>OX465600.1:187437781-197437781 GCA_950022295.1 Bromus sterilis
TCTTGTTTCGACAGAGTCATCATCTTTGCTTTTTCTTGAGGAAGATCTTGAAGAATTTCTGAAGCGATTCTTCTTCGTGAATCTTTGGAACTTTCTAGTGAGGAGAGCAAGTTCCCGGCTGAGGGTTTCAGGATCATCAGTATCAGCCTCAGATTCCTCATCAGAGGATACTCTTCGAGCTCTAGCTTTTAGCGCGCGGACTTTAGGCGTGGAGTTGTATAGGTCTCGTTTTTCAGAGAGCTTCAGTTCATGAGCATTGATGCGCTCGAGAATGTCAGCCGGATCTAGAGTCTTGAAGTCAGGCTTTTCTTGAATCATCAGTGATAGGAACTCAAATGAGTCATCCAGTGACCTCAGTAGTTTCTTCACCACCTCATGATCTGTGATATCAGCGGCACCCAGTGCTTGAAGTTCATTGGATATGTCAGTGAGTCTATCAAAGCTTTGTTGCATGTGCTCGTTGTCCAGCCTCTTGAACTTGTTGAAGAGATTGCGGAGTGTATCAACTCGTGAGTCTCGTTGAGCTCAGACTCCTTCATTTACTTTTGACAGTCTAGTCCATATCTTCTTTGCTGTATCCAGACCACTGATACGGTTGAACTGAGCCTTGTTGAGATGACCACCTATAATGCTTCGAGCTTTTGCATCAAGCTGCCAGTTTTTCTTGACAACTTCAGGAGAAGTCATCAAATTGCTTCAGGAATGCCTTGATCAACAATATCCCACAGATCCTTGTCAATGGCTTCAAGATGCATCCTCATCTTGTTCTTCTAGTAGGGGTAGTCTGTCCCGTCGAAGATGGCGCAGTTTGAGGCAACGCTCATTGTACCTGAGGTCGACATAACTAAAACTCCAGGTGGTTAAACCGAATCACACAGAACAAGGGAGTACCTTGCTCTGATACCAATTGAACGTGCAATATGTCGACCAGAAGGGGGGGTGAATGGGAGATTTTAAAATTTCTTGAGGAATTTATAGTTCCTCAGGACTGAGGCAATACGAAATTGAGGAAGTTGAAACCTGAGGAAGAACACACGAAGTGCAATAGCAATGACGTGAATGTAAAAACAACCTATTGCACAACTAAGGTAAGATTGAGGCACGAACTGAAGAAACAGTGCAAAGTGAACTCGGAAAGTAAAGCATCAGGATAAGTCATCAGTGCATAAACATAATAACTGAGGTTGAAGAAATAGCACCGGGAATCTGAAGACGAAGACTTGATGAACCCGTTCGAGTTGCTGTGACAACTCTACGTCTGGTTGGAGAGGCTGAGATTGAACTCAGAAGACATAGTCTTCACCTTATTCTCCTTGAACTAGAGTCCTCGGACTCCGTCCAATAACTCAGGTGAGTCTTCAAGGTAGACTCCCGAAACCTTCACAGACTCAGTCACTCCGGGAAGTCACAATTGCATCTTGACTTACTCAGACTGAAGACTTCTACACCAGCTGGAAGATCGCAGTCTTCAAGAGTAAAAAGCTTCGGATCACTCGAACCGACTTCCTCAGAAATGCTCAACTACTCAGGCTGGCGGTTTTCCTCACTTAGGTTCTTCAATGTCCTCAGAGGTGGGTTGCTCTCAAATGACAAGTGTCAGTTTTTCTCTCGGAGCAGCCAACCCACAAATGGGGCTGGGGGTGGCTATTTATAGCCGCGGAGCAACCCTAGGAGAAAGTACATAAATGCCCATGCACGCAATTACTCTCGTGCCCTCGGATATGACCGTTGCTAGACATGTTCTAGCCTCTCACCACGCAACACGTGGCACGGTCAAACTATTCTCTCTCTTCACATTCTTCAGAAGAATCGCACTGGTGATCTTCTGACTCCTCAAGTGAAGTTAGTTACCTCAGTGTCCTAAAGAACAACGTCTCAGAGACCCGAGGACTAAACTTCTACTGCAGGAGATTTCCTCAAGGTTTTTCTTCAGGATTTCTAATTGAGCACTTCCTCAGAAATACAGAACTCATTTTCCTCAACCCCTCCAACAGTGCGGTGTTTTCCTACGACTCAAGAAGTATGAAAAGTCTTAGCGTAGACTACGCTTCAACTTCGTCTTCAGCGCGAACATCCTCAGGATTCTCCTCAGCTTCAGCTTCAACCGAACGCTTCAGGATCCTGATTCATCAGGATTTCATGCAACTTCATTCTTCAGGAAACACACCGATTTCTCCAATGTTCCTCAACATTTGGGGGGTCGACAACGGTGGTTAACCTCATCCTCAGGGACTGTTTTCCTGTGTATACTAACAAACACATCAGTCCCTCAACCGTTTTTTCATCAAATACTCCAAAAACACAAAGGGGGCACTAGATGCACTGACATCCTTCCATGTCTTCGTTATTCCGGAAGCTTCCGGGACGCTGATTTTTTATATAATTTTTCTGGAATTTTTGGAGCACTTTTAATGGCCGGAAAAACCTGAAATAGAAAAACAGCAGAAAACAGGAACTGGCAACTGGGTGCACTGAGTTAATAGGTTAGTCCAAATATGATCAAAAGTGTATGAAAGTTCAAGCAAAACATGGCAAAGTCACACAAATTATGCACGGAGCAAGCAGAAATTATAGATACGTTTGGAACGTATGAACATCCCCAAGCTGAATTCCTGCTCTTCCTCGAGTAGGTAAATGATAACAAGCATAATTTCTGTGGTGACATGCCACACAACCATAGAAGGACTTTTAAGTAAAGCAATTAAAGCATGCAATTCAATTCAAGTCTTAACAAGAAAGAGTCTATATTAGCATTGACACAAGCAACAAAAGAACAAAAGGTGCAAGAGCTCTCGCTGTCCGTGACTCGAATGTCTCCAGATGGTGTTTGCGTGCAAGCAGGGGACTGGGAAAAAGAGAGAAAAAGGTTGTTGAGAACAACTATCTACTAAAGTTTCACACTTGGTCTCATTTGGATTCTTATCTTGACTCGTCCCCAGACCACTAGCCAGGTACAAGTCAAACTGATCCACTCCCTTTCGGTATTTTAAGCACTCATGCAATGGATGAGCGTGTGCAAGAAAGTTGACACCTAAAAGGCGAAACAGAAAGAAGGTGGAGGAGGAAGACAAAAAGGTGTGAAAGGCTCACATCAATGAGGACAATCATAGGCGAGAGAAGGCCATATGATAGATATGATGTGAGGAGTAGGAATTGCCATGCAACGGATGCACGTGTGAGCTAAAAGCTCTCCAAGGGAACTAGTGGGGTGCATATAACTTTCTTGCTCAAGAAGACCTAGAGCTCGTTTGAGGAGGCTCATCATTGGAATATACAAGCCAAGTTCTATAGTGTGAAGGTCCCCACATAGCTATATGCATGATGATGATCTCTTATGGAGTACAAGGGATAGAGGATGAAGTACTAGTGTGGATCTCTCAAAAGGAATAGTAGTGTGCCCCCTTCTCTCTTTTTATTTTCCTTTTTCTCTTTTTTCTATTTTTTTGTATTTTTTGGTGGCCTCAATGGCTCTTTCTATTTAACTCTCATTTGTCCTCTTTGGGATCTTTCGATTTTGTCCTCTTTGGGATCTTTTCCTCACTTTAGGGGCAACACTCTATATTGTACAAGTATATAGGAGATCTTTCACACTTTACAAAAGTACTCACATAAAGAAGATATAACTATCATGATGCAAATGTATGCCTCTGCCAGGATAGCAGGATATGCAATGATACCAGCGCGTCATGTAGCAATGATTAGGGAAAGGCCCAATTAGCATGCGGCTCATCGATCAAGCAAGTAGCATGTATGACATGAGGATCAAGTCATGAGAAGGTGGATGTTGCATGGCAATGTATCTCAGAAAGGCTATGGAAATGCCTTGTAGGTAGGTATGGTGGCTGTTTTGAGGAAAGATATAAGGAGGCTTATGATGATAGAGCGTATCGTGCCAAGGGTTTGGATGCACCGGCGAAGTATGCGCCAACTCTCAAGGTGAGAAAGGGCAATGCACGGTATCGAAGAGGCTAGAAAAAGTATAGGTGGGTGGAAGTGTCAACTTTCGAATACTCACATTAGTCCGAAGAACTCATGCACTTATTATCGGTAACTCTCAAGCTAATCAGGAGGTTCACAAAGAGACAAGTACCCCGAGGAGGAGTGTATGGGGTTTGGTTATCCTTGCGCATCCTCGACTCATGGTACGTGAGTGTACTCTAATATTCGAACCCTCCAGAGGTTAGTGATCCATATAGTAGCTAGAGTTCTCAACAGGGGTTTTTGGTTTTCGAAAAACACACGGATTTCCAAAAATACTACATCTATCACTAATAGGCTCGAGCTCTTGACACCAAAAGTTCAAACATTACTCTAGTCAATACCTCAAAACTATTGCAAGTTACTACTACAAAGAGAATAGCAACTTCAACTACCTACTTCTAGTCAAGACACAAAACTCAGTGCAACAGGCAAACTCTCTAACAAGATAGAAAATGCAACCTATAGAAAGTTCAACCTAAAACAAAAGAAAAGCTCTAGAAAGACTAAAGCACTACAACTAAACAGAGCAACAACTAAGAAAGAAAAAGAACAACTCACAGCTAAAAGAATAAGCATGCAAATCCTATGAGGAGTTCTAGTTCAAGCGGAGCGTGTATCTCTCCCACACGAAAGAGTAAGCTTGGGTCTAACTTGTTACTACAGCAAACAAAGCAAAAACAAACCTAGAAAAGTAAAGAGTGAGACGCTCCAAGCATAGCACACAATGCATGAAGTGATAAAAATATAGTGCAACAAGGGACGAACTGATAATTGTTGATGAAGTGATATAAAGATTTTCAGGAAGGGATACTGTTTCTCAAGATTTACAAAAAGTTTTTGCAAAGAAAAAACAAGCTTAAGGTTTGCAAAATTTAGGAGAGACAAAACGTGGCAGAATCTGTGAAAAACAGAACAACATGTAGTAAAGAATTTTTTAGGGGTAATTCTGCAACTCGAATAAAAAAACTCAAAACAGACGCTCGAAAGTCAATTGTATGGAGCACGCTGTAAATAAAATTCAGATCAAAAAGATGATCTGGTGATTTTAGGATAATTTTTCCGTCCAAGGACAGAATCTGTTTTCTGGACAGCATGTCACAACTTTTAAATTTTTTTGCAATCGGAGGCTAGACTTGGCACAAAGATTGAAAATAAAGATACAATGATGTTGCTACAGTAGTAACAATCATCAAGACCACTAAAAACTGAAAGTAAAAACTCAAACTAAAGATAACAAGGGTTGTCTCCCTAGAGCCCTTTCTTTATAGCCATAAAGATAGGCTTAAGATTTTAATGATGCTCTCATAGGAATAAGGAATAAGAGTTGAAGAACAAAAGATAGCATCAAGGAGCAAATAACAAACACATTTAAGTCTAACATGCTTCCTATGCAAAGGGATCTTGTAGAGGAAAAACTCATTGAAGCATAAAGATATTAGCATAGGAAGGAAAAATAAGTGCAACTTCAAAGCCTTCAACATAAAGAGAAGGAACTTCATATTATTGAAATATCTATAAGAATATGTTCCCTTCTCATAATAATTTCCAGTGGGATCATGAATAAACTCAACAATATAAGCATCACATAAAGCATTGGTACCATGATCCACATGAAAAAGGGTACTCTTACTCTCCACATAAGCATAATCTTTCTCATTGGTAATAGTGGGAGTAGGACTATCGTAAACAACTTGAACACTATAGATTAATTTTGTATTAGGAAGATGGTGTTCAACAAGGGAGTAATTACCTCCATGATTATGACAAGTTTCATAAGGATAATTTCTCCTTATGTCATAGGTAACTTTAAAATCACTATAGATAGGAGTTATAACATCATCATAGTAGAGAAGAGCATTATCATTGCTAGCAAATATATTTGTAAACATGTTGTATTTATTATTACTAGCAAAAGAATTATCAAATACCACATCACTAATGCGTAAAGAACTTGCAATCCTATCATACCCAAGCTTAGATCTTTCAATATCATCACTCTCAGAGTTGGTACCAAAAATATTTTCAAGATCATAAGTAGCATTATCATCGTTTTCCCAATCACAAAAGGTAACATGCATATCATAATCAAAATCATCTTCAATAGTGCCTACGGACTTAACAACAGGATAATAATGAATGCAATCAAGCTCACCGTCCTCCAAAAATTTCTGTCCGTTAGGATAAAAATTGATGCGAGGGATATGCTCAGGTCAGGTTGATACCCATTCTTCTTCCTTCTTGCTCCTCTTCCTCCTCCTCTTCTTTTTCTTCTTCTTCACCTTAGGAGGGAGTTGTTGGAGATGAAGTTTCTCCACATATCCTGGTTTATCATTAGAAACAATAGGGGAAACTTGGGATAAACTCTCCTTTTTATAAGTAGAGATATAAGAGACATTTTTATACTTTGGTAAAGTTCCCTCCTTTCTAATCTTACTTATGTAATCATTTTCATGGCAATTAACAACACAATAGAGATGGAAATGTTGCAAAGTGTTGTTTATTCCGAAGGCATTAACATCAAGCCAAGAAGTCTTTTCTGATAACTCTTCACACATCAAAAATAACATAAGTTCATCATAAAGATCAGAAGTGATCACGTTATCACACAACTGATTAACGGTTGTGCTTTGAAAGTTCATGCATTGAAAATTAAAGTGACCCTCTATAGAGCAAAGTTCACAAGTAAAAGGATAAAGGGCACACAATTCTCTAGCAATTTCATTTAGATCTTTGACCCAAGTGATTGTTCTTTCAAGCTTATGTTGCTTACAATACTTCTCCTCTTCAATCATAGGCCTTTCACAAGGTCTATCCACTCCACAAAAATTAACATGCTTATATAAAACTTCATTTTCAGGAATTGGATCATGCATGTTGCAATCATCATGAACAATTTCATTTTCTTTGCAAATCTCTTTAAAAGGTTCATGATGCTTGATCCAATTCTCCTTAGGCATATTAAGATGTGAAGCAAAATATTTGAGGAAATCAACAAGGAGTTGAGAATCAAGCCTAAACTTAGTACTAAACTTATTAAAACTTGCAGTTTCAACAAAGGACTTAATGCAATCATACTCATAATTTATACCTGACTCTTTACCTTTGTCGATCTCCCAATCTTCAGTATTGCGTTGAATTCTTTCAAGGAGTTCCCATTTAGCATCAATCTTTTCGTTTGTGAAAGAACCCATAGAGGAAGCATTGAGCAAGTCTTTACACTGTCGAGAAAGCCTCGCATAAAAATTAGTAATAATTATATCTTTGGGGAGTTCGTGGTTAGGACATTTTAGCATTAAAGTTTTCAGTCTCCCCCAAGCTTGAGCTATGCTCTCTCCGTCATGAGGATAGAAATTATAAACATAATTCCTATTCTCATGAACTTCATGAAGAGGATAAAACTTGGATTAAAAGAGAGACTGGATCTCTTCCCAATCCCGTAGGTGAGAATCATCTAGTAGCCTATACCATTCCAATGCTTTTCCTTTCAGTGACAAGGCAAATAATTTCTTCATGACTTCACCTCTTGTCAAACCTGAAATCTTAAATAACTCACAAAGTTCTGTAAGTTTCAACAAATGAATACTAGGATTGACTGTCCCATAATAACAATCATTAATAATTGTTTCAACTATCCCAAGTGGTATTTTGAACGGGATACATTCAGTAGGTGGAGGAGACTTCTCTACCACGGGCGTGGTAAAGCGGCCTTCCCCAAACAACGAACTAAGAGTGCAGTTTTCCATAAGCATAACTAGTGAAAATAAAAACAAGAAACGAAAAGATTCAATTGCAAGATCTAAAGATATACCTTCAAGCCTTACCTCCCCGGCAACGACGCCAGAAATAGATTGATCTCTACGCACGCTTCTATTCTTGTAGACTATGTTGGGTCTCCAAGCGCAGAGGTTTGTAGGACAGCAGCAATTTCCCTCAAGTGGATGACCTAAGGTTTATCGAACTCAGGGAAGTAGAGGTTGAAGATGGTCTCTCTCAAGCAACCCTACAATTAAGATACAAGAAGTTTCTTGTGTCCCCAACACACCTAATACAACTAGGAGTTTTATAGGTGCACTAGTTCGGCGAAGAGATGGTAAAATACGAGTGATAGATGTGGCAAAGCAAGGTAATATAAATCTTTAATAAAAAGTGCAGCAAGCAAACAAGTGATAAACGTGAGCACAAACGGTGTTGCAATGGTGGAAACAAGGCCTAGGCTTCATACTTTCACTAGTGGCAACTCCCAACAACATTAACATAGTCTAATCACATGATATTTCCCATAAAACATGCAATGGAGACGCACTCGGAGGTCATTCCTTTTTGGTCAGGAGAGGACGAGAATTATGTAGGGCTACAAGAGCACACCTCAGAGTTCGTAGTTCTCAATCTATGGATTTCCCAATGTCACCGCGGCCATCCAAAGAGAGTACCACAATCACCACAACATATCTCAAGGATAGTCAAAGACAAGCACCAAGAGACTCTCAATCTTCAATCAACACACAAAAGAGGAAATCACTCATGAAAATATTCTTCTAACCCAAGTCCAATAGACCGCTGTCACCTTGGTCTCGGGGATTATACTAGATAAGATCAATTGAGTACATCAATCCAATACATAGAGGAAGGGGAAATATCATGGGATCACCCTAGATTAACATAGCCTATGATCAGAACGAAGATCATATCATGGGAGAGAGAGAAGAACACATAGCTACTGGTAGAAACCTCAGCCCCGAGGAGGAACTACTCCCGCTTCATGGAGGAAGGAAGCAACGTCGATGGAGATGAATCCGGGGGCACTTCCCCATCCCGGCAGGGTGCCGGCACAGGAATTCTGGTCCCCCGAAGCTTGTGGATTTCCTCCGCGGGGGCTAAATATAGGCCAAAGGAGGGGGCCAGGGGGGCCACAGGGCAGCCAAGAGGGCAGGTGGCGTGGCCTAGGGTGGCCCCGCGCAGGGCACCCTCCTGGGCCCCTGGTGGTGGCCCTCCTGCCATGTCTTGGTTATTCCGGTAGCTTCCGGGACGCTGATTTTTTATATAATTTTGCCAGAATTTTTGGAGCACTTTTAATGGCCGCAAAACCTGAAATACAAAAACAGCAGAAAACAGGAATTGGCAACTGGGTGCACTGAGTTAATAGGTTAGTCAAAATATGATCAAAAGTGTATGAAAGTTCAAGCAAAACATGGCAAAGTCACACAAATCATGCATGGAGCAAGCAAAAATTATAGATACGTTTGGAACATATCAACGTCCAAGAGTCACATTATTCGGGCTTTCCATTTGGCATGTGCATAGAAAAAGAGTGAGTGGAAATGTTGCATCATCCTAGATATGTGGGTGGGTCTGTGAGGCAGTGAAACCATCTGCGGGTGGCGTCTCGGTTGCCTATATTGTCTGAGTCCGTATCGTTGATCCGGCCGGGCTCTCGAGCGGGGCTACTCAGATAGTCGACTCCTGGAATAGACCAGTTGTGAGCGAAATGTCGTGGTGAACATCCTTGCTGTCACCTCTTGAATGGTGGCGAGTACAAATGCGGTAACCGATGGTCATGTGTGTGTAGCTTACACCCTTGCAAGGTTGACAAAACTATTCGAATAGCCGCGTCCGCGATCATGGGTTACTTGGAACCTGTACCAGATTATTAGACAACTTGAATGGATACTACTAAAAATCGCAAGATAAGCGTGAGTGCTATGGTGGGCTTTCTCGTGGGGAAGTCGAGGAAGTATCCATAGTGGTGTATTGGTTGGAGACTTGGTAGTGGACTCATGTATGCTTCTTACCTCAAGTCTGGTACTCGTAGTACAAGACTAGCCAAGTCAAAGCTGACACTTCTGCATGTTGAAACCCCACCTCCCTTTACCTTGATACTTGAGCATGAGTAGTATAGTTCTGATGTAAGTCTTGCTGAGTACGACTTTGTACTCACGTTTTCTTATCCTATGTTTTAGATGGAAACCCAGACCCCGATGGAGTCACCTTCCTGAAGCTCGACGTTGACTAAGCTAGTATAGTTCCAGACAGCAGTCTGGTCCCTCGTGGAAGGGCATGTATGTTGAACAAGGCTTCTCTAAGCCATTTGTTAAACGTGTCTATACTCAGACCTAATTTGCTTCCGTTGTATGATGTAATGTTGATCACAGACATGTGATCTTTGTATGCTCTATGTGTAAGTCAATAAAGATATACTTTGTAGAGTTCATGCAATGTGTACCTGCTATTTACACTGGACATGTATGATGCGTGTATGTTTATAACATGCATGTCTTAGTGTGGGGTTCAATAGCTTTGTTGTCTTCTTGTCGGAGGTCTTTTATACACCAAGTGGCCCTTAGATGTGCGCATCTTGGGGCATCGCGATGCGATTGCTCGTGACTCTGTCACGTGGCACACTTTGTTGTATGATTGAGCCCGCCCGAGACCCCGACTAAGTGATCGGGATGGAGTCTGTTTATGTAAGTGTTATAATTCAACCGATAATATGGTTGAGGGACTTGTCTATGAGTATGGATTTCACCACCCATAATCATTTAGACATGTGAGCGGGCGATGAGGACCCATCTCAGTTGATCATCCGACCTGGATGGGATACCCCTCATGTACGATGCTTTCCGAGAGTGTTCTGTCCTTGGCATTGTCTGCTTAGACAAGTGGGTATGACTCTCGGCTCTCCATATGATTGCGTTGTGACTGGAATTACATACGCATATTCTGGGTCCCGACACTGGCATCCTCCTCGCTTCTCCCGGTCACCTCCACGCTCCCCGTCGTCGACTCCGTCACCACCGCCTCCGCGCCGCCCGGTAGCTCCCTTACGCTCGCTAAGAGCTCTGAAGATGGTGCCTACCCTAACCACGCCGACAGCGGGGGCGGCGGCGGGGGCAGGGAGGACGCCTGAAGCGAGGGCGTCACCTCCACACTCATCGATGCCTGCGGAACGTGCCGGCGAGAGATCTTGTGATACATGTTGACGAGGCTTGCGTCGTTGAAGGGAAGGTAGCCGGCGGCGAGCATGAAGAGCACCACACCGCAGGACCAGACGTCCACCTTCGCCGGTGGTAACCCTGCTTGGAGAGGATCTCCGGTGCGACATAGGACGAGGTGTCGCAGAGCGTGTGGTGGAGGACGAAGTCGAGGACTTTGAGGTCGCCGTCGCCGCCAAGGAGCAGGTTCTCTCGGTTGGGGAAGGATTTGATGGCCACATCCCAGACCGCGAGCAAGTCCCTGGCCTGGTACACCTTGGCGGAGGCGCCGCGGACAAGCAGAGGACCTTGGGGCCCCCGGCGGTGAGGGATTCGCCTTTCGGCGCCGTGGCGGATGTGTCGGGACCCGGAATTTGCGTATGTAATTCCAGTCACAACTCAATCACATGGAGAGCCGAGAGCCGTACCCACTTGTCTAAGAAGACAAGGCCAAGCACAGAACACTCTCGGAAAGCATCGTACGTGAGGGGCATCCCATCCAGGCCGGATGATCAACTGAGATGGGTCCTCATCGCCCGCTCACAAGTCTAAATGATTATGGGTGGTGAAATCCCATTCTCATAGACAAGTCGCCTCAACCATGTTATCGATTGAATCATAACCCTTACATAAACAGACTCCAGCCCGATCACTTAGTCGGGGTCTAGGGCGGGCTCGATCATACAAAGCAGTGTGCACGTGACAGAGTCACGAGCAATCGCATCGCGATGCCCCAAGCTGCGCACATCTAAGGGCCGCTTGGTGTATAAAAGACCGCCAGCCAGATCACAACTAAGGTCTCGAAAACCCATACTAAGATATGCATGTTATAATCATACACGCAGCACACATGTCTAGTATGAATAGCAGGTATCATCACATAACTCTACAAAGAACTTCTTTATTGACTTACACATAGAGCATACGAAGGTCACATGTCTATGATCACCATTACATCATACAACGGAAGCAAATTAGGTCTGAGTACAGACAAGTTTAACAAATGGATTAGAGAAGCCTTGTTCAACATACATGCCCTTCCACGAGGGACCAGACTGCTATCTGGAACTATACTACCAAGGTCAACGTCGAGATTCACGAAGGTGACTCCATCGGGGTCCAGGTTCTCATCTAAAACATAGAATAAGCAAACGTGAGTACAAAGTCGTACTCAGCAAGACTTACATCAGAACTAAACTACTCATGCTCAAGTATCAAGGTAAAGAAGGTGGGGTTCAACATGCAGAAGTGACAGCTTTGACTTGGCTAGTCCTGTACTACGAGTACCAAACTTGAGGTAAGAAGCGTACACCCTCACATAACTATGGATAGTCTCCAACCAATACACCACTATGGATAGTTCCTCGACTTCCCCACGAGGAAGCACGCCATAGCACTCACGATTATCTTGCGAGTTTTATAAGTATCCATTCAAGTTGTCTATGATCAAGTAAAGGTCTCCAAGTAGTCCATAACCGCGGACACGGCTATTTGAATAGTTCATTAACCCTGCAGGGGTGTACATCTTCACATGCGTGTCATCACTTATCGCCTCATTCTTGTCACCCTTCAAGCGGGTGTCGGACGTGGATGAAACCAAGGCACTACCCTCAAATCACCTTCTCTAATCCAGGAGTCGACTACCTGAGTTTGTCACCGCTCGAGAGTCCGGCCGGTTCCACGAAATGGACTCAGATAATGCAAGGGACCGAGACGCCACCTTTGACAGATGGTTTCACTGCCTCATAGGTCCACCCACATATCTATGGTTAGGTAAAGCCAAAATCTAGTGTGACTCCTGGACCAGATCGGGTACGTAAAGAGGCCAAACGGGGCTCCCATAAACCCTACATGTGTTCATACTCTTTGTCTTGGATCACAAAACAGGAACTCGGGGCCAAGGGCAGTGTTCAATGAGACAACCCACTGTGTACTCCTACACAACCTCTCATCGTTCACCTTTGTTTAGGGGTGGATTCACCAACACGTTATCATCAGCATCACTGTGTTCATTCCATCCCGACTCACAAACATAACATCCTCATTGTATCACTAAGCAGCAATAAGCAGTAACAGTTGCAGGGGCCACATGCTCAACATTCAACTCCTAAATCTGCTACGATTGTGGTTTGCTTAATACGGTGACAAAATGATAGGTCATGCATCGGAATGGGTTCAACTATGCGAAAGAACGTGTCTCGGTGATATCCTAAACATGCATAAGCGAGATTGAGAGGGAAGTAGGATTTTATAGACGATACACAGGTCTTAACGGTGGTCTTCTTCTTCGGGGTGATCACCGTCTCGGCAAAGCTGTTACCGGCACAATTATCAACAAAGGGGGAACAACTTCGGAAGTAAATGCACAAGCACATGATAAGTGGTTCCATGATGTGAAAGGTACTAGTTTATGGCAATTTCAATTTAATTGAAGTGTATTGCAAAAGATTTGCAAATTCAAACTTCAAATTTGAATTCAAAATATGCCATATGCACATATGCTACTGTTCACCCATTTTTAAATGGTCAAACATAGAACCAAAGTGCATATTATTAATCCTTGCATTTTTCTGATAATTTTTCATATATTATTTGTCCAATTTGGAGTTCATATGAATTAGTTATGAATTTCTAAAGTTTATTCAATTTTCTGGAATTTTCTCTAGTTTCTTTAATTCTTTTAATTTCTGGAAAAAGTGTTTATTGCATCAGCATGACGCGAGGATGACATCAGGGGGGGTCTGACCTGTGGGTCGACCCTGTAAGTCTCACAGGGGTTAATCCCTCTATTTAAAATAAACAGAGAGGGTTTAGGGGGCTAGGGCCCCACCTGTCATTGACCTGGTGTCAATAAACAGGGCGATTAGCCCCTAATGACGGCCACGTCGGCACCTCGCCGGCGGCGTCCTCTGCACACGGCGGAGGCGCGCCGGGATGGTCCATACGGCCACAAGAAAAGCCACAAAGGGCACCAGTGCGTGCCCCGTGCTCGCGCGCATCGCGCTGAGCACGCGGGAGCCACTGGGAGGCTCCAGGGCGACGTCTTCTTTGTCCACGGCGGCGTCCGGAGCCCATGGAACGGCGTCGCGGCGATATAGAGCATGAGAGGAGCGGGGCGTAGAGGTTAAAAGCTTGCGAGCTCACCCTGAGGAGAATGGTGAAGACGGCGGGGCCGGGGAACGCTTGCCGGTGGCGCAATCGGAGGTCTTCTTCTCGGCGGACGGCGGCAAATCGGTGGTGCTAGCGTCGGCTACAGAGCGTCCCGGTGCTTGATCCTCTGCAGGTCGACGAAGTAGAGGGTGGGGGAGCCTCTGGACATCCTTTCTCGGCGGAAGGAGCCCGTTGGCCATGGCTGTGCGCGCTGCTGTGCTCCGGCGAGATCTCTGCCGTCGACGGAAACGAGCAGAGGAGGGGCGGAGGAAGAACCAGAGGAGAGGGATAGGCTCGGGGGGGGGGGGGGGTTCTGGACGACGCCGAGGTGCGAGGAGGAGGCCTAGGGGGGTCTAGAAACTCCAGGGCGACGAGGTGGCGCCGTGCCCGCGCTTTGCCTCCACCGAGCTGCTTGGCTCGGCGGGGAGGTAGACGAAAAGCTCGTCTGGTGGGCTGGGCCGAGGCCTAAGGTAAGTTTGGCCAAAAACCCAGGTGAGTCCTTTTTCTGTTTCTCTTCTGTATTTCTTTTTATTCTTTCTGTTCTTTTGTTTGCCCTTTAAAAATAAATAGTAGGGCATTTTATAAAAACTCCCAAGAAATTTTATAAAACCTAGGTGACTTAGTATTAGTCAACCCCAAGTTTTGGGAGTTTTTCAAATTCAAATTATTTGAATTCCAATTCAAATAGGCAATTGATTTAATTTCCAAGCTACTGTTTGGATTTTCGAAAAATCTATGAGCATGGGATTAATCCCAAATCACTTTCAAAATGATCACACTCATTTTTAGGATTTTTCAACATATCCAAAAGAATTTTTGGAAAAATATTTATTTCTGGCCTTTCTATTTAAATTCTCAGGGCTTTTCTTTTCCCCATTTTTTGAATTTCATTTGAATTTTTGCATGATGCAAAGAGCACAATCAAACCCTAGCACTTACCTAACTTGGGGTTGTGACAACTCGCCCCCACTCAAAAGAATCTCGTCCCGAGATTCAGAAGTCGTCGGGAGGAAGGTGGGGTACCCGGCACGGAGGCGGTCTTCTCTTTCCCAGGTTGCTTCTTTCTTGGAGTGATGTGACCATTGCACTTTGAGGAACTTGATCTGCTGACGACGAGTGACACGCTCTGCGGAATCAAGAATACGAACAGGGTACTCTCGATAAGAAAGGAATACATCATGTACTCAGGAAAGGTGCGGGGGTAGTTCAAGTTGGTAGGCAACTTCTCCACGTTTAGCGAGAATGCAGAAAGGTCCGATGTAACGTGGGGCCAACTTGCCTTTGATACCGAATCGTTGGGTACCCTTCAGAGGCGTAACCCAAAGGTAAGCCTTCTCATCAATATTTTAGCTCTCTTCTCTATGATGACGATCATAGTAGCTCTTTTGACGAGACTGGGCGGCTTTCAATCGATCACGAACAATGCGAACTTGCTCTTCTTCTTCCTTGATCATATCCGATCCAAAGAGTTGTCTTTCACCAGTTTCTGGCCAGTTTAGGGGTGTTAGACATCGTCGGCCGTAGAGGAATTCAAAGGGAGCCATGTTCAGACTAGATTGATAGCTATTGTTATAAGCAAATTCGGCGAAGGGAAGAGATTTCTCCCAATTCTTTCCGAAAGAGATAACACAAGCTCTGAGCATGTCTTCCAAGATTTGATTAACCCTTTCAACTTGACCGCTGGATGGAGGATGGAAAGCTGTACTAAAGGAGAGATGAGTTCCCATAGCATTTTGAAAACTTTCCCAGAATCTAGAGGTGAAAAGGCTACCACGATCAGAATTTATTTCCAAAGGAACACCGTGAAGAGACACAATTCTAGAGACATACAAGTCCGCCAACTGACTAGCAGTTATAGACTCGCGAACTGGAAGGAAGTGAGCAACTTTGGAAAGTCGATCAATGACAACGAAGATGGCGTCATTTCCTTTCTGGGTTTTTGGAAAGCCGGTGATGAAGTCCATAGCGACCTTGTCCCATTTCCACTCGGGAATAGACAATGGTTGAAGAGTACCAGCAGGTCTTTGGTGTTCTGCCTTAATGCAACGACAAACATCACATTCGGCAACAAATTGTGCAATGTCTCTCTTCATCCGGGTCCACCAAAATCTCTGGCGTAGATCTCGGTACATTTTTGTGCTACCGGGATGAATGGAGAAGGGAGTGTCATGAGCTTCCTTAAGGATCAGCTGCCTTAGGTCTTCATTTTCAGGAACTACTAAACAATTTTCAAAGAATATCGTTCCTTGATCATTTGTAGAGAAACATTTAGCAACTCTGCTAACAATGTTCTGCTTGATCTCTTGAATACTACTATCTTGTTTCTTGGCGGCTATGATTTGATCCTCAAGGGTTGGTTTCGCCACCAAGGTAGAAAGAAAGCCATGAGGAACAATCTCAAGATTGAGCTTGCGAAATTCCTCATGAAGAAGTGGTTGATACTGTTGTAACATGAGGTTGTTACAATAAGACTTACGACTTAGTGCATCAGCCATGACATTGGCTTTGCCTGGGGTGTAAGAAATTCCTAAGTCATAATCTTTTATCAACTCTATCCAGCGTCTTTGCCTGAGATTAAGATCTGGCTGGGTGAAAATATATTTGAGGCTTTGGTAGTCGGAATAGATCTCGCAACGATTACCAAGGAGGTAATGTCGCCATGTCTTCAGGGCATGAACTACGGCAGCGAGTTCAAGATCATGGGTACGATAGTTCTCTTCATGTGGACGCAACTGGCGTGAAGCATATGCTACCACATGTCGATCTTGCATAAGTATGCATCCTAACCATTGCCGTGAAGCGTCACAATAGATCTCGAAATCCCTTATGGCGTCTGGAGGCGCAAGTACGGGTGCAGAAGTCAATCTTCTTTTTAGCTCTTGAAAGCTTTCCTCGCACTTGGGGGTCCATTGGAATTTCTTATCTTTCTTGAGGAGTTCAGTAAGAGGCTTTGCAACTTTGGAGAAGTTCTCTACGAAGCGGCGGCAATAGCTTGCTAAGCCAAGAAAACTCCTAACTTTCTTAACCGATTCAGGTGGAGTCCAGTCAAGGACGGCCTGAACTCTCTCGGGATTGAATGCAACACCTTTTGCAGAAATCACGTGGCCTAAGTAGGTCACTTCTGTTAGCCAAAATTCACACTTGGAGAATTTAGCATACAGGTGATGCTCTCGAAGTTTCATCAATACCAACCTAAGATGTTCTGTGTGCTCTTCTTCGTTCTTCGAGTAGATGAGAATGTCATCAAGATAAACCACAACAAATTTATCTAGGTACTCCATGAAGATCGAAATCATTAAGCGGGAGAATGTGGCGGGGGCATTGGTTAAACCGAAGGACATGACGGTGTACTCGTACAGACCGTAACGAGTAGTGAAAGCCGTTTTTGGAATGTCCTCGTTTCGGATTTTGATTTGATGATAGCCTAATCTCAAATCCATCTTGGAAAAGACAGAGGATCCAGCAAGTTGATCATAAAGATCATTGATCCTGGGCAGTGGGTACTTGTTCTTTATCGTTGCTAGATTTAGCGGGCGATAGTCTACGCACATCCTTTCAGTTCCATCTTTCTTCGTTACGAACAGAACGGGGCAACCCCATGGCGATGAGCTAGGGCGGATGAAGCCTTTTGCCAACGAAGCATCAAGTTGGGTTTTTAGCTCAGCTAACCCATGTGGGACCATTCTATACGGGCGTCTGGAAATTGGGGTTGTGCCTGGTATAAGATCCACTATGAATTCTACACATCTGTCGGGTGGCATGCCCGGCAGCTCTTCAGGAAAGACATCCGGGAAGTCACGAACCACCGGAATATCTTCAAGGTCAGGAAGTGGAAGCACATTCAAAGTATGCATCTGGATTCTAGAGCTGGGTGATTTGTATTCAATTGTCTGGCCTGAAGGATGGGTGAGCTTAACTGACTTGGCTTTACAATCAAGGACAGCATTCTGTCTTGATAACCAAACCATGCCTAGGATGACATCAATGTCTGAAGACTTGAGGGCTATAAGAGAAGCAAGGAATACTAAACCCTCAATTGCAATTTGATTGCCATGGCTTACTCTATTAGTTTTCCATTTGGAACCAGGAGTTTGAATGATCATTGGAGAAAACATTTCTTCAAAAGGGAATTCATGCTGAAGTGCATAACTCTCCGACATGAATGAATGAGAAGCTCCTGGATCGAAAAGAACGGAGGCGGGAACATGATTGACTGGGAGTGTGCCAAGAATGACGTCAGAAGTAGCAGTGGTGTCCTCAACTGAGATTTGATTCACATAACCACTACTTGTGTCTGAAAGCTTTGCTGGGATGGTTTTGGTGGTTGCTTTCTTTGGAGGCTTGTGACTAGGTCTACGTGGTGCCACCAACACTGTAGGGTATTGTCGGAAGTAATGGCCTGTCAGACCACACGTGAAACACATCCTGCCTGAATTGCTGGGAGCAGGATTACTTGATTGCACACCATCATTCCTGGGAGGAACAATGTGTTGAGGTGGATGGCATATATTGGATGGTGGCCTTTGAAGAAAGTTTTGAGGTATGGCACGAGTTGGAATCCATATTCGGCGTTTTTGAGGGGCTGAACTTGAAGAAGGAGCAAGCTCAAGAGCATGCTAGAGGGACTCTTCGAACACTTCATTGCCATGCTCAGCTCTGAAGGATCTGTTGACCAAATCCTCAAAGGTGGAAAATTCAAGGAGGTTGAGATCATGGCGAAGGATGGGGCTAAGTCCCTTACGGAACCTTGCCTGCTTTCTGGCATCGGTGGTGATCTCATCTTGGGCATGACGAGCACGACGGTTGAACTCCGTCACATACTCATGAATGGACATCTCTCCTTGAGTCAGATTGCAGAACTCTTCCTTCTTGTGCTCCATTAACTCATCTAGAAGGTGGTACCCTCGAAAGGCATCACGGAACTCCTGCCAAGTCACTAGGTGACCATCAGGCTGCATCGCAACATAGTTCTCCCACCATTCAGCAGCAGCAGCTTCCAGAAAGTATGCCGTGAATATAACTCGAGCATTGGGAGCAACATGTGCCGTGTCAAGCTTACGCTCGATGGAACGGAGCCAATCATCAGCTTCAACGGGCTCATAAGAACATCGGAATACCGGTGGCTTGAGGAGGAGGAAGTCCTGAATACTCACAACCACATTTTAATGATGTGAGGTATTCTGCTCGATGAGCTCCAGAAGGCGTGTTTGATCACGTCGATTCTTCTCAGCTTCCATCATGATTTCCGCCGCAGAAGGCGGTGGTGGAGGTTCATCATCAATTCGATTCCGATCACGGTCTCGATTACGACGAACAGCACTACGAGTTCCACCTGACATCCTTTGTGATAAAGATCAACAATCAGAACAGGTTGTATGATGGAATCAAAGACAAGAAGGACATGATGAAGACGGAAAAGATTGTAATGCAAAGGCAAAGATTCATAGAAACACGAGATAAATCGGGCAGCATAACGGCTACACCGGGATGGAAAACAAGACAACCTCGAGGATATTGGACAGAATTTCCTCAAGGAACTCAAAACACGGAGACTCTGGACGGCCACAACAATCCTACGGCTACAAGGAAGCACTCAGAGAGATGTTCTAGCAACACATAGATGAGCCTAGTCCTATCATCCCGTAGAAAAGATAAGGGTGACTCAGAACTCAGATCGATGAGGGTAAGGACAAAAAGAAGCCTTACGTTGTTCCCATTATACCCAGAGTAACTATATAACTATAGAACGCTAGACTCGACTGTGACCAAGGCTGGAATAATCCTACAGACAGTCCTGCTCTGATACCAAGTCTGTCAGGACCGGGAATTTGCGTATGTAATTCCAGTCACAACTCAATCACATGGAGAGCCGAGAGCCGTACCCACTTGTCTAAGAAGACAAGGCCAAGCACAGAAAACTCTCGGAAAGCATCATAAGTGAGAGGAATCCCATCCAGGCCGAATGATCAACTGAGATGGGTCCTCAGCGCCCGCTCACAAGTCTAAATGATTATGGGTGGTGAAATCCTATTCTCATAGACAAGTCGCCTCAACCATGTTATCGATTGAATCATAACCCTTACATAAACAGTCTCCAGCCCGATCCCTTATTTGGGGTCTAGGGCGGGCTCGATCACACAACAAAGTGTGCACGTGACAGAGTCACGAGCAATCCCATCGCGATGCCCCAAGCTGCGCAAATCTAAGGGCCACTTGGTGTATAAAAGACCGCCAGCCAGATCACAACTAAGGTCTCGAAAACCCATACTAAGACATGCATGTTATAATCATACACGCAGCACAGTCTAGTATGAACGGCAGGTATCATCACATAACTCTACAAAGTACTTTTTTATTTACTTACACATAGAGCATACAAAGATCACATGTCTGTGGTCATCATTACATCATACAACAGAAGCAAATTAGGTCTGAGTACAGACAAGTTTAACAAATGGCTTAGAGAAGCCTTGTTCAACATACATGCCCTTCCACGAGGGACCAGACTGCTGTCTGGAACTATAATACCAAGGTCAACATCGAGCTTCACGAAGGTGACTCCATCGGGGTCCGGGTTCTCATCTAAAACATAGAATAAGAAAACGTGAGTACAAAGTCGGACTCAGCAAGACTTACATCAGAACTAAACTACTCATGCTCAAGTATCAAGGTAAAGGAGGTGGGGTTCAACATGCAGAAGTGCCAGCTTTGACTTGGCTAGTCTTGTACTACGAGTACCAGACTTGAGGTAAGAAGCGTACACGAGTCCACTACCAAGTCTCCAACCAATACACCACTATGGATACTTCCTCGACTTCCCCACGAGGAAGCACGCCATAGCACTCACGATTATCTTGCGAGTTTTATAAGTATCCATTCAAGTTGTCTATGATCAAGTAAATGTCTCCAAGTAGTCCATAACCGCGGACACGGCTATTCGAATAGTTCATTAACCCTGCAGGGGTGTACATCTTCACACGCGTGTCATCACTTATCGCCTCATTCTTGTCACCCTTCAAGCGGGTGTCGGACGTGGATGAAACCAAGGCACTACCCTCACATCACCTTCTCTAATCCAGGAGTCGACTACCTGAGTTTGTCACCGCTCGAGAGTCCGGCCGGTTCCACGAAACGGACTCAGATAATGCAAGGGACCGAGACGCCACCTTTGACAGATGGTTTCACTGCCTCACAGGTCCACCCACATATCTATGGTTAGGTCAAACGGAAAGCTCGAATCTAGTGTGACTCCGGGACCGGATCGGATACGTAAAGAGGCCAAACGGGGCTCCCATAAACCCTACATGTGGTCATACTCTTTGTCTTGGATCACAAAACAGGAACTCGAGGCCTAGGCAGTGTTCAACGAGACAACCCACTGTTTACTCCTACACAACCTCTCATCGTTCACCTTTGTTTAGGGGTGGATTCACCAACACTATATCATTAGCATCACTGTGTTCATTCCATCCCGACTCACAAACATAACATCCTCATTGTATCACTAAGAAGCAATAAGCAGTAACAGTTGCAGGGGCCACATGCTCAACATTCAACTCCTAAATCTGCTAGGATTGTGGTTTTCTTAATACGGTGACAAAATGATAGGTCATGCATCGGAATGGGTTCAACTATGCGAAAGAACGTGTCTCGGTGATCTCCTAAACATGCATAAGCGAGACTGAGAGGGAAGTAGGATTTTATAGACATGATCAATGGGGTTTTCTTGCCTTGCTGACGACACACGGGTCTTAACGGTGGTCTTCTTCTTCGGGGTGATCACCGTCTCGGCAAAGCTGTTACCGGCACAATTATCAACAAAGGGGGAACAACTTCGGAAGTAAATGCACAAGCACATGATAAGTGGTTCCATGATGTGAAAGGTACTGGTTTGTGGCAATTTCAATTTAATTGAAGTGTATCGCAAAAGATTTGCAAATTCAAACTTCAAATTTGAATTCAACATATCCCATATGCACATCTACTACTGTTCACCCATTTTCAAATGGTCAAACATAGAAACAAAGTGCATATTATTAATCCTTGCATTTTTCTGATAATTTTTCATATATTATTTGTCCAATTTGGACTTCATATGAATTAGTTATGAATTTCTAAAGTTTATTCAATTTTCTGGAATTTTCTCTATTTTCTTTAATTCTTTTAATTTCTGGAAAAAGTGTTTATTGCATCAGCATGATGCGAGGATGACATCAGGGGGGGTCTGACCTGTGGGTCCACCATGTAAGTCTCACAGGGGTTAAGCGCTCTGTTTAAAATAAACAGAGAAGGTTTAGGGGGCTGGGGCCCCACCTGTCATTGACCTGGTGTCAATTAACAGGGGGGATTAGCCCCTAATGACGCCCACGTCGGCACCTCGCCGGTGGCGACCTCTGCACACGGCGGAGGCACGCCGGGATGGTCCAAACGGCCACAGGGAAAGCCACAAAGGGCACCTATGCGTGCCCCGTGATCGCGCGCATCGCGCTGAGCACGCGGGGGCCACTGGGAGGCTCCAGGGCGACGTCTCCTTCATCCACGGCGGCGGCCGAAGCCCTTGGAACGGCGTCGCGGCGATATAGAGCACGGGAGGAGAGGGGCGTAGAGGGTAAAAGCTTGCGAGCTCACCCTGAGGAGAATGGTGAAGACGGCGGGGCCGGGGAACGCTTGACGGTGGCGCAATCAGAGGTCTTCTTCTCGGCGGACGGCGGCAAATCGGCGGTGCTAGCGTCGGCTAAAGAGCGTCCCGGTGCTTGATCCTCTGCAGGTCGACGAAGTAGAGGGTGGGGGAGCCTCTGGACATCTTTTCTCAGCGGAAGGAGCCCGTTGGCCACGGCTGTGCGCGCTGATGTGCTCCGGGGAGCTCTCTGTCGTCGACGGAAACGAGCGGAGGAGGGGCGGAGGAAGAACCAGAGGAGAGGGATAGGCCCGGGGGGGTTCTGGACGACGCCGAGGTGCGAGGAGGAGGCCTAGGGGTGTCTAGAAACTCCAGGGCGACGAGGTGGCGCCGTGCCCGCGCTCTGCCTCGACCGAGTTTCTTGGCTCGGCGGGGAGGTAGACGACAAGCTCGTCTGGTGGGCTGGGACGAGGCCTAAGGTAAGTTGGGCCAAAAACCCAGGTGAGTCCTATTTCTATTTCTCTTCTCTTTTTCTTTTTATTCTTTCTGTTCTTTTGTTTGCCCTTTAAAAATAAATACTAGGGCATTTTATAAAAACTCCCAAGCAATTTTATAGAACCTAGGTGACTTAGTATTAGTCAACCCCAAGTTTTGAGAGTTTTTGAAATTCAAATTATTTGAATTCCAATTCAAATAGGCAATTGATTTAATTTCCAAGCTACTGTTTGGATTTTCGAAAAAGCTATGAGCATGGGATTAATCCCAAATTACTTTCAAAATGATCACACTCATTTTTAGGATTTTTCAACATATCCAAAAGAATTTTTGGAAAAAGATTTATTTCTGGCCTTTTTATTTAAATTCTCAGGGCTTTTATTTTCCCCATTTTTTGAATTTCATTTGAATCTTTGCATGATGCAAAGAGCACAATCAAACCCTAGCACTTACCTAACTTGGGGTTGTGACAGGATGGGACGGCGGTCTGGGCGGTGGGGTCGCCGTGCGTGGTCTCGACTGTGGGATAGTAATTTTCGCCGTCTGGACGGGAGGCCGGAGAGGAGATGTGAAATCGCTCGTAGCTCTCGTCTTCGGGGGTTGGGATTCTGTACGTCCTGCCTCCGCTCAAGTTTCTGGGTTGAAGACGATTCTGCCTGTGAGTTCCTGACGGAGAGGAGGAGGAAGAACGAGGGCAGCAGGGCGTGTGGATGGATTACGCCAGTGGCTGGCTGTGTTGCAAGATGACTCAGGGTACAAGAGTAATTTCAGCTTCTTTTCACCTGGTCGGAAGATTTCTCAACGACATATAATTTGGAACGGAGGGAGTACAATCCAAGTCAAACTACCACCACGCTATACTATAGATCATGTTACAAACAAGAGGCTTGAGGGATAAGAACTAACACATAACGCTAACTCTGAACCAAAAACAAAACATGAATAAAAAAAGGGGCACCTTGGGCTAGGTAGGGATTCAATCCCACGCCCACCTGCATAGAAGGTGGTGGCTACCACTGCACCACACGATTACATTGGACATGGAACGAAACTGAAGCTAGAGGTCCTACAGGCTGCGGTAACTGAACTGAAAATGAATTCTGACGAAAAATGCAGTCCTCCCTGACGAACATGCAGTGACGACGGTCCTGGGCGAGCTCCTGGGCCAAAAGGCACGTCCTTGAGCACGTGCACGCGCTCCCCGGCCATGATCCGGATGGACGGGCTGCCGGCGATGCACGACAACCGACAGGTTCGACATGGCAATGGGGGCTACTGATCCGGAAAGTGGCGACGGTGGGAGAATGTGCGAATTTTTATCCCCAATGGGAAAAATAAATAAAATGCAAATTTATATGGATTTTGCCAGTTTTGGGCTGTTACAATCAACAATACGATCTTCTTCAACTATGGGATCATTTGAATTGTCAGCTTATTTGTGTTTCTTCTTCTTCTTCTTCTAGGGGAGCTAACGATATCTTCTTCCTGCATTTGAGAATCTTGATCCTCTTGGGATGTCCCTTTGGATAAAGTGGATCTTGGCTATGGGAACCCCTCGGGTTTTAATCCTGTAGGCCTGCATGTCTTGTTTGGCATTGTTAGCTAGCAAATCTTTTTGCACATTAGAAATTTTTTCAAGCTGAGTTTGAGCCATATGAAAATGCTTAACAAGGCCTTTAACATCATTAACAGTTCTACCTAGAACATCAAGAAAACTTTTGATAGCAAGGGTATTATCATGTAACTGAATTTGAATCCTCTTATTAAAGTGACTTTGCTTCATAATAAAATTATCAAGCTCATCTAAACATTGATCATGAGGCTTACCATGAGGGATGTCACTTGCATTGAAATAAAAAAGAGAGTGTACCTCTACCGTAGGAGTGTGAGTAGTAGGCTCACAAAGTTTTTCAATAGGAGGTACATTCTTCACATCTTCAGCTTTAATACCTCTCTCTTTGATAGACTTCTTAGCTTCTTGCATATCTTCGGGGTTCAAGACGAGCATTTCCCGCTTCTTTGGTGGTGGAGGTGGTTCAGGGATGGACCGATCTTCATGATTTTTGGCTATTTTTCCCATTATTTCTTCAGCATCGTCCGATGTTCTTTCCCTGAAAACACAACCAACACAACTATCTAGATAGGTTCTAGATTCATCGGTTAGACCAGCATAAAATATATCAAGCAATTCATTCATAGGAACTCCATGTCCCGGACTAGCCTTGTGAAAAGTGCATTACCTCCCCCAAGCTTTAGGGAGGTGCTCATCCTGCAACTGTTTAAAATTATAAATTCTTTGCAAAGTAGCATGCTGCATATGAGCAGGAAAATATTTAGCAACACAAGATTGAGCTAATTCTTGAGGGTCATACCATGCTTTAGTACCCTCCTTCAAAGAAAAAGGAAGAAGCTTAGTAACATAATAGTTTCTCTTCTTGTCCTCTGTAGCGAATAAATCACATAGATCAGTGAGTTTTGTAAGGTGTGCTATAACGTCATCATTTTCTCTGCCATAAAAGAGGCCAGCTTCAACTGTAGATATAAGTGAAAAATCAACAGAGAAATCAAAATCAGCATCTTCAATGCAAATAGGAGATGAAGCAAATTTAGGATCTCGGGTAAACTTGTTCTTCATGGAGCGTTTTTCAAGCAGCTTCTTAACAGCACCAGGGTCAGAGTCAGCACACTCTGTAAGTTCCCTGCATAAATCATCATCAAGTTCAATATAATCATCATCAAGGATTCTTTCCTTGAGACCACTCAAGTCTGGGTAACCAAGAGATTTGCAAATAGGATAACGTGTAACAGGAATTTCAATTCCATATTCTTTTGCAGCCTTAGAAATTTGAGATTCAAGATGGCGACCGAGAGAACCGGTCTCCTCAAAAGTTGTGGAAGCATCATCAAAAGTATCAGACATAGTAACAAACTCAGTAGAAGCAACATGTGGTGGTGAAACAAGCTTACTCATAACATATGGTGAATCAAGCGTAGCGCTGGTGCTAAGAGAGGTACCTTTTCTTGTAGTGGATGGTAAAATAGGGACCTTGAGGTTTCCTTTCTTACCCATAGCGGATAAATTGCAGCAAGCAGAATAACTTCAAGTAGACTTACAAATAGAGCTATGCTCCCCGTCAACGGTGCTAGAAAACAGTCTTGATGACCCACAAGTGTAAGGGATCGCGATAGTCTTCGCGGGTAAGATAACCCTATTATTGATTCGACAGAAGGGGAGCCAAAGAATATTTATAAGCTTTGACAGTTGAGTTGTCAATTCAAGTGCACCTGAAAGTTACTTTCTTGGAAACGAAATATAAGTGGTAACAGTGGTATGGAAGTGATAGTGGTAATGGATATAATGGTATCAAAGCAACGAAAGTAAAAACGGTAAAGTAAAGTAGCTTGTGACTAGCAGAATTAAAACACTGTAGGCTAGGGGGACGGATGGTTGGGCGTTGCATGGATGAGAGACATCATGTATTTTACTTGGGAAAAGGCACATGGAAAAGTAATGCTCATCTAGGAATATATCAAACATTAGGCATGTATCCCGAAGGTAGTTGTACGTGCTTGCAATAAGAACTTGCACAACATCTTTTGTCCTACCATCCCACTACAAACGGGGCCAAAAGGAACTTATGGAGATTAAGGTGCTCTTGTCAAAGAGCACCGGAACAAAGCATTAACAATCAATGGATACATGGAATCCTCAAATTATAGTCCATCCCCTTTGTTGTCCCAAGCTTTCACCATTGGGATCGCCGGTTCCGGACTATAAGAGGTGCATACAACTCATAGATAGGATCAAGAACACAAATATATTCATGCAAACACATAGGGTTCAGATCTAAAAGCATGGCACTTGGGCCCAAAGTGACAATCAATAAGAACAACAAGTTGTATCAAAGATGATAAACACCATACTAGATGATAGGAAACATGCCCGCAACAATCTAATAAACAATTACACGATCTAACTCATCCAATCCCTACCATCTCCTTTGCCTACAGCAGGGAATTACTCACACATGAAAGGAGAAGTCATGGAGGGATGATGGAGTGGTGATGGTGATGACGATGGTGATGATTCCCCCTCACCGGAGGCCAAAAAAACCTCCAAATTAGCTCTCCCGGAGAAGAACAGAGGGTGGCGGTGGCTCCACGATGAGAATTGGAAAAGTGACTTCTGTTCTGGGGTTTTCTCGACGAGGGTAAAAATAGGAGTCCTCGTAGGGCACCAGAGGGGGTGGGGGCCCTCCTAGGCGACCTGGTGAGCGGCCATGGGCCAGGACGCGCCACCTGGCCGCCTGGGCCAGGGGAAGCCCCCTTCTAGCCCTCCTTCTAACATGTGGCTCCTCCCGGTGCATGGATTTTCTGTAAATTTTCCTGGAATTTTCTGAGACACCTAAAAATCAATTTTCCTGCACACAATAAAACGATACATGCAACTCTGTGGAAAATAGTGTTAGTCCGGGATTGTTTCATTCAAATCATGCAAGAATGAGGTCAAAACAATAGCAAAAGTGTTTGGAAAAGTCGATACGTATGAGACGTATAAGGTGTGCTTGATGGATCCACTTGTCGATTTGATCTTGTTTGCTTTAATTCCGCTGCTTTAACAAGTGCATCCATGTCTTCTTAGTCACTTGCTCGTTTGTGGGTGGTTAAGAAGAACAAATTCTTCTGCAGGGCTATGTCTCCGATGGATCCGAATGGGTCATGGACAGTGGTTGCACTAATCATATGACCGGAGACAAAGAATTGTTCACCGAATAAAAACTCACTCAATCTTATTAGAAGTACATTACCTTCGGTGACAACAATAAGGATAAAGTTATTGGGTTGGGTAAGGTTGTTATATCGAAGGATAAGCATATTGAAAAAGTTATGCTTGTTCAATCTCTTGGATATAATCTCATGTCTATATCAAAGCTATGTGATATGGGTATGCTTGTTCTGTTTTCTGCTTCGCGTTGTGTTGTGTTTTCACAGGATTACTACACGTTTGTCTTTGAGGGCTACCGAAAAGGAGATTTATATATTGTTGATTTTTCTTCGGGCCCTGCTGTATCCACCTGCTTAATGGCAAAAGCTTCCTCTAGATGGTTATGGCATAGAATACTTGGTCATGCAGGGATGAGGAATCTTCAAACTCAAGCGAAGAAGAAGCATGTTATTCGCCTTAGCAAAGTAAAATTCGATAAGGATCGTCTCTGCAGTTCCTGTGAAGCTGGAAATATTACAAAGAAACATCATTCAGCGAAGATAATCACGACTACTACTCGTACTCTTGAATTGCTTCACATGGATCTTTTTGGTCCTCAATATTATGCTAGCGTGGGATGAAACAAGTATGGTCTAGTTATTGTTGATGATTTTTCTCGCTTCACTTGTTTTTTTCTAGATGTCAAAAGCAAAGTTGTTGAAATCTTCAAGTCATTCGCAAAGAGAGCTCATACCGAATATGAATTGAATCTGAAGCACATCCGAAGTGATAAAGGAACAAAATTAAAGAACACTCATATTGAAGATTTTCTTGATGAATATGATATCACTCATGAATTCTCTACTGCTTATACACCGTAACAGAATGGTGTTGTTGAGATAAAGAATCGCACACTTATTGAAATGGCTAGAACAATGCTTGCTGAATACAAACTCCTATCAAGTTCTGTGCCAAAGCAATAAAAACTACCTACCATATCATCAGCAAGGTTTATTGTGACGCCCCCAAAATTGAACTGTGTACAGTAATCATACATGCAATGTACACGACCAATATCAATGACTCGCGACATGATATCACAACACAACTCTAATAATAAAAATAATACAGGTTGTATAATACAAGCCAGGGGCCACGAGGGCTCGAATATAACAGCTCAAGAGCACAAAGTTAGCGGAAGCAACAGTATCTGAGTACAGACACAAGAATGCAAGTTTGCCTTAAGAAGGCTAGCACAAACACTACTCAACGATTGAAAAGGCGAGGCCTCCTGCCTGGTTACCTCCAAACTACTCCTGGTCGACAGGGAACTCGACGTCGTAGCAAGCACCGGGGATCTTCTGCTCCTGGACTCCAAGGCTCCAACGTCTGATTGCAGCAACCGGGTATATAGAACAAAGGGGGAAATAAAGCAAAGGTGAGTATCTAGCATACTCAGCGAGACTTAAACCCAGGCTACTAAGAATTTATGCATTGGTATCAAAATGGAAGAATAGGATGTATAGTGGACTGTAAGACAGAAATACTGGGGTAAGAGGGAAGAAGCTAGGCCTATCGAAGACTAGCATCTTCAGTTGGTTCTTGAAGCACAAGAAGAGATTAGCCAACATTTATATATAAAGCGTAAAGTAACAATGCAGCAGAAGTTGCTGCATCATTGTATAATAGTAAGTTGTAATAATTATCAATGCCTCCGAGATCCCTTCCTTGACTTCCCTGCGAAGAGGAAAACTCGGAAACAACCGTTTACTCTTAATAGTTTGTAGTATTAGGATCTGGCTTCAACATAAAGCGTCCTGTTACCATGGACACGACTATTCGAATAGATTATCATCCCTGCAGGGGCTTCACTACTGTTACCCTACATGCTCAGATCTCCAGGGTGGCATACACCTTGTTAGGGAATGCCCCACTGATGGCTTCTCGCCCCTCGTTGATTACCCAAGCAGAAGGTTGACATGTAGCTAATAGAAAATTTCCCTCGGTGAAGATACCAAGGTTTGTCTCCAGTAGGACTCCAACGACGACAAGTAGGTGACAACGACGCTAGAAATTACTAGCACGAAAGTTGACGTGGACTTGCACACAGATACAAATAACTTTGCTCCCAACGAGTACAGAGAGGTTGTCAATCTCTCCGGCCTTGATTTTTACAAAGGGTCAAACGCAAGAGATAAAAGGTATTGATAACTGCAGCTAGAAAGTAAAACAAGAAGTAAATTGAGGGTGTAACGAATGGTGGAAAGATGGACCGGGGTCCCATGATGTTCTCTAGTGATGTCTCTCTCCCAAAAGACGATAAACAACTATGCGAGGTGAACAAATTACAGTTGGGCAATTGACAGGATTAAAAACGCACCGCAATGCTAACTATGCTACAAAAGAAAGGAAGAGGCTCAAAAGCATGGGCAGTATGCCAAAACAAGTAGACCGAAATCCATCTGCATATAGTCAGCAATCATCCACCTTGAGATATCTAACCAGAACATCTCGCTAGAATTAAGTTGCGAGCCCCACCCAAAGTGTAAACCCAAAGCAACAAACAACTGCATTAAAAGAACTTTGCGTAAAGTAAACAATCCTTGCAACCGCGGTTACAAGAACTGTTGTTTTTCCCCTCGCGGCAGCAACACCATCCCCTATACTTATGTTTTTGTCACTCAAGCTAGTCATCAGGGGGCATGCACCCACAATCATGCATAACGCTCCCTCTTGGAGTTACTACCTACTACTTGGCCAAAGCAATAAACAGCAACGGAGAACATGTAAGAATTAATTAAGAACATAAATATAAAAGGAGAAGAACCAAATATATTACTCATCACAATCTGAACATAATCTCATAATCCATTAGATCCCAACAAACTCAACATAGAAACAGCAGAAAGAATTACATATGTGCCTTGATGATGTAGGGCAGCTCACAAGTTCTAATCCATGAAGAACAAAGAGGGGAGAGGACATCACATATCTACTGATAATGGACCCATGGTCCAAGGTGGACTACTCACGACTCATTCGGGAAGCGTCCATGGTGGTGGAGAAGCTCTCGGAGGTCAATCCTCCCTCCAACAGGGTGCCGGGAAGAGGTCTTCTGGTGCTTCCGATCTTGGAAGCGCGAGGGCGGCAGAATAGAGGCGAGATTGCAAAAAAGGGTTCTGTCCTCCGGAGTTTCGGTATGAGAGGTAAATATAGGCGAATAGGGAAGCCAGGGGGGACACGAGGAGTCCAGGTGACCTCCCGGCGGGGCCCCACCCTAGGCCGCGCACCCTGGCCGCCTGGGCACCAGATGAGGCCCCTCTGGACCACCTTCGGGACTCTGGAAGCTTTCGGCACGCTGATTGTTTATATATGTTTCCCAGGATTTTTCTGGCATTTTAAGTAATGGGAAAACCTGAAATAAAAAGACAACAGAAAACAGAAACTGGCACTGGGTTGCACTGAGTTAATAGGTTAGTCTAAATATGATCAAAAGTGTATGAAAGTGTATCAATAGCATAGCAATATCACCCAAAACATGCATGGAGCAAGCATAAATTATAGATACTTTTGGGACGTATCAACATCCCCAAGCTTAATTCCTGCTCGTCCTCGAGTAGGAAAATGATAACAAGCATAATATCTATGGTGACATGCTACACACCATATCAGAACTTTTAAGTAAAGCAATCAAGGCATGTAATTCAATTCAAGTCATAAGGTGGAGGAAGAAGACAAAAAAAGGTGTGAAAGGCTAACATCAATGAGGACAATCATAGGCGAGAGAAAGCCAAATGATAGATATGATGTGAGGAGTAGGGATTGCCATGCAACGGATGCACATATGAGCTAAGGTAAGCTCTCCAATGGAACTAGTGGGGGAGCATCCAACTTGCTTGCTCACGCAGACCTAGAGCTCATTTGAGGAGGGTCATCATTGGAATATACCAGCCAAGTTCTATAGTGTAAAGGTTCCCACATAGCTATATGAATATATGATCATCTCTATGGAGTACAAGATACAAGAGGGAGTACGAGTGTGGATCTCTAAAAAGGAATAGTAGTGTTTCCCCTTTCTCTTTTTATTTATTTTTTTCTCTTTTTTTTATTTTTTATTTTTTGGTGGCCTCAATAATTCTTTTTATTTAACTCTCATTTTCCCTCTTTGGGATCTTTTAAATTTGTCCTCTTTGGGATCTTTTCCTCATAGGGGAAACACTCTATTTTACAAGAAGTATAGAAGATCTTTCACACTTTACAAAAGTACTCAACATAAAGAAGATGAAGCTATCATGATGTATGCAAATGTATGCCTCTGCCAGTGTAGCAGGATATGCAATGATACTAGCGCGTCATGTAGAAATTATTACGGCAAGGCCCAACTAGCATGCGACTCATCGATAGAGCAAAAGCATGTACGCATGAAGATCAAGTCAAGAGAAGGTGTATATTGCATGGAAATATATCTCGGAAAGGCTATGGAAATTCCTTGATAGGTAGGTATGGTGGCTGTTTTTAGGAAGGATATAAGGAGGTTTCTGATGACAGAGTGTATCATGCCAAGGGTTTGGATGCACCATCGAGGTAGGCGTCAACTCTGGGAGTGAGAAAAGGAAACGCACGGTACCGAAGAGGCTAGCAAAATATGAGGAGGTGGAAGTGTCAACTTTCGAATACTTACATTAGTCCGAAGAACTCATGCACTTATTATCGGTAACTCTTAATCTAATCAGGAGGTTCACAAAGATACAAGTACCCCGAGGAGGAGTGTATGGGGGTTTGGTTATCCTTGCGCATCCTCAACTAATGGTACGTGAGTGTACTCTAATATCCGATCCCTCCAAAGATTAGTGATCCATCTAGTAGTTGGAGTTCTCAACTAGTTTTTATAGTTTTTGAAAATAAACACGGATTTCCCAAAATACGACATCTATCACTAATAGGCTAAAGCTCTTGACACCAAAAGTTCAAACATTACTCAAGACAATACCTCAAAACTATTGCAAGTTACTACTACAATTGAATAACAACATCAATTACCTACTTCAAGTCAAGACACAACTCAGTGCAACAAGACAACTCTGTAAACAAGATAAACATGAAGGCTCAAGAGATTTCCAGCAACAAACTAAACAAAATTTCTTAAAAGATAAGCATGAAAACTAAGAGCTAAACATGACAACAGCTACAAAAAGATAAAGAACATACACAAAGAGAAAGATAGGCATGAAAATCCTATGATATGTTCTAGTTTAAAGTTGAGTGTGTTTATCTCCCACATAAAGAAAGCTGGGTTCTAACTAGTTATGAACAACAAACAAACCTAAAGAAAACTATAAAACTAATGAGCAAGATGCTCCAAGTATAGCACATAACGCATGAAGTGATAAAAATATAGTGGAACGAAGGACGAACTGATAATTCTTGATGAAGAAGGGGATGCACGGGGGCGTCCCAAGCTTAGACGCTTGAGTCTACTTGGATAATTCTTGGGGGTGCATGGGGGCATCCCCAAGCTTGACTCTTTGACACTCCCAGATCTTCTTTCATCATCTTCCCTCGCACACTTGAAAACTCCCTTCATACATAACGCATCATAAGCTGATTAGAGAGGTTAGTACCCATAATAAAACAACTTGCCTCTACTGGAATTAAAGATATTCTTGAAGGGATACTGTTTCTCAAGACTCCCAAAAAAATTTTGCAAACAAAAAGCTAGCGCAAGACTTGCAAAACTGGGAAAAGACAAAACGTGGCAGTATCTGTGAAAAACAGACCAGAAGGTGGTAAATAATTTTTTGTGGGTACTTCTGCAACTCAAATAAAAAAACTCAGAACAGACGCTCGAAATCTAATTGGATAAAGAATGATGTAAAAAAATTCAGATCAAAAAGATGATCTGGCGATTTTAGCCGAATTTTTCCGTCCAAGGACAGAATCTGTTTTCTGGACAACATGTCACAACTTTTGAACTTTCTTGCAATCGGAGGCTAAACTTGGCACATAGATTGAAAATGAAGATACAATCATGTTGCTACAGTAGTAACAATCATCAAGAGCACTAAAAACAGAAGGAAAAACATATTGGGTTGCCTCCCAACAAGCGCTTTCTTTTACGCCTTTAAGCTAGATAAAAAGCAAAAAGAGGAATCAAAAGTCACCGAAGTCATCGGAATCATAAAAACCTTCAAATTGATCCTCAACAAGTTCATTCTTCTTTTTTGTAGGAAAGAGGTACATAACTTTTACTTTCCCTCGTAAGCGTATGTGTCCCTTACCTATATCAATGAAGCCCTTCATGGCTCGGAGGAAGTCCCTTCCAAGCACTATGTTACCTTGGTTTGGCTCCATGATGAAGAAATCAACCGTTGCAGTCCTTATAAGGAATGTAACTTGAACGTATTTTTACCTTTCCCTGGATCTCGGAAATATCTCCATTAGCAAGTTCATGATAAGATGACAAATTGTCTATGTTTAATTTTAAAGAATCATAAACTACTTTTGGCATTGTAGAAACCATGGATCCAATATCACAAAAAGAAAGGAAGTCTTAGTCAGAGATGCTAATTCTAACAAAAGGCTCCCAATCATCATCTATCCCCAAAATATCTTTCCTATTGGGTTTAGGTTTCTCTACTTTCCTCAAATCTAGAGCATCCATTCTCTTTTAAATATTACTAAGTCTATCTATAACAGTATCAAAACTACGATCATAAACAAAATAACTAGATAGACCATGTATAATATCAAGAGCTCTAGCTTCATCACACTCTAAGAAATCTCCTTCAGCTATAATATCAAGAGAGTGTTTACACCACATAAAAGTACTATGGTAAAATTTCCCGAGCACAATTTTTATAGGTATCCAAGGCATCATTCTCCTATGTGCATCAGAAGTTCTATCCCATGCATTCTTCATATATTATCTCCATCCCTTTGATGGAAATATAGAACTTCCGATTCCCTCAAAGCACCAAGTCCTAACATGCTTGACTAAACAAGAAGGACTACTAAAAGCAAGGTAACTAATTTTTTGTGATTTTTGATAAAGGACACAAAGATAAAGACTAAAAAGCAAAGATGAAAGATCGCTTGCAACTCCCATATCTTGAAGATTGGAGTCCCCGACAAAGGCGCCAGAAATTAGCTTGATGGATTCTCACCCCTCGTTGGTTACACCAGGTGGAAGGTAGATATGTAGCTAGTAACAAAGTTCCCTCGGTGAAGATACCAAGGTTTGTCTCCAGTAGGACTCAAACGACGACAAGTAGGTGACAACAGCGCTAGAAATTACTAGCACGAAAGTTGACGTGGACCTACACACAGATACAAATAACTTTGCTCCCAACGAGTACAGAGAGGTTGTCAATCTCTCCGTCCTTGTTGTTTACAAAGGGTCAAACACAAGAGAAAAAGGTAATGAAAACTGCAACTAGAAAGTAAAATAGGAAGTAAATTGAGGGTGTAAACATTGGTGGAAATATGGACAGGGGTCCCATGATGTTCACTAGTGATGTCTCTCTCCCAAAAGACGATAAACAACTATGCGAGGTGAAAAAATTACAACTAGGCAATTGATAGGATTAAAAATGCACCGCAATGCTAACTATGCTAGAAAGGAAAGAAAGAGGCTCAAAAGCCTGGGCAGTACGCCAAAACAAGTAGACCAAAATCCATCTGCATCTACTCACTAATCATCCACCTTGTGATATCTATCCAGAACATCTCGCTGGTATTAAGTTGCGAGCCCCACCCAAAGTTTAAACCCAAAGCAACAGATAACTGCATTGAAAGAACTTTGCATAAAGTAAATAATCCTTGCAACCGCGGTTACAAGCACCATTGTTTTCCCCCTTGTGGCAACAACACATCCCCTAGACTCATGTTTCTGTCACTTAAGCTAGTCATCGGGGGGCATGAACCCACAATCATGCAGAATGCTCTCTCTTGGAGATACTACCTACTACTTGGAGTTACTCCCTAGACAAGGTCTAATCCATGAAGAACAAAGAGGAGGAGAGGACATCACATATCTACTGATCATGGACCCGTGGTCCAAGGTGTCCAGGCGGCCTCCCGGCGCGGCCCCATCCTAGGCGGCGCCACCTGGACGCTTGGGCACTAGGTGGGGCCCCTCTGGCCCCCCTTCGGAACTCTGGAAGCTTCCATTACACTAATTTTTTATATATTTTCCCGGAACTTTTTTGGCATTTTACATAATGGGAAAACCTAAAATAAAAAGACAGCAGAAAACAGAAACTGACACTAGGGTGCACTAAGTTAATAGGTTAGTCCAAATATGATCAAAAGTGTATGAAAGTGTATCAAAAGCATAGCAATATCACCCAAAACATGCATGGAGCAAGCACAAATTATAGATACGTTTGGGACGTATCAACATCCCCAAGCTTAAGTCCTGCTCGTCCTCGAGTAGGTAAATGATAACAAGCATAATTTCTATGGTCACATGCTACCAAACATATAAGAACTTTTAAGTAAAGCAATCAAGGCATGTAATTCAATTCAAGTCATAAGAAGCAAGAGTATATATTAGCATTGAAACAAGCAACATAATAACATAAAGGTGCAAGAGCTCTCGCTGTCCTTGACTCGAATGTCTCCGAATGGTGTTTGTGTGCAAGAAGTGGAGGATGGGAATACGAGAGAAAAACATAATATTTTTTTGGTTGAGAACTCAATCTACTAAAGTTTCACACTTATTATTCTTTGGAATCTTATCTTGACTCGTCCCCAGACCACTAGCCAGGTACAAGTCAAACTGATCCACTCCCTTTCGATATTTTTAGCACTCATGCAATGGATGAGCGTAAGCAAGAAAATTGACACTTAGGATGGCAAAGAGAGAGAGAGAGATGGTGGAGGAGGAAGAAAAAAAGGTGTGAAAGGCTCACATCAATGAGGACAATCATAGGCGAGAGGAGACCAAATGATAGATATGATGTGAGGAGTAGGGATTGCCATGCAACGGATGCACATATGAGCTAAGGAAAGCTCTCCAACTTGCTTGCTCAAGAAGATGTAAAGCTCACTTGAGGAGGCTCATCATTGAAATATACAAGCCAAGTTCTATAGTGTGAAGGTCCCCACATAGCTATATGCATAGATGACCATCTCTATGGAGTACAAATATAAGAGGGAGTACGAGTGTGGATCTCTCAAAAAGAATAGTAGTGTTGCCCCCTTCTCTCTTTTTTTTATTCTCTTTTTTTGTACTTTTTTGGTGGCCTCAATGGCTCTTTCTATTTACCTCTCATTCGTTCTCTTTGGGACCTTTTAAATTTGTCCTCTTTGATATCTTTTCCTCACTTAGGGGCAACACTCTATTTTACAAGAAGTATAGAAGATCTTTCACACTTTACAAAAGTACTCAGCATAAAGAAGATAAATCTATCATGATGTATGCAAATGTATGCCTCTGCTAGTGTAGCAGGGGCATAAATGACCTGAAGATCAAGTCATGAGAAGGTGGATGTTGCATGGCAATATATCTCAGAAAGGCTATGGAAATCCCTTGATAGGTAGGTATGGTGGTTGTTTTGAGGATAGATATAAGTAGTTTTATGATGACAGAGCGTATCATGCCAAGGGTTTGGATGCACCGGCGAGGTAGGTTCCAACTTTCGGAGTGAGAAAAGGCAACGCACGGTACCGAAGAGGCTAGCAAATATGAGGAGGTGGAAATGTCAACTTTCCAATACTTACATTAGTCCGAAGAACTCATGCACTTATTATCGGTAACTCTCAATCTAATCAGGAGGTTCACAAAGAGACAAGTACCCGAGGAGGAGTGTATGGGGGTTTGGTTATCATTGCGCATCCTCGACTCATGGTACGTGAGTGTACTCTAATATCCAATCCCTCCAAAGATTAGTGATCCATCTAGTAGCTAGAGTTCTCAACTAGTTTTTGTAGTTTTTGAAAATAAACACGGATTGTCCAAAATACGACATCTATCACTAATAGGCTAGATCTCTTGACACCAAAAGTTCAAACATCACTCACATCAATACCTCAAAACTATTGCAAGTTACTACTGCAATTGAATAGCAACCTCAATTACCTAATTGAAGTCAAGACACAACTCAATGCAACAAGCCAACTCTCTAAACAAGATAAACATGAAAACTCAAGAGAGTTCCAACAAAAAAATAAAAAAAATCTCTTAAAAAGATAAGCATGAAAACTAAGAGCTAAACATGACAGCAACTATGAAAAGATAAAGAACACACATCAAAAGAAAGATAAGCATGAAAATCCTATGATGTCTTCTAGTTTAAAGTGGAGCGTGTTTCTCTCCCACACAAATATAGTTTGGTTCTAACTTGTTATGAACAGCAAAAAAAGCTAAAGAAAACTAAAAAGAAAGTAAAGAGCAACATGCTGCAAGCATAGCACATAACGCATGAAGTGATAAAAATATAGTGGAACAAAGGACGAACTGATAATTATTGATGAAGAAGGGGATGCACGGGGGCATCCCCAAGCTTAGACGCTTGAGTCTCCTTGAATATTTATTGGGGATGCATGTGGGTATCCCCAAGCTTGAGCGCTTGAGACTCCCGAATCTTCTTTCATCATCTTCCATCGCACACTTGAAAACTCCCTTCATACATAGCTCATCATAAGCTGATTAGAGAGGTTAGTACCCATAATAAAACAATTTGCCTCTACTGGAAATAAAGATTTTCTTGAATGGCTACTGTTTCTCAAGATTTCCAAAAAGTTTTTGCAAAGAAAAAGATAGCGCAAGACTCGCAAAACTGAGGAAAGGAAAAACGTGGCAGAATCTGTGAAAAATAGACTAGTAGGTAGTAAATAAGTTTTTGGGGTACTTCTGCAACTCAAATCAAAAAACTCAGAACAGACACCGGAAAGCTAATTGTATAGAGCATTCTATCAAAACAATTCAGATCAAAAAGATGATCTGGTGATTTATCGCGATTTTTTTTGTCCAAGGACAGAATCTGTTTTCTGGACAATATGTCACAACTTTTGAACATTCTTGCAATCGGAGGCTAAACTTGGAACAAAGCTTGAAAATAAAGATACAATGATGTTGCTACAGTAGTAACAATCATCAAGACCACTAAAGACAGAAAGAAAAACATCTTGGGTTGCCTCCCAACAAGCGCTTTCTTTTACGCCTTTACGCTAGGCAAGAAGCAAAAAGAAGAATCAAGTTGTATCAATTCAACCATCATCAAGATCATCAAAAAGCTCTTCAATTGTACAACTATTTTTAAGAGGTCTTTCAAATAAAGGTCCAATGAAGATACTTCTAGGGATAAAAGAAAAAGGCGGGAATTCAATTGGAGTTTCATTTATAGATCTATTCAAGAGAGGTATTTCTTCCAAAGTTTTCACAGTTTCAACTCCCTTGGCAATAAGTGGATTGTTTTTGGGTCGAGGAACCTTAGGGACGTAAGTGAACTTAGGCTCCTTATTTGCTGGAGTTTCTACCTTTTTTTTTTGATTGAGGAGAAAGTAGTTCCTAAAGTGTGAATGATTTCCTCAATCTTATCTATCCTAGAAGGGTCCAAATCATGGGATTTGATGGTCTCCAAAGTTTTGATAATTTTATGCATGGAGCTATCAAGTCTATTCAAATTCCCTTGAATCTTACGATCCAACTCATTTATCTTATTGATGCTTGGTATTTCTAGCTCTATCGTTTCAAGTTTCTTCATAATACGAACTAGAGTGATATCCTCTTGAATGCTAGAAACAGGGAGATTTCCAACAAGATTCTCAATAACATTAAGAGATTCCCTAATTGGGGCTTCTAGGAAATGCCCATTGATAGCAGTATCTAGAACGAACCTATTCCAAGGAATAATTCCAACATAAAATTTTCTAAGAAGGATAGTAGTGGATTGCTTCTTGGTGGCTCTTTTTTGAGAATCATTAATTCTATACAAGGAATCTTTTAGACTTTCACCACCTCTTTGTTTAAAGGTGAGCACTTCAGCCTCACAAAAGGTAAAAGGACCAGACATAATGACTACTACTAGCAAGATAAATAATTTTATGTGATTTTTGATAAAACACAAAGATAAAAACTGAAAGGTAAACTAACAAGACTAAAAAACAAAGATAAAAGATAGTGTGCAACTACCCTATCTTGAAGAGCGGAGTCCCCGGCAACGGCGCCAGCAATTAGCTTGATGGCACTAAAGTAGTGGTCCTCGTTGGCTACCCCAAGTGGAAGGTTGAGATGTAGCGTAGCGTAATTTCCCTTAGTGAAGATACCAAGGTTTGTCTCCAGTAGGACTCCAACAACGACAAGTAGGTGACAATGGCGCTAGAAATTACTAGCATGAGAGTTGACGTGGACCTACACACATATAAAAATAACTTTTCTCCCAACGATTACAGAGATGTTGTCAATCTCTCCGGCCTTGCTGTTTACAAAGGGTCAAACGCAAGAGATAAAAGGTAATGATAACTACAGCTAGAAAGTAAAAAAGGAAGTAAATAGAGGGTATAAATAGTGGTGGAAATATGGACCGGGGTCCCATGATGTTCACTAGTGATTTCTCTCTCCCAAAAGACGATAAACAGCCATGCAAGGTAAAGAAATTACAGCTGGGCAATTGACAGGATTACGGACACAAACCAATACTAACTATGCTACAAAAGGAAGGAAGATTCTCAAAAGCATGGGCATTACGCCAAAACAAGTAGACCGAAATCCATCTGCATCTACTCACTAATAATCCACCTTGAGATATCTATCCAGAACATGTCGCTGGTATTAAGTTGCGAGCCCCACCCAAAGTGTAAACCCAAAGCAACAGACAACTGCATTAAAAGAACTTTAAGTAAAGTAAATAATCCTTGCAACCGCGGTTACAAGCATCGTTGTTTTCCCCCCTGTGGCAACATCACATCCCCTAGACTCATGTTTCTGTCACTCAAGCTAGTCATTAGGGGCATGAACCCACAATCAAGCATAACACTCTCTCTTGGTTACTACCTACTACTTGGAAAAAGCAATAAACAGCAACAGAGAACATGCAAGAATTACTCAAGAACTCAAATATAAAAGGAGAAGAGCCAAATATATTACTCATCATAATCTGAACATAGTCTCATAATCCATCAGATCCCAGCAAACTCAACATAGAAATAGCAAAAAAAATTACATATGTGCCTTGATCATGTAGGGTACCTCACAAGGTCTAATCCATGAAGAACAAAGAGGGGGAGAGGACATCATATATCTACTGATCATGGACCCATGGTCCAAGGTGGACTACTCACGGTTCATCCTTGAAGCGTCCATGGTGGTGGAGAAGCTCCCAGAGGTCAATCCTCCCTCCGGCAGGGTGCCAGGAAGAGGTCTTCTGGTGCTCCCGATCTTGGAAGCGCGGAGGTGGAGGAACGGAGGCGAGATTGCGAAAAAGGGTTCTGCCCTCGGGGGTTTCGGGACGAAGGAAATATTTAGGCGAAGGGGGGCAGCCAGGGGGACACCAGGTGTCTTGGCGGCCTCCCGGCATGGCCCCACCTAAGCCGCGCCACCTGGCCGCCTAGGCACCATGGGGGGACCCTCTGGCCCACCTTCGGGACTCTGGATGCTTCCGTTACGCTGATTTTTTATATATTTTCCCCGGAATTTTTCTGGCATTTTACGTAATGGGAAAACCTAAAATAAAAAGACAACAGAAAAAAAAGTGGCACTAGGGTGCACTGAGTTAATAGGTTAGTCCGGATATGATCAAAAGTGTATGAAAGTGTATCAAAAGCATAGCAATATCACCCAAAACATGCATGGAGCAAGCAAAAATTATAGATACATTTGGGACGTATCACTACCATCAAGTGAAACCAGGAGGAATCACCCTCGATGGTACACTTGAATTGGTTCGATAGAGACATCAGTGGGAATGAACTAAAGAGGAATACGCTCATATCACCCCGGTGATGCTACGCTACCGAGCAGGCGATGAGAGTTAAATACGATTCCATCTACTCGTAAGTAAAACCTAAAGCGACTCGGCAAAGTCTCGCCATTGCAGGTTCCCTTGGGCGTCTGCTCTGTACCGTACCTTTTGGAGCAATTTAAATCGTTTGTGTTCCGCGTTCAGTCCCTAGAGTGATTGCGACCCGATTACTAAACCTAGTTGTCCAATTGAATAGGAATGTAACGTAGTGATACATCCAAAATGCATCGCTATTTTATATAGTAATTCATCCCTATTCATTGATATATTTCATGTTATAATGCTATTCTTATGTTGTTTTGGCTTGTTTTACACAGTTTGCAACTTTCCGATGCTAAAGCAGCAAACATAGGATTCAACGGAAAAAAGTGGACACTGAGTTGCTGAATCAGAAGACCTCCAAATTACCTGAAAATGAACGGAGGCTGTTTTCCAGAAGAATGACGGAGGCACGCAAAACAAGAGCCAGAGGGGGGCCACCAGGTGCCCAGGCGGCCACCTGGCACGGCCCCCACCAGGGGCGCCGGGAGGGCTCCTGGACCCCTGGGGCCACTCCCGGCTCCCCCCTCTGGCCTATATTTCCATCATCATCCAAAAACCCTAAAAGAGGAGGAGTTTCGTGAGTTCCACCGCCGCTCCGTGGAGGAAACCTATAGAGAAGAAAAAGACATCTCCGGAGGGTAGATTCTACCGGGGAGAACACCTCCCTGAAGGGGAAATCATCGCCATCGTCATCACCATCGTCACGGGCATCATCGAGATCATTATCAACATCATCCCCAACATCATCACCATCTCCACCACCATCCTATCACATCTCACAATTGCAACTTGTGTTGTAATCCGTACTATCTATCCTCTCTACTCTATCGGTGTTGATTACTACTTTGTGGTGAATGCCATTGAGTTTTGTTGGAGAAATATTATTATGTGCAGATTGTTTATCATCTATTTATCCCCACTGATCATGATCTCTTTTATGTCTTGTGATTAGTTACTTTAGTTCTTGAGGACATGGGAGAAGTCTAGTTGCTAGTAGTCATATGATGTTGATGTAATATGTGTTGTTTTGTAACATCCCAAAATTCTCCGAATTTTGGAATGTTAATAAAATAAAATAGATAATGATTGTTTGCTTGATGTGTTTGATTTTCTCTGGGATTTAAATTTTTTTGGAGTTTATTGAATATTAAAAAAGAGAGGGAATAAAAGGACTTTCCCTAATATTCATAATTGGTGTTTTTGGAATTTATTATTTAAAACAAAACCAACAAAACAAAATGAGAGAAGCTAATATGACTCCTTCAACATATTAAAAGGTTGGAAAATGTTTTAAGTCATTATTGGAATTCTTCTGAATATTCAAAACATTTTTCAACTTAAGGAAATTCATTTGAGAGGATATAAAATGAATTATCCCCTTTTTAAATAAAGTTGGAAAATATTTAGAATATTACTTTAAATTTTTAAAAAATTATTATGAGTATTATAAATAAATCTAAAATTATTTTAGTGATTTTATAATGCCAAGAGAGTTTTTATTTCATTAAAATGATTTATTAAATATTTTAAAAGAGTTGAAAAAGTGTTCCAATGGGATATTTTTATTTTACCAAATTATTTATTGGTGTAACAATTTTAAAATTTATATTTTATTATTTAGAAATGGTTTGTCAATGCTTTTGACCAAATAAAAATATTTTTAATAATTTATTGGATTTTATTGATTGATGAAAAGTATTTTATATTTAAATAAAGCATTTAGAAAATGTTTTTATTTTTATTTTCCTTTTTGGAAAGTGTATTCATTAAATAAATTTCTTTGTATTATTTCATGAATTTAGAAATTTATTTCAGATTTTTCTGATGAGTATTTATTTTTCTACAATTGTTTGAAGTTTCGATTTTAAATAAAAAGAAAACTCGTAGCCCGGGCCCAGTAGCCTTTTTCCGCCCACGAGCGCTTTAGAGCCCGAGTCGGTTTCTTTTTTTTTCCTTGGTCTGTCTATAAATAGGAATTACATTTTTCCGTTTTAATTCTTTTCTTTTCCTTCTAATAAAAAAAACCTAACCTCGTCGAAATGGCCGCCGCCCAGCAAGGCTCCCGCGCCGCCCTGCCACCGCCACCACGCTGGACCGCACCCCGCCGGCCACCGCCCGGCCATCCCCGCCGCCGCCACTGCTCGCCGCAGCGCCGCCCGCGCCGTGCCGCCGACGACTGTGCCGCCCCGGCCGCCACCTCCTGTCGAGCGCCGCAGCGCCTCCAACCGCGGTCGCGCAGCTCACCCCCCCCCCCCCCCCCCCCCGCCGGCTGCCTCCCACCTCGCCGACCGCCACCAGCCTCCCACCTCCGGTCAGATCCGCACCAGGGACCCGATTGCTTTTTCTGAGAAAAAGAAAATTGCGGATAGGTCCTTTTGGCAGAAAACACCTCAGCACCGTACCCACAATATCTTCTACACCGTGCGTCGGATCGAGGTGAAACTTTTTCCTACGCGCTCATGTTGTTCTGTGGGCATGATATTCACCTTGAATTCATAATGTCCATGATCAAAAATCCTTACCGATGAATTTTTATCCGTTGACTCTCTCGAGTTCACTTCCACTGATCACCTTCGAGCACATCGACACCTTTGCACTTCAAAGCTTTTGTTTTGTTGCTAGAACCTTTGTGATGGTTTTGTTGATCTTTTGTTTTGTCCTTGCGGTGCGATTGTTTATTCGAGTTCCTTCGTTTGCGATAGATTTCTCGGAATGTGACGAGTAGAGTTGACTGGACCGTGAGAGCGAAGAACTTCACCGAATGGAAAAGGCAAGTTACACTTTGACCATACATCAACCTATGTGACGCCCCCAAAATCAATCCGTGTATAGTAATCATATACGCACGGTACACGGCTGAGATTAGGGTGCCAAGGTGAGAATATCACAGCACAACACTAAACACAAAAGGATAAACCAATATGTTACAATAAAGGGGTCGCGCAGACCCGAATACATAAGTTATACAAGCCATAATATCTGAGTACAGACATAGTTAGTCAAGTTTTGCCTTAAGAAGGCTAGCACAAATAATATCAGAGATACAGATCGAAAAGGCAAGGCCTCCTGCCTGGGAGCCTCCGAAACTACTCCTGGTCCTGGTCAGCGGGGGCCTCGACGTAGTAGTATCCGCATCCGGGGTACTCCTGCTCCTGGGCTCCAACGCCGACTGCAGCGGCCGATCAGGCAAAACATAAAAGGGGAAATAAAGCAAAGGTGAGTATCTAGTATACCCGCGAGTCTTACGTCCGCTACTAAGCATTATGCATTTGTATCAACGGAAAGGGGAGGCTGTATAAAGTGGACTACAAGATAGAAATCAGAATAAGGGTAAGAAGCTAGGCCTATCGAAGACTAGCATCTTCCGACGTTGTCTTGCAGCATGAGAAGAGAAACAGCCAACAGTTCATATAAAGCAATAAAGTAACAATGAAGCAGAAGTTGCTGCAACATTGTATAATATAAGTTGTAATGATTAGTAATAATAATGCCTCCGAGTTCCCCTCCTCGACTCCCTGCGAGGAAGAAGACCCGGAACCATACAGTTTAATAGTGGTAAGATCTAGCTTCAGCATAAAGCGTCCTGTTACCGTGGACACAGCTATTCGAATAGATTAAACTACCTGCAGGGGTGCACTACTATTCAGCCTACACGGTCGGATCTCCAGGGTGGCGTGAACATTGTTAGGGAACGCCCCACCGAGGCTATCCGACACGACGCAGCCCATCCTAGGCTCAACAGAAAGGCCATCCGCCGGATTATATCCTATGCGCCAAGGGGTCTAGGACCCTCACCCTTGCACGCTCCTGCACGGTGCGTGGCTGGCCGGTGAAGCGAAAGCAAATCCAAAAACACACCGTCCGGACGAAGAAGACACCACTTCCCGGTGTAGGCCGCGGTACTGCTGACATCTGAAGAGCTTTCGGGCAAACTACGACGCAGGGGAGCCCATAACTCCTTATCCCACGTGAAGGTATTGCGTACAGACCAACGGGCCTCTAAAGTCATCCGCCGAACCATTTAGCATTTTAATTAACCTGCGCGACAACCGTTATCGTTGCCTCGACTTAACCGACCCGCGGTCAACGACAGCAGTCAGGACCACCAGTACATCGGTGCCTGCCCTGTCGTCCCACCAAGTCACTGCGGTTACCAACAAGGTGAACCGTCTCCTTACCTTGTCTCGCGTGTGCTCTTGGTAGAGCTCGACTTTCGTGGTTTGGTAACTCTCGCGAGATACGAGCAGGGGCCAAGCACGCCAGTAATGTCGGTCGTACCCTCCCTGTCGTTCCCGACGATATACCGCTCGCGGGCACCGTTGGGTCTCCCGACTTCTTACCTTTAAGGACAACCGCTGTTCAGGACCCTATGGTGGCAAGACAAAGTCAGCCTCGAGTGGAGTACAAGGATTACTCCTTGATAGCTCACACTTGAGGTGACTAGGCATAACCCAGATAGGGGCCTTTGGCGGTGTTTTCTTTGTTCCGTACCTGCAACAGTTATAATTAAAGTATGCGCGATCGCTCCAAGAGTGATCACGGCCCGCTATCTAATCCTAGCTAACAATGCGCAGGGCTCACTGCTGAATAATGCATAAGTAATAATAGGCAACATAGGATAAAGGAAAGGTACATCAAGGGGCGACAAAATCAGGCTATGCAATTGAATAGGATTGTAATCGTAGCAGCAACAGTAACAATGCCTAGTGCAAGAAAGTACGGAGAAGGTAGGCGATATCTGGGGAAGAGAATGGCTCTGCTTGCCTGGAAGCTCGCGGGTAGGGGCAGGGTCATCGATGAAGTAGTCATACCCGGCAGCAGTGTAGTCGGCGGTACCAGCGGGGTCTACCGGAGATAAGGGGGGAAGAAACAGTAAATACAAAGCAAGCAATGCAAACATATGAATGACATGGCAAATGTATCGATGTCGGTGTTCTAACGTTGTACGATGTATCAGGCTCGGAGCGGGAATTCATCCGGGGATGAACTACCGGCTCCGGGTGATTACCGGACAGGGCGACCGGAGGGGGAAGGTATCATGCCGGAGGTGTCGTGGACACACGACAAAGATAAGGAGGGTGTATCCGGGTTAGTTGAACTATTCCGAACAACTTTCGTGTTCGAAATAAACTCATCCGGCAGGTTTTTACCGGCACCGGGAATTATCGACAAACAGCCCGGAGGGAGGAATGTCGATGATCGGTGTGTTAGGGGGTGGGGTAGACATACGGATAGCGTATCCATATTTGTTATATTTTTCTGATCAATTTTTATGTGTAAACTTTTTCGATCTGAGTTACGGATTAAAAGATATTGATTTTATAAGTTTTAATCAATTTAAAACATTTATAAATCATTTTCTATTTCTTTTACTATTTATTTATTATAAATTATATTAGTTTTAATACTGACCAGTGGGTCCCACTGGTCAGTGGCTTATTTAAATAAAAACATTAAATTAACTAATATGACAGTGGGGTCCCACATGTCATACTAACACTTTTAATAAAACAATTTCGTATTAAATATAAGGCTAGGGGGCCCACTGTACGTGGCTATTAGTTTATTAAACAATTTTCTTTTATTAAAAATGGCCAGTGGCCCACGTGTCAGTGAGACAACCTAACTAACAGTTATAACTAACAACACTAATTAAATCTAATCAGGGGGGTTAGGACTAATCGACTCATTAGTGCTAATACTAATCGGGCGGGGCCCGCGCGTCAGAGACACAGGCCGCGGGCCATGGGGTGCATCCCGTGCCCCTCGCCGGCGGCGAGTACAGTGACATGGAGGCGAGGCTGCCAGTGGGCACGGGCGACCAAACGGAGCGGCAAGGGCGGGGATCGAACCAGTGTGAGCCCGCGCATCTACTGGGGGACGACATGCTCGCCGGGGTGGACGAAAATGACGGCGACGAAGAGTGGCAGCGGCGGCCGGAGCATGGCTCGACGGCGACGGCGCCCTACGGGACCAAATTGAGCGCGGAGAGGGGGACAACGCGAAGCTGGGCTCACCGGGGTGGCGTAGGGGAGGGCAAGCTGCTCGTGGGGGCGTTGGTTTGGGCGAATTTGACGACGAGGTCGCCATGGCCGTGGTTGAAGAAGAGGAGGCCGGCATCGCGGTGAGGGCGCGGGAGCTCGATTGCTTGCCGGGGGAGACGAAGGCGAGGACGGGCTACCTCCTGGACATGCCGGCGTGATCCGGGGGCGTCGGTGGTCACGCCGACGACGGGGCGCAGCGACGGCCGGGCTCGGTGAGGGCGCGGGGCGAGGTGGGGAGGGGCGCAGGGGGGGCTGAGGGGCGTCTAGGGTTAGGGTTGAGGTGCAGGGGCGCCGTCCGCGACTTGTAGTCGCCGGGGGGCTCGCCGATGCCCGCCACGGCGATGGCCATCGCGGTGGCCACAACCGATGGCCGCCACGCCCCTGCCTTCCCCTGTAGCGAGAGGAAGGGGACGGCTCGGGGGGGTGGGATTTTGGGCTGGATTCGGTACAGGGGGAAGGGGAGGTTGGGGGGGAATGGGCCTTAGCCCAGGGGCGTTGGTTAGGCTAGAATCCTTTTTTTTATTTTCTCTTTTTCTTTTCTGTTATTTATATTTTGTAATTACTTTAACCACCTAGGCATTTTATCAAAATTCTGTAAGTGTACCATAATTAATACAACATCATACCAGAGGGATACAAAAAGTTTTGGGACTTTATAAAGTCACTAGATAATTATTTGGAATTTACAAAAGGCAAATAGTGTTGTTTTAGCACTGTTATTATTTGTTTGGAATTTTCCATAGCACTATAAATACCCATGACCACATTGGTATGGTCCAATGATTATTTGGGATTTTATAAAAGTGGTTCCAAGATTTTTGGAAAGGATTTTATTGTCACCATATTTTTAATATTCATCAAAAGGCAATTTGAGTATGTTTGGAACAAAAATGAACAAGGCATGATCAAGGTCCATGATCACTATGCATTTAAGAACATAAAAGTGGAATTTGAATTTGAACTGTGCCAAGTTGATCAAACAAAAGTTTTGAACAGTATTGATGAACAGTAACAGTGATTACTGTTCACTGACAGTGAGGGTGTTACAACCTATATTTTGTATTATGCATGTAGCAAATTATCACTCTATGCATGTGTAGGACTATATATTAGTTATGATTTAAACCTACTAGGATAGCCATATGCTCTGAACTTGTATTTCATTGTCGCCCTAGGATCGTGGTTGTTATATACTGCTATTGCTTTGGAGACGGGGGTTGGTTGAGTTATCATTAAGCTATGTGAGGATTAATGACTTGACTAGCAAACTTAAATAGAAATCACCTCTGGGAGGGCAGGGAATGCATCCTGGGGCTCGTACCTTGGATAAGGAGGGACCAGGGCTAAATGCTTCCCGAATGGTTGTTTTGGTGGTGAACCGGGTGCGTTATGGTGACTACCCTCTGAACGCAGTGGGCGCCGTCTAGGCTCAAAAAGATCGGACAGACAGTGTGACTAGTAGCTTCCATGTACAACCACTAGCTATATGGGCTCTGGCTTAGATGAGTAAGTTGTGGGGAACCTGGCCCTGGTAGCTAGCTGATGTAGATATGATAGGTGTACCGGCTACCAAAGAGTGGAGGCAACCTCTTTTGAAAGACTATGTCTCAATCTTCGGGTTGAGTCCAGTGGGGAAAGTGTACAAACCTCTGCAGAGTGTAAAAACTGATCGTGATTAGCCGTGTCCACGGTTACGGACAACTTTGAGAAACTGGGCATTATTGTTGTTGGATGGTCTTGACAGATATTTCACCTTAATTAGAATTTGAGTGGGAACTTTTAATAAAGGAATGGTTGGAATTGGGGTAGCCCGATTCAACCATACTTAGGACTAGCAAGATAAATTAAAATTTGATTAGTTGTAATATGTGAGGGAAAAATCAGCTTTTTTCAAAATAAAACCATAAGCCTTTCCTTTGAATTATCCTTGCATGTAGATGTAGGTCTGTTATATCCTTTTTTGTGTGACTTGCCGTACAAATCAGATGTACTGACCCGTTGTCGGGCTGTAACCTTCGGTGTTGCAGGATTTTATACGATGAGTAAGTGATGCGATGTAGGGTTACGATGTCTATACTCAACTTGCCGATGGAGTTGATGGACGCCACGAAGCTCTTTATTATTTTCCGTTGTATTATATTTGTAAGCTAGCCTTGAGCTATGCAGGTATGTTTATTGGTAATACTGGATCTTCGATGTAATATATATGACATGTGGTTTATTCTTGATATTACATCATGTACTGTGTGTGCTCGCTATTGATCCAGGGACTAGCACAGAATGCACAGAGAATTGGATTCCTTAGCGAATTGGGGCGTTACAGATGGTATCAGAGCCATGTTGACAGTAGGTCGTGACCCTAGAAAATGGATAGAAAAGGCCATAGGAACAAGAATATTTTTATCACTCTTTGATTACTTGTTTTACTGAAAATACCCCTCCGAGTTGCTTATGCCCCTGAAGATATGTATTAGAGAATTACATCATCAACCTCGTGGTTCAATTGAAGTTATGACCATAAGAACCAGAAGGAATACCCTATGAGGATCAATAAGTTTTGACACTACGAGAGGAATTTTTAAGATCAGCTTAGCTGAGAAGGATGAAGCTTAGAATCAGACCACCACCATTTTAGGTGAAGTTAGATGAAAGAATTTCGCGTAGTATGAGGAGATCGTATGTCTTGCACATACGACCTTACTCTAGGTGTTGTTTGTGTGTTTTGATTTTTGTGACTGTATTGTGTGTTGTTATGTGTTGCTGTTGAACGTAGGTGTTTTTTCTCTCTTTCTTGTTTGAGTGCATATGTTTGGTGTTATCTTTAGTTGTTGTCTTGTCTATGTTATAGTTGCCCCTAACCCTGATCGTTTGGGTTTAATAGATGGAGTATGGAGTAGGACTCGCCTTTTCTGGGGCGATGTCGAGATTGAAGGTGGAGCAATGGATTCGTAGTATGGAGGAGCACATGAAGATAAACAAGGTTGGAACTGAGGACATGGTCCCCTATGCAGTTAAGTACTTGGTAGAAGAGGCTGCTACTTGGTGGAGAATGCACCAAGCGATTGACGAATCATGAAGGAAGATTACTTGGAAGGAGTTTACAAAGATTTTGTTGGGATCCCGCCTCGTCACCCCAACGGAAAGGACGGTAAACTTTAAGAGGCCCCGTGCCTGCACAATATGCGGAGAAACAGGACACTCATACGAAGGACACCAAGATGGATGCCCCTATTGTGAATAAATTCACTTGGGTGAAGAATGTCCCACTGCTCAAGTCACATGTCTTGTGTGTGAAGGAACTGATCATTATCCCGTTCAGTGTCACCTTTATACCATGACACAACAAGTGGTTCAACAACAAAAGATATGGATGAAGAAGATTATCCAGGAGTTCAAGGAAACACCTATGAAGAAGAAAAGGAAAAATCTTAGCGAAATTCAGTGTTATCAGTGCAGGAATATGGGACATTATGCCAACATGTGTCCAGAATTGAAGGAAGCACCCGTGAGGAAGAAGATGAAGGACGTTAGCCAGGTTCAGTTTTCCGGTGCAGGAATATGGGACATTACGCCAACATGTGTCCAAAATGGAAGGGAACGAAGAAGATGTGAATGCGAAAGCAAGGATGCTGACTTGAAGAAGCTTATGTTTTGCAATTGGAGGATAGAAATTCGTAGGTGTGCACTAAGTGTACAGTGGTACCTTTTTGTTGCTAGCTGGAGTTGTAGTTCACAGCATGTTTTGCTGGTTGAACTAGGTGTTTTATGTCATGATTTGTTTTGTTAAGTTTTGTCTTGTTCCCTTTGACCTTGATATCTATTTGATTGACGTTGTGTGTTGTGCTTGCATTCTTTCTATGTGAGTAGAATAATTTACGTTTCCTTAGACCCCTCATCTAGTTAGTATTCTTCAAGACTGAAGAAGACACAACCACAAGAAGAATGAGTTCACAGGTGACTCGACGATACAAAGATTGCTTCGACAATGCAAAACTGAAGCTACCGTCATTGAAGACCTGAAGACTTGAAGACCTGAAGACTCAAGTTTCTACCGTTAGGTCGTTTTTGTGAGCTATCATTTCTTGGTTTTACCGACAGCTACACATCAAAACTTATTTACAAAACTAGTGTAATGTTTATATGGGTATCTCTCCCTATCTCTCTCTCTACCTCGCTATCTACATTCTATTCCCCCTTATCTTAATTCCTACATTGAAGGAGTTACTACAATGGATGATAATGTCAAGACGGGAATAAAGATGGATGCAACCGATGCTGAGTTCAAGGATATCCCTGTGTGCGAGGATCTTACAACAAGAAAGCACAATTTTGCTGAATGAAGAACCCCGAAGGAAGTTGCAGTTCACGAGTGCACGTTTCTTAGTAGTTTGCGTAAACCTGAGAGTTGTGAAGAAACGATAGATCTTTTGTTTGGTTTGCAGAACTATGGATTTGTCTGAGCCCAGTTCATGAGCGAGAGGAACTTCTGCAATGCTTGTGAGGATGACCGAGTGTTAGATTGCGAGATTCGCTAAACCATATACAAGGTAATGATCTGGGTGCGGAATGGATTGGCCCCCATGATGACTACCCTTATTATTCGCTCTTGCTATGCGGGATAGTAAATCTTGAGTGACCTACCTATAGCAGAGAGACGACGATGTTAAAGCTTAAACCATAGAATGGTACGATGTGTGACCCCTGTAGGAGATTACCGTTTCTGTTACACCGTGAGTATAGACCAAGACCTTTTGCTGCAGATATTCCGTAGAAGTATTCTTGATGACCACCAAGACAGTATCGATAGTTGGTTAGTATTGGCGCCTGACCGTCCGTTAGGAAGTCTCAGTACTTGGAGGACTCACCTTTTGGGGATACGGTATTCAAGACAACAACGGAGTATGAAGATTATGTGTGCTGAGCTCACTGAAGGAGCACGCTTTTGAAGACCATATCGCTTTCCTTTTAAGGGTGGTAGTACCCTAGACCTTCGGAGGATCAAAGGACTGTCATGAAGACCCGAACCCTAACCTTTATTTCTAGCCTTCTCGAATCTCGAGGACGAGATTCCTTTTAAGGGTGGTAGTGTGTAACATCCCAAAATTCTCCGAATTTTGGAATGTTAATAAAATAAAATAGATAATGATTGTTTGCTTGATGTGTTTGATTTTCTCTAGGATTTAAAACTTTTTGGAGTTATATTGAATATTAAAAAAGAGAGGGAATAAAAGGGCTTTCCCTAATATTCAAAATTGGTGTTTTTGGAATTTATTATTTAAAACAAAACCAACAAAACAAAATGAGAAAAGGTAATATGACTCCTTCAACATATTTAAAGGTTGGAAAATGTTTTAAGTCATTATTAGAATTCTTCTGAATATTCAAAACATTTTTCAACTCAAGGAAATTCATTTGAGAGGATATAAAATGACTTATCTCCTTTTTAAATAAAGTTGGAAAATATTTAGGATATTACTTTAATGTTTTTAAAATTTATTATGAGTATTATAAATAACTCTAAAATTATTTTAGGGATTTTATAATGCCAAGAGAGTTTTTATTTCATTAAAATGATTTATTAAATATTTTAAAAGAGTTGAAAAAGTGTTCCAATGGGATATTTTTATTTTACCAAATTATTTATTGGTGTAACAATTTTAAAATTTATATTTTATTATTTAGAAATGGTTTGTCAATGCTTTTGACCACATAAAAATATTTTTAATAATTTATTGGATTTTATAGATTGATGAAAAATATTTTATATTTAAATAAAGCATTTAGAAAATGTTTTTATTTTTATTTTCCTTTTTGGAAAGTGTATTCATTAAATAAAAATTCTCTGTATTATTTGATGAATTTAGAATTTATTTCACATTTTTTTGATAAGTATTTATTCTTCTACAATTGTTTGAAGTTTCGATTTTAAATAAAGAGAAAACTCGTAGCCCCAGCCCAGTAGCCTTTTTCCGCCCACGAGCGCTTTAGAGCCCGAGTCGGTTTCTTTTTTTTTCCTTGGTCTGTCTATAAATAGGAATTAGATTTTTCCTTTTTAATTCTTTTCTTTTCCTTCTAATAAAAAATAAACCTAGTCGCGGGACACGCGGGCCGCCGCTGCTGCCGGGCCCCGCGACTCGCCGGACCTCGCCGGCCGCCGCTCGCCGGAGTGGCCGCCGCCCCGCAAGCCTCCCGCGCCGCCCTGCCACGGGCACCACGCTGGGCCGCACACCCCGCCGGCCACCGCCCGGCCATCCCCGCCGCCGCCAGTGCTCATCGCAGCGCCGCCCGCGCCGTGCCGCCGACGACTGCGCCGCCCCGGCCGCCACCTCCCGTCGAGCGCCGCGGCAGCGCAGCCCCCCCCCCCCCCACCCCCCCACCCCCGCCAGCTGCCTCCCACCTCACCGGCCGCCACCAGCCGAGCTCGCCGGAGAAACTCTGGTCAGATCCGCACCAGGGACCCGATTGCTTTTTCAGAGAAAAAGAAAATTGCGGATAGTTCCTTTTGGCAGAAAACACCTCGGGACCGTACCCGCAATATCTTCTACACCGTGCGTCGGATCGATGTGAAACTTTTTCCTACGCGCTCATTTTGTTCTGTACTTTAGCATGGAATAAATTTTTGCACACTTTGCACACTTTTGAATTTGAATTTATTTCAAATTCAAATTCAAATTCCGGAGGTCGTATCTTGTATACCGTTGATCCAAATCGAGTGATTCTTTTTGCGTTGGATCACTCGTTCCACCGAATCCACGTGAACAAGAGGAAGAAGATGAATGATGGGGGAGGGGGGCTGGGCTGGGCCGGTTGGGGTATTTCCTTAGGCGACTTTTAGCATTATTCCATTTCTTCTTTATTTATTGGCTCATGCTACTGTTTAGCATTATTTCTGGTGCCAAATGGATTTTCTAAAATGAGCAACTAGTCTCAATATTTATTTTGCATTATTTAGCACTGCTCTAAAAAGTTTGGTGCTTAATTAAAATCATTTTAGTGTTATAGAAAATGCAAGGGATTAACTAGGGCTCTTTTAGATACTGTTTTGATTTCTTTAAAATACTTAACATTTTATTAAATGCTTATTTATATTTTTAATGACCTATTGATTATTTTCTATTTAATAAAATTGGTTGCGCAATTTTTGGATCAACTATAATTTCCAATTTTTGTTTTCAATTCCAACCAAGGTAATTTAAAATATGTTTTGATCCAATGATAATCAAGGCATGGTTAATCACTATGATTTGTCATTAACAATAGGTGATCACTGTAGCATGACACTGGGGGTGTTACATTTATCTTTATAAGTTCCTGAAGAAAACATCTCATGATCTTATCACTTGTAACAAGCCAAATGTTTCGTACCTTAGGGTGTTTGGTGCTCCATGTTTTATTAGGGATATGAATCATAGCTCTAAATTTGCCCCTAAGGCACATGAAGGTTTTCTTCTAGGTTATGGCTCTAATTCTCACACTTACAAAGTGTATAACTCCCACTTTGGAAAGGTTATGGAAACTATAAATGTGAGGTTCGGTGAAACTAATGGCTCTCAAAAGGAGCATTTGCCTCATGATCTAGATGAACCCCCTCTGGATGAAGTTATCAGGTCCATGAATATTAGAGAAATTCTCCCTGTCGAAGGAAATCCTCGTCAAGAAATCAGGGACGATGATGATCCAATGTTCCCACACATAGCCCGGGGTGCTGGAGATCAAAATCCTAAAGCTAATGATGAATAGGACGAAGAAGAACCCATGACCGAAGAAAATGCTGATCCTGAAGGAAATGCAGATCCCGAAGGAAATGTTGATCCCGAAGGAGATCCTGAGCCAGAAGTTAATGAAGCTGCATTTTCTCGAGTTCGAAGAAGAGTTGATATTGATTCGAACCTTGAAGACATTCGTCAACCAGGTCGTCCAACTACTCGATCAAGTACTCCTTTGCCTAACTTTTGTGGAAATTTCTCGTTTGTCTCCATGCTAGAACCATCAAAATTCGATGAAGCCATGAAGGACTCAGACTGGTTAACTGCAATGATCGAAGAACTTAACCAATTCGAAAGAAACAAAATCTGGTCATTGGTTGAGAGACCTGATCCCACAAAGCACAATATCATTGGCACGAAGTGGATTTTTCGCAACAAGCAAGATGAAGATGGTATTGTGGTAAGAAATAAAGCACGACTGGTTGCATAAGGTTACACCCAAGTCGAAGGTATTTATTTCGGCGAAACTTATGCTCCAGTTGCTCATATTTAATCCATTTGTATCATGCTTGATTTTGCAAACTTCAATGGTATTCTTCTATATCAAATGGATGTCAAAAGTGCTTTTCTTAACGGTGAAATCGAGGAAGAGGTATATGTTATGCAGCCACCAGGTTTTGAAGACCCGAAGAATCCTCATAGGGTGTATAGGTTGCACAAAGCTCTTTACGCGTTGAAGCAAGCACCTCATGCTTGGTATGAAACCCTGAGGGATTTACTCATGTAGAAAGGCTTCAAACCAAGAAAAACTGACCCATTGGTACGTCCCAAACGTATCTATAATTTCTGCTTGTTACATGCTCTTTTGGGTGACATTTCTATGTGTTTTACTACACTTTCATACCTTTTTACACATATTTGGACTGACCTACTAACTCAGTGCACCCAGTGCTAGTTTCTGTTTGCTGATGTCTGTAAGTTGAAGGTTTTTACCCATATTTACAGAGCTCCAAAAATTCCACAAAAATCATATAAAAAATCAGCAGAACGGAAGCTTCCGCATCACCGAAGGAGGGCCAGAGGGGGTCTGCCCCCTCCTAGGCGGCCAGGGGGCGTGACCCCACCCTGGGCCACGCCACCAGGGCGCCTGGGGGGCGGGGCCACCCCCTAGTGCCCCCTTTTGCCTATATTTACCTCTCTCTCCGAAAACCCTCGCAGAGACCCCCGCATCACGATTTTAACCTCTGTTTCGCCGCCACCGCGCTTCCAAGATCGGGAGCACTAGTTTGCCATGAGTAGTCCCCCTTGGACCATGGGCCCATGACCAGTAGCTATGTGATGTCTTCTCTCCAATCTTGTGCTTCAATCCTTAGCGCTTGTGAGCTATCCTACATAATCAAGGCATCTATGCAATTCTTTCTGTTGTTTCTATGATGTGTTTTCTAGGATCTGATGGATTATGAGATTATATTAAAATTTTGATGAGTTATATATTTGGTTCTCCTTTTATATTTTGTTCTTGAGTAATTGTTGCATGTTCTCTGTTGATTTTTATTGCTTTGACGAAGTAGTAGATAGTAACTCCAAGAGGGAGCGTTTATGCTTGATTGTGGGTTCATGCCCCCCGATGTCTAGTTTGAGTGACAGAAACATGAGACTAGGGGATGTGTTACTGCCACCAGGGAGAAAACAACGGTGCTTGTAACCACAGTTGCAAGGATTGTTTACCTTACGCAAAGTTTGTTAATGCAGTTGTCTGTTGCTTTGGGTTTACAGTTTGGGTGGGGCTCACAAATTAATAAAAGCGAGATGTTATGGATAGATATCTCAAGGTGGATGATTAGTGAGTAGATGAAGTTGGATTTCGGTCTACTTGTCTTGGCGTACGTCCCATACTTTTCAGCCTCTAACTTTCTTTGTAGCATAATTAGCATTGCGGTGCGTTTATAATTCTGTCAATTTCCCAGCTGTAATTTTTTTACCCAGCTTAGCTATTTTATCGTCTTTTGGGAGAGAGACATCACTAGTGAACATCATGGGACCCCGGTCCATATTTCCACCACTATTTACGCCTTCACTATTTACTTCTTTATTTCCTTTCAATTGCAATTACAATCACTACTATTATCCCGTGCGTTTGATCCTTTGTAAACAACAAGACCGGAGAGATTGACAACCTCCCTGTACTCGTTGGGAGCAAAGTTATTTGTTTCTGTCTGCAGGTCCACGTCAACTTATTATCTGGCACCGTTGACACCTACTTGTCGATCCTTGGAGTCCTCCTGGATTCGATAAACCTTACAGTCCTCGAGTAAGGGAAATTTTCTACTAGCTACATCTCAACCTTCCACTTGGGGTAGATCACGAGGGGCGAGAAGCCATCACCCAACTCTTTTCACTCGCTCCTATAATGTAGATTTATTTTTGTGTCAGATATATGTAGATGATATTATCTTTGGCTGCACTAACCCTGATATCAGCGAAGAATTTGTCAAAATGATGTCGAAGAAATATGAAATGTGAATGATGGGTGAATTGAAGTTCTTCCTCGGACTTCAAATCCGTCAACAAAAGAATGGCACATTCATTTCTCAAGAGAAATATCTTAAATATTGCCTGAAGAAGTTTATTCTCACTGAATGCAAAACTATCAAGATGCCTATGCCAACCAATGGCTTCCTGGATGCTGATGAGAAGGAAAAACCCTTCGATCAGAAGAAGTATCGGTCTATGATTGGTTCACTCTTATATTTATGTGCATCTAGACCTGACATTATGCTTTCAGTATGTATACATGATCGTTTTCATGCGAATCCAAAAGAATCACATCATATTGCTGTCAAAAGAACTCTTCGATATCTTTCTCACACACCCTCCTTGGGTCTATGGTATCCCAAGGGTGGTCAGTTTGATCTTATTGGCTATTCTGATTCAGACTATGCTGGTGATCATGTTGATAGGAAATCTACCTTAGGAACTTGTCATTTTCTCAGTAGATCTCTGGTGTGTTGGGCTTCCAAGAAGCAAAATTGTGTATCAATATCTACTGCTGAAGCCGAATATATTGCTGCTGGCTCATGCTGCACTCATATCCTTTGACTTAAGCAAACACTGAAAGATTATGGAATTCACGTGAAGAAAATTCCTATTCTATGTGATAATGAGAGTGCTATCAAAATTGCTTACAATCCATTGCAATACTCTCGCACGAAGCATATTGATATTCCTCATAGTTTTCTTCGTGATCATGTTCAGCGTCAAGATATGTCATTAGCCATGTCAGAACTGAATATCAATTGGCAGATATATTCATGAAACCATTGGATGAGAAAAGGTTTTATGCATTGATATGTGAGCTAAACATTTTAGACTCACACAACATTCTGGAAGACTGAAACTTTACCTCCTTGTACATATTCATTTACTTCATTTAGTGATTAGTTTATTTTTCGCCTTTTGCTTCCAGTTCTGTCTTCTTGATTCGTTTGGATTTTGTCCCCTATGCTTATCACCTTTATCTTCAGTGTTGTTTTTCTTTGAGGTGATAAGTTTTAGACCATATCCCTTCTATTCTTCTTCATTCCCATTCTATCTATTCTAAAATGGTTAAGCACATTTGAAACGGTAAGCACTGTGCTTCGAACGTCATTGAGTTCCGAATCAAATGCTACCGAATTTATCAAAGTTTTTACTCAAGGTCGAGAGTTTGCCTTCGGCCGTTGAGATCCCTTCTATTTCGGGCCGTCGAGAGTCGCTGGGAGCCGTTCGATGCGATTTGACAAATCGGCCACTTGATGACCCACAAGTGTAGGCGAGGAGCAGCCTTTTCGATAAGTAATAGTGTCGTACCCAACGAGGAGCAGAAGGTACTGACAAGTGATCTTGAGAAAGGAATAACTGCAGGCACTGCAAGGTAACTTTTTATGGGTTTTCTGATATAAGCAACAAGGAAATAAAAGAATAAAGGTAAATGGTGCTGAGGTGCAGCAAGTGGCCCAATCCCTTTGAACAAAGGATAAGCCGAAGGATCAAACTTATAAAGTCTAAAGTGTTCCTAAGGACACACATGAGAGGTAGTCAAGTGCTTTCGCTATATTCCGTCTAGTACAATGTTTTGTGTTGATAAGTGTTGTGTGGGTGAACTTATGCTAGTGCACCTTCTAGGCTAAGATGACAAGTACACTCTTATGATTAAACCTCTTGCAAGCAAGAAATTAAGGAAAAGCCTAACCATAGCAATAAACTTTAGGATCCAACACTCCCTCGTGCAAAAGTATGCGAACTGGGGTTCAGGTTTCTGTCACTCCGGCAACCCACCATAATCATCCTTTATACACAATGCATTCCCCTAGGCCTTAAAAAGGAGAAGTGTTATGTAGTCGACATTCACATAACACCACTAGAAGAATAACACCACAACTTAAATATCAATCAACACATATTACTTCAACATCATATGACTACTAATAACAAGACTTCTCCCATGTCCTCAAGAACTAAAGTAACTACTCACAAAACATAAAAGAGATCATGATCAGAGGTGATAAATATATGAGGAACAATCTGGTCATAAAAATAATTCTTCAACAAAACTTAATATCATTCACCAAAAAAGAGTAATCAACACCGGTAAAGTAGAGGGGATGAATAGTGCAAGTTAGAAATCAGATTGCAATGGTGACATGAGATGGGATGGCGATGGAGATTGTGCTGATTATGAGGATGATAGTGATGATGATCTCAATGATGCCCGTGACGATGGTGATGACGATTGATGACCCCCAACTATAGGGGATCGATTGTAGTGTTCTCGCGGGTAAGTTAACCCAATTTATTGATTCGACACAAGGGGAACCAAAGAGTATTTATAAGTTTTGACAGTTGAGTTGTCAATTCAACCGCACCTAAAATATGCTTGCTTGCAACAAAGTATTAATAACAACTGTGATATGATAGCAATAGTGATGATAGCGAAAGTAAACTAGTAGTAACCAACAGAACTAGAATACTGTAGGCTAGGGAGATGGATGGTCGGGCGCTGCATGAATAAGAATGAACATGTAATAGATTCTAACACGGGGCAAGGCACACAGAAAAGCAATGATCATCTAGGAAAATATCAAACATTAGGCATGTATCCCATAGGTAGTTGTGCATGCTTGCAATAAGAACTTGCACAACATCTTTTGTCCTACCATCCCGCTATGAACGGGGCCAAAAGGAACTTATGGAGATTAAGGTGCTACTGTCAAAGAGCACCGGAAAAGAGAAATAAACTCAACGGATACATGGAATACTCAAATTATTGTGGGCCAAACTTTTTGTGGCATCATGGTAAAGTGTAGCACTAATATTGGTACAAGTATAACATTTTACAAAAATCAAAACCTAGCTAAACCAAATACAAACAGAAAAGAAAGCAAAGAAAACAAAACAATACAAAAAAGAAAAATGAAAGAAGACTATCTCTCGCCTAGAGCAAAACCAGCCCCCCAACCGGCCCACCCCGGCCCACCATGCCCCCCTCCCCATCTTCTTCCTACTGCTCACCGGGGGGGGGGGTGTCGTGGACGCCTATGCCCCGTCCATGGCCGGCTGTGCCGCCGTGTCGGCCATCCCCTGGCTAGCCTTGATGATAAGGACCCCCGGGACACCCCAAACCCTAGCCCCCTCCATTTCCCTCCTCTCCGTCGCTCCATAGCCCCTCCCCGCGCGAGCTTCACCACGGACGTCGCCGCGCCACCGTAAGCCGCCGCGGCCAACGGCGTCGACAGTTCTCCCCGACGTGTGCAATGGACTCCCCGGTGGCGACAACGTGTTTCCCCCACGTCAATTTGGGGCGGGGCACACTGGGAGCTCGCCGCCGCGCCGATTCCTCAACCACGGCCACCGACGACCACCGCCCCGATTCGCCGCCGGTGGTGCCTCCCGGGCCTCCCCGACCTCCTCTTCCCCCTCACTATGAGCTCGCGATGCTGTCCCCCCCCCCTCTCCGTTGCTTTTTGGTCGTCGAGGCTCTTCCAGCCGGTAGCTTACTCCGGCCGCCGCCGCTTTTGTTCGCCGTCGTCGCCTCTTCCCTCCCCGTGGGCGCGCGCTTGAACCACAGGGTGCAGGAGGGCAGGGGCTTCCCACTGGTCCTCCGCCTCTCTGTTTGGGTCGCCGGAGCGCATCTCCGGTGGACCTCGCCATATACCTGTTGGCCGTCGCCGGCGTGCCCTCGTTTGGCACGTTGGGTTGGACCCACTGGCAGGTGGGGCCGGCCCAGATTATTAGGGGCTAATCCCCTGTTAACTACCCCTTAACAAATTGTTAATTAAAACTAGTTAAATATCCTTTTGTGCCTATGACATGTGGGCCAGGCCCCTGGTAATTAAACTATGATTAAATTAAAAAGAAAAATATTAGATTATAACCTTGTTAGACTGTCATGTGGGCCCATCTTTTAATTAACCCCCTGGATTTAAGTTAACTGTTAAATTAACAAATGAGTCACTGGCATGTGGGACCCCACTATTATTTAAATTAATGAAATGGTTTTAAATTAATGAAATGATAAAGGTGTCACCGGATGAATTCCTGCTCCGAGCAGCGTGCATTGCACTGCGTTAGAACACCGTTAACATTGCATTTGCCATGTCTTGTATCTGTAGTACTATTATTGCCATGTATTTATTGTTTCTTCCCCCCGCTCTTATTGTCCGATAGACCCGGCGACCGATGTCGACGCCCGTGTGATCGACTACGTTGTCGACAATCGTACCCCTACCGTCGAGCTTCCAGGCAAGCAGAGCCATTCTCATCCCCAGATATCACCTATCTTTTCCGTACATTCCTTGCACTAGGCATTGTTACTGCTGCTGCTACGTTATAATCCTATTCCATTGCATAGCCTATTTTTGGTCGCCCCTTGATGTACCTTCCTTTAACCTATGCTTCCTATAAATATGTATATGATATCCAGCAGTGAGCCCTGTGCATTATTATTTAACTAGGATTAGATAGTGGGTCGTGAACACTCTGAGGAGTGAACGCGGATATAAAATATATATAACTTCACATGTACGGTACAATGCAGACACCGCCTAAGGCCCCTACCTCGGCTCTGCCGAGCCACATCAAGTGGAGCTATCGAGGAGTAATCCTCGTACTCCACTAGTTGCTGAATCTGTATAGCTTCCCTAGGGTCCTGAGCCACGGTTGTCCTAAAGGTAAGAAGTCGGGTGACCCAATGGTGCCTGCGAGTGGTATTGCGACGGGACGACAGGGAGGGTATGACAAGTGTACCGGTGTGCTTGGACCCTGATCGTTGGCCGCGAGAGTTACAAAACCACGAAAGTCGAGCTCCTCCAGGGGAACACGCGAGATAAGGTAAGGAGTCAGTTCACCTAGTTGGTAACCGCAGACACTTGGTGGGACGACAGGGCAGGCACCGATGTACTAGTGGTCCTGACTGCTGTCGTTGTCCGCGGGTCAGCTAAGTCGAGGCAACGAGAACAGTTGTCCTGCAAGTTAAAAAATGACTAATGGTTCGGCGGATGACTTGAGTAGCCTTTTGGCTTATACGCGCTGCCTACACGTGGGATAATGAGTTATGGGCTCCTCTGCTTCATAGTCTCGTCTGAGGACTCTTCAGACGTCAGTAGTACCGCGGCCTGCGCCGGGAAGTGGTGTTGTCTTATTCTCTCGCGCGGTGGTGTCTTATTTGGTTTGATTTTGCTTCACCGGCCAGCCATGCACCGTGCAAAAGTAAGTCGGGGTTGGGGTCCAAGGCCCTGCGTACTTAGGATTTAGACCGGCGGATGGCCTCTCTGTTGAGTTTGAAAGATGGGCTGTGGAGTGTCGGATAGCCTCGGTGGAGCGTTCCCTAACAAGGTGCCCGCCACCCTGGAGATCCGTGCGTTGTAGTGTAACAGAAGTGCACCCCTGCAGGGAAGATTAATCTATTCGAATAGCCATGTCCACGGTAACAAGATGCTTTATGCTGAAGCTGGATCTGACCACTACAAAATATTATTATTAAACTGTATGGTTCCGGGTTTTCTTCCTCACTGGGATGTCGAGGAGGTGATCTCGGAGGCATTGCTAATTATTACAACTTATTACTATAAAATGCTGCAGCAACCTCTGCTGCATTGTTACTTTAAGCTTTAAATAAACTGTTGGCTATTCGCTTCTCATGCTGCAAGACTCGTCGGAAGATGCTAGTCTTCGATTGACCTAGCTTCTTACCTTTATTCGTATTTCTACCTTGCAGTCCACAATATATAGCCTCCCCTTTCCATTTGATACAATGCATAATTGCTTAGTAGCGGACGTAAGACTCGCGGGTATGCTAGATACTCACCCTTGCTTTATTTCCCCTTTTTGTTTTGCCTGATCGGCCGCTGCAGTCGACGTTGGAGCCTTGAAGTCCAGGAGCAGGAGAACCTCGATGCCGACCACCGCAACATGGAGATCCCCGATGACTAGGAGTAGTTTGGAGGTTCCCAGGCAAGAGGCCTCTCCTTTTCGATCGAGTGTTGATTTTGTGCTAGCCTTCTTAAGTAAAACTTGTATTCTTGTGTTTGTACTCAGATACTATTTCTTCCGCTAACTTTGTGCTCTCGAGTTGTTGTATTTGTGGCCCCTGGCTTGTATTAAACAAATTGTATTATTTTATTTGTAGAGTTGTGTTGTGATATCCTACCGTGAGTCCCTGATCTTGATCGTGTACCTTGCATGTATAATTACTGTACATGGTCTGATTTTGGGGGCGTCACATTAGTTTAGCTCAAATCATGCAAGAATGAGGGCAAAACAATAGCAAAAGTGTTTGGAAAAGAAGATACGTTTGAGACGTATCAAATCCCCCAATCTTAGCCTATTGCTTGTCCTCAAGCAATTCAGTTCAAAGAACTGGACGCGACAAAAATTACTTTGAAAAATTCTTTTGCTTCATAAGATGTATATAAGCCGGTACTACGAAAAAAAGTTTACCAAGTATCAAAAAAATGCTATGGGAACAATGCACGAAGCGATTCTTCTTTCAAGTGATCAATCACAAACAACCAAAAGTAAACAATATGCTGCCGAAAATCAAGACAAGATCACAATGCACATAGCCTGAACATATCAGAGTGGTATCTCGCTAGCCTCCATGAGTGAAGAAAAACATAAATGCAGAAACTCCTCCGGAGTTTTAAAGGAGACTAGAACTAAAAATTTCAGACTGGCAATACCACAAACATGCAGAAGAAAATGTAATACTTTGGGACAATGCATGTTACACTAAGAATGACAATTATGCTCTCAATAGTTGGTGCTTTGAAGAAAGAAGGTGAGACTCTCGAACCGTGGCTTTTTTATGGCAAGATTGAAAACCCGTGATTGGAAGCAAAGACTAAACATGTGCCAGAGCTCTTAGTTTTGAAAACAGAGATAAAATTCTTTTGAGAAATGCATCTTTCCAGTCAACGGTGAACGGTAAAGGTCTCTCAATATCTCCCATGCCAACCATATTAATACTTCTTTTTTGGCCTACACTTTGTTCCCTTATCAATCCATCGTTTGATGGTCTATGTGAAAGGATCGAGATAGACCTAGAGGGGGGGGTGTGAATAGGTCTTATTACAATTTTAACACTACTTAACAATTTTAGGCAATAATGCAGAAGATAAAGGTGTGCCTAACAATTTCAAGGTTTACCTAGTTGTGACAAGATAAACAATAAGTTCACTATACTAAAGCAAGTGAGGGGCAAATAATATGGTAGTACAAGTAATAAGGGAAAAGAGTAGGGATAACCGAGTGACGCGAAGAGAACGATGTATCCCGATGTTCACTTCCTTGGAGGGAAGCTACTGACCGTTCGGAGAGAGTGGGTGAAACCACGAAGGCACACCAACGCCACGAAGGCTCACGCTATTCCCCTTGAGATATCACCACAAAGGCGATTCCCAACCACTACCGGTTGACCTTAAAGGTGGTCACCAAACCCTCACAAACTCAATGGGAGTAATCACAATGGTCGATTCCTCTTCGAAGAACTCCAACCCGCCTAGGAGTCTCCAACCTCCAAGAGTAACAAGATCAATGGGGAAAGCTCAAGACTTGCTCAAAACGCGATTTGCTTTGGTTGAAAGATGGGGAAGGGGCGGATCGGTCATGGGGTGAAAGATCCGTCAAGAACTCTCACGGGCTCTCCGGGATCTGAGATTTGGCGAGGGAGAGTGTGAGAGGGAGCACTTGTGTTCTTGGGCGTGTTGCAAATGAAGTGGTCAACCCTCTCATGTGGTGGAGAGGGCATATTTATAGCCCAAGGACAGAAATGGTCGTTGGAGCATTCTGCCTGCACTTGTGTTCTGTCGTCATCAACCAACTTGACCATGAGGCACTTGTGTGCATTGCCGGTGTAGTCACTCATGTCGTTGTAGTTCACAACTTCACCTTCCTTGTTGAGGAGCTTCAAGGTCTTTTGTGTATCTTGAGCAACTCCGGCAACGCCACCAACATCCTCGAGATCAGACCCTTCTAGAGCCAACAATGCTTTCTTCTTGAACTTGTTGTTGAGAGGGTTTGGGATCTTCTTGGCAACTTCCTTCCGAGGAAATCGAGGTTTGTCCTCTCTTTTCTCATAGAGACAATCCTCCACAAAGTGTCCTGGTTTCTCACAGTTGTAGCAGTTTCTTGTCTTCTTCTTTTGGAATCTTCCCTTGAAGTTCCCTTTGGTGAAACTCTTCACAAAGAGCGCAATCTAATCATATGAGGGAGTATCATCAGAGTTATCATCATCTTCATACTCATATTCTTCCTCATCATCATCAAACTCCTCGAGCCTAGCCTTGAGTGCAGGGTCTGAGGATGGACCACCATATGTGCAAGAAGTCTCTTGGAATCCTTTAGACGCTCTTCATATTGCAAGAAGTTGGCAATCACATCATCCGTTGTCATCTTGAATAAGTCGGGCATACGCCTCAATTCTCACACCATTTGATGAGAATACACCATGAGAGCATTCAACATCTTGTCCACAAGGTAACGGTTGGTGATTTGATATCCATCCAAAGATTTCTCACATGTGAAGGACTGGACATGAGCAGAGAGAACTTTGAGACGCATATGAAGTTGTTGGGGCGTCTCATCTTTCTTCATTTGAAGGTTGTGCAATGCATTCTTTGCGGTCTCATATCTTGTCATTTGAAGCGACCTTGTGCCGGACTTGGCAATGAGAAGAGTATGCCACATTTTCTTGGCATTGGTGATATGAAGAAATGGTGCATGTGTCAACTCATCCATTCCACTCTTCAAGAACCCAATAGCCGCAAGGTTTAGATGTCGATCAAACACTTCACTTGGAGTAAGGTTGTTCGGATCAACAGGATAATAGCCTTTCTCGGAGACGATGAGGTTCCACATGGGTTCGCACACAAACCTAAGATAATCTGCCATAAGACTTTTCCAATCCAAAAAGTTAGTGTTCTCGGTTAGTACCGGCGGATTGCCATTAAAGTTATACTTAGGGTCCACAAGATTAGGAGCAGGATAGTCCCATTGGTAGGGACCACCTCTTTGCAAGGGAGCCTTGGAACCGGGGTGCACAAAGGTCGCTTGTGGGGACCTAGGGGCCGCACCACTTGACGTTTGTGACTCCGATGCCGAAGCCTTCAAGCTAGCGAAGGAGGCTTCCATTTCCTTCCTTTGATTGTCCAAAGCCTTTTGTAGGGCTTTTTTCCATATCTCCGGAGGTGAACAACTTGGGGTCCTCAATCTCATAACTAACATGTCCCGTGGAAGGAGGCAACGCAGCTTGTGTCGCGGCCCTTTGTTCGGCATCCAATCTCTTGGCTTCCGAACTAGCGGCATCTGCAGCAATTGTGACCTCCTCCACATTGGCACCCGAACTTTCGGGGATGCCGTTCTTGGTCATCTCTCTCTAGGGCGGTTAAGCCACAAGAATAGAGAACGAGGCTCTAATACCAATTGAAAGGATCGAGATAGACCTAGAGGGGGGGGGGGTGAATAGGTCTTATTACAATTTTAACACTACTTAACAATTTTAGACAATAATGCGAAATATAAAGGTGTGCCTAACAATTGCAAGGTTTACCTAGTTGTGACAAGATAAACAATAAGTACACTATACTAAAGCAAGTGAGGGGAAAATAACACGGTAGTACAAGTAATAAGGGAAAAGAGTAGGGATAACCGAGTGACGCGAAGACAACGATGTATCCCGATGTTCACTCCCTTGGAGGGAAGCTACTCACCGTTTGGAGAGAGTGGGTGAAACACGAAGGCACACCAACGCCACGAAGGCTCACGCTATTCCCCTTGAGATATCACCACAAAGGCGATTCCCAACCACTACTGATTGACCTTAAAGGTGGTCACCAAACCCTCACAAACTCAACGGGGGTAATCACAATGGTCGATTCCTCTCCGAAGAACTCCTACCCGCCTAGGAGTCTCCAAACTCCAAGAGTAACAAGTTCAATGGGGGAAAGCTCAAGACTTGCTCAAAACTCGACTTGCTTTGGTTGAAAGATGGGGAAGGGGCGGATCTATCACGGGGTGAAAGATCCGTCAAGAACTCTCACGGGGCTCTCCGGGATCTGAGATTTGGTGAGGGAGAGTGTGAGAGGGAGCACTTGTGTTCTTGGGCGTGTTGCAAATGAAGTGGTCAACCCTCTCATGTGGTGGAGAGGGCATATTTATAGCCCAAGGCCCGAAATGGCCGTTGGAGCATTCTGCCTGCATAAGTCTCGGACGTCCGGTTCGGACCGGACGTCCGGTACGTGCATACCGGACATCCGGTTTGCACCAGACACACACTAATACACTGCATGTGCAGAAGAACACATCAGGTACCGGACATCCGACGGATACCGGATGTGATGCCCCCAAAATCAATCTGTGTACAGTAATCATACACGTAGGGTCCATGGCTGAGATCAGGATGCCACGGTGAGAATATCACAGCACAACACTAAACACAAAAGGATAAACCAATATGTTAGAAGATAAGGGGGTCACACGGACCCGAATACCTAAGTTATACAAGCCATAATATCTGAATACAGACATAGTTTGTCAAGTTTTGCCTTAAGAAGGCTAGCACCAATAACATCAGAGATACAGATCGAAAAGGCAAGGCCTCCTGCCTGGGAGCCTCCGAAACTACTCCTAGTCCTGGTCAGCGGGGGTCTCGACGTAGTAGTATCCGCCTCCGGGGTACTCCTTCTCCTGGGCTCAAACGTCGACTGCAGCGGTTGATCAGGCAAAACATAAAGGGGGAAATAAAGCAAGGGTGAGTATCTAGCATACTAAGCATTTATGCATTTGTATCAATCGAAATGGGAGGCTGTATATAGGGGACTGCAAGGTAGAAATCAGAATAAGGGTAAGAAGCTAGGCCTATCAAAGACTAGCATCTTCTGATGTGTCTTGCAGCATGAGAAGAGAAACAACCAAAAGTTCAATAGCATGAATGTAATAACAATGGAGCAGAAGTTGCTGCAACATTGTATAATAGTAAGTTGTAGTAATTAATAATAATAATGCCTCCGAGTTCCCTTCCTCGACTCCCTACGAGGAAGAAGACCCGGAACCATACAGTTTAATAGTAGTAGTTCGTAGTGGTAATATCCAGCTTCAGCATAAAGCTTCCTGTTACCATGGACACGGCTATTCGAATAGATTAAACTTCCCTACAGGGGTGCACTGGCGTGACTCTATGACGCTCGGATCTCCAGGGTGGCGTACACCTTGTTAGGGAACACCCCACCGAAGCTATCCGACATAAAGTAGCCCATCCTTCGGCAATCAACAGAGAGGTCATCCGCCGGACTATATCCTATGTATGCCGGGCTGTGGACCCTAACTCGAACGTACTCCTGCACGGTGCGTGACTGGCCAGTGAAGCAAAATCAAAGCAAATACAAATACACCGCTCGAGCAAGAGAAGACAACTCCACTTCCCGACAATCAGCCCGCGATACTGCTGAGGTCTGAAAACCCTCGAATGAGACTACGATGCAGGGGAGCCCACACTCCTCATCCCACGTGTAGTTAGTGCGTACAAGCCAAAAGGCTACTCAAGACATCTGCCGAACCATTTAGCATTTTAATTAACCTGCGTGACAACCGTTATCGCTGCCTCAACTTAACTGACCCGCGGACAACGACAGCAGTCAGGACCACCAGTACATCGGTGCCTGCCCTGTCGTCCCACCAAGTCTCTGCGGTTACCAACAAGGTGAACCGTCTCCTTACCTTGTCTCGCGTGTGCTCTTGGTAGAGCTCGACTTTTCATGGTTTGGTAACTTTCGCGAGATACGAGCAGGGGCCAAGCACGCCAGTAACGTCGGTCGTACCCTCCGTGTCGTTCCCGACGCAATACCGCTCGCGGGCACCGTTGGGTCGTCCGACTTCTTACCTTAAGGGCAACCGGGGCTCAGGACCCTAGAGCGTCTATACAGAGTTAGAAACAAGTGGAGTACAAGGATTACTCCTTGATAGCTCACACTTGATGGTGGCTCGGCAGAGCCGAGCTAGGGGCCTTAGGCGGTGTCTGCATTGTACCGTACCTGTGCAGTTGTATATATTGTATCCGTGTTCACTCCCCTGAGTGGTCAAGGCCCGATATCTAGTCCTAGCTAACAATGCGCAGGGCTCACTGCTTGATAATGCATAATTATAATAGGCAGCATACGACAAAGGAGGTACATCAAGGGGCGACAAAAACAGGCTATGTAATTGAATCGGATTGTAATTGTAGCAGCAGTAACAATGCCTAGTGCAAGAAAGTACGGAAAAGATAGGCGATATCTGGGGAAGAGAATGGCTCTGCTTGCCTAGAAGCTCGACGGTAGGGGTAGGGTCGTCGACGAAGTAGTCATACCCGGCAGCAGTGTAGTCGGCGGTAGCAGCAGGGTCTACTGGAGAACAAAAGGGGGGAAGAAATAGTAAATATAAAGCAATCATAGCAAACATATGAATGGCATGACGTATGCAATGTTAACGGTGTTCTAACACAGTGCAATGCACGTTGCATGGAGCGGGAGTCCATCCGGGGATAAGCTGCCAGCTCCGGGTGATTACCGGACAGGGTTTCCGGAGGGGGAAGGGATCCTGCCGGAGGTGTCGTGGACATCCGACAAACGTGTGGATGGTGTAACCGTGCTAGTTGAAACATTCCGAACAACTTTCGTGTTCAGAATAAATTCATCCGGATACTTTAACAGTACCGGACAAATCATCAGACACACGGTCCGGAGGGGGACGGTTCGATGTTCTATATGTTAGAGGGGGGTGGTAGACCAACGGATAGCGTACCCGTATTCTACGTATTTTTTTGATCAACTTTGATGTATAAAGTTTTTCCATTCGAGTTACAGTTTAAAAGATATTGAATTTCCAAAGTTTAAATCATTTTTAAATCAATTACTAGATTTATTTAAATCATTACTTCTAGCATTATCCAGAATAGGAACTTTGACCAGTCAAACTGACAGCAGGGACCCACATGTCAGCCTCTGGGAAATTAAAAGAATTATTTCTATTTTAAACAGGGCACTGGACCCACACGTCATTCTCTGGGAATTTAGCATTCATTTTATTTAATCAAATAGCAATGGGGCCCAACGGTCATTGAGACAGAGACATAATTAATCAATTTAATTAATCCAGGGGTTAACTCAAGTACATGGGCCCACATTGTAAGGCCCGATATGCGGTACTGTTCCAGATCTAGATGATTCCATCCAGATCCGGGGACGAAGCACATATCGGTCCCACCGCGACATATGACAAAGCCATATGCCCCGGATTTCCAACATGATATCACAACATTACGAATACATGATACAAAATCTCATACAATCGGCATACAACTTCCTAAAATACAATATAACAGCGGAAGGTACATGTCTGAGTAGAGACTACAATCAAATGCCTAGTGGCAAAGAGAAAAACATCGATCCCATAACCACACGGGTCCAGGCCCTCCGCCGGGATCCGCCTAACTAGTCGTCGTCGAGTCTCCACGTGAAACGTCGATCACCATACCTGTTGTCGATCAAGAACCCTGAAAAGAGTTTGGGGGTAGTATCATGAGTACAGAGGTACTCAGCATCCAACTGTAGTGGTCATCTGACCCATCAAGGACTTCATCACTCGTCATTCTAGGACAACTAGTAGTTTACGGTAAGGAAGGGGTAAGTGGTGAGGTTTCTGCCGCACTAGCATTTATGAAGTGGCTAAAGATCTAGAGAGTAAGATAAGAAGCCAAGCATTCGATGAGGAATCGCCTCCAACAAGTCTGCTATCCACCTACATACGCAAACATAACACCTATCCTATCCTTGTCCTCCTCTTCGCATCCCGACGAAGAAGAAGCAGTCAAGGCACACACACGGTGATCAAGTTATATTAAAATTATCTCAGTTGTTGTTGTCTATGAACAAGGAGTAGGTCTCAAGTCGTCCATAACCGTGGACACGGCTTCTCGAAAAGATTTAACCCTGCAGGGGTGTACCAACTGCCCATTACGAGGCGTCGCATGCTCGCCCATCTCTCTAAGTTGCTACCCATTATAGGCAACCATTTTATGATTTAGTTCCAAGAGATCCGAAACGACAGGTCCCTCTAACTAACAACGCACAAATCCGGGTGGCCCCCGGGGAGTCGACGCCCAATCCAAAAGCTGGCCACGCTCTCGGATCGGACTCTTCCGTATGGCCAAGGTCGGGTTTAGTCTCGCCTATATAATAGGGGACTTCCCTAGCTCACCATGTGTGGACCAACAGAGGAACTAAGTCTCCGCTGGCCCGAGTTGTTTGAAAACTACTGGCAGCTGACCAGCACACACACGGGTTTCAAATGGTAAATCAGCTTGGGCCACCTCTAGAAATGTTTGAAGTTAGGTAGGTAAGAAGAGGGGACCCCATAAAATCCCACACGCGATTAGGCACGCTCAGTCTTAAAACCAATACCCGGAACTCGGGTCCTAGGTGACTCGAATGGAACAAAGCGTCGGGCGGGATAGCCTAGCCCTTCCATCCTTCGTCGAATATATAGTCAACATTATAATAATCATATCATCAACAACAGTAATAATAATGTGATATCTCAACCCAAAGAGTAACAGGGTAACATCGTAGCATCCTAAGCATGCATACTAAGCAGGGGCTGAGCAACGAGCAATAGTAACATAGCAGTACAAGGTTTGCTGGGAGGGGACATGGCTGTATCGGTTTGAAAGAGGCTGTAAACATGTGGTAGGATCAAACATCGAATCTAACCTAGACTAGCATGCAAACCGCTGGTTGAAATAGAATGGATCATAAGTAATGTATAGTCCTTGCCTGTTGAAAAGTCGGGTTCCGAAGGTGTAGTCGATTGCACGCTCGCATAGTCTCCGTGAGTACCCGCGGAAGCACACAAGACGATAAACGCTGGAAAGCAATCAACGGCGATACACTGTCACTACGGAGCAATCACGAGCAAGCAATAAACAAACAAGCATGGTCAGGTATGATGCGTGTCATTTTAATATCATGGCATGAATATAAGAACGAGCAAGTTTAAAAGAAGCATCAGGAAGCAATGGTGCTATGCTACCGACAACCTTCATATGCATTACGTTGGTGAGTTACGGATCCAAAGAATCCTTATGTTATAATTATTATGATGCATGATCATGGCATGTGCAAAAGACTAGAAAATAATATCAACAAGAATTACCCACACACGAGGATAACCTCAAGATGGGATTCCTTATCATAATCATAGATGCAATGACATGGCATGGTGTATGATGCACCTAATGCATTCTACTGCAATCAATAAAATAAAGAGAGGGACAATGCTACCGAAAACTACGGTCATCGCAAGAGCTACGATGATCGAAACAAGAGATGAATGCCAACGCAGGAGGGGAAGTGATGTTGTATCACCTATGGAACAGGTGCACAACATCACATTCGAGTGGTGCGACAAGTTGTTGGTCATTGGAGTGATCAACAACATACGAAGATTCACAGACATCACCGATGAATATGCAAGCATCTCTCGATGATGGAAAAGGAAGTTGACATCACACAAGCTACATGGAACCAACTCAAACATATATGGAAACAATATGTCAAGGTGGAGCATTTGCATGTATGGAACACGAGGCAACGAAAAAGAACGGGGAATTGCACTCGTGTATCATCGTGAGGGGGGATAGGTGCAAAGAATACACCATCACCAAAATAAAGCATGCTCGTTTAACAAAATGGACAGCACCACCACCTTCCTCACATTTTTATGACCCAAAATCATATATGACATGATCAAAATGGAGCTAGGGTGCAATAATAACAATACAAAAAAAAAGGCAGATTTGGAATGAAATTGAAGCAAACTAAAAGAAAGAAAAAGAGGGAAGCATCAAAAGAGAAAAAAAGGTGGGGATATATCTGTCCCCAAGGGGATTCGAACCCCAGATCTCCAAGTCAGAAACGAGAAGCCCAACCACTACACTACTGCTAATGAGTTGAAAGATAAACAGAAGAAAATCTAGCTATTCCCTGTACAGAAGCAAAACAACAAAATTAGAAGCAACAAAATGAGGATACTGGGACTTGAACCCAGAACTTCACGGATACAACCAGATTGCCCACACCACTGGGCTACTGCTCGTTTAACGTTAGAATCGGAGACTCAAGAGACATGACTTAGAAGAAAAATGAAGGTAAAAGGAGAGCTCACGCACGGGCACGGGGCTGGCCATGGTGGCCGTGGCCGGCGACTAATTCTGGCCCCGGTGGCACGTAGGAAGGCTGAGGAGGCGCGGGGTGGTCGGGTGCGGTCGAGGCAGGCGCAAGGCGGCCGGATCCAGTCGCCGGAGGGCCGAGGCAAGGCGGCGGCTCCCGTGGCCGACTCGAGCTCGCGAAGCTCCATGGCCATGGTGGCTGCTCTGCATGGGGAGAGGGAGGAAGGACGTGAGGGAGAAGAAAGGAAAGGGGAGGAGGAGGCACATCCATGGAAGGTGCGTGGCGACCTGGGCGGCGCTTGCGTTGCTGCTGCGCGGCTGCCGGCGGCGCGGCGCTCACCGGCGCAAGGCCGAGGACGAAAGGTAGCGCAAACGGCTTCTCGTGCCTGCGAGGAGGCGGAGAGGGATGGTGAGGCAGGGGAGAGGGAGAGGGGAAGCGCAGGGGGAGGAGGTGGCGCGGCCTGCAGGTGCTCGTCGGTGGCCGTGCTGCGGCGGCGCCTGCTGGTCCAGATCGGGCCCGGCGGCGGTTGGAGACCGGAGGTGGGAGGATAGGAGCTCCAGGGCGACGTGGCACCATCTGGGCCATCAGATCTGAGATCTGATGGTCCCGATCTGAGGGGGCTAGGTTTTTTTTTCTGGCTAGGGTTTGGTGCGAAAAAATGGTGTAATTTTGGAGCAAAATTCCAGATCTGGGGGCTGGTGGCTGCCTATTTTGGCTAGGGAAACCCTAAGTGGGGTGGTGGTCTTTATATAGCCCCGGTGGCTGGCAGTTTGCAAAAACATCCCTTGTTTTTCTCTCGCGCGCGCGGTGCTCACGTTTCTGACCGCCGAGGGTCCGCAGTACCTCCGATTCGGGTAAAACTTCGAACTGCGCGACCAGTGCGTCGAGCCGGAGGCGTTCACCTCGCGCTGGAGCCGTTCCAAAAACACTTTCCGGTGCGCTATAAAAATAACCCATTTAATTATTAAACAGGGTTTTCGTTCCGTTGGCTGCGGCTGGTCTCATGCAGTTTTCGCGACGGTGATCGGGCGTAACCCGGTGTCGCAAAGGTCACGTGTCAGGGTGGCAAGGGTCGGTCTCCGTCCGGTACGAGATAAGAGGGGAAAAATAATCGCCGATCGATAAATCGGGGATGCAAACACTGCAAACAAATCAGACAATCAAACAATTCACACCGAAAACAAATTTTAAATTTTTCCAAAAACTGGGCTGTTACAATACAACACCACCAACAAGGGATCTCGTCCCGAGATCCAGGATGATCCAGGGGAGAGGGGGGAGAGAAAAGAGAGACGACGATCTTCAACACCACCAACAAGGGACTCTGCTCCATGTCGATGTCGAACTTCCGTCGAGATAAATTTCCGCAGAGAGACGGCATCGTCGGAAGAACGAAACTGTCAGTTCCAAGAGGAAGAACGACAGCTAAAACCTGGTCAAAGGGATAGTGCTTTTCGACGCAAGTCGTGAAAACACCAGGCAAAAGGATGGGTGGCAATGGATGACCCAGATGTTATACGAAACCGGAGAAGCTAAAGGTACTACAGGAATTCCCACCTGAGCTCGGAATCGAGACAATACGCTGCAAGCAAGGCATTGTAACTATTCCGAAACTCCACACACTCGAGATCCTAGAGTTTGAAGGGGATAAGGCGAGAATAAAAAACTTACGACGCTTGTCCTGACCAGAGCAAGGGTAAGGAGTAAAAAGATCCTACTCTCCGATAACTAACTTAGTAACTAAAAAATAGTTTTTCTTGTCTAGACTCGACTTCGGCTAGAGAGGGGATCCTACGGTCGGTAAGGCTCTGATACCAAGTTGTAAGGCCCGATATGCGGTACTGTTCAGATCTAAATGTTTCCATCCAGATCCGGGGACGAAGCACATATCGGTCCCTCCGCCACATATGACAAAGCCATATGCCCCGGATTTCCAACATGATATCACAACATTACACATACAGGATACAACATCTCATACAATCGGCATACAACTGCCTCAAATACAATATAACAGCGGAAGGTACATGTCTGAGTACAGACTACAATCAAATGCCTAGTGGCAAAGATAAAAACATCGATCCCATAACCACACGGGTCCAGGCCCTCCGCCGGGATCCGCCTAACTAGTCATCGTCGAGTCTCCACGTGAAACGTCGATCACCATACCTGTTGTCGATCAAGAACCCTGAAAAGAGTTTGGGGGTAGTATGATGAGTACGGAGGTACTCAGCATCCAACTGTAGTGGTCATCTGACCCAGCAAGGACTTCATCACTCGTCATTCTAGGACAACTAGTAGTTTACGGTAAGGAAGGGGTAAGTGGTGAGGTTTCTGCCGCACTAGCATTTATGAAGTGGCTAACGATCTAGAGAGTAAGATAAGAAGCCAAGCATTCGATGAGGAATCGCCTGCAACAAGTCTGCTATCCACCTACATACGCAAACATAACACCTATCCTATCCTTGTCCTCCTCTTCGCATCCCGACGAAGAAGAAGCAGTCAAGGCACACACACGGTGATCAAGTTATATTAAAATTATCTCAGTTGTTGTTGTCTATGAACAAGGAGTAGGTCTCAAGTCGTCCATAACCGTGGACACGGCTTCTCGAAAAGATTTAACCCTGCAGGGGTGTACCAACTGTCCATTACGAGGCGTCGCATGCTCGCCCATCTCTCTCAGTTGCTACCCATTATAGGCAACCATTTTATGATTTAGTTCCAAGAGATCCGAAACGACAGGTCCCTCTAACTAAAAACGCACAAATCCGGGTGGCCCCCGGGGAGTCGACACCCAATCCAAAAGTTGGCCACGCTCTCGGATCGGACTCTTCCGTATTGCCAAGGTCGGGTTTAGTCTCGCCTATATAACAGGGGACTTCCCTAGCTCACCATGTGTGGACCAACAGAGGAACTAAGTCTCCGCTGACCCGAGTTGTTTGAAAACTACTGGCAGCTGACCAGCACACACACGGGTTTCAAATGGTAAATCAGCTTGGGCCACCTCTAGAAATGTTTGAAGTTAGGTAGGTAAGAAGAGGGGACCCCATAAAATCCCACACGCGATTAGGCACGCTCAGTCTTAAAACCAATACCCGGAACTCGGGTCCTAGGTGACTCGAATTGAACAAAGCGTCGGGCGGGATAGCCTAGACCTTCCATCCTTCGTCGAATATATAGTCAACATTATAATAATCATATCATCAACAACAGTAATAATAATGTGATATCCCAACCCAAAGAGTAACAGGGTAACATCGTAGCATCCTAAGCATGCATACTAAGCAGGGGCTGAGCAACGAGCAATAGTAACATAGCAGTACAAGGTTTGCTGGGAGGGGACATGGCTGTATCGGTTTGAAAGAGGCTGTAAACATGTGGTAGGATCAAACATCGAATCTAACCTAGACTAGCATGCAAACCGCTGGTTGAAATAGAATGGATCATAAGTAATGTATAGTCCTTGCCTGTTGACAAGTCGGGTTCCGAAGGTGTAGTCGATTGCACGCTCGCATCGTCTCCGAGAGTATCCGCGGAAGCACGCAAGACGATAAACACTGGAAAGCAATCAACGGCGATACACTGTCACTACGGAGCAATCACGAGCAAGCAATAAACAAACAAGCATGGTCATGTATGATGCGTGACATTTTAATATCATGGCATGAATATAAGAACGAGCAAGTTTAAAAGAAGCATCGGGAAGCAATGGTGCTATGCTACCGACAACCTTCATATGCATTACGTTGGTGAGTTACGGATCCGAAGAATCCTTATGTTATAATTATTATGATGCATGATCATGGCATGTGCAAAAGACTAGAAAATAATATCAACAAGAATTACCCACACACGAGGATAACCTCAAGATGGGATTCCTTAACATAATCATAGATGCAATGACATGGCATGGTGTATGATGCACCTAATGCATTCTACTGCAATCAATAAAATAAAGAGAGGGACAATGCTACCGAAAACTACGGTCATCACAAGAGCTACGATGCTCGAAACAAGAGATGAATGCCAACGAAGGAGGGGAAGTGATGTTGTATCACCTATGGAACAGGTGGACAACATCACATTCGAGTGGTGCGACAAGTTGTTGGTCATTGGAGTGATCAACAACATACGAAGATTCACAGACATCACCGATGAATATGCAAGCATCTCTCGACGATGGAAAAGGCAGTTGACATCACACAAGCTACATGGAACCAACTCAAACATATATGGAAAAAATATGTCAAGGTGGAGCATTTGCATGTATGGAACACGAGGCAACGAAAAAGAACGGGGAATTGCACACGTGTATCATCGTGAGGGGGGATAGGTGCAAAGAATACACCATCACCAAAATAAAGCATGCCCGTTTAACAAAATGGACAGCACCACCACCTTCCTCACATTTTTCTGCCCCAAAATCATATATGACATGATCAAAATGGAGCTAGGGTGCACATAATAATAACAATACAAAAAAAGGCAGATTTGGAATGAAATTGAAGCAAACTAAAAGAAAGAAAAAGAGGGAAGCAGCAAAAGAGAAAAAAAGGTGGGGATATATCTGTCCCCAAGGGGATTCGAACCCCAGATCTCCAAGTCAGAAACGAGAAGCCCAACCACTACACTACTGCTCGAAATTAGAAGCTACAAAATGAGGATACTGGGACTTGAACCCAGAACCTCACGGATACAACCAGATTGCCCACACCACTGGGCTACTGCTCGTTTGACGTTAGAATCGGAGACTCAAGAGACATGACTTAGAAGAAAAACGAAGGTAAAAGGAGAGCTCACGCACGGGCACGGGGCTGGCCATGGTGGCCGTGGCCGACGGCTGATTCTGGCCCTGGTGGCACGTAGGAAGGCTGAGGAGGCGCGGGGTGGTCGGGTGCGGTCGAGGCAGGCGCAAGGCGGCCGGATCCAGTCGCCGGAGGGCCGAGGCAAGGCGGCGGCACCCGTGGCCGACTCGAGCTCGCGAAGCTCCATGGACATGGCGGCTGCTCTGCATGGGGAGAGGGAGGAAGGACGTGAGGGAGAAGAAAGGAAAGGGGAGGAGGAGGCACATCCATGGAAGGTGCGTGGCGACCTGGGCGGCGCTTGCGTTGCTGCTGCGTGGCTGTCGGCGGCGCGGCGCTCACCGGCGCAAGGCCGAGGACGGAAGGCAGCACAGACGGCTTCTCGTGCCTGCGAGGAGGAGGAGAGGGATGGTGAGGCAGGGGAGAGGGAGAGGGGAAGCACAGGGGGAGGAGGTGGCGCGGCCTGCAGATGCTCGTCGGTGGCCGTGCGGCTTGCCGGCGGCGAGGCACGGCGGCGGCGGCGCCTGCTGGTCCAGATCGGGCCCGGCGGCGGTTGGAGACCGGAGGTGGGAGGAGAGGAGCTCCAGGGCGACGTGGCACCATCTGGGCCATCAGATTTGAGATCGGATGGTCCAGATCTGAGGGGGCTAGGTTTTTTTTTCTGGCTAGGGTTTGGTGCGAAAAAATGGGGTAATTTTGGAGCAAAATTCCAGATCTGGGGGCTGGTGGCTGCCTATTTTGGCTAGGGAAACCCTAAGTGGGGTGGTGGTCTTTATATAGCCCCGGTTGCTGGCAGTTTGCAAAACATCCCCGGTTTTTCTCTCGCGCGCGCGGTGCTCACGTTTCTGACAGCCGGGGGTCCGCAGTACCTCCGATTCGGGTAAAACTTCGAACTGCGCGACCAGTGCGTCGAGCCGGAGGCGTTCACCTCGCGCTGGAACCGTTCCGAAAACAATTTCCGGTGCGCTATAAAAATAACCCGTTTAATTATTAAACGGGGTTTTCGTTCCGTTGGCTGCGGCTGGTCTCATGCGGTTTTCTCGACAGTGATCGGGCGTAACCCGGTGTCGCAAAGGTCACGTGTCAGGGTGGCAAGGGTCGGTCTCCGTCCGGTACGAGATAAGAGGGGAAAAATAATCGCCGATCGATAAATCGGGGATGCAAACAACGCAAAAAAATTAGACAATCAAACAATTCACACCGAAAACAAATTTTAAATTTTTACAAAAACTGGGCTGTTACACACATGTCATAGACTCCAAGGGTTATCTAACTTAGTTTAATTAACAAATACTTAGGGGGGGGGTTGGGACCCACATGTAAGTGAGACATGGTTTTTTTTAATTAATCTAAGAATTCAATTAGGGGGTAATTAGGGACACCTGGCCCACTGATCAGAGAGACAGAGAGAGAGGGGGGTTACCTCGTGCTCGCCGGCGATGTGGTGCGGCCGCGGCAGCACTGCGGGCGCGGGTGGGCAGTCCATGCGCGCGCACAGAGAGGCACGGGTGCTCTATGGCTTGCACGTGAGAGCGTGGTGTAGCCAAGGGCGCGGGCGCGTCCAGGGGCGCGACCACGACGCGGGGAGCGGCCGTGCGCCGAGGTAGCTGCGGCAGAACTGCAGCAGCGGTGAGCGGTGGCAGGACGGGGCTGTGGCGGAAGCGGCTGCGGCCAGGAGCGGCGGGGCACGCGGGCAGGAAAGCCGAGCAGCGGCATCACACAACATCGAGCTTGCACTGGAGCTCCAGCTCCCTGTCCATGGCGTCCTCGGGCAGCCATGGCTCTCCGGAGACCAAATCGACGGGGGAAGTGGGGAAAACGACAGGGGAGCTCATGTTGGAGGCGCACGACGGCCCGTTGGACGCTTAGGAGCAGCAGCTTGAGCGAATCGACCGGAGAGGTGAGGCGGGCAGAGGTTGAAGACGGCGATAATTCTCTGAACGTGGTGGCTCCCGGCTCGAGTTCTGGCTCGAGGTGACCTGGAGGATCTCGGCGATGCTCCTAGACACCACGGCTGGACCTGGGGTTGCCGGTGGCCGTGAGCACGACACCGGCGCGACGACGCAGCGCCCGCGGCGAGCTTGGCCCGAAGCTAGAGGAAAACGGCGACGTGAGGGAGGGAAGAAAACGGCGCCTAGGGTACGTGCCCGACGAGGGGGTGGTCTTATAGTCGACGGGGGCAACGTGGATGGCCGCCACGGCGAGGGGGTCGGCCATGGTGGGCGTGGATGCCTGCCACGCCACTGTGAACAGGGAAGAAGGCGATGGGTGAGGGGAAGGGAGTGGGCCAGGCCCAGTGGGGTATTGTTGCACTGGGCGAGTTTTAGCATTTTCCATTTTTGCAATTGTGTTGTGCTCAATTACTTCTATTTTATTTTGTTTGGCAGTCAATTTATTTTTGTCAAGCATGAAGCTTGTTACTACATTTGTGTTGCACTTTAAAATGATGCCACAAAAAGTTTGGGCATTTAATAAATTCATTTAGTTCCCTGAACTATTTAAAAGGGGTTAAATGTGACTTTCTGGTTGCTGTTATTATTTATTTAGTCTAGTAAACATTTAATAAATTCCCATTATAGTTTTAATATGATCTACTAATTATTAGGGATTTTATAAAATTGGTTCCATAATTTTTTGACAAAGTTTTATTTTCACATAGATTTGGAATTTTTATTTGGGCTGAATTTGAACGGAGACATGATCAAACATGGCAATCACCATGACTTAGTGTTAATCAAAAGTGATTACTGTTACATGACATCCGACGTGTTACACCGGACATCCGATGAGCGCCGAAAATCCGATAAAACATTGCAAAACGCTACTGACCCCTCGGATCCTTAGTTCGACGCCAACCGGACGTCCGACAGGGACCGGAAATCGATGAAATGGGGCAAAAGCCCACTGACCTCTCGGACCCTTAGTCCGACGGTGACCGGAAGTCCGAGAGCATCAGGTACCGGACGTCCGGTAGGGACCGGACGTGCGATGTGTGTATGTTCAGCAGGCTTGTTTTAAAATGAGTGTGTGACAAGAAAGTCATTTGTTTTGCGAGATGTTTGAGCAAGACTTAAACAGTACACCCACTGATCCCCTCTTAATAGTGCGGGGATACCTATACTCAAGATAACCGGAAAAAGCTTATGCTTCAAATTCATTGGTTCCATCTCTTGAGCAATTGTAGATATCAATCGTCTATGATCCACAATCACAACCAACCAAGGACCAAAACCTGAGATAAACTTGACAAACATTATTAGTCCTCTATATGTATGTTGTCATCAACATCAAAATATGATTAAGGGCATGATTGCACTTTCAATCTCCCCCTTTTTGGTAGTTGATGACAACATACATATAGCTCCCAAAGATGTACACATTTTAGTCTTATTGGGAGCAAGTTTTATTATGAACTCCCCCTCAATGTGTGCACGTAGGATTCTTGACTTTAAGAAAGATACACACCTTGAGAGTAGTCCCATCACATGGTATTACACATTCAAAGAACATCTTATTGATGCTAGAAATACATGAGTATGACAACGATAATGTATACTGCAAGCACAAGATATCAAAGATGACCAAAGAACCACCAACAATGCAAGCCAAGACATAAGACAACACCATGCATAGTACCAAAGGTTCACACGGTTCGCATAAGATCCTAGACACACACCAAGTTCAAACAACGACATAACAAGGTAGACCAAACACAAGACTTCAAATCAACTCCTGGCCACATAGATAAAATGCATAGAACGCATATGTCTCTCCCCCTTTGGCATCAAGTACCAAAAAGGGGCAACACCAGCAGGCACGATCTAGTGAGTGCCACTGCCACTAGCACCCAAAGCCTCCGGGAAGAAGTCCGCCCACTCCGGTCCCGTGGGGAAGTCGAAGCCGAGTCCAGCAGGAGGAGCCGCCGAAAGATGCTCATCATCGCTGACATCGGCCTCACCAGCTGCACGAAGACTGGCCTTGAGCTTGTTCTTGGAGGAGATGAGCCTAGTGACCACATCGTGGTTGGCGGTGCAGTTGAACATGATAGCCCTCATCATAGCAGACTGGGCCTTGCCCAAGAAGTGAGAAATCCTCCGCATGGGTGCCTTCTCAGAAGAGTGGCGCCGGAGAGTGCCAGCAACAGTAGCAGACTCCGGAACAACGTGAGTCGTGGGAGCAAAGGCATCATAGTAAATGTAGGTCAGAACGGTCCACATGGGGTGACGATGAGTGACCTCAATAGGGTGGGAGGCACGATACTGAATGAGGGCCATGATGAAAGGTGCATGAGGGAAATTGTGTTTAGTCTGAATGCTGGCAAGACGGATCTCATTCTAGATAAAGTGTGGTATATCAATAAGCTCTGTGGGGTGCGACTCCATGCGACACATCAGATCAATGGCATAGCTGCTAGACGTGGATTTGTCCCCAGACTTCGGATATAGAGTCCGAAGAACACACTGGAACAGAAAGTGAAACTGGGGTAGCCAGATGGATACATCATTGAGCTTCTTGTAGGCATCATCACCTTGCAGATCCAACTTGATGAGAAGAATGCAGTCTTCGTGAGTCATGGGCCTGTTCTCCTCGTTGGCAGAGAGGATGCGAAAGCCAGAGGCCTGAAAGCCAAGGGCCTTCACAAACTGAGCATATGTAGCAGAGAGACGCTCCTCACTAGTCATCCACAAAATGGTCTTGTTCTTGAAGAAGCATGTGGCATAGAGCTGAAGAATGGCTGCTGTGTTCCAGTCAAGCTGAAATCCAAAGGGCGCATCATGACCCATATCATCAATGATAGCATGGACACCCGGGAGCTTGGACGGGTTATCCCGAATGAACTGGAGTGGAATGCAAGCATGAGAGTTGACCAGCCCTTTATGCAGAACAACAAAGGAGAACACATCTGCCTGTACATTGGTCCAAAAACGTGTATCCAGACAATCCTGCTCCACATCAAACTGGTTGACATCACGGTGCAATTTCTGATAAGCAATGGCGGATGACTTGGTGTAGTCCGAGGCAGGACTCCCATTGGTGGCAACTGGTTCACAAGAGATGTGAACACGGGCCACCGGGAGAGCGTCATCTGGGGCCACATCATCATCAGCACGAGCCCCCGAAGCAGAGGAGGAACCCCGAGCAGCGTCACGTGAACTCAATTTGGCACGCGCCGCCGGGCGAACGGGTTCATCAGGAATAAGGTCATCCTCCTCAAAGTCAGCAACAAAGTCCTCGTCGACTTCCTCATTCTCAAACATGATGTCGGTATCATCATGAGTGTCATCACTTTCCTCGGATGATGCAAGGTGTTGAGGCTATTTCCCACGAGAGATTACCCGACGAGCAAGGCGTTTGGGACGCCGATGTTCATCGGAATCCTCGGACCCCCCTAGTCAAAATATACCGTGGATGAGTGAAAACTGATTTTGACCGGGATGGAACGGGGAAGAATCACTACAAGAAGTAGATGCATACCCCGGGAGACGGATCCACCCACTCTCTTTTGCGCGGATTGCTTCGTGCGAACCATGGTGAAACCCTAGATGGGGAATAAGCAATGAGGCACAAATCCGGACACCATCCCAAAAAGTAATTGGAGGAAGGGATAGATCGAGGGTAAAGGTACCCGTGGCGCGAAGATCCGAAAGAGAGGGGCCAAGAGCCGGCCAAGGCGGCTGGCGGCGGCAGTCGGGCGAGACGGCGGCGGTGACAGGCGGCTGGAGACGAACGCGTGGAGAGGATAACCGCCCCTCTCCACGCAGTTGTGTTTATATAGTCTGTGCGGAACCGGACGTCCGGTGTGGGTCGGACGTCCAATCGATCGGACGTCCGATGGGCACCGGATTTCCGATAGGGCAGAATGGCTGTGTGAGGTCCAGGCGGTGGGTGTTCTAGGTACCGGACGTCCGGTGTGTACCGGATGTCCGATGCCTGGGTGAAGTCTGTGACAGAGACAAATACCAAGGCCATACGGTAGATAGGGTCATAGTGGATATGTATATATATGTATAAGTAAAGCCAGCCAATCAAGCACACAAGACACGACATTCCTTCCGAAAGGAAGGGCGGTGGACGAAACCACCATATTTGAGTGTATGTGCTTTGACACCGCGAAGATGTATCTTGGGTCCAAAAATACGACTCCATCTTGAACCGCTACACATGGATTCACCGAAGTGAGCATGCGTATTGTTGATGTTGGTTCTCTTTGTGCATTTCGTAGAGAGGAGAGAACTCATGAATTGAGTTTCTCCCCCTACATATATGCCTACATCTAGACAAGTTATATGCTATGTGCATGAATGAGAGAAAGATATCCCTAGGCAGAAAAGCTATAATGTTCCAAGATACCAAGTTCACCCCTTAGTTGGCAAAACCTTGCTTCATCCAACGGCTTCGTGAAAATATCGGCAAGTTGCTTGTCGATGCCCACATGTGCAAGAACAATATCACCCTTTTGAATATGATCTCGTATGAAGTGATGACGAATGTCAATATGCTTGGTGGGAGGATGTTGACACGGGTTGTTGGCAATCTTGATGGTACTTTCATTGTCACATAAGATGGGTACCTTCTTATAGGTGAGGCCATAATCCTTCCAAGTTTGCCTCATCCATAGAACTTGAGTGGCACAACTTGCGGCAGCCACATACTCGGCTTCGGCGGTGGAGAGGGACACACAATTTTGCTTGGAGTGCCAACTTACCAATGAGCGCCCAAGAAATTGGCAAGAACCGGATGTTGACTTTCGATCCACCTTGTCTCCGGCCCAATCCGCATCGGTGTACCCCAAGAGATCAAACTTGGATTCCTTGGGGTACCAAAGGCCCAACAGAGGAGTATGAATAAGGTATCTAAGAATGCGCTTAACCGCCAAATGATCACTCTCCATAGGAGAGGCTTGATATATTGCACACATTCCTACACTAAGCATGATATCCGATCTAGATGCACAAAGGTAAAGCAATGACCCAATCATAGAACGATAAATAGTAGCATCAAACGGAATACCGGAAAGGTCTTGATCTAGATTTCCCTTGGTTGGCATGGGTGTCTTGCATGGCTTGGCATCCTTCATACCAAACTTCACGAGCATGTATTGAATGTACTTTGTTTGGGAGATGAAGGTTCCTTCGGAAAATTGCTCGATTTGAAATCCAAGGAAGTACTTCAAGCTCCCCATCATGGACATCTCAAAGTTCTTGGTCATAGTTTCCGAGAACCACTTGCACAAAGATGGGTTAGGGGACCCAAATATTATGTCATCTACATAGATTTGTCATATGATAAATTTACCATTGGTTCTCTTGGTAAAAAGAGTGGCATCAATGACACCCCTCACAAATCCTTCCTCGAGTAAAAACTTCCTAAGATGGTCATACCAAGCCCTAGGGGCTTCCTTAAGACCATATAATGCCTTATGAAGTTTGTACACGTGGTCCTTGTAATGAGGGTCACAAAAGTCGGGTGGTTGTGCTACATATACATCCTCTTGTAGTGGACCATTAAGAAAAGAACTTTTTACATCCATTTGAAATAATGGGAATCCATTGAATGCGGCATAGGCAAGAAACATGCGTATAGATTCAAGACGGGAAATGGGAGCAAAGGTCTCATCAAAATCCAAGCCTTCAACTTGGGAGTACCCTTGAGCCACTAGCCTTGCCTTATTTGGAATGATATTACCATATTCATCTTGCTTGTTTTTGAAGATCCACTTGGTTCCAATGATGTTATGATCTTGACCGGAAGGCCTCTCCACGAGAGACCATACTTCATTCCGGGTAAACTAGTGACCTCATCTTGCATTGCAATGAGCCAATCCGCATCCTCAAGTGCTTGTTATTCAGACCCCTCTGTTAGGTAATGTGCTAGGATCAAAGTCACCTTGCATTAATCAAAGAAAATCAAATGGAATTCAAAATCAAACTCAAATGGGAGAAGGAACACCCCCCAGATGAATTAATTCAAATGGCCAGAAATAAAGTTGCTCCAAAAATTCCTTTTGCATTTTTGAAAAGTCTTATAAATGAGTGCGATCACATATCAAGTGATGTGGGACCAACCCCATGCTCATGGATTTTTCAAATATTCAAACATGACCTTGGAATTAATCAAAAAACCCTATTTGATTGGAAAGACAAATGATTTGAATTTTAAAAAGTGCCAAACTTTATAAGTGGCTAGTCTAATATATTATGAGGCCATGTAAAAAGTTTTAGCATTTTATAAAATGGTTTGCTATTTTATTTAGCAGTACCAAAACAAATAGCAGAAGAAAAACAGAAAAGAAATAAAAAGGAGAGGGCTTACCAGGAAAAGAGGCCCAACTCATCGCACCCCAGCCCAGCCCACCACCCCAAGCTTGTCGTCTTCCCTAGGCAAGAGAGCACGTTGCTGCTTACCGGCCATGCCGAGGCCGCCGACGCCACCGCGATGTCCCTGGCCACGCAGCTGCATCCCCGCCGCCTTCTACGTGTCCTGGAGACGCCCCGAAGCCTCCCCGATCCATTCCCCCTCTCCACGGCCACTTTCCCCTTCCCCCTCGCCCGATTTCTCCACCGCCCGAGGACTCTCCGGAGAGCCCTGCCATGGTTTCCGCGACCAACAACACCTAGGGCTCGAGCAAACAAGTCCACCGTGCTCCTCGCCATCGTCTACGTCTACTCGCAGAAGCTAGAGCTTCAATTCGGCCCCGAAGAGACGCACGCTTCATTGGATCGCCGCCGATCGCCGGAGCTCAAGTTGATCGATTCGCGGCGGCCGTAACCTCCCCGCCTCCGACGCCTGCTCCAACGTGTTCACGAGCGTCTGGTGAGCCTTTCCCCTCAAGCCACGACACACCTAACCTCCTCTAGCTCAATTCGCCATGAACGCCGGAGTACAGCGCTGTTGTGCTCGTCGTCGGCGAGCAACCGTAAAGCAGACGTCCGAGCCACCTTGTCCTTCGCAACCGCCGTGCTCCTATGTTTCAAACGCGCCTAACCCCGCTCCATTTAGTGCCCCGTAGCTGAATCCACCTCGCAGCCGTGGCTCCGCCGCCGCAAAGCTCGACGCCGGTGAGCCTATAGGGCACCTCAGGCCCTGTTCTTGGTCACATTCGATGCGCAACACCAAGAGCTGCGTCTCAGTGGTTGCAGCGCTCGATTTGGGCCACGGGAACACCGTCTCCACGGACACCACTGTCCCTGGACGTCGCCGGCGAATAGCCGCCGGCGAGGCTGACGTGGTGGAGCAATTTAACCACTAATCCCCCCCCCCCAGCAGTAACTGCCATGTGGGCCCTAGGCCCTAATTAACCTTTGGGTTAATTTAAAACTAAACTAAACGTTTTAATTAACACATGAGACACTTACAGGTGGGACCCCCTGGTCAGAACCCCCCCTGACGCCAGCATGACATCACAGTGATGCAGAAATGCTTATTTGATTTAAAACAATTCCAGAAAATCCAGAAAATGAATTAAACTTTGGAAATTCATAACTAATTCATTTTAACTCCAAATTAAACATATAATATATGTAAAATTATCAGAAAAATGCAAGGATTCTGAATATGCACTTTGTTTTCATGTTTGACCATTATAAAATGTGGTAACAGAGAGAACAATGCATATGGATTCCTTTTAAATTCAAAATGGAGTTTGAATTTGCAAAACCTTTGCAATACACTTCATTTAAATGGAAACCCTCACACATCAGAAGCATATACATCAAGTTTCAACCTTCAACCATGTGATTGTGCATTGTATTTATATTGCTTCCTTGTTTGTTGTTTGTTGAGTAGAAGTGGAACCGGAACAGGAGGCTACCCCCTACGTTGAAGACCCCGATACCGAACCTCGTCAGCAAGGCAAGCAAACCCCCATTGATTATGTCGATAAAATATCACTTCCCTCTCAGTCTCGCTTATGCATTGTTTAGGATGATTACCATGCTACGTTTCTACCGCATAGATGAACCCATTCCTTTGCATGACCTATCATTTGTCACCGTAGTAAGCAAACCACAATCCTAGCAAATGTAGGAGTTGATTGATATCAGGAGGCCCCTGCAATTGTTACTGCTTATTGCATGCTTAGAGTGTTACAATGATGATACTGTTATGTGAGTCGGGATGGTAGCAATCATGTTGATGATGGTGGAAATGTGTTGGTGAATCTACCCTAATACAAGGTGAACGATGAGAGGCAGTGTAGGAGTACAAAGTGGGTTGTCTAGTTGAACACCACCCTAAGTCCGAGTTCTTGTGTGGTGATCCAAGATGAAGAGTACAACCACACATTGGGCTCACCGACCCCTCTCAGCCTACTAACTCATCCCTTTCGATGTCCAGATGTCGCAGTAGTTCGGAGTTCTGGTAGGTTTGTGGCCTGGCTTCTAAGTGAGAGAACGGCTCAGCCGAGACCGGCTTATGCGCCACGCACACATCATCTGGGTCCACTTCGGTAAACCGGCCGGGTTCACGATAGTGGTAACCAACCCAAGTAGGCGGCTTTCTTGGACTAGATCGGCTATGAGGTAACAGTTGTGGTGAGCATCCTCGCCGACACCTCTTGAACGGTGTCGAGTACAAAGGCGGTAACTGATGTTCATGTGTGTGTAGCGGTACACCCCTGCAGGGTTATCAAAACTATTCGAATAGCCACATCCGCGGTAAGGGACTGCTTGGAAAGCTTAGCTTGATTATTAGACAAATTGAACTGGATACTTATAAAACTTGCCAAGATAAGCGTGAGTGCTATGGCGTGCTTTCTCGTGGGTAAGTCGAGGAAGGCACCATAGTGGTGTAATTGGTTGGAGACATGTAGTGGACTCGTGTACGCTTCTTACCTCAAGTCTGGTACTCGTAGTTCAGGACTAGCTAAGTCAAAGCTGGCACTTCTGCTTATGAACCCCACCTCCCTTTTCCTTGATACATGTGCATGAGTAGTATAGCTCCTACGTAAGTCTTGCTGAGTACGACTTTGTACTCACGTTTGCTTATTCTATGTTTTAGATGAACCCACTGACCCCGAAGGTGGATTCTTCCTCGAGCTCGACGACTGAAGACCAAGCTAGTGTAGTCCCAGTCAGCAGACTGGTTCCCTCGTGGAGGGCTTGTGTTTAAATAAGGCTTCTTGAGCCATTTGTTAAACTTGTCTGTAGCCAGACATAATTTTCTTCCTCATGCTTGTTGTAATGTTGGATCACGGTCTCGTGATCTCTGCGTGCACTCTGTAAGAGTTATCTATAAAGTTGTACACTTTTTAGAGAATTGCTATGATACCTGCTGTTCATACTAGACATGTGTGCTGCGTGTATGATTATATCATGCATGTCTTAAGTATGGGTTTTCGAGACCTTAGTTGTGATCTGGCTGGCGGTCTTTTATACACCAAGTGGCCCTTAGATGTCCGCAGCTTGGGGCATCGTGATGCGATTGTTCGTGACTCCTTCACGTGCACACTTTGATGTATGATCGAGCCCGCCCTAGACCCCGACTAAGTGATCGGGCTGGAGTAAGTCTATGTAAGGGTTATAATACCATCGATAGTATGGTTGAGGCGACTTGTCTATGAGTATCGGAGTTCACCACCCATATCATTTAGACTTGTGTGCGGACGATGAGGACCCATCTCAGATGATCATCCGGCCTGTATGGGATGCCCCTCACGTTCGATGATTTCCGAGAACGTTCTGTGCTTGGCCTTGTCTGCTCAGACAAGTGGGTTCGGTTCTCGGCTCTCCATATGATTGTGTTGTAGCGAGTCTTGCATACGCTAAACCCGGGTCCCGACATTGTTCAACCCTAAGTGGTTCAATGCAAGATACAAACGAGAAGTGAGCGCAAAAGTTCATAAGTTGACGACGAGTAACTATACCTTGCCCCAATCCCGTGAGAATCTTGTCAACATCAACACGTCTAGCCACCAATGGCATGATGGAAGTTGGAGTTTCAATAGGCTCCACCCATTCAGGCTCATGAACAACATTTGGTTCATCATCAAGGGCGGAGCCATCATCAATTTCATCATTTTCTCCAAAGAAAATGCGGTCCAGCCGATCTCGTGGATCAACCGCATCATCAACTTGTGGTTGAGCAACCACTTCGGATTGAGGAGGGCCGTGTTCTTATTCTTGGATAACGGGCTCATCATGAGAAATTGGATCTTGAGTGGTAGGGGGAAGTTCTTGTCGTGGTGGAACACTTGGCCCATCACACACCTCATCCTCTCTAGGAACTTGGGAAATGGGCACAAGATCTCCAATGCCCATAGCCAAGATGTCTTGAGAAGAATCTTCATTATTTCCTACATCACTTAGATCAACTTGCTCCCCATGGGAACCATTAAATTCATCAAAATCTACGTCACAAGTTTCCACAACACATCCGGCGGATTTTTTGTAGACCCTATAGGCGTGAGAGTTTGATGCATACCCAACAAATATACCCTCAATTGTTTTGGATTGAAACTTAGCTAACCGGTCTTTCTTTTTTAGAAAGAAACACTTACAACTGAATACTCGGAAGTATTTGATGTTTGGCTTGTGACCGGTTAGAAGCTCATAGAGGGTCTTCATCAAGATCTTTCGAAGGAAGAGTCGGTTTGATGCATGACATGCGGTGTTGATGGCTTCGGCCCAAAAACTATATGGTAACTTGTACTCATCCAACATGGGCCAGGCCATCTCCACAAGATTATGGTTCTTCCTCTCGGCTACACCATTTTGTTGAGGGGTGTAAGGTGCGGAATATTGATGTTCTATCCCCTCATCACTCAAGAATTCTTCCAAGGTATAGTTCTTGAACTCGGAGCCATTGTCACTTCGTATTGCCAAGATAGCCATGTTGTATTTCCTTTGTGCTTGCTTGGTGAAATCAATGAAGGTGGCCTTCGTCTCGTCCTTGGACTTGAGAAAGAAAAACCATATGTATCTTGAATAATCATCAACAATGACAAGACCATATTTCTTCCCACCAAGACTATCCCATGATGCAGGACCAAAGAGATCCACATGAAGGAGCTCCAAAGGCCTTGAAGTTGACACGATATTCTTGGGGGTATGGTTTGCTTGATGTTGCTTCCCGGCTATGCATGCACTACACACACGATCTTTCTCAAAAGACACGTTTGTTAGTCCGAGGTTGTGTTCACCCCTTAGGAGATCTTTTAGATTTCTCATACCAACATGGGCTAGCCGGCGATGTCATAGCCACCCCTTGTCGGCCTTGGACATTAGACAAGTTGCATGGTAAGTACTCTCTTTCGAGAAATCAACCGTATAAAGGTTGCCATCCAACTCTCCAACAAAGGCCACTTCGAGAGTATCTCTCCTAAAGACTTTCACACTAGTTAGACCAAATAGTGTATCATAACCAACAGAAGCTAATTGACGAACGCAAAGCAAATTGTATTGAAGGGATTCGACAAGCATGAAATTTGCAAGAGACATGTCATTAGTGATAGCCACCTTGCCCAACCCAAGTACCTTTCCCTTGGAACCACCACCAAATACAATGCTCATATATGGTTGAATTGCATCCATGAAGTCCTTGAGCAAACGGCTTTCTCCGGTCATATAATTGGTGCATCCACTATCAATCACCCATTTGACTCCACCGAATATAGAATCCTATACATAGATTTAAGCTTTGGTTAGAGGTGCCCATTTTGCAATGGGACCTCTAAGGTTAGTAACAAGGGTCTTGGGAACCCAAATGGTATAGAAACGGAAAGCATTACGGGCCCCAATGAATTTTGCAAACACCTCTCCATCCTTTTCCTTACGGAGCACATAGGATGGATGCATCTTCTCCTTCTTCTTGTTAGAAGTGGGCTTGCCCCTAGTGGCCTTCCCATTTCCAACACCAACCTCATCAACAATTTTCTTACCTTTGTACTTGTGCCCTTCACGAACAAAGATCACCTTTTGGGGAGTTGATTACTTGCTAAGGGTGACATCCTTTGTCACACTCGTACTTGGATCAAACCCAAGTCCTTCCTTAGCAAAGGACTCCTTGTGATGACTTAACACATCATTTAGGTTTTTCTCGCCTTGGGCACAAGTCAAGAGGCCCTTCTTTAGTTGAGCATGAAGAGCTAAGTTCTCCTCAATGAGAGATGCTTGATCAAGGGTAGATTTAGTAGCACACGCATCAATATGCACAATAGTGGGAGGAGACATCTTAGTAAGTGTTTTTATATGAGCAATTTTGTGAGCCTCAAGATTTTTTCTTAAGGGTGGTGAGTTCCTCATCTTTTGTCTTGAGAGACACGGTGAGTACCTCAACATCCTTAGAAAGGGAGGTGTTTAGCTCCACAAGCTTGCTCATATCATTAGAAAGTTCCTTACATATTTCATTAGCCTTTTTCAAGGAGGTAACATGCTTGTTATTTAAGTCATTTGATGCGAGAACAACTTTGCACAAGTTATCATTTCAAGCTTCCTCAAAGTCAAATTTTTGCTCAAGGAGAGTATAGTTCTCCTTTACCTCGGTGAGGAGGATTTCAAGGTCCTTAATGGTTGTGTAGTGCTTACCCACCACATCCATAAGTAATTGAAACATTTGAGCTTGTTGCCTTTGAGAGAGCTCGTCATTTTGTTCACTTTAGCAAACAACAAATCTTCACAAATAGCATGTGAATCATTACTTTCCGCATCATGAAATTAATCATGAGATTCGGAAGAGAACATGAAGGACTCATCAATAGGAGTTACCTTGATATTAGCCGAGGAGGAGGCAATGTCGTCATCAACCAACTTGGCCATGAGGCACTTGTGTGCATTACCGGTGTAGTCACTCATGTAGTTGTAGTTCACAACTTCACCTTCCTTCTTGAGGAGCTTCAAGGTGTTTTGTGTATCTTGAGCAACTCCGGCAACGCCACCAACATCCTTGGGATCGGACCCTTCTAGAGCCAACAATGCTTTCTTCTTGAACTTGTTGTTGAGAGGGTTTGGGATCTTCCTGGCAACTTCCTTCCGAGGAAATCGAGGTTTGTCCTCTCTTTTCTCATACGGACAATCCTCCGCAAAGTGTCCCTATTTCTCACAGTTGTAGCAGTTTCTTGTCTTCTTCTTTTGGAATCTTCCCTTGAAGTCCCCTTTGGTGAACCTCTTCGCAAAGAGAGCAATATAATCATATGAGGGAGTATCATTAGAGTTATCATCATCTTCATACTCATCTTCTTCCTCATCATCATCAAACTCCTCGAGCCTAGCCTTGAGTGCAAGGTTTGAGGATGGACCACCATATGTGGCAAGAAGTCTCTTGGAATGCTTTAGACGCTCTTCATATTGCATGAAGTTGGAAATCACATCATCCGGTGTCATCTTGAATAAGTCGGGCATACGCCTCAATTCTCACACCATTTGATGAGAATACACCATGAGAGCATTCAACATCTTGTCCATAAAGTAACGGTTGGTGATTTGATATCCATCCAAAGATTTCTCACATGTGAAGGACTGGACATGAGCAGAGAGAACTTTGAGACGCATATGAAGTTGTTGGGGCGTCTCATCTTTCTTCATGTGAAGGTTGTGCAATGCATTCTTTGCAGTCTCATATCTTGTCATTTGAAGCGACCCTGTGCCGGACTTGGCAATGAGAAGAGTATCCCACATTTTCTTGGCATTGGTGATATGAAGAAATGGTGCATGTGTCAACTCATCCATTCCTCTCTTCAAGAACCCAATAGCCACAAGGTTTAGATGTCGATCAAACACTTCACTTGTAGTAAGGTTGTTCGGATCAACAGGATAATAGCCTTTCCCGGAGTCGATGAGGTTCCACATGGGTTCGCACACAAACCTAAGATAATCTGCCATATTACTTTTCCAATCCAAAAAGTTAGTGTTCTCGGTTAGTACCGGCGGATTGCCATTAAAGTTATACTTAGGTTCCACAATCTTAGGAGAAGGATAGTCCCATTGGTAGGGACCACCTCTTTGAAAGGGAGCCTCGGAACCGGGGTGCCCAAAGGTCGCTTGTGGGGACCTAGGGGCCGCACCACTTGACGTTTGTGACTCCGATGCCGAAGCGTTCAATCTAGCAAAGGAGGCTTCTATTTCCTTCTTTTGATTGTCCAAAGCCTTTTGCAGGGCTTTTTCCATATCTCCGGAGGTGAACAACTTGGGGTCCTCAATCTCATAACTAAGATGCCCCGTGGAAGGAGGCAACGCAGCTTGTGTCGCGGCCCTTTGTTCGGCATCCAATCTCTCGGCTTCCGAACTAGCGGCATCTGCAGGAATTGCGACCTCCTCCACATTGGCACGCTGACTTTCGGGGATGCCATTCTTGGTCATCTCTCTCTAGGGCGGTTAAGCCACAAGAATAGAGCACGAGGCTCTGATACCAATTGAAAGGATTGAGATAGACCTAGAGGGGGGTGAATAGGTCTTATTACAATTTTAACACTAATTAACAATTTTAGACAATAATGCGGAAGATAAAGGTGTGCCTAACAATTGCAAGGTTTACCTAGTTGTGACAAGATAAACAATAAGTATACTATACTAAAGCAAGTGAGGGGAAAATAATACGGTAGTACAAGTAATAAGGGAAAAGAGTAGGGATAACCGAGTGACGCGAAGACAACGATGTATCCTGATGTTCACTTCCTTGGAGGGAAGCTACTCACCGTTTGGAGAGAGTGGGTGAAACCACGAAGGCACACCAACGCCACGAAGGCTCACGCTATTCCCCTTGAGATATCACCACAAAGGCGATTCCCATCCACTATCGGTTGACCTTAAAGGTGGTCACCAAACCCTCACAAACTCAACGGGGGTAAGCACAATGGTCGATTCCTCTCCGAAGAACTCCTACCCTCCTAGGAGTCTCCAACCTCCAAGAGTAACAAGATCAATGGGGAAAGATCAAGACTTGCTCAAAACATGATTTGATTTGGTTGAAAGATGGGGAAAGGGCGGATTTATCACAGGGTGAAAGATCCGTCAAGAACTCTCACGGGGCTCTCCGAGATCTGAGATTTGGCGAGGGAGAGTGTGAGAGGGAGCACTTGTGTTCTTGGGCGTGTTTCAAATGAAGTGGTCAACCCTATCATGTGGTGGAGAGGGCATATTTATAGCCCAAGTCCAGAAATGGCCGTTGGAGCATTCTTCCTGCATAAGTATCGGACGTCCGGTTTGGACCGGACGTCCGGTACGTGCATACCGGACGTCTAGTTTGCACCGGACACACACTAATACACTGCATGTGCAGAAGAACACATCAGGTACCGACGTCGGACGAATACCGGACATCCGATGACCGGATGTCCGATGAGCGCAGGAAATCCGATAAAACATTGAAAAACGCTACTGACCCCTCGGATCCTTAGTCCGACGCCAACGGACGTCCGACCACCGGACGTCCAACAGGGACCGGAAATCCGATGAAATGGGGAAAAATCCCACTGACCTCTCGGAACCTTAGTCCGACGGTGACCGGACGTCCGAGAGCATCAGGTACCGGACGTCCGGTAGGGACTGGACGTCCAATGTGTGTATGTTCAGCAGGCTTGTTTTAAAATGAGTGTGTGAGAAGAAATTCATTTGTTTTGCGAGATGTTTGAGCAAGACTTAAACAGTACACCCACTTATCCCCTCTTAATAGTGTGGGCACCGCTATACTCAAGATAACCTGAAAAAGCTTACGCTTCAAATTCATTGGTTCCATCTCTTGAGCAATTGTAGATATCAATTTTCTTTGATCCACCATCACAACGAACCGAAGACTAAAACCTGAGATAAACTTGACAAACATTATTAGTCCTCTATATGTATGTTGTCATCAACATCAAAATATGATTAAGGACATGATTGCACTTTCACTATGGAACCTTTTATTTTGCCTCAAGTATGGAAGGAGGTTTCCATCTATCATTAGCATCATTTGGTCCATTTCATTCCATCATCAAGTATGGGGGGAGGTGTAACACTCTCTTCTTTTTTTTATATTTGACTAGTTAAAACTTCCGTCGAAATATTTTTGGCATTGTAGATACTAATTTTCCCTCACCGCACCATGAGCTTGTACGGTTACAAAAGGGAAGCTTTTGAATAAATTTCGAGATGGCACAAGAAAGTCTAAGTTAGCAGTGGCCGCTAAATACCTCATATAGGAAGGTATGGTGGACTCAAGTGGAATAACTGGTTTGAAAAGTAGTTTGGATGCACAAGCAGAATTCTGCTTAGTGCGAGTGAGGGCTAGCAAAAGACTGGGAAGCGACCAACTAGAGAGCAATAATTGTCATAATCATGCAGAGCGACAAAGCAACATTGAATCGGGCATGAAAGTGATATAACTATTCTGAAATAAAACGGTCATCAAGGCATGATAGACATTATAGTCATAAACATGTGTGAACATGTGCCAAGTCAATCCAAGAATTCTCTGTAGGGAAATACCACTTCAATATGCCAAACCATGAGCAATGCAATGCATGTAAATCATTCCAACAACGTATTATGCACCCTAGCTATTTGAGATCATCCACAAAGAAAGCATGAACACTGGGAAAGCATTGTAAACATAGCACTATGTCGCTACAAGCTGGTCTCTAGATCATAAGTATAGGCATATGTACAAAAGTAGAAACAAGAAGAGTTCATACCGGTTTTCCATGTAGCTTCCCTTTCGTCGATCTTCGTCATTACTGCCTTGTCACTTGCACGGCCGAACATGGGAAATATAATCAAATGCCATCACGGACTCGAGCTGAACTCTGAAAACAAAGAAAACTAAAGAGAGAAAGGGATTCTTTTTGGTTTTTTAAGGGTTTTACAAAAGAAAAGAGAAATCTTTTTGTTGTTTTTTCAAAATAAAAGAACAAAGAAGAACGGGAAAAAACTTCGAAAAGATCAAAGAAAACAAAATAAAAACGGATAATACAATGGAAAAGGAAGAAGGGAACATACTCTCCCAAGCTTAGGCTTTTGGCCTAAGTTGGTAGCAGCTACTGCCCCCAGGAGCCTCCTGCTCCGGGGTAGTACGGGTGAGTCCAAGAGTCGAACTAGCCCTCCGGTGTGTACACCAAAGTCCTCGGGTCCTCCCATGAGGATGCCTGCGCTCCAAGCACAAGAAGACCCCTCACCCTGCTGGGTGAAGGTCTCCCCCTGGAAAGGTGGGAACTCCCCATGCTCCTCCTCGTCGGGCACAACCCCCTCCATGGGGTTATGCAGCTGGTACTGAGCCATGAACTCATCAAACTGGATATCATTGAAGGACCACCCGTTCCTGCGAGTGTTATCAAACAAAAGTGGTGAAGGTAGACGGATATCACGAGTAATGGTCTTTTCAAACTTCAAAATATAAACAAGGTTACCAAACTGGGAAGTCATGGTAATTAACTTATGCCTCTTCATAGCAGCAAGATCGAGACTTTTGTATGAAAAGGGAAAATCATCAGGATGCGGGGTGCGATTAAGAGACTCAAGAATAAGCGTGGCGTAAACACCACCATATAAATCGCCCTTGTTACTGTTCATAACGAGGCGCCGAGAAATTAAGGCACCCACATTATAATCATTCTTATTAGAGAGGGCGTTCGCGTAAATAGGGAAATCTGGTGCAGAACCATTGCTCGTGCTGTCACGAGCCAACACCCCTCTAGCAATAAAGTACGTGAAATACCTGATGTGTGGGAATAAAATGCTGGAAATATTTGTACGCCGAATGTCGCTCTCCTCCTGGAAAAAAGGGAGTTAAAAAGGGTCCTCAACTCAGAGGGCTGAGTGTTCATCTTTGCTGTCTGACCAACGTTCGACACACCTATTATATCACAAAACTATGCCAAAGACATGGTTATAAGATCGTTATAAAGTTTGAATTCGACGGTTCCAACAGAATGGTTATAACCAAAAACTGTTAACAAAGCAGGAGGTGAGCTTCTTGTATTGTACCACACAGCATAGTGCTAGCCGTGTCAAACCTGCATTGGCACAAAGCCCATAGAATTTCCCCCTTAATTCTTGCAGCTGTAAGAAAATCATCGCACGGATACATCATTGCGCATGCTAGACTTGTGTGTTCCAACAACTCCAAGGGCACATGATCTTCATAGTAGCTCACCCTAGCAGTTGAGGGTGAAGCTGCAGCTCTTGTAACTTGATCGAAACGCTCGGGCTTCTTCTTCCCAAGCCACCCCTTTGCTATTCCTAGCAAACTCATTTCTGAAATTTTGGGCAATTCAGAAAAACAAGGATTTAAACAAAGTGAGTCGAGGCAGAATACTGTACTCACTTACCTAAGGCATAAACTTGCATCAAAACTTGGAAAATAAATTTCTACACATGCATTCAAGCTCATCTAAACAGCACCAAGAACTACTAAATACTCGCAAATGAAGCCACCAATCAAAAATCTATTTTGAGGGGTGTCGGAGTTGCATACCAGGGAGTATTTTCTCAAAATCTCAGCTCAAATGGTGGGCTGTAGAGAGAGATTGAAAAACGCCTCCAAGAATAGCAAGAACACAAGAACTGGAGCAGAACTCGTGTTTTTGGAGAGAGAGGAAGGAGGAGGAAGAAGAAATACCTGCAGGTGGGGCCTGTGGGCCCCAGGCGCCCTGTGGGCGCGGCCAGGGGGCTCGCCACGCTAGTTGGCCGCCTGGGACACTAGTGGCCCCCCTGGTCGGCCTCAGGTGCCTCTGGGTCACTCCCAACATGGAAATTTTTATTCTGAATTTTCTGGAATTTTTCTGAAAACTTCACTGTTGAAAATTTTCCTGAGTTCAAAAACCTGCGAAAATTTATGAAAACTCGAAGAAATGATTAGAATTGTGAAGCTTAAAAAACATATAAACTTGGTACACCAGGTAGAATAAAAGCTAAAGCAAATGAAAACATAACAAGCTTCACTTTTTATTTATATAAAACGTGCTAGCTGGCAAGGTTGATCAGGTCTTACCAACTTACCGGCGATATATAGAACAAAAAGTCTCACCTCTTATGAAGTGATCATTGCACCTTTACTTTAATGGACATTGTCCCCACCATAATGGTTTTTTATTTGTGGTGCACGTGTAAAGGACAATCCCATTCGCCGATCTTCACGGTCTCGATATTCTCTATTGAGTTAAGGCCATGCCTTTTGTCGATCTTCTTTGGAAAATACACCGTGTGTTCTTTATCGTCTATGTTGAAGGTGACCTTTCCTTTATTGCAATAAATAATGGCACATGCGTTGTTAAGAAAAGGTCTACCAAGAATAATGGACATGCTCCCATCCTCGGGCATGTCAAGCACAACAAAATCTGTAAGAATTAAACAATTAGCAACTTCAACTGGAACATCCTCACAAATACCTACCGGGACGGTTGTTGATTTGTCAGCCATCTGAAGAGAGATATCTGTAGGGATTAGCTTATCTAAACATAGACTTTTATAAAGAGAAAAATTCATAACACTCACCCCCGCTCCGAGATCACATAAGGCAGTCTTGACATAATTATTTTTTATAGAGCAAGGAATGGTGGGTATACCTGGATCACCAAGCTTCTCAAGAATCTTGCCACTGAAAGAATAGGTAGCAAGCATAGTAGATATTGCCTCATTAGGGACTTTTCTTTTACTAGTGACAATATCTTTCATGTATTTGGAATAAGGAGGTAACTTGATAGCATCAGTCAAAGGAATTTGCAGAATAATAGGTTACATCCATTCACAAAATTTATTATAATGCTCTTCTTCTTTAGATTTGAGAGACTTACCTTGAAAGGGCTTGGGTTTTTGTAACCATGGTTCTCTTTCCTTCCAATGTCTTCTTGCTATGAAGTCTTATCTTGTGTACTTCTTCCATTTATCGGGTGCTTCTTCTTCTCACACTTCTAGAGGGTCACCCTTATCCTTATCATTTTCTTCGGGCTCAGCACCGTCTTCAGTTTCAGCATCGGAGGTAGATATGCTGTTAGGATCAACAGCAGGTTCTTCACTTGTAATAGGATCATTGGAATTGTCATCTTCCTTGTGTTTCTTCTTCTTCTTTTTCTTCTTAGGGGAGCTAACAATCTCGTCTTCTACTTGCACTTGAGAATCTTGCTCGATCCTCTTCGGATTCCCCTCAGGATAGAGTGGGTCCTGGGTGTGTATTCCACCCCTGGTCTTGATGCCATAAGCTTGTATGTCCTGTTTGGCATTGTTAGCAAGCAAATATTTTTGCACGTTAGAAATTTGTTCAAGCTGATTTTGAACCATATGAAAATGCTTAAAAAGACATTTAACATCATTAACCATTCTTTCAAGAACACCGAGTAAACTTTTGATAGCAAGAGAATTATCATGTAACTGACTTTGTATCCTCCTATTAAAACTGTCTTGCTTAATAATAAATTATCGATATCATCTAAGCATTGGTCGGGAGCCATACCTTTAGGGATGTCACTTTCAGTAAAGTCTAATAGAGAGTATACCTCTACCAAGGGAGGGTGAGTAGTAGGTTCACACAACTTCTCGATAGGCCGTAGATTCATCACGTCTTCGGCTTTAATGCCTTTCTCCTTAATAGACTTCTTTGCTTCTTGCATATATTTGGGGCTCAGAACAAGCATGCCCCTCTTCTTTGGTGGTGGAGGTGGTTCAGGGACGGACCAATCTTCATGGTTCTTGGAAATCTTGCCCATTAATTCTTCAGCATCGGCTTGTGTTCTTTCCCTGAAAACACAATCAGCACAACTATCCAGATAGGACCTGGATTCATCGGTTAGGCCAGCATAAAATATATCAAGTAATTCATTCTTTGGGACTTCATGGCCCGGTCTAGACTTAATTAAGTCACAATACCTCCCCCAAGCTTTAGGGAGGTGCTCATCCTGCATCTGTTTAAAGTTATAGATTCTTTGCAAAGAAGCATGTTGCATATGAGCAGGAAAATATTTATCAAAAAAAATTGAACTAAGTCCTGAGGACTCTCAATGGAACCATAGGTTAGTGCATTGTACCAGGATTTAGCTTCTCCCTTCAAAGAAAAAGGAAAAAGCTTGGCCACATAGAAATTTCCTATCTTCTCATCAGTAGTAAATAGGTCACCTAACTCAACGAGTTTGGTCAGGTGTGCTATAGCATCATCATTTTCTCTGCCATAAAAAGGGTCAGCCTCGACTGTAGAGATAAGTGAAAGATCAACAGAGAAATCATAATCAGGATAATTGATGCATATAGGAGATGTGGAAAATTTAGGATCAGGAATATTCTTGTTCTTCATGGAGTGCTTTTTGAGCAGCTCCTTAATAGCATCAGGGTTAGAGTCAGCACACTTTCTGAGTTCCCTGCAAAGATCATCATCAAGAGTAATATAATCATCATCAAGGATCATCTCCTTGAGTTCATCTAAGTTTGGGTAACCAAAGGTTTCGCAAGTAGGAATATAGGTAGCAGGAGTCTTGGTCTCGGGTTCTGCTGCAGCCATAGGAGTCCGAGTTTCAATATAGTGACCAAGAAAACTAGGATCATCAAGAGTAGTGGAAGCATCATCAAAATTATCGGACTTAGTGACGGACTCAGTAGAAGTAGCATGTGGTGGTAGTGGTGAAGCAAACTTACTTATAACGGAAGGTGAATCAAGCTAGCACTGGTACTCAAAACGGTACCTTTTCTTGTAGTGGATGGTAGGATCGGAACCTTGGGGTCTCCTTTCTTACCCATAGAGGATGAAGTGTGGCATGCAGGATACTTCAAGTAGACTTGTAAATATTGCTATGATCCCCGGCAACGGCGCGAGAAAACAGTACTTGATGACCCTCAACTGCAGGGGATCGATTGTAGTGTTCTCACGGGTAAGTTAACCCAATTTATTGATTCGACACAAGGGGAACCAAAGAGTATTTATAAGCTTTGACAGTTGAGTTGTCAATTAAACCGCACCTGAAATATGCTTACTTGCAACAAAGTATTAATAACAACTATGATATGATAGCAATAGTGATGATAGCGAAAGTAAACTAGTAGTAACCACCAGAACTAAAATACTGTAGGCTAGGGAGATGGATGGTCGGGCGCTGCATGAATAATAATGAACATGTAATAGATTCTAACACGGGGCAAGGCACACAGAAAAGCAATGATCATCTAGGCAAATATCAAACATTAGGCATGTATCCCACAGGTAGTTGTACGTGCTTGCAATAAGAACTTGCACAACATCTTTTGTCCTACCATCCCGCTATGAACGGGGCCAAAAGGAACTTATGGAGATTAAGGTGCTCCTATCAAAGAGCACCGGAACAAAGCAATAAACTCAATGGATACATGGAATCCTCAAATTATGGACCATCCCCTTTGGTGTCCCAAGCTGTCACATTTGGGATCGCCGGTTCCGGACCATAATAGGTGCATACAACTCATAGATAGGATCTCGAACATAAGTAAACTCATGAAAACATAAGTGGTTCAGACCTGAAAACATGGCACTCGGGACCAAAGTGACAAGCATTAAGAGCAACAAGTTTTAGCAAAGATGATAAACACTAAAGTAGATGATAGGCAACATGCCCGCAACAATCATCCTCCAGATTAGCCCTACCGAAGAAGAACAGAGGTTGGCGGCAGCTCCGCGATGGGTTCTGGAACAGGTCTTCTGTTATAGAGTTTCCCCGTCACGGGAATAAATAGGAGTCGAAGTAGGGCACCAGGGGAGGGGGAGTCGCCCAGGCAGCCAGCTGGCGCGGCCCCACCCTTGGCCGCGCCAGCAGGGCGCCTGGGGCCCCCTGGCTGCCCACTGGCCTCCCTTCTGGCTCCTGGCTCCTTCGGGTGCGTGGATTGTTTGGTATTTTTCTGGGAATTTTTTGAGATGTCCAAAAATGCATTTTCCTGCGCACAATAAAACCAAACAGGCAGCTCTGCTGAAAACATCGTCCTTCCGGGTTAGTTTAGCTCAAATCATGCAAGAATGAGGGCAAAACAATAGCAAAAGAGTTTGGAAAAGTAGATACGTTTGAGACATATCAACGATGAGGGCGATCACCCCCTCCGGGAGGAGTTCTCCCCGGCGGAATTTTCCTGCCGGAAAGGTATTTTCTTCTCTGTAGGTTTCCGCCACGGAGCGGTGGTGGAACTCTTCCTTTCTGGGAGTTTTAGGTCACGAGGGTTATATAGGCCAAAGGAGAGCCCCGGAGGTGGGATCCAGCCCTAGGCGGCCACCTAGGCGCTTGGAGGCCTGGTGGACCCCTCTGGCTGCCCTTTGGCCAGTCTTCGTCAATTCTTCAGAAAACTCTTCCCCGTAATTTTCAAGACATTTGGAAATGTGCTGATATGGCCAGTCTATGTGCACTTTTCCCCCCTGATTCCTACGTCTATTGTTTCGGCACCGGAAAGTTGTAAACTATGTAAAACAAGCCAAAACACTATAAGAACATCATCATAATATGAAATATATCAATGAATAGAGGTGAATTATGATGTAAAAGAGTGATGCATTTTGGACGTATCAACTCCCCCAAGCTTAGACCTCGCTTGTCCCCAAGCGAATACTGAGGTCGGTAAACCTGTCCACAAGTTTAGAGAGTGAAGTGTCGATAAATAAGAATACAGACAAGAAGCATCATGATTTCTCTACTAAACTCAAGCATCCTCAACAGTAATCTCAATTCATATGGACCTTATGAAAGAGTAATATCACTTACAATCAAAATTAGGGCTAAGGAAACTCATTAAACCATGGAAAACATGTCCTTGGTCAAAGAACAACTAATAAATTTTAACTTTTGCTCTTCCTCTTATATTTTTATGAGATCATTTGAAGCTTTTGAAAGAACATGTTATTAGTCAAGAAGTGAAAATGCTAACACAAAGGAAGATGTTAGATGTAGCCAAGATCAACAAACAACTTATTTATCTTGATGATAATGTCAACAAAGATGTGATATGGCATTTCTCATTGAAACAATATAAATGCATGCATCTTTGTCAACATAAGGTGTCTGCTCTTTTGTGGGATAGAAGGAAGTTGGTTTACTGACTCAACATAAAAGTAAAGGCTTGGCCCTTCGCAGTGGGAAGTAGGGAAAACTCATGTGCTACAGCTTTTAGTGGTTTTGAAATCAATAAAATTATAAAATAAGCTTTTGGGAGGTGCATAATTCGTCAACAAATGTTAGAATATTGTCGGGACCCGGGGTTAGCGTATGCAAGTCCAGTTAAGACATAGTCATATGGAGAGCCGAGAACCGCACCCACTTGTCTAAGCAGACAAGGCCAAGCACTGAACATTCTCGGAAAGCATCGTACGTGAGGGGCATCCCATCCAGGCCGGATGATCAAGTGAAATGGGTCCTCATCGTCCGCACACAAGTCAAATGATATGGGTGGTGAACTCCCATATTCAAAGACAAGTCGCCTCAACCATACTACCGACTATCTCAAAACTCTTACATAGACTTACTCCAGCCCGATCACTTAGTCGGGGTCTAGGGCGGGCTCGATCATACCACAAAGTGTGCACGAGACGGAGTCTCGAGCAATCGCATCGCGATGCCCCAAGCTGCGCACATCTAAGGGCCACTTGGTGTATGAAAGACCGCCAGCCAGAACACAACTACGGTCTCGAAAACCCATACAAAGACATGCATGTTATAATCATACACGCAGCACACATGCCTTGTATGAACAGTAGGTACCACTGCAATTCTCTACAAAGTGTACATTTTATTAATAACTCTTATAGAGTACACACAGAGATCACATACATGTGATCCAACATTACAACATAAAGCGGAAGCAAATTATGTCTGAGTACAGACACGTTTAACAAATTGGCTTAAGAAGCCTTATTCAAACATAAAGCCCTCCACGAGGGAACCAGTCTGCTGACTGGGACTAGAATAGCTTAACTTCAGTCGTCCAGCTCGATGAAGAAGCCACCTTCGGGGTCAGTGGCGTCATCTAAAACATAGATTAAGCAAACGTGAGTACAAAGGCGTACTCAGCAAGACTTACGTAGGAGCTATACTACTCATGCACATGTATCAAGGTAAAGGGAGGTGGGGTTCACTTGCAGAAATGCCAGCTTTGACTTGGCTAATCCTGAACTACGAGTACCAGACTTTGAGGTAAGAAGCGTACACGAGTCCACTACTTTCACCAACCAATTACACCACTATGGTACCTTCCTCGACTTCCCCACGAGAAAGCACGCCATAGCACTCACACTTATCTTGGTGTGTTTTAGAAGTATCCGGTTCAAGTTATCTAATAATCAAGCTAAGCTTTCCAAGTAGTCCATAACCGCGGACGCGGCTATTCGAATAGTTTTTATAACCTTGCAAGGGTGTACCGCTACACACACATGACCATCATTTACCGCCTTTGATCTCGACACCATTCAAGGGGTGCCAGCGAGGATGCTCACCACAACTGTTACCTCATAGCCTATCTAGTCCAAGAAAGCCGCCTACTTGGGTTGGTTACCACAATCGTGAACCTGGCCGGTTTACCGAAGTGGACCCAAGTGATGTGTGCGTGGTGCATAAGCCGGTCTCGGTTGAGCCGTTCTCTCACTTAGCATCCAGGCCACAAGCCTACCAGAACTCCGAACTACTGCGACATATGGACATCGAAAGGGATGAGTTAATAAGTTGAGAGGGGTCAGTGAGCCCAATGTCTGGTTGTACTCTTCATCTTGGATCACCACACAAGAACTCGGACTTAGGGCGATGTTCAACGAGACAACCCACCGTGTACTCCTACACAGCCTCTCATCGTTCACCTTGTATTAGGGTCGATTCACCAACACTTTTCTACCATCATCAACATGATCACTACCATCCCGACTCACATCACAGTAACAACATGGTATCATACTAAGCATGCAATAAGCGATAACATTTGCAGGGGCCACATGATATCATTCAACTCCTACATTTGCTAGGATTGTGGTTTTCTTACTACTGTGACAAAAGATAGGTCATGCAAAGGAATGGGTTCATCTATGCGGTAGAAACGAAGCATGGTGATCATCCTAAACAATGCATAAGCGAGACATGAGAGGGAAGTGGGATTTTATCGACATGATCAATGGGGTTTTGCTTGCCTTGCTGACGAGGTTCGGGTTCTGGATCTTCAGCGAAGGGGGTGACCTCTTGCTTCGGTTCCACCTCTACTCGACAAACAAAGCACGAAGTAGCAATCAATATGAATGCAATGCTCAAGCACATGATTGAATGTTAATGCTTGAAGTACAAGTTTTGATGTGTGAGGCAATTCCATTTAAGTGGAATATATTGCATTTAAAATGCAAATTCAAACTCCACATTTGAATTCAACATTAACCAAGTTATATGTGATATAGTTTGATCATTTTGAATTATCTTCAATTGTGTATGATATGCCTCTGATGTGTAAGTGAAATTTAGCATGTTGCCAAGGTTCAAGTTGCAAAATTATTTGAATTGAATTTGATTTAATTCCATTTAAAACAAATAACAAATGCTACTGATCACATTTTAAATTCAACTCAAACAGAGTTGAAAGTTGCATATTTGGAAAGATAATTTTCTCCTGATCATTTTTCATATATTATTTGTCCAATTTGGAGTTAATATGAATTTTCTATGAATTTCCAAAGTTTGGGGTATTTTCTGGAATTCCTGGAATTCTTTTTAATTAGAAAAGCTTTTATTGCGCCAGCACTGCATCAGCATGACGTAGGGGGTTTTGACCCCGGTCAAACTGACCAGTGGGCCAGGGCTGTCAGCCTCTCTGGGATAAATCCCTGTTAATTTAAATTAACAGAGAGATTAGAGGGGTTCTGGGCCCACCTGTAAGTGACTCTGGGGGTCATTAGGGGTTGGATTAGGCTCAGGGTTAGGCTAACCCACCGGCGGCTAAACGCCGGCGGCCTGGCCACGGCGGCGCTGCGCGGATCTGCTGTTCCCGTGGTCCAAACGAAGCACCGAGACCACGGGAGCGAAGCCCGTGCTCTCGCACGTCTCCTGGTGCACGCCAGCGTCCAAGACGACGACCCCAGCAACGGCGGTGACCTCGCCGGCGGCAACAGAAACACGGGAAGGAGGCAATCGTCGCCACGGTGCTCCAAAACCAGCAATCTTGAGCTCGTTCGACGCGTTAGACCACAGGGAAGACGTCGGACATGCTCTTGGGTACGTGTGCTTCACGGATGCTCGCCGACGACGACGGCGGCGGTGAGGTACCTCGGCTTCCATGGCGGTGCTAGCTATGAGACGCAATCTGAGGCAAAAATATGGGGCTTTGGAGCGCCTTCTCACCAGGAGCTTGATGGAGTCGATGAAGATCTCGAGGAGGACGTGCTGGCGACGGATTCAACGGCGAGCTCCCGCGGCTCCGACGAGATGGCGACGGCGATACCGGTGGCTTCAGGGGCTCCGGCTTCGATTCCTTTTTCACGGTGATGAAGACGACGGTGGGGAGCTCGATGGGCAAAGTGGGGAAGCTCTTCGTCGTCGTTGTCCACGGTATCGCACTACGGTGGCCGGCGGCGATCTCTCGGGGCGGTTTGGAAACGAAGAAGAGAGAGGAGGAGAGCGAACGCGAGGAGAGGGGAAAGGTGCAGGCAACCGTCGTGCGTCTCCTAGCGAGGAGATGAGGTCCAGGGGGGGCTTGAAGCCTCTCGGCGTCGAGGTGGCGCCCGGTGCTTGCTCTGCCTCCACCGAGCTGCTTGGCTCGGCGGGGAGGTAGAAGACAAGGCGCCCCCGGGTGGGCTGGGCCGGCCAAGGCGAGTTGGGCCTCGCCTGTGGGCAACAGGTAGGTTTTTCTTTTTCCCTCTGTTTAATCTTTCCTTTCTTTTTCTGTAATTTGTTTTGGCTCTGATAAAAATACCAAACCATTTTATTAAATGCTGAAAACTTTTACATGGCCTCATAATAATATAGACTAGCCACTCATAAACTTTCAACATTTTTAAAATTCAAATGATTTGAATTTTAAATCAAAAAGGGGTATTTCTTTAATTCCAAGGTACTGTTTGAATATTTGAAAAATCTATGAGCATGGGGTGGGTCCCACATCACTTGATATGTGATCACACTCATTTATAAGACTTTTCAAAACTCTAACATGAATTTTTGGAAAATATTTTTATCTGGCCTTTTGAATTAATTCATCTGGGGGGTGTTCCTTCTCCCATTTTGATTTTGAATTTGATTTCCAAGATTTATTTTTGAAATTTTGACATGATGCAAAGGTACTAGCTAACCCTAGCACATACCTAACAGAGGGATCTGACAAATATAGCCCAATACTTCTCATGCTGGAGAAGTATCGAGGAACGGCTCCCAAGGTGGGGACGATCGCATCCCCTTAGTCGCCTTTGTTTAACACTACCAAAGTTTTCTGATTCCTCATGAACAAAGCGTGAAGGAGGTTTTGTTTATTGCTATTATCTTTTGTGAGTTGGGCGCACTCATGCCAGTCCCTCCTTGTATTAGGGGTTTGCAGATTAGACATGCAAACCCAAGATAAAGCTTGTCCAGTATGAGAAGATCATGATTTATCTACTACATCCTTATGAGCTAAAACAGAGGCACAAAACAAGGAGTGATACTATTTTTAAAGTTTAAAGATAGCACATGAGTAATATACTATAGGAGTGGCGGTGAAATACCACATATAGGAAAGGTACGCTGGACTCTTTGGAAGGTTGATGTTTCAAGGTATGGGTGCACAAGAAAAATTCCCGCTTAGTACAAGGTTTGGCTAGCAAAGGCTTTTGAAAGCAAACAAATGATGTTGACTTGGATGCAAAACAATATAAAGTCTACATTAAGAATTGGCATGAAACATCAAGTTATCTTCCTTGTCAACATAACACTTCAAGCATAAGAACATAAAGATTTTGTCTATGACCAATGCTACGTTTGCCAAGATTAAATAAAGTTTTCAAAGCCATACCTGATATATAAGATCAATACTACCATAAGAATTAGCATATAAGGTGCTTGCATGAAGAGAATACCAAGTGCAGCGAAGAAACCAATAGACTTTTCATTAATATTCCATCATAGACAACTGCACACTCACGGATACAAGACTCTCCACAAAGGTGTGATAGACCTCAATACAAACACCTATTTCATAAGATAACTTCCCTATACATGATACACCACTAAACTTGACCACAAAAGAGAAAGATAAAGATAAAGATACTGGGCACTCCCCAAGTTTGGAACAAGCTAACAGGATTCCATTACCCATGAAGATTTCGATCTCCATCCTTGTTCTTTTTCCTCAGGTCCGCTATTATGTGCCAAAGGGTTTGGTTTTAGGCTTCCAGTATGGCCACTTGTGCTTTAAGTACACGAAAGTCTTCACAGAATTGGTTATTGATTCGATGAGCTTCGGATATAGCAGATGACACATGTGGAGCTTCAAGTGGACGGGTTTTCCTGAAAGGTTCAGACAAAGATCATGTTGAGAGTTAATAAACCCCACGAAGACGGGGTTGTTGGAGCTTGATCTTGTTGTCGATGGATCTCCTTCTTGCTGGATGGTGATCATCTTTACTTCCTTTCTCACGGAGCGCTCCATCTCTTCTTATCTTGCGGCAATTTCTGCATTAGTAGCCCATCCAACGGCCTTCCCTTGGTTGACATCTTGTTGGACACGGCTGATACGTCCAAAATGCATCACTATTTTATATAGTAATTCCTTCCTATTCATTGATATATTTCATGCTATGATGCAATTATTATGTTGTTTTAGCTTATTTTACAAAGTTTGCAACTTTCCAATGCCAAAGCAGCAGACGTAGGATTCAGCGGTAAAAAGTGGACGCTGAGTTGCTGAAGCAGAAGACCGCCAAATTACCTGAAAATCAACGGAGGCTATTTTGGAGAAGGATGACGGGGCCACGCAAAAGAGGGACCAGAGGGGGCCACAGGGCGGCCAGGCGGCCACCTGGCGCGGCCCGCACCTTGGCAGCGCCGGGAGGGCGACTGGACCCCTGGGGCCACTCCCGGTCCCCCTATGTCCTATATATCACTCTTTATCCAAAAACCCTAAAAAAGAGATTAGTTTCGCGAGTTCCACCGCCGCTCCGTGGCGGAAACCTACAGAGGTGAAAAGATATCTCCGGCGGGCAGATTCTGCCGGGGAGAACACCTCCCAAAAGGGGAGATCATCGCCATCGTCATCACCATCATCACTGGCATCATCGAGATCATCATCAACATCATCCCCAACATCAACACCATCTCCACCACCATCCAATCTCACCTCACAAGTTCAACTTGTGTTGTAATCCGTACTATCTATCATCTCTACTCTACCGGTGTTGATTGCTACCTTCTGATGAATGTTATTCAGTTTTATTTGAGAAATATTATTGTGTCCATATTTTTTGTCATCTATTTATCCCCACTGATCATGATCTCTTTTATGTGTTGTGAGTAGTTACTTTAGTTCTTGAGGACATGGGAAAAGTCTAGTTGTTAGTAGTCATACGATGTTGAAGTAATATGTGTTGTTTGATATTTAAGTTGTGTTGTTATTTTCCTAGTGGTGTTGTGTGAGTCGAACACTCAACACTTCGCCTTATTAAGGACCTAGGGGAATGCATTGTGTATAAAGAATGCTTACGGTGGGTTGCCGGAGTGACAGAAACCTGAACCCCAGTTCGCACGCTTTTGCATAAGGGAACAATCGATCATCGATCGTATTCTATGGTTAGGCTTTTCCTTAATAACTATCTTGTATTTGCGGATGCTTGCAAGATTTTTAATCATAAGAGTGCACTTATCTTAGTCTAAGGGTGTACTAGCATAGATCCACCCACTCAACACTTATCAACACAGTACATAGTACCGGTGCGGAATATGGCGAAAGCACGTGACTATTTCTCCCGTGTGTCCTCAAGAACGCTTTAGCCTATATAAGTTCAGTTGCTAGGCCTATCCTTTTCTTAAAAGGATTGGGCCACTTGTTAATCCTTAGTGCCTTTCACTTTGCTCCCATTTACCTTTTTGTTGCTTATAACGAAAACCCCTAAAAAGCTATCTTTCAGTTCCTGCGACTATTTATTTACCAAAGTCACTTACCAATAACTTCTGATCCTCGTTGGGTTTGACACTCTTATTTATCGAAAACGCTACAAAAAATCCCCTACAGTTGAGGGTCATCAAGTACTGTTTTGTGGCGCCATTTCCGGGGAGCGTAGCGCTATTTGTAAGTGAAGCTGGTAAGGAAGTTTTTATATTTCTGTTTTTATTTTGCCATTGCTACTTTTGTCCTTATGTACACCTCTACTCTTGGTTCGTTGTTTATGGGGAAACGCCCCACACCTGTGGTGGTCACTCCTACCCCTACTGAAATTGTACCTTACAAAGTACCATATGGTATTATCAATTATGTCTTAGCTAATCGTTATGCAGGAGACAGACATCCAGGTGAACACTATTACCATCAACTATGTTCATTATCTAAGCTTGCAGGTGTGTCAATGGAGTTCGTCATGAAGAAATTATTCTCCATATCACTTATAGATAAAGCTTCAGATTTGTATAAGCTCCCCGATAACTCACATTTGCTTAATTGGCAAGAGCTTATGTCTCTCTTTTATACAAATTTTTGTCCTCTTCATGAAATTCATCAAGACAGGAATTACATCTATAACTTTTGGTCTCGTGACGGTGAGAGCATCGCTCAAGCTTGGGGGAGACTGAAGTCCCTAATGTTCAAATGTCCTATTCATGAACTCCCCAAGGATGTTATACTTACAAATTTTTATGCCATACTTTCTCGTCAGGATAAGGAAATGTTGGATGCCTCCTCTAGTGGGGTATTCCAAACAAGAAGCGTTGTAGAAAAGTGGGATCTCATTGAGAGGATCCAGAAAAACACTGAAGACTGGGAAATCGACAAAGGTATTGAACCCGATATAAATTGTGAGCATGATTACATTGAGAGATATGTGGAAACTGATTATTTTAATACCTTTTGCTCTAAGATTGGTCTCGATTCCCAACTCATGAATGATTTTAGTAAGAACTTTGCCTCTCACATTGACTCTTCTAAGGAGGAGAAGGATCCCTATCATAAACCCATTTACATGTTGATATAAATGTTGCTAACCCTATTCTGCCTGCAGTTTCTATGAAAATCCCCCTTTTCCTACAAGGATGAGAGTGCACTCTTTTGTGACAAGAATAATAAATAAAAGTGAGAGACGAACTGACGAACCTGAGGACCTGATCAAGGTCGATCCTCAAGTTGCGGTGGTTAAAGATTTAGTTACTAATGATATTTCAGATTCCATTATAAATTTTTGTGCTATTTCAACTAACATTGTCACAGCCAAGAATAAGAGCCCAATTTCAGGTACACCACTTGTATCTATCAAAATAGGAGACCACAATTATTACGGGCTATGCGATTTGGGATCAAGTGCTAGCGCTATTCCTTATTCACTCTGTCAAGAGATCATGGGTGAGATTTCACCCCATGAACTTGAAGAAATGTATGTTACTATTTATCTAGAAAACAAAGAAACTATCTCTCCCATTGGAATTGTGAGAGATGTTGAAGTCCTTTGCGGAAAGTAAAATATCCTACCGACTTTCTCGTACTTGGTTCGGTGCAAGATAGTTTTTGCCCTATTATCTTTGGTAGAACTTTGCTCAACACTTGTGGTGCTATAATAGATTAGAAAAAAGGTAAAGTTTCTGTTGAATTCAATTGTGAGCCATATGATTTTAACTTTTCTAAGTTCTCCAGGCAGCCTTGGGGGACTAATTTACCTAGTGATTATAAAATTATTGAAAATGTTGCTTCTATTGCTATTCCTCCTAATGATCCTTTGCGGCAATATATGGAAGACCACGAGAATAATATGCACATGCAGGAGAAAAATGAGTTAGACGAAATATTCACAAGACAAACCGCTATCCTGAAGCAGAACCTTTCGGTTGAACCTTTAGGAATCCTAGCACAACCAAAAGAAGACCAGGTGTTTGACCTCAAACCACATCCCGATACGCTCAAGTATTCTTATTTAGATGAAAAGAAAATATATCCTGTCATTATCAATGCTAACCTTTCAGGATTTGAAGAAGAGCGATTATTGGAGGCAATTCGCAGACACCGTGGTGCCTTGGGATATACCCTTGATGACCTTAAGGGGATTAGTTCATCGATTTGCCAACACACTATCAATCTCGAGCCCGATGCTAAGATAGTTGTTGATCATCAACGACGGCTGAACCCAAAGATGAAGGACGTGGTTTGGACAGAGATTCTCAAGCTTCTAGCCGCTGGTATCATCTATCCTATAGCTGATAGTAGGTGGGTAAATCCAGTTCACTGTGTTCCTAAGAAATGAGGTATGATTGTTGTTCCTAATGATAAAAATGAACTAATACCTCAAAGAGTTGTTATTGGATATAGAATGTGTATTGATTACAGGAAGTTGAACAAGGCAACCAGGAAGAACCATTACCCTCTGCCCTTTATTGATCAGATGCTTGAGAGGTTGTCTAAAAACACCCACTTTTGCTATCTTGACGGGTACTCCGGCTTCTCCCAAATTCATGTTAACACTGCCGACCAAGAGAAGACCACTTTTACGTGTCCTTACTGTACTTATGCTTACAGGCATATGCCTTTTGGTTTATGCAATGTACCTGCTACTTTTCAGAGATGCATGTCTGCTATTTTTCATGGTTTCTGTGAGGAGATATTGGAAGGCTTCAAGGACGATTTCTCCGTCTATGGAACTTCCTTTGACCACTGTCTCCACAATCTTAATAAAGTTTTGCAGAGATGCGAGGATACAAATTTATTTTTAAACTTGGAGAAGTGCCACTTCATGGTTAACGAAGGGATCGTTCTTGGTCACAAGATTTCTGAGAGGGGAATTGAAGTGGACAAGGCGAAGATTGAAGCTATTGAAAGGATGCCCTATCCAAGGGACATTAAAGGTATTCGTAGTTTTCTCGGTCATGCTAGTTTCTATAGAAGATTTATTAAAGACTTTTCTAAGCCCTCGAGACCCCTCACTAATCTTCTCCAGAAGGATGTTCCTTTTGTATTTGATGAATATTGTAAGGAGGCTTCTGAAGTTCTTAAGAAAGCTTTAATAACCGCTCCTATAGTACAACCAACTGATTGGAAATTGCCCTTTGAAATTATTTTTGATGCTAGTGATTTTGCTGTTGGAGCTGTTTTAGGACAAAGGGTTGATAAGAAATTGAATGTTATATATTATGATAGCAAAACCCTTGATAGTGCTCAAAAGAATTATGCTACTACTAAGAAGGAATTCTTATTAGTAGTGTTTGCTTATGATAAGTTTAAAACATATATTGTTTAGTCTAAATTCATTATTCATACTGACCATGCTGCTCTTAAGTACCTTATGGCGAAGAAGGATGCCAAACCAAGACTCATCAAGTGAGTACTCCTTCTTCAAGAATTTGATTTACAGATTGTTGATAGAAAAGGAGCAGACAATCCAGTGGCGGACAATCTTTTAAGGATGGAAGATATACCGCACGACCCCATCCCAGTCAACGAAAGTTTTCCAGATGAACAACTTGCCGTTGTAAAAGTACAATCTCTTTCCGATCCTTGGTTTGCAGATTATCCCAGTTAACAAAAGTTTTCCAGATGAACAACTTGCCGTTGTAAAAGTACAATCTCTTTCCGATCCTTGGTTTGCAGATTATGCTAATTTTATCGTTGCAAAGTATTTTCCTCTAGGTTTAACATTTCAGCAAAGGAAGAAGTTCTTCCATGATTTGAGGCACTACTTTTGGGATGACCCTCATCTTTTCAAAGAAGGTCCGGACAGGATCGTGAGAAGTTGCATACCGGAACACGAGCAGAAGGACATTCTCAAGCAATGTCACGACAGTCCCTACGGAGGACATCACGCCGGTGAGAGGACCGCACATAAGGTTCTCCAATCAGGTTTTTATTGGCCTACTCTCTTTAAAGATGCTAAAAAATATGTTTTATCTTGTGATAAGTGTGAGAGAGTTGGTAATATTAGTAGGAGGAATGAGATGCCTATGAATTACTCTCTAGTGATGGAGCCTTTTGATTGCTTTGGTTTTGATTTTATGGGTCCTTTTCCTCCCTCAAACAAGTACACTCACATCTTAGTGGCTGTTGATTATGTAACCAAGTGGGTTGAAGCAATCCCCACTGAGAGTGCTGATCACAAGACATCTTTGAAAATGCTCAAAGATGTTATTTTCCCTAGGTTTTGTGTACCTATGTACCTCATGACTGATGGAGGATCACACTTCATGCATGGAGCTTTTAGAAAAGCTTTAGCCAAGTACGATGTCAATCATAAAATTGCTTCACCGTACCATCCTCAAACTAGTGGGCAAGTTGAGATCACCAATAGAGAGATCAAGTTGATCTCACAAGAGACAGTCAACAGTTCTAGGAAGGACTGGTCAAACAAGCTAGGAGATTCTTTGTGGGCGTATAGAACTGCTTACAAAAACCCCATGGGCATGTCTCCCTATAAGATGGTCTATGGCAAGGCTTGCCATTTGCCATTAGAGTTGGAACACAAAGCTTTCTGGGATTTTAGAGAGCTTAATGCTGACCCAAAGTTAGCTGGTGAAAAGCGTCTCATGAATTTGACTTCTCTAGATGAGTGGAGAAGTGAAGCTTACGAGAGTGCCAAATTTTTTAAGGAAAAGGTAAAGAAGTGGCATGATAGAAGGATTCTGAAACGTGAATTTAATGTTGGTGATAAAGTTTTGTTGTTTAGATCTCGTTTCAGGTTTCCTCCAGGTAAACTACTTTCCAGATGGGAAGGGTCGTTTCATATCGAAGAAGTATACCGCTCCGGTGCAATCAAGATTAACATTTTTTATGGCAGCAAACCTCAAGTTGTGAATGGGAAAGGACTTAAGCATCACATGGAAAGAGACCCCGTCAATGTTGATGTAAATTTAATACACACAACAACTCATGAAGAATATGTTGCAGCCCGATTTCAGACACCAGCAGAAGCCAAATAAGAAAATGTATGTTTTACGGTAAGGGAAACATCGTGAACCGCCATAAAAGTTCCATATTACAAGTTTTTGCAAAATATAGAAAATTCGGAGACTAATTGGAGCCGGAGAGGAACTGCAGGGGGCCCAGGCGCCCCCTGGCGCGACCTACCTCCTGGCCATGCCGGGTGGCCGCCTGGGCAGCCCGGAGCCCGTCTTCGACTCCACTTTGGCTCGTTACCTTCCTATTGTTGCAGAAATTTTTGCTATATATTTTCCTGGATAGCCCTGGCATCGTATCTCGCGATTTCGTGTGTTTTATTCTCGAGTTGTTTCTGCCAGGAAATCTTTTAACTAGACCTAGGTGTCATGGCTTCCCCAAGTTCCCCCAAGGACAAGTTCGTCGTCAATGTCATCAACCCTTATCTCGCTCAAGTGAATAAGCATCCTCAAACCGTCCGGTTGGAGGATGGTGTTCTCCACCAAGAAGATCTAAAGGAATTTGTCAAGGAGGGGAGCATCGAGGCCAGGCTAGAAGAAGTTGAGCAAGAAGTCTTCAAGTACAAGAAGATGGTTGAGCGTGGTGTTGAAGCCAACTTCGACCTCATCAATGAGCTAAAGACTTCTACAAAAAGGAGAAGAGGGGGATGTGGTCAAGCATCACCTCAGCAGAAGAAAGAATTGATGAGCTCCAAGGGAAGATTTATGATCTGCACAACCAGAACTGTGACTATGAACTAAAGTTTCTGCGCATGGGTTTAGGTGCTGAAAGAAGGATCTTGGAGACTGAAGCTTCTCATGAGACAGGAGAACCTCTTCCATGGAAGTGCTTCGCTAAGGAGTATGCGATCAACAGGAACATGCATGAGGAGTAAATCTCCTCGGGTAATGGCATCCCCTTAGCTTGTTCCAAGCTTGGGGGAGTGCCCGATATCTTTATCTTTATCTTAGACTTTTAGAGTCAAGTAGAGTCGTATCATGTCTAGGGAAGTTAATATATGAAATAGGTGTTTGCATTAAGGTCTATCACTCCTTTATGGAGAGGTTGTATCTGTGAGTGTGGAGTCATCTATGATGGAATATTAATGAGAAGTTTATTGGTTCCTTCGCTGCACTCGGTATTCTCTTCACGCAATCGACCTTATATGATGATTCTTGTGGGGAGTATTGACCTTATATCAGGTATGGCTTTGAAAACTTTATTTAATTTTGGAAAACATAGCTTTGGTCATGACAACATGCATGTTTTCTCAAGTAGAGACATATCCAAAACCTTTATGTTATTATGCCTGAAGTGTTATGTTGACAAGGAGGACAACTTGATGTGTTATGCTTACCTTAATGTTTATGCTTTATATGTTTTGCATCTAAGTTAGCATCAATTTTCTGTTCTCTCAAAGCCTTTGCTAGCCAAACTCTTTGCCTAGCAGATTTCTGCTTGTGCATCCATACCCTGAAACCAATATCTTCCATATGAGTCCACCATACCTTCCTATTCGTGGTATTTCCCTACCACTCCTAAAAGTATAGAATTTATGTGTCATCCTTAAATGTTCAAAATCTTCTGTTTTGTGCCTCTTGTTTAGCTCATGAGGAAGTAGTAGGTAATTCATGATCTTCTTAAGTTGGACAAGTTTTACCCCGGGATTGCATGTCTAATCTGCAAAACCATAATACGAGGAGGAACTGGCATGAGTGCGCCCAGCTCGAAAGATAATATAACAAACAAACCCTCCTTCACGCCGTGTCTATGAGAAATCAGAAACATTGGCAATGCTAAACAAAGGAGATTAAGGGGATGTGATCTTCCCCGCTTGGGAGCCGTTCCTCGAAACTTGTCCATCTTGAGAAGTAATTGAGCTATCTATTAGCATTCGTTGACAAACTACACACCTCCCAAAATTTGTTTTCATTCTGTTGGATTTAAGGATAGCACATGAGTTTTCCCTACTTGCCTATAACAAGGCCTTCCTTTCAATTTTATGTTGATTTAGTTTTCCCACTTCCTTCCTTCCTTAAAGAGAACATGCACTTGATGTTGATGAGGATTCGTTCATACAATACTGCATTAAGTTTTGCCATGCCACATCCTTGTTGACATTATCTTTTGATAAGTAAGTTGCTTGCAAAAGCGTTGGCCAAGCAAGCATCTTCCTTTGTGTTAACATTTTCACTTCATGACTAATAACCTATTCTTTCAAAATCTTCAAATCCCCTTATTATAAAGAGAAAGAGAAAAAGTAAAATTTATTAGTTGTCCTTTGACCAATGATATGTTTGCCATAATTTCATAAGTTTTCTCAGTCCTACTATTGATTATAATTGTTATTACTTTCTCATAAGGACCTCATGAGTTGAGGTTGCTGTTGAGGATGCTTGAGTTTGGTGAAGGAATCATGATGCTTCTTCTACGTATTCTATTTATCAAAACTTCACTCTCTAAACTTGCGGACAGATTTACCGAGCTCAGTATTCGCTTGGGGACAAGCGAGGTCTAAGCTTGGGGAGTTGATACGTCCAAAATGCATCACTATTTTATATAGTAATTCCTTCCTATTCATTGATATATTTCATGCTATGATGCTATTCTTATGTTGTTTTGGCTTATTTTACACAGTTTGCAACTTTCCAATGCCGAAGCAGCAGATGCAGGATTCAGCGGTAAAAAGTGGACGCTGAGTTGCTGAAGCAGAAGACCTCCAAATTACCTGAAAATCGACAGAGGCTGTTTTTGAGAAGGATGACGAGGAAACGCAAAAGATGGACCAAAGGGGGGCCACAGGGCGGCCGGGCAGCCACCTGGCGCGACCCACACCTTGGCCGCGCCGGGAGGGCGCCTGGATCCCTGGGGCCACTCCCGTCTCCCCCCTCTGGCCTATATATCACTCGTTATCTGAAAAACCTAAAAAGAGAGGAGTTTAGCGAGTTCCCCCGCCGCTCCGTGGCGGAAACCTACAGAGGAGAAAAGACATCTCCTACGGGCAAATTCCGCCGGGGAGAACACCTACCGGAAGGGGAGATCATCTCCATCGTCACGGGCATCATCGAGATCATCATCAACATCATCCCCAACATCAGCACCATCTCCACCACCATCCAATCTCACCTCACAATTTAAACTTGTGTTGTAATCCATACTATCTATCCTCTCTACTCTACCGGTGTTGATTGCTACCTTGTGATGAATGCTATTGAGTTTTATTGGAGAAATATCATTGTGTCCAGATTTTTTATCATCTATTTATCCCCACTGATCATGATCTCTTGTATGTCTTGTGAGTAGTTACTTTAGTTCTTGAGGACATGGGAGAAGTCTAGTTGTTAGTAGTCATACGATGTTGAAGTAATATGTGTTGTTTGATATTTAAGTTGTGTTGTTATTTTACTAGTGGTGTTGTTTGAGTCAAACACTCAACACTTCGCCTTATTAAGGACCTAGGGGAATGCATTGTGTATAAGGAATGCTTACGGTGGGTTGGCGGAGTGACAGAAACCTGAACCCCAGTTTGCACGCTTTTGCATAAGGGAACAATGGATCGTCGATCGTATTGCTATGGTTAAGCTTTTTCCTTAATAACTATCTTGTATTTGCGGATGCTTGCAAGATGTTTAATCATAAGAGTGCAGTTATCTTAGTCTAGAGGGTGTACTAGCATAGATCCACCCACTCAACACTTATCAACACAGTACATAGTACCGATGTGGAATATGGCGAAAGCACGTGACTATTTCTCCCGTGTGTCCTCAAGAACGCTTTAGCCTATATAAGTTCAGTTGCTAGGCCTATCCTTTGCTCAAAAGGATTGAGCCACTTGTTACTCCTCAGTGCCTTTCACTTTGATCGCTTTTACCTTTTTGTTGCTTATACCGAAAACCCCTAAAAAGCTATCTTTCAGTTCCTGCAGCTATTTCTTTACCAAATTCACTTATCAATACCTTCTGCTCCTCGTTGGGTTCGACACTCTTATTTATCGAAAACGCTACAAACGATCCCCTACAGTTGAGGGTCATCAATGGCGGAGACGACAACCCATGTAGTCCTCTCCGCTTGAGTCACAAGAAGACATCTCGAACAATAGCTTCTTATCCTGGAAGAAATAGGTCGAAAAGAAAACGTATGGAATCGCAAGATAGAGAGCGGGGATGATCCGGGCAAATATATAACAAAACTTTCTGCACCAAAATAAAACTAGGGAACCAAAGTGGAGTCGGAGACGGGCTCCTGGTGGCCTAGGCGGCCACTTGGCGTGGCCAGGAGGCAGGTCGTGCCACTAGGGCGTCTGGAGCCCCGGGAGCTCCTCTCCGGCTTTACTTCAGCTCGAAAATTTCCTAATTTTCCAAAAACACATAATACAGAACTTTTATGGATGTTCGCAAAGTTTTCTTACCGTATTACATACCTATTACTATTTTCCTTCTACTGTTGTCTGACCTAGTGCCGCGACTTGTTCTTCGTGAGTGGCTGTTCATATCATATCCGCATCAACATTGACAGGGTCTCCTGCCATGCAATGCCTGAGTCTTTGCCCATTCACCACTTGTGGTTTGATGCCTTCAAAATTGTTAATCTTGATTGCACGGGAGCGGTAGACTTCTTCGATGTGGTACGGTCCTTCCCGTCTGGAAAGTAATTTACCTGGAGAAAACCTAAAACGAGATCTAAATTACAAAATTTATCACCAACATTAAATTGACGCTTCAAAATTCTCCTGTCATGCCACTTCTTTACCTTTTCCTTAAACATTTTCGCTCTCTCGTAAGCTTCACTTCTCCACTCATCTAGAGAAGTCAATTTCATGAGACGCTTTTCAACAGCAAGTTTGGGGTCAGCATTAAGCTCTCTAACAGCCCAGAAAGCTTTGTGTTCTAATTCTAAAGGTAAATGACATTCCATAACCATCTTATAGGGAGACATTCCCATAGGATTTTTGTAAGCAGTTCTATACGCCCACAAAGCATCTCCTAACTTTTTGGACCAGTCCTTTCTAGAATTGTTCACTGTCTTTTGTAAGATCAACTTGATCTCCCTATTTGTGAGCTCAACTTTCCCACTTGTTTGAGGGTGGTAAGGTGAATCAATTCTATGATTGACATCATACTTTGCTAAAGCTTTTCTAAAAGCACCATGTGTAAAATGTGATCCTCCGTCAGTCATGACGTACCTTGGTACACCAAACCTAGGAAAGGTTACATCTTTAAGCATCTTCCAAGATGTCTTGTGATCAACACTCTCAGTGGGGATTGCTTCAACCCACTTGGTTACATAATCTACGACTACTAAAATATTAGTGTACTTGTGTGAAGGAGGAAAAGGACCCATAAAATCAAAACCATAACAATCAAAAAGCTCAATAACTAGAGAATAATTCATAGGCATCTCATTTCTTCTACTAATATTACCAACTCTCTGACACTTATCACAGGATAAAAGATAATTTCTAGCATCTTTAAAGAAAGTAGGCCAATAAAAACCTGATTGGAGAATCTTGTGTGCGGTCCCCTCACCCACATGATGTCTTCCATAGGGACTATCATGACATTGTCTCAAGATATCCTTCTGCTCGTGCTCTGGTATGCATCTCCTCACGATTCTATCCGCACCTTCTCTAAAAATATGTAGGTTATCCCAAAATTAATACCTCAAGTCGTGGAAGAATGTCTTCCTTTGATGAAATGTTAAACCCGGAGGCAAAAACTTCGCAACAATAAAGTTAGCATAATCTGCAAACCATGGATCAGAAGTTGATTGTATCCTCAAAACAGCTAACTGTTCATCAGGAAATCTATTGTTGACCGGAATAGGATCATGTGGTATGTTCTCCATCCTGGAGAGGTTGTCTTCCACAGGATTGTCTGCTCCCTTCCTATCAGCAATCTGCAAATCAAATTCTTGAAGAAGAAGAACCCATCTGATAAGCCTTGGTTTGGCATCCTTCTTATCCATAAGATACTTAATAGCAACATGATCACTATGAATAATGACTTTGCAATCAACAATATAAGGTCTAAACTTATCACAAGCAAACACTACTGCTAAAAACTCTTTCTCAGTAGTAGCATAATTTTTTTGAGCACTATCAAGGGTTTTGTTAGCATAAGGTATAACATTCAATTTCGTATCAACCCTTTTTCCTAGCACAACTCCAACAGAAAAATCACTAGCATCACACATGATTTCAAAAGGTAAATTCCAATCTGGTGGTTGGACTATAGGAGCGGTTATCAAAAGCTTTCTTAAGAACTTTGAAGGCTTCCTGACAATCTTCATAAAAAACAAAAGGAATATCCTTATAGAGAAGATTAGTGAGGGGTCTCGAAGTTTTAGAAAAGTCTTTAATAAATCTTCTATAGAAACCAACATGACCGAGGAAACTACGAATACCTTTGATGTCCCTTGGGTAGGGCATCCTCTCGATTGCTTCGATCTTTGCCCTGTCCACCTCGATTCCCTTTTCATAAATCTTGTGGCCCAGAACAATTCCCTCATTGACCATGAAGTGACACTTCTCCCAATTGAGCACCATGTTAGTCTCCTCACATCTCTTCAAAAGTTTATTAAGATTGTGGAGACAATTGTCAAAAGAGGTTCCATAGACGGAGAAATCGTCCATGAAAACCTCCAAAATTTCCTCACAAAAACCATGAAATATAGAAGACATACACCTTTGAATAGAGAACCCGGAAATAATTCCAGACCCTCCTTTGTTTAATTGTCAAACCCAGGATCATTATTGACAACACAACGAAATGCTATCATTGCAGAAAAATAAAAATGCGTAGCGACTCCATCTCATCAACAGGCAGTCGATGTAGTCCACGTGACCTCAGTCCTACGGATCGCCATAGTAGTCGTAATCATCACCTTCGTCTTCATGGAACTCTGTTCAACAAAATTATTGCCATGCGTACATTTCATACTAAACATGACTCCCAGGAAAGGACCTAGTAACTACATGAGGCTTCAAAGGAAGGTTGTATGGTTCTTTTTCATAAAAGCTAATTTTGTTTGAAAAAAACATAATAGTTTGATAAGCGGGTTTAGAAGAAAACAAGATTTTTTCCATCATAACTTTCAACAACGTGAGGATCCTCGATCCACTCACATCCTTCATAGGTTCGACAAAGAGGGAATAAGAAAGACATGTTCCCGTATGACAAGAAAGATTCATGTGCCTTCCATGACCGTGGACACGGCTATTCGAATAGTTTTACACTCTGTAGAGGTTGTACCCTTTACCCACACGACACAATCTCGTCTTATTGCCACCAATGGCCGCTGGCATAGTACACTATTTTGTATACCGGCAGGGAGATTGCGACGAGGTCTTTCATTAGACGCACCCTTACTATGACATGCCCACTAGGTTTCACAAGGTAGTTGTTGGGATACGGGGAAGAAAACAAAAAAATTCATACCTACGGTACCCGAACCCAAGATCTATGCTATGGCGATGTAAAGTAATGGAGGGAATCGATGTTCATACCTTTGAAGACCGAAAGAAGGAAACGTTCTTGCGAACGTGGTTGGCGTAGACTCAGAACTACGACCTCCCTGTCGTGTAGAAGACCACCACCGGCGAGGATGACTCCCGGTAAACCTCCAGCGATGAAGTAGCACCACAGGTGTAGTGCCTCGAAGAGATTATACACGTATGGTACAATCGATGTTCCTCCCGGGCCCCGAACCAGGCGAGCAGCGGAAGAAAGACAGCTACAGATCCCGACTCCAGCAGAACGACGGCCTGCCTTATGGTGGAGAACTCCAATCTAGGTGCAGACTCCAAACAAGGGGAGTCCACTTCCGGGAAAGAGAAGGAGGAAGAAGGAGATATTGGTGTGTTGGAAAAAGGGGGGGCTACCCCTCCTTATATAGGCCAAGGGGGGTGTGATCCTCCTCCCCTCCCCCATGTGGGACTAAACTCCCAAGGGGGGGGGAGTGCGCCGGCCATAGGGGGGATGGGCCCCACCCTTGGCGCCAAGCCCAAGGGGGAAGACCTCCCTTAATGGGCCCCATGGGCCCATTTAGCCTTTTCCCAATTTTTTTAATTTATTTAATATGTTTTAAATATTTAATTCAGATAATTAAATAATAAAACATTATTAAAACAATTAAACTTTATTTTGAACTATTCAAAATGTCCGGAAACAATTCCTTCCTCCTCCGGAACTATTCTGGTGATTTCTCCTATTTCACCGATTGATCCCGTAACTGTCCTATGCATCGATTGCCCTTAAGTGTAACACCCTAAAGGTCTGGGAAACAGCAGGCATGGTCGAGACTCTTCTCATTGACCAATGACTAGTCAGTTGGACCTGGTTACAATCCTTGACAGCCCCTGCACTTCCATCGAATGAACTTCGATCGCTTTTCGAAACCGTTAACGATACGACGTCATCCCTTTGTGCTGCGGTACTTTGTTTGTCCTTGGTTTGATCGTCGGTATCCTACATACCGTGTTCACATCTCGTTCACAACAAACAACTTCTCTCGTCCATGATCATTGCATCTCTTGTGACCTAGTCACTTGCTTGCTTGTTGTTGATGCAATATCACCGAGTGGGCCCAGAGTACCTGTCCTGTCACAAGGACTGACAAATCCGGCTCTGATCTATTAACATACTCATCAACCATCTATTTCGGAATACCCAAAGTGCACCGTTATAGCCAGCATATTTCAGTCAGGCGGTGGGATACGAATCAAAGTCTCCTCATAGATGACAATTACGTATGATCATTACGGTCTAAGGACTAAGCCATACGTTACAAAGTCATAGCAACGCTGAACTATGTGACTCGATTACATTGCAATACTTTAGGTGGGTGTACGTCCATCACATCATTCCCCTAATGATATGACCTCATTGTCAATGGACTTAAGTGTCGCCATGATCAGGAAAGCTTGATCAATCAATTGCCCAATGAGATAGTTTACCCGAGTTAAACTATGGACCATGTTTTATACTACACCTGTATTAGTATTTCCATGTAATACAGTTATAGCACAGTATAAAACATATTATGAACAAAACGGATATGTGACAAATATCTTTATTAATTTGTCTCTAGGGCACATATCCAACAGTCTCCCACTTGCACTAGAGTATAAATTACACTAGTTTACATCAGGTATGTATCTAACACCAATGGTCTATCGGTGTTCTTCAAACTTGCCCTGTGGAAGAGGTTTAGTCCTATAAATTACACTAGTTTACATCAGGTATGTATCTAACACCAATGGTCTATCTTGTGAATCCAAGTGTGTCCATCCCTGACGTAGTCTCGCGTCACATGGAACTTTCAGAGGATGTGCTTTGCTGTAGAGTGAGTTCTTGGCTCCTTCGCGTTAGCAATGGCACCCGTGTTGTCGCAGAAGATTCCCACGGGGTCAGTGCAGCTGGGAAAGACGCCAAGCTCGATCACGAACTTCTTCAGCCACAGCGCCTCGTTTGACGCTTCGCAAGCGGCAATATACTCCGACTCCATTGTAGATTGGGCGACGACTGACTGTTTGCCGCTCCTCCAGCTAATTGCACCACCGTTCAGCATGAAAACATATCCCGTATGGGATTTCGAGTCATCTAGATCTCAGCCGAGGCTTGCGTCAACGTAACCCTTTACGGTGAGTTCCTCATCAACTCCTCCATATACGAGAAAGAGATCCTTTGTTCTTCTCAAGTACTTTAGGATATTCTTTACTGCTGTCCAGTGAGCCATTCCCGGGTTACTCTGGTAGCGATTAGTCATACTAATGGCCAGCGCTAAATCTGGTCTGGTACATAACATAGCATACATGAGAGAACCTATGGCTGAGGCATAGGGCTTTGAGGACATCTCCTCCTTCTCTTTTGCTGTGGTTGGGCATTGAGTCACGCTTAATTTGACACCTTTTATAACAGGCAAGAGGCCTCTCTTGGAGTTACCCATACTGAACCTTTTCAATATCTTTTCAATATAAGTGTTCTGAATCAAGGCCAACCGTCGATTAGGTCTATCTCTATAGATCTTAATCCCCAATATGTACGCAGCTTCACCTAGGTCCTTCATCGAAAATTGTCCATTCAGATATTCCTTCACTTCCTCTAAGAATTTCTTATCGTTCCCTATCAGTAATATGTCATCTACATATAACACAAGGAATGCTACAGAGCTCCCACTCAGTTTCTTATAGACGCAGAACTCTTCGACGTTTTGGACAAATCCAAAAGCTTTAATGACCTCATTAAATCGAAGATTTCAGCTCCGAGATGCTTGCTTCAACCCATAGATGGACCGTTGAAGCTTGCACACCTTACCAGCATTCCTTGGATCGATAAACCCCTCTGGTTGCATCATATACAACTCTTCCTCAATGTTTCCATTAAGGAACGCAGTTTTCACATACATCTGCCATATCTCATAATCATGATAGGCAGCTATTGCTAGTAGGATCCGAATAGACTTGATCATCGCTACAGGAGAGAATTTCTCCTCGTAGTCAACTCCTTGAATTTTTTGGAACCCCTTTGCGACAAGTCGAGCTTTTTAGATAGATACGTTTCCGTCTGCATCAGTCTTTTTTTTGAAAATCCATTTATTCTCGACGGCCTTGCGGTCCTCGGGAATATCCACCAAGGTCCAAACTTTGTTGGTGTACATGGAGTCTATTTCGGATTTCATGGATTCTAGCCATTTCTCGGACTCGGGTCCCTCCATTTCTTCTTTGTAACTCGTAGGTTCATCCGACTCATCAGCCGAGATTGCATTCACAAGCTGTCCGTAAAACTTGGTAGGTTGACGGACTCTTGATGACCTACGGGGCATAAAAGGTTCCTCTTCATTCTCATCATGATCATCATCAATGTCATGATCATTATGAATGTCGTTCTGGCCATTCTCTTCAGCTCCCACTGTGGAAGAAGGTTCCAGAATAATTTCTGTTGCCGGTTCTTCCATTTGGAGTGATTGGTCAGTCACTTCATCGAGGTCTACCTTCCTCCCACTCAATTCTTTCGAGAGAAACTCTTTCTCAAGAAAGTGTCCAGTCTTAGCGACAAACGTTTTGCCCTCAGATTGATTGTAGAAGGTGTATCCAACAGTTTCCTTTGGATATCCTACAAAGATGCATTTCTCCGCCTTACATTCGAATTTGTCAGGCTGAAGTTTCCTAACATAAGCCTCACAACCCCAAATCTTCAGGTAAGACAACATTGATTTCTTGCCAAACCATTCTTCAAACGGTGTTGTCTTCACGGATTTGGATGGTACCCTATTAAGAACGTAAGCGGCAGTTTCTAATGCATACCCCCAGAATGATGTAGGTAAGTCGGTATGAGACATCATTGACCGTACACTATCCAATAGTGTTCGATTACGTCGCTCGGACACACCGTTTCGCTGAGGTGTTCCAGCTGGCGTAAGTTGTGGTACAATACCACAAGTCTTCAGATGAGTGCCAAACTCATGACTTAAATACTCGCCTCCTCGATCAGATCAAAGGTGCTTGATTTTCTTCCCGAGTTGATTCTCGACCTCACTCTGAAATTCCTTGAACTTTTCAAAGGTTTCAGACTTGTGTTTCATTAAATAGATATACCCGTATCTACTTAAGTCATCCGTGAAGGTCACGAAGTAATGAAAACCATTGCGTGCGGTGACATTCATTGGTCCGCATACATCAGTATGTATGATCCCTAGTAAGTCCACCGCATGCTCCATTGTTCTATTGAATGGAGTCGTTGTCATTTTTCCCATTAGGCATGGTTCACATGTGTCAAGGGATCCAAAATCCAATGACTCCAGAAGTCCATCTTTATGGAGTTTCTCCATGCGCTTTATACCAATATGACCGAGTCGACAATGCCACATCGTCATGTGTTCTTCGTTACTAGGCTTTAATCTTTTGGCCTCTACGTTATTGATGTGGGAGTCATGATATTCGAGATCCATTAAGAATAAACCATTACGCACCGGTGCATGAACATAGAAGACATTATTCTTATAAATCGAACAACCAGTTATTTCGGATTTAAAAGAATACTGGCCTCACATCAAGCAAGAGCCACTTACAATGTTCATACTCAACGCGGGTACATAATAGCAATTATTCAAGACAAGAATCAATCCCGAAGGGAGACTAAGACGAAGCGTGCCAATTGACATTACTTCAATCTTGGCACTATTTCCAACGCGCATCGTCACTTCATCCTTCCGCAAGAGTCGTTTATTATGCATCCCCTCATAGGAGTTACAGATGTGAGCAACTGATCCGGTATCAAATATCCAAACGTTACTCCGAGCACTTGTCAGGAAAACATCAATAACATGTATATCACATATATCCATGTCTCTTCCGGCAACCTTTCCAGCCTTCTTATCTTCTAGGTACTTGGTGCAGCTGTGCTCCTTCTTGATTTCCATCTCAGCAATTTTGAGTATTGTGAACAATTCAGAAAGGGTCTCAACCATTCCTTGCATGTTGTACTTCAACACAAAACTCTCATAGCTAGGGGGTAGCGACCGCAACACCCTATCAATCGCCACTTCATCTGGAATCTTAAATTCTAGATCATTTAGGCGTTGAATGTAGTCAGACATTTTGACTACGTGCTTAGTCATGATGGTGTGCTCTTCCATCTTTGCAGAGAAGAAAGCTTCACAAACTTCATTTCTCTCAACCTTGGCTTGAGATGCAAAGACGGTCTTGAGGTTAGTGATTATCTCATAAGCACTGAAGCTCTCGAACCGTTTCTGCAGTTCAGCCTCCATGGCATGGAGCATACCCTTCTTGACAAGGGAGGAATCATCCGACTTAATGAGATAGACTTTCTTATCAGTCGGAGTAGCGGTAGTTGCTGGTGCATCTCCTAATGCAGTCTCAAGTACATAGGACATTTTGAGGGGAACGAGGAGAATCCTCAGGGTGCGGAACAAGGAGGTGAAGTTTGACCCATTAGTTTTCAGTTTATCTTTCTCTAGGAATGATCCTAAGTTGAACGAGGGGCGTGGTGCTTTCATCTACAAGGTTGATTCACAAAGATACATATTTTAGACTTTTGTTCATAATGTGGAGTTCAATTACAATTAATTCTAAAACTCCCACTTAGGAAAACATCTCTCAATTTTGCTAAGTGATTACACGATCCTAGAACACCATACCTCCCCCGTGTGACACGACCATCAGTATGTTGTTCAAGGTAGGCCATCATGCCAATCACATCATCCATGTGACTCATGCTCGACCTTTCGGTCTCTTTTGTCCCGAGGCCATGTCTGCACATGCCAGGCTCGCCACCACACCCTATGTGATTTGTTGTTGTGTCATACAAGGCCATGCTTCTGGGCATGCTAGGCTTGCTACACCCACCTCTTGTGAACGAAAAAATATTTGACATCCGTGTGACACGTGATGCCTCCATAACGTAGAACTTTCCAGGTGGTGCTCACTAGGGTAAGGACACTATGTTGGTTTTAGCGAGAGATGGTCCTGTTTCGTGCTACCGTCGATATATCTAGCATACTAGCATAAAACAGGAAGTAAAACTGTAAATCATACAACCTATGATCCCCCTTCATGCAAAGTAAAGTTAAAACGCCTTTCTACTTTAGCTTGTGCAAGTTTTACGTGGCTGCTAGGGGTTTCGAGAGAGAGAACCGATTTCTATCCTGCGAAAACATGCCACAACACCGATCCCCAATCGTCTCTATTACACCCCTGTCGAGGCCCTCCGTTGGAAACATCTTCGCATCGCTAATGCAGAGAGACAGACACCCCCCCAACCACTTTATATGGTACAAGCCATATGTCAAGCGTGGAACCAGTCTCGCGTAAACTCGTAAGGTCGGTCGGGGGCCGCTTCATCAAACATTGCCGCAACGCTAAATGAGTACATGTGGGAGGGTAACGAATGAAGATTCGATGCCCACATCCTAGATGTGTTCTACCCGTACAATACATCTACGCATAACCTGGCTCTGATACCACTGTTGGGATACGGGGTAGAAAACACAAATTTTTCATACCTACGGTACCCGAACCCAAGATCTATGCTATGGCGATGTGAAGTAACGGAGGGAATCAGTGTTCATACCTTTGAAGACCAAAAGAGGGAAACGTTCTTGCAAACGTGGTTGGCGTAGACTCAGAACTACGACCTCCCTGTCGTGTAGAAGACCACCACCAGCGAGGATGACTCCCGGTAAACCTCCAGCGATGAAGTAGCACCACAGGTGTAGTGGCTCGAAGAGATTATACACGTATGGTACAATCGATGTTCCTCCCGGGCCCCGAACCAGGCGACCAGCGGAAGAAAGACGGCTACGGATCCCGACTCCAGCAGAACAATGGCCTGCCTTATGGTGGAGAACTCCAATCCAGGTGACGACTCCAAACAAGGGGAGTCCACTTCCGGGAAAGAGAAGGAGGAAGAAGGAGATATTGGTGTGTTGGAAAAAGGGGGGGCTACCCCTCCTTATATAGGCCAAGGGGGGGTGTGATCCTCCTCCCCTCCCCCATGTGGGACTAAACTCCCAAGGGGGGGAGTGCGCCGGCCATAGGGGGGATGGGCCCCACCCTTGGCGCCAAGCCCAAGGGGGGAGACCCCCTCCTCCCTTAATGGGCCCCATGGGCCCATTTAGCCTTTTCCCCATTTTTTTAATTTTTTTAATATGTTTTAAATATTTAATTCAGATAATTAAATAATAAAACATTATTGAAACAATTAAACTTTATTTTGAACTATTCAAAATGTCCGCAAAACCATTCCGTCCTCCTCCGGAACTATTCCGGTGATTTCTCCTATTTCACCGATTGATCCCGTAACTGTCCTATGCATTGATTGCCCTTAAGTGTAACACCCTAACGGTCCGGGAAACAACAGACATGGTCGAGAATCTTCTCATTGAACAATGACTAGTCAGTTGGACCTGGTTACAATCCTTGATAGCCCCTGCGCTTCCATCGAATGAACTTCGATCGCTTTTGGAAACCGTTAACGATACGACGTAATCCCTTTGTGCTGTGGTACTTTGTTTGTCCGAGGTTTGATCGTCGGTATCCTACATACCGTGTTCACATCTCGTTCACAACAAACAACTTCTCTCGTCCAGGATCATTGCATCTCTTGTGACCTAGTCACTTGCTTGCAAGCTGTTGATGCAATATCACCGAGTGGGCCCAGAGTACCTGTCCTGTCACAAGGACTGACAAATCCCGCTCTGATCTATTAACATACTCAACAACCATCTATTTAGGAATACCCAAAGTGGACCGTTATAGCCAGCATATTTCAGTCAGGCTGTGGGATACAAATCAAAGTCTCCTCATAGATGACAATTATGTATGATCATTACGGTCTAAGGACTAAGCCATACGTTACAAAGTCATAGGAACGTTGAACTATGTGACTCGATCACATTCCAATACTTTAGGTGGGTGTACGTCCATCACATCATTCCCCTAATGATATGACCTCATTGTCAATGGACTTAAGTGTCGCCATGATCAGGAAAGCTTGATCAATCAATTGCCCAATGAGATAGTTTACCCGAGTTAAACTACGGACCATGTTTTATACTACACCTGTATTAGTATTTCCAAGTAATACGGTTATAGCACAGTATAAAACATATTATGAACAAAACGGATATGTGACAAATATCTTTATTAATTTGTCTCTAGGGCACATATCCACCAGTAGTAACCGCAATTCACAGTCCTTGCCCCCTTTTGTGCCGAGAATACTCCTCACAAGGCATCTATCCCATCTGCGGTACGACGATGCCGATAATAAGGATGAACTAACTAATTAACCAAGCCAGTGCCCATATAGCATGTGGTTGTATTGTTGTCACATTCTTCAAATCCCAGACTTATTGGGCCTCATGCGGCACGGATGACGGATTGCCCCCTTCACATTGTGAGGGACAACCAATCGCTCCTTCAATCCTTGGTCCAGCTGTCGCCCGCGCCAATATTTCGATGGTAAGTTTCACCCAGAGTAGAAGAGAGTAGAGTAAGTCAAAAACGGCCAACCGGCCTAGCTTAGGAAGCTCAGTAACAAGTTTCAAGTGTTAATGATCCAAAGACCTTTCAGATAAGCACATATAGAATAATTACCTTGGCTAAGCATTTCTACTCTACTAGATTACTATATAGTTCTACTCAGGTGTCAAGTAAATAGGCGACAAGCGGATCAAGGTAATGTGTCAATCGACACGCTAGCTACGAGATAAAATAGCATACAATAGTGGTATAAAATACAATGCAAATTTTATAAAACATAGGATAAACATGATCAAAGAGGGAGGCATGCCTTCGTTGTTGAGTCCATCTTCAATAACTTGAGTTTCACTCCCTACTCGTTGTAACGATAGCAAATAAAAACAAATAAATACCAAAGAAAAAGTAAATCCAATTAACATCCAAAACAAATTAAGATTGGATGGACAACAATATATTGATCAAGATGAAAATTTCAAGATGGGGTTGCATGATACACAAGGTGAGAGAGATGATTCAACGAGTGACATAGTTTAGATTGATATGTCTTAGGAAGGCTCGACGATCAAGACTAACGTTCTAATAGGAACTATGATACTAGCAACTAGTAGTGCCCACTACACATCTCGACTAGCTATATAGGAGACTACTATATAACAACGCAATGAAATCAACATTCAACACATAAGGAATGGGATCACCCTATGTATTGTGACTACACAATCACAACATGACATGATAAAGGTAAAAGTTAACCACAAATAAATATTTAGACATAATCTAAATATTTATAATGGTCAAGGCAACCAAACATGTACATCAACTCTATAATAAATCAAAGTAAGTGATCTACACTACAACCAAATAACCATGATAAACCATACTAGTTAAACAATCAAACATCATTCATCGACGTGAATGGAATTGATCTAGGTCTAGCCCTAAAACAGTATTAAAATAGGAGCATATGCAATATCAAAACAATTCATTTGTCAAACAATTAATAAGAAATTATACAACACATGGAACACATGGATGAAAAACTATCTAGACATGATATGACTAAGATTAATAATCAACCACAAATAAATATTTAGATGCTTCTTAATAATTAGAATGGTTAACATCAAGCAAAATAAAAGATCAAGCATACAACTATTACCAAGCATTTCTAAAAAACAAAAGTCAACCCAACACTAAGGTGAAACATAATTAAACAACTAAATACCAAGACACGTATCATACAAGGCATGGAATATAAAAACATAAAAATGTCTTATCTAGTAAAACAAGCATCAAACACAAGAGTGACCATAATAGGATATTAATCTAAGACATGCATTTAATAATAAGGTACAATGTATACCTAAATAATGACTAGCAACAAGATTACCACCACATGGTTAGAATAACAAAACAAGTTGTTCATGTCAAGCATAAAAGAAACTAATAACTCAAGTAACATGAAAGTTAAACTATCCTATGTAGGTAATGAACTATTGCAACACATATAAATCACTCATAGTACTAACACGTGACAATGCTAATCATCTATGAGAAGCACACATACTAAGTACTCAACCATCACACATGGAGCATAATAAGACACGACTTGGGCATACCACAAATCAAGATATAATTCTAAGCATGGAGATAATGATCATGCATGTGAGATATCACACTATGCTACCAATACAATATAATACATAACCATAATATAACTTAGATGATATCACCTAATTAACATAAACATCAAGCATGACAATATTAGACAACTCTATAATAATAGTTATGACATGTAAGAACAAGAAAGCATTGCATTATCACACAACACTGACATGCTAGAAATAAACATACAAACGTAGCATAGTAAGCATGTGGGAAAGTAAACCAATAGATCATGACATCAAGCAAATCAACATGTAATATACAAGTATGAATACCAAGATGGCATGCATTTTCTAAATACTACAACCTACACTTTGCAAAACATAAAACACAACTAGGTATGACCTAATGCGTGAATTGATACACACATGCTATACAATCTGGTTATACAATCACAACATCATGGCAATACATTTATCAACTCAGAAGGAATCAATAAAATACATGTATGACATCGACAAATTAATATCATGTAAATCTACCAAGTAAAGCCTAACACATGAACATAAGATAGAAACTAGCAATGGTATAACACATGATAGACATATAACCAAATATTGTATTCCATCTTGAGTAAGAACTAACTAACGTAATATGGCAATAAACTAAGATAAATAAACACACATGATAATCATCAATATGTAATAAACTAAGTTCTATGCGACAATAATATATTTTATAAAGCCATACGAATAAAACCATGACATAAAAATATTCAACATGTAATTCTTAGATAATAAATAACTTCTTCCAAATACGATTAATAACTACACAAAATGTGTTACTAAAATATTACACAAAACATGCCATGTCACATGACTTAGGAAATAAGGGCGATCTTGAACCACAATGTATTTATTCTCAAAAAAAGAAAACATTTCATTTGACTTCTAGCATAAGGGAACTATGCAACAACACATACCAATAATATATATATCATCTATCATAGACATAACATGATTTAGAATTAAGAAATCAAACATGTGACATAAATGAATATGAATATGTAAATCATATTCAAATAAAGCAAACAACACTAATAGTAATTCTACGAAATTATGAGCATGATGAACATTTACTAACTTTGTACATGCACAGGCGAGGACTACAAGATATATCTAACATATCAACATGATACATCACATGAACTATATTTAATAAAAAAATCTAGATCAAATATATAGATACTAAACATGAAAATAATTCACAGAAATCTGTACACAAGCATAAAACATGAGTATACGAGTAACACAAATTATTGAACCAAAACAACATGCACAACTATATTTTTTTACAATTAAAACAAGAGTAAAATAAATCTAATAAAGCAATTCGTAATCATATCATGAACATAAAAATATACTAACAATGAAAGTTTATCGAACTCAAACATCATCGGATTTTAGACAATAACGACTACATTTAAATTTATACTAAAACCCGATAGAACAAACAAGTAATTCTAACTCCACCATAGAACTACTACAGTCACAAGAAACAATTCTTATGTTGACAACAAGATCATCCGGCAAACAAAACTAACAAGACAAGCCGATGCCAACAAATCGAATTCGATTTTGAACATGCACGGTTAACGATATAAATAGGTTAAATCATGATGTCTAGGAGATACTACTAGCGATCTTGAGAAAGTGTGCAAGAGGAATTGGAAAGAAAATTACCGAGCGCCATGAATCGGTGTGATGAACGGAGTTAAAGAAGAAATTGTAGGCGTAGATTTCGCATAAGATTACGAGCACCACAGAGCTCGTTTGGAGAAAGTGTAAGAACGAAAATGGAGGAGGAAGGAGAGAGACGCGCGAGGTTCACCTCGGCTCCTCCTTTTATAGCCCGTGGAGGGAGATCGGGTAACGAATGCTAATGGGCGGCGTTCAGCTCGCCAGCTCCGTACGGGAGATTAAGGAAATAATGTGCGAAGTAAATTGCCTGAATGGATTCGCTAGTTCATGGAGAGTAACTTTCGTGTTAAAGTCACCATGAATTGGTCACTGGATTTAAAAAAGTAAAGGAAAGAATGAGAACATCTATGAACGCAAATGTTTCTGTGCAACGTTCTTCCCACGAGAGGAAGAAGACGAGCGACGGCTCGCTCGCTAGCCGCGCGTGGGCTGGGTGGCTGCTGGATGGGCCTTGGGCCAGTTTTGCTTCATGGCTGACTAAAGTAGATAAAATGGAAAAAAGGAAATAAAAGAGGAAGGAAAGAGATGCTACGGTTCATGCATATCTTTCCCTAATAATGAAAGGAGGTAGGTTTCTCCTTCCGTCATAACGTTTTACAGCAAAGCCCCTCAGGTTTTACTAAATTGCCTCGCAGTCCATAATTTATGGCACAAAAAAGCAAAGTAAAAACAATGCGCTGCCTGGGCCTCGGCCCATCTTCCGCATGTCGCGCTTGCTCAACGAACGAAGCTGGCCCCTCTAATGGGCCGACCTAGGTTCAATTTTTTTCTCGTATGTATTTTTGTAAGAAAAATAAAATGTTCGAGGATGTAAACGCAATCGCCCACGTGCTTTCTCTACACTAACACTTTCCATAAATTTAAAAATTCTTTGATTTTCGTAAATAATCGCACATTTTTAAAATTGTTTGCACTTAAAAATAACATATATTTTTATATAAGTTGACACTAAAAAAATTTATGTGTAAATAATTAAATACATTTAAATGCACCAATATTTTATCGCATTTTTAAAATATGAAAGATTTAAAAGCATTTGTGCCTTTTTTTAATTCTTAGGTATTTTTTCATAAGATTAAATTTTATCCCATTATTTTATGTAATCTTTAATTTTATTAAATAATATTGCTTCAAATGTCCCAAAAAAATGTTCACATGATTTTAATTTTTTGCGCCATTCATTTCAAAATCCTACATGTATCTATTCACGAAAAAGTGTGCCCACAAAAAACACACAAAAAGTGTTCACGAGCTTTAATATTTTGTATTATTTTAAATGTGTTTGCTTTTTTAATATATAAAAATATTTTTACGTAATTCATAGGTATTTTATCATAAAATTAAAATTTTCTTCCGTTGTTTTAAGCAATCTTTATTTTATTAAATAATATTTCTCCAAATATACAAAAAATGATAGAATTTTAATTTTGTGTGTCATTCATTCCAAAATCCTACATGTAGCTAACTCGTGAAAAAGTGTAGCAAAAAAAACTCATAAAAAGTGTTCACATGTTTTAAAATTTTATATGCGTTTGCGCCTTCTTAAAATATATAAAGTTAATTTTACATACGTCATAGGTATTTTATCACAAGATTAAAATTTTATCCCGTTGCAACGCATGGGCATTGTCTTAGTGGTGGATAATGTGAGACAAGCTTAGTCTTGGACGTTCCATTGGTCCAAGTAGATCAATGAGGTTGAGGGAAAATACTATTGATTCTCTTAGGAATTTAACAAATAACTACAATAAAATCTGCAAACTAAAATAACCAAAAGATTTTAGGAAAACAAAGATAAAATCCATGAAACCTAAATAGACAATAATAAAACTAAAGTTTAATTTAAGTTGGCATTAGTTCAAATTAAATCCTCTGAATTATAAAAATTTAAGTTAAGCTTTTATTAACCAAATAAAACAAAAAAAATCTGGCTCTACTTTTTGGAAACATTTTTCTTAAACATTCTGAGCATCGGGATGTTAGAAATCTACCCTCCTTAAAAGAAATCTCGTCCCCAAGATTTGGGCTGACTAAAGAGAATGAGTTTGGGTTAGCTTCATCTTTGACATAGTCCTTTTCAGAAACTTGTGGAAATCATGGGCGGGAAAAAGGTTTCAAAACTATAAAGAAGACGGGATAGAAGTAGAGTATAAACTTTCTTTGAATAAGATAAGATAGCAAGAGCAATAGTGAAGAAGAAGACTATGAGAATGTTTCCTTTTCAAAATAGTTTTCTTATACAAATATTTCTTAAGGCTTTCCATTTCTAACTAATGTCACGCGACTAGGTCGACATCGGCTTTGAAACCACTTCTATGTTTAATTCCAGACCCTCCTAAGTTTAATTGTCAACCCCAGGATCATTGTTGACAACACAGCGAAATGCTATCATTGCATAACACATAAACGTATTACAAGTAGCATAACTTTCCATAAGGCATACATATAAATTTATTACAATCAGGAAACAACGAAAAGAAAAAATGCGTAGCGACTCCATCTCAGCCACAGGCAGTCGACGTGACCTCACTCCTACGGATTGCCATAGTAGTCGTAGTTGGGACGCCCCCAAAATCAAGCCGTGTACAGTAATCATACACGCAGTGTACACGACCGAAATCAGGGCACCACGGTGAGAATATCACTACACAACTCTAAACACAAATAAAATAAATCTTTAAGTTCCAAACCAGGGATCACAAGGATCCGAATACATAAGTTATACAAGCCATAATATCTGAGTACAGACATAGTTAGTCAAGTTTTTTTCTTAAGATGGCTAGCACAAATCCCATCCGATATACAGATCGAAAAAGTCAAGGCCTCCTGCCTGGGAGCCATCGAAACTACTCCCGGTCCTGGTCAGTGGGGGTCTCGACGTAGTAGTATCCGCCTCCGGGGTACTCCTGTTCCTGGGCGCCAACGTTGACTGCAGCGGCCGATCAGGCAAAACAAAAAGGGGGGAAATAAAGCAAGGGTGAGTATCTAGCATACCCGCAAGTCTTACGTCCCCTACTAAGCATTTATAAATTTGTATCAAATGGAAAGGGGAGGATGTATATAGTGGACTGCAAGGTAGAAAGTCAGAATAAGGTTGAGAAGCTAGGCCTATCGAAGAGTAACATCTTCCAATGAGTCCTGCAGCACAAGAAGAGAACAGACAACAATTCAAATAAAGCATAAAGTAACAATGCAGCAGAAGTTGCTGAAACATTGTATAATAGTAAGTTGTAATAATTAACAATAATAAATGCCTGCGAGTTCCCTTCCTCGAATTCCTGCGAGGAAGAAAACCCGAATCCAACAATTTAATGGTAGTAGTTTGTAGTGGTAAGATACAGCTTCATTACAGTGGACACGGCTATTCGAATAGATTAAACTCCCTGCAGGGGTGCACTACTGTTCAGCCTGCACGCTCGGATCTCTAGGGTGGCAGAAACCTTGCTAGGGAACGCTCCACCAAAGCTATCCGACACGCCGCAATCCATCCTAGGCTCAGTAGAGAGGTCATCCACCGGAATACATCCTATGCGCTCAGGGGTGTAGGTCCGTCACCCTTCCATGCTCCTGCACGGTGCCAGTCTGGACGGTGAAGCAAAAGCAAATCCAAATACACCGTCCGGAAGAAGAAGACACACCACTTCCCGACAATCAGGCCGCGGTACTGCTGACGTCTGAAGAGCTTTTGAGCGAACTACGACGCAGGGGAGCCCATAACTCCTTATCCCACGTGAAGGTAGTGCGTACAGACCAACGGGAGTCTCAAGTCATCCATCGAACCATTTATCATTTTAATATTATCTCGCAGACAACCGTTATCGCTGTCTGACTAACAACACAACGGACAAGAACATCAACAAGGTCCACCAGTAACGTCGGGGCCTGCCCTGTCGTCCCGTCAAAGCGCGCGGTTACCAACAAGGTGAACCATTTCCTTACCTTGTCTCGCTTGTGCTCTTGGTAGAGCTCAACTTTTGGTGATTTGGTAACTGTCGCGGAATACGAGCAAGTGCCAAGCACGCCAGTAACGTCGGTCGTACCCTCCCTGTCGTTCCCGACGCAATACCGCTCGTTGGCACCGTTGGGTCACCCGACTTCTTACCTTATGGACAACCAGGGCTCAGGACCCTAGGGAGGCTATACAAAGTCAACAACGAGTGGAGTACGAGGATTACTCCTCGATAGCTCACACTTGAGTACGGTGAGATATCACAACACAACTCTACAAATAAAATAATAAAAGATGTATAATACAAGTCAGGGCCACGAAGGCTTAAATACAACAGCTCGAGAGCACAAAGTTAGCGGAAGAAATAGTATCTGAGTACATACACAAGAATACAAGGTTTCCTTAAGAAGGCTAGCACAAATAACAACATATCGAAAAGGTGAGGTATCCTGCCTGGGAACCTCCAAACTACTCCTAGTCAACGGGGAACTTGACATCGTAGAAGGCATCGGGGATCTTCACGTTGCGGTAGTCGGCATTGGGGATCTTCTACTCCGGGGCTCCAACGTCAACTTCAGCGGTCGATCAAGCAAAAAGAAAGGGGGAAATAAAGGAAGGGTGAGTATCTAGCATACCCGCGAGTCTTACGTCAAGCTATTAAGCATTTGTGCATTGGTATCAAATGGAAGGGGAGGCCATATATAGTTGACTGAAAGTCAGAAACCAGAATAAGGAAGAGAAGCTAGGCCTATTGAGGACTAGCATCTTCTGACGAGTCTTGCAGCATGAGGAGAGAATATCCAACAATTTATACAAAGCATAAAGTAACAATGCAGCAGAAGTTGCTGCAACATTGTATAATAGTAAGTTGTAATTATTAACAATTATAAATGCCTCCGAGAGCCCTTCCTCGACTCCCTTGCGAGGAATAAAACCCGGAACCAATAGTTTAGTAATAGTAGTTTGTAGTAGTAGGATCTGGCTTTAGCATAAAGCGTTCTGTTACCATGGACACGGCTATTCGAATAGATTAATCTTCTCTGCAGGCGTGCACTTATAACGCACGGATCTCCAGGGTGGCGTACACCTTGTTAGGGAATGCCCCACCGAGGCTATCCGACACTCCATAGCCCATCTTTCAAACTAAACAGAGAGGTCATCCGCCGGTCTAAATCCTAAGTACGTCGGGCCTTGGACCCCAACCCAGACGTACTCCTGCACGGTGCGTGACTGGCCGGTGAAGCATAAGCAAACCAAATAAGACATCACCGCGTGAGCAAATAAGACGACACCACTTCCCGGCAATCAGCCCGCGGTACTGCTGACGTCAGAAGAGTCCTCGAGCGAGACTACGAAGCAGGGGAGACCATAACTCCTTACCCCACGTGTAGGCAGCGCGTATAAGCATAAAGCCACTCAAGCCATCCACCTGACCCATTAAACATTTTATTATTTTCTGTCGGGACAACCGTTATCGTTGCCACTTATCTAGGTGAGTCGCGGACAATGACAGCAGCCAGGTCCACCCCCATAACCAGAGCCGATGGCCGCCTGCCCTGTCGTCCCACCAACTCGTGCGGTTACCAACAAGGTGAACCGTCTCCTTACCTTATCTCGCGTATGCTCTTTGAAGAGACCGACTTTCATACAACAGGGTATCTCACGGCCAACGAGAAGGGACCAGGCCCACGATGGTATCCGCCTGTCCTGCCGTCCCGATACAATCCCTGCGTGGGCACCGTTGGGTCACCCAACAACTTACCTTTAAGGACACCAGTTGATTCGAGTGCCTACCATCAAGTGAAATCAGGAGGAATCACCCTCGATGGTACACTTGAAGAGCTTCGACCGAGACATCAGCGGAATGAACTAAAGAGGAGTATCCTCGTATCATCCCGGTGGTGCTACGCTACCGAGCCGACGACGAGAGTGAAATACGAGTCCATCCACTTGTAAGTCAAACTTAAAGCGAATCGGAGAGTCTCGCCATTGTAGGTTCCCTTGGGCGTCTGCTTTGTACCGTACCTGTTGCAGTTATAATAATTTATACCCGTGTTCACTCCCCAAGGCGATCACGGCCCGCTATCTAATCCTAGTAGACTAACATGGCGCAAGGCTAACTGCTGAATATTGCATAAGTAATAATAGGCAGCATAGGATAAAGGAGGTACATCAAGGGGCGACAATGACATGCTATGCAATGAATAGGAATTAACGTAGCAGCAACAACAATGCCTAGTGCAACAAATGTACGGAAAAAATAGGTGATATATGGGGAAGGAAAATGGTCTGCTTGCCTGGAAGCTCGACAGTAGGGGTACGGTCGTCGACGAAGTAGTCGTACTCGGCCACGGTGTCGTCGTGGACAGCAACGGGGTCTACCGGACAATAAGGGGGGGACAGTAAATACACAACAATAATAGCAATACAAATGTATGACATAGAAGATACAAAGCAACGGGGCTCTAACGCAATGTTCGGTGATGTGCTCGGAGCAGGAATATATCCGGGGATGACTCATCAGTACCGGTTGATTACCGTACATATGATCCGGATGGGGAAGGTTCCATGTCTGCAGTGTTAGAGACATCTGACAGACATGTGGATAGTGCATCCGTGCTCGTTGATTCATTCTGAACAACTTTCGTATTCAGAATATTTTCGCCCGAAAAGTTTTACTGGCTCCGGTCGTCTAACAAACAAATGAACCGGAGGGGAAATATTCCATGTTCGGTATGTTAGAGGGGTGCGGTGCGTAAACGGGTAGCGTATTCTTATCCGTTATATTTTTCTGATCAACTTTCATGTATAAAGTTTTTCCATCGGAGTTACGGATTAAAAGATATTGAATTTCTAATATTTAAATGATTTTTAAAGAATTTACTGAATTTTCTTTTATTATTAAAGCAACATTATCCACAATCTTATCTACAATAGTTCCACCGACAGGAGGGACCCACATGTCATAGATAGGGACATTAAAATCATTTTTATTTAATCAAAATAGCAGAGGGCCCACATGTCATCCACATTGTGTTAATATAGTTTATCTACTCATTTTATTAATTAAATGGCTAGAGCGCATGTGTCATACACTGCACTTAATTATTAGATTAACGTTTAAGCATAAATTAACTTAAGGATCAGGGGCCACATTTCATATGTACCAGAGGGGTTAATCTATTGTTATTTAAGTTAACAACTTAATTAAGGGGGTCGGGCCCAGGGGGCAGTGGGGGTTAGGAGTGGGGGGGGGGGGGGTTACCCACGACCGAGCTAGGCCTGCTCGCCGGTGGCGAGGGCCATGGCGGCCGGGCGTGGACGGCCAGTTGGGCCACGACGGGGGCGTGCGCGCGAGGGTGGACACGCACGCAGGCATGCGGGAGCGCACCCGCGGAGCACGCAAGCAGCAGCAGCACGCACGCACGTCCATGATGGACGGCGGTGACCGAGCACAGGCACGATGCGGGAAAGGGACAATTCGATGAAAAAATGGGGCAAAACGGGAGAGGAGGCTGGTGGGGAGCTCGAGGGGGCCAGAGGGGGTTCGATTGCGAGGAATTCGACGGCTAGGAAGCGGCGGCCGTGGTGGAAGAAGAAGAAGGAGGTGGCGTCTACAGGGCGTTGCGGATCGATTCCGGTTGGAGGTGACGAAGTAGTCCGTGGGGAGGCCACTTGACATGTTGATGCGGCCTTAGGTGGCCGTTGGACGCGAGCACGGCGGCGGCGCATCCTCGGACGCGCACGGTTCCGTGTGTGTGTGGGGGGGGTGGGGGGGTTAGGAGGAGACGATGTGGAGGGGTATGGATCTCGGTCCAGGTTAAAGGGGGTGCGGGGGGGCTTATCTCCAGATGCAAGTGTGGCAGGTGAGGGGGAGGGCTGGCCAGCAGTGGCCATGGCGTGCCCACGGCATGGCGAGTGCGCGAACAGGGGAGGGAGCAGGTGGGAGGAGGAGGAGAGATGGGGGTGGGCCATCTGTGGACTACGCCCTAGGCGGGGTTTTGTTCTTTTTGTATTTTTGTTTTCTTTCCGCTTTTCACTTTTCTGTTTGCTTTATGTTTGGCTGTTGTTAGTTTTTATAAAAAAATGTGAGACTGTCCCAATATTGTGGATACAATATATAACATGGCTACAAAAAGTTTGGGCCATAGAAAAATTCCTTTGAATTTTAATTACTTAGCAAAATATTTAATTGAGTAGTTTTTGCTATTGTTTATTTATTTACCTATTATTTGGATTTTTGCAAGAAGTGAATCTTGTTCTGTTATTTGTGTTGCATCTTAAAGCAACAGCAAAAAAAGTTAGGGCTCAAAATAAAATCATTTAGGATTCCATTTGAATATGCAACGATTAAAAAGGGATGTTTTGGTTGTTGTTTGAATTGATTAAATATTTATATTCCATAATAAATATCCATCACCATGGTATCTTGGTCTACTGATTTTTGTGCATTTAACAAAAAAAATTGCACAATTTTTGGGCAATGTTTTATGTCCACCTTGTTTTGGAATCATTAATTGGGTTGAATTTGGATCACTATGATGAAGGGTGATCATCCATGCTTAACCACAGTGACTTGAGAACAGTAAAATTTATTATTGGAGGTGCTTACTGTAGTGTGACCCCCGGGGTGTTACAATTCTCCCCCACTACAAAGAATTCTCGTCCCGAGAATTAAAAGGTAGTGCAAGGGTTACAACTTCGGTTTCGTAATCTAACGAGTCTTCCCTTGTTGTCCTTCTTGAAGCAGTTAATCGTTCTCATTGATTTATTCATTTCTCTACATCAGTGCATCTCGACGAGTTGTCGTCCTTCCTTCGGGGGCTTCATCGTACTTACGGATAGGGTAGGAGGAAAATTTAAGGGAGGTCGGATTGGTACCAAATTAATCAACAGAGGTTGTCCAAGGGAATGGGGTACAAAGTATCCTCCGAGTTCAAACTCAGGGGAATATATCAAGAGAAACAAAACAAAGTGTGAGAAGTTTCTAGCAGATAGACATACATTCGATGTCTATAACGTATGATGAAAATGCTGGTAATTTTCCCTAGAGGCAAATAAAATATGTTTATTAGCATATTCCATAAGTTCATAATACGTTTTATACTGTGCTATAATTGTATTAAGAGGAAACATTAATACACATGTGGTATAAAACAACCAGGTCCCTAGTTAAGTCTAGTATAGTAGTCCATTGGGCAATTGATGATCAAGGTTTCCTGATCATGAGCAATCAAGCTGTTGACAATGGAGTCGTATCGTTGGGAGAATGATATGATGGTGACACACCCACTAGAAGTGTTGCAATGTGATCGAGTCACATAAGTTCAACATTGTGATAACTACAACGTAGTGACCAGATCCTTTGGCCGTAATGATCATACATAATTACTATCTACGAGGACGCTTTGATTTGTAACCCACCGCCTGACTGAAATATGTTGGCCATAAAGGTGATGCTGCTTTGCACTTAAATAACTTTGTTGAGCTCTGTGATATGCAAAAGTACAAAGAAGTAGATGGTGATATTGTTAAGCTTAAGCTTTTTTCCTTTCTCCTTGAGAGGAGGAGCTAAAATCTGGTTTCAATCCTTGCCTAGCTAGGAATAGCATAGATTCTTGGGATAAGTGCAAGGATGTTTTTATTGGGAAGTACTAGCCCCCAGCTAAGATTATCCAATTGAGGAGTAATATTATGAATTTTAAGCAATTGGATAATGAACACGTTGCCCAAACTTGGGAACGCATGAAATCTCTTGTTAACAATTGTCCTACGCAAGGTTTGACTACTTGGATGGTTATCCAAACTTTTTATGCAGGCTTGAACTTTACCTCGCGGAACTTGCTAGATTCGGCCGTGGGAGGAACCTTTATGTCAACAACGCTTGGTGCTTCCACAAAAATACTCGATGAGATGATGACCAACTATTCCCAATGGCACACCGAAAGAGCTCCAACAGGTAGGAAGGTAAACTCTGTCGAGGAGATTTCCTCCCTAAATAAAAAACTTGACTTGATTATGTCTCTACTTACCAAGCAATATCCTATTGATCCTCATGATGTTCCTTTAAATTCTTTGATTGCTCAAGATCAAGTAGATGTGAACTTTATCTCTAGAAACAACTTCAATAAAAATGCTTATAGGAGTAATTTTGGTAGCAATCCTAGACCATTCCCCTCCAACAACTATGGGAACAACAACACTTATCCTAGCACCAAGAACTCCACTTCTGAATTAGAGAGTATGCTTAAAGACTTCATGACTACCCAAAAAGCCTTCAACAAGAGTGTAGAGGAAAAACTAGAAAAATTAGATAATCTCTGGTCGAAGGTAGACAATTTAGCCCATGAAGTAGAATTTCTTAAAATTATAACTTCTCCTCTTGAGGAGAGGAAGGTCACTCCTATGAATGCCATTCAAGTGCAAATTAATGAAAACATTAGGATGATGGCTAAGCTTAAAGAGAGATGGGCTAGACAAAAGGAGGAAGATGATAGAATTAAGAGCCTTCCTACACACCACACCATTGCTACTATCCAAGTTGTTGAGGATATCCAAACTCTTAGCACCCAATGAATCCCTAGTCCCATAGGACCTATTAATGGTGATGCTATGACCTCAACCGTGGAAGAAGAAACTCCTATTACAATAGAAGCTACCAAACAAGTGAGCCTAAAGGACACCACTACCACTTTACTTGATAGTAGTGACCTTGATTTTGATAATTGCACTCTTTCTGAAGTTATTCGTTTCCTTCACAATATGTCTAGAGACCCCCACACTAGCTCACTTAATCTTTCCTGCACGGAGCATATCACTAATGCTCTCATTAAATCTAGGGAGGAGAAGCTTAGGGTAGAAGCCTCCATACCTAGGAAGCTAGAAGATGGTTGGGATCCTATGATTAAAATTAAGTTGAATAACTTCTCTTGCTATGCTTTATGTGATGTTGGAGCTAGTACCTCCGTTATGCCCAAAAGAATGTATGATATATTTGAATTGAAACCTTTTGATCCTTGTTCTTTTGGTATTCGTCTTGTCGACTCTTCCGTAAAGAAACCTTTGGGGAAGATCGATGATGTTCTTATCATTGTCAATGACAATTAAGTTCCCGTTGATTTTACTATTATGGACATTGAATGTGAACCTTCTTGTCAAATTATTTTGGGATGTCCTTTTCTTCGCACCGTGGGTGATGTTATTGATATGAAAGAAGGGATTATAAAATTCTAATTCCCTCTCAAGAAAGGGATGGAACACTTCCCTAGAAAGAAGATTAAGTTACCTTTTGATTCCGTCACACGGGCTGGTTATTTTCTTGATAAGACTTGATCTTTTTGCATTAAGCCTACCTAATGGCTTTAAAGAAGCGCTTTCGGGAGGCATTCCGCAACGAATTTAGGTTTTCATTTTTGTTTTCCTTCTGTTTTTAGTGGTCTTGATGATTTTTACTACTGTAGCAACATCATTGTATCTTTAATTTTCAAGCTGTGTGCCATTTATAGCCTCATATGACAAGGGAAGTGAAAGTTGTGACATGCTGTCCAGAAAACAGATTTTTTCCTCGTGACGGGAAAAGTCACAGAAAAATCCCAGTTCATCTTTTCGAGCTGAAATTTTTACACAGCATGCTCTATACAATCACGGAACTTTCGTATGTTCTGAGTTTTTGGATTTGAGTTACAGAAGTGCCCCTAAAAAATTTTGTACTGTTGGTCTGTTTTTCACAGATTCTGTACTGTTTTTCCTTTTCTTCATTTTGCAAACCATAAGCTTGCTTTTTCTTTGAAAAACTTTTTGGCAATCTTGAGAAACAGTAGATCTTCAAGAATATCCTTATTTCCAGTAGAGAAAAATTATTTTATTGTGGGTACTAACCTCGCTAATCAGATTATGATGAGTTATGTATGAAGGGAGTTTTCAAGTGTGCGAGGGAAGATGATGAAAGAAGATTCAGGAGTGTCAAATGCTCAAGCTTGGGGATGCCCCCGTGCATCCCCAAGAAATATTCAAGGAGACTCAAACGTCTAAGCTTGGGGATGCCCCCATGCATCCCCTTCTCCATCAACATTTATCAGTCCGTCTTTCGTTCCACTATATTTTTATCACTTCATGCGTTATGTGCTATGCTTGGAGCGTCTCGCTCTTTATTTTATTTTTAGTTTTCTTTAGCTTTGCTTGATGTTCATAACAAGTTAGAACCCAGCTTTCTTTGTGTGGGAGAGAAACACGCTCCACTTTCAAAATCTAGAACACATCATATGATTCTTCATGCTTATCTTTGTTGTGTGTGTTCTTTATCTTTTCATAGCTACTGTCATGTTTAGCTCTTAGTTTTCATGCTTATCTTTTTGAGAGCTTTTGTTTAGTTTTTTGCTGGAACTCTCTTGAGTTTTCATGTTTATCTTGTTTAGAGAGTTTTCCTGTTGCACTGAGTTTTGTGTCTTGACTTGAAGTAGGTAGTTGAGGTTGCTATTCAATTGCAGTAGTAATTTGCAATAGTTTTGAGGTATTTCTATGAGTAATGTTTAGACTTTTGGTGTCAAGAGCTTTAGCCTATTAGTGATAGATGTCGTATTTTGGGCAATCCGTGTTTATTTTCAAAACATACAAAATTAGTTGAGAACTTTAGCTACTAGATGGATCACTACTCTTTGGAGGGGTCGAATATTAGGGTACACTCACGTACCATGAGTCGAGAATGCGCAAGGATAACCAAACCCCCATACACTCATCCTCGGGGTACTTGTATATTTTTGAACCTCCTAATAGGTTGAGAGTTATCGATAATAAGTGCATGAGTTCTTCAGACTAATGTGAGTATTCCAAAGTTGACACTTCCACCTACCCATATTTTTCTAGCATCTCCTGTGCCGTGCATTGCTTTCTTCTCACTCCGAGAGTTAGCGTCCACCTTCGCCGGTACATCCAAACCCTTGGCATGATACGCTCTGTCATCATAAACCTCCTTATATCCTTCCTCAAAACTACCACCATACCTACCTATCAAGGCATTTCCATAGCCTTTCTGAGATACATTGCCATGCAACATCCACCTTCTCACGACTTGATCTTCATGTCATATATGCTACTTGCTTGATCGATGAGCCGCATGCTAGTTGGGCCTTGCCCTAATCATTGCTACATGACGCACTAGTATCATTGCATATCTTGCTACACTGGCAGAGGCATACATTTGCATACTTCATGATAGTTACATCTTCTTTATGATTCGAGTACTTTTGTAAAGTGTAAAGATATTCTATACTTATTGTAATATATAGAGTGTTGCCCCTAAAGTGAGGAAAATATCCCAAAGAGGACAAAATCAAAAGATCCCAAAGAGGAAAAATAAGAGAAATAGAAAGAGCCATTGAGGCCACCAAAAAAATAAAAATAAAAGAGAAAAGAGAAAAAGAAATAAAAAGAGAGAAGGGGGCACACTACTATTCCTTTTGAGAGATCCACACTCGTACTCCCTCTTATATCTTGTACTCCATAGAGATTATCATTCATGCATATAGCTATGTGGGGACCTTCACACTATAGAACTTGGCTTGTATATTCCAATGATGAGCCTCCTCAAATGAGCTCTAGGTCTTCTTGAGCAAGCAAGTTGGATGCACCCCCACTAGTTCCATTGGAGAGCTTACCTTAGCTCATATGTGCATCTGTTGCATTGCAATCCCTACTCCTCACATGATATCTATCATTTGGCTTTCTCTCGCCTATGATTGTCCTCATTGATGTGAGCCTTTCTCACCTTTTTGTCTTCCTCCTCCACCATATTCTCTCTTTGCCATCCTAAGTGTCAACTTTCTTTCCTACGCTCATCCATTGCATGAGTGCTCAAAATATCGAAAGGGAGTGGATCATTTTGACTTGTACCTAGCTAGTGGTCTGGGGATGAGTCAACATAAGATTCCAAAGAAGACCAAGTGTGAAACTTTAGTAGATTGAGTTCTCAACACAAATATACTTTTCTCTCGTACATCCCTATCCCCTTTCTTGCACGCAAACACCATTTGGAGAATTCGAGTCACGGACAGCGAGAGCTCTTGCACCTTTATGTCCTTATGTTGCTTGTTTCAATGTAATATAGAATCTTGCTTGTGATGACATGAATTGAATTGCATGCCTTGATTGCTTTACTTAAAAGTTCTTATATGGTTGGTATCATGTCACCACAGAAATTATGCTTGTTATCATTTACCTACTCGAGGACGAACAGGAATTAAGCTTGGGGATGTTGATACGTCCAAAACGTATCTATAATTTATGCTTGCTCCATGCCTCTTTTGTGTGATATTGCTATGATATTGATGAACTTCCATACACTTTTGATCATATTTGGACTAAGCTACTAACTCAGTGCACCCCAGTGCCAGTTCCTGTTTTCTGTTGTTTTTGTATTTAAGGTTTTCCCATTATTTAAAGTGCCAGAAAAATTCTGGAAAAAATATAGGAAAAATCAGCGTACATGAAGCTTCCGAAGTCCCGAAGGGGGGCCAGAGGGGACCCACCTAGGCTCCAGGCGGCCAAGTGGCGCGGCCTAGGGTGGGGCCGCGCCGGGAGGCCGCCTGGACCCCTGATGGCCTCCCTGGCTGCCCCCCTTCGCCTATTTATTCCCCGTGACGAGAAACCCTCGGGGACAGAACCCTTTTACGCGATCTCTCCTCTGTTCCGCCGCCGCCGCGCTTACAAGATAGGGAGCACCAGGATCCCTCTTCCCGGCACCCTGCCGGAGGGAGGAACCACCTCCGGGAGCTTCTCCACTACCATAGATGCTTCCTGGAATAACCGTGAGTAGTCCCCCTTGGACCATGGGTCTATGATCAGTAGCTATGTGATGTTCTCCGCCCCTCTTTGTTCTTCATGGATTAGACCTCGTGAGCTGCCCTACATGATCGAGGCACATATGTAATCTTTCTGCTGTTGCTATGCTAAGTTTGCTGGGATCCGATGGATTATGAGACTATGTTCAGATTGTGTTTGAATAATATATTTGATTCTTCTCTTTTATATTTATGTTCTTGAGTAATTCTTGCATGTTCTCCGTTGCTGTTTATTGCTTTGGCCAAGTAGTAGGTAGTGACTGCAAGAGGGAGCGTTATGCATGATTGTGGGTTCATGTCGCCTGATGACTAGCTTGAGTGACAGAAACATGAGTCTAGGGGATGTGTTGTTGCCACAAGGGGGAAAACAACGATGCTTGTACTTGCGGGTGCAAGGATTGTTTACTTTACGGAAAGTTCTTTAATGCAGTTGTCTGTTGCTTTGAGTTTACACTTTGGGTGGGATTCGCAGCTTAATACCAGCGAGATTTTCTGGATAGATATCTCAAGGTGGATGATTAGTAGGTAGATGCAGATGGATTTCGGTCTACTTGTCTTGGCGTACCGCCTATGCTTTTGAGCCTCTGCCTTTCTTTATAACATAGTTAGCATTGGTTTGCGCACATAATCCTGTTAATTTTCCAGCTATAATTTGTTTACCTCGCATGGCTATCTTATCGTCTTTTGAGAGAGAGACATCACTAGTGAACATCATGGGATCCCGGTCCATATTTCCAATACTGTTTACACCCGCTATTTATTTCCTGCTTTATTTACCTTTCTGTTGCTATCACTATTATTATTATCTCGTGCGTTTGATCCTTTGTGAACAACAAGGCCGGAGGGATTGACAACCTCTCTGAACTCGTTGGGAGCAAAGTTATCTGTTGTGTGTGCAGGTCCACGTCAACTCTCGCGCCACCAAAGCAATTTCTGGCGCCGCTGTCACCTTCCAGTCGTTTTTGGAGTCCTACTAGAGAAAAACCTTGGTATCTTCACCGAAGGAAATTTGCTGTTGTCTACATCTCAACCTTCCACTTTGGGTAACCAACGAGGGGCGAGAAGCCATCAACGGGCGGCGACTCGGGGAAGATTCCGGCAGCTCAGGTTCGAGTCAGCCCCTGATCCAATGCGCGGTGACGAAGACGTCAATGATGAGGCGGCCGGACACAGAGCCACGGCTTGGGGCGGCTGTTGGCCGCGCTGGCGCACGTCGGGCGACGACGAAGCGTTCGGCCGTGGGGGAGGAAGACAAGGTCGAGCGTGAGGGAGAGGCACGGGGCGACGAGAGGGAAAGGGAGGGCAGGGGCACGGCTAGGTTTTGGGGGCTGAGCAGGGGCTCCTAACCTCGCCGGCGCCGCACGATGGCCGCCACGACGACGGCCTCTGCCGTGGCCGGAGGTGATGCGTCCACGGGCGCGGTGAACAGGGGAGGGGGTGAGTGAGTGTCTGGGGTGGGCTGGCTTGGGGGGTTAGTTGGGCTGGGCCCAACGGGGAATAGGGGGGGTGAGCTCTGCCCACAACATAGTATAGGTACTTTTTTTATTTGTTCCTTTTCTTTTTCTTTTCTGTCTTTTCTTTTCTGTTTTTTAACTGCTTTTGCACTTTTATAAAATGTGTAACTTGCATCTATATTAGTGTTGCACTTTATAATAGTTCCACAAAAAGTTTTGTGCCCAAATAAATTCATTTGAATCATGGCTATATTTAAAATGATTAAATATTGTTGTTTTTCTTCTGTTAAGATTTGTTTTCAATATTTAAATATTCAAATAAATACCCAATGTTGGTTGAACATGGTCTACTGATTTTAGGGATTTTCCAAAATTGGTTGCATGAATTTTGGGCAAAGATTTATTTGCACTTTGTTTTTATAATCAATTCAACGGGGTTTTGAAATTTGATTTGATACGTTATGATCAAGGAATGCTTTAGGACTGAAATTTTCATTATCAAAATGATTACTGTAGCATGACACCGGGGGTGTAACAAATCTCCCCCAGTACAAAGAATTCTCGTCCCGAGAATTAAAAGGTAGTGGAAGGGGTAAAGCTTTGGTTTCGTATTCTAGCGAATCTTCTGGTTCTTGTTGCCCTCCTCGAAGAAGTTAATCCTTCTCGTTGAGGTCTTCATTTCTCTGCATCAGTGCATCTTGGCGAGTGACCATCCTTCCAACGTTGTCTTCATCGTACTTACGGATAGGTTAGGAGGGAAAACTTAAGGGGGTCGGATCGATACAAGGTTAATCAACCGGGGTGGTCCAAGGGAATGGGGTACAAAGTATCTCACAAGTTAAACTCAGGGAGATACATCGAGAGAAACGAAAGAAGACATGAGAAGTTTCAAGCGGATATGTAAGCATTCTACGATGATAACGGAGGATAAAAGGGGTCCAAAGCATCTGGCATAAGAACTGAATCTTATATCGAACTGAATATCACAAGGTAGAGGACTCGTGAGTTGCATACGAGGTAAAACAAGAGGAATAACCTCGAGAACAGGAAGGTACCAGAGAGTCAGGTTTTCGATCATGTGGAACTGTGGGTTGTGGGCCCACATTGAATAAGAAGGATGGTGAAAAAAAATGCGATCAAGTTGCAAGGTAAGTCAGAGAACATCTTGTTAGCTATGTCGGCAACAACATCAGTTCCAAGGGCGAGGGACGAAGAGAACCATTTCCCTGCTCGTTAAGACGAGGCAGACCAATTGGCAAATTTCTCGTCCATCGGTGGTCACCAAAAAGTCATCAACAATCGCAACAGTTTGTACGGACAAAGTAGTACACCGAAGTGTTTACATAAGCAAAGAATTATCATTGCTCAGACGAGTTACCTCGGAAGAAAGATTGAACATACCAATGGAAGGGAAAATGTGATTATACACAAGTATCATGTGTATATATTTCCCAAGGGAAATAAGAGCACGATATACATGAGCAAGTTTATATTGGCAGGGAGTCAAAGGAGGTTGTCGATGATAACACAAATCATCGAGGGGCAAGGATGGTATTTCACACGATGAATCCAATTAACACTTAGTAGAAGCCAAGATGTCGATGATGACCACGACACATCATGTCAAAAGGTTTCAAGAAAATACTATCGAATAACAACGACATCCAGCAAAAGGAATGATGACGCAAAAGGTATTCGATATTCTCGGTTGACAACAACCCAGAATCCATGGGGTGGTTACGACAAGGAAAGGTATTGTTCCATCAAATTCATTATATGTAGTGCAAAGGTATGATATCCTCGAGGTACCAGGAGGTAATACTCGAAGGTAGAACAAAAGATCACAGACACAAGAAGAACTTCCACCAAGGGGACAATTACTTTTAAAAGAAGCTTTCATGATAAGTTCTACATAGTATCCATGGGCATGAACACAAAGGTTCAGGGTCGACTCCCACTTCTTCAATGCATAACCACTCATTCGCTTCTCGCTTTCGAGTATAACCCGCATAAATTTTGGGTTCATACAGATTAGGGGAAGCATAGGGTTAACCCATCGGGGCATTTTGAAACCCATACAACAAACATCATAAGCGAGGGATACCAGTTCGAAAGAAGAAGGCTGACGACACCGAGTAGATGATATCATTCGCCAGAGGCACCTGATATCAGGGAAAATTCATGAATGACTTAGGGCCCTAGGGGGCGATAGGTAGTAATCCACCAGGAGGTTAGGTGGGGGTACAAAGAGTCTGGTGTGAGTATCGGTACTCAACTATAAGAAGAAAGAATGCCAAAGCATTGGAGATAGAAGCATCAGAATAATTCGATGCTTAAGTACAAAGGAACTATGAACTCTATAACGGTGTATCAGATTCAGATACATCGACCAAACAAGAAGAAGTTGAATACAAGCTTGATGGTTAATCAATTAGGGTTTGATTTACAGAGAACCAACTCATGTACGGAATGACGTCTGAGCCAGAAGAAACAATTCATCGGGATCAACTGATGATTGTGTGCACTAGCACACACGATGATTCAACAGATCAGAATGGCAATGCCAAGGGAGGTCATCGAAGACCAGAAGACAACCGGGATTAATCATAGTGCAAGCATGGAAGAAGAATCTCCAAAGCAGTCGGCTGTCGAGGATTGTCGCGAGATCGAATAGAATTTCAAAATATTTTGGGAATCATAGGAACCACTTAGGATGAACGGATCCTCGAAACAAAGGAAATTATTTCGATGCATCTTGTGAACACAATAGCAACTGGGATTAAATGGATGAACGGAAGGTGTATGTGGTTATACATACGGACTTATCGATCGGCACATATGGTCTCGGGAACTTTATCGCGGAGTAACCTTCGGAATCTTCTCGTGAAGCAAGCGATCATCTATAACGAGGGATCTCCAGGAGGAAGTAGTCACGAGATCCTAATGTCAGAGTTACCAAAATCTTTAACCCGAAAATAAGAGAGAGAAGAGTCCTAGAGTAAAGGTATGGAGAAAAGGATCCTAATACCACCCAGTTTGTGACGTGGACCGATAAGCCACATGACACTGTTAGTAAAGTAGTTTTGCAAGGACTAGACTCGACTTCGACCAAGGAGTTGGAAGGGGGTGTCCTACAGGCAAACATCTCTGATACCAACTTGTGACAACCCCAAAATCAAGTGGTGTACAGTAATCATACACGCAAGATACACGGTCGAGATTAGGGACTCACGGTGAGATATCACAACACAACTCTATAAATAAAATAATACAAGATGTTTAATACAAGCCAGGGGCCACAAGGGCTCGAATACAATAGCTCGGAAGCACAAAGTTAGCGGAAACAATAGTATCTGAGTACAGACACAAGGTACACATGATCTTCCTTAAGAAGGCTAGCACAAAAGCAACAACGTTCGAAAAGGCGAGCCCTCCTGCCTGGGAACCTCCAAAATACTCCTGGTCAACGGGGAACTAGCTATCGTAGAAGGCATCGGGGATCTTCATGTTGCGGTGGTGGACATCGGGGATCTCCTGCTCCTGGACTCCAAGGCTCCAACGTCGACTCCAGCGGCCGATCAGGCAAAACGAAAAGGGGGAAATAAAGCAAGGGTGAGTATCTAGTATACCCGCGAGTCTTACGTCCGCTACTAAGCATTTATGCATTTGTATCAAATGGAAAGGGGAGGCTGTATATAGTGGACTGCAAGATAGAAATGAGAATAAGGATAAGAAACTAGGCCTATCAAAGACTAGCATCTTCTGACGTGTCTTGCAGCATGAGAAGAGAAACAGCCAACAGTTCAATAAAATAAATGTAATAACAATGCAGCAGAAGTTGCTGCAGCATTGTATAATAGTAAGTTGTAATAATGAACAATAATAATGCCTCCGAGTTCCCCTCCTCGACTTCCCGACGAGGAAGAAAACCCGGAACCATACAATTTAATAGTAGTAGTTTGTAGTGGCAAGATCCAGCTTCAGCATAAAGCGTCCTGTTACCATGGACACGGTTATTCGAATAGATTAATCTTCCCTGCAGGGTTGCACTAGCGTGACTCTACGACGCTCGGATCTCCAGGGTGGCGTACACCTTGTTAGGGAACACCCCACCGAAGCTATCCGACACAAAGTAGCCCATCCTTCGGCAATCAACAGAGAGGTCATCCGTCGAACTATATCCTATGTACGCCGGGCTTTGGACCCTAACCCGAACGTACTCCTGAACGGTGCATGACTGGCCGGTGAAGCAAAATCAAAGAAAATACAAATACACCTCTCGAGCAAGAGAAGACAACACCACTTCCCTGCAATCAGCCCGCGGTACTGCTGACGTCTGAAGACCCTCGAACGAGACTACGATGCCGGGGATCCCACATTCCTCATCCCACGTGTTGGTAGTGCGTACAATCCAAAAGGCTACTCTAGACATCCGCCAAACCATTTAGCATTTTAATTAACATGCGTGACAACCGTTATCGTTGCCTCGACTTAACTAACCCGCGGACAACGACAGTAGTCAGGACCACCATTACATCAGTGTCTGCCCTGTCGTCCCACCAAGTCTCTGCGGTTACCAACAAGGTGAACCGACTCCTTACCTTATCTCGCGTATGCTCTTGGTAGAGCTCGACTTTCGTGGTTTGGTAACTCTCGCGAGATGCGAGCAGGGGCCAAGCACACCAGTAACATCGGTCGTATCCTCCCAGTCGTTCTCGATGTAATACCGCTCGCGGGCACCGTTGGGTCGCCCGACTTCTTACCTTAAGGACAACCGGGGCTCATGACCATAGAGCGGCTATATAGACTCAGAAACGAGTGGAGGTACGAGGATTACTCCTCGATAGCTCACACTTGATGGTGGCTCGGTAGAGCCGAGCTAGGGTACCTTAGGAGGTGTCTGCATTGTACCGTACCTGTGCAGTTGTAATAAGTTGTATCTGCGTCACTCTCCTGAGTGATCACAGCCCGCTATCCAATCCTAGCTAACAATGCGCAGGGCTCACTGTTGAATAATATATATATAATTATAGGCAGCATAGGATAAAGAAAGGTACATCAAGGGGCGACAAAAACAGGCTATGCAATTGAATAGGATTGTAATCGTAGCAGCAGCAGAAACTATGCCTAGTGCAAGAAATGTACGTAAAAGATAGGCGATATCTGGGAAGAGAATGGCTCTGCTTTCCTGGAAGCTCGACGGTAGGGGTAGGGTCATAGAAGAAGTAGTCGTACTCGGCAACAGTGTCATCATCGGCAGCAACGGGGTCTACGGAGAATAAGGGGGGGGGGGAGAAACAGTAAATACACAACAATAATAGAAATACAAATGTATGACCTAGAATATACAAAGCAACGAGGCTCTAACGCAATGTTCGGTGATTTTTCCCGGAGCAGGAATTTATCCGGGGTTGACTCATCAGTATTAGTTGATTACCTAATAGATGATCCGAAGGGGAAGGTTCCATGTCTGCAGTGTTAGAGACATCTGACAGATATGTGGATAGTGTATCCGTGATCGTTGATGCATCCCGAACAACTTTTATGTTCAGAACATTTCCATCCGGAAAGTTTTACCGATACCGGGTAATTATAGGACAGACGATCCGGAGGGGGAAAGTCTCGGGTTTGGTATGTTAGAGGTGTGCGGTGGGGGTATGGGTAGCGTATCCGGGTTCGTGATATTTTTTTGATCAATTTACATGTATAAAGTTTTTCCACCTGATTTATGGTTTAAAAGATATTGAAATTTCAAAGTTTAAATCATTTTATAGATTTCTTTTATTATTAAAATAGAACATTATCCAAAGCAGTAGTTTGACTTGGTCAAACTAACTGGTGGGACCTATTGTCATAGACACAGAGGCGAATAGTGTTTATTTTAAATCTAACAAATATTCATTAGGGGGATGGGTCCACATGTCATTGACTAATAGTATAAACAAAATCATATTATTACTAATCCAACGGTGGGGTTCAGGTGTCATAGGAACATGGGCTTATTAATCAATTTAAAATAACTTAACAGAGGGGTGGGGCCCAGATGTCATTCACACATAGTTAAATATCTGTTTAATTTAATTAAAAGACCTGGGGCCCATCTGTCATCCACTAGGGGGGTATTTTCTCTTTTCTTTTTAACAGGGGGTTATTGCAAAAAAGGGGGGTTAATTAACCAAGTGGGCCCCACTGGTCAGTGGGATAACCCATCGGTTAATACAGCCCGCGCCGGCCAGGGGCGTGGTGGCGAGGCCGCTCCGGCGAGTGTAGGTCGTGGTGGGGCGCGGGTGCGAGGACACCCGCTGCTGCGCAGACGCGGTGTAGGTCAGGAGGGTCACGTGGCCACGAAGAGGTGCGCGACGCACGGCCACGGTGAGCATGGCGGCGGCCAGAGCACGCACACGACGCGTACGGTGACACGAGGCACGGATTTCGGCGCGAAAAGAGGGGAACAGAGCACAAGCTCACCGGGATCACGATGGAGAAGACGACGAGCTCGGGGAGGGGGCACATGCGATGAATTTTCTCGGCGCGTTCATCGGGGCGGGCGGCGACTCGGGGATGATTCCGGCAGCTCGGGTTTGAGTCAGCCCCTGATCCAATGCGCGGTGAAGAAGACGTCAATGATTAGGCGGCCGGACACAGTGGCACGGCTTGGGCGGCCGTTGGACTTTATAATAGTGCCATAAAAAGTTTTGTGCCCAAATAAATTCATTTGAATCATGGCTATATTTAAAATGATTAAATATTTTTGTTTTGGTACTGTTAAGATTTGTTTGCAATATTTAAATATTCAAATAAATACCCAATGTTGGTTGAACATGTTCTACTGATTTTAGGGATTTTCCAAAATTGGTTGCATGAATTTTGGGCAAAGTTTTATATTGCACTTTGTTTTTATAATCAGTTCAACGGGGTTTTGAAATTTGATTTGATACGTTGCGATCAAGGGATGCTTTATCACTGAAGTTTTCATTAGCAAAATGATTACTGTAGCATGACACCCGGGGTGTTACAATGGTGCACAAAAAATGAAAATTGTTGCTTGTGATGTGCTGTAACTTTTTTCTTTAGTGAGTTAATTCATTTGAGGTAATTTGGGTGGTGCAAATCTATGTTGAAGTGTGCTCCAGAATGTTTCTGTTGGCAGTTGTTATTTTTTTCAATGTTTGCTTGATCATTGCATCCCACGCATGATGCCTATGTCAGTGATTCTTTCATGTATTTGTTCAACATCATGTGTACTTCAACTAGATGTATTCATTTGCCATGATTTCTTGTTATAGCTATTTCATATCTTGCTCCAAAGTAGTGTACCTGTTAATCTGTGCTGCTGTTTATATAAAGTTGCCTAGTTGACTGCCTTGCATCTTTTTATCCATGCCTCATATGCTTTAGCTCCCATGGAATGAATTGCTCCTTGTCATGTATACTTTCATGCCATGCATTGCTATACCATGATATATGTGGCACCCCGACTCAGAGGACCAGAACGCCCCGTGCTCCAGCCCAGAGATCACGTCTTCTGGAACACGACACTTCTTGATATAGAACTGAACAACTTTCTATTGACAAATATACGGGTACAAGGGGTTTATTACAACGCTGGCGGAGCGAGACGGAGAACAAGCTTACTCCTCAAGATCGCCACGGATCTACATCAAGCAGCAGACGAACTCTCTAGCAACGGAATATAACCCGGCAGCGGAACAACGACGACGGTGATGAACTCCACTCCACAGGGACAATGGCTGGGACACCTCCTAGCTCGCAAACACCGAGAACGTCGTCCTATGCATCCAAAGCATGGCCTACAAATCTGGCATGACACGCTAGGTCAGTACGAATGTACTTGGAAGCTCACAACAACCAAAGCACCAAGGCAAAACAATAACATGGCATTAGCAGGTTAAAGTATATTAGTGAGTTAGACATGTGAGCATCAACATCATGCAAACAAATAATCATCAAGCATATTATTAGCATTAAGACTAATGCACACACAAACATCGTTTAAAGTCACAACGACCCCACATGATCATCGCACGATCATGTGGCTTACCTCGGAGTCCTTACACAATCAAGCACAGGGCCTTCTCATGACCATCAACATACCTGGACCGTTGCACAATCTGTTACCACCCAACCAATCCTGTCACCGCATGACCAACAACTTCACAACCATCGACCGAACTCATGTGGTGTGACCTACTATGAACTGTGTCCAATACCGTGGACTCGGCTATTCGAATAGATTTGTGTGACTATGCAGAGTTTGTGCACTTTACCCACACTATGGAGACCCTCCTCCATCCAGTACCTTGGAACGTCTCCCAGGAGTGAACTAGGATTTCTCCAACGAGACCATCCTACCGGTGTCTCCCCTTACCGTATCAACCGACATACTTCGCAAGTCATGTCTTGGGTAGCCCCGTGTCCTCCAGACACACCAGCCATCGCATGGCAACTGACCATCACATGGTCCATAACTTTGTCCCAATCGGGGACGGGCCCAATAACATAACCGGCTCTCAATACTACCGCCGCTTACCGGGACAGGGTAATCCGCGCGCGCATAGCCTTCCCTCCTTGGTGATATGCATAAGAGAACTCACCGATAGACCGAGCGAAGGCCTTCCCATACAGGCAAGTGTGGATGCACCAGATATGTTCGGTTCGGTGGCACCTGATCAACTTGTCACCACACATGTCTTCAACAACAAACACAACTATCAGGTGCAACATGAGCATTCGTATAACATTAACATGCAATTCTTGCAGAACAATCCAAGGTACGGTTGTAGTTGTATCAGATTATATTTAAATGATTATCTTGGTCATATTAAGAGGATCAACATGATATTAACATAGCCATGTTAATATGAGCAAGGTGATGACATTAAACATATCGAGATCACGAATACTACTAGTGCATGCAAGCATAACATGACAAGATCATGATATCTCAGGGTATTAACATGGAAAGGCACAGCATATCAATATTTTGGTCAAGCATATCATGGTAGTGACAACCTCACTAATAATCCAATCATATGATAACAACATGATCAAAGCATATCATATTAGTTATTTTTATCGAAGGTTCAAACACGTTTTAAATCACGTCAAAGCTTTGCAAAGGTGCGAAAGAAACAGTGGCTTGCCTTTCACCAGAGTAGAGTGAAACACTCCTGGTCTTTGACATCACCAAAACCCTGCAAAAATATTTCAAAATAAAGCAATGGAGAAAATGTCAAACGCCACTTTGACTTAACCAGAAAATATCAACAGAGAAACATGGAATGAAGCCTATGCCAACATGAATAGGAACTCAAGACAAAACCAATGCAAAAAAGAATCACCCCGTTTGGACTTACGGTTGCGGAGATATGAGGCGGAAGAGTTCATGGGCTGATCTGCAAATAAAACATTTGCTTTTGGGTCCCTGGCGGCTGAGTCAGAAAGCACATATCTGGAAATACGCTTTCGAAGCAGTGAAAGTGCATTTGTGGCTGAAGAAGGCATAAATACGCTTTCGAATGGTGAAAACATATTTTCGGCTGAAGAAGCGTGGAATACGCTTTCCAGAAGGGAAAGCGCATTGTGCCGAGTGTGTGACCACTTAAACGGACCGGGCCCAGTCGTCGGTGGCCCATACCCCTTTGCAGGTCGCTTACACGTGGGGCTCGCGTCTCTGTTTCTCTCCTTTGCTCTATCTTCAACCATCTGATGGGAAGGTAGGGGAGGCCCGGCCGCGAAGGCGCCGGCGAGGCGAGGCGAAGCGTGGCGGTCGGCCGAGCAGGGTGGGGCCGGGTGAGGCCGCCTATGGCTGCAGCACCACGTGGGGCAGCTAGCAGCGGCAACGCCCAGTGCAGGGCGTGACGGCTACAGGTGCCCACGGGCACGCGGCGTGGACACGGCCCCGGCGGTTATTAGAGGCGGGGGACGCTGCGAGATGGCGAGGGGGGGTCTGGGTGGAGCTTCAGTGGCGGCTAGGAGGAGAGGGAGGGCTCGGGCGCTCGAATTCGACGGGAGGCCGGCGGCGGAAATTGCGGCCGTGAGGGGCACCCCGAGCACCGCGACGCGATTGCTTCAACCAGGATGGGGCTAGCGGGTGGGGAGGCTGCTGGGAGGTGCTGGGCGAGCTCCGAAGGGCCTCGGGCGCACCCTTTTGTAGGCCACGGCGAGTGCAGGGATAAGGACGCCGTGGCGGCGATCTTATCAACACACTGGAGCTGGAGAGCGACGAATGAGGGGACGCGTGGAGAACGCGGCCTGAGGAAAGCCGGGCGGCGCGGGTGGACAAGAAAAAGAGGACGAGGGCGCACTGGAGCACGATGGGGACGCGTCGGGCACTCCCAGAGCGCGTCCAGTGCACGACATGTGCGGCCCAGGGGCGTGGCCACCCTGGGGAGGTACAACTGGGGGGGTTATCATGGCCAAATTTGTCTGGGGTGTGATCCTTTTGGGGCTGATCACTGGTGTGTGCTTGGCTGGCCACATGGTGTACTTTGGTGATCTCTATCTCAAAGATAAGGTTGATGTAGCAATCTTGGGAGGCAAGATGGACTCACATGGTGGGGGTTGAGGTGGTTCCAGGTAGTCACCTGACTTTGGGGTGCAAAGGACTATTGATCTGGAAAGTTTAGGCTCAAATGGATCAATGCACATTGTACTTCCTTTGCAAATGTACCATGGAGGCTGAAGGTGTTTGTACTGTGGTGTGGCTAGCACTGTCAGAACCCTCTGTTAGGTATGTGCTAGGGTTAGCAAGTAACTTTGCATCATGTCAAATTTTACAAATGAAATTCAAATGGGGAAGGCAGAAGCCCTAATTGAATTTAATTCAAATGGCCATAAATAAAGTTGCTACAAAAATTCTTGTTTGGCCGGAAAACTCACATAAATGAGTGTGATCACATATAAAGTGATGTGGTAGCATTCCCATGCTCATAGATTTTTCAAAAATTGAAAACAGGAGCTTGGAATTAAATTAAACCCCTATTTGAATTAAAGTTCAAATAATTTGAATTTTAAAAATGTTCAAACTTTATAAGTGGCTAGCCTATTATATTGTGAGGCCATATAAAAAGTTTCAGCATTTTATAAAATGCCTAGCTATTTTTTTAGCAAGGCACAAGAAATGCAGAAAAGAAAACAGAAAATAAATAAAAAAGAAAAGGGCTTACCTGCTTCTAGCCCAACTCATCCCCCCAGGCCCAGCTAGCAGGCCCATCCCAGCCACCCCGTTTGTCTCTTCCTCCTCGTTCCCACAAGCTGCTCGGTGGAATGCATGCAACACTCCACCGACGCCGCCGACGAGCAGCAGCCACGCAACAGCTCCCCGCAGCCACCTCTTCACACCTGGAGGCTTCCGGATGTCTCCCGCACCTTTTCCCCCTCCAGCGCAGTTCTTCCTCTCTCTCTCGCGCCCGAATTCGACGCCGACGACGACTACCCGAAGCTCGCCGTCACCGCTGCACATTCCACGCGCGGCCAACGACGACGATAAGCTGCACGGACGTGTCCACTGTCCTCGCCGTCATCTACTATGCCGAGCCACCGAAGCAATCGAGCCCAGATGTCCCGGAGCAGCCGAACCCCGTCGTCGTCTTCGTCCACGGCCGCCGCGCGCCATTAACGATTACCTCGCCGTTGAAGCATCCCCTATGTCGGGACCCGGAATTTTCATATGTAATTCCTGTCACAATTCAACCATATGGAAAGCTGAGATCCATACCCACTTGTCTAAGCAGACAAGGCCAAGTACAAGACACTCTCGGAAAGCTCGAACATGAGGGGCATCCCATCCAGGCCCGGATGATCAACTGAGATGGGTCCTCATCGTCCGCTCACAATTCTAAATGATTATGGGTGGTGAAATCCCATACTCATAAACAAGTCGCCTCAACCATATTATCGATTGAATCATAACGCTTACATAAACAGACTCCAGCCCGATCTCTTAGTCGGGGTCTCGGGCGGGCTCGATCGTACAACAAAGTGTGCCACGTGACGGAGTCACGAGCAATCGCATCGCGCATCTCAGGGCCACTTGGTGTAAGAAAGACCGCCGGAGGGAGCACAACTAAGGTATCGAACCCCACACATGACAGGCACAATATAATCATACACGCAGCATGCATGCCAAGTGTATAACAGCAGGTAACACAACATGAACTCTACAAACTCATAGAATTTATTGCATTTGCTAAACTGAGCCGACATAGTAGTTGTATTACAAGCAGAGATCACATGACTATGATCAACCATTACATCAAGCAACAACGGAAGCAAATTATGTCTTAGTAAAGACAAGGTTAACAAATGGATTAAGAAGCCTTGAAAGAAAATACAACGACCCTCCAAAGGAACCAGGCTGCTGTCTGGAACTATACGACTTAGTCGGCGTCGAGCTCGAGGGGGAGGCCACCATCCGAGTCAGTGGTCTCCTCTCTAAAATATAGAATAAGAAAACGTGAGTACAAAGTCGTACTCAGCAAGACTTACATCAGAACTATACTACTTATTGTCAGGTATCAAGGTAAAGGCAAGTGAGGTTTTAATGCAGAAAGCTTTGACTTGGCTATCCTGTACTACGACTACATAGAGTTGAGATGAGAGGCGCACTCGAGTCCATCTAATCTTGATCACCACTTCAATACACCACCATGGATCCTTCCTCGACTTCCCCACGAGGAAGCAACCCATAGCACTCACACTTATCTTGGCAATTTTGGAGTATCCATTTGAGTTGTCTAATAATCAAGTAAAGGTCTCCAAGTAGTCCAGAACCGCAGACACGACTATTCGAATAGATCATTACGCTGCAGGGGTGTACGCTTCACACACGTGTCATAACTTACCGCCCGTGACTCGTCATCCTTCAAGCGGATGTCGAACGAGGATAAACACCAAGACACTTACCTCACTGCTCCAACTCTAGTCAAGGGGATCGCCTATCTGAGCATGTACCCCAATCGGGAATCCGGGCGGGGTTTCCGTTCAGGACCCAGACGATGTATGGACGATCCGACAAGCCCACCTCGACGGATGGAACTGCGCTTACCTAAAACCGTGCTACAAAGTAACTGTGCATCTCCTCCCACTCCGGCACAAAATCAAATCGAAGAAGCAATAACCCATGCGAATCCTGGACCATAGTCGGGGTGAGTTAGTAGGCCAAACGGGGTCCCATAGCCCTGTATATGGAAGTACTCTTGTCTTGGATCACAACACGAGAACTTGGGGCCTAGGGCAGTGTAAATGAGACAAACCACTGTGTACTCCTACACAGCCTCTCATTGTTCACCTTTGTTAGGATGACTTCACCAACACATTACCATCATATTGCACTGTTCACTACCATCCCTATACATCACCCAGATGGATCAACTTCATTTCATACAACTCTAGCATAGAATAGCATAACATGGATGAAGGGGCACATGATGAACACAAACAATCTTGTATCTGCTAGGCTGAGGTTTGCTTAATACTGTGGCAGCAATGATAGTTCATGCAAAGGATGGGTTCAACTAGCGGTAGAACGGTAACATGTGAATCACCTAATCATGCATAAGAGAACAAGAGGGAAAATGGGTTTATGTAGATATGATCAATGGGGTTTGCTTGCCTTATTGTCGAGACTCGGGGGTGCCCCTCTTCGGAGAAAACAGGAACTACGTCCGGCGATGGATCTATCGAGAAGAAACAAACACCGAGACAACAACAATGTAAACATCACATTGCAATGCACATTCAAGAAATGAATCATGGCATGGTACTGATGTGATCTAGGTTCAATTTGTCACATGTTAATTGAAGTTGATTTGAATAAGAAATTCAAATTCGAACTCCAAATGTTGTTCAAATTAGCCAAAGTTGCATTTGCTAATGTTTGGTCTTTGTAAACTATGTTGTCATGTGTATGATATGCCTCTGATGTTCATGTGATAAGGTTGGCATTGCAAAGATTTAATTTCAAATGATTTAAACATTTATTTTGAATTATTCCAAATAACCCAAATAGCTAAATGCTACTGGCCCATCATCATAGATGTGTTTTTCATCTATGAAAATATGATATTTGGAATCCTTGCATTTTTCTGATGATTTTTCATATATTATATGTTTAATTTGAAGTTGTGGTTAAAAAGTTATTGAATTTCAAAGATTTAAATAATTTCTGGAATTTCTGTTAATTAAAGAAATTGATGTATTGCGCCAGGCTGACGTCATCATGACGCAGGGGGGTTGACTGGTCAACTATCACCTGGGACCCACCTGTCATTGACACAGGGGGTTAACCCCGATTTAATTAAAATGACAGGGGGTTAGGGGTGACAGGGCCCCACCTGTCATTGGGTGATTAGGGGGGATTAGGCCCTAATCACATGGCCACGTTGGCGCGGCCGGCGGTTAGCCGTCGGCGACCTGCAGCCGCGGCGGCGCTCCAGCGAAACGGGGCTCCCGGCCACCATTTGGCACGGGGGAGGACCACGCTGCTCCCCGTGGCCTTGCGGACCCACTGGTGCAAGCCATGCACCACGGGGCGACCTGGAGCCACGCCGTCGACGAGGGGGCGTGGCGGCCGTGCTCTGCCATGGTGGAGACGGTGACCAGTGAAACGGGAGGAGGAAGATTTGGAGGGGAAATTACGAAGGGTCTCACCGGAGCACGATGTAGGGAACGGAGAGGTGGGGGAAGTCCTGGACGGAGCCAATTCCGGCCAGGAGCACGGCGGCCGGACGCGAAGAAGATGGCTCGATTCGAAGGCTGCGTTCACTCCCGGCTGGTAATCTTCAACGAGTTGGAGGAGGAGACGAAGGCGGTGCTCTGGGACACGATATCGAGGCGGCTCGTCGACGTTGGCCACGCAGGTGCAGCGGCATGCTCCGCCGAGCTCTCTGCCGTGCGCAAGAAAGAGGAGAGGAAGACGACGGCGTTGACGCTGGAGGGGGGGGGGAATGGAGGAGGGGAGCACAGGGAGGCTCCACGGCGAGGATAAGAGCGGGGGGAGCAGGCAGCTCCGTGGCCAGGGGAGGTGGCGGCCATGCGAGGTGCACGGCTCGGCTGTCCCTCCTCCTGGCAGAGGAGGAAGAAGGTCCTGCCCTCCTGGGCTGGGCCTCTTCTGCCAACTTGGGCCAGGTAAGTGGGGCCTTGCCCCTTTTCTTTTTCTTTTTATTGTTTTCTGTTTTCTTTGTTTGATTTGATTTATATATCAAATCATTTTATATAATCCCTGAAATAATTTATATGGACTTATTTGACTAATATAAAGTCAGTACCAAGTTTTCAGGAATTTTGGATTTCAAAATATTTGAATCCAATTCAAATATGGATAATATTTAATTTCCAAAGGCACTTTTGGACTTTTTCAAAAATCCATGAGCATGACATGGGACCCACATCACATGAAATGTGATCATGCCCATTTATAGAGATTTTTAAAAAGTTCAGAAGATTTTTAAAAAAAGATTTTTATTTGGCCATTTATTTAAATTCTCTTTGTGGCTTTTCCAAATCCCCAATTATTAAATAAAGGAATTTAAACATGATGACTTACTTCTAGAAATAAAAAGCACATACAAAAACTAGGGTTGTGACACCCTACTTCCCCGTCGCGTCCGCCGCAACCGTGGTGTGTAGGCGAACAAAACCCCCAACTCAAACTCGCCGTATTCGTCCTCTGTCTCATGCCGCCATGGGAGCCGAGCTCCGTCGCCGCCATTGCCGACCCCGAGCTCGTTCCCGTGCTCCGTTGACCGCACCAAGATGTCCATCGTGCTCCTAGGCTCTCCAGGAGTGCAACGAGCTAACTACAGCGTCTTCTTGCGCTCTGTGTCGTCGCGCCGCCGCAACCCGTAGCTCCGGCCGCCGCCGTGGTTGAAGCCGACGTCGTCTGCAGCCTCCCCGGCGACGCCCAAGTAGCGCATGCGATGCGACTCCTCATGGGCCCTCTACTGATGACCTTGGCGTAGCAAATGGTGGCTGGGAACCGCAGATCCGTGTAGCGCCGCCGCGGATTTGGTCGCCGGCGACCTCCCGCCGGTGAGCCCACGTGCCCGGCGTGGTTAAGCCCTAACCCCCCTGCCTAATGACCCCACTAAACCACCCTGGGTCACTGACTAGTGGGCCCAGGTCCCTAATTAAACCAGGGTTTAGTTTAAATAGAAGTTAATTAACCCCTAGCCACTGTCCGATGGGACCCCCATGTCAGCAGCCCCCCACGTCAGCCCTGCGTTAGCATGACGCCATAATTGGTTAAATTGATTTATTTAATCCAGAAAAGTTAGAAAACAATACAAACTTTGGAAATTCATTACTAATTCATTTTAACTCCAAATTAAACATATAATATATGTAAAATTATCAGAAAAATGCAAGGATTGTGAATATGGACTCTGTTTTCATGTTTGACCAATTTAAAATGGGTGAACAGTGGAATTTGTCCATAATCATTTAATTTGAATTCAAATTTGGAGTGAATTTGCAAATGACTTTGCATTCCACTTTTTTAAATGGAATTGTACCCACATTTCAACCATGAACATCACCATTACAATCTTATTCATGTGATTGTTCATTGTACATTATGTTGATCATATGATTGTCATGTTGCTAATAGAAGTGGAGCCGGGACCCGAGATCACCCCCTCCGTTGAAGATACCGTGTACGACCCTCGTCAGAAAGGCAAGCAAACCCCCATTGATCATGTTGATAAAATCCCACTTCCCTCTCAGTCTCGCTTATGCAGTGTTTAGGATGATTACCATGCTACGTTTCTACCGCATAGATGAACCCATTCCTTTGCATGACCTATCAGTTTGTCACAGTAGTAAGCAAACCACAATCCTAGCAGATGTAGGAGTTGTTTGATATCATGTGGCCCCTGCAACTGTTACTTCTTATTGCATGCTTAGAGTTATAATGAGGTTACTCTTTCGTGAGTCGGGATGGTAGTGATCATGATGATGATGGTGGAAATGTGTTGGTGAATCTACCCTAATACAAGGTGAAAGATGAGAGGCTCTGTAGAAGTACACAGTGGATTGTCTCGTTGAACACCGCCTTAAGCCCGTGTTCTTGTGTGGTGATCCAAGACGAAGAGTACTACCACATGTTGGACACATGGACCCCCGCTCAACCTACTAACTCACCCTTCTCGGTTCAATGAGTCGCATTAGTTCGGAGTTTTGGTAGGTCTGTGGCACGGTCTGTGAAGTGAAGGAACGGCTATTCAGACTGGCTTGGGACCCTGCACACATCTTCTGGGACCACATTGGTAAACCGGCCGGGTTCACAATGTGGAATCCATCCCAGATAGGCGTCTCCATTGGACTTGAGTTGGCTGTGAGGTAAAAGTTGTGGAAACTATCCTCGCCGACACCCGCTTGAAGGGTGACGAGATCCCGGCGGTAACTGAGAGTTTCATGTGTGTAGCAGTACACCCCTGCAGGGTTAATAAACTATTTTAATAGCCGCGTCCCGCTAAGGGACTACTTGGAAAGCTGTGCTCGATTATTAGATAACTTCAACGGATAATATAAAACTGCCAAGATAAGTGTGAGTTCTATGGCGTGCTTTCTCATGGGAAGTCGAGGAAGGAACCATAGTGGTGTAATTGGTTGGAGACATGTAGTGGACTCGTGTACGCTTCTTACCTCAAGTCTGGTACTCATAGTTCAGGACTAGCCAAGTCAAAGCTGGCACTTCTTCTTATGAACCCCACCTCCCTTTGCCTTGATACATGTGCATGAGTAGTATAGTTCCTACGTAAGTCTTGTTGAGTACGACTTTGTACTCACGTTTGCTTATTCTATGTTTTAGATGAACCCACTGACCCCGAAGGTGGATTATTCCCGGAGTTCGATGACTGAAGCCAAGCTAGTGTAGTCCCAGTCAGACGACTGGTCCCTCATGGAAGGGCTTGTTTATAAATATGGCTTCTCTAAGCCATTTGTTAAACTTGTCTGTACTCAGACCTACTTTGCTTCCACAAGCTTGATGTAATGTTGGATCACGGTCTCGTGATCTCTGTGTGCACTCTGTAAGAGTTATCAATAAAGTTGTAAACTTTGTAGAGAATTGCAATGATACCTGCTTTTCATACTAGACATGCGTGCTGCGTGTATGATTATAACATGCATGTCTTAGTATGGGTTTTCGAGGCCTTAGTTGTGATCTGGCAGGCGGTCTTTTATACACCAAGTGGCCCTTAGATGTGCACAGCTTGGGGCATCGCGATGCGATTGCTCGTGACTCTGTCACGTGCACACTTTGTTGTATGATCGAGCCCGCCCTAGACCCCGACTAAGTTATCGGGCTGGAGTAAGTCTATGTAAGTGTTATAATACAATCGATAGTATGGTTTAGGCGACTTGTCTATGAGTATGGGAGTTCACCACCTATCTCATTTAGACTTGTGTGCGGACGATGAGGACCCATCTCAGTTGATCATCCGGCCTGGATGAGATGCCCCTCATGTTCGATGCTTTCCGAGAACGTTCTGTGCTTGGCCTTGTCTGCTTAGACAAGTGGGTACGGTTCTCGGCTATCCATATGATTGTGTTGTAGCAGGTCTTGCATACACTAACCCCGGGTCCCGACAGACTTGGTATCAGAGCAGGTCTGACTGTAGGATTATCAGCCTTGGTCGAAGTCGAGTCTATCCTTCTATAGTTATATAGTTACTCTGGGTATATAAGGGAACAACGTAAGGCTTCTTTTTCTCCTTACCTTCATCGATCTGATTTCTGAGTCACCCTCATCTTTTCTACGGGAAGATCGGACTAGGCTCATCTATGTCTTACTAGACCATCTCGTTGATTGCTTCCTTGTAGCCGTAGGAAAGTTGTGTCGTGTTGTCTAGAGTCTTTGGGATTCCAGCTTTGGACTTCCTAGTATAATTGCTATTCCAATGTTGTGAGAATTTCCATTTCTCTTGCAATTACAGCCGTTATGCTGTCCGAGTCATTCCAGTTATCTTCATAATCTAATGCATTTGCAAAATCATTCAACTCTATTTTCCATTGACCTTATCCTTCAGGATGTCTCAAGGAACCCGTGGCCACCTTGGTCGTGCCCAAGCTCGTGGGGATGATCCGGCGGAAGGCAATCTTCCACCGTCACCCACGATGGCTCAAGTTCTCATGGAGATTGAAAGAAACTGAGGGGACTGTCATGAGTTGTTGAGGGTCATTGCTCGGAACACTGCCCAGCAGCGGAATGAGCTTGTGTCGTTGAATGACTTCATCCAGCTTCATCCCCCAGCTTTCAGCTATTCCACTGAGCCCCTTGACGCCGATGACTAGCTTCGCAGCATCGAGAGAAAGCTCCATTCTGGACATGTTTTAGATGGTGACAGAGTCAACTATGCCACCTACCACCTCGAGGGTGCAGCTAGCTCTTGGTGGGAGAACTTTCTGAACATGTGTCTAGCTGGACAGTTGACTTCGTGGAATGAGTTCTGTGACGCTTTTCGCGAGAATCACATTCCTAAGGGACTCATGGACCGCAAGAGAGAGGAGTTCTGCAATCTCACCCAAGGAAGAAGGTCCGTTGATGACTTTAGTCAGGAGTTCAACCGTCTTGCCCGCTATGCTCCCGAGGAGGTCTCCACCGACTCCAAGAAGCAAGAGAGGTTCCGCAAGGGACTCAATTCTGGACTTCGTCGCGAGCTCAATCTTTATGACTTCGCCACATTCTAGATCCTTGTCAACAAGGCCATCAAGGCGGAGGATATGATCACTCCCGAGGATTCCCGCAAGCATGCTAGAGACGATGGTTCATCCAGTTCAGGCCCTCAGAAGCGTAAGATCTGGATCCCCAATAGGATGTTCCTCCAGAACAACCGACCGAGGACATCCTCTGTGGCGCCTCATCCACCAGCTCCATTTTCCACTGCTTCACCCAGAAACCCAACTGCCCGACCGATCTTCGGAGCTTGTTTCAGATGTGGCCATCCTGGTCACTATTCTCGTGAGTGCCCCATCAATCAGAATGCTCCACCCCATGCCAAAGGGAACCCCAATGTTCGTGCCAAGCCACCCCCGAAGGTCTCCACCGCCAAGCCATCTTCTTCCACAAGTCTTGGACGTGTGAACCAAATCTCAGCTGAGGAGACTGATGGTACTTCTGACATCATTCTTGGTACGCTCCCAGTCAATTATGTTCCTACCTCCGTCCTTTCGATCCAGGAGCATCTCACTCATTCATGTCGGAGAGTTATGCACTTCGGCATGAGATATCCTTTGATGAAATGTTCACCCCAATGATTATTCAAACTCCTGGTTCCAAGTGGAAAACTAATAGAGTAAGTCATGGTAATCAAATTGCGATTGAGAATTTAGTATTCCTTGCTTCACTCATAGCCCGCAAGTCTTCAGACATTGATGTCATCCTTGGTATGGATAGGTTATCAAGGCAGAATGATTTTCTTGATTGTAAAGCCAAGCCAGTTAGACTCACCCATCCTTCAGGCCAGACAATTGATTATACCTCACCAAGATCGAGAACCCAGATGCATTATTTGAATTTGCTTCCTCTTCCCGACCTTGAAGATATTCCGGTGGTTCGTGACTTTCCGGTTGTCTTTCCTGAAGAGCTGCCGGGCATGCCACCCGACAGATGTGTAGATTTCATAGTGGATCTTATACCAGGAACCGCACCAATTTCCAGACACCCATACAAAATGGCCCCACATGAGTTAGCTGACCTTAAAATCCAACTTGAAGCTTTGTTGGCAAAAGGCTTCATCCGCCCTAGCTCATCGCAATGGGGTTTCCCTGTTCTGTTCGTAACGAAGAAAGATGGAACAGAAAGGATGTGCGTAGACTATCGCCCGCTAAATATAGCGATGATAAAGAACAAGTACCCACTTCCCAGGTTCAATGAACTTTATGATCAACTTGTTGGATCCTCTGTCTTCTCCAAGATGGATTTGAGATTAGGTTATCATCAAATCAAAATCCGAAACGAGGACATTCCAAAAACGGCTTTCACTACACGTTATGGTCTTTACGAGTACACCTTCATGTCCTTTGGTTTAACCAATGCCCCCGCCACTTTCTCGCGCATGATGAATTCGATATTCATGGAGTACTTGGATAAATTTGTTGTAGTTTATCTTGATGACATTCTCATCTACTCGTAGAATGAAGAAGAACATGCCGAACATCTTAGATTGGTATTGATGAAACTTCGAGAGCATCGCCTTTATGCCAAGTTCTCTAAGTGCGAATTTTGGCTACCAGAAGTGACCTATTTAGGTCACGTGATTTCTGCAAAAGGCATTGTTGTGAATCCTGAGAGAGTTCAAGCCGTCCTTGACTGGACTCCACCTGAATCGGTTAAGCAAGTTAGGATTTTTCTTGGTTTAGCAAGCTACTGCCGCCACTTCGTCGAGAACTTCTCCAAAGTTGCAAAGCCTCTAACTGAACTCCTCAAGAAAGATAAGAAATTCGAATGGACTCCCAAGTGCGAGGAAAGATTTCAAGAGCTGAAAAGAAGATTGACTTATGCACCCATACCTGCGCCTTCAGACACAAAAAATGATTTCGAGATCTATTGTGACGCCTCACAGCAAGGGTTAGGATGCATACTTATGCAAGATAGACATGTGGTAGCTTATGCTTCACGCCAGTTGCGCCCACATGAAGAGATATATCCTACCCATGATCTTGAACTCGCTGCCGTAGTTCATGCCCTGAAAACTTGGCGACATTACCTCCTTGGTAATCATTGTGAGATCTATTCCGACCACCAAAGCCTCGAATACATATTCAACCCTTGAGGATATTTCTACGTTGGTGGCAAAACCAACCCTTGAGGATAAAATCATAGCCTCCCAGAAACGTGATAGTGGTATTCGAGAGATCAAGAAGAACATTGCTAGAGGAGTTGCTAAATGTTTCTCCATAAATGATCAAGGTGTCGTTTTCTTTGGCACTCGATTGGTTGTACCAAAAAACCACAATCTTAGGAGGCTAATTCTTAAGGAGGCTCATGATACTCCCATTTCTATTCATCCTGGTAGCACAAAGATGTACCGAGACGTAAGCCAGAGATTTAGGTGGACTAGGATTAAGTGACAAATTGCTCAGTTCATTGCTGAATGTGATGTTTGTCGTCGCATTAAGGCCGAACACCAAAGACCTGCTGGTACTCTTCAACCTTTGCCTATTCCCGAGTGGAAATGGGACAAAGTCGGTATGGATTTCATCACTGGCTTTCCAAAAACCCAGAAAGGAAATGATGCCATCTTCTTTGTTGTGGATAGACTTTCAAAAGTTGCTAACTTCCTTCCAGTACGCGAGTCTATAACTGCTAGCCAGTTAGTGGACTTGTATGTCTCTAGAATTGTGTCTCTTCATGGTGTTCCTTTGGAAATCAATTCTGATCGTGGTAGCCTTTGTACCTCTAGATTTTGGGGAAGCTTTCAGAATGCTATGGGAACTCATCTCTCCTTTAGTACACCTTTCCATCCTCAGTCTAGCGGTCAAGTTGAAAGGGTTAACCAAATTCTCGAAGACATGCTCATACTTGTGTTATCTCATTCGGAAAGAATTGGTAGAAGTCTCTTCCATTCGCCGAATTTTCTTATAACAATAGTTTCCAATATATTCTGAACATGGCTCCTTTTGAACTCCTTTATGGATGAAGATGGCGAACACCCCTAAACTGGTCAGAAACCGGTGAAATACAATTCTTTGGAACGGATATGATCAAGGAAGCAGAAGAGAAAGTTTGCATTGTTCGTGATCAATTGAAAGCAGCCCAGTCTCGTCAGAAAAGCTACTATGATCGTCATCATAGGCAAGAAAGCTACAATCTGGACGAGAAGGCTTACCTTCGGGTTACTCCTCTGAAGGGAACCCAACGCTTCGGTATCAAAGGCAAGTTGGCCCCACGTTACATTGGACCTTTCCGCATTCTTTCTAAACGTGGAGAAGTTGCCTACCAACTTGAACTACCCTCACACCTTTCCCGAGTACATGATGTATTCCATGTGTCACAACTCAGGCATTGCTTCAAGGACCCCATCCGCGAAGTCGACCATGAAATTCTTGATCTCCAAGATGAACTTTCTTATCGAGATTACCCCGTTCGTATCTTGATTCAGCAGAGCGTGTCACTCGTCGTCAGAAGATTAAGTTTCTGAAAGTGCAATGGTCACACCACTTTGAGAGAGAAGCCACGTGGGAAAGAGAAGACCGTCTCAGTGCCGAGTACCCCTCCTTCCTCCCGACGACTTCTGAATCACGGGACGAGATTCTTTTGAGTGGGGGAGAGTTGTCAGAACCCTCTGTTAGGTATGTGCTAGGGTTAGCAAGTAACTTTGCATCATGTCAAATTTTTCAAATGAAATTCAAATGGGGAAGGCAGAAGCCCTAATTGAATTTAATTCAAATGGCCAGAAATAAAGTTTCTCCAAAAATTCTTGTTTGACTTTTCAAAACTCACATAAATGAGTGTGATCACATATAAAGTGATGTGGTAGCATTCCCATGCTCACAGATTTTTCAAAAATTCAAAACAGGATCTTGGAATTAAATTAAACCCCTATTTGAATATAAGTTCAAATAATTTGAATTTTAAAAAAATTCAAACTTTATAAGTGGCTAGCCTATTATATTGTGAGACCACATAAAAAGTTTCAGCATTTTATAAAATTCCTAGTTATTTTTTTAGCAAGGCACAACAAATGTCAGAAAAGAAAACAGAAAAGAAATAAAAAAAGAAAAGGGCTTACCTGCTTCTGGCCCAACTCATCCCCCCAGGCCCAGCTAGCCGGCTCAGCCCAGCCACCCCGTTTTTCTCTTCCTCCCCACGCCCACAAGCTTCTCGGTGGAATGCATGCAGCACTCCACCGACGCCGCCGACGAGCAGCAGCCACGCAGCACACTACTAGGGAATACCCTTATGGTGGCGCCCTTTTTTTGAGTTTAGTGGCGCATTACGGATGCGCCACTAACTACAAGCCACTAATAAGGGCTTAGAGGTAGCGCATTCTGGATGCGCCACCCCTAAGTCCCTTAGGCGTGGCGCATCTCAGAATGCGCCACCTATAAGCTCTTAGGGGTGGCGCATTCTGATATGTGCCACGCCTATGGTTCCTTAGGGCTGGCGCATTCACAGTGCGCCACTAAAGACAGACAAAATGCGCCACTAAATGGGTTACAGAAAACAAAACAAAAAGAATTACAGAAAAGAATAAAAACATCACATATATTTTTATTATACTACAGAAATGCAAAATACAGTATTACAATGAGCCCAACAATTATTGATACAAAAGAATTGCATTATAATTCTTATTACAAACATTTACAAAGGTTTAGAGGCCAACAATATTCACAAGATTACATCCATCACAATATTACAATGAGTCCAACAATTATTGAAAACCGAAAGCTACTTTCGTCATCATCTCTTGTTTGTTCTTCAACCTGCACAAAACAAAGCTTTAGAGGTCACATCCATATGAATTCATACAAAAGGAGAACAAAGCAATGTAGCATCAATTCTTATCAACAACTTAAAGCAAGTCGATCAATGGCGAGGAGCAAGCACATATGCATAAAAATGCATATGCAGTTACCTTTATACACAAAGAGCACCAAGAGTATTTGACACTACCATCTACTACACAAAGAGTACATCCAAATTACATGTAGGGCACACATTCATCAAACGACTTCCATATATAACATAAATTGTTCAATTTTTCTGACTCGTCTCGGGGAATGGGCGGCATCCTTCTTACGTCATGAAAGGCCTTGTGTCACGCAAGGCCTTTAGGCGTACTTCTATATCCCCATTGGATGGTGCAATGTTCGAGTGGAAGATCGACCCCCTCATTTGTACTTCATGATGGATGATAGTCGCCATCTGCGCTTGGATGTGAAAGAACTCCTCCTTAAGATTCGCATCGGTGATTTCCGCCTTCCTTTCGGCCCACGCTCTGAGATGACTTGGCAGCGTAAGGTTGTGTTGTTCCTGTACAATCGCCCTCATCTGATGAAGGGCGTAGTACGCATCCCTCACACTCCCAAACGGCTGCTTGACGCACGGGAACTGCATTACGTGGTTGAACACGTTCACGTCAGGCTGATTCTTCCTGAACTTGTGCTTCACCATCTTGCCTCCGGCTTTTATGTAGCCGGCGAGAGCATCATCCAAAACTCTCATGATATACTTGTAATCTTTCTTTTTCACACTCCTCGAGTCTAAATACACGGCATGCGAGTGTTGCGGGGAAAAGCAAATGAGCACGCAGTCTTGATCCTCACTTTATAATTAAAACAATCCAAAAGGAATGTTGGAAGAGGACAATGGAAAGCTAAGAAAGCATATATGCTACGGCGGCGAGCGAATGACTTACTTGGGAGTGTAGGTCATAAGAAATGAATCCTTGTCGGCGTTCTGTAGCACGAAGTCTGTGATGTACCCCGCCGCGAGAGTCGCGTCCCCGTCGTCCAACAAGATGCTTTCACGCATGTCGGGGATAGTGTTGATGAAGCCCATGTTGAGTGGCACCTTGGCCATGAAAACCGGGTACGAGGGATTCTCTTCTCGAAGAAGAATCTTCTCTAATGCCATAATACTATGATGCACACTCTGCATATCCGAAGTTGCAAGGTCGAGCATGTCCTTAGGTAGCATCGCCCTACCAGCCACATGGATTTCAAACGAGAGATCCTTGGGTCTTGGTGGCCCGTCCTGAGCCCGGATCGGCATCGAAGGTTGGCTACTCGAAGTGATGCTCTTCTTTCTTCTCCGTCCCTTCTTCTTTTCTGATTTTGAGCAGTCACCGGCCTTTATCTGCTCAGTGGCCGCCTTATGGAGTGTGCACGGGCTGGGAATACATCTCGTTGTGGAATCTGCTTGAGGCTCGGTGAAGGCGCAAGCTGCTGGAGACATCTCCTGAGAAGCAGCGAAGAGACGCGTGGAGAAAGCAGGCTTCGCCGCAGGATCAGCTGGACCGCGAGCTTCCTCGTGATGCTGATAGGCTCCTTCAGCAGGAGGCATGAATAAGTCATCAGAAACATACAAAGTATTGATGAACTGGTCGGCGCTGATATCATCATCAAGATCATCGTCTTCTTGTTGTGCGCCGATGGGATCATGTGGCGCCGACACGATAACTAGCGGTGTTGTCCTAGGTGTGGTGCCCATTTCCCCCGTCATTAAATGCATTTGGCTCTTCGGCCATAGGCATATTTGGCCGAAACAGTCACTGAGGACTGCCGGCTCGTCCTCATCGTATCCCGGGGGTTGAATGGGAGGTTCAACTCTCTCGTAGCCCGAAATCACGAGAGAGATTTGAACCCTATGCATCTCCGGTGCCATCGGCATATTTTGCATGATTCGATTTTGTGGTTCAATGATTTTATCTTTGGCAACATCCTTCAACTCGCTGTCCACGACTTATAATAGAATGCATGGAGTGTCCTCCTGTGAAAGAGATATATGCATGTAGGGTATCAGAGAGATTCCACTAAAAAAAGACAAGGAGATGAAGTCCTCGTTTGAGTTGCAGACGCTTATAGTTACCTTGAGGACGTCGAGGTCGGCTAGTGAAGAGACCTCGCCGATGACGGTGGGCATGCAAGAGACGGAGGGCGCGCTGCCTCCCGTGGCGTCGGTCGCCCTATTTGCGCTGCTGCCGGGTGCATTATTGTTATGCCCCGGTTGCTCGATCGTGGCTGGAGGAGTTACCATCACGTCCGGCGCCGCCGCCGCGGTGTTGGCGGTCGTAGTCACCAATACGCCGGGAGTAGGTGCGGGAGCCACCACTACGGTGGGAGTCGGGACTGCAGGCGCCGCGGTGCCCGAGTTGCTGCCGACCATGCTGGGGACTGGTATGGGCCCTTGTCCACCACGCGCTTGCCAATTCGCGAGTGAATGCATCATATCTGGAAGGAGAGCGTTCATCATCTTCACCACTTCGTCCTGGACAAGCTGCGGAAGCATGTTCACCTTTTCCTCCAGTCCAAAAACATAAGCGGCGTCTTCTTCGGTCCTTCTTGCCTTGCGCCCCCTCGAACCGGACTGCTCCGCGGGTTTTCCATAATATTCGGACCAATTTAGGTCCGCACCAAAGCCGACCACACGGCCGGCTGACGATGGCTTCGCCGTCACTTCATCAACCTTCTTGACCTTGTTCAATGCCCTGTTAAAGGCGTTGTCCCACGGGCCGGCCGGCTTAACCGACGACTCCTGCGATGAGGCGATTTTCATTTCCTCTTGCTGCAAAAATAATGTGAAACATTAAGAAATTGTGAACTTCACTCGAGAATTCAATCGACAAGGTCGCGTGGTAAACTACTTACCACGGCAGTCGTAAACTCCTGAAACTTAGGACCGATAATTATTTTCGAGGTTGCTTTGTCCTTATAGCTCCGGGCCCTCACAAAGAATTCGGTCTGCGGATCATCTTTGTATTCCTGGAAAGGGTTAGGTATGCCTGCAGCAGCGTACTCGGCATCCTCCTTGTCCCATTTAGGCTTGGAACTTTTGTAACCACCGGCTCCGAGACGGTGGTTACCTATGACCTGCGACCGCATGGCCTTTCCCTTTGCACTCGCGGCCTTGGCTTTCTCGGACTCACACCTAGCCTTGAAAAGGTTGTAGGTAGCTTCGTCGATCAACGGCTCTTTCTCCTTGAGCTCCTCCCAGGTTTTGTTCTTTTCAAAAATTTCCCTCTTCACCCGGGTTTTCCAACTGGACAAGGCCTTGCTCATCTTCTTGAGGGCCCATGTGTTTACTTTGTTCCCTTTGAGTTTGGTGTTATCGTACGGCTCCGAAAACTTTTATCGTCCGTGCAACTTGTTGATACGAAGCTGACAATAATGAATATTCTCACGTCTCCTGAGGTTAATCGTGGTGATCGACACGGTGTTGTGGAGGATCGCCACGACTTGACGGCCGTACCCTTCTGAAAAACGTTCGGGCTGTTTAGGAATCCCGACAGCGGTCACAACAGTAAACTCTTGCCTGATGGCACCGACCTTGGTCGGTTTCCGATTCCTCTTCTTTGACTAGGTACCATCTGTGTTGGAGCCACCGGTCCCATCATCCTCGCCGATGTTCCTCACGCCGTCTATCGTACCGGCCTCCTCCTCCAAGTCATCATCCGATGAGTCGGACTCCGACTCTATCTCCTCCTCATACTCCTCCTCGGCCGGAGGTACTTCCTCTTCTCTCTGCTCCTCGACCTCCTCCTGGGAGTATTCCCAAAATTGCTTCTTTTTTTTCCCGGCTGAGAAGAAGGACCGGCGTCGGCTCCGGTCTACATGTTTGCACTAGTACAATATTAAGAAATGCAACTACTTAATTAATTAGCAGAATAAATAAATGCAACTACTCTCATGTTAAGAAAAATAGCAAAGGTACATCATGCACGAATTCACGGAAAAATTCGGCATGACCTTTGCTATTTTTCTTAACATGAGAGTGCCCCATTCTCAATCGAAACAGAAGTTAATCAACATTTCGGGAGAAAGGGGATAATGATTTGTACCTGCACAAAACAAATTCCTACATGTAGGCATGTCGGGACCCGGGGTATGCGTATGTAATTCCAGTCACAACTCAATCACATGGAGAGCCGAGAGCCGTACCCAGTTGTCTAAGCAGCCAAGGCCAAGCACAGAACACTCTCGGAAAGCATCGTACCTGAGGGGCATCCCATCCAGGCCGGATGATCAACTGAGATGGGTCCTCATCGCCCGCTCACAAGTCTAAATGATTATGGGTGGTGAAATCCCATACTCATAGACAAGTCGCCTCAACCATTTTATCGATTGAATCGTAACCCTTACATAAACAAACTCCAGCCCGATCACTTAGTCTGGGTCTAGGGCGGGCTCGATCATACAACAAAGTGTGCACGTGACAGATTCACGAGCAATCGCATCGCGATGCCCCAAGATGCGCACATCTAAGGGCCACTTGGTGTATAAAAGACCGCCAGCAAGATCACATCTAAGGTCTCGAAAACCCATACTAAGACATGCATATTATAAACATACACGCAGCACACATGCCTAGTATGAACAGCAGGTATCATCACATAACTCTACAAAGTACTTCTTTATTGACTTACACATAGAGCATACAAAGATCATATGTCTGTGATCAACATTACATCATACAACGGAAGAAAATTAGGTCTGAGTACAGAAAAGATTAACAAATGGCTTAGAGAAGCCTTGTACAACAAACATGCCCTTCCACGAGGGACCAGACTGCTGTCTGGAACTATACTAGCTTAGTCAACGTCGAGGTTCAGGTCGGTGACTCCATCGGGGTCTGGTTTCTCATCTAAAACATAGAATAAGCAATCGTGAGTACAAAGTCGTACTCAGCAAGACTTACATCAGAACTACACTACTCATGCTCAAGTTTCAAGGTAAAGGACGTGGGGTTTCAACATGCAGAAGTGCCAACTTTGACTTGGCTAGTCCTGAACTACGAGTACCAGACTTGAGGTAAGAAGCGTACACGAGTCCACTACCAAGTCTCCAACCAATACACCATTATGGTTACTTCCTCGACTTCCCCACTAGGAGCACACCATAGCACTCACGCTTATCTTGCGAGTTTTAGAAGTATCCATTCAAGTTGTCTAATAATCAGGTACAGGTTCCAAGTAGTCCTTAACCGCGGACGCGGCTATTCGAATAGTTTTGTTAACCTTGCAAGGGTGTAAGCTACACACACATGACCATCGGTTACCGCCTTTTGCTCGCCGCCGTTCAAGAGGTGACAGCGAGGATGTTCACCACGACACTTCGCTCACAACCGGTCTATTCCAGGAGTCGACTATCTGAGTTGCCTCCGCTCGAGAGCCCGACCGGATCAATGAAATGGACTCAAACAATGCAAGTGACCGAGACGCCACCTCTGGCAGATGGTTTTCCTACCTCACAGGTGCACTCACATATCTATATGATGCAACCATTCCTTCATTCTTTTTCTATGCACATGCCAAAAGGAAAGCCCGAACTAATGTGACTCCTGGACGTCAACACGGATCAAGGTACTAGGCCGAGAGGGGTCAGTAAGCCCAATGTGTGGTTGTACTCTTTGTCTTTGATTACCATACAAGAACTCGGTGCTTAAGGCGGTGTTCAACGAGACAACCCACTTTGTACTCCTACACAGCCTCTCATCGTTCCCCTTGTATTAGGGTGGATTCACCAACACAGTTTCACTTTCATCAACACCATGTTCACTATCATCCCGACTCACAGATCATTGTAACCTCAATGTAACCTCTAAGCATGCAATAAGCTTTAACAGTTGCAGGGGCCACATGACATCAATCAACTCCTATGTCAGCTAGGATTGTGGTTTGCTTACTACTGTGACAAGATGATAGGTCATGCATCGGATATGGGTTCAACTATGCGGTAGAATCGATACAAGGTGATCTCCTAAACATGCATAAGAGATACTGAGAGGGAATTGGGATTTTATAGACATGATCAATGGGGTTTGCTTGCCTTGCTGACGATACACGGGTCTTAACGGTGGTCTTCTTCTTCGGGGGTGATCACCGTCTCGGAACGTCTGTCATCGGAGGCAATCATCAACAAGGGGGGACAACTTCGGAAGTAAAATGCACATACAGATGATAAGGTTGTCCATGATGTGATGATGTGAATGGTACTGGTTTGTAGCATATTCATATTCATTGAAGTATATTGCATTTGAAATGCAAATTCAAACTCCAAATTCAAATTCAAATTAAGCCATATGCATGTTTGTCATTGTTCACCCATTTTAAAATGGTCAAACATAAAAAGAAAGTGTATATTCTTAATCCTTGCATTTTTTTGATAATTTTTCATATATTATATGTTTAATTTGGAGTTAATATGAATATTTTATGATTTATTGAAGTTTTGGCTATTTTGTGGAAATTCTGTAATTCTTTTAATTGTTTTTTTCTATTTACTGCATCAGCAATGCGTCATCATGACGTCAGGGAGGCTCCGACCTGTGGGTCCACCCTGTAAGCCTCACAGGGGTTAATCCCCTCTCTTTTAATTAAACATGGATTAGATTAGTGGGCTGGGGCCCACTGTCATAGGATGTGGGTGGGATTAGCAAGGTGGTTAGGCCCTCTAATGGAGGAGCTCGTTGGCGTCCTCTGTAACCCGCCGAAGTCTTGCCGGAATGAGCCTCCCGGCGACCATTTGGTGCGCCAAGTGCGTCGGGAGCAAGCCCTCAAAGAGCCGCACCACCAGCACTACTCAGCCCTCGCCGGAGAGGCCTCAAAAGACGACTGCGACGAGCGGCGCGGCGGCCGGAGCTCGGCTCAACGGCCACGGCGGCTCGGGCCATGGTTTCGAGCGTTGGGAGAGGGGAAAGGAGGCTTGGCTCACCCTGAGCGCACGTGCGTGGTCAAGGGGGTCGGAGAAGCAACATCGGCGATGTATTTGAAGAAGGCGCGCGGCGGCCGTAGATGACGGAGTCGGCGCAATTTGCAGGCTCCGCTGGCTCCTGGCTCGTTTCCTCGCACTAGGTGGCGTAGTCGTCGAAGGCATAGAGGAGGGACACCTTGGCTAAGCTTGAGAGCGTCGATGGCCACGCGGGCACGGGTGCACGCTCCGGCGCGAGCTTCGGCCGGTGACAGGGACGACGAGGCAGAGGAAGGGGAAGACGCCACGGAGAGGGGGAAATGACACAGGGGGATCTGCACGTCTCCTTGGCGAGAGGATGAGGCCTAGGTGTCCTGGAAGTCGCGAGGCGTCGCGGTGGGAGCGCCGGTGTGCTCTCCCTCCAGCGTGCTGCTTTGGTGCGCGGGGAAGAAGAGACAAGAAGAGGGTGGGCTGGGCCGGCTACAGGTGAGTGGGCCTGCGCCTAGGCGTAAGGTAAGGCGGCCCCTTTCCTTTTCCCTTTTTATTTTTCTGTCATTTTGTTTTGCCTTTGTATTAAATAGCTAGGCATTTTAGTAAAATTCCCAAACATTTTTATAAATCCTAGGTGACCAGTAGAAAGTCACTTGTAGAATTTGAGCATTTTCGAAATTCCAAACATTTGAATTTCAATTCAAATAGGGGTCATATTTAATTTCCAAGGCACCTTTTGAATTTTAGAAAATTCCATGGGCATGGGAATGAACCCAAACCACTTTTAAAATGATCACCATCATTTATTGGAATTTTCCAAATGTTCAAATGAGTTTTGGAAAAATATTTTTATCTGGCCATTTGAAATAAATTCTCTAGGGCTTTTATTTTTCCCATTTTTGAATTTCTTTTGAAATTTTTACATGATGCAAAAGGCACTCAAACCCTAGCACTTACCCTAGTTGGGGTTGTGACAAGGCACAAGCAACATAAAAATATTGATAAAAAAAGCATCTTGTCAATGCACTAAAAACATCATTTAAAAACAACAACAACTGCAGTAGCAATGCAATTGTCATTTAAAATTCTATTCCATTGCTACTAAACAAAACAAAAAACTTGTGTTCCATTAATAAGAACATATGCTATGCTTGCTTGTCTTCCTTTTCTCTCTTCTAAATTTATTAAAACAGACCCTACACAGATGCATCACACAAGTACCCACTTGATACAAATATTCTTATAAAATTCTAAATATTCTTATCTCTCTCTATATATCTATCTATCTTTGTTAAAACAGTGACCCTAGGCATTCTTATCAAATTCTTAAAAAATCCTAGATATTCTTATCAAATTATCTATCTCTCTCACTCTATAGCTCTCTATCTATCTATCTTAAAACAGTGACCCTAAGAAATTTTTCAAATCAAAATTTGTACAAATCAAATCAAATCAAAATTTGTATAATTGAAGCTGACCATGTGACATGGTAAATGCATCAAATTCAGAATTTGTATTTTTATTTATACTAGTGTCGGGACTCGGAATATGCGTATGTAATTCCAGTCACAACTCAATCACATGGAGAGCCGAGAGCCGTACCCACTTGTCTAAGAAGACAAGGCCAAGCACAGAACACTCTCGGGAAGCATCGTATGTGAGGGGAATCCCATCCAGGCCTGATGATCAAGTGATATGGGTCTTCATCGCCCGCTCACAAGTCTAAATGATTATGGGTGGTGAAATCCCATACTCATAGACAAGTCGCCTCAACCATGTTATCGATTGAATCATAACCCTTACATAAACAGACTCCAGCCCGATCACTTAGTCGGGGTCTAGGGCGGGCTCGATCATACAACAAAGTGTGCACATGACAGAGTCACGAGCAATAGCATCGCGATGCCCCAAGCTGCGCACATCTAAGGGCCACTTGGTGTATAAAAGACCGCCAGCCAGATCACAACTAAGGTCTCGAAAACCCATACTAAGACATGCATGTTATAATCATACACGCAACATGTATCATCACATAACTCTACAAAGTACTTATTTATTGACTTACACATAGAGTACACAAGGATCACATGTCTGTGATCAACATTACATCATACAACGGAAGAAAATTAGGTCTGAGTACAGACAAGTTTAACAAATGTCTTAGAGAAGCCTGGTAAACATACATGCCCTTCCACGAGGGACCAGAATGCCGTCTGGAACTATACTAGCTTAGTCAACGTCGAGCTTCAGGAAGGTGACTCCATCGGGGTCTTGGTTTCCATCTAAAACATAGAATAAGCAAGCGTGAGTACAAAGTCGTATTCGGCAAGACTTACATCAGAACTACACTACTCATGCTCAAGTTTCAAGGTAAAGGGAGGTGGGGTTTCATCATGCAGAAGTGCCAGCTTTGACTTGGCTAGTCCTTTACTACGAGTACAGACTTGAGGTAAGAAGTGTACACGAGTCCACTACCAAGTCTCCAACCAATACACAACTATGGTTACTTCCTCGACTTTCCCACGAGGAAGCACACCATATCACTCGCGCTTATCTTGCGAGTTTTAGAAGTATCCATTCAAGTTGTCTAATAATCAGGCACACCTTTCCAAGTAGTCAATGACCACGGACGCGGCTATTCGAATAGTTTTGTTAACCCTGCAGGGGTGTACCGCTACACACACATGACCATCAGTTACCGCCAGGTCTCGGCACCATTCAAGGGGCGTCGGTGAGGATGTTCACCACAACTCTTTGCCCACAGCTCCGTTCTAGTCCAAGGAGTCAACTGTCTGAGTTCCAAACCCAACTGGAGTTCCGGCCGAGCTTCCAGCCAGGAATCAAACCATGCAGGCACGACTGACAAGCGCACCTCGACGGATGGTTCTCCGCTTGACAAGCCATGTTCTACAAGCCCTACCATGAATGCCACAATTCATTTCCTTTATCTTTCTATGCATATGCCGAATGGAAATCCCGAACTAGGTGTGACTCCTAGACTTGGATCGGGGTGAGTTACTAGGTCGAGAGGGGTCAGTGAGCCCAATGTGTGGTTGTACTCTTTGTCTCGGATTTCCATACAAAAACTCGGGCTTAAGGCGGTGTTCAATGAGACAACCCACTGTGTACTCCTACACAGCCTCTCATCGTTCACCTTGGATTAGGGTAGATTCACCAACACAGTTTCACTTTCATCAACACCATGTTCACTATCATCCCGACTCACATCAAAAGCATCCTCATTGTAAACTCTAAGCATGCACTAAGCAGTAACAGTTGCAGGGGCCACATGATATCAATCAACTCCTATGTTAGCTAGGATTGTGGTTTTCTTACTACTGTGACAAGATGATAGGTCATGCATCGGATATGGGTTCAACTATGCGGTAGAATCGATAACAAGGTGATCTCCTAAACATGCATAAGCAAGACTGAGAGGGAAGTGGGATTTTATAGACATGATCAATGGGGTTTGCTTACCTTGCTGACGATACACGGGTCTTTACGGTGGTCTTCTTCTTCGGGGGTGATCACTGTCTCGGAACGTCTCTCACCGGAGCAATCATCAACAAAGGGGGCAACATCGAAAGTAGAATGCACAAGAACATGTTAAGGTTGTGACATGAAGTATATAGCACTGATGTGTTGAAGATTCAAGTTAATTGAAGTGTATTGCAATTGAATTGCAAATTGAAACTTCAAATTCAAATTCAAATTATGCCATATGCATGTTTGCTACTGCTCACCCATTTTAAAATGGTCAAACATGAAAAAAATTGCATATTCATAATCCTTGCCTTTTTCTGATAATTATTCATATATTATTTATTAAATTTGGAGTTAGGATTAAAAAGTTATTGAATTTCAAAGTTTACTCTATTTTTTGGATTTTCTTTAATATTTTTATTCCATTTATTGCATCATGCTGATGCAATGCTGGCGTCACCAGGGGGCTGACATGTGGGGCCCTATGGTCAGTGACCCTGTTTTAATTCCTGTTTAGTTTAAATTAAACAGTGGTTAATGGGGGGCTGGCCCCACCTGTCATCATCACTGGGGAAGGATTCAGGGCTGATTAGCCCTTAAGCTAATCCACCCGGCCTGCGGCTAGCCGCCGGTACCACTGGGCACGGCGGAGCCCCGCCGGAGTGGGCTTCCCGGCAACGGTTTGGCACGGGGAAAGCATGGGGCTGCTCCCCAGCCTCGGATGCGTCGCCTCGCGGCCACGGGAAGGCCTCGCTGGCACCGGAGCCTCGCCGGCGTTGAGGAACGCGGCGGCCGGAGCACTGCACAGGCGGGCTCGGTGATTTCGTCCACGGGGAGAACATTGGGAGGTGGAAAACGGAGCGCGATGCTCACCATAGCTCGATGGCGAGCACGGAGAGGCCGGAGGGGGCTCGGCGGCGTCCAATTCCTTGCCGGAGCTCACGGTGGCCGGCGGCGTCGGGTTGAAGATGGCGTCGACCTCGGCCTTCTGGGCTCGATTCCCCGCTGGTGGTGACTAAGACGAGGACGCTGGTCTTCCCTGACACGGTGGGGAGGTCCGGTTCGGCCGTTGGCCACGGCTGCGCGGCCGCACGCTCCGGCGAGCTCAATGTCGCGCGCGGAAAAGGCAAAGCAGAGAGGAGGAGGCGACCCGAGACTAGGGGGAAGGAAGGAGAAGCTCGTGGGCGTATGCGTGGCGTGCCTAGAGGCGAGGGGGAGGCCTAGAAGGTCCTCAAGGGCGTCGAGGTGGCGCCGGCTTGCTCCCAGGCTGCCACCGAGGAGCTTGGGGAAGAAGACAAACTGGGGGTGGGCTGGGCCGAGCTGGTGGGCCTGGGGGGGTTTAGTTGGGATGGAAGCCAGGGGTACTTCCCTTTTTATTTTCCTTTCTGTTTTGTTTTTCTTTCATTTGTTTGCTCTGATAAATAAATACCAAAGTATTTTTATAAATGCCCAAAAATTTTATATGGCTTTATGTGACCAGTACCTAGTCACTTCCAAGACTTGAGCATTTTTTAAATTCAAAATATTTCAATTCAAATTCGGATAGGATATTTAATTAATTCCATGCTCTTGTTTGAATATTTAAAAAATCCATGAGCATGGGATTGCTACCACATCACTTTATATGTGATCATACTCATTTATGGGACTTTTCAAAAATACCAGAGGAATTTTTTATCTGGCCATTTGAATTAAATTCTCAGGGCTTTTCTTCTCCCCATTTTTGAATTTCTTTTGAAATTTTCACACGATGCAAAGGACACAAGCAACCCTAGCACTTACCCTAGTTGGGGTTCTGACAACTAGCAATTGTACATGGCACATAACTAATTTCACTTCAAAAAATCAACAGCAATAATCCTAGGAATAATCAAAATCAACAACAATAATCCTAGCAATAATCCTAACAATAATCCTAGCAATAATCCTAACAATAATCCCCCCAAAGGATTTATGAGCAGCAGGAGGGTTGGGGGCGGTGCCATGGCCACCACAGCCGTCGTCGGAAGCCAACAGGGGAGGGAGGGGGTACCTGGCGGTGGAGGGGCGTCGCCTAGGTCGCCGTGGAGGGGTTGGGGCGGCTCCGGTGAACTGCGGGGGCGGGGGCGGGGGCTCTCCGGTGGAGGCAATCGGCGAGGAGAGGGGGACTTCGGTGGCGCGAGGCGGTGGCGCGAGGCGGCTCCGGTGGCGCGAGGGGCTCCGGTGCGGCGAGGGGCTCCGGTGCGGCGGCGCTAGGTCTCCGGTGCGGCGAGCGAATGGGTAATGGGACGAGCGAATGGGGAATGGGCACGGGAAAGGGGAGGGGCCCGATGGAGGTTAAGGCTTAGGGGTGGCACATTTCGCCAGAATGCGCCACCAACAGGTTTCTTATGCGTGGCGCATCTCGGCAAAATGCGCCACGCATAAGAAACCTGTTGGTGGCGCATTCTGGCAAAATGCACCACCCCTATGAGCACTTAGTGGCGCATTTCAGCAATATGCGCCACCCCTAAGCCTTTTTTATTTTTTTAATTAAATTTTAAACAATTATTTATTTTTTAATTAAAGTGAAACCATTTAAAAATAATTGTTATGGAGTACATTTTTCTATAAAAGTGTCAAACTTTATTAAGATTGACTTTGACACAATCTTATATGCGGAGTAAAAAGAAACGGAGGGAGTACTTGCTCTAACCGACCTTGAGAATGGTGCTTCGATTGTGTATCGTCGATGTTCATACACTTCAAACTATGATCCAAACATAAGAATGTGATCGTATCGATCCATGTACCATGCCTTAACCGTGTCGTCGCCGAACCAAGATCCACAAACACATGGTGTAACAGCATTTGGAAACATAAGATTGTGATTTTCAATTACAAAGTGCATATTAAATCCATGCATACACAAAGTGATCATGAATTACAAAATATTTTTATTAAATTTGGAGCTAGCTATCTAGCTATCGTTTCCTCACGATATTCTTCTTACCCTTCTTTGTCATGGTTGAATAATTTAGGCCCGGGACGCCTTCACTTTTCCGCTTGAATGGGAGGAGACCTTTCTTCGGTAGGGTTGTGGTGTATGTATCCTGAGCGGCGTAGTCATCCTCCATCTTCGGGTCGCAGTACTTGTCAAAGTCTTGCTCGTTGGAGACTCCATCCATTCCGATGATGTTTCTTTTGCCTCTCCTCACTACAACGCGGCTCGGCTTTGATGGGTCGGTAATGAAGAAGCATTGGTCCACTTGGCTAGCCAGTACCCATGGATCATTTTTCGCGGTGACGTTTGCGCCCGCAGACTTGGATTTGGCTTCGGGTATAACCATGGTGGTGAAGTACCGGTCTTATTTTACGACGCTCTTGGCCCATCTCACACGGAACATCGGCACCTTCTCTCCACAGTAGTCGATCTCCCATATGTCCTCGATCCTTGCATAGAATATTTCCTTGACGTCATCGGTGTAGAATATCCCCGTTACCCCTGAGTTCTGGTAATCGCAGTTATTGTCCTTTTCCTCTGTGTAGAGTGTGTAGCCGTTGATATCATACATTTGATAGGTCATCAGGTTGCGTGCGGCACCCTGTGACAAGGTGAATATCATCTTTTCATCCTCGGAAGCGTTCCTTTGCGGGGGATTAGCACGAAGCTCGTCCCGGAACCAAGTCATGAAACCGGAGTTGTGCTCTTTGATTAGCCGTGGATCTCGGTCCGTTATCTGCAGGCCCTGGTCACTGTACTTCTTCCTGATTAAATCCTTGTGCTTTACTATCCAAGGATCGACCAGTTGGATATGTTGTAGCTCCACTAGGCTTGCTCTTTCAAAGTCAATGTCTCGACCGTCAAAGTTGACATGCATTGCGTGGCTTCCCTCGTGGTGACCACACCCATCGGTCCTGCCAAAGTGCTTGTTGACGGCCAGACCAACAGGGTTCTCGGTGTTGAGATAATTCGTGCAAAAAGAGATGCACTCTTCGGTTGGAAAGACCTTCGCTATGCTTGCATCTGGACGGGACCTGTTACGAACGTATTTTTTGATGTGTCCATTCATCCTTTCGAACGGCATCATGCTGCGCAAAACGCAGGCCCGACTTGGACGATATCCTCCACGACGTGGATCAGCAGATGCACCATAATGTCGAAGAACACGGGCGGGAAATAGATCTCAAGCTCGCATAGTATGAGCACGATCTCCTCCTGTAGCGTTTTGAGTTGTGTAGCGCAAATCGACTTCCGGGAGATGACGTCAAAAAAGTTGCAAAGGCCAAACAACATTTTACGGACGTGCTCGTCCATTATCCCTCGCATCGCAACCGGGAGAATTTGCGTCATCAGCACGGCACAGTCGTGAGATTTCATCCCGCTGAAATGTTGCTTCGCCTCGTCTAGGTATCTGCTTATCTTCCCCGCGTAGCCGTTTGGAAATTTTACTCCTATGAGGCAGTGGATAAACCGCTTGATCTCCTCCTCGCACAGAGTGAACCATGCCGGGGGGCAGTGATCAATACCGGTCTTCTTCTTGGTCGTCCTTTTTCGTTTGCGAGAGTTTTGCGTTTCCGTATCCTCTTCCTCCTCCGTCTCATCATCGTCGTCGTCACTAGGGGGTGAAGTTCCCTCCTGATGCCCATAAATTTCAAGTCATTCCTTGCTTTTGGCCCGTCCTTGGTCTTCTCCGGCATGTTGAGCAGCGTGCCAAACAAGCTCTCTCACACGTTCTTTGTGATATGCATGAGATCAAGGCTATGAGGACTGCGGAGGAGACTCCAGTATTCCAAATCCAAGAAAACAGACCTCGCCTTCCATACCCTCATCAACGGCTGATTCTTCTTTTTTTTCTTTCCTGGCGCGGGGCACTCTTTCCATGTTTTCAGCAAGTTGTCGATTTTTTCCGCTCCTTCGAGCTGGGGGTGCTCGGAGCTCCTCGCTTCCATCGAACAGATGTCCCTGTTTTCTCCACGCATGTTTCTTGGGAAGCCACCTTCGAGACCCCTGGAACACGGTTTTTGAAGATCCGGGATCTTTTGGTAGCTGGCAGTACGTTGTATTATCCATGCACCTAACACATGCACAGAATCCTTGGACCACCTGCCCTGAGAAATATCCGTATCCGAGATAGTCGTGCACCGTCGTGATCACCGCGACTTTCATTGGGAAATATTATTTTGCCGCGGCGTCCCACGTATTGACTCCGTCTTTCCATAACATTTCTAGCTCCTCTTTCAACAGCTGCAAATATAGATTGAGGTCCGTACCTGGTTGTTTCGGCCCTTGAACTAGCATACACATTGTTATGTACTTTTTCTTCATGCACTTACAGGGGGGAAGGTTGTATATGCATACAAACACGGGCCAGGTACTGTGTGTGCTGCTCTGGCCGCCAAACGGATTGACTCCATCGGCGCTCACACCAATCCTGAGGTTCCTTGGTTCTTTCCCAAAATTTGGGTATTCGAGGTCCAACGCAGTCTATTGGCTACCATCTGAAGGGTGCCTCAGCTTTCCGAATCCGGGTTCGGTTCATCCTCTTTTAGCTTCTTTCTATCCGCGTGCCAGGTCATGAGCTTTTCTTCCTCGGGATCTACGAAATACCTCTGCAGACGAGGAGTGATCGGAAAGTACCATACCACTTTTCTAGGAACTTTCTTCCCTCTCTTGTATCGACTAACACCGCACACCGAACATGTGGTTTTATCTTCGTCCTCACCCCGATAGATCATGCAATCATTTATGCAGACGTGGTATTTAACGTGCGGAATATCGAGAGGGAAAAGGACTTTCTTGGCCTCAGCGATACTAGTTGGGCACGTATTTCCCTTCAGAAGACGATCGTGCCAGAATTCCATGTTATCATCGAAGCTTTCGTCGGTCCATTTGTGTTTTTCCTTCATCTCCATAGCCCCAAGTGTTACATTCAAGGGGGTATCCCCGTCGTTGCATCCTTCGTACAACTTCGTAATCGCGTATTTCTCGAGTTGCGCCATCTTGTCTTTCTCTCTAGCTGCACCTCTTGCGTTCAACGCCTCTTTGACAAGCAGCTCTTGAACATGAGGGTCCCGCACCCAGCTTGAATCCTCATCATGTCCGACATCTTGATCTTCATGTCCGGCATCTTGATCTACATGATCCGCTTCGGCATCTTCTTCATGATCATGTACGGGATGCTCTTCGTCATCTCGCCCGCCACTGTTTTCTGGTTGCCCTTCCTCATTTACTGGCTCCACATCATTGACGTCCTCCTCCTCACCATCTTCATCACTTATCCATCGTGTGTAGACATCCATCAAACCATTACGCTTCAGGTGTCTTTGCAATATTTCGGAATCAGGCTCGGTCACGCACTGCAGTTTGCATCTCCGACACGGACATGTTATATCCGACCTATTATTCCTTAGCATGTCGTTTGTCGCACATTGCATCCACCTAGCCACGGTGATATCGCTCAGCATCTCGCGGACCATGGTCGATCACCTGCGTGCACGGAGAGAGCAACACAATTATATATCACAGTCGTCGCCGAAAAAATTCGGCATGACCTTCCCTAATAATGCATGGGAGCATGCGGAGAGTGCACCAGAAATTTGCCGAAACGGAAATGAATCGACATTTCACCAAAACATTTGCCACTCAAGATACACATATACATCAAACCACCATAAGCTTCACATATACATCAAACCACCACAAGATTCACATATACATCAAACCCAAGCTTCACATATACAACAAACCCCAAGCTAATAAAGGCAAGTATATGGGTCATAAATGGAACAAAAGAGTTTGGGAGGAGGTCCACTTACTTCAATATGAAACAAAATAGATGTAATGCCAAGTATCGATGGATAAATGGAAGAAATGAGGTGGGGAGGAGGAGAAAACCGAATAGATCTAGGGTGAGAAGAGTGGATCTAGTTTGAGAATTGTGTGGAGTGAATGAGAGGTGGTAGGTGGGGTGGAGTAGATAAGGGCAACTCTAGGCATTTAGTGGCGCATATAGCAAGTCAGTGGTGGCTCATTGGTGAAATGCGCCACCCCTAAGCTCTTATGGGTGGCGCATTAGAGAAATGCGCCACCCCTAAGGACCTTATGGGTATCGCATTTACAGAATGCGCCACCCCTAAAATCTTAGGGGTGGCGCATTCTGTGTATGCGACACCCATAAGGTTCTTAGGGGTGGCGCATATTGCTAGATGCGCCACGTATAAGATCATCTAGGCTGGCCTACTCTTAGGGGTGGCGCACTGGAAAATAATGCGCCACCCATAAGACCTTATGAGTGGCGCATTATTTTCCAATGCGCCACCCCTAACAGATGGTGGCGCATGGCTTTCTATATGAGCCACTAATAAGCTTTCCATGTATAGCTATTTCCCTAGTAGTGATGAAGACCCATCTCAGTTGATCATCCGTCCTGGATGGGATGCCCCTCACGTTCGATGCTTTCCGAGAACGTTTTGTGCTTGGCCTTGTCTTCTTAGACAAGTGGGTACGGTTCTCGGCTCTCCATATGATTGTGTTGTAGCAGGTCTTGCATACGCTAACCCCGGGTCCCGACAAGCACATTGCTCCCCTAAGCATGATTTTTGTCTGAGCTTAATCCTACATTAGGGTGAGTAGGTGTTCCAAGTTTCACCTCAAATGGAGCAATGTAGCTAGTACTTCCTTTGCAAGGGTCCAATTGGACCAGAAATGCAAAGTTTAAGCTAGCACCTCATAGGATTTATGGAATTGTCGGAACATTGGTGTGGTGGGGTTATTTGGTGTAGTTTCCAAGTGTGTAAATTTCATGGCCATTGGACAAGCCTAGCTAGCACTTGCTTAACAAGGTGTCCCGCTGACCAGGATCTTACACTTGATGATGCACTCACATGGGTAGTTGGATTTGGCCAAACTTGGTTTAGTGGAGTCATTTGGGTGTGGGAATAGGAACAAAAAGTTTCAAGGCAAATGAGTACCCCTATCATGAAATTTCTTCACAATGCCCCCTTGCTGCATCCAAACTTTGGGAATTTATTGTGGGAGCTTCTCGAGGAAAATGATGGTGGAATTTGGTGTATGCTCATGATATGATCATATGAGATTGCACAAAAAGTTTCACCAGCAATTGATCAAGAGAAATGGCACTCCCTTCACAAAGCTCTATTCTGCCCCCACAAACAAATGCATTTTTCTAGAGGAAAAATTCACTTGGGCCATGCAATGTTTTTGGAGAATTTGGAAATATATGGCATCAAGGATAGGTGGGAATTATTTGGGGATTTATGGAGCAATATGAATAATGGTTCCTTCACAATCCTCAAATAATAGGAAATATTCCTTTTATTGGAAAAGGAATATATGGCTTGAATAAAAATGTGGCTTGGATGGGATGGGTCAATGGAATGCCATAGGAAATGCTAGGGAATCATGGGATACTTGAGCATGGAAAGAAAATATGCTCAAGTTTTAAGTCCAAAGAGGTGCTCAAAATCAAATCAAACGGCAAATCAAAAAATAAATTAGAAAAGTTTTTGAAAAAAGAAAGTTCCAAAATCCAGGGTGTCACAAACCAACCCCCTTAGAAAAATCTCGTCCTCGAGAATTGGTTGCTTAGGGAACCATTGCAAACTTACCACCCTTAGGACACTCATTGCTTATCGGGTTTCCTTTTTACTGCATATTGTTCCCTCAGTAGCATCCAATATCTTTGGCTTGGGTTTCCTTTTCACCCAATCCATATATCTGACTGAATGTTCTTCCTGGCCATATCAGATCCTTTACTGCTGACTTCCCCATCCTCGTCTATGCTAACTTGTCTGATAACGAGATGTATTTTCATAGGCTGAATGCTGACGATACCCATACTGTTCTCAGGGTATCTCGGGTCTTATCTGCGGCACGGTCTTGGATCCTTTGTATTAGCCTCCTCGAGAAAACGGCTGAACTTCATGGGTAGCTGGTATCTCAGAACGCTTACCGCCATGGTGTCCCATTGTGCGAGACCTGGAATGTCTGTTCCTGGGTAGCATTGCTTTACTTTCGGTCCGTCCATCTTGAGTATGAATTTTGGCCGGGGCACAAACTCTGAACGTTTCCTCATGCTGAGATTCATCTATCATGCTGCCATATCCATGGGTGGCGATAGACCGTGTTACGCTCTGACGCGATGCTTGTAGTCAAAATGCTGAGCTGGGTGGATGTTCTCCAACGAAGCAGAATGGGGTATCCCAGCAAGACGGACAATTCCAAACTTGGGTAACTGCTCGGTCTGACGGGATGGGTACGCGGTCCTTTGCCCATAGAGTGAGATTTCTCCATTGCAGGTGTCTATGGTGGCCCATATGGCTGCAACTATCCGAGACCAATTTGACCCTGAGGTCCATACAATTCCTCCTTCTGTCTTACTCGTCGGGATCATAAGGAGTGCAGACTTTTAGCGTCAGACGGGGCGCAGCACTGACTCTTGTGGCATATATTTCAGTGAGATTTGACACGGACCATGTCTGTCTGCTCTGGGTCTTGCTATTGCGACAATCATCTTCTTGTACTGGCATCACCTTCGTCCAAATTATTTTCTTTGAACTTCTTGCATAACGGCTTATTATTCTGTCGGAATCTTCCTCTGACGGGTTTCCTTCACCTTTTGTCTCTTGGCTCACCATGATAGTCTTGGTTGCAATAAATGGGCCTCAAGATTATCCTTCTTCGGGGCCTTGCCGGAAGTGAGTAGTTGTTCCTCATGATTGGGGCAAGGCCCACCGCTTCATTGCTTCCTTTCCTCAGGGTGTTCTTTCATGACTTTGTCAGTCTTTCTTCCAGGCTGAGGTGTGTATCCAATTCTTCTGCTGACTTGTCCCCCGAGAGTTTCGGTTCTCACCGCTGTTCATATGTACAAGTCTTCCTTGATTAAAAGCAGGGTTGTATCCACACCTGGGTAACTCTCATCCTTGAGAAGAATGCCCATAAAATGTGCGGGTCCTGGCGATGCTGAAGCCTTTACTGCTCTCTAATAACTGGATTTCTGACGATACCGTTGCAGGCATGATGGCGTGTGATAACCCACAAGTGTAGGGGATCGCAACAGTCTTCGCAGGTAGGTATAACCCAATTTATTGATTCGACAGAAGGGGAGCCAAAGAACACTTATAAGCCTTAGCAGTTGAGTTGTCAATTCAACCACACCTGAAAAAGCACTAGATAATATATTTAGTAGCAAAGGTGTGTTGACGGGTGTAGCCTTTAAGACTTCCCAATCACCAACACCAGAAAGTAGTAACTAAATAGTAGCAGCAGTGATGAGAGCAATAGTAACAACGAAGTCAATGAAGATGAAAGATGGACCGGGGTTCAAGGTTTCACTAGTGGTAACTCTCCAAGCAAAAAGACAGGTGTTGGGTGGACAAATTACAGTTGGGCAATTGAGAAAATTGCACAAACTCTAGCCAAAGAACAAACTTGAGCAATCCTAGTCTAAGAACCAAACGTAGGCATGTGTTCCGTATGTAGTTGTACGTGCTTGCATTAAGAACTTGCACAACATCTTTTGTCCTACCGTCCCGCTACGAACGGGGCCAAAGGGAACTTACGGAGATTAAGGTGCTCCTGTGAAAGAGCACCGGAACAAAGCATTAACACTCTATGAACACATGTGTTCCTCAAATTATAGCCCATCCCCTTTGGTGTCCCAAGCTATCACCATTGGGATCGCCGGTTCCGGACTATGATAGGTGCATACAACTATAGATAAGATCTAGAACAACAGTTATAATCATGCAACCATAACGTGCTTCGATCTGAAATCATGCTACTCGTGCACTAGTAACAAGCATTAAGAACAAAAAAATTGCAGCAAAAATAATTCATAAACCTCTTAGGACTGAATAAGGTAACAATTCATTGGATCCCAACAAACACAACACGAATTACATCATATGGATCTCAATCATGTGGGGCAGCTCATGAGAACTTTGTATTGAAGATCAAGGGGGAGAAGATACCAACAAGCTACTGCCATGAACCCGTAGTCCAAGGAGGAACTACTCACGATCCATCATGGGGGGAAGAAGAGTTGATGAAGATGGCCCCGGGGGCCAAGGCCCTCTCTAGCAGGGTGCCAGAGCAGGATCCTGGTGACCCCCGAAGCTAGGTTTCGATGGCGGCGGAGATCGGGTTCGCTACTGGAAAAGACGTCTAGATATCTCGGGATTTGCGTCACGGGTGAATTTATAGGCGGTGCCCAGGTCACCCAGGCGGCCACCCCGCGCGAGTGGGACCTGGCCGCGCAGGGAGGGCGCCTGGGGGCCTGGGGCCACCTGTAACACCCCGGGTGTCTAGCTACAGTAATCACCTATAGTAATCATAATTACTGTTGCTAATCATGCCTTGATCATCTTTGAATCAACACTAACTCAAAATGCCTTTTTGGTTGCTATTAAAATTATGTGACAAATAAAACTTAATCCAAAAATATTTCAACCACTTTTGTAAAATGCCCAATATTCAGTGGACCATGTCCATGTGGGTATGGGAATTTATTAAGTTATAAAATAAATCAAACAATTCACAACAGTAGCAAAACAGTGGCATTTAATACCTTTTTGGAAAAAACAAAATACAAATGAATTTATAAATGCCCCAAACATTTTGTAGCACTGATATGGAGTGTAACACAAATTATAGGACATATAAATATTTTACAAAAATACAAAAGTATATAAAACATATAAAAACAGTGACTTGGTAAGGTAAGGAGTCGGCCGCGAGTTACCAAACCACGAAAGTCGAGGTCCTCCAGGAGCACACGCGAGACAAGGTAAGGAGTCGGTTCACCTTGTTGGTAACCGCAGTGACTTGGTGGGACGACAGGGCAGGCACCGATGTATTGGTGGTCCTGACTGATGTCGTTGTCCGTGGGTCAGTTAAGTCAAGGCAACGATAACGGTTGTCCCGCAAGTTAATAAAATGACTAATGGTTCGGCGGATGACTTGAGTAGCCTTTTGGCTTGTACGCGCTGCCTACACATGGGATAATGAGTTATGGGCTCCTCTGGTTCATAGTGTCGTCTGAGGACTCTTCAAACGTCAGCAGTACCGCGGCCTGCGCCGGGAAGTGGTGTTGTCTTATTTGCTCGCGCGGTGGTGTCTTATTTGGATTTGCTTTAACTTCATCGGCAAGCCACGCACCGTGCAGGAGTACGTTCGGGTTGGGGTCCAAGGCCCGACATACTTAGGATTTAGACCGGCGGATGGCCTCTCTGTTGAGTTTGAAAGATGGGCTACGGAGTGCAGGATAGCCTCGGTGGGGCATTCCCTAACAAGGTGTACGCCACCCTGGAGATCCGTGCGTGTAGTGTAACACAAGTGCACCCCTGCAGGGAAGATTAATCTATTCGAATAGCCGTGTCCACGGTAATAGGACGCTTTATGTTGAAGCTGGATCTTACCACTACAAACTACTAATATTAAACTGAATGGTTCCGGGTCTTCTTCCTTGCAGGGAGTCGAGGAAGGGAACTCGGAGGCATTATTTTTATAAATTACTACAACTTACTATTATACAATGCTGCAGCAACTTCTGTTGCATTGTTATTACATTCATGTTATTGAACTGTTGGCTGATTCTCTTCTCATGCTGCAAGACTCGTCGGAAGATGCTAGTCTTCGATAGGCCTAGCTTCTTACCCTTATTCTGATTTCTATCTTGCAGTCCACTATATATAGCCTCCCCTTTCCATTTGATACCATGCATAGATGCTTAGTAGCGGACGTAAGACTCGCCGGTATGCTAGATACTCACCTTTGCTTTATTTCCCTCTTTTGTTTTGCCTGATCGGCCGCTGCAATCAACGTTGGATCCTTCGAGTCCAGGAGCAGGAGATCCCCGATGCCAACCACCGCAACGTAAAGATCCCCGATGCCTTCTACGACGTCGAGTCCCCATCGACCAGGAGTAGTTTGGAGGTTCCCAGGCAGGAGGCCTCGCGTTTTCGATTGTTATTGTTTTGTGCTAGCCTTCTTAAGGAAGATCATGTGTACCTTGTGTCTGTACTCAGCTACTATTGCTTCTGCTAACTTTGTGCTCTCGAGTTGTTGTATTCGAGCCCTCGTGGCCCCTGGCTTGTATTAAACAGCTTATATTATTTTATTTGTAGAGTTGTGTTGTGATATCTCACCGTGAGTCCCTAATTTCGATCGTGTACCTTGCGTGTATGATTACTATACACGATCTGATTTTGGGGGCGTCACATCACCTGTTGACTCCGTCCTCCGGCTGGAGGACTCTTCCGATGTAAATATTTTTTGGTAATTTTTTGGGAATTTTCTGAGAAACTTCTGTTGACGCTGAATTGTGCCCTACACGAACACGTCACGTGTACCCGCGGCACCGAGGGAGATACTCCGCAGCTCGCACCGTGGGAGGCCAACCGGAAGCGCGGTACGCAAGACAATCCGGTTGGCTCTTTTTGAACCAGACGCCCCAGGGAGGGACCCCGTCAGAGAACTCGGCGACGATTGGATGCCCTAGGTCGTCCTGGACGCCCCTGGAGCTTCGTGATTCGTCTTCCTGCAAGAACAAGAGTAGACGAAGAACGAGAAGAAAGAACACGGTAGATTAGATGTAAAGGTAGGGTTTGTTGTGTTTTGCGATTGTGTGTTGTTTCAATCGGCCGTCACCTCATCTATATATGAGGGGGTTGGACTTTCCGTGCAAGAAAAGGGCTCAGATTCGCGTCAAAACTGCCAAAAACCCGCACAAACTCGGACCCGGATCGGGGGGTCGGACGTCCGGACTTTAACCCGGACGGTCCGGACCCTAGGGTCGGACGGTCCGGCTTCTAGGTCGGACGGTCCGAGCTATGGCCAAAATCTTTCTGTAATCGGGGTCCTCAAGTCGGACGGTCCGACTTCAAAGTCGGACGGTCCGACCTGGTTTTCCAGTGATGCACTGTTTTGGCAATAACTTCTTCATACGAACTCGGATTTGGATGTTTCAAATATCAAAATCGACCGGCTCGACGAGACGAAGCCGGCCTATGTAGAACATTTTCCCATTTGAGGATGTATTGATGTCCTAATTGGCAGAATAGTATTCCGAATGCCATGGCCTTATTGCTTCAAACATAGTTTCGGCCTTTGAGATGGAATCGGATGATCATGGCTCGAACTACAAAGTTGTTCATATCGACAATACCCAACTTTTACATGTAGAGCACTTATTCATTTGAGTTCATATTATATAGGTTCATTGCCGTGCCAAAAACGGGTGTCAACACATGCCCCCCTGTTTTTCGGCAAAACTTGTGTGCCGAAAAATATCTTCCCCAAGCTTGCTCTAAGGACGATGTCAACACTCCATCGGCCATGTGTTTTCTAAGGGCGATAATTGTATATCGGCCATGTGCATGCTTAGGATGATGAGTATGTACTCTGAAGCCGATTACCACCAATCGGTTTTAGAGAGACGGGTATCAATCCATTCCTTGTAGCACTAAGGAAATCAAAGTCTGGTAGATCACGTCCTAATAATAAAATAACATCGGGATGATTCCAATCTATAGACGCATCGGCCAAAGCAACACAAGCCGAGTTGTCCGCATGAATAACTTCCACTTCGTCTTCAACCCATTGTATCAAGAATTGGTGCATGGTAGACGGCACACATTGATTAGCATGAACCCAATCACGGCCTAATATGACATTATAGTTACCTTGCACCTCGGCGACGAAGAATGTGGTGGCCAATGTCATGCTTCCCACAGTAAGTTCCATACACATTACGCCCTTGGCCTCTGTCTTCTCTTTACCCTCAAAACCATTGAGAACCATGTTGGTCTTCATCAATGCATCATCATGTAATCCCAGTCTTTTGAAGACTGCGTAGGGCATAAGATTTATCACAGCACCACCATCAACTAGCATCTTTGCAACCGGTGACCCATTAATGTGACCTTTAAGGTATAACGGCTTCAAGTGTTTCACTGGCTCTTTTGGCTTCTCGAATATAGCATTTTTAGGACCAAAATCTAGCTGAGCCACATCTGCTTGTTCATCTACAGCACGAAATTCAGCAGGTAAGTAATACACCATATTAATATCCATACCTTCCCGAGCCGGCGCAGATTCATAATCCTCCATATCATCTTCATCTCCTAAGGTGTATACTGGACTTAAAGTCTCTTCGGTTGAGGAAGACATAACAAGTGGCATGGACGATGTAATAGGGACAACATCATCCTTATTTGGTGGTGTAGGTGTTGTTGCAGTTAATGTAGAAGCACTTGTGTTTTCCTTTTGTTTAGGCCTCCATATTTGTTTTGCAGGTATCATGGGCCGAATTCAATTAATTAATTCGTACTTTTGCTTCTCCTTTTCGTTCTCCACCTTCTCATGGTTCCTCATACGTTGCAATCTCCTTTTCATGGTCTTAGTTAAACCGGGAGGACACCACTTAGGTTGAGTATATTTGGGATCCTTGTACTTGGCCGCGCTTGTGCTAGCCTCATGATCATTAGCCATGGAATCCTGCTGAGCAACAACAATGTCATCATTAGAATTAGCCAGATTATCAACAATCGGCCCTTGGATCTCCTTCCGCTTTTCAGATTCTGAAATTTCCGCACCATGTGACTTAGCACGCCCCACTTTTTTATTGACTTTGCTCGGAAAACCTTGCGATGGCCGATTATCACCTTGATTAAAATGGCCTTTTGGAGAATAAGAAAACCCCCCACGAGTGAGCCTATTAGGTGCTGCCCACCCCATATAAAAAGCTTAAGGGCCCATTGGCGGCTGCCCCCAACCACCGTTGAAGCCTCCCATGTAATATGGCGCATAGAGGGGTGGTGATGACCCATATGGCCTTGCATAGCGTCGATTTTCTTGCGGAGGTGATCTTGAACGCTTTGAAGTTGATGGCCGATTAGAGCTAGAACCGGCCACTTGATTGGCATACTTGGATAGCAACATATCAAAAGTTGGCATGATTCGCTTGCGCCTAGCTTCATTCCTATTCCCCTCGCCAACTTCTGAATTCTTGGGTTTGACAAATTTATCATGAGCATCCTCTTGCACTTGTGGTTGCCCCCCGAGCGTAGGATTTTTTATGGTGATCTTTATTACTTCCTTGCCATCCGGTTGTTTGTCAAGCACAACCTGTCTCCCCGAGTTCCTGTTGTCCTCATTTTCCTTTCTGGACTCACCAATGACCACGTTATTCTTGTTGGCTAACTCGGCTATATTAGGCCGAATCAACACCTTTTTTCCTTCCAAGTCTATCGTGTTCATCGGGAAGGGTTGCTTGTCAACCTGCATCTCAGAAAAACTCAATCGTCCTTCATTAATGGCTGATTGTATATGTCTTCGGAAAACATTGCAATCATTAGTAGCATGTGAGAAAGAATTGTGATATTTGCAATAAGCACGCCGTTTTAGCTCTTCAAACGGCGGTAAAGTGTGAGATATTCTAATCATTTTATCTTGTAACAAAGCATCAAATATCCTATCACACTTGGCTATATCAAAGGTGAATTTTATTTCCTCATCACGATTCTTGCGAATCGGCTTAAGAGCATTGCACGAGTAAGGTTTGGCCTTTGAGGACCAAACAAACTCAGTGGCATAGACATCAACCTCATCATCCGAATTATCATCATTCTAATCAACCATATGCACTCTAGGACGATCGGTTGTTGATCTGTGAATCTCTTTACTCCGGCTCTCTTGGGCCAAAGCTTTCTGCAAGACTTGGTTAATATTTAAAAACTCATAACTTTCTAGCCTATCTTTGATGTGGGGTTTCAAACCATTAAGAACCAAATCTGCCAAATCTCTCTCAGTTATCACTAGGCTATAGCATCGGTTTTTTATATCTCTAAATCTTTTGACATAATCGCTGACCGATTCATCATGTTTTTGCCTAACCGATGTAAGATGTGACAACTTAAGCTCATTGTCGCCACTATAAAAATGATCATGAAATTTCTGTTCTAATTGTGACCACAAAAGAATAGAGCCATGTGGCAAAGCAGCAAACCAAGAAAAAGCGGTGCCGGTTAAAGATAGGGGAAATAGACGCACTTTCAATTCTTCTATGGAACCGGCCTCACCCAACTGTGCTAAGTACTGATTAACATGCTCCCGAGTTGTTTTTGTGCCCTCTCCACTAAATTTAACAAAATCAGGAACCTTATAACCTTGAGGGTATAACACTGCATCGAAGTGTGCGGGATAAGGCTTTTGATACACACTACTTTTTACTTTCGGCTTGCTTCCGAAAGTATCTTGAAAAATCTTATGCAAATCCTCCCTTAGCTTGACTAAAATAGGATCTGTGGTAGGTGTCGATGCTTGTGGTATAGGAGCAACTTGAGTACTAGCTATTGGTGCAACTTGTGCTATGGGCGCCGAACTATAGTTCGGAGGGAGACAAAACGTGCCTGCCCCTATAGGTGATGTTGCAAAGTAATTCGGCGTTGGCACCGAATCGGTTGCACTCGAAATAGGGTGAGGGTAGGTAGGTGCAGTCACAAGTTGATTGGTTTGGCTAGGATAAGAATTCATTGGCATATTATAATATTGTTGCATAGGAGGTGCCGATGAAATAGGCAAAGTTGGATTATTTTTTTCTTGGCTAACAACAGCACCACTAGATGATGGGGGTATATTTTTTTGTGCGCTGCTATTTGCTAAGAACGCATTATACATCATATCATTGCCTTTGCTAACCAAACTCTCAATCACAGCAAGTTGATCTTTAGAAAAAACTTTACTCACAATGATTTCATCTATGTTTCCATCGAGAGGAGGGAGCTTGATATCTCCAACCGGAGTGATGTTGCCTTGGCGAGTTTTGTCGAAATTCGCAAGAAAGACTTGCAAATCCTCCTCCTCGCGCTGCTTCATGAGCGCCTCATAAGCCTCCATGCGCTTCTCCTAGCGCTGCTTCTTGATGGCTTCATATGCTTGACGATGTTCCTCCGATAGTTCATCAAGACTAGGCCTGATGATGTTATCGGCGTTGATCTCTGCTGACTTGGACATGGTTGATGATGATTTCTTGAAACTTTTCCCCAGCGGAGTCGCCAAAAAGTGTGTTGACGCTGAATTGCGCCCTACACGAACACGTCACGTGTATCCGCGGCACCGAGGGAGATACTCCGCAGCTCGCACCGTGGGAGGCCAACCGGAAGCGCGGTACGCAAGACAATCCGGTTGGCTCTTTTTGAACCAGACGCCCCAGGGAGGGACCCCGTCAGAGAACTCGGCGACGATTGGATGCCCTAGGTCGTCCTGGACGCCCCTGGAGCTTCGTGATTCGTCTTCCTGCAAGAACAAGAGTAGACGAAGAACGAGAAGAAAGAACATGGTAGATTAGATGTAAAGGTAGGGTTTGTTGTGTTTTGCGATTGTGTGTTGTTTCAATCGGCCGTCACCTCATCTATATATGAGGGGGTTGTACTTTCCGTGCAAGAAAAGGGCTCAGATTCGCGTCAAAACTGCCAAAAACCCGCACAAACTCGGACCCGGATCGGGGGGTCGGACGTCCGGACTTTAACCCGGACGGTCCGGACCATAGGGTCGGACGGTCCGGCTTCTAGGTCGGACGGTCCGAGCTATGGCCAAAATCTTTCTGTAATCGGGGTCCTCAAGTCGGACGGTCCGACTTCAAAGTCGGACGGTCCGACCTTAGCTCGGACGGTCCGGTTTCCATCTCGGACGGTCCGACCTGGTTTTCCAGTGATGCACTGTTTTGGCAATAACTTCTTCATACGAACTCGGATTTGGATGTTTCTAATATCAAAATCGACCGGCTCGACGAGACGAAGCCGGCCTATGTATAACATTTTCCCATTTGAGGATGTATTGATGTCCTAATTGGCAGAATAGTACTCCGAATGCCATGGCCTTATTGCTTCAAACATAGTTTCGGCCCTTGAGATGGAATCGGATGATCATGGCTCGAACTACAAAGTTGTTCTTATCGACAATACCCAACTTTTTCATGTAGAGCACTTCTTAATTTGAGGTCATCTTATATAGGTTCATTGCCGTGCCAAAAACGGGTGTCAACAACTTCATTTTTTGACTTTTTCTGCATTGCAAAGACAAAACAGACAGAAACTGGCACTGTGCTCTATATTAGTAGGTTAGTCCAATAAATGATTCAAAATCATGGCAAAAATATGTAGCAATGACACAAAAAGGGCATGGAACGAGCAAAAATTATAGATACGTTTGAGACGTATCAGCATCCCCAAACTTAATTCCTGCTCGTCCTCGAGTAGGTGAAGGATAAAAAGATAATTTTTGATGTGACATGCCACTTAGGAGTAAAGGAAATCAATCTAATGTAATGAAGATAATAAGACAAAGACAAAGTAATATAAAGCAATAGTCTATTGTTGATATTAAGCAAGCAATGAAGAACATATAAACAATTGAGCTCTTGCTTTCTGTGAATCGAATGTCTCAGTTGGAGTCCCCGTCCCAAGAGTGGGGAAGGTTTAGAGCATAAAAATATTGAATGGTTGTTGAGAACTCAATCTACTAAATTTCACACATGGTCCCTTTGGAATCTTATTATGACTCGTCCCCAGACCACTAGTCAGGTATAAGTCAATTTGATCCTCTCCCTTTCGACTTTGAGCACTCATGCAATGGATCAGCGCGAGCAAGAGACGTTGGCACTTAGGATGGCAAAATCTAATAATGAGGTGGATAGGAAGTCAAAAAGTGAGAAATGCTCACACCAATGAGGACAATCATAGGCGGGAGAAAGCCAAATGATAGATATGGTGTGAGGAGTAGGGATTGACATGCAACATGCGGATGCACAAGAGCTATAAGTGTATGAAAGGCCTCCAATGGAACTAGTGGGGCTGCATCCAACTTGCTTTCTCATGAATACCTAGAGCTCTTTTGAGGAGGCTCATCCTTGGAATATGCAAGCCAAGTTCTATAGTGTATAGATCCCCACATAGTTATCGATGAATGATATGAGAACTCTCAATGAAGCACGGGTAGTACTTTGAAGCACAAGTGTGGAATAAAGGATAGTAGTGCTGCCCCCTCTTTTTTTTTTCTTTTTTTTTTTCACCTTTTTTGCATTTTTTTGATTTTGGGTGGCCTCCATGGCTCTTTATTCTCTCTCTCTTTTTTTTGTTTCGTCCACTTTGGGATATTTTATTCCTTTCCTCACTGGCAGGGGAAACACTCTATAAGAACATCAACACACTTTTATTTACTTACAACTCTGAATCAAAAAGTAATGACTATATATGAATGCCTCTGCTAGTGTAGCAGTATGTGCAATGATCAAGCACAACATGCAGAAAAATTATGAATTTGGCAAAGCCCAACTACATGCAGGCTATGAGATCATGCAAGGCAATATGACAATGAAGGATAAGTCATATGAACATGAAGAACGATGGATGTTGCATGGAAATATATCTTGGAAAGGCTATGGAAATGCCTTGATAGGTAGGTATGGTGGATGTTTTGAGGAAGATATAAGGAGGTTTATGGATGACAGAGCGTATCATGCCAAGGGTTTGGATGCACCGGCGAAGTTTGCACCAACTCCCACGAGAAGGGCAATGCACGGTACCGAAGAGGCTAGCAAAATATGGATGGTGGAAGTGCCAACAATCGAATACTCACATTAGTCCGAAGAACTCATGCACTTATTATCAGTAACTCTCTATCTAGTTAGGAGATTCACAAAGAGACAAGTACCCCGAGGAGGAGTGTAAGGGGTTTGGTTATCCTTGCGCATCCTCGACCCATGGTACGTGGGGGTACTCTATATATTCCAACCCCGCAGAGATTAGTGATCCTTTTAGTAGCTACAGTTCTCAACTAATATTTTTTATTTTTCGAATATAAGGCACAGTTAGCCAAATCGCGACACCTTTCACTAATGGGCGCAAGTTCAATCGCATAAACATTCATCATTACTCAATCAATACCTCAAATTATTGCAAGATATCCAAAGCTAGACCTAGTGATCTAGATTACCTATACACCACATATAAAACATACCATGAGACATATAAACCATTGCAACAAAAATATCTCTCTAAAATAATATAAGTGAAGCACGAGAGTTCAAGACTTTCTAAAAAAGAAATTAAATGCTCTCAAACAAGATCTAAGTGAAGCACAAGGGCTAGCAAAACAGGCAGTAGATAAATTTAACACTCAACAGATATAAGTGAAGCTCTAGAGTGTTCTATGATAAAGTGGAGCGTGTATCTCTCCCAATCAAGCATGGTAGGGTCCGACATTGTAATGACTAGAAAACAAAATAAAAAAACTAAAATAAAATATACAGATGCTCCAAGAACATCACATATCATGTGAAGCAATAAAAATATAGTGTGGAGAAGGAGGAACTGATGATTGTTGATGAAGAAGGGGATGCACGGGGGCATCCCCAAGCTTAGACGCTTGAGTCTCCTTGAATATTTTGTGGGGGTGCCGAGGGCTTCCCCAATCTTAAGATTTTGGCACTACTAAATCTTCTTTCATTATCTCCCTTCGCACACTTGAAAACTTCCTTCACACAAAACTTCTCGTAAACATATTAGAGCGGTTAGTACACTAATAGATAATCTTCCAAAACGGAAAATATTGTAAAGATTGATTTTTCAAGTGCACTTCTGCTGCTCAAATAAGAAAACTCAAAACATATGAAAGTTTCACAATTGTATAGAGCATGTTGTGTAAAAAACTAGCTCAATAAGATGAACTGGTGATTTATCATGAATTTTTTCGTCAAGGGGACATAATCTGTTTTTCTGGACAGCATGTCACAACTTTTGCTTCCCTTATTATAAGCGGCTAAAACTTGGCGCAAAACTTGAAAATAAAGATACAATGGTGTTGATACAGTAGTAACAACATCCAAGACACAATAAAAGCAAAATAAAACTAATCCGTTTTGGGCTGCCTCGCAGAAGCGCTTCTTTAAAGAAATTAGCTAGGCATGGGTATAACGATGCTCACAAAAGAATATTAAGTTGAAGCACAAAAAAGAGCATCAAAGGATCAAATATAAACCACATTTAAGTCTAACATGATTACTATGCATGGGCATCTTGTAAGCAAATAAATCAATGAAGAACAAAGTATCAAGCATAGGAAGGTAAAACAAGAGCACCTTCAAGATTTTCAGCATGGGGAGAGGTGTTTTCCTAACATGAAAATATCTACAACCAAATTTTCCTCTCTCGTAATAATTTTCAGTAGCATCATGAAAAAACTCAACAATATAACCATCACATAAAATATGCTTTTCATGATCTACTAGCACATAATCATATAAACTTTCTAAGCATAACTCCTCATCATTAAGAACATCCATAGTAGGAAAAAAATAGAGGGTTATAATAAGACTTATCAAAATAGCAAGGGTTCTCATAAATAACAGTAGAAAAATCATCCTTGCAAGTCTCATTCATAGGGGCATCATGTCCACAAGCATCAATTTCATAAGAAATGGATATTTCAAAAGAATCCATAGGATCATAGCAATCAATATAACAATCATCCTCTTTTGGTAAGCATGGAGGGCAATCATATAAATTAATAGTTAAAGAGTTACTTTCATTAGTTGGTAGAGATGGGTAGCTACTCCATTCTTCCCCCTTTTATTCGTCACCCTCCTCATCTTTTTCATCCAATGAGCTTTCAGTTTCAGCAATTGCTTGTTCTGTAGAGTCCTGCAAAGCATTAGTCTCTTCCTCTTGTGGAGAGAACCTTTTGAGATAGTTAGTAATATAAGAATTATCATTAAAATTCTCAAAGCAATATTTAAGTATATCAAGACTCTCAGATTTATAGGGGGCATCTTCAATATTTTCAACAAAGTAAGAAGTTTCATAGGCACCCTTAAAGAAAACAAATTCTTCTATTTGTGCTACATCAAAGTAATCATAATGTCCCCTAGTATAAGATACCAAGGTTTAATTATCATTACACCAACATTGGAAGGGAAGGTGTTTAAAGGGCAAGCAGCAACAAGATTCATCACAACAATAAGATATATCATAATCAGAGCATAAGTTTCTAGCATAGTGATATAATTTTTGTATCAGTTTCCATATAAATATCCCTTTTTCAGACAAGCGGTATTCCTTATAATATTTTTGTTGATCCTCAGTGAATCCACCTTGCCAATAGATCTAGTTTCAAAGAATTTAACCATTGTAAGCAAAAAGAGTAATAAGATAAATTGTACTTATCAAGTGAACTTATAAGTAGAGTTATGGTCCCCGGCAACGGCGCAAAAAAATAGTCTTGATAACCCACAAGTGTAGGGGATCGCAACAGTCTTCGCGGCTAGGTATAACCCAATTTATTGATTCGACAGAAGGGGAGCCAAAGAATACTTATAAGCCTTAGAAATTGAGTTTTCAATTTAACCACACCGGAAAAAGCACTAGACAATATATTTAGTAGCAACGGTGTGTTGACGGGTGTAGCCTTTAAGACTTCCCCAATTACCAACACCACAAAGTAGTAACAAAATAGTAGCAGCAGTGATGAGAGCAATAGTAACAACGAAGGCAATGAAGATGAAAGATGGACCGGGGTTCAAGGTTTCACTAGTGGTAAATCTCCAAGCAAAAAAACAGGTGTTGGGTGAACAAATTACAGTTGGGGAATTCACAAAATTGCACAAACTCTAGCCAAAGAACAAACTAGAGCAATCCTAGTCTAAGAACCAAACGTAGGCATGTGTTCCATATGTAGTTGTACGTTCTTGCAATACGAACGTGCACAACATCTTTTGTCCTACCGTCCCGCTACGAACGGGGCCAAAGGGAACTTACGGAGATTAAGGTGCTCCAATCAAAGAGCACCGGAACAAATCATTAACACTCCATGAACACATGTGACCATTGGGATCGCCGGTTCCGGACTATAATAGGTGCATAAAATTGTAGATAAGATCTAGAACAACAATTATAATCATGCAACCATAACGTGCTCCGATCTGAAATCATGCTACTCGTGCACTAGTAACAAGAATTAAGAACAACAAAAATGCAGCAACAATAATTCATAAACCTCTTAGTAATGAACAAGGTAACAATTCATCGGATCCCGACAAACACAACACGAATTACATCATATGGGTCTCAATCATGTGGGGCAGCTCATGAGAACTTTGTATTGAAGATCAAGGGGGAGAAGATACCAACAAGCTACTGCCAAGAACTCGTAGTCCAAGGAGGAACTACTCACGATCCATCATGGGGGGGGAGAAGAGTTGATGAAGATGGCCCCGGGGGCCAAGGCCCTCTCCGACAGGGTGCCGGAGCAGGATCCTGGTGACCCCCGAAGCTAGGTTTCGATGGCGGCGGAGATCGGGATCGCTTCTGGAAAATACGTCTGTATATCTCGGGTTGCGTCATGAGTGAATTTATAGGCCAAGGGGGAGTCCGAGGCGGTGCCCAAGTCACCCAGGCGGTCACCCCGTGCGCGTGGGCCCTGGCCGCGCCGGGAGGGTGCCTGGGGGCCTAGGGCCACCTCTTGACTCTGTCCTCCGGGTGGAGGACTCTTCCGATGTAAAAACAAATTGGGAATTTTTTGGGAATTTTCTGAGCAACTTCATTTTTGGACTTTTTCTGCATTGCAAAGAAAAACAGACAGAAACTGGCACTAGGCTCTATATTAGTAGGTTAGTCCAATAAATGATTCAAAAGCATGGCAAAAAGATGTAGCAATGACACAAAAAGGGCATGGAACGAGCAAAAATTATAGATACGTTTGAGACGTATCAGCGTGTCGAGGAAGACTGGGTAGCTTTTCTGCGAAGCTTGGCTGGGTAGCTTGCTGGGGAAGGCCGGGTGCCGTATCTCAGAAGCTTTCTCCGGAGGTGTATCGAGGACGGTGGGTGTCGTACACGGAAATCCGCCTTGATGGCTTGCTGGAGAAGACTAAGTTGCCTTGCCTTGGAAGTTTGCCTCTTTGCACTATGGAGATACCGGTTCCTTGCACTGGAAATTTCTGTGGCCGATTACTGTAGACAGCTAGGTAGCTTGTGCTGGAATCCATCCATGGGGCGTATTGAGCACGACTGGGGTCTTGTACCGTAAGCTTCACTTGGTGACTTGTGGTAGAAGACTGAATGTCTTGGCCAAGAGGATGTCCCAATAGCGTACTGAGGAAGACTAATACACTGCACATGTCGGCTATTCCTGGTATCTTGTCAGGGAAAACTGTGGTTCTTTATGGACGAAACTTTCCCACAATGACGCGAGGACAAAACCGAACGCGGTGCCTGACAATTTACTGACTTCTGGCTATTTAGAGGGAAACATTCTTCCAATCATTCCTCTGCTGGGTATGGGCTTCATGATCCATTCTGAACGTCTTCCGGAATATACCGAAATAACTTGCATTGGATACGATTTCATCTGGTGTATGTCATTACTTTGATGCATATGCTCATGGGTCAAAACTTGTATTTTCCTTTGCTTGATTCTTCACGGATGTTGCAGTTGGTGCGGTCTTGTTGCAGGTGATGACTTCGGTAGCATCCATACATGAGCCACATACTTCCAGTGCAATCGGGTATGGGTCCTTTCTGACTTGCTGATTTCCCAATTCACTGCGGCCTTTCATTGATGGAATCTTCATGGTCATAACGGTTACTGGAATGAGGCGGACTTGATCCGAATGATTCATAGGCAGAACTCATACTGGATCCCAGTATTCCCAATGCGTTTTGTGTGAATCCTTCTTGACTGGGTGACTTCATGGTGCTCTGTGATCTGGTACTGAGGCTTCGGGGTATGCGGGGTTATGAGCAACTTTCCATCGGGGTGGATAAGGTGACACCAAAGAACCAAACGAAGATCGAATGAAAACCGACGAAGAAATCCAACGGAGTGAAGATCGACATCAATCGATAGAAGAATCACTTCAAAAGCTTTAGCGGTAGTCGATGACCATCTGAATCCCTTGCATAAAACCAGCGAATAACCCAGCAGCCACCAGAACGGTTTTTACAACTCTGATCTGGGACGTTTACTGGAATAACTCGAGCACTGCTCAAGACGGCCGACCATGAATCAGATCAGAGCATGGGACAACGTTGATAACAAGAATGCTGAGGTCCCCTAAGACGGCGGAGAAAACATCTCAGAACATAGAGTCTCCACTGTGAAAAGAAACTCAAGAACTTTCCGAGACGGCCGAAAAAGCAGCACACAACACGGGACCATTGTTGAAAAGAGAAATAGAAAATAGGCATCCACCTCGGGCAGCCGATAGAGAATCAGCTCAGAACCAGGCGTGGTGCCATTATACCAAAGAACGCGAGCAAGGGTTCGGCAGAGTCACACACTACCAGCAAAACATATTCGTTAAACACCGAAGAACCCAATGAGAGATTGACTAAGAAGTTCGACGAAGAAAAGATCAATAGCACTGAAAGTGCGTCGAGATCACACACAACCAAGATCACACCTTATCGCTACGCACAACAACATGCAACAAGCAACATGCAAGACTACTACTACTCATGCGACAAACAAACATAACAATCAAATGCATCACAGGAGCAGGCTATACTCTAGCTCTAACATCAATCTAACGTCCTTCTAACGTTGGCACGGAATAGGGTGTCCTACAACCAGTCCTTCTCTGATACCAAGCGTTGTGGCACACCGGCTCAGAGGACCGGAACGCCTCGTGCTTCAGCCCAGAGATCACGTATTCTAGAACACGGCACTGCTTGATATAAAACTGAACAACTTTCTATTAACAAATATACGGGTACAAGGGGTTTATTACAATGCTGGCGGAGCGAGACAGAGAACAAGCATACTCCTCAAGCTCTCCACGGATCTACATCAAGCAGCAGACTAACTCTCTAGCAGCGGAATATAACTCGGCAGCGGAACAACGGCGACGGTGATGAACTCCACTCCACAGGGACACTGGCTGGGACACCTCCTAGCTCGGAAACACCGGGAACGTCGTCCTACACATCCAAAGCACGGCCTGCAAATCTAGCATGACACGCCAGGTCAGTACATCGAATGTACTTGCAAGCTCACAACAACCAAAGCACCAAGGCAAAACAATAACATGTCATTAGCAGGTTAAAGTATATTAATGAGTTAAACATGTGAGCATCAACATCATGCAAACAAATAATCATCAAAATTATTATTAGCATTAAGACTAATGCACACACAAACATCGTTTCAAGTCACATGGACCCCAAATGATCATCGCACGATCATGTGGCTTACCTCGGAGTCCTTACAGACTCAAGCACCGGGTCTTCTCATGACCATCAACATACCTGGACCGTTGCACGATCGTTCAACAGGTTAGGTGTCCTCTATTACCACCCAACCAATCATGTCATCGCATGACCAAAAACTTCACAACCATCCACCGAACTCATGTTGATCTCATGGTGTGACCTACTGTGAACTGTGTCCAATACCGTGGACTCGGTTATTCGAATAGATTTGTGTGACTCTGCAGAGTTTGTGCACTTTACCCACACTATGGACTCCCTCCTCCATCTGGTACCTTGGAACGTCTCCCAGGAGTGGAATAGGATTTCTCCAACGAGACCATCCTACCGGTGTCTCCCCTTACCGTATCACCCGATATACTTCGCAAGTCATGCCTTGGGTAGCCCCGTGTCCTCCAGGTACACCAGCCATCGCATGGTCCATAACTTTGTCAGGGTAATCCGCGCGCGCATAGCCTTCCATCCTTGGTGATACGCATAAGAGAACCCGCCGATAGACCGAGCCAAGGCCTTCCCATACAGGCAAGTGTGGCTGCACCATATAAGTTCGGTTCGGTGGCACCTGATCAACTTGCCAGCACACATGTGTTCAACATCAAACACAAGTATCAGGTGCAACATGAGCATTCGTATAACATTAACATGCAATTTTTGCAGAACAATCCAAGGTACGGTTGTAGTTGTATCAGATTATATTTAAATGATTATCTTGGTCATATTAAGAGGATCAACATGATATTAACATAGCCATGTTAAGATGAGCAAGGTGATGACATTAAACATATCAAGATCGCAAATACTACTAGTGCATGCAATCATAACATGACAAGATCATGATATCTCAGGGTATTAACATGGCAAGGCACAACATAGCAATATTGTGGTCAAGCATATCATGGTAGTGACAACCTCACTAATAATCCAATCATATGATAAAAACATGATCAAAGAATATCATATCAGTTATTTTTATCGAAGGTTCAAGCACGTTTAAATCACGTCAAAGCTTTCCAAAGGTGTGAAAGAAATTGTGGCTTGCCTTTCACCAGAGTAGTGTGAAACACTGGTTTTCAACATCACCAAAACCCTGCAAAAATATTTCAAAATAAAGCGACGGAGAAAAGGGTCAAATGCCACTTTGACTTGACCAGCAAATATAAATGGAGAAACATGGCATGAAACCTATGCCAACATGAAGAGGAAGTCAAGACAAAACCAACGCAAAAAGAATCACCCCGTTTGGACTTATAGTTGCGGAGATATGAGGCGGAAGAGATCAGGGGATGATCTGCAAATATTTTTTTTGCTTCTGGGTCCCTAGCGGCTGAGTCAGAAAGCACATATCTGGAAATACGCTTTCGGAGCAGTGAAAGCGCATTTCTGGCTGAAGAAGGCAGAAATACGCTTTCGAATGGTGAAAACGTATTTTCGACTGAAGAAGCGTGGAATACGCTTTCCAGAAGGGAAAGCGCATTGTGCCGAGTGCGTGACCACTTAACCGGACCGGGTCCAGTCGTCGGTGGCCCGTACCCCTTCGCGGGTCGCTAACACGTGGGGCCACTGTCTCTGTTTCTCTCCTCTGCTCTGTCTTCAACTTCCCGATGGGAAGGAAGGGGAGGCCCGGCCGCGAAGGGCACTGGTGAGGCGAGGCGCGGCGGCCGGTTGAGCAGGGGGGGGCCCGGGTGCGGCTTGCCAGGGTGCACCACGCTGGGCGGCCAGCAGCGACGACTCCAACAGCAGGGCGCGACGGCTACGGGTTCCCATGGGCACGCGTCGTGGACATAGCCCCGGCGGGGATTGGAGGTGGGGGAGGCTACGAGATGGCGAGGCGGGAAATCTTATCACCACACTGGAGCTGGAGAGCGACGGATGAGGGGGCGCGTGGAGCACGCGGCCTGAGGAAAGCCGGGCGGCGCGGGTGGACAAGAAGAAGAGGACGATGGCACATTGGAGCACGATGGGGACGCGTCGGGCACGCCAGAGCGCGTCCAGTGCACGACATGTGCGGCCCAGGGGCGTGGCCACCCTGGGTAGGTGCAACTGGGGGGGTTTATCGTGGCCAAAGTTGTCTGGGGTGTGGTCCTTTTGGGGCTGATCACTGGTGTGTGCTTGGCTGGCCACATGGTGTACTGTGGTGATCTCTATCTCAAACATAAGGTTGATGGAGGAATCTTCGGAGGCAAGCTGTGCTCACATGGTGGGGGTTGAGGTGGTGCCAGTTTGTCACCTGACTCTGGGGTGCAAAGGACTATTGATCTGGAAAGTTTGGGCTCAAATTGATCAATGCACTTGGTACTTCCTTTGCAAATGTACCATGGAGGCTGAAGGTGTTTGTACTGTGGTGTGGCTAGCACATTGCTACCCTAAGCATGATTTTTGTCTGAGATTAATCCTACATCAGGGTGAGTAGGTGTACCAAGTTTCACCTCAAATGGAGCAATGTAGCTAGTACTTCCTTTGCAAGGGTCCAATTGGACCAGAAATGCAAAGTTGAAGCTAGCACCTCATAGGACTTATGGAATTGTCTGAAAATTGGTGCGGTGGGGTTATTTGGTGTAGTTTCCAAGTGTGTAAAATTTCATGGCCATTGGACAAGCCTAGCTAGCACTTGCTTCACAAGGTGTCCGCTGACCAGAATCTTACACTTGATGATGCACTCACATGGGTAGTTGGATTTGGCTCAAACTTGGTTTAGTGGAGTCATTTGAGTATGGGAATAGGCACAAAACGTTTCAATGAAAATGAGTACCCCTATCATGCACTTGCTTCACAATGCCCCTTGCTGCATCCAAACTTTGGGAATTTATTGTGTGAGCTTGGCTAAGCAAATGATGGTGGAATTTGGTGTAGGCTCATGATATGATCATATGAGATTGCACAAAAAGTTTCACCAGCAGTGGATCAAGAGAAATGGCACTCCCTTCACAAAGCTCTATTCTTCCCCCACAGACAAATGATTTTTTCTAGAGGAAAAATTCACTTGGGCCATCCAATGTTTTTGGAGAATTCGGCAAGATATGGCATCAAGGATAGGTGGGAATTATTTGGGGATTTGTGGAGGAATATGAATAATGGTTGCTTCACAATCCTCAAATAATAAGAAATATTCCTTTTATTGGAAAAGGAATATATGGTTTGAATAAAAATGTGGCTTGGATGGGATGGGTCAATGGAATGACATAGGAAAGGCTAGGGAATCATGGGCTACTTGAGCATGGAAAGAAAATATGCTCAAGTTTTAAGTCCAAAGAGGTGCTCAAAATCAAATCAAATGGAAAATCCAGAAATAAATCAGAAAAGTTTTTGAAAAAAGAAAGTTCCAAAATCCAGGGTGTCACAATATATTTACTGTTCATATAGTTCTTGAGCTCCCAAAGTATGGAATCTGTTTTAGGTTCTTTGCATGCTTTATATCTATTCATCCTTGGGTCTTTTGACCACAAGTGCCATGTATGATTTGTTTAGCATCATGTAGACTCCATGTACATACATTACATTGTCATGTTTCTGTATATTTGCTATCACTTTTGCTATTGTTTATAGAGCATGTTTACAACAGTTTGCCATGACCCATGTTTTGCACCAAGTCTGTATTCTGAGATAGCTCTGTTGCATCCTTGCTACATGTTTATCTGAGATTCTTTTGAGCATAAGTGCAATGTATGAACCCATGAGCATCATGTAATCTTGGTGTTGATATATTGCATGTTCAATTTGGTGATTGTTTTCTATTGCTTTACCTGCTACCAAGTAAGCATGTTGTTAACCTTTTGCCATGTTTTCCTGATTTCACTAAGTCCTAAACCAGTAGCATAAATTAGCTTTTTGCATGGGTTATAATTGTTTATTCTTGATGCTTCTTTACATGAAAACTTTATGCCATGTCTTTCTTGTCATGTCTACTGTTAATCCATATCATTTTGGTGCATGTTTGCAACCTGTAGCATGTTGTTGCATTGCTCTTAAGTGTGCTACCTGCTTATGGCTGATTGTGTTCATAACTTGCGTTGCTTGTATCTCTTTAACCGTCACTCCGTTTGGGGTGTTCTTTATATGTAAATTAACTAGAATTTCATGTACATTGCGATTGTGCTATTGTTTGCTGTTGATAACCAATCTAAAATATCGTTTAGGGAAGAACAGTACCAAATACTTAAATTGTTGTGGGGTACTTAGTTTTTTTTTTAGGCAGAACAGTAGGGTAAAGCCCCACAGCAATTTTTCCATTATTTGAAATAAAAGTAGTTTGTTACATGGTAGCTTGGATTTGATGTCTCCAATTATTTCCAAAGTGTGAAGGTTCTGACTTCGATTGGGACAGAGAAAGTCCCAGCATTGTCTAGCAAAGGGAAAATTCTAGAAAAGATGCCTCAGAGTTTCTTCATGATCACAATTCAGTGTAGCACAATTATAGGATTCCAGTGTGAAAAAGATTTCCTTCTGAGTAGGTTTCTAGTGTTCAGCCTGTCATGTAGAAGGAACCAGAAGAAAACTTTGTGCTTTGGTTGGCAGGAAGATGCCCAAACCCATTTGAAGTTAGGGGGGAAGTGGTTGTTCCAATGATGCTCTTGTAGGCTTTTGAAGAACTGAAATATGTTGAACCCCAGATGTAACTCCATTTATCAACTGAATCATCATTGTTACTGTGAGTGTAATTCTGACAAAGCTGATCCATTGCTTGAAATTCTATGTAAGCTTCTGAAGAAAGAGGTAAATGAAATAGGTCTTCCATATATTATGTTCTCATGTAATCATGCACTGTAATAGTGTGAGACTTGGCAAAGGAGTATAGGTGAGGGAATTTGTTTTGGAAACACTGTTGTGACCAAAGATCAGACCAAAAGAGATCACTTTTTCCATCCCCAATGTTACATTTTGCAATTGCTTTAAACATGGGAAGTAAGATCAGGTTAGTTTCCCACCAGAAGGATCCAATGAGGCCAGAACCAGGAAGCTAGCCAGAAGAGTAGTAAGTTTCCCAAATGAGGCTTACCCAAGGGCTGTTTGCTGTGTTAAAGAATTTGTGCAAAAAATTTAGGAGAATGGAATTGTTCTGGGCAGAAATGATGGGTACCCCCAAGCAACCTTCATTCTTTGGTCTGCAGACAATATTCCAGGACACCATGGCAGGTTTTTTGTCCTCCATATTTGGACCTCTCCAGAGACAATGCCTGAGGTATTTGCTGATTTGTTGTTTGACAGTTTCAGGAAGGTCAAGACAAGTCATGTGGTACACAGCCATAGAGGAAAGGATGGATTTCATAGCAATCAATCTTCCAGCATAAGAAAGAAGAGTGTCGACACCATTCATTTTTGAAGCAACCTTGTTCACCAGAGGAAGACAATTTTCTACTTTTGGTTTATGAATTCCAAGGGGGATTCCCAGATAGGTGATTGGAAAACTGCTCTGTTGACATTGCATGGACTGAATAAAGTGAGAGGCTCTCTCCCCACCCAAGTGTATGGAATCATACTGGATTTCTGGTAATTAACCTTTAATCCAGTAGCACTTGTGAAGCTGTTGAGGATTGCTTTCAGGCATCGGATTTGTTTGGCATCAACTTTCATGATCAAAAGAGTGTCATCAGCATACTGGACAATGGGAAACTCTGGGCATGATGATAATTGCAGAGGAGGGGTGAGGGCTCTGTTTACCATTGGACTATTGATCATAGATTGCAACAGATCAGCAGTGATCACAAAGAGCAGAGGAGAGAGAGGGTCACCTTGTGTAACCCCTATCTTGCAGTAGAATTTTTTCCCATGGATGCCATTTAGCAGGACTAAAGACGTGGAAGAATGGAAAAGTAGGTCCATCGAAGATATCCATTTGTTTCAAAAATCTTTTGCTCTTAGAACTTGGATGATGGTGGAGTATTCAATAGTGTCAAAAGCCTTTTCAAAGTCCAACTTAAGCAGTAGGCATTCCTTTCCTGATTGTTGACACTGGTACAAAAATTCAAAATACCAAGCAATGCAGTCCTGAATAGCTCTGTCTTTTATAAAGCCATATTGATTGATGTGGATCATCTTAAGAATAATCTTTTGCAGTCTGTTGGCCAGGATTTTGGTGATTATTTTGAGAGAAGTGTTAAGCTGAGAAATTGTTCTGAAGTCACTAGGGGTTTGCGGATTTTGTATTTTAGGAACCAGAGTAATGAAAGAAGAATTAATACTCTGAAGGTTGATGTCTCCCTTAAAAAAATCTTCACTGAGATTCAGAATGTCAGGGGCAATGATGTCCCAGCAAGCCTTGTAGAATTCATTGTTAAAGCCATCAGGTCCTGGGGATTTACCATTGGGCAAGTCATCAATGACAGATTTAATCTCCTGGATTGTAACAGGTTCCTCAAGCTCTCTCATGGCATCACTATCCTGGTTTTGAATGAAATCCTGTATATTGATAGGCATATGAATATTTTGACTTGTGCCCAGTCTCTGTTTGAAAGCATCCCAAAGGAGAGCAGCTTTTCCTTCATGGTCTATAATTGCAACATCATCAGAGTTCTGAAGGGGGACACTAAAGTTATGTCTTCTGTTAATTATTGCATTAGCAATAAAGAACTCAGAGCATTCATCTCCAAACATGACCCATTTAATTTTGCCTCTCTGCTTCCAATAAATTCTCTGATTATGTAGCAGCTGCAGTAGTCTTTCCTTAAGCAAGGTTTTGAAGTTAATTTCAAAATGTGATAGATATAGAGTTCAATAATCCTCAAAGATTTCAAACATGAAGATATAATAATTAATCGCCTGAATTTCCTTTTTAAGAGAGGGAATGCTTTTAGACCATAATTTGAGGGCTCTTCTCAAGTTTTTGAATTTAGCATTCAGGCTTTTGGCAGCTTATACGGTGAGGAACATAGTCCTCTCACTTCTCGTTGGTTACCCTAGGTGGAAGGTGAGATGTAGCGTAGCAGCAGATTTCCCCTATGTGGAGGATAGGGTTTATCTCCCGTACGACTCGCAGAGATACAAGAAGGTGGTAAAGTGAAAAGTGGCGCCGATTTTTCTAACTTCGCCTGGACCTGCACACACAACAAATAACTTTGCTCCCAACGAGTACAGAGGAGTTGTCAATTCCTCCGACCTTGCTATTTACAAATGATCAACAAAAGAGATAATAATAGTGGCAACTGAAAGTAAAGACTGAAAGTAAATTGAAGACGTAAAAAATGGTGGAAATATGGACCGGGGTCCCATGACGTTCACTAGTGATGTCTCTCTCCCAAAAGACAATAAAATTGCTAGCGAGGTAAAAAAATCACAGCTGGGCAATTGACAGGATTATAAACGCACCGCAATGCTAACTATGCTACAGAAGAAAGGAAGAGGCTCAAAAGCAATGGGCAGTACGCCAAGGTAAGTAGACCGAAATCCATCTGCATCTACTGCGAATCCTCCACCTTGAGATATCTATTCAGAACATCTCGCTGGTATTAAGTTGCGAATCCCACCCAAAGTGGAAACTCAAAGCAACACACAACTGCATTAAAAGAACTATGCGTAAAGTAAACAATCCTTCCACCCGCAAGTATAAGCACCGTTGTTTTATCCCTGGTGGCAACAACACATTCCCTAGTCTCATGTTTCTGTCACTCAACCTAGAAACCAGGGGGCTGAACCCACAATCAATCATAACGCTCCCTCTTGGAGTTGCAACAACTCACTTGGCCAAAGCAAAATACGGCAACGGAGAACATGCAAGAATTTACTAAAGAACACAAATATAAAAGAGAACCAAATATATTACTCATCACAATCTGAACATAATCTCATAATCCATCAGATCCCAGCAAACTCAGCATAGCAACACAAAAATTACAAAGGTGCCTTGATCATGTGAGGCAGCTCACGAGGTCTCGAAAGTGGAAGCACAAAGACGGGAGGAGAACATCACATAGCTACTGGTCATTGACCCATGGTCCAAGGGGGACTACTCACAAGACATCCGGGAGGCGTCCATGGTGATGGATGGTCTCCCAGAGGGGATTCCTCCTTCCGGCAGGGTGCTGGGGAAGCTTCTCCTAGCAGCCCCGATCTTTAAACGGCGGCGGCGGTGGTACAGAGAGGAGAACGGGAATAGCAGATTGATATTAGGGGTTTCCGTCACGGGGGCTAAATATAGGCCAAAGGGGGCACCAAGAGGGGCCACAGGGCAGCCAGGAGGCCTCCTGGCGCGGCCTAGGGTAGGGCCGCACCAGGGACCCTCCTAGGGCCCTGGTGGGTCCACCCCCCTTCCATCTTTAGTTCTTCAGGAAGCTTCCGGGTCGCTGATTTTTTATATAATTTTTCCGGGATTTTTTTGGCACTTTTAATGGCCGGAAAATCTGAAATACAAAAACAGCAGAAAACAGGAACTAGCAACTGGGTGCACTGAGTTAATAGGTTAGTCCAAATATGATCAAAACTGTATGAAAGTTCAAGCAAAACATGGAAAAGTCACACAAATCATGCATGGAGCAAGCAGGAATTTTAGATACGTTTGGGACGTATCAACATCCCCAAGATTAATTCATGCTCGTCCTCGAATAGGTAAATGATAACAAGCATAATTTCTGTGGCGACATGCCACACAACCATATAAGGACTTTTAAGTAAAGCAATCAAAGAATGCAATGCAATTCAAGTCTTAACAAGCAAGATTCTATATTAGCATTGACACAAGTAACAAAAGAACAAAGGGTGCAAGAGCTCTCGCTCTCCGTGACTCGAATGTCTCCAGATGATGTTTGCATGCAAGAAAGGGGATATGGGAATACGAGATAAAAAATAGTTGTTGAGAACTACTATCTACTAAAGTTTCACACTTAGTCTCCTTTGGATTCTTATCTTGACTCGTCCCCAGACCACTAGTCAGGTACAAGTCAAACTGATCCACTCCCTTTTGATATTTTGAGCACTCATGCAATGGATGAGCATGAGCAAGAAAGTTGACACCTAAAAGGCGAAACAGAAAGAAGGTGGAGGAGGAAGACAAAAAAATGTGAAAGGCTCACATCAATGAGGACAATCATAGGCGAGAGAAGGCCATATGATAGATATGATGTGAGGAGTAGGGATTTCCATGCAACGGATGGACATGTGAGCTAAAAGCTCTCCAAGGGAACTAGTGGGGGTGCATCCAACTTGCTTGCTCAAGAAGACCTAGAGCTCATTTGAGGAGGCTCATCATTGGAATATACAAGCCAAGTTCTATAGTGTTAAGGGTTCCCACATAGCTATATGCATGTATGATGATCACTATGGAGTACAAGGGATAGAGGATGAAGTACTAGTGTGGATCTCTCAAAAGGAATAGTAGTGTGCCCCCTTCTCTCTTTTTATTTTCTTTTTCTCTTTTTTCTATTTTTTTGTATTTTTTTGGTGGCCTCAATGGCTCTTTCTATTTCTCTCATTTTTCCTCTTTTGCATCTTTTGATTTTGTCCTATTTGGGATCTTTTCCTCACTTTAGGGGCAACACTCTATATTTTACAAGAATATAGGAGATCTTTCACACTTTACAAAGGTACTCACATAAAGAAGATGTAACTTTCATGATGCAAATGTATGCCCCTGCCAGGGTAGCAGGATATGCAATGATACTAGCGCGTCATGTATCAATGATTAAGTCAAGGCCCAACTAGCATGCGGCTCATCGATCAAGCAAGTAGCATGTATGACATGAAGATCAAGTCATGAGAAGGTAGATGTTGCATGGCAATATATCTCTGAAAGGCTATGGAAATGCCTTGATAGGTAGGTATGGTGGCTGTTTTGAGGAAGGATATAAGGAGGTTTATGATGACAGAGCGTATCATTCCAAGGGTTTGGATGTACCAGAGAAGGTGGACGCCAACTCTCGGAGTGAGAAGGAGGCAATGCACAGCACAAGAGAGGCTAGAAAAATATGGGAAGGTGGAAGTGTCAACTTTCGAATACTGACATTAGTCCGAAGAACTCATGCACTTATTATCGGTAACTCTCAATCTAATCAGGAGGTTCTCAAAGAGACAAGTACCCCGAGGAGGAGTTTATGGGGGTTTGGTTATCCTTGCGCATCCTCGATTCATGGTACGTGAGTGTACTCAAATATTCGAACCCTCTAGAGGATAGTGATCCATCTAGTAGCTAGAGTTCTCAATAGGGGTTTTGGTTTTCGAAAATCACACGGATTGCCCAAAATACGACATCTATCACTAATAGGCTAGATGTCTTGACACCATAAGTTCAAACATTACTCTAATCAATACCTCAAAACTATTGCAAGTAACTACTACAAAGAGAATAACAACTTCAACTACCTACTCTCTAGTCAAGACACAAAGCTCAGTGCAACAGGAAAACTCTCTAAACAAGATAAAACATGCAACCGATAGAAAATTCAACCTAAGACGAAATAAAAGCTCTAGAAGAAAACTAAAGCACTTCAACTAAACAGGGCAACATCTAAGAAAAGAAAAAGAACAACTCACAGCTAAGAAAATAAGCATTCAAATCCTATGAGGACTTCTAATTCAAGCGGAGCGTGTTTGTCTCCCACACAAAATAAATCTGGTGTCTAACTTGTTATGAACAGAAAACAAAGAAAAAACAAACCTAAGAAAAGTAAAGAGTGAGACGCTCCAAGCATAGCACATAATGCATGAAGTGATAAAAATATAGTGCAACGAGAGACGAACTGATAATTGTTGATGAATAAGGGGATGCACGGGGGCATCCCCAAGCTTAGATGCTTGAGTCTCCTTGAATATTTGTTGGGGATGCATGGGGGCATCCCCAAGCTTGAGCATTTGACACTCCAGGATCTTCTTTCATCATCTTCCATCGCACACTTGAAAACTCCCTTCATACACAACTCATCATAGGATGATTAGAGAGGTTACTACCCTATTAAATAATTTTTCACTTACTGGAAATAAATATATTCTGGAAGAGCTACTGTTTCTCAAGATTTCCAAAAGGTTTTCGCAAAGGAAAAGCAAGCTTAAGGTTTGCAAAAGTTAGGCGAGACAAAACGTGGCAGAATCTGTGAAAAACAGAACAGCAGGTAGTAAAGAATTTTTTTGGGATACTTCTGCAACTCAAATAAAAAAACTCGGAACATACGAAAGTTCCGTGATTTTATAGACCATTCTGTGTAAAAAATTCAGCTAAAAAAGATTAACTGGTAATTTTCTATGATTTTTCCCGTCACGAGGACAGAATCTGTTTTCTGGACAGCATGTCACAACTTTCACTTCCCTTGTCATATGAGGCAATACTTGGCACAAAGCTTGAAAATAAAGATACAATGATGTTGCTACAGTAGTAACAATCATCAAGACCACTAAAAACAGAGGTAAAAACATCTTGGGTTGCCTCCCAACAAGCGCTTTCTTTTACGCGTTTAAGCTAGGCATAAAGCAAAAGATCAAGTTTTGTCAAGAAAATAACTAGCCCATATGACGGACTCAAAATGAAACTTAATATTTTTCCTAGGGAAGTGCTCCATCCCTTTCTTGAGAGGGAATTGTAATTTTATATTCCCCTCTTTCATGTCAATAAGAGCACCAATGGTGCGAAGAAAAGGACGTCCCAAAATAATTGGACAAGAAGGATCACACTCAATGTCCATAATAGTAAAATCAACGGGAACATAATTGTCATTGACAATGATAAGAACATCATCGATGCTCCCCAAAGGTTTCTTTACGGAACAATCGAAAAGACGAACACGAAAAGAACAAAGATCAAAGGTTTCAATTCAAGCATATCATACATTCTTTTGGGAATAACAGAGGTACTAGCTCCAACATCACAAAGAGCAAAGCAAGAGAAGTTATTCAATTTGATTTTTATCATAGGATCCCAACCATCTTCAAGATTCCTAGGTATGGAGGCTTCTATTCTAAGCTTCTCCTCCCTAACTTTGATTAGAGCATTGGTGATATGCTCCGTGAAGGAAAGATTAAGTGTGCTAGTGTGGGGGTATCTAGACATCTTGTGTAGGAAACCAATAACTTCAGGTAAGGTGCAGTTGTCAAAGTCTAAGTCACTACTATCTATCAAGGAGGTAGTGATATCATTAAGGCTCACTTGTTTGAAAGCCTCTATGTTCATAGAGGTTTCTTCATCTATGGTTGAGGTGGTAGCATCACCATTGATAGGTCCAGGTGGACTAGGGGTGCGATGGGTGCTAATAGTTTGAACATCGTCAACAACTTGGATAGTGGCTACGGTGTGGTAGGTAGGAAGGCTCTTAACTCTATCTTCTTCCTCCTTTTCTCTAGCCCATCTCTCTTTAAGTTTTCCCAACATCCTAATGTTTTCATTGATTTGCACTTAGATAGCATTCATAGGAGTGGTGTGCCTCTCCTAGGGGGGAGAAGTTCTAATCTTAAGTATCTCAACATCATCGGCTATGTTGTCTACCTTCGAAGAGAGGATATCTAATTTGTCTAATTTCTCTTCTACACTCTTGTTGAAGGATTTTTGGGTAGTGATAAAGTCTTTAAGCATACTCTCTAGTTCATAAGTGTTGTTTTTGGTGCTAGGGTAAGTGTTGTTGTTCCCATAGTTGTTGGATGGGAAAGGTCTAGGGTTGTTGCTACCAAAATTACTCCTATAAGCAATATTGTTGAAGTTGTTTCTAGAGATAAAGTTCACATCTACTTGTTCTTGAGCAACCAAAGAATTTAAAGGAACATCCTGAGGATCAATAGGAGCTTGCTTGGTAAGTAAAGACATGATTAAGTCAACCTTTTCATTAAGAGAGGAGATCTCCTCGACAGAATTTACCTTCTTACCAGTTGGAGATCGTTCGGTTTGCCACTGAGAGTAGTTCAGCATCATCTCATAAAGTAGCTTCGTGGAAGAACCAAGTGTGGTTGACATAAAAGTTCCTCCCGCGGCCGAGTCTAGCAGATTCTGCGAGGTAAAGTTTAAGCCCGCATAAAAAGTCTGGATAACCATCCAAGTAGTCAAACCATGTGTAGGGCAGTTCTTAACAAGAGATTTCATGCGTTCTCAAGCTTGGGAAACATGTTCATTATCCAATTGCCTAAAATTCATAATGTTACTTCTGAACTGGATAATTCTAGCAGGGGGATAGTACTTCCCAATAAAAGAATCCTTACACTTGTCCCAAGAATCAATGCTATTCTTAGGTAAGGATTGCAGCCACTCCTTGGCTCTTCCTCTCAAGGAGAAAGGAAAAAGCTTATGCTTGACGATGTCTCCCTCTACTTCCTTGTACTTTTGCATATCACAAAGCTGAAAAAAATTATTTAAGTGCAAGGAAGCATCCTCTCCAGCACCTGAGAATTGATCTTTCATAACAAGATTCAGCAAAGCAGGTTTAATTTCATAAGAAGGGACAGAAGTTTCAGGTGGAGCAATAGGAGTGCAGATAAAGTCACTGTTGTTGTGACTAGTGAAGTCACACAACTTGGTGTTTTCATTGGAACCCATAGTAGCAGCAGGTATTTTTGGTATTTTTTATAAGGGACACAAAAGTAAAAAACTGAAAGGTAAACTAACAAGACTAAAAAGCAAAGATAAAAGATAGTGTGCAACTCCCCTATCTTGTAGACTGGAGTCCCCGGCAACGGCGCCAGAAATTGCTTGATACAGTGAGGAAGATAGTTCTCTCACTTCTCGTTGGTTACCCCAAGTGGAAGGTGAGATGTAGTGTAGCAGCAGATTTCCCCTATGTGGAGGGTAGGGTTTGTCTCCCATAGGACTCACAGAGATACAATAAGGTGGTAAAGTGAACAGTGGCGCCGAGGTTGCTAACTTCGCATGGACCTGCACACACAACAAATAACTTTGCTCCCAACGAGTGCAGAGGAGTTATCAATTCCTCCGGCCTTGCTGTTTACAAAGGATCAATGCAAGAGATAATAATAGTGGCAACTGAAAGTAAAGACTGAAAGTAAATTGAAGATGTAAAAACTGGTGGAAATATGGACCGGGGACCCATGACGTTCACTAGTGATGTCTCTCTCCCAAAAGACGATAAAAGTGCTAGCGAGGTAAACAAATCACAGCTGGGCAATTGACAGGATTATAAACGCACCGCAATGCTAACTATGCTACAAAAGAAAGTAAGAGGCTCAAAAGCAATGGGCATTACGCCAAAGTAAGTAGACAGAAATCCATCTGCATCTACTACGAATCATCCACCTTGAGATATCTATCCAGAACATCTCGCAGGTATTAAGTTGCGAATCCCACCCAAAGTGTAAACTCAAAGCAACAGACAAGTTCATTAAAAGAACTATGCATAATTAAACAATCCTTGCACCCGCAAGTACAAGCACCGTTGTTTTATCCCTGGTGGCAATAGCACATCCCCTAGTCTCATGTTTCTTTCACTCAAGCTAGACATCAGGGGGCTGAACCCACAATAAAGCATAACGCTCCCTCTTGGAGTTGCAACAAATCACTTGGCCAAAGCAAAATACGGCAACGAAGAACATGCAAGAATTTACTAAAGAACACAAATATAAAAGAGAACAAAATATATTACTCATCACAATCTCAACATAATCTCATAATCCATCAGATCCCAGCAAACTCAGCATAGCAACACATAAATTACAAAGGTGCCTTGATCATGTGAGGCAGCTCAAGAGGTCTCGAAAGTGGATGCACAAAGAGGGGAGGAGAACATCACATAGCTACTGGTCATGGACCCATGTTCTAAGGGGGACTACTCACAAGACATCCGGGAGGCGTCCATGGTGATGGATGGTCTCCCGGAGGGGATTCCTCCTTCCGGCAGGGTGCTGGGGCAGCTTCTCCTGGCAGCCCCGATCTTGAAACGGCGGCGGTGGCGGTACAGAGAGGAGAACGTGAATACCAGATCGATATTAGGGGTTTCCGTCACGGGGGCTAAATATAGGCCAAAGGGGGCACCGAGAGGGCCCACAGGGCAGCCAGGAGGCCTCCTGCCGCGGCCCTAGGCCGTGCCAGGGACCCTCCTAGGGCCCTGGTGGGTCCACCCCCTTCCATCTTTAGTTCTTCGGGAAGCTTCCGGGTCGCTGATTTTTTATATAATTTTTCCGGGATTTTTTTGGCACTTTTAATGGCCGAAAAACCTGAAATACAAAAACAGCAGAAAACATGAACTGGCAACTCGGTGCACTGAGTTAATAGGTTAGTCCAAATATGATAAAAAGTGTATGCAAGTTCAATAAAAACATGGCAAAGTCACACAAATCATGCATGGAGCAAGCAGAAATTATAGAGACGTTTGGGACGTATCAGCAGCATCTTTAAATCCCACAGGAATGCTCCAAGCATTTTGAACAATATCTTTAAAACTAGTGTGTTGGATCCAATAATTCTCAAATCTGAATAGTTTTGACCTCACTTAAATTGACTCGCATAGATAGTTTACCTTATGCTTAACCTCATGCCATGTTTTGTGTGAGATGCCTTGTTAACAACCTTTGATCCTGTTGTGTAGCTAAACAACTTGAACCGTCGTAAATGTTTAGTATCGTCGTGTTTGACCGATACCTAACTTAACCTGTTAGTAACCGCTCTCGGTGATAGATGCGATACCATGCGTTGTCTCGTGTTGCCTTCTTGATGTTGTTTGATGATGATTGCTTCATAGTAATAGATGCTTGCTCGTCGATTTCCTTTCCAGTGTTTCCTTCTTGTGTGCTCCCGTGGTTACCCTCGGAGACGTTGTGAGCTTGCGATCGACTACACCTTCGGCACCGACTTCTCAACAGGTAAGGGGGGGCATATATCATGCTTATAAATTTCAGCTCAGTTGCCTAGGTATAGGATAGAACGATTGCTTGATCCTTCCACCTCACATTTATGCGTCCATGTTAAAATCCAAACAACCATGTCCTCCACCTCCCAGAAAACCATTGTTTGGCCATATACCTTGCTTGCTTGACCACTTCTTAGTATGCATGCTAGAATGCTATCTTGTTCCCCTGTTACTCCTTGGATTGGGCTATCACACTATTATATTGTTGTGGATGATATGATTATTATGATTTTGACTATATTCGACCAAGGATGGAAGGTCCAGGCTATCCCGCCCCGATGCTTTGTTCCATTCGAGTCACCTAGGATCCGATTTTCGGGTATTCGTTCTAAGACTGAGCGTGCCTAACCGCGTGTGGGATTTTATGGGGTCCCCTCTTCTTATCTACCTAGATCCAAACATTTCTAGTGGTGGCCCAATCTGATTTACCATTTGAAACCGTGTGTGTGACTGGTGAGCTCCCAGCAGATTTTAAAATAACTCGGGCCAGCAAGGACAGAGACCCCTTGTTTGTCCACACTGGTGAGCTAGGGACGCCCCTGAGTTTAGGTGATTCTAACCCCGACCTTGGCCATACGGAAGAGTCCGATCTGAGAGCTTGGCCGGTTCATGGATTGGGTGTCGACTCCCCGAGGGCCACCCAGATTTGTTTGTTGTTAGTTAGAGGGATTATGATGTCCGGATCTCTCAGAAAAACTCTTCAATGAGTGTCTTTAAAGGGCCCGACTGAGAGAGCCGGCATACATGTGGAGCTTATAAAGGACAGTTGGTACACCCCTACAGGATTAAATCTTTTCGAGAAGCCGTGTCCACGTTTATGGACGACTTGGAACCTACGTCTTGTTCATATATAACATCAACTGCATCATAACTAACACTTGATCAACGTGTGTGTGCTTTGATTGCTTCGTCTTCGTCGGGACTCGAAGGGGAGGAAAAGGATAGGATAGGTGTTATGTTTTCGTAAGTAGTTGATAGAAAGACTTGTTGGAGGCGATTACTCTTTGAATGCTTGGCTTATCATCTCAGTCTAAATAGATCGTTAGCCACCTCATATATTGCTAGTGCGGCTGCAAACTCAACTACTACCCCCATCTTACCGTGAGAAGTTAGTTATCTTGTTGATATAGCTCACCCCCTTCTTCTCTCTTTTATGTACGTTATGCAAATGATCTTGGACTACAGAGGTGCTTGGCGGCCCTTCTTCCGGATGCTTTCGTGGAGACTCGACGACTACTAGTTAGGTGGATCCCGCCGGAGAGCCTGGACCCGTGTGGTTACGGGAATGGTGTGTTTTCCCTTTGCCATTAGGCATTTGATTGTAGTCTGTACTCAGACATATTGTTGACACCGGTTTTTCACACGACAAAAAACCTATATAAGATGACCTCAAATTAAGAAGTGCTCTACATGAAAAAGTTGGGTATTGTTGATGTGAACATCCTTGTAGTTCAAGCCATCGCCATCCGATTTCATCTCAAAGGCCGAAACTATATTTGAAGCAATAAGATCCTGACATTCGAAGTACTATTCTGACAATTAGAACTTCAAGACATCATCAAATGGAAAAATATTCTACATGGAGCGGTTTGGTCTCGTCAAACCGGTCGATTTTGGTTGTTGGATCATCTCAATCCGAGTTCTACAGAAAAAGTTATAGCCATGACAATATATACCTGTCAAGAGGGGAAAAAATGTTGCTCGGAGCCAGACACCTATACAGTTGATGTCTGATGGAAAGCGTGAGGATTTCGGCCCTTAAGATGGCCTCCAATAAAAAACGTTCAATAGGAAAAAGTTTGGAAATTTCAAGGGCTACAATTTTTATGTTTTGAGTTTTTCATCTGAGGTCGTTTGCAGCCCTAAAACTAGAAAAAAAATGAACTACTGTCTTGGGACCACCTGTAATCCGAGTTCGGTTATGTTTGGAGAGATTTGGACGGGATTTGGAGTCCTCTTATTGTACGGAAAGTCCAGCCTCCTCATATATAGATGAGGTGACGGTCGATTGAAACAACACACAATCGAACAAACACATCTACATCTTTTTACCCTAATTTTATCTCTCTCCCTTGTATCTTGCTTCTTGTTCTTCGTTTTTCTTCAGATTTGGAGGCTTCGATCTACAAGGCTCCAGGGGCATTCAGGACGACTTGGAGCAGCCAATCGTCACCGGGTACTCCGACGGGGTCCCTCCCGAGTAACCGGGGCGTCTGGTCTCAAAAGCGCCTTCCGGATTTTCTTGCGTATCACGCTTCCGGTAGGCTTCCCGCGGCGTGAGTTGCGGAGTATCTCCCTCAGTGCTGCGGGTACACGTGAACTTGTTCGTGTGTCAACACATGTTTTGGCGACTCCGCTGGGGACGAAGCTTTGAATAGTCTCTGTCCTGTTCTTGCTACGAATAGATCGTCATCAAGTTGCTGCAATGTACGAAGGTAGTATGAATTCCCAATTCACCTATGTAGATGCAAATAATGCATATGTTGTTGCTAGGTTATCTAATGAGCATGATGTATCGGCTAGACCTAGTTTTATAAATTATTCATCTAATTGTGTGCAGCAGCCGGTTCATAATAATCCATACGCTTCAAGTTCTAGTTTTACCAACGTGCAACATATGTATCCCAACCTTCATGCATCGGCAACCGCACAAATCCTTATGCCGATGAATAACATGATGAGCTCGGTTGATAGAGTTGAATCATCCCATGTAGGAACTTTCAATAACATACAACAAAGTGTTTCACCTTTTTATTCATCGGCACCTAACTAGCAATATGTTAATCTAAATATGTCGATGGATAGGGGAATTGGCCATGCTAGTACTAGTTATTCGACAATTGCCATCAACCATCATATGCTACACCTCATGCTACTAATCTGTCAATACCATATGCAACTGTTAATACTCATAATTTGGCTTCACACCTTCATGGTCATAGACAAACAAGTGACCAAATTACAATTTCTTACATCATGATAGGGGATTACCAAGTCACTATACATTTGATTAGTTTCATTCCTGTTGCTGATTCAAAGGGCCGAAATATTTGATTTGTTATTCCATTTGTTTACTTCGGCTATATATGCTTTAATGGATGAGTTCTACAAGAGTCTTATGGTAATGCCCGATATTTGTTCTATCGTCCTAAGAATACATCTAAACATAGCCGGTGTGTTTTCCTAAACATCGCCCTTAGGTTTTTTTGGAGATTGAGACAAGGTGTACGTTCATTAAAAATATGTTGCATAGACCAATTCACAAGTTGCAGAATTGGTGAGTGGGATTATGATTTGGCTAGGTATGATATAGCTAATTTAAATATATGAGAAGCCAAACCATTGCTGTTTTTAGTGAGCATAATATTTTTATGAACCTCATGGTTTTGGTATTGCTTTTATATCTCCTCATGGTACTGTTCTGATGCCTCATCATGCTTAGAATATTGTTGCACAAACAATCAAAGTTGAATATGTATTATTCGGTTTAGAGCTTTTACTTGCTATAGGTGCACACATATTGAGGCTTTTTGTGATTCATTATTAGTTGTGCATCAAATATCTATGGATTTCATATGATTTGACGAATCATTTAAATGTTTATCTTGATAAATGACTAGCTATAATTTCTACTTTGAGTTATTTTAGCATTGATCATATATCTAGACATGACAATTGGAGAGCAAATGAATTGGCACGATAAGCATCTGGTTATCACGTTGATAGTAACATGGTTCATATTTCTCAGAAAACCGATGCCTAGTCTTGCCAATATAGAAGCGGCCGACTTAAAGCTTGATGCTTCGGTCATTAATAAACAAAGATCTAGTGCAAGTCAGGTGGCTAGTTGGAACAAACATATTTTTCTTATTTACAGGATCCAAATTGAGAAGATCAGGCAGGTTACAGCATGGGATACATTCATGGAGATACTTGTGTATTCAAGACAAGACATATTTGAAGAGGTTTGACTCATGAGATAGCCAGTCTGAAGGCATGGCCGATATGAAATTTTCTCCCTAAGAACATGCATGGTCGATGGAGTGCCGACATCGTCCTTAGACCTGATGTGGTGCAAGTTATTTTTCGACACGCAGGTTTTGCCGAAAAATAGGGGGGCATGTGTTGACACCAGTTGTTGGCATGACAAAAAACCTATATAAGATGACCTCAAATGAAGATGTGCTTTGCATAAAAAAGTTGGGTATTTTTATGTGAATATCCTTGTAGTTCAAGCCATCGCCATCTGATTTCATCTCGAAGGCCGAAACTATGTTTGAAGCAATAAGATCATGGCATTCGAAGTACTATTCTGACAATTAGACCATCAAGACATCATAAAATGGAAAAAATATTCTACATGGAGCGGCTTGGTCTCGTCAAACCGGTCGATTTTGGTTTTTGGATCATCTCAATCCGAGTTCTACAGAAAAAGTTATAGCCATGACAATATATACCTGTCAAGAGGGGAAAAATAACGCTCGGAGCCAGACACCTATATAGTTGATGTCTGATGGAAAGCGTGAGGATTTCGGCCCTTAAGATGGCCTCCAATCAAAAAACGTTCAACAGGAAAACTTTGGACATTTCAAGGACTACAATTTTTATGTTTTGATTTTTTTCATCTGAGTTCGTTTGCCGCCCCAAAACTACCAAAAACCGAACTACTGTCTTGGGAACACCTGTAATCCGAGTTCGGTTATGTTTGGAGAGATTTAGACGGGATTTGGTGTCCTTTTCTTGTACGGAAAGTGCAGACTCCTCATATGTAGATGAGGTGATGGCCGATTGAAACAACACACAATCGAACAAACACATCTATATCTTTTTACCCTAATTTTATCTCTCTCCCTTGTATCTTGCTTCTTTTTCTTTGTTGTTCTTCAGATTTGGAGGCTTCGATCTACAAGGCTCCAGCGGCGTTCAGGACGACTTGGAGCAAACAATCATCGCTGGGTACTCCGACGGGGTCCCTCCCGAGTAACCGGGGCATCTGGTCTCAAAAACGCCTTCCGGAATGTCTTGCGTATCGCGCTTCCGACAGGCTTCCCGCGGCGTGAGTTGCAGAGTATCTCCCTCGGCACTGCGGGTACTCGTGAACGTGTTCATGTGTCAACACATATATCTTCCGCTGATGTATTGCATTAAGGCAGTTGTATGCCGATTGTATGAGATGTTGTTTCCTTGTAACTGTAATGTTGTGATATCATGTTGAAATCCGATAAATATGCTTCGTCATATGTCGCGGTGGGTCCGATATGTTCTTCATCCTCGGGTTTGGATGGAAACGTCCAAATCTGAAACAGTACCGGATATCGGGTCTTACAGTAACCAACGAGGAGCGAGAAGCTATCAGCTGGCGTTGTGATAATCTCCGCCAAGGGAGAAAAGCTAAAGTATATAATACAGGTCAACTTTGAGAAGGCATCCAACCATGAAGCAGAATACGAAGCCTACCTTCACGGAATGCGCATGGCAAAAGCCTGCGGTGCCACCCGCTGATAACAAGAGAGTTGACTAGTGCCACACCTCTCCTCATTGGTTACCCCAAGTGGAAGGTGTGATGTAGGATAAGGGACAATTTCCCCTATGTAGAGGATAGGGTTTGTCTCCCATAGGACTCCGGAAATTATAAGTAGGTGGTGAAGCGAGCAACGCGCCGTTTGAGATATTGGTCTCTTAACCTGGACCTGCACACAACACAAATAACTTTGCTCCCAACGAGTACAAAGAGGTTGTCAATCTATCCGGCCTTGCTGTTTACAAAGTATCAACGCAACAGATAATAGTGATAATGGTAGCAACTGGAAAGTAAAAGAAAGAAAGTAAATGAGCGTGTAAACAGTGATTAGATTATGGACCGGGGTCCCGTGATTTTCACTAGTGATGTCTCTCTCCCAAAAGACAATAAAACTGCTATGCTAGGTTAACAAATTACAGTTGGGTAATTGACAGGATTATAAACGCATCGCAATGCTAACTATGTTACAAAGAAAGGAAGAGGCTCAAAAGCATGGGCAGTACGCGAAAATAAGTAGACCAAAATCTAACTGCATCTACTACTAATCATCCACCTTGAGATATCTATCCCGAACATCTCGCTGGTATTAAGTTCCGAGCCCCACCCAAAGTGTAAACCGAAAGCAACAGACAACTGCATTAAAAGCACTTTGCGTAAAGTAAACAATCCTTGCAACCGCGGTTACAAGCATCGTTGTTTTCCCCCTTGTGGCAACAACACATCCCCTAGACTCATATTTCTGTCACTCAAGCATGTCATCAGGGGGCATGAACCCACAATCGAGCATAACGTTCCCTCTTGGAGTTGCTACATACTACTTGGCCAAAGCAATAAGTAGCAACGGACAACATGCAAGAATTACTTAGGAACAAAAATATAAAAGATAAGAACCAAATATATTACTCTATCACAATCTGAACATAATCTCAGAATCTATCATATCCCATCAAACTCAGCATAGCAATAGCAGAAATATTACATATGTTCCTCGATCATGTAGGGCAGATCACGAGGTCTAAACCATGAAGAACAAATAGGGGAGGAGAACATCACATAGCTACTGATCATGGACCCATGGTCCAAAGAAAACTACTCACGACACATCCGAGAAGCATCCATGGTGGAGGGAAAGCTCCCGGAGGTCGATCCTCCCTCCGGCAGGGTGCCGGGAAGAGGTCTGCTGGCGCTACTGATCTTGGAAGCGCGGAGGCGACGGAACAGAGGCGAGATCGCGAGAAAGGGTTCTGTCTTCGGGGGTTTCGCGTCACGGGGAATATATAGGCGAAGGGGGGCAGCCAGGGGGCCACCAGGGGTCCAGGCGCCCCCTGGCGCGGCCAAGCCCTAGGCCGCGCCAAGTGGCCGCCTGGGGCCCTGGTGGGTCCCACCTGGTCCTCCTCCAGGACTCTGGAAGCTTCCGTTGCGCAGATTTTTTATCTGATTTTTCCTGGATTTTTGGAGCACTTTTAGTATGGGGAAAACTGATATAGAAAAACAGCAGAAAACAGAAACTGACACTGGGTACACTGAGTTAATAGGTTCGTCCAAATATGATCAAAAGTGTATGAAAGTGTATCTAGATCATAGCAATATCACACAAAACATGCATGGAGCAAGCAGAAATTATAGATACGTTTGGGACATCTCAACATCCCCAAGCTTAATTCCTGCTCGTCCTCGTAAATGATAACAAGCATAATTTATGTGGTGACATGCTAGAAAGCATACCAGAACTTTGAAAAGTAAAGCAATCAAGGTATGTGATTAAATTCAAGTCATAACATGCAAGAGTCTATATTAGCAATCAAATAAGCAACAAAAGAACATTAGGTGCAAGAGCTCTCACTATCTGTGACTCGAATGTCTCCAAATGGTGTTTGTGTGCAAGAAAGGGGATAGGGAATACGAGAAAAAAGTATTTTTTTTGAGAACTCAATCTACTAAAGTTTCACACTTGGTCTTCCTTGGAATCTTATCTTGACTCGTCCCCCGACCACTAGCTAGGTACAAGTCAATTTGATCCACTCCTTTTCGATGTTTTGAGCACTCATGCAATGGATGAGCGTAAGCACGAGAGTTGACGCTTAGGATGGCAAAGAGAGAAATATGGTGGAGGAGGAAGACTAAAAGGGTGAGAAAGACTCACATCAATGAGGACAATCATAGGCAAGAAGGCCAAATGATAGATATGATGTGAGGAGTAGGGATTGCCATGCAACGGATACACATATGAGCTAAGAAAAGCTCTCCAATGGAACTAGTGGGGGTTCATCTAACTTGCTCGCTCATGAAGACCTAGAGCTCTTTTGAGGAGGCTCATCCTTGGAATATTCAAGCCAAGTTCTATAGTGTGAAGGTCCCCACATAGCTATATGCATATATGATCATCTCTATGGAGTACAAGGATAAGAGGGAGTACTAGTGTGGATATTTCAAAAGGATAGTAGTATTTCCCCTTTCTCTCTTTTTTTCTTTTTTTTCTATTTTATTTTATTTTTTGGTGGCCTCAATGTCTCTTTCTATTTAACTCTCATTTGTCCTCTTTGGGATCTTTTATTGTGTCCACTTTGGGATCTTTTCCTCACTTAAGTGCAACACTCTATTTTACAAGAGGGTATAGAAGATCTTTCACACTTTACAAGGTACTCAAACATAAAGAAGATGTAGCTATCATGATGTATGCAATGTATTCCTCTGCCAGTGTAGAAGGAACATGTATGACATGAAGATCAAGTTATGAAGAGGTGGATGTTGCATGGCAATATATCTCAGAAAGGCTATGGAAATACCTTGATAGGTAGGTATGGTGGATGTTTTGAGGAAAGATATAAGGAGGTTTATGATGACAGAGCATATCATACCAAGGGTTTGGATGTACCGGCGAAGGTGGACGCCAACTCTCGGAGTGAGAATAAGGCAATGCACGGCACGGGAGAGGCTAGCAAATATGAGGAGGTGGAAGTGTCAACTTTCAATACTTACATTAGTCCGAAGAACTCATGCACTTATTATAGGTAACTCTCAATCTAATAAGGAGGTTCACAAAGAGACAAGTACCCCGAGGAGGAGTGTATGGGGGTTTGGTTATCCTTCCGCATCCTCGACTCATGGTACGTGCGTGTACTCTAATATCCGACCCCTCAAAAGATTAGTGATCCATATAGTAGCTAGAGTTCTCAACTAGTTTTGTAGGTTTTGAAAATAAATACGGATTTCCCAAAATACGACACCTATCCCTAATAGGCTAGAGCTCTTGACACCAAAAGTTCAAACATTACTCACAACAATACCTCAAAACTATTGCAAGTTACTACGAAAATTAAATAGCAACCTCAATTACCTACTTTCAAGACAAGACACAACTCAGTGCGACAACCAACTCTCTTAACAATATAAACATCAAAACTAAAGAGAGTTCCAGCAACATTCTAAACAAAAGCCAAGGCTCTTGCTAAAGACGAACTAAGACTAAAACTAAACATGGCAGTAGCTATGTAAAGATAAAGAACACACAACAACAAAAAGATAAGCATGAAAAATCCTATGATGTGTTCCAGATTGAAATGGAGCGTGTTTATCTCCCACACAAATTAAGCTGGGGTCTAACTTGTTATGAATAGCAAGAAAAGATAAAGAAAACTAAAAAGTAAACCTAAGAGCGAGATGCTCCAAGCATAGCACATAACGCATGAAGTGATAAAAATATAGTGAGACGAAGGAAGAACTGATGATTGTTGATGGAGAAGGGGATGCACGGGGGCATCCCCAAGCTTAGACGCTTGAGTCTCCTTGAATATTTATTGGGGATGCATGGGGGCATCCCCAAGCTTGAGCGCTTGACACTCCCAGATATTTTTTCATCATCTTCCATCGCACACTTGAAAACTCCCTTCATACATAACTCATCATAAGCTGATTAGAGAGGTTAGTACCCTTAATAAAATAAATTTTCCCCACTGGATATAAAGATATTCTTGAAGATCTACTGTTTATCAAGATTTCCAAAAGGTTTTTGGAAAGAAAAAGCAAGCTTAAGGTTTGCAAAAGTAAGGAGAGGCAAAACGTGGCAGAATATGTGAAAAACAGAACAACAGGTAGTAGAGAATTTTTTCGAGGCACTTCTGCAACTCAAATAAAAAGACTGATAACATACGAAAGTTTCACAATTGTATAGAGCATCCTGTGTAAAAAATTCAGCTCAAAAAGATGAACTGGTGATTTGTTGCAATTTTTTCTGTCAAGTAGACAGAATCTGTTTTCTGGACAACAAGTCACAACTTTTGCTTCCCTTATCATAAGAGGCTATAACTTGGCACAAAGCTTGAAAATAAAGATACAATGATCTTGCTATAGTAGTAACAATCATCAAGACGACTAAAAACAGAAGTAAAAACATCTTGGGTTGCCTCCCAACAAGCGCTTTCTTTTACGCCTTTAAGCTAGGCAAGAAGTTTAAGGAAGATGCTCTCACAAGAGAATAAGAGTTTAAGCAAAGGGGACCAGCAAGAAGCAAATATGGAACACATTTAAGTCTAACCCAATTCCTATGCATAGGCATCTTGTAAGAAAATAAATCAAAGAAGCACAAAGTGACATGCATAGGAAGGAGAAAAAAGAACAACTTCAAAAATTTCAACATAAAGAGAGGAGTTTTAGTAATATGGAAGTTTCTACAACCAAACTTCCCTCTCTCAAAATAATTTTCAGTAGTATCATGAACAACATCAAGAATATAACTATCACATAAATCATGTTGTTCATGACCTACAAGCACACGTGTATAGTTTTCAACACGGTATTTGGGATCATAAGATAAATGCAACCCATCACATTGAGTCTCAATAAGAGCACCGTTCTCTGGAATATGATTTGGAGATTTCAAAAGGATAATCGAAAAATCAAGTGTGGGTGAAATAGCAACAATTTCGTGCTTAACATAAGGAAATATAGCAAGTTCATCTTCGCAAGCATAATCCATATTGGAATCATGGCCATCAACAAAGCAATTATCACGATTTGCAGAAAGGGATATTTCAAGTGAGTCCTCGGAATCATGGGATTCCTCCTCAAAGCAATCATTGGCCTCTTCTTGGGCAGCAAACATTTTGTTTTTAAAATCTTCAATATAATCATTGCGAACATAATTCTCAAAGCAATAAGCAAGAACTGCAAAGTTTTCAGACTTGTAAATAGTATCGTAATACTTTTGAATCAAAGAAGCAATCTCATAAGCACCCTTAAAAGCAACAAATTCTTCAATCTTTTCAACATCAAAGTAATCATAAACACCTTTAGCATAAGAATATAGGATCTCATTTTCATTAAACTCACATTGGAAAGGAAGGTGTTGACGATCTATATTAGAGCAGCAAGTAAAACCATAAATGTAGCATAAACACTTAGCATAGAAATAAGAAGTTTGTATTTGGTCCCATAAGTGTTTCCCTTTCTGAGATAGGCGGTTCCGCGTATAATGAGCATGCTCATCCAATGATTTTCCCTCAAACAAGTCGGTTTGGTTTTTAGCGCAAGCACAAATTGATCAAAGACGATCCAAGTGAAAAATGTCCATCCTACCATATTTGGGTGGTTCCACACCCATGGTAAAGATAGCATAACTAGGCAAAGCAAGACAAAGGCAAAAGGTAGCAACTATTTTTGTGGTTTTTCATAAAGGAGACTGAGATAAAAAGTGAAAAGTAAACTAACAAGACTAAAAATAAAAGGTAAAAGATAATGTACAACTCCCCTATCATAGCACTCGGAGTCCCCGGCAACGGCGCCATAAATTCGCTTGATGACAAGAGAGTTGACTAGTGCAACGCCTCTAGAAGGCCATGCGCCACCATCTGTTAGGGGTGGCGCACTGGAAAATAATGCGCCACCCATAAGACCTCATGGGTTGCGCATTATTTTCCAGTGCGCCACCCCTAAGAGTGGGCCAGCCTGGATGATCTTATACGTGGCACATCTAGTAATATGCGCCACCCCTAAGAACCTTATAGGTGGCGCATTCATAGAATGCGCCACCCCTAAGAGCTTAGGTTTGGCGCATTGTTGTAATGCGCCACCCATAAGAGCTTAGGGGTGGCGCATTTCACCAATGCGCCACCACTGACTTGCTATATGTGCCACTAAATGCCTGGAGCTGCCCTTATATACTCCACCCCACCTACCACCTCTCATTCACTCCACACTATTCTCAAACTAGATCCACTCTTCTCAACCTAGATCTATTCGGTTTTATCCTCCTCCCCACCTCATTTCTTCCATTTATCCATCGATACTTGGCATTACATCTATTTTGTTTCATATTGAAGTAAGTGGATCTCCTCCCAAACACTTTTGTTCCATTTATGACCATATACTTGCCTTTATTAGCTTGGGGGTTGTTGTATATGTGAAGCTTGGGTTTGATGTATATGTGATCTTGTGGTAGTTTGATGTATATGTGAAGCTTATGGTGGTTTGATGTATATGTGAATCTTGAGTGGCCAATGTTTTGCCGAAATTTCGATTCATTTCCGTTTCGGCAAATTTCTGGCGCACTCTCCGCATGCTCCCATGCATTATTAGGGAAGGTCATGCTGAATTTTTCCGGCAACGACTGTGATATATAATTGTGTTGCTCTCTCCGTGCACGCAGGTGATCGACCATGGTCCGCGAGATGCTGAGCGATATCACCGTGGCTAGGTGGATGCAATGTGCGACAAACGACATGCTAAGGAATAATAGGTCGGATATAAGATGTCTGTGTCAGAGATGCAAACTGCAGTGCGTGACCGAGCCTGATTCAGGAATATTGTAAAGACACCTGAATCATAATGGTTTTATGGATGGCTACACACGGTGGATAAGTGATGAAGCTGGTGAGGAGGAGGACGTCAATGGTGGGGCGCCAGTAAATGAAGAAGGGCAACCAGACAACAGCGGCGGGCGAGAAGACGAAGAGCATCCCGTACATGATCATGAAGAAGATGCCGAAGTGGATCATGTAGATCAAGATGCCGGACATGAAGATCAAGATGTCGGACATGTTGAGGATTCAAGCTGGGTGCGGGACCCTCATGTTCAAGAGCTGCTTGTCAAAAAGGCGTTGAACGCAAGAGGTGCAGCTAGAGAGAAAGCCAAGATGGCACAACTCGAGAAAGACGCGATTACGAAGTTATACGAAGGATGCAACGACGGGGATACCCGCTTGAATGTAACACTTGGGGCTATGGAGATGAAGGCAAAACACAAATGGACCGACGAAAGCTTCGATGATAACATGGCATTCTGGCACGATCGTCTTCCGAAGGGCAACACGTGCCCAACTAGTATTGGTGAGGCCAAGAAAGTCCTTTGCCCTCTCGATCTTCCGCAGATTAAATACCACTTCTGCATAAATGATTGCATAATCTATCGGGGTGAGGACGAAGATAAAACCACATGTTCGGTGTGCGGTGTTAGTCGATACAACAGAGGGAAGGAAGTTCCTAGAGAAGTGGTATGGTACTTTCCGATCACTCCTCGTCTGCAGAGGTATTTCGTAGATCCCGAGGAAGCAAAGCTCATGACCTGGCACGCGTATAGAAAGAAGCTAAAAGAGGATGACCCGAACCCGGATCCAGAAAAGGAGGACATGCCGAGGCACCCTTCAGATCGTAGCCAATGGACTGCGTTGGACCTCGAATACCCAGATTTTTGGAAAGAACCAAGGAACCTCAGGATTGGTGTGAGCGCCGATGGAGTCAATCCGTTTGTCGGCCAGAGCAGCACACACAGTACATGGCCCGTGTTTGTATGCATATACAACCTTCCCCCCTGGAAGTGCATGAAGAAAAAGTACATAACAATGTGTATGTTAGTTCAAGGGCCGAAACAACCAGGTACAGAACTCAATCTATATCTGCAGCTGTTGATAGAGGAGCTCGAAACGTTATGGAAAGACGGACTCAATAAGTGGGACGCCGCGGCAAAAGAATATTTCCCAAAGAAAGTCGCGGTGATCATGACGGTGCACGACTATCTCGGATACGGATATTTCTCAGGGCAGGTGGTCCAAGGATTATGTGCATGCGTTAGGTGCATGGATAATACAACGTACCGCCAGCTACCAAAAGATCCCGGATCTTCAAAAACCGTGTTCCAGGGGTCTCGGAGGTGGCTTCCCAAGAAACACGCGTGGAGAAAACAGGGACATCTATTCGATGGAAGCGAGGAGCTCTGAGCACCCCCAGCTCGAAGGAGCAGCAAAGAAATCGACAACTTGCTGAAAACTTGGAAAGAGTGCCCCGCGCCGGGAAAGAAAGAAAAGAAGACTCAGCTGTTGATGAGGGTATGGAAAGCGAGGTCTGCTTTCTGGGATTTGGAATACTGGAGTCTCCTCCGTAGTCCTCATATCCTTGATCTCATGCATATCACAAAGAACATGTGCGAGAGCTTGTTTGGCACGCTGCTCAACATGCCGGAGAAGACCTAGGACGGGCCAAAAGCAAGGAATGACTTGAAATTTATGAGCATCAGGAGGGAACTTCACCCCCCTAGTGACGACGATGATGAGCCAGAGGAGGAAGAGGATACGGAAACGCAAAACTCTCGCAAACGAAAAAGGACGACCAAGAAAAAGACCGGTATTGATCACTGCCCCACGGCATGCTTCACTCTGTGCGAGGAGGAGATCAAGCGGTTTATCCACTGCCTCATAGGAGTAAAATTTCCGAATGGCTACGCGGGGAAGATAAGCAGATACCTAGACGAGGCGAAGTAGCGTTTCAGCGGGATGAAATCTCATGACTGTGCCGTGCTGATGACGCAGATTCTCCCGGTTGCGATCCAAGGGATAATGGACGAGCACGTCCGTAAAACGTTGTTTGGCCTTTGCAACTTTTTTGACGTCATCTCCCGGAAGTCAATTTGCGCTACGCAACTCAAAAGGCTACAGGAGGAGATCGTGCTAATACTATGCGAGCTTGAGGTCTATTTCCCGCCCGCGTTCTTCGACATTATGGTGCATCTGCTGATCCACGTCGTGGAGGATATCATCCAACTCGGGCCTGCGTTTCTGCGCAACATGATTCTGTTCGAAAGGATGAATGGACACATCAAAAAATACGTTCGTAACAGGTCCCGTCCAGATGAAAGCATAGCGAAGGGCTTTCTAACCGAAGAGTGCATCTCTTTTTGCACGAATTATCTCAACACCGAGAACCCTGTTGGTTTGGCCGTCAACAAGCACTTTGGCAGGACCGATGGGTGTGGTCACCACGAGGGAAGCCCCGCAATGCATGTCAACTTTGACGGTCGAGACATCGACTTTGAAAGAGCGAGCCTAGTCGCGCTACAACACATCCACCTGGTCGATCCTTGGCTAGTAAAGCACAAGGATTTAATCAGGAAGAAGTACAGTGACCAGGGCCTGCAGATAACGGACCGAGATCCACGGCTAATCAAAGAGCACAACTCCGGTTTCATGACTTGGTTCAGGGACGAGCTTCGTGCTAATCCCCCGCGAAGGAACGCTTCCGAGGACGAAAAGATGATATTCACCTTGTCACAGGGTGCCGCACGCAACCTGATGACCTATCAAGCGTATGATATCAACGGATACACATTCTACACGGAGGAAAAGGACAATAAGTGCGATTACCAGAACTCAGGGGTAACGGGGATATTCTACACCGGTGACGTCAAGGAAAGAATCTATGGAAGGATCGAGGACATATGGGAGCTCGACTACTGTGGAGAGAAGATGCCGATGTTCCGTGTGAGATGGGCCAAGAGCGTCGTACAAGAAGACCGGTACTTCACCACCATGGTTATACCCGAATAAAAATCCAAGTCTGTGGGCGCAAACGTCACCGCGAAAAATGAGCCATGGGTACTGGCTAGCCAAGTGGACCAATGCTTCTTCATTACCGACCCATCAAAGCCGAGCCGCGTTGTAGTGAGGAGAGGCAAAAGAAACATCATCGGAATGGATGGAGTCGCCAATGAGCAAGACTTTGACAAGTACGGCGACCCGAAGATGGAGGATGACTACGCCGCTTAGGATACATACACCACAACCCTACCGAAGAAAGGTCTCCTCTCGTTCAAGAGGAAAAGTGAAGGCGTCCCGGGCCTAAATTATTCAACCACGACAAAGAAGGGCAAGAAGAAAATCGTGAGGAAACGATGGCTAGATAGCTAGCTCCAAATTTAAGAAAATCTTTTGTAATTTATGATCACATTCTTATGTTTGGATCATAGTTTGAAGTGTATGAACATCGATGATACACAATCGAAGCACCATGCCTAACTCATTAAAATTATTCTTTGCTATTTTTATAGAATGCATGGATCGAAGGAATGGAATGGTTAGCCCGCAAAAAAATTGAAGTGGTCAGCCCGCAAATAAAATAAAATGGTTAAACATTAATTAATAAAATGAAAAGGTTAAACGTTAATTAAAAAAATGAAATGGTAAAACATTTATTAAAAAAATTAAATGGTTAAACATTAAATAAAAAAATGAAATGGTGCTTAGGGGTGGCGCATTCAGGCCCAATGCGCCACTAAGGGATCATAGGGGTGGCGCATTTTGTAGAAATGCGCCACCAAGTGGATCCTTATGCGTGGCGCATTTCTGCAGAATGCACCACGCATAAGGATTCACTTGGTGGCCACCCCTAAGCCTCGACCTAACCAACTACCCATCCCCTACTCGCACAACCACCATTTCCCCCTAGCAGCCGTCGCCTAACCGGAGCCCTCGCTCGCCCTTCCTGTCGACGTCGGAGCCTCCCTCGACGCCATTGGAGACGCCATCCCGGAGCCCGCAGTCGTCGCCGCGCCTCTGCCTCGCCTCCGGCCGTCGTCGCCTTCAAGCACGCTTCTTCCCGAGCCCGCAGTCGCCGCCGCGCCTCTGCCTCGCCTCCGGCCGCCGTCGCCTTCAAGCACGCTTCTTCCCGAGCCCGCAGTCGCTGTCGCGCCTCTGCCTCGCCTCCGGCCGCCGCCTCCTTCTAGCAAGCGCCTTCCCTGTCATCGACGCCTACTCCCCATGGTGAGCAGTCGCCTCTCCATCCTCCCTTGTTCCAATTCTCTCTGCCCAGGCTGCCCTCCCTGTGTTCGCCGGAGGAAATGCTAGCTTTGTTTAGGATTTGGTAATGACTAGCTGGTGTAGTGGAGCAAAAATTAAGTGCTAAAATGCATATGGATTTAGAGCATGGTTCCTTTAGGAGGAGATTTTATCGGTCAGATGAGTTTTGGATGGTGACTGATGCTATGGGTACCAGTGAAATGTAAAGATGCATTAGCTTCTCTAACACTGTCTTGGTGCCACATGCTTCATGAGAGTTCTTGGACATGTTGTAGTATAAAACTTCTATAAGCATTTTTTGGTTAAGCAACTCTTTCCATGTTCCAAAGTTTGGGTTGCTCAAAAGGTTTTTTAACATGAATAATATTAGATGTTAGCTTTTTGTTATCTTAGAGTAATTAATAACACTATAATCCTTTTCAACAAGAATCCAATGAACTGTTGACACACTAGGACAGTGATGAAGTAGGTATACCGTTTGTTCTTATAAACATTAGAAACTATCTATAGTGTCATTGGGATTTGTTTTGTGTATTGCCAAAATAGAGAGATAGTTAGATGGTGCTCTGTTTTTTGAAGTGAAATTGGTCATGCCATTGAGGAACTTGATGGTGCTCTGTTTATGCCATTGTGATTTGTTTAATTTCTTGTATGTTTAAGTTGTTTAGATGATCAAAAAATCATTACTGATCATTACGGAAATCTGGAAAGGAGATATTTTCCATATAAATAATATGAACCAGGCCACTTAGCACATACAAGATCTATGTAGGGTCTGTTTTAATATATTTAGAAGAGAGAAAAGGAAGACCAACAAGCATAGCATATGTTCTTATTAATATTCTTGCTTACAAAAATATCTTCTGATTGTGCATTACTTTAAGTTGGTTTTCATCATCCTGAAAATCCAACACTTGTCATATAGATGTTGTTAAGAATATATCCACTATTTTACATGATATTTGGTGCCTCTGGTTATGAAATCTGATAAGAAAAAATGATATGTTGCTGGTTATTGTCACATACATATTATTCTATATGTTGTGCAGGGACTCTCATTATCCCCTTTCTCCCGAAATGTTGATTAACTTCCGTTTCGGTTGAGAATGGGGCACTCTCATGTTAAGAAAAATAGCAAAGGTCATGCCGAATTTTCCGTGAATTCGTGCATGACGTACCTTTGCTATTTTTATTAACATGAGAGTAGTTGCATTTATTTATTGTGATAATTAATTAAGTAGTTACATTTCTTAATATTGTACTAGTGCAAACATGTCGACCGGAGCCGACGCCGGTCCTTCTTCTCAGCCGGGAAAAAAAGGAAGAAATTTTGGAAATACTCCCAGGAGGAGGTCGAGGAGCAGAGAGAAGAGGAAGTACCTCCGACCGAGGAGGAGTATGAGGAGGAGATAGAGTCGGAGTCCGACTCATCGGATGATGACTTGGAGGAAGAGGCCGGTACGACAGACGGCGAGAGGAACATCGGCTAGGATGATGGGACCGGAGGCTCCAACACAGATGGTACCCAGTCGAAGAAGAGGAATCGGAAACCGACCAAGGTCGGCGCCATCCGGCAAGAGTTTACTGTTGTGACCGCCGTCGGGATTCCTAAACAGCCCGAACGTTTTTTGGAAGGGTACGGCCTTCAAGTCGCGGCGATCCTCCGCAACACCGTGCCGATCACCATGATTAACCTCAGGAGTCGTGAGAATATTCATTATTGTCAGCTTCTTATCAACAAGCTGCACGGACGATACAAGTTTCCGGAGCCGTACGATAACACCAAACTCAGAGGGAACAAAGTAAACACATGGGCCCTCAGGAAGATGAGCAAGGCCTTGTCCAGTTGGAAAACCCGGGTGAAGAGGGCAATTTTTGAAAAGAACAAAACCTGGGAGGAGCTCAAGGAGAAAGAGCCGTTGATCGACGAAGCTACCTACAACCTTTTCAAGGCTAGGTGTGAGTCCGAGCAAGCCAAGGCCGCGAGTGCAAAGGGCAAGGCCATGCGGTCGCAGGTCATAGGTAACCACCATCTCAGATCCGATAGTTACAACAGTTCCAAGCCTAAATGGGACAAGGAGGATGCCAAGTACGCCGCTGCGGGCATACCTAACCCCTTCCAGCAATACAAAGATGATCCGCAGACCGAATTCTTTGTGAGGGCCCGGAGCTATAAGGACAAAGCAACCTCGAAAATAATTATCGATCCTAAGATTCAGGAGTTTACGACTGTCGTGGTAAGTAGTTTACCACGCGACCTTGTCGATTGAATTCTTGAGTGAAGTTCACAATTTCTTAACGTTTCACATTCTTTTTGCGGCAAGCGGAAATGAAAATCGCCTCATCGCAGGAGTTGTCGGTTAAGCCGGCCGGCCCGTGGGACAACGCCTTTAACAGGGCGTTGAACAAGGTCAAGAAGGTTGACGACGTGACGGCGAAGCCATCGTCAGCCGGCCGTGTGGTCGGCTTTGGTGTGGACCTAAATTGGTCCGAATATTATGGAAAACCGACGGAGCAGTCCGGTTCAAGGGGGCGCAAGGCGAACAGTACCGAAGAAGACGCCACTTATGTTCGTGGACTGGAGAAGGTGAACATGCTTCCGCAGCTTGTCCAGGACGAAGTGGCAAAGACGATGAACGCTCTCCTTCCAGATATGATGCAGTCGCTTGCGAATTGGCAAGCGTGTGGTGGACAAGGGCCCATACCAGTCCCCAGCATGGTCGGCAGCAACTCGGGCACCGAGGCGCCTGCAGTTCCGAATCCCGCCGTAGTGGTGTCTCCCGCACCGACTCCCGGCGTATTGGTGACTCCGGCCGCCAACACCGCGGCGGCGGCGCCAGACGTGATGGTAACTCCTCCAGCCATGATTGAGCAACCGGGGCATAACAATAATGCACCCGGCGGCAGCGCAGATAGGGAGACCGACGCCACGGGAGGCAGCGCGCCCTCCGTCTCTTGCATGCCCGCCGTCATCGGCGGGGTCTCTTCACTAGCCGACCTCGACGCCCTCAAGGTAACTATAAGCGTCTGCAACTCAAACGAGGACTTCATCTCCTTGCCTTTTTTAGTGGAATCTCTCTGATGCCCTACATGCATATATATCTCTTTCGCAGGAGGACATTCCATGCATTCTATTGCAAGTCGTGGACGGCGAGTTGAAGGATGTTGCCAAAGGTAAAATCATTCAACCACAAAATCGAATCATGCACAATATGCTGATGGAACCGGAGATGCATAGGGTTCAAATCTCTCTCGTGATTTCGGGCTACGAGAGAGTTGAACCTCCCATTCAACTCCCCGGATACGATGAGGACGATCCGGCAGTCCTCAATGACTGTTTCGGCCAAATATGCCTATGGCCGAAGAGCCAAATGCGTTTAATGACGGGGGAAAGGGGCACCACACCTAGGACAACACCGCTAATCATCGTGTTGGAGCCACATGATCCCATCGGCGCACAACAAGAAGACGATGATCTTGATGATGATATCAACGCCGACCAGTTCATCAATACTTTGTATGATGTTGATGACTTATTCATGCCTCCTCCTGAAGGAGCCTATCAGCATGACAAGGAAGCTCGCGGTCCAGCTGATCCTGCGGCGAAGCCTGCTTGCTCCACGCGTCTCTTCGCTGCTTCTCAGGAGATGTCTTCAGCAGCTTGCGCCTTCACCGAGCCTCAAGCAGATGCCACAAGGAGATCTATTCTCAGCCCATCCACACTCCATAAGGTGGCCACTGAGCAGATAAAGGCCGGTGACTGCTCAAAATCAGAAAAGAAGAAGGGGCGGAAAAGAAAGAAGAGCATCACTTCGAGTAGCCAACCTTCGATGCCGATCCGGGCTCAGGACGGGCCACCAAGACCCAAGGATCTCTCGTTTGAAATCCATGTGGCTGGTACTGCGATGCTACCTAAGGACATGCTCGACCTTGCAACTTCGGATATGTAGAGTGTGCATCATAGTATTATGGCATTAGAGAAGATTCTTCTTCGAGAAGAGAATCCCTCGTACCCGGTTTTCATGGCCAAGGTGCCACTCAACATGGGCTTCATCAACACTATCCCCGCGGATATGATAATCCTGCGGTTTTCGGAGATCTTCAATTTGTACCATCTCAAGCGGCTGGACCATAGCCTTATCCGTCTGTTCTCTCTCAGCCTTTCTATGAGTATCATTAGAGATAAGACACCTTGCGTCGCGATATTGGACCCCTTCTACATGTGTGAAAGCATCTTGATGGACGACGGGGACGCGGCTCTCGCGGCGGGGTACATCACAGACTTCATGCTACAAAACACCGACAAGGATTCATTTCTTATGACCTACTCTCCCAAGTAAGTCATTCGCTCTCCGCCGTAGCATATATGCTTTCTTAGCTTTCCATTGTCCTCTTCCAACATTCCTTTTGGATTGTTTTAATTATGCAGTGAGGATCAAGACTGCGTGCTCATCTGCTTTTCACCGCAACACTCGCATGCCGTGTATTTAGACTCGGGGAGTGTGAAGAAGAAAGATTACAAGTATATCATGAGAGTTTTGGATGATGCTCTCGTCGGCTACATAAAAGCCGGAGGAAAGATCATGAAGCACAAGTTCAGGAAAAATCAGCCTGGCGTGAACGTGTTCAGCCACGTAACACAGTTCCCGTGCGTCAAGCAGCCGGCTGGCAGTGTGAGGGATGCGTACTACGCCCTTCATCACATGAGGGCGATTGTATAGGAACAACGCAACCTTACGATGCCAAGTCATCTCCGAACGTGGGACGAAAGGAAGGCGTAAATCGTCGATGCAAATCTTAAGGAGGAGTTCTTTCACATCCAAGCGCAGATGGCGACTATCATCCGTCATGAAGTACAAATGAAGGGGGCGATCTTCCACTCCAACATTGCACCATCCAATGGGGAGATAGAAGTCCGCCTAAAGGCCCTGCGTGACACAAGGCCTTCCATGACGAAAGAAGGATTCCGCCCATTCCCCGAGCCGAGTCAGAACAATTGAACAATTTATGTTATATATTACCTACATGTAATTTGGATGTACTCTTTGTGTAGTAGATGGTAGTGTCAAATACTCTTGGTGCTCTTTGTGTATAAAGGTCACTGCATATGCATTTTTATGCATATGTGCATGCTCCTGGCCATTGATCGACTTGCTTTATGTTGTTGATAAGAATAGATGCTATATTGCGTTGTTGTCCTTTGCTATGAATTCATATGGATGTGACCTCTAAATCTTTGTTTTGTGCAGGTTGAAGAGAAAACAAGAGATGATGACGAAAGCAGCTTTCTGTTTTCGATAATTTTTGGAGTCATTGTAATATTGTGATGGATGTAATCTTGTGAATCTTGTTGGCCTCTAAACCTTTGTAAATCTTTGCAATAAGAATTATAATGCAATTATTTTCTATCAATAATTGTTGGGCTCATTGTAATTGTAAGAGCAAAGTTTTGCCCCCGTGTGTTTTGGATATTGTTGGACAAAACAGTAGAGGAACTAACAATGTTTTCTACTGTAAACAGTTGAATAGGTTCCTGAAGGACAAGCTAGGTGATAAAGCTTCAGGGAAGGTCTTCCAGTTATCGAAGAATTACCCCCTTAGCGAAGCTTAATCACGGAGGATGACCCCCAAAAATGAAGGTGTCCTGAAGCTCAACTCATTGAAGAAAATGAATAAGACGGCGCAAGACTTAGATGTTTTTGTGTAGTTCTTTTTCTGTTCTTTGAGTCATAGGACAAACCGTACTATCAAGAGGGGTCTTTAGTTTGTGGACACCGAAGCTATTGAGAAAATGCTCAGATCAAATCCACACCAAGTGAGAAGCCTGAGCGAAGAAATCTCATGTGCACTAAGTTAAGCTTCAGTAGCAAAGACTTCGTTCTTTGGCTTCAGAAGAAGAACTAAGTCCGTGAGTCAGCTTTACTTGTTCCGCAAGTAAAGTTGCGCAGTGATTACAAATCCGACCGTTGTGGACAAGTGTCAAGCTGTCACTTCGGGTCAATTTGGTCATTCCGCACCTCGGGATCGCCAACTATAAATACGCCGCCCCGTCCTCCTTTTGCGGGTGGCTGCTCTGAGAATATTCCTGAGAGAGATTGAAGAGAGCACCCCAAAAACGCCACCGAAGCAAAACCCAGAATACTGAAGCCTAAGTCCCATTGATCTGAGTAGATTCGAGATGACTTAGGTGAAAGCTTACTAGCCTTTTTATCTTGGAGAACTGCAATTTTCCTAGACGGTTAGAGTGTTGTTCTTCAGAGAGCGAAGAGTAATTGTCGCCTCGAAGTCCAGTTTGTCAAAGGTTTCGGTGATTCCCTTAATTGGTCGAACAAACATCGCCGAGTCACACTTCGTTTTACTTCCGCATTACCTTTTGTATTGCATTTGCTTCGCAGTTATGCTTCAATGTGTTTTGATTCACTGCATTTAGTTTCGCTTCCAGTTTTTCTTCGTTGTTCCGCTTTACTTATGCTTCACTTCATAGTTTCAGTCGAAATTTTTTAAGTGATCATTCACCCCCTCCCACTCTGATCACATACTTGGACTTTCAGTAATATTGTATTTTGCATTTCTGTAATATAATAAAAATATCTGTAATGTTTTTATTATTTTCTGTAATTCTTTTTTTTGTTTTCTGTAAACCATTTAGTGGAGCATTTTGTCTGGCTTTAGTGGCGCACTGGGAATGCGCCACCCCTAAGGAACCTTAGGCGTGGCGCATATCAGAATGCGCCACCCCTAAGAGCTTATAGGTGGCGCATTCTGAGATGCGCCACGCCTAAGGGCCTTAGGGGTGGCGCATGCAGAATGCGCCACCCCTAAGCCCTTATTAGTGGCTTGTAGTTAGTGGTGCATCCATAATGCGCCACTAAACTCAAAAGAAGGGCGCCACCATAAGGGTATTCCCTAGTAGTGGATCTCCTCGTTGGTTACCCCAAGTGGAAGGTGTGATGTAGGATAACGGCAAATTTCCCCTATGTAGAGGATAGGGTTTGTCTCCCGTAGGACTCCGGAAATGAAAGTATGTGGCGAAGCGAGCAACGCGCCATTTGAGATATTGCTCTCTTAACCTGCACCTGCACACAAAACAAATAACTTTGCTCCCAACGAGTACAGAGAGGTTGTCAATCTCTCTGGCCTTGCTGTTTACAAAGGATCAACGCAACAGATAATAGTGATAATGGTAGCAACTGGAAAGTAAAAGCAAGAAAGTAAATGAGCATGTAAATAGTGATGAGAATATGGACCGGGGTCCCGTGATGTTCACTAGTGATGTCTCTCTCCCAAAAGACGATAAAACTGCTATGCTAGGTAAACAAATTACAGCTGGGCAATTGACAGGATTATAAACGCATCGCAATGCTAACTATGTTACAAAGAAAGGAAGAGGCTCAAAAGCATGGGAAGTACGCCAAAATAAGTAGACCGAAATCAAACTGCATCTACTACTAATCATCCACCTTGAGATATTTATCCGGAACATCTCACTAGTATTAAGTTGCGAGCCCCACCCAAAGTGTAAAACCAAATCAACAGACAACTGCATTAAAAAGAAATTTGCGTAAAGTAAACAATCCTTGCAACCGCGGTTGCGAGCACCGTTGTTTTCTCCCTTGTGGCAGCAGCAAATCCCCTAGACTCATGTTTCTGTCACTCAAGCATGTCATCGGGGGGCATGAACCCACAATCGAGCATAACGTTCCCTCTTGAAGTTGCTACCTACTACTTGGCCAAAGCAATAAACAACAACGGAGATCATGCAAGAATTACTTAGGAACAAAATATAAAGATAAGAACCAAATATATTACTCTATCACAATCTGAACATAATCTCATAGTCCATCGGATACCATCAAACTCAGCATAGCAACAACAGAAAGATTACATATATGCCTCGTTCATGTAGGGAAGCTCATGAGGTCTAAATCATGAAGAACAAAGAGGGGAGGAGAACATCACATAGCTACTGATCACGGACCCATGGTCCAAAGAAAAATACTCACGCCACATCCGGGAAGCGTCCATGCTGGACGGGAAGCTCCCGGAGGTCGATCCTCCCTCCGGCAGGGTGCCGGGAAGAGGTCTGCTGGCGCTCCCGATCTTGGAAGCGCGGAGGCGGCGGAACAGAGGCGAGATCGTGAAAAAGGGTTTTGTCTTCGGGGGTTTCGCGTCACGGGGAATATATAGGAGAAGGGGGCAGCCAAGGGGGGCCACCAAGGGTCCAGGCGCCCCCTGGCGCGGACAAGCCCTAGGCCACTCCAGGTGGCCGCCTAGGGCCCTGGTGGGTCCCACCTGTTCCTCCTTCGAGACTTTGGAAGCTTCCGTTGCTCTGATTTTTTATCTGATTTATCCCGGATTTTTGGAGCACTTTTAATACGGGGGAAAACTGAAATAGAAAAACAGCAGAAAACAGAAAATGGCATTCGGGTGCACTGAGTTAATAGGTTAGTCCAAAAATGATCAAAAGTGTATGAAAGTGTATCTAGATCGTAGCAATATCACACAAAACATGCATGGAGAAAGCAGAAATTATAGATACGTTTGGGACGTATCACCCGCCTACTTATCTATGGAGACTCTAACCTCGTCGTCCAGCAAACAATGAGAGATTGCGAAGCAGTCACAGACAACATGTCCGCATACCAGAAGGTATACAACAACCTAGAAGGTGATTTCGATGGATGCGAACTCAACTACGTCACAAGAGAAAATAACATGGAAGCGGACGAGCTTGCAAACATTGGATCTACCCGCGGACCAATACCACCAAGAGTCTTTCTCGGGTGCATCCAATATCGCTCCATCAAAGCAGCAAGGAAACTCGCGCCAACTGCAACCAAGGAAACAACCTCTACAAGCGCAACAGTTGACCAGGCCACCAGTCCTGAGCACGTGGCAGTGGGAGACCCGATCGTTGAAGGGGGAGCCGACGACACAGTCGAAGGACAAGGACCTCCACCACCATAAGGACTAGCATGGAAGAAACCCTTCTTAAACTATCTGATACAAAACATCCTACTGCAGGATGTCACAGAAGCACGTCGCATCACTCGGCGATCCAAAGCCTTCACCATAATCAACAGGGATCTCTACAAGCGCAGCATGTCCCAGGTGCGCCAAAGATGCATCAAAGAAAAAGATGGCAAGGCACTACTACTCGAGGTTCACAAAGGAATATGTGGCCAACATGCGAGCAACCGCGCCCTGGTTGCAAAATCCTTCCAAGAAGGTTTTTATTGGCCAACAGCCATGCAAAACGAAGAAGAAATCGTACGATGTTGTGTTGCTGATACGTCCAAAATGCATCACTATGTTATATCATAATTTACCTCTATTCACCGATCTATTCCATATTATGATGATGTTCTTATAGTGTTTTGGCTTGTTTTACACAGTTTGCAACTTTCCGGTGCCGAAACAGCAGACGCAGGAATCAGCGGGGAAAAGTGCACATCAAGTGGCCATATCAGCACATCTCCAAATGACCTGAAAATCACAAGGTGCAACTTTCAAAAGAAATAACAAAGACTGACCCAAGCACACCCGAAGGGGGCCCACCATGCTTTCAGGCGCCATGGTAGCGCGTCCCACCTCCTGGCCTCCTAGGAGGTGGGGCCCACTCCCGGGACCCCCCCTTTGGCATATATGTTCATCATGACCTAGAAACCCCAGAAAGAGAAGAGTTTCTGGAGTTCCACCGCCGCTCCGTGGCGGAAACCTACAGAGAAGAAAAGGCCTTTCCGGCAGGAAGATTTCGCCGGGGAGAACTCCTCCCGGAGGGGGAGATCGTCCTCATCGTCATCACCATCGTCACGGGCATCATCGAGATCATCATCAACATCATCCTCACCATCAACACCATCTCCATCTTCATCCCATCTCATATCACCATTGCAATCCAAGTTGTAACCCGTAATATCCATCCCCTCTATTCTACCGGTGTTGATTACTCTTTGTGGTGAATGCTATTGAGTTTTGTTGGAGAATTATTGTTATGACCAGATTGTTTATCATATATTTAGCACCACTGATCATGATCTCTTTTATGTCTTGTGGGTAGTTCCTTTAGTTCTTGAGGACATGGGAGAAGTCTAGTTGTTAGTAGTCATATGATGTTGAAGTAATATGTGTTGTTTGATATTTAAGTTGTGGTGTTATTCTTCTAGTCGTGTTGTGTGAAGTTGACTACACAACACTTCCCCTTTTAAGGACCTAGGGGAATGCATGTATGTAAATTATGCTTATGGTGGGTTGCCGGAGTGACAGAAACATGAACCCCAGTTCGCGCACTTTTGCACGAGGGATTGATGGATCCTAGAGTTTATTGCTATGGTTAGGCTTTTGCCTTAATTTGTCTCTTGTATTTGCGGATGCTTGCAAGAGGTTTAATCATAAGAGTGTGCTTACCTTAGTCTAGAAAGTGCACTAGCATAGGTCCACCCACACAACACTTATCAATACAGAACATAGTACCGATACAGAATATGGCGAAGGCACATGACTATCTCTCCCGTCTGTCCTCAAGAACGTTTTATCCTCTATAAGTTTAGATCCCTTGGCTTATCCTTTGCACAAAAGGACTGGGCCACCTTTCTGCACTTTATCACAATTTACCTTATTTGCTTTTATCTCCTTGTTGGTTGTAACAGAAAACCTATAAAAAGGTACCTTTCAGTACTTGCAGTTATTCCTATCTCAAGTTCACTTGTCAATACATTCTGATCCTCCTTGGGTTCGACACTCTTACTTATCGAAAAGGCTACGATAGATCCCCTACACTTGTGGGTCATCAAGACCATTTTCTGGCGCCGTTGCCAGGGAGCGTAGCGCTATTGGTAAGTGAAATTTTGTAAGGAAACCTATATATTGTAAGTGTTGATTTTATTTTGTTTCTATTACTTTTAGTTACTATGGACAACTCTTCTCTTGGTGCTTTTCTTGCGGGGAATCGTCCCACCATTACTATGGTGGAGAAGGCTCCCCCACCTACTGAAATTGTGCCCTTTAAAATACCAACTGGAATGGTTGATTTTGTTATTGCTAATCGGTATGCAGGAGATAGACATGCATGTGAAGACTTGTTATATCTTTCACAACTATGCTCCTTATTTAAGCTTGCAGACATAAAGATGGACTTTGTTATGAGGAAACTATTTTCCCTCTCATTAAAAGATAGAGCGTTTGATTGGTATAGGTTTCTTGATTACTCTCATTTACAAAATTTGCAAGAACTTATGGCTCTCTTATATGCAATGTTTTATCCTCTTCATGAAATACATTCGAGAGAGGAGTTATATTTATAACTTTTGCTCTCGTGACGGAGAAAGCATCGCTCAATCTTGGGGGAGTTAAAGTCCCTAATGCTCAAATGTCCCAATCATGATATCCCCAAGGAAATTATTCTTACAAATTTTTATGGAAGGCTTTCTCGTCAAGATAGAGAGATGCTTGATGCCTCCTCTAGTGGGGTATTCCGCACCAGAAGAGTTGAAAAAAGGTGGGATCTTATTGAAAGGATCCAGAAGAACACTGAAGATTGGGAGATTGATAAAGGAATTGAACCCTTTATAAATTATGAGCACGATTACATTAAGACCTATGTAGAAACTGATTACTTCAATACCTTTTGTGCTAAGATTGGTCTTGATTCCCAACTTTTGATTGATTTTTGCAAAAACTTTGCCTCTCATATGGATTGCTCTAAAAGAAAGAGGACCAACATCATAAGCCCTTTAAGGAATTCCCTATTGATATTCATGTTGCTGACCCTATCTTGCCAGCAGTTATCTATGAAAAGCCCCTTTTCCCGCAAGGATGACTTTGACGCCCCCAAAATCAAGTCGTGTACAGTAATCATACATGCAAGGTACACGATGGAGATCAGGGACTCATGGTAAGATATCATAACACAACTCTATCATTAAAATAATACAAGCTGTTTAATTCAAGCCTGGGGCCACGAGGGCTCGAATACAACAACTCGAAAGCACAAAGTTAGCGGAAGCAATAGTATCTAAGTACAGACACAGGGTACACATGATCTGCCTTAAGAAGGCTAGCACAAAAACAACAACGATCGAAAAGGCGAGGCCTCCTGCCTGGGAACCTCCAAACTACTCCTGGTCGACAGGGAAGTCGACGTCATAGAAGGCATCGGGGATCTTCATGTTGTTGTGGTCGGCATCGGGGATCTCCTGCTCCTGGAGGGAACTCCAAGGCTCCAACGTCGAGTGCAGTGGCCGATCAGGCAAAACAAAAAGGGGGGAAATAAAGCAATTGTGAGTATCTAGCATACCCGCGAGTCTTACGTCCGCTAATAAGCATTTATACATTTGTATCAAATGGAAAGGGGAGGCTGTATATAGTGGAATGAAAGATAGAAAGTCAGAATAAGGATGAGAAGCTAGGCCTATGCGAAGACTAGCATCTTCCGACGAGTCTTGAAGCACAAGAAGAGAACAACCAACAATTCATATAAAGCATAAAGTAACAATGCAACAGAAGTTGCTGCAACATTGTATAATGATAAGTTGTAATAATTAACAATAATAAATGCCTCCGAGTTCCCCTCCTCGACTTCCCAGCGAGGAAGAAAACCCGGAACCAACAGATTAATAGTAGTAGTTTGTAGTAGTAGGATCCGGCTTCAGCATAAAGCGTCCTATTACCATGGACACGGCTATTCGAATAGATTAAACTCACTGCAGGGGTGCACTACTGTTCAACCTGCACGCTCAGATCTCCAGGGTGGCGTACACCTTGTTAGGGAATGCCCCACCGAGGCTATTCGACACGCCGCAGCCCATCCTAGGCTCAACAGAGAGGTAATCCGCCAGACCAAATCCTATGCGCTCAAGGTCTAGATCCCTCACCCTTCCAGGCTCCTGCACGGTGCGAGACTGGCCGGTGGAGCAAAACCAAATCCAAATACACCTGCTGCAACAAAGAAGACAACACCGCTTCCCGGCAATCAGTACGTGGTACTACTGACGTCTGAAGAGCTTTCGGACGAAACTACGACGCGGAGGGCCCACACCGTAATCCCACGTGTAGGTAGTGCGTGCAGACCAACGTGCCTCTCAAGTCATCCACCGAACAATTTAGCATTTTAATATTATCTCGCAGACAACCGTTATCCCTGTCTGACTAACAACACAACGGACAACGAACAACAACAAGGACCACCAGTACGTCGGGGCCTGCTCTGTCGTCCCGTCAAAGCACACGGTTACCAAGAAGGTGAACCGTCTCCTTACGTTTTCTCACGTGTGCTCTTGGTAGAGCTCGACTTTTCGTGGTTTGGTAACTCTCGCGAGATATAAGCAGGGGCCAAGCAAGCCAGTAACATCAGTCGTACCCTCCCTGCCGTTCCCGGCGCAATACCGCTCGCGGGCACCGTTGGGTCGCGCGACTCTTACCTTTAGGGACAACCGTTGCTCAGGTACCTAGAGCGGCTATACAGAGTCAGCAACGAGTGGAGTACAAGGATTACTCCTTGATAGCTCACACATGATGGTGGCTCGGCAGCGTCGAGCTAGGGGGTCTTAGGCGGTATCTGCATTGCACCGTACCTGTTACAGTTAACATATTGTATCCGTGTTCACTCTCTAGAGTGATCACGGCCCGCTATCTAATCCTAGTTGACTAACAAAACGCAGGGTTCACTTCGACCCCTGTATATATATATATTATATATATATACACATATATATATATGTACATATATATATGTATATATATACATGTATATATATATTATATATATATACATATATATATACATATATATATACATATATATATATAGGGTGGGTCTATTCTAACAACAATCTTCTTATTCTTCCAACACTAAATAGTGTTGCCCCGCGTCCGGACTGAAAAATAAAACACAAGTCAACCCGAGCCAAAAAACCTTCCCCATCCCCCGTGCCCACCAACCCACGTCCCTTCCACCCCACCCCACACATTTTCCCCCATCTTCTCTCACCTGCGCAGCCGCCGTCTCTCGCCCTGTCGCATCTCACCCGACGGTGCCCCGCCGTTCTGCACACGAGCAGACACCTCCTCCCCCGCCCCCTCTCCCCCACGCGCCGCCGCGCCGGGGGAACCTCTCCCCACCTACCAGTGTGCGCCGCCCGACGGCGGAACCTCCCCCACCGACCCGTGCGCGCCGCCAGCCCCTGTCGTCAGCCGGATCTCGATGGGGCGGCGCCTTGGATCCCTCCATGGCCGCCTCACACCGCCGCCCCGCCCCACCTACCCCCGCGCCGCTCGCCCCCGGCACCAGCCTTCCGCCTCACTGGATACGGATGCGCTCCAGATCGAGTGCGCGCGCAACGGCCACCGTGGCTCCTGGCATCGCAGCATACCGGCCACCCTGCCGGCCATAGGCGCTCCAATGTGGGAGATTGACGGGAGGGAAGCCATCGCATTTGCCTCCGCTGCTCCCTCCCCCGCTGTAGCATCGCGAGGAGGAACCCTTCGACCCCTGTGGGGAATTTTGGCGCTCGGTTCGGCCGCCGCGGCCACATGCCTTAGTCTCCCCTCTGTTCAGCCGCTCGAACCTCGAGTCGGCAGCATCCCTGGTCGCCGCGGGCTGGATGGCCGGCTGCGCCACCTTACACGGGCGTCCACAGGTATAGGATCCGGCTAGGACCCCCTCCCACCCCGTCTGCATGGCTAAGGGGAATCAAAGTTCAATGCAGTACACACGGTTATTTGGTCATGAGGTTCAGTTTTACTTATTTTTTGCAGGAAAAAGAAAATGTGAAGTTCGGTTGTAGTTTGTGTGTATCTTTTGAACCAGTGTGTTGTATAGTTCAAACACAAATATATGCAGTGCACTGTGGAGAAAAAACATTGTAGTTGGCTTTAAAAAGAATGATACGGTTCACTTTCGGAAATGACTTTCAGAAATGTGCAGCTCACTTCGTTTGTACTTGCGGTTCACTTTCCCCCAAAGTGAACTTTGAAGTTCTCATAAAAAATTGAAAAATCATATGCAGTTCTCTCCCACTATGAATGCAACCGGCGTCCGACGGGTCCAGTTCGCTTCAACGAGTTCGGATCCGCGGAAAACAGGTGCATTTCTGTTTATCGATAATGCGGTGCGGTTGCCCCGCCGGATGCGGTGCGGTGGGCCGTCCGATGCAGTTCACTTCGCCCGATTCCAGATCCGCGAAAAACACGTGCAATTCTGTTTGGCGATAATGCAGTGCGCTTGACTGTCGGATGCAAACCAATGCAGTTCACTCGCCAATTTTTTGTTCCGCGAAAAAAGTGAGTCCGCGTTTTAGTAAAATCAACGCTACTTTTAAACCGTAAGGAGTTAGAGAGAAAGTTATACATGAAAATGGAGCGCCTCGATGAGAGCTGTCCAACCGTGTATCAATTGCATCGATCGGATGAACGAATCGAAAAAAAAGTACGCAAAAACGCCCCTAGTCCACATGAGGGCAGCGCCACCGTTTTCTAAATTGCTTCAAAACGGTGCAGAGTCTCGAAAAGTGTTCAACATGTTGAAGATTCTCCTACTCCATATGAATTAAACGGTGTATCATACTCATCGTTTCGACAGTTGGTTAAAAAGTTTGACTCTCTACGAGATCCGAAAACCAAAAACAGGGTGGCTGCGTTTTTGTCAATTTCAAATTCCTCTCAAACCGTGAGGAATTAGACAAAGTGTTATGCATATGGATGGAGAGACTGATCGATATCTTTCCAACGGTATATCATTTGCATCATTCCGATGAACGGTTTAAGAGAAATCGTGAAAATACGCCCTCTGCAAAAGTATGTCGCCGCACCGTTTTCGAAACTGCTCTTAATCCGTGAGGAATTAGAAGAAGTGTTGAACATACGGAAGATGCTCCATTTTAATAAGAATCCAACGGTGTATCATACGCTCAATTACGACAAACGGTTAAAAAGTTGAAGAGAAAACGGTGCATGCGGTTCTGTTTTACCCGAGCTGCAGTTCTTCGAATACAGCAGTGCGGTTCTCTTTGCGATACGATGCAGTTCGGAATGATTCTAACAACGATGTCAGAATAGACCGGCTATATATATATATATATATATATATATATATATAGGCATCATAGGATAAAGGAAGGTACATCAAGGGGCGACAATGACAGGCTATGCAATTGAATAGGTAAGCAACGTAGCAGCAACAATAACAATGCCTAGTGCAAGAAAAGTACTGAAAGATACGTGATATCTGAGGAAGGAAAATGGCTCTGCTTGCCTGGAAGCTCGACGGTAGGGGTACGATCGTCGACGAAGTAGTCGATCACAGCGGCATCGACAACGGTCGTCGGGACTACCGGACAATAAGAGAGGGGGAAGAAACAATAAATATACAGCAATAATAGCAATACAAATACAAGACATGGCAAACGCGGTGTTAGGGGTGAACTAACGAGGTGGTACAAGTTGCAGACGAAACGGGAATTCAACCGGCAATTTTACCAGCTCCGGGCGATTATCGGACAATGCAACCGGAGGGGGGAATGTCTCGTGTGAGTTATGTTAGAGGGGTGTGGTGGGCGTATGGATAGCGTATCCGTATTCGTTATATTTTTCTAATCAATTTTCATGTATAAAGTTTTTCCATCGGACTTACGATTTAAAAGATATTCAATTTCAAAGTTTTAAATCATCCAAAACTTTATCCAAAACAGTGTTGACAGGGTGGACCCACATGTCATTCACATAAGTAATTTAAATCAATTTAATATATTAAAAATCAAGTGGGGTCCACATGTCAGCCACTGTATTAATACTAAATCAATTTTATTTATAAAACTGACAGGTGGGGCCCAGGTGTAAGTGACTCTGTACTAATTAATCAATTTTATTTAAATTAAAAGGCCCCGTGCCCATCTGTCATACTCACATGGGGTTATTATCTAACAGTTTTTATTAGCTCTAATACAGATGGACATGGGCCCTCTATAAGTCTTAGGGGGGTTATCACTAATGGGGATTAGCCCCTAATTAAACCAGGGCCGGCCCCACTGATCAGTGGGCTAATCCCTCGGCTAACCAGCATGGGGGCACGCCGGTGAGGGCCGCTCCATCGAGGGGCCACGGCGGCGGCGCAACCACCACGGGCGGGCGCGTGCGCGGAGCGCGGCCAGGGGTGCCGGTGTGGCCGCCAGAGGCGAGCCCGAGCGCAACCATGGCCTGACGAGCGCACGCTCCGGCCATGGTGGAAAGCGGGCACGGGGGTGGTGCTAGGCGCGTCTAGGGGGGTCGGTCATGGCCGAGCGCGGCCAACGCGTGAAGACGGACAAGAGGCACACATGGCACGTACACGGGGGAGCCTGGGCATGGCCCGGGCGTGCCCATGGCGAGAACGGAGGCGACGGCCGGAGCGGGGCTTCGACGGGGAGGTTGCTCACAAGGGGGAGGCTGGTGGCGAGCGCGTACGGGTCCAGGGTGGTCCGAGTGGGGGATCGACGGGGCGGTTGTCGGGGGGGGGGGGGGGGGGGTACTTGAGGGCGGAGAGTAGGGGCCTCCCTACATGCGTTCGTAGGCGCGGTCGCGGTCGACGGCGGAGTAGCATGGCCTGAAGACGAGATGGGGCGAGGTCTGAGACCACGGCCACATCGATCCAAGGTGTCGATGGCCTCCTGGCGGCGGGGAACCGAGAGAGGGAGCGATGGAGAGGAACGAATGGGAGGCTAGGGTTTGACTAGGGTCGGGGTGAGGTCTTGTAGTCGTCCATGGCTACAGGGGCGCGCCTTTGTCGCCCATCGCGCGATGCATCTTGTCCATGGCAGGCGTGCTGCCGACACGCAACGAGAGAGAGGGGAGGAGGGAGAAGGAGGTGGGGGTGGGCCGACCGGTTGGGCCCGTGGGGAAGTTTCCTAGGGGGCGCAAGTTAGCCTTTTCTTACTTTCCTTATGTTTTAATTTTCTTTCAATATTTCTTTTTGTTCATATTTATGTAGCCCACACTTGATTTTATACAAAGTTATAAATAACTTCAATATTAGTTCTACACCGTATAGGAGTGACACAGAAAGTTTGGGTGCTTAGTAAATTCCCTTGGGTTTTGTTTTATTTAAAAAGGATTAAAAGCGGCTGGTTAGGCACTGTTTGATTTGTTTAAAATATTTAGACAATGTAATAAAATACCATTGCTATTTTATTGTGACCTACTGATTTTTAGACATTTAATAAAAGTGCTTGCAATATTTTTGGATTAAGTCCCTTGCATAATCATGATGACATGGCATTTAACAAGGTGATTACTATAGCGTGACACCCGGGGTGTTACAATGAGGGAGCATTCTTTTGTGACAGGCATATTAAATAAAAGTGAGAGAAGAACTGATGAACCTGAGGACCAGATCAAGGTCGATCCTCAAGTTTCATTGGTTAAAGATCTTGTTACTAATGATGTTTTAGATTCCAATATAAAATTTTGTGCCATTTCCACTAACCTTGTCACAGCCAAAAATAAAGTCCCAATTTCAGGTAATCCAGTAGTATCTGTTAAAATAGGAGATCATAATTATTATGGGCTATGCGATCTGGGATCGAGTGCTAGTGATATTCCTTATTCACTCTATCGGGATATCATGGGTGAGATTTCACCTTGTGAACTTGAAGAGATTGATGTTACTATTTATCTAGCAAACAGGGAAACTATCTCTCCTATTGGAATTGTGAGAGATGTTGAAGTCTTATGCGGAAAGGTAAAATATCCTACCGACTTTCTTATACTTGGTTTAGTGCAAGATATTTTTTGTCCTATTATATTCAGTAGACCTTTTCTCAGAACTTGTGGAGGTATAATAGATTGCAAGAAAGGGAAAGTATATGTTGAATTCAATGGTGAGCCATATGAATTTAACTTTTCTAAATTCTCCAAACAAACTCATGGTACTGATTTGCCTAGTAATGACAAAACTATTGGAGATATTGCCTCTATTGCTATACCTCCTGACAATCCTTTACAGCAATATATGGAGGACCACAATAATAATATGCATATGCAGGAAAGAAATGAATTAGATGAAGATTTCTTGAGACAACCTGCCATCCTGAAGCACAACCATCCGGTTGAACCTTTAGGAATTTTATCTCAAGCCTCTTCCCGATACGCTCAAGTATGCTTATTTAGATGAAAAGAAAGTATATATTGTTATTATCAATGCTAACCTTTCAGGATATGAAGAAGAGCGATTATTGGATACCCTTCGTTGACACCGGGATTAGTCCGTCTATTTGTCAACATACTATAAATCTTGAGCCCGATGCTAAACCGGTTGTTGATCATCAACGATGGTTGGACCCAAAGATGAAGGATGTTGTGAGGACCGAGACCCTCAAGCTTCTAGCTGCATGTATTATCTACCCTATAATTGATAGTGAGTGGGTAAGTCCCGTGCATTGTGTCCCTAAGAAAGGAGGCACAACTGTTGTTTCTAATGATAAGAATGAACTAATCCCTCAAAGAATTATTATTGGATATAGGATATGTATTGATTACAGGAAGTTGAACAAGGCGTCAAGAAAGGACTACTACCCGTAGCCATTGATCGACCAAATTCTTGAAAGGTTATACACACCCACTTTTGCTATCTTGATGGATATTCCGGCTTCTCTCAAATTCATGTTAACACTGCCGATCAAGAGAAGACCACTTTTACTTGTCCTTTTGGTACTTATGCTTATAGACGTATGCCTTTCGATTTATTCAATGCCCCTGCTACTTTTCAAAGGTGTATCTCTGCTATTTTTCATGGGTTTTGTAAGGAAATTGTTGAGGTCTTCATGGAAGATTTCTCCGTCTATGGAACCTCTTTTTACCATTGTCTCCACAACCTTAATAAAGTTTTGCAGAGATGTGAGGAGACAAACTTGGAACACAACTGGGAGAAGTACCACTTCATGGTCAACGAAGGGATTATTCTTTGCCACAAGATTTCCGAAAGGGGAATCGAGGTGGACAGGGCCAAGATCGAAGCAATTGAGAAGATGCCCTATCCAAGGGACATCAAAGGTATTCGTAGTTTTCTCGGTCATGCTGGTTTCTATAGAAGATTTATTAAAGACTTTTCTAAGACTTCAAGAGCCCTCACTAATCTTGTCCAGAAGGATATTCCTTTTTTTTATGAAGGCTGTAAGGAAGCCTTCAAAGTTCTTAAGAAAGCTTTAATAACTGCTCCTATAGTCCAACCACCTGATTGGAATTTACCTTTTGAAATTATGTGTGATGCTAGTGACTTTGCTGTGGGAGCTGTGTTAGGACAAAGGGTCAATAAGAAATTAAATGTTATACATTACGCTAGCAAGAACCTTGATAGTTCTCAAAAGAATTATGCTACTACTGAAAAGGATTTTTTAGCAGTAGTATTTGCTTGTGATAAATATAGACCTTACATTGTTGACTCCAAAGTCATTATTCATACTGACCATGCTACTATTATGTACCTTATGGAGAAGAAGGATGCCAAACCTAGACTTATTAGATGGGTTCTTCTTCTTCAAGAATTTGATTAGCAGATTGTTGACATGATAGTAGTGGACAATCCAGTGACGGACAACCTCTCCAGGATAGAAAACATACGACATGATCATATTCCTGTTAATGATAGTTTTCCTGATGAACAATTAGCTATTTTGAGAATACAATCTATTTCTGATCCTTGGTTTGTAGATTATGCTAACTTTATTGTCACCAAGTTTTTACCTCCAGGTTTAACATTTCAGTAAATGAAGAAATTCTTCCATGATTTGAGGTATTACTTTTGGGATGACCCACACCTTTTTAGAGAATGTGCAGATGGGAGCATGAGCAGAAGGATATTTTGAGGGATCGTGAGAAGATGCATACCGGAGCATGAGCAGAAGGATATTTTGAGGGATTGTCACAATAGTCCCTATGGAGGACATCATGCCGGTGAGAGGACCGCACACAAGGTTCTCCAATCAGGTTTTTATTGGTCTACTCTCTTTAAATATGCTAGAAAATATGTTTTATCTTGTGATAAGTGTCAGAGAGTTGGTAACAGTAGTAGGAGAAATTAGATGCCTATGAATTACTCTCTAGTTATTGAGGCTTTTGATTTTATGGGTCCTTTTCCTCCTTCACACAAGTACACTCATATATTAGTAGCGGTTGATTATGTAGCCAAGTGGGTTGAAGCAATCCCCACTGAAATTTCTGATCATAAGACATCTTTGAAGATGCTCAAAGATGTGATATTTCCTCGATTTGGTTTACCAAGGTACCTCATGACGGACGGAGGATCACTTTTTACACATGGTGCTCTTTAGCAAAGTATGATGACCATAGGATTGCTTCACCCTACCACCCTCAAACGAGTGGGAAAGTTGAGCTCACAAATAGGGAGATCAAGTTGATCTTACAAAAGACAATGAACAGTTCTAAAAAGGACTGGTCCAAAAAGTTGGGAGATGCCTTGTGGGCATATAGAACTGCTTACAAAAATCCCATGGGTATGTCTCCTTAAAAGATGGTGTATGGCAAAGCTTGCCATTTTCCTTTAGAATTAGAGCATAAAGCTTTCTGGACTGTTAGAGAGCTTAATGCTGACCCAAAACTTGCTGGTGAAAAGCGTCTCATGAACTTTACTTCTCTAGATGAGTGGAGAAGTGAAGCCTATGAGAGCGCGATAATGTTTAAGGAAAAAGTGAAGAAGTGGCATGATAAGAGAATTTTGAAACGTGAATTTAATATTGGTGATAAAGTTTTGTTGTTTAGATCCCGTTTCAGGTTTTCTCCAGGTAAATTACTTTCTAGATGGGAAGGACCTTTTCATATCGAAGAAGTCTACCGCTCCGGTGCAATCAAGATTAATAATTTTGAAGGCACCAAACCTCAAGTTGGAAATGGGCAAAGATTGAAGCATTACCTGGAAGGAGACCCTGCCAATGTTGATGTGGATACAATACGCACAACTACTCATGAAGAAAATGTTGCAGCCCGGATTCAGACGCCAGCAGGAGCAGAATAAGAATAGGTATGTGATACGGTAAGAAAAACTTCGCGAACATCCATAAAAATCCCGTATTACATGTTTTTGGAAAATTAGGAAAATTCGGAGCCGAAGTGGAGCCGGATATGAGCTCCAGGGGCCCTAGGTTCCTTGGTGGTGCGGCCTGCTCCCTGGCCGTGCCAGGAGGCCGCCTGGGAGCCCCGGAGTCCGTCGCCGACCCCACTTTGGCTTGTTACCTTCCTTTTGTCGCAAAAAAAAATTCTATATATTTTACCGGATCGTCCCGGCTTTGTATCTTGAGATTTCGTGCATTCTATTTTCGATCTGTTGTTGCCAGGAAAACTTTCAAAAAAACGTAGGTGCCATGGCTTCTCCAAGTTCCCCCAAGGACAAGTTCCTCGTCAACGTCATCAACCCGTACATCACAGAGGTGAAGAGGCACCCTCAAACCCTTTGGGTGGAGGATGGTGCCCTTCATCAAGAAGATCTAAAGGGACCTGTCAAGGAGGGGAGCACCAAAGGCCATGCTAGAATAAGTGGATCAAGAAGTCTTCAAGTAAAAGTTGATGATCGAGTGTGGTGCCAAGGCCAACTTTGATATCATCACCAACCTGAAGAAGCAACATGAAGAGGGGGTGAAGGAAGTGCACGAAAGAATATCTGCAATGGATTCCAAAGTGTTCAAGCTTCAAGGACACATCTATCACCTCCAAAACCAGAATTGTGAGTATGAACTAAAGTTTTTGCGCATGGGATTATCAGCTGAAAGCAGGATCTCGGAGACCGAAGAATCTTGTGTGGAGGGAGGACCTCTACCTTGGAAACTTTTCGCCAAGGATTACCTGAGGAACAAGAACAGGGATGATGAATGAAATCTTCATGTGTAATGGCATCCCCTTAGCTTGTTCCAAGCTTGGGGAGTGCCCGGTATCTTTATCTTTATCTTTGTCGTTTGAGGTCAAGTTTAGTGTCATATCATGTCTAGGGAAGTTATCTTATAAAATAGGTGTATACATTGAGGTCTATCAATCCTATGTGGAGGGTTTTGTATCAGCGAGTGTGCAGTGTCTATGATGGCATATTAATGAGAAGTCAACTGGTTTCTTCGCTACACTCGGTATTCTCTTCACGCAATCGACCTTATATGATGATTCTTATGGAAGTATTGAACTTACATATCAGTTATGGCTTTGAAAACTTTTTTAATCTTGGCAAACATAGCTTTGGTCATAACAACAAGCATTAGTTTTTCCAGTGGCGACATAGCCAAAACCTTTATGTTCTTATGCTTGAAGTGTTATGATGACAAGGAAGACAACTTGATGTTTTATGGCAATTCTTAATGTAGACTTTATATTGTTTTGCATCCAAGTCAACATCATTTGTCTTCTTTTAAACCCTTTGCTAGCCAAACCTTGTACTAAGTGGGAATACTTCTTGTGCACCCATACCTTGAAAACTCAACCTTCCAAAGATTCCACCATACCTTTCATGTTCGTGGTATTTCACCGCCACTCCTTAAGTATATTATACATGTGCTATCTTTAAACCTTCAAAATAGTATACCCCCCTGTTTTGTGCCTCTGTTTTAGCTCATGAGGAAGTAGTAGGTAATTCATGATCTTCTTATGCTGGACATGTTTTATCTTGGGATTGCATGTATAATACGCAAACCCCTAATACGAGGAGGAACTGGCATGAGTGCGCCCAGCTCATAAAAGATAATACAACAAACAAACTGATACGTCCAAACGTATCTATAATTTCTTCTTGATCCATGCCTCTTTTGTGCGATATTGCTATGATATTGATGAACTTCCATACACTTTCGATCATATTTGGACTAACTTATTAACTCAGTGCACCGCAGAGCCACAGTTCCTGTTTTCTGCTGTTTTTCTATTTCAGGTTTCCCCCATATTAAAAGTGCTCCAAAAATTCAAGAAAAATCCAATAAAAAATCAGCGCTGCAGAAGCTTCGGGAATCACCGATGGGGGGGCAGAGGGGACCCACAAGGGCCCCAGGCGCCCTCTCGGTGTGCCCTAGGGTGGGGCCGCGCAAGGGGGGCGCCTGGACCCCTGGCTGCCCCCCATCGCCCATATATTCCCCGTGACATGAAACCCCCTGTGACGGGAACCCTTTTTCGCGATCTCTCCTCTGTTCCGCCGCCGCCGCGCTTCCAAGATCGGGAGCACCAGGAGACCTCTTCCCGGCACCCTGCCGGAGGGAGGAACCACCTCAGGGAGCTTCTCCACCACCATCGATGCTTCCCGGATGAACCGTGAGTAGTCCACCTCGGACCATGGGTCTATGATCAGTAGCTATGTGATGTTCTCCTCCCCTCTTTGTTCTTCATGGATTAGACCTCGTGAGCTGCCCTACATGATCGAGGCACATATGTAATATTTCTTCTGTTGCTATGCTGCGTTTGCTGGGATCCGATGGATTATTAGATTATGTTCAGATTGTGTTTGAGTAATATATTTGATTCTCCTCTTTTATATTTATGTTCTAGAGTAATTCTTGCATGTTCTCCATTGCTATTTATTGCTTTGGCCAAGTAGTAGGTAGTGACTCCAAGAGGGAGCGTTATGCATGATTTTGGGTTCATGCCCCCTGATGACTAGCTTGAGTGACAGAAACATGAGCCTAGGGGGTGTGATGTTGCCACAAGGGGGAAAACAATGGTGCTTGTACTTGCGGGTGCAAGGATTGTTTACTTTACGTAAAGTTCTTTAATGCAGTTGTCTGTTGCTTTCAGTTTACACTTTGGGTGGGATTCGCAACTTAATACCAACGAGATGTTCTGGATAGGTATCTCAAGGTGGATGATTAGTAGGTAGATGCAGATGGATTTCGGTCTACTTGTCTTGGCGTACCGCCCATGCTTTTGAGCCTCTTCCTTTCTTTATAGCATAGTTAGCATTGGTTTGCGCACATAATCCTGTCAATTGCCCAACTGTAATTTGTTTACCTCGCATGGCTATTTTATCGTCTTTTGGGAGAGAGACATCACTCGTGAACATCATGGGACCCCGGTACATATTTCCAACACTGTTTACACCCACTATCAATCTACTGATTTATTTAGTTTTCCGTTGCTATCACTATCATTATTATCCCGTGTGTTTTATCCTTTGTAAACAACAAGGCCGGAGGAATTGACAACTCCTTTGTACTCGTTGGGAAGCAAAGTTATTTTTTGTGTGTGCAGGTCTAGGTGAAGTAAGAAACCTTGAGTTGTGAACGGCGCCATTGTTCACTTCACCACCTTCATGTATCTGTTGGAGTCCTACTGGTCGACCCTAAACATTGGTATCTTCACCAAGGGAAATTGCCGCTAAGCTACATCTCACCTGCCACTTTGGGTAACTAATGAGGGGCGAGAAGTAAACTCTCGTGACATCACAAACCCTCCTTCATGATTTGTTCATGAGAAATAAGAAAACTTTGGCAGTGATAAACAAAGGAGATTAAGGGGATGTGATCGTCCCCACTTGGGAGCCGTTCCTCGAAACTTGCTCAGCATGAGAAGTAATTGGGTTGTCTACTAGCATTCGTTGACAACATATGCACCGCCCAAAATCTTATTTTATAATCTTTATTGATTTCAAAACCTTTAAAAGCTCTAGTACATAAGTTTTCCCTACTTCCCTCTACGAAGGGCTAAGCCTTTACTTTTATGTTGAGTCAGTAAACCCATTTCTTTCCATCCCACAAAGAGATGACACCTTAGGTTGACAAGAGATGCATGCCTTTATATTGTTTCGTTGAGAATTGCCATGTTACATCTTTGTTGACATTATCATTAAGATAAAAAAAGTTGTTTGTTGAGCTTTGCTACATCAAAAATCATCCTTTGTGTTAGCATTTTCACTTCTTGACTAATAACATGTTCTTTCAAGAGCTTCAAATGATCTCAACAAAATATAAAGGATAGCAAAAGTTAAAAGTTATTAGTTGTTCTTTGACCAAAGGACATGTTTGCCATGATTTGATGAGTTTTCTCTGTCCTACTTTTGATTGTAATTGAAAGTACTCTTTCATAAGGGCCCTATGAGTTGAGGATGTTGTTGAGGATGCTTGAGTTTAGTAGGAGGAATTATGATGCTTCTTGTCCATATTCTTATTATCGACACTTCACTCTCTCAACTTGTGGACAGGTTTATCGAGCTCAGTATTCGCTTGGGGACAAGCGAGGTCTAACCTTGGGGGAGTTGATACGTCCAAAATGCATCACTATTTTATATCATAATTTACCTCTACTTATTGATATATTCCATATTATGATGATGTTATTATAGTGTTTTGGCTTGTTTCACATAGTTTGCAACTTTCCGGTGCCGAAACAGTAGACGCAGGAATCAGCGGGGAAAAGTGCACATCAAGTGGCGATATCAGCACATCTCCGAATGACATAAAAATCACGGGGTGCAACTTTCAGAAGAAATAACGATGACTGGCCGAAGGACACCCGGAGGGGAGCCACCAGGATCTTAGGCGCCCTAGTGGCGTGGCCCCCCTCCTGGCCGCGCCACCTGGCCGCCTGGGAGGTGGGGCCCACTCCCGAGACCCCCCCTTTGGACTATATGTTCATCATGACCTAAAAACCCTAGAAAGAGAATAGTTTCCGGTGTTCCGGCGCCGCTCCCTGGCGGAAACCTACAGAGAAGAAAAGGCCTTTCCGGCGGGCAGATTCCGCCGGCGAGAACTCCTCCCGGATGGGCAGATCGTCCTCATCGTCATCACCATTGTGATGGGCATCATTGAGATCATCATCAACATCATCCTCACCATCAGCACCATCTCCATCTTAATCACTACGGAAAGCCACCCAGGCTCAAAGAGATTAATCATATTGTCATTGCTAGAAGCTTACATGTGCAGCCACAAGCTATTATGGGCTCTGGCTTGGTTGATTAGTAGTAGTGACTCTTGCTAGGTGGTGCTACGAACGTAGTGTTGGTAGGTGCGATGGGCACCGTCAGAGTAAGGGAAACTCTTCTAAAAGATCATGTATCGACCTTCCTGTTTCCATACAACATGTAGTGTGGCAAATACCAAAGGAGGTGGTCGAGTCTTGTGGGGAAAAGTGCACAAACCTCTGCAGAGCGTATAAATCTAATTGATTAGCCGAGTCCCCGGTATTGGACAATTTGAGCGTCTAGTTATGGTAATTTTGAGAAATCTCATCATCTTTAATTAATCATTTTGGGTATAATTACCATGGGTTGTCTTGTGCTTGTTATTTTTTAAATTTTAGGAACACTTATTCTATAGGAAAAAATTGGCTTTATGCAAATTGAAATGTAGAAGCCCCACCAGCCAAATTCATGTATTGTAGGGCTTTACTTCTTCTCCATGGTATGACTTGCCGTACATTCAAAGTACTGACCCTATTTGGACTATAACGTTGGTTGTAGATTACTCTGACGGCGATTAAGGTGCGAATAGGTTATTGTCCTATGCTCAAAGTTTTGTCGTGGAGTCGGATGGACCACTACTACTACTTTTGCTTCCGCAGCTTTTGATGGCCTTAAGCCATGCTATTGTAATAAAATATTTATTTTGAACTCTCTGATGTAATAAAGACATGTGATTTATTATGTTATTCATCGAGTACTTTGTGTGCCAGCAAGTTTATCCAGGGACTGGCACAGATCACAGAGAATTTGGTCCTATTCAGGATCGGGTCGTTACAAGATGGTATCAGAGCACATGTTGTCTGTAGGACATGACCTTATAATTAGAAAAGCCATAGGACAAAATTTTATTTTGCAAACCTTCTACTTTTCGTTGTTCTCGTATCCTTGTCTATTCAAATCTAACTTCTCTTTTTTTTAAATATAGATGTCGACTGCCATGACCAGGTTCACCCAGCCCGATGAGACCATGCCTTTTGGGCGACGCCTGATGAAGATCACCAAGTACCTGAACATCGGCAATCCAATTTCACCGGAACCCTCAAGACCTCGACGCCAGAAGATAGATGCTGGAGGATCAACGTCCACATTCCAGGATGCACCTTCGGGAAGAACATCAAGACTATTGACTTCTTCTTGGAGGCACCAACTTGGAGTTTAGGCCAGAGCATCGTAGCACACACCTCCCTCGGACGCATCCGCGAGGAATACAAAGAGGATCTCAAGGGAACCACCTTCATGGCGTGCGGACGTCGGGATCAGCATGGAGAGATTGTCCGCACCGTTGAGGACCACACTATATCATCCTATATCCAAGACCTGGAGAAGCACATCCGCAACTTGGAGAAGGTGATGCACCGTGGCATGAAGACCTCCAGGAAGCTGGCCATCCGCCAAGAGGAGCTGGAGGAGGCACTCAACACTACTGGAATTCTGTCGTTTGCCATCTACCATGGCGGTCAGCAAACATTGGAAAAGCGAACGGCAAAGCACTCATTAGCCATTTCTCCAGCAAAGAGGTGCTTTGCCGTGTGCATATTATCGATGGACGGCAAAAAGCTTTTCTTTCTGTTTTTTCCCTAGTAGTCGACAACGTAAAGAATACAGGTATTACTTTCATACGTGGGTCCGCCACGACTTTGCCGTCTGCTATTATTTTACAAGACGGAAAAGATATTTCCGTTATAAAAAAAAACCCAGAACAACAGCTACACGCTGCAGTGCCGCACCTCCTCTGCTTCCTACGCTACAGGTCCGACGAGTCCGTGCAGACAAAGCGCTCCGACGAGTTCGACGCCGGCGAGTCCGACAAGACGGCGACCGCTGCTGTCCGGCGACGCAAGACCGACGAGCAAGTGAGATAGACATCCGTCGAGGAGAAGTCGGGGGGCGGCACGGTTTGCTGGTTGAGTCTAGGCAGCCGACGGCTCGAGAAGAGGACGGGGACGACCGGTGAAGGCGAGCCCGGGGCGCGAGACGAGGCCGGTGCAGGTGGGGCGGCCGACGGCTCGAGGCGAGGCAGAGGTGGGGCGGCCGGCGGCTCGAGGCCGGGCGGGGCGGAGGCGAGGCGAGGCCTCGGCGCGGCCGGAGTTGCCAGCGCAGCCGCGAGGCGAGGCCAGGCGCGGCCGGAGTTCCCGGCGCAGCCGCGTGGCGAAGGCGAGGCGAGGCTGTGGCATAGGACGGCCAGCGAGGCGACGAGGCCGGGTTGCGGGACGACCGGCAGGGCGCGGCGGGAGTTGCCGGCTGGGGTGGAGCAGGCGGGCGGCCGTGCGGTGGAGCCATGGTAAGAGCCGATGCAGGTTTGGTCGTGGACGGCGAGGAGTTTGAGCCATGGCAAGAACCGATGCAGACTTGGTCCTGGACGGGGATAGAATAAGGAGAGAGACAACGTGCGTGATGGTGTTGGCATGGGACGGTTCGTGTGATTTTTTTATGCCATGTCATCAATCCGTGTGCTCAACTCTCAGCCAATAGAAGACTAGATAACATTTTGTGTTTCTTTATCTTACATAATCTGATGAAATGATTATTATAAAAAACTTAAAAAAAATTCAAACTTTTTTTACATATTTAAGGAATCATAAACCAGCACCACGCCAAATTTCATATTATATAAAAATTGTTTGCATCTTCAAAAATATTTAAAAGTGGTAGAAATATTCGCTTATGAGAAACTTTGCCATGAACAAAAATAAAAAACTGATGGCAAAGTGGCTTCTTTGCCGTCCGCAATTTAAAAGTAGACGGTGAAGTCTCTCTTTTCCATGCGTGAAAATAAAACAGATGGCAAAGTCTCTTTTTGCCATCCGTGAAGGCAAAACAGACGGCAAAGTTCCTCTTTGCCATGCGTGAAAAAAAATAGACGGCAAAGCATTCTTTACCGTCTGCCAATCTTTGCCGTCCGCGGAGGATGGCAAAGACCCTCTTTGCCGTCTGCCCCGCAAAAATGCAGACGGCAAAGAAAATACACATGTCAAACGAGAAAATTCCAGTAGTGCAAGGAAACTCGTGAAGGGTACAAGGATGAAATCAAAACTCTACTGAAGAAGGATGAAGAGGTGAAGCTCCTGCTGGAAGAAGCGGAAGAGAAGCTGGACCATGGAGAAAACATCCAGAACGACAACTCTGATGGAGAATGCGTTAGCCAGGATAAGGACTATGAAGGGCCAAATGACATTGAGATGAGCGAGTCTTCTACCGACTCAAATTAGTTACAGACCACCACCATAGATGATTATCCTTAGCTACTCGGGTAGAATTTCGATCCATCGTTTTTTTTTCTTAGAGTTACCATGTCGACTTTGTGGCATGGATTATCTTATGTTGCTTGTTTGAAACTTGATTTGGGTGAATTGAATTGAAACTTTGCTATCATTTTTTCATATGGGTAGTGTTTTCCCCTTAGGCCCTTTTCTCTCTCTATATCTCATCTATTCTAACCCAACGGATGCCACCAAGAAGGGACCCTTCCGGAAGTGGATCAGGGAATGGAATCCCCGGCCTAGAGCAGTTGCTTCAGACTCAAAACCAGTTGATGCAGCTTCTGATGCAGAACATGAACAACAACAACAACAACAACAACAAAAACAACGCACCACCACCACCTCCACCGCCTCCGCCACCACCACCGCCTCCGGTGGATAGTCTCGCACATTTCCTGAGGTTGAACCCACAATTGTTCTCAAGCAGCCCAGAGCCAATTGTGGCTGATGATTGGCTTCGTAATATGGGAAGGAAGCTTGCAACCGCTGGATGCACTGATGGGGAGAAAGTGAGGTTCGCCTCGCACAAGCTGGATGGACGTGAAGCCGCATGGTGGGATAACTATACCACCACATACCCCATGGCTAATGTGACTTGGGATCAGTTCCAGCAGGCATTTCACACTTCTCATGTTTCAGCTGGAGCTATGAGTCTCAAGAAGAGGGAATTCCGCAACTTACGCCAAGGAGGCCGTTCAGTGGCAGAATATGTGGAGGAGTTCAACAAGTTGTCCCGTTATGCTCCAGGAGATGTGGCCTCAGATGCCGCTAAACAAGAGAAGTTTCTGGAGGGACTAAATGATGAGCTTGGAGTTCAGCTGACGGTGGAAACTTTTGATAATTATCAAGAGATGGTAGACAAGGCTATCATTCTTGAAGGCAAGCATCAGATAATCGAGAATCGCAAGAGGAAATACGGTCAGGGAAAGTTTCACTCTGGAGCTCAGCAGAAGCCCCGTCCCACACCATTCTCGGGATATGGTGGATCAGGCCACAATAAGTTTGGAGGACACAACCATCATAACCATGGAGGCCATTCCCAACATGGGAACCATGGAAACAATCATGGTGGCCCTAGGAATGGAAATGGAGGAAATGGGAATCAACACCGTCCCAACAATACTGCACCAGTGAGGAAGGATCTGAGTCAGATCACGTGCTTGAAGTGCAACAATAAATGACACTACTCAACAGATTGTCCTGAGAACAAGAATGGAAATGGTAATGGAAATTCTGGAAACAAGAAGCCAAATCCTTTCGCCAAGGAACAAGTCAATCATGTCAATGTGGAGGAAGTCTATGAACATCCAGATGGAGTGTTTGGTAAGTTTTTCCTAAACTCTCATCTGGTATTAGTTTTGTTTGATACTGGTGCATCGCATTCAGTCATATCAAGGGTAGTTGTGGATAAGTATGGATTTCCTACCAAGACCCTTAGTATGCCCATTATGGTGAGTTCCCCGGGAGCCGAGATGGTGGCAGGCATAGGTTGTCCCCAGTAGAACCTCGCCATTGGCAAGCATACCTGATCATTCTGAAGTCACAAGGATTAGATGTCATTCTAGGCATGGATTGGATGTCGAAGTATGAAGGCAACATTGATTGTGTTAGAAGATCGATTTCTCTCACCACTCCAGAGGGAAAGAGGATCAAGTATGTGTCCAAGCATAAGCCTAGAAAGGTCCAGGTATACTCACTTAATGGGGTTAGCCTGGAGGAAGTGCCGATAGTCAAGGAGTACCCTGCTGTATTCCCGGAGGAATTTCCCAAAATGCCCCCGGATCGGGACATTGAGTTCTTGATTGAGTTGTTGCCAGACACCGGACAATTATACAAGAGACTTATAGAATGCCCGCAAACGACCTAGAAGAAATTAAGAAGAATATTGAGGAGTTGTTGGAGAAAGGGTATATAAGTCGGAGTTCATCACCTTGGGGAGCCCCAGTGCTCTTAGTGGCGAAGAAGGATGGAACCCTAAGAATGGTTGTGGATTATCGCTCATTGAATGAGGTGACTATCAAGATCAAGTATCCACTACCAATGATCAATGATTTGTTTGATCAGCTGGAAGGAGCTAGTGTTTTCTCCAAGATCGATCTTCGATCTGGATACCACCAGTTGATGATCCGAGAACAAGATATACCCAAGACTGCTTTCACCACCAGATATGGACTTTATGAGTATACAGTCATGTCTTTTGGTTTGACCAATGCCCTTGCATACTTCATGAGTAGGATGAACAAGGTATTCATGGAGTTTTTGGACAAGTTTGTTGTGGTATTCATAGATGATATCTTGATCTACTCCGAGAATGAAGAGGAGCATGAAGAACATCTGCGCTTAGTCTTGGAGAAGCTCAAAGAACATCAACTCTATGCTAAGTTCAGTAAATGTGAGTTTTTGTTGAAGGAGGTGGGATTTCTTGGACACGTTGTGTCAGGTGAAGGCATAGCAGTGGACCCTTCCAAGGTTGAAGCAGTCACGGAATGGATTGCACCCACATCAGTCACAGAAATCCGTAGTTTCCTTGGACTTGCGGGATATTACCAGAGATTCATTGAGAGTTTCTCCAAGATCGCCAAGCCCATGAAGGAGTTGTTGAAGAAGGACACCAAGTTCGTCTGGATGGAAGAATGTGAAGCCAATTTTCAAGGATTGAAGAAACGGTTGGTTACAGCCCCAGTGCTGATTTTGCCTAATATACACAAGCATTTTCAAGTGTATTCTGATTCCTCTCATCAAGGACTTGGAGGTGTCCTTATGAAAGACGGAAAGGTCGTAGCTTACACCTCACGTCAGCTTTGACCTCATGAAGTGAATTATGCCACACATGATTTTGAGTTAGCAGCCGTAGTGCATGCACTCAAGACCTGGAGACATTTCCTTGTTGGGAATAGTTGTGATGTGTACACTGATCATAACAGTTTGAAATATATCTTCATGCAGAAGGAGCTGAACCTTAGGCAGAGGAGATGGTTGGAGCTCATCAAAGATTATGATATGAGATTATCACCCAGGAAAGGCCAATGTTGTGGCTGATGCCTTGAGTCGTAAGAGTTATGTAAGTACTCTCATACCAGGAGGTTTATCTCAAGAATTATGCGATGACCTCCAAGACCTCCGATTGGAGATTGTTCCTCAAGGATTTATTGCCACTCTGGAGATTCAATCCACATTGTTGGAAAAGATTCGTGAGGCTCGAAAGACGGACAAAGACATTGCTGACATAAAGGAAAGAATGGACAAAGGAAAGGCCAAAGGATTTCGTGAGGATGAACATGGAACCTTAAGTTTTGAGCAACGTATTTACGTGCCCAATAACCCGAAGATCAGGAAGCTGATTCTTCAGGAAACTCATGATTCGCCTTACTCCATACACCCAGGCAACACCAAGATGTATTTGGACTTGAAGGAAAAATTCTGGTGGACCGGTATGAAGAAGGATATTGCGGAATATGTAGCAGTGTGTGATGTATGTCAGAGAGTGAAGGCAGAACATCAGAAACCGGCTGGGTTACTTCAGCCTTTGCCGGTACCCGATTGGAAATGGGACAAACTTGGCATGGATTTCATCACTGGATTACCCTGGACTCGATCAGGATATGATTCTATCTGGGTAGTGGTGGATCGTTTGACTAAGGTAGCTCACGTCATCCCCGTGAAACCACCTATACAAGTGTAAAGTTGGCAAATATATATATATGTCGAGAATCGTATGTCTTGATGGAGTCCCGAAGAAGATTGTGTGAGATAGAGGCACTTAGTTCACCTCAAAATTCTGGCACCAGTTGCATGAAACCTTGGGAACTAGGCTGGAATTCAACATGGATTTTCACCCGCAGACGGATGGGTAGACAGAGAGAGTGAATCAAATTCTGGAGGACATGTTGAGATCTTGTGCACTAGATTATGGATCCAGTTGAGATGATAATTTACCTTATGCAGAGTTCTCATACAACAACAGTTATCAAACTAGTTTGAAGATGGCTCAGTTTGAAGCACTCTATGGAAGAAGGTGTAGAACACCATTAATGTGGGATGAAGTTGGAGATCGTCAATTGTTTGGACCGGACTTGATTAGAGATTCCGAAGAGAAGGTCAAGTTGATCCGTGATAGATTGAAGATAGCCCAGTCCAGGCAGAAGAGTTATGCTGATGCAAAACGCAAGGAGGTAATATACGAAGTGGGAGATCGAGCATACCTTCGTGTGTCTCCGCTTCGTGGGATCAAGAGATTTGGAGTCAAAGGGAAGTTATCACCACGGTTTGTGGGGCCATACAAAATTATGGAACACAAGGAAGAGGTTGCATACAAGTTGGATTTGCCAGAAGCATTGTCTGCAGTTCACGATGTGTTTCGCGTATCTCAGCTGAAGAAGTGTCATGCAGAGATGGAAGATATCCCGTTGAGAGACACGGTACCCTTGGAAGAAATTCAGCTGGAGAGTGACTTGACATACGAAGAGAAGCCGGTTAAAATTCTTGACACCAAGGACAGAGTCACTCGTACCAAGGTTATCAGGTTCTGCAAGGTTCAGTGGAGTCACCACACTGAGGAAGAAGCCACTTGGGAGCGAGAAGAAGAACTCAAGCAGGACCACCGACACATTTCTGCTGGCCAACCTGAATCTCGAGGGCGAGATTCATCTTAAGGGGGGTAGGTTTGTAACATCCCAATTTTTGTAAATTTGGATGTTAATAGAATCATTTTGCATATCATTGTTTCCATGCATATTGTATTTTTTGGATTTTCTTTCCAATCTATTTTAACCTAATAAAAATCAAGAGCCAAGATAAAATGACTTCTTCAACATAAAAAGGGTTAAGAAAATATTGGAGCTTTTTATTTGGAGTTAATAAAGAATTTTGGGAATTTAATGAATCCTAAAATTTATTTTGGAATTTATTAATTTGTCCAAAATGACTTTATAAATTATTTGCACATTTTATAAAATTGCTTTTGAGCTACGAATATTTATCCTAGGCTCTATAAATATTTTTGAGGTTTATTGGAGTTTTATTGAATTTATTTTGAAAAGATTTCTTTTATTATTTTATTTTGGCCAGGAAAAGTTAATAGTATTTTTCCTTATATTATTCTAAGATTTTAGAAAATTACTAAGTAATTTTTTAAATATATTTTATTTTATGAAAATCTATAGAAGTTTCTGGTTTAAAAAAAACTTGGCCGCGAGGCCAGGCCGGCCCAGCCGCCAAGTCGTGCACGCTCGCGCATGCACAGCAGGCCGATCCGGCCCAAGTCGTCCAACCGCCTGCAGTTTTTTTCTTTCTTTTCTTTTCTTCTCGTTTTTTCTGACAGTGGGCCCCGCCCGTCAGCCCCTTCCTCTTCCTCCTTCCTCCCGTGCGCACAGCACACACAGAGACCGCGCTGCCGCTGCGACTGCCGCGCCAAGGCCGGCGCCCATTCCTTCCTTGGTCGTGCCCTCACCTCCCCCGTCAACTCCGCTTAACGGAACCCCTAGATCTGAGACAACTGGATCTAATCTGGGCCGTCGGCTTTCGCCCCGATGGCCGGCAACACTCACCGGCGGTGGCTTCACGGGTGGCGGCGGCGGTGGTGCTCCGGCGAGCGGCCGGTGGCGGGTGGAGGCTGCGTGCGCTGCAGACGACCGACGCGGCGACGAGGAGGCGGCGCGGCGGCGCGCTCACCTCGCGGGCGGCGGCGGGGCGACGGGCAGCCGGCGGCGGCGGCGAAAATCCACTGGCGGCAGCGGACTCCAAGTCGGCGGGTCCCGCGGGCGTTTTAGGGTTTGGAAAAAAAATAGGAAATCCAAGTTTTATATATAGCCCGAAAAAAAAATTCTAATCCGAGTCAGGCCCGAATCAGACTTCGTAGCAGGCGAAAAAAAACCAGACTAGGCCACTAAAAGGCCCAAAACGAAAACTTGTCTTTTAAAAAAAATTATTTGGTCAACCAGCTACACAGAACATTTTTATCTAATATCAAATTAATTTTAATAGTGTCACAACAATGAAATAAAGAAATAAAAATAATTGTTTTTGCTGAAAATACTTTTCCAGCTATTATGCAATTCTGATAAATCCTTTTATTCAATATAAACATTATGGGCATTATAAAAATCCCTAAAAATAATTTTAGAGTTATTTATAATTCTCATAACAAATTCCAAGAATACAAAATAACATTCTTAACATTTGAACTTTATTTTAATAGGGGATAAGTCATTTTATATCCTCTCCAATAAATTACCTTAAGTTGAAAATTGTTTTGAATATTCAGAAAAATACAAATAATAATTTAAAACATTTTCCAACTCTTTTAATATGTCGAAGGAGTCATATTACCTTCTCTCATTTCAATTTGTTGGATTTGTTTTAAATATTAATTTTCAAAACGCCAGCAATGAATATTAGGGAAAGTCCTTTTATTCCCTCTCATTTTAATACTAAAAAAACTCCAAAAGTTCTAGATCCTAGTGAAAATCAAACATTTCAACCAAACAATCATTATTATAATTTATTTATTAACATTTGAAAATTTAGAAAATTTTGGGATGTTACAGACTACCACCCTTAAAAGGAATCTCGTCCTCGAGATTCGAAAAGGCTAGAAAGAAAGGTTTAGGGTTTGAGTCCTCATGACAATCCATTGATCCTCTAACGGTCCAGGGTGCTACCACCCTTAAAAGGAATGCGACACGGTCTTGATGAGTCTTGCTCCATCGATGACATCCTTTGTATATATCATACACTCCTTTGTTTTCTTGAATCTTATATCCAAAAGGTGAGTCCTCCAAGTACTGAACCTTCATTGCTGACAAGTCAGGCGCCAATACTAGCAACTATCGATTCCCTCATGGTGGTCATCAAGAATTATTTTACGGGATACCTGCAGGAAATGGTCTTGGTCTATACTCACCGTATAACCTACTATTATTAATGATAATCTTATATAGGGGTCAAAACATCGTACCATTCTATGGTTCAGGCTTAACATCGTCGTCTCTCTTCTATAGGTAAGTCACTCAAGATTTACTATCCGGCATAGAAAGAGCGAATAATAAAGGTAGTCGTCATCGGGGCCAATCCATTTGTCGTCGTTTAGTAACAACAGATGCCATAGGGATGGCTAAAGAGAGGGGAAGACTCGAGGGAGAACTATATCGATGGTGCCGGAAAAGGATTGGGCACAAGCACGGTGGAGGACACCAGGATGTACCAAGGTTCGGGGCTCTCCGGAGAGATAACACCCCTACTCCTGCTTGTCTACTTTCTATAAATGATCTCAGGAACTACAATCAATGCTCCTGGAGATATTCAGAGAAAGAAGAGACCTGCCGTGGGCATGGTTCTCTTCTGCTTCTCTACGGGAACTACTGTGGGAAGTAAATGCGAATGGGTGCGTCCCTCTCGCAGGAGGGGTACCCCGGGATCTTATAGTGTGAGCTCGGGGTACTACGGTCATTTCAGTCGGGTACTGGCCCCAGCTGTCATCCTCTCGTCGGCTAGGGTCCACTGACTGCAAATCTCCGGTTGATCCAGACTTGTCAAGCGCCTTCCCATGTTGTAGCTTATAGGTTATGATGAGTGAATAGTGGAGCTACGATCTCTGGTCTTGTTGTCCTGTCTCCGGATTCAGAGGAATGGGTGACAACTCTCCTCTGACAGATCGGCAAAGTGACTTAGCTTACTGCCACCCGGATCTCTCGAGATCATGCATTTATGACCTTGTACCAGGGGCTCTGACCTGGACAAGGTCAACTCTTGAGCCGATTGAAGGGTGAGCCGATTGCGCCTAGGCAGACTGCTCGCATTCGGCATGGTCGATTGCTTGAGGGAAATCGGCCATGTGACTGCCTAGCTCGGCCCAGCAGCAGCCCAATCGGCCCCAGCCTTGTCTTGAAATATTGCTTTCGTCTGGGTGACCCTACCCGGGTATCATTCCCCCGCACTAGCCCCTAAACCTGTAAGGGTTCCGTGGTTTCTTGACTGCGGGGCCATTGCAGTTTTTCTTTTCTTCTCTTCATGCTTTGACTGTTCTGGCCTCATCGGGTTCGTCAATCCGAGCTGAACGCTCAACTAGGAGATCATGCCCGGGTGACCATATCTGTACTGCTTCAAAATCCTTTCTTCGACCTCGACCACAGCCTTGCCGACTGCTCTGGTGCTTCTCTGAAAAAAAAACTTTTTCTGGCAAAACTCTCACTGAGCTGAGATCCAGCGCAGCCGATTGCCTTTCCAACGGTTACTTTTGACCAAAGTCTGACCATCCCACGTTGCACGTCGTTTCCGAATCCCGGGGCAGTTAATGCTCCGGGCCCCACGACCCACGCACGACAGGACGTTACTGCGCATGCCTCGCCTTCTGCGCCACAATCTTCTGCGCCGAAACCGCCGATCTGCCTCCTGATACACGCGGCCACACAGGGCCACAGGAACCGCACCCACGATCCCCCTCACCCCAGCCGCCCATATAAGCCACGGGGGGGGGGGGGGGGGGGGCTCCTCAGGCTCATCTCTCCCACTTCTTCTTCCTTGCCCTGACTCTCCTCCTCGCGCCGCCGACCTCTGTTCCGCGCACCCGTGGCACCGCCGCACCGCACCGCCTCTCTGCTTCCCGCTAGCGCGCTCCACAATAGCCGCACCTCCACTTGCTAGCATTTGCTGCCGGCCTCTCCTTGCCCCTCTTTTCGGTTTCTTCCTCCACCGTCCTGGAGGACAGCATGGCCGCCGCGGATGAGAAATCCGCCGCCAGCCGTGGCCGGTGGAAGGGCTCCACCGTCAACGAAGGCGAGATCCGCCAACTGCTCCATGCACGCAAGATGCCGGCTGCATCCAATGGCGTGCTCCCGGCGAGGAGATCGTGCCAGAGCCGCACGCCGGTGAGCGCGTGGTCTTCGTCGGGCACTTCGAGCGCGGTTTCAGGCTTCCCATGAGCGCGTTCTTCCGGGAGTTCCTCGACTTCCACCGATTGCAACCGCATCACCTCGCCTCCAAATTCATTATGACGATGACGGGGATCGGCCCTGGCAAATACCATGGTCAGGGACCCTGGGTTAGTCATAGAGAAGGCACAGGTTGGACGATACTCGTCGGCTAACAGGAGAAGCACTTCCTGCTCGATATTATTGCGTGAGAGGGCGATTACAGAGGAGGTCAGGCGAGTTCTCGCAAGACCAGGTGAGTAGATGTGTATTGGATTGATCTGTACGTCTCCCCTCCCAGCCTTTATATACTAGGCTAGGTCTCGGGGAGTCCGTACTAGGTTACAAAGATAGTTTCCTAGTTCTAGTCTTGCCTTGTACGCCAAGTCATGCCTTCTATACTAGTCGTGGACTCCTACGTCGGTGCTTGGTTGGGCTAGTCGTGGGCCTGTCGCGGCTTCCCAGCGGGCCCTCTGTCTTCATATGCACAGGGTATCCTCATACGCAGGAGTCATGGGGTCACCCCCTTGTCAGTAGCCCCCGAGTGCTTGGGGGACTCGAAGAGTCGTACAGGGACTCGAATTCGTCAACGCTTTATTGATTGTAGGCGCAGCATTGCCGCGGGTCGCTGGCAGTTTTGAGCCATGACAATACCTGTTTCGAGGGATTGCTAAGCTGAAAGGGCCCAAGGAGTCGAGTGGTTGAGCCTTGGTGAATTGCGCTAGTGGCAAATACCGCAGTAGCCCAATCAAGCTCACGTCCCTTGACATGAACTTGGAACAACCGGTGTCAAGCAAATTCATGCCGCTGCAGGTCTTATAGGATCAATTGCTGCCAATCTAAGCAAATAGCATGAGCGCGTCCGCTCGGCTCTTTCTATCATGCGAGCGCATGGAAAAGGTCGGGAGTGAAATCGCTCTGTGTCAAGTCCCGGCCCGACCGTTCTGCCCAGCGGGGTCTTACCTACACGCTAAGCTTGCATGGCATCTGGGCACAGTGTGTCGTAGCCCAGGCATAATTGTTTTTTGTAGAGGCACGGAGCCTGGTTAGTGATGCACCCACTTGGAATAAACAATCAAGTGAGCTATTTAGCAGTCACTCGCGGAGTTTTTAATGAGCTCAGGCGAGGAAAATAAGAAAGCACCCACTTGGAAAGTCGTCGAGTGCACGAGTAGATCATACTGTCGAATACTTGTTGTGTCTTTTGAGAGTGGTCTGTCAGAACCCTCTGTTAGGTATGTGCTAGGATCAAGTCTCACTTTGCATCATGGAAAAATTTCAAAAAGAAATTGAAATGGGAGAAGAAACCCCCTAGATGAATTTAATTCAAATGGCCAGAATAAAAGTTTCTCCAAAAATTACTTTTGCATTTTTGAAAAGTCTCATAAATCAGTGTGATCACATATCAAGTGATGTGGGACCAACCCCATGCTCATGGACTTTTCAAATATTCAAACAAGAGCATGGATTTAAATTTAAACCCCTATTTGAATTAAAGTTCAAATTATTTGAATTTAAAAATGCCCAAACTTTATAAGTGGCTATCTATATGCATTACAAGTCCACATAAAAATTTGGGACATTTTATAAAATGTCTAGCTATTTAAATTAGCTAGGACAAAACAAATACAGAAAAGAAAAGGAAACAGAAAATAGAAAAGAGGCTTACCTGTGCTTCTGGCCCAACTCATCCCCTAGCCGGCCCAACCCACCCCCAGCCTTGTCGGCTACCTCAAACAGGGGCACACACTGCTGCGTGTCGGCCATGCCGAGGCCGCCGCCGCCACCTCGACGTCCCTGGCCACGCAGCTGCTTCCCCGCCTCCATCTACGTGTCCTGGAGACACCTCGAAGCCTCCTGGATCCATTCCCCCCCTCCAGAGCTTCTTCCCCCTGCTCCCGTGCTCGATTTCGACGCCACCCGAAGCCCCACCAGAGCGCGCCACCGTGGAAGACGCGACCGACGTGCGCTAGAGCCCCGGAGAGCTTGTCGAGAAGCTTCACCGCCGTCGAGTTCAGTGACATGCAGGAGATCAGGAGACCGGAGCCACCATAGCCACCGGAATCGCGATCACGCCGTCACCGGACCCGCAAGACCTCACTGTTGAATTCGTCGCCTTCACGCCGCCGTTTGCCTCGCTGCCTGCTCTTGTACGTTCCTGGTGAGCGCGGGATCAAAAAACATATCTTTGCCTCCTCGATTTCGTCCTCTAGCCATGTCCGCCATGAATTCCAAAGCTTCTCGCCACCGGGGAGTTCTTCACCGTGCAGCTATGAACCCCAGCACCCCGTGGCCATGTCTACCATGCTCCACGTGCTCTGCTGCTTCGAACGCACCCACCCGTGGCTCAAATGGTGCCGCCGGTGAGCCCAAGTGGCCGGCGTGATTAGCCACTATTCACCCCCTGTGAGGCTTACATGTGCGCCCCCAGGGCCTTAATCCCCTCTGTTAAGTTTAAATCTTAATAAAACGATTCAATTAAACAAATATACACTAACATGTGGGCCCAGCCCCTGACTAATCACTGGATTAGTTTAAATCTAATTAAAACGGTTTTAATTAACACACTGAGTCGCTTACAGGTGGGACCCCCTGGCCAGAGACCCCCTGACGCCAGCATGACTTCATGCTGACGCATTAAATCATTTTTCCTATTTAAAGATTTATCAGAAATTCCAGAAATTGAATTAAACTTTGGAAATTCATAACTGATTCATTTTAACTCCAAATTAAACATATAATATATGTAAAATTATCAGAAAAATGCAAGGATTCTTAATATGCAATTACTTTTCATGTTTGACCAAATAAAATTCGGTGAATAGTGGCAACATTGCATATGAACCCTTTTGAAATTCAATTGGAGTTTGATTTTGAATTTCAAATGCAATACACTCCTTTTAATTGGAATAAATCACACATCAATGACACATACATCAAGTTTCAACCTTCAACTCATGTGTTTGAACATTGTCTTATTATTGTTTCGATGTTGTGTTGTTTGTCGAATAGAGGTGGAGCCGGAACCCGAGATCACCCCCTTCGTTGAAGACCCCATGACTGAACCTCGTCAGCAAGGCAAGCAAACCCCCATTGATCATGTCGATAAAATCCCACTTGTAGTAAGCAAACAACAATCCTAATAGATGTAGGAGTTGATTGATGTGACGCCCCCAAAATCAATCCGTGTACAGTAATCATACACGTAGGGTACACGGCTGAGATTAGGGTGCCACGGTGAGAATATCACAGCACAACACTAAACACAAAAGGATAAACCAATATGTTACAATAAAGGGGGGTCACGCGGACCCGAATTCATAAGTTATACAAACCATAATATGTGAGTACAGACATAGTTAGTCAAGTTTTGCCTTAAGAAGGCTAGCACAAATAACATCAGAGATACAGATCGAAAAGGCAAGGCCTCCTGCCGGGGAGCCTCCGAAACTACTCCTGGTCCTGGTTAGCGGGGGTCTCGACGTAGTAGTATCCGCCTCCGGGGTACTCCTGCTCCTGGGCTCCAACGTCGACTGCAGCGGCCGATCAGGCAAAACATAAAAGGGGAAATAAAGCAAAGGTGAGTATCTAGTATACCCGCGAGTCTTACGTCCTCTACTAAGCATTATGCATTGTATCAATGGAAAGGGGAGGCCGTATATATAGTGGACTGCAAGATAGAAATCAGAATAAGGGTAAGAATCTAGGCCTATCGAAGACTAGCATCTTCTGACGATGTCTTGCAGCATGAGAAGAGAATCAGCCAACAGTTTATATAAAGAAATAAAGTAACAATGAAGCAGAAGTTGCTGCAACAATGTATAATATAAGTTGTAATGATTAATAATAATAATGCCTCCGAGTTCCCCTCCTCGGCTCCCATGCGAGGAAGAAAACCCGGAACCATACAGTTTAATAGTAATAGTTTGTAGTGGTAAGATCCAGCTTCAGCATAAAGTGTCCTGTTACCGTGGACACGGCTATTCGAATAGATTAAACTCCCTGCAGGGGTGCACTACTGTTCAGCCTGCACGCTCGGATCTCCAGGGTGGCGTGAACCTTGTTAGGGAACGCCCCACCGAGGCTATCCGACACGACGCAACCCATCCTAGGCTCAGCAAAGAGGCCATCCGCCGGACTATATCCTATGCGCCAAGGGGTCTAGGTCCCTCACCCTTGCATGCTCCTGCACGGTACGAGACTGGCCGGTGAAGCAAAAGCAAATCCAAACACACCTGCTGCAGCAAATAAGACAAGACCACTTCCCGGCTATCAGCCCGTGGTACTGCTGACGTCTGAAGAGCTTTCAGACAAACTACGACGCGGAGGGCCCACACCGTAATCCCATGTGTAGGTAGTGCGTACAGACCAACGGGTCTCTCAAGTCATCCGCTGAACCATTTAGCATTTTAATATTATCTCGCAGACAACCGTTATCGCCGTCTGACTAACAACACAACGGACAACGAACAGCAACAAGGCCCACCGGTAACGTCGGGGCCTTCCCTGTCGTCCCGTCAAAGCGCGCGGTTATCGACAAGGTGAATCGTCTCCTTACCTTGTCTCGCGGGTGCTCTTGGTAGAGCTCGACTTTTTCGTGGTTTGGTAACTCTCGCGAGGTACGAGAAGGGGCCAAGCACGCTAGTAACGTCGGTCGTACCCTCCCTGTCGTTCCCGACAATATACCGCTCGCGGGCACCGTTGGGTCGCCCGGCTTCTTACCTTAAGGACAACCGCTGTCCAGGACCCTATGGCGGCAAGACAAAGTCAGCCTCGAGTGGAGTACAAGGATTACTCCTGGATAGCTCACACTTGAGGTGACTAGGCATAACCCAGATAGGGGCCTTTGGCGGTGTCTGCTTTGTTCCGTACCTGTGCAGTTGTATATATTGTATCCGTGTTCACCCCCTGAGTGATCACGATCCGCTATCTAATCCTAGCTAACAATGCGCAGGGTTCACTGCTGAATATATGCATAATTATAATAGGCAGCATAGGATAAGAAAGGTACATCAAGGGGCGACAAAATCAGGCTATGCAATTGAATAGGATTGTAATCGTAGCAGAAGCAGTAACACTGCCTAGTGCAAGAAAGTACGGAAAAGGTAGGCGATATCTGGGGAAGAGAATGGCTCTGCTTGCCTGGACGCTCGACGGTAGGGGTAGGGTCGTCGACGAAGTAGTCGTACCCAGCGGCGGTGTAGTCAACGACAGTCTCGGGGTCTACCGGAGATTAAGGGGGGAGGAAACAGTAAATACACAGCAATAATATACAAACATATGCATGACATGACAGATGAAACGTTAACGGTGTTCTAACTCAGTGCAATGCACGTTGCACGGAGCGGGAATCCATCCGGGGATGAACTACCGGCTCCGGGTGATTACCGGACAGGGTGTCCGGAGGGGGAAGGGTTCACGCCGGAGGTGTCGTGGACATCCGACAAAGATAACGGGGGTTTATCCGTGTTAGTTGAACCATTCCGGACAACTTTCATGTTCGGAATAAATTCATCCGGCAGGTTTTTACCGGCACCGGGAATTATCGACAGATAGCCCGGAGGGGGGGAATGTCGGTGTTCATTGTATTAGAGGGGTGTGGTTGGCATACGGATAGCGTATTCAAATTCTTTATATTTTTCTGATCAATTTTCATGTATAAAGTTTTTGAATCTGACTTACGGTTTAAAAGATATTCAAATTCAAAGTTTAAATCATTTTTAAAAGAATTTCTGAATTTTCTTTTAATAATAAAACCTAACATTATCCAGAACAGTGTAGTTTGACTGGTCAAACCTGACAGAGGGGACCCACCTGTAAGGTTGACTGGTCAACTGACCAGTGGGTCCCACATGTCAGCCCCACATTGCATAATAAAACAATTTAAATAAATCTAATAATCAATGGACCCACATGTCATAGAATGGAATTCCTAATAATTCTTTTAAATAATTAAACTGACTGGGGGGCCCAGGTGTCATACTAACATGCTTTAATTAAACTTTTATAATTAACTTAAGGGCATGGGCCCATCTGTCATGGACGCCTAATAATCTAACAGTTGTTTTAATCAACGATTAGTTTTAAAGTGGAGGGGATTAACAAGGGCTGACCCACTGTCAGTGGCACAACAGTGAGGGGTTAGAGTTAATTAAAACTCTGACGGGGTGGGTCCACCGGTCAGCCACTCGGGGTCTCGCCGGCGACGGCCGGGTCGCCGGAGTTTGCCCGCGTGCCCGCTACTGGCTTCCATTGGTGGCGCAGTTTGGACCCAAGGCTTCTCGAGTTCGAGCCGCATCCAACGGTGGCCACGGCGCTGCTGGGGACGGCCTGGTTTGAGGGCTATGTCGACGGGGGCGGCGGCCAGAAGAAGACAGTCGACGGGGACGATGACTCCGGGCGTTAGGTCGAAATGCGATAGTGGGCTGGGCTACTGGACGTAGGCGGAGCACGATGGCATGCTTGGCGGCCAAAAGCGCGAGCTGTGACCACGACTACGACGACGCACGGCGGCGACGGAGCTCGGCTCCAATGGCGTCATGGGCTACAGCGACATGGAGGACTAGGGGAGACACGGGGACGACGGAGAAGCTCACCAGGAGCACGTAGGGCTAGGCAGCGGGCGCGATGGAGCACCGGAGGCGGCGAATCGGGCGTAGACGAGGCGACGACCGGCGGCGAGGAAAACGAAGGGGGTGGTGTCCACGGCGCGACTCAGCTCGATTCCTCCTGCGTGATGATGAGGACGGCGACGAGGAGGTGGACGGACACGGTGGCTCGGGCTATGGTGGTCAGTGGCCGCGCGTGGGCACGACGGCGGCCGGCGATGGCTCGGGAGAAACTCTGCCCGACGAGAGCGGCTTGAGGAGAGGGGGAAATGGGCTAGGGTTTCGCCAGGGCGTCAAAGGGGGAGTACATCACGGTGAGGAGGTTCCTGTAGCAGCGTGGTGGCAGCCATCGCGCGGTGCATCGCATCGAGCACCTCTGCCATGGCGACATGAGGGCTCGGGTGAACAGGGGATGATGAGGACATTCCTACTAATGTTACACCCATATCCTCACCAACTACACATACTGGACCAGTTACTAGAGCACGTGCACGTCAACTAAATTATCAGGTACTTTCGTTTCTTATGAATCCTTCTATTGTTCATGAACATATGATGCTGCCTAAATTAGATACTTTTGTTTTGCTTATGAATGAAGGACCTAGCATGGACAAGAAGGATGGTCATTGGAGCGGGATCAAGCATGGAGAAGAAGGTGCGCGCGCGGGAAAGTACAGTGGAGCTTCCAGTGGTGATTATCACACTTTGAAGCCACCATAAGGCGCGCATGAAGTCTTGGACGAAATACGCGAGATGACACTTCATTATTTTCGTCCAAGGGCCATTATAGGTGCTGCGTCACCTTAATATTGGGCTGGGCCCATGTAATTTCGAAATACCACATTATAGGATGTTTTTAGAGTCCGTATGTGTGGGGAAACCGAGTTAGGGTTGTTTTCGGACCCCACCTCCAAGGGGCCACGAAATTCCCCTCTGTTCCCCCATATATACAGCCCTTAGGGCGTCGTTTAGACTTGGGTTTTAATTAGATTTAAGTTAGCCATAGCCGCAACTTCGAGCTCTTCGTTTGTGTCATCCGACCAGGACAAGACCTCATTGGAACCCCAACTTTCGTAATCATTCATCTTATATTCGCAATATCCAGATTGCAATTCTTAGTTCTTGCTTGTTCTTCGATTGCTTGCAGGAATTAGACCCTCGTGGTCAGGTTGATCGTGCATCCGCGGGATCAATAACCTCTCGGAGTTGGTTTAGCGATCGCTAAGGCGCAACGTCTTCGCACGTTCGTAGTCGGATCGTGAAAGTCGTCTCCACCATAATCGATCTCCACCATCTCATCGAAACATCGGGACACCTTCGCCTCTATCAAGTGGTATCAGATTTCCAGGTTGCTCGGTGAGATTTACCAGTTTTCATAGTCTAGATTGGTTCTGTTCTTCATACCTACAGTCCACGAAAAAGCCAACAAAAAAAATTAGGGTTAGATCATCACGTCCCAAAACAGTCCGAGCCTTTGTCCAGTTTTCTTTACAGTAGTTTGCTTTGTTGAATTTGCGGTTGCATCATTGTGTCGAGTTGCTGATCTTAGCATCTAGTTCCCTTAGAGTTTCGAGTTCTGATCACAGTTTGTCACACCGCCGCCGCACAGTAGTACACCGCCACGTTTCCGCCAATCCGAGTCCAGATACACCACCACGTTCCGCCAAGTCGAGTCCATATACAGCACCACGACCTACCAATCCGAGTTGAGTTCCATCACCTGTTCGGTTTGTGATCTCTCCGTAGCCAGATTAGTTTGAGTTGATTAGAGTCGGATTTCACCAATCTTTGTCGTACGTAGAAGAGAGTTGAGTCTGGCACGCTTTCCAGAGCAGTTTTTAGGCCAAAAATTTCGGGGGTGAAAAAATTTCGTGCCCATACGTTCCTTAGGTCCAGAAACTCATTTTGAGACGTTCGCCACCATAGTGATTTTTTCGCACTTTTTCAGCCACCGCAGTCCCGCATCGCAAAAAAAAGCAAAAAAAAAAAGAGAAAAAAATTCAGAGTGTGCTTCTCAGTTGATTACGTGCCACGCCGTGCTTTCGTTGGTGTTTTAGGCTCGCGTCTCTAGTACGGTCTAGCCTAGGATCAGCACAGTCCCGACGTTGAGTGTTTATTCAGCTTTGCATCTCTGTTTTGATTACTGTTGAGCTTTTGCTACCATACTTGTCAGCCTTCCTACAGCTCCACATATATTCTACATCGTGCGTTTTGACACCTCCTGGCCATCGCTCTACCACATCTCTGAGAGTTTTGACCCGTTGGTTGTACATCACCACCTGCTGCTAGGTAAGAATCGGTAAGAACTGAAGAAAAGCTTGACGGATTTGTGCTTTCCACCACCCCATATCCCATTAGTAGAAGTAGGATCATACTTCTGTGTGTTTTCTATTTCTGCTAACCATGCCAGGATCCCATGGTGAAGTGGCGCGGGATGCACCTGATTGGGAGAATATGACAAACAAAGCATTACATGATAAATTTGCACAAATGATGTCTGAACAGGTGAATGACATCGAGAACAGATTTACAGAGGCGATTGATGGTGTGGAGAAGATGATCGACACCAAGCTCGACGCCAAGTTTACTGAGTTGCTCGCACGCTTACCTATACATCCTGCGGCCGCTCCAGCACAGCCACCGCCACCACGACGTGCACGACGTATTCTGTTTCCGGGCGGACAAGCTGCTGGTGTTCCTGCTGCTGCTGCAGTTACTGCTGCTGCTGCCTCTGACGTCGGCCAGGACGACAACTACGAGGGTGATTACGAGGAGGTGGTGGAACAAGAAGCGGCCTATGAACAACCAGCTGGACGTCCACGTCCCAACATTCGCCACGGTCGACACCAACCACCCCCTCAGGTACGCGATGATGAACATGTGCCTAAACTTAAATTGAATCTTAAGCCGTTTGAGGGTAGATATATTCCTGATGCTTATCTTACTTGGGAGTTAGAAACTGAACAACGCTTTACATGTTTACAATATCCTGAGAATAGACGTGTTACTGCTGCTGTTTGTGAATTCACGGGTGTTGCATCTATTTGGTGGTCTGAACATTGTAGATTGCATGCTAATAATATTCCAGCTACTTGGGCTGCTTTAAAAGATGCTATGCGTACTCGCTGGGTTCCTCCTTATTATCAACGTGAATTGCTACAAAAATTACAGTGTTTGAGACAAGGAAAAAATTATGTAGAGGAATATTATCAAGAATTACAAACTGGATTGATTAGATGTGGCCTAGTAGAGGATAATGAAGCTATGTTTGCACGTTTTATAGGTGGCTTAAACAGGGAGATACACACTATTCTAGAATACAAGGACTATGCTACTATTACTCGTTTGTTTCATCTTGCTTGTAAAGCTGAACGTGAAGTGCAGGATCGATAGGCCGCTACGAGACCTAACTTTTCTGCAGGACGAAATACATCATGGACATCGCGTGGACCTTCTACATCCACACGTCCTGCTGCACCACCCTCTACTTCAGCCGCTCATTCTTACAGGGAGCCACCAAAACAGTCAGCGCCACCATTCAAGGGTGCACAGAGTGGTCCAGCGGCGAGTTCTTCTTCATCCATGGCTTCCACAGGGCAAACACGAGATCGTGATATTAAATGTCGCAGGTGCCAAGGTGGAGGTCACTTCGCAAAAGACTGTCCCTCCAAGCGTGTGATGATTATTACGGCGGATGGTGGGTATGAGTCAGCGAGTGACTATGATGAGGAGACTTTAGTTCTCATTGCTCATGAGGAACAGGGTGCCCATGATGATGCTCATGATATGGAGTATATGGCTCCTGATGATGCAGATAAATATGCTAGTTTGGTTGCTCAACGTGTGTTAAGTGTGCAGGTAACGAAGGCTGAGCAAAACCAGAGGCATAATTTGTTCCACACAAAGGGAGTGGTGAAAGAACGTTCGGTTCGCATCATCATTGAGGGAGGGAGTTGCAACAACTTGGCTAGCATGGAGTTGGTGGAGAAGCTATCTCTCACCACAAGACCACACCCCCATCCGTACTATATTCAGTGGTTTAACAATAGTGGTAAGATTAAGGTAACGCGTTCTGTTCGTGTGCACTTTAGCATTGCTGCATATGCTGATTATGTTGATTGTGATGTGGTACCCATGCAAGCATGCTCTCTTTTACTTGGTAGACCATGGCAATTTGATAGGAATGTTGTACACCATGGTAGGACAAATCAGTTTACTCTGGTTCATCAGGATAAAAATATTGCTTTACTTCCTATGTCTCCTGAACAAATTGTGAAAGATGATCTTGCTAGAGCTAGTAAAGCTAAACAGGAGAAAAATAAGAGTGAAAATGAGATAGCAGCCAAAGAATTTGAGCAACAACATAAGACTAATAGCAAATCTTCTTCTGCTGTGTTTAATGAAATTAAATTGACTAGTCCAACTTTGCTTGCTACTAAAGTTGATATTTCAGATTTGGATGTTAGTCAATATGTGTGCTATTCTTTTGTGTGCAAAGAAGCTTTGTTTTCATTTGAGGAATTGCCTCCTTCTTTGCCTCCTGTTGTCACTGACCTTTTGCAGGAGTTTATTGACGTCTTTCCACAAGACGTACCACCGGGATTACCACCTATTCGAGGGATTGAGCATCAGATTGACTTAATTCCCGGTGCTTCACTGCCCAACCGTGCGCCATACCGTACCAATCTGGAGGAGACAAAGGAGATTCAGCGTCAAGTACAAGAGCTACTCGACAAAGGTTACATACGTGAATCTCTTAGTCCTTGTGCTGTTCCTGTTATATTAGTGCCTAAAAAGGATGGAACATGGCGTATGTGTGTTGATTGTCGAGCCATTAATAATATTACTATTCGTTATCGTCATCCTATTCCTAGGTTAGATGATATGCTTGATGAATTAAGTGGCTCTACCATGTTTTCCAAAGTTGATTTGCGTAGTGGATACCATCAAATTCGCATGAAATTAGGAGATGAATGGAAAACGGCATTTAAAACTAAGTTTGGATTATATGAGTGGTTAGTCATGCCTTTTGGGTTAACTAATGCACCTAGCACTTTCATGAGATTAATGAACGAGGTTTTACGTGCTTTCATTGGACGATTTGTGGTAGTCTATTTTGATGATATACTGATTTATAGAAAATCTTTGGAGGAACATTTGGATCATTTACGTGCTGTTTTTATTGCTCTACGTAATGCACGTTTGTTTGGTAACCTTGGGAAGTGCACCTTTTTCACCGACCGAGTATCGTTTCTTGGCTATGTTGTTACTCCGCAGGGAATTGAAGTTGATAAAGCCAAGATCGAGGCGATTGAGAGTTGGCCGCAGCCCAAAACGGTCACACAAGTGAGGAGTTTTCTTGGACTCGCTGGATTCTATAGGCGTTTTGTGAGAGATTTCAGCACCATTGCTGCACCTCTCAATGAGCTTACACGCAAGGATGTGCCTTTTACTTGGGGTACCGCACAGGAAGAAGCCTTCACGGTATTGAAAGATAAGTTAACACATGCTCCTTTGCTCCAACTTCCTGATTTTAATAAAAATTTTGAGCTTGAATGCGATGCTAGTGGTATTGGTTTGGGAGGTGTGTTATTACAAGATGCTAAACCTGTTGCATACTTTTCTGAAAAATTGAGTGGGCCTAGTCTGAACTATTCTACTTATGATAAGGAATTATATGCTCTTGTTCGGACATTAGAAACTTGGCAACATTATTTATGGCCCAAAGAATTTGTTATACATTCTGATCATGAATCTTTGAAACACATAAGAAGTCAAGCAAAACTTAATCGTAGACATGCTAAGTGGGTTGAATTTATTGAGACTTTCCCTTATGTCATTAAACACAAGAAGGGGAAAGATAATATTATTGCTGATGCTTTGTCTCGTCGTTATACTATGCTTTCACAACTTGACTTCAAGATATTCGGTTTAGAGACAATCAAAGATCAATATGTACATGATGCGGAATTTAAAGATGTTTTGCAGAATTGTAGAGAGGGTAGAACATGGAACAAGTTTGTGCTTAATGATGGGTTTGTGTTCCGTTCTAACAAGCTATGCATTCCAGCTAGCTCTATTCGTCTTTTGTTGTTGCAGGAGGCGCATGGAGGAGGATTAATGGGACATTTTGGCGTGAAGAAGACGGAGGACGTACTTGCTACACATTTCTTTTGGCCAAAGATGAGACGGGATGTTGAGCGTTTTGTTGCTCGCTGCACTACATGTCAAAATGCTAAGTCACGACTCAATCCTCATGGTTTATACATGCCTTTACCTGTACCTAGTGTTCCGTGGGAGGACATATCCATGGACTTTGTTTTAGGCTTGCCTCGAACAAACAAGGGGAGGGATAGCATATTTGTTGTCGTGGATAGATTTTCTAAGATGGCACATTTTATACCATGTCATAAAAGCGATGATGCTGCTAATGTTGCTGATTTATTCTTTCGAGAGATTATTCGCTTACATGGTGTGCCCAATACTATTGTCTCGGATCGTGATACTAAGTTTCTTAGCCATTTTTGGAGATGCTTATGGGCTAAGTTGGGGACTAAACTACTTTTTAGTACTACATGTCATCCCCAAACTGATGGACAAACTGAAGTAGTCAATAGGACTTTGTCTACTATGCTTAGGGCTGTTTTAAAGAGTAACTTAAAAATGTGGGAAGAATGTTTACCTCATATTGAATTTGCTTATAATCGTTCATTTCATTCTACCACTAAAATGTGCCCTTTTGAGATTGTTTATGGTTTTCTACCTCGTGCACCTATTGATTTGCTTCCTCTTCCATCTTTGGAGAAGGTTAATTTTGATGCTAAGCAACGTGCTGAATTGATATTAAAAATGCATGAGTTAACTAAAGAAAACATTGAGAAAATGAATGCTAGATACAAGCTTGCTGGTGATAAGGGTAGAAAGCATGTTGTGTTTGAACCAGGAGATCTTGTTTGGTTACATCTACGTAAAGATAGGTTTCCTGATTTGCGCAAGTCTAAGTTAATGCCACGAGCTGATGGTCCCTTTAAGGTTTTACAGAAAATTAATGATAATGCATATAAACTTGAGCTACCTGCAGATTTTGGGGTTTGTCCCACATTTAACATTGCAGATTTGAAACCTTATTTGGGAGAAGATGATGAGCTTCCGTCGAGGACGACTTCAATTCAAGAAGGGGAGGATGATGAGGACATCCCTACTAATGTTACACCCATATCCTCACCAACTACACATACTGGACCAGTTACTAGAGCACGTGCACGTCAACTAAATTATCAGGTACTTTCGTTTCTTGTGAATCCTTCTATTGTTCATGAACATATGATGCTGCCTAAATTAGATACTTTTGTTTTGCTTATGAATGAAGGACCTAGCATGGACAAGAAGGATGGTCATTGGAGCGGGATCAAGCATGGAGAAGAAGGTGCGCGCGCGGGAAAGTACAGTGGAGCTTCCAGTGGTGATTATCACACTTTGAAGCCACCATAAGGCGCGCATGAAGTCTTGGACGAAATACGCGAGATGACACTTCATTATTTTCGTCCAAGGGCCATTATAGGTGCTGCGTCACCTTAATATTGGGCTGGGCCCATGTAATTTCGAAATACCACATTATAGGCTGTTTTTAGAGTCCGTATGTGTGGGGAAACCGAGTTAGGGTTGTTTTCGGACCCCACCTCCAAGGGGCCACGAAATTCCCCTGTGTTCCCCCATATATACAGCCCTTAGGGCGTCGTTTAGACTTGGGTTTTAATTAGATTTAAGTTAGCCATAGCCGCAACTTCGAGCTCTTCGTTTGTGTCATCCGACCAGGCCAAGACCTCATTGGAACCCCAACTTTCGTAATCATTCATCTTATATTCGCAATATCCAGATTGCAATTCTTAGTTCTTGCTTGTTCTTCGATTGCTTGCAGGAATTAGACCCTCATGGTCAGGTTGATCGTGCATCCGCGGGATCAATAACCTCTCGGAGTTGGTTTAGCGATCGCTAAGGCGCAACGTCTTCGCACGTTCGTAGTCAGATCGTGAAAGTCGTCTCCACCATAATCGATCTCCACCATCTCATCGAAACATCGGGACACCTTCGCCTCTATCAGGGGAGGGAGACGACCCGGGGTAGCCCGAGTGGGCTGGGTTGGGCCGCACTGTGCACTTCCGGGACCAGGCCGTGAGGCTTCTTTTCCTTTTATTTTTTTTGTAATTTCTGTTAGCCGTTTCCTTTTGTTTATTTTGTTTTGCTAGCTTAGCATTTTTTTAAAATATGGAACTTGATCCATAATTGATATTGCACATGACCAGAGTGCCACGAAAAGTTTTGGGCCCAAATAAAATCAATCGTATTTTTGTTTTATTTAAAAGGGATTAAATCCCACTGGTTTGGCTACTGTTTGAATTGTTGGATTTATTTTATTGCTTAATAAATCCCCAAAACCATAGGGATGTGATCCACTGATTTTTAGGCATTTTACAAAATTGCTTTCACAATTTTTGAACAAAGTTTTATTTCCACTTATTTTTAATATTCATCAAAAGGCATTTTAGGGTTTGTTTGAATTTTATTTCAAATGGCTTGGACTTTAGTTGGCCAATGATGATCAAGGTCCATGGTTCATATTTGCTTGCAAAAATATCAAAGGAGAATTTGAATTTGAACTGAACCAGTTGATCAAACAAAAGTTTTGAACAGTAGAGATGAACAGTAACCCTGATTACTGTTCACTGACAGTGAGGGTGTTACAATTGATATCATGTGGCCCCTACAACTGTTACTATTTATTTCATGCTTAGAGTAATACAATGTTGATACTTTTATGTGATTCGGGATGGTAACAATCATGTTGATGATGGTGGACATGTGTTGGTGAATCTACCTTAAAACAAGGTGAATGATTAGAGGCTGTGTAGGAGTACACAGTGGGTTATCTCGTTGAACACCGCCCTAAGCCCGAGTTCTTGTGTGGTGATCCAAGACGAAGAGTACTACCACATGTTGGGCACATGGACCCCCGCTCAACCTACTAACTCACCCCTCCTCAGTTCAATGAGTCGCAGTAGTTTGGAGTTCTGGTAGGTTTGTGGCCTGGCTGCAAAGTGAGAGAACGGCTCAACCGAGACCGGCTTATGCACCACGCACACATCTTATGGGACCACTTCGGTAAACCGGCCGGGTTACGATTGTCGAAACCATCCCAGATAGGCGTCTTCATTGAACCTGAGTTGGCTGTGAGGTAACAGTTGTGGAAATTATCCTCGCTGACACCCGCTTGAAGGGTGACGAGATCCCGGCGGTAACTGATAGTGTCATGTGTGTAGAGGTACACCCCTGCAGGGTTAATGAACTATTCGAATAGCCGCGTTCGCGGTAAGGGACTACTTGGAAAGTTGTGCCTGATTATTAGACAACTTGAACTGGATACTTATAAAACTTTCCAAGATAAGCGTGAGTGCTATGACGTGCTTTCTCGTGTGGAGTCGATAAAGGCAACATAGTGGTGTAATTGGTTGGAGACACGTAGTGGACTCATGTGTGCTTCTTACCTCAAGTCTGGTATTCGTAGTACAGGACTAGCCAAGTCAAAGCTGGCACTTCTGCTTTTGAACCCCACCTCCCTTTTCCTTGATACATGTGCATGAGTAGTATAATCCTACGTAAGTCTAGCCGAGTACGACTTTGTACTCACGTTTTCTTATTCTATGTTTAGATGAACCCACTGACCCCGAAGGTGGATTATTCCTGGAGCTCGACGACTGAAGCCAAGCTAGTGTAGTCCTAGTCAGACGACTGGTCCCTCGTGGAAGGGCTTGTTTATAAATAAGGCTTCTCTAAGCCATTTGTTAAACTTGTCTGTACTCAGACCTACTTTGCTTCTGCATGTTTGCTGTAATGTTGGATCACAGTCTTGTGATCTCTGTGTGCACTTTATCAATAAAGTTGTAAACTTTGTAGAGAATTGCAATGATACCTGTTGTTCATACTAGACATGTGTGTTGTGTGTATGATTATAACATGCATGTCTTAGTATGGGTTTTCGAGACCTTAGTTGTGATCTGGCTGTCGGTCTTTTATACACCAAGTGGCCCTTAGATGTGTGCAGCTTGGGGCATCGCGATGCGATTGCTCGTGACTCTGTCACGTGCTCACTTTGTTGTATGATCGAGCCTGTCCTAGACCCTGACTAAGTGATCGTGCTGGAGTAAGTCTATGTAAGTGTTATAATACAATCGTGAGTATGGTTGAGGCGACTTGTCTATGAATATGGGAGTTCACCACCCATATCATTTAGACTTGTGTGTGGACGATGAGGACCCATCTCAGTTGATAATCCAGCCTGGATGGGATGCCCCTCACGTTCGATGCTTTCCGAGAACGTTCTGTGCTTTTCCTTGTCTGCTTAGACAAGTGGGTACGGTTCTCGTCTCTCCATATGATTGTGTTGTAGCGGGTCTTGCATACGCTAACCCCGGGTCCCGACAGACTTGGTATCAGAGCAAAACTGACTGGAGGATTATCAGCCTTGGTCGAAGTCGAGTCTAGCCTTCTATAGTTATATAGTTACTCTGGGTATATAAGGGAACAACGTAAGGCTTCTTTTTTCTCCTTACCCAAATTGTTCTGAGTTCTGAGTCACCCTCATCTTTTCTATGGGAAGATAGGACTAGGCTCATCTATGTCTTACTAGAACATCTCGTTGTTTGCTTCCTTTTAGTCGTAGGAAAGTTGTGTTCGGTTGTCTACAGTCTTTGTGCCTTCAGTTTGGACTTCCTAGTATAATTGCTATTCCAATGTTGTGAGAATTTCCATTTCTCTTGCAATTACAGCCGTTATGTTGTCCGATTCATTCCAGTTTTCTTCATAATCTGATGCATTTGCAAAATCCTACCCTTCATTTCGGTGTCCTTCTAGAAGAATTGTTAGGTGGCATTCCCGACATCTCCATAGTGTTTGATGTAGGTTTTATTCTAGAAACCTATATTGATGCATTTGCAGTTCTTCCTCTCAGTTCAGATGTTTTCTTGCCAGAATAACCGCACTAACCATCGTGTTGGGGTACTTTTCTACTCTGACATATCTATTGTAGCCCCTAGTAAGCCATGGTCATCCTCTAGGAAAACTACCCAGTAACCCAACTCCTTAAACCTAGCCACCCGACATATGTGTAGAATTCATTGTAGATCTTATGCCAGGAACCACACCAATTTCCAGACGCCCATACAAAATGGCCCCACGTGAGTTAGCGGAGCTTAAAATCCAACTTGAAGCTTTGTTGGCGAAAGGCTTCATCCGCCCTAGCTCATGGCCATGGGGTTGCCCCGTTATGGTCGTAAGGAAGAAAGATGGAGCAGAAAGGATGTGCGTAGACTATCGCCCGCTAAATCTAGCGACGATAAAGAACAAGTACCCAGTTCCCAGGATCAATGATCTTTATGATCTACTCGCTGGATCCTCTGTCTTCTCCAAGATGGATTTGAGATTAGGTTATCATCAAATCAAAATCTGAAACGAGGACATACCAAAAACAACTTTCATTACTCGTTATGGTCTTTACGAGTACACCTTCATGTCCTTTGGTTTAACCAATGCCCCGCCACTTTCTCGCGCATGATGAATTCGATCTTCATGGAGTACTTGGATAAATTTGTTGTAGTTTATCTTGATGACATTCTCATCTACTCGAAGAACGAAGAAGAACATTCCGAACATCTTAGGTTGGTATTGATGAAACTTCGAGAGCACCGCCTTTATGCCAAGTTCTCCAGGTGTGAATTTTGGCTACCAGAAGTGACCTACTTAGGCCACGTGATTTCTGAAAAAGGCATTGCTGTGAATCCCGAGAGAGTTAAGGCCGTCCTTGACTGGACTCCACCTGAATCAGTTAAGCAAGTTTGGAGTTTTCTTGGCTTATCAAGCTATTGCCGCCGCTTCATCGAGAACTTTTCTAAAGTTGAAAAGCCTCTAACTGAACTCCTCAAGAAAGAGAAGATATTCGAATGGACTCCCAAGTGCGAGGAAAGCTTTCAAGAGCTAAAAAGAAGATTGACTTCTGCACCCGTACTTGCGCCTCCAGACACCAAAAAGGATTTCGTGATCTTTTGTGACGCCTCACGACAAGGGTTAGGATGCATACTTATGAAAGATAGAGATGTGGTAGCTTATGCTTCATGTCAGTTGCGTCCACATGAAGAGAACTATCCTACCCATGATCTTGAACTCGCTCGTAGTGCATGCCCTGAAAACTTGGCGACATTACCTCCTTGGTAATCGTTGTGAGATCTATTCCGACCACCAAAGCCTCAAATACATATTCACCCAGCAAGATCTTAATCTCAGGCAAAGACGCTGGATAGAGCTGATAAAATATTATGACTTAGGAATTTCTTTCACCCCAGGCAAAGCCAATGTCATGGCTGATGCACTAAGTCGTAAGTCGTATTGTAACAACCTCATGTTACAACGGTATCAACCACTTCTTCATGAGGAATTTCGCAAGCTCAATCTTGAGATTGTCCCTCATGGCTACCTTTCTACCTTGGTTGCGAAACCAACCCTTGAGGATAAAATCATAGCCTCCCAGAAATGTGATAGTGGTATTCGAGAGATCAAGAAGAACATTGCTAGCAGAGTTGCTAAATGTTTCTCCATAAATGATCAAGGTGTTGTTTTCTTTGGCACTCGATTGGTTGTACCACGAAAAAACAATCTTAGGAGGATAATTCTTAAGGAGGCTCTTGATACTCCCCTTTCGATTCATCCTGGTAGCACAAAGATGTACCGAGACCTACGCCAGAGATTTTGGTGGACTAGGATGAAATGAAAAATTGCTTAGTATGTTGCCGAATGTGATGTTTGACGTCGCATTAAGGACGAACACCAAAGACATGCTGGCACTCTTCAATCTTTGCCTATTCCAGAGTGGAAATGGGACAAAGTCAGTATGGGTTTCAGCACTGGCTTTCCAAAAACCCAGAAAGGAAATGATGCCATCTTCGTTGTCGTGGATAGACTTTCCAAAGTTGCTCACTTCCTTCCCGTTCGCGAGTCCATAACTGCAAGCCAGCTAGTGGACTTGTATGTCTCTAGAATTGTGTCTCTTCATGGTGTTCTTTGGAAATCAATTCTGATCGTGGTAGCCTTTTCACGACTACATTCTGGGGAAGCTTTCAGAATGCTATGGGAACTCATCTCTCCTTTAGTACAACTTTCCATCCTCAATCTAGTGGTCAAGTTGAAAGGGTTAACCAAATTCTCGAAGACATGCTCAGAGCTTGTGTTATCTCATTCAGAAAGAATTGGGAGAAGTCTCTTCCATTCGCCGAATTTTCTTATAACAATAGTTTCCAATCTAGTCTGAACATGGCTCCTTTTGAACTCCTCTATGGACGAAGATGTCGAACACTCTTAAACTGGTCAGAAACCAGTGAAAGACAATTCTTTGGACCGGATATGATCATGGAAGTAGAAGAGAAAGTTTGCATTGTTCGTGATCAATTGAAAGCAGCCCAGTCTCGTCAAAAAAGTTACTATGATCGTCATCATAGGCAAGAAAGATACAATCTGGAAGAGAAGTCTTACCTTCGGGTTACTCCTCTGAAGGGAACCCAACGATTCGGTATCGAAGGCAAGCTGGCCCCACGTTACATTGGACCTTTCCGCATTCTTGCTAAACGTGGAGAAGTTGCCTACCAACTTGAACTACCCCCGCACCTTTCCCGAGTACATGATGTATTCCATGTGTCACAACTCAGGCGTTGCTTCAAGGACCCTATCCGTGAAGTCGACCATGAAACGCTTGATCTCCAAGATGACCTTTCTTATCGAGAGTACCCCGTTCGTATTCTTGATTCCGCAGAGCGTGTCACTCGTCGTCAGAAGATTAAGTTTCTGAAAGTGCAATGGTCCCACCACTCTGAGAAAGAAGCCACGTGGGAAAGAGAAGACCGTCTCAGTGCCGAGTACCCCTCCTTCCTCCCGATGACTTCTGAATCTCGGGACGATATTCTTTTGAGTGGGGGTGATTTATCAAAACCCTCTGTTAGGTATGTGCTAGGATCAAGTCTCACTTTGCATCATGGAAAAAATTCAAAAAGAAATTGAAATGGGAGAAGAAACCACCCAGATGAATTTAATTCAAATGGCTATAATAAAAGTTTCTCCAAAAATTCCTTTTGCATTTTTGAAAAGTCTCATAAATGAGTTTGATCACATATCAAGTGATGTGGGACCAACCCCATGCTCATGGATTTTTCAAATATTCAAAAAAGAGCATGGATTTAAATTTAAACCCCTATTTGAATTAAAGTTCAAATTATTTGAATTTTAAAAATGCCCAAACTTTAGAAGTGGCTATCTTTATGCATTACAAGTCCATATAAAAATTTGGGGCATTTTATAAAATGTCTAGATATTTAAATTAGCTAGGACAAAACAAATACAGAAAAGAAAAGGAAACAAAAAATAGAAAAGAGGCTTACCTGTGCTTCTGGCCCAACTCATCCCCTAGCCGGCCCATCCCACCCCCCAGCCTTGTCGGCTACCTCAAGTAGGGGCATGCACTGCTGCGTGCCGGCCATGGTGAGGCCGCCGACGCCACCTCGATGTCCCTGGCCACGCAGATGCTTCCCCGTCTCCATCTATGTGTCCTGGAGACACCTTGAAGCCTCCCGGATCCATTTCCCCCTCCAGAGCTTCTTCCCCCTCCTCCCGTGCTCGATTTTGAAGCCCCACCGAAGCGCGCCACCGTGGAAGACGTGGCCGACGTGCGCTAGAGCCCCGGAGAGCTTGTCCAGAAGCTTCACCGCCGTCGAGTTCATCGCCATGCAGAAGATCAGGAGCCCGGAATCGCGATCACGCCGTCACCAGACCCGCAAGACCTCACCGTCGAATTCATCGCCGTCACGTCGCCTTTTGCCTCGCGCCTGCTCTGCTACGTTCCTGGTGAGCGCGGGATAAAAAACCCTATCTTTGCCCCCTCGATTTCGTCCTCTAGCCATGGCCGCCATGAACGCCGAAGCTTCTCGCCGCCGGGGAGTTCTTCACCGCGCAGCCATGAACCCCAGCACCCCGTGACCATGTCTACCATGCTCCACGTGCTTTGCTGCTTCGAACGCGCCCACCCGTGGCTCAAATGGTGCACCAAAGCAAGATCCGCACCACAGCCGTGCTACTGCCACCGCCTTTGCTCGTCTTCGGCGTCCCTCCGGTGAGCCCCCGTGCTGCTCGTCTGTCTCAGATGAAGCGCGCGTGCCTGGGCTCCCGTTTGGTGGTCGCGGCGTGCCAAATGGTGGCCGGAGCCGCCGTCCCCGTGGACGCCGCCGCGTGTGGACGTCGCCGGCGACTTGCCGCGGGTGAGCCCACGTGGACGGCGTGATTAGCTAATAATCACCCCCTGTGAGTCTTACATGTGGGCCCCAGGGCCTTAACCCCCTCTGTTAAGTTTAAATCTTAATAAAACGATTCAATTAAACAAATAGACACTGACAAGTGGGCCTAGCCACTGACTAATCACTGGATTAGTTTAAATCTAATTAAAACGGTTTTAATTAACACACTGAGACACTTACAGGTGGGACCCCCTAGTCAGAGACCCCTTGAAGCCAGCATGACTTCATGCTGACGCATTAAATCGTTTTTCCTATTTAAATATTTATAAGAAATTCCATAAATTGAATTAAACTTTGGAAATTCATAACTAATTCGTTTTAACTCCAAATTAAACATATAATATATTTAAAATTATCAGAAAAATGTAAGGATTCTGAATATGGAATCTGTTTTCATGTATGACCAAATCAAATTGGGTGAACAGTGGCAACATTGCAGATGAACCCTTTTGAAATTCAATTGGAGTTTCATTTTGCATTTCAAATGCAATACACTACTTTTAATTGGAATAACTCACACATCAGTGACACATACATCAAGTTTGACCTTCAACTGATGTGTTTGAACATTGTCTTATTATTGTTTCAATGTTGTGTTGTTTGTCGAATAGAGGTGGAGCCGGAACCCGAGATCACCCCCTTCGTTGAAGACCCCGTGACTGAACCTCGTCAGCAAGGAAAGCAAACCCCCATTGATCATGTCGATAAAATCCCACTTCCCTCTCAGTCTCGCTTATGCATTTTTTAGGATGATTACCATGCTACGTTTCTACCGCATAGATGAACCCATTCCTGTCGGGACCCGGAATATGCGTATGTAATTCAGGTCACAACTCAATCACATGGAGAGCCGAGAGCCATACCCACTTGTCTAAGTAGACAAGGCCAAGCACAGAACACTCTCAGAAATCATCGTACGTGTGGGGCATCCCATCCAGGCCGGATGATCAACTGAGATGGGTCCTCATCGCCCGCTCACAAGTCTAAATGATTATGGGTGGTGAAATCCCATACTCATAGACAAGTCGCCTCAACACTGTTATCGACTGAATCATAACCCTTATATAAACAAACTCCAGCCCGATCACTTAGTTGGGGTCTAGGGCGGGCTCGATCATACAACAAAGTGTGCACGTGACAGATTCACGAGAAATCGCATCGCGATGCCCTTAGCTGCGCACATCTAAGTGCCACTTGGTGTATAAAAGACCGCCAGCAAGAACACAAATAAGCTATCAAACCCCATACTAAGACATGCATGTTATAATCATACACGCAACATACATGTCCAGTGTAAACAGCAGGTAAACATTGCATGAACTCTACAAAGTACTTCTTTATTGACTTACACATAGAGCATACAAAGATCACACGTCTGTGATCAACATTACATCATACAACGGAAGCAAATTAGGTCTGAGTACATACAAGTTTAACAAATGGCCTACAAAATCCTTGTTCAACAAATATGCCCTTCCACGAGGGACCAGACTGCTGTCTGGAACTGTACTAGCTTAGTCAACGTCGAGCTTCAGGAAGGTGTCTCCATCGGGGGCTGGGTTCTCATCTAAAACATAGAATAAGCAAACGTGAGTACAAAGTCTTACTCAGCAAGACTTACATCAGAACTATACTACTCATGCTCAAGTTTCAAGGTAAAAGGGAGGTGGGGTTCAACATGTAGCAGTGCTAGCTTTGACTTGGCTAGTCCGGAACTACGAGTACCAGACTTGAGGTAAGAAGCGTACACGAGTCCATTACCAAGTCTCCAACCAATACACCACTATGGATACTTCCTCCACTTCCCCACGAGGAAGCCCACCATAGCACTCACACTTATCTTGCGAGTTTTACAAGTATCCATTCAAGTTGTCTATGATCAAGTAAAGGTCTCCAAGTAGTCCATAACCGCGGACACGGCTATTCGAATAGTTCATTAACCCTGCAGGGGTGTACAACTTCACACACGTGTCATCACTTATCGCCTCATTCTTGGCACCCTTCAAGCGGGTGTCGGACGTGGATGAAACGAAGGCACTACCCTCACATCACCTTCTCTAATCCAGGAGTCGACTACCTGAGTTTGGAACCGCTCGAGAGTCCGACCGGTTCAACAAAACGGACTCAGATAATGAAAGGGACCGAGACGCCACCTTTGCCAGATGGTTTCACTGACTCACAGGTCTACCCACATATCTATATGATGCAACCTTTTCTTCATTCTTTTTATATGCACATGCCAAATGGAAAGCCCGAATCTCTTGTGACTCCTGTACCGGATCGGGTACGTAAAGAGGCCAAACAGGGCTCCCATAAACCCTACATGTGGTCATACTCTTTTTCTTGGATCACAAAACAGGAACTCGGGGCCTAGGGCAGTGTTCAACGAGACAACCCACTGTGTATTCCTACACAACCTCTCATCGTTCACCTTTGTTTAGGGTGGATTCACCAACACGTTAAGATCAACCACCGGTGAACATCCCATCCCGACTCACAATCAAAGTAACCTCATTGTATCACTAAGCAGCAATAAGCAGTAACAGTTGCAGGGGCCACATGCTCATCATTCAACTCCTATATCTGCTAGGATTGTGGTTTGCTTAATACGGTGACAAAATGATAGTTCATGCATCAGAATGGGTTCAACTAAGCGAAAGAACGTGTCTCGGTGATCTCCTAAACATGCATAAGCGAGACTGAGAGGGAAGTGGGATTTTATAGACATGATCAATGGGGTTTGCTTGCCTTGCTGACGATACATAGGTCTTAACGGTGGTCTTCTTCTTCGGGGGTGATCACCGTCTCGGAGGCACTGTTACCGGCACAAACATCAACAAAGGGGGGCAACATTGAATGTAAATGCACGAGCACATGCTTATGCTGTCACACGATGTGAATGGTATTGATGTGACCTAGGTTCAATTTGTCACATGTTAATTGAAGTTGATTTGAAAAGTTAATTCAAATTCAAATTCCAAATGTTGTTCAAATTAGCCAAGTTGCATTTGCTATTGTTTGTTCTTTGTAAACCATCTTGCCATGTGTAAGATATGCCTTTGATGTTCAAGTGATCATGTTTGCATTGCAAAGGTTCAAGTTGGAATAGCATTTGAATTAAATTTGAATTAATTCCAATTAAGCCAAATAGCAAAAGGTACTGGTCCCAATTTAAGATCAACTCAAACATGGTTGAAAGTTGATTATTTGGATAGAGCATTTTCTGTTGATCATTTTAATATATTATTTGTCCAATTTGGAGTTCAAATTAATTTACTATGAATTATTGAAGTTTAAAGCAATTTCTATAATTTACTGGATTTTCTTTAATTCTTTTAATCAATTTCTGTTTACTGCGTCATGCTAACATCAGCATGACGTGGGTGGGCTCTGGTCAGTGGGGACCTGTTGTCAGCCTCAGTGGGGGTTAACCCTTCTCTGTTAAATTAACAGAGGGATTAGGGGAGCCAGGGGACCATCTGTCAAAGGGTGTAGGGTTAGTTTAGGGGGTGGGATTAGTTGCTAATGGCTGGCCACGCCATCTCTCGCCGCCGACGACCTAAGAAGACGGCGGAGGGCTCGCCGGGGTATGAATTTGGGCACGGGAGAGCTCGCCCGAGGCCACCAGAGGGACGCCCGAGGTCACCTGCGTCACTCACCGTGTAACATCCCAAAATTCTCCAAATTTTGGAATGTTAATAAATTAAATAGATAATGATTGTTTGCTTGATGTGTATGATTTTCTCTAGGATTTAAATTTTTTTGGAGTATAATGAATATTAAAAAGAGAGGGAATAAAAGGACTTCCCCTAATTGGTGTTTTGGGAATTTATTAGTTAAAACAAAAACAACAAAATAAAGTGAGAGAAGGTAATATGACTCCTTCAACATATGAAACTTTGGAAAATGTTTTAAATCATTATTGGAATTCTTCTGAATGTTCAAAACATTTTTCAACTCAAGGAAATTCATTTGAGAGGATATAAAATGACTTATCCCCTTTTAAATAAAGTTGGAAAATATTTAGAATATTACTTTCATATTTAGAATATCCCCTGGCGCCGCCACCGGCCCGCGCCCCAATGCGCCGCACCGCCACCGCGCCTCGCCCCTCGAGTCCGTGCCGCGCAGCTGCCACGCCGGAGCCACCCTTCGCCGGCGCACGTGCTGCCCTTCGCCGGCGTTCGCCGGAGCTCCAATTCCGGCCAGATCTGGTCCCAGGGACCCGATCGCGTTTTTCACAAAAACTTTAATTGCGGATGGGTCCCTGTTGGCAGAAAACCCCCTAAACTCGCGTCCGCAATATCTCCGCAACCGTAAGTCGGATCGAGGTGAAACTTTTTCCTAAGCACTCGTGTTGTTCTGTACTTTAGCATGGTATAAATGTTTTCACACTTTGCACACTTTTGAATTTGAATTTATTTCAAATTCAAATTCAAATTCCGGAGGCCATATCTTGTAAACCGTTGATCCAAATCGAGTGATTCTTTTTGCGTTGGATCACTCGTTCCATGTACTTTATGTATATATCATGTGTAAACAAAAATTCACAAGTTTCATGATCTGTTTAAATTCAAATTCAATTCAATTTTGCACTTGCTATGACCTGTGTTGTAGTATTCCGTTTCACGTGATTCTTTTTGCATATTGGATCATATGAGTCATCTTATTGGCAATATCCACATACCATTCATATTGCTATGATATTTACCTTGATTTCATAATGCATCGATCCTAATCTTGTATCGACAATTCTTTATCTATTAACTCTCTCGAGTTCACATTTAACCGATCACCTTCGAGCACATCGACACCTTTGCCCTTCAAAGCCTTTTAATTTTGTTGCTAAAACCTTTGTGATTATTTTGTTGATCTTTTGTTTGTCTCGTCATGATGTGTTTGCTTATTTAAGTTATTTCGTTGACGGTAGATTGCTCGGAGTGTGACGAGTAGAGTTGACTGGACCGTGAGAGCGAAGAACTTCACCGAATGGAAAAGGCAAGTTACACTTTGACCATACCTCAACCTATATTTTCTATTATGCATGTAGCAAATTATCACTCTATGCATGTGTAGGACTATATATTAGTTATGATTTTAAACCTAGTAGGATAGCCATATGTTCTGACCTTGTATTTCATTGTCGCCCTAGGATCGTGGTTGCTATTTATTGCTATTGCTTTGTAGACGGGGATTGGTTGAGTTATCATTGAGCTATGTGAGGATTAATGACTTGACTAGCAAACTTAAATAGAAATCACCTCTGGACGGGCAGGGAATGCATCCTGGTGCTCATGCCTTGGATAAGGAGGGACCAGGGGTAAATGCTTCCCGAATGGTTGTTTTGGTGGTGAACCGGGTGCGTCATGGCGAGTACCCTCTGACGCAGTGGGCGTCGTCCAGGCTCAAAAAGATCGGACAGACAGTGTGACTAGTAGCTTCCATGTACAACCTCTGGCTATATGGGCTCTGGCTTAGATGAGTAAGTTGTGGGGAACCTGGCCCTGGTAGCTAGGTGATGTAGATATGATAGGTGTACCGGCTACCAAAGGGTGGAGGCAACCTCTTCTGAAAGACTATGTCTCAATATTCGGGTTGAGTCCAGTGGGGAAAGTGTACAAACCTTTGCAGAGTGTAAAAACTGATCATGATTAGCCGTGTCCATGGTTACAGACAACTTTGAGCAACTGGGCATTATTGTTGTTGGATGGTCTTGAAAAATATTTCACCTTAATAAGAATTTGAGTGGGAACTTTTAATAAAGGGATGGTTGGAATTGGTACAGCCCGATTCAACCATACTTAGGACTAGCAAGATAAATTAAAATTTGATTAGTTGTAGTATGTGAGGGAAAAATCAGCTTTCAGCAAAACAAAACCATAAGCCTTTCCTTTGACTTACCTTGCATGTAGATGTAGGTCTGTTATATACTTTTTCGTGTGACTTGCCATACAAATCAGATGTACTGACCCGTTGTCGGGCTGTAACCTTCGGTGTTGCAGGATTGTATTAGACGAGTAAGTGATGCGATGTAGGGTTACGATGTCTATACTCAACTATGCCGGTGGAGTTGATGGACGCCACGAAGCTTATATTGTTTTCCGCTGTATTTTATTTGTAAGCTAGCCTTGAGCTATGCATGTATGCTTTATTGTAATACTGGATCTTCGATGTAATATTTATGACATGTGGTTTATTCTTGATATTACATCGTGTACTGTGTGTGCTAGCTATTGATCCAGGGACTAGCACAAAATGCACAGAGACTCCGGTTTGGTGAGGAACCGGGTCGTTACAGATGGTATCAGATCCCATGTTGACTGTAGGTCGTGACCCTAGAAAATGGATAGAAAAGCCATAGGAACAAAATTATTTTATCACTCTTTGATTACTTACTCTCTCCACTAGTATTTCTCACCTATTATTCATCTTTTAAAACTCCTCATCTTGTTTTACTGGAAATACCCTTCCGAGTTGCTTATGCCCCTGAAGATATGTATTTGAGAAGAACATCATCAACCTCGTGGATCAATTGAAGTTATGATCACAAGAACCAGAAGAATACCCTATGGTGATCAATAAGTTATGGAACTACGAGAGGAATCTTTAAGATCAGCTTAGCTGAGAAGGATGAAGCTTAGAATCAGACTGCCACCTTTTAGGTGAGGTTAGATGAACGAATTTCGCGTAGCATGATGATATCGTATGTCTTACACATATGACCTTACCCTAGGAGTTGTTTGTGTGTTTTGACTTTTGTGACTGTATTGTTTGTTGTCATGTGTTACTGTCGAACGTAGGTGTTTTTGCCGCTTTCTTGTTTGAGTGCTTATGCTTGGTGTTATCTTTAGTTGTTGTCTTGTCGGTGTTATAGTTTTTCCCTAACCCTTGTCGTTTGGGCTTAATCGATGGAGTATGGAGTAGGACTCGCCTTTTCCGGGGTGATGTCGAGACTGAAGGTGGAGCAATGGATTCGTAATATGGAGGAGCACATGAAGATAAACAAGGTTGGAAGTGAGGACATGGTCCCCTATGTTGTTGAGTACTTGGTAGAAGAGGCTGCTACATGGTGGAGAATGCATCAAGCGATTGATGAATCACAAAGGAAGATTACTTGGAAGGAATTTACAAAGATTTCGTTGGGATCCCGCCTCGTCACCCCGATGCAAAGGACGGTAACCCTTAAGAGGATCCGTGCCTGTACAATTTGCGGAGAAACAGGACACTCCTATGAAGGACACCAAGATGGATGTCCCTACTGTGAGGAAATTCACTCGGGTGAAGAATGCCCCACTGCACAAGTCACATGTTTTACGTGTGAAGGAACTGATCATTACCCCGCTCAGTGTCAATTTTTCATCATAACACAACAAGTGATTCAACATGAAAAGGAAGGAAAGAAAGTTATCCAAGAATTGAAGGAAGCACCCGTGAAGAAGGAAAGGAAGGACATTAGCCAAATTCAATGTTTCCGGTGCAGGGATATGGGACATTACGCCAACATGTTTCCAGAATTGAAGGGAACGAAGAAGATGTGAACGCGGAAGCAAGGATGCTGACTTGAAGAAGCTTATGTTTTTCAATTGGAGGATAGAAATTCGTAGGTGTGCACTAAGTGTACGTTGTTACCTTTTCTTTGTTAGCTGGAGTTGTGTATCGATGCATGTTTTGCTATTGATTAACTAGATGTTTTATGTCATGATTGTTTTTGTTAAGATTTTTCTTGTACCCTGTGGCCCTGATGTGTCTTTGATTGATGTCGTGTGTTGTCCTTTGTGTTTCTTCTATGCGAGTAGAATAAGTTTACGTTTAATTAGACCCCTCATCTATTTAGTATGCTTCAAGACTAAAGAAGACACAACAACAAGAAGAATAAGTTGGCAAGTGATTCGACGATACGAAGATTCTTCGTCAATGCAAAACTGAAGCTACCTTCATGGAAGACCTGTATATTTGAAGACCTGGAAGATCAACGTTGCTACCGTTAGATCGTTTCTGTGAGCTGTCATTTCTTGTTTTTACTGACAGCTACACATCAAAACTATCTTTCAAAACTAGTGCGATGTTTGTATGGGGATCTCTCCATATCTCTCTCTACCTCGCTATCTACATTCTATTCCCTCTCATCCTGAAGGAGTTACTACAATGGTTGATAATGTCAAGACTGGAATAAAAATGGATGAAACTTAATGCTGAGTTCAAAGTTAACCCCGTGTGCCAGGATCTTACAACAAGCAAGCACAATCTAGATGAAGGAAGAACTCTGGAGGAAGCTGTAGTCCACCAGTACCCGTTTTATAGCAGTTTGCGTAAACCAGAGAGTTGTAAAGAAACGATAGATGTTTGGTGGGCTTGCAAAACCAATGGATTTATCTGAACGCGGTTCATGATCAAGAAGGACTTCTGCAAGGCTTGTGAGGATGTCCGAGTGTTAGAATGCGAGACTCGCTAAACCATATACAAGGTAATGATTTGGGTGCGGAATGGATTGGCCCCCATGACGATTACCCTTATTATTCGCTCTTGCTATGCGGGATAGTAAATCTGGAGTACTTACCTATAGCAGAGAGACGACGATGTTAAGCCTGAACCATAGAATGGTACGGTGTGTGACCCCAGTAGAAGTTTACCGTTTGTGTTATACGGTGAGTATGGACCAAGACCATTTGCTGCAGGTATCCCGTAGAAGTATTCTTGATGACCACCAAGAGAGTAATCGATAGTTGCTTAGTATTGGCGTCTGACCGTCAGCCATGAAGGTTCGGTGTATGGAAGACTCCTCTTTTACTAAGGATTCAAGACCTCAAAGGAGTTGGTGAAATCTCTATGAAGGACGTCATCGATGGATCAAGATTTTTGAAGACCACGCCACATTCCTTTTAAGGGTGGTAGCACCCTAGCTCATCGGAGGATCGATGGACTCTCATGAAGACCCGAACCCTAACCTTTCTTTCTAGCCTTCTCGAATCTCGAGGACGAGATTCCTTTTAAGGGTGGTAGTGTGTAACATCCCAAAATTCTCCGAATTTTGGAATTTTAATAAATTAAATACATAATGATTGTTTGCTTGATGTGTTTGATTTTCTCTGGGATTTAAAACTTTTTGGAGTATAATGAATATTAAAAAGAGAAGGAATAAAAGGACTTTCCCTAATTGGTGTTTTGGGAATATATTATTTAAAACAAAACCAACAAAATAAAGTGAGAGAAGGTAATATGACTCCTTCAACATATTAAAGTTTGGAAAATATTTTAAATCATTATTGGAATTCTTCTGAATGTTCAAAACATTTTTCAACTCAAGGAAATTCATTTGAGAGGATATAAAATGACTTATCCCCTTTTAAATAAAGTTGGAAAATATTTAGAATATTACTTTAAAGTTTTTAAAATTTATTTTTGAGTATTATAAATAACCCTAAAATTATTTTAGGGATTTTATAATGGCAAGAGAGTTTTTATTCCATTGAAATGATTTATTAAATATTTTAAAAGAGTTAAAAAGGTATTCCCATGTAATATCTTTATTTTACCAAATTATTTATTGATGTAACAATTTTTAAAATTTATATTTTATTATTTAGAAATAGTTCGTCTATGCTTTCGACAAAATAAAAATATTTTTAATAATTTATTGGATTGTATTTGATTTATGAAAGGTATTTTATATTTAAATAAATTATTTAGAAAATGTATTTATTTTTATTTTCCTTTTTGGAAAATGTATTCATTAAATAAATTTCTTTGTATTATTTGAAGAATTTAGAATTTTATTTCGTATTTTTCGGAGTTACGGTTGATTTGATTTAATTGTTTGAAGTTTCGGTTTTTGAATAAAAGAAAAAAAATCCGTAGCCGGCCCAGTGGTTTGTCTCCGCCCGCATGCGCAATTAGAGCTAAACTCGGTTTGATTGTTTTTTTCCTGGCTATATATACTTTTCGGTTTTCTTTTATTTTGGTTTTCTGGAAAACCCTAGCGGGGCCCGTCCGTCAGCGCCGCCGCCACGTCGCCGACCCCGTCGCCGTAACCGCCCGTCGGATGCCGGAGACGCGCCGCGCCACCCAGGCCGGAGTGCGCCGCCGCCGCGCCAGCAACACCGCCGCCCGCCCGGCCGCGCGCCGCGCCGCCCCCACCAGGCCACGCCTTCACGGCACCGCCGCCCGCGCCACCCGAGCCGGCGACAGCCGCCCACGGCCTCTGCCGCCCGGCCGCTCGTCGGAGTACCGGCTCCTCACCGAGCGCCGCCACGCGGCCACCTCGGCCCGCGCCCCTAGCACCGCCACCGGCCCGCGCCCCCGTGCGCCGCACCGCCACCGCGCCTCGCCCCTCCAGTCCGTGCCGCGCAGCCGCCACGCCGGAGCCACCCTTCGCCGGAACACGTGCTGCCCTTCGCCGGAGTTCGCCGGAGCTCCAATTCCGGCCAGATCTGGTCCCAGGGACCCGATCGCGTTTTTTGCAAAAACTTTAATTGCAGATGGGTCCCTGTTGGCAGAAAACCCCCTAAACTCGCGTCCGCAATATCTCCGCAACCGTAAGTCGGATCGAGGTGAAACTTTTTCCTACACACTCGTGTTGTTCTGTACTTTAGCATGGTATAATTTTTTTTCACACTTTGCACACTTTTGAATTTGAATTTATTTCAAATTCAAATTCAAATTCCGGAGGCCATATCTTGTAAACCGTTGATCCAAATCGAGTGATTCTTTTTGCGTTGGATCACTCGTTCCATGTACTTTATGTATATATATCATGTATACACAAAAATTCACAAGTTTATTGATCTGTTTAAATTCAAATTCAATTCAATTTTGGACTTGCTATGACCTTTGTTGTAGTATTCCGTTTCACGTGATTCTTTTTGCATATTGGATCATATGAGACATCTTATCGGCAATATGCACATACCATTCATATTGCTATGATCTTTACCTTGATTTCATAATTCCTTGATTCTAATCTTGTATCGACAATTCTTTATTTGTTAACTCTCTCGAGTTCATGTTTCACCGATCACCTTCGAGCACATCGACACCTTTGCCCTTCAAAGCCTTTTAATTTTGTTGCTAAATCCTTTGTGATTGTTTTGTTGATCTTTTGTTTGTCTCGTCGTGATGTGTTTGCTTATTTAAGTTATTTCGTTGATGGTAGATTGCTCGGAGTGTGACGAGTAGAGTTGACTGGACCGTGAGAGCGAAGAACTTCACCGAATGGAAAAGGCAAGTTACACTTTGACCATACCTCAACCTATATTTTCTATTATGCATGTAGCAAATTATTACTCTATGCATGTGTAGGACTATATATTAGTTATGATTTTAAACCTAGTAGGATAGCCATATGTTCTGACCTTGTATTTCATTGTCGCCCAAGGATCGTGGTTGTTATTTATTGCTATTTCTTTGTAGACGGGGATTGGTTGAGTTATCATTGAGCTATGTGAGGATTAATGACTTGACTAGAAAACTTAAATAGAAATCACCTCTGGACGGGCAGGGAATGCATCCTGGTGCTCATGCCTTGGATAAGGAGGGACCAGGGCTAAATGCTTCCCGAATGGTTGTTTTGGTGGTGAACCGGGTGCGTCATGGCGAGTACCCTCTGACGCAGTGGGCGCCGTCCGGGCTCAAAAAGATCGGACAAACAGTGTGACTAGTAGCTTCCATGTACAACCTCTGGCTATATGGGCTCTGGCTTAGATGAGTAAGTTGTGGGGAACCTGGCCCTGGTAGCTAGCTGATGTAGATATGATAGGTGTACCGGCTACCAAAGGGTGGAGGCAACCTCTTCTGAAAGACTATGTCTCAATCTTCGGGTTGAGTCCAGTGGGGAAAGTGTACAAACCTCTGCAGAGTGTAAAAACTGATCATGATTAGCCGTGTACACGGTTACGGACAACTTTGAGCAACTGGGCATTATTGTTGTTGGATGGTCTTGACAGATATTTTACCTTAATAAGAATTTGAGTGGGAACTTTTAATAAAGGGATGGTTGGAATTGGTGTAGCCCGATTCAACCATACTTAGGACTAGCAAGATAAATTAAAATTTGATTAGTTGTAGTATGTGAGGGAAAAATCTGCTTTCAGCAAAACAAAACCATAAGCCTTTCCTTTGACTTACCTTGCATGTAGATGTAGGTCTGTTATATACTTTTTCGTGTGACTTGCCGTACAAATCAGATGTACTGACCCGTTGCCGGGCTGTAACCTTCGGTGTTGCAGGATTGTATTCGACGAGTAAGTGATGCGATATAGGGTTACGATGTCTATACTCAACTATGCCGGTGGAGTTGATGGCCGCCACGAAGCTTATATTGTTTTCCGCTGTATTTTATTTGTAAGCTAGCCTTGAGCTATGCAGGTATGCTTTATTGTAATACTGGATCTTCGATGTAATATTTATGACATGTGGTTTATTCTTGATATTACATCGTGTACTGTGTGTGCTAGCTATTGATCCAGGGACTAGCATAGAATGCACAGAGACTTGGATTCTTTAGTGAATCGGTTCGTTACATGGGATTAGTTGCTAATGGCTGGCCACGTCATCTCTCGCCGCCGGCGACCTAAGAAGACGGCGGAGGGCTCGCCGGGGTATGAATTTGGGCACGGGAGAGCTCGCTGAGGCCACCAGAGGGACGCCCGAGGTCACCCGCGTCACCCAGTGCCCACGGGGAGGCTCGGGGGTGGCCGGAGCCTCGCCGGTGTCGAGGAGATGCGGCAACCGTGGCTTTTCTTCGACGAGGGAGATGCTAGCGTGCACGAAAAATAGAAAGGAGAGGTGCGTTGGCTTCCTGGCACGAGCAGAGGTGCAAAGGGCATCTTTGCGGGGTCGTAGGAACACGGGGGCAAGCGCTAGGTCGACCATGGCGGCGACCTGTCTCGGCTCCCATGGATAAACGTGAAGGAGGGCGAGGGGCTGGGCAAGGAGAAAGGGGAAAGACGCGCTGGCTCACCGTGAGTTCAACGGTGTGGTCGTCGGGGCCGGGGAAGACACAGAGGCGCCAGAATCGAACGACGATGAACAGAGGCCGGAGGTGAAGACGAAGAAGGGGACGGCGATCCTAGGGCTTCCCGGCTCGATTCCTTCTGGGCATCGGCGTAGTCGACAAACTTCGAAGACGATGGACTTGAAGGCGCGGCTCCTCGTCGTCGTTGGCCACGCGGGGGCACGTCGGTGGGCGGCAGCGCAAATCGGCGAGAGAGAAGAGAAACGGATCCCAATTTGGAGGGGATTGGACGAGGGGCTTCCATAGCGTCGTCGTGGCGCGTCTAGAGGGCTCAGGGGCATCCACGACAAGCAGGAGGTGGCAATGCAGCGTCGGCGGCGAGCGCATGCATTCCACCGAGCACCTTTGGGCCGCGGGGAGGAAGACGCCAAGGCTGGGAGGTGGGCTTGGGCCGAGGTGCGATGAGTTGGGCCAGAAGCACAGGTAAGTCTTTTTCTATTTTCTGTTTGTTTTCTTTCCTGTTATTTGTTTTGTCTGGCAAAAATAAAATAGCTACACAATTTTATAAATGCCCAAAATTTATATATGGCTTTACATGACCAGTGACTAGTCACATCCAAAATTTGAGCATTTTTGAAATTCAAAATATTTGAATTCAAATTCAAATAGGGGTATTTGATTAATTCCAAGCTCTGTTTGGAATTTTTGAGAAATCTTGGTGCATGCAGTGGGACCCACTTCACTTTATATGTGATCATGCATATTTCTAAGACTTTTCAAAAATACCAGAGGAATTTTTGGAAGAAATTCTTGTCTGGCCATTTGAATTAATTTCTTCATGGCTTTCTGCTTTCCCCATTTGAATATCATTTGAAAATTTTACATGATGCAAAGGGCACAATCAAACCCTAGCACTTACCCAATTTGGGGTTCTGACAACTCACCCCCACTCAAAAGAATCTCGTCCCTAGATTCAGAAGTCGTCGGGAGGAAGGTGGGGTACTCGGCACGGAGGCGGTCTTCTCTTTCCCATGTTGCTTCTTTCTCGGAGTGGTGCGAACATTGCACTTTCAGAAACCTGATCTTCCGACGACGGGTGACACGCTCTGCTGAATCAAGAATACGAACATGGTACTCTCGACAAGAAAGGTCATCTTGGGGATCAAGCGTTTCATGGTCGACTTCGCGGATGGGGTCCTTGAAGCAACGCCTGAGTTGTGACACATGGAATACATCGTGTACTCGGGAAAGGTGCGGAGGTAGTTCAAGTTGGTAAGCAACTTCTCCATGTTTAGCGAGAATGCGGAAAGGTCCGATGTAACGTGGGGCCAACTTGCCTTTGATACTGGATCTTTGGGTTGCCTTCAGAGGACTAACCCGAAGGTAAGCCTTCTCATCAAGATTGTAGCTTTCTTCTCTATGATGACGATCATAGTAGATTTTCTGACGAGACTGAGCGGCTTTCAAACGATCACGAACAATGCGAACTTGCTCTTCTGCTTCCTTGATCATATCCGGTCCAAAGAATTGTATTTCACAGGTTTCTGACCAGTTTAGGGGTGTTCGACATCTTCGTCCATAGAGGAGTTCAAAGGAGCCATGTTCAGACTAGATTGGAAACTATTCTTATAAGCAAATCCCGCAAATGGAAGAGACTTCTCCCAATTCTTTCCGAATAGATAACACAAGCTCTGAGCATGTCTTCAAGAATTTGGTTAACCCTTTCAACTTGACCGCTAGACTGAGGATGGAAAGCTGTGCTAAAGGAGAGATGAGTACCCATAGCATTCTGGAAACTTTCCCAGAATCTAGAGGTGAAAAGGCTACCACGATCAGAATTGATTTCCAATGGAACACCGTGAAGAGACACAATTCTAGAGACATCCAAGTCCGCTAACTGGCTCGCATTTATAGACTCGCGAACTGGAAGGAAGTGAGCAACTTTGGAAAGTCTATCCACGAGAACGAAGATGGCATCATTTCCTTTCTGGGTTTTTGGAAAGCCGGTGATGAAGTCCATACCGACTTTTTCCCATTTCCACTCGGGAATAGACAAAGGTTGAAGAGTACCAGTAGGTCTTTGATGGTCTGCCTTAATGCAACGACAAACATCACATTCAGCAACAAGTTGAGCAATGTCTCTCTTCATCCGGGTCCACCAAAATCTCTGGCGTAGATCTCGGTACATTTTCGTGCTACCGGGATGAATCGAGAGGGGTGTGTCATGGGCTTCTTTAAGGATGAGTTTCCTTAGATCCCTATTCTTAGGTGGTACCAAATGATTTTCAAAGAATACCGTTCCTTTTCTATCTGTGGAGAAACATTTAGCAACTCCGCTAGCAATGTCCTCCTTGATCCGGCGAACACCTCGTGCACGCCTTTGGGCAACTATGATTTGATCCTCAAGGGGTGGTTTCGCCACCAAGGTAGAAAGAAATCCATGAGGAACAATCTCAAGATTGAGCTTGCGAAATTCCTCATGAATAAGTGGTTGATACTGTTGTAACATGAGGTTGTTACAATACGACTTACGACTTAGTGCATCAGCCATGACGTTGGCTTTGCCTGGGGTGAAAGAAATTCCTAAGTCATAATCTTTTATCAACTCAATCCAGCGTCTTTGCTTGAGATTAAGATCTGGCTGGGTGAATATGTATTTGAGGCTTTGGTGATCAGAATAGATCTCACAACGATTACCGAGGTAATGTCGCCAAGTCTTCAGGGCATGAACTACGGCAGCGAGTTCAAGATCATGGGTAGGATAGTTCTCTTCATGTGGACGCAACTAGCGTGAAGCATAAGCTACCACATGTCTATCTTGCATAAGTATGCATCCTAACCCTTGCCGTGAAGCGTCACAATAGATCTCGAAATCCCTTTTGGTGTCTGGAGGCGCAAGTTCGGGTGCAGAAGTCAATCTTCTTTTTAGCTCTTGAAAGCTTTTCTCGCACTTGGGAGTCCATTAGAATTTCTTATCTCTCTTGAGTAGTTCAGTAAGAGGCTTTGCAACTTTGGAGAAGTTCTCAACGAAGCGGCGACAATAGCTTCCTAAGCCAAGAAAACTCCTAACTTGCTTAACCGATTCAGGTGGAGTCCAGTCAAGGACGGCCTGAACTCTCTCGGGATTGACAGCAATGCCTTTCGCAGAAATCACGAGGCCTAAGTAGGTCACTTCTGGTAGCCAAAATTCACACTTAGGTCACTTCTGGTAGCCAAAATCTCTAAGTTTCATCAATACCAACCTAAGATGTTCTGCGTGCTCTACTTCGTTCTTCGAGTAGATGAGAATGTTATCAAGATAAACCACAACAAATTTATCTAGGTACTCCATGAAGATCGAATTCATTAAGCGCAAGAATGTGGCGGGGGCATTGGTTAAACCGAAGAACATGACGGTGTACTCGTAAAGACCATATCGAGTAGTGAAATCCGTCTTGGGAATGTCCTCATTTCGGATTTTGATTTGATGATAGCCTAATCTCAAATCCATCTTGGGGAAGACCGAGGATCCAGCAAGTTGATCATAAAGATCATTGATCCTGGGAAGTGGGTACTTGTTCTTTACCGTCGCTAGATTTAGCGGGCGATAGTCTACGCACATCCTTTCTGTTCCATCTTTCTTCGTTACGAACAGAACGGGGCAACCCCATGGCGATGAGCTAGGGCGGATGAAGCCTTTTGCCAACAAAGCTTCGAGTTGGGTTTTTAGCTCAGCTAAGTCATGTGGGGCCATTCTACATGGACGTCAGAGTAGTAAAGTACCCCAACACGATGGTTAGTGTGGTTATTCTGGCTAGAAGACATCTAAAGTGGGATGAAGAGTTGCAAATGAATCACTATAGGTTTCTAGAATAAAACCTACAACAAACTCTAGATAACTGTCGGGCATGCCACCTATAAGTTCTTCTAAAAGGACAACCGAAATGGAGAGAAGGATTTTTGCAAATGCATCAGATTATGAAAAACCTGGAATGACTCGGACAACATAACGACTGTAATTGCAAGAGAAATGAAAATTCTCACAACATAACAACAACACTTACATAGGAAGTCTCAAATTAGGAAGCACAACGATTCTAGAAAACCGAACACAACTCTGCTACGGCTACAAGGAAGAAAACCACGAGATGTTCTATTAAGACATAGATGAGCCTAGTCCTATCTTCCTGTAGAATAAGATGAGGGTGACTCAGAACTCAGAACGATGAGGGCAAGGAGAAAAAGAAGCCTTACGTGGTTCCCTTATACCCAAAGTAACTATATAACTATAGAATGCTAGACTCGACTTCGACCAAGGGTTTGATACTCCTATAGACAGTCCTGCTCTGATACCAAGTCTGTCGGGACCCGGAATATGCGTATGTAAGTCCAGTCACAACTCAATCACATGGAGAGCCGAGAGCCGTACCCACTTGTCTAAGCAGACAAGGCCAATCACAAAACACTCTCGGAAAGCACCGTACGTGAGGGGCATCCCATCTAGGCCGGATGATCAACTGAGATGGGTCCTCATCGCCCGCTCACAAGTCTAAATGATTATGGGTGGTGAAATCCATACTCATAGACAAGTCGCCTCAACCCTGTTACCGATTGAATCATAACCCTTACATAAACAAACTCCAGCCCGATCACTTAGTCGGGGTCTAGGGAGGTCTCGATCATACAACAAAGTGTGCATGTGACAGAGTCACGAGCAATCGCATCGCGATGCCCCAAGCTGCGCACATCTAAGGGCCACTTGGTGTATAAAAGATTGCCAGCCAGATCACAACTAAGGTCTCGAAAACCCATACTAAGACATGCATGTTATAATCATACACGCAGCACACATGTCCAGTATGAACAGCAGGTATCATCACATAACTCTACAAAGTACTTCTTTATTGACTTACACATAGAGCATACAAAGATCACATGTCTGTGATCAACATTAGATCATACAACGGAAGCAAATTAGGTCTGAGTACAGACAAGTTTAACAAATGGCTTAGAGAAGCCTTGTTCAACAAACATGCCCTTCCACGAGGGACCAGACTGCTGTCTGGAACTATACTAGCTTAGTCAACGTCGAGCTTCAGGAAGGTGTCTCCATCGGGGGCTGGGTTCTCATCTAAAACATAGAATAAGCAAACGTCAGTACAAATTCGTACTCAGCAAGGCTTACATCAGAACTATACTACTCATGCTCAAGTTTCAAGGTAAAAGGGAGGTGGGGTTCAACATGCAGAAGTGCCAGCTTTGACTTGGCTAGTCCTGAACTACGAGTACCAGACTTGAGGTAAGAAGCGTACACGAGTCTACTACTAAGTCTCCAACCAATACACCACTATGGATACTTCCTCGACTTCCCCACGAGGAAGCCCACCATAGCACTCACACTTATTTTTTGAGTTTTACAAGTATCCATTCAAGTTGTCTATGATCAAGTAAAGGTCTCGAAGTAGTCCATAACCGCGGACACGGCTATTCGAATAGTTCATTAACCCTGCAGGGGTGTATATCTTCACACGCGTGTCATCACTTATCGCCTCGTTCTTTGCACCCTTCAAGCGGGTGTCGGACGTGGATGAAACCAAGGCACTACCCTCACATCACCTTCTCTAATCCAGGAGTCGACTACCTGAGTTTGGCACCGCTCAAGAGTCCGGCCGGTTCAACGAAACAGACTCAGATAATGCAAGGGACCGAGACGCCACCTCTGCCAGATGGTTTCACTGCCTCACAGGTCCACCCACATATCTATATGATGCAACCTTTTCTTCATTCTTTTTCTATGCACATGCCAAATGGAAAGCCCGAATCTATTGTGACTCCTAGACCGGATCGGGTACGTAAAGAAGCCAAACGGGGCTCCCATAAACCCTACATGTTGTCATACTCTTTGTCTTGGATCACAAAACAGGAACTCGGGGCCTAGGACAGTGTTCAACGAGACAACCCACTGTGTATTCCTGCACAGCCTCTCGTCGTTCACCTTTGTTTAGGGTGGATTCACCAACACGTAACATCAACCACCGGTTAACATTCCATCCCGACTCACAATCAAAGTAACCTCATTGTATAACTAAGAAGCAATAAGTAGTAACAGTTGCAGGGGCCACATGCTCATCATTCAACTCCTATATCTGCTAGGATTGTGGTTTGCTAAATACAGTGACAAAATGATAGGTCATGCATCGGAATGGGTTCAACTAAGCGAGAGAACGTGTCTCGGTGATCTCCTAAACATGCATAAGCGAGACTAAGAGGGAAGTGGGATTTTATAGACATGATCAATGGGGTTTTCTTGCCTTGCTGACGATACGTGGGTCTTAACGGTGGTCTTCTCCTTCGGGGGTGATCACCGTCTCGGAGGCACTGTTACCGGCACAAACATCAACTAAGGGGGTCACCCACAGAATGCACAAAGACTTGTTTTTTTAGTGAATCAGGTCGTCACATGGGATTAGTTGCTAATGGCCGGCCACGTCATCTCTCGCTGCCGGCGACCTAAGCTGACGGCGGAGGGCTCGTTGGGGTATGAATTTGGGCACGGGAGAGCTTGCCGAGGCCACCAGAGGGACGCCCGAGGTCACCCGCGTCACCCAGTGCCCACGGGGAGGCTCGGGGGTGGCCGAAGCCTCGCCGACGTCGAGGAGATGCGGCGACCGTGGCTCTGCTTCGACGGGGGAGATGCTAGCTTGCACGAAAAAGAGAAAGGAGAGGTGCGTTGTCTTCCTGGCACGAGCAGAGGCGCAAAGGGCATCTTTGCGGGGTCGTAGGAACACGGGGGCGAGTGCTAGGTCGACCATGGCGGCGACCTGTCTCGGCTCCCATGGCGAAACGCGAAGGAGGGCGACGGGCTGGGTAAGGAGAAAGGGGAAAGACGCGCTGGCTCACCGTGAGTTCAACGGTGTGGTCGTCGGGGCCGGGGAAGACACAGAGGCGCCAGAATCGAACGGCGATGAACAGAGGCCGGAGGTGAAGACGAAGAAGGGGACGGCGATCCTAGGGCTTCCCGGCTCGATTCCTTCTGGGCATCGGCGTAGTCGACGACTGCGAAGACGATGGACTTGAAGGCGTGGCTCCTCGTCGTCGTTGGCCACGCAGGGGCACGTCGGTGGGCGGCAGCGCTCTCGGGCGGCGGCGCAAATCGGCGAGAGAGAGAAGGGAGACGGCTCTCAAGGGGGGGGATTGGACGAGGGGCTTCCATAGCGTCGTCGTGGCGCGTCTAGAGGGCTCGGCGGCATCCATGGCAAGCAGGAGGTGGAATGGCGGCATCGGGGGCGAGCACATGCAGTCCACCGAGCACCTTTGGGGCGCGAGGTGGGCTTGGGCCGAGGTGCAATGAGTTGGGACAGAAGCACAGGTAAGTCTTTTTCTATTTTCTGTTTGTTTTCTTTTCTGTTATTTGTTTTGTCTGGCAAAAATAAAATAGCTAGACAATTTTATAAATGCCCAAAATTTATATATGTATTTAGATGACTAGTGACTAGTCACATCCAAAATTTGAGCATTTTTGAAATTCAAAATATTTGAATTCAAATTCAAATAGGGGTATTTGATTAATTCCAAGCTCTGTTTGGAATTTTTGAGAAATCTTGGTGCATGTAGTGGGCCCACTTCACCTTATATGTGATCATGCATATTTCTAAGACTTTTCAAAAATACCAGAGGAATTTTTGGAAGGAATTTTTGGTCTGGCCATTTGAATTAATTTCTTCAGGGCTTTCTTCTTTCCCCATTTGAATTTCATTTGAAAATTTTACATGATGCAAAGGGTACAATCAAACCTTAGCACTTACCCAATTTGGGGTTCTGACATTCCTTTACATGACCTATCATTTCTCACAGTAGAAAGCAAACCACAATCCTAGCAGATGTAGGAGTAGATTGATATCATGTGGCCCCTGCAACTGTTACTACTTATTGCATGCTTAGAGTGATACAATGTTGATACTTTTATGTGAGTCCGGATGCTAGCAATCATGTTGATGATGGGGGAAATGTGTTGGTGAATCTACCTTAATACAAGGTGAATGATGAGAGGCTGTGTAGGAGTACACAGTTGGTTGTCTCGTTGAACACCGCCCTAAGCCTGAGTTCTTGTGTGGTGATCCAAGACGAAGAGTACTACCACATGTTGGGCACATGGACCCCCGCTCAACCTACTAACTCACCCCTCCTCAGTTCAATGAGTCGCAGTAGTTTGGAGTTCTGGTAGGTTTGTGGCCTGGCTGCAAAGTGAGAGAATGGCTCAATCGAGACCGGCTTATGCACCACGCACACATCTTCTGGGACCACTTCAGTAAACCGGTCGGGTTACGATTGTGGAAACCATCCCAGATAGGCGTCTTCATTGAACCAGAGTTGGCTGTGAGGTAGAAGTTGTGAAAATTATCCTCGCCGACACCCGCTTGAAGGGTGACGAGATCCCGACGGTAACTGATAGTTTCATGTTTGTAGCAGTACACCCCTGCAGGGTTAATGAATTATTCGAATAGCCATGTCCGCGGTAAGGGACTACTTGTAAAGTTGTGCCTGATTATTAGACAACTTGAACTGGATACTTATAAAACTTGCCAAGATAAGCGTTAGTGCTATGGCGTGCTTTCCCGTGGGGAGTCGAGAAAGGCAACATAGTGGTGTAATTGGTTGGAGACACGTAGTGGACTCGTGTGCGCTTCTTACCTCAAGTCTGGTATTCATAGTACAGGACTAGCCAAGTCAAAGCTGGGACTTCTTCTTTTGAACCCCACCTCCCTTTGCCTTGATACATGTGCATGAGTAGTATAGTTCCAACGTAAGTCTTGCTGAGTACGACTTTGTACTCACGTTTGCTTATTCTATGTTTAGATGAACTCACTGACCCCGAAGGTGGATTGTTCCTGGAGCTCGACGACTGAAGATAAGCTAGTGTAGTCCCAGTCAGACGACTGGTCCCTCGTGGAAGGGCTTGTTTATAAATAAGGCTTCTCTAAGCCATTTGTTAAACTTGTCTGTACTCAGACCTACTTTGCTTCCGCATGTTTGATGTAATGTTGGATCATAGTCTTGTGATCTCTGTGTGCACTCTGTAAGAGTTATCAATAAAGTTGTAAACTTTGTAGATAATTGCAATGATACCTGTTGTTCATACTAGACATGTGTGTTGCGTGTATGATTATAACATGCATGTCTTAGTATGGGTTTTCGAGACCTTAGTTGTGATCTGGCTGGCGGTCATTTATACACCAAGTGGCCCTTAGATGTGCGCAACTTGGGGCATTGCGATGCGATTGCTCGTGACTCTGTCATGTGCACACTTTGTTGTATGATCGAGCCCGCCCTAGACCCCGACTAAGTGATCGGGCTGAAGTAAGTCTATGTAAGTGTTATAATACAATCGAGAGTATGGTTGAGGCGACTTGTCTATGAATATGGGAGTTCACCACCCATATCATTTAGACTTGTGTGCGGACGATGAGGACCCATCTCATCTGATCATCCAGCCTGGATGGGATGCCCCTGACGTTCGATTCTTTCCGAGAACGTTCTGTGCTTGGCCTTGTATGCTTAGACAAGTGGGTACGGTTCTCGGCTCTCCATATGATTATTTTGTAGCGGTTCTTGCATACGCTAACCCCGGGCCTCAACATGGTCACTCGAATGCTTTACTGTCTTCAGGGTGAGGGATCACCCAAACTCTGAAAGTACGTTGTTTTTGCTGGTGCGAGTGATCACTCGAGCACGTATTTGCCTTCTGGGTGAGGGAGCACCCGAACTCGAATAAAGGTACTCACGATGGGACTAAGAGATTTTTAGAATCAGAAAATTTTGTCACCAGGAAGTTGGAGTTTTTTTTGTTTTTTTCCAATTGCTTTTACCTTGATCCGTCTCTCTTGAGATGTCGCGCTAATGATGTTTGGTGACCTATGATGATGCTTGCTTTTTTGATCTGTCGCTTTTTCTGGTCTGTCATAATGACGATTTGGACGTCATGCTGCCTGGTGCTTGTTGGGTTTCCAAGGCTTGTATGGGAAACATGTGAGATTTGACGCATCCATTGAATAGTGCTGACCGTGTGAAGGCATCTTTTCTTGGAATTTGTAACGCCCGGATTGTTTGGTCTTTGAAGAAATGATGGCATCGCCTGGGCTTCTGTGTGCTTTCCCTGGTTTGCCCTTGGGTTTGTTATAAATACTTCCTGTGATTGCCGGTCCTTGGCATCCATTCTTCTCGCCTTTCTCTCCTGCTTCTTCTTCATATGGCGCCCAAGTGTGGTGGCGGTGTGACTAGGCGAGGTCGTGGCCGCCGCGGCCGTGGTGGCTGCACGCCCCGTTCTTCGCGTGGTGGACGTCGTGCTGTTGAGTCGGCGCCTTCTTCTTCTTCCACGGAAGAGGGTTTTTGGCGCTATGACTTTCTTTTGCGCGTTCTTAGCCGGACCACTGCCTAGATTCCTCTTCCGTTCTCTTTTGCCTCCATTGCTTCTGAGCGTAATTTGAGGGGTTTTTGGCTCCATCTTCACGGATGCGTGCGGTCTTCTTCTTGGGTGGAGTTGGAAGTTGATAATTCATCCTTGATTTTCCTTGGGTCTCGCTGGAGGGTGTTCTCTCATCGGTTGAATCTGCGCGACGGAGATAGCCATTCCCGTCGTTTTGATAGCGAAGATACTCTTACTATCCGTGCATTTGATGCTGGTGCCAATCGTCTGGATCCATACTGAAAGGAAACAAGAAATGGTGATTCCGATGGTTTGAGTGGTGGGTCGCCTGCTTCTCCCGTGTCTTCATCTTCGGCTGATTCCTCGGCTGATGGTGCTTGCTCTTCTAGTTCTAAGGATGAGCTGGACGTCAAGCCGGTCGTCAAGAGGCTGCGTCAGTAGGCGAGGCACCTTGTAGAACTGGAGGACAGCGACCTGCTTCTTCACGGGCTTAATTGCTACTTTGTCTGTGGTGATGCTCGTCAATTTGTGGAACGAAAGTGCCAATTATCTCAGCATGAGCATACATGTAGAAGTCATAATTCCTTGGGATAGTTGTAAGTCGTCTGGTAGTTGCTCGAGTCCTTTCGTAGCGATGACTGTCTTGTGACTCTTTTGTAATGGGAATTGCTTTCGACTCCTTTGTAATGAAAAAAACTGTGCTCAACTCCTTTTTAATGAAAATACTGTCCTCGACTCCTTTATAATGAAAGGACTGTCCTCGACTCCTTTGTAATGAAACTGTCTTCATCTCCTTTGTAATGAAACTTTCTTCGGGTGCGCGGCAGCGCTCCCGATGGGAGTAGCCCCCGAGGTTACGTTTGATTTGTAGAATCAAGCGTAGGCTGTGAGTTTTTGTCTGACTAGGTAGTCTCTTCTCGTGGCTGTTTTTGAATTATTCCAAGTTTGGATCGGGTGCGCGCCAGCGCTCCTGATGGGAGTAGCCCCCGAGTCTTTAGGTGATCGCTTGCGATCAGGTGAAGACTAAAGAACTTTTGCATCTATTGATGTGACTTTCTTTGTAGAAAAACTCTTGGTGAATCGGCGGGAATCAGTTTCCCAGTATAAGGTCGCGTTTTTAGCGAAGATAGTGTCCCTCGGGGAGTTTATGCTCGAGCCCCCGAGTGTTTTTAAGTAAAAAATCGCATAAGCGAGGATAGAGTCTCTCCGGGGGAGTTTAAGCTCGAGCCCCCGAGTGCTTTTAAGTAAAAGTCACATGAGAGAGGATAGCGTCTCTCGGGGGGAGCTTATGCTCGAGCCCCCGAGTGCTTTTAAGTAAAAAGTCGCATGAGCGAGGATAGCGTCTCTCGGGGGGATTTTATGCTTGAGCCCCCGAGTGCTTTTAAGTACAAGTCGCATGAGCGAGGATAGCGTCTCTCGGGGGGATTTTATGCTCGAGCCCCCGAGTGCTTTTAAGTAAAAGTCGCATGAGCGACGATAGCGTCTCTCTGGAGGAGTTTATGCTCGAGACCCCGAGTGCTTTTAAGTAAAAGTCGCATGAGAGAGGATAGCGTCTCTTGGGGGGACTTTATGCTCGAGCCCCCGAGTGCTTTTAAGTAAACGTCGGATGAGCGAGGATAGAGTCTCTCGGGGGGAGTTTATGCTCGAGCCCCCGAGTGCTTTTGAATAAGGTGTTTGGGCAGCATTATTTTATTTCTTCGAGTTTTACATGGGTTGCCGATCGGTGCTGCTGCCGATGTCTGTGACAATTCTTGAAGGACTATGGGTAGAATAGGCGTAGGTTCACTACGTTCTATGGGTTTCCCACGTCCTCATTGGTTTTGGGGTTCTTCAATCTGTATGCGCCTCCTCCGATGACTTCCGAGATTATGAATGGTCCTTCCCATTGCGGGGCAAGCTTGTGCACTTTCTCCTGTATTATCCGTAACACGAGGTCTCCTTTGGTGAACGTTCTGGTCCATGGGTGACTGCTTTGATATGTGCGCAGTTTGTCCTGGTATCCTTCAGATCTTGTGATGGCTGTGTCCCGAGCTTCGTCTTCTCTGTCTTTGTCGTTCTGCAGTGCTTCTTCTGCCTCTTCCTCTTCGTACCCTGAGATTGTGGGGGCTCCGAATTTTAAGTCGTGCGGCAGTACTGCTTCTGCCCCGTATACCAAGAAGTAAGGTGTATACTGGGTCGAGCTATTTGGGGTGGTGCGCAGGCTCCATAGTACTGCGGGAAGTTCGTCTACCCAGTTTCCTGCGGCTTGTTCTAGTGGTGCTTGGAGTCGTTTCTTTATTCCTCCGCATACTAGGCCGTTTGCTTTCTCCACTTGGCCGTTGGACTGCGGGTGTGCGACTGATGCGTAGTTGATTTTGATGCCCAGCTCTTGACAGAAGTTTTGGAACTCTGCTGCTGTGAAGTTTGTACCGTTGTCTGTGATGATGTTGTGTGGTACTCCGAATCTGAAGATGATTGACTTGATGAAGTTGACTGCCGTGAGGGCTGTTGAGCTGGTGATTGGTACTGCTTCGATCCATTTGGTGAACTTGTCGACTGAGACTAGTAGGTGTGTTCGTACTCCTTTTGAGGATTTCTTGAGTGGGCTCACCATGTCGAGTCCCCATGTGGCAAATGGCCATGATAACGGTATGGTTTTGAGTTCCGATGCTGGGGCGTGCGGCCTGCTGGCGAACTTTTGGCAGGCGATGCAACTCCCTACGATGTCCTCTACATTTCTCATAGCGGTCGGCCAGTAGAAACCTGCTCGAAAGGCCTTGGTCACGAGTGCGCGACTGCTCGCGTGATGTCCACAGGTGCCTTCGTGGATCTCGAGCAGTAGTGCTTTGCCGTCTTCTTCATCTATACACTTTTGGAGGACCTAAGAGATGCTGCATTTATAGAGCTGTCTGTTGATTACTGTGAATGCTTTAGATCGTCGACTGATGCATCGGGCTTCTGCGACGTCTTGTGGTAGGATGCCCTCGATTAAGAATCGGAGGAAATGTTTTGCCCAAGCTGGGCCTTCGAGTGCTGCTGGTTTTTCGGCTTCGGTTGCTTGGCTTCTTGTGCCGTCGACTGCGCTCGTTTCTGCCACTTGCGCTGGTTCATTTGTGTCATCTTCCTCTGCGACTGCTTTGGGTGCCTCTGGCTTTGCTTTGATTGATCTCTGGTTGATGTTCTCGAGGAAAACTCCTAGTGGTATTGGTCCTCGAGTCGATCCGATGTTCGCAAGTTCGTCGGCTTCTGTGTTATTTGCTCTGGGGATGTAGTTGAGTTCGCAGCCGTCAAATCCTCCCTCTAGTGTGTTATAGAGATTCTGGTAGGCTTTCATGTTGTCTGCGACTGCGTTACAGTCTCTCATCGCCTGCTGGACGACGAGGTTGGAGTCGCCATAGATCGAGAGGCGAGTGGCACCGCAAGTTTTGGCCATGCGCATGTCATGCAGTAGCGCCTCGTATTCTTCTTCGTTATTGGAGACATTGCCGAAGTTGATCTGGAGGATGTATTTGAGCTTCGTTCCTTTGGGGGGGACTAGTACGACGCCTGCTCCGGCTCCTTGCTGTCTTTTGGATCCGTCGAAATACATCGTCCATGAGTTGGATAGGTCTGGGGGACCTAGTGTTTGGACTTCTGCCCACTCGACCAGGAAGTCTGGGAGTACTTGGGCTTTGATTGCTTTTGGGTGTTTGAACTGCAGATCTCGCGGGCTGAGCTCCATGTTCCACTCAGCGACTCGGTCGGTCGCTCCGGGATTGTTGAGGATGTCCGCGAGTGGTGCACTTCTCACGATTGTGATGGAGTTCTCGTCGAAGTAGTGCGATGCTTTCCTAGAGGTCATGATGATGGCGAGCAGGAGCTTCTCGTAGTGTGGGTACCGTTGCTGTGGCTTTGTGAGCAGCGTGCTGAGGTACTAGATTGGTCTTTGTATGCTCCGGATTTTGCCTTCTTCTGTTTGCTCGACGACGAGCATCGTGCTCATGACGCTGCTGCGTGCTGCTATGTAGAGGTACAACTTCTCCCATTCTTTGGGAACCGCCAAGATTGGTGGGGTTGAGAGGGTTTTATTTAGTTCTGCGAATGCATTGCTGGCTTCCTCGCTCCACTCGAATTTTTTTCCTTTTCTCAGAAGTTTGTAGAACGGTAGGGTCCTTTCTCCTAGCCTACTGATGAAACGGCTCAATGCTGCGAGTTTTCCTGTGAGCTGCTGCACGCCTCTGATGTTGGTTGGGCTTTGCATCTTGGCGATTTCTTGGACCTTTTCGGGGTTTGCTTTGATTCCTCGGGAAGAGACCATGTACCCGAGTAGTTTTCCGGCTGGGACGCCGAACACGCACTTTTTTGGGTTGAGCTTGATTATGTACTTGTTGAGGGTCGCGAATGTTTCACGTAGGTCGTCGAGTAGCGTGTTTGCGCTGTAGGTTTTGATGACAATGTCGTCTACATAGACCTGGACTTTTCTGCCGATCTGGTCTCTCAAGCATGCTTGCATCATTCGCTGGTACGTGGCTCCTGCATTTTTAGGCCAAAGGGCATTTTTTGATAGCAGAATACGCCGTAGGGGGTGATGAACGAGGTGTGCTCTTCGTCTTCTTCCTTCATTCTGATATGATTGTATCCTGAATATGCGTCGAGGAAGGAAAGGAGCTCGCATCCTGCTGTGGAGTCGATTATCTGATCGACTCTTGGCAGGGGGAAGTAGTCTTTTGGGCAGTGCATGTTGATAGGCCCATAGTCGACGCACATCCTCAGTACCTCAGTGTCCTTTTTAGGGACAAGGACTGGGTTTGCTATCCAGGTTGCCTTCTTCGTCCTTCGGATGAACTGTGCGTCGAGTAGTCGGTTGACTTCTTCTCCGATTGCTCTGCGTTTGGGCTCTGAGAATCATCGCAGCGCCTGCTTTACTGGCTTGGTGTTTGGCTTTATGTGGAGTGCGTGTTCTGCCAATTCTCGGGGTATTCCGGGCATGTCGGCTGGGCACCATGCAAAAAATTTCCACTCTTCGCGAAGGAACGTTATGAGGGCGGTTTCTTGCTCTTCTGGAAGGTGGGAATATACGCGGACCATCTTCTCTGGGTCTGTTGGGTGGACTTTGTGTGTGATTGTGTCGCTGTCGACGCTGAAATCGAGGCTGAATTCTTTTGTCTCGCTTCGGCTTGCCAGCGGAAATATGCTTTTTTCCGTTACCATGGCTATTTCTGTGAGTTGTTGTTGGGCTCCAAACGTGTCGGAGACTTTGTGGAAGTCGCGGTCGCACTAGTCCGATTTGGTGAAGCTTCCTTTTACTGTGATGATTCCTGCGGGTCCTGGCATCTTGAGCTTGAGATATGCATAGTGCGGAACTGCCATGAATTGTGCGAACGCTGGTCACCCGAGTATGACGTGATACTGCGACTGCCAGTCGAGAACTTCGAACTCGAGGACTTTCTTTGCGAAGTTGCGCTTGCTTCTGAAGATTACATCAAGCTCGATTGTTCCGATGGAGGCGGCTGCTTCGCCCGGAACTACGCCATATATTGTTGTGCCTGACTTCTTCCAAACTGATCGTGGGATTAGCATCTTGCGTAGGGTGCTGGAAAAGATTATGTTTAGGCTGCTTCCTCCATCCATGAAGACTCTGTCCATGTCGTATCCTCTGATCTGGGCTTCGAGGACCAGGGGTGCGTGCCCCGGCCTTGGGACTGAGGGTGGGTGGTCGCTCTGAGAGAAGGTGATGCTGGTCTCGGCGCCACGCAATTGGTACATTTCTGCTATCTTTGGGCCTTCGGATGCTTCGGCCTGATTGGTGTAGGCGTCTTGTTTTGCTTTTGAGGATCTTCCTGTTGGGGTTCACAGCGGAAAAAACAAAATTTTCCTAACTAGCGTTTCCCATAACCCAAGATCTAGCTAGCCGTATTACCGTAACGGAAAGGAGTGCGGAATAACATACCTCGGGGTGTAGTCCGTTGCGCGGGAAACGTTCCCGCAAACGTGGCTGGTGTAGTCGAACAAGTTTCACAGTCCCCTGGCTGTGTTGAGTACTCGGATGGGTGTAGTGCCACACGTGTAGCACATCGTAGTACTCGCACACGTACGAGACTCGATGACGCCCTCCGATCTCTGATCCAGCGAAGGTGGCAGAAGCAGACCTCCGGAACCAGAGTTTCAGCAGCACGACGGCGTGCCTATAGTGGAGATATCTCTAACCTAGTGCGGCCTCCAAACAAGGGGAGTCCGCTCATAGGAGGGAGAAATAGGGAGAGAGAGATCAACATAATTTATCTGTATTTTTCTGGAATTTTCTGTGTAGAAAAAAAGGCACCCTCCATATCTACATATAGGGGCAAAAGGGGGTACGCAGGCGAGTTGGTACTAAACACCACGCAATGCATGCACATGATGTGCATGTGACCGCCGTGGGTGGCCGGCCATGCCATGGCCATGGCGCAAGGCCATGTGGCCAAGTGGCCACACATGGGCCACAAGCCCATGGCGCCCCTCCCTTTTGTTTTTTTTATTTTTCCTTTTCTTTTTATTTTCCTTTATTTTAAAGAAAAATAAAAGAAACTTTATTCCTTTTAATTATTTAAATAATATTTTAATATTTTAATACTTAATTCATTTAATTAAATAATAAAATATATCTAAATAACTTTCTGATCAATTCGAAAACCACGGAACCTTTTCCGTCTCCCCTCCAAAACGATTTCGGAGTTCTCTCATATCTCCGGTAACTCCGATAGTTCCGAAAAGGTGTCCGATTTCATCAAGCCCTTAAGTGTGTTACCCTACGGTCCGAGAACACTCCGGTCATCACCGATATGAGGCTACGGTCAATGATCATCAGCGGGACCTGGATGCCCATAATGACCCCTGTTCATTCCGGATATCAATACCGATTGGACCTTACGTCGTATAGCATTCCCTTTGTCAGCGATACTGGATTCTTCCGAGATTCGATCAATGACATCCTATGTCTGGTTCAACCTCGTTCTGAAGAAATCGTTATTCACTCGTTCCCGTGATATTCATCCCCGTGACCTAGTCACACGCTGCGCAGCTTTATGGATGGAATCTCACCGAGTGGGCCCTGAGTATCTATCCATCACATGGATTGACAAATCCCGCTCTTGTAACAATACTCCTCAACATATATCCACGGAATACACAAGATACAACCATTATGACCCGCATATTTTAGTCAGGTGGTGGGATGTAAGTCAAAGCATCCGAGTAGATAGCAATTATGCACGTACTCACGGTCAAAGGAACGGCCTACTACGTTCTGTTATTACAACACTGAACCTTCATAAGATTGATAAGGCTTTAATGCTTGCTTTGGGTAATGTTCATCACGTCACTCATCCAGTGAGGTGACCTCATAGTCAAGAGACTTAATTGTCCATGATCGCGAAACCACGACCATCATGTTGACCATGAACTAGTTATTGAAATAGAGGCTAACTAGGAACACTAGGGGTTTCTATACCACACCTGTATCATTGTTTCACTGATACAGTTCTAGCACGGTATGAAACTGGTTATGAACTTGCTTAGATATATTGGAATAATCATATCTTATTTGCCTCTAGAGCATATATCCAACAGTCTCCCACTTGCACTAGAGTGCTAATAATCTAGTCGCATTTTCCCGATCATAACCATCTTATCACATAAGTGTTCATTGATCATGCTTGATCATGGAAGAGGGTTCGTCAACAAACTGCAGCAATTCAGATTCATATGTTTCCTTTGCAACTGGCATAGGTCAATTAGTTTGACATGCCACTCATTATCATATAATGGTTGGATATAAGTTTCGCGGGAGAGTGAGACTATTATTTCACAGTATCCTTCCGTGATCTTTTGGTTCAGTCTTTAGAAGACTTATCCATAGTCATATATACTGGGAAATACACTTAGCCAGAAGTCCAAACTTCTTACGCCAAACTTTTATCCATACGTCTACTTTCTTAAGTAGTATTATGTTTGTAGTGCCGTGAATCTTGCTCACATTTCTTTCATGTCTTTGGTGATGTCTCTAATTCCATATAGGCCCATAATATGGCTTGCAATTGTAATCTTGCATTACATTCAAGTCTATTATCTTTCTATACTTTAGAGCATAGTCCTCAGTATTCCTCATATACTGGATTCATGGACTTTATTCAGATTTTGTGTTTAACTCCTAAAGCACATCGGAATATGTTCTTCTTCCAAGAACTTTTGAGTCATTCTGTTGTTGGATTCACAATGCATGTTATATGGTAGAATCATATGTCAAAGTACATATGAGATCACATGTCCTAGTACATGGTGCATCTCTATTCTTCCATCAAGACATTGCTTGTGATATTTGGATTTCATCCGTTATATAATTTCTAGCTACAAGAACCTGTTTCTTGTCTAGAAGATTATTCCAACTTTTCTTTGTTTCATCATACGTATCTATCATTATAGATCTCAACGTGTGATGTGTTTAGTACTTCATATAAAGGAAGATTCTTGTAATCTTGCGTTATATCTTGTTGGAAATATGCCCTAGAGGCAATAATAAAATGTTATTATATATATTTCCACGTTCGTAATTAATGTTTATATTTCTGTGCTATAATTGCAATGTCCCTGACTATGAGATTCAGAAGAAAACTCACTTGCATGTGTGGAAATGTAAACACCAAGAGTTCCTGGTTTAGCCTCTAAGACCAGCTCATGTGCTAACTGATGATTACGTTTTCTTAATCATGGACATTGTTCTTGTAACAAGGATGTCAGTAGCAATGGGAACATATTGTTAGCAGAACAATGATGTTGAACCGACCCCAGTATTGAATGATATACTTAGAGATCACATCGTAACAACGTTATAAGTCATATCATGAAATGTTATCATATACGTAATTCCTTAGACCATGAGAGTATCGAGTTGCTTCACACAGGAAGACATGCTTTGGTTCTTAGATGAATCCTCCCGTAAATGGGAAGTAGTAAAATAAGTTCTGGGTATGTCAGATGGTGTGGCTAGTGACTGTGATAGTTCAAGAATGGGATTTGCTCCTTCACGATGAAGAGATATTGACTTTGGGCCCACTCGGTATGACGGTATCCATTATAGTCTGGCCAGACGCATTGTGATTTAATCACGGGGATACCGGAATACAATAACGAGAAATAGAGACAAACGAGCAAAGAGGATAACGAGTGGCTTGTGTTCAAGAAGTTGTTACACATGGGTGCCAAACATCTCTCCTCTAACTTTGTCATATATCACGAAGCAAAGGGAATGGTACATGAATAAACATAATGGTTCACTCGAAGTTTCTTCGTGTATGTGCGGGAGTCAACATGGGTGTCCATGGCTCCGCTGTTGATTATTGGCTATTGACAAAAGGCTGTTGACCTATGTCCGGAAGATGTTCTGAGTCATGTCCGCATTATACCGAACCTATTGGGTCACACACTTAACGAGCAGTAGTCTGTTAGAATGCTGGAATGGTAGAAGGTTTAGTGGAAGCAAAGCAGAATAGTTCATACGGGTACCGGAAGTAGTTCCGGGGATTTATGAAATAGTTCATAAGGGCACCAGAAGTAGTTCTGGGTATTTAAGGATATGTCTGGATCACTCTGGAATAGTCCCAGGTGGTTCCGGAACATATGAGAATGGTACTGGGGAAGTCCTGGATCAACCGGAATAGTTTCCGGATAATCGCTGGGCGTCCCGACAACCTTCACGGTCATCGGGTGGCTTAAACTGTAACTCGGATGGTCTTGGAAACTATCTGGATGGCTCTGGAACGTCCGAGAACGGTCTCGGACGGTCCTGGAAGTGCTCCAGAAGTGTCCGGAATGTCCCGAAACGGTCCCGGTATGTCCCGGAAGGTCCTGGAAGCTTCTAGAAGGTCATGGAAGGTTCCAGAAGGTTCCGGACAGTACCACCCACTCCCCTGCGCCCCTATCCTTGGGGGGAAAGCCACCTAGGCTGCCCTGGCTGGCCAAGGGGGTGGGGGCGCACCAAGGGAAGGGAATCCTCCTTCAGGTGGAAATACCAAAACCCATTATGGCAGGTTTCCGGTGGGAAGGTGTGGGAAGGTTTGGAAGGCTTGGGAGTCCAAGTTGGACTCCCAATCCTCCTTGAGCTGCGCCCTAGGCCTCCTGGCCACCTATATAAGGTGAGCCAAGGGGAGGGGGAAGACACACACAATCAATCCCCAAGGCCTATGCGCCACCCTCCCTCCTCTAAACCCCGTTGCTCCACAATTAGACCCCGGTTTAGACGCTGTTCTAGATCGGAATCCGTTAGGGTTTTCTCGCTCTAGTTTTCTCGGTGGCGTTCATCTCTGGACGGCGGAGCGCTGCTGGATCACTGCTACGGGATGTGTGGATACTAATGGAGGGGTTGTACCTTCGACCCTTCTTCGAGGAGCTTGTTCATGGGACTTGTCCGTGGGACTAGATCGCGGGACTTGTTCGTGGGATTGATCGAGGGACTGTTCGTGGGAGAACTTGCGAGATCTACTTCCACTACGTCCACGAGCTTCACCAACTCTACTTCCGCTACATAGGTTGGTGAGCCATGACCTAAAACCTTGTATGCAATCTTCTTGGATGATCTTGGGTTCTTGACTCGTAGGCCGAATTTTTTTGTTTTCTACTACGTTTCCCAACAGTGGTATCAGAGCGATCCTTGATTAGATGCATGTTTAGGTGGATCATATGTTGATATGAGGCATTGATTTTCTTGTTTGCTTCCCTATCATGTGATATTTTGTTTGCTCGACGGCATGATGTGATTTTGCTACAAGGTTTGAGTTTTACCATGATCCTTCTATGCTGCTCTTAGTATGCTGGTTGCCTTGATCATGGACTACATCAAATTCCTTGGATCTCATCCTAGTCTTGCTATAGAAAATTTTACATGAACGGGCTTGTGGATTTTATGAAATCAAATCCACACGGGGGTCACGCGTTTAACGAAGTTTGGCTTGTGGCATTAGTTGCTACACGCACCCCGTATGTTAAACTAGCAACAAAAGAAGTATCGTGTTTTGTTTTGTCTAGGGTTTCTCGTTTGCCTTGTAAACCTGCTTAACAACCTTGATAAAAGTTGCAACAACCCGTGTAGATGGCGATCTAACTCGTTTTTGTAGAGTATGCATGTGATGTGGTATAGCCTTCAAGATTTGCAATGTGTTTGTATGAGATGCTATATGTTATGTAATATTTATTCGCGACCTGCGTGTCGTGGTACGGCATGATGACTGGAGTCATATGATTGTCACTTAATTATGGCCTGCGTGCCAGAACTGTTTATTAGCTCGAGGCAAAGCAATAGATAGATGCAAGGTGATGATCTACGATGCGGAGGTGGACCCCGACGCACATGCCGGAAGCCGTGGTGATGTTTCCGGCGCCAAGGACAAAGTTGGTGGACACGGTGACTTCAACCACGACGACGTGAAGACAATGAAGACTTCACGAAGCAAAGGGCTATACTATATCACATAATTTTATGAACTGCCTGTGATGTTTATCCCTTTGATGCACCCTTGTTTGATGCGCGATAGTCGTATTTTATTAGGGTGATCTCTCGCAAAACAATATCAAGTTGATAGTGTTCTTCCAACTGTAGCACCGTCTATACTATGTTTCACATCGGAGCAGGTCATGTCACATGGGTGCACACGGTTTGACGCATAAAAGACGGGTGTGTTAAAAGAACACACATCACATTACACTTGGTTATCTTGACGGTTTGGATAAAAGTTTGCTACCGGAACACGCCCATCGAAAGATGAACAAGAATCACCTTTGGCGTGATTGGAAAGTTGGCCTACCGGTCCAGTCTAAGTCATCAGTGATGTCACATCAATGGCGGACGATTGGGTTGGATCTTGAATCACTCCAGCATCAATTACGAGAGATATTGATCTGAGTGGGAGCGCACTAAGTAATTAAATTGATTAATCACAAGTGCAACTTAATTATGAACAAAGTCTTAGTATTTGCATTATCGTTGTAGAATAATGGCTCGCGTTACCACCTTCCCAATTGATTTTGATTAACTGTTTTATCTGGTAAAAACTTTACGATTGGTACCGTATTGTGAGGACTATCCTCAATAGTGCCGAGAAGGACCATGTCCTATCGCAAATTTTTGATGCTCTCCCGCTGATGCTATGGATGATGTGACTTACATCCATAATCCAAAAGGCTAGAATTCCACCACAAGTAAGTGTATTGTCGTAATCACCATGAAACCCGAACTTTGAAACGTTTTGGGATAGTTATGTTATATTCATGGAACTGAAAAATTGTTTTCAGTGATAAGACAATTGATGTAGGATATAAGATATCTAGTACAATGTCTGATTGTAAGCATTAGTGAAAATGTTCATTATGCTCTAACGAAACTGATAAGTGTGGGATCCAGAAGAACACCGATCATATGATGATGAGGATTAAGGGAAAGGAAGTTCCATGGAGTGTTAGTAAGAGTTACACGCCGGAAAGTCCATGGCCTGCGCCACCCTTGATCATGTGTGATCTTTTGTGAGTAGGAGTGACATTGGAAATAGAACTATGATACGTATAAAGGCAAAACGAAAGAAGACTGGAATAACCAGCTCAGAAATGAAAGTCATACGGAGTTATAGATGAATTCATTGCTGGTCAAGAGATGTAATTCTTGGGAATCATGATTAAGCAGTTAATTGTGGATTCTGTATATTGTGATTAAACTGTTGATCACCGGAATATCACATCGATGGCATATTGTTGCAACTCGATGCAAGAAATACTATGGCCTTTATGACTAGCTAATGATGAGTTTTGACACGCTCGGGAACACGGTAAAAGGTTTACTATACCGTGTGTTGACTCTATGATTATCTTCATAATTCATTTTAGAGTTGACTAAATTGTTACTACACTTTAGCCTTGTTGCAAAACATCATTTTGAATCATGTTTGTTGCAAGAGAGTTGTTCAAAGCTATGAATAACGTAAAGGCCATACTTCCATTATGAATAGGTTGTATGTTATGAATCTTGATAATAATACTAAACATCCATAACACTGACGCTAAACGTCGCAAGACTGACAGAAATACCACATAGATGTGGCACTGCCGTTTATCACAAGTGACATAACATGCATGAAGAATTTCCATAAGTGATGGACTTTCGAGTCATATGACTACGAATCACTTGACGCTTGCGATCTTTGTCTCAAAGTAATGTGACTAAAACACCGTTGATAGGCCATACATGAACGGGCAACTAAACCATTGGTAATCATACATGATGATGTGTGTAGTCCAATAAGTGTAGTTGTGTGCAGTGGATTCCCTATCTTCACTCATGAGTTGAAGTAGATATGTGGATATCTGTTCAATAGAGACATACGTCTGAAATCTTTGAAATGTTGAAGGAATTTTAGAGTGAAATAGAAATTCATTGTAACGAGAAAATAAAGCTTCTGCAAATTAGATTGTAGAAAGTAATATTTGAGTTACAAGTTTAGCGAACGTCCGATGAGTTGTGAAGAAGTGTCATAACTTGTGTCTCCCGGAACATCACTATGAGTAAGATGTTCGAGAGATGTAATCAAGCCATGTATGACACGGTAAGATCAAATATGACGTTTATCAATTTGCCATTATACTTATTAAAGTTATGCGTTAGTGACTACGGCTTTTACACTGAAAAGAGCACCATCAAATCTGTTGAAAATGACACCATATTAGATGTGGTATGGACTGTTAAAACCATGTTGTCTTTTCTTAAAATTTGGGTATATGAGGCGTATGTTTGACATACTCAAAAACACCAAATCAGATAAGAGCTACTTTGTGAAGGTTATTCCAAAAGGTTTGGTGTTCCTCTATCACTACACAAAAGAAAAACTGTTTGCTGTTAAGAACAATGTGTTTTAAAGAAAATGGTTTCTTGCAAAAGAGTGAGTGGGAGGACAGTGCAACTTGTCAAAGATTGTTGAATCTTCAGAGAAGTGCGCAGCTGAACCACACAGGTTAGACAAAACTCATACAAACATTCATGATATGTAAGACGAGATATTATTGTTCGACAATGATAAACCTGTGATATACAAAGAAGCGTTGATGGGCCCTGACTCCGGGATTTGGCTAAATGCCAAATAATCCGAGATAGTATCCATGGAAGTAAGTCAAGTTTTGAACTTGGTAGACCCTCTGAAAGACTAAAAGTCTAGAGAATATATATATGGATCTATAATTGATTCGGATGAAATTGTTTTATCCATAAAGCTCAACTCGTTGGAAAAATTGTTTTCTAGCAAGTTCAAAGGTTGACTAAGGAGAAATAGTTTCGACCGTAGAGATGATTTAGTCAGTTCGGGTTATATTAGCAATTACTACATATCTCATTTATAGGATATGGTAGAATGAACGTCAAAACAAAGTTCCTACACGGAAATATAACAAAGGACGTATATGTGATACGACCGGAATGTTTTGTCGATTCAAAGGATGCTAAAATAGATGCAAGCCTTGGTTATCCAGTAATGGACTGAAGCTGGCATGATGGAGTTGGAATTTTCGTTATGATGAAATTGCCAAAAGAGTTTGTTTTCATCAGGAATAACGAAGATGCTTGAATATTCAAGAAAGTAAGTGGGAGCTGAATGATATTTCTAAAACCTTATGTACATGACATATTGTTGATTAGAAATGATATAAATTTCTTGACACGAATAAGAACTTCATTGAAAATAGTTTTCAACTGAAGTGCTTGGGCTAATATAGCATTAGGATTGAGCACAATGATCTATGTGGATAGTAAGTGCCTGATCATGCTAAGACCAACATTACATGTTGACATGATACTAAAGTAGTTTAGTATGAAAACGCCAAGAAGAATGTTCTTGCCGAGGTCACGGTGAAAAATTATTTGCAGATATCAGTGTTCATGAACACAGATAAGAAAAAACACGTGAATTGAATTCCACTCACCTATGTGTTTGGATTAATCATGTACACCATAATATGTAAAACGACCAGATATGTCCACTGTTCCAAAAGGTTGTGAGAAAGATACCAAAGTGATCAATATGTTGATCATTGGACAAACAGAGAAAAGTTAAACTTATCATAGATAAGATATGTTTCTCGGGAAATGGAGATAATGAAGAGTTCGTTGTAAAAAGTTACACCAGCTGAATTTTGATGTAAACAGTTACACCAATTCAGTCTTCATATTTAATCCGACCGATTTTCGATTTTAATTGGGATTATGTGTTTCACACGTAAGGGTGGCGCAGTATGAAGGAACTTTGTCAAGTTCGATACTGTGGAGAATTCTATAACACTGGCTAAGTATATTGTTGCTTAAAGAAGTAACAAGGGAGGGTATTTTGAATCATCAGTTCATTTATGAACATGGTATGGTTTCCAAGATGCTTAAAGCTCATGGAACATTTATGAATGATTTCATGACTTATTCTAAAGGAACCAAGGTCCTGCCAAATGATTCAAACATATACAAAGCTAAACTGATAAAATTAGTGAATTTTATGATAGCGTGAAAACGCGAAGATATGCAAGATACAAACGGGTCTGAAACGTCAGATCTGATGATGAAGTCTATACCACAAATGAAGCATGTATTACACCGGTATGCCATAGGTGTAAAATGGTCAAGCACTGATAATATTATTGACTCTAGTGCAAGTGGGAGACTGTTGGAAATATGCCCTAGAGGCAATAATAAAATGTTATTATATATATTTCCACGTTCGTAATTAATGTTTATATTTCTGTGCGATAATTGCAATGACCCTGACTATGAGATTCAGAAGAAAACTCACTTGCATGTGTGGAAATGTAAACACCAAGAGTTCCTGGTTTAGCCTCTAAGACCAGCTCATGTGCTAACTGATGATTACGTTTTCTTAATCATGGACATTGTTCTTGTAACAAGGATGTCAGTAGCAATGGGAACATATTGTTAGCAGAACAATGATGTTGAACCGACCCCAGTATTGAATGATATACTTAGAGATCACATCGTAACTACGTTATAAGTCATATCATGAAATGTTATCATATACGTAATTCCTTAGACCATGAGAGTATCGAGTTGCTTCACACAGGAAGACATGCTTTGGTTCTTAGATGAATCCTCCCGTAAATGGGAAGTAGTAAAATAAGTTCTGGGTATGTCAGATGGTGTGGCTAGTGACTGTGATAGTTCAAGAATGGGATTTGCTCCTTCACGATGAAGAGATATTGACTTTGGGCCCACTCGGTATGACGGTATCCATTATAGTCTGGCCAGACGCATTGTGATTTAATCACGGGGATACCGGAATACAATAACGAGAAATAGAGACAAACGAGCAAAGAGGATAACGAGTGGCTTGTGTTCAAGAAGTTGTTACACATGGGTGCCAAACATCTCTCCTCTAACTTTGTCATATATCACGAAGCAAAGGGAATGGTACATGAATAAACATAATGGTTCACTCGAAGTTTCTTCGTGTATGTGCGGGAGTCAACATGGGTGTCCATGGCTCCGCTGTTGATTATTGGCTATTGACAAAAGGCTGTTGACCTATGTCCGGAAGATGTTCTGAGTCATGTCCGCATTATACCGAACCTATTGGGTCACACACTTAACGAGCAGTAGTCTGTTAGAATGCTGGAATGGTAGAAGGTTTAGTGGAAGCAAAGCAGAATAGTTCATACGGGTACCGGAAGTAGTTCCGGGGATTTATGAAATAGTTCATAAGGGCACCAGAAGTAGTTCTGGGTATTTAAGGATATGTCTGGATCACTCTGGAATAGTCCCAGGTGGTTCCGGAACATATGAGAATGGTACTGGGGAAGTCCTGGATCAACCGGAATAGTTTCCGGATAATCGCTGGGCGTCCCGACAACCTTCACGGTCATCGGGTGGCTTAAACTGTAACTCGGATGGTCTTGGAAACTATCTGGATGGCTCTGGAACGTCCGAGAACGGTCTCGGACGGTCCTGGAAGTGCTCCAGAAGTGTCCGGAATGTCCCGAAACGGTCCCGGTATGTCCCGGAAGGTCCTGGAAGCTTCTAGAAGGTCATGGAAGGTTCCAGAAGGTTCCGGACAGTACCACCCACTCCCCTGCGCCCCTATCCTTGGGGGGAAAGCCACCTAGGCTGCCCTGGCTGGCCAAGGGGGTGGGGGCGCACCAAGGGAAGGGAATCCTCCTTCAGGTGGAAATACCAAAACCCATTATGGCAGGTTTCCGGTGGGAAGGTGTGGGAAGGTTTGGAAGGCTTGGGAGTCCAAGTTGGACTCCCAATCCTCCTTGAGCTGCGCCCTAGGCCTCCTGGCCACCTATATAAGGTGAGCCAAGGGGAGGGGGAAGACACACACAATCAATCCCCAAGGCCTATGCGCCACCCTCCCTCCTCTAAACCCCGTTGCTCCACAATTAGACCCCGGTTTAGACGCTGTTCTAGATCGGAATCCGTTAGGGTTTTCTCGCTCTAGTTTTCTCGGTGGCGTTCATCTCTGGACGGCGGAGCGCTGCTGGATCACTGCTACGGGATGTGTGGATACTAATGGAGGGGTTGTACCTTCGACCCTTCTTCGAGGAGCTTGTTCATGGGACTTGTCCGTGGGACTAGATCGCGGGACTTGTTCGTGGGATTGATCGAGGGACTGTTCGTGGGAGAACTTGCGAGATCTACTTCCACTACGTCCACGAGCTTCACCAACTCTACTTCCGCTACATAGGTTGGTGAGCCATGACCTAAAACCTTGTATGCAATCTTCTTGGATGATCTTGGGTTCTTGACTCGTAGGCCGAATTTTTTTGTTTTCTACTACGTTTCCCAACAGTGGTATCAGAGCGATCCTTGATTAGATGCATGTTTAGGTGGATCATATGTTGATATGAGGCATTGATTTTCTTGTTTGCTTCCCTATCATGTGATATTTTGTTTGCTCGACGGCATGATGTGATTTTGCTACAAGGTTTGAGTTTTACCATGATCCTTCTATGCTGCTCTTAGTATGCTGGTTGCCTTGATCATGGACTACATCAAATTCCTTGGATCTCATCCTAGTCTTGCTATAGAAAATTTTACATGAACGGGCTTGTGGATTTTATGAAATCAAATCCACACGGGGGTCACGCGTTTAACGAAGTTTGGCTTGTGGCATTAGTTGCTACACGCACCCCGTATGTTAAACTAGCAACAAAAGAAGTATCGTGTTTTGTTTTGTCTAGGGTTTCTCGTTTGCCTTGTAAACCTGCTTAACAACCTTGATAAAAGTTGCAACAACCCGTGTAGATGGCGATCTAACTCGTTTTTGTAGAGTATGCATGTGATGTGGTATAGCCTTCAAGATTTGCAATGTGTTTGTATGAGATGCTATATGTTATGTAATATTTATTCGCGACCTGCGTGTCGTGGTACGGCATGATGACTGGAGTCATATGATTGTCACTTAATTATGGCCTGCGTGCCAGAACTGTTTATTAGCTCGAGGCAAAGCAATAGATAGATGCAAGGTGATGATCTACGATGCGGAGGTGGACCCCGACGCACATGCCGGAAGCCGTGGTGATGTTTCCGGCGCCAAGGACAAAGTTGGTGGACACGGTGACTTCAACCACGACGACGTGAAGACAATGAAGACTTCACGAAGCAAAGGGCTATACTATATCACATAATTTTATGAACTGCCTGTGATGTTTATCCCTTTGATGCACCCTTGTTTGATGCGCGATAGTCGTATTTTATTAGGGTGATCTCTCGCAAAACAATATCAAGTTGATAGTGTTCTTCCAACTGTAGCACCGTCTATACTATGTTTCACATCGGAGCAGGTCATGTCACATGGGTGCACACGGTTTGACGCATAAAAGACGGGTGTGTTAAAAGAACACACATCACATTACACTTGGTTATCTTGACGGTTTGGATAAAAGTTTGCTACCGGAACACGCCCATCGAAAGATGAACAAGAATCACCTTTGGCGTGATTGGAAAGTTGGCCTACCGGTCCAGTCTAAGTCATCAGTGATGTCACATCAATGGCGGACGATTGGGTTGGATCTTGAATCACTCCAGCATCAATTACGAGAGATATTGATCTGAGTGGGAGCGCACTAAGTAATTAAATTGATTAATCACAAGTGCAACTTAATTATGAACAAAGTCTTAGTATTTGCATTATCGTTGTAGAATAATGGCTCGCGTTACCACCTTCCCAATTGATTTTGATTAACTGTTTTATCTGGTAAAAACTTTACGATTGGTACCGTATTGTGAGGACTATCCTCAATAGTGCCGAGAAGGACCATGTCCTATCGCAAATTTTTGATGCTCTCCCGCTGATGCTATGGATGATGTGACTTACATCCATAATCCAAAAGGCTAGAATTCCACCACAAGTAAGTGTATTGTCGTAATCACCATGAAACCCGAACTTTGAAACGTTTTGGGATAGTTATGTTATATTCATGGAACTGAAAAATTGTTTTCAGTGATAAGACAATTGATGTAGGATATAAGATATCTAGTACAATGTCTGATTGTAAGCATTAGTGAAAATGTTCATTATGCTCTAACGAAACTGATAAGTGTGGGATCCAGAAGAACACCGATCATATGATGATGAGGATTAAGGGAAAGGAAGTTCCATGGAGTGTTAGTAAGAGTTACACGCCGGAAAGTCCATGGCCTGCGCCACCCTTGATCATGTGTGATCTTTTGTGAGTAGGAGTGACATTGGAAATAGAACTATGATACGTATAAAGGCAAAACGAAAGAAGACTGGAATAACCAGCTCAGAAATGAAAGTCATACGGAGTTATAGATGAATTCATTGCTGGTCAAGAGATGTAATTCTTGGGAATCATGATTAAGCAGTTAATTGTGGATTCTGTATATTGTGATTAAACTGTTGATCACCGGAATATCACATCGATGGCATATTGTTGCAACTCGATGCAAGAAATACTATGGCCTTTATGACTAGCTAATGATGAGTTTTGACACGCTCGGGAACACGGTAAAAGGTTTACTATACCGTGTGTTGACTCTATGATTATCTTCATAATTCATTTTAGAGTTGACTAAATTGTTACTACACTTTAGCCTTGTTGCAAAACATCATTTTGAATCATGTTTGTTGCAAGAGAGTTGTTCAAAGCTATGAATAACGTAAAGGCCATACTTCCATTATGAATAGGTTGTATGTTATGAATCTTGATAATAATACTAAACATCCATAACACTGACGCTAAACGTCGCAAGACTGACAGAAATACCACATAGATGTGGCACTGCCGTTTATCACAAGTGACATAACATGCATGAAGAATTTCCATAAGTGATGGACTTTCGAGTCATATGACTACGAATCACTTGACGCTTGCGATCTTTGTCTCAAAGTAATGTGACTAAAACACCGTTGATAGGCCATACATGAACGGGCAACTAAACCATTGGTAATCATACATGATGATGTGTGTAGTCCAATAAGTGTAGTTGTGTGCAGTGGATTCCCTATCTTCACTCATGAGTTGAAGTAGATATGTGGATATCTGTTCAATAGAGACATACGTCTGAAATCTTTGAAATGTTGAAGGAATTTTAGAGTGAAATAGAAATTCATTGTAACGAGAAAATAAAGCTTCTGCAAATTAGATTGTAGAAAGTAATATTTGAGTTACAAGTTTAGCGAACGTCCGATGAGTTGTGAAGAAGTGTCATAACTTGTGTCTCCCGGAACATCACTATGAGTAAGATGTTCGAGAGATGTAATCAAGCCATGTATGACACGGTAAGATCAAATATGACGTTTATCAATTTGCCATTATACTTATTAAAGTTATGCGTTAGTGACTACGGCTTTTACACTGAAAAGAGCACCATCAAATCTGTTGAAAATGACACCATATTAGATGTGGTATGGACTGTTAAAACCATGTTGTCTTTTCTTAAAATTTGGGTATATGAGGCGTATGTTTGACATACTCAAAAACACCAAATCAGATAAGAGCTACTTTGTGAAGGTTATTCCAAAAGGTTTGGTGTTCCTCTATCACTACACAAAAGAAAAACTGTTTGCTGTTAAGAACAATGTGTTTTAAAGAAAATGGTTTCTTGCAAAAGAGTGAGTGGGAGGACAGTGCAACTTGTCAAAGATTGTTGAATCTTCAGAGAAGTGCGCAGCTGAACCACACAGGTTAGACAAAACTCATACAAACATTCATGATATGTAAGACGAGATATTATTGTTCGACAATGATAAACCTGTGATATACAAAGAAGCGTTGATGGGCCCTGACTCCGGGATTTGGCTAAATGCCAAATAATCCGAGATAGTATCCATGGAAGTAAGTCAAGTTTTGAACTTGGTAGACCCTCTGAAAGACTAAAAGTCTAGAGAATATATATATGGATCTATAATTGATTCGGATGAAATTGTTTTATCCATAAAGCTCAACTCGTTGGAAAAATTGTTTTCTAGCAAGTTCAAAGGTTGACTAAGGAGAAATAGTTTCGACCGTAGAGATGATTTAGTCAGTTCGGGTTATATTAGCAATTACTACATATCTCATTTATAGGATATGGTAGAATGAACGTCAAAACAAAGTTCCTACACGGAAATATAACAAAGGACGTATATGTGATACGACCGGAATGTTTTGTCGATTCAAAGGATGCTAAAATAGATGCAAGCCTTGGTTATCCAGTAATGGACTGAAGCTGGCATGATGGAGTTGGAATTTTCGTTATGATGAAATTGCCAAAAGAGTTTGTTTTCATCAGGAATAACGAAGATGCTTGAATATTCAAGAAAGTAAGTGGGAGCTGAATGATATTTCTAAAACCTTATGTACATGACATATTGTTGATTAGAAATGATATAAATTTCTTGACACGAATAAGAACTTCATTGAAAATAGTTTTCAACTGAAGTGCTTGGGCTAATATAGCATTAGGATTGAGCACAATGATCTATGTGGATAGTAAGTGCCTGATCATGCTAAGACCAACATTACATGTTGACATGATACTAAAGTAGTTTAGTATGAAAACGCCAAGAAGAATGTTCTTGCCGAGGTCACGGTGAAAAATTATTTGCAGATATCAGTGTTCATGAACACAGATAAGAAAAAACACGTGAATTGAATTCCACTCACCTATGTGTTTGGATTAATCATGTACACCATAATATGTAAAACGACCAGATATGTCCACTGTTCCAAAAGGTTGTGAGAAAGATACCAAAGTGATCAATATGTTGATCATTGGACAAACAGAGAAAAGTTAAACTTATCATAGATAAGATATGTTTCTCGGGAAATGGAGATAATGAAGAGTTCGTTGTAAAAAGTTACACCAGCTGAATTTTGATGTAAACAGTTACACCAATTCAGTCTTCATATTTAATCCGACCGATTTTCGATTTTAATTGGGATTATGTGTTTCACACGTAAGGGTGGCGCAGTATGAAGGAACTTTGTCAAGTTCGATACTGTGGAGAATTCTATAACACTGGCTAAGTATATTGTTGCTTAAAGAAGTAACAAGGGAGGGTATTTTGAATCATCAGTTCATTTATGAACATGGTATGGTTTCCAAGATGCTTAAAGCTCATGGAACATTTATGAATGATTTCATGACTTATTCTAAAGGAACCAAGGTCCTGCCAAATGATTCAAACATATACAAAGCTAAACTGATAAAATTAGTGAATTTTATGATAGCGTGAAAACGCGAAGATATGCAAGATACAAACGGGTCTGAAACGTCAGATCTGATGATGAAGTCTATACCACAAATGAAGCATGTATTACACCGGTATGCCATAGGTGTAAAATGGTCAAGCACTGATAATATTATTGACTCTAGTGCAAGTGGGAGACTGTTGGAAATATGCCCTAGAGGCAATAATAAAATGTTATTATATATATTTCCACGTTCGTAATTAATGTTTATATTTCTGTGCGATAATTGCAATGACCCTGACTATGAGATTCAGAAGAAAACTCACTTGCATGTGTGGAAATGTAAACACCAAGAGTTCCTGGTTTAGCCTCTAAGACCAGCTCATGTGCTAACTGATGATTACGTTTTCTTAATCATGGACATTGTTCTTGTAACAAGGATGTCAGTAGCAATGGGAACATATTGTTAGCAGAACAATGATGTTGAACCGACCCCAGTATTGAATGATATACTTAGAGATCACATCGTAACTACGTTATAAGTCATATCATGAAATGTTATCATATACGTAATTCCTTAGACCATGAGAGTATCGAGTTGCTTCACACAGGAAGACATGCTTTGGTTCTTAGATGAATCCTCCCGTAAATGGGAAGTAGTAAAATAAGTTCTGGGTATGTCAGATGGTGTGGCTAGTGACTGTGATAGTTCAAGAATGGGATTTGCTCCTTCACGATGAAGAGATATTGACTTTGGGCCCACTCGGTATGACGGTATCCATTATAGTCTGGCCAGACGCATTGTGATTTAATCACGGGGATACCGGAATACAATAACGAGAAATAGAGACAAACGAGCAAAGAGGATAACGAGTGGCTTGTGTTCAAGAAGTTGTTACACATGGGTGCCAAACATCTCTCCTCTAACTTTGTCATATATCACGAAGCAAAGGGAATGGTACATGAATAAACATAATGGTTCACTCGAAGTTTCTTCGTGTATGTGCGGGAGTCAACATGGGTGTCCATGGCTCCGCTGTTGATTATTGGCTATTGACAAAAGGCTGTTGACCTATGTCCGGAAGATGTTCTGAGTCATGTCCGCATTATACCGAACCTATTGGGTCACACACTTAACGAGCAGTAGTCTGTTAGAATGCTGGAATGGTAGAAGGTTTAGTGGAAGCAAAGCAGAATAGTTCATACGGGTACCGGAAGTAGTTCCGGGGATTTATGAAATAGTTCATAAGGGCACCAGAAGTAGTTCTGGGTATTTAAGGATATGTCTGGATCACTCTGGAATAGTCCCAGGTGGTTCCGGAACATATGAGAATGGTACTGGGGAAGTCCTGGATCAACCGGAATAGTTTCCGGATAATCGCTGGGCGTCCCGACAACCTTCGCGGTCATCGGGTGGCTTAAACTGTAACTCGGATGGTCTTGGAAACTATCTGGATGGCTCTGGAACGTCCGAGAACGGTCTCGGACGGTCCTGGAAGTGCTCCAGAAGTGTCCGGAATGTCCCGAAACGGTCCCGGTATGTCCCGGAAGGTCCTGGAAGCTTCTAGAAGGTCATGGAAGGTTCCAGAAGGTTCCGGACAGTACCACCCACTCCCCTGCGCCCCTATCCTTGGGGGGAAAGCCACCTAGGCTGCCCTGGCTGGCCAAGGGGGTGGGGGCGCACCAAGGGAAGGGAATCCTCCTTCAGGTGGAAATACCAAAACCCATTATGGCAGGTTTCCGGTGGGAAGGTGTGGGAAGGTTTGGAAGGCTTGGGAGTCCAAGTTGGACTCCCAATCCTCCTTGAGCTGCGCCCTAGGCCTCCTGGCCACCTATATAAGGTGAGCCAAGGGGAGGGGGAAGACACACACAATCAATCCCCAAGGCCTATGCGCCACCCTCCCTCCTCTAAACCCCGTTGCTCCACAATTAGACCCCGGTTTAGACGCTGTTCTAGATCGGAATCCGTTAGGGTTTTCTCGCTCTAGTTTTCTCGGTGGCGTTCATCTCTGGACGACGGAGCACTGCTGGATCACTGCTACGGGATGTGTGGATACTAATGGAGGGGTTGTACCTTCGACCCTTCTTCGAGGAGCTTGTTCATGGGACTTGTCCGTGGGACTAGATCGCGGGACTTGTTCGTGGGATTGATCGAGGGACTGTTCGTGGGAGAACTTGCGAGATCTACTTCCACTACGTCCACGAGCTTCACCAACTCTACTTCCGCTACATAGGTTGGTGAGCCATGACCTAAAACCTTGTATGCAATCTTCTTGGATGATCTTGGGTTCTTGATTCGTAGGCCGAATTTTTTTGTTTTCTACTACGTTTCCCAACATATCTACCTTATGTTTTATATATATCATAATGCATATACATGCATATGAGACGATTCTCCATATACATATATCATTCGCATGTCCATATATACATACACGTGATCATTCTCCACATATGTCATAACATGCATGTCTGAGATAATGATCATGCTCCCACTCAAATATATCCATCATATACTCTTATATTTGTGGTTCAACTTTCATCAAGTCATTTTATTGTTACTATGTCTTACATAATGACAATGCTCCCAAAGCTCCCACTCAGAAAATGCCCTCTGCATTCTAAGTTTCCGGAAGTCTTCAAAGCTCCCACTCAGTTTCATGAAACTGCAGGTCCACTCAATATTTTGGTCATTCACAAAAATCACTTGATCAAATCAAGGTTGAGGGTTCCTGTCTTGATGTACTATAGTCCATTCATTTACCGAAACAAACTTTCGTCATGCCTATTGCAATTCACTTTCAAATCCCAATTTTACGGAGAAGCAATTTCAGGATATGGTCCATTGTAGTGTAAATGAAATATTTTATTGATTAAAGCATTCCTACGTTTCCTTAGTCAATCAATATTGAACTTTTGTCATAACAGTTTTATGAGCCAAATACTGCCTTATACCCGTTACATTATTCTCAATAACTTTCCAGTTTATCGGGAATATGAAATAACCTATTTATTTCACAGAACGTGAGCCATGCTATATGTAACTCAATATTATTTCATTTCTCCTCGTGTTCTAGGCTACCATCATTCCTTTGCGTTTCAAGCAATGATATTCCTTTTGTTTTATTAAGAAGACTCATGATTATTGTTCTGTACAGAACGTATTCATGACAACCTTCGAAATTCAACTAAGGCTTCAACTCATATATCAAGATCAATCATCTATGACATATCCTTCCTTATATAGTGTTGTTATAGCGGAACATGCTTCCGTTGCAATACTCTGATATTCTGAAGGCAAGGTCCAATACCTTGGTTAAAGTTTCCATTATCTCTCTTTGGATCCCTGTAGAGAAACTACTTCTTGCACTACCAATTAAGCAACACAAATTTTGCTATTCGGGGAGAATATGTAATTTCAATTGCTTGTAGTTTTATCACAAAGAAATTCTTTCTTTAAGAAACCTGATAACACCATCAATTATGGAGCTATCTTGTCTTATTAGATTCATGATGGTTTCCTATTCATGAAGTGGGTGTTTTAACTTAATGAATTAAACAACCTTGTTCGTTAATAATTTTTGTGCAAGGGGAAAGAACGTTTAGACCATACTATAGTTTAGTATGACTACGAATGGTTTAACTAGTCTAGCACTTTCAACGTCCATCGTAATTTGTGGTACAATTTCCATAAGTCTCCCATTATGTCAACTTTAATACTTATCACTCAGATCATAGCTTAGTGATTTGTATCCTTATATTCTTACTTCACACTGTGATTCTTGAATCTCAGTTTTATGATCTCAATTGAATACAAGCTTTCAATTAATCATATGAAGTATTTAATGATAACTCATGTGCCCATTTAGTACATTATTTATGTATAATGATTGGCACAAGTTCTACTTGCTAGAACATTGTCTTGGTCATATTTATTGCAGAGGTCCATAGATCGTGTATCTAATCCATCTCACACAATCAAGTTATGACTTTCATTCGGTAATGAACTCACAAGTTAATAGATCATACATTTAATGAATTCATCAGTTATGAAATCACCTTATGCAATCAAATCTTTGACTTGTTATAATCAAGACAACTTTATCTAAACATTGAATATGACTTGACAATAATAGTAGTATTATAAATGATTTCTATCATAACATAAATCAAGACATAATCAAAGTATAAGCACACTTTTATTCATAAAGATGGAACAACTGACTTGTCTCATTACATGAATAACTTTTTCTCGCGAGATGCAAGACACACAACTAAGTCTTCATACTATAATGATTACATAAGATTTATCTAATACTCTAAGTATCTCCTATGATAGATGTCTTGGCGGAATCCATGCTGGCCATCAACTGACTTGATATCCATCAATCCTTGATTTCACCTCTTCCCGTCCATGCAACGGCAGGTCCTGTTTTCATAAAACAGAATAAGTATGATATACTCATTTACTGCAATTGTTGTATAAAGGGGACAAACATTTATAAACTATATCAAGTATATACCTTCTCCATCGACAACTTCTCCTTCAATGGGTTCAACCTCTAGATAATGAAGTCTATCCATGAAGTCAGAGAACTCGAGGCTTTCACCTCTGCCGACATAGCCATGGACATGGTCTGTATAGCTCGGTGGAAGCGAGTGCAACACCGTATATATTGCAGACTCATTTGTGCTCCAATAGTCAAAGCCATCTACGAGGCTCAGATGTATCTCATGCATCTTGGCCAAGTGTGCCTTCAAGCAAGAGCCTTCTTCCATCTTTGTAGAGAGAAACTCATTTTCTAACTCAAATCTGGAAACTCTAAACCGATGCATGTATATTGACTTCAGCTCATCTATCATGTCATATGTATCCAACTCAGCATATTCCTCAAGCAAGGCTTGCGGAATGCTGGTTTCTATGACACCTTTAGATATGGCGTATGTCCTCCGACGATTCTGATAATCAGTACTTTCTCGTGCATCCATGTCGTTTGCTGGAGGGTTTGCCACATGCTCTTTTGTTAAGAACAAAAGGTTGGCTCTCTTTGAGCACAACTATAAGGTATAAGTACCAATTAATGAAATTTGACCCATTTTCTTTAAGTCTTTCACCACGTAAGAAAGAAACCAATTCAAGATACTGGGGCGTATGCATTTTCTACAAACATAATTGCAAGGAACACAATTAAGACTAGTTCACAACAATGAGTTCATATAATCACATTATGAATAAGCTCGCACTAAAACAATCATCCCTAAGAAGTTTTAGCGATTACATGATCCAAATTCACTGCCCGCCCTCGAATATCACACGGCCGACGGGTCAGTTTCAAAGGTAGACAATAACTTGTGCGGTCACATTATCTGTATATTGTGACTCATGCTCGATCTTTTGATCTGTAGTATTCCGAGGCCATATCTGCATATGCTAGGCTCGCCAAATTGACCTCCATGTTATATGCTTCTCAGCAAGGCCATATCTGCATATGCAAGGCTTGCCGAAACAAACCTCATGCAACCTCCGTTTAATATGTGTGACACCCGATATGTATGGAATGTCGGCCATATGGGAGATCCTTCCAGGTGGTGCACACTTTGGTAGAATACTTGTGTTTGGCTTTGTTAAGGGATCATCTTATCACATGATACCGTCGTGTATCCTATACTAGCAAGTTTTAAGATGTTTGAACTATGGCAACACTAAGTCTAAAGTGTCTCCATTTGAGTTTGTTTTATCATGATGACGTTTACTACTTACTAGTAACACATAGCAAAGCTATCACTACATCATAATCAAACAAACGATAGCCCCCACTTAGCAATACAAAGTTTAGACGATCTAGTTGTATATTGCAAGTTTTATGTGGCTGCTAGGGATTTCATAGTTAAACAGGTTTTAACCTACGAGTCAACCTCAACGTCAACCATACGATTGTCTCTATTACACCCCGCACGGGGCCCTCCGTTGCAAATGCCACATCCGCTAAAGTAGAGACAGACACCCCCAGCGCCACTTTATACGGTACAAGCCACATCTCAAGCGTGGAACCAGTCTCGCGTAAGAGTACGCGTAAGGTCGGTCGGGGGCCGCTTCATCAAACGATGCCGCAGATGTGAACAAGTACACGTTGGAGGGTAACAATCATACAATCAACGCCCACATCCCCGATATGTTCTATCCGTATAGTAATACTAAGCATAGACCTAGCTCATGATACCACTGTTGGGGTTCGCAGCGGAAAACACAAATTTTCCTAACTAGCGTTTCCCATAACCCAAGATCTAGCTAGCCGTATTACCGTAACGGAAAGGAGTGCGGAATAACATACCTCAGGGTTTAGTCCGTTGCGCGGGAAACGCTCCCGCAAATGTGGCTGGTGTAGTCGAACAAGTTGCACAGTCCCCTGGCTGTGTTGAGCACCCGGATGGGTGTAGTGCCACACGTGTAGCACCTCGTAGTACTCGCACACGTACGAGACTCGATGATGACCTCCGATCTAGCGAAGGTGGCGGAAGCTGACCTCCGGAACCAGAGTTTCAGCAGCACGACGGCGTGCGTATAGTGGAGACATCTCCAACCTAGTGCAGCCTACAAACAAGGGGAGTCCGCTCATAGGAGGGAGAAAGAGGGAGAGAGAGATCAACAGAATTTATCTGTATTTTTCTGGAATTTTCTGTGTAGAAAAAAAGGCACCCTCCATATCTATATATAGGGGCAAAAGGGGGTACGCAGGGACTTACGCAGGCAAGGTGGTACTAAACACCACGCCATGCGTGCATATGATGTGCATGTGGCCGCCGTGGGTGGCCTGCCATGCCATGGCCATGGCGCAAGGCCATGTGGCCAAGTGGCCACACATGGGCCAGAATCCCATGGCGCCCCACCCTTTTGTTTTTTTGTTTTTTCCTTTTCTTTTTATTTTCCTTTCTTTTAAAGAAAAATAAAAGAAACTTATTCCTTTTAATTATTTAAATAATATTTTAATACTTAATTCATTTAATTAAATAATAAAATATATCTAAATAACTTTCTGATCAATTCGAAAACAATTTCGGAGTTCTCTCTCATATCTCCGGTAACTCCGATAGTTCCGAAAAGGTCTATGATTTCATCGAGCCCTTAAGTGTGTTACCCTACGGTCCGGGAACACTCCAGTCATGACCGAGATGAGGCTACGGTCAATGATCATCAGCGGGACCTGGATGCCCATAATGACCCCTGTTCATTCCGGATATCAATACCGATTGGACCTTACGTCGTATAGCATTCCCTTTGTCAGCGATACTGGATTGTTCCGAGTGGGCCCTGAGTAACTATCCATCACATGGATTGACAAATCCCGCTCTTGTAACAATACTCCTCAACATATCTCCACGGAATACCCAAGATAAAACCGTTATGACCCGCATATTTCAGTCCCCCGTTGGGATGTAAGTCAAAGCATCCGAGTAGATAGCAATTATGCACGTACTCACGGTCATAGGAACGGTCTACTACGTTCTGTAATTACAGCACTGAACCTTCGTAAGATTGATCATGATGTAATGCTTGTTTTGGGTAATGTTCATCACGTCACTCATCCAGTGAGGTGACCTCATAGTCAAGAGACTTAATTGTCCATGATCGCGAAACCACGACCATCATGTTGACCATGAACTAGTTATTGAAATAGAGGCTAACTAGGAACACTGGGGGTTTCTATACCACACCTGTATCATTGTTTCATTGATACAGTTCTAGCCCGGTACGAAATTGGTTATGAAATTGCTTAGATATATTGGAATAATCATATATTATTTGCCTCTAGAGCATATATCCAACACTTCCTTCTTGGATCATGCAGATTCCTCCATGGGACGTGGGGTATTTCCTTTCTGTACTTGGTGCTGGTGTCTGCGTGCTTCTTCGAGTGCGCTTGGCTTCGCGCTGCTTTTCCTCCTTGAGGTTGTTGGAGAGTTCGGTGAATAGGCGGAAATATCCTAGGGTGTGGCTTGCTCTGAGGTGTCCCCAACTGTCTTCGAAAAAGTGGATCGCGCAAGGTCCTTCCAGTTGCTCTTTGGCTGTACGTTTACTGGAGCCGGCGTGCCTTCTTCTCCTTGAGATTTGCAAAATCTGCGAGTGGTCTTTTGTTCGATTGTGGAATCTTGGGTCAACCTCTATCCCGTCGCTGAGTGATTGGTTCCGGATGAAATTGGCGAATTCATCTGGTCTTCGTAATGGGTCGTAGTATTCTCCGGTCTGGGTTTCAGAGTCGATGTCTTGTCGCGTGGTGGGAGCCCGGGCGGCGGCGGGTCGTCAACTGGTGGGCGAGTCTTCTATGATGCGCCACCACTCTTCAGGTGGAGTTCCCGAGTAGATTCCTCGCGCTTGTCTTCTGGGTCGTCGAGTCCTTTTCTGTCGGCGATGAATCTGGCGGTCGTCGAGGTGCTAGACTTGATTTAGCTGCAGGCTAAGTGATCTTGACGGGTCGATGGAGATGCTTGCGGTGAACTTGAATTTCTCGAGCGGGCTAGATCTGGTTCTAGTCCTCGAGTCTTGATTTGCTGAGGGCTGGACCGCCGAGATCGTGATTCCAACCTGTGTAGTTCCCGCAGACGGCGCCAATTGACGGGGATCGGCCTCGGCAAATCCCATGGTCTGGGACCCTGGGTTAGTCATAGAGAAGGCACAGGTTGGACGATACTCGTCGGTTAACAGGAGAAGCACTTCCTTCTCGATATTATTGCGTGAGAGGGCGATTACAGAGGAGGCCAGGCGAGTTCTCGCAAGACCAAGTGAGTAGATGTGTATTGGATTGATCTGGACGTCTCCCCTCCCAGCCTTTATATACTAGGCTAGGTCTCGGGGAGTCCGTACTAGGTTACAAAGACAGTTTCCTAGTTCTACTCTTGCCTTGTACGCCAAGTCGTGCCTCCAATACTAGTCGCGGACTCCTACGTCGGTGCTTGGTTGGGCTAGTCGTGGGCCTGTCGTGGCTTCCCAGCAGGCCTGTCGGGACCCGGAATTTGCATATGTAATTCCAGTCACAAATCAATCATATGGAGAGTCGAGAGCCATACCCACTTGTCTAAGCAGACAAGGCCAAGTACAAGACACTCTCGGAAAGCTCGAACGTGAGGGGCATCCCATCCAGGCCCGGATGATCAACTGAGATGGGTCGTCATCGTCCGCTAACAAGTCTAAATGCTTATGGGTGGTGAAATCCCATACTCATAGATAATTCGCCTCAACCATATTATAGATTGAATCATAACACTTACATAAACAAACTCCAGCCCGATCACTTAGTTGGGGTCTCGGGCGGGCTCGATCGTACAACGAAGTGTGCTAGCTGACGTAGTCACGAGCAATCACATCGCGATGCCCCAAGATGCGCACATCTCAGGGCCACGTGGTGTAAAAAGACCGCCGGCGAGAGAACAACTAAGCTATCGAACCCCACACATGACATGCATGATATAAACATACACGCAACATGCATGCCAAGTGTATAACAACAGGTAACACAACATGAACTCTACAAACTCATAGACTTTATTGCATCTGCTAAACTGAGAAGACATAGAAGTTGTATTACAAGAAGAGATCACATGACTGTGATCCAACATTACATCAAGCAACAACGGAAGCAAATTATGTCTTAGTAAAGACAAGGTTAACAAATGGCTTAAGAAGCCTAAAAGAAAAATACAACGACCCTCCAAAGGAACCAGGCTGCTGTCTGGAACAATACGACTTAGTCGGCGTCGAGCTCGAGGTAGAGGCCACCATCAGGGTCAGTGGTCTCGTCTCTAAAACATAAATTAAGCAAACGCGAGTACAAAGTCGTACTCAGCAAGACTTACATGCTCAGGTATCAAGGTAAAGGCAAGTGGGGTTGTAATGCAGAAAGCTTTGACTTGGCTATCTTGTACTACGACTAAATAGAGTTGAGATGATAAGCGCACTCGAGTCCATCTAATCATGATCACCACATCAATACACCACCATTGATTCTTCCTTGACTTCCCCACGAGGAAGCAACCCAAAGCACTCACACTTATCTTGGTAGTTTTAGAGTATCCATTTAAGTTGTCTAATAATCAAGTAAAGATCTCCAAGTAGTCCATAACCGCGGACACGGCTATTCGAATAGATCATTACACTGTAGGGGTGTACGCTTCACACACGTGTCAACACTTACCGCCCGTCACTCGTCATCCTTCAAGCGGGTGTCGGACGAGGATAAACACCAAGGCACTTACCTCACGGCTCCGACTCTAGTCTAGGGGATCGCCTATTTGAGTATGTACCCCAATCAGAAATCCGGCCTGGGTTTCCATTCAGGACTCAAAGGATGTATGGACGGTCCGACAAGCCCACCTCGACGGATGGTACTTTTCTCGTCTAAAACCGTGCTACAAAGTAACCGTGCATCTCCTGCCACTCCGACACAAAATCTAATCGAAGAAGCAATAACCCATGCGAATCCTGGACCATAGTCGGGGTGAGTTAGTAGGCCAAACGGGGTCCCATAGCCCTGCATGTGGAAGTACTCTTGTCTTGGATCACAACACGAGAAATCGGGGCCTAGTGCAGTGTAAATGAGACAACCCACTATGTACTCCTACACAGCCTCTCATTGTTCACCTTTGTTAGGGTGACTTCACCAACACATTACCATCATGTTTCATATTCACTACCATCCCGATACATCACCCAGATGGATCAACATCAATTTAACACTCTAGGCATAGCATAGCATTACATGGACGAAGGGCCACATGATGAACACAAACATTCTAGATCTGCTAGGTTGAGGTTTGCTTAATACTGTGGCAGCAAAGATAGGTCATGCAAAGGATGGGTTCAGCTAGCGGTAGAACAGTAACATGTGAATCTCCTAATCATGCAGAAGAGAACAAGAGGGAAATGGGTTTTATAGACATGTTCAAAGGGGGTTTGCTTGCCTTGTTGACGATCACGAGGTGCCACTCTTTAGAGCTGATGGAAACTACGTCCGGCGATGAATCTATTGAGAAGAGGCAAACACCGAGACAACAACAAAGTAAACATCACATTGCAATGCACAATCAAGATGTATAACATAGCATGGCATGGTACTGATGAGGGGTATGTTCATGTTTCAACATATTAATTGAAGTGTATTTGGAAAAGAATTCCAAATGATTATTCAATATTACCCAAATTACATTTGCTACTCTTTGATCATTGTAAACTATTTTTTCATGCTTGAAAGTTGCAAATTTGGATTCCTTGCATTTTTCTGATAATTTTTCATATATTATTTATGTGATTTGGATTTATGGTATAAAAGTTATTCAATTTCAAAGTTTTGAATATTTTCTGCCTTTTCTGTTTAAATTAAATGATTTAAGATTTATTGCATCATGCCTGCGTCAACATGACGTGGGGGTGGCCTGACAGCAGGGGCCCACTGGTCAGTGAGAGGGGAATTAAATCCCTCTCTGTTTAAAGTAAACCCCATTTAATTAGCGGCCTGGGCCCACTGTCAGTGGCCCAGGGGGGTGATTAGGGAGGGGGGTTAGGCCTAAGTAGCCGGCGGCTTGACGCCGGCGTCACTAGGGACGGCGGCGCCTCACTGGAGAGGGCATCCCGACCACGGCTGGCTTCGCAAAGGGAAACAGAGGGGAGCCCTCTCAAGCGTGGTTCCAGCGGGGCACACGGGAGGAGCAAAGGTGGACGGAGGCCTCGCCGGCGTCGAGAGGCACTATGGCTTCGGCCTACGGCCGAGTGAAGGCACTCTCCGCCGGCGTGCTTCAGGAGGTTGAACTTATCGACCACAATCACACAGTAAGTTTCCTTCTCTAAGTGGGGGCGCGTAAGCGCACCCACTGGATGTAGTCCCCGAGATTCGGGCCGATTGCTTGCAATCAGCTCGGATCTTCTTCTGATTCTTGCTTTGTCATGTCGTTCTCAGATCAGTGGATCTGCCCTCGAGTGGGTGCGAGCAAGCGCACCCACTGGGTGTAGTCCCCGAGATTCGGGTCGATTGCTTTGTAATCAGCTCAGATCTTCTCTCGACTTTTGCTCTCTTATTTTTTTTTGTCTGACTTTTCCTTCATGCACAGGCTGCCTCCGAGGAGAAGCGCCAGGTTCTTTGAGAATTTGCTCGAGTCCTAGCCCGCCAGCCTGCGACTCCTCGCCTCTGCTCAGATCCAAGTGAACCAACAGACCGCAAAGGTCGTCGAGCTGACAGGTAATCCTGCTGATCCCCAACCGATTGATTTCATCCTCTGGTTCTGACATTTTCTTCTCAACGACATTGCAGCAGCTGCTGTATCCTTGTCCACTATCACTGCTCTTCAGGGCCGGGTAGCCGAGCTGGTGGAGCAGCTCGACCGTCAAGGCTCTGAGCTCACCGCTTCTCGGCAGGAACTTGAACGCCTGCGAGCCGCAGAAGTCGATCTGTCTCGCTCTGCCGAGCGGCTGCGGGGGGGGGGGGGGGGGGGGGAGGGGGGGATGAACGCACTAAAAGCCAGCCACAAAACCAAGCTGGAGGCGGTGATCTCGGCTCACGCCACGACAACTGAGGTCTTGCGCTCAGAGCGCGATGCTGCGGTGACTGGTCGGACCGCTCTGCAAGCCTAAAGAGATGACCCCGTAGCCAAGCTGGATGCCATGATGCTGCGCCATAATGACGAACTGACCAAAGCCCGACGTGAAGCCAGAGCTAACCTCGAGGGACTGCGCGAGGTGAATTCTCTTCTTTCTGGTGAGCTATCCTTCTTGTCTCGGTTTTCTTGCTGATTTCCTCTCTTTTGCATCTTCTCACGCTTAACCCTCTGATACAGACCATTGGCCTGCCTCCAAGCCCGCTGCATAGCATGCAGTTACTGAAGAAAGTCAAATCCGAGAAGAAGAGGGCTGGACGGTGAGGACCGAAGCCGAGGAATGTATTCCTTGGGAATTCATCATTGCCACCAAGGCTCGCATCTCCGTGATTCTTGGCAGCGTCTTCGCATTTAAATTGGGCGTCCAGAAGCTTGCTGAGCTGCTTTGGAGGCCTGCCAAACTGAAACATGCACTCGGGCGCATGCGCCCTGGAGAAGGATCTTCAGCTGGCACCAACGAGTCTGACGAGGAGGATTCGGAGCAAGGAGATGCCCCCAATTCTACCAAGGACCAGGTGCTGCTGCTACTGAAGGCTACTCCCCGCCGGGTAGAGGCTCTCCTTGATTCAGCCGCTCGGACTTGCACGGAGATGGCGCTTCAGACCGTGCTGAGCTGGTACCCCAACCTAAGCTTGGCTCGCCTTTACACCATGCGAGATGGGGCGTCGGATCTCCTTGAGAGCGCCTATTCCCAAGTAAACCGCCTTGCCATGACCATGGCTGGGTGGTTCCCTCATACTGAGTACACCCCCATCCTTGACAATGCTGGGATGCCTGTTGCTCCACTGTCGATAGCTACTCTGGACGACGATAGCCCTTCTGCTGGCGGCCACGCCCGAGGAGGTCAAGGCAGTCAACCATCTCGCTCTTCAAGCTCCCATTTGTATCAAGATGACCTATCTGGCAGCAGCTCCTCTCAGACTTCACCAAAGGCCACCTCAGGAAGGACTAGTGCCAAGATAGACGATGCTGAGCCTTCCAAGGAAAAGGAATATTCGACGGAGCCGGAGCAATCGGAGGCCGCTGTTGTGCAAGAGGGTCCGACTGCGCCGGAGCAAGCAATTCTGGCCATTACACAAGCGCCATCCACTTCTCCGACTGCCTCGACTGCACCGCCGACCGCTCCGACCACTTCGGCCACACTGCCGACGACTCCAGTCTCTACTGCTCCCGAAGCATAACTAGTTTACTTTATTTCCTTTACTGCAAACTTTCGCAAGACTTGCAAGATTCCAAGGACACCCACTGGGGGTGGTTTGATGTAATGAACCTATTCGGCCTTGAGCCTCTTATCTTTTCTTATTGCATGACTTTCTTATGTGATCGACTTCATGCTTTCTGCTTTTTCGCTTTTGCTCTTTGCCATTTTTCCCTTGGGTTTGGTCACTGAGGCTGAGCTGCTCAAGCGTTAGCGCCGAAGGATTTTGCATAGAATTAGTCAGCCGATTGCTCCTTGCCGACTGCTTGGTGCATCGATCGGGGACGCAATCGGCGAACGGCGCAGTCAGCCGCGGTTCTCTTTTTATGGTGTTCTTAAGTTTACGAGGTAATACCGCAGGTCCAACCAGCCGTTGCTTCATCGATGTCACAGCCAACTTGTGATCTGTGCTCCTGTCATGTGCTAGCTTGGTTTCGAACCTGTAGTTCTCGTAGTTTCTCACCCTATACTTCGTGACCGTATGGTCGGCCAGTCCCCGAGTGAGATTTTTCGCACATCTCGCGGATGATAAGGCGTTGCCGAATGAGGCTTGCTTGAAAACGAAATAACCATATAAAGACAATCGAACGCTATCTCTCAGATGCATGATAGCTTTACTGGTTGATTGCTTGATAGCATGAATACATTCGTACGACTCAACTGTAAAACGGGCATAACAGCTCGGCGTTCCATGGACGCTGCGTCTCAACTCCTGAAGTGTCCTTGTGACGAGTGCCTTGTGTGCAATCGATGAGGTAATATGCATTGTTCTTGAGTGCTCGGCTGACGACGAAAGGACCTTCCCAAGGTGAGGACAACTTGTGCTGATCATCTGACTTCTGGATTCGGCGGAGCACCAAATCGCCCTCACGGAAAGCGAGGGGGCTGATCTTCTTGCTGTGGTAGTGCCGCAGCCTCTGCTGGTAAATTGCCGACCTGGACAGAGCTAGCAGGAAGGCTTCTTCATTTAGATCAACACCGTCTTCTCGAGCTTCCTTGGCTTCTGCTTCAGTGTATAAGGCATGCCGGGGTGAGTCAAACTCAATGTTGGATGGTATGACTGCTTCTGAGCCATACACCAGGAAGTATGGGGTGAATCCAGTTGATCGGTTTGGTGTGGTTCTCAAGCTCCACAAAACTGCCGGAAGCTCATCAATCCATGCTCCGGGTGCTCTTTGAAGTGGCTCAATCAATCGAGGTTTTATGCCCGCCAGGATGAGGCCGTTTTCTCTTTATTCTTGGCCATTTGACTGGGGGTGTGCCACGGATGCCACATCGAGCCGAATGTCATACTCGGATGCATACCGAGCCAATGCTCCCTTTGCAAAATTTGTGCCGTTCTCGGTGATGATGCTGTTGGCAACTCCACATCTGCTGGCGACGTCGGCAATGAACCTGACTGCTGTCGGACCATCCATCTTCTTGATCGGACGTGCCTCAATCCACTTTGTGAATTTGTCGACTGCAACTAGTAGGTGAGTCAAACCACCCCTTGCTCGCTTGAATGGCCCAACCATGTCCAGTCCCCATACCACAAACGGCCATGTTATTGGGATTGTTTTGAGCGCCAATGCCGGGAGGTGACTCTTAGCTCTGAACCGCTGACAACCATTGCAGTGCTTCACCAAATGTTCCGCCGCTGCTTGTGTAGTCTTCCAATACAAACCGTGGCGAAATTCCTTTGCTACGATTGCTGTTGCTGATGCATGGTGACCGCATTCACCTTGATGAATGTCCCGGAGCAGCTCCAGCCCCTTGTCCTCTTCTACACATCGCTGGAGAACTCCGGTTGCGCTTCCGTGCATCAGCTCATTGTTGATGATGGTGTACGCACCAGATCGGCGCTGGGTTTGCCTGGCTTCGACTTCATCTGGGGGAAGAGTCCCGTTGACTAGGAAATCTCTGATCGGCTGTGCCCAGGTCGGAGCGGTGACAACTACCATGAGCATTCCCTGCTGTGGTGCGACTGCTTCTTCTGGCTCGTCCTCTTGCGCTTCTATCATCTCAGATTCAGTCTCCGAGATGACGACTTTAGCAGTTGGCTTGTCGTCGGCAGCCCCTGGTGTTGCTTGCTCTGCTGAGATTGGAGCCTCAGGATCTACTGGCTCTTCTCTTGGACTCGACGTCTTTGGATCGCAATCGGCAGCCCCTGGTGTCAATAGATCGGATGAATTCCCGACAGCTGGCGTTGCTGCTTCTTTTGCCTTGGATTTCTTCTTTTTGCTGGAATCGGCAGCCCCTGGATTGCAATCGGCAACCCCTGGTTCTACCGGTTTTGCCGAGGCCGCGGCTTCTTGGGCGGTCGGTTGCTTCTTCAGAGTCGGAATCTTCATTGGCTAGACCGGTTTTGCTTGCCTTAACGCCTCCAGGTCGATTTCTTATATGAATACAGACTCGGATTCTGGCGAAGGCGTGATGGACGGCTTCTTGATGTGCTCCAATGATACCCCTGGCGGAATGCTTTTCCTGGTGGAGTCGAGCTTTGATAGGGCGTCTGCTGCTTCATTGTTTGCTCTGGGCACGTGATGAAATTGGCAGCCTTCAAAATATCGGCTGAGCTGCTGCACCAGGAAACGGTAGCTCGCCATATTTGCATCCTTTGCATCCCAATTTCCTGTACACTGCTGCACCACCAGGTCGGAGTCGCCGAAACACTCTATGTTCCGAATGCCGATCTCCTTGGCCAGGTTGATGCCATGCGCAAGGGCCTCATACTCGGCAACATTGTTTGACGTTGTGAAGTGGATTTGCAGCACATAGTGCGGTCGGTCTCCTTTTGGTGATGTGAGAACAATGCCAGCCCCTAGGCCATTCTTCATCTTGGATCCATCAAAATGAATTCTCCAAAAATACGATCTTGGGACGGGTGACATATATTGAGTTTCAGCCCAGTCCACCAGGAAATCGGCCAATGCTTGGTATTTGATTGTTGTTCTTGGCTCGTACTGGATGCCATGAGAGGCGATCTCAATTTCCCATTTGGCCACTCTGCCGGTTGCATCTCTACTGCCAATGATGTCAGCTAGTGGAGCTGAGCTAACCACCATAATCGGATGAGCTTGGAAATAGGGATTCAATATTTTGGCTGCCATGTAAACTCCATAGCACATTTTCTGGTAATGGGGATAATTGTGCTTGGATATTGAAAGCACCTCGGTGATGTAATATACTGGCCGCTGAATCTGTTGCGCTTTGTCCTTCTCAGGATGCTCCACCACCATCACTGCACTGATCACCCGATTGGTCGCCGCGATATATAACATTATCGGCTCCTTCTCAATCGGAGTGGCCAGAATCGGCGCAGTGGAGAGCATACGCTTCAGCTCCTTGAATGATTCATCTGCTTGCGGGGTCCATGTGAACTTCTCTGTCTTCATCATGAGCTGATATAGTGGGATTGCCTTCTCTCCCAGCCGACTGAGAAATCGATTGAGTGACGCCAAGCAACCGATGAACTTCTGCACTTGCTTCAGATTCCTGGGCCGGTCCATTCGTTTGATTGCGGCTATCTTCTCGGGATTGCATTCGATTCCTCTTTCAGAAACGAGAAATCCCAAGAGTTTGCCAGCTGGAACGCCAAACACACACTTCTCTGGATTCAACATGATCTGGTAGGTGCGTAGGTTGGCGAATGTCTCCTTGAGGTCGTCGAGGAGTGTGACTCCTTTGACCGTCTTCACTACCAAATATTCTACATACACATGCAAGTTTCTGCCGAGATGAGAATGCGGGCATCGCTGGATGGTGCGATAGGTAGCACCTCCATTCTTCAGGCCGAAAGGCATGGTGATATAGCAATAAGCCCCAAAGGGGGTTATGAAGGAAGTTTTTATTTGATCCTCCACAACAAGTTTGATCTGGTGATAGCCAGCAGTGGCATCCAGAAATGACAAATGCTCGCAGCTGGGCGTAGAGTCAATGACTCGATCTATACGGGGCGGAGCAAACAGATACTTGGGGCATTCCTTGTTCAGGCAAGTGTAATCGATACACATGCGCCAGGTCTTGTTCTTCTTCATCACAAGGACTGGGTTTGTCAGCCACTCGGGGTAGAACACCTCCATGATGAAGCCTGCAGCCTTGAGCTTCGCGACTTCTTCGCCGATTTCTTCTCTTGTCTTCAGAAAAACGTCGAAGGGGTTGTGACGAGGGGGTGACCTCACGGCTCCTATGGATGAGCCTACCCGGTGTACCAGAAGACAGAAGGCCCACAAAGATACCGCCTGGGCCCAGCCTTGGCCCACTAGTGGCACCGACGTAGGAGTCCGCGAGTCATAAGGAAGGTGCAAACTTGTCGTACGGAACAAGATCATGGTTAGGAAATCTCATCTGTAATCAGGACGGACTCCCCGAGACCTAGCCTAGTATATAAGGGCTAGGAGGGGAGACGTCGAGATCAAGCAATACACAATCTGTAACCTAGCCTCGTGCGCCCTAGCCTCGGCTTCCCTGTAATCGCCATCTCCAATCAATAATATCGAGCAGGAACGTATCCTCCTGTTAGCCGACGAGCTTATCGTCCAACCTGTGCCTCTCATGACTAACCCAGGGTCCCTGACCATGGGATTTGCCGGGGTACATCCCCGTCAATTGGCGCCGTCTGTGGGAACTACACAAGTTGGAATTATGATCTCGGCGGTTCCGTCTCCAGCAAGACGTAACTACCCGAGGAACTCAAGATCACGGCGAACATCTCTGCCGCCCCGACAAGATCACTCGGCCAGCAGCCGTGCTAAGACCAATACTACGGAGGCAACCGAGCCCACCGCCAGCGAAGGAGAACTCGATGGTCCAAAATAAAGGCGCGAGGGTTCTACACGGAGACCCCAATCGACGAACTACAACATGAAGAAGAGGACCTGCCGGCCACTCAACGACCCACCGCCACCCGGGCACCCGCCGCAAAACAAGACATTGACTCCGAGCTCGAGATCAGCGACCGCCAAGACCATCGCCAACAAGAAAGAAATTGACACCCAGAAGGCAGGTGCGAGGATCCTACGGAGCGATTCCACCCGATGAGTCGAACTATACAGCCACACGATCGCCGACCACTCGACGACCTGCCGCCGCGTGGACAGCCACCACCCGCCAGGATAGCGACTCCGAGACTCGGACCGGCGAATACTACGACCCAGATCGAAGACCAGATGAATTCGCCAATCTCATAAGGAACCAGAATCTAAGTGCAGGGATCGAAGTCGACCCGCGAGCTCACGAGCACCCAGCGGACCATGCGCTATTCTTCCGAATCTCAAGGAGGAAATGGCACGCCGGGTCTGGCAAGCTCACGGTCAGGGAACAGCTAGGAGGACCATGCACGATCCACTCCTTCGAAGACAACTAGGTAAACATCAGATCGAGCCACACTCTGGGAGACTGCCGCCTGTTCAATGAACTCTCCGACAGCCTCAAGGAGGAAAACAACAAGAAGCCAAGCGCGCTCGACGAGCCGAGCAGTCGTCCACTCAAGGACAGGTGTACACGATCCAAGAAGGCAAGGTATCGCAAGCCCAACAGGACGCCTACACCCTGCAGGCTAGAGCAGCCGAGAATCTTAACGCAGTCGAAGTCTATCAGCTACACGACGCAGAAACCAGCATCACGTTCTCCCAGAGCGACCACCCGCCTGCATTCCCAAGGCCGGGGCACGCGCCCCTGGTCCTCGACGCTCAAATCGGAGGGTACGACATGGACAGAATATTCATGGACGGAGGCAGCAGCATGAACATAATCTTTGTCAGCACCCTGCGCAAGATGCTGATCCCTCGATCAGTATGGAAGAAATCAAGCACACCGTGTTATACGGAGTAGTCCCAGGAGAAGCAGCTACTTCCCTTGGATTAATCGAGCTCGAAGTCATCTTCGGCAACAGACGCAATTTTGCAAGACGCACCCTCGAGTTCGAAGTACTCGATTGGCAATCACAGTACCACACCATATTGGGGCGTCCAACGTTCACACAATTCTTGGCGATTCCGCACTACGCCTACCTTAAACTCAAGATGCTAGGATTCGCGAGCGTCATCACAGTCAACGGGAGCTCCATCAAGTCCGAAAAATGTGACCGAGACTTCCACAAAGTCTCTGACACATTCGCAGCCGAGCAAGAACTCACAGAAACAGTCACGGCGACAGATAAAAGCACCTTTCCACTAGAAGGCAGAAGCGATTCAAAAGAGCATGGATGGGACTCCAAGATCGACACCCGACGGACTCAGGAAAAGCAGGCCACCCGAAAATGCCCTTCGGCTTAAGCAACGCAGGAGAAATACACCAGCAAATGGCGCAATCACACATGAGAAACCGGATCGGTGGAAACATTCAGGCTTATATAAAGAACTCGGACCAGAAGCAGACACGGAGGATGACAACACAGTTGAACCAGTACAAGTAGCAGCCGCAAACCCGGTAGTTAATGAAGAAGCCCACAACACAGACGAGGAGCCATAACCGCCAGCACCAGAGGACCAATCTTGGAGAGAGCCACTCCACAGGTTCCTAATCGACGGCATCCTACCGCAGGACATCGCAGAAGCCAAACGCATTAGTCGACGCTCCAAAACATTCACAGTAATCAATGGACAGCTCTACAAGCGCGGCGTTTCTCAGGTCCTACACAAATGCATAGATGAGGAAGACGACAAGACCCTACTACTGGAGATCCACGAAGGCACCTGCGGGCACCATGTCTGCAGTCGAGCACTCGTGGCAAAAGCCTTTAGAACAGGACTTTACTGGCCAACAACCATGAGGAACGCAGAGGATATCATGCGGCGCTGCATGGCCTTCCACAAATTCGCCAGCAGGCCGCACGCCCCAGCCTCAGAACTCAAGACCATACCACTATCATGGCCCTTCGCCACCTGGGGACTCGATATGGTGGGCCCACTGAAGAAATCATAAAAGGGAGGAAGAACTCACATGCTAGTAGCAGTCGACAAGTTCACCAAATGGATCAAAGAAGTGCCGATCACCAGCTCCACAGCCCTCACGGCGGTGAACTTCATCAAATCAATCATCTTCAGGTTCGGGGTGCCACACAACATCATCACGGACAAAGGCATAAACTTCACATCAGCAAAATTCTAGAACTTCTGCGAAGAACTGAGCATCAAAACACCCACAATCCAACGGCCAGGTGGAAAAAGCAAACGACCTAGTATGTGGAGGACTCAAAAAGCGGCTCCTCGCACCACTCGAGCAGGCCACGGGCAACTGGGTAGAAGAGCTCCCTGCCGTACTATGGAGCCTACGCACGACCCCGAATACTGCAACCTAGTACACACCTTTCTTTATGGTGTATGGGTCGGAGGCAGTGCTACCACATGACCTCAAATTTGGGGCACCCCGGATCTCAGGGTACGAAGAAGAGGAAGCAGAAGAAGCGCTGCAAGATGACAAAGACACAGCAGACGAAGCAAGGGACACAACCCTAGCAAAGTTAGAGGGATACCAGGACAAACTGCACACTTACCAAAGCAATCGCCTGTGCACCAGAGCCTTCAATAAAGGCAACCTTGTCCTACGGCTCATACAAGAGAAAGTTCACAAGCTCGCCCCCCAATGGGAAGGACCGTTCATAATCACAGAAATCATAGGAGGAGGCGCCTATAGACTGAAGAACCCGAAGACTGACGAGGACATGGGAAATCCATGGAACGTAGCGAACCTACGCCTGTTCTACCCATAGTCTCCACCAGTCATGCTCATCCGGAAACTCATGTAAACATTCAATGCAATAAAATGATGTTGCCCAAATCCTACCACAACAAAGCACTCGGGGGCTCGAGCACAAAAACTCCCCCCGAGAGACACTATCGTCGCAATTGCGATCTACTACCAAAGCACTCGAGGGCTCGAGCACAAAGACTCCCCCCGAGAGATGCTATCATCGCAATCGCGATCTCTCACAAAAGCACTCGGGGGCTCGAGCACAAAAACTCCCCCCGAGAGACGCTATCATCGCAATCACGATCTATTACCAAAGCACTCGGGGGCTCGAGCACAAAGAATCCCCCCGAGAAATGCTATCGTCGCAATCTCGACCTAACACAAAAGCACTCAGGTGATTGAGAACAAAAACTCCCCCCGAGAGACGCTATTGTCGCAATGGCGATCTTTCTCAAAAGCACTCGGGGGCTCGGTTGCAAAATCTCCTCCCGAGAGACATCGTCGTAGTTCATGCAGTCCAAAGCTCAAAAGGGACCAAGAAAAAACGCATCGACAAGTGCCACCCGTTGAACTCTGTCCGGAATCAAAGGGAAAGACACGGCTGCAACTAGATGGAACACCCTATACTCCGAAGAAATACGGACGGAGCGCAGGATGCAGAACAATATTTAAGTCTTCACCCAATCTCCAACGATTACCTAAAGACTCGGGGTCTACTCCCAAAGGGAGCGCTGTCGCGCACCCGATAAAATACAGGAAATAATGGAAGAATGACAAAGGAAACAGATCTCAGCCTACGTTTGACTCTTCGACTCAAACGTAGCCTCGGGGGCTACTCCCATCGGGAGAGCTGTCGCGTACCCGATAGAACCCACAAAGCGAAGTTCTAATGGACTTGAAGACAACTTTCGATCACCAAGGACTCGAAGACAACTCTCGTTTGCAAAGGACTCGAAGACAGATTCCATTACAAAGACTCAAGCATAGTTCGCATTACAAGGGCCCGAAGATCATTCTTAGTACAAAATACTCGAAAGTACATTCGATAGAAGGAAGCTCTGATTTCTCGAGGGCAATCCTCATTACATGGAGAACTAACCTAGTTACAAAAGGCACAAATAAGCCTACAACATTGTAACACCCTCAGTTGTCTATAACAGTAATCACTTCTACTGTGGACTAATCACTGTTGCTAATCACTATGCAAACCATGCCATGACCCACTTTGCTTTTGATCATATTCAGAAATGGCTTTTGGTTGCTATGAAAAATATGTTGCAATTAAACTTTGCCCTAAAATCATGGGACCACTTTTATAAAATCACTAATAATCATTGGGTCATGCCCATGTGGTTATGGTATTTTATTTTGACACTGAAAAATCCAAACAACTCAAACAGTAGAAAAAATAGTGGGTTCTGCTCCATTTTCAATAAAATAAAATATCAAATGATTTTATAAAAACTTAAAATCTTTTGTGGCACCTCAGTAATATGTAACCCCAATTTACAAACACCAATAACATTTTACAAAAATGCAAGGGTTAATAAATCAATTACAGAAAAGAAATAGAACAAACAGAAAAACAAAACAAAATAAAAAAGGGCTAAATGTCGCTCAGGGCGACGACCCACCTAGCCCAGGCCCACCCCCCCCACGGTTGTCTTCTTCCTCCAACTGCCCCCCCCACCTGCTCCCGTACGGCCGAGCCCGCCGTCGACGCTGGCGAGCTGGCCCGGAACCCACCTGCCCCCTCCCTTCCGGGAGGCGATAAGGGAGACGCTCCCTCCCTCCCTCCTGGCAATCGTCGTCGTCGTCTTCCTCTGGCCGAGGAGGTCGTCGTCCGATTCCGGCGATGCCAGGACTTCACCGAGCCCACTGCCTCCCTCAACACGTCCCCGGTGAGCTTCTCACCCGTCGCCAACCACCCTTTGAAGCCCGTAGGGTCCCAACGCGAAAGCCCCATTTTGCTTGCTCCGGCCGCCGCGGTTTGTCGTCGTAGTCGTGCACACATGACGCCCCAGCTCACGAATTTGGCGTGCACGAGTTGCTGCTGGACTGCACTTCCAATTTGACGCGTTAGGCTGTTCGTTTGCATCACGAATCACGATACGCCATTGAGGCCCGAGCTCGGTTCCGCCGCGGTTGACCTAGCCATCGCCTCAGTGCGTCCCCTCTCGTGAAACCAGTCCAGATCGAAGCGTCGTGCTCGTGCGGTTCGAACACGACCGACGGCGTGTTCAACGGTGCCCTGTGGCGAGCTCCCCGTCGACCTCGCCGGCGGCGGGCTCCGGTGACCCTCTAGTGAGGCTGCCAGGTGGGGTCCCCGTGTCAGTTAGTTGATTAGGGTTTAATCCCAAACCCCTAAGCCGCTGACAGTGGACCCCCCGGCTAATTACTCTGTTAGTTTAGCTGAAAAGATTAGCAGAATAATAAACCCCCCCAGACACTGACACGTGGGTCCCCTGGTCATTATATTAATTAAACATGTTTAGTTATCACTGGAGTCAATGACACCTGGGCCCCCTTTGTCAGTTTGATTTTTAAAAGAATTTAAAAGAAAATTCGAGTGGCTGACATGTGGGCCTAGAGGCTATTTTGATTTATTAAAATGTTTTATAAATAAACAGAGGCTGACATGTGCGTCCCACATGTCAGGCACTGTTTTGGATAATGTTCTGGCTAATGTTGAATAAATAATAAAAGAAATTCAGAAAATCATTTATATAATTTAAAATTTTGAAATTCAATAACTTTTAAACCGTAACTCAGATTCAAAAACTTTATACATGAAAATTGATCAGAAAAATATAACGAATACGAATACGCTATCCGTATGTCTATCACACCCCTCTAACACAACGAACATTGAACCGTCCCCCTTCGGACCGTCTGTCCGATAAACTGTCCGGTACTGTTAGAGTGCCCGGATGAATTTATTTCGAACACGAAAGTTGCTCGGAATAGATCAACTAACCCGGATACACCACCCACACATGTGTTGGATGTCCACGACACCTCCGGCATGATATCTCCCCCTCCGGACACCTTGTCCGATAATCACCCGGAGCTGGCCGTTCATCCCCGAATGAATTCCCGCTCCGAGCAACGTGCATTGCACTCCATTAGAACACCGTTAACATTTCATCTGTCATGTCATGCATCTGTTTGTATATGCTTGCTGTGTATTTACTGTTTCTTCCCCCCTTAATCTCCGGTAGACCCCGCTGCTGCCGTCGACTACACCGCTGCTGAGTACGACTACTTCGTCGACGACCCTACCCCTACCGTCGAGCTTCCAGGCAAGCAGAGCCATTCTCTTCCCCAGATATCGCCTATCTTTCCGTACATTTCTTGCACTAGGCATTGTTACTGCTGCTGCTACGTTACAAACCTATTCAATTGCATAGCCTGTTTTGTCGCCCCTTGATGTGCCTTCCTTATCCTATGCTGCCTATTATTATTATGCATTATTCAGCAGTGAGCCCTGCGCATTGTTAGCTAGGATTAGATAGAGGGCCGTGATCACTCCGGGGAGTGAACGCGGATACAATTATTATAACTTCACAGGTACGGTACAATGCAGACACCGCCTGAGGCCCCCTAGCTCGGCTCTGCCGAGCCACCATCAAGTGTGAGCTATCAAGGAGTAACCCTTGTACTCCACTCATTGCTGACTCTGTATAGCCGCTCTAGGTACCTGAGTAACGGTTGTCCTTCAGGTAAGAAGTTGGGTGACCCAACGGTGCCCACGAGAGGTATTGCGACGGGACGACAGGGTGGGTACGACCAGTGTACCGGTGTGCTTGCCCCCTGATCGTTGGCCGCGAGAGTTACCAAACTACGAAAGTCGAGCTCCTCCAGGAGCACACGCGAGACAAGGTAAGGAGACGGTTCACCTTGTTGGTAACCGCAGTGACTTGGTGGGACGACGGGGCAGGCACCGATGTACTGGTGGTCCTGGCTGCTGTCGTTGTCCGCGGGTCAGTTAAGTCGAGGCAACGATAACGGTTGTCACGCAGGTTAATTAAAATGTTAAATGGTTCAGTGAATGTCCTGAGTTGGCTATATTCCATGTACGCACTACCTACCCGTGGGAATTACGAGTTTATGGGCTCCTCTGCTTTGTAGTGTCGTCCGAGGACTCTTTAGACGTCAGCAGTACCACTGGCTGATTGCCGGGAAGTGCGCTGTCTTCTTGGCTCGAGCTGTGTTGTTTTTGTTACGGCTTCCCGGCCACCCACGCACCGTGCAGGAGTACGTCAGGGTTGGGGTCCAAGGCCCTGAGTACTTAGGATTTAGACCGGCGGATGGCCTCTCTGTTGAGTTTGAAACATGGGCTATGAAGTGTCGGATAGCCTCGGTGGAGCGTTCCCTAACAAGGTTCCCGCCACCCTGGAGATCCGTGCGTGTAGCGTAACACAAGTGCACCCCTGCAGGGAAGATTAATCTATTCGAATAGCCGTGTCCACGGTGACAGGACGCTTTATGCTGAAGCTGGATCTTACCACTACAAACTATTATTATTAAACTGTATGGTTCCGGGTTTTCTTCCTCGCAGGGATGTCGAGGAGGTGAACTCGGAGGCATTGCTAATTATTACAACTTATTATTATACAATGCTGCAGCAACTTCTGCTGCATTGTTACTTTATGCTTTATATAAACTGTTGGCTGATTCTTACCTGATGCTGCAAGACATCGTCGGAAGATTCTAGTCTTCGATAGGCCTAGCTTCTTACCCTTGCTCTGGATTTTTGTCTTTCAGTCCACTATATACAGCCTCTTCTTTCCGTTGAGACATTGCATAATGCTTAGTAGCGGACGTAAGACTCGCGGGTATACTAGATACTCACCTGCTTTATTTCCTTTACTGTTTTTCCTGATCGGCCGCTGCAACCGACGTTGGAGCCCAGGAGAAGGAGTACCCCGGAGGCGCCTACTACGACGTCGAGTTCCCCGTTGACAGGGAGTAGTTCGGTGGATCCCAGACAGGAGGCCTCGCCTTTTCGATCTGTATCTTTGATGTGATTTGTGCTAGCCTTCTTAAGGCAAAACTTGACTAACTATGTCTGTACTCCGATATTATGGCTTGTATGACTTATGTTTTCGGGTCCGCGTGACACCCCTCTATTGTAACATATTTGTTTATCCTTTTGTGTTTAGTGTTGTGCTGTGATATTCTCACCGTGGCACCCTAATCTCAGCCGTGTACCCTGCGTGTATGATTACTGTACACGGATTGATTTTGGGGGCGTCAACTCCCCCCGAGAGATGCTATCATCGCAATCGCGATCTCTCACAAAATCACTCGGGGGCTCGAGCACAAAAAATCCCCCCCGAGAGACGGTATCATCGCAATCGCGATCTATTACCAAAGCACTCGGCGGCTCGAGCACAAAGACTCCCCCCGAGAAATGCTATCGTCGCAATCGCGACCTAACACAAAAGCACTCAGGGGATCGAGCAAAAAAACTCCCCCCGAGAGACGCTATTGTCGCAATGGCGATCTTTCTCAAAAGCACTCGGGGGCTCGGTTGCAAAATCTCCTCCCGAGAGACATCGTCGTAGTTCATGCAGTCCAAACCTCAAAAGGGACCAAGCAAAAACCCATCGACAAGTGCCACCCGTTGAACTCTGCCCGTAATCAAAGGGAAAGACACGGCGACAACTAGATGGAACACCCTATGCTTCGAAGAAATACGGACGAATCGCAGGATGCAGACAAATATTTAAGTCTTCACCCAATCGCCAACGATTACCTAAAGACTCGGGGTCTACTCCCAAAGGGAGCGCTGTCACGCACCCGATAAAATACAGGAAACAATTGAAGAATGACAAAGGAAACAGATCTCAGCCTACGTTTGACTCTTCGACTCAAACGTAGCCTCGGGGGCTACTCCCATCGGGAGCACTGTCGCGCACCTGATAGAACCCACAAAGCGAAGTTCTAATGGACTTGAAGACAACTTTCGATTACCAAGGACTCGAAGACAACTCTCGTTTGCAAAGGACTCGAAGACAGATTCCATTACAAGGACTCAAGCATAGTTCGCATTACAAGGGCCCTAAGATCATTCTTAGTACAAAAGATTCGAAAGTACATTGGATAGAAGGAAGATCTGATTGCTCGAGGGCAATCCTAATTACATGGAGAACTAACCTAGTTACAAAAGGCACAAATAAGCCTACAACATCAGTCACCCAAGGAATTATGACTTCTACATGAGTGCCCATGCTGGGATGATTGGCACCAAGAGAGAGAGCATCATCACAGACAAAGGAGGAGTCGAAGCAGCAGGCTCATGATGTGAATGACATAACAAAAGGTGAAGCTCGACTTATTTGCATAACAGTTGAAGACGATGCTCCACTAGCTTCTTCTCTTGCTCAACCAGCTTCTTCTCCAGCTCCACTCGAGTTGCCGACGAAGATGACACTGCCACCTCCAGTTCTACAAGGTCACCTGGCGCGCCCGCTTGACTGGTGGTTTGACGTCGAGATTCCCTTCAGAACCGGAGGGGGAAGCAGTTGAAGACGGCTCCGCATCAGCACCTGAAGAGTCACCGGAGGAGGAAGCAGTTGAAGACGCAGGCGAAGAACTCCTCGACCTGTCAGAACCATCACTGCCTGTCTCCGGCCAGTACGGATCCATGCGGTTGCCGCTCGGGTCAAAAGCGTGGATGACAAGAGTGTCTTTACCATCAAAACGGCAACAAAGAATGTCACCATCACGCAGGTTCAACCGACGAGCAAAGGATTTCCAGCCAAAGCCAAGAAAAATCAAGCGGGAACTATCGATCTCCAACTTAACATAAGAGGGAGATCGAGCGCACCCCTGAAGACGAAGCAACAAGCCATCAAGGCCACGCACAGAAACAATGGCAGCAAATGCAGAAGGAAGAAGAATACGAGCAGCGCCCCGGCCACGGACGTGCAGGAGAAAGTCATAACACCAGACACCCTCCTCCGAGGAAGAGGAGGAAGGCACCAACGCTGCACCATGACGACCACCACGAGAAGAGCGCGGAGTACGACCACCACGGCCGCGGCGAGCACAACCACGGCCAGTCATACCAGCTCCACGCTTGGGTGCCATGAGAAGAGGAAGAGAAAGAGAAGAAAGATGAGCAGAGGACGAATAATGCTGCTAGAAGAAAAAGAGGGGCCTATTTATAGCACAAACCCCACATAGAAGCTCAGTCGACTGGAACCATTAAATCAAAGACCAAACACGCCAGGCGAGTCGAATTCCGAGGCAAAGATGCCTTCACACGGGCGGCACAGTGCGCTGGATGCGTCAAATCTCGCGTGGTTTCAATGCGCGCATCAATAACTCAACAGGGGGCTGCAGCACGCCGCCAAAATCCATCATTATGACTGGTCATGCAGACATGACGGTTAGCAGCCAGAGGATGTTTTCACGGTCCTCCAGCAAGGAGATAGTTATCTTCACCAAACAAGAGGTAAATTAAAGATGCAGTCAGCAGAAGAGGCATCTTGCAAGCACCGTTTTTTGCATAGTTTAAATACATTCTTCAAATATATCTAACTCCCATCGGGAGCGTATCTATCCATGAGAGTTTTCGGGTGCCCCCTCACCCAGAAGTAAAAACGTGCTTGAGTGATTACTCGCACCCATGAGAGTTTCGGGTGCTCCCTCACCCAGAAGTAAAAACGTGCTCGAGTGATTACTCGCACCCATGAGAGTTTCGGGTGCTCCCTCACCCAGAAGTAAAAACGTGCTCGAGTGATTACTCGAACCCATGAGAGTTTCGGGTGCTCCCTCACCCAGAAGTAAAAACGTGCTCGAGTGATCACTCGCACCCATGAGAGTTTCGGGTGCTCCCTCACCATGACGCAAGATGAGCAGACCTGCACTTGCCAGATCAAGCGGTCCTAGAGTATCGGGTGCTCCCTCACCCCGAGAGCAAAAGAGATATTCGAGTGATTACTCGCAAAATTCTATATACTCAAGCACTCGACGACCTCCCGAGCAAATATCAGAGCCGACTGCCTGTAGGAAGCCACCCCACCACTAATTGTTCGAAGTTGAGTCTAGACTTTGAAAACTATTTTGGTGACTTAATATTTGGCTTACGGGCCCACATCGATGTCACTACGTGTCATATCTATGGTATTAGGATCCTTTTCTCCTTACCTATGCTCTGGGACTCTGCTCTCTTATCCTTGCTGGTAAGTTTTAGAAACTCTGACATTAGGATCACGTTCTCTTGATTCTACCCGGAGTTTTTGGTGCTTCCCCATTGATTGAGTCGTGTCGCAGGAGTTCTACCCCAGGTCCCGGACCGCAGATCCTATTCTCATTCTGGGCAGGCCGCGCGTCCTCTGGCATTAACTCCTATGGCCAACAGTTTTCTTGCGGCGTGATTGACATAGTGGAATCTATGTCGCGTCGTGTAATCCTTACCGCGGTCTGCGCGCCGCCTAGTGAGTCCTTTTTCCTTAATTTCTACGACGTTACGCTGCCCGATTTTCGATTGACTCTGTGTGTAAATGTGTATGTCTTATATGACTACTCCTATATATATCCGCGCCTCCTCTTCGTTGTCGACTTACTTCAGGCTTGATTCCGTTATCTCGTTAAATTTTCATCGCTGAAATACCCCTGTTAAATTCTAGCAGGATGGCTGGTCGTGGTGGTCGTGGTCGTGGTCGTGCTGCCAACAACCCACCTCCGCCGCCAGATTACATGGCTGGGATGATGCAGCAGTTCGAGCTGAACCATCAATTCATGGAGAATGTCATGGCCCAGTTCCCCCAGCCGAATCAGAATGGGCACCACCATCAGCATGCCACCGTGACTCTGCACGACTTCACCCGCCTCAACCCCACTATGTTCCGCAACACTGTTCAACCGTTGGATGCTGATGTCTGGCTTCGCGACATCACACACGAGCTGAAGTCTGCTAATGTCGATCCAGCCGATTATGTGAACTTTGCGTCTTATCACCTGAAAGGCGCCGCTGCTCAGTGGTGGAGCACCCACAAGCGTTCACTGCCAGTTGGTGAAGTCATCACCTGGGATGAATTTTAGTCTGCCTTCCGCGCCCGCTACATTCCTCAGGGGATCATGGATCGTAAGGCGGAAGAATTCCGCAACCTCACTCAGGGCGACATGATTGTTGAAGCCTATCAGCGCGAGTTCCTCAACCTCTCTCGCTATGCGGAAGAAGAGATCACCACTGATGCTCGCAGGCAGCAGAAGTTCCGTCGTGGCCTCAATCCAGACCTCAGGCTCGCTCTTGCCGTTCATGATTTCGCCAACTTCGCCACCATGGTGAACAAGGCTATCACCGTCGAGACTGCCCAGATGGAGCACAAGAACTCTCTGAAGCGCTATCGTGACGTTGGCTCATCTTTGGGCGCAACGCAGAAGCGTCGTATCTGGCTCCCTACCAGTGTGACCCATTCACCTGTCCCTGATCCAAGCCCGTCTTATGCTGCACCCCGTGTGCCTCCGCCACCGCAGATGCCAAGACCTCTGCTTGCACCACCCAATGCTACCCCCTTCGTCCTCAGGATGGATTATGCTTCACGTGCCGCCAACCTGGGCATTTTTCCAGGGAGTGCCCCCAGAAACAGAAGCAACTGGTAGTTCACCCCGCTGGCCGTGGAAATGGTCGTGGAAACAACAGGACCCCCAACTATAATACTGGGTCTGCTGCTCATACTCGTGGACATGCTTACAACATTAATGTGGAAGAAGCTCAGGAACAACCCTCTACCGTGATGGGTACCCTTCTCGTTAATTCCACACCTGATACTGTTTTATTTGATTCAGGACCATCGCATTCATTCATGTCGGAAGCATTTGCATTATCGCGTAACATTACGTTTGAGAAGATGAACCCACCGATGGTTGTCCGCACCCCTGGAGGCCGTTGCCAAACCTCCATGATGGTACACGATGTCACCATTGACTTCGAAGTGATTATATTCCTTGTGTCCCCCATCATCCTGAAAACCTCCACCATAGACCTAATTCTGGGCATGGATTGGTTGAAATATCACGATGCCGCACTCTATTGTGGCACCAAGTCTGTCGAACTTTTTCACCCCTCCGGCGAGATTGTTAACCACACCACCCGAGTTACCCATAATGCTGAAACACATATTTTTTTATGAATGCTTTGAATGCCGCCCCCTCGAAGGCATCGAGAACGTTCCAGTCATTCGCGATTTTCCCGACGTCTTCCCAGAAGAACTGCCGGGAATACCCCCGATCAGAGAAGTTGAATTTGTCATCGACTTGAAGCCCGGCACCACCCCTATTGCCAAGCGTCCTTACAAGATTCCGCCACATGAACTCCTTGAACTTGAGGAAATCGACAAGGCACTTCAGAAAGGATTCATTCGCCCCAGTTCCTCAGCTTGGGGAGCACCTTCGCTCTTTGTCAAGAAGAGCGATGGGACAAACCGATTGGTCCAAGATTATCGGCCCATTAACCAAGCCACCATCCAGAACAAATACCCACTTCCCCGGATCAACGATCTGTATGATCAACTTGCCGGATCCAAGGTGTTCTCTAAACTCGACTTGAGGTTGGGTTATCACCAAATCCGAGTCCGTGATGAGGACATTCCGAAGACTGCCTTCATTACTCGCTATGGTTCATACGAGTACACTGTCATGTCCTTTGGCTTAACCAATGCTCCAGCCACCTTCTCCCGATTGATGAATTATATTTTCATGGAGTACCTCGACCAGTTCGTCGTGGTTTATCTGGATGATATATTGATATATTCCAAGAATGAAGAAGAACATGCTGAACATCTTTGTCTTATACTTGAGAAGCTTCGAGAACACAAACTCTACGCTAAGTATTCTAAGTGTGAGTTCTGGCTTCCCGAAGTAACCTACCTTGGACATGTGATTTCCATGGATGGCATTGCCGTCACCCCAGAACGTATCCAGGATATTCTTGACTGGACTCCTCCCAAGACCGTCAAGCAAGTCCGCAGTTTCCTCGGGCTCGCTAGCTATTGCCGCCGTTTCGTCGAGAATTTCTCCAAGATTGCCAGGCCTCTGACTAATCTGCTTCACAAAGGCGTCAAAGTTTGAGTGGACAGATAAATCTCAAGAAAGTTTCCAAGCGCTCAAGGACAAGCTAACTTCTCCCCCGGTGCTCGCTCCCCCTGATACTCAGAAGGACTTCGTGATATATTGCGACGCGTCTCGTCAAGGATTAGGCTGTGTCCTAATGCAAGAGCGCAAAGTAATTGCTTATGTCTCTCGTCAGTTGCGTGCTCACGAAGACAAATATCCAATGCATGATCTCGAATTGGCAGCAGTAATTTATGCATTGAAGCTGTGGCGACATTACCTCGTTGGTAATCGTTGCGAGATCTACACCGACCACCAAAGCCTGAAGTACTTGTTTACTCAGCCCGACCTGAATCTCCGCCAACAAAGATGGCTCGAGACAATAGCCGATTTTAACATGGATATTCATTACACCCCTGGTAAAGCTAATGTGATGGCTGCTGCCCTGAGCCGTAAAGCTTACTGTAGTGAACTTGAGGTGCAACTAGAACAACCACCTCTGTATGAAGATTTTCAAAAGTTGAACCTCGAGATTGTTCCTCAAGGTTATGCAAATAACCTGGTTATCGAACCGGATCTCGTCAAATCCTTCAAGGGTATACAGTTTTATGATGATTTCGTACACAAGATTAAGCGTGATATCGCCAATGGGAGACCCTCACCCTTCACCATTGATAGCAAAGGTGCGGCGTTCTACCAGAACCGTTTAGTGGTTACTCACAGCAAGGGAAGGCATGAGAACCTGGATATGACCCCGAAGGTCATGAAAGCGGCTCACGATACCCCGTTGTCCACTCATCCTGGAAGCACCAAGATGTACCAAGACATTCGTCAGCAATTCTGGTGGCCTAACATGAAGCAAGACATTGCCCGATATGTTTCTGAATGTGACGTTTGCCGTCGCGCCAAGGCAGAACATCAAAGACCTGCTGGAACTCTACAACCATTCTCTATTCCTGAATGGAAGTGGGACAAGATCGAAATGGACTTCGTCACCGGTTTTCCCCGATCACAGAGGGGTCATGATGCCATCTTTTTCGTCATCGACCGATTCTCCAAGGTTGCCCACTTTCTGCCAGTCAAGGAGACGATCTCAGCTAGTTAGTTAGCAGACTTGTATGTTTCCAGAATTGTGTCCCTCCATGGTATTCCGCTGGAGATCAGTTCTGACCGTGGCAGCATTTTCACCTCAAGATTCTGGGATAGTTTCCAAGAAGCTATGGGAACTCACCTAAATTTCAGCACCGCTTATCACCCCCAGTCGCAAGGACAGGTCGAACGAGTCAACCAAGTGCTTGAAGATATGCTTCGAGCTTGTGTCATCTCATTCGGTAAGAAATGGGAGGAATCTCTTCCATTTGCTGAATTCTCGTACAACAATAGCTATCAGGCTAGTCTGAAGATGGCACCCTTTGAAGTTCTCTATGGACGTAAGTGTCGAACCCCACTGAATTGGTCAGAAACTGGAGAACGAACTCTCATTGGTCCGGACGTTATTCAGCATGTCGAAGATCAGGTTCGCGTTATCCGTGAACACCTGAAAGCTGCTCAGTCCCATGAGAAGAGCAACTATGATCGCAAGCACAAGGAAATGGCCTATCAACCTGGCGAATACGCGTACCTTCGTGTCACTCCCATGAGAGGCACTCATCGTTTCGGAATCAAAGGCAAGTTGGCTCCTCGATACATTGGCCCGTTCCGTATCCTTTCCAGGAGTGGACCCGTGGCATACCGGTTGGAATTGCCGCCGAACCTCTCCCAAGTCCACGATGTCTTCCACGTGTCGCAACTCCGTCGCTGCTTCAAGGACCCTATCCGCGAAGTGGAGCATGATATGATCGAGCTGCAACAAGACTTGACTTATCGAGAACATCCGAGCCGCATTCTCGATCAGTCTGAGCGTCGAACCCGCAACAAGACCGTCAAGTTCCTCAAAGTCCAGTGGTTGAATCATTCTGAAGATGAAGCCACTTGGGAACGCGAAGATCGCCTTTGCGATGAATACCCCGATCTTTTCCTCGCTACCACTTAAATTCTCGGGACGTGAATTCTTGTAGTGGGGGAGATTTGTAACACCCTCAGTTGTCTGTAACAGTAATCACTTTTACTGTGGACTAATCATTGTTGCTAATCACTATGCAAACCATGCCATGACCAACTTTGCTTTTGATCATATTCAGAAATGCCTTTTGGTTGCTATGAAAAATATGTTGCAATTAAACTTTTCCCTAAAATTATGGGACCACTTTTATAAAATCACTAATAATCATTGGGTCATGCCCATGTGGTTATGGTATTTTATTTTTCCACTGAAAAATCCAAACAACTCAAACAGTAGCAAAAACAGTGGGTTCTGCTCCATTTTCAATAAAATAAAATATCAAATGATTTTATAAAAACTCAAAATCTTTTGTGGCACCTCAGTAATATGTAACCCCAATTTACAAACACCAATACTATTTTACAAAAATGCTAGGGTTAATAAATCAATTATGGAAAAGAAATAGAACAAACAGAAAAACAAAACAAAATAAAAAAGGGCTAAATGTCGCTCAGGGCGACGGCCCACCTAGCCCAGGCCCACCCCCCGCCCCCCACGGTTGTCTTCTTCCTCCAACTCCCCCCCCCACCTGCTCCCGTACGGCCGAGCCCGCCGTCGACGCTGGCGAGCTGGCCCCACACCCACCTGCCCCCTCCCTTCGCGGAGGCGATAAGGGTGACGCCCCCTCCCTCCTGGACACGCCCACCACCTTTTCCCCTCCCCCTGCAGCTCGCCATTGACGGGGGAAATACCACCCGACGCCGCCGTGGTTACCCCGGTGAACCACCGTGGCCACTGACGCCCTCTCGCCTGTCCGAGCTGTCCAGAGTGTGCGCCCGTGTCGTCCTCGTCATCCCACTGGAGCAATCGAACCCGTTCGCCCTCAAGACGACGCAATTGTCGTCGTCGTCTTCCTCTAGCCGCGGAGGTCGTCGTCCGATTCCGGCGACGCCAGGACTTCACCGAGCCCGCTGCCTCCCTCAACACGTCCCCGGTGAGCTTCTCACCCGTCGCCAACCGCCCTTTGAACCCCGTAGGGTCCCAACGCAAAAGCCCCCTTTTGTTTGCTCCGACCGCCGCGGATTGTCGTCGTAGTCATGCACACAGGACGCCCCAGCTCACGAATTTGGCGTGCACAAGTTGCTGCTGGACTGCACTTCCAATTTGACGCGTTAGGTTGTTCGTTTGCATCACGAATCGCGATACGCCATTGACGCCCGAGCTCGGTTCCGCCGCGGTTGACCTAGCCATCGCCTCAGTGCGTCCCCGCTCGTGAAACCAGTCCAGATTGAAGCGCCGTGATCCTGCGGTTCGAACGCGACCGGCGGCGTGTCCAACGGTGCCCTGTGGCGAGCTCACCGTCGACCTCGCCGGCGGCAGGCTCCGGTGACCCTCCAGTGAGGCTGCCAGGTGGGGTCCCCGTGTCAGTTAGTTGATTTGGGTTTAACCCCAAACCCCTAAGCCGCTGACAGTGGACCCCCCGGCTAATAACTCTGTTAGTTTAGCAGAATAATAAACCCCCCAGACACTGACACATGGGTCCCCTGGTCATTATATTAATTAAACATGTTTAGTTATCACTGGAGTCAATGACACCTGGGCCCCCTTTGTCAGTTTGATTTTTAAAAGAATTTAAAAGAAAATTCGAGTGGCTGACATGTGGGCCCAGAGGCTATTTTGATTTATTAAAATGTTTTATAAATAAACAGAGGCTAAAATGTGGGTCCCACATGTCAGGCACTGTTTTGGATAATGTTCTGGATAATGTTGAATAAATAATAAAAGAAATTCAGAAAATCATTTACATAATTTAAAATTTTGAAATTCAATAACTTTTAAACCGTAACTCAGATTCAAAAACTTTATACATGAAAATTGATCAGAAAAATATAACGAATACGAATACGCTATCCGTATGTCTATCACACCCCTCTAACACAAAGAACATCGAACCGTCCCCCTTCGGACCGTCTGTCCGATAAACTGTCCGGTACTATTAGAGTGCCCGGATGAATTTATTTCGAACACGAAAGTTGCTCGGAATAGATCAACTAACCCGGATACACCACCCACACATGTGTTGGATGTCCACGACACCTCCGGCATGATATCTCCCCCTCCGGACACCTTGTCCGATAATCACTGGAGCTGGCCGTTCATCCCCGAATGAATTCCCGCTCCGAGCAACGTGCATTGCACTCCGTTAGAACACCGTTAACATTTCATCTGTCATTTCATGCATCTGTTTGTCTATGCTTGCTGTGTATTTACTGTTTCTTTCCCCCTTAATCTCCGGTAGACCCCGCTGCTGCCGTCGACTACACCGCTGCTGAGTACGACTACTTCGTCGACGACCCTACCCCTACCGTCGAGCTTCCAGGCAAGCAGAGCCATTCTCTTCCCCAGATATCGCCTATCTTTCCGTACATTTCTTGCACTAGGCATTGTTACTGCTACTGCTACGTTACAAACCTATTCAATTGCATAGCCTGTTTTGTCGCCCCTTGATGTGCCTTCCTTATCCTATGCTGCCTATTATTATTATGCATTATTCAGCAGTGAGCCCTACGCATTGTTAGCTAGGATTAGATAGAGGGCCGTGATCACTCCGGGGAGTGAACGCGGATACAATTATTATAACTTCACAGGTACGGTACAATGCAGACACCGCCTGAGGCCCCCTAGCTCGGCTCTGCCGAGCCACCATCAAGTGTGAGCTATCAATGAGTAACCCTTGTACTCCACTCGTTGCTGACTCTGTATAGCCGCTCTAGGTACCTAAGTAACGGTTGTCCTTCAGGTAAGAAGTTGGGCGACCCAACGGTGCCCGCGAGAGGTATTGCGACGGGACGACAGGGTGGGTACGACCAGTGTACCGGTGTGCTTGCCCGCTGATCGTTGGCCGCGAGAGTTACCAAACTACGAAAGTCGAGCTCCTCCAGGAGCACACGCGAGACAAGGTAAGGAGACGGTTCACCTTGTTGGTAACCGCAGTGACTTGGTGGGACGACAGGGCAGGCACCGATGTACTAGTGGTCCAGGCTGCTGTCGTTATCCGCGGGTCAGTTAAGTCGAGGCAACGATAACGGTTGTCACGCAGGTTAATTAAAATGTTAAATGGTTCAGTGAATGTCTTGAGTTGTCTATATGCCATGTACGCACTACCTACCCGTGGGAATTACGAGTTTATGGGCTCCTCTGCTTCGTAGTGTCGACCGAGGACTCTTCAGACGTCAGCAGTACCGCGGGCTGATTGCCGGGAAGTGCGCTGTCTTCTTGGCTCGAGCTGTGTTGTTTTTGTTACGGCTTCCCGGCCACCCACGCACCGTGCAGGAGTGCGTCAGGGTTGGGGTCCAAGGCCCTGAGTACTTAGGATTTAGACCGGCGGATGGCCTCTCTGTTGAGTTTGAAAGATGGTCTATGAAGTGTCGGATAGCCTCGGTGGAGCGTTCCCTAACAAGGTTCCCGCCACCCTGGAGATCCGTGCGTGTAGCGTAACACAAGTGCACCCCTGCAGGGAAGATTAATCTATTCGAATAGCCGTGTCCACGGTAACAGGACGCTTTATGCTGAAGCTGGATCTTACCACTACAAACTATTATTATTAAACTGTATGGTTCCGGGTTTTCTTCCTCGCAGGGATGTCGAGGAGGTGAACTCGGAGGAATTGCTAATTATTACAACTTATTATTATACAATGCTGCAGCAACTTCTGCTGCATTGTTACTTTATGCTTTATATAAACTGTTGGCTGATTCTTACCTCATGCTGCAAGACATCGTCGGAAGATGCTAGTCTTCGATAGGCCTAGCTTCTTACCCTTGCTCTGGATTTCTGTCTTTCAGTCCACTATATATAGCCTCTTCTTTCCGTTGATACATTGCATAATGCTTAGTAGCGGACGTAAGACTCGCGAGTATACTAGATACTCACCTGCTTTATTTCCTTTACTGTTTTGCCTGATTAGCCGCTGCAGCCGACGTTGGAGCCCAGGAGCAGGAGTACCCCGGAGGCGCCTACTACGACGTCGAGTTCCCCGTTGACCAGGAGTAGTTCGGTGGATCCCAGGCAGGAGGCCTCGCCTTTTTGATCTGTATCTCTGATGTGATTTGTGCTAGCCTTCTTAAGGAAAAACTTGACTAACTATGTCCGTACTCCGATATTATGGCTTGTATGACTTATGTTTTCGGGTCCGCGTGACCCCCCTCTATTGTAACATATTTGTTTATCCTTTTGTGTTTAGTGTTGTGCTGTGATATTCTCACCGTGGCACCCTAATCTCAGCCGTGTACCCTGCGTGTATGATTACTGTACACGGATTGATTTTTGGGGCGTCAACTCCCCCCGAGAGATGCTATCATCGCAATCGCGATCTCTCACAAAATCACTCGGGGGCTCGAGCACAAAAACTCCCCCCCCCCCCCCGAGAGACGCTATCATCGCAATCGCGATCTATTACCAAAGCACTTGGGGGCTCGAGAACAAAGACTCCCCCTGAGAAATGGTATCGTCGCAATCGCGACCTAACACAAAAGCACTCAGGGGATCGAGCACAAAAACTCCCCCCGAGAGACGCTATTGTCGCAATGGCGATCTTTCTCAAAAGCACTCGGGGGCTCGGTTGCAAAATCTCCTCCTGAGAGACATCGTCGTAGTTCATGCAGTCCAAAGCTCAAAAGGGACCAAGCAAAAACCCATCGACAAGTGCCACCCGCTGAACTCTGTCCGTAATCAAAGGGAAAGACACGGCGACAACTAGATGGAACACCCTATACTCCGAAGAAATACGGAGCGCAGGATGCAGACAAATATTTAAGTCTTCACCCAATCGCCAACGATTACCTAAAGACTCGGGGGCTACTCCCAAAGGGAGCGCTGTCGCGCACTCGATAAAATACAGGAAATAATGGAAGAATGACAAAGGAAACAGATCTCAGCCTACGTTTGACTCTTCGAATCAAACGTAGCCTCGGGGGCTACTCCCATCGGGAGCGCTGTCTCGTACCCGATAGAACCCACAAAGCGAAGTTCTAATGGACTTGAAGACAACTTTCGATCACCAAGGACTCGAAGACAACTCTCGTTTGCAAAGGACTCGAAGACAGATTCCATTACAAAGACTCAAGCATAGTTCGCATTACAAGGGCCCGAAGATCATTCTTAGTACAAAAGATTCGAAAGTACATTGGATAGAAGGAAGCTCTGATTGCTCGAGGGAAATCCTAATTACATGGAGAACTAACCTAGTTACAAAAGGCACAAATAAGCCTACAACATCAGTCACCCAAGGAATTATGACTTCTACATGAGTGCCCATGCTGGGATGATTGGCACCAAGAGAGCGAGCATCATCACAGACAAAGGAGGAGTCAAAGCAGCAGGCTCATGATGTCAATGACATAACAAAATGTGAAGCTCGACTTATTTGCAGAACAGTTGAAGACGATGCTCCACCAGCTTCTTCTCCTGCTCCACCAGCTTCTTCTCCAGCTCCACTCGAGCTGCCGGCGAAGATGACACTGCCACCTCCAGTTCTACAAGGTCACCTGGCGCGCCCGCTTGACTGGTGGTTTGACGTCGAGATTCCCTTCAGAACTGGAGGGGGAAGCAGTTGAAGACGGCTCCGCATCAGCACCCGAAGAGTCACCGGAGGAGGAAGCAGTTGAAGACGCAGGCGAAGAACTCCTCGACCTGTCAGAACCATCACTGCCTGTCTCCGGCCAGTACGGATCCATGCGGTTTCCGCTCGGGTCAAAAGCGTGGATGACTAGAGTGTCTTTACCATCAAAACGGCAACAAAGAATGTCACCATCACGCAGGTTCAACCAACGAGAAAAGGATTTCCAGCCAAAGCCAAGAAAAATCAAGCGGGAACTATCGATCTCCAACTTAACATAAGAGGGAGATCGAGCGCACCCCTGAAGACGAAGCAACAAGCCATCAAGGCCACACACAGAAACAATGGCAGCAAATGCAGAAGGAAGAAGAATACGAGCAGCGCCCCGGCCACGGACGTGCAGGAGAAAGTCATAACACCAGACACCCTCCTCCGAGGAAGAGGAGGAAGGCACCAACGCTAAATTATGACGACCACCGCGAGAAGAGCACGGAGTACGACCACCACGGCCGCGGCGAGCACAACCACGACCAGTCATACCAGCTCCACGCTTGGGTGCCATGAGAAGAGGAAGAGAAAGAGAAGAAAGATGAGAAGAGGACGAATACTGCTGCTAGAAGAAAAAGAGGGGCCTATTTATAGCACAAACCCCACATAGAAGCTCAGTCGACTGGAACCATTAAATCAATGACCAAACACGCCGGGCGAGTCGAATTCCGAGGCAAAGATTCCTTCACACGGGCGGCACAGTGCGCTGGACGCATCAAATCTCGCGTGGTTTCAATGCGCGCATTGATAAGTCAACAGGCGGCTGCAGCACGCCGCCAAAAGCCATCATTATGACTGGTCATGCAGACATGACGGTTAGCAGCCAGAGGATCTTTTCACGGTCCTCCAGCAAGGAGATAGTTATCTTCACAAAACAAGAGGTAAATTAAAGAGGCAGTCAGCAGAAGAGGCAGCTTGCAAGCACCGTTTTTTGCATAGTTTAAATACATTCTTCAAATATATCTAACTCCCATCGGGACCGTATCTATCCATGAGAGTTTTCGGGTGCTCCCTCACCCAGAAGTAAAAATGTGCTTGAGTGATTACTCGCACCAATGAGAGTTTTGGGTGCTCCCTCACCCAGAAGTAAAAACGTGCTCGAGTGATTACTCGCACGCATGATAGTTTCGGGTGCTCCCTCACCCAGAACTAAAAACGTGCTCGAGTGATTACTCGCACCCATGAGAGTTTCGGGTGCTCCCTCACCCAGAAGTAAAAACGTGCTCGAGTGATCACTCGCACCCATGAGAGTTTCGGGTGCTCCCTCACCATGACGCAAGATGAGCAGACCTGCACTTGCCAGATCGAGCGGTCCTGGAGTATCGGGTGCTCCCTCACCCCGAGAGCAAAAGAGATATTCGAGTGATTACTCACAAAATTCTATATACTCAAGCACTCGACGACCTCCCGAGCAAATATCCCTCTACACCCGAGCACTCGGAGAATCTCCACGAGTGACCGCTAAAACCGCCCACTTGATTGTTTATTCCAAGTGGGTGCATTATCTACTAGGATCCGCGCGTCAACAAAAATACATGTTCCTGGAACACGATACACTGTGCCCAGATGCCATGCAAGCTTAGCGTGTAGGTAAGACCCCGCTGCGAAGATCGGCCGTGCTGGGACTTGCCGAAGAGCGATTTCACTCCCAACCTTATCCATGCGCATGCATGATAGAAAAAGCCGGGCGGACGCGCCTAGGCTACGAACTTTACTGGCGGCAATTGATCACTGTAAGACCTGCAGCGGCATGACTTTTGCTAGACACCAGTGTTCCAAGCTCATGTCGAGGGACATGGGTTTGATTGGGCTACTGCGGTTTTTTCCACTAGTGCAATTCACCAAGGGGCCTTTTCAGCTTAGAATCTCTCGAAACAGATTTTGTCATGGCCCCAGACTGCCAGCGACCAGCGGTTGAACCGTGCATACATCAAAACGACGCTAGAGTGGATTCGAGGCCCTGCGCGCCTCTTCGAGTCCCCCAGGAACTCGGGGGCTACTGACGAAGGGGTGACCCCACGACTCCTATGGATGAGCCTATCCGGTGTACCGGAAGACAGAAGGCCCACAAAGATACCGCCTGGACCCAGCCTTGGCCCACTAGTGGCACCGACGTAGGAGTCCACGAGTCATAAGAAAGGTGCAAACTTGCCGTACGGAACAAGATCATTGTTAGTAAATCTCATCTGGAATCAGGACGGATTCCCCGAGACCTAGCCTAGTATATAAGGGATAGGAGGGGAGACGTCGAGATCAAGCAATACACAATCTGTAACCTAGCCTCGTGCGTCCTAGCCTCGGCTTCCCTGTAATCGCCATCTCCAATCAATAATATCGAGCAGGAACGTATCCTCCTGTTAGCCGACGAGCTTATCGTCCAACCTGTGCCTCTCATGACTAACCCAGGGTCCCTGACCATGGGATTTGCCGGGGTACATCCCCGTCAGGTTGCTTGACCGGTTTAGAACCTGGCCGAATGTGGAACTTGTGCTCGGCGAGTTCCCTCGGCACTCCAGGCATGTCTTGCGGAGACCATGCAAGGATTTCCCGGTTCTCACGGAGGAACTCGACGAGCTCTCTTTCCTATTTGTTGCTAAGCCCTGCTCCGACCACAACGAACTTGGTTGGGTCCGAGGGATCTAGAGAAACCTTCTTGCTGTCCTTGGCCGACTGGAACGTGGTCTCTTCATCTGCTCTCTTGGTTGGGCCGACTGGAAGGGGAACCTTGCTTTGAGCTTGAGCCATTGCAACCATCTTGTCGATCTGACGCTTCTCTTCGGCCACCACCAAGGAATCAGCCAAATTCGCACCAGCTGACTAGCACTCGAGGGACTTCCTGAAGTCCCTGATGACGGTGATGATGCCATTTGGCCCTGGGAGCTTCATCTTCAGGTAGGGCTTATACGCATTAAGCATGAACTTGGCGATTGCAGGCAATCCCAAGAGGGCATGGTATGAACTACTGAGGTCGGCGACCTCGAACCAGATTGGCTCTCTCCTGAAGTTCTCCTCTGTGCCAAAAATCACATCCAACCAATTGCGACCCATAGGGGTGCATGAAAACCCAGGGACAATCCCATGTAAATTCGTCCGACTGCGCTCCAAATCTCTCTCTGTGAGTCCCAACTTGACCATCGTGTCTTTGTACAAAATATTGATTGTGCTCACTGGATCAATAAGCACTCGGGAAAATAGACATGAAAACTTTGGAGCCGCAAATAGGGCATCCATACCAGCGGATAGGTGCCCGGATTCGGCATGACACTTGGGTGGTCCTCCCTGCCCAGGTGATCTTGCAATCCGACCAATGCATGTACTAGGGAATCGGGGGCATGGTGTCATTGACCTCCTGAGCTCGGGCTCTCCGACTGCCCTTGTCACTTGACTCGTTGGTGAAGATCATGTATGTGGCGTCTTGCCGCGGAAACTGGTTCTGCGCCTGAGGTGGCGCTCTGTTTTGAGGTGGGGGTGAAGGTGGAGGTGGTAATGCTTCTCCCTTCACTATGCGCTTGACGAAATCACACTGCCGAGTGGTATGCGCCGCTGGCTTGCCTGGTCTGCTATGCATTTTGCACGGCTGATCCAGCATGTCCTCAAATGTATACTTGGGCTTCATCGGCCACTTCGGCTTCGCATTCGGCTTCATCTTTCGACTGCCTCCTCCATCCCCTTGTTCCTCTTGGTCTTGGACAGCGGCCACCTGCCGACTGCCATACTGAGCATCTGGCTGCTCATCCTTCATCTTTCCACTATTCTGCTGGTTGTTGTTGTTGTTGTTGTTCCGATTGTTCTCTCTGCGCTCTCGCCGACTGAGCCCTTGGTTCCCTGCCTCTGCCGCTTGCACAGCCCCTTGTGTCTGAACCACGCCGCCAACACCGAGCTGAATGGGCTCGTGCATCACGGAGTCAGAGACAGCAAATGCATTGGCGACCTTCATGAGCTCAGCCAATGATGAAAAATATTTACAGAGTTTCTTGTGCTTCAGCTTTGATCCCGCCAAGCATCCATCAGTGAAATAATGGATGGCCTGTATCTCATGGAATCCTTCACATGAATTCTTCAACTTGATCCACCGAGCTAGATACACTCGGAGTGGCTCGTCCTTGCCTTGCACGCAGAGGGAGAGCTGCCGAGGAAGATGCGGCCGATCATATGTGCCAGTGAAGTTGCCAATGAAGGCTTCCGATAAATCTGTTGGAATTATGTGTTGGGAATGTGCCCTAGAGGCAAATAAAATATGTTTACTGGAATATTCCTGTGGGGCACCCCGGACTATATGTCCGAAGCGACCAGCTGTGTATACAGTCATGCTCCCATGATCAGTTCGCATGACACACAACTCGACATGGATATCATAGTCTCAATGTTCATACAATACCGAGTACAAGTCATACATTAAATAAGTCTTACATGGCCTCATCGGGCTCAAATAGCAGCGGAAAAGCAAAAGCAACAAGGGTAGGGGCGACACAACCCACAGGGTAGATCAGAGCATAACACGTCCTAGTATTCGCCGGTAGCATCGTCGTCATATACCTGCTCCTCCAAGCCTGGCCGATGGAATAACCAGGGACAAAGCCGTGAGTACATACAAAGTACTCGCAAACCACCTAAAGAAAGAAACAAAGTTTTGTACAAGAAAATAATGGGATGGCTATATGGTGGAGTTTCTCATAGGGTTTCCTATCTACTCAACATTATTATTAAGTTGGAAAAGTTTTAAACTTGGCAAGTTTTATTTCCCACATTGCATTTGGATAAGTCAAGTCCAACCCTTTTTCAACTAGAACAACACCATCATCGCGAACCATAAACTCGGTACCGTCTTTCTCATCTATTCCCCACAAAGTGTGGCCTCACTAGCTGTCCATGACCGTGGACTCCGGCTACTCGAATAGATTTACACTCTGCAGAGGTTGTACACTTTACCCACCACATTCGATACATCCGCCGTGTGTCCCCACGGATCGTCATACTTCAGTATGCGGGTCTCGGATAATCGACCTTAGCTTTCCCCTTGTCTGCCCTAGTACAGGTGAATCCACCCCTTGCGTACTGCATGGACTTTCCGTGTGCCAGGACATGCTCCTCTAGGACCCAAGCCTGCACCGTAGTCGAAGAGTACCAAGGTTCCTTCCGACACTAAGCCTAGCGAATTTCACCCATCGACTTCGAGGGCTATCGGATTCGTGGAATCACGCATCCATGTGTAGTTATAGGACCCCCGTACTAAGACAAACAAGCTTCCAACTAGCCCTGTCCCATACCAGAGTATAGTGGTTGTACTGTAATGCTAGATTTTGGCGGCACAAATAGAGAGTCCCTCCAGACTTTGTCCATGTCCGACGATGTTCCACAATCCCGGCTATACCACCTTCTTAGGTGAATGCCGTACCAAGTAGTATGACTTTCCAAGTTGTTATGTAATGCTAAGTACTAGAGCTTGGTGATGGTCTCGGCAGAATGCCGGGATCATCGGGGTTCTACTTAGTTTTTCCCAATTAGGTAGGCTATGGGGTGGTGTGGAGTTTCTCTAATACAACTAATACAATCCCAAACCATATGACTTTAATACTAGCATGATACAATATAAATGATACCAAGAAGTAAAAATGGGTAATACGGAGTTTGAGTTTTGACGGTGGCTTGCCTTCCTCGACGATGTACCCTGGATCGGCTTCTTCGGTGGCAAGGGAGGAGTCTTCACCTGCAACATACGGCGTATCGTCTACACGTTGCGGAAGAAACAGATTCACTATTACAATCGGGCAAAACAAACAAAGCACACAACACTCAACTTTACTAACAAACAACTAGTAATTAAGAGTATCATTTGTACTAGCATTGAAATACTAAATCAACACTTCAAAGTTAAATATCAAAACAAGACATTGGAATAATTTAATAGGATTACGACAACATGATTTTATTAAGCAATTCTTAACTAGAGTCATGTTAAGTGATTTACTAACAACTTATTAACTTGTTTAATTCCATAACCAAGTTCAAAGATATAACATTCTGACCACATGCTAGTTTAATATTAAACTAACAAAAAAAATAGTACTAACATAAGTTACAAAGGAAATACTAGCAATAGTAATAATAATAATAATAATAAAAAGGTCACAAATTTATTTAGTCCAAATAATATTCTACACACACAGAAAAATCAAGAATAATCACAGGAGTAAATAAAAATCAACATTACATTTTTAGGGTTTACAGGGAATTGATTAAAACTATTACTAGCTGCTAAAAAGCACAATTAACTAGTTTAAACTAACTCAATTAATTTGACACTGCATAAAAATTATTTTAAGTATACAGAAAAAAGAAAACAGAATTTTCTAAACCACACAAAATTTATTTCACACTTTTCTGAGCTATGGTTATTTGTTTAGAATTATTTTAATGCTGCAGTTTTTAAGAAAAAGGAAAAAAAATACAGCCGGCCCATGGCTATTGGACGCACCCGGGCACAGTCTCTCTTTTTTTTTTCCTTAACGGGCCGAGCCCAGCGCAGCAGTAAGGGTTTTTTTTAAACGAAAGGGTATTGTGCTCCCTGGGCCGTTAGATCTCGGGAGATCGGACGGCCAGGGAGCTGTCTTCCAGCTCGGGCCGGCTGGATCTCGGGGGCTGCTCCCATGGCGTCCAGGGGGACAGCCTGGCCTCGCCGGCGGCCCTCCGGCGGCCGGCGGCCGGTGGCAAGTGGCGGCGGGGGTAGGGGGGCCCTAGGGGGTTCCATTTTTGCACTAAAAAGGGGCATGCATCGTGGAAAAACTGTGGCGCTAGCGACGGACAGTATGGGCTCGGGCGGCTCACCGGGGGTCGTTCCGGCGACGGCGGGCGGCGTGGAGGGGCGGCGGGCGTCGAGGACTCCGGTAGGGTTCCGTTTTTGGCGTTTGCGGCGGCCGGGGACGTCGGCGTGGAGGTCGGGCTCGGGGTAGACGAACGGGCGACTTGGGGCGGCGGCGCGGTCTTCCTGGCGCGGCTCCTCGTCGGCGCCGGCTCCGGCGAGAGGTGGCGGAGGCGGAGAGGCGCGCCGGCCTCTCCCTCCTCTGCTCTTCTTCCTCCTCCCTCCTCCTCCTTCCTCCTTTCTTCCTTCTCTCTTTCTTCCTTCTCTTCTGTTTCTTTTCTTCTGCTACCGATCAGTGGGGGGGGCGTGGATCTGCTGTGGTGTTCTGGTGATGGGAGAGTGGGGTGAGGAGGGGCGCCGGGGGTGGGGTTTTATAGCAGGAGGGGAGAGGTGCGGGAGCCGGAGAGGCGAGCGAAGGGAGCGGGAACGGTGCGAGGGCTGACGTTGGTGCTCGTGGGCGTGCCTACGTCACAGGGGGGGGGGCTTGGGCTGACGTTAGCAGGGGGGGGGTGCGGGAGAGGCTAGGGTAGTTTTCCTTTTTTTTTCTTTATAAAAGTTCCTCAATACACAATTTCAAGCACATAAAAAAATGCACCCCAAGTGTTTGTGAAAATGCCTAAACAAAACAAAAACAAAAATCTATTTAAAAAAACAATCTGAAATTTCTGGGTATTGTGAGTGGATCATTGTCATGCATGAATTTTATTAGACCTCAAATATGTTAATCGGATTTTAATGATCTTTGTTTTGGTTTTTCTTCATCGAGCGAAAAGGTATTGCCTTTGGGCTTTGTGGTGATGAAATCATTACTAGGATAATTTATACCACGGAAAATATATAAGGTTTTATATCCCTTATATAAAAGAATAACAAACAAAACAGATGAGAAGCGAAACCATCTACAAGTGAGAATGTGAGGGAGTGCAAAAGTGTTACGTGGTGTGACGGTCTTACATATGTGCATACTAGGGTATTAGTGTGGCCGTGCTTATGATCATGCCAAGATGATACACTAGATAGTGTGGATAACATATGCTAATCACACAAGTACATTGACCACAAACGACAACCACCCAAGTTTAGCATGATCAACACTAAGCACACACAGTCAAACACGGATTCAACATCCCAACACTACAACCTTGCAAAGTTTCTGTTAGCCCTGGAATTCTAATAAAGGAATACAAAAGTTGGGATGTGACAGACCTTCCCCCCTTAAAAAGAATCTCGTCCTCGATATTCACAAGCTAGTGAAGAGATGCGGAAACTCGCGCTTGAGGTAGTCCTCCCGTTCCCAGGTGGCTTCCTCCTCTGTGTGGTTTGTCCACTGGACCTTGTGGAACTTGATCGCGCGCTTTCGGGTGACTCGGGTGGCTTCTTCCAGGATACGAAGGGGTGTCTCGCGGTACGTGAGATCCTGGTTGATGTCCACCGTGCGATGATCGATGTTCTTGAAAACATCGGGCTTGTCCGGCACCTCCAGACATTTCCGGAGCTGCGAGACGTGGAAGACATCATGCACATCGGATAGCTCTGCTGGCAGTCTCAACTGATAGGCAACTTGGCCTCGCCTGGCTATCACTTCAAACGGTCCGATGTATCGGGGTGCTAGCTTTCCCTTCACATGGAATCGCTGCATTCCTTTCAATGGGGTGACTCGGAGATACACAAAATCTCCAACTTCAAAAGTCACCTCCCGACGCTTGGGGTCGGCATAATTCTTCTGACGAGACTGAGCGGTCTTGAGACGCTCACGAATCAACTGGACCTGTTCTTCAGCCTCTTTCAGAACATCGGGTCCGAAAATCTTCCCTTCTCCGGTCTGAGACTAGTTCAGGGGTGTGCGGCACTTCCTCCCATACAGAGCTTCAAATGGTGCCATCCGCAAACTCGACTGGTAGCTGTTGTTGTAGGAGAATTCTGCATAGGGAAAGCAGTCCTCCCACTTGGAACCGTAGGCTAGAGCACATGCGCGGAGCATATACTCTAGTATCTGGTTCACTCGCTCAGTCTAGCCTCCAGTCTGCGGGTGATAGGCTGTGCTGAATGCAAGCTTCGTGCCTAGTGCCTCCTGAACTTGTTTCCAGAACCTTGAGGTAAACTTGGTACCTCGGTCGGACACAATCTCCTTCGGAACTCCGTGTAGGCATACGATCCTTGACATGTACAATTATGCCAGCTGGTCTCCTCGATAGGTGGTTCGCACTGGGATGAAGTGCGCTACCTTGGTGAGTCGGTCGACGATGACCCAGATAGAGTCATGACCTTTGCTCGACCTCGGTAGACGTGTGATGAAATCCATACCTATTTGTTCCCACTTCCATTCAGGAACTCAGAGGGGTTGCAGCAATCCTGCAGGTCTTTGATGCTCTGCTTTCACTCTCTGGAAGATGTCACACTTGGCGACATACAAGGCAAGTTCACGCTTCATACCGTGCCACCAGAACAAGTCCTTCAAGTCTTGATACATTTTAGTCCCTCCAGGGTGGATGGAGTAAGGTGTATCGTGGGCTTCCTTTAGGATAGTGAGCTTCAACTCGTTCATGTCGGGCACACACAATCGACCATCGAACCAAAGAACTCCATCATCTATCGTGAACTTCGGGGCCTTGCCGAGGGGCATCTTCTTCTTGATTCCCTCGATACTATCGTGTCCCTTCTGTGCCTCCTTGATTTGATCAAATAGAGTCGGAGTCAGCTCGAGGTGAGCCAGAAAACCGGGCGTAACAAGTTCCAAACCCAGCTTCTCGAACTCCTCGTGCAGAGCTGGCTGCGTCTCCCTGATCATCGCATTAAGTGTGCAGGGCTTGCGGCTGAGGGCATCTTCTACCACATTGGCTTTGCCAGGATGGTAGTGAATCTCGAGATCGTAGTCTTTGATCAACTCGATCCATCTCCTCTGCCTCATGTTCAACTCCTTTTGTGAGAAAATGTACTTCAGGCTCTTATGATCTGTGTAGATGTCGCAACGGTGACCCATCAGGTAATGTCTCCATCTCTTGAGAGCAAGCACAACAGCGGCTAGCTCCAAGTCATGTGTGGGGTAGTTCAACTCGTGCGGCTTCAACTGTCGTGACAGGTACTCAATCACCTTGCCCACTTGCATAAGAACGCAACCCAAACCAATCTTTGATGCATCGCAGTACACATCAAAGCTCTTGGTCAGGTCAGGCATCGTCAACACTGGGGCGGATACCAATATCCTCTTCAACTCCTGGAAACTGGCTTCACACTTTTCCGTCCACACAAACTTCTGGTCCTTCTTTAGCAGCTGAGTCATGGGTCGGGCGATGCTGGAGAAGCCTTCCACGAACTTGCGGTAGTATCCAGCTAGTCCGAGGAATCCTCTAACTTCAGTCTGAGTGGTCGGAGCTGTCCAGTCTATGACGGACTGAATCTTGGCGGGGTCGACGGATATTCCTCCTTCCGACAATACATGTCCCAAAAATCCGACTTCTTTGAGCCAGAACTCGCACTTGCTGAACTTGGCGTACAACTGGTGCTCACGCAAAGTCTTGAGGACTAAGCGCAAATGATCGGCGTGCTCTTCTTCGGTCTTAGAATATATCAGGATGTCGTCAATGAACACCACCACAAACTTGTCGAGGTACTTCATGAAGATCTTGTTCATGAGATTCATGAAATAGGCCGGGGCATTGGTAAGTCCGAAAGACATGACAGTGTATTCGAACAAACCATAGCGGGTCGTTAAAGCTGTCTTGGGGATGTCCGACTCACGAACCTTCAACTGGTGATATCCGGTCCTTAGATCGATCTTGGAGAAAACTCGGGCTCCGTTCAACTGATCGAACAGATCCTCGATCTTGGGGAGCGGATACTTGTTCTTGATGGTAACTTCGTTCAGCTTACGGTAGTCCACACACATGCGTATGGTGCTGTCTCTCTTGTCCACAAAGAGAACTGGCGAACCCCAGGGTGAAGCACTGGGTCGAATCAGTCCCTTCTGGAGCATGTCATTCAGCTGTTTCTTCAACTCAACCAGTTCTTCAGCATTCATCCGGTAGGGTCTCTGTGCAATAGGGGCTGTGCCAGGCACTAACTCAATGATAAACTCGATATCCCGATCAGGCGGCATACCGGGTAGCTCTTCCGGAAAGACGTCCGGGAATTCACACGCAACCTTCACCTCCTCAAGTGGTGGCACCGAGACACTCTGATGACAGAAGGCTCGGGCAGTCTCTTCCTTGTCGGTGTACTCTATCTGTACTCCATCGGCACTTGTGAGGCTGACTGTCCTCTCAGTGCAATCTATTCGGCCTCGATATCTGGACAACCAATTCATGCCAAGTACCACATCTATACCTTCTGTCCCTAACACAATCAGGTCAGCTGGGAACTCAACTCCATGAATTGCTATGGGAACTCCGGAACAAGCTAAACTGGCTCGGGTTTTGGATCCGGGTATTTGGACTATCATAGGCCTCCTCATTTCACTAGGTGACAACTTACTTCTATCCACACATGTCTTCGTAACAAAGGAGTGTGATGCACCAGAATCAAACAATACTTGAGCAGGTACTGAATTAACTGGAAACGTACCCAAGATAACGTCTGCTTCCTCCAGGGCTTCCTCGGCTTGCACATGGTTCAGACGTCCCTTGGCGGCGTTGGGTGCACCGCGCTGGGCATTGTTGCGGCCAGGGTTCCCTCTTGCTGGTGCTGGAGCATTGGGGCGTGGGGCAGCGTTTGCCTTATTGGTGCAGGTAATGGCGTAGTGACCCTTCTGGCCACACTTGAAGCAGATCACGTCTGATGCAAGGTCGCGGGGAACTCCGCCTGCTGGGCGCGGAACTCCACCAGGGCAAGCAGGAGCATTGGGGCGTGGTGCTGGGTAAGGGGCCCTCTGTGGCTAGGGTGCTGGCCTTGGTGGCTGTGCTGGATGCAGTCGGGGGTTGCTGGATCCACCCTGCTGCATCATGCGGCGCTTGCGGTTCTCAGAGGCCGTCTTGAGCTTGCCTTCCATCATGATAGTAGCGTCGGCAAGAGACTCAAGATCGGGGAACTGCATAGCCACCAGGACAACCTGCAGCTCATCGTGCAATCCATCCAGGAAACGGTCCTTTCGCTTCTCCTCGGTGTCCACCTCCTCCGGGGCATACCTAGACAGCTGAGTGAAGCGGTCAAGATATCCAACCACAGTCATGCCTCCTTGCTTGAGGTGGCGTAACTCGTCCTTCATTCTCCTGATCAGCGCAGTCGGGATGTGCGCCTTCTTGAACTTCTCGGAGATCTCTGCCCAGGTGAGTACTTGCCCCGCAGGAAGACGGGCACGCACTCCTTCCCACCAGCTCCTTGCGGTGCCGGTGAGATAGTGGGTGGCATACAGGACCTTCTCGTTTTTGCCAACAGTGGCGACAGCGAGGTTGTTCTCCATGGTGCGGAGCCAATCCTCAACATCCAAAGGCTCCTTCGTCTGCGAGAACCCGGGCGGGTTGGTGTTCTGGAAATCTCGGAGCCGAGACCTGGGCTCCTCATTCCCACCAGCTCCTCCGCCTCCTTGGTTGGCATTGGTGGAGGCCTAGACTAGCTGCTGGAGTGCAGCCATGTTTGCCTGGCGCTCGTCACAAGCGGCCTGGCGCTCCTCCATCAGCAGTCGCAGAAGCTGTGCCATGTTCGGGTCGGGTGGTGGCGGTGGCGCGTCACCGGATCCACTTGGGTTGGCGCGGGAGCTTCTCGGCATCCTGAGGTTGGTGCGCAAGATAAGAGGGAATTCAGTCTTCAAGGGGGCAAGTCCCTAACAATCTAGTTATCACACACAGGCAAGACTTATAACATAGGTAATAATCATGCAACTAGCAATCACCACATGGCAGCATAACGATAGCATAAGTCTCATACATAATCAAGTCTTACAGGTAACCAACCACACATGCAACGTCTCACGCCAATCTCCAAAAGGGCATCCTACAACTAACGACGCCTAGAGCTCATCCTCCTCGCGATCATCGATGAAGTCCTCATCATCAGTGTCCGGAACCTCCTCGTACTCCTCATCCATCCAGTCCTCATCATCACTGATATGAGCGTTTTCACCCTTCTGGATGTCCTCGCCATCATCCAGGGCATCGATCTCCTCCTCCAAGTCGTCGCACTTACGCTTCAGGCTCCTGTTCTTCTTCTTCAGCATATTGTTACTCTCCTCCAGACTGGCGACCTTGTCCTGCAGCTCCTTCATAATCTTTTCCCTAGTCTCCAACTCGATGGGGGCGACGGGGGCGGGTCCATCGGTCTGGAGGTTGTAGTCATGCTTGACCCGGACCTCATCCAGCTGAGCCTGAGTCAGAGCCAGGTGTGTCTCTAGAGCGAACAGGTGGTCCCTCAGAACCGGGTGAAGTACACCAGGAGTGGGATCTCCCTCACCATCGCGCATCCCGTAGTGACGGAACCGCGTGGTACCCAGCTCGTACTGGTGAAACCTCACCAGGCGAGCAATCGCCTCCTAGCAAGCTCGGCCTAGGCCCTCCTCCCAGGTACGAGCGTACACTATGAAGCTGATAGGATCCGACCGTGGAGTCACCTCCGAACCTCGGAGCTCACACCGCACAATCAGGCGGAGCTCGGTGTCCTCCCCATTGGTGATCTGGAAAGCCCTGAACTCCGCAGCTGGGCGGTGAACAAGCGCAAGCAGATCCATCAGATCCTGAGCAAAGGGCGTCTTCCCATCCTGAGTCAGCTGGAGGTGGTGCACAGGAACTCCAACCATCTACAAGTTTTAAGAGTTTAAGTTAGATGACAAGTGTGCAAGATTTTAACATAGTAAAACATTTAATAGTTTACTATAGAGGGGATAAGAGAGGTAAGCATTCTATACTATGCATTTGACCATCTCTTTAGTTTAGAAAAGAGTTTTTGATTTCCCCCCATCCTATCTACCGACCAACCTAACTAGGCTGCAATGGTCTGAACAGAGGCTCTGATACCAAGTCTGTGGGGCACCCCGGACTATATGTCCGAAGCGACCAGCTATGTATACAGTCATGCTCCCATGATCAGTTCGCATGACACACAACTCGACATGGATATCATAGTCTCAATGTTCATACAATACCGAGTACAAGTCATACATTAAATAAGTCTTACATGGCCTCATCGGGCTCAAATAGCAGCGGAAAAGCAAAAGCAACAAGGGTAGGGGCGACACAACCCACAGGGTAGATCAGAGCATAACACGTCCTAGTATTCTCCGGTAGCATCGTCGTCATATACCTGCTCCTCCAAGCCTGGCCGATGGAATAACCAGGGACAAAGCCGTGAGTACATACAAAGTACTCGCAAACCACCTAAAGAAAGAAACAAAGTTTTGTACAAGAAAATAATGGGATGGCTATATGGTGGAGTTTCTCATAGGGTTTCCTATCTACTCAACATTATTATTAAGTTCGCAAAGTTTTAAACTTGGCAAGTTTTATTTCCCACAATGCATTTGGATAAGTCAAGTCGAACCCTTTTTCAACTAGAACAACACCATCATCGCGAACCATAAACTCAGTACCGGATTTCTCATCTATTCCCCACAAAGTATGGCCTCACTAGCTGTCCATGACCGTGGACTCCGACTACTCGAATAGATTTACACTCTGCAGAGGTTGTACACTTTACCCACCACATTCGATACATCCGCCGTGTGTCCCCACGGATCGTCATACTTCAGTATGCGGGTCTCGGATAATCGACCTTAGCTTTCCCCTTGTCTGCCCTAGTACAGGTGAATCCACCCCTTGCGTACTGCATGGACTTTCCGTGTGCCAGGACATGCTCCTCTAGGACCCAAGCCTGCACCGTAGTCGAAGAGTACCAAGGTTCCTTCCGACACTAAGCCTAGCGAATTTCACCCATCGACTTCGAGGGCTATCGGATTCGTGGAATCACGCATCCATGTGTAGTTATAGGACCCCCGTACTAAGACAAACAAGCTTCCAACTAGCCCTGTCCCATACCAGAGTATAGTGGTTGTACTGTAATGCTAGATTTTGGCGGCACAAATAGAGAGTCCCTCCAGACTTTGTCCATGTCCGACGATGTTCCACAATCCCGGCTATACCACCTTCTTAGGTGAATGCCGTACCAAGTAGTATGACTTTCCAAGTTGTTATGTAATGCTAAGTACTAGAGCTTGGTGATGGTCTCGGCAGAATGCCGGGATCATCGGGGTTCTACTTAGTTTTTCCCAATTAGGTAGGCTATGGGGTGGTGTGGAGTTTCTCTAATACAACTAATACAATCCCAAACCATATGACTTTAATACTAGCATGATACAATATAAATGATACCAAGAAGTAAAAATGGGTAATGCGGAGTTTGAGTTTTGACGGTGGCTTGCCTTCCTCGACGATGTACCCTGGATCGGCTTCTTCGGTGGCAAGGGAGGAGTCTTCACCTGCAACATACGGCGTATCGTCTACACGTTGCGGAAGAAACAGATTCACTATTACAATCGGGCAAAACAAACAAAGCACACAACACTCAACTTTACTAACAAACAACTAGTAATGAAGAGTATATTTTGTACTAGCATTGAAATACTAAATCAACACTTCAAAGTTAAATATCAAAACAAGACATTGGAATAATTTAATAGGATTACGACAACATGATTTTATTAAGCAATTCTTAACTAGAGTCATGTTAAGTGATTTACTAACAACTTATTAACTTGTTTAATTCCATAACCAAGTTCAAAGATATAACATTCTGACCACATGCTAGTTTAATATTAAACTAACAAAAAAAATAGTACTAACATAAGTTACAAAGGAAATACTAGCAATAGTAATAATAATAATAATAATAATAAAAAGGTCACAAATTTATTTAGTCCAAATAATATTCTACACACACAGAAAAATCAAGAATAATCACAGGAGTAAATAAAAATCAACATTACATTTTTAGGGCTTACAGGGAATTGATTAAAACTATTACTAGCTGCTAAAAAGCACAATTAACTAGTTTAAACTAACTCAATTAATTTGACACTGCATAAAAATTATTCTAAGTATACAGAAAAAATAAAACAGAATTTTCTAAACCACACAAAATTTATTTCACACTTTTCTGAGCTATGGTTATTTGTTTAGAATTATTTTAATGCTGCAGTTTTTAAGAAAAAGGAAAAAAAATACAGCCGGCCCATGGCTACTGGACGCACCCGGGCACAGTCTCTCTTTTTTTTCCTTAACGGGCCGAGCCCAGCGGAGCAGTAAGGGTTTTTTTTAATCGAAAGGGTATTGTGCTCCATGGGCCGTTAGATCTCGGGAGATCGGACGGCCAGGGAGCTGTCTTCCAGCTCGGGCCGGCTGGAGCTCGGGGGCTGCTCCCATGGCGTCCAGGGGGACTGCCTGGCCTCGCCGGCGGCCCTCCGGCGGCCGGCGGCCGGTGGCAAGCGGCGGCGGGGGTAGGGGGGCCCTAGGGGGTTCCATTTTTGCACTAAAAAGGGGCATGCATCGTGGAAAAACTGTGGCGCTAGCGACGGATTGTTCGGGCTCGGGCGGCTCACCGGGGGTCGTTCCGGCGACGGCGGGCGGCGTGGAGGGGCGGCGGGCGTAGAGGACTCCGGTGGGGTTCCGTTTTTGGCGTTTGCGGCGGCCGGGGACGTCGGCGTGGAGGTCGGGCTCGGGCTAGACGAACGGGCGACTTGGGGCGGCGGCGCGGTCTTCCTGGCGCGGATCCTCGCCGGCGCCAGCTCCGGCGAGAGGTGGCGGAGGCGGAGAGGCGCGCCGGCCTCTCCCTCCTCTCCTCTTCTTCCTCATCCCTCCTCCTCCTTCCTCCTTTCTTCCTTCTCTCTTTCTTCCTTCTCTTCTGTTTCTTTTCTTCTGCTACCGATCAGTGGGGGGGGGGGGGGTGGAGCTGCTGTGGTGTTCTGGTGATGGGAGAGTGGAGTGAGGAGGGGCGCCGGGGGTGGGGTTTTATAGCAGGAGGGGAGAGGTGCGGCAGCCGGGGAGGCGAGCGAAGGGAGCGGGAACGGTGCGAGGGCTGACGTTGGTGCTCGTGGGCGTGCCTACGTCACAGGGGGGGGCTTGGGCTGACGTTAGCAGGGGGGGTGCGGGAGAGGCTAGGGTAGTTTTCCTTCTTTTTCTTTATAAAAGTTCCTTAATACACAATTTCAAGCACATAAAAAAAATGCACCCCAAGTGTTTGTGAAAATGCCTAAACAAAACAAAAACAAAAATCTATTTAAAAAAAAACAATCTGAAATTTCTGGGTATTGTGAGTGGATCATGGTCATGCATGAATTTTATTAGACCTGAAATATGTTAATCGGATTTTAATGATCTTTGTTTTGGTTTTTCTTCATCGAGCGAAAAGGTATTGCCTTTGGGCTTTGTGGTGATCAAATCATTACTAGGATAATTTATACCACGGAAAATATATAAGGTTTTATATCCCTTATATAAAAGAATAACAAACAAAACAGATGAAAAGAGAAACCATCTACAAGTGAGAATGTGAGGGAGTGCAAAAGTGTTACGTGTGTGACGGTCTTACATATGTGCATACTAGGGTATTAGTGTGGACGTGCTTATGATCATGCCAAGATGATCAACAAGATAGTGTGGATAACATATGCTAATCACACAAGTACATTGACCACAAACGACAACCACCCAAGTTTAGCATGATCAACACTAAGCACACATAGTCAAACACGGATTCAACATCCCAACACTACAACCATGCTAAGTTTCTGTTAGCTCTGGCATTCTAATAAAGGAATACAAAAGTTGGGATGTGACAATTCCATTAGTTCATAATAAGTTTTATACTGTGCTATAACTGTATTAAGCGGAAACATTAATACACGTGTGGTATCCAAACAACCAGGTCCCTAGTTAACTCTAGTATACTAGTCCATTGGGCAATGGATGATCAAAGTTTCCTGATCATGAGATGTGAAAAGTCTATTGACAATGGATTCATGTCATTGGGAGAATGATATGATGGACACACACCCACCGAAAGTGTTGCAATGTGATCCAGTCACATAGTTAAACATTGCGATAACTATAACGTAGTGACCCAATCCTTAAGACCGTGATGATCATACGTAATTGCTATCTACCAGGATGCTTTGAGTGGATTAACCGTTACACTGAAACATGGTAACTAGAAAGGTGTATCTTGGGTATTCCGAAGTACATATGTTGATGAGTATGCAAATAGATCAAAACGGGATTTGTCCATGCGAGTGAAGGATAGGTACTCTGGGCCCACTCGGTGATATTACATCATAAAGATTGCAATCATGTGACTAGGTCACGGGGTTGTAATATCACGGGAACGAGTAAACATGTTTGTTTGTAACGAGGATGAACTAGGTATATAGGATACCGAAGATCAAACCTCGGACAAACAAAGTACCGTATGACAAAGGTATCAGGACTCAACGTTAACGGTCAACGATGAAGTTAATTCGATGGAATCGCAGGGGCACATCAAGGATTCGAACCAGATCCCACATGATGGTCATTGGTCAGAGAGTGTCTGATCATGTCTGTTGTTTCCCGAATCGTAGGGTGTCACGCTTAAGGGTATTCGACGCAATAAGGATAGATTCGGGATCGCCGGAGAAATAAGAGAGAACTCCGAAATCGTTTCGGAGGGGTGACGGAAAAAGTTCCGTAGTTCCGAATTGTTTGGAAAGTTATTTGAATATGTTTTATTATTTAATTAAATGAATTAAATATTAAAATATAATTTAAATAATTAAAAAGAACAAAGGTTCTTTTATTTTTCTTTAAAAGGAAGGAAAATAAAAAGAAAAGAAAAGAAAAAAATAGAGGTGGGAGGTGGCGCATGGGCCACTTGGCCCAAATACCACCACACCATGGTGGTTGGGGTTGGCCGGCCACATGCAAAGGCCTCCACGGCCATGCATGCATGCGTGGGCACATGGTGCAACTAGCACACATGTGGTACTAAGTTTAGTACCACATTGCTAGTTGATGGGGCTGCGTACCCTCTTTTTCCCCTATATATAGATGTGGAGGGTGCCCTTTTTTACACAGAAAATTCCAAAAAAATCCCAGAAAAATACAGATAAATTCTGGTGATCACTCTCTCCCTTTCTCCCTTCTTTGAGCGGACTCCCCTTGTTTGGAGTCTGCACTGGGTTGGGGATTTCTCCACCATACGCACGCCGTCGTGCTGCTGGAATCGGGATCCGAATCCATCTTCTTTCTGCTGCTCTTCTGGTTCAGAGCCCGGAGGGAACGTCGGGTACACCATATGTGTGTAATCCCGCGAGGCGCTACACTTGTGGTGCTCCTTCATCGTCGAGGCTGTATCGTGACGTCTTCACCGACAGCGTTCCAACGGGGACGTAATCCCGTCATCGGTCTTTGAGGACCGGGTGGCCTCAGGAGTCATCGTGGATCTTGGCGGCATCGAGGATTTCCGTGTACGACTACGTCAACCACGTTCACGTGGGAACGTTTCCCGCTTAACGGACTACCTAGAGGTATGTTACCGTATTCCATCCGTTACATACATCGCCATAGCATAGGTCTTGGGTTCGGGACGCGTAGGTCATGAAAAATTATTGTTTTCTGCCCCGTTCCCCAACAGTGGTATCAGATCAAGGCTATGCGTAGATGTATTGTAAGCATAGAACACATCTAGTATGTGGGCATCAATTCTCCAATTGTTACCCTCTCACGTGTACTCGTTTAGCATTGCGGCAATGTCCTGATGAAGCGGCCCCGACCGACCTTACGCGTTTACGCGAGACTGGTTCCACGCTTGACATATGGCTTGTACCATATAAGTGGCTGGGGGGTGTCTGTCTCTCTAACATTAGCTATGCGAAGACGTTTGCAACGAAGGGCCCTGACAGGGGTGTAATAGAGACAATTGCGGGATTGGTGTTGTGGTTGTATGTTCGTAGGCATAGAAACGGTTCTATCTCGAAAGCCCTATCAGCCACGTAAAACTTGCAAAAGATAAAGTAGAGGCGTCTAAAATTTAATTTGCAGGGGGGGCATCATAGTTAGTATGATTTATAATATAGCATCCTATTTTGCTTGTATTGGATATACGACGGTAGCATTATAGGATGATCCCTCACTAATCCAACAAAGTGTCCTTCCTTAGTGAAGCACCATCTGGAAAGACCTCCATTATGGAGGCATCGCGTGTCACACGGGTGTCAAACATATTAGCGTTCAAATGAGATGGGTGGAGCAAGCCTAGCATGTCCAGAAACATGGCCTTGCATACGCGGCATATAATCACTAAGGTTATTGTGGCGAGCCTGGCATATGTAGATATGGCCTCGGGACACAGTGATCGAAAGATCGAGCATGAGTCACATGGATGATGTGATTGGCATGATGGCCTACCTTGAGAATATACTGATGGTCGTGTCACGCAGGGGAGGTATAGTTCTCAAGGATTGTGTAATCACTTAGAATAAACTATGAGGGATGTTTGTCTCAGTGGGAGTTATAGAATTGTTTAAAACATGAACTCCTATTATGAACTTAGTCTTCATGTCTTAGCAAATATCATTGTAGATAATGTCATACCCAATGTTTATAACCATGGCTCTTTTAGTGTGATGTAGAACTTAAGGTAAATGGGTCTTACTTCAATGATTGGTACCAACACCATTAGAAATATACTCATTAGTAATGACTTACAAAACGTAATACAAGAACTGCTAGGAGATACACCAGATAACTCCATAAATTAGGAAGATGATGATGAGTATTGTACTCATCGTCACTTATATGACTGTCCAAAACACCATACTTCATATTACGGAATATGAGTATATGGACGGGGTTTCTTTCAACCATGGTTGAAGGAACAACCTGCTAAGAAAGTTACTTGGAAAATGTATAAGATACATGAACACCTTGTGTACAACTTGGACTACTGAATGACTGGTTACTTTGCGATAACTCGGAAGTGGCATCCGCTTCCTCCCAGCTACAAAGACCGTGTCTAGACTATGTCATGAAAGAGATTTTTTCACCGTTCATGAGGTCATGGTTAAAGTTGAGAACTTTTAAAGGTAGAACCAATGCAGGAATAGTCATTGACGGAGAAAGTATATTTGATATGCGGGTTATAAATGTCTTTCCCCACAAAACACTAATTGCGGTTGATTAAGTATTCGATGCTTGAACTTACTTCTTAAGGAGTGGCTTGAAAGGGATGAGGTGACAATGTGTGCTGACGATAATCAAGATAGTTGATGGTCGACAACATTCTTCCTCTACGTCTATCATTTGATTAATATATGAATAAATTTATGATCGTTTGAATGAGGACTTTATTAGTGTGTCTTGCATCTTGCTAAGACAATTATTCATATTAGTGAGAAACAAGTCAGTTGTTCTCCTTTTATGAATGATATCTTTTATGGTCACATTACGGTTATGAATGAGTTATTCTTATATTGATGATAGTAGTTTGATCATTTATAAGAAATACTGTAATGCCAAGAATTATCCAAACCTAATAATGACACTATCGTTTCAAGTCATGAATGGTATGATGAAGTCTTGAGATACTTGATCTCTTGACACATGCAAACCATGCCTCTTTAGGTGTGATGACTGAAACCTCGCATTCTGGTAAAATAGAGTTTGCGATGATTGTTGAAGATCATACATAATGATGTATCATATTTCAGCATGTAGTGATTTTCATTATTTCGTGAACTTCATATGTGGACTTAGATGAATATGTGTATTCACTAATGAAACATGAGTCTGAAATAGGTTGATGTGATCAAAGGGATTTCAGAATGAAGACGGGTATTAAATTAACAAGAAAGACAAGTCTCTATGATTTGATCAAAGTGACAAATGTTTTGAGTTAGCCTTGGGCATACAGACTTGTGTGAAAGTTGTTTCACAAATTACAATGCTTAGAACACTTCAATATTGTTGATGTGCCTGAACATTATAGTCATACTCTATTGAATAGTGTATAGTCTAAAGTTATATCTTAACGAGTTACGTTATTATTGTTTAGAGTTATTAATTTAATATGCAAACACTCACTTCATTATAGGGAACCATCTAAGTTCGTGGAAACCAACACCATATCAGTCATGGGGTATCGTGGTTTCTAGGAAGTTTGATTTATGTGATAAATTATCTTTGTAGTGTATCCCTAGTCAACTATGGATACATCTTCCACAACTAGAACCAAAGGAGCAAACCTTGTGTTGCTATAAGTTTGGCGTTTGTCAAGAAGTGTTCTTGATAAAATTGTTAATGGAAGAAAGTGAAAGTTCAACCAAGGTAATTGACCTTGCCTCCATATGTCAGAGTAGCGCAACGGAATGTGTTCCGGAACCAAAGCTCTACAATTATAGGAGAAAATGATGATAATGATCATGGTGTTTCGCTTGAAACTTATACTAAATAAAGTAGGATTCAAGAATACATGTTTGTCCCTTGTGCAAAGTAATATTCATGATTCACTTGTCATGTTGATAGAAAAAGACATACCTATGGACTACGAAGAAGCGATGGTGGACCTAAGTATGAGAAATGACTATGATTCATGAAATCCTATATTGAGTTACATTTAAGATTGCTTGAATCTTATCGAGTAAAGAGGCTACTTGATATTCTCAATAACTTCAAGGTTATAAGGAATAAATGTAGACATCAAGATCGATTTTTCATGAAGAATGTTTCTGACAAATTCAAAAAGGTTGACTACAATATGTAGCGATGCTTGAGTTAATGGGATATTCACTATGATTGATCCAAATTGTTATCAATACCTTGACTTCCTCAAATCCTGTATTTGAAGAAGTGTTGTAATTGGTACAACAAAAAGGTTTTGGAAAACATATGGATGCTAGTGTCTTGTAACCGGAATTCTCAATTTGATGGATGAACAAAGTGATTTTGGACTTAGACAAAATATTGAGAAACATGCATTTGCATGAAACTGAGTGGGGGTTGAATAGTTTCCTAAACTTATTATGTGGACGACATATTTTGAGTGGGAGCTATGGGAGTGTTATCCTAGTCTTATATGTGGCTGACATATTTGAGTGGGAGCGTGACAACATTCTCATATATAACATATGGTGAATGATGTAGTTGGTATTAATGATTATTGAAAATCTTTCATGAATGAAGTTAAGCATTGAAAATCTATTAAGATAGATTAATGCGTTTAATATCATTGAGTCGGAATACTTTCCTGGATAAGATTATGAAGAAGTTCAGAATGGGACAAGTCAAGAAGGTAGTTCTTACTTGTATATCCAAGAGAAGTATCGAGTTAATCTCAGTACAAGAACAATGGTTAAATGATGGTTAAATGAAAGAAATGGATGTGCTACATCCTCTATGCCCCTGTCATAGGTTCTTTCATATAAAAACCAAAGTTTTGTACTCGACGTAATGTGACCCAAGTTATTAGTAAGAAGAACATGTTGTGATATGATTTATGAGTAAATCATTGAACAAAGAGTTAAGTTTATCCTTCAGTATCTGGGGAGAACTGAGGATACATCTCTAATTTGTAAAGGATAGTGGACTTGACCATAAATGTTATGCTGGTTCAAGTTCTAACACTAACCTGGAAAATTGAGATATCATACTAATAAATGCCTAAGTTGAAAGAAACATGGTTAGACATCAAAGTTGCATACAGTGCACTAAGGATTAAATCTACAATGATATGGCTACTTTAGAAGTGGCAAGAGTTATATTCTGGATTAAGAAGTTCGACTTCTGACTGAGTGAGTTTCAGTGTGCATGACTATGGGAAAGTCCGCATGACCCACCGGATGTCATTGTTGAAACACAAACAAACGAAGTCTCACTCTACCGCCGAATATATATATATACCTCATCATTATAATGGATAATTAAATAATGTCAAACTAGGTGACATTAATGATTTGCAAAAGACATATGGATCTGAATGGCACAGACCGTTGATACAACCTTTTCCATAAGCAAGCATGATCAATAACCATATAGATGATATGGACTTATGATGCACAGAAAAATGCAACTAGATTATTTGTACTCTAGTGCAAGTGGGAGACTGTTGGGAATGTGACCTAGAGGCAAATAAAATATGTTTATTGGCATATTCCATTAGTTCATAATAAGTTTTATACTGTGCTATAACTGTATTAAGCGGAAACATTAATACACGTGTGGTACACAAACAACCAGGTCCCTAGTTAACTCTAGTATACTAGTCCATTGGGAAATTGATGATCAAGGTTTCCTGAGCATGAGATGTGAACAGTCTATTGACAATGGAGTCATGTCATTGGGAGAATGATATGATGGACACACACCCACCGAAAGTTTTGCAATGCGATCCAGTCACATAGTTCAACATTGCGATAACTATAACGTAGTGACCCAATCCTTAAGACCGTGATGATCATACGTAATTGCTATCTACCAGGATGCTTTGAGTGCATTAACCGTTACACTGAAACATGGTAACCATAAAGGTGAATCTTGGGTATTCCGAAGTAGATATGTTGATGAGTATGCAAATAGATCAAAACGGGATTTGTCCATGCGAGTGACGGATAGGTACTCTGGGCCCACTCGGTGATATTACATCATAAAGATTGCAATCATGTGACTAGGTCACGGGGTTGTAATATCACGGGAACGAGTAAACATGTTTGTTGGTAACGAGGATGAACTAGGTATATAGGATACCGACGATCAAACCTCGGACAAAAAAAGTACCGTGTGACAAAGGGATCAGGACTCAACGTTAACGGTTCAACGATGAAGTTAATTCGATGGAAGAGCAGGGGCACATCAAGGATTGTAACCAGATCCCACATGATGGTCATTGGTCAGAGAGTGGCTGATCATGTCTGCTGTTTACCAAACCGTAGGGTGTCACGCTTAAGGGTATTCGACACAATAAGGATAGATTCGGGATCGCCGGAGAAATAAAAGAGAACTCCGAAATCGTTTCGGAGGGGTGACGGAAAAAGTTTCGTAGTTCCGAATTGTTTGGAAAGTTATTTGAATATGTTTTATTATTTAATTAAATGAATTAAATATTAAAATATAATTTAAATAATTAAAAGGAATAAGGTTCTTTTATTTTCTTTAAAAGAAAGGAAAAGAAAAAGAAAAGAAAAGAAAAGAAAAAGAAAAAAATAGAGGTGGGAGGTGGCGCATGGGCCACTTGGCCCAAATACCACCACTGGTGGGTGTTGTTGGCCGGCAACATGCAAAGGCCTCCACGTCCATGCATGCATGCGTGGGCACATGGTTCAACTAGCACACATGTGGTACTAAGTTTAGTACCACATTGCTAGTTGATGTGCCTGTGTACCCATTTTTCCCCCTATATATAGATGAGGAGGGTGCCCCTTTTTCTACACAGAAAATTCCAAAAAAATCCCAGAAAAATATAGATAAATTCTGGTGATCACTCTCTCCCTTTCTCCCTCCTTTGAGCGGACTCCCCTTTTTTGGAGTATGCACTAGGTTGGGGATTTCTCCACCATACGCATGTCGTCGTGCTGCTGGAATCGGGATCCGAATCCATCTTTTTCTGCTGCTCTTCTGGTTCGGAGCCCGGAGGGAACGTCGGGTACACCGTATGCGTGTAATCATGCGAGGCGCTACACTTGTGGTGCTCCTTCATCATCGAGGCCGTATCGCGACGTCTTCACCGAAAACGTTCCGACGGGGACGTAATCCCTTCATCGGTCTTCAAGGACCGGGTGGACTCAGGAGTCATCGTGGATCTTGGCGGCATCGAGGATTGCCGTGTACGACTACGTCAACCACGTTCACGCGGGAACGATTCCTGCTTAACGGACTACATAGAGGTATGTTACCGTATTCCATCCGTTACATACATCGCCATAGCATAGGTCTTGGGTTCGGGATGTGTAGGTCATGAAAAATTATTGTTTTCTGCCCCGTTCCACAACATTATGCCCTGGAGGTAATAATAAATTGTATTATTATAATTACAGGTTCATTATTAAAGTTTATATGTCTGTGCTATAACTGCAAATGGCTTATGCGGAGGTTTGCCAAGTAGCATGTTAACTGCCTCCGGAGGAAAACCCATATGCAGGTGTGGAGTATAAACACCAAGTGTTCTTAGTCTGCCTCTAGGACTAACCCATGTGTTATGGATGACATGTTTTCCTGTTCATAGGGCATTGGAAATGTCGGTAACACATGGGAGCACATTGTTGCTAGAACAAGGGTGCTGAACCGACCCAATTGTATGATTTACTTTGAGATCGCATCGTTTCTATGTTATAAGTAAAATCATCTAAGTTAATATGCATGTGTCCTTCATGACCATAAGAATGTTTCGTAACTTCATACCGGAGGGTGGGTTTTGACACTGTCCCAACACCACCCGTAACAGGCGTGGCAATAACGGCTTTGATCACTCACACCTGAAGGTGTGTCAAGGGACTTAACGATTCGAGTTGGGAATTTGCTCCTTTAACGATGGAGAGATACTTCTGTGGGCCCTGTCGGTATTACGGCATCCAACATCGTTTGGCCAGACACTGTGAATTGATCACAAGGGATACCGGAATACTAAACGAGAAAATGAAACAAAACAAGGAGGATGACTTGGTATAATGGTTAATGGTTAATCATGCCGATACCTAATAGATCTCACCTCAGGTTTTGTATAGTATCGTGAAGAAAATAGGACTAGCATGTTAAGCTTGTGGTTTACTCGAATTTATATTCGTGTAGATACGGGAACCGTTATGGGTGTCCATGGCTCCGCTATCGGTTATTGTTCCGCGGGAAAGTAAGTTTCCAGTTCATGTCCGTATTCTACCGAACATATGGGGTCACACACTTAAGGGTGGAAGATTTGTTTAGTAGTAGAGTGATAGGAGCACGAGTATGACACACCGGAAAATTTTCGGAGAGATTGAGATTTAATCGGAGAGAAAACCGGAATCGTTTCGGGGCACCGGTAAAGTACCGGGAAAAAGTTTTGAGAAAACCGGGTAAAACCGAAGGGCAGGAAAAGTCCCGGGATGGTCTAAATATGTTTAATATTTATTTCTTGTGAATTCTAGACTTGTTTTAGAATTAATAAAAGGGATTAAATATCAATGGGCCCCCTCTCACTTGGAAGGCCCAAGTGGGGAGGGAGCACTTGGACCAAGGAGGCCTATGAGGGGGAGGCGCCTAGGAGGAAGCTTCCTCCCCCTTCCTTGGCGCCCCACCAGGTGGAGGGAAACCCTAGGGCGCCCCCCTAGGGCTGCCCCCTCCTCCAAGGTGGACGCCCCTCCCCTCCCACTATAAATGGATGAGGAGGGGGCACCCCCAAGAAGACACATATTTTTTCTTTTGCCTCAGGGCTGCCCCTCCTCTCTCCTCTCTTGTAGATCTGATATACACGATATCTCGAAGTGCTGCTCCTCCCTCTTCTCTACTCCGGAGGCGCCGAGCTCTGGACAGCGGAACCCTGCCGGATCTACTACACCGTACGTGTGGATCAACCGTAGAGAGATCGTACGTTCGATCTTCGTTCGAGGGACTTCTAGATCTGTTCGTGGGGTGTCACACGGATCAGATCTGTTCGAGGGATTGCATCGCCTCAGTCTTCCCCAACTCTCCATCAACTTCTTCCGCTGCGAGAGAACTACCGTTTGAACGGTTGTTAAGGTAACAAGATCGCTAACTGTGTTTGCATCTATCTAGATCTGTTCTTGGGACTTGGTTTCGTAGTGCCGATTTTTTTTTGTTTTCTACTCCGAATCCCAATAGCAGTATCATGAGCTAGTTCTAGTAATAGATGAAGGTTCGATCTAGAGTTCATAGTGATGAACGGGCATTGCACAAAATTTTCATTGTGTGCGGTTTTTGATAATAGATCTAAACTGAATCTTCTAGTTGCTTCCCCTCTAATTGCACAAGTTGATCCCTTCTGTATTTCTTGATTTTCTTACAAACATCTTGCCCCTCGGGGTACTTCTATGCTGCTCCTAAGTATGCTGGTCGCGCGAAGATGATTTAGGTCTTGCTTTTGGTGTGGAGAAATTGTGTAACAAAAGGGGCGTGTTAGATTGTTGATCTAGCACGGGGATCACACGTATTGACGATTGTTCAGTATGGGTCATGAGATTAAATTGTAGTCTCAATGTTGATACGCCCCGAGTGTTAATCTAGCAACTTGAAGATTGTGCTTTATGTGGTTACGTAGCTAGCAAAACGTTTTGCCATGCAAACCCTAGTAGCCACGTAAAAGAAGCAAAGAACGAGTAGAAGAACGTCTAACTTGTTTTTGCAGGAACATGTGATGTGGTATAGTCTTCGTCATGATAAAAGTTGTATGAGATGATTATACTTTGTACATGTTAAATTTGCATGACTTGCATGTCATGGTACGGCATGATGGTTGGATCCATATGATTGTCATTTATTTGGCCTGCACGCCAAACTTCATGTAATTTTGTTTTAGTAGAATAGATGCTAGCAATATTTGTAGTATCTACATGAAGATGATGATCATATGTCATGGTGCTTGACGACGTGTCGTGCGTGGAGGTGATGCTCTCCGCCAAAAGAAGATGAAGAAAGAAAAGCATGGTGCTTTGAGCTTCTTGAAGAAAAGGGCTATACCATATCACACACATTAAATTTCCTGTGATGTTAATCCTTTTCATTGCCTGTTTTGATTGCGCACTAGTCGTAATTTTAATAGGATGATCTCTCTTAAAATATCAAGAAGTTCGTGCTCTCCCAACCGTGCAACCGTCTATAATAAACGCCACCTGAGGTGCGTCGTGTAACACGAGTACCAACGGAAAGGTAACAAAGAGGCGGGTGGATTGAGTTGTCTCCACCACAATAGCGCTTGGTTGTCTTGATGTTCTAGCTTATCTGATCTGAGCTCGGAGCACAAGTGTCGAAAGACTAATACAAGAGTCACAAACTGGTTGTGATTGGTTTTGTTAGACCTACCGGGTTGATCTCCTCCATGGCTGAGTGTTACACCGGTGGCAGGTGTATTGATCCGGATCTTGATTACCCTAAGATCAATTTTGAGAGATATTGGTTTTAGTGGGAGCATTAGGTTAAAATTGTTAAGATTAATGCAATTAATTTTGAACCATGTCTAAATCAATATGTTTATATCGTTGTAGAGAGATGGCCCGCAACAAAAATGATTTTAGCTTAGGACCGATGCTTGAAAAAGAAATGCTTGCTGCAAATAGAGGCGAATATGCGGACTGGTTCCGCAATTTGGGTTTGTCCTCAAAGTTGCTTAAAAAGGACTATGTTCTCATAGCATCTCTTCCACCAACTCCCATAGAGGATGCATAGTAGGACGATAAGAACGTCTATGTCACTAAAGTGGATGACCACGCCGCAGTACAATGCTTGATGCTGACATGCATGGATACTGAGCTTCAGAAATGCTTTAAGAAACTTCACCATTTTTGACATGGTGAAAAGACTGAACGCTCTGTATCTGAAGCAAGCTAGGACTGAACATTATGAGATAATGAAGCAGTCGTGGGAATGCAAGATGGCAGAAGGTGGCTCCTTAAGTGAGCACGTGATCAAACTTGTTGGTTACGCACAAAGGTTAAGTGCTCTTGGATTTGTGATCCCTATGACTCTCGGCACTGACGTTCTCCTTGCGTCACGCCCCCATCTTACCACGGTTTTATCATGAATAATAAAATGAATGGGCTTGACAAGACCATAGACGAATTGTTCGCTATGCTTAAGACTGCGAAAGCATCTATATAAAAGGATCCAGACCATATGATGGTGGTAATCAGGGACACTGGAAGAGGAACTGTAAGAAGTATCTGGGAGATATGAAGAATGATCTTAGCACCGTATGTATAAATAAGTTATACGAAGTTAATAGACAATTTCATTATTTCACCTTCATAGGTATATTTGATTCCATATCGATTGCACTTGTTTTGCAACTCGATACAGCGAATTATTAGAATTCGAAGGAGAAGAGTTAATCAATTGCAAGTCCGCGTCGGAAGTGGTGCCCAAGACACCCAAGGCTGTCGGCGTTCGTCTATCAAGATTTATCTTAGAGTTAATAAATGTTATTTGATTCAGAGGTTGTGTAAAACATTAATATTGTATTGTGTCGTTTACACGGTGGATGTGTTATCCATGTTTTGAATAATGGTTAATCGAAAATTATTACTCTCTGAATGTCACCCTACGTGGTGAATTATTTAATTTGAAATCTTGATGTTATGTCTATTTTCTTGATTGCTAAATAAATTAAGTTATGTGATGATAATGCCATTATTGTAATAGCATAAATGACTTAGTCGCATTAGAGCGCATACAGAAGCTTCATATCGATGAAGTCATTCAATCTCTTGACTTTGAGTCATTTGACACATGCAATGTTATTCTAATAGACAAAATCGTTTGTTCAAAGTGTTTAGTAAACTATTGGTAATAACACATAACAATGTGTGGAGAACCAATAAATAGTACTTTACATAAAACTTTCTGATAATGACTATTATAGATATACCGATATTTAGACAAGACATAATATCTGAAATTTTTAATAAGTTCAAAACTGTTTCAACACAAAGAGAATAATCATCACACATAGATCAAATATTCGACGATCTGATCGTAAAATAAATGAGTTAAAGAATTTAGCAAACATCATCGAGTATATGAAGTCAGTTCATAAACTAGCGTCACCTGAAACCCCGTATAGCTACGGAGTATCTTGATGCATAACCAAGCCCTATATGACATATTGGAATTAAAATTGTTTTCTACCATGAATTCCAGCATGACATGGTGAGGTTGGTGATGAACTTAAACCACACTCCCATTTACTATACTGCTTAACACTTTAAGAAACCACTTACGAACTAAATAGAGCGTCGTCATATGTTTGTTGAAACAATGCCCTATAAGAATACGGCATGGATAAGAACTCCAATTGTTGTTTCATAATTTCGGAGATATATTTAGAATATACTCGATCCCGAATATAAGTACTGTACAAACAGCATGTTACGAACAACACTTCCACTACAATACCCGGGAAAAATGTTTATCACGGGACATGGGATTTTTCCTAAGAAAATTGCTCTCTTGAAATAATTAAGTGGGAGTACTAATAGCTTGATAATGATTACATTGAATCATTTGGTTCTACAAAATGAAACTTAGAAACTTGTTCTAGAGATAAACTCTGTGACCAAACCAGAAATTCCTACATTTGATGAAAATAAATGATGAAACTCTGAAATGTGTTCAAGAGATGAAATGATCAAGTCTTATCATGTGTCACACAACTTTGTAAATTCACGTTGGACCAAGGTTGTTCTATAGTGTGATAAACCTGTGAACTACAAGAAATCATGACGAGCACTAACTCCACTGTATGGCTTAAAAACCATAAAAACTTTATGAAAGCCATCCATCTAAATCAAGTTGAGAACTTGGTAAAACCCTCCTAAGGATACCAGATCATTAGAGTGGATTTGACTTTCATAGATATGAACATAGACGATAGCTTAATCGTTGATATTGCTCAAGTTATCGTAAAATAAGTTTTTCGATAGAGTTCAAAAGGTTGACTACAATATGTGTAGTGATGCAAATGTTCATATGGAAAATTACTGATAATCGCGACATACTTCCGAAGTATGACATATGGATTTTTCTTCTGAGAAAATTAAACAAAGGGTGTATGCATGATACAACCTGAAAGGATTTAATGATCTATACGATATTAGTAAAAGTGAGAATGCTTCAAAGATCAGTCCATAGTTGAAGCAAATATCACAGAGCTGGAGTAATAGTTTTTGATGAAGTTATAAAAGTTATTATTTCATCAATAACCATATAAGATATGGAATTAAGTGGGAGCACGATTCTAATCATATATGTGAATAACATATGAGTGATTGAAATTAATATTTTAGCAAAATAAAGCACTAAGGTCTTGAATATCCTGAAAGTGCAACAAGCACAAAATTAATCTAAATAGTAGATTAGTTATCTTGAAGTACCTCAGATGAAGAAAGGTTCTATGAGGAAAACTAAAGAGTTCATTACAATTAGATGAAAGAATGTTTCATAATGATTTGTAATATTTTTCCTTTTTCGGTCTATAGCTAAGTAGCAAAATAGGATGTTGAAAATTGCTTTTCAAGCTAAGGCACATAGCGGGATTTCTACAACGTAGACGTGAAACATGGCAACTCTGGAAGTTGCATAGGAGGGTATTTGGATCAGGAACACCATCATAGTGATTGGCATAGTTCCGAACTTTTGATCTGCATAAACCATATTTTGATATGAGCATCATGATCAAAACAAAGTAAGCTAAGAGCTCACTGTAGTCCAAACATGTTGAACGATAGTTCCCTATCTTCAAATACTTCATAAAGATGAAGGGGTACATTAAGATACACATGATTGAGACGAGCCTAAATGCGTTAAGCTCCGTGACAAAGTTTATACCACAAACGAGCATGAAGACCAAAGTGCCATTGGTCTGAGTAAACCATGCAACTAGATTATTGTCTCTAGTGCAAGTGGGAGACTGTTGGAATTATGCCCTAGAGGCAATAATAAATTGTATTATTATAATTCCAGGTTCATTATTAAAGTTTATATGTCTGTGCTATAACTGCAAATGGCTTATGCGGAGGTTTTCCAAGTAGCATGTTAACTGCCTCCGGAGGAAAACCCATATGCAGGTGTGGAGTATAAACACCAAGTGTTCTTAGTCTGCCTCTAGGACTAACCCGTGTGTTATGGATGACATGTTTTCCTGTTCATAGGGCATTGGAAATGCCGGTAACACATGGGAGCACATTGTTGCCAGAACAAGGGTGCTGAACCGACCCAATTGTATGATTTACTTTGAGATCACATCGTTTCTATGTTATAAGTAAAATCATCTAAGTTAATATGCATGTGTCCTTCATGACCATAAGAATGTTTCGTAACTTCATACCGGAGGGTGGGTTTTGACACTGTCCCAACACCACCCGTAACAGGCGTGGCAATAACGGCTTTGATCACTCACACCCGAAAGTGTGTCAAGGGACTTAGCGATTCGAGTTGGGAATTTGCTCCTCTAACGATGGAGAGATACTTATGTGGGCCCTCTCGGTATTACGGAATCCAACATCGTCTGGCCAGACACTGTGAATTGATCACAAGGGATACCGGAATACTAAACGAGAAAATGGAACAAAACAAGAAGGAGGATGACTTGGTATAATGGTTAATGGTTAATAATGCGGATACCTAATAGATCTCACCTCAGGTTTTGTATAGTATCGTTCAGCAAATAGGACTGGCATGTTAAGCTTGTGGTTCACTCGAATTTATATTCGTGTAGATACGGGAACCGTTATGGGTATCCATGGCTCCGCTACCGGTTATTGTTCCGCGGGAAAATGAGTTTCCGGTTCATGTCCGTATTCTACCGAACATATGGGGTCACACACTTAAGGGTGGAAGACTTGTTGAGTAGTAGATTGATAGGAGCACGATTATAACACACCAGAAAAGTTTCATAGTGATTGAGATTTAATCAGAGAGAAAACCAGAATCGTTTCGGGGCACCCGTAAAGTACCGGGAAAAAGTTTTGAGAAAACCGGGTAAAACCGGAGGGCCAGAAAAGTTCCGGGATGGTCTAAATATGTTTAATATTTATTTCTTGTGAATTCTAGAATTGTTTTAGAATTAATGAAAGGGATTAAATATCAATGGGCCCCCTCTCACTTGGAAGGCCCAAGTGGGGAGGGAGCACTTGGACCAAGGAGGCCCATGAGGAGGAGGGGAGGAAGCTTCCTGCCCCTTCCTTGGCACCCCACCAGGTGGAGGGAAACCCTAGGGCGCCCCCTAGGGCTGCCCCCTCCTCCAAGGTGGCCTCCCCTCCCCTCCAACTGTAAATAGATGAGGAGGGGGCACCCCCAAGAAGACATAGATTTGTTCTTTTGCCTCAGGGCTTCCCCTCCTCTCTCCTCTCTTTTAGATCTGATCTCCACCATATCTCGTAGAGATGCTCCTCCCTCCTCTCTACTCCGGAGGCGCCGACCACTGGACGGCGGAGCCCTGCCGGATCTACTACACCGTACGTGTGGATCAACCGTAGAGGGATCGTACGTTCGATCTTCGTTCGAGGGACTTCTAGATCTGTTCGTGGGGTGTCACACGGATAATCTCTGTTCGAGGGATTACACCGCGTCAATCTTCCCCAACTCTCCATCAACTTCTTCCGCTGTGAGAGAACTACCGTTTGAATGGTTGTTAAGGTAACAAGATCGCTAACTGTGTTTGCATCTATCTAGATCTGTTCTTGGGACTTGGTTTCGTAGTGTCGAATTTTTTTTGTTTTCTACTCCAAATCCCAACAAAATCCTCCCAGCAGTTGATGCTGTTGCCGGGCAAACTGTTCAGCCAAGTCCGAGCTGACCCCTGCAGCATCAGAGGAGCGTAGCGTACAGCTACACGCCGACTGCCGCCGGTGATGCCGACTACGGTCATGTAATCTGTCAGCCAGTCCTCTGGCTTAACGGAGCCATTGTACTTGGGGGTATCTCTGGGCAAGGTGAACCCTTTAGGGAACTGCTCGGTCCGAATGCGGTGTCCGAAACACGCTGGGCCCGCTGCTCCCTCCTCTTCCTGTTGTGCATCTCTTTCAAATAGCTCGATGCGATGTCTGGCATCATTCTAGCCGATCTGACGAGCGCCGAGCCGATTGCTGAATACTGGTCTTGCTTCAGGCTGACGAGGTGGGTCATTACGCTTGCTGCTAACAGCCGGATCCTCTGCTCTTCTGTTCATGATCGGGGGACCCCGATTGCTCCTGACCCTGCTTTCACGTCGGGACTGGCCCTGCTATCTGTTCTGCCGCGATGCATTCGACCACTGGATGGATTTCGGAACCGGCCTCGCAGTCCTTCTTGATGCTTCAGGCCCTGCAACCGGATCATCCAACGCCGCTTGCTGCTGCTGCTGCTTTGCCGATGCCAGAAGCTCACGCATTCGGCGAGTTTGCTGACGTCGTTCTTCTCCTTCAAATTCCTCCAGCTCATTCGCAATCTGCTCGGCAGCTCGCAAATTCTTTTCGGGCGTGTTGTATGTTGGCTGCTGGACAAATGCTGATGTTGCCGGCTGCTCGGCCCCTGACATCTCTCTGCCGACTGCACGGCCTCTACTCCTGAGATCTTCTAAGACCGCCGGTGAAATTGGCCGCCGCTCGCTGGCGTGCGCTGCATTGTACTATTTGGTAATGGATCCCAGCATGCGCTCTTCTGCCAGCACATGCTCAGCCCTGCAAGCGAGAGCAAGCCGTGCTGTCTCCAGATCGGTGTGGACTTTATCGGGGTCACCATTCCTGTTCACGGGCGTGTACAACACATCCCGCAACGCACTGGTGCCGACTCTTTCCGCGGCGTCCGCCTCCTCTTTGGCTTTCCTTGCTGCACTCGTCGCACCTTGGTTGCTTGATGCAGTCGTCCCAGCCATCATGACGGCTGCGTGCACACGTGACTCCGCTCCGCCGGGAGCTGCTGTGCAGCCCCTGGTCAGGAGTGGATCCGTGGCACTGGAGAAAACAAGAACCTCCCTGGGATACGCCTCGGGGAAGCAGCTGATGAAGAGGCGGTGGCTGCCGATCTGCAGCGAAACACCGGGCGACAGGGGTGCGCCGACCACAAACCGTGCAGCGTAGTCCACTACAAAGTCCACTGCCCCACGCCTAAAGATCAGGCCAGAGGCGTGGCTCATGCTCGATGACGAGGAAGATCCCGTCCGGATCAGAACTCTAGCCGACGCCTCGGTCTGCCCCACGGTGGGCGCCAACTGTCGTCGTTTAGTAAAAACAGATGCCATAGGGATGGCTAAAGGGAGGGGAAGACTCGAGGGAAACGGGTTGGGCACAAGCACGGTGGAGGACACCACAATGTAGCCAGGTTCGGGGCTCTCCGGAGAGATAACACCCCTAATCCTGCTTGTCTACTTGCTATAAATGATCTCATGTACTACAATCAATGCTCCTGGAGCTGTTCAGAGGAAGAAGAGACCTGCCGTGGGCATGGTTCTCTCCTTCTTCTCTACGGGAACTACTGTGGGAAATAAATGCGAAGGGGGCGTCCCTCTCGCAGGAGGGGTACCCCGGGCTCTTATAGTGTGAGATCAGCGTACTAAGGTCATTTCAGTCGGGTACTGGCCCCAGCTGTCATCCTCTCGTCGGCTGGGGTCCACCGACTACAAATCTCTGGTTGATCTGGACTTGTCAAGCGGCTGCCTATGCTGTAGCCTATAGGTTATGATGAGTGAACAGTGGAGCTACGATCTCTGGTCTTGTCGTCCTGTCTCCTGATTCAGAGGAATGGGTGACAACTCTCCTCTGACAGATCGGCGAAGTGACTTAGCTTACTGCCACCCGGATCTCTCGGGATCATGCATTTATGACCTTGTACCAGGGGCTCCGACCTGGACAAGGTCAACTCTTGAGCCGATTGAAGGGTGAGCCGATTGCGCCTGGGCCGACGGCTCGCATTCGGCATGGTCGATTGCTTGAGGACAATCGGCCATGCGACTGCCTAGCTCGGCCCAGCAGTAGCCCAATCGGCCCCGGCCTTGTCTTGAAATATTTCTTTCGTCTGGGTGACCCTACCCGGGTATCATTCCCCCGACACCTCACCCAGATTATTACCTTGTGTATGGTTTAGCGAATCTCACAATCTAACACTCAGACATCCTCACAAGCATTGTAGAAGTTCTTCTTGTTCATGAACTGGGTTCAGATAAATCCATGGTTCTGTAAGCCAAAATAAAACATCTATCGTTTCGTCGCAACACTCAAGTTTGCGCAAACTACCACAAAGATTGAGCTTGCTTGTTGTAAGATCCTGGCACATGGGTCTATCCATGAACTCGGCATTAAGTTGCATCCATCTTTATTCTTCTTCTTGGTATTAGCAACCATTGTAGTAACTCCTTCAGTGTAGGATGAGGATGAGGGGGAATAGAATGTAGAGAGAGATATACCCATACAAACATCACACTAAGTTTTGAAAATAAATTTTGATGTGTAGCTGTCGGTAAAATCAAGAAATGACAGCTCACAAAAACGATCTAACGGTAGAAACTTGAATCTTTCAGGTCTTCAAATCTTCAATGACAGCAGCTTCAGCTTTGTGTTGTCGAAGCAATCTTCGTATCGTTTAGTCACGTGTCAACTTATTCTTCTTGTTGTTTTTTCTCTTTGAGTCTCGAAGCATACTAAATAGATGAGGGGTCTAAGGTACGTAAACTTATTCTACTCACACAGAAGAAACGCAAGGCACAACACACAACATCAATCGAAGTCATATCAGGGTCAAGGGCAGAAGCAAAACCTAACCACAAGCATGACATAAGACATCTAGTTCATCCATAGAAAAACACGCATCGATCCACATCACCAGCTAACATTAAAAGGGTACCATCATACACTTAGTGCACACCCATGAATGTTCTATTTTCCAATTGCCAAACATAAGCTTCAATATGTCGACGTCTTTGCTCCCATGTTCACATCTTCTTCTTTCTCTTCAATCCTGGACACATGTTGGCGTAGTGTCCCTTGTTCCTGCACCGGTAACACTGAAGTTCGCTAAGATCCTTCTTTTCTTCTTCATGGGTTGTTCCCTGAAATCCTGGATAATTTTCTTCATTCCTTCCTTTTGGTGCTGAGATACTTGTTGTGTCATGATGAAAAACTGACACTGAGCGGGGTAATGATTATTTCCTTCACACACAAAACATGTGACTTGAGCAGTGGGACATTCTTCACCCCAATGAATTTCCTCACAATAGGGACAACCATCTTGGTGTCCTTCATAGGAGTGTCCTACTTCCCCGCAAATTTTACATGCACTAGGCCTATTAAGGTTTAACGCCCTTCGCATCGGGGTGACGAGACGGAATCCCAACACAATCTTTGTAAAATACTTCCAAGTAATCTCCCTCCATGATTCGCTAATCGCTCGATGCATTTTCCACCAAGTAGTAGCCTCTTCTACAAAGTTCTTGACAACATAGTGAACAATGCCCTCATTTCCAACCTTGTTATGCTCCATGTGTTCCTCCATATTATGAATTCATTGTTCCACCTTCAGTCTAGTCATCGCCCCAAAAAAATGAGTCCTACTACATACTCCATCTATTGAGCCCAAACGACAAGGGTTAGGGGAAACTAGGATACGGACACGAAAACAATCTAAAGATAGCACCAACCAAATGCACACAGACAAGAATAAGGAAAAACACCTACATTCAAACAACATCACATAACATCAATTAAAGAAGTCACAAAATTCAAACCACACAAACAACTCCTAGAGTAAGGTCATATGTGCAAAACATATGATCTCATCATACTACACACAATTCGTTTATCTAACTCCATTAAAGTGGTGGTCTGAATCTAAGCTTCATCCTTCTCAGCTAAGCTGATCTTGAAGGTCCTCTCATAGTATGAAAACTCATTAAACCCCATACGATACTTCTTCTAGTTCTAGTAGTGGTAACTTCAATTGATCCATGAGGTTGATGATGTACTTCTCAAAATAAATCATATCTTCAGGGGCATAAGCAAATCGGAGGGGTATTTACAATAAAACAAGACAAGGAGTTTAGAAAACTTAATAATAGATGAGAGATACTAATGGAGAGAGTAAATAACCAAAGAGTGATAAAGTAATTTTGTTCCTATGGCTTTTCTTATCCATTTTCTAGGGTCACGACCTACAGTCAACATGGGATCTGATACCATCTGTAACGACCCGATTCACTAATAATCCAAGTCTCTATGCATTCTGTGCTAGTCCCTAGATCAATAGCTAGCACACACAGTACATGATGTAATACCAAGAATAAACCACATGTCATATATATTACATCGAAGATCCAGTATTACAATATAGCATACCTGCATAGCTCAAGGCCAGCTTACAAATAGAATACAACGGAAAACAATAAAGAGCTTCGTGGCGTCCATCAACTCCACCGGCACAGTTGAGTATAGACATTGTAACCCTACAACGCATCACTTACTGGTCGTATATAATCCTGCAACACCAAAGGTTACAGCCCGACAACGGGTCAGTACATCTGATTTGTATGGCAAGTCACACGAAAAAGGATATAACAGACCTATCGCTACATGCAAGGTTAAGTACAAGGAAGGCTTAGGGTTTTATTTTGTAGAAAGCTGATTTTTCCCTCAATCTACCTATTAGTCAAATTTTAGTTGATCTTACTACATAAGGTTGAATTGGGCTACACCAATTCCAACCCATACCCTTTATTAAAGATTCCCACTCGAGTTTTATTAATTTGAATCATCTGTCAAGATCCTCCAATAACAGTAATGTCTAGTAGCTCAAGGTTATCAATAACCGGGGACACGGCTAATCATGATTAGTTTGTAAGCTCTGCAGAGGTTTGTACACTTTACCCACTGGACTCAACCCAAAGATTGAGACGAAGTCTTTCAGAAAAGGTCACCTACACCCAACGGCAAGCCGGTACACATCTACATCTGCTAGCTTTGTATGGGAGAGGCCTCCTACAACGTACTCAACTAAGCTGGAGCCCATATGGCCAGCGGTTGTACATGGAAGCTCCTAGTCACCAAGTATGTCTGTTCTTTTTTAGCCTGGACGACGCCCACATACGTTCAGAGGGTAGATACCATGACGTTCTTTATACCACCAATACCAACCATTAGGGGTACAACCTGGTCTCGCCTTAGATAAGGTACGAGCCCCAGGAAGCACTCCTTGCCCGTCTAGAGGTGAATTCTATTTAAGGTTTGCAAGTCAAGTTATTAAATCCTCACACAACTCAATGTATTCTCAAGCCAATCCCCGTCTACAAGAATAGCAATATATAACAAACACAAACTAAGGCGACAAAGAATACAGGATCAGATCATATGGCTATCCTACCAGGTTTGCAGCATAATAATTAAGTAGTAAACCTACACATGCATAGGGTGATAAGTACTACATGCATAATGAAAAATATAGGTTGAGGTATGGTCAGAGTGTAACTTGCCTTATACATTCGATAAAGTTCTTCGCTCTCACGATCCAGATAACTCTACTCATCACACTCCGAGCAATCTATCGTAAAGGAAAGATACCACATAAGCAATCACGCCAAAAGGAACCAAAAGATCAACAAATCAAACACAATAAGTTTTAAGAACAAAAATAACTAGGCTCGATACGGTATAGGTGTCGATGTGCTCGAAGTTGATAGGTGGAAGATAAACTCGAGAGAGTCAACGGATAAAGAATTGTTGATATCAAAGGTTATGACCAAAGGCATTATGAATTCAAGGTGAACACCATGCCAATATGAAAGGTGTCTGGATATGGCGATAGGATGTTTCAAATGATCCAATATTCAAAAAGAATCACGTGAAACAGAATACTATAACATGGGTTCTGCTAGGTTGAAGTTTTAATTAAATTTAAATTCAAACGGATAAAAAGAAGTATTTTCATATGCTGTACAAATGATATGGGCAGAAAGTATATGACATGAATGATCCTATGCAAAAAGAATCAATTGAATTGGATCAACGGTATAAAAGATACGACCTATAGAAGTTTGAATTTTATATTTAATAAATTCAAATTAAAAAATGTGCGAATGTGTGAAAGGTTTACTCTATGATAAAGTACAGATCACTACGAGCGCATAGGAAAAAGAATCACCGAATTTCGATACACGATTTAAAAGATATAGCCATAACGGTTCTAGGGTGCAAACTATGAAAAAGGGCTCATCCGCAATTAAAATAAAATTTCCATCGCGAACAGACCCCTGGACGCTACGGGACGAACATCGTTCGTATTCGGTGTTAACCGGTGAGTGTTTGCTAAATAGAAAAACCGGCACTCGCGGTTAACCGGAATAAACCGGGTCAACTCCGGTTAATCGGAAACCCTAGATCTGAGACAACTAGATCTAATCTGGGCCGTCTAATTTCGATCCGACGGCCGGCAACACTCATCGGCGGCGGCTTCACGGGTGGCGGCGGCGGTGCTCCGGCGAGCGGCTGGTAGCGGGTGGAGGCGGCGCACGCGGGAGGCGATCGACGCGGCGACGAGGAGTCGGGGCGACGCGCGAGGAGGCGGCGAAAATCTGACGGTGGCGCCAGACTCCAAGTCGGCGGGTCCCGCGGGCGTTTTAGGGTTTTGAAAAAAAGAAAATAAGAAAATCCGAGTTTTATATATAGCCAGAAAAAAAATTGTAATCTGAGTCGGTCCCGAATCAGACTTCGGAGCAGGAGAAAAAAACAAACTTGGCCACTGGAAAAAATTTATTTGGTCAACCAGCTACGCAGAACATTTTTATATAATAAAATATTAATTTTAAAAGTGTTACAGCAACAAAAAAAAGAAATAAAAATAATTGTTTTTGCTGAAAATACTTTTCCAGCTATTATGCAATTCTGATAAATCCTTTTATGCAATAAAAACTTTTTGGCATTATAAAAATCTCTAAAAATAATTTTAGAGTTATTTAGAATTCTCATAACAAATTCAAAGAATACGAAATAACATTCTTAACATTTTCAACTTCATTTTAATAGGGGATAAGCCATTTTTTATCCTCTGCAGTAAATTGCCTTAAGTTGAAAAATATTTTGAATATTCATAAAATTACAAATAATTATTTAAAACATTTTCCAACTCTTTTAATATGTCGAAGGAGTCATATTACCTTCTCTATTTTCAATTTGTTGGATTTATTCAACATATTAAATTTCAAAACACTAGCAATGAATAATAGGGAAAGTCCTTCTATTCCCTCTCATTTTAATATTCAAAAAAACTCCAAAAGTTTTAGATCCTAATGAAAATCAAACATATCAAGCAAAAAATCATTATTATAATTTATTTATTAACATTCAAAAATTTAGAAAATTTTGGGATGTTACATGCCTATCATCTACTTTGGTGTTTATCATCTTTGCTACAACTTGTTGCTTTTAATGCTTTTCACTTTGGGCCCTAGTGCCATGTTTTCGGATCTGAACCACTTGTGTTTTCATGAGTATATCTATGTTCTTGAGCCTAGCTATGAGTTGTATGCACCTATTATGGTCCGGAACCGGCGATCCCAAAGTTGACAACTTGGGACACCAAAGGGGATGGTCCATAATTTGAGGATTTCATGTATCCAGTGAGTTTATTGCTTTGTTCCGGTGATCTTTGACAGGAGCACCTTAATCTCCATAAGTTCTTTTTGGCCCCATTCATAGCGGGATGGTAGGACAAAATATGTTGTGCAAGTTCTTATTGCAAGCACGCACAACTACCTACGGGACACATGCCTAATGTTTGATATTTTCCTAGATGATCCTTGCTTTTCTGTGTGCCTTGCCCCGTGTTAAAATCTATTACATGTTCACTCTTAACCAAGCAGTGCCCAACCATCCATCTCCCTAGCATACAGTGTTTTAATCCTGCTGGTTATTAGTAGTTCACTTTTGCCGTTTTTACTTTCGCTGTCATCACTATCACTATCATATCACCGTTGCTATTAATATTTTGTTGCAAGCAAGTATATTTCAGGTGCAGTTGAATTGACAAATCAAATGTCAAAGCTTATAAATATTCTTTGTCTCCTCTTGTGTCGAATCAATAAATTGGGTTATCTTACCCGCGAAGACTATCCCGATCCCCTACAGTTGAGGGTCATCAAGTACAGTTTTCTGGCGCCGTTGCCGGGGAGCATAGCTTTATTTACAAGTCTACTTGATGTATTCTGCCTGCTACTCTTCATCCACTATGTGTAAGAAAGGAGACCCCAAGGTTCCGATCTTACCATCCACTACAAGAAAAGGTACCGTTCTGAGCACTAGTGATACGCATGATTCACCTTCCGTTATAAGTAAGTTTGCTTCACCACCACATGCTACTTCTACAGAGTCTGTTACTATGTCTGATACTTTTGATGATGCTTCCACTAATCTTGAGGAAGTTGGTTTTCTTGGTCGCTATCTTGAATCTCAAATTGCTAAGGTTGCATCACAGTCCGAGACTGATACTCCTGCTACCTATGTTCTCACTTGCAAAGCCTTTGGTTACCCTGATTTAGATAAACTCAAGGAGAGACTCCTTGAGGACTATTATGTTATTCTTGATGATGATTTTTGCAGGAAACTTACAGAGTGTGCCCACTCTGACCCTGGAGCTATTTAAAATCTGATTGAAAAGCACTCTATGAAGAACAAGATTACTCCTGATCCTGAATTTGCTACATCTCCTATATGCATCACTGATCCTGATTATGATTTCTCTGTTGATCTTTCACATATATCTACAGCCAAAGTTGGCCCCTTTTATGGCGGAGAAAATGATGATTCTATAGAACACCTAATCAAACTCACTGAGTTGGGTGGCTTATTTACTAGTGATGAGAGGATACGAAACTTTTATGTAGCTAAGTGATACGTCTCAAACGTATCTACTTTTCCAAACACTTTTGCTATTGTTTTGCTCTAATTCTTGCATGATTTGAACTAAACTAAACCGGACTAACGCTATTTTCAGCAGAGCTGCCTGTATAGTTTTATTGTGTGCGGGAAAATGGATTTTTAGGAAAATTGCAGGAAAAATCACAAAAAATCCACGCACCCGAAGGAGCCAGGAGCCAGAAGTGGGGCCAGAGGGAAACCAGAGGGGCCCCAGGCGCCCTGCTAGCACGGCCCCACCCCTGGCAGCGCCAGCTGGCCGCGTGGGCGACTCCCACCGCCTCTGGTGCCCTAACTCAACTCCTATTTATTCCCGTGACGGGAAAACCCTGAAACAGAAGTCTTTTATTCAGAACCCGTCGCGGAGCCGCCTCCACCCTGTGTTCTTCCTCGGGAGGGCTAATCTGGAGGCTGCTTTGGCCTCCGGGGAGGGGAGATCGTCGCCATCGTCATCACCATCTCCACTCCATCTTCCCTCCATGACTTCTCTTCACATTTGTGAGTAATTCCCTGTTGTAGGCAAAGGGGATGGTAGGGATTGCATGAGTTTGATCATGTAATAGTTCGTCAGATTGTTGGGGCATGTTGCCTGTCATCTACTATGGTGTTTATCATCTTTGCTACAACTTGTTGCTCTAAATGTTTGTCACTTTGGGCCCGAGTGTCATGTTTGATATGAACCACTTGTGTTTTCATGAGTATATTTATGTGCTTGATCCTATCTATGAGTTGTATGCATGTATTATGGTCCAGAACCGACGATCCCAAAGGTGACAGCTTGGGACACCAAAGGGGATGGTCCAAAATTTGAGGGCTTCATGTATCCATTGAGTTTATTTCTTTGTTCCGGTGCTCTTTGACAGGACCACCTTAATCTCCATAAGTTCCTTTTGGCCCCGTTCATAGCGGGATGGTAGGACAAAAGATGTTGTGCAAGTTCTTATTGCAAGAATGCACAACTACCTACGGGATACATGCCAAATGTTTGATATTTGCCTGGATGATCATTGCTTTTCTGTGTGCCTTTCCCTGTGTTTGAATCTATTACATTTTCACTCTTATCCAAGCAGCGCCCAACCATCCATCTCCGTAGCCTACAGTGTTTTAGTCCTGCTGGTTACTAGTAATTTATATTCGCTATTTTATTTACACTGTTATCACTATCGTTATCATACCACAATTTCCATTAATATTTTGTTGCAAGCAAGTATCTTTCAGGTGCGATTGAATTGACAACTCAACTGTCAAAGATTATAAATACTCTTTGGCTCCCCTTGTGTCGAATCAATAAATTGGGTTAACTTACCCGTGAGAACACTACAAACAATACCCTACAGTTGAGGGTCATCAAGTACTGTTTTCTGGCGCCGTTGCCGGGGAGCATAGCAATATTTACGAGTCTACTTGAAGTATTCTGCCTGCCACACTTCATCAGCTATGGGTAAGAAAGGAGACCCAAAGGTTCCGATCCTACCATCCATTACAAGAAAAAGTACCGTTCTGAGTACCAGTGCTACGCTCGATTCACCCTTCGTTATAAGTAAGTTTGCTTCACCACTACCACCACATGCTACTTCTACTGAGTCTGTTACTATGTCCGATACTTTGGATGACGCTTCAACTACTCTTGATGATACTAGTTTTCTTGGTCAGTATCTTGAAACACAGATTGCTAAGGTTGCAGCATAGTCCGAGACCGAGACTCCTGCTACCTATATTCCTACTTGCAAAACCTTTGGTTACCCAAATTTAGATGAACTCAAGGAGAGAATCCCTGATGATGATTATATTACTCTTGATGATGATTTTTGCAGGGAACTCAAAGAGTGTGTCGACTCTGACCTTGGTGTTGTTAAGGAGGTGCTTGAAAGGCACTCCATGAAAAACAAGATTATTCCTGATCCTAAATTTTCCACATCCCCTATATGCATCACTGATCCTGATTATGATTTCATTGTTGATCTTTCACTTATATCTAAAGTCGAGGCTGACCCTTTTTATGGCAGAGAAAATGATGATGCTATAGCACACGTGACCAAACTCGCTGAGTTAGGTGACTTATTTACTACTAATGAGAAGATACAAAACTTTTATGTGGCCAAGCTTTTTCCTTTTTCTTTAAAGTAAGATGCTAAAGCATGGTATAACGCACTACCTTATGGTTCCATTGATAGTCCTCAGGACTTAGTTCAATTATTTGTTCATAAATACTTTCCCGCTCATATGCAACATGCTGCTTTGCAAAAAATCTATAACTTTAAACAATTGTAGGATGAGCACCTCCCTAAAGCTTGGGGGAGGTATTGTGATTTAATTAAGGCTAGACTGGGACATGAAGTCCCAAAGAATGAATTATTTGATATATTTTATACTGGTCTAATCGATGAATCTAGATCCTATCTGGATAGTTGTGCCGGTTGCATTTTCAAGGAAAGAACGCCGGACGATGCTGAAGAATTAATAGGCAAGATTTCCAAGAACCACGAAGATTGGTTCGTCCCTGAACCACCTCCACCACCAAATAAGAGGGGCATGCTTGTTCTAAGCCCCGAAGATATGCAAGAAGAAAAGAAGTCCATAAGGGAGAAAGGCATTAAAGTCGAAGACGTGAAGAAGCTATCGCCTATCGAGAAGTTGTGTGAGCCTACTACTCACCCTCCCTTAGTAGAGTTACACTCTTTATTAGACTTTACTGAAAGTGACATCCCTAAAGGTAAGCCTCCCAACCAATGCTTAGATGAGCTTGATAATTTTATTATTAAGCAAGATCATTTTAATATGAGGATACACAATCCGTTGCATGATAATTTTCTTGCTATCAAAAGTTTACTTGGTGTTCTTGAAAGAACAGTTAATGATGTTAAATGTCTTGTTAAGCATTTTCATATGGTTCAAACTCACCTTGAACAGATTTCTAATGTGCAAAAAGATTTTCTTGCTAATAATGCCAAAGAGGATATTCATGCTTATGGCATCAAAACCAGGGGTGGAACACACACCCAGGACACACTCTATCCTGAAGGGCATCCGAAGAGGATCGAGCAAGATTCTCAAGTACAGGTAGAAGAAGAGATTGTTAGAGGATCGAGCAAGATTCTCCTAAGAAGAAAAAGAAGAAGAATAAACACAAGGAAGCTGACAACTCCAATGATCCTATTACAAGTGAAGAACCTGCTGTTGATCCTAAAGGCATATCTACCTCCGATGTTGAAACTGAAGATGGAGCTGAGCCCGAAGAAATTGATAAGGAGAATGATGATCCTCCCGAGGTGCGAGAAGAAGAAGCACCCGATAAAAGCAAGAAGAATACTAGAGAAGACTTCGTAGCAAGAAGACATGGGAATGAAAGAGAACCATGGGTACAGAAACCCATGCCCTTTCTAGGTAAGTCTCTCAAATCTAAATAAGAAGAGCATTATAATAAATTTTGTGAATGAATGAAACCTCCTTTTCTTCAAATTCCCCTGACTGATGCTATCAAGTTACCTCCTTATTCCAAATACATGAAAGATATTGTTACTAATAAAATAAAAGTTCCTAATGAGGCAATACCTACTATGTTTGCTAACTACTCTTTCAGTGGCAAGATTCCTAAGAAGCTTGGCTATCCAGGTATACCCACCATTCCTTGCTCCATAAAAAATAATAATGTCAAAACCGTCTTATATGATCTCGGAGCAGGAGTGAGTGTTATGCCTTTTTCTCTTTACAAGAGGCTATGTTTAGATAAGCTAATCCCTACAGATATCTCTCTTCAGATGGCTGATAAGTCAACAGCCATCCCGATAGGTATTTGTGAGGATATTCCCATTGAAGTTGCTAATTTCTTAATTCTTACAAATTTTGTTGTGCTTGACATGCCCGAGGATGGGAGAATGTCCATTATTTTTGGTAGACCTTTTCTTAACACCGCAGGTGCTATTATTGATTGCAATAAAGGAAAGGTTACCTTCAACGTTGATGATAAAGAACACAAGGTGTATTTTCCGAAGAAGGTCCACAAAAGGCATGGCCTTAACTCTATAGATAATATCGAGACCATGAAGATTGGAGAATGGGATTGTCCTCTACATGTATACCACAAATAAAAAACCATTATGGTGGGGACAATGTTCATTAAAGTAAAGGTGCAATGATCACTTCATAAGAAGTGAGACTTTTGGCTCTATATATCGCCGGTTTGTTGGTAAGACTTGATCAACCTTGCTAGATAGCATGTTTTATATAGGTCAAAAGTGAAGCTTGTTATGTTTTTGTTTGCCTTAGCTTTCATTCTTTTTGCTGTACAAAGTTTATATGTTTTTGAAGATTCACACTGCTAATCACTGCTTCAAGTTGTCAGGAAGTTTCGCAGCTTTTTGAACTCCGAAATTTTTTCAACAGTGAAGTTTTCAGAAAATTTCCAGAAAAATAAAAATAAAAATTTCCAAGCCGGGAGTGACCCAGAGGCACCTGTGGCTGACCAGGGGGGCCACTAGTGGCCCATGCGGCCAGCCTTTGGCCGCGCCCACAGGGCGCCTAGGGCCCACAGGCCCCACCTACAGGCATATCTTCTTCTTCTTCTCTCTCACTTTCTCCCCAAAAACACGAGTTCTTCTCCTGTGTGCGCGTTCTTGCTGTTCTTGGAGGAGATTTTCGTTCTCTCTCTACATCCCATCATTTGAGCTGAGGTTTTGAGAAAATACTCCCTGGTATGTAACTCCTCCACCCCTCCAATTAACTTTTTGATTGGTGGCTTCATTTGTGAGTATTTAGTAGTTCTTGGTGTTGTTTATATGAGCTTGCATGCATGTGTAGAAATTTATTTTCCAAGTTTTGATGCAAGTTTATGCCTTAGGTAAGTGAGTGGAGTAGTTTTCCTTAACTCACTTTGTTTAAATCCTTATTTTTGTGAATTGTCAAATTTTTTAGAAATGAGTTTTCTAGGAAAAGCAAAGGGGTGGCTTGGGAAGAAGAAGCCTGAGCGCTCTGATCGATTTACTAGAGATGCAGCTTCACCCTCAGCCACTAGGGTGAGCTACAACAAAGATCATGTGCCCCTAGAGTTGTTGGGAGACACGAGTCCAGCATGCACAATGATGTATCCGTGCGATGATTTTCTTGAAGCTGTAGGAATCAAGGAGGATCTTTATGGCCTTTGCGCCAATGCAGGTTTGACAAGGCTAGCACTATGCCGTGTGGTACAATACAAGAAACTCACCTCCTGCTTTATTAATAGTTTTTTTATAACCATTATGCTGGAACCGTTGAGTTCAAAATTTACAATAATCTTATAACCATGTATTTGACACGGTTTTGTGAAATAATAGGTCTGCCGAACGCTGGTCAGACGGCAAGGATGAATACTCAGCCATCCGAGTTGAGGACCCTCTTCAACTCTCTTGTATCTAGGAGGAAGCGATATTCGGCGTACAAAGATTTCCAGCATTTTATTCCCCCACATCAGGTATTTTGCGGACTTTATTGCTAGAGGGGTGTTGGCCCGTGACAACACGAGCAACGGTTCCGCACCACATTTTGCTATCTATGCGAATGCCCTCTCCTGTAAGAATGATTATAATGTGGGTGCCTTAATTGCTTGACGCCTTGTTATGAATAGTAACAAGGGTGATTTATTTGGTGGTGTCTACGCTACACTTATCCTTGAGTCTTTTTACGGCACCCCGCATCTTGATGATGTTCCGTTTTCTTACACAAGTCTTGATCTTGGTGCTTTGAAGAGGCATAAGTTTGTTACCACGACTTCCCAGTTTGGTAAACTTGTTTATATTTTGAGGTTTGAAAAGACCATTACTCGTGAGATCCGTCTACCTGCACCACTTTTCATTGATCATACCCGCAGGAACGGATGGTCCTTCAATGATGTCTAGTTCGATGAGTTCATGGACCAGTATCAGTTGCATAACCCCATGGAGGGGGTTGTGCCCGACGAGGTGGAGCATGGTGAGTTCCCACCTTTCTAGGGGGAGACTGTCACTCAGTATGGTGAGGGGTCTTCTTTTGCTTGGAGCACATGACCTTTCTCATGGGAGGACCCGAGGACTTCGTTGTATGCACCGGAGGGCTCATACCACTCTTGGACTCACCCGTACTACCCCCGAGCAGGAGGCTCCTTGGGGGAAGTAGCTGCTAGACCCTTAGCCCAAAAGCCTAAGCTTGGGGGACTACGTGCCCTTATCCCTTTTCCATTGTATTATCCATTTTATTTTTCTCGCTTTGATCTTTCCGAAGTTTTTGCCTGTTCTTCTTTTTTCTTTTAATTTGCAAAAACAACAAAAAGATTTCTCTTTTCTTTTTCTTGCGCTAAACCTTTGAAAAACCCCAAAAAGATTTCCTTTATCTCTTTAGTTCGCTTTGTTTTCAGAGTTCAGCTCGAGTTCGTGATGGCATTTGATTATATTTCCATTGTTCGATCGTGCAACTGACAAGGCAGTAATGACGAAGATCGACGGAAGGGAAGCAAAAAGGAAAACCTTTTATGAATTCTCTTGTTTCTAATTTTGTAGATATGCATGTACTTATGATCTAGAGACCAGCTTGTAGCGACATAGTGCTATGTTTACAATGCCTTCCCAGTGTTCATGCTTTCTTTGTGGCTGATCTCAAATAGCTAGAGTGCATAATGTGTTGTTGAAATGATTTACATGCATTGCATTGTTCATGGTTTGGCATATTTAAGTGGTAATTCCCTTCGGAGAATTCTTGGATTGACTTGGCACATGTTTACACATGTTTATGTTTAAAATGTCTATCATGCCTTGATGATCTTTTTGTTTCAGAATAGTTATATCACTTTCATGCCCGATTCAATGTTGTTTTGTCGCTCAGCATGATTATGACAATTATTTCTCTCTAGTTGGTCGCTTCCCAGTATTTTGCTAGCCTTCACCCACACTATGCGGAATTCTTCTTGTGTATCCAAACTCCTTTTCAAACCAGTTTTTCCACTTGAGTCCACCATACCTTCCTATATGTGGTATTTACCGGCCACTCCTAACTTAGACTTTCTTGTGCCATCACGAAATTTATTCAAAAGCTTCCCTTTTGTAACCGTACAAGCTCATGGTGCGTTGATGGAAAATCAGTATCTACCATGCCAAAAATATTTTGACGGAAGTTTTAACTAGTCAAAATAAAAAAAATATAGAGAGTTACACCTCCCCCCATACTTGATGATGGAATGAAATGGACCAAATGCTGCTAATGATAGATGGAACGACAACCTCCTTTCTTACTTGAGGAAAAATAAAAGGTTCCATAGACCGTCAAATGATGGATGGATAAGGGAACAAAAGTGTAAGCAAAAAAGCATTAATACGGTTGGCATGGGAGATATTGAGAGACCTTTACCATTCACCGTTGACTGGAAAGTTACACTTCTCAAAAGAATTTTATCTCTGTTTTCGAAACCAAGAGCTCTGTCACATGTTTAGTCTTTGCTTCCAACCACGGGTTTTCAACCTCGCCATCAAAAATACACGGTTCGAGAGTCTCCCCTTCTTTCTTCAAAGCACCAACTATTGAGAGCATAATTGTCATTCTTAGTGCAACATGCATTGTCCCAAAGTACCACATTGTCTTCTGAATGATTGTGATATTGCTTGTTCTCAAATTCTTAGTTCTAGTCTCCTTTAAAACTCCGGAGGAGTTTCTGCATTTATGTTTTGCTTCACTCATGGAGGCTACCGATATACCACTCTAGTATGTTCAAGCTATATGCATTGTTATCTTGTCTTGATTTTCGGCAGCATATTATTTACTTTTGGTTGTTTGTAACTGATCACTTGAAAGAAGGATTGCTTTGTGCATTGTCCTCATAGCATTGTTTTGATACTTGCTAAACTCTTTTCGTAGTACATGCTTATACAAATTTTATGAAGCAAAAGAGTTTGTCAAAGTTTTCTTTGTCGCGTCCAGTCCGTTGAACTGAATTGCTTGAGGACAAGAAATAGGCTAAGCTTGGGGGACTTGATACGCCTCAAACGTATCTACTTTTCCAAAAACTTTTGCTATTTTTTCCCTCTCATTCTTGCATGATTTGAACTAAACTAACCCGAACCAACGTTGTTTTCAGTAGAGATGCCTGTATGGTTTTATAGTGTGCAGGAAAATGGATTTTTAGGTGTCTCAGGAAATTCCAGGGAAAATCACCAAAAATCCACGCACGCAAAGTAGCCAGGAGCCAGAAGTGGGGCCAGAGGGAAGCCAAGGGGGCCCCAGATGCCCTGCTGGCGCGGCCTCACCCCTAGCCGCGCCAGCTGGCCCTTTGGGAGACTCCCACCGCCTCTGGTGCCCTACCTCGACTCCTATTTATTCCCGTGAAAGGAAAACCCCAAAACAGAAGTCGTTTTTCCAGAACCCGTCGCGGAGCCGCTGCCACTCTATGTTCTTCCTCGGGAGGGCTAATCTGGAGGCTGATTTGGCCTCCGGAGAGGGGAGATCGTCGCCCTCGTCATCACCATCACCACTCCATCCTCCCTCCATGACTTATCTTCACATGTGTGAGTAATTACCTGCTGTAGGCAAAGGGGGTGGTAGGGATTGGATGAGTTTGATCATGTAATAGTTCGTCAGATTGTTGGGGTCATGTTGCCTATCATCTACCATGGTGTTTATCACTTTTCTACAACTTGTTACTCCTAATGCTTGTCACTTTGGGCCTGAGTGCCATGTTTTCTGGTCTGAACCACTTGTGTTTTCATGAGTATATTGATGTTCTTGATCCTCTCTATGAGTCGTATGCACCTATTATGGTCCAGAACCGACGATCCCAAAGGTGAAAGCTTGGGACACCAAAGGGGATGGTCCATAATTTGTGGATTTCATGTATCCATTGAGTTTATTGCTTTGTTCCGGTGCTCTTTGACATGAGCACCTTAATCTCCATAAGTTCCTTTTGGACCCGTTCGTAGCGGGATGGTAGGACAAAAGATATTGTGCAAGTTCTTATTGCAAGCACGCAAAACTACCTACGGGATACATGCCTAATGTTTGATATTTTCCTGGATGATCATTGCTTTTCTGTGTGCCTTGCCCCGTGTTAGAACCTATTACATGTTCACTCTTATCCAAGCAGCGCCCAACCATCCATCTCCCTAGCGTATAGTGTTTTAGTCCTGCTGGTTACTAGTAATTTATATTCGCTGTTTTATTTCCACTGTTATCACTATCCTTATCATACCACAATTTCCATTAATATTTTGTTGCAAGAAAGTATATTTCAAGTGCGGTTGAATTGACAACTCAACTTTCAAAGATTATAAATACCCTTTGGTTCCCCTTGTGTCGAATCAATAAATTGGGTTAACTTACCCGCGAGAACACTAGAAACAATCCCCTACAGTTGAGGGTCATCACTAAGCTTTTTTGTTTTTCTTTGAAGGAAGATCCTAAAGCATGGTTTGATGTACTACCCTATGGTTCCATTAAGAGTACTCAGGACTTAGCTCAAACTTTTGTTGATAAATATTTTCCTGCTCATATGCAACATGCTGCTTTACATAGAATTTATAACTTTAAACAGTTTCAGGATGCGCACCTCCCTAAAGCTTGGGGGAGGTATTGCAGTTTAATTAAGGCTAGACCGGGACATGAAGTGCCAAAGAATGAATTACTTGATATATTTTATGCTGGTCTAACTGATGAATCTAGATCCTATTTGGATAGTTGTGTTGGTTTTGTTTTCAGGGAAAGAACATCGGACGACACTGAAGAACTAATGGGCAAGATTGCCAAGAACATGAAGATTTGTCCGTCCCTGAACCACCTCCACCACCAAAGAAGAGGGACATGCTTGTCCTGAGCCCCTAAGATATGCAAGAAGCAAAGAAGTCTATAAAGGAGAAAGGCATTAAAGCTGAAGATGTGAAGAATCTACCTCGTATTGAGATGTTGTGTGAGCCTACAACTCACCCTCCCTTGGTAGAGGTAGACTCTCTTTTAGATTTCAATGAAAGTGACATCCCTAAAGGTAAGCCTCCTAATCAATGTTTAGATGAGCTTGATAATTTTTATTATGAAGCAAAACCATTTTAAAATGAGGATGCAAAGTCAATTGCATGAAAATACTCTTTCTATCAAAAGTCTACTTGATGTTCTAGGTAAAACAGATAATGATGTTAAATGTCTTGTCAAGCATTTTCATATGGTTCAAACTCGGCTTGAACAAATATCTAATGTGCAAAAAGATTTTCTTGCTAATAATGCCAAACATGATATACATGCCTATGGTATAAAGACTAGGGGTGGAACACACACCCAAGACCCTCTCTATCCAGAGGGGCTTCCGAAGAGGATCGAGCAAGATTCTCAAGTGCAGGTAGAAGACGAGATTGTTAGCTCTCCAAAGAAGATAAAGAAGAAGAACAAACATAAGTAAGCTGACAACACAAACGATCCTATTACAAGTGAAGAACCCGCTGTTGATCCTAACAACATATCTACCTCCGATGCTGAAACGGGAAATGGTGCTGAGCCCGAAGAAAATGATAAGGAGAAGAATGATCATCCCGAGGTGCGAGAAGAAGAAGCACCTGATAAACGCAACAAGTATACTAGAGAAGACTTCATCGCAAGAAGATACAGAAAGGAAAGAGAACCATGGGTACAGAAGCCTCTTCCCTTTCCAGGTAAGTCTCTCAAAACCACAGAAGAAGAGCACTATAATAAATTTTGTGAATGGATGATACCTCTTTCTCTTCAAATTCCTTTGACTGATGCTATTAAGTTACCTCCTTATTCAAAATATATGAAAGATATAGTTACTAATAAAAGAAAAGTTCCTAATGTGGAAATATCTACTATGCTTGCTAACTACTCTTTTAGTGGCAAGATTCCTGAGAAGCTTGGTGATCTAGGTATACCCACCATTCCTTGCTCCATAAAAAACAATTATGTCAAAAACGCTTTATGTGATCTTGGAGCAGGAGTGAGTGTTATGCCTTTTTATCTTTATAAGAGGCTATGTTTAGAAAAACTAATCCCTACAGATATCTCTCTTCAGATGGATGACAAGTCAACAGCCGTCCCGATAGGTATTTGTGAGGATGTTCCTGTTGAAGTTGCTAATTTCATAATTCTTATAGATTTTGTTGTGCTTGACATGCCCAAGTATGGGAGAATGTCCATTATTCTTGGTAGACCTTTTCTTAATACCGCAGGTGCCATTATTAATTCCAACAAAGGAAAGGTCACCTTCAACGTTGATGATAAAGAACACACGGTGTATTTTCCAAAGAAGATCGACAAAAGGCATGGCATTAACTCTATAGAGAATATCGAGACCGTGAGGATTGGAGAATGGGATTGTCATCTACATGTGCACCACAAATACAAAACCATTATGGTGGGGATAATTTCCATTAAGGTAAAGGTGAAATGATCACTTCATGAGAGGTGAGACTTTCTACTCTATATATCGCCAGTTTGTTGGTAAGACTTGATCAACCTTGTTAGCTAGCATGTTTTATATAGGTAAAAAGTGGAGCTTGTTATGTTTTCATTTTCGTTAGCTTTTGTTCTCCTTGATGTACTAAGTTTTTATGTTTTTGAAGATTCACAATTCTAACCACTGTTTCAAGTTTTCAGAAAGTTTCGCTGCTTTTTGAACTTCGAAAAAATTTCAACAGTGAAGTTTTTAGAAAAATTCCAGAAAAATTAAAATTAAAATTTCCACATCGAGAGTGACCCAGGGTCACATGGGGCTGACCAGGGGGGCAACCAGTTTTCCAGGCGGCCAGCTGCCGCGGCCTACCCTTTGGTCGCGCCCACGGGTCGTCTGGGGCCCATAGGGCCCCTCACCAAGTGAGTCTTCTTTCTCTCTCTCTCTCTCTCTTCCCCAAAACACGAGTTCTGCACCTAGAACTTGCGTTCTTGCTGCTCTCCATCCAAAATTTTGATCTTTCGGGACCCGGAATATGCATATGTAATTCCTGTCACAACTCAATCATATGGAGAGAAGAGAGCCGTACCCGCTTGTCTAAGCAGACAAGGCCAAGCACAGAACACTCTCGGAAAACATCGAACGTGAGGGGCATCCCATCCAGGCCGGATGATCAACTGAGATGGGTCCTCATCGTCCTCTCACAAGTCTAAATGATTATGGGTGGTGAAATCCTATACTCATAGACAAGTCGCCTCAACCATATTATCGATTGAATTATAACACTTACATAAACAGACTCCAGCCCGATCACCTAGTCGGGATCTTGGGCGCTCAATCATACAACAAAGTGTGCCACATGACAGAGTCACGAGCAATCGCATCGCGATGCCCCAAGCTGCGCACATCTAAGGGCCACTTGGTGTATGAAAGACCGCCAGAAAGAACACAACTAAGCTATCGAATCCCACGCTAAGACATGCACGTTATAATCATGCACGCAACATACATGTCCAGTGTAAATAGGAGGTACACATTGCATGAACTCTACAAAGTTTACAACTTTATTGACTTATATATAGAGTACACACAGAGATCACAAGACTGTGATCCAACATTACATCATTCAAGCGGAAGCAACTTAGGTCTGAGTACAGACAAGTTTAACAAATGGCTTAGAGAAGCCTTATTTATAAACAAGCCCTTCCACGAGGGATCAGATCTCTGTCTGGGACTACACTAGCTTGATCAGTCGTCGAGCTCCAGGAAGAATCCACCTTCGAGGTCAGTGGGTTCATCTAAAAACATAAATAAGCAAACATGAGTAAAAAGTCATACTCAGCAAGACTTACGTAGGAACTATGCTACTCATGCTCAAGTATCAAGCCAAAGGGAGGTGGGGTTTCAATGCAGAAGTGCTAGCTTTGACTTGGCTAGTCCTGTACTACGAATACCAGAATGAGGTAAGAAGCGTACACGAGTCCACTATCCAAGTCTCCCAAACAAGACAACACTATGGAGCCTTCCTCGACTTCCCACGAGAAAGCATGCCATAGCACTCACACTTATCTTGGCAAGTTTTAGAGTTTCCATTGAAGTTGTCTAATAATCAAGCACAGATAACCAAGTAGTCCATAACCGCGGACGCGGCTATTCGAATAGTTTATGAACCCTGCAGGGGTGTACTACTACACACATGAAACTATCAGTTACCGCCGGGATCTCGTCACCCTTCAAGCGGGTGTCGGCGAGGATAATTTCCACAACTTTTACCTCACAACCAACTCTAACTCCAATGGAGACGCCTATCTGGGCCGAATTCCACATCGTGAACAAGGCCGGTTTACCGATGCGGTCCCAAAAGATGTGTGCAGGGTCCCAAGCCGGTCTGAATAGACGTTCTTCCACTTTGCAGACCATGCCACAGACCTACCAGAACTCCGAACTACTGCGACTCATTGAACTGAGAAGGGGTGAGTTAGTAGGTTGAGCGGGGGTCCATGTGCCCAACATGTGGTAGTACTCTTTGTCTTGGATCACCACACAAGAACTCGGGCTTAAGGAGGTGTTCAACGAGACAACCCAATGTGTACTCCTACACAGCCTCTCATCGTTCACCTTGTTTAGGTCAAGTTCACCAACACATTTCCACCATCATCAACATGATAACTACCATCCCGACTCACAAAAGGGTAACCTGATTGTAACTCTAAGCATGCAAAAAGAAGTAACAGTTGCAGGGGACACATGATATCAATCAACTTTTACATCTGCTAGGATTGTGGTTCTGCTTACTACTGTGAAAAAATGATAGGTCATGCAAAGGAATAGGTTCAACTATGTGGTAGAAACGCATCATGGTAACATCCTAAACAATGCAAAAGCGAGAACGAGAGGGAACGATCAATGGGGGTTTGCTTGCCTTGCTGACGAGGGTCGTACGGGGTATCTTCAACAGAGGGGGTGATCTCGGGTTCAGGCTTCACTTCTTTCGATAGCAAACAACACAAACAAGCAATCAATATAATTGACAATGCACAATCACATGATCAATGGTATAAAGTGATGTTCATGGTACTGATGTGTTCATCATTCCATTTAAAAGAAGTGCATTGCAAAGGTTTTCGCAAATTCACTCCAAATTTGAATTTAAAAGGGTTCCATATGCAAATATGCCACTGTCCCCCCATTTTAAAATTGTCAAACATGAAAACAAAGTGCATATTCAGAATCCTTGCATTTTTCTGATAATTTACAATACATAATATATCCAATTTGGGGGTCGTGCTATCTCGCGCGCGCGCGGCTTGGAAGGCGCGCGCGATTTCGGACAGGGTAAACGACAAACGACGGGAACTGGCTTTCTGCATGTTCAGCTCAGCCCATCAACGAGCTTTTTTCGTAGTATTTTTGTTAATTAGTATTTTTGTTCAGACTGTCTATTAGGCTATAACAGTCTATAATAGGTCTAATTTTTTCAACTAAAATAAATAAGCGCTTTTAATTAAAAAAAATTATTTTTGAAATTTTTTATTTTATTCTCTATTCTCATTTTATTAATGTATCATAAAAAAATCGACCTCCGCCTCGACTTCACGTATCCTAAGCCGGTGTGGTCCTAGTGTCACGGACTCGTCTCGGCGTCCGTCGTCGCTGTCGCGACGACGTCTACCTTAACTTCGCGTACACTAAGATGGTGATGCTCTCATGTGACGAGCTCGTCTCGGCGTCCGTCGTTGCTGCCGCGACGACGTCCGCCTCGACTTCGCGTACACTAAGCTGGTGAGGCTCTAATGTGACGGACTCATCTCGGCGTCCGTCGTTGCTGCCGCGATGAAGTTCGCCTCGACTTCGGGCACACTAAGAGTGCTTCGTTTATGTTTCCCTTTAATTTAGAAAGATATATAAAATGATGTCTATCCGCCCCCCCCAACCCTAAGATAGTTGGTGAGGCTCTGGTGTGACGTGCTCGTCTCGGCATCCGTCGTCGCTTCTGCGACGACGTTTGGCTCGACTTCGCGTACACTAAGCTGGTGAGGCTCTGATGTCACAGGCTCGTCTTGGCATCCGTCGTCTCTGCTGCGACGACGTCCGCCTCGACTTCACGTACACTAAGTTGATGAGGCTCTGATGTGACGGGCTCGTCTCGGCGCCTGTCATCGCTGCCACGACGACATTCGCCTCGACTTCGCACACACTAAGCGTGCTTCGTTTCCATTTCCCTTTAATTTAGGCAGATATATAAAATGGTGTCTATCCACCGCCCCCAACCCTAAGATAGATTGTGAGGCTCTGATGTGACGGACTCGTCTCGGCGTCCGTCGAAGCTACCGCGACGATGTCCGCCTCGACTTCGCGTACACTAAGATGGTGAGGCTCTGATGTGACGGGCTCGTCTCGGCGTCCCTCGTCCCTGCCAAAACGACGTCCGCCTCGACTTCGCATACACTAAGCTGGTGAGGATCTGATGTGACGGACTCGTCTCGGCATCCGTCGTCGCTGCCGCGACGACGTCCGCCTCGACCTCACGTACACTAAACTGGTGAGGCCCTGATGTGACGGGCTCGTCTTGGCGTACACAAATATGGTGAGGCTCTGATGTGACGGGCTCGTCATGACGTCCGTCGTCGCTGCCGCGACGACGTCCACCTCGAATTCGCATACACTAAGCTGGTGAGGATCTAATGTAACGGGCTCGTTTCGGTGTCTATCGTCGGCAGCGATGACGTTCTTCTTGACTTCGCGTATAATAATTATGTTGGGAAAAAAGTAAAAGCAATTGCCATCAACGTTTACTCGGTACGTGTGTGCGTGCGGACAGAAATAAAAGCTGCATGGCTCGCTTCGTGCGTTTGTGTACACGCTCGCTGGTGGGCTCCTGTGCATGTGCATGTTCTATCTATGCGGTCACGAATTGCTCGCGCCAACGCTCGAGCGTGGAGAACCTGTTTCGCCAATTTGGAGTTAAAATGAATTATTTATGAATTTCCAAAGTTTAATTATTTTTCTGGATTTCTTTTAATTATAAATTCGAATTAATGCGCAAGCATGAGGTCATGCTGGCGTCAGGGGTGCTCTGACCAGTGGGGTCGGATTGTTAGTGGGTTAAGTTAATCTGCCCGGTTAGTTTAAACTAACTCGTTGTTAGTTAGTGACCTGGGCCCACATGTCAATGGCCCAGGGTTAGGTGATTAGTGGGGTGGTTAAGCCCTAATGACAATGGCCGCCGGTGATTATCCGCCGATGCCACTGGGCACGGCGGAGGCTCAACGGAACAGTTCTTCCCGGCCACCATTTGGCACGAGGAAGGCACCAGGGTGCTCCCCGTGCTCGCCCGCTTCACCCTGCAGGCACAGGGGATCCTAGGGGCACCGGAGCGTCACCGGTGTCCAGGAAGGCGGCAGCCGAAGCCACGGCGGTGACGATGTCGGCACTGCAGCCCACGGATTTGAGCGCGGTGGGGTGCGCTGGCTTCCTAGAACGTGCAGGAATGCGATGGACAACACTTTTGGGACAGGGGTGCACGGGATCGAGCATAACGTCTCCCATGGAGGCGAGCTCGCCCGTCTCCCATGGCGGACGTGGCTTGGGGACGCAATCAAAGGCGTAGCTAGAGGGATTTTGAGCTACGGCTCACCAGGAACTCAACGGGGTTGGCGACGAGGGCGGAGGTGGTCTGCCAGAGACGCAATCGACGATGGCGCATGGCGGCCGTAGACGAAGAGGATGACGGGTTTCGGCTGCTCCGGGGCGTCTCGGCTCAATTTCTTCGGTGGCTAGGCGTAGTAGACGACGGCGAGGACGGTGGACACGGTCGTGCAGCTTCTCGGCGTCGTTGGCCGCGGGTGGCGTGTGAAGGGGCGACGGCGAGCTTCGAGTGGTCTTCGGCGGCGTCGAATTCGGGTGAGAGAGACGTGGGTTGCGAACTGAAAGGGGGGAAATGGAGAGGGAGGCTTCGAGATGCCTCCAGGTGCGAAGAGGTGGCCGGGGGAAGCTGCTGCGTGGCCGCCGCTCGTCGGTGGCGACGTTGGAATGTTGCATGTATTCCACCGAGCACCTTAGGGGCGCGGGGAGGAAGATACAAACGGGGGAGGTGGGCTGGGACGGCTAGCTGGGCCTGGGGTGGTTAGTTGGGCCAGATGCTTCTGCCTCTTTCCTTTTCTATTTCTTTTCTGTATATTTTTCCGCCTTTTGTTTTGCTTAGCTAAATAAAATAGCTAGGCATTTTATAAAATGCTCAAAATTTATATATGTCTTTACATGACCAGTAGCTAGTCACATACAAAGTTCGAACTTTTTTTAATTCAAAATATTTGAATTCAAATTCAAATAGGGTATTTATTTAATTCCAAGCTTTTGTTTGAATATTTGAAAATTCCATGAGCATGGGATTGGTTCCACATCACTTGGTATGTGATCACACTCATTTATATGACTTTTCAAAATTGAAAAAGGATTTTTTGGGGAAACTTTTATTGTGGTCATTTGAATTAAATTCATCTGGGGGGTGTTCTCTCTCCCATTTCTATTTCATTTGAAAAAAATTACATGATGCAAGTGAGGCTTGATCCTGGCACATACCTAATAGAGTGTTCTGACAGATGTCTCTCTATAACCCGTCATTTGAAGTGAGATTTTGGGAACATACTCCCTGGTATGTGACTCCTCGACCCCTCCAATTAGATTTCTGATTGGTGGCTTCATTTTTGAGTATTTAGTAGTTCTTGGTGATGTTCATATGAGCTTGCATGCATGTGTAGAAATTTGTTTTCCAAGTTTTGATGCAAGTTTATGCCTTAGGTAAGTGAGTAGAGTAGTTTTCACCAACTCGCTTTGCTTAAATTCTTGTTTTTGTGAATTGTATTATGTTTTCAGAAATGAGTTTGCTAGGAAAAGCAACGAGGTGGCTTGGGAAGAAGAAACCTGAGCGCTCTGATCGAGTTACTAGAGCTGCAGCTTCACCCTCAGCTGCTAGGGTGAGCAATAATGAAGATGATGTGCCCCAAGATTTGTTGGAAAACACGAGTCCAACACGCACAATGATGTATTCGTGCGATGATTTCCTCGAAGCTGCAGGAATTAAGGAGGAATTTTATGGCCTTTGTGCCAATGCAGGTTTGACACGGCTAGCACTGTGCCGTGTTGTGCAGTATAATAAACTCACCTCCTGTTTTATTAATAGTTTCAGATATAATCATGATGTTGGGGTTATTGAGTTTAAAATTTACAATGATCTTCTGACCATGTCGTTGGCGAGATTTTGTGATATAATAGGTGTGCCGAACGTTGGAAAAACGGCCAGGATGCACACTCAGCCCTCCGAGCTGAGGACTCTCTTCGACTCTCTTTGTAGCCAGGAGACGAGGGATATCCAGCGTACATAGATTTCCAACATCTTATTCCCCCACCTCAGGTATTTTGCGTATTTTATTGCTAGAGGGGTGTTGGCTCGTGACAACACGAGCAACGGTTCCGCACCAGATTTTTCTATATATGCGAACGCCCTCTCAGGGAGGACTGATTATAATGTGGGTGCCTTAATTGCTCGACGCCTTGCTATGAATGGTAACAAGGGAGACTTATTTGGTGGCGTTTACGCCACACTTATCCTTGAGTCTCTTAACGGCACCCCACATCCTGATGATGTTCCTTTTACTTACTCAAGTCTTGACCATACTGCCATGAAGAGGCACGAGTTCGTTACCAGGACTTCCGAGTTTGGTAACCTTAATTATATTTTGAGATTTGAAAAGACTATTATTTGAGAGATCCGTCTACCTGCAACACTTTTGTTTGATTACACCCGCAGGAACAGATGGTCCTTCAATGATATCCAGTTTGATGACTTCGTGCCCAGTATCAGTCGCATAACCCCACGGCGGGGGTTGTGCCCGACGAGGAGGAGCATGGTGAGTTCCCACCTTTCCAGGGGGATATCATCACCCAGTTTGGTGAGGGGTCTTCCTCTGCTTGAAGCGCGGAGCCTTCCTCATGGGAGGACCCGAGGACTTCGGTGTATGCACCTGAAGCCCCAGACGACTCTTGGACTTACTCGTACCACCCCGGAGTAGGAGGCTCCTGGGGGCATTAGCTGTTACCAACTTAGGCCAAAAGCCTAAGCTTGGGGGAGTACGTGCCCTTCTCCCTTTTCCATTGTATTATCCGCTTTATTTTGTTCATTTTGATCTTTTTGAAGTTTTTGCCCATTCTTCTTTATTATCTTTTAATTTGGAAAAACAACAAAAAGATTTCTCTTTTCTTTTGCTTTCGTTTAACCTTTGAATAACCCAAAAAATGTTTTCCTTTCTCCCTTTAGTTTACTTTGTTTTCAGAGTTCACCTCGAGTCCGTGATGGCATTTGATTATATTACCCATGTTCGGTCCTGCAAGTGACAAGGCAGTAATGACGAAGATCGACGAAAGGGAAACAACAAGGCAAACCGGTATGAACTCTTCTTGTTTGTAATTTTGTACATATGCATGTACTTATGATCTAGAGACCAGCTTGTAGCGACATAGTGCTATGTTTACAATGCTTTCCCAGTGTTCATGCTTTCTTTGAGGCTGATCTCAAATAGCTAGAGTGCATAATGTGTTGTTGAAATGATTTACATGCATTACATTGTTCATGGTTTGGCATATTCAAGTGGTATTTCCCTTCGGAGAATTCTTGGATTGACTTGGCACATATTCACACGTGCTTATGGATAAAAGTCTATCATGCCTAGATGATATTTTTATTTCAGAATAGTTATATCACTTTCATGCCCGATTCAATGTTGCTTTGTCGCTTTGCATGATTATGACAATTATTGCTCTCTAGTTGGTCGCTTCCCAGTCTTTTGGTAGCCTTCACTCTCACTAAGAGGAATTCTGCTTCTGTATCCAAACTCCTTTTCAAAACCAGTTATTCCACTTGAGTCCACCATACCTTCCTATATATGGTATTTACCGGCCATCCCTAACTGAGACTTTCTTGTGCCATCTAGAAATTTATTCAAAAGCTTCCCCTTTGTAACCGTACAAGCTCATGGTACGGTGAGGGAAAATCAGTATCTACCATGCCAAAAATATTTTGATTGAAGTTTTAACTAGTTATATATATATATATATATATATATATAAAAGAGAGAGCTACACGTCCCCCATACTTCATGTGGGAATGAAATGTACCAAATGCTGCTAATGATAGATGGAACGAGAAACCTCCTTCCATACTTGAGGCGAAATAAAAGGTACCACAGACCGTCAAATGATAGATGGATAAGGGAATAAAAGTGTAAAGAAAAAGCATGAATATAGTTGGCATGGGAGATATTGAGAGACCTTTACCGTTCACCGTTGACTGGAAAGTTCCACTTCTCAAAATAATTTTATCTCTGTTTTCAAAACAAAGAGCTCTGGTACTTGTTTATTCTTTGCTTCCAACCACGGGTTTTCAACCTTGCCATCAAAAAGCCACGGTTCGAGAGGCTCCCCTTCTTTCTTCAAAGCACCAACTATTGAGAGCATAATTGTCATTCTTAGTGTAACATGCATTGTCCCAAAGTACCGCATTGTATTCTGCATGATTGTGATATTGGTTGTTCTGAAATACTTAGCTCTAGTCTCCTTTAAAACTCCGGAGGAGTTTCTGAATTTATGTTCTGCTTCACTCATGGAGGCTAGCGAGATACCACTCTGTTATGTTCAAGCTATGTGCATTGTGATCTTGTCTTGATTTTCAGCGGCTTATTATTTAATTTTGGTTGTTCGTGATTGATAACTTGAAAGAAGGATTGCTTCCTGCATTGTCCTCATAGCATTGTTTAATTACTTGCTAAACTCTATTCATAGTACATGCTTATTTACATCTTATGAAGCAAAAGAGTTTGTCAAAGTTTTCTTTGCCGCTTCCAGTTCGTTGAACTGAATTGCTTGAGGACAAGCAATATGCTAAGCTTTGGGGAGTTGATACGTCTCAAACGTATCTACTTTTCCAAACACTTTTGCTAATGATTTGACCTCATTCTTGCATGATTTGTACTAAACTAACCCGGACTGACGCTGTTTTCAGCATAGCTGCCTGTATGGTTTTATTGTGTGCAGGAAAATCGATTTTTAGGTATCTCAGAAAATTCCAGGAAAATTCACGAAAAATCCACGCACCCAAATCTTCCACGAGCCAGAAGTGGGGCCATAGGGGGCCACAGGGGCTCCAGGCGCCCTGCTGGTGCGGCCCCACCCTTGGCCGCGCCAGGAGGCCGCCTAGAGGAGACCCCCACCTCTGGTACCCTACCGAGGCCCCTATTTATTCTCGTGACGCGAAAACCCCAGAACATAAGTCGTTTTCCTAGTTTCCGCCGCGGAGCCGCCGCAACCCTCTGTTCTTCCTCGGGAGGGCTAATCTGGAGGATGATTTGGCCTCCGGAGAGGGAGATCATCTCCATCGTCATCATCATCAACACTGCATCCTCCCTCCATGACTTCTCTTCACATGTGTGAATAATTCCCTGCTTTAGGCAAAGGGGATGGTAGGGATTAGATGAGTTTGATCATATAATAGTTCATCAGATTGTTAGGGGCATGTTGCCTATCATCTACTTTGGTGTTTATCATCTTTGCTACAACTTGTTTCTCTTAATGCTTGTCACTTTGGGCCCGAGTGCCATGTTTTCAGATCTGAACCACTTGTGTTTCCATGAGTATATTTATGTTCTTGACCCTATCTATGAGTTGTATGCACCTATTATGGTCCGGAACCGGCGATCCCAAAGGTGACAGCTTGGGACACCAAAGGGATGGTCCATAATTTGAGGATTTCATGTATCCATTGAGTTTATTGCTTTGTTTCGGTGCTCTTTGACAGGAGCACCTTAATCTCCATAAGTTCCTTTTGGCCCCGTTCATAGCAGGATGGTAGGACAAAAGATGTTGTGCAAGTTCTTATTGCAAGCACGCACAACAACCTACGGGATACATGCCTAATGTTAAATATTTGCCTAGATGATCCATTCTTTCTTGTGTGCCTTGCCCCGTGTTAAAATCCATTACATGTTCACTCTTATCCAAGCAGCGCCCAACCATCCAGCTCCCTACCATACAGTATTTTAATCATGCTGGTTACTAGTAGTTTACTTTTGCCGTTTTACTTTCGCTGTCATCACTATCACTATCATATCACCGTTGCTATTAATATTTTGTTCCAAGCAAGTATATTTCAGGTGCGGTTGAATTGACAACTCAACTGTCAAAGCTTATAAATATTATTTGGCTCCCCTTGTGTCGAATCAATAAATTGGGTTATCTTACCCGCGAAGACTATCTCGATCCCCTACAGTTGAGGGTCATCAGAGCCCCCGGGTGTCAAAAAAAGGAACATTGTTTGGTAGATGAGACTTTTTTTGTAGGGCTGGGTGAGCCCGTGCTAGAGCCCCCGGGCTCTTGAGTTGCTGTTTCATAAGGAGAGAACACTTTGGGAGAGAGGGTGAGTCCGTTCTCGAGCCCCCGAGTGTCACAACGTGGTCGTCGTGAGAACGAAAAAACGCCTCGGGAGGGAGGTCTGTGTCCCAGACCCCGAGTGCTAGAGTAGTGTTGTCGCGTAAGCGAAAAGCGCCTCGAGGGGAGAGTCTGCGCTCGAGCCCACAAGTGCGAGGGTAGTATCGCCACGTAAGAGAAAAGCGCCTCGAGGGGGGACTCTATGCTCGAGCAAGGACCCCATGTCGAATTCTTTCACTTGATCTAGCGTTGTTGCTGATCTTGCGACTGTGGCTTGACTTCGTCTTCGGGGTCGTCAGGTCCTTCTTCGTCAGGTGCGACTTTGGTAGTCGCCGAAAATTTTATTTTGGCTTAGTTTCTGGCCGAGCTAACTTGGTGGCGCGACGGAGAGGCTTGCGATGAACTTGAGATCTTCGAGTGGGTTGGATCTTGCTCGAGTTGCCGATTTGCTGGTTGTTGATGACAGGACCGCCAAGATCGTGCTTCCATCCTGTGTCTTCCCCACGGTCGGCGCCAATTGACGAGGATTGACCTCGGAAAATACCATGGTTAGGAACCCTGGGTTAGATCGTAGAGAAAAGGTGCAGGTTGGCGATAATCGTCGGCTAACAGGAGACGGGGATTTACTCAGGTTCATGGCCCTCGATCGGTGAAACCCCAACTTCCTGCTCTTTTGTATTATGATGGAGGCGATTACAGTGGAGTTCGAGGCGAGTTCTCTCAAGACCGGAGGTTTTGCTATGAGATTGGATTCCCTAGACGTCCCCTCCCGCAACCTTTATATACTAGGCTAGTTCTCGAGGAGTCCGTCGAGGTTTACAAAGACAGTTTCCTAATCTAGTTTTAGTCTTGGACGCCAAGTCACAGCTTCCATAATCGCCAAGGACTCCTACGTCGGTGCCTCGAGTGGGCTAGTCGTGGGCCTGTCGAGTCTTCTAGTGGGCCTTCTGTCTTGATGCGAACCAGGTACCCTCATCTCTAGGAGTCGTGGGGACACCCCCTCGTAAGATCCTCAACAACATGTATAGTAGCAAGTGTGGTGTGTGTAGGAAGGCTCTTAACTCTCTCTTCCTCTAAATACGAAACCACTTCGAGTTTAGCTGCCGTTTGATTTATCAAAGTAGCCTGAGTGTGAGACATATTGGAAACTTGGGTTTCAGTAGTAGTGAGTCTAGTTTGGAGATTAGAAATCTCACTATTCAGGCTCTCCAATTGTCTGCTAATGTTTTGAAAAATAGAAGAATGCTCATCTAATTGTCTAGAGAAGGTCTTATTCTATTCATACTGGGTGTGCATGCAATTATTTGTAGCCTTTCTCTAAAAGTTTTTCATAACTAGGCATTCTCCTATCATTGGAATCTTATTATGACTCGTCCCCATGCCACTAGTCAGGTACACGTCAAACTGTTTCTCTCCCTTTCGACTTTGAGAACTCATGCAATGAATGAGCGCAAGAAAGATACGTTGGCACTTAGGATGGCGAATAGAATAATGATGTGGAAGAAAGACAAAAAATGTGTGAAAGGCTCACATCAAAGAGGACAATCATGGGCAAGAGAAAGCCAAATAATAGATATCATGTGAGGAGTAGGGATTGCCATGCAACAGATGCACATATGAGCTATGGGAAGATCTACAATGGAAATAGTGGGGGTGCATCCAACTTTCTTATTCAAGATGACCTAGAACTCATTTGAGGAGGCTCATCATTGGAATATACAAGCCAAGTTCTATAGTGTAAGGATCCCCACATAGTTATGCATGAATGATATGAAACTCTCTATGTAGTACAAATATTACTTTGGAGTACAAGTGTGGATCTTGTAGAAGGAATAGTAGTGTTTCCCCTTCTCTATTTTTATTTCTCTTTTGTTTCTATTTATATTTTTGTGGCTTCTTTGGCTCTTTCTGTTTATCTCTCATTTGTCCTCTCTGGAATCTTTTAATTTGTCCTCTTTTGGGATATTTTATTTGTGTCCTCTTTGGGGATATTTTCCTCACTTTAAGGGAAACACTCTATATTTTACAAGGGTATAGAAGATCACACACTTTATAAGAAGTACTCAACATAAAGAAAATTGAAAACTATCATGATGTATGCAAATATATGCCTTTACCAGTGTAGCAGGATATGCAATGATACTAGCGCATTATCTAGCAATTATAAGGCCAAGACCTAACTAGCATGCAGCTCTACGATCAAGCAAAAGCATGTATGATAATGAAAGATCAATTCATGAGAAGATGGATGTTGCATGGCAATGTATCTTGGAAAGGCTATGGAAATGCCTTGATAGGTAGGTATGGTGGCTATTTTGAGGAAGAATATAATGAGGCTTATGATGACAGAGCGTATAGTACCAAGGATTTGGATGCATCGATGAAGTTTGCACCAGCTCTCAAGATGAGAAAGGGCAATGCACGGTACCGAAGAGGCTAGCAAAATAGGGATGGTGGAAGTGCCAACAATCGAATACTCACATTAGTCAAAGAAACTCATCCAATTGTTATCGGTAAATCTTTATCTGATCAGTAGATTCACAAAGAGACAACTACCCCCAGGAGGAGCATATGGAGGTTTTGTTATCCTTGCGCATTCTCGACCCATGGTACGTGAGTGTATATATATTACAACCCCTCCAGAGGTTAGCGATCAATCTGTTGACACCAGTTTTTGGCACGACAATTTTCACATACAATATGACCTCAAATGAAAAATAGTTCTACATGAAAAAGTTTGGTATCGTCGATATGAACATCTTTGTAGTTCGAGTCATCGTCATCCGAATCCATCTTGGAGGCCGAAACTATGTTGGAAGTGAAAAGATCCTGGCATTCAAAGTACTATTCTTCCAATAAGGTATTCAAGGCATCGTCAAATGGAAACGTGTTCTACATGTGGCTGCTTCGTCTCGTCGATCCGGTCAATTCTGATATTTGAAACGTCCAAATCCGAGTTCGTGTGAAAAAGTTAAGTCCAAAACAGTGCAGCACTGAAAAACCAGGTCGGGCCGTCTGGGATTGAAGTCGGACCGTCCGAAATAAGACCTCCGTTTACAGAAGAATTTTGGCCCACGTCGGACGGTCCGACTCCGAAGTCGGACGGTCCGACCTTAGCCCGGACGGTCCGACCTCGAAGTCGGATCGTCTGACTTGAGAACCCAAATTACAGAAGGATTTTGAGCTCTAGCTCGGACCGTCCAACCTTGAAGCCGGACCGTCCGATCCTGCAGTCCGGACCGTCCGGGATAAAGTCCGGACGTCCGACCACTCGATCCGGGTCCGATTTTGATCGCGATTTTGGCAGTTTTGACGCGGATTTGAGTCCTTTTCTTGCAAGGGAAGCCCAACCCCCTCATAAATAGATGAGGTGACGGCCGATTGAAACAACACACAATCGCAAACACATCTAAACCCTAATTTCGTCTACTTCTCCACGTATCTTCTTCCTCGTTCTTCGTTTATTCTTGTTCTTGCAAGGCAATGATTCACGAGAGCTCTAGGGGCGATAAGGTCGACCTAGGGCAGCCCATATCCGCCGTGCGCCCAGACGGGGTCCCTCCCGGGCGTGTGGGGTTTCGGGTGCTCAAAAGCAACCGCCGGTTGTCTTGCGTATCGCGCTACCAGACGGATCTCCTTCGATGTGAGTTGCGGTGTACCACCCCCGGCGTCGAGGGTACACGTGACGTGTTCGTGTGTCAACACACTTTTTCGCGACTCCGCTGGGGACTTTGATCTAAAAATTGGACATCAATGACCAATTCCAAGACCGACGCCGCCGGCATCAACACCGACAACATCATCAAGCCAACTTTCGAAGAACTGTCGGAAGATCAACGCCAAGGATTTGAGGCATGGAGAAAACAGCGCAAGCAAGAGTTTTAGGCTTTGTAGCGGAAGAAGGATGAGGCAGATAAGGAGTTATACCTAGCAAGTTTCAAGAAAGATCGGCAAGGAGTAATCGCGCCGATCAAAAATCCGGAATATGTGCCTCTGAACATCGACATCAACCAACCCGCTGTAAGCAAAAGCCGTTTTTCTGACGAGCAGATAGCTGAAATTCAATATTATGTTTCGCAAGGTACTAACAATGTCTATGAGCTTATGACGGAACAAGATAAGGCTAGAGCAAACACACCTCCAAGCCGGCCATCGGATACACAGCCGGTGAGCGACAATCAGTTTCATCCGTAATACCTTGCCCAACTCCTATTAGAAGCATGCCTTATTCCATGAGACCACCAAATCAGGCAGCTGGTGTAGGAAACATGTCAGCACCGAATCAAGATTAGGCGCCTTGGGTGCAATCTAAGCCTATAGCTAATTCTTCAATTGTTCCAGCCCAATCGTCCACTATGGATGATATGGTAGCCAAATTAAGGAAAGAATTAGACCAGATGGCTTATGATAGATTTGGGTTTATGCCAAAACCTAGGACTTACACCAAACCCTACCCTAACTATTTTGATTTACAGTCGTATCCTCTCGCTTATCGAGTGCCTGAGTTTTCTAAATTCAATGGGATGGATAATGTAAGGCCCCCGATGCGGTGCTAACTCGAGTTAGTCGCTTTCGCGTCCCGCTCAAGTTAGTAGCGCATAAAGAGCCACCGACTCACGACACTCGCACTCGTGTCGCTGCCCGATTCTCGACAACAGGTATATGAACAAAGAACTTAAACTAAGACATAAATACATAGAGTTCAGGGCATACATCGCCACTGAAATTTATTACATCATCTCAGAGGTCCGTCGACCCAACAGAATATCATGCAACAAGCGGAAGACAAACACGACCGAGTACGGTCAAGATCCAAATTGCCCTAGAGAGGGCTGCACATAAAGAGTCCACCCACGGATCGTCGAAACCCAACTGTAGGATCTACTGAACGAGGTCGTTCTCATCGTCATCCTCCGCGGGCACCTCCACGAAGTATCGTCCAGTGCTCGGGTCAAGGTAGTAATCCACTGCAGCGGCCGATCAGGAAAAACAGTAAAAGCACAAAAGGAAAACAGGGGTGAGATTATATCATTACAGGATAACCAACTTCCTACGGTAAGATAAGGTAAAGGTAAAGGTAAAGGTTGCAGCCGCGCTAGCATATATGGTGGCTACACGTTCTATCAGAGTAGGGGTAAGATCCAAGATTGCACGTGACGTTGCGTCATAAGTCTGCTAACCACCTACTTACGTCAAACATAACACAACCTGGATCTTCTCTCGGTCCCCCTGGACGAAGAAAAGCAACCAAGGCACTCACACGGTAGGCAAGTTTTTAATTATGATTCAAATTGATGTTATTCTATGAACAAGGAGTAGGTCTCAAGTCGTCCATAACCGCGGACACGGCTTTTCAAAAAGATTTAACCCTGCAGGGGTGTACCAACTGCCCATCATACGCTTCGCAGGTACGCCCGGTTTCCACTTGGCTAAGTAAACGCCTGAAACTCCGGAATGTCAGAGTCCCTCTAACTAACAACACACAACTCCGGGTGGCCCCCGGTGAGTCAACACCCAACTCAAAAGCCGGCCGCGCTCTCGAATCGGTCTCTACCGTATGACTCCAGGTTTGGATTGCCGGTTAAATCTCATATGAGACCGGGTCCTCAGCCGGTCAAGGTGGGCCAGCCAAGGCACAAGTCCTCCTGGCCCAAGGTGGTTTGTAAACAACTGGGGTACCACCAGCACACACACATTGCAAATAGTAAATCAGCTCGGGCCACCACTAGAATTGTATGAAGCTAGATAGGTAAGACAAGGGGACCCCATATAAACCCACACACGATTAGGCACGCTCGTCAAGAAACACAATACCCGGAACTCGGGACCTAGGTGACTCAAATGGAACAAAACACCTGGCGGGAACAGCCTGGTATCCCATCTTTCGTCAAGTATAAGTTAACATCATAACAATAATGAATATCAACCAACTTCTTTAAATAACATGATATCCCAAACAATAGCATAGGGTAAGCAGCAAGTTTTCCTACTCATACTAAGCAATGGCTGAGCAGCGGTAACTTAGCAATACAATGTTTTGCTGGGATGTGGGGATCATGGATGTTTGGTTTTGAATGTGGCATAAGCAAAGTGGATAGGTCCAAAAAAACGTTCTAGGCTGCAGTTAGGAAGGTAGGAAGAAAGGTATCAAGTAATGGTATAAATCTTCCCCTTGCCTGGGTAATCGGTCGTCGAAGCAGACGTAGCAGGCTCCTCGGGCTCGGTGTCAGAAATCTCCACGTAAGTCTCCTCGGCAGACTCAGGTGCTAACGTAAGGTACCGGCAAGGAAAAGGCACACAAGTAAGCAATGAGTGCAATGCACAGGCAAAGATGGTATGATCAAGTTTAATATACATGATGTGACCCTATTTAGTCAATTTAAATGAAGGTGGTGACGACACGTCAACAACTTCATATGCATTTATTTACATTGAATGGCTTCGGTCTTAGCCTTAATTTGTGGTGTAAGTAACATGGAAAACATGGCATGATCAAACAAAATAATTACCAGAAATAAATACAACGTGAAAATAAAACATCGATTCCGGAGACGGAGAGATGTCGAAGAACTTGACACCGGAGAGGTGCAACAAAAGAAAGGAACCCAGCCACATTCCATATGACAATATCTATAGGGGCTGGTTTTTCCGAAGATGCAAATATTTGAAGAAGACATGGACAGGTACTTAGGACCTGAGTGCAAAGTTGCACTAGATGCATTTTGAAAGAGGCTCAATTGGTCAAACCATCATCACCATGCAAAACCTTGGGAGAATCTACCCCAAAAACATATATGGCATGGCCATATTTGGATTTGGGCAACACTTGACAAAAACAAAGATTTGAGGGGGCTATTTGAAAAATTACCCCACTCCAATTAGTAGAGGGGCAAAGTGCAAAAATGGACCTCACCCTGATGATTAGTGGGTCCAGCTACCCCAATTTCATATATTGGATGCCACAATTGAGGGTGAGAAACTCCAAGATCCAAACCCATTTGAATTTGAATTCAAATTCAAATCGAATTTGAACAGAAAAAAAGAAAAAAAAGAAAGAGACAGAAATAATAATAAAAAGGCTTAGCCCCACTGGGTTGGTTTCGGCCAAACTCCACTGTTATTCTCCTTCTCCTCAGCTCAGCCCACTCCTCTGAAAAAAAACAAAAGGGAAAAAAAGAGACAGGGCTTCTGCTGGGCTGGCCTCGGCTAGATCTGTCCCAATGGCCGAACCAGCCAGCGCCCTGGAGTCAGCCCGAGGCCCCTCTCCACTGGCAGGTTGGGCCTGGACGTCAGCCTCCCGGCCAAAACAAAAAAAGGGGCTAAACTCCACTGCCCCGGGGAGGATTCGAACCCAGGTCCTCTCGGTCTGAGCACAGAGCCCACACCAGCTGGGCTACTGATCGACTTCGACGGAAAGCACCACTAAGGAAAGATGAAGCGGCTACGGGCCTACTGAACCTGAAAACAGGCGTATCCGACGAAACTGAACTACGGTTCAGACATCCCGGCGACGGCAGCTTGTGGCGTCCGGGACCTCGCGAACACGGCACCGGGGACACAACAGAGGACCTTCCCGCGAAGCTGGAGCATCCACATCTCCATTTTTCTAGCGAACCTGGCCGGAGACCTAAAGGGGCAGCCTTCCCCTTGCCGGGAAGATCACGGCAGGAAAGCAGAGCCTGCTAACGTTCAGACGGCGGCGAAAGCTAAAGAGCACGGCGGGCGGGCTAAAAACGGCTCCTTGATGGCCAAGAGCGTGGCCGGGGTGTCCACAGAGAACGAGCACGTCCTCGAGAGCAAACTATGGCCTTGGATGCACGGCTGTGACTGCCGCCGTCGTCGGAAACAGGGCGGCACGGGGACGAGCGTGGGCACACATGTACAGGGAGATGGGCAAGGCGCGGCTCACCTAGAGGGTCTCGACGAGGAGGAAAAACGTGCCGAAGGGGAGGAAGAAGGAGAGGTCATCGCCGGAGAAGAAGACGGACGAGGTGGGTGTCGACGTCGAGGGGGCGTTCTGCTTCGCCTAGCTCAATCCTGTGAGGAGGAAAATGGCCAGGTTAGCACGGGTCGCAGCGCGCAGTCGCGGGTTGAAGATGAGGCGAGGACGGCGGTGAAGTGAAGCTTCTCACCGGAGTCATGGCGGAAACAGGGGAAAGAGGCGTCGGACCTGGAGGCGGCGGCGAGCGGAAGGAAAGGTGGGAATGGAAATAGCGTTCCGTGAGGGAGCCCTAGGCGCTCTTATAAAGGAGGGCGGCGCCTCCCGCTGGCTCCGGGGCTCCACCGGCCGCCGTGGCGCCGGCTGTGAGAGGGAAAGGGGGAAAAGCTGAGGCTCCACGCTGGAAAGGTGGGGAAGAAGGGGCGTACCCCTTCGCCACGGGCCAGGACGAGGGGAAACGGGACCAGGTGGGCTAGGCTTGCCACAGAGACAAAAAAAAAGAAAAACCCCCCTTGCCTGCCCTTTTCCAATAAAATTAAAGCAAAAGGCTTGGGGAGTATTCTGGGCAAGAATACAAAGGACAAAAATGCACAAAAATATGTGAAATGACCCTTGCATTATTCCTCAAATTCCAAAAATGGTTTGAGCATTTTGGAAACAACAAAAATGTGGGCCACTTTTGGGAATTCAAAATCACTTTGAACTGCATTCTCCATTTTTAATTATGGCAAAAATGCATTGAGGTTTTTAAAACCCTTGCCATTGCAAATGAAATGGCTATGCCAAGTTTGGGGTCAAGGAGAGCATGCATGCATCAATGAAAAATCTCCACACCCCTTTCTTGAAACATTTGGATGCAAACTCAAATAAACCCAAAAGGGCTCCAATCCCAATGCAAATTTAAATCACCACATGAAATTATAATGTTTAGCATCATGCCAAGTTACAAAGTCAACAGACAAGGTACAATCTCATGGTTATTCTTATTTATTGCACATGGGCTGTTACAGCACTCCCCCACCAACACAGGATCTCGTCCCGAGATCTAAGCCTGAAACAACTCAGGATACTCAGAACGGAGATGATCTTCACGCTCCCATGTTGCTTCCTTCTCCGAATGATGTGCCCACTGAACTTTCATGAACTTGACGGTCTTGTTGCGAGTCTTGCGCTCGGACGTCTCAAGAACACGGACTGGACGCTCTGAGTAGGAGAGGTCCACACTCAGCTGGATCTCGCCCAAGTCAACAGCCTGCTCTGGCTGCTTGAAGCACTGCTTTAGCTGGGACACATGGAACACGTCATGCACCATGGACAGACTCTCTGGAAGCTCGAGCCGAAAGGCAAGAGGTCCCCTAGTCTCAAGGATGCGGAAAGGTCCGAAAAATCTTGGACCGAGCTTTCCCTTGATGCCAAAGCGGTGAGTTCCCCTCAATGGAGACACTCTCAGGTACGCCCAATCACCAACCTGAAACGCTACACCACGGTGCCTTTTGTCATAATAGGCCTTCTGCCTAAACTGTGTTGCCTTTAGGTGCTCTCGGACAATCTTCACTCTGTCGTCTGCCTCTTGGATCACATCTGGACCGAACAGCTGCCTCTCACCTATCTCGGACCAGTTCAAAGGTGTCCTGCACTTGCGGCCATACAAGACTTCAAACGGCGCTGCCTGCAGACTTGCCCGATAGCTGTTGTTGTAAGAGAACTCAGCATACGGCAAGCATTCTTCCCACTTCATGCCAAAGGAGATGACACATGCCTGAAGCATGTCCTCGAGGATTTGGTTCACGCGCTCGACTTGCCCACTTGTCTGAGGGTGATAAGAGGTACTGAACAACACTGTCGTACCAATCGCCTTTTGAAAGGCCTGCCAGAATTTAGAGGTGAAAAGGCTGCCTCTATCAGAACTAATCTTCTTGGGAATGCCATGCAAGGATACAACTCTTGCGGTGTACAAATCCGCCAACTGAGCTGCTGAAATGGAGTCCTTCACTGGAAAGAAGTGGGCAACTTTGGAAAGATTGTCAATGACAACAAAGATGGCATTGTTCTTCTTCTGCGACAAGGGGAAGCCTGTGATGAAATCCATCTCTATATGATCTCATTTCCACTCCGGAATCTCAAGTGGCTGAAGCAACCCTGCAGGTTTCTGGTGCTGTGCCTTCACTCTCCTGCACACATCACACTAAGACACGTAACGGGCAACATCCCGCTTCATACGAGTCCACCAAAAGCTTTGCTTGAGATCTTGATACATCTTCGTGCTGCCATGGTGAATAGACAGCTTGGAATCATGGGCTTCCTTCATGATGACCTCTCTGAGATCTCCCTCCTTGGGAACAACAACTCGCTCTTCGAACAACACGGTGCCGTCATTATGCACTGAAAAGCAACCATACTTTGGAACTGAGGCGGCAATACCCTGTTTGATCTTCTGTATCATTGAGCTGCCAGACTGAGCTTCACGAATCTTCTCATGGATAGTGGGCTCTACCACAAGGTTGGCAAGGTAGCCTGGTGGAACTAGCTCAAGATTGAGCCTTCTAAAGGACTCACACAAATCAGGGTGTATCTTCTGCACCTCGATATTATTGCAATCGCCCTTGCGGCTCAGCACATCAGCTATGACATTCGCCTTCCCAGGCGTGTACTGAATATCAACTGTGTACTCAGTAATGGTTTCAAGCCATCTTCTTGGCCTCAAGTTCAGATTTGGCTGAGCGAACAAGTACTTCAGACTCTTGTGGTCGGTGAACACATCCACCTTCCTCCCTAAGAGGAGGTGTCGCCAAGTGACCAAAGCGTGCACAACTTCTGCAAGCTCCAAGTCGTGCATGGGATAATTTCTCTCACTTGTCTTCAACTGTCGTGAGGTATAAGCCACAATATTCCTGCCTTGCATCAATACTCCGCCCAGACCTTGCAAGGAAGCATCACAAAACACCTGAAAAGGCTGTGACTCATTGTAACGCCCCGGCCACACCCACCGGTTCCCGGCGTACGCCTGGCGGGATCTAGACTGTCCCCACAGACCAACACTAGTCTTTCCTACGCACTTTGTCCTCACTCGTGCGCACCCGGGGGAAACTTCCCGGTCGGTCCCCCATCCTCAAATTGCTCCAAGCCAAGCACGCTTAACTTTGGAGTTCTTTGCATCTGGGCTCCCGGAAAAGAAGTTGCACCTTGTTGATATGAGTAGTCTTTCATTCCTACTAAGCCAGGATGTCACATACACCCCCACTCAAAGGAACCGATGTCCTCATCGGCCCACAGGAACGTTCCCTCTTGGCACACGTTTGTGCGTCCAGTGCCGACACATGTCCCACATGTTCGCGCACTGACCCACACACGCCCGTATAACCGCAAGGGTCGGCTCTGATACCATTTGTAATGCCCCGGCCACACCCACCGGTTCCCGGCGTACGCCTGGAGGGATCTAGACTGTCCCCACAGACCAACACTAGTCTTTCCTACGCACTTTGTCCTCACTCATGCGCACCCGGGGGAAACTTCCCGGTCGGTCATCCATCCTCAAATTGCTCCAAGCCAAGCACGCTTAACTTTGGAGCTCTTTGCATCTGGGCTCCCGGAAAAGAAGGTGCACCTTGTTGATATGAGTAGTCTTTCATTCCTACTAAGCCAGGATGTCACACTCATCTGGCGGCGTTAGAATTGGGGTTGTGGTCAACTTCTCTTTCAACTCCTCGAAGGCTGACTGGCAAGCTGGTGACCAAGTGTACCGCTTGTCCTTGCACAACAATTCAGCCATTGCTTAGCTATTTTGGAGAAATTTTGCACAAACCTCCTGCAATAACTGGCGAGGCCGAGAAAACTCCTTAGCTGCTTCACATTCTTCGGCGGAGCCCACTCTTGAATAGTGCGGACTCGCTCTTGATCAACCGCAATTCCCTCAGCGGAGATGACATGGCCCAGAAAATTGACCTTGTCCAGCCAAAACTCACACTTGGAGAACTTGGCGTAGTACCGGTGCTCTCTTAACTTCTGCAGCACCAGGCGTAGATGTTCCTCATGTTCATCCTCTGACTTGGAATAGACAAGAATGTCGTCGAGGTAGAGGATCACAAACACATCAAGCCATTCTTGGAACAAATAGTTCATAGCTCTCATGAATGTCGGAGGGGCATTTGAGAACCCAAAAGTCATGACTGTGAACTCATACAGCCCATAACGTGTGCTGAACGCGGTCTTGGGAATATCCTCTTCACGAACACGGATCTGATGATACCCCATCCTCAAGTCAAGCTTGGAAAACACCTTAGCCCCATTCAACTGTTCGAACAGATCATTGATGCGGGGTAAAGGGTAATTGTTCTTGATTGTCTTCTTGTTGATACCGCGATAGTCCTGGACCAAGCGGCTAGTCCCATCCTTCTTCTGGACAAACAAAGCTGGTGCACCCCAAGGGGAAGTGCTCGCGCGGATAAAACCGCCTGCCTCCAACTCTGTCAACTGCTTCTTGAGCTCAATCAACTCCTTCGAACACATCTTGTACGGATGCCGAAAAATCGGCTGGGTACCAGGCTCTAGCTCAATAACGAACTCAATAGCTCGAACTGGGGGAATTCCTGGCAACTCCTCCGGAAAGACGTCTGGGAACTCACAGACAACTCTGACCTCTTCGAGCAAAGGCGCAACTCCTGCATTCAAAGCGTACAACTGTGCTGGTCCTGTCATAGAGCCACAAGTGTACAAGACTTCTGCACCTGAATCATGAGTCAACTTCACTGATCTGGTCGGACAATCAATATTGGCCTTGTGCTGCACAAGCCAATCCATGCCAAAAATGACATCAATGTCGGAACAAGGCAAGACAACCAGGGATGCTGAAAAGATAACACCCTGGATACGGATGTCCGCATCTGGAACAAAAATGGACGAGCTGGACCTTGAACCATGAGTGTGAACCGCAAGGGGTTTCTGGAGCAACTCGGTCTGAAGGTCGTTTGTTGAAGCAAAGGAGTGTGAAACGAACGAATGGGAAGCTCCGGAATCGAACAGAACTGTCGCGGGAACTGAACACACAAGCAACCTACCAAGAACGATCTCTGAAGACTGCTGAGCATCTGTCAGCATCACGTTGTTCACTCGGACTACACGTGGTTGTGCCTTCACCATCGCGGTGCTCGGAGTAGAGTGAGGTGGAGGCGGTGGGAGCCGAGAAAAGCACGGGTCGGTGCAGTTGGGAGACGTGTGCCCTGGCTCCCTGCACTTGTAGCAGATCACGCCTGGTCTGGGTTGCTGCTGCGGCCTGGGTGGCCTCGCGTGTGGTGGTGTAGAGCGAGGCCCCTGCTGAACTGGGAAGGGAGGGCGGGAAAAAGTGCGGACAACTGCCCCCCTCTGCTGGTATTGCTGTCTATGCGGTGGTGCCTCTGTAACCCAAGTCTTTGCCTTCTTGTGGATCATCACTGCGGAACTGTGCTCACGCTGGCGCTTCCTGTCTGCATCCCACTCTGCTTTGGCTGACTCCTGGCGGATAGCCTGATCCACGAACTGTGAGAACAGCGTGGGGCTACACTGAGTGAGTGCGTACTTCATCTCTGTGCTGAGACCTCCACGGAACCTGGCGATCTTCTTAGCCTCTGTGCTGACCTCCTCTGGAGCGTACCTGGCGAGCCTGACGAAGGCCAGGTTATACTCCTGAACTGACCTGTCACCCTGTCTCAGAGCCAAGAACTCCTCACGCTTCCTGTCCATCAGGCCACTCGGAATATGTGCTGCTTTGAAGTCTGCGACGAAATCTGCTCACGTGATGATAGCATCGCCCTTGTTGGCATTGTAGGTATCGTACCAGCTGGCTGCTGCACCCTGAAACTGGAAGGAGGCGAACGTGACGTAGTCGACGGGTCTGGCGGTGTTTGCATTGAAGTGCTTCTTGATCTCTGCGATCCAGTCATCCGCCTCCAGCGGGTCTCGAGCCTCGGAGAACCTGGGGGGGTTGATAGAAAGGAACTGCTGCAGAGTGGTGTACTGTGGTCGATCATTCCTCTGGGCAGTCTGGTTCTGCAGCATCTGTAAGATCGCAGCTGTGCCTTGAGCCACTGCGGCCATAGCCTCCCCAAGGATAGGGTTCTCTGGCGGCGGCATGTTCGCTCTTGGCATCCTGTATACAGGAATACTTATGAGAACATGGTTGAAACATTGACGAAACCAGAAGATAAAGCAATATTGACAACAAAACTTCCTCACGAGGTATGAGAAAGCCGAAGGCTGAAATTCCACCAAGGTTAACCCGGAAAGTCGAAAGCTAGGTGCTACTGGAATTCCTAAACCGAGATCATCCGAATCCAAGATAATAATCTGCTAGCGAGCACACAACAATATATATACGAGCGGTTGGAAACCTGAACAATGAGACATCTGCCCTGAGCGGCCCGCCATCACGGTCGTCCATAGGGGAAAAGACACCACATCCATATTACCATAGGATGCCCGTCAATCTAGTATGGACGTTTCACCTGGGGTACGTCGTAAGCGAGGTAGAGCATTCAACCCCATGTGGCGGCTCAGTGGTCTCAAAGTACGCCAACACATCTCGTCGCTAGCAAAAAATTATAGAGGAATCGAAGCCTCGTGTAAACGAGAACCTAGATTTGTTTTTGAAAGGGGATAAGTTGCAGAGAGAAAACAACGTTTCACTTCCTCACGGAAAAGGGGTGGGAGGGTGGGGTATGAAGAAAAAGAAAGAGTTCCTACTCTCTGATTTTTCCTTAATAACTACAAAATAGTTTCTAGACTCAACTTCGGCCAGTAAGGGGTCCTACAGTCAGTCCTGCTCTGATACCAAGTTGTAAGGCCCCCGATGCGGTGCTAACTCGAGTTAGTCGCTTTCGCGTCCCGCTCAAGTTAGTAACGCATAAAGAGCCACCGACTCACGACACTCGCACTCGTGTCGCTGTCGGATTCTCAACAATAGGTATATGAACAAAGAAATTAAACTAAGACATAAATACATAGAGTTCAGGGCATACATCGCCACTGAAATTTATTACATCATCTCAGAGGTCCGTCGACCCAACAGAATTTCATGCAACAAGCGGAAGACAAACACGACCGAGTACGGTCAAGATCCAAATTGCCCTAGAGAGGGCTGCACATAAAGAGTCCACCCACGGATCGTCGAAGCCCAACTGTAGGATCTACTGAACGAGGTCGTTCTCATCGTCATCCTCCGGGGGCACCTCCACGAACTGACGTCCAGTGCTCGGGTCAAGGTAGTAATCCACTGCAGCGGCCGATCAGGCAAAACAGTAAAAGCACAAAAGTAAAACAGGGGTGAGATTATATCATTACAGGATAACCAACTTCCTACGGTAAGATAAGGTAAAGGTAAAGGTAAAGGTAAAGGTTGCAGCCGCGCTAGCATATATGGTGGCTACTCGTTCTATCAGAGTAGGGGTAAGATTCAAGATTGCATGTGACGTTGCGTCATAAGTCTGCTAACCACCTACTTACGTCAAACATAACACAACCTGGATCTTATCTCGGTCCCCTTGGACGAAGAAAAGCAACCAAGGCACTCACACGGTAGGCAAGTTTTTAATTATGATTCAAATTGATGTTATTCTGCGAACAAGGAGTAGGTCTCAAGTCGTCCATAACCGCGGACACGGCTTTTCGAAAAGATTTAACCCTGCAGGGGTGTACCAACTGCCCATCATAGGCTTCGCAGGTACGCCCGGTTTCCACTTGGCTAAGTAAACGCCTGAAACTCCGGAACGTCAGAGTCCCTCTAACTAACAACACACTACTTCGGGTGGCCCCCGATGAGTCGACACCCAACTCAAAAGCCGGCCGCGCTCTCGAATCGGTCTCTACCGTATGACTCCAGGTTTGGATTGTCGGTTAATTCTCATATGAGACCGGGTCCTCAGCCGGTCAAGGTGGGCCAACCAAGGCACAAGTCCTCCTGGCCCAAGGTGGTTTGTAAACAACTGGGGTACCACCAGCACACACACATTTTAAATAGTAAATCAGCTCGGGCCACCACTAGAATTGTATGAAGCTAGATATGCAAGACAAGGGGACCCCATAGAATCCCACACACGATTAGGCACGCTCGTCAAGAAACACAATACCCGGAACTCGGGACCTAGGTGACTCAAGTGGAACAAAACACCTGGCGGGAACAGCCTGGTCTCCCATCTTTCGTCAAGTATAAGTTAACATCATGACAATAATAAATATCAGCCAACTTCTTTAAATAACATGATATCCCAAACCATAGCATAGGGTAAGCAGCAAGTTTTCCTACTCATACTAAGCAATGGCTGAGCAGCGGTAACTTAGCAATACAATGTTTTGCTGGGATGTGGGGATCATGGCTGTTTGGTTTTGAATGTGGCATAAGCAAAGTGGATAGGTCCAAACAAACGTTCTAGGCTGCAGTTAGGCAGGTAGGCAGAAAGGTATCAAGTAATGGTATAAATCTTCCCCTTGCCTGGGTAATCGGTCGTCGAAGCAGACGTAGCAGGCTCCTCGGGCTCGGTGTCGGAAATCTCCACGGAAGTCTCCTCGGCAGACTCAAGTGCTAACGTAAGGTACCGGCAAGGAAAAGGCACACAAGTAAGCAATGAGTGCAATGCACATGCAAAGATGGTATGATCAAGTTTAATATACACGATGTGACCCTATTTAGTCAATTTAAATGAAGGTGGTGACGACACGTCAACAACTTCATATGCATTTATTTACATTGAATGGCTTCGGTCTTAGCCTTAATTTGTGGTGTAAGTAACATGGCAAACATGGCATGATCAAACAAAACAATTACCAGAAATAAATACAACGTGAAAATAAAACATCGATTCCGGAGACGGAGATATTTCTAAGAACTTGACACCGGAGAGGTGCAACAAAAGAAAGGAACCCTGCCACATTGCATATGACAATATGTATAGGGGCTCATTTTTCCGAAGATGTAAAGATTTGAAGAAGGCATGGACAGGAACTTGGGACCTGAGTGCAAAGTTGCACTAGATGCATTTTGAAAGAGGCTCAATTGGTCAAACCATCATCACCATGCAAAACCTTGGGAGAAACTACCCCAAAAACATATATGGCATGGCCATATTTGGATTTGGGCAACACTTCACAAAAACAAAGATTTGAGGGGGCTATTTGCAAAATTACCACACTCCAATTAGTAGAGGGGCAAAGTTCAAAAATGGACCTCACCATGATGATCAGTGGGTCAAGCTACCCCAATTTCATATATTGGATGCCACAATTGAGGGTGAGGAACTCCAAGATCCAAACCCATTTGAATTTGAATTCAAATTCAAATCGATTTGAACAGAAAAAAAGAAAAAAAAAGAAAGAGATAGAAATAATAAAAAAAGGCTCAGCCCCACTGGGCTGGTTTCGGCCAAAGGCCACTGCTGTTCTCCTTCTCCTCAGCTCAGCCCACTCCTCTGAAAAAAAAACAAAAGGCAACAAAAAGAGAAAGGGCTTCTGCTGGGCTGGCCTCGGCTAGATCTGGCCCAATGGCCGAACCAGCCAGCGCCCTGGAGTCAGCCCGAGGCCCCTCTCCACTGGCAGGTGGGGCCTGGATGTCAGCCGCCTAGCCAAAAACAAAAAGGGGGGCTAAACTCCACTACCCCGGGGAGGATTCGAACGCAGGTCCTCTCAGTCTGAGCACAGAGCCCACACCAGCTGGGCTACTGATCGACTTCGACGGAAAGCAGCACTAAGGAAAGATGAAGCGGCTACGGGCCTACTGAACCTGAAAGCAGGTGCACCTGACGAATCTGAACTGAGGTTCAGACATCCCGGCGACGGCAGCTTGTGGCGTCCGGGACCTCGCGAACACGGCACCGGCGACACAACAGAGGACCTTCCCGCGAAGCTGGAGCATCCACGTCTCCATTTTCTAGCGACCCTCGCCGGAGACCTAAAGGGGCAGCCTTCCCCTTGCCGAGAAGATCACAGCGGGGAAGCAGAGCCGGCTAACGTTCAGACGGCGGCGAAAGCTAAAGAGCACTGCGGGCGGGCTAAAAACGGCTCCTTGATGGCCAAGAGCGTGGTCGGGGTGTCCACAGAGCACGAGCACGTCCTCGAGAGAAAACTACGTCCATGGATGCACAGCTGTGACTGCCGCCGTGGTCAGAAACAGGGTGGCACGGGGACGAGCGTGGGCACACGTGTACAGGGAGATGGGCAAGGCGCGGCTCACCTAGAGGGTCTCGACGAGGAGGAAAAACGTGCCGAAGGGGAGGAACAAGGCGAGGTCGTCGCCGGAGACGAAGACGGCCGAGGCGGGTGTCAACGTCGAGGGGGTGTTCTGCTTCGCCTACCTCAATCCGGTGAGGAGGAAAACGGCCAGGTTAGCACGGGTCGCAGCGCGCAGTCGCGGGTTGAAGATGAGGCGAGGACGGCGGCGAATTGAAGCTTCTCACCGGAGTCATGGCGGAAACAGTGGAAAGAGGCGTCGGACCTGGAGGCGGAGGCGAGCGGAAGGAAAGGGGGGAATGGAACTAGGGTTCCTGGAGGGAGCCCTAGGCGCTCTTATAAAGGAGGGGGGAGCCTCCCGCTGGCTTCGGGGCTCCACCGGCCGCCGTGGCGCCGGCTGTGAGAGGGAAAGGGGGAAAAGCGGAGGCTCCACGTTGGAAAGGTGGGGAAGAAGGGGCGTACCCCTTCGCCACGGGCCAGGCCGAGGGGAAACGGGCCCAGGTGGGCTAGGCTTGCCACAAAGACAGAAGAAAAAAAAGAAAAACCCACCTTGCCTGCCCTTTTCCAATAAAATTAAAGCAAAAGGCTTGGGGAGTATTCTGGGAAAGAATACAAAGGACAAAAATGCACAAAAATATGTGAAATGACCCTTGCATTATTCCTCAATTTCCAAAAATGGTTTGAGCATTTTGGCAACAACAAAAATGTGGGCCACTTTTGGGAATTCAAAATCACTTTGAACTGCATTCTCCATTTTTGATTATGGAAAAAATGCATTGAGGTTTTTAAAACCCTTGCCATTGCAAATGAAATGGCTATGCCAAGTTTGGGGTCAAGGAGAGCATGCATGCATCAATGAAAAATCTCCACACCCCTTTCTTGAAACATTTGGATGCAAACTCAAACAAACCCAAAAGGGCTCCAATCCCAATGCAAATTTAAATCACCACATGAAATTATAATGTTTAGCATCATGCCAAGTTACAAAGTCAACAGACAAGGTACAATCTCATGGTGATTCTTATTTATTGCACATGGGCTGTTACAGATAATAAATCCACATGGGAACATATTAGTCAGTATTTGGCTCAGTTAGGTGAGGCTACTCATGAACATCATAAAGTGCGCTTGTTCTCATTATCTTTGACTGGTACTGCTTTTGCATGGTTTTCAGCTTTAACTCCTAATTCTATACATACTTGGTTTCACTTAGAGCTGAAATTCCATGAGAACTTTTTTACTGGAGAAGTCGAGTTAAAACTATCTCATCTTACATCGGTTAAGCAAAAGCCTAATGAATCGGTATCCGATTACATCAAAAGTTTTAGGAACACACGAAACCGATGTTTCAATTTAGTGATGACAAAGCGTGATATGGCCGACTTAGTCCTCAATGGTTTAAGACCCCACTTGAAAGAGAAATTGGAGGGACACGAGTTCATGAGTGTTGGACAAGTTTGTAACACCCCGGGTGTCACACTACAGTAACCACTTTTACTGTTGCCTTGTCACCCTGATTAGGCATGTGCTGATCACCCTTGACCAAGGCTTGTTCATCTTCAACCCAATTAAAAATTCCAAAAAAAGTAACAATTTATGTTCCACCAAATATTGTGCAACCAATTTTGTAAAATGCCAAATAAGCATTGGTTCATGTCCATATTGATGTGGGGATTTATTAATCTATTAAATAAATCAAACAAATCGCAGCAACAACCAAAAGTCCCTTTTTATCAGTTGCAACTCAAAAACAAAGAACAAAAGATTTTATAAAAGCACCAAACTTTTTGTGGCACTTCAGTAATGTGCAACACAATTATACCAACAAGTTTCATGCTTGCTAAAAATCATTTGTTAGCTAAAAAAATAAAAGCAATGGCAAAATAGCCCCATTTAATCATTTTATAATTAAATAAAATGCAAATGATTTTATTATGAGTCCTAACTTTTTGTAGTGGTACATTGTTGAGTAATATTTATATTAGAGTTGGTTTCAAAATTTTCAAAGGTCAAATGTTAACAAAAACTAATATTGCAAAACAGAAAAGGAAAGGCAGTGAACAAAGAAAATACAAAATTGGGAAAATCCCTAAAACCCGCCCAGGGCAAGGCCCACCCCGGCCCAGCCACCTCCCTCTTTCTTCTTCCCCTGTACGGAGGACAGGGCGTGTGCGTGGAGGCCATCCATGGCGCCATGGTCACTGTGGCCGCCGTGGCAGCCATCCGGCGGCTAGCCGGCGTGGTTAAGTCGCCCTGGCCCAAGGAAACCCTAGCCCCCTCCCCTTTCCTTCCCCTCGCGCCTCCGTTTCTATGTTCATGCTGGCCGGATGCGACCGTCTCCATCACAGAGGCACCAACGCGGCCATCAGCGACGGGAGGCCTCACCACCGTGCCAAGGCTCCTCACCGGCCTCTTCCTCATCTCCCCAAGCACCCCATCGCCGACGGGACGCCGTGCACGCCGCCAATTGAGCTCCGCCCCGCCCACGGCCGCTGCCGCAGATTTCGTCGATTCCGGGTGCCCTGGACCTCCTCGCTCCTCCCCGAGCCCTGCATCACCACCGTGGTGAGTTGCAGCCTCGTTTTCTCCAATTTATCTTCGATTTTTCCGCCTCTGTCGTAGTTTGCCGCCAAGCCGTGCTCCCGCTGCTTCCCGCCATGGTTGTGGGGCGTACTCCCCGGGCCCTTACCGCGCTCGACGCGACCTATGCCTCCATGTGCGTGTGCCGTGGGCGGCCTCGTTGTCTCCGGCTTGCTCCGGCCGCGCCCTGGCCACGCCATGGCCACGACCCCGCCCCGCTGCTGCCGCTGCTGCGCCATGGCCGTGGAGCGCGCTCGCCGCCCTTTGGCCAATGGCCACGCCCCTCCCGTGTGTTCCCCTACCCTCCCGTGCTCGCGGGGCTGAACCCCACCCGCTTGCCGTTGCTCCTCTCGCCGGCGTGCCTCTGTGCTCGCCGCCGGCACGGGATGGATTAACCAGCGGGGTTAATCCCCTGTAAGTCTAACCCCCATGTTAATTAAACAGAGAAACCCCCCTGGTTAGTTAGTAGGGTCAATGACAGATGGGCCCTAGTGCTAATTGTTTGACTAAAAGGATTTTAATAGCTAAACACTGTATGACAGGTGGACCCCCACTGTCATATTATTTGTTCAATGAATAAAAGGATTTATTTAAATAAATTAATATGGGTTACTGTGTATGACATGTGGGTCCAGTGGATTTTAGAATAGAAATAAGGATTTAATTACATGGCTAGAGACTGACATGTGGGACCCACTAGTTAGTTGACCAGTCAACCTTATAGGTGGGTCCCCTTTGTCGGGTTTGACCAGTCAACCCCTCTGTGGATAATGTTAGGATTTATTAATAAAAGAAAATCCAGAAATTGATTGAAATTGATTTAAACTTCGAATTTAAATATCTTTTAAACTGTAAGTCAGATTCAAAAACTTTATACATCAAAATAGATCAGAAAAATACAACGAATACGGATACGCTACCCATACCCCCACCACACCCCTCTAACATACCACACACGGGACATTCCCCCTCCGATCGCACTGTCCGGTAATTACCCGGTACCGGTAAAACTATCAGGATAAAAAATGTTTTGTATATGAAAGTTATTCAGAATGGTTCTACGAGCACGAATACACTATCCCCATGTCTGTCAGATGTCTCTAACACTACAGACATGGAACCTTCCCCTCTGGATCATCTTCGGTACTCGACCGGCACTGATGAGTCATCCCCGGAGAAATTCCTGCTCCGAGGAAATCACCGAACACTACGTTAGAGCCCCATTGCTTTTTATCTGCTATGTCATACATTTGTATTGCTGTTATTGTTGTGTATTTACTGTTTCCCCCCCCCCCCCCTATTCTCCGGTAGACCCCGTTGCTGCCGACGACGACACCGCTGCTGGGTACGACTACGTCGTTGACGACCGTACCCCTACTGCGAGCTTCCAGGCAAGCAGAGCCATTCTCTTCCCCAGATATCGCCTATGTTTTCCGTACATTTCTTGCACTCGGAATTGTTACTGATGCTGCTACGATTACAATCCTATTCAATTGCATAGCCTGTTTTTGTCGCCCCTTCATGTATCTGCATTTATCCTATGCTGCCTATAAATATTTACATATTATTCAGCAGTGAGCCCTGCCATTGTTAGCTAGGGTTAGATAGCTGGCCGTGATCACTCAGAGGAGTGAACGCGGAAACAATATATATATAACTGCACAGGTACGGTACAATGCAGACAACGCCTGAGGCCCCTAGCTCGGCTCTGCCGAGCCACATCAAGTGGATCTACCTAGGATAAATCCTCGTACTCCACTCGTTGCTGACTCTGCATAGCCGCTCTAGGTACCTGAGCAACGCTTGTCCTTAAGGTAAGAAGTCGGGTGACCCAACGGTGCCCGCGAGCGGTATTGCGTCGGGAACGACAAGGAGGGTACGGCCGACGTTACTGGCATGCTTGGCCCCTGCTCGTATCTCGCGAGAGTTACCAAACCAGGAAAGTCGATCTCTACCGAGAGCACACGCGAGATAAGGTAAGGAGTCGGTTCACCTTGTTGGTAACCGCAGGGACTTGGTGGGACGACAGGGTAGGCACCGATGTACTGGTGGTCCTGACTGCTGTCGTTGTCCGCGGGTTAGTTAAGTTGAGGCAACGATAACGGTTGTCACGCAGGTTAATTAAAATGCTAAATAGTTTGGTGGATGACTTGAGAGACCTGTTGGTCTGTACGCACTACCTACACGTGGGATTACGGTGTGGGCCCTCCGCGTCGTAGTTCGTCTGAAACCTCTTTAGACATCAGCAGTACTGCGGCGTGATCGCCGGGAAGCGGTGTTGTCTTATTTGCTGCAGCAGGTGTGTTTGGATTTGCTTTTTCTTCACCGGCCAGACTCGCACCGTGCAGGAGCGTGCAAGGGTGAGGGACCTAGACCCCTTGGCGCATAGGATATAGTCCGGCGGATGGCCTTGTTGGATATATGCTCTAGAGGCAAATAATATATGATTATTCCAATATATCTAAGCAAGTTCATAACCAGTTTCATACCGTGCTAGAACTGTGTTAGTGAAACAATGATGCAGGTGTGGTATAGAAAACCCCAGAGTTCCTAGTTAGCCTCTACATCGATAACTAGTTCATGGTCAACATGATGGTCGTGGTTTCGCGATCATGGACAATTAAGTCTCTTGACTATGAGATCACCTCACTGGTTAAGTGACGTGATGAACATTACCCAAAGTAAGCATTACAGCATGATCAAATCTTGTGAAGGTTCAGTGTTGTAATTACAGAACGTGGTAGACCGTTCCTTTGACCGTGAGTATGTGCATAATTGCTATCTTCCCGGATTCTTTGACCTACATCCCACCACCTGACTGCAATAAGCGGGTCATAACGGTTGTATCTTGGGTATTCCGTGGAGATATGTTGAGGAGTATTGTTACAAGATCGGGATTTGTCAATCCATATAATGGATAGATACTCGGGGCCCACTCGGTGAGATTCCATCCATAAAGCTGCAGCGTGTGACTAGGTCACGGGGATGAATATCACGGGAACGAGTGAATGAGGATTAGTTCAGAACGAGGTTGAACCAGACATAGGATGTCATTGATCGAATCTCGGAACAATCCAGTATCGCCGGTTAGCGGATGTGGCATTTGCAACGGAGGGCCCCGTGCGGGGTGTAATAGAGACAATCGTATGGTTGACGTTGTGGTTGACTCGTAGGTTAAAACCTGTTTAACTATGAAAGCCCTAGCAGCCACGTAAAACTTTCAATATACAACTAGACCGTCTAAACCTTGTATTGCTAAGTGGGGGTTATCATTCGTTTGTTTGTGATTTAGCGATAGCTTTGCTATGTGTTACTAGTAAGTAGTAATCGTCATCATAAAATAAACTAAAATGGAGACACTGTAGACTTAGTGTTTCCATAGCTCAGACATCTTAAAACTTGCTAGTATAGGATACACGACGGTAGCATGTGATAAGATGATCCCTTAACAAAGCCAAACACAAGTATTCTACCGAAGTGTGCACCGCCTGGAAGGTTCTCCCATATGGCTTGATGCTCCGTACATACCGGAGTGCCCTACATATTCAATGGAGTTCGCATGAGGTTGGGTTCGGCAAGCCTGGCATATGCAGATATGGCCTTGCTGAGCAGCATATAACATGGAGGTTAATTTGGCGAGCCTAGCATATGCAGATATGGCCTCGGGATACTAGAGATCGAATGATCGAGCATGAGTCACAGTACATATAAGATAATGTGATCGCACAAGTTGTTGTCTACCTTTGAAACTGACCCGTCGGCCGTGTGATATTCGAGGTCGGGCAGTGAATCTGGATCATGTAATCACTAAAACTTCCTAGGGATGAATTGTTTTAGTGCGAGCTCATTTATAATATGATTATATGAACTCATTGTTGTGAACTAGTCTTAATTGTGTTCCTTGCAATTAAGTTTGTAGAAAATGGATAGTACCCAGTACCTTGAAATGGTTTCCTTCTTACATGGTGAAAGACTTCATGAAAATGGGTCAAACTTCATTAGTTGGTACTTACGCCTTAGAGCCGTGCTCAAGAGAATCAACCTTTCATTCTTAACTAAAGAGCATGTGGGAAACCCTCCAGCAAACGACATGGATGCACAAACTGTGATTGATTATCAGTATCGTCGAAGGACATATGCCATAGCTAAGGGTATCATAGAAACCAGTATTCTGCAACCTTTGAGTGAGGAGTATGCTGATTTGGATACATATGATATGATCGATGAGCTGAAGTCATCAAACTTGCATCGGTTTAGAGTTGCCAGATTTGAGTTAGAAAGTGAGTTTCTCTCTACAAAAATGGAAGAAGGCTCTTGCCTGAAGGCACACTTGGCCAAGATGCATGAGATACATCTGAGCCTCGTAGATGACTTTGACTATGGGACCACAGATGAGTCTGCGATATACATGGTGTTACACTCGCTTCCACCGAGCTATACAGACCATGTCCATGGCTATGTCGGCAGAGGTGAAAGCCTCGAGTTCTCTGACTTCATGGATAGACTTCAGTACCTGGAGGTTGAACCCATTGAAGGAGAAGTTGTTGATGGAGAAGGTATATACTTGATATACTTTATAAATGTCTATTCCCTTTTACAACATTTGCAGTAAATGAGTATCTGATACTTATTCTGTTTTATGAAAACAGGACCTGCCGTTGCATGGACGGGAAGAGGTGAAATCGAGGATTGATGGATATCAAGTCAGTTGATGGCCAGCATGGATTCCGCCGAGACATCTATCATAGGAGATACTTAGAGTATTAGATAAATCTTATGTAATCATTATAGTATGAACACTTAGTTGTGTGTCTTGCATCTCGCGAGACAAAGTTATTCATGTAATGAGACAAGTCAGTTGTTCCATCTTTATGAATAAAAGTGTTCTTATACTTTGATTACGTCTTGATTTATGATATGATAGAAAGCATTTATAATACTGCTATTATTTTCAAGAAATATTCAATGTTTAATGATAAAGTTTTCTTGATTATAACAAGTCAAAGATTTGATTGCATGAGGTGACTTCATAACTGATGAATTCATTAAATGTATGATCTATTAACTTGTGAGTTCATTATCGAATGAAAGTCATAACTTGATTGCATGAGATGGATTAGATACACGATCTATGAACCTCTGCAATAAATATAACCATGACAAGGTTCTAGCAAGTAGAACTTGTGCCAATCATTATACATAAATGATGTACTAAATGGGCATGTGAGTTATCATTAAAGACTTCATATGATTAATTGAAAGTTGTATTCAATTGAGATCATAAAACTGAGATTCAGGAATCACAGTGAGAAGTGAGAATACAAGGATACATATCACTACGCTACGATCCGAAGTGATAAGTATTGATATTGACATAATGGGAGACTTGTGGAAGTTGTACCACAAACTACGATGGAAGTTGAAAGTGCTAGACTACTTAAACCATTCGTAGTTATACTAAACCGTAGTATGGTCTAAACGTTCTTTCCCCTAGCACTATAGTTATTGTCGAATAAGGTTGTTTAATTCATTAAGTTAAAACACCCACTTCATGAATAGGAAACCATCCTGAATCTAACGAGACATGATAGCTCCATAATTGATGGTGTTATAAGGTTTCTTAAAAGAAAGAATTTCTTTGTAATAAAACTACAAGCAATTGAAATTACATATTCTCCCCGAATAGCAAAATGTGTGTTGCTTGATTGGTAATGCGAGAAGAAGTCTCTCGACACGGATCCAATGGGAGATAATGGAAACTTTGACCGGGGTATTGTACCTTGCCTTCAGAATATCAGAGTATTGCAACGGAAGCATGTTCCGCTGTAATGACACTGTATAAGGAAGGATATGCCATAGATGATTAATCTTGGTATATGAATTGAAGCCATTGTTGAATTTAGAAGGTTGTCATGAATATGTTCTGTACAGAACAATAATCATGAGTCTTCTTAATAAAACAATAAAGAATAACATTGCTTGAGACACAAAGGAATGATGGTAGCCTAGAACACGAGGAGAAATGAAATAATATGGAGTTACATATAGGATGGCTCACGTCCCGTGAAATAAATCGGTTATTTCATATTCTCGACAAACTTGAGAGTTATTGAGAATAATGTAATGGGCATAAGACATTATTTGGTTATGACCAAAGTTCAATGGTGATTGACTACGGAAACGTAGGAATGCTTTAATCAATAAAATATTTCATTTACACTACGATGGACCATAGCCTGAAATTGCATCTCAATCAAATTTGGGATTTGAAAGAGAATTGCAATGGGCATGATGAAGGTTATTTCGTTAAAAGGATGGACTATAGTACCTCAAGACAGGAACCCTCAACCTTGATTTGATCAAGTGATTTTGTGATGACCAAAATATTGAGTGGGCCTACAGTTTCATGAAACTGAGTGGGAGCTTTGAAGACTTCCCGGAAACTTGGAATGCAAAGGGCATTTTCTCAGTGGGAGCTTTGGAAGCTTTGTCATTATGTGAGACATAGTGAACAATAAAATGACTTGATGAAAGCTGAACCACAAATATATGAATATATGATGGATATATTTGAGTGGGAGCATGATCATTGTCTCAAACATATATGCATTGATATGTGTGAAGAATGATCTCATATGTATATATATGGATATGCAATGATTGTGTATATAGAGAATCGTCATATATACATACGTGCATTATGATATATATAGAGCATAAGGCAAATAAAATACAAGATTGCAAGAATATTCTTTTATGTGAAATACCAACACATTACACGTTGAAATCTATATGAGTAGATTGAGATACCGATAATGAAACGAAGTGAAGGTTGGAATAATCTTCTAAGACAAGAAACAGGTTCTTGTGGCTAGAAAGTATATAATGGATGAAATCCAAATATCAGAAGCAATGTCTTGATGGAAGAATAGAGATGCACCATGTACTGGACATGTGATCTTATATGTTCTTGACATATGATTCTACCATATAACATGCATTGTGAATCCAACAACAGAATGACTCAAAAGTTCTTGGAAGAAGAACAGATTCGATGTGCTTTAGGAGTAAAACACAGAATCTGAATAAAGTCCATGCATTCAGTATATGATGAATGCTGAGGACTATTCTCTAAAATATAGAAAGGATAATAGACTTGAATGTAATGCAAGATTACAATTGCAAGCCATATTATGGGTCTATATGGAATTAGAGACATCACCAAAGACATGAAAGAAATGTGAGCAAAATTCACGGCACTACAAACATAATACTACTTAAGAAAGTAGACGTATGGATAAAAGTTTAGCGTTAGAAGTATTGGACTTCTGGTTGAGTGTATTTCCCAGTATATATGACTATGGATGAGTCTTCTAAAGAATGAACCAAGAGATCATTGGAGGATACTGTGAAATAATAGTCTCACTCTCCCGCGAAACTTATATCCGACCATTATATGATAATGAGTGGTATGTCAAAAGAGATTTTGACCTGTACCAGTTGCAAAGGAAACATACGAATCTGAATTGGTGCAGTTCGTTGACGAAACCTCTTCCATGAGCATGCATGATCAATGAACACTTATGTGATAAGATGATTATGATCGGAAAAATGCGGCTAGATTATTAGCACTCTAGTGCAAGTGGGAGACTGTTGGATATATGCTCTAGAGGCAAATAATATATGATTATTCCAATATATCTAAGCAAGTTCATAACCAGTTTCATACCGTGCTAGAACTGTGTCAGTGAAACAATGATGCAGGTGAGGTATAGAAAACCCCAGAGTTCCTAGTTAGCCTCTACATCGATAACTAGTTCATGGTCAACATGATGGTCGTGGTTTCGCGATCATGGACAATTAAGTCTCTTGACTATGAGATCACCTCACTGGTTAAGTGACGTGATGAACATTACCCAAAGTAAGCATTACAGCATGATCAAATCTTGTGAAGGTTCAGTGTTGTAATTACAGAACGTGGGAGACCGTTCCTTTGACCGTGAGTACGTGCATAATTGCTATCTTCCCGGATGCTTTGACCTACATCCCACCACCTGACTGAAACATGCGGGTCATAACGGTTTTATCTTTCCGTGGAGATATGTTGAGGAGTATTGTTACAAGAGCGGGATTTGTCAATCCATATAATGGATAGATACTCGGGGCCCACTCGGTGAGATTCCATCCGTAAAGCTGCAGCGTGTGACTAGGTCACGGGGATGAATATCACGGGAATGAGTGAATGAGGATTAGTTCAGAACGAGGTTGAACCAGACATAGGATGTCATTGATCGAATCTCAGAACAATCCAGTATCGCTGACAAAGGGAATGCTATACGGCGTAAGGTCCAATCGGTGTTTGATATCCGTAATGCACAGGGGTCATTATGGGCATCCAGGTCCCGCTGAAGATCATTGACCGTAGCCTCATCTCGGTCATCACTGGAGTGTTATCGGACCGTAGGGTAACACACTTAAGGGCTCGATGAAATCGGATACCTTTTCGGAACCATCGGAGTAACCAGAGAATAAAGGAAACAACATCGGAGAAGTACCGTGTTGAACCGAACAAGTTCGGAGTGAACCGGAAGGCACCGGGAGATGGAATATTATGTTTTAGTTATAAATTAATTGAATTAATAATTAAAATAATTTTATTTCTAAATAATATGTGCAATGGGCCTTAGTGGAGAAAAAGGCCCATTAGGGGAAGAAATAAAAGGGAAAAAGAAAAAGAAAAAAAGGGATTGGGGGGGAGGCGCCATGGGCCCTAGGGCCCATGAGGGTGGCGCCCCCTCTCCCCCCTTGGCCGGCGCCCCCCCCCCCCTAGCATGTGGAATAGTCCCACATTGCTAAGGGAGGGGGTTGACTCCCTCCCCTACCCCTATATAAAGAGGGCCATGGTGCACATATTTAATTAAGCCAAATACACAATAAATCGGATTAAATTAGTATTTACTCCGAATTGAGATCACTTTTCTCCGGTCTTCTCCCCTCGCTTGTCTCTTTCACGGTGGGCTCCCTAGTGTGAGCCTATAGTGGAATTGAGGCTTCTCTGCTAGAATCGGAGGCCGTCGTGCTGCCGAAGCTCCGTCCGGAGGTCTGCTTCCGCCACCTTCGCTGGATCGGAGAACGGAGGTCGTCATCGAGTCTCGTACGTGTGCGAGTACTACGAGGTGCTACACGTGTGGAACTACACCCATCCGGGTGCTCAACACAGCCAGGGGGCTATGAAACTTGATCGGCTACATCAACCACGTTTGCGGGAACGTTTCCCGCGCAACGTACTACACCCCGAGGTATGTTATTTCCGCACTCATTTCCGTTACGGTAATACGGCTAGCTAGATCTTGGGTTATGGGAACGCTAGTTAGAAAAATTTGTGTTTTCTGCTGCGAACCCCAATAGGCCTCTCTGTTGAGCCTAGGATGAACTGTGATGTGTCGGATAGCCTCGGTGGGGCATTCCCTAACAAGGTGTACGCCACCCTGGAGATCCGAGCGTGCATGCTGAACAGTAGTGCACCCCTGCAGGGAGTTTAATCTATTCGAATAGCCGTGTCCACGGTAACATGACGCTTTATGCTGAAGCTGGACCTTACCACTACAAACTACTACTATTAATCTATTGGTTCCGGGTTTTCTTCCTCGCACGAAAGTCGAGGACGGGAACTCGAAGGCATTATTATTATTAATTATTACAACTTACTATTATACAATGTTGCAGCAACTTCTGCTTCATTGTTACTTTATTGTTTTATATAAACTGTTGGCTGATTCTCTCCTTGTGCTGCAAGACACGTCAGAAGATGCTAGTCTTCGATAGGCCTAGCTTCTTACCCTTATTCTGATTTCTACCTTGCAGTCCAATATATACAGCCTCCCCCTTCCATTTGATACAAATGCATAAATGCTTTGTAGCGGACGTAAGACTCGCGGGTATACTAGATACTCACCCTTGATTTATTTCTCCCTTTATGTTTTTCCTGATCGTCCGCTGCAGTCGGCGTTGGAGTCTTGCAATCCAGGAGCAGGAGATTTAAGATGCCGACCACCGCAACGTGAAGATCCCTGATTCCTTCTACGACGTTGACTTCCCCGCTGACCAGGAGTAGTTTGGACGTTCCCAGGCAGGAGGCCTCGCCTTTTCGATCTGTTATTATTTGTGCTATTCTTCTTAAAGCAACCTTGTATTCTTGTGTCTGTACTCAGACACTTTTGCTTCCGCTAACTTGTGCTCTCGATCTGTTGTATTCGAGCCCTCGTGGCCCCTGGCTTGTATTAAACATCTTGTATTATTATATTTGTAGAGTTGTGTTGTGATATCTCACCGTGAGTCCCTAATCTCGACCGTGTACCTTGTGTGTATGGTTACTGTACACGGTCTGATTTTGGGGGCGTCACAAGTTCAGGAGAGAGCTTTGGTTCAAGAGAGCCGAGGCAAAGAAAGCAAGGAAGTTCATACATATAAGGTTGATTGTCCTAAAGTAAATATGATTGAATATGATAGTGATTGTTCGGATGATGAGGCTAATGTCTATACCGCTGAGCTTGTTTGGCCCTCCAAGGCCAAAAATTTTACTTGTCAAGATTTAAAGTCGATTCATAAGAATCGTGATGATGATATGAAATTCACTTTTAACATTGCTAAATGTGATAGATTTTTTTATGCTTTTCTACAAGCTAAAATTATCAAGATGTCTCATACTTTACCGCCGTTTGAGGAGCTAAAACGGCGTGCTTATTTCAAATATCATAACTCTTTTTCTCATGCTACTAATGATTGCAATGTTTTTCGATGACAGATACAATCGGCCATTAATGACTGATGATTGAATTTTTCTGAGATGAAAGTTGATAAGCATCCCTTCCCCATGAACACTATGGATTTGGAGGGGAGGAAGTTGTTCATTCGGCCCGACATAGCCGAATCAGCTAACAATGACAATGTTGTCATTGGTGAATCCAGGAAAAGCGAGGATGGCAGCAAGGTTTCGGAGAGGCAAGTGGTGCTTGACAAGCAACCCAGTGGTGGAGAGATTATTAAGATCACCATCAAGAATCCTACACCAGGGGGGCAACCGCAAGTGCACGAGAATACTCATGCCAGATTTGTTCAGCCCAAGTGTCCAGAAGTTGGCAGGTGGAAGAAAAATGAAGCTAAAGTGCAACGCAAGAAGATCAAGCCAAGTTCTAGCTCTAACCGGTCATCACGTCTAAAACTTTCAAGGTCACCTCCTAAGAAGGAATGACAGCGTCAAGCAAGGCCATATGGGTCACGGGTGCCAGCCCCGTGGATGGCGCCATCCCCTTATGCGCCACCCCCTTAAGCGCCATATTATGTAGGAGGCTTTGATGTAGATGGGAGCAGCCCCAATAGCTCCGTATGCTTTTCATACAGGGTGGGAAACGCCTAGGAGATCCGTGCATGAAAGGATTTCTTACCCCATACAAGACCGTTTGAGTTATGGTGCCGATCGGTCAATGCAAAGTTATCCAAAGGAAGCTAGAAAGAAAATGTGGCGTGCAAAGTCGCCAAGTGCTATAATTCCAGATTCCGCTACGCCGAAGGAAGATGAGCTTGGTGTCAAAACCATTATGGTGGGCACCGAGGTGCTAAAACTCAAAGAGCCGATTGTTATTGATGATCTAGCTATTTCAAGTGATCATGTGGTGGCTGTCCCGCAAGGTCCTATGTCTAATGATCATGAAGCTAGCACAAGAAACGCCAAGCCAAGGGATTCCAAGTATACACAACCTAGATGGTGTCCTCTCGGCATAACCAAGACGCAAAAAAGGAAATTTGTCAGAACCCCAATTTTGGTTTTTGTTTAACCTAGCTTGCATTTTTGCATCTTGAAAAAAATTGCAAAAGAAAAGGAAATGGGGAAAAGAAAAGCCCTAAATGAATTTAAATAAAAGGCCAGAAATAAATCTTTTTCCAAAATTCTTTTGGATGTATTGAAAAATCCTAAAAATGAGTCTCATCATTTTAAAAGTGATTTGGGATTAATCCCATGCTCATAGATTTTTCAAAAATCCAAATAGTGGCTTGGAAATTAAATCTTTTGTCTATTTGAATTGAAATTCAAAAAAATTGAATTTCAAAAATTCCCAAAACTTGGGATTGACTTCTTTATAGTCACCTAGGTTTTATAAAAATGTTTGGGGATTTTTATAAATGCCCTAGCTATTTATTTTAAAGGGCAACACAAATAACAGAAAAGAAAAATAAGAAAAACAGAAGAAAAGGGTTTACCTTCGCCTAGGCGTCGGCCCACCTTGCCCAGCCCGGCCCCCCTCCTCTGTCGTCTTCCTCCTCTTGCCAGAAGGAGAGGCAGCCGCGCCGTGCGCTGCGTGGCGGGCATGCCCTCCCCCACCTCGCCACCTCCTGCTCTTCCCCCTCTCTTCTCTCTCGCTCTGGAGACGCCCAGAAGGCCCCAGGCCACTCTTCCTCCCCTCGCGACCTCCCTCCTCTCCTCTCTCACAACAGCGCGGCCACTGAGCCCCCCAGGCACCAAGACCTTGTCTACGAGGTGCCCCGGCGACGACTTCTTCGAGCAGAGACACCAATTTGGAGCGAGAGGCAACGGAGACGACGATAGATTCAACGTGACGCCGCCGGCCGCCGCCAACTCCGGCGAGAAATTCGTCGCGCCCAGCTTTTCTCCGACCTCCCCGAGTGCTCCATCAAGATCTGGTGAGCTCCCAGCTCCTTTCCCCCCCCCCCATCCACGGATCTCCCCGCTCCTTCTGACGCCTTTGGCCATGATCAGTAGCTCCGGCCACCGTCTCATTGGTCGAGGACGTGGCCACAAGCGCCCCCGAGACCCCCTGTTGGCACCAACGGGTGCGGGAGGCCGCGGGCTAGCTTCTGGTGCTCTTCCCCTCCACCCCCGTGCTCTGCAGCGGCTTCCGGCGTGAACTCCGGCGAGCTACAGTGAGCTCCGGCGACTCGCGCCATTAGAGTCCTAAGCAACCTGCTAATCCCCCCCCCCTCTCTCTCTCTGACTGTGGGCCCTAGGCCTTAAGCTAATCAGTGTTTTAGTTAAACAGAAAGTTAATTAACCCCAGTGAGGCTGACAGGTGGGGCCGCCCTGTCAGTTGACTGGTCAAACCCTGGCTTCAGCATGACCTAGTGATGACGCAGTAAAGATAAAATCATTTAAGAAATTCAGTAAATTCCAGAAAATAGCTGAAACTTTGAAAAATCATAGAAAATTCATTTTAACTCCAAATTTAACATATAATATATGAAAAATTATCACGAGAAAATCCTCTATCCAAATTTCCAACTTTCAGCTATGTTGGAGTTGATCTTAAAAAGGGATCAGTAGCTTTTTCTATTTGATTTAATTGGAATTATTTCAAATTCAATTCAAAAACTATTCCAACTTCAAACTTTGAAATGCACCACACATCACTTGTACTTCAGAAGCATTTCACCCATATGATCATTTGGTTTCCAATGAACAAACATTAGCAAATGCAAGTTGACCAAATTTGAATAACATTTGGAGTTTGAATTTGAATTCACTTTCAAATCAACTTCAATTAACATGTTGCAATTCAAACATAAGTCACATCAGCACATTGCCATGCTATGTTTTGCATATTGAATGTGCATTGTATTATCTTGATTGTGTTTTACTTCCAGTGCTTTGGTGATTGCATCTTCTCGGTAGAGTTGATCTCGGAGACGAGTTCAACCTCACGTCAGAAGAGTGTTACATCGTGATCGTCAGCAAGGCAAGCAGCCCCCTCTTTGATCATGTCGATAAAATCCCAGTTCCCTCTCATTCTCGCAAATGCATGTTTAGGATGTCACCATGATACGTTCTACCGCTAATTGAACCCATTCCTTTGCATGACTTATCATTTTGTCACAGTAGTAAGCAAACCACAATCCTAGCAGATGTAGGAGTTGGTTGATATCATGTGGCCCCTGCAACTGTTACAGCTTATTGCATGCTTAGAGTTGTTACCTGAGGCTACTTTGATGTGATTCGGGATGGTAGTGATCATGTGAATGATGGTGGTAACGTGTTGGTGAATCTACCCTAAGCAAAGGTGAACGATGAGAGGTTGTGTAGGAGTACACAGTGGGTTGTCTCGTTGAACACTGCCTTAGGCCCGAGTTCTTGTGTTGTTATCCAAGACTAAGAGTACGACCACACATTGGGCTCACTGACCCCTCTCGGCCTAGTACCTCACCCCGGACCTGTCCAGGAGTCGCAAGTAGTTCGCCCTTTAACGATCTCAAGCAGCTGGAACCAAGGTAAGTGGTTGGCGTAGGTTGTGGGCACGTTGAATCAAGTGATCATGATCGAGTTGAGCTTGATGGCGGTCACACAACGTTTGAGTCCGCATCGGAACAATCGGACGGATTCCGATTGTGGTCCCAACTCAAATAGGCGACTCCCTAGGACTAGAGATGGTGCCGTGAGTGAAGTGTCGTGGCAGCATCCTCGCCGGTACTCACTTGAAGGGTCCATCCCCAGGCGGTAACTGATGAGGCGTGTGTGTAGCAGTACACCCCTGCAGGGTTAATGAACTATTCGAATAGCCGTGTCCGCGGTTATGGACTACTTGGAGACCTTTACTTGATCATAGATAACTTGAACTGGATACTTCTAAAACACACCAAGATAAGTGTGAGTGCTATGGCGTGCTTCCTTGCGGGGAAGTCAAGGAAGGCACCATAGCGGAGTATTGGTTGGAGACTGTTACTTGGACTCGTGTACGTTCTTACCTCTCTCTGGTACTCGTAGTTCAGGATTAGCCAAGTCAAAGCTGGCACTTCTGCAAGTGAAACCCCACCTCCCTTTGCCTTGATACATGTGCATGAGTAGTATAGTTCCTATGTAAGTCTTGCTGAGTACGACTTTGTACTCACGTTTGCTTATTCTATGTTTTAGATACGAGACCACTGACCTTGATGGTGGCCTCTACCTCAAGTTCGACGTGGACCAATGTCGTATAGTTCAAGGCAGCAGCCTGTGCCCTTTGGAGGGTCGTTGTACTTTTCTTTCAGGCTTCTTAAGCCATTTGTTAAACTTGTCGTTACTAAGACATAATTTGCTTCCGTTGGGGTTTGATGTAATGTTGGATCACATCCATGTGATCTCTGCTTGTAATACAACTACTATGTCTGCTCTGTTTAGCAGAAGTTATAAAGACTATGAGTTTGTAGAGTTCATGTTGTGATTACCTGCTGTTTACACTGGACATGTATGCTGCGTGTATGATTATAACATGCATGTCTTAGTGTGGGGTTTGATAGCTTAGTTGTGTTCTTGCCGGCGGTCTTTTATACACCAAGTGGCCCTTAGATGTGCGCAGCTTGGGGCATCGCGATGCGATTGCTCGTGACTCTATCATGTGGCACACTTTGTTGTATGATCGAGCCCTCCCGAGATCCCGACTAAGTGATCGGGATGGAGTAAGTTTATGTAAGGGTTATGATTCAATCGATAACATGGTTGAGGCGACTTGTCTATGATTATGGGATTCACCTCCCATAAGAATTTAGACTTGTGAGCGGACGATGAGGACCCATCTCAGTTGATCATCCGACCTGGATGGGATGCCCCTCACGTTCGATGCTTACCGAGAGTGATCTGTGCTTGGCCTTGTCTGCTTAGACAAGTGGGTACGGCTCTCGGCTCTCCATGTGATTGTATTGTGACCGGAATTACATACGCTAACCCCGGGTCCCGACAGACTTGGTATCAGATCAGGACTGCCTGTAGGATTATCAAACCATTGGCCGTTGTCGAGTCTAGCATTCTATAGTTATATAGTTACTTTGGGTATAAGGGAACAACGTAAGACTTCTTTTTTCTCCTTATCCTCATCGATCTGAGTTCAGAGTCAACCTCATCTTATTCTACGGGAAGATAGGACTAGGCTCATCTATGTCTTACTAGGACATCTCGTTGATTGCTTCTTTGTAGCTGTAGGAGTGTTGTGGTCTTTCTAAGCCATCATTCCATTGTGTTTCTATGGAAGTGATGTCCGTTATCCTGTAGGTTGTATCAATTTCCATCCCGGTGCAGCCGTTATGCTGTCCGTTGTGGCTTTGATGCTATTACATTATAGTCTTCTATCTTAGCATAGATTTGTGTCCTAAATCCTATTCTGATTGTTGATTCTTATCACACAGAATTTCAGGTGCAAATCAAGGTGTTGATCCCAGTTCCGGTAACATAGACGGTGAAGAACCTCCACCACCACCCTCAACGGCAGAAATCATGATGGAGGCTGAACAGAATCGTCGTGATCAGACACATCTTCTCGAGCGTATTGAGCAGAACACTTCTCGTCAGCATCATAGTGTTGTCACCATCCAGGACTTCATTCTCCTCAACCCGCCAGTTTTCCGATGTCCTTCCGAGCCCCTTGATGCCGATGATTGGCTTCGTTCCCTCGAGCGTAAGCTTGAAACAGCCCATGTTGCTCCCGGTGATCGTGTACTATTCGCGGCATACTTTCTGGAAGGTGCTGCTCTTCAGTGGTGGGAGAATTTTGTAGCAATGCAGCCAGTTGGTCACATGGTGACTTGGCAAGAGTTCTGTGATGACTTCCGTGGATACCATATTCCGGATCAGCTGATGGAGCGCAAGAGAGAAGAATTTTGCAATCTGACCCAAGGAAAGATGACTGTTCATGAGTATAGGACTGAGTTCACTCGTCTAGCACGTTATGCCCAAGAAGAAGTATCCACCGATGCCAAGAAACAAGAAAGGTTCCGCAAGGGACTTAGCCCCGTCCTTCGTCATGACCTGAATCTTCACGAGTTCGTCAACTTCAGAGACTTAGTCGACAAATCCTTCAAGGCCGAGTATGGAAATGAGTTGTATGAAGAGTCTCGCAAGCGTGATCGTGAGTTTGCACAATCTTCTGACCCATTTTCTCGGAAACGCCGTGTTTGGATTCCCTTCAGTGACGTCAGTCGTGCTGTAAGTGCTTCTAGACCATCAACCACCATATATCGTCCACCTCAACCCAGTCTTCCTCCTTGGAATTTTGTTGGACAATTAAGTGCTCAAGTTCCTTTCATTCCACGTGGTGTTTGTTTCCAATGTGGACAATCATGTCACAATGTTCGAGAGTGTCCCCAAAATCATGTAGCCACCACACCTAAACCAAAGCAAACCTTTCGTCGTGGTAAGCCACTACCCAAGACTTCCAATGTCAAGCCTCCTGTTTATGAACATGGTTATGTGAATCATGTATCCATTTTAGATTCCCACAAGTCAACCGATGTTGTACTCGGAACCCTTCCTGTAAATTCCACCCCAGCTTCGGTTCTTTTTGACCCAGGAGCATCTCACTCATTCATATCCCAGGACTTTGCACTGTCACATGACATCTCTTTTTCGATGTTATCCACCCCCTTAGTTGTGCAAGCCCCTGGATCCAGATGGCACACCACCATGGTGAGCCATGAGAATGAAATTGCAATTGAGGGTTTAGTATTCCTTGCCTCACTTATAGCCCTCAAGTCTTCAGACATTGATGTGATCTTAGGAATGGATTGGTTATCAAGACAGAATGCTATCCTTGATTGTAAAGCCAAGTCATTGAAACTAACCCATCCATCAGGCCAGACAATCAAGTACACCTCACCAAGCTCTAAAACCCAGGTGCATTCTTTGAATGTGCTTCCTCTTCCAGACCTACAAGATATTCCGGTGGTTCGTGACTTCCCGGATGTCTTTCCAGAAGAGCTGCCAGGAATACCACCTGACAGATCTGTAGAGTTTGTGGTAGATCTTATCCCAGGAACCGCACCAATATCCAGACGCCCATATAGAATGGCCCCACGTGAGTTAGCTGAGCTAAAAATCCAACTTGAAGCTTCGTTGGCAAAAGGCTTCATCCGCCCTAGCTCATCGCCATGGGGTTGCCCTATTTTGTTCGTAACGAAGAAAGATGGAACAGAAAGGATGTGCGTAGACTATCGCCCGCTAAATCTAGGGACGATAAAGAACAAGTACCCACTGCCCAGGATCAATGATCTTTATGATCAACTTGCGGGATCCTCTGTCTTCTCCAAGATGGATTTGAGATTAGGTTATCATCAAATCAAAATCAGAAACGAGGACATTCCCAAAACGGCTTTTACTACTCGTTATGGTCTTTACGAGTACACCGTCATGTCCTTCGGTTTAACCAATGCCCCCGCCACATTCTCGCGCTTGATGAATTCAATCTTCATGGAGTACTTAGATAAATTTGTTGTAGTTTATCTTGATGACATTCTCATCTACTCGAAGAACGAAGAAGATCACGCAGAACATCTTAGGCTGGTATTGATGAAACTTAGAGAGCATCGCCTTTATGCTAAATTCTCCAAGTGTGAATTCTGGCTACCAGAAGTGACCTACTTAGACCACGTGATTTATGCAAAAGGCATTGCTGTCAATCCCGAGAGAGTTCAGGCCGTCCTTGACTGGACTCCACCTGAATCGGTTAAGCAAGTTAGGAGGTTTCTTGGCTTAGCAAGCTATTGTCGCCGCTTCATCGAGAACTTTTCTAAAGTTGCAAAGCCTCTGACTGAACTCCTCAAGAAAGAGAAGAAATTCGAATGGACTCCCAAGTGCGAGGAAAGCTTTCAAGAGCTAAAAATAAGATTGACTTCTGCACCCGTACTTGCGCCTCCAGACACCAAAAAGGATTTCGAGATCTTTTGTGATGCCTCACGGCAAGGGTTAGCATGCATACTTCTGCAAGATCGACATGTGGTAGCTTATGCTTCACGCCAGTTGTGGCCACATGAAGAGAACTATCCTACCCATGATCTTGAACTCGCTGCCGTAGTTCATGCCCTAACAACTTGGCGACATTACCTCCTTGGTAATCGTTGTGAGATCTATTCCGACCACCAAAGCCTCAAATACATTTTCACCCAGCCAGATCTTAATCTCAGGCAAAGACGCTGGATAGAGTTGATAAAAGATTATGACTTAGGAATTTCTTACACCCCAGGCAAAGCCAATGTCATGGCTGATGCATTAAGTCGTAAGTCGTATTGTAACAACCTCATGTTACAACAGTATCAACCACTTCTTCATGAGGAATTTCGAAATCTCAACCTCGAGATTGTTCCTCGTGGATCTCTTTTCAACTTGGTGGCGAAACCAACCCTTGAGGATCAGATCATAGTTTCCCAAAGGCGTGCACGAGGTGTTCGCCGGATCAACGAGAACATTGCTAGCGGAGTTGCTAAATGTTTCTCCACAGATAGCAAAGGAACGGTATTCTTTGAAAATCGTTTGGTAGTACCTAAGAATAGGGAACTAAGGCAACTCATCCTCAAAGAAGCTCATGACACACCCCTCTCGATTCATCCCGGTAGCACAAAAATGTACCGAGATCTACGCCAGAGATTTTGGTGGACTAGGATGAAGAGATAAATTGCTCAGTTCATTGCTGAATGTGATGTTTGTCGTCGCGTTAAGGCAGAACATCAAAGACCTGCTGGTACACTTCGACCTTTGCCTATCCCCGAGTGGAAATGGGACAAAGTCGGTATGGACTTTATCACCGGCTTTCCAAAAACCCAAAAAGGAAATGATGCCATCTTCGTTGTCATTGATCGACTTTCAAAAGTTGCTCACTTCCTTCCAGTTCGCGAGTCTATAACTGTTAGCCAGTTAGCGGACTTGTATGTCTCCCGAATCGTGTCACTTCACGGTGTTCCTTTGGAAATCAATTCAGACCGTGGTAGTCTTTTCGCTTCTCGATTTTGGGAAAGTTTTCAGAATGCTATGGGAACCCACCTCTCCTTTAGCACCGCTTATCACCCGCAGTCCAGTGGTCAAGTAGAAAGGGTCAATCAAATTCTCGAAGACATGCTCAGAGATTGTGTTATCTCTTTCGGAAAGAAATGGGAGAATTCTCTTCCTTTTGCCGAATTTGCGTATAACAATAGTTTCCAATCTAGTTTGGGCATGGCTCCTTTTGAATTTCTCTATGGACGGAAATGTCGAACTCCCCTAAACTGGTCAGAAACCGGTGAAAGACAATTCTTTGGACCGGATATGATTCAGGATGCAGAAGAGCAGGTTCGCATTGTTCGTGAGAAGTTGAAAACAGCCCAGTCTCGTCAGAAAAGCTATTATGATCGTCATCATATGGAAGAAAGCTATAATCTGGATGAGAAGGCTTACCTTCGGGTTACTCCTCTGAAGGGTACCCATCGCTTCGGTATCAAAGGCAAGTTGGCCCCACGTTATATCGGTCCCTTTCGCATTCTCGCCAAACGTGGAGAAGTTGCCTACCAATTGGAACTACCCCCTCACCTCTCCCAGGTTCATGATGTCTTCCACGTCTCTCAACTCAGGCGTTGCTTCAAGGACCCCATCCGCGAAGTAGACCACGAAACGCTTGATCTCCAAGATAACCTTTCATATCGAGAGTACCCTGTTCGTATTCTTGATGAAGCCGAGCGTAGCACTAGACGTCAGAAGATCAGATTCTTCAAAGTGCAGTGGTCACATCATTCAGAGAAGGAAGCCACCTGGGAACGAGAGGATCGTCAACGAGCTGAGTACCCCACCTTCCTCCCGACAACTTCTGAATCTCGGGACGAGATTCTTTTGAGTGGGGGCGAGTTGTCAGAACCCCAATTTAGGTTTGTGTTTAACCTAGCTTGCATTTTTGCATCTTGAAAAAAATTGCAAAAGAAAAGGAAATGGGGAAAAGAAAAGCCCTAAATGAATTTACATAAAAGGCCAGAAATAAATCTTTTCCAAAATTCTTTTGGATGTATTGAAAAGTCCTAAAAATGAGTCTGATCATTTTAAAAGTGATTTGGGATTAATCCCATGCTCATAGATTTTTCAAAAATCCAAATAGTTGGTTGGAAATTAAATCTGTTGTCTATTTGAATTGGAATTCAAATAAATTGAATTTCAAAAATTCCCAAAACTTGGGATTGACTTCTTTATAGTCACCTAGGTTTTATAAAAATGTTTGGGGATTTTTATAAATGCCCTAGCTATTTATTTTAAAGGGCAACACAAATAACAGAAAAGAAAAATAAGAAAAACAGAAGAAAAGGGTTTACCTTCGCCTAGGCGTCGGCCCACCTGGCCCAGCCCGCCCCCCCCTCCTCTGTCATCTTCCTCCTCTTGCCAGAAGGAGAGGCAGCCGCGCCGCGCGCTGCGTGGCGGGCATGCCCTCCCCCACCTCGCCACCTCCTACTCTTCCCCCTCTCTTCTCTCTCGCTCTAGAGACGCCCAGAAGGCCCCAGGCCACTCTTCCTCCCCTCGCGACCTCCCTCCTCTCCTGTGCCGCCATTTTCCCCGAGCCGCAGCCAGAGCACGCCGCCGCAACAGCGCAGCCACCGAGCCCCCCAGGCACCAAGACCCTGTCTACGAGGTGCCCCGGCGACGACTTCTTCGAGAAGCGCCACCAATTTGGAGCGAGAGGCAACGGAGACGACGATAGCTTCAACGTGACGCCGCCGGCCGCCGCCAACTCCGGCGAGAAATTCGTCGCTCCCAGCTTTCCTTCGACCTCCCCGAGTGCTCCATCACGATCTGCTGAGCTCCCAGCTCCTTTCCCCCCCATCCATGGATATACCCGCTCCTTCTGACGCCTTTGGCCATGATCAGTAGCTCCGGCCACTGGTCGAGGACGTGGCCACAAGCGCCCCCGAGACCCCCTGTTGGCACCAACGGGTGCGGGAGGCCGTGGGCTAGCTTCTGGTGCTCTTCCCCTCCACCCCCGTGCTCTGCAGCGGCTTCCGGCGTGAACTCCGGCGAGCTACAGTGAGCTCCGGCGACTCGCGCCATTAGAGCCCTAAGCTACCTGCTAATCCCCCCTCTCTCTCTCTCTCTCTCTCTGACTGTGGGCCCTAGGCCTTAAGCTAATCAGTGTTTTAGTTAAACAGAAAGTCAATTAACCCCAGTGAGGCTGACAAGTGGGGCCGCCCTGTCAGTTGACTGGTCAAACCCTGGCGTCAGCATGACCTAGTGATGACGCAGTAAAGATAAAATCATTTAAGAAATTCAGTAAATTCCAGAAAATAGCTGAAACTTTGAAAAATCATAGAAAATTCATTTTAACTCCAAATTTAACATATAATATATGAAAAATTATCAGGAGAAAATCCTCTATCCAAATTTCCAACTTTCAGTTATGTTGGAGTTGATCTTAAAAAGGAATCAGTAGCTTTTGCTATTTTATTTAATTGGAATTATTTCAAATTCAATTCAAAAACTAATCCAACTTCAAACTTTGAAATGCACCACACATCACTTGTACTTCAGAAGCATTTCACCCATATGATCATTTGGTTTCCAATGAACAAACATTAGCAAATGCAAGTTGACCAAATTTGAATAACATTTGGAGTTTGAATTTGAATTCACTTTCAAATCAACTTCAATTAACATGTTGCAATTCAAACATAAGTCACATCAGCACATTGCCATGCTATGTTTTGCATATTGAATGTGCATTGTATTATCTTGATTGTGTTTTACTTCCAGTGCTTCGGAGATTGCATCTTCTCGGTAGAGTTGATCTCGGAGACGAGTTCAACCTCACGTCAGAAGAGTGTTACATCTGGATCGTCAGCAAGGCAAGCAGCCCCCTCTTTGATCATGTCGATAAAATCCCAGTTCCCTCTCATTCTCGCAAATGCATGTTTAGGATGTCACCATGATACGTTCTACCGCTAATTGAACCCATTCCTTTGCATGACCTATCATTTTGTCACAGTAGTAAGCAAACCACAATCCTAGCAGATGTAGGAGTTGGTTGATATCATGTGGCCCCTGCAACTGTTACAGCTTATTGCATGCTTCGAGTTGTTACCTGAGGCTACTTTGATGTGAGTCGGGATGGTAGTGATCATGTGAATGATGGTGGTAACGTGTTGGTGAATCTTCCCTAAGAAAAGGTGAACGATGAGAGGCTGTGTAGGAGTACACAGTGGGTTGTCTCGTTGAACACTGCCTTAGGCCCGAGTTCTTGTGTTGTTATCCAAGACTAAGAATACGACCACACATTGGGCTCACTGACCCCTCTCGGCCTAGTACCTCACCCCGGACCTGTCCAGGAATCGCAAGTAGTTCGCCCTTTAACGATCTCAAGCAGGTGGAACCAAGGTAAGTGGTTGGCGTAGGTTGTGGGCACATTGAATCAAGTGATCATGATCGAGTTGAGCTTGATGGCGGTCACACAACGTTTGAGTCCGTATCGGAACAATCGGCCGGATTCCGAATGTGGTCCCAACTCAAATAGGCGACTCCCTAGGACTAGAGATGGTGCCGTGAGTGAAGTGTCGTGGCAGCATCCTCGCCGGTACTCACTTGAAGGGTCCATCCCCAGGCGGTAACTGATGAGGCGTGTGTGTAGCAGTACACCCCTGCAGGGTTAATGAAATATTTGAATAGCCGTCTCCGCGGTTATGGACTACTTGGAGACCTTTACTTGATCATAGATAACTTGAACTGGATACTTCTAAAACACACCAAGATAAGTGTGAGTGCTATGGCGTGCTTCCTTGTGGGCAAGTCGAGGAAGGCACCATAGTGGAGTATTGGTTGGAGACTGTTACTTGGACTCGTGTACGTTCTTACCTCTCTCTGGTACTCGTAGTTCAGGATTAGCCAAGTCAAAGCTGGCACTTCTGCAAGTGAAACCCCACCTCCCTTTGCCTTGATACATGTGCATGAGTAGTATAGTTCCTATGTAAGTCTTGCTGAGTACGACTTTGTACTCACGTTTGCTTATTCTATGTTTTAGAGACGAGACCACTGACCTTGATGGTGGCCTCTACCTCGAGTTCGACGTGGACCAATGTCGTATAGTTCTAGGCAGCAGCCTGTGCCCTTTGGAGGGTCGTTGTACTTTTCTTTCAGGCTTCTTAAGCCATTTGTTAAACTTGTCGTTACTAAGACATAATTTGCTTCCGTTGGGGTTTGATGTAATGTTGGATCACATCCATGTGATCTCCGCTTGTAATACAACTACTATGTCTGCTCTGTTTACCAGAAGTTATAAAGACTATGAGTTTGTAGAGTTCATGTTGTGATTACCTGCTGTTTACACTGGACATGTATGCTGCGTGTATGATTATAACATGCATGTCTTAGTGTGGGGTTCGATAGCTTAGTTGTGTTCTTGCCGGCAGTCTTTTATACACCAAGTGGCCCTTAGATGTGCGCAGCTTGGGGCATCGCGATGCGATTGCTCGTGACTCTTTCACGTGGCACACTTTGTTGTATGATCGAGCCCGCCCGAGATCCCGACTAAGTGATCGGGCTGGAGTAAGTTTATGTAAGGGTTATGATTCAATCGATAACATGGTCGAGGCGACTTGTCTATGATTATGGGATTCACCACCCATAAGCATTTAGACTTGTGAGCGGACGATGAGGACCCATCTCAGTTGATCATCCGACCTGGATGGGATGCCCCTCACGTTCGATGCTTACCGAGAGTGATCTGTGCTTAGCCTTGTCTGCTTAGACAAGTGGGTACGGCTCTCGGCTCTCCATGTGATTGTATTGTGACCGGAATTACATACGCTAACCCCGGGTCCCGACAAAATTGCAACGCATAAGGAACCGCGAGAAGGCGGAACAAAAAGCGGAGGAACAAAGGGACGAGTGGTTCAATGAGACGCGTCCCATGACAATTACAAAGAAGATGTGGAGGCCTAAGCAGACAGAAGACATAGTGGTCTCTACATCTAAAACAACAGCGCCTACACCACCAAAGGTGGATGATGCCAATTTTATTGCTTCGTCCACGACACCCATGGATTCCTCTTCACTCGGAGATGAAAAGGAGCTAATGTAAACACTTAAATATGAGGACGAGATGCTGGACAATGAGCCTTCACCGGTTCATGAAGTTATGGATATCAACATGGTGTTTTACTTACCTGCCGAGTTCCGTGCTATAGATGAAGAAGGAGAAGTGGCTCAGTTAGACTTTGGTCCCAAGAATTCTATCTTCGAGAAGCCAAAAGAACCGGTGACGCACTTGAGGACATTGTACCTCAAAGGCCATATTAATGGGGCGCCTCTTGCTCGGATGCTTGTTGATGGTGGAGCTGTTGTTAATCTCATGCCATATTCGGTCTTCAAGAAATTGGGTTTGAATGATAAAGATTTTATAAAGACGAATATGGTGCTCAATGGATTTAAAGGAAAAGAGAAAACTGAAGCCAAAGGTGTGATATATGTGGAGCTTACCGTGGGAAGCAAGACTTTCGCTACTGCCTTCTTTGTTGTGGAGGTGCAAGGAAACTACAATGTGATACTAGGCCGTGATTGGGTTCATGCAAATCAATGCGTGCCATCTACTATGGACCAATTTCTTATACAGTGGGTTGATGACGAGGTGGATGTCATTCATGCTGACAACTCGGTCTGTGTCGCTATGGCCGAGTCATGGCTGGATTGGCAACACCCCAATGTTACTTGCTTAACGGGGCGCGACTTGACGGAGTTTGATTTTCTCAGCGCTACCAAGAATGGTTTCTTACCCGTAGTGTTAAAGCCGATTGGTGATAATCGGTTCCAAGGAGTATGTTTAAATGGATTCTAACTCCGATTGGTTACATAAGCGTCTTGAAGACTATCGGTCCAATGGGAACGATATGTTTGAATCTATAGAAGAGTTGGAAGACATGGATAAACTAGGACAAGGTTTCGCGTCGGCTGATCCATTAGAGGAGACAGACATAGGGGATGGTTCAATTCCGAGGCCGACGTTTGTGAACAAAAATCTCAAAGCCGATTGTAAAGTTAAAATAATCGAGCTCTTGAAAAAATATATTTGTTGTTTTGCATGGGAGTATCATGAGATGTCGGGTTTAAACCGAGAGCTAGTTGAGCATTGGTTGCCTATAAAGAATGGTTTTAGACCTTATAAGAAAACGACTAGAAAGTTTAATCCTAAAATATATGACCGCATCAAGGAAGAGATCGGTCGATTGCTTAAAGCTAATTTTATTAGACCTTGCAGGTATGCTGAATGGATTTCGAATACTGTGCCTGTGGAGAAGGAAGGGTCCAACAAGGTGAGGGCATGTATTGATTTCAGAGATTTGAATAGAGCTACGCCCAAAGATGAGTATCCCATTCCAATAGCCGATATGCTTATTAATGAAGCTTCTGGACACAAAGTTATTAGCTTTCTGGATGGTAATGCAGGATATAACCAGATTTTTATGGCAGAAGAGGATATCTACAAAACTGCTTTTCGGTGCCCAGGTTTTGTTGGCTTATTTGAATGAGTGGTAATGACTTTTGGTTTGAAGAATGCCAGTGCCACATATCAAAGGGCGATGAACTTAATATTCCATGGTTTGCTTGGTGTTATACTTGAGGTCTATATTGATGATATTGTTGTCAAATTGGATGCTTTTGAATCTCACTTAGCCGATTTGCGTTTAGATTTTGAGAGGATGAAGAAATATGGACTAAAGATGAATCCTTTGAAGTGCGCTTTTGGTGTATCAGCTAGCAAGTTCTTGGGTTTCATTATTCATGAGGATGGTATAGAGATTGATCCCAAGAAAATAGAAGCTATACAAAAGGTGGAAGCTCCGGTGTGCAAGAGAGATATGCATAAATTCCTTGGCAAGGTTAATTACTTGAGGAGATTCATTTCTAATTTGTCAGGGAAGGTTGATGCATTTACTCCTATACTTCGGTTGAAGAATGACGTTGATTTTACTTGGGGGGCAAAACAGCAAGAAGCATTTGATATGATTAAGAAATACTTATGCACTCCTCCGGTATTGAAAGCTCCTAAGCATGGAGAGTCCTTTAGGCTTTGTATTGCGGCAGAGGAAGGTGTCATTGGTGCTGTTTTGACTCAAGAGACCAAAGGGAAGGAACATGCTATTACTTATTTGAGTCGGCGCCTTTTGGATGCTGAAACAAGGTATACCTTCTTTGAGAAAATATGCTTATGTTTATATTATGCGTGCACGAAACTGAGACATATTCTAGTGCGTAGCAATTGCATAGTAGCTTGTCAAACCGATGTCATTAAATACATGTTGGATAGGACAATTCTTAGTGGTAGAATTGGCAAGTGGTCTTATGCTTTAATTGAGTATGATTTGGATTATGAATCTTTGAAATCTATGAAAGGCCAAATTGTTGCTGATTTTATAGTAGAACATCGGATTGATAGTAAGCATGAAATTGATATAAACCTTGTTTCGTTAGTACCATGGAGATTATATTTTGATGGTGCAGTTTGTAGTAATGGCCAGGGTGTTGGTATTGTTTATATATCTCCTCATGGTGCTGTTTTTGAGGCCTCATGCCGATTAGAATACTTTTGCACCAATAATATGGCCAAATATGAAGCATTCTTATTCGGTTTAAAGATGTTGCTCGATATAGGGCTGCACATATTGAGGCTATTGGTGATTCATTATTGGTAGTGCAACAAGTTTCTGGAGTGTTTAAGTGCTTTGATGAATCACTCAATGTTTATCTTGATAAATGTCTAGATGTGGTTTATACTTTAGATCATTTTAGCATTGCTCATATACCTAGACATGACAATTGGAAGGCAAATGAATTGGCACAACAAGCATCTGGTTATCATGTTGATCGTGGCATGTTTCATATTTCTCAAGAACCGATGTCTTGTATTGCCGATATGGAAGAGGCCGAATTAGAACTTACTACTTCGGCCACTAATGGAAAATCTAGTGCAGGTGAGAATCAAGACTGGAGGAAGCCCATTATTGATTATTTGTGTGATCCTAGTAAAAGGGTGGACAGGACTGTTCGGCGTATAGCTTTTAAGTACGAATTGAGAGATGATGATCTTATCGCCGAACGGTTGATGATGTTTCTTTAAAGTGCTTGGATGAAGATCAAGCGAGAGTTGCTATGGGAGAGGTGCATGAAGGAATATGTGGTACTCATCAGTCGGCTCCAAAGATGAAGTGGTTATTGCGACGTGCTGGATTTTATTGGCCGACGATGATTAATGATGGCTTCAAATATTACAAAGGGTGCAAAGCTTGTCAAAAGTTTGGTGATATTCAATTGGCTCCTGCTGCTATGTTACATCCTATTGTTAATCCGTGGCCTTTTAGAGGATGGGGATTAGACTTCATTGGACAAATTCATCCTTCTTCTTCAAAGGGGCATCGGTTTGTGTTGGTGGCAACTGATTATTTCACCAAATGGTTTGAAGCAGTTCCTCTCAGAAATATGACACATGTGGAGGTAATTAAATTCATAACCGAGCATATTATTCATAGATTCGGTATCCCTCAAACATTGCCTACGGATAAAGATTCATCCTTCATGGCACATCAAGTTAGAGAATTTGCCGAATCTTATGATATAAAGTTGCTCAATTCCTCCCCGTATTAAGCCCAAGTTAATGGACAAGCCGAGTCCAGTAATAAGATATTGATCAAGCTCATCAAGAAGAAAATTGAAGATAATCCAAGGAGATGGCATGAGCTATTTTCTGAAGCTTTGTGGGCACATAGTATTTCAAGGCATGGTGCTACGAAGGTAACTCCATATGAGCTTGTATATGGTCAAGAAGTTGTTTTACCCGTGGAGATTAATTTGAATGCATTGAGAATAGCCAAACAAAATGATTTATCGGCGGTGGATTTTTATAACTTGATGATGGATAATATTGATGAAGTTGTCGATAAACGTTTGGCTGCATTGGGAGCCATAGAGAAAGATAAGTTGAGAGTAGCAAGAGCTTACAACAAAAAAGTAAAGTTGAAGAATTTTTAGATTGGAGATCTCGTGTGGAAGGTGATTCTACCAATTAGTTCAAAGGACAGAAAAATCGGGAAGTGGTCACCAAGCTAGGAAGGTCCTTTCAAAATTATAAGAATAGTTCCTCGAAATTCGTATTTGGTGGAATCCATACAAGGAACACTGCTGCTTAAAGCTCTCAATGGCAAGTATTTGAAGAAATACCACCCAAGTGTGTGGCAAGAAGCCTGAGTAGGCAATGGCCGATATGTGATTATCACCCTAAGAATATGCATGGCCGATGGAGTGTTGACATCGTCCTTAGACCTTATGTGGTACAAATTATTTTCCGGCACGCAAGTTTTGCCGAAAAACAGGGGGGCATGTGTTGACACCAGTTTTTGGCACGACAATTTTCATATACAATATGGCTTCAAATGAAAAATTGTTCTACATGAAAAAGTTTGGTATCGTCGACATGAACATCTTTGTACTTTGAGTCATCGTCATCCGACTCCATCTTGGAGGCCGAAACTATGTTGGAAGTGAAAAGATCCCGTCATTCAAAGTACTATTCTTCGGATAAGGTATTCAAGACATCGTCAAATGGAAAAGTGTTCTACATGGGGCTGCTTCGTCTCGTTGATGTGGTCGATTTTGATATTTGAAACGTCCAAATCCGAGTTCGTATGAAAAAGTTAAGGCCAAAACATTAAAGCACTGAAAAACCAGGTCGGACCGTCCGGGATGGAAGTCGGACCGTCCGGAATAAGGCCTCCATTTACAGAAGAATTTTGGCCCACGTCGGACGGTCTGACTTCGAAGTTGGACGGTCCGACCTTAGCCCGGACGGTCCGACCTCGAAGTCGGATCGTCCGACTTGAGAACCCCAATTACAGAAGGATTTTGAGCTCTAGCTCGGACCGTCCGACCTTGAAGCTGGACCGTCCGACCCTGCAGTCCGGACCGTCCGGGATAAAGTCCGGACGTCCGACCCCCCGATCCGGGTCCGAGTTTGATCGTGATTTTGGCAGTTTTGACGCGGATTTGAGTCCTTTTCTTGCAAGGGAAGCCCAACTCCCTCATAAATAGATGAGGTGACGGCCGATTGAAAAACACACAATCGCAAACACATCCAAACCATAATTTCATCTACTTCTCCACGTATCTTCTTCCTCATTCTTCGTTTGTTCTTGTTCTTGCAGGGAAACGATTCACGAGAGCTCTAGGGGCAATAAGGTCGACCTAGGGCAGGCCATAACCGTCGTGCGCCCAGACGGGGTCCCTCCCGGGCGTGTGGGGTTTCGGGTGCTCAAAAGCATCCGCCGTTGTCTTGCGTATCGCGCTACCGGACGAATCTCCTTCGACGTGAGTTGCGGTGTATCACCCCCGTCGTCGAGGGTACACGTGACGTGTTCGTGTGTCAACACCATCTAGTAGCTAGAGTTCTCAACTATTTTTTTGTAGTTTTCTAAAAATAAGCACGGATTGCCCAAAATACGACACCTATCACTAATAGGCTTGAGCACTTGACACATAGAAGTACAAAAGTTACTCAAATCAATACCTGAAAACTATTGCAAGTTACTACTAAACTTATAATAGAAACATCAATTACCTACTCCAGTCAAGACACAAACTCAGTGCAACAGGACAAATCTCTACACAAAGTAAGCTGGAAAACCCAAGAGTTCCAAAAGTAACAACCTAAATAAAAGATCTTAAAAAGATAATCATTAAAACAAGAGCGAAGCATGACATCAGCTAGATAAAAAATAGAACACTCAACAAAGATAAGCATGAAAACTATGTGCATTCTAAGTGGAAGTGGATTGTGTTTCTCTCCCCAAACAATGTAGGCTAGGGTCCAACTTGTTATGAACAACAAACAAAATTAAGTCTAAGCAAAGAAAACTGAAAGGTAAATGCAAGACGCTCCAAGCATAGCACATAACATATGAACTGATAAAAATATAGTGTGGAGAAGGACGAACCGATGATTGTTGATTTATAAGGGGATGTACGGGGGCATACCCAAGCTTAGACACTTGAGTCTCCTTGGGTAATTGTTGGGGGTTCATGGGGGCATCCCCAAGATTGAGCTTTTGACAATCCCGGATCTTCTTTCATCATTTTCCTTCGCACACTTGAAAACCCACTTCATACAAACTCATCATAAACTCATTAGCAAGGTTAGTTCCCATAATAAAATATTATTCCTCTGCTGGAAATAAAGATTTTTAGGAAGAGCTAACGTTTCTCAAGATTGCCAAAAAGTTTTTGCAAAGAAAAATCAAGCTTAAGATTTACAAACGGTGAAAATGCAAAACAGGGCTTTGAAAACTTTATTTAATATTGACAAACATAGCATTGTTCATAACAACAAGCATGAGTTTTTGTAGTGGCAACTTAGCCAAAACCCTTTGTGTTCTTATGCTTGAAGTGTTATGCTGACAAGGAAGACAACTTGATGTTTCATGCCAATTCTTAATGTTAGACTTTATATTTCTTTGGATCCAAGTCAACATAATTTGTCTGTCTTCAAAACCTTTGCTAGCAAAACCTTGTAGTAAACAGGAATGCTGCTTGTGCACCCATACCTTGAAACCTCAACCTTCCGAAGAGTCCACCATACCTTTCCTATATGTGGTATTTCACCGCCACTCCTATAGTATATTACTCATGCGCTATCTTTAGACCTTCAAAATAGTATTACTCCTTGTTTTTTGCCCTGTTTTAGGTCACGAGGAAGTAGTAGATAATTCATGATCTTCTCGTACAGGACAAGCTTTATCTTGGGTTTGTATGACTAATCTACGAACCCCTACTAGGAGGAGGGAATGGCATGAGTGCGCCTAGCTCATAAAATATAATGGCAACGAACAAAACCTCCTTCACGCTTTGTTCATGAGAAATCAGAAAACTTTGGTAGTGATAAACAAAGGAGACTAATGGGATGTGATCATCCCTCGTTGGGTGCCGTTCCTCAAAACTTGTCCAGTTTGAGAAGTATTGGGCTATCTGCTAGCGTTCGTTGATGAATTATGCACCTCCCAAAATCTTATTTTATAATCTTATTGCTATCGAAATTACTAAAAGCTCTAGCACATGAGTTTTCCCTACTTCTCTCTACGAAGGGTCTAGCCTTTAATTTTATGTTGAGTCAGTAAACCTACTTACTTCTATCCTTTAAGAAAGCAGACACCTTATGTTGACAAAGATGCATTCATTTATATTGTCTCATTGAGAATTGTCGTATCACATCTTTTTTGACATTATCGATTAAGATGAACAAGTTGTTTGTTGAGCTTTGATACATCAAACATCTTCCTTTGTGTTAACATTTTTATTTCTTGAATAATACCATTTTCTTTCAAAAGATTCAATTGATCTCATTATAAATATAAGTGGAAGAGCATAGTTTAGAAATTATTAGTTGTTCTTTGACCATGAACATGTTTGGCACAGTTTAACGATTTTCCTTAGCCCTACTTTTGATTATAATTGATATTACTCTTTCATAAGGACCTTATGATTTGAGATTGCTGTTGAGGATGCTTGAGTTTAGTAGAGAAATTATGGTGCTTCTTGCCTGTATTCTTATTTATCGACACTCCACTCTCTAAACTTGTGGACAGGTTTACCGAGCTCAGTATTCGCTTGGGGACAAGCGAGGTCTAAGCTTGGGGGAGTTGATACATCCAAAATACATCACTATTTCGTATCATAATTTACTTCTATTCATTGATATATTTCATAATATGATGTTGTTCTTATGATGTTTTGGCTTGTTTTACACAGTTTACCACTTTCTGGTGCCAAAACAGCAGACACAGGAATCAGCAGGTAAAAGTGCACATAGAGTGGGCATATCAGCACATCTCCAAATGACCTGAAACTTTCGGGGAAGAACTTTCTAGGGAAATCACGAATGTATGCAAAAGGGAACCCGGAGGGGGACCACCAGGTCTCCAGGTGGGCTGGTAGCGTGGCCAGCCCCTAGGCCGCGCCAGGTAGCCGCCTCGGAGGGGATCCCACCCCCGGGGCTCTCCTTTTTCCAATATACCTCTCGTGACCTAAAAAACAGAGAACATAAGTTGGATCGGGAGTTCCGCCGCCGCCCTGTGGCGGAAACCTATATAGAAGAAAAGACCTTTCCGGCGGGCAGATTCCGCCTAGGGAGAACTCCTCCCGGAGGGGGACACCGTACTCATCGTCACGCATCATCGAGATCATCATCACTATCATCCCCATCACCAGCACCATCTCCATCTTCATCCCATCTCACTTTACCATTGCAATCTGTGTTGTACCTTGCACTATTCATCCCTTCTACTTTACCGGTGTTGATTACTCTTTTGTGGTGAATGATATTAAGTTTTGTTAGAGAATTATTGTTATGACCAGATTGGTCATCATATATTCATCACCCCTGATCATGATCTCTTTTATGTCTTGTGAGTAGTTCCTTTATTTCTTGAGGACGTGGGAGAAGTCTCGTTGTTAGTAGTCATATGATGTTGAAGTAATATGTGTTGTTTGGTATTTAAGTTGTGGTGTTATTCTTCTAGTGGTATTATGTGAACGTCGACTACATAACACTTCGCCTTTTTAAGGACCTAGGGGAATGTTGGATATGTGCCCTAGAGGCAAATTAATAAAAATATTTGTCACATATTCCTTTTGTTCATAATTCATTTTATACTATGCTAGAACTGTATTACTCAGAAACACTAATACACGTGTAGTATAAACAACCGTCCCTAGTTAAACTCAGGTATACTAGCTCATTGGGCAATCAATGATCATGGTTTCCTGGTCATGAGGTACGAACCACCTATTGAAAATGAGGTCATATCATTAGGATAATGATGTGATGGACACAAACCCACCTAAAGCATTGCGATGTGATCAAGTAACATGGTTCAGCATTGCGATGAGTTTGTTACATATGACTTAGTCCTTAGACCGTAATGATCATACGCAATTGCTATCTATTAGGATGATTTGATTTGCATCCACTGCTTGGCTGAAATATGCTGGCCATAAAGTTTTACCTTGGGTATTCCAAAATTTATATGTTGATGAGTATGCAAATAGATCAAAAAAGTATTTGTCAGTCCAAGTGATGGACAGGTACTCTAGGCCCACTCAGTGATATTGCATCAACAGCTTGCAAGAAAGTGACTAGGCCACAAAAGAAGTAATAGGCACGGACGAGTAAACTTGTTTGTTGAGAACGAGGTATGAACTGGGTATAAGGATACCAACAATCAAACCCCGGACAAACAAAGTACCGCAGGACAAAGGGATCATGTCTTATCGTTAACAGTTTCCAAAAGCGATTGAAGTTCATTCAATGGAAGCACAGGGGCTATCAAGGATTGTAACCAGGTCCAACTGATTAGTAATTGATTGAAAAAAGTGTCTTGATCATATCTGTTGTTTCTCGGACCGTAGGGTGTCACACTTAAGGGGTAATCGATGCATTAGGATAGATTCGGGATCATCGGTGAAAAAGAAGAGAGCCTAGAATTGTTCCGGGAATTACCAGAAGATGTTCTGGATATTTTGAAAGGTTCAAAATAAAGTTTAATTATATTTAATAATGTTTTATTATTTAATTAACAGAATTAAATATTAAAATATATTTAAATTAATTAAAATAATGGAAAAAAAGACAAATGGGCCATATGGGGCCCATTATGGGAAGGAGGGGCTTCCCCCTTAGGCCATGCGCCATGGGTGGGGCCCATCCCCCCCCCCATGGCCTGCGCACCGCCTCCACTTTGGAATTTAGTCCCACGTGGGGGAGGGGAGGAGGATCACACCCCAGTTGGCCTATATAAGGAGGGGGTAGACCCCCCTTTTTCCATACAACTTGAAATATCTCTCTCTCTTTCTCCTACCTCGAGCGGACTCCCCTTGTTTGGAGTTTGCACCTGGTTGGGAGTTCTCCACCAAAGCACGTCGTCGCTCTGCCGAAGTCGGGATCCGAATCCGTCTTCTTCCCGCTGCTCGCCTGGTTCGGATCCCGGAGGGAACATCGGTTGCACTGTACGTGTGTAATCTCCTCGAGGCACTACACTTGTGTTGCTACTTCATCGCCTGAGGTCGCTAAGAGTCATCATCGCCGGTGGTCTTCTACACGACAGGGAGGTCGTAGGTTCAGAGTCTACGCCAACCACGTTCGTAGAACGTTTCCCTCTTTCGGTCCTCAAAGGTATGAACACCGATTCTCTCTGTTACATTATATCGCCATTGCATAGATCTCGGGTTCGGCTATCGTAGGTAGGAAAATTTATTATTTTCTGCCGCGCATCTCAGGAGTGTTATCATGAGCTAGCTATGCGTAGATGTATTGTACGGTAGAACACATCGAGGATGTGGGCATCAATTCTCTATTTGTTACCCTCCCACGTGTACTCATTTAGCGTTGCGGCAATGCCCTGATGAAGCAGCACCGACCGACCTTACGCGTTTACGCGAGTCTGGTTCCGTGCTTTACATATGGCTTGTACCATATAAGTGGCTCAGGGGTGTCTGTATGTCAACCATTAGCGACGCGAAGATGTTTGCAACAGAGGGCCCCGACAGAGGTGTAATAGAGACAATTGTGGAATTGGTGTTGTGGCATGTTTTCGCAGGATAGAAATGGTTCTCTCTACCGAAACCCCTAGCATCCACGTAAAACTTGAAAAAGATAAGTAGAAGGCATTTAACTTTAATTTGCATGAACGGGGATCATATCCTGTATGATTTACAGTTTTACTTCTTGTTTTTCTAATATGCTAGATATAACGACGGTAGCATAAATAGGATCTTCTCTCACAATACCAGTATTGTGTTCTCCCTTAATGGGCACCGCTTGGAAGGATCTCCCTTATGGCCGACACACCATACATTGGGTGTCACACATAATAAACGGCGTTCGAATGAGGTTCGGTTTGTCAAGCCTAACATATGTAGATATGGCCTTGCTAAACAGCTAACATTAAGGTCAGAATGGCATGCTTGGCGTATGTAGATGCGGGCCTGGAACACAGAAGATTGAAATATCGAGCACAAATCACATAACTAATGTGATTGGCATGATGGCCTATCTTAGCCACATACTGATGTCCGTGATGATCGGGGGAGGTATGATGTTCTAGGATTGTGCGATCACTTAGTTAAATTGAGAGGTGTTTTTCTAAGTGGGAGCTTTCTAGAATTAAAATTAAAATTGAAACTCCACATTATGAACAAAAGTCTAAATATGTATCTTTGTGAATCACCATTGTATATGGCATCACCACGTCCCGCATTCAACTTAGGGTCATTCCTAGAGAAAGAGAAACTGAAAACTGATGGGTCAAACTTCACTAACTGGTTCCGCACTCTAAGGATTCTCCTTGTTCCCCTCAAAATGGCATATGTACTAGAGGCCTTGTTAGGTGATGAACCACCAGCAGAAGCAAGCCATGATGAGAAGAATGTCTATCTGTCCAAGGCTGATGATTACAACCTTGTCCAGAGTGGCATGCTCTATTCCATGGAGGCTGAGATGCAAAAGCGCTTTGAGAGGATGGGTTCTTATGAGATTATCACCAACCTCAAAGTTTTCTTTGCACCTCTAGATAGGGTTGAATGATACGAGGCTTTTGAAGCCTTCTTCTCAGCTAAGATGGATGAGCACAACAGTGTTAGTGAGCACGTGGTCAAAATGTCTGGCTACATTCAACGCCTGAATGCTCTGGAATATCAGATTCCGGATGAACTTCCTGTTGATAGGGTGCTGCAATCGCTTCCCCATAGCTACAAAGGCTTTGTGCTGAACTACAACATGCATGGGATGACTAAGACCCCTTCTGAGTTGTTCGCCATGCTGAAAAGTGCTGAGGTTGAGATCAAGAAGGAGCACACTGTATTCATGCTCAACAAGACAACTGAATTCAAGAAGTCTGGAAAAAGGGAGAAGGGAAAGAAAGGAGGCCCTAAGAAGGATGGAAAGTCAGTTATCGTTCATCCGAAGGCACATAAGCCTAGACCCAAGCCTGGAGTTGAGTGCTTCTACTTAAAGGGTGATGGCAACTGGAAACTCAACTACCCCAAGTACCTAAAGGACAAGAAGGCTGGCAAGATTGCCAAGATAGACGAAAGTATATTTGATATACATATTGTTGAACTTTTCTTAACAAGCGCTGAGAGAACTTCCTGGATATTTGATACAAGATCTGTTGCTCATATTTCAAACTTCGTTCAGGGACTAAGAAATAAGCAACGTTTGATGAAAGATGAAGTGACAATGCGCGTGGGCAACATCTGTCAAGTTCAAGTATGGGATGTCGGCACGAAGTATCTTAGTCTCCCTTCGGGATTAGTTTTGATTTTGAATAAATACTACCATGTACCCGCATTGAGTGTGAACATCGTTAGTGGTTCTTGCTTGAAGAAAAACCACTATTCTTTTAAGTCAGATACAATTGGTTGTGCGACTTATAAGAGTGATGTGTTTAATGTTCACGCAACGGAAAGAAGTGGTTTATTCATACTTAATCTCGATTGTGTTGTATGTCATATCAACAATATAAATGTGAAAAAGATTAAAGCCTAGTGGCGAAAATCACATGACGATGTGACATTGTCGACTTGGTCATATTGGTATAAATCACATGGAGAAGCTTCATAAAGATGTACTTCTGGAATCATTGGATTTTGGATCCATTGACACATGTGAACCATGCCTAATGGGAAAAATGAGAAGGAATCCATTCAATAGAACAATGGAGCATGCGGCGGACTTATTAGGGATCATAATACACATGTATGTGGAACTATGAACGTCCCCAGACGCAATTGTCTTCGTTACTTCGTGACCTTCACTGATGAATTGAATAAATATGGGTATATTACATTTTTTATTATTCAAAATTTAAATCAAATTTATTATGTGAATTTAAGTATATTTAGTTTTCCTTTTATTCTATAGTTTATTTCAAAATATTTTCTTCGTCAAATTTGATACTTAGAATCACACCTTTCTGTTTGGACACTTGTAATATTCTTTCCATCATGTTGAAACCCTATTTTGACTTCAAGACATAGTTTTAGTTATTTTTAGTTATATTTCTTTTGTTATAAATTTAATTCAATCTTCACAACAAGATCATCACGATTTCGATCGGATCTTTTTGAATCCAACCCAAGAATGGATTTCCTATTCAAATATTCATATGACCAAACCAACTGAGTTTGACATATTCACAATCCATTTGAACTTATACTCAAGCTAGTTTCAACGTACCCTTAATCCCAACTTGTATCCATTTGAGAAAATCCCTGGAATATGACTTCCATCATATTTCCATCCAAGACAACTGGATCCTATCTCAACCCTAGTCACGTCGTAGTAACAACTAAATATTTATGTTGTTAATTTTATCTTTATTTGGATCTTCAATTTGGATTTGTGTGGTGTGTAAGTGTGTTGAAGTGTTTCTCTTTTATCGTTACATATATTGTAACGAGAAGGAGAGACGTCTACAAGTAGACTATTTTATCTTCAGGATCAAGTCAAGTTACTCTTTTGATCATGCTCCAGTATTAAATATATTTTTCCTATGCATTGTAGTCCAACTTAAATAGTATGTATTAATAGGATTATATATTATACTATACTATTACACCCAGTAGTTCATCGAGAGTAGGTCCGAACTTATATCATTGTCGCCACCGTGTAGAATTATACTGCTTTGCTAAGTCGACGTGGATTGGGAAGTGATGCATTATGAGGTATGAGTGACTAAGTAGTAAACATGACCAAGATAAAGTTAACGAACCATCTGGGTGGAATGGTTTGGGGCACCCTGGAGGAACCAGTGGATTTGCCTGAGTGACCTAGAGATGGACAGTAATCACTGCGGAATGCCACCCAGGCTTAAAGGGATCAATCATATTTTTCATAACTAGAAGCTTACGTGTGCAGCCACAAGCTATTATGGGCTCTGGCTTGGTTGATTAGTTGTAGTGACTCTTGCTAGGTGGTGCTACGAACGTAGTTATAGTAGGTGGGATGGGCACCGCCAGAGTGAGGCAAACTCTTCTAAAAGACAATGTCTGGTTCCCATACAACATATAGTGTGACGAACTAAAAAGGAGATGGTCGAGTCTTGTGGGGAAAAGTGCACAAACCTTTGTAGAGTGTACAAACTGATCATGATTAGCCGTGTCCCCGGTTACGGACCACTTTGAGCATCTAGAAGGGGGAATGTTGACGGATCTCATCATATTTAATTAATCTATCGGGCTTAATCAACCTTGGGAGTAGATTGACTTGGAGAAAACAATTCAATCATTTTATGAGCTTTGTAGTACATATATGATACTCTTTGAGTAGGGCAAAATCATCTTTATGCAAAATTTGAAACTTAGAGCTTTTCCACCAGCCAAATTACATGTAGAAGATAGGTCTGTTATATATATTCTTTTGGGAGTAACTTGTCGTACATTCAAAGTACTGACCCATTTTGGGCTGTAACCTTCGGTGTTGCAGGATTGTATACGACGATTAAGTGATGCGATGTAGGGTTCGATGTCTACACTCAACTTTGCCGTTGGTGTTGATGGGACTCCACTTATGTATTGTTTGTTTCCGCGGTGTATTTTAGCCCAAAGGCTATAACGTAATAAATACCATGCATTTACATTATATTTTGACATGTGATTTATTGTATTTCATCGAGTACTGTGTGTGCTAGCATACTGATCCAGGGATAGCAAAAAAGCACAGTAGACTTGGTTCCTTTCCGGACCGATCGTTACAAACATGTACTTTCTTCTCTCTCGGGCCTCTCGATTGAACCGCCAGGGGATGCTTTTGATGAAATAGTTCGGAGCGAGCGAGAGACTTTTTTTAACAAGGAAGGAGACCCGCATCAGCTTTTCCTGTGCAAGGCCCCTCACTAGAAATGTCATACTAGATATAAGCAGAGGTATGGTGCTTTGGTCAATTCTTCTTGGCATGGCTAGTTCAATGGCCAAAGTGCTCTATTAAAAGTAAGCGACCCATATTCGAAAAATCCCTACATCCCCCTTTTCATTTTGACCTTAATTTGCAGATACAATGGATTCCTCCTGTACCTTGTTTGATGTAACCACTCTCCAATTTAAGCCAAAGAGAGAATGCTAAAGTGATTGATAATGTCTTCTTCAGAATTCAAAATTCCATCTGCTACAACCTTATTTTTCCCTGCTTACTTACTAACCATTGTCCTTTATTGGTAATATAAACTTATATTCTTTGTTCGTATATTTCTTTGCAGTAACGACTTCAATACTCTTCTTGACAGGAGCAAACTCTACTATCTTCTTCTTAGGACATCTGCTAATGTCATGACCAAACTCCTAGCAAACAACACTGGATTTGGGCTTCCATGCATATCCTGCTTTAATCTCAATCTTGTCTCCTTAATAAGTAAGTAATTAAATTACTAAGATAGTTTCCAAGATCCTTGAAAAAGTATTTTTTTACTTTTACAAAAGCAAATATTGTATTTTTTTCAGTGGCTTTATCCATCTATAGAGGCTTCCCCACACCACTAGCTCTAGCAATATAGCTCAGTCCTTCTTTTTTAATGTACTTCTTAGGAACTCCCCACAGTTTTATAAAATTGGTATTTTTATTTATTTTCCCATTTTTTCAACTTAAATTGTGGCTGCCATTTTCTCAACAGTAATGGTATGTTAGCAATGTGCCAAGGGTGCACCTTGTAATACCCATTGTCTAATTTTTTCATCTGGAAATGCAAAATAGAAAGTCCATTTTCTACCTCTGATACATCAACCCTGCCTCACGTTCCCTCCTTCCAAGCCTGCGGCATATCCCGAGATCGAGTTATGTTTCTTTTCTAGTTGGAGATTAAGAACCAGCATCAAATCCATTAAAAGTATGAGTATCTTTGTGAATGACTTCAAACCACCATAGGTAGACCCATCAACTTATTCCTCTATTGGCCAGGCTTTTGGCCCTATCTACGTTTGATTTCCAAAATCAATGGAACGGCGCTTTTTTTTATCAAGAAACAAGGTTTGGTTGAAATGCTACTGGTGGTTGGTGCTTCAGACCGCAGTTGGTAATCATAAACGAGTTATAACCGAAAAAGCTTAGAAAGAGTAAATGCTATATACCTAATACCGTAAAGCGAAGCGTGGTGCTAACATGACTAAAAAACGATTAGGAAATATTTCTTTATAACATTCTCTCATGCGAAACGAAGAAAAGTTAGTAAATAGGCCTTTTGAGAAGCCCTTGATCGAGTAGTTCATCCGAAATAATTTGATCCATCAGATCAGTGCTTGATCTTCTACTTAATTGGTTCAAGACCTAAATAAAGGAATGAAAACAGTTGCAAGATCCGCTTACTTATTTCTCTTATTCAGCTCTATCTCACATTGTCTACGAGCTCTCGTAGTATCTCACAACAGTATCGAATAATGAAAAGAAGGAAAGCTCTATTGAATAAGTCAAGGATAGAGAGATAAAGAACTATTTGAGAAAAGGAATATATCTCCAGGTTATTCATTCCATCCTAATTTTTAATCTCGTGAATTCAACGAAAAGAACTCAAGGCTACGACATCCACTTTAAGACTACTTAAAAATAAAAGGTTCCACCCTTGTAGTTAGACAACCGATATGCGAGATCATACTTAGTACGGGAGTTGCCGCTGATCTGTGACATCAATAGATAAGCATGGTATGTGAATATGTGTTGTTGATCTCCGCATCGAGATGCTACTTTCGTAGGGGAGAGCAGACGAGCAGTCAGTCCCCACCAAGGTGAGTATAAGGGCTTTTTTTGGGGGTAATTTCTCTTGGGTCATCTTCAAGTGCCGACAGTTTCTATTCCCGAGTGTGAAAAGCCAGCCAATACTGGATAAACGGTTTAGATACGTGACTGAGTGCCCCATGGGTCATCTTGTTTTCTATTCATTGGAATCTACATAAAGCATCCCTATATTAAGACGAAGTAAGAAAACACCAGTCCTCTTATTTTCTGTCTTCTATGAAAGAACGTAGCTCACTCTTTCAACCCGGGGCCCCCTCTAGGGAACTGTTTGACTTTTAGCATCGACCCCATTTCCTTTTGATCGTATTACGCTTGACTCTCTGTAAAACATTTCTCTTTCTGCGCCACGCTCGTACGTGGTTTACACTCCTTGCCTTTCATCTGACTTAGCCATTGGGCAATTTTTTGTTTTCAACTGGATTGGATTTTGAACCAAGAAAGATAGGCAACTTTCACTTGAAAGAAAGGAGCTTCAGAACTCTTGTATTGCACCGAATAAGAATAAGAATAAGAGCAAGAAGGGGCTATCTTTGTGAAGGGACCGAACCAGAAAGTAGATCATATGGCCTTTCTTTCGCCAAAATACGGTAAAGCCCTGTCCCAAGAAATGCAGCAAAAAAAGTCGTCTTTGGTTTGTTGCGAAATTCCCGGATGTATAGGCTTGATCGAGTGCCTTAACTGAAATCGACGATATAAAGTGGGCTCTTTAGCTTGCTCCACCAGAGGTCTCCTTCTCCCTTAGCAGCAAGACCAATCCCTACCTCTTTTCAATCAATCTTTCATATCGTATGTCTTTTCCACGCCTAAAACAAATTCATGTCTCTCCTCTCTAAAGTCGGACCTTATTGAAAAGTAGTACGCTTTCTTTCGTGGTGTTCAGGATCCCATGCTTTGTAGTTCACGCTTGGTTTTCTCTAACGATGCTAATATCGAATTAAAGACCTTAAACGGAAAGACACGGGAGGTTGCGAAAAACAAAAAAATAGAAAGATCTTACAAACTTCTATGAAACCGGTAGCCAGCGGAGACCTTATTCATGGGTTAAGGACTAGCATTGAAAAAAGTTGGTGACAGCCGAAGAAAAAGTGAAAGGGCAAGTAAATAATGTACACATGCGGGTAAGCAGCAAAAAAGAATAAAAGTAACACACCCTACCTGTTAGTAAAGTAAGGCCTTCCAGAGCCTATCTAACACAGACATACACGCGGATGAGGACATGATACATTTCAAACGTATCTACTTTTCCAAAAACTTTTGCTATTGTTTTGATCTCATTCTTGCATGATTTGAACTAAACTAACCCGGACTGACGATGTTTTCAGTAGAACTGCCTGTATGGTTTTATTGTGTGCAGGAAAATGTCTTTTTAGGTATCTTAGAAAATTCTAGGAAAATTCACGAAAAATCCACGCACCCGAAGCTTCCACGAGCCATAAGTGGGGCCAGAGGGGGCCACAGGGGCTCCAGGCGCCCTGCTTGCGCGGCCCCACCCCTGGCTGCGCCAGGAGGCTGCCTGGAGGACTCCCCCCTCCTCTGGTGCCCTACTTAGGCCCCTATTTGTTCCCCTGACGTGAAAACCCCAGAACAGAAGTCGTTTCCCAGTTTCCTCCGCGGAGCCGCCGCCGCCCTCTATTCTTCCTCGAGAGGGCTAATCTAGAGGCTGATTTGGCCTCCGGAGAGGGGAGATCATCCCCATCGTCATCATCATCACCACTCCATCCTCCCTCCATGACTTCTCTTCACATGTGTGAGTAATTCCCTGCTGTAGGCAAAGGGGATGGTAGGATTGGATGAGTTTGATCATGTAATAGTTCGTCAGATTGTTGGGGCATGTTGCCTATCATCTACTTTGGTGTTTATCATATTTGCTACAACTTATTGCTCTTAATACTTGTCACTTTGGGCCCGAGTGCCATGTTTTCATATCTGAACCACCTGTGTTTTCACGAGTATATTTATGTTCTTGATCCTATCTATGAGTTGTGTGCACCTATTATGGTCCGGAACCGGCGATCCCAAAGGTGAAAGCTTGGGACACCAAAGGGATGGTCCATAATTTGAGGATTTCATGTATCCATTGAGTTTATTGTTTTGTTCCGGTGCTCTTTGACAGGAGCACCTTAATCTCCATAAGTTCCTTTTGGCCCCGTTCATAGCGGGATGGTAGGACAAAAGATGTTGTGCAAGTTCTTATTGCAAGCACGGACAACTACCTACGGGATACATGCCTAATGTTTGATATTTTCCTAGATGATCCCTTATTTCCTGTGTGTCTTGCCCCGTGTTAAAATTTATTACATGTTCACTCTTAACCAAGAAGCGCTCAACCATCCATCTCCCTAGCATACAATGTTTTAATCTTGCTGGTTACTAGTAGTTTACTTTTGCCGTTTTACTTTCGCTGTCATCACTATCACTATCATATCACCGTTGCTATTAATATTTTGTTGCAAGCAAGTATATTTCAGGTGCGGTTGAATTGACAACTCAACTTTCAAAGCTAATAGATATTCTTTGGCTCCCCTTGTGTCGAATCAATAAATTGGGTTATCTTACCCGCGAAGACTATCTCGATCCCCTACAGTTGAGGGTCATCAAGTATTGTTTTTTGGCGCCGTTGCCGGGGAGCATAGCTTTATTTACAAGTCTACTTGAAGTATTTTTCCTGCTGCACTTCATCCACTATGGGTAAGAAAGGAGACCCCAAGGTTCCGATCGTACCATCCACTACAAGAAATGGTACAGTTCTGAGCACTAGTGCTACGCTTGATTCACCTTCCGTTATAAGTAAGTTTGCTTCACCACCACATGCTACTTCTACTGAGTCTATTACTATGTTTGATACTTTTGATGATGCTTCCACTACTCTTGAGGAAGTTGATTTTCTTGGTCGCTATCTTGAATCTCAAATTGCTAAGGTTGCAGCACAGTCCGAGACTGATACTCCTGCTACCTATTTTCCCACTTGCAAAGCCTTTGGTTACCCTGATTTACATAAACTCAAGGAGAGACTCCTTGAGGATGATTATGTCATTCTTGATGATGATTTTTGCAGGGAACTTATAGAGTGTGCCGACTCTGACCCTAGAGATATTAAAAACCTGCTTGAAAAGCACTCTATGAAGAACAAGATTACTCCTGATCCTGAATTTGCTACATCTCCTATATGCATCACTGATACTGATTATAATTTCTATGTTGATCTTTCACTTATATCTACAGCCAAAGCTGACCCCTTTTATGGCAGAGAAAATGATGATGCTATAGCACACCTGACCAAACTCACTGAGTTGGGTGGCTTATTTACTACTGATGAGAGGATACGAAAGTTTTATGTGGCTAAGCTTTTTCCTTTTTCTTTGAAGGAAGATGCTAAAGCATGGTATGACGCACTACCCTATGGTTCCATTAAGAGTCCTCAGGACTTATCTCAAACTTTTCTCGATAAATATTTTCCTTCTCATATGCAACATGCTGCGTTAAAAAGAATTTATAACTTTAAACAGTTGCAGGATGAGCACCCCCCTAAAGCTTGGGGAGGTATTGCACTTTAATTAAGGCTAAACCCGGACATGAAGTCCCAAAGAATGAATTACTTGATATATTTTATGCTAGTCTAACCAATGAATCCAGATCCTATTTGGATAGTTGTGCTCGTTGTGTTTTCAAGGAGAGAACGCCGGACGATGCTAAGGAACTAATGGGAAAGATTGCCAAGAACCACAAAGATTGGTCTGTCCCTGAACCACCTCCACCACCAAAGAAGAGGGGGCATGCTTGTCCTGAGCCCCGAAGATATCCAAGAAGCAAAGAAGTATATAAAGTAGAAATGCATTAAAGTTAAAGACGTGAAGAATCTACCTCATATTGAGAAGTTGTGTGAGCCTACTACTCACCCTCCCTTGGTAGAGGTACACTCTCTTTTAGATTTCAATGAAAGTGACATCCCTAAAGGTAAGCCTCCTGATCAATGTTTAGATGAGCTTCATAATTTATTATGAAGCAAAACCATTTTAATATGAGGATGCAAAGTCAATTACATGATAATACTCTTGCCATCAAAAGTTTACTTGATGTTCTAGGTAGAACAGTTAATGATGTTAAATGTCTTGTTAAGCATTTTCATAAGGTTCAAACTCAGTTATAACAATTCTAATGTGCAAAAAGATTTTCTTGCTAATAATGCCAAACAGGATATATAGGCCTATGGTATAAAGACTAGGGGTGGAACACACACCCAGCACCCTCTCTATCCCGAGGGGCATCCGAAGAGGATCGAACAAGATTCTCAAGTGCAGGTAGAAGATGAGACTGTTAGCTCTCCAAAGAAGAAAAACAAGAAGAAGAAACATAAGGAAGCTGACAACACCAATGATCCCATTACAAGTGAAGAACCCATTGTTGATCCTAACAGCATATCTACCTCTGATGCTGAAACTGAAGATGGTGCTGAGCCCGAAGAAAATGATAAGGAGAAGAATGATCCTCCCGATGTGCGAGAAGAAGAAGCACCCGATAAACGCAAGAAGTATACTAGAGAAGACTTCATCGCAAGAAGACAAGGGAAGGAAAGAGAACCATGGGTATAGAAACCCATGCCCTTTCCAGGTAAGTCTTTCAAAAACCAAAAAAAAGAGCACTATAATAAATTTTGTGAATGGATGAAACATCTTTTTCTTCAAATTCCTTTGACTGATGCTATTAAGTTACCTCCTTATTCATAATATATGAAAGATATTGTTACTAATAAAAGAAAAGTTCTTAATGAGGAAATATCTACTATGCTTGCTAACTACTCTTTTAGTGGCAAGATTCCTGAGAAGCTTGGTGATCCAAGTATACCCACCATTCCGTGCTCCATAAAAAATAATTATGTCAAAATCTCTTTATGTGATCTTGGAGAAGGAGTGACTGTTATTATTTTTTTTCTTTATAAGAGGCTATGTTTAGAAAAACTAATCCCTATAGATATCCCTCTTCAGATGGCTGACAAGTCAATAGCCGTCCCGATATGTATTTTTGAGGATGTTCCTGTTGAAGTTGCTAATTGCTTAATTCTTACAGATTTTGGTGTGCTTGGCATGCCCGAGGATGGGAGCATGTCCATTATTCTTGGTAGACCTTTTCTTAATACGCAGGTGCCATTATTGATTGCAATAAAGGAAAGGCCACCTTCAACATTGATGATAACGAACACACGGTGTATTTTCCAAAGAAGATCGACAAAAGGCATGGCCTTAACTCTATAGAGAATATCGATACGGTGAATATTGGAGAATGGGATTGTCCTCTACATGTGCACCACAAATACAAAACCATTATGGCGGGGACAATGTCCATTAAGGTAAAGGTGCAATGATCACTTCACGAGAGGTGAGACTTTCTACTCTATATATCGCCAGTTTGTTAAGACTTGATCAACCTTGCTAGCTAGCATGTTTTATATAGGTAAAAAGTGGAGCTTGTTATGTTTTTATTTGCCTTAGCTTTTATTCTCCTTGCTGTACCAAGTTTTTATGTTTTTGAAGATTCACATTTCTAATCACTATTTCAAGTTTTTAGAAAGTTTTGCAGCTTTTTGAACCTCGAAAAAATTTCAACAGTGAAGTTTTCAGAAAAATTCCAGAAAAATAAAATTCAAAATTTCCATATCGAGAGTGACCCAGGGGAACCTGGGGCTGACCAGGGGGGCCACCAGTGGCCCAGGCGGCAAACTGCCACGGCCTGCCCCCTAGCCGCGCCCACAGGTCACCTAGGGCCCACAGGGCTGTGGGGCCCTCTCCAGGTGAGTCTTCTTCCTCTCTCTCTCTCTCTCTTTCTTCCCCAAAACACGAGTTCTGCACCTCGAACTTGCGTTCTTGCTGCTCTCCGTCCAGAATTTCGATCTCTCTCTACAACCCATCATTTGAGCTGAGATTTTGGGAAAACACTCCCTGGTATGTGACTCCACCACCCCTCCAATTAGATTTTTAATTGGAGGCTTCATTTGTGAGTATTTGGTAGTTCTTGGTGCTGTTGATATGAGCTTGCATGCATGTGTAGAAATTTATTCTCCAAGTTTTGATGCAAGTTTATGCCTTAGATAAGTGAGTACAGTAGTTTTCCCCAACTCACTTTGCTTAAATTCTTGTTTTTTTTAATTGTATTTTTGTCAGAAATGAGTTTGCTAGGAAAACCAAAGGGGTGGCTTGGGAAGAAGAAACTCGAGCTCTCCGATCAAGTTACTAGAGCTGCAGCTTCACCCTCAGTTGCTAGGGCGGGCTATAATGAAGATCATGTGCCCCTAGAGTTGTTAAAAAGCACGAGTCCAGCATGCGCAATGATGTATCCGTGCGATGCTTTCCTCGAAGCTGCAGGAATTAAGGAGGAATTTATGGCCTTTGTGCCAACGCAGGTTTGACACGGCTAGCATTGTGCCATGTAGTGCAATATAATAAACTCACCTCCTGTTTTATTAATAGTTTCAGATATAATCATGATGCTGGGGTTATTGTGTTTAAAATTTACAATGATATTCTGACCATGTCGTTGGCGAGATTTTGTGATATAATAGGTGTGCCGAACGTTGGACAAACGGCCAGGATGCACACTCAGCCCTCCGAGCTGAGGACTCTCTTCGACTCTCTTTGCAGCCAGGAGTCGAGGGATATCCGACATACAAAGATTTCCAGCATCTTATTCCCCCACCGCAGGTATTTTGCATATTTTATTGCTAGAGGGTTGTTGGCTCGTGACAACATGAGCAACGGTTCCGCACCAGATTTTTCTATCTATGCGAACGCCCTCTCAGGGAGGAATGATTATAATGTGGGTGCCTTAATTTCTCGACGCCTTGGTATGAATGGTAACAAGCTAGATTTATTTGGTGGCATTTACGCCACACTTATCCTTGAGTCTCTTAACGGCACCCCACATCCTGATGATGTTCCTTTTACTTACTCAAGTCTTGACCTTACTGCCATGAAGAGGCACGAGCTCATTACCCGGACTTCCGAGTTTGGTAACCTTAATTATATTTTGAGATTTGGAAAGACTATTATTCGAGAGATCCGTCTACCTGCACCAATTTTGTTTGATCACCCACAGGAACAGATGGTCCTTTAACGATATCCAGTTTGATGAGTTCGTGGCCCAGTATCAGTCGCATAACCCCACGGCGGGGGTTGTGCCCGACGAGGAGGAGCATGGTGAGTTCCCACCTTTCCAAGGGGAGACCGTCACCCAGTTTGGTGAGGGGTCTTCCTCTGCTTGGAGCGCGGAGCCTTCCTCATGGGAGGACCCGAGGACTTCGGTGTACGCACCTAAAGCCCCATACGACTCTTGGACTTACCCGTACTACCCCGAAGCAGGAGGCTCCTAGGGTAGGTAGCTGTTACCAACTTAGGCCAAAAGCCTAAGCTTGGGGGAGTACGTGCCCTTCTCCCTTTTCCATTGTATTATTCGTTTTATTTTGTTCGCTTTGATCTTTTCGAAGTTTTTGCCCATTGTTCTTTATTCTCTTTTAATTTGCAAAAACAACAAAAAAATTCTCTTTTCTTTTCCTTTCGTTTAACCTTTGAAAAACCAAAAAAGAATTTCCTTTCTCCCTTTAGTTTGCTTTGTTTTCAGAGTTCAGCTCGAGTCCGTGATGGCATTTGATTATATTCCCACGTTTGGTCGTGCAAGTGACAAGGCAGTAATGACGAAGATCGGCGGAAGGGAAGCAATAAGGAAAACCGGTATGAACTCTTCTTGTTTCTACTTTTGTACTTATGCCTGTACTTATGATCTGGAGACCAGCTTGTAGCGACATAGTGTCATGTTTACAATGCTTTCCCAGTGTTCATGCTTTCTTTGTGGCTGATCTCTAATACCTAGAGTGCATAATGTGTTGTTGAAATGATTTACATTACATTGTTCATGGTTTGGCATATTTAAGTGGTATTTCCCTTCGTAGAATTCTTGGATTGACTTGGCACATGTTCACACGTGCTTATGGCTAAAAAGTATATCAAGCCTCGATGATCTTTTTATTTCAGAATAGTTATATCATTTTAATGCCCGATTCAATGTTGCTTTGTTGCCTTGCATGATTATAATAATTATTGCTCTCTAGTTGGTCGCTTCCTAGTCTTTTTCTAGCCTTCGCTCGCACTAAGTGGAATTCTGCTTGTGTATCCAAACTCCTTTTCAAAACCAGTTATTCCACTTGAGTCCACCATAGCTTACTATATATGGTTTTTACCGGCCATCCCTAACTTAGACTTTCTTGTGCCATCTCGAAATTTATTCAAAAGCTTCCCCTTTGTAACCGTACAAGCTCATGGTACGGTGAGGGAAAATTAGTATCTACCATGCCAAAAATATTTTGATGGAAGTTTGAACTAGTCATATATATTAAAAAAAGAGTTACACCTCCCCCATACTTGAGGATGGAATGAAATGGACCAAATGCTGCTAATGATAGATGGAACGAGAAACCTCCTTCCATACTTCAGGCAAAATAAAAGGTACCATAGACCGTCAAATGATAGATGGATAAGGGAATAAAAGTGTAAGCAAAAAGCATAAATATAGTAGATATGGGAGATATTGAAAGTCCTTTACCGTTCACTGTTGACTGGAAAGTTGCACTTTTGAAAAGAAATTTTATCTCTGTTTTTAAAACCAAGAGCTCTGGTACTTGTTTAGTCTTTATTTCCAACCACGGTTTTTCAACCTTGCCATAAAAAAGCCACGGTTTGAGAGTCTCCCCTTCTTTCTTCAAAGCACCAACTATTGAGAGCATAATTTTCATTCTTAGTGTAACATGCATTGTCCCAAAGTACCACATTGTCTTCTGCATGATTGTGTTATTTCTTGTTCTAAAATTCTTAGCTCTACTCTCCTTTAAAACTCCAGAGGAGTTTCTGCATTTATGTTTTGCTTCACTCATGGAGGCTAGAGAGATACCACTGTAGTATGTTCAGGCTATGTGCATTGTGATCTTGTCTTGATTTTCATCAGCTTATTATTTACTTTTGGTTGTTTGTGATTGATCACTTGAAATAAGGATTGCTTCGTGCATTGGCTTTATAGCATTGTTACAATACTTGCTAAAATATTTTCATAGTACATGCTTATTTACATCTTATGTAGAAAAAGAGTTTGTCAAAGTTTTCTTTGTTGCGTCCAGTTCGTTGAACTGAATTGCTTGAGGACAAGCAATATGCTAAGCTTGGGGGAGTTGATACGTCTCAAACGTATCTACTTTTCCAAACACTTTTTCTATTGTGTTGACCTCATTCTTGCATGATTTGAACTAAACTAACGCAGACTGACGCTTTTTTCGGCAGAGCTGCCTGTATGGTTTTATTGTGTGCAGGAAAATTGATTTTTAGGTATCTCAGAAAATTCCAGGAAAATTCACAAAAAATCCATGCACCCGAAGCTTCCACGAGCCAGAAGTGGGGCCAGAGGGGGGGCCATAGGGGCTCCAGTGCTTTTTGACAGGAGCACCTTAATCTCCATAAGCTCCTTTCGGCCCCGTTCATAGCGGGATGGTAGGACAAAAGATGTTGTGCAAGTTTTTATTGCAAACACGCACAACTACCTACGGGATACAAGCCTAATGTTTGATATTTTCCTAGATGATCCTTTCTTTTCTGTGTGTCTTTCCCCGTGTTAAAATCTATTACATGTTCATTCTTATCCAAGCAGCGCCCAACCATCCATCTCCCTCGCCTACAATGTTTTATTCCTCCTGGCTACTGGTAGTTTACTTTTTTCGTTTTACTTTTGTTTTCATCACTATCACTATCATATCACCGTTGCTATTAATATTTTGTTGCAAGCAAGTATATTTCAGGTGCGGTTGAATTGAGAACTCAACTGTCAAAGCTTATAAATATTCTTTGCCTCTCCTTGTGTCGAATTAATAAATTGGGTTATCTTACCCGCGAAGACTATCTCGATCCCTTACAGTTGAGGGTCATTAGGGCACAGAAATAAATAGACGTCGATCCGGTACTGAAATTGCATAGCAAAAAATGCAATATGTTCATACTTGATGAAACGCACATCATCTAATTTATGATTTAAGAACAGAGACAGAGATATTGAATTTTTTAACATCTGTAACTACATTCTCACATTTCTTTTTTGATCTGAAGAGCAGTGGCGGAGCTAGCATTTGATAACAGGGTGGTCCATTTCCAAAAAAAAATTTGACAACAAATATGATATATGAACATTCTAACTAGTTACCAATATCACATAGAAATAGATGAATATGATCTTACAAACACACTAAAAACCTTAATTAAGTCTTAGTTTTGCATAAAGAAGCACATATTAGCTTTTTTCCAGTTTTTCTAGCATGTCTCTCAAACAAAGAAGCAATGTTTCTAGTCCTCTTCATTTTTCAATAAATCTGCCATAATATGGATATAAGAGTTAGATTACTAGTTCATTTATTTATTTACTGCATCTAATCAAATTAGTCTAGCTAAATTAACTAGAGATCAACAAGAAATAAGTGAACAGGGGATGCAGAATTGGGAATTTGGTGCGTACCTATGTACTGTCCAGTGGACTGGTACAGCCAAAAATTGATTAAGCCACTTAACAAGGGAGGATCGAAGTTCACAAAAAAAAGGGAGGATCGCTGGATCAGCCGCTGCTTGCTGGCTACCGTGGGCGCCTCCGGCCAGCGTGGTGGATCTGCTACCCGCCTGGCACCTAGCAGGCGGGGCGTCACCGGCTCACCGTGTCAGGACGGTCCAGGCTCCGAGCTGCTGCGGTGATCGGGCACTCCGGCGAGGCGACGCAACGAACGGCCGCCTGCGGACTGCGGCGGATCGAAATTGGAAACGCGAGGCGGGAGGTTGACATATGCGGGCTTTGGGTTTTTTTAGGAACGCAGTACAACTCTGACGCTCATATACACGAGTATACAATCACCTCTATGACGCACACACGCACATTCTACCCCTATGAGCATCTTCGCAATACTGAGCCGGTACATCATCTTGAGATTAACGAAGCCTTCACCTCGTCTTCGACGGGAACGTCTCCTTCCGCTGAAAGCGCATCACCGGAAGCCCTAGAATAAATCCAGGAAAATGCGAGCACCATTGTCAAATCTGAGATTTGAACTCTGATGGGCTGGGGATACAACCATCCACCTAACCGACTCAACCACAGGTTGATTCGCTGAGTGTCGTTGTTTGTCGCTGCGCTGGATGGGCCTTTTTTCTCTCGCCCGTGTCAAAAACTACATGGTATAAAATCTGGGCCGAAAACTCAGGGCGGAGCGCGGCCCACCCTGTCCACCCTGTGGCTCCGCCACTGCTGAAGAGAGAGATTATGCGATCGGAAAACGAATGAGATCAGAAAGATAGGCGGACGACTTGACCATAAGGTCGGATGTTTCTGTGAGAACTAAGCAATGGATTTCCCCTTTTTGGGGGAAAGCTGGTGGCCCTTTTGGCGTGTTAATTATTTCGACGAGGCGGCCTTCTTCGTTCAGTAGATCCGGTGGAGGTGGTTTTCGTTTACCAGCGTGTAGGTGGTCTAATTTCCTATGACCGAGTGTTTCTGGCCCCTGCGAACATAATTTTTTAATGTATTAAAGTGGGCCTCTCTAACTGGTGGAAAGTGTTAGGTGTCCACTAACGGCTATTCCTGGCTCGGCTCCGATAATGCAATTCCGGAAGGAGTCGGTAGTTGGGAACTGGATCCCTTCGGACCTGGAGAACGTGTAACACTGGGTCGAGGTTTGGTGAACCAACAGCTTGCTCCTTTAGTTGAAGTATCGGGCCCCTTTTTCGTTGCCTAGGTTAAACCTTCGGAATACCCCAGACGGGGATTTCACTCTATTCCCCCCAATCTTCACTTTACGCCACGCCGACTCTCTGTCGTGGAATTAGACCAAGGGTCGAAGACCCATACCATAGGACCCCGTCTCCCGTATCTTATCTTTCGCGCATAGGAGATCGAGACATAGCCTTAGGGTCTCTACATAAAGGGTCTCTATAAGTCTATAAAGAAGTTCAAAAAAATTGATCGGTAGTAGTCTGGCCGCACCCGAACAATAATATTCTAGAGGGAAATGCACCTAAGATCAAATATTTTGAGCCGGCTTCCATGGAAAATTCAGACTTTCTTTTTGATGTTGCGATCACATAAAAACATAAACTTTTCAGCTCAATAGCTAAATACATGGCAATTAAATCATGAGCCGCGATCACTAAGAGCATACTACCAGCAGGAAGTGGAATTAATACAATGAATTCAGAAGCATCAAACCTCTCTTTTTCGAAAAAATCGAAACACATCGAAATGGTACCAGCCGTACTTAATAATAGAAGGATTTGGATGAAATATGTAAAATTGTCCCTCCTAAAAAAATGATTCCAGAATAAATGGGCAATACTTAGTAGAGGTGCGCCAGCGGTGAGCAGAAGCAAGGTTATTAGATACCGAAGTAAATCCCGGCCAGAACCACAGGTGCAAGTTTCCCTGCATGTAACTCGTCCATGATAACATCTTCGGATTTGCGTGAACTAGCGGATTGATCACTAAGTGGTTAGTACCTCCAGCATGAGCGAACCTTTTAAGAACTGGTTAGGAATGGGCGCCACTATCCCAGCCAGGTTCTTGTCTTGGGGCGTCTTTCTTTGGCTTTACTATCAAGCCAGACGCGGCACCCTTTCGCATTATCATCTACCGCTCTTTCTTTCCTCCCGTCCCTTCACGCATGAAGATCGTTGTATGTATGTTCGACTTCGGTTGCCGGTGCAATAGAATTTGCGTTAGTATATTATGGCAAGATCAGTCACCTGGGCAAACCAAAACCCTCCTCCAAGAAGAATTGTGCTATGCCCCCCCCATATCCCTATAGAGCGAAAGAGCTGCCTGGTGATCACTAGGTTGTAGCACGTCCGGTCGTTAACTCCTCGCTAGCTGCCCCCGTTTCTAGGACCGACCGACGCCTCACCTGCATGCACAGGTACCTACGTAGTGAAGTGTCAGTCGCACATTCATAATAGCATTCGGACTCATGTGCCTTCCTGAACCAGGGGAGTTCCCTTGCTCCTGCTGCGTACGATTAGCCGGCCTTGTGGCGGCAAAAGATTAGGGAGCTGGGCGATAATAGCTCCTCCGCATCCCAAGCGTGATGCCCTCCTAGGCGTGCAACACTAAGTAATCCAAGCCAACTCACATTACTAACTAACGGTGGATAATCAACTTTCATAGAGGTACGAAATACAACTCCATGAATGAGCAAAATGAAGGTTGCGTTAATGATAAAGATCTCTTGGGAAACCGCTAAAAAAGATTGAACATGTGGTTCCGAGTTTCGATAACTTATTCTACTTTCATTTCCCCCGTCTTCCAAATCGCAGAGTTAAGTCAAAATCCTAGCCTATGTGTTATGTTATTACTGAGCTTCTGCTCTTTTTTCTCTAATTCCCTTCTGAGATCCTCCTACTACTACTCCTTATCCTACTCACTCAAAGTTTCGTTGGTCATTTATTGTTTAGCCTAGCCTCTTTGACAAAGTTAGTATGAAACCTCGATCTTCAGTACACTTCACAACCACACAATATCTATTTGAAACTAACACTCCATTTCCAGATAGCGAGCAATCGCTCAGCAATGATACCGCGCCGGACCAAGTACATATCCCCGAGGAATACGCTTTTTCCTTTTTTTTCTTTCTATACGAAATTAAGACGATTTCGTTTGTGTTCATGTTTGTGATTTCAGATGTGAATGAGGCCGGTCGTCTCCCCTTCCTACAGGTTCCCTAATGACACATCAACCATGCCCCTTCCTTTTCTCCGATCATAAATAACCGGATCTCTTTATTTGTCTTGCATCCCCTTCTTTATAATTCAAAAAAGGAAGGGGGGAGATAAGGCGCCTATGGTTTGACAGGCTCGCAACTTACAAAGGGCACTCGCTGCTCGCTCAAAAAACTCTTTCTATTATGATTTCTATGTCTATGAAAGCTCCTTTGACTCCAGCCTCATAGTCTATTCTTTCACCAGCACCTGCACCTACGAGGCGACTATTTCTATTACGTTTTCATTGCCATTCTTCTGTAGGAGAAGATGGGACGTCACTCAATGAAATAGTGCCACTAGTAACTGATGTTATTAGAAATAGTGCAATATCTAGTTCAGCATTGGCTAGTAAAACTCCTGAGCGTCCACCATTAGTCCACTATTTACACTACAATCGAGTGTTTTTTCCAAGAAGGCTAGTTACTTACTCAAATACCCATAAACTACAGGCCCAACTACTATAGCTTGAACCTTACTAGACAGAGTGGATGGAGGACTTTCACGCTATCTATTCAATAAATAGAGTCTAGCTGTCTTCTTATGCTCCATTCCATTTTAATGTTATCATATCCTACTAGCCGTCGTTGAAGGAATTAACGAGAAAAGGAAAAGAAGGCCTTTCCATTGTCATATCTATAGCCGATAAGAGAAGAATGATAGGTATTAGTGAAACCATATGTGGCATCTTCTTTAATAAAAGGACAGGGACTAGCTTCATTGCAATGAGGATACCCAGGAGAGGATTACGATCCATACAGCGCCAATTAGACATACATATATCATAGATTTGGACAAGTTGAAAAGAATTTCTTTTCTATGTTAAGGGAATTTGGAAAAGGAAAAGATAGGATAAATGAAAACCCTTAACGACACATTTGTCCTGAATCCAATCCAACGTTGAAATCGGAATTCCTATCTCATCGTTTTGTTTCGTTTTATTCTTCTCATAAGCGCCAGATTTACGCCGCTGCCTTTACCCACATTGACGATTTTGGGGACGGTTACTAAACTACTTAGGAATCTTCATCATCACCGACTCCCTTACACTTTATTAGTGGTTTTGTTAGACGGATAAGGGATTGTGAGAGTTGATGTTCCCTTTTGTAAGGCCCGATATGCGGTACTGTTCCAGATCTAGATGTTTCCATCTAGATCCGGGGACAAAGCACACATCGGTCCCACCGCGACATATGACAGTGCCATATGCCCCGGATTTCCATCATGATATCACAACATTACAGCTACAAGGATACATCATCTCATACAATCGGCATACAACTGCCTTAAATACATTACATCAGCGTAAGATATATGTCGGGTTACAGACTGCAATCAAATGCCTAGTGGCAAAGGTAAAACACACAATTCCAATAACCACACGGGTCCAGGCTCTCCGCCATGATCCGCCTAACTAGTCGTCGTCGATTCTCCATGAAGGCGTCCAGAAGAAGGGTCGTCGACCTCCTCGGAAGTCCAAGATCGTTTGCATAACGTGCATAAAAGAGAAAAGAAGGGGTGAGCTATATCAACAAGTCTTGTAACTAACTTCTCACGGTAAGATGGGGGTAGTGGCAAGGTTGCAGCCGCACTAGCAATATATGCGTGGCTAACGTTCTATTTAGAGTAAGATGAGAAGCCAACCATTTGATGAGGAATCGCCTCCAACAAGTCTTGTTATCAACTACTTACGCAAACATAACATCTATCCTATCCTTGTCCTCCCCTTCCCATCCTGACAAAGAAGAAGCAGTCAACGCACACACACATTTATCAAGTTATTAAGATTATCTCAGTTGTTGTTGTCTATGAACAAGGAGTAGGTTTCAAGTCGTCCATAACCGTGGACACGGGTTCTCGAAAATATTTAACCCTGCAGTGGTGTACCAACTTCCCATTACAAGGCTCCGCATGCACGCCAAGCTCTCTCAGTCAGGCCCGTTAAAGACACTCATTGAAGAGTTGTTCCGAGAGAACCGAACGTCATAATCCCTCTAACTAACAACGAACAAATCCGGGTGGCCCCCGGTGAGTCGACATCCAACTCAAAAGCTGACCGCTCGAACTGGCCTCTACCGTCTGGATGAGATCGGGTTAGCCACCCAAACTATGTGGGCAACACCCTAGCTCCCTGGGATGGACCAACAAGAGAAACCATCTCTCCGCTGGCCCAAGTTGTTTTTAAAGAATATCTGCTAGGAGCGACCCAACAGACATATATTCATGGTTTTAAAATGGTAAATCATCTTGGGCCACCACTAGAAATTCTTGAAGCTAGGTAGGTAAGAAAAGGGGACCCCATAAAATCCCACACGGGGTTAGGCACGCTCGTCAAAAGACACAATACCCGAAACTCGGGTCCTAGGTGACTCGAATGGAAAAAAGCATCGGGGCCGGATAGACTAGACCTTCCATCCTTCGTCGAGTATAGTCAACATTATAATAATCATATCATCCACAACAATATAATAATATGATAGCCCAATCCAAGGAGTAATAGGATAACACTTGATATCATCCTAAGCATGCATACTAGCAGTGGTTAAGCAAGCAAGGTACATGGCCAAACAATGGTTTGCTAGGATGTGGGGAACATGGTTGTTTGGGTTTATTTGAGAGGCATAAATACGAAGTGGTAGGATCAAGCAATCGTTCTATCTTATACCTAGGCACAAGTGAGCTGAAAGTTATAAGCATGATATATGCTCCCCCTTACCTGATGAGAAGACGAAATCGAAGTTGTAGTCGATCGCAAGCTCGCATCCTCTCCAAGAGTAGCCACGGAAGCACACAAGAAGGAAACACTAGAAATGTAATCGACGAGCAAGCATATATTACTACGAAGCAATCACGAGAAAGCAACAACAAGAAGGCACGCACTACGATACAGATCTACCATCGAGAGCGATTACTAACAGGTTAAGTGGAGTATTCGTCACACACGATGGTACCGCACATTTAGAATGGTTCAAGTTGTTTAGCTAAAAAACATGAGCAAAGGTTGTTAACATGGCATCTCACCCAAGCATGGCATGCCACGCAATCATGGAAAGAGCTGAAGCAAAAGTAAACTATCTATGCTAGTCAATTTAAATGAGGTAACACCCTAAACATGGCCTATCACTAAGTACCCCACGACAATTTAAGCATTTGTACTATTCTTCCATAAACCATATTTTAGGTTGGTTAACAACAATAAAAAATAGCACAAACACAAAGTACATTAAATTCTAGTCAAGTTACATATAAGAAACATTTTAATCAGGGCAACGGTTAAAAAAGTCATTAAAGAAACAGGTTACAGTGGCATGTGGTGTAAATTGTCAGAACCCTCTGTTAGGTAATGTGCTAGGATCAAGTAACCTTGCATCATGTCAAAAATTTCAAAGGAAATCAACTTCAAAATCCAAATGGGAGAAGGAACACCCCCCAGATGAATTAATTCAAAAGGCCAGATAAAAATCTTCTCCAAAAATTCATGTTAGAGTTTTGAAAAGTCTTATAAATGAGTGTGATCACATATCAAGTGATGTGGGACCCACCCCATACTCATAGATTTTTCAAATATTCAAACAGTACCTTGGAATTAAAGAAATACCCCTTTTTGATTTAAAATTCAAATCATTTGAATTTTAAAAATGTTGAAAGTTTATGAGTAGCTAGTTTGTTTTATTATGAGGCCACATAAAAAGTTTCAGCATTTAATAAAATGGTTTGGTATTTTTATCAGAGCCAAAACAAATTACAGAAAAAGAAAGGAAAGATTAAACAGAAGAAATTAGAAAACGTTACCTGGCGCCCAGGCGAATTCGGCCCACCCCAGCCCAGCCGGCCCAAAGGGGCACGGGGGTCTTCTTCCCCGTCCCGCGCCTCCAAGCTGCTCGGTGGAATGCCACCGAGCTAGCTCGGGACGACACCTCGACGCCGAGGAGCTTCCGGCCCTCCCCGTGGCCTCTTCTCGCACCTGGACGCGCCTGGAGACGCCGTGAGCTCATTCCACCCCTCCCCAGTGCCTTTCCTCCTCTCTCTCGCTGAGCCCCGCGAAGGACAGGACGCCGCCGTCGCCATAGCTTGAAGCCCGCGTGGCCAACGACGTCCCCGAGCTGCGCCGTGCTGTCCATCCTCCTCTTCGTCGTCGACTACGTCTCCCAGTGCAGCGAATCGAACTCGGAGCCCTCCTAGCCGCCGGAATCGAGCTCGAGCCGTCGCCGGAACCGAAGGACGCCTTTGTCGATTTCGTCGTCGTCAAGCCCTCCCAGCTCAATCCGCCACCTCCGTTGAGTTCCTGGTGAGCTCCCGACCGGAACCCCTCTCTTCTTCCCCTGGATTACTCCCTCTAGCCTGATCCGCCATGGAAGCCGAGCACGGTTGCCGCCGAGGTTGACCATGCGCTCGCTCCCGTGCGCTTCCGTCCTCGCCAGTGCGTCCGTAGTACTCCTGGAGTCCCCAGCAACCCAACGCGACCATGCCTGCTTCTCCCCATGGCCGTTTTTCAAGTTCTACTCCAAGCCGTGGCTCCGGCCGCCGCCAAGGTCGAAGCAGTCGACGAACGTGACCTCCCCGGCGACGTACAAATGGTGCTTTCGAAGCGGCTCATCACAGGCTTTCGAACGGTGGTCTCAGCGCAGAGAATGGAGGCCAGGAAAAGAAGAACGTGCAGCGCCGCCGTGGTCCAGTCGCCGGCGTCAAGCCGCCGGCGAGTCAGCTCTAAACCCCCCCTGTTTTCACCAAATTAGTGACCCCTGGGTCACTGACCAGTGGGCCCAGTGGCTTAATTAAGCCACTGGATTAAGTTAACCCACGGGTTAAGTTAACCAGCCACTGACAGGCTGGCCCCACATGTCAGCCCCCCCCTGACGCCAGCTTGACGTCAGCCTGACGCAGTAAATCATTTAAATGAATTTCCAGAGATTATTTGAATTAAAAGAATTCCAGAAATTCCAGAAAATACCCCAAACTTTGGAAATTCATAGAAAATTCATATTAACTCCAAATTGGACAAATAATATATGAAAAATGATCAGGAGAAAATTATCTTTCCAAAAATGCAACTTTCAACTCTGTTTGAGTTGAATTTAAAATGGGACCAGTAGCATATGTCATTTGGTTAATTTGAATTTAATTCAAATTCAAACCAAATGTTTTTGCTACTTGGACCATGGAATTATGATGTAATTCACCCATACATCAGAAGCACATCTTATACAAGTGAAGATGATTCAAAATGATCAAACCATGTCACTTACAACTTGACTAGGTTGAATTCAAATGTGGAGTTTGAATTTGCATTTTAAATGCAATATATTCCACTTAAATGGAATTGCGTCACACATCAAAACTTATACTTCAAGCTTTAACATTCAATCATGTGCTTGAGCATTACATTCATATTGATTGCTACTTCGTGCTTTTTTTGTCGAGTAGAGGTGGAACCGGAGCAGGAGGTCACCCCCTTCGCTGAAGATCCAGAACCCGAACCTCGTCAGCAAGGCAAGCAAACGCCCATTGATCATGTCGATAAAATCCCACTTCCCTCTCATGTCTCGCTTATGCATTGTATAGGATGATCACCATGTTACGATTCTACCGCATAGATGAACCCATTCCTTTGCATGACCTATCTTTTTGTCACAGTAGTAAGCAAACCACAATCCTAGCAAATGTAGGAGTTGAATGATATCATGTAACCCCTGCAATGCTACTGCTTATTGCATGCTTAGTATGATACCATGTTGTTACTGTGATGTGAGTCGGGATGGTAATGATCATGTTGATGTTGGTAGAAAAGTGTTGGTGAATCGACCCTAATACAAGGTGAACGATGAGAGGCTGTGTAGGAGTACACAGTGGGTTGTCTCGTTGAACACCGCCCTAAGTCCGAGTTCTTGTGTGGTGATCCAAGATGAAGAGTACAACCACACATTGGGCTCACTGACCCCTCTCAACTTACTAACTCATCCCTTTCGATGTCCAGATTTCGCAGTAGTTCGGAGTTCTGGTAGGCTTGTGGCCTGGATGCTAAGTGAGAGAACCGCTCACCCGAGACCGGCTTATGCACCACGCACACATCGCTTGGGTCCACTTCGGTAAACCGGCCGGGTTCACGATAGTGGTAACCAACCCAAGTAGGCGGCTTTCTCGGACTAGATCGGCTATGAGGTAACAGTTGTGGTGAGCATCCTCGCTGGCACCCCTTGAATGGTATCGAGATCAAAGGCGGTAAATGATGGTCATGTGTGTGTAGCGGTACACCCTTGCAAGGTTAACAAAACTATTCCGATAGCCGCGTCCGCGGTTATGGACTACTTGGAAAGCTTAGCTTGATTATTAGATAACTTGAACCGGATACTTCTAAAACACACCAAGATAAGTGTGAGTGCTATGGCGTGCTTTCTCGTGGGGAAGTCGAGGAAGGCACCACAGTGGTGTATTGGTTGGTGAAAGTAGTGGACTCGTGTACGCTTCTTACCTCAAAGTCTGGTACTCGTAGTTCAGGATTAGCCAAGTCAAAGCTGGCACTTCTGCAAGTGAACCCCACCTCCCTTTACTTTGACACATGTGCATGAGTAGTATAGCTCCTATGTAAGTCTTGCTGAGTACGCCTTTGTACTCACGTTTGCTTAATCTATGTTTTAGATGACGCCACTGACCCCGAAGGTGGCTTCTTCATCGAGCTGGACGACTGAAGTTAAGCTAGTCTAGTCCCAGTCAGCAGACTGGTTCCCTCGAGGAGGGCTTTGTGTTTAAATAAGGCTTCTTAAGCCATCTGTTAAACTTGTCTGTACTCAGACATAATTTGCTTCCGCTCTGTGTTGTAATGTTGGATCACATGTATGTGATCTCTGTGTGTACTCTATAAGAGTTATAAATAAAACGTACACTTTGTAGAGAATTGCAATGGTACCTGCTGTTCATACAAGGCATGTGTGTTGCGTGTATGTTTATAACATGCATGTCTTCGTATGGGTTTTCGAGACCTTAGTTGTGTTCTGGCTGGCGGTCTTTCATACACCAAGTGGCCCTTAGATGTGCGCAGCTTGGGGCATCGCGATGCGATTGCTCGAGACTCCGTCTCGTGCACACTTTGTGGTATGATCAAGCCCGCCCTAGACCTCGACTAAGTGATCGGGCTGGAGTAAGTCTATGTAAGAGTTTTGAGATAGTCGGTAGTATGGTTGAGGCGACTTGTCTTTGAATATGGGAGTTCACCACCCATATCATTTGACTTGTGTGCGGATGATGAGGACCCATCTCAGTTGATCATCTGTCCTAGATGGGATGCCCCTCACGTACGATGCTTTCCGAGAATGTTCAGTGCTTGGCCTTGTCTGCTTAGACAAGTGGGTGCGGTTCTCGGCTCTCCATATGACTATGTCTTAACTGTACTTGCATACGCTAACCCCGGGTCCTGACATAAATAGTGGTGAAACAACATGTAGACAAGTTCAAACATGGCAAAGGATCACATTTTATTAATCTATGCATAAAACGGAGAAATTTTCATGTATAACACATTGCGATCCGAGCTACCGTTGGAAAGATATATCTACCGCAAAATAAAACACAATATGCCATTTTTTATTATAGCCAAAAATAGATAAAAGATCTACTTGGCCGAAGCTGCTCCTGGTGGCCCAAAACAGGGGGCGCAAAATAAAATATATCGCTCACAGGCACTACACAACAACACAGGTATTGGTCCTAGCCCAACTAGCACAGTAGAAAAAAAGGAAAAAAAGGAAAGCTGGGCGGCCTCACCACATGGTCTCGGCCCAAGGAGGCAGTGGGCGAGGGAGAGAGGAGAGGGGGGGTGCGGCGCACTGGACCTGCGGACAGAGGTCACCGGCAGCGGCTCAAGGTCACCGGTGAGGTGGAGGGGCTCCACGGCGACGAGGTTGGCTCGAGTGGCTCGGCTCTTGAGCGTGAGCGCTCGGGCTCGGGCATGGCTGCAGCACGGGAGAGATCCCAAGGGTCCTCGACCGTTGGATCCGTTGATCCAACGGTACAGATCAGGGGAAGCTGCTCCTCAGATCTGGTGGGAAAAACAGGTTGCGGCGCTGGGTTGAGGTGGCATGGAAAGAAAGGAGTAGGGGCTAGGGTTCGTCTAAATTAGGCAGGTTTGCACTGCTATATATAGCAGGTGGGAGTTTGGGAGGGGTTTCGGGCCATAAAATGGCCCGTTTCGGGTCTAGTTTTTGGGTGGGCTAGAGTCCAAAGATAAGAGGGGAATCCGGGAGGCCGACTAATAGCGCACAGAACATTTTTTAAATACTCCCCTGGAATTATACCGACTACTATGCCTGGCACATCAGATCGATCACACGCTAAACGAAGCCAGAATCGCATGAAATTTGAACCACCGCCTCGCTGCACTAAACTGACGTCGTCTATATCGTTTCGCGCCCAACGGACACGTTGAACCCATCCTATGAAATAACCCATTTAAATATAAATGGGGGGTTTTCGTTCCGTTGGCCATGGCTGGTCTTGTGCTAGTGGTTGCGACGGTGATCGGGTGACTTTCCCGGTGCCGCAACGAGGTCGTGTGCCATGTGGACGGGGTCCGGTCACGCATGTCGGTATTATAAGGAGGGGGAAATACAATCACCAATTAATAAAACGGCGAAGCAAATACTACAAACAATACAGGCAATCATCACAGCAACGCAACAAACAATTTTTTTTATTTGGGTGAAAATCACGGGCTGTTACACGTTTCCTTTATAAGGGATAGAAATCTAGTGTCGAAAAAGTAAGTGTAACTATGGAGTTATCAGGTGGTGAAATCGATAGAAAAGGGTTCTTTCTTATTCGTTAGAGAAGGGTTGTTCTTATGAACGAACAATTTCCAATGCTTGGCCCAAGCCAAGACAAGATGGTTGTGCAATCTTGTTATTTTTACTACAACTTCTACAACTACAAGACGATAAAAAGATGAGAAAATCCAGTCTATCGCTAGAAGAAGAATGGAATGCGCCCGAAGAGGTGATTGAAATAAATGGGATAGAAGTCTTAAAAATTGCCCCCCGCGTAAAGGAAAAAACCCTTTCTTATTCTTGGTCGTCTTACCGAACCCCTTCCCTTTCTAAAATATTTCCGTTTCAAACCATTCTTTCGCTTCTACGCTCCTCATTACCTTTTCGTGCTTTCTCGTACCAGTGCGTATATCAATGAAATGAGGTTTACTTTTATAATAGAACCACCCACTATGTCTGTGATCCAATCTCATAACTATTCTTTCTTTCCTATAGAATCTGTTCATCCAATATCTCTCCAAATGGAACCTCTTCTTTCATAAACAGGAGCCGAAAGAAGGCGGATTGATTCTAGTGTAATCATTCAACGGATAAAGAAAAGAGTGCATGCATCAGTCTCAGTCTCAAAGCCCTTTGAGGCAGTCGGAATTCTCGTATCAATAAGATCATATCGGGATCCATCTATGAAAGATCTCTATTGCATCAAACCTCCCCCTAGCCCGTCCCTTTTTGGTATAGAAAGTTCCATCCAATTCCAATAGCTTGATAGAGTAAAGGGCGTGATTACCCTGGAATTTAAGCTCACGCTTTCGGAAAGCTCTATAGTATCGTTATGTAATAGAATACATTTTACCATTCATCAAGTGAACGTAGACCTTTCGTAGTCTATGCCCCTTTATTCTTAAGTGGGGGAATCATCAAGTGAACGTAGACCTTTCGTAGTCTATGCCCCTTTATTCTTAAGTTCCATCCAATTCCAATAGCTTGATAGAGTAAAGGGAGTGAGTAAGTCCGCCAGGAAGCTAGTCCTTTAGGGCTTAAATGCGCCGCTTGTCGGCTATGAAAAGTATACCTTTCCTTTCCCACATGTTTTCGGTGCCTTCTTTATGCTCGAGACTAAGGAATCAAGAGGAAGAGTAAGGGTCGGCAGGCAAAGAATGGCTTGAGTTAAAGCTGGTGTGGCACAAGATAGATTTAAAGCAAAGGGAATAGCTCATATGGAAAGAAACATATATAGTCAATGAAATTCAGAATGAATGAATGAAGACTTTCTATGACATCGGGTTCCCCTGCAGCCAATGGGATTGGGGGAGTAGTTCATATTTCCCCTCTAGCCAATCCTAAAAGTTCATCTTCCTTCGATCCAGTGGTAAGTCTTTCAAGTTTCTGGCCAGTAGACAAGAAATTCAGTATGAAATAGACAGACTAGGGATAGCCATCAGAAAAGGGAAATCCTGTCTCAATCAGTACTTCTTCTTTTTGGAAAGCCAGGTTTGTTTATATGAAACTCAGCAAGAAGACGAAAAGACATTCACGTTACCAATTCGGTCTCGTCTGATCTTTTATTGGTTTTGTTTTTCCTCTCGTGCCCTTCTGGGCGGTAAAAAGAACTTACGTAGGGGTTTCCGCTACTAAGTTCATCTCTCGGTAGAACAAGGCACATATGCGGTGGGTTGGACTCCCACACGAGCTTACATTTCCAATCGATTTGGTACTTTTCTTGATTCAGAGTTATTGCTGTCCATTACAGATTCTTTAGCGATGTAAATCCATCAATCAGTAGACCGACAAGGGAACGGTTGTCTCGGTATTCCTTCTTGAATCAGTGACTGAGAGTTCTTCCAATTTCTTCTAAGGAATCTTGATCAAATAAAATAAAGGCCTTCTAAGCGAAGGCACCTTTATGTGTATGGAAAAAGCAAGAAGATGTTGCTTTGACTTCCGTTTCTATATCTTCTTGAGCTGCTTCGTCTGTTTCTCTTGAGTGGATGTCGGTGAGTCAGATCTCTTCTCTCACTTTCGGAGCACAGTTGGTCCTCAATTTGAAACCGACAAAGGTGACTTCTTCCTTATTCACGCCTTGATGCACCTTTTTCGTGTTCAATCTCGCCTGAGAGCAGTGCATCGATACCATTCTTCTTGGAGAGCCTATATAATCCTTGACCGAAGACAATCCTTTTATATCTGTCTTGCCTTCTCGGTCCTCCTTAGGATATCATCTCATAGGTCTCAGGGTGCCCTCCATCGACCCTTATACTATCGGTTTCCGTACGTGAGCCAAACCTAGGTCTTGGATCAAAATATAGCTTTGCTTCCTTTTTCTTTAGTCAGAAAGAGTTCCCAACTTACAGTCAAGGCTATAATAGTTCTAGTTTTCTTTCTCATTAGGGAAGTCGGGCTCGCAAGCCTAGCCTTATTTTTAGCGTTCGGGGGGTCTTTTCGCTAATGTGAGAGGCATCGGCAGCCTCAACCATGGTTCAGGCACTGGCTCACGATAGGTGTTGATCATACCTGGACCTACTTTATTTTTGACTCCTATAGCTTAGTTTACCGATTTTCCTCCGACGAATCCGACGATAACTCTAGGTGAAGGACTTAGGCCTATCAACGACATCCTGGACCTGCCTTTCTTCTCACTTGATAAAAGATCATCTAGCTCTCTTTTATAGTGAAAGTCTATCTGGGCACGGAAGCTAAGCGGGCTAAGAAAAAGGCTTAATAAGATGAGTGGGGAAGAAAAAGTATATCATTCATTCTGAATTGATTCTCAGAATCGCTATTAGATGCTTCTGCAGATTCGTATGTTTCTCTAATTGAAGCAAGGGCTAAGGGTTCGGTGGTTGTAGGCTGGTCAGCCATCAGTCTCAAATCCATTCCCACATTCTCTTATTATGTAGTCTTGCTCACTTGACGGTTCAGAAGATGAGGATAAGAAGAAAGGATAAAAAGAAGGATCATGATGATGCCCCCTAGAGGAGGCTCTAGACCTCCTACTTAGAAGAATGAATTTCCTAGAAGCCAATATGCATGCTGACAAAGGCGCTTGGAAAACCAACCAAAGAATGGAAGGAATGCGCAGATGTGATGGTCCTCTTCTGACGTGAACAATGTTGCACAGAACCATTGCTACGTGTGTTGTAATGCCAACGAAAGTACTGACGTAGTAGTTGGCGCCTTCCTTGGGGTAGCATCTTTATGGGTAGCATGGTTACCAGAGAGGGTTTAGAACCATGTGGTGGGAGGTGTGTGAATGATCGACTTTTGTAGACATTTAAGGGGTGGTTTTCTGTTCACTTTGAATCATCCTACGTCGTCTCTCTTCCAGAACCTCACAATCACCAGTGTCTGAAGTTTCATGATGAATATTGGTTTCACATTTTATTGCTAACGTGAGGAAATATCAATTTGGAACTCGAATTTTTATTTTAGTGATGATGAGGAGTGAGGTAGATTCACATTTTTGAAGAAAGCGAAGAAAAAGGATGCTACTATGGCTTGCTTGTGGCTCTTTCTTCTATTGGCTAGTCTTAGGCATGATAGTTTCAATTTCTTTTTAAAAGCAACTGCGGCTCAGTCATAAGTGTTAGGAATAGCATGAAGTAAGTTGTCGGTTCCAAGAGATCATACAAATATCCGGTCACAAGGAAAGTTTCGTAATCAAAACTTTGTATCAAGTACAAAAAAAATTACGGTAATAATAAAAGAGCAAAATAAGCGAGCTAACCTTTTGACTTATACCCGCTAACTTTATGATGGAAATTGAAAAAATTGATGATAGGAATACTCGAGAGCAAGTTGTTAATGTCTTATAGCCCAGGAAGAAATATTCCTTGGGAATGGAGAGACCTAGAGAAAGAACAACCTGCCGAGACTAGTGAAGTTGTTCAGGAGTTACCGGATCCAATTGGTTGGCACTTAAAGAATCCAGTTGTAGCCATAAATCCCCTGCAGTTCCGAAGGCTTCGCGCAATAGTTCTCCCTATCGTCTTGATCCACCTTTGGTAGTTTCTCCATAGAGCCGAGGTTATGTGCCTGAGACTCCTGGTTCATTGGTTGAAATACCGTCTTCTAAACCGAAGAGAGTTATGTATCGGAGTTCAAATGGTGCGTTTGCTGGCTTTGCGGCAATAATAGTGTTGCCAAACCATTGCCAAATCTGGAAGATAAGCTATGGTTTTTAGGACAAAGTTCTGATGCGATATGCTGTTGTTGGATATGTGCCCTAGAGACAAATTAATAAAGACATTTGTCACATATCTGTTTTGTTCATAATACGTTTTATAATGTGCTAACTGTATTACTTGGAAATACTAATACAGGTGTAGTATAAAACATGGTCCGTAGTTTAACTCGGGTAAACTATCTCATTGGGGAATTGATTGATCAAGCTTTCCTGATCATGGCGACACTTAAGTCCATTGACAATGAGGTCATATCATTAAGGGGAATGATGTGATGGACGTACACCCACCTAAAGTATTGCAATGTGATCGAGTCACATAGTTCAGCGTTGCTATGACTTTGTAACGTATGGCTTAGTCCTTAGACCGTAATGATCATACGTAATCACGATCTATGAGGAGACTTTGATTTCTATCCCACCGCCTGACTGAAATATGCTGGCTATAACGGAGCACTTTGGTTATTCCGAAATAGATGGTTGATGAGTATGTTAATAGATCAGAGCGGGATTTGTCAGTCCTTGTGACAGGACAGGTACTTTGGGCCCACTCGGTGATATTGCATCAACACCTTGCAAGGACGTGACTAGGTCACAAGAGATGCAATGATCATGGACGAGAGAAGTTGTTTATTGTGAACGATATGTGAACACGGTATGTGGGATACCGACGATCAAACCTCGGACAAACAAAGTACCGCAGCACAAAGGGATTACGTCGTATCGTTAACGGTTTCCAAAAGCGATCGAAGTTCATTCGATGGAAGCGCAGGGGCTGTCAAGGATTGTAACCAGGTCCAACTGACTAGTCATTAGTCAATGAGAAGAGTCTCGACCATGTCTGCTGTTTCCCGGACCGTTAGGGTGTTACACTTAAGGGCAATCGATGCATAGGACAGTTACGGGATCAATCGGTGAAATAGGAGAAATCACCGGAATAGTTCCGGAGGAGGACGGAATGGTTTCCGGACATTTTGAATAGTTCAAAATAAAGTTTAATTGTTTTAATAATGTTTTATTATTTAATTATCTGAATTAAATATTTAAAACATATTAAATAAATTAAAAAAATGGGAAAAAGGCTATATGGGCACAAAGGGATTACGTCGTATCGTTAACGGTTTCCATAAGCGATCGAAGTTCATTCGATGGAAGCCCATCCCCCCCCCCTATGGCCGGCGCACCTCCCCCCATTGGGGGTTTAGTCCCACATGGGGGAGGGGAGGAGGATCACACCCCCCCTTGGCCTATATAAGGAGGGGTAGACCCCCCTTTTTCCAACACACCAATCTCCTTCTTCTTCCTTCTCCTTTTCCGGAAGTGGACCCCCCTTGTTTGGTGTCTGCGCCAGGATTGGAGTTCTCCACCATAAGGCAGGCCGTCGCTCTGCTGGAGTCGGGATCCGTAGCCATCTTTCTTCCGCTGCTCGCCTGGTTCGGAGCCCGGGAGGAACATCGATTGTACCGTACGTGTATAATCTCTTCGAGGCACTACACCTGTGGTGCTACTTCGTCGCTGGAGGTTTACCGGGAGTCATCCTCGCCGGTGGTGGTCTTCTACACGACAGGGAGGTCGTAGTTCTAAGTCTATGCCAACCACGTTTGCAAGAACGTTTCCCTCTTTCGGTCTTCAAAGGTATGAACACCGATTCCCTCCGTTACTTTACATCGCCATAGCATAGATCTTGGGTTCAGGTACCGTAGGTGTGAAAATTTTGTATTTTCTGCCCCGTATCCCAACAGTGGTATCATGAGCTAGCTATGCGTAGATGTATTGTACGGGTAGAACACATCTAGGATGTGGGCATCGAATCTTCATTCGTTACCCTCCCACGTGTACTCATTTAGCGTTGCGGCAATGTTTGATGAAGCGGCCCCCGACCGACCTTACGCGTTTACGCGAGACTGGTTCCACGCTTGACATATGGCTTGTACCATATAAAGTGGCTGGGGGTGTCTGTCTCTCTGCATTAGCGATGCAAAGATGTTTGCAACGGAGGGCCCCGACAGGGGTGTAATAGAGACGGATGGGAGACGGTGTTGTGGCTTGTTTTTTCGCAGGATAGAAACGGTTCTCTCTCTCGAAACCCCTAGCAGCCACGTAAAACTTGCACAAGCTAAAGTAGAAAGGCTTTTAACTTTGCTTTGCATGAAGGGGGATCATAGGTTGTATGATTTACAGTTTTACTTCCTGTTTTATGCTAGTATGCTAGATATATCGACGGTAGCACGAAACAGGACCATCTCTCACAATACCAACATTGTGTTCTCCCTTGGTGGGCACCGCCTGGAAGGTTCTCCCATATGGCTTGATGCTCCGTACATACCGGAGTTGTCCTACATATTAAACGGAGTTCGCATGAGGTTGGGTTCGGCAAGCCTGGCATATGCAAATATGGCCTTGCTGAACAGCTAACATCAAGGTTCGATTGGCAGGCTTGACATATGTAGATGCGGGCCTGGAACACAGAAGACCGAAAGGTCGAGCACGAGTCACATGCCTGATGTGATTGGCTTAGAGGCCTACCTGGTTCGCATACTGAAAGCCGTAACTATCGGGGGAGGTATGGGGGCTGGGATTGTGTAATCACTTAGTTAAATTGAGAGGTGTTTATCTAAGTGGGAGCTTTCTAGAATTTTGAGATTAAATTGAAACTCCACATTATGAACAAAAGTCTAAGTATGTATCCTTGTGAATCAACCTTGTAGATGTCAGCACCTCGCCCCTCGTTCAACTTAGGATCATTCCTAGAGAAAGATAAGCTAAAAACAGATGGGAGAAACTTCACCAACTGGTTCCGCCTGCAGGGGTGCACTACTTTTCAGCCTGCACGCTCGGATCTCCAGGGTGGCGGGAACCTTGTTAGGGAATGCTCCACCAAAGCTATCCGACACGCTGCACCCCATCCTAGGCTCAACAGAGAGGCCATCCGCCGGACTATATCCTATGCGACCAGGGGTCTAGGACCCTCACCCTTCACGCTCCTGCACGATGCGAGGCTGGCTGGTGAAGCAAAACCAAATCCAAATACACCGCTCGAGCGAAGAAGACACGCCGCTTCCCAGCAATCAGACCGCGATACTGCTGACTTCTGAAGAGCTTTCGAATGAACTACGACGCAGGGGAGCCCATAACTCCTTATCCCATGTGAAGGTAGTGCGTACAGGCCTTTGCAATCTGTCAAGTCATCCACCGAACCATTTAGTATTTTATTATTATCTTGGAGGCCACCATTATCGTTGTCCGACTAACAACACAAATTACAACGAACAGCAGCCAGGACCACCAGTACATCGGTGCCCGCTCTGTCGTCCCGTCAGAGCACGCGGTTACCAACAAGGTGAACCTTCTCCTTACCTTGTCTCGCGTGTGCTCCTGGAGGAGCTCGACTTTCGTGGTTTGGTAACTCTCGTGGCAAACGATCATGGTCCAAGCACACCGGTACACTGGTCGTACCCTCCCTGTCGTCCCGTCGCAATACCACTCGCGGGCACCGTTGGTCACCCGACTACTTACATTTAAAGACACTAGTTGATTCGAGTGCCTACCATCAAGTGAAACCAGGAGGAATCACCCTCGATGGTACACTTGAAGAGGTCCGACCGAGACATCAACGGAATGAACTAAAGAGGAATATCCTCGTATCACCCCGGTGATGCTACGCTACCGAGCCGGCGACGAGAGTGAAATACGAGTCCATCCACTCGTAAGTCAAACTTGAATCGACTCAGAGAGTCTCGCCGTTGTATGTTCCCTTGGGCGTCTACTCTGTACCGTACGTTTTGCAGTTATAATAATTGATACCCGCATTCAGTCACCAGAGTGATCACGACCCGCTATCTAAACCTAGCTAATAATGCGCAGGGTTCACTGCTGAATATAATATATATATATTTATAGGCAGCATAGGATAAAGGAAGGTACATCAAGGGGCGACAAAAACAGGCTATGCAATTGAATAGGATTGTAACGTAGCAGCAGCAGTAACAATGCCTAGTGCAAGAAATGTACGGAAAAGATAGGCGATATCTGGGGAAGAGAATGGCTCTGCTTGCCTGGAAGCTCGCGGTAGGGGTACGGTAGTCGAGGAAGTAGTCGTACTCGGCAACGGTGTCGTCGGCGGTACTGTCGAGGCCTACCAGAGAATAAAAGGGGGGAAATAAATAAACAACAATGATAGCAATACAAATGTATGACATAGCAGATACAAAGCTAACGGTGTTCTAACGCAGTGTTCGGTGATTTGCTCGGAGCAGGAATTTATCCGGTTTTGACACATCAGTATCGGTTCATTACCGAACAGGTGATCCAGAGGGGAAGGTTCCATGTCTGTAGTGTTAGAGACATCTAACAGACATGTGGATAGTGTATCCGTGCTCGCAGATCCATTACGAATAACTTTCGTATATAGTTCACTTTCATCCGGAAAGTTTTACCTGCTCCGGGTGATTACCAGACAGTGCAACCGGAGGGGGAATGTCCCGTGTGCGGTATGTTAGAGGGGTGTGGTAGGTATACGGGTAGCGTATTTGTATTCGCTGTATCTTTTTGAGCAACTTTCATGTAGAAAGTATTTTGATCCGAGCTGCGGTTTATTTAATATAATTTTTTAAAGTTTAATTGATTTTTGAAATTCCTTTTATTATTTAAAATGCAACATTATCTAAAAGCTTATCCAGAATAGTAACCTGACAAGGGGGACCCACATGTAATAGACATATTTTAATAAACATGGATTAATCTAATTAAATAGGGGTTTATTAGAAGTGGGTCCCACATGTCATAGCCATGTTCCAAGATTGCTTTGAAATTTGGCTAAGTCTGAAAATAAGTTTTAAACATCTATTAGCTGACTTCGAAAGCCTACGGTTTGGGGTTCTGCTCATCCGTCGAGTTAGCGCCTTATATGAAAGTTGATCAATTTTCTGTGATCTTCAATCTGGTACGAAAACCAAATTTATTAGAGTTCATTTACTCGACCAATACTTCGCGGGAAAAGGGGCACTTAATGTGATTATAAAAATCTGTTAAAGTGTGCACTTTGTGATTTTTATAACATTTAATCAATGCACTTTCTGAAGTTTATCCAATGGAACTAATCAAAGCTTGATACTTCTAATATCCATTCATATCATTTTCAGCTATTTTAGGATGTAATTTGTTATTGTTTTGCTGCTGCAAAAAGTGGTACAACAGCAGTTTTAGCAGCAACCACAACAGCAGATAACAGAAAAGTGCATTTTGTCATTTTCATAGGATTTAATCCATGCCTCCAATGGAGTTGGTCCAGTGGGGTAAATTGAAACTGGTTAAGTGTACTTTGTACCCATATAAATTTTTGCTACATTAGATTTCATTTCGCTATGCTTTTGTTGATGTTTTGTTGTCCACAAAAGAGGATCAGCAGCAGTAATGGTAGCAACAGCTAGCATCAGCAGCTGCGGCTGCAGACAGCAGCAGCGCCGAGAGGCCGCGGCTGCAGAAGCGCATGTGGCGCAGCCAGAGCGTGGCCAGGGCAGCAGCTGGGCAGGGTGTAACAGCCCAGATTTCACAAAAATTAAAAATTATGTTTTCGGTGTGAATTGTTTGATTGTCTGATTTGTTTGTGGTGTTTGCATCCCCGATTTATCGATCGATGATTATTTTCCCTCCTCTTATATCGTACCGGACGGAGACCGACCCTTGCCACCCTGACACTCGACCTTTGCGACACCGGGTTTCACCCGATCACCGTCATAGCCAACGGAACGAAAAACCCCGTTTAATAAGTAAATGTGATATTTTTATAGCGCACCGGAAAGTGTTCTCAGAGCGGTTCTAGCGCAAGGTGAACGCCACCGGCTCGATGTGCTGATCACGCAGTTCGAAGTTTTACCCGAATCGGAGGTCCTGCGGACCCTCGGCGGTCAGAAACGTAAACACCGCGCGCGAGAGAGAAAAACCGGGGATGTTTTTGGAAACTGCCAGCCACCTGGGCTATAAAAAGGCCACCACTCTCTCACCCCTTTCTAGGTTTCCCCTAAGCCAAAATTGCAGGCACCACCTCAAAAAATTTCCCAAAAACTCCCCCAAGCTCTTCCAGGTCTGATACCCTAGGCAGATTCGTTTCTGGCCGTCAGATCTGGGAAACGAAGGGTCGTCAGATCTGGGAAACGAAGGGCCGTCAGATTCGTTTCTGCTATTAATTCTTGTTGCATACTGTTAAGCATCATGTCTAATTCAATCCTATGCAATCACTTGTCATGTTTTCCTGTTGTAGCTATATTAATTCTTGCTCCAAAGTGGTGACCCTGATGACATGTGCTGCTGTTTATATAAAGTTGCCACTTTGCTGCCCTATATCTTTTTAACCGTGCATCCTATTGAGCATTGCAATATGTCATTTTGATCTATGCCATGTCTACTTCCATTATATGTATTGCATTGTCATGTTTATATTCCTGGTCATAGTTATGTTCAGCTCCAAAGTTGCTATCCTGCTGTTGTTGACAGCCACCTCTGTTTTCACCAAGTCTGTAACTTTCCGATGCCATGTTGCATGCTTAATATCTTTTGATCTGTGATGCCTATGACCATGATTCTTGTTTGTACCTGGTCACCGTCATGTCTAATTCATGCCCATATATTTTCATATAGTTTTTCCCCTGTTTATACAACATGAAAATAACAGTTTCTGTCATGTTTTTCCTGATTTTCACTAAGTCCTTGACCAGTAATGTTTTATAGCTTTATGTGTTGCTTATAACTAGTGAACCATGATGCCTATTTGCATGATTCCTTTTTCCATGCCATGCTTGCTGTGTCTACTTTAGTTTCATATAATTTTTGTGCATGTTTACAACCTTTTTCTTGTTTATTTGTTGCTCTAAAGTGTGCTTCCTGATGTTGGCAGATTTTTCCCGTAACTTGTTTTGCTTATATCTTTTTAACCGTAACTCTGTTTGGAGTGTTATTTATATGTAAATTGATTAGAATTTCATGTACTTTGTGTTTATGCTATTGTTTGCTGCTGTTAACCAACATAGAATATGGTTTAGGTCTAACAGTACCAATTACTTAAATTGTCGTGGGGCACTTAGTGGAATGCCATGTTTAGGTTGTGCCTCTCTTAAATTGACTAGCATAGATAGTTTCCTTTATTGTTCACCTCTTTTCATGTTTGTGTGATATGCCATGCTTGAGTGAGATTCCATGTTAACAACCTTTGCTCATGTTGTGTAGCTAAACAACTTGAACTATGATAAATGTGCGGTATCGTCATGTGTGACGAGTACTCCACTTAACCTTCTAGTAACCGGTCTCGACGATAGATGTGATGTCGTAGTGCGTTGTCTCGTGTTGCCTTCTTGTTGATGCTTTCTCGTGATTGCTCCATAGTAATAGATGCTTGTTCATCGATTGCCTTTTCCAGTGTTTCCTTCTTGTGTGCTTCCGCGGGTACCTCTCGGAGACAATGCGACTTTGCGATCGACTACACCTTCGGCTTCGTCTTCTCATCAGGTAAGGGGGAGCATATATCATGCTTATAACTTTCAGCTCACTCGCGCCTAGGTTTAGGATAGAACGATTGCTTGATCCTACCACTTCATATTCATGCCTCTCAAATAAACCCAAACAGCCATGTCCTCCACATCCCAGCAAAACTTGTTCGGCTATGTTACTATTGCTCGCTGCTTAGCCACCGATTAGTATACATGCTAGGATGCTATCAACTGTTTATCCTGTTACTCCTTGGATTTGGCTATCACACTATTATATTTATTTCGGATGATGTGATTATTATAATGTTGATTATATTCGACGAAGGATGGAAGGTCTAAGCTATCCCGCCCCGACGCTTTGTTCCATTCGAGTCACCTAGGACCCGAGTTCAGTATTGTGTCTCTTGACGAGCGTGCCTAATCGTGTGTGGGATACTATGGGATCCCCTCTTCTTACCTACCTAGATTCAAACATTTCTAGTGGTGATCCAAGCTGATTTACCATTTGAAAACCGTGTGTGTGTCTGTCGGGTCGCTCCTAGCAGATGTTCTTTAAAACAAACTGGGCCAGTGGGAACATGGTTTTCCTGTTGGTCCACCTGATCAGCTAGGACCCGGCCTCATGTGAGAATTTACCGGTAATCCGACCTGCGTCATACGGAAGAGTCCGATCCGAGAGCGTGGACGGCTTTTGGATTGGGTGTCGACTCCCCGGGGCCCACCCGGATTTGTTCGTTGTTAGCTAGAGGGACCTGTCGTTCCGGATCTCTCGGGACTAAATCATAAAATGGCTGCATGTGATGGGTAGAAACTAAGAGAGATGGGCGTGCGTGCGGAGCCTTGTAATGGGCAGTTGGTACACCCCTGCAGGGTTAAATCTTTTCGAGAAGCCGTGTCCACGGTTATGGATGACTTGAGACCTACTCCTTGTTCATAGACAAAAACAACTGAGATAATCCTAATAATTTGATTCAACGTGTGTGTTCCTTGACTGCTTCTTCTTCGTCGGGATGCGAAGAGGAGGACAAGGATAGGATAGGTGTTATGCTTGAGTAAGTAGTTGATACCAAGACTTGTTGGAGGCGATTCCTCATCGAATGCTTGGTTCTCATCTTACTCCAAAATAGACCGTTAGCCACTCATATATTGCTATTGCGTCTGCAACCTCACCACTACCCCATCTTACCCGTGAGAAATTAGTTAAAAGATTTTTATATAGCTAACCTCTTAATTTTCTCTTTTACGCACGTTATGCAAACGACCTTGGAATTCAGAAGAGCTCGGCGCCCCTTTTTCTGGGCACCTTCGCGGGGACTCGACGACGACTAGATAGGTGGATCCCGGCGGAGAGCCTGGATCCGTGCGGTTATGAGAATGGTGTGTTTTACCTTTGCCACTAGGCATTTGATTGTAGTTTGTACTCAGACATGTATCTTCCGCTGATGTATTGTATTAAGGCAGTTCTATGCCGATTGTATGAGATGTTGTATCCTTGTATCTCTAATGTTGTGATATCATATTGGAAATCCGGGGCATATAACTTCGTCATACATCGCGGTGGGACCGATATGTGCTTCGTCCCCGGATCTGGATGGAAACATCTAGATCTGAACAGTACCGCATATCGGGCCTTACACAGGGCTCGGCCCTGAGTGCGGCAAGGGCACATACACACACACCACACCCTGCACGTACACACACACCACGTACACATACTGCAAGTTACACCATCGCCATCAGGGGCCATGAGCAGAAGTAGTAAGCAGCGCAACTAACGACGACCGATCAGAAGGGGAAAAGAAGGGAATCGGACGAGATGCTCACCACGAACGCGCCGATGAGCTCGGGGCGGCACGGGGTGGTCGGACACGAAGAGATCGAGCGGAGCGTCTCGGTGGCCATGGCGGGAAGATGACGATTGCGACGGTGAGAGGGTGGCCCGGCTCGAAATGGTGGGCGGGGATGGTGTGGTGGAGCGCGGCGAAGCTCCTGGACGAGCTACCGCACGCCGTAGGTGCAGGTAGCCGCGCCAAGGTGATGGCCATGGTGATGGCAGCGGCGGTCCACGTAGGGAGGAGACGGAGAACGAGGGGAAAAAGGGGAAAGTGGGCGCCTAGGGTTCCACGGGGGCGGAGGGGGTCTTATACATCTCCAGGTGCCGCCGGATAGTCGACACGAGTAGCTACAGCGGCCATGGCCGGCAGATGCTTGACACGCACCGGGGGAAGTGGTGAGGAGTGAGAAGAAAGAAGAAGAAAAAGAGGAGAAGGGGGCAGCTGGTCCTGGGCCAATGAGAGTTGCACAGGGCGACAAATAGTGATTTCCCTATTTTATTTTTCTGGCTTTCCTTTATTTTCGTTATGTAATATTCATTGAACCAAATGAGTTTGAAAAATTGTGCCACCAGTCCTATTTAGTGTGGTGCATTACATATTTCTGCCATAACAAGTTTTGAACCAAAATAAAATCATTTGGATTTTATTTATTTAGCTATGAATTTAAATGGGGCTGTTTGGCTATTATTTTTATTTATTTAGGCAACTTGAATATTTTATTAATTGATGGTTCCCACTCTTCCCGTGCCTATGGATTATTTGCAAGTTTTATAACATTTTCCCACAATTTTTGGTGCAAAATTTATCTTCACTTTGTTTTTGGAATTTTAATTGGGTTGGAGTTTGAATGACTATGACCAAGGGGGATTGTCCCATGCTTAATCATGATGACATGGCATTTAACAAGGTGATTACTGTAGCGTGACACCCGAGGTGTTAAAAATCTCCACCACTACAAAGAATTCTCGTCCCGATAATTAAAGGTAGTGTAAGGGGTAAAGTTTTGGTTTCGTATTGTATCGATTCTTCGGGTGCTTATTGTCCTTCTCGAAGAAGTTAATCCTTCTCGTTGATGTCTTCATTTCTCTGCATCAGTGCATCTCGACGAGTTGTGATCCTTACTTCGAGGCTCCATCGTACTTACGAATAGGCGAGGGGGGAACACTTAAGGGGGTTGGACCGGTACAGGGTTAATCAAACGGGGTTGCCGGAGGGAATGGAGTACAAAGTATCTTCCGAGTCAAACTCAGGGGAATACATCAAGAGAAACAAAAGAAGGTAAGAGAATTTTCAAGCGGATAGGCATGCATTCGATGTCGATGACAGATGATGAAAAGGGGTCCAAAGTATTAGGCATAAGCATGATATTGGGTCGAATATCACAAGGTAGACGACAAGAGTCAAGTTTCGATCATGTGGACCTGTGGGTTAGAGTTGGTTAGAGAATAGCTTGTCAGCTATGCCGGCAACAACGTCGGTACCAAGGGCGGTGGACATTGAGAACCATTTCCTTCTCGTTAATACGAGGCAGAGCAATTGGCAAAGTTCTCGTCCCGGTGGTTACCGAAATGTCATCAACAATGGAAACAAGGGGTTATTCACTAGGTTGTACACCGAGGTGATTACATAAGCATGGGATTATCACTGCTCAGGTAAGTTATGTTACCAGAAAGTTTAAACAAGCCAATGGAAAGGAAAATGTGATGATACACAAGTATCAGGTGTATATCTTTCCCAAGGGAAAGCAGATCACGATATACAAGACCAAGTTGTATTGGCAGAGAGTCAAGGGAGGTTGTCGATGATAACACAAATCATCGAGGGGCAGGGATGGTATTTCACACGATGAATCCAATTGACACATGGAAGAAGCCATGTAAGATTAGTCGGATAATAATCCACCAAAGGTCGGGTGGTTCGCAAATAATCTGATGTGAGTATCGGCACTCAACCAGAAGGAGAAAGAATGCAAAGGCATCATGTGATAGAAGCATCGGAATAATTCGATGCTTAAGTACAAGGGAATTATGATTTACAGATCGGGAGGTGGATGCAATTATCCATACGGACTTATCGGTGGCAGGGGATTGCAAAGGCGATGAACACGTAGGTTCTCGGGAGTTTATCGGAGAGTAATCTTCGGAATCTTCAGGTGAAGCAAGCGATCATCTTGGGTGAAGGGTTCTCCGGAAGGACAGAGGTGCCAGAACCTAAAGTCAGAGCTAGTAAAACCTTTAACCCGAAAGAGGAGAGAGATTAGAGTCCAAGAGTAAAGGTGCGGAGAAAAACGATCCTAATCCCATTGCGCTGTGGGCCCGTAAGCCACACAACGATGTTAGTAAAATATTTTTTGTTTGTCTAGACTCGACTTCGACCAAGGAGTTGAAAGGGGGTTACCTACAGGCAGTCGGCTCTGATACCAACTTGTGACGCACCCAAAATCAAGTCGTGTACAGTAATCATACACGCAAGGTACACGATCGAGATCAGGGACTCACGGTGAGATATCACAACACAACTCTACAAATAAAATAATACAACATGTTTAATACAAGAAAGGGGCCACGACGGCTCGAATACAACAGCTCGAGAGCATAATGTTAGCGGAAGCAATAGTATCTGAGTATAGACACAAGGATACAAGTTTTCCTTAAGAAGGCTAGCACAAATACTACTCAACGATCGAAAAGGCGAGGCCTCCTACCTGGGAACCTCCGAACTACTCCTGGTCGAGGGGGAACTCCACGATGAAGCAAGCACCGAGGATCTTCTACTCCTAGATTGCAAGGCTCCAACGTCGACTACAGCGGCCGATCAGGAAAAACAAAAAAAGGTAGAAATAAAGCAAAGGTGAGTATCTAGCATACCCGCGAGTCTTACGTCTGCTACTAAGCATTTATGTATTTGTATCAAATGGAAAGGGGAGGCTGTATATAGTGGACTGCAAGGTAGAAATTAGAACAAGGATAAGAAGCTAGGCCTATCGAAGACTAGCATCTTCCGACGAGTCTTGCAGCATGTGGAGAGAATAGCCAACAATTTATATAAAGAATAAAGTAACAATGGAGGAGAAGTTGTTGCAGCATTGTATAATAGTAAGTTGTAATAATTAACAATTAACAATGCCTCCTATTTCCCTTCCTCGACTTCCCTGCGAGGAAGAAGACCCGGAACCATACAGTTTAATAGTAGTAGTTTGTAGTGGTAAGATCCAGCTTCAGCAAAAAGCGTCCTGTTACCGTGGACACGGCTATTCGAATAGATTAAACTCCCTGCAGGGGTGCACTAATGTTCAGCCTGCACGCTCGGATCTCCACGGTGGCGGGCACCTTGTTAGGGAACGCTCCACCAAAGCTATCCGACACGCCGCAACCCATCCTAGCCTCAACAGAGAGGCCATCCGCCGGACTATATCCTATGCGATGAGGGGTCTAGGACCCTCACCCTTCACGCTCCTACACGATATGAGGTTGGCCGGTGAAGCAAAACCAAATCCAAATACACCGCTCGTGGGAAGAAGACACACCGCTTCCCGGCAATCATACCGCGATACTGCTGACGTCTGAAGAGCTTTTGAATGAACTACGACGCAGGGGTGCCCATAACTCCTTATCCCACGTGAAGGTAGTGCGTACATGCCTTTGCGGCCTCTCAAGTCATCCACCAAACCAATTAGTATTTTATTATTATCTCGCAGACAATCGTTATCGATGTCTGACTAACATCACAACGGACAACGAACAGCAGCCAGGACCACCAGTACATCGATGCCCACTCTGTTGTCCCGTCAGAGCACGCGGTTACCAACAAGGTGAACCGTCTCCTTACCTTGTCTCGCGTGTGCTCCTACAGGAGCTCGACTTTCGTGGTTTGGTAACTCTCGCGGCCAACGATCACGGTCCAAGCACACCGGTACACTGGTCGTACCCTCCCTGTCGTCCCGTCGCAATACCACTCGCGGGCACCGTTGGGTCACCCGACTACTTACCTTTAAGGACACCAGTTGATTTGAATGCCTACCATCAAGTGAAACCATGAGGAATCACCCCTCGATGGTACACTTGAAGAGGTCCGAACGAGAAATCAGCGGAATAAACTAAAGAGGAATATCCACGTATCACTCCGGTGATGCTACGCTACCGAGCCGGCGACGAGAGTGAAATACGAGTCCATCCACTCGTAAGTCAAACTTGAAGCGACTCGGAGAGTCTCTCCGTTGTAGGTTCCCTTGGGCGTCTACTCTGTACCGTACCTGTTGCAGTTATAATAATTGATACCCGCATTCACTCACCAGAGTGATCACGGCCCGCTATCTAAACCTAGCTAATAATGCGCAGGGTTCACTTCTGAATATATATATATATATATATATATATATATATATATTTATAGGTAGCATAGGATAAAGGAAGGTACATCAAGGGGCGACAAAAACAGGATATGCAATTGAATAGGATTGTAACGTAGCAGCAGCAGTAACAATGCCTAGTGTAAGAAATGTGTGAGAACCCGGAATTAATTTCCAGACCCTCCTGTGTTTAATTGTCAATCCCAGGATCATTGTTGACAACACAGCGAAATGGTATCATTGCAGAATACATAAAAAATTTACAAGTACCATAATCTTCCATAAGACATACATATAAAATGTCTCATGACTTTATTACAATCAGGAAACAGCGGAAAGTAAAAATGTGTAGTGACTCCATCTCGTCCATAGGCAGTCGATGTAGTCCACGTGACCTCACTCCTACGGATCACCACAATAGTCGTAATCATCACCTTCGTCTTCATGGAACTCTGTTTCAACAAAATTAGTGCCATGAGTACATTTCGTACTCAACATGCCTCCCGAGAAAGGCCCTAATAACTACATGAGGCTTCAAAGGAAGGCTATATGGTTGTTTTGCATAAAAGCTAATTTTGTTTGAAAACTATATAGTTGGATAAAGCAGTTTTAAATGTAAACAAGAATTTTTCCAATACAACTTTCATCACGATAAGGATCCTCGATCCACTCACATCCTTCATAGGTTCCAAGAATAGGGGCGAATAGGGAATAAGAAAGACAGGTTCCCGTATGTCAAGAAAGATTCATGTGTCGTCCATGACCGTGGATACGGCTATTCGAATAGTTTTACACTCTGTAGAGGTTGTACCCTTTACCCACACGACACAATCTCGTCTTGTTGCCACCAGCCGTCGCTAGCATAGTGCAATATTTTGTATACCGGCAGGGAGATTGTGACGAGGTCTTTCATTAGACCCACCCTTACTATGACATGCCCACTAGGTTTCACAAGGTAGTAACCGCAGTTCACAGTCTTTTCCCCCTTTTGTGCCGAGGATACTCCTCACAAGGCAGCTATCCCATCTGCGGCAAGACGATGCCGATAATAAGGATGAACTAACTAATTAACCGAGCTAGTGCCCATATAGCATGTGGTTGTACTGTTATCACAATCTTCAAATCCAAGACTTATTGGGCCTCATGCGGAACGGACGATGGATTGCCCCCTTCACCTCGTGAAGGGTAGACAATCGCTCCTTAAATCCCTATCCATCTATCGCCCGCGCCAGTTTTAGATGGTAAGTTTCACCCAGAGTAGAAGAGAGTACAGGAAGTCAAATCGGCCAACTGGCATAGCTCAGCGAGCTCGATAACACGTTTCAAGTGTTAATGATCCGAAGATCATTCAGATAAGCACCTATAGAATAATTAGCATGGCTAAGCATTTCTACTCTACTAGATTACTATATAGTTCTACTCGGGTGTCAAGTAAATAGGAGACAAGCGGATCAGGGTAATGTATCAATCGACACGCTAGCTACGAGATAAAATAGCATGAAATAGTGGTTATAAAATACAATGCAATTTTATAAAACGTAGGATAAACATGATCAAAGAGGGAGGCATGCCTTCGTTGTTGAGTCCATCTTCGATAACTTGAATCTGTCCATGTTCGACCTCATCACTCCCTACTCGTCGCAACGATAGCGAATGGAAACAAATAAATACCAAAGCAAAATCCTAATAACATCCAAAATAGATTAAGGTTGGATGGATAGCAAGATATTGATCAAGAAGGAGATTCCAAAAATGAAGTAGTGTGATAGGGAGGTGAGAGAGATTATTCAACGAGTGACATGGTTTAGATTGATATGGCTTAGGAAGGCTCGACGATCAAGACTATCGTTCTAATAAGAACTATGATACTAGCAGTTATTAGTTCCCACTACACATCTCGACTAACTATATAAAAAATACCATATAAGCAAGACAATGCAATCAATATACATGGAATAGAACCATCCATCCTATGCATGTTAACTACACAATCATAACATAGCATGACAAAGGTAATAGTTAACCACAAATAAATATTTAGATGTTTCTAAATATTTATAATGGTTAAAATCAAACATAATCAAAGATTAACCATAACAACTACTAGCAAACATTTCTAAAACAAGAGTCAACCCAATACTATGGTGAAACATAATTAAACAACTAAATAGTAAGACATGTATCATACAAGGCATGTGAACAATGAATCATAGAGATGTCTTATCTAATAACACAAGCATAAAACAGATGAGTTACCATGAGAAGATACTAAACTAGTACTGTAAGACCAAGTATGTGATCAGAGGGGGAGGGGGTGAATGATCACTTCAAATTTTTGCATGAAACTATGAAGTGAAGCATAACTTAGCAGCAGAAGAGATTCAACAGAAAGGTAAACATTGAAGCAGAACAGGATTGAAGCATAACATAGCGAATCAAAAGCATCGAATCAATTGCATTGAAGCAGATCACTGAAGCAATTGATAAACTGAATGTAAGTGCGGAAATTAAAACGAACTCTTGACTCGGCGATGTTTGTTCGACCAGTTCACACTCTGCAAAGTGCTACGTCTGGTTGGAGGGACTTGTGATTGAACACAGGAGCTAACCTCTCTCCGTCCGTATCTCCACTGCACCAAACTCCTTGAGCTTGGTCAGTTCTTCACTCGTGGTTGATTATTGAGGAAATCACCGAAACCTTTGACAAACTGGACTTCGAGGCGACAATAACTCTTCGCTCTCTGAAGAACAACTCTCTAACCGTCTAGGAGAATTGCAGTTCTCCAAGATAAAAAGGCTAGCAAACTTCTTCCTAAGTCATAATGAATCAACTCAGATCAATAGGACTTATGCTTCGGTGGATGGATTTTTGGTTTGCTTCGGTGGGGTTGCTCTCTCTCCTTCACTGTAAGGAAAATAATCTCGGAGCAGCCACCGGCCAATGAGGGCGGGGGTGGCATATTTATAGGTGGCAATCCCAAGGTGCGAAATGACTGAAGTGACCCGATGTGACAGCTTGACACCTGTCCCCAACGGTCATATTTCCAATCAAAGCGCAACTTTACTTGCGGTCCAAGTAAAGCTGACTCACGGACTTGGTTCTGCTTCAGTAGCCGAAAGAACTAAGTCTTCGCTGGTGAAGCATTACCTAGTGCACATGAGATTTCTCAACTCTGGCTACTCACTGGTTTGGATTCGATCTGAGTCTTTTCATCAAAACCTTCGGAGTACGTTTACTAAACCCCTCTTGATAGTACGGTTTTTCTTACGACTCAAAGAAGTGAAAAAGAACTACGCAAAAACGACTATGTCTTGCGCCATCTTGGTCATCTTCTTCGATGAGACGTGCTTCAGGATTCATTATCTTTTTAGGGGTCGTCATCCGTGATGAGCTTCTCTCCAGAGGACATGCTTCAGTAAATATGTAAATCTTCGTTGAAGCTTTATCACCAACCTATAACTTCAGGAACCTAACCATCTGTTTTACACTAGAAAACTTGTTAGTTCCTCTACTGTTTTTCCCAACAATATCCAAAACTCATGGGGGGTATAACTTTGCTCTTACAATCTCCCCCTTTTTGAACTATTGTTGACAAAACAGGCATCGATAAAAGATATGGAATTTTGAGTTGAGTTGAGAGCAAACTCTAAGATATGAAGCTTTTGACTCCCCCTGAATGCAAGCATCGAAGATTTATAGTCGAAGTGAATGCTTGATGAAGAATATCATTGATGGGAAGCCTAACACATATCTTAGTGAATCAATTGCATATAGGGAATATTTTTCTTGAAGAATATGCAATCATCCAATGACCTGTGAACTTAAAGGATAATAACCACCTGCAAGATAAAATATACGAGGGCAACTTGCAAGCACGGGGGTTATTAACACATAAGGAGTGGCAGTTCACAACCGAAGTAAAACTTAAGTTACAACCCAATCGAAGAGAATGGAAAGTTTGTCGTAACTTAACACGCAAAGGATCGAATCAAATCCCTAAACCCCGCAGCGAATCTAAACTAAATCGATGCTACTTTCTCCCCCTTTTGTTCAATAATTGGACAAAAGGTTGAGAGGTAGATCAAGAGCAATTACGCGTTAGCTGCAACCCGGGGACCCTACTGACTGTCTTCGCCTGAAGAAGATGCATCTCCTGAGGTGTCTCCTTCGGTCGAAGCAGGTGACTCCAGCTCGGTCGAAGTCCATCAGCGCTTGAAGCAAATCAAGGTCGCTGTCGTTGAGAGGATCATCTTCTTGCTTCGAGGTGTGGGAGTCTTCATCAGAGAAGGTATCTGGGCGAATCTGTTCAGCTGGATTAACAAAGAGAACCTCATCAATTTTTTCCAGCGGCGGGATCTTTGGGTTGGGGCGGTCGATCGAATCATTTCGGGAGAAGTGACGTTGAAGATGTGGATACTCCTTGAAAATCCGGTCAGCTTCAAGCTTCTTCACAGAGTTGAACTTCCTTAATCCTTTCCAAGAGTGGCGCTTCAAAACCTTCAAGTACTGGTTGTTGTTTAAGGCAATGTTGCCAACTCTATTTATCTCATCTGAAAGATATTGCATTTGGCGCTGATTTCCTTCAATGAAGTTTTCAAGCATTTGCTGGGTACGAATTCCAACTTCAAAATGGTAAACTTCTTTCTGGAACTTCTTCGACATGTTGCGTTCATTTACGTGCTGTCTGACTCCGTCATATGTGGCAAATGGATCATTTGGCCTTCTGAATATGTTCATAGTATCGCGGACAGGAGGGCAGAACAGCTTCGGGTGATGCTTCGCTACGAAGTCTTCATGACGTCCATGATTGCAAATGGCTTGCAGCCAGAGAGCATATGGCTTCAATTGATGTACTAATTCAGCAGCTTGGACCATATACCGAAGGAAACAGTCCTCGAAGTCAAACACATGGCCATGGGTAAGTTTCAGCAACGCATGACGTGTATGATAATGAATGTTGGACTCTTCATTCGCAGTGCTGAGAGGCATCAGAGAGTTAGACAAGATGTAAAACCAATTCTTCGATATGAATATCAGATGCTTCGGGCGAATGTTCTCATGCATGTGATCTCCAGTGACTTCGGGATCCATGAGTGAAGCAAATTCAGCTTCAGTGGGATCAGGCAGCAAATGAACCTTTGCTAGTTCTCCAGTGTGCCTTGGGATGTTCACTATATCCATAAATTCATCAGAATGCATCCTAAACACTTTTCCTTGAATCATCCATTCAAGAATCCATGTGCTCGTATCATCAGGGTTTCCAGAGACGTAGAGAGTGGCATAGAATTGCTTCACTAGCTCGGAATTGAAAGCAGTCTCCATGGCAAACATGCCAGTTAAATTCTGTGCTTCGATGGTTTCCATGATATTTTGGAAGCACGTTGCAGAAGATAGAATTCGCATATCTAAGTACTTGTGTCTGAACAGAACACCTTTCTGGAAGTATAGCTTCGTGTAGAGGATTTGTTGCTCAATTGTCCAGAATCGAAGGTCATCTGCAGTCCTTGGTGAATCATATGGACTTGCGCCAAAGAAGCGAAGCTTCTGGCGATGAACTTCAAGATTGAATTCAGGACCATGTCTTGAAGAAGATCCATCTCCGAGGAATATGGGAAAAGTCTCTCTAGGGTAGATGGAGTCCAGTTGAGTGTCTTGGGCGGGGATACAGTTCCTACGAGCAGCTATGGCTCGCCCTTGCGGTTGAGTCATGATGGCCAAATCATTAGCTTCGGCTTCAACATCTGCATCGGCTTCAGCATTGGCTTCAGCAGCACTATCTTTGGCTTTGCCTTCTTGTTCTTCAGACTCCTCAGCAGAGTGAGCCGAAGAATAATCCTTTTCAGGAATGTCTTGAGAAGGAGGAGAAGGATCTGGCGCAAAGTTGTCATGGGCGGACGGTTGAGGAGCGGGTTGAGGAGGAGGTGGAGTTTGAACACGGGGTGGAACGGCTTCGGGGGCGGATGGCTTCACAGATGGTTTGGAAAGTTTGATGATCTTGCATCGAGGGGGTGATGCTTGCCTTGAGGCCTTCTTGGCCGGATGAGAGCTCACCTCATCAGCTTCGTCTGTGTCTGAAATAAGACGTCGCTTTCTCTGTTGCAGTTTGGGAAGTGGTGAAGCTAATTGCTTGAGCATGGCTTCGCGCTTCTTGGAGTCAATAGCCATGACTGAAGCATTGTGAGTTTTGCAACATTCTTCAACTGCAGACTTTATCTTGCCTTGATATACTTGTATATTTTGCTTCGTTTTCTCATTTACATCAGCAATTTTCTTCGAAGCATCTACGACTTCGATCTTGAAATCCTCATCTGATTCAGCATCTGCTTTCTTCTTGAATTTCAGAATCTTAGCAGTTTCAGATCTGTCCCTAGCATGCAAATCCCTCAGCTGATTGTATAAAGTTTCAATCATAGCAGAAAGAGTTGGTGAAATATAAGTATTCCCAACATCTACAGCCTTGGGATCAACAGCTTCAGCAAGCTGGCAGAATGCCTGATTCAGGCTCAAACAGTCCCAAAGTTCTCCTTCTCTTGCATCTGGGAAGTTGTGTTCACTGTGCTCAGCTTCAATATGAGCTTCGGGGACAGGGGCTGCAACTGGCTTCGGAGGGATGTCCTTTGGGGCCATGTCAATAGCAGCTTCTTTCTGAGCAGCTCTAGCAATTTTCTCAGCTTTCTTTGTGCGAAGATCATCCAGTTGAGCTTGACGCTTGGCTTCAGCTTCACTTAGCTGTTTGGCTTCGCCAGCCGCCTTAGCCTCTTGAGCTTTTGCTTCAGCTAGCTTGTGCTTCGCTTCAGCTTTCTGGTTTGATTCAGCCAGCTCTCTCCTTTGTTTCTCCAACTCTGCAGCTTCTCTATCTGCTTTCTCTTTCTCTTTAGCTTCTTTATCAGCCTTAGCTTGGGCTTGTGCTTTAGCATGAAGTCGTTCAGCTTCAGCACGGTCTCGCTTGCGTAGTTCAGCTTCAGACAGCTTCTTGGTGCCGACCTGGGCATAAGTCTGGCCAGGCTTGGCAACAGTTGTCTTCAGCTTCGAAGCTTTGGCTTGTTCAGGAGCTTTAGCTTCGGGCTTAGCAGCAGGCTTAACCTTCGGGTCATGCCTTTCCTTGGTTCTTTGCTCAGCAGGAACAAGGCGGCGAGGTGGCTTAGTATCCAGGGGAGCCTCAACCACCAAGTTCGACAAATCGATGTTTTTCTTGGGGACAGGAGGGTCAGTTGGATCTTGAATCCTAATACCCTTTGGAGCAGACGGTTTCTCTCCAGCCTTCTTCTTCAGTGGCTTCCGAACCAGTTTTCTCTTCGGACTTGGGGGAAAGAGAGCGTGTTCTGATTCATCATCTGCTTCATCAGCAGGGTCTTCGTTAATCTAGTCTTCAAGCTGTGCAGCTGCATCAGCTTCGTCATCTGCTTTGATATCAGCCTCTTCTTCTGAAGCAGGAGGGGGTGAATCACTCAGTTTTTGAAGCTTTCGCCTCTTCTTAGGCTTCGATGCTTCGGCTTCATCTAGCCCTGCAGAATCAAGTGCTTTTGCCTTCTTCTCTTCTCTTATCCTTTTCTTCTCAGCCAAAATGGCAAGTCTTTCTTGCTCTTCTGGATAGTCATCCGGAGTCTTGAGTGTATTCGGGTGAGGAACAGCCGGAGGCTTCGGGTAGTACTTCTTCCTGTTAGCAGAATTGTATTGGGCACACATAGCAGTGGTGTACCGATAAGGTGGGCTGAAGGCAAACTACATTGCCCACTTCCAATTTGGGATGCTCTTGTACTTGTACCACCTAATTGCCCAATAGCGTCGAATCCTTTGCAATCGAATCTTTCGGTCATGATCTGTCTCTTCAGGCGGAGTGTCATAGCCCATCTTGAGGCGAATGGCTTCAGGGATGCCTCGGGCATTATTGACTTCCTTCGTTTTGCCACCTTTGCCTTTTTGCTTCGGTGGCTCTGGATAGTTTTCGAGCCCTTCAACAATGTGAGACTCATTCCCCATAGCATCCTCTTCGTCAGACATCCTGTGATCAGAATTATAGACAAGAGGGAAACAAGAGAGGGAATGAATAAGCACTGGCAAAAGTTTTGACCAAAACCAAAAGAATTTTGACAGGAACCCGGAGCAATCTAAGATCAGATGCAACTCTGTTTATGGATTTGGCTAGAACTAGTTCGAGAACAAGACCTAACCTAATCCAAACCACAGAATAGATTGAATCTCAAAGACTGACCTGAGAAGATGGGATCACTTTTGATGCTAAGAACAGTTTTCCCAAGGAGCAAAGATCAGCATGGATCAAATGGTCCTATAAAAAGAAAACAAAAAATCCTAACAACACTTAGATCCAAGCCCTAGATGAAGAACACAGAGAAAAGATTAGATACAAGAAGCTTAGCGTACCCTAACTCGGTGACGCGAAGCGGCTACGGAGATGGATTGCGGGACAAGCTCTTCATCGACGGGGAACGTCCACGGCGGCGGCGGTCCGGCAGTGAAGCGGCGCAGCCGTCGTCGGGGACGGGAGCTCAGCGGCGTGCTCGAGGAGGAAGACGGGGAAACCGGGATAGAATGAATCGTGGGGGAAATGGTTCGCTGGGGGAACGCCTTAAATAGGCCCGATCTGAAATGGTTGCCAGATCGTATCGAACGGTTCTCAGCGAGTGTCTCTTCCGATTCAATGGCTCAGATGAAGTGGCGTATCGCGAGCGAATCTCAACGACCCGAAAAGGACGGGGACTCAACGGCCGAAGAATAAGTCTTGACCGAGAGCAAAAACTTCGATAAAGTTGGAAGCATTTGATTCGGAACTCAATGATGTTCGAAGCAATATGCTTTCCGTTTCAATTGTGCTTAACATTCAAGATAGAGAAGATTGGGAGCGAATCAGAATGGAGAGGTAGGGTCCGAAACTTATCACTTCAAAAAACAACGAAGCTAAAAGTGATAAGTATAGGGGACAAAAGAAACGAACAAATAAAGACAACACAGAACAGAAAACAAATGGCAAACAAAGCTAATCTTGGACGAAGGAAAACTCAAACGAAACTAAACAAATTAATACACAACGAAGGTGAATATTTACAGTGAAAAGTTTCGATCTTACTGAACATTGTGTGAGTCTAAGATATTTAGCTCACATCTCAATGCACAAACCCTTTTCTCGTCTAATGGCTTCGTGAATATATCTGCCAATTGATCTTCAGTTCTAACATGGCTAATCTCAATGTCTTCGTGCTGAACATGATCTCGAAGAAAATGATGATGAATATCGATATGCTTCGTTCGAGAGTGTTGCACAGGATTGTGTGCAATCTTGATGGCACTCTCATTGTCACAAAGCAGAGGGATTTTCTTCACAAATATACCATAATCTTTCAGCGTCTGCTTAAGCCAAAGTATTTGAGTGCAGCATGAACCAGCAGCAATGTATTCAGCTTCAGCAGTAGAAATTGAGACACAGTTCTGTTTCTTTGAAGCCCAACACACAAAAGATCTACCAAGAAAATGACAAGTGCCTGAGGTAGATTTCCTGTCAACCCTATCACCAGCCCAGTCTGAATCAGAATATCCAATCAAATCAAACTGAGTACCTTTGGGATACCAAAGTCCCAAAGAAGGAGTATGTGCTAGATATCGAAGAATTCGCTTCACAACAATATGATGCGATTCCTTCGGATTTGCCTGAAAACGAGCACAAATACAAACTGATAGCATAATGTCAGGTCTAGATGCACATAAGTATAAGAGTGAACCTATCATAGACCAAAATTTCTTCTGATCAAAGGGTTTCCCTTTCTCATCTGCATCAAGAAAACCATTTGTAGGCATGGGAGTTCTAATGGTCTTGCATTCAGCAAGATCAAACTTCTTTAGGCAATCCTTCAAGTATTTCTCCTGTGAAATAAAGGTGCCATTCTTCTGTTGGCGAATCTGAAGTCCAAGGAAAAACTTCAATTCACCCATCATAGACATCTCATATTTCTTCGACATCATCCTTGCAAATTCTTTGCTGATTTCAGTGTTAGTACAGCCAAAAATAATATCATCTACATATATCTGACACACAAATAGATCATTGTTATATGATCGAGTGAAAAGTGTGGGGTCAGTGGTTCCTGGTTTGAAGCCTTTCTTCAGGAGGAAATCCTTCAATGTTTCATACCAAGCACGAGGTGCTTGCTTCAGTCCATACAAAGCTTTGTGAAGCCTGTACACCATATCAGGATTCTTCGAGTCTTCAAAACCTGGAGGCTGCATAACATACACTTCTTCTTCTATTTCACCATGAAGAAAAGCACTCTTGACATCCATTTGATATAGCAATATGTTCTTGTGGTTAGCAAAAGCAAGCATGACACGAATGGATTCGAGACGGGCTACTGGCGCATAGGTTTCACCAAAATCAATGCCTTCGATTTGGGTGTAACCTTGTGCTACCAATCTAGCCTTGTTTGTTACCACAATACCATCTTCATCTTGCTTGTTGCGAAATATCCACTTTGTGCCAATAGCATTGTGCTTCGTGGGATCTGGCCTTTCAACAAGTGACCAGACTTTGTTCCTTTCAAATTGGTGAAGTTCTTCCATCATAGCCAATAACCAATCAGGGTCCTTCATGGCTTCATCATATTTTGAAGGCTCTAGCATGGAGACAAAAGAAAAGTTTCCACAGAAGTTAGCCAAACGAGTACGAGATCGAGTAGTGGGACGACCTGGTTGATTGATATCTTCGAGGATCGAATCCACATCAACTCTTCTTCGAACTCGGGATAACGTAGTATCATTTGCTTCAGGCTCATCTTCTGCTTCAGGATCTGCATCAGCTTCGGGATCAGCTTCTCCTTCAGCTTCGGCATTTCCTTCAGGATTAGCATTTCCTTCGTTCCCTTGACCTTCTTCGTCCTGTTCCTCATTAGCTTCAGGATGTTGATCTCCAGCGCCCCGGGCTATGTGTGGGAACATTGGACCATCATCATCCCTAACATCTTGACGTTGATTGGCTTCAACAGGGCGAATCTCACCAATAGCCATGGACCTGATCACTTCATCAAGTGGAGGTTCATCTAGATCATGAGGCAAATGCTCCTTTTGAGAGCCATTAGTTTCATCAAACCTTACATTCACAGTTTCCATAACTTTCCCAAAGTGAGAGTTATAGACTCTGTAAGTGTGAGAGTTTGAACCATAACCTAAAAGAAAACCTTCATGTGCCTTAGGGGCAAATTTGGAGCTATGATTCATATCTCTAATAAAGCATGGGGCACCAAATACCCTAAGATATGAGACATTTGGTTTGTTACCAGTGATAAGCTCATGTGAAGTTTTCTTCAAGAATTTGTGAAGGTAAACCTTGTTGATGATGTGACATGCAGTGTTGATTGCTTCGGCCCAGAACCTAATAGGAGTCTTGTATTCAGCAAGCATAGTTCTGGCCATCTCAATAAGAGTTCTACTCTTTCTTTCAACTACACCATTATGTTGAGGTGTATAAGCAGCAGAGAACTCATGAGTAAAACCATGATCATCGAGAAAATCTTCAATATGAGTATTTTTGAATTCAGTTCCATTATCACTTCGGATATGCTTCAGAGATAATTCATATTCTGTTTGAGCTCTCTTAGCGAATGACTTGAAGATTTCAACCACTTTGCTCTTGTCATCCAAAAAGAAAACCCAAGTATAACGAGAGAAGTCATCAACAATAACTAGACCATATTTGTTTCCTCCCAGGCTTGCATAATTTTGGGGACCAAAAAGATCCATATGAAGTAATTCAAGAGGACGAGTGGTAGTCATGATGGTCTTCGCTGAATGATGTTTCTTCGTTATTTTACCAGCTTCGCAAGCACTACAGAGACGATCCTTATCGAATTTTACTTCGCTAAGGCCAATAACATGATTCTTCTTCACTAAGTTATGAAGATTTCTCATCCCTGCATGACCAAGTCTTCGATGCCATAACCAACCAGATGAAGCTTTTGCCATTAAGCATGTGGATACAGCAGGGCCCGAAGAAAAATCAACAATATATAAATCTCCCTTTCGGTAACCCTCGAAGACAAACGTATAATCATCCTGTGAAAAGACAACACAACGCGAAGCAGAAAACAGAACAAGCATACCCATATCGCATAATTTTGAAATAGACATAAGATTATATCCAAGAGATTGGACTAGCATAACCTTGTCAATGTGCTTATCCTTCGATATGGCAACCTTACCCAAACCTAACACTTTACCTTTGTTGTTATCACCGAAGGTAATGTACTTCTGAGAAGATTGAGATAGTTTTTCTTCGGTGAATAACTCCTTGTCTCCGGTCATATGATTTGTACAACCACTATCCATGACCCATTCGGATCCACCGGAGACATAGCCCTACAGAAGAATTAGTTCTTCTTAACCACCCACAAACGAGCAGGTGACTGAGAAGATGTTGAAGCACTGGTTGAAGCAATATTGAATCGAACAGGAGTGTATTGCTTCGGTGTACCATCAAGCACACCATAATTGTAAGTCCTCTGCGAATGGTTAGCATAAGAATGAGCATATGCAATCTTAGTATTATTATTATGAGGACGATACGTATGGCGACCAGTACGATAGTATTGCTTCTGCGGAACATTTGATTCGGGCACCAATGGATCATTTCTCGTCTCAAGTGAGTAGAAATGATTCGGTGGTACCGAAGACTTTCCCTGCATAGAATGGTTAGCGGGCAGTTTTTCCACAAGTGATTTCTGCACCCATATCTGTCTCTTATAGAATCCATTCTTTGGTGGAGTACCTACATACTCAGCTGAAACTTTTCCCTGTTCATCTTTCATGAGTTTGTAGTCTGAATCAAGTGATTCATCCACAATGACTTTGTTCATTTTGCAGTCGAAACCTGAAAGGTTAGCAATATCAATGCGTTTCTCCTTCGCTAGAACCCAAACATTCTTAGAATACTGCTCAGGCTCCCAATAGGTGCCATCAGGGTTTATCTTTCTCTCGAAACCAACACCTTCATTCCTAGGATTCCTGTGAAAGACAGCCTTCCGCAGGATATCACAGAGATATTGGTGTCCTTGCACACTTTTGAACATGCCTGTTTCAAATAAGTTTTTCAACCTAATACTTTTGAAAAACTTATTTGAAACAGGCATGTTCAAAAGTGTGCAAGGACACCAATATCTCTGTGATATCCTGCGGAAGGCTGTCTTTCACAGGAATCCTAGGAATGAAGGTGTTGGTTTCGAGAGAAAGATAAACCCTGATGGCACCTATTGGGAGCCTGAGCAGTATTCTAAGAATGTTTGGGTTCTAGCGAAGGAGAAACGCATTGATATTGCTAACCTTTCAGGTTTCGACTGCAAAATGAACAAAGTCATTGTGGATGAATCACTTGATTCAGACTACAAACTCATGAAAGATGAACAGGGAAAAGTTTCAGCTGAGTATGTAGGTACTCCACCAAAGAATGGATTCTATAAGAGACAGATATGGGTGCAGAAATCACTTGTGGAAAAACTGCCCGCTAACCATTCTATGCAGGGAAAGTCTTCGGTACCACCGAATCATTTCTACTCACTTGAGACGAGAAATGATCCATTGGTGCCCGAATCAAATGTTCCGCAGAAGCAATACTATCGTACTGGTCGCCATACGTATCGTCCTCATAATAATAATACTAAGATTGCATATGCTCATTCTTATGCTAACCATTCGCAGAGGACTTACAATTATGGTGTGCTTGATGGTACACCGAAGCAATACACTCCTGTTCGATTCAATATTGCTTCAACCAGTGCTTCAACATCTTCTCAGTCACCTGCTCGTTTGTGGGTGGTTAAGAAGAACTAATTCTTCTGTAGGGCTATGTCTCCGGTGGATCCGAATGGGTCATGGATAGTGGTTGTACAAATCATATGACCGGAGACAAGGAGTTATTCACCGAAGAAAAACTATCTCAATCTTCTCAGAAGTACATTACCTTCGGTGATAACAACAAAGGTAAAGTGTTAGGTTTGGGTAAGGTTGCCATATCGAAGGATAAGCACATTGACAAGGTTATGCTAGTCCAATCTCTTGGATATAATCTTATGTCTATTTCAAAATTATGCGATATGGGTATGCTTGTTCTGTTTTCTGCTTCGCGTTGTGTTGTCTTTTCACAGGATGATTATACGTTTGTCTTCGAGGGTTACCGAAAGGGAGATTTATATATTGTTGATTTTTCTTCGGGCCCTGCTGTATCCACATGCTTAATGGCAAAAGCTTCATCTGGTTGGTTATGGCATCGAAGACTTGGTCATGCAGGGATGAGAAATCTTCATAACTTAGTGAAGAAGAATCATGTTATTGGCCTTAGCGAAGTAAAATTCGATAAGGATCGTCTCTGTAGTGCTTGCGAAGCTGGTAAAATAACGAAGAAACATCATTCAGCGAAGACCATCATGACTACCACTCGTCCTCTTGAATTACTTCATATGGATCTTTTTGGTCCCCAAAATTATGCAAGCCTGGGAGGAAACAAATATGGTCTAGTTATTGTTGATGACTTCTCTCGTTATACTTGGGTTTTCTTTTTGGATGACAAGAGCAAAGTGGTTGAAATCTTCAAGTCATTCGCTAAGAGAGCTCAAACAGAATATGAATTATCTCTGAAGCATATCCGAAGTGATAATGGAACTGAATTCAAAAATACTCATATTGAAGATTTTCTCGATGATCATGGTTTTACTCATGAGTTCTCTGCTGCTTATACACCTCAACATAATGGTGTAGTTGAAAGAAAGAGTAGAACTCTTATTGAGATGGCCAGAACTATGCTTGCTGAATACAAGACTCCTATTAGGTTCTGGGCCGAAGCAATCAACACTGCATGTCACATCATCAACAAGGTTTACCTTCACAAATTCTTGAAGAAAACTTCACATGAGCTTATCACTGGTAACAAACCAAATGTCTCATATCTTAGGGTATTTGGTGCCCCATGCTTTATTAGAGATATGAATCATAGCTCCAAATTTGCCCCTAAGGCACATGAAGGTTTTCTTTTAGGTTATGGTTCAAACTCTCACACTTACAGAGTCTATAACTCTCACTTTGGGAAAGTTATGGAAACTGTGAATGTAAGGTTTGATGAAACTAATGGCTCTCAAAAGGAGCATTTGCCTCATGATCTAGATGAACCTCCACTTGATGAAGTGATCAGGTCCATGGCTATTGGTGAGATTCGCCCTGTTGAAGCCAATCAACGTCAAGATGTTAGGGATGATGATGGTCCAATGTTCCCACACATAGCCCGGGGCGCTGGAGATCAACATCCTGAAGCTAATGAGGAACAGGACGAAGAAGGTCAAGGGAACGAAGGAAATGCTAATCCTGAAGGAAATGCCGAAGCTGAAGGAGAAGCTGATCCCGAAGCTGATGCAGATCCTGAAGCAGAAGATGAGCCTGAAGCAAATGATACTACGTTATCCCGAGTTCGAAGAAGAGTTGATGTGGATTCGATCCTCGAAGATATCAATCAACCAGGTCGTCCCACTACTCGATCTCGTACTCGTTTGGCTAACTTCTGTGGAAACTTTTCTTTTGTCTCCATGCTAGAGCCTTCAAAATATGATGAAGCCATGAAGGACCCTGATTGGTTATTGGCTATGATGGAAGAACTTCACCAATTTGAAAGGAACAAAGTCTGGTCACTTGTTGAAAGGCCAGATCCCACGAAGCACAATGCTATTGGCACAAAGTGGATATTTCGCAACAAGCAAGATGAAGATGGTATTGTGGTAACAAACAAGGCTAGATTGGTAGCACAAGGTTACACCCAAATCGAAGGCATTGATTTTGGTGAAACCTATGCGCCAGTAGCCCGTCTCGAATCCATTCGTGTCATGCTTGCTTTTGCTAACCACAAGAACATATTGCTATATCAAATGGATGTCAAGAGTGCTTTTCTTCATGGTGAAATAGAAGAAGAAGTGTATGTTATGCAGCCTCCAGGTTTTGAAGACTCGAAGAATCCTGATATGGTGTACAGGCTTCACAAAGCTTTGTATGGACTGAAGCAAGCACCTCGTGCTTGGTATGAAACATTGAAGGATTTCCTCCTGAAGAAAGGCTTCAAACCAGGAACCACTGACCCCACACTTTTCACTCGATCATATAACAATGATCTATTTGTGTGTCAGATATATGTAGATGATATTATTTTTGGCTGTACTAACACTGAAATCAGCAAAGAATTTGCAAGGATGATGTCGAAGAAATATGAGATGTCTATGATGGGTGAATTGAAGTTTTTCCTTGGACTTCAGATTCGCCAACAGAAGAATGGCACCTTTATTTCACAGGAGAAATACTTGAAGGATTGCCTAAAGAAGTTTGATCTTGCTGAATGCAAGACCATTAGAACTCCCATGCCTACAAATGGTTTTCTTGATGCAGATGAGAAAGGGAAACCCTTTGATCAGAAGAAATTTTGGTCTATGATAGGTTCACTCTTATACTTATGTGCATCTAGACCTGACATTATGCTATCAGTTTGTATTTGTGCTCGTTTTCAGGCAAATCCGAAGGAATCGCATCATATTGTTGTGAAGCGAATTCTTCGATATCTAGCACATACTCCTTCTTTGGGACTTTGGTATCCCAAAGGTACTCAGTTTGATTTGATTGGATATTCTGCTTCAGGCTGGGCTGGTGATAGGGTTGACAGGAAATCTACCTCAGGCACTTGTCATTTTCTTGGTAGATCTTTTGTGTGTTGGGCTTCAAAGAAACAGAACTGTGTCTCAATTTCTACTGTTGAAGCTGAATACATTGTTGCTGGTTCATGCTGCACTCAATTACTTTCGCTTAAGCAGACGCTGAAAGATTATGGTATATTTATGAAGAAAATCCCTCTGCTTTGTGACAATGAGAGTGCCATCAAGATTGCACACAATCCTGTGCAACACTCTCGAACGAAGCATATCGATATTCGTCATCATTTTCTTCGAGATCATGTTCAGTGCGAAGACATTGAGATTAGCCATGTTAGAACTGAAGATCAATTGGCAGATATATTCACGAAGCCATTGGACGAGAAAAGGGTTTGTGCATTGAGATGTGAGCTAAATATCTTAGACTCACACAATGTTCAGTAAGATCGAAACTTTTCACTGTAAATATTCACCTTCGTTGTGTATTAATTTGTTTAGTTTCGTTTGAGTTTTCCTTCATCCAAGTTTAGCTTTGTTTGCCATTTGTTTTCTGTTCTGTGTTGTCTTTATTTGTTCGTTTCTTTTGTCCCCTATACTTATCACTTTTAGCTTCGTTGTTTTTTGAAGTGATAAGTTTCGGACCCTACCTCTCCATTCTGATTCGCGCCCAATCTTCTCTATCTTGAATGTTAAGCACAATTGAAACGGAAAGCATATTGCTTCGAACATCATTGAGTTCCGAATCAAATGCTTCCAACTTTATCGAAGTGTTTGCTCTCGGTCAAGACTTATTCTTCGGCCGTTGAGTCCCCGTCCTTTTCGGGTCGTTGAGATTCGCTCGCGATACGCCACTTCATCTGAGCTGTTGAATCGGAAGAGACACTCGCTGAGAACCGTTCGATACGATCTGGCAACCGTTTCAGATCGGGCCTATTTAAGGCGTTCCCCCAGCGAACCATTTCCCCCATGATTCATTCTATCCCGGTTTCCCCGTCTTCCTCCTCGAGCACGCCGCTGAGCTCCCGTCCCCGACGACGACTGCGCCGTTTCACTGCCGGACCGCCGCCGTCGTGGACGTTCCCCGTCGACGAAGAGCTTGTCCCGCACTCCGTCGCCGTAGCCGCTTCGCGTCACCGAGTTAGCGTACGCTAAGCTTCTTGGATCCAATCTTTTCTCTGTGTTCTTCATCTAGGGCTTGGATCTAAGTGTTTTTAGGATTTTTTTGTTTTATTTTTATAGAACTATTTGATCCGTGCTGATCTTTGCTCCTTGGGAAAACTTTTCTTAGCATCAAAAGTGATCCCATCTTCTCAGGTCTGTCTTTGAGATTCAATCTATTCTGTGGTTTGGATTAGGTTAGGTCTTGTTTTTTAACTGGTTCTAGCCAAATCCATAAACAGAGTTGCATCTGATCTTAGATTGCTCCGGGTTCCTGTCAAAATTCTTTCGATTTTGGTCAAAACTTTTGCCAGTGCTTATTCATTCCCTCTCTTGTTTCCCTCTCGTCTATAATTCTGATCACAGGATGTCTGACGAAGAGGCTGCTATGGGGAATGAGTCTCCCATTGTTGAAGGGCTCGAAAACAATCCAGAGCCACCGAAGCAAAAAGGCAAAGGTGGCAAAACGAAGGAAGTCAATAATGCCCGAGGCATCCCCGAAGCCATTCGCCTCAAGATGGGCTATGACACTCCGCCTGAAGAGACAGATCATGACCGAAAGATTCGATTGCAAAGGATTCGATGCTATTGGGCAATTAGGTGGTACAAGTACAAGAGCATCCCAAATTGTAAGTGGGCAATGCAGTTTGCCTTCAGCCCACCTTATCGGTACACCACTGCTATGTGTGCCCAATACAATGCTGCTAACAGGAAGAAGTACTACCCGAAGCCTCCGGCTGTTCCTCACCCGAATACACTCAAGACTCCGGATGACTATCCAGAAGAGCAAGAAACACTTGCCATTTTGGCTGAGAAGAAAAGGATAAGAGAAGAGAAGAAGGAAAAAGCACTTGCTGCTGCAGGGATAGATGAAGCCGAAGCATCGAAGCCTAAGAAGAGGCGAAAGCTTCGAAAACTGAGTGATTCACCCCCTCCTGCTTCAGAAGAAGAGGCTAATATCGAAGCAGATGACGAAGCTGATGCAGCTGCACAGCTGGAAGATTCAATTAACGAAGACCCTGCTGATGAAGCAGATGATGAATCAGAACACGCTCTCTTTCCCCCAAGTCCGAAGAGAAAACTGGTTCGGAATCCACTGAAGAAGAAGGCTGGAGAGAAACCGTCTGCTCCAAAGGGTATTAGGATTCAAGATCCAACTGACCCTCCTGTCCCCAAGAAAAACATCGATTTGTCGAACTTGGTGGTTGAGGCTCCCCTGGCTACTAAGCCACCTCGCCGCCTTGTTCCTGCTGAGCAAAGAACCAAGGAAAGGCATGACCCGAAGGTTAAGCCTGCTGCTAAGCCCGAAGCTAAAGCTCCTGAACAAGCCAAAGCTTCGAAGCCGAAGACAACTGTTGCCAAGCCTGGCCAGACTTATGCCCAGGTCGGCACCAAGAAGCTGTCTGAAGCTGAACTACGCAAGAGAGACCGTGCTGAAGCTGAACGACTTCATGCTAAAGCACAAGCCCAAGCTAAGGCTGATAAAGAAGCTAAAGAGAAAGAGAAAGCAGATAGAGAAGCTGCAGAGTTGGAGAAACAAAGGAGAGAGCTGGCTGAATCAAACCAGAAAGCTGAAGCGAAGCGCAAGCTAGCTGAAGCAAAAGCTCAAGAGGCTAAGGCTGCTGCCGAAGCCAAACAGCTAAGTGAAGCTGAAGCCAAGCGTCAAGCTCAACTGGATGATCTTCGCACAAAGAAAGCTGAGAAAATTGCTACAGCTGCTCAGAAAGAAGCTGCTATTGACATGGCCCCAAAGGACATCCCTCCGAAGCCAGTCGCAGCCCCTGTCCCCGAAGCTCATATTGAAGCTGAGCACAGTGAACACGACTTCCCAGATGCAAGAGAAGGAGAACTTTGGGACTGTTTGAGCCTGAATCAGGCATTCTGCCAGCTTGCTGAAGTTGTTGATCCAAAGGCTGTAGATGTTGGGAATACTTATATTTCACCAACTCTTTCTGCTATGATTGAAACTTTATACAATCAGCTGAGGGATTTGCATGCTAGGGACAGATCTGAAACTGCTAAGATTCTGAAATTCAAGAAGAAAGCAGATGCTGAATCAGATGAGGATTTCAAGATCGAAGTCGTAGCTGCTTCAAAGAAAATTGCTGATGTAAATGAGAAAACGAAGCAAAATATACAAGTATATCAAGGCAAGATAAAGTCTGCAGTTGAAGAATGTTGCAAAACTCACAATGCTTCAGTCATGGCTATTGACTCCAAGAAGCGCGAAGCCATGCTCAAGCAATTAGCTTCACCACTTCCCAAACTGCAACAGAGAAAGCGACGTCTTATTTCAGACACAGACGAAGCTGATGAGGTGAGCTCTCATCCGGCCAAGAAGGCCTCAAGGCAAGCATCACCCCCTCGATGCAAGATCATCAAACTTTCCAAACCATCTGTGAATCCATCCGCCCCCGAAGCCGTTCCACCCCGTGTTCAAACTCCACCTCCTCCTCAACCCGCTCCTCAACCGTCCGCCCATGACAACTTTGCGCCAGATCCTTCTCCTCCTGCTCAATACATTCTTGAAAAGGATTATTCTTCAGCTCACTCTGCTGAGGAGTCTGAAGAACAAGAAGGCAAAGCCAAAGATAGTGCTACTGAAGCCAATGCTGAAGCCGATGCAGATGTTGAATCCGAAGCTAATGATTTGGCCATCATGACTCAACCGCACGGGCGAGCCATAGCTGCTCGAAGGAACTGTATCCCCGCCCAAGACACTCAACTGGACTCCATCTACCCTAGAGAGACTTTTCCCATATTCCTCGGAGATGGATCTTCTTCAAGACATGGTCCTGAATTCAATCTTGAAGTTCATCGCCAGAAGCTTCGCTTCTTTGGCGCAAGTCCATATGATTCACCAAGGACTGCAGATGACCTTCGATTCTGGACAATTGAGCAACAAATCCTCTACACGAAGCTATACTGCCAGAAAGGTGTTCTGTTCAGACACAAGTACTTAGATATGCGAATTCTATCTTCTGCAACGTGCTTCCAAAATATCATGGAAACCATCGAAGCACAGAATTTAACTGGCATGTTTGCCATGGAGACTCCTTTCAATTCCGAGCTAGTGAAGCAATTCTATGCCACTCTCTACGTCTCTGGAAACCCTGATGATACGAGCACATGGATTCTTGAATGGATGATTCAAGGAAAAGTGTTTAGGATGCATTCTGATGAATTTATGGATATAGTGAACATCCCAAGGCACACTGGAGAACTAGCAAAGGTTCATTTGCTGCCTGATCCCACTGAAGCTGAATTTGCTTCACTCATGGATCCCGAAGTCACTGGAGATCACATGCCTGAGAACATTCGCCCGAAGCATCTGATATTCATATCGAAGACTTGGTTTTACATCTTGTCTAACTCTCTGATGCCTCTCAGCACTGCGAATGAAGAGTCCAACATTCATTATCATACACGTCATGCGTTGCTGAAACTTACCCATGGCCATGTGTTTGACTTCGAGGACTGTTTCCTTCGGTATATGGTCCAAGCTGCTGAATTAGTACATCAATTGAAGCCATATGCTCCCTGGCTGCAAGCCATTTGCAATCATGGACGTCGTGAAGACTTCGTAGCGAAGCATCACCCGAAGCTGTTCTGCCCTCCTGTCCGCGATACTATGAACATATTCAAAAGGCCAAATGATCCATTTGCCACATATGTTGGAGTCAGACAGCACGTAAATGAACGCAACATGTCGAAGAAGTTCCAGAAAGAATTTTACCACTTTGAAGTTGGAATTCGTACCCAGCAAATGCTTGAAAACTTCATTGAAGGAAATCAGCGCCAAATGCAATATCTTTTAGATGAGATAAATAGAGTTGGCAACATTGCCTTAAACAACAACCAGTACTTGAAGGTTTTGAAGCGCCACTCTTGGAAAGGATTAAGGAAGTTCAACTCTGTGAAGAAGCTTGAAGCTGACCGGATTTTCAAGGAGTATCCACATCTTCAACGTCACTTCTCCCGAAATGATTCGATCGACCGCCCCAACCCAAAGATCCCGCCGCTGGAAAAGATTGATGAGGTTCTCTTTGTTAATCCAGCTGAACAGATTCTCCCAGATACCTTCTCTGATGAAGACTCCCACACCTCGAAGCAAGAAGATGATCCTCTCAACGACAGCGACCTTGATTTGCTTCAAGCGCCGATGGACTTCGACGAGCTGGAGTCACCTGCTTCGACCGAAGGAGACACCTATGAAGATGCATCTTCTTCAAGCGAAGACAGTCAGCAGGGTCCCCGGGTTGCAGCTAACGCGTAATTGCTCTTGATCTACCTCTCAACCTTTTGTCCAATTATTGACAAAAAGGGGGAGAAAGTAGCATCGATTGAGTTTAGATTCGCTGCGGGGTTTAGAGATTTGATTCGATCCTTTGCGTGTTAAGTTACGACAAACTTTCCATTCTCTTCGATTGGGTTGTAACTTAAGTTTTACTTCGGTTGTGAACTTCCACTCCTTATATGTTAATAACCCCCGTGCTTGCAAGTTGCCCTCGTATATTTTATCTTGCAGGTGGTTATTATCCTTTAAGTTCACAGGTCATTGGATGATTGCATATTCTTCAAGACAAATATTCCCTATATGAAATTGATTCACTAAGATATGTGTTAGGCTTCCCATCAATGATAATCTTCATCAAGCATTCACTTCGACTATAAATCTTCGATGCTTGCATTCAGGGGGAGTCAAAAGCTTCATATCTTAGAGTTTGCTCTCAACTCAACTCAAAATTCCATATCTTTTATCGATGCCTGTTTTGTCAACAATAGTCCAAAAAGGGGGAGATTGTAAGAGCAAAGTTATACCCCCCATGAGTTTTGGATATTGTTGGGCAAAACAATAGAGGAACTAACAAGTTTTCTAGTGTAAAACAGATGGTTAGGTTCCTGAAGTTATAGGTTGGTGATAAAGCTTCAACGAAGATTTACATATTTACTGAAGCATGTCCTCTGGAGTGAAGCTCTTCACGGATGACGACCCCTACAAAGATAAGGAATCCTGAAGCACGTCTCATCAAAGAAGATGACCAAGATGGCGCAAGACATAGTCGTTTTTGCGTACTTCTTTTTCACTTCTTTGAGTCGTAAGAAAAACAGTACTATCAAGAGGGGTTTAGTAAACGTACTCCGAAGGTTTTGATGAAAAGACTCAGATCGAATCCAAACCAATGAGTAGCCAGAGTTGAGAAATCTCATGTGCACTAGGTAATGCTTCACCAGCGAAGACTTAGTTCTTTCGGCTACTGAAGCAGAACCAAGTCCGTGAGTCAGCTTTACTTGGACCGCAAGTAAAGTTGCGCTTTGATTGGAAATATGACCGTTGGGGACAGGTGTCAAGCTGTCACATCGGTTCACTTCAGTCATTTCGCACCTTGGGATTTCCACCTATAAATACGCCACCCCCGCCCTCATTGGCCGGTGGCTGCTCCGAGATTATTTTCCTTACAGTGAAGGAGAGAGAGCAACCCCACCGAAGCAAACCAAAAATCCATCCACCGAAGCATAAGTCCTATTGATCTGAGTTGATTCATTATGACTTAGGAAGAAGTTTGCTAGCCTTTTTATCTTGGAGAACTGCAATTCTCCTAGACGGTTAGAGAGTTGTTCTTCAGAGAGCGAAGAGTTATTGTCGCCTCGAAGTCCAGTTTGTCAAAGGTTTTGGTGATTTCCTCAATAATCAACCACGAGTGAAGAACTGACCAAGCTCAAGGATTTTGGTGCAGTGGAGATACGGACGGAGAGAGGTTAGCTCTTGTGTTCAATCACTAGTCCCTCCAACTAGATGTAGCACTTTGCAGAGTGTGAACTGGTCGAACAAACATCGCCGAGTCAAGAGTTCGTTTTACTTTCCGCACTTACATTCAGTTTATCAATTGCTTCAGTGATCTGCTTCAATGCAATTGATTCGATGCTTTTGATTCGCTATGTTATGCTTAAATCATGTTCTGCTTCAATGTTTATCTTTCTGTTGAATCTCTTATGCTGCTAAGTTATGCTTCACTTCATAGTTTCATGCAAAAAATTGAAGTGATCATTCACCCCCTCCCCCTCTGATCACATACTTGGTCTTACACAACCTGAGGAGTTCCTCGGTAATAGCAGGATTTTCCTCATCAGAGGCATTAGTATCATCAATAACAATAGGAGATTTCCCTTTGGAATCAGTTTTGGTTCGTTCCAAGCAATCCAAACAAGGTGATTCAGTTTTATGATTTGCTTCAGAACCTTGTTGAGCCATGAGAGAGAGATTGAAATTTTCCAATTCTTCATGAGCCTCTTTCAGTTTTTCGAGAGCCATTTTCCTCTGAAGAAATTCATAGGTGAGCTTCTCATAATCAACTGAAAGAAGATCATGCCGAGAGGATAATTTTTCAAACTTCTCCTTCAGAGCAGCATGCTCATTAGTTAAAGTTTGACCTTTCTCAATCTCATCGATCAACAACGTTTCTGATTTCTTAATGGTTTTTCTTAGTGAATCAAGTTCATCTTGTTGGATTGAAGCAATTTTAGCAAGTTTAGCATAGCTTATCTTTGAGTCACTTTCATATGAGGAACAATCAGAAGTATCATAGTTTGACTTGGATGAAGATACCTTTTCCTTGGCCATGAAGCAATATGCAGGAGTTTCATCTTCACTACTGTTGTTGGTGAAGAATGAGCTCGAAGCATTGATTGAAGCATCTGCTGAAGCGAAGGCCAAACCAGCAACACCATCTGATTCGGACCCAGACGCAGACCTTGAATCTTGTTCAGCTTCGGAACCAGAGGCTTCGTCTTCAGAGTTCATCTCCTTTCCCAGATAGGCCTTGGCACGGTGAGAGCTGCTTCGACGAGACGAGTGAGTCTTCGATGAAGAACCCTCACGCTTCTTATGATACTTCTTCCTCTTATCATCATCAGAATCTTTCTTCTTTTCTCTTCTTGAACTGGAATCATGTCCCTTAGACTCATGACTTCTGGAGGATCTGTGAGACTTCGATGAAGAGTCTCTGAGAGAATGCTTCGATTTGTTCTCAGCTTCCCACAGAGGGCAATCAGCAATGTAGTGACCTAGTTTCTTGCATTTATAGCAGCAATTGTCCTTTGATGGAGAGCTTCTTGAGGATGAACGGTGGGAAGAATGACTTGAGCTTCTTGAAGGATAACTCTTCTTCGGTGAAGAGAACCCTTTTCTCTGAAAGCGATTGAAGCGTCTCATGATCAGTGCTAGATCTTTTCCAATGCTTGCAGGATCATCTGATTCGACACCTGAAGCAGAACTGACTTCGGGTGAAGAATGACGCGAAGCTTTTGCTTTCAAGGCATGAGATCTCCTTTGAGAACCATTTATGTCACATTTCTCTTCTTCTTCCATCTCAAAGGTATTGAGTCTCTCAAGAATATCAGCGGCGACAAGACGTCTGAAATCAGTCCTTTCCTTGATCATCAGCACAATGTGATCAAATGAATCATCCAATGAGCGAAGCAGAGTTCTAACAACTGAGTGAGGGGTAATGTCATCAGCACCAAGTGAGATCAGCTCATTTGCAAGAGCAGTGAGTCTGCTGTAAATGGAGCTGACTTTTTCACCCTCATTTCTCTTGAATCGATAGAATTTTCTTTGAAGTGTGTCAATTCTGGCATCCTTCTGGGTAGAAACACCTTCACCAATCTTCTCAAGATAGTCCCAGACACCTTTGGCCGAAGGAATATTCTTCACTTCATGATACTTCTCTGGTCTCAAATGATTGGTGATGAAAACCCAAACTTCAGAATCAAGATCAATCAGCTTCGCTTCTTCAGGTGTGATGGCGTTCTTGTCTGCAACAGTGACTCCATACAAGACAACTTGCCAGGCAGTTGAGTTGACAGCCATAATATTTCTCTTCATCTTGTCCTTCCAGTATGGATATTCATTTCCATTGAACACGGGTATGGGTTCGCCGGAGCGAATGGCTGCGAAAGACATACTTGCAAAACACTCTAGGAGGTTAATCCAAATAAAGAGTGACCAGCTCTGATACCAATTGTAAGACCAAGTATGTGATCAGAGGGGGAGGGGGTGAATGATCACTTCAAATTTTTGCATGAAACTATGAAGTGAAGCATAACTTAGCAGCAGAAGAGATTCAACAGAAAGGTAAACATTGAAGTAGAACAGGATTGAAGCATAACATAGCGAATCAAAAGCATCGAATCAATTGCATTGAAGCAGATCACTGAAGCAATTGATAAACTGAATGTAAGTGCGGAAAGTAAAACGAACTCTTGACTCGGCGATGTTTGTTCGACCAGTTCACACTCTGCAAAGTGCTACGTCTGGTTGGAGGGACTTGTGATTGAACACAGGAGCTAACCTCTCTCCGTCCGTATCTCCACTGCACCAAACTCCTTGAGCTTGGTCAGTTCTTCACTCGTGGTTGATTATTGAGGAAATCACCGAAACCTTTGACAAACTGGACTTCGAGGCGACAATAACTCTTCGCTCTCTGAAGAACAACTCTCTAACCGTCTAGGAGAATTGCAGTTCTCCAAGATAAAAAGGCTAGCAAACTTATTCCTAAGTCATAATGAATCAACTCAGATCAATAGGACTTATGCTTCGGTGGATGGATTTTTGGTTTGCTTCGGTGGGGTTGCTCTCTCTCCTTCACTGTAAGGAAAATAATCTCGGAGCAGCCACCGGCCAATGAGGGCGGGGGTGGCATATTTATAGGTGGCAATCCCAAGGTGCGAAATGACTGAAGTGACCCGATGTGACAGCTTGACACCTGTCCCCAACGGTCATATTTCCAATCAAAGCGCAACTTTACTTGCGGTCCAAGTAAAGCTGACTCACGGACTTGGTTCTGCTTCAGTAGCCGAAAGAACTAAGTCTTCGCTGGTGAAGCATTACCTAGTGCACATGAGATTTCTCAACTCTGGCTACTCACTGGTTTGGATTCGATCTGAGTCTTTTCATCAAAACCTTCGGAGTACGTTTACTAAACCCCTCTTGATAGTACGGTTTTTCTTACGACTCAAAGAAGTGAAAAAGAACTACGCAAAAACGACTATGTCTTGCGCCATCTTGGTCATCTTCTTCGATGAGACGTGCTTCAGGATTCCTTATCTTTTTAGGGGTCGTCATCCGTGATGAGCTTCACTCCAGAGAAAATGCTTCAGTAAATATGTAAATCTTAGTTGAAGCTTTATCACCAACCTATAACTTCAGGAACATAACCATCTGTTTTACACTAGAAAACTTGTTAGTTCCTCTACTGTTTTGCCCAACCATATCCAAAACCCATGGGGGGTATAACTTTGCTCTTACAAGTACGAAATAGTATACCAAGCTATGCACAATAAACCATATGAAGTAGGCAAAGATACACTATCCTAATCATGTGATGAACTATTGCAACACATATAGAACACTTATAATACTAACATGAGTAGATAATCATCTATAAAAAGTACACAAACTAGGTACCCAACTAACACACATGGAGCATAATTAAACACTACTTAGGCATACCACAAATCAAGATATAATTCTAATCATGGAGATGATCATCACACAATCAAGATGCTATGGTACCAATACAATACAACTCATGAGTGTATCATAACTTAGTTTATAACAACTAACATGAACATCAAGCATAGTAATATCACACAACTCTAATATATAGTTATGACATGTAAGAACATGGAAGCATAGCATTATCACACAACACTAGCATGCTAGTTATGAAAAATAAACATATTAAGGTAGCATACTAAGCATGTGGGAGAGTAAACAAATAAATCATGACATCAAGGAAATCAACATGTATTAAACTACATAAATGGCACGATGGCATGCATTTCTATCAAGTACGACCTACAATTGCAAAGATATAAGATACTCCATACGACATCATCTTCTAATACAAGATTTGGTACACACATATAATCTATTCATACAATCACACAATATCATGCACTCTACTTTTAGTACGTACAACGATGGCATGGTAATCAAGTAGGCATGCATAGATAATCATTCTAAGTAAATAAAACATAAAGGATAACTAGCAAGGGATAACAATACCCTATATGCTAGAAGCATAAATTATATGTAACGATACAAATCTAAAATATGGCATACATAAACCAACCATGTAATCTTCCACATCAAACATCTATGAAATAGATTTAACAACTATTCAAAAGTACTACTAAAATACCACATAAAGAGTATATGATCTCATAAAATAAGGGCCAACACAAAGTAATAGAATTATCTTGAACCATAATGCAACAAATAATCTAAAAGCTAATAATATGACTACAACAAGCAATTTGCCACAAGCACGATTAAGTTCTTAAACAAGATAAAATTTCATGAGCCCTAGTAAAATGAAACTAGATGTCATATTTAATTTTAAGAACAACAACCTAGAGGATAACATGACTTTGAAATGAACAAAACAAACATGCGACGAGATGGAAATAAATATGTAACTCATATTTCAATAAATCAAGCAATGCTTAGAGTAATTTTATGGAATTATAATCATGACAACATTTCCAAATTTCTATACACGCACAAGTGAGGACTACAAAATATGTTTAACATTATCAATATGAGAAATCTCATAAACTATATTTAATATCACACACAAAAAATCTAGATTAAAAATACTAATACTAAACATGCAAATAATTCACAAAAACTCGTACCAAGAATAAAACACGAGTATACATGGCAAACCAATTATCAATCCATAACAAAACGCACAACTATTTTCACAATTTTAAAAAAAGTAAAATAAATCTAGTAAATAATACATAATTCATAGGATTATGAACTAATTACGAGCGACTCGTCGGCATATCATGAACATAAAGAAAATATATCAAACTAACACAAAGTTTATCGATCAACACAAAAGACATATCATATCACGACATGATCTACGAAATTATCTACATGAAACCATATAAAACTATATTAAAATATATTGTTCTAATCATCAAGAACATCTAGATAAAATCTACACTAAATTTATTGACCAAAAATGCAATCTAACTCCATGAGTGGGTTTCTAAGATCACAAGAAGCATTTGACATATTTGGCATGAAGTCATCCATCAAACAAAAACTATGGAGACATGTTGATGCCATCGGATGGTCATCGGGTTTGGGTGTGCGCGGGCAACTAGAGAATAAGATCAAACTATGATTCTAGGAGATACACCGGATGATGTTGAATAGATGTGCAAAAGGAATTGAGCCGGAACTCACCGAGTTTGATGAATCAACGTGATGAACTCGATAAACAGTGTACACGTACATGTAAAATTGTTCGTGTGTGCTCAACAAATCGAGCTTATTCTTCCCTGAATGGAGCTTTGGCATGAAGGAGAATCTTCTTGGCACAAAGGAGCTGGTGAAGATGCTTGGAGTCATCGGGATCGAGCACCAACGTCCATGGAGTTGTAAACGTTGAGGAAAAGACTTGTACAGAGGAGGAAGGCAAACAGATAGGAGAAGTCATGTGATTGGAAGAGGAGGTGGAGGTGTCTATATATATATATTTTTTCAGTTTTGGAAACGCTAAAAAATAAGGGAGTAAAGAGGAGTGATTTCCATGCCTGTACGTTTTAGCTTCTTCTTATGCAGATTGTGAACGTACAGAGAGAAAGGAAGGAGAAGAGGCGCTCGCTAGGTGGAGAATTGGCCCAGATCGGTCTGGCCCAAGTAGGAAGAGAAAAGATAAAAACAAAATAGACTTAGCCCATCTGGATGGAAAAATAAAAAATAGACTAGAGAGGTGTAAATTGGGTTGTGCCCAATTCGGTTTGGAAAAAAATGGCTTTACACAAAATAAAATAAAATAAAAGATATTGTGCTAGGGAAATTTTGCCTAGAGTTTGGAAATTTGCCTTCCCCAGAGTTCTTAATTATAGGCTTTATAGCCAAGCAGTCCAATAGAATAGCTGCTTCTTCTAAAGAGGATTAGAGTGCGACGACCAAAGCTACGAAGCGGCCTCTACCGCTTTCCCTACTATTCTGGTTGAACTAGGGATTTTGCTGAGCGACCACCTTCTTCTAGTATTCTTAGCTTATTGTCTGCTTCTTGCCTGATCGGTGCTGACTGAATGTTCTTGCTTGTATTGGGCCTGCTCTAGTTTTGGTGCTGCTAACTAAGGGTCGTATTTCGTGACTTGATGAAGAGGAAGCCGAGTATCTTTGGTCTTGAAGAGTCAGGCAAATCCAACCGCTTGCTCCTACCCAACTCAGTCTTAGTCATACCATAATGAGCCTGGACTCAACACTTTTATTGCTCCAAGATCACCCTCTAGCCCTCATGTAAAATAGATGACAGAATTGTAAACAATCATAGAATGATTTAAGATGAGGAACATAGAGGTCTCTCCCACAATTTTGGTCATATACCTATGGAATAGTGTTGAAATCACACGCCACTAAGCAGGGGCCTAAACCAAGTGGTTTATCTTAGTGTGCTGGCCGCTGCTTCATTTCATATAGGGATAACACTTTCTCTTTCTTAGCGCTCCACCCCGCGGAGAACTCTGGTTGCGCTTTTTTTGGTTTTCTCTATTTTTCGATCTTCTTTGACTTGACTCAGCTTGACCTACTTGACTCAGCGGTTAGAATATCGAATTCATACGGCGAGAGTCATTGGTTCAAATCAAATAGTAGGTAAAACCGGCCAAAACCCCCGCTTTTTCCAGCATGACAGCAAGCACAGACTGGCATCAAGCAGTAGAATGACCAAAACATCGGTTGCTTCCACTTATTTGTTGACTTCTTCGACCGACAGACAAGGTACCTCCTCCCTCTTTTTTTTGCGAACCTACGTTGATCTTGGGACAACCCGCGACTGGCATAGGATATTTCAAAAGCGCCAGGATCCATCATTCTTAAGAACCAAGAACACTGGAGAAGTGAAGGGGCTTGTGCTGCGACGAATAGTGCCATTGTTCATCATCTCACAGATTTGCTTCTCGATCTCTATTTTCTAGTGGGGTGCATATCTATATGGCCGGACATTGATTGGCACCAACGGAATTTGGTGGTCACAGGCACGAAGAGGGGGTAATTCCTTTTTCTCCCCGGAACAAAGCATCAAACTCATGTAGCAGTTCTTGAACAAATGCAGGTGTCTTCTCTGCAGGATCAGCATCCAGAGTAATTTCTTGTAGATCATGCTCCTGGTGAATCTGACGCACTTGCACACACTGGCTAACAGCACCCCGTTTCAGCAATCCTTGCAGCTTACGGACCGAGATTGGACGGCAAGAAGGATTATCTTAAATGCCATTGAGAGTGATGCAGCGTCCTTTGTGCGTGAATTTCATACAACGATGACGCCAATGTACCCACATCAGGATATGGTCTTCGAACTGCTCTTGCCCTCCCCTTTCACTCCCATGATGGTTTTCTTTGGCCGGCACACTCATTTCACTCTCAAGATCTCTGAGAAGAGAGAATCCGATTCAACATGTTTCGAATTCAGCCTTTCCTTCATGTTCGTGCTTTAAGTCAGTTCGTAATTTTCAGTATATAAGAAAATGACTGAACTCGCGTTGAAAGCTACTAAACGACAGAGAGGCTCATAAGAGGGAGCGCGGTAGAAAAATGAGATCTTTCGTCTAGACAGAAGAGAGATCCTTTCCTTCCTTTCTATAGGAAATGACTGATGTTGCTAAGTCACCTTCTGCTGCTCTTGCGTCATCCCTTTTCCAATTCTTTTTGTATGTCTCGGTTGCATCCAATTGATAGATCCCTAGTCACTGATTACATGCATGAGTTCTTTTATTCACTACTGACTTCTTCTGTGGAGCCGAGTTCGCCGACTAAGACTACTTGAAATTAAAGAGCCCTCGACCAATTGATCTCACGACAATTAGTCACCCACATAATTAACAAAAAATGAAAATAGAAGAGAAAGTAAATCAAGCTCAATTACAACTTACTCTGATCAAATAGCACCCAAGTATAGGATTTCCATCGGAAAGGTGGCCTTGCTCGCTTCTTTACCCTTGTACGCACAAATCTAGCTCATAGCAGCACTTTCGAGTTTGGTTAGTTAAGTATGGAGATTGGAACAACTTAGTGCGGGAAGTCCCATATCTTGTCTTAGCTTCGCCTCACCTATTTCCTCATAACGAGACTAGAATGAAATATAATGGAATCTAAGGTCTTAGCTAGATCAGGGCTACCATCTTCCCTCAGACGAAAAATCAAAGAATACTAGACATGTTGGACTCACAAAGTAGGATAAGGATTAGTCTACTACAAACAGAGGAGAGCGATAACTAAGTCAAAGGGGGAAGAGCTATTTATAAGCATTTTAAGGCCGGTTGACAACATCCAATGTCTCCCAAGAGGGTGCTTGAAATTGGATGTGTCCCGGTAAGATAGTTAACGACTGATATACTACCTGAGACAGGGCCTGCTCTGAAATAAAGTCTATTTGGAATTTAGCTTCTTCCAAAGAGGTTGGGATTCAAGTTTCAATTGGATGTGTCCCAGTAAGATAGTTAACGATTGATATACTGCCTGAGACAGGGCCTGCTCTCCCCTCTATGTATCGAGAGAAAGAAGCAACTTCCTGATTCCAGTTTCTTTCATTTATACCTACGATATCCACGCTAAAGATGAGGGCCTTATTTTGCAGTTCATATCAGCCCGAATGAGGAAGTAGAGTAAGTTTTGTTCATAAACTGGGCCGAAGATCTGACAGAGGTTGACTTGCTGGCTTGTGAGTTGCCAACTCCGTAGTTCATTGCTAACCAGAGGATAGTGACAGCCAATATTCCTATTCTTGCTTGTGTGATCGTTTTCTATTCTTCCTGTTCCTGTTACGAGACGACCTCGGCTCAAGCTGACCCCACACCGGAAGTCGTCAAGCAGCCTTGGGCTCCATCAATCGGTGAGGAGGAAACCAAAACCTGTTGGAGTTCCCCGCCATCACCTTGCCTATATCCGGGGGTTCATACCCTCCTGTAGCAGAGATGTAAGTCGCAAAGGCTACTTGCCTGCCGAGGGGGGAGAACTACCTAGTATCAAATTCACAAAGCAGCACATTTAGTAGTTGACATCTTTATTTCTTGTTTTCATCGGAAAGGAGAGTTTTCACGTTAAGCAAGAATAGCTACGAGTTGGGGGGCTTTTTCACCGACCGTCACTTCTCCTTTGTATCTGCCGAAGACGCAAGTAGCCCAACGACAGGCTTGTGTGGAGTATAATGACAACACGCAGAGTTCTTTTGGCGAAACTAGGGGCTCTTTGTCTAAATGAAGGGCAAAGCCAACAGGCTAATCCCAGTTTCAGAATTGGAAGAAGCAGTAGGAGATTCACCATGAGAAAGGCATGGGACAACAAACTCTCTTAAAGATTTCTTCCACTGAATAAGTCTTTCCCTTGACTTGGCTCAACGACTTTATTTCAGTAAATGCTTTCGTATGAAGCTTGCATCAAGTCTAGTCTCATGCAGTGATGATCGTCAAGCAATCATTTCTCGTCTCTCCGAAACCTATTTATAAGGAACGCATTCAAGTGTATGGAATAATCAAACCTTTCACGTATTTGTTAACATAGTGTTGGAAGATTGATTCCTCTCCTTCTCCATGGCCTGCTTCCCATAACTAGCCTTACTAAAACTTACGAAATGCTAATTTGACCTAAATTTCCGGTTAACTGCTGACTTTCTTTGCTAGCTCACCCGAAACTTTGTCTTCATGAGGAAAGCTTGCTTGAGTACCTTACTTGAAAACAAACCGCTTGAGTTGTAACCAAAATAGAAAGGTTTGATGAGCCGCTGCTTGCTCTCTAACTGCTCTTACCGCTACTTTTTCTTGACCTCTGCTCACTGCTGCCAGTGCTGTGACTGTTGCCCCTATCTCTAAAGCTGCGGATTACAGCTCCTGATTCAAGTAGTTCAAAGTCTGAAGTATGAGTCTTGTTTGTGACATTCAATTCCAGAATTAACATTCGAAGGAAAAGTAGTATGGGATGCCGACCGAAGAACTGAAGATCTTCAATCTATGTTTAAGTGCGCTTGCGAAAGAAAATAATTTTTAATGCTAAAATTACTTCAAATTTTTGATAGGATCGCGGGTTCTATATATTTTTGTAGAATCAAGGGCTAAGGGTTCGGTGGGTATATGCTTCGATGGAGTTTCATACCTGGCCCATTGCTCTCTTTCTTCAAATTCCCCTTTCCTTTATAACTATTGTGAGTAATATAATATGGCTCAAGGCTTTCGGTTCCATCGATTAGTGAAGGGGATTCAATTCATGCTTGAACTAACTATTCATGCGATAGGTCACACATTTCAAGAGAAATTGAACTACATTAAAAATCTATTCGTTTCAGTTCCACTTATTTTATTTCTTACTGGCTAGTCTTCCTACATATTGATGTTTGGCCTTCAATCACATTTTATCTTGACGTTCTTCTCCTTCTTAGGGGTCGCCTTGTAGTAGCAAGCATACAGGACGAGGCCGAACAACGCACCGAGGCCATTGGGGATCTGAGTGAAGGCAAGAGCCGGCACGGTTAGAGAGTCACTCTCAAGTTATATAAGATTTGGTTGGAACCTGAAGATGGAGATATTACTAACCATGACGTAGAGGTCAAATTTGATGAGAGCATAGGACGTCCAGCAAACGTCGTTGAGGTGCTCTTTTGATAGATTTCTATACCTTCCCCTCCCTTTCCTCTGTACCCGGGCCAACGCGAACAGCTGCTTGCTTATCGAAGAAGTATGCTCACATGATTGTAATATGGCTCCCGTATGCATGCTATTCTGGGGCTGAGGAATGCCTTTCTATGGTGGACCCTGAGGTCGGACTCTTGTGCTTGATTCAAAACCGGATTCAATAACAGCGACATATTCATGATGGTAACTGAATTACCTATTCTATTACCTTATGGGGAGCCCCAAAGTCACATCGAGCCCTATGCTATGGGTCAAGGTACTCTTGAGACCGTCTGGATTGAAGACTATCAAGCACCGTAGGTGGTACCAGCATTCCCTGTCGATAGGGCATCACATTCCAATCTCTGGGTAGCTTCCCACCCTACTTCATTCCTATCTCCTATGATGTCATCCCCACCTTCCTCCAGTATCTCAGTCCCCTCTGAGGTCAGCTGAATCTGATCAGTGGTAGTCTCTGCCTAATCCACCAAGTGTGTACAAGACATGATCTTTGTCTGTCACGGGTTCTCCTGCTGCTGAATGTTGATTAGATTGTAATTTTATCCTGCGCAGCTCCGGGATCCTTTCTTGATCGTTTGGATCTGAATATGCAACTCTATTATTTGAGCATTTGTCATACAGCCAAGACTTCCGGTTTTTTAAAAGGTTTTATCCCTTTTCTACCAAGGTTTGTTGCTCCGCCTGCACCAGTTAATTATTCTATTCTTCTCCTTTAGTTCAGTCTCTGAGGAAATCAGAATTCACCATTGAATCCTATGGATCAGCTCCCTTACATAAAAATATTCCACTGTATCAACTACGAGGGGAAAAAGAAAAGGAGAAATAGGATCTGATCCTTGCCTCAAACCTCCAAAAGTAGAGAAATATTCTCGCCAATCTCCATTCATATTCACACACACTTTGCCTCCTTCCACTACTTGTCTAATCCAATCTATCCACCTGTCAGGGAAGTTTTTCCTATGCATTACCTCTTCCAAGAAAGGCCACTGAACTCTATCATAAGCTTTTTCAAAGAAAATTCCAACTGAAGAAAAATTCCTTTAGAGTGAGAGGTTTTCAACTCATGCAAAACTTCATGAAGAATTACACATCCATCCAAAATGTACCTCCCAGGAATAAATCCAGTCTGAAGAGAGCTGATTACTTGTCGAGCCAAAGGATTAAATCTAAGTGTCAGAGCTTTGGTAATAGCTTTAAACATAACATTTAGAACACATATGGGTCTATACTGTAGGATACTATTAGCATCCTTAATCTTTGGCAGTAGAGAAATGACACCATAGTTTAGTCTGGACAAGTTCAACCTGCCATGATACAGCTCTTGAAGCATTTCTTTTAGTATATCTCTCAACAAAAAGCTCTAGAAAATCTAACAGAGAAGACATCTGGACCTGGAGCAGTATTTGGTTTCATGCTTTTCACAACCTTGTCTATCTCTTCACTCATGAAGTAAATACAAGTGAGGACTTCTTTCTGTCATTCATATAATTCAGAAGAGGAAGGCCGGTTGAGTGCTTTCCGCGTAAGACTATTGAGTTTCCAGTTGATTGCCCATATTTTCCAGGATATGATTTGTCCACTTGATTGCATTCATGTCATTGAAGCAATGAACTAGCTAGCCAGCGTGCCAAAAAGGTTGCTGACTTTGGGTATACAGAGTAGTGGTGAGAAAAGGGCTTGCGCCTCAACCGTTTCACTTGATTCAGACCTTGTGGTTGTAGTCACAGAATACAAAGATAACCCCACAACCATTTGTTGTATTCTTTAAGTCAATGACTCGTAGTATGTGCTAGAATGAGATGAGATCCAGACCAAAGGTGAAGACCTCATTCTTTGAACCCTCCCGGGCAGTTCATGTTCTATCTTCTCTATCTCTAGCAAATGATACGAACAACACAACATATTCTCCAGTCGTAGGTCGGTAGGGCTTGCCCTGGCTAAGAAATGGAATTAAAAAAATCCCGATTTCTTGACTATTTATGAGATGGCCTACATTTATTTACATGAAGATGCACGGTCTCTTACACTTTTCCTAGCTTAAGTTGGCGGATTGGTAAACAAACGGCTCTGCAGCTCCGTTCGCTTCGGCACCACTCCCTTGCTTCTTATCGAGGTCGGTGCCAACAAACAAGTCCCATTCGACCAATGGAATCTATATAAGATTGTAATCAATGTCAAGTATTCCACTCACTGATGACTAGGAAAATGGGCCTCTGAAGAAATCAAAGGCGTGGCCCAGACCGAAGTTGAAAGGAACTTGATCACCTTGATAAGATTTCTTTTCTTTGCTGATTCCTCTCAATAAAATTTGCCATCTTGCACTAAGTTACTTACGGATGTATGCATGCAGTCCGGGAACACTTTGGGGTAAACACCGATCGAACAAGTAGGGTCAATAGTTCAGCATTAAGGCCATAACATTTGGCAAAAAACGAATCTTAAACCCAACAAGTGCTCTCCGAACCCAGCTAGATAGTTTCCTCTCACTAGGCTCACCAACCAACCTGGACTTTGATTCTTTCTTATTATTTTAACCGGCTATAAAAACCATAAGGATTGTTTCCAACCGAGAGTTCCCATATGACATAAGCGCTCTTTGGTGGGGTGGTCCCGCATTCGATAGGTCTTTGAGTTCCTGTCGTACCACGTGGTTGGTACACTAGGCTGATAGATACTTTACTTTAAAGACCTAGCACCGTCGCTAGACGGAGAGTAAGCGACTTCTATTAGCACTGGACCGTCGAGTCGCATTTTTCGTGTCATGTGCAACGTCCATCAATGGTGGTTCATTAATGTCCATATATTTAGAATCCTCCCCCTTCCCTTATACGTAAAAGATCGAGAGGGGCCCAAAACCAAACCGAGAACGTAAACAGAATTCGACTCACTTTCGTATGTCTTTCTGTCGAGCCCTGTGCGAGTCGGCTGGGTCTTTCCCACTTGTTCTGTTTCCGCCATGATAAAGAATCATGGAAGAACTATGGTATGCCCAGCGCGTGGAGGATCCGTTGAGAGTGTTCCTTGTCTTGGTAGGGAACAATACATATTGCCTTGGGAAAAAAGGTCGGTGCTTCGGTCCCCTATTGTTTTATCCAATATTGACCGGTGTGGATCACGTTCTACTACCTCCGGTCCGTGGTTCGACCTTCCGTAGTGGTCCTTGCTTTTCTTTCTGAAAGTTCTGCGGGGCCAATTTTGCGTACTTGCTCAGCGCGCCCCCCTTTCGTCGAGTGCCCCGCCCGGTTCACAGGGTTGTTGCCTACCAAGTAAGCACTTGCCCTCTACTCCTGCCGCCTGCCAAGTGGGATCCGCGCTCGTTACCCTGACTGTCCTCTCTGCTGGGCCCTTTCCTATTGCTCTTACCATAAGCTATGGCAATTCCAGCTCGCACCCACTCTGGCCCGCCCAACGAGGCCTGAGTGAGCTCAGTGGTCAGCCCTGACGTTAGGGGTCTTTCGCTTTTGCCTGATCTATAGAGATATTACGATTCCTCCATCCCAGATTCCCTCACCGCGGCCATCTGGTTCACGGGTACTACCAAAAAGTCTCATGCTTACGTTACTGTGACTGATATATAAGTATGATCTCAGACTATGAACACCCACTCGTGCTTCTGTTTTCCATTCTCATCATCATATTGAAGGAAAATCCTGGTGCTCTGCCATAAGAACTTGGAGTGTGTATCATGGTGAAGGTAAGGTAACGCTGTGATTCTTGGTCAAAAAACAGACCAAACACGTTCGAGTTATTGGCTCGTCCGACCGGCAACATTCATGATTCGCTCGTTCAACTGTCCCTCGGGGACACAGTCGAGAATTGCCATGCATGTCACCCTCCCCCCCACCCCTCCTTCGTCCTTTCTTTCTCTCGGTCCCACTAGGGTGGGCCCCTCTATGGTAATAAAGAAATGGATAAAAAGGGGACTTCTACTACGGGCTATGCAACCCATTACTTATGAGGGAAGTCACATCCGTCCCATCGCAAGCACCGACAGTGTCATGATCGCATTAGTTTACCCTTTTTTGGTAGTTCAACGGAAGGTCGCCCCTCCAACAAGAAAAGGTAGAAATATGGTAAATTCTCTGCCATCTAGATCGGATAATTTATAGAGGAAATTGGGTCTTAAATTTCTAGAAACCGCACGATTATATATCCAGGGAATACGCCGCGCCTAAAATCATCCCAAGCGCAGATAATGTGGCTACTAAGTTATTTCTTTGGAAAGCTCCTACTAAGATTAGAAATTCCCCGATAAAGCTGCTAGTGTCGAGTAAACTCATATTGGCTAATGTGAAAAAGAAGAAAATGGTAGAGAAATTCGACGTGGTGCTCACTAAACCTCCATAATATCTAAAACGTCGAGTCTTATGTCGGTCATATAGAACACCAACACATATAAAAAGGGCTGAAGAAACCACTCCATGACTTAAAATAAGTAAAATGCTACCTCCAATTCCATGCATGTTCGATAGAGCCTAATATTCCCCCAGAGTACGCCGCTTACCCCCCGAACCGTACAAGATAGTTACCACATATCATACGACTTTCTAACTCCACTTCTTTTTCTGGTCGTTCCGCTCTAGAGGATCGATGGTAGTCTCAGAGATCTGGTAACCTCCGACATTTTTGACAACACGCTTCCTGCTTCCGTTTTGCGTTCACATCTTTCTCCCCGGGGCATACTATATTATTACATCGTAGACCCCCACCCCAACTCTATCTTCCTTATCAGTGCACCAGAACATAGTGCATAGGTAATCTTCGATGCTGGAAGGACGAGACGAGGTGACATACTACGATCACGCACTGAAGTTCTGCCCTTCGGCTGGGCATATGGAACCTCTCAGCTACTCCCTCGGGATAGGTAAGCCCACCCCCACCCCTTTCCCGAGAGGCGGTCGAGCTGTGTTTCACCTGCGGCCACCCAATGGCGGAAGAAAACGAAAAAGGATGGGCTCCGCGTGGTTCACGTTTTAATGTAAAGAGAGATATTTTCATTCTCTTATAGAAGCCCGCGCCCACGCGGGTAAAGCCCAACGAAGCTGCAGGGAGCACTGAGCAATGGGGGGATGAGGAAAAACCCACCGGTTGGACCACATCACAGGCAAAACTCCTTCCACGTCAAGAGAAGGGTGACCGGAACAAGAAAAGGGAGCTAGTAGTTGGAGGGAAGACAAGGCTCGTTCCGTGCGAATCCACAGAAAAGTACGTGCCCTAGAAAAGGCGGCCAGCTTAAAAACGCTAGCTAGGTACTTTTTTCGCCTTATTTAGTTTGATTGCCTATGCTTACTCTCCAGCGCGCTACGACAACACCCCCTGCTTGCTTCTTTATGTTCGACGCGGAGCTCGCAGCCTTCCCACCCTTTCTTAGCGTTCCACTTGTGATCCTGGAGGATTTGGAGAAATGCGCCCGACCATGAAGAATGGATTTTTTTATTTTATTTCATGTGAACGGCCCTCTCTTGAAAAGAATGATTTTAAATGCAATAGACCACGTTGAGAAAGACCAACTAACAACACAAATAAAGACCGTTCCATTTGGGTACCTCAAAAGTGTGACGCCCCCAAAATCAATCCGTGTACAGTAATCATACACGCAGAGTACACGGCTGAGATTAGGGTGCCACGGTGAGAATATCACAGCACAACACTAAACACAAAAGGATAAACCAATATGTTACAAGATAAGGGGTACGCACGGACCCGAATACATAAGTTATACAAGCCATAATATCTGAGTACAGACATAGTTGGTCAAGTTTTGCCTTAAGAAGGCTAGCACAAATAACATTAGAGATACAGATCAAAAAGGCAAGGCCTTCTGCCTGGGAGCCTCCGAAACTACTCCTGGTCCTGGTCAAAGGGGGGCTCGACGTAGTAGTATCCGCCTCCGGGGTAATCCTGCTCCTGGGCTCCAACGTCGACTGCAGCGGCCGATCAGGCAAAACATAAAGGGGGAAATAAAGCAAAGGTGAGTATCTAGCATACCCGCGAGTCTTACGTCCGCTACTAAGCATTATGCATTTGTATCAAATGGAAAGGGAGGTTGTATATAGTGGACTGCAAGATAGAAATCAGAATAAGGGTAAGAAGCTAGGCCTATCGAAGACTAGCATCTTCCGACGATGTCTTGCAGCACAAGAAGAGGACAACCAACAGTTCAATAAAATGAATGTAATAACAATGCAGCAGAAGTTGCTACAGCATTGTATAATAGTAAGTTGTAATAATTAATAATAATAATTCCTCCGAGTTCCCTTCCTCGACTCCCTGCGAGGAAGAAGACCCGGAACCATACAGTTTAATAGTAGTAGTTCGTAGTGGTAAGATCCAGCTTCAGCATAAAGCGTCCTGTTACCGTGGACACGACTATTCGAATAGATTAATCTTCCCTGCAGGGGTGCACTGGCATGACTCTACGATGCTCGGATCTCCAGGGTGGCGTACACCTTGTTAGGGAACACCCCACCGAAGCTATCCGACACAAAGTAGCCCATCCTTCGGCAATCAACAGAGAGATCATCCGCCGGACTATATCCTATGTACGCCGGGCTTTGGACCCTAACCCGAACGTACTCCTGCACGGTGCGTGACTGGCCGGTAAAGCAAAATCAAAGCAAATAAAAATACACCACTCGAGCAAGAGAAGAAAACACCACTTCCCGGCAATCAGCCCGCGAAATTGCTGACGTCTAAAGACCCTCGAACGAGACTACGATGCAGGGGAGCCCACACTCCTTATCCCACGTGTAGGTAGTGCGTACAAGCCAAAAGGCTACTCAAGACACCCGCCAAACCATTTAGCATTTTAATTAACCTGCGTGACAACTGTTATCGTTGTCTCGACTTAACTGACCCGCGGACAACGACATCAGTCAGTACCACCAGTACATCGGTGCCTGCCCTGTCGTCCCACCAAGTCTCTGCGGTTACCAACAAGGTGAATCGTCTCCTTACCTTGTCTCGCGTGTGCTCTTGGTAGAGCTCAACTTTTTGTGGTTTGGTAACTCTCGCGAGATACAAGAAGGGGCCGAGCACGCCAGTAACGTCGGTCGAACCCTCCCTGTCGTTCCCGATGCAATACCGCTCGCGGGCACCATTGGGTCGCCCGACTCTTACCTTTTAGGACAACCGTGCTCAGGTACCTAGAGTGGCTATACAAATTCAGCAACGAGTGGAGTACAAGGATTACTCCTTGATAGCTCACACTTGATGGTGGCTCGGCAGATCCGAACTAGGGGGCCTTAGGCGGTGTCTGCATTGTACCGTACCTGTTACAGTTATATATATTGTATCCGTGTTCACTCCCCTGAGTGGTCACGGCCCGTTGTCTAATCCTAGCTAACAATGCGTAGGGCTCACTGCTGAATAATGCATAATTATAATAGGCAGCATAGGATAAGGGAGGTACAACAAGGGGCTACAAAAACAGGCTACGCAATTGAATAGGATTGTAATCGTAGCAGCAGCAGTAACAATGCCTAGTGCAAGAAAATATAGAAAAGATAGGTGATATCTGGCGAAGAGAATGGCTCTGCTTGCCTGGAAGCTCGACGGTAGGGGTAGGGTCATCGACGAAATAGTTGTACCCGGCAGCAGTGTAGTCGGCGGTAGCAAAGGGGGGAACAAACAGTAGATATAAAGAAATCATAGCAAACAGATGAATGGCATGATGTATGCCATGTTAACGGTGTTATAACGCAGTGCAATGCACATTGCACGGAGCGGGAGTCCATCCGGGGATGAACTGCCAGCTCCGGGTGATTTCCAGACAGGGTGTCCGGAGGGGGAAGGGATCATGCCAGAGGTGTCGTGGACATCTGACAAACGTGTGGATGGTGTAACCGTGCTAGTTGAAACAATCCGAACAACTTTCGTGTTCAGAATAAATTCATCTGGATACTTTGACAGTACAGGACAAATCATCGGACAGACGACCCGGAGGGGGGGATGTCGATGTTCGTTGAGTTAGGGTGGTGTGGTGGGTATACGGATAGCGTATCCGTATTCGTTATATTTTTCTGATCAAGTTTCATGTATAAAGTTTTTGAATCTAACTTACGGTTTAAAAGATATTTAAATTCAAAGTTTTAATCATTTTAAAAGATTTTCTGAATTTAATTTATTAATTAAATAACAACATTATCCAGAACAGTACAATTTGACTGGTCAAACCTGACAGAGGGGGCCCACCTGTAAGGTTGACTGGTCAACTGACCAGTGGGTCCCACATGTCAGCCCCTTGAAACTAATAATTCATTTTTTAAATTAAAACAAAGCTAGGGCCCACATGTCATACACTGGAATAAATCTAAAAAAATTTAAATATTAATCTGACAGTGGGGTCTACCTGTCATAGACTCATATGCTTAATATTTTCTAATTATTTTTAAACAGAGGGTTAAGTGTGTGGGGCCCATATGTCAGCGGGTTAGGGGGGTTTATCTGTTAGTTAACGAGGGGTTAGCCCCCGGGCTAACCATGTGCGCCCACAACGCTCTCCGGAGCGAGTCCAGCACGGCGGCAAGGCCATGCCGGCGAGGACGCTGCGGCGGGGGCCGGCCCACAGCGGGCGCGAGGTCGCGCACGGCTGCGTACGGCGGGCGGGGCGGCCGAGGGCACGACCGTGGTGCGCTCCGGCCATGTCAGACGGCCGCTACAGGAAGCATGGCGTGGGGAGGTGCCGCGATGGGGATGTGCACGGGCGGCACGAGTGCGGCCAAGGAGGCGCATACGCGTGAGCTGTGGAGAGCTAGGCGAGGCGAGGACGCGACCGCGTGCGGCTGGGCACGCACGACGGCGGCCGGGGATACGGCCCCGTAGAAATCACGAGAGAGGAGACCGAATCGAGGGGAAAAGGGTGGCAATCGGGGTGGCGGCGACGCAGTAGCTCACCAGAGGGGCGTAGGGGTAGGCAATTTGCTCGGGGAGGGGTGGAGGCTGCCGGAATTGGAGAAGCTCTCCGGCGGTTCCGAGGTTGAAGAAGGCTTCGATTCGCGCCGTGTGTACGGTCCGGGGACGACTCCTTCTGCAGGTAGGTGAAGTTGACGCTGGCGAGCGCGATGGACAACTCGGCTCGGCCTGAGAGCGTCAGTGGCAACGCTGGAGCGCGACCACGGCGACGGCGGGCTCAGGGACGCTCGGGTGCGCGCCGTGGGGAGAAGAAAACGGCGTGAGGGAGGGGAAGGGAGATGGCGGCTAGGGTTTCCAAGGCGCAGGGGGGCGGGGGAGGTCTTATCAATGCCGCCGGCCGTGGATGGCCGCCACGGCACGCCGACCGGCCGTGGGATGGCCTCCCCGCAAGGTGAACAGCGCCCCGGGGAAGAAGACAAGGGGAGGGGGAGTGGGCCGGGCCCAGTGGAGTTGAGGGGGTGGGCTGAGGGGGGGTTTGTGCCCTGGGCGTAGTTTAGGCATTTCCCATTTTTGTTTTCTTTTCTGTTTTCTTTTATGTTTGCATTTTGTTTAGCTAGGTTTTGATTTTTGCCAACAGTGAAACTTGCCCCAATATTTATGTTGCATATATTAGAGGTGCCACAAAAAGTTTTGTCCTTTTATAAATTCTTTTGCATTTTTGTTTTACTAAAAAGGTATTAAATACCACTGTTATGAATTGTTCGATTTATTTTATAACTTAATAAATTCCTATACCCACATGGACATGGTCCACTGAATATTTTGTGATTTAACAAAAGTGGTTGCATAATTTTTGGACAAAGTTTTATTGTCACATGATTTTTGATATTAACCAAAAGGCATTTTGAATTTGTTTAATGGCAAAGATGATTAAGAAAAGGATTAGCAACAGTGGTTAACAATAGTAATAGTCATTACAAAAATGATTACTGTTACAACCACTGAGGGTGTTACAAATCTCCCCCACTACAGGAATTCTCGTCCCGAGAATCTAAGTGGCAGCGGGAAAAAGATCGGGGTATTCTTCACGAAGACGATCTTCGCGTTCCCAAGTGGCTTCATCTTCAGAATGATTTGACCACTGAACTTTGAGGAACTTGGTTGTCTTGTTGTGGGTTTTGCGTTCAGACTGATCGAGAATGCGGATCGGATGTTCTTGATAAGTCAAGTCCTGTTGCAGCTCAATCAGATCATGTTCCACTTCGCGAATAGGGTCCTTGAAGCAGCGACGGAGTTGCGACACGTGAAAGACATCGTGGACTTGAGAGAGGTTCGACGGCAACTCCAATCGGTATGCCACTGGTCCACTCCTGGAAAGGATACGGAACGGGCCAATGTATCGAGGAGCTAACTTGCCTTTGATCCTGAAACGATGAGGGCCTCTCATGGGAGTGACACGGAGGTACGCATATTCACCAGGTTGATAGACCATTTCCTTGTGCTTGCGGTCATAGTTGCTCTTCTGGCGGGACTGAGCAGCTTTTAGATGTTCACAGATAACGCGAACCTGATCTTCGGCACGCTGAATAATGTCAGGACCAATGAGGGTTCGTTCTCCATTTTCTGACCAATTTAGAGGGGTTCGACACTTACGTCCATAGAGAACTTCAAAAGGGGCCATCTTCAGACTAGCCTGATAGCTATTGTTGTACGAGAATTCAGCAAATGGAAGAGATTCCTCCCATTTCTTACTGAATGAGATGACACAAGCTCGAAGCATATCTTCAAGCACTTGATTAACTCGTTCGACTTGTCCTTGCGACTGGGGGTGATAAGCGGTGCTGAAATTCAGGTGAGTGCCCATAGCTTCTTGGAAAGTATCCCAAAATCTTGAGGTGAAACTACTGCCACGGTCTGAACTGGTCTCCAACGGAATGCCATGGAGGGACACAATTCTGGAAACATACAAGTCTGCTAACTGACTAGCAGAGATCGTCTCCTTGACTGGCAGAAAGTGGGAAACCTTGGAGAAGCGGTTGATGACGACAAAGATAGCATCGTGGCCTTTCTGCGATCTGGGAAAACCAGTGACGAAGTCCATCTCGATCTTGTCCCACTTCCATTCAGGAATAGAAAGTGGTTGCAGAGTTCCAGCAGGTCTTTGATGTTCTGCTTTCACGCGACGGCAAACGTCACACTCGTCAACATATCGAGCGATGTCTTGCTTCATGTTAGACCACCAGTACCACTGACGAAAGTCTTGGTACATCTTGGTACTACCAGGGTGAATCGACAAAGGAGCATCATGAGCTTCTTTCATGACGCGCGGGGTCAAGTTTAGATTGGGCTTACTCCTAGGGACCACTAAACGATTCTTGAAATACAACGTACCATCATCAGCAACAGTGAAGCATGATGGCTTTCCTCTAGCGATATACTTCTTGATCTTCTCGACATCAGAGTCACATGTTTGTATCCACTTGATGGTGTTGTCGAGGTCCGGCTCAACAACAAGGTTATTCACATATCCCTGAGGAAAAATCTCAAGGTTTAGCTTGCGTAGATCTTCATACAGAAGTGGTTGTTGTACTTGAACTTCAAGTTCACTACAGTAGGCTTTTCGGCTCAAGGCATCGGCCATCACATTAGCTTTTCCAGGGGTGTCATGAATATCCATTTTGAAATCGGCTATTGTCTCGAACCATCTTTGTTGGCGGAGATTCAGATCTGGATGAGTAAACAAGTATTTCAGGCTTTGGTGGTCAGTGTAGATCTCGCAACGATTACCGACAAGGTAATGTCACCACAGCTTCAATGCATAAATGACCGCTGCCAATTCGAGATCATGTGTTGGATAGTTTTCTTCATGAGCACGCAACTGGCGAGAGCCATAAGCAATCACTTTGCGCTCTTGCATTAGGACACAACCTAATCCTTGATGAGATGTGTCGCAATATATCACGAAGTCCTTCCGGGTATCAGGGGGACCAAGCACTGGGGGAGAAGTGAGCTTGTCCTTGAGAGCTTGGAAACTTTCCTAACATTTATCAGTCCACTCAAACTTGACACCTTTGTGAAGCAGATTGGTCAGAGGCTTGGCAATCTTGGAGAAGTTCTTGACGAAACGACGGCAATAGCTGGAGAGTCCGAGGAATCTTCTGACATGCTTGACAGTCTTGGGGGGAGTCCAATCCAGGATATCCTAAATACGTTCTGGGTTGACGGCAATGCCATCCTTGGAAATTAAGTGACCAAGGTAGGTCACTTCGGGGAGCCAGAACTCACACTTAGAATACTTAGCGTAGAGTTTGTGTTCTCGAAGCTTTTCCAATATAAGACGAAGATGTTCAGCATGCTCTTCTTCATTCTTGGAGTATATTAAGATATCATCCAGATAAACCACGACAAACTTGTCGAGGTATTCCATGAATATATAGTTCATCAACCGGGATAAAGTGGATGGGGCATTGGTTAGACCAAAGGACATGACAGTGTACTCGTATGAACCATAGCGAGTTATGAAGGCGGTCTTCGAAATGTCCTCTTCACTGACCCGGATTTGATGGTAACCCAACCGCAAGTCGAGTTTCGAGAACACCGTAGATCCAGCGAGTTGATTATACAGATCGTTGATCCGGGGAAGCGGATATTTGTTCTGGATGGTGGCTTGGTTGATGGGTCGGTAATCTTGGACCAAACGATTTGTTCCATCGCTGTTCTTGACAAAGAGCGAAGGTGCTCCCCAAGAAGAGGAACTTGGGCGAATGAACCCTTTGTGAAGTGCTTCGTCAATCTCCTTCTTCAGTTCAAGGAGGTGGTGAGGTGGCATCTTATAGGGACGCTTGGCAATAGGGGCGGTGCCAGGCTTCAGGTCGATGACGAATTCAACCTCTCGGATCGGGGGTATTCCCGGGAGTTCTTCTGGGAAGACGTCGGGAAAATCACGAACGACTGGAACGTTCTCAATCCCGTCAAGAGGTGAGATATTCAGAGCATTCATCATATAGATCTGCGTTTCCACATCTTGGGTAATTCAGGTGGTGTGGTAACAATCTCGCCGGAGGGGTGAAAAATTTAAACAGAACTGGTGCCACAATACAGTGCGGCATCGTGGACTTTCAACCAATCCATGCCCAGAATGAGGTCTATGGTGGAAGACTTCAGAAGGATGGGGGAAGCAAGGAACTCAATTCCTTCAATTTTGACGATGGTTTTGGGCACTATCTTGGAGGTGTGGCAATGACCTATTGGAGTGCGGACAGCCATCGGTGCATCCATCTTTTCTACCGTGAAGTTATGCGACAATGCAAATGCTTCTGACATGAATGAATGCGATGCTCCTGAATCAAATAAAATAGTAGCAGGTACTGAATTAACAAGAAGGGTACCCATCACGGTAGCAGGTTGCCCCTGAGCTTCTTCGACATTAATGTTGTAAGCATGTCCGCGAGTGTGAGAAAAATACCCAGTGTTATATTTGTGGGTCATGTTGTTGCCACGGCCATTTCAACGGCCAGCAGGGTGAACTACCAGTTGATTCTGTCGCTGGGGGCAGTCTCTGGAAAAGTGACCTGGCTGATGGCACTTGAAGCATTGGCCATCTTGAGGACGGAGGGGTGCAGTCTCAGTCTTCGGCTGTCTCGGTGGGGGCGGAGGCAGACGAGGTGCAACATACGACAGCCTTGGTGCAGGGGCAGGTGGACGATACACACTGTGCGGAATCCAGACACGTTGCTTCTGGTTTGTGCCCGAAGATGATCACGCTTCACGGGGGCGCTTCGGCGAACCGCCGAACTTAGCCTGAGCTGTCTCAATAGTGATAGTCTGGTTCACCATGGTGGCGAAGTCGGGGAAGACGTGCAAAGCCAATGCAAGCTGGAGATCTGAGTTGAGTCCATCACGGAACTTCTCTTGCCTACTTGCATCATTGGGGAGGTCACTTGCATCATAGCGGGAGAGGCGGAGGAATTCCCTCTGATATGCCTCGACACTTTTGTTGCCCTAAACGAGGTTGCGGAACTCGGCCTTCATACGGTTCATAATCGCCTGGGGGACATAACGAGCACGGAAGGTAGTCTTGAAGTCATTCCAGCTGACGACAGTCCCTTCAACTAGCGAGCCCTTGTAGGTGTCACACCACTGAGCAGCGGGGCCACGCAGGAAATAGGACGCGAAGTTAACGTAATCAGCAGCGCTCACATTAGCGAACTCCAGCTGACGAGTGATGTCACAAAGCCAATCATCGGCATCCAGCGGCTGTTCAGGTTGGTGGAAGAGAGGGGGATTGAGACGCATGAAATCCCATAGAGTAACCACAGGCGGTTGGTTCTGGTGCTGGTTCTGATTCTGGAGCTGGTCTATGACTCCTTGCATAAACACTTGGTTCATCTGAAACTGATGCATCATCACGGCCATGTAGTCTGGCGGCGGAGGTGGATCGTTGGCACCACGACCACGACCACGACCACCACGACCAGCCATCTTGCTAAAATTTAACAGGGGTATTTCAGCGATGAGAATTTTAACGAGATGCCGGAAACGAGTAAGAGGTAAAGCGACAACAAAGAGGAGGCGCGGATATATAGGAGTAGTCATATAAGACATACACATTCACACACGTTGTCAATCGAAAATCGGGCAGCGTAACGTCGTAGAAATTAAGGAAAAAGGACACACTAGGCGGCGCGCAGACCGCGGTAAGGATTACATGACGCGACATAGATTCCACTATGTCAATCACGCCGCAAGAAAACTGTTGGCCACAGGAGTAAATGCCAGAGAACGCGCGGCCTGCCCAGAATGAGAATGGGATCCGCGGTCCGGGACCTGGGGTAGAACTCCTGCGACACGACTCAATCAATGGGGTAGCACTAGAACGTCGGGTGGAATCAAGAGAACGTGATCCTAATGTGAGAGTTTGTAAAACTTACCAGCAAGGATAAGAGAGCAGATTCCCAGAGCATAGGTAAGGAGAAAAGGATCCTAATACCATAGATATCACACGTAGTGACATCGATGTGGGCCCGTAAGCCAAACATTAAGTTAGCAAAATAGTTTTTCAAAGTCTAGACTCAACTTCGACCAGGTAGTGGTTGGGTGGCTTCCTACATGCAGTCGGCTCTGATACCAACTTGTGACGCCCCCAAAATCAATCTGTGTACAGTAATCATACACGCAGGGTACACGACTAAGATTAGGGTTCCACGGTGAGAATATCACAGCACAACACTAAACACAAAAGGATAAACCAATATGGTACAAGATAAGGGGGTCGCACGAACCCGAATACATAAGTTATACAAGCCATAATATCTGAGTACAAACATAGTTAGTCAAGTTTTTCCATAAGAAGGCTAGCACAAATAACATCAGAGATACAGATCGAAAAGGCAAGGCCACCTTCCTGGGAGCCTCCGAAACTACTCCTGGTCCTGGTCAAAGGGGGGCTCGACGTAGTAGTATCCTCCTCTGGGGTACTCCTGCTTCTGGGCTCCAACGTCGACTGCACCGGCCGATCAGGAAAAACATAAAGGGGGAAATAAAGCAAAGGTGAGTATCTAGCATACCCGCGAGTCTTACGTCCGCTACTAAGCATTATGCATTTGTATCAAATGGAAAGGGAGGCTGTACATAGTGGACTGCAAGATAGAAATCAGAATAAGGGTAAGAATCTAGGCCTATCGAAGACTAGCATCTTCCGACGATGTCTTGCAGCAGAAGAAGAGGACAGCCAACAGTTCAATAAAATGAATGTAATAACAATGCAGCAGAATTTGCTGCATCATTGTATAATAGTAAGTTGTATTAATTAATAATAATAATGCCTCTGAGTTCCCTTCCTCGACTCCCTGCGAGGAAGAAGATCCGGAACCATATAGTTTAATAGTAGTAGTTCGTAGTGGTAAGATCCAGCTTCAGCATAAAGTGTCTTTTTACCGTGGACACGTCTATTCAAATAGATTAATCTTCCCTGCAGGGGTGCACTGGCGTGACTCTACGACGCTCGGATCTCCAGGGTGGCATACACCTTATTAGGGAACACCCCACCGAATCTATCCGACACAAAGTAGCCCATCGTTCGGCAATCAACAGAGAGGTCATCTGCCGGACTATATCCTATGTACGCCGGGCTTTGGACCCTAACCCGAGCGTACTCCTGCACGGTGCGTGACTGGCCGGTGAAGCAAAATCATCGCAAATACAAATACACCGCTCGAGCAAGAGAAGACAACACCACTTCCCGGCAATCAGCCTGTGATACTGCTGACGTCTGAAGACCCTCGAACGAGACTATGATGCAGGGGATCCCACACTCCTTATCCCACGTGTAGGTAGTGCGTACAAGCCAAAAGGCTACTCAAGGAATCCGCCGAACCATTTAGCATTTTAATTAACCTGCGTGACAACCGTTATCGTTGTCTCGACTTAACTGACCCGCGGACAACGACATCAGTCTGGACCACCAGTACATCGGTGCCTGCCCTGTCGTCCCACCAAGTCTCTGCGGTTACCAACAAGGTGAATCGTCTCCTTACCTTGTCTCGCGTGTGCTCTTGGTAGAGCTCGACTTTTTGTGGTTTGGTAACTCCCGCGAGATACGAGCAGGGGCCGAGCACGCCAGTAACGTCGGTCGTACCCTCCCTGTCGTTCCCGATGCAATACCGCTCGCGGGCACCGTTGGGTCGCCCGACTCTTACCTTTTAGGACAACCGTGCTCAGGTACCTAGAGTGGCTATACAAATTCAGCAACGAGTGGAGTACAAGGATTACTCCTTCATAGCTCACACTTGATGGTGGCTCGGCAGAGCCGAACTAGGGGGCCTTAGGCGGTGTCTGCATTGTACCGTACCTATTGCAGTTATATATATTGTATTCGTGTTCCCTCCCCTGAGTGGTCACGGCCCGCTGTCTAATCCTAGCTAACAATGTGCAGGGCTCACTTCTTAATAATGCATAATTAAAATACGCAGCATAGGATAAGGGAGGTACAACAAGGGGCGACAAAAACAGGCTATGCAATTGAATAGGATTGTAATCGTAGCAGCAGCAGTAACAATGCCTAGTGCAAGAAAGTACGGAAAAGATAGGTGATATCTGGGGAAGAGAATGGCCCTGCTTGCCTGGAATCTCGACGGTAGGGGTAGGGTCGTCGACGAAGTAGTCGTACCCGGCAGCAGTGTAGTCGGCGGTAGCAGCGGGGTCTACCGGAGAACACTAGGGGGGAAGAAACAGTAAATATAAAGCAATCATAGCAAACAGATGAATGGCATGACGTATGCAATGTTAACGGTGTTCTAACGTAGTGCAATGCACGTTGCACGGAGCGGGAGTCCATACGGGGATAAAATACCAGCTCCGGTTGATTACCGGACAGGTTGTCCGGAGGGGGAAGGGATCATGCCGGAGGTTTCGTGGACATCCGACAAACGTGTGGATGGTGTAACCGTGCTAGTTGAAACAATCCGAACAACTTTTGTGTTCAGAATAAATTCATCCGGATACTTTGACCGTACCGAACAAACGGCCCAGAGGGGGGGATGTCGATGTTCGTTGAGTTAGAGGGGTGTGGTGGGTATACGGACAGCGTATCCGTATTCGTTATATTTTTCTAATCAATTTTCATGTATAAAGTTTTTGAATCTAACTTACGTTTAAAAGATATTTAAATTCAAAGTTTTAATCATTTTAAAAGATTTTCTGAATTTAATTTATTAATTAAATAACAAAATTATCTAGAACAGTACAATTTGACTGGTCCAACCTGACAGAGGGGACCCACCTGTAAGGTTGACTGGTCAACTGACCAGTGGGTCCCACATGTCAGCCCCACAAAACTAATAATTCATTTTTTTAAATTAAAACAAAGCCAGGGCCCACATGTCATACACTGGAATAAATCTAAATTCTTTTAAATATTAATCTGACAGTGGGGTCTACCTGTTATAGAATCATTTGCTTAATATTTTCTAATTATTTTTAAACAGAGGGTTATGTAGGTGGGGCCCATATGTCAGCGGGTCAGGGGGGTTATCTGTTAGTTAACGGGGGGTTAGCCCCCGGGCTAACCATGTGCGCCCACAACGCTTGCCGGAGCGAGTCCAGCACGGCAGCAAAGCCATGACGGCGAGGACGCTGCGGCGGGGGACGGCCCACAGCAGGCGCGAGGCCGCGCACGGCTGGGTACGGCGGGTCGCGGTGGTGCGCTTCGGCCATGTCAGACGGCCGCTACAGGAAGCACTGCGAGGGGAGGTGCCGCGGTGGGGAAGAGCACGGGCGGCAGGAGTGCGGCAAAGGAGGCATGTACGCGTGAGCTATGGAGCGCTAGGCGCGGAGAGGACGCGGCCGCGTGCGGCTGGGCACGCACGGCGGCGGCCGGGGATACGGCCCCGTAGCAATCACGAGAGAGGAGGTCGAATCGAGGGGAAAAGGGAGGCAATCGGGGTGGCGGCGACGCAATAGCTCACCAGAGGGGCGTAGGGGTAGGCAATTTGCTCGGGGAGGGGCGGAGGCTTCCGGAATTGGAGAAGCTCTCCGGCGGTTCCGAGGTTGAAGAAGGCTCCGGTTCGCGCCGTTTGTATGCTCTGGGGACGACTCCTTCTGCAGGTAGGCGAGGTTGACGCTGGCGAGCGCGATGGACAACCCGGCTCGGCCTGAGGGCGTCAGTGGCCATGCCAAAGCGCGACCACGGCGACGGCGGGCTTAGGGACGCTCGGGTGCGCGCCGTGGGGAGAAGAAAACGGCGTGAGGGGGGCAGGGAGATGGCGGCTAGGGTTTCCAAGGCGCAGGGGCGGGGGAGGTCTTATCCACGCTGCCGGCCGTGGATGGCCGCCACGGCACGCCAGCCGGCCGTGGGATGGCCTCCACGCAAGGTGAACAATGCCCCGGGGAAGATGACAAGGGGAGGGGGGCGTGGGCCGAGCCCAGTGGAGTTGAGGGGGTGGGCTGAGGGGGGTTTGTGCCCTCGGAGTAGTTTAGGCATTTCCCATTTTTGTTTTCTTTTCTGTTTTTTATGTTTGCATTTTGTTTAGCTAGGTTTTGATTTTTTCCAACAGTGAAACTTGCCCCAATATTTATGTTGCATATATTAGAGGTATCACAAAAAGTTTTGTCCTTCTATAAATTCTTTTGCATTTTTTTTACTAAAAAGGTATTAAATACCACCGTTTTACCACTGTTATGAATTGTTTGATTTATTTTATAACTTAATAAATTCCCATACCCACATGGACATGGTCCACTGAATATTTGTGATTTAACAAAAGTGATTGCATAATTTTTGGACAAACTTTTATTGTCACATGATTTTTTATATTAACCATAAGGCATTTTGAATTTGTTTAATGGTAAAGATGATTAAGAAAAGGATTAGCAAGAGTGCTTAACAACAGTAATAGTCATTACAAAAATGATTATTGTTACAGCCACTGAGGGTGTTACAAAAAGGGAGGTTCTCTTTATGATGCCACGGACGGATTGCCGAAGTGCATGCAATGACGGGCTCGGATAGGACAGGATTGTGTGCGTCGTGCCGTCCTTCGGGTGTCCATATTTTGGCCGACCTTAGCGTAGGCCCCTATACTATGTGGCCGTAATATTCTGATACCTTCCACCGTTGTTACGCCAGAAATCCAAGGTTCCACACGAGCTCCTGTTCTGCGGTGTGGTGGCAGGACCACTAGCGTATTGGCTCCGGGTGTAGGTAGGGTCAAATCCGCAGGGGTCATGCAAATACATAGGGCCCTTCCCTTCTGCCGAGTTGTTTAGAATGCTCTTTCGTTCTACGGTACCTCGGAGCAAAGGGTTAGGCAGGTAGTACGGGCCCTCTGACTTCCAGCTATGTGCTGCGTGAAACTCCCGCGAAGCGAATGAAGGGAAGCTCTTCGAGCTTTCTCCTTCGGCGGCTTACATAGTGGTCGGCCTTCCTACGTGCTCCGACTGATCCCCACTGGAGATTATATGAGGGGTCTTGGAAACTGTCATGACGCTTTGGTGACAAAGGTCACCGGGGTGAGTATGGAAGGATTCCGTGGTAGTCTCTGACTCCCTCCAACTCAATCAATATCAAGAACATGTCGTAAGCATGGGGGTTTGGACGACTACTAAACTAGACTATTGGCTAGGGCTAGGCTAGTTATAGCTTCTATAGTGAGTGGTCCTTCCGCTTTGATCTAGTTGTAGTTTGTATTGTACTAAATTGAACACATATCAAAGAAAGGCGATCAATCAATAAGTAGTTTACCTTCTCCGGCCAGGGAAAAACAGTGAACTCGTTAAACTAGGGGCTTTTTTATTCATGGTCGCTACTGTTGTATTGTATATTGTCGGGGGAAACTACTGCTTCTACGACATCCCCGCTTCCTCGTCTTTCTTCTACTTTGCTTGTTTCCGCGAAGGCTTAGAGTACTTTTCGCTAGGTCCACATTCGTCAAAGCGAAAGATCTGATCCAACGGAAATCACGCATATTGAGCGCAGCTGATATGTGGCTACTAGGTGCGATCATCCTGCATGCCATAAAAATATACTTCTTTTTTATGACCCATCATATAAAGATAGAATAGATATGGATAGAGAGACATTCTATAGATTCTTGAAATGGCTCGTTGATGTCTACGCACGCTTCTATTCTTGTAGACTATGTTGGGCCTCCAAACACAGAGGTTTGTAGGACAGCAGAAATTTCCCTCAAGTGGATGACCTAAGTTTTATAGAACTCAGGGAAGTAGAGGTTGAAGATTGTCTCTCTCAAGCAACCCTGCAATTAAGATACAAGAAGTCTCTTGTGTCCCCAATACACCTAATACAACTAGGAGTTGTATAGGTGCACTAGTTCGGCGAAGAGATGTTAAAATATGGGTGATAGGTGTGGCAAAACAAAGTAATATAAATCTGTAATAAAAAGTGCAGCAAGCAAACAAGTGGTAAACGTGAGCACAAACGGTGTAACAATGGTGGAAACAAGGCCTAGGCTTCATACTTTCACTAGTGGCAACTCCCAACAACATTAACATAGTCTAATCACATGATATTTCCCATAAAACATGCAATGGAGACGCACTTGGAGGTCATACCTTTGTGGTCAAGAGAGGACAAGAATTATGTAGGGCTACAAAAGCACACCTCAGAGTTCGTAGTTTTCAATCTATGGATTTCCCAATGTCATCGCGGCCATCCAAAGAGAGTACCACAATCACCACAACATATCTCAAGGATAGTCAAAGACAAGCACCAAGAGACTCTCAATCTTCAATCAACACACAAAAGAGGAAATCACTCATGAAAATATTCTTCTAACCCATGTCCAATAGACCGCTGTCACCATGGTCTCGGGGATTATACTAGATAAGATCAAGTGAGTACATCAATCCAATACATAGAGGAAGAATAAATATCATGGGATCGCCCGAGATTAACATAGCCTATGATCACGACGAAGATCACATCATGGGAGAGAGAGAATAACACATAGCTACTGGTAGAAACCTCAGCCTCGAGGAGGGACTACTCCCGCATCATGGAGGGAGGAAGCAACGTCGATGGAGATGAATCCGGGGGCACTTCCCCGTCCCGGCAGGGTGCCGACACAGGAATTCTGGTCCCCCGAAGCTTGTTGGCGATGGTGGCGGAGATCAGAATCGCTTCTGGAAAAAGTACTTCGATATTAGGGATTTCCTCCGCGTGGGCTAAATATAGGCCAAAGGAGGGGGCCAGGGGGGCCCACCACGGCTCCAGAAGGGTATATGGCGCGGCCTAGGGGGGACCCACACCGGGCACCCTCCTTGGCCCCTGGTGGTGGCCCTCCTGCCATGTCTTGGTTATTCCGGAAGCTTCCGGAACGCTGATTTTTTATATAATTTTTCCGGAATTTATTTGGCACTTTTAATGGCCGGAAAACCTGAAATATTAAAACAGCAGAAAACAGGAACTGGCAACTAGCTGCACTGAGTTAATAGGTTAGTCCAAATATGATCAAAAGTGTATGAAATTTCAAGCAAAACATGGCAAAGTCACACAAATCATGCATGGAGCAATTAGAAATTATAGATACGTTTGGGACGTATCAACATCCCCAAGCTTAATTCCTGCTCGTCCTCGAGTAGGGAAATGATAACAACCATAATTTCTGCGGTGACATGCTAACAACCATATAAGAACTTTGTAAGTAAATCAATCAAGGTATGCAATTCAATTCAAGTCTTCACAAGCTAGAGTCTATATTAGCATTGACACAAGCAACAAAAAACAAAGGGTGCAAGATCTCTCGCTGTTCGTAGAGTCAGTGCTGCTCTTGTCTGTGTAGGGCCGTCCCCCACTCCAGTCCCGGGGCGCTAAGGGGTTTTCTTTTAGGAACAGACGACGGTGTTTTGCTAATGCCTCGAATTGACGCTTTTGTTGCGACATGCTAAGTTTTCTCCCCTATTTGTAACGACCCGGTTCCTCACCAAACCGGAGTCTCTGTGCATTCTATGCTAGTCCCTGGATCAATAGCTAGCACACACAGTACATGATGTAATATCAAGAATAAACCACATGTCATAAATATTACATCGAAGATCCAGTATTACAATATAGCATACCTGCATAGCTCAAGGCTAGCTGACAAATAAAATACAGCGGAAAACAATAAAAGCTTCGTGGCGTCCATCAACTCCACCGGCATAGTTGAGTATAGACATCGTAACCCTACATCGCATCACTTACTCATCGTATACAATCCTGCAACACCGAAGGTTACAGCCCGACAACGGGTCAGTACATCTGATTTATACGGCAAGTCACACGAAAAAATATATATAACAGACCTACAACTACATGCAGGATAATTCAAAGGAAAGGCTTATGGTTTTATTTTGCAAAAAACTAATTTTTCCCTCACATACTAAAACTAAACAAATTTTAATTTATCTTGCTAGTCCTAAGTATGGTTGAATCGGACTACACCAACTCCAACCATCCCTTTATTAAAAGTTCCCACTCAAATTCTTATTAAGGTGAATTATCTGTCAAGACCATCCAACAACAATAATGCCCAGTTGCTCAAAGTTGTCCGTAACCGTGGACATGGCTAATCATGATCAGTTTTTACACTCTGCAAAGGTTTGTACACTTTCCCCACTGGACTCAACCCGAAGATTGAGACATAGTCTTTCAGAAGAGGTTGCCTCCACCCTTTGGTAGCCGGTACACCTATCATATCTACATCAGCTAGCTACCAGGGCCAGGTTCCCCACAACTTACTCATCTAAGCCAGAGCCCATATAGCCAGTGGTTGTACATGGAAGCTACTAGTCACACTGTCTATCCGATCTTTTTGAGCCTGGACGGCGCCCAGGGCGTCAGAGGGTACTCGCCATGACGCACCCGGTTCACCACCAAAACAACCATTCGGGAAGCATTTAACCCTGGTCCCTCCTTATCCAAGGCATGATCACCAGGATGCATTCCCTGCCCGTCCAGAGGTGATTTCTATTTAAGTTTGCTAGTCAAGTCATTAATCCTCACATAGCTCAATGATAACTCAACCAATCCCCATCTACAAAGCAATAGCAGTATATAACAACCACGATCCTAGGGCGACAATGAAATACAAGGTCAGAGCATATGGCTATCCTACTAGGTTTAAAGCAGAACTAATATATAGTCCTACACATGCATAGAGTGATAATTGCTACATGCATAATAGAAAATATAGGTTGAGGTATGGTCAAAGTGTAACTTGCCTTATACATTCGATGAAGATCTTCGCTCTCACGGTCCAGTCAACTCTACTCGTCACACTCCAAGCAAATCTATCGCAACGATGGAACTCGAATAAGCAATCACATCACAACGAGACAAACAAAAGATCAACAAACAAACACAAAGGTTTTAGCAACAAAACGAAAAGGTTTTGAAGTGCAAAGGTGTCGATGTGCTCAAAGGTGATCAGTGGAACGTGAACTCGAGAGAGTCAACGGATAAAGAATTGTCGATACAAGATTATGATCAAGGCATTATGAAATCAACGTAAAGATCATAGCAATATGAATTGTGTGTGGATATTGCTGATAAGATGTCTCATATGATCCAATATGCAAAAAGAATCACGTGAAATGGAATACTACAACACGGGTCATAGCAACTGCAAAACTGAATTGAATTTGAATTCAAACATATCAAGAAACATTTGAATTTTTGTGTACACTTGCTATGAACAGAAAGTACATGGAACGAGTGATCCAACGCAAAGAATCACTCGATTTGGATCAACGGTATAAAAGATACGGCCTCCGGAATTTGAATTTGAATTTGAAATAAATTAAATTCAAAAGTGTGCAAAGTGTGCAAAACTCTATCCCATGCTATAGTAAAGAACAACACGAGCGCGTAGGAAAAAAATTCACCTCGATCCGACTTACGGTGTAGAAGATATTGAGGACGCGAGAACGGGGTCTTTTCTGCAAAAAGGACTTCTTCGTAATTTTCTTTTCTCAGAAAAAGCGATCGGGTCCTCGACCCAGATCTGACCGGAGTTGCTTCGTTTTTCGGCGAACCCCGGCTTCTCCGGCGAGGTGGGGGTGGTGGTCGGCGTGCCACGGGAGGCGGCGCGCGGCAGGGTGGCCGGCGTGCCACAGGAGGCGGCGCGCGGCAGGGTGCAGCAGGTAGGGCGGCGCGGCCGGGAGGCGCTCGCAGTGGCCGGGGCGGCGAGCTGTGGCCGGGGCGGCGCGGCCGTGGCCGAGGCGTCGGGGCGCAGGGGCGGCGGCGTTCGCGGCGGGGAGGGCGGCTGGGCGGCGCGGTCGACTGCGGCCGGGACGGCGGGGCCGCGGCGGCGTGGCGCGGCCGCGCGACGGGCGGCGGGAGGCGGCGGCGGCGCGATTCCAGCGGCGGGGCCCGCTGGCTAGGTTTTCCAGAAAATAAATAAAAAAGGAAAAGGAAAAACTTGAATTTTATTTATAATCATAGGGAAAGAAAAAAAACAAAACTGGGTCCGACTTGGGCTCGAATTGCGCTCGCGGCGGAAAAAAGGCTACTAGGCCGGGGTTACAGATTTTTCTTTTTATTTAAAAATCGAAACTTCAAACAATTGTAGAAAAATAAATACTCATCGGAAAAATATGAAATAAATTTCTAAATTCATCAAATAATGCAAGGAAATTTATTTAATGAATACATTTTCCAAAAAGTAAAAAATAAATCTAAATAATTTATTTAAATATAAAATACTTTTCATAAACCAAATACCATCCAATAAATTATTAAAAGTATTTTTATTTGGTCAAAAGCATTGCCAAACCATTTCTAAATAATAAAATATAAATTTTAAAATTTTCACACCAATAAATAATTTGGTAAAATAATCATATCCCATTGGAATATTTTTTCAACTCTTTTAAAATATTTAATAAATCATTTCAATGAAATAAAAACTCTCTTAGCATTATAAAATCCCTAAAATAATTCTAGAGTTATTTATAATACTCAAAATAAATTTCAAAAACTTTAAAGTAATATTCTAAATATTTCCCAACTTTATTAAAAAGGGGATAAGTCATTTTATATCCTCTCAAATGAATTTCCTTGAGTTGAAAAATGTTTTGAATATTCCGAAGAATTACAATATTGATTTAAAACATTTCCCAACCTTTTAATATGTTGAAGGAGTCATATTACCTTCTCTCATTTCGTTTTGTTTGTTTTGTTTTAAATAATAAAATCCAAAACACTAATTATGAATGTTAGGGAAAGTCATTTTATTCCCTCTCTTTTTAATATTCAACAAACTCCAAAAGTTTTAAATCCAAGAGAAAATCAAACACATCAAGCAAACAATCATTATCTATTTAATTTTATTAACATTCCAAAATTCGGAGAATTTTGGGATGTTACACTATTGCTAGTAGGTTGAAGGGTCGCACACCCGGCACACATGTTTTGTCCTTGCTTGTGTGTCCATTACTCAAAATAGGTGACCTAACGGCCGCCGCCCGACTAAACATACCAATAGTCACCAAATTCATATGGGTTGTCCCGAGCTTCCGTCGTGGGCCCTTGTCATTAGACCACTATGCTTGTCTTTTCCGCCTTGACTCTCGAATCTTTTTCTTATCGGGTGGTGGCGAACAATGTTGCTCGCTTAGCGGGAGGTGCCCACCCGTCGGGCAGGCCTGGTTCCTGCCCAATAGAAGGCTAGACGGACTAGTGGTAGGGAACCCGACCGTACAAAAACCTACCCTATTCTCGAACGCTCTGCCGAGATCTACCCTGCCCGTATTTATTTGGAAGGGGGCCAAAGAAATGTCTCCATGTCGGGACCCGGAATATGCGTATGTAATTTATCATATGGAGAGCCGAGAGTCGTACCCACTTGTCTAAGCAGACAAGGCCAAGCACAGCACACTCTCGGAAAGCATCGTACGTGAGGGGCATCCCATCCAGGCTGAATGATCAACTGAGAAGGGTCCTCATCGCCCGCTCACAAGTCTAAATGATTATGGGTGGTGAAAAAACCATACTCATAGACAAGTCGCCTCAACCATATTATCGATTGAATTATAACACTTACATAAACAGACTCCAGCCCGATCACTTAGTCGGGGTCTCGGGCGGGCTCAATCATACAACAAAGTGTGCCACGTGACAGAGTCACGAGCAATCGCATCGCGATGCCCCAAGCTGCGCACATCTAAGGGCCAAACTGTCTGAGTTCCAAACCCAACTGGAGTTCCGACCGATCTTCCAGTCAGGACTCAAACCATGTAGGCACGACTGACAAGCCCACCTCGACGGATGGTTCTCCGATTGACAAGCCATGTGCTACAAGCCCTACAATAAATGCCACATTTCATTTCCTTTATCTTTCTATGCATATGGCGAATGGAAACCCCGAACTAGGTGTGACTCCTGGACTTGGATCGGGGTGAGTTAATAGGTCGAGAGGGGTCAGTGAGCCCAATGTGTGGTTGTACTCTTTGTCTCGGATTACCATACAAGATCTCGGGCTTAAGGCGGTGTTCAACGAGACAACCCACCGTGTACTCCTCCACAGCCTCTCATCGTTCACCTTGTATTAGGGTAGATTCACCAACACAGTTTCACCTTCATCAACACCATGGTCACTATCATCCCGACTCACATCAAAAGCATCCTCATTGTAAACTCTAAGCATGCAATAAGCAGTAACAGTTGCAGGGGCCACATGATATCAATCAACTCCTATGTCAGCTAGGATTGTGGTTTGCTTACTACTGTGACAAGATGATAGGTCACGCATCGGATATGGGTTCAACTATGCGGTAGAATCGATAACAAGGTGATCTCCTAAACATGCATAAGCGAGACTGAGAGGGAAGTGGGATTCTAGAGACATGATCAATGGGGTTTGCTTGCCTTGCTGACGAGGTTCAGTCACGGGGTCTCTTCAACGAAGGGGGTGATCTTGGGTTCCGGCTCCACCTCTATTCGAGCAAATAACACAAACAAGCTATCAAAAGAAATTACCATGCACATACACATGGTCAAGTGGTATAATATCATGTACATGTTGCTGATGTGTGGACAATTCCATTTAAATGAAGTGTATTGCAAAAGATTTGCAAATTCAAACTCCAAATTCAATTTCAAATTATACCATATGCACCTTTGCTTCTGTTCACCCATTTTAAAATGGTCAAACATGTAAAAAAAATTGCATATTCATAATCCTTGAATTGTTCTGATAATTTTTCATATATTATATGTTTAATTTGGAATTAAAATGAATTTTCTATGATTTATTGAAGTTTTGGCTATTTTCTGGATTTTCTGTAATTATTTTAAATTCTGCAAACTTGTTTATTGCATCAGCATGACCTCATCCTGACATCAGCAAGGGGCTAACATGTGGGGCCAACATGTCAGTGGCCCAGTGTTAAATGTTTGATTAATTAACTTTTAATTTGATTTAGGGGGGCTGGCCCCACCTGTAAGTGGCTTAGAGCTAAGTAATCAGGGGTTAGCCACCCTAATGATCCTAGCCACGTGGGCCTGCCGGAGGGAGGTCGCCGGTGACCAACAGAGCGGCGACGCTCTATGGACACGGCGGCTCCGGCCTCCTCGCGCCAAGCGGAGGGCATGACTGGGGCCCTGGAGCTCGCCGCATCACCAGGGGCACACCAGCGTCGCCGGGGCTGCCTTAGGCGATGGCGGTGAGCAAACGGAGCAGCGGTCGGAGAGGATCTCGACGGGGATCCGGCGGCGAGGCACCAATTAGAGCGCGGAATGGGGGATTTCAGAGAGGATCTCACCCCGATCAAGATGGCGCAGTTGTTGGAGTCAGAGGAGCCGTGGCGGTGGCGAATTCGGCGGAGAGGACCCACGGTGGCCGAGCAAATCAGCGATGCGGGCGTCGACTACAGCGCGTCCAAGCTCGGGATCTTCTGCGCGGGGAGGCTGCTCGGTGCTGCGTGTCTGCTCGACATGGAGGTTCGGCGAGGGGTGCTCGATGGACGCCCTGGAGCTCGTCGGGCCGCTCCGGTGAATTTGGTCAGAGGACAGTTCGAAGAGGAAGACGTCTGTGAGAGGAGGGGAATGGAGGAGGAAAGGCACAGGGCCTCCACGGCGCTAGAAGCCGGCAGGGAAAGCAGCTCGGTGGCCAGGGAAGCAGGAGGTGGCGTCGTGCTCGGCATGCCCTCCACGGCACTGCCTCTTGGCGGCGGGAAGAAGACAGCCTTGCCCCTGGTGGGCTGGGCTGGCTTCTGTGGCAGATGGGCCAGGTGGCCAGGAAGGTAAGTGGGGCTTGCACAAAGTATTTTTTCTGTTATATTTGTTTTTTCCTTTATAAATAATAGCTAGGAAATTTATAAAAATGTACAAAGTATTTATAAAACCTAAGTGACCAGTAGCAAGCCACTTCTAGGTTTTGAGCATTTTTCAAATTCAAACAATTTGAATTTCAATTCAATTAGGGGTCAACTTTAATTTCCAGAGTACCTTTTGAATTTTAGAAAATTGCATGGGCATGGGAATGAACCCAAACCACTTTTGAAATGATCACCATCATTTATAGGAATTTTCCAAATGCTCAAATGATTTTTGGAAAAAAGATTATGATCTGGCCATTTAATTAAATTCTTTAGGGCTTTTCTTTTCCCCAATTTTGAATTCCATTTGAATTTCTTCATGATGCAAAGGACACAAGCAACCCTAGAACTTACCCAAGTTGGGGTTCTGACACTCCACCTGCTCTGCTGCCAACAGTCTTTCTTCGGAATTCTACTGAACGGGTTGATCCTCCCCTCCGTTTTTTAGCAACTTATCCTAAGGTCTCTTCGCCAAGAACTCTCCAGCAACGACATAGGAACTAACCTGCATGCAGTGGCGGGGAGGTCCCTGGTCGGGTATAGTTTCCTTTATTTTTATCCCTTATAGCCGTTACACGAATTTGTGCAAGTGTGTCCACACCCCCTTGACTTGACGAGGAGTCCATTCTCGCGAACAAACACACCCCCTACACACAACTAGGAGCACCCATTCCTGCATATACATACAAGACCTGAGTAGGCAGGTCGAAGACCTACGAGGTACCCACTACTCAGAGTACCTTCCCGCAAAAAAAGATGTGTGGTTAAGTGGTTTGACCAAAAATGATATGCTTACACACAATACTACCCCTCTTCACGAAAGCTTCGCGGGGACCTTTACTACTTTACGACGACGAGGGACCGCCCGTAGGGGCTTTACTGCACAAGGCCCCTGCAAGGGTAAACCTTGATCCCAACGAATAGAAGATGCTTAGCTCCGCACAACATAGGGATTAGCACGCTTTCGGAAAGAACATAGAATAGTAGAGGATCCAGCATGCAGGACACGATGATTATTAGAAATTCACGAATTAGAAATGTTGTAATATACTCTTTCCCAAAACTTCTCATACCATACCAACCCACTAAAATGCAAATAGGGATCAGAAATGTGGTCAATATCACGAAGAATAATGAAAGACCGTCTATACCCATATACAAATGGATGTTTTCATAAGGAAGCCATCGAAGGCTTTCCACAAATTGAGATTTGGTCGTAGAAGGATCGAATTGTATCCGAGGAACAGGGGGATACAAAAAAGTAATAAGAGAAATGCACAAACCAATCAATCGTATCGGTATTATTGAAGAATTTGGAATGAAAAGAGGAGTAATGCATCCTAGCACGGGACAGAGAATAGGACCACTTAGATCGAAATAGCATTCACGGAAATGTTCTAACATAGAGTAGAATTGAACATTGAAAAGATTAGTTGACAACAATCAAAGATGGGGCGCCAAATTACTAAACAATAGGGGTCTTTCTGTGCAAGTCAGCTGAACACCGTAATTGATGAGTGAGTAGGTGGGTTAGGTGCACCCCTCTCCCTATGGGAAGTCATGAGGCTAGCCCACCCCCCCACCTGAATGAAGAAGTAGTGGGGCCCCCTGCCGGCCCACGTATGCGCCTGTATTTATACTAGATGACCCGTTGCGCCAATGGCGCAAGGGGATATAGAATACCAAGTAGGCACAGCAATGTATTTGTGTTGAGGCGAGGCACAATAAAGAGCAGCAAGGCTGTACAAACAAGGAGTAGGCATAGTAACACAATGCACGGTTTTCCCTGAGTATAAACAAGAGACCCGTTGCGGCAAATGCCGCATGAGAAACACTACTTCGTTGTAGGTTTGCCAATGAAGATGTTGTCACATATAACCCATGCTCATTTGATCTGGAAGAACCGAAGTCAAATTACATATAACCCGTACTCATTTGATCCGGAAGAACCGAAGCCAAATTACAGAAAATATTTAGAGAATTCAGATAACCTAAAACCCAAAATATTCAGAACACGCAACAGCTTTGCAAATTTAGATAGTAGCACAAATATAACAGCACACAAAGTCATAGGTCCACAGTGCATAGTTGTGCAAATTTCACAAATGGCATTATCTTGCACAAATTCAAATAGCTTTCCAAACATGACATTAGCTCTTGTGGAACTGCACATCAAAAGAAAATCCTATATTACCCTCAATACAAACTACATGTACATAAATTCTAAAAAGAAAATGACCGAACTGATGAATTAGTGATCTAAACACTCTTATATTTCTTTGCGAAGGGAATAGCAAACTGGGGAGACGAAGTAGGAAAAGTGCAGCCATCACACCGTCACTTTATTAACAAGAATGGTAACTGGACAAAATCGCAATATTAAATCACTTCGAAGGCGACGCAGGAAAGATACCACCATGAGAACCAAATCGAACGACCACACAATCTTCGTTGGAAATCTTGAACACCATGCGTAGCACACACCAACAAATAGATGCCTAATAGAAAGCTAATAGTCAAAACATTGTGATATGCCACAAAAATCCAAGCAATCTTGGGAACAATCAACCAATCACAAAAAAAGAAGAAAATGAAAGGAAATGAACCTCACCTCATATGGTTGCAGTCGACAACCAGCTGCTCAAAGAGCACCTCAACATTGCCCATGACGATGTAGTTGGCCCTCCAACGCCCCCGGACGCATTAAACGTCCAGTATGCATGAACCCTGTCATACATATGCATGTCCAGTCCAGCAAGAACTTTCTTATCAAATCGAAACAAGGTAACTAAAGTATGTGTCCCTATCTTTGATGGTTCATACTCGGAAGTGAAGTAAACGCATCTGTTTATTTGATATAAACGTATGAGCTTTGGAGTTTTAAGTAATTACCTTAAACCCACCAATGCCAGGATATCTCCAGCCCATTTTTTCGGACACGACGGGTATCTTAGCTCTCCAGAAGCACCCAGTACAATCTCAATAGCAGAAATAAGACCCTCTTCAGACAAGCTTCTGAATTCCATATGAAAGTACTCATGAAATCAAAATAAACCTGCATATAATCTCATCGAGTATCAGTAATTTAGTATACATGTTTCTCCTTCTATTAGAGAATTTGTATGAAATAAGATTAATGACGACACCATGCAAGTTTAAGCAAGTTTAACATATCTTATAACAGAACTGAAGATAGGCAAATTCAAACAATGGGTGGAGCAAAAAACCTAAACAATGGAATGTCGAAAGGATCAACAGAAGAGGACTCTCCCGGATCCATCTCTCTTTTCTCCTAAAAATAGGCACAAGCGAGAAGATAAAGCAATTAACTTTTGTGAGATATTTATATGTGCTCAGAGAGCGGACAGAAAGGTGTGAACCTACATATATCTGCATCTTCCATGGTTCATGAACAGCTTGCCCGAAGTGTCGGTGGGCATAGAAGGTCGTGTCGAGCAACCTTCCTTGTGGGCTGTCTGATTAAATTTCTTTGTTAATCTCCTGATTTGCACCTCTCCCTTTGCAACAGCACGAAAAAAGAGAGGATCTAGCATACCTTCAGATGGTTTGGTGACGCCATTGTGCAGCGCATTACCAAGCAGTTGATATACGACGTGCAAAGGCCAATAAAAAACATCTGAAAGAACGAAGACCATTTCTGAGCAAGTTGGACAAACATGGATCTCAAAGTACCAAGAATCTCATTAGCACTCCATAAGATGTCAGAATATGTGTACACTTATTTCAGATATACATCACATGGTAGTGGTATAACAAAAACGAAAATGCATCTTCAAGATACATTTAAGCTGAAATACTCCAAACTGATCCTACTGGGTGCCTTTTAAAAAAAAAGATGATAAGCACATCTTCAAGTTTCAAGCAATTCTGAATTTTTACAATAAGTACATAGCTATAGAAACCCACTTCCCTAAAGATTTCCACTAAAAGCAAGTGTACAGAACATTAATTACCACCGCTAAGAAACCAAAATACCTTTTTTTGGAACTGGGGAACCTGCGGCTGGATTGAATCCTTCACGATGGAAATGCCCTCGCGAGTCGAACTCGCTCTCTTGCCACGCCTTTGACTCACGAACTCGAGTCGGTATAAGCTTCATTCCGGATGAAAAGAAGTCCTTGTGAGCGGAGCTACAAAAGGAAGTTCAAGCTCAAGAAATCCTCTCAAGTAGGACATGCATGTTCCGATGACCAGTGAATGGATAGAAGGAGAGCTTTAGGCGTTGTCCGAATGGTTTGAAAGGAATAAATGTATTTGCGCTTGGATTTTCTTGCTATAAGAAGGGCCAATTATTTTCTCAACCAGTGCACCGCACCATCCATAACATTGGTCAAGGAAGGCAAGAAAGTAGCCGGTCAGGTTCCGTTTGTTCTTACCGATCCATTTTATCGAGATTGTGTGGGTGTCCGCTCATGTTCACGTTAGTTCAGTCAACCATTTGAGTCAATTTCTAGTAATTAAAGTGTAAGACATAAGTACAGTAACATGTCCAAACTTTTTCGACATACTAATATTTGAACTGAACTTAAAACCCGGAAAAGTGGAAACTGCACCCACAGTAGATCACCTTGCAGATCAAATATTTCGCAACCGATAAAACCATCAAAATTTAAAATACATTGTTTGCTTGACCACAAGTCTATATACCAAGGTATGACCGATGTAGTAGCAGATGGAGACACACCACCAATTCCACCAACTTGACAGCATTCTCACCGACATAACTACTCAAAATCCATGCACTGCAAGAACATCTTGCTCACGCTAGCACGGGAAGAATGCAAACCTTTCATGTAGGATGCCTGGAAAAGGCTGAATTTTTTTGCCTTCAGGTGTACCATACAGTATGAACTGAATATGTGTATCTACTTATGCTCTAGGTAAATTCCTGCATATATCTTCTACTCCACCCAGGCTTAGTTCGTCTTCGCAAAAGAAATCAGTTCATGAGAAAAAAAGGAATTTACAACTAACATTAAAAATCCCAGATACATCGCGCTCCTCTCTCTGAAAATTAGACACAACTAACATTTAAAATAGAGTGATCGGAGGTACGTACAACATTGATAGTTTTATAAGGGATGTTTTCCACTGGGGCAGTTTGTATGGCCTTGTCAAAAACAGATGTCAAACCCTGATCCTGAGGGTTTTGCTGTTTGTTTGCTTTCCTATGAGGCTGCATATAATAATTAATTAGTACATCAGGATATCGAATGATTTCCACTAAAAGCAATTGACCGGGAAACACAGCTCCTGAAATCTTACACTTGCTTACTTGAGAAGTACATTAACGCATCTGCAAAAGGCAAATGTGCAGATTTAGAATCAATAGCACACAAAGCTCATCATCATAGCCGTAACCTTTTAGAACACAGATTAGCTTAGTACAATTAATTCCAAGAAAAGATACAAAATCCAACCTAAACTTGTAAGGAGACCTATCATCTCAACATTTTTTTAAAGCTTCTCGACACAGTAAAATAGTAAAAGCACCCGGTTCTACCTTCCCACTGTCACCAACAATTTAGTATAGCAATTTTTTGGGGATTTCGAACAGCAGTTAGGTGTTTGAGTATACCCCGTTTAAGGGTCAGTTAATTTCTATTTAAACTATTGATGGTAAAAGGTATTCCAAACTGCACATTTTAGTTATCCCTCTCCACAGTTTATTCAGTAATAGCTTGCAAATTCCTCTGATTTACAACATCTAGAACACAAGCAAAGCTTATAGCATCGTCACTTGATGTTCTCTTTAGCTATTTCAGTTTTGCACTACAGGAAACCTAAAAGAGGAAGCTAGGACTGGAGTGGAGGTGAGCCAAATCAAGAATGCAAGGGAGATGAAAGAAAGTATGGGTCACCTAGCTGCCATAGTTGAGCTTCTTTGAATGAATCTGTGATGACCTGAAGATCTGATTCCGTTCTCGCAACAGAATCTCTTCTCCTCCCAATAATCTGTGTTCAAGAAACAACTCAATATCAGAAAAATGTGGTGCCTACAGATTTTACTCCCAAACAAACCAACCATCCTCCAGTTTCAATAAATCGAGTTTTCCATTGTTTTTCTTAAAGAAGATTCAGACCACAACAGTATGCATTTTACCATCTGGTACTACCTCAAAAAAAAGGACATAAACAAAACTTATCATACGATTCCCTTGCATCGCAAAAAGTAACCAAATAGAGATACATGGGTCAGGGAATTGATCTTGCAAACAGGTGAGAATTGTATGATGAAATCTACTGCTTTTGTTGAACAAAGGACATCCGCTAACAAGAAAAGTAGAGCTTAAGAAAGCATGCATAACAAAATATGGAAGAGAAGCAGAGTTTTCTTGCAATATTTTTGTACCTGCTATCTTTTAATCATTAAATTTCAACAATGGATATCTATCCTCCTACATCCTTCAAAAAACAAAAATAACAAAGTGAGTTTTTATGTGTACAAACACAATGAAATAAGCAATTCAGAAAAAGGCACTATGCATCATACCTTCAGGATGCCAAGCGACCAAATATTTATGCCAAAATGAATCCATCGCATACCTTCCACCTAATTTTATTGGCCCTGTTTCTTCTTTCTTGAACCTGCAATCGTTCACCTAACAATCCAATTAGTTATAAATGCAAAGAATAATCAGCAATTCCTCTTCTCCCTTTTTCTAATTTGGACAAAGCACTATAACTTGCACCCTATTAGTAGTTCTGAATTCTGAAACAAGTGCGTCTAGGTATGTTTAAACACCCATCCAAAATCTGAGGAAAACAGAATAATCAATAATTCTCTTCTCCCTATTTATAATTTGCACAAAGCACTATAACTTGCACCCTATTTGTAGTTCTGAAATATGAAATAGTGCGTTCAGGTATGTTTAAACACCAAGTCAAAAATCTGAGAAAAGCGAGAGGGAGACGAACACACAGTCCGCATCAACAAAACCACAGAGGACGCCCCCGGGGGGGTGCGGCAGCGGCCTGCACCCCTTTCGCCGGATCCGGTTGGATCCCGTCGCTGTGGACGTCCGAGGCAGCGAGGAGAGCTCGAGGTCGGCGGCATGGCCATGGTGGCCCGTGGCCGGCGACGCAGTTCCTGAGAGAGAGAGAGAGAGATCAGTGAAGAGATGGAAGAGGGAGAAGGAGGAGGGCGCGGGGGAGACGGACCTGCGGGGCGGCTTGGCTGCGCGCCGGCGTCCCTTCCCTCTCCTCGCTCTCCGTCTGGCCCGCTCGCAGCGGTGAGCGGCGCCGGCATCCTCGGCTGGGAGAGGAGACGAGCCGGCGGCTGCGAACGAGGAGAGGAGGGATCGGCGCGGCTGGGCAGGGGAGGAAGTGGCCGGCGGCGTGGGAGAGGAGGTGGCCGGCGGCTAGGGTTCGGGAAAAGGGAGAGGAGAGGATGGAGCGGCGCGGCGCTCGGGACTTATCCCTGCCCTCGTCGCTACAGTGCCGCCGTACCGCAAACCCCCTCCCGTTTTCACCCGGCATGCACGTAAATTACGCAGAGAAGGGTCAAGCAGGGCCACCAGCCATCAGCACATCCCTTATTCACTGCGGTAAAAAACAACCAACGCCCGATTAAGCAGCCAGCAGGTTAACTAGCACTATTTGAAAACTAATCCAACGCCTAATATCAATTTGAGCCCTCAAAGCTGCTTAGGAGCCGGGTAGAGTAGAGTCTTTTATAGTAGTAATTCTAACTAACTATTATACTGAAATTTATGTGGGAATGTTTCTACAGAATCCATCTAGCAAAATGCAATTTGTCGATTTCAATCTAAGGTGCACCTTGCCTTTTTCAGGTAGCTTTGTTACGCCTATTCAGCTAGGTGGGGCATTGGTCATAGCCGAAGTCGAAGGGAAAAAATAAGGTAATGAGATAATGGTGCCATCAAGAAGTTTTTGACGAACGTAGTAGCGGCAAAAAATGAAACTCTATCATGAAAGACCGGATTTGATGCAAGATGAATGGCTTTGGGTTTTTTCAAATGAAACCCGCGATTAGAAAGTAACCAACGGAGCCATACAATCTATCTAGTAGTGTGCCAGGGCACGGTACTCCGCTTCGGCAGTGGAAGGAGCAACTGTCTATTGCTTTTATGTCATCCAAGATAGTGGAGAGTCTCCCCATAAAATAGATAAGACTGTAGTTGAGAACCTATCTGAAGGCCCAATCGGCATCAGTAGTTGCACGCAACTCTAAAGAAGACAATGACAGAAAAAGGACGGATCGAGAAAAGGTACCTCGAATATATCTAAGAATCCAATTAACTGCTACAAAGTGAACTGACCGGGGGGCAGCCATGAAAGGCTGGCTTTCATAGGAAGAGCCATCCTGGCAAGAGATCGTCTGATAAACGAAACTGTCGTCCTACTGTCTGTACTGCGTCGGATCAGATAATGGTGAGCCATCAGTCGTACAGAGTTTAACGTAAATCTCCAAGGGAGTGTCAACAGTCTTCTCATCATTAAGTTGAGCTCGAGTGATCAAGTCATGACGTTATTTGATCTGAGATACCAAATATCCACAAGGAGAATGTGCGACCTCCAAGCCAAGAAAAGGCTTAGGGCGCGTCAGCGCCTTCATAGTAAATAATGGATGAAGGCGACACTTGATCAGTGATATGGTAACGGATTAATCACCAGTCAGTTTGATATCATCAAGATACAACAACAGAATAGCACGTCCTCGAGGATAATCTGATACGAACATGGCCGAATCATGATCACTCCAAGAAAACCCTGCCTGGATAACAATTGTGTTGAACTTAAACACGCTATCGGGGCTTGTTGAGACCATAGATCGCTTTGCGTAAAGGACAGACAAGAGAAGAAGTCAGAAGGGCAGGTTCTCTTTCATCCATATTTTCTAGGTGCGCACCTCTATCTACTAAAAGTAGGGGTAGTTGCCATAGATAGATTGGGCATGAGCAATAACCTATGCTACTACAACAATAACGGAAATAACCGATGCTACAGCAGAAACTACAGCTATACGTGGCGGCCCCACACGCAACTTTGTTTAACAACCATCACCCTTCCTTTCTTTTCAAATTATTCCTCAGTCAATCAGCAGCTTATTCGATTCCTATTCTTATTAAACATCTGATATAGATGGTGGGAACAATGAAGCAGATTCTTCATCTGTAGGTTGCAGTTCGTATGATTTCTTTTCTCAATCTCCTGCTTGTGTGTCACCACCTCCCACCTAAGCATCACGTCCCTAGGGACAGAGCCATCTGCGCTCTAAGGCAATCATAGTACTACCAGCATGGTTACATCTTTATGCGGGCAAGCTTCAACTTAAAAGTCACCTGATTTGGCACCAGCCAAAGGAGTAGGAACACCAGCTGGGGAAGCACCATTACGATCCATGGGATGCTTTGTCAATAGCCCCCTATGTTCAATACCGATACATGTCAGATTCCATAGCTTATGAATCTCTTTCTTTTTCCACTCTTTCCCCGTCACGCGAGACGCTTTTGTGGAACAAACCTAGTAGTTATTTGTCCTGCTGATCTTGGGTGAACTGATGCTCCAATACCAAGAGTTTTCACAGCCAAAGCTATTGAAGATGCTCCCTCCCATGAATCACAGTTTTCTGGACGCACTGCTTGAAGATCATGGAGCAAGATAGAGAAAAAAACTCCTATCGCAGTTCATCGAGCTGAACCCACCCACCGCCGGGCAGGTGCATCAGCCTCTTCTTTCTAGTTTCCGACAGGGCTACCCGCACTAGACTTTGACCTCTACTCCAAAAAGGGAAGGTGAGTGGATTACTTAGAGACGGGTAGATAGACTAGACTAAGAAGAAGAAAATAAAGCGCAGCTATACTAGGCTTCACCCATACCGACCGATTGTCACTTTTCTATCTTTTTCCAGTGCAGTGAGTAAAGTTGCTAGTTAAACTTGCCGAGGCTGGCAGCTATGATGAACTCAGTTCTATAGTAGAACGAGGTTTAGATAGATGGATCGAAGGTTGCGGGGGCATGCCAGCTGTGTCGGTCGTTCCTCTACTTGTGGTTGTCTCGACTGCATTCTATTTGGTATTCCCAAGAGAATGTGAACTATTGTTCAAAGTTGTAGCAGAATCCGAGATAGGCGAAGGAAGGTCAACCCCTTACACTTCAGAAGTAGAAGTCTACTCTTTGCCTTCTTGACTACCAACATCAAGACGACCGGTTACCTCAGAGAAAACCTAGGAGAAGGAATACATGTCTGGTTTTGAATGCCCCCATTCTTTCTGCTAGGCTCCATAGCTCTCTTTGTAGCCAAGGCCAGCAAAAAAGAAGAAGGCGCTCCCCTAAACATTTATCATAGCTCAAAGGAAGTTGAGCCCCTCCAAGAGATAATGGACAGACCAAATCAACCAACTCGGTCTTCAAACGTGACCTACAGTTGGGTATATACACAAAAAACCTAAAAACGAGAGGAAAGACTCCATGAATCATGGTGTATGGAGCTCTCATTCCCCGGTCACTAGTCTATGATTGGCAGTACCGCATCGATTGGGAGACATAGAAATCAATTGTTTACACAAATTGATCCGCCCACCGCATGTGCAAGAGCAAGAGCGTCAAGCTTGGCATGAAAGGTAGTGACGTCAGAAACCTATTTTTCAAAGGTTACCAGACTTGGGGTTAGCTACACGGAACATCTCTTTCTTACCCTTCGGGTGGTCACAAGGAAGCTCTCTAATAGATCACTTAAGACAAAGGGAATTAACTACATCACATGACTTAAACTTCATAATACTTCCCATTTTAAGGAAGAAGTGCATAATGAACCCGACAACTCTTGGATAAGACTCACAAGCGGATACCTTCGTTCGGTCATTTAGCACGAACTTCACTGCCGGTACAGGAATGCTTTCTATTTGGGTAATGAAGACAATGCACGCAGGGATCTTTTGAGCCAAATGATATACCTCTATAAGGATCAAGTGGCTTCAGGAGTTCTAGTGAATTTCCAGCAATTTATCCAAGATAAAAGAATCATTAACATTTGTTGGGCCATCTTTCCAAGTTGTAAAACTTCAGTTGGATGCTTACTCTTCGCCATGTGCCTCTAAAGTTGTTGCCGGTGGTATAGTCTGAGATTTCAGTGGAGATCAAAGGATCTATGTATAACCTTGGTTCAAGGTCTGCCTTATGTACTGAATTATGGGCAGGGACTGAAACAGCTTTGGGAGCTAGGCTACCAAGAACAGAGGTGTTTCAACAACCTTTAATACTTTATGTTGGTTTGATTGCATCAATGCAAGACAAACAATTGATTTGGACCTTTCTTCCATTATTTGTATTTCCTTATTCAGTCTTATATAGGTAAGGAAAGGAAAGAGGTAGTGAGTGGTCTATAACAATAAAAGCGTCCGAAAAGGGGATGTGACCATGAAGAGGTTGGGTTGGTTTTAAGCTGCCCTTAGAACGAATCTCTCTTTCGGTAGCAGACACCGAGGCTAGGAAACCTTATTCGATACGATAGGACAGGTAAACAAAGCAAGGCCTGGGTCAAGAGCCAATTTCATATTCTCCGATTCCATTCCTGGTCGAACTCTCTTCCTGTCATCGTATCTTGTGTAAGAATCGCTCTCAAGCTTCTTATCACTTTCCCATAAGTGGTAGTCTTGTATCCCGTTCCTACCGATAGTAATTGATCAACTTACGGTTAGAGTTCTTAAGCATATCTTTTTCCGTTATAGTTCTATCTTCCGAGTGGACTAAGGCATCAATCTGAACGATAAGCCCTATCGCTTGGTAATAAATGCTTCCCTAGCAGCTTGCCGGATAAAAACGAAGCCTTATAAATTGTAAATGAATCCCTAAAAGCGGATAAAGGCTTAAACCTATTCATCTATCCTATCCCTCTCTTAACTCTTCTCGGAAAAGGTTATCGTTCCCATGAATCTGGATCTGCCTCCTCGCATTGATAGCGATTGATCGAATTCCTACTCTGAGAAGCTTTTTAGTTTTCCTTTCTCTCCAAAAATTTCAATAGGAGAAGATGCTGGTCTAGCTTTTACTTCGGCACCTACTTCCTTCCTTCTCCTTGCTACTTCTTGAGTACTCTACTCGGCAGCATAATTTCCTATTACGTTACGTCATTTGGTTTTCTATGACAATGGGAAGTGGACTCAGGGGCTGGCTCTACAACTAACCTCCTAACCAATCTGTCACATCATAGAAGGATGCCTAGCTGAGACAACGCCTGTGCACGACTCACTCACTGAGCCTTCCATCAATCTTGCGTGGAAGCAATAAGCGGAGCGACGAGATCTTCTTCTGCTGAATTTCATTTCTTTTTTCATCAAAACATCTGTAATTCAAAAGAGGTCTGTGTGACCGGTTGAGTTGGATTCCTCTCGTCGAACTGGGACATTTCCCGAGATTAGAACTCCCCGGTCCTTAGTTCGGGAATAAGGAAATTCGATGATACACGACGATATTAAAAAAATTACTACTCAACAAAAATAGATAATTTTGAAGTGTAGATTTTCAGTCCAATTAGTCTATTTTGTTTCGAGAAAAACGCCGATGTTGATACATTTTTTTATCTTTTTTTCCAGTCTACAATACAAATCTTGTTGCGAAGCACACTTCGCGATCATATGATACGGGAAAAGCAAAGAATGCGGTGGTACAAAGACGAAGCGAAGGAGACTTTCGACCAACAAAAAACCTCTTGGTTTACTAGTTGGCAGCATGGATTTTTATTCGTTCGACTACCACTAGTCTGCTTAAGTTGACGGATAAGATGGATGACTATCGACATTGTTGTCGTCATGACACAGTCTCTTTCACTTCTCTTAGAAGAAGGATGGAATAAAAAATGGTTGAATGAACTAGCCTAAGTGGGTTCAAGTCTAAAGTATAATCATAGTATTTGTTTCCTCGGTTGTCTACCGCTCCATGGGTTGCTAGATTGGGCAGGAAAAAAGAAAGGAGTTATGGAGGAGTATGGGTGGTCCGTTTTTGCAGCAGTTACCTTGGTTCATAAGTACCCCTATTTCTTTCTATACCTCGTACCCTTTCTTGTAGTAGTCAGTCTATGTTCTAATCCCTTTTGAAAGAGCTAGAAGAAGTAATGGGATATTTTAAGCCCACACTAAATCCTTTAACCCTTTTGCTATGGTGCTCAGTCCCTTTTGCAAACTCTGTATCCTGTCTCCACAAGCTTATATCCCTCGTTTGAACAAGATACGTTCGGTTCTCACGATTGACTACATCATATTAATATAGAAAGAATCGAGAAATAATCAGTCAGAAGCCGTCTTTACTGAAGGAAACCCCCAATCTGCGGAATTCGACTCGAATAGTTCGGTCGAGCATTGGGCTCCTTGCCCTTAATGCTTATACTTATGCTGGGGCCCACGATGAACGACGCGTCAACGAGTCCTTCCAAACTACGCGACGGACCGGGCATGGGGCTGTGTGGGGCCCACTCTGAAGGGGGCCAGTCGGCCTACTACTGAAGGGGGCTAGCCGGCCTGCTGATACCCTTTGGGGGTTCACGTGCTGTTAAAAGAGCGACTGGTTGATACCTTCCCTGCCTTACCTATTTGTTCTTGCCTGCTTCTATCGAGGTTCATGGTGGAAGAAGCCCCCTTTCCCTCAACGATAAGGGAGCATTCTTTTCCCATAGGTATAGTGAATAAAAGTGAAAGAACGACTGATGGGAATGAGGACCAAATCAAGGTCAATCCTCAGGATGCATTGGTTAAAGATCTTGTTACTAGTAATGTTGAAGATTCCAATATAATTTTTTTGTTGTTTCCACTAACCTTGTCACAACCAAGAGCAAAGGCCCAATTTCAGGTACTCCATTTGTATCTGTTAAAATAGGAGATAATAGTTATTATGGGCTATGCAATTTGGGATCCAGTACTAGTGCTATTCCTTTTTCACTTTATCAAAAGATCATGAATGAGATTTTACCATGTGAAATTGAAGACGTTGATGTTACTATTCATCTTGCAAATATCCAACCGACGTTGATGTTACTATTCATCTTGCAACCATCGCTCCTATTGGAATTGTGCGAGATGTTGAAGTCTTATTGGAAAGGTAAAATATCCAACTGACTTTCTAGTACTTGGTTCAGTGCAAGATAGTTTTTGCCCTATTATCTTTGGTAGAACTTTTTCTCAAGACTTGTGGAGTTGTTATAGATTGCATGAAAGGAAAAGTATCCATTGAATTCAATGGTGAGCCATATGAATTTAACATTTCTAATTTTCCAAGAAAAATCGTGGTACTAATTTGCCTAGTAATGATAAAATTATTGAAGAGATTGTTGATGTCACTAAAGTAGTGCTCCTCATTGGATACCCCAAGTGGAAGGTTGAGAAGTAGAAAACGGAAAATTTCCCTCGGTGAAGATACCAAGGTTATCGTACCAGGAGGACTCCAAGTTCTCCAAGTAGGTGGTCAAACAAGGAAGGCGCCGTTTGAGATAAGTTACTCACTTGACCTGATCCTGCAAACAAAAGCAAATAACTTTGCTCCCAACGAGTATAGAGAGGTTGTCAATCTCTCCAGTCTTGTTGTTTACAAAGGATCAAACACAAGCAGGAAATATTAGTGGTGATTGCAACAGAAAGTAAATGAAAGCAGTAAATAGTGGAGGTGTAAACAATGGTGGAAATATGGACCGGGGTCCCATGATGTTCACTAGTGATGTCTCTCTCCCAAAAGACGATAAAACATCTATGTTGGGTGACAAATTACAGCCGGGCAATTGACAGAATTATTAACGCACCGCAATGCTAATTATGCTAAAAGAAAGTTAGAGGCTCAATCGTATGGGTAGTACGCCAAAACAAGTAGACCGTTTATTCATCAACATCTACTCACGAATCATCCACCTTGAGATATCTATCCAAAACATCTCGCTGGTATTAAGTTGCGAGCCCCACCCAAAGTGTAAAATCAAAGCAACAGACAACTGCATTAACAAACTTTGCATAACGTAAACAATCCTTCCAACCGCGGTTACAAGCACCGTTGTTTTCTCCTTGGTGGCAACATCACATCCTCTAGTCTCATGTTTCCTTCACTCAAGCTAGACATCAGGGGGCATGACCCCACAATCATGCATAGCAGTCCCTCTTGGATTTCCAATCTACTACTTGGACAAAGCAATAAAAAGCAATGGAGAACATGAAAGAATTACTCAACAACAATCTATAAAAGGAGAACCAACTATATAACTCATCACAATATGAACATAATCTAATAATCCATCGGATCCCATCAAACACAGCATAGAAACATCAGAGAGATTACATAGATATCTTGATCATGTAGGAAAGCTCACAAGGGCTAAGAATTGAAGCACAAGATTGGAGAGAAGACATCACATAGCTACTGGTCATGGGCCCATGGTCCAAGGGGGACTACTCACGGCACATCCGGGAGGAGCTCATGGTGGAGGAGAAGCTCCCAGAGATTGATCCTCCCTCCGGCAGGGTGCCGGGACAAGATCTTCTAGCGATCTCGGTCTCGGGATCACGGCGGCGGCGGAACAGTGGTGAATTTCTTGATACGGGGTCTTTTTTCAGGGTTTCTGTGTCGAGGAATAAATATAGGCCGAAGGAGGGCACCAGGGGGTTCCCACCCCTCCAGGCGGCCTCCTGTCCCACCCTAGGGTGGGGTCACGCCCCCTGGCCGCCTCGAAGGGGGTGGCCCCCCTTCGGCTCTCCTTCGGGCTTTCGGAGTCTTCTAGAATGCTGATTTTTGATATATTTTTTATGGAATTTTCTGAGCATTGTAAATATGGGTATAAACCTGCAAGTCATAGACATCAACAAACAAAAACTCGCACTGGTTACACTGAGTTTGATGAGGACATCCCTACTAATGTTACACCCATATCCTCACCAACTATACATATTGGACCAGTTACTAGAGCACGCGCACGTCAACTAAATTATCAGGTACTTTCGTTTCTTGCGAATCCTTCTATTGTTCATGAACATATGATGCTGCCTAAGGTAGATACTTTTGTTTTGCTTATGAATGAAGGACCTATCATGGACAAGAAGGATGGTCATTGGAGCGGGATCAAGCATGGAGAAGAAGGTGCGCGCGCGTGAAAGGACAATGGAGCTTCTAGTGGTGATTATCGCACTTTGAAGCCACCATAAGGCGCGCATGAAGTCTTGGACGAAATACGCGAGATGGCACTTCATTATTTTCGTCCAAGGGCAATTATAGGTGCTGCGTCACCTTCATATTGGGCTGGGCCCATGTAATTTCGAAATACCACATTATAGGTTGTTTTTAGAGTCCGTATGTGTGGGGAAACCGAGTTAGGGTTGTTTTCGGACCCCACCTCCAAGGGGTCACGAAATTCCCCTCTATTCCCCCATATATACAGCCCTTAGGGCGTCGTTTAGACTTGGGTTTTAATTAGATTTAAGTTAGCCATAGCCGCAACTTCGAGCTCTTCGTTTGTGTCATCCGACCAGGCCAAGACCGCATTGGAACCCCAACTTTCGTAATCATTCATCTTATATTCGCAATATCGAGATTAAAATTCTTAGTTCTTGCTTGTTCTTCGATTGCTTGCAGGAATTAGACCTTCGTGGTCAGGTTGATCGTGCATCCGCGGGACCAATAACCTCTCGGAGTTGGTTTAGCGATCGCTAAGGCGCAACGTCTTCGCACGTTCGTAGTCGGATCGTGAAAGTCGTCTCCACCATAATCGATCTCCACCATCTCATCGAAACATCGGGACACCTTCGCCTCTATCAGAGTTAGTAGGTTATTCCAAATATGTGTAAAAAGTAATGAAAGTGTAGCAAAACACATAGCAATATCACCCATAAGATCATGGAACAAGTAGAAATTGTAGATACGTTTGGGACGTATCAACATCTCCAAGCTTAATTACTTCTGGTCCGCGAGCTGGTAAATGATAACACAGATAATTTTTGTGGTGCATGCTACCAACACATATAAGAACTTAAAAGTAAAGCAAGTAAGATATGCAATTCAAGTCAAGACAATAACAAGAAAGAGTCTAAATCTAATATTAAAACTAGCAAAGTAAGAACATAAAGGTGCAAGAGCGCTCGCTGTCCGTGACTCGAATGTCTCCAAATAGTGTTTGCATGCAAAAAATGGGAGATGGGTTTAGAGCATAAAAAATACTATATAGTTTAGTTGAGAACTCAATCTACTAAAAATTCACACTTTGTCTCCTTCAGAGTCTTATTTTGACTCGTCCCCAGTATAGATGGCGTCGCGCACTAAATGATTCATGCTAAAGATGGCACTCATCTCCTCCCCCACCTCATGCCACCACCTTCCCCCAAGACCTCCTTGCTGCCGGTCATGGAAGAAGCTTCTAGTGAGGCATGGAGGGCCTTCTTCACTGGGATTTCAACCCCGACCTTGTGGTTGAGGGTCAGGTTCGTCTTCGTTTCCGATCTACAGTGCATTTCTCTCCTTCTTGCAACACCAAGGAATTCTTCTTGGTGGCGTCTTTCTCGTTCTCGTCTTTTCCTCTCTCTTGCTCTTAAGTTGCCCTTGCTCTACAATAATGTGTTGGTGGCTTGGCATCGGGTTTCAATGTTCATCACTTGGGTGATCATAATTATCACTTTTCATTGGCCTATAATCAAGTTGGTCATTTCATATATCATCTTAAGGATCGTGTCTGGCCGGATTTCGTATGCCATTTCAATCTTTTCAAGAAACATTGTTATGCTATAGCTCCGGGCTTTTCTAAGTGCTCTGGGGATTGTGAAATGGGTGAAATCTTGAGCCTTTCTCCCCCTTATGTTCGCACAAATCTGGATTTCCTAAAGGCTGGTGCTTTAGGGGGTCATTCTTCAGAGCGAGAAGTGACAAAATTTGGTTCTTGTTCTAGCCAGCCAAGAAAATCACAAGAACTATTTGATCAAGCCATCGATGATGATTCTCAAGGTGTACATGCCACGCCTATTCGTTCATCTTCTTTGGAAAGTGATAATCAGCCTGCGGTTGCCTTTTCTAGTGGGACTCATTTCCTTAAGTTTGGTGCTTTTGACTCTGTCACCCCATCGGAAGGACACTTTAATTCCCGTTTTATTGGACGGGCAATTCGTCTATCGCATTCTACCAATTTGTCCCCTGGGGTTTTGGAACGAATCCTTGATTTGAGGCAAGCTAATTATTTGGAATCCGACATTGGTGTGATCTTAAATGTCTGCCCATTGCCTAATACTGATGAAATATATCTTAATTTAAGGTGATGCTCCAAATGTGATTCTCCTAAGCATTTGGCCCCGCATTGTCAGGCACAAATCTGTACTGGTTGTCTCAACTTGCAGCGCACATGTTTTTGTGCCCCGACATGTGTTGAGAATTTTTGTGTTATATGCAATAGCCAATTGCATGTGTCTTCTTTGTGCCCAGCTCTTTGGCAGTGCAAGATTTGCAGTTGTCTGGGCCATGTCAGCAAAGGATGTCGCTTTAAAGGAAAGCCTTGTTATGTTCGGAAGATTAAAATCTCTACTAAGAATTTCGTAACTAAGAATTTGCTGCATCATTCTTCCAAGCATACCAATGTTGCAACGTAAGCCTTTGGCCCCTCCCCGTTGTATGTGGAGGCCTAAACTGGGTAACAAAACCCTTGTCCATGGTAATCCAAGTGAGCACTTGCAGTTTGTCCGTGCTGGTGGGCACAATATTGTTCTGAATATTCACATTTCCTCTGAGTTTCTGGAGTGGGTATGGAAGATGCACGCCATGAAATTTGTCCGTCATATTCAGGCTCCTATGGAACATGGTGATCCCATTACTGGTGCCCACCTCCTTGTGAACCCTTTTATGGTTTTCAATGCTCTTCTTAGTCGTTTGATCATGGCCTTGCGTGAGAATGCTCTTCCTGCTAGAAATCTGATGACTGCTGATCTGCAACTACTCTTCCCTGTGACCATCCCCTTGGATTTTGAAACCATGTCTACCCCTCTTGTTGGATCTAATCACTGGCCCATGGGGACGGCCCAGGTTATGGTGTCGGCCCATATTTCTGATTTGGATACAGTTGTTCCTGCTCCCGTGTTTGTCACCTCTGAAGATCCTTCTGATCAGACTGCTATTGTTCTGGTGGGGCCTAAGCTTAAACAATTGGTGGCCCAGAGAGAGTTGTGATTGGCACTACTTAACTGCGCCGCATCACTCGATCCACAAGGTACGATGGATTCAAGGCCCCGGCAATATCTGATGTCAAACCCGTGATCTCAAAGGTCAAGAATCGACAGGCTCCCTCCATGGTGTCATCGAGTTCCAAAGCTACTGATCTGTCTACTGGTCTCCAGGTGGCAATGCTGAACTTGGATGATCCCGCCCCCACACCCCGATTCGTACTATCAAGCTCATTTGCTCGCGGTTCTGCGGTATCCCTCTAGATGCTCTTAGCGCTGATAACCTTAATGCTAAGCGTGTGAATTTCAAATTCGACGCGTGATTTTCTTATGCTACATAATAAAAGCTGGAATGTACTCTGTTGGAACATCAGAGGGGTTAATTCTAGCGATAAAAAATTGGCTATCCGTAATATTATCGAATGTAGTGGTTGCTCTATTGTCTGTCTTCAGGAAACTAAGCAAGTGTATTTTGATTCAGATTTTTTTAAACTGTGTTGCCCTAGCAAGTTTGACATGTTTGAATTCATTCCATCAGTGGGTAACTAGGGTGGCATTTGCATATTTTGGATGAGTTCAGTATTTTCTGGCACTGTTGTTATTTCTGAATCATTTGCTTTGGGTGTGCGGTTTACCTCTGCTCAGTCTGGTGACACATGGACACTTGTTAACATTTATGGCCCTTGTTCTGGTCCTTTCATATTGGTCTTCACTGAATGGCTTTTCGATTTGGACATCCCTGTGGGAGAGGATTGGTAACTAATTGGTGACTTTAATTATATTAGATCACAATCGCTAGTTGAATTGCCCATTAAAGGTCGTAATTTTACTTGGAGTAACATGCAGTCTGATCCCTTACTCGAACAGCTTGACTGGCATTTTACCATGGTGAACTGGGCGGTTAAATTCCCCAATATTGTCGTACTACCTCTTGGAAAACCAGTGTCTGATCATGCGCCTTATTATGTTAGCATCCAAACTGACATACCGAAAGCCCAAATCTTTCGGTTTGAGGTTTCTTGGAATTCTCAACCGGGCTTCTTCGAGGTGGTTCAAAACACTTGGCACTCACATCATTATGCCCCAAACGTTGCTGCTCTATTATGCAAGAAACTCAAATACCTTCAATATGAACTGACTAAATGGAGTCGTAGTATTTCGCGCCTCTCGATCCTCATTGATAACTCTAACAGAGTGCTCGCTCAAATTGATACAATTGAAGAATCTTGTCCTTTATCTGACCCAGAATGGAGTTTCCATTTGATTATGAAAAAGCACCTACTCTCTTTGGTTGAGTCTAAAAAGATTTACTAGAAGAAGCGCTGCCCTGTTAGATACTTTAAGTTTGGTGATTGTAACACCAAAATTTTCCATCGTGTAGCCACCGAGCGATTCCTGCGCAACTCAGTGGCTACGCTGCGTCTCCCTGATAAATCGATTTTTTCAGATCATGTTGGGAAGGAATCGATCCTTGTGACGCCCCCAAAATCAATCCGTGTACAGTAATCATACACGCAGGGTACACGGCTGAGATTAGGGTGCCACGGTGAGAATATCACATCACAACACTAAACACAAAAGGATAAACAAATATGTTAAAATAGAGGGGGGTCACGCGGACCCGAAAACATAAGTCATACAAGCCATAATATCTGAGTACAGACATAGTTAGTCAAGTTTTGCCTTAAGAAGGCTAGCACAAATCACATCAGAGATACAGATCGAAAAGGCGAGGCATCCTGCCTGGGATCCACCGAACTACTCCTGGTCAACGGGGAACTCGACGTCGTAGTAGGCGCCTCCGGGGTACTCCTGCTCCTGGGCTCCAACGTCGGCTGCAGCGGCTAATCAGGAAAAACAGTAAAGGAAATAAAGCAGGTGAGTATCTAGTATACCCGCGAGTCTTACGTCCGCTACTAAGCATTATGCAATGTATCAACGGAAAGAAGAGGCTGTATATAGTGGACTGAAAGACAGAAATCCAGAGCAAGGGTAAGAAGCTAGGCCTATCGAAGACTAGCATCTTCCGATAATGTCTTGCAGCATGAGGTAAGAATCAGCCAACAATTTATATAAAGCATAAAGTAACAATGCAGCAGAAGTTGCTGCAGCATTGTATAATAATAAGTTGTAATAATGAGCAATGCCTCCGAGTTCACCTCCTCGACATCCCCGCGAGGAAGAAAACCCGGAACCATACAGTTTAATAATAATAGTTTGTAGTGGTAAGATCCAACTTCAGCATAAAGCGTCCTGTTACCGTGGACACGACTATTCGAATAGATTAATCTTCCCTGCAGGGGTGCACTTGTGTTACGCTACACGCACGGATCTCCAGGGTGGCGGGAACCTTGTTAGGGTAGGTAGTGCGTACATGGCATATAGCCAACACAAGACATTCACTGAACCATTTAACATTTTAATTAACCTGCGTGACAACCGTTATCGTTGCCTCGACTTAACTGACCCGCGGACAACGACAGCAGCCAGGACCACCAGTACATCGGTGCCTGCCCCGTCGTCCCACCAAGTCACTGCGGTTACCAACAAGGTGAACCGTCTCCTTACCTTGTCTCGCGTGTGCTCCTGAATGAGCTCGACTTTCGTGGTTTGGCAACTCTCGCGGCCAACGATCAGGGGCCAAGCACACCGGTACACTGGCCGTACCCTCCCAGTCGTCCCGTCGCAATACCTCTCGCGGGCACCGTTGGGTCGCCCGACTTCTTACTTGAAGGACAACCGTTACTCAGGTACCTAGAGCGGCTATACAGAGTCAACAACGAGTGGAGTACAAGGATTACTCCTTGATAGCTCACACTTGATGGTGGCTCGGCAGAGCCGAGCTAGGGGGCCTCAGGCGGTGTCTGCATTGTACCGTACCTGTGCAGTTATAATAATTGTATCCGCGTTCACTCCCCGGAGTGATCACGACCCTCTATCTAATCCTAGCTAACAATGCGCAGGGCTCACTGCTGAATAATGCATATTAATAATAGGCAGCATAGGATAAGGAAGGCACATCAAGGGGCGACAAAACAGGCTATGCAATTGAATAGGATTGTAACGTAGCAGCAGCAGTAACAATGCCTAGTGCAAGAAATGTACGGAAAGATAGGCGATATCTGTGGAAGAGAATGGCTCTGCTTTCCTGGAAGCTCGACGGTAGGGGTAGGGTCGTCGACGAAGTAGTCGTACTCAGCAGCGGTGTAGTCGACGGCAGCAGCGGGGTCTACCGGAGATTAAGGGGGGGAAGAAACTGTAAATACACAGCAAGCATATACAAACAGATGCATGACATGACAGATGAAATGTTAACGGTGTTCTAACGCAGTGCAATGCACGTTGCTCGGAGCGGGAATTCATTCGGGGATGAACGACCAGCTCCGGGTGATTATCGGACAAGGTGTCCGGAGGGGGAGATATCATGCCGGAGGTGTCGTGGACATCCGACACATGTGTGGGTGGTGTATCCGGGTTAGTTGATCTATTCCGAGCAACTTTCGTGTTCGAAATAAATTCATCCGGGCACTCTAACAGTACCGGACAGTTTATCGGACAGACGGTCCGAAGGGGGACGGTTCGATGTTCGTTGTGTTAGAGCGGTGTGATAGACATACGGATAGCGTATTCGTATTTGTTATATTTTTCTGATCAATTTTCATGTATAAAGTTTTTGAATCTGAGTTACGGTTTAAAAGTTATTGAATTTCAAAGTTTTAAATTATTTAAATGATTTTCTGAATTTCTTTTATTATTTATTCAACATTATCCAAAACATTATCCAAAACAGTGCCTGACATGTGGGACCCACATGTCAGCCTCTGTTTATTTATAAATCATTTTAATAAATCAAAATAGCCTCTGGGCCCACATGTCAGCCACTGGAATTTATTTAAATCTTTTAAATAATTAAAATCTGACAAGGGGGGCCTAGTGGTCAGTGACTCCAGTGTTAACTAAACTTGTTTATCTAAGTTAAATGGCCAGGGGCCCACATGTCAGTGTCTGGAAGGGCTTTATTATTCTGTTTAATTTTTCTGTTAAGCTGACAAAGTAATTAGCCGAGGGGGGGGGTCCACTGTCAGTGGCTTAGGGGTTCGGTTAACCCCTAATTAACTTAGCTGACACGGGGGCCCCACCTGGCAGCCTCACCGGAGGGCTCACCGTAGGCCCGCCGGCGGCCAGGTCGAGCTATCTCGCGATTCCGAGCGCCGTTCGAGACGCCGTTTGATGCAGTCGACGAAGAACTCGAAGCCGCGTCGATCTGGAGTGTTCCCGTGGGCTGGGACGCACGGAGGTGAGTGCAGCTTCAACAATGGCGGCGAAGGGCGTCGGGCTCCAATGGCGAATGCACATACGAGACGAAATCGAGCTAACGGTGGCGCCAAAATGTACATACGGAATCCTAGCAACGCAATGGAGCAACTGGCGCGGTCTGTGGTGCATGAGAGCTCGAGTTAGGTCGTCAATGGCGGCGGCAAGAGCTCGACCATTTGGGGATTTTGGCCACGAGCAACGGGGACGACCACGGATGGTTGGGGGTGATGCGGATGCTCACCAGGAGCTAGTAGCCGTGAGAGTGGGCTCGGGGGCGAGGCGGAGTAGCCGGAATCGAGGCTGCACGCCAGCGGACCCGAGGTTGAAGACGACCGCGATTTGTCGGGTGTGTGGGCTCCGGGCGCCTCTTCTTCTGGAGGGTGGCGAGGGCGACGACGGGGAGCGGCTAGGACATGGTGGCGGAGGGGGCAGTGGCCGTTGGCCGCGTGTGGCCACGATGGTGAACGGCGGCGGCTCGGGATGATTTTCCCCGAGGCGTGCGAGGCGAGGAGGAGGGGAATGGGGAAGCGGGGGTGTCCAGCAGATGCGTGGGCTCAACCTTATCGCCTCCGCGGCGAGAGGGAGCAGGTGGAGGGGCGGGGCCGGCCTGGCAGCGGCGCGGCGAGCTCAGCGCCGTACGGGAGCAAGTGAGGAGGAGTTGGGGAAGAAGACAAGGGGTGAGTGGGCTTGGGCCAAGTGGGTTGTCGCCCTGAGCGACATTTTGCCCTTTTTTATTTTGTTTTGTTTTTCTGTTTGTTCTATTTCTTTTCTGTAATTGATTTATTAACCCTAGCATTTTTGTAAAATGTTATTGGTGTTTGTAAATTGGGGTTACATATTACTGAGGTGCCACAAAAGATTTTGAGTTTTTATAAAATCATTTGATATTTTATTTTATTGAAAATGGAGCAGAACCCACTGTTTTTGCTACTGTTTGAGTTGTTTGGATTTTTCAGTGGCAAAATAAAATACCATAACCACATGGGCATGGCCCATTGATTATTAGTGATTTTATAAAAGTGGTCCCATGATTTTAGGGCAAAGTTTAATTGCAACATATTTTTCATAGCAACCAAAAGGCATTTCTGAATATGATCAAAAGCAAAGTGGGTCATGGCATAGTTTGCATAGTGATTAGCAACAGTGATTAGTCCACAGTAAAAGTGATTATTGTTACAGACAACTGAGGGTGTTACAAATCTCCCCCACTACAAGAATTCTCGTCCCGAGAATTTAAGTGGTAGCGAGGAAAAGATCGGGGTATTCATCGCGAAGGCGATCTTCGCGTTCCCAAGTGGCTTCATCTTCAGAATGATTCGACCACTGGACTTTGAGGAACTTGACGGTCTTGTTGCGGGTTCGACGCTCAGACTGATCGAGAATGCGGCTCAGAAGTTCTCGATAAGTCAAGTCTTGTTGCAGCTCGATCATATCATGCTCCACTTCGCGGATAGGGTCCTTGAAGCAGCGACGGAGTTGCGACACGTGGAAGACATCGTGGACTTGGGAGAGGTTCGGCGGCAATTCCAACTGGTATGCCACGGGTCCACTCCTGGAAAGGATACGGAACGGGCCAATGTATCGAGGAGCCAACTTGCCTTTGATTCCAAAACGATGAGTGCCTCTCATGTGAGTGACACGAAGGTACGCGTATTCGCCAGGTTGATAGGCCATTTACTTGTGCTTGCGATCATAGTTGCTCTTCTGACGGGACTGAGCAGCTTTCAGGTGTTCATGGATAACGCGAACCTGATCTTTGGCATGCTAAATAACGTCCGGACCAATGAGAGTTCGTTCTCCAGTTTCTGACCAATTCAGAGGGGTTCGACACTTACGTCCATAGAGAACTTCAAAGGGTGCCATCTTCAGACTAGCCTGATAGCTATTGTTGTACGAGAATTCAGCAAATGGAAGAGATTCCTCCCATTTCTTACCGAATGAGATGACACAAGCTCGAAGCATATCTTCAAGCACTTGGTTGACTCGTTCGACCTGTCCTTGCGACTGGGGGTGATAAGCGGTGCTGAAATTTAGGTGAGTTCCCATAGCTTCTTGGAAACTATCCCAGAATCTTGAGGTGAAAATGCTGCCACGGTCAGGACTGATCTCCAGCGGAATACCATGGAGGGACACAATTCTGGAAACATACAAGTCTGCTAACTGACTAGCAGAGATCGTCTCCTTGACTGGCAGAAAGTGGGCAACCTTGGAGAATCGGTCGATGACGACAAAGATGGCATCATGACCCTTCTGTGATCGGGGAAAACCGGTGACGAAGTCCATTTCGATCTTGTCCCACTTCCATTCAGGAATAGAGAGTGGTTGTAGAGTTCCAGCAGGTCTATGATGTTCTGCCTTGACGCGACGGCAAACGTCACATTCAGAAACATATCGGGCAATGTCTTGCTTCATGTTAGGCCACCAGAATTGCTGACGAATGTCTTGGTACATCTTGGTGCTTCCAGGATGAATGGACAACGGGGTATCGTGAGCCGCTTTCATGACCTTCGGGGTCATATCCAGGTTCTCATGCCTGCCCTTGCTGTGAGTAACCACTAAACGGTTCTGGTAGAACGCCGCACCTTTGCTATCAATGGTGAAGGGTGAGGGTCTCCCATTGGCGATATCGCGCTTAATCTTGTGTACGAAATCATCATAAAACTGTATACCCTTGACGGATTTGACGAGATCCGATTCGATAACCAGGTTATTTGCATAACCTTGAGGAACAATCTCGAGGTTCAACTTTTGAAAATCTTCATACAGAGGTGGTTTTTCTAGTTGCACCTCAAGTTCACTACAGTAAGCTTTACGGCTCAGGGCATCACCCATCACATTAGCTTTGCCAGGGGTGTAATGAATATCCATGTTAAAATCGGCTATTGTCTCGAGCCATCTTTGTTGGCGGAGATTCAGGTCGGGCTGAGTAAACAAGTACTTCAAGCTTTGGTGGTCGGTGTAGATCTCGCAACGATTACCAACGAGGTAATGTCGCCACAGCTTCAATGCATAAATTACTGCTGCCAATTCGAGAACATGTGTTGGATACTTGTCTTCGTGAGCACGCAACTGACGAGAGCCATAAGCAATCACTTTGCGCTCTTGCATTAGGACACATCCTAATCCTTGACGAGACGCGTCGCAATATATCACGAAGTCCTTCTGAGTATCGGGGGGAGCGAGCACCGGGGGAGAAGTTAGCTTGTCCTTGAGCGCTTGGAAACTTTCTTGACATTTATCTGTCCACTCAAACTTGATGCCTTTGTGAAGCAGATTAGTCAGAGGCCTGGCAATCTTGGAGAAATTCTCGACGAAACGGCGGCAATAGCTAGCGAGCCCGAGGAAACTGCGGACTTGCTTGACGGTCTTGGGAGGAGTCCAGTCAAGAATAGCCTGGATACGTTCTGGGGTGACGGCAATGCCATCCTTGGAAATCACATGTCCAAGGTAGGTTACTTCGGGAAGCCAGAACTCACACTTAGAATACTTAGCGTAGAGTTTGTGTTCTTGAAGCTTCTCTAGTATAAGACGAAGACGTTCAGCATGTTCTTCTTCATTCTTGGAATATATCAATATATCATCCAGATAAACCACGACGAACTGGTCGAGGTACTCCATGAAAATATAATTCATCAATCTGGAGAAGGTGGCTGGAGCATTGGTTAAGCCAAAGGACATGACAGTGGACTCGTATGAACCATAGCGAGTAATGAAGGCAGTCTTCGGAATGTCCTCATCACGGACTCGGATTTGGTGATAACCCAACCTCAAGTTGAGTTTAGAGAACACCTTGGATCCGGCAAGTTGATCATACATATCGTTGATCCGGGGAAGTGGGTATTTGTTCTGGATGGTGGCTTGGTTAATGGGCCGATAATCTTGGACCAATCGGTTTGTCCCATCGCTCTTCTTGACAAAGAGCGAAGGTGCTCCCCAAGCTGAGGAACTGGGGCGAATGAATCCTTTCTGAAGTGCCTTGTCGATTTCCTCCTTAAGTTCAAGGAGTTCATGTGGCGGCATCTTGTAAGGACGCTTGGCAATAGGGGTGGTGCCGGGCTTCAAGTCGATGACAAATTCAACTTCTCTGATCGGGGGTATTCCCGGCAGTTCTTCTGGGAAGACGTCGGGAAAATCGCGAACGACTGGAACGTTCTCGATGCCTTCGAGGGGGGCGACATTCAAAGCATTCATAAAAAATATCTGTGTTTCAGCATTATGGGTAACTCGGGTGGTGTGGTTAACAATCTCGCCGGAGGGGTGAAAAAGTTGGACAGACTTGGTGCCACAATAGTGTGCGGCATCGTGAAATTTCAACCAATCCATGCCCAGAATTAGGTCTATGGTGAAGGTTTTCAGGATGATGGGGGACACAAGGAATATAATCCCTTCGACGTCAATGGTGACATCGTGTACCATGATGGAGGTTTGGCAACGGCCTCCAGGGGTGCGGACAACCATCGGTGGGTTCATCTTCTCAAACGTAATGTTACGCGATAATGCAAATGCTTCCGACATGAATGAATGCGATGCTCCTGAATCAAATAAAACAGTAGCAGGTGCGGAATTAATGAGAAGGGTCCCCATCACGGTAGCGGGTTGTTCCTGAGCTTCTTCCACATTAATGTTGTAAGCATGTCCATGAGCATGAGCAACAGACCCAGTATTATAGTTGGGGGTCGTGTTGTTGCCACGACCATTTCCACGGCCAGTGGGGTGAACTACCAGTTGCTTCTGTTTCTGGGGGCACTCCCTGGAAAAATGCCCAGGTTGGCGGCACGTGAAGCATAATCCATCCTGAGGACGAAGGGGGGTAGCATTGGGTGGTGCAGGCAGAGCTCTTGGCATCTGCGATGGCGGAGGCACACGGGGTGCAACATAAGACGGCCTTGGAGCAGGGACAGGTGAATGGGTCACACTGGTAGGGAGCCAGATACGACGCTTCTGCGTTGCGCCCGAAGATGAGCCAACATCACGATAGCGCTTCAGAGAGTTCTTGTGCTCCATCTGGGCAGTCTCGACGGTGATAGCCTTGTTCACCATGGTGGCGAAGTTGGCGAAATCATGAACGGCAAGAGCGAGCCTGAGGTCTGGATTGAGGCCACGACGGAACTTCTGCTGCCTGCGAGCATCAGTGGTGATCTCTTCTCCCGCATAGCGAGAGAGGTTGAGGAACTCACGCTGATAGGCTTCAACAGTCATGTCGCCCTGAGTGAGGTTGCGGAATTCTTCCGCCTTACGATCCATGATCCCCTGAGGAATGTAGCGGGCGCGGAAGGCAGACTGAAATTCATCCCAGGTGATGACTTCACCAACTGGCATTGAACGCTTGTGGGTGCTCCACCACTGCGCAGCGGCGCCTTTCAGGTGATAAGACGCAAAGTTCACATAATCGGCTGGATCGACATTAGCAGACTCCAGCTCGTGCGTGATGTCGCGAAGCCAGTCATCAGCATCCAACGGCTGAACAGTGTTGCGGAACATAGTGGGGTTGAGGCGGGTGAAGTCGTGCAGAGTCACGGTGGCATGCTGATGGTGGTGCCCATTCTGATTCGGCCGGGGGAACTGGGCCATGACATTCTCCATGAACTGACGGTTCAGCTTGAACTGGTGCATCATCCCGGCCATGTAATCTGGCGGCGGAGGTGGGTCGTTGGCAGCACGACCACGACCACGACCACCACGACCAGCCATCCTGCTAGAATTTAACAGGGGTATTTCAGCGATGAAAATTTAACGAGATAACGGAATCAAGCTTGAAGTAAGTCGACAACGAAGAGGAGGCGCGGATATATATAGGAGTAGTCATATAAGACATACACATTTACACAGAGAGTCAATCGAAAATCGGGCAGCGTAACGTCGTAGAAATTAAGGAAAAAGGACTCACTAGGCGGCGTGCAGACCGCGGTAAGGATTACACGATGCGACATAGATTCCACTATGTCAATCACGCCGCAAGAAAACTGTTGGCCACAGGAGTTAATGCCAGAGGACGCGCGGCCTGCCCAGAATGAGAATGGGATCCGCGGTCCGGGACCTGGGGTAGAACTCCTGCGACACGACTCAATCAATGGGGAAGCACCAAAAACGCCTGGTGGAATCCAGAGAACGTGATCCTAATGTCAGAGTTTTTAAAACTTACCAGCAAGGATAAGAGAGCAGAGTCCCAGAGCATAGGTAAGGAGAAAAGGATCCTAATACCATAGATATCACACGTAGTGACATCGATGTGGGCCCGTAAGCCAAATATTAAGTCAGCAAAAAAGTTTTCAAAGTCTAGACTCAACTTCGACCAATTAGTGGTGGGGTGGCTTCCTACAGGCAGTCGTCTCTGATACCAACTTGTGACGCCCCCAAAATCAATCCGTGTACAGTAATCATACACGCAGGGTACACGGCTGAGATTAGGGTGCCACGATGAGAATATCATAGCACAACACTAAACACAAAAGGATAAACAAATATGTTACAATAGAGGGGGGTCACGCGGACCCGAAAACATAAGTCATACAAGCCATAATATCTGAGTACAGACATAGTTAGTCAAGTTTTTCCTTAAGAAGGCTAGCACAAATCACATCAGAGATACAGATCGAAAAGGCGAGGCCTCCTGCCTGGGATCCACCGAACTACTCCTGGTCAACGGGGAACTCAACGTCGTAGTAGGCGCCTCCGGGGTACTCCTGCTCCTGGGCTCCAACGTCAGCTGCAGCGGCCGATCAGGCAAAACAGTAAAGGAAATAAAGCAGGTGAGTATCTAGTATACCTGCGAGTCTTACGTCCGCTACTAAGCATTATGCAATGTATCAACGGGAAGAAGAGGCTGTACATAGTGGACTGAAAGACAGATATCCAGAGCAAGGGTAAGAATCTAGGCCTATCGAAGACTAGCATCTTCCGACGATGTCTTGCAGCATGAGGTAAGAATCAGCCAACAGTTTATATAAAGCATAAAGTAAGAATGCAGCAGAAGTTGCTGCAACATTGTATAATAATAAGTTGTAATAATTAGCAATGCCTCCGAGTTCACCTCCTCGACATCCCCGCAAGAAAGAAAACCCGGAACCATAGAGTTTAATAATAATAGTTTGTAGTAGTAAGATCCAGCTTCAGCATAAAGCGTCCTGTTACCGTGGACACGACTATTCGAATAGATTAATCTTCCCTGCAGGGGTGCACTTGTGTTATGCTACACGCACGGATCTCCAGGGTGGCGGGAACCTTGTTAGGGAACACTCCACCGAGGCTATCCGACAATTCATAGCCCATCTTTCAAACTCAACAGAGAGGCCATCAGCCGGTCTAAATCCTAAGTACTCAGGGCCTTGGACCCCAACCCTAACGTACTCCTGCACGGTGCGTGGGTGGCCGGGAAGCCGTAACAAAAACAACACAGCTCGAGCCAAGAAGACAGCGCACTTCCCGGCAATCAGCCCGCGGTACTGCTGACGTCTGAAGAGTCCTCGGACGACACTACGAAGCAGAGGAGCCCATAAACTCGTAATTCCCACGGGTAGGTAGTGCGTACATGGCATATAGCGAACTCAAGACATTCACTGTACCATTTAACATTTTAATTAACCTGCGTGACAACCGTTATCGTTGCCTCGACTTAACTGACCCGCGGACAACGACAGCAGCCAGGACCACCAGTACATCGGTGCCTGCCCCGTCGTCCCACCAAGTCACTGCGATTACCAACAAGGTGAACCGTCTCCTTACCTTGTCTCGCGTGTGCTCCTGAAGGAGCTCGACTTTCGTGGTTTGGCAACTCTCGGGGCCAACGATCAGGGGCCAAGCACACCGGTACACTGGTCGTACCCTCCCTGTCGTCCCGTCGCAATACCTCTCGTGGGCACCGTTGGGTCGCCCGACTTCTTACCTGAAGGACAACCGTTACTCAGGTACCTAGAGCGGCTATACAGAGTCAGCAAAGAGTGGAGTACAAGGATTACTCCTTGATAGCTCACACTTGATGGTGGCTCGGCAGAGCCGAGCTAGGGGGCCTCAGCAAGATTTGGCAGTGCAAGATTTGCAGTTGTCTGGGCCATGTCAGCAAAGGATGTCGCTTTAAAGGAAAGCCTTGTTATGTTCGGAAGATTAAAATCTCTACTAAGAATTTCGTAACTAAGAATTTGCTGCATCATTCTTCCAAGCATACCAATGTTGCAACGTAAGCCTTTGGCCCCTCCCCGTTGTATGTGGAGGCCTAAACTGGGTAACAAAACCCTTGTCCATGGTAATCCAAGTGAGCACTTGCAGTTTGTCCGTGCTGGTGGGCACAATATTGTTCTGAATATTCACATTTCCTCTGAGTTTCTGGAGTGGGTATGGAAGATGCACGCCATGAAATTTGTCCGTCATATTCAGGCTCCTATGGAACATGGTGATCCCATTACTGGTGCCCACCTCCGTGTGAACCCTTTTATGGTTTTCAATGCTCTTCTTAGTCGTTTGATCATGGCCTTGCGTGAGAATGCTCTTCCTGCTAGAAATCTGATGACTGCTGATCTGCAACTACTCTTCCCTGTGACCATCCCCTTGGATTTTGAAACCATGTCTACCCCTCTTGTTGGATCTAATCACTGGCCCATGGGGACGGCCCAGGTTATGGTGTCGGCCCATATTTCTGATTTGGATACAGTTGTTCCTGCTCCCGTGTTTGTCACCTCTGAAGATCCTTCTGATCAGACTGCTATTGTTCTGGTGGGGCCTAAGCTTAAACAATTGGTGGCCCAGAGAGAGTTGTGATTGGCACTACTTAACTGCGCCGCATCACTCGATCCACAAGGTACGATGGATTCAAGGCCCCGGCAATATCTGATGTCAAACCCGTGATCTCAAAGGTCAAGAATCGACAGGCTCCCTCCATGGTGTCATCGAGTTCCAAAGCTACTGATCTGTCTACTGGTCTCCAGGTGGCAATGCTGAACTTGGATGATCCCGCCCCCACACCCCGATTCGTACTATCAAGCTCATTTGCTCGCGGGTCTGCGGTATCCCTCTAGATGCTCTTAGCGCTGATAACCTTAATGCTAAGCGTGTGAATTTCAAATTCGACGCGTGATTTTCTTATGCTACATAATAAAAGATGGAATGTACTCTGTTGGAACATCAGAGGGGTTAATTCTAGCGATAAAAAATTGGCTATCCGTAATATTATCGAATGTAGTGGTTGCTCTATTGTCTGTCTTCAGGAAACTAAGCAAGTGTATTTTGATTCAGATTTTTTTAAACTGTGTTGCCCTAGCAAGTTTGACATGTTTGAATTCATTCCATCAGTGGGTAACTAGGGTGGCATTTGCATATTTTGGATGAGTTCAGTATTTTCTGGCACTGTTGTTATTTCTGAATCATTTGCTTTGGGTGTGCGGTTTACCTCTGCTCAGTCTGGTGACACATGGACACTTGTTAACATTTATGGCCCTTGTTCTGGTTCTTTCATATTGGTCTTCACTGAATGGCTTTTCGATTTGGACATCCCTGTGGGAGAGGATTGGTAACTAATTGGTGACTTTAATTATATTAGATCACAATCGCTAGTTGAATTGCCCATTAAAGGTCGTAATTTTACTTGGAGTAACATGCAGTCTGATCCCTTACTCGAACAGCTTGACTGGCATTTTACCATGGTGAACTGGGCGGTTAAATTCCCCAATATTGTCGTACTACCTCTTGGAAAACCAGTGTCTGATCATGCGCCTTATTATGTTAGCATCCAAACTGACATACCGAAAGCCCAAATCTTTCGGTTTGAGGTTTCTTGGAATTCTCAACCGGGCTTCTTCGAGGTGGTTCAAAACACTTGGCACTCACATCATTATGCCCCAAACGTTGCTGCTCTATTATGCAAGAAACTCAAATACCTTCAATATGAACTGAATAAATGGAGTCGTAGTATTTCGCGCCTCTCGATCCTCATTGATAACTCTAACAGAGTGCTCGCTCAAATTGATACAATTGAAGAATCTTGTCCTTTATCTGACCCAGAATGGAGTTTCCATTTGATTATGAAAAAGCACCTACTCTCTTTGGTTGAGTCTAAAAAGATTTACTAGAAGAAGCGCTGCCCTGTTAGATACTTTAAGTTTGGTGATTGTAACACCAAAATTTTCCATCGTGTAGCCACCGAGCGATTCCTGCGCAACTCAGTGGCTACGCTGCGTCTCCCTGACAAATCGATTTTTTCAGATCATGTTGGGAAGGAATCGATCCTTGTGACGCCCCCAAAATCAATCCGTGTACAGTAATCATACACGCAGGGTACAAGGCTGAGATTAGGGTGCCACAGTGAGAATATCACATCACAACACTAAACACAAAAGGATAAACAAATATGTTAAAATAGAGGGGGGTCACGCGGACCCGAAAACATAAGTCATACAAGCCATAATATCTGAGTACAGACATAGTTAGTCAAGTTTTGCCTTAAGAAGGCTAGCACAAATCACATCAGAGATACAGATCGAAAAGGCGAGGCATCCTGCCTGGGATCCACCGAACTACTCCTGGTCAACGGGGAACTCGACGTCGTAGTAGGCGCCTCCGGGGTACTCCTGCTCCTGGGCTCCAACGTCGGCTGCAGCGGCTAATCAGGAAAAACAGTAAAGGAAATAAAGCAGGTGAGTATCTAGTATACCCGCGAGTCTTACGTCCGCTACTAAGCATTATGCAATGTATCAACGGAAAGAAGAGGCTGTATATAGTGGACTGAAAGACAGAAATCCAGAGCAAGGGTAAGAAGCTAGGCCTATCGAAGACTAGCATCTTCCGATGATGTCTTGCAACATGAGGTAAGAATCAGCCAACAATTTATATAAAGCATAAAGTAACAATGCAGCAGAAGTTGCTGCAGCATTGTATAATAATAAGTTGTAATAATGAGCAATGCCTCCGAGTTCACCTCCTCGACATCCCCGCGAGGAAGAAAACCCGGAACCATACAGTTTAATAATAATAGTTTGTAGTGGTAAGATCCAACTTCAGCATAAAGCGTCCTGTTACCGTGGACACGACTATTCGAATAGATTAATCTTCCCTGCAGGGGTGCACTTGTGTTACGCTACACGCACGGATCTCCAGGGTGGCGGGAACCTTGTTAGGGTAGGTAGTGCGTACATGGCATATAGCCAACACAAGACATTCACTGAACCATTTAACATTTTAATTAACCTGCGTGACAACCGTTATCGTTGCCTCGACTTAACTGACCCGCGGACAACGACAGCAGCCAGGACCACCAGTACATCGGTGCCTGCCCCGTCGTCCCACCAAGTCACTGCGGTTACCAACAAGGTGAACCGTCTCCTTACCTTGTCTCGCGTGTGCTCCTGAATGAGCTCGACTTTCGTGGTTTGGCAACTCTCGCGGCCAACGATCAGGGGCCAAGCACACCGGTACACTGGTCGTACCCTCCCAGTCGTCCCGTCGCAATACCTCTCGCGGGCACCGTTGGGTCGCCCGACTTCTTACTTGAAGGACAACCGTTACTCAGGTACCTAGAGCGGCTATACAGAGTCAACAACGAGTGGAGTACAAGGATTACTCCTTGATAGCTCACACTTGATGGTGGCTCGGCAGAGCCGAGCTAGGGGGCCTCAGGCGGTGTCTGCATTGTACCGTACCTGTGCAGTTATAATAATTGTATCCGCGTTCACTCCCCGGAGTGATCACGACCCTCTATCTAATCCTAGCTAACAATGCGCAGGGCTCACTGCTTAATAATGCATAATAATAATAGGCAGCATAGGATAAGGAAGGCACATCAAGGGGCGACAAAACAGGCTATGCAATTGAATAGGATTGTAACGTAGCAGCAGCAGTAACAATGCCTAGTGCAAGAAATGTACGGAAAGATAGGCGATATCTGGGGAAGAGAATGGCTCTGCTTGCCTGGAAGCTCGACTGTAGGGGTAGGGTCGTCGACGAAGTAGTCGTACTCAGCAGCGGTGTAGTCGACGACAGCAGCGGGGTCTACCGGAGATTAAGGGGGGGGGGAAGAAACAGTAAATACACAGCAAGCATATAAAAACAGATGCATGACATGACAGATGAAATGTTAACGGTGTTCTAACGCAGTGCAATGCACGTTGCTCAGAGCGGGAATTCATTCGGGGATGAACGACCAGCTCCGGGTGATTATCGGACAAGGTGTCCGGAGGGGGGAGATATCATGCCGGAGGTGTCGTGGACAATCGACACATGTGTGGGTGGTGTATCCGGGTTAGTTGATCTATTCCGAGCAAGTTTCGTGTTCGAAATAAATTCATCCGGGCACTCTAACAGTACCGGACAGTTTATCGGACAGACGGTCCGAAGGGGGACGGTTCGATGTTCGTTGTGTTAGAGCGGTGTGATAGACATACGGATAGCGTATTCGTATTTGTTATATTTTTCTGATCAATTTCATGTATAAAGTTTTTGAATCTGAGTTACGGTTTAAAAGTTATTGAATTTCAAAGTTTTAAATTATTTAAATGATTTTCTGAATTTCTTTTATTATTTATCAACATTATCCAGAACATTATCCAAAACATTATCCAAAACAGTGCCTGACATGTGGGACCCACATGTCAGCCTCTGTTTATTTATAAAACATTTTAATAAATCAAAATAGCCTCTGGGCCCACATGTCAGCCACTGGAATTTATTTAAATCTTTTAAATAATTAAAATCTGACAAGGGGGGCCCAGTGGTCAGTGACTCCAGTGTTAACTAAACTTGTTTAACTAAGTTAAATGGCCAGGGGCCCACATGTCAGTGTCTGGGAGGGGTTTATTATTCTCTTTAATTTTTCTGTTAAGCTGACAAAGTAATTAGCCGGGGGGGGGTCCACTGTTAGTGGCTTAGGGGTTCGGTTAACCCCTAATTAACTTGGCTGACACGGGGCCCCCACCTGGCAGCCTCACCGGAGGGCTCACGGGAGGCCCGCCGACGGCGAGGTCGAGCTATCTCGCGATTCCGAGCACCGTTTGAGACGCCTCTTGATGCAGTCGACGAAGAACTCGAAGCCGCGTCGATCTGGAGTGTTCCCGTGGGCTGGGACGCACGGAGGTGAGTGCAGCTTCAACAATGGCGGCGAAGGGCGTCGGGCTCCAATGGCGAATGCACATACGAGACGAAATCGAGCTAACGGTGGCGCCAAAATGTACATACGGAATCCTAGCAACGCAATGGAGCAACTGGCGCGGTCTGTGGTGCATGAGAGCTCGAGTTAGGTCGTCAATGGCGGCGGCCAGAGCTCGGCCATTTGGCGATTTTGGCCACGGGCAACGGAGACGACCACAGATGGTTGGGGGTGATGCGGATGCTCACCAGGAGCTAGTAGCCGTGAGAGTGGGCTCGGGGGCGAGGCGGAGTAGCCGGAATCGGGGCTGCACGCCGGCGGACCCGAGGTTGAAGACGACCGCGATTCGTCGGGTGTGGGGGCTCCGGGCGCCTCTTCTTCTGCAGGGTGGCGAGGGCGATGACGGGGAGCGGCTAGGACATGGTGGCGGAGGGGGCAGTGGCCGTTGGCCGCGTGTGGCCACGACGGTGAACGGCGGCGGCTCGGGAGGATTTTCCCCGAGGCGTGCGAGGCGAGGAGGAGGGGAATGGGGAAGCTGGGGTGTCCAGCAGATGCGTGGGCTCAACCTTATCGCCTCCGCGGCGAGAGGGAGCAGGTGGAGGGGCGGGGCCGGCCTGGCAGCGGCGCGGCGAGCTCAGCGCCGTACGGGAGCAGGTGAGGGAGCAGTTGGGGAAGAAGACAAGGGGTGAGTGGCTTGGGCCAAGTGGGCTGTCGCCCTGAGCGACATTTAGCCCTTTTTATTTTGTTTTGTTTTTCTGTTTGTTCTATTTCTTTTCTGTAATTGATTTATTAACCCTAGCATTTTTGTAAAATGTTATTGGTGTTTGTAAATTGGGGTTACATATTACTGAGGTGCCACAAAAGATTTTGAGTTTTTATAAAATCATTTGATATTTTATTTTATTGAAAATGGAGCAGAACCCACTGTTTTTGCTACTGTTTGAGTTGTTTGTATTTTTTAGTGGCAAAATAAAATACCATAACCACATGGGCATGACCCAGTGATTATTAGTGATTTTATAAAAGTGGTCCCATGATTTTAGGGCAAAGTTTAATTGCAACATATTTTTCATAGCAACCAAAAGGCATTTTTGAATATGATGAAAAGCAAAGATAGTCATGGCATGGTTTGCATAGTGATTAGCAACAGTGATTAGTCCACAGTAAAAGTGATTACTGTTACAGACAACTGAGGGTGTTACAATCCTGTACCATACGTACAAGGGCATGCTTGGGAGATCAGACCCTATTAACATTGTCCTCAACCTCCAAGATCTGCTCAAACGTGTGGACGGTCTAGAGGATCTGTCTGTCCCTTTCACCGGGACTGAGATTGACGAGGTTGTGAGGAAAATGCCAGCTGATCGTTCACCGGGACCTAATGGATTCAGTGGTAGTTTCTTCAAATCATGTTGGCACCTCATCAAATGGGATTTATACATGCTTAGTGAGGACTTCTATGATGGGAAGCTGAACTTGGAAAGATTGAATACATGGTTCATTGCACTCATACCCAAAGTTCAATCGCCTGAAACTACCAATGATTTTCGACAAATCACTCTCCTCAACTGCTGTTTGAAACAACTCACTAAACTCTTGGCCGATCGACTGCAAAAGGTGATTCTCAAACTTGTTCAACGGAATCAGTATGGTTTCCTACGGGGGCGATCGATACAAGACTGCCTCGCGTGGGCTTTTGAATATCTTCACTTATGCCAGAGCTCGGGTCGGGGTGCGGTCATATTAAAATTATATTTTGCTAAGGCGTTCGATACTATTGAACACGCCCCTATGATTGAGATCATGTGTACCATTGTTCTCCATTGCCACATCTGCGGTCCTTCTTAATGGTTCCCCTGGTAGACAGTTTAAATGCAGACATGATGTTAGGCAGGGTGATCCTCTGTCCCCCCTCACGTTTGTTTTGGCGGCTGATCTGTTGCAAGATGTAATCAATGACCACTTTCAGAGGGGAGAGCTCAGGCTACCTATTCCTTGATAACCCACAAGTGTAGGGGATCGCAACAGTCTTCACGGGTAGGTATAAACCTAATTTATTGATTCGACACAAGGGGAGCCAAAGAATACTTATAAGCCTTAGCAGTTGAGTAGTCAATTCAACCACACCTGAAAAAGCACTAGACAATATATTTAGTAGCAACGGTGTGTTGACAGGTGTAGCCTTTAAGACTTCCCCAATCACCAACACCACAAAGTAGTAACAAGGTAGTAGCAGCAGTGATGAGAGCAATAGTAACAACGACGGCAATGAAGATGAAAGATGGACCGGGGTTCAAGGTTTCACTAGTGGTAACTCTCCAAGCAAAAAGACAAGGTGTTGGGTGAACAAATTACAGTTGGGCAATCGACAAAATTTCACAAACTCTAGCCAAAGAAACTAGAGCAATCCTAGTCTAAGAACCAAACGTAGGCATGTGTTCCGTATGTAGTTGTACGTGCTTGCAATAAGAACATGCACAACATCTATTGTCCTACCGTCCCTCTACGAACGGGGCCAAAGGGAACTTACGGAGATTAAGGCGCTCCTGTCAAAGAGCACCGGAACAAAGCATTAACACTCTATGAACACATGTGATCCTCAAATTATAGCCCATCCCCTTTGGTGTCCCAAGCTGTCACCATTGGGATCGCCGGTTCCAGACTATAATAGGTGCATACAACCGTAGATAAGATCTAGAACAACAATTATAATCATGCAACCATAACGTGCTCAGATCTGAAATCATGCTACACGTGCACTAGTAACAAGCATTAAGAACAACAAAATTGTAGCAACAATAATTCATAAACCTCTTAGGACTGAACAAGGTGACAATTCATCGAATCCCAACAAACACAACACCCATTACATCATATGGATCTCAATCATGTAGGGCAGCTCATGAGAACTTTGTATTGAAGATCAAGGGGGAGAAGATACCAACAAGCTACTGCCAAAAACCCATAGTCCAAGGAGGAACTACTCACGATCCACCATGGGGTGAAGAAGAGTTGATGAAGATGGCCCCGAGGGCCAAGGCCCTCTCCGGCAGGGTGCCGGAGTAGGATCCTGGTGACCCCCGAAGCTAGGTTTCGATGGCGGCGGAGATCGGAATCGCTTCTGGAAAAAGTACTTCGATATCTCGGGTTTTTGCGTCACAGGTGAATTTATAGGCCAAGGGGGAGTCCGAGGCGGTGCCCAGGTCGCCCAGGCGGCCACCTGGCGCGGGTGGGCCCTGGCCGTGCCTGGAGGGCGCCTGAGGGCCTGGGGCCACCTCCTGACTCCATGCTCCGGCTGGAGGACTCTTCCGATGTAAATATTTTTTGGTAATTCTTTTGGAATTTTCTGAGCAACTTCATTTTTGGAATTTTTCTGCAATGCAAAGACAAAACAGACAGGAACTGGCACTGGGCTCTATATTAGTAGGTTAGTCCAATAAATGATTCAAAAGCATGGCAAAAAGATGTAGCAATGACACAAAAAGGGCATGGAACGAGCAAAAATTATAGATATGTTTGAGACGTATCATCCCCTCACATGAGAGTGATTACCCTGTGATACATCACGCGGACGATACTATATTAGTGATGCCCGCTGAGCTCGATCAGGTTCTGAAAATCAAAGCTATCCTACAGGATTATGTTCTCTTTGTGGGTTTAAGGATAAATTTTCAAAAATCCACTTTGGTACCGATCAATACTCCCCCAGATCACACTGAAAATCTAGCTGCTTTGCTCGGTTGCACGGTGGGTGCTATGCCGTTCACATATCTCAGGCTCCCTATGGGCACTACTAGGCCTAGTGTCCAGGAATTTATGCCTATGATCCATCTATCGAGAGAAGACTCTCCTCTGTTGCTTCCTTTCTTGATTATGGATCAAAACAGACTTTAGTGAATTCAGTGCTCACATCGCTCTCCATCTACTCAATGTCCTCTCTTAAAAATTCCCCAAAGGGTGATCGAACACTTTAATAAGCTTAGGAGAAACTGTATTTGGTCCAAATCATCTGTTGTGGGTTCCAAAACCTGCTCGCTTGCTGCTTGGCCCATTGTGTGCAGATCGAAGATGAAAGGAGGCCTATGAAGCATTGACCTCAAACTACAGAACCAGGGGCTCCTTGTGACGCCCCCAAAATCAAGCCGTGTACAGTAATCATACACGCAAGGTACATGATCGAGATTAGGGACTCACGATGAGATATCACAACACAACTTTACAAATAAAATAATACAAGCTGTTTAATACAAGCCAGGGGGCCACGAGGGCTCGAATACAACAGCTCAAGAGCACAAAGTCAGCGCAAACAATAGTATCTGAGTACAGACACAAGGGTACAAGGTTGCCTTAAGAAGGCTAGCACAAATATCACAACGATCGAAAAGGCGAGGCCTCCTGCCTGGGAACCTCCAAACTACTCCTGGTCAAAGGGGAACTCGACGTCGTAGAAGGCAGCGGGGATCTTCACGTTGCGGTGGTCGGCATCGGGGTCCTCCTACTCCTGGGCTTCAACGTCGGCTGCAGCGGCCAATCAGGCAAAACAGTAAAGGAAATAAAGCAGGTGAGTATCTAGTATACCCGCGAGTCTTACGTCCGCTACTAAGCATTATGCATTGTATCAACGGAGAGAAGAGGCTGTATATAGTGGACTGAAAGACAGAAATTCAGAGCAAGGGTAAGAAGCTAGGCCTAACGAAGACTAGCATCTTCCGACGATGTCTTGCAGCATGAGGTAAGAATCAGCCAACAGTTTATATAAAGCATAAAGTAACAATGCAGCAGAAGTTGCTGCAGCATTGTATAATAATAAGTTGTAATAATTAGCAATGCCTCCGAGTTCACCTCCTCGACATCCCCGCGAGGAAGAAAACCCAGAACCATACAGTTTAATAATAATAGTTGGTAGTGGTAAGATCCAGCTTCAGCATAAAGCGTCCTGTTACCGTGGACACGGCTATTCGAATAGATTAATCTTCCCTGCAGGGGTGCACTTGTGTTACGCTACACGCACGGATCTCCAGGGTGGCGGGAACCTTGTTAGGGAACGCTCCACCGAGGCTATCCGACACTTCATAGCCCATCTTTCAAACTCAACAGAGAGGCCATCCGCCGGTCTAAATCCTAAGTACGCCGGGCCTTGGACCCCAACCCGAACGTACTCCTGCACGGTGCGTGGCTGGCCGGTGAAGTTGAAGCAAATCCAACTAAGACATCACCGCGCGAGCAAATAAGACAACACCACTTCCCGGCAATCAGCCCGCAGTACTGCTGACGTCTGAAGAGTCCTCGGACGACAATACGAAGCAGAGGCGCCCATAACTCGTAATTCCCACGGGTAGGTAGTGCGTACATGGCATATAGCCAACTCAAGACATTCACTGAACCATTTAGCATTTTAATTAACCTGCGTGACAACCGTTATCGTTGCCTCGACTTAACTGACCCGCGGACAACGACAGCAGCTAGGACCACCAGTACATCGGTGCCTGCCCCGTCGTCCCACCAAGTCACTGCGGTTACCAACAAGGTGAACCGTCTCCTTACCTTGTCTCGCGTTTGCTCCTGGAGGAGCTCGACTTTCGGGGTTTTGGTAACTCTCGCGGCCAACGATCAGGGGCCAAGCACACCGGTACACTGGTCGTACCCTCCCTGTCGTCCCGTCGCAATACCTCTCGCGGACACCATTGGGTCGCCCGACTTCTTACCTGAAGGACAATCACCGTTCAGGACCCTATGGCGGCAAGACAAAGTCAGCCTCGAGTGGAGTACAAGGATTACTCCTTGATAGCTCACACTTGAGGTGACTAGGCATAACCCAGATAGGGGCCTTAGACGGTGTCTGCATTGTACCGTACCTGTGCAGTTATAATATTTGTATCCGCGTTCACTCCCCTGAGTGATCACGGCCCTCTATCTAATCCTAGCTAACAATGCGCAGGGCTCACTGCTGAATAATGCATGATAATAATAATAAGCAGCATAGGATAAAGGTAGGCACATCAAGGGACGACAAAAATCAGGCTATGCAGTTGAATAGGATTGTAATTGTAGCAGCGGCAGTAACAATGCCTAGTGCAAGAAAAGTACGGAAAGATAGGCAATATCTGGGGAAGAGAATGGCTCTGCTTGCCTGCAAGCTCGACGGTAGTAGTAGGGTCGTCGACAACGTAGTCGTACTCAGCAGCGGTGTACTCGACGGCAGAAGCGGGGTCTACCGGAGATTAAGGGGGGGGGGGAAGAAACAGTAAATACAAAGCAAGCATATACAAACAGATGCATGACATGACAGATGAAATGTTAACGGTGTTCTAACGCAGTGCAATGCATGTTGCTCAGAACGGAAATTCATCTGGGGATGAACTACCGGCTCCGGATGATTACCGGACAGGGTGTCCGGAGGGGGAAGGATCAAGCCGGAGGTGTCGTGGTTACCGGAACAACATAAGGGGGGTGTATCCGTGGTAGTTGATCTATTCCGAGAAACATTCGTGTTCGGAATAAATTCATCCGGGCACTCTAATAGTACCGGACAATTTATCGGACAATCGGTCCGGAGGGGGAATGTTCGATGTTCGTTGTGTTAGAGGGGTGTGGTAGACATACGGATAGCGTAGTTGTATTCGTTATATTTTTTTGATCAATTTTCATGTATAAAGTTTTTTAATCCGAGTTACGGTTTAAAAGTTATTGAATTTCAAAGTTTTAAATCATTTAAAAAAAAGAATTTCTGAATTTTCTTTTATTATTAAATAGCAACATTATCCACAACCTTATCCACAACAGTGCTGACATGTGGGCTCCACATGTCAGCCTCACATTTCAATAATTCCTTTTATTAAATCCAAATAATCAGTGGGACCTACATGTCATTCAGAGAAGTAATTTAAATCAATTTAATTATTAAAAAGTCAGTGGGGTCCACCTGTCATACACTGGAATAATACTAAACCAATTTTATTTATTTACATACATGTGGGACCCAGCTGTCATTGAGAGGGAGACAATTAACAGTGGTTTAATTTAACAAAAAGGCCTAGGGCCCATATGTCATTGTCAAGGGGGTATCTAGTTTAGTGCCAACTAATATCCTGTTTAGGGGGGGCTAATTACAGGGGAGAGCCCCACGGTTCAGTGGCACAACCCACACCCAGCTCGGCACGGCGCAACTCGCGGCCATGGCCAGAGCCAGTGCGGCGAGGCCGGCCGACGAGGGGGGCGGGAGCATGGCAGGGGGGCATTCCGGCCAGGGAGGCTGGGCGCGGGGGCGGCCTCGACCAAGGTGGTCAAGGGGACAACGCTGACGGAGGGCCGACAGCCGGGGCGGCGCCCATGCGGAGTGGAGGGGCGCACGGCCATGGTGGCCACGACGGCCACGAGACCGCCGCAGCCCGACGAGGGGCGTGGTGGACGACGGAGCGGCCGCGCGGGCAGCGCGCGCGGGAAGAATCCAGGGCAGCCAGGAGGCGAGTGGGCGCGGGCACGGGCGTCCAGGAGCTCGAGCTCGTGACCCCGCTAATGGCGGCCCGTGAGGGGCTCAGTCGTACGGCGGCGGAACGACGAGGGAGAGGGGAGGAATCATTGCGGCTCACCGAGGGGAGGCTGATGGCGAGCTCAGGGAGGCGCGAGGAGGTTCGGGGCGGCCGGAATCGATGAAGCGGGCCAGCGGCGGGAGGAAGAAGAAGGCGCGATTCGCGGCCTGTGGTGCTCCCCGGCGACAACGGCTTGCACTGGGAGACGAGGTAGACGACGATGAGGCCCCAGGACATGGAGGGGCGGCCCGCGGCGGACGTTGGCCGTGGGGGCGACGACGGCGCGGCCATGGCGGCTCGGACGCGAGGAAGAAGAGAGAGGGAGCTCGGGGTGAGGGGGAATGGGTAGGGGGTAGGGTTCCAGGTGGGGTGGGGGCGGCCGAGAAGTGCTCCCCCCTGCCCATGGCGTGGTGAGGCAGAGGAGGGAGGGAGCAGGTGGGAGGAGAGAGAGAGAAGAGGAGGGGGGCTGGGGCCGGGTGGGCCTTGCCCCTGAGCGTAGTATAGGGTTTTTCTATTTCCTTTTTGTTGTTTGCTTTTTTTTCTATTAGTTCTGTTTGTAAATTAGTTTAATGTCTTTTATAATTTTTCTGCCACACAAAATTTGTTCCAAAATTATGGTTGCATCATAGTTAAGTGCCACAAAAAGTTTGGGCATTAATAAAAATCATTTAAATATTGTTATTTATTTTAAAAGGCTTTTTGGCATTGTTTTTCTACTGTTATCACTTAATTGCATTATTTAAAAATCTTAATAAATTCATATTCCAATATTTACAAGACCTACTAATTTTTAGGCATTTAATAAAATTGGTTTCACAATTTTTAGTGCATTTAAAATTCCTACTTGTTTATTAAATTTACCATGGCCATTTAATAATTACCAACTATTGTTTTTATTTTAAATATTATTCCTTTATATTACTATACCATTTTTAATAAAACAACCATTGCTATATTATCATGGCTTAAGATTGCTAGGCATTTTATAAATAGATTCCATTATTTTGGTTCAACTAAGATTTCCATTTTTATATTAACTTTAAAAATAATTTTTGATGACACCACAAGTTTGGTTTCACAACCAACATAGACTTGTGATTATTCTAATGACTAAGGGTGACTTGGTTTAACCATGATCATGTTGATTGACTGGCATCCACAATTTTGGAGCAAGATTTACAATCCACACTTATTTGAAAATTTTATCAGGGTTGGAATTTCAATGAGCTGTGATCAAAGGTGTTCAAGGTTTGATCATCAACAGTAATGATCACTAACAGTGGAATCACTGTAGTGATTACTGTACTGGATCTGAGGGTGTTACAAATCTCCACCACTACAAAGAATTCTCGTCCCGAGGATTTAAAAGTAGTGTAAGGGGTAAGGTTTCGGTTTCGTATTTTAACGATTCTTCTGGTGCTTGTTGTCCTACTCGAAGAATTTAATCCTTCACGTTTAGGCCTTCATCTCTTTGCATCGGTGCATCTCGATGAGTTTTCATCCTTTCGTCGGGGGCTTCATCGCACTTACGAACAGGTTAAGAGATAAAGCTTAAGGGGGTCGGATCGATACAAGGTCAAATAAATGGGGTTGCTCAAGGTTATGGGGTACAAAGTCCTTCCAAGTTTAAGCTCAGGGAAGTACATCGTGAGAAGTTTCAAGCGGTTGGGCACGTATTCGATGCCGATGACGGAAGATGGGAAAAAGGGCCCCGATCATCAGACACAAGCACTGAGTGTGATATCGGACGGAATATCACAAGGTAGAGGACAAGAGTCAGGTTTCGGTCCTGTGGAACTGTGGGTTATGGGCCCACAGAAGGTAAGAAGGGTGGCGACATTCCATGCGAGCACGATGCAAGGTTTGTCAGAGAACAATTTGTCATCTATGTCGGCAACATCATCAGTGCCAAGGGCGAGGGACGAAGAGAACCATTTTCCTGCTCGTTAAGACGAGCGGACCAATTGGCAAAGTTCTCGTCCATCGGTGGTCACCGAAAAGTCATCAACAATCGTAACTGGTTGTACAGACAATGTAGCACACCAAAGTGTTTACATAAGCAGGGAAATTTCACTGCTTAGATAAGATACATTAGACGAAAGGTTAAACAGACCAATGGAAGGTAAAACATGGTTGTCTAATCAAACCGACCAACGGAAAGGTAAATGTCATTGTCTGATCAACAGACCAATGGATGGGAAAAGTGATGATACACAAGTATCACGTGTATAACCTTCCCAAGGATAAAGTAGAGCACGATATATATGATCAAGTTGTATTGGCAGAGAGTCAAGGGGGTTGTCGATGATAACACAAATCATCGAGGGCAAGGATGGTATTTCACATGATGAATCCAATTGACACATGGGAGAAGCCATGTAAGATTAGTCAGATAATAACCCACCAAAGGTCAGGTGGTTCGCAAGGAATCTGAAGTGAGTATCGGTACTCAACCAGAAGGAGAAAGAATGCAAGGGCATCGGGTGATAGAAGCATCAGAATAATCCGATGCTTAAGTACAAAGGAATTATGACTTCCAGATCGGGAGATGGATGTAACTATCCACACGGACTTATCGGTGACAGGGGATTGCAAAGCGATGAACACGTAGGTTCTCGGGAATTTATCGGAGAGAAATCTTCGGAATCTTCAGGTGAATCAGTCGATCCTCGGGAATGCAGAGGTCTCCGGGAGGAAGGAGTTACGTGAACCTAAGTCAGAGTTATTAAAACTTTACCAGCAAGGATAAGAGAGAAGAGTCCCAGAGCATAGGTACGGAGAAAAAGATCCTAATACCATAGATATCACACGTAGTGACATCGATGTGGGCCCGTAAGCCAAACATTAAGTTAGAAAGTAGTTTTGCAAATACTAGACTCGACTTCGACCAAGGAGTGGTTAGGGGCTTCCTACAGGCAGTCGGCTCTGATACCAACTTGTGACGCCCCCAAAATCAAGCCGTGTACAGTAATCATACACACAAGGTACACGATCGAGATTAGGGACTCACGATGAGATATCACAACACAACTCTACAAATAAAATAATACAAGCTGTTTAATACAAGCCAGGGGCCACGAGGGCTCGAATCCAACAGCTCGAGAGCACAAAGTCAGCGCAAACAATAGTATCTGAGTACAAACACAAGGGTACAAGGTTGCCTTAAGAAGGCTAGCACAAATATCACAACGATCGAAAAGGCGAGGCCTCCTGCCTGGGAACCTCCAAACTACTCCTGGTCAAAGGGGAACTCGACGTCGTAGAAGGCAGCGGGGATCTTCACGTTGCGGTGGTCGGCATCGGGGTCCTCCTGCTCCTGGGCTTCAACGTCGGCTGCAGCGGCCAATCAGGCAAAATAGTAAAGGAAATAAAGCAGGTGAGTATCTAGTATACCCGCGAGTCTTACGTCCGCTACTAAGCATTATGCATTGTATCAACGGAGAGAAGAGGCTGTATATAGTGGACTGAAAGACAGAAATTCAGAGCAAGGGTAAGAAGCTAGGCCTAACGAAGACTAGCATCTTCCGACGATGTCTTGCAGCATGAGGTAAGAATCAGCCAACAGTTTATATAAAGCATAAAGTAACAATGCAGCAGAAGTTGCTGCAGCATTGTATAATAATAAGTTGTAATAATTAGCAATGCCTCCGAGTTCACCTCCTCGACATCCCCGCGAGGAAGAAAACCCAGAACCATACAGTTTAATAATAATAGTTGGTAGTGGTAAGATCCAGCTTCAGCATAAAGCATCCTGTTACCGTGGACACGGCTATTCGAATAGATTAATCTTCCCTGCAGGGGTGCACTTGTGTTACGCTACACGCACGGATCTCCAGGGTGGCGGGAACCTTGTTAGGGAACGCTCCACCGAGGCTATCCGACACTTCATAGCCCATCTTTCAAACTCAACAGAGAGGCCATCAGCCGGTCTAAATTCTAAGTACGCCGGGCCTTGGACCCCAACCCGAACGTACTCCTGCACGGTGCGTGGCTGGCCGGTGAAATTGAAGCAAATCCAACTAAGACATCACCGCGCGAGCAAATAAGAGAACACCACTTCCCGGCAATTAGCCCGCAGTACTGCTGACGTCTGAAGAGTCCTCGGACGACACTACGAAGCAGAGGAGCCCATAACTCGTAATTCCCACGGGTAGGTAGTGCGTACATGGCATATTGCCAACTCAAGACATTCACTGAACCATTTATCATTTTAATTAACCTGCGTGACAACCGTTATCGTTGCCTCGACTTAACTGACCCGCGGACAACGACAGCAGCCAGGACCACCAGTACATCGGTGCCTGCCCCGTCGTCCCACCAAGTCACTGCGGTTACCAACAAGGTGAACCGTCTCCTTACCTTGTCTCGCGTTTGCTCCTGGAGGAGCTCGACTTTCGGGGTTTTGGTAACTCTCGCGGCCAACGATCAGGGGCCAAGCACACCGGTACACTGGTCGTACCCTCCCTGTCGTCCCGTCGCAATACCTCTCGCGGACACCATTGGGTCGCCCGACTTCTTACCTGAAGGACAATCGCCGTTCAGGACCCTATGGCGGCAAGACAAAGTCAGCCTCGAGTGGAGTACAAGGATTACTCCTTGATAGCTCACACTGTAGGTGACTAGGCATAACCCAGATAGGGGCCTTAGACGGTGTCTGCATTGTACCGTACCTGTGCAGTTATAATATTTGTATCCGCGTTCACTCCCCTGAGCGATCACGGCCCTCTATCTAATCCTAGCTAACAATGCGCAGGGCTCACTGCTGAATACTGCATGATAATAATAATAGGCAGCATAGGATAAAGGAAGGCACATCAAGGGACGACAAAAATCAGGCTATGCAGTTGAATAGGATTGTAATCGTAGCAGCAGCAGTAACAATGCCTAGTGCAAGAAAAGTACGGAAAGATAGGCGATATCTGGGGAAGAGAATGGCTCTGCTTGCCTGCAAGCTCGACGGTAGTAGTAGGGTCGTCGACGACGTAGTCGTACTCAGCAGCGGTGTAGTCGACGGAAGCAGCGGGGTCTACCGGAGATTAAGGGGGGGGGGGGGAAGAAACAGTAAATACAAAGAAAGCATATACAAACAGATGCATGACATGACAGATGAAATGTTAACGGTGTTCTAACGCAGTGCAATGCACGTTGCTCAGAACGGAAATTCATCTGGGGATGAACTACCGGCTCCGGATGATTACCGGACAGGGTGTCCGGAGGGGGAAGGATCAAGCCGGAGGTGTCGTGGTTACCGGAACAACATAAGGGGGGTGTATCCGTGCTAGTTGATCTATTCCGAGAAACATTCGTGTTCAGAATAAATTCATCCGGGCACTCTAATAGTACCGGACAATTTATCGGACAGTCGGTCCGGAGGGGGAATGTTCGATGTTCGTTGTGTTAGAGGGGTGTGGTAGACATACGGATAGCGTAGTTGTATTCGTTATATTTTTTTGATCAATTTTCATGTATAAAGTTTTTTAATCCGAGTTACGGTTTAAAAGTTATTGAATTTCAAAGTTTTAAATCATTTAAAAAAAGAATTTCTGAATTTTCTTTTATTATTAAATAGCAACATTATCCACAACCTTATCCACAACAATGCTGACATGTGGGCTCCACATGTCAGCCTCACATTTCAATAATTTCTTTTATTAAATCCAAATAATCAGTGGGACCTACATGTCATTCAGAGAAGTAATTTAAATCAATTTAATTATTAAAAAGTCAGTGGGGTCCACCTGTCATACACTGGAATAATACTAAACCAATTTTATTTATTTACATACATGTGGGACCCAGCTGTCATTGAGAGGGAGACAATTAACAGTGGTTTAATTTAACAAAAAGGCCTAGGGCCCATATGTCATTGTCAAGGGGGTATCTAGTTTAGTGCCAACTAATATCCTGTTTAGGGGGGGCTAATTACAGGGGAGGGCCCCACGGTTCAGTGGCACAGCCCACACCCAGCTCGGCACGGCGCAACTCGCGGCCATGGCCAGAGCCAGTGCGGCGAGGCCGGCCGACGAGGGGGGCGGGAGCATGGCAGGGGGGCATTCCGGCCAGGGAGGCTGGGCGCGGGGGCGGCCTCGACCAAGGTGGTCAAGGGGACAACGCGGACGGAGGGCCGACAGCGGGGGCGACGCCCATGCGGAGTGGAGGGGCGCACGGCCATGGTGGCCACGGCGGCCACGAGACCGCCGCAGCCCGACGAGGGGCGTGGTGGACGACGGAGCGGCCGCGCGGGCAGCGCGCGCGGGAAGAATCCAGGGCAGCCAGGAGGCGAGTTGGCGCGGGCACGGGCGTCCAGGAGCTCGAGCTCGTGACCCCGCTAATGGCGGCCCGTGAGGGGCTCAGTCGTACGGCGGCGGAACGACGAGGGAGAGGGGAGGAATCATTGCGGCTCACCGAGGGGAGGCTGATGGCGAGCTCAGGGAGGCCCGAGGAGGTTCGGGGCGGCCGGAATCGATGAAGCGGGCCAGCGGCGGGAGGAAGAAGAAGGCGCGATTCGTGGCCTGTGGTGCTCCCCGGCGACAACGGCTTGCACTGGGAGACGAGGTAGACGACGATGAGGCCCCAGGACATGGAGGGGCGGCCCGCGGCGGACGTTGGCCGTGGGGGCGACGACGGCGCGGCCATGGCGGCTCGGACGCGAGGAAGAAGAGAGAGGGAGCTCGGGGTGAGGGGGAATGGGTAGGGGGTAGGGTTCCAGGGAGGGCGCCGGGGGCGACCTTAACCACCGAGGGGAGGGGGGGAGCAGGTAGGGGCAGGTGGGGTGGGGGCGGCCGAGCAGTGCTCCCCCCTGCCCATGGCGTGGTGAGGCAGAGGAGGGAGGGAGCAGGTGGGAGGAGAGAGAGAGAAGAGGAGGGGGGCTGGGCCCGGGTGGGCCTTGCCCCTGAGCGTAGTATAGGGTTTTTCTATTTCCTTTTTGTTGTTTGCTTTTCTTTTCTATTAGTTCTGTTTGTAAATTAGTTTAATGTCTTTTATAATTTTTCTACCACATAAAATTTGTTCCAAAATTATGGTTGCATCATAGTTAAGTGCCACAAAAAGTTTGGGCATTAATAAAAATCATTTAAATATTGTTATTTATTTTAAAAGGCTTTTTGGCATTGTTTTGCTACTGTTATCACTTAATTGCATAATTTAAAAATCTTAATAAATTCATATTCCAATATTTATAAGACCTACTGATTTTAGGCATTTAATAAAATTGGTTTCACAATTTTTAGTGCATTTAAAATTCCTACTTGTTTATTAAATTTACCATGGCCATTTAATAATTCCCAACTATTGTTTTTATTTTAAATATTATTCCTTTATATTACTATACCATTTTTAATAAAACAACCATTGCTATATTATCATGGCTTAAGATTGCTAGGCATTTTATAAATAGATTCCATTATTTTGGTTCAAGTAAGATTTCCATTTTTATATTAACTTTAAAAATAATTTTTGATGACACCACAAGATTGGTTTCACAACCAACATAGACTTGTGATTATTCTAATGACTAAGGGTGACTTGGTTTAACCATGATCATGTTGATTGACTGGCATCCACAATTTTGGAGCAAGATTTACAATCCACACTTATTTGAAAATTTTATCAGGGTTGGAATTTCAATGAGCTGTGATCAAAGGTGTTCAAGGTTTGATCATCAACAGTAATGATCACTAACAGTTGAATCACTGTAGTGATTACTGTACTGGATCTGAGGGTGTTACACTCCTCTTTAAGCAATTTCACAAGTTTTATAATAAGGAAGATGTCCCTTGGGTGAATCTTATCTGGCAAGCGTACTATACCTCTGGCGTCCCGCATGCGATGGAGCTACGTGGATCGTTTTGGTGGGTGATCTCATTCAGCTCTCCCATGTCTATCGCGGAGTCATGAAAGTTAAGGTTGGAAATGGTTCTACTGTCCTTTTTTGGAAGGATCTTTGGCTTGATGACGTTGTTAGTAAAACTTACCCCAGGCTATTCTCTTTCTTGAGTAATGAGGATGTCTCTATACAGAATCTGATCACCTCTGATACGATGGGTGCTAACTTCCATCTACCACTGTCTTCCTTTTCGAGGGAGGAACATTGTGATCTCCAGAATGACACTGATAATGTGATGCTTTTTGTTCACCAAAAGGATGATTGTTGCACTGTCTGGGATAGAAAAAAGTTTACCTCCACCCTATTTTATTCATATTGCTTTAGGTAGGTCCTGGTGGGCGAAGCTTTCTACTGGATATGCAGGTCTAAGTGCACGAATAAATGGAGGGTCTTTGCTTGGCTGTTACTGGCTGATAGGCTGAACACCAAGAACATGTTGAAAAGAAGGAATTTTGTGCTGCAAGACAGTGATTATAAATGTTTGGTATGCCTTAATCCCCCTGAGGAAACAGTTGAGCAGCTCTTCTTTTCCTATCCGTTTAGTAAATGTTGTTGGGATAAATTGCACATATCTTGGCCCCAGGATGGAATTCGTTTGGACATGGTACATGCTGGAAAAGGCCTATGAGATGGCCCTATGTTCATGGAGGTGTTCACTATTGCTATTTGGGGCTTGTGGAAGGAAAGAAACAACAAAAAGTTCCGAGGGGTTCCTCCATCTGTTGACTCTTGGACTCAGATATTCAAATCTGATTCTGAGGTGCTTAAGCATATATCAAAGGAGGGGCTAGAACCTTTTATATCTAACCTTGTAAACTCTATCTGACCTCTTCTTTCTAGTCTCTCTACCCCTCCTAACCTTGTAAATTCCCTCACCCCCCTATGACTCTCTCTCTCTCTGCCCTAACACCCCCCTGTAAACACCACCATGTAAGCTCTCTCCCCCTCTATCTCTCTTGAATAAAAAGTCAATGGGGTTCCCCACTGTCCCTTAAGCTTTAAAAAAACTAGTCAGGTACAAGTCAAACTGATCCTCTCCCTTTCGACTTTGAGCACTCATGCAATGGATGAGCGTGAGCAAGATATGTTGGCACTTCGGATGGAAAAGAGAATAATGCTGGGAAGGAAGACAAAAAAGGTGTGAAAGGCTCACATCAATGAGGACAATCATAGGCTAGAGAAAGCAAAATGATAGATATGATCTGAGGAGTAGGGATTTCCATGCAACGGATGCACATATGAGCTAAGGTAAGCTCTCCAATGGAACTAGTGGGGGTGCATTGTAACGCCCCGACCACTCCCAACCGGTTAACCACCGATTCCATGGTCGGTGCACCTGGGATTTAGAATGTCCTCACAAACCAACACTAGTCTCTTCTTCACACTTTGTTCTCACTCTTGCGCACCCGGGATCAACTTCCTGGTCGTTCACCCATCCCAAGACTACTCCAAGTCAAGGAAGCTTAACCTGGTAGTTCTTTCCCGATGGGCTCCCGAAAAATAAGGTGCACCTTGTTGATATGAGTAGTCTATCATTCCTATTGAGATACTAGGTTGTTACATACACCACCCCTCAAAGGAACCGATGTCCCCGTCGGCCCAGGAACGTTCCCCTTTGGCACACGTTTGTGCGCGCCAGTTGCAGGCATCCAACATGTACCCCATGTAAGCCTCACCGACCGACACACACACACCGTGTAGCCACAAGGGTCGGCTCTGATACCAACTGTAACGCCCCGACCACCCAACCGGTTAACCACCAATTCCATGGTCGGTGCACCTGGGATCTAGACTATCCTCACAAACCAACACTAGTCTTTTCTTCACACTTTGTCCTCACTCTTGCGCACCCGAGATCAACTTACCGGTCGGTCACCCATCCCAAGACTACTCCAAGTCAAGCACGCTTAACCTGGTAGTTCTTTCCCGATGGGCTCCCAAAAAATAAGGTGCACCTTGTTGTTATGAGTAGTCTATCATTCCTACTGAGATCCTGGGCTATTACATGCATCCAACTTGCTTGCTCACGAAGACCTAGAGCTCATTTGAGGAGGCTTATCCTTGGAATATGCAAGCCAAGTTCTATAGTGTAAGGATAACCACATAGTTATGCATGAATGATATGAAAATCTCTATGGAGTACAAATATTAGTTTGAAGAATGAGTGTGTATTTTTCAAAAGGAATAGTAGTGTTGCCCGCTTCTCTCTTTTTTCTATTTTTTGTATTTTTGTGGCCTCATTGGCTCTTTCTATTTATCTCTCATTTGTCCTCTTTTGGTTCTTTTATTTTTTACTCGTTGGGATCTTTTCCTCACTTAAGGGAACCACTCTATATTTTACAAGAGTATAGAAGATCTCACACTTTACAAGAAGTACTTAACATACAGAAAACTGAAAAAATATCATGCTGTATGCAAACGTATGCCGCTTCCAGTGTAGCAAGATATGCAATGATACTAGCATTTCATGTAGTAATTATAAGGGAAAGAGCCAACTAGCATGCGGCTCAATGATCAAGAAAAAGCATGTATGACATGAAGATCAAGTCATGAGATGATGGATGTTGCATGGCAACGTATCTCGGAAAGGCTATGGAAATGCCTTCATAGGTAGGTTTCGTGGTTGTTATGAGGAAGGATATAACGAGGTTTATGATGACAGAGTGTATTATGCCAAGGGTTTTGATGCACCGGCAAAGTTCCCACCAACTCTCAAGATGAGAAAGGGCAATGCACGGTACCGAAGTGGCTAGCAAAATATGGAAGGTGGAAGTACCAACAATCGAATGCTCGCATTAGTCAAAGGAACTCATGCACTTATTATCGACAACTCTCTATCTAGTTAGGAGGTTCACAAAGAGACAAGTACCCCGAGGAGGAGTGTATGGGGGTTTGGTTATTATTGCGCATCCTCGACCAATGGTACGTGAGGGTACTCTATATATTCTAACCCCTCCAGAGATTAGCAATCCATCTAGTAGCTAGAATTCTCAGCTATGTTTTTTGTAATTTTTGAAAATAAACATGGATTGCCCAAAATACGACACCTATCACTAATAGGCTCAAGCTTTTGGCAGAAAAATTCCACACATTACTCAAATCAATAGCTCAAAACTACTACAAGTTACTACTGCACTTATAATAGCAACCTTAATTACCTACTCATGTCAAGACACACAACTCAGTGCAGCAGACCAACTCTCTAAACATGATAAGCATGATAACTCAAGAGAGTTCCAAAAGAAACAACCTAAATAAAATCTCTTAAAAAGATAAGCATGAAAACTAAGAGCTAAGCATGACAGCAGCTAAGAAAATATAAAGAACACACAATCAAAGATAAGCATGCAACCTATGTTGTGTTCTAGGGTGGAGTGGACTGTGTTTCTCTCCCAGACAATGAAGGCTAGGGCCCAACTTGTTATGACTTAAAAAAAACTTAAAAAACTAAAAATTAAAGAGCGAGACGCTCCAAACATAGCACATAACACATGAAGTGATAAAAATATATCATGGAGAAGGACGAACTGATGATTGTTGATGGAGAAGGGGATGCACGGGGGCATCCCCAAGCTTAGATGCTTGAGTTCCTTGGATATTTCTTGGGGGTACATGGGGGCATCCCAAAGCATGAGATTTGGACACTCCCGGATCTTCTTTCTTCATCTTCCTTCACATACTTGAAAACTCCCTTCATACGAAACTCATCATAAGCTGATTAGAGTGGTTAATACCCATAAAAAAAACTCTACTGGAAATAAATATTTTCATGAAGAGCTACTGTTTCTGAAGATTGTAAAAAAAATTGCAAAGAAAAAGCAAGCTTAAGACTTGCAAAACGGTGAAAATGCAAAACATGGCAGAATCTGTGAAAAACAGACTAGCAGGTAGTAAATAATTTTTAGGGGCACTTCTGCAACTCAAATCAAAAAACTCAGAGCGGACGCCGGAAATTCAATTCTATAGATCCTACTGTCAAAACAATTCAGAACAAAAAGATGATCTGGTGGTTTTAGGAAAAAAAATTCCGTCAACAAGACATAATCTGTTTTCTGGACAACATGTCACAACTTTTTGATCTTTCTTGCAATCGGCGGCTAAAACTTGGCACAAAGCTTTAAAATAAAGATACAATGATGTTGCTACAGTAGTAACAAGCATCAAGAGCACTAAAACTGGAAGTAAAAATATTTTGGGTTGCCTTCCAATAAGCGCTTTATTTTATGCCTTTTAGCTAGGCATGATGCAAAAAGAAGAGTCAAGGCTCAAAGAAATCATTATCTATAGAATCATCAAAACCTCTAGTTCGCTCTTCAACGAGCTCATTCCTATATTTCCTAGGGAAAATATACATACCTTTATCTTCCCTACGAAAGCATATTTTTCATTTACCTACGTCAATGAAGCCTTTCATGGCTCGGAGGAAATCCCTTCCAAGCACTATGTTTCCTTGGTTGACTGATTCCATAATGAAGAACTCAACCACTGCACTCATTTTGAAAAACATAACTTGAACATCTTTTACTTCTCCCTAGATCTTAGAAACATCTCCATTAGCATGTTCATGATAAAATAAAAAATTGACCATACTTGTAAACTATAAACATTCATAAACAACTTTGGGCATGGTAGAAATCATATATACAATATCGCAATAAGAAAGGAAGTCTTGGTTTGAGATGCTAATTCTAATAAAACGGTCCCAATCATCCTTTATATTTAAAATTGTATCTCCAATTGTAGTGGATTCTTTTACTGCACTTATATTCAAAGCAATAATTCTTTCCTCAATAGAGTCAATTCTATCCATGATAGATTCAACTCCATGATCAAACACAAAAAGCTAGGTAATCCTTCTATAATATCAATAGGTTTCTTTTCATTACACTCTAAGAAATCTCCTTCATCTATAATATCAAAATTTCCAAGCACAATTTTTATAGGTATCCAAGGCATAATTCTTTTATGTTCTTCTGAAAGTCTATCCCAAGCCTTTTTCATATTCTCCCCTTCCCTGTGCTCCAAGTTCTCCAAGTAGGTGGTCAAATGAGCAAGGCCCCGTTTGAGATAAGTTACTCACTTGACGTGGAACTGCACATAGAAGCAAATAACTTTGCTCCCAACGAGTACAGAGAGGTTGTCAATCTCTCCGGTCTTGTTGTTTACAAAGGATCAAACACAAGAAGGAAATAGTAGTGGTGATTGCAACGGAGAGGAAATGAATGCAGTAAATAGTGGAGGTGTAAACAATGGTGGAAATATGGACCAGGGTCCCATGATGTTCACTAGTGATGTCTCTCCCCCAAAAGACGATAAAACAACTATGTTGGGTGAACAAATTACAGCTGGGCCGCGCCCACTGGCCGCCTGGGAGGGTGGTGACCCCCCTCCGGCACTCCTTCGGGCTTTCAGAGTATTCTGGAACGCTAATTTTTTATATATTTTTATAGAATTTTCTGAGCACTGTAAAGATGGGTATAAACCTGCAATTCATAGATATCAGCAGACAGAAACTGGCACTGGGCGCACCGAGTTAGTAGGTTAGTCCAAATATGTGTAAAAAGGTATGAAAGTGTAGTAAAACACATAGCAATATCACCCATAAGAGCATGCAACAAGCATAAATTATAGTTACGTTTGGGACGTATCAATTGCTTCTATTTCTATTCCTCCTAACAATCCTTTGCAGCAATATACGGAGGACCACGAGCATGACATTCATATGTAGGAAAGGAACGATCTAGATGACATATTTTTAAGACAACCTCCTATCCTGAAGCACAACCTTCCGGTTGAACCTTTAGGAATTCTATCAGAACCAAAAGAAGACCTAGTGTTTGATCTAAAACCTCTTCCCGATACGCTCAAGTATGCTTATTTAGACGAAAATAAAGCATATCATGTTATTATCAATGCTAACCTTCAGGATATGAAGAAGAGCGATTATTGGAAACCCTTCGTAAACACCGAGGCGCTATTGGTTATACCCTTGATGATCTTAAGGGGATTAGTCCATCTATTTGTAAACATACTATCAATTTTGAGCCTGATGCTAAACAAGTTGTTGATTATCAACGACGGTTTAACCTGAAGATGAAAAATGTGGTTAGGACCGAAATCCTCAAGCTTCTAGCCGCAGGTATCATCTATCCCGTAGCTGATAGTAGGTGGGTAAGTACAGTACATTGTGTTCCTAATAAAGGAGGTATGACTGTGGTTCCTAATGATAAGAATGAACCAATAACTGAAAGAATTGTTATTGGATATAGAATGTGTATTGATTACAGGAAGTTGAACAAGGCAACCAGGAAGGAGCACTACCCCACTACTACAGAATAGCTTACCAGTGACGGGCCAAAAAGGCCCACTAGTGACGGGCAAGGCGCCCGTCACTGGTAACTCGTCACTGGTAATAGGTTAAAAGTGACGGGCTGTTGCCCGTCACTGGTATCTGCTCACTAGTGACAGCTATTTAATCACGCCCGTCGCTAGTTAGTTTTGATGATACGCTCCCACAACATTAGCAGCGACGGAGAATTTGCTAGTTTGGTAGGCTGCCCGTCACTAGTATACATTTTCTCAATAATTTTTTTGCATTTGCACGTCGATAACACAACATGATCACTGACAGATAACAAAAGATGATCACAAATAGTACTTCATAGTGGAATTTGTTGGAAATATGCCCTAGAGGCAATGATAAAATGTTATTATATATATTTCCACGTTCGTAATTAATGTTTATATTTCTGTGCTATAATTGCAATGACCCTGACTATGAGATTCAGAAGAAAACTCACTTGCATGTGTGGAAATGTAAACACCAAGAGTTCCTGGTTTAGCCTCTAAGATCAGCTCATGTGCTAACTGATGATTACATTTTCTTAATCATGGACATTGTTCTTGTAACAAGGATGTCAGTAGCAATGGGAACATATTGTTAGCAGAACAATGATGTTGAACCGACCCCAGTATTGAATGATATACTTAGAGATCACATCGTAACAACGTTATAAGTCATATCATGAAATGTTATCATATACGTAATTCCTTAGACCATGAGAGTATCGAGTTGCTTCACACAGGAAGACATGCTTTGGTTCTTAGATGAATCCTCCCGTAAATGGGAAGTAGTAAAATAAGTTCTGGGTATGTCAGATGGTGTGGCTAGTGACTGTGATAGTTCAAGAATGGGATTTGCTCCTTCACGATGAAGAAGATATTCACTTCGGGCCCACTCGGTATGAAGGTATCCATTATAGTCTGGCCAGACGCATTGTGATTCAGTCACAGGGATACCGGAATACGATAACGAGAAAAGGGACAAACGAGCAAAGAGGATAACGAGTGGCTTGTGTTCAAGAAGTTGTTACACATGGGTGCCAAACATCTCTCCTCTAACTTTCTCATATATCACGAAGCAAAGGGAATGGTACATGAATAAACATAATGGTTCACTCGAAGTTTCTTCGTGTATGTGCGGGAGTCAACATGGGTGTCCATGGCTCCGCTGTTGATTATTGGCTATTGACAAAAGGCTGTTGACCTATGTCCGGAAGATGTTCTGAGTCATGTCCGCATTATACCGAACCTATTGGGTCACACACTTAACGAGCAGTAGTCTGTTAGAATACTAGTATGGTAGAAGGTTTAGTGGAAGCAAAGAAGAATAGTTCATACGGGTACCGGAAGTAGTTCCGGGGATTTATGAAATAGTTCATAAGGGCACCAAAAGTAGTTTTGGGTATTTAAGGATATGTCCGGATCACTCTGGAGTAGTCCCAGGTGGTTCCGGAACATATGAAAATGGTAATGGGAAAGTTTACGATCAACCGGAATAGTTTCGGTGATCGGTGGACAGTTTAAAAAATATGTTGTGTTCACCGGACATAATAACCTTTGCCCGGATGGCTCCGAAACCCATTTAGATGGCTCCGGAACATTCGTTAGAGGTTCCGAAAGGTATTGGAAGTGCTCCAAAAGTGTCCGGAATGTCCCGAAACAGTCCCGGTAGGTCCTGGAAGCTTCTAGAAGGTTTCGGAAGGTTCCGGGCAGTACCACCCACTGCCCTGCGCCCCTGGCCTTGGGGGGCAAGCCACCTAGGCTGACCTGGCCGGCCAGGTGGTGGGGGCGCACCAAAAAGGGGTGGGAGATCCTCCAGGTGGGATTTCCAAATACCATTATGGAAGGTTTCCGGTGGGAAGGTATGTGTAGGTTTGGAAGGCTTGGGAGTCCAAGTTGGACTCCCAAACCTCCTTGAGCTGCGCCCTAGGCCCCTTGGCCACCTATATAAGGTGAGCCAAGGGTGGGGGAAGACACAGACAACTTTTCCCCAAGGCCTATGCGCAACCCTCCCTCCTCTAAACCCCGTTGCTCCACTTTTAGACCCCGGTTTAGACGCTGTTCTAGATCGGAATCCGTTAGGGTTTTCTCCCTCTAGTTTTCTCGGTGGCGTTCATCTCTGGACGGCGGAGCGCTGCTGGATTGCTGCTACAGGATGTGTGGATACTAATGGAGGGGTCATACCTTCGACCCTTCTTCGAGGAGCTTGTTCATGGGACTTGTCCGTGGGACTAGATCGCGGGACTTGTTCGTGGGATTGATCGAGGGACTGTTCATGGGAGAACTTGCGAGATCTACTTCCACTACGTCCACGAGCTTCACCAACTCTACTTCCGCTACATCGGTTGGTGAGCCATGACCTAAAACCTTGTATGCAATCTTCTTGGATGATCTTGGGTTCTTGATTCGTAGGCCGAATTTTTTTGTTTTCTACTACGTTTCTCAACAGAATTAACTTTGATAGAACAATATCCAAAACAATTTGTTGTCATTTCAACTCGAATCCCAACTCTTCTGAAATGTCAACTACTACCATGTACTTTCCTACCTAGAAAAATTGCATCCGAAAATAACGATAACATGGAGCAACCACCGATTTAGGCCGCAAACCAATAGGCGTTTAGCACAGCCATAAAACACTTCACTTCACATCACAGTGAGCGCACGACACCACCCAGCTTGGCTTTTTTAGCATTCACCTGCATGGGGCAAACAATAGAACACTTAATAGTAATAGAGCATTTGGCTATCTATTATATACTTAAAACGATAGAAAACAAACGGTTAAGATGTAATAGTAAAGAAAGAGTTAAAAAGAATGGCTATGATTTGTTCAAAATAAGCACTTTTGCATATCTACGTATGTTTGTTTCCTTGTGCCATACGTCTGCAACCAGCCTAGAATGGCTATGATTTGTTCAAAATAAGCACTTTTGCATATCTACGTATGTATGTTTCCTTGTGCCATACGTCTGCAACCAGCCTAGAAAGAGACGAAGTACATTCCAGGAAAAGAAGCAATCGTAGGCTCGCTAGGAACTTCCTAATCTCTAGGAAATAAAAATTTGATTCCTACAGTTAATATTCAGCACGCTAGGAACTTCCTAATCTGTACAAAAAAGACAATTCGATTCATATAGTTATTGGCTTCAAGCTAACACGCTGAAGCAAATCCTATTCGTGCAGGCTTTTTGCTCATTAGCTACCAGCTTAGGGGTCAATGTAACAAATAATTCCAGTGATGATTAAGACTTTGCAATGGAAGGAGAGCCGAGGAAAAAAAGGCTGTGCATAAAATAATAGCCAGAGACATTTTAAAAATTTATAACACCATAAAAGCACATATACATCTATATCTATTTTAGGATGAAAGAAGTATGTTATAACATAATCCCTAAGATGATTTTTTTGTTGAGAATAACATTAATCACATCAAGCCAGTCAACCATAGGTCATACAAAAAAAGACAAGATTGCATACGGCCGACGAAACATATAGTATTACAGATCTCTATCAAGATGAAAATAAGTAAAGTGTTATCCTGGCATGTACACACCTACACAGTAAGGAGAGTTTTAGCCATTCACATTTCTATACATGAGGGACACACAAAGATGGATGTGACAAGTACCAGCTGAGTGTAAGCAAAATCACCAATTACAATGTATTACCTCTATGGCTAATTTTAAGATGTTTTTGTACATCATAGCTAAAGAGAGCAAAAAGATAAGTAGCTAGCGAGGAAATGAGACAAAACTTAACCAAGATAGAGTATGTATTTCCTTAACAAAATGTAACACTAATCAAGTATGTATTTCAATTTTAGGACAAAACTCAAGACGAATGTGAAATATCTTCCTTAGGTTTTCGGCTTGTTTCAGTTTTATTTTTATTAGCTGGGTTTTTTGAGCCACCCTCCGTTCAGGTTCTGGATTCGCCGCTGCTTACTACTAGTACAAGTTCCTCCCAGAATTGACAACAATAAGCATACCGATATTTTAATCATGAACAAATAGTAATGCCCCATACCTCATTCAACGATACTTCATGCTTGATAACTTGGATTGCAGCCGCCTTTGTGCATGAATCATGAACCTTCAGCGAGTCATAACCGCCATAGAAAAGGCCAGATTCTGAGGCGACCTCTGTGTTAATGATTTTTGTAAAAATATCCTGGATGCGTGCAAACTCTTTCTTCTGTGCAAATGGATTGGACTCCAGACTAGTACCGAAGAGTTGAATGTCTACACCTTTGTTTAAGGTATTCTGTGACCTATTCAGTAAACTATTGATGTATAAGCAGCAAAAATAAACTACGGTCTGAATGACAGTTGGAATTGCTAGCATAGGATGGGCACTAAAAATTGATACAGAAGTGCATCTTCTCATTCAGGAGACTTCACGCATTTATTTATTTTTCGATCCACAACCATTAATCTTTCTAGTAATTTAAATAGTCAAAGATTGTCATGAGGAGATATCTCTAGAAGGGACTACAAATCTGGACAGAGATGTTTATGATCATGGGAACACTATAACAAGAACCAAGACTGAAGGGATTATGCCAAGGGCTGAATCCAGGAAAGGAAAGGAAGTGTGTGGGCACCATAACGATGCTCAAAGGGCAAAAGGAAGTACCAGTAGCTAGACTAATCAGGGGAAAACAATGAAGTCTAATGGCTGTGTAAATGGCGAGGTACGATGGAAACCGCCGGAGATCGGCCTGTGGAAATTAAACACACACGCTGCCTTCTTGGAAAGCACTTCTCTGAAGAACATTTCAGACTACTACCATTGCCCTAAACTGCATACACGGAGCGGAATTTTGTTGCATATAGATACACATGGCATAGAGGAGAGAGAGGGATAAACCAGAAGAGGGGCAACCAGAAGCGGTCCCGGAGACGGCGGCGTCGACCAGCAGCAACCCCGGTGACGGCGGCGTATGCGGTGGGGAGGACTGGCGCCGTCGGCGGTGTTGGGGCTGTGCGACGGCGGCGTAGGCGACGGGAGGCCTTGCGGCACGGCGGTCGCGGGGAGGCCTTGCGCCGCGGGAAGGAATGGCGACACCAACGGCGGCGGCGTCGGCGGAGGACAGGAGGGTTCGGGAGGGGAATGCTATCAGGAAGTTTTAGGATCGTGGGTTCTGTTCTGTTCCGTTCTGTTGGAGAAAAAAATACGCGAGGACGCAAGGAGCCAAGGACGTGCACGTCTCCAACCTGGAGTCCAGTCGGCGTAAGATTTTAACCCGAGTCGGACCAACAGCTCCGATTTTCCCCCAATATATACGATCGATCCCCAATACAAAATAACGACCTCGATCTATAAAATTTATTGATTGGGCGACGCTGAATTTGGCCTACCACACGATCGAGTTCTGCGCCGAATTAAAAGGAGATTGGAAACGAGCGACGCCGTTGAGAACACTCTACTCAAAGGTACCATCATTTAGTCTATATTGAGATATCGATGTATTTAGATGTAAAACTATATGTCTCGAGAAATCCATATTTAGATATTGATGTATTAGATGTAAAACTATGTCTACATACAACCATATTTAGATGTTGATGTATCTAGATATAAAACTATGCTTTTCGTTCATCTTAAGCTGCTCTTTACCAATTAAATTAAATTTACATGTATTTTTTAAAGTCCAAGTATGTGATCAGAGGGGGAGGGGGTGAATGATCACTTCAAATTTTTGCATGAAACTATGAAGTGAAGCATAACTTAGCAGTAAAAGGAATTCAACAGAAAGGTAAACAGTGAAGCAGAACAGGATTGAAGCATAACATAGCGAATCAAAAGCATCAAATCAGTTGCATTGAATCAAATCACTGAAGCAATAGCAAAACTGAATGTAAGTGCGGAAAGTAACATGAACTCTTGACTCGGCGATGTTTGTTCGACCAGTTCACACTCTGCAAAGTGCTACGTCTGGTTGGAGGGACATGTGATTGAACACAGGAGCTAACCTCTCTCCGTCCTTATCTCCACCGCACCAATCTCCTTGAGCTTGGTTAGTTCTTCACTCGTGGTTGATTATTGAGTAAATCACCGAAACATTTGATAAACTAGACTTCGAGGCGACAATAACTCTTCGCTCTCTGAAGAAAAACTCTCTAACCGTCTAGGAGAATTGCAGTTCTCCAAGATAAAAAGGCTAGCAAACTTCTTCCTAAGTCATAGTGAATCAACTCAGATCAAATATGACTTATGCTTCGGTGGATGGGTTTTTGGTTTGCTTCGGTGGGGTTGCTCTCTCTTTCTTCACTGTCAGAAAATATTCTTGGAGCAGCCACCCACCAATGAGGGCGGGGGTGGCCTATTTATAGGTGGCGATCCCAAGGTGCGAAATGACTGAAGTGACCAAATGCGACAGCTTGACACCTGTCTGCAACGGTCGGATTTCCAATCAAAGCGCAACTTTACTTGTGGAACAAGTAAAGCTGACTCACGGACTTGGTTATGCTTCAGGAGCCGAAAGAACAAAGTCTTCGCTGGTGAAGCATTACCTAGTGCACATGAGATTTCTCATCTCTGGCTTCTCACTGGTTTGGATTCGATCTGAGTCTTTTCACCAAAACCTTTGGAGTACATTTACTAAACCCCACTTGATAGTACGGTTTTTCCTACGACTCAAAGAAGTGAAAAAGAACTACGCAAAAACTACTAAGTCTTGCGCCATCTTGGTCATCTCCTTCGATGAGACGTGCTTCAGGATTCCTTATCTTTTTGGGGGTCGACATCCGTGATGAGCTTCACTCCAGAGGATATGCTTCAGTAAATATGTAAATCTTCGTTGAAGCTTTATCACCAACCTATAACTTCAGGAACCTAGTCATCTATTTTACACTAGAAAACTTGTTAGTTCCTCTACTGTTTTGTCCAACAATATCCAAAACTCATGGGGGCATAGCTTTTCTCTTACAATCTCCCCCTTTTGAGACTATTGTTGACAAAACAGGCATCGATAATAATATGGAATTTTTGAGTTGAGTTGAGAGCAAACTTTAAGATATGAAGCTTTTGACTCCCCCTGAATGCAAGCATCGAAGATTTATATAATCGAAGTGAATGCTTGATGAAGGATTTCTTTGATGAGAAGCATAACACATATCTTAGCGAATCAATTGCATTTAAAAGATATTAGTCTTGAAGAATATGCAATCATCCAATGACCTGTGAACTTAATGGGAATAACCACCTGCAAGACAAAATATACGTGAGCAACTTGCAAGCACGGGGGTTATTAACACATAACATGTAGAAGTTCACAGATGAAGTAAAACTTTAGTTACAACCCAATCGAAGCGAATGAAAAGTTTGTTGTAACTTAACACACAAAAGATCGAATCGAAACCCTAAAACCCTGCAGCGAATCTAAACTCAATCGATGCTACATTCTCCCCTTTTTCTCAATGATTGGAAAAAAGGTTGAGAGGTAGATCAAGAGTATTTACTCGTTGGCTGCAACCCGGGGACCCTGCTGATTGTCTTCGCCCGAAGAAGATGCATCTCCAGAAGTGTCTCCTTCGGTTGAAGCAGGCGAATCCATTTCTTCGATGTCTAGTGGCGCCTGAAGCAAGTCAAGATCACTGTCGTTGAGAGGGTCATCTTCTTGCTTCGATGTGTGGGAGTCTTCATCAGAGAGAGTATCAGGGCGAATCTATTCAGCTGGATTAACGAATAAAACTTCATCAATCTTTTCCAGCGAAGGGATCTTTGGGTTGGGGCGATCTATTGAATCATTCCTGGAGAAATGACGTTGAAGATGTGGATACTCCTTGAAAATCCGGGCAGCTTCAAGCTTCTTGACTGAGTTGAACTTCCTCAAACCTTTCCATGAGTGGCGCTTCAAGACCTTTCAAGACCTTCAGGTACTGATTATTGTTCAAAGCAATGTTGCCTACTCTATTGATTTCATCAGAGAGATGTTGCATTTGGCGTTGATTTCCTTCAATGAAGTTTTCCAACATCTGTTGTGACCGAATGCCAACTTCAAAATGATAAACTTCCTTCTGGAAAGACTTCGACATGTTGCGCTCATTGACATGCTGTCTGACTCCAATATATGTGGCAAATGGATCATTTGGCCTTCTGAAGATATTCATTGTATCACGCACAGGAGGACAAAACAGCTTCGGGTGATGCTTGGCAACAAAATCTTCACTGCGTCCATAATTGCAAATGGCTTGGAGCCAGGGAGCATACGGCTTCAATTGATGGACCAGTTCAGCAGCTTGGACAATATAGCGAAGAAAGCAATCCTCGAAGTCAAACACATGACCATGAGTGAGCTTCAGCAAAGTATGACGTGTATGATTGTGAATGTTGGACTCATCATTTGCAGTGCTGAGAGGCATCAGTGAATTAGACAAGATATAGAACCAAGTCTTCGAAATGAATACCAGATGCTTCAGGCGAATATTTTCTGGCATGTGATCTCCAGTGACTTCGGGATCCAGCAGTGAAGCAAATTCAGCTTCAGTAGGATCAGGCATCAAGTGAACCTTTGCAAGTTTACCAGTGTGCCGAGGCATATTCACAATGTCCATGAATTCATCAGAATGCATCCTAAAAACCTTGCCTTGAATCATCCACTCAAGTACCCATGTGCTTGTGTCATCAGGATTTCCAGAGACATACAGTGTGGCATAGAATTGCTTCACTAGTTCAGAGTTGAATGGTGTTTCTAGAGAAAATAAGCTTGTCAGATTTTGTGCTTCGATGGTTTCCATAATGTTCTGGAAGCACGTTGCAGAAGTTATACTGCGCATCTCCAAGTACTTGTGCCTAAACAAAACACCCTTCTGGCAGTATAGCTTCGTGTAAGGAATCTGCTGTTCAGCAGTCCAGAAGCGAAGGTCATCTGCAGTTCTGGGTGAATCATAAGGACTTGTGCCAGAGAAACGAAGCTTCTAGTGATGAACTTCGAGATCAAACTCTGGACCATGTCTTGAAGAAGAACCATCTCCCAGGAAAATTGGAAAAGTTTCACGTGGGTAGATGGAGTCCAGTTGAGTATCTTGGGCAGGTATGCAATGAGGAGATTGCCTTCGAGCAACTATGGCTCGCTCTTGGGGTTGGGTCATAATGGCCATTTCATTAGCTTCGGCTTCTGCATTGGCTTCGGGCTCATCAGGAGCAGCTTGTTCTTTGGCTTCAACTTCTTGTTCTTCGGACTCATCTGCAGAGTGAGCCAAAGAGTAATCTCTTGATGGAACAGGTATGTCTTGAGCTTGAGGTGAAGGCTCTGGCTCAAATTTGTCGTGGTGCGATGGTTGTGGAGCGGGTTGAGGTGGAGGAGGAGGAGGAGGTGGAGCACGAGGTGGAATGACTTCAGGAGCAGGTGGTTTTGCAGTTGGAGTGGGTAGTGTGATGATTTTGCATCGAGGGGGCGAAGCATGTCTTGGGGCCTTCTTGGTAGGATGAAAGCTCACCTCATCAGCTTCATCATCATCTATGATCAGACGGCGCTTCCTTGGTTGCAGCTGGGGAAGAGGTTAAGCTAGTTTCTTGAGCATAGCTTCACGTTTCTTGGAATCAAGAGCCATGACTGAAGCATTGTGCGTCTTCCAACATTCTTCAATGGCAGATTTAATCTTGCCTTGAAACACTTCAATATTTTGCTTTGTCTTTTCATTGACATCAGCAATCTTCTTCGAAGCAGCTTCGGCTTCGTTCTTGAAGTCTTCATCAGATTCAGCATCTGCTTTCTTCTTGAACTTCAGAATTTTGGCAGACTCAGATCTGTCCCTAGCATGCAAATCCCTTAGCTGATTGTATAAAGTTTCAATCATAGCAGAAAGTGTTGGTGAAATGTAAACATCTCCAACATCAATAGCTTCGGGATCAACAGCTTCAGCGAGCTGGAAGAATGCCTGATGCAGGCTCAACCAGTCCCATAGTTCACCTTCTCGTGCATCGGGGAAGTTATGGTGACTATGCTCAGCTTCTTCATGAGCTTCTGGGGCAGGAGCTGCGACTGGCTTCGGAGTAACATCCTTTGGAGTCATGTCTACGGTAGCTTCCTTCTGAGCAGGTCTAGGAGCCTTCGCTGCTTGCTTCGTTTTAATGATATTCAATTGAGCCTTGCGCTTTGCATCAGCTTCACTAAGCTGTTTGGCTTCGGCAGCAGCCTCAGCCTCTTGAGATTTTACTTCAGCGAGCTTGCGCTTCGCTTCAGCTTTCTGGTTTGCTTCAACAAGATCTTTCCTTTGTTTCTCAAGCAAGGCGACATCTTTATCAGCCTTTTCCTTTGCTTTAGCTTCTTTATCAGCCTTAGCTTGGGCTTGTGCTTCAGAGTGAAGTCGTTCAACTTCAGCACGGTCTCTCTTGCGCATTTCAGCTTCTTGGTGCCGACCTGGGCATATGATTGGCCAGGCTTGGCAATCGTGGATTTCAGCTTTGAAGCTTTTGCAGTCTCAGGGGCTTTAGCTTCGGGCTGACCAGCAGGCTTCGCCTTCGGGTCATGCCTTTCCTTCGTTCTCTGTTCAGCAGGAACCAGGCGGCGAGGTGGCTTTGAAGCCAATGGAGCCTCAACCACAAAGTTGGTCAAATCAATCCTTGGCCTAGGAGCTGGAGGATCAGTGGGATCTTGAATTCTTACGCCTCTTGAAGCAGGCGGTTTCTCTCCAGCCTTCTTCTTCAAAGGCTTCCGAAGCTTTGGTCTCTTTGGACTAGGGGGAACAGGGGAGTGCTCGGACTCATCATCGGCATCGTCAGCAGGATCTTCACCAAGTGAGTCCTCAAGCTGTGCAGCAGCATCAGCTTCATGATCAGCTTCATGATCACTTTCTTCTTCAGAAATAGCAGGAGGAGGTGAAGCACTCAATTTTCTAAGCCTTCGCTTCTTAGGCTTCGATGCACCAGCTTCAGCATGGCCTTCAGCAGCTAGTGCTTTGGCCTTCTTCTCTTCTCTGATTCTTTTCTTTTCAGCCAATATAGCAAGTCTCTTTTGTTCTTCAGGGTAATCATCTGATGTCGTGATGGAATTCGGGTGAGGAACAGCGGGAGGCTTCAGGTAATATTTTCTTCGATTTGCTGCATTGTATTGGGCACACATGGCAGTTGTGTACCGATATGGAGCACTGAAGGCAAACTGCATTGCCCACTTCCAGTCAGGAATGCTCTTGTATTTATACCATCTTATTGCCCAGTAGCGTCGAATCTTTTGAAGTTGAATCTTCCGATCGTGATCTGATTCATCAGGTGGAGTGTCATAGCCCATCTTCATGCGAATGGCTTCGGGAATACCTCGGGCATTGTTGAATTCTTTAGTCTTGCCTCATTTGCCTTTCAGCTTCGGGGGCTCAGGGTAATTCTCAAGCCCTTCAACAATGGGTGATTCATTCCCAATGGCTGCCTCTTCGTCAGACATCCTGTGAACAGAAAGATAGGAAATAGGGAATAGGAAGGGAATGAATAAGCACAGGCAAAAGTTTCGACCAAAACCAAATTTTAACAGGAGTCCAGAACAACACAAAGAGTAGATGCATATATGGAGTTGAAGTTGAACTAGAACTTATCCGAGAACGAGTTCTACCAAAAATTCAATCCAAATAGATCTAACCCTAAGAACTGACCTGGAACGAAGGAAATGCTTCTGATGCTACAAACAGGATTCCCAAAGAACAATGATCAACACGGATCAAAGACTCCTAGAAAAATCAAGACAGACAAACCCTAACAAATCTTATATCCAAACCCTAGATGAAGAACACACAGACAAGATTGGATCCAAGAGAACTTGCATACCCTAACTCGGTGAAGCGAAGCGGCTACGGCGACAGAGGGCGGAGAAGTGCTCTTAGTCGGCGGGGAACGTCCACGGCGGCGGCGGTCCGGCAGTTAAGCGGCGCGGTCGACTTCGAGGGCGAGAGCTCGTCGGCGTGCTCGAGGGGATGAGAGGAGATCGGGAGAGAATGAACGTGGGGGTGACGGTTCGCTGGAGGGGATGCCTTATATAGGGCCGATCTGAAACGGTTGCCAGATCGTATCGAACGGCTGCCAGCGAGTGTCTCTTCCGATTCAACGGTGGGGATGAAGTGGCGGTTCGCGAGCGAATCTCAACGACCCGAGAAAGACGGGGACTCAACGGCCGAAGAATAAGCCTTGACTGAGAGCAAAAACTTCGATAAAGTTGGAAGCATTTGATTCGGAACTCAATGATGTTCGAAGCAATATGCTTTCTGTTTCAAATGTGCTTAACCATTCAAGATAGAATAGTTTGGGAGCGAATCAGAATGGATGGGATAGGGTCCGAAACTTATTACTTCGAAGAAAAACAACAGCGAAGCTAAAAGTGATAAGTACAGGGGAAAAATGAAACGGATAAATAAAAATAACACAGAACTGAAAGAAAATGGCGAACGAAGTTAAACACATAAACTTGGACGAAGGAAAACTCAAGAGAAACTAAATAAACAAACACACAACGAAGGTGAATATGTACAAGGGAAAAGTTTCGATCTTACTGAACATTGTGTGAGTCTAGGATGTTTAGCTCACATCTCAATGCACATAACCTTTTCTCGTCCAATGGCTTCGTGAATATATCTGCCAATTGATCTTCAGTTCAAGCATGGCTAATCTCAATGTCTTCGCGCTGAACATGGTCTCGAATAAAATGGTGACGAATATCGATGTGCTTCTTTCGAGAGTGTTGCACAGGGTTGTGTGCAATTTTGATAGCACTCTCATTATCACAAAGCAAAGGATTTTCTTCACATAAATACCATAATCTTTCAGCGTCTGCATAAGCCAAAGTATCTGAGTGCAGCATGAGCCAGCAACAATGTATTCGGCTTCAGCAGTAGATATTGAGACACAATTTTGTTTCTTTGAAGCCCAACACACCAGGGATCTACCAAGAAAATGACAAGTGCTTGAGGTAGATTTCCTGTCAACTCTATCACCAACCCAGTATGAATCAGAATATCCAATCAAATCAAATTGAGTTCCTTTAGGATACCAAAGTCCTAAAGAAGGAGTATGTGCTAGATACCGAAGAATTTGCTTTACTGCAGTATGATGTGATTCCTTCGGATTTGCCTGAAAATGAGCACAAATACAAACTGATAGCATAATGTCAGGTCTAGATGCACATAAGTATAAGAGTGAACCTATCATAGACCGATACTTCTTCTGATCGAAGGGTTTCCCTTTTTCATCAACATCGAGAAAACCATTTGTTGGCATAGGTGTTCTGATAGTCTTGCATTCAGTAAGATCAAATTTCTTCAGGCAATCCTTCAAATATTTTTCTTGTGAAATAAAGATGCCATTCTTCTGTTGGCGAATCTGAAGTCCAAGGAAAAACTTCAATTCACCCATCATGGACATCTCGTATTTCTTCGACATCATCCTTGCAAATTCTTCGCTGATTTCAGTGTTAGTGCAGCCAAAAATAATATCATCTACATATATCTGACACACAAATAGATCATTGTTATATGATCGAGTGAAAAGAGTGGGGTCAGTGGTTCCAGGTTTGAAGCCTTTCTTCAGGAGGAAATCCCTCAATGTTTCATACCAAGCACGAGGTGCTTGCTTCAGTCCATACAAAGCTTTGTGAAGCCTGTACACCATATCAGGATTCTTCGAGTCTTCAAAACCTGGTGGCTGCATAACATACAGTTATTCTTCTATCTCACCATTACGAAAAGCACTTTTGAAATCCATTTGATATAACAATATGTTTTTGTGGTTAGCAAAAGCAAGCATGACACGAATGGATTCGAGACGGGCTACTGGAGCATATGTTTCACCAAAATCAATGCCTTCGATTCGGGTGTGCCCTTGTGCTACCAGCCTAGCCTTATTTCTTACCACAATACCATCTTCATCTTGCTTGTTGCGAAATATCCACTTGGTGCCAATAACATTGTGCTTCGTGGGATCAGGCCTGTCAACAAGTGACCAAACTTTGTTTCTTTCAAACTGGTGAAGTTCTTCCATCATATCCAATAACCAGTCAGGGTCCTTCATGGATTCATCAAACCTTGAAGTCTCTAGCATGGAAACAAAAGAAAAACTCCCACAGAAGTTAGCAAACGAGTGCGAGATCGAGTAGTGGGACGACCTGGTTGATGAATGTCTTCGAGAATCGAATCAACATACTCTTCTTCGAAATCTTTATAATGTAGTATCATTTGCTTCAGGATCAGCTTCTGCTTCATGATCTGCTTCAACTTCAGGATCTGCTTCACCTTCAGCTTCAGCATTTCCTTCAGGATTAGCATTTTCTTCGTTCCTTGATCTTCTTCGTCCTGTTCACCGTTAGCTTCAGGATGTTGATCTCCAGCGCCCCGGGCTATGTGTGGGAACATTGGACCATCATCATCCCTAACAGCTTGACGAGGATTGACTTCGACAGGGCGAATCTCACCAATAGCCATGGACCTGATCACTTCATCAAGTGGAGGTTCATCTAGATCATGAGGCAAATGCTCTTTTTGAGAGCCATTAGTTTCATCAAACCTTACATTTACAGTTTCCATAACTTTCCCAAAGTGAGATTTATACACTCTGTAAGTGTGAGAGTTTGAGCCATAACCTAAAAGAAAAGCTTCATGTGCCTTAGGGGCAAATTTGGAGCTATGATTCATATCTCTAATAAAGCAAGGAGCACCAAATACCATAAGGTATGAAAAATTTGGTTTGTTACCAGTGATAAGCTCATGTGAAGTTTTCTTCAGGAACTTGTGAAGGTAAACCTTGTTGATGATATGACATACTGTGTTAATTGCTTCGGCCCAGAACCTAATAGGAGTCTTGTATTCAGCAAGCATAGTTCTGGCCATTTCAATGAGAGTTCTATTCTTCCTTTCAACTATACCATTCTGTTGAGGTGTATAAGCGGCAGAGAATTCATGAGTAAAACCATGATCATGAAGAAAATCTTCAATATGAGTATTTTTGAATTCAGTTCCATTGTCACTTCGGATATGATTCACATGTATTTCATATTCAGTTTGAGCTCTCTTAGCGAATGACTTGAAGATTTCAACAACTTTGCTCTTGTCATCCAAAAAGAAAACCCAAGTATAACGAGAAAAATCATCAACAATAACAAGACCATATTTTTTTCCTCCTAGACTTGCATAATTTTGAGGACCAAAAAGATCCATATGAAGCAATTCAAGAGGACGAGTGGTAGTCATGATAGTCTTCGCTGAATGATGTTTCTTCGTGATTTTACCAGCATCGCAAGCACTGCAGAGACGATCCTTATCGAATTTTACTTCGCTAAGGCCAATAACATGCTTCTTCTTCACTAGATTATGAAGATTTCTCATCCCTGCATGCCCAAGTCTTCGATGCCATAACCAACCGGATGAAGCTTTTGCCATTAAGCATGTGGATGCAGCAGGGCCCGAAGAAAAATCAACAATGTATAAATCTCCTTTTCGGTAACCCTCGAAGACAAACGTATAGTCATCCTGTGAAAAGACAACACAACGCGAAGTAGAAAATAGAACAAGCATACCCATATCACATAACTTCGAAATAGACATAAGATTATATCCAAGTGATTGGACTAACATAACCTTGTCAATGTGCTTATCTTTCGATATGGCAACCTTACCCAAGCCTAAAACTTTACCCTTGTTGTTATCACCGAAGGTAATGTACTTCTGAGAAGATTGAGATAGTTTTTCTTCGGTGAATAACTCCTTGTCTCCGGTCATATGATTTGTACAACCACTATCCATGACCCATTCGGATCCACCGGAGACATAGCCCTGCAGATGAATTAGTTCTTCTTAACCACCCACAAACGAGCAGGTGACTGAGAAGAGGTTGAAGCACTGGTTGAAGCAATATTAAAGCGATCAGGAGTGTATTGCTTCGGTGTACCATCAAGCACACCATAAATGTAAGTCCTCTGTGAATGGTTAGGATAAGAATGAGCATATGCAATCTTAGTATTTTTATCATGAGGACGATAAGTATAACGACCAGTGCGATAGTATTGCTTCTGCGGAACATTTGATTCGGGCACCAGCGAATCATTTCTCGTTTCTAGAGAATAGAAATGATTCGGTGGTACCGAAGGCTTTCCCTGCATAGTATGGTTAGCGGGCAGTTTTCCACAAGTGCTTTCTGCACCCATATCTGCCTCTTATAGAAGCCATTCTTCGGAGGAGTTCCTACATACTCAGCTGTAACCTTTCCCTGTTCATCTTTACTGAGTTTGTAGTCTGAATCAAGTGATTCATCCACAATGGTTGTGTTCATTTTGCAGTCGAAACCTGAAAGGTTAGCAATATCAATGGGTTTCTCCTTCGCTAGAACCCAAAAAGTCTTAGGATACTGCTCAGGTTCCCAATAGGTACCATAAAGGTTAATCTTTCTCTCGAAACCAACACCCTCATTCCTAGGATTCCTGTGAAGGAGAGCGTTCCTCAGGATATCACAAAGATATTGGTGACCTTGCACACTTTTGAACATGCCTGTTTCAAATAAGTTTTTCAACCTGAGGAGTTCCTCGGTAACAGCAGGATTTTCCTCATCAGAGGCATTAGTATCATCAATAACAATAGGAGCTTTGCCTTTGGAATCAGTTTTGCTTCGTTCCAGACAAGTTAAGCAAGGTGAATCAGTTTTATGATTTGTTTCAGAACCTTGTTGAGCCATGAGAGAGATTGACATTTTCCAATTCTTCATGAGCCTCTTTCAGTCTTTCGAGAGCCATTTTCCTTTGAAAAAATTCATAGGTGAGCTTCTCATAATCAACTGATAGAAGATCATGCCGAGAGGATAATTCTTCAAACTTCTCCTTCAGAGCAGCATGCTCATTAGTTAAAGTTTGACCTTTCTCTATCTCATCGATCAATAGAGTTTCTGATTTCTTAATGGTTTTGCTTAGTGAATCAAGTTCATCTTGTTGGATTGAAGAAATTTTAGCATAACTTATCTTCGAATCACTATCATATGAGGAACAATCAGAAGTATCATAGTTTGATTTGGATGAAGATACCTTCGCCTTGGCCATGAAGCAATGTGCAGGAGTTTCATCTTCACTACTGTTGTTGGTGAAGAATGAGCTCGAAGCCTTGGTTGAAGCATCTGCTGAAGCGAATGCCAAACCAACAACACCATCTGATTCGGAACCAGACCCAGACCTTGAGCCTGATTCAGCTTCGGTACCAGAGGCTTCGTCTTCAGAGTTCATCTCCTTTCCCAGATAGGCCTTGGCACGGTGAGAGCTGCTTCGACGAGACGAGTGAGTCTTCGATGAAGAGCCTTCACGCTTCTTATGATACTTCTTCCTCTTGTCATCATCTAAATCTTTCTTCTTTTCTCTTCTTGAACTGGAATCATGTCTCTTGGACTCATAGCTTATGGAGGATCTGTGGGACTTTGTTGAGGAGTCTCTGAGCGAATGCTTCGATTTGTGCTCAGCTTCCCACAGAGGGCAATCAGCTATGAAGTGACCTGGTTTCTTGCACTTGTAGCAGCAGTTATCCTTCGATGGAGAGCTTCTTGAGGATGAGCGGTGAGAAGAGTGACTTGAGCTTCTAGAAGAATAACTCTTCTTGGGCGAAGAAAAACCTTTTCTTTGGAAGCGGTTGAAGCGTCTCATGATCAATGCTAAATCCTTCCCAATGCTTGCAGGATCATCAGATTCAAGACCTGAAGCAGAACTAACTTCGGGTGAAGAATGACGCGAAGCTTTTGCTTTCAAAGCATGTGATCTTCTTCGAGAACTATTTATGTCACCTTTCTCATCTTCTTCCATTTCAAAAGTATTGAGTCTCTCAAGAATATCAGTGGCAACAAGACTTCTAAAATCAGTCCTTTCCTTGATCATCAGCACAACGTGATCAAATGAATCATCCAATGAGCGAAGCAAAGTTCTTACAACAGAGTGAGGGGTAATGTCATCAGCACTGAGGGAAATCAACTCATTAGCAAGAGCAGTGAGTCTGTTGTAAATGGAGTTGACCTTTTGACCCTCGTTTCTCTTGAATCGATAGAACTTGCTTCGAAGCGTGTCAATTCTGGCTTCTTTCTGGGTTGAAACACCTTCACCAATCTTTTCAAGATAGTCCCAGACACCTCTGGCAGATGGAATATTCTTCACTTCATGATACTTCTCTGGTGTCAAATGATTGGTGATGAATACCCATACTTCAGAATCAAGGTCAATTAGCTTCGCTTCTTCAGGAGTGATGGCATTCCTGTCGGCGACTGTGACTCCATATAAGACAACTTGCCAGGCAGTCGATTTGATAGCCATGATATTTCTCTTCATTTTGTCCTTCCAGTATGGATAGTCCTTTCCATTGAACACGGGTATGGGTTCGCCGGAGCGAATGGCTGCGAAAGACATACTTGCAAAACACTCAAGGAGGTTAATCCAAACAAAGAGTGACTAGCTCTGATACCAATTGAAAGTCCAAGTATGTCATCAGAGGGGGAGGGGGTGAATGATCACTTCATTGCATGAAACTATGAAGTGAAGCATAACTTAGTAGCAGAAGGAATTCAACAGAAAGGTAAACAGTGAAGCAGAACAGGATTGAAGCATAACATAGCGAATCAAAAGCATCGAATCAGTTGCATTGAATCAAATCACTGAAGCAATAGCAAAACTGAATGTAAGTGCGGAAAGTAACACGAACTCTTGACTCGGCGATGTTTGTTCGACCAGTTCACACTTTTGGTTTGCTTCATTGGGGTTGCTCTCTCTTTCTTCACTGTCAGAAAATATTCTTGGAGCAACCACCCACCAATGAGGGCGGGGGTGGCCTATTTATAGGTGGCAATCCCTAGGTGCGAAATGACTGAAGTGACCCGATATGACAGCTTGACACCTGTCCCCAACGGTCATATTTCCAATCAAGGCGCAACTTTACTTGCGGTCCAAGTAAAGCCGACTCACGGACTTGGTTCTGCTTCAGGAGCCGAAAGAACTAAGTCTTCGCTGGTGAGGCATTACCTAGCGCACATGAGATTTCTTCAACTCTGGTTTCTCACTGGTTTGGATTCGATCTGAGTCTTTTCACCAAAACCTTCGGAGTACATTTACTAAACCCCTCTTGATAGTACGGTTTTTCCTACGACTCAAAGAAGGGAAAAAGAACTACGCAAAAACTACTAAGTCTTGCGCCATCTTGGTCATCTCCTTCGATGAGACGTGCTTCAGGATTCCTTATCTTTTTGGGGGTCGACATCCGTGATGAGCTTCACTCCAGAGGATATGCTTCAGTAAATATGTAACTCTTCGTTGAATCTTTATCACCAACCTATAACTTCAGGAACCTAACCATCTGTTTTACACTAGAAAACTTGTTAGTTCCTCTACTATTTTGTCCAACAATATCCAAAACTCATGGGGGCATAACTTTGCTCTTACAATTTTAGGGATGGGTCGAAGTTGGATGTATACGGAGGACCGCATGTCACAAAGTTTTCATGATCATGTCAACGAGTTTCTTGATGTCGCGGATCGAGATATGTCGTGAAAGGGTGGCACGAAAATATGTTGTCCGTGCAATTCTTGTCGGAACTTAATGTTGTTTGAAAGGAAATCTGGGTCCTTGCACATGCACCTGATGCGTTCGGGTTTCATGGAAGGTTATACAAGGTGGACAAGTCATGGGGAGGAGGCTGAGGTTGTTGACGACAACAAAGGGTTAGATGGCGAGGCGCGTCATGAAGAGTCAGGCGAAGAAAATATGACGGAACCTGAAGATTTTGTACATGATGCAGAGGAGACATTAGCGGATTTAGATGATTTGGCCGACATGATCAACAACCCTCATGTGCAAGAGCAGATTCTGAAATACACAGCAAACGACAGAGCGACTGAAAGAGAGTGGGCCAAGTTGCAGACGCTAGTGAAAGACTCGGAAACTCCCTTATATCCTGGTTGCGATCCCGAGTACACCCGCCTATCGGTGACGCTCGAACATCTAAGGCTGAAGGCGGTCCACAACGACACAGACGGAAGCCTTGATGATAAATTGGAGTATCTTAAAAAGCTCTTGCCGAAGGGGAACGTGTTGCCTGGGAGTTGCGACGAGGCCAAGAAAATTGTGTGCCCTCTTGGATTGGAGGTGATCAGATACCATGCTTGTCCGAACGATTGCATCATTTATCGTGGGGAGCACGAGAAGCTCCAAAAGTGTCCGGAGTGCAATGCATCCCGGTTCAAGCGGGGGAGGAGCCCGCAAGCGAAAACCGTGGAAAAATTGATGAGCGGTGCTCCTGCAAAGGTTGTATGGTACCTTCCAATCATTCCTCGTTTGAAGCGTCTATTCGCAAACAAGAATGGGGCCGTGTTGTTGCGTTGGCATGATAAAGAACGGAAAAATGATGGCGTGATGAGACACCCTGCGGATTCTTGCTAGTGGAAAGCAATCGACGACGCATTCCCCCCGTTCGGAGGAGACCCGAGGATCATCAGATTTGGTATGAGTATGGACGGAATAAATCCTTTTGGCAACGTGAGTAGCAGGCACAACACTTGGCCCTTTGTTTTGTGGATGTACAACCTCCCTCCATGGCTATGTCTGAAGCGAAAGTACATACACCTATCTTTACTCATTCAAGGCCCGAAGCAAGCTGGGAATGATATGAACATGTACCTCAAACTATTGTATGAGGAGTTGACGACACTATGGGAAGGGGTTGAGGTATGGGACGCTTATGGAGAAGAGAGCTTTAATATGAAAGGTTTGCTGCTCACAACAGTACATGACTACCCAACCTTGGGATGTAGTTCTGGCATGTGTGTCCACGGATACAACGCATGCGTGCAGTGCATGCATGATAGAACAAGTTTTCGCCTAAAGGGATCTCAGAAAATCGTATACATGGGACAACGAAGATGGCTTTTACAAGACGACCCGTGGAGACAGGAAAAGGAAAAGTTTGATAATACAGTTAAGACCCGCTCACAACCACATAAGAGGAGCGGGGAAGAAATATTTGAACTATTGAACTCTTGGGCCAAGTGCCCTAAGGCCGGAAAGAAGCAGAAGAAGGTAAAACCGTTAGAAGGTGTGTGGAAAACGAAATTTGTTTTCTGGGACTTGAAATACTGGCCATTTCTTGACACACGACATTGCATAGATGTCATGCATGTGGAAAAAAATGTGTGCGAGAGCTTGCTTGGTCTCTTGCTCCACTTGCCAGACAAGACAAAAGATGGACCAAAAGCAAGAGCAGACTTGGAACATATCGGGATACGAAGTGAACTATTGGCAAGAGAGGAGACGAGCAATACGGGAAGGGGTGTTACGAAAATCAAGACGGATTGTCCCGCCGCTTGCTACACTCTTAGTAAGGAAGAACTCCATAAATTTTTCTAGTGCCTTGAATGTGTGAAGGTTACTTAGGGCTACTCGGCAAACATACAGAGACATCTTGACATGAAGAGCCACAAATTAATCGGTATGAAGTCACATGATTGCCACGTTATGATCACACAGATACTCCCGGTTGCAATTAGGGGACTTATGGAGCCATGGGTTCGGAAGACAGTGTTGGACCTCTCTAACTTTTTCGACACTATCTCTCAAAATTCGATTACGAAGAAGCGTTGCCGACAGCTGCAAGCAGAGATTATTGTCATACTATGCGAGTTGGAGATGTACTTTCCCCCCTCCTTCTTCGACATCATGGTGCATCTCCTGATCCATATAGTCCCAAAGATAATCGACTTGGGTCCCGTGTTCCTACACAACATGTATGCACTAGAAAGGTTCAATGGTGTCGTGAAGCGCTTTGTTCGTAACAGATCCCATCCAGATGGAAGCATCATCCAAGGTTTTCTATCGGAGGAGTGCGTCGAGTTTTGCACGGATTTCATGAAAGTAGACAAACCTATCGGTGTACCTGCTAGTAGACACCTTGGTAGGCTTGGTGGTGAGGGTCATCGCTGTGGAAAGAAGGATCTACATGTGCACAATGATGCTATCAGTCGACCATATGACTACGACAGAGCACACTTAGTGGTGTTGCAGCACACTTCGGTGGTCCGACCTTATGTCCGTATGCACATGGAAATGTTGAAAAAGGAGAACCCCAAAAAGACAAATGCCACGCTTACGAGAGAGCACAACACAAACTTTGCAAAGTGGATAAAGAATCACTTTGAAGAAAACCCATGTTCAAAGGATAATGAGGATGCATTAGACGTGTACTATTTGGCACAGGGCCCCTTGGTCAATGTCGTGACACATCAAGCATATGACATCAATGGATACACATTCTATACAGAGGCACAAGACCAAAAAAGTGTATACCAGAATAGTGGTGTGACGATAGAGGCACTAATTGGAAAGAAAAAAGATAGATACTATGGTAAGATCGAAGAGATATGGGAGCTAGACTACACCATCTCTGTCATCCCCATGTTTCGAGTTAGGTGGGCGGAAAAAATCGATACAGACGAAGACAATTTCACTACCATGGTCATACCGCCACCGACAACTATTGGAGAGAGAAATGTGAAAGCCATAAGCGCGAAAAAGGAGCCATGGGTATTAGCTAAACAGGTGGCACAATGCTTCTATATAACTGACCCACAGTCGCCAAACCGTGTAGTAATGAGAAGAGGAAAAAGGAGTGTCGTCGGCGTGGATGGTGTCGTCGACGAAGAGGATTATGACCAATTCGATGACCCGGATACGAATGAAGATGACGAAGTTACCCAAGACTCCAAACCTACTAGAAGGCATCGAACTAAATTAACCGTCGCTCGTCCCTTCAAAAGACGTAGTCACTCTGAGGGTCTAACGTATACCAAGAAGAAAATCAAGACTACCGTTGAGAAGATTGTTCAAGACGACGGCACCGAAACATAATTAATTTTGATGCAAGATGTTATGAATTTCCCTACATTTTCATAATTTTTTAAGTTTTTCAGAGTTTAATTGATGTTGTGAATTTTTCATTATTTTTACTGTAAATTCTTAGTTTTATGTGTCAACCAAAACATACTAGCATAACCAAATATCTAGCGTACAGGAAAAACTCGCGGAACATGCTTTCCGTTTATAACACATCATGTACATTTATAACTAGTGACGGTTATATAAACCTGCCCATCACTGGTAAATACAACACCAACGACGGGCATTTGTCGTGACCGTCACTGGTATTTACTAATGACGGGCGGACGTGCACACCCGTCACTGGTACCTTGTACAGCTGCTGGCCGAAACTTACTAATGACGGGCATAGGCTTGCCCGTCATTGGTAACACTTACTAGTGACGTGCATAGTTTTGCCCATCGCTAATGTGTTGGAGGCTATAAGCTATTCTGCAGTAGTGCCCGCTGCCCTTCATCGACCAAATGCTTGAAAGGTTATCCAAAAACACTCACTTTTGTTATCTTGATGGATATTCTGGCTTCTCTCAAATTCATGTTAACACTGCTGATCAAGAGAAAACCACTTTTACTTGTCCTTACGGTACTTATGCTTATAGATGTATGCCTTTCGGTTTATGCAATGCTCCTGCCACTTTTCAAAGGTGTATGTCTGCTATCTTTCATGGTTTCTGTGAGGAAATTGTGGAGGTTTTCATGTACGATTTCTCCGTCTATGGAACCTCATTTGACCATTGTCTCCACAATCTTAATAAAGTTTTGCAGAGATGCGAGGAGACGAACTTGGTGCTCAATTGGGATAATTTCCACTTCATAGTCAACGAGGAAATTGTTCTTGGACGCAAGATTTCTAAGAGGGGAATCGATGTGGACAAGGCAAAGATTGAAGAAATTGAGAGGATGCCCTATCCAAAGGATATCAAAGGTATTCGTAGTTTCCTCGGTCATGCTGGTTTCTATAGAAGATTTATGAAGGACTTTTCTAAGACTTTGAGACCCCTAAATAATCTTCTCTAGAAGGATATTCCTTTTGTTTTTGATGAAAATTTGAAGGAAGCTTTTGAAGTTCTTAAGAAAGCCTTAACAACCGCTCCTATAATCCAACCACTATTGGAGTTTGCCTTTTGAAATCATGTGTGATGCTAGTGATTATGTTGTTGGAGCTATTTTAGGACCAAGTGTTCATAAGAAACTGAATGTTATACATTATGCTAGCAAGATCCTTGATAGTGCTCAAAATAATTATTCTACCACTGAGAAAGAGTTTTTAGCAGTAGTGTTTGCTTGTGATAAGTTTAGGCCTTATATTGTTGATTCACAAGTTATTATTCATACTGACCATGCTGCTAGAAGAAGGATGCCAAACCAAGGCTTATCAGATGGGTTCTTCTTCTTCAAAAATTTTATTTGCAGATTGTTGATAGGAAGGGAGCAAATTATCCTGTAGCGAACAACCTCTCCAGGATGAAGAACATACCACATGATCCTATTCCAGTCAATGATGGATTTCTTGATGAATAGTTAACTGTTTTGAGGGTACAATTGATGTCTAAGCATGCTTCTATTCTTGTAGACTATGTTGGGCCTCCAAGCACAGAGGTTTGTAGGACAGCAGCAATTTCCCTCAAGTGGATAACCTAAGGTTTATCAAACTCAGGGAAGTAGAGGTTGAAGATGGTCTCTGTCAAGCAACCCTGCAATTAAGATACAAGAAGTCTATTGTGTCCCCAACACACCTTATACAACTTGCATAGGTGCACTAGTTCGGCCAAAAGATGGTAAAATATGGGTGACAGGTGTGGCAAAGCAAGGTAATATAAATCTGTAATAAAAAGTGCAGCAAGCAAACAAGTGGTAAACTTGAGCACAAAACGGTATTGCAATGGTGGAAACAAGGCCAGGCTTCATACTTTCACTAGTGGAAACTTCCAACAACATTAACATAGTCTAATCACATGATATTTCCACTAAAACATGCATTGGAGACATAGTAGGAGGTCATTCCTTTGTGATCAAGAGAGGACGAGAATTATGTAGGGCTACAAAAGAACACCTTAGCGTTCGTAGTTCTCATCTATGGATTTCCCAATGTCACCGCGGCCATCCAAATAGAGTACCACAACCACCACAACATATCTCAAGGATAGTCAAAGACAAGCACCAAGAGACTCTCAATCTTCAATCAATTCACAAAAGAGGAAATCAATCATCAAAATATTCTTCTAACCCATGTCTAATAGACCGCTCTCACCATGGTCTCGGGGATTATACTAGATAAGATCAAGTGAGTACATCAATACAATACATAGAGGAAGGGGAAATATCATGGGATCACCCTAGATTGACATAGCCTGTGATCACAATGAAGATCACATCATGGGAGAGAGAGAAGACCACATAGCTACTGCTAGAAACCTCAGCCCCGAGGAAGAATTACTCCTGCATCATGGAGGGAGGAAGCAACATTGATGGAGATCAATCCGGGGGCACTTCCCCGTCCCGGCAGGGTACCGATACATGAATTCTGGTCCCCCGAAGCTTGTCGGCGATGGCGGCGGAGATCGGAATTGCTGCTGGAGAAAGGGTCTAGAATCAGGGTTTTCGCGACGGGAGTATAAATAAGAGCCAAAGGGGGCAACCGGGGTGGTCCCAGTCGCCTAGGCAGCCTGGCGGCGCGGCCTCACCCTAGGCCGTGCCAGGTGGCCGCCTGGGTGACAGGTGGCCCCCCTCCGGCTCTCCTTCAGACGTAAGGAGTCTTCTAGAACGCTGATCTTTTATATATTTTCCCAGAATTTTTTGGGCACTTTATAAAAGGGTAAAATCTGAAATACAAAACAACAGAAAACAGGAACTGGCACTTTGGTGCACTGAGTTAATAGGTTAGTACAAATATGATCAAAAGTGAATGAAAGTGTATCTAAAAGATAGCAATATCACACAAAACATGCATGGAGCAAGCAGAAATTATAGATACGTTTGGGACGTATCCACAATCTACTTCCGATCCATGGTTTGCAGATTATGCGAACTTTATTTTTGCAAAGTTTTTGCCTCCAGGTTTAACATTTTAGAAAAAGGAAGAAATTCTTCCATGACTTGAGGCATTACTTTTGGGATGACCCACATCTTTTTAGAGAAGGTGCGGATGTTATCGTGAGAAGATGCATACCAGAGCATGAGCAGAATGATATCTTAAGACAATGTCATGATAGTCCTTACGGAGGACATCATGTCGGTGAGGACCGCGCACAAGGTTCTAAAGTCAAGTTTTTATTTGCTTACTCTCTTTAAAGATTCTAGAAATTATGTCCTATCTTGTGATAAGTGTCAAAGAGTTGGTAACATTAGTAGGAGAAATGAGATGCCTATGAATTATTCTCTAGTCATTGAGCCTTTTGATTGATGGGGTTTTGATTTTATGGGTCCTTTTCCTCCTTCACACAAGTACACTCACATTTTAGTAGTTGTTGATTATGTAACCAAGTGGGTAGAAGCAATCCCCATTGAGAGTGCTGATCATAAGACATCTTTTAAAATGCTTAAAGATGTAACCTTTCCTAGGTTTGGTGTACCCAGGTACCTCATGACTGACGGGGGGGGGGGGGGGTCACATTTTGCACATGGTTATTTTATAAGAGCTTTAGCAAAGTATGATGTCAGTCATAGGATTGCTTCACCTTACCACCCTCAAACAAGTGGGCAAGTTGAGCTCACTAATAGGGAGATCAAGTTGATCTTACAAAAGATAGTGAATAGTTCTAGAAATGATTGGTCCAAAAAGTTAGGAGATGCTGTGCGCACATACAGAACTGCTTACAAAAACCCCATGGGCATGTCTCATTATAAGATGGTCTATGGCAAGGCTTTCCATCTACCTTTAGAATTAGAGCAAAAGGCTTTATGGGTTGTTAGAGATCTTAATGCTGACCGTAGGCTTATTGGTGAAAAGCGTCTCATGAACTTGACTTCTCTAGATGAGTGGAGAAGTGAAGCTTACGAGAGCGCCAAAATGTTCAAAGAAAAGATAAAGAAGTGGCATGCCAAGAGAATTTTGAAACGGGAATTTAATGTTGGTGATAAAGTTTTTTTGTATAGATCTCGTTTCAGGTTATCTCCAAGTAAATTACTTTCCATATGGGAATGACCGTACCATATCGAAGAAGTCTACCGCTCCGGTGCAATCAAGATTAATAATTTTGAAGGCACCAAACCGCAAGTTGTGAATGGGCAAAGACTCAAGCATAACATAGAGGGAGAACCTATCAATGTTGAGGTGGACCTGATACAAATAGCCACTCATGAAGAATATATTGCAACACTGTGTCAGACACCAGCAGCAGCAGAAAACAAATAGGTATGTAATATGGTAAGAAAACTTTGTAAAAATCCGTAAAAGTTCCGTATTATCAGTTTTTGTAAAATAAGAAAAATTCCAAGCCGAAGTGGAGCCGGAGAGGAACTCCTTATGGCCCAGGCGGCCTAGTGGCGCGGGCTACCTCCTGGCTGCGCCAGGTGGCCGCCTGGACCACCAGGAGTCCGTCTCCGACCCCCTTTGGCTCATTACTTTCCTTTCAGTGCAGAAATTTTTGCTATATATTTTCCCGGATCGCTCTGGTTCTGTAACTTGAGATTCCGTGAGTTTTCTTTTCGATCTTTTTCTGCCAGGATAAGAGGCTGTTGTCCGAGATGTCTTATTGTGACTCGAGCAGAGAGGACTACATGAGTCATCATCTTCCTCGTGTCCAGCAGGATATTAACCAAAGGAAGGTCATTGAATGGGCCACAGAGGAAGAAATTGTTGTAAGACAGGCTGGGATGGAGCGCTCCGTGAGAGAAGAAGTCAAGATTGTCACCATCTAGCAAGAAGGAATTCCGTCAACAAGAGGAGCGAACTCCAACAACCCTATCTTGGTGGGGTTCGTTAACCCTCAACATGATCTTTCTCTTAACCATTCAGGAACATCCCCTTTACCTAAAGCTCCACGTGTGTCATCAACTATATCTGAAGATCATCGGATTACTGACCAATTCTGTGAAGACTTCCGTGTACTAAAAGTACAGGTGGCCATATGGGAGGCTGAAAACCAAACCCTTCGGCGCATAATAATGGACATGAAGAACAACAAGAAAAATCAAGATTGAAGTCTTCATGGGTAATGGCATCCCCTTAGGCTGTTCCAAGCTTGGGGGAGTGCCCGATGTCTTTATCTTTTATTTTTCGTGGTCAAAAGTTTAGTGTTGTATCATGTCTAGGGCAGTTATATTATGAAATAGGTGTTTGCATTGAGGTCTATCACTCCTTTCTGGAGAGTCTTGTATCCGTGAGTTTGCAGTTGTCTATGAAGGAATACTAATGAGAAGTTTATTGGTTTCTTCGCTGCACTTGGCATTCTCTTCACGCAATCGACCTTATATGCTGATTCTCATGGGATTATTGATTTTATATATCTGATTGGTCATAACAAAAATCATGAGTTTTTCTAGTAGCAACTTAGCCAAAAACCTTTGTGTTCTTATGCTTGAAGTGTTATGCTGACAAGGAAGACAACTTGACGTTTCATGCCAATTCTTAATGTTAGACTTTATATTGCTTTGCATCCAAGTCAACATCATTTGTATTTCTTCAAAGCCTTTGCTAGCCAAACCTTGTACTAAGCGGGAATGCTGCTTGTGCAGCCATACCTTGAAACCTCAACCTTACGAAGAGTCCACCATACCTTTCCTATATGTGATATTTAACCACCACTCCTAAAGTATATTACTCATGTGCTATCTTTAAACCTTCAAAATAGTATTACTCCTTGTTTTGTGCCCCTGTTTTAGTTCATGATCTTCTCAAACTGGACAAGCTTTATCTTGGGTTTGCATGTGTAATCTCCTAATCCCTCATACGTGGAGGGACTGTCATGAGTGCGCCCAGCTCGTAAAAGATAATAACAACAAACAAAACCTCCTTCACGCTTTGTTCATGAGAAATCAGAAAACTTTGATAGTGATAAACAAAGGAGACTAATGGGATGTGATCGTCCCTCCTTGGGAGTCGTTCCTTGAAACTTGTCCACTTTGAGAAGTATTGGGTATCTGCTAGCATTCGTTGAAGAATTATGCACCTCCCAAAAGCTTATTTTATAATCTTATTGCTTTCAAAATCACTAAAATCTCTAGCACATGAGTTTTACCTACTTCCCTCTCCGAAGGGTCTTACATTTACTTTTATGTTGATACAGTAAACCTACTTCCTTCTATCCTTTAAGAAAGCAGACACCTTTTGTTGACAAAGATGCATTCATTTATATTGTTTCATTGAGAATTACCGTATCATATCTTTGTTGACATTATCGATTAAGATGAAAAATTTGTTTGTTGAGCTTTTCTACATCAAACATCTTCCTTTGTGTTAGCATTTTCATTTCTTGACTAATAACGTGTTTTTTTCAAAAGCTTCAATTGATCTCACTATAAATATGAGTGGAAGAGCAAAGTTTAAAAGTTATTAGTTGTTCTTTGACCAATAACATGTTTTCCATGGTTTAATGAGTTTCCTTAGTCCTTCCTTTGCTTATAATTGATATTACTCTTTCATAAGGGCCTTATGAGTTCATATTGCTGTTGAGGATGCTTCAATTTAGTAGAGAAATTATGATGCTTCTTGTCCGTATTCTTATTTATCAACACTTCACTCTCTAAACTTGTGGACAGGTTTACCGAGCTCAGTATTCGTTTGGGGACAAGAGAGGTCTAAGCTTGGGGGAGTTGATACGTCCAAAATGTATCACTATTTTGTATCATAATTTACCTCTATTCTTTGATATATTTCATAATATGATGTTGTTCTTATGATGTTTTGGCTTGTTTTGCACAGTTTACCACTTTCCGCTGCCGAAAAAGCAGACACATGAATCAGCAGGGGAAAGTTCACATAGAGTGGGCATATCAGCACATCTCCAAATGAGCTGAAACTTTCGGGGAATAACTTTCTGGAGAAATCACGAAGGCAGGAAAAAGGGCACCCAGAGGGGGACCACCAGGCCTCCAGGCGGCCTGGTGGCGTGACCACCCCCTAGGCCGCGGCAGGTAGCCTCCTAGGAGGGGGGTATCACCCCCGGGGCTCTCCTTTGGCCTATATACCTCTCGTTAGCTAAAAACCCAAGAATAGAAGTTGGATCAGGAGTTCCACCGCCACCCCATGGAGGAAACCTACAGAGAAGAAAATACCTTTCCGGCAGGCAGATTCCGTCGGGCAGAACTCCTCCCGGACGGGGAGATCGTCCTCATCACCACTCGGATTGGGCCACTTTCTCACCTCAGCACCATTTACTTTCCTTTCTTTTGTTTCCTTATTGCTTATACCAGAAAACCCATAAAAAGTTACCTTCTAGTGCTTGCAGTTATTCCTTGTCGAAGATCACTTGTCATTATCTTTCGCTCCTCATTGGGTTCTACACTCTTACTTATCGAAAAGGCTACGATAGATCCCCTAAACTTATGGGTCATCAACCGCAGAAAGTCAATTGCATAGCGCATACTGTCAAAACAATTCAGATCAAAAATATGATCTGGGGATTTTTAAGAATTTTTTCAATGGAGCAAACAGATTCTGTTTTCTGGACAACATGTCACAACTTTTGATTTTTCTTGCAATCGGAGGCTCAAACTGGCACAAAGCTTAAAACTAAAGATACAATGATGTTGCTACAATAGTAACAAACATCAAGACCACTAAAAACTCAAAGTAGAAAACATTTTGGGTTGCCTCCCAATAAGCGTTTTCTTTTATGCCTTTGAGCTAGGCATGAAGCAACACGATCAAGTTTTGTCAATATCAAAAGCATACCTTGTCCGTACAACAGACTCAAAAGGTAACTTAATCTTCTTTTTAGGGAAATGTTCCATGCCCTTTTTGAGGGGGTATTGGAATCTTATAGTCCCTTCTTTGATGTCAATGATAGCACCAACGGTGCGAAGAAAAGGTCGTCCCAAAATAATTGGACATGAGGTCACACTCAATGTCCATAACAAGAAAACCAATGGGAACATAATTATCATTGACAACAATAACCACATCATCAATCCTTCCTAAATGTTTCTTTACGGAATAATCAACAAGTCAAACACCAAAAGAACAAGGATCGGAAGGTTTCAATTCAAGCATATCATACATTTTTTGGGTAAAACAGAGGAACTAGGTCCAACATCACATAAAGCAAAGCAAGAAAAGTTATTCCATTTAATCTTGACCATATGATCCCAACCATCTTCTACTTTTCTAGGAATAGAAACCTCTAAATTAAGTTTCTCCTCCCTAGATTTGATAAGAGCATTGGTAATATGCTCGGTGAAGGCAATATTAAGTGAACTAGTGTGGGGGTCTTTGGCCATTCTTTACAAAAATTTAATCACTTCGGAAAGACTACAATTATAAAAATCAAGTTCAGTACCATTAATTAAAGTGGTGGTGATGTCATCTAAGCTCATTTTCTCTTTGGTAGTCTCTAGGTTCAAAGGACCTTCTTGTCCTCAAGTTGAGGTATTAGCATCACCATTGATAGGTAAATTAGGTGGACTAGGGATGTGATGGGTGCTAAAGGTTTTGAGATCCTCAACAACATGTATAGTAGCAAGTGTGGTGTGAGTAGGTAGGCTCTTAACTCTTTCTTCCTCTTCTAAATACGAAACCACTTCGAGTTTAGCTTCCATTTGATTTATCAAAGTAGCCTGAGTCTGAGACATAGTGGAAACTTGGGTTTCAGTAGTAGCGAGTCTAGTTTAGTGATTAGAAATCTCACTATTCACGCTCTTGATACGTCCCAAACGTATCTATAATTTCTGCTTGCTCCATGCATGTTTTGTGTGACTTTGCCATGTTTTTCTTGAACTTTCATACACTTTTGAACCTATTTGGACTAACCTATTAACTCAGTGCACCCAGTTGCCAGTTTCTGTTTTCTGCTGTTTTTGTATTTTAGGTTTTCCGGCCATTAAAAGTGCTCCAAAAATTCCGGGAAAAATATATAAAAAATCAGCGCAACGGAAGCTTCCGGAATCACCAAGAGAGGGAAGGGGGGCCACCACCAGGCAGCCAGGAGGGCAGGTGGCGCGGCCCCATCCTGGGTCGCGCCAGGGACCCTCCTGACAGCCTCGTGGGTCCCCTCGATGCCCCCCTTCGCCTATATTTACCCCTCTGGGTGGAAACCCCTAATATCGATCTCTTTCTCGCAAACTCCCCTCTGTACCGCGGCCGCCGTCATTTCAAGATCGGGGCTGCCTGGAGAAGCTGCCCCGGCACCCTGCTAGAAGGAGAAACCCCCTCCGGGAGACCATCCATAGCCATGGACGCCTCCCGGATGTGCCGTGAGTAGTCCCCCTTGGACCATGGGCCCGTGACCAGTTGCTATGTGATGAATCTCTCCCCCTTTTGTGTTTCCACTTTCGAGTCCTCGTGAGCTGCCTCACATGATCGAGGCATCTATGTAATTTCTGCTATTGCTATGCTGAGTTTGTTGGGATCTGATGGATTATGAGACCATGTTCAGATTGTGATGAGTAATATATTTGGTTCTTCTCTTTTATATTTTGTTCTTGAGTAAATTCTTGCATGTTCTCCGTTGCGGTATTTGCTTTGGCCAAGTATTTTATTTGCAACTCCAAGAGAGAGCGTTATGCTCGATTGTGGGTTTAGCCCCTTGATGTCTAGCTTGAGTGACAGAAACATGAGACTAGGGGATGTGCTGTTGACACCAGGGATAAAACAACGGTGCTTGTACCTGCGGGTGCAAGGATTGTTTAGTTTACGCAAAGTTCTTTTAATGCAGTTGTCTGTTGCTTTGAGTTTACACTTTGGGTGGGATTCACAACTTAATACCAGCGAGATTTTCTGGATAGATATCTCAAGGTGGATGATTCGTAGTAGATGCAGATGGATTTAGGTCTACTTACCTTGGCGTACTGCCCATTGCTTTTGAGCCCTTCCTTTCTTTGCAGCATAGTCAGCATTGCGGTGCCTTCATAATCCTGTCAATTTCCCAACTGTGATTTGTTTACCTCGCTAGCACTTTTATCGTCTTTTGGGAGAGAGACATCACTAGTGAAAATCACGGGATCCCGGTCCATCTTCACATTATTGTTCACACCCTCAATTTACTTTCAGCTTTTACTTTCCTTTGCACCTTTTATCTCTTGCGTTGATCCTTTGTAAACGACAAGGCCGGAGGAATTGACAACTCCTCCATACTCGTTGGGAGCAAAGTTATTTGTTGCTCTGTGGAGGTCCACGACAACACCCTAGTCAGGAAGCAATTTCTGGCGCCGTTTCCACCTACTTGTATCTCCTGAGTCCTACTGGTTCGATAACCTTGGTATCTTCACCGAGGGAAACTTGCTGCTGCACTTCATCTCAAACCTTCCACTTGGGGTAACCAACGAGGGGCGAGAAGCCATCAAGCAAATTTCTGGCACCGTTGCCGGGGACTCAAGTCTACAAGATAGGGGAGTTGCACACTATATTTTACCTTTGCTTTTTAGTCTTGTTAGTTTACCTTTCAGTTTTTACTTTTGTGTCCCTTATAAAAAATACCAAAAATACCTACTAATGCTATCTTCACCATGGGTGTGGAACCACCCAAATATGGTAGGATGGACATGTTTCACTTGGCTCGTCTTCGATCAATTTGTGCTCGCGCTAAAAACCCAACCGACTTGGTTGAGGGAAAATCATTGGATGAGCATGCTCATTACACGCGGCACCGCCTATCTCATAAAGGGAAACACTTATGGGATCAAATACAAGTTTCTTATTGCTATGCTGAATCTTTATGCCACATTTATGATTTTACTTGCTGCTCTAATATAGAGCGTAAACACCTTCCTTTCCAATGTGAGTTTAATGAAAATGAGATCCTATCTTCTTATGGCAAAGGTGTTTATGATTACTTTGATGAAGGTATGGTGGCTGTTTCGAGGAAGGATATAATGAGGCTTATGATGATAGAGTGTATCATGCCAAGGATTTGGATGCACCGGAGAAGTTTGCACCAACTCTCAAGATGAGAAAGGGCAATGCACGGTACCGAGGAGGCTAGCAAAATATGGATGGTGGAAGTGCCAACAATCGATTACTCACATTAGTCAAAGGAACTCATCCACTTATTATCGGTAACTATCTATCTAATCAGTAGATTCACGAAGAGACAAGTACCTCTAGGAGAAGTGTATGGGGGTTTGGTTATCCTTGCGCATCCTCGACCCAAGGTACGTGAGTGTACTCTATCTATTACGACCCCTCTAGAGGTTAGCGATCCATCTAGTAGCTAGAGTTCTCAACTTTTTTTTTTGTGGTTTCGAAAATAAGTACGGATCGCCGAAAATACGACACCTATCACTGGTAGGCTTGATCTTCTTTCATCATCTTCCTTTGCACACTTGAAAACCCCTTCATACGAAACTCATCATAAACTGATTAGAGAGGTTAGTGCCCATAATAAAATGATTTTCCTCTCCTGGAACTAAAGATTTTCAGGAAGAGATAATGTTTCTCAAGATTGCCAAAAAGGTTTTTCAAAGAAAAAGCAAGCTTAAGATTTGCAAAAAGGTGAAAACGAAAAACAGGGCAGAATCTGAGAAAAACAAACCAGCAGGTAGTAAATATTTTTTTAGTGGTACTTCTGCAGCACAAATCAAAATACTTAAATTAGACCACAGAAAGTCAATTGTATAGCGCATACTGTCAAAACATTTCAGATCAAACAGATGATCTGATGATTTTTCAGAATTTTTGCAATGGAGCAAACATTTTCTGTTTTCTGGACAACATGTCACAACTTTTGTTTTTTCTTGCAACCGGAGGCTAAAACATGGCACAAACCTTAAAAACAAAGATACAATGATGTTGCTACATTAGTAACAAACATCAAGACCACTAAAAACTGAATGTATAAAACATTTTGGGTTGCCTCCCAATAAGCGCTTTCTTTTATGCCTTTGAGCTAGGCAAGAAGCAACAAGATCAAGTTTTATCAATATAAAAAGAATAGCTTGTCCGTACAACGGACTCAAAAGGTAACTTAATCTTATTTCTAGGGAAATTATTCATGCCCTTTTTATGGAGGAATTGGAATCTTATAGTCCCTTCTTTCAGGTCAATGGAGTACCAACGGTGCGAAGAAAAGATCATCCCAAAATAATTGGACATGAGGGATCACACTCAATGTCCATAACAAGAAAATCAACGGGAACATAATTATCATTGACAACAATAAACACATCATCAATCCTTACTAAAGGTTTCCTTACAGAAGAATCAACAAGATGAACACCAAAATAACAAGGATCGAAACGTTTCAATTCAAGCATATCATACATTCTTTTGGGTAAACCGAAGACACTAGCTCCAACATCACATAAAGGAAATCAAGAAAAGTTATTCAATTTAATCTTGACCATAGGATCCCAACCATCTTCTAGTTTTCTTGGAATATAAAAATATCCAACTTAAGTTTCTCCTCCCTAGATTTGAGAAAAGCATTGGTAATATGCTCGGTGAAGGCAATGTTAAGGGAACTTGTGTGGGGGTCTTTGGCCATTCTTTGCAAAAATTTAATCACTTCAGAAAGACTACAATTATCAAAATCAAGTTCAGTACCATTAATTAAAGTGGTGTTGATGTCATCTAAGCTCATTTTCTCTTTGGTAGTCTCTAGGTTCAAAGGACCTTCTTGTCCTTAAGTTGTGTTATTAGCATCACCATTGATAGGTCCATTAGGTGGACTAGGGATGTGATGGGTGCTAAAGGTTTTGAGATCCTCAACAACATGTATAGTAGCAAGTCTGCTGTGTGTAGGAAGGCTCTTAACTCTCTCTTCCTCTTCTAAATACGAAACCACTTCGGGTTTAGCTGCCGTTTGATTTATCAAAGTAGCCTGAGTGTGAGACATATTGGAAACTTAGGTTTCAGTAGTAGTGAGTCTAGTTTGGAGATTAGAAATATCACTATTCAGGCTCTCAAGTTGTCTGCTAATGTTTTGAAAAATACAAGAATGCTCATCTAATTGACTAGAGAAGGTCTTATTCTGTTCATAGTGGTACTACTGGAAAAACGGCTATTGCTGATTTTGACGTTAATGGCGCAGTATAGATTTGGTGCGCCACTGGTATATAGTAATGGTGCACCAAAAAAGTGCGCCATTACTACCTCAAATAGTAGTGGCACACCTGGTCAAAAGTGTGCCATTACTTTGTTTGACCAAGGTTTGACCCATTCCTGGACATAGTAATGGCACACTTTGTATAGGTGCGCCATTAGTAAGTTGACATAGCAATGGCGCACCTTTACAAAAGTGCGCCATTACTATGTTTGACCAAGGTTTGACCAATTCCTGGGCATAGTAATGGCGCACTTTGTATACGTGCGCCACTAATAAGTTTGACATAGCAATGGCGCACCTATACAAAGTGCGCCACTGGTATGTGAGGTGCCCAAAAATCCCACACAAAGGCACCCCACTTGGTGGACCGCCTTTTCAGTTTAAAAAAATAAAAGAAAATGATAAAAAATTCAAAAAATAAAATCCTTCAAGATGCCCATGTATTATGTGGTCTAGTTGTTAGGAAAATTAACAATCATTAATTTTGACAAAATCTCTCTAGGTTTTGTAAAATGGGCATAACTTTTGCATACGAACTCCGATAAAAGAATTTTTTATATGAAAAGGCATCTACTCAAAAAGTTACATCTGAATTCAATCGGGGGAACCCCGTTGAAGATTTTTTAGAATACTCAAAAAACCTAAAAATAAAAGTTACGGGACTTTCAAGATATGGAGGCAAAAAAATTGATTTTTTTTCAAACTTAGTAGTGGGGCACAATTTGCTAGGTGCGCCATTACTATCTTCCCGCCTCCAAAATTCAAAATATATCAAAAAAAATTAGTAATAGCGCACCATGCATTGGTGCGCCATTACTATTTTCCCTCCTTCAAAATTAAAATTAAATAAAAAAAAGTGCATGGTGCGCCATTACTATGCAGTATATATTGGCTGGCAACCTCCTCTCCTCTCACCTCTTCATTTTTCTCCTACTCTCCTCCACTCCACTCCATCTCCTCCTCTCCTCCACTCCATCTCCTCCTCTCCTGTGAACTCCTCCCACTCCTCTCTGGCGTCCTAGACGAGCTCCTCTCCGGCGATCTCCTCCTCCTCCTCCTCTCCTTCCTCCTCTCCGGTGATCTCCTCCTCCCTCCTCTCCTCCTCACAGTCTCTACTCCCCTCCTCTTCGGCGAAATGATCTCCGGCGAACTCATCTCCAGTCACATGTAGAAATCCCCGGCACAAAGAACGTACAAGATCCAAAAATTAGAATGAAATTTGAAAATTTTCGAGTAAAACAAACGAGCCAAAAAATGGCGATCTACATCTAGATTCAGATCCATATTTAAAATTCAAAATATCAATGGCACCCCGTGGGGGTTAGAAAGTGCGCTGATGGCACTAAAGTAGTGCTCCTTGTTGGCTACCCCAAGTGGAAGGTTGAGATGTAGCTAGTAGAAAATTTCCCTTACACGAGGACTGTAAGGTTTATCAAATCCAGGAGAACTCCAAGGATCGACAAGTAGGTGGTGAAGTAAGTGATGTGCTGTCTTAATAGAATCACTTCCTTAACCTGGACCTGCACACGACACAAGTAAGTTTGCTCCCAACGAGTCAGAGAGGTTGTCAATCCCTCCGGCCTTGTTGTTTACAATGGATCAAACGCACAGTGGAAATAGTGATGGTTATTGCAAATGAAAGGAAAAAAAGAAGTAAAGAGTTCAGGTATAAAAAATAGTGGAAATATGGACCGTTGTCCCATGATGTTCACTAGTGATGTCTCTCTCGCAAAAGATGATAAAACCGCTAAGCTGGGTAATGAAATTACAGTTGGGCAATTGACAGAATTGTAAACGCACCGCAATGCTAATTATGTTGCAAAGAAAGTTAGAGGCTCAAAAGTATGGGTAGTACGCCAAGACAAGTAGATTGAAATCCAACTGCATTTACTCACTAATCATCCACCTTGAGATATATATCCAGAACACCTCGCTGGTATTAAGTTGCGAGACCCAACCAAAGTTTAAACCCAAAGCAACAGACCACTGCATTAGCAAACTTTGCGTAAGGTAAACAATCCTTGCAACCGCGGTTACAAGCACCGTTGTTTTCTCCCTGGTGGCAACAACACATCCCCTAGTCTCATGTTTCATTCACTCAAGCTAGGCATCGGCGGGCACGAACCCACAATCAAGCATAAACGCTCCCTCTTGGAGTAACTATCTACTACATGGCCAAAGCAATAAAAAGCAATGGAGAACATGCAAGAATTACTCAAGAACAAAATATAAAAGGAGAACCAAATATATAACTCATCACAATCTGAACATAATCTCATAATCCATCGGATCCCAGCAAACACAGCATAGAAACAGCAGAAAGAACTACATAGATGCCTTGATCATGTAGGGAAGCTCACAAGGGCTAAGAATTTAAGCACAAGATAGGAGAGAAGACATCACATAGCTACTGGTCATCGACCCATGGTCCAAGGGGGAATACTCACAGCACATCCGGGAAGCGCTCATGGTGGTGGAGAAGCTCCTAGGGGTCAATCCTCCCTCCGGCATGGTGCCAAGAAGAGGTCTGTTGGTGCTCCCGATTTTGGAATCAAGGCGGCGGCGGAACAGAGGTGAAAATCGCGATGTGGGGTTCCTCTCGAGGGTTTCCATGATGGGTGTAAATATAGGCCAAATTGGGGCACCAGGGGGTGGCCTCTCCCCCCAGGCGCCCTGGTGGCACGGCCAGGAGGGGGGCCGCGCCATGTGGCCGTCTGGGTGGGGCATGGCTCCCCTCTGGGGCCCCTTCGGTGCTTCGTGAAGCTTAAGTTGCACTGATTTTTATATATTTTTCCTAGTATTTTTGGGCACTGTAAATATGGGTAAAAACCTGCACTTCACATACATCAGCAGGAAGAAACTGGCACTGGGTACACTGAGTTAGTAGGTGTAACACCCTCAGAATCAGTAACAGTAATCACTACAGTGATTGCACTGTTAGTGATCATTAATGTTGATGATCAAGACATGATCACCTTTGATCATAGCTCTGTCAATTTACAACCCTGATAAAATTTTCAGATTGTGTAACTAATAAAACTTTGCTCCAAGAATTGTGGATGCATGTCAATCCACTTGATCATGGTTAAAACCAATCAACCGTAGTCATTTGCAGCATCCCAAGTCAATGTTAATTAGAGAACCCTTAGTGGGGATTTATTGAATTGCCCCTAGGGTATTAATATAAAAGAAAAGTGGAAATTAAAAGTAAACCCTAAATGGTGCAACCACTTTTATTCTTTAATAGCAGATGATCAGTAGGCCTTGTTAATATAGCAATGCATATTTCATTAAAGTGATTAGTGGTGTTACGAAATAAAACAATAGTTTAGAAATTATTAAATGTCCATGGTAATTTTAATAAACAAGTAGGAATCTTAAATAAACTAATTTTTTTTTGAATGCAATTTTGAAAAATGCCTAAATATCAATGTATCACTTCCATATAGTTTGGGAAATTTATTGAGCTCTAAAATAAATCAAACAATTATAAACAGTAGCCGAAACCCCCTTTTCATCAAAAGAATAATTAAAAGAAATATCAAATGCATTTCTTTTGCTGCAAAACTTTTTGTGGCACTGTCTTAATGTGCATCACTAATTATAGTACAAGTCTCATGTTTTAATAAATTCAATTGATGGCTAAACAAAATGGGAAACATAAATGAAATAGAAACAGAAAATAAATAAAGGGAAAGCCCCTAACCCTCGCCCTAGGAGGAGCCCACCCCTGGCCATCCACTCTCCCCCCCACTGGGCCAAGCCATCCAGCCCCAGCCCACCCCACCCTTCTTCCTCCTATTCACTAGGGCGTCGTGGACGCCCATCACCCGTCCATGGCCGCCGATGCTCGCTGTCGGCATCCCCGCGGTTCCTCGGCGAGCTTAAGGGACCGAGCCACCGCCCCCTCCCCTGCCCTCCCTCGAAACCCTAGCGCCCTTCCCCTCATACCCCTCACGCCTCCCTCTCTCTCTGGCGAGCTGGCCCGAGCAGCCATGGGCGCGCGCCGTCGTGCAGCCGTGGCCACTAGCAACCTCGAGGCGAGCCACCTTGTCCAGGCGCCTCTTCGGCCCGTTCCTCGTCTTCCCCGCGCGTCAAATTGGGTGGGGGCACATCAGAGGCCGCGAATCAAGCCCCCCACACCCCCCGTCTTCCATGGCCGGAGCGCTCCGCCGCGTGAATTCGCGCACCCCGGCCACCCGCGCGCTCCCCGTGCATGTCTTCCGTCCCCCTGTGAGCCCCCTTTCGTTTCTCCCTCACCCCTTCGTCGATTCCGCGCCGTAGTGCTCTCCCTCGCCGCACTCCGGCTGCAACCGTCTGCCGTGGTCCGCCTTTGCCGTGCGGCTCACCGCTGTTGCCTGCGGCTGCTGTGCCATGATCCGGCCGCGGCTCAGTGCACGCGCGCCATGCCACCGGTGCTCGTCGCCTCTCCTGCCGCCGCACAACACCGCCGTCGCGGCCTTCCCCCTCGCCGCCTGTTCTGCTCGCAGGCGGGCACATGCGAGTATACGGGGATTAATTACCTTTTTTGTTGCATAAGCCCTCCTAATCCCCATCTAAATTGACCCCTTTTTGATTAACTAAGACTATGACATGTGGGGCCCTAGTTAGTTATTAGTTAAATAACTGTTAGTTAGGTTAGTCTCACTGACTAGTGGGCCCTGGGCTTTAAAAATAATAACAATGAAACTGTTAATTATGCCTCTGTGAGTATGACTGTTGGGCCCCACTGGAATTTTAGTTTAATTAATATGGAATTGTTAAAATGAGCCTATGACATGTGGGCCCAGTGCCTATTTTAATTTAAGTAAAAGATTTATTAATAAACAGAGGCTGGCATGTGGGTCCCACATGTCAGGCATTGTTCTGGATAATGTTTTGGATAATGTTGATATAATAGTAAAAAGAAATTCAGAAATTCTTTTTTTAATGATAAAAACTTTAAAATTGAATATATTTTAAACTGTAACTCAGATTCAAAAACTTTATACATCAAAATTGATCAGAAAAATATAACGAATACGCTAACCGTACAGCCACCACACCCCTCTAACATACCGCACCCGGGACATTCCCCCTCCGATCACACTGTCCGGTAATCACCCGGTGCCAGTAAAACTTGCCGGATGAAATTGTTCTGAACATGAAAGTTTCTTAGAATGGATCAACTAACACGGTTACACTATCCACATGTTTGTCAGATGTCTCTAACACTGCAAACATGGAACCTTCCCCCTCCGGATCATCGGTCCGGTAATCAACCGGTACCGATGAGTCAACCCCGGATAAATATCCACTCGGACTAAATACTTAGCACTGCGTTAGAACACCGCCAACACTGCGTTTGCCATGTCCTGTATTTGTATTGATATTATTGTTGTGTATTTATTGTTTCTCCCACCCTTATTCTCTGGTAGACCTCGTTGCTGCCGCCGACGACATCGATGCCGATGCCCCCCTATGCTCGACTACTTCGCCGACGACCGTACCTCTACCGTCGAGCTTCCAGGCAAGCAGAGCCATTTCCTTCCCCATATATCGCCTATCTTTCCGTACATTTCTTACACTAGGCATGGTTACTGCTGCTGCTACGTTACAATCCTATTCAATTGCATAACATGTTTTTGTCGCCCCTTGATGTACCTTCCTTTATCCTATGCTGCCTTATAAATATACATATATTATTCAGCAGTAAACCCTGCGCATTGTTAGCTAGGTTTAGAATAGCGGGCCGTGATCACTCTGGTGAGTGAACGCGGATTGGAAAATATTATAACTGCAACAGGTACGGATCAATGCAGACGCGCTAGGGAACCTACAATGGCGAGACTCTGTCGAATCGCTTCGAGTTTGACTTACGCGTGGACGGACTCGTATTTCACTCTCGTCGGCTCAGTAGCGCAGCATCACTGGGATGATACGAGGGTATTCCTATTTAGTTCATTCCGCTGGTATCTCGGCACCACCGGGGTGATACGAGAATATTCCTCTTTAGTTCATTCCGCTGATGCCTCTGTCGAACCTCTTCAAGTGTACCATCCAGGGTGATTCCTCCTAGTTTCACTTGATGGTAGGCACTCGAATCAACTGGTGTCCTTACAGGTAAGGAGTCGGGTGACCCAACGGTACCCGCGCAGGGTATCTTAGCGGAACGACCAGTCAGGTGTATTCCACCGGTGTGCGGCGGGCCTGGTACTGTTCGTGGCCGAAGGATTTCCTGTTGTACGAAAGTCGAGCTCTACCAAGAGCACACGCGAGACAAGGTAAGGAGACGGTTCACCTTGTTGGTAACCGCACGAGTTGGTGGGACGACAGGGCAGGCACCGACGTTACTGGTGGTCCTGGCTGCTGTCGTTGTCCGCGACTCACCGAGAAAGGGGCAACGATAACGGTTGTCCCGGCAGATAATAATAAAATGACTTAACGGTTCAGGTGGATGACTTGAGTGGGTCGATGTGCCCTATACGCACTACCTCCACGTGGGATTACGGTGTGGGCCCTCCGTGTTGTGGTCTCGTTCGAAATCTCTGAAAGACGTCCAGTTTCAGCATTGTGGTTGGCTCGGATCGTGCTGCGGCACTGGATCCACTTGGCACACAACGACCCGGAGGGCGAGGGGCGACGGTCCAAGACCCCCTTGCGCTTAGGTCTGTAGACCGGCGGGGACCTCTCTGATGAGCCGTAGGATGGGCCTCGGCGTGTCGGATAGCCTCGGTGGGGCATTCCCTAACAAGGTGTACGCCACCCTGGAGATCCGAGCGTTTAGGGTAACAGTAGTGCAGCCCCTGCAGGGATGATAATCTATTCGGATAGCCGTGTCCACGGTAACAGGACGCTTTATGCTGAAGCCAGAGCCTACTACTACAAACTACTACTACTAAACTGTTGGTTCCGGTTTCTCTTCCTCGCAGGGAAGTCGAGGAGGGGAACTCGGAGGCAGTATTATTATTAATCATTACAACTTACTATTATACAATGCTGTAGCAACTTCTTCTGCATTGTTATTACATTCATGCTATTGAACTGTTGGCTGATTCTTACCTCATGCTGCAAGACTCGTCGGAAGATGCTAGTCTTCGATAGGCCTAGCTTCTTACCCTTATTCTGGTTTCTATCTTGCAGTCCACCATATACAACCTCCCCTTCCATTTGATACAAATGCATAAATGCTTAGTAGCGGACGTAAGACTCGTGGGTATGCTAGATACTCACCTGCTTTATTTTCCCCTTTTATTGTTTTGCCTGATCGGCCGTTGCAAACGACGTTGGAGCCTCGGGGCCCAGGAGCAGGAGATCCACGATGTCGACCACCGCAACATGAAGATCCCCGATGCCTTCTACGGTGTCGAGTTCCCTTTGACCAGGAGTAGTTTGGAGGTTCCCAGGCAGGAGGCCTTGCCTTTTCGATCTGTTGTTATTTGTGCTAGCCTTCTTAAGGCAACCTTGTATCCTTGTGTCTGTACTCAGATACTATTGCTTCCGCTGACTTTCTGCTCTCGAGCTGTTGTATTCGAGCCCTCGTGGCCCTTGGCTTTTATTATACAGCTTGTATTATTTTATTTGTAGAGTTGTGTTGTGATATCTCACCGTGAGTCCCTCATCTCGATCGTGTACCTTGCGTGTATGATTATTGTACATGGTCTGATTTTGGGGGCGTCACAAGTTGGTATCAGAGCCGACTGCCTGTAGGACACCCCCTTCCAACTCCTTGGTCGAAGTCGAGTCTAGTCTTTGCAAAACTATTTCACTAACAATGTTGTGTGGCTTATCGGCCCACGTCGCAAAATGGGTGGTATTAGGATCTTTTTCTCCATACCTTTACTCTGGGATTCTACTCTCTTATCCTTTCGGGAAATTTTGCTAACTCTGACATTAGAATCTCGTGGTCGCATCTACCCGGAGAGCCCTTCACCCAAGATGATCGCTTGATTCACCTGAAGATGTCAAAGATTACTATCCAATAAATCCCTGAGAACCTATGTGTTCATCGCCTTTGCAACCCCCTGCCACCGACAAGTCTTTGTGGATAATTACATCAACCTCCTGATCTGGAAATCACAATTCCCTTGTACTTCAGCATTGAATTATTCTGATGATTCTATAATCCGATGCCTTTGCATCCCTTCTCCTTCTGGTTGAGTGTCGATACTCACATTAGATTCTTTGCGAACCACCCGACCTTTGGTGGATTATTATCCGACTAATCTAACATGGCTTCTTCCATGTGTCAATTGGATTCATCGTGTGAAATACCATCCTTGCCCCTTGATGATTTGTGTTATCATCGACAACCTTCCTTGGCTCCCTGCCAATACAACTTGGTCGTGTATATCGTGTTCTGCTTTCCCTTGGGAAAGATATACACCTGATACTTGTGTATCATCACAATTTCCTTCCATTGGTCTGTTTAACCTTTCTTGTAATGTGTCTTATCTGAGCAGTGATAATCCCCTGATTATGTAAACACTTCGATGTACTACTCTATTGTTACAACATGTTACAATCGTGGATAACCTTTCGGTTACCACCGATGGGCGAAAGTTTTGCCGATTGTTCTGCCTCGTTTTAACAAGTAGGAAAATGGTTCTCTTCTTCCCTCACCCTTGGTACCAACCTTGTTACCGACAAAGCTGACAAACTGTTGCCGGACAAACCTTGCATCGCGATCGCTTAGAATTTCGCCACTCTTCTTATTCAACGTGGGCCCATAACCCACAGTTCCACAGGATCGAAACCTGACTCATGTCGTCTACCTTGTGATATTCCGTCTGATATCACACTCAGTTCTTGTGCCTGATGCTCTGAACCCCTTTTCATCATCCGTCATCGACATCGAATCCGTGTCTATCCGTTTGAAACTTTTCATACCTTCTTTTGTTTTTCTCGATGTATTCCTCTGAATATAAACTTGGAAGATACTTTGTACACCGTTCCCTCGGACAACCTCGGTTGATTAACCTGGTATCGATCCGACCCCCTTGAGTTTACCCCCCAACCCATTCGTAAGTACGATGGAGCCCCGATGGAAGGATGGAAATTCGTCGAGATGCATTGATGCAGAGGAATGAAGACAACATCATTAAGGACCAGCTTCGTCGAGAAGGACAACAAGCACTAGAAGAATCGTTAGAATACGAAACCAAAGCTTTACCCATTTCACTACCTTTAATTCTCGGGACGAGAATTCTTTGTAGTGGGGGAGATTTGTAACACCCTCAGAATCAGTAACAGTAATCACTACAGTGATTCCACTGTTAGTGATCATTAATGTTGATGATCAAGCCATGATCACCTTTGATCATAGCTCTGTCAATTTACAACCCTGATAAAATTTTCAGATTGTGTAAACTATAAAACTTTGGTCCAAGAATTGTGGATGCATGTCAATCCACTTGACCATGGTTAAAACCAATCAACCATAGTCATTTGCAGCATCCCAAGTCAATGTTAATTAGAGAACCCTTAGTGGGGATTTATTGAATTTCCCCTAGGGTATTAATATAAAAGCAAAGTGGAAATTAAAAGTAAACCCTAAATGGTGCAACCACTTTTATTATTTAATAGCAGATGATCAGTAGGCCTTGTTAATATAGCAATGCATATTTCATTAAAGTGATTAGTGGTGTTACGAAATAAAACAATAGTTTAGAAATTATTAAATGTCCATGGTAATTTTAATAAACAAGTAGGAATCTTAAATAAACTAAAAAAATTGTGAATGCAATTTTGCAAAATGCCTAAATATCAGTGCATCACTTCCATATAGTTTGGGAAATTTATTGAGCTCTACAATAAATCAAACAATTATAAACAGTAGCCGAAACCCCCTTTTCATCAAAAGAATAATTAAAAGAAATATCAAATGAATTTCTTTTGCTGCAAAACTTTTTGTGGCACTGTCTTAATGTGCATCACTAATTATAGTACAAGTCTCATGTTTTACAAAATTCAATTGATGGCTAAACAAAATGGGAAACATAAATGAAATAGAAACAAAAAATAAGTAAAGGGAAAGCCCTAACCCTCGCCTTGGGCGGAGCCCACCCCTGGCCATCCCCTCTCCCCCCACTTGGCCAAGCCATCCAGCCGCAGCCCACCTCACCCTTCTTCCTCCTATTCACCAGGGCGTCTTGGACGCCCCTCACCCGTCCATGGCCGCCGATGCTCGCTGTCGGCATCCCCGCGGTTCCCCGGTGAGCTTAAGGGACCGAGCCACCGCCCCTCCCCCGCCCTCCCTCGAAACCCTAGCGCCCTTCCCCTCATACCCCTCACGCCTCCCTCTCTCTCTCTGGCGAGCTGGCCCGAGCAGCCATTGGCACGCGCCGTCGTGCAGCCGTGGCCACTGGCCACCTCGAGGCGAGCCACCTTGTCCAGGCGCCTCTTCGGCCCGTTCCTCGTCTTCCCCGCGCGTCAACTCGGGTGGGGGCACATCAGAGGCCGCGAATCGAGCCCCCTCGTCTGCCATGGCCGGAGAGCTCCGCCACGTGAATTCGCGCACCCCGGCCACCCGCGCGCTCCCCATGCATGTCTTCCGTCCCCCTGTGAGCCCCCTTTCGTTTCTCCCTCTCCCCTTCATCGATTCCGCGCCGTAGCGCTCTCCCTCGCCGCACTCCGGCTGCAACTGTCCGCTGTGGTCCGCCTTCACCGTGCGGATCACCGCTGTTGCCTGCGGCTGCTGTGCCGTGGTCCGGCCGCGGCCCAGTGCACACGCGCCATACCAACGGTGCTCGTCGCCTCTCCGGCCGCCGCACAACACCGCCGTCGCGGCCTTCCCCCTCGCCGCCTGTTCTGCTCGCCGGCGGGCACACGCGAGTAGACGGGGATTAATTACCCTTTTTGTTGCATAAGCACCCTAATCCACATCTAAACTGACCCCCTTTTGATTAACTAAGACTATGACATGTGGGGCCCTAGCTAGTTATTAGTTAAATAACTGTTAGTTAGGTTAGTCTCATTGACTAGTGGGCCCTGGGCTTTAAAAATAATAATAATTAAACTGTTAATTATGCCTCTGTGAGTATGACTGTTGGGCCCCACTGGAATTTTAGTTTAATTAATATGGAATTGTTAAAATGAGCCTATGACATGTGGGCCCAGTGCCTATTTTAATTTAAGTAAAAGATTTATTAATAAACAGAGGCTGACATGTGGGTCCCACATGTCAGGCACTGTTCTGGATAATGTTTTGGATAATGTTGATCTAATAGTAAAAAGAAATTCAGAAATTCTTTTTAATGATAAAAACTTTAAAATTGAATATCTTTTAAACCGTAACTCAGATTCAAAAAAATTTATACATCAAAATTGATCAGAAAAATATAACGAATACGAATACGCTAAAATGAGCCTATGACATGTGGAATTGTTAAAATGAGCCTATGACATGTGGGCCCAGTGCCTATTTTAATTTAAGTAAAAGATTTATTAATAAACAGAGGCTGACATGTGGGTCCCACATGTCAGGCATTGTTCTGGATAATGTTTTGGATAATGTTGATATAATAGTAAAAAGAAATTCAGAAATTCTTTTTTTAATGATAAAAACTTTAAAATTGAATATATTTTAAACTGTAACTCAGATTCAAAAACTTTATACATCAAAATTGATCAGAAAAATATAACGAATACGCTAACCGTACAGCCACCACACCCCTCTAACATACCGCACCCGGGACATTCCCCCTCCGATCACACTGTCCGGTAATCACCCGGTGCCAGTAAAACTTGCCGGATGAAATTGTTCTGAACATGAAAGTTTCTTAGAATGGATCAACTAACACGGTTACACTATCCACATGTTTGTCAGATGTCTCTAACACTGCAGACATGGAACCTTCCCCCTCCGGATCATCGGTCCGGTAATCAACCGGTACCGATGAGTCAACCCCGGATAAATATCCACTCCGACTAAATACTTAGCACTGCGTTAGAACACCGCCAACACTGCGTTTGCCATGTCCTGTATTTGTATTGATATTATTGTTGTGTATTTATTGTTTCTCCCACCCTTATTCTCTGGTAGACCTCGTTGCTGCCGCCGACGACATCGATGCCGATGCCCCCCTATGCTCGACTACTTCGCCGACGACCGTACCTCTACCGTCGAGCTTCCAGGCAAGCAGAGCCATTTCCTTCCCCATATATCGCCTATCTTTCCGTACATTTCTTACACTAGGCATGGTTACTGCTGCTGCTACGTTACAATCCTATTCAATTGCATAACATGTTTTTGTCGCCCCTTGATGTACCTTCCTTTATCCTATGCTGCCTTATAAATATACATATATTATTCAGCAGTAAACCCTGCGCATTGTTAGCTAGGTTTAGAATAGCGGGCCGTGATCACTCTGGTGAGTGAACGCGGATTGGAAAATATTATAACTGCAACAGGTACGGATCAATGCAGACGCGCTAGGGAACCTACAATGGCGAGACTCTGTCGAATCGCTTCGAGTTTGACTTACGCGTGGACGGACTCGTATTTCACTCTCGTCGGCTCAATAGCGCAGCATCACTGGGATGATACGAGGGTATTCCTATTTAGTTCATTCCGCTGGTATCTCGGCACCACCGGGGTGATACGAGAATATTCCTCTTTAGTTCATTCCGCTGATGCCTCTGTCGAACCTCTTCAAGTGTACCATCCAGGGTGATTCCTCCTAGTTTCACTTGATGGTAGGCACTCGAATCAACTGGTGTCCTTACAGGTAAGGAGTCGGGTGACCCAACGGTACCCGCGCAGGGTATCTTAGCGGAACGACCAGTCAGGTGTATTCCACCGGTGTGCGGCGGGCCTGGTACTGTTCGTGGCCGAAGGATTTCCTGTTGTACGAAAGTCGAGCTCTACCAAGAGCACACACGAGACAAGGTAAGGAGACGGTTCACCTTGTTGGTAACCGCACGAGTTGGTGGGACGACAGGGCAGGCACCGACGTTACTGGTGGTCCTGGCTGCTGTCGTTGTCCGCGACTCACCGAGAAAGGGGCAACGATAACGGTTGTCCCGGCAGATAATAATAAAATGACTTAATGGTTCAGGTGGATGACTTGAGTGGGTCGATGTGCCCTATACGCACTACCTCCACGTGGGATTACGGTGTGGGCCCTCCGTGTTGTGGTCTCGTTCGAAATCTCTGAAAGACGTCCAGTTTCAGCATTGTGGTTGGCTCGGATCGTGCTGCGGCACTGGATCCACTTGGCACACAACGACCCGGAGGGCGAGGGGCGACGGTCCAAGACCCCCTTGCGCTTAGGTCTGTAGACCGGCGGGGACCTCTCTGATGAGCCGTAGGATGGGCCTCGGCGTGTCGGATAGCCTCGGTGGGGCATTCCCTAACAAGGTGTACGCCACCCTGGAGATCCGAGCGTTTAGGGTAACAGTAGTGCAGCCCCTGCAGGGATGATAATCTATTCGGATAGCCGTGTCCACGGTAACAGGACGCTTTATGCTGAAGCCAGAGCCTACTACTACAAACTACTACTACTAAACTGTTGGTTCCGGTTTCTCTTCCTCGCAGGGAAGTCGAGGAGGGGAACTCGGAGGCAGTATTATTATTAATCATTACAACTTACTATTATACAATGCTGTAGCAACTTCTTCTGCATTGTTATTACATTCATGCTATTGAACTGTTGGCTGATTCTTACCTCATGCTGCAAGACTCGTCGGAAGATGCTAGTCTTCAATAGGCCTAGCTTCTTACCCTTATTCTGGTTTCTATCTTGCAGTCCACCATATACAACATCCCCTTCCATTTGATACAAATGCATAAATGCTTAGTAGCGAACGTAAGACTCGCGGGTATGCTAGATACTCACCTGCTTTATTTTCCCCTTTTATTGTTTTGCCTGATCGGCCGCTGCAGTCGACGTTGGAGCCTTGGAGCCCAGGAGCAGGAGATCCCCGATGTCGGCCACCGCAACATGAAGATCCCCGATGCCTTCTACGACGCCGAGTTCCATTTGACTAGGAGTAGTTTGGAGGTTCCCAGGCAGGAGGCCTTGCCTTTTCGATCGAGTGTTGATTTTGTGCTAGCCTTCTTAAGACAACCTTGTATCCTTGTGTCTGTACTCAGATACTATTGTTTCCGCTGACTTTGTGCTCTCGAGCTGTTGTATTCGAGCCCTCGTGGCCCCTGGCTTGTATTATACAGCTTGTATTATTTTATTTGTAGAGTTCTGTTGTGATATGTCACCATGAGTCCCTGATCTCGATCGTGTACCTTGCGTGTATGATTACTGTACACGGTCTGATTTTGGGGGCGTCGCAAGTTGGGATCAGAGCCGACTGCCTGTAGGACACCCCCTTCCAACTCCTTGGTCGAAGTCGAGTCTAGTCTTTGCAAAACTATTTCACTAACAATGTTGTGTGGCTTATCGGCCCACGTCGCAAAATGGGTGGTATTAGGATCTTTTTCTCCATACCTTTACTCTGGGATTCTACTCTCTTATCCTTTCGGGAAATTTTGCTCACTCTGACATTAGGATCTCGTGGTCGCATCTGCCTGGAGAGCCTTTCACCCATGATCGCTTGCTTCACCTGAAGATGTCAAAGATTACTATCCAATAAATCCCCGAGAACCTACGTGTTCATCGCCTTTGCAACCACCTGCCACCGACAAGTCTGTGTGGATAATTACATCAACCTCCCTATCTGGAAATCACAGTTCCCTTGTACTTCAGCATTGAATTATTCTGATGATTCTATCATCCGATGCCTTTGCATCCCTTCTCCTTCTGGTTGAGTGTCGATACTCACATCAGATTCTTTGCGAACCACACGACCTTTGGTGGATTATTATCCGACTAATCTTACATGGCTTCTTCCATGTGTCAATTGGATTCATCGTGTGAAATACCATCCTTGCCCCTCGATGATTTGTGTTATCATCGACAACCTTCCTTGGCTCCCTGCCAATACAACTTGGTCGTGTATATCGTGTTCTGCTTTCCCTTGGGAAAGATATACACCTGATACTTGTGTATCATCACAATTTCCTTCCATTAGTCTATTTAACCTTTCTTGTAAGGTGTCTTATCTGAGCAGTGATAATCCCCTGCTTATGTAAACACTTCGATGTACTACTCTGTTGGTACAACATGTTACAATCGTGGATAAACTTTCGGTTACCACCGATGGGCGAAAGTTTTTCCGATTGTTCTACCTCGTTTTAACGAGTAGGAAAATGGTTCTCTTCTTCCCTCACCCTTGGTACCAACCTTGTTACCGACAAAGCTGAAAAACTGTTCCCGGACATACCTTGCATCGCGATCGCTTAGAATTTTGCCACCCTTCTTATTCAACGTGGGCCCATAACCCACAGTTCCACAGGTTCGAAACCCGACTCATGTCGTCTACCTTGTGATATTCCGTCTGATATCACACTCAGTTCTTGTGCCTGATGCTCTGAACCCCTTTTCATCATCCGTCATCGACATCGAATGCATGTCTATCCGTTTGAAACTTTTCATACCTTATTTTGTTTTTCTCGATGTCTTCCTCTGAGTATAAACTTGGAAGATACTTTGTACACCGTTCCCTCGGACAACCTCGGTTGATTAACCTGGTATCGATCCGACCCCCCTTGAGTTTACCCCCCCTTCCAACCCATTCGTAAGTACGACGGAGCCCCGATGGAAGGATGGAAATTCGTCGAGACGCATTGATGCAGAGGAATGAAGACAACATCATTAAGGACTAGCTTCATCGAGAAGGACAACAAGCACTAGAAGAATCGTTAGAATACGAAACCAAAGCTTTACCCCTTTCACTACCTTTAATTCTCGGGACGAGAATTCTCTGTAGTGGGGGAGATTTGTAACATCCTCAGAATCAGTAACAGTAATCACTACAGTGATTCCACTGTTAGTGATCATTAATGTTGATGATCAAGCCATGATCACCTTTGATCATAGCTCTGTCAATTTACAACCCTGATAAAATTTTCAGATTGTGTAAACTATAAAACTTTGCTCCAAGAATTGTTGATGCATGTCAATCCACTTGATCATGGTTAAAACCAATCAACCGTAGTCATTTGCAGCATCCCAAGTCAATGTTAATTAGAGAACCCTTAGTGGGGATTTATTGAATTTCCCCTAGGGTATTAATATAAAAGCAAAGTGGAAATTAAAAGTAAACCCTAAATGGTGCAACCACTTTTATTATTTAATAGCAGATGATCAGTAGGCCTTGTTAATATAGCAATGCATATTTCATTAAAGTGATTAGTGGTGTTACGAAATAAAAAAATAGTTTAGAAATTATTAAATGTCCATGGTAATTTTAATAAACAAGTAGGAATCTTAAATAAAGTAAAAAAATTGTGAATGCAATTTTGCAAAATGCCTAAATATCAGTGCATCACTTCCATATAGTTTGGGAAATTTATTGAGCTCTAAAATAAATCAAACAATTATAAACAGTAGCCGAAACCCCCTTTTCATCAAAAGAATAATTAAAAGAAATATCAAATGAATTTCTTTTGTTGCAAAACTTTTTGTGGCACTGTCTTAATGTGCATCACTAATTATAGTACAAGTCTCATGTTTTACAAAATTCAATTGATGGCTAAACAAAATGGGAAACATAAATGAAATAGAAACAGAAAATAAATAAAGGGAAAGCCCCTAACCCTCGCTCTGGGCGGAGCCCACCCCTGGCCATCCCCTCTCCCCCCCACTGGGCCAAGCCATCCAGCCCCAGTGCACCCCACCCTTCTTCCTCCTATTGACCAGGGCGTCGTGGACGCCCCTCACCCGTCCATGGCCGCCGATGCTCGCTGTCGGCATCCCCGCGGTTCCCCGGCGAGCTTAAGGGACCGAGCCACCGCCCCCTCCCCCGCCCTCCCTTGAAACCCTAGCGCCCTTCCCCTCATACCCCTCACGCCTCCCTCTCTTTCTCTGGAGAGCTGGCCCGAGCAGCCATGGGCGCGCGCCGTCGTGCAGCCGTGGCCACTGGCCACCTCGAGGCGAGCCACCTTGTCCAGGCGCCTCTTCGGCCCGTTCCTCGTCTTCCCCGCCCGTCAACTCGGGTGGCGGCACATCAGAGGCCGCGAATCGAGCCCCCCACCCCCCATCTGCCATGGCCGGAGCGCTCCGCCGCGTGAATTCGCGCACCCCGCCACCCGCGCGCTCCCCGTGCATGTCTTCCGTCCCCCTGTGAGCCCCCTTTCGTTTCTCCCTCTCCCCTTCGTCGATTCTGCGCCGTAGCGCTCTCCCTCGCCGCACTCCGGCTGCAACCGTCCGCCGTGGTCCGCCTTCGCTGTGTGGCTCACCGCTGTTGCCTGCGGCTGCTGTGCCGTGGTCCGGCCGTGGCCCAGTGCACGCGCGCCATGCCACCGGTGCTCGTCGCCTCTCCGGCCGCCGCACAACACCGCCGTCGCGACCTTCCCCCTTGCCGCCTGTTCTGCTCGCCGGCGGGCACATGCGAGTAGACCGGGATTAATTACCCTTTTTGTTGCATAAGGTCCCCTAATCCCCATCCAAACTGACCCCCTTTTGATTAACCAAGAGTATGACATGTGGGCCCTAGCTAGTTATTATTTAAATAACTGTTAGTTAGGTTAGTCTCACTGACTAGTGGGCCCTGGGCTTTAAAAATAATACTAATTAAACTGTTAATTATGCCTATGTGAGTATGACTGTTGGGCCCTACTGGAATTTTAGTTTAATTAATATGGAATTGTTAAAATGAGCCTATGACATGTGGGCCCAGTGCCTATTTTAATTTAAGTAAAAGATTTATTAATAAACAGAGGCTGACATGTGGGTCCCACATGTCAGGCACTGGTCTGGATAATGTTTTGGATAATGTTGATATAATAGTAAAAAGAAATTCAGAAATTCTTTTTTAATGATAAAAACTTTCAAATTGAATATCTTTTAAACCGTAACTCAGATTCAAAAGCTTTATACATCAAAATTGATCAGCAAAATATAACGAATACGGATACGCTAACCGTACAACCACCACACCCCTCTAACATACCGCACCTGGGACATTCCCCCTCCGATCACACTGTCCGGTAATCACCCGGTGCCGGTAAAACTTGCCGGATGAAATTGTTCTGAACATGAAAGTTTCTTAGAATGGATCAACTAACACGGTTACACTATCCACATGTCTGTCAGATGTCTCTAACACTACAGACATGGAACCTTCCCCCTCCGGATCATTGATCCGGTAATCAACCGGTACCGATGAGTCAACCCCGGATAAATTTCCACTGCGACTAGATATTAGCACTGCGTTAGAACACCGCCAACACTGCGTTTTCCATGTCCTGTATTTGTATTGATATTATTGTTGTGTATTTATTGTTTCTCCCCCCTTATTCTCCGGTAGACCTCGTTGCTGCCGCCGACGACATTGATGCCGATGCCCCCCTATGCTCGACTACTTCGTCGACGACCGTACCTCTACCGTCGAGCTTCCAGGCAAGCAGAGCCATTTCCTTCCCCAGATATCGCCTATCTTTCCGTACATTTCTTGCACTAGGCATGGTTACTGCTGCTGCTACGTTACAATCCTATTCAATTGCATAGCATGTTTTTGTCGCCCCTTGATGTACCTTCCTTTATCCTATGCTGCCTTATAAATATACATATATTATTCAGCAGTAAACCCTGCGCATTGTTAGCTAGGTTTAGAATAGAGGGCCGTGATCACTCTGGTGAGTGAACGTGGATTGCAAAATATTATAACTGCAACAGGTACGGATCGATGCAGACGTCCTAGGGAACCTACAACGGCGAGACTCTGCCGAGTCGCTTCGAGTTTGACTTACGTGTGGACAGACTCGTATTTCACTCTCGTCAGCTCAGTAGCGCAGCATCACTGGTATTCCTCTTTAGTTCATTCCGCTGGTGTCTCGGCACCACCGGGGTGGTACGAGAATATTCATCTTCAATTCATTCCGCTGATGCCTCTGTCGAACCTCTTCAAGTGTACCATCGAGGGTGATTCCTCCTGTTTTCACTTGATGGTAGGCACTCGAATCAACTGGTGTCCTTACAGGTAAGGAGTCGGGTGACCCAACGGTGCCCGCGCAGGGTATCTTAGCGGAACGACAGGTCAGGTATATTCCACCGGGGTGCGGCGGGCCGGGTACTGTTCGTGGCCAAAGGATTTCCTGTTGTACGAAAGTCGAGCTCTACCAAGAGCACACACGAGACAAGGTAAGAAGACAGTTCACCTTGTTGGTAACCGCACGAGTTGGTGGGACGACAGGGCAGGCACCGACGTTACTGGTGGTCTTGGCTGCTGTCGTTGTCCGCGACTCACCGAGAAAGGGGCAACGATAACAGTTGTCCCGGCAGATAATAATAAAATGACTGAATGGTTCAGGTGGATGACTTGAGTGGGTCGACATGCCCTATACGCACTACCTCCACGTGGGATTACGGTGTGGGCCCTCCGCGTTGTGGTCTCGTTCGAAAGCTCTGAAAGACGTCCAGTTTCAGCATTATGGTTGGGTCGGATCGTGCTGCGGCACTAGATCCACTTGGCACACAACGACCCGGAGGGCGAGGGGCGACGGTCCAAGAACCCCTTGCGCTTAGGTCTGTAGACCGGCCGGGACCTCTCTGATGAGCCGTAGGATGGGCCTCGGCGTGTCGGATAGCCTCGGTGGGGCATTCCCTAACAAGGTGTACGCCACCCTGGAGATCCGAGCGTGTAGGGTAATAGTAGTGCAGCCCCTGCAGGGATGATAATCTATTCGGATAGCCGTGTCCACGGTAACATGACGCTTTATGCTGAAGCCAGAGCCTACTACTACAAACTACTACTATTAAACTGTTGGTTCCGGTTTCTCTTCCTCGCAGGGAATTCGAGGAGGGGAACTCAGAGGCAGTATTATTATTAATCATTACAACTTACTATTATACAATGCTGCAGCAACTTCTGCTGCATTGTTATTACATTCATGCTATTGAACTGTTGGCTGATTCTTACCTCATGCTGCAAGACTCGTCGGAAGATGCTAGTCTTCGATAGGCCTAGCTTCTTACCTTTATTCTGATTTCTATCTTGCATTCCATTATATACAGCCTCCCCTTCCATTTGATACAAATGCATAAATGCTTAGTAGGGGACGTAAGACTCGCGGGTATGCTAGATACTCACCTGCTTTATTTTCCCCTTTTATTGTTTTGCCTGATCGGCCGCTGCAGTCGACGTTGGAGTCTTGGAGCCGAGGAGCAGGAGATCCCCGATGTCGACCACCGCAACATGAAGATCCCCGATGCCTTCTACGACGTCGAGTTCCCTTTGACCAGGAGTAGTTTGGAGGTTCCCAGACAGGAGTCCTTGCCTTTTCGATCGAGTGTTGATTTTGTGCTAGCCTTCTTAAGGCAACCTTGTATTCTTGTGTCTGTACTCAGATACTATTGCTTCCGCTGACTTTGTGCTCTCGAGCTGTTGTATTCGAGCCCTCGTGGCCCCTGGCTTGTATTATACAGCTTGTATTATTTTATTTGTAGAGTTGTGTTGTGATATCTCATCGTGAGTCCCTGATCTCGACCGTGTACCTTGCGTGTATGATTACTGTACACGGTCTGATTTTGGGGGCGTCACAGTAGGTTAGTCCAAATATGTATAAAAAGGTGTGAAAGTGTAGCAAAACACATAGAAATGTCACCCAAAAGAGCATGGAACAAGCAGAAATTATAGATACATTTCAGACGTACAAACATCCCCAAGCTTAATTCTTGCTCGTCCTCGAGTAGGTAATGATAACACAGATAATTTCTGTGGTGACATGCTAACACACGTATAAGAACTTCAAAGTAAAGCAAGTACGATATGCTATTCAAGTCAAGATAATGTAAGGCCCGATATGCGGTACTGTTCCAGATCTAGATGTTTCCATCCAGATCCGGGGACGAAGCACATATCGGTCCCACCGCGACATATGACTCGTCATATGCCCCGGATTTCCAACATGATATCACAACATTACAAATACAAGGATACAACATCTCCTACAATCGGCATACAACTGCCTCAAATACAATACAACAACGGAAGATACATGTCTGAGTACAGACTACAATCAAGAGCCTACTGGAAAAGAGAAAAACATCGATCCCATAACCACACGGGTCCAGGCCCTCCGCCGGGATCCGCCTAACTAGTCGTCGTCGAGTCTCCACGTGAAACGTCGATCATCGTACCTGTTGTCGATCAAGAACCCTGAAAAGAGTTTGGGGGTAGTATCATGAGTACAGAGGTACTCAGCATCCAACTGTAGTGGTCATCTGACCCAGGAAGGACTTCATCACTCGTCATTCTAGGACAACTAGTAGTTTACGGTAAGGAAAGGGTAAGTGGTGAGGTTGCTGCCGCACTAGCATTTATGAAGTGGCTAACGATCTAGAGAGTAAGGTAAGAAGCCAAGCATTCGATGGGCAATCGCCTCCAACAAGTCTTGCTATCAGCTACTTACGCAAACATAACACCTATCCTATCCTTGTCCTCCTCTTCGCATCCCGACGAAGAAGAAGCAGTCAAGGCACACACACGTTGATCAAGTTATATTAAGATTATCTCAGTTGTTGTGGTCTATGAACAAGGAGTAGGTCTCAAGTCGTCCATAATTGTGGACATGGCTTCTCGAAAAGATTTAACCCTGCAGGGGTGTACCAACTGCCCATTACGAGGCTCCACACGCACGCCCATCTCTCTCTGTTGCTACCCATGATAGGCAACCATTTTATGATTTAGTCCCAAGAGATCCGGAACGAAAGGTCCCTCTAACTAACAACGCACAAATCCGAGTGCCCCCCGGTGAGTCGACATCCAACTCAAAAGCCGGCCGCGCTCTTGAGTCGGCCTCTACCGTCTGGACGAGGTCGGGGTAACTAAACCAACACTGTGGATAGCCCTCGAGCTTCCAGTTTTGGACCAACAAAGGAACTCTGTCTCCGCTGGCCCGAGTTGTTTGAAAATCTGCGAGGTGGACACTCGCACACACACGTTTGCAAAAGGTAAAACCAGCTTGGGCCACCACTAGAAATGTTTGAAGCTAGATAGGTAAGAAGAGGGGAACCCATAAAATCCCACACGCGGTTAGGCACGCTTAGTCTTAAAACCAATACCCGGAACTCGGATCCTAGGTGACTCGAATGGAACAAAGCGTCGGGGCGGGATAGCCTAGACCTTCCATCCTTCGTCGAATATAGTCAACATTTATAATAATCATATCATCCATAACAATAATAATAATGTGATATCCCAAACCCAGGAATAACAGGGTAACATCGTAGCATCCTAAGCATGCATACTAAGCAGGGGCTGAGCAACGAGCAATAGTAACATAGCAGTACATGGTTTGCTGGGAAGGGACATGGCTGTATCGGTTTGAAAGAGGCTGTAAACATGTGGTAGGATCAAACATCGAACTTAACCTAGAATAGCATGCAAACCGCTGGTTGAAATATAATGGATCATAATTAATGTATAGTCCTTTCCTGTTGATAAGTCGGGTTCCGAAGGTGTAGTCGATCGCAAGCTCGCATCGTCTCCGAGAGGTACCTGCGGAAGCACACAAGAAGGAAACACTGGAAAGCAATCAACGGTGCACCACCATTACTACGGAGCAATACAAGATCAAAGAGGCAACACAAGGCACGGCAACGCGATACGGATCTATCGTCGAGAACGGTTACTAACAGTTTAAGTGGGGTATCGGTCACACACGACGAATACCGCACGTTTACGGTGGTTCAAGTTGTTGAGCTACAGGTGATCAACCAACGGTTATTATCATGGCAACTCAAGCAAGCATGGCATAGCACACAAACATGACAAGAGGTGAAGCACAAAGTAAACTATCTATGCTAGTCAATTTAAGTGGGGCACGACCTAAACATGGCATAACACTAAGTGCCGCATGATGATTAAAAGATTTGGTACTGTTCTTCCCTAAACCATATTTTAGGTTGGTTAACAACAGCAATCAATAGCATAAACACAAAGTACACGAAAAACTAATCAAGTTACATATAAAGAACACTCCAAACGGAGTTACGGTTAAAAAGATATAAGCAAAACAAGTTACGGGCACAATCTGCCAACATCACGAAGCACACTTTAGAGCAATGCATAAACAGGTTAATGGATGCAAACATGCTCACAAATGACTTGCAATTAAAGTAGACATGACATGGAAGGCATGGCAAAAATAATCATGCAAATAGGCACCATAGATCAAAAGATATTAAGCAAACAACATGGCATCGCAAAGTAACAGACTTAGTGAAAAACAGAGGTGGCTGTCAAAAACAGCAGCATAACAACTTTGGAGCAGAATATCTATATGACCAGCAAGCATATCATGGAAATTCAATACATGGGATGAAAGTAGACATGATTCTTAACAATATGCAATTGGAATCACTCAATTCCGATAAACGGTCGCGACACACTCGTCGACCGAAGTTGCAACAAAATAACAGTTTTAGCAACAACAGCACAATAACATCAGGATCACCACTTTGGAGCAAGATTTAATATAGCTAGAGGAGTCAAACATGGCAAGTTAAAGCATGGAAATGAAGTACACATGATGCTTAACACAATGGAAAAAGAATCAATGCAATAGGCCTCATGGATTAGTCACAATCATCATGCAAAGTTGCAACAAAATAATAACAGCAACACCTAATAGCAATTTGTAGCAGTTTAACGGCCTGATGCCCACTTTATCACACAATTACACAATCAATAAGACCTCAAATGCAAAAGCTCACAAAAGATGAATTAAAGTACACGCAATTCTGAGCAACTTTCGTTTTGGGGGCACGTTCATCGGAGCTACGGTTTACTCGCAAATCTACGCGCGAAACTGAAATATCAACACATAATACTCCAGTCTTAGCCAAAATTACAGAGAGTTCTTATCAGAAAAAAAAGGAAATCGGCCCTGACCCATGGGCCAAGCCCAAAAGGCCGCTGGATCTGGAGGGGGTCTGGCTTGGGCTGGCCTGGGCGCCATGGGCCTGCTGGTGTGGCTTGGGCCGGCTTGGGAGGGGGCCCACCTGGTCTCACCCATGGCGGCAGGGAGCAGCGGCTGGAGCCCGAGCGGGCACCAGGCGGCGGCGGATCGGTGGCGCGCCGGCCACCGGCGGCGAGGGCGGCGGGGCAGGCGAGGTCGAGGAGGAGGCCGCCGGATCCGGCGTGGATCTGGACGGCGGCGTGACTCACGGCGTGGGCTGCGGCTGGCTCGAGCTCGGGCTCGCCGGCCTCAAGCCATGGCGCGGCTGCTGGTTCCTGCGGGGAGGAAGGAGGAGGGTTAGGGGAGAGAGGGAGATAGGAGAGGGAGGAAAGGGAGGAAAGAGAGGATGGAAGAGGCCGCGGGGAGGAGAGGGAGCTCGTCGGGGCTGCTGCCAGCGGCGGCCTCGGCTGGCGGCGCGCGGGCGTGGAGCCTCCACGGGCGGTTGGTGGAGAGGAGAGAGAGAGGGAGATGCTGGGCTGACGTGGCGCTCTCCTGGCCACCCGATCGCGCGATCCGACGGTCCAAAAAAATCTGGGATCTGGGAGGAAAAAATGGGCAAGTGGAGGGGGGTGGCTGCAATTTTGTGCTAGGGAAACCCTAGAAATGGGTGGGAGTGTGCTGGTCTTTATATAGCCCTGGTGGCTGGCAGTTTGCAAAAACATCCCCGGTTTTTCTCTCGCGCGCACGGTGCTCACGTTTCTGACCGCCGGGGGTCCGCAGTACCTCCGATTCGGGTAAAACTTCGAACTGCGCGATCAGCGCGTCGAGACGGAGGCGTTCACCTCGCGCTAGAACCGTTCCGAAAACACTTTCCGGCGCGCTATAAAAATATCCCGTTTAATTATTAAACGGGGTTTTTCGTTCCGTTGGCTGCGGCAGGTCTCGTGCGGTTTTCGCGACGGTGATCGGGTGAAACCCGATACGAGATAAGAGGGGGAAAATAATCGCCGATCGATAAATCAGGGATGCAAACACCGCAAACAAATCAGACAATCAAACAATTCACACCGAAAACAAAATTTTTAATTTTTGCAAAAACTGGGCTGTTACAGATAATAACAAGCAAGATTTTATATCTAGTATTGAAACTAGCGAAGTAAGTACATAAAGGTGCAAGAGCTCTCATGTGACGCCCCCAAAATCAATCCGTGTACAGTAATCATACACACTAGGTACACGATCGAGATCAGGGTCTCACGGTGAGATATCACAACACAAGTCTACAGATAAAATAATACAAGCTGTTTAATACAAGCCAGGGGCCACGAGGGCTCGAATACAACAGCTCGAGAGAACAAAGTTAGCGGAAGCAAAAGTATCTGAGTACGGACACAAGAATACAAGGTTTCCTTAAGAAGGCTAGCACAAATAACAACAACGATCGAAAAGGCGAGGCCTCCTTCCTGGGAACCTCCAAACTACTCCTTGTCCTGGTCAAAGTGGAACTCGACATCGTCGCAGGCATCAGGAATCTTCTGCTCCTAGGCTCCAACGTCGACTGCAGCGGCCGATCAGGAAAAACAAAAAGGGGAATAAAGCAAAGGTGAATATCTAGTATACCCGCGAGTCTTACGTCCGCTACTAAGAATTTATGCATTTGTATCTAATGGAAAGGGGAGGCTGTATATAGTGGACTGCAAGGTAGAAATTAGAATAAGGATAAGAAGCTAGGCCTATCGAAGACTAGCATCTTCCGACGAGTCTTGCAGCATGAGAAGAGAATAGCCAATAGTTCAATAGCATGAATGTAATAACAATGCAGCAGAAGTTGCTGCATCATTGTATAATAGTAAGTTGTATTATATAACAATGATATATGCCTCCGAGATCCCCTCCTCAACTTCCCTGCGCGGAAGAGAAACCGGAACCAACAGTTTAATAGTAGTAGTTTGTAGTAGTATGATCTGGCTTCAACATAAAGCGTCCTGTTACCGTGGACACGACTATCCGAATAGATTATCATCCCTGCAGGGGTTGCACTAGTGTTACCCTACATGCACGGATCTCCAGGGTGGCGTACACCTTGTTAGGGAATGCCCCACCGAGGCTATCCGATACGCCGAAGTCCATCCTTCGAGCTCAACAGAGAGGCCATCCGCCGGTCTAAATCCTACGTACAAAGGAACTTTGGACCCCTGTCCTTTGTACTCCTGCACGATACGTGGCTGGCCGGTGAAGCAGACCCACTTCCCACTAACGGAATAAGCGGTCCAAGACCGGCAGTCAGCCCGAGGTATAGCTGACGTCTGAAGAGCCCTCGAACGAGGGTTGAACGCAGAGGGCCCACACCATAATCCCACGTGGAGGCAGTGCGTATAGGCATATAGCCACTCAAGTCATCCGCAGAACCCATTAAGAATTTATTAATTTTCTATCGGAACAACCGTTATCGTTGTCCTTATTTAGGTGAGTCGCGGACAACGACAGCAGTCAGGTCCACCCCCATTACCAGAGCCAGTGGCCGCCTGCCCTGTCGTCCCACCAACTCGTGCAACTACCAACAAGGTGAACGGTCTCCTTACCTTGTCTCGCGTTTTCTCCGAAGAGCTCGACTTTCGTACAACAGAGTATCTCTCGGCCATCGAGCAAGTAGCAGGCCTGCCGCACATCGGTGGAATACACCTGTCCTGTCGGTCCGATACGATACCCTGCACGGGCACCGTTGGGTCACCCGACTCCTTATCTTTGAGGACACCCGTGGATCAGTACCCTAGGCCGGATATACAAACTCAGCCTCGAGTGGAGTACAAGGATTACTCCTCGATAGCTCACACTTGAGGTGGCTCGGCAGAACCGGAGTAGGGGCCTGTATCGGTGTCTGCTCTGAACCATACCTGTAGCAGTTTATAATGTATCATTTTCCACGATCACTCCAAGAGTGATCACGGCCCGCCATCTAATCCTATTGACTAGCAAGGCGTAGGGCTAACTGCTGATTATAAGAGATATAAATATAGGGCAGCATAGGATAGCGAAAAGGTAATCAAGGGGCGACAATGATAAACTATGTAGTTGAATAGTATTGTAACGTAGCATTAGCAGCAATGCCTAGTGCAAGAAATGTACGGAAAGATAGGCGATATCTGGGGAAGAGAATGGCTCTGCTTGCCTGGAATCTCGACGGTAGGGGTAGGGTCGTCGACGTAGTAGTCGTACTCAGCGGCGGTGTAGTCGGCGGCAGCAGCGGGGTCTACCGGAGAATAAAGGGGGGGGACAGTAAATATAAAGAAAACATATGCAAACAGATACATGACATGACAGATGAAATGTCAACGGTGCCATAACGTAGTACGAAGAAATATTCTCGGAGCGGGAATTCATCCGTGGAAGAACTGCCAGCTCCGGGTGATTACCGCACAGGGTGTCCGGAGGGGGAAGGTACCATGCCGGAGGTGTCGTGGACATCGGACAAACATACGGAGGGTGTATCCATGTTAGTTGATCCATTCTGAACAAGTTTCGTGTTCGGAATAAATTCATCCGGATAGTTTAACGGTATCGAGAAATTATCGGACAAACGGTCCGGAGGGGGGGGGGAATGTCGATGTTCGTTGTGTTAGAGGGGTGTGGTAGACATACGGATAGTGTATTCTTATTCGTTGTGTTTTTCTGATCAATTTTCATGTATAAATTATTTTCATCTGATTTACGGTTTAAAATATATTCAATTTTAAAGTTTAAATCAATTTAAATGATTTTCTGAATTTCTTTTATTATTTAAAACCAACATTATCCAAAAAGGGGTTTGACTAGTCAAACAGACAGTGGGTCCTATCTGTCATCCTCACAACAATAATAAACCATTTAATTAAATTTAAATAATCACTGGGGTCCACATGTCATACACTCAAACTCATATTAATTCTTTAAATAGATAAACTTACAGTGGGGGCCCAGGTGTCATAGACACATTATAATTTAACAATTTTCTTTAACCTAACAGTGAATTAAGTGGGGCTGGCCCACATGTCATTGTAAGGGGGCATTAGTGTTCATTTAACAGGGGAGAGGGTTTGGTTAATTGGGGATTAGTCCCTAATCTAATGTGCGTCGGCCCCACATGGCAGTGGCACATGACCAGACACACGCGCACGCCGGCGGCAATCCAACGCACGGCGGTGAGGCCTCGCCGGTGACCGGGCCACGACGGCAAGGGGGGGGGGGCTTGGCGGGAGAGGGTGCAGGGGGCGTGGCCACCAGGGCACGTGCACGAGGGCGTAGCAGCAGCACGACATTTGTAGACGCGGCCGGTCACGAGGACATGTGATGGCGTCCAGGTCCGGCAGAAGTAGTGGGAGGGGGGCGAGTGGCGTGGCGAGGGCGTGGCCAGCGCGTGTAGGGGTTGTGCAACAGGGAACCCAGGGCGGCTAGAGGTACAGGGACGCGGGCTACGGCCATGGCGGCCACGGCGAGCCCGGAGTGAGGCGAACATGGGGTAGGGGTGGCCAGAACGGTGAGTAGAGAGGGGGATTCGGAGGTGCAGCTCACCGTGGATCTCATCGGCTCGGTCCAGAGGACAAGGTGGCCGGGGCACGATGAATTCGTCGACGGTGCGCACGACAGCCGGCGGGAGGGGTGGCGCGATTCAGGCGAGGTTGTGGTCTCCGGCTCGAATTGGAGGCTTCAACTGATGAGGACAACGAGGGGGAGGCAGCCGGACAAGCTCATGGTCACCGGGGAGGTCGGTGGCCGCGTCCACGGCGACAACGCAGCGACGGCGGCATCAGGCGACCATGGAGGAGGCAGAGGAGGTCGGCGACGCGAGGGAAAGGGGGAAGTGGGGGCTAGGGTTTGAGGGGCTCTGGGTCGACCTTAACCACGCCGGCGACCACCCGATGGCTGCCACGGCCACGATGCCGGTCATGGCGCCTTAGGATGGGCGCCACACACTATGTGGTGAATAGGGGGATGGAGATGACCCCGGTGGGCTGGGTGGGCCGGCCTTGTGGGGGGGGGGGATGGGATGGTTGGGCCTTTGCCCTGGGGAAAAAATAGAGGTTTTCTTCTTATTTGTTTTTATGTTTTTCTTTTATGTTTATATTTTTTTTGGGCATCAAATGGTTTTTATAAATGTGGGACTTTGCTCCATTATTACTATTGCAACATACCACACTGCTATAAAAAGTTTGAGGCACTAATAAAATCTTTTGGATTTTTGTTTTATTTAAAAAGTATTAAAAGTGACTGGTTTAGGCACTGTTTGTTTTGTTTACAATATTTAAACAATGTACTAAAATACCATTGCTAGTTTATTATGACCTGCTGATTATTAGGTATTTAATAAAATTGGTTGCATTATTTTTGGATCAACTTTATGTTCCACTATGTTTTTAATTTCATAAAAAGGTGATTTCGAATGGTGATTTGAAGCAATGATGATTAAGACAAGATTAACCATAGTGATTTAACATTAGCAAAATTAGATCACTGTAGCTTGACATTGAGGGTGTTACAAATCTCCCCCACTACAAAGAATTCTCGTCCTGAGAATTAAAAGGTAGGGGAAGGGGTACAGCTTTGGTTTCGTATTCTAAAGAATTTTCTGGGTCTTGTTGTCCTTATCGAAGGAGTTGATCCTTAATGTTGTTGTCTTCATTTCTCTGCATCAGTGCATCACGATGAGTGGTCATCCTTCTTTTAAGGTCTTCATCGTACCTACAGATAGGCTAGGAGGGCAAACTTAAGGGGGTCAGACCGGTGCAAGGTTAATCAACCGAGGTTGTCCGGGGGAATGGGGTACAAAGTATCCCACGAGTTTAAACTCTCGGAAATACATCGAGATAAACCAAAGAAGGTATGAGACGTTTCAAGCAAGCAGGCATGCATTCGATGCCGATGATGGACGATGGATAGGGGGGGGGGTCCAGAGCAACAGGCATTAGCACTGAGTCTGGTATCGGACTGACATCACAAGGTAGGTGACTCGTGAATTGCATACGAGGTCAAGCGTAAGGAATAACCTGGGGAACACGAAGGTAAAGGAGAGTTTGGTTTCGATCCCGTGGAACTGTGGGTTATGGGACCACATTGAATAAGAAGGGCGGTGACAAACAATGCGATCAAGATGCAAGGTAAGTCAGTGAACAGCTTGTTAGCTATTTCGGCAACAACGACGGTAACAAGGGTAGTGGACAAAGAGAACCACTTGGCAAAGCTCTCGTCCATCGGTGGTAACCAAAAAGGTTATCCACGATAGTAAGAGGTCGTACCAACAGAGTAGTACATTGAAGTGTTTACATAAGCAGGGAATTATCACTGCTCAGATAAGAAACATTACAAGGAAGGTTAAACAGACCAATGGAAAGGGAAAATGTGATGATACACAAGTATCAGGTGTATATCTTTCTCAAGGGAAAGCAGAGCACGATATAAACGACGAAGTTGTATTGGCAGAGAGTCAAGGGAGGTTGTCGATGATAACAGAAATCATCGAGGGCAAGGATGGTATTTCACACGATGAATCCAATCGATACATTGAAGAAGCCATGTAAGATTAGTCGAATAATAATCCACCAAAGGTCGGGTGGTTCGCAAAGAATCTGATGTGAGTATCGACACTCAACCAGAAGGAGAAATAATGCAAAGGCATCCGGTGATAGAAGCATCGGAATAATTTAATGCTTAAGTACAAGGTAATTATGATTTCTAGATTGGGAGGTGGATGTAATTATCCATCTGGACTTATCGGTGGCAGGGGATTGCAAAGGAGATGAACACGTAGGTTCTCGGGAGTTTATCGGAGAGTAATCTTAGGAATCTTCTGGTGAATCAAGCGATCATCTTGGGCGAAGGGCTCTCCGGAAGGACAGAGGTGCGAGAACCTAAAGTCAGAGTTAGTAAAACTTACCAGCAAGGATAAGAGAGCAGAGTCCCTGAGCATAGGAAAGGAGAAAAGGATCCTAATACCATAGATATCACACGTAGTGACATCGATGTGGGCCCATAAGCCAAACATTAAGTTAGCAAAATAGTTGTTCAAAGACTAGACTCAACTTCGACCAAGTAGTGGTGGGGTGGCTTCCTACATGCAGTCGGCTCTGATACCAACTTGTGACGCCCCCAAAATCAATCCGTGTACAGTAATCATACACGCAAAGTACACGATCGAGATCAGGGACTCACGGTGAGATATCACAACACAAGTCTACAAATAAAATAATACAAGCTGCTTAATACAAGCCAGGGGCCACGAGGGCTCGAATACAACATCTCGAGAGCACAAAGTTAGCGGAAGCAAAAGTATTTGATTACAGACACAAGAATACAAGGTTGCCTTAAGAAGGCTAGCACAAATAACAACAACGATCGAAAAGGCGAGGCCTCCTGCCTGGGAACCTCCAAACTACTCCTGGTCCTGGTCAAAGTGGAACTCGACGTCGTAGAAGGCATCAGGGATCTTCTGCTCCTAGGCTCCAACGTCGACTACAGCGGCTGATCAGGCAGAAAAAAGGGGAATAAAGCAAAGGTGAGTATCTAGCATACCCGCGAGTCTTACGTCCGCTACTAAGCATTTATGCATTTGTATCAAATGGAAAGGGGAGGCTGTATATAGTGGACTGCAAGGTAGAAATCAGAATAAGGATAAGAATCTAGGCCTATCAAAGACTAGCATCTTCCGACGAGTCTTGCAGCATGAGAAGAGAATAGCCAACAGTTCAATAGCATGAATGTAATAACAATGCATCAGAAGTTGCTGCAGCATTGTATAATAGTAAGTTGTATTATATAATAATTATATATGCCTCCGAGATCCCCTCCTTGACTTCCCTGCGCGGAAGAGAAACCGGAACCAACATTTTGATAGTAGTAGTTTGTAGTAGTAGGATCTTTCTTCAGCATAAAGCGTCCTGTTACCGTGGACACGGCTATCCGAATAGATTATCATCCCTGCAGGGGCTGCACTAATGTTACTCTACACACTCATATCTCCAGGGTGGCGTACCCCTTGTTAGGGAATGCCCCACCGAGGCTATTCGACATGCCGAAGTCCATCCTTCGAGCTCAACAGAGAGGCCATCCGCCGGTCTAAATCCTAAGTACAAAGGAACTTTGGACCCCTGTCCTTTGTACTCCTGCACGGTACGTGGCTGGCCGGTGAAGTAGACCCACTTCCCACTACCGGAGTAAGTGGTCCAAGCGCAGCAATCAGCCCGAGGTAAAGCTGACGTCTGAAGAGCCCTCGAACGAGGCTACAACGCAGAGGGCCCACACCGTAATCCCACGTGGAGGCAGTGCGTATAGGCATATAGCCACTCAAGTCATCCGCTGAACCCATTAAGCATTTTATTAATTTTCTATCGGAACAACCGTTATCGTTGTCCTTATTTAGGTGAGTAGCGGACAACGACAGCAGTCAGGTCCACCCCCATTACCAGAACCAGTGGCCGCTTGCCCTGTCGTCCCACCAACTCGTGCGGCTACCAACAAGGTGAACGGTCTCCTTACCTTGTCTCGCGTTTGCTCCAAAGAGCTCGACTTTCGTACAACAAAGTATCTCTCGGCCATCGAGCAAGTACGAGGCCCGCCGCACACCGGTGGAATACACCTGTCCTGTCAGTCCGATACGATACCCTGCGCGGGCACCGTTGGGTCACCCGACTCCTTACCTTTAAGGACACCCGTGGATCAGTACCCTAGGCCGGCTATACAAAGTCAGCCTCGAGTGGAGTACAAGGATTACTCCTCGATAGCTCACACTTGAGGTGGCTCGGCAGAACCGGAGTAGGGGCCTGTATCGGTGTCTGCTTTGAACCGTACCTGTAGCAGTTTATAATTTATCTGTAACCACCGCACCGGCGAGTCTCCTCCGTTGCGTGTTAGCTGCCGCCAGACACCCCCTCCCCTTCGCCCTCTCCTTCCCTATCCTCCTAACCTCCTCCTCATCCTCTCTTGCAGCCAGCGCACCGCCGCGCGCCATGGACAGCCGACGCGAGCTCCACCGCCTCGGCCTCGCGAGTGCCGCCGACCGGCCGCGTTCTTCGCCTACCCGACTGGATCCGGCACAGAGCCACCGCCTCCGCGCGTCCTAGCCCTCCTCTCGCCGCCTTAGCTCGCCTCGCCGTATTCGGAACGCCGGCGCCGCCAGCTGCCACGGCCATGCGGCCGGTGAGCCGAGCTTGCCAGCCAATAGCCGCCATGGTCCGGCCTCCCTCCAACGGCCCAGCTGCTGCAAGGCCAGGCGGCCCAGCCAGCCCGAACCGACCTCAACCCCACCGCTGACCAGATGGGCCAGGCCCATGGGTGAGCGCCCCTTTTTTATTTTTATTTTTTGTTCGCTGCTGCTTTTGTTGGGCTCGGCCCAGTAACACTAGATTCAGCCCGTTAGCCGTTTTTTTGTCTCGGTGTTATTATTTGGCAGATTCTATAGTATTTTTGCGGTGCCCGTATCTTTTCACCGGTAGCTCGGATCGCGACGCTTTAAACATGAAAATTTCTTAGAATTCTGTTTAGATTAATAAAATGTGCTTCTTTGTTATGTTTGACCTTGTTTACATGTTGTTGACCTGCTAATTAGAACCCATGCCACTGTAACTTGTTTATATAATAACTTTTTAACCGTTGCTCCGATTAAAATGTTCTTTATATGTAACTTGACTAAAATTGCATGTAGATTTTGTTTATGCTTCTCTTTCTTGCTAATAAAAATAATAAAATATGTTTAGGGGAAAAACAGTTCCAAATGCAAAAAATATTGTGGGGCCTGTAATAGTTGCCATATATAGGTTTTACCCCCACTTAAAATGACTAGATTAGATAGTCTACTTTGTGCTTCACCTCTTGTCATATTTGTGTGCTATGCCATGCTTGAGTGATATGCCATGTTAACAACCTTTGCTCACCTTGTGTAGCTAAACAACTTGAACCATCGTAAATGTGTGGTATCGTCGTGTGTGATGAGTACTCCACTTAACCTGTTAGTAACCGCTCTCGAGGGTAGGTGCGATGTCTCGTGTTGCCTTCTTGTTGATGCCTGATCGTGTTTGCTTCGTAGTAATAGATGCTTGCTTGTTGATTGCTTTCTAGTGTTTACCGTCTTGTGTGCTTCCACGGGGTACCTCTCGGAGACGATGCGAGCTTGCATTCAACTACACCTTCGGAACCCGACTTATCAACAGGAAAGGACTATACATTACTTATGATCCATTCTATTTCAACCAGCGGTTTGGATGCTAGTCTAGGTTAAGTTCGATGTTTGATCTTACCACATGTTTACAGCCTCTTTCAAACCGATACAACCATGTCGCCTCCTAGCAAAACCATGTACTTCTATGTTATTGTTGCTCATTGCTCAGCCCCTGCTTAGTATGCATGCTGAGGATGCTACGATGTTACCTCCTGTTACTCCTTGGTTTGGGCTATCACATTATTATATTGTTGTTGATGATATGATTATTATAATGTTGACTATATTCGATGAAGGATGGAAGGTCTAGGCTATCCCTCCCCGGCGTTTTGTTCCATTCGAGTCACCTAGGACCCGAGTTCCGGGTATTGGTTTTAAGACTAAGCGTGCCTAACCGCGTGTGGGATTTTATGGGGTCCCCTTTTCTTACCTACCTAGCTTCAAACATTTCTAGAGGTGGCCCAAGCTGATTTACCATTTGAAAATCATGCATATATATCTGTCGGGTCGCTCCTAGAAGATATCCTTTAAAACAACCCGGACCAGCGGAGACATGGTTTCCCTGTTGGCCCACCTTTGACCGGCGAGGGCCCGAGGCCTCACGTGAGGCGTCTCGGTAACCCAAACCCTGTTGAGACGGAAGAGTCCGATCTGAGAGTGTGGACGGCTTTTGGATTGGGTGTCGACTCCCCGGGGCCACCCGGATTTGTTCGTTGTTAGTTAGAGGGACCTGTCGTTTCGGATCTCTTGGAACTAAATCATAAAATTGTTGCCTGTGACTGGTAGCAACTGAGAGAGATGGGCGTGCGTGCGGAGCCTTGTAATGGGAAGTTGGTACACACCTGCAGGGTTAAATATTTTCGAGAAGCCGTGTCCACGGTTATGGACGACTTGAGACCTACTCCTTGTTCATAGACAACTACAACTGAGATAATCTTAATATAACTTGATCAATGTGTGTGTGCCTTGACTGCTTCTTCTTCGTCGGGATGCGAAGAGGAGAACAAGGATAGGATAGATGTTATGTTTGCGTAGTAGGTGGATAGCAGACTTGTTGGAGGCGATTCCTCATCGAATGCTTGACTTCTTATCTTACTCTCTAGATCGTTAGCCACTTCATAAATGCTAGTGCGGCAGCAACCTCACCACTTACCCCATCCTTACCATAAACTACTAGTTGTCCTAGAATAACGAGTGATGAAGTCCTTGCTTGGTCAGATGACCACTACAGTTGGATGCTAAGTACTTCTGTACTCATGATACTACCCCCAAACTCTTTTCAGGGTTCTCGATCGACAATAGGTATGGTGATCGACGTTTCACGTGGAGACTCGACGACGACTAGTTAGGCGGATCCCGGCGGAGGGCCTGGACCCGTGTGGTTATGGGGATCGATGTTTTTCTCTTTTCCAGTAGGCATTTGATTGTAGTCTATACTCAGACATGTATCTTCCGCTGTTGTATTGTATTTCAGGCAGTTGTATGGCGATTGTATGAGATGTTGTATCCTTGTATCTGTAATGTTGTGATATCATGTTGGAAATCCGGGGCATATGGCTATGTCATATCTCGCGGTGGGACCGATATGTGCTTCTTCCCCGGATCTGGATGGCAACATCTAGATCTGGAATAGTACCGCATATCGGGCCTTACAACTTGGTATCAGAGCCTTACCGACCGTAGTATCCCTTTTCTGGCCGAAGTCGAGTCTAGACAAAAACTAATTTGTAGTTAATAAGTTAGTTATCGGAGAGTAGGATTCTTTTTACTCCTTACCCTTGCTCTGGTCAGGAAAAGTGTCGTAAGTGTTTTAATTCTTGCCTTATCCCTTTTCAAACTTTAGGATCTCGAGTGTATGGAGTTTCGGAACCGTTACAATGCTTTGCTTGGGAAGTATTGTCTCGATTCCGAGCTCAGGTGGGAATTCCTGTAGTACCATTAGCTTCTCCAATTTCGGGTATCATCTGGGTCATCCATTGCCATCCATCCTTTTGCCGGTGTTTTCACGACTTGCGTCGAAAACACTATGCTTTGATCCGGTTATCGTTGTTGTTCCTCCTCTTGACACTGAAGGTTTCGTATTTTCGACGATGTCGTCTCCCTGCGGAAAGTTTTCTTGACGGAAGTTCGACGTCGGCATGGAGCAGAGTCCCTTGTTGGTGGTGTCGAAGATCGTCGCCACTCTTTTCTCTCGAGAGAAAAACCGGGGATGTTTTTGCAAACTGCCAGCCACCTGGGCTATATAAATACCACCACTCCCCCACCCCTTTCTAGGGTTTCCATAGTCCAAAATTGCAGCCACACCCCCAGATTTTGCTCCAATTTTCGCCCAAATCCCTCTCCCTGTCGAAACCGTAGCTCCCCTCAGATCTGGACCGTCAGATCTGAGATCCAACGGTCCAGAGCTCCCCCCAAGCGCATCCACCAACCTCCCAGCCACCCGGGCCCCGATCTGGGCCTGGAGGCCCTCAGCCGCGCGGTCGTTGCCCGAGGAGCGCCGCCCGCCTCCGGCCGCCGGACCACCGCACCGGCCAGCCTCCTCCGCTGCGCGTCCGCTGCCGCCAGACACCCCCTCCCCTGCGCCCTCTCCTTCCCTCTCCTCCTAACCTCCTCCTCATCCTCTCTTGCAGCCTGCGCAGCCGCCGCGTGCCATGGAAAGCCGGCGCGAGCTCCAATGCCTCGGCCTCGCGAGCGCCACCGACCGGCCACGTTCTCCGCCTCCCCGACTGGATCCGGCCTAGAGCCACCGCCCCCGCGCGTCCTGGCCCTCCTCTCGCCGCCTTAGCCCGCCTCGCCGAAGCCGGCATGCCGGAGCCGGCACGCCGGCGCCGCCAGCTGCCACGGCCACGCGGCCGGTGAGCCGAGCCGGCCAGCCAATAGCCGCCATGGGCCGGCCTCCCTCCAATGGCCCAGCTGCTGCAAGGCCAGGCGGCCCAGCCAGCCCGAACTGGCCTCAACCCCACCGCTGACGAGATGGGCCAGGCCCATGGGTGAGCGCCCCTTTTTTATTTTTATTTTTTGTTCGCTGCTGATTTTGTTGGGCTTGGCCCAGTAACACTAGATTCAGCCCGTTATACGTTTTTTTTTGTCTCGGTGTTATTATTTGGAAGATTGTATAGTATTTTTGCGGTGCCCGTATCTTTTCACTGGTAGCTCGGATCGCGACGCTTTAAACATGAAAATTGCTTAGAATTCTGTGTTGACTAATAAAATGTGCTTCTTTGTTATGTTTGACTTTGTTTACATGTTGTTGACCTGCTAATTACAACCCTTGCCACTGTAACTTGTTTATTTAATAACTTTTTAACCGTTGCTCTGATTAAAATGTTCTATATATGTAACTTGACTAGAATTGCATGTAGATTGTGTTTATGCTGCTCTTGCTTGCTAATAAAAATAATAAAATATGTTTAGGGAAAAAACAGTACCAAATGCAATAAATATTGTGGGGTCGGTAATAGTTGCCATGTATAGGTTTTACCCCCACTTAAAATGACTAGATTAGCTAAACAACTTGAACCATCGTAAACGTGCGGTATCGTCGTGTGTGACGAGTACTCCACTTAACCTGTTAGTAACTGCTCTCGACGGTATGTGCGATGTCTCGTGTTGCCTTCTTGTTGATGCCTGCTCGTGTTTGCTTCGTAGTAATAGATGCTTGCTTGTTGATTGCTTTCTAGTGTTTACCGTCTTGTGTGCTTCCGCGGGGTACCTCTCGGAGACGATGCGAGCTTGCGTTCAACTACACCTTCGGAACCCGACTTATCAACAGGCAAGGACTATACATTACTTATGATCCATTCTATTTCAACTAGCGGTTTGCATGCTAGTCTAGGTTATGTTCGATGTTTGATCCTACCACATGTTTACAGCCTCTTTCAAACCGATACAGCCATGTCCCCTCCCAGAAAAACCATGTACTACTATATTACTGTTGCTCGTTGCTCAGCCCCTGCTTAGTATGCATGCTTAGGATTCTACGATGTTACCTCCAGTTACTCCTTGGTTTGGGCTATAACATTATTATATTGTTGTTGATGATATGATTATTATAATGTTGACTATATTCGAGGAAGGATGGAAGGTCTAGGCTATCCCACCCCGGCGCTTTGTTCCATTCGAGTCACCTAGGACCCGAGTTCCGGGTATTGGTTTTAAGACTGAGCGTGCCTAACCGAGTGTGGGATTTTATGGGATCCCCTTTTCTTACCTACCTAGCTTCAAAAGTTTGTAGAGGTGGCCCAAGATGATTTACCATTTGAATATCATGCATATATATCTGTCGGGTCGCTCCTAGCAGATATCCTTTTAAACAACCCGGACCAGCGGAGACATGGTTTCCCTGTTGGTCCACCTTTGCCGGTGAGGTCCCGAGGCCTCACGTGAGGCGTCTCGGTAACCCAAACCCTGTTGAGACGGAAGAGTCCGATTTGAGAGTGCGGACGGCTTTTGGATTGGTGTCGACTCCCCGGGGGCCACCCAGATTTGTTCGTTGTTAGTTAGAGGGACCTGTCGTTTCGGATCTCTTGGAACTAAATCATAAAATGGTTGCCTGTGATGGGTAGCAATTGAGAGAGATGGACGTGCGTGCGGAGCCTTGTAATGGGCAGTTGGTACACACCTGCAGGGTTAAATGTTTTCGAGAAGCCGTGTCCACGGTTATGGTCGACTTGAGACCTACTCCTTGTTCATAGACAACAACAACTGAGATATCTTAATATAACTTGATCAATGTGTGTGCCTTGACTGTTTCTTCTTCGTCGGGATGCGAAGAGGAGGACAAGGATAGGATAGGTGTTATGTTTGCGTAGTAGGTGGATAGCAGACTTGTTGGAGGCGATTCCTCATCGAATGCTTGGCTTCTTATCTTACTCTCTAGATCGTTAGCCACTTCATAAATTCTAGTGCGGCAGCAACCTCACCACTTACCCCATCCTTACCGTAAACTACTAGTTGTCCTAGAATGACGAGTGATGAAGTTCTTGTTGGGTCAGATGACCACTACAGTTGGATGCTGGGTACTTCTGTACTCATGATACTACCCCCAAACTCTTTTCAGGGTTCTCGATCGACAACAGGTATGGTGATCGACGTTTCACGTGGAGACTCGACGACGACTAGTTAGGCGGATCCCGGCGGAGGGCCTGGACCCATGTGGTTATGGGGATCGATGTTTTTCTCTTTGCCAGTAGGCATTTGATTGTAGTCTGTACTCAGACATGTATCTTCCGCTGTTGTATTGTATTTCAGGCAGTTGTATGCCGATTGTATGAGATGTTGTATCCTTGTATCTGTAATGTTGTGATATCATGTTGGAAATCGGGGGCATATGGCTATGTCATATGTCGCGGTGGGACCGATATGTGCTTCGTCCCCGGATCTGGATGGAAACATCTAGATCTGGAACAGTACCGCATATCGGGCCTTACAGTATCGTTTTCCACGATCACTCCCAGAGTGATCACGACCCGCTATCTAATCCTATTGACTAACAAGGCGCAGGGCTAACTGCTGGTTATAAGACATATAAATATAGGCCATCATAGGATAGCAGAAAGGTAATCAAGGGGCGACAATGATAAATTATGCAGTTGAATAGGATTGTAACACAGCAGTATCAGCAATGCCTAGTGCAAGAAATGTACGGAAAGATAGGCGATATCTGGTGAAGAGAAAGGCTCTGCTTGCCTGGAAGCTCGACGGTAGGGGTAGGGTCGTCGACATAGTAGTCGTACTCACTAGCGGTGTAGTCGGCGGCAGCAGCGGGCTACCGGAGAATAAAGGGGGGGGGGGAGAAACAATAAATATAAAGAAAACATATGCAAACACATACATGACATGACAGATGAAATTTCAATGGTGCTCTAACGTAGTACGAAGCAATACGCTCGGAGCGGGAATTCATTCGTGGATGAACTGCCAGCTCCGGGTGATTATCGGACAGGGTGTCTGGAGGGGGAAGGTACCATGCTGGAGGTGTCGTGGACATCGCACAAACATACGAAGGTTGTATCCGTGTTAGTTCATCCATTCTGAACAACTTTCGTGTTCGGAATAAATTCATCCGGATAGTTTAACATCGGGCAATTATCGGACAAACGGTCCGGAGGGGGGGGGGAATGTCGATGTTCGTTGTGTTAGAGGGGTGTGGTAGACATACGGATAGCGTATTGTTATTCGTTCTATTTTTCTGATCAATTTTTTTGTATGAATTAATTTCATCTGATTTACTTTTTAAAATATATTCAATTTTAAAGTTTAAATCAATTTAAATGATTTTCTGAATTTCTTTTATTATTTAAAACCAACATTATCCAAAAAGGGGTTTGACTGGTCAAACAGACCAGTGGGTCCTATCTGTCATCCTCACAGCAATAATAAACTATTTAATTAAATTTAAATAATCACTTGGGTCCACATGTCATACACTCAAACTCATATTAATTCTTTAAATAGATAAACTTACAGTGGGGGCCTAGGTGTCATAGACACATGTTAATTTAACAATTTTCTTTAACCTAACAGTGAATTAAGTGGGTCTGGCCCACATGTCATTGTAAGGGGCATTAGTGTTAATTTAACAGGGGAGGGGGTTTGGTTAATTGGGGATTAGCCCCTAAGCTAATGTGGGTCGGCCCCACATGGCAGTGGCACATGACCACACACACGCGCACGCCGGCGACAATCCAACGCACGGCGGTGAGGCCTCGCCGGCGACGAGGCCACGACGGCGAGGGGGGGGGGCTTGGCGGGAGAGGGTGCAGGGGGCGTGGTCACCAGGGCGCGTGCGCGAGGGCGTAGCAGCAGCACGGCGGTTGTAGCCGCGGCCGGTCACGAGGACATGTGATGGCGTCCAGGTCCGTTAGAAGCAGTGGGAGGGGGGGCGAGTGGCGTGGCGAGGGCGTGGCCAGCGCGTGTACGAGTTGCGCAAAAGGGAGCCCAGGGCGGCCAGAGGTACAGAAACGCGGTCTACGGCCATGTCGGCTACGGCGAGCCCGGAGTGAGGCGAACAGGGGGTAGGGGTGGCCAAAACGGTGAGTAGAGAGGGGGACTCGGAGGCGCAGCTCACCGTGGATCTCATCGGCTCGGTCCAGAGGAGCAAGGTGGCTGGGGCGCGACGAATTCGTCGACGGTGCGCACGACAGCAGGCGGGAGGGGTGGCACGATCCAGGCGAGGTTGTGGTCTCCGACTCGAATTGGAGGCTTCACCTGATAAGGACGACAAGGGGGAGGCACTGACAAGCTCATGGCCACTGAGGAGGTCGGTGGCCGCGTCCACAGCGACAACGCGGCGACGGCGGCGTCAGGCGACCATGGAGGAGGCAGAGGAGGTCGGCGACGCGAGGGAAAGGGGGAAGTGGGGGCTAGGGTTCACGCTAGGGTTTGAAGGGCTCTGGGTCGACCTTAACCACACCGACGACCACCCGATGGCCGCCACGGCCACGATGCCGGCCATGGCGCCGTAGGATGGGCGCCATGCACTGCATGGTGAACAGGGGAAGGGAGATGACCCCGGTGGGCTGGGTGGGCCGGCCTTGTGGGGGGGGGAATGGGATGGTTGGGCCTTTGCCCTGGTGGAAAAATAGAGGTTTCCTTCTTATTTGTTTTTATGTTTTTCTTTTATGTTTATATTTTGTTTGGGCATCAAATGGTTTTTATAAAATGTGGGACTTTACTTTATTATTACTATTGCAACATACCACACTGCTATAAAAAGTTTGAGGCACTAATAAAATCTTTTGGATTTTTGTTTTATTTAAAAAGTATTAAAAGTGACTGGTTTAGGCACTGTTTGTTTTGTTTACAATATTTAAACAATGTACTAAAATACCATTGCTAGTTTATTAGGACCTACTGATTATTAGGTATTTAATAAAATTGGTTGCATTATTTTTGGATCAACTTTATGTTCCACTATGTTTTTAATTTCATAAAAGGTGATTTCGAATGGTGATTTGAAGCAATGATGATTAAGACAAGATTAACCATAGTGATTTAACATTAGCAAAAGTAGATCACTGTATCTTGACATTGAGGGTGTTACATCTCACTGTCCGTGAATCGAATGTCTCCAAATGGTGTTTGCGTGCAAGAAGTGGGAGATGGGTTTAGAGCATAAAAATACTATGTAGTTTAATTTAGAACTCAATCTACTAAACTTCACACTTGGTCTCCTTAAAAATCTTATTTTGACTCGTCCCCAGACCACTAGTCAGGTAAAAGTCAAACTTATCCTCTCCCTTTTGACTTTGAGCACTCAGGCAATGAATGAGCGCGAGCAAGATATGTTGGCACTTAGGATGGAAAAGAGAAAAACGATGGGGAAGGAAGACAAAAAGGTGTGAAAGTCTCACATCAATGAGGAAAATCATAGGAGAGAGAAAGCCAAATGATAGATATGATGTGAGGAGTAGGGATTGCCATGCAACGGATGCACATATGAGCTAAGGTAAGCTCTCCAATGGAACTAGTGGGGGTGCATCCAACTTGCTTTCTCATGAAGAACTAGAGCTCTTTTGAGGTGGCTCATCCTTGGAATATGCAAGCCAAGTTATATAATGTAAGGATCCCCACGTAGGTGTGCATGAATGAAATGAATATCTCTATGGAGTACAAATATGACAATGGAGTACGAGTGTGGATCTTTCAAAAAGAATAGTAGTGTTGGCCCTTTCTCTCTTTTTATTTCCTTTTTCTCCTTTTTTTATTTTTTTGTATTTTTGTGGGATCATTGGCTCTTTCTATTTATCTCTCATTTGTCCTCTTTGGGATATTTTAACTTGTCCTCTCTGGGATCTCTTCCTCACTTAAGGAAACACTCTATATTTTACAAGAATATAGAAGATCTTCACACTTTACAATAAGTACTCAACATGAAGAAAAATGAAAACTATCATGATGTATGCAAATGGTTGCATCTGCCAGTGTAGCAGGATATGCAATGATACTAGCGCATCATGTAGCAATGATTAGGGAAAATCCCAACTAGCATGCGGCTCCTCGATCAAGCAAAAGCATGTACGACATGAAGATCAAGTCATGAGATGATGGATGTTGCATGGCAATGTATCTCGGAAAGTCAATGGAAATGCCTTGATAGGTAGGTATGGTGGCTATTTTGAGGAAGATATAAGGATGTTTATGATGACAGAGTGTATCATGCCAAGGGTTTGGATGCACCGGCGAAGTATGCACCAACTCTCAAGATGAGAAAGGGCAATGCACTGTACCGAAGAGGCTACCAAAATATGGAAGGTTGAAGTTCCAACAATCGAATACTCGCATTAGTCCGAAGAACTCCTGAACTTATTATCGGTAACTCTCTATCTAATCGGGAGGTACACAAAGAGACAAGTACCCCGAGGAGGAGTGTATGGGGGTTTGGTTATCCTTGCGCATCCTCGACCCATGGTTCGTGAGGGTACTCTATATATTCCAACCCCTCCCCCCCAGAGGTTAGCGATCCATCTAGTAGCTAGAGTTCTCGAATAATTTTGCGTAATTTAAAAAAATAAGCACGGATTGCCCAAAATACGAGACCTATCACTAATAGGCTCAAGCTCTTGGCACCAAAAGTCCAAAAATTACTCAAATCAATACCTCAAAACTTTTGCAAGTTACTACTACACTTATAATAGCAACCTTAATTACCTACTCATGCAAGACACACAACTCAGTGCAACAGGACAACTCTCTAAATAAGATAAGCATGATAACTCAAGAGAGTTCCAAAAGCAACCTTAATAAAATCTCTTAAAAAGATAAGCATGAAAACAAGAGCTAAGCATGATGGCAGCTACAAAAATATAAAGAACACACACAAAAAGAAAGATAAGCATGCAAACCTATGTTGTGTTCTAGGGTGAAGTGAAGCGTGCTTCTCTCCCAAACAATGAAGGCTACGGTCCAACATGTTATGAACAACAAGCAAAACTAAAACAAACTAAAAAGTAAACAACGAGACGCTCCAAGTTTAGCACATAACAAATGAAGAGATAAAAATATAGCATGGAGAAGGACGAACTGATGTTTGTTGATGGAGAAGGGGATGCACGGGGGCATCCCCAAGATTAGACGCTTGTGTCTCTTTGGATATTTCTTGGGGGTGCATGGGGGTATCCCCAAGCTTGAGAGTTTGACACTGCCGGATCTTCTTTCATCATCTTCCATCGCATACTTGAAAACTCCGTTCATACGAAAGTCATCATAAGCTGATTAGAGTGGTTAGTACCCATAATTAAATAATTATTCTCCACTGGAAATAAAGATATTCATGAAAAGCTACTTTTTCTCATGATTGCCAAAAAGTTTTTGCAAAGAAAAGGCAAACTTAAGATTTGAAAAACGATGAAAACGCAAAACATGGCAGAATATGTGAAAAACAGACAAGCGGGTAGTAAATAATTGTTTTGGGGTACTTCTGCAACTGAAATATAAAAACTCAGAACAAACGCCATAAAGCTAATTGTATATAGCATACTGTCAAAAAATCAGATAAAAAATATGATCTGGTGATTTATGGCTTATTTTTCCGTCAAGCAGACATAATCTGTTTCTGGACATCATGTCACAACTTTTGAACTTTCTTGCAATTGGCGGCTAAAACTAGGCACAAATCTTGAAATTAACGATACAATGATGTTGCTACAGTACTAAAAAGCATCAAGATCACTAAAACTGAAAGAAAAAATATTTTGGGTTGCCTCCCAATAAGCGCTTTTTTTTATACCTTTTAGCTAGGCATGATGCAAAAAGATCAAGTTTTGTCAACTACAAAAGAATAACTTTCCCGTGTAACGGACTCATAAGGTAACTTAATCATCTTTCAAGGGAAGTGTTCCATTCCCTTTTTTAGGGGGAATTGGAATCTAATGTTCCCTTCTTTCATGTTAATAATAGCACCAACGGTGCGGAGAAAAAGACGTCCCAAAATAAATGGATATGAGGGATCACACTCAATGTCCATGACAAGAAAATCAACGGGAACATAATTATCATTGATAACAATAAAACATCATCAATCCTCTCAAAAGGTTTCTTTAAGGAAGAATCAAAAAGACGAAAACCAAAAGAACATGGATCAAAATGTTTCAAATCAAGCATATCATACATTATTTTGGGCATATGGGAGGCACTAGCTCCAACATCACATAAAGCAAAGCAAGAGAAATTATTGAATTTAATTTTGACCATAGGATCCCAACCGTCTTCTAGTTTTCTAGCAATAGAAGTCTCTAACTTGAGCTTCTCCTCCCTAGATTTAATAAGAGCATTGGTAATATGCTTAATGAAGGCAATGCTAGCTGTACTAGTGTGGGGGTCTTTAGCTATTCTTTGCAGAAAAGTGATAACTTTAGAAAGACTACAATTATCAAAATCAAGATCACTACCATTAATTAAAGTGGAGGTGATGTAATCTAAGCAAATTCTTTTGGTAGTCTCTAATTTCATGGGACCTTCTTGTCATAAAGTTGAGGTATTAGCATCACCATTAATAGGTCCAATGGGACTAGGGATATGTTGGGTGCTAAATTTTTTGAGATCCTCAACAACTTGTATAGTGGCAATAGTAGTGTGTGTAGGAAGGCTCTTAATCCTATCTTCCTCTTATTTTTCTCTAGACCATCTATCCTTAATATTGGCTAGAATTCTAATATTCTCATTAATTTTCACTTGAATAGCATTCATGGGTGTAGTTTTCCTTTCCTCAAGGGGAGAAGTTCTAATTTTAAGAATCTATAATCATGAGCTATAGTGTCTACCTTCAAAGAGAGAGTATCTAATTTTTCTAGTTTCGCATATACACTCTTATTGAAGGCCTTTTGAGAAGTGATAAAGTCCTTAAGCATGATCTCTAATTTAGAAGTGGAATTTTTGGTGCAATGGTAAGTGTTGTTGTTCCCATAGTTGTTGAACGGGAACGGCCTAGGATTGTTGCTACCAATATTACTCCATAAGCATTATTATCAAAGTTGTTGCTAGAAATAAAATTAACGTCAACCTTCTCTCTTTCTTGAGAAACCAAAGAATTTAAGGGAACATCATGAGGATCAATAGGATCTTGCTTCGTAAGAAAAGAGATGATCATGTCAACCTTTTCATTTAAAGAGGAGATCTCCTCAAAAGAGTTTACCTTCCTACCTGTTGGAGATCTTTAGCTGTGCTATTCAGAATAATTTTTCATCATCTCATCCAATAGCTTCGTGGCAGCATCAAGTGTAGGTTAAATAAAGGTTCCTCCCGCGACCGAGTCCAACAGATTCCACGAGGTAAAGTTCAATCCTGCATAGAAAGTCTGGATAACCATCCAAGTAGTCAAACCATGTGTAGGGCAATTCTTAACAAGAGATATCATGTGTTCCCAAGCTTGGGCAATGTGTTCGTTATCCAGTTGTTTAAAATTCATAATGTTACTTCTCAACTGGATAATCTTAGCACGTGGGTAGTACTTCCCAATAGAAGCATCCTTGCACTTATCCCAAGAATCTATGTTATTCCTAGGCAAGGACTGAAGCCACACTTTAGCTCCTCCTCTCAAGGAGAAAGGAAAAATCTTAAGTTTAACAATGTCACCATGTACTTCTTGATACTTTTTCATATCATAAAGCTTAACAAAATTATTTAAGTGCAAAGCGGCATCATCTCCAGCACCGGAGAATTGTTCTTCCATAACAAGATTTAGGAAAGCATGTTTGATTTCATATGAAGGTACTGAAGTGGCAGGTGGAGCAATAGGAGTGCTAATAAAGTCATTGTTGTTGTGACTAGTGAAGTCACACACCTTGGTTTTTTCAGTGGAACCCATAGTAACAGCAGAAATCGGGAACAAGCAAACTATTTTTTTTTGTGGTTTTTGGTATAAGACTCTAAAGAAAAAACTAGAAAGTAAGCTAACAAGACTAAAAAGCAAAGGTGAAAGATAGTGTGCTACTCCCCTATCATAAAGATTGGAGTCCCCAGCAACGGCGCCTGAAATTTAGCTTGATGGCACTGAAGTAATGCTCCTCGTTGGCTACCCCAAGTGGAAGGTTGAGATGCCAGTTCCTGTTTTCTGCTGTCTTCTTATTTCAGGTTTCCCCCTTATTAAAAGTGCTCCAAAAAATCCGGAAAAATCCAATAAAAAAATCAGCGTATGGGAACCATCCAGAGCCCCGAAGGAGAGCCAGGGGGCCACCCTAGTGCCTAGGCGGCCAGGGGGGCGGACCCACCCTAGGCCGCGCCAGGGGGGCGTCTACACTCCCTGGTGGCCCCCCGGCTTCCCCCCTTCGCCTATATATTTCCTTCGTACCGAAACCTCCGAAGAGAGAACCCTTTTTTCGCGATCTTGCCTCTATTCCGCCGCCGCCTCCGCGCTTCCAAGATCGGGAGCGCCAGAAGACCTCTTCCCTGCACCCTATCGGAGGGAGGATTGACCTCCGGGAGCTTCTTCACCACCATGGACGCTTCCCGGATGATCCGTGAGTGTTCCACCTAGGACCATGGGTGCAGGTCCACGTCAACTCGTGCTAGATTTCTAGCGTCGCTGTCGCCTACTTGTTGTTGTTGTAGTCCTACTTGAGACATAAACCTTGCTATATTCACTGAGGGAAATAGTTGCTGTGCCGCTTCTCAAACCTTCCACTTTGGGTAACCAACGAGGGGCGAGAAGCCATCAAAGCAATTTCTGGCGTCGTTGCCGGGGACTCCAATCTTCAAGATAGGGGAGTTGCATGCTATCTTTTATATTTGCTTTTTAGTCTTGTTAGTTTACCTTTCAGTTTTTGATTTTGCTTTTGTGTCTTATATGAAAAACCAAAAAAAAATAGTTGCTACCTGATGGCGTGGAAGTGATAATGGCTTCTCGCCCTTCGTTGGTTACCCCAAGTGGAAGGTGAGATCTAGGATAGCAGCAAATTTCCCCTATGTAGAGGATAGGGTTTCTCTCCAGTAGGATTCCAGAAATGATAAGTAGATGGAAAAGTGAACAATGGCGCCGTTCACAACCTCAGGGTTGCTTACTTTACGTGGACCAGCACACAAAGTTTAGAGAGGTTGTCAATCTCTCCGGCCTTGTTGTTTACAAACGATCAAACGCAAGGGATAAAGGATAATAGTGATAGCAGCTAGAAACGCACCGCAAATGCTAACTATGCTACAAAGAAAGGACGAGGCTCAAAAGCATGGGCGGTACGCCAAAATAAGTAGACCGAAATCCAACTGCATCTACTACTAATCATCCACCTTGATATATCTATCCAGAACATCTCACTGGTATTAAGTTGCGAGCCCCACCTAAAGTGTAAACCCAAAGCAACAGACAACTGCATTAAAAGAACTTTGTGTAAAGTAAACAATCCTTACAACCGCGGTTACAAGCACCGTTCTCTTCCCCTTGTGGCAACAACACATCCCCTAGACTCATGTTTCAGTCACTCAAGCTAGTCATCAGGGGGCATGAACCCACAATCGAGCATAACGTTCCTTCTTGGAGTCACTACCTACTACTTGGCGAAAGCAATAAACAACAACGGAGAACATGCAAGAATTACTTAAGAACATAAATTAAAAGATAAGAACCAAATATATTACTCAATCACAAACTGAACATAGTCTCATAATCCATCATATCCCAACAAACTCGGCATAGCAACAGCAAAAAGAATTACATATGTGCCTTGATCATGTAGGGCAGCTCACAAGGTCTAATCCATGAAGAACAAAGAGGGGAGGAGAACATCACATAGCTATTGATCACGGACCCATGGTCCAAGGTAGACTACTCACGGATTTTCCGGGAATTGTCCATGGTGGAGGAGAGGCTCCCAGAGGTCAATCCTCCCTCTGGCAGGGTTCCGGGAAGAGGTCTGCTGGCGCTCCCGATCTTGGAAGCGCGGCGGTGGCGGAACAGATGCGAGATCACGAAAAAGGGTTCTGTGTTCGGAAGAATCGCGTCATGGAGAATATATAGGCGAAGTGGGGCGGCCAGGGGGGCCACCAGGGGTCTAGGTGCACCCCTGGCGCGGCTAGCCCCTAGGGCGCGCCACCAGGGAGCTTGGGCCCCTGGTGGTGTCCCTATGGCCCCACCCAGGTGATTCCGGAAGGTTGTTCTACGCTGATTTTTCCCGAATTTTTGGAGAACTTTTAATATGGGGGAAACCTGAAATAGAAAAACTTTAGAAAATAGGAAATGGCACTGTGGTGCACTGAGTTAATAAGTTAGTCCAAATATGATCAAAAGTGTATGAAAGTGTATCTAGATCATAGCAATATCACACAAAACATGCATGGAGCAATCAAAAATTATAGATACATTTGGGACGTATCACTACCTTTTGTCTTTGTCTTTGTCTGACTACTGATGCTATATTTACCATGGGTGTGGAACCACCCAAATATGGTAGGATGGACATGTTTCATTTGGATCGTCTTCGATCAATTTGTGCTCGCGCCAAAAACCCAACCGACTTGGTTGAGGGAAAATCATTGGATGAGCATGCTCATTATACGTGGCACCGCCTATCTGAGAAAGGGAAACAATTATGGGACCAAATACAAACTTCTTATTGCTATGCTGAGTGTTTATGCCACATTTATGATTTTACTTGCTGCTCTAATATAGATCATAAACACCTTCCTTTCTAATGTGAGTTTAATGAAAATGAGATCTTATCTTTTTATGCTAAAGGTGTTTATGATTACTTTGATGTTGAAAATATTGAAGAGTTTGTTGCTTTTAAGGGTACTTATGAGATTGCTTCTTTGATTGAAAAGTATTACGATACTATTCACAAGTCCAAATTTTTTGCAGTGCTTCAATATTGTTTTGAGAATTATGTTTGCAATGATTATATTGAGGTTTTTAAAAATAAAATGTTTGCCGCCCAAGAAGAGGCTAATGATTGCTTTGATGAGGAATCCCTTGATTTCGAGGACTCACTTGATACGTCCCTTTCTGAAGATCTTGATACTTGCTTTGTTTATGGCCATGATGTCAATATGGATTATGCTGGAGAAGACAAACTTGCTATAGTTCCTTATGTTAAACATGAAATAGTTGCTATTGCACCCACACTTTATTGTCCTATTATCCTTTTGAAATCTCTAACTATTCCGGAGAATTGTACTCTTATTGAGGCTCAAAGTGATGGGTTGCATGAATCTTGTGTTCCTAAAAACCATGTTGAAAACTATACACATGTGCTTGTAGGTCATGAAAAACATGATTTATTTGATAGTTATATTCTTGATGTTGTTCATTATACTACTGAAAATTATTTTGAGAGAGGGAATTTTGGGTGTAGAAACTTCCATATTACTAAAACTCCTCTCTTTATGTTGAAAGTTTTGAAGTTGTTCTTTTTCCACCTTCCTATGCATGTCACTTTGTGCTTCTTTGATTTATTTGTTTACAAGACTCCTAGGCATAGGATGTGGGTTAGGCTTAAATGTGTTTCACGTTTGCTTCTTGATGCTCTCATTTGCTTAAACTCTTAGTCCTTTACGAGCATCTTTTGCAATCCCCATGCCTAGCTCAAAGGCGTAAAAGGAAGCGCTTGTTGGGAGGCAACCCAAGATGTTTTTCCTTATGTTTTTAGTGTTCTTGATGCTTGTTACTACTGTAGCAACATCATTGTATCTTTATTTTCAAGCTTTGTTCCAAGTTTAGCCTCCTATTGCAAGAAAGTACAAAAGTTGTGACATGTTGTCCAGAAAACAGATTCTGTCCTTGGACGGAAAAGTTCACTATAAATCACCAGGTCATCTTTTTTACCTGATTTTTTTTAAATGCTCTATACAATTAGCTTTCCGGCGTCTATTCTGAGTTTTTTGATTTGAGTTGCAGAAGTACCCAAAAAATTTATTAACTACCTGCTGGTATGTTTTTCACAGATTCTCCCACATTTTGCCTTTCCTCCGTTTTGCAAGTCTTGCGCTAGCTTTTTCTTTGCAAAAACTTTTTGGCGGTCTTGAGAAACAGTAGTCCTTGAAGAAAATCTTTATTTCCAGTAGAGGCAAATTGTTTTATTGTGGGTAGTAAACTCTCTAATCAGCTTATGATGAGTTATGTATGAAGGGAGTTTTCAAGTGTGCGAGGGAAGATGATGAAAGAAAATCTGGGAGTGTCAAACGCTCAAGCTTGGTGATGCCCCCATGCATCCCCAATCAATATCCAAGGAGATTCAAGTGTCTAAGCTTGGGGATGCCCCCGTGCATCCCCTTCTCCATCAATAATCATCAGTTCGTCCGTCGTTCCACTATATTTTTATCACTTCATGCGTTATGTGCTAGGCTTGGAGCATCTTGCTCTTTAGTTTTATTTTTAGTTTTCTTTAGCTTTTCTTGTTGTTCATAACAAGTTAGAACCCAGCTTTCCTTGTCTGGGAGAGAAACACGCTCCACTTTAAACTAGAACACATCATAGGATTTTCATGCTTATCTTTCTTTTGTTGTGTGTTCTTTATCTTTTTGTAGCTGCTGTCATGTTTAGCTCTTAGTTTTCATGCTTATCTTTTTAAAAGCTTTTTTTAGTTTGTTGCTGGAACTCTCTTGAGTTTTCATGTTTATCTTGTTTCGAGAGTTGGCTTGTTGCACTGAGTTGTTTCTTGACTTAAAGTAGGTAATTGAGGTTGCTATTAAATTTGTAGCAGTAACTTGTAATAGTTTTGAGGTATTGTTATGAGTAATGTTTGAACTTTTGGTGTCAAGAGCTCTAGCCTATTAGTCATAGATGTCGTAGTTTGGGCAATCCATGTTTATTTTCAAAAACTAAAAAAACTAGTTTAGAACTCTAGCTACTAGATGGGTCACTAATCTTTGGAGGGGTCGGATATTAGAGCACACTCACATACCATGAGTCGAGGATGCGCAAGGATAACCAAACCCCCATACACTCCTCCTCGGGGTACTTGTCTCTTTGTGAACCTCCTGATTAGATTGATAGTTACCGATAATAAGTGCATTTTTTCTTCGGACTAATGTAAGTATTCGAAAGTTGACACTTCCACCTCCTCATATTTGCTTGCCTCTTAGGTACCGTGCATTGCCTTCTTCTCACTCCGAGAGTTGGTGTCTACTTTGCCGGTGCATCCAAACCCTTGGCATGATAGGCTCTGTCATCATAAACCTTCTTATTTCTTACCTCAAAACAGCCACCATACCTACCTATCAAGGCATTTCAATAGCCTTTCCAAGATACATTGCCATGCATCATATCCTTTTCATGACTTGATCTTCATGTCATACATGTTCCTGCTACACTGACGGAGGCATACATTTGCATACATCCTGATAGCTTCATCTTCTTTATGCTGAGTATTTTTGTAAAGTGTGAAATGTCTTCTATACTCCTTGTAAAATAGAGTGTTTCCCCTTGTAAAAGTTCTTGTTTTCTGATGTCTTTTTATTTCAGGTTTCCCCCTTATTAAAAGTGCTCCAAAAATTCCCGAAAATCCAATAAAAAACCAGCATACGGGAACCTTCCAGAGCCCCGAAGGAGAGCCAGGGGGCACCTTGGTGCCTAGGCGGTCAGGGGGCGCGACTCCACCCTAGACCGCGCCAAGGGGGCACCTGCATTCCCTGGTGCCCCCCGGATGCCCCCTTCGCCTATATATTTCCTTCGCCCTGAAACCTCTGAAGAGAGAACCATTTTTTGAGATGTCACCTCTGTTTCGCCGCCGCCGCGCTTCCAAGATCGGGAGTGCCAGAAGACCTCTTCCCGGCACCATGTCGGAGCGAGGATTGACCTCCAGGAGCTTCGCCACCACCATGGACGCTTCCGAGATGATCCGTGAGTAGTCCACCTTGGACCATGGGTCCATGATCAGTAGCTATGTGATGTTCTCTGTAAGGCCCGATATGCGGTACTGTTCCAGATCTAGATCTTTCCATCCAGATCCTGGGACGAAGCACAGATCGGTCCCACCGCGACATATGACATAGCCATATGCCCCGGATTTCCAACATGATATCACAACATTACAGATACAAGGATACAACATCTCATACAATCGGCATACAACTGCCTTAATACAATACAACAGCGGAAGATATATGTCTGAGTACAGACTAGAATCAAAAGCCTACTGGCAAAGAGAAAAACATCGATCCCATAACCACACGGGTCCAGGCCCTCCGCCGGGATCCGCCTAACTAGTCGTCGTCGAGTCTCCACGTGAAACGTCGATCACCATACCTGTTGTCGATCAAGAACCTGAAAAGAGTTTGGGGGTAGTATCATGAGTACAGAGGTACTCAGCATCCAACTGTAGTGGTCATCTGACCCAGCAAGGACTTCATCACTCGTCATTCTAGGACAACTAGTAGTTTACGGTAAGGATGGGGTAAGTGGTGAGGTTGCTGCCGCACTAGCATTTATGAAGTGGCTAACGATCTAGAGAGTAAGATAAGAAGCCAAGCATTCGATGAGGAATCGCCTCCAACAAGTCTTGCTATCAACTACTACGCAAAAATAACACCTATCCTATCCTTGTACTCCTCTTCGCATCCCGACGAAGAAGAAGCAGTCAAGGCACACACACATTGATCAAGTTATATTAAGATTATCTCGGTTTTTGTTGTCTATGAACAGGACGTAGGTCTCAAGTCGTCAATAACCGTGGACACGGCTTCTCGAAAAGATTTAACCCTGCAGGGGTGTACCAACTGCCCATTACAAGGCTCCGCACGCACGCCCATCTCTCTCAGTTGCTACCCATCACAGGCAACCATTTTATGATTTAGTTCCAAGAGATCCGAAATGACAGGTCCCTCTAACTAACAACGAACAAATCTGGGTGGCCCCCGGGGAGTCGACACCCAACCCAAAAGCCGGCCACGCTCTCAGATCGGACTCTTCCGTATGGCTAAGGTCGGGGTTAGCCTCACCCATATAACAGGGGACTTCCCTAGCTCACCAGTGTGGACCAACAAAGGAACTCTATCTCTGCTGGCCCGAGTTGTTTTAAAACCACTGGTTGCAGATCAGTTACGCACACGGTTTCAAATGGAAAATCAGCTTGGGCCACCTCTAGAAATGTTTGAAGCTAGGTAGGTAAGAAGATGGGACCCCATAAAATCCCACACGTGGTTAGGCACGCTCAGTCTTAAAACCAATACCCGGAACTCGGGTCCTAGGTGACTCGAATGGAACAAAGCGTCGGGGCGGGATAGCCTAGACCTTCCATCCTTCGTCGAAAATAGTCAACATTATAATAATCATATCATCAACAACAATATAATAATGTGATATCCCAAACCAAAGAGTAACAGGGTAACATCGTAGCATCCTAAGCATGCATACTAAGCAGGGGCTGAGCAATGAGCAATAGTAACATAGCAGTACATGGTTTGCTGGGAGGGGACATGGTTGTATCGGTTTGAAAGAGGTTGTAAACATGTGGCAGGATCAAACATCGAACCTAACCTAGACTAGCATGCAAACCGCTGGTTGAAATAGAATGGATCATAAGTAATGTATAGTCCTTGCCTGTTGATAAGTCGGGTTCCGAATGTGTAGTTGATCGCAAGCTCGCATCGTCTCCGAAAGGTACTCGCGGAAGCACACAAGAGGGTAAACACTGGAAAGCAATCAACGAGCAGCACTATTACTACGGAGCAAACACGAGCAAGCATCAACAAGAAGGCAACACGAGGCATCGCACCTACCGTCGAGAGCGGTTACTAACAGGTTACGTGGAGTATTCGTCACACACGACGATACCGCACATTTACGGTGGTTCAAGTTGTTTAGCTACACAACATGAGCAAAGGTTGTTAACATGGCATCTCACCCAAGCATGGCATAGCACACAAACATGGCAAGAGGTGCAGCATAAATAAACTATCTATTCTAGTCACTTTAAATGGGGGTAAAACCTATACATGGCAAACTATTACAGACCCCTTGATAATTATAATGTTTGGTACTTTTTTTCCCTCAACAATATTTTATTATTTTCATCAGCAAGCAAGATAAGCATAAACACAATCTACATGCAATTTTAGTCAAGTTACATATAAGAAACATTTTAAACAGAGCAACGGTTAAAAAGTTATTAAAGAAACAGTTTACAGTGGCAAGCAGTGTAATTAGCAGGTAAACAACATGTAAACAAAGTCAAACATGGCAACAAGCAACATTTTATTAAACTACACGAAAAAATAAGCAAGTTTCACGTTTTACGCGTTGCGATCCGAGCTACCGTTGAAAAGATATAGCACTTGCAAAATTACTATACAATCTGCCATTTATAATAAAAAAACCTAGAAGAAAAAAAACTAAACGGGCCGAAAGCTACTGGGCCCAACAGTAGCAGGGGTGAAAAAATAAAATAAAAATAAAAAAGGGGCGCTCACGTTTTGGGCTTGGCCCAGCTGGTCAGAGGAGGCGATCTGGGCCGCGTGGGCATGCCAACCCACTACGGGCGCAGAGGACGAGCGGAGGAGCAACGACCGCGTCCTCGTTTCCGTCCCGATCGGGACTGCATGCGGCGGTGAGGATCCTGTCGGCCGGAGCTCCGGCGAGGTGAGGAAGGGCGCGGGGGCGACGCGCGGAGGGCGGGGCCGGATCTAGCTTTTCCTAGGCGTTGGGGGTTGGCTGTCCACATGGATCGGGGTGGCGCGACCTCGAAGCTCGAACTCCGGTCATCCATGGCGCGCCGTTGGGCTCGGCGGCTCCTGCGAGCTGAGAAGGTGCGGGAAGGTTAGGGGAGAGGGAAGATGGAAGGAGGAGGAGAGGAGGCCGCGACGGCGGTGACCTGCGGGTGGCCGGCGGCTCGCCGGCGTCGGCATGGAGCGGCGGAGGCGGATCCCACGGGAGGCGGCGGCGAGGCGGGCCGGCCATGCCCAGATCGGGGCCTTGCGGGGCCCGGGCGCCCTAGCTGGCTGTGGAGGTTGCTCGAGGTGACATGGCTCACCCTGGGCCTTCCATCTCGCAGATCGACGGCTAGGAGCAGCCAGGAGCTTGGGTTTTCGGAAAATTGGGGGGCATTGGACAGATTTGGGGCAATTTGGAGGGGGGTGGCTGCAATTTTTCCAGAGGGAAACCCAAGAAAATAGGTGGGGGAGTGGTGGTCTTTATATAGCCCAGGTGGCTGGATGTTTGCAAAAACATCCCTGGTTTTTCTCTCACGCGCGCGGTGTTTACGTTTCTGACCGCCGGGTGTCCGCAGGACCTCCGATTCGGGTAAAACTTTGAACTGCGCGATCAGCGCGTCAAGCCGGCGGCGTTCACCTCGCGATGAAGCCGTTCCGAGAACACTTTCCGGCGCGCTATAAAAATATCCCGTTTAATTATTAAACGGGGTTTTCGTTCCGTTGGCTGTGGCGGGTCTCAAGCGGTTTTCGCGACAGTGATCGGGTGAAACCCGGTATCGCAAGGTCGAGTATAAGGGTGGCAAGGGTCGGTCTCCGTCCGGTACGAGATAAAAGGGGAAAATAATCGCCGATCAATAAATCGGGGATGCAAACACCGCAAACAATTCAGACAATCAAACAAGTCACGCAGAAAACAAATTTTTTAATTTTTGTGAAAACTGGGCTGTTACATTCTCCTCCCCTCTTTGTTCTTAATGGATTAGACCTTGTGAGCAGCCCTACATTATCAAGGCACATATGTAATTCTTTTTGTTGTTGCTATGTTGAGTTTGCTAGGATCTCATTGATTATGAGACTATGTTCAGAGTGGGATGAGTAATATATTTGGTTCTTATCTTTTATATTTTTGTTCTTGAATAATTCTTGGATGTTCTCTGTTGCTGTTTATTGCTTTGGCCAAGTAGTAGGTAGTGACTCCAAGAGGGAGCATTATGCTTGATTGTGCGTTCATGCCCCTGATGACTAGCTTGATTGACAGAAACATGAGTCTAGGGGATGTGTTGTTTCCACAAGAGGGAAAACAACGATGCTTGTAACCGCGGTTGCAAGGATTTTTACTTTATGCAAAGTTATTTTAATGCAGTTGTCTGTTGCTTTGGGTTTACACTTTGGGTAGGGCTCGCAACTTAATACCAGCGAGATGTTCTGGATATATATCTCAAGGTGGATGGTTAGTAGTAGATGCAGATGGATTTCGGTCTACATATCTTGGCGTACTGGCCATGCTTTTTAGCTTCTTCCTTTCTTTTTAGCATAGTTAGCATTGGTTTGCGCTCGTAATCATGTCAATTGCCCAGCTGTAATTTGTTTATCTTGCATAGCTATTTATCGTCTTTTGGGAGAGAGAAATCACTAGTAAACATCATGGGACCCCGGTCCATATTTCCACCACTGTTTACACCCTCAATTCACTTTTCGTTTTTACTTTATAGTTGCAATTATCACTATATTTTATCTCTTGCGTTTGACCCTTTGTAAACAACAAGACCGGAGAGATTTACAACCTCTCTGTACTCGTTAGGAGCAAAGTTTTCTGTTGATGTGAGCAGGTCCACGTCAATTCGTGCTAGATTTCTAACACCGTTGTCACCTACTTGTTGTTGTTGGAGTCCTACTTGAGACATAAACCTTGGTATCTTCACTGAGGGAAACTTGCTGCTGTGACGCATTGTAAGGCCCGATATGCGGTACTATTCCAGATGTAGATGTTTCCATCCAGATCCGGAGACGAAGCACATATCGGTCCCACCGCGACAGATGACAATGCCATATGCCCCGGATTTCCAACATGATATCACAACATTACAGCTACAAGGATACAACATATCATACAATCGGCATACAACTGCCTTATATATATTACATCAGCGGAAGATACATGTCTGAGTACATACTACAATAAAATGCCTAGTGGCAAAGGTAAAACACACCATTCCCGTAACCACACGGGTCTAGGCTCTCCGCCGGGATCTGCCTAACTAGTCGTCGTCGAGTCTCCGCGAAGGCGTCTAGAAGAAGGGTCGTCGAGCTCCTCTGTAGTCCAAGATCATTTGCATAACGTGCGTAAAAGAGAAAGAAGGGGTGAGCTATATCAACAAGTCTTGTAACTAACTTCTCACGGTAAGATGGGGGTAGTGCTTGAGGTTGCATCTGCACTAGCAATATATGAGGTTCTAACACCCCGGGTGTCACGCTACAGTAATCACCTTGTGCTAGTTCCAAGTCACCTTGATTAACTTGTGATGATCACCTTGATCAAAGCTTGCTCAAATTCAAACCAAATAAAAAATTCCAGATACAAGGGGAAAATAAACCTTAACCAAATATTTTGCAACCACTTTTATTAAATGCATAATAATCATTAGGTTATATTAAAATAATAGTGGAAATTTATTACAAGGTTTAAATATTGTACACAAATCAAAATAATAGCAAAACAGTAGCATTTGACCCCAGTTAAATAAAACAAAAATGCAATTGAATTTATATGGGCGCACAACTTTTTGTGGCACTGTTATAAAGTGCATCACTAATTTTGGTACATGTTTCACATTTTACAAAAATAAAGGAATAGACAAATAAATTTAAGCAGAAAAGAAAAACAAAAAAAGAATAAAAACCTATCTACCGCCACATGGCAAGGCCCACCAAACTAACTAGCCCACCCCACTTACCCCCCCCCTCTAGCCAGCCCACCTGGCCCGCCCCGACCGTCTTCCTCTACTGCTCACGCCATGGCGTCGAGGCCATCGCATGGAGCCACGTTCGGCAACGTCGCCGTGTCGCCCATCGGCGGTTAGCCAACGACGATAAGTGAGGCCATCTCGGGCGAACCCTAGCGCCTTTCCCCCTGTAACCCTAGACCCCTCGCCTTTTCCCCATTCCTCCCTGCCTCGCTCGCCTCGGACACGTGGCCGCGCCGCCGCGCCACCGTGGCCAACGTGCTCCCCAGCGTGGAAGGACTTGTCCGGGAGCTCGCCCGAGCACGTCCTCTTCTTCCTGTGCAACGAGCTCGAGCTCACGTCCGCTACACCGCACGAATCGCGCCCCCAAGTCTGCCACAGCTGCCGGCCACCACCGCGTGATTCGCCGTCTGCGAAGCTCCCTCAAGCCTGCTGCCTCCACTACTCGCTTCACCGTGAGCCTCTCTCCGTTTCCCATTTTGTTGCGCTCGAAATCATGGCTGCTGTCGTCGCCTCCGTCTGGCCTAGCTCCGGCCGCCGCCATGGCTTGAGTTGCGCACGCTTCCGTATGTTCTAGTGCGCGCCGCTAGCACCTACACACGGCTGATTTACCGTAGCCTCCCGCGTGACTAGCCCGCGCCCACTAGATCGCCCCCGTTCGAGTTCACTGTCGAGCTAGTAAAACCGCGGCCGCCATTTTTGGCGTGGAGCTCAGCTCCGGCCACCTTGGCTCGCGCGGGTTACGAGAATGGGTGCGGCTAGTCGAGCTCGGCCCGTAGCAAAAAACGACGTCTGAAACCGTCGCCTATGCGCGGCACACGGTCGAACTCCGGCGTGCTGCCGTCGCCGGTGATGTTGCCCTGTGACTGCCAGGCGGGCCCCGCCCGTCAGATAGTTAATTAGTGGCTAACAAGCCAATGACAGGTGGCCACCCCGTCTAATCCCAATGTTAAAAGAAAACAGAGAAATAACCCCCACTACTCACCTACAGCTGGGCCCCAGGCCTTTAAACATAATTAAGTTGATTTAATTAGCGCATGTGTCAGTGACATCTAGCCCCGACCAGGGAATTAATAATAAAATGATTTAATTTACACTAATAGTCAATGACATGTGGGCCCTGGCTCTATTTATATTTAATTAAAAGATTTGTTAATATTGTGAGGCTGACTGGTGGTTCCCCTCTGTCAGTTGACCAGTCAACAGAACTGTTTTGGATAATGTTGGGTTTTATTAATAAAAATAATTCTAGAAATTCTTTTAAATGATTCAGAACTTTGAAAATCAATATTTTTTAAACCATAAATCAAACGGGAAAACTTTATACATGAAAATTGATCAAAAAAATATAACGAATACGGATACGCTATCCGTATACCAACAACACCCCTCTAACACAATGAACATCGAAATCCCCCCTCCGGGCCGACTGTCCATAATCATCCGGAGCCAGAATTTCATCCCCGGATGAATTCCCGCTCTGAGCAACGAGCATAACACTTTGTAATACGTTAGAACACCGTTAACATTGCGTTTTCCATGTCTTGTATTTGTATTGCTATTATTGTTGTGTATTTATTGTTTCTCCCCCCTCTCTTCTTGTCCGGTAGTCCCGACGACCGATGTCGATGCCCCTGTGTTCGACTACGTCGTCGACGACCCTACCCCTCCCTCGAGCTTCCAGGCAAGCAGAGCCATTCTCTTCCCCAGATATCGCCTATCTTTCCGTACATTTCTTGCACTAGGCATTGTTACTGCTGCTGCTATGTTGCTTACCTATTCAATTGCATAGCCTGTTTTTGTCGCCCCTTGATGTACCTCCTTTATCCTATGCTGCCTACTATAATTATACATTATTCAGCAGTGAGCCTTGCGCATTGTTAGTCAATTAGGATTAGATAGCGGGCCATGATCACTCTGGAGAGTGAACGAGGATACGATGATTATAACTGCATAGGTACGATACAATGAAGACACCGCCTAAGGCCCCTACCTCGGCTCTGCCGAGCCATATCAAGTGGAGCTATCCAGGAGTAATCCTCGTACTCCACTCGTTGGTGACTCTGTATAGCCGCTCTAGGGTCCTGAGCCCCGGTTGTCCTTAAGGTAAGAAGTCGGGTGACCCAACGGTGCCCGCGAGCGGTATTGCATCGGGAATGACAGGGAGGGTACGACCGACGTTACTCGCGTGCTTGGCCCCTCCTCGTATCTCGCGAGAGTTACCAAACCACGAAAGTCGAGCTCTACCAAGAGCACACGCGAGATAAGGTAAGGAGTTGGTTCACCTTGTTGGTAACCGTAGAGACTTGGTGGGACGATAGGGCAGGCACCGATGTACTGGTGGTCCTGACTGCTGTCGTTGTCCGCGGGTCAGTTAAGTAGAGGCAACGATAATGGTTGTTACAGAGGTTAATTAAAATGCTAAATGGTTCGACGGATGAATTGAGAGGCCCGTTGGTCTGTACGCACTACCTTCACGTGGGATAAGGAGTTATGGGCTCCCCTGCATCGTAGTTTGTCCAAAAGCTCTTCAGACATCAGCAGTACCACGGGCTGATTGCCGGGAAGCGGTCTTGTCTTCTTTGCTGCAGCAGGTGTATTTGGATTTGATTTTGCTTCACCGGCCAGTCTCGTACCGTTCAGGAGCGCGGAAGGGTGAGGGACCTAGACCCTTGAGCGCATAGGATATAGTCCGGCGGATGGCCTCTCTGATGAGCCTAGGATGGGCTGCGCCGTGTCGTATAGCTTTGGTGGAGCGTTCCATAACAAGGTTCCCACCACCCTGGAGATCCGAGCGTGCATGCTGAACAGTAGTGCACCCCTGCAGGGAGTTTAATCTATTCGAATAGCTGTGTCCACGGTAACAGGACGCTTTATGCTGAAGATGGACCTTACCACTACAAACTTCTACTATTAATCTGTTGGTTCCGGGTTTTCTTCCTTGCAGGGAAGTCGAGGAGGGGAACTCGGAGGCATATATTATTATTAATTATTACTCCCTCCGATCCATAATAACTGTCGCACATTTTTTACTAAGCCAGTACAAACTTTGTACTAGATGAGCGACACTTATTATGGATCGGAGGGAGTGCAACTTACTATTATACAATGTTGCAGCAACTTTTGCTTCATTGTTACTTTATGCTTTATATGAACTGTTGGTTGTTCTCTTCTTGTGCTGCAAGACACGTCAAAAGATGCTAGTCTTTGATAGGCCTAGCTTCTTATCCTTGTTCTGATTTCTACCTTGCAGTTCACTATATACAGCCTCCCCTTTCCATTTGATACAAATGCATAAATGCTTAGTAGCAGACGTAAGACTCGCGGGTATGCTAGATACTCACCTTTGCTTTATTTACCCCTTTATGTTTTGCCTGATCGGCCGCTGCAGTCAACGTTGGAGACTTGGATTTCAGGAGCAGGAGATCCCCGATGCCGACCACCGCAACATGAAGATCCCCGGTGCCTTCTACGATGCCGAGTTCCCCGTTGACCAGGAGTAGTTTGGAGGATCCCAGGTAGGAGGCCTCGCCTTTTCGATCTGTTGTTATTTGTGCTAGCCTTCTTAAGGAAACCTTGTACTCTTGTGTCTGTACTAAGATACTATTGCTTCCGCTAACTTTGTGCTTTCGATCTGTTGTATTCGAGCCCTCGTGGCCCCTGGCTTGTATTAAACAGCTTGTATTATTTGATTTGTAGAGTTGTGTTGTGATATCTAATCGTGAGTCCCTAATCTCGATCGTGTACCTTGCGTGTATGGTTATTGTACATGGATTGATTTTGGGGGCGTCACAGAGGTGGCTAACGATCTATTTAAAGTAAGATGAGAACCACGCAATCGATGAGGTATCGCCTTCAACAAGTACTATCAACTACTTACGCTAACATAACACATATCTTATCCTTGTCCTCCCCTTCGCATCCCGACGAAGAAGAAGCAGTCAAGGCACACACACGTTGATCAAGTTATTAAGATTAGGTCTCAAGACGTCCATAACACATATTAAGATTAGCCTTCAACAAGTGCTATCAAATACTTACGCTAACATAACACATATCTTATCCTTGTCCTCCCCTTCGCATCTCTGTATTTGTTGTATATGAACAAGGAGTAGGTCTCAAGACGTCCATAACCGTGGACACGGCTTCTCAAAAAGATTTAACCCTGCAGGGGTGTACCAACTGCACATTACAAGACTCCGCACGCACGCCCATCTCTCTCAGTTGCTACCCATCATGGGCAACCATTTTATGATCTAGTTCCGAGAGATCCGAAACGACAGGTCCCTCTAACTAATAACACACAAATCCGGGTGGCCCCCGGGGAGTAGACACCCAATCAAAAAGCCGTCCGCACTCTCGGATCAGCCTTTTTCGGTTGGACGAGGTCAGGGTAACTGATCCCCTCACATGTGGGCAGCCCCCTAGCTTCTAGGTGTGGACCACCAAGAGAAACCATATCTCCGCTGGCCCAAGTTATTTTAAAGGATATCTGCTAGGAGCGACCCGACAGACATATATGCATGGTTTCAAATGGTAAATCAGCTTGGGCCACCTCTAGAAATGTTTGAAGCTAGGTAGGTAAGAAAAGGGGACCCCATAAAATCCCACACGCGGTTAGGCACGCTCGCCAAGAGACACAATACCCGGAACTCGGGTCCTAGGTGACTCGAATGGAACAAAGCATCGGGGCGGGATAGCCTAGACCTTCCATCCTTCGTCGAGTATAGTCAACATTATAATAATCATATCATCCACAAAAATATAATAAGGTGATAGCCCAGTCCAAGGTGTAACAGGATAACAGTTGATAGCATCCTAGCATGCATACTAAGTAGTGGATGAGCAGCGAGCAATAGTAACATAGCCGAACAAGGTTTGCAGGGATGTGGAGGACATGGTTGTTTGGGTTTATTTGAGAGGCATGAATATGAAGTGGTAGGATCAAGCAATCGTTCTATCTTACACCTAGGCGCGAGTGAGCTGAAAGTTATAAGCATGATATATGCTCCCCCTTACCTGATGAGAAGACGACTCCAAAGGTGTAGTCGATCGCAAACTCGCAACGTCTCCGAGAGTACCCGCGGGTGCACACAAGAAGGAAACACTGGAAAAGGCAATCGACGAGCAAACATCTATTACTACGAAGAAATCATGATCAAGCATCAACAAGAACACAACACGAGACACGCGCTACGGTATCGCATCTATCGTCGAGGGCGGTTACTAATAGGTTAAATGGAGTACTCGTCACACACGACGATACCGCACATTAATCATCGTGGGTTCAAGTTTTTTAACAACACAAGATGAGCAAGATTTTTAACATCGCATCTCAATCAAGCATGGCATAGAACAAAATCATGGAAAGAGGTGAAACATAAGTAATCTATCTAAACTCGTCATTTTAAGTGGGGCAAACTCCTAAACATGCATATCACTATTTACCCCACGAAATTATAACGTTTGGTACTGTTTTGACCTAAACAATATTTTATTATTTTTATTAGCAAGCAAGAGCAGCATATTCACAACCTACACGAAATTCTAGTCAAGTTACATCTAAGGAATATTTTTATCGGAGCAACGGTTGAAAAGTTATGGCACATTACAGTTACAGTGGCAAGGTTGTAAATAGCAGGTAACAACATGTAGACAAGTTCAAACATAGCAAAGGAGCACATTTTTATTAATCTACACAAAATTCTAAGCAAGTTTCATGTTTAAAGCGTCGTGATCTGAGCTACTGTTAAAAAGATACGCGCATCACAAAAAAAACTATTATAATCTACCAAAAGATTAATAAAAGGCCTAAACTGCTACTGGGCCGAATCTACTGCTGCTGGGCCACAAAGAGCGGGCGCGAGTTAATAAAAAATGCCCACGGGCGCTACATATCACACGGGCCGGCCCAACACGGTGTAAGAGAAAAAGGAAAAGAAGATTGGGGCGCTCACCATAGCTGGGCCTGGCCCAAGAGCGGCAGTGGGAGAGGGATAGTGAGCTCTCGCTCAGGGCGTTGGTGAGGCGGCGCGGGCTGGGGCGTGCAGCCAGGCCGCGGTTTTGGGCCGCGCGAGGCGCATTGGCCCACAGGGGAGCTCGCACGGACGCCTCGTCCTCCCGACGAGAATGGGCGGCGGCGCCATCCCGGCGAGGAGGCGGCGAGGTAGGGGAACGGGCGTGGGGGCGTGCGGCGGCCGGAGGAGGTCGAGGTGCGCCGGATCTGGTCGCTGGAGAGGCCATGGGGCGGCGCGGTGTGGAGTTCAAGCTCGGAGTCATGGCCATGGTGAGCTTTGGGGCGTCCTGCGAACCAGATAGAGGGAGGGAGATGAGGGATATGGGAGAGAGGAAGAAGAGAGAAGGAGAGGGAGGCGCTCAGAGGGGGGCGTGACCTGGTGGTGCGGCTTGCCGGCGGAGGAGCAGCGCAGGAGGCGGAGGCGGACGAGCACGGGCGGCTCAGGCATGGTGGCTCGGGTTCGGGCTGCATCACGGGAGAAATCCCAGACGTCCTCGGCCGTTGGATCTGTCGATCCAACTGTGCAGATCAGGGGGAGCTGCTCTCCAGATATGGGAGGCTGGAAAGGTGACGGATAGGGAGAGGGTTGGAACATAAATTGAGGTAGGTAGGGCCTAGGATTTCCAGAATAAGGAGGGGGGGCTTGTCTATTTATGGAAGGAGGTTAGGGGAGGCTACATGGGCTACAAAAAATGGACTAGTTAGAGGGGTTTTTGGGCCTGGTTTTGGGCTATATTTTTAGGTGGGATTGGATTAGCAGATGAGAGGGGAAAATGGGGTTCATCTAATAGCGCGCGAGGCATTTTATAAATACGTCCTTGGAGATATACTGGCGACTATGCCTGGCACCTCCGATCGTTTACCTACGAAACAAAGTCGGACCGCACTAAAATAAAAATATAGTGTCACCACACAGTGGCCACCTCGTCTATAATGTTTCACGCCCAACCAAGAACAACGAAAGCATCCGTTAAAATAACCATTTAAATACAAATGGGGGTTTTCGCATCGATGGTGATGGTTGGTCCTGTGTTGGAGGTTGCGACAGTAATTGGGTGACTTTTCCGATGCTGCAACAAGGTCGTGTGCTATTGGGGAAAAGGTCCGGACTCCTAACCGATACGAGAAGGAGGGGGAAATATATTCACCGATTAATAAACCGACAAAGCAAACACTGCAAATAATACAGGCAATGATCACAACAACGCAACAAACTAAAATTTTAATTTGGGTGAAAATCCCGGGCTGTTACAATACAACACCACCAACAAGGGATCTCGTCCCCAAATCCTGGACGATCCGGGGGAGAGGGGGAGAGAAAAGAGAATCGACAATCTTCAACACCACCAACAAGGGACTCCGCTCCATGTCGATGATGACCTTTCGTCGAGAAACTTTCCGCAGAGAGATGGCAACGTCGAGGAACGGATCCATCGGGAGACAAAAAAAAGAATGATAATATAAGACGACGATCAAGGGAGGCACTCTCACTGAAATGGTGAGGATACTAGGCAAGAGGACTGAAGTCAACAGACGACCAAGACATTTACCCATAGTCGGAAGAACTAAAGGTACCACAAGATTTCCCAGACCTGAGATCGGAATCGAGACAATACGCTGCAAGCGGGCATTGTAACGGTTCCGAAACTCCACACTCTCGAGATCCTTGATACGTCCCAAACGTATCGATAATTTCTGCTTACTTGATGCATGTTTTGTGTGATATTGCTATGATCTTGTCGGGACCCGGGGTTAGCGTATGAAAGTACCGCTACAACACAATCATATGGAGAGCCGAGAACTGTACCCACTTGTCTAAGCAGACAAGGCCAAGCACAGAACGATCTCGGAAAGCATCGAACGTGAGAGGCATCCCATCTAGGCCGGATGATCAACTGATATGGGTCCTCATCGTCCGCACACAAGTCTAAATGATATGGGTGGTGAACTCTCATATACATAGACAAGTCGCCTCAACCATACTCTCGATTGTATTATAACACTTACATAGACATACTCCAGCCCGATCACTTAGTCAGGGTCTTGGGCAGGCTCGATCATACATCAAAGTGTGCACATGACGGGTCACGAGCAATCGCATCGCGATGCCCCAAGATGTGCACATCTAAGGGCCACTTGGTGTATAAAAGACCGGCAGCAAGATCACAACTAAGGTCTCGAAAATCCATACTAAGACATGCATGTTATAATCATAGACGCAGCACACATGTCTAGTATGAACAACAGGTATCATTGCAATTCTCTACAAAGTTTACAACTTTATAGATAACTCCTACATAGTGCACACAGAGATCACGAGACCGTGATCCAACATTACATCAAGCATGCTGAAGCAAAGTAGGTCTGAGTACATGCAAGTTTAACAAATGTCTTAGAGAAGCCTTCTTTTTAAATAAGTCCTTCCACGAGGGACCAGTCGTCTGACTGGGACTACACTAGCTTGGCTTCAGTCGTCGAGCTCTAGGAAGAATCCACCTTCGGGGTCAGTGGGTTCATCTAAAACATAGAATAAGCAAACGTGAGTACAAAGTCGTACTCAGCAAGACTTACGTAGGATCTATACTACTAATGCACATGTATCAAGGCAAAGGGAGGTGGGGTTCATAAGCAGAAGTGCCAGATTTGACTTGGCTAGTCCTGAACTACGAGTACCAGACTTGAGGTAAGAAGCGTACACGAGTCCACTACATGTCTCCAACCAATTACACCACTATGGTGCCTTCCTCGACTTCCCACGAGAAAGCACGCCATAGCACTCACACTTATCTTGGCAAGTTTTATAAGTATCCATTGAAGTTGTCTAATAATCGAGCACATCTTTCCAAGTCGTCCTTTACCGCGGACGCGGCTATTCGAATAGTTTATTAACCCTACAGGGGTGTACTTCTACAAACATGAAACTATCAGTTACCATCGGGATCTCGTCACCCTTCAAGCGGGTGTCGCCGAGGATAATCTCCACAAATTTTACCTCACAACCAACTCAAGTTGAATGAAGACGCCTATATGGGATGGTTTCCACATTCGTAACCCGGCCGGTTTACTGAAGTGGTCCCAGAAGATGTGTGCATGGTGCATAAGCCGGTGTCGGTTGAGCCGTTCTCTCACTTAGCAGCCAGGCCACAAACCTACCAGAACTCCAAACTACTGCGACTCATTGAAATGAGAAGGGGTGAGTTAGTAGGTTGAGCGGGGCTCCGTTTGCCCAACATGTGGTAGTACTCTTCGTCTTGAATCACCACACCAGAACTCGGGCTTATAGCGGTGTTCAACGAGATAACCCACTGTGCACTCCTAGACAACCTCTCATCGTTCACCTTGTATTAGGGTAGATTCACCAACACATTTCCACCATCATCAACATGATCACTACCATCACGACCCACATAACAGTATCAATATTGTATCACTCTAAGCATGCAATAAGCTGTAACAATTGCAGGGGCCACATGATATCAATCAAATCCTATATCTGCTAGGATTGTGGTTTGCTTACTACTGTGACAAAATGATAGGTCATGCAAAGGAATGGGTTCATCTATGCGGCAGAAACGTATCATGGTAATCATACTAAATAATGCATAAGAGAGACTGAGAGGGAAGTGGGATTTTATCGACATGATCAATGGGGTTTTTCTTTCCTTGTTGACGAGGGTCGTACACGGTATCTTCAACAGAGGGGGTGATCTCGGGTTCCGGCTCCACTTCTATTAACAACATGGCAATCATAGGATCAATATAAATGCAAATGCACAATCACATGAATAAGATTGTAATGTGATTTTCCTGGTCAAAATGTGTTGGCAATTCCATTTAAAAGAAGTGCATTGCAAAGTCATTTGCAAATTCACTCCAAATTTGAATTCAAAATAATTCCATATGGACAAATGCCACTATTCACCAAATTTAAATTGGTCAAAGATGAAAACAAAGTCCATATTCACATTCCTTGCATTCTTCTGATAATTTTAGATATATTATATGCCCAATTTGGAGTTATTATGATTTAGTTATTAATTTCCAAAGTTTAAGCAATTACTGCCTTTTTCTAGATTTTCTCTGATTTTCTTTTAAACTTAAATTGAATTACTGCGTCAGCCTTGCCTCAGGATGACATCAGCAGAGGCTGACCAGTGCGGTCAGGGTGTCAGCCTCATTGGGATTTAATCCCCTGTTTATTTAAATAAACAGAGAGTGTTAGGGGATGGGGCCTACGTGGCAGTGGCTTAGGGGGGGGTGCTTAGCAGGGGGATTAGGCCTAATGGCCGGCTTGACGCCGGTGGCCTCTGCGCACGGCGGCGCTCTTCCTGAGTTGGACTGCAGGCCACGGGGTGGGGAACTGAGGGCACGGTCGTGTGCCCCGTACTTGTGCGCGTTGCCTGGCGCACACAGGGGTCAAAGGCGAGCTCCAGGGCGACGGCAGCATCGAGCCCGCGGCGGCCGGAGCTTCTGTCCTCGACGGGACGGCAAGGCATGGTGCGGGGAGGAGCAAAGGGATGTGGATAATGAAAGTGAGCTCACTAGAAAGGTGTTGAGGGGCACAGAGGGGCTGGGGAGGACCTGGCGGCGGAGCAATCGCTCGTCGGAGCTTGCGGTGGCTGGCGACAGCTCGTTGAAGGGGACGTCGTCTCCGGTGAGGCTTGACTCAAATTGAGGGAGATTTTCGAGGGAGTGGTCATCGTCGAAGCTTCTACACACGTCCGTGGGGCTTCTCCGGCTAGGGTTTGATGGTGCGCGAGAATCCGACGAGCGAGCGTGAGGAAGAACCATGGAGAGGGGGGAATGGATGAGGAGGACTAGGGGGCTTCCAGGCGCGGGATAAGGTTGAGGGGGGAAGCAACCTGCTCGCCACGGCGACGGCCTCGGCATGCCGGGCCCGCAGCTGCCTGGCTGCCTGAGGAAGAAGACAAAGGTGCCAGATGGGCTGGGCCGGCTTCAGTGAGTTGGGCCAGAGGGGTAAGTGGGTAGGCTTCTCTTTGTTTTGCTATTTTTTTTCCTTTTCTGGTTTGTGTTTTGATTTTATTTCCAAATCAAATCATTTTTAGAAATTCCAAAAACTATATTGTGAACTACTGGGACATATATAAGTCCACTCACAAAGTTTCAGAATTATTGAAATTATATTTAAATAATTTCAATTGGAAATACAATAAATATTTAATTTCCAATAGCTTCTTGGACTTTTTGAAAATTCCTTGATCATGGAGTGGGACCCACTCCACTTGAAAAATGATCATGCCCACTTATGAGACTTTTCAAAAAGGTCAAAGCATTTTTGGAAAAAGATTTTTGTCTTGCCTTTTATTAAAATTATTTTGGGGCTTTTTGCTTCCCCATTTGGATTTCTTTTGATTTTTTTAACATGATGCAAAGTTACTTTCTAACCCTAGCACATACCTAAAAGAGGGTTGTGACAACTCGCCCCCACTCAAAAGAATCTCGTCCCGAGATTCAGAAGTCTGTGGGAGGAAGGTGGGGCACTCGGCACTGAGACGGTCTTCTCTTTCCCACATGGCTTCTTTCTTAGAGTGCTGTGACCATTGCACTTTCAGAAACTTAATCTTCTGACGACGAGTGACACGCTCTGCGGAATCAAGAATACGAACGGGGTATTCTCGGTATGAAAGATCATCTTGGGGATCAAGAGTTACATGGTCGATTTCGCGGATGGGGTCCTTGAAGCAACGCCTGAGTTGTGACACATGGAATACATCATGTACTCGGGAAAGGTGCGGGGGTAGTTCAAGTTGGTAGGAAACTTCTCCATGTTTAGCAAGAATGTGAAAAAGTCCAATGTAACGTGGGGCCAACTTGCCTTTGATACCGAAGCGTTGGGTTCCCTTCAGAGGAGTAACCCGAAGGTAAGCCTTCTCATCCAGATTGTAGCTTTCTTGCCTATGATGACGATCATAGTAGCTTTTCTGGCGAGACTGGGTGGCTTTCAATTGATCACGAACAATGCTAACTTGCTCTTCTGCTTCCATGATCATATCCGGTCCAAAGAATTGTCTTTCATCGGTTTCTGACCAGTTAAGGGGTGTTCGACATCTTCGTCCATAGAGGTGTTCAAAAGGAGCCATGTTCAGACTAGATTGGAAACTATTGTTATAAGAAAATTCGGCGAATGGAAGAGACTTCTCCCAATTATTTCCGAATGAGATAACACAAGCTCTGAGCATGTCTTCGAGAATTTGGTTAACCCTTTCAACTTGACCGCTAGACTGAGGATGGAAAGCTGTACTAAAGGAGATATGAGTTCCCATAGCATTCTGAAAGCTTCCCCAGAATCTAGAGGTCAAAAGTCTACCACGATCAGAATTGATTTCCAAAGGAACACCATGAAGAGACACAATTCTATAGACATACAAGTCCTCTAACTGGCTAGAAGTTATAGACTCGCGAACAGGAAGGAAGTGAGCAACTTTGGAAAGTCTATCAACGACAACGAAGATGGCATTATTTCCTTTCTGGGTTTTTGGAAAGCCAGTGATGAAATCCATACTGACTTTGTCCCATTTCCACTCTGGAAAAGGAAAAGGTTGAAGAGTACTAGCAGGTCTTTGCTGTTCTGCCTTAATGCAACGACAAAAATCACATTCAGCAATGAACTGAGCAATTTGTCGCTTCATCCTAGTCCACCAAAATCTTTGGCGTAGGTCTTGGTACATCTTTGTGCTACCAGGATGAATCGAAAGGGGAGTATAATGAGCCTCCTTAAGAATTAGCCTCCTAAGATTGTGTTTTCGTGGTACAACCAATCGGGTGCCAAAGAAAATGACACCTTGATCATTTATGGAGAAAAATTTAGCAACTCCGCTAGCAATGTTCTTCTTGATCTCTCAAATACCACTATCACGTTTCTGGGTGGCTATGATTTTATCCTCAAGGGTTGGTTTCGCCACCAAGGTAGAAAGAAAGCCATGAGGAACAATCTCAAGATTGAGCTTTCAAAATTCCTCATGAAGAAGTGGTTGATACTGTTGTAACATGAGGTTTTTACAATATGACTTACGACTTAGCGCATTAGCCATGACATTGGCTTTTCCTGGGGTGAAAGAAATTCCTAAGTCATAATCTTTTATCAACTCTATCCAGCGTCTTTTCCTGAGATTAAGATCTGGCTGGGTGAATATGTATTTGAGGCTTTGGTGATCAGAATAGATCTCACAACAATGACCAAGGAGGTAATGTCGCCAAGTCTTCAGGGCTTGAACTACCGCAGCGAGTTCAAGATCATGGGTAGGATAGTTCTCTTCATGCGGATGCAACTGGCGTGAAGCATAAGCTACCACATGTCTATATTCCATAAGTATGCATCTTAACCCTTGCCTTGAGGCATCACAATAGATCTCGAAATCCTTTTTGGTGTCTCGAGGCGCAAGTACGCGTGCAGAAGTCAATCTTCTTTTCAGCTCTTGAAAGCTTTCCTCGCACTTGGGGGTCCATTCGAACTTCTTATCTTTCTTGACGAGTTCAGTGAAAGGCTTTGCAACTTTGGAGAAGTTCTCAACGAAGCGGCGACAATAGCTTGCTAAGCCAAGAAAAATCCTAACATGCTTAACCGATTCCGGTGGAGTCCAGTCAAGGACGGCTTGAACTCTCTCTGGATTCACAGCAATGCCTTTGGCAGAAATCACGTGGCCTAAGTAGGTCACTTCTGGTAGCCAAAATTCGCACTTAGAGAATTTGGCATATGATACGTCCAAAATGCATCACTATTTTGTATCATAATTACCCCTTATTCATTGATATATTTCACATTACGATGATGTTTCTTATGTTGTTTTGGCTTATTTTACACAGTTTGCAAATTTCCGGTGCCGAAGCAGCAGACGCAGTATTCAGCGGTAAAAAGTGGACGCTGAGTTGCTGAAGAAGAATACCTCCAAATTACCTGAAAATCGACGGAGGATATTTTCCAGAAGATTAACGAAAACAAGCCGAAGAGGAGCTAGAGGGGGGCCACGTGGCCCCTAGGGTGCCACCTGGCGCGGCCCCACCCCTGGCCGCGCCGGGAGGGCGCCTGGAGCCCTGGGGCCACTCCTGGCTCCCCCCCTCTAGCCTATATACTCCTCGTTACGCGAAAACCCTATAAAGAGAAGCTTTCACGGAGTTCCGCCGCCGCTCCGTGGGGGAAACCTACAGAGAAGACAAGGGCTCTCCGGCGGGCAGATTCCGCCGAGGGGATCACCTCCCGGAAGGGGAGATCATCTCCATCGTCATCACCATCGTCAGGGGCATCATCGAGATCATCATCAACATCATCCCCAACATCAGCACCATCTCCACCACCATCCAATCTCACCTCACAAGTTTATATTTTGTTGTAATCCATAATATCTATACTCTCTACTCTATCGGTGTTGATTACTACTTTGTGGTGAATGCTATTGAGTTTTGTTGGAGAAATATCATTATGTCCATATTGTTTATCATATATTTATCACCTCTGATCATGATCTCTTTTATGTCTTGTGAGTAGTTACTTTAGTTCTTGAGGACATGGGAGAAGTCTAGTTTTTAGTAGTCATATGAAGTTGAAGTAATTTGTGTTGTTTGATATTTAAGTAGTGTTGATATTTTCCTAGTGGTGTTGTGTGAGTCGAACACTCAACACTTCACCTTATTAAGGACCTAGGGGGATACATTGTGTATTAAGAATGCTTATGGTGGGTTGCCGGAGTGACAGAAACCTGAATCCCAGTTTGCACACTTTTGCACAAGGGAATAATGGATCCTTGATCTTATTGCTGTGGTTAGGCTTTGCCTTAATTTCCATCTTGTATTTGCGGATGCTTTCAAGATGTTTAATCATAAGAGTGCACTTATCTTAGTCTAGAAGGTGTGCTAGCATAGATCCGCCCACTCAACACTTATCAGCACAACACCTGTTATCGATACGGAATATGGCGAAAGCACGTGACTACCTCTCCATGTGTCCTCAAGAATGCTTTAGTCTTTATAAGTTCAGTTGCCAGGCTTATTCTTTGCTCAAAAGTATCGGGCCACTTGCTGTTCCTCAGCACTATTTATTTTGCTTGCTTTTATCTTATTGTCACTTATATCGAAAACCCCTAAAAAGTTATCTTTCAGTGCTTGCAGCTATTCCTTGTCCAAAATCACCTATCAATACCTTTCGCTCCTTGTTGGGTTCTACACTCTTACTTATCGAAAACGCTGCAACCGATCTTTTTACGTTGAGGGTCATCAAGTAACGTTTTCTGGCACCGTTGCCGGGGAGCATAGCGCTATTGGTAAGTGAAGCTGGTAAGGAAATTTTGTTATTGTTGTTTTTATTTTGCTGTTGCTGCTCTTTGTCCGTTTGGACAACCTAGCTATTGGATCGTTGCTTACGGGGAAACATCCCACGTCTGTGGTGGTTGTTCCTCCCCCTACTGAAATTGTCCCTTATAAAATACCAGCTGGTATTATCGATTGTGTTTTGGCTAATCGTTATGCAGGAGACAGACATCCCAGTGAACACTTGCTATATTTATCACAACTATGTTCACTATTTAAGCTTGCAGGTGTATCAATGGAGTTTGTCATGAAGAAATTGTTCTCCCCATCGCTTATAGATAAAGCTTCAGATTGGTATAAGCTTGTCGATAACTCTCATTTTCTTGATTGGCAAGAGCTTATGTCTCTCTTTTATACCAAGTTTTATCCTCTTCATGAAATTCATCGAGACAGGAACTATATCTATAACTTTCGGTCTCGTGACGAAGAAAGCATCGCTCAAGCTTGGGGGAGATTGAAATCTCTAATGCTCAAATGTCCTATTGATGAGCTCCCCAAGAAAACTATTCTTACAAATTTTTATGCTAGACTTTCTCGTCAGGATAAGGAGATGCTGGATGCCTCCTCTAGTGGGGTATTTCAGACGAAAAGCGTTGAAGAAAGATGGGATCTCCTTGAAAGGATCCAGAAGAATACCGAGGATTGAGAAATAGATAAAGGTATTGAATCCACTATAAATTATGAGCATGATTATATAGAGAGCTATGTGAAAACTGATTAGTTAATACCTTTTTCTCTAAGATTGGTCTTGATTCCCATCTGATGATTGATTTTTGTAAGGACTTTTCATCTCATATTGACTCTTCTAAGAAGAAGAAGGATCAGCATCATAAACCCTTCAAACAATTACCTATTGATATTCATGTTGCTGACCCTATTTTGCCTGCAGTTATATATGAAAAGCCCCCTTTTCCCGTAAGAATAAGGGAGCACTCTTTTGTGACAGGCATAATGAATAAGAATGAGAGAAGAATTGATGGGCCTGAGGACCAGATCAAGGTCGATCGTCAAGTTGAAATTGTTAAGGATCTTGTTACTAATGATGATTTAGATTCCAATATAATTTTTTTGCTGTTTCAACTAACCTTGTCATAGCCAAGAATGAAGGCCCAATTTCAGGTACTCAAGTAGTATCTGTTAAAATAGGAGATCACAATTATTATGGGCTATGCGATTTGGGATCGAGTGCTAGTGCTATCCCGTATTCACTTTATCAAGAGATCATAGGTCAGATTTCACCTTGTGAACTTGAAAAAGTTGATGTTACTATTCATCTTGCAAACAGAGCAACTATCTCTCCTATCGGGGTTGTGAGAGACGTTGAAGTCTTATGCGGAAAGGTAAAATATCCTACCGACTTTCTAGTACATGGTTCAGTTAGGGATAATTTTTGCCCTATTATTTTCGGTAGAACTTTTCTCAGAACTTGTGGAGCTATAATAGATTGCAAGAAAGGTAAAGTTTCTGTTGAATTCAATGGTGAGCCCTATGAATTTAACTTTTCTAAGTTCTCTAAGCAGCCTCGTGGTACTGATTTTCCTAGTAATGATAAGATTATTGAAGATATTTCTTCCATTTCTATTCCTCCTAATGATCATTTGCAGCAATATATGGAGGACCACGAGAATGATTTGCATATGTAGGAGAGAAATGAGCTGGACGACATATTCTTGAGACAACCTGCTATCCTAAAGAACAACCTTCCAGTTGAGCCTTTGGGAATTTTAGCGAAACCAAAATAAGATCCAGTGTTTGATCTTAAACCTCTTCCTGATACGCTCAAATATGCTTATTTAGATGAAAAGAAAGTCTACCCTGTTATTTTCAATTCTAACCTTTCAGGGTATGAAGAAGAGCGACTATTGGAAGTACTTCGCAAACATCGAGGTGCAATTGGCTATACCCTTGATAACCTTAAGGGGATTAGTCCATCTATCTGTCAACATACCATCAACCTTGATCCTGATGCTAAACCAGTTGTTGATCATCAATGACGGTTGAATCCGAAGATGATGGGTGTTGTAAGGACTGAGATTCTCAAGATTCTAGCCGCAGGTATTATCTACCCTATAGATGATAGTAATTGGTTAAGACCGGTTCATTGTGTTCCAAAGAAAGGAGGAACAAATGTGGTTCCTAATGATAAGAATGAACTAATACCTCAGAGAATTATTATAGGATATAGAATGTGTATTGATTACAGGAAGGTGAACAAGGCAAACAGGAAGGACCACTACCCGTTGTCGTTCATCGACCAAATGCTTGAAAGGTTATCCAAAAATACTCACTTTTGTTATCTTGATGGTTATTCTGGCTTCTCTCAAATTCATGTTAACACTGCTGATCAAGAGAAGACCACTTTTACTTGTCCCTATGGTACTTATGCTTATAGGCGTATGCCTTTTTGTTTATGTAATGCCCCTGCTACTTTTCAAAGGTGTATGTCTGCTATCTTTCATGGTTTTTGTGAAGAAATTGTGGAGGTATTCATGGACGATTTCTCCGTCTATGGAACTTCTTTTGACCATTGTCTCCACAACCTTAATAAAGTTTTGCAGGGATGTGAGGAGAAGAATTTGGTGCTTAACTGGGAGAAGTGCCACTTTATGGTCAACGAGGGAATTGTCCTTGGCCACAAGATTTCCGAGAGGGGAATTGAGGTGGACAGGGCCAAGATCGAAGAAATTGAAAGGATGCCCTACCCAAGGGACATCAAATGTATTCGTAGTTTTCTCGGTCATGCTGGTTTCTATAGAAGATTTATTAAAGACTTTTCTAAGACTTCGAGACCCCTCACTAATTCTTCTCCAGAAGGACGTTCCTTTTGTTTTTTATGAAGATTGTAAGGAAGCCTTCGAAGTTCTTAAGAAAGCTTTAATAACCGCTCCTATAGTACAACCGCCTGATTGGAATTTACCTTTTGAAATTACGTGTGATGCTAGTGATTTTGCTGTTGGAGATGTTTTAGGACAAAGGGTTGATAAGAAATTGAATGTTATATATTATGCTAGAAAAATCCTTGATAGTGCTCAAAAGAATTATGCTACTACTGAGAAGGAATTCTTAGCAGTAGTGTTTGCTTGTGATAAGTTTAGGCAGTATATTGTTGATTATAAGATTATTATTCATACTGACCATGCTGCCATTAAGTATCTTATGGGGAAGAAGGATGCCAAACCAAGGCTCATACGATGGGTACTCTTTCTTCAAGAATTTGATTTGCAGATTGTCGATAGGAAAGGAGCAGACAATCCGGTTGCAGATAATCTTTCAAGGATGGAAGATATACCGCCTGATCCCATTCCAGTCAACGAAATTTTTCCGGACGAACAACTAGCTGTTGTAAAAGTACAATCTCTCTCCAATCCTTGGTTTGCAGATTATGCTAACTTTATCGTTGCAAAGTTTTTGCCTCCAGGTCTAACATTTCAGCAAAGGAAGAAGTTTTTTCATGATTCGAGGCATTACTTTTGGGATGACCCACATCTTTTCAAAGAAGGTCCAGATGGGATCTTGAGAAGATGCATACTGGAACACGAGCAGAAGGACATTCTCAAACAATGTCATGCCAGTCCATATGGAGGACATCATGATGGTGAGAGGACCGCACATAAGGTTCTTCAATCAGGTTTTTATTGGCCTACTCTCTTTAAGGATGCTAGAAGTTATGTTTTGTCCTGTGATAAGTGTCAGAGAGTTGGTAATATCAGTAGAAGGAATGAGATGCCTATGAATTACTCTCTAGTGATTGAGCCTTTTGATTGTTGGGGTTTTGATTTTATGGGTCCTTTTCCTTCCTCGCACAAGTACACTCACATTTTAGTTGCTGTTGATTATGTAACCAAGTGGGTAGAGGCAATCCCCACTGAAAGTGCTGATCACAAGACATCTTTGAAAATGCTCAAGGATGTAATTTTTCCTAGGTTTGGAGTACCCAGGTATCTCATGACTGATGGGGCTTCGCACTTTACGCATGGAGATTTTAGAAAAGCTTTAGCCAAGTACGATGTCAATCATAGAATTGCTTCACCGTACCACCCTCAAACTAGTGGGCAAGTTGAGCTCACCATAGAGAGATCAAGTTGATCTTACAGAAGACAGTCAATAGAAATAGAAAAGATTGGTCGAATAAGTTAGGAGATGCTTTGTGGGCGTATAGAAATGCTTACAAAAACCCCATGGGCATGTCTCCCTATAAAATGGTCTATGGCAAGGCTTTCCATTTGCAATTAGAATTAGAGCACAAATCTTTCTGGGCTATTAGAGAGCTTAATGCTGACCCGAAACTAGGTGGTGAAAAGCGTCTCATGAACTTGACTTCTCTAGATGAGTGGAGAAGTGAAGCTTACGAGAGCGCTAAAATGTTCAAGGAAAAGGTAAAGAAGTGGCATGATAGGAGGATCCTGAAACGTGAATTTAATGTTGGCGATAAAGTTCTGTTGTTTATATCCCGTTTCAGGTTTTCTCCAGGTAAACTACTTTCCAGGTGGGAAGGGCCATTTCATATTGAGGAAGTCTACCGCTCGGGTGCTATCAAGATTAACAATTTCGAAGGCACCAAACCTCAAGTGGTGAATGGGAAAAGACTTAAGCATTACATAGCAGGAGACCCTATCAATGTTGATGTGGATTTGTTATACACAACAACTCATGAAGAACATGTCGCAACCCTGTTTCAGACACCAGCAGAAGCAAAATAAGGAAAGGTATGTATTACGGTAAGGAAACATCGCGAAACCGCCATTAAAGTTCCAGATTATGATTTTTTGAAAAATATAGAAAATTTGAGGCCAAAGTGGAGCCGGAGACCAGCTCGAGGGGGCACAGGCGCCCCCCTGGCGCGGCCCCATCCCTGGCCGCGCCGGCAGGCCGCTTGGGCACCCAAGAGCCCGTCTCCGATTCCACTTTGACCCGTTACCTTCCTTTCTGTGCAGAAACTTTTGCTATATATTTGCCCGGATTGTTCCGGCAACGTATCTCGCGATTTCGTGTGTTTTCTTTCCGATCTGTTTCTGCTAGAAAATCTTTCAGCTAGATCTAGGTGCCATGGCTTCCCAAAGTTCCCCGAAGGACAAGTTCGTCGTCAACGTCATCAACCCTTACCTCACTGAGGTGAAAAAGCACCTCCAGATCCTTCGTGTGGAGGACGGTGACCTCCACAAGGAGGATCTGAAGGGACCAGTCAAGGAGGGAAGCACCGAGGAGCGGCTGAAGGAGATGGAGCATGAAGTCTTCAAGTTCAAGAAGATGGTGGAGCGTGGTGTTGAAGCTAAATTCGACATCATGAACGAAGTAGAAGTTTCCCACAAGAAGGAGATGAAGGAGATGTGGTCAAGTTTGGCTGCACTAGAAGAAAAAGTGTGTGAACTCCAAGCACAGATCTATGATCTGCAGAACCAGAACTGTGAGTATGAACTAAAGTTTCTGCGCATGGGTTTGGGTGCTGAGTGCAGGATCCTGGAGATGGGAATGTCCTTTGAGACTGGAGAACAGCTGCCATGAAAGCGCTTCGCCATGGAGGACGTGACCAACAAGAACAAGAATGAGGAGTAAATCTCCTTGGGTAATGGCATCTCCTTAGCTTGTTCCAAGCTTGGGGGAGTGCCCGGTATCTTTATGTTTATTTTTCTCTTTTAGAGTCAAGTAGAGTCGTATCATGTCTAGGGAAGTTATCTTATAAAATAGGTGTTTGCATTGAGGTCTATCACTCCTTTTTGGAGAATTATGTATCCGTGAGTGTGGAGTCGTCTATGATGGAATATTAATGAGAAGTCTATTGATCCCTTCGCTGCACTCGGTATTCTCTTCACGAAATCGACCTTATGATGATTCTTATGGGGAGTATTGACCTTATATCAGGTATGGCTCTGAAAACTTTATTTAATCTTGGAAAACATAGCTTTGGTCATAACAACAAGCATCTTATTTTTCTCAAAGTAGCGACATAGCCAAACCCTCTTTGTTATTATGCTTGTAGTATTATGTTGACAAGGAAGACAACTTGATGTGCTATGCTTATTTTAATGTTTATGCTTTATATTGCTTTGCATCCAAGTCATCATCAATTGTCTGTTCTCTCAAAGCCTTTGCTATCCAAACTTTTGTACTAAGCGGATTTCGGCTTGTGCATCCATACCCTGAAACCAGTATCTTCCATATGAGTCCACCATACCTTCCTATTCGTGGTATTCCACTACCACTCCTAAGGTATAGAATTTTTGTGTTATCCTTAAATATTCAAAATCTTCTATTTTGTGCCCCTGTTTTAGCTCATGAGGAAGTAGTAGTTAATTCATGATCTTCTTAAGTTGGACAAGTTTTATCCCTGGATTACATGTCTATCTGCAAACCCCTAATACGAGGAGGAACTGGCATGAGTGCACCCAGCTCACAAAAGATAATACAACAAACAAACCCTCCTTCACGCTTTGTTCATGAGAAATCAGAAAACATTGGCAGTGATAAACAAAGGACATTGCGGGGATGTGATTGTCCCCGTGTGGGAGCCTTTCCTCGAAACTTGTCCATTCTGAGAAGTAATTGAGTTTTCTATTAGCATTCGTTGACAAATCATGCACCTCTCAAAACTTGTTTTCATTCTGTTTGATTTAAGGATAGCACTTGAGTTTTCCCTGCTTGCCTTTAAAAAGGCCTTTCCTTTACTTTTATATTGAGTCAGTTTCCTACTTCTTCCTTTCCCAAAGAGAACAAACACTTGATGTTGATGATGATTCATCCATATAATGCTGCATTAAGTTTTTCCATGCCATATCATTGTTGACACTATCTCTTGATAAGTAAGTTATTTGCAAAAGCATTTGCCAAGCAAACATCTTCCTTTGTGTTAGCATTTTCACTTCTTGAATAATAGCATGTTCTTTCAAAATTTTTAAATTGTCTCTTCGTAATATAAAAGAAAGAGCAAAAGTAAAAGCTATTAGTTGTTCTTGACTAAAGGACATGTTTGCCATGATTTGATGAGTTTCCTTAGCCCTTCTCTTGTTTATAATTGTTATTACTCTTTCATAAGGGATTTATCAATTGAAGATTGTTGTTGAAGATGTTTGAGTTTGGTGAAGAAATCATGATGCTTCTTGTCCGTATTCTATTTATCGACACTTCACTCTCTAAATTTGTGGACAGGTTTATCGAGCTCAGTTTTCGCTTGAGGACAAGCGAGGTCTAAGCTTAGGGGAGTTGATACGTCCAAAATGCATCACTATTTTGTATCATAATTACTCCTTATTCATTGATATATTTCACATTACGATGATGTTCTTATGTTGTTTTGGCTTATTTTACGCAGTTTGCAACTTTCCGGTGCCGAAGCAGCAGACGTAGGATTCAGCGGTAAAAAGTGGACGCTGAGTTGCTGAAGAAGAATACCTCCAAATTACCTGAAAATCGACGGAGGATATTTTCCAGAAGATTAACGAAGACACGCCGAAGAGGAGCCAGAGGGGTCCACGGGGCCCCAGGCAGCCACCTAGTGCGGCCCCACCCCTGGCCGCGCTGGGAAGGCGCCTGGAGCCCTGGGGCCACTCCCGGCTCCCCCCTCTGGCCTATATACTCCTCGTTACGCGAAAACCCTAAAAAGAGAAGCTTTCACAGAGTTCCGCCGCCGCTCCGTTGCGGAAACCTATAGATAACAAAAGGGCTCTCTGGCGGGAAGATTCCGCCGAGGAGATCACCTCCCAGAAGGGGAGATCATCGCCATCGTCATTACCATCTTCACGGGCATCATCGAGATCATCATCAACATCATCCTCAACATCAACACCATCTCCACCACCATCCAATCTCACCTCACAAGTTTATCTTGTGTTGTAATCCGTACTATCTATCCTCTCTACTCTATTGGTGTTGATTACTATTTTTTGGTGAATGTTATTGAGTATTGTTGGAGTAACATTATGTCCAGATTGTTTATCATATATTTATCACCTCTGATCATGATCTCTTTTATGTCTTGTGAGTAGTTACTTTAGTTATTGAAGACATGGGAGAAGTCTAGTTGTTAGTAGTCATATGAGGTTGAAGTAATTTGTGTTGTTTGATATTTAAGTTGTGTTGTTATTTTCCTAGTGTTGTTGTGTGAGTCAAACATTCAACACTTCTCCTTATTAAGGACCTAGGGGGATATATTGTGTATAACGAATGCTTATGGTGGGTTGCCGGAGTGACAGTAACCTGAACCCCAGTTTGCACACTTTTGCACAAGGGGATAATGGATCCTTGATCTTATTTCTGTGGTTAGGCTTTGCCTTAATTTCCATCTTATATTTGCGGATGCTTGCAAGATGTTTAATCATAAGAGTGCACTTATCTTAGTCTAGAAGGTGTGCTAGCATAGATCCCCACACTCAACACTTATCAGCACAACACTTGTTATCGATACGGAATATGGCGAAAGCACGTGACTACCTCTTCATGTGTCCTCAAGAACGCTTTAGTCTTTATAAGTTCTGTTGCCAGGATTATCCTTTGGTCAAAAGGATCGGGCCACTTGCTGCTCCTCAGCGCTATTTTCTTTGCTTGCTTTTATCTTATTGTCGCTTATATCGAAAACCCCTAAAAAGTTATCTTTCAGTGCTTGCAGCTATTCCTTGTCCAAAATCACCTATCAATACCTTTCGCTCCTCGTTGGGTTCGACACTCTTACTTATCTAAAATGCTGCAACAGATCCCTTTATGTTGAGGGTCATCAGCATAAAGGCGATGCTCTCGAAAGTTTCATCAATACCAGCCTAAGATGTTCAGCATGTTCTTCTTTGTTTTTCGAGTATATAAGGATGTCATCGAGGTAAAACACGACGAACTTGTTTAAATACTCCATGAAGATCGAATTCATCATGCGCGAGAAAGTGGTAGGGGCATTGGTTAAACCAAAGGACATGACGGTGTACTCGTAAATACCATAATGAGTAGTGAAAGCCGTTTTGGGAATGTCCTCGTTTCTGATTTTGATTTGATGATAGCCTAATATCAAATCCATTTTGGATAAGACAGAGGATCAAGCAAGTTGATCATAAAGATCATTGATCCTGAGAAGTGGGTACTTGTTCTTTATCGTTGCTAGATTTAGCGGGCGATAGTCTACGCACATCGTTTCTGTTCCATCTTTCTTCGTTACGAACAGAACGGGGAAACCCCATGGCGATGAGCTAGGGCGGATGAAGCCTTTTGCCAACAAAGCTTCAAGTTGGATTTTAAGATCAGCTAACCCACGTGGGGCCATTTTGTATGGGCGTCAGGAAATTGGTGCGGTTCCTAGCACAAGATCCACTATGAACTCTACACATCTATCGAGTGACTGGGTTTAAGGAGTTGGGTTACTGGGTAGTTTTCCTAGAGGATGACCATGGCTTACTAGGGGCTACAACAGATATGTCAGAGTAGCAAAGTAACCCAACACGATGGTCAGTGTGGTTATTCTGGCTAGAAGACGTCTAAAGTGGGAGGAAGAACTGCAAATGCATCAATGTAGGTTTCCAGAATAAAACCTACATCCAACACTATGGAACTGTCGGGTATGCCACCTCACAAATCTTCTGGAAAGACATCCGAAATGGAGAGAAGGATTTGGAAAACGCATCAGATTATGAAGAAACCTGGAATGACTCGGACAACATAACGGTTGTAATTGCAAGAAAAGACAATTTCTTACAACATAGAAACAACACTTACATACGTTGTAAGAAATCAGGAAGGACAACAAATCCAGCAAACCGAACACCACTTTCCTACGGCTACAAGGAAGCAAACAACGAGATTTTCTAGTAAGACATAGATGAGCCTAGTACTATCTTCCCATAGAACAAGATGAGGGTGACTCGAAACTCAGAACGATGAGGGTAAGGAGAAAAAAGAAACCTTACGTTGTTCCCTCATATACCCAGAGTAACTATGTAACTATCGAAGGCTAGACTCAACTTCGACCAAGGCTGATAATCCTACAGTCAGTCCTGCTCTGATACCAAGTATGTGGGGGCCCGGGGTTAGCGTATGCAAGTCCCTCTACAACACAATCATATGGAGAGCCGAGAACCGTACCCACTTGTCTAAGAAGACAAGGCCTAGAACAGAACGCTCTCAGAAAACATTGAACGTGAGGGGCATCCCATCCAAGCCGGATGATCAACTGAGATGGGTCCTCATCGTCCGCACACAAGTCTAAATGATATGGGTGGTGAACTCCCATATTCATAGACAAGTCGCCTCAACCATACTCTCGATTGTATTATAACCCTCACATAGACTTACTCCAGCCCGATCACTTAGTCGGGGTCTAGGGCGGGCTCGATCATACATCAAAGTGTGCACGTGACGGAGTCACGAGCAATCACATCCCGATGCCCCAAGCTATGCACATCTAAGGGACACTTGGTGTATAAAAGACCGCCAGCCAGATCACAACTAAGGTCTCAAAAACCCATACTAAGACATGCATGTTATAATCATACACGCAACACACATGTCTAGTATGAACAACATGTATCATTGCAATTCTCTACAAAGTTTACAACTTTATTGATAACTCTTACAGAGTGCACACAGAGATCATGAGACCGTGATCCAACATTAAATTCAGCATGTGGAAGCAAAGTAGGTCTGAGTACAGACAAGTTTAACAAATGGCTTAGAGAAGTCTTATTTATAAACAAGCCCTTCCACGAGGGACCAGCCGTTTGACTGGGACTACACTAGCTTGGCTTCAGTCGTCGAGCTCCAGGAAGAATCCACCTCTGGGGTCAGTGGGTTCACCTAAAACATAGAATAAGAAAACGTGAGTACAAAGTCGTACTCAGCAAGACTTACGTAGGATCTATACTACTAATGCACATGTATCAAGGCAAAGGGAGGTGGGGTTCATAAGCAGAAGTGCAAGCTTTGACTTGGCTAGTCCTGAACTACGAGTACCAGACTGGAGGTAAGAAGCATACACGAGTCCACTAAATGTCTCCAACAAATTACACCAGTATGGTGCCATCCTTGACTTCCCACGAGAAAGCACGCCATAGCACTCACACTTATCTTGGAAAGTTTTATAAGTATCCATTGAAGTTGTCTAATAATCAAGCACAACTTTCCAAGTAGTCCATTACCGCGGACACGGCTATTCGAATAGTTTATTAACCCTGCAGGGGTGTACTACTAGACACATGAAACTATCAGTTATCGCCGGGATCTCGTCACCCTTCAAGTGGGTGTCAGCGAGGATAATCTCCACAACTTTTACCTCACAGCCAACTCAAGTTCAATGAAGACGCCTATCTGGGATGGTTTCCACATTCGTAACCCGGCCGGTTTACCGAAGTGGTCCCAGAACATGTGTGCGTGGTGCATAAGCCAGTCTCGGTTGAGTCGTTCTCTCACTTAGAAGCCAGGCCACAAACCTACCAGAACTCCGAACTATTGCGACTCATTGAACTGAGAAGGGGTGATTTAGTAGGTTGAGCGGGGGTCCGTTTGCCCAACATGTGGTAGTACTCTTCGTCTTGGATCACCACACCAGAACTCGGGCTTAGGGCGGTGTTCAGCGAGACAACCCACTGTGTACTCCTAGACAGCCTCTCATCATTCACCTTGTATTAGGGTAGATTCACCAACACATTTCCACCATCATCAACATGATCACTACCATCCCCACTCATATAACATTATCAACATTGTATCACTCTAAGCATGCAATAAGCTGTAACAGTTGCAGGGGCCACATGATATCAATCATCTACTACATCTGCTAGGATTGTGGTTTGCTTACTACTGTGAAAAAAATGATAGGTCATGCAAAGGAATGGGTTCATCCATGCGGTAGAAACATATCATGGTAATCATCCTAAACAATGCATAAGCGAGACTGAGAGGGAAGTGGGATTTTACCGACATGATCAATGGGGGTTTGCTTGCCTTGCTGACGAGGGTCGTACACGGTATCTTCAACGTAGGGGGTGATCTCGGGTTCCGGCTCCACTTCTATTAACAACATGGCAATCATAGGATCAATATAAATGAAAATGCACAATCACATGAATAAGATTGTAATGTGATGTTCCTGGTCACTATGTGTTGGCAAATCCATTTAAAAGAAGTGCATTGCAAAGTCATTTGCAAATTTACTCCAAATTTGAATTCAAAATAATTCCATATGTACAAATGCCACTATTCACCCAATTTAAATTGGTCAAACATGAAAACAAAGTCCATATTCACATTCCTTGCATTTTTCTGATAATTTTAGATATATTATACGCCCAATTTGGAGTTAGGATGATTTACTTATTAATTTCCAAAGTTTAAGCTATTTTCTGCCTTTTTTCTGGATTTTCTCTGATTTTCTTTTAAACTTAAATTAAATTACTGCGTCAGCCTTGCCTCAGCATGACATCAGCAGAGGGCTGACCAGTGGGGCCAGGGTGTCAGCCTCAGTGGGATTTAATCCCCTATTTATTTAAATAAACAGAGAGGGTTAGGGGATGGCACTACTAGGGAATACCCTTATGGTGGCGCCCTTTTTTGAGTTTAGTGGCGCATTACGGATGCGCCACTAACTACAAGCCACTAACAAGGGCTTAGAGGTGGCGCATTCATAGTGCGCCACTAAAGACAGACAAAATGCGCCATTAAATGGGTTACAAAAAACAAAAAAAAAAGAATTACAGAAAAGAATAAAAACATTACAAATATTTTTATTATATTACAGAAATGCAAAATACAATATTACAATGAGCCCAACAATTATTGATACAAAAGAATTGCATTATAATTCTTATTACAAAGATTTACAAAGGTTTAGAGGCCAACAAGATTCACAAGTTTACATCCATCACAATATTACAATGAGTCCAACAATTATTGAAAACCGAAAGCTACTTTCGTCATCATCTCTTGTTTGCTCTTCAACCTACACAAAACAAAGCTTTAGAGGTCACATCCATATGAATTCATACCAAAGTAGAACAAAGAAATGTAGCATCTATTCTTATCAACAACTTAAAACAAGTCGATCAATGGCGAGGAGCATCCACATATGCATAAAAATGCATATGCAGTGACCTTTATACACAAAGAGAACCAAGAGTATTTGACACTACCATCTACTACACAAAGAGTACATACAAATTACATGTAGGGCACACATTCATCAAACGACTTCCATATATAACATAAATTGTTCAATTGTTCTGACTCGACTCGGGGAATGGGCGTCATCCTTCTTTCATCATGAAAGGCCTTGTGTCACGCAAGGCCTTTAGGCGGACTACTATCTCCCCATTGGATGGTGCAATGTTCGAGTGGAAGATCGACCCCCTCATTTGTACTTCCTGACGGATGATAGTCGCCATCTGCGCTTGGATGTGAAAGAACTCCTCCTTATGATTTGCATCGGTGATTTCCGCCTTCCTTTCGGCCCATGCTCTGAGATGACTTGGCAGCGTAAGGTTGCGTTGTTCCTGTACAATAGCCCTCATGTGATGAAGGGCGTAGTACGCATACCTCACACTGCCAGCCGGCTGCTTGACGCACGGGAACTGCGTTACGTGGCTGAACACGTTCACGTCAGGCTGATTCTTCCTGATCTTGTGCTTCACCATCTTGCCTCCGGCTTTTATGTAGCCGGCGAGAGCATCATCCAAAACTCTCATGATATACTTGTAATCTTTCCTTTTCACACTCCCCGAGTCTAAATACACGGCATGCGAGTGTTGAGGTGATAAGAAGATGAGCACGCAGTCTTGATCCTCACTGCATAATTAAAACAATCCAAAAGGAATGTTGGAAGAGGACAATGGAAAGCTAAGAAAGCATATATGCTACGGCGGCGAGCGAATGACTTACTTGGGAGAGTAGGTCATAAGAAATGAATCCTTGTCGGTGTTCTGTAGCATGAAGTCTGTGATGTACCCCGCAGCGAGAGCCGCGTCTCCGTCGTCATCAAGATGCTTTCTCGCATGTAGAAGGGGTCCAATATCGCGATGCTCGGGGTCTTATCTCTCCTGATACTCATAGAAAGGCTGAGCGAGAACAGATGGATAAGGATTATCATATCCGCTTGAGATGGTACAAATTCAAGATCTCTGAAAACCGCAGGATTATCATATCCACGGGGATAGTGTTGATGAAGCCCATGTTGAGTGGAACCTTGGCCATGAAAACCGGGTACGAGGGATTCTCTTCTCGAAGAAGAATCTTCTCTAATGCCATAATACTATGATGCACACTCTGCATATCCGAAGTTGCAAGGTCGAGCATGTCCTTAGGTAGCATCGCCCTACCAGCCACATGGATTTCAAATGAGAGCTCCTTGGGTCTTGGTGGCCCGTCCTGAGCCCGGATCGGCATCGAAGGTTGGCTACTCGAAATGATGCTCTTCTTTCTTTTGCGTCCCTTCTTCTTTTCTGATTTTGAGTAGTCACCGGCCTTTATTTGCTCAGTGGCCGCCTTATGGAGTGTGGACGGGCTGATAATAGATCTCCTTGTGGCATCTGCTTGAGGCTCGGTGAAGGCGCAAGCTGCTGGAGACATCTCCCGAGAAGCAGCGAAGAGACGCGTGGAGCAAGCAGGCTTCGCCGCAGGATCAGCTGGACCGCGAGCTTCCTCGTCATGCTGATAGGCTCCTTCAGCAGGAGGCATGTAACATCCCAATTTTCTAAATTCGGATGTTAATAGATCATCATATGCATGTCATGCTGGAGTTTTGCATTATTTGGATTTTATTAATATTTTAAACATTTTTCAACGTAAGGCAATTCTATTGGAGAGGATATAACATGACTTATCCCCATTTTTTTGAAATGTTGGAAAATAGTTGAAAATATTTTCTGGAGACTTTTTAAATTTACTTTGGGGTTATAAATAATTTCTAAAAATATTTTGGGAGTTTATTTATGCTCCGGGAAATTTTAAAATCTTTTTTGGAGATTTTCGGTATTTTTAAACAGCCGGAAAAGTATTTAAAAATAAATTGCAAAAGTTTTTTTAATGAATATTTTGGTAATGCCAAAAATTCAATTTTATTATTTTAAAAGTTTTGGTGAAAAAAGAAATTAAAAATAATTATCCGTTATTTTTCTAAATCTGTTTTGGGCCTGCTGGGCCCTGTCCTGTTTTTATTTTTATTTTGCGCCCAGTCGTGTTCGAATCGGATTTAAAAAAAATCGCCGGGGCTGGTTATAGATGCCCGTGGACCCGCGGGTATTAGGGTTTCCACCCATTAGCATCGCGCCGCCCGACCCGTCCGCCGCCGTTCGCCGCTGCCCGACGCGCCGACTCGCCGCCGTCCGCCGCCGCCGAGGTGAGCGCCGCCGCCGTCTTCTCGCGCCGCCGCCCGTCCTTCGCCACCCCGCGCCACTCGCCGCCGCCTTGGACCGCCACCACGGGCCACCGGCCGAGCCGTGTCACGGGCGCCGCCGCGCCCCGGCCGACCGCCGCCGCGGGCCGTCGCCGCCGGCTAGAGCCGCCGCTCCTCGTCGGCCATTCGATCTCGCGGTCGACAGCCGAGATCGCACTGTTTTGTAAAAAAAACGCTTCCAGATCCTGTCCGCCACCGGTCAAAACCCTAGGGACCCGATCGAGTTTTTCCTAGAAACTTTATTTGCGGGTTAGCCCTTTTGGCAGAAAAGACCCCGGAACTGTTTTCGCAATATCTCTTAAACCGTAGCTCCGTTTTAGTTAATTCTTTTTGCGTTTCGATCTTTATGAAAAATCATATCCATTAGACCTAATTTTTAAAAAGTTTTCAGTTTTCAAATTTGAATTTGTACAGATTTAAATTCAAAGTTCTGGTGACCGTAGTTTGCAAACGGTGCAACCGTTTTCGACGATTCCAATTGCGTTGGATTCGTGGTGGCGAGTACTTTACCTTTAGCTACTATTTAACTTGTTTCCTTACTGTTATTTTGGAGTTTCTTCTGCTATGTTTGTTTATGATTGTTATGTGTTAACTGTGTATTGATTGCAACTCTGGCTGATCGTGTAGACTGCCCGGAGTGAAACGCTTCGTATTGTGAGGATTGTGATCGTCTGGAATAGGAAGAAGGCAAGTGATGCTTTGATCATACTCACACCTATATTTTCTATATGCATTATGTTAAGAATATCACCCTATTGCATGATAGGTAGTTTACTTTACTGTTTCTGCAAAACCAGTTAGGATAGCCATATGTCTTGACTTGTATTTGTAGAACAACCTAGCACGTGTTGTTACTTTATTGCTATGCTTTGTAGACGTGGTTTGGGTTGTGAAAATTCATGGAGTGCATGTGAGCTATTTAATAATTTGTGTAGCAACTTTATAATAAATAGAAATCACTTCTGGACGAGCGGGTTGCATCCTGGTGGTTGTGCCTTGTCTAAGGACAGTGCCGGGGTTAAATGCACCCAATGGTTGTGTTGGTGGTGAACCGGGTGCGTCATGGTGTCTACCCTCTGAACGCAGTGGGCGCCGTCCAGGCTCAAAAAGATCAGACATGCAATATTACTAGTAGCTTCCGTGTACAACCACTGGCCATATGGGCTCTGGCTTAGCATGAGTACGTTGTGGGGAACCTGACCCTGGTAGCTAGCAGATGTAGATGTGTGTTAGGTGTACCTTCTACCAAAGGGTGGAGGCAACCTCTTCGGAAAGTCTTCGTCTCAATCTTCGGGTTGAGTCCAGTGGGGAACGTGTACAACCTCTTCAGAGCGTATAAACTGATCATGATTAGCCGTGTCCACGGTTACGGACGAACTTTGAGCAACTAGTCAGTACTGTTGATGAATGATCTTGACAGATGAACACTTAATAATAATTTGGTGGGAGAGATTAGCATGGGTTGCTGTGTGTTTCAGGTAGAATTCAACTTAAAAATTTGACTAGTTTAGTTCTGGAGAAAATTGGCTTTCTGCAAAACAAAACCATAAGCCTTTCCTTTGACTCACCTTGCATATAGTTGTAGGTCCTATATATATACCTCTTCCCTGTCACTTTCCGTACAAATCAGATGTACTGACCCGTTGTCGGGCTGTAACCTTCGCTGTTGCAGGTTTTTCAGACAACTAGTAAGGTGCGTTTAGGGTTGCGGGTCTACACTCAGCATGTTCTCTTGTGGATGTTGATGGGACTCCTCGTTATTTTCTTTTTCTTACGCTATATTTATGTTGAATAAGCTAGCCTTGAGCTATGCAACTTGTTATTTATTTTATTCTGGATCATACGTTGTAATAATGATGCACTTGTACTTTGATATACATCTATGATACTGTGTGTGCCAGGGAGTTCGATCCAGGGACTGGCACTTGATCACAGAGACTTCAATTCTATGTGAATTGGGTCGTTACAGATGGTATCAGAGCAGTGTGTTGACTGTAGGACGTGACCCTAGAAACTGGATTAGAAAAGCCATAGGAATGAAAACATTACTTTACATCACTCTGTCTTGTACTTACTTACCTTCTCTATCTCGTATTCATGCCTGTTCTAATCTTGCCTTTCCTCTCTTTGAATATAGATGACCTCTTTGTCGTACCGCTCCATGGCGTTTGGACCTGAGCTCAAGGGGATTTGCCATTACCTGAACATCTACGCGCTAGTCTTTCAGCCGGACATAGTGGAGACAAGGGGAGCTGATGACTACTGGCAAGTGGAGACATTTCTTCTAGGAAGCATGACGGAAGAAAGGGTGATCACGGAGTCATTCGAGGTGCATGCCCCGGAGAAGGAGCAGTGTTTGTGCATAGCCGCTCACATGGCTGTTGGACGCATCATCGACCGGTATGCCGGCGGGCTAAAGGGTACGGTGTACGAGGAGATGACCAGGATCCTTCCATCGGGGAACATATCGCCAAAGAAGTTCAAGTATGTGCCTGGGACCATTTGGCCAGGTACAACTACCTACTTCATCTAGAGCCTGGAGAAGCACATCCACAACCTGGAGAAGAGCACCCAGTCGGATCACTACACCATCACGGAGTTGCAGCAAAAGAACACCAAGCTCAAGAGGGACACCAACAAGCTGAAGAAGGAGAGGATGGATATGCAAGGGGAGACCAAGAGGCTGAAGGAGAAGATGAAGGCCAATGGAGTTGAAGAACAGGAAGGGGAACCAGAAGTGGAGACCTCGGCAGAAGAAGATGAACCGAGTCCCAAGAGGCGCAACCGCATTAGCGGACGCGAATACCGTATGCTGTTTAGCAAAGACAGCTTTCGGAATTACTTCACTGCCAATTAGTTTACTATTGTTATCGTGTTAGCGTATTTGACCATGTCAACTTATTCGGTATGCCAATACTAGGTTGCTTGATATACTCTTATCCGTGGTTGTGTTGAGGATCTTATATCAGTTATGCAATATATTTTGAGACTATATGGTGTGCTTGTATTTGCTTATTGGTATGAGTGTTTTTTCTTGATGATATTGATGATTGGTGATAATTGTATGATGATTGTGTGGTGTGATATGTTGTATATGTATGTGTTGTCTTGATCATAATAAGCATATGGGGTAAGATATATTTACCTAGCTACTTTCTGTCTACAACTTACCTATTCTTGCCCAACAGATGCTGCCGAGGCATGATCCCACGGGGAGTGGGAACAACAACAATGAAGTGCCAGCTTACATGCAACAGTTACTTCAAGGACAAGCCCAGTTGATCCAGTTTCTCACTCAGAACATGGGCAACAACAACAACAATGCGCCACCACCACCGACACCTGTGGACACGCTTGCGAGGTTCCTGAGGCTGAATCCTCAGAGGTTCTCTAGCACTCCTAAACCCATAGTGGCGGATGACTGGCTTCGTTCAGTGGGCCGGAACATGGAGATAGTTGGCTGTACTGAGGCAGAGAGGGTGAGGTTTGCCTCACATTTGCTGGAGGGTCATGCCGCTTCCTGGTGGGACAACTACTTGGTGACTTATCCCATCGACACCATCACCTGGGCACAGTTTCAGTCTGCTTTTCGCGCCGCACATGTTTCAGCAGGAGCCTTGAGCTTGAAGAAGAAGGAGTTCCGCAGCTTGCGTCAGGGAGGCCGTTCAGTGGCCGAGTATGTTGAGGAGTTCAACAAGCTTGCAAGATATGCTCCAGATGACGTTAGGAATGATGCAGCATGAAAGGAGAAGTTCTTGGAGGGGCTGAATGATGAGTTGGGAGTCCAGTTGACAGTGGCTACCTTTTCTAACTGCCAGGGGCTCATAGACAAAGCTATTGTGTTGGAAGGCAAGCAGCAGGCCATTGAGAACCGCAAGAGGAAGTACAACAACAACAATGGTGGCAAGTATAACTCTGGACCGCATCAGAAGCCACACAATTCTTATGGTGGCAATGGAGGACATAACCATGGACATAACCACAATGGTGGGAATGGCCATGTTCACAGTGGAGGACACAACCATCATGGTGGGAATGGTCACAACCATAATGGCCACAACCACCACAATGGTAACAGGAATGGCAATGGCAATGGAAGGAACAATGGGAATGGGAGAAGCAATGGAGCCAATGGAGGCAATGGAAACAACCGTCAGAATGGCCAGACACCAAAGGACTTGAGTCACATCCAGTGTTTCAAGTGCAAGAACATGGGACACTATGCCACAGACTGCCCAGAGTTGAAGCCCAATGGGAATGGAATTGTCAAGACCAATCCTTTCAACAAGGGGCATGTGAACCATGTCAATGTGGAGGAGGTCTATGAGGATCCTGATGTTGTGATTGGTAAGTTCCTTGTCAGTTCAGTACATGCACTTGTTCTTTTTGATTCTGGTGCATCGCATTCTTTCATATCAAGGGTATTTGTGGATAAGCATGAGTTACCTACAATAGCCCTTAAGGCACCCATTCACATTAGTTCTCCGGGAGCAGAGATGTCAGCTAGTATGGGTTGTTATCAGATAGACTTAGCCATAGGCAGGCATGTTTTCCCTACGGATTTGATCATATTGAAATCACAAAGCCTGGATGTCATATTGGGTATGGATTGGTTAGCCAAGTACCAAGGTATTATTGATTGTGCCAGTCGGTCCATCACTCTCCGTACACCGAATGGGAAGAAGATCACATATGTGTCCAAGTATAAACATCAACACGCTCAGGTGAATTCTCTTAAGGGGGGTAGCCTGGATGATGTGCGTGTTGTGAGGGATTATCCGGATGTGTTTCCAGAGGAGTTGCCCGGAATGCCACCGGATAGGGAGATTGAGTTCCTTATTGATTTAATACCAGGCATTGGGCCTATTGCTAAGAGACCGTATAGGATGCCCGCTAATGAACTTGCAGAGTTGAAGGAACAGATTAGAGAGTTGCAGGCAAAGGGCTTCATTCTCCCAAGCTCGTCACCTTGGGGATCTCCAGTGTTGTTTGTTGAGAAGAAGGATGGAACCTAGAGGATGTGTGTGGATTACCGTTCTCTGAATGATGTTACTATCAAGAACAAGTATCCTCTACCGGTGATTAATGATCTTTTTGACCAGTTGGAGTGAGCTTGTGTGTTCTCTAAGATTGATCTTCGTTCTGGTTATCATCAAGTGAAGATTCGGGAGAAGGATATTCCGAAGAATGCTTTTACTACAAGGTATGGGTTGTATGAGTATACTGTTATGTCATTTGGATTGACTAATGCTCCTTCATACTTCATGAATATGATGAACAAGGTGTTTATGGAGTTCTTGGATAAATTCGTTGTGGTGTTCATTGATGATATATTGGTGTATTCCAAGAATGAGCAAGAACATGAGGCACATCTGCGTTTGGTGTTGGAGAAGCTCAGGGAGCACAAATTGTATGCTAAATTCAGCAAGTGTGAGTTTTGGCTGGAGGAGGTAGGATTCCTTGGACATGTTGTGTCAGGAGATGGAGTAGCTGTGGACCCATCCAAGGTTTCAACAGTTACAGAATGGGAGACACCCACGACAGCTGGAGACATTCGTAGTTTCTTGGGCCTTGCAGGATATTATAGGAGGTTCATTGAGAATTTATCCAAGATTGCAAAACCAATGACTGAGTTGTTAAAGAAAGAGAATAAGTTTGTTTGGTGTGAGGATTGTGAAACCAGCTTTCAGGAGTTGAAGAAACGGTTAGTAACTGCACCTGTTTTATGTTTGCCTAATATACATAAGGATTTCCAAGTATATTGTGATGCATCTCGTCGGAGGACTTGGTTGTGTTTTGATGGAAGGGGTAGAGTTGTTGCTTATGCTTCAAGTCAGATTAAGAACCATGAGCAGAACTATCCTACACATGATTTGGAGTTAGCTGCAGTTGTTCATGCATTGAAAACATGGAGGCAATATCTTGTTGTTAATCATTGTGATGTTTTTACTGATCATAAGAGTTTGAAGTATATCTTTACTCAGAAGGAGTTGAATCTCAGGCAGAGTAGATGGATGGAGCTTATTAAGGATTATGATTTGAATGTGCAGTATCATCCTGGTAAAGCGAATGTGGTTTCTGATGCATTGAGCCGTAAGAGTCATATCAATGTTGCTAATGTTGTGGGTATGCCACTTGAGTTATGTGAGCAGTTCAAGAATCTCAGGATGGAGATAGTTCCTAAGGGATATGTGGCAACATTGGAAGTGAAGCCAAATCTGTTGGAAAGAATCAGAGCAGCTCAGAAGGGTGATGCAGAAATTGATGAGATAAAGGATAATATGACCAAAGGGAAAGAGAGGATTTCCGTGAGGATGAGCATGGAGCCATTTGGTTTGAGAAGCGCATTTGTGTACCGCAAGATGCGGAGATCAGGAAGTTGATTCTTTAGGAGGCACATGATTCTCCTTATTCTATCCATCCCGGGAATACCAAGATGTATTTGGACTTGAGGGAGAGATTTTTGTGGCCTAGCCTGAAGCGAGAGATAGCCCAGTTTATTGCATTGTGTCATGTTTGCCAGAGAGTCAAAGCTGAGCATCGGAAGCCAACATGATTGTTGCAGCCTTTGCCTATACCAGATTGGAAGTTGGATCAGATAGGTATGGACTTTATTACTGGTTTACCCAAGACTCGGTCAGGGTATGATTCTATTTGGGTGATTGTTGATCGTTTGACCAAGGTTTCTCACTTCATTCTAGTAAAGACAACTTATACAAGTGCTAAGCTAGCCAAGATTTATATGACCAGGATCGTTTGTCTGCATGGAGTTCCGAGCAAGGTAGTGTCTGATAGAGGTACTCAGTTTACTTCGAAGTTCTGGCATCAGTTGCAGGAGACTTTGGGCACTAGGCTGGAGTTCAGTACTGTCGGGACCCGGGGTTAGCGTATGTAATTCCAGTCACGATACAATCACATGGAGAGCCGAGAACCGTACCCACTTGTCTAAGTAGACAAGGCCAAGCACAGAACGTTCTCGGTAAGCATCGAACGTGAGGGGCATCCCATTCAGGCCGGATGATCAACTGAGATGGGTCCTCAACGTCCGCTCACAAGTCTAAATGCTTATGGGTGGTGAATCCCATACTCATAGACAAGTCGCCTCAACCATGTTATCGATTGGATCCTAACTCTTACATAAACTTACTCCAGCCCGATCACTTAGTCGGGATCTAGGGCGGGCTCGATCATACAACAAAGTGTGCACGTGACAGAGACACGAGCAATCGCATCGCGATGCCCCAAGCTGCGCACATCTAAGGGCCACTTGGTGTATAAAAGACCGCCAGCCAGATCACAACTAAGGTCTCGAAAACCCATACTAAGACATGCATGTTATAAACATACACGCAGCACACATGCCTAGTATGAACAACAGGTATCATCACATAACTCTACAAAGTACTCTTTATTGATATACACATAGATCATACAAAGATCACATATCTGTGATCACATTACATCATACAACGGAAGAAAATTAGGTCTGAGTACAGACAAGATTAACAAATGGCTTAGAGAAGCCTTGTACAACAAACATGCCCTTCCACGAGGGACCAGACTGCTGTCTGGGACTATGCTACCAAGGTCAACGTCGAGCTTCACGAAGGTGACTCCATCGGGTTCCGGGTTCTCATCTAAAACATAGAATAAGCAAACGTGAGTACAAAGTCGTACTCAGCAAGACTTACATCAGAACTACACTACTCATGCTCAAGTATCAAGGTAAAGGAGGTGGGGTTTCAACATGCAGAAGTGCCAGCTTTGACTTGGCTAATCCTGTACTACGAGTACCAGACTTTGAGGTAAGAAGCGTACACGAGTCCACTACATCTCCAACCAATACACCACTATGGTTACTTCCTCGACTTCCCCACGAAGAAGCACACCATAGCACTCACGCTTATCTTGCGGATTTTATAAGTATCCATTCGAGTTATCTATGATCAAGTAGAGGTTTCCAAGTAGTCCATAACCGCGGACACGGCTATTCGAATAGTTCATTAACCCTGCAGGGGTGTACATCTTCACACATGTGTCATCACTTATCGCCTCGTTCTTGTCATCCTTCAAGCGGATGTCGGACGTGGATGAAACCAAGGCACTAACCTCACATCACCTTCTCTAATCCAGGAGTCGACTACCTGAGTTTGGCGCCGCTCGAGAGTCCGGCCGGTTCCACGAAACGGACTCAGATAATGCAAGGGACCGAGACGCCACCTCTGCCAGATGGTTTCACTGCCTCACAAGTCCACCCACATATCTAGGATGATGCAACCTTTTCTTCATACTTTTTCTATGCACATGCCAAATGGAAAGCCCGAATCTATTGTGACTCCTGGAACGGATCGGGTACGTAAAGAGGCCAAACGGGGCTCCCATAAAACCCTACATGTGGTCATACTCTTTGTCTTGGATCAGAAAACAGGAACTCGGGGCCTAGGGCAGTGTTCAACGAGACAACCCACTGTGTACTCCTACACAGCCTCTCATCGTTCACCTTTGCTTAGGGTGAATTCACCAACACGTTTCACTTTCATCAACACCACTGTGTTCATTCCATCCCGACTCACAATCAAAACATCCTCATTGTATCACTAAGCAGCAAAAGCAGTAACAGTTGTAGGGGCCACATGCTCATCATTCAACTCCTATATCTGCTAGGATTATGGTTTGCTTAATACGGTGACAGAATGATAGGTCATGCATCGGAATGGGTTCAACTATGCGAAAGAACGTGTCTCGGTGATCTCCTAAACATGCATAAGCGAGACTGAGAGGGAAATAGGATTTTATAGACATGATCAATGGGGTTTGCTTGCCTTGCTGTCGAGGTTCGATAACGGTGTCTTCAACGAAGGGGGTGGCCTCCGGTTCCGGTTGCACGTCTATCGAGCAAACAATCAAACAATGGTATAAATTTATTTGCAATGCATCAAACACATGATCAATATTGAAATGGTGATGTTCTTGATCACAATGTGGTTACAATTCCATTTAAAAGAAGTCAAATGCAAAGTCATTTGCAAATGTGCTTCAAATTTGAATTTGAATTAAAGCCATATGGATGTTTTGCACTGTTCACCAAATTTTAATTGGTCAAACATGAAAACAGAGCCCATATTCATAATCCTTGGATTTTTCTGATATTTTTAGACATATTATTTGCTATATTTGGAGTTCATATGAATTAGTTATGAATTTCCCAAGTTTAAATGATTTTCTGGAATATTTTAAATCATTTCTATTTCTCTGGAATTCGATTTATTGCGTCAGCATGGCGTGGGGGTGACGTCAGGGGGGGGGCTGACCATTGGGTCCACCCTGTCAGCCTCAGTGGTTAATTTCCTGGTTTGATTTAATTAAATAGGAGATTAATTAGGGACAGGGCCCACCTGTCATTGGGCTAGAGGGGTCATTAGGCACTAATTAAACCGGCCCGCCGGCGGTTAGCCGCCGGTGACCTGCAGACGCAGCGGAGGGTTGCCGGAGTGGGTTTCCGGCCACCATTTGGCATGGGAAGATCACGGGAAGGTGCGCCGTGCTCGTCCGTTTCGAGCTGTGCACACGGGGGGGGGGGGGCAAGGGATGGACGGAGAGCACGTCGGCGTCAACCCGTGCGGCGGCTGGGCTCGGTTCTGGTGGAAAATGACGACGGGTTCACGGGGAGGTGCACGGACAGAGGGGAAAAACTCGTGAGGCTCACCAGAGCTTGATGGCGAGCACGGGGAGGCCGGAGGGTTAGAGACGGCGGCGAATTCGTCGACGACGTCCACGGCGGCCGGCGACGAACTGGAGAAGGGGTCGACGTCCACGCGGCTTCTACTCTCGATTCCGCGCGGTTGAAGACGAGGACGACGGTGCTGAAGCGTAAGGACACGACGTCGCAGCGTGGGATGCTCGGTGGTCACGGTGGCGCACGGCCGTGCTCCTGCTAGGGCTTCGTTCGTCGCGAGAACGGCGAGGAGGAGAGGGGGAGGAGGTCCAGAGAGAGGGGGAAGAAGATTGGAGGTGACCAGGCGTCTCCGTGGCGGGTTCAGGGGGAAGGGGAAGGCCTAGACGGCTCCAGGGCGGCGAGGTGGCGCCGTGCCCGCGCTCTGCCTCCACCGAGCTGCTTGGCTCGGCGGGGAGGTAGACGACAAGCGTCCCGGGCTGGGCTGGGCCAGGCCAGTGGAGTTGGGCCGACGCCTGTGGGCGCCAGGTAAGCTCCTTCTCTCTGTTTTTCTTTTATTTCTTCTGACATTTGTTCTGTTTTGATAAAACAATTATCAAAACATTTTATAAAAATGCCCAAACAATTTTATAAATCCTAGGTGACCAGAAGCAAGTCACTTGTAGAATTTGAGAATTTTTGAAATTCAATACATTTGAATTTCAATTCAAATAGGGGTAAACTTTAATTTCCAGAGCACTATTTGAATATTAGAATTTCCATGAGTATGGGAAAAATACCCAAACCACTTTTAAAATGATCAGCATCATTTATAGGAATTTTCCAAATATTCAAAAGATATTTGGAAAAAGATTTTTATCTGGCTATTTCAAATAATTTCTCAGGGCTTTCTGCTTCCCCATTTTTGAATTTCTTTTTGAATTTTTCATGATGCAAAGGGACAAGCAAACCCTAGCACTTACCCTAGTTGGGGTTCTGAGAACTCGCCCCCACTCAAAAGAATCTCGTCCTGAGATTCAGAAGTCGTCGGGAGGAAGGTGGGGTACTCGGCACGGAGGCGGTCTTCTCTTTCCCATGTTGCTTCTTTATCGGAGTGATGCGACCACTGAACTTTAAGGAACTTGATCTTCTGACGACGAGTGACACGCTCTGCTGAATCAAGAATACGAACAGGGTACTCTTGATAAGAAAGGTCATCTTCAAGATCAAGCGTTTCATGGTCGACTTCGCGGATGGGGTCCTTGAAGCAACGCCTGAGTTGTGACACATGGAATACATCATGTACTCGGAAAAGGTGCGGAGGTAGTTCAAGTTGGTAGGCAACTTCTCCACGTTTAGCAAGAATGCGGAAAGGTCCGATGTAACGTGGGGCCAATTTGCCTTTGATACCGAATCTTTGGGTTCCCTTCAGAGGAGTAACCCGGAGGTAAGCCTTCTCATCAATATTGTAGCTCTCCTCTCTATGATGACGATCATAGTAGCTCTTTTGACGAGACTGAGCGGCTTTCAAACAATCACGAACAATGCGAACTTGCTCTTCTGCTTCCTTGATCATATCCGGTCCAAAGAGTTGTCTTTCACCGGTTTCTGACCAGTTAAGGGTGTTCGACATCGTCGTCCGTAGAGGAATTCAAAGGGATCCATGTCCAGACTAGATTGATAGCTATTTTTATAAGCAAATTCGGCGAATGGAAGAGATTTCTCCCAATTCTTTCCAAAAGAGATAACACAAGCTCTGAGCATGTCTTCCAAGATTTGATTAACCCTTTCAACTTGACCGCTAGATTGAGGGTGGAAAGCGGTACTAAAGGATAGATGAGTTCCCATAGCATTTTGAAAACTTTCCCAAAATCTAGAGGTGAAAAGGCTACCACGATCAGAATTGATCACCAAAGGAACACCGTGAAGAGACACGATTCTAGAGACATACAAGTCCGCCAACTGACTAGCAGTTATAGACTCGTGAACAGGAAGAAAGTGAGCAACTTTGGAAAGTCTATCAATGACAACGAAGATGGCATCATTTCCTTTCTGGGTTTTTGGAAAGCCGGTGATGAAGTCCATACCGACCTTGTCCCATTTCCACTCGGGAATAGACAATGGTTGAAGAGTACCAGCAGGTCTTTGGTGTTCTGCCTTAATGCGACGACAAACATCACATTCGGCAACAAATTGTGCAATGTCTCTCTTCATCCGGTTCCACCAAAATCTCTGGCGTAGATCTCGGTACATTTTTGTGCTACCGGGATGAATTGAGAGGGGAGTGTCATGAGCTTCCTTAAGGAACAGCTGCTTTAGGTCTTCATTCTCAGGAACTACTAAACGATTTTCAAAGAATATCGTTCCTTGATCATTTGCAGAGAAACATTTAGCAACTCCGCTAGCAATGTTCTTCTTGATCTCTTGAATACTACTATCTTGTTTCTGGGTGGCTATGATTTGATCCTCAAGGGTTGGTTTCGCCACCAAGTTGAAAAGAGATCCACGAGGAACAATCTCGAGATTGAGCTTTCGAAATTCCTCATGAAGAAATGGTTGATACTGTTGTAACATGAGGTTGTTACAATACGACTTACGACTTAGTGCATCAGCCATGACATTGGCCTTGCCTGGGGTGTAAGAAATTCCTAAGTCATAATATTTTATCAACTCTATCCAGCGTCTTTGCCTGAGATTAAGATCTGGCTGGGTGAAAATGTATTTGAGGCTCTGGTGGTCGGAATAAATCTCACAACGATTACCAAGGAGGTAATGTCGCCAAGTCTTCAGGGCATGAACTACAGCAGCGAGTTCAAGATCATGGGTAGGATAATTCTCTTCATGTGGCCGCAACTGGCGTGAAGCATAAGCTACCACATGTCGATCTTGCATAAGTATGCATCCTAACCCTTGCCGTGAAGCATCACAATAGATCTCAAAATCCCTTTTGGTGTCTGGAGGTGCAAGTACGGGTGCAGAAGTCAATCTTCTTTTTAGCTCTTGAAAGCTTTCCTCGCACTTGGGGGTCCATTGGAATTTCTTATCTTTCTTGAGGAGTTCAGTAAGAGGCTTTGCAACTTTAGAAAAGTTCTCGACGAAGCGACGGCAATAGCTTGCTAAGCCAAGAAAACTCCTAACTTGCTTAACCGATTCAGGTGGAGTCCAGTCAAGGACGGCCTGAACTCTCTCGGGATTGACTGCAACACCTTTCGCAGAAATCACGTGGCCTAAGTAGGTCACTTCTGGTAGCCAAAATTCACACTTGGAGAACTTGGCATAAAGGCGGTGCTCTCTAAGTTTCATCAATACCAGCCTAAGATGTTCTGCGTGCTCTTCTTCGTTCTTCGAGTAGATGAGAATGTCATCAAGATAAACCACAACAAATTTATCTAAGTACTCCATGAAGATCAAATTCATTAAGCGCGAGAATGTGGCGGGGGCATTGGTTAAACCGAAGGACATGACGGTATACTCGTAAAGACCATAACGAGTAGTGAAAGCCGTTTTGGGAATGTCCTCATTTCGGATTTTGATTTGATGATAGCCTAATCTCAAATCCATTTTGGAGAAGACAGAGGATCCTGCAAGTTGATCATAAAGATCATTGATCCTGGGGAGTGGGTACTTGTTCTTTATCGTCGCTAAATTTAGCGGGCGATAGTCTACGCACATCCTTTCTGTTCCATCTTTCTTCGTTACGAACAGAACGGGGCAACCCCATGGCGATGAGCTAGGGCGGATGAAGCCTTTTGCCAACGAAGCATCAAGTTGGGTTTTTAGCTCAGCTAACTCATGTGGGGCCATTCTATATGGACGTCTGGAAATTGGGGCTGTGCCTGGTATAAGATCCACTATGAATTCTACACACCTGTCGGATGGCTAGGTTTAAGGGGTTGGATCTCTGGATAGCTTCCTAGAGGATGACCAAGGTTTACTAGGGGCTACAACAGATATGTCAGAGTAGCGAAGTACCCCAACACGATGGTTAGTGTGGTTCTTCTGGCTAGAAGACATCTAAAGTGGGAGCAAGAGCTGTAAATGAAAGACTATAGGTTTCTAGAAGAAAACCAACATCAAACACTATGGAACTGTCGGGAATGCCACCTAGAAGTTCTTCTAAAAGGACAACCGAAAAGGAGGGAAGAATTTTGCAAATGCATCAGATTTTGAAGAAACCTGGAATGATTCGGACAGCATAACGGCTGTAATTGCAAGAAAACAATTTTCTTTCAATGTAGATACAGCACTTACATAATACGATGTAAGAAATCAGCATTACAACAATGCTAGGAAACCGGACACAACTTTCCTACGGCTATAAGGAAGCAAACAACGAGATGTTCTAGTAAGACATAGATGAGCCTAGTCCTATCATCCCGTAGAAAAGATAAGGGTGACCCATAACTCAGATCGATGAGGGTAAGGAGAAAAAGAAGCCTTACGTTGTTCCCTTTATACCCAAGTAACTATATAACTATAGAATGCTAGACTCGACTTCGACCAAGGGTTTGATAAGCCTACAGACAGTCCTGCTCTAATACCAAGTCTGTCGGGACCCGGGGTTAGCGTATGTAATTCCAGTCACGATACAATCACATGGAGAGCCGAGAACCGTACCCACTTGTCTAAGCAGACAAGGCCAAGCACAGAACGTTCTCGGTAAGCATCGAACGTGAGGGGCATCCCATTCAGGCCGGATGATCAACTGAGATGGGTCCTCAACGTCCGCTCACAAGTCTAAATGCTTATGGGTGGTGAATCCCATACTCATAGACAAGTCGCCTCAACCATGTTATCGATTGGATCCTAACTCTTACATAAACTTACTCCAGCCCGATCACTTAGTCGGGATCTAGGGCGGGCTCGATCATACAACAAAGTGTGCACGTGACAGAGTCACGAGCAATCGCATCGCGATGCCCCAAGCTGCGCACATCTAAGGGCCACTTGGTGTATAAAAGACCGCCAGCCAGATCACAACTAAGGTCTCGAAAACCCATACTAAGACATGCATGTTATAAACATACACGCAACACACATGCCTAGTATGAACAGCAGGTATCATCACATAACTCTACAAAGTACTCTTTATTGATATACACATAGATCATACAAAGATCACATATCTGTGATCACATTACATCATACAACGGAAGCAAATTAGGTCTGAGTACAGACAAGATTAACAAATGGCTTAGAGAAGCCTTGTACAACAAACATGCCCTTCCACGAGGGACCAGACTGCTGTCTGGGACTATGCTACCAAGGTCAACGTCGAGCTTCACGAAGGTGACTCCATCGGGGTCCGGGTTCTCATCTAAAACATAGAATAAGCAAACGTGAGTACAAAGTCGTACTCAGCAAGACTTACATCAGAACTACACTACTCATGCTCAAGTATCAAGGTAAAGGAGGTGGGGTTTCAACATGCAGAAGTGACAGCTTTGACTTGGCTAATCCTGTACTACGAGTACCAGACTTTGAGGTAAGAAGCGTACACGAGTCCACTACATCTCCAACCAATACACCACTATGGTTACTTCCTCGACTTCCCCACGAAGAAGCACACCATAGCACTCACGCTTATCTTGCGGATTTTATAAGTATCCACTCGAGTTATCTATGATCAAGTAGAGGTTTCCAAGTAGTCCATAACCGCGGACACGGCTATTCGAATAGTTCATTAACCCTGCAGGGGTGTACATCTTCACACGCGTGTCATCACTTATCGCCTCGTTCTTGTCATCCTTCAAGCGGATGTCGGACGTGGATGAAACCAAGGCACTAACCTCACATCACCTTCTTTAATCCAGGAGTCGACTACCTGAGTTTGGCACCGCTCGAGAGTCCGGCCGGTTCCACGAAATGGACTCAGATAATGCAAGGGACCGAGACGCCACCTCTGCCAGATGGTTTCACTGCCTCACAAGTCCACCCACATATCTAGGATGATGCAACCTTTCCTTCATACTTTTTCTATGCACATGCCAAATGGAAAGCCCGAATCTATTGTGACTCCTGGACCGGATCGGGTACGTAAAGAGGCCAAACGGGGCTCCCATAAAACCATACATGTGGTCATACTCTTTGTCTTGGATCACAAAACAGGAACTCGGGGCCTAGGGAAGTGTTCAACGAGACAACCCACTGTGTACTCCTACACAGCCTCTCATCGTTCATCTTTGCTTAGGGTGAATTCACCAACACGTTTCACTTTCATCAACACCACTGTGTTCATTCCATCCCGACTCACAATCAAAACATCCTCATTGTATCACTAAGCAGCAAAAGCAGTAACAGTTGTAGGGGCCACATTCTCATCATTCAACTCCTATATCTGCTAGGATTGTGGTTTGCTTACTACGGTGACAGAATGATAGGTCATGCATCGGAATGGGTTCAACTATGCGAAAGAACGTGTCTCGGTGATCTCCTAAACATGCATAAGCGAGACTGAGAGGGAAATAGGATTTTATAGACATGATCAATGGGGTTTGCTTGCCTTGCTGTCGAGGTTCGATAACGGTGTCTTCAACGAAGGGGGTGGCCTCCGGTTCCGGTTGCACGTCTATCGAGCAAACAATCAAACAATGGTATAAATTTATTTGCAATGCATCAAACCCATGATCAATATTGAAATGGTGATGTTCTTGATCACAATGTGGTTACAATTCCATTTAAAAGAAGTCAAATGCAAAGTCATTTGCAAATGTGCTTCAAATTTGAATTTGAATTAAAGCCATATGGATGTTTTGCACTGTTCACCAAATTTTAATTGGTCAAACATGAAAACAGAGCCCATATTAATAATACTTGGATTTTTCTGATATTTTTAGACATATTATTTGCTATATTTGGAGTTCATATGAATTAGTTATGAATTTCCCAAGTTTAAATGATTTTCTGGAATATTTTAAATCATTTCTATTTCTCTGGAATTCGATTTATTGCGTCAGCATGGTGTGGGGGTGACGTCAGGGGGGGGCTGACCATTGGGTCCACCTTGTCAGCCTCAGTGGTTAATCCTCTGGTTTGATTTAATTAAACAGGAGATTAATTAGGGACAGGGCCCACCTGTCATTGGGCTAGAGGGGGGTCATTAGGCACTAATTAAACAGGCCCGCCGGCGGTTAGCCGCCGGTGACCTGCAGACGTGGCGGAGGGTTGCCGGAATGGGTTTCCGGCCACCATTTGGCACGGGAAGATCACGGGAAGGTGCGCCGTGCTCGTCCGTTTCGAGCTGTGCACACGGGGGGGGGCAAGGGATGGACGGAGAGCACGTCGGCGTCAACCCGTGCGGCGGCTGGGCTCGGTTCCGGTGGAAAATGACGACGGGGTCACGGGGAGGTGCACGGACAGAGGGGAAAAACTCGTGAGGCTCACCAGAGCTTGATGGCGAGCACGGGGAGGCCGGAGGGTTAGAGACGGCGACGAATTCGTCGACGACGTCCACGCCGGCCGGCGGCGAACTGGAGAAGGGGTCGACGTCCACGGGACTTCTACTCTCGATTCCGCGCGGTTGAAGACGAGGACGACGGTGATGAAGCGGAAGGACACGACGTCGCAGCATGGGATGCTCGGTGGTCACGGTGGCGCACGACCGTGCTCCTGCTAGGGCTTCGGTCGTCGCGAGAACGGCGAGGAGGAGAGGGGGAGGAGGTCCAGAGAGAGGGGGAAGAAGATTGGAGGTGACCAGGCGTCTCCGTGGCGGGTTCAGGGGGAAGGGGAAGGCCTAGACAGCTCCAGGGCGGCGTGTGGCGCCTTGCCCGCGCTCTGCCTCCACCGAGCTGCTTGGCTCGGCGGGGAGGTAGACGACAAGCGTCCCGGGCTGGGCTGGGCCAGGCCAGTGGAGTTGGGCCGACGCCTGTGGGCGCCAGGTAAGCTCCTTCTCTCTGTTTTTCTTTTATTTCTTCTGACATTTGTTCTGTTTTGATAAAACAATTATCAAAACATTTTATAAAAATGCCCAAACAATTTTATAAATCCTAGGTGACCAGAAGCAAGTCACTTGTAGAATTTGATCATTTTTGAAATTCAATACATTTGAATTTCAATTCAAATAGGGGTAAACTTTAATTTCCAGAGCACTATTTGAATATTAGAAAATTCCATGAGTATGGGAAAATACCCAAACCACTTTTAAAATGATCAACATCATTTATAGGAATTTTCCAAATATTCAAAAGATTTTTGGAAAAAGATTTTTATCTGGCTATTTCAAATAATTTCTCAGGGCTTTCTGCTTCCCCATTTTTGAATTTATTTTTGAATTTTTCATGATGCAAAGGGACAAGCAAACCCTAGCACATACCCTAGTTGGGGTTCTGACAAGTATAACGTTGTATTATGGTTCGAGTTGGGATGACAACTTACCGTATGCTGAGTTCTCATACAACAACAATTACCAGGCTAGTCTTCAGATAGCACCATTCGAGTTACTGTATGGCAGAAAGTGTAGGACTCCGTTGATGTGGGATGACGTAGGAGAGCGTCAGTTTTTTGGACCAGGCCTGATCAGAGATGCTGAGGAGAAAGTCAAGTTGATCCGTGATAGACTGAAGATAGCACAATCCTGGCAGAAGAGTTATGCAGATGCTAAGAGCAAGGATGTAACCTATGAAGTTGGAGACCGTGCATATCTCAGAGTTTCACCAATTCGTGGAATCAAGAGGTTTGGAATCAAGGGTAAGTTAGCACCACGTTTTGTGGGGCCTTACAAGATCTTGGAGCGCAGAGTAGAGGTAGCTTATCAGTTGGAGTTGCTAGAAGCTTTGTCAGGAGTTCATGATGTGTTTCACGTATCCCAGCTGAAGAAGTGTCATGCAGAGATGGCAGATATTCCTTTGAGAGATACAGTGCCACTTGAGGCAATTCAGTTGCAGAGTGACTTGACTTATGAGGAGAAACCTGTGAAGATTCTGGAAACTGCAGAAAGAGTTACCCGCACCAAGACAATCAGGCTATGAAAAGTTCAGTGGGATCATCATACCGAGGAAGAGGCTACTTGGGAGCGAGAAGAAGATTTGAAGCAAGATCATCCACACCTCTTTGCTAGCCAGCCCGAATCACGAGGACGAGATTCATCTTAAGGGGGGTAGGTTTGTAACATCCCAATTTTCTAAATTCGGATGTTAATAGATCATCATATGCATTTCATGCTGGAGTTTTGCATTATTTGGATTTTATTAATATTTTAAACATTTTTCAACGTAAGGCAATTCTATTGGAGAGGATATAATATGACTTATCCCCATTTTTTTGAAATGTTGGAAAATAGTTTAAAATATTTTCTGGAGACTTTTTCAATTTACTTTGGGGTTATAAATAATTTCTAAAAATATTTTTGGAATTTATTTATGCTTTGGGAAATTTTAAAATCTTTTTTTGGAGATTTTCGGTATTTTTAAACTGCCGGAAAAGTATTTAAAAATAAATTGCAAAAGTTTTTATTTTTATTGAATATTTTGGTAATGCCAAAAATTCAATTTTTTTATTTTAAAAGTTTTGGTGAAAACGGAAATTAAAAATAATTATCCGTTATTTTCTAAAACTGTTTAGGGCCTGCTGGGCCCTGTCCTGTTTTTATTTTTATTTTGCGCCCAGCCGTGTTCGAATCGGGTTTTCTTTAAAAAAAAAATCGCCGGGGCGGGTTATAAATGCCCGCGGACCCACGGGTATTAGGGTTTCCACCCGTTAGCGCCGCGACGCCCGACGCGCCGACTCGCCACCGTCCGCCGCCGCCGAGGTGAGCGCCGCCGCCCGTCCTTCGCCACTCGCGCCACTCGCGGGCCGTCGCCGCCGGCTGGAGCCGCCGCTCCTCATCGGCCATTCGACCTCGCGGTCGACAACCGAGATCGCGCTGTTTTGTAAAAAAAACGCTTCCAGATCCGGTCAGTCGCCTGTCAAAATCCTAGGGACCCGATCACGTTTTTCCTAGAAACTTTATTTGCGGATTAGCCCTTTTGGTAGAAAAGACCCCGGAACCGTTTTCGCAATATCTCTTAAACCGTAGCTCCGTTTTAGTTAATTTTGTTTGCGTTGCGATCGTTACGAAAAATCTATCCAATAGACCTAAGTTTTCAAAAGTTTTCAGTTTTCAAATTTGAATTTGTACAGATTTAAATTCAAAGTTCCAGTGACCGTAGTTTGCAAACGGTGCAACCGTTTTCGACGATTCCAATTGCATTGGATTCGTGGTGGCGAGTACTTTACGTTTAGCTACTGCTTAACTTTTTTCCTTACTGTTATTTTGGAGTTTCTTCTGCTATGTTTGTTTATGATTGTTATGTGTTAACTGTGTATTGATTGCAACTCTAGTTGATCGTGTAGACTGCCCGGAGTGCAACGCTTCGTATTGTGAGGATTGTGATCGTATGGAATAGGAAGAAGGAAAGTGATGCTTTAATCATACTCACACCCATATTTTCTATATGCATTATGTTAAGAATATCACCCTATTGCATGATAGGTAGTTTAATTTACTTTTGGCTCAAAACCAGTTAGGATAGCCATATGTCTTGACTTGTATTTGTAGACCAACCTAGCACGTGTTGTTACTTTATTGCTATGCTTTGTAGACGTGGTTTGGGTTGTGAGAATCCATGGAGTGCATGTGAGCTATTTAATAATTTGTGTAGCAACTTTATAATAAATAGAAATCACTTCTGGACGGTCGGGTTGCATCCTGGTGGGTGTGCCTTGTATAAGGACAGTGCCGGGGTTAAATGAACCCAATGGTTGTTTTGGTGGTGAACCGGGTGCGTCATGGTGTCTACACTCTGAACGGAGTGGGCACCGTCCAGGATCAAAAAGATCAGACAGGCAATATTACTAGTAGCTTCCGTGTACAGCCACTGACCATATGGGCTCTGGCTTAGCATGAGTACGTTGTGGGGAACCTGGCCCTGGTAGCTAGCTGATGTAGATGTGTGTTAGGTGTACCGGCTACCAAAGGGTGGAGGCAACCTCTTCGGAAATTCTTCGTCTCAATCTTCGGGTTGAGTCAAGTGGGGAACGTGTACAACCTCTGCAGAGCGTATAAACTGATCATGATTAGCCGTGTCCACGGTTACGGATGAACTTTGAGAAATTAGTCAGTACTGTTGATGAACGATCTTGACAGATGAACACTTAATAATAATTTGGTGGGAGAGATTAGCATGGGTTGCTGTGTGTTTCAGGTAGAATTCAACTTAAAATTTTGACTAGTTTAGTTCAGGAGAAAATTGGCTTTCTGCAAAAGAAAACCATAAGCCTTTCCTTTGACTCACCTTGCATATAGTTGTAGGTCCTTTATATATACCTCTTCCGTGTCATCACTTGCCGTACAAATCAGATGTACTGACCCGTTGTCGGGCTGTAACCTTAGGTGTTGCAGGTTTTTCAGACGACCAGTAAGGTGCGTTTAGGGTTGCGAGTCTACACTCAACATGTTCGCTTTTGGATGTTGATGGGACTCCTCGTTATTTTCTTTTGCTTCCGCTATATTTATGTTGAATAATCTAGCCTTGAGATATGCAACTTGTTATTTATTTTATTCTGGATCATACGTTGTAATAATGATGCACTTGTACTTTGATATACATCTATGATACTGTGTGTGCCAGCGAGTTCGATCCAGGGACTGGCACTTGATCATAGAGACTTCAATTCTATGTGACTTGGGTCGTGACAAGGCATGAATAAGTCATCAGCATCATACAAAGTATTGATGAACTGGTCGGCACTGATATCACCATCAAGATCATCGTCTTCTTGTTGTGCGCCGATGGGATCATGTGGCGCCGACACGATGACTAGCGGCTTTGTCCTAGGTGTGGTGCCCCTTTCCCCCGTCATTAAACGCATTTGGCTCTTCGGCCATAGGCATATTTGGCCGAAACAGTCACTGAGGACTGCCGGCTCGTCCTCATCTTATCCGGGGGGTTGAATGGGAGGTTCAACTCTCTCATAGCCTGAAATCACGAGAGAGATTTGAACCCTATGCATCTCCGGTGCCATCAGCATATTGTGCATGATTCGATTTTGTGGTTGAATGATTTTACCTTTGGAAACATCCTTCAACTCGCCGTCCACGACTTGTAATAGAATGCATGGAATGTCCTCCAGCGAAAGAGATATATGCATGTAGGGCATCAGAGAGATTCCACTAAAAAAGGCAAGGAGATGAAGTCCTCGTTTGAGTTGCAGACGCTTATAGTTACCTTGAGGGCATCGAGGTCGGCTAGTGAAGAGACCCCGCCGATGACGGCGGGCATGCAAGAGACTGAGGGCGCGCTGCCTCCCGTGGCGTCGGTCGCCCTATTTGCGCTGCCGCAGGGTGCATTATTGTTATGTCCCGGTTGCTCAATCGTGGCTGGAGGAGTTACCATCACGTTCGGCGCCGCCGCCGCGGTGTTGGCGGCCGGAGTCACCAATATGCCGGGAGTCGGTGCGGGAGCCACCACTACGGCGGGAGTCGGGACTGCAGGCGCCGCGATGCCCGAGTTGCTGCCGACCATGCTGGGGATTGGTATGGGCCCTTGTCCACCACGCGCTTGCCAATTTTCGAGTGACTGCATCATATCTATAAGGAGAGCGTTCATCGTCTTTGCCACTTCGTCCTGGACAAGCTGCGGAAGCATGTTCACCTTCTCCTCCTGTCCACAAAGATAAGCGGCGTCTTCTTCGGTCCTTCTCGCCTTGCGCCCCCTCAAACCGGACTGCTCCGCCGGTTTTCCATAATATTCGGAGCAATTTAGGTCCGCACCAAAGCCGACCACACGGCCGGCTGACGATGGCTTCGCCGTCACGTCGTCAAACTTCTTAACCTTGTTCAAGACCCTGTTAAAGGCGTTGTCCCACGGGCCGGCCAGCTTAACCTATGACTCCTGCGATGAGGCGATTTTCATTTCCGCTTTCTGCAAAAAGAATGTGAAACGTTAAGAAATTGTGAACTTCACTCGAGAATTCAATCGACAAGGTCGCGTGGTAAACTACTTACCACGGCAGTCGTAAACTCCTGAATCTTAGGATCGATAATTATTTTCGAGGTTGCTTTGTCCTTATAGCTCCGGGCCCTCACAAAGAATTCGGTCTGCGGATCATCTTTGTATTGCTGGAAGGGGTTAGGTATGCCCGCAACAGCGTACTCGGCATCCTCCTAGTACCATTTAGGCTTGGAACATTTGTAACCACCGGCTCCGAGACGGTGGTTACATATGACCTGCGACCGCATGGCCTTGCCCTTTACACTCGCGGCCTTGGCTTGCTCGGACTCACACCTAGCCTTGAAATGGTTGTAGGTAGCTTCGTTGATCAACGGCTCTTTCTCCTTGAGCTCCTCCCAGGTTTTGTTCTTTTCAAAAATTGCCCTCTTCACCAGGGTTTTCCAAATGGACAAGGCCTTTCTCATCTTCCTGAGGGCCCATGTGTTTACTTTGTTCCCTTTGAGTTTGCTCTTATCGTACGGCTCCGGAAACTTGTATCGTCCGTGCAGCTTGTTGATAAGAAGCTGACAATAATGAATATTCTCACGACTCCTGAGGTTAATCGTGGTGATCGACACGATGTTGCGGAGGATCGCCGCGACTTGACGGCCGTACCCTTCCGAAAAATGTTCAGGCTGTTTAGGAATCCCGACGGAGGTCACAACAGTAAACTCTTGCCTGATGGCGCCGACCTTGGTCGGTTTCCGGTTCCTCTTCTTCGACTGGGTACCATCTGTGATGGAGCCACCGGTCCCATCATCCTCGCCGATGTTCCTCTCGCCGTCTGTCGTACCGGCCTCCTCCTCCAATTCATCATCCGATGAGTTGGACTCCAACTCTATCTCCTCCTCATACTCCTCCTCGGCCGGAGGTACTTTCTCTTCTCTCTGCTCCTCGACCTCCTCCTGGTAGTATTCCCAAAATTGCTTCCTTTTTTTCCCGGCTTAGAAGAAGGACCGGCGTCGGCTCCGGTCAACATGTTTGCACTAGTACAATATTAAGAAATGCAACTACTTAATTAATTAGCACAATAAATAAATGCAACTACTCTCATGTTAAGAAAAATAGCAAAGGTACATCATGCATGAATTCACGGAAAAATTCGGCATGACCTTTGCTATTTTTCTTAACATGAGAGTGCCCCATTCTCAACCGAAACGGAAGTTAATCAACATTTTGGGAGAAAGGGATAATTATTTTTGCCTGCACAAAACAAATGCCTACATGTAGGCACAAGCAACATAAAAATATTCTAGCAATGCACTAAACAGTGCATAAAAATATTGATAAGAAAAGCATCTTGTCAATGCACTAAAAAACATCATTTAAAAACAACAACAAAAACAGTAGCAATGCACTTGTCATTTAAAATTCTATTCCATTGCTACCACACAAAACAAAAAACTTGTGTTCCATTAATAAGAACATATGCTATGCTTGCTGGTCTTCCTTTTGTCTCTTCTAAATTTATTAAAACATACCCTACACAGATGCATCACACAAGTACCCACTTGATACAAATATTCTTATCAAATTCTAAATATTCTTATCTCTCTCTATATATATCTATCTATCTTTGTTAAAACAGTGACCCTAGGCATTCTTACCAAATTCTTAAAAAATCCTAGCAATTCTTATCAAATTATCTATCTCTCTCACTCTATAGCTCTCTCTCTATCTATCTTAAAACAGTGACCCTAAGAAATTTTTCAAATCAAAATTTGTACAAATCAAATCAAATCAAAATTTGTATAATTGAAGATGACAATGTGACATGGTAAATGCATCAAATTCAGAATTTGTATTTTCATTTATACTAGAAATTGTACATGGCACATAACCAATTTCACTTCAAAAAATCAACAGCAATAATCCTAGCAATAATCAAAATCCACAACAATAATCCTAGCAATAATCCTAACAATAATCCTAGAAATAATCCTAACAATAATCCCCCCAAAGGATTTATGAGCAGCAGGAGGAGTGGGGGTTGGGGGCGGCGCCATGGCCACCACGGCCGTCGTCGGAAGTCAGCAAGGGGAGGGAGGGGGTACCTGGAGGTGGAGGGGCGTCGCCTAGGTCGCCGTGGAGGGGTTGGGGCGGCTCCGGTGAACGGTGGAGGCGGGGGCAGGGGCGTCTCTGGTGGAGGCAGTCGGCGAGGAGAGGGGGGACTCCGGTGGCGCGAGGCGGCTCCGGTGCGGCGAAGGGCTCCGGTGCGGCGAGCGAATGGGGAATGGGACGAGCGAATGGGGAATGGGCACGGGAAAGGGGAGGGGCCCGATGGAGGTTAAGGCTTAGGGGTGGCGCCTTTCGCTAGAATGCGCCACCAACAGGATTCTTATGCGTGGCGCATCTCGGCAAAATGCGCCACGCATAAGAAACCTCTTGGTGGCGCATTCTGGCAAAATGCGCCACCCTAAGAGCACTTAGTGGAGCATTTCAGCAATATGCGCCACCCCTAAGCCTTTTTTATTTTTAATTAAAGTTTAAACAATTATTTATTTTTTAATTAAAGTGAAACCATTTAAAAATAATAGTTATTGAGTACATTTTTCTATAAAAGTGGTCAAACTTTATTAAGATTGACTTTGACACAATCTTATATGCGGAGTAAAAAGAAACGGAGGGAGTACTTTCTCTAACCGACCTTGAGAATGGTGCTTCGATTGTGTATCGTCGATGTTCATACACTTCAAACTATGATCCAAACATAAGAATGTGATCGTATCGATCCACGTATGCCTTAACAGTGTCGTCGCCGAACCAAGATCCACAAACACAAGGTATAGCGGCATTTGGAAACATAAGATTGTGATCATCAATTACAAAGTGCATATTAAATCCATGCATACACAAAGTGATCATGAATTACAAAATATTTTTCTTAAATTTGGAGCTAGCTATCTAGCTATCGTTTCCTCACCATCTTCTTCTTGCCCTTCTTTGTCATGGTTGAATAATTTAGGCCTGGGACGCCTTCACTTTTCCTCTTGAACTGTAGGAGACCTTTCTTCGGTAGGGTTGTGGTGTATGTATCCTGAGAGGCGTAGTCATCCTCCATCTTCGGGTCGCCGTACTTGTCAAAGTCTTGCTCGTTCACGACTCCATCCATTCCGACGATGTTTCTTTTGCCTCTCCTCACTACAACGCGGCTCGGCTTTGATGGGTCGGTAATTAAAGTGAAACCATTTAAAAATAATAGTTATTCAGTACCCATGGCACATTTTTTGCGGTGACGTTTGCGCCCGCAGACTTGGATTTGGCTTCGGGTATAACCATGGTGGTGAAGTACCGGTCTTATTTTACGATGCTCTTGGCCCATCTCACACGGAACATCGGCACCTTCTCTCCACAGTAGTTGAGCTCCCATATTTCCTCGATCCTTCCATAGAATATTTCCTTCACGTCATCGGTGTAGAATATCCCCGTTACCCCTGAGTTCTGGTTATCGCAGTTATTGTCCTTTTCCTCCGTCTAGAATGTGTAGCCGTTGATATCATACGCTTGATAGATCATCAGGTTGCGTGCGGCACCCTGTGACAAGGTGAATATCATATTTTCTTCCTCGGAAGTGTTCCTTCGCGGGGGATTAGCACGAAGCTCGTCCCTGAACCAAGTCATGAAATCGGAGTTATGCTCTTTGATTAGCCATGGATCTTGGTCCGTTATCTGTAGGCCTTGGTCACTGAACTTCTTCCTGATTAAATCCTTGTGCTTTACTATCCAAGGATCGACCAGTTGGATGTGTTGTAGCGCGACTAGGATTTCTCTTTCAAAGTCGATGTCTCGACCGTCAAAGTGGACATGCATTGCGCGGCTTCCCTCGTGGTGACCACACCCATCGGTCCTGCCAAAGTGCTTGTTGAAGGCCAGACCAACAGTGTTCTCGGTGTTGAGATAATTCGTGCAAAAATAGATGCACTCTTCGGTTAGAAAGCCTTTCGCTATGCTTGCATCTGGACGGGACCTGTTAAGAACGTATTTTTTGATGTGTCCATTCATCCTTTTGAACGGCATCATGCTGTGCAGAAACGCAGGCCCGAGTCGGACGATGTCCTCCACGACGTGGATCAGCAGATGCACCATAATGTAGAAGAACGCGGGTGGGAAATAGATCTCAAGCTCGCATAGTATGATCACGATCTCCTCCTGTAGACTTTTGAGTTGCGTAGCGCAAATCGACTTCCGGGAGATGACGTCAAAAAAGTTGGAAAGGCCAAACAACGTTTTACGGACGTGCTCGTCCATTATCCCTCGCATCGCAACGGGGAGAATCTGCGTCATCAGCACGGCACAGTCGTGAGATTTCATCCCGCTGAAACGCTGCTTCGCCTTGTCTAGGTATCTTCTTATCTTCCCCGCGTAGCCGTTCGGAAATTTAACTCCTAAGAGGCAGTGGCTAAACCGCTTGATCTCCTCCTCGCATAGAGTGAAGCATGTCGGGGGGCAGTGATCAATACCAGTCTTCTTCTTGGTCGTCCTTTTTCGTTTGCGAGAGTTTTGCGTTTCCGTATCCTCTTCCTCCTCCGGCTCATCATCGTCGTCACTAGGGGGGTGAATTTACCTCCTGATGCCCACAAATTTCAAGTCATTCCTTGCTTTTGGCCCGTCCTTGGTCTTCTCCGGCATGTTGAGCAGCGTGCCAAACAAGCTCTCGCACACGTTCTTTGTGATATGCATGAGATTAAGGATATGAGGACTACGGAGGAGACTCCAGTATTCCAAATCCCAGAAAACAGACCTCGATTTCCATACCCTCGTCAACTCCTGAGTCTTCTTTTTTTTCTTTCCCGGCGCGGGGCACTCTTTCCAAGTTTTCAGCAAGTTGTCGATTTCTTTGCCGCTCCTTCGAGCTGGGGGTTCTCGGAGCTCCTCGCTTCCATCGAACAGATGTCCCTGTTTTCTCCACGCGTGTTTCTTGGAAAGCCACCTCCGAGACCCCTGGAACACGGTTTTTGAAGATCCGGAATCTTTTGGTAGCTGGCGGTACGTTGTATTATCCATGCACCTAACGCATGCACATAATCCTTGGACCACCTGCCCTGAGAAATATCCGTATCCGAGATAGTCGTGCACCGTCGTGATCACCGCGGCTTTCATTCGGAAATATTCTTTTGCTGCAGCGTCCCACGTATTGACTCCGTCTTTCCATAACGTTTCTAGCTCCTCTTTCAACAGTTGCAGATATAGATTGAGGTCCGTACCTGGTTGTTTCGGCCCTTGAACTAGCATGCACATTGTTATGTACTTTTTCTTCATGCACTTCCAGGGGGGAAGGTTGTATATGCATACAAACACGGGCCAGGTACTGTGTGTGCTGCTTTGGCCGCTCAACGGATTGACTCCATCGGCGCTCACACCAATCCTGAGGTTCCTTGGTTCTTTCCCAAAATCTGGGTATTCGAGGTCCAACGCAGTCCATTGGCTACCATCTGAAGGGTGCCTCAGCATGTCCTCCTTTTCCGGATCCGGGTTCGGGTCATCCTCTTTTAGCTTCTTTCTATCCGCGTGCCAGATCATGAGCTTTGCTTCCTCGGGATCTACCAAATACCTCTGCAGACGAGGAGTGATCGGAAAGTACCATACCAATTTTCTAGGAACTTTCTTCCCTCTCTTGTATCGACTAACACCGCACACCGAAAATGTGGTTTTATCTTCGTCCTCACCCCGATAGATCATGCAATCATTTATGCAGACGTGGTATTTAACGTGCGGAAGATCGAGAGGGCAAAGGACTTTCTTGGCTTCAGCGATACTAGTTGGACACGTGTTGACCTTCGGAAGACGATCGTGCCAGAATGCCATGTTATCATCGAAGATTTCGTCGGTCCATTTGTGTTTTGCCTTCATCTCTATAGCCCCAAGTTTTACATTCAAGCGGGTATCCCCGTCGTTGCATCCTTCTGACAACTTCGTAATCACGTCTTTCTTGAGTTGCGCCATCTTGGCTTTCTCTCTAGCTGCACCTCTTGCGTTCAACGCCTCTTTGACAAGCATCTCTTGAACATGAGGGTCCCGCACCCAGCTTGAATCCTCATCATGTCCGACATCTTGATCTTCATGTCCGTTATCTTAATCTACATGATCCGCTTCGGCATCTTCTTCATGATCATGTACGGGATGCTCTTCGTCTTCTCGCCCGCCGCTGTTGTCTGGTTGCCCTTCCTCATTTACTAGCGCCCCACCATTGACGTCCTCCTCCTCACCAGCTTCATCACTTATCCACCGTGTGTAGCCATCCATCAAACCATTACGCTTCAGGTGTCTTTGCAATATTCCGGAATCATGCTCGGTCACGCACTGGAGTTTGCATCTCCGATACGGACATCTTATATCCGAACTATTATTCCTAAGCATGTCGTTTGTCGCACATTGCATCCACCTAGCAACGGTGATATCGCTCAGCATCTCGTGGACCATGGTCAATCACCTGCGTGCACGGACAGAGCAACACAATTATATATCACAGTCGTTGCCGGAAAAATTTGGCATGACCTTCCCTAATAATGCATGGGAGCATGCGGAGAGTGCGCCAGAAATTTGCCGAAACGGAAATGAATCGACATTTTGGCAAACATTGGCCACTCAAGATTCACATATACATCAAACCACCATAAGCTTCACATATACATCAAACCACAACAAGCTTCACATATACATCAAACCCAAGATTCACATATACAACAAACCCCAAGCTAATAAAGGCAAGTATATGGGTCATAAATGGAACAAAAGTGTTTGGGAGGAGGTCCACTTACTTCAATATCAAACAAAATAGATGTAATGCCAAGTATCGATGGATAAATGGAAGAAATGAGGTGGGGAGGACGAGAAAACCGAATAGATCTAGGGTGAGAAGAGTGGATCTAGTTTGAGAATTGTGTGGAGTGAATGAGAGGTGGTAGGTGGGGTGGAGTAGATAAGGGTAGCCCTAGGCATTTAGTGGCACATATACCAAGTCAGTGGTGGCGCATCGGTGAGATGCGCCACCCCTAAGCTCTTATGGGTGGCGCATTACCACACTGCGCCACCCCTAAGGACCTTATGGTGTTGGGGTTCGGGGCAGAAAAGACAATTTTTTCATAACCTACGAGACCCATACCCAAGACCTATGCTATGGCGATGCAAGTAACGGACAAAAATAGATCACATACCAGTATATAGTCCGTTAAGCGGGAAACGTTCCCGCATGAACGTGGTTGGTGTAGTCGTACCGGCAATCCCTGATGCTGCGCAGATCCACGATGACTCATGTAGCCATCCTATCCTTGTAGACCGATGACGAGATTACGTCCCCGTCGGAACGTTGCTGATGAAGACCTCGCGATACGACCACGACGATGAAGTAGCACCACAAGTGTAGTGCCTCGCGGGATTATACACATACAGTATACCCGACGTCCCTCCGGTATCCGAACTAGTAGAGCAGCGGAAAGTAGATGGATTCGGATCCCGATTCCAGCAGCACGACGGCGTGCGTATAGTGGAGAAATCCCCAACCAAGTGTAGACTCCAAACAAGGGGAGTCCACTCGAGGAAGGAGAAAGGAGGGAGAGAGAGATGAGAGAAACTTGTCTCAAATCAATTTGTATGAAGAAAAAAAGGGCAACCTACCCATCCTTATATAGGCCAAGGAGGGGTGCCACCCTCCCTCCACTTCCGGGGTGGGACTAATCCCAAGGGAGGGGGGTTTTGGCGCATCCCTAGGGGGGTGGGCCCCCCTCATGGCGCCATGGCCCATGGGGGAGGACTCCCTCTCCCCCTAATGGGCCCTATGAGGCCCATATGCCTTTTCTTCCATTTTTAATTATATTTAAATATTTAATTCAGATAACTAAATAATAAAACATATATTAAACATTATTAAATATATTTTGAACCTTTCAAAATACCCGGAACAACTTCCGGCCTTCATCGGAACAATTCCGGTGTTCTCTTCAATTTCTCCAGTGATCCCGAATCAATCCTTACTGCGTCGAGTACCCTTAAGTGTAACACCCTACTGTCCGGGAAACAACAGACATGATCGAGACAATTCTCATTGATCAATGACTAATCAATTGGACCTGGTTACAATCCTTGATAGCCCCTGCGCTTCCATCGAATGAACTTCAATCGTTGTTGGATCCGTTAACCGTGTGCCTTTTCCCTTTGTCCTATGGTACTTTGCTTGTCCGAGGTTTGATCATCGGTATCCAATATACCTAGTTCATTCTCGTTCTAAAAAAACAAGTTTACTCGTTCCCGTGATATTACAACTCCGTGACCTAGTCACACGTTTGCAAACTTTATGATGTAACATCACCGAGTGGGCCCAGAGTACCTATCCGTCACACGGATGGACAAATCCCGCTTTGATCTATTTGCATACTCATTAACATATCTATTCGGAATACCTGAAGTACTCCTTTATGGACAGCATATTTCAGTCAGGCGGTGGGTAGCAAATCAAGGCATCCTAATAGACAGTAATTACGTATGATCATTACAGTCTAAGGATCTGGTCACTACATTATAGTTATCGCAATGTCGAACTATGTGACTTGATCACATCGCAACACTTTTGGTGGGTGTATGTCCATCATATCATTATCCAATGATACGACTCCATTGTCAACAGACGCCATTGTCTCATGATCAGGAAACCTTGATCATCAATCGCCCAATGGACTAGTATACTAGGGTTTACTAGAGACCTGGTTGTTTGTATACCACACCTGTATTAATGTTTCCGCTTAATACAGTTATAGCATAGTATCAAACGTATTATGAACTAATGGAGTATGCTCGATAAAACATATTTTATTTGCCTCTAGGGCACATTCCGAACAGTCTCCCACTTGCACTAGAGTACAAATAATCTAGATGCATTTTCTCTGGATCATAACTCCTTATTGATCATGCTTGCCCGTGGAAGAGGTTGTATCAACGGTCTGGATACCATTCAGAACCGTATGTCCTTTTGCAAATCATAATGTCACCTAATTTGACATTCCTTCATTATCCACTATAATGATGAGGTATATATATTTGGCGGTGAAGTGAGACTTCGTTTGCTGTGTCATAGCAATGACAACCGGTGGGTCACGCGGACTTTCGCATAGTTATGCACACCTGAAACTCACTCAATCAGAAGTCGAACTTCTTAAGCCATAATATAACTCCTGCTACTTCTAAAGCAGCCACATCAATGTAGATTCAATCCTTAGTGCATTGTATGCAACTTTGATGTCTAACCATGTTTCTTTCAACTTAGGCATTCATTAGTATGATATCTCAATTTTCTAGGTGAGTGTCAAAACTTGAACCAGCATAACATTTATGGTCAAGTCCACTATCCTTTACAAATTTGAGATGTATCCTCAGTTCTCTTCAGACACTGAAGGATAAACTTAACTCTTTGTTCAATGATTTACTCATAAATCATATCACAACATGTTCTTACTACTAAGAACTTGGGTCACATTACGTCGAGTACATAACTCTGGTTTTATATGAAAGAACCTATGACAAAGGCATAGAGGATCCAACACATCCATTTCTTTCATTAACCATTAACCATTGTTCTTGTACTGAGATTAACTCAACAGTTCTCTTGGATATACAAGTAAAGACCACTTCTTGACATGTCCCATTCTGAACTCCTTCAGAATCTTATCCAGGAAAGTATTACGACTCAATGTTATTAAACACATATCTATCTTAATAGATCTTCAATGCTTAATACTTATTCATCTTCATTTATGAAAGATTCAAATAATCATTAACACCAACTACACCATTCATAATATGTTATCCATATATGAGAATGTTATCATGCTCCCTCTCAAATATGTCATGCACATATTGAGTTATAGGATAACACTCATATTGCTCCCACTGAAATATGTCGGACACATATAAGACAAGGATAACATCCAAATGGCTCCCCCTTAGATATGTCAGACACATATTAAGTTCAGGATACTAACCACATGGCTCCTACTCAAATATGTCGGCCACATATAAGACAAGGATAACAACCACATGGCTCCCACTTAGATATGTCAGACACATATTAAGTTCGGGATACTAACCACATGGCTCCTACTCAAATATGTCATTTACATATAAGTCTAGGATAATACCCCCATAGCTCCCACTCAAAATATGTCGTCTACATATTAAGTTTCAGGAAACTATTTAGCTCCCACTCAGTTTCATGCAAATGCATGTTTCCTCGATATTTTGGTTAAGTCCAAAATCCTTTGATCATCCATCAAAATGAGAATTCAGTTTACGAGACACTAGTATCCATATTTTTTTCCAAAACCTTCTTGTTGTAACAATTACAACACTTCTTCAAATACAGGATTTGAGGAAGTCACGGTATTGATAACAATCCTGGATCAATCGTAGTGAATATCCATTTGACTCAAGAATTGCTACACATTGTAGTCAACCCATTGAATTTGTCCGAAACAATCTTTGTGACAAACCAATCTTGACGTCCCTTTGATGTTCACATTTATTCCTCATAACTCTGAAGTTATTGTGAATATCAAGTAACCTCCTTACTTGATAAGATTCAAGCAATCTTAAATGTAACTCAACATAGGATTTTACGACTCATAGTCATATCTCGTACTGAGGTCCACCATCGCTTCTTTGTAGTTCGTAGGAATGTCTTGTTCCATTAACATGACAAGTGAATCATGAATATCATTTTGCACCAGGGGCAAATATATATTCTTGAATTCTACCTTTCTCAGTAAAAGCTCCCATCAGAAGATCATGATCATTATCATTAGTTTCTCCTCTTATTGTAGAGCTTTGCTTCCAGAACATATTCCGTTGCAATACTCTGACATTTGAAGGCAAGGTCAATTACCTTGGTTGAACTTTCACTTTTCTTCCATTACCACATTTATCAAGAACAATTCTTGACAACCACCAAACATAGCAATACAAGTTTTGCTCCTTTTGGTTCTAGTTGTGGAAGATGCATCCATAGTTGTCTAAGGATACACTACAAAGATAATTTATCTTACATAAATCAAGCTTCCTAGAAACCACAACACACCATGACATATATAGTGTTGGTTTCCACGAACTCAGATGGTTCCCTATGCTGAAGTGAGTGTTTGCATATTAAATTAATAACTCTAAACTATAATAACGCAATTTCGTAAGAGATAACTTAGACCATACACTATTCAATAGAGTATGATTACGATGTTCAGGCACATCAATCAATGTTGAAATGTCTCAAAACATTGCAATTTGTGGAACAACTTTCACACAAGTCTTTATGCCCAAGACTAACTCAAAACATTTGTCACTTTGATCAAATCGTAGAGACTTGTCTTTCTTGTTAATTTAATATCCATCTTTACTATGAAATCCCTTTTGATCATATCAAATTATTTCAGACTCATGTTTCATTAGTGAATACAAATATTCATCTAAGTCCACATACGAAGATCACGAAATAATGAAATTCACCACATGTTAAAATACGATACATCACAATGTATGATACTCAACAATCAGTACACATTTCGTTTACCAGAATGCGAGGTTTTAGTCATCTCACCTAAAAGGCATGGTTTTTATGTGTCAAGAGATCAAGTATCTTAAGACATCATCATACCATTCATGACTTAAACTGTAGTGTCATTATTAAGCCTGGATATTTCTTGGCATTACAATATTTCTTATAAATGATCAAACAACTATCATCAATATAAGAATAACTCATTCATAATCGTAATGTGACCATAAGAGATATCATTCATAAACGGAGAACAACTGACTTGTTTCTCATTAATATGAATAATTGTCTTCGCGAGATGCAAGACACACTAATAAAGTCCTCATTCAAACGATCATAAAATTTATTCATATATTAGTCAATTGATAGATGTAGAGGGAGAGTGTTGTCGACCATCAACTATCTTGATTGCCGTCAGCACACATTGTCACCTCATCCCTTCCAGGCCACTCTCAAGCAGTAAGTTCAAGCATCGAATACTTAATCAACCGCAATTAGTGTTTCGTGGGAAAGACATTTATAACTCGTATATCAAATATACCTTCTCCGTCAATGACCATTCCTACATTGGTTCTAATCTTAAAGTTCTTGAATTTAACCATGACCTCATGACAGGTGAACGATTCTCCTTCATGACACAGTCCATACATGGTCTTTGTAACTGGGAGGAAGCGGATGGAACTCCCCAGTTATCGCAATGTAACCAGTCATTCAGTAGTCCAAGTTATACACAAGGTGTTCCATGTATCTTATACGTTTTCCAAGTGACTTTCTCAGCAGGTTGTTCCTTCCACCATAGTTGAAACAAACCCCGTCCATATACTCATATTCCATTACTCTGATTTCTGACCAAGTGCTTTCAAGTTCACCTAGCACGTCATACGAGTTGGTTAACATGCGTTCACAATTCAGATTCCATAGAATGAATTATGGTGTATTGGACAGTCATTCATAAGTGACGGTGAGTGCGATAATCATCATCATCTTCCTTGATTACGGAGTTGTCAGGTGTATCTCCTAGCAGTTCTTCGTATTATGTTTAGCAAGTCCTTACTAATGAGTATGTCTCTAATGGTGTTGGTACACATCAATGAAGTAAGACCCATTTACCTTAAGTTCTATCATACTAAAAGAGCCATAATTCTAAACATTGGTATGACGTTATCTATATTGATATTTGCTAAGACATGAAGATTAAGTTCATAATATGGAGTTCATGTTTCAAAAACAATTCTGGAACTCCCACTCAGACAAACGTCCCTCATAGTTTGTTCTAAGTGATTACACGATCCTTGAAGAACATACCTCCCCCGTGTGACACGACCATCAGTATGTTGTTCAAGGTAGGCCATCATGCCAATCACATCATCCATGTGACTCAGGCTCGACCTTTCAGTCTCTTGGGTACCCATGGCTCATTTTTCGCGGTGACGTTTGCGCCCGCAGACTTGGATTTGGCTTCGGGTATAACCATGGTGGTGAAGTACCGGTCTTATTTTACGACGCTTTTGGCCATCTGACACGGAACATCGGCACCTTCCCTCCACAGTAGTTGAGCTCCCATATTTCCTCGATCCTTCCATAGAATCTTTCCTTCACGTCATCGGTGTAGAATATCCCCGTTACCCCTGAGTTCTGGTAATCGCATTTATTGTCCTTTTCCTCCGTGTAGAATGTGTAGCCGTTGATATCATACGCTTGATAGGTCATCAGGTTGCGTGCGGCACCCTGTGACAAGGTGAATATCATATTTTCTTCCTCGGAAGTGTTCCTTCGCGGGGGATTAGCACGAAGCTTGTCCCTGAACCAAGTCATGAAACCGGAGTTGTGCTCTTTGATTAGCCGTGGATCTTGGTCCGTTATCTGTAGGCCCTGGTCATTGTACTTCTTCCTGATTAAATCCTTGTGCTTTACTATCCAATGATCGACCAGTTGGATGTGTTGTAGCGCGACTAGGCTTGCTCTTTCAAAGTCGATGTCTCGACCGTCAAAGTTGACATGCATTGCGCGGCTTCCCTCGTGGTGACCACACCCATCGGTCCTGCCAAAGTGCTTGTTGAAGGCCAGACCAACAGGGTTCTCGGTGTTGAGATAATTCGTGCAAAAAGAGATGCACTCTTCGGTTAGAAAGCCCTTCGCTATGCTTGCATCTGGACGGGACCTGTTACGAACGTATTTTTTGATGTGTTCATTCATCCTTTTGAATGGCATCATGTTGCGCAGAATTGCAGGCCCGAGTCGGACGGTATCCTCCACGACGTGGATCAGCAGATGCACCATAATGTCGAAGACCGCGGGAGGGAAATAGATCTCAAGCTCGCATAGTATGATCACGATCTCCTCCTGTAGACTTTTGAGTTGCGTAGCGCAAATCGACTTACGGGAGATGACGTCAAAAAAGTTGGAAAGGCCAAACAACGTTTTACGGACGTGCTCGTCCATTATCCCTTGCATCGCAACGGGGAGAATCTGCGTCATCAGGACGGCACAGTTGTGAGATTTCATCCCGCTGAAACGCTGCTTCGCCTCGTCTAGGTATCTTCTTATCTTCCGCGCGTAGCCGTTCGGAAATTTAACTCCTAAGAGGAAGTGGATAAACCGCTTGATCTCCTCCTCGCACAGAGTGAAGCATGTCGGGGGGCAGTGATCAATACCGGTCTTCTTCTTGGTCGTCCTTTTTCGTTTGCGAGAGTTTTTCGTTTCCGTATCCTCTTCCTCCTCCGGCTCATCATCGTCGTCACTAGGGGGGTGAATTTACCTCCTGATGCCCACAAATTTCAAGTCATTCCTTGCTTTTGGCCCGTCCTTGGTCTTCTCCGGAATGTTGAGCAGCGTGCCAAACAAGCTCTCGCACACGTTCTTTGTGATATGCATGAGATCAAGGCTATGATGACTGCGGAGGAGACTCCAGTATTCCAAATCCCATAAAACAGACCTCGTGTTCCATACCCTCATCAATTCCTGAGTCTTCTTTTTTTTCTTTCCCGACGCGGGGCACTCTTTCCAAGTTTTCAGCAAGTTTTCGATTTCTTTGCCTCTCCATCGAGCTGGGGGTGCTCGGAGCTCCTCGCTTCCATCGAACAGATGTCCCTGTTTTCTCCACGCGTGTTTCTTGGGAAGCCACCTCCAAGACTCCTGGAACACGGTTTTTGAAGATCCGGAATCTTTTGGTAGCTGACGGTACGTTGTATTATCCATGCACCTAACGCATGCACAGAATCCTTGGACCACCTGCCCTGAGAAATATCCGTATCCGAGATAGTCGTGCACCGTCGTGACCACCGCGGCTTTCATTCGGAAATATTCTTTTGCCGCAGCGTCCCACGTATTGACTCCGTCTTTCCATAACGTTTCTAGCTCCTCTTTCAACAGTTGCAGATATAGATTGAGGTCCGTACCTGGTTGTTTCGGCCCTTGAACTAGCATACACATTGTTATGTACTTTTTCTTCATGCACTTCCAGGGGGGAAGGTTGTATATGCATACAAACACGGGCCAGGTACTGTGTGTGCTGCTTTGGCCGCTCAACGGATTGACTCCATCGGCGCTCACACCAATCCTGAGGTTCCTTGGTTCTTTCCCAAAATCTGGGTATTCGAGGTCCAACGCAGTCCATTGGCTACCATCTGAAGGGTGCCTCAGCATGTCCTCCTTTTCCGGATCCGGGTTCGGGTCATCCTCTTTTAGCTTCTTTCTATCCGCGTGCCAGATCATGAGCTTTGCTTCGTTGGGATCTATGAAATACCTCTGCAGACGAGGAGTGATCGGAAAGTACCATACCTATTTTCTAGGAACTTTCTTCCCTCTCTTGTATCGACTAACACCGCACACCAAACATGTGGTTTTATGTTCGTCCTCACCCCGATAGATCATGCAATCATTTATGCAGACGTGGTATTTAACGTGCAGAAGATCGAGAGGGCAAAGGACTTTCTTGGCTTCAGCGATACTAGTTGGGCACGTGTTGACCTTCGGAAGACGATCGTGCCAGAATGCCATGTTATCATCGAAGCTTTCGTCGGTCCATTTGTGTTTTGCCTTCATCTCCATAGCCCCAAGTTTTACATTCAAGCGGGCATCCCCGTCGTTGCATCCTTCTTACAACTTCGTAATCGCGTCTTTCTTGAGTTGCGCCATCTTGGCTTTCTCTCTAGCTGCACCTCTTGCGTTCAACGCCTCTTTGACAAGCAGCTCTTGAACATGAGGGTCCCGCACCCAGCTTGAATCCTCATCATGTCCGACATATTGATCTTCATGTCCGACATCTTGATCTACATGATCCGCTTCGGCATCTTCTTCATGATCATGTACGGGATGCTCTTCGTCTTCTCGCCCGCCGCTGTTGTCTGGTTGCCCTTCCTCATTTACTGGCGCCCCACCATTGATGTCCTCCTCCTCACCAGCTCCATCACTTATCCACCGTGTGTAGCCATCCATCAAACCATTACGCTTCAGCTGTCTTTGCAATATTCCGAAATCAGGCTCGGTCACGCACTGCAGTTTGCATCTCCGACACGGACATCTTATATCCGAACTATTATTCCTAAGCATGTCGTTTGTCGCACATTGCATCCACCTAGCAACGGTGATATCGCTCAGCATCTCGTGGACCATGGTCGATCAGCTGCGTGCACGGACAGAGCAACACAATTATATATCACAGTCGTTGTCGGAAAAATTCGGCATGACCTTCCCTAATAATGCATGGGAGCATGCGGAGAGTGCGCCAGAAATTTGCCGAAACGGAAATGAATCGACATTTTGGCCAACCATTGGCCACTCAAGATTCACATATACATCAAACCACCATAAGCTTCACATATAGATCAAACCACCACAAGCTTCACATATACATCAAACCCAAGATTCACATATACAACAAACCCCAAGCTAATAAAGGCAAGTATATGGGTCATAAATGGAACAAAAGTGTTTGGGAGGAGGTCCACTTACTTCAATATGAAACAAAATAGATGTAATGCCAAGTATCGATGGATAAATGGAAGAAATGAGGTGGGGAGGATGAGAAAACCGAATAGATCTAGGGTGAGAAGAGTGGATCTAGTTTGAGAATTGTGTGGAGTGAATGAGAGGTGGTAGGTGGGGTGGAGTAGATAAGGGTAGCCCTAGGCATTTAGTGGCACATATACCAAGTCAGTGGTGGTGCATCGGTGAGATGCGCCACCCCTAAGCTCTTATGGGTGGCGCATTACCACACTGCGCCACCCCTAAGGACCTTATGGTGTTGGGGTTCGGGGCAGAAAACACAAACTTTTCATAACCTACGAGACCCATACCCAAGACCTATGCTATGGCGATGCAAGTAACGGACAAAAATAGATCACATACCAGTATATAGTCCGTTAAGCGGGAAACGTTCCCGCATGAACGTGGTTGGTGTAGTCGTACCGGCAATCCCCGATGCTGCGCAGATCAACGATGACTCATGTAGCCATCCGATCCTTGTAGACCGATGATGGGATTACGTCCCCGTTGGAACGTTGCTGATGAAGACCTCGCGATACGACCACGACGATGAAGTAGCACCACAAGTGTAGTGCCTCGCGGGATTATACACATACAGTATACCCGACGTCCCTCCGGGCTCCAAACCATTAGAGCAGCGGAAAGAAGATGGATTCGGATCCCGATTCCAGCAGCACGATGGCGTGCGTATAGTGGAGAAATCCCCAACCAAGTGTAGACTCCAAACAAGGGGATTCCACTCGAGGAAGGAGAAAGGAGGGAGAGAGAGATCAGAGAAACTTGTCTCAAATCAATTTGTATGAAGAAAAAAGGGCACCCTACCCATCCTTATATAGGCCAAGGAGGGGTTCCACCCTCCCTCCACTTCCGGGGTGGGATTAATCCCAAGGGAGGGGGATTTTGGCGCATACCTAGGGGGGTGGGGCCCCTCATGGCGCCATGTCCCATGGGGGAGGACTCCCTCTCCCCCTAATGGGCCCTATGAGGCCCATATGAATTTTCTTCCATTTTTAATTATATTTAAATATTTAATTCAGATAATTAAATAATAAAACATATATTAAACATTATTAAATATATTTTGAACCTTTCAAAATACCCGGAACAACTTTCGGCCTTCATCGGAACAATTCCGGTGTTCTCTCCAATTTCTCCAGTGATCCCGAATCAATCCTTACTGCGTCGAGTACCCTTAAGTGTAACACCCTACGGTCCGGGAAACAGCAGACATGATCGAGAAAATTCTCATTGATCAATGCCTAATCAATTGGACCTGGTTACAATCCTTGATAGCCCCTGCGCTTCCATCGAATGAACTTCAATCGCTGTTGGATCCGTTAACCGTGTGCCTGTTCCCTTTGTCCTATGGTACTTTGCTTGTCCCAGGTTTGATCATCGGTATCCAATATACCTAGTTCGTTCTCGTTCTAAACAAACAAGTTTACTCATTCCCGTGATATTACAACTCCGTGACCTAGTCACACGTTTGCAAACTTTATGATGTAACATCACCGAGTGGGCCCAGAGTACCTATCCGTCACACGGATGGACAAATCCCGCTTTGATCTATTTGCATACTCATTAACATATCTATTCGGAATACCTGAAGTAATCCTTTATGGCCAGCATATTTCAGTCAGGCGGTGCGTAGCAAATCAAGGCATCCTAATAGACAGTAATTACGTATGATCATTACGGTCTAAGGATCTGGTCACTACGTTATAGTTATCGCAATGTCGAACTATGTGACTTGATCACATCGCAACACTTCTGGTGGGTGTATGTCCATCATATCATTATCCAATGATACGACTCCATTGTCAACAGATGCCATTGTCTCATGATCAGGAAACCTTGATCATCAATCACCCAATGGACTAGTATACTAGGGTTTACTAGGGACCTGGTTGTTTGTATACCACACCTGTATTAATGTTTCCGCTTAATACAGTTATAGCATAGTATCAAATGTATTATGAACTAATGGAGTATGCTCGATAAAACATATTTTATTTGCCTCTAGGGTACATTCCGAACAGTCTCCCACTTGCACTAGAGTACAAATAATCTAGTTGCATTTTCTCTGGATTATAACTCCTTATTGATCATGCTTGCCCGTGGAAGAGGTTGTATCAACGGTCTGGATACCATTCAGAACCGTATGTCCTTTTGCAAATCATAATGTCACCTAATTTGACATTCCTTCATTATCCACTATAATGATGAGGTATATATATTTGGCGGTGAAGTGATACTTCGTTTGCTGTGTCATAGCAATGACAACCGGTGGGTCACGCGGACTTTCCCATAGTCATGCACACTTGAAACTCACTCAATCAGAAGTCGAACTTCTTAAGCCATAATATAACTCCTGCTACTTCTAAAGCAGCCACATCAATGTAGATTCAATCCTTAGTGCATTGTATGCAACTTTGATGTCTAACCATGTTTCTTTCAACTTAGGCATTCATTAGTATGATATCTCAATTTTCTAGGTGAGTGTCAAAACTTGAACCAACATAACATTTATGGTCAAGTCCACTATCCTTTACAAATTTGAGATGTATCCTCAGTTCTCTTCAGACACTGAAGGATAAACTTAACTCTTTGTTCAATGATTTACTCATAAATCATATCACAACATGTTCTTACTACTAAGAACTTGGGTCACATTACGTCGAGTACATAACTCTGGTTTTATATGAAAGAACCTATGACAAAGGCATAGAGGATCCAACACATCCATTTCTTTCATTAACCATTAACCATTGTTCTTGTACTGAGATTAACTCAACACTTCTCTTGGATATACAAGTAAAGACCACTTCTTGACTTGTCCCATTCTGAACTCCTTCAGAATCTTATCCAGGAAAGTATTAAGACTCAATGTTATTAAACACATATCTATCTTAATAGATCTTCAATGCTTAATACTTATTCATCTTCATTTATGAAAGATTCAAATAATCATTAACACCAACTACACCATTCATAATATGTTATCCATATATGAGAATGTTATCATGCTCCCTCTCAAATATGTCATGCACATATTAAGTTATAGGATAACACTCATATTGCTCCCACTGAAATATGTCGGCCACATATAAGACAAGGATAACATCCACATGGCTCCCACTTAGATATGTCAGACACATATTAAGTTCATGATACTAACCACATGGCTCCTACTCAAATATGTCGGCCACATATAAGACAAGGATAACATCCACATGGCTCCCACTTAGATATGTCAGACAGATATTAAGTTCAGGATACTAACCACATGGCTCCTACTCAAATATGTCATTTACATATAAGTCTAGGATAATACCCCCATAGCTCCCACTCAAAATATGTCGTCTACATATTAAGTTTCAGGAAACTATTTAGCTCCCACTCAGTCTCATGCAAATGCATGTTTCCTCGATATTTTGGTTAAGTCCAAATTCCTTTGATCATCCATCAAAATGAGAATTCAGTTTACGAGACACTAGTATCCATATTTTTTTCCAAAACCTTCTTGTTGTAACAATTACAACACTTCTTCAAATACAGGATTTGAGGAAGTCACGGTATTGATAACAATCCTGGATCAATCGTAGTGAATATCAATTTGACTCAAGCATTGCTACACATTGTAGTCAACCCATTGAATTTGTCAGAAACAATCTTTGTGACAAACCAATCTTGACATCCCTTTGATGTTCACATTTATTCCTCATAACTCTGAAGTTATTGTGAATATCAAGTAACCTCCTTACTTGATAATATTCAAGCAATCTTAAATGTAACTCAACATAGGATTTTACGACTCATAGTCATATCTCGTACTGAGGTCCACCATCGCTTCTTTGTAGTTCGTAGGAATGTCTTGTTCCATTAACATGACAAGTGAATCATGAATATCATTTTGCACCAGGAGCAAATATATATTCTTGAATTCTACCTTTCTCAGTAAAAGCTCCCATCAGAAGATCAAGATCATTATCATTAGTTTCTCCTCTTATTGTAGAGCTTTGCTTCCAGAATATATTCCGTTGCACTACTCTGACATTTGGAGGCAAGGTCAATTACCTTGGTTGAACTTTCACTTTTCTTCCATTACCACATTTATCAAGAACAATTCTTGACAACCACCAAACATAGCAATACAAGTTTTGCTCCTTTTGGTTCTAGTTGTGGAAGATGCATCCATAGTTGTCTAAGGATACACTACAAAGATAATTTATCTTACATAAATCAAGCTTCCTAGAAACCACAACACACCATGACATATATAGTGTTGGTTTCCACGAACTCAGATGGTTCCCTATGCTGAAGTGAGTGTTTGCATATTAAATTAATAACTCTAAACTATAATAACGCAATTTCGTAAGAGATAACTTAGACCATACACTATTCAATAGAGTATGATTACGATGTTCAGGCACATCAATCAATGTTGAAATGTCTCAAAACATTGCAATTTGTGGAACAACTTTCACACAATTCTTTATGCCCAAAACTAACTCAAAACATTTGTCACTTTGATCAAATCGTAGAGACTTGTCATTCTTGTTAATTTAATATCCATATTTACTATGAAATCCCTTTTGATCATATCAAATTATTTTAGACTCATGTTTCATTAGTGAATACAAATATTCATCTAAGTCCACATACGAAGATGACGAAATAATGAAATTCACCACATGCTAAAATACGATACATCACAATGTATGATACTCAACAATCAGTACACATTCCGTTTACCAGAATGCGAGGTTTTAGTCATCTCACCTAAAAGGCATGGTTTTTATGTGTCAAGAGATCAAGTATCTTAAGACATCATCATACCATTCATGACTTAAACTGTTGTGTCATTATTAAGCCTGGATATTTCTTGGCATTACAATATTTCTTATAAATGATCAAAAAACTATCATCAATATAAGAATAACTCATTCATAATCGTAATGTGACCATAAGAGATATCATTCATAAAAGGAGAACAACTGACTTGTTTCTCATTAATATGAATAATTGTCTTCGCGAGATGCAAGACACACTAATAAAGTCCTCATTCAAACGATCATAAAATTTATTCATATATTAATCAATTGATAGATGTAGAGGGAGAGTGTTGTCGACCATCAACTATCTTGATTGCCGTCAGCACACATTGTCACCTCATCCCTTCCAGGCCACTCTCAAGCAGTAAGTTCAAGCATCGAATACTTAATCAACCGCAATTAGTGTTTCGTGGGGAAAGACATTTATAACTCGTATATCAAATATACCTTCTCCGTCAATGACCATTCCTGCATTGGTTCTACTCTTGAAGTTCTTGACTTTAACCATGACCTCATGACAGGTGAACGATTCTCCTTCATGACACAGTCCATACATGATCTTTGTAACTGGGAGGAAGCGGATGCAACTCCCCAGTTATCGCAAAGTAACCAGTCATTCAGTAGTCCAAGTTATACACAAGGTGTTCCATGTATCTTATACGTTTTCCAAGTGACTTTCTCAGCAGGTTGTTCCTTCCACCATAGTTGAAAGAAACCCCGTCCATATACTCATATTCCATTACTCTGATTTCTGACCAAGTGCTTTCAAGTTCACCTAGCACGTCATACGAGTTGGTTAACATGCGTTCACAATTCAGATTCCATAGAATGAATTATGGTGTATTGGACAGTCATTCATAAGTGACGGTGAGTGCGATACTCATCATCATCTTCATTGATTACGGAGTTGTCAGGTGTATCTCCTAGCAGTTCTTCGTATTATGTTTAGCAAGTCATTACTAATGAGTATGTCTCTAATGGTGTTGGTACACATCAATGAAGTAAGAACCATTTACCTTAAGTTCTATCATACTAAAAGAGCCATAATTCTAAACATTGGTATGACGTTATCTACAATAATATTTGCTAAGACATGAAGATTAAGTTCATAATATGGAGTTCATGTTTCAAAAACAATTCTGGAACTCCCACTCAGACAAACATCCCTCATAGTTTGTTCTAAGTGATTACACGATCCTTGAAGAACATACCTCCCCCGTGTGACACGACCATCAGTATGTTGTTCAAGATAGGCCATCATGCCAATCACATCATCCATGTGACTCATGCTCGACCTTTCGGTCTCTTGTGTCCCGAGGCCATGTCTGCACATGCCAGGCTCGCCACAATAACCTTAGTTAGTATATGTCGCGTATGCAAGGCCATGTTTCTGGACATGCTAGGCTTGCTCCACCCATCTCTTGTGAACGTAAAAATGTTTGACACCCGTGTGACACGTGATGCCTCCATAATGAAGAACTTTCCAGATGGTGCTTCACTAAGGTAGGACACTTTGTTGGATTAGTGAGGGATCATCCTATTATGCTACCGTCGTATATCTAACATATTAGAAAAACATGATGCAACAGTATAAATCATACATGCTATGATTCCTCCCGACATGCAAATTAAAGTTGAAAACGCCTTTCTACTTTATCTTTTGAAAGTATTACGTGGCTGCTAGGGGTTTCGAGAAAAGAACCGTTTCTATCCTACGAAAACAAGCCACAACACCAATCCACAATTGTCTCTATTACACCCCTGTCGGGGCCCTCCGTTGCAAACATCTTCGCATCGCTAATGCAGAGAGACAGACACGCCCCCGGCCACTTTATATGGTACAAGCCATATGTCAAGCGTGGAACCAGTCTCGCGTAAACGCGTAAGCTCGGTCGGGGGCCGCTTCATCAAACATTGCCGCAATGCTAAATGAGTACACGTGAGAGGGTAACAATTGGAGAATTGATGCCCACATACTAGATGTGTTCTATCCGTACAATAAATCTAGGCATAGCCTTGCACATGATACCACTGTTGGGGTTCGGGGCAGAAAACACAAATTTTTCATAACCTACGAGACCCATACCCAAGACCTATGCTATGGCGATGCAAGTAACGGACAGAAATAGATCACATACCAGTATGTAGTCCGTTAAGCGGGAAACGTTCCCGCATGAACGTGGTTGGTGTAGTCGTACCGGCAATCCCCGATGCCGCGCATATCCACGATGACTCCTGTAGCCATCCGATCCTTGTAGACCGATGACGGGATTACGTCCCCGTCGGAACGTTGCTGATGAAGACCTCGCGATACGACCACGACGATGAAGTAGCACCACAAGTGTAGTGCCTCGCGGGGTTATACACATACAGTATACCCGACGTCCCTTCGGGCTCCGAACCAGTAGAGCAGCGGAAAGAAGATGGATTCGGATCCCGATTCCAGCAGCACGACGGCGTGCGTATAGTGGAGAAATCCCCAACCAAGTGTAGAATCCAAACAAGGAGAGTCCACTCGAGGAAGGAGAAAGGAGGGAGACAGAGATGGGAGAAACTTGTCTCAAATTCAATTTGTATGAAGAAAAAAGGGCACCTTGCCCATCCTTATATAGGCCAAGGAGGGGTGCCACCCTCCCTCCACTTCCGGGGTGGTACTAATCCCAAGGGAGGGGGGTTTTGGCGCAGCCCTAGGGGGTGGGACCCCCTCATGGTGCCATGGCCCATGGGGGAGGACTCCCTCTCCCCCTAATGGGCCCTATGAGGCCCATATGCCTTTTCTTCCATTTTTAATTATATTTAAATATATTTTAATATTTAAATCAGATAATTAAATAATAAAACATATATTAAACATTATTAAATATATTTTGAACCTTTCAAAATACCCGGAACAACTTCCGGCCTTCATCGGAACAATTCCGGTGTTCTCTCCAATTTCTCCGGTGATCCCGAATCAATCCTTACTACGTCGAGTACCCTTAAGTGTAACACCCTACGGTCCGGGAAACAGTAGACATGATCGAGATAATTCTCATTGCTCAATGACTAATCAATTGGACTTGGTTACAATCCTTGATAGCCGCTGCGCTTCCATCGAATGAACTTCAATCGCTGTTGGATCCGTTAACCGTGTGCCTGTTCCCTTTGTCCTATGGTACTTTTCTTGTCCGAGATTTTTTCATCGGTATCCAATATACCTAGTTCGTTCTTGTTCTCAACAAACAAGTTTACTCGTTCTCGTGATATTACAACTCCGTGACCTAGTCACACGTTTGCAAACTTTATGATGTAACATCACCGAGTGGGCCCAGAGTACCTATCCGTCACACGGATGGACAAATCCCGCTTTGATCTATTTGCATACTCATTAACATATCTATTCGGAATACCTGAAGTACTCCTTTATGGCCAACATATTTCAGTCAGGCGGTGGGTAGAAAATCAAGGCAAACTAATAGACAGTAATTACGTATGATCATTACGGTCTAAGGATCTGGTCACTACGTTATTGTTATCGCAATGTCGAACTATGTGACTTGATCACATCGCAACAATTCTGGTGGGTGTATGTCCATCATATCATTATCCAATGATACGAATCCATTGTCAACAGACGCCATTGTCTCATGATCAGGAAACCTTGATCATCAATCGCCTAATGGACTAGTATACTAGGGTTTACTAGGGACCTGGTTGTTTGTATACCACACCTGTATTAATGTTTCCGCTTAATACAGTTATAGCATAGTATCAAACGTATTATGAACTAATGGAGTATGCTCGATAAAACATATTTTATTTGCCTCTAGGGCACATTCCCAACATATGGGTGGCGCATTAACAGAATGCGCCACCCCTAAGCTCTTAGGGGTGGCGCATATTGGAAATGCGCCACCTATAAGGGGTGGCGCATATTACTAAATGTGCCATGTATAAGATCATCCAGCCTAGCCCACTCGTAGGGGTGGCGCAATAGAAAATAATGCGACACCCATAAGGTCTTATGGGTGGCGCATTATTTTCCAGTGCGCCACCCCTAACAGATGGTGGCGCATGGCCTTCTATATGCGCCACTAATAAGATTTCCATGTATAGCTATTTCCCATGTAGTGTGGGGCCCACGTGGCAGTGGCTTAGGGGGGTGCTTAGCAGGGGGATTAGGCCTAATTGCCGGCTTGATTTCGGTGGCCTCTGTGCACGGCGGCGCTCTGCCGGAGTTGGGCTGCAGGCCACGGGGAGGGGAACGGAGGGCACGGGCGTGTGCCCTGTACTCGTGCGCGTCGCGTGGCACACACATGGGTCAAAGGTGAGCTCCAGGGCGATGGCAGCGTCGAGCCCGCGGCGGCCGGAGCTGCTGTCCTCGACGGGACGACGATGCACGGTGCGGAGAGGAGCAAAGGGAGGTGGAGAATGACCGTGAGCTCACCGGGAAGGCCATGAGGGGCACGGAGGGGCTGGGGAGGACCTGGCGGCGGAGCAATCGCTCGTTGGAGCTTGCGGTGGCCGGCGGCAGATCGTTGAAGGGGACGTCGTCTCCGATGAGGCTTCACTCAAATTGAGGGCGCTGTTCGAGGGAGTAGTCGTCGGCGAAGCTTCTAGACACGTCGGTGGGGCTTCTCGTCGCTGTTGGCCACGCAGGTGCGGCGGCGTGCTCCGGCTAGGGTTCGGTGGTGTGCGAGAATCCGACGAGCGGGCGCGAGGAAGAACCAGGGAGAGGGGGGAATGGATGGGGAGGACTAGGGGGCTTCCAGGCGCGTGATAAGGTTGAGGGGGGAAGCAAGCAGCTCGCCACAGCGACGACGTCGGCATGCCGGGCACGCAGCTGTCTGGCTGCCCAAGGAAGAAGACAAAGGTGCCAGGTGGGCTGGGCCGGCTTCAGTGAGTTGGGCCAGAGGGGTAAGTAGGTAGGCTTCTCTCTGTTTTTCTATTTTTTCCTTTTCTGTTTTGTGCTTTGATTTTATTTCCAAATCAAATCATTTTTAGAAATTCCTAAAACTTTATTGTGAACTACTGGGACATATATAAGTCCACTCACAAAGTTTCAGAATTATTGAAATTATATTTAAATAATTTCAATTGCAAATACAATAAATATTTAATTTCCAATAGCTTCTTGGACTTTTTGAAAATTCCTTGAGCATGGAGTGGGACCCACTCCACTTGAAATGTGATCATGCCCAATTATGAGACTTTTCAAAAATTTCAAAGCATTTTTGGAAAAAGATTTTTATCTGGCCTTTTATTAAAACTATTTTGGGGCTTTTTGCTTCCACATTTGGATTTCTTTTGAATTTTTTAACATGATGCAAAGTTACTTGCTAACCCTAGCACATACCTAAAAGTGGGTTGTGACACATCTAGATACACTTTCATACACTTTCGATCATATTTGGACTAACCTATTTACTAAGTGCGCCCTAGTGCCAGTTTCTGTTTTCTGTTATTTTTCTATTTTAGTTTTCCCCCATATAAAAAGTGCTCCAAAAATCCGGGAAAATCAGATAAAAAATCAGCATACCCGAAGCTTCCAGATCCACGAAGGAGAGCCAGGGGGCAACCACCAGGTGCTGAGGCGGCCACCTGGTGCGGCCAGAGGCCTCGCCGCGCAAGGCAGGTGCCTAGACTCCTGGTGGCCCCCTTGGCTGCCCCCCTTCGCCTATTTAATCTCCGTCACGGGAAACCTCCGAGGACAATAATTTTTTCGCGATCTCGCCTCTGTTCCGTCGCCGCCGCGCTTCCAAGATCGGGAGCACCGTCAGGACCCTTCCCGGCACCCTGCTGGAGGGAGGATCGACCTCCGGGAGCTTCTCCTCCACCATGGATGCTTCCCATATGTGCCGTCAGTAGTTTCATTTTGACCATGGGTCCGTGATCAGTAGTTATGTGATGTTCTCTTCCCCTCTTTGTTCTTCATGGTTTATACCTAGTGAGCTGCCCTACATGATCGAGGCACATATGTAATATTTCTGCTTTTGCTATGCTGAGTTTGATGGAATCTAATGGATTATGAGATTATGTTCAGATTGTGATAGAGTAATATAATTGGTTCTTATCTTTTGTATTTTTCTTCCTAAGTAATTCTTGCATGTTCTCCGTTGCGGTTTATTTCTTTGGCCAAGTGGTAAGTAGTAACTCCAAGAGGGAACGTTATGCTCGATTATGGGTACATGCCCGCTGATGACATGCTTGAGTTATAGAAACATGAGTCTAGGGGATGTGCTGTGGCCACAAGGGGGAAAACAACGGTGCTTGTAACCGCGGTAGCAAGGATTGTTTACTTTACGCAAAGTTCTTTTTAATGCAGTTGTCTGTTGCTCTGGGTTTACACTTTGGGTGGGGCTCGCAACTTAATACCAGCGAGATGTTCTGGATAGATATCTCAAGGTGGATGATTAGTAGTAGATGCAGATGGATTTCGGTCTACTTATTTCGGCATATTTCCCAAGCTTTTGAGCCTCTTCCTTTATTTTGTAGCATAGTTAGAATTGCGGTGCATTTATAATCATGTCAATTGCCCGTCTGTAATTTGTTTACCTCGCAAAGTAGTTTCATCGTCTTTTGGGAGAGAGGCATCACTAGTGAACATCACGGGACTCCGGTCCATATTCTCATCATTGTTTGCAAGCTTATTTCCTTTTCAGTATTTACTTTCAGTTGCTATCAGTATCATTATCCCTTTTGTTTGATCCTTTGTAAACAACAAGACCGGAGAGATTGACAACCTCTCTGAACTTCGTGGGGAGCAAAGTTAACTGTCTTGTGTGCAGGTCCACGCCAGGTGCGCCGCTGACACCTACTTATCAATGTCGGATTCCTATCCTCTACATAGGGAAAATTTACTTCTATCCTACATCTCACCTTCCACTTGGGGTAACCAACGAAGGGAGAGAAGCCATTATCACTTCCACGCCACCTAGCAAATTTTTGGCGCCGTTGCCGGGGACTCCGAGTGATAAGATAGGGGAGTTTCCCACTACCTTTTACCTTTACTTTTTAGTCTTGTTAGTTTACCTTTCTGTTTTTATCTTTGTGTGTTATATAAAAAATTACAAAAACTCTGCAACACTTGCTGCTACTATTGGTTCCACTGAAAACACCAAGTTGTGTGACTTCACCAGTCACAAAAACAAAGACTTTATCTGCACTCCTATTGCCACACCTGCCACTTCAGCTACCTCTCATGAAGTTACACCTTCTTTGCTAAACCTTGTTATGAGAGATCAATTCTCCGGTGCTGGAGATGATGATGCTTTACACTTGAATAATTTTGTTGAATTATGTGATATGAAAAAGTATAAAGAAGTAGAGGGTGATGTTGTTAAGCTCAAGCTTTTTCCTTTCTCTTTGAGGGACAGACCTAAAATTTGGTTTCAATCTTTGCCTAGGAATAACATAGATTCTCGGGATAAGTGCAAAGACGCTTTTATTGGGAAGTACTACCCACCTGCTAAAATTATCCAATTGAGGAGTAACATTATGAATATTAGGAAATTGGATAATGAACACGTTGCCCAAGCTTGGGAACGTATGAAATATCTTGTTAAGAAATGCCTTACACATGGTTTGACTTCCTCGATGGTTATCCAGACTTTTTATGGAGGCTTGAACTTTACTGTTAGATTCGGCCGCGGGAGGAACCTTTATGTCAACTACACTTGGTGCTGCCACAAAGCTTCTCGATGAGATGATGACCAACTATTCCCAATGGCACACCGAACACACTCCAACAGGTAGGAAGGTAAGTTCTGTTGAGGAAATTACCTCCCTAAATGAAAAAGTTGACTTGATTATGTCTCTACTTACCAAGCAACCCTCTATTGATCCTCATGATGTTCCTTCAAATTGTTTGGTCGCTCAGGAACAAGTAGATGTGTAATGGTACGATTTAACGCCCCCTCGTTGGTTACCCAATGTGGAAGGTTGAGATGTAGAGCCCAGCAAATTTCACTTAGCGAAGATGCTAAGGATGAGTATCGAAACAGTAGGACTCCAACAGATACAAGAAGGTGGTAAAGTGAACAATGGCGCCGTTCACAACCGAGGTTGCTTACTTTACCTGGACCTGCACACACAACAGATAACTTTGCTCCCAACAAGTTCAGAGAGGTTGTCAATCCCTCCACCCTTGTTGTTTACAAAGGATCAAACGCACGGGATAATAATGATAGTGATAGCAACGGAAAAGTAAATAAAGCAGTAAATAAAATAGTGGGTGTAAACAGTATTGGACATATGGACCGGGGTCCTATGATGTTCACTAGTGATGTATCTCTCCCAAAAGACGATAAAATATCCATGCGAGGTAAACAAATCACAGCTGGGCAATTGACAGGATTATGTGCGCAAACCAATGCTAACTATGCTATAAAGAAAGGAAGAGGATCAAAAGCATGGGAGGTACGCCAAGACAAGTAGACCGAAATCCATCTGCATCTACCTACTAATCATCCACCTTGAGATATCTATCCAGAAGATCTCACTGGTATTAAGTTGCGAATCCCACCCAAAGTGTAAACTCAAAGCAACGGAAAACTGCATTAAAGAACTTTGCGTAAAGTAAACAGTCCTTCCACCCGCAAGTACAAGCACCGTTGTTTTCCCCCTTGTGTCAACAGCACATCCCCTAGACTCATGTTTCTGTCACTCAAGCTAGTCATCGGGGGAGGGGGGCATGAACCCACAATCATGCATAACACTCCCTCTTGGAGTCACTACCTACTACTTGGCCAAAGCAATAAACAGCAACGGAGAACATGCAAGAATTACTCTAGAACATAAATATAAAAGAGGAGAATCAAATATATTACTCAAACACAATCTGAACATAGTCTCATAATCCATCGGATCCGAGCAAACTCAACATAGCAACAGCAAAAATATTACATATGTGCCTCGATCATGTAGGGCAGCTCACGAGGTCTAATCCATGAAGAACAAAGAGGGGAGGAGAACATCACGTAGCTACTGATCATAGACCTATGGTCCAAGGTGGACAACTCACAGTTCATCCGGGAATCATCCATGGTGGTGGAGAAGCTCCCGGAGGTGGTTCCTCCCTTCAGCAGGGTGTCGGGAAGAGGTCTCCTGGTGCTCCCGATCTTGGAAGCGCGGCGGCGGCGGAACAATGGAGAGATTGCGAAAAAGGGTTCCCGTCTTAGGGGTTTTGTGTCACGGAGAATATATGGGCGAAGGGGGCAGCCAAGGGGCCACCAGGGGCCTAGGCGGCCTCCTGACGCGGCCCCACCCTAGGGCGCGCCGAGAGGGAGCCTGGGGCCTTGGTGGGTCTCCTCTGCCCCCCTCCCCCTCGGTGATTCCGGAAGCTTCTAAAGGGCTGATTTTTTATTGGATTTTCCCGAATTTTTGGAGCACTTTTAATATGGGGGAAACCTGAAATAGAAAAACTGTAGAAAACAATAACTGGCACTGGGGTGCACTAAGTTAATAAGTTAGTTCAAATATGATCAAAAGTGTATGGAAGTTCATCAATAACATAGCAATATCACACAAAAGAGGCATGGAGCAAGCAGAAATTATAGATACGTTTTGGACGTGTCAACGTCCCCAAGCTTAAGTCCTGCTCGTCCTCGAGTAAGTAAGTGATAAAAGCATAATTTCTGTGGTGACATGCTAACAACCATATAAGAACTTTTAAGTAAAGCAATCAAGGCATGTAATTCAATTCAAGTCATAACAGGAAAGAGTCTATATTTAGCATTGAAACAAGTAACATAAGAACATAAAGGTGCAAGAGCTCTCGCTGTCCGTGACTCGAATGTCTCCAAATGGTGTTTGCATGCAAGAAAGGGGATAGGGATATACGAGAAAAAAGTATTTTTGTGTTGAGAACTTAATCTACTAAAGTTTCACACTTGGTCTTCTTTGGAATCTTATCTTGACTCATCCCCAGACCACTAGCCAGGTACAAGTCAAAATGATCCACTCCTTTTCGACGTTTTGATCACTCATGCAATGGATGAGCGTAAGCAAGAAAGTTGACACTTAGGATGGCAAAGAGAGAATATTGTGGAGGAGGAAGAAAAAAAGGTGTGAAAGGCTCACATCAATGAGGAAAATCATAGGCGACAGAAAGCCAAATGATAGATATGATGTGAGGAGTAGGGATGGCCATGCACCGGATGCACATATGAGCTAAGGTAAGCTCTCCAATGGAACTAGTGGGGGTGCATCCAACTTTCTTGCTCAAGAAGACCTATAGCTCATTTGAGGAGGCTCATCATTGGAATATACAAGCCAAGTTCTATAGTGTGAAGGTCCCCACATAGCTATATTCATGAATGATAATCTCTATGGAGTACAAGATATAAGATGGAGTACGAGTGTGGATCTCTCAAAAGGAATAGTAGTGTGCTCCTTCTCTCTTTTTATTTCTTTTTCTCTTTTTTCTATTTTTATGTATTTTTTTGGTGGCCTCAATGGCTCTTTATATTTCTCTCATTTGTCCTCTTTAGGATCTTTTGATTTTGTCCACTTTGGGATCTTTTCCTCACATTAGGGGCAACACTCAATATATTACAAGAAGTATAGAAGATCTTTCACACTTTACAAAAGTACTCATATCATAAATAAAATGTAACTATCATGATGTATGCAAATGTATGCCTTTGCCAGGGTAGAAGGATATGCAATGATACTAGCGCGTCATGTAGCAATGAATAGGGCAAGGCCCAACTAGCATGCGGCTCATCGATCAAGAAAGTAGCATGTATGACATGAAGATCTAGTCATGAGAAGGTGGAGGCTGCATGGAGATGTATCTCGGAAAGGCTATGGAAATGCCTTGATAGGTAGTTATGGTGGCTGTTTTGAGGAAGGATATAAGGGGGCTTATGATGAAAGAGCGTATCATGCCAAGGGTTTGGATGTATCGGCGAAGGTGGACGCCAACTCTCGGAGTGAGAAGAAAGCAATGCACGGCACAGGAGAGGCTAGAAAAATATGGGAAGGTGGAAGTGTCAAATTGCGAATACTCACATTAGTCCAAAGAACTCATGCACTTATTATCGGTGACTCTCAATCTAATAAGGAGGTTTCACAAAGAGACAAGTACCCCGAGGAGGAGTGTATGGGGTTTTGGTTATCCTTGCGCATCCTCGACTCATGGTACACGAGTGTACTCTAATATTCGATCCCTCCAAAGAGCAGTGATCCATCTAGTAGCTAAAGTTCTCAACTAATTTTGTACGTTTTGAAAATAAACACAGATTTCCCAAAATACGACATCTATCACTAATAGGCTAAAGCTCTTGGCACCAAAAGTCAAATATTACTCAGAGCAATACCTCAAAACTATTGCAAGTTACTACTAAAAAAAAGAATAGGAACCTCAATTACCTACTTCAAGTCAAGACACAAAACTCAGTGCAACAGGCAAACTCTCTAAACAAGATAAATATGAAAACTCAAGAGGGTTCCAGCAACAAACTAAACAAAATCTCTTAAAAAGATAAGCATGAAAAGTAAGAGCTAAACATGACAGTAGGTATGAAAAAGATAAAGAACACTCACAGCAAAGATATAGGCACGAAAAATCCTATGATGTGTTCTAGATTTTGAAAGTGGAGCGTGTTTCTCTCCCACACAAAGAAGACTGGATTCTAAATTGTAATGAACATAAAGCAAAGCTAAATAAAACTAGAAATAAAACCTAAGAGCGAGACGCTCCAAGCATAGCACATAACGCATGAAGTGATAAAAATATAGTGAAACGAGAGACGAACTGATAATTGTTGATGGAGAAGGGGATGCACGGGGGCATCCCCAAGCTTAGACGCTTGAGTCTCCTTGAATATTTTTTGGGGATGCATGGGGGCATCCCCAAGCTTGAGCGCTTGAAACTCCTGAATCTTCTTTCATCATCTTCCATCGCACACTTGAAAACTCCCTTCATACATAACTCATCATAATCTGATTAGCAAGGTTAGTACCCATAATAAAATAAATTTTTTCTCTACTGGAAGTAAGGATATTCTTGAATAGCTACTGTTTCTCAAGATTGCCAAAAAGTTTTTGCACAGAAAAAGTAAGCTTAAGGTTTGCAAAATGAAGAAAAGGAAAAACAGGACAGAATCTGTGAAAAACAGACCAGCAGGTAGTAAATAATTTTTTAGGGATACTTCTGCAACTCAAATAAAAAAACAGAACATACGAAAGTTCCATAATTGTATAGAGAATGCTGTGTAAGAATTTCAGCTCAAAAAGATGAACTGGGATTTGTCTGTGATTTTTCTAGTCACGAGGACAGAATCTGTTTTCTGGACCGCATGTCACAATTTCACTTCCCTTGTCATATGAGGCTATAATTGGCACAAAGCTTGAAAAGTAAAGATACAATGATGTTGCTACAGTAGTAACAATCATCAAGACCACTAAAAACAGAAGAAGAACAAAAAGGAAATCTTAAATTCATTGCGGGCTACCTCCCGAAAGCGCTTCTTTAAAGCCATTAGCTAGTCTTAATGAAAATAGGTCAAGTTGTATCCATTGGGCCATCATCAAGATCATCAAAAAGCTCTTCAATAGTACAACCACTCTTAAGACGTCTTTCAAATAAAGGCCTAATAAAGATACTTCTAGGAATAAAAGCAAAAGGCGGAAGATCAATTGGAGTCTCATTTATTCTATTAAAGAGAGGTATTTTTTCCAAAGTCTTCACAGTTTCAACCCTTTTGGCAATAGATAGATTATTTTTGAAACGAGGAGCCTTTGGAACGTAAACGAACCTAGGTTCCTTCTTTGCTGGAGTTTCCACCTTTTTGGTTTTGATTGAGGAGAAAGTATTTCCTAGAGTGTCAATGATTTCCTCAATCTTATCAATCCTAGAAGGGTCCAAGTCTTGGGATTTGATGGTCTCCAATGTTTTGAGAATTTTATGCATGGAGCTATCAAGTCTATTCAAATTCCCTTGAACCTTACGATCCAACGCACTTATCTTATTAATGCTTGGCATCTCTAGCTCTATCTTTTCAAGTTTTTTCATAATGTGAGCTAGGGTAATGTCCTCTTGAATGCTAGCAACAGGGAGGTTTCCAACAATATTTTCCATAATACTAAGAGCTTCCCAATCTGGGACTTCTAGGAAATTCTCATTGATAGCAGTATCTAGAATAAACCTATTCCAAGAAGTAATTCCAACAGAAAAGTTTCTAAGAAGGATAGTAGTAGATTGCTTCTTGGTGGCCCTTTTTTGAGAATCATTAATTTTATACCAGGCATCTTTAAGACTTTCACCACCTCTTTGTTTAAAGGTGAGCACTTCTTCTTCGCCAAAGGTAAAAGGACCAGACATAATAACGAATACTAGCAAGGTAACTATTTTTTTTATAAAGGACACTAAAGCAAAAAATAAAAAGTAAAATAACAAGACTAAAAAGCAAAGATAAAAGATAGTGTGCAACTCCCCTATCTTGAAGAGTGGAGTCCCCGACAACGGCGCCAGAAATTTCTTTTGATGGTACGATTTAACGCCCCCTCGTTGGTTACCCAAAGTGGAAGTTTGAGATGTAGAAAGCAGCAAATTTCCCTTAGCGAAGATGCTAAGGATGAGTATCGAACTAGTAGGACTCCAACAGATACAAGAAGGTGGTAAAGTGAACAATGGCGCCGTTCACAATCGAGGTTGCTTACTTTACCTGGACCTGCACACACAACAGATAACTTTGCTCCCAATGAGTTCAGAGAGGTAGTCAATCCCTCTGGCCTTGTTGTTTACAAAGGATCAAACGCACGGGATAATAATGATAGTGATAGCAACGGAAAAGTAAATAAAGCAGTAAATAAATAGTGGGTGTAAACAGTATTGGAAATATGGACAGCTGGTCAACTGACAGTGGTGTAAATGTCTCTCTCCCAAAAGACGATAAAATAGCCATGCGAGGTAAACAAATCACAGCTGGTCAATTGACAGGATTATGTGCGCAAACCAATGCTAACTATGCTATAAAGAAAGGAAGAGGCTCAAAAGCATGGGTGGTACGCCAAGACAAGTAGACCGAAATCCATCTGCATCTACCTACTAATCATCCACCTTGAGATATCTATCCAGAACATCTCGCTGGTATTAATTTGCGAATCCCACCCAAAGTGTAAACTCAAAGCAACGGACAACTGCATTAATTAACTTTGCGTTAAGTAAACAATCCTTGCACCTGCAAGTATAAGCACCGTTGTTTTCCCCCTTGTGGAAACAACACATCCCCTAGACTCATGTTTCTGTCACTCAAGCTAGTCATCCGGGGGCATGAACCCACAATCATGCAAAACGCTCCCTCTTGGAGTCACTACCTACTACTTGGCCAAAGCAATAAACAGCAACGGAGAACATGCAAGAATTACTCTAGAACATAAATATAAAAGAGGAGAATCAAATATATTACTCAAACACAATCTGAACATAGTCTCATAATCTAGCAGATCCCAGCAAACTCAACATAGCAACAACAGAAATAGTACATATGTGCCTCGATCATGTAGGCCAGCTCACGCGGTCTAATCCATGAAGAACAAAGAGGCGAGGAGAACATCACATAGCTACTTATCATAGACCCATGGTCCAAGGTGGACTACTCACGGTTCATCCGGGAAGCATCCATGGTGGTGGAGAAGCTCCCAGAGGTGGTTCCTCCCTCCGGCAGGGTGCCGGGAAGAGGTCTCCTGGTGCTCCCGATCTTGGATGCGCGGCGGCGGCGGAACAGAGGAGAGATCGCGAAAAATGGTTCCCGTCTCGGGGGTTTTGCGTTACGGAGAGTATATGGGCGAAAGGGGCATCCATGGGGGCCACCAGGGGCCAAGCGGCCCCCTGGCGCGGCCCCACCCTAGGGCGCGCTGGGAGGGCGCCTGGGGCGCTGGTGGGTCCCCTCTGACCCCTTCTCGGTGACTTCCGAAGCTTCTGAAGCGCTAATTTTTTATTGGATTTTCCCGAATTTTTGGAGCACTTTTAATATGGGGGAAACCTGAAATAGAAAAACAGCAGAAAAAAGGAACTGGCACTGGGGTGCACTGAGTTAATAAGTTAGTCCAAATATGATCAAAAGTGTATGGAAGTTATTCAATAACATAGCAATATCACACAAAAGAGGCATGGAGCAAGCAGAAATTATAGATACGTTTTGGACGTATCAATGTGAATGTCATTGCTAGAAACAACTTTAATAATAATGCTTATAGGGGCAACTTTGCTAGTAATCCTAGACCGTTTCATCCAACTATGGGAACAACAACACTTACCCTAGCAACTCCTATCCTACTTACAAGGAAAGAGGCCTACCTAGCTATGTGAAATTGATGGAAATAGAGAGGGCTACTAAGAATTATATGCATACCCAGTTCGAACAAAACAAAGCCTTCTCTAAGCAAATAGGTGAGCACACTGCCATTTTAAAAAACATTGGTGAACAACCTGAGAGCCTGAACAGTGAAATCTCTAATCTCCAAACTAGACTTACCGCCACTAAAACCCATGTTTCGAATATGTCCCACACCCAATCTACTTTGATAAACCAAATGGCAGCCAAGCCAGGAGTTATCCCTATGGAAGAGGATAGAATTAAGAGCCTTCCTACACACCACACAGTTTCCACTATCCAAGTTGTTGAGGATACCGCAACTATTAGCACCCAATGCACTCCTGGTCCCATTGGACCTATTAATGGTGATGCTAATACCTCAACCGTAGAAGAAGAAACTCCTATGAACATAGAGGGTTTCAAACAAGTGAGACTAGATGAAACTACTAACACCTTTGATAGTAGTGATATTGATTTTGATAGTTGCACCCTCTCAGAAGTTATTATCTTACTACACAAAATGTCTAGAGACCCCCACACTAGCACACTTAATCTTGCCTTGACGGAGCATATTACAAATGCTTTCATCAAAGCTAGGGAGGAGAAGCTTAGGATAGAAGCCTCCAAACCTAGGAAGCTAGATGATGGTTGGGACCCTATGATCAAAATAAAATTAAATAACTTCTCTTGCTATGCTTTATGTGACGTTTGAGCTAGTACCTCTGTCATGCCCAAAAGAATGTATGATATGTATGAATTGAAACCTTTTGATTCTTGTTCTTTTGGTGTTCTTCTTGTCGATTCTTCCGTAAAGAAACCTTTGGGGAAGATCGACAATGTTCTTATAATTGTCAATGACAACTATGTTCCCGTTGATTTTATTATTATGGATATAGAGTGTGAACCTTTATGTCCAATTATCTTTGGACGTCCTTTTCTCCGCACCGTTGGTGCCATCTTTGACATGAAAGAGGGGAATATAAATTTCAATTCCCTCTCAAAAAGGGGATGGAACACTTCCCTAGAAAGAAAATCAAGTTGCCTTTTGAGTCCGTTACACAGGCTAGCTATTCTCTTTCTCTTGATAAAACTTGATTCTTCTTTTTCCTTATTCCTAGCTTAAAGGCGTAAAAGAAAGCGCTTGTTGGGAGGCAACCCAAGATGTTTTTACTTCTATTTTTAGTGGTCTTTATGATTGTTACTACTGTAGCAACATCATTGTATCTTTATTTTCAAGATTTGTGCCAAGTTATAGCCTCATATGACAAGGGAAGCAAAAGTTGTGACATGATGTCCAGAAAACAAATTCTGTCCACTTTACGGGAAAAATCAGATCAAATCACCAATTCATCTTTTTGAGCTGAATTTTTTACACAGCGTGCTCTATAAAATCGCGAAACTTCCGTATGTTCTGAGTTTTTGGTTTGAGTTGTAGAATTATCCCAAAAAAATCTCTACTACATGTTGTTCTGTTTTTCACAGATTCTGCCATGTTTTTTCTATCCTTACTTTTGCAAACCTTAAGCTTCCTTTTTCTTTGCAAAAACCTTTTGGCAATCTTGAGAAATAGTAGCTCTTCAAGAATATCTTTATATCCAGTGAGGAAAAATAATTTTATTAAGGGTACTAACCTCTCTAATCAGCTTATGATGAGTTATGTGTAAGGCCCGATATGCGGTACTGTTCCAAATCTAGATGTTTCCATCCAGATCCAGGGACGAAGCACATATCGGTCCCACCGCGACATATGATGAAGTCATATGCCCCGGATTTCCAACATGATATCACAACATTACAGATACAAGAATACATCTCATACAATCGGCATACAACTGCCTTAAATACAATACAACAACGGAAGATACATGTCTGAGTACAGACTACAACCAAATGCCTACTGGCAAAGAGAAAAACATCGATCCCATAACCACACGGGTCCAGGCCGTCCGCCGGGATCCGCCTAACTAGTCGTCGTCGAGTCTCCACGTGAAACGTCGATAACCATACCTGTTGTCGATCAAGAACCCTGAAAAGAGTTTGGGGGTAGTATCATGAGTACAGAAGTACTCAGCATCCAACTGTAGTGGTCAACTGACCCAGCAAGGACTTCATCACTCGTCATTCTAGGACAACTAGTAGTTTACGGTAAGGATGGGGTAAGTAGTGAGGTTTCTGCCGCACTAGCATGTATGAAGTGGCTAACGATCTAGAGAGTAAGATAAGAAGCCAAGCATTCGATGAGGAATCGCCTCCAACAAGTCCGCTATCCACCTACTACGCAAACATAACACCTATCCTATTGTTTTCCTCCTCTTTGCATCCCGACGAAGAAGAATTAGTCAAGGCACACACACATTGATCAAGTTATATTAAGATTATATCAGTTGTTGTTGTCTATGAACAAGGAGTAGGTCTCAAGTCGTACATAACCGTGGACACGGCTTCTCGAAAAGATTTAACACCGCAGGGGTGTACCAACTGCCCATTACAAGGCTCCGCAAGCACACCCATCTCTCTTAGTTGCTACCCATCACAGGAATCCATTTTATGATTTAGTTCCAAGAGACCCGAAACGACAGGTCCCTCTAACTAACAACGAACAAATCCGAGTGGCCCCCGGGAAGTCGACACCCAATCCAAAAGCTGGCCCCGCTCTCGGATCGGACTCTTCCGTCTCAAAAGGGTTTGGGTTACCAAGACGCCTCACGTGAGGCCTCGGGCCCTCGCCGGTCAAAGGTGGACCAATAGGGAAACAAAGTCCTCACTGGTCTGGGTTGTTTTAAAGGATGTCTACCAGGAGCTACCCGACAGGCATATATGCATGGTTTTCAAATGGTAAATCAGCTTGGGCCACCTCTAGAAATGTTTGAAGCTAGATAGGTAAGAAAAGGGGACCCCATAAAATCCCACACGCGGTTAGGCACACTCAGTCTTAAAACCAATACCCGGAACTCGGATCCTAGGTGACTCAAATGGAACAAAGCGTCGGGGCGGGATAGCCTAGACCTTCAATCCTTTCGTCGAATATAGTCAACATTTATAATAATCATATCATCAGCAACAATAATAATAATATGATATCCCAAACCAAGGAGTAACAGAGTAACATCGTAGCATCCTAAGCATGCATACTAAGCACGGGCTGAGGAACGAGCAATAGTAACATAGTAGTACAAGGTTTGCTAGGAGGGGACATGGTTGTATCGGTTTGAAAGAGGCTGTAAACATGTGTTAGGATCAAACATCGAACCTAACCTAGACTAACATGCAAACCGCTGGTTGAAATAGAATGGATCATAAGTAATGTATAGTCCTTGCCTGTTGATAAGTCGGGTTCCGAAGGTGTAGTTGATCGCAAGCTCGCAACGTCTCCGAGAGGTACCCACGGAAGCACACAAGACGGTAAACACTGGAAAGAAATCAACGAGCAAGCCTCTATTACTACGAGGCAAACACGAGCAAGCATCAACAAGAAGGAAACACGAGACATCGCACCTACCGTCGAGAGCGGTTACTAACAAGTTAAGTGGAGTACTCGTCGCACACGACGATACTGCACATTTACGATGGTTCAAGTTGTTTAGCTACACAAGGTGAGCAAAAGGTTGTTAACATGACATATCACTCAAGCATGGCATGTCACACAAGCATAGAAAAAGGAGAAGCATAAATAAACTATCTAATCTAGTCACTTTAAGTGGGGGGTAAAACCTATACGTGGCAAACTATGCCGGACCCCACGATAAAAATGAATTTGGTACTGTTTTTCCCTGAACAATATTTTATTATTCTTATTAGCAATCAAGAGCAGCATAAACACAATCTACATGCAATTCTAGTCAAGTTACATATAAAGAAGATTTTTAACAGAGCAACGGTTAAAACGTTATTAAAGAAACAAATTACAGTGGCATGCGCTGTAATTAACAGGTCAACAACATGTAAACAAGGTCAAACATGGAAAATGAGCACATTTTCGTAATCTACACAAAAATCTAAGCAAGTTTCATGTTTAAAGCGCCGCGATCCGAGCTACGAGCAAAAATATACGGGCATCACAAAATTACTACACAATCTAGAAAAAAAATAAACTAGAAAAGAAAAAAAACAGTTAACGGGCAGAATCTGAAGCTAATGGGCCCAACAGTGCAGCAGCAAATACGAAAAAAGGGGGGGCGCCTCACCATTGGGCCAGGCCCAAGAGGCAGAGCAGGCCTGGAGGGGGCGGTCGGGCCGTGGCTGCAGGCCGAGCTGGGCTGCGCTGCAGGGGCCCACGTGGCCGCAGCGGTCCACGGTCGCGGGGCGCGCTGGATCCCGCACGGCGGCGGCCGGCGGAACCGTCGGCCCTCCGGCGAGGGGCGCGGCGAGGGGGCGGTGCATGGAGGCTGGGGTGGCGCGCGCGCGGAGGATCTGCCCGATCCGGTCGCCGGCGAGGTCCCTGGCGGCGCGGGGCGAGGCGAGGCAGCCGACCAGATCTTGGTTCGTCCATGGCGGCGCTGGTGCAGCCCACTGCGAGGAGAGGGAGGACGGGTGAGAGATGAGGTCAGGGGAAGAAGAGGAAGGAGGGAGGAGAAGCGCGGGAGAAGGAGAGGAGGCTGGCCGGCCGGCTACTCGCCGGAGCGCGGCGCGGCGGCGGCGTGGAGGACGCAGGCGAAAGAGGAGCTCCACGGGCGGCAGGCTTCGCGGGCCGCGGCGGCGGATCTCGGGCCCGCGGGGCCCGGACGTGGTCTGGCTGGCTGCTGGAGTCTACGTGGCGGCCTATGGAGCCCTTGGATCTCAGATCCAGCGGTTGGGATCGCCTGGTTAGCTAGGGTTTCGGGATTGGGTGGTTTTTGGAGAAAATTGGAGAAAATCTGAGGGTGTGGCTGCAATTTTAGCTTGGGGAAAACCTAGAAGGGGGTGGGAGTGTGGTGGTCTTTACATAGCCCAGGTGGCTGGCAGTTTGCAAAAACATCCCCGGTTTTTCTCTCGCGCGCGACGTGTTTACTTTTCTGACCGCCGAGGGTCCGCAGGACCTCCGATTCGGGTAAAACTTCGAATTACGCGATCAGCGCGTCGAGCCGGCGGCGTTCACCTCGCGCTGGAACCGTTCCGAGAACACTTTCCGGCGCGCTATAAAAATATCCCATTTAATTATTAAGCGGGGTTTTTCGTTCCGTTGGATGTGGCTGGTCTCGTGCGGTTTCGCGACGGTGACTCGGGTGAAACCCGGTTTCGAAAGGTCGAGTGTCAGGGTGGCAAGGGTCGGTCTCCGTCCGGTACGAGATAAGAGGGGGGTAAATAATCGCCGGTTGATAAATCGGGGATGAAAACATCGCAAACCAAATCAGACAATCAAACAATTCACACCGAAAACATTTTTTTAATTTTTGTGAAATCTGGTCTGTTACATTATGTATGAAGGGAGTTTTCAAGTGTGCGATGGAAGATGATGAAAGAAGATTCAGGAGTGTCAAGCGTCAAGCTTGGGGATGCCCCCATGCATCCCCAATAAACATTCAAGAAGACTCAAGCTTCTAATCTTGGGGATGTCCCCGTGCATCCCCTTCTGCATAAACAATCATTAGTTCGTCCTTTGTCTGACCATATTTTTATCACTTCATGCGTTATGTGCTATGCTTGGAGCGTCCCGCTCTTAGGTTTTATTTTTAGTTTTTTCAGCTTTGCTTGTTGTTCATAACAAGTTAGACCCCGTCTTACTTTGTGTGGGAGAGAAATACGCTCCACTTTCAAAATCTAGAACACATCATAGGATTTTTCATGCCTATCTTTTTGCTGTTGTGTGTTCTTTATCTTTTTATAGCTACTGCCATGTTTAGTTTTAGTTTTAGTTTTAGTTTGTCTTTAGCAAGAGCCTAGCTTTTGTTTAGTTTGTTGCTGGAACTCTCTTTAGTTTTCATGTTTATCTTGTTAAGAGAGTTTGTTGTTGCACTGAGTTGTGTCTTGTCTTGGAAGTAGGTAATTGAGGTTGCTATTTAATTTTAGTAGTAACCTGCAACGGTTTTGAGGTGTTGATGTGAGTAATTTTTGAACTTTTGGTGTAAAGAGCTCTATCCTATTAGTGATAGGTGTCGTTTTTGGGCAATCCGTGTTTATTTTCAAAAACCTACAAAACTAGTTGAGAACTCTAGCTACTAGATGGATCGCTAATCTTTGAAGGGATCGAATATTAGAGTACACTCAAGTACCATGAGTCGAGGATGGGCAAGGATAACCAAACCCCCATACACTCCTCCTCGAGGAACTTGTCTCTTTGTGAACCTCCTTATTAGATTGAGAGTTACCGATAATAAGTGCATGAGTTCTTCGGAATAATGTAAGTATTGAAAGTTGAAACTTCCACCACCTCATATTTTCTAGCCTCTCCTATGTCGTACATTGCTTTCTTCTCACTCTGAGAGTTGGTTTCCACGTTCGCCGGTACATCCCAACCCTTGGCATGATACACTCTGTCATCATAAACCTCCTTATATATTTCCTTAAAATAGCTACCATACCTACCTATCAAGGCATTTCCATAGCCTTTCCAAGATATATTGCCATGCAACATCCACCTCTTCATGACTTGATCTTCATGTCATACATGTTCCTGCTACACTGACAATGGCATACATTGCATACATCATGATAAATACATCTTCTTTATGATTTGAGTACCTTGTAAAGTGTGAAAGATCTTCTATAACCTCTCGTAAATTAGAGTGTTTCCCTTAAGTGAGGAAAAGATCCCAAAATGGACAAAATAAAAGATCCCAAAGAGGACAAATGAGACTTAAATAGAAAGAGCCACTGAGGCCACCAAAAAAATAAAAAAATAGAAAAAAGAGAAATAGAAATAAAAAGAGAGAACGGGGCAACACTACTATCCTTTTGAAAGATCCACACTAGTAGTCCCTCTTATCCTTGTACTCCATAGAGATGATCATTCATGCATATTGCTATGTGGGGACCTTCACACTATAGAACTTGGCTTGTATATTCCAAGGATGAGCCTCCTCAAAAGAGCTCTAGGTATTCATGAGCGAGCAAGTTAGATGCACCCCCACTAGTTCCATTGGAGAAATTTTCAGCTCATATGTGCATCCTTTGCATGGCAATCCCTACTCCTCACATCATATCTATCATTTGGCCTTCTCGCCTATGATTGTCCTCATTGATGTGAGCCTTTCTCACCTTTTTGTCTTCCTCCTCCACCATATTTCTCTCTTTTCCATTCTAAGTGTCAACTCTCGTGCTTACGCTCATCCATTGCATGAGTGTTAAAAATATCAAAAAGGAGTGGATCAAATTGACTTGTACCTGGCTAGTGGTCTGGGGACGAGTCAAGATAAGATTCCAAAGAAGACCAAGTGTGAAACTTTAGTAGATTGAGTTGTCAACACAAAAATAATTTTTTATCGTATTCCCTATCCCTCTTCTTGCACGCAAACACCATTTGGAGAAACTCGAGTCACGGACAGCGAGAGCTCTTGCACCTAATGTTCTTTCGTTGCTTGTTTCAGTGCTAATATAGACTCTTGCATGTTATGACTTGAATTGAATCACATACCTTGATTGCTTTACTTTTCAAAGTTCTTATATGGTTGCTAGCATGTCACCATAGAAATTATGCTTATTATCATTTACCTACTCGAGGATGAGCAGGGATTAAGCTTGGGGATGTTGATACGTTCTGCTCGCTCCATTCATGTTTTGTGTGATATTGCTATGATCTAGATACACTTTCATACACTTTTGATCATATTTGGACTAACCTATTAACCCAGTGCACCCCAGTGCCAGTTTCTGTTTTCTGCTGTTTTTCTATTTCAGTTTAACCCCATATAAAAAGTGCTCCAAAAATCCGGGAAAATCAGATAAAAAATCAGCATACCGGAAGCTTCTAGAGCCCCGAAGGAGGGCCAGGGGGCCACCACCAGGTGCCCAGGCGGACACCTGGCACGTCCAGGGGCCTGGCCGCGCTAGGGGGCGCCTAGACTCCTGGTGGCCCCCTTGGCTTCCCCCCTTCGCCTATTTAATCTCCGTCATGGGAAACCTCCGAAGACAGAACCCTTTTTCGCTATCTCGCCTCTGTTCCGCCGCCGCTGTGCTTCCAAGATCGGGAGTACCGTCAGGACCCTTCCCGGCACCATGCCGGAGGGAGAATCGACCTCCGGGAGCTTCTCCTCCACCATGGACGCTTCCCGAATGTGTCGTGACTAGTTTCCTTTGGACCATGGGTCCGTGATCATTATCTATGTGATGTTCTCCTCCCCTCTTTGTTCTTCATGGTTTAGACCTGGTGAGCTGCCCTACATGATTGAGGCACATATGTAATCTTTCTGCTTTTGCTATGCTGAGTTTGATGGGATCTGATGGATTGTGAGATTATGTTCAGATTCTGATAGAGTAATATAATTGGCTCTTATCTTTTGTATTTTTGTTCCGAAGTAATTCTTGCATGTTCTCCGTTGTTGTTTACTGCTTTGGCCAAGTGGTAGGTAGTAACTCAAAGAGGGAACGTTATCCTCCATTGTGGGTACATGCCCCCTGATGACACGCTTGAGTGATAGAAACATGTGTCTAGGGGATGTGCTGTGGCCACAAGGGGGAAAACAACGGTGCTTGTAACCGCGGTTGCAAGGATTATTTACTTTACTCAAAGTTCTTTTTAATGCAGTTATATGTTGCTTTGGGTTTACACTTTGGGTGGGGCTCGCAAGTTAATACCAGCGAGATGTTCTGGATAGATATCTCAAGGTGGATGATTAATAGTAGATGCAGATGGATTTCGGTCTACTTATTTTGGCGTACTACCCATGCTTTTGAGCCTCTTCCTTTCGTTTGTAGCATAGTTAGCATTGCGGTTCGTTTATAATCCTGTCAATTTCCGCTCTGTAATTTTTTTACCTCGCATAGCAGTTTTATCGTCTTTTGGAGAGACATCACTAGTGAACATCACGAGACTCTGGTCCATATTCTCAACATTGTTTGCAAGCTTATTTCCTTTTCAGTATTTACTTTCAGTTGCTATCATTATCATTATCCCTTGTGTATGATCCTTTGTAAACAACAAGACCGCAGAGATTGACAACCTCTCTAAACTTCGTTGGGAGCAAAGTTGTAACAGCCCAGATTTCACAAAAATTAAAAATTTTGTTTTCGGTGTGAATTGTTTGATTGTCTGAATTGTTTGCGGTGTTTTCATCCCCGATTTATCGATCGGCGATTATTTTCCCCCCTCTTATCTCGTACCGGACGGAGACCGACCCTTGACACCATGACACTCGACCTTTGCGACACCGGGTTTCACCCGATCACCGTCGCGAAACCCGCACGAGACTAGCCGCAACCAACGGAACGAAAAACCCCGTTTAATAATAAAACGGGTTATTTTTATAGCGCGTAGGAAAGTTTTCTCGAAACGGTTCCAGCGCATGGTGAACGCCGCCGGCTCGACGCGTTGATCGCGCAGTTCGAAGTATTACCCGAATCGGAGGTCCTGCGGACCCCCAGCGGTCAGAAACGTAAGCACCGCTTGCGCGAGAGAAAAACGAGGATGTTTTTGCAAATTGCCAGCCACCTGGGCTATATAGACCACCACCTCCCCTACCATTTATAGGGTTTCCCTCTGGTAAAAATTGCAGCCACCCCCCTGATCTCCCTCAGATCTGCCCCTCTAATCCCTCTCTCCCCGAAACCCTAGCTCCCAGCCTCTCCCGACCGTCTGATCCAGAGATCAACAACCCTCAAACAGCCACGTCACCACCTCTAGCCCCCATTCGGTTTGGGCCCTGCAGGGGCCTCCCAACCCGCATGGGCCTGGATCTGGGCCGCCGCCGCCCACGGAGGATCCTCCGCCCCTTCGACTACTGGGACAGGCCCAGCAAGGTGAGCGGCACTTTTTCTTTTTTCTAGCCCGATTAAGTTTAGTGCATAGTGCGCTTTTAATTATCTAGCGCTCGTCTGTTTCGGCCTGTTTAGTTTTTTTCAGCTAGGTTTTTATTATTATTGCAGATTGTGTTATATTTTTGCGATGCCCGTATCTTTTTAACCGTAACTCCGTTTGGAGTGTTCTTTATATGTAATTGATTGGTTTTTCGTGTACTTTGTGTTTATGCTATTGTTTGCTGCCGTTCTCGGAACGGTTCTAGAAGGAAGTGAATGCCGCCGGCTCGACGCGCTGATCGCGCGGTTTGAAGTTGTACCCGAATCGGAGGTCCTGCGGACCCCCGGCGGTCAGAAACGTAAGCACCTGGGCTATATAAAGGCCACCATCTCCCCTACCATTTCTAGGGTTTCCCTCTGGTAAAAATTGCAGCCACCCCCCTAATCTCCCTCAGATCTACCCCTCTAATCCCTCTCTCCCCGAAACCCTAGCTCCCAGCTTCCCTCGACCGTCCAATCCAGAGATTAACGGCCCTCACACAGCCACGTCGCCACCTCTAGCCCCCGGTCGGTTTGGGCCCCGCAGGGGCCTCCCCAGCATGCTCGGGCCCGGATCTGGGCCGCCGCCGCCCACGGAGGATCCTCCTCCCGAGTGCCTTGCGCCGCCGTACTCCGGCAACCGAAGTCGCCGCGCCGCCGTAGCCCCGGTGATCTCCTTCACCTCGCCTCCCTCCCCTTTTCCCCTGCTCTCTCTCACCCCCGCCCTCTCTTCCCGCAGCGCACAAGACTCCATGGAGTTGCGCCCGCAAGAACTCAGAGCCGCCATGGCCATGGCGTGAGGGAGCTCTTGCCGCTGCCCCTGAACCTCACCGACGCGCTCCCCCGGCCAACTCCGGCAGCCTCCTCCAGCTGCGTCACCTCCCGCGGCCTCCTCCTTGTCGCCCCGCCTGCGCCCGCTCGCCGGAGCACTCGTCAGCGCCGCCCACTTCGTCGTCGGGATCGGGATCGAGGATACCGTCCGATCCAACCGCGCGCGCCCGCCAGTTGGGCCCAGCAGCACCGGCGGACCAGCTCCTTCGCACCGGCGTCCCCTCAGCCCAGCAGTGCAGCATGGACCGCGCCAGTTCCTCGCCTCGGGCGAGAGTGGCCTATCCTCCGCCCCTTCGCCTACTGGGCCAGGCCCAGCAAGGTGAGCGGCACTTTTTATTTTTCCTTTCCTTTTGTTTTTTTGTTCTTTTTTTTTCTTGCTGCACTTTTGGGACGGCCCGATTAAGTTTAGTGCACAGTGCGCTTTTAATTATCTAGCGCTCGTTTGTTTCGGCCTATTTAGTTTTTTCTGTTAGGTTCTTATTATTATTGCAGATTGTGTTATATTTTTGCGATGCCCGTATCTTTTTAACCGTAACTCCGTTTGGAGTGTTCTTTATATGTAACTTGATTAGTTTTTCGTGTACTTTGTGTGTATGCTATTCTTTGCTGCCGTTAACCAACCTAAAATATGGTTTAGGGCAGAACATGTCGGGTCCCGGAATAAGCGTATGTAATTCCAGTCACAACTCAATCATATGGAGAGCCGAGAGTCGTACCCACTTGTCTAAGCAGACAAGGCCAAGCACAGAACACTCTCGGAAAGCATCGAACGTGATGGGCATCCCATCCAAGCCGGATGATCAACTGAGATGGGTCCTCATCGCCAGCTCACAAGTCTAAATGATTATGGGTGGTGAAATCCCATACTCATAGACAAGTCGCCTCAACAGTATTATCGATTGAAATAGAACACTTACATAAACAGACTCCAGCCCGATCACTTAGTCGGGGTCTAGGGCGGGCTCGATCATACAACAAAGAGTGCACGTGACAGAGTCACGAGCTATCGCATCGCGATGCCCCAAGCTGCGCACATCTAAGGGCCACTTGGTGTATAAAAGACCGCCAGCCGGATCACAACTAAGGTCTCTAAAACCCATACTAAGACATGCATCTTATAATCATACACGCAGCACACATGTCCAGTATGAACAGCAGGTATCATCACATAACTCTACAAAGTACTTCCTTATTGACTTACACATAGAGCATACAAAGATCACATGTCTGTGATCAACATTACATCATACAACGGAAGCAAATTAGGTCTGAGTATAGACAATTTTAACAAATGGCTTAGAGAAGCCTTGTTCAACATACATGCCCTTCCACGAGGGACCAAACTATTGTTTGGAACTATACTAGCTTAGTCAATGTCGAGCTTCAGGAAGGTGTCTCCTCCGGGGTTTGGGTTTCCATCTAAAACATAGAATAAGAAAACGTGAGTACAAAGTCGTACTCAGCAGACTTACATCAGAACTATACTACTCATGCTCAAGTTTCAAGGTAAAGGGAGGTGGGGTTTCAACATGCAGAAGTGCCAGCTTTGACTTGGCTAGTCCTGTACTACGAGTACCAGACTTGAGGTAAGAAGCGTACAGGAGTCCACTACAAAGTCTCCAACCAATACACCACTATTGATACTTCCTCGACTTCTCCACGAGGAAGCACACCATAGCACTCAAGCTTATCTTGCGAGTTTTAGAGTATCCATTCAAGTTTTCTAATAATCAGGTACAGGTTCCAAGTAGTCCATGACCGCGGACTCGGCTATTCGAATAGTTTTGTTTACCCTGCAGGGGTGTAAACTACACACACATGACCATCAGTTACCGCCAGGTCTCGTCACCATTCAAGGGGTGCGGGCGAGGATGTTCACCACGACACTTTGCTCACAACCGGTCTATTCCAGGAGTCGACTATCTGCGGTAGATCCCGCTCGAGAGCCCGACCGGATCAACGATACGGACTTAGACAATGTAGGCAACCGAGACGCCATCCGAGAAGATGGTTTCACTGTCTCATAGATCCACCCGCATATCTATATGATGCAACCTTTCATCCATTCTTTTTCTATGCGTATGCCAAATGGAAAACCCGAACTAATGTGACTCCTGGACGTCAACCCGGATTAAGGTACTAGGCCGAGAGGGGTCAGTGAGACCAATGTGTGGTTGTACTCTTTGTCTTGGATTACCATACAAGAACTCGGGCTTAAGGCGGTGTTCAACGAGACAACCCACTGTGTACTCCTACACAACCTCTCATCGTTCACCTTGTATTAGGGTGTATTCACCAACACAGTTTCACCTTCATCAACACCATGTTCACTATCATCCCGACTCACATCAAAAGTAACCTCATTGTAACACTAAGCATGCAATAAGCTGTAATAGTTCAGGGGCCTCATGATATCAATCAACTCCTATGTCAGCTAGGATTGTGGTTTGCTTACTACTATGACGAGATGATAGGTCATGCATCGGATATGGGTTCAACTATGCGGTAGAATCGATAACAAGGTGATCATCCTAATCAATGCATAAGCGAGACTGAGAGGGAAGTGGGATTTTATAGACATGATCAATGGGATTTTCTTTCCTTGCTGACGATACACTAGTTTATCGAACTTTTGCTTCAGGGGGTGACCTCCGTCTCGGAAACACTGTTACCGGAAATAATCATCAACAAAGGGGGGCCAACATCGAATGTAAATGCACAAGCATATGTCAATGTTGTTCCATGATGTGAAGGGTACTGATTTGTGTCACATTCAATTTAAATGAAGTGTATTGCATTTGGGATGCAAATTCAAACTCCATATATGATCTTCAAATTAGCCAAATATGCATTTGGCACTGTTCACCCATTAAAAGTTGGTCAAACATGAAAACAAATTGCATATTATTAATCCTTGCATTTTTTCTGATAATTTTTCATATATAATTTGTTTAATTTGGAGTTAGTATGAATTTTCTATGATTTTTGAAAGTTTATTGTATTTTCTGCAATTTCTGGATTTATTTTTAAAAAGAAAAGGACTTATTGCGTCATGCTGGCATCAGCATGACGTGGGGGGTGTTGACGTGGTCAGCCTCAGTGGAATTAATCCCTGTTTAAAATAAACAGGGGGGTTATTAGGGGTAGGGCCCCACCTGTCATAGGCTGTTTAGGGTGGGGGTTAGCTTAAGCTAACCGTGCCACGTTGGCACGCCGGCGGCACGTCGCCGGTGGCCAACCGAGACGGCGGCACACACGGGAACGGCGGAGCAGGGCACGACTGGCCAAGCCGAGGGCACGAGCGTACTCCTCGTGCTCGCCCGCCCCACCTCGTGGCCACGGGGAAGGCTGGGGAGCGCCGGAGCCTCGCCGGTGTCAAGCTCCACGGCGGCCGGAGCCACTGACCACGGCAAGGTGGCGATTCCGGCCACGGGAGATGCGAGGGATGTGGCAAAAGAAAGAGGGGCTCACCCCGGAGCTATCGTAGGGGTCTACGAGGCCGGAGGAGCTGCAGATGCGACGGAATCGTCGTCTTGGACCACGGCGGCCGGCGACGAGGAGGTGAATCTGGCGGCGTCTACAGGGGCTCTCGGCGTCGATTGGATGCGCTAGGCGGTGAAGACGACGGAGGCGATCCCTCTGGACAACTTGGAGCGACGAACGGTGGCCGGTGGGCGCATAGAAGCACAACGGCGCTCTCCGGCGAGCTACTGGTGGCGACGAGTTCGTCGAGCGGTGTCACATCCCAACTTTTACTCTTCTTGTTAATGTAGTTAACCAAAAATTAGAGCCAACAAAAACCTTGCATGAAATGTTAGGTTGTGTTTCAATGCTTGAACTTGTGTTCTTAGGGTTATTCATGTTGTTGCTTGATGATGCACTTGTGATGGTGATCATTTTGTGTTGCATGTGCCTAAGATAACCTAGTGACTATGGTTAACCATATATGTCTATCATGCATGCACTTCATCCTTAGTTGGTCATAAAAAAAATGGCAACTTGTCAAATTCTAAAAACCCTTGGTGCTAACACCTAGTAAATTTTCTATATAGTAATAATACTAATAATTTTAGCCACCACAAAATCCTTAGGCATCAACCTTTTGGTTGTTTGCTAATAACTAAAACAATTATCAATAAAATTTCCTAACTACATAAAATCATAAGGAAATGCATGCATGATCTTTATATCTAACCTAATAATAATAACAACAATAACAATAATACTAATAATAAGAGATATATATATTATTATTATCTCTTAAAAAAATGGGTGATTAGTACTTAAAAAAAAGAAGGGGGGAAACTACCCTAACCACCCCCCCTAATCTCTCTCTCCCTCTCTAACCTCCCTCACCCCAACGAACAGAGAGAGACCCTCTCTCTCTCGTTCTTCTCTTCTCTCTCCCCCGAGCCACCCCTGTCAGCCACCCATGCCCCGATTGCCCAACCGGAGACGAACCCAAGGATCGCCCCCGTGGCCTGACACCCCGAGTATACCCCAACCCTTGGCTGCGATGTGACCGGAGGTCTCCACGGTGGAATCGACCCGCTCCCTCTCTCTCATGAGCTCGCCCACCTCCTGTCTTCGCCAATGGTAGCCGAAGCCACGGATCGCCAGCTTGGCCTCTCCCTCCCATTGGAGCTCTCCCTCGCTCGCCTATAAAAGGAGGCCACCCCGGCTCTCCTCTCCCCACTCGCCACACACCACAGAACCACCCAGCCACACCACCCCGCTCGTCTGCATTGACAGCCCGAGTAGAAAGGAAACAGAAGAGAAGGACGAGGAGAAGAAGAAGTTGGAGGAGAGGATGAGGAGGGAAGCCAGAGGAGAAGAATATGTTGGAGGAGAGGAGGAGGAGGGAAGCCAGAGGAGGAGGAGGAGGGGAGGCCGGAGGTGGCCGTCTACCCCGAGCCCTACCCCGAACCGCTCAGCGTCCGCGCCATCATCACCGATCGCTGCCGCCTTCATCAAAAACGAGCCGCCCTCACCATCCTCTACGACCGCCGCCAACTCCCGCCGTCCGCCGCCGGCCCGAGCAACTCCGGTTAGCGCCTCGAGCCCCCTACTGTACGCCATGGCCCCCACAAAATTCCACGTCGCGCGACCCCTTTTAGGGCAAAAATGGAGCCCCAGGCCCCTACGACCTCGCCCCGCCACTCCCCTTCGACCGCCGGCCACCGGAGGTGCTCCGGCAAGGCCCCCGTGCCCTCCCAGTCACCATGGCCAGGAGGCCTCCTGTTCGTGACGTGCTCGTGGGGAAGAAGCCCCACGGCCGTCCGATCAGGGGAAAATCCAATGGCCCGAATAGCAACTTACCCCTTCGTTTTTTTATAGAAAAAAAAACCGCTGCTGCACTGAGCTGTGCTCGGCCCGGTTAGAAAAAACGAAGGGAGCGTCGTGGGCGCCTGTTAGCCGGGCCGGCCTGCTGCCTTTTTTGTTATTATTATTATTAAGCTGCAACACTGTTTTACTTATAGAAAAATAACTACAACTCCAAATTCAGTGAAATAAATTTTGTTGGGTGAATAAAATTAATGTTTATAATTCTGCATGTTTAGAATAATTTTTGTCCAGTGCCAAATTGATTGCTTTAGTTTTAACTAGTAAATTCTTTATGTTATCAGCTTAACATAGTTTTAGTTAATTCCTTGTTGACTCTAAAAATGTAATGTTGACTTGTTTATATTCCTATGATTATTCTTGATTTTTCTGTGTGTGTAGACTAGTTTTTAGCTTAAACAAATTTGTGGCCCTTTTATTATTATTACCATTGCTAGTTTAATTCTTATCTAAATAATACTAGTCATATTAAATTATTAGTTTAAAATAAAACTAGCCTATGGTCAGTAGGTTATTTCTATGAAATTGGTTGTTGAATTAATAAACATTAAAAGGTTGTTAGTGAATATAATAGGTTAATAATATTGCTATTAGTTAAAGTTGCTTTACTGCCGATTAATAAATCCAGTAAAGTTATCCTAATGCTTTGTTGTAAAATTTAGCCGTGTTGCATGTTTTAGGACTTAATAAACATGGGAGTTAAAACTTTGAGAATTATTTTGCCCTTGTTGTTTGTGTCTGATTGTGAAAATTGAATGTTGTGTGCCGTGTGTTGTTTTTGCCTCATGGTAATTGTGTGCTCTTTTCCGCAACGTGTACACGAACCGCTTGACGTTCCATGTGAAGACTCCGTCCAAGCCGAAGAAGCCGTACCGGGAGACACCGCCGAGGAAGGCAAGCCATCTTCAAAAACTCAAACCCTTGTCCTACATTTTTACTTCTTTTTACCATATTATATCATGCTACTATTATATCATTTTGGGAATGGGATTGTATTAGTTTATTAGGTGAAACACCACATACCTTGTAAGTACCTATTTGGGAGAAAGAAATTAGACATCAATGATCTTGATCCCTAGCCTTGCTAAAGAACTAATGACAACATAATAACTTGATTAATCTTGCTCCACCCTAATGTATTGGCATACATCTAAGAAGATGTGGTGGCCAATGTTGTGGTTGTTGGAAACATCGTTGAACATATTCAAAGTCTAGAGGGACTCTCTATAAGTGCCGCCAAAACCTAGTATTACAGTACAACCACAATACTATGGTATGGGACAGGGCTAGTTGGAAGCTTGCTTATCTTAGTACGGGGATCTTATAACTACATGAGTGAGGTACACGATGGTACCCAGAAGCCGGAATCCTGCCGATGCGTCGGGGGTGTAATACGCTGGACTATATCAGTGTCGGTATGGAACTTTGCCGCACCTCTACTACGTGGAAGGCTTTCACGAGGAGCATGACCTTGCACACGGACAGTTCAGGATGTGGGCATCGGGTAGATCACCTGTACTAGGATAGGCAAGGGGAAGACTATGGTCGATTATCCGAAAACCTCATACTGAGGTATGACGAACCGCGGGGACTCCCGGCGGATGTATCGAATGTTGTGGGTAAAGTGTACAACCTCTGCAGAGTGAAAACTATTCGAGTAGCCGGAGTCCACGGTCATGGACAGCTAGTGAGGCCACACTTTGTGGGGACTAGATGAGAAATTCTAGTACTGAGAATTATGGTTCACGATGATGTTGAAAAGGGTTGGACATGATTTAATCAAATATAAATTATGGGATTAAAAATTTTCAAGAGTAAAATATTGCCAACTTAACTAATATTGAGTAGTTAGGTTCCCCATGTTAAACCCCATCATATAGCCATCCCATTATTTCCTTGTACAAAAATCTTTGTTCCTTCTTTAGGTGGTTTTCGAGTACTTTGTATGTACTCACGGCTTTGTCCCTGGTTATTCAATCGGCCAGGCTTGGAGGAGCAGGTATTTGACGATGACGCGACTGACGAGTACTAGGATGTGCTACGCTCTGAGCTTTGCCTGTGGATTCTGATGCTGCTATCTATCTTGTTGTTTCTTATTCCGCTGCCATTTGAAGCCCGATGAGGCCGTGTAAGACTATGTTTATGTATGACTTTGTATTCGGTACTGTATGAACTTGTGACTGTGATATCCATTGTCGAGTTGTGCGTCATGCGACACTGATCATGGGAGCATGACGGTATGCACAGCTGGCCGCTTCAAACATATAGTCCGGGGTGCCCACAGACTTGGTATCAGAGCCCCTGTTCCGACCGTAGCAGCCTAGTTAGAATGGACGATAGATAGGATGGGGGGGAAATAAAAAACTATTTTCTAAAATAAAGAGATGGTAATCTGTATAGTATAAAATGCTTACCTCTCTTATCCCTTCTATAGTAAACCATTTATAACTGTTTTGTTATGTTTAAAATATTGCACACTTGTCATCTAACTTAAACTTATAAAAGTTGTAGATGGCTGGAGTTCCGGTGCACCACCTGCAGCTGACTCAGGCTGGTGATACGCTCTTTGCTCAGGATCTGATCGAGATGCTTCAGCTTGTTCACCGCCCCGTTGCAGAGTTCTGGGCCTACGAGATCTCCGGGAGGAAGGATGTGGAGGCTCGCCTGGTTGTGCGGTGTGCGCTCCGAGGGTCAGAAGTTACTCCGCGGTCGGACACCATCGCCTTTGTGTTGTACGCCCGTACTTGGGAGGAGGGTCTGCGTCGAGCTTGCCAGGAGGCGATTGCTCGCATTGTGAGGTTCCACCAGTACGAGCTAATATCCACACGGTTCCGTCACTACGGGATGCGCGATTGCGAGGGAGATCCCACTCCCGGCATTCCTCACCCGATCATGGGGGATCACCTGATCGCTATGGAGAAGCACTTGGCTTTGACTGAGGCTCAGCTGGATGAAGCCCGGTTTAAGCACGACTACAACCTCCAGACAGGGGGTCACGCCCACATCGACCCCATCAACCTAGAGTCCCGGGACTGGATTACAAAGGAGCTGCAGGGCCAGGTCGCCCGTCTAGAGGGGAGTAATGAGGTGCTGAGGAAGAGGACCAGGAGCCTGAAGCGCAAGTGCGCGGATTTGGAGGATGAGATTGCTGCTCTGGATGATGGCGAGGACATCCGGAAGGAGGATGATGCCTACCTTCGTGTTGACGAGGACCACGACGAGGAGGAGGACGTCTCGAACTCCGAGGATCGTGCTTTCATCGACGATGAGGAGGAGAGTGACGCGTAGGAGGTGTCCCATTGAGTAGTTGCCAGTTTTGGGTTTAGTCGTGGCTCGTTTTGATGATGGTGTGGTCGGTTATCTGTAAGACTTGGTTATGTATGAGACTTATGCTATCGTTATGCTACCATGTGATGAATTGCTAGATTGTTGCCTATCTTATATGTCTTGCTTGTGTATGATAACTAAATTGTTAGGGACTTACCCCCTTGTAGACTAAAAGTTCCCTCTTATCTTACGCCATAACCTCAGGATGTCGAGGCACACCCGCAGCAACCCGAGTGGAACCGGTGATGTGCCACCGCCACCATCCGACCCGAACATGGCGCAACTTCTGCGACTACTGATGGAGGAGCGCCAGGCTGCTCGTGACGAGCGCCAGGAGAACATGGCTGCACTCCAGCAGCTTGTCCAAGCCGCCACCAATGCCAACCAAGGAGGTGGAGGAGCTGGTGGGAATGAGGAGCCCAGGTCTCGGCTCCGAGATTTTCAGAACACCAACCCGCCCGTGTTCTCGCAGACGAAGGAGCCTCTGGATGCTGAGGATTGGCTCTGCACCATGGAGAACAACCTTACTGTCGCCGTTGTTGGCAACAACGAGAAGGTCCTGTATGCCACCCACTACCTCTCCGGCACCGCTAGGAGCTGGTGGGAAGGAGTGCGTGCCCGTCTTCCCGAAGGGCAAGTACTCTCCTGGGCGGAGTTCTCCGCCAAGTTCAAGAAGGCACACATCCCCACCGCACTGATCAGGAGGATGAAGGATGAGTTCCGCCACCTCTAGAAAGGGGGTATGACTGTGGTCGGTTATCTTGACCGATTCACTCAGCTGTCGAGGTATGCCCCGGAGGAGGTGGACACCGAGGAAAAGCGGAAGGGCCGTTTCCTGGATGTACTTCATGATGAGCTGCAGGTTGTTCTGGTGGCCATGCAGTTCCCTGATCTTGAGTCTCTCGCTGATGCTGCTATTATGATGGAGGGAAAGATCAAGATGGCCGCTGAGAACCGCAAGCGCCGCATGATGCAGCAGGGTGGATCCAGCAACCCCCGACTGCGTCAGACACAGCCGCCAAGGCCAGCACCCCAGCCTCAGAGGAGCCCTTACCCAGCGCCACGCCCCAGTGCTCCTACCCGCCCTGTTGGAGTTCCGCGTCCAGCAAGAGGAGTTCCCCGCAACCCTTTAGTAATCTGCTTTGGATGTGGTCAGAAGGGCCACTACTCGACAGAATGTCCCAACAAGAAGAACGCTGCTCCGCGCCCCAATGCACCAGCACCCGCTAGAGGGAACCCCGGCCGCAAAAATGCCCCACGCGGTGCGTCTAACGCCGCGAAGGGACGTCTGAATCATGTGCAAGCCGAGGAAGCCCAGGAGGCCGCATACGTCATCTTGGGTACGTTCTCAGTTAATTCAGTACCTGCCCAAGTATTGTTTGATTCTGGTGCATCCCACTCGTTTGTTACGACGTCATTTGTGAATAGAAGTGGGATGAGGTCCGAGCCCATGAGGAGGTCCATGAGCGTGCAAATTCCAGGGTCTAGAGTCAAGGCATTTCGCACATGTTATGGTGTGCCCGTAGAGATCCAAGGAGTCATGTTTCCGGCAGAATTGATTGTGCTGGGAACAGAAGGGATAGAGGTGATAGTTGGCATGAACTGGTTGTCCAGGTACCGAGGTCGGATAGATTGCACAGAGAGGACAGTCAACCTCACCAGTGCTGAAGGACTTAAGATAGAGTACTCAGACCTGACCGACAAGACCCAAGCGTACTGTCATCAGAGTGTCTCGGTGCCAACCCTTGAGGAAGTGAATGTGGTATGTGAATTCCCGGATGTCTTTCCGGAGGAGTTACCCGGTATACCGCCTGATCGGGATATCGAGTTCATCATCGAGTTAGTGCCGGGCACAGCCCCAATTGCAGAGAGACCCTACCGGATGAATGCCGAAGAGCTGGTTGAATTGAAGAAGCAGCTGAATGACATGCTCCAGAAGGGACTGATTCGACCCAGTGCTTCACCCTGGGGTTCGCCAGTTCTCTTTGTGGACAAGAGAGACGGCACCATACGCATGTGTGTGACTACCGTAAGCTGAACGAAGTAACCATCAAGAACAAGTATCTGCTCCCCAAGATCGAGGATCTGTTCGACCAGTTGAACGGAGCCCGAGTCTTCTCCAAGATCGATCTGAGGACCGGATATCATCAGCTGAAGGTCTGAGAGTTGGACATCCCCAAGACCGCCTTCACGACCCGATATGGTTTGTTCGAATACACTGTGATGTCATTCGGACTTACCAATGCCCCGGCCTATTTCATGAACCTCATGAAAAAGATCTTCATGAAGTACCTTGACAAGTTTGTAGTGGTGTTCATTGATGATATCCTGATATATTCCAAGACGGAGGAAGAGCATGCCGAGGATCTACGCTTAGTCCTCGAGACATTGCGAGAGCACCAGCTGTACGCCAAGTTCAGCAAGTGCGAGTTCTGGCTCAAGGAAGTTGGATTCTTGGGACATGTATTGTCAGAAGGAGGAATATCTGTCGACCCCGCCAAGATCCAGTCCATCATGGACTGGACAGCTCCGACCACTCAGACTGAAGTCAGAGGATTCCTCGGATTAGCGGGATATTACCGAAAATTCGTGGAAGGCTTCTCCAGCATTTCCTGACCCATGACTCAACTGCTGAAGAAGGACCAGAAGTTTGTATGGACGAAGAAGTGTGAGGCCAGTTTCCAGGAGTTGAAGAGGAGATTGGTATCCGCCCCAGTGTTGACTATGCCTGACCTGACCAAGAGCTTTGATGTGTACTGTGACGCATCAAAGATTGGTTTGGGTTGTGTCCTTATGCAAGTGGGCAAGGTGATTGATTACCTGTCACGACAGTTGAAGCCGCACCAGTTGAACTACCCCACCCATGAATTGGAGCTAGCCGCAGTTGTGCTTGCTCTCAAGAGATGGAGACATTACCTGATGGGTCACCGTTGCGACATATACACAGACCATAAGAGCCTGAAGTACATTTTCTCACAGAAGGAGTTGAACATGAGGCAGAGGAGATGGATCGAGCTGATCAAAGACTATGACCTCGAAATCCATTACCATCCCGGTAAGGCCAATGTGGTAGCAGATGCCCTTAGCCGCAAGCCCTGCACACTTAATGCAATGATCAGAGAGAAGCAGCCAGCTCTGCACGAGGAGTTCGAGAAGCTGTGTTTGGAGCTTGTTACACCCGGTTATCTTGCTCACCTCGAGCTGACTCCGACTCTGTTTGATCAGATCAAGGAGGCACAGAAAGGACATGATAGTATCGAGGGAATCAAGAAGAAGATGCCCCTCGGCAAGGCCCCAAGGTTCTCGGCAGATGATGAAGGATTTCTTTGGTTCGATGGCCGATTGTGTGTGCCTGATGTGAAGGAGTTGAAGCTCACTATCCTGAAGGAAGCTCACGATACACCTTAATCCATCCACCCCGGAGGGACTAAGATGTATCAAGACCTGAAGGACTTGTTTTGGTGGCACGGTATGAAGCGTGAGATTGCGTTGTATGTTGCCAAGTGCGACATCTGCCAAAGGGTGAAGGCAGAACATCAGAGACCTGCAGGATTGCTGCAACCACTCCGAGTTCCTGAATGGAAGTGGGAACAGATAGGCATGGACTTCATCACAGGACTACCGAGGTCGAGCAAGGGTCATGACTCTATCTGGGTCACCGTCGACCGACTCACCAAGGTAGCGCACTTTACTCCAGTCCGAACCACCTATCGAGGAGACCAGCTGGCAGACTTGCACATGTCAAGGATCGTCTGTCTTCATGGAGTTCCGAAGGAGATTGTGTCTGACCGAGGAACCCAGTTTACCTCGAGATTCTAGAAGCAAGTCCAGGAGGCACTCGGCACTAAGCTCAGTTTCAGCACAGCCTATCACCCGCAGACTGGAGGCCAGACCGAGCGAGTGAACCAGATATTAGAGGATATGCTCCGCGCATGTGCTCTAGCATATGGTTCCAAGTGGGAGGATTGCTTGCCGTATGCAGAATTCTCCTACAACAACAGCTATCAGTCGAGTCTTCAGATGGCCCCATTTGAAGCATTGTATGGACGGAAGTGCCGCACGCCCCTAAACTGGTCTCAGATCGGGGAAGGGAAGATCTTTGGACCCGATGTTTTGAAGGAAGCTGAGGAACAGGTCCAGTTGATTCGTGAGCGTCTCAAGACCGCTCAGTCCCGTCAGAAGAACTATACCGACCCCAAGCGTCGAGAGGTGACTTTTGCAGTTGGAGACTTTGTGTATCTCCGAGTCACCCCATTGAAGGGAATGCAGCGATTCCATGTGAAGGGGAAGTTAGCCCCACGATACATTGGACCATTTGAGATGACCGTCAGGCGAGGCCAGGTAGCCTATCAGCTGAGTTTGCCAGCAGAGCTATCCGATGTGCACGACGTCTTCCATGTCTCGCAGCTCCGGAAGTGTCTGGAGGAGCCGTACAAGCCCGATGTTTTCAAAAACATCGATCACCGCACGGTGGATATCAACCAGGACCTAACATACCCCGAGACACCCCTTTGTATCCTGGAAGAAGCCACCCGAGTCACCCGAAAACGCGCGATCAAGTTCCACAAGGTCCAGTGGACCAACCACACTGAGGAGGAAGCCACCTGGGAACGGGAGGACTACCTCAAGAGCGAGTTCCCGCATCTCTTCACTAGCTTGTGAATCTCGGGGACGAGATTCTTTTTAAGGGGGGAAGGTCTGTCACATCCCAACTTTTACTCTTCTTGTTAATCTAGTCAACCAAAAATTAGAGCCAACAAAAACCTTGCATGAAATGTTAGGTTCTGTTTCAGTGCTTCAACTTGTGTGCTTAGGGTTAGTCATGTTGTTGCTTGATGATGCACTTGTGATGGTGATCATTTTGTGTTGCATGTGCCTAAGATAACCTAGTGACTATGGTTAACCATATATGTCTATCATGCATGCACTTCATCCTTAGTTAGTCATAAAAAAATGGCAACTTGTCAAATTCTAAAAACCCTTGGTGCTAACACCTAGTAAATTTTCTATATAGTAATAATACTAATAATTTTAGCCACCACAAAATCCTTAGGCATCAACCTTTTGGTTGTTTGCTAATAACTAAAACAATTATCAATAAAATTTCCTAACTACATAAAATCATAAGGAAATGCATGCATGATCATTATATCTAACCTAATAATAATAAAAGCAATAACAATAATACTAATAATAAGAGATCTATATATTATTATTATCTCTTAAAAAAATGGGTGATTAGTACTTAAAAAAAAGAAGGGGGGAAACTACCCTAACCACCCCCCCCCTATTCTCTCTCTCCCTCTCTAACCTACCTCACCCCAACGAACAGAGAGAGACCCTCTCTCTCTCATTCTTCTCTTCTCTCTCCCCCGAGCCACCCCTGTCAGCCACCCATGCCCCGATTGCCCAACCGGAGACGAACCCAAGGATCGCCCCCGTGGCCTGACACCCTGAGTATACCCCCAACCCTTGGCTGCGATGTGACCGGAGGTCTCCACGGTGGAATCGACCCGCTCCCTCTCTCTCACGAGCTCGCCCACCTCCTGTCTTCGCCAATGGTAGCCGAAGCCACGGATCGCCAGCTTGGCCTCTCCCTCCCGTTGGAGCTCTCCCTCGCTCACCTATAAAAGGAGGCCACCCCGGCTCTCCTCTCCCCACTCTCCACACACCACAGCACCACCCAGCCACACCACCCCGCTCGTCCGCATTGCCAGCCAGAGTAGAAAGGAAACAGAAGAGAAGGACGAGGAGAAGAAGAAGTTGGAGGAGAGGAGGAGGAGGGAAGGCAGAGGAGAAGAAGAAGTTGGAGAAGAGGAGGAGGAGGGAAGCCGGAGGAGGAGGAGGAGCGGAGGCCGGCGCGCCGCCCGGCGAGGCCAGGAGGAGCCGACGCCAACGCCGTCTACCCCGAGCCCTACCCCGAACCGCTCAGCGTCCTCGCCTTCATCACCGATCGCCGCCGCCTTCACCAAAAACGAGCCGCCCTCACCGGTTAGCGCCTCGAGCCCCCTACTGTACGCCATGGCCCCCACAAAACTCCACGTCGCGCGGCCCCTTCTAGGGCCAAAATGGAGCCCCAGGCCCCCTACGAACTCGCCCCGCCACTCCGCTTCGACTGCCGGCCACCGGAGGCTCTCCGGCGAGGCCCCCGTGCCCTCCCAGTCACCATGGCCAGGAGGCCTCCTGTTTGTGACGTGCTCGTGGGGAAGAAGCCCCACGGCCGTCCGATCAGGGGAAAATCCAACGGCCCGAATAGCAACTTACCCCTTCGTTTTTTTTATAGAAAAAATATACCGCTGCTGCGCTGTGCTGGGCTCGGCCCGTTTAAAAAAAACGAAGGGAGCGTCGTGGGCGCCTTTTAGCCAGGCCGACCTGCTGCCTTTTTTTGTTATTATTATTATTAAGCTGCAACACTGTTTTACTTATAGAAAAATAACTACAACTCCAATTTCAGTGAAATAAATTTTGTTGGGTGCATAAAATTAATGTTTATAATTCTGCATGTTTAGAATAATTTTTGTCCAGTGCCAAATTGATTGCTTTAGTTTTAACTAGTAAATTGTTTATGTTATTAGCTTAAAATAGTTTTAGTTAATTCCTTGTTTACTCTAAAAATGTAATGTTGACTTGTTTATATTCCTATGATTATTCTTGATTTTTCTGTGTGTGTAGACTAGTTTTTAGCTTAAACAAATTTGTGGCCCTTTTTATTATTTTTACCATTGCTAGTTTAATTCTTATCTAAATAATACTAGTAATATTAAATTATTAGTTTAAAATAAAACTAGCCTATGGTCAGTAGGTTATTTCTATGAAATTGGTTGTTGAATTAATAAACATTAAAAGGTTGTTAGTGAATATAATAGGTTAATAATATTGCTATTAGTTAAAGTTGCTTTACTGCCGATTAATAAATCCAGTAAAGTTATCCTAATGCTTTGTTGTAAAATTTAGCCTTGTTGCATGTTTTAGGACTTAATAAACATGGGAGTTAAAACTTTGAGAATTATTTTGCCCTTGTTGTTTGTGTCTGATTGTGAAAATTGAATGTTGTGTGCCGTGTGCTGTTTTTGCCTCATGGTAATTGTGTGCTCTTTTCCGCAACGTGTAGACGAACCGCTTGACGTTCCATGTGAAGACTCCTTCCAAGCCGAAAAAGCCGTACCGGGAGACACCGCCAAGGAAGGCAAGCCATCTTCAAAAACTCAAACCCTTGTCCTACATTTTTACTTCTTTGTACCATATTATATCATGCTACTATTATATCATTTTGGGAATGGGATTGTATTAGTTTATTAGGTGAAACACCACATACATTGTAAGCCTACCGATTTGGGAGAAAGAAATTAGACATCGATGATCTTGATCCCTAGCCTTGCTAAAGAACTAATGACAACATAATAACTTGATTAATCTTGCTCCACCCTAATGAATTGGCATACATCTAAGAAGATGTGGTGGCCAAGGTTGTGGTTGTTGGAAACATCGTTGAACATATTCAAAGTGTAGAGGGACTCTTTACAAGTGCCGCCAAAACCTACTATTACAGTACAACCACAATACTCTAGTATGGGACAGGGCTAGTTGGAAACATGCATATCTTAGTACGGGGATCTTATAACTACATGAGTGAGGTACACGATGGTACCCAGAAGCCGGAATCCTGCCGATGCGTCGGGGGTGTAATACGCTGGACTATATCAGTGTCGGTATGGAACTTTGCCGCACCTCTACTACGGTGAAGGCTTGCACGAGGAGCATGACCTTGCACGCGGACAGTTCAGGATGTGGGCATCGGGTAGATCACCTGTACTAGGATAGGCAAGGGGAAGACTACGGTCGATTATCCGAAAACCGCATACTGAGGTATGACAAACCGTGGGGACTCCCGGCGGATGTATCGAATGTTGTGGGTAAAGTGTACAACCTCTGCAGAGTGAAAACTATTCGAGTAGCCGGAGTCCACGGTCATGGACAGCTAGTGAGGCCACACTTTGTGGGGACTAGATGAGAAATTATAGTACTGAGAATTATGGTTCACGATGATGTTGAAAAGGGTTGGACATGATTTAATCAAATATAAATTATGGGATTAAAATTTGTCAAGAGTAAAATATTACCAACTTAACTAATATTGAGAAGTTAGGTTCCCCATGTTAAACCCCACCACATAGCCATCCCATTATTTCCTTGTACAAAAATCTTTGTTCCTTCTTTAGGTGGTTTGCGAGTACTTTGTATGTACTCACGACTTTGTCCCTGGTTATTCAATCGGCCAGGCTTGGAGGAGAAGAAATTTGACGATGACGCGACTGACGAGTACTAGGATGTGCTATGGTCTGAGCTTTTCCTGTGGATTGTGATGCTGCTATCTATCTTGCTTTTGCTTATTCCGCTGCCATTTGAAACCCGATGAGGCCGTGTAAGACTATGTTTATGTATGACTTTGTATTCGGTACTGTATGAACTTGTGACTGTCATATCCATTGTCGAGTTGTGCATCATGCGACACTGATCATGGCAGCATGACGGTATGCACAGCTGGCCGCTTTGGACATATAGTCCGGGGTGCCCACAAGGGGGGGCAGGGATGGGGAGCGGCGAGAGGGGGAAAAGGTGCGGAACGTCCTGGGCGTCGCCGTGGTGCAAGAAGGAGCCAGGGGGAGGCCTAGGGGGGACGTGGCCCTCCCCGACATCAGCATGCTCGCCATCGAGCAGCTTGTCGACGCGGCGGGGAAGACGACAAGATGCTGGGTGGGCTTGGGCCATGGGGGGATAAGTTGGGCCCGAGGCCTGTAGGTTTGGGGTGGGTTTTCTTTTTCTTTTTCTTCTCTGCTTTCTTTTGTTTTTCTTTTTCTGTTCTTTGTTTTGCTTTGAAATAAATAGCAAAGCATTTTTGTAAATGCCTGCATATTTAATGTGGCCTTACAAGACATATAGCTATCCACTTATAACCTTTTGGCATTTTTGAAATTCAATTAATTTGAATTTCAAAGCAATTAGGGGTTTATTTAATTTCCAAAGCACCTTTTGAATTTTAGAGAAATCGATTGGCATGGAAATGAACCCAAACCATTTTTTTAATGATCAGCATCATTTATAGGAATTTTCCAAATGTTCAAATGATTTTTGTAAAAATATTTTTATCTGGGCATTTAAATTAAATTCTCTAGGGCTTTTCTTTTCCCCAATTTTGAATTTCTTTTGAAATTTTTCACATGATGCAAAGGACTAAGCTAACCCTAGCACATACCTAACTTGGGGTTGTGACAACTCACCCCCACTCAAAAGAATATCGTCCCGAGATTCAGAAGTCATCGGGAGGAAGGTGGGGTACTCGGCACTGAGACGGTCTTCTCTTTCCCATGTGGCTTCTTTCTCGGAGTGGTGTGACCATTGCACTTTTAGAAACTTAGTCTTCTGACGGCGAGTGACACACTCTACTGAATCAAGAATATGAACGTGGTATTCTCGATAAGAAAGGTTATCTTGGAGATCAGGCGTTTCATGGTCGACTTCGCGGATGGGGTCCTTGAAGCAACGCCTGAGTTGTGACACATGGAATACATCATGTACTCGGGAAAGGTGCGGGGGTAGTTCAAGTTGGTAGGCAACTCCTCCACGTTTAGCAAGAATGCGGAAGGGTCTGATGTAACATGGGGCCAACTTGCCTTCGATACCGAATCGTTGGGTACCCTTCAGAGGAGTAACCCTAAGATAAGCCTTCTCATCCAGATTGTAGCTTTCTTGCCTATGATGACGATCATAGTAGCTCTTCTGCCGAGACTGGGCTGCTTTCAATTGATCACGAACAATGCGAACTTGCTCTTCTGCTTCCATGATCATATCCGGTCAAAAGAATTGTCTTTCACCGGTTTCTGACCAGTTTAGGTGTGTTCGACATCGTCGTCCATAGAGGAGTTCAAAAGGAGCCATGTTCACACTAGATTGGAAACTATTGTTATAAGCAAATTCGGCGAATGGAAGAGACTTCTCCCAATTCCTTCCGAATGAGATAACATAAGCTCTGAGCATGTCTTCGAGAATTTGGTTAACCCTTTCAACTTGACCGCTAGACTGGGAATGGAAAGTTGTACTAAAGGAGAGATGAGTTCCAATAGAATTTTGAAAGCTTCCCCAGAATCTAGAGGTGAAAAGGCTACCACGATCAGAATTGATTTCCAAAGGAACACCGTGAAGAGACACAATTCTAGAGACATACAAGTCCGCTAGCTGACTAGCAGTTATAGACTCGCGTACTGGAAGGAAGTGAGCAAGTTTTGAAAGTCGGTCAATGACAACGAAGATGGCATCATTTCCTTTCTGGTTTTTGGAAAGCCGGTGATGAAGTCCATACCGACTTTGTCCCATTTCCACTCGGGAATAGGCAAAGGTTGAAGAGTACCAGCAGGTCTTTGGTGTTCGGCCTTAATGCGACAACAAACATCACATTCGGCAACATATCAAACAATGTCTCTCTTCATCCTAGTCCACCAAAATCTCTGGCGTAGATCTCGGAACATTTTTGTGCTACCGGGAAGAATCGAGAGGGGTGTGTCATGGGTTTCTTTAAGGATGAGTTGCCTTAGATCCATATTCTTAGGTACTACCAAACAATTTTCAAAGAATACCGTTCCTGTCCTATCTGTGGAGAAAAATTTAGCAACTCCGCTAGCAATGTTCTCCTTGATCCGGCGAACACCTCGTGCACGCCTTTGGGAAACTATGATTTGATCCTCAAGACTTCGTTTCGCCACCAAGGTAGAAATAAAACCATGAGGAAGTATCTCAAGATTGAGCTCTCGAAATTCCTCATGAAGAAGCGGTTGATACTGCTGTAACATGAGGTTGTTACAATACGACTTACGACATAGTGCAACAGCCATGACATTGGCATTGCCTGGGGTGTAAGAAAATCCTAAGTCATAATCTTTTATCAACTCTATCCAGCGTCTTTCCCTGAGATTAAGATCTGGCTGGGTGAATATGTATTTGAGTCTTTGGTGGTCGGAATAGATCTCACAACGATTACCAAGGAGGTAATGTCGCCAAGTCTTCAGGGCATGAACTACGACAGAGAGTTCAAGATCATGGGTAGGATAGTTCTCTTCATGTGGCCGCAGCTGGCGTGAAGCATAAGCTACCACATGTCTATATTGCATAAGTATGCATCCTAACCCTTTCCGTGAAGCGTCACAATAGATCTCGAAATCCCTTTTGGTGTCTGGAGGTGCAAGTACGGAGTACGGGTGCAGAAGTCAATCTTCTCTTTAGCTCTTGAAAGCTTTCCTCGCACTTGGGGGTCCATTGGAATTTCTTATCTTTCTTGAGGAGTTCAGTTAGAGGCTTTGCAACTTTGGAGAACTTCTCAATGAAATGGCGACAATAGCTTGCTAAGCCAAGAAAACTCCTAACTTGCTTAACCGATTCAGGTGGAGTCCAGTCAAGGACGGCCTGAACTCTCTCAGGATTGACTGCAATGCCTTTGCCAGAAATCACGTGGCCTAAGTAAGTCACTTCTGATAGCCAAAATTCTCACTTAGAGAACTTGGCGTAAAGGCGATGCTCTCGAAGTTTCATCAATCCCAACCTAAGATGTTCTGCTTGCTCTTCTTCGTTTTTGAGTAGATGAGAATGTCATCAAGATAAACCACAACAAATTTATCTAGGTACTCCATGAAGATCGAATTCATCAAGCGCAAGAATGTGGCGGGGGCATTGGTTAAACCGAAAGACCATAACGAGTAGTGAAAGTCGTCTTGGGAACGTCCTCATTTCGGATTTTGATTTGATGATAGCCTAATCTCAAATCCATCTTGGATAAGAAAGAGGATCCAGAAAGTTGATCATAAAGATCATTGATCCTGGGCAGTGGGTACTTTTTCTTTATCGTTGCTAGATTTAGCGGGCGATAGTCTACGCACATCCTTTCTGTTCCATCTTTGTTCGTTACAAACAGAACGGGGAAACCCCATGGCGATGAGCTAGGGCGGATGAAGCCTTTTTCCAACGAAGCATCAAGTTGGGTTTTTAGCTCAGCTAACTCATGTGGGGCCATTCTATATGGGCGTCTGGAAATTGGGGCTATGCCTGGTATAAGATCCACTATGAATTCTACACATCTGTCGGGTGGCATGCCCGACAGTTCTTCAGGGAAGACATCCGGGAAGTCACGAACCACCGGAATATCTTCAAGGTCAGGAACGGGAAGCACATTCAAAGTATGCATCTGGGTTCTAGAACTGGGTGAGGTGTAGTCAATTGTCTGGACTGAAGGATGGGTGAGTTTTACTGACTTGGCTTTACAATCAAGGAAAGCATTCTGTCTTGATAACCAATTCATTCCTAGGATGACATCAATGTCGGAAGACTTCAGGGCTATAAGAGAAGCAAGGAATATTAAACCCTCAATTGCACTTTGATTGCCATGGCTTACTCTATTAGTTTGCCACTTTGAACCAGGAGTTTGAATTATCATTGGAGAAAACATTTCTTCAGAGGGGACCTCATGCTTAAGTGCATAACTCTCCGACATGAATGAATGAGATGCTCCTGGATCGAAAAGAACGGAGGTGGGAACATGATTGACTGGGAGTGTGCCAAGGATGGCGTCAGAAGTAGCAGTGGTTTCCTCAACTGAGATTTGGTTCACATATCCACTACTTGTGGCTTAAAGCTTTGCTGGGATGGTTTTGGGTTCTAGAACTGGGTGAGGTGTAGTCAATTGTCTGGACTGAAGGATGGGTGAGTTTTACTGACTTGGCTTTACAATCAAGGAAAGCATTCTGTCTTGATAACCAATCCATTCCTAGGATGACATCAATGTCTGAAGACTTGAGGGCTATAAGTGAAGCAAGGAATACTAAACCCTCAATTGCAATTTGATTGCCATGGCTTACTCTATTAGTTTGCCACTTTGAATCAGGAGTTTGAATTATCATTGGAGAAAACATTTCTTCAGAGGGGAACTCATGCCTAAGTGCATAACTCTCCGACATGAATGAATGAGATGCTCCTGGATCGAAAAGAACGGAGGCGGGAACATGATTGACTGGGAGTGTGCCAAGGATGACGTCAGAAGTAGCAGTGGTTTCCTCAACTGATATTTGGTTCACATATCCACTACTTGTGGCTGAAAGCTTTGCTGGGATGGTTTTGGTGGGGGGTTTCTTTGAATACTTATGACTAGGTCGACGGGGTGCCACAAACACTGTAGGGCATTGTCGGAAGTAATGGCCTGGCAGACCACACGTGAAACACATCCTGCCTGGATTGCTGGGAGTAGGTTTACTTGATTGTACACCATCATTCCTGGGAGGAACAATGTGTTGAGGTGGATGTCATATATTGGATGGTGGCCTCTGAAGAAGGTTTGAAGGTATGGCACTAGTTGGAATCCATATTCGGCGTTTCTGAAAGGCTGAACTTGAAGAAGGAGCAAACTCTCGAGTATGCTTGGGAGACTCTTCGAACACTTCATTGCCATGCTGAGCTCTGAAGGATTTGTTGACTAAATCCTCAAATGTGGAAAATTCAAGGAGGTTGAGATCATGGCGAAGGATAGGGCTAAGTCCCTTACGGAACCTTGCCTTCTTTCTGGCATCGGTGGTGATCTCATCTTGGGCATATCGAGCAAGATGGTTGAACTCTCTCACATACTCATGAATGGACATCTCTCCTTGAGTCAGATTACAGAACTCTTCCTTCTTGCGCTCCATTAACTCATCTAGAAGGTGGTACCCTCGGAAGGCATCACGGAACTCCTGCCAAGTCACTTGGTGACCATCAGGCTGCATCGCAACATAGTTCTCCCACTATTTAGCAGCAGCATCTTCCAGAAAGTATGTCGCAAAGATACCTCAATCATTGGGAGCAACATGTGTCGTGTCAAGCTTACGTTCGATGGAACGGAGCCAATCATCAGCTTCAAGGAGCTCAAAAGAACATCGGAATACCGGTGGCTTGAGGAGAATGAAATCTTGAATGCTGACAACCACATTACGCTGACGAGCGGTATTCTGCTCGATGAGCTCGAAAAGGTGTGTTTGATCACGTCGATTCCGCTTAGCTTCCATCATGATTTCCGCCGGAGAAGGCGGTGATACGTCCCAAACGGATCTATAATTTCTGCTTGTGCCTTCCATGTTTTGTGTGACTTTGCCATGTTTTGCTTGAACTTTCATACACTTTTGAGCATATTTGGACTAACCTATTAACTCAGTGCACCCAGTTGCCAGTCCCTGATTTCTACTGTTCTTGTATTTCAGGTTTCCGGCCATTAAAAGTTCTCCAAAAATTCCGGAAAAATTATATAAAAAATCAGCGTCCCGGAAGCCTCCGTAAACACCAAGGAAGGAAGGGAGGGCCACCACCAGGACTCTAGAAGGGTCCATGGCGCGGCCCAGCCCTAGGCCGCGCCAGGCACCCTCCTGTCTACCTGGTGGCCCCTCTCGGTGCCCCCTTTGGCCCCTATTTTTACTCCCAAGGAGGAAATCCTTAATATCAAAGTACTTTTTCCAGAAGCGATTCCGATCTCCGCCGCCATCGAAAACTATTTTCGGGGGTTACCAGGATCCTGCTCCGGCACCCTGCCGGGGAGGGCCTTGGCCCCCAGGGCCATCTTCATCGACTCTCCTTCCCCCATGATGCTTTTTGAGTAGTTCCTCCTTGGACTACGGGTTCTTGGCAGTAGCTATGTTGTATTCTCTCCCCCTAGATCTTCAATACAATGTTCTCATGAGCTGCCCTACATGATTGAGATCCATATGATGTAATTTGTGTTGTGTTTGTTGGGATCCGATGAATTGTTACCTTGTTCAGTCCTAAGAGGTTTATGAATTATTGTTGCTTCAATTTGTTGTTCTTAATGCTTGTTACTAGTGCACGAGTAGCATGATCTCAGATCTGAGCACGTTATGGTTGTATGATTATAATTGTTGTTCTAGATCTTATCTACGGTTGTATGCACCTATTATAGTCCGGAACCGGCGATCCCAATGGTGACAGCTTGGGACACCAAATGGGATGGACTATAATGAGGATCACATGTGTTCATGAAGTGTTAATGCTTTGTTCCGGTGCTCAGCCGCAGGAGCACCTTAATCTCCATAAGTTCCTTAAGTGGCCCCGTTCGTAGCGGGATGGTAGGACAAAAGATGTTGTGCAAAGTTCTTATTGCAAGCACGTACAACTACATACGGAACAGATGCCTACGTTTGGTTCTAAGACTAGGATGCTCTAGTTTGTTCTTTGGCTAGAGTTGGTGCAATTCTGTCTATTGCCCAACTGTAATTTGTTCACCCACCACCTTGTTCTTTTGCCTAGAGAGGTATCACTAGTGAAACCTTGAACCCTGGTCCATCTGTCACCTTCATTGCCTTCATTGTTACTTTTAATTTCTTTGCTGCTCCTACTACTTGTCACTACTTTGTGGTGTTGGTGATTGGGGAAGTCTTAAAGGCTACATCCGTCAACACACCGTTTCTACTAAATATCTTGTCTAGTGCTTTTTCAAGTGTGGTTGAATTGACAACTCCATTGCTAAGGCTTATAAGTATTCGTTGGCTCCCCTTGTGTCGAATCAATAAATTGGGTTACTCTTACCCGCAAAGACTGTTCCGATCCCCTACACTTGTGGCTTATCAAGACTATTTTCTGGAGCCGTTGCCGGGGAGCATAGCTTTACTTATAAAGTTCACTTGATAAGTACACTTTTGCTTATTACTCTGTTTTCTACTAATGGCTACATTCTTTGAAACTAGATCTTATTGGCAAGGCGGATTCACGGAGGATCAACAAAAATATAAGAAGGAATACCGCTTGTCTCAAAAAGGGATACACTCATGGGGACTAATACAGGAGTTGTATGATAGAAACTTGTGCTCAATATATAATATATCTTTCAGCAGGGATGAATCTTGTTGCTTTATGAGGCACAAACACCTTGCTTTCCAATGTGAGTACAATGATGATGAAACCTTAGCTTCTTACGCTAAGGGAAACTATGATTTTTATGATGCAGAACAAATAGGAGAAGTTGTTATCTTTAAGGGTGCCTATGAAATTGCTTCCTTTGTTGAAAATATTGATGATGCCCCTTACAAATCCGGGAGTCTTGAAATACTTAATTATTGCTTTGAGGATTTTAATGACAATTATTATATTATTGACCATGTCAAAAGGTTCTCTCCACAAGAGGAAGAGACTAATGCTTTGCAGGACTCTACGGAAGAAGAAATTGCTGAAACTGAATTCTCCTTGGATGAAAAAGAGGAGGAGAGTGACGAACAAAAGGAGGAAGAATGGAGTAGCTACCCATCTCTACCTACTAATGAGAGTAACTCTTTGACTCTTACTTTATATGATTGCCCTCCATGCTTACCAAAGGACGATGAATGCTATATTGATTGCTATGATCCGATGGATTCTTTTGAAATATCCCTTTTTGATGAAATTAATGGTTGTGTCCACGATGCCCCTATGAATGATACTTGCAAGGATGATTTTGCTACTGTTCTTTATGATAAACCTTGCTATCTTGATAAATCTTATGATAAACCTCTATTTTTGCCTACTATGGATGTTCTTAATGATGATGAGGTTTGCTTAGAAAGTCTACATGTTTATGTGCTAGTAGATCATGAAAAGCATGCTTTATGTGATAATTATATTGTTGAGTTTATTCATGATGCTACTAAAAATTATTATGAGAGAGGGAAATATGGTTATAGAAATTTTCATGTTAGGAAAAAACCCCTCTCCCTGTTGAAAATCTTGAAGGTGCTCTTGTTTTACCTTCTTATGCATGTTACTTTGCGCTTCATCTATTTATTTTTCTTCAAGTTGACCATGCATAGGAAGCATATTAGACTTAAATGTGGTTTGTCTTTGCTCCTTTGATGCTCTGTTTTGTGCGTCAACTCTTATTCTTTCGTGAGCATCGTTACACTCATGCCTAGATAATGGCTTTAAAGAAGCATTTCGGGAGGCAGCCCGCAACGAATTTAGGTTTTTATTTTTTCTTTTCTTCTGTTCTTAGTGGTCTTGATGATTATTACTACTGTAGCAACATCATTCTATCTTTACTTTTCAAGCTTTGTGCCAAGTTTAGCCTCATATGACAAGGGAAGTGAAAGTTGTGACATGCTGTCCAGAAAACAGATTCTTTCCTCGTGACTAGAAATATCAGAGAAAAATCCTAGTTCATATTTTTGAGCTGAATTTTTTACAATGCGTGCTCTATACAATTACAAAACTTTCGTATGTTCTGAGTTTTTTTATTTGAGTGGCAGAAGTATCCCTAAAAAATTCTTTTCTCTCTTCTGTTCTTTTTTTCTCAGCTTCTGCCCCGGGTTTTTTTGGCAGTTTTTCAAATCTTAAGCTTGCTTTTTCTTTGCAAAAGCTTTTCGGAAGGCAAGAGAAACAGTAGCCCTTCCTGCAAATCTTTATTTATAGTAGAGGAAAATTATTTTAATAGGGTACTAACCTCTCTAATCAGCTTATGATGAGTTATGTATGAAGGGAGTTTTCAAGTGTGCGATGGAAGATGATGAAAGAAGATCTTGGAGTGTCAAAAGCTCAAGCTTGGGGATGCGCCCAGAACCCCCAAGAAATATTCAAGGAGAGTCAAACGTCTAAGCTTGGGGATGCCCCCATGCATCCCCTTCTTCATCAACAATCATCAGTTCGTCCCTCGTTCCACTATATTTTTATCACTTCATGCGTTATGTGCTATGCTTGGAGCGTCTTGCTCTTTACTTTTCTTAATTCTTTTGTTTTTTTGCTGGTCATTACAATGTCGGAACCTAAAATTCTTGATTGGGAGAGATACACGCTCCACTTTAAACTAGAACACCTGATTGGATTTTCATGCTTATTCTTTGCTGTGAGTTGTTCTTTATCTTTTCTTAGCTGCTGCCCTGTTTAGTTTGTGTGCTTTAGAGTTTTCTTCTAGAGGTTTTAATTGGTTCAGGCTTGAAATTTTTATAGTTTGCATGCTTATCTTGTTTAGAGAGTTTGCCTGTTGCACTGAGTTTTGTGTCTTGACTAGAAAGTAGGTAGTTGAAGTGGCTATTCTCTTTGTAGTAGTGACTTGCAATAGTTTTGAGGTATTGACTTAAGTAATGTTTGAACTTATGGTGTCAAGAGATTTAGCCTATTAGTGATAGATGTCGTATTTTGGGAAATCCCTGTGATTTTCAAAAACCTAAGCCCTGTTGAGAACTCTAGCTACTAGATGGATCACTAATCTCTAGAGGGGTCGAATATTAGAGTACACTCACGTACCATGAGTCGAGGATGCGCAAGGATAACCAAAACCCCATACACTCCTCCTCGGGTTACTTTTCTCTTTGTGAACCTCCTGACTAGATTGAGAGTTACCGATAATAAGTGCATGAGTTCTTCGGACTAATGTGAGTATTTGAAAGTTGACACTTCCACCCACCTATTCTTTTTCTATCCTCTTCGGTATCGTGCATTGCCCTTTCTCACCTCGATAGTTGGCGCATACTTCGCCGGTGCATCCAAACCCTTGCCACGATACACTCTGTCATCATAAGCCTCCTTATATCTTTCCTCAAAACAGCCACCATACCTACCTACAAGGCTTTTCCATAGCCTTTCCGAGATACATTGCCATGCAACATCCATTGTTCTTCATGTTCATATGACTTATCCTTCATTGTCATATTTCCTTGCATGATCTCATAGCCTGCATGTAGTTGGGCTTTGCCCGCTATTCATATTTTTGCTGCATGTTGCGCTTGATCATTGCACATACTGCTACACTAGCAGAGGCATTCATATAGAGTCATTACTTTTTGATTCAGACTTGTAAGTAGATAAAAGTGTGTTGATGTTCTTCTAGAGTGTTGCCCCTACAGTGAGGAAAGGAATAAAAGATCCCAAAGTGGACAAAATCCAAAAAACTTATCCCAAAGAGGACGAAAAAAAGAGAGAGAGAAATAAAGAGCCATGGAGGCCACCCAAAATCAAAAAAATCAAAAAAAGGTGAAAAAGAAAAAAATAAAAAAAGAGAGAGGGGGCAACACTACTGTCCTTTATTCCACACTTGTACTTCAGAGTAGCACCTGTACTTCAGTTTGTAGAGAGTTTTCGTGTTGTACTTGCATAACTAAGTGGGGATCCTTACACTATAGAACTTGGCCTGCATATTCCAAGGATGAGCTTCCTGAAAAGAGCTCTAGGTCCTCATGAGCAAGCAATTTGGATGCACCCCCACTAGTTCCATTGGAGGGTTTTCATACACTTATAGCTCTATGTGCATCCGCATGTTGCATGGAAATCCCTACTCCTCATATCGTATCTATCACATGGCTTTCTCTCGCCTATGCTTGTCCTCATTGATGTGAGCCTTTCACACCTTTTTGTATTCTTCCTCCACCATCTTTCTATTTCGCCGTTTAGGTGTCAACTTTCTTGCTCACGCTCATCCACTACATGAGTGCTCAAAATATCGAAAGGGAGTGGATCATTTTGACTTGTACCTGGCTAGTGGTCTCGGGACGAGTCCAGATAATACTTCAAGGGAGACTAAGTGTGAAACTTTAATAGATATAGTTCTCAACAATAAAAAGTTTTCTCTCTCATATTCCCAAATTCCATTTCTTGCACACAAACACCATTTGGAGACATTCGAGTCACGGACAGCGAGAGCTTTTGCACCTTATGTTCTTTTGTTGCTTGTGTCAATTCTAATATAGACTCTTGCTTGTTAAGACTTGAATTGAATTGCATGCTTTAATTTCTTTACTTGAAAGTCCTTATATGGTTGTGTGGCATGTCACCACAGAAATTATGCTTTTTATCATTTACCTACTCGCGGATGAGCAGGAATTAAGCTTGGGGATGTTGATACGTCCCAAACGTATATATAATTTCTGCTTGTGCCATGCATGTTTTGTGTGACTTTGCCATGTTTTGCTTGAACTTTCATACACTTTTGAGCATATTTGGACTAACCTATTAACTCAGTGCACCCAGTTGCCAGTTCCTGTTTTCTGTTTTTTTGTATTTAAGGTTTTCCGGCCATTAAAAGTGCTCCAAAAATTCCGGAAAAATTATATAAAAAATCAGTGTCCCGGAAGCCTCCGGAAACACCAAGGAAGGAAGGGAGGGCCACCACCAGGACTCCAGAAGGGTCCATGGCGCAGCCCAGCCCTAGGCCGTGCTAGGCACCCTCCTGGCTGCCTGGTGTCCCCTTTGGCCCCTATTTTTACCCCCGAGGAGGAAATCCCTAATATCGAAGTACTTTTTCTAGAAGCTATTCCGATCTCTGCCGCCATCGAAAACTATTTTCGGGGGTTACCAGGATCCTGCTCCGGCACCCTGCCGGGGAGGGCCTTGGCCCCCAGGGCCATCTTCATCGACTCTCCTTCCCCCATGATGCTTCTTGAGTAGTTCCTCCTTGGACTACGGGTTCTTGGAAGTATCTATGTGGTATTCTCTCCACCTAGATCTTCAATACAATGTTCTCATGAGCTGCCCTACATGATTGAGATCCATATGATGTAATTGGTGTGGTGTTTGTTGTGATCCGATGAATTGTTACCTTGTTCAGTCCTAAGAGCTTTATGAATTACTGTTGCTTCAATTTGTTACTCTTAATGCTTGTTACTAGTGCACGAGTAGCATGATCTCAGATCTGAGCACGTTATGGTTGTATGATTATAATTGTTGTTCTAGATCTTATCTACGGTTGTATGCTCCTATTATAGTCCGGAATCGGCGATCCCAATGGTGACAGCTTGGGACACCAAAGGGGATGGACTATAATTTGAGGATCACATGTGTTCATGAAGTGTTGATGCTTTGTTCCGGTGCTCCGCCGCAGGAGCACCTTAATCTCCATAAGTTCCTTAAGTGGCCCCGTTCGTAGCGGGATGGTAGGACAAAAGATGTTGTGCAAAGTTCTTATTGCAAGTACGTACAACTACATACGGAACACATGCCTACGTTTGGTTCTTAGACTAGGATGCTCTAGTTTGTTCTTTGGCTAGAGTTGGTGCAATTCTGTCAATTGCCCAACTGTAATTTGTTCACCCAGCACCTTGTTCTTTAGCCTACAGAGGTACCACTAGTGAAACCTTGAACCCCGGTCCATCTTTCACCTTCATTGCCTTCGTTGTTACTTTTAGTTTCTTTGTTGCTCCTACTACTTGTCACTACTTTGTGGTGTTGGTGATTGGGGAAGTCTTAAAGGCTACACCCGTCAACACACCGTTGCTACTAAATATCTTGTCTAGTGCTTTTTCAGGTGTGGTTGAATTGACAACTCAACTGCTAAGGCTTATAAGTATTCTTTGGCTCCCCTTGTGTCGAATCAATAAATTGGGTTACTCTTACCCGCGAAGACTGTTGCGATCCCCTACACTTGTGGGTTATAGGGACTATTTTCTGGCGCCGTTGCCGGGGAGCATAGCTTTACTTATAAAGTTCACTTGATAAGTACACTTTTGCTTATTACTCTATTTGCTACTAATGGCTACTTTCTTTGAGACTAGATCTTATTGGCAAGGCGGATTCACGGAGGATCAACAAAAATATTACAAGGAATACCGCTTGTCTCAAAAAGGGGTACACTCATGGGGACAAATACATGAGTTGTATGACTATGCTAGAAACTTGTGCTCAATATATAATATATCTTTCTGCAGGGATGAATCTTGTTGCTTTATGAGGCACAAACACCTTGCTTTCCAATGTGAGTACAATGATGATGAAACCTTAGCTTCTTACGCTAAGAGAAACTATGATTTTTATGATGTAGAACAAATAAAATAAGTTGTTATCTTTAAGGGTGCCTATAAAATTGCTTCCTTTGTTGAAAATATTGATGATGCCCCTTACAAGTCCGAGAGTCTTGAAATTCATAATTATTTCTTTGAGGATTTTAATGACAATTATTATATTATTGACCATCTCAAAAGGTTCTCTCCACAAGAGGAAGAGACTAATGCTTTGCAGGACTCTACGGAAGAAGAAATTGCTGAAACTGAATTCTCCTTGGATGAAAAAGAGGAGGAGAGTGACGAACAAATGGAGGAAGAATGGAGTAGGTACCCATCTCTACCTACTAATGAGAGTAACTCTTTGACTCTTACTTTATATGATTGCCCTCCATGCTTACCAAAGGAGGATGAATCCTATATTGATTGCTATGATCCTATGATTCTTTTGAAATATCCCTTTTTGATGAAATTGATGCTTGTGGCCACGATGCCCCTATGAATGATACTTGCAAGGATGATTTTGCTACTGTTCTTTATGATAAACCTTGCTATCTTGATAAATCTTATGATAAACCTCTATTATTGCCTACTATGGATGTTCTTAATGATGATGAGGTTTTATTAGAAAGTCTACATGATTTTGTGCTAGTAGATCATGAAAAGCATGCTTTGTGTGATAATTATATTGTTGAGTTTGTTCATGATGCTACTGAAAATTATTACGAGAGAGGGAAATATGGTTATAGAAATTTTCATGTTAGGAAAACACCCCTCTCCATGTTGAAAATCTTGAAGGTGCTCTTGTTTTACCTTCCTATGCATGTTACTTTGCGCTTCATCTATTTATTTTTCTTCAAGTTGACCATGCATAGGAAGCATATTAGACTTAAATGTGGTTTGTCTTTGCTCCTTTGATGCTCTGTTTTGTGCGTCAACTCTTATTCTTTCGTGAGCATCGTTACACTCATGCCTAGATAATGGATTTAAAGAAGCATTTCGGGAGGCAGCCCGCAACGAATTTAGGTTTTTATTTTTTCTTTTCTTCTGTTCTTAGTGGTCTTGATGATTTTTACTACTGTAGCAACATAATTGTATCTTTACTTTTTAAGCTTTGTGCCAAGTTTAGCCTCATATGACAAGGGAAGTGAAAGTTGTGACATGCTGTCCAGAAAACAGATTCTTTCCTCGTGACTAGAAAAATCAGACAAAAATCCCAGTTCATCTTTTTGAGCTGAATTGTTTGCACAGCGTGCTATATACAATTACGAAACTTTCGTATGTTCTGAGTTTTTTTATTTGAGTTGCATAAGTATCCCTAAAAAATTATTTTCTCTCTGCTGTTCTGTTTTTCTCAGCTTCTGCCCCGGTTTTTCTTTTGGTAGTTTTGCAAATCTTAAGCTTGCTTTTTCTTTGCAAAAGCTTTTGGGCAGGCAATAGAAACAGTAGCCCTTCCTGGAAATCTTTATTTGCAGTAGTGGAAAATTATTTTAGTAGGGTACTAACCTCTCTAATCAGCTTATGATGAGTTATGTATGAAGGGAGTTTTCAAGGGTGCGATGGAAGATGATGAAAGAAGATCTTGGAGTGTCAAAAGCTCAAGCTTGGGGATGCGCCCAGAACCCCCAAGAAATATTCAAGGAGACTCAAGCATCTAAGCTTGGGGATGCCCCCATGCATCCCCTTCTTCATCAACAATCATCAGTTCGTCCCTCGTTCCACTATACTTTTATCACTTCATGCGTTATGTGCTATGCTTGGAGCGTCTTGCTCTTTACTTTTCTTAGTTCTTTTGTTTTGTTTGCTGGTCATTACAATGTCGGAACCTAACGTGCTTGATTGGGAGAGATACACGCTCCACTTTAAACTAGAACACCTCATAGGATTTTCATGCTTATTCTTTACTGTGAGTTGTTCTTTATCTTTTCTTAGCTGCTGCCCTGTTTAGTTTGTGTGCTTTAGAGTTTTCTTCTAGAGATTTTAATTGGTTCAGGCTTGAACTTTTTATAGTTTGCATGCTTATCTTGTTTAGAGATTTTGCCTGTTGCACTGAGTTTTGTGTCTTGACTAGAAAGTAGGTAGTTGAAGTTGCTATTCTCTTTGTAGTAGTAACTTGCAATAGTTTTGAGGTATTGACTTAAGTAATGTTTGAACTTATGGCGTCAAGAGATTTAGCCTATTAGTGATAGATGTCGTATTTTGGGCAATCCGTGTGATTTTCGAACACCTAAACCCTGTTGAGAACTCTAGCTACTAGATGGATTACTAATCTCTTGAGGGGTCGAATATTAGAGTACACTCACGTACACGGAGTCGAGGATGCGCAAGGATAACCAAAACCCCATACACTCCTCCTCGAGTTACTTGTCTCTTTGTGAACCTCCTGACTAGATATTGAGTTACCGATAATAAGTGCATGAGTTCTTCGGACTAATGTGAGTATTCGAAAGTTGACACTTCCACCCACCTATACTTTTTCTAGCCTCTTCGGTACCATGCATTGCCCTTTCTCACCTCGAGAGTTGGCGCATACTTCGCCGGTGCATCCAAACCCTTGGCACGATACACTCTGTCATCATAAGCCTCCTTATATCTTTCCTCAAAACAGCCACCTTACCTACCTACAAGACATTTCCATAGCCTTTCTGAGATACATTGCCATGCAACATACATTGTTCTTCATGTTCATATGACTTATCCTTCATTGTCATATTGCCTTGCATGATCTCATAACCTGCATGTAGTTGGGCTTTGCCCTCTATTCATATTTTTGCTGCATGTTGCGCTTGATCATTGCACATACTGCTACACTGGCGGAGGCATTCATATAGGGTCATTACTTTTTGATTCAGAGTTGTAAGTAGATAAAAGTGTGTTGATGTTCTTCTAGAGTGTTGCCCCTACAGTGAGGAAAGGAATAAAAGATCCCAAAGTGGACAAAATACAAAAAAAGGATCCCAAAGAGGACGAAAAAAAAGAGAGAGAGAAATAAAGAGCCATGGAGGCCACCCAAAATCAAAAAAATACAAAAAACGGTGAAAAAGAAAAAAAATAAAAAAAGAGAGAGCCGGGCAACACTACTGTCCTTTATTCCACACTTGTGCTTCAGAGGAGAACCTGTACTTCAGTTTGTACAGAGTTTTCGTGTTGTACTTGCATAACTAAGTGGGGATCCTTACACTATAGAACTTGGCCTGCATATTCAAAGGATGAGCCTCCTCAAAAGAGCTCTAGGTCTTCATGAGCAAGCAAGTTGGATGCACGCCCACTAGTTCCATTGGAGGGTTTTCATACACTTATAGCTCTATGTGCATCCGCATGTTGCATCGAAATCCCTACTCCTCATATCATATCTATCATATGGCTTTCTCTCGCCTATGCTTGTCCTCATTGATGTGAGCCTTTCACACCTTTTTGTCTTCTTCCTCCACCATCTTTCTATTTTGCCGTTTAGGTGTCAACTTTCTTGCTCACGCTCATCCATTGCATGAGTGCTCAAAATATCGAAAGGGAGTGGATGAGTTTGAATTTTACCTGGCTAGTGGTCTGGGGACGAGTCCAGATAAGACTTCAAAGGAGACTAACTGTGAAACTTTAATAGATATAGTTCTCAACAATAAAAAAAATTCTCTCTCGCATTCCCAAATTCCCTTTCTTGCACGCAAACACCATTTGGAGACATTCGAGTCATGGACAGCGAGACATCTTGCACCTTATGTTCTTTTGTTGCTTGTGTCAATTCTAATATAGACTCTTGCTTGTTAAGACTGGAATTGAATTGCATGCTTTAATTGCTTTACTTGAAAGTCCTTATATGGTTGTGTGGCATGTCACCACAGAAATTATGCTTTTTATCATTTACCTACTCGAGGACGAGCAGGAATTAAGCTTGGGAATGTTCATACGTCCCAAACGTGTCTATAATTTCTGCTTGTGCCATGCATGTTTTGTGTGACTTTGCCATGTTTTTCTTGAACTTTCATACACTTTTGAGCGTATTTGGACTAACCTATTAACTCAGTGCACCCAGTTGCCAGTTCCTGTTTTCTGCTGTTTTTGTATTTCAGGTTTTCCGGCCATTAAAAGTGCTCCAAAAATTCCGGAAAAATTATATAAAAAATCTGCGTCCCGGAAGCCTCCGGAAACACCAAGGAAGGAAGGGAGGGCCACCACCAGGACTCCAGAAGGGTCCATGGCGCGGTCCAGCCCTAGGGCGCCAGGCACCCTCCTGGCTGCCTAGTGGCCCCTCTCGGTGCCCCCTTTGGCCCCTATTTTTACCCCTGAGGAGGAAATCCCTAATATCGAAGTACTTTTTCCAGAAGAGATTCCCATCTCCGCCGCCATCGAAAACTAGCTTCAGGGGTCACCAGGATCCTGCTCCGGCACCCTGCCGGGGAGGGCCTTGGCCCCCAGGGTCATCTTCATCGACTCTCCTTCCCCCATGATGCTTCTTGAGTAGTTCCTCCCTGAACTACGGGTTCTTGGCAGTAGGTATGTGTTATTCTCTCCCCCTAGAATCTTCAATACAATGTTCTCATGAGCTTCCCTACATGATTGAGATCCATATGATGTAATTGGTGTTGTGTTTGTTGGGATCCGATGAATTGTTACCTTGTTCAGTCCTAAGAGGTTTATGAATTATTGTTGCTTCAATTTGTTGTTCTTAATGCTTGTTACTAGTGCACGAGTAGCATGATCTCAGATATGAGCACGTTATGGATGTATGATTATAATTGTTGTTCTAGATCTTATCTACGGTTGTATGCACCTATTATATTCCGGAACCGGCGACCCCAATGGTGACAGCTTGGGACACCATAGGGGATGGACTATAATTTTAGGATCACATGTGTTCATGAAGTGTTAATTCTTTGTTCTGGTGCTCCGCCGCAGGAGCACCCTAATCTCCATAAGTTCCTTAAGTGGCCCTGTTCGTAGCGGGATGGTAGGACAAAAGATGTTGTGCAAAGTTCTTATTGCAAGTACGTACAACTACATACGGAACACATGCCTATGTTTGGTTCTAAGACTAGGATGCTCTAGTTTGTTCTTTGGCTAGAGTTGGTGCAATTCTGTCAATTGCCCAACTGTAATTTGTTCACCCAGCACCTTGTTCTTTTGCCTAGAGAGGTGCCACTAGTGAAACCTTGAACCCCGGTCCATCTTTCACTTTCATTGCCTTCGTTGTTACTTTTACTTTCTTTGCTTCTCCTACTACTTGTCACTACTTTGTGGTCTTGGTGATTAGGGAAGTCTTAAAGGCTACACCCGTCAACACACCGTTGCTACTAAATATCTTGTCTAGTGATTTTTCAGGTGTGGTTGAATTGACAACTCAACTGCTAAGGCTTATAAGTATTCTTTGGCTCCCCTTGTGTCGAATGAATAAATTGGGTTATTCTTACCCGCAAAGACTGTTGCGATCCCCTACACTTGTCACTACAGGAAACAGGAGTTTTGCCGTCAGCCAAAGCTGACGGCAAACATATGAATAGCTGACGGCAAATCCTTTGCCGTCAGCTCCACGACGACAAACCTGTTGTCAGCTCATCAGTCGACAGTGAGCTGCTTTGCCGTCAGCTTAAGATCGACCGACGCCAAAGCCTTTGCCGTCAGCCTTTTTGTACCGGCTGACGGCAAAGCCGCTCGTACGGTCAGCTCTGACTTAACTCCCGTGGGCTGAGTTAACGACGTGCATTGCCGTCAGCTGGCCGTCTGGCTGACGGCAAGGCCCTTGCCTGGGCCCGGGTGTCAGCAGTTTGTCGTCGGCTTACAGAGGTATGACGGGAGCCAGCCTACGCTCTGCCGTCAGCCAGGCAAAGGCCGACGGCAAAGCCGTGACCAAATGGTCACTGCCACAGCCCAGATTGCATAGGTTGCCGCAACGTGTCCTCTTTGTCGTCAGCTTGCCGACGGCAACGCCTTTGCCGTCAGCTCTGTTTCTTTCTTTTTCATTTGTTTTCTTTAGTTCCCTGCATTTAAACAATAATATATATATATACAGAACTCTATTGCATACAAAAAGTTCCCAATATGATATATTATAGTGCACACATGTATCTCCAAGTCATCTCCATCCCACAAGTCTACTAGTGCATACAAAAAGTTTAAAACAGCAACAATGATATATATACAACATCGCACAAGTCCACTACATAACCATAAGCGTCTACAAAGGCCACCACTATGCCAAGTGTTTATACAAATAGTTTAAAAGTGCCCAACATCTCACAAGTGCATATATAAAGACTAACATCCTATATCTACAACAAAGAAGCATCCATCCATGCATAAAGGCGGATCTGCAAAATGAAAACATAAACATATGTTAGTTACGGAAAAAATAAAAAGAAGAAAAGAAGAAGAGTAAGGTGAAGAAGAGTAAGGAGAAGAATAGGAAGAATAAGAATAAGATGAAAGGAAGAAGAGAAGATGGAGAAAAAGAAAGAAGAGAAAAAGTAAGAATAAGAAGAATTTTTCTTCTTTTACTTTCTTTTTCATCTCTTTCTTCTTCACTTCTTTCTTTTCCTCATATCCTTCTTCTTATTCTACAATACTTGTTCTTCTTAGACCTCAAGAGCTAAATATATCTCATTTTAGATCTAACTAAGTCATTAATTCATTTTTGAGCTTTATATGCGAAGTATAAGCCATTTTTAGGTTTATAAGCCACTTAAGCTAGTAAATTCATTATTGAGCTTTTATAAGACAAGTATAAGTCATTGTTGAACTTAATAAGCTTATAAAATCTAATTTGAGCTTTAAAAGCTTATAAAGCCAAGTTTGAGCTTTATAAGCTTATAAAGTCACTATTGAGCTTTTAGAAGCCAAGTATAACTCAATTTTCATCGAACTACGCTATTAACATCATTTTTCAGCTTTATGAGCTTATGAAGTCATTGAGGAGCTATTATAAGCCAAGTATAAGTCATTTTTTAGGTTTACAAGCTTATAAAGCCAAGTATAAGCTTTATAAGCTTATATAGTCATTTTTTAGCTTTTATAAGCCAAGAATAAGTAAATATTTATGTAACTAAGCTATTACTACCATTATTGAGCTTTATGAGCATATAAAGTCATTGATGAGCTTTATGTAACTTACCGGAGGCCACCTCAAGGCTGAGAAGCGCCGCCACGTGGGTTGCTCGGGGATTCACTAGGAGATTCTTGTGGGTTGTGAGATGCAGCTCCGGAATTATGCTGCAACAAAGGATGAGTTGCAATGTGTTAAGAATGATGACACTTGATGGTATAAGACCGGGCTATATTGATCATTGAAAGAAACTTACCATTCCGGGAGGATAAACGATAGGCGTCGGCATCGGTGGAGGGGTAAGACCTTGCTTCTCCCACATACTCCTCGAGGTAGTTTTTTAGGACTCGAGCATATTAGCAAGTGAACCAAACATATGCATATGCATTCTTGGCGGATATATGCAAAAGTAGTAACTTACCAAGAAGACGTCGTAGATGGCCTTCGTCTGGGCATTATTGCGTGCCCTCTCCTCCTCGAGTATCCTCTGGGTCCTCTCCTCCGCCAGCCGGTCCCTCTCCGCAAGCTGCTCCGACAACATCTCTTGTGTCGCCTGTCTCTCCTTCTGAATGGCGTCCTACGAACACTCAACAATATAGCAATTATTGTCATCATCGCTACGTAGTCTAAAGAACGGAAAGAAAAATTGAGACAAAGTTATACCTGGATAGCAATGTCCACTGGCCGCGGGCGAGGTCGTACAGCAGGAGCGGAGCTCGTTTGCCTCGCCTTGATCTGAGGTAGAGTCTCCGGGCAATGTACGAAGCCATTGCACATGGAGGTGCTGCCATGATGCTTACCGCCACCAGAAATCATCAAGGCCTCCGGATCCATCTCCTCCTCGCTCGGGTCAAACTGACGACCGCGTAGCTCTTTCGCCACCTCAGAATAGGCCATCATCTTGTGGTAGGCTGCAGCGCAGGTGTACGCCTCAACACCGTCGCCCTCGGAATATTCCTTCACCGTTTTGTACTTTCCCTTATGGGCCATGGAAAATGAGCGAAATCCCTTAGGCACAGGATGATTACGGTGTTTCGCCTACAATGAAAAGCAAAGAAAAGGCATGAAACAAATCAATTGATTAAGGACGAAAGGACATGAAACTGAAAACAAAAAGGCACATACCCATTTTTTTGCGTACTCGTTGACGTTGAGATTGCCTTGGTGGTGTGCCACACCTACCATTTGTGCACGCCTAGCCTTGGCGCTTTTGTGGGTGGACAGCCAGGCATCACTAAGCCATTTGTCCACTATCGCCTCAAAGCAATCCATCTTATTTGCACACCATCTCGGGGGCGTCTATGAATTAATAATCTTATAAAGTCATTGAATAGCTTTTTTAAGCGAAGTACAAGTCAAGTTTTATGTAACTAAGCTATTATTATCATTTTTTAGTTTTACAAGCTTATAGAGCCAAGTTTGACCTTTATAAACTTCTAAAGCCAAGTTTGACACTTATAAGCTTATAAAGGCAAGTTTGAGCTTCATAAGCTTATAAAGAAAAGTTTGACACTTATAAGCTTATAAAGCCAAGTTTGAGCTTCATAAGCTTATAAAGAAAAGTTGGAGCTAACTAGGCCTTACTTATAAGTGTAGGAATTTGAATTAGTTAGTAATTTACCTCCAAGTATTCTTCCTTCTTAAGGAAAAATTTTCTACACTTCTTCTTGGCCTTCTTCACGCCCTTCTTGGCGTACCAATCTCGAACACACTGAACAGGCATCTCGTGCCTAGTGTTCGTGAGTAGCCTCACTATCTCCTTCTCGAGATTCTTCTGGGCCGCCGGCTCCATCCCCTCCTCAATCCTATAGTAGCACTGAAAAATGCATCGAACATATGCTTAGATGAGTGAAATGATTCCAACGCTAATAAATGATTGCAATGCTTAGAATACTTACCCAAAAAGTAGCCACCACCATATCGGCTTTGGTACGACATTCAACGTTGTTGATGCGTTCATCTGGCGGGGCCGGGGCGGCTTTGTAGTGTGGCCAAGTGAGGTCGGGCTCAGGAACCCTACCTGCAACAGGCAACTGGACTAGCCCGGGGAACTGCTCCTTAAGCACGGCACCAAGGAGGCAGTTCAGATTCCGAGCACCTTCCGGGTAAGTCCACGCCCTGCAAAATAAGAACACAAAGACATTAGTTCTTGTTGGACCATATGTACATAATGACAAACTTTGTCGTCTGCTTGCAGTTGGCAAAGTGGACATGTGGCGCCCAGCTGTGCAATCTGGCAACAGCTGGGTGACCATTTGGTCATTATGCCGTCTACCTCCGACAAGGCAGACGGCAAAGTTTGTCATTATGCCGTCTGTCAGTAGACGGCATTAACGACCTGACGGAGCCGGCCGGACGGCCGGCTAGTTTTGAGGCAGACGGCAAAGTTTGCCGTCTGTCAGTAGACGGCAACCCCGCCGTTAACGGCCTGACGGAGCCGGCTGGTAAAGTTTCGCCGTCACGCCCGCTCTGCCGTCTGGTTGCACAAACGCGAACGGCAAAGGTGGTTTGCCGTCCGTCGATTTCCCGCAGACGGCAAAGCACCTCTTTGCCGAAGAAATAGCTGATGGGTGCTTTGCCGTGCGGGGGCCGACGGCAAAGGACTTTGCCGTCCGCCATATAGGTGTTTGCCATCCGCCGAGGAAGACGGCAAATAGGTGAATTCCAGTAGTGTGTACATGTATGATATATATATACAAGGAACACAAAAAATTCATCAACTTACTTCTCTCCATCAGGCGCAATCAATGTCCTTTACGCAAGGTCCGGACGTGGTGGGAGCCGAGTCATACCACGCTGGTACACCGGCTTCTTGGAAGAGGAGCTCCCCTCACCCCCATCATCCCCCTCACCCCCCTCAGCCCCGTCGTCATCGCTATCATCATCCGTGCGAGCACGCTCCTCCCAAGGATCATCCCAACGATGCTCCGTCGACTGCCTCGGTGCCTCCGGTGTCTCCGACTGCACCGGCGGTGTCCGCTGCTCCGGTTCCTCCGACTGCACCGGCAGTGGCCGCTGCTCCGGTGCCTCCGAGTGCACCGGCGGTGGCTCCTGCACCGGTGAGACTATCCTGTGAGTGGGTGACTCGGCTAGGGCGCCACCTGCTCGACCACCTCCTCGACCACCGGGTTTAGCTCTCTTTTGGCCTTTTCCCCGACCTCTCCCACGAGGATGCTCAGCACGCGCCGGCAGCGAGCTGGCTGCGACAATCCCCGCCAGCAACTCTCTCCGTAGAGGTAGAGGTGGTCGAGACTCCACCGGTGGGTCCCTACGGCTCGCCATGTGTCAACACCTGTTACGGAGTAAAGATGAATTAGTAAAGTAAGGAAATAAATAATACAAATTCATATATACAAAAAACAAACATATGCATATAAATATGAATTAGTACATTAAGGAAATAAATAATACAAATTCATATATACAAAAAACAAAAGAAAGTTGGGATGCATACAACTAATAGTCGGGATCATCTGTATCTTCTCTAGTATCAATAAAAACATCATCGTCACTATCATGTGTGTCGTCATGAATGATCTCTTCTCCGGGATCGGGTTCAGCGTCAACCACATTTCGAAAGCCTTTTTGTAACCGGTCAAGCAACGATAGGTCATCCGCATCGGTAACCTCTTCGTGTTCCACTTCTTCATCTTCCTCCTCATCATCATCGGTAACCTCTTCGTGTTCCACTTCTTCCTCTTCCTCCGCATTGTAATTCTCTACTTCCATGTTTTGATCAAACGTAGAGGTTTTTCCGAAATGTTTTTTGGCCACACGTGTTTCTTGGAAGAATTCTCCGTCATATGTGTCTGGGTCTATGTGAGGTTGATAATCCTCTTCTTCATTGGGGGCAGGTAGTTTACCATGTGGCGGCACGTCATAGACGACATACCAATCTTCGAGATTCTTTACACTTTGGCAGGCCCATGGAAGATAGAAAACTTGTGTGGCCTGTTGAGCCAGAATATAAACTTCGGGAACATTTAAACGGTTCTTCTATTTAATTTCAACTAGCCCAACATGCTCATGAGTTCGTCTAGTGTCCTTCGGATTGAACCAATGACATTTGAAGACAACGGCGTTCGGAGGATTTTCACCATAATATAGCAGTTCGTATATTTATTCAACTATTCCATAATACTCGACTCCTCCATCTATAACGGACACACCAGAATTCGTTGTTTTCCGATCGGGCATAGTTTGCTCTTTCATACCAGTACGAAAGAGATACCCACTGATGTCATATTTTTCATATGTATGGACCTTAAAGTAAAAACCATTTGCGATTTGTCTCAATTCAGCGTCCATCGACTCTGAATTAGCCTACAAGTTGAAACGGAAAGACTTGTTGTATTAGTCGGTACTGAGACGACGAAGAAATAAAAATGGCCTGTATATCATATAAGAAGTACCGTTTGTGTAAACCAAGAGATGAAACCGGGATTGCCGCCTCCCCGCTTCTCAAGAAGATTAATCTCTTCGATGGAGTCTTTTTCAATCGCCACTCCATTCGAGAATTGCGCGATGAATCGACTGTATCAAATAATTAAGAGAAGTTAGACACACAACTCGTCAAGAAGTTGCAGAACAATTAATATGTACCACGCACTTACTCGATGTATGGCCGCACTTCTGTCATGTTGGTCAAGATATACAATGTAATGATGCCCCATTCCTCGAAGGTCAACATCTTTGTCTTCATAACCCCACAAGGTGCGAGGCTCCCTTTAAAGAGTTTGAACATGGATTCATGTCGCTCGGGGTCGCCAGTATTGTACTGAGGCTTTGGATTATGCAAACTGTAATTAGTGGAAGCATAATGTGCTGTCACAAAGTTTGCCGCTTCCTCGACAACGAATGCCTCAGCCATTGATGCTTCAATTCTCCGTTTATTTTTACATTTTGCTCGAAGCGTCTTCTGCATTCTCTCGGTTGCATAGCACCAACGGTTTTGCACAGGGCCACCCAATCTTGCCTCCATCGGTAGATGCAAAATCATATGCTGCATCGGATTAAAGAAACCCGGTGGAAAGATCTTCTCTAACTTGCATATCAACTCCGGCGCCAGTTTTTCCATCTCTTCTATCACAATAGGAGATAATTCTTTAGCACAAAGAACACGGAAGAAATAGCTTATCTCTTCCATTACTAGCCATTCATCCTCGGGGATGTAGCTGCGCAACATCACCGGCATTATCCGCTCAAGCCATATGTGCCAATCGTGACTCTTCAGCCCAAAGATTTTCAACTTTTCAAGACATGCTCCCCTTGCTAGATTCGCTGCATACCCATCGGGGAACATCAACTTTTTTTTCACCCAGATGAGGATTTCCCTCATGTGTTCCCTTTTAAGATTGAACCATGCCTTTGGCTTCTCCCAATTCTTCTTCCCTTTCGGTTGTCGCATGTTCAGTGACTTCCTATTACACAGACTCTCCTGATCGACTCTAGCCTTAACATTATCTTTCCCCTTATCAGTGCCGAACAATGTACCAAAAAGGGCCTCACCCATATTTTTTTCAGTGTGCATCATGTCAATGTTGTGTGGAAGAGCAAGGTCTTTGAAATAGGGGAGATCCCAAAAGCATGGCTTGTGGGTCCAGGCGTGTTCCGTATTATATCCCAAGAAATACCCTGGCCGGTTCGGATCAGGCTCTAGTGAGTTCAACTGATCAAGAATTTGTGCGCCCGTCATCATAGGTGGTGCCTCGTGCTCGAGAACTTTACCTTTGGTGAAATTCTTCTTGTCTTTTCTGAATCCATGGTCCAGAGGCAGGAATTGTCTATGCAAGTCGAAGCAAGAATACTTGCGACCCTCCGGCAGCCAATAAAACTTAAGAGCAGACTTGCATTGCGGGCATGGGAACCTTCCGTGCACGCACCATGCAACAAAAAGTGCAAACGCCGGCAGGTCATGCATGGAGTACATCAACCAAGCATGCATTTGGAAGTTTTTTTGCTAGCTGCGTCATATGTCCAGATCCCATTATCCCAAGATTCTTTCAACTCATCCATCAGTGGTTGCAAGTACACATTCATATTTTTTCCGGGATAGTTGGGCCCCGGAACTATCAACGTCAAGAAGATGTGCTTTCTTTGCATAAGTACTCCAGGGGGCAGATTGAGGGTCATGATGAATACGGGCCAACAACTATACTGGGTTGCCGTCATACCGAAAGGATTGAACCCATCAAGGCTAATGGCGAGTGCCACGTTTCTTGGGTCTTTGGCTTTACCTTCTTTATGTATTTCATTAAACATCTTCCACGCTTCACCATCAGAGGGGTGGGTCAACATCAAATTCCCGTATTGATCTGTAGCACGTCTAATTCCATCTCTGTGCCATGTCATTTGTTTTGCTGTTTCTTCAAGCATGTAAAGCCGTTGAAGTCTTGGTAAGATCGGTAGGTACCGAAGAATGTTTACGGGTATTTTGCTCTGCATCTTCTCACCAAGACCGTTGTCTACGACAATATACCTGGAGGACTTGCAGCATGGACAATAATTATCATCCGCATACTCATGCCTAAATAAGACGCATCCTTTCTCACAAGCATGTATCCGCTCGATGGGCATCTTCAGTGCACCGAGTATTTTGTCTGAGTGGTATAGGTTTGCAGGCATAATATGACCGTCCGGTAGAAAGCGCCCGAATAAGGTCATCATCGCATCATAGCACTCTCTGGGCAAGTTGAATTGTGCCTTAAGAGCCATTGTTTGTGCGATGGCATCTAGTTGACAAAGCTTGGTGTGCGCATGCAGTGGGAGTTTTGAAGACTCTAGCATGGCATAAAAGGCCTTGGCAGTTTCATCCGGTTCTTGTCCTCATGACGAGCATCGTTGTAGTCATTGACCATGTCTTTGTTGGATATGTGCCCTAGAGACAAATTAATAAAGATATTTGTCACATATCCGTTTTGTTCATAATACGTTTTATACTGTGCTATAACTGTATTACCTGGAAATACTAATACAGGTGTAGTATAAAACATGGTCCGTAGTTTAACTCGGGTAAACTATCTCATTGGGCAATTGATTGATCAAGCTTTCCTGATCATGGCGACACTTAAGTCCATTGACAATGAGGTCATATCATTAGGGGAATGATGTGATGGATAGACACCCACCTAAAGTAATGCAATGTGATCGAGTCACATAGTTCAGCGTTGCTATGACTTTGTAACGTATGGCTTAGTCCTTAGACCGTAATGATCATACGTAATCACGATCTATGAGGAGACTTTGATTTGTATCCCACCGCCTGACTGAAATATGCTGGCTATAACGGAGCACTTTGGGTATTCCGAAATAGATGGTTGACGAGTATGTTAATAGATCAAAGCGGGATTTGTCAGTCCTTGTGACAGGACAGGTACTCTGGGCCCACTCGGTGATATTGCATCAACCCTTGCAAGGACGTGACTAGGTCACAAAGAGATGCAATGATCATGGACGAGAGAAGTTGTTTGTCATGAACGAGATGTGAACACGGTATGTGGGATACCGACGATCAAACCTCGGACAAACAAGGTACCGCAGAACAAAGGGATTACGTCGTATCGTTAACGGTTTCCAAAAGCGATCGAAGCTCATTCGATGGAAGCGCAGGGGCTGTCAAGGACTGTAACCAGGTCCAACTGACTAGTCATTGGTCCATGAGAAGAGTCTCGACCATGTCTGCTGTTTCCCGGACCGTTAGGGTGTTACACTTAAGGGCAATCGATGCATAGGACAGTTACGGGATCAATCGGTGAAATAGGAGAAATCACCGGAATAGTTCCGGAGGAGGACGGAATGGTTTCCGGACATTTTGAATAGTTCAAAATAAAGTTTAATTGTTTTAATAATGTTTTTATTATTTAATTATCTGAATTAAATATTTAAAACTTATTAAATAATTAAAATAATGGAAAAAGGCTATATGGGCCTTAGAGGCCCATTAGGGGAGGAGGGGGTTCCCCCCCTTGGGCTTGGCGCCAAGGGGTGGGGCCCAACCCCCCCTAGGCCGGCGCACCCCTCCCCCCTTGGAGGTTTAGTCCCACATGGGGGAGGGAAGAGGGATCACACCCCCCCTTGGCCTTTATATACAGGGGTAGACCCCCCTTTTTCCATACAACAATTGATCTCCTTCTTCTTCCTTCTCCATTTCTGGAAGTGGACTCCCCTTGTTTGGAGTCTGCACCAGGATTGGAGTTCTCCACCATAAGGCAGGCCGTCGCTCTGCCGGAGTTGGGATCCGTAGCCGTCTTCTTTGCGCTGCTCGCCTGGTTCGGAGCCCGGGAGGAACATCGATTGTGCCGTACGTGTATAATCTCTTCGAGGCATTACACCTGTGGTGCTGCTTCATCGCTGGAGGTTTACCGGGAGTCATCCTCGCCGGTGGTGGTCTTCTACACGACAGGGAGGTCGTAGTTCTGAGTCTACACCAACCACGTTCGTAAGAACGTTTCCCTCTTTCGGTCTTCAAAGGTATGAACACCGATTCCCTCCGTTACTTTACATCGCCATAGCATAGATCTTGGGTTCGGGTACCTTAGGTGTGGAAAAATTTGTGTTTTCTGCCCCGTATCCCAATAGTGGTATCATGAGCTAGCTATGCGTAGATGTATTGTACGGATAGAACACATCTAGGATGTGGGCATCGAATCTTCATTCGTTACCCTCCCACGTGTACTCATTCAGCATTGCGGCAATGTTTGATGAAGCGGCCCCCGACCGACCTTACGCGTTTACGCGAGACTGGTTCCACGCTTGACATATGGCTTGTACCATATAAAGTGGCTGGGGGGGGGGTGTCTGTCTCTCTGCATTAGCGATGCGAAGATGTTTGCAACGGAGGGCCCCGACAGGGGTGTAATAGATACGAATAAGAGACCGTGTTGTGGCTTGTTTTTCGCAGGATAGAAATCGGTTCTCTCTCTCGAAACCCCTAGCAGCCACGTAAAACTTGCACAAGCTAAAGTAGAAAGACGTTCTAACTTTGCTTTGCATGAAGGGGGATCATAGGTTGTATGATTTAAAGTTTTACTTCCTGTTTTATGCTAGTATGCTAGATACATCGACGGTAGCACGAAACAGGACCATCCCTCACAATACCAACATTGTGTTCTCCCTTTTGATGGGCACCACCTGGAAGGTTCTCCCATATGGCTTGATGCTCCGTACATACCGGAGTTGTCCTACATATTCAACGGAGTTCGCATGAGGTTGGGTTCGGCGAGCCTGGCATATGCAGATATGGCCTTGCTGAACAGCTAACATCAAGGTTCGATTGGCAGGCTTGACGTATGTAGATGCGGGCCTGAAACACAGAAGACCGAAAGGTCGAGCACGAGTCACATGGCTGATGTGATTGGCTTAGAGGCCTACCTGGTCCGCATACTGGGCCGTACATATCGGGGGAGGTATGGGGGCTGGGATTGTGTAATCACTTAGTTAAATTGAGAGGTGTTTATCTAAGTGGGAGCTTTCTAGAATTTTAAGATTAAATTGAAACTCCACATTATGAACAAAAGTCTAAATATGTATCGTTGTGAATCCAACCTTGTAGATGGCAGAACCTCGACCCTCGTTCAACTTAGGATCATTCCTAGAGAAAGATAAGCTAAAAACAGATGGGACAAACTTCACCAACTGGTTCCGCACCCTGAGGATTCTCCTCGTTCCCCTCAAAATGGCATACGTACTAGAGGACGCGTTAGGTGACGCACCAGCAGATGATGCCAGTCAGGACGAGAAGAATGTCTATCTCTCCAGGACTGATGATTACAACCTTGTCCAGAGTGGCATGCTCTACTCCATGGAGGCTGAGCTGCAGAAACGTTTTGAGAGGATGGGTGCATATGAGATTATCACCGACCTCAAGGCGGTCTTGGCACCTCAAGCCAGGGCTGAACGGTACGAGGCTTCTGAAGCCTTCTTCTCAGCAAAGATGGATGAGCACGGCAGCGTGAGTGAGCACATGGTCAAAATGTCTGGCTACGTTCAGCGCTTGAATGCTCTGGAATGTCAGATTCCACATGAACTTGCGGTTGATAGGGTGTTGCAGTCGCTTCCCCCTAGCTACAAAGGCTTTGTACTGAACTACAACATGCAGGGGATGACCAAAACCCCTTCTGAGTTGTTCGCCATGCTAAAGAGCGCTGAGGTTGAAATCAAGAAGGAGCACGCCGTCTTCATGGTCGACAAGACCACTGACTTCAAGAAGTCAAGCAGACGGGAGAAGGCCAGGAGAGGTGGCCCCAGGAGGGATGGCAAGTCAGTTGCCGCTCCTCCCAAGGCACCCAAGCCTAAACTCGGAGTGGAGTGCTTCTACTGCAAGGGTGAAGGTCACTGGAAGTGCAACTGTCCCAAGTACCTAAAGGACAAGAAGGCTGGCAAGGTCGCCAAGAGAGACGAAGGTATATTTGATATACATATTGTTGATCTTCTCTTGACAAGCGCTGGGAACACATCCTGGATATTTGATACAGGATCTGTCGCTCATATTTCTAATTCCATTAAGGGACTAAGGAATAGGAGACGCTTGGTCAAGGATGAAGTGACGATGCGCGTGGGGAATGGCTGCCAGATTGAAGTCTTGGAGGTCGGCACGAAGCATCTTAGTCTCCCTTTGGGATTGGTTTTAGTTCTGAATAAATGTTACTATGTACCCGCGTTGAGTGTGAACATCGTGAGTGGTTCTTGCTTGAAGCGAGACCACTATTCTTTTAAGTCCGATACAATTGGTTGTTCGATTTATAAGGATGATATGTTTTATGTTCACGCACCGGAGTCGCATGGTTTATTCATACTTAATCTCGATGGTGACGTGAGTCACGTTAACAATATTGAGGCCAAAAGATTGAAGAATAATGAAGATCACATGATGATGTGGCATTGCCGACTTGGTCATATTGGTGTAAAACGCATGGAGAAGCTCCATAAGGATGGACTTCTTGACTCATTGGATTTTGGATCCCTTGATACATGTGAACAATGCCTCATGGGCAAAATGACAAGGACTCCATTCAATGGTGTGATGGAGCGTGCGAATGTCTTATTGGGGATCATACACACGGATGTATGTGGACCCATGAACATCCCCACTCGCAATGATCTTCGTTACTTCGTGACCTTTACTGATGACTTGAGTAGATATGGGTATATTTACTTGATGAAACACAAGTCTGAAACCTTTGAAAAGTTCAAGGAATTTCAGAATGAGGTCGAAAATCAACTCGGAAGGAAAATCAGGCACCTTCGATCGGATCGAGGTGGCGAGTATTTGAGTCACGAGTTTGGCAATCATCTGAAGTATTGTGGCATAGTACCACAGCTTACGCCGGCAGGCACACCTCAGAGAAACGGTGTAGCTGAGCGACGTAATCGAACCCTATTGGATAGTGTACGATCGATGATGTCTCATACTGATTTTCCTGTGTCATTCTGGGGGTATGCATTAGAAACCGCCATTCATATTCTTAATAGGGCACCATCCAAATCCGTAAAGACAACACCATTTGAAGAATGGCATGGCACTAAACCTGAGTTGTCTCACCTGAAGATTTGGGGTTGTGAGGCTTATGTTAGGAAACTACAGCCTGACAAACTTGAATCCAAGGCGGATAAGTGCATCTTTGTGGGCTATCCCAAGGAAACTTGTGGGTACACCTTCTACAACAAGTCTGACAGCAAAACGTTTGTTGCCAAGACGGGACACTTTCTTGAGAAGGAGTTTCTCGCGAAAGAGTTGAGTGGGAGGAAAATAGACCTCGATGAAGTAACTGACCAGTCACTCCAATTGGATGAAATGGCTACGGAATTTGTTCTGGAACCATCTTCCACAGTGGGAGTTCAAGAGAATGGCCAGAACGACATTCATAACGATCATGACATTCACGATGATCATGATGAGAATGAAGAGGAACCTTTTATGCCCCGTAGGTCATCAAGAGTCCGTCAACCTACTGAGTTTTACGGACAGCTTGTGAATGCAATCTCGGCTGTTGAGTTGGATGAACCTACGAGTTACAAAGAAGCAATGGAGGGACCCGAGTCCGAGAAATGGCTTGAAGCCATGAAATCCGAAATAGACTCCATGTACACCAACAAAGTATGGACTTTGGTGGATATTCCCGAGGACCGCAAGGCCGTCGAGAATAAATGGATTTTCAAGAAAAAGACTGACGCAGACGGAAACGTATCTGTCTACAAAGCTCGACTTGTCGCGAAGGGTTTCCGACAAATTCAAGGAGTTGACTACGAGGAGACATTCTCTCCTGTAGCGATGATAAAGTCTATTCGGATCCTACTAGCAATAGCTGCATATCATGATTACGAGATATGGCAGATGGATGTGAAAACTGCATTCCTAAATGGCAACATTGAGGAAGAGTTGTATATGATGCAACCAGAGGGGTTTGTCGATCCAAGGAATGCTCGTAAGGTTTGCAAGCTTCAACGGTCCATCTATGGGTTGAAGCAAGCATCTCGGAGCTGGAATCTTCGATTTGATGAGGTCATTAAAGCTTTTGGATTTGTCCAAAACGTCGAAGAGTTCTGCGTCTATAAGAAACTGAGTGGGAGCTCTGTAGCATTCCTTGTGTCATATGTGGATGACATATTACTAATAGGGAACGATAAGAAATTCTTAGAGGAAGTGAAGGAATATCTGAAAGGACAATTTTCCATGAAGGACCTAGGTGAAGCTGCGTACATACTGGGGATTAAGATCTATAGAGATAGACCTAATCGAAGGTTGGCCTTGAGTCAGAATACTTATATTGACAAGATTTTGAAAAGGTTCAAAATGGATGACTCCAAGAGAAGTCTCTTGCCAGTCATAAAAGGTGTCAAACTAAGCGTGACTCAATGCCCGACCACAGCTAAAGAGAAAGAGGAGATGTCCTCAAAGCCCTATGCCTCAGCCATAGGTTCTCTCATGTATGCTATGTTATGTACCAGACCGGATTTAGCGCTGGCCATTAGTATGACTAATCGCTACCAGAGTAATCCGGGAATGGCCCATTGGACAGCAGTGAAGAACATCCTTAAGTACTTGAGAAGAACCAAGGATCTCTTTCTTGTTTATGGAGGAGTTGATGAGGAGCTCACCGTAAAGGGTTACGTTGACGCAAGCCTCGGCTCAGACCTAGATGACTCGAAATCCCAGACGGGATATGTCTTCATGTTGAACGGTGGCGCGATTAGCTGGAGGAGCGGCAAACAGTCAGTCGTCGCTCAATCTTCAATGGAGTCGGAGTATATTGCCGCTTGCGAAGCGTCAAACGAGGCGCTGTGGCTGAAGAAGTTCGTGATCGAGCTTGAAGTCTTTCCCAGTTGCACTGACCCCGTGGGAATCTACTGCGACAGCACGGGTGCCATTGCTAACGCGAAGGAGCCAAGAACTCACTCTACAGCCAAGCACATCCTCCGAAAGTTCCATGTGACGCGAGACTACGTCAGGGATGGACACACTAGGATTCACAAGATACATACGGATCTGAACGCAGCAGACCCGATGACTAAACCTCTTCCACAGGGCAAGTTTGAAGAACACCGAGAGACCATTGGTGTTAGATACATACCTGATGTAAACTAGTGTAATTTGTACTCTAGTGCAAGTGGGAGACTGTTGGATATGTGCCCTAGAGACAAATTAATAAAGATATTTGTCACATATCCGTTTTGTTCATAATACGTTTTATACTGTGCTATAACTGTATTACTTGGAAATACTAATACAGGTGTAGTATAAAACATGGTCCGTAGTTTAACTCGGGTAAACTATCTCATTGGGCAATTGATTGATCAAGCTTTCCTGATCATGGCGACACTTAAGTCCATTGACAATGAGGTCATATCATTAGGGGAATGATGTGATGGACAGACACCCACCTAAAGTAATGCAATGTGATCGAGTCACATAGTTCAGCGTTGCTATGACTTTGTAACGTATGGCTTAGTCCTTAGACCGTAATGATCATACGTAATCACGATCTATGAGGAGACTTTGATTTGTATCCCACCGCCTGACTGAAATATGCTGGCTATAACGGAGCACTTTGGGTATTCCGAAATAGATGGTTGATGAGTATGTTAATAGAGCAAAGCGGGATTTGTCAGTCCTTGTGACAGGACAGGTACTCTGGGCCCACTCGGTGATATTGCATCAACCCTTGCAAGGACGTGACTAGGTCACAAAGAGATGCAATGATCATGGACGAGAGAAGTTGTTTGTCATGAACGAGATGTGAACACGGTATGTGGGATACCGACGATCAAACCTCGGACAAACAAGGTACCGCAGAACAAAGGGATTACGTCGTATCGTTAACGGTTTCCAAAAGCGATCGAAGCTCATTCGATGGAAGCGCAGGGGCTGTCAAGGACTGTAACCAGGTCCAACTGACTAGTCATTGGTCCATGAGAAGAGTCTCGACCATGTCTGCTGTTTCCCGGACCGTTAGGGTGTTGCACTTAAGGGCAATCGATGCATAGGACAGTTACGGGATCAATCGGTGAAATAGGAGAAATCACCGGAATAGTTCCGGAGGAGGACGGAATGGTTTCCGGACATTTTGAATAGTTCAAAATAAAGTTTAATTGTTTTAATAATGTTTTTATTATTTAATTATCTGAATTAAATATTTAAAACTTATTAAATAATTAAAATAATGGAAAAAGGCTATATGGGCCTTAGAGGCCCATTAGGGGAGGAGGGGGTTCCCCCCCTTGGGCTTGGCGCCAAGGGGTGGGGCCCAACCCCCCCTAGGCCGGCGCACCCCTCCCCCCTTGGAGGTTTAGTCCCACATGGGGGAGGGAAGAGGGATCACACCCCCCCTTGGCTTTTATATACAGGGGTAGACCCCCCTTTTTCCATACAACAATTGATCTCCTTCTTCTTCCTTCTCCATTTCTGGAAGTGGACTCCCCTTGTTTGGAGTCTGCACCAGGATTGGAGTTCTCCACCATAAGGCAGGCCGTCGCTCTGCCGGAGTCGGGATCCGTAGCCGTCTTCTTTCCGCTGCTCGCCTGGTTCGGAGCCCGGGAGGAACATCGATTGTGCCGTACGTGTATAATCTCTTCGAGGCATTACACCTGTGGTGCTGCTTCATCGCTGGAGGTTTACCGGGAGTCATCCTCGCCGGTGGTGGTCTTCTACACGACAGGGAGGTCGTAGTTCTGAGTCTACACCAACCACGTTCGTAAGAACGTTTCCCTCTTTCGGTCTTCAAAGGTATGAACACCGATTCCCTCCGTTACTTGACATCGCCATAGCATAGGTCTTGGGTTCGGGTACCGTAGGTGTGGAAAAATTTGTGTTTTCTGCCCCGTATCCCAACATTCTTCGATCCCTGTACCACAATCCTCAATGCGCTGCCACACTACCTCATGTCTGTGACGTTGGGCCGACTCGCCATGAAATGACCACAACGTATAATCAGGCATGAAACCACGCATTTGCAGGTGTTTACCCATTACATCCTTTGTCTGTTGTGAATAGTTCTTACATCTAGTGCAGGGGCACCATGTTCTTGGTTGGCCAGCACTAAATGCAACCTCTAGGAACTCCTCGGTCTTGGTCAACCATTCCTCAGTAATATTTTTCTGACTAGGGTGACCGGTGTACATCCACGCACGATCATTCCTTCTGGCTAGCTAGCTAGTACAAATTAACACCAGAAGGCATATAATTAATTACGGTGATACGACATACACACACTAGCTAATAGGTAAAGATAGGTCCTAATCCCACCCGAGTATGTGCAGATTGGATTCATTTCCCCATGCTCTCCTCCCGATCCGACGCAAAATTTCGACAACACCTCCCCGCTGTTCTCCTGATACACGTCCCAGCATAAACCGAGAGGATGTGTACCCGGAGAACAAAAAGGTGGCGCTGACGAAATCCTACGCCAGATCTGGAGGAGAGCATATCTGGGGAAATGAACCCAATCTACACATACTCGGGCTGTCCATGGATAACATTGGACAATTCGAAAGAATCCAATTATAAATATGGAAAAGAATGCATATTTATAAATGGAATCTTTCGAACGGGAGACGCATATGGGTTACGCAACGGAACCTTACATCTAAATTTTAACTCAATATGGGAAAGCGGTGGGCTGAACTAAAGTCAGGCCATAAACCACGTAGCAAAGGGAATAACCAAACACAAACTTAACTAGGATGCTATAAAATCTTGACCACTAAATAATTACATAAGATAAAAATATATTTTTTCTTTTCCATTTTCATTTCTACTAAATAATAATCATTTTCATTTTATTTCCACTAAATAAAATACTAATTCATTTGTTCCTCTCTGTTTTTATCTCTTTTTCGTTCCTCCACTTCTATTTCTTTTATTCTTTCCTCTACTTCTCGCTTCTTTTCTTTTCCTATAATTTTTCTCATTCTCTTCATATCTTCTCTACTTCTCTCTTCTTTTCTCTTAAATCCTTTCTTTCTTATATTCATCTACTTCTCAATTCTTTTCTTTTCCTAAATTTCTAATTTACAAAATGCAATCCAACAATAAACCCTAAACCCTTCTTCTTATACATAAAATCTAATTAGCATGTCAAAACTAACAACCTTTCTTCTTTTCTTTCTTTTATTTCCTAACAAAATCCTAACAACTAAATCATTTATTTCCTAACAACTAAATCACTTATTGCCTAACAAAATCCTAACAACAAAAGAATTTATTCCTCTGTTTTCTAACAACAAAAAATCATATGCCTTTTCTCTGCTCTTTGCTTTCCTCCTCTCAACTACTCTTTTTTTTCACTAACTACACTAATGAATCCTAAACCCTAACTAACACATTCTAATAACAAAATGAAAACAAACAATAAATACTAAACAAACAATAAAAACAGGGGAGCGGGGGCTGCTCACCGGCCAGGGGGAGGAGGAGGGGCTGTCCACGGTGAGGAGGAGGTCGGTGTTGGCCGGAGGCCAAGCCGCCGGCGCCGCGCGGGGAGGGCAGCCGCCGGCAGAGAGAGCAAGGGGCGGGGGCGGCGAGCACGGGGGGCGGCGGCCGCGAGGAGAGTACGGGGGAGGGGGCGGGGGCGGCAAGCACGGCGCGAGGCGCCTCCAGCGAGCACGGGGGCGGCAGCGGCGGGGGGGGGGGACAGGGTGGTGCTGGCGGCGACGTGCGTCGGGGAGGGAGAGGAAGGGGAGTGTGGTGAGTGGGGTGGGGGTTAGGGCACGGGGGGGGGGGGGGGGGGTTATTGACAAGCTATGCCGTCAGCCGGCTAAAGACAGCGTCTTCCGTTAGGCTAAGCCGTCAGCCAGCTGACAGCAAACCTGGGCGCCGTTACCTCGTGGCTAGAAGAGACACGTGGCCTGCGGGTGGCCGTCAGCCGTCCTTCGCCGTCAGCTTTATTCCTTTTTTCCGTCAGCCAGCTGACGGCATATCTTCCCTACGCCGTAAGCTAAACGTTGCCGTCAGCTTGGCCCAGGGCTGACGGCATAGGAACCTTTGCCGTCCGCCCCGATAGAAAGCTGACGGCAAAGATCTAAGCTGACGGCAAAACTCCTGTTTCCTGTAGTGTGTGGGTTATCAAGACTATTTTCTAGCGCCGTTGCCGGGGAGCATAGCTTTACTTATAAATTTCACTTGATAAGTACACTTTTGCTTATTACTGTGTTTGCTACTAATGGCTACTTTCTTTGAGACTAGATCTTATTGGCAAGGCGGATTCGCGGAGGATCAACAAAAATATTACAAGGAATACCGCTTGTCTCAAAAAGGGATACACTCATGGGGACTAATACAGGAGTTGTATGACTATGCTAGAAACTTGTGCTCAATATATAATATATCTTTCTGCAGGGATGAATCTTGTTGCTTTATGAGGTACAAACACCTTTCTTTCCAATGTGAGTACAATGATGATGAAACCTTAGCTTCTTACGCTAAGGGAAACTATGATTTTTATGATGCAGAACAAATAGAAGAAGTTGTTATCTTTAAGGGTGCCTATAAAATTGCTTCCTTTGTTGAAAATATTGATGATGCCCCTTACAAATCTGAGAGTCTTGAAATACTTAATTATTTCTTTGAGGATTTTAATGAAAATTATTATATTATTGACCATCTCAAAAGGTTCTCTCCACAAGAGGAAGAGAGTAATGATTTGCAGGACTCTACGGAAGAAGAAATTGTTGAAACTGAATTCTCCTTGGATGAAAAAGAGGAGGAGAGTCACGAACAAAAGTAGGAAGAATGGAGTAGATTCCCATCTCTACCTACTAATGAGAGTAACTCTTTGACTCTTACTTTATATGATTTCCCTCCATGCTTACCAAAGGAGGATGAATGTTATATTGATTGCTATGATCCTATGGATTCTTTTGAAATATCCCTTTTTGATGAAATTGATGCTTGTGGCCACGATGCCCCTATGAATGATACTTGCAAGGATGATTTTTCTACTGTTCTTTATGATAAACCTTGCTATCTTCATAAATCTTATGATAAACGTCTATTTTTGCCTACTATGGATGTTCTTAATGATGATGAGGTTTGCTTAGAAAGTCTACATGATTATGTGCTAGTAGATCATGAAAAGCATGCTTTGTGCGATAATTATATTTTTGAGTTTGTTCATGATGCTACTGAAAATTATTATGAGAGAGGGAAATATGGTTATAGAAACTTTCATGTTAGGAAAACACCCCTCTCCATGTTGAAAATCTTGAAGGTGCTCTTGTTTTACCTTCCTATGCTTGTTACTTTGCGCTTCATCTATTTATTTTTCTTCAAGTTTCCCACGCATAGGAAGCATATTAGACTTAAATGTGGTTTTTCTTTGCTCCTTTGATGCTCTCTTTTGTGATTCAACTCTTATTCTTTCGTGAGCATCGTTACACTCATGCCTAGATAATGGCTTTAAAGAAGCGCTTTCGGGGGGCAGCCCGCAATGAATTTAGGTTTTTCTTTTTGCTTTTCTTCTGTTCTTAGTGGTCTTGATTATTGTTACTACTGTAGCAACATCATGATCTATACAATTATGAAACTTTCGTATGTTCTGAGTTTTTTTATTTGAGTGGCAGAAGTATCCCTAAAAAATTCTTTTCTCTCTGCTGTTCTGTTTTTCTCAGCTTCTGCCCCGGTTTTTCTTTTGGCAGTTTTGAAAATCTTAAGCTTGCTTTTTCTTTGCAAAATCTTTTGGGAAGGCGTGAGAAATAGTAGCCCTTCCTGGAAATCTTTATTTGCAGTAGAGGAAAATTATTTTAATACGGTACTAACCTCTCTAATCATCTTATGATGAGTTATGTATGAAGGGAGTTTTCAAGTGTGCGATGGAAGATGATGAAAGAAGATCTTGGAGTGTCAAAAGCTTAAGCTTGGGGATGCGCCCAGAAACCCCAAGAAATATTCAAGGAGACTCAAGCGTCTAAGCTTGGGGATGCCCCCATGCATCCCCTTCTTCATCAACAATCATCAGTTCGTCCCTTGTTCCACTATATTTTTATCACTTTGTGTGTTATGTGCTATGCTTGGAGCATCTTGCTCTTTACTTTTCTTAGTTCTTTTGTTTTGTTTGCTGGTCATTACAATGTCAGAACCTAACATGCTTGATTGGGAGAGATACATGCTCCACTTTAAACTAGAACAGCTCATAGGATTTTCATGCATATTCTTTGTTGTGAGTTGTTCTTTATCTTTTCTTAGCTGCTGCCCTTTTTAGTTTGTGTGCTTTAGAGTTTTCTTCTAGAGCTTTTAATTGGTTCAGGCTTGAACTTTTTATAGTTTGCATGCTTATCTTGTTTACAGAGTTTGCCTGTTGCACAGAGTTTTGTGTCTTGACTAGAAAGTAGGTAGTTGAAGTTGCTATTCTCTTTGTATTAGTAACTTGCAATAGAATTGAGGTATTGAATTAAGTAATGTTTGAACTTATGGTGTCAAGAGCTATAGCCTATTAGTGATAGATGTCATATTTTGGGCAATCCGTGTGATTTTCGAAAACCTAAACCCTGTTGAGAACTCTAGCTACTAGATGGATCACTAATCTCTGAAGGGGTCGAATATTAGAGTACACTCACGTACCATGAGTCTAGGATGCGCAAGGATAACCAAACCCCCATACACTCCTCCTCGGGGTAATTGTCTCTTTGTGAACCTCCTGACTAGATTGAGTGTTACCGATAATAAGTGCATGAGTTCTTCGGACTAATGTGAGTATTGGAAAGTTGACACTTCCACCCACCTATACTTTTTCTAGCCTCTTCGGTACCGTGCATTGCCCTTTCTCACCTCGAGAGTTGGCGCATACTTCACCGGTGCATCCAAACCCTTGGCACGATACACTCTGTCATCATAAGCCTCCTTATATCTTTCCTCAAAACAGCCACCATACCTACCTACAAGGCATTTCCATAGCCTTTCCGAGATACATTGCCATGCAACATCCATTGTTCTTCATGTTCATATGACTTATCCTTCATTGTCATATTTCCTTGCATGATCTCATAGCCTGCATGTAGTTGGGCTTTGCCCGCTATTCATATTTTTGCTGCATGTTGCGCTTGATCATTGCACATACTGCTACACTGGCAGAGGCATTCATATAGAGTCATTATTTTTTGATTCAGAGTTGTAAGTAGATAAAAGTGTGTTGATGTTCTTATAGAGTGTTGCCCCTACAGTGAGGAAAGGAATAAAAGATCCCAAAGTGGACAAGATACAAAAAAAAGATCCCAAAGAGGACGAAAAAAAGAGAGAGAGAGAAATAAAGAGCCATGGAGGACACCCAAAATTAAAAAAATACAAAAAAGAGGTGAAAAGGAAAAAAATAAAAAAAGAGAGAGGGGGCAACACTACTGTCCTTTATTCCACACTTGTGCTTCAGAGTAGCACCTGTACGTCAGTTTGTAGAGAGTTCTTGTTTTGTACTTGCATAACTAAGTGGGGATCCTTACACTATAGAACTTGGCCTGCATATTCCAAGGATGAGCCTCCTCAAAAGAGCTCTAGGTCTTCATGAGCATGCAAGTTGGATGCACCCCCACTAGTTCCATTGGAGGGTTTTCATACACTTATAGCTCTATGTGCATCCGCATGTTGCATGGCAATCCCTACTCCTCATATCATATCTATCATATGGCTTTCTCTCGCCTATGCTTGTTCTCATTGATGTGAGCCTTTCACACCTTTTTGTATTCTTCCTCCACCATCTTTCTATTTCGCCGTTTAGGTGTCAACTTTCTTGCTCACGCTCATCCATTTCATGAGTGCTCAAAATATCGAAAGGGAGTGGATCAGTTTGACTTGTACCTGGCTAGTGGTCTGGGGAAGAGTCCAGATAAGACTTCAAAGGAGACTAAGTGTGAAACTTTAGTAGATATAGTTCTCAACAACAAAAAGTTTTCTCTCTCGTTTTCCCAAATTCCCTTTCTTGCACGCAAACACCATTTGGAGACATTCGAGTCACGCACAGCGAGAGCTCTTGCACCTTATGTACTTTTGTTGCTTGTGTCAATTCTAATATATACTCTTGCTTGTTAAGACTTGAATTGAATTGCATGCTTTAATTGCTTTACTTGAAAGTCCTTATATGGTTGTGTGGCATGCCACCACAGAAATTATGCTTGTTATCATTTACCTACTCGAGGACGAGCAGGAATTAAGCTTGGGGATGTTGATACGTCCCAAACGTATCTATAATTTCTGCTTGTTCCATGCATGTTTTGTGTGACTTTCCCATGTTTTGCTAGAACTTTCATACACTTTTGAGCATATTTGCACTAACCTATTAACTCAGTGCACCCAGTTGCCAGTTCTTGTTTTCTCCTATTTTTGTATTTCAGGTTTTCCGATCATTAAAAGTGCTCACAAAATTCCGGAAAAATTATATAAAAAATCAGCGTCCCGGAAGCCTCCGGAAACACCAAAAAGGAACGGAGGGCCACCACCAGGACTCTAGAAGGGTCCATGGCGCGGCCCAGCCCTAGGTCGCGCCAGGCACCCTCCAGGCTGCCTGGTGGCCCCTCTCGGTGCCCCCTTTGGCCCCTCACGGTGCCCCCTTTGCCCCCTATTTTTACCCCCGAGGAGGAAATCCCTAATATCGAAGTACTTTTCCCAGAAGCGATTCCGATCTCCCCCGCCATCGAAAACTAGCTTCGGGGGTCACCAGGAACCTGCTCCGGCACCCTGCCGGGGAGGGCCTTGGCCCCCAGGACCATCTTCATCGACTCTCCTTCCCCCATGATGCTTCTTGAGTAGTTCCTCCTTGGACTACGGGTTCTTGGCAGTAGCTATGTGGTATTCTCTCCCCCTAGATCTTCAATACAATGTTCTCATGAGCTTCCCTACATGATTGAGATCCATATGATGTAATTGGTGTTGTGTTTGTTGGGATCCGATGAATTGTTACCTTGTTCATTCCTAAGAGGTTTATGAATTATTGTTGCTTCAATTTGTTGTTCTTAATGCTTGTTACTAGTGCACGAGTAGCATGATCTCAGATCTGAACACGTTATGGTTGTATGATTATAATTGTTGTTCAAGATCATATCTACGGTTGTATGCACCTATTATAGTCTGGAACCGGCGATCCCAATGGTGACAGCTTGGGACACCAAATAGGATGGACTATAATTTGAGGATCACATGTGTTCATGAAGTGTTAATGCTTTGTTCCGGTGCTCCGCCGCAGGAGCACCCTAATCTCCATAAGTACCTTAAGTGGCCCCGTTCGTAGCGGGATGGTAGGACAAAAGATGTTGTGAAAAGTTCTTATTGCAAGCATGTACAACTACATACAGAACACATGCCTACGTTTGGTTCTAAGACTAGGATGCTCTAGTTTGTTCTTTGGCTAGAGTTGGTGAAATTTTGTCAATTGCCCAACTGTAATTTGTTCACCCAACACCTTGTTCTTTTGCCTAGAGAGGTACCACTAGTCAAACCTTGAACCCCGGTCCATCTTTCACCTTCATTGCCTTCGTTGTTACTTTTACTTTCTTTGCCGCTCCTACTACTTGTCACTACTTTGTGGTGTTGGTCATTGGGGAAGTCTTAAAGGCTACACCCGTCAACACACCGTTGCTACTAAATATCTTGTCTAGTGCTTTTTCAGGTGTGGTTGAATTGAAAACTCAATTGCTAAGGCCTATAAGTATTCTTTGCCTCCCCTTGTGTCGAATCAATAAATTGGGTTACTCTTACCTGCGAAGACTGTTGCGATCGCCTAAACTTGTGGGTTATCAAGACTATTTTCTGGCGCCATTGCCGGGGAGCATAGCTTTACTTATAAAGTTCACTTGATCAGTACACTTTTTCTTATTACTCTGTTTCCTACTAATGGCTACTTTCTTTGAGACTAGATCTTATTGGCAAGGCGGATTCACGAAGGATCAACAAAAATATTACAAGGAATACCGCTTGTCTCAAAAAGGGATACAGTCATGGGGACTAATACAGGAGTTGTATGACTATGCTAGAAACTTGTGCTCAATATATAATATATCTTTTTGCAGGGATGAATCTTGTTTCTTTATGAGGCACAAACACCTTGCTTTCCAATGTGAGTACAATGATGATGAAACCTTAGCTTCTTATGCTAAGGGAAACTATGATTTTTATGATGTAGAACAAATAGAAGAAGTTGTTATCTTTAAGGGTTCCTATGAAATTTCTTCCTTTGTTGAAAATATTGATGATGCCCCTTACAAATCCGAGAGTCTTGAAATACTTAATTATTTCTTTGAGGATTTTAATGACAATTATTATATTATTGACCATCTCAAAAGGTTCTCTCCACAAGAGGAAGAGACTAATGCTTTGCAGGACTCTACGGAAGAAGAAATTGCTGAAACTGAATTCTCCTTGGATGAAAAAGAGGAGGAGAGTGACGAACAAAAGGAGGAAGAATGGAGTAGCTACCCATCTCAACCTACTAATGAGAGTAACTCTTTGACTCTTACTTTATATGATTGCCCTCCATGCTTACCAAAGGAGGATGAATGCTATATTGATTGCTATGATCCTATGGATTGTTTTGAAGTATCCCTTTTTGATGAAATTGATGCTTGTGGCCATGATGCCCCTATGAATGATACTTGCAACGATGATTTTTCTACTGTTCTTTATGATAAACCTTGCTATGTTGATAAATCTTATGATAAACCTCTATTTTTGCCTACTATGGATGTTCTTAGTGATGATGAGGTTTGCTTAGAAAGTCTACATGATTATGTGCTAGTAGATCATGAAAAGCATGCTTTGTGTGATAATTATATTGTTGAGTTTGTTCATGATGCTACTGAAAATTATTATGAGAGAGGGAAATATGGTTATAGAAATTTTCATGTTAGGAAAACACCCCTCTCCATGTTGAAAATCTTGAAGGTGCTCTTGTTTTACCTTCCTATGCTCGTTACTTTGCGCTTCATCTATTTATTTTTCTTCAAGTTTCCCATGCATAGGAAGCATATTAAACTTAAATGTGGTTTGTCTTTGGTCCTTTGATGCTCTCTTTTGTGCTTCAACTCTTATTCTTTCGTGAGCATCGTTACACTCATGCCTAGCTAATGGCTTTAAAGAAGCGCTTTTTCGGGAGGCAGCCCGCAACGAAATTAGGTTTTTCTTTTTGCTTTTATTCTGTTCTTAGTGGACTTGATGATTGTTACTACTGTAGCAACATCATTGTATCTTTAATTTTCAAGCTTTGTGCCAAGTTTAGCCTCATACGAACAAGGGAAGTGAAAGTTGTGACATGCTGTCCAGAAAACATATTCTGTCCTCGTGACTAGAAAAATCAGAGAAAAATCCCAGTTCATCTTTTTGAGCTGAATTTTTTACACAGCGTGATCTATACAATTATGAAACTTTCGTATGTTCTGAGTTTTTTTATTTGAGTTGAATAAGTATCCCTAAAAAATTCTTTTCTCTCTGCTGTTCTGTTTTTCTCACCTTCTGCCCCGGTTTTTCTTTTTGCAGTTTTGCAAATCTTAAGCTTGCTTTTTCTTTGAAAAATCTTTTGGGCAGGCAAGAGAAAGAGTAGACCTTCCTGGAAATCTTTATTTGCAGTCGAGGAAAATTATTTTAATAGGGTACTAACCTCTCTAATCAGCTTATGATGAGTTATGTATGAAGGGAGTTTTCAAATGTGCGATGGAAGATGATGAAAGAATATCTTGGAGTGTCAAAAGCTCAAGCTTGGGGATGTAATTCCAGACACAAATCAATCATATGGAGAGCCGAGAGTCGTACCCACTTGTCTAAGCAGACAAGGCCAAGCACAGAACACTCTCGGAAAGCATCGAACGTGAGGGGCATCCCATCCAGTCCGGATGATCAACTGAGATGGGTCCTCATCGCCCGCTCACAAGTCTAAATGATTATGGGTGGTGAAATCCCATACACATAGACAAGTCGCCTCAACCATATTATCGATTGAAATATAACACTTACATAAACAGACTACAACCCGATCACTTAGTCGGGGTCTAGGGCGAGCTCAATCATACAACAAAGTGTGCACGTGACAGAGTCACGAGCAATCGCGTCGCGATGCCCCAAGCTGCGCACATCTAAGGGCCACTTGGTGTATAAAATACCGCCAGCCAGATCACAACTAAGGTCTCGAAAACCCATACTAAGACATGCATGTTATAATCATACACGCAACACACATGTCCAGGATGGACAGCAGGTATCATCACATAACTCTACAAAGTACTTCTTTATTGACTTACACATAGAGCATACAAAGATCACATCTCTGTGATCAACATTACATCATATAACGGAAGAAAATTAGGTCTGAGTACAGACAAGTTTAACAAATGGCTTAGAGAAGCCTTGTTCAACATACATGCCCTTCCACGAGGGACCAGACTTCTGTCTGGAACTATACTAGCTTAGTCAACGTCGAGCTTCAGGAAGGTGTCTCCTTCGGGGTCTGGGTTTCCATCTAAAACATAGAATAAGAAAACGTGAGTACAAAGTCGTACTCAACAAGACTTACATCAGAACTATACTACTCATGCTCAAGTTTCAAGGTAAAGGGAGGTGGGTTTCAACATGCAGAAGTGCCAGCTTTGACTTGGCTAGTCCTGTACTACGAGTACCAGACTTGAGGTAAGAAGCGTACACGAGTCCACTACCAAGTTTCCAACCAATACACCACTATGGATACTTCCTCGAATTCCCCACGAGGAAGCACACCATAGCACTCACGCTTATCTTGCGAGTTTTAGAGTATCCATTCAAGTTGTCTAATAATCAGGTACAGGTTCCAAGTAGTCCATGACCGCGGACGCGGCTAATCGAATAATTTTGGTAACCCTATAGGGGTGTAAGCTACACACACATGACCATCAGTTACCGCCAGGTCTCGTCACCATTCAAGGGGTGCTGACGAGGATGTTCACCACGACACTTCGCTCACAACCGGTCTATTCCAGGAGTCGACTATCTGAGGTAGATCCCGCTCGATAGCCCGGCTGGATCAATGATACGGACTCAGACAATGTAGGCAACCGAGACGCCATCCAAGAAGATGGTTTCACTGTCTCACAGATCCACCCACATATCTATATGATGCAACCTTTCATCCATTATTTTTCTATGCATATGCCAATTGGAAAAGCCGAACTAATTTGACTCCTGGACGTCAACCCGGATTAAGGTACTAGGCCGAGAGGGGTCAGTGAGCCCAATGTGTGGTTGTACTCTTTGTCTTGGATTACCATACAAGAACTCAGGCTTAAGGCGGTGTTCAACGAGACAACCCATTGTGTACTCCTACACAACCTCTCATCGTTCACCTTGTGTTAGGTTGGATTCACCAACACAGTTTCAACTTCATCAACACCATGTTCACTATCATCTCGACTGATGAGGACATCCCTACTAATGTTACACCCATATCCTCACCAACTACACATATTGGACCAGTTACTAGAGCTCGTGCACGTCAACTAAATTATCAGGTACTTTCGTTTCTTGCGAATCCTTCTATTGTTCATGAACATATGATACTGCCTAAATTAGATACTTTTGTTTTGCTTATGAATGAAGGACCTAGCATGGACAAGAAGGATGGTCATTGGAGCGGGATCAAGCATGGAGAAGAAGGTGCGCGCGCGGGAAAGGACAGCGGAGCTTCCCGTGGTGATTATCGCACTTTGAAGCCACCATAAGGCGCGCATGAAGTCTTGGACGAAATACGCGAGATGCCACTTCATTATTTTCGTCCAAGGGCAATTATAGGTGCTGCGTCACCTTAATATTGGGCTGGGCCCATGTAATTTCGAAATACCACCTTATAGGCTGTTTTTAGAGTCCGTATGTGTGGGGAAACCGAGTTAGGGTTGTTTTCGGACCCCACCTCCAAGGGGTCACGAAAATCCCCTCTGTTCCCCCATATATACAGCCCTTAGGGCGTCGTTTAGACTTGGGTTTTAATTAGATTTAAGTTAGCCATAGCCGCAACTTCGAGCTCTTCGTTTGTGTCATCCGACCAGGCCAAGACCTCATTGGAACCCCAACTTTCGTAATCTTTCATCTTATATTCGCAATATCCAGATTGCAATTCTTAGTTCTTGCTTGTTCTTCGATTGCTTGCAGGAATTAGACCTTCGTGGTCAGGTTGATCGTGCATCCGCGGGATCAATAACCTCTCGGAGTTGGTTTAGCGATCACTAAGGCGCAACGTCTTCGCACGTTCGTAGTCGGGTCGTGAAAGTCTACTCCACCATAATCGATCTCCACCATCTCATCGAAACATCGGGACACCTTCGCCTCTATCATCGACTCACATCAAAAGTAACCCCATTGTAACACTAAGCATGAAATAAGCTGTAAGAGTTTTAGGGGCCTCATGATATCAATCAACTCCTATGTCAGCTAGGATTATGGTTTGCTTACTATTGTCACAAGATGATAAATCATGCATCGGATATGGGTTCAAATATGCGGTAGAATCAATAACAAGGTGATCATCCTAATCAATGCATAAGAGAGATTGAGAGGGAAGTGGGATTTTATAGACATTATCAATGGTTTATCGAACTTCTGCATCAGGGGGTGACCTCCATCTCGGAAACACTGTTATCGGAAACAATCATCAAAAAAGGGGGGCCAACATCGAATGTAAATGCACAAGCACATGTCAATGTTGTTCCATTATGTGAAGGGTACTAATTTGTGTCACATTCAATTTAAATGAAGTGTATAGCATTTGGGATGCAAATTCAAACTCCATCTATGATCTTCAAATTAGCCAAATATGCATTTGTCACTGTTCACCCATTAAAAGTTGGTCAACAATGAAAACAAATTGCATATTATTAATCCTTGCATTTTTCTGATAATTTTTCATACATTATTTGTTTAATTTGGAGTTAGTATGAATTTTCTATGATTTTTGAAAGTTTATTGTATTTTCTGCAATTTCTGGATTTCTTTTTAAAAAGAAAAGGACTTATTGCGTCGTGCTGGCATCAGCATGTCGTGGGGGGGTGCTGACATGTGGGCCAGGCTTGTCAGCCTCAGTGGAATTAATCCCTGTTTAAAATAAACAGGGGGGTTATTAGGGGCAGGGCCCCACCTGTCATAGGCCGTTTAGGGTGGGGGTTAGCTTAAGCTAACTGTGCCACGTTGTCACGTCGGCGACATGTTGTCGATGGCCACCCGAGACGGTGGCGCACACGGGCACGGCGGCGCAGGGCATCGCTGGCCAAGCCGAGGGCACGAGCGTGCTCCTCGTGCTCTCCCTTACCACCTCGTGCCCACGGGGAAGGCTGGGGAGCACCGGAGCCTCGCCGGTGTCAAGCTCCACGGCGGCCGGAGCCACTGACCACGGCAAGGTGGAGATTCTGGCCACGGGGAGATGTGAGGGATGTGGAAAAAGAAAGAGGGGCTCACCCCGGAGCTATCGGAGGGGTCTACGAGGCCGGAGGTGCTGCAGCTGCGGCGGAATCGTCGTCTTGGACCACGGCGGCCGGCGGTCAGGAGGTGAATCTGGCGGCGTCTACAGGGGCTCTGGACGTCGATTGAATGTGCTAGGAGGTGAAGAAGACGGAGGCGATCCCTCTGGACAACTTGGCGTGATGAACGGTGGCCGGTGGCCGCGTAGAAGCACGACGGCGCTCTCCGTCGAGCTACTGGTGTCGAAGAATTCGTCGAGGGGGGGCAGGGATGGGGAGCGGCGAGAGGGGGAAAACGTGTGGAACTTCCTGGGCGTCGTAGTGGCGCAAGAAGGAGCCAGGGGGGGAGCCCTAGGGGGGACGTGGCCCTCGCCGGCGTCGGCATGCTCGCCACCGACTAGCTTGTCGACGCGGCGGGGAAGACGACAAGATGCTGGGTGGCCTTGGGCCATGGGGGGATAAGTTGGGCCCGAGGCCTGTAGGTTTGGGCTGGGTTTTATTTTTCTTTTTCTTCCCTGCTTTCTTCTGTTTTTCTTTTTCTATTATTTGTTTTTCTTTGAAATAAATAGCAAAGCATTTTTGTAAATGCCTGAATATTTTATGTGACCTTACAAGACATATAGCTATCCACTTATAACCTTTGGGCATTTTTGAAATTCAATTAATTTGAATTTCAAAGCAATTAGGGGTTTATTTAATTTCCAAAGCACTTTTCAATTGTAGAGAAATCCATTGGCATGGAAATGAACCCAAACCATTTTTTTGATGATCATCATCATTTATAGGAATTTTCCAAATGTTCAAATGATTTTTGGAATAAGATTTTTATCTGGCCATTTAAATTAAATTCTCTAGGGCTTTTCTTGTCCACAATTTTGAATTTATTTTGAAATTTTTCACATGATGCAAAGGACTAAGCTAACCCTAGCACATACCTAACTTGGGGTTGTGACAGAACAGTACCAAATCTTTTAATTGTCGTGGGGTACTTAGTGTTACGCCATGTTTATGTTGTGCCTCACTTAAATTGACTAGCATAGATAGTTTCCTTTATGCTTCACCTCTTGTCATGTTTGTGTGCTATGCCATGCTTGAGTGAGATGCCATGTTAACAACCTTGCTCACCTTGAATAGCTAAACAACTTGAACCGTTGTAAATGTGCGGTATCGTCGTGTGTGACTAGTACTCCACTAAACCTGTTAGTAACCGCTCTCGACGGTAGGTGCGATGTCTCGTGTTGCCTTCTTGTTGATGCTTGCTCGTGTTTGCTTCGTAGTAATAGATGCTTATTCATTGATTGCTTCCAGTGTTTACCCTCTTGTGTGCTTCCGCGGGTACCTCTCGGAGAGGTTGCGAGCTTGCGATCAACTACACCTTCGGAACCCGACTTATCAACAGGCAAGGACTATACATTACTTATGATCCATTCTATTTCAACCAGCGGTTTGCATGCTAGTCTAGGATAGGTTCGATGTTTGACCCTACCACATGTTTACAACCTCTTTCAAACCGATACAGCCATGTCCCCTCCCAGCAAACCTTGTACTGCTATGTTACTATTGCTCGTTGCTCAGCCCCTGCTTAGTATGCATGCTTAGGATGCTACGATGTTACCCTGTTACTCCTTGGTTTGGGCTATCACATTATTATATTGTTGCTGATGATATTGATTATTATAAATGTTGACTATATTCGACGAAGGATGGAAGGTCTAGGCTATCCCGCCCCGACGCTTTGTTCCATTCGAGTCACCTAGGACCCGAGTTCCGGGTATTGGTTTTAAGACTGAGCGTGCCTAACCGCGTGTGGGATTTTATGGGGTCCCCTTATCTTACCTACCTAGCTTCAAACGTTTCTAGTGGCGGCCCAAGCTGATTTACCATTTGAAACCGTGTGTGTGCTGGTCGGCCGCCAGTAGTTTTGAAAAACCCCGGGCCAGTGGGGACATGCTTTCCTTGTTGGTCCACCTTGTTCGGCTGAGTACCCGGTTTCCCATGTGAAATTAACCGGCTATCCAAACCTACGACAGATGGTAGAGATCGATTCGAGAGCACGGCCGGCTTTTGAATTGGGTGTCGACTCACTGGGGGCCACCCGGATTTGTTCGTTGTTAGTTAGAGGGACCTGTCATTTCGGATCTCTTGGAACTAAATCATAAAATGGTTGCCTATAATGGGTAGCAAATGAGAGAGATGGGCGTGCGTGCGGAGCCTTATAATGGGCAGTTGGTACACCCCTGCGGGGTTAAATCTTTTCGAGAAGCCGTGTCCACGGTTATGGACGACTTGAGACCTACTCTTTGTTCGTAGACAACAACAACTGAGACACTCTTAATATAACTTGATCAACGTGTGTGTGCCTTGACTGCTTCTTCTTTGTCGGGATGCGAAGAGGAGGACAAGGATAGGATAGGTGTTATGCTTGCGTAAGTAGGTGGATAGCAGACTTGTTGGAGGCGATTCCTCATTGACTGCTTTGCTTATTATCTTACTCTCTAGATCGTTAGCCACTTCATAAATGCTAATGCGGAGGCAACCTCACCACTTACCCCATTATTACTGTAAACTACTAGTTGTCCTAGAATGAAGAGTGATTAAGTCCTTGCTGGGTCAGTTGACCACTACAGTTGGATGCTGAGTACTTCTGTACTAATGGTACTACCCCCAAACTCTTTTCAGGGTTCCCGATCGACAACAGGTATGGTGATCGACGTTTCACATGGAGACTCGACGACGACTAGTTAGGCGGATCCCGGCGGAGGGCCTGGACCCGTGTGGTTATGGGGATCGATGTTTTAACATGGCATCTCAATCAAGCATGACATAGGAAAAAATCATGGCAAGAGGTGAAACATAAGTAAGCTATCTAAACTAGTCAGTTTAAGTGGGGCAAACTCCTAAACATGCATATGACTATATACCCCACGAAATTATAACGTTTGGTACTGTATTTCCCCAAACAATTTTTATTTTATTTTTATTAGCAAGCAAGAGCAGCATATTCACAACCTACACGAAATTCTAGTCAAGTTACAAGTAAGGAACATTTTTATCGGAGCAACCGTTGAAAAGTTATGACACATTACAGTTTACAGTAGCAAGGATGTAAATAGAAGGTAACATCATGTAGACAAGTTCAAACATAGCAAAGGATCAATTTCCATTAATCTACACAAAATTCTAAGAAAGTTTCATGTTTAAAGTGTCGCGATCCGAGCTACCGTTAAAAAGATACGCGTATCACAAAAAAAAACTATTATAATCTGCCAAAAGATTAAAAAAGGCCTAAACTGCAACTGGGCCGAATCTACTGCTGTTGGGCCTACCAGAGCGGGCATGAGTTAATAAAAGACGCCCACGGGCGCTACATATCACACGGGCTGGCACAACATGGTGTAACAGAAAAAGGAAAAAAAAGATTGGGGCGCTCACCATAGTTGGGCCTAGCCCAGGAGCGGAAGTGGGCGAGGGATAGTGAGCTCTCGCTCAGCGCGCTGGTGAGGTGGTGCTGGCTGGGGCGTTCAGACGTGCCGCGGTGTTGGGCCGCACAAGGCGCCTTGGCCCGTAGGGAAGCTCGCACGGACGCCTCGTCCTCCCGATGAGAATGGGCGGAGGCGCCATCCCGACGAGGAGGCGGCGAGGTCGGGGAACGGGCGTGGGGGCGTGTGGCGGCCGGAGGAGGTTGAGGGGTGCCGGATCTCGCCTGATCCGGTCACCGGAGAGGTCATGGGGCGGGGCGGCGAAGAGCTCGAGCTCGGAGTCATGGCCATGGCGAGCTTCGGAGCGCCCGAGAGGGAGGGAGATTTGGGAGATGGGAGAGAGGAAGAATAGAGAAGGAGAGGGAGGCGCACAGAGGGGGGGTGACCTGCTGGTGCGGCTCGCCGGCGGAGGACCAGCACCGGAGGCGGACAAGCACGGGCGGCTCGGGCATGGTGGCTCGGGTTTGGGCTGCATCACGGGAGAAATCCCAGACGTCCTCGGCCGTTGGATCTGTCGATCCAATGGTGCAGATCAGGGGGAGCTGCTCTCCAGATCTAGGAGGCTAGACAGGTGGCAGCTAGGGAGAGGGATGGAACGGAAATTGAGGCAGGTAGGGGCTAGGGTTTCCAGAATAAGGGGGGGGGCTTGTCTATTTATGGAAGGATGTTAGGGGAGGCTACATGGGCTAAAAAAATGGACTGGTTAGAGGGGTTTTTGGGCCTGGTTTTGGGCTATATTTTCACGTGGGCTTGGATTAGCAGATGAGAGGGAAAAATGGGGGTCAGCTAATAGTGCGCGCGGCATTTTATAAATATGTCCCTGGAGATATACTGGCTACTATGCCTGACACCTCCGATCGTTTTCGTACGAAACAAAGTCGGAACCGCACGAAAATAAAAATATAGTGTCACCACACAGTGGACACCTCGTCTACAACTTTTCACGCCCAACCAAGAGCATTGAAAGTGTCCGTTAAAATAACCCATTTAAATATAAATGGGCTACAAAAAAAGTTTCACGCCCAACCAAGAAGTTAAGAAAGTGATTGATGAACTTCCAAATGGAAAATCTCCTGGGTGTGATGGATTTAATAATTAATTCATCAAGAAATGTTGGGATATCATTGGGTTTGATATTATGACCTTAGTACATGACTTTCATGCTGGCAATGTTTCTTTGGAAAGCATTAATTCATCTTATATCACTCTTATCCCAAAAGTCCCTAATCCTTGATGTCCTAATGACTTCAGACCAATTTCTCTGCTCAATACCACTCTGAAGATCTTGACTAAGCTTCTGGCTAATAGACTGCAGAAGGTCATTCTTAAGCTTGTGCATGCTAACCAATATGGGTTTCTTCAGAACAGGACAATCCAAGACTGCATTGGATGGGCTTTTGAATACTTACCCCTTTGCAATAGATCAAATGTACCAACTTTACGGCTAAAGCTAGACTTTGCAAAAGCTTTTGATACAATTGAGCACCAAGCTATTATTCAAATCCTGAAGGCAAAAGGGTTTGGTGATAGATGGATTAACTGGATGAATTTGCTATTCTGCTCTGCTTCTTCTGTTGTACTTTTGAATGGGGTCCCAGGTAAAAAGTTTTACTGTAAAAGAGGTGTCAGACAATGTGATCCTCTCTCACCCCTCCTGTTTGTGCTTGCTGCTGATTTACTCCAATCTATCCTCAACAAAGCACAACACTTGGGACTGATCACTTCCCCAATTCAACTAAACTCTTGCCCTGACTTCCCAATTTCTCAGTATGCTGATGATACCCTGCTTGTGATGAGTGCTGATGCCAGATAATTTGTCTGTCTCAAAGCCCTGCTAAACACCTTTGCTAGTGCTACTGGTCTGAAAGTTAATTACCATAAATCAAACATGATTCCTATAAATATTGAGGAAGACAAAGTACAGCATTTCATCTGTACCCTAAACTGCCAAAGAGGAAATTTCCCCATCACATACCTAGGCATCCCTCTGGGTCTTCAAAAACCCAAAGTGGAACATTGCATGACCATTGTTAACAGAGTGGCCAGAAGACTCACAGGCATTGCAAATTTCCTCACCTATGCTGGAAGACTAGTAATGTTCAAGAGTGTGCTCTCATCTCTAGCTGTATATTTCATGACATGCCTGGATCTTCCTGAAACCATTAAGCAACAAATTAATAGATACTTGAGACACTGCTTATGGAGAGGTTATAATATGGAGGACAAAAGACCTGCCCTTGTGGCTTGGACTACTGTATGCAGGCCCAAAAACCAGGGTGGACTAGGTGTCCTTAACATCAATGTCCAAAACAAATCTTTGCTACTCAAGAATATTCATAAGCTGTTCAACAAGGAAGATATCCCTTGGGTTAAAATAGTTTGGGAGTCATACTATGCTGATGGTCAGCTTCCTGGAAATCAAGTGGTGGGGTACTTTTGGTGGATAGCAAACTTGAATCTACTGGACAATTTCAAGGCCATGGCCAGATGAAACATTGGTGATGGTTCCACTGCATTGATTTGGTATGACCTCTGGAGCTCCCAATGCCTATACCATCCGTTGCCACACATCTTCTCCTTTGCAAGGAATCAACAGATCACTGTTAAACAATTTATGGAGAATGAATACATTGAGGACCTGTTCTTTCTTCCTCTCTCCACCCAAGATTTGAAGGAGTTGCTAGTTATTGACTCCTTTTGTGTGACTTACCATCTGGACAATTTCAGCGTTGCAAAAGCTTACAAGGTCATGCTTGGATACAAAGGGGTACCTCCTCACTTTAATTGAGTTTGGAACAGAAGTTGCCAACCTAAACACAAGGTCTTTTTCTAGTTACTCTTGAATGACAGGTTAAACACCAGAAATCTTCTAAGAAGGAAAAATTTCCCCTTAAAAACCTACAACTATGCAACACTTGATTGTCAGGTGGAAGAAACTCTGCATCACCTTTTCTGGGGCTGCCCTTTTGCTGCTGAATGCTGGGATTTTATCTGCCCAACCAGAACCAGAAAATCATCTATTCTGGAGGCTTCTGATGACATCAAACAGAAGCTAGATATTCCTTTCTTCATGGAGATCATTATCACTGCTTCCTAGGCCATCTGGATGCCCAAAAATGACAAAATCTTCAGGAACAGGAATCCTTCCATTTTGCACTGGGAGGAACACTATTTCTATGAGCTTAAACTCTTGAGATATAGAATTAAGGCCAAGTATGCTAAGTCATTCAAAGAATGGCTTGACAATGTAATTTAATTTTCTTTCCTGGCTTATCTCAAGCCATGAAACTCTTTGTATTTGGTACTTTGTACTTGTTTGTTTTATTAATAATTTAAAAGATGAAGTGGGGTCATACCCTACTGTTTTCCCCCTCAAAAAATATATAAATGGGGGTTTTCGCACCGATGGTGATGGTTGGTCCTGTGCCGGAGGTTGCGACGGTGATCGGGTGACTTTCCTGATGCCGCAACAAGGTCGTGTGCTATTGGGGAAAAGGTCCGGACTCGCAACCGATACGAGAAGGAGGGGGAACATATATTCACCGATTAATAAACCGACGAAGCAAACACTGCAAACAATATAGGCAAGCATCACAGCAATGCAACAAACAAAATTTTAAATTTGGTTGAAAATCCCGGGCTGTTACACGCATTTCAAACCTTCCACTTTGGGTAACCAACGAAGGGCGAGAAGCCATCAGTGATGCGCCGTCTGAATAGAATCACTTCCTTAACTTGGACCTACACATAGACACAACACACGTAACTTTTCTCCCAACGAGTCAGAGAGGTTGTCAATCCCTCCGGCCTTGTTTTTTACAAAGGATCAAACGCATGGTGCAAATAGTGATGGTGATTGCAACTGAAATAAAATAAAGCAGTAAAGAGTTGAGGTATAAAAAATGGTGGAAATATGGACCGTGGTCCCATGATGTTCACTAATGATTTCTCTCTCCAAAAATACGATAAAACAACTATGTTGAGTGAACAAATTACAACTGGGCAATTGAAAGAATTATAAACGCATCGCAATGCTAATTATGCTGCAAAGAAAGTTAGAGGCTCAAAAGTATGGGCAGTACGCCAAGACAAGTAGACCGAAATCCAAGTGCATTTACTCACTAATCATCCATCTTGAGATATCTATCCAGAACATCTCGCTTGTATTAAGTTACGAGCCCACCCATAATGTAAACCCAAAGCAACAGACAACTGCATTAACAAACTTTGCATAAGGTAAACAATCCTTGCAACTGCGGTTACAAGCACCGTTGTTTTCTCCCTGGTGGCAACAACACATCCCCTAGTCTTATGTTTCTGTTAGTCAAGATAGACATCGGGGGGGCATGAACCCACAATCAAGCATAAACGCTCCCACATGGAGTTACTATCTAATACTTGGCCAAAGCAATAAAAAGCAATGGAGAACATGCAAGAATTACTCAAGAAAAAAATATCAAAGGAGAACCAAATATATAACTCATCACAATCTGAACATAATCTCATAATCCATCGGATCCCAGAAAACACAGCATAGCAACAGCAGAAAGAATTACATAGATGCCTCGATCATGTAGGCAGCATACAAGGGCTAAGAATTTAAGCACAAGATTGGAGATAAGATATCACATATCTACTAGTCATGGACCCATGGTCCAAGGGGTCCTACTCACGGCACATCCGGGAAGCGCTCATGATGGTGGACAAACTCCCGGAGGTCAATCCTCCCTCCGGCAAGGTGTCGGGAAGAGGTCTTCTGATCCTCCCAATCTTGGAAGTGAGGCGGCGGCGGAACAGAGGTGAAAATCTAGATGCGGGGCTCCTCTCGAGGGTTTCTGTGAGGGGGTGTAAATATAGGCCGAAGGGTGGCACTAGTGGGTGGCCCCTCCCCCAGGCTCCCTGGTGGCGCGGCCAGGAGGGGCGCCGCACCAGGTGGCCGCCTGGGTGGGGCCTGGCTCCACTCTGGACCCCTTCGGTGCTTCGTGAAGCTTCCGTTGCGCTGATTTTTTTATATTTTCCTGGAATTTTTTGGGCACTGTAAATTTGGGTAAAAACCTACAATTCACAGACATCAGCAGACAGAAACTGGCACTGGGTGCACTGAGTTAGTAGGATAGTCCAAATATGTGTAATAAGGTATGAAAGTGTAGCAAAACACATAGCAATGTCACCCAAAAGAGCATGGAACAAGAGAATTTATAGATACGTTTGGGACGTAACATGCACCATTATTAGCAAAAACAGGTGCGCCACTAATGACATATTTTCTAGTAGTGTGGGTGTGCATGTAATTCTTTGTATCCTTCTCTATCTCTAAAAGATTTTCATAACTAGTAATTCTTCTATGATTGGGGGTGTCAATATAGGAGTTGTTCTTCCCGTAAGAGTTATTAGAGGGGAACTGTCCAGGATTGTTGCTACCAAAGTTACTCCTATAAGAATTATTATTGAAGTTGTTCCTAGAAATAAAATTAACATCTACTTGTTCTGGAGCAACCAAATAATTCAAAGGAACATCATGATGATCAATAGGAGCTTACTTAGTAAGTAAATACATGATCAAGTCAACCTTTTCATTAATAAGGAGATCTCCTCAACAGAGTTTACCTTCCTACCTGTTAGATATCTTTCAACGTGCCATTGAGAATAGTTTGTCATCATCTCTTCCAATAGCTTCGTGGCAGCACCAAGGATGGTTGACATAAAAGTTCGTCCCGCGACCGAGTCCAACAGATTCCACGAGGTAAAGTTCAATCCTGCATAAAAAGTCGGTTAACCATCCAAGTAGTCAAAACATGTGTAGGGAAATTCTTAACAAGAGATTTCATACGTTCCCAAGATTGCGAAACGTGTTCATTTTCCAGTTGCCTAAAATACATAATGTTACTTCTCAACTGGATAATCTTAGCAGGTGGGTAGTACTTCCCAATAAAAGCATCCTTGCACTTATCCTAAGAATCAATGATATTCCTATGCAAGGATTGGATCCACTCCTTAGCTCTTCCTCTAAATTAAAAAGGAAAAAGCTTAAGTTTAACAATATCACCATCTACTTCCTTCAACTTTTTCATATCACAAAGCTCCACAAAATTATTCAAATGCAAAGAAGCAACATCTCCAGCACCGGATAATTGTTCTTTCAAAATAAGATTTAACAAAGAAACTTTAATTTCATATGAAGGTGTTGAAGTAGAAGGTGGAGCAATATGAGTGCAAATAAAGTCTTTGTTGTTGTGACTAGTGAAGTCACACAACTTGGTGTTTTCCGAGGAACCCATAGTAATAGCAGCAAGTAAGAAAAAAGTAACTAATTTTTGTGTGGTTTTTGATATAAGACTCTAAAGCAAAAACTGGAAAGTAAACTAACAAGACTAGAAAGCAAAGGTAAAGGGTAGTGTGCAACTCCCTTATCTTGTAGACTGGAGTCCCCGGCAACGGCGCCACTGATGTGCAAGATGATGATAATGGTTTTTCGCCCTTTGTTGGTTACCCCAAGTGGAAGGCGAGATGTAGGATAGCATCAAATTTCCCCTATGTAGATGATAGGGTTTATCTCAAGTAGGACTCCAGAAATGATAAGTAGGTGGAAAGAAAACAATGGCACCGTTTACGACAAACGTTGCTTCATTAACCTGGACCTGCACACAACACAAATAACTTTGCTCCCAACGAAGTTCAGATAGGTTTTCAATCTCTCCGGGTTGTTTACAAAGGATAAAAACACAAGGCATAATGATAATGATAGCAACTGAAAGTAAAAGCTGAAAAGTAAATCAGCGTGTAAACAATGATGAGAATATGGAACGGGGTCCCGTGACGTTCACTAGTGATGTGTCTCTCCCAAAAGACGATAAAACTGCTATGCGAGGTGAGCAAATTACAGATGGGCAATTGACAGGATTATAAACGCACCGCAATGCTAACTATGCTACAAAAGAAAGGGAGAGGCTCAAAAGCATGGGCAGTACGCCAAAATAAGTAGAACGAAATCCATCTGCATCTACTAAAAATCATCCACCTTGAGATATCTATCCAGAACATCTCGCTAGTATTTAGTTGCGAGCCCCACCCAAAGTGTAAACCCAAAGCAACAGACAACTACATTAAAAAGAACTTTGCGTAAAGTAAACAATCCTTGCAACTGCGGTTACAAGCACCGTTTTCCCCTTGTGGCAATAGCACATCCCCTAGACTCCTGTTTCTTTCACTCAAGCGTGTCATCAGGGGGCATGAACCCACAATCGAGCATAACGTTCCCTCTTGAAGTTACTACCTACTACTTGGCCAAAGCAATAAACATCAACGGAGAACATGCAAGACATACTTAGGAAGAAAAATATAAAAGATAAGAACCAAATATATTACTCTATCACAATCTTAACATAATCTCATAATCCATCAGATCCCATCAAACTCAGCATAGCAACAGCAGAAAGATTACATATGTTCCTCGATCACGTAGGCAGCTCACGAGGTCTAAACCATGAAGAACAAAAAGGGGAGGAGAACATCACATAGGTACTAATCATGGACCCATGGTCGAAAGGAAACTACTCACGACACGTCCTTGAAGCGTCCATGGTGGAGGGGAAGCTCCCGGAGGTCGATCCTTCACGCAGACTTTTTGATCTGATTTTCCCAAAATTTTGGAGCACTTTTAATATGGCACTGGGGTGCACTGAGTTAATAGGTTAGTCCAAATATGATCAAAAGTGTATGAAAGTGTATCTAGATCATAGCAATATCACACAAAGCATGCATGGAGCAAGAAGAAATTATCGATACGTTTGGGACGTATCAACATCCCCAAGCTTAATTCCTGCTCGTCCTCGAGTAGGTAAATGATAACAAGCATAATTTCTGTGGTGACAAGCTAGCAACCATTTAAGAACTTTGAAAAGTAAAGCAATCAAGGTATGTGATTCAATTCAAGTCATAACATGCAAGAGTCTATATTAGCATTGAAACAAGTAACAAAAGAACATTAGGTGCAAGAGCTCTCGTTGTCCGTGACTCGAATGTCTCCAAATGGTGTTTGCGTGCAAGAAGAGGGATAGGGAATACGAGAAAAAAGTACTTTTTTGTGTTGAGAACTCAATCTACTAAAGTTTCACACTTGGTCTTCTTTGGAATCTTACCTTGAGACCACTAGCCAGGTACAAGTCAATTTGATCCACTCCTTTTCGATATTTTGAGCACTCATGCAATGGATGAGCGTAAGCACGAAAGATGATACTTAGGATGGCAAAGAGAGAAATATGGTGGAGGAGGAAGACAAAAAGGATGAGAAAGGGTCACATCAATGAGGACAATCATAGGCGAGAAGGCCAAATGATAGATATGATGTGAGGAGTAGGGATTGCCATGCAACGGATGCACATATGAGCTAAAAAGCTCTCCAATGGAACTAGTGGTGGGGGTGCATCTAAATTTCTCGCTCATGAAGACCTAGAGCTCTTTCGAGGAGGCTCATCCTAGGAATATGCAAGCCAAGTTCTATTGTGTGAAGGTCCCCACATAGCTATACGCATAAATGATCATCTCTACGGAGTACAAGGATTAGAGGGAGTACTAGTGTGGATCTTTCAAAAGGATAGTAGTGTTGCCCCTTTCTCTCTTTTTATTTTCTTATCTCTTTTTTCTATTTTTTTGTATTTTTTTGGTGGCCTCAATGGCTCTTTCTACTCAACTCTCATTTGTCCTCTTTGGGATCTTTTATTTTGTCCACTTTGGGATCTTTTCCTCACTTAATGGCAACACACTAATTTACAAGAGGGTATAGAAGATCTTTCACACTTTACAAGGTACTCAAATCATAAAGAAGATGTAGCTATCATGATGTATGCAATGTATGCCGCTGCCAGTGTAGCAAGAACATGTATGACATGAAGATCAAGTCATGAAGAGGTGGAAGTTGCATGGAAATATATCTCGGAAAGGCTATGGAAATGCCTTGATAGGTAGGTATGGTGGCTGTTTTGAGGAAATATATAAGGATGTTCATGATGACAAAGTGTATCATGCCAAGGGTTTGGATGTACTGGCGAAGGTGCACGCCAACTCTCGGTTTGAGAAGATTGAGATGCACGGCACATGAGAGGCTAGCAAATATGAGGAGGTGGAAGTGTCAACTTTCAATACTTACATTAGTCCAAAGAACTCATGCACTTATTATCGGTAACTCTCAATCTAATAAGGAGGTTCACAAAGAGACAAGTACCCCGAGGAGGAGTGTATGGGGGTTTGGTTATCCTTGCGCATCCTCGACACATGGTACGTGAGTGTACTCTAGTATCCGATCCCTCCAAAGATTAGCGATCCATCTAGTAGCTAGAGTTCTCAACTAGTTTTTTAGGTTTTTGAAAATAAACACGGATTTACCAAAATACGACACCTATCACTAATAGTCTAGAGCTCTTGACACCAAAAGTTAAAAAATTACTCACATCAATACCTCAAAATTATTGCAAGTTACTACTAAAATTAAATAGCAACCTCAATTACCTACTTTCAAGACAAGACGCAACTCAGTGCAACAACCAACTCTCTTAACAAGATAAACATGAAAACTATAGAGAGTTCCAGCAACAAACTAGACAAAATCCAAGGCTCTTGCTAAAGACAAACTAAAACTAAAACTAAACATGGTAGTAGCTACGAAAAGATAAAGAACACACAATAGCAGAAAGATAAGCATGAAAAATCCTATGATGTGTTCTAGATTGGAGTGGAGCGTGTTTCTCTCCCACACAACGTAAGATGGGGTCTAACTGGTTATGACCATCAAACAAAGCTAAAGAAAACTAAAAATAAAACCTAAGAGCGAGACGCTCCAAGCATAGCACATAACGCATGAAGTGATAAAAATATAGTGAGACGAAGGACCAACTGATGATTGTTGATGGAGAAGGGGATGCACGGGGACATCCCCAAGCTTAGACACTTGATTCTCCTTGAATATTTATTGGGGATGCATGGGGGCATCCCCAAGCTTGTGCGCTTGACACTCCCGGATCTTTTTTCATCATCTTCCCTCGCTCACCTGAAAACTCCCTTCATACATAACTCATCATAAGCTGATTAGAGAAGTTAATACCCTTAATAAAATAATTTTCCCCACTGGATATAAAGATATTATTGAAGAGCTACTGTTTCTCAAGATTTCCAAAATGTTTTTTCAAAGAAAAAGCAACCTTAAGGTTTGCAAAAGTAAGGAGAGACAAATACGTGGCCGAATCTGTGAAAAACAGAACAACAGGTAGTAGAGAATTTTTTCGGGGTACTTCTGATACTCAAATCAAAAAACTCAAAACATACGGAAGTTCCAAAATTGTATAAAGAACGCTGTGTAAAAAATGCAGCTCAAAAAGATGAACTGGTGATTTGATCCGATTTTTTCCGTCAAGAAGACAGAATCTGTTTTCAGGACAGCATGTCACAACTTTTGCTTCCCTTGTCATAAGAGGCTATAACTTGGCACAAAGCTTGAAAATAAAGATACAACGATGTTGCTACAGTAGTAACAATCATCAAGACCATTAAAAATAGAAGCAAAAACATCTTGGGTTGCCTCCCAACAAGCGCTTTCTTTTACGCCTTTAAGCTAGGCATAAGGCAAAAGAAGAATCAAGTATTATCAAGATAAAGAGAATAGCTAGCCCGTGTAACGGACTCAAAAGGTAACTTCATTTTATTTCTAGGGAAGTGTTCCATCCCCTTTTTGAGAGGGAATTGAAATTTTATATTCCCCTCTTTCATGTCAATGATACCACCAACGGTGCAAAGAAAAGGACGTCCCAAAATAATTGGGCATAAAGGTTCACACTCTATAGCCATAATAATAAAATCAACGGGAACATAGTTGTCATTGACAATGATCAGAACATAGTCGATCTTCGACAAAGGTTTCTTTATGGAAGAATCGACAAGACGAACACCAAAAGAACAAGAATCAAAAGGTTTCAATTCAAACATATCATACATTCTTTTGGGCACGATGGAGCTACTAGCTCCAACGTCACATAAAGCATAGCAAGAGAAGTTATTTAATTTAATTTTGATCATAGGGTCCCAACCATCATCTAGCTTCCTAGGTATGTAGGCTTCTATCCCAAGCTTCTCCTCCCTAGCTTTGATGAGAGCATTTGTGATATGCTCCGTGAAGGCAAGATTAAGTGTGCTAGTGTGGGGGTCTCTAGACATTTTGTGTAGTAAGCTAATAACTTCTGAGAGGGTGCAACTATCAAAATCAATATCACTACTATCAAAGGTGGTAGTAGTGTCATCTAGGCTCACTTGTTTGAAACCATCTATGTTCATAGGAGTTTCTTCTTCTACGGTTGAGGTATTAGCATCACCATTAATAGGTCCAATGGGACCAGGAGTGCATTGGGTGCTAATAGTTTCTGCAGCCTCAACAATTTGGATAGTGGCAACTGTGTGGTGTGTAGGAAGGCTCCTAATTCTATCATCTTCCTCTTTTCTCTAGCCCATCTTTCTTTAAGTTTAGCCATCATCCTAATATTTTCATTAATTTTTAATTGGATAGCATTAATAGGGGTGGCCTTCCTCTCCTCGAGGGGAGAGGTTCTAATCTTTAACATCTCAAAATCAAGGGCTAAGCTGTCTACCTTCAAACAAATATTATCTAATTTAGCTAACTTTTCTTCTACATTCTTGTTGAAGGCTTTTTGGGTAGTGATAAAGTCTCTAAGCATGCTTTCTAATTTAGAAGTGGGCTTCTTGTTGCTAGGGTAGGTGTTGTTATTCCCATTGTTGCATGGAAACGGTCTAGGAGTGCTAGCAAAATTGCCCCTAGAAGCATTGTTGTTGAAGTTGTTTCTAGAAATAAAGTTCACATCTACTTGTTCCTGAGCAACCAAAGAATTTAAAGGAACATCGTGAGGATCAATAGAGGGTTGCTTGGTAAGTAGAGACATAATTAAGTCAACTTTTTCATTTAGGGAGGTAATCTCCTCGACAAGTTTACCTTCCTACCTGTTGGAGCGCGTTCGGTGTGCCATTGGGAATAATTGGTCATCATCTCATTGAGAAGCTTTGTGGCAGCACCAAGTGTAGTTGTCATAAAGGTTCCTCCCGCGGCCGAATCTAACGGGTTCCGTGAGGTAAAGTTCAAGCCCACATAAAAAGTCTGGATAACCATACAGGTAGTCAAACCATGTGTAGGGCATTTCTTAACAAGAGATTTCATACGTTCCTAAGCTTGGGCAACGTGTTCATTATCCAATTGCTTAAAATTCATAATGTTTCTCCTCAATTGGATAATTTTATCAGGTGGGTAATACTTCGCAATAAAATCATCTTTGCACTTATCCCAAGAATCTATGTTATTCCTAGGCAAAGATTGAAACCAGATTTTAGCTCCTTCCCTCAAAGAGAAAGGAAAAAGCTTGAGATTAACAACATCACCTTCTACTTCTTTATAATTTTGCATATCACATAATTCAACAAAATTATTTAAGTGTAAAGAAACATCATCTCCAGCACCAGAGAATTGATCTCTCATAACAAGGTTTAGCAAAGCAGGTCTAATTTCATAAGTGGTAGCTGAAGTGGCAGGTGTGGCAATAGGAGTGCAGATAAAGTCTTTGTTGTTGTGACTAGTGAAGTCACACAACTTTGTGTTTTCAGTGGAACCCATACTAGCAGCAAGTGCGTAAGATTTTTTTTTGTAATTTTTTATATAGGACACAAAGATAAAAACTGATAAGTAAACCAAGAAGACTAAAAATTAAAGGTAAAAGGTAGTGGGAAACTCCCCTATCTTATCACTCGAAGTCCCCGGCAACGGCGCCAGAAATTTTCTTGATGTGCGAGATGATGATAATGGTTTCTCGCCCTTCGTTGGTTACCCCAAGTGGAAGGTGAGATGTAGGATAGCAGCAAATTTCCCCTACGTAGAGGATAGGGTTTATCTCCAGTAGGACTCCGGCAATGATAAGTAGGTGGCAAGAAAACAATGGCACCGTTTACGACAAACGTTCCTTCCTTGACCTGGACCTGCACACAACACAAATAAATTTGCTCCCAACGAAGTTAAGAGAGGTTGTCAATCTCTCCGGTCTTGTTGTTTACAAAGGATCAAAACACAAGGGATAATGATAATGATAGCAACTGAAAGTAAAAGCTGAAAAGTAAATGAGCGTGTTAACAATGATGAGAATACTGACCGGGGTCCCGTGATGTTCACTAGTGATGCCTCTCTCCCAAAAGACGATAAAACTGCTATGCGAGGTAAATTTTTTACAGATGGGAAATTGACATGATTATAAACGCACCGCAATGCTAACTATGCTACAAAAGAAAGGAAGAGGCTCAAAAGCATGGGAAGTACGCCAAAATAAGTAGACCGAAATCCATTTGCATCTACTACTAATCATCCACCTTGAGATATCTATCCAGAACATCTCGCTGGTATTAAGTTGCGAGCCCCACCCAAAGTGTAAACCCAAAGCAACAGACAACTTCATTAAAAAGCACTTTGCGTAAAGTAAACAATCCTTGCAACCGCGGTTACAAGCACCGTTGCCATCTCAAGTGTCTCATCAGGGGGCATGAACCCACAATCGAGCATAACGTTCCCTCTTGGAGTTACTACCTACTACTTGGCAAAGCAATAAACAGCAACGGAGAACATCCGAGACTTACTTAGGAACAAAAATATAAAAGATAAGAACCAAATGTATTACTCTATCACAATCTGAACATAATCTCATAATCCATCAGATCCCATCTAACTCAGCATAGCAAAAGCAGAAAGATTACATATGTGCCTCGATCATGTAGGGCAGCTCATGAGGTCTAAACCATGAAGAACAAAGAGGGGAGGAGAACAACACATAGCTACTGATCACGGACCCATGGTCCAAAGAAAACTACTCACGGCACATCCGGGAAACCACCATACACTCCTCCTCGGGGTACTTGTCTCTTTGTGAACCTCCTGATTATATTGAGATTTACCGATAATAAGTTCATGAGTTCTTCGGACTAATGTAAGTATTCGAAAGTTGACACTTCCACCTCCTCATATTTTCTAGCCTCTTAGGTACCGTGCATTTCTCTCTTCTCAATCCGAGAGTTGGTTCCTACCCGCCGGTGCATCCAAACCCTTGGCATGATACACTTTTTCATCATAAACCTCCTTATATATTTCCTCAAAACAGCCACCATACCTACCTATGAAGGAATTTCCATAGCCTTTCCGAGATATATTTCCATGCGACATCCACCTTCTCCTGACTTGATCTTCATGTCATACATGTTCCTGCTACACTGGAAGAGGCATACATTTGCATACATCATGATAGCTACATCTCCTTTATGTTGAGTACTTTTGTAAAGTTTGAAAGATCTCCTATACTCGTTGTAAAATAGAGTGTTGCCCTTAAGTGAGGAAAAGATCCCAAAGAGGACAAACTTAAAAGATCCCAAAGAGGTCAAATGAGAGCTAAATAGAAAGAGCCATGGAGGACACCAAAAAAATACAAAAAAATAGAAAAATAAAATAAAAAGAGAGAAGGGGGCAACACTACTATTCCTTTTGACAGATCCATACTCATACTCCCTCTATACCATGTACTCCATAGAGATGATCATATATGCATATAGCTATTGGGGGACCTTCACACTATAGAACTTGGCTTGTATATTCGAATGATGAGCCTCCTCAAACGAGCTCTAGGTATTCTTGAGCGAGCAAGTTGGATGCACCCCCACTAGTTCCATTGGAGATCTTACCTTAGCTCATATGTGCATCCGTTAAATGGCAATCCCTACTCCTCACATCATATCTATCTTTTAGCCTTCTCTCGCCTATGATTGTCCTCATTGATGTGAGCCTTTCACACCCTTTTTGTCTTCCTCCTCCACCATCTTTCTCTTTGCCATCCTAAGTGTCAACTCTCGTGCTTACGCTCATCCATTGCATGAGTGCTCAAAATATCTAAAGGGAGTGGATCAAATTGACTTGCACTTGGCTAGTGGTCTGGGGACGAGTCAAGATAAGATTCCAAAGAAGACTAAGTGTGAAACTTTAGCAGATTGAGTTCTCAACAAATAAATAGTTTTCTCTCTCGTATTGCCATCCCCCACTTCTTGCACGCAAACACCATCTGGAGACATTCGAGTCATGAACAGCGAGAGCTCTTGCACCTTAATGTTATTATGTTGCTTGTTTCAATACTAATATAGACTCTTGCTCGTTATGACTTGAATTGAATTACATGCATTGATTGCTTTACTTACAAAGTTCTTATATGGTTGGTAGCATGTCACCACGGAAATTATCCTTGTTATCATTTACCTTCTCGAGGACGAGCAGGAATTAAGCTTGAGCATGTTGATACGTCCCGAACGTATCTATATTTTTTGCTTGCTCCATGCATGCTTAGTGTGATATTGCTATGCTTTTGATATACTTACATACAATTTTGATTATATTTGGACTAACCTATTAAATCAGTGCACCCGAGTGCCAATTTCTGTTTTCTGCTATTTTTGTATTTCACTTTTTCCCATTATCTAAAGTGACAGAAAATTCCGGGGAAAATATATAAAAAATCAGCGTACTGGAAGCTTCCAGACATCCGAAGGGGGGACAGAGGGGCCCCAACAGGAGTCTAGGTGGCCAGGTGGCGCGGCCTAGGGTGGGGCCGCGCCGGGAGGCCGCCTACACTCCTGGTGGCCCCCTGGATGCCCCCCTTGGCCCTTATTTATTCTCCCAACGCGAAAACCCTGATTCCAGAACCCTTTTCTCCAGAAGAAATTCCGATCTCCGCCGCCATCGCCAACAAGCTTCGGGAGACCAGAATTCCAGTGACGGCACCCTGCCGGGATGGGGAAGTGCCCCCGGATTCATCTCCATCGACGTTTCTTCCTCCCTCCATGAATCGGGAGTAGTTACTCCTCGGTGCTGACAATTCTACCAGTATCTATGTGGTCTTCTCCCTCTCCCATGATATGATCTTCATTGTTATTAGACTATGTTAATGTTGTTGGGAGTTGCCACTAGTGAAAGTACGAAGCCTAGGCCTTGTTTCCACTATTGCAATACCGTTTGTGCTAATTTTTACTACTTGTTTGCTTGCTGCACTTTTTATTACAGATTTATATTACTTCGTTTTGCCACACCTATCACCCATATTTTACCATCTCTTCGTTGAACTAGTGCACTTATACAACTCCTAGTTATATTAGGTGTGTTGGGGACACAAGAGACTTCTTGTATCTTAATTGCAGGGTTGCTTGAGAGAGACCATCTTCAACCTCTACTTCCCTGAGTTCGATAAACCTTAGGTCATCCACTTGAGGGAAATTGCTACTGTCCTACAAACCTCTCCGCTTGGAGGCCCAACATAGTCTACAATATCAGAAGCGTGCGTAGTCATCACCCCCCCCCCCCGTCCAAGAGGTCCCACGGCGCGCCCTCTGGCGCCTGGGCCAAGGGGGACCTCCGACGCCCACCTTTGGCCTATATTTATCTCCCGAAACCTTTAGAGAGGTCTCCATTCCGCGAAAATACCTACGGTTCCGCCATTGTTGCGATTCCGATCTGGGGATCGCCTGAAGTTCATGTCCAGGAAGGAGGGAGGATTGACCTCTGGAGGCTCCTCCATCGCCATGAGTTCCTCCGAGATGCTGATACGTCCCAAACGTATCTATAATTTCTGCTTGCTCCATGCATGATTTGTGTGACTTTGCCATGTTTTTCTTGAACTTTCATACACTTTTGATCATATTTGGACTAACCTATTAACTCAGTGCACCCAGTTGCCAGTTCCTGTTTTCTGCTGTTTTTATATTTCAGGTTTTCCGGCCATTAAAAGTGCCAAATAAATTCCGGAAAAATTATATAAAAAATCAGCGTCCCGGAAGCTTGCGGAATAACCAAGGCATGGCAGGAGGGACACCACTGGGGGCCCTGGAGGGTGCCCGGCGCGGGTCCCCCCTAGGCCGTGCCATAGACCCTTCTGGAGCCGTGGTGGACCCCCTCGGTGCCCCCCTTGACCCTTATTTTTACTCGCGACGCGAAAAGCCTGATTCTGGGCCCCTTTTCTCCAGAAGCAATTCCGATCTCTGCCGCCATCGCCGACAAGCTTCGGGGGACGTGAATTCCTGTGCTGGCACACTACCGGGACGGGGAAGTTCCCTCGGATTCATCTCCATCGACGTTGCTTCCTCCCTCCATGATGCGGGAGTAGTCCCTCCTCGGGGCTAAGGTTTCTACCAGTAGCTATGTGTTCTTCTCTCTCTCTCCCATGATGTGATCTTCGTTGTGATCATAGGCTATGATAATCTAGGGTGATCCCATGATATTTATCCTTCCTCTATGTATTGGATTGATGTACTCACTTGATCTTATCTAGTAAAATCCCCGAGACCATGGTGACAGCGGTCTATTGGACATGGGTTAGAAGAATACTTTCATGAGTGATTTCCTCTTTTGTGTGTTGATTGAAGATTGATAGTCTCTTGGCGCTTTTGTTTGACTATCCTTGAGATATGTTGTGGTGATTGTCGTACTCTCTTTGGATGGCCGCGGTGACATTGGTAAATCCATAGATTGAGAACTACGAACTCTCAGGTGTGCTTTTGTAGCCCTACATAATTCTCGTCCTCTCTTGACCACAAAGGAATGACCTCCGAGTGTGTCTCCATTGCATGTTTTATAGGAAATATCATGTGATTAGACTATGTTAATGTTGTTGGGAGTTGCCACTAGTGAAAGTATGAAGCCTAGGCCTTGTTTTCCACCATTGTTACACCGTTTGTGCTCACTTTTGTCACATGTTTGCTTGCTGCACTTTTTATTACAGATTTATATTACCTTGCTTTGCCACACCTATTACCCATATTTTACCATTTCTTCGCCGAACTAGTGCACCTATACAACTCCTAGTTGTATTAGGTGTGTTGGGGACACAAGAGACTTCTCGTATCTTAATTGCAGGGTTGCTTGAGAGAGACCATCTTCAACCTCTACTTCCCCGAGTTCGATAAACCTTAGTTCATCCACTTGAGGTAAATTGCTGCTGTTCTACAAACCTCTGCGCTTGGAGGCCCAACATAGTCTACAAGAATAGAAGTGTGCGTAGACATCAAGCTATTTCTGGCGCCGTTGCCGGGGAGGTAAGTTTTGAAGGTATATCTTTAGATCTCGCAATTAAATCTTTTCGTTTCTTTTTTTTATTTGCACTAGTTATGCTTATGGAAAACTGCACTCTTAGTTCGCTGTTTGGGGAAGGCCTCTTTACCACGCCCATGGTAGAGAAGTCTCCACCACCTACTGAATGTATCTCGTTCAAAATACCACTTGGGATAGTTGAAATAATTATTAATGATTGTTATGATGGGATGGTCAATCCTAGTATTCATTTGTTTAAACTTACAGAACTTTGTGAGTTATTTAAGATTTCAGGTTTGACAATAGGTGAAGTCATGAAGAAATTAGTTGCCTTGTCACAGAAAGGAAAAGCATTGGAATGGTATAGGCTACTAGATGATTCTCACCTACGGGATTGGGAAGAGATCCAGTCTCTCTTTTACTCCAAGTTTTATCCTCTTCATGAAGTTTATGAGAATAGGAATTATGTTTATAATTTCTATCCTCATGACGGAGAGAGCATAGCTCAAGCTTGGGGGAGACTGAAAACTTTAATGCTAAAATGTCCTAACCATGGGCTCCCAAAAGATATAATTATTACTAATTTTTATGCAAGACTCTCTCGACAGGATAAAGACTTGCTCGATGCTTCCTCTATGGGTTCTTTCACAAACGAAAAGATTGATGCTAAATGGGAGCTCCTTGAAAGAATTCAACGCAATACTGAAGATTGGGAGATCGACAAAGGTGAAGAGTCAGGTATAAATTATGAGTATGATTGCATTAAGTCCTTTGTTGAAGTTGCAAGTTTTAATACGTTTAGTGCTAAGTTTGGGCTTGATTCTCAACTCCTTGTTGATTTCCTCAAATCTTTTGCTTCACATCTTAATATGCCTAAGGAGAATTGGATCAAGCATCATGAACCTTTTAAAGAGATTTGCAAAGAAAATGAAATTGTTCATGATGATTGCAACATGCATGATCCAATTCCTGAAAATGAAGTTTTATATAAGCATGTTAGTTTTTGTGGAGTGGATAGACCTTGTGAAAGGCCTATGATTGAAGAAGAGAATTATTGTAAGCAACATAAGCATGAAAGAACAATCACTTGGGTCAAAGATTTAAATGAAATTGCTAGAGAATTGTGTGATCTTTATCCTTTTACTTGTGAACTTTGTTGTGTAGAGGGTCACTTTAATTTTCAATGCATGAACTTTTGAAGCATACCTGTTAATCAGTTGTGTGATAATATGATCACTTCTGATCTTTATGATGAACTTATGTTATTTTTTATGTGTGAAGAGTTATCAGAAAAGAGTTCTTGGTTGGATGTTAATGCCTTAGGAATTAGAAACACTTTTCAAAATTGACATCTCTATTGTGTTGTTAATTGCCATGAAAATTATTACATAAGTAAGATTAGAAAGGAGAGAACTTTACCAAAGTATAAAAATGTCTCTTATATCTCTACCAATAAAAAGGAGAGTTTCTCCCAAGTTTCCCCTATTGTTTATAATGATAAACCAGGATATGTGGAGAAACATCATCTCCAACCACTCCCTCCTAAGGTGAATAAGAAGAAAAAGAAGAGGAGGAGGAATAGGAGCAAGAAGGAAGAAGAATGGGTATCAACCTGGCCTGAGCATATCCCTCGCATCAATTTTATCCTAACAGACAGAAATTTTTTGAGGACGGTGAGCTTGATTGCATTCATTATTATCCTGATGTTAAGTCCGTAGGAACTATTGAAGATGATTTTGATTATGATATGCATGTTACTTTTTGTGATTGGGAAAATGATGATAATGCTACTTATGATCTTGAAAATCTTTTTGGTACCAACTCTGAGAGTGATGATATGGAAATCTCTAAGCTTGTGGATGATAGGATTGCAAGTCCTTTACCCATTAGTGATGTGGTAATTGATAATTCTTTTGCTAGTAAGAATAAAGACATCATGTTTGCAAATATAGTTGCTAGCAATGATAATGCTCTTCTCTACTATGATGATGTTATAACTCCTATCTATAGTGATTATAAAGGTACCTATGACATAAGGAGAAATTATCCTTATGAAACTTGTCATAATCATGGAGGGAATTACTCCCTTGTTGAACACTATCTTCCTAATACACAATTAATCTATAGTGTTCAAGTTGTTTATGATAGTCCTACTCCCACTATTACCTATGAGAAAGATTATGCTTATGTGGAGAGTAAGAGTACCCTTTTGCATGTGGATCATGGTAAAAATGCTTTATGTGATACTTATATTGTTGAGTTTATTAATGATCCTACTGTAAATTATTATGAGAAGGGAACATATTCTTATATATATTTCAATAATATCAAGTTCCCTCTCTTTATGTTGAAGGTTTTGAAGTTGCACTTACTTTGCCTTCCTATGCTAATATCTTTATGCTTCAATGAGTTATTTCTCTACAAGATCCCATTGCATAGGAAGCATGTTAGACTTAAATGTGTTTGCTATTTGCTTCTTAATGCTCTCTTTTGTTCTTCAACTCCTATTCCTTATTCCTATGAGAGCATCATTAAAATCTTAAGTCTATCTTTATGGCTACAAAGAAAGAGATCTAGGGGGACAACCCTTGTTATCTTTAGTTTGAGTTTTTACTTTCAGTTTTTAGTGGTCTTGATGATTGTTACTACTGTAGAAACATCATTGTATCTTTATTTTCAAGCTTTGTGCCAAGTTATAGCCTCATATGACAAGGGAAGGGAAAGTTTTGACATGCTATCCGGAAAACAGATTCTGTCCTCGTGACGGGAAAAATCAGAAAAAATCACCAGTTCCTCTTTTCGAGTTGAATTTTTTACACAGCGTGATCTATACAATCATGGAACTTTCGTATGTTCTGAGTTTTTTGATTTGAGTTGCAGAATTACCCCTACAAAATTATTTACTACCTGATGTTCTGTTTTTCATAGATTCTGCCACGTTTTGTCTCTCCTAACTTTTGCAAATCTTAAGCTTGCTTTTACTTTGCAAAAACCTTTTGGAAATCTTGAGAAACAGTAGCTCTTCAAGAAAATATCTTCATGACTTGATCTTCATGTCATACATGTTCCTGCTACACTGGAAGCGGCATACATTGCATACATCATGATAGCTACATCTTCTTTATGATTTGAGTACCTTGTAAAGTGTGAAAGATCTTCTATACCCTCTTGTAAATTAGAGTGTTGCCCTTAAGTGAGGAAAAGATCCCAAAATGGAAAAAATAAAAGATCCCAAAGAGGTCAAATGAGACTTAAATAGAAAGAGCCATTGAGGCCACCAAAAAATAAAAAAATAGAAAAAAGAGAAAAAGAAATAAAAAGAGAGAAAGGGGCAATACTACTATCCTTCTGAAATATCCACACTAGTATTCCCTCTTATCCTTGTACACCATAGCGATGATCATTCATGCATATAGCTATGTGGGGATCTTCACACCATAGAACTTGGCTTGTATATTCCAAGGATGACCCTCCTCAAAAGAGCTCTAGGTCTTCATGAGCAAGCAAGTTAGATGCACCCCACTAGTTCCATTGGAGAAATTTTCATCTCATATGTGCATCCGTTTCATGGAAATCCCTACTCCTCACATCATATCTATCATTTGGCCTTCTCGCCTATGATTGCACTCATTGATGTGAGCCTTTCTCACCTTTTTTTCTTCCTCCTCCACCATATTTCTCTCTTTTCCATCCTAAGTTTCAACTCTCGTGCTTACGCTCATCCATTGCAAGAGTGCTAAAAATATCGAAAAGGAGTGGATCAAATTGAATTGTACCTGGCTAGTGGTCTAGGGACGAGTCAAGATAAGATTCCAAAGAAGACCAAGTGTGAAACTTTAGTAGATTGTGTTCTCAACACAAAAATAATTTTTTATCGTATTCCCTATCCCTCTTCTTGCACTCAAACACCATTTGGAGACACTCGAGTCACGGACAGCGAGAGCTCTTGCACCTAATATTCTTTCGTTGCTTGTTTCAATGCTAATATAGACTCTTGCATGTTATGACTTGAATTGAATCACATACCTGATTTATTTACTTTTCAAAGTTCTTATATGGTTGCTAGCATGTCACCGTCAGGACCCTTCCCGGCACCCTACCAAAGGGAGGATCGACCTCCAGGAGCTTCTCCTCCACCATGGACGCTTCCTGGATGTGCCGTGACTAGTTTCCTTTGGACCATGGGTCCGTGATCATTAGCTATGTGATGTTCTCCTCCCCTCTTTGTTCTTCATGGTTTAGACCTGGTGAGCTGCCCTATATGATCGAGGCACATATGTAATCTTTCTGCTTTTTCTATGCTGAGTTTGATGGGATCTGATGGATTATGAAATTATGTAAAGATTGTGATAGAGTAATATAATTGGTTCTTATCTTTTGTATTTTTGTTCCGAAGTAATTCTTGCATGTTCTTCGTTGCTGTTTATTGATTTGGCCAAGTGGTAGGTAGTAACTCCAAGAGGGAACGTTATCCTCGATTGTGGGTACGTGCCCCCTGATGACACGCTTGAGTGATAGAAACATGAGTCTAGGGGATGTGTTGTGGCCAGAAGGGGGAAAACAACGGTGCTTGTAACCGCGGTTGCAAGGATTATTTACTTTACTCAAAGTTCTTTTTAATGTAGTGGTCTGTTGCTTTGGGTTTACACTTTGGGTGGGGCTCGCAACTTAATACCAGCGAGATGTTATGGATAGATATCTCAAGGTGGATGATTAGTAGTATATGCATATGGATTTCGGTCTAATTAATTTGGCGTACTGCCCATGCTTTTGAGCCTCTTCCTTTCTTTTGTAGCATAGTTAGCATTGCGGTTGGTTTATAATCCTGTCAATTTCCGGTTTGTAATTTGTTTACCTCACATAGCAGTTTTATCGTCTTTTGGAGAGACATCACTAGTGAACATCACGGGACTATGGTCCATATTCTCAACATTGTTTGCAAGCTTATTTCCTTTTTAGTATTTAATTTCAGTTGCTATCATTATCATTATCCCTTGTGTTTGATCCTTTGTAAATAACAAGACCGGAGAGATTGACAACCTCTCTGAACTTCGTTGGGAGCAAAGTTAATTGTGTTGTCTCTCTGAACTTCGTTGGGAGCAAAGTTAATTGTGTTGTGTGCAGGTTCGCGTCAAGTGCGCCAACGAAGGGCGAGAAGCTATCCTACATCTCACCTTCCACTTGGGGTAACCAACGAAGGGCGAGAAGCCATTATCACTTCCACGCCATCAATCCTACAGTTTGAAAGGGGATAAGGCGAGAGTAAAACACTTGCGACACTTGTCCTGACCGGAGCAAGGATAAGGCACTACTAGGGAATGCCCTTTTAGTGGCGTCCTTTTTTATGTTTAGTGGCGCATTATGGATGCGCCACTAATAAGGGCCTTAGGCGTGGCGCATTTTCAGAATGCGCCACATATAAGCTCTTAGGGGTGGCGCATTCTGAAAATGCGCCACTATTAAATTTTTAAAATTTTGAATCTGGATCTAGAAAACAATATTTATTTATTTTTTTTAAATTTTTTCTTATTCTTAGGTTAGTATGCCTTATGCCCGGTCACTATGCTTAATCACAGGTCAAACTAACCTCCGTGGTCAAACTTCCCCGAAGGTCACCCATCCTAGCACTACTCCAGCCCCATCACGCTTAACTTCTCGGTTCTATTCAACTCTCACTCCAGCTCACCTAGAAGGCACTTGTTGATATATCTAACATATAAATCCTATTAATCCATGTTGATGTCTAGGACCTTGTTAATGTTCATGGGTGTGCTAAAATTTTCAACATTTTTTTGAAACTTTCTCGATGGGACCATTATCATATTTTGAACTTTTTTAAAAAAATTGAATTTTTTTATAAAATATTTTTATTTTTTTAAATTTTTTTAATGTTACTATCTAAAATTTTCAACTTTTTTTTATACTTCCCGATTGGTCCTCTAGCCAATTTTGAATTTTTTTAAAAAATAAAAAATATATTTTAAAAACAAAATAATTTTTTTTTCTGTTACTAGTGGCACATTTCATACAAAATGCGCCACTACTATGTTCAAAAAAAATTCTATTTTTTCATTTTTTTGCCTCGAGATCTTCAAACGCCCGTAACTTTTTTCCGTTAGGTTTTTGAGGATTCTAAAAATGTTCAACGGGTTACACCCAGTTGAATTTGGGTATAACTTTTCGAGTAGATGATTTTTCATTTAAAAAACTTTTTCATCGGAGGTCGTATGCAAAAGTTAAGCCCATTTTACAAAATTCTCGAGAGATTTTGCATAAAAAGTAGAAATTCATATTTGTAAATTTTCCTAACAACTAGACCACATATCATATGGGAAACTTATTTTCTTTTATTTTTTTGACATTTCTATCATTTTCTTTTTTTTTAAATTGAAAAGGAGGTCCACGGGGCGGGGGGGTGTATTTGGGAATTTTCCCGCACAGTTTTTTCTTAGTAGTGGCGCATATGCAAGATGTGCCAACCCTAAGAGCTTATGGGTGGCGCATTCTGGATGCGCCACTAATAATTCCTTAGGGGTGGCACATTTCCAGAATGCGCCACCCATAAGCCCTTTGGGGTGGCGCATTTCCAAAATGCGCCACCTATAAGGTTCTTAGGGGTGGCGCATTTCTCCAAATGCGCCACGTATAAGGGGATCCAGGACTGGCCCACTCTTAGGGGTGGCGCATTTTGGAAAATGCGCCACCTATAAGAGCTTATGGGTGGCGCATTTTTTACCAGTGCACCACAACTTACAACATAGTGGCGCATTACATATAAAATGTGCCACTAATAAGGTTTTCATGTATAGCTATTTCTCTAGTAGTGAGGAGTAAAAAGAATCCTACTGTCCGATAACTAACTTAGTAGCTACTAAAATAGTTTTTTGTCTAGAGTCAACTTCGACCAGAGAAGGTATCCTACGGTCGGTAAGGCTCTGATACCAAGTTGTAAGGCCCGATATGCGGTACTGTTCCAGATCTAGATGTTTCCATCCAGATCCGGGGACGAAGCACATATCGGTCCCACCGCGACATATGACAATGCCATATGCCCCGGATTTCCAACATGATTGTCAGATCCCTCTGTTAGGTATGTGGTAGGATTAGCTAGTGCCTTTGCATCATGTCAAAATTTCTAAGGAAATCAAATTCAAAATCAAAATGGGAGAAGGAACACCCCCCAGATGAATTAATTCAAAAGGCCAGATAAAAATCTTTTCCAAAAATTCATGTTAGAGTTTTGAAAAGTCTTATAAATGAGTGTGATCACATATCAAGTGATGTGGGACCCACCCCATGCTCATAGATTTTTCAAATATTCAAACAGTACCTTGGAATTAAAGAAATACCCCTATTTGATTTAAAATTCAAATCATTTGAATTTGAAAAATGTTGAAAGTTTATGAGTGGCTAGTCTATATTATTTGAGGCCATGTAAAAGTTTTCAGCATTTAATAAAATGGTTTGGTATTTTTATCAGAGCCAAAACAAACTACAGAAAAGGAAAAGAAAATGCAAAACAGAGAAGAAAAGAAAAGGGAAGAACCCCAGGCTTTCGGCCCAACTCATCGCCCGCGGCCCAGCAAGCCAGCCCAGCCCGCGCCCCCCGTTTGTCTTCTTCCCCCGGCGCGGCAAGCAGCTCGCTGGAGCGCATGCCGACGCCGGCGGCAGCTGCCTGCCTGCCTGGAGGCCTCCCAGGCGTCCTTATTGCGCCAGGAGACTTCCCGTGGACGCCCGCTTCACTTCCCCCTCTTCTCCACTGCTCTCGCGATCCCCTTCGTTTGATTTCGTCGCCGACAGGAAGCTCACCGGAGCGCACCGCCGTGGAAGACGTGGCTACCGTTCCCTAGAGCTCAAGCTACGGTGTCCCTCGTACTCGCCGTCGTCGACTTCCTCTTCCCGAAGCAGGCGGAGCCGTGATTTGGACTCAAGCCACCGCAACCGTCCTCGAGCCCTCGCCGGATCCGCGACTCGTCGTCGTCAAATACTCCGGCTACGTGCCCTCCCCGACTCCATCGACTGCACCGTTGTACTCCCCGCATCTCGGTGAGCATTTCCCCTCAAGCCACGCCTTCCTTCTCCTCCTCTAGCTCGAGCTGCCATGGACGCCGGAGTACCGAGCCGCCGTGCTCGTCGTCGGCGAGCATCCGTGAAGCACACGTACCCAAGCGCATGTCCGACGTCTTCCCTGTGGTCTAACGCGTCGAACGAGCTCAAGATTGCTGGTTTTGGAGCACCGTGGCGACGTTTGCCTCCTCCCTGTGTTTCTGTTGCCGCCGGCGAGGTCACCGCCGTCGCTGGGGTCGTCGTCTTGGACGCTGGCGTACACCAGGAGACGTACGAGAGCACGGGCTTCGTTCCCGTGGTCTCGGCGCTTCGTTTGGACCACGGGAACGGCAGAACCGCGCAGCGCCGCCGTGGCCCGGCCACCGGCGTTTAGCCGCCGGCAGGTCTGACGTGGTCGGGTTAAGTTAACCCTAATGACCCCCCTGGTGACACTGACAGTGGGCCCAATCCCTCTAATTAAACACGGTTTAATTTAAATAAAACAGGGTTAACCCCTGAGACACTGACAAGGCTGGCCCACTGGTCAGAGCACCCCCCCACGTCACTGTGACGTCATGCCTACGCAATAATGAATTTCCAGAGATTTTTGAATTAAAAATAAATCCAGAAATTCCAGAAAATACCCCAAACTTTGGAAATTCATAGAAAATTCATACTAACTCCAAATTGGACAAATAATATATGAAAAATGATCAGGAGAAAATTATCTTTCCAAATATGCAAATTTCAACTCTGTTTGAGTTGAATTTAAAATGTGATCAGTAGCATTTGTTATTTTATTTAAATGGAATTAAATCAAATTCAATTCAAATATTTTTGCAACTTGAACCATGGAAACATGCTACATTTCACTTACACATCAGAGGCATATCATACACATTTGAAGGTAATTCAAAATGATCAAACTATATCACATATAACTTGGTTAATGTTGAATTCAAATGTGGAGTTTGAATTTGCATTTTAAATGCAATATATTCCACTTAAATGGAATTGCCTCACACATCAAAACTTGTTCTTCAAACATTAACATTCAATCATGTGCTTGAGCATTGCATTCATATTGATTGCTACTTCGTGCTTTGTTTGTCGAGTAGAGGTGGAACCGGAGCAAGAGGTCACCCCCTTCGCTGAAGATCCAGAACCCGAACCTCGTCAGCAAGGCAAGAAAAACCCCATTGATCATGTCGATAAAATCCCACTTCCCTCTCATGTCTCGCTTATGCATTGTTTAGGATGATCACCATGTTACGATTCTACCGCATAGATGAACCCATTCCTTTGCATGACCTATCTTTTGTCACAGTAGTAAGCAAACCACAATCCTAGCAAATGTAGGAGTTGAATGATATCATGTGGCCCCTGCAATGTTACTGCTTATTGCATGCTTAGTATGATACCATGTTGATACTGTGATGTGAGTCGGGATGGGAATGATCATGTTGTTGATGGTAGAAAAGTGTTGGTGAATCGACCCTAATACAAGGTGAACGATGTAGGCTGTGTAGGAGTACACGGTGGGTTGTCTCGTTGAACACCGCCCTAAGTCCGAGTTCTTGTGTGGTGATCCAAGATGAAGAGTACAACCACACATTGGGCTCACTGACCCCTCTCAACTTATTAACTCATCCCTTTCGATGTCCAGATGTCGCAGTAGTTCGGAGTTCTGGTAGGCTCGTGGCCTGGATGCTAAGTGAGAGAATGGCTCAACCGAGACCGGCTTATGCACCACGCACACATCGCTTGGGTCCACTTCGGTAAACCGGCCGGGTTCACGATTGTGGTAACCAACCCAAGTAGGCGGCTTTCTCGGACTAGATCGGCTATGAGGTAACAGTTGTGGTGAGCATCCTCGCTGGCACCCCTTGAATGGTGTCGAGATCAAAGGCGGTAAATGATGGTCATGTGTGTGTAGCGGTACACCCTTGCAAGGTTAACAAAACTATTCGAATAGCCGCGTCTGCGGTTATGGACTACTTGGAAAGCTTAGCTTGATTATTAGATAACTTGAACCGGATACTTCTAAAATACACCAAGATAAGTGTGAGTGCTATGGCGTGCTTTTTCGTGGGGAAGTCGAGGAAGGCACCATAGTGGTGTATTGGTTGGTGAAAGTAGTGGACTCGTGTACGCTTCTTACCTCAAGTCTGGTACTCGTAGTTCAGGACTAGCCAAGTCAAAGCTGGCACTTCTGCAAGTGAACCCCACCTCCCTTTACCTTGATACATGTGCATGAGTAGTATAGCTCCTATGTAAGTCTTGCTGAGTACGCCTTTGTACTCACGTTTTCTTAATCTATGTTTTAGATGATGCCACTGACCCGGAAGGTGGCTTCTTCATCGAACTGGACGACTGAAGTTAAGCTAGTCTAGTCCCAGTCAGCAGACTGGTTCCCTCGTGGAGGGCTTTATGTTTGAATAAGGCATCTTAAGCCAATTTGTTAAACTTGTCTGTACTCAGACATAATTTGCTTCCGCTTTATGTTGTAATGTTGGATCACATGTTTGTGATCTCTGTGTGTACTCTATAAGAGTTATAAATAAAATGTACACTTTGTAGAGAATTGCAATGGTACCTGCTGTTCATACAAGGCATGTGTGCTGCGTGTATGTTTATAACATGCATGTCTTTGTATGGGTTTTCGAGACCTTAGTTGTGTTCTGGCTGGCGGTCTTTCATACACCAAGTGGCCCTTAGATGTGCGCAGCTTGGGGCATCGCGATGCGATTGCTCGAGACTCCGTCTCGTGCACACTTTGTGGTATGATCGAGCCCGCCCTAGACCCCGACTAAGTGATCGGGCTGGAGTAAGTCTATGTAAGAGTCTTGAGATAGTCGATAGTATGGTTGAGGCGACTTGTCTTTGAATATGGGAGTTCACCACCCATATCAGTAGACTTGTGTGCGTACGATGAGGACCCATTTCAGTTGATCATCCGGCCTGGATGGGATGCCCCTCACGTACGATGCTTTCCGAGAATGTTCAGTGCTTGGCCTTGTCTGCTTAGACAAGTGGGTGCGGTTCTCGGCTCTCCATAGGACTATGTCTTAACTGTACTTGCATACGCTAACCCCGGGTCCCGACAATGATATCACAACATTACAACTACAAGGATAAAACATCTCATACAATCGGCATACAACTACCTTAAATACATTACATCAATGGAAGATACATGTCTGAGTACAGACTACAATCAAATGCCTAGTGGCAAAGGTAAAACACACAATTCCCGTAACCACACGGGTCCAGGCTCTCCGTTGGGATCCGCCTAACTAGTCGACGTCGAGTCTCCGCGAATGCGTCCAGAAGAAGGGTCGTCGAGCTCCCCTGTTGTCCAAGATCGTTTCTAGAACGTGCGTAAAAGAGAAAAGAAGGGGTGAGCTATATCAACAAGTCTTGTAACTAACTTCTCATGGTAAGATGGGGGTAGTGGTTGAGGTTGCATCCGCACTAGAAATATATGAGGTGGCTAACGATCTATTTAGAGTAAGATGAGAACCAAGCAGTCGATGAGGTATCTCCTCCAACAAGTCTTGCTATCAAGTACTTACGCAAACATAACACCTATCTTATCTTTGTCCTCCCCTTCGCATCCCGAGGAAGAAGAAGCAGTCAAGGCACACACACGTTGATCAATTTATTATGATTATCTCTGTTGTTGTTGTCTATGAACAAGGAGTAGGTCTCAATTCGTCCATAACCGTGGACACGGCTTCTCGAAAAGATTTAACCCTGCATGGGTGTACCAACTTCCCATTACAAGGCTCCGCACGCACGCCCATCTCTCTCAGTTGCTACCCATCACAGGCAACAATTTTATGATTTAGTTCCAAGAGATCCAAAACGACAGGTCCCTCTAACTAACAACATACAAACCCGGGTGGCCCCCGGGGAGTCGACACCCAATCCAAAAGTCGTCCGCACTCTCGGATTAGACTCTTCCGGCTAGACGAGGTTGGGGTATTTGATCCCCTCACATGTGGGTAGCCCCCTAGCTTCCAGGTTTGGACCAACTAGATAAACCATGTCTCCGTTGACCCAAGTTATTTTAATGGATATCTGCTAGGAGCGACCCGACAGACATATATGCATGGTTTCATATGGTAAATCATCTTGGACCACCTCTAGAAATGTTTGAAGCTAGGTAGGTAAGAAAAGGGGACCCCATAAAATCCCACACGCGGTTAGGCACGCTCGCCAAGAGACACAATACCTGGAACTCGGGTCCTAGGTGACTCGAATGGAACAAAGCATCGGGGCGAGATAGCCTAGACCTTCCATCCTTCGTCGAGTATAGTCAACATTATAATAATCATATCATCCACAACAATATAATAATGTGATAGCCCAATCCAAGGTGTAACAGGATAATAGTTGATATCATCCTAGCATGCATACTAAGCAGTGGCTGAGCAGCGAGCAATAGTAACATAGCCGAACAAAGTTTGCTGGGATGTGGAGGACATGGCTGTTTGGGTTTTTTTGAGAGGCATGAATATGATGTGGTAGGATCAAGCAATCGTTCTATCTTTCACCTAGGCGCGAGTGAGCTGAAAGTTATAAGCATGATATATGCTCCCCCTTACCTGATGAGAAGACGACTCCGAAGGTGTAGTCGATCGCAAACTCGCAACTTCTCCGAGAGTACCCGCGGGAGCACACAAGAAGGAAACACTCGAAAAGGCAATCGACGAGAAAACATCTATTACTACGAAGCAATCATGAGCAAGCATCAACAAGAACACAACACGAGACACGCGCTACGGTATCGCATCTATCGTCGAGAGCGGTTACTAATAGGTTCAGTGGAGTACTCGTCACACACGACGATACCACACATTTATCATCGTGGGTTCAAGTTGTTTAACTACACAAGATGAGAAAGGTTTTTAACATGGCATATCCATCAAGCATGGCATAGAAAAAAATCATGGCAAGAGGTGAAACATAAGTAAGCCATCTAAACTAGTCAGTTTAAGTGGGCCAAACTCCAAAACATGCATATCACTATATACCCCACGAAATTATAACGTTTGGTATTGTGTTGCCCCAAACAATATTTTATTATTTTTATTAGCAAGGTAGAGCAGCATATTCCCAACCTACACGAAATTCTAGTCAAGTTACAAGTAAGGAACATTTTTATCGGAGCAACGGTTCAAAAGTTATGACACATTACAATTTGCAGTGGCAAGGTTGTAAATAGCAGGTATCGGCATGTAGACAAGGTCAAACATAGCAAAGGAGCACATTTTTATTAATCTACACAAAATTCTAAGCAAGTTTCATGTTTAAAGCGTCGCGATCCGAGCTACCATTAAAAAGATACGCGCATCGCAAAAAAAATATTATAATATGCCAAAAGATTAAAAAAGTCATAAACTGCTACTGGGCCGAATCTACTGCTGCTGGGCCTACCAGAGCGGGCGTGAGTTAATAAAAGACGCCCACGGGCGCTACATATCACAAGGGCCGGCCCAACATGGTGTAACAGAAAAAGGAAAAAAAGATTGGGGTGCTCACCATAGTTGGGCCTGGCCCAGGAGCGTTAGTGGGCGTGGGATAGTGAGCTCTCGCTCAGGACGCTGGTGAGGCGGCGCGGGCTGGGGCGTCCAGCCGGGCCGCAGTGTTGGCCCGCGCAAAGCGCCATGGCCCGTAGGGGAGCTCGCACAGACGCCTCGTCCTCCCGACCAGAACGGGCGGCGGCGCCATCCCGACGAGCAGGCGGCGAGGTCGGGGAACGGGCGTGGGGTCGTGTGGCTGCTGGAGGAGGTCGAGGGGTGCCGGATCTCGCCGGATGCGGTCACCGGACAGACCATGGGGCGGGGCGGCGACGAGCTCGAGCTCGGAGTCATGGCCTGGCGAGCTTCGGGGCGCCCGAGAGGGAGGGAGATGAGGGAGATGGGAGAGAGGAAGAAGAGAGAAGGAGAGGGAGGCGCGCAGAGGGGGCGTGACCTGCTGGTGCGGCTCGCCGGCGGAGGAGCAGCACCGGAGGCGGAGGTGGACAAGAACGGGCGGCTCGGGCATGGTGGCTCGGGCTCGAGCTGCATCACGGGAGAAATCCCAGACGTCCTGGGACGTTGGATCTGTCGATCCAACGGTGCAGATCAGGGGGAGCTGCTCTCCGAATCTAGGACGCTGGACAGGTGGCAGCTAGGGAGAGGGATGGCATAGAAATTGAGGCAGGTAGGGGCTAGGGTTTCCAAAATAAGGAGGGGGCTTGTCTATTTATGGAAAGAGGTTAGGGGAGGCTACATTTGCTACAAAAAATTGACTGGTTAGAGGGGTTTTTGGGCCTGGCTTTGGGATATATTTTCAGGTGGGCTTGGATTAGAAGATGAGAGGGAAAAATGGGGGTCATGTAATAGCGCACGCGGCATTTTATAAATACGTCCCTGGAGATATACTGGCTACTATGCCTGGCACCTCCGATCATTTACCTACGAAACAATGTCGGAACCGCACGATAATAAAAATATAGTGACACCACACAGTGGCCACCTCGTCTACAACGTTTCACGCCCAACCAAGAACAATGAAAGCGTTCGTTAAAATAACCCATTTAAATATAAATGGGCTACAAAAAATGTTTCACGCCCAACCAAGAAGTTAAGAAAGTGATTGATGAACTTCCAAACGGAAAATCTCCTGGGCCTGATGGATTTAATAATGAATTCATCAAGAAATGTTGGGATATCATTGGGTTTGATATTATGACCTTAGTACATGACTTTCATGCTGGCAATGTTTCTTTGGAAAGCATTAATTCATCTTATATCACTCTGATCCCAAAAGTCCCTAATCCTTGCTGTCCTAATGACTTCAGACCAATTTCTCTGCTCAATACCACTCTGAAGATCTTGACGAAGCTTCTGGCTAATAGACTGCAGAATGTCATTCTTAAGCTTGTGCATGCTAGCCAATATGGGTTTCTTCAGAACAGGACAATCCAAGACTGCAGTGGATGGGCTTTTGAATACTTACACCTTTGCAACAGATCAAATGTACCAACTTTACTGCTAAAGCTAGACTTTGCAAGAGCTTTTGATACAATTGAGCACCAGGCTATTATTCAAATCCTGAAGGCAAAAGGGTTTCGTGATAAATGGATTAACTGGATGAATTTTCTATTCAGCTCTGCTTCTTTTGTTGTACTTTTGAATGGGGTCCCAGGTAAAAAGTTTTACTGTAAAAGAGGTGTCAAACAAGGTGATCCTTTCTCAACCCTCCTGTTTGTGTTTTCTGCAGATTTACACCAATCTATCCTCAACAAAGCGCAGCACTTGGGACTGATCATTGATCCCTGACTTCCCAATTGCTCAGTATACTGATGATACCCTGCTTGTAATGAGTGCTGATGCTAGACAGCTTGTCTGTCTCAAAGACCTGCTAAACACCTTTGCTAGTGCTACTGGTCTGAAAGTTAATTACCATAAATCAAACATGATTCCTACAAATATTGAGGAAGACAGAGTACAACATTTCATCAGTACCCTAAACTACCAAAGAGGAAATTTCCCCATCACATACCTAGGCATCCCTCTGGGTCTTCAAAAACCCAAAGTGGAACATTGCATGACCATTGTTATCAGAGTGGCCAGAAGACTCACAGGCATTGCAAATTTCCTCACCTATGCTGGAAGACTAGTAATGTTCAAGAGTGTGCTCTCATCTCTAGCTGTATATTTCATGAAATGCCTGGATCTTCCTGAAACCATTAAGCAACAAATTAATAGATACTTGAGACACTGCTTATGGAGAGGTTCCAATATGGAGGACAAAATACCTGCCCTTGTGGCTTGGACTACTGTATGCAGGCCCAAAAACCAGGGTGGACTAGGTGTCCTTAACATCAATGTCCAAAACAAAGCTTTGCTACTCAAGAATCTTCATAAGCTGTTCAACAAGGAAGATATCCCTTGGGTTAAAATAGTTTGGGAGTCATACTATGCTGATGGTCAGCTTCCTGGAAATCAAGTGGTGGGATCCTTTCGGTGGAAAGCCAACTTGAATCTACTGGACAATTTCAAGGCCATGGCCAGATGAAACATTGGTGATGGTTCCACTGCATTGTTTTGGTATGACCTCTGGAGCTCCCAATACCTATACCAGCAGTTGCCACACATCCTCTCCTTTGCAAGGAATCAACAGATCACTGTTAAACAATTTATGGAGAATGAATACATTGAGGACCTCTTCTTTCTTCCTCTCTCCACCCAAGCTTTGCAGGAGCTGCTAGGTATTGACTACTTTTGTGTGACTTAACATCAGTACAATCCTGTGGGTAAAGATCAGTGGACTTACATATGGGGCAACCACAATTTCAGTGTTGCAAAAGCTTACAAGGTCATGCTTGGATACAAAGGGGTACCTCCTCACATTAATTGGGTTTGGAACAGCAGTTTCCAACCTAAAAACAAGGTCTTTTTCTGGTTACTCTTGAATGACAGGTTAAACACCAGAAATCTTCTAAGAAGGAAAACTTTCCCCTTAGAAACCTAAAACTGTGCAACACTTGATTGTCAGGTGGAAGAAACTCCGCATCACCTTTTCTGGGGCTGCCCTTTTGATGTTGAATGCTGGGATTTTATCTGCCAAACCAGAACCAGAAACTCATCTATTTTGTAGGCTTTTGATGACATAAAATAGAAGCTAGATGTTCATTTCTTCATGGAGATCATTATCACTGCTGCCTGGGCCATCTGGATGACCAGAAATGACAAAATCTTCAGGAACAGGAATCCTTCCATGTTGCACTGGAAGGAACACTATTTCTCTGAGCTTAAACTCTTGAGATGTAGAATCAAGGCCAAGTATGCTGAGTCATTCAAAGAATGGCTTGACAATGTAATTTAATTTTATTTCCCGGCTTATCTCAAGCCACGAAACTCTTTGTATTTGGTACATTGCACTTGTTTGTTTTATTAATAATTTAAAAGCTGAAGTGGGGATACCCTACTGTTTTCCCCCTCAAAAAATATAAATGGGGGTTTTCGCACCGATGGTGATGGTTGGTCCTGTGCCGGAGGTTGCGACGGTGATCGGGTGACTTTCCCGATGCATCAACAAGGCCGTGTGCTATTGGGGAAAAGGTCTGGACTCGCAACCGATGCGAGAAGGAGGGGGAACATATATTCACCGATTAATAAACCGACGAAGCAAACACTGCAAACAATACAGGCAATCATCACAGCAACACAACAAACAAAATTTTACATTTGGTTGGAAATCCTGGGTTGTTACACGCATCTCAAACCTTCCACTTTGGGTAACCAACGAAGGGCGAGAATCTATCAGTGATGCGCCGTCTGAATAGAATCACTTCCTTAACTTGGACCTACACACAACACACATAACTTTTCTCCCAACGAGTCAGAGAAGTTGTCAATCCCTCCGGCCTTGTTTTTTACAAAGGATCAAACGCATGGTGCAAATAGTGATGGTGATTGCAACTGAAAGAAAATAAATCAGTAAAGAGTTGAGGTATAAACAATGGTGGAAATATGGACCGTGGTCCAATGATGTTCACTAGTGATTTCTCTCTCCCAAAAGACGATAAAACAACTAAGTTCAGTGAACAAATTACAACTGGGCAATTGAAAGAATTATAAACGCATCGCAATGCTAATTATGCTGCAAAGAAAGTTAGAGGCTCAAAAGTATGGGCAGTACGCCAAGACAAGTAGACCGAAATCCAAGTGCATTTACTCACTAATCATCCATCTTGAGATATCTATCCAGAACATCTCGCTGGTATTAAGTTACGAGCCCCACCCAAAATGTAAACCCAAAGCAACAAACAACTGCATTAACAAACTTTGCATAAGGTAAACAATCCTTGCAACTGCGGTTACAAGCACCGTTGTTTTCTCCCTGGTGGCAACAACACATCCCCTAGTATCATGTTTCTGTCAGTCAAGATAGACATCGGGGGGCATGAACCCACAATCAAGCATAAACACTCCCACTTGGAGTTACTATCTAATACTTCGCCAAACCAATAAAAAGCAATGGAGAACATGCAAGAATTACTCAAGAACAAAATATCAAAGGAGAACAAAATATATAACTCATCACAATCTGAACATAATCTCATAATCCATCAGATCCCAGAAAACACAACATAGCAACAGCAGAAAGAATTACATAGATGCCGATCATGTAGGGAAGATCACAAGGGCTAAGAATTGAAGAACAAGATTGGAGATAAGACATCACATAGCTACTAGTCATGGACCCATGTTCCAAGGGGTCCTACTCACGTCACATCCGGGAAGCGCTCATGATGGTGGACAAGCTCCCGGAGGTTAATCCTCCCTCCGGCAAGGTGTCGAGAAGAGTTCTTCTGATGATCCCGATCTTGGAAGTGAGGCGGCGGCGGAATAGATGTGAAAATCCAGATGCGGGGCTCCTCTCGAGGGTTTCTGTGAGGGGGTGTAAATATAGGCCGAAGGGTGGCACTAGTGGGTGGCCCCTCCCCCAGGCTCCCTGGTGGCGCGGCCAGGAGGGGCGCCGCGCCTGGTGGCCGCCTGGGTGGGGCCTGGCTCCACTCTGGACCCCTTTGATGCTTCGTGAAGATTCCGTTGCGCTGATTTTTATATATTTTTCCTGGAATTTTTTGGGCACTGTAAATTTGGGTAAAAACCTACAATTCACAGACATCAACAAACATAAACTGGCACTGGGGGCACTGAGTTAGTAGGATAATCCCAATATGTGTAATAAGGTATGAAAGTGTAGCAAAATACATTGCAACGTCACTTAAAAGAGCAAGGAACAAGCCGAAATTATATATACCTTTGGGACGTAATATGCGCCATTATTAGCAAAAACAGGTGCGCCACTAATGACATATTTTCCAGTAGTGTGGGTGTGCATGTAATTCTTTGTATCCTTCTCTATCTCTAGTAGTTTTTCATAACTAGGAATTCTTCTATGATTGGGGGTGTAAATACAGGAGTTGTTCTTCCCGTAAGAGTTATTAGAGGGGAACTGTCCAGGATTGTTGCTACCAAAGTTACTCCTATAAGCATTATTGTTGAAGTTGTTCCTAGAAATAAATCTAACATCTACTTGTTCTTGAGCAACCAAATAATTCAAAGGAACATCATGTAACACCCCGGGTGTCACGCTTCAGTGTTCACCTTATCTAATGCCAAGTCATCAGGATTATGATAGTAATGATCAACCTTGATCATGCCTAGATTGAATTCAAACCCAAATGGGATTTCCAAAAATTAGTGGAAAATAAAGTTCACCTAAATATTTTGCAACCAATTTTATAAAATGCACAATAACCAGTAGATTATGTGAATAGGTGCTTTGAAATTTATTGAGCTCTATAATAAATCAAACAAATATAAACTGTAGCCAAAATCCACATTTAATTAGTTGCATTTGAAATATAAATAGCAAATCATTTTTCATAATGCCCAAACTTTTTGTAGCATCTCTCTAAAGTGCAACACATATATTCACACTTTGCAAAAATCATTGGCTAGTTAAAATAAATAAAACAACATAGAGCACAACTGGCAGAAATGAAAGAAAAGGAAAATGGTTATTTTCCGCACATAGCAACCCCCTGCCGGGCCAGCCCATCTACACCCCACCTTGTCTTCTTCCTCCCGCTACAGTGGAGGCCATGCCGACCGAGCCGTCGCGCCGTCCCCGCCGAGTCAGCTTGCCGCGCCGCTACAGTGCCCCCTCCATGGTTAAAGGCGACCCCAGAGCCCCCTGGAAACCCTAGATCTCGCCCACACTTCCGCCCCTCCTGTTCGTCGCGCTCGTCGCCGCCCGAGCCGCCATGGCCACGGGCTCGTGAGCTCGCGCGGCCACCGTGACGCCCCGCCCTCGCCGCCATGTCTGGACGCCTCCGCGGACTCGCCCTCGCCTCCCCGTGCTGGTCGTCGTCGCCGGAGGCCACCACAGCTCGCGAATCACGGTCTTCTTCTTCCTCGGGCCGCCAGACGCGCCGAGAGATTCCGCCGCCTACGCGTCGTCCCCGAGCCCAACGTCTGCACCCTTCTGATCCCAGTGAGCTTCCCCTCCTTCGCCACTTAGTCTCGGCCGCCTGTCAAGCCCGAGCCGCATTTCCCCCTTGTGTGTGCTCCGGCCGGCGCGCGCCCCAATGGTTGTCGCGCCCAGCCAGGTGCTGTCTCCGCGCGCGCGCACTCTGCCACACCTGGCCGCGCCCTGGCCGCACTCGTGCCGCCTATGCACGCTACGCCACGCTCACTCGCCCTGTTTTCTCCAGCCGCCGCTGCCATTGTGTTTAGGTTGCCCCCTACGTCGCCTCATGCGTGCCCCTGCCCGGCCACACCGCCTTCGCGCCCCCCCCCCCCTCGCGTCACCGGAGCGGCCTCGACGCCCTGCTCGGCTCGCCGGCGGGAACAACCGTGTATTAGCCCCTAATCCCCACCCCCTGTGCCACTTACATGTGGGACAGGCCCCCCTAATTAACCTGTTAATTAAAAACAATAGAAAATACCCCCCTAGTGTATGACAGATGGGCCCATTCCCTTTAATTAATTATAAAAGTTTAATTAAAGCATGTTAGTATGACACCTGGGCCCCCAGTCAGTTTAATTATTTAAAAGAATTATTAGAAATTCCAGTCTATGACATGTGGGTCCAGTGATTATTAGATTTCATTCAATTGTTTTATTATGCAATGTGGGGCTGACATGTGGGACCCACTGGTCAGTTGACCAGTCAACCTTACAGGTGGGTCCCCTCTGTCAGGTTTGACCAGCCAAATTGTAATGTTCTGGATAATGTTGTTATTTAATTAATAAATTAAATTTAGAAAATTCTTTTAAATTGATTAAAACTTTGAAATTCAATATCTATTAAACCGTAACTCGGATCGAAAAACTTTATACATGAAAATTGATCAGAAAAATATAACGAATACAGATATGCTATCTGTTGGTCTACCACACCCCTCTAACGCACCGAACATCGCACCGTGCCCCTCCGGACAGTCTGTCCGATGATTCGTCCGGTACTGTCGAAGTATCCGGATGAATTTATTCTGAACACCGTTAACATTGCGTCTGTCATGCCATTCATCTGTTTGCTATCATTGCTTTATATTTACTTGTTCTCCCCCTTATTTTCCGGTAGACCCCGTTGTTGCCGCCGATGACATCCTTGCCGAGTACAACTACTTCTTCGACGACCGTACCTCTACCGTCGAGCTTCCATGCAAGCAGAGCCATTCTCTTCCCCAGATATCGCCTATCTTTTCCGTACATTTCTTGCACTAGGCATTGTTACGGCTGCTGCTACGATTACAATCCTATATAATTGCATAGCCTGTTTTTTTGGCCCTTGATGTACCTTCCTTTATCCTATGCTGCCTATTATAATTATGCATTATTCAGTAGTGAGCCCGGCGCATTGTTAGCTAGGATTAGATAGCGGGTCGTGACCACTCAGGGGAGTGAACACGGATACGATATATTAACTGTTACAGGTACGGTACAATGCAGACACCGCCTAAGGCCCCCTAGCTCGGCTCTGCCGAGCCACCATCAAGTGTGAGCTCTTGAGGAGTAATCCCCGTACCTCCACTCTTTGCTGACTCTGTATAGCCGCTCTAGGTACCTAAGCAACGGTTGTCCTTAAGGTAAGAAGTCGGGCAACCCAACGGTGCCCGCGAGCGGTATTGCGTCGCGAATGACAAGGAGGGTACGACCGACGTATTGGCGTGCTTGGCCCCTGCTCGTATCTCGCTAGAGTTACCAAACCACAAAAGTCGAGCTCTACCAATAGCACACGCGAGATAAGGTAAGGAGTCGGTTCACCTTGTTGGTAACCGCAGAGACTTGGTGGGACGACAGGGCAGGCACCGATATACTGGTGGTCCTGACTGTTGTCGTTGTTCGCGGGTCAGTTAAGTCGAGGCAACAATAACGGTTGTCACGCAGGTTAATTAAAAATGCTATATGGTTCGGTGGATGACTTGAGAGGCCCGCTGGTCTGTACGCACTACCTTCACATGGGATAAGGAGTTATGGGCTCCCCTGCGTCGTAGTTTGTCCGAAAGCTCATCAGACGTCAGCAGTGCCACGGGCTGATTGCCGGGAAGCGGTCTTGTCTTCTTTGCTGCAGCAGGTGTGTTTGGATTTTCTTTTGCTTCACCGGCCAATCTCGTACCGTGCAGGAGAATGCAAGGGTGAGGGACCTAGACCCCTTGGCGTATAGGATATAGTCCGACGGATGGCCTCTCTGCTGAGCCTAGGATGGGCTGCGATGTGTCGGATAGCCTCGGTGGGGCATTCCCTAACAAGGTTTACGCCACCCTGGAGATCCAAGCGTGCAAGCTGAACAGTAGTGCACCCCTGCAGGGAGTTCAATCTATTCGAATAGCCGTGTCCACGGTAACAGGACGCTTTATGCTGAAGCTGGATCTTACCACTACAAGCTACTACTATTAAATTGTATGGTTCCGGGTTTTCTTCCTCGAAGGGGAGTCGAGGAGGGGAACTCGGAGGCATTATTATTATTAATCATTACAACTTACTATTATACAATGCTGCAGCAACTTCTGCTTCATTATTACTTTATGCTTTATATAAACTGTTGGATGTTCTCTTCTTGTGCTGCAAGACATCGTCGGAAGATGCTAGTCTTTGATAGGCCTAGTTTCTTATCCTTATTCTGATTTCTACCTTGCAGTCCACTTTATACAGCCTCCCCTTTCCTTTTATACAAATGCATAAAAGCTTAGTAGCGGACATAAGACTCGCGGGGTATACTAGATACTCACCTTTGCTTTATTTCCCCCTTTTTGTTTTGCCTAATCGGCCGCTGCAGTCGACGTTGAAGCCTTGGAGTCTAGGAGAAGGAGATCCCCGATGCCGACCACTGCAACATGAAGATCCCCGATGCCTTCTACGACGTCGAGTTCCCCGTTGACCAGGAGTAGTTTGGAGGTTCCCAGGGAGGAGGCCTCTCCTTATCGATCTGTTGTTATTTGTGCTAGCCTTCTTAAGGCAACCTTGTATTCTTGTGTCTGTACTCATATACTATTGCTTCCGCTAACTTTGTGCTCTCGAGCTGTTGTATTCGAGCCCTCGTGGCCCCAGGCTTGTATTAAACAACTTGTATTATTTTATTTGTAGAGTTTTGTTGTGATATCTCACCGTGAGTCCCTAATCTCGATCGTGTACCTTGTGTGTATGTTTAATGTACACGGTCTGATTTTGGGGACGTCACAAGTTTGTATCAGAGCCGACTGCCTATAGGACACCCCCTTCCAACTTCTTGGTCGAAGTCGAGTCTAGTCTTTGCAAAACTACTTTACTAACAGTGTCGTGTGGCTTATCGGCCCACGTCGCAAAAAACTGGGTGGTATTAGGATCTTTTACTCCATACCTATACTCCGGGACTCTGCTCTCTCTTCTCTTTCGGGTTAAAGATTTTTCCTAACACTCACTCTAGGTTCTCGTGATCACGTCCTTCCGGAGAGCCCCTCATTACAGATGATCACCTGGTTCAACAGAAGATTCCGAAGATACTTGCCGATAAATTCCCGAGACCATATGTGCCGATCACCTTTGCAATTCCTTGCCACCGATAAGTCTATATGTATAACCACATACACCTTCCGTTCATCCATTCAATCCCAGTTGCTCTTGTGTTCACAAGATGCATCGAAATACTTTCCGTTCTTTCGGGAATCATTTGAGACTACTACCTTGCCGCTTCTTTTCACCCTGCGGATAATTCCTCACATTTATCGAGGATCCGTTCATCCTAAGTTGTTCCCGTGATTCCCAAAATACTTTGAAATACTATTCGATCTCGCGACAATCCTCGGCAGCCTACTGCTTTGGAGATTCTTCTTACCTGCCTGCACTATGATTAATCCCATTTGTCTTGTAGTCTTTGTTGACCTCCCTTGGCATTGCCATTTCGATCTGTTGAATCATCGTGTGTGCTAGTGCACGCAATCATCAGTTGATCCCTATGAATCCATTCTTCTGGCTCAGACGTCATTTCGGACATGACCTGGTTCTCGATGAATCAAACCTTAATTGATTAAATGTCAAGCTTGTATTCAACCTATTCTTGTTTGATCGATGTATCTGAATCTGATACACCGATATGGAAGTCATAATTCCTTTGTACTTAAGCATCGAAAATTTTCGATGCTTCTATCTCCAATACTTTGGCATTCTTGTTCTCATGGTTGAGTACTGATACTCACACCAGACTCGCTGTACGCCGCCCGACCTTTTTGGTGGATTACTACCTGCCGCCCCCTTGTTCCCTAAGTCATTCATGAATTTTCCCTGATATCAGATGCCTCCCGATAATGGTATCATCTACTTCATGTCGTTAGCCTTCTGCTTTCGAACTTGTATCCTATACTCATGTTGTTGGTTTTAAAGATTCGTAAAATGTCCATTTTGGTTGTATCTATGTTTCAACCATCTGTGTGATCCCAGAAAACTTCTGCGGGTCATACTCTATTGGTGTTACGCCAGATAAATTTCCTACTCTACAACCTCATCGGAAGAGAGAAGTGATTGAAATGTTATGCATTGAAGAAGTGGGAGTCGACCCTGAACCATTGTGTTCATTCCCATGGATACTATGTAGAACTTATCATGAAGCTTCTTGTAAAGGTAATTATCCCCTTGGTATAAATTCTGCTGCACCTATGATCCACCATTCTACCTTCGAGTATTACCCCTGGTATCTCGAGGATATCATGCCTTTGCACTACATCTTATGGATTGTGATGAAACAATGCCTATCCCTGTAATATCCATTTCAAGGTCCTGGGTTGTCGTCAACCGAGAACACCGCTTACCTTTTGCTCCACCACCCCTTTTGTTTGGTGATGTTTCTATTCGATTGCATTCTCTTGAAACCTCTCGACATAAAGTGTCGTGGTCATCATCAGCATTTTTTTCTTCCTCCATGTGTCTATTGAATTCGTGGTGAGAAATATAATCCTTGCCCCTCGATGATTTGTGTTATCATCGACAACCTCCTTTGACTTCCTGCCAATACAAATTGGGTCATATATATTGCTCTGCTTTCCTTTGGGAAAGAATTACTCCTGGTACTTGTGTATCATCACAATTTCCTTTCCATTGGTCTGTTTAACCTTTCTTTTAATACAAATTATCTGAGCAGTGATAATTCCCTGCTTATGTAAACACTTCGGTGTACTACTTTGTCCGTACAACCTGTTACTATTTTTGTTGACTTTTCGGTGACCACCGATGGACAAGAACCTTGCCAATTGGTCCGCCTCGTTTTAACAAGCAGGAAAATGGTTCTCGTCGCCCCTCGCCCTTGGCACTGATGTTGTTGCCGACATAGCTAACAAGATGTTCTCTGACTTACCTTGCAACGTGATCGCATGGAATGTCACCACCCTTCATATTCAATGTGGGCCCATAACCCACAGTTCCACATGATTGAAACCTGACTCTCTTGTACGTTTTTGTTCTCGAGGTTATTCCTCTTGCTTGACCTCGTCTGCAATTTACGAGTCCCCTACCTTGTGTTGTTCAGTTCGATATCAGACTCAGTGCTTATGCCTGATGCTCTGGACCCCTTTTATCCTCCGTTATCATCGTCGAATGCTTGCATATCCACTTGGAAAACTTCTCATGACTTCTTTTGTTTCTCTCGATGTATCTCCCTGAGTTTAACTCGTGAGATACTTGTACCCCACCATCCCCCTTAAGTTTTAGCTCCTAGCCCATTCGTAAGTACGATGCAGCCCCAAAAGAAGGATGACAACCCGTCGAGATGCACTGATGCAGAGAAATGAAGACGCCAACGTGAAGGATAAACTTCTTCGAGAAGGACAACAAGACCCAGAAGATTCGTTAGAATACGAAACCAAAGCTTTACCCCTTTCACTACCTTTCATTCTCGGGACGAGAATTCTTTGTAGTGGGGGAGATTTGTAACACCCCGGGTGTCACGCTACAGTGATCACCTTATCTAATGCCAAGTCATCAGGATTATGCTAGTAATGATCAACCTTGAGCATGCCTAGATTGAATTCAAACCCAAATGGGATTTCCAAAAATTAGTGGAAAATAAAGTTCACCCATATATTTTGCAACCAACTTTATAAAATGCACAATAACCAGTAGATTATGTAAATAGGTGCTTTGAAATTTATTGAGCTGTATAATAGATCAAACAAATATAAATTGTAGCCAAAAGCCCCATTTAGTTAGTTGCAGTTGAAATATAAATAGCAAATCATTTTTAATAATGCCCAAACTTTTTGTGGCATCTCTCTAAAGTGCAACACATATTTTGGAAAAAGATTCACACTTTGCAAAAATCATTGGCTAGTTAAAATAAATAAAACAACACAGAGCATAACTGGCAGAAATGAAATAAAAGGAAAATGGTTATTTTCCGCCCATAGCAAACCCTTGCCGGGCCAGCCCATCTACACCCAACCTTGTCTTCTTCCTCCCGCTACAGTGGAGGCCATGCCGACCGAGCCGTCGCGCCGTCCCCGCCAAGCCAGCTTGCCGCGCCGCTATAGTGCCCCCTCCATGGTTAAAGGCGACCCCAGAGCCCCCTGGAAACCCTAGATCTCACCCACGCTTCCCCCCTCTCCTGTTCGTCGCGCTCGTCGCCGTCCGAGCCGCCATGGCCGTGGGCTTGTGAGCTCGCGCGGACACTGCGACTCCCAGCACTCGCCGCCATGTCCGGACGCCTCTGCGGCCTCTCCCTCGCCTCCCCGTGCTGGTCGTCGTCGCCAGAGGCCACCACAGCTCACGAATCACGGTGTTCTTCTTCCTCGGCCGTCAGACGCGCCGAGTGATTACCCCGCCTACACGTCGTCCCCGAGCCCAACGTCTGCACCCTCGTGATCCCAGTGAGCTTCCCATCCTTCGCCACTTAGTCTCGGCCGCCTGTCAAGCCCCACCCGCTTTTGCCCCTTGTGTGTGCTCCGGCCGCCGCGCGCCCCACTGGTCGCCGCGCCCAACCAGGCGTTGTCTCCGCGCGCGCACACTCCGCCATAACTGGCCGCTCCCTGGCCGTGCACGGGCCGCGCTGGCCGCCCTTGGCCGCAGTCGTGCCGCCTATGCACGCTACGCCACGGTCGCTCGCCCTGCTGTCTCTGGCCGCCGCTGCCATTGCGTTTAGGCCGCCCCCTACGTCGCCTCGTGCGTGCCCCTGCCCGGCCACACCGCCTTCGCGGCCTCCCCCCCCCTCGGCTCGTCGGAGCGGCCTCGACGCCGTTCTCGGCTCGCCGGCGGCCGGGAACAGCCGTGGATTAGCCCCTAATCCCCACCCCCTGTGCCACTTACATGTGGGACAGGCCCCCCTAATTAACCTGTTAATTAAAAACTATTGAAAATACCCCCAGTGTATGACAGATGGGCCCATGCCCATAAATTAATTATAAAAGTTTAATTAAATCATGTTAGTATGACACCTGGGCCCCCAGTTAGTTTAATTATTTAAAAGAATTATTAGAAATTCCAGTCTATGACATGTGGGTCCAGTGATTATTAGATTTAATTAAATTGTTTTATTATGCAATGTGGGGCTGACATGTGGGATCCACTAGTCAGTTGACCAGTCAACCTTACAGGTGGGTCCCCTCTGTCAGGTTTGACCAGTCAAATTGTAATGTTCTGGATAATGTTGTTATTTAATTAATAAATTAAATTTAGAAAATTCTTTTAAATTGATTAAAACTTTGAAATTCAATATCTTTTAGACCGTAACTCGGATCGAAAAAATTTATCCCTGAAAATTGATCAGAAAAATATAACGAATGCGGATGCGCTATCCGTTGGTCTACCACACCCCTTTAACGCACCGAACATCAAACTGTCCCCCTCCGGACCGTCTGTCCGATGATTGGTCCGGTACTGTCGAAGTATCCGGATAAATTTATTCTGAACACGAAAGTTGTTCGGTTTGTTTCAACTAGCACGGTTACACCATCCACGCGTTTGTCGGATGTCCACGACACCTCCGGCATGAACCCTTCCCCCTCTGGACACCCTGTCCGATAATCACCCGGAGTTGACAGTTCATCCCCGGACGAATTCCCGCTCCGAGCATAATACATTGCCCTGCGTTAGAACACATTTATTATTGCGTCTGTCATGCCATTCATCTGTTTGCTATCATTGCTTTATATTTACTGTTTCTCCTCCTGTTATTCTCCGGTAGACCCCGTTGTTGCCGGCGATGACATCGTTGCCGAGTACGACTACTTCGTCGACGATCGTAACTCTATCGTCGAGCTTCCAGGCAAGCAGAGCTATTCTCTTCCCCAGATATCGCCTATCTTTTCCGTACATTTATTGCACTAGGCATTGTTACTATTGCTGCTACGATTACAATCCTATTCAATTGCATAGCCTGTTTTTGTTGCCCCTTGATGTACATTCCTTTATGCTATGCTGCCTATTATAATTATCCATTATTCAGCAGTGAGCCCTGTGCATTGTTAGCTAGGATTAGATAGCGGGCCGTGACCACTCAGGGGAGTGAACACGGATATAATATATTAACTGTTATTGGTACGGTACAATGCAGACAACGCCTAAGTCCCCCTAGATCGGCTCTGTCGAGCCACCATCAAGTGTGATCTATCGAGGAGTAATCCTCGTACCTCCACTCATTTCTGACTCTGTGTAGCCGCTCTAAGTACCTAAGCAACGGTTGCCCTTAAGGTAAGAAGTCGGGCGACCCAACGGTGCGCGCGAGCGGTATTGCGTCGGGAACGACAGGGAGGGTACGACCGACGTACTGGCGTGCTTGGCCCCTGCTCGTATCTCGCGAGAGTTACCAAACCACAAAACAAGAGCTCTACCAAGAGAAAACACGAGATAAGGTAAGGAGTCGGTTCACCTTGTTGGTAACCACAGAGACTTGGTGGGACGACAGGGCAGGTACCGATGGACTGGTGGTCCTGACTGCTATCGTTGTCCGCGGGTCAGTTAAGTCGAGGCAACGATAAAGGTTGTCACGCAGGTTAATTAAAATGCTAAATGGTTCGGTGGATTACTTGAGAGGCCCGTTGGTCTGTACGCACTACCTTCACGTGGGATAAGGAGTTATGGGCTCCCCTGCGTCGTAGCTTGGCCGAAAGCTCTTCAGATGTCAGCAGTACCACGGGCAGATTGCCGGGAAGCGGTCTTGTCTTCTTTGCTGCAGCAGGTGTGTTTGGATTTTCTTTTGCTTCAACGGTCAGTCTCGTACCGTGCAGGAGCGTGCGAGGGTGAGGGACCTAGACCCCTTGGCGCATAGGATATAGTCCGGCAGATAGCCTCTCTGGTGAGCCTAGGATGGGCTGCGATGTGTCGGATAGCCTCGGTGGGGCATTCCCTAACAAGGTGTACGCCACCCTGGAGATCCGAGCGTGCAGGCTGAACAGTAGTGCACCCCTGCAGGGAGTTTAATCTATTCGAATAGCCGTGTCCACGGTAATAGGACGCTTTATGCTGAAGCTGGATCTTACCACTATAAACTACTACTACTAAACTGTATGGTTCCGGGTTTTCTTCCTCGAAGGGGAGTCGAGGAGGGGAACTCGGAGGCATTATTATTATTAATCATTACAACTTACTATTATACAATGCTGCAGCAACTTCTTCTTCATTGTTACTTTATGCTTTATATAAACTGTTGGCTGTTCTCTTCTTGTGCTGCAAGACATCGTCGGAAGATGCTAGTCTTCGATAGGCCTAGTTTCTTATTCTTATTCTGATTTCTACCTTGCATTCCACTTTATACAGCCTCCCCTTTCCTTTGATACAAATGCATAAATGCTTAGTAGCGGACGTAAGACTCGCGGGTATACTAGATACTCACCTTTTCTTTATTTCCCCCCTTATTTTTGCCTGATCGGCCGCTGTAGTCTACGTTGAAGCCTTGGAGTCCAGGAGCAGGAGATCCCCGATGCCGACCACCACAACATGAAGATCCCCGATGCCTTCTACGACGTGGAGTTCCCCATTGACCAGGAGTAGTTTGGAGGTTCCTAGGCAGGAGAGCTCGCCTTTTCGATCAGTTGTTATTTGTGCTAGCCTTCTTAATGCAACCTTGTATTCTTGTGTCTTTACTCAGATACTATTTCTTCCGCTAACTTTGTGCTCTCGAGCTGTTGTATTTGAGCCCTCGTGGCCCCTGGCTTGTATTAAACAATTTGTATTATTTTATTTGTAGAGTTGTGTTGTGATATCTCACCGTGAGTCCCTAATCTCGATCGTGTACCTTCCGTGTATGATTACTGTACACGGTCTGATTTTGGGGGCGTCACACATCATGAGGATCAATAGGAGCTTACTTAGTAAGTAAATACATGATCAAGTCAACCTTTTCATTAATAAGGAGATCTCCATAATAGAGTTTACCTTCCTACCTGTTGGATATCTTTCAACGTGCCATTGAGAATAGTTTGTCATCATCTCGTCCAATAGCTTCGTTGCAGCACCAAGGGTGGTTGACATAAAAGTTCCTCCCATGACCGAGTCCAACACATTTCGCGAGGTAAAGTTCAATCCTGCATAAAAAGTAGGATAACCATCCAAGTAGTCAAACCATGTGTAGGGAAATTCTTAACAAGAGATTCCATATGTTCCCAAGCTTGCAAAACGTGTTCATTTTCCAGTTGCCTAAAATACATAATGTTACTTCTCAACTGGATAATCTTAGAAGGTGGGTAGTACTTCCCAATAAAAGCATCCTTGCACTTATCCTAAGAATCAATGATATTCCTATGCAAGGATTGGATCCACTCCTTAGCTCTTCCTCTCAAATAAAAAGGAAAAATCTTAAGTTTAACAATATCACCATCTACTTCCTTATACTTTTGCATATCACAAAGCTCGACAAAATTATTCAAATGCAAAGCAGCAGCATCTCCAGCACCGGATAATTGTTCTTTCAAAACTAGATTTAACAAAGCAAATTTAATTTCATATGAAGGTTTTGAAGTAGCAGGTGGAGCAATATGAGTGCAAATAAAGTCTTTGTTGTTGTGACTAGTGAAGTCACACAACTTGGTGTTTTCCGAGGAACCCATAGTCATAGAAGCAAGCAAGAACAAAGTAACTATTTTTTTGTGGTTTTTGATGTAAGACTCTAAAGAAAAAACTGGAAAGTAAACTAACACGACTAAAAAACAAAGGTAAAGGGTAGTGTGAAACTCACTTATCTTGTAGACTGGAGTCCCCAGCAACGGCGCCACTGATGTGCGAGATGATGATAATGGTTTCTCGCCCTTTGTTGGTTACCCCAAGTGGAAGGCGAGATGTAGGATAGCAGCAAATTTCCCCTATGTAGATGATAGGGTTTATCTCCAGTAGGAATCCGGGCAATGATAAATAGGTGGCAAGAAAACAATGGCACTATTTACGACAAACGTTACTTCCTTGACCTGGACCTGCACACAACACAAATAACTTTGCTCCCAACGAAGTTCAGATAGCTTGTCAATCTCTCCGGTCTTGTTGTTTAAAAAGGATCAAAACACAAGGGATAATGATAATGATAGCAACTGAAAGTAAAAGCTGAAAAGTAAATGAGCGTGTAAACAATGATGAGAATATGGAACAGGGTCCCGTGATGTTCACTAGTGATGTCTCTCACCCAAAAGACGATAAAACTGCTATGCGAGGTGAACAAATTATAGATGGGCAATTGACATGATTATAAACGCACCGCAATGCTAACTATGCTACAAAAGAAAGGAAGAGGCTCAAAAGCATGGGAAGTACGCCAAAATAAGTAGACCGAAATCCATCTACATCTACTACAAATCATCCACTTTGAGATATCTATCCAGAACATCTCGCTAGTATTAAGTTGCGAGCCCCACCCAAAGTGTAAACCCGAAGCAACAGACAACTGCATTAAAAATAACTTTGCGTAAATAAACAATCCTTGCAACCGCGGTTACAAGCACCGTTTTTCCCCTTGTGGCAACAACACATCCCCTAGACTCATGTTTCAGTCACTCAAGCGTGTCATCAGGGGGCATGAACCCAGAATCGAGCATAACGTTCCCTCTTGGAGTTACTACCTACTACTTGGTCAAAGAAATAAACAACAACGGAGAATAGGCAAGACATACTTAGGAACAAAAATATAAAAGGTAAGAACCAAATATATTACTCTATGACAATCGGAACATAATCTTATAATCCATCAGATCCCATCAAACTCAGCATAGCAACAGTAGAAAGATTACATATGTGCCTCGATCATGTAGGCAGCTCACGAGGTCTAAACCATGAAGAACAAAAAGGGGAGGAGAAAATCACATACCTAATGATCATGGACCCATGGTCCAAAGGAAACTACACACGGCACATCCGTGAAGCGTCCATGGTGGAGGGGAAGCTCCCGGAGGTTGATCCTCCCTCCGGCGGGGTGCCGGGAAGAGGTTTGCTGGTGCTCCCGATCTTGGAAGCGTGGCGGCGGCGGAACAGAGGCGAGATCGCGAAAAGGGTTCTTTCCTCGGAAGTTTCACTTCACGGGGGATATATAGGCGAAGGGGGCAGCCAGGGGGGCCACCAGGGGTCTAGGCACCCCCCTGGCGCGGCCAAGCCCTAGGCCGCGCCAGGTCGCCGCCTGTGGCCCTGGTGGGTCCCATCTGGTCCCCCTTCGGGACTCCGTAAGGTTGCTTCACGTTGATTTTTATCTGATTTTTCCCGAATTTTTGGAGCACTTCTAATATGGGGGAAAACTGAAATAGAAAAACAGCAAAAAACAGAAACTGGTATTGGGGTGCACTGAGTTAATAGGTTAGTCCAAATATGATCAAAAGTGTATGAAAGTGTATCTAGATCATAGCAATATCACACAAAACATATATGGAGCAAGCAGAAATTATCGATACGTTTGGGACGTATTAACATCCCCAAGCTTAATTCTTTCTCGTCCTTGAGTAGGTAAATGATAACAAGAATAATTTCTGTGGTGACATGCTAGCAACCATATAAGAACTTTGAAAAGTAAAACAATCAAGGTATGTGATTCAATGCAATTCATAACATGCAAGAGTCTATATTAGCATTGAAACAAGTAACAAAAGAACATTAGGTGCAAGAGGTCTCGCTGTCCGTGACTCGTATGTCTCCAAATGGTGTTTGCGTGCAAGAAGAAGGATAGGGAATACGAGAAAAAAATTATTTTTTTGTGTTGAGAACTCAATCTACTAAAGTTTCACACTTGGTCTTCTTTGGAATCTTATCTTGACTCGTCCCCAGACCACTAGCCAGGTACAAGTCAATTTGATCCACTCCATTTCGATATTTTGAGCACTCATGCAATGGATGAGCGTAAGCACGAAAGATGACACTTAGGATGGCAAAGAGAGAAATATGGTGGAGGAGGAAGACAAAAAGGATGAGAAAGGCTCACATCAATGAGGACAATCATAGGCGAGAAGGCCAAATGATAGACATGATGTGAGGAGTAGGGATTGCCATGCAACGGGTGCACATATGAGCTAAAAAGCTCAACAATGGAACTAGTGTGGGTGCATCTAACTTGCTCGCTCATGAAGACGGAGAGCTCTTTTGAGGAGGATCATCCTAGGAATATGCAAGCCAAGTTCTATTGTGTGAAGGTCCCCACATAGCTATATGCATAAATGATCATCTCTATGGAGTACAAGGATCAGAGGGAGTACTAGTGTGTATCTTTCAAAAGGAAGTAGTGTTGCCCCTTTCTCTCTTTTTATTTTCTTTTTCTCTTTTTTCAATTTTTTTTATTTTTTGGTGGCCTCAATGGATCTTTCTATTTAACTCTCATTTGTCCTCTTTGGGATCTTTTATTTTGTCCACTTTGGGATCTTTTCCTCACTTAAGGGCAACACTCTAATTTACAAGAGGGTATAGAAGATCTTTCACACTTTACAAGATACTCAAATCATAAAAAAGATGTAGCTATCATGATGTATGCACTGTATGCCGCTGCCAGTGTAGAAGGAACATGTATGACATGAAGATCAAGTCATGAAGAGGTGGAAGTTGCATGGCAATATATCTCGGAAAGGCTATGGAAATGCCTTGATAGGTTGGTATGGTGGCTGTTTTGAGGAAAGATATAAGGATGTTTATGATGAAAAAGCTTATCATGGCAAGGGTTTGGATGTACCGGCGAAGGTGGACACCAACTCTCAGAGTGAGAAGAATGAAATGAACGACACAGGGGAGGCTAGCAAATATGAGGATGTGGAAGTGTCAACTTTCAATACTTACATTAGTCCGAAGAACTCATGCACTTATTATCGGTAACTCTCAATCTAATAAGGAGGTTCACAAAGAGACAAGTACCCTGAGGAGGAGTGTATGGGGGTTTGGTTATCCTTGCACATCCTCGACTGATGGTACGTGAGTGTACTCTAATATCCGATCCCTGCAAAGATTAGCGATCCATCTAGTAGCTAGAGTTCTCAACTAGTTTTGTAGGTGTTTGAAAATAAACACAAATTTCCCAAAATACGACACCTATTACTAATATGCTAGAGCTCTTGACACCAAAAGTTCAAACATTACTCACATCAATACCTCAAAACTATTGCAAGTTACTACTAAAATTAAATAGCAACCTCAATTACCTACTTTCAAGACAAGACACAACTCAGTGCAACAACCAACTCTCTTAACAAGATAAACATGAAAACTAAAGAGAGTTCCAGCAACGAACTAAACAAAAAGCCAAGGCTCTTTCTAAAGACAAACTAAAACTAAAACTAAAACTAAACATGGAAGTAGCTACGAAAAGATAAAGAACACACAACAACAGAAAGATAAGCATGAAAAATCCTATGATGTGTTCTAGATTGGAGTGGAGCGTGTTTCTCTCCCACAGAATTAAGATGGGGTCTAACTTGTTATGACCATCAAACAAAGCTAAAAAAACTAAAAATAAAACCTAAGTGCGAGACGCTCCGAGCATAGCACATAACGCATGAAGTGATAAAAATATAGTGAGACGAAGGACGAACTGATGATTGTTGATGGAGAAGGGGATGCACGGGGGCATCCCCAAACTTAAACGCTTGAGTCTCCTTGAATATTTATTGGTGAGGCATGGGGGATCCCCAAGCTTGTGCGTTTGACACTCCTGGATCTTCTTTCATCATCTTTCCTCGCTCACTTGAAAACTCCCTTCATACATAACTCATCATAAGCTAATTAGAGAGGTTAGTACCCTTAATAATATAATTTTCCCCACTAGATATAAAGATATTCTTGAAGAGCTATTGTTTCTCAAGACTTCCAAAAGGTTTTTTCAAAGAAAAAGCAAGCTTAAGGTTTGCAAAAGTAAGGAGAGACAAAACGTGGAAGAATCTGTGAAAAACAGAACAACAGGTAGTAGAGAATTTTTTCGGGGTACTTCTGCAACTGAAATCAAAAAACTCAGAACATACGAAAGTTCCACAATTGTATAAAGCGCCTTGTGTAAAACATTCAGCTCAAAAAGATGAACTGGTGATTTGATCTGATTTTTTCCGTCAAGAAGACAGAATCTGTTTTCTGGACAGCATGTCACAACTTTTGCTTCCCTTGTCATAAGAGGCTATAACTTGGCACAAAGCTTGAAAATAAAGATACAATGATGTTGACACAGTAGTAAAAATCATCAATACCACTAAAAATAGAAGTAAAATCATCTTGGGTTGCCTCCCAACAAGCGCTTTCTTTTACGCCTTTAAGCTAGGCATAAGGCAAAAGAAGAATCAAGTTTTATCAAGAGAAAGAGAATAGCTAGCCCGTGTAACGGACTCAAAAGATAACTTGATTTTATTTCTAGGGAAGTGTTCCATCCCCTTTTTGAGAGGGAATTGAAATTTTATATTCCCCTCTTTCATGGCAATGATACCACCAACGGTGCAAAGAAAAGGACGTCCCAAAATAATTGGACATAAAGGTTCACACTCTATATCCATAATAATAAACTCAACGGGAACATAGTTGTCATTGACAATAATAAGAACATCGTCGATCTTCCCCAAAGGTTTATTTACGGAAGAATCGACAAGACGAACACCAAAAGAACAAGAATCAAAAGGTTTCAATTCAAACATATCATACATTCTTTTGGGCATGACGGAGGTACTAGCTCCAACGTCACATAAAGCATAGCAAGAGAAGTTATTTAATTTAATTTTGATCATAGGGTCCCAACCATCATCTAGCTTCCTAGGTATGGAGGCTTCTATCCTAAGATTCTACTCCATAGCTTTGATGAGAGAATTTGTGATATGCTCCGTGAAGGAAAGATTAAGTGTGCTAGTGTGGGGGTCTCTAGACATTTTGTGTAGTAAGCTAATAACTTCTGAGAGGGTGAAACTATCAAAATCAATATCACTACTATCAAAGGTGGTAGTAGTGTCATCTAGGATCACTTGTTTGAAACCCTCTATGTTCATAGGAGTTTCTTCTTCTACGGTTTAGGTATTAGGATCACCATTAATAGGTCCATTGGGACCAGGAGTGCATTGGGTGCTAATAGTTTCTGCAGCCTCAACAATTTGGATAGTGGCAACTGTGTGGTGTGTAGGAAGGCTCTTAATTCTATCCTCTTCCTCTTTTTCTCTAGCCAATCTTTCTATAAGTTTAGCCATCATCCTAATATTTTCATTAATTTTTAATTGGATAGCATTAATAGGGGTGGCCTTCCTCTCCTCGAGGGGAGAGGTTCTAATTTTTAACATCTCAACATCAAGGGCTAAGATGTCTACCTTCAAATAAAGATTATCTAATTTAGCTAACTTTTCTTCTACATTCTTGTTGATGGCTTTTTGGGTAGTGATAAAGTGTCTAAGCTTGCTTTCTAATTCAGAAGTGGGGTTCTTGTTGCTAGGGTAGGTGTTGTTGTTCCCATAGTTGCATGGAAACGGTCTAGGAATGCTAGCAAAATTGCCCCTAGAAGCATTGTTGTTGAAGTTGTTTCTAGAAATAAAGTTCACATCTACTTATTCCTGAGAAACCAAAGAATTTAAAGGAACATCATGAGGATCAATAGAGGGTTGCTTGGTAAGTAGAGACATAATTATGTCAACTTTTTCATTTATGGAGGTAATCTCCTCGACAGAGTTTACCTTCCTACATGTTGGAGCGCGTTCGGTGTGCCATTGGGAATAATTGGTCATCATCTCGTCGAGAAGCTTTGTGGCAGCACCAAGTGTAGTTGACATAAAGGTTCCTCCCGCAGCCGAATCTAACAGGTTCTCCGAGGTAAATTTCAAGCCCACATAAAAATTCTAGAGAACCATACAGGTAGTCAAACCATGTGTAGGGCATTTCTTAACAAGAGATTTCATACGTTCCTAAGCTTGGGCAACGTGTTCATTATCCAATTGCTTAAAATTCATAATGTTTCTCCTCAATTGGATAATTTTAGCAGGTGGGTAATACTTCCCAATAAAAGCATCTTTGCACTTATCCCAAGAATCTATGCTATTCCTAGGCAAAGATTGAAACCATATTTTAGCTCCTTCCCTCAAAGAGAAAGGAAAAAGCTTGAGATTAACAACATCACCTTCTACTTCTTTATACTTTTTCATATCACATAATTCAACAAAACTATTTAAGTGTAAAGCAACATCATCTCCATCACCAGAGAATTGATCTATCATAACAAGGTTTAGCAAAGCAGGTTTAATTTCATAAGAGGTAGCTGAAGTGGCAGGTGTGGCAATAGGAGTGCAGATAAAGTCTTTGTTGTTGTGACTAGTGAAGTCACACAACTTGGTGTTTTCAGTGGAAACCATACTAGCAGCAAGTGTGGCAGATTTTTTTTTGTAATTTTTATATAGGACACAAAGATAAAAACTGAAAGATAAACCAACAAGACTAAAAAGTAAAGGTAAAAGGTAGTGGAAAACTCCCCTATCTTATCACTCGAAGTCCCCTGCAACGGCGCCAGAAATTTACTTGATGTGCGAAATGATGATAATGGTTTCTCGCCCTTCGTTGGTTACCCCAAGTGGAAGGTGAGATGTAGGATAGCAGCAAATTTCCCCTATGTAGAGGATAGGGTTTATCTCCAGTAGGACTCTGGCAATGATAAGTAGGTGGCAAGAAAACAATGGCACCGTTTACGACAAACGTTGCTTCCTTGACCTGGACCTGCACACAACACAAATAACTTTGCTCCCAACGAAGTTCAGAGAGGTTGTCAATCTCTCCGGTCTTGTTGTTTACAAAGGATCAAAACAAAAGGGATAATGATAATGATACCAAATGAAAGTAAAAGCTAAGAAGTAAATGAGCGTGTAGAAAATGATGAGAATATAGACCGGGGTCCCGTGATGTTCTCTAGTGATGTCTCTCTCCCCAAAGACGATAAAACTTCTATGCGAGGTGAACAAATTACAGATGGGAAATTGACAGGATTATAAACGCACCGCAATGCTAAATATGCTACAAAAGAAAGGAAGAGGCTCAAAAGCATGGGCAGTACGCCAAAATAAGTAGACTGAAATCCATCTGCATCTACTACTAATCATCCACCTTGAGATATCTATCAAGAATATCTCGATGGTATTATGTGGCGAGCCCCACCCAAAGTGTAAACCCAAAGAAACACACAACTGCATTAAAAAGAACTTTGCGTCAAGAAAACAATCCTTGCAACCGCGATTACAAGCACCGTTGTTTCGCTCCTTGTGGCAATATCACATCCCCTAGACTCATGTTTCTGTCACTCAAGCGTGTCATCATGGGGCATGAACCCACAATCGAGCATAATGTTCCCTCTTGGAGTTAGTACCTACTACTTGGCAAAGCAATAAACAGCAACGGAGAACATGCAAGACTTACTTAGGAACAAAAATATAAAAGATAAGAACCAAATATATTACTCTATCACAACCTGAACATAATCTCATAATCCATTAGATCCCATCTAAATCAGCATAGCAACAACAGAAAGATTACATATGTGCCTCGATCATGTAGGCAGCTCACGAGGTCTAAACCATGAAGAACAAAGAGGGGAGGAGAACATCACATAGCTGCTGATCACGGACCCATGGTCCAAAGGAAACTACTCACAGCACATCCGGGAAACCACCATACACTCCTCCTCGGGGTACTTATTTCTTTGTGAACCTCCTTATTAGATTGAGAGTTACCGATAATAAGTGCATGAGTTCTTCGGATTAATATAAGTATTGGAAAGTTGACACTTCCACCTCCTCATATTTGCTAGCCTCTTAGGTACCGTGCATTGCTCTCTTCTCACTCCGAGAGTTGGCGCCTACCCGCCGGTGCATCCAAACCCTTGGCATGATACGCTTTGTCATCATAAACCTCCTTATATATTTCCTCAAAACAGCCACCATACCTACCTATCAAGGAATTTCCATAGCCTTTCCGAGATATATTGGCATGCAACATCCACCTTCTCATGACTTGATCTTCATGTCATACATGTTCCTGCTACACTGGCAGAGGCATACATTTGCATACATCATGATAGCTACATCTCCTTTATGTTGAGTACTTTTGTAAAGTGTGAAAGATCTCCTATACTCGTTGTAAAATAGAGTGTTGCCCTTAAGTGAGGAAAAGATCCCAAAGTGGACAAACTTATAAGATCCCAAAGAGGACAATTGAGAGTTAAATAGAAAGAGCCATGGAGGCCACCTAAAAAATACAAAAAAATAGAAAAATAAAATAAAAAGAGAGAAGGGGGCAACACTACTATTCCTTTTAAGAGATACATAATCATACTCCCTCTATACCATGTACTCCATAGAGATGATCATATATGCATATAGCTATGTGGGGACCTTCACACTATAGAACTTGGCTTGTATATTCCAATGATGAGCCTCCTCAAACGAGCTCTAGGTCTTCTTGAGCGAACAAGTTGGATGCACCCCCACTAGTTCCATTGGAGAACTTACCTTAGCTCATATGTGCATCCATTACATGGCAATCCCTACTCCTCACATCATATCTATCATTTGGCCTTCTCTCGCCTATGATTGTCCTCATTTATGTGAGCCTTTCACACCCTTTTTGTCTTCCTCCTCCACCATCTTTCTCTTTGCCATCCTAAGTGTCAACTCTCGTGCTTACGCTCATCCATTGCATGAGTGCTCAAAATATCTAAAGGGAGTGGATCAAATTGACTTATACCTGGCTAGTGGCCTAGGGATGAGTCAAGATAAGATTCTAAAGAAGACTAAGTGTGAAACTTTAGTAGATTGAGTTCTCAACAAATAAATATTTCTCTCTCTCGTATTGCCATCCCCCACTTCTTGCACGCAAACACCATCTAGAGACATTCGAGTCACGAACAGCGAGAGCCCTTGCACCTTAATGTTATTATGTTGCTTATTTCAATACTAATATAGACTCTTTCTTGTTATGACTTGAATTGAATTACATGCATTGATTGCTTCACTTACAAAGTTCTTATATGGTTGGTAGCATGTCACCACGGAAATTATGCTTGTTATCATTTACCTACTCGAGGACGAGCAGTAATTAAGCTTGAGGATGTTGATATGTCCCGAACGTATCTATATTTTTTGCTTGCTCCATGCATGTTTAGTGTGATATTGCTATGCTTTTTATAAACTTACATACAGTTTTGATCATATTTGGACTAACCTATTAACTCAGTGCATCCGAGTGTCAGTTTCTATTTGCTGCTGTTTTTGTATTTCACTTGTTCCCATTATCTAAAGTGACAGAAAATTCTGGGGAAAATATATAAAAAAATCAGCGTACCGGAAGCTTCCAGACGCCCGAAGGGGGGACAGAGGGCCCCACCAGGAGTCTAGGTGTCCAGGTGGCGCAACCTAGGGTGTGGCCGCACCGGGAGGCCGCCTACACTCCTGGTGGCCCCCTGGCTGCCCCCCTTGGCCCTTATTTATTCTCCCATCGCGAAAACCCTGATTCCAGAACCCTTTTCTCCAAAAGAAATTCTGATCTCCGCCGCCATCGCCAATAAGCTTCGAGGGACTAGAATTCCTCTGCCGGCACCCTTCCTGTAACACCCTCACTGTCAGTGAACAGTAATCAGGGTTACTATTCATCTCTACTGTTCAAAACTTTTGTTTGGTCAACTAGTTCAGTTCAAATTCAAATTCTCCTTTGATATTGTTGCAAGCAAATATGAACCATGGACCTTGATCATCATTGGCCAACTAAAGTCCAAGCCATTTGAAATAAAATTCAAACAAACCCTAAATGCCTGTTGATGAATATTAAAAATATTGTGACAATAAAATATTTTCCAAAAATCTTGGAACCACTTTTATAAAATCCCAAATAATCATGGGACCATGGCAATGTGGTCATGGGTATTTATTGTGCTATAAAATAAATCAAACAATTCAAACAGTAGCCAAAAACCCCATATTAATCATTTAATATTATAATAAAATATTAAATGACTTTTATAAGTGCCCAAACCTTTTGTGGCACTAGCCCAGGGTATAACAATAATTATGGGACACATAAAACATTTTACAAAATTGCCTAGGTGTATAAAATAAATACAAAGAGAAATTGCAGAAAGGAAAAAGGAATTAAAAATAAACAGAAAACCTAAACTACGCCCACTGGCGAGGCCCATCCCCTCTCCACCCCCCTGGGCCATCCAGCCCAAAGCCCACCCCGGGGGGGTCATCTTCCTCCCCTGTTCACGCACCCCCCCCCCCCCCCGTGGCGGCCATCGGCCGTGGCCACCGCGATGGCCCTCGCCGTGTCGGCCATCGACGACACCACGGCGGCTACAAGTCGCGCCGGCGCCCCTACGCCCAACCCTAACCCTATTTTCCCCGCCCCTGGATCTCGCCTCCCCTCTCTCTCGCGGTCGACTTCCTCCTCACGTCCCGAAACCGCCATGGGCGCCACCTCGAGCCCGCGCGGCCACTGAGCTCCCTCGACCCTACCGTCGTGTCCAGCGTGTGCGCGGTCCTCGTCTTCGGCGCCTCGCCCAAGGAATCGCCCCCGGACGACCTGAGCAAGACGCTACCCCGATGTTCCTCTCGTCTGCACCGTCGTCGTCTCCGCGAGATTCCGGCGACTACTGCCCTCCACCCGAGCCCACGGCCCCCCTACGAGCTCCCCGGTGAGCGCAACACCGATTTGCCCCCTCCCCCGCTCGATATCGTACAACGCATCGCCGTCCCCGCTACGTACAGTGCACCGGCGTCGCCCAGCTCGATGTCGTCTACGTCCTCGGCCGCTCCAGCTCGCGCGAATGGCACCTACGGGTGCGCCTCATTCCCCCGCGCGCGTACGAGCCAGCGGCGCCCCTATTTGGCCCCTGTGCCGAGAGCACGCCTCGTCGGGCTCCTCTGCCATGGCCTCGTCACCGGCGAGAACCCGCTGTGGCCTGTGTGCCACTGCCGTGTGGGGCCCACCCCCGGATTAGTTAGCACTAACCACCCCCCTAATGTGCTTATTAAGTTAACCCCCTCATTAGATTAAGTTAGATGACTGTTAGAGGAGTTGGTCTTACTGACAGGTGGGCCACTGGCCATTTTTAATAAAAGAAATCTATTTAATAAACTAACAGTCACTTACAGTGGGCCCCCTAGCCTTTTACTTAATAAGAAATTGTTTTATTAAAAGGGTTAGTATGACATGTGGGACCCCACTGTCATATTAGTTAATTTTATGTTTTTATTTAAATAAGCCACTGACCAGTGGGACCCACTAGTCAGTATTAAAACTAATATAATTTATATTAAATAAATAGAAAAAGAAATAGAAAATGATTTATAAATGTTTTAAATTGATTAAAACTTATAAAATCAATATCTTTTAATCTGTAACTCGGATCGAAAAAGTTTATACATGAAAATTGATCAGAAAAATATAACAAATACGGATAAGCTACCCGTATACAAACCACACCCCTCTAACATACCGAACATCGACACCCCCCCTCCGGGCCATCTGTCCGATGATTTGTCCGGTACTGATAAAGTATTCAGATGAATTTATTCCGAACATGAATGTTGTTCGGAATAGTTCAACTAACCCGGATACACCCCCCTTATCTTTGTCGGGTGTCCACGACACCTCCGGCATGATACCTTCCCCCTCCGGTCGCCCTGTCCGGTAATCACCCGGAGCCGGTAGTTCATCCCCGGATGAATTCCCGCTCCGAGCCTGATACATCGTACTGCGTTAGAACACCGACATCGATACATTTGCCATGTCATTCATATGTTTGCATTGCTTGCTTTGTATTTACTGTTTCTTCCCCCCCTTATCTCCGGTAGACCCCGCTGCTACCGCCGACTACACTGCTGCCGGGTACGACTACTTCGTCGACGCCCTGCACCTACTCGCGAGCTTCCAGGCAAGCAGAGCCATTCTCTTCCCCAGATATCGCCTATCTTTTCCGTCCTTTCTTGCACTAGGAATTGTTACTACTGCTGCTATGATTACAATCCTATTCAATTGCATAGCCTGAATTTGTCGCCCTTGCTGTATCTTCCTTTATCCTATGCTGCCTATTATATTTATGCATATATTCAGCAGTGAGCCCTGCGCATTGTTAGTTAGGACTAGATAGCGGGACGTGATCACTCAGGGGAGTGAACACGGATACAATATATAACTGTTGCAGGTACGGAACAAAGCAGACACCGCCAAAGGCCCCTATCTGGGTTATGCCTAGTCACCTCAAGTGTGAGCTATCAAGGAGTAATCCTTGTACTCCACTCGAGGCTGACTTTGTCTTGCCTCCATAGGGTACTGAACAGCGGTTGTCCTTAAGGTAAGAAGTCGGGCGACCCAACGGTGCCCGCGAGCGGTATATCGTCGGGAACGACAGGGAGGGTACGACCGGCGTTACTGGCGTGCTTGGCCCCTGCTCGTATCTCGCGAGAGTTACCAAACCACGAAAGTCGAGCTCTACCAAGAGCACACGCGAGACAAGGTAAGGAGACGGTTCACCTTGTTGGTAACCGCAGTGACTTGGTGGGACGACAGGGCAGGCACCGACGTTACTGGTGGTCCTGACTGCTGTCGTTGACCGCGGGTCGGTTAAGTCGAGGCAACGATAACGGTTGTCACGCAGGTTAATTAAAATGCTAAATGGTTCGGCGGATGACTTGAGAGGCCCGTTGGTCTGTACGCACTACCTTCACGTGGGATAAGGAGTTATGGGCTCCCCTGCGTCGTAGTTTGTCCGAAAGCTCTTCAGACGTCAACAGTACCGCGACCTGCGCCGGGAAGTGGTGTCTTCTTCGTCCGGACGGTGTGTTTTTGGATTTTCTTTCTCTTCACCGGCCAGCCACGCACCGTGTAGGAGCGTGCAAGGGTGAGGGTCCTAGACCCCTTGGCGCATAGGATATAGTCCGGCAGATGGCCTCTCTGTTGAGCCTAGGATGGGCTGCGTTGTGTCGGATAGCCTCGGTGGGGCGTTCCCTAACAAGGTTCACGCCACCCTGGAGATCCGAGCGTGCAGGCTGAACAGTAGTGCACCCCTGCAGGGAGTTTAATCTATTCGAATAGCCGTGTCCACGGTAACAGGACGCTTTATGCTGAAGCTGGATCTTACCACTAGAAACTATTACTATTAAACTGTATGGTTCCGGGTCTTCTTCCTCGCAGGGAGTCGAGGAAGGGAACTCAGAGGCATTATTATTATTAATCATTACAACTTACTATTATACAATGTTGCAGCAACTTCTGCTTCGTTGTTACTTTATGCTTTATATGAACTGTTGGCTGTTTCTCTCCTCATGCTGCAAGACATCGTTGGAAGATGCTAGTCTTCGATAGGCCTAGCTTCTTACCCTTATTCTGATTTCTATCTTGCAGTCCACTATATACAGCCTCTTCTTTCCGTTGATACAATGCATAATGCTTAGTAGCGGACGTAAGACTCGCGGGTATGCTAGATACTCACCTTTCTTTATTTCCCCTTTTATGTTTTGCCTGATCGGCCGCTGCAGTCGACGTTGGAGCCCAGGAGCAGGAGTACCCCGGAGGCGGATACTACTACGTCGAGACCCCCGCTGAACAGGACCAGGAGTAGTTTCGGAGGCTCCCAGGCAGGAGGCCTTGCCTTTTCGATCTGTATCTCTGATGTTATTTGTGCTAGCCTTCTTAAGGAAAAACGTGACTAACTATGTCTGTACTCAGATATTATGGCTTGTATAACTTATGTATTCGGGTCCGCGTGACCCCCCTTTATTGTAACATATTGGTTTATCCTTTTGTGTTTAGTGTTGTGCTGTGATATTCTCACCGTGGCACCCTAATCTCAGCCGTGTACCCTGTGTGTATGATTATTGTACACGGATTGATTTTGGGAGCGTCACAAGTTGGTATCAGAGCCAAATGCCTGTAGGAAGCCCCTAACCACTACCTGGTCGAAGTTGAGTCTAGACTTTGAAAAACTATTTTGCTAACTTAATATTTGGCTTACGGGCCCACATCGATGTCACTACGTGTGATATCTATGGTATTAGGATCCTTTTCTCCTTACCTATGATCTGGGAATCTGCTCTCTTATCCTTGCTGGAAAGTTTTACAAACTCTGACATTAGGATCATGTTCTCTTGATTCCATCCGGCGTTTTTGGTGCTCCCCCATTGATTGAATCGTGTTGCAGGAGTTCTACCCCAGGTCCCGGACCGCGGATCCCATTCTCATTCTGGGCAGGCCGCGCGTCCTCTGGCATTAACTCCTATGGCCAACAGTTTTCTTGCGGCGTGATTGACATAGTGGAATCTATGTCGCGTCGTGTAATCCTTACCTCGGTCTGCGCGCCGCCTAGTGTGTCCTTTTTCCTTAATTTCTACGACGTTATGCTTCCCGGTTTTCGATTGATTCTATGTGTGGATGTGTATGTCTTATATGACTACTCCTATATATCTTCGCCTCCTCTTTGTTGTCTCTTTACCTATTACTCGTTTCCAGCATCTCATTAAAATGTTCATCGCTGAAATACCCCTGTTAAATTCTAGCAGGATGGCTGGTCGTGGTGGTCGTGGTCGTGGTGCCAACGATCCACCTCCGTCGCCGGACTACATGGCCGCGATGATGCAGCAGTTTCAAATGAACCAGGTGTTTATGCAAGGAGTCATAGATCAGCTCCAGAACCAGAATCAGAATCAGAACCAACACCAGAACCAACCGCCTGTGGTTACTCTGCGGGATTTCATGCGTCTCAATCCCCCTCTCTTCCACCAGCCCGAACAGCCGCTGGATGCCGATGATTGGCTTCGTGATATCACTCGTCAACTGGAGTTCGCTAATGTGAGCGTTGCTGATTACGTCAACTTCGCGTCCTATTTCCTGCGTGGTCCCGCTGCTCAGTGGTGGGACACTTACAAGGGCTCGCTAGCTGAAGGGACTGTCGTCGCTTGGAATGACTTCAAGACTGCCTTCCGTGCTCGTTATGTCCCCCAGGAGATTATGAACCGTATGAAGGCCGAGTTTCGCAACCTCGTTCAGGGCAACAAAACTGTCGAGGCATATCAGAGGGAATTCCTCCGCCTCTCCCGCTATGCTGCAAGTGACCTCCCCAATGATGCAAGTAGGCGAGAGAAGTTCCGTGATGGACTCAATGCAGATCTCCAGCTTGCACTGGCTTTGCACGTTTTCCCCGACTTCGCCACCATGGTGAACCAGACTATCACTCTTGAGACCGCTCAGCTTAAGTTCGGTGGTTCGCCGAAGCGCCCCCGTGATGCTGGCTCATCTTCGGGCACAGCACAGAAGCAACGCGTTTGGCTTCCACACAGTGTGTATCGTCCACCTGCCCTTGCACCAAGGCCGTCGTATGTTGCACCTCGTCTGCCTCCGCCCCCGCCGAGACAGCCGAAGACGGAGACTGCACCCCTCCGTCCTCAAGATGGCTTGTGCTTCAAGTGCCATCAGCCAGGTCACTTTTCCAGAGACTTCCCTCAGCGACAGAATCAACTGGTAGTTCACCCTGCTGGCCGTGGCAACAATAGGACCCCCAACTATAACACTGGGTCTTCTTCTCACACTCGTGGTCATGCTTACAACATTGACGTTGAAGAAGCTCAGGCACAGCCCGCTACAGTGATGGGTACTCTCCTCATTAACTCAATACCTGCTACTGTCTTATTTGATACAGGAGCATCGCATTCATTCATGTCGGAAGCATTTGCATTATCGCATAACTTTACGCTTGGAAAGATGAACACACCGATGGTTGTTCGCACCCCGATAGGCCAATGCCGAACCACCATGATGGTGCCCAATACCGCCGTTGAAATCGAAGGAGTTGTATTCCACGTGTCCCCCATCATTCTGAAGTCTTCCACCATAAACCTCATCCTGGGAATGGATTGGTTGAAAGTCCACGATGCCGCACTGTATTGTGGTACCAAGTCTGTCCAACTTCTTCACCCCTCCGGTGAGATTGTTAACCACACCACCCGGATTACCCGTGATGCTGAAACGCATATCTACATGATGAATGCTTTGAACGTCTCGCCTCTTGAAGGAATTGAGAAAGTTCTAGTCGTTTGTGATTTTACCGACGTATTCCCAGAAGAACTGTCGGGGATACCCCCGATTAGAGAAGTTGAATTTGTCATCGACTTGAAGCCCGGCACCGTCCCTATTGCCAAGCGCCCGTATAAGATGCCACCTCACCACCTCCTTGAATTGAAGAAGGAGATCGACACGGCCCTCGAGAAAGGCTTCATCCGTCCTAGTTCCTCTACTTGGGGAGCACCTTCGCTCTTTGTCAAGAAGAGTGATGGCACGAACCGTTTGGTACAAGATTACCGACCTATCAACCAGGCCACGATACAGAACAAGTACCCCCTCCCTCGGATCAATGATCTTTATGATCAACTTGCTGGATCCACGGTGTTTTCAAAACTCGACTTAAGGTTGGGTTACCATCAGATCCGAGTCCGTGATGAGGACATCCCAAAGACCGCATTCATTACTCGCTATGGTTCATACGAGTACACCGTCATGTCCTTTGGCTTGACGAATGCACCAGCCACCTTCTCCAGGTTGATGAACTATATATTCATGGAATACCTCGACAAGTTCGTCGTGGTTTATCTGGATGATATATTGATTTACTCCAAGACCGATGCAGAACATGCTGAACATCTTCGCCTTATACTGGAAAAGCTTCGAGAACACAAGCTGTATGCTAAGTACTCAAAGTGTGAGTTCTGGCTTCCTGAAGTAACCTACCTTGGTCATGTGATTTCCAAGGATGGCGTTGCCGTCAACCCCGAACGTATCCAGGCTATTCTTGATTGGACTCCTCCCAAGACTGTCAAGCAAGTCAGAAGTTTCCTCGGACTTGCCAGCTATTGCCGTCGTTTTGTTGAGAATTTCTCCAAGATTGCCAGGCCTCTGACTAACCTGCTGCACAAAGGCGTTAAGTTTGAGTGGACAGATAAATGCCAGGAAAGTTTCCAAGCCCTCAAGGACAAGGTCACTTCACCCCCAGTGCTTGCTCCCCCTGATACCCAGAAGGACTTTGTGATTTATTGCGACGCATCTCGTCAAGGATTAGGCTGTGTCCTAATGCAAGAGCGCAAAGTGATTGCTTATGGCTCTCGTCAGTTGCGTGCTCACGAAGAAAACTATCCAACACATGTTCTCGAATTGGCAGCGGTAATTTATGCATTGAAGCTGTGGCGACATTACCTCGTCGGTAATCGTTGCGAGATCTACACCGACCACCAAATCCTGAAGTACCTATTTACTCAACCAGACCTGAATCTCCGCCAGCAGAGATGGCTCGAGACAATAGCCGACTACAACATGGGAATTTCTTACACCCCTGGCAAAGCTAATGTGGTGGCCGATGCCTTAAGCCGCAAAGCCTACTGTTCTGAACTTGAAGTCCAGATAGAGCGGCCACTTCTGTATGCAGAGCTCCGCAAGTTGAACCTTGAAATTGTTCCGCGGGGACATGTGAATACTCTTGTTGTTGAGCCGGACCTCGACAGCACCATCAAGTGGATACAAACATGTGACTCTGATGTCGAGAAGATCAAGAAGTATATCGCAGGAGGAAAACCATCATGCTTCACTGTTGCGGATGATGGTACGTTGTATTTCGAGAATCGTTTAGTGGTCCCTAGGAGTAAGCCCAATCTAAACTTGACCCCGCGCGTCATGAAAGAAGCTCATGATACTCCTTTGTCGATTCACCCTGGTAGTACCAAGATGTACCAAGACCTTCGTCAGCGGTACTGGTGGTCCAACATGAAACAAGACATTGCTCGTTATGTTGATGAGTGTAACGTTTGCCGTTGCGTCAAAGCAGAACATCAAAGACCTGCTGGAACTCTGCAACCACTCTCTATTCCTGAATGGAAATGGGACAAGATTGAAATTGACTTCGTCACTGGTTTTCCCAGATCGCAGAAGGGTCATGATGCCATCTTTGTCGTCATCGAACGATTATCCAAGGTTTCTCATTTTCTGCCTGTCAAGGAGACGATCTCTGCTAGTCAGTTGGCAGACTTATATGTTTCCAGAATTGTTTCCCTCCACGGTATTCCGTTGGAGATCAGTTCCGACGGAGGCAGCATTTTCACCTCGAAGTTCTGGGATAGTTTCCAAGAAGCTATGGGCACTCACCTAAATTTCAGCACCGCTTATCACCCCCAGTCGCAAGGACAAGTCGAACGCGTGAATCAAGTGCTCAAAGATATGCTTCGAGCTTGTGTCATTTCATTCGGTAAGAAATGGGAGGAATCTCTTCCATTTGCTGAGTTCTCGTACAACAATAGCTATCAGGCTAGTCTGCAGATGGCTCCCTTTGAAGTTCTTTATGGACGTAAGTGTCGAACCCCTCTGAATTGGTCCGAAACTGGAGAACGAACCCTCATTGGTCCGGACATTATTCAGCATGCCGAAGATCAGGTTCGCGTTATTCGTGAACACTTGAAAGCTGCTCAGTCTCGCCAGAAGAGCAACTATGATCGCAAGCACAAAGAAATGGTCTATCAACCTGGCGAATACGCGTACCTCCGTGTCACTCCCATGAGAGGCACTCACCGCTTCGGGATCAAAGCAAAGTTAGCTCCTCGCTACATTGGGCCGTTCCGTATTCTTCCCCGGAGTGGACCAGTGGCATACCGGTTGGAATTGCCGCCGAACCTCTCTCAAGTCCACGATGTATTCCACGTGTCGCAACTCCGACGCTGCTTCAAGGATCCTATTCACGAAGTGGAACATGATATGATTGAGCTGCAGCAGGACTTGACTTATCAAGAACAACCGAGCCGCATTCTTGATCAGTCTGAACGCAAAACACGCAACAAGACGACGAAGTTTCTCAAAGTTCAGTGGTCGAATCATTCTGAAGATGAAGCCACTTGGGAACGCGAAGATCGTCTTCGTGAAGAGTACCCCGATCTTTGCCCCTCTACCGCTTAAATTCTCGAGGCGAGAATTCTTGTAGTGGGGGAGATTTGTAACACCCTCACTGTCAGTGAATAGTAATCAGGGTTACTATTCATCTCTACTGTTCAAAACTTTTGTTTGGTCAACTGGTTCAGTTCAAATTCAAATTCTCCTTTGATATTGTTGCAAGCAAATATGAACCATGGACCTTGATCATCATTGGCCAACTAAAGTCCAAGCCATTTGAAATAAAATTCAAACAAACCCTAAATGCCTGTTGATGAACATTAAAAATATTGTGACAATAAAATATTTTCCAAAAATCTTGGAACCACTTTTATAAAATCCCAAATAATCATGGGACCATGGCAATGTGGTCATGGGTATTTATTGTGCTATAAAATAAATCAAACAATTCAAACAGTAGCCAAAAACCCCATATTAATCATTTAGTATTATAATAAAATATTATAATACTAACCCTATTTTCCCCGCCCCTGGATCTCGCCTCCCCTCTCTCTCGCGGTCGACTTCCTCCTCCCGTCCCGAAACCTCCATGGGCGCCACCTCGAGCCCGCGCGGCCACTGAGCTCCCTCGACCACGCCGTCGTGTCCAGCGTGTGCGCGGTCCTCGTCTTCGTCGCCTCGCCCAAGGAATCGCCCCCAGACGACCCGAGCAAGACGCTACCCCGCCGTTCCTCTCGTCTGCACCGTCGTCGTCTCCGCGAGATTCCGGCGACTACTGCCCTCCACCCGAGCCCACGGCCCCCCTACGAGCTCCCCGGTGAGCGCAACACCGATTTGCCCCCTCCCCCGCTCGATATCGTACAACGCCTCGCCGTCCCCGCTACGTACAGTGCACCGGCGCCGCCCAGCTCGATGTCGTCGTCGTCCTGGGCCGCTCCAGCTCGCGCGAATGGCACCTACGGGTGCGCCTCGTTCCCCCGCGCGCGTACGAGCCAGCGGCGCCCCTATTTGGCCCCTGTGCCGAGAGCACGCCTTGCCGGGCTCCTCTGCCATGGCCTCGTCACCGGCGAGAACCCGCTGTGGCTTGTGTGCCACTGCCGTGTGGGGCCCACCCCCGGATTAGTTAGCACTAACCACCCCCCCTAATGTGCTTATTAAGTTAACCCCCTCATTAGATTAAGTTAGATGACTGTTAGAGGAGTTGGTCTCACTGACAGGTGGGCCACTGGCCATTTTTAATAAAATAAATCTGTTTAATAAACTAACAGTCACTTACAGTGGGCCCCTAGCCTTTTACTTAATAAGAAATTGTTTTATTAAAAGTGTTAGTATGACATGTGGGACCCCACTGTCATATTAGTTAATTTTATGTTTTTATTTAAATAAGCCACTGACCAGTGGGACCCACTAGTCAGTATTACAACTAATATAATTTATATTAAATAAATAGAAAAAGAAATAGAAAATGATTTATAAATGTTTAAAATTGATTAAAACTTATAAAATCAATATCTTTTATTCTGTAACTCGGATCGAAAAAGTTTATACATGAAAATTGATCAGAAAAATATAATGAATACGGATACGCTACCCGTATACCAACCACACCCCTCTAACATACCGAACATCGACACCCCCCCTCCGGGCCGTCTGTCCGATGATTTGTCCGGTACTGATAAAGTATCCGGATGAATTTATTCCGAACATGAATGTTGTTCGGAATAGTTCAACTAACCCGGATACACCCCCCTTATCTTTGTCGGGTGTCCACGACACCTCCGGCATGATACCTTCCCCCTCCGGTCGCCCTGTCCGGTAATCACCCGGAGCCGGTAGTTCATCCCCGGATGAATTCCCGCTCCGAGCCTGATACATCGTACTGCGTTAGAACACCGACATCGATACATTTGCCATGTCATTCATATGTTTGCATTGCTTGCTTTGTATTTACTGTTTCTTCCCCCCCTTATCTCCGGTAGACCCCGCTGCTACCGCCGACTACACTGCTGCCGGGTACGACTACTTCGTCGACGACCCTGCCCCTACTCGCGAGCTTCCAGGCAAGCAGAGCCATTCTCTTCCCCAGATATCGCCTATCTTTTCCGTCCTTTCTTGCACTAGGAATTGTTACTGCTGCTGCTATGATTACAATCCTATTCAATTGCATAGCCTGAATTTGTCGCCCTTGCTGTATCTTCCTTTATCCTATGCTGCCTATTATATTTATGCATATATTCAGCAGTGAGCCCTGCGCATTGTTAGTTAGGACTAGATAGCGGGACGTGATCACTCAGGGGAGTGAACACGGATACAATATATAACTGTTGCAGGTACGGAACAAAGCAGACACCGCCAAAGGCCCCTATCTGGGTTATGCCTAGTCACCTCAAGTGTGAGCTATCAAGGAGTAATCCTTGTACTCCACTCGAGGCTGACTTTGTCTTGCCGCCATAGGGTCCTGAACAGCGGTTGTCCTTAAGGTAAGAAGTCGGGCGACCCAACGGTGCCCGCGAGCGGTATATCATCGGGAACGACAGGGAGGGTACGACCGACGTTACTGGCGTGCTTGGCCCCTGCTCGTATCTCGCGAGAGTTACCAAACCACGAAAGTCGAGCTCTACCAAGAGCACACGCGAGACAAGGTAAGGAGACGGTTCACCTTGTTGTTAACCGCAGTGACTTGGTAGGACGACAGGGCAGGCACCGACGTTACTGGTGGTCCTGACTGCTGTCGTTGACCGCGGGTCGGTTAAGTCGAGGCAACGATAACGGTTGTCACGCAGGTTAATTAAAATGCTCAATGGTTCGGCGGATGACTTGAGAGGCCCGTTGGTCTGTACGCACTACCTTCACGTGCAATAAGGAGTTATGGGCTCCCCTGCGTCGTAGTTTGTCCGAAAGCTCTTCAGACGTCAACAGTACCGCGGCCTGCGCCGGGAAGTGGTGTCTTCTTCGTTCGGACGGTGTGTTTTTGGATTTGCTTTCGCTTCACCGGCCAGCCACGCACCGTGCAGGAGCGTGCAAGGGTGAGGGTCCTAGACCCCTTGGCGCATAGGATATAGTCCGGCGGATGGCCTCTCTGTTGAGCCTAGGATGGGCTGCGTCGTGTCGGATAGCCTCGGTGGGGCGTTCCCTAACAAGGTTCATGCCACCCTGGAGATCCGAGCGTGCAGGCTGAACAGTAGTGCACCCCTGCAGGGAGTTTAATCTATTCGAATAGCCGTGTCCACGGTAACAGGACGCTTTATGCTGAAGCTGGATCTTACCACTAGAAACTATTACTATTAAACTGTATGGTTCCGGGTCTTCTTCCTCGTAGGGAGTCGAGGAAGGGAACTCGGAGGAATTATTATTATTAATCATTACAACTTACTATTATACAATGTTGCAGCAACTTCTGATTCGTTGTTACTTTATGCTTTATATGAACTGTTGGCTGTTTCTCTCCTCATGCTGCAAGACATCGTTGGAAGATGCTAGTCTTCGATAAGCCTAGCTTCTTACCCTTATTCTGATTTCTATCTTGCAGTCCACTATATACAACCTCTTCTTTCCGTTGATACAATGCATAATGCTTAGTAGCGGACGTAAGACTCGCGGGTATGCTAGATACTCACCTTTGCTTTATTTCCCCTTTTATGTTTTGCCTGATCGGCCGCTGCAGTCGACGTTGGAGCCCAGGAGCAGGAGTACCCCGGAGGCGGATACTACTACGTCGAGACCCCCGCTGACCAGGACCAGGAGTAGTTTCGGAGGCTCCCAGGCAGGAGGCCTTGCCTTTTCGATCTGTATCTCTGATGTTATTTGTGCTAGCCTTATTAAGGAAAAACGTGACTAACTATGTTTGTACTCAGATATTATGGCTTGTATAACTTATGTATTCGGGTCCGCGTGACCCCCCTTTATTGTAACATATTGGTTTATCCTTTTGTGTTTAGTGTTGTGCTGTTATATTCTCACCGTGGCACCCTAATCTCAGCCGTGTACCCTGTGTGTATGATTACTGTACACGGATTGATTTTGGGGGCGTCACACTTCCGGGACGGGGAAGTGCCCCCGGATTCATCTCCATCGACGTTGCTTCCTCCCTCCATTAAGCGGGAGTAGTTACTCCTCGGGTCTGACGTTTATACCAGTAGCTATGTGGTCTTCTCTCTCTCGCATGATGTGATCTTCATTGTGATTAGACTATGCTAATGTTGTTGGGAGTTGCCACTAGTGAAAGTATGAAGCCTAGGCCTTGATTCCACCATTGCAATACCGTTTGTGTTAACGTTTACTATTTGTTTGCTTGCTGTACTTTTTATTACAGATTTATATTACTTCGTTTTGCCACACCTATCACCCATATTTTACCATCTCTTCGCCGAACTAGTGAACTTATACAACTCCTAGTTGTATTAGGTGTGTTGGGGACACAAGAGACTTCTTGTATCTTAATTGCAGGGTTGCTTGAGAGAGACCATCTTCAACCTCTACTTCCCTGAGTTCGATTAACCTTTGGTCAACCACTTGAGGGAAATTGTTGTTGTCCTACAAACCTCTGCGCTTGGAGGCCCAACATAGTCTACAAGATTAGAAGCGTGCGTAGACATCACCCCCCCCCCCCCCGTCCAGGAGGTCCCACTGCGCGCCCTCTGGCGCCTGGGCAAGGGGACACCTCCGACGCCCACCTTTGGCCTATATTTATCTCCCGAACCCTTTAGATAGGTCTCCATTCCGCAGAAATACCTACGGTTCCGCCATTATCGCGATTCCGATCTGTGGATCGCCTGAAGTTCATGCCCAGGACGGAGGGAGGATTGACCTCTGGAGGCTCCTCCATCGCCATGATTTCCTCTGAGATGTTGATACGTCCCAAACGTATCTATAATTTCTGCTTGATCCATGCATGATTTGTATGACTTTGCCATGTTTTGCTTGAACTTTCATACACTTTTGATCATGTTTGGACTAACCTATTAACTCAGTGCACCCAGTTGCCAGTTCCTGTTTTCTGTTGTTTTTATATTTCAGCTTTTCCGGCCATTAAAAGTGCCAAATAAATTCTAGAAAAATTATATAAAAAATCAGCGTCCCGGAAGCTTCCAGAATAACCAAGACATGGCAGGAGGGACACCACTAGGGGCAGGAGGGTGCCCGGCGCGGGTCCCCCTAGGCCGCGCCATAGACACTTCGGGAGCCGTGGTGGGCCCCCTCGGTGCCCCGCTTGGCCCTTATTTTTATTCGCGACGCTAAAACCCTGTTTCCGGACCCCTTTTCTCCAGAAGCAATTCCGATCTCTGCCGCCATCGCCGACAAGCTTCGGGGGACCAAAATTCCTGTGCCGGCACCCTTCCGGGACGGGGAAGTTCCCCCGGATTCATCTCCATCGACGGTGCTTCCTCCCTCCATGATGCGGGAGTAGTCCCTCTTCGGGGCTGAGGTTTCTACCAGTAGCTATGTGTTCTTATCTCTCTCCCATGATGTGATCTTCGTTGTGATCATAGGCTATGTTAATCTAGGGTGATCCCATGATATTTCTCCTTCCTCTATGTATTGGATTGTTGTACTCACTTTATCTTATCTAGTATAATCCCCGAGACCACGATGACATCGGTCTATTGGACATGGGTTAGAAGAATATTTTCATGAGTGATTTCCTCTTTTGTATGTTGATTGAAGATTGAGAGTCTCTTGGTGCTTTACTTCGACTATCCTTGAGATATTTTATTGTGATTGTGGTACTCTCTTTGGATGGCCGCGGTGACATTGGGAAATCCATAGATTGAGAACTACGAACTATCAGGTGTGCTTTTGTAGCCCTACATAATTCTCGTCCTCTCTTGACCACAAAGGAATGACCTCCGAGTGCGTCTCCATTGCATGTTTTATGCGAAATATCATGTGATTAGACTATGTTAATGTTGTTGGGAGTTGCCACTAGTGAAAGTATGAAGTCTAGGCCTTGTTTTCCACCATTGTTACACCGTTTGTGCTCACTTTTGTCACGTATTTGCTTGCTGCACTTTTTATTACAGATTTATATTACCTTGCTTTGCCACACCTATTACCCATATTTTACCATCTCTTCGCCAAACTAGTGCACCTATACAACTCCTAGTTGTATTAGGTGTTTTGGGGACACAAGAGACTTCTCGTATCTTAATTGCAAGGTTGCTTGAGAGAGACCATCTTCAACCTCTACCTCCCTGAGTTCGATAAACCTTAGGTCATCCACTTGAGGGAAATTGCTGCTGTTCTACAAACCTCTGCGCTTGGAGGCCCAACATAGTCTACAAGAATAGAAGTGTGCGTAGACATCAAGCTATTTCTGGCGCCGTTGCCGGGGAGGTAAGCGTTGAAGGTATATCTTTAGATCTTTCAATTAAATCTTTCCATTTCTTGTTTTTATTTTCACTAGTTATGCTTATGGAAAACTGCACTCTTGGTTCTTTGTTTGGGGAAGGCCTCTTTACCACGCCCGTGGTAGAGAAGTCTCCTCCACCTACTGAATGTATCTCGTTCAAAATAACAATTGGGATAGTTGAAATAATTATTAATGATTGTTATGATGGGATGGTCAATCCTAGTATTCATTTGTTGAAACTTACAGAACTTTGTGAGTTATTTAAGATTTCAGGTTTGACAAGAGGTGAAGTCATGAAGAAATTAGTTGCCTTGTCACTGAAAGGAAAAGCATTGGAATGGTATAGGCTACTAGATGATTCTCACCTACAGTATTGGGAAGAGATCCAGTCTCTCTTTTACTCCAAGTTTTATCCTCTTCATGAAGTTTATGAGAATAGGAATTATGTTTATAATTTCTATCCTCATGATGGAGAGAGCATAGCTCAAGCTTGGGGGAGACTAAAAACTTTAATGCTAAAATGTCCTAACCATGGACTCCCCAAAGGTATAATTATTACTAATTTTTATGCAAGACTCTCTCGACAGGATAAAGACTTGCTCGATGCTTCCTCTATGGGTTCTTTCAAAAACGAAAAGATTGATGCTAAATGGGAGCTCCTTGAAAGAATTCAACGCAATACTGAAGATTGGAAGATCGACAAAGGTAAAGAGTCAGGTATAAATTATGAGTATGATTGCATTAAGTCCTTTGTGTAAACTGCAAGTTTTAATACGTTTAGTGCTAAGTTTGGGCTTGATTCTCAACTCCTTGTTGATTTCCTCAAATATTTTGCTTCACATCTCCTTTTAAAGAGATTTGCAATCATACTCATAATTTAAAGATATTTGCCTAAGGAGAATTGGATCAAGCATCATGAACCTTTTAAAGAGATTTGCAAAGAAAATGAAATTGTTCATGATGATTGCAACATGCATGATCCAATTCCTGAAAAATGAAGTTTTATATAAGCATGTTAATTTTTGTGGAGTGGATAGACCTTGTGAAAGGCATATGATTGAAGAAGAGAAGTATTGTAAGTAACATAAGCATGAAAGAAAAATCACTTGGGTCAAAGATTTAAATGAAATTGCTAGAGAATTGTGTGATCTTTATCCTTTTACTTGTGAACTTTGTTGTATAGAGGGTCACTTTAATTTTCAATGCATGAACTTTCGAAGCATAACTGTTAATCAGTTGTGTGATAATATGATCACTTCTGATCTTTATGATGAACTTATGTTATTTTTTATGTGTGAAGAGTTATCAGAAAAGACTTCTTGGATAGATGTTAATTCCTTAGGAATTAACAACACTTTGCAAAATTTCCATCTCTATTGTGTTGTTAATTGCCATGAAAATTATTACATAAGTAAGATTAGAAAGGAGGTAACTTTACCAAAGTATAAAAATGTCTCTTATATCTCTACTAATGAAAAGGAGAGTTTATCCCAAGTTTCCCCTATTGTTTGTAATGATAACAGGGATATGTGGAGAAACATCATCTCCAAGCACTCCCTCCTAAGGTGAATAAGAAGAAAAAGAAGAGGAGGAGGAAGAGGAGCAAGAAAGAAGAAAAATGGGTATCAACCTGGCCTGAGCATATCCCTCGCATCAATTTTTATCCTAACGGACAGAAATTTTATGAGGACGGTGAGCTTGATTGCATTCATTATTATCCTAATGTTAAGTCCGTAGGCACTATTGAAGATGATTTTGATTATGATATGCATGTTACTTTTTGTGATTGGGAAAATAATGATAATGCTACTTATGATCTTGAAAATCTTTTTGGTACCAACTCTGAGATTGATGATATGGAAAGCTCTAAGCTTGGGGATGATAGGATTGCAAGTCCTTTACCCATTAGTGATGTGGTAATTGATAATTCTTTTTCTAGTAAGAATAAACACATCATGTTTACAAATATAGTTGCTAGCAATGATAATGCACTTCTCTACTATGATGATGTTATAACTCCTATCTATAGTGATTATAAAGGTACCTATGACATAAGGAGAAATTATTCTTATGAAACTTGTCATAATCATGGAGGGAATTACTCCCTTGTTGAACACCATCTTCCTAATACAAAATTAATCTATAGTGTTCAAGTTGTTTATGATAGTCCTACTCCCACTATTACCTATGAGAAAGATTATGCTTATGTTGAGAGTAAGAGTACCCTTTTGCATGTGGATCATGGTAACAATGCTTTATGTGATACTTATATTGTTGAGTTTATTCATGACCCTACCGTAAATTATTATGAGAAGGGAACATATTCTTATAGATATTTCAATAATATCAAGTTCCCTCTCTTTATGTTGAAGGTTTTGAAGTTGCACTTACTTTGCTTTCCTATGCTAATATCTTTATGCTTCAATGAGTTATTTCTCTACAAGATCCCTTTGCATAGCAAGCATGTTAGACTTAAGTGTGTTTGTTATTTTCTTCTTAATGCTCTCTTTTGTTCTTCCACTCTTATTCCTTATTCCTATGAGAGCATCATTAAAATCTTAAGCCTGTCTTTATGGCTATAAAGAAAGAGATCGAGGGAGACAACCCTTGTTATCTTTAGTTTGAGTTTTTGCTTTCAGTTTTTAGTGCTCTTGATGATTTTTACTACTGTAGCAACATCATTGTATCTTTATTTTCAAGCTTTGTGCCAAATTATAGCCTCATATGACAAGGGAAGTGAAAGTTGTGACATGCTATCCAGAAAACAGATTTTGTCCTCGTGACGGGAAAATCATAAAAAATCACCAGTTCATCTTTTTGAGCTGAATTGTTTACATGGTGTTCGTATGTTCTGAGTTTTTTTTATTTGAGTTGCAGAAGTACCCCTAGAAAATTCTTTACTACCAACTGTTCTTTTTTTCACAGATTCTGCCACGTTTTGTCTCTCCTAAATTTTGCAAACCTTAAGCTTGCTTTTTATTTGCAAAAACCTTTTGGCAATCTTGAGAAACAGTAGATCTTCAAGAATATCTTTATAATCCACTGGGGAAAAATTATTTATTAAGGGTACCAACCTCTCTAATCAGCTTATTATGAGTTATGTATGAAGGGAGTTTTCAAGTGTGCGATGGAAGATGATGAACGAAGATTCAGGAGTGTCAAGCGCTCAAGCTTGGGGATGTCCCCATGCATCCCCAAAAAATATTCAAGGAGACTCAAGCGTCTAAGCTTGTGGATGCCCCCATGCATCCCCTTCTCCATCAACAATCATCAGTTCGTCCTTCGTCTCACTATATTTTTATCACTTCATGCATTATGTGCTATGCTTGGAGCGTCCCGCTCTTAGGTTTTATTTTTAGTTTTCTTTAGCTTTGATTATTGTTCATAACAAGTTAGACCCCATATTAATTTGTGTGGGAGAGAAATACGCTCCACTTTCAAAATCTAGAACACATCATAGGACTTTTCATGCCTATCTTTTTGTTGTTGTGTGTTCTTTATCTTTTCGTAGCTACTGCCATGTTTAGTTTTAGTTTTAGTTTGTCTTTAGCAAGAGCCTTGGCTTTTGTTTAGTTTGTTTCTGGAACTCTCTTTAGTTTTCATGTTTATCTTGTTAAGAGAGTTGGTTGTTGCACTGAGTTGTGTCTTGTCTTGAAAGTAGGTAATTGAGGTTGCTATTTAAATTTAGTAGTAACCTGCAATAGTTTTGAGGTATTGATGTGAGTAATTTTTGAACTTATAGTGTCAAGAGCTCTATCCTATTAGTGATAGGTGTCGTTTTTGTGCAATCCGTGTTTATTTTCAAAAACATACAAAACTAGTTGAGAACTCTAGCTACTAGATGGATCGCTAATCTTTGGAGGGATCGAATATTAGAGTACACTCACGTACCATGAGTCGAGGATGGCCAAGGATAACCAAACCCCCATACACTCCTCCTCGGGCACTTGTCTCTTTGTGAACCTCCTTATTAGATTGAGAGTTACCGATAATAAGTGCATGAGTTCTTCGCACTAATGTAAGTATTGAAAGTTGAAACTTCCACTACCTCATATTTGCTAGCCTCTCATGTGTCGTGCATTTCTTTCTTCTCACTCCGAGAGTTGGTTTCCACCTTCGCCGGTACATCCAAACCCTTGGCATGATACGCTCTGTCATCATAAACCTCCTTATATATTTCCTCAAAACAGCCACCATACCTACCTATCTAGGCATTTCCATAGCCTTTCCGAGATATATTGCCATGCAACATCCACCTCTTCATGACTTGATCTTCATGTCATACATGTTCCTGCTACACTGGCAGTGGCATACATTGCATACATCATGATAGCTACATCCTCTTTATGATTTGAGTACCTTGTAAAGTGTGAAAGATCTTCTATACGCTCTTGTAAATTAGAGTGTTGCCCTTAAGTGAGGAAAAGATCCCAAAATGGAAAAAATAAAAGATCCCAAAGAGGACAAATGAGACTTAAATAGAAAGAGCCATTGAGGCCACCAAAAAAATAAAAAAATAGAAAAAAGAGAAAAAGAAATAAAAAGAGAGAAATGGGCAACACTACTATCCTTTTGAAAGATCCAAACTAGTACTCCCTCTTATCCTTGTACTCCATAGAGATGATCATTCATGCATATAGCTATGTGGGGACTTTCACACTATAGAACTTGGCTTCTATATTCCAAGGATGAGCCTCCTCAAAAGAGCTCTAGGTCTTCATGAGCGAGAAAGTTAGATGCACCCCCACTAGTTCCATTGGAGAAATTTTCAGCTCATATGTGCATCTGTTGAATGGTAATCCCTACTCCTCACATCATATCTATCATTTGGCCTTCTCGCCTATGATTTTCCTCATTGATGTGAGCCTTTCTCACCTTTTTGTCTTCCTCCTCCACCATATTTCTCTCTTTGCCATCCTAAGTGTCAACTCTCGTGCTTACGCTCATCCATTGCATGAGTGCTAAAAATATCGAAAAGGAGTGGATCAAATTGACTTGTACCTGGCTAGTGGTCTTGGAACGAGTCAAGATAAGATTCCAGAGAAGACCAAGTGTGAAACTTTAGTAGATTGAGTTCTCGACACAAAAATAATTTTTATCGTATTTCGTATCCCTCTTCTTGCACGCAAACACCATTTGGAGACACTCGAGTCACGGACAGCGAGAGCTATTGCACCTAATGTTCTTTCGTTGCTTGTTTCAATGCTAATATAGACTCTTGCATGTTATGACTTGAATTGAATCACATACCTTGATTGCTTTACTTTTGAAAGTTCTTATATGGTTGCTAGCATGTCACCATAGAAATTATGCCTGCTATCATTTACCTACTCGAGGACGAGCAGGGATTAAGCTTGGGGATGTTGATACGTCCCAAACGTATCGATAATTTATGCTCGCTCCATGCATGTTTTGAGCTCCAGAAGGCGTGTTTGATCACCTCGATTCCGCTCAGCTTCCATCATGATTTCCGCCGCAGAAGGCGGTGGTGGAGGTTCGTCATTACTTCGATTCTGATCACGGTCTCGATTGCGATGAACAGCACTACGAGTTCCACCTGACATCCTGTGTGATAACAATCAACGATCAGAACGGGTTTTACGGTGGAAACAAAGATAAATGACATGATTTAGGCGGAAAAGATTTTAATGCAAAGGCAAAGATTCCTAGAAACACGGAATAAATCGGGCAGCATAACGGCTACACCGAGATGGAAAATGAAACAACCTTGAGAAGATTGGACAGAACTTCCCCAAGGAACTCAACAACAAGGAGACTCTATACAACCACAACAGTCCTACAGCTATAAGGAAGCAATCAACGAGATGTTCTAGTAAAGACATAGATGAGCCTAGTCCTATCTTCCTGTAGAACAAGATGAGGGTGACTCAGAACTTAGATAGATGAGGGTAAGGAGAAAAAGAAGCCTTACGTTGTTCCCTTTATACCCAAGTAACTATATAACTATAGAATGCTAGACTCAACTTCGACCAAGGGTTTGATAATCCTACAGACAGTCCTGCTCTGATACCAAGTCTGTCGGGACCTGGAATATGCGTATGTAATTCCAGTCACAACTCAATCATATGGAGAGCTGAGAGTCGTACCCACTTGTCTAAGCAGACAAGGCCAAGCAAAGAACACTCTCGGAAAGCATCGTACGTGAGGGGCATCCCATCCAGGCCAGATGATCAACTGAGATGGGTCCTCATCGCCCGCTCACAAGTCTAAATGATTATGGGTGGTGAAATCCCATACTCATAGACAAGTCGCCTCAACCATATTATCAATTGAATTATAACACTTACATAAACAGACTCCAGCCCGATCACTTAGTCGGGGTCTCGGGCGGGCTCGATCATACAACAAAGTGTGCCACATGACAGAGTCACGAGAAATCGCATCGCGATGCCCCAAGCTGCCCACATCTAAGGGCCACTTGGTGTATAAAAGACCGCCGGCATGAACACAACTAAGCTATCGCACCCCACACTAAGACATGCACGTTATAACCATACACGCAGCATACATGTCTAGTGTAAACAGCAGGTACTCATTGCATGAACTCTACAAAGTATATCTTTATTGACTTACACATAGAGCATACAAAGATCGCATTTCTGTGATCAACATTACATCATACAACGGAAGCAAATTAGGTCTGAGTACAGAAAAGTTCAACAAATGGCTTAGAGAAGCCTTGTTCAACATACATACCCTTCCACGAGGGACCAGACTGCTGTCTGGAACTATACTAGCTTAGTCAACGTCGAGCTTCAGGAAGGTGACTTCATCGGGGGCTGGGTTGTCACAACCCAAGTTTAGGTATGTGCTAGGGTTCAAGTGCTCTTTTTCATCATGCAAAAATTTCAAAAGAAATTCAAAAATGGGGAATAGAAAATCCCTAGAGAATTTAATTAAATGGCCAGACAACAATTGCTTCCAAAAATTGCTCTGTTATTTTTGAAAAGTCTTATAAATATGCATGATCACATATAAAGTGAAGTGGGTCCCACTGCATGCACCAAGATTTGTCAAAAATTCCAAATAGAACTTGGAAATTAAATAAATACCCTATTTGATTTGAAATTCAAATTATTTGAATTTTAAAAATCTCCAAAACATGGGAGTGGCTAGTTATATGCCACATGAGTCCAAATTAAAGTTTTGGGATTTTTATAAAATGTTTTGGTATTTGTTTTATCAAAACAGAACAAGTTGCAGAAAAGAAAACAGAACAAAAAAAGGGAAAAGGAAGCTTAATTGGGAACTGGCCCAACTCATCCCCCCGCAGCCCACAGAGCCGGCCCAGCCCGCCACCTCATTGTCGTCTTCCCACCGGGCACGAGCACACAGCTGCGTGCCCGGCATGCCGAGACCGCCGTGGCCGCCGTGGCCACCGAGGTGCTTCTAGGCTGCCCCCTGACCCCTTCTTGCGCCACGGAGATGCCCAGCTCACCCCGCGTCCTGTCCCCCCCTCCTTGTTCCCTCTAGCTCTCTCTCTCGCCGGATTCTCACCGCACCTGAGAGCTCACCGTCGCCGCCGTGAGTGCACAACCGCGGCCAACGACGACAAGAAGCCACCCGGCCGTGTCATTTCTCCCCTCCGTCGTCTTCCACATCTCCGCGCAGAAGATCAGGCTCCAATTCCACCTCGAGCCGCCGCTATCGTCTTCGACAGGTCGCCAGAGCCGGAGCACGTCCCCGTCGATTGCCTCGTCTCCAAGCAGCCCCCGGCCTCCTCGACTGCTCCTTTGAGCTTCTGGTGAGCCCCCGGTGTTTTTCCCCCTAGTTGCGCGTGATTTGGAACCCTCGAACCGCCTGGCTGCCGTGGACCTTCTCCGGCCGCCGCCATGGGTGGTCGTAGCCGACGACCTCGCCCCTCCCGTTGACGCTCGACTCACCAGGGAGATGCGCATGTGCGTGCTGATCCTCCTGGTGGTCACGGCACCACGATTGGTGGCCGGGAGCCCGTTCCGGCGAGGCGCCGCCGTCCCTGTGACGCCGGCGTTGAGCCGCCGGCCGCCCAGGCTGTTATGCCTAACCCCCCACTAACTAACCCCCCTAATCACTCACTGACAGATGGGCCCTGCCCCCTGTTAAGCCCCTTTTTATTTTAAACTAAACGGGATTAATCCCTGTGACACTGACCTGGAGACCCCACTGGTCAGACCCCCCCCCCCACGTCATGCTGACGTCTGGATGACGCAGTAATCCTTTTTCTAATTAAAAGAAATACAAAAAAATACAGAAACTCCAGAAAATATCCAAAACTTCCAAAATTCATAGAAAATTCATATGAACTCCAAATTTAACATATAATATATGAAAAATGATCAGCAGAAAATTATCTATCCAAATAATCAACTTTCAACCATGTTTGATTTGATCTTAAATTGGGACCAGTAGCTTTTGCTTTTTGGTTTAATCGGAATTAAATCAAATTAAATTGAAATGCTACTCCAACTTCAACCAATGCAACACAAATATGTTCACTTGTACATTAGAGGCATATCACACACATGATCACATGGATTACAATGAACAAACATTAGCAAATGCAAGTTGACCTAATTTGAATATCATTTGGAGTTTGAATTTGAATTAACTTTTCAAATCAACTTCAATTAACATGTGACAAATTGAACCTAGGTCACATCAATACCTTTCACATCATGTGACAACATAAACATGTGCTTGTGCATTTAAATTCAATGTTGGCCCCCTTTGTTGATGATGTGCCGGTAACAGTGCTTCCGAGACGGTGATCACCCCCGAAGGAGAAGACCATCGTTAAGACCCATGTATCGTCAGCAAGGCAAGCAAACCCCATTGATCATGTCTATAAAATCCCATTTCCCTCTCAGTCTCGCTTATGCATGTTTAGGAGATCACCTTGTATCGATTCTACCGCATAGTTGAACCCATATCCAATGCATGACCTATCATCTTGTCACAGTAGTAAGCAAACCACAATCCTAGCTGACATAGGAGTTGTTTGATATCTTGTGGCCCCTACAACTGTTACTGCTTATTGCATGCTTAGATTTTACCTTGAGGATACTTATGATGTGAGTCGGGATGATAGTGAACATGGTGTTGATGAAAGTGAAACTGTGTTGGTGAATCCACCCTAATACAAGGTGAACGATGAGAGGCTGTGTAGGAGTACACAGTGGGTTGTCTCTTTGAACACCGCCTTAAGCCCGAGTTCTTGTATGGTAATCCGAGACAAAGAGTACAACCACACATTGGGCTCACGGACCCCTCTCGACCTAGTAACTCACCCCGATCCAAGTCCAGGAGTCACACCTAGTTCGGGATTTCCATTCGGCATATGCATAGAAAGATAAAGGAAATGAAATGTGGCATTCATGGTAGGGCTTGTAGAACATGGCTTGCCAAGCGGAGAACTATCCGTCGAGGTGGGCTTGTCAGTCGTGCCTACATGGTTTGAGTCCTGGCAGGAAGCTCGGCCGGAACTCGAGTTGGGTTTGGAACTCACACAGTTGACTCCTTAGACTAGAACGGAGCTGTGGGCGAAGTGTTGTGGTGAACATCCTCGCCGACACCCCTTGAATGGTGCCGAGACCTGGCGGTAACTGATGGTCATGTGTGTGTAGCGGTACACCCCTGCAGGGTTAACAAAACTATTCGAATAGCCGCGTCCGCGGTCATGGACAACTAGGAAAGTTGTGCTTGATTATTAGACAACTTGAATGGATACATATAAAACTCACAAGATAAGCGTGAGTGCTATGGTGTGCTCCTCGTGGGGAATTCGAGGAAGTAACCATAGTGGTGTATTGGTTGGAGACTTGGTAGTGGACTCGTGTACGCTTCTTACCTCAAGTCTGGTACTCGTAGTACAGGACTAGCCAAGTCAAAGCTGGCACTTCTGCATGATGAAACCCCACCTCCTTTACCTTGAAACTTGAGCATGAGTAGTATAGTTCTGATGTAAGTCTTGCTGAGTACGAATTTGTACTCACATTTGCTTATTCTATGTTTTAGATGGAAACCTAGACCCCGATGGAGACACCTTCCTGAAGCTCGACGTTGACTAAGTTAGCATAGTCCCAGACAGCAGTATGGTCTCTCGTGGAAGGGCATGTATGTTTACAAGGATTCTCTAAGTCATTTGTTAAACTTGTTTGTACTCGGCCCTAATTTGCTTCCGTTGTATGATGTAATGTTGATCACAGACATGTGATCTTTGTATACTCTATGTGTAAGTCAATAAAGAAGTACTTTGTAGAGTTATGTGATGATACCTGTTGTTCATACTAGACATGTGTGCTGCGTGTATGATTATAACATGTATGTCTTAGTATGGGTTTTCGAGACCTTAGTTGTGATCTGGCTGGCGGTCTTTTATACACCAAGTGGCCCTTAGATGTGCGCAGCTTGGGGCATCACAATGCGATTACTCGTGACTCTGTCACGTGCACACTTTGTTGTATGATTGAGCCCGCCCTAGACCTCGACTAAGTGATCGCGCTGGAGTTTGTTTATGTAAGGGTTATGATTATATCGATAACATGGTTGAGGCGACTTGTCTATGAGTATGGGATTTCACCACCCATAATCATTTAGTCTTGTGAGCGGGCGATGAGGACCCATCTTAGTTGATCATCCGGCCTGGATGAGATGCCCCTCACGTACGATGCTTTCCGAGAGTGTTCTGTGCTTGGCCTTGTCTTCTTAGACAAGTGGGTACGGCTCTCGGCTCTCCATGTGATTGAGTTGTGACTGGAATTACATACGCATACCCCGGGTCCCGACATGGGTTCTCATCTAAAACATAGAATAAGCAAACGTGAGTACAAAGTCATACTCAGCAAGACTTACATCGGAACTATACTACTCATGCTCAAGTTTCAAGGTAAATGGAGGTGGGGTTTCAACATGCAGAAGTGCCATCTTTGACTTGGCTAGTCCTGTACTACGAGTACCAGACTTGAGGTAAGAAGCGTACATGAGTCCACTACCAAGTTTCCAACCAATACACCACTATGGATACTTCCTCGACTTTCCCAGGAGGAAGCACACCATAGCACTCACGCTTATCTTGTAAGTTTTAGAAGTATCCATTCAAGTTGTCTAATAATCAAGCACAGCTTTCCAAGTAGTCCCTTGCCGCGGACGCGGCTATTCGAATAGTTTTGTTAACCCTGCAGGGGTGTACTTCTGCACACATGAAACCATCAGTTACCGCCGGGATCTCGTCACCCTTCAAGCGGGTGTCGACGAGGATAATTTCCACAACTTTTACCTCACAGCCAATTCTAATCCATGAATCAACCATCTGAGTTGCTCACCGCTCAAGAGTCTGGCCGAGTCAACGATACGGACTCAGACGATGCAGGCGACCGAGACGCCACCTTACCAGATGGTTTTACTGTCTCACAGGTCCACCCACATATCTAAATGATGCAAACTTTCCTTCATTCTTTTTCTATGCATATGCCAAATGGAAAACCCGAACTAGTGACTCCTGGACTTGAACTGGGGTGAGTTAGTAGGCTGAGCGGGGGTCCATGTGCCCAACATGTGGTAGTACTCTTCGTCTTGGATCAGCACACAAGAACTCGGTCTTAAGACGGTGTTCAATGAGACAACCCACTGTGTACTCCTACACAGCCTCTCATCATTCACCTTGTATTAGGGTGGATTCACCAACACAGTTTCACCTTCTTCAACATGATTGCTACCATCCCGACTCGCAGATCAAAGTATCCTCATTGTAAAGTCTAAGCATGCAATAAGCAGTAACAGTTGCAGGGGCCACATGATATCAATCAATTCCTATGTCAGCTAGGATTGTGGTTTGCTTACTACTGTGACAAGATGATAGGTCATGCATCGGATATGGGTTCAACTATGCGGTAGAATCGATAACAAGGTGATATCCTAAACATGCATAAGCGAGACTGAGAGGGAAGTGGGATTTTATAGACCTGATCAATGGGGTTTTCTTGCCTTGCTGACGATACACGGGTTTATCGGTCTTCTGCTTCGGGGGTGACCACCGTATCGGAAAAGCTGGTACCGGAAACAATCATCAACAAAGGGGGGCAAGATCGAAATAAAATGCACAAGCACATGATATAGTTTTCCATGATGTGAATGCTACTGGTTTGTGGCAAATTCATCTTAATTGAAGTGTATTGCATTTGGAATGCAAATTCAAACTTCCAATTTGAATTCAAATTAAGCCATATGCACATTTGCTACTGTTCACCCATTCTAAAATGGTCAAACATAATTTTTTTTGCATATTCTTAATCCTTTCATTTTTCTGATAATTTTTCATATATTATATGTTTAATTTGGAGTTAATATGAATTTTCTATGAACTCTTGAAGTTTAAATGATTTTCTGCAATTCCTGTAATTTAAATAAACAGAGAAATTGGAGTTATTGCATCAGCATAACGCAATGCTGATGTCACAGGGGGGCTGACATGTGGGGCCCTACTGTCATGGACAGTGGGGTTAATTCCCGCTGTATAAAATTAACCCACGGTTAATTAGTGGACTAGGGCCCGCTGTTAGTGGCTGCTTAGGGCTGGATTAGTGCTTAACCACCGTGCCACGTCAGTGCTTGCCGGCGTCATGTCGCCGGTAACATCCGACGCGGCGGCGCTCTCCTGGACAGCGTTGCACTGCACCAAATGGGCTGCCGCGACCGCCAAACGAGCATCGCAGCGCATCTCCCTGAGCATCGCAGCGTCACCGGGGAGGCCGAAGTCGTGGACGGCGACCACCCACGGCGGCAGCCAGAGCTCGGTTGCGGGCGGCGTTACGCTACTTGGCACGGGGAGGCGTGCTAGGAGAGGGAAACTATCCTACATCTCACCTTCCACTTTGGGTAACCAACGAAGGGCGAGAAGCCATTATCACTTCCACGCCATCAATCCTACAGTTTGAAAGGGGATAAGGCGAGAGTAAAAAACTTACGACACTTGTCCTGACCGGAGCAACGATAAGGAGTAAAAAGGTTCCTACTCTCCGATAACTAACTTAGTAGCTATTAAAATAGTTTGTTGTCTAGACTCGACTTCGACCAGAGAAGGGATCCTACGGTCGGTAAGGCTCTGATACCAAGTTGTAAGGCCCAATATGCGGTATTGTTCCAGATCTAGATGTTTCCATCCAGATCCGGGGACGAAGCACATATCGGTCCCACCGCGACATATGACAATGCCATGTGCCCCGGATTTCCAACATGATATCACAACATTACAACTACAGGGATACAACATCTCATACAATCGGCATACAACTTCCTTAAATACATTACATCAGCGGAAGATACATGTCTAAGTACAGACTACAATCAAATGCCTAGTGGCAAAGGTAAAACACACAATTCCCATAACCACACGGGTCCAGGCTCTCCGCCGGGATCCTCCTAACTAGTCGACATCGAATATCCGCGAATGTGTCCAGAAGAAGGGTCGTCGAGCTCCTCTGTAGTCCAAGATCGTTTGCATAACGTGTGTAAAATGGAAAAGAAGGGGTGAGCTATATCCACGAGTCTTGTAACTAACTTCTCATGGTAAGATGGGGGTAGTGGTTGAGGTTGCGTCCGTACTAGCAATATATGAGGTGGCTAACGATCTATTTAGAGTAGGATGAGAACCAAGCAGTCGATGAGGTATCTCCTCCAACAAGTCTTGCTATCAAGCACTTACGCAAACATAACACCTATCTTATCCTTGTCCTCCCCTTCGCATCCGGACGAAGAAAAAGCAGTCAAGGCACACACACGTTGATCAAGTTATTAATATTATATCTGTTGTTGTCTATGAACAAGGAGTAGGTCTCAATTCGTCCATAACCGTGGACACGGCTTCTCGAAAAGATTTCAAGTGTCCAGTGTGCAATGGGAGATGATGAAAGAAGATTAGGGAGTGTCAAGCGCTCAACCTTGGGGATGCCCCTTGCATCCCCAACAAATATACAAGGAGACTCAAGCGTCTAAGCTTGGGGATGCCCCCGTGCATCCCCTTCTCCATCAACAATCATCAGTTTGTCCTTCGTCTCACTATATTTTTATCACTTCATGTGTTATGTGCTATGCTTGGGGCGTCTCGCTCTTAGGTTTTATTTTTTGTTTTCTTTATCTTTGCTTGCTGATCATAACAAGTTAGATCCCGTCTTACCTTGTGTGGGAGAAAAACAAGCTTCAGTTTCAAAATCTAGAACACATCAGAGGATTTTTCATGCCTATCTTTTTACTATTGTGTGTTCGTTATCTTTTCATAGCTACTGCGATGTTTAGTTGTAGTCTTAGTTTGTCTTTAGCATGAGCCTTGGATTTTGTTTAGTTTGTTGCTGGAACTCTCTTTAGTTTTCATTTTTATCTTGGTAAGAGAGTTGGTTGTTGCACTGAGTTGTGTCTTGTCTTGAAAGTAGGTAATTGAGGTTGTTATTTAATATTAGTAGTAAGTCTAGCCTATTAGTGATAAGTGTCGTGTTTTTGGAAATCCGTGTTTATTTTCAAAACCTACAAAACTAGTTGAGAACTCTAGCTAATAGATGGATCGATAATCTTTGGAGGGATCGACTATTAGAGTACACTCACGTACCATGAGTCGAGGATGGGCAAGGATAACGAAACCCCCATACACTCCTCCTTGGGGCACTTGTCTCTTTGTAAACCTCCTTATTAGATTGAGAGTTACCGATAATAAGTGCGTGAGTTCTTCGGACTAATGTAAGTATTGAAAGTTGAAACTTCCACCACCTCATATTTGCTAGCCTCTCATGTGTCGTGCATTGCTTTCTTCTCACTCCGAGAGTTGGTGTCCACCTTCGCCGGTACATCCAAACCCTTGGCATGATGCGCTTTGTCATCATAAACCTCCTTATAAATTTCCTCAAAACAGCCACCATACCTACCTATCAAGGCATTTCCATAGCCTTTCTGAGATATATTTCCATGCAACATCCACCTCTTCATGACTTGATCTTCATGTCATACATGTTCTTGCTACACTGGTAGGGGCATACATTGCATACATCATGATATCTACATCTTATTTATGTTTTGAGTACCTTGTAAAGTGTGAAAGATCTTCTATACTCTCTTGTAAATTAGAGTGTTGCCCTTAAGTGAGGAAAAGAGCCCAAAGTGGACAAATCAAAAGATCCCAAAGAGGACAATGGAGAGTTAAATAGAAAGAGCAATTGAGGCCACAAAAAAATACAAAAAATAGAAAAAAGAGAAAAATAAATAAAAAGAGAGAAAGGGGCAACACTACTATCCTTTTGAAAGATCCACACTAGTACTCCCTCTTATCCTTGTACTCCATAGAGATGATTATACATGCATATAGCTATGTGGGGACCTTCACACTATAGAACTTGGCTTGCATATTCCAAGGATGAGCCTCCTCAAAAGAGCTCTAGGTCTTCATGAGCGAGCAAGTTAGATGGACCCCCACTAGTTCCATTGGAGATCTTTTCTTAGCTCATATGTGCATCCGTTTCATGGCAATCCCTACTCCTCACATCATATCTGTCATTTGGCCCTCTCACCTATATTGTCCTTATTGATGTGAGCCTTTCACACCCTTTTTGTCTTCCTCCTCCACCATATTTCTCTCTTTGCCATCCTAAGTGTCAACTCTCAAGCTTACGCTCATCCATTGCATGAGTTGTAACGACCCGGTCCCAAAAGGAACCAAGTCTACTGTGCTTTTGTGCTATCCCTGGATCAGTATGCTAGCACACACAGTACTCGATGAAATACCATGAATCACATGTCAAAAAGTAACGTAAATACATGGTATTTATTACCTTATAGCCTTTGGGCTAGAATACACCGCGGAAATAAACAATACATAAGTGGAGTCCCATCAACACCAACGGCAAAGTTGAGTGTAGACATGGTAACCCTACATCGCATCACTTACTCGTCGTATACAATCCTGCAACACCGAAGGTTACAGCCCAAAATGGGTCAGTACTTTGAATGTACGGCAAGTTACTCCCAAAAAAATATATAACAGACCTATCTTCTACATGCAATTTTGGCTGGTGGAAAAGCTCTAAGAGTTTCAGTTTGCATAAAGCTGATTTTGTCCTACTCAAAGATTATCATAACAGTACTACAAAGCTCATAATATGATTGAATTGGTTTCTGCAAGTCAATCTATTCCCAAATTTGATTAAACCCGATTGATTAATTAAATATGATGAGATCCGTCAACATTCCCACTTCTAGATGCTCAAAGTTGTCCGTAACCGGGGACACGGCTAATCATGATCAGTTTGTACACTCTGCAGAGGTTTGTGCACTTTTCCCCACAAGACTCGACCACCCCCTTTTTAGTTCGTCACACTGCATGTTGTATGAGAACCGGAAGGTCGAGACATGGTCTTTTAGAAGAGTTTCCCTCACTCTGGCGGTGCCCATCCCACCTACTCATAACTACGTTCGTAGCACCACCTAGTAAGAGTCACTACAACTAATCAACCAAGCCAGAGCCCATAATAGCTTGTGGCTGCACACGTAAGCTTCTAGTTATGAAAAATATGCTTGATCCCTTTAAGCCTGGGTGGCATTCCGCAGTGATTACTGGCCATCTCCAGGTCACTCAAGCAAATCCACTGGTTCCTCCAGGGTGCCCCCAACCATTCCACCCAGGTGGTTCATTAAGTTATCTTGGTCCTGTTTACTACTTAGTCACTCATACCTCATAATGGATCACTTCCCAATCCACGTCTACTTAGCAAATCAGTATAATTCTACACGGTGGCGACAATGATATAAGGTTCAGACCTACCTCAATGAACTACTGGGTGTAATAGCATAGCATAATATATAATCCTATCAATGCATAATATTTAAGTTGGACTACAATGCATATAAAAAATATAGGTAATACTGGAGCATGATCAAAAGAGTAACTTGCATGGATCCTGACGATGAAATATTCTACTCGTAGTCATCTCTCCATCTCGTTACAATATATCTAACGGTAAAAGAGAAACACTTCAACACACAACTCAATCCAAAGTGAAGATCCAAATAAGATACAACGACAACATAAATATTTAGTTATTACAATTAATAAACTAATTACTATGGCATGGATAGGTTGAGATAGGATCAAGTTGGATTGGATGGAAATATGATGGAAATCATATATCCGAGGATTGTAAAATCAATTGGATATGTTCGAGGTTGATTATAAAATCAATTGGATGGAGAGTATGTCAAACTCAGTTGGTTTTTCCATATGAATATTTGCATAAGAAATTGATTCTTGGATTGGATTCAAAAAGATCCGATAGAAATTGTGATGATCTTGTTGAGAAGATTGAATTTTTGTAGCCAAATTTATATAAAAAAAGAGATATAACTAAAGGGAAACTAAGACAAAGGTTTGAGGTCAAAATAGTGTATTTATATGATGGAAAGAATGTGACAATTTTCCAAATAGAAAGATTTGATTTTAAGGATCAAATTTGATGAAGAAAATATTCCAAATAAATTATAGAATAAGATGTATACTCAAATTATAGAAATAAATTTGAGTTAAATTTCAAATTATCAAAAGTGGAATATTACTGGAAAATAAGAAACTAAATTTTCCAAGGAATCCGGGGATATAAAATTTGTCGAAATCCGACTTACGGGCTAGAAGATATGAATTTTTGAAGTTTGGATATTTTTGCTAAAATGAATTACGGGATTAATAAAAAGGATGCAAAATGGCGAGTTCTGATAGGTCTGTACCCATTCGATTTTTACAAAATAAAATGATGAACAAAGAGGGGAGAAAGGCTCACCGGAGATCTCGCCGGAATTTTGGAAAAAGGTCGCGGGCGTCAATAAACAGCCGAACGGGATAGAGGATGATTTGGGCGACTCGATGGACAAGGTTATAGCTCCAGGTTCGCCCTCGGATAGCGAAGAAGTTCCACCGGAGTAGAGAAGAACGCATAAAGAGCACAATGACACAGACGGCATGCTCCGGCCTTGCAATCGAGAGGAAAAATATGTCACAACGGTGCGCATCGGTAAGGGGAAGAAACTAGAGGAAGAAATATGGACTAGGTACCTTTCATGGCGACAAAAATCTTCACCGGAAGTGTGGATGCATCTTTACTCCGACGAGAAATTGTGCACGAAGGAGAGGGCTTTGGAGAGGGACTTTATGCGTGGGGATGTGTGGTTCAAAGGGGTCCTAGGGGCGGTATTTATAGGGTCATGGGAGGTCCATAGAAGGAGAGTGGGTGAGGTTTTGGAATGGAGTTAATGGCATTCATGGTGAAATAATGAACATTAAAAGCGAGGTTTTGGAAATAGATTTAATGGCATTCATGGAGAAAATTATGGACAATTAAAAGCATTAAAACGCGTGTTTGTTTCCATGAATGGATTCCTCATGAACTTGTCCACAATTTTTGTGTAGGTTCTGAAGTGAATCGGTCAAATGAGTAGATGGGAGGAAAGGAGGAAGAGCTTCAGTTTCCATGGCGATTTTCTTCTGTGTTCACGTACACATGAACGAACGAGAGGAAGAAGACAGCTCGCTCGGGCTATGGGCCTTAGTCGAAATTTGTCCCAAGATAAAGAAAAAGGAAAGAGAGATAGGGGAAAAATATTTAGATAGATGACCTCAGACCAATTGACTTAGGAATCCTATTTTTATTATCTGTATTAAACACTCTCAAATAAAATTGTATAGGCCAAATAAAACATAGAGAGTCTAGGAAAACTATATTTCCCTCTCAGAATACATTTTAGAAATAGATTTTTATAAAAAAAACTCATTAACGACATTACTAAAAAAATTAAATACTGTTTTTGGAGAAGTCATATTATCTCCTCTCATTTTGTTTATTAAATTATTGGAAATATTTAAATATCTCTTAAACGTCAATATCCAATAAACTCCAAAATAAGAATTCGAGAATGAGTATGGGACCACAATAAATTTAAGAAAGTCGTTTTATTCTCACTCGAAAATATTTAATTGTGGTTCGTACCAAATTTCAAAAGGACAAAAGAAAATCATTCTTTGAAATTTTGAATAAAGTTCACAACCAAAATTTTCATTATTGGATAAGCGATTATCCAATTTTATTAAATGATTTGTAAAGGTTTAAACAAAAACTCAAGGGAAAAGTTTTCATTTACGCCAAAATCAAAACAATTCAATCAATATTATATTATTTATTAACATTCCAAAATTTGGAAAATTTTGGGATGTTACAAACTACCACCCTTAAAAGAAATCTCGTCCTCGAGATTTGCAAAGGCTAGAAAGAAATGAGTTAGGCTCGTGGATTTTGGGTTACTTCCCCATGGTCTTGGCATAACATTATGAGGCTTGTAGTTTATCTTCACTTCTTGTTTGAGCGTGGTCTTCCACCGATACAATTCCATATGCTTCCGTTACTTAAATCATATCCCGGGCTCGTAGCTTTAGACACCAGTTTTGAACCTCAACCAAGGTGTGGTTCGTATCATTTATCCACCAGGGTGTTAGGAAACTAACACCCTTAGAAGAAAGCTTATGGGGTCTTCAAAATCCTTCATTCCATGATGGTTCTTCATCAAGCTTCTACAGATAAGAATCTGCATTTCCCCAAGGAACAAGTCTTTCTAAAAAATACATAGGTTCCAAAACTACCTATCAAGACGCTCATGGTGGTCAAAATAACTTCCAAATGAAGCTTCTTGAAAATCTTCATGTTTCTTACTCACCGTACAACCTACGTTAGGCACGATGCCTATCTACAAGGGTAATGCGTCTTACCATTCTATGGTTTAGGCTTGTCGCATCGGCACTCTACTGCGGGATTTTTAGGCTCTCTGATTTACCAATCCAACATACAAAAGTTTACAATAAGAGTCTTCGGTATGGGGGCCAATCCATCCCGTACACAAATTATTACTTCATATGCAGATAGATGAATCTCGTATTCTAACACTAAGTCTTTCTCACTCCTCTTAAAGAGGTCTTCACCTGCAAAACTAATAAACGTTTTTGGGTGGCGATGATCCTACATTGTTTGTCCTCAAAACATGCATCCATAGAATAGGGAACTTCCGTCTTCAAAAATTGTGTTCTCCTTGCAAATGGTTTGTCCATTCTATATTTTGAATCCACTCTTCTACTTTGACTGGGTCACTGGTCTCATCAAAATATTAATGTCCATCTATGGGTTTCAAGGTTGGTCAGAGATGAGATAGAATTTTAGAGAGAAGAGGAGATGGATAGCTACACAACAATTATCAAACAACTAGCATACATAATAGACTCGTTTACTACGTTTTCATCAGGAAGTCTTCATTCTCTTCGGTTCTTGAAAGTCTTCGATACAAGGAGTTTCGTCGATGTGATGGTCTTCTGATACATCATCCGTTGCTCACAACTCTCAAGGTTCAATTAATAATAAATCCTACGAAATACGTATCCCAAAAATACAAATTTAAATTTAACAGTTCAAATGACACCAATCATTAAATCAATAGCGAGAACTCCGAGAAAACTCCAAATATCACTCATAAAGTCAATCAAACAATTCCTATGGTACCTTCCTCCACATGAGCTCGCATGGTCGGGCACTCTACTCGCACTCTTTCGTTCATTTCACAACTCTCATGGTGGGCTTGGATACTATTGGTATTGTGTAATATATTCCTTAACTTCTTCACAAGCATCTTAGTCTTGGATGTACCCAGGTCTTCTATGGGTCTTGAATAATCTTGGGATCTTTAGAGTCTTCAAATTCTTCGAGTCTTCCATACTTCCATACTTCTAATTCACGTTGAAAACAACTATTCTCCGAAATGGTATTGAGTTGTCCAATATCGTGTCCTTCCCGAAGAGACGTAACACAATCCTTCTCAGTGGTCAAAGTGGCATGGGTATAGTCTAACTTGTTAGGGATAAGAGGGAGTGTTTGGTAAAACATAGAACAGATGAGTAGTAATGGATTTTTTTTTAAATAATATTTTTAGAGAGTATACTTCCTAATGGCTTTCCAGTTTCTAGGGCCACGACCTACAGTCAACATGTGCTCTGATACCATCTTGTAACGACCCGGTCCCAAAAGGAACCAAGTCTACTGTGCTTTTGTGCTATCCCTGGATCAGTATGCTAGCACACACAGTACTCGATGAAATACCATGAATCACATGTCAAAAAGTAACGTAAATACATGGTATTTATTACCTTATAGCCTTTGGGCTAGAATACACCGCGGAAATAAACAATACATAAGTGGAGTCCCATCAACACCAACGGCAAAGTTGAGTGTAGACATCGTAACCCTACATCGCATCACTTACTCATCGTATACAATCCTGCAACACCGAAGGTTACAGCCCAAAATGGGTCAGTACTTTGAATGTACGGCAAGTTACACCCAAAAAAATATATAACAGACCTATCTTCTACATGCAATTTTGGCTGCTGGAAAAGCTCTAAGAGTTTCAGTTTGCATAAAGCTGATTTTGTCCTACTCAAAGATTATCATAACAGTACTACAAAGCTCATAATATGATTGAATTGGTTTCTCCAAGTCAATCTATTCCCAAAGTTGATTAAACCCGATTGATTAATTAAATATGATGAGATCCGTCAACATTCCCACTTCTAGATGCTCAAAGTTGTCCGTAACCGGGGACACGGCTAATCATGATCAGTTTGTACACTCTGCAGAGGTTTGTGCACTTTTCCCCACAAGACTCGACCACCCCCTTTTTAGTTCGTCACACTTCATGTTGTATGAGAACCGGAAGGTCGAGACATGGTCTTTTAGAAGAGTTTCCCTCACTCTAGCGGTGCCCATCCCACCTACTCATAACTACGTTCGTAGCACCACCTAGTAAGAGTCACTACAACTAATCAACCAAGCCAGACCCCATAATAGCTTGTGGCTGCACACGTAAGCTTCTAGTTATGAAAAATATGCTTGATCCCTTTAAGCCTGGGTGGCATTCCGCAGTGATTACTGGCCATCTCCAGGTCACTCAGGCAAATCCACTGGTTCCTCCAGGGTGCCCCCAACCATTCCACCCAGGTGGTTCATTAAGATTATCTTGGTCCTGTTTACTACTTAGTCACTCATACCTCATAATGGATCACTTCCCAATCCACGTCTACTTAGCAAAGCACTATAATTCTACACGGTGGCGACAATGATATAAGGTTCAGACCTACCTCAATGAACTACTGGGTGTAATAGCATAGCATAATATATAATCCTATCAATGCATAATATTTAAGTTGGACTACAATGCATATAAAAAATATAGGTAATACTGGAGCATGATCAAAAGAGTAACTTGCATGGATCCTGACGATGAAATATTCTACTCGTAGTCATCTCTCCATCTCGTTACAATATATCTAACGGTAAAAGAGAAACACTTCAACACACAACTCAATCCAAAGTGAAGATCCAAATAAGATACAACGACAACATAAATATTTAGTTATTACAATTAATAAACTAATTACTATGGCATGGATAGGTTGAGATAGGATCAAGTTGGATTGGATGGAAATATGATGGAAATCATATATCCGAGGATTGTAAAATCAATTGGATATGTTCGAGGTTGATTATAAAATCAATTGGATGGAGAGTATGTCAAACTCAGTTGGTTTTTCCATATGAATATTTGCATAAGAAATTGATTCTTGGATTGGATTCAAAAAGATCCGATAGAAATTGTGATGATCTTGTTGAGAAGATTGAATTTTTGTAGCCAAATTTATATAAAAAAAGAGATATAACTAAAGGGAAACTAAGACAAAGGTTTGAGGTCAAAATAGTGTATTTATATGATGGAAAGAATGTGACAATTGTCCAAACAGAAAGATTTGATTTTAAGGATCAAATTTGATGAAGAAAATATTCCAAATAAATTATAGAATAAGATGTATACTCAAATTATAGAGATAAATTTGATTTAAATTTCAAATTATCAAAAGTGGAATATTACTGGAAAATAAGAAATACATTTTCCAAGGAATCCGGGGATATAAAATTTGTCGAAATCCGACTTACGGGCTAGAAGATATGAATTTTTGAAGTTTGGATATTTTTGCTAAAATGAATTACGTGATTAATAAAAAGGATGCAAAATGGCGAGTTCTGATAGGTCTGTACCCATTCGATTTTTACAAAATAAAATGATGAACAAAGAGGGGAGAAAGGCTCACCGGAGATCTCGCCGGAATTTTGGAAAAAGGTCGCGGGCGTCAATAAACAGCCGAACGGGATAGAGGATGATTTGGGCGACTCGATGGACAAGGTTATAGCTCCAGGTTCGCCCTCGGATAGCGAAGAAGTTCCACCGGAGTAGAGAAGAACGCATGAAGAGCACAATGACACGGACGGCGTGCTCCGGCCTTGCAATCGAGAGGAAAAATATGTCACAACGGTGCGCATCGGCAAGGGGATGAAACTAGAGGAAGAAATATGGACTAGGTACCTTTCATGGCGACAAAAATCTTCACCGGAAGTGTGGATGCATCTTTACTCCGACGAGAAATTGTGCACGAAGGAGAGGGCTTTGGAGAGGGACTTTATGCGTGGGGATGTGTGGTTCAAAGGGGTCCTAGGGGCGGTATTTATAGGGTCATGGGAGGTCCATAGAAGGAGAGTGGGTGAGGTTTTGGAATGGAGTTAATGGCATTCATGGTGAAATAATGAACATTAAAAGCGAGGTTTTGGAAATAGATTTAATGGCATTCATGGAGAAAATTATGGATAATTAAAAGCATTAAAACGCGTGTTTGTTTCCATGAATGGATTCCTCATGAACTTGTCCACAATTTTTGTGTAGGTTCTGAAGTGAATCGGTCAAAAGAGTAGATGGGAGGAAAGGAGGAAGAGCTTCAGTTTCCATGGCGATTTTCTTCTGTGTTCACGTACACATGAACGAACGAGAGGAAGAAGACAGCTCGCTCGGGCTATGGGCCTTAGTCGAAATTTGTCCCAAGATAAAGAAAAAGGAAAGAGAGATAGGGGAAAAAATTTAGATAGATGACCTCAGTCCAATTGACTTAGGAATCCTATTTTTATTATCTGGATTAAACACTCTCAAATAAAATTGTATAGGCCAAATAAAACATAGAGAGTCTAGGAAAACTATATTTCCCTCTCAGAATACATTTTAGAAATAGATTTTTATAAAAAAAACTTATTAACGACATTACTAAAAAAATTAAATACTGTTTTTGGAGAAGTCATATTATCTCCTCTCATTTTGTTTATTAAATTATTGGAAATATTTAAATATCTCTTAAACGTCAATATCCAATAAACTCCAAAATAAGAATTCGAGAATGAGTATGGGACCACAATAAATTTAAGAAAGTCGTTCTATTCTCACTCGAAAATATTTAATTGTGGTTCGTACCAAATTTCAACAGGACAAAAGAAAATCATTCTTTGAAATTTTGAATAAAGTTCACAACCAAAATTTTCATTATTGGATAAACGATTATCCAATTTTATTAAATGATTTGTAATGGTTTAAACAAAAACTCAAGGGAAAAGTTTTCATTTACCCCAAAATCAAAACAATTCAATCAATATTATATTATTTATTAACATTCCAAAATTTGGAAAATTTTGGGATGTTACATGAGTGCTCAAAATATCGAAAAGGAGTGGATCAAATTGACTTGTACCTAGCTAGTGGTCTTGGGACGAGTCAAGATAAGATTCCAAAGAAGACCAAGTGTGAAACTTTAGTAGATTGAGTTCTCAACAAATATATTTTTCTCTCGTATTCCCATATCCCCCTTCTTGCACGCAAAAACCATCTGGAGACATTCGAGTCACGGACAGCGAGAGCTCTTGCACCCTTTGTTCTTTTGTTGCTTGTGCCAATGCTAATATAGACTCTTTCTTGTTAAGACTTGAATCAAATTTCATGCTTTGATTGCTTTACTTAAAAGTCCTTATATGGTTGTGTGGCATGTCGCCACAGAAATTATGCTTGTTATGACTTGCCTACTCGAGGACGAGCAGGAACTAAGCTTGGGGATGTTGATAAGTCCCAAACGTATCTATAATTTCTACTTGCTCCATGCATGATTTGTGTGACTTTGCCATGTTTTGCTTGAACTTTCATACACTTTTGATCATATTTGCACTAACCTATTAACTCAGTGCACTCAGTTGCCAGTTCTTCTTTTCTGCTTTTTTTATATTTCAGGTTTTCCGGCCATTAAAAGTGCCAAATAAATTCCGGAAAAATTATATAAAAAATCAGCGTCCCGAAAGCTTCCGGAATAACCAAGACATGACAGGAGGGCCACCACCAGGGGCCCAGGAGGGTGCTCGGAGCGGGTCCCCCTAGGTCGCTCCATAGACCCTTTTGGAGCCGTGGTGGCCCCCCTCGGTGCCCCCTTGGCCCTTATTTTTACTCGCGATGCGAAAACCCTGATTCCGGACCCCTTTTCTCTAGAAGCAATTCCGATCTCCGCTTCCATCGCCGACAAGCTTCGAGGGACCAGAGTTCCTGTGTCGGCACCCTTCCGGGACGGGGAAGTGCCCCCGGATTCATCGCCATCGACGTTTCTTCCTCCCTCCATGATGCGGGAGTAGTCCCTCCTCGGGGCTGAGGTTTCTACTAGTAGCTATGTGTTCTTCTCTCTCTCCCGTGATGTGATCTTCGTTGTGATCAAGGCTATGTTAATCTAGGTTGATCCCATGATATTTCTCCTTCCTCTATGTATTGGATTGTTGTACTCACTTTATCTTATCTAGTATAATCCCCGAGACCACGATGACATCGGTCTATTGGACATGGGTTAGAAGAATATTTTCATGAGTGATTTCCTCTTTTGTATGTTGATTGAAGATTGAGAGTCTCTTGGTGCTTTACTTCGACTATCCTTGAGATATTTTATTGTGATTGTGGTACTCTCTTTGGATGGCCGCGGTGACATTGGGAAATCCATAGATTGAGAACTACGAACTATCAGGTGTGCTTTTGTAGCCCTACATAATTCTCGTCCTCTCTTGACCAAAAAGGAATGACCTCCGAGTGCGTCTCCATTGCATGTTTTATGCGAAATATCATGTGATTAGACTATGTTAATGTTGTTGGGAGTTGCCACTAGTGAAAGTATGAAGTCTAGGCCTTGTTTTCCACCATTGTTACACCGTTTGTGCTCACTTTTGTCACGTATTTGCTTGCTGCACTTTTTATTACAGATTTATATTACCTTGCTTTGCCACACCTATTACCCATATTTTACCATCTCTTCGCCGAACTAGTGCACCTATACAACTCCTAGTTGTATTAGGTCTTTTGGGGACACAAGATACTTCTCGTATCTTAATTGCAGGGTTGCTTGAGAGAGACCATCTTCAACCTCTACCTCCCTGAGTTCGATAAACCTTAGGTCATCCACTTGAGGGAAATTGCTGTTGTTCTACAAACCTCTGCGCTTGGAGGCCCAACATAGTATACAATAATAGAAGTGTGCGTAGACATCAGATGCTCCGTGAGTAGTTCCCCTTGGGCCATGGTTCCATGATGAGTAGCTAGTATATGTCTTCTCTCCAATCTTGTGCTTCAATGTTTATCCCTTGTGTAAGTGCATCAAGTGCCTTCCCCTTGAGGTGTTGGAGTTTGATGTCAAAACGGTTAAGGGACTGATGTGTTTCGTGAGTATACACAGGAGAACAGTCCCTGATGAGGTGTTTAACCACCAATGTTGACCCCCCAAAATGTTGAGGAACATTGAAGAAAATGGTGCGTTTCCTGAAGAATGAAGTCGCGCAAAATCCTGAGGAAACAGGATCCTGAAGTGTTCGGTTGAAGCGCTCGTTTGAAGCTGAACCTAAAGACGGTCCTGAGGACGTTCGCGCTGAAGACGAAGTTGAAGCGTAGTCTTCGTTAAGACTCTTTATATTTCTTGAGTCATAGGAAACACCGCACTATTGGAGGGGTTGAAGAAAACGAGTTCCGAAGGTCTGAGGAAGTGCTCAGTTAGGAATCCTGAAGAAAAACCCTGAGGAAATCTCCTGCAGTATAAGTTCAGTCCTCGGGTGTCTGAGACTTTGTTCTTCAGGACACTGAGGTAACTAACTTCGGTTGAGGAGTCTGGAGAGAGAATACTTTGACCGTGCCACATGTTGCGTGGTGAGAGGCTAGAACCTGTCTAGCAACGGTCTGTTCCGAGGGCATGAGAGTAATTGCATGCATGGGCATTTATGTCCTTTCACCTCGGGTTGCTCCGCGGCTATAAATAGCCACCCCCAGCCCCATTTGTGGGTTGGCTGCTCCGAGAGGAAAACTGACACTTGTCATTTGAGAGCAACCCACCTCAGTTAGGAAAATGAAGAACCTTTGTGAGGAAAACCACCAGCCTGAGTAGTTGAGCATTTCTGAGGAAGTCGGTTCGAGTGATCCGAAGCTTTTTACTCTTGAAGACTGTGATCTTGCAGCCGGTGTAGTAGTCTTCAGTCTGAGGAAGTCAAGATGCAATTGTGACTTCCCGGAGTGACTGAGTCTGTGAAGGTTTCGGGAGTCTACCTTGAAGACTCACCTGAGTTATTGGACGGAGTCTGAGGACTTTAGTTCAAGGAGAACAAGGTGAAGACTATGTCTTCTGAGTTGAATCTCAGCCTCTCCAACCAGACGTAGAGTTGTCACAGCAACTTGAACTGGTCTACCAAACCAATGTCTTCAATTACTGGTGACATCTCTTCAATCTCTTAAGCTTCAGTATTATGTCTTCAGTATCTATGGTGACTTCCTGTGCTTCATCTCTCCCTCTGCTATTTGTCTTCATACTATGGATCTGAATAACTTCTGCTTATCTGAATTGATTTATTTCTGTTGTATTATGATGTGCTTCCCTAATGATTACATTCTGCAAAGTTTTATTTCTTCATGATTTTGGTTACTTCTTCAGCTTCATGATTGCTTCAGTCCTGAAGAAAAACAAAATCCTGTAGTAAATTTGAAAATCTCCCATTCACCCCCCCTCTGGTCGATATATTGCACTTTCAATTGGTATCAGAGCAAGGTACTCCCTTGTTCTGTGTGATTCGGTTTAACCACCTGGAGTTTTAGTTATGTCGACCTCAGGTACAATGAGCGTTGCCTCAAACTTCCCCATCTTCGATGGAACAGACTACCCATACTGGAAGAACAAGATGAGGATGCATCTTGAAGCCATTGACAAGGATCTATGGGACATTGTTGATCAAGGCATCCCTGAAGCAAATCTGATGACTGCTCCTGATGTAGTCAAGAAAAACTGGCAGCTTGATGCAAAAGCTCGAAGCATCATTGGTGGTCATCTCAATAAGGCTCAGTTCAACCGTATCAGTGGTCTGGATACTGCAAAGAAAATATGGACGAGACTGTCTAAAGTTAATGAAGGAGTCTCAGCTCAGCGAGACTCACGAATTGATACACTCCGCAGTCTCTTCAATCGGTTCAAGAGGCTAGATAATGAGCACGTACAACAAACCTTTGACAGACTCACTGACATATCCAATGAACTTCAAGCTCTTGGTGCTGTTGATATCACAGATCATGAAGTTGTGAAGAAACTGCTGAGGTCACTGGATGACTCATTTGAGTTCCTATCACTGATGATTCAAGAAAGGCCAGACTTCAAGACTCTGGACCCTGCGGATATTCTCGAGCGCCTCAATGCTCATGAACTGAAGCTCTCTGAAAAACGAGACTTATACAGCTCCACGCCTAAGGTCCGCGCGCTAAAAGCTAGAGCACGAAGAGTGTCCTCTGATGAAGAGTCTGAGGCTGATACTGATAATCCTGAGACTCTCAGCCGTGAACTTGCTCTCCTTACCAGGAAATTTCAAAGGTTCACGAAGAAGAATCGCTTCGGAAACTCCTCAAGGTCGTTATCAAGAAAAAGCAAAGATGATGACTCTGCCAAAGCTAGAAAGAGAGTTTGTCACAAGTGCAAGAAACCTGGGCATTACATCGCTGATTGTCCTCAATGGGAAAAAGAAGCTAAACTGAAGAAGAAGAAGAAAGGGAAAGATGAAAGTTCTGACGAAAAGACAAAGAAGAAATCCTCAAGATCTTCAAAGTCTACTGGATACCGGAACAGTAGCTCCCGTAAGGCTCGCGCTTATCTCGGGAAAGAATTGGACTCGGACGAATCTGGTTCCAACCCTGATGCTGAGGAAGAAGAATCTGAAGAATCTGAGGGTGTGGCTGGTTTGGCTCTTGCCACGACACTTGTCTCAAAGTCAATCTTCAGCACTGAGGACTCTGGCCCATCACATGCTGTTAATGAAGCTGAAGACACAACTCCTTCCTTCTGCTTCATGGCCAAGTCCTCTAAGGTATCTTCTTACTCATCATCAGATGAACCCTGTGATGAAGAACCTGATGAAAACTATGCTAAACTTGCTAAACTTGCGTCTAAGCAACAACGTGCACTTGAAAAGACTCAGATCTCATTAAACAAAAGTGATGATATGTTGGTTGAGGAAATGACGAAGACTCAAAAGTTGACTGATGAATCAAAAATTCTTCAGTCAAAGTTTGATGACTTGTTCAATCGCCATGAGACACTCCTTACCGATCATGAAAAGCTATCTCATGAGTTCCTCATGAGGAAAAAAGAACTTGAACGTGTAAGGATGTCTCATGACGATCTGAGGAAAGAAAATGAGTCACTCCTCTCGCAACAGATCATCATGCCACAAGAAGGATTCAATCCTCCCTGTTTAAAATGCATTGAACGTGATCAAATCATTTCTGTGTCTAGTTCTTCAATGTCTTCAGACTCTGTTATCTCTATTACTTCTGTGGTACCTAACCCCTCATCTGAGGATACCATAGACATTGCTGAAGAAAATGCTAGGTTGAAGAATCTACTGGAAACAGGCATGTTCAAGAGTCTGAAAGGACATCAGACTCTCTGTGACATTCTCAAGAAACAGATCCTCAACAGAAACCCGAGGAAAGAAGGCATTGCATTCACTCGGAGACTCAACCCTGATGGGTCTTACTGGAAACCTGAACAATATCCTGAGACCATCTGGGTTCGGGCAATGATGCCTCCTCCTGACCCCTATACCTTATCTGGTTATGATGCTGCTTCTTCAGATATGATGATTGAGTCATTTGACTCAAACTATAAACTGTTTAAAAATTGTAATGGTGAGGTATTTGCCAGATACATTGGAACTAACTGCAGGAACGGTCCTCCAGTCAAGCAGATCTGGGTGCCAAAGGACCTCATCACTAACCTTCCTGTGAATGCAGATGCAAATGAGCTGAGGATATCATCTGAGGACGATACCTCAAAAGGAAATAATTATAATCATGTATCTGCTAACCATTTTGTTCACAGGGAAGCTCCTCATAAGAATGCTTATTCATTTGTTTATCCTGATACTGTCATCACACACCCCATTAAGTCTCATTATCCTCATCAATCCTCATGTGCCTCAAGACCACCCATAAAGATGTGGGTGGTTAAGAACTAATCATCCGTGCAAGGACATGTCCTGAGGCAATTACAATTTATGCAGATCATATGCCCAGGACAATAACAAATGAGTCAGTTGAAGGATAATTATATTGTTTGATTTCATAGAATCAATCCTGAGGAACATCCTGAGGAATTAATTCTGATGAATCTTAAACTCCTCAAACTGAAACTGTCTCATAACTTGCTGTATGAGATACTAATTCATTTGCAGGAAAAGACTGAATGGGTGATGGATAGTGGATGCACAAATCACATGACTGGTGACAGAAGTCTTCTTATGGAATCATCACTAAGTCCTTCTTCAAAGAAAACCATCACCTTCGCTGATAAAGGTAAAAGTAAGGTATTGGGTCTCGGCAGAGTGGCTATCTCTCGAGACCAACACATTGATAAAGTCATGCTTGTTGAATCTCTTGGGTACAACTTGATGTCTGTATCTATGCTGTGTGATCTTGATCTCGCTGTTCTCTTCGGAAAACATGGGTGTATTGTCTTCATGGTTAGCGATAAATCCACTGTCTTCAGTGGGATTAGGAAAGGTGACCTGTATATTGTAGATTTCTCTGAAGGTCCTCAGGTTGCTACATGTCTCATGGCACGAGCCTCAGAGTGCTGGCTATGGCATCAAAGACTCGGCCACGCTGGAATGAGAAATCTTCAGAAGCTGGTACTGAAGAAACATGTCCTCGGGATTGAGGAAATCAGATTCACAAAGGACCGGCTCTGTGGAGCCTGCGAAGCTGGAAAGATGACCAAGGCCAACCACCCAGCGAAGACCATCATGACCACTACGAGACCACTGGAATTGCTTCACATGGATCTATTTGGTCCTCCAAAGTATTCGAGCTTTGGAGGTAATATGGATGGTCTTGTTATTGTTGATGACTTCTCACGATACACTTGGGTGCATTTTCTTCTCTATAAGTCAGGAACTCCAGCAATTCTTAAGTGCTTCGCTCAGCGAGTCATGAACAACTACAACCTGAAGATCAAGCACATTCGAAGCGACAACGGCACTGAGTTCAAGAACTTCGGTGTGGAAGAATTCCTCGATGACTTGGGAATTACTCATGAATTCTCAGCGCCATACACTCCTCAGCAAAATGGTGTTGTTGAGAGAAAGAATCGAACCCTCATCGAGATGGCTCGCACGATGCTGGCTGAGTACAATACTCCACTCAAGTGGTGGGCTGAAGCAATCAACACCGCATGCCACATCGTCAATCGAGTGTATCTTCATAAGTTCTTCAATAAAACTTCATACGAGTTAATGATCGGTAAGAAACCCAATGTAAGTTACTTCAAAGTATTCGGTGCACCTTGCTGGATACGTGATCCTCATCACGAGTCCAAATTTGCACCCAAAGCATGTGAGGGTTTCATGCTTGGTTATGGTATCAACTCGCACACCTACAGAGTCTTCAACATTAGTCATTATAAAATTGTTGAAACTGTAGACGTGCGTTTTGATGAGTCTGATGGCTCCCAAAGAGAGCACCTGCCACATGATTTAGGTGAAGCATCACCTGAAGAACAGATCAAGAAGATGGGTGCTGGTGACATCATTCCTGTGGATCATCCTGAAGAAATCCACGTACCTCCTGCTCCTGAAGAACACCCAAATCCTGAAGCGAATAATCCTGATGATGATCCAGATCCTGAGGCACCTGACACGCCTGAAGTTCCTGAAGCACCTGAAGCTGATGCAAACGAATCTGATAGCAGTGACGAAGATGCACCTCAAGATCATCCACCTCGACTTCCTCGTGTGGCAAATGAAGTTCAAGTGGACAAAATCCTCGCTGACATCAACCTACCCGGTCCTCTTACTCGTGCAAGAGCTAATCGTATAGCTAACTTTTGTGGGCATTTCTCGTTCGTATCAATTTCAGAGCCCACCAAAGTCTCTGAGGCATTCCGTGAAGCGGAATGGATTCAGGCAATGCAAGACGAACTTCTTCAGTTCAAACTGAATGATGTTTGGGAACTAGTCAAACGTCCTGATCCTAGAGTTCACAACGTCATCGTCACGAAGTGGATCTACCGCAACAAACTTGATGAAGATGGACAAGTCATCAGGAACAAAGCTCGTCTCGTAGCTCAAGGATATACTCAAGTTGAGGGGATCGACTTCGGTGAAACCTTCGCTCCTGTAGCTAGACTTGAGTCTATTCGTATTATGCTTGCATTCGCTAATCATCATAATATCAAGTTATATCAAATGGATGTGAAAAGTGCCTTCCTCAATGGTAATATCGAGGAAGAAGTATATGTTGCTCAACCTCCAGCTTTTGAAGACGCCAAGAAGCCTGATATGGTGTACAGATTGAAGAAAGCTCTCTATGGACTGAAGCAAGCCCCTAGGGCTTGGTATGACACACTAAGGGACTTCCTCATCAGCAAGGGCTTCAAATCTGGTTCCCTCGATCCAACTCTCTTCACAAAACGATATGATGATGCATTATTCATATGTCAAATTTATGTTGATGACATAATATTTGGATGCACTAACAAGAAATACAGTGAAGAGTTTGCATTCTTGATGAGTGAACAGTATCAGATGTCGATGATGGGCGAACTGAAGTTCTTCTTAGGACTCCAAATTCGTCAACAACGCAACGGCATCTTCATCTCTCAGGAGAAGTACCTCAAGGAGTGCCTGAGGAAATTCGGGATGCAAGACTGCAAGGGCATCAAGACACCGATGCCTACAAACGGACAACTTGGCCCCGGTGAAAATGGCAAGGACTACGATCAAAAGGTATACCGCTCCATGATAGGTTCACTGCTATATCTATGTGCATCCAGGCCTGATATAATGTTGAGCGTTTGCATGTGTGCCCGATTCCAAGCGGCACCAAAGGAATCGCATCACCAAGCGGTGAAACGAATTCTTCGATATTTGGCTCACACCCCGTCGCTTGGCTTATGGTATCCAAAAGGCACACAGCTGGATCTCGTCGGGTACTCAGACTCAGATTATGCTGGAGATCGAGTGGATCGAAAGTCTACCTCAGGAACATGTCACTTCCTCGGACGTTCTCTTGTATGCTGGTCATCGAAGAAGCAGAACTGCGTCTCCCTCTCCACCGCTGAAGCTGAATACATTGCTGCTGGTGCAAGCTTCTCACAGCTTCTTTGGATGAAGCAAACCCTGAAGGACTACGGCATCAACCTGAAGAAAGTACCACTACTATGTGACAATGAGAGCGCCATCAAGATCTCTCAGAACCCAGTACAGCACTCGAGGACGAAGCATATTGAGATACGGTATCACTTTCTTCGGGATCATGTCTTGAAGGAAGATATCGTCATCAGCCACGTGAAGACTGAAGATCAACTTGCTGATATATTCACTAAGCCTTTGGATGAGAAGCGATTTAGCACTCTGAGGTGTGAGCTAAATATCTTAGATTCCTCAAACGTCCAGTGAATGGACACACATCCTAACACTTCAACAATATTGAAGAATCCTGATGCACAACACACGATGCGTCGTACTCCTCAACTCATGAGGAACTACCTTGCTATGTGTGAAGAAATTAACGTGGAATTGACTCAAGATCCATACGACAATTGTATGGTATCAAGTGTCTCATTCCCTATAAGGTGGGTAGCGCCACCGCACAAACACCTCAGGATTGGGTGATCCTCAACTACCTCAGGATTTGATGTTATTGATCTTCCTCAGGATTCGAAGTCTTCATTTCTGATGATTATCGTGTTTGTCCTCAACAGCGTTCACCTATAGTTATTGATCTTCAGTTTTTGCTTCTTCAACTAGGTGAACGTGATCGGACCCATCTCTCTGTGCTCACTTATCTAATCTGTCTATCTCATATGCGTTCATCAGGAAATTATATTCCTCTGGCATGAGACCTGTCATCATCATTTGCCTGAGACCATTTGTCTTTGTCTTCAGCCATTATCCTCAATGTCCTCAAATCACGGATTTCCTGTTACAACTGTCTTCAATTTGTTGCGATTTTACCGCACGTCGTAATTATCCACTATCACGATATTCACTGAGGATCCCAACAATCAGGGGCTATCTCGTCCACAAATGTCGCAACCTCTTCAGCTCCCACCCCTCTATAAATAGCCCTCTTCCCTCCCCCCCCCCCCGGGTCATTTACCCCCCAACGCCTCCCTCACTCTCGCGCCGCCGCCCTTGAGCTCCTCACGCTCGAGCGCTAACATTGCCGGAGTTCGCCGTCACCGGGGACGAAGACACATTGTTCCTCAGCATTCGCCTCAAGTCTGGTATGCTTATTCCTCAGTGGTTTATTCCTCAGCACAACATTCCTCAGTACTGTTCATCCTCCACTGTGCTGCTAGCTCACTGAAACCTGTACCTATGCCTCAATCCTTTGTTTTACTCAACCTATTCCTCATGAACGCATATAACCGTACCCCACTTCCCTCGCAACTTAATTCTGTCATAGGTACATGTCTGCTGAGGAATCGCATGGTTCTCATAGTCTCACTTCATTTGCAGCTCAGCTCGAACGTACAATTCCTCAGTCTCCTCAGCTGAAGAAAATGGCTCCTCGACGTAAAATCACTGATACCGCAAAAGACCTGCCCCTAAAGCTATATGAAAAGCTGAAGACTCCCGAAAGAGAAACCGGTGAGGAACGTAAGAAACGGGTTCAGAAAATCACAAGAGAATGGGCCAAGCGTTGGGTGGCCTACCAATGGCTGAATCCTCAACATGAGGAAATGTTCGCAGTCAATCCGCCCCTGAAGACCTTGGGTATCAAGGCTCGACCTCCACCAGCTCCTGGTGTTGTTCCTGATCCAACCACACTGCGCAGACCTGAAGACTTTCCTGCGGCATATGAGCTTTACCTCAAACGCTCTCGCAGCCGTGTCAAAAATCTGGTCCGTGACATGACTGCTTCAATACAAATTCCGCCTCAAGATCAGTCTCAACCTAGACAACAACCTCCGCCTCAGCACCGCAAAAAGGCTCCGGGCATGAAACCTTTCTCTAAGACCTCAACTAAGCCTCAAGTTGTTGGCTCCTCATGTCAACGAACAGATGGTGCTGCCCCCTCTTCAAGAATACGCACTGATGAATCTGGTGCTCCTGAGGCCTCAACCACAATGCCTCAGCATCACCTGAAGACCAAAACTGTTCTTCAACGAGGCCCTCGTCCTTCACCAAAGAAAACTGCTATGCGTGGCGCCATCCATCATACTCCTCAATCTTCTAATGATGAAGATGAATTTGAGGATCTGGCCGGCTTCGTCGCCACTGAAGCTGATAAGATTGAATACGTGCGTGCTGCGGCCAGACGCAAAGCTGAAGCAACGGGTTCAGAAATCCCGCTTCTCCTTGATCCCAAGAAGATCTTGGAGTACATTGAAATTTGGTCTGTTAAGCCTGACACTCCGCTTGATGATTTGGACATTCCGAAAGACATCAAGTTCTATGTTCAACAGTTCCTCATAAATGAGATTCATCAACGTGATCTTCAGAAACAGTTGAAGGCCAAACTGAAGAAAGTCCACAGTGACTTCAAGAAGAAACCTATCACTGAAGTTACTCCTCAGGAGTTTACTGAGCATCAATGCGAAGTTCAACGTCTCAACATTGAGTTCGCTGCCAATCGTGCTTATATTGGTCAATCCAAGGAACGGATCTCACAACAGATGACCAAGTTGATGAAGCTTCGACAGCCTGCTGATGCCTCTGCCAAAAGCCTCAAGCGCACGCCTGAAGCACAACCCTCAACTCCACCTGCTGCAAAGAAGCCTGCTGTTGAGGATCCCATTGATGCTACACCCCTTTCCTCAGCTCCTCCTACAACACAGCCCGCTGATACCACCACTCATATCACTGCTGCCTCAACTCCACCTCAAAATCCTCAGCGCAGCTTAATAGTCTTCACTCCACCCTCTGCTGCAACACCCTTTGTTCCAACTCCACCGTCCCCACCGCCACCAGTTATCACTGAGGTTGAAGACATGGACGTTGATATTATGGATGATGGAACTCCTCGCATTTATGATGAGGACTATGGGCTGACAAACTCACCCACTCATACTGTCTTCTCACCTGAACCTCACTCCAACACAGTGACCGAGGTGCTTCCTGACACTTCTCTGCAGTCTGAAGCCTCTGTTGGTGCATCTTCCTCAGCGTCTGATGCTGATGACCCCGAAGCCTCTTGTGCTCCAACAAATTCTGCTGCTAATACTGATGCTGCAGCAAACACCACCACTGATACTGATGCAGCTGACACTACAACTGCTGATCCTCAGCCAGACCCACCTGCTGCTGAAACTGAAGCTGAAGCCGACCAAAGCACAACTGCCCCTCCTGAAGCAGAAACCAGTACAAATGCTGAAGCCTCAAAGGATGGCTCTGAAGACAAACAGGCCACATCACCTCGTCTCCCCAAGGACATCAACACATCTGTGCCTGACGCATCTGCAGCGACTCCGCCTCATCCTCAAGCTACTCTTCAGATTCAAGTGCCTCAAGCGCCTTCCCCACCTCAAGGCCCAGTTCAAGCTCGGTCCTTGTGTCCAAAGCAGAAGAGACCATTCTTCCGTGACCTTGAAGCTGATGATACTCCAAGCTTTGATGCTACTGATTTCTTCAACGCCATGAGTTTCTTTCAAGAGGGGATTCAAAATCCGTATCACTCTGCTCCACCTCGAAAGCTGCTGAGGTTCTGGACTGCCACTCAGAAGAACTACTATGCTTCAGTGCTCTACAAGCAAAACAAACTGTTTCCTCACAAGCACATTCCTCTGATGGATATGGAAGCCCTTCCCTGCTTCAACAATGTGCTTCAGGATCTGCATCATGCCAAGCTGCTTCAATTCTGCTCTGAATGCATACACTAGAATGAAGAGCTTGTGCTTCAGTTTTATGCCACTTTGTATGTTTCAGGAAATCCTCTAGATATCAACACCTGGACCCTCGAGTGGATGACTGAGCATCATCACTACACCATCACTGTTCCTGAAGCAATTGAGATACTTGAGTTTTATCAGTGCACTTCCCCTGCGGCCTGCTCCTATGGGTCTCAGATTCTTCGCGATGACCCGATGAACATGCTCATGAAGCCTCAGGCCCCTGAAGCCCCAGCTCGCACAACGTTTCCAGTCTCTGAGCTTCAGTATCTGCCGAGTACATTGTATCGGATTCTGGAGAAAACCTTCTGCCCCATCAAAGGCTATGAATCCTCAGCTGAAGAAGTAGTTGGCGTCATGAAGAACATCCTTCACAACCTCTGCATGTCTGGGCCAATCAACGTCCCTGACTTCTTCTTCAGAACTCTTGCTGATGCTGCACAGAATCCACACATCCTGAAGCCATACGCGCCATGGATCATGAAGCTCATCTGCGCAGTCACAAGAATTGAGTATCAACCTGATCACCCGAATCACAGGACCTATCTGCCACCTGTCGAAGTGCTTCAGCATACAATTGCCACAAATGACAAAGGCAAAGGCCTCTTTTATGAAGAAGTTCTCCCGACCAATTCCCTCGCTGGAAATATTCGTCATCCTCAGTCTCGCACAACTGATGAAACCCGCACTCATGCTTCAACTGAGGATACAACTCAGGCTCGAGTGATGACTGATCGAGAGCTTCTGATTAGCCTTCATCAGAAAGTTGACAGAAATCATGACTGGGTAAAGCGTCAGTTTTCTGAGATCCTCAGCTATATGGCTCAGACACATTCTTCAGTGAAGAAAGTACATCAGTATACTCATCATACATATCAACATCTTGATGCCTTGATGAAAGAAGTACTCACTCCTGAAGACATTGCACAGTTGGATCTTCAAAAGCCTCCGATTCCAGCAATCAAACCACCGAGGCAATTCAGACGCTGCACGACTCCTCCTCCGGCCATGGATTCTTATTCCTCAAACCAGGAGATGACTGCTGAAGAAGCTGAAGACACAGCTGCCTGCCCTCATACCGCAACGGACTTCCTCAGGCATGACTCACCTCTGCCTTGAAGCAACTACAAACGGGCGTTAGCTTTAGTTTTTCCCTTTTTGTTCATTATATGACAAAGGGGGAGAAGTATGTTAGTCTTCAAGCGGGTCTTAGTTATGGGGTTCTTCAGTTACAACTCTCGTTCTTCAGACATTTTTGTAATGAGTTGTAAACTGTTATTTTGGTGTTTGCCTGATACTTTTTCTCAGTTATCTCATGCTATTTTCTCACATTTATCATATATGCATGTGATTGTCTCTGCAAACATCTATATCAGTGCGGTGGTTAAATCCTCAAACATTTCAGAACATGCACTGATACAAAAATACCTGGATATAGGGGGAGCTCCTCATATACCTCAAAATGCTTTTGATATTAAACATTCTTCAACTTATATGCATATCCTCAGGGGGAGCTTCACTATATTCAGTTTAAAGTTAAAAAAATGTTCTTCAAAGTTTCTTTTCTTCAAACTCATAATTTTACCCCCGTTGAAGCTTAACCTGATTGTCATCAAATCACCAAAAAGGGGGAGATTGTAAGTGCATCAAGTGCCTTCCCCTTGAGGTGTTGGAGTTTGATGTCAAAACGGTTAAGGGACTGATGTGTTTTGTGAGTATACACAGGAGAACAGTCCCTGATGAGGTGTTTAACCACCAATGTTGACCCCCCAAAATGTTGAGGAACATTGAAGAAAATGGTGCGTTTCCTGAAGAATGAAGTCGCGCAAAATCCTAAGGAAACAGGATCCTGAAGCGTTCGGTTGAAGTGCTCGTTTGAAGCTGAAGCTAAAGACGGTCCTGAGGACGTTCGCGCTGAAGACGAAGTTGAAGCGTAGTCTTCGTTAAGACTCTTTATATTTCTTGAGTCATAGGAAACACCGCACTGTTGGAGGGGTTGAAGAAAACGAGTTCCGAAGGTCTGAGGAAGTGCTCAGTTAGGAATCCTGAAGAAAAACCCTGAGGAAATCTCCTGCAGTAGAAGTTCAGTCCTCGGGTGTCTGAGACTTTGTTCTTCAGGACACTGAGGTAACTAACTTCGGTTGAGGAGTCTGGAGAGAGAATACTTTGACCGTGCCACATGTTGCGTGGTGAGAGGCTAGAACCTGTCTAGCAACGGTCTGTTCCGAGGGCATGAGAGTAATTGCATGCATGGGCATTTTGTCCTTTCACCTTGGGTTGCTCCGCGGCTATAAATAGCCACCCCCAGCCCCATTTGTGGGTTGGCTGCTCCGAGAGGAAAACTGACACTTGTCATTTGAGAGCAACCCACCTCAGTTAGGAAACTGAAGAACCTTTGTGAGGAAAACCACCAGCCTGAGTAGTTGAGCATTTCTGAGGAAGTCGGTTCGAGTGATCCGAAGCTTTTTACTCTTGAAGACTGTGATCTTGCAGCCGGTGTAGTAGTCTTCAGTCTGAGGAAGTCAAGATGCAATTGTGACTTCCCGGAGTGACTGAGTCTGTGAAGGTTTCGGGAGTCTACCTTGAAGACTCACCTGAGTTATTGGACGGAGTCTGAGGACTTTAGTTCAAGGAGAACAAGGTGAAGACTATGTCTTCTGAGTTGAATCTCAGCCTCTCCAACCAGACGTAGAGTTGTCACAGCAACTTGAACTGGTCTACCAAACCAATGTCTTCAATTACTGGTGACATCTCTTCAATCTCTTAAGCTTCAGTATTATGTCTTCAGTATCTATGGTGACTTCCTGTGCTTCAGCTCTCCCTCTGCTATTTGTCTTCATACTATGGATCTGAAGCACTTCTGCTTATCTGAATTGATTTATTTCTGTTGCATTATGATGTGCTGCCCTAATGATTACATTCTGCAAAGTTTTATTTCTTCATGATTTTGGTTACTTCTTCAGCTTCATGATTGCTTCAGTCCTGAAGAAAAACAAAATCCTGTAGTAAATTTGAAAATCTCCCATTCACCCCCCTCTGGTCGATATATTGCACTTTCACCTTGTGAGCATCCTATCATGATCAAGGCACCTATGTATGAATTCTTGTTTTTCTTGTTGTGTTTTCTAGGATCCGACGGATTATTAGATTATGTTCAGTTTGTGTTGAGTAATATATTTGGTTTTGCATGTTCTCCGTTGTCATTTGTTATTTTGTCCAAGTAGTAGATTCCGACTCCAAGAGGGAGCGTTATGCTAGATGATGGATTCATGCCTCCCGATGTCTAGCTTGAGTGACAGAAACATGAGACTAGGGAATGCGTTGTTGCCATTAGGGGTAAAACAGCGGTGTTAAGGATTTCTTACATTACGCATAGAGTGTTAGGGCAGTTGTTCGTTGCTTTGAGCTTACATTTTTAGTTGGGGTTCACAACTTAATACCAGCGAGATGTTCTTGATAGATATCTCAAGGTGGATGATTATTGAGTAGATGCTTGTGAATAAACGATCTACTAGTCTTGGTGTAATGCCCAAACGATTGAGCCTCTTACTTTCTAGTGGCATAATTAGCATTGTGGTGCTTTTATAATTATGTCAATTGCCCAGCTGTAAATTTTTTACACATCATAGTTGTTTACTGTCTTTTGGGAGAGAGACACTATTGATACGTCCCAAACGTATCTATAATTTCTACATTCTCCATGCTTCTTTTGGTGATATTTCTATATGTTTTGATGCACTTTCATACCATTTACAACATACTTGGACTAACCTACTAATTCAGTGCCCAGTACCAATTTATGTCTGTTATTGTTAGTGAATTGCAGAAAAAGGACAAATATAAAAGTGCTCGGAAAATTCCAGAAAAAATACTAAAAAAATATCCAAGTCGGAAGACTTCAGAATCCCGAAGAGGGCCCCGAGGGGGGCCACCCCTTGTCCAGGCACCTCCCTGGTGCGGTTAGGGGGGTGGTCGCGCCACCTGGCCGCCTGGTCCAGGGGGGCACCCCTCAGGGCCCCTTTTGGCCTATATTTACACGGTGCTCCAAAAACCCTCGAGAGCAAACCGTTATGCGATTTCATCTACTGTTCTTCCGCCGCGGTGATACGTCCCAAATGTATCTATTATTTTTGCTTGATCCATGCTTCTTTTGGTGATATTGCTATATGTTTTGATGCACTTTCATATCGTTTACAACATATTTTGACTAACCTATTAATTCAGTGTCCAGTGCCAGTTTCTGTCTGTTATTGTCCGTGCATTGCAAAAAAAGGACAAATATAAAAGTGCTCGCAAATTCCAGAAAAAGTACTAAAAATATCCACAACAGAAGACTCCAGAAGACCGAAGGAGGCCCAGAGGGGGCCACCCCCTTGTCAGGTGCCTCCCTGGCGCGGCCAGGGGTGGCTGCCTGGGCCAGGGGGCCACCCCTCAAGCCCCCCTCTGGTCTATATTTACCTATCGCTCTGTTATGCCATTTCGTCCACTGTTCCGCCTCCGCCGTGATTCCGATCTCAGGATCGCAAAAAGACATTTCCTGGCACCCTGTCGGAGGGAGGATTGACCTCCAGAGGCCTCTCCATCACCATGATCGCCTCGGGGATGCGCCGTGACTAGTACCCCTTGGACCATTGGTCGATTATTAGTAGCTAGATTATGTATTATCTCCAATCTTGAGCTTCAATGTTAGCCCTTATGAGTTGCCTATCATGATCAAGGCACCTGTGTATTAGTTCTTGTTTTTTCCATGTTGTGTTTGCTGTAATCCGATGCATTATGAGATTATGTTCAGTTTGTGATGAGTAATATTTTTTTTTACCTTTATATTTTTATTCTTGAGAATTCTTGCATGTAATCTATTGCATTTGTTACTTTGTCAGGTACTAGATTGCAACTCCAAGAGGGAGCGTTATACTTGATTGTGGGTTCATGCCCCCCGGTGTCTAGCTTGAGTGAAAGAAACATGAGACTAGGGGATGTGTTGTTCCCACCAGGAAGAAAACAGTGGTGATTGTAACTGCGGTTGCAAGGATTTCTTACATTACGCATAGAGTGTTAAGGCAGTTGTCTGTTGCTTTGAGACTACAATTTGGTTGGGGTTTCCAACTTAATACCAGCGAGATGTTCTGGATAGATATCTTAAGGAAGATGATTAGTTAGTAGATGTTGATGAATAAACGGTCTACTTGTTTTGGTGCAATGCCCATACGATTGAGCCTCTTTACTTTCTAGTAGCATAATTAGCATTACGGTGCGTTTATAATTATATCATTTGCCCAGTTGTAATTTGTTCACCCAACATAGTTGTTTATCGTCTTTTGGGAGGGACACATCACTAGTGAAGTCATGGGACCCCAGCCCATATTTCCATCATAGTTTACTCCGTTCTCTTTTACTGCTTTTATTTCCTTTCAGTTGCAATTATTATTTTTCCCCTTTGTGTTTGATTCTTTGTAAACATCAAGACCGGAGAGATTGACAACCTCTCTGACTCATTGGGAGCAAAGTTATTTGCATTTGTGTGCAGGTCCATTCGTTGCCACCTTCTTGCTGACCTTGGAATCCTACTAGAAACAAACCTTGGTATTTTCACCGAGGGAAATTTGCTGATATCTACATCATAACCTTCCACTTGGGGTAACCAACGAGGAAGTGTTATCTACACCCATCAAGCAAATTTCTGGCGCCGTTACCGGCTGATGACCCTCAACTATAGGGGATCAATTGTAGCGTTTTCGATAAATAAGAGTGTCGAACCCAACGAGGAGCAGAAGGTATTGGTAAGTGACTTTGGTAAAGAAATAATTGCAGGCACTGAAAGATAACTTTTTAGGGGTTTTTCGGTATAAGAAACAAGAAGGTAAAAGCAAGAAAAGTAAAAGGTACTGAGAAGTAACAAGTGCCCAATCCTTTTGAGCGAAGGATAAGCCTGGCAACTGAACTTATAAATGCTAAAACGTTCTTGAGGACACACGGGAGAGATAGTCACGTGCTTTCTCCATACTCCGTATCGATACTATGTTTTGTGTTGATAAGTGATGAGTGGGTGGATCTATGCTAGTACACCTTCTAGACTAAGATAAGTGCAATATTATGATTAAACATCTTGCAAGCATCCGAAAATATAAGATAGTAATTAAGGCAAAATCCTAACCATAGCAATACGATCGATGATCCATTGTTCCCTTGTGCAAAAGCGTAAAAACTGGGGTTCAGGTTTCTGTCACTCCGGCAACCCACCGTAAGAATTCTTTATACACAATGAATTCCCCTAGGTCCTTAATAAGGCGAAGTGTTGAGTTTTGGACTCACACAACACCACTAGGAAAATAACAACACATTAAGTATCAAACAACACATATTACTTCAACATCATATGACTACTAGCAACTAGACTTCTCCCATGTCCTCAAGAACTAAAGTAACTACTCACAAGACATAAAAGAGATCATGATCAGTGGGGATAAATAGATGATAAACAATCTGGACATAATAATATTTCTCCAACAAAACTCAATAGCATTCACCACAAAGTAGTAATCAACACCGATAGAGTAGAGAGGATAGATAGTACGGATTACAACACAAGTTGCAATTGTGAGATGAGATGGGATGGTGGTGGAGATGGTGCTGATGTTGGGGATGATGTTGATGATGATCTACATGATGCCTGTGACGATGGTGATGACGATTGCGATGATATCCCCTTCCAGGAAGTATTCTACCCGGTGGAATCTGCCCGCCGGAGATGTCTTTTCTTCTCTGTAGGTTTCCGCCACGAAGCGGCGGCGTAACTCACGAAACTCCTCCCCTTTTAGGGTTTTTGGATGACGAGGGATATATAGGCCAGAGGGGGGAGCCGGGAGTGGCCCCAGGGGTCCAGGCGCCCTCCCGACACTCCCTTGGTGGGGGCCGCGTTAGGTGGCCGCTTGGGCACCTGGTGGGCCCCCTCTGGCTCTTGTTTTGCGTGCCTCCATCATTCTTTTGGAAAACGGCCTCCGTTAATTTTCAGGTAATTTGGAGTTCTTCTGATTAACCAACTCAGTATCCACTTTTTACCGCTGAATCCTGCGTCTGCTGCTTCGGCATCGGAAAGTTGAAAATTGTGTAAAACAAGCCAAAACAACATAAGAATACCATCATAACATGAAATATAATATCAATGAATAGGGATGAATTACTATACAAAATAGTGATGCATTTTGGACGTATCAACTCCCCCAAGCTTAGACCTCGCTTATCCCCAAACGAATACTGAGCTCGGTAAACCTGTCCAAAAGTTTAGAGAGTGAAGTGTCGATAAACAGAATACGGACAAGAAGCATCATGATTTCTTCACCAAAGTCAAGCATCCTCAACAGCAACCTCAACTCATAAGGCCCTTATGAGAAATTAATAACAATTATAATCATAACTAGGGCTGAGAAAACTCATCAAATTATGGCAAACATATCCTTTGTCAAAGGAAAACTAATAACTTTTACTTTTGCTCTGTCTTTTTATAATGAAACAATTTGAAGGTTTTGAAAGAACATGTTATTAGTCATGAAGTGAAAATGCTAACACAAAGGAAGATGCTTTCTTGGCGTAAGCTTTCGCAACGAACGTACTTATCAAATGATAATGTCAACAAGGATGTGGCATGGCAAAACTTAATGCAGCATTATATGAATGAATCCTCATCAACATCAAGTGCCTATCCTCTTTGGGAAAAGAAAGAAGTAGGAAAAACTAAATCAACATAAAAGTGAAAGAAAAGCCTTGTTATAGGAAAGTAGGGAAAACTCATGTGCTATCCTTAAATCAAACAGAATGAAAACAAATTTTGGGAGGTGCATAGTTTTTTAACGAATGTTAATAGATATCTCAATTACTTCTCAAGCTGGACAAGTTTCGAGGAACGGCTCCAAAGTGGGGACGATCACATCCCCTTAATCTCCTTTGTTTACCACTGCCAAAGTTTCTGATTTCTCATAGACCAAGCGTGAAGGAGGGTTTGTTTGTTGTATTATCTTATGAGCTGGGCGACTCATGCCAGTTCCTCCTCGTATTATGGGTTTGCAGATTAGACATGCAATCCCGGGGTAAAACTTGTCCAACTTAAGAAGATCATGAATTACCTACTACTTCCTCATGAGGCACAAAACAGAAGATTTTGAACATTTCAGGATAACACATAAATTCTATACTTTTTAGGAGTGGTAGGGATATACCACGAATAGGAAGATATGGTGGACTCATATGGAAGATATTGGTTTCAGGGTATGGATGCACAAGCATAAATCTGCTTGGCAAAGAGTTTGGCTAGCAAAGGCTTTGAGAGAACAGACAATTGATGATGACCGAGATGCAAAGCACATAAAGCATAAACATTAAGGTGAGAATAACACATCAAGTTGTCTTCCTTGTCAACATAACACTTAAAGCATAATAACATAAAGGTTTTGGCTATCTCGCTACTTGAGAAAACATGCATGTTGTCATGACAAAAGCTATTTTTGCCAAAATTAAAAAAGTTTTCAGAGCCATACCTAATATAAGGTCAATACTCCCCATAAGAATCATCATATAAGGTCAATTGCGTGAAGAGAATACCGAGTGCAGCGAAGGAACCAATAGACTTCTCATTAATATTCCATCATAGACGACTCCACACTCACAGATACAAACTCTCCACAAAGGAGTCATAGACCTCAATGCAAACACCTATTTCATATAATACTTCCCTAGACACGATACGACTCTACTTGGCTCTAAATGACTAAGATAAAGATAAAGATACCGGGCACTCCCCCAAGCTTGGAACAAGCTAAGGGGATGCCATTACCCAGGAGATTTACTCCTCATTCATGTTCCTGTTGATCACGTAGTCCTTGGCTAAGCGCTTCCATGGAAGAGGTTTTACCGTCTCATAATAAGCTTCAGTCTCCAATATCATGCTTTCAGCACCTAAACCCATGCTTAGAAACTTTAGTTCATACTCACAGTTCTGGTTGTGCAAAGCATAAATCTGCCCTTGGAGCTCTTCAATTCTTTCTTCTGATGTGGTGATGCTTGCCCACATCTCCTTCATCTCCTTCTTGTAGAAATCCTTCAGGTCGTTGATAAGGTCGAAGTTGACTTCAAAACCACTCTCAACCATCTTCTTGTACTTGAAAACTTTTTGCTCAACTTCTTCTAGCCTGGCCTGGATGCTCCCCTCCTTGACAGGTTCCTTTAGATCTTCTTGGTGGAGAACACCATCCTCCAACCGAACGGTTTGAGGGTCCTTCTTCACCTCAGCGAGGTAAGGGTTGATGATGTTGACGACGAACTTGTCCTTGGGGGAACTTGGGGAAGCCATGGCACCTAGGTCTAGCTAAAAGATTTCTTGGCAGAAACAGCTCGAGAAGAAAACACACGAAATCGCGAGATACGTTGCCGGGACTATCCGGGCAAAAATTTCTACAACAGAAGGAAATCAACCAGCCAAAGCGAAGTCGGAGACGGACTCCAGGGTGCCCAGGCGGCCTCCCGGCGCGGCCAGGAGGTAGGCCGCGCTAGGGGGCACATGTGCCCCCTGGAGCTCCTCTCCGGCTCCAATTAGTCTTCGAATTTTCCTAATTTTGAAAAAACTCGTAATATGGAAGTTTTATGGCGGTTCACGATGTTTCCTTACCGTAAACATACCTTTTATTATTCTGCTTCTGCTGGTGTCTGAAACCGGGCTGCAATGAGTTGTTGTGTGTATTAAATTCACATAAACATTGACGAGGTCTCCCGCCATGTAATGCTTGAGTCTTTGCCCATTCACAACTTGAGGTTTGGTGTCATCAAAATTGTTAATCTTGATTGCACCGGAACGGTAGACTTCTTCGATATGAAATGGCCCTTCCCATCTAGAAAGTAATTTACCTGGAGAAAACCTGAAACGAGATCTAAACAACAAAACTTTATCACCAATATTAAATTCACGTTTCAGAATCCTTCTATCATGAAACTTCTTTACCTTCTCCTTGAACATTTTAGTACTGTCGTAAGCTTCACTTCTCCACTCATCTAGAGAAGTTAAGTTCATGAGGCGCTTTTCACAGGCCAACTTTGGGTCGGCATTAAGCTCTCTAACAGCCTAGAAAGCTTTGTGTTCTAATTCTAATGGCAAATGCCAAGCCTTACCATAGACCATCTTATAGGGAGACATGCCCATGGGATTTTTGTAAGCAGTTCTATACGCCCACAAGGCATCTCTTAAATTCTTCGACTAGTCCTTCCTAGAACTATTGACTGTCTTTTGCAAGATCAACTTGATCTCTCTATTGGTGAGCTCAACTTGCCCACTAGTTTGAGGATCGTACAGTGAAGCAATTCTATGATTGACATCGTACTTAGCTAAAGATTTTCTAAAAGCTCCATGTGTAAAGTGTGATCCTCCATCAGTCATGAGGTAACTGGATACACCAAACCTAGGGAAAAATACATCTTTGAGCATTTTCAAAGATGTCTTGTGATCAGCACTCTCAGTGGGGATTGCTTCAACCCACTTGGTTAAATAATCAACAGCTACTAAGATGTGAGTGTACTTGTGTGAGGGAGGAAAAGGACCCATAAAATCAAAACCCCAACAATCAAAAGGCTCAATCACGAGAGAGTAATTCATAGGCATCTCATTCCTCCTACTAATATTACCAACTCTCTGACACTTATCACAAGATAAAACGTAATTTCTAGCATCTTTAATGAGAGTAGGCCAATAAAAACATGATTGGAGAACCTTATGTGCGGTCCTCTCACCGGCATGATGTCCTCCATGGGGACTATTGTGACATTTTCTGAGAATGTCCTTCTGCTCGTGTTCCGGTATGCATCTTCTCACGATCCCGTCTGTACTTTCTTTGAAAAGATGAGGGTCATCCCAAAAGTAATGCCTCAAATCATGGAAGAACTTCTTCCTTTGCTGAAATGTTAAACCTCGAGGCAAATACTTTGCAACGATAAAATTAGCATAATCTGCAAACCAAGGATCGTAAAGAGATTGTACTTTTACAACGGCAAGTTGTTCGTCTCGAAAATTGTCATTGTCTCGGATGGGATCATGCGGTATATCTTCCATTCTTGTAAGATTATCCGCTACCGGATTGTCTGCTCCTTTCCTATCAACAATCTGTAAATCAAACTCATGAAGAAGGAGTACCCACCGGATGAGTCTTGGTTTGTCATCCTTCTTCGCCATAAGTTACTTAAGAGCAGCATGGTCAATATGAATAATAACTTTAGAGTCAACAATATAAGGTCTAAACTTACCACAAGCAAACACTACTGCTAAGAATTCCTTCTCAGTAGTAGCATAATTCTTTTGAGCACTATCAAGGGTTTTGCTAGCATAATGTATAACATTCAATTTCTTATCAACCTTTGTCCTAAAACAGCTCCAACAGCAAAATCACTAGCATCACACATAATTTTAAAGGGCAATTTCCAATCATGTGGTTGTACTATAGAAGCGGTTATTAAATCTTTCTTAAGAAACCAGCATGACCGAGAAAACTACGAATACCTTTAATGTCCCTTGGATATGGCGTCCTTTCAGTAGCTTCAATCTTCGCCTTGTCCACTTCAATTCCCCTTTCAGAAATCTTGTGACCAAGAACGATCCCTTCGTTAACCATGAAGTGGCAGTTCTCCCAGTTTAAAACTCAATTTGTTTCCTCGCATCTCTGCAAAACTTTATTAATATTGTGGAGACAGTGGTCAAAGGAAGTTCCCTAGACGGAAAAATCGTTCATGAAGACTTCCACAATCTCCTCACAGAAACCATGAAAAATAGCAGACATGCATCTCTGAAAAGTAGCAGGTGCATTGCATAAACAAAAGTCATACGCCTATAATCATAAGTACCGTAAGGACACGTGAAAGTGGTCTTCTCTTGATCGGCAGTGTTGACATGAATTTGAGAGAAACTAGAGTACCCGTCAAGATAGCAAAAGTGGGTGTTTTTGGAAAACCTCTCAAGCATCTAGTCGATAAAGGGAAGCGGGTAGTGGTCCTTCCTGGTTGCCTTGTTCAACTTCCTACAGTCAATACACATTCTATATCCAATAACAAAAATCTTTGAGGTATTAGTTCATTTTTATCATTAAGAACAACAGTCATACATCCTTTATTAGGAACACAATGAATGGTACTTACCCATCTACTATCATCTATACGATAGATGATACCTGCGACTAGAAGCTTGAATATTTCAGTCCTAACCACATCCTTCCTCCTTGGGTTCAGCCGTCGTTGATGATCAACAACTGGCTTAGCATCAGGCTCGAGATTGATAGTATGTTGGCAAATCGATGGACTAATCCCTTTAAGGTCATCAAGGGTATAGCCAAGGGCACCATGGTGTCTGCGAAGTGTCTCCAATAATCGCTCTTCCTCAAATCCTGAAAGGTTAGCATTGATAATAACAGGATATATTTTATTTTCATCTAAATAAGCATACTTGAGCGTATCGGGACGTGGTTTGAGGTCAAACACCGGTTCTTCTTTTGGTTGTGCTAGGATTCATAAAGCTTCAACCGGAAGGTTGTGATTCAGATAACAGTTTTTCTTTTGAATATTTTTTTCTAACTCATTTCTCTCTTTCATATGCATATCATTCTCGTGGTCTTCCATATATTGTTGCAAAGGATCGTTATGAGGAATAGCAATGGAAGCAATATTTTCAATAATTTTATCATCACTAGGTAAATTAGTACCACGAGGCTGCTTAGAAAACTTAGAAAAGTTAAATTCATATGGTTCACCATTGAACTCAACAGAAACTTTACCCTTTTTGCAGTCTATTATAGCTCCACAAGTGCTGAGGAAAGGCCTACCAAAGATAATAGGGCAGAAACTATCTTGCACTGAACCAAGTACTAGAAAGTCGGTACGATACTTTACCTTTCCACATAGGACTTCAACATCTATCACAATCCCAATGGGAGAGATAGTTTCTTTGTTTGCTAGATAAATAGTAACATCAATCTCTTCAAGTTCACAAGGTGAAATTTCACCCATGATCTCCTGGTAGAGTGTGTAAGGAATAGTGCTAGCACACGATCCCAAATCGCATAGCCCGTAATAATTGTGATCTCCGATTTTAACACATACAACTGGTTTACCTGAAATTGGGCCCTTATTCTTGGCTGTAACAATGTTAGTTGAAACAGAACAAAAATTTATATTGAAATCTAAAACATCATTAGTAACTAGATCTTTAACCACCGCAACTTGAGGATCGACCTTGATCTGGTCCTCAAGAGTGCTCCCTTATCCTTGTCGGAAAAGGGGGTTTTCATACATAATTGTAGGCAAAATAGGGTCAGCAATGTTGATATCAACAGGTAATTCTTTAAAGGGTTTATGATACTGATCCTTCTCTTCTTTAGCAGAGTCAATGTGAGAGGCAAAGTTCTTACAAAAATCAATCATAAGTTGGGAATCAAGACCAATCTTAGAGCAAAAGGTATTAAAGTAATCAGTTTTCACATAGCTCTCAATATAATCATGCTCATAATTTATAGCGGGTTCAATACCTTTATCGATTTCCCAGTCTTCAGTGTTCTTCTGGATCCTGTCAATGAGATCCCATCTTTCTTCAACGCTTCTTGTTTGGAATACCCAGCTAGAGGAGGAATCCAAGATCTCCTTATCTGTAGGTTTCCGCCAAGGAGCGGCGGCGGAACTCGCGAAACTGCTCCCCTTTTAGGGTTTTTGGATGACGAGGGATATATAGGCCAGAGGGGGGAGCCGGCAGTGGCCCCAGGGGTCCAGGCGCCCTCTCGGCGCGCCCCTGGTGGGGGTCGCGCCAGGTGGCCGCCTGGGCACCTGGTGGCCCCCCTCTGGCTCTCGTTTTGTGTGCCTCGGTCATTCTTCTAGAAAACGGACTCCGTTAATTTTCAGGTAATTTGGAGTTCTTCTGATTAAGCAACTCAGTGTCCACTTTTTACCGTTGAATCCTGCGTCTGCTGCTTCGGCATCGGAAGGTTGCAAACTGTGTAAAACAAGCCAAAGCACCATAAGAATAGCATCATAACATGAAATATATCAATGAATAGGGATGAATTACTATATAAAATAGTGATGCATTTTGTACGTATCACCAGAGAATGAAGCAGGAATCTTTCCCCTCCAACTTAAGCACCCGCCACCTCGGCGCCTTTCTATGAAATCAAACATGCTTTCTTAATCCTTGTTATGAAAGAACAATTCTCTGATGCTAGATATGTTGCTTGTAACATCCCAAAATTTTCCAAATTTTGGAATGTTAATAAATAATATAATATTGATTGACTTGTTTGAAATTTAGAGTAAATGAAAACTTTTCATTTGAGTTTTTGTTTAAACCTTTACAAACCATTTAACAAAATTTGGATAATCATTTATCGAATAATAAAAATCTTGGTTGTGAAGTTTATTCAAAATTCAAAGAATGATTTTCTTTATTTTGTCTTTTTGAAATTTGGTAGGAACCACAATTAAATATTTTAGAGTGAGAATAAAATGACTTTCTCAAATTTATTATGGTCCAAAAAGCATTCTTGAATTTTTATTTTAGATTGGAGTTTATTTGATATTTACATTTAAGAGATATTTCCAATAATTCAATTAATAAATGAGAGGAGATAATATTACTTCTCCCAAAATAGTATTGGAAATATTTACAAATTTCCATTTGAATACTTGAATATATTTTATTAAACATTTTCGGCCTATATAAAATCCAAAAAAACACTAATTTAGGGAGTTGATTAATATCTTAGGTGTTTAAAAAATATTTATAAAATATATGCAGAGAAGAAAATATATTTTCCTAAAGACTATATTATATTTGACCTATAAAGTTTTATTATTTATTTGGGAGTAATTATTTTCAAATTGTATTTTTATTGCAAAAAAAACAGAAATCCTAATCCTATTGGGCCGAGCCTATTTTTTTCTCTCTATTTCTCTTTTTTTTTCTTTTTTTTGTTAGGCCAGATTTCCCACTAAAGCCCATACCCCGAGCGAGTCATCTTCCTCCTCCGTTCGTACGTGAACATCACGTTTCACAGTACGTGTTAGCCATGGCAAGTGAAGCTCTTCCTCCCTTCCTCCCATCTACTCCGTTAGCCGATTCACTTTAGAACCTACACAAAAATTGTGGACAAGTTCATGAGGAATCCATTCAGAGAAAAAAAACAAGCGTTTTAATGCTTTTAATTGTCCACAAATTCATTTATGAACACCATTAATGGTTTCCATAACCTCGCCTCGGATTTCCTTCTACGGAACTCCCCTCGCCCTATAAATACCGCCCTGGGGAGCACCTTCGATCCAATCCTCCACACGCCGAAAACCCCCATCTATACCCCTCTCATTTGCGAGCAATTTCTCGCCGAAGTTCGTCCTTTCGCCGAAGTCCGTCGTAGATCCCGACTTCTACAAGGTGAACAAGACCCTCTTTTTCTTCCGTATTCCACACGTTGTTGGTGCGCATCACCTTGACATAAATTGGAATCCGTTTTCATAGCCCGAGCGCGCCGTTCATGAAACCGTGAACCACCGGTTCTCTGACCAACTCCGGCGAACCTTCACAGTCATACAGTGATGAAGCCAAGCTTTGTACTTTTTCCAACAAGTTTCCCACGTCATACTCTACCCCGTTCGGACATTTGTTGATGCCGGAGACCCTTCTCTAAAATTCTGGCGAGATCTCTGGTGAGCTTTCTCTCCACTACTGTTCATTGCATTTTTTCTGTTAAAAAAATTCGAACAGATATCTGCCTATCAGATTTCGACACGTGGCAGCCCATTTTCAATCCCGTATATCATTTTTACAAAAAATACCTAAACTTTAGAAAATCATATATTCTAGCCCGTAAATCGGATTTCGACATATTTTATATCCCCGGATTCCTTGAAACATGTACTTTATTTTGGTCCAGTAATATTCCACTTTTGATAATTCTAAATTTAACTCAAATTTATTTTTGTAATTTGAGTATATTTGATATACATCATATTCTATAATTTATTTGGAATTGTTTTCTTCATCAAATTTGAACCTTAGATCCATAACTTTCTATGTTGACATTTGTCACATTCTTTCCATTATGTTAACACCTTATTTTGACCTCAAGCCTTTGATTGAACTTCCATTTAGTTACATCATTTTCCTTTATAAATTTGACCATAGAAATGATTCAATCTTTTCAAGATTTCTATCGGATCATTTTTGTATTCAAACATGTAATATCTTTTCAAATATCCACATGGTCAAACCAAGTGATGTTTGACATACTCTTCATCCAATTGATTTTATAATCAATCTTCAACATATCCAATTGATTTTGCAATCCCCAGAGATATGATTTCCATCATATTTTTTTCCAATCCAACTTGATCCTATCTCAACCTAGCCTCGCCGTAGTAATTAGTTTATTAATAGTAACAACTAAATATTTGTGTTGTTAATTGTATCTTTATTTGGATCTTCATTTTTTATTTGTGTTGTGTGCAAGTGTGTTGAAGTATTTCTCTTTTATAGTTAGATATATTGTAAAGAGAAGGAGAGACGACAACGAGTACAATATTTCATATTCAGGATCCAGGCAAGTTACTCTTTTGGTCATACTCCCCTTATACCTATATTTTTCCTATGCATTGTAGTCCAACTTAATATTATGCATTGATAGGATTATGTATTATATTACACTATTACACCCAGTAGTTCATTGAGGTAGGTCCGAACCTTATATCATTGTCGCCACCATGTAGAATTATACTGCTTTGCTAAGTAGACGTGGATTGGAAGTGATCCATTATGAGGTATGAGTGACTAAGTAGTAAACAGGACCAAGATAATCTTAATGAACCACCTAGGTGGAATGGTTGGGGCAACCTGGAGGAACCAGTGGATTTGCCTGAGTGACCTGGAGATGGCCAGTAATAACTGCGGGATGCCACCCAGGCTTAAAGGGATCAATCATATTTTTCACAACTAGAAGCTTACGTGTGTAGCCACAAGCTATTAAGGGCTCTGGCTTGGTTGATTAGTTGTAGTGAATCTTACTAGGTGGTGCTACGAACGTAGTTATGAGTAGGTGGGATGGGCACCGCCAGAGTAGGGGAAACTCTTCTAAAAGACCTTTTCTCGACCTTCCTGTTTCCATACAACGTGTAGTGTGGCAAATACCAAAGGAGGTGGTCAAGTCTTGTGGGGAAAAGTGCACAACCTCTGCAGAGTGTAAAAACTGATCATGATTAGTCGTGTCCCCGGTTATGGACAACTTTGAGCATCTAGAAGTGGGAATGTTGACGGATCTCATCATCTTTAATTAATCAATCGGGTTTAATCAACCTCGGGATTAGATTTACTTGGAGAAACCAATTCAATCATATTATGAACTTTGTAGTACTGATATGATATTCTTTGAGTAGGACAAAACCAGATTTATGCAAATAGAAACTCTTAGAGCTTTTCCACCAGCCAAATTGCATGTAGAAGATAGGTCTGTTATATATTCTTTTGGGAGTAACTTGCCGTACATTCAAAGTACTGGCCCATTTTCGGTTGTAACCTTCGGTGTTGCAGGATTGTATACGACGAGTAAGTGATGCGATGTAGGGTTACGATGTCTACACTCAACTTTGTCGTTGGTGTTGATGGGACTCCACTCATGTATTATTTATTTCCGCGGTGTATTCTAGCGAAAGGCTATAAGGTAATAAATAACATGTCCTTACGTTACTTTTTGACATGTGATTTATGGTATTTCATCAAGTACTATGTGTCCTAGCATACTGATCCAAGGATAGCACATAAGCACAGTAGACTTGGTTCCCTTCGGAACCGGGTCGTTACAAGATGGTATCAGAGCACATGTTGACTGTAGGTCGTGACCCTAGAAATTGGAAAGCCATTAGGAAGTATACTCTCTATAAATATTATTTTGAAAGAAAAAAATACATTACTACTTATCTTTTCAAAGTTTTACCAAACACTCCCTCTTACCCCAAATAAGTTAGACTATACCCATGCCACTTTGACCACTGATAAGGATTGTGTTATGTCACTTCGAGAAGGACAAGATATTGGGAAACTCAAGACCATTTCAGAGTACAAATGTTTTCAACGTGAATTGGAAGTATGGAAGTATGGAAGACTCGAAGAATTTGAATACTCTGAAGATCCCAAGATTACTCAAGACCCATAGAAGACCCGGATACATCCAAGACTAAGATGATTGTGAAGAAGTTAAGGAATATATTACACAATACCAATAGCATCCAAGACCACCATGAGAGTTGTGAAATGAATGAAAGAGTGCGAGTAGAGTGCCCGACCATGCGAGCTCAGGTGGAGGAAGGTACCATAGGAATTGTTTGATTGAATTTATGAGTGATATTTGGAGTTTTCTCAGAGTTTTTGCTATTTATTTAATGATCGGTGTCTATTGAATTGTTAAATTTAATTTTGTGTTTTTAGGATACGTATTCTGTAGGTTTTATTATTAATACAACCTTGAGAGGTGTGAGCAACGAATGATGTATTAGAAGACCATCACATCGATGAAACTCCTTGTATCGAAGACTTTCAAGAACCGAAGGGAATGAAGACTTCCTGACGAAACCGTAGTACACGAGTCTATTATGAATGTTAGTTGTTTAATGATTGTTGTGTACATATCCATCTCCCCTTCTCTCTAAAGATCTATCTTACCTCTGACCAACCATAAACCCCTTAGATGGACATTAATATTTTGATGAGACCAATGATCCAGTCAAATTGGAAGAGTGGATTTAGAATATAGATGGGTCAAGAGTCCCCCATATGCAAGGAGATCACAATAGTTGAACACGGAAGTTCTCCTATTCTACGGATGCAAGTTTTGAGCACAAACCATGTAGGATCATAGCCACCCAAAAACGTTTTATTAGTTTTGCAGGTAAAGACCTCTTTAAGAGGAGTGAGAAAGAGTGAGCATTAGAATACGCGATTCATCTATCTATATATTAAGTAATGATTTGAGTACAGGATGGATTGGCCCCCATACCGAAGACTCTTATTATATACTTTTGTATGTTTTATTAGTAAATCAGAGATCCTAAAACCCCGTAGTAGAGGGTCGATGCGACAAGCCAAAAACCATAGAGTGGTAAGACGCATTACCCTTGTAGATAGGCATCGTGCCTAACGTAGGTTGTACGGTGAGTAAGAAACATGAAGATTTTCAAGAAGCTTCATTTGGAAGTTATTTTGACCACCATGAGCATCTCGATAGTAAGTTTTGGAACCCATGTATTTTTTTGCAAGATTTGTTCCTTAGGGAGATGCAGATCTTTATCTGTAGAATCTAAATGAAGAACCGTCATGGAATGACGAATTTTGGAGACCCCATAAGCATTCTTCTAAGGGTGGTAGTTCTTGACACCCTGGTGTGGTAAATGGTCCAAAGCATGCCCTGGTCAAGATTCAGAACTGGTGTCTAAAGCCTCAAAACCAGGATATGATTGAGTAACAAAAATCATATGGAGTTGTGGAAGACATCACTGTTACGAGAAGTGAAAGATAAACAGCAAGCCTCATAATGTTATGCCAAGAGCATGGGGAAGTAACCAAAAAATAATCGAGCCTAACCCATTTATTTCTAGCCTTTGCAAATCTCGAGGACGAGATTTCTTTTAAGGGTGGTAGTTTGTAACATACCAAAAAGAATCCAAATTTTGGAATTTTAATAAAAAATATAATATTGATTGACTGTTTGAAATTTAGTGTAAATGAAAACTTTTCATTTGAGTTTTGGTTTAAACCTTTACAAACCACTTAATAAAATTTGGATAATCATTTATCGAATAATAAAAATCTTGGTTGTGAAGTTTATTCAAAATGCAAAGAATGATTTTCTTTATTTTGCCCTTTTGAAATTTGGTAGGAACCACAATTAAATATTTTAGAGTGAGAATAAAATGACTTTCTGAAATTTATTATGGTCCAAAAAACATTCTTGAATTTTTATTTTAGATTGGAGTTTATTTGATATTGACATTTAAGAGATATTTCCAATAATTCAATTAATAAATGAGAGGATGTAATATGAATTCTCCCAAAATAGTATTGGAAATATTTACAAATTTCCATTTGAATACTTGATTATATTTTATTAAACATTTTAAGCATTTATAAAATCCCAAAAAAACTAATTTAGGGAGTTTATTAATATCTTAGGTGTTTAAAAATATATTTATAAAATATATTCAGAGAAGAAAAAATATTTTCCTAAAGACTCTATATTTTATTTGACCTATAAAGTTTTATTATTTATTTCGGAGCAATTATTTTCAAATTGTATAGCTATTGCAAAAAAACAGAAATCCTAAGCCTATTGGGCCGAGCCTTTTTTTCTCTCTATTTCTCTTCTTTTTTTCTTTTTTTTGTTAGGCCAGATTTCCCATTAAAGCATATACCCGGAGCGAGTCATCTTCCTCCTCCGTTCGTACGTGAACATCACGTTTCACAGTACGTGATTAGCCATGGCAAGTGAAGCTCGTCCTCCCTTCCTCCCATCTACTCCGTTGACCGATTCACTTTAGAACCTTCACAAAAATTGTGGACAAGTTCATGAGGAATCCATTCACAGAAACAAACACGCGTTTTAATGCTTTTAATTGTCCACAAATTTATTTATGAACACCATTTATGGTTTCCATAACCTCGCCTCGGATTTCCTTCTAGGGACCTCCCCTGGCCCTATAAATACCGTCCTGGGGAGCACCTTCGATTCAATCCTCCACACGTCGAAAACCCCCCTCCAAACCCCTCTCATTTGCGAGTAATTGCTCGCTGAAGTTCGTCCTTTCGTCGAAGTCCGTCTTAGATCCCGAATTCTACATGGTGAACCAGACCCTTTTTTTCTTCCGTATTCCATACTTTGTTGATGCGCATCACCTTGATATAAATTGGAATCCGTTTTCATAGCCGGAGCGCGCCGTTCATGAAACCGTGAACCGCCGGTGCTCTGACCAACTCCGACAAACCTTCACGGTCATAAAGTGATGAAACCAAGCTTTGTATTTTGTCCAACAAGTTTCCCACGTCATACTCTACCCCGTTCGGACATTCGTTGATGCCGGAGACCCTTCTCTAAAATTCCGGCGAGATCTCCGGTGAGCTCTCTCTGCACTCTTGTTCATTGCATTTTTTTTCTGTTAAAAAAATTCGAACAGATATCTGCCTATCAGATTTCGACACGTGGCAGCCCATTTTAAATCCCGCATATCATTTTCAGAAAAATACCTAAACTTTAGAAATTCATATCTTCTAGCCCGTCAATCGGATTTCGACATATTTTATATCCCCGGTTTCCTTGAAACATGTACTTTATTTTGGTCCAGTAATATTCCACTTTTGATAATTCTAAATTTAACTCAAATTTATTTTTGTAATTTGAGTATATTTGATATACATCTTATTCTATAATTTATTTGGAATTATTTTCTTCATCCAATTTGAACCTTAGATCCATAACTTTCTATGTTGACATTTGTCACATTCTTTCCATTATGTTAACACCTTATTTTGACCTCAAGCCTTTGTTTCAACTTCCATTTAGTTACATCATTTTCCTTTATAAATTTGACCATAGAAATGATTCAATCTTTTCAAGATTTCTATCGGATCATTTTTGTATTCAAACATGTAATATCTTTTCAAATATCCACATGGTCAAACCAAGTGAAGTTTGACATACTGTTCATACAATTGATTTTATAATCAAGCTTCAACATATCCAATTGATTTTGCAATCCCCAGAGATATGATTTCCATCATATTTTTTTCCAATCCAACTTGATCCTATCTCAACCTAGCCCCGCCATAGTAATTAATTTGTTAATAGTAAGAACTAAATATTTATGTTGTTAATTGTATCTTTATTTGGATCTTCATTTTTTATTTGTGTTGTGTGCAAGTTTGTTGAAGTATTTCTCTTTTACCGTTAGATATATTGTAAAGAGAAGGAGAGACGACAACGAGTACAATATTTCATGTTCAGGATCCAGGAAAGTTACTCTTTTGGTCATACTCCCGTTATACCTATATTTTTCCTATGCATTGTAGTCCAACTTAATATTATGCATTGATAGGATTATGTATTATATTATACTATTCACCCAGTAGTTCATTGAGGTAGGTCCGAACCTTATATCATTGTCACCACTTTGTAGAATTATACTGCTTTGCTAAGTAGACGTGGATTGGAAGTGATCCATTATGAGGTATGAGTGACTAAGTAGTAAACAGGACCAAGATAATCTTAATGAACCACCTGGGTGGAATGGTTGGGGGCACCCTGGAGGAACCAGTGGATTTGCCTGAGTGACCTGGAGATGGCCAGTAATCACTACGGAATGCAACCCAGGCTTAAAGGGATCAATCATATTTTTCATAAATAGAAGCTTACGTGTGAAGCCACAAGCTATTATGGGCTCTGGCTTGGTTGATTAGTTGTAGTGACTCTTACTAGGTGGTGCTACGAACGTAGTTATGAGTAGGTGGGATGGGCACCGCCAGAGTAGGGGAAACTCTTCTAAAAGACCTTTTCTCGACCTTCATGTTTCCATACATTGTGTAGTGTGGCAAATACCAAAGGAGGTGGTCGAGTCTTGTGGGGAAAAGTGCACAACCTCTGCAGAGTGTACAAACTGATCATGATTAGTCGTGTCCCTGGTTATGGACAACTTTGAGCATCTAGAAGTGGGAATGTTGACGGATCTCATCATCTTTAATTAATCAATCGTGTTTAATCAACCTCGGGAGTAGATTGACTTGGAGAAACCAATTCAATCATATTATGAACTTTGTAGTACTGATATGATATTCTTTGAGTAGGACAAAACCATCTTTATGCAAATAGAAACTCTTAAAGATTTTCCACCAGCCAAATTGCATGTAGAAGATAGGTCTGTCATATATTATTTTGGGAGTAACTTGCCGTACATTCAAAGTACTGACCCATTTTGGGTTGTAACCTTCGGTGTTGCAGGATTGTATACGACGAGTAAGTGATGCGATGTAGGGTTACGATGTCTACACTCCACTTTGCCGTTGGTGTTGATGGGACTCCACTTGTGTATTATTTGTTTCCGCGGTGTATTCTAGCCAAAGCCTATAAGGTAATAAATACCATGTACTTATGTTACTTTTTGACATGTGATTTATGGTATTTCATCGAGTACTGTGTGTGCTAGCATACTGATCCAGGGATAGTACAGAAGCATAGTAGACTTGGTTACCTTCAGAACCGGGTCGTTGCAAGATGGTATCAGAGCACATGTTGATTGTAGGTCGTGGCCCTAGAAATTGGAAAGCCATTAGGAAGTATACTCTCTAAAAATATTATTTTGAAAGAAAAAAAATACATTACTACTTATTTTTTCTAAGTTTTACCAAACACTCCCTCTTACCGCAAATAAGTTAGACTATACCCATGCCACTTTGACCACTGATAAGGATTGTGTTATGTCACTTCGAGAAGGACAAGATATTGGGCAACTCAAGACCATTTCAGAGTACAAATGTTTTCAACGTGAATTGGAAGTATGGAAGTATGGAAGACTCGAAGAATTTGAAAACTCTGAAGCTCCCAGGATTACTCAAGACCCATAGAAGACCCAGATACATCCAAGACTAAGATGCTTGTGAAGAAGTTAAGGAATATATTACACAATACCAATAGTATCCAAGACCACCATGAGAGTTGTGAAATGAACGAAAGAGTGCGAGTAGAGTGCCCGACCATGCGAGCTCATGTGGAGGAAGGTACCATAGGAATTGTTTGATTGACTTTATGAGTGATTTTATAGTTTTCTCAGAGTTTTTGCTATTTATTTAATGATTGGTGTCAATTGAATTGTTAAATTTAAATTTGTGTTTTTAGGATACGTATTCTGTAGGTTTTATTATTAATACAACCTTGAGAGGTGTGAGCAACGGATGATGTATTAGAAGACCATCACATCGATGAAACTCCTTGTATCGAAGACTTTCAAGAACCGAAGGGAATGAAGACTTCCTGACGAAACCGTAGTACACGAGTCTATTATGAATGTTAGTTGTTTAATGATTGTTGTGTACATATCCATCTCCCCTTCTCTCTAAAGATCTATCTTACCTCTGACCAACCATAAACCCCTTAGATGGACATTAATATTTTGATGAGACCAATGACCAAGTCAAATTGGAAGAGTGGATTTAGAATATAGATGGGTCAAGAGTCCCCCATATGCAAGGAGACCACAATAGTTGAACACGGAAGTTCTCCTATTCTACGGATGCAAGTTTTGAGCACAAACCATGTAGGATCATAGCCACCCAAAAACGTTTTATTAGTTTTGCAGGTAAAGACCTCTTTAAGAGGAGTGAGAAAGAGTGAGCATTAGAATACGCGATTCATCTATCTATATATTAAGTAATGATTTGAGTACGGGATGGATTGGCCCCCATACCGAAGACTCTTATTATATACTTTTGTATGTTTGATTAGTAAATCAGAGAGCCTAAAACCCCGTAGTAGAGTGTCGACGCGACAAGCCTAAAACCATAGAGTGGTAAGACGCATTACCCTTGTAGATAGGCATCGTGCCTAACGTAGGTTGTACGGTGAGTAAGAAACATGAAGATTTTCAAGAAGCTTCATGTGATGCCCCCAAAATCAGGCCGTATACAGTAATCATACACGCAAGGTACACGATCAAGATTAGGTACTCACGGTGAGATATCACAACACAAATCTACAAAATAAAATAATACAAGTTGTTTAATACAAGCCAGGAGCCACGAGGGCTCGAATACAACAGCTCGAGAGCACAAAGTTAGCGGAAGCAATAGAATCTGAGTACAGACACAAGAATACAAGGTTGCCTTAAGAAGGCTAGCACAAAATCAAAACTCGATCGAAAAGGCGAGGACTCCTTCCTAAGAACCTCCAAACTACTCCAGGTCAACGGGGAACTCGACGTCGTAGAGGGCATCGGGGATCTTCGCGTGGCGGTGGTCGGCATCGGGGATCTTCACGTGGCGGTGTTCGGCATCGGGGATCTCCTTCTCCTGGACTCTAAGGCTCCAATGTCGATTGCAGCGGCCGATCAGGAAAAACAAAAAAGGGAGAAATAAAGCAAGGGTGAGTATCTAGCATACCCACGAGTCTTACGTCCGCTACTAAGCATTTATGCATTTGTATCAAATGGAAAGGAGAGGTTGTATATAGTGGACTGCAAGGTAGAAATCAGAATAATGATAAGAAGCTAGGCCTATCGAAGACTAGCATCTTCCAACGATGTCTTCAAGCATGAGGAGAGAATAGCCAACAGTTCATATAAAGCATAAGTAACAATGCAGCAGAAGTTGCTGCAGCATTGTATAATAATAAGTTGTAATAATTTAGCAATGCCTCCGAGATCACCTCCTCGACTTCCCTGCGAGGAAGCAAATCCGGAACCATACAGTTTAATAATAATAGTTTGTAGTGGTAAGATCCAGCTTCAGCATAAAGCGTCATGTTACCGTGGACACGGCTATTCGAATAGATTAATCTTCCCTGCAGGGGTGCACTTGTGTTACACTACACGCACGGATCTCTAGGGTGGCGGGCACCTTGTTAGGGAACGCTCCACCAAGGCTATCCGACACTCCGTAGCCCATCTTTCAAACTCAACAGAGAGGCCATCCACCGGTCTAAATCCTAAGTACGCCGAGCCTTGGACCCCAATCCGAACGTACTCCTGCACGGTGTAAGGCCCGATATGCGGTACTGTTCCAGATCTAGATGTTTCCATCCAGATCCGGGGACGAAGCACATATCGGTCCCACCGCAACATATGACAAAGTCATATGCCCCGGATTTCCAACATGATATCACAACATTACAGATATAAGGTTACAACATCTCATACAATCGGCATACAACTGCCTTAATACAATACAACGGCGGAAGATACATGTCTGAGTACAGACTACAATCAAATGCCTAGTGGCAAAGAGAAAAACATCGATCCCCATAACCACACGGGTCCAGGCCCTCCGCCGGGATCCGCCTAACTAGTCGTCGTCGAGTCTCCACGCGAAACGTTGATCACCATACCTGTTGTCGATCAAGAACCCTGAAAAGAGTTTGGGGGTAGTATCATGAGTACAGAAGTACTCAGCATCCAACTGTAGTGGTCATCTGACCCAGCAAGGACTTCATCACTCGTAATTCTAGGACAACTAGTAGTTTACGGTAAGGAAGGGTTAGTGGTGAGGTTGCTGCCGCACCAGCATTTATGATGTGGCTAACGATCTAGAGAGTAAGATAAGAAGCCAAGCATTCGATGAGGAATTGCCTCCAACAAGTCTTGCTATCAGCTACTTACGCAAACATAACACCTATCCTATCCTTTTCCTCCTCTTCGCATCCCGACGAAGAAGAAGTAGTCAAGGCACACACACACACACACGTTGATCAAGTTATATTAAGATTATCTCAGTTGTTGGTGTTATCTATGAACAAGGAGTAGGTCTCAAGTCGTCCATAACCGTGGACACGGCTTCTCGAAAATATTTAACCTTGCAGGAGTGTACCAACTGCCCATTACAAGGCTCCGCACGCACGCCCATCTCTCTCAGTTGCTACCCATCACAGGCAACCATTTTATGATTTAGTTCCGAGAGATCCGAAACGACAAGTCCCTCTAACTAACTACGAACAAAACCGGGTGGCCCCCGGGGAGTCGACACCCAATCCAAAGGCCGGTCGCGCTATCGGATCGGACTCTTCCGGCTGGACGAGGTCGGGTTAGCTACCCAAACAGATGTGGGCAGCCCCCTAGCTTCCAGGTGTGGACCAACAAAGAAACCATGTCTCCGCTGGCCCGAGTTGTTTGAAAATCTGCTGGGAGCTCACCAGTCACACACACGGTTTTCAAATGGTAAAACCAGCTTGGGTGTAAGGCCCCCGATGCGGTGCTAACTCGAGTTAGTCGCTTTCGCGTCCCGCTCGAGTTAGTAGCGCATAAAGAGCCACCAACTCACGACACTCGCACTCATGTCGCTGCCGGATTCTCGACAACAAGTATAAGAACAAGAACTTTAACTAAGACACAAAATATATAGTCCAAGGCATACATCACCATTGGATAATTATTACATCATCTCAGAGGTCCGTGGACCCAGCCGTACATCATGCGACAAGCGGAAGACAAACACGACCGAGTACGGTCAAAAGCCAAATTGCCCTAGAGAGGGCTGCACATAAAGGAGTCCACCCACGAATCGTCGAAGCCCAACTGTAGGATCTACTGAACGAGGTCCATCTCATTGTCATCCTCCGGGGGCAGTTCCACGAAGTATCGTCCAGAGCTCGGGTCAAGAAAGTACTCCACTGCAGCGGCCGATCAGGAAAAACAGTAAAAGCACAAAAGTAAACAGGGGTGAGATTATATCATTACAGGATAACTAACTCCTACGGTAAGACAAGATAAAGGTAAAGGTTGCAGCCGCACTAGCATATATGGTGGCTAACGTTCTATTAGAGTAGGGGTAAGATCCAAGAAGTACACGTGACATCGTGTCATAAGTCTTCTATCCACCTACTTACGTCAAACACAACACAACCTGGATCTTCTCTCGGTCCCCCTGGACGAAGAAAAGCAACCAAGGCACTCACACGGTAGGCAAGTTTTAATTATGATTCAGATTGATGTTAATCTATGAACAAGGAGTAGGTCTCAAGTCGTCCATAACCGCGTACACGGCTTTTCGAAAAGATTTAACCCTGCAGGGGTGTACCAACTGCCCATCATAGGCTTCGCATGTACGCCCGGTTTCCACTTGGCTAGGTAAACGCCTGAAACTCCGGAACGCCAGAGTCCCTCTAACTAAGAACGCACAACTCCGGGTGGCCCCCGGTGAGTCGACACCCAACTCAAAAGCCGGCCGTGCTCTCGAATCGTCCTCTATCGTCTGTCGCAGGTTTGGATACCCGGTTAATCACACATGGGACACCGGGTCCTCAGCCGGACAAAGTGGGCCAGCCAAGGCACAAGTCCTCCTGGCCCAAGGTGGTTTGTAAACAACTGGCGTACCACCAGCACACACACATTGCAAATAGTAAATCAGCTCGGGCCACCACTAGAATTGTATGAAGCTAGGCAGGTAAGACAAGGGGACCCCATAGAATCCCACACACGATTAGGCACGCTCGTCAAGAAACACAACACCCGGAACTCGGGACCTAGGTGACTCAAATGGAACAAAACACCTGGCGGGAACAGCCTGGTCTCCCATCTTTCGTCAAGTATAAATTAACATCATTAATAATAAATATCAACCAACTTCTTTAAATAACATGATATCCCAAACCATAGTAATAGGGTAAGCAGCAAGTTTTCCTACTCATACTAAGCAATGGCTGAGCAGCGGTAACTTAGCAATACAAAGTTTTGCTGGGATGTGGGGATCATGGTTGTTTGGGTTTTTGAAGGTGGCATACTCAAAGTGGATAGGATCAAACAAACGTTCTAGGCTACAGCTAAGCAGGTAGGCAGAAAGGTATCAAGTAATGGTATGAATCTTCCCCTTGCCTGGGTAATCGGTCGTCGAAGCAGACATAGCAGGGTCCTCGGGCTCGGTGTCGGAAACCTCCACGTAAGTCTCCTCGGCGGTCTCAGGTGCTAACATAAGGTACCGGCAAGGAAAAGGCACACAAGTAAGTAACGGGTACAATGCACAGGCAAGGATGGTATGTTAAAATTTAATAAGCATGACGTGACCCTGTCTAGTCAACTTTAAATGAAGGTGATGACGACACGTCATCAACTTCATATGCAATTATTTACATTACAATGGCTTTGGTCTTAGCCTTAATTTAGGTGTAAGTGACATGTCAACATGGCATGATCAACAAGACAAATAGCAGAATATAAACAACGTGAAAGTAAAACATCGATTCCGGAGACGGAGTAGTGTCGGTGAATTTGACACAAGGAAGGTGCAACAACAGTAGGAAACCAGCCACATGCATAAGACAATATGTTATGGGCTGACTTTGAAGAAAGATGATTTGAAGATGACATGAAACAAAACTTGAAAAGGACTGATGATGATCATCTCAAAATGCACTGAAGATGAAATGATGCAATCAGGGAAAGATGGATTGATCCTGGTTGAGGTGGTCACACCTTGTCCAGATGGGTTGCACAAAACATCATGAGGACATCACCATTGCAATCCTTTCAGGAAACTACCCCAAAACCATATATAATATGGTACCATTTGAATTTACAAACACAGTTGCAAATTCAACTGGAGTTCAGGGGCTAAGTGCAAAAATTGCACTACACGCATTTGGAAAAAGGATCAAATGATTAAATCATTATCACCATGCAACTCCTTGGATGAAACTACCCAAAATCCATATATGGCATGGCCAAATTTGAATTTGGTTAAAACTTGATCAAAACAAAAGAAAAGGAGGGGTTATATTGCAAAATTACCAACCTCAATTATTAGAGGGGGAAAAGTGAAAAATATACCTCACCATGCTGTTCAATAGCTCAAGCTACCCCAAAAGCATATATAATATGCCCCTGGATGAAGTTGGAGTTCAAATCAGATTTGAATTTGAATTCAAATTCAAATTTGAATTAAAACAAAAAAGAAAAGGAAAAAGGGGAAAAAACAAAGGGGCACCAGCACATGGCTATATTCGGCAACCAGCCCATCTCTCCTCTTCTCCCTCTGGGCCAGCCGATCAGAACTGCGGCAGCTACTGGGCCAAGCCCAGCCTGCCTCCACGGCCCAGGCAAAACAAAGAAAAGAAAAAGGGGGGCGTGCATCGGCTGGGATTCGAACCCTGGCCGTGCCTCTCCACCACAGCCCCCTCTACCATTACGCTAATGCACGTTTACTGAACCGAAACGGACACGAAAATAGAAGAGGTATGCACCCCGGATTGAGCTTCAGAAAACCCGGCGACGACGACGACTTGCAGCGAACCTCGCCTCGAGCTCCGGCACTTCTCCGACGAACTCTGGCATGGAAGCCCAAGAGGGCACATCCCTCAACACCTATGCACCGGATCGGCCCCTACTTCCTTCGGTGCTCGCCGGAATCCTCAAGGATTCAGAGGTGCGGCGTCCTGTTTGATAGATGCAGATGTGCACGGGCTCCGGCGAACTTCAGACGACCCCGGCGTCCTGCACAGAGCACCTCAGGCCACACCACGACGTGCTACTCCTAGCTGGGACTTCCCTCTGCAGATCTGCGTCTGGATCGGGGGCCCTAGCTCAACTACGGTGATGCCAGCTTCTACTGAACATGACGGCGGCGCTGCGGCTCTGAACAACATCTTCAAAGGCGTAGCGGCAACGCACGGGCACGCGGCAAAGGCTCCCCTTTGGGGCCATAGGCGCGGCCAGAACGTGCCTAGAGCACGCACGCGTACACCCCGGGTACGCCATGGACAAGGCGACCACGGTGGTGCACCGGCGACGGCGACGCGCAGACTTCACCAACGACCCACGCCTCGGGCCCTACCGCTATTCGCTACGGGGAAGGGGATGATCTCGCGCTCACCTAGGGGTGGGTGATGATGACGTCGACCGCACGGAGGAGGAAGAAGTAGCTGCCACCGGCTTCGAGGGAGACGACGGTCCGCGGCGGAGGTCTCCGGCTCGAGGTCGTCACGCAGCCCTCCTGCTGCTCCTGCAAGTCGGGATTGGTCAGGAAGGACGGTGAGGTGGTGCGTGCAGAAGCAGGCCTCACGGCGTCACACGACGGGGCGGAATCGAAGAGCTCACCGGCGGAACAGGGGTGATGCCTCCACGACCCTAGCGGCGGCGGCGCGCAAAAATTGGAGGGGGAAGTTGAACCCTAGGTTCCCTGGGGCGCTCCCGGCGGCCTCAAATAGGGGGCTCCCGCTCTCCCTGGCCGGAGGGCTCCACGGCTTTGGCCGGACTTGCGCCGTGAGAGGAGAGGAGCGGGGGGACCTGTCCAGCGTGCAAAGAAGACGACGGCGAGCCATCGGATCTTGATCGAACGATCAGGGCTGCCTCCACTTACCGCTTCGCGGCTGGGCTCTAGCCCGAGAAGCAACCGAGGCCCAGGTGGGCTGGGCCTGCAACAGAGAATTTGAAGGAAAAACCCTGCTGCTCTATCCTTTTCCATTTAACACAAAACAGAAAGGATTTGGAGTTTTCCTGGGCTAAATACAAGTGGGAAAATACATAAAAATATGTATAATTAACCTTGCATTATTCCTCAATTTCCAAAAATGGTTTGGGCATTTTTGGCAACACCAAAATTGTGAGCTCATTTTGAATTCAAAATCACTTTGAACTAAGGCCCCCTATTTTGATGATGGCAAAAATAATTTGAGGATTTTAAAACCCTTGCCATAGCAATTGAAATGGCTAGGCCAAGTTTGGGGGCAAGGAGAGCAAGCATGCAAGAAAGAAAAATCCTCCAATACCCTTCTTGAACCATTTGGAATGTAAAAACAAACAAACCAAATGGGCTCCAATCCCAATGCAAATTCAAATCATCACATGAAATATCATGAACATCCACCATGACAAGTTACAAGTTCAACAGACAAGGTAAAAATACATGGTGTTTGCTAGTTATTACATGTGGGCTGTTACATTGGGCCACCTCTAGAAATGTTTGAAGCTAGGTAGGTAAGAAAAGGGGACCCCATAAAATCCCAGACGCGGTAAGGCACGCTCAATCTTAAAACCAATACCCGGAACTCGGGTCCTAGGTGACTCGAATGGAATAAAGCGTCGAGGCGGGATAGCCTAGACCTTCCATCCTTCGTCGAATATAGTCAACATTGATAATAATCATATCATCAACACCAATATAATAATAATGTGATATCCCAAACCAAGGAGTAACAGGGTAACATCGTAGCATCCTAAGCATGCATACTAAGCAGGGGCTGAGAAACGAGCAATAGTAACATAGCAGTACATGGTTTGCTGGGAGGGGACATGGCTGTATTGGTTTGAAAGAGGATGTAAACATGTGGTAGGATCAAACATCGAGCCTAACCTAGACTAGCATGCAAACCGCTGGTTGAAATAGAATGGATCATAAGTAATGTATAGTCCTTGCCTGTTGATAAGTCAGGTTTCGAAGGTGTAGTTGATCGCAAGCTCGCATCGTCTCCGAAGGTACCCGCGGAAGCACACAAGACGATAAACACTGGAAAGCAATCAACGAGAAAGAATCTATTACTATAGAGCAAACACAAGCAAGCATCAACAATAAGGCAACACGAGACATCGCACCTACCGTCAAGAGCGGTTACTAACAGGTTAAGTGGAGTACTCGTCACACACGACGATACTGCACGCTTACGAGGGTTCAAGTTGTTTAGCTACAGGTGATCAACAAAGTTGTTAACATGTCAACTCAAGCAAGCATGGCATAGCACACAAACATGGCAAGAAGTGAAGCACAAAGTAAACTATCTATGCTAGTCAATTTAAGTGAGGCACAACCTAAACATGGCAAATCACAAAGTGTCGCACAACAATTAAAGGATTTGGTACTGTTCTGTGCTAAACCATATTTTAGGTTGGTTAACAACAGCAAACAATAGCATAAACACAAAGTACATGAAAAACTAATCTAGTTACATATAAAGAACATCCCAAACGGAGTTACGGTTAAAAAGATACAAGCAAAACAAGTTACGGGCACAATCTGCCAACATCACGAAGCACACTTTAGAGCAATGCATAAACAGAATAATGAATGCAAACATGATCACAAATGATATGAAATTAAGGTAGACATGACAGGGAAGGCATGGCAAAAAGAATCATGCAAATAGGCATCATAGATCAAAAGATATTAAGCATGCAACATGGCAACGGAACGTTACAGACTTAGAGAAAAACAGAGGTGGCTGTCAAAAACAGCGAGATAGCAACTTTGGAGCTCAATAAATATATGACCAGCAAGCATATCATGACAATGCAATACATATAATGGAAGTAGACATGATGCTTAACAATATGCAATTGGAATCACTCAATTCCGATAAACGGTCGCGACACACTCGTCGACCGAAGTTGCAACAAAATATAAACAGCAGCACACTAACAGCAGGGTAGCTACTTTGGAGCAAGATACAATCAACATGCAGCAAGAAAATATGACATGTGAATGCATAGCACTGAAGGAGAAACAATGCTTAACAGGATTCAAAAGGAATCAATCAATTCTGATGAACGATTGCGAAGCAATCGTCGCCTGAAGTTGCAATAAAATAACAGTTATAGCAACTTAGCAGCAGTTAACGACAGGTAGCCCTGTTTGAACAGCAATAACCACATCTCAACAACCTCAAAACAAATAACTCACAAAAGATAAAATCTAGAGCACGCAATTCTAAACAATTCGTCTTTTGGGCGCAACGCGATTCGAGCAACGGTTTGATCGATACACGCGGTGCAGAATTGAATCAGCAGCAGCTTTCCACAGACTTAGCCAAATCTGAGACAAAATGAAAAAAATACAGACAAAAAAATAAAAAAAGGAGGGGCGTTGGGCTGCTCACCCAGTGGGCTTGGCCCAACTGCTGGCGGCTGGGGAAAGGGAGAGGCCAGCTGGGACGAGGTGGGCGCCGGCCCACGTGGCCACGATGGAGGGGAGGCAGCCGGCTCGGGCTCCTCCCTAGCGACGGGAGACGGCGGCGGTTCCCCAGCGGCACGCCGGCCACCGGCGGCGAGGAGGGGCGGCTGTGGAGGCGTTGGGCTTCCGGATCCGGGCGGTGGCTCTCCGGATCCATGCTGGGAGGCCGCCGGCAGGGAGCTCGTGGCGGCTCGAGCTCGGACTCGAGGCCATGGCAAGGCGGCGGCGCGCGGTCGTGGAGACCTGCGAGGAGAGAGCTGAGGTGTGGAGAGGGAGAGGGAAAGAAGTAGAGGGGTCGCAAGGGCGGGGAGGAGGACCCGGCGGCGCGGCTGTCCCGGCCAGAGGCGCGCGGCGGCGGCGGCGGCGGCCGTGAGCCCACGGGCGTGAGGAAGGCGTGGAGGTTAGTGGAGGAGGGAGGAGATCACGTGGCGGCTAGACCGTCGGATCGCGAGATCTGACGGTCCGGAGCGCTTGGGGGGGGGGGATTTCAGATCTGATGGGCTAGGTTTGCGAAAATGGGGCAATTTTGGGGGGAAAGTGGAGGGGGTGGCTGCAATTTTGGCTTAGGGAAACCCTAGAAAGAGGTGGGAGTGTGGTGGTCTTTATATAGCTCAGGTGGCTGACAGTTTGCAAAAACATCCTCGGTTTTTCTCTCGCGCGCGCGGCGCTCACGTTTCTGACCGCCGGGGGTCCGCAGTACCTCCAATTCGGGTAAAACTTTGAACTGCGCGATCAGCGCGTCGAGCCGGTGGCGTTCACCTCGCGCTTGAACCGTTCTGAGAACACTTTCCGGCGCGCTATAAAAATATCCCGTTTAATTATTAAACGGGTTTTTCGTTCCGTTGGCTATGGCAGGTCTCGTGCGGTTTTCGCGACGGTGATCGGGTGAAACCCGGTGTCGCAAAGGTCGAGTGTCAGGGTGGCAAAGGTCGGTCTCCGTCCGATACGAGATAAGAGGGGGAAAAATAATCGCCGATCGATAAATCGGGGATGCAAACACCGCAAACAAATCAGACAATCAAACAATTCACACCGAAAACAAAATTTTAATTTTTTGTGAAATCTGGGCTGTTACACACGGTGCGTGGCTGGCCGGATAAGTTAAAACAAATCCAAATAAGACACCACCGCGCGAGCAAATAAGACAACACCACTTCCCGGTGCAGGCCGCGGTACTGCTGACGTCTGAAGAGTCCTTGGACGACACTATGAAGAAGAGGAGCCCATAACTCATTATCCCACGTGTAGGCAGCTCGTACAAGCCAAAAGGCTACTCAAGTCATCCGCCGAACCATTTAGTATTTTATTAATTTGCGGGACAACCGTTATCGTTGCCTCGACTTAACTAACCCGCGGACAACGACAGCAGTCAGGACCACCAGTACATCGGTGCCTACCCTGTCGTCCCACCAAGTGTCTGCGGTTACCAACAAGGTGAATTGTCTCCTTACCTTGTCTCGTGTGTGCTCCTGGAGGAGCTCGACTTTCGTGGTTTGGTAACTCTCGCGGCCAACTATCAGGGGCCAAGCACACCGGTACACTGGTGGTACCTTCCCTGTCGTCCCGTCGCAATACCATTCGCGGGCACCGTTGGGTCGCCCGACTTCTTACCCGAAGGACAACCGTTGCTCAGGTACCTAGAGCGGCTATACAGAGTCAGCAACGAGTGGAGTACGAGGATTACTCCTTGATAGCTCCACTTGGTGTGGCTCGACAGAGCCGAGGTAGGGGCCTTAGGCGGTGTCTGCATTGCACCGTACCTGTGCAGTTATAATCATCGTATCCGTGTTCACTCCCCTGAGTGATCAAGACCCTCTATCTAATCCTAGCTAACAATGCGCATGGCTCACTGCTGAAAATAGTATATATAAATTTATAGGCAGCATAGGATAAAGGAAGGTACATCAAGGGGCGACAAAAACAGGCTATGCAATTGAATAGGATTGTAACGTAGCAGCAGCAGTAACAATTCCTAGTGCAAGAAAGTACGGAAAGGTAGGCGATATTTGGGGAAGAGAATGGCTCTGCTTGCCTGGAAGCTCGACGGTAGGGGTACGGTCGTCGACGACGTAGTCGATCACAGGGGCATCGGCACTGGTCGTCGGGACTACCTGACAATAAGAGAGGGGGGAGAAACAATAAATACACAACAACAATAGCAATACAAATACATGACATGGCAAATGCAAAGTTAACAGTGTTCTAACGCAGTGCAAGGTGTATTGCTCGGAGCGGGAATTCATCCAGGGATGAAATACCGGCTCCGGGTGATTATCTGACAGGGTGTCCGAAGGGGGAAGGGATCATGCCGGAGGTGTCGTGGACATCCGACAAACGTATGGGTGGGGTATCCGAGTTAGTTGAACTATTCTGAACAACTTTCGTGTTCAGAACAAATTCATCCGGATACTGTAACAGTACCGGACAAATCATCGAACAGACGGTCCGGAGGAGGACGGTTCGATGTTCGGTATGTTAGAGAGGGGTGGTAGACCAACGGATAAAGTTTCAGGTATTCATATACGTTGTATTTTTTTGATCAATTTTCATGTATAAAGTTTTTTAATATGACTTACGGTTTAAAAGATATTAAATTTTAAAGTTTTAAAATCATTTAAAAGATTTTCTGGATTAATTTTATTATTTAAATGCAACATTATCCAGAACAGGGATTTGACCAGTCAAACCTGACCAGTGGGTCCCACTGGTCAGCCTCACATTGCTAATAAAACAATTAATTAAATTTAATTACCCACTGGACCCACATGTCAGCCACTATGACTAATATTAATTTATCTAAATAAATATGCGGACAGGTGGGACCCAGGTGTAAGTGACACATGGGTTTAATTTACAGGTTTTATTTAATTAAAAGTGCATGGGCCCATATGTCACAGGTCCAAGGGGTTTTCTTTTAGTTTTTTTTAACAGTGCCATTAACAGGGGTGTTTACTCTAACAGTTTTTAATTAGGGGGGCAGGGCCCACTAGTCATTGAGGGGGTTAGCACTAATGGGGGGGTTGGCCCCAGGTTAAACTGGCACGCGCGCGTACGCAGACGCCGACGGCGAGGTGCACGGCGGCGCCAGGCCAGAGTGGCGTCGCGAGCGGCGAGGGGCGCGTTGGGCGGGGGCCAATCGCGACAAGGCGAGCAGCAGAGCGGACACCGGGGAGCGGCGCAGCCAGGCGGGAGGGGATGGCCCGGGGGCGGCCGGCCACGGCCAAGGTGTGGCGAGGTGTGGGTGTACGTGGGGGTGCTGCTGGGCGGGGACACGAGCGGGGCGCGGCCGAGGCGCGCTCCAGCCATGGCAGAACGGCGGCGGCCCTCGCACGGGCATAGCGGTTACGGCGAGAGAAATAGGGGGAAGGGGGGTTCGAGGGGGCGCGCTCACGGAGGGGCTGCAGGGGTGGCAGTGGGCTCGGGGATGGCCTCGGGACGACCGAAGGAGCTCGGGGTGGAGCTCTATGGCAGAAATGGCGCCGACAACCGAAGGAGGAAGAATACGTCCGATTCGCCACCGACGGGGCATCCCGTCCTGAATCGCATCTTGGGGATGACGAGGACGTCCCTGGCGCGGCTTCCAGACAGGCTGGCACGTCCTCGGGTGGTCGTTGGCCGTGCGGGCTCGCGGTGGCCGGCGACGGGTGCGCTCTGTCCGAGGGAAAGAGGAAGGAGGCGAGGAGATGGTGATGAATGGCAATCTAGGGTTCCATGGAGGAGGCGGGGCTCGGTCTTATCCACGAGGCGAGGGGACAGGTGAGGGGAAGGTGGGGTGGGGGTCGCGGCGAGCAGAGGCATGGCGCCATTTCACCGTCGGGGTGGGGGGAGGGGACAGGGGGAGGAAGGAGAGAGAGAGAGGGGGCTGGGCCCGTGGTGGGCCTTGCCCTGAGCGTTAGATTAGGGTTTTTTATCTTTTTGTTTCCTTTTTCTTTATTCTTGTATCTAATACTTTAATGGTCTAGCATTTTATTTTTATAAAATATGAAACTGGTGCCATAATTATCCTTGCACTGAAAACCACACCTACAAAAAGTTTAGGCTCGAAATAAAAGCCAATGAATTTTATTTAATTACAACATGATTAAATGGGACTATTTTATTACTGTATTTAATTTTTCATATTATTTAAACAAGTTCATAAATTCCCAAGTCTATTTTATGAACACCTACTGGTTCCTAGGTATTTAAAAAAAATGGTTTAACAATTTTTAGTGCATTTAAAATTTCCACATGTTTATTAAAATTACCATGGCAATTTTATAATTCCAAGCTATTGTTTTTATTTCTTAATATTACTAAATCACTTTAGTAAAATATCCATTGCTATATAAATCATGGCCTACTGATTATTTGCTATTAAATAATGAAAGTGCTTGCATCACTTAGGGTTTACTTCTAATTTCTACATTGCTTTTATATTAATATTCTAGGGAAATTTAATCACTCACCATTATTGGTTTTATAATTATCACTGACTTGGGACTATGCTGATGACTAAGGTTGATTTGGTTTAACCATGATCAAGGTTATTGACATGCATCCACAATTCTTGGAGCAAGATTTATAATCCACCTAATTTCAAAATTTTATCAGGGTTGGAATTTGGGAGAGCTATGATAAGAGGTCATCATGGCTTGATTAGCAACAGTGATGATCATTAACAAAGGGATCACTGTAGTGATTACTGTTACTGGATCTGGGGGTGTTACACTTCATTTGGAAGTTATTTTGACCACCATGAGCATCTCGATAGTAAGTTTTGGAACCCATGTATTTTTTTGCAAGACTGGTTCCTTGGGGAGATGCAGATCCTTATATGTAGAAGCTTGATGAAGAACCGTCATGGAATGACGAATTTTGGAGACCCCATAAGCATTCTACTAAGGGTGGTAGTTCTTGACACCCTGGTGTGGTAAATGGTCCAAAGCATTACCTGTTCAAGATTCATAACTGGTGTCTAAAGCCTCAAAACCAGGATATGATTGAGTAACAAAAATCATATGGAGTTGTGGAAGACATCACTGTTACGAGAAGTGAAAGATAAACTACAAGCCTCATAATGTTATGCCAAGACCATGGGGAAGTAACTAAAAAATCATCGAGCCTAACCCATTTCTTTCTAGCCTTTGCAAATCTCGAGGACGAGATTTCTTTTAAGGGTGGTAGTTTGTAACATCCCAAAAAAAATCCAAATTTTGGAATGTTAATAAATAATATAATATTGATTGACTTGTTTGAAATTTAGAGTAAATGAAAACTTTTCATTTGAGTTTTTGTTTAAACCTTTACAAACCATTTAATAAAATTTGGATAATCATTTATCGAATAATAAAAATCTTGGTTATGAAGTTTATTCAAAATTCAAAGAATGATTTCCCTTATTTTGTCCTTTTGAAATTTGGTAGGAACCACAATTAAATAATTTAGAGTGATAATAAAATGACTTTCTCAAATTTATTATGGTCCAAAAAACATTCTTGAATTTTTATTTTAGATTGGAGTTTATTTGATATTGACATTTAAGAGATATTCCCAATAATTCACTTAATAAATGAGACGAGATAATATGACTTCTCCAAAAATAATATTGGAAATATTTACAAATTTTCATTTGAATACTTGATTATATTTTAATAAACATTTTGGGCATTTATAAAATCCCAAAAAACGAATTTAGGGAGTTTATTAATATCTTAGGTCTTTAAAACAATTATAAAATATAATCAGAGAAGAAAATATATTTTCCTAAAGACTCTATATTTTATTTGACCTATAAAGTTTTATTATTTATTTGGGAGCAATTATTTTCAATTTGTATAGTTATTGCAAAAAAACAGAAATCCTAAGCCTTTTGGGCCGAGCCTATTTTTTCTCTCTATTTCTCTTCTGTTTTTTTCTTTTTTTTTTGTTAGGACAGATTTCCCACTAAAGCCCATACCCCGAGCGAGTCATCTTCCTCCTTGGTTCGTACATGAACATCACGTTCACAGTACGTGTTAGCCATGGCAAGTGAAGCTCTTCCTCCCTTCCTCCCATCTACTCCGTTGACCGATTCATTTTAGAACCTACACAAAAATTGTGGACAAGTTCATGAGGAATCCATTCAGAGAAAAAACACGCGTTTTAATGCTTTTAATTGTCCACAAATTTATTCATGAACACCATTAATGGTTTCCATAACCTCGCCTCGGATTTCCTTCTACGGACCTCCCCTAGCCCTATAAATGCCGCCCTGGGGAGCACCTTCAATCCAATCCTCCACACGCCGAAAACCCCCCTCCAAACCCCTCTCATTTGCGAGCAATTGCTCGCTGAAGTTCGTCCTTTCGCCGAAGTCCGTCTTAGATCCCGACTTCTACATGGTGAACCAGACCCTCTTTTTCTTCCGTATTCCATACTTTGTTGGTGCGCATCACCTTGACATATATTGGAATCCGTTTTCATAGCCGGAGCGCACCGTTCATGAAACCGTGAACCGCCGGTGCTCTGGCCAACTCCGGCAAACCTTCACGGTCATACAGTGATGAAGCCAAGCTTTGTACTTTGTCCAACAAGTTTCCCACATCATACTCAACCCCGTTCGGACATTCGTTGATGTCGGAGACCCTTCTCTAAAATTCCGGCGAGATCTCCGGTGAGCTCTCTCTCCACTCCTATTCATAGCATTTTTTCAGTTAAAAAAATTCGAACAGATATCTGCCTATCAGATTTCGACACGTGGCAGCCCATTTTCAATCTCGTATATGATTTTCAGAAAAATACCTAAATTTAGAAATTTATATCTTCTAGCCCGTAAATCGGATTTCGACATATTTTATATCCCCGGATTCCTTGAAACATGTACTTTATTTTGGTCCAATAATATTCCACTTTTGATAATTCTAAATTTAACTAAATTTTATTTTTGTAATTTGAGTATATTTGATATACATCTTATTCTATAATTTATTTGGAATTATTTTCTTCATCAAATTTGAACCTTAGATCCATAACTTTCTGTGTTGACATTTGTCACATTCTTTCCATTATGTTAACACCTTATTTTGACCTCAAGCCTTTGATTGAACTTCCATTTAGTTACATCATTTTCCTTTATAAATTTGACCATAGAAATGATTCAATCTTTTCAAGATTTCTATCGGATCATTTTTGTATTCAAACATGTAATATCTTTTCAAATATCCACATGGTCAAACCAAGTGATGTTTGACATACTCTTCATCCAATTGATTTTATAATCAATCTTCAACATATCCAATTGATTTTGCAATCCCCAGAGATATGATTTCCATCATATTTTTTTCCAATCCAACTTGATCCTATCTCAACCTAACCTCGCCGTAGTAATTAGTTTATTAATAGTAACAACTAAATATTTGTGTTGTTAATTGTATCTTTATTTGGATCTTCATTTTTTATTTGTGTTGTGTGCAAGTCTGTTGAAGTATTTCTCTTTTATAGTTAGATATATTGTAAAGAGAAGGAGAGACGACAACGAGTACAATATTTCATATTCAGGATCCAGGCAAGTTACTCTTTTGGTCATACTCCCCTTATACCTATATTTTTCCTATGCATTGTAGTCCAACTTAATATTATGCATTGATAGGATTATGTATTATATTACACTATTACACCCAGTAGTTCATTGAGGTAGGTCCGAACCTTATATCATTGTCGCCACCATGTAGAATTATACTGCTTTGCTAAGTAGACGTGGATTGGAAGTGATCCATTATGAGGTATGAGTTACTAAGTAGTAAACAGGACCAAGATAATCTTAATGAACCACCTAGGTGGAATGGTTGGGGCAACCTGGAGGAACCAGTGGATTTGCCTGAGTGACCTGGAGATGGCCAGTAATCACTGCGGAATGCCACCCAGGCTTAAAGGGATCAATCATATTTTTCATAACTAGAAGCTTACGTGTGCAGCCACAAGCTATTATGGGCTCTGGCTTAGTTGATTAGTTTTAGTGACTCTTACTAGGTGGTGCTACGAACGAAGTTATGAGTAGGTGGGATGGGCACCTCCAGAGTAGGGGAAACTCTTCTAAAAGACCTTGTCTCGACCTTCCTGTTTCCATACAACGTGTAGTGTGGACAATACCAAAGGAGGTGGTCGAGTCTTGTGGGGAAAAGTGGACAACCTCTGCAGAGTGTACAATCTGATCATGATTAGCCTTGTCCCCGGTTATGGACAACTTTGAGCATCTAGAAGTGGGAATGTTGACGGATCTCATCATCTTTAATTAATCAATCGGGTTTAATCAACCTCGGGAGTAGATTGACTTGGAGAAACCAATTCAATCGTATTATGAGCTTTGTAGTACTGATATGATATTCTTTGAGTAGGACAAAACCAGCTTTATGCAAACAGAAACTCTTAGAGCTTTTCCACCAGCCAAATTGCATGTAGAATATAGTTATGTTATATATTCTTTTGGGAGTAACTTGTCGTTTGTCGTACATTCAAAGTACTGACCCATTTTGGGCTGTAACCTTCGGTGTTGTAGGATTGTATACGACGAGTAAGTGATGCGATGTAGGGTTACGATGTCTACACTCAACTTTGCCGTTGGTGTTGATGGGACTCCACTTATGTATTATTTGTTTCCGCGGTGTATTCTAGCCAAAGGCTATAAGGTAACAAATACCATGTACTTACGTTACTTTTTGACATGTGATTTATGCTATTTCATCGAGTACTGTGTGTTCTAGCATACTGATCCAGGGATAGCACAGAAGCACAGTAGACTTGGTTCCCTTCATAACCGGGTCGTTACATTTCTGCTTTGCATTCGAATAATTTTGTTGAGCTTTGTGATATGCAAAAGTATAATGAAGTAGATAGTAATATTGTTAAACTTAAGCTTTTTTCTTCTCTTTGAGTGGAAGATCTAAGGAGTGGCTCCAATCCTTGCCTAGGAATAACATAGATTATTGGGATAAATGCAAGGATGCTTTTATTGGGAATTACTAACCACCTGCTAAGATTATCCAGTTGAGGAGCAACATTATGAACTTTACACAGCTTGATAATGAACATGTTGCTCAAGCTTGGGAACGTATGAAATCTCTTGTTAAGAATTTCCCTACTCATCGATTTACTACTTGGACGGTTATCTAGACTTTCGATGCAGATTGAACGTTACTCGCAAAACCTGCTAGACTCGGCCACAGGAGGAACCTTTATGGAAACCACACTTGGTGTTGCCACGAAGCTATTGGACGATATGATGACAAACTACTCTCAATGGAAAACCAAACGATCTCCAACAGGTAGAAAGGTAAACTCTGTTGAGGAGATCTCCTCTTTAAATGACAAGGTTAACTTGATTAATTCTTTAATTTAAAAAGCAAATGCATGTTGATCCTCATGATGTTCCTTTAAATTCTTTGGTTGCTCAAGAGAAAGAGCAAATAGATGTAAATTTTATTTATAGCAACAACTTCAACAATAATGCTCATAGGAGTAATTTTTCTAAGGAAAAAATCTAAACCGTTCCCCTCTAACAGCTCTTTTGGGAAGAATAACACTTATCCTAGCACCAAAAACTCCACTGTTCAATTAGAGAGCATGCTGAAGGACTTCATTACCTCTCAAAAAGTCTTCAATAAGAGTGTAGAAGAGAAATTAGACAAACTAGGTAGTCTCTCTTTGAAGGTTGACAACATAGCTCATGATGTAGAGATGCTCAAGATTAGGACTTCTCCCCTTGAGGAGAAGAAAACCTCACCTGTTAATGCTATCCAGTTACAAATTAATGAGAACACCAGGATGCTTGACAAACTTAAGGATAGATGGGCTAGAGAGAAACAAGAGGAAGAAAAAGAGTTAAGAACCTTCCTACACACACCACACTTTCTACTTTACATGTTGTTGAGGATCTCAAAACCTTTAGCACCCATCACATCCCTAGACCACCTAATGGACCTATCAATGGTGATGCTAATACCTCAACTTTAGGACAAGAAGGTCCTTTGAACCTAGAGACTACCAAAGAGAAAATGAGCTTACATGACATCACCACCACCTTAATTAATGATAGTGAACTTGATTTTGATAATTGTAGTCTTTCTAAAGTGATTAAAAAAATTTAAAGAATGGCCAAAGACCCCCACACTAGTTCACTTAACATTGCCTTCACCGAGCATATCACTAATGCTCTTATCAAAGCTAGGGAGGAGAAAATTAAAATAGAGGTTTCTATTCCTAGAAAACTAGAAGATGGTTGGGATCCTATGGTCAAGATCAAAACAAATAACTTTGCTTGCTTTTCCTTATGTGATGTTGGAGCTACTGCCTCCGTTCTACCGAAAAGAATGTATGATATGTTGATGGATTCTCGCCCCTCGTTGGTTACCCCAAGTGGAAGGTTGAGATGTAGCATAGCAGCAAGTTTCCCTCAGTGAAGATACCAAGGTTTATGTCTCCAGTAGGACTCCGACAAAAGAAAGCAGGTGACAACAGCGCTAGAAATTGATAGCGCGAGAGTTGACGTGGACCTGCACACAGAAATAGAGAACTTTGCTCCCAAAGAGTACAGAGAGGTTGTCAATCTCTCCGGTCTTGTTGTTTACAATGGGTCAAACGCAAGGGTAGATAGTACTGATAACTGCAACTAGAAAGTAAAACAGGAACTAAATTGAGGGTGTAAACAGTGGTGCAAATATGGACTGGGGTCCCATGAAATTCACTAGTGACGTCTCTCTCCCAAAAGATGATAAATAGCTATGCAAGGTGAAAAAATAACAGTTGGGCAATTGACAGGATTACGAACGCAAACCAATGCTAACTATGCTACAAAAGAAAGGAAGAGGCTCAAAAACATGGGCGGTACGCCAAGATAAGTAGACCGAAATCCATCTACATCTACTACTAATCATCCACCTTGAGATATATATCCAGAACAACTCGCTGGTAATAAGTTGCGAGCCCCATCCAGAGTGTAAACTCAAAGCAACAGACAACTGCATTAAAATAACTTTCCGTAAAGTAAACAATCCTTGTAACCGCGGTTACAAGCACCGTTGTTTTCCCCCTTGTGGCAACAGCACATCCCCTAGACTCATGTTTCTGTCACTCAAGCTAATCATCTGGGGGCATGAACCCACAATCAAGCATAACGCTCCCTCTTGGAGTCACTACCTACTACTTGTCCAAAGCAATAAACAACAACGGAGAACATGCAAGAATTACTCAAGAACAAAAATATAAAAGAGAAGAACCAAATATATTACTCATCACAATCTGAACATAGTCTCATAATCCATCAGATCCCAGCAAACTCAACATAGCAATTGCAGAGATAATTACATATGTGCCTTGACCATGTAGGGAAGCTCACAAGGTATAATCCATGAAGAACAAATAGGGGGACAGGACATCACATAGCTACTAATCATGGACCCATGGTCTAAGGTGGACTACTCACGGATCATCCGGGGAGCGTCCATGGTGGTGGATAATCTCCCGGAGGTCAATCCTTCCTTTAGGAAGAGGTCTTCTGGCGCTCCCGATCTTGGAAGCGTGGCGGCAGCGGAACAGAGGCGAGATCACGAAAAAGGGTTCTATCCTCCGGGGTTTCAGGACAAAGGAAATATATAGGCGAAGGGGGCAGCCAGGGGGGCCACCAGGGGTCCAGACGGCCTCCCGACGCGGTCATCCCTAGTCCGCGTCACCTGGCCACCTGGGCACCAGGTAGGGGCACTCTGGCCCCCCTTCGGGACTCTAGAAGCTTCCGGTACGCTGATTTTTAATACATTTTTCCCGGAATTTTTCTCGCATTTTACGTGATGGGAAAACCTGAAATAAAAAGACAGTAGATAAAATAAACTAGCACTCGGGTGCACTGAGTTAATAGGTTAGTCCAAATATGATCAAAAGTGTATGAAAGTGTATCAAAAGCATAGCAATATCACACAAAACATGCATGGAGCAAGCATAAATTATAGATACGTTTGGGACGTATCAACATCCCTAAGCTTAATTCTTGCTCGTCCTCGAGTAGGTAAATGATAACAAGCATAATTTTTGTGGTGACATGATAGCAACCATAAAAGGACTTTTAAGTAAAGCAATCAAGGCATGTAATTCAATTCAAGTCATAACAAGCAAGAGTCTATATTAGCATTGAAACAAGCAACATAAGAACATAAAGGTGCAAGAGCTCTCGCTGTCCGTGACTCGAATGTCTCCAAATGGTGTTTGCGTGCAAGAAGTGGGGGATGGGAATACGAGAGAGAGAAATATTTATTTGTTGAGAACTCAATCTACTAAAGTTTCACACTTGGTCTTCTTTGGAATCTTATCTTGACTCGTCCCTAGACCACTAGCCAGGTACAAGTCAAACTGATCCACTCCCTTTCGATATTTTGAGCACTCATGCAATGGATGAGCGTAAGCAAGAAAGTTGACACTTAGAATGGCAAAGAGAGAGATGGTGGAGGAGGAAAAAAAAGGTGTGAAAGGCTCACATCAATGAGGACAATCATAGGCGAGAGAGAGCCAAATGATAGATATGATGTGAGGAGTAGGGATTGACATGCAACGGATGCACATGTGAGCTATGGAAAGCTCTCCAATGGAACTAGTGGGGGTGCATCCAACTTGCTTGCTCAAGAAGACCTAGAGCTCATTTGAGGAGGCTCATCATTGGAATATACAAGCCAAGTTCTGTAGTGTAAAGTTCCCCACATAGCTATATGCATGTATGATCATCTCTATGGAGCACAAGCTACAAGAGGGAGTACGAGTGTGGATCTCTCAAAAGGAATAGTAGTGTTGCGCCCTTCTCTCTTTTTATTTTCTTTTTCTCTTTTTTCTATTATTTTGTATTTTCTTGGTGGCCTCAATGGCTCTTTCTATTTAACTCTCATTTTTCCTCTTTGGGATCTTTTAAATTTGTGCTCTTTGGGATCTTTTCCTCACTTAGGGGCAATACTCTATTTTACAAGGAGTATAGGAGATCTTTCACACTTTACAAAAGTACTCAGCATAAAGAAGATGAAGATATCATGATGTATGCAAATGTATGCCTCTGCCAGTGTAGCAGGAACATGTATGACATGAAGATCAATTCATGAGAAGGTGGATGTTGCATGGCAATATATCTCGGAAAGGCTATGGAAATGCCTTGATATGTAGGAATGGTGGCTGTTTTGAGGAAAGATATAAGGAGGTTTATGATGACAGAGCGTATCAGGCCAAGGGTTTGGATGCACCGACAAGGTAGACACCAACTCTCGGAGTGTGAAGAGGGCAATGCACGGTACCGAAGAGGCTAGAAAATATGGGAAGGTGGAAGTGTCAACTTTCGAATACTTACATTAGTCTGAAGAACTCATGCACTTATTATCGGTAACTCTCAATCTAATCAGGAGCTCCACAAAGAGACAAGTACCCCGAGGAGGAAGTATGGGGTTTTGGTTATCCTTGAGCATCATCGACTCATGGTACGTGAGTGTACTCTAATATCCGATCCCTCCAAAGATTAGTGATCCATCTAGTAGCTAGAGTTCTCAACTAGTTTTTATAGTTTTTAGAAAATAAACAGGGATTGCCCAATATTCGACATCTATCACTAATAGGCTAAAGCTCTTGACACCAAAAGTTCAAACATTGCTCACAACAATACCTCAAAACTATTGCAAGTTACTACTACAATTGAATAGCAACCTCAATTGCCTACTTTAAGTCAAGACACACAACTCAGTGCAACAAGCCAACCCTCTAAACAAGATAAACATTAAAACTCAAGAGAGTTCCAGCAACAAACTAAACAAAAGCTCTTAAAAAGATAAGCATGAAAACTAAGAGCTAAACATGAGAGAAGCTACGAAAATATAAAGAACACACAACAAAAGAAAGATAAGCATGAAAATCCTATGATGTGTTCTAGTTTAAAGTGGGGCGTGTTTCTCTCCCACACAAAGAAGTTGGGTTCTAACTTTTTATTAACAGCAAGCAAAGCTAAAGAAAATTAAACAAAGTAAAGAGCAACACGCTCCAAGCATAGCACATAACGCATGAAGTGATAAAAATATAGTGGAACGAATGAAGAACTGATAATTGTTGATGGTGAAGGGGATGCACGAGGTCATCCCCAAGCTTATACACTTGAGTCTCCTTGAATATTTCTTGAGGATGCATGGGGGCATCCCCAAGCTTGAGCGTTTGACATTCCCGTATCTTCTTTCATCATCTTCCCTCTCACACTTGAAAACTCCCTTCATACATAACTCATCATAAGCTGATTAGAGAGGTTAGTACCCATAAATAAACAATTTGCCTCTACTGGAAATAAAGATATTCTTGAAGGGATACTGTTTCTCAAGACCGCCAAAAAGTTTTTGCAAAGAAAAATCTAGCGCAAGACTTGCAAAACTGAGGAAAGGCAAAGCGTGGCAGAATCTATGAAAAACAGATCAGCAGGTAGTAAATAATTTTTTTGGGGTACTTCTGCAACTCAAATCAAAAAACCTCAGAACAGACGCTCGGAAGCTAATTGTATAGAGCATGATGTCAAAACAATTCAGATCAAAAAGCTTATCTGCTGATTTATCATGAATTTTTTCGTCCAAGGACAGAATCTGTTTTCTGGACAGCATGCCACAACTTTTGAACTTTCTTGCAATCGGAGGCTAAACTTGGCCCAAAGCTTGAAAATAAAGATACAATGATGTTGCTACAGTAGTAACAATCATCAAGAGCACTAAAAACAGAAGGAAAAACATCTTGGGTTGCCTCCCAACAAGTGATTTCTTTTATGCCTTTAAGCTAGGTAAGAAGCAAAACGATCAAGTTTTATCAAGAGAAAGAGAATAGCTAGCCCGTGTAAGGGACTCAAAAGGTAACACTTTTTTATTTCTAGGTAAGTGTTCCATTCCCTTTTTGAGAGGATATTGAAATTTTATATTCCCATCTTTCATGTCAATAACAGCACCAACGGTGCAAATAAAAGGATGTCCCAAAACAATTGGACATAAAGGTTCACACTCAATGTCAATAATAGTAAAATCAACGGGAACATAATTGTCATTGACAATGATAAGAACATCGTCAATCTTACCCAAAGGTTTCTTTACAGAAGAATCAACTAGACTAACACCATGAGAACAAGGATCAAAAGGTTTCAATTCAAACATATCATAAATTCTTTTGGGCATAACGGAGGTACTAGCTCCAACATCAAATAAAGCATTGCAAGAGAAGTTATTCAATTTAATTTTTATCATAGGATCCCAACCATCTTATAGCTTTCTAGGTATGGAGGCTTCTACCCTAAGCTTATCCTTGTAACAGCCCAGATTTCATAAAAATTAAAAAAAATTGTTCTCGGTGTGAATTGTTTGATTGTCTGATTTGTTTGCAGTGTTTGCATCCCCGATTTATCGATCGGCGATTATTTTTTCCCCCTCTTATCTCGTACCGGACGGAGACCGACCCTTGCCACCCTGACACTCAACCTTTGCGACACCGGGTTCCACCTGATCACCGTCGCGAAAACCGCACGAGACCAGCCGCAACCAACGGAACGAAAAACCCCGTTTATTTAATAAACGGATTATTTTCAGGGGCGCCGGAAAATGTTGTCGGAATGTCACCGCAGTGAGGTACGATCGACGGGCTCGACGCGCTGAGCGTGTGGTTCGAGATTTCGTCGGAATCGGAGTCCATATGGAGTCTCGACGGTCACGAACGCGATCACCGGACGCGCGAGAAGGGTGCCGAGGGCGTTTACGTAAACTGGCCAACCAACCTGCCTATATAATGACCCCCACCTCCCAAACCAGCCAATTAGGGTTCCCCCTATGGCATAATTGCAGCCACCCCCTCCCAAAACTCATATCTGCCCCATTTCCCTCTCTCCCCCGAAACCCTAGACTCCAGTGTTTTCTGGCCATCAGATCTGCAGATCAAGGGCTCAGGAGGCGCCACGTCGCCACCCGAAGGCAGCCAGCTCCTCCACAGCGAAATCGGGCCCCGTCGCGCCCTCTCCACCGCCGCCGGGCCCGAACTGGGCTTGGAGGCCCTCTCCTCCCGAGCTCCACGGCCGCGCCACCCGGCTCCGCCTGTCGCCGGCGAGCTACCGGCCAGCAGCCGCCGCCCCCATGGTCGCAGGTCCTCTCCTCCTCCCGTGTCTCCTCCTCTCCTCTCGTTTCCCCTCACCTAGCCTCCTCCACCACCCTGCAGGAGCCGACAGGAAGTGCCGCCGCTCGCCAAGGCTGGCCCGAGCAGGCTCGAGCTCGCGCCGCCGCCATGGGAAGCCGCCGCCCCGGGACCTCTCCTCCGCGCCTCCCACCGGCGTGCGCACTGGAGCCGCCGCCTCCTCCAGGTGCCTCCGCCGTGCCCCCTCGCCGCGTCGCTCACCGGCGTTGACCGCCGCGGACGCCCCCAGCCAGATCAGGAGGAGCCCGAGCAGATCCCGCCCCCAAATAGATGTTTTTTTTCTTTTCTAGTTTAATTATTTTGCAGATTGTTATAGTTTTTTTTGCGTTGCTTATATCTTTTCACCGGTAGCTCCGATGGAGACACTTTCTACATGAAAGTTGCTCCGTTTTGCGTGTAGATTATTAAAATGTTGCTTGTTGCCATGTTTAACTTTGTTTACATGATGTTTACTGCTAATTACAACTGTCTGCCACTGTACACTGTAATTGCTATAACTTTATAACTGTTGCTCTGTTTAAAATGTTCTTTATATTTAACTTGAATAGAATTTTGTGTAGATTGTGTTTATGATGCTTTTGCTTGCTAATAAAAATAATTAAATATTGTTTAGGGAAAAACAGTACCAAATGCAATATTTATCGTGGGTCCGTAATAGTTACCATGTATAGGTTTTACCCCCACTTAAAATGACTAGATTAGATAGTTTATTTATGCTTCACCTCTTGTAATGTTTGTGTGATATGCCATGCTTGGGTGATATGCCATGTTAACAACCTTTGCTCACCTGTAGCTAAACAACTTGAACCACCGTAAATGTGCGGTATCGTCGGGTGTGACGAGTACTCCACTTAAACTGTTAGTAACCGCTCTCGACGGTAGGTGCGATGTCTCATGTTGCTTCTTGTTGATGCTTGCTCGTGTTTTCCTCGTAGTAATAGATGCTTGCTCGTTGATTGCTTTCCAGTGTTTACCGTCTTGTGTGCTTCGCGGGTACCTCTCGAAGACGATGCGAGCTTGCGATCAACTACACCTTCGGAACCCGACTTATCAACAGGCAAGGACTATACATTACTTCTGATCCATTCTATTTCAACCAGCGGTTTGCATGCTAGTATAGGTTAGGTTCGATGTTTGATCCTACTACATGTTTACAGCCTCTTTCAAACCAATACAGCCATGTCCCCTCCCAGCAAACCATGTACTGCTATGTTACTATTGCTCGTTGCTCACCCCCTGCTTAGTATGCATGCTTAGGATGCTACGATGTTACCCTGTTACTCCTTGGTTTGGGCTATCACATTATTATATTATTGTTGTTGATGATATGATTATTATAATGTTGACTATATTCGACGAAGGATGGAAGGTCTAGGCTATCACGCCCCGACGCTTTATTCCATTCGAGTCACTTAGGATCCGAGTTCCGGGTATTGGTTTTAAGACTGAGCGTGCCTAACCGCGTGTGGGATTTTATGGGGTCCCCTTTTCTTACCTATCTAGCTTCAAACATTTCTAGTGGTGGCCCGAGCTGATTTACCATTTGAAACCACGTGTGTGTGCTTGGTGGATCCCCTCGCAATTTTTAAACAACTTGGGCCAGTGGAGACTTTGTTTCTCTGTTGGTCCACCCGATCAGCTAGGACCCGGTTTCCCATTTGTGATTACCGGCAATCCGACCTGCGTCATACGGAAGAGTCCGATCCGAGAGCGTGACCGGCTTTTGGATTGGGTGTCGACTCCCCGGGGGCCACCCGGATTTGTTCGTCGTTAGCTAGAGGGACCTGTCGTTTCGGATCTCTTGGAACTAAATCATAAAATGGTTGCCTGTGATGGGTAGCAACTAAGAGAGATGGACGTGCGTGCGGAGCCTCGTAATGGGCAGTTGGTACACCCCTGCAGGGTTAAATCTTTTCGAGAAGCCGTGTCCACGGTTATGGACGACTTGAGACCTACTCCTTGTTCATAGACAACAACAACTGAGATAATCTTAATATAACTTGATCAATGTGTGTGTGCCTTGACTGCTTCTTCTTCGTCGGGATGCGAAGAGGAGGACAAGGATAGTATAGGTGTTATGTTTGCGTAAGTAGTTGATAGCAAGACTTGTTGGAGGCGATTCCTCATCGAATGCTTGGATTCTTATCTTACTCTCTAGATCGTTAGCCACTTCATAAATGCAAGTGCGGAAGAAACCTCACCACTTACCCCTTCCTTACCGTAAACTACTAGTTGTCCTAGAATGACGAGTGATGAAGTCCTTGCTAGGTCAGATGACCACTACAGTTGGATGTTGAGTACTTCTGTACTCATGATACTACCCCCAAACTCTTTTCAGGGTTCTTGATCGACAACAGGTATGGTGATCGACATTTCACGTGGAGACTCGACGACGACTAGTTAGGCGGATCCCAGCGGAGGGCCTGGACCCGTGTGGTTATGGGGATCGATGTTTTTTATTTGCCAGTAGGCATTTGATTGTAGTCTGTACTCAGACATGTATCTTCCGCTGTTGTATTGTATTAAGGCAGTTGTATGCCGATTGTATGAGATGTTGTATCCTTGTATCTGTAATGTTGTGATATCATGTTGGAAATCCGGGGCATATGGCTTTGTCATATGTCGCGGTGGGACCGATATGTGCTTCGTCCCCGGATCTGGATGGAAACATCTAGATCTAGAACAGTACCGCATATCGGGCCTTACAACTTGGTATCAGAGCCTTACCGATCGTAGGATCCCTTCTCTGGTCGAAGTCGAGTCTATACAAAAACTATTTTGTAGTTACTAAGTTAGTTATCGGAGAGTAGGAATCTTTTTACTCCTTACCCTTGGTCTGGTCAGGACAAGTGTCGTAAGTGTTTTATTCTCGCCTTATCCCCTTCAAACTCTAGGATCCCGAGTGTGTGGAGTTTCGGAACCGTTACAATGCCTTGCTTGCAACGTATTGTCTCGATTCCGAGCTCAGGTGGGAATTCCTGTAGTACCTTTAGCTTCTCCGATTTTGGGTATCATCTGGGTCATCCATTGCCATCCATCCTTTTGCCCAGTGTTTTCACGACTTGCGTCGAAATTCACTGTCCTTTGATCCAGCTTTCATTGTCGTTCTCCCTCTTGACACTGACGTTTTCGTTCTTCCAACGATGTCGTCTCTCTGCAGAAATTTTATCTCGACCGAAGTTCGACGTCGACATGGAGCAGAGTCCCTTGTTGGTGGTGTTGAAGATCGTCGACTCTCTTTTCTCTCCCCCTCTCCCCCGGATCGTCCAGGATCTCGGGACGAGATCCCTTGTTGGTGGTCTTGTATTGTAACAGCCCAGATTTCATAAAAATTAAAAAATTTGTTTTCGGTGTGAATTGTTTGATTGTCTGATTTGTTTGCGGTGTTTGAATCCCCGATTTATCGATCGGCGATTATTTTTTCCCCCTCTTATCTCGTACCGGACGGAGACCGACCCTTGCCACCCTGACACTCAACCTTTGCGACACCGGGTTCCACCCGATCACCGTCGTGAAAACCGCACGAGACCAGCCGCAACCAACGGAACGAAAAACCCCGTTTATTTAATAAACGGATTATTTTCAGGGGCGCCGGAAAATGTTGTCGGAATGATACCGCAGTGAGGTACGATCGACGGGCTCGACGCACTGAGCGCGTGGTTCGACATTTCGTCGGAATCGGAGCCCGTATGGAGTCTCGGCGGTCATGAACACGATCACCGGACGCGCGAGAGGGGTGCCGAGGGCGTTTACGTATTCTGGCCAGCCAACCTGCCTATATAATGACCCCCACCTCCCAAACTAGCCAATTAGGCTTCCCCCTATGGCATAATTGCAGTCATCCCCCTCCCAAAACTCATATCTGCCCCCATTTTCCCTCTCTCCCCCGAAACCCTAGACTCCAGTGTTTTCTGGCCATCAGATCTGCAGATCAAGGGCTCAGGAGGCGCCACGTCGCCACCCAGAGGCAGCCAGCTCCTCCACCGCGAAATTGGGCCCCGTCGGGCCCTCTCCACCGCCGCCAGGCCCGATCTGGGCTTGGAGGCCCTCTCCTCCTGAGCTCCACGGCCGCGCCACCTGGCTCCGCCCGTCGCCGGCGAGCTACCGGCCAGCAGCCGCCGCCCCCATGGCCGCAGGTCCTGTCCTCCTCTCGTGTCTCCTCCTCTCCTCTCGTTTCCCCTCACCCAGCCTCCTCCACCACCCTAAAGGAGCCGACGGGAAGCGCCGCCGTTCGCCATGGCTGGCCCGAGCAGGCTCGAGCTCGCGCCGCCGCCATGGGAAGCCGCCGCCCCGGCACCTCTCCTCTGCGCCTCCCACCGGCGTGCGCACTGGAGTCGCCGCCTCCTCCAGGTGCCTCCGCCGTGCCCCCTCGCCGCGCCGCTCACCGGCGTTGACCGCCGCGGCCACCACCAGCCAGATCGGGAGGAGCCCGAGCAGCTCCCACCCCCTCCACGCTGGACAGCCACATGGGCCTAGCCCAGCACAGCGCAGCCCAGGCCAGCCGGCCTCCTTGGCCTCTCCAGCCAAGCTGGGCCTCAGCCCATGAGGTCTAGCCTCTCCTTTTTTTTATCTGTTTTGTTTTTTTTCCTGTTGAGCTAGATGGGCTCGGCCCAGTACTGTTGGCCCGATAGATGTTTTTTTTTCTTTTCTTTTCTAGTTTAATTATTTTGCAGATTGTTATAGTTTTTTTTGGGTTGCTTATATATTTTCACTGGTAGCTCCGATGGAGACGCTTTCTACATGAAAGTTGCTCCGTTTTGCGCGTAGATTATTAAAATGTTGCTTGTTGCCATGTTTAACTTTGTTTACATGCTATTTACTGCTAATTACAACTGTCTGCCACTATAAACTGTAATTTCTATAACTTTATAACCGTTGCTCTGTTTAAAATGTTCTTTATATGTAACTTGACTAGAATTTTGTGTAGATTGTGTTTATGCTGCTTTTGCTTGCTAATAAAAATAATAAAATATTGTTTAGGGAAAAACAGTACCAAATGCAATATTTATCGTGGGTCCGTAATAGTTACCATGTATAGGTTTTACCCCCACTTAAAATGACTAGATTAGATAGTTTATTTATGCTTCACCTCTTGTAATGTTTGTGTGATATGCCATGCTTGGGTGATATGCCATGTTAACAACCTTTGCTCACCTGTAGCTAAACAACTTGAACCACCATAAATGTGCGGTATCGTCGTGTGTGACGAGTACTCCACTTAAACTGTTAGTAACCGCTCTCGACGGTAGGTGCGATGTCTCATGTTGTTTCTTGTTGATGCTTGCTCGTGTTTTCCTCGTAGTAATAGATGCTTGCTCGTTGATTGCTTTCCAGTGTTTACCGTCTTGTGTGCTTCGCGGGTACCTCTCGAAGACGATGCGAGCTTGCGATCAACTACACCTTCGGAACCCGACTTATCAACAGGCAAGGACTATACATTACTTATGATCCATTCTATTTCAACCAGCGGTTTGCATGCTAGTATAGGTTAGGTTCGATGTTTGATCCTACTACATGTTTACAGCCTCTTTCAAACCAATACAGCCATGTCCCCTCCCAGCAAACCATGTACTACTATGTTACTATTGCTCGTTGCTCATCCCCTGCTTAGTATGCATGCTTAGGATGCTACGATGTTACCCTGTTACTCCTTGGTTTGGGCTATCACATTATTATATTATTGTTGTTGATGATATGATTATTATAATGTTGACTATATTCGACGAAGGACGGAAGGACTAGGCTATCTCGCCCCGGCGCTTTGTTCCGTTCGAGTCACTTAGGATCCGAGTTCCGGGTATTGGTTTTAAGACTGAGCGTGCCTAACCGCGTGTGGGATTTTATGGGGTCCCCTTTTCTTACCTATCTAGCTTCAAACATTTCTAGTGGTGACCCGAGCTGATTTACCATTTAAACCCCGTGTGTGTGCTTGGTAGATCCCTTCGCAATTTTTAAACAACTTGGGCCAGTGGAGACTTTGTTTCTCTGTTGGTCCACCCGATCAGCTAGGACCCGGTTTCCCATGTGTGATTACGGGCAATCCGACCTGCGTCATACGGAAGAGTCCGATCCGAGAGCGTGACCGTCTTTTGGATTGGGTGTCGACTCCCCGGGGGCCACCCGGATTTGTTCGTCGTTAGCTAGAGGGACCTGTCGTTTCGGATCTCTTGGAACTAAATCATAAAATGGTTGCCTGTGATGGGTAGCAACTAAGAGAGATGGACGTGCGTGCGGAGCCTCGTAATGGGCAGTTGGTACACCCCTGCAGGGTTAAATCTTTTCGAGAAGCCGTGTCCACGGTTATGGACGACTTGAGACCTACTCCTTGTTCATAGACAACAACAACTGAGATAATCTTAATATAACTTGATCAATGTGTGTGTGCCTTGACTGCTTCTTCTTCGTCGGGATGCGAAGAGGAGGAAAAGGATAGTATAGGTGTTATGTTTGCGTAAGTAGTTGATAGCAAGACTTGTTGGAGGCGATTCCTCATCGAATGCTTGGATTCTTATCTTACTCTCTAGATCGTTAGCCACTTCATAAATGCTAGTGCGGCAGCAACCTCACCACTTACCCCTTCCTTACCGTAAACTACTAGTTGTCCTAAAATGACGAGTGATGAAGTCCTTGCTGGGTTAGATGACCACTACAGTTGGATGCTGAGTACTTCTGTACTCATGATACTACCCCACAACTCTTTTCAGGGTTCTTGATCGACAACAGGTATGGTGATCGACGTTTCACGTGGAGGCTCGACGACGACTAGTTAGGAGGATCCCGGCGGAAGGCCTGGACCCGTGTGGTTATGGGGATCGATGTTTTTCTCTTTGCCAGTAGGCATTTGATTGTATTCTGTACTCACACATTTATCTTCCGTTGTTGTATTGTATTAAGGCAGTTGTATGCCGATTGTATGAGATGTTGTATCCTTGTATCTGTAATGTTGTATATCATGTTGGAAATCTGGGGCATATGGCTTTGTCATATGTCGCGGTGGGACCGATATGTGCTTCGTCCCCGGATCTGGATGGAAACATCTAGATCTGGAACATTACCGCATATCGGGCCTTACAATCCTCCCTAGATTTAATGAGAGCATTGGTGATATGCTCCGTGAAGGAAAGATTTCATGTGCTATTGTGGGGGTCTCTAGACATTTTGTGTAGTAAGCTAATAACTTCAGAAAGAGTGCAACTATCAAAATCAATGTCACTACTATCAAAGGTGGTAGTGGTGTCATCTAGGCTCACTTGTTTAAAAGCTTCTATGTTCATAGGAGTTTCGTCTTCTATGGTTGAGGTAACAGCATCACCATTAATAGGTCCAATGGGACTTGGAGTGTGTTGGGTGCTAAAACTTTGGGTATCCTCAACAAATTGGATAGTAGCAATGGTATGGTGTGTAGGAAGGCTCTTAATTGTATCTTCTCCCTCCTTTTCTCTAGCCCATATTTCTTTAAGTTTAGCCATCATCCTAATATTTTCATTAATTTTCATTTGGATAGCATTAATAGGAGTGGCCTTCCTCTCCTCGAGGGGAGAAGTTCTAATTTTAAGCATCTCAACATCAAGGGCTATGTTGTCTACCTTCGAAGAGAGATTATCTAATTTGTCTAATTTTTCCTCTACACTCTTGTTGAAGGCTTTGTGGGTAGTGATAAATTCCTTAAGCATGTTGTCTAATTCAGAAGTGGAGTTCTTGGTGCTAGGATAAGTGTTGTTGTTCCCATAGTTGTTGGATGGGAACGGTCTAAGATTGCTACCAAAGTTACTCCTATAAGCATTGATGTTGAAGTTGTTTCTAGAGATAAAGTTCACATCTACTTGTTCTTGAGTAACCAAGGAATTTAAAGGAACATCATGAGGATCAACAGGAGCTTGCTTGGTAAGTAAATACATGATCAAGTCAACTTTTTCATTTAGGGAGGAGATCTCCTCGACAGAGTGTACCATCCTACCTGTTTGAGCTCGTTCGGTGTGCCATTGGGAATAGTTGGTCATCATCTCATCTAGGAGTTTTGGGTCAGCACCAAGTGTTGTTGACATAAAGGTTCCTCCCGCGGCCGAATCTAACGGGTTCCGCGAGGTAAAGTTCAAGCCTGCATAAAAAGTCTGGATAACCATCCAAGTAGTCAAACCATGTGTAGGGCATTTCTTAACAAGAGATTTCATACATTCCCAAGCTTGGGCAACATGTTCATTATCCAATTGCTTAAAATTCATAATATTACTCCTCAATTGGATAATTTTAGTAGGCGGGTAATACTTACCAATAAAAGCATCCTTGCACTTACCCCAATAATCTATGCTATTCCTAGGCAAGGATTGAAGCTCCTTCCCTCAAGGAGAAAGGAAAAAATCTTAAGCTTACCAATATCACCTTCTACTTCTTTATTCTTTTGCATATCACAAATCTCAACAAAATTATCTAAGTGTAAAGCAGCATCATCTCCAGCACCAGAGAATTGATCTCTCATAACAAGGTTCAGCAAAGAAACTTTAATTTCATAAGAGGTTGCTGAAGTAGCAGGTGTAGCAATAGGAGTACAGATAAAATCATTGTTGTTGTGACTAGTGAAGTCACACAACTTAGTGTTTTCAGTGGTACCCATAATAGCAGCAAGCAAGACAAGCAATTTTTTGTGGTTTTTGATAAAGGACACTAAAGAAAAAACTGAAAGGTAAACTAACAAAACTAAAAAGCAAAGATAAAAGATAGTGTGCAATTCCCCTATCTTGAAGAGTGGAGTCCCCGACAACGGTGCCAGAAATTTCTTTGATAGCTTCTCTCCCCTCGTTGGTTACCCCAAGTGGAAAGTTGAGATGTAGCACAGCAGCAAGTTTCCCTCAGTGAAGATACCAAGTATTATGTCTCCAGTAGGGCTCCGACAACAGCAAGTAGGTGACAACGACGCTGGAAATTAATTGATAGCACAAGAGTTGACGTGGACCTGCACACGACAACAGATAACTTTTCTCCCAACGAGTATAGGGACAATCTCTCCGGTCTTGTTGTTTACAAAGGGTCGAACGCAAGGGTAGATAGTAGTGATAACTGCAACTAGTAAGCAAAACAGGAAGTAAATTGAGGGTGTAACAGTGGTGGAAATATGGACCGGGGACCCATGAAGTTCACAAGTGATGTATCTCTCCCAAAAGACGATAAACAGCTATGCAAGCTGGACAAATTGCAGTTGGGCAATTGACAGGATTACCGACGCAAACCAATGCTAACTATGCCACAAAAGAAAGGAAGAGGCTCAAAAGCATGGGCGGTACGCCAAGATAAGTACACCGATATCCATCTACATCTACTACTAATCATCCACCTTGAGATATCTATCCAGAACATCTCGCTGGTATTAAGTTGCGAGCCCCACCCAAAGTGTAAACCCATAGAAACAGACAACTGCATTAAAAGAACTTTACGTAAATTAAAAATCCGTGCAACCGTGGTTACAAGCACCATTGTTTTCCCCCTTGTGGCAACAGCACATCCCCTAGACTCATGTTTCTGTCACTCAAGCTAGTCATCAGGGGGCATGAACCCACAATCAAGCATAACGCTCCCTCTTGGAGTCACTACCTACTACTTGGACAAAGCAATAAACAGCAACGGAGAACATGCAAGAATTACTCAAGAACAAAAATATAAAAGAGAAGAGTCGAATTAATTACTCATCACAATCTGAACATAGTCTCATAATCCAACAGATCCCAGCAAACTCAACATAGCAACAGCAGAAAGAATTACATATGTTCCTTGATCATGTAGGGAAGCTCACAAGGTCTAATCCATGAAGATCAAAGAGGGGGAGAGGATATCACATAGCTACTGATCATCGACCCATGGTCCAAGGTGGACTATTCACGGATCATCCGGGAACTGTCCAAGGTGGTGGAGAAGCTCCAGGAGGTCAATCCTCCCTCCGGCAGGGTGCCGGGAAGAGGTCTTCTGGCGCTCCCGATCTTGGAGACGCGCGGTGGCGGAACAAAGGCGAGATCGCGAAAAAGGGTTCTTTCCTCGGGGGTTTCGGGAAGAAGGAAATATATAGGCAAAGGGGGCAGCCAGGGGGGCATCAGGGTTCCAAGCGGCCTCCCCCGCGGCCCCACCCTAGGCCGTGCCACCTGGACGCCTGGGCACCAGGTGGGGGCCCTCTGGCCCCCCTTCCGGACTCTGGAACCTTCTGGTATGAAGATTTTTTATATATTTTTCCTGGAATTTTTCTGGCATTTTACGTGATGGGAAAATCTGAAATAAAATGACAGCATAAAACAGAAACAGGCACTGGGGTGCACTGAGTTAATAGGTTAGTACAAATATGATCAAAAGTGTATGAAAGTTTATCAAAAGCATAGCAATATCACCCAAAACATGCATGGAGCAAGCATAAAACAAAAACTACAAAAATTAGTTGAGAACTCTAGCTTCTAAGTGGATCGCTAACCTATGGAGGGGTTGTAATATATATAGTACCCTCACATTATCATGGGCCGAGGATGCGCACGGATAACCAAGCGCCCAAACAACCCTCTTAGGGTGCTTGTCTCTTTGTGAATCTCCTGATTAGATAGAGAGTTACCGATAATAAGTGGATGAGTTCCTTTGACTAATGCGAGTATTTGATTCTTGGCACTTCCACCATCCATATTTTTCTAGCCTCTTCGGTACTGTGCATTGCCCTTTATCACGTTGAGAGTCGGTGCAAACTTCGTCGGTGCATCCAAATCATTGGCATGATACGCTCTGTCATCATAAGCCACATTATATCCTTCCTAAAAACAGCCACCATGCTAGTTGTGCGTTGCCCGTATAATTGATACATGACGTCCTAGTATCATTTCATGTCCTTATACACTGGCAGAGGCATACATTGCATCATGATATAGTTTCAGTTACTATATGAGTACCTTGTAAAACTGTGTGAACTTCATCATCCTTGTAATATATAGAGTGTTGCCCTTAAAGTGAGGAAAATATCCCAAAGAGGACACAAAATATCCCAAAGAGGACAAAATTATAAGATCCCAACGAGGACAGATGAGAGATAAATAGAAAGAGCCAATGAAGCCACAAAAATACAAAAAATAGAGAAAAATAATTAAAAAGAGAGAAGGGGGCAACACTACTATTCCTTTTAAAATATCCACACTTGTGCTTCAAAGTAGCACTTGTACTTCGTAGAGATTTTTCATATGATTCATGCATAACTATGTGGGGACCTTTACAATATACACATTTCCTTGTATATTCCAATGATGAGCCTCCTCAAAAGAGCTCTAGGTCTTCGTGAGAAAGCAAGTTGGATGTACTCCCACTAGTTCCATTTGAGAGCTTTCATATACTCATAGCTCATTTCTGCATCCATTGCATGGCAATCCCTACTCCTCACATCATATCTATCATTTGGATTTCCCTCGCCTATGATTGTCCCCATTGATTTGATCCTTTCACACTTTTTGAGTTCCTTTCCCCATCATTTATTTTCTTTTCCATCCTAAGTGCCAACTAATTTTTCTCGCACTCATTCATTGCATGAGTGCTCAAAATCGGAAGGGAGAGGATCGAATTGACTTGTACCTGGTCGACGGTCTGGGGACGAGTCATAATAAGATTCCGAAGGAGACTAAGTGTGAAGTTTAGTAGATTAATTTCTCAACAAAAATTCAGTATTTTTATGCTCTAAACCCATCTCCTACTTTCTTGCACAGGAACACCAATTGGAGACATTCGAGTCACGGACAGCGAGAGCTTCTTACACCTTTATGTTCTTACTTTGCTAGTTTCAATTCCAGATATAGACTATTGCTTGTTATTGTCTTGACTTGAATTGCATATCTTGCTTGTTGTACTTTAAAGTTCAAGTCTTTGTTGGTAGCATGTCACTACAAAAATTATATTTGTTGTCATTTACCTACTCAAGGACCAGCAGGAATTAAGCTTGGGATGTTGATACGACCCAAACGTATCTATAATTTTTTCTTGTTCCATGCTCCTTTTGGTGATATTGATATATGTTTTGATGCACTTTCATATCATTTACAACATATTTTGGACTAACCTACTAATTCAGTGCCTAGTGCCAGTTTTTGTCTGTTATCGTGCATTGCGGAAAAAGGACAAATATAAAAGTGCTCGGAAAATTCGAGAAAAAATAGAAAAATAATATCCAAAACAGAAGACTCTAGAAGCCCGAAGGAGGCTCCGAGGCGGTCCACCCCCTAGCCAGGCGCCTCCCTGGCGCGACCATGGGGGTGGTCGCGACACCTGAACGCCTAGGCTAGGGGGCCAGCCCTCTGGACCCCTTTGTCCTATATTTACCTCTCGCTCCAGAAACCCTCAGTCCACTGTTCCCCTGCCACAATTCCGATCTCGAGATTGCCAGAAGACCTGTCCCGGCACCCTGCCGGAGGGAGGATTGACCTCCGGAGGCCTCTCCATCATCATGGTTGCCTCCTGGATGCGCCATGAGTAGTCCCACTTGGACCATGGGTCCATGATCAGTAGCTAGATGATGTCTTCTCTCCAATCTTGTGCTTCAATGTTAGCCCTTGTGAGCTTCCTATCATGATCAAGCCACCTATGTATAAATTATTGTTTTGTGATGTTGTGTTTGCTAGGATCCGATTGATTATGAGATTATGTTCAGTTTGTGATGAGTAATATATTTGGTTTACCTTTATATTTTTTTTCTTGACTATTCTTGCATGTTCTCCGTTGCGTTTGTTACTTTGGCCAAGTAGTAGATTGCAACTCGAAGAGGGAACGTTATGCCTTATTGTGGGTTCATCGACCCCCCCCCCCCCCCGATGTATGGCTTAGTGACATAAACATGAGACTACGGGATGTGTTGTTTCCACCAGGGAGAAAACTTTGGTGTTTGTAATTGAGGTTGCAAGGATTGCTTACATTACGCATAGAGTGTTAAGGCAATTGTCCGTTGCTTTGAGCATACAATTTTGTTGGGGTTTGCAATTTAATACCAGAAAGATGTTCTGGTTAGATATCTCAAGGTGGATGATTAGTGAGTAGATGCTGATGAATAAATGGTCTTCTTGTTTTGGTGTAATTCCCATACGATTGAGCATCTTTACTTTCTCGTAGCATAATTAGCATTGCGGTGCGTTTATAATTCTGTCAATTGCCCAGCTGTAATTTGTTCGCCCAACATAGTTGTTTATCATATTTTGGGAGAGAGACATCACTAGTGAAAGTCATGGGACACCGGTCCATATTTCCATCCTAGTTTACATTGTTCTCTGTTACTACTTTTTATTTCCTTTTAGCTAAAATATTTATTTTTCCCCTTTGTGTTTGATCCTTTGTAAACATCAAGACCGGAGAGATTCACAACCTCTCTGACTCGTTGGGAGAAACGTTATTTGCATCTGTAGGTCCACGACAACTATTGTCTCAAGAAAACCTCTGGCTCCGTTGCCACCTTCTTGCTGACATTGGAATCCTACTGGAGACAAACCATGGTATCTTCACCGAGGGAAAATTGCTGCTATCTACATCATAACCTTCCAATTAGGGTAACCAACAAGGAGGTGTTATCAACACCCATCAAGCAAGTTTATGGTGTCGTTGTCGGCGAGTGAAGCATGAATATTTTCCCGCCAACTTACGCACCAGCACGCGGCAATTCCGATCTCAGGATCGCCAGAAGAACATGTCCCGGCACGCTGCCGGAGGGAGGATTGACCTTCGGAGGCTTCTCCATCACCATGTGATGGATTCTCGCCCCTCGTTGGCTACCCCAAGTGGAAGGTTGAGATGTAGATAGTGGAAAATTTCCCTCGGTGAAGATACCAAGGTTCGTCGAATCCAGGAGGACTCCAAGAGATAAAAGTAGGTGTCAACGACGCGTGAAGTTTGTGGAATGATTCGAGTTGACGCGAACCTGCACACAGAAACAAATAACTTTGCCCCCAATGAGTATAGAGAGGTTGTCAATCTCTCCGGTCTTGTTGTTTACAAAGGATCAAAACACAAGGGGAATAGTAGTGGTGATTGCAACGGAAAGGAAATAAAAGCTGTAAAGATGAACGGTAGAAACTATGGTGGAAATATGGACAGGGGTCCCATGACTTGCACTAGTGATGTCTCTCTCCCAAAATACGATAAACAACTAGGTTGGGTGAACAAATTACAGCCGGGAAAGTGATAGACTTATAAACGCACTGCAATGCTAATTATGCTACAAGAAAGCTAGAGGCTCAATCGTATGGGCAATACGCCAAGACTAGCAGACCATTTATTCATCAGCATCTACTCACTAATCATCGACCTTGAGATATCTATCCAGAACATCTCGCTGGTATTAATTTGCAAACCCAAGCCAAACTATAGGATCAAAGCAACAAACACTGCATTAACACACTATGCGTAAAGTAAGCAATCCTTCCAACCGCGGTTACAAGCAGCGTTGTTTTCTCCCTGGTTCCAACAGCGCATCCCCTAGTCTCATGTTTCTGTCACTCAAGCTAGACATCGGGGGGCATGAACCCACAATCAATCATAACGCTCCCTCTTGGAGTTACTATCTACTACTTGGCCAAAGCAATACAAAGCAATGGAGAACCTGCACGAATACTCAAGAACTAATAATAAAAGGTAAACCAAATATATTACTCATCACAATCTGAACATAATCTCACAATCCATCGGATCCTAGCAAACACAGCATAGCAACACAGAAACTAATACATAAGTGCCTTGATTCTGTAGGGCAGCTCACAAGGTCTAAGAATTGAGGCACAAGGGTGGAGAGAAAACATCGTCTAGCTACTGATCATGGACCCATGGTCCAAGGGGGACTACTCATGGCACATCCAGGAAGCACTCATGGTGGTGGAGAAGCTTCCGGAGATCAATACTCCCTCCAACAGGGAGTTCTGGCGATCCTGATCTCGGGATCACCACGGCGGTGGAACAGTGGTGAAAATCGCGTAACGGGGGGCATCTCAAGGGTTTTCACGTCGAGGGCTAAATATAGGCGGAAGGGGCACCAGGGGTACCACCTGACCAGGCGGCCAGGTGGCGCGGACCCACCCTAGGCCGCGCCAGGAGGCCGCCTGGCTAGGGTCAACTCCCCTCTGGCCCCCTCCGGCCTTCTGGAGTCTTCTAATCTGCTAATTTTTATTATGATTTTTTACAGATTTTTTCGAGCACTTTAATAATTGGCATTTTCCTGCAATGCACGGACAACAACACAGAGAAACTCGCATTGGGGCACTGAGTTAGTAGGTTAGTCCAAATATGTTGAAAAATGTATGAAAGTGTAGCAAAACATATAGCAAAGTCACAAATATAAGCATGGAACAAGCAGAAATTATAGATATGTTTGGCACGTATCAACATCCCCAAGCTTAATTCCTGCTCATCCTCGAGCAGTTAAATGATAACAAAGATAATTTCTGTGGTGAAAGACTACCAACAAAGATTTGAACTTTAAAGTACAGCAAGAAAGATTTGTCAAGTCAAGACAATAACAAGCAAGAGTCTATATCTAGTATTGAAACTAGCAAAGTAAGAACATAAAGGTGCAAGAGTTCTCGCTGTCCGTGACTCGAATGTCTCCAATTGGTGTTTGCATGCAAGAAGTGGGAGGTGGGTTTAGAGCATAAAAATACTTAATCGTAATTGAGAAATCAATCTACTAAAACTTCACATTTGGTCTCCTTTGGAATCTTATTATGACTCATCCCGAGACCACTAGTCAGGTACAAGTCAAACTGATCCTCTCCCATTCAATTTTGAGCACTCATGCAATTAATGAGCGCGAGCAAGATATGTTGACACTTAGGATGGAAAATAGAATAATGATGGGGAAGAAAGACAAAAAAAAGGTGTGAAAGGCTCACATCAATGAGGACAATCATAGGCGAGAGAAAGCCAAATAATAGATATGATGTGAGGAGTAGGGATTCCCATGCAACGGATGCTCATGTGAGCTATGGAAAGCTCTCCAATGGAACTAGTGGGGTGCATCCAACTCGCTTGCTCAAGAAGACCTAGAGCTCATTTGAGGAGGCTCAACATTGGAATATACAAGCCAAGTTCTATAGTGTAAGGATCCCCACATAGTTATGCATGAATGGTACGGAACTCTCTATGTAGTACAAATATTACTTTGGAGTACGAGTCTGGATCTTTCAAAAGGAATAGTAGTGTTGCCCTTGCTCTCTTTTTATTTATATATTTCTTTATTTTTTTTTCTAATTTTTTGTATTTTTGTGGCCTCATTGGCTATTTCTGTTTATCTCTCATTTGTCCTCTTTGGGATCTTTTAATTTTTTCTCTTTTGGGATCTTTCATTGGTGTCCTCTTCGGGATCTTTTCCTCACTTTATGGGCAACACTCTATATTTTACAAAGATATAGAGGACCTCACACTTTATAAGAAGTACTCAATATAAAGAAAACTGAAAAACTATCATGATGTATGCAAATGTATGCGTCTGTCAGTGTAGCAGGATATGTAATGATACTAGCGCGTCATGTACCAATTATAAGGGCAAGGCCCAACTAGCATGCGGCTCTATGATATAGGAAAAGCATGTATGACAATGAAAGATCAAGTCATGAGAAGATGGATGTTGCATGGTGATGCCACCGGATAGTGCTACTCGTTGGCTACTCCAAGTGGAAGGTTGAGAAGTAGTCAGCAACAAGTTTCCCTCAGTGGAGGATACCAAGATTTAATCGACCAGTAGGACTCCAAGTTCTGTAAGAAGGTGGAAAGAAAGCAATGGCACCGTTTACAACCTAGAGGTTGCTTACTTCACCTGGACCTGCACACAGTAACAAATAACTTTGCTCCCAACGAGTTCAAAGAGGTTGTCAATCTCTCCGGCCTTGTCGTTTACAAAGGATAAAAATACGAGCGGGAATAATGATGGTGATTGCAATGGAAAGGAAATAAAAGCAGTAAATTGCAGCGGTGTAAACTTATGGTGGAAGTATGGACCGGGGCCCCATGATCTTCACTAGTGATGTCTCTCTCCCAAAAGACGATAAATAACTATGCTGGGTGAACAAATTACAGCTGGTCAATGGGAAGAATTATAAACAACCCACAATGCTAATTATGCTACAAAAAAGCTAGAGGCTCAATCGTATAGGCAGTACGCCAAGACAAGCAGACCGTTTATTCATCAGCATCTACTTACTAATCATCCACCTTGAGATGTCTATCAAGAACATCTCGCTAGTATTAAGTGGCGAACCCCAGCCAAACTATAGGATCAAAGCAACAGACAACTGCATTAACAAACTTTACGAAAGGTAAACAATCCTTGCAACCGTAGTTACAAGCACCGTTGTTTTCTCCCTGGTGGCAACAGCACATCCCCTAGGCTCGTGTTTCTGTCACTCAAGCTAGACATCGCAGTGTAACATCCTCGGTCTATGTAACAGTAATCACTACAGTGATCCTTTTGTTGTTGCTAATCACTGTTGTTAATCATGCCTTGATCACCTTCGATCAACTCAAACTCAAAATGCTTTTTGATGGATATTAAAAATAAGTGATGAATTAAACTTTCTCCAAAAATTATGCAACCACTTTTGTTAAATCACAAATATTCAGTGGACCATGTCCATGTGGTTATGGGAATTTATTAAGCAATAAAATAAATCCAACAAATAAAAACAGTAGCCTAAATCCCCCTTTTATCAATGGCATAATTAAAAAAATATCAAATGAATTTATTTAGTCACCAAACTTTTTGTAGAATTGCTACATATGGCAGTACAAATAATGGGGCAAGAATCATCATTTACAAAAATGCTAGAGCAACAAAAAGAAATACAAACAGAAAAAGAAAGAAGGCTGAAAAGAAAGAAAAGAATAAAAGCAAAAAGAAGCACATACCCCCTGCTCCCCTTGGGCCCAGCCCAACTAAACAACCAACCCCGGCCCAACCCCACTCGTCCCCTACCCCCCGCACTGCTCACCATGCCGTGGCGTGCATCCACGCCGGCCACGGCAACGGCTGCCGCTGTGGAAGGCATCGAGCGGTCGCCGCCGTCGTTAAGGCCAGCCCTTGCCCCCTAGCCCACCCCCCCCCCGAAACCCTAACTATCCCGTTCCCCTCCTCTCCCTCGATCTCTGGCTAGTCCCTGCGTAGGAGCTGCCACGGGCGTCGCCGTGCCGCCGTCGATCTCGTGGCCACCGGCCACCTCGTGACGCCGGGGAACGTCTGGGAGGACCACCGTGCTCCCTCACGCCGTTTCCCTCCAACAATTCGAGTCGCCGCGCTGCCAGGCTCGCAAGCGTCGTCCTCTTCAACCTCGAGCCCGCCGGCGAATTCCTTCGATCCCGGCCGCCGCACATCGTCGCCGAGCCCACTGCCTCCCCGTACTTGCTCAATGTGACCATACGAGTATTCCCCTCTCCCCGCTTTCGATTTCGAGCGCTAGTTTGCCGTCTCCACCACGGCCGAGCTCCGGCCACCGCCATGGCCGATCCTGACCGCACTCGTCGTGGCGTGCACGTGCTCACGCACTTGTGGCCGCTCTTTGGCCACGCTCGCGTGCGCTTGTTGCGGCCTGTGCGCTCTCTCGCCGCGGCCTGCTCGCCCCTGGCTCCGCCCGTCGCTGCCCCCTCACTGCAAGCCGCCGCGCTCGTCGTAGCCGTTGCTCCGGCGAGCCCCCGGCCACCCCGAGCCCACCCAGCGGTGCGTCTCCTCCTCCTCGTTCGAACGAGCCAAACCGCACCCCCTCCCGTGGCCCCAGTCGACGGCATGGCCAACCTCGCCGCCGGCCATGGCTCCCGTCGTCGCTGGCCAGCCGCTGGGTCACAGCCAGGTGGGCCCTCTCTTTTAGGGAGGTTAATTAGAGACTAACCCCTCCTTCTCTGGATGACATGTGGGCCAGCCCCTTGTTCATTAATCTGAGTTAAAACAAACTAAAAACTGTTAGTTTATAACCTGTGGGGCTGACATATGGGCCCCACCAGATAACCCTTCATTTTAATTCAAATAGAAATTGTTAGCCTGACAACTGGGTCCCACTTGTAATGAATTAAGTTAAAAGAAATAGAAATGCTAATAGCCTATGACATGTGGGCCCTGGCACTATTTAAATTGATTAAATGTTATTATTAATAATGTGAGGCTGACCAGTGGGACCCACTGGTCAGGTTTGACCAGTCAACCCCTCTCTGTGGATAATGTTAGGTTTTATTAATAAAAGAAAATCCAGAAATTGATTTAAAATGATTTAAACTTAGAATTTGAATATCTTTTAAACCTTAAGTCAGATTCAAAAACTTTATACATCAAAATTTATCAGAAAAATATAATGAATACGGATACACTATTCGTATACCAACCACACCCCTCTAACACACCGAACATCGAACCGTCCCCCTCCGGATCGTTTGTCCGATGATTTGTCTGGTACTGTCAAAGTATTCGGATGAATTTATTCTAAACACGAAAGTTGTTCGGAATGTTTCAACTAGCACGGTTACACCATCCACACATTTGTCGGATGTCCACGACACCTCCGGCGTGATCCTTTCCCCCTCCGGGCCGTCTGTCCTCGTATTTCATCCCTGGATGAATTCCCGTTGCGAGCAACGTGCATTGCACTGCGTTAGAACACCCTTAACTTTGCATATATCATGTCGTGCATCTGTTTTCTATGATTGCTTTGTATTTACTGTTTCTCCCCCCTTTATTCTCCGGTAGACCCCGCTGCTACCGCCGACTACACCGCTGCCGGGTACGACTACTTCGTCGATGACCCTACCCCTACCATCGAGCTTCCAGGCAAGCAGAGCCATTCTCTTCCCCAGATATCGCCTATCTTTTCCGTACTTTCTTGCACTAGGCATTGTTGTTGTTGTTGCTACGATTACAATCCTATTCAATTGCATAGCCTGATTTTGTCGCCCCTTGTTGTACCTTCCTTATCCTATGCTGCCTGCTATATCTATATATTATATTCAGCAGTTAGCCCTACGCATTTTTAGCTACGATTAGATAGCGGGCCGTGTCCACTCAGGGGAGTGACGCGGATACAAAATATATACAACTGCAACAGGTACGGATCAATGCAGATGCCCTAAGGAACCTACAACGGCAAGACTCTGCCGAGTCGCTTCGAGTTTGACTTACGAGTGGAAGGACTCGTATTTTACTCTCGTCGGCTTAGTAGCGTAGCATCACTGGGATGATACGAGGGTATTCCTCTTTAGTTCATTCCGCTGGTGTCTCGGCACCACCGGGGTGATACGAGAATATTCCTCTTTAGTTCATTCCGCTGATGTCTCTGTCGAACCCATTTAAGTGTGCCATCGAGGTTGATTCCTCCTGGTTTCACTTAATGGTAGGCACTCAAATCAAATGGTGTCCTTAAAGGTAAGAGTCGGGCGACCCAACGGTGCACGCGAGCGGTATATTGTCGAGAGCGACAGGGAGGGTACGACCGACGTTACTGGCGTGCTTGGCCCCTGCTCGTATCTCGCAAGAGTTACCAAACCACGAAAAAGTCTAGCTCTACCAAGAGCACACGCAAGACAAGGTAAGGAGACGGTTCACCTTGTTGGTAACCGCGCGCTTTGACGGGACGACAGGGCAGGCCCCGACGTTACTGGTGGGCCTTGTTGTTGTTCTTTGTCCGTTGTGTTGTTAGTCAGACAGCGATAACGGTTGTCTGCGAGATAATATTAAAATGTTAAATGGTTCGGTGGATGACTTGAGAGGCCGCAAAGGCCTGTACGCACTACCTTCACGTGGGATAAGGAGTTATGGGCTCCCCTGCGTCGTAGTTCGTCCGAAAGCTCTTTAGACGTCAGCAGTACTGCGGCCTGATCGCCGGGAAGCCGTGTTGTCTTATTTGCTGCAGCAGGTGTGTTTGGATTTTCTTTTACTTCACCGGCCAGACTCGCACCGTGCAGGATCGTGCAAGGGTGAGGAACCTAGACCCCTTGGCGCATAGGATATAGTCCGGCAGATGGCATCTCTGCTGAGCCTAGGATGAACTGCGATGTGTCGGATCGCCTCGGTGGGGCATTCCCTAACAAGGTGTACGCCACCCTGGAGATCCGAGCGTGCAAGCTGAACAGTAGTGCATCCCTGCAGGGAGTTTAATCTATTCGAATAGCCGTGCCCACGGTAACATGACGCTTTATGCTGAAGCTGGATCTTACCACTACAAACTACTACTATTGAATTGTATGGTTCCGGGTTTTCTTCCTCGCAGGGAAGTCGAGGAGGGGAACTCGGAGGCATTATTATTATTAATCATTACAACTTACTATTATACAATGTTGCAGCAACTTCTGCTTCATTGTTACTTTATGCTTTATATGAACTGTTGGATGTTCTCTTCTTGTGTTGCACGACATCGTCGGAAGATTCTAGTCTTCGATAGGCCTAGCTTCTTACCCTTATTCTGATTTCTATCTTGCAGTCCACTATATACAGCCTCCCCTTTCCATTTGATACAAATGCATAAATGCTTAGTAGCGGACGTAAGACTCGCGGGTATGCTAGATACTCACCCTTGCTTTATTTCCCCTTTTATGTTTTGCCTGATCAGTCGCTGCAGTCGACGTTGGAGCCCAGGAGCAGGAGTACCCCGGAGGCGCCTACTACTACGTCGAGCCCCCCTTTGACCAGGACCAGGAGTAGTTTCGGAGGCTCCCAGGCAGGAGGCCTTGCCTTTTCGATCTGTATCTCTGATGTTATTTGTGCTAGCCTTCTTAAGGCAAAACTTGACTAACTATGTATGTACTCAGATATTATGGCTTGTATAACTTATGTATTCGGGTCCGTGTGACCCCCTTATATTGTAACATATTGGTTTATCCTTTTTTGTTTAGTGTTGTGATGTGATATTATCCTTTTTTGACGTCAGCAGTACCCCGGCTCAGAGGACCGGAACGCCCCGTGCACTAGCCCAGAGATCAAGTCTTCTGGAACACGGCACTACTTGATATAGAACTGAACAACTTTCTATTAATGAATAAACGGGTACAAGGGGTCTATTTCAACGCTAGCGGAGACACAGCTTGCTCCCGAGGCTAGCCTCATCTCTACACCAAGCAGCAGCATAGCTCTCTAGCAGTGGAAGAACGACGGCAGCGGAACAACAACGGCGGTGATGAACTCCAATCCACAAGGACACTGGCTGGGACACCTCCTAGCTCGCAATCACCGGGAACGTCGTCCTACGCATCTAAAGCATGTCCTGCAAATCTGGCATAACACGCCAGGTCAGTACATTGAATGTACTTGCAAGCTCACAACAACCATGCATCAAGGCAAAACAATAACATGGCAACAAGTTAAAGTATATTAGTGAATTAAACAGGTGAGCAACGGTATCATGCAAACAGATATTCATCAAGCATATTAACAGATTTTTAGCATTTTATCAACATGAAGACTAATGCACAATCAGTCATCATTTAAGGTCCCATGGACCCCACGTGATCATCGCATGATCATGTGGCTTACCTCGGAGCCCTTACAGTCTCAAGCACCGGGTCACCTCGTGACCATTCACTTCCACGGGTCGTCGCATGACCGAACGGGTCATCGCACGACCATTCAACGGGTTAGGTGTCCCTCTCTACCACCCAACCAATCCAGTCATTGCATAACCACCCACTTACCACAGACATACCACCGAACTCATGTTGATCATAAGGTGTGACCTTGTACGAACTGTGTCCATTACCGTGGACGCGGCTATTCGAATAGATTTGTGTGACTCTGCAGAGTTTGTGCACATTACCCACACTATGGAGTTCTTCCTCCATCCAACACCTCGGCACTTGTCCCACATGATCCTTGGAACTCGCACCGCAGGAGTGGACTAGGACTTCTCCAACGAGACCGATGCTACCGCGTGTCCCTCTTACTGTATCACCGACATCCCTTCTTGGGTAGCCCTATGGTTAGGTGTCCTCCGTTACCACCCAACCAATCTGACCATCACTTGGTCCTTAAACTTTCTCCAACTCTGGACCGCGCGCATAACAACTCTGGTTGTCAAGACTACCGCCGCATGCCTGATCAGGGCAGCGCGCGCGCGTAGCCTCCCCTACTTGGTGATACGCGTAAGAGAACCCACCGGCAGACCGAATCAAGGCCCGCCCATACAGGAAAATGTGGCTGCACGAATAAGTCCGGTTCGGTGGCACCTGATCAACTTGTCACGAAGCATATCTCCAACAGTGAACACAAGTATCGGGTGCAACATGAGTATCAGATCATAACAATGCATAGCATATTAACATGACAGTTTCAGATATGATCAAACACATTTTAGATGGTGAACTTATCCGTGTTAAAAAAGATTAAGTTATTAACATGGCAACATTATGAAAGCAGTTGAGCATAACTTAGGCATAGCATGAACAGGTGTAACATGAGCAAATTAACATGGTGTTGTATGTGGTGGTTACGATGATTCATGACATAACATGGTAATGATATAATCAAAGCATAGCATGAGTGTAACATGGTCAAAACATAGCATGGCAATAGCATATTCAATGATAGCATGGTAATGATAACATCAATCATAGCATGGAACATGATCACGGTCACCGATATAAGCATATCATCGAACAACAATTTTAGCAGCATGTCAAAGCTTTGCAAAGGTGCAAAGGGTATTGTGGCTTGCCTTTCACCAGAGAGGTGTGAAACACTCCCGGATCTTCAACACAAGAAAAACCCTGCAAAATATTTCAAATAAAGCAACGGGAAAAAGGTCAAACGCCATCTTTTGTTTGACCAGAAATCAACATAAAAACATGGCATGAAACCTATGCCAAACTGAACAGGAGCTCGATACGAAAACAACGCAAAAACAATCACCTCAATCGGAGTTACGGGTGCGGAGATATTCGCGAAACAATGTCGGAGGGGTTGGATTTGGTGGAATACGCTTTCAAGCATCTGAAAGCGTATTTCTGGGCTGTGGCGGCAGGAAATACGCTTTCTAACGGCGAAAGCGTATTTTGGGCCGAAGAAGATCAAAATGCGCCTTCCGGGTAGGAAAACGTATTCTAGGCCGAGGGGGACAAAAGTACGCTTTCCTTTAAGGAAAGCGCACTCCGCTGGATACGCCTCCACTTAACCTGGGTCGGGCCCGCTCGTCAGTGGCCTGTGGGGAACTTACAAGGGGGGGCCCACGCGTCAGCCCTCTTCTCCCTCCTCCTCTGTTTCTTGCACGGAGGGGGGATGCAGGGGAGCGCCGTGGCCGGCACCCGTCGCCGTCCATGGCCGGGGCAGGGAGGGCTCGCCGGGGCCTGCTGGGCACGCCCGAGCCACACCCACCAGTGGCCTTGCGGCCACGAGAGGTGGCCGATGGTGCCGGCTCCAACAGGGAGGCGCGGCGGCCGTGGCCCGAGCCGAGCCGGGCTGGTGGCGGGGCTCCGGCGACGGGAGGCGAGGGCGGCGGGGCCGAGGGGGAGGGCCTAGTGATGGATTGGAGGAAGGAGGAGGCCCGGGTTGCCGGAATTTTGGCCGGAGGGGCGCGGCCAGAGGCGGTCAGAGGTGGTGCTGGAGGGGCTCCGGCGACCAATTGATCGAGGGGAAGGCGGCTAGGAGGGGTGTGAAGGAGCTGGGGATGCTTTGGGAGGCCGGGGGCAAGCCCTTTTATAGGGGGAGGCCGATGCCGTGGTCGGAAGACGACGAGCGGACGCGGCCATGGCGGGGCGGCAAGCTGGCGGCCACGAGAGGCGTCGAGGAGGCTCCAGAGAGGGTGGCGTGGCGCACGCGGGCTGATAAAAGTTGTGCGGCGCGGGTAGACAACAGGAAGACGACGGTGGCACTCTGTAGCTCGAGGTGGACGGGTCGAGCACGCCCAGGGCGCGGCCAGAGCACGCCTACTGCTGTCTGGGAGCGTGGCCACCAAGGGAAGGTTCAACCAGGGGAGGTTTCTTCGTGGCCAATGTTGTCTGGGGTATTAGTCCTTCTGGAGCTGATCACAGTGATGTGCCTGGGTGGCCACATGGGCTACTGTAGTGATCTCTATCTCCATCAATAGTTTGATGGAGCAAACTTGGAGCAGAAGCTGGGATCACATGGTGTGGTTTGGGGTGGAGCCAGGTTGTCCTAGTGGCTTAGGGTTGGAAGGATCAATGATCTGGAAAGTTTGGGATCAAAAGGATCAATGTACATGGTACATCCTTTGTAAATGTAGCAATGCTGCATAAGGTGTTTGTGTTGTGGCATGGCTTGTACATAGCTCCCCTAGGCATGATCTTTTTCATAGCTCAATCATACACTAGGATGAGTATCTACACCAAGTTTCATCTCATTTGGATTAGGCTAGCGAGCACTTCCTTTACAAATGTCCAATTGGACCAGAAATGCAATGTTGAAGCTAGCATCTCATAGGATTGGTGGATTTGGCTGAAAATTGGTGTAGCTTTGTTATTTGGCATGGTGCACATATGTACAAAATTTCATAGCCATTGGACACACATAGCTAGCACTTGCTTCACAATGTGGCCCCCTGGTCAGAAACTTAAACATGACAATGCACTCACATGGGTAATAGGATTTGGCTCCAATATGGTCCGGTGGAGTTATTTGGTGGTAGGATCATGCTCAAAAAGTTTCAAGGCAAATGGGATCCCCTATCATGCACTTGCTTCACAATGCCCCCTTGCTGCATCCAAACTTTGGGAATTTATTGTGGGAGTTTGGCTAAGCAAATGGTGGTGGAATTTGGTGGAGATCAATGATATGATCATATGAGGTTGCACGTGAGTTTTGGATATTGTTGGGCAAAACAGTAGAGGAACTAACAAGTTTTCTAGTGTAAAACAGATGGTTAGGTTCCTGAAGTTATAGGTTGGTGATAAAGCCTCAACGAAGATTTATACTTTTACTGAAGCATATCCTCTGGAGTGAAGCTCATCACGGATGTCGACCCCTAAAAAGATAAGGAATCCTGAAGCACGTCTCATCGAAGAAGATGGCCAAGATGGCGCAAGACTTAGTAGTTTTTGCGTAGTTCTTTTTCACTTCTTTGAGTCTTAGGAAAAACCGTACTATCAAGAGGGGTTTAGTAAATGTACTCCGAAGGTTTTGGTGAAAAGACTCAGATCGAATCCAAACCAGTGAGAAACCAGAGTTGAGAAATCTCATGTGCGCTAGGTAATGCTTCACCAGCGAAGACTTAGTTCTTTCGGCTCCTGAAGCAGAACCAAGTCCGTGAGTCAGCTTTACTTGGACCACAAGTAAAGTTGCGCTTTGATTGGAAATATGACCGTTGGGGACAGGTGTCAAGCTGTCACATCGGGTCACTTCAGTCATTTCGCACCTAGGGATTGCCACCTATAAATACGCCACCCCCGCCCTCATTGGTCGGCGGCTGCTCCGAGATTAATTCCTAACAGAGAAGAGAGAGAGAGCAACCCTACCGAAGCAAACCAAAAACCCAACCACAGAAGCATAAGTCCTATTGATCTGAGTTGATTCATTATGACTTAGGAAGAAGTTTGCTAGCCTTTTTATCTTGGAGAACTGCAATTCTCCTAGACGGTTAGAGAGTTGTTCTTCAGAGAGCGAAGAGTTATTGTCGCCTCGAAGTCCAGTTTGTCAAAGGTTTCGGTGATTTCCTCAATAATCAACCACGAGTGAAGAACTGATCAAGCTCAAGGAGATTGGCGCAGTGGAGATACGGACGGAGAGAGGTTAGCTCATGTGTTCAATCACAAGTCCCTCCAACCAGACGTAGCACTTTGCAGAGTGTGAACTGGTCGAACAAACATCGCCGAGTCAAGAGTTCGTTTTACTTTCCGCACTTACATTCAGTTTATCAATTGCTTCAGTGATCTGCTTCAATGAAATTGATTCGATGCTTTTGATTCGCTATGTTATGCTTCAATCATGTTCTACTTCGATGTTTACCTTTCTGTTGAATCTCTTCGGTTACTGAGTTATGCTTCACTTCATAGTTTCATGCAAAATTTTGAAGTGATCATTCACCCCCTCCCCCTCTGATCACATACTTGAACTAACACCTTGTCTCAAGCCACGGCAGTTGAAGATGGGCGCCCGGGGGAAGCCATTAACTAGGATACGGGTGGAGGAGTTGGCCAGCAACCCACAGATCCAGCTAATCCAGCGATGTCCGAAACCCAATGCCCTCATGATCTCCACAAGAAATTGCCATTGCACCGAATCAAAAGCTTTGGAGATGTCCAGTTTAAGTAGGACGGCGGGCTCCTTGAGCGCATGAAGTCGTCGGGCCGTACACTGAACAAGCATAAAGTTGTCATGCAGCGATCGCCCGTGCACAAAGGCACTCTGATGTAGTCCCACAAGCCACATGCAGCGATCGCCCGTGCACAAAGGCACTCTGATGTAGTCCCACAAGCCGACTATTTTAGAAAATGCAAGGTGTTATCATCCACAATTTCACAAAGAAAACATTTACAGCGTGTATTTCGATACCATCAACTATTTTAGAAAAGTATGGTATAGTTTCAGATAAAAACATAAATTTAACTTGCAATTGCGCAGATCACTTTGTTAGTTTTAGAATAAAAACGGATAAGCCCACTCAACATGCTGTAATACCGCAGCTCTAATATATAAATAGTACTCCCTCTGTTCATTCGTACAAGACGTTCTGGCAATTTACATTAATGAACAGAGTAGTTGGTGTTTTATTTTACAAATTCATGCAAGAGACATAGATACAGCAGCCGAACGCAATGTCACTCCATCCGTCTCCCACCTCGTCTGTGGAGCAGTGGCGGCAGCGATATATGTCTGTCACCAATGACAATGCATGTTCCTCAGTGCAGTACAAATACCGCAGGGTACAAAATTCAGAAATTAACAGAAAAACATTCTACCTTTAAAACAAGAAATTTAAGTTGTCTTCATAAGGTGATTACATTAGTCTGAAAGTTTCTCCTAAGGAATTTATTCTGACAAGATCTAGCTTGGGCTTAACATAAAATATTATGTGCGCTTGTTTGTGTGGGAGTAGAGTTGGTGTGATGCCTCCAAACGACCATAACCCAGCAAGGTATAGAATTTGACAATGAATTTTGGCAAGATCACATCATTTTGAACCTAGAGTATACTGGTACATAACAGATCATGATCATATCCCCCAGCTATATGGCATGTTTCGATCGTGTGCTTATTTTGGTAAACCTGTCCTTAGATGGTCATTTTATTATGAAAGATAACCAGGGAACTTTCACCAAGGTGAGCGCGGTTTGATTAGGTGATGGCGACTGGATTTAAAGAACACATTGAAGGATAAAATGCACATTGCATTGCCGTGCATTCCTGCTATGAAAGCACTTGTGGGTATTGCCTATTATATATTGTATGTGGCTGCCTCACCATGTCGTTTGTGCTCTTGAGAGATCAAGGCACCTGTGGGCATTAGGTTGTATCTTTTTCTTTTCGAATCTTTGACCCGTTTCGATCGTGTGCTTGCTTTGGTGGATCTGTCCTTGGATGATAATTTCTATGAAAGATAACCAGTGCACTTTGACCAAGGTAAGCACAGATTGATTCAGTGATGACAAATGGATCGAGTTTAGTTACACCCACTTTTATTTCGTATGTTTTAGATAGTATTTATCATACCAAAGTGTATGTACACCTAGTATGCATACTATAAGAGTGTTTAGGTAGCATACATACTACTTTTTAGGTAGGTACGTATCATATTTTTTAGCATACTCCTTTTTACGTACAAATATATTAAGTATTTCATAAATATGATAAAAATTAAGGGTAATTTTGAAAATAACTTTTTTTACTATCCAAGTTGATAATTTACTAGACTTCTATAAAATAACTATATCTTATGCACTTATTACAACAAAAAAAATATGAATTCTTTATTTCTTCCAAAAATGTAAATAAAATGTGGCAAGCAGATACCTTCCCACTATCCACGGTGGCCATTAGAGCAACACGTTGTTTGTCAAAAGAAAATTCGTAGAAGTAATATGTCCTACAAAATATTATCTCTTAAAATAATGAAACTACAGAAGTCATTGCCTTTTGTAATATACCCTTGAAAATTGAGACAAATAACCTGATATCCTCGTGATCCTTAACTTTAATTGTTCGAGCTGAGTATATTTTTGCGCCGCCTATGAAATGAAACAAATAACATACTTAACATATTAGGACAGTTTCTAAAGCATTCAAAATCATTATATCATGTTAACTGTTAATACTATTCTCAAGAGCTAAATTACTAAAGCTAAAAAAAAGCTGAATTACTATACCTCACAAAATTCTGAGGTTCAGAAACTAGCCCCGAATTAAGAGGGGGTCTATCGAGGGTTTCTATTTCTTGGAAGAGGAAATGAGTGCCAAACCACTCCAGTGGCAGCTAGAGTATATCCCGATTACAACGTGATGCCCGATCTGTCTGGATTCACCGGCCTTAGGGCAACTCCAACGCATGACGCATTTCTGTCCGCGCGCGTCCGCATTTGCGTCAAACCGGTCAAAATCGCGCCCAACGGCATTCGCATTTATTGGTGCGGTCACGTCCGCTCGGTGTCCGCGCCGACGCAAACCCCACGCAAAAGTGCGCCGAGTTTGCGCCGGCGCGGACACCGAGCGGACGCGTTGAACGTCCGCTCGCGTCCGCGCTCGATGCTTTGCGTCCGCGCCGGGGCCACTTGGAAGCCTCTGTGGCGTCTTTTTATAAGACGACCACGCGAAGGGCCGTCGCTATCCCACGCCCCGCGCCCACAACTACCTCCCACGCCCCGACCAGAGCGCCGCAATGTCGAAGTGGTTTGGGTGCGGGAAGAACGACCACGAGGCCTCCGGCTCCGGCTCCAGCCGCCAGAGACGCCGCGACCCATCCCCTCCCCCTCCCCCACCCCCTTAGCTGTCGTCGACGGGGCGCCGGATCTACCTTCCGGCGCACCAATGTCGCAACTATTGGGTGCACCGCTGCCCCGTGCCATGGCCGCAGGTCGGGCTGCCGAGCGATTGGCGCCTGAGCTGCGACCGTGTCCCCGTGCTGGCCAACCTGGCCGCGACGCTGCGCGACCAGAACGTGGCGCGGCCACAACCGGCGGGCGTAGCGCATGGGGGCGGGCGCGCCGTGCCCCCGTCGGCCGACGTCGCGCCCGAAGAGGCAGAGGAGGCGGCCTTCCAACTCGTCGTCGCCGAGGAGGAGGCGGCGTTCCAGCGCACCATCGAGGTCTCCGCAATGAAGGAGAAGGCGATGTGGCCGGGGCTGGATTTCGCTCTCCAACATAGCGTGAACCCGGCTCCGCCTCCTCGACGCGCCGGTGGAGCGCTCGTCATCCGCGACGAGCAGGCGCCACCACCACCGCATTGCCCGCTACCTTCGCAGGCGCCGCCACCAGACCAGAAGTCGCCATTGCCGTCGTCGTGGGATTGGTGGACGCCGCAATTCCGCTCCCCCCTACCCGCCGCCGCCGCCGCCACCCTACGGTCCAGGGGTGGACTCGCCACCGCACCACCACCTGCCGGAGCTTGAGCCGTTCCGAGAAGGCTACCAGTGGGAGGGCGTCAACACCTTCCCGGTGTATGTCCCAATGTAGCCGGTGCCAATGGACACCACCGACGAGGAGGAGGTGTACACGCGCCATCTGGCGGCCGAGCGCGCGGAGGCCGACCGGCAGATGAACACAGAGTACGTTGCGTCGCTCGCCGCGGGCGTCGTCAACCCGCCGCACGGCGCCACGGCAAGGAGGGAGGCCAGGAGGGCGGCCAAGAGGGCTCGGTAGGCCGAGCGCGCGGCCATGGAGGAGCAGTGGCGGCAGGACTTCCCCTAGGCACCGCTACCGGCGCTAGTCGTTGAGTTGTCAAGCGATGAGGACGACGACATGGACGGTGGCGGCGACGACACGTAGGGTGGCGGCGACGACGCGTTTTATCATTTTTAAAATTTTGTTTTAATTAGTGTAATGGACGGTTAACGTGGACAGTAAATTAGTGTTTAATTGTTGTTTTCAGTTTTAATTTGTGCTAATTTTATGCGTTTGCGTCGACGCGTTGGGCGACCGCGCAGGATGCCGGACAAAAACGGACGCGCGTGCGGACGCACTGGCGCAAACCGGAAAAATCCGGCGTCTGTTTGTGTCGGCGCGTTGGAGTTGCCCTTATAGCATTACAGTCCAAAGGCTTGGTGGTAAAAGTAAAAACAAAGAGGGATGACAACCACATCACGGGAAACAGCAAATGGCAGGCTCCAGTGGCGGGTAGAGTATATCCCAATTACAACTTGACGCTCGAACTGTCTATAATCACCGGCTTTATAGCATTACAATCCAAAGGCTAGGTAAAAGTAAAAAAAAAGAGGGACGACAACCACATCATGGGAAGCAGTAAATGGCAGGTGAAAATAATTAAATAGAAGCCATCAAATGGAGACCCTACATCGATAGTGTCCTCTTCGTAGTCACTTGCTTACCGTTCGTCGAGGTCATCACATCCATTGATTCTGGCCTCGGACGATCTCATAGCAGCTAGTGTTGGACGAGGAACGGTTAACTGAAGGTGATGCTATTCCTAGGATTAAGAATGTGTACAGACAATGCCCCCCCCTCTGGCGGAGAAGATCAGACTTGTTTACTTGAGCTTCCCTCTGTCCTCACTGCTCTAGCTCCAGCTACACCCTCTGTTGCACCATCCCGCTTTAGTAATCCATCGCTCCTGCCCACTTCTCCTGACGATGAGAGCCGCTCTCGTACTAATTGTGGCTACTGAAACAAGGACGATCATCCCAAGCCTCAGTGCTTCGTGAAGGAGCAGCACATGCGCCAAGGGCGCATATCTTCTTCAGACTTGTGCTTGATGATGTGGTTTGAGGCAAGGAGGAGGTTAAAAAATATGAAGATGTAAATGGTTGGCGATCGGGTGTGTTATCATCGACCGCCCGTTCAGTTTGTCGATTCCCTTTGAGACGATGAAATTCACTTGGGGTCTCGCTCAAACGCCAAAATTCAAAGAAGGAAGGGAGAAGATCTTGACGGACTCCCAAGGGGAGGACCATCAAGCCTAATGTATATCCTAGGCTTGGCAATCCCAAGAAAAGTCAAGAATTGTGTGATTTTGCACAAGATTGTGCGCTGATGATGCTTTGCATTGAGGAGAGGCAAACCGCAAAGCTACGAGTGGAATGTTCGGCGAGAAAGTTTAGTTTTGATAGCGCTCATGGCGTGGGAGGTTTATGCTAGAGTAGGGGGGCTTTGTATTTTTTGGAAGAATTCGATTGATTTGTCTCTGAGATCATATCAATATGACAGTCACGGGGGATGGGAAGGAGCCCTGGAGGCACTTGTTGGTATGGTGAGGGCTGATAGAAGCTTAAGGCGCCGGACTTGGCATATGATGAAATTCATGTGCACCAATGCAATGAATCTTCCTTAGTTGTGTACTGGGGATTTTAATGAGGTGCTTCACACGGAAGAGCATATGGGACCTTGTGAGAGAACATGGTCTCAAATCCAACAGTTTAGAGAGGTTGTCGATGTGTGGGTTCTGACCTTGGATATGTTGGCATGGATTGGACGTTTGAGAAAAAGGTCGCATGAAGACAGTATTGTGCGGGTCGGCTTGAAAGCATTGGCCTGGAATGAAAGGAGTGATGTGTTCCTGTTTGCTTCTGTTCATCACCTTACAGTTGTTAAGTCAAATCACTCACGAATCCTCTTGATGAATGAACTAGAGCGGTGTAATAGGAGGATAGCGATTGCTAGACATTTCAAATATGAAGTTATGCGGGGGCGCCATAATGATTTTGCTAATATCCGGGAGCAAGCATGGAAGAGAGGACCAAAGAGCTCTATTGCAGAAGAGCTGCAGGAGAAGTTAGTAACAATGGCTGGCGCTTCGAAAAATTGGAGTTTCACTTCTTTTGGTTTGGTTCAGAAGGAAATGTAGTATCTCAAAAAGTGGCTTCAAAATCTAAGAGCCAAACATGCGAGGGTCGGTCGATCCTATGAGGAATTGAAAGTTGAGGTGTGTATAGCTGAATTAAACTACACAACGAAGAGGTGCTATGGAGACGGATATCTCGCATTCAATGGCTAGTGGTGGGTAACAGCAACACATCTTTTCGCTGCAGGAAAGCGATGTCAAGGAGAAAGAATCATATTGACCAATTAGCTCGTGGGGCAAACAGTGTGAGGATCATGAGGAGTTGGGCCACATGGCTACGAACTTCTCCAACAATCTATATGCTCCCAAGGGGCGATTGAAATTGAGGAAGTTCTTTCATATGATGAACCAAAAACTCATTGCTCGTTATAGCAAACAACAAGTTAAGCAAGCTTTATTTCAAATGTTCCCAATTAAGGCTCTAGGGCCAAACGGCCTTCAGACCCACTTTTTCATAAGAATTGGGAGACAGCCTTGGCTAACTTCGTTCGAGAGAGGATATCGGTATAGGAGAGAACATAGAGAATGAAAAAATCGATCGAGATTGGAAGGGTTGCAGTGTTTAGGGTAAAACCTAGGGCTCTGATAGCAGATTAGAGGAGCAACTTGTCTATGGATGTGTTTGGTTGCATGGATAGATTCAAGGGGATGTGGGTATCCTCAACCACTCTGCTGGGGATAGCCATATTTTTGTTTGGATGAGTAGAATATATAAACTGGTTGAAGATAACCACTCTGCGTTTGGTTTGACGGATTAATTCTGGATAAGAGGAGGCCATGGCTGGCTCCGCTGCCCGCACGCCATGGTCGGCCCCTCCGTCACGCCATGGCCAACCCCTCCGCCGCCGCGCCATGCCCCCCCCCCCCCCCCCCCGCCCGCCGCCACGCCTTGGCCGGCCCCACTGTCGCGCCATGGCCAGCCCCGCCGCCCGCCCGCCTTTGATGCGCTGTCGCTGAGAAGGAAGAGGCGAGATGGGAAAATAGAGAGAGGTGCGACGTGCGCGGATGGATGGATGGCTGTATCTGCGATATTTTCGCGGACCCGCTTATCCCGATTTTGGAAGCATATTCAGGGAATCTTGGCTATCCATATCCCTGGCTATCCCTTTTATGTTTTAAACCAAACACTTGATATCCAGATAAAAACTGGCTATCCCTAGCCATCGATGGATAGCCAGCGAACCAAACGCACCCTATATTGCGTAGCACAAGGGGTGAATATATACTATAAGGGACTTATGGTACAAGTAAGGAATATAGACTAATACGAATACAGAAGGGGGACTGACCCAATACGCATACTCCTTAGCAGAAAATATTAACCCAAGTTTTTTAATTCATATGTTCAACTAGGACTTAACTATTGTAAGGAAACTATTGCACTACACAGTTACTTATTTATAAAATGTCAAACATAAGGCCAAATAAAGAATTAACCACATTCCACAACTCATCAAAAGCAGTTAGCATTCGCTATTTATTTTGAACTTTGATGCATACTAAGACAAAACTTTACAACACAACAATATGATTATGGTAATAACACAATTTCACTAGTAAACATGATGTGTTGATCAAACCATCAATCAACATATTTTGAGTAACATCCCACAATAAGTTCAGGCTAGCATTAAGCGGTTTTTTGTCTACTAACTTATTTTTAATACCCATCTGATATTTCAAAGTTGCAAGTATTTCAGGGCAACTATAATTTAAAAACACATTATTTTACAAAAATGGGCGGCTTTCAAGCTAAGATGATAGAAATTACCGGGTACAAATAACTTGGATGCCTCCTTTAGAGTGCCCAACTCCTGTATATCCTTGGCCTGTGAACAAATATCAGTGCAAGAACATTATTGTTTTTCTATTTTCGTAATATCTGATAAAAGACAAGCCTTTTAAGCAATATAAGGATATAGTGAAGCAGAATAACGTAATCCATAGTAACACAGTTGGCATATGTCGATAAAAGCTTTTTAACCCATTATTTATTTCGTATGTGCATAAAAAAATGCTATGACAATTTATATGCTCACAAAAGAAGGGGTCAAGTGGGAGGAGATACGTATAACCTATAGCTTAGTAAATAGAAAAACTGCATTGCAATTCTCATTGATTATTAATAAATAAAGATAGGTAGGAAGGATGCGGGGTGTTTTCCCTTCTGGTGGTCTAAACCTCAGTAAAACCACTACATCACTATCATCAAAGACGAGCTTAGGCATGCAAATTTGGAACCTTGAGGGTACCCTCCAGCCCTCTTTACTTCAACTAAATGAAGAACTAAAGAGGGCCGGAGGGTACCCAAAGGTTTCGAATTTGCATCCCTAGACGAGCTATCCCTCTCTACAGTCTTCCACAACAGCATTATTCGTCGACATTTGGAACCCACTCTAGGGCCCCCTGGACCAATTGTACCGCACCTATGTAAAAACTGCATAACGGTTGGATTTGTGGGGACACTATATAAGGGGTCTTCTTCCTACTTCGTTCCTCCCTCTTGTCTCTCTCTATCCTCCATTAATATCTTGAGCTTGTCCTTGCCCGATCTACTTTCCTAGCTAACCAAACTTGTTGATTTGCTAGAATTGAGGGAGGAGACCTAGATCTACACATTCACCAAAGGAAATTTGATTCCCACATACATTCCATTGTGAATCTTGTTAGTCTTGGGTGTTTGAGCATCCTGGACGGAAGAGGTGACCTCGAAGCCACATTCCATTGTGGTGAAACTTAGTGGTTCTGTTGGGAGCCTTCAATTTGGTTGTGGAGTTAGTCTCATCCTTGTTTGTAAAGGTTTCGGTCCCCGCCTTCAAGGGCACCGTTAGTGGATTCATGGCACTTTGCATTGTGCAAGGGCGTGAGGAGATTGATGTTGAACCACTAGAATATGCATGCCCACATTGCAACGCACGAACAATTGACTAATTTACCATAAAAGGAAAGTTGACAAAAGAGGGCAATGCGGCACATGCTGGTTGCACCCCCAACCCCCCCCCCCCCCCTCTCCTTAGTTAGGAGTGCCCTTAAGTACAAATAGATTATGAAAAATGGCAAGTTCCTCAACTGACCTCTAGGAATGTGATCTTGAGTTGATTGGATGGCTTGATTACCACGCTTACAAGTTCAGATCTACATTAAATAAAAACAAGAAGAGGTCTCTTTGCATTAGGCATATTCGAATGCGATCATCTATTCCTAAATAGTTGCAAGCCACTATCTTTCTTGTTAATTGTGCAAGCATGCCACATGCATGTGCGTGACATCATCATTATGCCATCTCATGCAAGTTGTGTGAAGAATTTATTGGAGATGGTTCTATGCAAGGATTGCATCATGTCATCTCATGCATGTGGTGTGGATAATCAACTAAAGCGAAAAGAGTAAGTGCATAAGCCATGTACATTGAACTATTGGTTGAGCGCTTCCTCTATTCCTACATATTGAATCAATTATTTAAAAGAAACTCTGGATCGGTACAGGTGTTTTTTGAAATGAGCCTAACAATGAAAAAAAAAGTGAACACCATATATCAATCGACTTGAGATACAAAAATCAATAAATACTTAAGTTCAACTTACTACCAAAATTCTCAAACCCATTAAATCGCCTTAACATAATTTGTGATTGCGGTGCGATAACAATATTTCACAGCTACATCTAAGCTTTCACGCAGCATCGCACAGGGAATAATCTAGTTCCTTTTTGCAGTCATTTTACTATCCTAATTTTCCAACAAAAAATACGCTGTATAATAAGGTTCATCATTAAAATATAAACATTTCACACATCTGAAATGTTATACATCTGTAAGTTGTAAGTCGGCGTGGACCTTACTTACTACCTATCTGGAGATGCGAACCGAGCTGCGTATGCCCTGACCTTGGCCTTGTCGCCGTAATAGGTCATCGCAGCGCTAAAATCCTGAAATGTAGTCGAAACCAAATCTTGAGCGCACCCAAAAATAGCTATGAAAATCTGAAGAAAAGTACACGAGACCGGTCACCTCGGGCTCCAAGATGTCGTCGAAGGACGGCGGCACGCGGATGGAGAAGCCGCTGCCGTAGTACTGCGACCATGACCTCGTGTTTGCGATGCCGACCAGCAACGTGCTAGCCCCGCCGTTCGGATGGTGAGGCGCCCCTGACTGTGCCTCCGAAGGGAGCGCCTCATCGGCCGCAGTAGCGGCCGCGGGGCTCATCGCGGCTGCGGCGGAGGCTACGACCGCAGCGGTGTAGACAGTGAAGTCGCGGCGTGTGGCGCCGCACCGGCAGAGTGGGCGCGCGGGTCTGGGTTCGTGGCATAGCGGTGGTGGTTTTGGATAAGGAGGCCGGGGGGCGAGGGAAAGGAGGGCGGGGGCCATGGCGCGCCACGTCCAGCGGTGGTCGGAGGGCGGTCTACCCGGCTCTTTGCCTCAACATCATTCACTACAGGACATACTCCGTATAGCGGATAGGGCCGAAAAATAACCGGGGGGGGGGGGGGGGGGGGGGGGGGGAAGGAATGTTACGAATCTTAACGCCTCCTTCGTGTGGTCTGTTCACCGGACGTCCGTCGGTTGTGTTTCATCTAGTACGATGGGTCACGAGAATTGTACATGATTTTTTGAATCCGGCTCGAATTTTAATGGGATCCATCGTATTTTGTGGTATCGGTTTGGCATTTCCATGGCGAAGCAGGATAAGAGGAGGAGGCGATGGAGGAAGACGAGCTGCCGGTGAGGAAGAGAGGCAAGAAGTTGGAAGGGATGGAGTGGATGGCACCGGGTCTCCTTCACGGGGCGCGCCAGAGTGAAGCGTGGTCCGCTGAGGCGGAACCATCGGTCGTTGCCGGCCTTGAGACATGTAAGCGAGCTTCTCCTATCTCTCGATGTACTCAACGCCTCATCTTGTTCGTCGTTTGTGTCAACATCGCGGCGTCGGACTGCAGCCAACTCTCGAAACGCATGTGCCTTTTTCTTGTTCTCCTCACTGATTCCCTATATCAATCTCCAAGAGAGAGCCTTCGCCTAGTCCGCTCAACATCGATTTCCCCTGGCTCCGCTCCCATGTATTGATGATTTTTCAATTTAGCAACTGGTAGCGTTCAATGTCGATCTATAGCATTCTAGCACGGGTGCAGAATGTATCCCCGTTTGGTAGCTTCTATTTTTTTTTCTCCCGACATCAATTTGGAATGGGTGGAAAAGATGCACTTAGTGCATGTGCTTTTTCTCAAGATAATTCAGTTGTCTTTTTTATGTTTTTTGTTCAACAGAATGATAGGGGGTGCACGATGAAGTAGTTATGCGATGCATTTATACATTATGCTTCCCGTCTATACACACGACCTACAAATATTACTCCTATGTTGTAGGTCACCATAATTATTTTTTCAGGAGTGGTTTGTACATTTAATTTCAGTTAAACTCATTGTGGCCTGGACTTATAACTTCTCGTTCTGTGTCACTTCCGTTTAGTTATTTTTTGTATAGTTTCTGGTACCACGGAACCTTGAATCGACAGGTCAAAGTATCCGCGAAACTGCGAAATATTTGCCTATTCTTACATTTGCTAGTTCTTCATCATGTCCACATAATTATTAGATTTGTTGGTTCATGGTTGCATATTTATTTTACTTGGCTAATTAGAAATGTATGCTTCTATTCGTCGTCTTGCAAGAGTTTGCTTAACAGATTACAAATTCATTAAATATTTACATGGATACTAATCGTTTCAGGTTGTGTAATAATGTATCTCGTGCATGTAGTACTTTGTTTAGCTGGGAGAATGCTAAAATGAATAGAAGAATAAACTCAACTTGACGCAATGTGCAACCATTAGTACACAACCTACAAATACTATAGTTATGGGATTTTTAATCATAATAGTTATCATTTTTTTCGGTGTTTCATATTTTTCTAGTTGATTAGTCCATATTGTCTTTCTTATCAGTTTAGTCATTAGTTGTAAGGCCCGATGTGCGGTACTGTTCCAGATCTAGATGTTTCTATCCAGATCCGAGGACGAGGCACATATCGGTCCCACCGCGACATATGACGAAGCCATACAGTGGCGGAGACAGGGGGCGAGCAGGGGTCTGCCCTCCCCCCCAACGATCGAGCAGACATGGACTATTTCCTATGTAGATAGCGATCCAATGATGGTACACATGCATCCGGCCCCCCTGTTAATCTCACTCAACGACTCAACAACGTATGTGTGTGTTATACACATTGAAAAAGAAAAGCCCACGTGAGAAGCCCACTAGCAACGCAGCCGGTTAGGGCATTGAGACTTCCACTTTTCACGCCCTTTCCCTTTGTCGGTTTGACGCCCCGCTCGCCTCTGCTGCGACGGATCCAATCCAGACGGCCGACAGCGTACGACGCCAGATAACCTGTTGCACGCTTTAGTTCTTTTGGCGATCCATCTCCAACCAGCAAAGGTTTTAATACATCAAACTTTCTATTAATCTCTTTCGATTCTCATGTTGTAGTATCGAATTGATAAATCGGTATATTTTTTGTGTGTGTGATTTCCTTGATTTGTGACAGTATGTGTGTATAAATTATCATGATCGTGATGACGATTCATATTGGACTAGTTACTATTTGTGATGCAATTTTTTTTGAAATCGAACATACACAATATATATGCTACACGTCTTCGAAGTAAAGATAATTTGCTTCGCCATTGCATGTTAATTTACATAAGAAAAGTATTAGCATCAAGATATCTTCTAATGAAGAGAGGCAAGAAGTTGGAAGGGATGGAGTGGATGGCACCGGGTCTCCTTCATGGGGCGCGCTAGAGTGAAGCGTGGTCCGCGGAGGCAGAACCATCGGTCGTTGCCGGCCTTGAGACATGTAAGCGAGCTTCTCCTATCTCTCGATGTACTCAACGCCCCATCTTGTTCGCCGTTTGTGTCAACATCGTGGCGTCGGACTGCAGCCAACTCTCGAAACGCATGTGCCTTTTTCTTGTTCTCCTCACTGATTCCCTATATCAATCTCCAAGAGAGAGCCTTCGCCTAGTCCGCTCAACATCGATTTCCCCTGGCTCCGCTCCCATGTATTGGTGATTTTTCAATTTAGCAACTGGTAGCGTTCAATGTCGATCTATAGCATTCTAGCACGGGTGCAGAATGTATCCCCGTTTGGTAGCTTCTATTTTTTTTCTCCCGACATCAATTTGGAATGGGTGGAAAAGATGCACTTAGTGCATGTGCTTTTTCTCAAGATAATTCAGTTGTCTTTTTTATGTTTTTTGTTCAACAGAATGATAGGGGGTGCACGATGAAGTAGTTATGCGATGCATTTATACATTATGCTTTCCGTCTATACACACGACCTACAAATATTACTCCTATGTTGTAGGTCACCATAATTATTTTTTCAGGAGTGGTTTGTACATTTAATTTCAGTTAAACTCATTGTGGCCTGGACTTATAACTTCTCGTTCTGTGTCACTTCCATTTAGTTATTTTTTGTATAGTTTCTGGTACCACGGAACCTTGAATCGATAGGTCAAAGTATCCGCGAAACTGCGAAATATTTGCCTATTCTTACATTTCCTAGTTCTTCATCATGTCCACATAATTATTAGATTTTTTGGTTCATGGTTGCATATTTTTTTTACTTAGCTAATTAGAAATGTATGCTTCTATTCGTCGTCTTGCAAGAGTTTGCTTAACAGATTACAAATTCATTAAATATTTACATGGATACTAATCGTTTTAGGTTGTGTAATAATGTATCTCGTGCATGTAGTACTTTGTTTAGCTGGGAGAATGCTAAAATGAATAGAAGAATAAACTCAACTTGACGCAATGTGCAACCATTAGTACACAACCTACAAATACTATAGTTATGGGATTTTTAATCATAATAGTTATCATTTTTTTCGGTGTTTCATATTTTTCTAGTTGATTAGTCCATATTGTCTTTCTTATCAGTTTAGTCATTAGTTGTAAGGCCCGATGTGCGGTACTGTTCCAGATCTAGATGTTTCTATCCAGATCCGAGGACGAAGCACATATCGGTCCCACCGCGACATATGACGAAGCCATACAGTGGCGGAGACAGGGGGCGAGCAGGGGTCTGCCCTCCCCCCCCCCAACGATCGAGCAGACATGGACTATTTCCTATGTAGTTAGCGATCCAATGACGGTACACATGCATCCGCCCCCCTGTTAATCTCACTCAACGACTCAACAACGTACGTGTGTGTTATACACATTGAAAAAGAAAAGCCCACGTGAGAAGCCCACTAGCAGCGCTGCCGATTAGGGCATTGAGACTTACACTTTTCACGCCCTTTCCCTTTGTCGGTTTGACGCCCCGCTCGCCTCTGCTGCGACGGATCCAATCCAGACGGCCGACGGCGTACGACGCCAGATAACCTGCTGCACGCTTTAGTTCTTTTGGCGATCCATCTCCAACCAGCAAATGTTTTAATACATCAAACTTTCTATTAATCTCTTTCGATTCTCATGTTGTAGTATCGAATTGATAAATCGGTATATTTTTTGTGTGTGTGATTTCCTTGATTTGTGACAGTATGTGTGTATAAATTATCATGATCGTGATGACGATTCATATTGGACTAGTTACTATTTGTGATGCAATTTTTTTTGAAATCGAACATACACAATATATATGCTACACGTCTTCGAAGTAAAGATAATTTGCTTCGCCATTGCATGTTAATTTACATAAGAAAAGTATTAGCAGCAAGATATCTTCTAATGAAATTATTGATTTTTTCATCATATTGGCAATCATGTAGGCCAATTTACACTAATACAAATGTAATGATGTTTTCTGTTGCCTAAACATGACCTGGTTGTAAAAGATTTTTTTTGTTTACTGATTTGCCCCCCTATACCTAAATCCTGGCTCCGCCCCTGAAGCCATATGCCCCGGATTTCCAACATGATATCACAACATTACAGCTACATGGATACAACATCTCATACAATCGGCAGACAACTGACTTAATACAATACATCAGCGGAAGATACATGTCTGAGTACAGACTACAATCAAATGCCTAGTGGCAAAGGTAAAACACACCATTCCCGTAACCACACGGGTCCAGGATCTCCGCCGGGATCCACCTAACTAGTCGTCGTCGAGTCTTCACGAAGGCGTCCAGAAGAAGGGTCGTCGGGCTCCTCTGAAGTCCAAGGTTGTTGCATAACGTGCGTAAAAGAGAAAAGAAAGAGGTGAGCTATATCAAAAGTCTTGTAACTAACTTCTCACGGGTAAGATGGGGGTAGTAGTGAGGTTGCAGACGCACTAGCAATATATGAATGGCTAACGGACTATTTTAGAGTAAGATGAAAACCCAGCATTCGATGAGGAATCGCATCCAACAAGTCTTGTTATCAACTACTTATGCAAACATAACACCTATCCTATCCTTGTCCTCCCCTTCGCATCCCGACGAAGAAGAAGCAGTCAAGGCACACACACATTGGTCAAGTTATTAAGATTATCTTAGTTGTTGTTGTTGTCTATGAACAAGGAGTAGGTCTCAAGTCGTCCATAACCGTGGACACGACTTCTCGAAAAGATTTAACCCTGCAGGGGTGTACCAACTGCCCATTACAAGGCTCCGCACGCACGCCCATCTCTCTCAGTTTCTACCCATCACAGGCAGCCATTTTATGATTTAGTCCCGAGAGATCTGAAACGACAGGTCCCTCTAACTAACAATGCACAAATCCGGGTGGCCCCCGGTGAGTCGACATCCAACTCAAAAGCCAGCCGCGCTCTCGAATCGGCCTCTACCGTATGACTCGGGTTTATATAACCGGTGAATTCTCACATGAGTCCGGGTCCTCAGCCGGCCAGGTTGGACCAATAGGGAAACCATGTCCCCACTGGCCCGGGTTGTTTAAAGAATATCTGCTAGGAGCGACCCGAATGACACACACACACGGGTTTCAAATGGTAAATCAGCTTGGGACACCACTAGAAATGTTTGAAGCTAGGTAGGTAAGAAAAGGGGACCCCATAAAATCCCACACGCGGTTAGGCACGCTCGTCAAGAGACACAATAGCCGGAACTCGGGTCCTAGGTGACTCGAATGGAACAAAGCGTCAGAGCGGGATAGCCTAGACCTTCCATCTTTCGTCGAGTATAGTCAACATTATAATAATCATATCATCCACAACAATATAATAATGTGATAGCCCAAACCAAGGAGTAACAGGAGGTAACAGTTGATAACATCTTAGCATGCATATTAAGTAGTGGCTGAGCAGCGAGCAATAGTAACATAGCTGAACAAGGTTTGTTGGGATGTGGAGGACATGGTTGTTTGGGTTTATTTGAGAGGCATGAATATGAAGTGGTAGGATCAAGCAATCGTTCTATCCTACACATAGGCGCGTGTGAGCTGAAAGTTATAAGCATGATATATGCTCCCCCTTACCTGATGAGAATACGAAGGCCGAAGGTGTAGTCGATCGTAAGCTCACATCGTCTCCGAGAGGTACGTGCAGGAGCACACAAGAATTAAACACTGGAAAGCAATCAGCGGAGATACCACTATCACTACAGAGCAATCACGAGCAAGCAATAAATAAGAAGGCAACACGAGACAACGCACTACGGTATCACATCTACCGTCGAGAGCGGTTACTAACAGGTTAAGTGTCGCCACACACGACGATACCGCACATTTAGAATGGTTCAAGTTGTTTAGCTACACAACATGAGAAAAAGTTGTTAACATGGCATCTCACTCAAGCATAGCATAGCACACAATCATGGCAAGAGGTGAAGCACAAATAAACTACCTAAGCTAGTCAATTTAAGTGGGGCGAAGTCCTAGACATGGCAACTATTACAAACCCCACGATAATTATTGTATTTGGTATTGTTATGTCCTAAATATATTTTTATTAGCAAGTAAGAACAACATAATCAAGATCTACACGCAATTCTAGTCAAGTTACATATAAAGAACATTTTTATTGGAGCAACGGTTAAAAAGTCATGGCAATTACAATTTACAATGGCATGACATGTAATTAGCACGTAAACATCATGTAGACAAGCTCAAACATGGCAAATAGTAACGTTTCATTATTCTACACGAAAAACTAAGCAAGTTTCATGTTTAACTCGTCTCGATCCGACAAACGGTTAAAAAGATACGGGCATCGCAAAATTATAAACAAATATGCAAATTTAATCATTCCAGAAATAAATAAACCTCACGGGCCGAATCTGGCTAGATGGGCCCAAACAGACGAGCGCTTGATAATAAAAAACGCTCAGGGCGCTACATAGCTACTGGGCTGAGCCCAACTCGCAGTACAGCAAAAAAAAGAAAAAAAAAGAGGGGCCTCACCTCAGCGGGTCGTGGCCCAAGCGGTGGGTGGACGTCGGATAGTCGCCTGCGCTCAGGGCGGAGAGGAGCATTGTGGCCGGGTCTTGGGCTGGGCCTCGAGGCATTGGCTGGGCCGCCTGGGGCTGCGCTGGCCCATGCGAGGGGGCTGCCGAGCGGCTGCTGCTGCGTTCGTCGTGCTCCTCCCGATCAGGAGGCTGGCGGCGGTGGCCGGCGTGACCGTCCGGCGAGGGAGGCGCCACGGCGGGGTCGATCGAAGGGGCGCGCTTGGTGGTGGGTGGCACGGCCGGGAACGGGCGGTGGAGGCCGGATCCGGCAAGGCAGTGGGGCGGCGAGCTCCGGCTCGGCCACTGGCCATGGCTGGGCGGCGCAGCGAATCCTGCCGGTGGCGGTCTTGCGCAAGGGAGAGTAGGCGAGGCGGTCATGGCGTGATGAGGAGGAGGCGCGGGAGGAACTCCTCATCGGGGCGTGGTCGGTGCGGTGGCGCGGCAGCCCGCCAGTGCGCGAAGAACGGCGGCTCCAGATGGGCTCCTACGGGCCTGGCGGCGGGGATGCGGGCCCGTGGCGGCGGCTGCTCGGCTCGGTGGGTCCCGATCTGCCTGGGAGGGGGCTGGGAGGCAACGTGGCTCAGATCTGAGCCCTTGATGGCCAGATATGACGACTGGGATGGCTCAGGGCTAGGGTTTTGGGATTTTTTGGGGTATTTGGGCAGATTTGGGCAAAGTGGAGGGGGTGGCTGCAAATTTGTGTTAGGGGAAACCCTAGATGGGCTAGGGGAGAGGGGTGGTCTTTATATAGGGGTCGTTGGCTGGCAGGTTTACGCAAACACCCTCGGGTTTTCTCCCTCGCGTCCGGTACTCCACGTTTTTGACCGCCGGGAGTGCATACGACCTTCGATTCAGACGAAATCTTGAACCACACGCTCAGCGCGGTGAGCCCGTCAGTCGTACCTCACTTCGATACCGTTCCGAGAATATTTTCCGGCGCCCAATTAAATAATCCATTTAATTATTAAATGGGGTTTTTCGTTCCGATGGCGATGGCTGGTCCTATGCCGGTTGCGACAGTGCTCGGGTGAAACCCGGTGTCGCAAAGGTCATGTGCCATTTGGGAAAAAGGTTTAGTCACGCATCCGATACGAGAACAAGGGGGGAAATATTCACCGATTAATAAATCAGCGAAGCAAATACTGCAAACAATTCTAGCAAGCAATAAAATAAAGCAACAAACATTTTTTTTAATTTGGGTGAAAATTCCGGGATGTTACATTAGCCATGTTGACTCATATGTTAATAGTTCACCAATATCTTCATTTTCTTCAGTGTGTTCAGATTATTCTTTCTCAGTATTTCAGTCTCTTTGGTATTCATTTCTTCTTTTACACACCTAATTTTCTTCAATTAGTTATTTTAGTATTCATTGTCATTTGCTCCTCTTTCTATAAGCTCACACAACTATTGCTCGTCTTTTAAATTGTGTAGTTTGGGGTGTTATTTATCTTTCATCATTCTAATTAGTTCTTAAGTGCTCTTTGTCTTGTCATCAATTGTAATTCTTCTTATTTTTCCTTACTCCATGTCTTCTATAAGTTTTTATTCTTTAGGTCTTATTTATGATCTTTTCAATGCTCATCATGCTTTTTAGTTTTTAGTTCTTCACTTATTTATTTCATTTTTCAGTCATGTCATTCAATCATCAGTGGTTATTCAATTTTCAGCCATTAGTCTTTAGAATCCCTAAGTATCATCACCTTTAGTGTTTCTTTCGATCCTTAGTGTTTCTTTTAGTCATTCATTTTTTCAACTATTAGTATTCAATATCCTAAGGATAAGTACATTTAGTGTTTCATTCAGACCTTAGTATTTATGTTAGTCCTTCATCATTTTAGCGGATAAGAATCAATTTCTTCATTTCCATCGTTCACCAGTTTCTTCAGTCATTAGTCTCATCTTTTTTTTGAAACATTAGTCTCAACTTTCTGTTCTTAGTGTTCAGTATTCCTAATGATCAGTACACAAGTATAAGCTTTCAGTTATTAGTCTTCAATTTTTATTATAGATATTTCAATATAGTATCAGTATTCAGAGTCGTTATCCTTTCAACCATAGTTTCTTCATTCCCCTTATTTAACTCGTTGTTTTTTTTGTAAGATGTCACTTTTTAAAACATTGTCTCATTGTTGTTAGTATTTTTTAACTTTTATCTGGAAAGAACAATCATTAGAGAAATGAACAAGGTACAATTTAGTTGTTTAGCAACTCCTTGATGCGCATCTTGATATTGTTGTTACTTGTTAGAAATCTAGTCAGTAATTATGTTAATCTGCTGTCATATTGTCTTTCTTATCGGTTTAGTCATTAGCCTTGTTGACTCATATGTTAATAGTTCATCAATATCTTCAATTTGTTCAGTGTGTTCAAATATTCTTTCTCAGTATTTCAGTCTCTTTGGTATTCATTTCTTCTTTTACTCACCTATTTTTCTTCAATTAGTTATTTCAGTATTCATTGTTCATTCATTGTCATTTGTTCCTCAGTCTATAAGCTCACACAACTATTGTTCATCTTTTTAATTGTGCATTTTGGGGTATTATTTATATTTCATCATTATAATTAGTTCTGAAGTGCTCTTTTTCTTATCATCAATTTTAATTCTTCATTTTTTCCTTCCTACCTGTCTTCCATAAGTTCTTATTCTTTAGGTCTTATTTATGATCTTTTCAATGCTCATCATGCTTTTCAGTTTTTAGTTCTTCACTTCTTTTTTTCTTTTTTCAGTCATGTCACTCAATCATCAGTGGTTATTCATTTTTCATCTATTAGTCTTTAGTATCCCTAAGCATAATCACCTTTAGTGTTTCTTTCGATACTTAGTGCTCTTTTAGTCATTCATTTTTTCAACTATTAGTATTCATGTAGGAGATTGCGCGATAGAAAACAAAAAAATTCTCTCACATGCGGAAGCAACATCCAAGATCCAATCTAGAAGATGCTAGTAACGGGGACAGTAGATCATCATACCCTCGAAGAACACGCGCGTTGAACGTTTATTTCAACGCAACTTGGTGAAGTTGTTGGTGAAGTTCGATCCGATCAGCACTGCAAACGAGCAGTACCTCTTGAGGCTTGCACACGTACAGCTCGACGACGTCTCCTTCTTCTTGATCCAGCAAGCAAGGGGGAGAAATAGATGGGATCGATTCCAGCAGCACAACGGTGTGATGGTGGATATGGTGAAGAGTTTCCCGCGGGCAGGGCTTTGCCAAGTGATGCACGTGAGGGAGGAGGAGGTGTGGAAGGACTTGGGGATTCTTGGTGAGCCTCTCCCCTCTCTTATATAGGAAAGGAGGTTGTAGCCACTTCAATTTTCAAGTGAAAACCCCTCTCTCATTTAAAAGATGGTAACACCTTTCTTTTAAGAGTGGTAACCCTCCCATTGAAGGGCTTCCCATTTATTGGCATAACAAACCAAGGAGGGCTGGTCACATGGACTAGTGGACCACCCTTGGTCGTCCAAAACAGGTGGGGCCCATAGTGGGACCCTCTGGAACCTTCTAGAACATTCTGACACTGCCGAAAAAATCCGGAACTTTTCTGGAACCCTGAAATCAACTTGCCTTATACAAATCTTTACCTCTGGACTCTTCCGGAGCTCCTCGTGATTTTTAGGATCTCATCCGAGACTCCAAAAAATATTCAAACACCATTAATAAATTACCCCAGAGCTATTCTAGCGTTACCGAACGTTAAGTGTGTGACCCTCCGGGTTCGAGAACGTGTAGACATGATCGAGACATTGATATAAAAAATTGCTTCTTAATCTCATAAGAGTCCTCCTTTGTAAATGTGGTTAATACTATGGTAAGAGCGACTGACACCCGCAGGCCGCATGTGCAATACAAGTTGCACGTCAAGTGCGGAACCGGTCTCAATCCGAAAATTGTAAAGTTGGTCCGGGCCGCTGCATCAAACCATGTCGCAAAACCAAAAATACTCATGGGAGGGTAGCAACAAGAAGATCAATGCCCAAAAGTCATTGTGTTCTAACCGTACAAAGCATCTACGTATAGAACCTAGCTCTGATACCGCAATAGAAAACAAAAAAATTCTCTCACATGCGGAAGCAACATCCAAGATCCAATCGAGAATATGCTAGTAACGGGGAGAATAGATCATCATACCCTCAAAGAACACGTGCGTTGAACGTTTATTTCAATGCAGCTTGGTGAAGTTGATGGTGAAGTTCGATCCGATCAACACTGCAAACGAGCAGTACCTCCGGAGGCTTGCACACGTACAACTCGACGACGTCTCCTTCTTCTTGATCAAGCAAGCAAGAGTGAGAAATAGGTGGGATCGATTCCAGCAGCACAACGGCGTGGTAGTGGATATGTTGAAGAGTTTCCCGCGGGCAGGGCTTCGCCAAGCGATGCACGTGAGGGAGGAGGAGGTGTGGAAGGACTTGGGGATTCTGGGTGAGCCTCTACCCTCTCTTATATAGGCAAGGAGATTGTAGCCACTTCAATTCCCAAGTGAAAACCCCTCTCTCATTTAAAAGATGGCCCTCCCATTGAAGGGCTTCCAATTTATTGGCATAATAAACCAAGGAGGGCTGGTCACATGGACTAGTGGACCACCCTTGGTCGTCCAAAATAGGTAGGGCCCATAGTGGGACCCTCCGGAACCCTCTAGAACATTCCGACACTACCGGAAAAATCCCGAAATTTTCCGGAACCCTGAAATCAACTTGCCTTATATAAATCTTTACCTCCGAACTCTTCTGGAGCTCCTCGTGATGTCTAGGATCTCATCCGAGACTCCGAACAATATTCAAACACCATTAATAAAATTATCCCTGAGCTATTTGTAACACCCTCAGTGTCAAGCAACAGTAATCACTTTTACTGTTGCCAAGTCACTGTGGTTAATCATGGATGATCACCCTTGATCATAGTGATCCAGATTCAGCCCAAACAAAAATTCCAAATCAAAGTGGAAATAAAACCTTGCCCGAAAATTATGCAAACAATTTTATTAAATGCCTAAATACCAGTGGGTCATATTAAAAATGAAATGGGGTTTTATTAAAATGTTTTACTAGTGTAGTTAAACCAAAACAGTAGCAAATCAACACCAAGTGACCTTTTCATATTTAAATGGGATTCAAATCAATTTTTAAAATGTGCTAAACGTTATGTGGCATCACTATGTAGTGCAACATGAATATTAGTACTGGTTACACCTTTTTATAGAATCAAATGGTGGACAATTAAACAAAAACAAAATATAAAATAAAATAGAAAGTAAAACAGGAAACAAAAGAAAATGAAAAAGGCCTAAGCTTCGCTTAGGGCGAAATTCCATTGGGCCCAGCCCACTCTGCCCCCTGGCACACTGGATAAACGACCGTCCCCCACCCTCCATCTCTCTTGCTCGTCTCTCCTTATCCCGATCCCCTCATCTCGTTCCCGACCCCCCATCTGGAGATGCGGCGGCCGCCGATTCCGGCGAGCTTTTCCCGCCCCAACCGCCTCGACCTCCGGCTATCCCGCCCCTAGATCCCCTCGTGATGACGCCCTTCCTCCACCTCGTGGGCTCGTTGCTCACCTCCTCCTCATGACTGCTTCCCCGGCCTCGGCCGCCCCCGGTGCTCCTCCTCCACCATGATGCGCCACCGCCTCCACAGCTTTGGCTGCCGCCCTGGCTCCCCTGCGTTCCCCCCATCAACCTCATTGTGAGCTCCCCTCCGTCTTCCCCTCTCCCGCTGTCATCTGTAGCCAAAGGCCGCCGACGCCGGAGAACTATGCTTGCCGGTGGATGCCATAGACGTGAGGTGTGCTCCACTTCAGCTGGGCTGCGTGCAGGTGCTCACGCGCCACTGCCTCGCGCATGGCGGCGCCCCATGCCCTCCCTTGGCAGCCCCGTACACGCCCATCCCCTCCTGGCTGCCCTAGGCGCCATCCCAGAGCCCCACAGCTGCGGCTGCTACTGATCTTGTTGTTTCCTACTGCTACTGACTACCACTTTTGACAAGAACAAAACAACAAACAAACGAATTTTAACATGGGAAAATCCGGTATGTGTAGAAACTAGCCATGACAAGGTTTAAGTGTTTCCACTGGACCAAATCCTTTTGATGCATGGTTTAATTCCTATAAGGATCACAAAATCAGAGTTTTCTGTTAACAGAACCTGACAGAAACTAAGATTAGGGTCATGGATACTTTAAAGCCTTTGGTGAACAAGCCATGGTGATCTTTCATGCAAATTGATGGTAGTACATGATTGTATTCTTGCTATAGTACAAAGCAAATATAGGCATCCTCTCAATTAGACATATAGATTAATGGAACCATCAATGCAAAGCTGATATCTTTTAACAAATTCTGAAGATAACATTGAGTAGCACTTTTCCAGCAACGATTTATTAGGCAAATGAACTCTAATGTGAATGAAACTTGTACCAGTTTATAGATCGTAGAAAGGTGCTCAAAGTTGATGATTGCCTCAAAGTCATGGGAGGTATAGAACTCTAGTTATTCCCTTTGAAAAACAACAAGGTAATGTTAAAACAGAAATTTCCGGACTTAGCAAATTCCTGCTAAGTCACCAACATTTTATTATATGCCCAAAACTTGGTGTTATTGATTTGTATTAATAATGCAAATGGCATGGGCATGTTGTACAAATATCCTAGATCAAATAATATAATTGCCACATATTTATTTGAGGCTTATTGAATTAGTTATTAAATTCACATGAGGGATAAACAATAACAAATTCCTCAGACTTAGAAAAATTTAGAGAAATCCACTAGGAGCCTATGACACATGGGGCCGACTGGTCAATTGACCATGTCAAAGGCTCCAGCCTATGACATATGGGTCCCCTATATCAGGTTGACTTGGTCAACATTACTATTTTAGATAATTTTTATTTGATAAATAAAAGAAATTCTAAAATTGTTTAAAATGATTTAAAACTCTAGAAAATCATATCTTTTAATTCGTAACTCTCATGAAAAAACTTTATACATCAAAGTTGCTCAGAAAAATATAACGAATGCAGATACGCTATCCATACCCCACCACACCCCTCTAACATACTGCACACAGACTTTCCCCCTCCGGTTACTCTGTCTGGTAATCGCCCGGAGCCGGTAAAATGGCCGGTTAAATTCCTGTTTCGTCTGCAACGTGTAGCACCGCATTAGTTCACCCCTAACACTGCGTTTGCCATGTATTGTATTTGTATTGCTATTATTGTTGTGTATTTATTGTTTCTCCCCCAGTTTATTCTCTGATAGACCCCGTTGCTGCCACCGACGACAGCGTTGCCAAGTACGACTACTTCATCGACGATCGTAGCTCTACCGTCGAGCTTCCAGGCAAGTAGAGCCATTTTTCTTCCCCAGATATCGCCTATCTTTTTCATACATTTCTTTCACTAGGCATTTTCTGCTACTGCTACGTTACATTCCTATTCATTGCATAGCCTGTCATTGTCGCCCCTTGATGTACCTTCCTTTATCCTATGCTGCCTATAAATATATAATATTCAGCAGTGAACCCTGCGCATTGTTAGCTAGGTTTAGAATAGCGGGTCGTGATCACTCTGGTGATTGAACGCGGATTACAAAATATTATAACTGCAACAGGTACGGATCAATGCAGACGCCCTAGGGAACCTACAATGGCGAGACTCTGCCGAGTCGCTTCGAGTTTGACTTACGAGTGGATGGACTCGCATTTCACTCTCGTCGGCTCAGTAGCGTAGCATCACCGGGATGATACGAGGTTTACCTCTTTAGTTCATTCTGCTGATGTCTCCGTCGAACCTCTTCAAGTATACCATCGAGGGTGATTCCTCCTGGTTTCACTTGATGGTAGGCACTCGAATCAACTGGTGGCCTTAAAGGTAAGGAGTCGGGTGACCCAACGGTGCCCGCGCATGGATTGTATCGGGACGACAGGACATGCGGATACCATCGTGGGCCTGGTCCTTGATCGTTGGCCGTGAGATACCCTGTAGTACGATAGTCGAGCTCTTCCAAGAGCACACGCGAGATAAGGTAAGGAGACGGTTCACCTTGTTGGTAACCGCAAGAGTTGGTGGGACGACAGGGCAGACACTGATGTACTGGTGGTCCTGGCTGCTATCGTTGTCCGCGACTCACCCAGATAAGGGGCAATGATAACGGTTGTCCCGACAGATAATAATAAAAGGACTAACGGTCCAGGTGGATGGCTTGAGAGGCCGCAAAGGCCTGTACGCACTACCTTCACTTGGGATAACGGTGTGGGCCCTCCGCGTTGTCGTCTCGTTCGAAAGCTCTGAAAGACGTCCAGTTCAGCATTGTGGTTGGGTCGAGCCGCATCCTAGAAGAGTTGTGTGGAATCACCTGGCGCACAATGACCCGAAAGGTGAGGGGCGACGGTCCAAGACCCCCTTGCGCTTAGGACTTTAGACAGGTGGGTACCTCTCTGATGAGTCGTAGGATGGGCCTCGGCGTGTCGGATAGCCTCGGTGGGGCATTCCCTAACAAGGTGTACGTCACCCTAGAGATCCGAGCATGCAGGCTGAACAGTAGTGCACCCCTGCAGGGAGTTTGATCTATTCGAATAGCCGTGTCCACGGTAACAGGACACTTTATGCTGAAGCCAGAGCCTACTACTACACACTACTACTATTAAACTGTTGGTTCTAGTTTCTCTTCCTCGCAAGGAAGTCGAGGAGGGGATCTCGGAGGCATATATAATTATGAATAACTTCAACTTACTATTATACAATGCTGCAGCAAACTTCTGCTGCATTATTACTTTATGCTTTATATGAACTGTTGGCTGTTCTCTTCTTGTGCTGCAAGACCCGTCGGAAGATGCTAGTCTTCGATAGGCCTAGCTTCTCATCCTTATTCTGACTTTCTACCTTGCAGTCCACTATATAAAGCCTCCCCTTTTACATTTGATACAAATGCATAAATGCTTAGTAGCGGACGTAAGACTCACCTCACGGGTATGCTAGATACTCACCCTTGCTTTCCCCCCTCTTTTGATTTACCTGATCGTCCGCTGTAGTCGACGTTGGAGCCTTGGAGTCCAGGAGCAGAAGATCTCCGGTGCTTGCTTCATCGTGGAGTCCCCCCTCAACCATGAGTAGTTTGGAGGTTCCCAGGTAGGAGGCCTCGCCTTTTCGACCGTTGTTGTTTTTGTGCTAGCCTTCTTAAGGCAGATCATGTGTACCTTGTGTCTGTACTCAGATACTATTTCTTCCGCTAACTTTGTGCTCTCGAGCTGTTGTATTCGAGCCCTCGTGGCCCCTGGCTTGTAATATAAAGCTTGTGTTATTTTATTTATAGAGTTGTGCTGTGATTACCTTACCGTGAGTACTTGATCTCGACCGTGTACCTTGCGTGTATGATTACTGTACACTGTTCGTTTTTGGAGGCGTCACAAGTTGGCATCAGAGCCGACTGCCTGTAGGACACCCCCTTCCAACTCATTGGTCGAATTCGAGTCTAGTCTTTGCAAAACTACTTTACTAACAGTGTCGTGTGTCTTATTGGCCCACGTCGCAAACTGGGTGATATTAGGATCCTTTTTCTCCGTACCTTTACTTTGGGATTCTACTCTCTTATCCTTTCGGGTAATTTTGCTAACTATGACATTAGGATCTCGTGGTCGCATCTACCCGGAGAGCCCTTCACCCAAGATGATCGCTTGCTTCACGTGAATATTTCGAAGATTACTCTGCGATAAATTCCTAAGGAACTACGTGTTCATCGCCTTTTCAATCCCCTGCCACCGATAAATCCGTATGTATAATTACATACACCTTCCCGATTTGGAAGTCATACTTCCCTTGTACTTAAGCATTGAATTATTCTGATGCTTCTATCACCCGATGTCTTTGCATTCTTCTCCTTTTGGTTGAGTGCCGATACTCACATCAGATTCTTTGCGAACCACCCAACCTTTGGTGTATTATTATCCGACTAATATTTCATTGCTTCTTCCGTGTGTAAATCGGATTCATCGTGTGAAATACCATCCCTGCCCCTCAATGATTTGTGTTATCATCGACAAGATCCCTTGACTGCCTGCCAATACAACTTGGTCGTGTATATTGTGCTCTGCTTTCCCTTGGGAAAGATATATACCCGATACTTGTGTATCATCACATTTTCCCTTTCATTGGTCTATTTAACCTTTTTTGTAACGTGTCTTATCTGAGCAGTGATAATCCCATGCATATGTAAACACCTCGGTGTACAACCTTGTTAGTAACACCTTGTTGCCATTGTTGATGACATGTCAGTAACCACTGATGGCAAGAGAGTGTTAATACTCTTCAAGCCTCGTTGGTTACCCCAAGTGCAGGGTGAGATATAGTGCAGCGACAAGTTTTCCCTTGGCAAAGATACCAAGGTTTGTCTCCTGTAGGACTCCAAAGGATAAAAGAAGGTGGTAAAGTGAACAATGGCGCCGAGGTTGCTAGCTTCACTTGTACTTGCACACAGATACAAATAACTTTGCTCCCAACGAGTACAGAGGAGTTGTCAATTCCTCCGGCCTTGCTGTTTACAAAGGATCAACGCAAGAGATAAAAGTGGAACTGAAAGTAAAGACTGAAAGTAAACTAAGGGTGTAAACAATGATGTGAAGATGGACCAGGGTCCCATGATTTTCACTAGTGATGTCTCTCTCCCAAAAGACGATAAAAGTGCTAGCGAGGTAAATAAATCACAGCTGGGAAATTGACAGAATTATGAAGGCACCGCAATGCTAACTATGCTGCAAAGAAAGGAAGGGCTCAAAAGCAATTGGCAGTACGCCAAGGTAAGAAGACCGAAATCCAACTGCATCTACTACGAATCATCCACCTTGAGATATCTATCCAGAACATCTCGCTGGTATTAAGTTGCGAATCCCACCCAAAGTGTAAACTCAAAGCAACAGACAACTGCATTAAAAGAACTTTGCGTAAAGTAAACAATCCTTGCACCCGTGGGTACAAGCACCGTTGTTTTATCCCTGGTGGCAACAGCACATCCCCTAGTCTCATGTTTCTGTCACTCAAGCTAGACATCAGGGGGCTGAACCCACAATCAAGCATAACGCTCCCTCTTGGAGTTGCAAGCAAACTACTTGGCCAAAGAAAAATACTGCAACAGAGAACATGCAAGAATTTACTCAAGAAGAAAATATAAAAGAGAAGAACCAAATATATTACTCATCACAATCTGAACATAGTCTCATAATCCATCAGATCCCAGCAAACTCAGCATAGCAACAACAGAAATTAAAAAAGTGCCTCGATCATGTGAGGCAACTCACGAGGTCTCGAAAGTGGAAGCACGAAGAGGGGAGAGGTACATCACATAGCTACTGGTCACGGACCCATGGTCCAAGGGTGACTACTCACGGCACATCCGGGAGGCGTCCATGGCTATGGATGGTCTCCCGGAGGGGGTTCCTCCTCCCGGCAGGGTGCCGGGGTAGCTTCTCCAGGCAGCCCCGATCTTGAAACGGCGGCGGCGGCGGTACAGAGGCGAGTTCGTGGAAAAGAGATTGATATTAGGGGTTTCCACCCCGAGGGCTAAATATAGGCGGAGGGGGGCATCGAGGGGACCCACAGGGCAACCAGGAGGCCCCCTGGCGCGGCCTAGGGTGGGGCCGCACCAGGGACCCTTCTGGAGTCCCTATGGTGGCCCCCCTCCGCTACCTTGGTGATTCCGGAAGCTTCCGGGTTGCTGATTTTTTATCTGATTTTTCCGGATTTTTTGGAGCACTTTTAATGGCCGAAAAACCTGAAATATAAAAATAGCAGAAAACAACAACTGGCAGCTGGGTGTACTGGGTTAATAGATTAGTCCAAATATGCTCAAAAGTGTATGGAAGTTCAAGCAAATCATGGCAAAGTCACACAAGACATGCATGGAGCAAACAAAAATTATAGATACGTTTGGGACGTATCAACATCCCCAAGCTTAATTCCAGCTCTTCCTCGAGTAGGTAAATGATAACAAGCATAATTTCTGTGGTGACATGCCGCACTACCATATAAGGAATTTTAAGTAAAGCAATCAAAGAATGCAATTCAATTCAAGTCTTAACAAGCAAGAGTCTATATTAGCATTGACACAAGCAACAAAAGAACAAAAGGTGCAAGAGCTCTCGCTGTCCGTGAATCGAATGTCTCCAGATGGTGTTTGCGTGCAAGCAAGGGACTGGGAAAAAGAGGGAAGAAAGGTTGTTGAGAACAACTATCTACTAAAGTTTCACACTTAGTCTCCTTTGGATTCTTATCTTGACTCGTCCCCAGACCACTAGCCAGGTACAAGTCAAACTGATCCACTCCCTTTCGATATTTTGAGCACTCATGCAATGGATGAGCGTGAGCAAGAAAGTTGACACCTAAAAGGAGAAACAGAAAGAAGGTGGAGGAGGAAGACAAAAAGGTGTGAAAGGCTCACATCAATGAGGACAATCATAGGCGAGAGAAGGCCATATGATAGATATGATGTGAGGAGTAGTGATTTCCATGCAACGGATGCACATGTGAGCTAAAAGCTCTCCAAGGGAACTAGTGGGGGTGCATCTAACTTGCTTGCTCAAGAAGACCTAGAGCTCGTTTGAGGAGGCTCATCATTGGAATATACAAGCCAAGTTCTATAGTGTGAAGGTCCCCACATAGCTATATGCATGATGATGATCTCTATGGAGTACAAGGGATAGAGGATGAAGTACTAGTGTGGATATCTCAAAAGGAATAGTAGTGTTCCCCCTTCTCTCTTTTTATTTTTCTTTTCTCCTTTTTCTATTTTTTTGTATTTTTTTGGTGGCCTCAATGGTTCTTTCTATTTAACTCTCATTTGTCCTCTTTGGGATCTTTTGATTTTGTCCTTTTTGGGATCTTTTCCTCACTTTAGGGGCAACACTCTATATTTTACAAGAATATAGGAGATCTTTCACACTTTACAAAGGTACTCACATAAAGAAGATATAACTATCATGATGCAAATGTATGCCTCTGCCTGGATAGCAGGATATGCAATGATACTAGCGCGTCATGTAGCAATGATTAGGGCAAGGGCCAACTAGCATGCGGCTCATCGATCAAGCAAGTAGAATGTATGACATGAGGATCAAGTCATGAGAAGGTGGATGTTGCATGGCAATGTATCTCGGAAAGGCTATGGAAATGCCTTGTAGGTAGGTATGATGGTTGTTTTGAGGAAAGATATAAGGAGGCTTATGATGACAGAGCGTATCGTGCCAAGGGTTTGGATGCACCGGCGAAATATGCGCCAACTCTCAAGGTGAGAAAGGGCAATGCACGGTACCGAAGAGGCTAGAAAAAGTATAGGTAGGTGGAAGTGTCAACTTTCGAATACTCACATTAGTCCGAAGAACTCATGCACTTATTATCGGTAACTCTCAATCTAATCAGGAGGTTCACAAAGAGACAAGTACCCCGAGGAGGAGTGTATGGGGGTTTGGTTATCCTTGCGCATCCTCGACTCATGGTACGTGAGTGTACTCTAATATTCGAACCCTCCAGAGGTTAGTGATCCATCTAGTAGCTAGAGTTCTCAACAGGGGTTTTTGGTTTTCGAAAATCACACGGATTGCCCAAAATACGACATCTATCACTAATAGGCTCGATCTCTTGACACCAAAAGTTCAAACATTACTCTAGTCAATACCTCAAAACTATTGCAAGTTACTACTACAAAGAGAACAACAACTTTAACTACCTACTTTCTAGTCAAGACACAAAACTCAGTGCAAACAAGATAAAACATGCAACCTATAGAAAGTTCAACCTAAAACAAAAGAAAAGTTCTAGAAAAACTAAAGCACTACAACTAAACAGAGCATCAGCTAAGAAAATAAAAAAGAACAACTCACAGCTAAAAGAATAAGCATGCAAATCCTATGAGAAGTTCTAGTTCAAGAGGAGCGTGTAACTCTCCCACACAAAAGAGTAAGCTGGGGTCTAACTTGTTACTACAACAAACAAAAAAAACAAATTTAGAAAAGTAAAGAGCGAGACGCTCCAAGCATAGTACACAACGCATGAAGTGATAAAAATATAGTACAACGAGGGACGAACTGGTAATTGTTGATGAAGAAGGGGATGCACGGGGGCATCCCCAAGCTTAGACGCTTGAGTCTCCTTGAATACTTATTGGGGGTGCACATGGGCATCCCCAAGCTTGAGCGTTTGACACTCCAAGATCTTCTTTCATCATCTTCCATCGCGCACTTGAAAACTCCCTTCATACATAACTCATTGTAGACTGATTAGAGAGGTTAGTGCCCTACTAAAATATTTTTTTCTCTACTGGAAATAAAGATAACCTTGAAGAGCTACTGTTTCTCAAGATTTCCAACAAGTTTTTGCAAAGAAAAAGCAATCTCAAGGTTTGCAAAACGAAGAAAAGGCAAAACAGGACAGAATCTTTGAAAAATAGACCAGCAGGTAAAAACGAATTTTTAGGGGTACTTATGCAACTCAAATAAAAAAACTCAGAACATACGAAAATTTTGTAATTATATAGAGCATGCTGTGTAAAAAATTCAGCTCAAAAAGATGAACTCGGATTTTTCTCTGATTTTTCTAGTCACGAGGACAAAATCTGTTTTCTGGACAGCATGTCACAACTTTCACTTCCCTTGTCGTATGAGGCTAAACTTGGCACAAAGCTTGAAAAGTAAAGATACAATGATGTTGCTACAGTAGTAACAATCATCAAGACCACTAAGAACAGAAGAAAAGCAAAAATAAAAACCTAAATTCATTGCGGGCTGCCTCCCGAAAGCGCTTCTTTAGAGCCATTAGCTAGGCTTAATGCAAAAGATCAAGTCTTTTCAAGAGAATAACTAGCCCGTGTGACAGACTCAAATGGTAACTTAATATTTTTACTAGGGAAATGTTCCATCCCTTTCTTGAGAGGGAATTGGAATTTGATATTCCCCTCTTTCATGTCAATAATAACACCAACTGTGCGAAGAAAAGGACGTCCCAAAATAATTGGACAAGAGGGCTCACACTCAATGTCCATAATAGTGAAATCAACGGGAACATAATTTTCATTGACAATGATAAGAACATCGTCGATCTTCCCCAAAGGGTTCTTTACGGAAGAATCAACAAGACGAACACCAAAAGAACAGGGATCAAAAGGTTTCAATTCAAGCATATCATACATTCTTTTGGGCATAACAGAGGTACTTGCTCCAACATCACAAAGAGCATAACAAGAGAAGTTATTCAATTTGATTTGTATCATAGGATCCCAACAATCTTCTAGCTTCCTAGGTATGGAGGCTTCTAGTCTAAGCTTCTCCTCCCTAACTTTGATTAGAGCATTGGTGATATGCTTTGTGAAGGCAAGATTAAGTGTGCTAGTGTGGGGGTCTTTAGACATCTTGTGTAGGAAACCAATAACTTCAGGTAAAGTGCAGTTGTCAAAGTCTAGGTCACTACTATCTATCAAGGAGGTAGTGATGTCATTCAAGCTCACTTGTTTGAAAGCCTCTATGTTCATAGAGGTTTCTTCATCTATGGTTGAGGTGGTAGCATCACCATTGGTAGGTCCAGTGGGACTAGGGGTGTGATGGGTGCTAACAGTTTGGACATCCTCAACTACTTGGATAGTGGCTACTGTGTGGTAGGTAGGAAGGCTCTTAATTCTCTCTTCTTCCTCCTTTTCTCTGGCCCATCTCTCTTTTAGTTTTCCCAACATCCTAATGTTTTGATTAATTTGGACTTGGATGGCATTCATAGGAGTGGTTTTCCTCTCCTCGGGGGGAGAAGTTCTAATCTTTAGCATCTCTACATCATGGGCTATGTTGTCTACCTTCGAAGAGAGGATATCTAATTTATCTAATTTCTCTTCCACACTCTTGTTGAAGGCCTTTTGGGTAGTGATAAAGTCTTTGAGCAAGGTCTCTAGTTCAAAGGTGGAGTTTTTGGTGCTAGGATAAGTGTTATTGTTCCCTTAGTTGTTGGATGGGAAAGGCCTAGGGTTGTTTCTACCAAAATTACTCCTATACGCATTATTGTTGAAGTTGTTTCTAGAGACAAAATTCACATCTACTTGCTCTTGAGCAACCAAGGAATTTAAAGGAACATCCTGAGGATCAATAGGAGCTTGCTTGGTAAGTAGAGACATGATAAGGTCAACCTTTTCATTTAGAGAGGAGATCTCCTCGACAGAATTTACCTTCTTACCAGTTGGAGATCTTTCGGTGTGCTACTGAGAGTAGTTCAACATCATCTCATCAAGTAGCTTTGTGGCATCACCAAGTGTGGTTGATATAAAAGTTCCTCCCGCGGCCGAATCTAACAGGTTCCGCGAGGTAAAGTTCAAGCCTGCATAAAAAGTCTGGATAACCATCCAGGTAGTCAGTCCATGTGTGGGGCAGTTCTTGACAAGCGTCTTCATACGTTCCCATGCCTGGGCAACGTGTTCATTATCCAATTGCCTGATATTCATAATGTTACTCCTCAATTGAAATTTTTTAGCAGGGGGGTAGTACTTCCCTATAAAAGCATCTTTGCATTTACTCCAAGAATCGATACTGTTCTTGTGTAAGGATTGCAGACACTCCTTGGCTCTTCCTCTCAAAGAGAAAGGAAAAAGCTTCAGCTTGACGATGTCTCCATCCACTTCCTTGTACTTTTGCATATCACAGAGCTCGATAAAATTGTTTAAGTGCAAGGCAGCGTCCTCTCCAGTACCTGAGAATTGATCTTTCATAACAAGATTAAGCAGAGCAGGTTTAATTTCATAAGAAGGTGCTGAAGTGGCAGGTGGAGCAATAGGAGTGCAGATAAAGTCACTGTTGTTGTGACTAGTGAAGTCACACAACTTGGTGTTTTCATTGGAACCCATAGTAGCAGCAAGTATTTTTGGTATTTTTGATAAGGGACACAAAAGTAAAAACTAAAAGGTAAACTAACAAGACTAAAAAGCAAAGATAAAAGATAGTGTGCAACTCCCCTATCTTGTAGACTGGAGTCCCCGGCAACGGCGCCAAAAAACTTGCTTTCTGGCTAGAGAGTTGACGGGACCAGTCTACTTGTAGCTCCTTGAGTCCCTGACAACGGCGCCAGAAAACTTGCTGATGGCAAGAGAGTGTTAATACTCTTCAAGCCTCGTTGGTTACCCCAAGTGCAGGGTGAGATATAGTGCAGCGGCAAGTTTTCCCTTGGCAAAGATACCAAGGTTTGTCTCCCGTAGGACTCCAAAGGATACAAGAAGGTGGTAAAGTGAACAATGGCGCCGAGGTTGCTAGCTTCACCTGGACCTGCACACAGATACAAATAACTTTGCTCCCAACGAGTACAGAGGAGTTGTCAATTCCTCCGGCCTTGCTGTTTACAAAGGATCAACGCAAGAGATAAAAGTGGAACTGAAAGTAAAGACTGAAAGTAAACTAAGGGTGTAAACAATGATGTGAAGATGGACCGGGGTCCCGTGATTTTCACTAGTGATGTCTCTCTCCCAAAAGACGATAAAAGTTCTAGCGAGGTAAACAAATCGCAGCTAGGAAATTGACAGAATTATGAAGGCACCGCAATGCTAACTATGTTGCAAAGAAAGGAAGGGCTCAAAAGCAATAGGAAGTACGCCAAGGTAAGTAGACCAAAATCCAATTTCATCTACTACGAATCATCCACCTTGAGATATCTATCCAGAAAATCTCGCTAGTATTAAGTTGCGAATCCCACCCAAAGTGTAAACTCAAAGCAACAGATAACTGCATTAAAAGAACTTTGCGTAAAGTAAATAATCCTTGCACCCGCGGGTACAAGCACCGTTGTTTTATCCCTGGTGGCAACATCACATCCCCTAGTCTCATGTTTCTGTCACTCAAGATAGACATCAGGGGGCTGAACCCACAATCAAGCATAACGCTCCCTCTTGGAGTTGCAAGAAAACTACTTGGCCAAAGCAAAATACTGCAACAGAGAACATGCAAGAATTTACTCAAGAACAAAATATAAAAGAGAAGAACCAAATATATTACTCATCACAATCTGAACATAGTCTCATAATCCATCAAATCCCAGCAAACTCAGCATAGCAACAGTAGAAATTACAAAAGTGCCTCGATCATGTGAGGAAGCTCACGAGGTCTCGAAAGTGGAAGCACAAAGAGGGGAGAGGTACATCACATAGCTACTGGTCACGGACCCATGGTCCAAGGGGGACTACTCACAGCACATCCGGGAGGCGTCCATGGCTATGGATGGTCTCCCGGAGGGGGTTCCTCCTCCTGGCAGGGTGCCGGGGTAGCTTCTCCAGGCAGCCCCGATCTTGAAACGGCGGCGGCGGCGGTACAGAGGAGAGTTCGCGGAAAAGAGATCGATATTACGGGTTTCCACCCCGAGGGCTAAATATAGGCAGAGGGGGGCATTGAGGGGACCCACAGGGCAGTCAGGTGGCCCCTTGGTGCGGCCTAGGGTGGGGCCGCGCCAGGGAACCTTCTGGAGTCCCTGTGGTGGCCCCCCTCCTCTACCTTGGTGATTCCGGAAGCTTCCGGGTCGCTGATTTTTTCGGATTTTTCTGAGCACTTTTAATGGCCGGAAAACCTGAAATACAAAAACAGCAGAAAACAGCAACTGGCAGCTGGGTGCACTGGGTTAATAGATTAGTCCAAATATGATCAAAAGTGTATGAAAGTTCAAGCAAATCATGACAAAGTTACACAAAACATGCATGGAGCAAACAAAAATTATAGATACGTTTGGGACGTATCAACCACCGGGATGAGAACTTTGCCCATTGGTCCGCCTCGTATTAACGAGCAGGAAATGGTTCTCAATGTGCACTGCCCTTGGTACCGGCGTTGTTGCCGATATAACTGACAAGCTATTCGCTGACGATCCTTGCATCGTGATCGCGTAATATGTCACCACCCCACCCACAGTTCCATAGGATCGAAACCTGACTCTCCTTACCTTACTGTTTCCAAGGTTATTCCCCGCGCTTGACCTCGTATGCAATTCACGAGTCACTTACGTTGTAATATTCAGTCCGATATCAGACTCGGTACTTATGCTTGATGCTCTGGACCCCTTTTCATCATCCGTCATCGACATCGAATGCATGCCTATCCGCTTAAAACTTCTGATGTGTTCTTTTGTTCTCTCGATGTATTGCGCTGAGTTTAAACTCGGAAAATACTCTGTACCCCCTTTCCCTCGGACCACCTCGGTTGATTAACCTGGTACCTATCTGACCCATTAAGTTTTTCATCCTAGCCTATTCGTAAGTACGATGAAGCCCCGCGGGAAGGATGACAACTCGTCGAGATGCACTGATGCAGAGGAAAGAAGACGTCAACATGAAGGGTTAACTTCTTTGAGAAGGGCAACAAGCACCAGAAGACTTGTTAGTATACGAGACCAAAGCTTTACCCCTTCCACTACCTTTTAATTCTCAGGACGAGAATTCTTTGTAGTGGGGGGATTTTTGTAACACCCTCGGTGTCAAGCAACAATAATCACTTTAACTGTTGCCAATTCACTGTGGATAAGCATGGATGATCACCCTTGAACATAGTGATCCAGATTCAGCCCAAATAAAAATTCCAAATCAAAGTGGAAATAAAACCTTGCCCTAAAATTATGCAAACAATTTTATTAAGTTCCTAAATACTAGTGGGCCATATTAAAAATGAAATGGGGTTTTATTAAAATGTTTTACTAGTGTAGTTAAACAAAAACAATAGCAAATCAACACCAAGTGACCTTTTCATATTTAAATGGGATTCAAATCAATTTTTAAAATGTGCCAAACTTTATGTGGCATCACTATGTAGTGCAACAGGAATATTGGTACTGGCTACACCTTTTTATAAAATCAAATGGTGGACAATTAAACTAAAAACAAAATATAAAACAAAATAGAAAGTAAAACAGGAAACAAAAGAAAATGAAAAAGGCCTAAGCTTCGCTCACATGGACTAGTGGACCATCCTTGTTTGTCCAAACCAGATGGGGCCCATAGTGGGACCCTCCGGAACCTTCTAGAACATTCCGACACTACCGAAAAAATCCTGAACTTTTCTGAAACCCTGAAATCAACTTGCCTTATATAAATCTTTACCTCCGGACTCTTCCGGAGCTCCTCGTGATGTTTAGGAGATCATCCGAGAGTACAAACAATATTCAAACACCATTAATAAAATTACCCCAAAGCTATTCTAGCGTTACCGAACGTTAAGTGTGTGACCCTACATGTTCGAGAACGTGCAGACATGATCGAGACATCTCTCTGATCAATAACCATTAGAGGGACCAGGATATCCATAATGACTCCCACACATTCAACGAAGATCTTTATCGATTGAACCACTATGTCGTGGACTACTATAATCCGTACACAATTTCCTTTGTCACACGATATTTTACTTACCCAAGATTCGATCATTGGTATTGCTATACCTAGTTCAATCTCATTACCTGTAAGTACTCTTTACTCGTTCTGTAATACAACATTCTCTGTGACTAACTCATTAGTCACGTGCTTGCAAGCGTTACCGAATATGCATTACCGAGTGGGCCTAGAGTATATCTCACCATCACACGGAGGGACAAATCCCAGTCTTGATTCATGTAATTCAACAAGTACTTTCAGAGATACCCGTAAGACATCTTTATGATCACCCTATCACGATGCGATGGTTGATGTCCCCAAAGTATTCTTCCGGTACCCTGGAATAACATAATCTCATGGTCTAATAAACATGATAGTTGACAATAAAAGGCATGAAAATATAAACTTAATGAAACGATCAGTATTGTTATGCTTAGTTGGGTCTGTCCATCACGCCATTCTTCTAATGACATGATCCCATTAATTAGTAAACAACTCATGTTCATGGTTAGGAAACATAAACCATCACTAATTAACGAGCTAGTATAGTAGAGGCTTACTAGGGACGCGGTGTTGTTTATGCAACCACACATGCATTATGTTTCCGGTTAATACAATTATAGCATGGAAAATAAACATATATCATGAACACAGAAATATGATAATAACAACTTTATTATTGCCTCTAGGGCATATTTCCAACAATTCAATATCCTAAGGGTAAGTACCTTTGATTTTTCATTCAGCTCTTAGTGTTTATTTGAGTCCGTCATCATTTTAGCGGGTAAGAATCAATTTCTTCGTTTTCATCGTTCACTAGTTTCTTCAGTCATTAGTCTCATATTTTTTTAAAACATTAGTCCCAACTTTCAGTTCTTAGTGTTCAATATTCCTAATGATCAGTACACAAGTGTGAGCTTCCAGTTATTAGTCTTCAATTTTTATTATTGAGATTTCAATACAGTGTCAGTATTCAGACTTTGTTTAGTCGGTATCCTTTCAACCATAGTTTCTTCACTTCCTTTTTTCAAATCATTGTTTTTTTGTAGGATGTCACTTTTTTAAACATCGCCTCATTGTTTTTAGTGTGTTTTAACTTTAATCTGGAAAGAACAATCATCAGAGAAATGAAGAAGGTACCATTTAGTTGTTTAGCAGCTCACTGATGCGTGTCTTGAAATTGTTGTTACTTGTTAGTCATCTAGTCAGTAATTATGTTAATCTTCTGTCATATAGTCGGTGACTATGTTTTGACATCTTCATTCTAGTAGATTAACACAAAGAAGTTAATTATGAACCAAGCATCTAAGATCCATATGTTTTATGTAATTTCCATAAGCAGGCATGCAAATAGAGCACTTACAGGGGTAGTTTTTCAAAGAGAATAATATTGCATCAATTATCATTTATGTTTTCATTTTCATGTTTTTGGATGATGAGGATGGCACGTACAAGTAAAAATGGGTGGGGGAGGGGGTGATAACTTCTCTAGCAGCAGATTTTAATACTCAGGCTCATAAGCATCACCAGCTCGAGCAGGTTGATCTGAAAATACCTTCAGTTCTTTTTCTACTCTTCCCCCTTTCAACACCCTCTATTTCTGATTTCTTCCCCTTAAATTATCTATTTTTTTTCGGCAAGCTCTGCCGTGTATGCGACATACTTGGTGAAGAGGATGGAGAGGAGTGTGTGTTGGGGCTTGAGCGTTGGGTTGTGTAAACGTGTATCGGGCTGGGGGAACCCAGCGCGTTAGTACATGTAGTTTTTGTGGAAGGAAAACCAAAACTTGGCTGAGAACGAATTGTACATTCAGTCAAACTTGTATTCACAGACGAGACAACTAAAATCCAATCAAGATTCAAGACACGAGTCAACCATCCATTGGACAAATAGTCGATTGTGGCTTAAATGGAAATTCAGTCGACTTCTATTTATACACTCCCTATTTTTTATGACATCACTACACGATGGCGTCTCATGTTAATCTAACGGTGCGGTGGGCATCCATCAGACTACTAGCTTGTTTAGTTTTAAAAATTTGAAAAGTTTTATCTCTCAAACCATTAATTGAATTAACAACTCGTTCGTACCATTAGTTTTATCGCGACGAGATCTTCGAAACTATATCCCATATCAATATGTTTTAATAACTTGTTTTCATCAATATTTGACAGATTACTGTTACTTACTTACCTGATAATTGTCCATATAGTTGACATTTTATACCAACGTGGTTGTCAAATCACTGCACACTAATATAATTAAATGAAAAACTTGTTTATGGTATTTCTATTTGTTTGTCTTTAAAATTCCTAAAAAAGCACCCATATTTGTCATGTTATTTATACTCAAATGTCATAATGATTTGTTGTGCTTAAACGATTTGTTACTGGTTTAATTATGTTTAGTTGCCGTATTTTTTACATCTAATTGACATGATGGGTTATTGTTCTTGACAGTTTTATCATTTTGAGTTGCCATTTTATTTTATCGAGTTGTATCTTAAGCTTAAGTGTACGGTACTATTTCTCGGTAACTATATACAAACATTTGTCGCAATAGTTCACGGTAAAAAATGAAAATTAGGGTGACCTAATCTCGCAACTAACGATGACAGAAAAAATTCGTCAAAACATATCAATATGAGATCTTGTTTTGAAGCCCTCATGAAAAAAAACAATGAAGACGGAACGCAAATCAGATTATTGGTTTGTAAGATAAATCATTTTAAAAATTCAAAAAACACATTTAATGCGATGATGTCAGCATGTGGCAATAGTCTTGCATGACCAGCCGCCGCACAAATGCTTTAGCTGTGGCGGTGCACTGTATCATTTCCCTTCTTTGTAAGAAATCAGAATTAGGGTGACCATCCTGTCTGCAATAGCCACACCGAGTACAAGCATAAGAGCGACCCTCGCCACCAGAGTGGAAAGTAGAGGCGGAGCACTAAAGCGAGAATGCACTGAGGTAGTGGGTGCACCAGTGATGGCACTGAAGTAGTGCGCCTCGTTGGTTACCCCAAGTGGAAGGTTAGGATGTAGTAGCAGCAAATTTCCCTTACACGAGGATTGTAAGCTTTATCGAACCAGGAGGACTCCGAGGATCAACAAGAAGGTGTCTGCTGCTCTGGCGCTTACAGAAGACGCAGACCTGCACATAGCAACAAACAACTTTGCTCCCTACTGATACGTCCAAAACGTACAAATAATTTATGCATAATCCATGCTCATTTGGGTGACATTGCTATGTGTTTTTCTACACTTTCATACCTTTTCACACATATTTGGACTAACCTACTAACTCAGTGCACCCAGTGCCAGTTTCTGTCCGCTGATCTCTATGAATTGCAGGTTTTACCCATATTTACACAGCCCAAAAAATTCCAAGAAAAATATATAGAAAATCAGCGCAACAGAAGCTTCTAGAAGCCTGAAGGAGGGCCAGAGGGGGTCACCCCCTTCCCAGGCAGCCAGCTGGCGCGTCCCCATTCTAGGTCGCGCCAGCAGGGCGCCTGGGGGGAGGGCCACCCCCTGGTGCCCACCTTCGGCCTATATTTACACCCCGTTCCAGAAACCCTCGAGAGGAACCCCGCATCGCGATTTCACCTCTATTCCGTCGCCGCCACGCTTCCAAGATCAGGAGCACCAGAAGACCTCTTCCCGGCACCCTTCCGGAGGGAGGACTGACCTTTGGGAGCTTCTCCACCACCATGAGCGCTTCGCGGATGTGCCGTGAGTAGTTCCCCTTGGACCATGGGTCCATGACGAGTAGCTATGTGATGTATTATCTCCAATCTTGTTCTTAAATCCTTAGCCCTTGTGAGTTTCCCTACACGATCAAGGCATCTATGTAATTTTCCTCCTGTTGCTATGCTGTGTTTGCTGGGATCCGATGGATTATGAGATTATGTTCAGATCATGATGATTTATATATTTGGTTCTCCGTTTATATTTTGTTCTTGAGTAATTCTTTAATGTTCTTTGTTGCTTTTTATTGCTTTGTCCAAGTAGTAGACAATAACTCAACAGGGAGCGTTTATGCTTGATTGTGGGTTCATGCCCCTGATGTCTAGCTTGAGTGACAGAAACTTGAGACTAGGGGATGTGTTGTCGCCACCAGGGAGAAAACACGGTGCTTGTAACCGCGGTTGCAAGGATTGTTTACCTTACACAAAGTTTGTTAATGCATTTGTCTGTTGCTTTGGGTTTACACTTTGGGTGGGGTCGCAACTTAATACCAGCGAGATGTTCTGGATAGATATCTCAAGGTGGATGGTTAGTGAGTAGATGCTGATGGATAAACGATCTACTTGTCTTGGCGTACTGCCCATATTTTTGAGCCTCTAACTTTCTTGCAGCATAATTAGCATTGCGGTACATTTATAATTCTGTCAACTGCCTAGCTGTAATTTGTTCACCCAACTTAGTTGTTTTATTGTCTTTTGGGATAGAGACACCACTAGCGAACATCATGGGACCCCGATCCTTATTTCCACCATTGTTTACACCTCAACTATTTACTGCTTTATTTCCTTTCAATTGCAATCACAATCACTATTCCCGCTCGTGTTTGATCCTTTGTAAAGGACAAGGATGGAGAGATTGACAACCTCTTTGTACTCATTGGGAGCAAAGTTACTTGTGTCGTGTGCAGGTCCAGGTTAAGGGAGAAGTGTCTTTCAGACGGCGCGTTGCTCGCTTCACCACCTTCTTGTTGATCCTCGGAGTCCTCCTTGTTTGATAAACCTTAAAGTCCTCGTGTAAGGGAAATTTTCTGCTACTACATCCTAACCTTCCACCTGGGGTAACCAACGACGAGGTGTTATCTACACCCATCACGCATAATTTCTGGCGCCGTTGCCGGGAACTCTAATCTTCAAGATAGGGGAGTTGCACGCTATCTTTTACCTTTGCTTTTTAGTCTTGTTAGTTTAATTTCTAGTTTTTGCTTTAAAGTCTTATACCAAAAACCAAAAAAAATTTTAGGGCCAGTTCTTTTGGCGGCTTCTCCCAGAAGCTTCCCTCCCCCCAGCTTCCCTGAGAAGCCACCCCAAAAAGTTAGGCAGGCTTCCGAAATGGCCTAACACGGGGCATTCCGGAAGCCTACTTAACTTTTTGGGGCGGCTTCTCAGAGAAACTGGGGGAGGGCAGCTTCTGCGAGAAGCCGCCAAAAGAACTGGCCCTTAGTTACTTTGCTTTTAGTTGTCCTTTCTGTTTAGTCAAGCATGTTAGGATTTGGTGCTTTGAGGGAATCTGAGGTTGTCGATTTCCACCAAACGAATGGAGAAAATATGAAGAAGGCTTGGGATAGAAGTTCTGATGGACATAAAATAATTATGCCTTGGATACCTATAAAAATTGTATCTTTATTTTCAAGCTTTGTGCCAAGTTTTAGCCTCCGATTGCAAGAAAGTTCAAAAGTTGTGACATGCTGTCCAGAAACATATTCTTTCTGCTTGACGGAAAAAATCATGATAAATCACCAGATCATCTTTTTGATCTGATTTTGTTGAAAGCGTGCTCTATACAATTAGCTTTCTGGCATCTATTCTGAGTTTTTTATTTGAGTTGCAGAAGTACCCCGAAAAAATTATTTACTACCTGTTGGTCTGTTTTTCAGTGATTCTTCCACGTTTTGCGTTTTCACCGTTTTGTAAATCTTATGATTGCTTGTTGTTTGAAAAAACTTTTTGGAAATCTTGAGAAACAGTAGCTGTTCATGACAATCTTTATTTCGAGTGGAGAAAAATTATTTATTTATGGATACTAACCACTCTAATTAGCTTATGATGAGTTTCATATGAAGGGAGTTTTCAAGTATGCGATGGAAGATGTTGAAAGAAGATCCGAGAGTGTCAAACAGTCAAGCTTGGGGATGCCTCCATGCACCCCAAGAAATGTCCAAGGAGACTCAAGCATCTAAGCTTGGGGATGCCCTCATGCATCCCCTTCTACATCAACAATCATCAGTTCGTCTTTCTCCATGCTATATTTTTATATCTTCATGTGTTATGTGCCATGCTTGGAGCGTCTCGCTCTTTACTTTTTAGTTTGTTTTAGTTTTGCTTGTTGTTCATAACAAGTTGGACCTTAGCCTTCATTGTTTGGGAGAGAAACAAGCTCCGTTCCACCCTAGAACACAACATAGGTTTGCATGCTGGTCTTTTTGTGTGTTCTTTATCTTTTAGTAGCTGATGTCATGCTTGGCTCATAGTTTTCATGCTTATTTTTTAAGAGCTTTTATTTAGGTTGCTTTTGGAACTCTCTTGAGTTATCATTCTTATCTTGTTTAGAGAGTTGGTCCGTTGCACTAAGTTGTGTGTCTTGCATGAGTAGGTAATTGAGGTTGCTATTATAAGTGTAGTAGTAACTTGCAATACTTTTGAGGTATTGATTTGAGTAATGTTTGGACTTTTGGTGCCAAGAGCTTGAGCCTATTAGTGATAGGTGTCGTATTTTGGGCAATCTGTGTTTATTTTCTAAAACAACGAAAAGTTAGTTGAGAACTCTAGCTACTAGATGGATCGCTCACCTCTAGAGGGGTTGGAATATATAGAGTACCATCACGTACCATGGGTCGAGAATGCGCAAGGATAACCAAACCCCCATACACTCCTCCTCGGGGTACTTGTCTCTTTGTGAACCTCCTAATTAGATAGAGAGTTCCCGATAATAAGTGCATGAGTTCTTCAGACTAATGCGAGTATTCTATTGTTGGCACTTCCACCTTCCATATTTTGCTAGCCTCTTCGGTAACGTGCAGTGCCCTTTCTCATCTTGAGAATTGGTGGAAACTTCGCCGGTGCACCCAAACCCTTGGCATGATACGCTCTGTCATCGTAAACCTCCTTATATCTTCCTCAAAACAACCACCATACCTACCTATCAAGCCATTTACATAGCCTTTCGGAGATACATTGCCATGCAACATCCATCATCTCATGACTTGATCTTCATGTCATACATGCTTTTGCTTGATTGAGGAGCCGCATGCTAATTGGACTTTGCCCTTATCATTGCTACAAGACGCGCTAGTATCATTGCATATCCTGCTACACTGGCAGAGGCATACATTTGCATACATCATGATAGTTTTCAGTTTTCTTTATGTTGAGTACTTCTTGTAAAGTGTGGTATCTTATTTATATTCTTGCAAAATATAGAGTGCTGCCCTTAAGTGAGGAAAAGATCCCAAAGAGGACAAAAACAAAGATCCCAAATTAGGACAAATTAAAAGATCCCAAAGTGGACAAATGAGAGATAAATAGAAAGAGCCAACGAGGCCACAAAAATACAAAAAATAGAAAAAAAGAAAGAAAAAGAGAGAAAGGGGCAACACTACTATTCCTTTTGAAAGATCTCGTACTCCATTGTCATATTTGTACTCCATAGACATATTAATATCATTCATGCATAACTATGTGGGGATCCTTACACTATAGAACTTGGCTTGCATATTCCAAGGATGAGCCTCCTCAAATGAGCTCTAGGTCTTCATGAGCAAGAAAGTTGGATGCACCCCCACTAGTTCCATTGCAGAGCTTACCTTATCTCATATGTGCATCCGTTTCATGGAAATCCCTACTCCTCACATCATATCGATTATTTTGCTTTCTCTCGCCTACAATTGTCCTCATTGATGTGAGCCTTTCACACCTTTTTGTCTTCCTTACCCATCATTTTTCTCTTTGCCATCCTAAGTGCCAACATATCTTGCTCGCTCTCATCCATTGCATGAGTGCTCAAAGTCGAAAGGGAGAGGATCAGTTTGACTTGTGCCTGACTAGTGGTCTGGGGACGAGTCAAAATAAGATTCCGAAGGATACCAAGTGTGAAGTTTTAGTATATTGAGTTCTCATTTAAACTATATAGTATTCTTATGCTCTAAACCCTTCTCCCACTTCTTGCACGCAAACACCATTTGGTGACATCCGAGTCACGGAAATCGAGAGCTCTTGCACCTTTATGTTCTTACTTTTCTAGTTTCAATACTAGATATAGACTATTGCTTGTTATTGTCTTAACTTTAATTACATATCTTAACTTGCCTTACTTTGAAGTTCTTATATGTGTGTTAGCATGTCACCGCTGAAATTATCTGTGTTATCATTTACCTACTCGAGGACGAGCAGGAATTAAGCTTGGGGATGTTGATATGTCCCAAACGTATCTATAATTTCTGCTTGTTCCATGCTCATTTGGGTGACATTGCTATGTATTTTGCTACACTTTCATAACTTTTTACACATATTTGGACTAACCTACTAACTTAGTGCACCCAGTGCCAGTTTCTGTCTGCTGACGTCTGTGAATTGTATGTTTTTACCCATATTTACAGAGCCCAAAAACTTCCAAGAAAATATATAAAAAATCAGCGCAACAGAAGCTTCCGGAAGCCCGAAGGAGGGTCGGAGATGGGGCACTGATACGTCCCAAACGTAACTATATTTTTGCGGGTTCCATGATCTTTTAGGTGACATTGCTATGTGTTTTATTACACTTTCATATCTTTTTACACATATTTGGACTAACCTACTAACTCAGTGCACCCAGTGCCAGTTTCTGTTTGCAGATGTGTGTAAGTTACATGTTTTTACCCATAATTACAGAGCTCCAAAAATTCCAAGAAAATCACATAAAAAATCAGCGCAGAAGAAGCTTCCGGAATCACCGAAGAAGTGCCAGAGGGGCCCATCCCCTCCCAGGAGGCCAGGTGGCACGACCCCACCCCTGGCCGTGCCACCAGGACGCCTGGGAGGTGGGGACACCCCTTGGTGCCCCCCTTTAGCCTATATTACCTCCTCGCTCCATAAACCCTCGGAGAGACCCCCGCATCGCGATTTTCCCCTCTGTTCCGTCGCCACCGCGCTTCCAAGATCGGGAGCACTAGAAGACCTCTTCCCGGCACCCTACCGGAGGGAGGATCGATCTCTGGGAGCTTCTCCACCACCATGGACGCTTTCCGGATGTGCCGTGCGTAGTCCCCCTTGGACCATGGGTCCATGACTGTAACAACCTCAGTGTCAGGCATCAGTAAAACTTTTGTTAATGATAAAACCTTTGTGATTAGCAAGTCTCTAATCACCTTGATCATGCCTTGTTCATCTTTGATTCCAAACAAACTCAAATTGCCTTTGGATGGATATTAAAAATAAGTGATGAATTAAAACTTTGTTCAAAAATTATGCAACCACTTTTTTTAAATCAAAAATATTTAGTGGACCATGTCCATGTGGGTTTGGGAATTTATTAAGTTATAAAATTAATCAAACAATTCATAACATTGGTAAAACAGTGGTATTTAATACCTTTTTAATAAAACAAAAATGCAAAAGAATTTATAAAAGGACAAAACTTTTTGTGGCACCTCTAATATATGAAACCCAAATATACCCACAAGTTTCATATGTGACAAAAATCTTTTCAAAGCAAAACAAAAATACAATCATAAAAGAAATGCACAAAAGAAAAAAAAAGGTTTTCAGCCCGGACCCCCAGTGCAACAACTGCACAGTGCAGCCCAATTGGCCCACCTGGCCCACCCCGAGTTGTCTCCCTCCCCTGTTCATGCCGATCCATGCGTGGCACCATCTCCGTGGTGCTCGACGGCTACCACCGCCCGATGGACGCCACTGAGGTGCTACAGCGCCACCGTCGCGCTAATATACGCCACAGGGAACTCCCTGGCGAACCCTAGCTCCTATCTTCCCCTTCCTCGCGCCGCCCGCGTCACCGCAAGGCACACCGAGCCGGACGACGCCGCCGTCCCGCACCACCGCGGCCAATGGCAACGAGAAGACGCGCGGTCGTGTCCTTTCGCCTCGTAAACGTCGTCCACCTCACCTCGCAGAAGGAATCGGGCCGAGGGGATCTGCTGTGAGCGCATCTTCGACGTTCCCGTTCTGCATCCACCGCCGCCGCGGAGCAATTCCGGCCGCTCCATCTCGCCGTCGAGCCCATTGCCACCTACTGCACGCTCGCGGTGAGCCTCCTGCACGTCGCCAACTGATCTTAGCTTCCCCCTGAGCCCCTAGGTAATCACCCGGAGCTGGCAGCTCATCCCCGGATGGACTCCCGCTCCGTGCAACGTGCATTGCACTGTTTTAGAACACCGTTAACATTGCATACGTCATGCCATTCATCTGTTTGCTATGATTGCTTTATATTTACTGTTTCTTCCCCCCTTTGTTCTCCGGTAGAGCCCGCTGCTACCGCCGACTACACTGCTGCCGAGTACGACTACTTCGTCGACGACCCTACCCCTACCGTCGAGCTTCTAGGCAAGCAGAGCCATTATCTTCCCCAGATATCGCCTATCTTTTCCGTACTTTCTTGCACTAGGCATTGTTACTGCTGCTGCTACGATTACAATCCTATTCAATTGCATAGCCTGTTTTTGTCGCCCCTTGATGTACCTCCTTTATCCTATGCTGCCTATTATAATTATGAATTATTCAGCAGTGAACCCTGCACATTGTTAGCTAGGATTAGATAGCGGGCCGTGACCACTCAGGGGAGTGAACACGGATACAATATATATAACTGCAACATGTACGGTACAATGCAGACACCGCCTAAGCCCCCCTAGTTCGGCTTTGCCGAACCACCTTCAAGTGTGAGCTAGGAGTAATCCTTGTACTCCACTCGTTGATGACTCTGTATAGCCGCTCTATGTATCTAAGCAATGGTTGTCCTTAAGGTAAGAATTCGGACGACCCAACGGTGCCCGCTAGCGGTATTGCGTCGGGAACGACAGGGAGGGTACGACCGACGTTACTGGCGTTCTTGGCCCATGCTCGTTTCTCGCGGGAGTTACCAAAACCACGAAAGTCGATCTCTACCCAGAGCACACGCGAGACAAGGTAAGGAGACGGTTCACCTTGTTGGTAACCGCAGAGACTTGGTGGGACGACAGGGCAGGCACCGATGTACTGGTGGTCCTGACTACTGTCGTTGTCCGAGGGTCAGTTAAGTTGAGGCAACGATAACGGTTGTCACGCAGGTTAATTAAAGTGCTAAATGTTTCGAAGGATGACTTGAGAGGCCGCAAAGGCCTGTACGCACCACCTTCATGTGGTATAAGGAGTTATGGGCTCCCCTGCATCGTAGTTTGTCCGAAAGCTCTTCAGACGTCAGCAGTACCGCGGCCTACACCGGGAAGTTGTGTCTTCTTCGCTCGAGCGGTGTGTATTTGGATTTGCTTTTGCTTCACCAGCCAGCCACACATCGTGCAGGAGCGTGCAAGGGCGAGGGACCTAGACCCCTTGGCGCATAGGATATATTCCGGCGGATGGCCTCTCTGTTGAGCCTAGGATGGGCTGCGTCGTGTCGGATAGCTTTGGTGGAGCGTTCCCTAACAGGGTTCCCGCCACCCTGGAGATCCAAGCGTGCAGGGAGTTTAATCTATTTGAATAGCCGTGTCCACGGTAATAGGACGCTTTATGCTGAAGATGGATCTTACCACTACAAACTACTACTATTAAATTGTATGGTTCCGGGTCTTCTTCCTCGCAGGGAAGTCGAGGAAGGGAACTCGGAGGCATTATTATTATTAATCATTACAACTTACTATTATACAATGCTGCAGCAACTTCTACTCCATTGTTATTACATTCGTGCTATTGAACTGTTGGCTGTTTCTCTTCTCATGCTGCAAGACACGTCAGAAGATGCTAGTCTTCGATAGGCCTAGCTTCTTACCCTTATTCTGATTTCTACCTTGCCGTCCACTATATACAGCCTCCCCTTTCCATTTGATACAAATGCATAAATGCTTAGTAGCGGACGTAAGACTCGCGGGTATGCTAGATACTCACCCTTGCTTTATTTCCCCTTTATGTTTTGCCTGATCGGCCGCTGCAGTCGATGTTGGAGCCCAGGATTAGGAGTACCCCGGAGGCGCCTACTACTACGTCGAGACCCCTGCTGACCAGGAACAGGAGTAGTTTCGGAGGCTCCCAGGCAGGAGGCCTTGCCTTTTCGATCTGTATCTCTGATGTTTATTTGTGCTAGCCTTCTTAAGGCAAAACTTGACTAACTATGTCTGTACTCAGATATTATAACTTGTATAACTTTATATTCGGGTCCGAGTGACCCTCTCATCTTGTAACATATTGGTTTATCCTTTTGTGTTTAGTGTTGTGCTGTGATATTCTCACAGTGGCACCCTAATCTCAGCCGTGTACCCTGCGTGTATGATTACTGTACACGGATTGATTTTGGGGTTGGTCACAATGACCAATAGCTATGTGATGTATCCTCTCCAATCTTATGCCTCAATTTCTAGCCCTTGTGAGCTGCCCTAACTGATCAAGGCATCTATGTAATTCTTTCTGTTGTTGCTATGCTAAGTTTGCTGGGATCCGATGGATTATGAGATTATGTTCAGATTGTGATGAGTTATTTATTTGGTTCTCCTTTTATATTTTGTTCTTGAGTAATTCTTGCATGTTCTTCGTTGCTTTTCATTGCTTTGGCCAAGCAGTAGATAGTAACTCCAAGATGGAGCATTTATGCTTGATTGTGGGTTCATGCCCCCCGATGTCTAGCTTGAGTGACATAAAAAACATGAGACTAGGGGATGTGCTGTTGCCACCAGGGAGAAAACAATAGCGCTTGTAACCGTGATTGCAAGGATTGTTTACTTTACGCAAAGTTTTTGATGCAGTTGGTTGTTGCTTTGGGTTTACACTTTGGGTGGGGCTCACAACTTAATACCAGCGAGATGTTCTAGATAGATATCTCAAGGTGGATGGTTAGTGATATGTCCAAAATGCATCACTATTTTATATCGTAATTCAGCCCTATTCATTGATATATTTCACATTATGATGTTGTTCTTATGTTCTTTTGGATTGTTTTACATAGTTTGTAACTTTTCGGTGCCGAAACAGCAGACACAGGATTCAACAGTGAAAAGTGGACACAGAGTTGCTTAATTAGAAGACCTCCAAAAGAGCTGAAAATCGACGGAGGTCATTCTTGGGAAGATTGAAGAAGGCATGCAAAACAGGAGCCAGAGTGGAGCCACCAGGTGCCCAGGCGCCCCCTGGCGCGGCCCCTACCAGGGGCGCACCGGGAGGCCACCTGGACCCCTGGGGCCACTCCCGGCTCCCCCCTCTGTCCTATATACCCCTCGTTATCCGAAAACCCTAAAAGAGGAGGAGTTTCGCGAGTTCTGCCCCCTCTCCGTGGCGGAAACCAAAGAGAAGAAAAGGCATCTCCGGTGGGCAGATTTCGGCGAGGAGAACACTTCCCGGAAGCAGAGATCATCGCCATCGTCATCACCATCTTCACGGTCATCATCGAGATCATCATCAACATCATCCCCAACATCAACACCATCTCCATCTTCATCACGTCTCATCTCACCATTGCAACTTGTGTTGTAACCCGTACCATCCATCCTCTCTACTCTACCGGTGTTGATTACCTCTTTGTGGTGAATGCTATTGAGTTTTGTTGGAGAATTATTGTTATGTCCAGATTGTTTATCATATATTTATCACCACTGATCATGGTCTCTTTAATGTCTTGTGAGTAGTTACTTTAGTTCTTGAGCACATGGGAGAAGTCTTGTTGTTAGTAGTCATACGCTGTTGAAGTAATATGTGTTGTTTGATATTTAAGTTGTGTTGTTATTCTTCTAGGGGTGTTATGTGAGACGAACACATAACACTTCGCCTTGTTAAGGACCTAGAGGAATACATTGTGTATAAAGGATTCTTATGGTGGGTTGCCGGAGTGACAGAAACCTGAACCCCAGTTCGCACACTTTTGCACAAGGGAATAATGGGTCCTTAATCTTATTGTTGTGGCTAGGCTTTTTCCTTCATTTCTACCTTGTATTTGCGGATGCTTGCAAGGTGTTTAATCATAAGAGTGCACTTGTATTAGTCTAGAAGGTGTACTAGCATAGATCCACCCACTCAACACTTATCAACACAAAACATAGTATCGATACGGAATATGGCGAAAGCACATGACTACCTCTCACGTGTGTCCTCAAGAACGCTTTAGCCTTTATAAGTTTAGTTGCTAGGCTTATCCTTTGCTCAAAAGGATTGGGCCACTTGTTGCTCTCAGTACCTTTTACTTTGCTTGTTTTTATCTTCTTGTTGCTTATACCGAAAACCCCTAAAAAGTTATTCTTCAGAGCTTACATTTATTCCTTATCCAAAGTCACTTATCAATACCTTTTGCTTCTCGTTGGGTTCGACACTCTTACTTATCGAAAACGCTACAATAGATCCCCTACAGTTGAGGGTCATCTAGTACTGTTTTCTGGCGCCATTGTTGGGGAGTGTAGCGCTATTGGTAAGTGAAGTTGGTAACTTTATATTGCTGTTTTTATTTTGTTGTTGCTACTTTTTATCCGTATGGACAACTCTACTCTTGGTTCATCGGTTTTGGGGGAAACGCCCCACTACTGTGGTGGTTGCTCCTACCCCAGTTGAAATTGTGCCCTATAAAATACCAACTGGTATTATCGATAATGTCTTGGCTAATTGTTATGCAGGAGACAGACATCCAGGTGAACACTTGCTATATTTGTCACAACTATGTTGATTATTTAAGCTTGCAGGTGTGTCAATGGAGTTTGTCATGAGGAAATGATTCTCCGTATCACTTATAGGTAAAGCTTCAGATTGGTATAAGCTTCTTGATAACTCACATTTGCTTGATTGGCAAGAGCTTATGTTTCTTTTATATACAAAGTTTTATCCTCTTCATGAAATTCATCGAGACAGGAACTATATCTATAACTTTTGGTCTCGTGATGGAGAAAGCATTGCTCAAGCTTGGGGGAGATTGAAGTCCCTAATTCTCAAATTTCCTAATCATGAGCTCCCCAAGGAAATTATACTTACAAATTTTTATGCCAGGATTTCTCGTCAGGATAAGGAGATGCTGGATGCCTCCTCTAGTGGGGTATTTTAAACGAGAAGCATCGAAGAGAGATGGGATCTCATTGAAAGGATTCAAAAGAACTATGAAGACTGGGAAATTCATAAAGGTATTGAACCCGTTATAAATTATGAGCATGATTATATTGAGAGCTATGTGAAAACTGATTACTTTAATACCTTTTGCTCTAAGATTGATCTTGATTCCTAGCTAATGATTGATTTTTGTAAAGACTTTTCCTCTCATGTTAACTCTTCTAAGAAGAAGAAGGATCAGTACCATAAACCCTTCAAGGAATTACCTGTTTCTATTAATGTTGCTGACCCTATTTTGCCTGCAGTTATATATGAAAAAACCCTTTCCCAGCAAGGATAGGGGAGCACTCTTTTGTGACAGGCATAATAAATAAAAGTGAGAGAAGAACTGACGAGCCTGAGGACCATATCAAGGTCGATCCTCAAGTTTCTTTGGTTAAAGATCTAGTTACTAATGATATTTTAGATTCCAATATAAATTTTGTGCTGTTTCCACTAACATTGTTACAACCAAGAATAAAGGCCAAATTTCAGGTACACTAGTTGTATCTGTTAAAATAGGAGATAATAATTATAATGGGCTATGTGATTTGGGATCGAGTGCTAGCGCCATTCCTTATTCACTCTATCAGGAGATCATGGGTGAGATTTCACCATGTGAACTTGAAGAGATTGATGTTACTATTTATCTAGCAAACAGAGAAACTATCTCTCCCATTGAATTGTGAAAAATGTTGACGTTCTATGTGGAAAGGTAAAGTATCTTACCGACTTTCTAGTACTTGGTTCAGTGCAAGATAGTTTTTGCCCTATTATCTTTGGTAGGCCTTTCCTCAGAACTTGTGGAGCTATAATAGATTGAAAGAAAGGTAAAGTTTCTGTTGAATTCAATGGTGAGCCATATGAATTTAACTTTTCTAAGTTCTCTAAGCAACCTCGTGGTACTGATTTGTCTAGTAATGATAAAATTATTGAAGATATTGCTTCTATTGCTATTCCTTCTAATCCTTTGCAGCAATATATGGAGGACCACGAGAATGATATGCATATGCAGAAAAGAAACAAGCTAGATGACATATTCTTAAGGCAATCTTCTATCCTGAAGCACAACCTTCCGGTTGAACCTTTAGGAATCCTCGCACAACCAAAAGAAGACCCGTTGTTTGATCTCAAACCACTTCCTGATACGCTCAAGTACGCTTATTTAGATGAAAATAAAATATATCATGTTATTATCAATGCTAACCTTTCAGGATTTGAAGAAGGGCAATTATCGGAGACACTTCGTAAACACTGTGGTGCTATTGGCTATACCCTTGATGACCTTAAGGGAATTAGTCCATCAATTTGCCAACATACTATCAATCTCAAGCCCGATGCTAAGACAGTTGTTGATCATCAATGACGGTTGAACCCAAGGATGAAGGACGTGGTTAGTACTGAAGTTTGGTTCTAGCCTAATTTATCATCTATCCTATAGCTGATAGTCAGTGGATAAGTCCAGTTCATTGTGTTCCTAAGAAAGGAGGTATGACTGTTGTTCCTAATGATAAAAATGAACTAATACCTCAAAGAATTGTTATTGGATATAGAATGTGTATTGATTATAGGAAGTTGAATAAAGCCACCAGGAAGGACCACTACCCGCTGCCTTGCATCGATCAAATGCTTGAGAGGTTGTCCAAGAACACTCACTTTTGCTATCTTGACGGGTACTCTAGCTTCTCTCAAATTCATGTTAATATGGACGATCAAGAGAAGACCACTTTCACATGTCCTTACGATACTTATGCTTATAGGCGTATGCCTTTTGGTTTATGTAATGCCCCTGCTACATTTTAGACATGCATGTCTGCTATCTTTCATGGTTTCTGCGAGGAGATTGTGGAAGTCTTCATGGACGATTTCTCTGTCTATGGAACTTCCTTTGACCATTGTCTCCACAATCTTAATAAAGTTTTGCAGAGGTGCGAGATGACAAATTTAGTGCTAAATTGGGAAAAGTGCCGCTTCATGGTTAATGAAGGGATCGTTCTTGGTCACAAGATTTCCGAGAGGGGAATTGAAGTGGACAAGGCAATGTTTGAAGCTATTGAAAAGATGCCCTATCCAAGGGACATCAAATGTATTCGTACTTTCCTTGGTCATGCTGGTTTCTATAGAAGATTTATTAAAGACATTTCTAAGACTTCGAGACCCCTCACTAATCTTCTCCAGAAGGATGTTCCTTTTGTATTTGATGAAGATTGTAAGGAATCCTTCAAAGTTCTTAAGAAAGCTTTAATAACCGCTCCTTAGTACAACCACCTGATTGGAATTTGCCCTTTGAAATTATGTGTGATGCTAGTGATTTTGTTGTTGGAGCTGTTTTAGGACAAAGGGTTGATAAGAAGTTGAATGTTATACATTATGCTAGCAAAACCCTTGATAGTGCTCAAAATAATTATGCTACCACTAAGAAGGAATTCTTAGCAGTAGTGTTGCTTGTGATAAGTTTAGGCACTATATTGTGGATTCTAAAGTTATTATTCATACCGACCATGCTGCCATTAAGTATCTTATGGAGAAGAAGGATGCCAAACCAAGTCTCATCAAGTGGATACTCCTTCAAGAATTTGATTTGCAGATTGTTGATAGGAAAGGAGCAGACAATCGGGTGTCGGATAATCTTTCAAGGATGGAAGATATACCGCATGATCCCATTCCATTCAATGATAGATTTCCAGACGAACAACTAGCTATTGTAGAAGTAAAATCTCTCTCCGACCCTTGGTTTGCAGATTATGCTAATTTTATTGTTGCAAAGTTTTTGCTTCCAGGTTTACCATTTTGGCAAAGGAAGAAGTTCTTCCACGATTTGAGGCATTACTTTTGGGATGAACCACATCTTTTTAAAGAAGGTTTGGAAGGGATCGTGAGAAGATGCATACCGGAACACGAGCAGAAGGACATTCTCAGACAATGTCACGATAGTCCCTATGGAGGACATCATGCCGGAGAGAGGACCTCACATAAGGTTCTACAATCAGGTTTTTATTGGCCTACTCTCTTTAAGGATGCTAGAAATTATGTTTTATCTTGTGATAAGTGTCATAGAGTTGGTAATATTAGTAGGAGGAATGAGATTCCTATGAATTACTCTCTGGTGATTGAGCCTTTTGATTGCTAGGGTTTTAACTTTATGGGTCCTTTTCCTCCCTCACACAAGTACACTCACATTTTAGTAGCTGATGATTATGTAACCAAGTGGGTTGAAGCAATCCCCACTGAGAGTGTCGATCACAAGACATCTTTGAAAATTCCCAAGGATGTAAGTTTTCCTAGGTTTGGTGTACCCAGATACCTCATGACTGATGGAGGATCACATTTCACACATGGAGCTTTTAGGAAAGCTTTAGCCAAGTACGATGTCAATCATAGAATTGCTTAACCGTACCATCCTCAAACTAGTGGGCAAGTTCAACTCACCAATAGAGAGATCAAGTTGATCTTACAAAAGACAGTTAACAGTTCTAGAAAGGACTGGTCAAAGAAGTTAGGAGATGCTTTGTGGGCGTATGGAACTGCTTACAAAAACCCCATGGGCATGTCTCCATATAAGATGGTCTATGGCAAGGCTTTCCATTTTCCATTAGAGTTAGAACACAAAGCTTTCTGGGCTTTTAGAGAGCTTAATGCTGACCCAAATATAGCTGGTGAAAAGCGTCTCATGAACTTGACTTCTCTAGATGAGTGGAGAAGTGAGGCTTACGAGAGCGCTAAAATGTTCAAGGAAAATCTAAAGAAGTGGCATGATAGAAGGATTTTGAAACTTGAATTTAATGTTGGTGATAAAGTTTTGTTGTTTAGATCTTGTTTCAGGTTTTCTCCAGGTAAACTACTTTCCAGATGGGAAGGTCCATTTAATATCGAAGAAGTCTACCGTTCCGGTGCAATCAAGATTAACAATTTTGAAGGCACCAAACCTCAAGTTGTGAATGGGCAAAGGCTCAAGCATTACATGGCAGGAGACCCTATCAATGTTGATGTGAATTTTTTGAGGCATAACAGTAGGGCAAAGCCCCACTGCAATTTTCCATTATTTAAAATAAAAGGAGTCTGTTACATGGTGGCTTGAGATAAGCCAGAAAAAAATAAATGTGGAAACCCTCAAAAACCTTAGGCATTAGCCTAAAAAGGAAGAAAGAACTTAAAGGAGCCCTGTTTCAGACACCAGCAGAAGAAGAATAAGAAAACGTATGTATTACGGTAAGGAAACATCACGAACATCCAAAAAAGTTCCATATTATAAGTTTTTGCAAAATTAGGAAAATTCGAGGCCTAAGTGGAGCCGGAGAGGAGCTCCAGAGGGCCCAGGCGCGGCCTACCTCCTGGCCACGCCGGGTGGCCGCCTGGGCATCCCGGAGTCCGTCTCCGACCCCACTTTGGCTTGTTACCTTCCTTTCGATGCATAAATATTTATATTTATATATATATATATAGGGTGGGTCTATTCTAACAACACCCCTTAAGACCTTATTCTAACAATAAAAGCCTTATTCTAACAACACCCCCTCCCACCCCTGCTAGCTTCCTGGCGCGGCAGCGCCCGATCCGGCGGCGACCCCGACCCCTCCCAGCTTCTTCGCGCGGTAGAGCCCCGATCCGGCGGCGACCCCGACCCCTCCCAGCTTCCTTGCGCGGCATTGCATCGGTCCGGCGGCGACCCCGACCTCTCCCAGCTTCGTGGCGCGGAAGCGCCCCCGATCCGGCGGCGACCCCGACCCCTCCCACCTTCCTGGCGCGGAAGCGCCCGCGGCCGGCGGCGACCCCCACCGCGCAGCGCACCCCCACCGGCGGCGGCGCGAAACGACGCAGAGAGCCACTATGAGGCGCAGATTCGGCGGATCCTTCCACAATTCAGCGCCGCCACCGCCTGCAGCTCCAGCAATGATTCAGTTCCGATCTCCTAGCCTGCAAGATCCGGCGCCGTTCAGCAAATCGGGGCATCCAGCCGCGGTGATGCATGGTCGAGGGAAGCAAACTGCAAGGAGGCCTTCTCCGGCAAACACGCAGTCGTCGTGGGAGAAAACTGCAATGGTCATATCGCCCATACAGCCTTCTCCAGCGAAGATGGCGCAGGTTGAGAAGGCCCATGTGTTCCTGCAACGCAGGTGGGCTGCACGTCAACGACAAGCCGAACTGCAACTACAGAACGGCAGGACTGCTTTCAAGAGGAAGGTCGCGCATTCAACTAATGTAAGCAGTCCTACTACGCGATTTCATAATGCAGTGCTCTGTTTATTTGCAATGCAGTGCGTTCTTGCGTCAAAAATGCGTTCGTGTCTCTCCCCATGGCTCACAATATGTAGTAGTTTGTGTAAATAATGCAGTGCACATTGTTATATGTTGTTTGAGCACTGCGTCTTTCGACTGAACTGCATGGGAGTACATTGCATCCAAAAAATATAGTTTCACACTAATTGAACTGCAAAAGTAACATTGCAGTTCAGTGCAGTTTTTGCTTCTTGCGTACAGAACTGACATATAGTATCTAAAAAAACAGTGCAGTTCACTATTCTAAAAAAACGTACCACTTTCGATTAGATACTAAAGTGCAGTTCGTTGCCTATTCTCCTATGCAGGATAAAGCTGTGCAGAGAAGCCAGAAGATGCAGCGAGTGATTCACGACAATCAGCCACTGAACTGCGTTGAGAGAGAAGAGTGGGAGATGGCCGCAAAGATAACACCAGAGATACCTAGAGGTTTTTTCAACACGACAAACAGGACTGCATACTCAGCGGAGGAAGATGTAGAGGACGAAGATGAAGACGGAATAGAACATAGCGGCCAAGATGAGGAGGACGATGAACTGATATACATGGGGCAGCAAGCGCAGCGAGACGACGATGATGACGACGTTGAAGAGCAACTCATAACAGTTATGCAGCCAAGGTACACGGACGTTATTGCAACATTTGGTCAGCAGATAAGAGTGGATGATATTGAGCCTCCACAAAACAATGTTGCGCCTCCGGAAACCAATGTTGAACACGAGCCGGTTCGGAAGCAACCGGTTCGTCGACACAGAAACAGTGGGATTCTGCCGAGGCCGCCTGCCACACATCAAATGGATCAGAGCCCGGATCAGAAAAAGACACAGGCAACAAAGATAGTACAGTTCTCATCACTTCTTCCTCCCCGAGATCCTCGATTACTGTAAGGCCCGATATGCGGTACTGTTCCTGATCTAGATGTTTCCATCCAGATCTGGGGACGAAGCACATATCGGTCCAACGCGACATATGACATAGCCATATGCCTCAGATTTCCAACATGATATCACAACAGTACATATACAAGGATACAACATCTCATACAATCGGCATACAACTTCCTTAAATACAATACATCAGCGGAAAGTATATGTCTGAGTACAGACTACAATCAATTGCCTAGTGGCAAAGAGAAAACCATCGATCCCCATAACAACACGGGTCTAGGCCCTCCACCGGGATCCGCCTAACTAGTCGTCGTCGAGTCTCCACGTGAAACATCGATCACCATACCTATTCTCGATCGAGAACCTTGAAAAGAGTTTGGGGGTAGTATCATGAGTACTGAGGTACTCAGCATCCAACTGTAGTGGTCATCTGACCCAGCAAGGACTTCATCACTCGTTATTCTAGGACAACTAGTAGTTTACGGTAAGGATGGGGTAAGTGGTGGGGTTGCTTCCGCACTAGCATTATGAAGTGGCTAACGATCTAGAGAGTAAGGTAAGAAGCCAAGCATTCGATGAGGAATCGCCTCCAACAAGTCTTGCTATCAACTACTTACGCAAACATAACACCTATCCTATCCTTGTCCTCCTCTTTGCATCCCGACGAAGAAGAAGCAGTCAAGGCACACACACACGTTGATCAGGTTATATTAAGATTATCTCAGTAGTTGTTGTTGTCTATGAACAAGGAGTAGGTCTCAAGTCGTCCATAACCGTGGACACGGCTTCTCGAAAAGATTTAACCCTGCAGGGGTGTACAACCTACCCATTACCAGGCTCCGCACGCACGCCCTTCTCTCTCAGTTGCTACCCATCACAGGCAACCATTTTATGATTTAGTTCCAAGAGATCCGAAACGACAGGTCCCTCTAACTAACAACGAACAAATCCGGGTGGCCCCCGGTGAGTCGACACCCAACTCAAAAGCCGGCCACGCTCTCGAATCGGTCTCTACCGTCTGTCGCAGGTTTGGATAGCCGGTTAATCACACATGGGAAACCGGGTCCACAGCCGGACAAAGTGGGCCAGCAAGGGAACTATGTCCTCACTGGTCCAGGGTGGTTTGAAAACTACTGGCGACCGACCAACACACACATGGTTTCAAATGGTAAATCAGCTTGGGCCACCACTAGAAATGTTTGAAGCTAGGTAGGTAAGGAAAGGGGACCCCATAAAATCCCACACGCGGTTAGGCACGCTCAGTCTTAAAACCAATACCCGGAACTCGGGTCCTAGGTGACTCGAATGGAACAAAGCGTCGGGGCGGGATAGCCTAGACCTTCCATCCTTCGTCGAATATAGTCAACATTATAATAATCATATCATCAACAACAACAATAATAATAAATGTGATATCCCAAACCAAGGAGTAATAGGGTAACATCGTAGCATCCTAAGCATGCATACTAAGCAGGGGCTGAGCAATGAGCAATAGTAACATAGCAGTACATGGTTTGCTGGGAGGGGACATGGCTGTATCAGTTTGAAAGAGTCTGTAAACATGTGGTAGGATCAAACATCAAACCTATCCTATACTAGCATGAAAACCGCTGGTTGAAATAGAATGGATCATAAGTAATGTATAGTCCTTGCCTGTTGATAAGTCGGGTTCCGAAGGTGTAGTTGATATCAAGCTCGCAACGTCTCCGAGAGGTACCCGCGGAAGCATACAGGAAGGAAACACTGGAAAGCAATCGACGAGCAAGCATTCTATTACTACGAAGCAAACACGAGCAAGCATCAACAAGAAGGCAACACGAGACATCGCACCTACCGTCGAGAGCGGTTACTAACAGGTTAAGTGAAGTATTCGTCACACACGACGATACCGCACATTTGGAAAGGTTCGAGTTGTTTAGCTACAGGTGATCAAAAAAGGTTGTTAACATGGCATCTCACTCAAGCATGGCATAGCACACAAACATGGCAAGAGGTGAAGCACAAAGTAAACTATCTATGCTAGTCAATTTAAGTAGGGGTAAAACCTATACATGGCAAACTATTGCGGACCCCACGATATTTATTGAATTTGGTACTGTTTTGTACTAAACATAATTTTATTTTTTAGCAAGCAAGAACAACATAAACACAACCTACACGTAATTCTAGTCAAGTTACATATAAGAAACATTTTTATCGGAGCAACGGTTAAAAAGTTATGGCAATTACGGTTTACAGTGGCATGCGATGTAATTAGCAGGTAAACAACAGGTAAACAAAGTCAAACATGGCAAAATAGCACATTTTAATAATCTACACGAAAAACTAAGCATGTTTCATGTAAAACACGTCGCGATCCGAGCTACGGTTAAAAAGATACGAGCACCGCAAAATACTAAAACAATCTGCAATAATTAATAAACAGAAAAAGAAAACAAACTAAAGTTTCCTGGGCCGAAAGCTACTGGGCCGGCCAAACTACCGCTGCAGAAAATAAAAATAAGAAAAATAAAAAAGGCTGCTCACCCTTGGGCCAAGGCCCGGCTGGGGGAGGCTGGCGGCTGGGCCGCGCGCTGGGGTTGCTGGGCCGCCAGGCGGCTGGATATGGGCCGGCCCAGGCAGGGGTCGGTCAACGGCGGCGGCGCCGGATCGGGGCGTCCCGACCCCAACCGCAAGGTGCGCAGAGGTGGGCGGACTCCGGCAGGGAGGCGCGAGCACGGCTGGGCGGCGCGGTCTCGGTCGCGTGGAGGAGGTCGGGCGGCGGCTGACGCGGTCCAGAGGGTGGCGAGCTCGGGGACAGACCCCATGGTGCGCGGCGGCGCGGGCTCAAACGGCTGGAGGTGGGGGAAACCTGGGAGGCAACGTGGCGGCCTCTGGGCCGTCGGATCCTCAGATCTGGCGGTCCTGATTTTCTGGGGGCTAGATCTCAGATCTGGAGCTAGGTTTTGGACGAAAATGGGGGTGTTTTGGGGCTAGAGGGCAAAATTTGAGGGGGTGACTGCAATTTTTGACTAGGGAAACCCTAGAAAGGGGTGGGAGTGTGGTGGTCTTTATATAGCCCAGGTGGATGGCAGTTTGCAAAAACACCCCCGATTTTTCTCTCTCACGCGCGATGCTTACGTTTCTGACCGCCGGGGGTCCGCAGGACCTCCGATTCGGGTAAAACTTCGAACTGCGCGATCAGCGCGTCGAGCCGGCGGCGTACACCTCATGCTAGAACCGTTCCGAGAACACTTTCCGGCACGCTATAAAATTAACCCGTTTAATTATTAAACGGGGTTTTTCGTTCCGTTGGCTGCGGCTGGTCTCGTGCGGTTTTCGCGATGGTGATCGGGCGAAACCCGGTGTCGCAAATGTCGAGTGTCAGGGTGGCAAGGGTCGGTCTCCGTCCGGTACGAGATAAGAGGGGGAAAATAATCGCCGATCGATAAATCGGGGATGCAAACACCGCAAACAAATCAGACAATCAAACAATTCACACCGAAAACAAAATTTTTAATTTTTGTGAAATCTGGGCTGTTACGATACAACACCACCAACAAGGGATCTCGTCCCGAGATCCAGGACGATCCGGGGGAGAGGGGAGAGAGAAAAGAGAGTCGGCGATCTTCAACACCACCAACAAGGGACTTTGCTCCATGTCGAACAACGAACCTCCGTCGAGATAAATTTCCACAGAGAGACGACATCGTCGGAAAAACGAAACCGTTAGTGACAAGAGGAAGAACGATCGCGAAACCAGATCAAGGGATAGTGATTTTCGATGCAAGTCATAAAAACACCGGTAAAAGGAGGGATGGCAATGGATGACCCAGATGATACCCAAAATCGGAGAAGCTAAAGGTACTACAGGAATTGCCAAACCTGAGATCGAAATCGAGACAATACGCTGCAAGCAAGGCATTGTAACGGTGCCGATACTCCACACACTCGAGATCCTAGAGTTTGAAGGGGATAAGACGAGAATAAAACACTTACGACACTTGTCCTGACCAGAGCAAAGGTAAGGAGCAAAAAGAATCGTACTCTCCGATAGCTAACTTAGTAACTACAAAATACTCCCTCCGATCCATAATAAGTGTCGCTCATTTTGTACTAAGCTAGTACAAATTTTGTAATAGATGAGCGACACTTATTATGGATCGGAGGGAGTAGTTTTTATCTAGACTTGACTTCGGCCAGAAAAGGGATCCTACGGCCGGTAAGGCTCTGATACCAAGTTGTAAGGCCCGATATGCGGTACTGTTCCAGATCTAGATGTTTCCATCCAGATCCGGGGACGAAGCACATATCGGTCCCACCGTGACATATGACATAGCCATATGCCCCGGATTTCTAACATGATATCACAATAGTACAGATACAAGGATACAACATCTCATACAATCAGCATACAACTTCCTTAAATACAATACATCAGCGGAAAGTATATGTCTGAGTACAGACTACAATCAATTGCCTAGTGGCAAAGAGAAAACCATCGATCCCCATAACCACACGGGTCCAGGCCCTCTGCCGGGATCCGCCTAACTAGTCGTCGTCGAGTCTCCACGTGAAACATCGATCACCATACCTGTTGTCGATCGAGAACCCTGAAAAGAGTTTGGGGGTAGTATCATGAGTACAGAGGTACTCAACATCCAACTGTAGTGGTCATCTGACCCAGCAAGGACTTCATCACTCGTCATTCTAGGACAACTAGTAGTTTACGGTAAGGATGGGGTAAGTGGTGAGGTTGCTGCCGCACTAGCATTATGAAGTGGCTAACGATCTAGAGAGTAAGGTAAGAAGCCAAGCATTCGATGAGGAATCGCCTCCGACAAGTCTTGCTATCAACTACTTACGCAAACATAACACCTATCCTATCCTTGTCCTCCTCTTCGCATCCCGACGAAGAAGAAGCACTCAAGGCACACACACACGTTGATCAAGTTATATTAAGATTATCTTAGTTGTTGTTGTTGTCTATGAACAAGGCGTAGGTCTCAAGTCGTCCATAACCGTGGACACGGCTTCTCGAAAAGATTTAACCCTGCAGGGGTGTACCAACTGCCCATTACCAGGCTCCGCACGCACGCACATCTCTCTCAGTTGCTACCCATCACAGGCAACCATTTTATGATTTAGTTCCAAGAGATCCGAAACGACAGGTCTCTCTGACTAACAACGAAAAAATCTGGGTGGCCCACGGTGAGTCGACACCCAACTCAAAATCCGGCCACGCTCACGAATCGGTCTCTACCGTCTGTCGCAGGTTTGGATAGCCGGTTAATCACACATGGGAAACCGGGTCCTCAGCCGGACAAAGTGGGCCAGCAAGGGAACTATGTCCTCACTGGTCCAGGGTGGTTTGAAAACTACTGGCGGCCGACCAGCACACAAACGGTTTCAAATGGTAAATCAGCTTGGGCCACCACTAGAAATGTTTGAAGCTATGTAGGTAAGAAAAGGGGACCCCATAAAATCCCACACGCGGTTAGGCACGCTCAGTCTTAAAACCAATACCCGGAACTCGGGTCCTAGGTGACTCGAATGGAACAAAGCGTCGGGGCGGGATAGCCTAGACCTTCCATCCTTCGTCGAATATAGTCAACATTATAATAATCATATCATCATCAACAACAATAATAATAATAAATGTGATATCCCAAACCAAGGAGTAACAGGGTAACATCGTAGCATCCTAAGCATGCATACTAAGCTGGGGCTAAGCAACGAGCAATAGTAACATAGTAGTACATGGTTTGCTGGGAGGGGATATGGCTGTATCGGTTTGAAAGAGGCTGTAGACATGTGGTAGGATCAAACATCGAACCTATCCTAGACTAGCATGCAAACTGCTGGTTGAAATAGAATGGATCATAAGTAATGTATAGTCCTTGCCTGTTGATAAGTCGGGTTCCGGAGGTGTAGTTGATCGCAAGCTCGCAACGTCTCCGAGAGGTACCCACGGAAGCATACAGGAAGGAAACACTGGAAATCAATCGACGAGCAAGCATTCTATTACTACGAAGCAAACATGAGCAAGCATCAACAAGAAGGCAACACGAGACATCGCACCTACCATCGAGAGCGGTTACTAACAGGTTAAGTGGAGTATTAGTCACACACGACGATACCGCACATTTGGAAAGGTTCGAGTTGTTTAGCTACAGGTGATCAACAAAGGTTGTTAACATGGCATCTCACTCAAGCATGGCATAGCACACAAACATGGCAAGAGGTGAAGCACAAAGTAAACTATCTATGCTAGTCAATTTAAGTAGGGGTAAAACCTATACATGGCAAACTATTGCGGACCCCACGATATTTATTGAATTTGGTACTGTTTTGTACTAAACATAATTTTATTTTTTAGCAAGCAAGAACAACATAAACACAACCTACACGTAATTCTAGTCAAGTTACATATAAGAAACATTTTTATCGGAGCAACGGTTAAAAAGTTATGGCAATTATGGTTTACAGTGGCATGCGATGTAATTAGCAGGTAAACAGCAGGTAAACAAATTCAAACATGGCAAAATAGCACATTTTAATAAGCTACACGAAAAACTAAGCAAGTCTCATGTAAAACACGCCGTGATCCGAGCTACGGTTAAAAAGATACGGGCACCGCAAAATACTAAAACAATCTGCAATAATTAATAACCAAAAAAAGAAAAAAAACTAAAGTCTCCTGGGCCGAAAGCTACTGGGCCGGCCAAACTACCGCTGCAGAAAATAAAAACAAGAAAAAGAAAAAAAAGGCTACTCACCCTTGGGCCAAGGCCCGGCTGCGGGAGGCTGGCGGCTGGGCCGCGCGCTGGGGTTGCTGGGCCGCCAGGTGATACGTCCAAAACGTATCTATAATTTCTGCTTGCTCCATGCATGTTTTGTGTGATATTGCTATGATCATTTTCATACACTTTTGATCATATTTGGACTAACCTATTAACTCAGTGCACCCCAGAACCAGTTCCTGTTTTCTGCTGTTTTTCTATTTCAGTTTTCCCCCATATAAAAAGTGCCAGAAAAATTCCGGGAAAAATACAGGAAAAATCAGCGTACATGAAACTTCGTGAAGAGCCCGTGAGGGTCCAGATGGGAGCCAGGGGGGCCCAGGCGGCTACCCGGTGCGGCCCCACCCCTGGCCGCGCCAGGGGGGCGCCTGGGCCCCCTGGTCCACCTCTGGCTGCCCCCCTTCGCCTATTTATTCTCCGTCACGGGGAAACTCTGAAGACAGAACCCTATTTCGCAAACTCGCCTCCGTTCCACCGCCGCCGCGCTTCCGAGATAGGGAGCATTAGAAGACCTCTTCCCGGCACCCTGCCGGAGGGAGGGCCGACCTCCGGGAGTCTCCTCTCCACCATGGATGCTCCCCGGATGTCTCGTGAGTAGTTTTCCTTGGACCATGGGTCCGTGATCAGTAGCTATGTGATGTTCTCCTCCCCTCTTTGTTCTTCATGGTTTAGACCTCGTGAGCTGCCCTACATGATCGAGGCACTTTTGTAATCTATCTGCTATTGCTATGCCGAGTTTGATGGGATCTGATGGATTATGAGATTATGTTCAGATTGTGATAGAGTAATATATTTGGTTTTTATCTCTTATATTTTTGTTCCTAAGTAATTCTTGCATGTTCTCCGTTGCTGTTTATTGCTTTGGCCAAGTAGTAGGTAGTGACTCCAAGAGGGAACGTTATGCTCGATTGTGGGTTCATGCCCCCCGATGACACGCTTGAGTGACAGAAACATGAGTCTAGGGGATGTGCTGTTGCCACAAGGGGGAAAACAACGGTGCTTGTAACCGCGGTTGCAAGGATTGTTTACTTTATGCAAAGTTCTTTTTAATGCAGTTGTTTGTTGCTTTGGGTTTACACTTTGGGTGGGGCTCGCAACTTAATACCAGCGAGATGTTCTGGATAGATATCTCAAGGTGGATGATTAGTAGTAGATGCAGTTGGATTACGGTCTACTTATTTTGGCGTACTGCCCATGCTTTTGAGCCTCTTCCTTTCTTTTGTAGCATAGTTAGCATTGCGGTGCGTTCATAATCCTGTCAATTGCCCTTCTGTAATTTGTTTACCTCGCATAGCAGTTTTATCGTCTTTTGGGAGAGAGACATCACTAGCGAACATCACGCATCCCGGTCCATATCTTTATTATTGTTTCCACACTATATTTACTTTCCTGCTTTTTACTTTTAGTTGATATCATTATCCTTTGTGTTTTACCCTTTGTGAACAACAAGACCGGAGATATTGGAAACCTCTCTGAACTTCGTTGGGAACAAAGTTATCTGTGTCCGTGTGCAGGTCCACGTCAGTTGCGCCGCTGACACCTACTTATCATCTCTGGAGTCCTACTGGAGACAAACCTTGGTATCTTCACTGAGGGAAACTTGCTTCTGCGCTACATCTTAACCTTCCACTTAGGGTAACCAACGAAGGGAGAGAAGCCATCATGCGAATTTCTGGCGCCGTTGCCGGGGTCTCCGAGTGCTAAGATAGGGGAGTTGCACACTACCCTTTACCTTTGTTTTTTTAGTCTTGTTAATTTTCCTTTCAGTTTTTATCTTTGTGTCTTTTATCAAAAATTACAAAAAAATTATTTATCTTGCTAGTTGTCATTATGTCTGGCCCTTTTTCCTTTGTTGAGACAGAGGTTCTCACCTTTAAAAAAAAAAGGTGGAGAAAGTTTAAAAGATGCTTGGTATAGAATTAATGATTCTCAAAAAAGAGCCACCAAGAAGCAATCCACTACTATCCTGCTTAGAAATTTTTATGTCGGGATTACTCCTTGGAATAGGTTCACATTAGATACTGCTATCAATGGGAATTTTCTAGAAGCCCCGACTTGGGAGTCTCTTAATATTATTGAAAATCTTGTTGGAAATCTCCCCATTGCTAGCATACAAGAAAATATAACTCTAGCTCACATTATGAAGAAACTTGAAAAGATAGAGTTAGAAATACCAAGTATAACTAGGATAAATGAGTTGGATCGCAAGATTCAAGGGAATTTGAATAGGCTTGATAGCTCCATGCTTAAAATTATTAAAACTTTGGAGGTCATCAAATCCCGTGATATAGATCTTTCTAGGATTGATAAGATTGAGGAAATCATTAATACTCTAGGAACTACTTTTTCCTCAATCAAACCAAAAAAGGTAGAGACTTCAGCAAGAAGGGAACCTAAGTTCAATTATGTCCCTAGAGTTCCCCGACCTAAAAATAAACCACCTATTGCTAAAGAAGTTGAAACCGTGAAAACTTTGGAAGAAATACCTCTCTTTGATAATTTTATAAATGAATCCTCCATTGATTTTCCGCCTTTTGGTTTTCTCCCTAGAAGTATCTTCATTAGGCCTTTATTTTAAAGACCTCTTAAGACTAGTTGTACAATTGAAGAGCTTTTTGATGATCTTGATAATGATTCGATTGCTACAACTTGATCTTTTGCTTCATGCCTAGCATAAAGGCATAAAAGAAAGCGCTTTCGGGAGGCAGCCCACAACGAATTTAGGTTTTTCTTTTTGCTTTTGTTGTTTCTTGATGATTGTTAATACTGTAGCAACATCATTGTATCTTTATTTTTCAGCTTTGTGCAAAGTTATAGCCTCTTACGGCAAGGGAAGTAAAAGTTGTGACATGCTGTCCAGAAAACAGATTCTGTCCTCGTGACCAGAAAAATTCCAGAAAAATCCCAGTTCATATTTTTGAGCTGAAATTTTTACACAGGATGCTCTATACAATTACGAAACTTCTGTATGTTATGAGTTTTTTGATTTGAGTTGCAGAAGTGCCCCTAAAAAATTCTTTACTACCTGCTGTTCTGTTTTTCACAGATTCTGCCACGTTTTGTCTCTCCTAACTTTTGCAAACCTTAAGCTTGCTTTTTCTTTGAAAAAACTTTTTGGCACTCTTGAGAAACAGTAGCTCTTCAAGAATATATTTATATCCAGTGGGGAAAAAATATTTTATTAAGGGTACTAACCTCTCTAATCAGCTTATGATGAGTTATGTATGAAGGGAGTTTTCAAGTGTGCGATGGAAGATGATGAAAGAAGATCCATGAGTGTCAAGCGCTCAAGCTTGGGGATGCCCCCATGCATCCCCAACAAATATTCAAGGAGACTCAAGCATCTAAGATTGGGGATGGCCCCGTGCATCCCCTTCTCCATCAACAATCATCCGTTCGTCCTTCGTCTCACTATATTTTTATCACTTCATGCGTTATGTGCTATGCTTGGAGCGTCTCGCTCTTAGGTTTTATTTTTAGTTTTCTTTAGCTTTGCTTTCTGTTCATAAAAAGTTAGATCCCATCTTACTTTGTGTGGGAGAGAAACACGCTCCACTTTCAAAATTTAGAACACATCATAGGATTTTTCCTGCTTATCTTTTTGCTGTTGTGTGTTCTTTATCTTTTCATAGCTGCTGCCATGTTTAGTTTTAGTCTTAGTTTGTCTTTAGAAAGATCCTTGGTTTTTGTTTAGTTGGTTGCTGGAACTCTTTTTAGTTTTCATGTTTATCTTGTTAAAGAGAGTTGGTTGTTGCACTGAGTTGTGTCTTGTCTTGAGAGTAGGTAATTGAGGTTGCTATTTTCTTCTAGTAGTAACTTGAAATAGTTTTGAGGTATTGATGTGAGTAATGTTTGAACTTTTGGTGTCAAGATCTCTAGCCTATTAGTGATGGGTGTCGTATTTTGGGCAATCCGTGTGTATTTTCGAAACCTACAAAACTAGTTGAGAACTCTAGCTACTAGATGGATCACTAATCTTTGGAGGGATCGAATATCAGAGAACACTCACGTACCATGAGTCGAGGATGCGCAAGGATAACCAAACCCCCATACACTCCTCCTCGAGGTACTTGTCTCTTTTTGAACCTCCTTATTAGATTGAGAGTTACCGATAATAAGTGCATGAGTTCTTCAGACTAATGTAAGTATTGGAAGTTGACACTTCCACCTTCCCATATTTTGCTAGCCTCTCCCGTGCCGTGCATTGCCTTCTTCTCATTCCGAGAGTTGGTGTCCACCTTCGCCGGTACATCCAAACCCTTGGCATGATACGCTCTGTCATCATAATCCTCCTTATATCTTTCCTCAAAACAGCCACCATACCTACCTATCAAGGCATTTCCATAGCCTTTCCGAGATATATTGCCATGCAACATCCACCTCTTCATGACTTGATCTTCATGTCATACATGTTCCTGCTACACTAGCAGTGACATACATTGCATACATCATGATAGTTACATCTTCTTTATGATTTTGAGTACCTTGTAAAGTGTGAAAGATCTCCTTTACCTTCTTGTAAAATAGAGTGTTGCCCTTAAGTGAGGAAAAGATCCCGAAGTGGACACAATAAAAGATCCCAAAGAGGACAAATGAGAGTTAAATAGAAAGAGCCATTGAGGCCACAAAAAAATACAAAAATAGAAAAAAAGAGAAAAAGAAATAAAAAGAGAGAAAGGGGCAACACTACTATCCTTTTGAGAGATCCACACTAGTACTCCCTTTATATCCTTGTACTCCATAAAGATGATCATTATGCATATAGCTATGTGGGGACCTTCACACTATAGAACTTGGCTTGCATATTCCAAGGATGAGCCTCCTCAAATGAGCTCTAGGTCTTCATGAGCGAGCAAGTTGGATGCACCCCACACTAGTTCCTTTGGAGAGCTTCTTAGCTCGTATGTGCATCCGTTGCATGGAAATCCCTACTCCTCACATCATATCTATCATTTGGCGTCTCTTGCCTATGATTGTCCTCATTGATGTGAGCCTTTCTCATCCTTTTTGTCTTCCTCCTCCGCACTTCTCTCTTTGCCATCCTAAGTGTCAACTCTCGTGCTTACGCTCATCCATTGCATGAGTTCTCAAAATATCGAAAAGGAGTGGATCAAATTGACTTGTACCTGGCTAGTGGTCTGGGGACGAGTCAAGATAAGATTCCAAAGAGGACCAAGTGTGAAACTTTAGTAAATTGAGTTCTCAACACAAAAATACTTTTTTTTCGTATTCCCTATCCCCCTTCTTGCACGCAAACACCATTTGGAGACATTCAAGTCACGGACAGCGAGAGTTCTTGCACCTAATGTTCTTTTGTTACTTGTTTCAATGCTAATATAGACTCTTGCATGTTATGACTTGAATTGAATCTCTAACCTTGATTGCTTTACTTTTCAAAGTTCTTTTATGGTTGCTAGCATGTCACCATAGAAATTATGCTGTTATCATTTACCTACTCGAGGACGAGCAGGAATTAAGCTTGGGGATGTTGATACGTCCAAAACGTATCTATAATTTCTGCTTGCTCCATGCATGTTTTGTGTGATATTGCTATGATCTAGATACACTTTCATACACTTTTGATCATATTTGGACTAACCTATTAACTCAGTGCACCCAAGTGCCAGTTCCTATTTTCTGCTGTTTTTCTATTTCAGTTTTCCCCCATATAAAAAGTGCCAGAAAAATTACGGGAAAAATAAAGGAAAAATCAGCGTACAGGAAGCTTCGCGAAGAGCCCGAGAGGGGCCAGAGGGGAGCCAGGGGGGCCCAAGCGGCCACCCGGCGCGGACCCACCCCTGGCCGCGCCAGGGGGGCGCCTGGGGCACCTGGTCCACCTCTGGCTTCCCCCCTTCGCCTATTTATTCTCCGTCACGGGGAAACTCCGAAGACAGAACCCTATTTCACAAACTCGCCTCTGTTCCGCCGCCGCCGCGCTTCTGAGATCGGGAGCACCAGAAGACCTCTTCCCGTCACCCTGCCGGAGGGAGGGCTGACCTCCGGGAGTCTCCTCTCCACCATGGATGCTCCCCGGATGTCTCGTGAGTAGTTTTCCTTGGAACATGGGTCCGTGATCAGTAGCTATGTGATGTTCTCCTCCCCTCTTTGTTCTTCATTGTTTAGACCTCGTGAGCTGCCCTACATGATCGAGGCACTTTTGTAATCTTTCTGCTATTGCTATCCTGAGTTTGATGGGATCTGATGGATTATGAGATTATGTTCAGATTGTGATAGGGTAATATATTTGGTTTTTATCTCTTATATTTTTGTTCCTAAGTAATTCTTGCATGTTCTCTGTTGTTGTTTATTGCTTTGGCCAAGTAGTAGGTAGTGACTCCAAGAGGGAACGTTATGCTCGATTGTGGGTTCATGCCCCCCGATGACACGCTTGAGTGACAGAAACATGAGTCTAGGGTATGTGCTGTTGCCACAAGGGGGAAAACAACGGTGCTTGTAACCGCGGTTGCAAGGATTGTTTACTTTACGCAGAGTTCTTTTTAATGCAGTTGTCTGTTGCTTTGGGTTTACACTTTGGGTCGGGCTCGCAACTTAATACCAGCGAGATGTTCTGGATAGATATCTCAAGGTGGATGATTAGTAGTAGATGCAGTTGGATTATAGTCTACTTATTTTGGCGTACTACCAGTGCTTTTGAGCATCTTCCTTTCTTTTGTAGCATAGTTAGCATTGCGGTGCGTTCATAATCCTGTCAATTGCCCTTCTGTAATTTGTTTACCTCGCATAACAGTTTTATCGTTTTTTGGGAGAGAGACATCACTAGCGAACATCACGTATCCCGGTCCATATCCTTATTACTGTTTCCACGCTATATTTACTTTCCTGCTTTTTACTTTTAGTTGTTATCATTATCCTTTGTGTTTTACCCTTTGTGAACAACAAGACCGGAGAGATTGACAACCTCTCTGAACTTCGTTGGGAACAAAGTTATCTGTGTCCGTGTGCAGGTCCACGTCAGTTGCGCCGCTGACACCTACTTATCATCTCTGGAGTCCTACTGGAGACAAACCTTGGTATCTTCACTGAGGGAAACTTGCTGCTGCGCTACATCTTAACCTTCCACTTGGGGTAACCAACGTAGGGCGAGAAGCCATCACTAGGCGGCTGGATCTGGGCCGGCCCAGGCGGGGGTCGGTCAACGGAGGCGGGCGCCGGATCGGGGCGTCCCGACCCCAACCGCAAGGTGCGCGGCGGCAGCCGGACTCCAGCAGGGAGGCGCGAGCACGGCTGGGCGGCTCGGTCTCGGTCGCGTGGAGGAGGCCGGGCGGTGGCTGACGCGGTCCAGAGGGTGGCGAGCTCGGGGACAGACCCCATGGCGCGCGGCGGCGCGGGCTCAAACGGCTGGAGGTGGGGGAAGCCTGGGAGGCGACTTGGCGGCCTCTGGGCCATCGGAGCCTCAGATCTGGCGGTCCAGATTTGCTGGGGGCTAGATCTTAGATCTGGAGCTAGGTTTTGGACAAAAATGGGGGTGTTTTGGGGCTAGAGGGCAAAATTTGAGGGGGTGGCTGCAATTTTGGACTAGGGAAACCCTAGAAAGGGGTGGGAGTGTGGTGGTCTTTATATAGCCCAGGTGGCTGGCAGTTTGCAAAAACACCCCCGGTTTTTCTCTCTCGCGCGCGATGCTTACGTTTCTGACCGCCGGGGGTCCGCAGGACCTCCGATTCGGGTAAAACTTCGAACTGCGCGATTAGCGCGTCGAGCCGGCGGCGTTCACCTCGTGCTAGAACCGTTCCGAGAACACTTTCCGGCACGCTATAAAATTAACCCGTTTAATTATTAAACGGGGTTTTTCGTTCCGTTGGCTGCGGCTGGTGTCGTGCGGTTTTCACGACGGTGATCGGGCGAAACCCGGTGTCGCAAATGTCGAGTGTCAGGGTGGGAAGGGTCGGTCTCCGTCCGGTACGAGATAAGAGGGGGAAAATAATCGCCGATCGATAAATCGGGGATGCAAACACCGCAAACAAATCAGACAATCAAACAATTCACACCGAAAACAAAAATTTTAATTTTTGTGAAATCTGGGCTGTTACAATTACACAGGTCTGTTGTATCTCCTCCATGCCCAATAAACATTGGTGAGATGCAAACACCAATGGAGAATAAGCAGTACACACATGTAAGCTTCCTTGATTTACTGCTGCAGTTCGCTTATGAAAACTTTTTCAGCCTGCGCGTTCTTTCGTTAACAAAAAGAAAAACATTTTCATGTTGCGGTGCAGAACAAGAACTTGCTGCAAGAACTTGTGCCTACGAAAGGTATGCAGTTCACCTCTTTCGCGGCAGCACACGAGTTCTACAACACATATGCGAGGCATGCAGGATTCGGCACACGAAAAAGGGGGACGCACATGACGAACAACTACATAGTTTGCTCAAGAGAGGGCAACCACCAAGAGTCTGTGTCAGATTATGACCGGAAGCGAGATAAAACTACGAAAAGAACTGGCTGCAAGGCGAAAATAAGAGTGAAAAATATCAAGGATGTGTTTGTGATAGCACATGTTGAGCTCAATCACAACCACAAGATGATTGAAAGCCCAGCTATGCTTCAGCACTTGCACTCGCATAAGAGGGATGATCCATTGCTTGATAAACTGGTAAAGGACATGCAGATCGACAACCTGACGCACACGCAAATGATGTCAACACTGTCGAGAATGTCAGGAGGGCTACAATATATGGGGCGCACTAGCCGTGACTGGGTGAACAAGTACATACATTAAACTAGCTGATATCTCCTCTGCTTGATGCAGTTCGCTTGTGCCTTTCTGTGTGTTGTTTAATGCTGAGGTATGTTCTGCTTTCAAACTGCAGGAAGTACCAGTTCGCAAAGGAGGAAACTGAGGACGATGTGAAGAAACTGCTAGATTTCTTTGAGAAGATGCAGGAAATAAATCCAGAGTTCTTCTATGATTACAACAAAGATGCCGATAACCGTGTGCAAAACATCTTCTGGGCGAACGCAAGCTGCCAAGGTTCCTATGAAGATTTTGGAGATTGTGTCACATTCGACACGACATACAAGACCAACAAGTTTCACATGCCTCTGGGCGTGTTCGTTGGAGTAAACCACCAGCTACAAAGTACAATATTTGCGGTGGCTCTCGTCAGAGACGAAACAATACCATCTTTCGAGTGGGTGTTCCGGACGTTCTTGCGTTGCATGAACAACAAGCGACCAATCTACATACTGACAGGTAAACTAAAAAATGCAGTTCAATGCTAGCTTTTTTGTAGTCCATTTCTTACATCCAAAAAACAAAAAAGAAAACGGAGAAAAAGCAAAAAAAGAAAAGAAATGCAGTTCTCTCAAACTAACTGACTGCTTGTTTTGAAAAAATCATGCAGATCAATGCCCCTCAATGGATGCAGCGATAAAGAGTACGCTAATAGGCACGCTGCACAAGTTGTGCCGTTGGCATATACTGAAGAAATACAAGGATCATCTGTCCTTGTTGTACAAAGCATACGAGACATTCAAAGATGAGCTGACATCAGTTCTCAACCATCCATTGATGCCATCGGAGTTTGAACGCGCTTGGCATGACCTCATGGAGAAGTATAACCCGCAGAATGATGAAATTATGAATGCGCTCTGGACAGACCGAGAAGAATGGATATCAGCTTACTACAAGGAGGTGTTCTATGCATGGATGACATCAACACAGAGAAGTGAAAGCATGAACCGGATCTTGAAGAGAAACTTTGTCAAGGAAAGACACGACCTACACATATTTGCGTCGCAGGTGGACAGATGCATCCAGACAAGGAAGGGAAACGAGCATGCAGAGACCATGGCTAACGAGGTATGGTACAAAAAATCTTATTAAGCACATATACGCAGTTCAGACTTGCTACTGATTTTCCTTTGAACTTAAAAAATGCAGTTCTCTTTCCGTACGAACAAAAATGAGATGAAAAGTGTGATGTTAAATGCAGTTCTCTTCTTTATATAAAAAATGCAGGCGGAAATTAAAACTACTACTCAGTTTGGTTTCGAGGTTCAACTATCCAGGATTTACACAAGGGTGGTCTTTGCTGACTTCAAGCAAACGCACTACCGCAACACTGCATTCAGATCAGAGCAGTCCCATGACAACCCAACAAAGTATTTGGTGCGCCACTACAACCAGTCCGATGATTTTGACTGGGCAAGACATGATTTCCAGGTTGTCGCTAACGTGACGAACGGTATCTACGAATGCGAATGCGAATGCAAACTGTGGACACACATAGGTCAGTGAGACGAGAAAATAAGGCACAAAAAAAAGCACAATGAAGTTCACTAGAATAAAAAAACAAAAAGTACATATTTTTTATGCAGTTCACAAACCCTAAATTATATGTTACATATTTAATTGAAGTTTTCTCGCACTAACAACCTTAAAAATAAATGAATATTTGTTGCAGGGCTGTTCTGCGTACACATCGTTTGCATGTTGGATCAGCTGCGGGTTGAAAAGATACCTGAGGAGTACATATTAAAGAGGTACACACGAAACGCGCAACAAAATGCAACTTTTGACTGCAGAGACTACAAACAAACTGCTCCAGATGGAAGTTCAATGTTCTGCCGTAGGAGGCTACTTGTAGAAACAACCATGGACCTGTCAAACAGGAGTGTGAAGTCGGATAGCGGGTTCAACAGAGCGTTATATGGGATGAGAGCACTCATAGAAGAAGTTGACGTGCTGAACGAAGAAGAGGCGGAGACCAACAAGAATGAACGGAGTGAGGAAAAGGAAGATGAGCACAAACATGACGCTGATGGTGCAGCTCATACTGTGGAAGAAACAATTCTTCCCCCACCTGTATCAAACACAAAAGGGAGAAAGAAGGAGAGCAAGTCAGCAAATAAAAAAGCTGCATCAAAGGATGTAGGTTCTGAAAAGAAGAACAAGCCTGAGCTAGAGCTGGACAGCGAAGGGAGGCCACTGGGAGTGAGGATGTCCAAATCATGCGAAAAGATTGCGGGGCACAACTCGAGGACATGCAAGCAGAGGCTAGAAAAAATCAAGGCCAAAAATGCCACCACATATGACCAAGCTAACCAACAAGAAGATTTGACAAAGATAAGACTATGCAACATCTGCAAAAAGAGAGAGAAGCATAATGCAAGAACTTGCCCAGAGAGAGAAGAAGCAAAAGATGAAGAAGATGAGGAAGAAGATGATGATGAGGAAAAAGATGAGGAAGAAGATGATGATGAGGAAGAGGGAAAGGATGAAGAAGAAGAAGATGAAGATGAAGACATCGAAGGAACAACGTCAACGTCGAAGGGAAAGGGCATTAAGAAAACAGTGCATAGGCAAGCATCGCGGCCGCATGGGGGCGTTACAAGGAATAACACGTTCAACAAGAAGAAAACAAATGGAGCGACAAACAATGAAGCAATTGCAGTGCACGCTTTGAGAAGAAGCAGCAGGAACAGGACATAGCTCAGCACACATACATTGTAGCCTTTTTACATACATCAACTTCATCCATTTATGTAGCATATAATAGAGATAACTTAAATTTAGTGGACAACAAAAAAAATAGACTTCGAGATATAATGTTGAAGTCCAATTTAATATATATAGCACAAAAAACAGGTATACTTTGTATTCAATGCTCTGCTGGTGCGATTGAGGAAAATTCAATTCTCTCTAGAAAATGAAATGCAAATGAGATAGGAGTGTCATTTTAAACATGCAGTTCTATTCTGTTTTCAGAACAATAATAGATGATATAAAAATGCAGTTCTCTTATTTGTGCAGAAGCTGGGATGGTAGTGTAATGTAAAAAAATGCAGTTCTCTACTGTTTGCAGAAGCTCATATGGAGAAAAAAAAGTAAATAATGTGGTTATGAAAATAAAGAATACTCTACATGTAGTAGAGACTAGGATTCTTCATGTGTACATTGCAGTGCGCTTACCGCGAACAATGCAGTGCGCCAGCATGTAACCTTTGCAGTTCGCTTAATACATTTTTTTTAAAATAGAGCTCTTCATTAGCGCACACATGAAGTTCTGTGTTCCAAAGAAAATACTATTTTCCAAAACTTTTTGATTATCAACACTGTAAAGCGTTGAAGGCCCTTTTTTGCGCAATGCAGTGCACTTTGCAAAAAAATGTTATATATTATATAGATATTCTGTTAACCAAGTATGGGGGGGGGGGGATGATCCCCCCACCCCCCCAAACCCACCAGCAAAACACATCCTCCAATAAAAATATGTAAGGATAGTTTCCACTGACAAAGATAAAATATTAGATGAAACTCCATTATATACTTAGTCAAGCAGAGTTGCTTTCTTCGTTATATTACATAGATGTACAGAAAAAGGAGAACATCCTAGTGAATATGTTTAACAGATCCCATACATAAAAAAGGAGCGACAAAACTATTTACAATGAAGTTTCTAAAACACATCAAACATGTCTGCTGTTGTTCTATGCCTCATCCTGCTCCTGCGAGTCAGGTTTGGCAGTGAGACCAAGAGACTTGCACATATTTTTTAGCTCCTCAGGAAACTCGCTCGGTAGGACCATTTTGTCAGGGTGGAACAGAATCTGGAACAGGAAATCAGCCTTCCAATCCACGACATCAGATTCCTGCGATCAAAAAACACAATCAAGATAAAACGAAACAGCAACTGACAAAAAAGGTGATACTGCTGCAGACAGGAAGAGGAAATATATGAAGAATTACATTGCGCTTTTAAAACTTCACAACAAAGCTTCTGCCGTCATAAAACCGAGCCATCTTCAGAACAAAAAAGCCGCACTCATTGGGGCCCTGTGTAGGGGTGCCCAAAAAGCTAGCTTTCTTTGAAACATCGACCCAGCCTACCAACTCCTTCTTATTGTATTCCTTTTCTCCGTAAACCTTCTTCATCAAAGCAGTCATCCTGATCATCTGTTGAAATACGACATAGACAAATGCATGCAACAAGTACATGTCACGAAAACTGTCGTTCAGCTCGTATACATTTGAAACCGAAAATATACAAAGATGAATAAAGCGAACATTTTACCTTTTCAGTGCGGTCGCTGTGGTAGTCAGACTTACGCCACCTCGTCGTTTCATCAAACGATCCGCGGTATCTCCTAGTGTCATGGATATCGGGGGTCTCACGGTGCCTGTTCATCGTGTATAAAGAGTAGTGTTGATCTTTCATCCGTGGTAACAGGATCTGAATTGGTTTTCAACAAAGGTGTTTCTCAGTTTGAGTGGGGGACATGATTACTAGAAAAAAAATGACGCAAAAAAATATGAACAACGAGATGAAAACCAGAAAATCTGAGAACTTACTAATTTACAATTAAGAAGGTTCTAATCATCGCGAACATATGCTTTGAACTGCCTTGCTGCATCTTCAACATTGAACTTGGTGTGCACAAAGGGCAACACGACGTTTCCGTGTTCATCTCTCTTCGCGTGATCATTCATTTGAAGCACATACTTAATTCATAAAAAAATTCATTAATGCAGTTCGTCTAGGAAAATAAAAAGGATCTTCTAATGTAAGCAAAACAAAATGCAGTTCACCAGGCGAAAAAGCTAAAAAAGAAAACAATTAAGAACACAACATATTAATGCAGTTCGGTCTGGGATGAGTGAAAAAAAGAGTTACATATGCAGTTCATTAGTAAGTTCCGAGAAAATGACATTTCCTGAGCTTTGAATAAAATTATTCAAACAAACTATCTTTTTTATTATACAGTGGCAATGCAGTTCGCACCTAAAAGCAACATCTTTGTATTATACGCTGGCAATGCAGTTCACGCACAGCAAGAGAAAAATAAAAAAGGGGTGGAATGAGAAATACCGTGATAAATAGAGGGGAAAGAAGAACGCGTTCACCAGATCGGTAAACCACATTCATTCGCTGGTCAATCTTCAAGTAATTAATGATATGATCCATCAACTCCGAGTCCATGAAACTGCCTTTGTAGAAAGTTAAGAACATGTAGTCAACAAACACAGTGTATACTTCGATAGGATTCCTGTACATGAACAGCGTGGACCTGCTCAACAAAAACCACACAACGAGTGGGGATAGGGTTAGGAACGCAAATAAAGGCGTTCTTAACACAACAAAAAAATAAAAGACATAGCTACATCTATAAGAAAAAAAGAAAACTATAGAAAAAGGAACTGACTGGCTATGTTTCTTCCTTAACGCAGGGCTCGACAGAAGTTCCAATAGTTTCCTCGCTTCCACTAGAGAGCTGAACCTCGCAGGCTGCAACTTCTGTACCGGCGTTCTATATTTTGATGGCTTCTGCACAACCCTCTTGTTGGATAGAATAACTGCCTCACTTTCATTTTGACGTTCCACAGCTGCACTCCTCGTCCTCTTGCGAACTGGTGGCGGAGTCATAAAGTCCTCATCAGTGCTTTCGGCATTCGGAGGGCTAACTACCCTCCTGGACTTCTTACTGGGTGCATTCTTCACAGGCTTCGCAGGAGATTGTGCACTCCTCTTCCTCTTACACACAGGTTCCTTTGCATGCTTGACAGGGGGGTCTTCAATAACATAATTCTTAATGGTTGGAGTGTGGACCTGAGTTTCAAACAATGAAATTCCACCTTGGTACGCGCCTTCATCAAAGCCTGCGAAAAAAATCGTGAATTTCAATAACAAAAAAGGGAATAATGCAACATAGTAACATGCATTGTGTAATGCAGTGCACTTTTCCTATGAAGAAAAAACACATGAAACTAAATGAAGTGCAACTTCATGTACAAAACGAAACAAAGCTTCTACGTGCATGCAGTCCATATATAAATGATGATCATACAGTCCTATATTATACTAAAATAATTAACAAAACAAAGTAGGCCTTCCCCCCGTTTCTGTGCCAAATGAAGTTCTCTTAATATAAAAAACTTTGTGCGGACGAAAAAAAAGTAATAACCTTCTTTAAAAATTAAAAGGGATGTCAAGTCCAGACAACAATACGGAGATGTCAGCCAACTGTAGAGCATTGCCTTCCGGATGTAGCCAATGTGCTCTTTGCCAAACTTAGCAACAACTTCATCATCCCAGCTCTGAATGAATTGGAACATGAAAAATCCACAATCATGCATGTAGAAAAAAAATAAACACATTAATAAATACAGTTCACTAAAGAACGAATTGCTTCTGATACTAGTAAAACCAATGCAGTTCGCTATACCGAACGCTGATGCAGTTCTAAATAAAAGTGGGGGAAAGTGTGGTACTAATTTAGTAAAGAAGTTCAGATCGATATATAAAAAAGAAACAAATGAACATAGAAACAACTTATAACACAATGGTTGTAATGCAGTTCTCTCAAAAGGAAAAAGAAACTAATGACACATTGTTAATGGAGTTCGCTCAAATGGGAGAAATGCTTCTGGGTTCAGTAAAGAAAAGCATAACGCTATGCACACAAAAATATACAAATAAGAAAAAAGATAGAAGAACAAGTGCGAAACCGTTTCCCTGCTGTGGAACATTGACATGACTCAACACAAAGCCGTCAAGCGTGGGAGGGTTCAACGGATCATCGCAGCTTGCGCTGCCGTTTTTCCAGACTTTTTTGATGTTCTTAACCATTTTACTAAATACAATGCTTCCATGTTCACTTTCAGGGCCGTTTATTGAGTCAAGAAACTCAAATCGCTTTGCAGACAGGTTCAAAATGACCAAGCAGTAGTGGCCAATCGCATCCTTCATTGATGTAGGAGGAGGATCAAATGTTGCGAACATAATCTGATTAAAAAATTGAGTAGAACAAACCGGATGAGAACAAAGGAAAAAAAGAAACTACATCTAAAAATGACTGGGAAGAGAAAAATGATGCAATACCAAAATTTTCTTCGACACACGTTCCTCTGCGCTTGAAGAAAACATCTTTTTCAAAGCCCTATTTGTGGAACCACCATTCCAAATTGAATTCTGTCAAAAAATACAAAACCAAGAAAGTTAATGTGGCCGCTGAAAATAAGCACAATAAAGCATAGGCAAGGGGAGGCGTGTAATATAATTAAATAAAACACTTACACATAGGTTATACGGGACAATCATAGTTTGTGATCCTTTGAACCTCTCAGCTAGCATAGATACACCAATATTAGCAAGACGAGTGCTCAGCGTTCCGTATGACCAAAACGACTCGCCAACATGACCAACAGTAATATCACCAAACTCGTCCTTGAATGCAACTAAATCCCTTTAGGAATATAAGAAAAAATCGTAGCAAAAAGGTAATAAGCTGCATGTACCTTACAAAATTAAAAACAAAAATAAAGCAACCAGATATAAGGACGAAGAGAAAGAACATACTTCTTCTTATCCCTCCTAGCCCTCGTAACAACATCAAATAACTTGTTGTATCTCCTCAGAAGAGCTGGATCGATACTGGACGAAGTGACAACAGGTAATTCCTTATCTAAAAAACATAGAAAAACCCCAATGTCAGACAATAGAGCATAAACACCATAAGTTTAGCCAGATTAGAACAAAAAATAATTCAGTTCACTTACCTTCGATTTCGGAGTCCACATCCTGCACATATGCGGAGACATCTTCGCTGAGAGTCAACTTATCCAAGCCAGTGATGTCATCGTCCAGAATGCTCATGTTCTGCACACTACTTGGCTGTTCCTCTTCAGAGCCGATCAAAACCGTCTCAGCTGTAGCTTTGCTTGTCTCAATTGGAACATCCAGATTGGTCCCAGCCAGATTGCCTTGAGGCTACTCGGTGGCGCGAGGAGCAACATGAAAAATCTCGGGAATATTATTGCCAGACAACAAAACAGATGGCAAAGCAACACGATCAATGCCGGCAGCTGTGCCCGAAGCATCAGCTACCGCTCTAGCTCCTTCGCTCTCTTCTGCAGTTTCGGCTGTAGCGCAAGGAATCCTTCTCTCTCTCCAGCCTTGCCAGCATCCGCTACATCCTCCCTTCCTTCAGCCCTTTCTGCATTATCAGCAACAACATAATCCTCCCTTCCTTCTCTTTCTTCTGCCTTTTCAGCCTTGGCAGAGCCCTCGCCTGCTCCTCTGAAATCTGCCTTGTCAAACTCCACATTGGCATCACCTCTTTCTCTCGCTTCTACATTGTCAGCCTCTGTAGTGCGCTCCCCTTAGATTTCATCATTTAACGCACGGTCCTGATGAATTAAAACAAAACATTAAACAAATGATGCTAATGCAGTTCACTAAGCGAAAAAAGCGAAAAAACCAAAATGCACCACGCGTCAAATATAATTTTTTTTAACATGAATGAAGTTCTCTGTGCTCACCAGACCAGCATCTCCTTCCATCTCTCTGGACACGTAAGCCTCATCAACCTTGTCAGCGCCACCGTCTGCTTCCTTCCCATGAGTTTCAACAATTGTTTCGCGATCCTAAAAAAACAAAATGCAGTTCTATAAAACGTATTATTTGTAGTTGACTGCTGAAAAAATGCTACTCCTTCTCTGTTACATATTTTTTCAGGAAAATTCAGTTCGCTGACGCTGCTGGTGCATGTATAATTCTTTGGTTTTTAAACTGCAAAACAATAAACTGCAGTTCACTACCACTGCTTGTGCAGTTGTACTTCTTTGTTTTTAGACACTACGTAAAAGAATAAACTGCAGTTCACTGCCGCTGCTAGTCCGCATATGAATCTTTGATTTGAACACTACAGTAACATTAAAACGTAATGAAAATGTGCAGTAGAAATGGTACAAAAAGTTCAAACATTGTCTATGACGCCTTCGTCGACAAGATTGTCTCTAGCAGCATCAACAACAGGGGGCTGCTACCTATCAGACACGATATCTGAGTCAAAAGCATGTTGGTTGTCCGGGTCATTATCGGGCCGCGCGTTTGCGTTAGAAAACTCTCCTCTGCACTGCAATAATAAAAAAAGCATGCAAAAAACAAATGTCAATGAAATATGAAAATAAAAGAATATTAAAAACAAAAGAAAATATTGATACAAAAGCAGTTCACATATGACATGAAAAGAAGCATACATCAGCAGCAGCGCGATCAGACAAGGAAGCCCTAACAACATTTTCCTGCCTGTCCATTTCCTTCACAAGTGCCTCAGCTTCCTGCTCATACCTAGCACACTTGACATCCTGGGAATGATTGAACTGAACAAATGCCGCCCTGACATTCGAAACTGAAAAATTAAGAAATTGAAGCTGCCCACAATCAAAGTTGTGAGCAGCATCGATTTCTGCTTCAGAAGGTCCTTTGCCAGGAGTAAACAGTCCAGCAATATTCCTCATCCTAGCGCCAGATGTTGGGAGATCGGAAGTTAAATTGATAACCCTGTCAAGAAGCTCGTCAACCTGGACGAAAATATTGCGGTCATCATGAGCCTCGCCGTGAGAACCTCCAGCAGACCCCCTAGCAACACCATCAACCCGCCTAAGTGGAGAACCCCTAGCAACACCATCAACCCGCCGAATGGGTGAAGCCCTAGCAACACCATCAACCCGCCGAATGGGTGAACCCCTAGCAAGAGGCTCACAGAAGCTGGGATGCAGTTCAGCGGCTGCAGTCCGCTTGTACACAATGTCCCCTATCGCCTTCCACTACACAAAAAAGAAAGCAGTGCACATGTAAGAAAGTAAGAGGTTCACATTTAGCATGTAAAAAAAACAAAAAAAGAAGATAATGACAAAACATAAAGAAACTGAAAATTGTGAACATATAGGCAACTTGCCAAACATGTAGGTATCCAGATGAATCTTTCCCCTTACAATCATGTCGGCGTTGTGAATCTTCTTCAACTCCTAATGGGACAGAATTGCAGCACGTGGCGTGCGTGTACGCATAACAGATACATTGCGAAGATTCAAGCTATCGAGGTACATGAACAGAGGAACAATGGTGCAGCCCTCAGCACCGTTCTTCTTGCTCCCTTCAGAATTCCACTTGTACACTGCAGCCTGCAGCTCATCAACAACTAGCTGGCAAAAGTCCATCTCATCCACGGAATCGAAGTTCAGGTTTTCAACCATGGCAGCTACCCTGGACAACCGAGTGGCAGGGTTGGGGCAAAGCAAACTCTGAAAAACAATGAGAAAGAAAACCTTCACAGCCATATCAACCTTCGCAGGATCCTTAACCAAGTTACGGAGTAGTTCAAGCAGGTCTTTCACATCTATGCTACGAGAGTGGTTAAAACCAAGCTCGTCCTTCAGAGTAGCCAGAGAATCATCATGGCCGCTTTCGGCAGGCCTGGGAGCGGTGCGAGTACCCATAGGGAACTCGAAAATGTGATGAACAGCCTCACAATTTATTTCCAGAACCTTGTTTGGCCCACAGTCTAGTTTCATCGTCTCGGGGTTGATCTTTCCCATCAACTTGCACATAAGCACACGAGACACATTCTTCTTCACTTTCAGATTGAAGACAATGCCGAAACTGCTAGCTGAACCAAAATTCTGTGCGGCTCCTTCAACAAATCAACGGCTTTACATATATTTGGAATAGATAGCTGAACAATCTTGTTGAATCGCCATTCCCCCGTAGCATCGCCTTCGGACTTCTTCCTTTTGGAACTCTTGGACATCTACAAAAAAAGAAATAAAGATGCAGTTCACATTAGCATCTGAATGTTATCTTGAGAATACAGTTCTCTTATGTAACAAAAAGAAAATGAGTTGGCAGTGATTTGTCAAAAAATGCAGTTCTCTTCTATATAAACAAGATGATATGACAATGTGCTATTAAAATGCAGTTCTGTTCTATTTTTTGTTAAACCAAAAATATGGGGCCCCCCAACCTCCCCTTAAACAAACTCATATACAAAAAAATGCAGTTCTCTTCTATATAAAAACAAGATGATATGAGAATGTGCTATTAAAATGCAGTTCTCTTCTATTTTTTGTTAAACCATATATGGGGGGGGGTCCCCCAACCCCCCACAACCTCCCCTTAAAAAACTCATATACAAAAATGCGGTGCGTTGCATATATACTACATTAAAACCTAGTGTAAAAACTGCTAGGTTTCATTTATACAATGCAGTGCTGTCCGCGAATATAGTACGACTCATAAGACTCGCTGCTGAAACAACTCAAAAAGCTGATGCAGTTCACATCAGTAGCTTGAGTGACAAGGAGATAAATTAAAAGCAACAATAAAAACATCGGAAAAAAAGAATGACAAACAACAAGATACCTTCGCAACATCAATATCCTCCCCGTCAGAATCCTCCTCACCAGAGTCGTTGTCAAGCATTCCTGCAGCTGCCTTTGAGCGTGCACGCTTGGATGGGCCATCAAAATCAACACCAGAGTAATCGTCAGCACTTGGCCTCTTTCTTTGAACCTCGGCATAATTGGGCCTCTTTGAGTAATCAACCCGGGGACTGCGTCGTGGAGAGATTAAGCCTTCCTCTGCAACAATGTTGAGTTTTCTCTTCACAGTATTCTTTGAAGGGAAAAACTTAGCAGACTTATTTGAGTCTGCAATCCTCCTTCCTATCTCCTTGCCCTCCTCAAACATTACTCGCTTCGCCTTCTGATCCTTCTTCACCTTGTGCTCCTTCTCGAAACGATTAGCAAGCGCAATCGCTTTCTGCCTTTTCCTCTTGTTGTCGGCTGCAATCTGATCGGGCACCATCCAATCCTGAGTCACTGGTTCTGTGGCATCAACAGATTGCGACTGAGTATCAGTAATTTCAAGTACACCAGATGTCCCGTCCCCGACAACATCGGCTGAGAAATAACGGGTAATCAAATAGTTAACACCCCCACCACCAGACCCACCAGGGCATAAAACTGTAGGTGGAAGAAAGTATGTGTGTGAGAGGAAAAACTAAACTAAATACAGCTAATATAAATTGGGCCACACATATATGGCAAAAAAGGCAATGTACATAAATGCAGCGCACTTTTACCAAAAAAATAATATAAAAGATTTATGGAGACACAATAACTTGATGCAGTTCATTAGCATATGAAAAAAGAAAAACTTATTGCACTTCATTCCAAGACAATAAAATTAAAACAATTAACTAGATGCGGTTCATATCAATTTCACAAACTTGTCTACAAACACATGTAGGTTTGTAAGTAAAATATATAATGCAGTTCTCCCATAACAAAAAAAGAAGGTGCTATAAGATTTTATCACTTCTTCCTGTTGAGCAAAAAGTTGACACGAGTTGAGATTTTCCTAACAACCTTATGGCGACAGGGGCAAAGGAGACATTGTAAATTACCAGATGGAGCACCCGCGCTAATTGGTGAGACATCAATGGGTGATGAAAAACTTGTAAAACAAAAAGATAAAAGAATCAGCCTGAAGCGTAGTGACAAAAAGGAAAAAAAAGAACAAATGATATGGGAAAGAAGTTCACATACAATTTCCTCCAAACCTTGGACTTCTTCTAGTAGGAGAAGCCATGCTAAATCTGCAAACAACAACAGATAAATAATCAAACCCTAGAAAAGCAAAACTGAGCACGTACAGATAAAAAAACCCTAGGTGGACATTGCTAGGATTTCAAGGCCACTAATACCACAACATTCTCTTAAAAACAAACGCATGTTGCGATTCGAGCCTGGAAAACGATAGTTAAAAAAGCAAAAAGAAGCTGGTCGCTCCAAAACCTAACCCTAGAAACAAATCGGGGACGACGATGACGATTTCCGGCGACGAAAATCGACGGAGAGGAGAGAATATCTATGGAGCCACTAGACGGTACGGACTAACCGTGGGACGCTGTGATGAGCGGCGAAATAGCAGGGCAACGGCGCAGCAGACGGCGAGGTGGATGCGGGCATCGTCCCTCTCAACCGCGAGACCGAGCGGGGGTTTTTTCCCTGCGGGGGGTGGGGGAGGGGGGAGAATGAGGAGGGAACGGAGAGAAGCAGAGGAGGTAGGGGGGTTAATGACTCCATCTGGGCCCACGAGTCAGCGACGCGCGTTATACATAAATAAAAAAATCTACCTTATCGGCCCACAAGTCATATACATAAACCAACAACGGCTCGATCTATTTTGATGATGCAGTTCGGTTAATGAAAGTGATGCGGTTCGGCTGCAATCTCTTCAGTTGCTTCGTTTAAGAGCCTCCCCCAAAAAATACGAGGCCACGATCTCCAGACTGAAACGAATCACCGCGCGCCATGCTCCTCTATCCGCACGGTTCAAGAAAGCACTAAGGCCACGATCACCAGATCCCAACGGGCGCAACCACGATCGCCCCCACTCCCCGTGCCGGTTGGAGAAGAAGAAGGTGGGCTGGGAAGATGTTGGTGCCACTCCCCTTTAAATTCCGGCGTCCCACGCTTGATTGTTCACAAACTACTATGCTTCCCCCACTATTCCTCCTCATTCCAGCCATGCCATTCACCAAGATCTTCAAAGACGTCGAGGCGCACGGCAAGATAGTGCTCACGGTGGTCTACACGAACGACGTGAGCATCATGGAGATGTACATCAACGACTACAAGGAAGCTCTACAGGGCCGCCGCCAGAAGATCGTCGGCATCGACGTCGAGTACACACCTGACAGTTTAACTTGTGGTCCACGTAGGTACGAGTTCGCTGATTTCAGCATAGACCAGGACAAAGAAAAGCTTCCGCGGAGCAACCTGTACGTATCCAACTTCACCGACGTTCAGGAGAACTGGAGGGTGCCTGAAGGAACAAAGGAGCTCGACTCACTTGGCGATGTGTCAGCCGCCATCATCGACGACTACTACGCGGACATGAAGAGCAAGATGACGAACGAAGAGCACGACCACTGGAATGACGTTCTCACCAAGAAGCACATTGAGTATGCTGCGAAGGACGCCTACGCTGCATTCGAGATATGGAACCGCATCACAACAGTGCAGGACGGCCTCACACGTGCTATAAAGGAGTGGACCAGGAAGCGCCCGAGGGGATCCTGGGGCAAGGGGAGTTGGGGCAAGGGGAGCGCAGGATCACCTTCCACCTCCGGCTGGGCCGAGTGGAACTGATGATGCAGTCCATATGCTGGTAAAACCAAAGGGGTCCATGTCACGAGTGCTCGAGTTATTTCCTTTTGCATAGGTCAAGAAAAGTTTGCTTTCGTTGTAGTTTGCTTTGGAACAATATTTGCTTGAGTGGTTTAGGTGTGCTTGATGATGGACTTTGCTTGTTATGAGCACAGAAACCCCTTGGTTTGTATATATGAACAATTTCCAGTTCTGAATGTGTTATCGAAGTGGTTCACATACAAAGGTTGATGCAGTCCTCTTTTATTAGAACTGTAGTTCCGTGTGTGGTCTGCATGGAAAAATGAAGCTATGTGGGTGCTTCAATTCTGTATATCTCTTCAACTGCTGTTCACTTCTACTCTTGTTCACTCCTAAAAAGCAGTTCACTTATAAAATCTTGTCGAAAAAGAAAGGTGACATATCAAGCAGGAAACGCGTGCCATTCTCAGCAGAAAAGTGGACAAAAATATTAATATAATGTTTCATTGCCTTTTCCGAAAAAGATTGTTTTCGCCGTTCAAACTTACATAATAACTAGATGCCACACAGTATGGCACATTATTACAACGAAATGTTTTCACGCATCTGCTAAAAAACAACAGAATTGAGCTAAAGAAAATTTAACTTGATTTCCAAACAATTTGCATGCCTATAAAACATAGCCATGACAACATCCCCAGCCTGGAGACCAGATTCCTCCACCAATTCCTTCCAGCCATCTTTGAGAACCAAACAATTATCAGAGCCAACAGAGTACATGACGTCAACATTATGATACCCATTCTTGCTAACAAAGACCAGGTTAACACAACTTTTTGAAACCCTGACTAGACCAGAAGGAAATTTCTGCACAACAACAACAAAAAATTATAAAATAAAGTGTAACACAGGAAATATTCAACAGATACTGTTGTTTACAATCTTCATAATAAAAACACTATATATAAAATCAGTTCAATTAAAATACGCAAAAAAATTAAAAAATGATTCTTCACAATCTAATTCTGCTGAAAGATATATATGAAAGCAGTTCACTAGTGCTGCTCAGAAAAATGTTTCTTCAAAGAATATAAAACCCTGTATATGAAAGCAGTTCACTTAAACTAATAATTTTTTTTTGAAAAATACTTCTTTCAGAAACTAAATTCTCATGAAATCTTCATAATATAAAGATCTATATGAAAGCAGTTCACTACTGCTGCTGCAAAAAAATATGTTTCTTCAGAAACTAACACTACTGCATTAATCAGATGGGGCTACGCACACACAAACAACGAGCGCTGAATCATACATACCCATGAATCATTGACATCAACTTGGGTCATTTGGTGGACGAATGGAGCTCTGAATCCAATGAATGGAGAGTACAGAAGGGAACAGAGAGCGCTGTGCCGCTGCCTGTGATTCAGAACAAGACCTTCAGAGAACATGCAGGTCTCCAGCATGGGCCCCATCCTTGCCAAGCAGCCGCACGAGCAATCCATTTTACTGATGGGAAGAGGTTATGGTTGGGGGGCGAGGGGGAGGGGGAGAGATCACGGATCTGATGGTAATACGAGGGTGGCGTTGGGGGAGGGGAGGGGACTATCAGATGGCCTCCGCGGATAAGATAAGATGGGTGGCAATGGACCCAGCTATATATATACACAGCGGACACCAAGAAAAAAAGATGCAAAATATAACCAATGCAGTTCGGAGATATGATCAGATGCACTGCTATACGGTGATCAAATGCAGCTCACATTAAAGACCATTGCAGCTCGTTGTGCGTGCACATTAAAAAACAAATTGCAAACTAACAAATTCGATCTGCCTAGTTCCCTCTGCAATTCACGCAAACACATAAACAACAACAATTAGAAAATGCGCAACATATCGAGCGTGCATTTGACAAATCGTGGCACAAGTCCAAACGTGTTACGCGCCCGCGGGGGCAGAGTTCTTCGCCTACCGACAGAAATTAGATGAAATAACCAACCAAATGGACGAATTAGCAACTCAATTCGTCACGGATTAACACAAATAGATTCGCGATCTTACAAAACACAGTAAATTGCGGCGTAATTGATCGTGAACCCGACAAAAACGATGACATCGCGCTGCTCTCGACGAAGAACAGACACAATTGTGCCATCTACATCGATTCCGGTGATTTTTTTCGCGAAAATTAGTGTTTTAGCACACAATACATCATCGCGGATCGTCGTGAACGCGAGTACACAAGCGGAGTCGATCAAACCTAGTTTGATACGCTAGAACGCTGATGCAATTCTCTGCACCCTCATATGAGGTTCGAAACAGTAGACAGAAGCAGTGCGCGAAGCTTTCTCTTGCAGTTCAGGATGTTGTCAGAATATATATACAGCCGGTCTATTCTGACATCGATGTCAGAATAACTATTCTGACAACATTCCGAACCGCATCGTATCGCAAAAGAGAACCGCACTGCTGAATTCCAAGCACTGCAGTTCGGGTAAAACAGAACCACATGCACCGTTTTCACGATAAAGTTTTAACCGTTGGTCGGAATTGAGCGTATAATACACCATTGGTTTTGTATGGAAAAGGAGCATATTCCGTATGTTGAACACTTCCCCCGATTCTTCAAGGATTAAGAGCAGTTTCGAAAATGGTGCGGCGAGCCACTTTTGCACCGGGCGTATTTTCGCGATTTCTCTTAAACCGTTCATCGGAATGATGCAAATGATATACCGTTGGAAATATATCTATCAGGCACTCCATCCATATGTAGAACACTTTGTCTAATTTGCTACGGATTTGAGAGAAATCTAGCCGCAAAAAAACGCAGCAACTCTATTTTTCGTTTTCGGATCTTGTAGAGAGTAGAACTTTGTAACCGCTTGTCCGCTCGATGCGTATGATACACCGTTGGATTCTTTTGGACCAGTAGATTAATCCATATGTTGAACACTTTTTCATATTCCAAACGGTTTTAAAGTAATTTAAAAAACGGTGTTGCTGCCCTCTTTTGGACAGCGGGAGTTTTCGCGTAAATTTGTTTGATTCGTTCGTCCGATCGATGCAATTGATACACCATTGGATAGCTATCATCGAGGCGCTCCATTTTTATGTAAAACACATCCTCTAATTTGGTTTAAAAGTTGCGTCGATTTTAGTAAATCGCGGAACTCCGTTCTTCGCGGACACGGAATCAACGAGGTGAACTGCATTTGGCCGGGCAACCACACTGCATTATCGCCAGACAGAACGCACGTGATTTTCGCAGAACAAAAAAATCGGCGAGTGAACTGCATCCGCGGGGCACCCGATTGCATCCGACAGACAAGCACACTTCATTATCGCAAGACAGAATTGCTCGTGTTTTTCGTGGAACCAAAAAACGGCGAGTGAACTGCATCCTTTCAGAGACCGGTTGCATTTATCCACTGACAGAACTGCAGTTGTTTTTTTAAACTTTTAACGTAATTTTTTATCAACGAGCGTGCACCGCAAGGGCGAGGTGAGTGAACTGCATTTCTTACAAATACATCCAGCGAATTGCACCTCACAATCAAGCGCATTGCATTTCAATTAACTAATTTTCATAACGCGGTAATTTGTGAGGCTAGTGTAGTTCACATACGAGGAAGCGAACCACAACAAAGATCAAAGTGAATTGCATATTTTTGTTTTTTCTTAACCATTTTCTAAAATTCATCAGGATCACATGATAGATACTACTGAACTGCGGACAACCGTATCACAACAGTAAGAAAAAAGTACTACATTGAACCACATCTTTTTGCCGATGCAGCATCACACCACCAAAAAAATTGCACAAGCGTTCTTCGAGAACTGCATAGGCAGAAGCGCGTGGTCGGGGGGCACGGCCGAATCTGTGTCTAGGGTGCGGCCGGAGGATTTGCCGATATGCACAGATGGATGGGAGGAGGGGAGGCAGGTGGCCCCATCACCGGGGAAACCAACGCTCATGAGACCCATCGCTGGAATAGGAGGCAGGCGGCGGTGAGCACTCGTGCGCGCTCGAGAGAGGGGCGATGGTCTCCTCGTCGTTCTCCGACTGGAGCGCAGTGGCTCGAAGATGGCCGGGTGTGGGGCGGGGAAGCCCTTGTCCATCCCGCAAGTTCGGGAGACGCCGAGATCCGGCGATGCCAAAGCCCCTGATGCTAGCGTCGCCGGGGATCGGGGGTGGGGGGCTGCCGTAGAGGGAGAGGAACCCCTCGTCGGATATCTCCTTTTCGAGCCGCGCTGGATCTCAGTCTGATGAATGTCCGCGTTGGATCCCCGACATCGGATCACAGCTTTTTCGAGCCGCACTGGATCTCGCGCGGGGCGGGCGCTCCGTATCTGGTCACCGGGCGCTGAGGCGCGATGGGCGAGGCACACCGGATCTGGTTGCCGGGCGTGGAGGCGCGTAGGCCGGGTGTTCACGGTCGACGCTGGGTAGAGGGGAGGGGAGGACAGAAGGGATCCAGGGGCGGAGGCTACTCCAAGGCATCATGGGTGCGACAACGGCTTCACCGGAGGAAGGTGGGAGGCGAGTGGTTGAGGGTGGGTGGCGGGGGGGGGGGGGGAGAAGTGGTGGGCTGATGCGTGATGGGTGTGGGTGCGGCTCGGTTTTTTCTCGATTTTTCCGGTTGCTTCGTTCGCGTGCGGCTGCGGGTTAAGTGTTGTCAGAATAAGAAAAGTTGTTAGAATAAGAGTCTTAAGGGGTGTTGTTAGAATAGACCCACCCTATATATATATATATACAGCCGGTCTATTCTGACATCGTTGTCAGAATAACTATTCTGACAACATTTAGAACTGCATCGTATCGCAAACAGAACCGCACCGCTGAATTCGGAGCACTGCAGCTCGGGCAAAACAGAACCGCATGCACCGTTTTCGCTCCAACTTTTTAACCGTTTGTCGGAATTGAGCGTATGATATACCGTTAGATTTGCATTGAAATGGAGCATCTTCCGTATGTTGAACACTTCTTCTAATTCCTCACGGATTAAGAGCAGTTTCGAAAACGGTGCGGCGGCCCACTTTCGCAGTGGGAGTATTTTCGCGATTTCTCTTCAACCGTTTGTCGTAATGATGCATATGATACACCGTTGGAAAACTATCGATCAGGCGCTCCATCCATATGTATATCACTTTCTCTAATTCCTCACGGTTTGAGAGGAATTTCAAGTCGAAAATAATTCAGCAACTCTGTTTTTTATTGTCGTATCTCGTAGAGAGTCAAACTTTTCAACCGTTTGTCGGAATGATGCGTATGATACACCTTTGGATTCATATGGAGTAGTAGCATCTCCTACATGTTGAAGACTTTTCGAGGTTCTTCACGGTTTTGAATGAATTTCGAAAATGGTGGCGCTGCCCTCTTGTGGACAGCGGGCTTATTTGCATGATTTTTTTTGGTTCGTTCATCCGATCGATTCAATTGTTACACGGTTGGATAGCTCTCCTTGAGGCGCTCCATTTGTATGTAAAGCACTTTTTCTAACTCCTTACGGTTTAAAAGTTGTGTTGATTTTACTAAAAACGCGGAACTCCTTCGCGGACCCGGAATCGACGAAGTGAGCTGCATTCGCCGGAAACCGCACCTCATCCGACAGTCAAGTGCACTGCATTATCACAAAACAGAACACACGTGTTTTTCGCGGAACAAAAAATCGGCGAGTGAACTGCATCCGCGGGGCACCCGATTGCATCCGACAGACAAGCGCACTGCATTATCGCAAAACATCGACCACAATGCATCATTGAAGAAAAAGAACTGCATGTATTTTTTTTATTTTTTCAAAATCATCGCAATTCTTCGCGGATCAAAAATCGATGAAGCGAACCGCATCCACTAAGCGCCGGTTGCATTTATCGACGGGAGAGAACTGCACATGATTTTTATACAAATGAACTATAAATGAACCATACTCCGTAAATTTCATTAGACGAGCGACCGGACTGCATCAAACGGGCAAGCAAACTGTTTTTTTCTTCAACTTTGTATGAATGGGAGTGGACTGCATCAAAAAAACCCGCAATATATACATATATTTTGTACAAAAGATATATACAGTGCACTGTTTTTCTCTTTTTTTCGTCTTCCTCTGCAACTATATATAAAATGAACCGCAACAACAACAAACAGTGCGGTAGTGAACCACATCATTTGGAGCATACAAAAGAAACATACAAAACAGAGCTTCACGTGATCTGGGTTGCTCGTCCGCTGTTGGAGGAAGGAGGACGGGTCCGGAAAATCATCAAAAAATTGATTTGCACCGAATATTTGCATACATATATGCCCTCCCTAAAAAAGCCCAGGTCCAGAGTCTCCTTATCTGCATACATATATGCCCTCCATAATATTCAGAACCAGTACCACACTGTATCATTTGATTCTACCTAGATAAAATTCCAGCAGCACCATAGCTGAACCGAGTGGATTCAAGATGATAGCTGATGGATTCAGCACCTGAATCGTGCATGTACGAGCACGCATCTTCATCAGCACTAGTCTTTACCTATCACCACTGAACATCCATCCTCGGGGCACAGCCTGCTCGCGGACGTGGCCACCACGATATGCGCGCTGCCCGGCCGCTCCACGCGCCAGCCTTCATCCACGCGCCCGCGCCGCATGAGGAGGCAACACGGCACAGATTAGACAGAGCCGACGTGGGATCGACGGGAGAGATGGGCGCCACCGATCTGGGACGAGTGGCGGCCGCCGCATCACGCTAACCGGCCACGCGCTGGATCCGGTCGGGGGCAGGGCACAGCTAGGCCGTCATGGTGGGGGTCATGGCGGCTGGATCCGCTCCGGTCTAGACAGCGGCTGGACCACGACATGGGATGGACCTCGTCGCTGCTCCGGGCTGGCGGCCACAGGAGTTCGTGGTGGCCCGGCACGACGGCCACGAGAGGGTGCAGCGGCGCGCGGCTCCAGGTGGTGGCCACGGGAGGGCGCGGCAACCCCGTCGCCGGTGGCTCAGGGGGAGGAGGCGCGACCTCGGATCCCGTCGAGCCGGCTGTGTCGCGGCTCCATGCGGCGACCATGGGGAGGGCGTGGCGTCCCGGCGCGGCGGCCACGGGAGGAAGCTGGGTTGGGGGCGGTTGGTGGCCGGGGGCGGATGCGTCCTGGAGAAGGGAAGAGCGTGTGGGTGGGTGGGGATAGGAATGAGGAGGTGGGTGGGTGGGGCAGTTATTTTTAATCTGTGTCGCAACTCAGTTCGATGGGCTGCGAAGAGTTTTTGGTGCGGGTGGGTGTTGGAAAAACAAGAGGTAGTGTTGTTAGAATAGACCCACCCTATATATATATATATATATATATATATATATTTCCGGATTGTCCCGGTACCGTATCTCGTGATTTTGTGTGTTTTCTTTTCGAGCCGTTTCTTCCAGGAAATCTTTCAGCTAGACCTAGGTGCCATGGCTTCCCCAAGTTCCCCCAAGGACAAGTTTGTCGTCAACGCCATCAAACCTTACCTCACTGAGGTGAAGAAGCACCCTCAAACGGTTCGGGTGGAGGATGGTGTCCTCCACCAAGAAGATCTGAAGGGACTTGTCAAGGAGGGGAACATCCAGGCCAGGCTGGAAGAAGTGGAGCATGAAGTCTTCAAGTACAAGAAGATGGTCGAGCATGGTGTTGAAGCCAACTTCGCATCATCAACGATCTGAAGGCACATCACAAGAAGGAGATGTGGTCAAGCCTGAACGCACTGGAAAAAAAAGTTTTTGAGCTTCAAGGGCAGATTTATGATCTGCAGAACCAGGACGGTGAGTATGAACTAAAGTTTCTACGCATGGGTTTAGGTGCTGAAAGCAGGATCTTGGAGACTGAAGCTTCATATGAGACTGGAGAACGTCTTCCATGGAAGTGCTTCGCCAATTACTACATGGTCAACAAGAACAAGAATGAGGAGTGAAATCTCCTCGGGTAATAGCATCCCCTTAGCATGCTCCAAGGTTGGGGGAGTGCCCGGTATCTTTATCTTTATCTTCGTCTTTTAGAGTCAAGTAGAGTCGTATCATGTCTAGGAAAGTTATCTTATGAAATAGGTGTTTGCATTGAGGTCTATGATATGTCCCAAACGTATCGATAATTTCTGCTTGATCCATGCATGTTTTGTGTGATATTTCTATGATCTAGATACACTTTCATACACTTTTGATCATATTTGGACTAACCTATTAACTTAGTGCACCCCAGTGCAAGTTTCTGTTTTTTGCGGGTTTTCTATTTCAGTTTTCCCCCATATTAAAAGTGCTCCAAAAATTCGGGAAAATCAGATAAAAAATCAGCGCGAAGGCACCTTCCGGAGTCCCGAAGGGGGACCAGGTGGGACCCACCAGGGCCCCAGACGTCTAGCTAGCGCAGCCTAGGGCTTGGCCTTGCCAGGGGGCGCCTGGACCCCTGGTGGGCCCCCTGGCTGCCCCCTTCGCCTATATATCTCCCGTCACGTGAAATTTCCGATAACAGAACCCTTTTTCTCGATCTCGCCTCTGTTCTGCCGCCGCCGCGCTTCCAAGATCGGGAGCACCAAAAGGACCCTTCTCGGCACCCTGCCGGAGGGAGGATCGATCCCCGAGAGCTTCCCCTCCACCATGGACGCTTCCCGGATGTGCCGTGAGTAGTTTCCTTTGGACCATGGGTCCGTGATCAGTAGCTATGTGATGTTCTCCTTCCCTTTTTGTTCTTCATGGTTTAGACCTCGTGAGCTGCCCTACATGATCGAGGCACATATGTAATCTTTCTGCTGTTGCTATGATGAGTTTGATGGGATCTGATGGATTATGAGATTATGTTCAGATTGTGATAGAGTAATATATTTGGTTCTTATCTTTTATATTTTTGTTCCTAAGTAATTCTTGCATGTTCTCCGTTGCTGTTTATTGCTTTGGCCAAGTAGTAGGTAGTGACTCCAAGAGGGAACGTTATGCTCGGTTGTGGGTTCATGCCCTCTGATGACACGCTTGAGTGACATAAACATGAGTCTAGGGGATGTGCTGTTGCCACAAGGGGGAAAACAACAATGCTTGTAACCGCGGTTGCAAGGATTGTTTACTTTACGCAAAGTTCTTTTTAATGCAGTTGTCTGTTGCTTTGGGTTTACACTTTGGGAGGGGCTCGTAACTTAATACCAGCGAGATGTTCTGGATAGATATCTCAAGGTGGGTGATTAGTAATAGATGCAATTGGATTTAGGTCTACTTATTTTGGCGTACTTCCCATGCTTTTGAGCCTCTTCCTTTCTTTGTAGCATAGTTAGCATTGCGGTGCGTTTATAATCCTGTTAATTGCCATTCTGTAATTTGTTTACCTGGCATAGCAGTTTTATCGTCTTTTGGGAGAGAGACATCACTAGTGAACATGACAGGACCTCGTTCCATATTCTCATCATTGTTTACACGCTTATTTACTTTTCTGCTTTTACTTTCAGTTGCTATCATCATTATCATTATCCGTTGTGTTTTTTATCCTTTGTAAACAACAAGACCAGAGAGATTGACAACCTCTCTGAACTTCGTTGGGAGCAAAGTTATTTGTGTTTGTGTGTAGGTCCAGGTGAAGTAAGCAACCGTGAGTTGTGAATGGCGCCATTGTTCACTTCACCACCTACTTATCATTATCGGAGTCCTACTAGTCGATCTCAATCTTGGTATCTTCACCAAGGGAAACTTTCCGCTACGCTGCACCCCATCTTCCACTTGGGGTAGCAACGAAGGGCGAGAAGCAATTATCCTCTCTCGCGTATCAAGCAAATTTCTGGCGCCGTTGCCAGGGACTCCGAGTGATAAGATAGGGGAGTTGCCCACTACCTTTTACCTTTACTTTTTAGTCTTGTTAGTTAACTTTCAGTTTTTATCTTTGTGTCTTATATCAAAAATCACAAACAAAAATTTATCTTGCTGTTAGTAGTCCTCCTTGTTTAGATGAACATGTTAGGACTTGGTGCTTTGCGGGAATCGGAAGTTCTCGTTTTCCGTCAAAGGTATGGAGAAAATATGAAGAAGGCATGGGACAAAATTTCTGAAGCACATAAAAGAATTATGCCTTGGATACCTATAAAAATTGTGCTTAGAAATTTTTACCATGGTATTTTTAAGTGGTGTAAACACTCTCTTGATATTATAGCTGAAGGAGACTTTTTAGAGTGTGACGAAGCTAGAGCTCTTGATATTTTTCATAGTCTATCTATTATTTTGTGTATGATCGTAGTATTGATACTGTTATAGGTAGACTTGCCACTATTGAAAAGACGATGGATGCTCTAGACTTGAGGAAGGTAGAAGAACTTAAGTCCAACAAGAAAGAAATGTTGGAGATAGATGTTGATTGGGAGCCCTTTGTTAGGATTAGCATCTCTAACCAAGACTTCCTTGGTTTTTGTGATATTGGATCCATGGTTTCTACTATGCCAAAATTATTTTATGATTCTTTGAAACTAGATATGGATAAATTTTCATCTTATCATGAACATGCTAATGGAGATATTTCAGAGGTTAAAGGAAATGTAAAAGAAGTCCAAGTTGCATTCCTTCATAGGATTGCACCCATGGATTTCTTCATCATGGAGCCAAACCAAAGTAACATCGTGCTTGGAAGGGACTTCCTCCGAGCTATGAAAGACTTCATTGATCTTGGTATCGGGCACATACGCTTGCACGGTAAGGCGAAAGGTAAGTACCTCTTTCCTAGGAAGAAGAAGAATGAGCTTATTGAAAATCAATTTGATGATTTTTATGATTCCGACGATCTTGGAGACCTTTGATTCTTCTTTTGCCTTATGCCTAGCTTAAAGGCGTAAAAGAAAGCGCTTGTTGGGAGGCAACCCAAGATGTTTTTACTTCTGTTTTTAGTGGTCTTGATGATTGTTACTACTGTAGCAACATCATTGTATCTTTATTTCCAAGATTTGTGCCAAGTTCTAGCCTCTTATGATAAAGGAAGCAAAAGTTGTGACATGCTGTCGAGAAAACAGATTCTGTCTTCATGACGGAAAAAATCGGATCAAATCACCAGTTCATCTTTTTGAGATGAATTTTTTACACACCGTGATTTATACAATTGCGGAACTTTTGTATGTTCTGAGTTTTTTGATTTGAGTTGCAGAAGTACCAATAAAAAATTCTTTACTACCTGTTGTCCTGTTTTTCACAGATTCTGCCACGTTTTGTCTCTCCTTACTTTTGCAAACCTTAAGCTTGCTTTTTCTTTGAAAAAACCTTTTGGAAATCTTGAGAAACAGGAACTCTTCAAGAATATCTTTATATCAAGTGGGAAAAATATATTTTATTAAGGGTACTAACCTCTCTAATCATCTTATGATGAGTTATGTATGAAGGGAGTTTTCAAGTGTGCGATGGAAGATGATGAAAGAAGATCCAGGAGTGTCAAGCGCTCAAGCTTGGGGATTCCCCCATGAATCCCCAATAAATATTCAAGGAGACTCAAGCGTCTAAGCTTGGGGATGCCCCCGTGCATCCACTTCTCCATCAACAATCATCAGTTCGTCCTTCGTCTCACTATATTTTTATCACTTCATGCGTTATGTGCTATGCTTGGAGCGTCTCGCTCTTAGGTTTTATTTTTAGTTTTATTTAGCTTTTCTTGCTGTTAATAACAAGTTAGACCCCTTCTTACTTTGTGTGGGAGATAAACACGCTCCACTTTCATAATCAAGAACACATCATAGGATTTTTTCATGCTTATCTTTGTGCTGTTGTGTGTTCTTTATCTTTTCGTAGCTACTGCCATGTTTAGTTTTAGTTTTATTTTGTATTTAGCAAGAGCCTTGGATTTTGTTTAGTTTTTTGCTGGAACTCTCATTAGTTTTCATGTTTATCTTGTTAAGAGATTTGGTTGTTGTCCTGAGTTGTGTCTTATCTTGAAAGTAGGTAATTGAGGTTGCTATTTAATTTTAGTAGTAACTTGCAATAGTTTTGAGGCATTGATGTGAGTAATTTTTGAACATTTGGTGTCAAGAGCTCTAGCCTATTAGTGATAGGTGTCGTATTTTGGGCAATCCGTGTTTATTTTCAAAACCTACTAAACTAGTTGAGATCTCTAGCTACTAGATGGATCGCTAATCTTTGGAGGATCGAATATTAGAGTACACTCACGTACCATGAGTCGAGGATGCGCAAGGATAACAAAACCCCCATACACTCCTCCTCGGGGTAATTGTCTCGTTGTGAACCTCCTTATTAGATTGAGAGTTACTGATAATAAGTTCATGAGTTCTTCGGACTAATGTAAGTATTGAAAGTTGACACTTCCACCTCCTCATATTTGCTAGCCTCTCCTGTGCCATGCATTGCCTTCTTCTCACTCCGAGAGTTGGCGTCCACCTTCGCCGGTACATCCAAACCCTTGGAATGATACGCTCTGTCATCATAAACCTACTTATATCTTTCCTCCAAACAACCACCATACCTACCTATCAAGGCACTTCCATAGCCTTTCCAAGATATATTGCCATGCAACATCCACCTCTTCATGACTTGATCTTCATGTCATACATGTTCCTTCTACAGTGACAGCGGCATACATTGCATACATCATGATAGCTACATCTTCTTTATGATTTGAGTACCTTGTAAAGTGTGAAAGATCTTCTATGCCCTCTTGTAAATTAGAGTGTTGCCCTTAAGTGATGAAAAGATCCCAAAGTGGACAAAATAAAATATCCCGAAGAGGACAAATGAGAGTTAAATAGAAAGAGCCATTGAGGCTACCAAAAAAATACAAAAAAATAGAAAAAAGAGAAAAATAAATAAAAAGAGAGAAAGGGGCAACACTACTATCCTTTTGAAAGATCCACACTAGTTTTGAAAGGGGCAACACTACTATCCTCATCATTGTTTACACGCTTATTTACTTTTCTGCTTTTACTTTCAGTTGCTATCTTCATTATCATTATCCCTTGTGTTTTTGATCCTTTGTAAACAATAAGACCGGAGAGATTGACAACCTCTCTGAACTTAGTTGGGAGCAAAGTTATTTGTGTCTGTGTGTAGGTCCAGGTGAAGTAAGGAACCCTGAGTTGTGAACGGCGCCATTGTTCACTTCACCACCTACTTATCATTATCGGAGTCCGACTGGTCAATCTCAACCTTGGTATCTTCACCATGGGAAACTTGCCGCTACGCTTTATCTCACCTTCCACTTGGGGTAACCAACGAAGGGCGAGAAGCAATTATCCTCTCTCGCGTATCAGTCTATCACTCCTTTGTGGAGAGTCTTGTATTCGTGAGTGTAGAGTCGTCTATGAAGGAATATTAATGACAAATCTATTGGTTCCTTCGCTGCACTCGGTATTCTCTTCGTGCAATCAACCTTATATGCTGATTCTTATGGGGAGTATTGACTTTATATCAGGCATGGCTCTGCAAACTTTATTTCAATCTTAGCAAACATAGCTTTGGTCATAACAACATGCTTGATTTTCTCAAGTAGCGACATAGCCAAAACCTTTATGTTATTATGCTTGAAGTGTTATGTTGAATAGGAAGACAACTTGAGGTGTTATGCTTACTTTAATGTTTAGGATTTATATGCTTTGCATCCAAGTCATCATCAATTGTCTGTTCTCTCAAAGCCTTTTCTAGGCAAACTTTGTATTAATTAGAATTCATCTTATGCATCCATACCCTGAAACCAATATCTTCCATATTAGTCCACCATACCTTCCTACTCGTGGTATTTTCCTACCACTCCTAAAAGTATAGAATTCATGTGTTATCCTTAAATGTTCAAAATCTTCTGTTTTGTGCCTCTGGTTTAGCTCATGAGGAAGTAGTAGGTAGTTCATGATCTTCTTAAGTTGGACAAGTTTTACACCGGGATTGCATGTCTAATCTACAAACCCCTAATACGAGGAGGAACTGGCATGAGTGCGCCGAGCTCATAAGATAATACAACAAACAAACCCTCCTTCACGCTTGGTCTATGAGAAATCAAAAACTTTGGTAGTGATAAACAAAGGAGATTAAGGGGATGTGATCGTCCCCACTTGGGAGCCGTTCCTCAAAACTTGTCCAGCTTGAGAAGTAGTTGAGCTATCTATTAGCATTCATTGACAAACCATGCACCTCCCAAAACTTCTTTTTATTCTTTTTGATTTAAGGATAGCACATGTTTTTTCCCTACTTCCCGATAGCAGGGCCTGTCCTTTACTTTTATGTTGAGTCAGTTCTTCCTACTTCCTTCTTTTCTTAAAGAGAATAAACACTTGATGTTTACAAAGATTCATTCATATAATGCTGCATTAAGTTTTGTCATGCCACATCCTTGTTGACATTATCATTTGATAAGTAAGTTGTTTGCAAAGCTTAGGCCAAGAAAACATCTTCCTTTGTGTTAGCATTTTCACTTCATGACTAATAACATGTTCTTTCAAAAACTTCAAAATGATCCATTATAAAGTGGAAGAGAAAAAATAAAAGTTATTAGTTGTCCTTTGACCAAGGATATGTTTGCCATAATTTGATGAGTTTCCTTATCCCTACTTTTGATTATAATTGTTATTACTCTTTCATAAGGGCCTTATGAGTTGAGGTTGCTGTTGAGGATGCTTGAGTTTGGTGAAGAAATCATGATGCTTCTTGTCCGTATTCTATTTATCGACACTTCACTCTCTAAACTTGTGGACAGGTTTACCGAGCTCAGTATTCGCTTGGGGACAAGAGAGGTCTAATCTTGGGGGAGTTGATACGTCCAAAATGCATCACTATTTTATATCGTAATTCACCCCTATTCATTGATATATTTCACATTATGATATTGTTTTGGCTTGTTTTACACAGTTTGCTACTTTTCGGTGCCGAAACAGCTGACGCATGATTCAGTGGTGAAAAGTGGACATGAGTTTTCCCTGCTTGCCTATAACAAGGCATGTCCTTTACTTTTATGTTGAGTCAGTTTCTCCTACTTCTTTCTTTTCCCAAAGAGAACATACACTTGATGTTGATGAGGATTCATTCATATAATGCTGCATTAAGTTTTGCCATGACACATCCTTGTTGACATTATCTTTCGATTAGTAAGTTGTTTGCGAAAGCTTATGCCAAGCAAGCATTTTCCTTTAAGTTAGCATTTTCACTTCATAACTAATAACATGTTCTTTCAAAATCTTCAAATTGTTTCATTATAAAGTGAGAGAAAAAAGTAAAAGTTATTAGTTGTCCTTTGACCAAGGATATGTTTGACATAATTTGATGAGTTTTCTCAGCCCTACTTTTGATTATAATTGTTATTACTTTCTCATAAGGAGCTTATGAGTTGAGGTTGCTGTTGAGGATGCTTGAGTTTGGTGAATAAATCATGATGCTTCTTGTCCGTATTCTATTTATCGACACTTCACTCTCTAAATTTGTGGACAGGTTTACCGAGCTCAGTATTCGCTTGGGACAAGCGAGGTCTAAGCTTGGGGGAGTTGATACGTCCGAAATGCATCACTATTTCCTATCGTAATTGACCCTTATTCATTGATATATTTCCTGCTATGATGCTATCCTTATGTTGTTTTGGCCTATTTTACACAGTTTGCAACTTTCCGATGCCGAAGCAGCAGATGCAGGATTCAACGGCAAAAAGTGGACGCAGAGTTGCTGAATCAGAAGACCTCCAAATGAGCTGAAAATCGACGAAGCTCATTTTTAGGAAGATTGATAAAGGCACGCAAAACGGGAGCCAGAGGGGGGCCACCAGGTGCCCAGGCGCCCCCTAGCGCGGCCCCCACCAGGGGCGCGCCGGGAGGCCGTCTGGACCCCTGGAGACACTCCAGGCTCCCATCTCTTGCCTATATACCCTTCGTCATTCAAAAACCCTAAAAGAGGAGTCTCGCGAGTTCCGCCGCAGCTCCGAGGCGGAAACCTACATAAAAGAAATGGCATCTCCGGCGGGCAGATTACGCCGGGGAGAACACTTCCCGAAAGGGGAGATCATCACCATCGTCATCACCATCGTCACGGGCATCATCAACATCATCCCCAACATCAGCACCATCTCCATCTTCATCCCTTCTCATCTCACCATTGAAATTTGCGTTGTAACCCATACCATCCATCCTCTCTACTCTACCGGTGTTGATTACCTATTTGTGGTGAATGCTATTGAGTTTTGTTGGAGAATTATTGTTATGTCCAGATTGTTTATCATATATTTATCACCACTGATCATGATCTCTTTTATGTTTTGTGAGTAGTTACTTCAGTTCTTGAGGACATGGGAGACGTCTTGTTGTTAGTAGTCATACGATGTTGAAGTAATATGTGTTGTTTGATATTTAAGTTGTGTTGTTATTCTTCTAGTGGTCTTATATGAGTCGAACACATAACACTTCGCCTTGTTAATGACCTAGAGGAATACATTGTGTATAAAGGATGCTTACGGTGGGTTGCCGGAGTGACAGAAACCTGAACCCCAATTCGCACAATTTTTCACAAGGGAATAATGGGTCCTTGATCTTATTTTTGTGGTTAGGCTTTTGCCTTAATTTCTACCTTGTATTTGCGGATGCTTGCAAGGTGTTTAATCATAAGTGTGCACTTGTCTTAGTCTAGAAGGTGTAGTAGCATAGATCCACCCACTCAACACTTATCAACACAAAACATAGTATCGATACGGAATATGGAAAAAGCACATGACTACCTCTCACGTGTGTCCTCAAGAACGCTTTAGCCTTTGTAAATTCAGTTGCTAGGCTTATCCTTTGATCAAAAGGATTGAGCCTCTTGTTGCTCCTCAGTACCTTTTACTTTGCTTGTTTTTATCTTCTTGTTGCTTATACCGAAAACCCCTAAAAAGTTATCTTTCAGTGCTTGCAGTTATTCCTTGTCCAAAGTCACTTATCAATACCTTCCGCTCCTCGTTGGGTTCGGCACTCTTACTTATCGAAAATGCTACAATATATGCCCTATAGTTGAGGGTCATCAGTTAGTGAGTAGATGCTGATGGATAAACGGTATACTTGTCTTGGCGTACTGGCCATACTTTTGAGCCTCTAACTTTCTTGCAGCATAATTAGCATTGCAGTGTGTTTATAATTCTGTCAATTGCCCAGCTATAATTTGTTCACCCAGCTTAGCTGTTTTATCGTATTTTGGCAGAGAGACATCACTAGTGAACATCATGGGACCCCGGTCCATATTTCCACCATGGTTTACACCTCAACTCTTTACTACTTTATTTCCTTTCAGTTGCAATCAAGATCACTATTTCCCGCTCGTGTTTGATCCTTTGTAAACGACAAGACCGGAGATATTGACAACCTCTCTGAACTCGTTGGGAGAAAAGTTACCTTTGTCGTGTGCAGGTCCAGGTTAAGGGAGCAATATCTTTCAGATGGCACATTGGTCACTTCACCACCTTCTTATTGATCCTCGGAGTCCTCCTGGTTCGATAAACCTTACAGTCCTCGTGTAAGGGAAATTTGCTTCTACTACATCCTAACCTTCAACTTGGGGTAACCAACGAGGAGATGTTATCTACACCCATCACCAACGAGTACAGAGAGGTTGTCAATCTCTCCGGCCTTATCGTTTACAAAAGATCAAACACACGGTGGAAATAATGATGGTGATTGCAACTGAAAAGGAAATAAAGTAGTAAAGAGTTGAGGTGTAAAAAATGGTGGAAATATGGACCGGGGTCCCATGATGTTCACTAGTGACGTCTCTCTCCCAAATGACGATAAAACAGCTAAGCTGGGTGAACAAATTACAGCTGGGCAATTGATAGAATTATAAACGCACTGCAATGCTAATTATGCCACAAGAAAGTTAGAGGATCAAAAGTATGGGCTGTACACCAAGACAAGTAGACCATTTATTCATCAGCATCTACTCACTAATCATCCACCTTTAGATATCTATCCAGAACATCTCGCTGGTATTAAGTTGCGAGCCCCACCCAAAGTGTAAACCCAAAGCAACAGAAAACTGCATTAACAAACTTTGCATAAGGTAAACAATCCTTGCAACCGCGGTTACAAGCACCGTTGTTTTCTCCCTGGTGGCAACAACACATCCCCTACTCTCATTTTTCTGTCACTCAAGCTAGACATCAGGGGGCATGCACCCACAATCAAGCATAACGCTCACTCTTGGAGTTACTATCTACTACTTGGCCAAAGAAATAAAAAGCAATGGAGAACATGCAAGAATTACTCACGAACAAAATATAAAAGGAGAACCAAATATATAACTCATCACAATCTGAACATAATCCTATAATCCATCGGATCCCAGCAAACACAGTATAGCAACAACAGGAAAATTACATAGGTGCCTTGATCATGTAGGCAGCTCACAAGGGCTAAGAATTGAAGCACAAGATTTGAGAGAAGACCCATGGTCCAAGGGGGACTACTCACGGCACATCCGGGAAGCGCTCATGGTGGTGGAGAAGCTCCCGGAGGTCAATCCTCCCTCCGACAGGGTGTCGGGAAGAGGTCTTCTGGTGCTCCCGATCTCGGGATTGCAGCGGCGGCGGAACAAATGTGAAATTCGCGATGCGGGGTCTCTTTTTAGGGTTTCTACATCGAGGGGGTAATATAGGCCAAAGGGGGGGCACCAGGGGAGGTGATACGTCCCAAATGTATCTATAATTTATGCTTGTTCCATGCTATTTTATGTGACATTGCTACATGTTTTGCTACACTATTATATCATTTTACACATATTTGGACTATCCTACTAACTAAGTGCACCCAGTGCCAGTTTCTGTCTGCTGATGTCTGTAAGTTGCAGGTATTTTACCTGAATTTTCAGAGATCCAAAAATTCTAGAAAAATAAGATGAAAAAGCAACGAGACGGAAGTTTCCAGAGCTGCAAAGGAGGACTTGGGGTGCCCACCTGGCACCCAGGCATCCAGGTGGCGCGTCCCCCTTCCCTGGTCGTGCCACCAGGGTGCCTGGGAGGTGGGGCCACCCCCTGGCTGCCGCCTTTGGCCTATATTACCTCCTCGTCATGAAAACCCTCGAGGAGAACCCCGCATCGCAAATTTCCTCTCTGTTTCGCCGCCGTCGCGCTTCCAAGATAGGGAGCACCAGAAGACGTCTTCCCGCACCCTGTCGGGGGGAGGATTGACCTCCGTGAGCTTCTCCACCACCATGGACGCTTCACGGATGTCCCTTGAGTAGTCCCCCTTGGACCATGGTTCCATGACCAGTAGCTTTGTGATTTCTTCTGTCCAATCTTGTTCTTCAATTCTTAGTTCTTATGAGCTGCCTTACATGATCAAGGAACCTATGTAATTTTCCTGCTGTTGCTATGCTGTGTTTGCTGGTATCTTATGGATTATGAGATCATGTTCAAACCGTGATGAGTTATATATTTTGTTTACCTTTTATATTTTGTTCTTGAGTAAATCTTGCATGTTCTCCATTACTTTTAATGGCTTTGCCCAAGTAGTAGATAGTAACTCCAAGAGGGAGCGTTATGCATGATTGTGGGTTCATGCCCCCCGATGTCTAGCTTTAGTGACAGACACATGACACTAGGGGATGTGCTGTTGCCAGGGAGAAAACAACGGTGCTTGTAACTGCGGTTGCAAGGTTTGTTTACCTTATGCATAGATTGTTAATGCAGTTGTTTATTCCTTTGAGATTACACTTTGGTTGGGGCTCGCAACTTAATGCCAGCGAGATGTTCTGGATAGATATCTCAAGGTGGATGATTAGTGAGTAGATGCAGATGGATTACGGTCTACTTGTCTTGGCGTACTGCCCATACTTTTGAGCCTCTAACTTTCCAGTAGCATAATTAGCATTGCGGTGCATTTATAATTCTTCCAATTGCCCAGCTGTAATTTGTTCACCCAGCTAGTTATTTTTTCCTCTTTTGGGAGAGAGACATCATTAGTGAACATCATGAAACCCATGTCCGTATTTCCACCATTGTTTACACCTCCACTTTATTTGCCGCTTTATTTCCTTTCGTTGCAATTATCACTATTGTCCTCTTGTGTTTGATCCTTTGTAAATGACAAGGCCGGAGGGATTGACAACCCCTCTGTACTCGTTGGGATCAAATTTATTTGTTTCTGTGTGCAGGTCCCCGTCAACTCTCATGTCATAAAGTGATCTCTGGCGCCGTTGACACCTACTTGCAGAATTCGGAGTCCGCCAGAGACATAAACCTTGGTATCTTCACCGAGGGAAACTTGCTTCTAGGCTACATCTCAACCTTCCACTTGGGGTAACCAACGAGGGGCGAGAATCCATCAAGCTAATTGCTGGCGCCGTTGTCTGGGGCTCCAATCTTCAAGATAGGGGAGTTCCACACTATCTTTTACGTTTTCTTTTTAGTCTTGTTAGTTTACCTTCTTGCTTTTGCTTTAGAGTCTTAATTATATGAAAAACCAAAAAAATAGTTTCTACCTTTTGTCTTTGTCTTTGTCTGCCTACTGTTATCATGGGTGTGGAACCACCCAAATATGGTAGGATGGACATGTTTCACTTGGATCGTCTCTGATGCATTTGTGCTCGCGCTAAAAACCCGACCGACTTGGTTGAGGGAAAATCATTGGATGAGAATGATCATTATGCGTGACACCGCTTATTTCAGAAAGGGAAACACTTATGGGATCAATACAAACTTCTCATTGCTATGCTGAATCTTTGTGCCACATTTATGATTTTACTTGTTGCTCTAAAAAAGATCATACACAACTTCCTTTCCAATAAGATTTTAATGAGAATGAGATCATATATTCTTATGCTAAAGGTGTTTATGATGACTTTGATGTTGAAAAGATTGAAGAGTTTGTTGCTTTTAAGGGTGCTTATGACATTGCTTCTTTGATTGAAAAGTATTAGATACTATTCACAAGTCCAAAAACCTTGCAGCTCTTGCTTATTGCTTTGAGAATTATATTTGCAATGATTATAGTGAGGATTTAAAAAAAATGTTTGGTGCCCAAGAAGAAGCTAAAGATTTCTATGATGAGGAATCCTATGATTCCGAGGACTCACTTGATACATCCCTTTCTGAAGATCTTGATACTTGCTTTGTTGATGGCCATGATGCCAATATGGATTATGCTTGCGAAGATGAACTTGCTATAGTTCCTTATGTTAAGAATGAAATTATTGCTATTTCACCCACACTTGATTGAACTATTATCCTTTTGAAATCTCCAACTCATATTCCGAAGAATTTTGCTCGTATTAAGGCTCAATGTGAGGGGTTGCATTTATCTTCTGATTCTAAAAACCGTGTTGAAAACAATACACGTTTGCTTGTAGGTAATGAACAACATGCTTTATGTGATAGTTATATTCTTTATGTTGTTCATGATGCTACTGAAAATTATTTTGAGAGAGGAAAGTTTGGTTGTAGAGACTTCCATGTTACTAAAACAACTATCTTTATGATGAAAGTTTTGATGTTGTTCTTGTTCTGACTTCCTATGAATCTCACCTTGTGCTTCTTTGATTTATTTTCTTACGATATTCCTATGCATAGGAAGTGGGTTAGGCTTAAATGTGTCTCGTATTTTCTTCTTGATGCTCTCTTTTGCTTCAACTCTTATTCTCTTGTGAGCATCTTTTAAAATCTTCATGCCTAGCTAAAAGGCATAAAAGAAAGCGCTTGTTGGGAGGCAACCCAAGATGTTTTTACTTCAATTATTAGTAGTCTTGATGCTTGTTACTACTGTAGCCATATCATTGTATCTTTGTTTTCAAGATTTGTGCCAAGTTTTAGCCTCCGATTGCAAGAAAGTTCAAAAGTTCTGACATGCTGTCCAGAAACAGATTCTGCCCCCTTGACAGAAAAATTAGCCGTAAATCACCAGATCATCTTTTTGTTCTGATTTTTTTGACAGCATGATCTATACAATTATCTTTCATGCGTATGTTCTGAGTATTTTTATTTGAGTTGCAGAAGTACCCCAAAATAATTATTAACTACCCGCTGGTCTGTTTTTCACAGATTCTGCCACGTTTTGCAACTTCATCGTTTTGCAAACCTTGAGGTTGCTTTTTATTTGCAAAAACTTTTCGGCAATCTTGATAAACAGTTGATATTCAAAAATATCTTTATTTCCAGTGGAGAAAAATTATTTTATCATGGGTACTAACCACTCTAATCAGCTTATGATGAGTTTCATATGAAGGGAGTTTTCAAGTATGCGAAGGAACATGATGAGAGAAGATTTGGGAGTGTCAAGCGCTCAAGCTTGGGGATGCCCTAATGCACCCCCAAGAAATATCCAAGGATACTCAAGCGTCTAAGCTTGGGGATGCCCCCGTGCATCCCCTTCTCCATCAACAATCATCCGTTCGTCCTTTTGGATGCTATATTTTTATCACTTCATATGTTATGTGCTAAACTTGGAGCATCCCACTCTTTAATTTTTAGCTTGTTTTATTTTTTCTTGATATTCATAACAATTTGGATCCTAGCCTTCATTATTTGGGAGAGAAACACGCTCCACTCCACCCTAGAACACAACATAGGCTTGCATGCTTATCTTTCTTTTTTTGTATGTTCTATATCTTTTCATAGCTGCTGTCATGCTTAGCTCATAGTTTTCATGCTTATCTTTTTAAGAGCTTTTGTTTAGGCTTGTTTTAGGAACTCTCTTGAGTATTCATGCTTATCTTGTTTAGAGAGTTGGCTTGTTGCACTCAGTTGTGTGTCTTGCATGAGTAGGTAATTAAGGTTGCTTTTACAAGTGTAGTAGTAACATGCAATAGTTTTGAGGTATTGATTTGAGTAATGTTTAGACATTAGGGTGCCAAGAGCTTGAGCCTATTAGTGATATTTTCGTATTTTAGGAAATCCGTGCTTATTTTCAAAAACTACAAAAATTAGTTGAGAACTCTAGCTACTAGATGGATCACTAACCTCTGGAGGGGTTGGAATATATAGAGTACCCTCACGTACCATGGTTCGAGGATGCGCAAGGATAACCAAACCCCGATACACTCCTCCTCGGGGTACTCGTCTCTTTGTGAACCTCCCGATTAGATAGAGAGTTAACGATAATAAGTGCATGAGTTCTTCGGACTAATGCGAGTATTCAATTGTTGGCACTTCCACCTTCCTTATTTTGCTAAGGTGGGCATCCCAGACTTTATGTCCGAAGCGATGAGCTGTGTATATGATCAATTCGCATGACACACAACTCGACATGGATATCATAGCCTCAATGTTCATACAATACCGAATACAAGTCTTACAAATAACATAGTCTTACATGGCCTCATCGGGCTCAAATAGAAGCGGAATAAGAAAAATCATCAAAGGTAGCAGTGGCATAATCTACAGGGAAGATCAGAGCATAGCACGTCCTAGTAATCGCCGTTAGCATCATCATGATATACATGCTCCTCCAAGCCTGGCCGATTGAATAACCAGGGACAAAGCCGTGAGTACATACAAAGTACTCGCAAACCACCTAGAGAAAGAAACAAAGTTTTGCATACGAAAATAATGGGATGGCTATATGGTGCCGTGAGCCTGCACCGTAGTCGAAGAGCACAAAGGTTCCTTCCGACACTAGGCCTAGAGAATTTCACCATCGACTTCGAGGGCTATCGAATCTGTGGAATCACCCATCAATGTGTAGTTATAAGACCCCAGAACTAAGACAAACAAGCTTCCAACTAGCCCTGTCCCATACTAGAGAATAGTGGTTGTACTGTAAGGCTAGGTTTTGGCGGCACTTATAGAGAGTCCCTCCAGACTTTGTCCATGTCCGACGATGTTCCACAAACCCATCCATACCACCTTCTTAGGTGTATGCCGTACCATATAGGGTGAAGTATGCCTATCCAAGTTGTTATGTAATGCTAAATACTAGAGTCGGGGGATGGTCTCGACAGAATGTCAGGATAATCGGGGTTCTACTTAGTTTTTTCCAAATAGGTAGGCTATGGGGTGGTGTGGAGTTTTCCTAGTATAACTACTACAATCCCAAACCATATGAATATAATACTAGCATGATACAATATAAGTGATACAAGAAAGTAAAAAGGGTAATGCGAAGTTTTGAGTTTTGACGGTGGGTTGCCTTCCTCGGCGATATACCCTGGACCGGCTTCTTCGACGGCTTGGAAGGAGTCTTCACCTACAACGTCAATCGTCTCGTCTAGACGTTGCGAAACAAAAGAAATTCACACCATCACAACATGGCAATAGCAAGCACAATATTTCATCACTCAATTTTCACAAGCAATAGCAAACAACAAAGGACAAACAATTTTTCAAGGTTTTATATTTATTAAGATTTAAATTCTCATAGCACCACAACCAAGTTAAATATTATAACATGGCACTAGGATAATTTTGGTGGATTGGTTAACATCAAGATAAAATAAAGCAAACCTTAACAAAAAGCAATGTTTTCACCCATCTTATTCACTAACCACTTTTTATTTTATTTTATTTTTATTATCTAAAAGCATAAAAATTTGCTACTGACCACAGGCTATTTAAAAAAAGTTCTAACAATTTAATACCACTAATATAAATTTTATAGAAATTAAACAAGTAATAAAATTAATAATAAATGGTCACAATTTTATTTTAGAAAATCAAAATTCTACACATGCAGAAAAATAGAGCATAATTATATAAACAACACAAAATTTATTTCATAATTTGCTGACCTACATTTATTTTTCTAATATTATTCTAGTGCTGCAAATCAAATAAAAATAAGAAAGGAATTAACAAGCCGGCCCGTGGCTAAACTGCGCCCACGGGCAAGCTTTTCCAGTGGGCCGAGCCCAGGCACTGAGGCGCGCTGGCTCTGTCTCTGATCGTTTTTTTAGAAAAAAACCGAATGGTTATTCGACCTCCCTGGCCGTTGGATCAAGGGCCGATCGAACGGTCAGGGGGTCGTCTTCCCCAGGTGTACGAGGTGTGGCCTCTTCGTACAACCATGGTGGACAGAGGCTAGGGCGTTGCTTACCGGAGGTCCTCCCGGCGGCGAGGGGTGGCGGGAATGGGTGGAGGAGGTGCAGCTAGGCCCGGGGGCCCCATTTTTTGCTGAGAACGGAGGCAGGGGACGTCGAGAACAGCGGCGACTCGGGGTAGACCGTCGGGGCAGTGGCGAGGCTCGGGTCGGCTCCTCCGCGTCTCCTCCTTGCCGGCGGTTCCTCGCCAGCGTCGGCTCCGGTGTGGGGCGGAGAGGGGGCTCGCCGGCCGGCCCTCTCCTCCTCTTTTCTCTTCTCCTTCCTCCTTTTCTTCCTCCTACTCCTCTTTCCTTCTTCTCTGTTCTTCTTCTACTACTCGGTCCGGGGATGGGAGGTGGTGCGGTGAGTGGAGTGAGGAGAGGGGAGGGTTGGGGCTCCCCTTTCATAGAGTGAGGAGGGGGGGTGCGAGAGTGGGAAGGGCGAGCGGGGAGGCACACGCGTGCTCTCTCCCCCGACGTTCCGTGGCCTTCCCGTCGGTTGGGAAGCGATGGCGGTGAGGGCTGACGTCGCCCTCATGACATCATAGCGGGGCCCGACAGCTGACGTTTGCGGGTGTTAGAGAGGCTGACACGCGGGCCAGGGGTGTAAGGGGCTGGGAGAGAGAAGGTGGGGCGCAGGATAGCTAGAACAGATGGGATTTGGCCCAGGGGGGTTTCTCTTTTTTTACTGTGTTAATTCTTTTGTAATAATTATGGTCTAATCTTTATTTAAGTTTGATATAAAATTTCAAACTTGAGTTTCCTATAAATCCTATAATACTACAGAAGTATTATACAAATATATTTAGGATTTTTTGGACTTGTGTAATTGGGTTTATAATATTAATACTATTATTGTATTAGCAACTAATAAATTAGCATTTTTAAAATATTTTTAATTAATACCTTCTCCTATAGAGGTATTTTTTGTTATTTAAATAATGAATTTTTGTGAAGTCAAATATTTATTTAGGCCAAAAGTTATTGCTCTGATTTCCTATGGTTGTAAAAATGTGGCTATTATAATATGAGTGGAGTGCTAAACCATTTTATTGGTTGATTATTTTTAGAATGACACGGGAAAACAACAAAGCAACACAAGGCAAGGAAATAACCACTTGGCAAACAAGACATGGCATGGCAACACAACAAAGCAAAGTTTTTGTTCACCCTAAAATTTCGCATAAAAGTTGGGGTGTGAGAGACCTTCCCCCCTTAAAAGAATCTCGTCCCCGAGATTCACAAGCTAGTGAAGAGATGCGGGAACTCGCGCTTGAGGTAGTCCTCCCGTTCCCAGGTGGCTTCCTCCTCTGTGTGATTTGTCCACTGGACCTTGTGGAACTTGATCGCGCGCTTACGGGTGTCTCGGGTGGCTTCTTCCAGGATACGAAGGGGTGTCTCTCGGTAAGTGAGATCATGGTTGATATTCACCGTGTGGTGATCGATGTTATTTAAAACATCGGTCTTGTCCGGCACCTCCAGACACTTCCGGAGCTGCGAGACATGGAAGACGTCGTGCACATCAGATAGCTCTTCGGGCAGTCTCAGCTGATAAGCATCTTGGCCTCGTCTGGCTGTCACCTCAAATGGTCCAATGTATCGGGGTGCTAGCTTCCCCTTCACATGGAATCGCCGCATTCCCTTCAGTGGGGTGTCTCGAAGATACACAAAATCTCGAACGGCAAAAGTCACCTCTCGACGCTTGGTGTCGGAATAACTCTCTGTCGAGATTGAGCGGTCTTGAGACGCTCACGAATCAACTGGACTTTCTCTTCTACCTCCTTCAAAACGTCGGGTTCAAAAATCTTCCCTTCTCCGGTCTGAGACCATCTTAGGGGTGTGCGACACTTTCGTCCATAAAGGGCTTCAAATGGAGCCATATGCAAACTCGACTGGTAGTTGTTGTTGTAGGAGAATTCTGCATAGGGCAAGCAGTCCTCCCACTTGGAACCATAGGCTAGAGCACATGCGCGGAGCATATCCTCTAGTATCTAGTTCACTCGCTCGGTCTGGACTCCGGTCTGCGGGTGATAGCTTGTGCTGAATGTGAGCTTGGTGCCTAGTGCCTCCTGGACTTGCTTCCAGAACCTCGAGGTAAACTGGGTACCTTGGTCAGACACAATCTCCTTTGGAACTCCGTGCAGACATACGATCCTCGACATGTACAAGTCTGCCAGCTGATCTCCTCGATAGGTGGTTTGCACAGGAATGAAGTGAGCTTCCTTGGTGAGTCGGTCGACGATGACCCAGATAGATTCATGTCCCTTGCTCGACCTCGGCAGTCCTTTGATGAAGTCCATGCCTATCTGTTCCCACTTCCATTTAGAAACTCGGAGCGGTTGCAGCAATCCTGCAGGTCTCTGGTGCTCCGCTTTTACCCTTTGTCAAATGTCGCACTTGGCGACATACAAGGAAATTTCACGCTTCATACCGTGCCACCAGAACAAGTCCTTCAGGTCTTGATACATCTTAGTCCCTCCGGGGTGGATGGAGTAAGGTGTATCATGATCTTCTTTCAGGATAGTGAGCTTCAACTCCTCTACATTGGGCACACACAATCGGCCATCGAACCAAAGAACTCCTTCATCATCTGCCGAGAACTTTGGGGCCTTGCCGATGGGCATCTTCTTCTTGATTCCCTCGATACTATCGTTTCCCTTCTGTGCCTCCTTGATCTGATCAATCAGAGTCGGAGTCAGCTCGAGGTGAGCAAGAAAACCGGGTGTAACAAGTTCCAAACCCAGCTTCTCGAACTCCTCGTGCAGAGCTGACTTCTTATCTTTGATCATTGCATTAAGTGTGCAAGGCTTGCGGCTGAGGGCATTTGCTACCACATTGGCCTTGCCGGGGTGGTTGTCGTGGTTTAGTCACGGCAGATGTTCGTAGAGTCGGACTTATCGTGGGACCTTTCTTGCGAGGCGAATTCGAGGAGAGAGTCGACATAGAAACGGGACTCGGCGATTTGCCCAGGTTTAGGCCCGTCGATGCGGTAGAGACCTACTCCTGCTTCTTGACTATTGGGGGATCGACTCCTCAATAGGAAGAGCTGATCTATCGATTACAAACATGATGTTTCGCTACCTTAGTCTCGTGGAGATCTAGGTTATGGCGCGAGTTGTCTTGTCCTGGCTTGAGGTAAGTTCTGGCTCTGGCTCCCATGGACCTCGTCTTATAAAGGTGCCGGGTCCCGGGATTCCTAGAGTCCGACTCCTACACGATGTGGATTTCTATTCTACTTTACAAGTTTGCTACGTGTTATACAAGGTAAGTCGAATTCCTTCTAGGGCTTCGATTTTCACGCTTGGCACGTCATACTCCTGGTCGGGTCTTCTTTGTGGGCCTTCATATGTAAGTCGGCCCAGAGGTTTCTAATGCCGGGTCTATGGGCCTGATCCATTCCCCCGACATTAGCCCCCAGGATTGTTGTGATGCTTTAGTCTTCACAACAATCTTCTTTGTTTTCTTCATTGCCGCCGGCTCTTCATGGTTCAAGGGCCGACTTTATGCTTAGCATTAGAGTCGTCTCTCTTCAATCTTGCTTTGATTCTTTTATCTTTATGAAGTCGAATCTTCTGGTTGAATCAACTATCATTTGATGCTTACTAGGAGCCGACGTCAATTCTTTTTAGCTTTACATCTTCTTTTACTTGAAGATTTTTTCTTTTGACCTTTGGTCAAAGATCCAGTTTGGTTTTTATGATCACATTGCCCGAAACGCCGGTTGGAGGCATTGATGTTTGTAGTGGGAATCGAGGAGTATTTCCATAAATGATATCTACCATGGGTAGTTATCCCGTATTATTTATGGCATTAATGGATCCTCCTCATGAATCACCTATAAATATCCCTTGGGTAGTTTGATCTTTCAAGCACATCCATCTTCTTCTTCTTCTTCCTGTTTTCCCCATGGCACCTAAGTTAGAAGCCTCTTCTCCTTTGGCATCCAACGAGCCCGATCCCCGTGCAAGTACTCAAGGTCGAGGTCGCGACCGCGGTCGTGGCCGTGGTAGAGGTAGAGGAAGAAGTGCTCGTGCTGCCTCTCCTTCCGAATCTCCTCCTTCTTCTCCTGAGAGAAGTGAGTTCTTGGTTCATATTCGGACAATTCGACGCTGGATCAAACTTCCTGAATCTTTCACTCAACTCGTGATTGACTCAGCGCCTTTGGGTCTTTGGCTCCGATCTAATGGATGTCCTCATGGGCCTGTCTGGGTGACGGTTAGATTTTCTAGCCATGGCACTATGTTTTTTGAGAAGGGATGGAAAACTTTTCTTCGCTCCAGGAATATTTCAAGAGGAGACACCAGTATCTTCAGATTTGATGGTGAAGACACCTTGTCGGCTAGGATCCTTGACTCGGATGGAGACCGAGCCTGCTGTTGTGTGGAGATCTCCAGCGATGAAGAACTCCTTAGTGAAGAAGAGACTTCAACGGAGGATGAGCCGACTCTAAAGAAGATATCTGAAGCTGTAGATGTTTCCTTTTAGTAGAAGTTTGCCGAATTTGGCTTTTTCTTGTAAGGTTGCCTCCTTTGATGTAAGACCCAGTTGTAAGGTTGCCTCCTTTGATGTAAGACCTAGTTGCCTCCTTGTAAGTTTGTAAGGTTGCCGAGTCCATGAGTCCATGAGTCGATTCAGAATATTTTATTTCTCACTTTGAATATTTTTCAAGATGTATGAGAGCCAATTGTTTATGATAGTGTATGTATCTGTATCCCCCAGAGTCGATTTAGAATAGTTTAGTATCTGTAATCGACTCATAGGACAGATCGACTTGTAGCCCCCATGAAATGGTGTGGTCACGTTTACGTGCCGTGCCGGGTCATCAAAGAAGAATTTGTGTTTATGAAACTTGCATCGAAGTAGTGTAGCCCCCCAAGTGTCGGCTTGTCTTGCCTGCAGCAACCTGGGACTTACCTTTTCTTGCATGTTTTCTGAAGTTCGACACATATTATATGCCAAGCCTTTGTGATAAAGGATTTTTGAAGTGTTACTCCCCAAGAGTCGGTGTACACAGTTGTGTGGCGTACCGAGTCTTTATTTGAGACGAATTTTTTGAAGTGTAGTCCCCATGAGTCGGCGTGTGCATCTGTGTGCAGTGCCGAGTCACATAGGTCTATCTTTTAATCTGCCAAGTCACATAGATATGACACGATGGGTTGTGTTCCCAGCTGCCAAATAGGTCGGCGAGAGACGGTTCGACAAATGTCGATATATGTATATGGCGAGAGCCGTTGCGACCGAAGTCGACTTTTATAGATGCAGAAGATGTAATGAAAAGGTGTAGTCCTGATGAGTCAGTATGAGAAATTTTTGTGTCATACCGAGTCATAGAGAATTTTTTGAGCTATAGTCCCCATGAGTTAGTATGGGCATCTTTTGTGTCATACCGAGTCACATAGGTTAATGCTCAATGTGCATCTTTTGGATGACATATAAAATGAAAAGAGTTTGTGATGATGCTAATGTATGCAAAAATAAAGTATGAAGGATCATATAGAAGTCGGCTCTGGATTCAACATGCCTCATATTCTCGTATTTGGGATAGATTATTGGGTTATCCAAGATTCGACTTCTCTGTAAGCCGGCTACATATGACTAGTGCTCCCTGTACTTAAGACTAGACTCGGTAGGCATTGTTGTAAGCCCCCAAGGTATGTAGACTAAGCCGGGTACACATAGATCGTATGAGTTTAAGCTATACAGGCCAAGGCATGTTTTTCCAGTTCATTGTATATGCCGGGATTTCTTCGGATAAGAGTCGATGAGTGACATCGAGCCCCCCTACTGCCCCTGAATTAGCTTATACACTGTGATTTTTACATATATATGCCGAGTTTTCGGATAAAGAGTCAATGATTTTCATCGAGCTCCCCGATTCCCCTGAATAAGAAATATACATGCTCAGTACCAATAGAGGGGTAGATCAAGCCCCCAGGTCCCTGAGATATAATAATGCAATGTATGATGCAAAACTGTCATGAAACAAAAAGGTAAAGCGGAATCGATATGGCAAGAGCCGGTGCGATGAAAGTCGACTTAGTTATATGTGGAGAGGGCCAGTGCGACAAAAGTCGACTTATGTATTATTACGATGGCGAAAGCCGGCGCGACGATTGTCGGCTTGTATATATATTAATATGGCGAAAGCCATTGCGACGAATGTCGATTTAATTAAATGTACAATAGTTTTCCTTTTCTACTCAAGTGTAATATGGACGGAGTTGTGCGATGTTCCACGGCCTGGGAGTCTCCTCCATGCTTGTGCGCATGTCTGCCTTCTCACGTATATCCACTAGGTATTAGGATCCGTTGTACAGGTTTTTGCTGACCACAAACGGTCCTTCCCAAGGAGAGGATAACTTGTGCATTCCATCTCTTTTCTGTATGAGTCGGAGCACTAAATCACCTTCCTGGAAAGTCTGACTTTTGATGCGACGATTATGGTAGGGTCGCAGATCTTGTTGGTAAATAGCCGATTGAGCTGCAGCCAAATCTCGTTTTTCATCGAGAATATCCAAGGCATCTTGTCTTGCTTTCTCGTTTTCGGCTTCTACATAAGCAGTGACTCGAGGTGAGTCGTGACGTATGTCACTTGGGAGGACGGCTTCCGCTCCATAGACCAAGAAGAAGGGTGTATAGCCTGTCGACCTGTTGGGAGTCGTCCTGATGCTCCATAATACTGAGGGTAACTCCTCCTCCCAACAACCCGGCGTCCTTTTCAGAGGGACAACGAGTCGGGGTTTGATGCCTCGGAGCAACTTTTGGTTGGCTCTCACGGCTTGTCCGTTGGACTGTGGGTGAGCCACTGATGCAGGGTCGAGTCGGGTGTGCTCGTTCTGTCAGAATCGTTGCATAACCCCTTCTGATATGTTAGAACCATTATCAGTAATGATGCTGTGAGGTTAGCCGAATCTGTATATGATCTTTTTCAAGAATTTTAGTGCTGTCGCAGCGTCACATTTGCTGACCGGCTCGGCTTCGACCCATTTGGTGAACTTATCCACTGCTACTAATATGTGGGTGTTTTTGTTGGCTGACCTTTTGAAAGGTCCCACCATGTCAAGTCCCCATACTGCAAAGGGCCAAGTGATAGGTATCATCCTGAGTTCTTGAGCCGACACGTGAGCTTGTTTTGCATAGCGCTGACATCCATCACATTTCTTGACTATGTCCTCTGCATCCGCATGGGTTGTGAGCCAGTAGAAGCCATGTCAAAAGGCTTTAGAAATCAGTGAACGAGAGACGGCATGGTGTTCGCAATCTCCAGAGTGTATTTCGTTGAGGATGGCTCTACCTTCTTCTGGTGAGACACATCTCTAAAAAACATCTGCGGTACTCTGCCGATGTAACTCACCATTGATGAGTACAAAGGATTGGCTTCTCCTGACGATTTGTCTAGCCAACATCTCATCTTGAGGAAGGATTCCTCGATTCTTGTAATCCAAGTAAGGTACGACCCATGAGGGTGTAGCATGAATTGCAGCAACCAAAGCCGGCTCTGGATCCGGCTCTGCTATGTCTTGCTCTGTTGGTGGTTGCACAGACGACTTTGTTAGGACATCCAAGAATACGTTTGGAGGGAATGGCTTTCGCTGAGAGCCGAGTCGGGAGAGAGCCTCTGCTGCTTCGTTTTCCGGACAGCCCACGTGATCCACCTGGTATCCAACGAAAAATCCGGCTTGTCTTTGCACCTCTCGTCGATAAGCTGCCATTATGGGATTTTTGGAATCCCATTTTCCTGACACTTGTTGAGAAACGAGATCAGAGTCGCCATAGCATTGGATCCAACTTATGTTCATCTCACGAGCCAGCCGTAGTCCATGGGGCAAGGCTTCATACTCTGCTGCATTGTTGGTACAAATGAACTGCAGCTATAGAACATAGCAGAATTTCTCCCCTTTAGGTGAGGTAAGAACTACGCCGGCTCCTGACCCTTGGAGCTGTCGGCTTCCATCGAAGTGCATCTTCCAATATTTTGTGACTGGCTTATCCGGAGATGTTTGGATTTCTGTCCAGTCATTGATGAAGTCGGCTAACGCCTAGGACTTGATGGCCGTTCGCGGCTTGTATTTGATGTGATAAGCCCCCAACTCTATGGCCCACTTTGCAATCCTTCCCGTCGCTTCCCGGTTTTGGATGATATCTGCAAGTGGTGCTGAGCTGGCCATAGTTATGGGGTGCTCCTGAAAGTAGTGTTTAAGTTTCCGGCTCGTCATGAATACACCAAGAACCAATTTCTGCCAGTGAGGATAGAGCTGCTTTGATAGGGTCAACACCTCACTGACGTAGTAAACTGGCCTTTGTAGTGGGTGCTCTTTGCCGGCTTCCATACGCTCAACAACAACCACAACACTGACTGCTCGATTGTTGGCGGCGATATAAAGTAACATACGTTCTTTTGGTTTGGGAGCCGCCAAGATTGGAGCCTGCGATAGTTGCTTCTTCAATGATTCTAGGGCCTGATCGGCTTTGTTATCCCAGACAAATGTTTTTGATTTCTTCAGAAATCGATACAGGGGGATTGCCTTTTCACCAAGTTGGCTTATGAACCGACTCAGAGCGGCTACGCATCCTGTGAGTCGTTGGACTCCCTTTACTAAGGTCGGCTTCTGAAGAGTCATGACAGCGTTGATTTTTTCTGGGTTTTCCTTGATACCTCTCTCTGATACTATGTATCCAAGGAGCATACCTGTAGGTACCCCGAAGGTGCATTTGGCCGGGTTTAGCTTCATCTGGTACTTGCGCAGATTTTTGAAGGTTTCCGTCAAGTCACTGATGAGTGAGTCGGCCAATTGGGACTTGATCACTATGTCATCCACATAAGCATGCACGTTGCGCCCAATCTGCTCTTTGAGGAAACTCTGCACTCTTCGCTGGTATGTGGCTCTCACGTTTTTAAGGCCAAAGGGCATAGAAATGTAACAGTAGATCCCGAAGGGAGTGATGAAAGCCGTATTTTCTTGATCTTGAAGGGCCATCTTGATCTGGTGATAACCACAGTAGGCGTCAAGGAAACATAGGATCTCACATCCCGCAGTCGAGTCTATGATCTGGTCAATACGAGGCAGCGCAAAGGGATCCTTAGGGAAGGCCTTGTTTAAGTCTGTGTAGTCAATGCACATGCGCCAGGTCCCGTTCTTTTTCAAAACGAGGACCGGGTTTGCGAGCCATTCTGGATAGAAGACTTCCATGATGAACCCGGCGGCGAGGAGCTGGGCTATCTCCTCCCCAATAGAGTTTCTCCTTTCTTCTTTGAAACGGCGAAGGAATTTCTTGACCGGCTTCAGTTTTGGATCTATATTTAGGTGGTGCTCAACGAGTTCCCTCGGGACACCTGGCATGACGAGGGGTTGACCCCACGACTCCTATGGATGGGCCTACCCGGTGTACCCGAAGACAGAAAGGCCCACAAGGATGCCGCCTGGGCCTAGCCTTGGACCACTAGTGGCACCGACGTAGGAGTCCGCGACCCATAAGGAAGGTGCAAACCTGCCGTGCGGTACAAGATTAGGGTTAGGAAACCTCATCTGTAATCCAAGACGGGTTCCCCGAGACCTAGCCTAATATATAAGGGCTGGGAGGGGAGACGTCGAGATCAACCAATACACAATCTGTAACCCTAGCCTTGTGCGCACTAGCCTTGGCCTTCCTGTAATCGCATCTCCAAGCAATAATATCGAGCAGGAACGTCTCCTCCTGTTAGCCGACGAGCTATCGTCCAACCTGTACCTCTCATGACTAACCCAGGGTCCCTGACCATGGGATTTTCCGGGGTTGATCCCCGTCAATTGGCGCCGTCTGTGGGAACTACACAGGTTGGAATTACGATCTCGGCGGTTCCATCTTCAGCAAGCCACAACTCAAGAGCAAGAGCCGGATCCAATCCACTCGAAGCATTCAAGATTACGGCAAACATCTCTGCCGCCCCATCGAGATCGCTCGGTCTGCAGCTGCGCTAAGACAAACACTATGGCGGCAACCGAGTCCACCACCAGCGAAGGAGAAATCGACGACCCAAAAGAAAGGCGCGAGGGTTCTATGCAGAGATCCTTATCGACGAACTACAGCACGAAGCAGAGGACCTGCCGACCACTCGACGACCCACCGCCACCCAGGCACCCGCCGCACAACAAGACACCGACTACGAGCTCGAGATCAGCGATCGTCAAGATCATCGCCAAAGAAGAAGAAATCGACGACCTAGAAGACATGCGCGAGGATTCTACGAAGAGACCCCACTCGACGAGTCGCACTATACAGCTACGCGCTCGCCGACCACTCGACGACCCGCCGCCATGCGGACAGCTGTCGCCAGCCAGGACAGCGACTCTGAGACACAGACCGGCGAATACTACGACCCAGATTGAAGACCAGACGAATTCTCCAAGCTTATAAAGAACCAGAATCTGAGCGAGGGGATCGAAATCGACCCGCGAGTACTGCATCACCCGGCGGATCACGCGTAGATCTTCCGAATCTCAAGGAGGAGACGGCACGCCGGATCCAGCAAACTCACGGTCAGGGAGCAGCTAGAAGGACCCTGCATGATCCACTGCTTCGAAGACGACTGGGGATACATTAGATCGAGCCACACTCTGGAAGACTGCCGCCTGTTCAATGAACTCGCCGACAGCCTCAAGGAGGAAAAACAGCGAGAAGCCAAGCGCACTCGACAAACCGAGTAGTCGCCGACTCCAAATCCTGAAAAATGCTACCACCCGCCTCAAGAACAGGTGTACATGATCCAAGAAGGCAGGGTATCGCAAGCTAAACATGACGCCTACACCCTGCAGGCCAGAGAACCAAGAACCTAAACACAGTCGAAGTCTACCAGCTACACGACGCAGAAACTAGTATCACGTTCTCCCAGAGCGATCACCCACCTGCAGTCTCAAGGCGGGGGCACGCGCCCCTGGTACGCGATGCTCAAATTGGAGGGTACGACATGGACAGAATCTTCATGGATAGAGGCAGCAACATGAACATAATCTTCGTCAGCACCCTACATAAGATGCTGATTGTCAGAACCCTCTGTTAGGTATGTGCTAGGGTTAGCTAGTGCCTTTGCATCATGTCAAAATTTCAAAAAGAAATCTTGGAAATCAAATTCAAAATCAAAATGGGAGAAGGAACACCCCCCAGATGAATTAATTCAAAAGGCCAGATAAAAATCTTTTCCAAAAATTCATGTTAGAGTTTTGAAAAGTCTTATAAATGAGTATGATCACATATCAAGTGATGTGGGACCCCCCCCCATGCTCATAGATTTTTCAAATTTTCAAACAGTACCTTGGAATTAAAGAAATACCCCTTTTTGATTTAAAATTCAAATCATTTGAATTTTAAAAATGTTGAAAGTTTATGAGTGGCTAGTCTATTTTATTATGAGGCTACATAAAAGTTTTCAGCATTTAATAAAATGGTTTGGTATTTTTATCAGAGCCAAAACAAATAAAACAGAAAGCAGAAAAAGAAAGAAAAAGAAAAAGGCTGAAAGCCACTTACCTGGCCCACATGGCCCAGCAGAGGCGGCCCAGCCCAAAGGGGCAGGGTCGTCTTCTCCACAGGCCAGGCAGGCAGGAAGCTCGCCGCCGGCCGCGGCATGGCTGCCAGGCAGCTGCCTGGCTGCTCCCCGGCCGCCTTCTAGCGTCGTGGAGAACCCCCCGTGCTCATCCACTTCTTTCCCCCCCTGGAACCCTCTTCCTCCTCTCTCCCGTGCGAAACCCGCGAAGCAGCCGTGACCGAGCCGGTGCACCGATGAGCCCCAACGCGGCGACAGAAGTCCTCAAGCTCCTCCACCATGTCCAATCGAACCAGCGTCGACGACTTCGTCTTTCCCCCAGATCAATCGAAGCCCAGGAGCACTCCAAGTGACGCCAGCTTTAAGGAATCGCCGCCGGCCGCCGACGAGTCCAACCTCAAATTCGTCCACGCCAAGCACTCCCCGGCCTCCCCGAGCCCTTCATCGCGATCAGGGTGAGCTTGACGTTCTTTTGCCTCCATCCACGCATCCTCCCGTGCCCGTTTGCATGATTTCGACGAGGTCCGAGACCAAACGCCGCCGCTCTTCGTCGAGGACATGCACCAAAGCACCTGTTTGAACCATGGATGGCTCCACTAGTTCCGCACACACCCCAGCTTCGTTTCTATACTCTCGGTTTCCAAATCCGTGCACAAAATGAAGAACCCGACGAGTCCAGTGCCCGACTTCCGCCGCCGCTCGTCGCCGATGATGTTCCGGTGATCCCCGTGGCCCCCTGATGACACCACTCGATGCGGACGACCCCAAGGAGCAAGTCCATGCCCTCCAGGTCCCTCCCCGCGCCCTAGAACCCAACTCCGGCGAGTCTCCGGCAGGATTCCGGCGTCTCCCCGGCGAGCCACCATTAGCCCCCCCCCTAATGACCCTTTTAAACCTAACCCAGTGGTTGACAAGTGGGGCCAGCCACAAATTAACCCCTCGGGTTAATTTTAAGCAGGGGATTAACCCCCACTGTGGATGACAGGTGGGGCCCCTTGTCAGTTTGACTCGGGTCAACCACCCCTGACGCCAGCATGACACCACAGTGACGCAATAAAGGAATTTCCAGAGATTTTTTGAATTAAAAGAATTCCAGAAAATCCAGAAAATACCCCAAACTTTGGAAATTCATAGAAAATTCATATTAACTCCAAATTGGACAAATAATATATGAAAAATGATCAGGATAAAATTATCTTTCCAAATATGCAACTTTCAACTCTGTTTGAGTTGAATTTAAAATGTGATCAGTAGCATTTGCTATTTGATTTAAATGGAATTAAATCAAATTCAATTCAAATATTTTTGCAACTTGAACCATGGCAACATGCTACATTTCACTTACACATCAGAGGAATATCATACACATTTGAAGATGATTCAAAATGATCAAACTATATCACATATAACTTGGTTAATGTTGAATTCAAATGTGGAGTTTGAATTTTCATTTTAAATGCAATATATTCCACTTAAATAGAATTGCCTCACACATCAAAACTTATACTTCAAGCTTTAACATTCAATCATGTGCTTGAGAATTGCATTCATATTGATTGCTACTTCGTGCTTTGTTTGTCGAGTAGAGGTGGAACCGGAGCAAGAGGTCACCCCCTTCGCTGAAGATCCAGAATCCGAACCTCGTCAGTAAGGCAAGCAAAACCCCATTGATCATGTCGATAAAATCCCACTTCCCTCTCATGTCTCGCTTATGCATTGTATAGGATGATCACCATGTTACGATTCTACCGCATAGATGAACCCATTCCTTTGCATGACCTATCATTTTGTCACAGTAGTAAGCAAACCACAATCCTAGCAACTGTAGGAGTTGTTTGATATCATGTGGCCCCTGCAAATGTCACCGCTTATTGCATGCTTAGTATGATACCATGTTGTTACTGTGATGTGAGTCGGGATGGGAATGATCATGTTGATGATGGTAGAAAAGTGTTGGTGAATCGACCCTAATACAAGGTGAACGATGAGAGGCTGTGTAGGAGTACACGGTGGGTTGTCTCGTTGAACACCGCCCTAAGTCCGAGTTCTTGTGTGGTGATCCAAGATGAAGAGTACAACCACACATTGGGCTCACTGACCCCTCTCAACCTATTAACTCATCCCTTTCGATGTCCAGATGTCGTAGTAGTTCGGAGTTCTGGTAGGCTTGTGGCCTGGATGCTAAGTGAGAGAACGGCTCACCCGAGACCGGCTTATGCACCACGCACACATCGCTTGGGTCCACTTCGGTAAACCGGCCGGGTTCACGATTGTGGTAACCAACCCAAGTAGGCGACTTTCTCGGACTAGATCGGCTATGAGGTAACAGTTGTGGTGAGCATCCTCGCTGGCACCCCTTGAATGGTGTCGAGATCAAAGGCGGTAAATGATGGTCATGTGTGTGTAGCGGTACACCCTTGCAAGGTTATCAAAACTATTCGAATAGCCGCGTCCGCGGTTATGGACTACTTGGAAAGCTTAGCTTGATTATTAGATAACTTGAACCGGATACTTCTAAAACACACCAAGATAAGTGTGAGTGCTATGGCGTGCTTTCTCGTGGGGAAGTCGAGTAAGGCACCATAGTGGTGTATTGGTTGGAGAAAGTAGTGGACTCGTGTACGCTTCTTACCTCAAAGTCTGGTACTCGTAGTTCAGGGTTAGCCAAGTCAAAGCTGGCATTTCTGCAAGTGAACCCCACCTCCCTTTACCTTGATACCTGTGCATGAGTAGTATAGCTCCTATGTAAGTCTTGCTGAGTACGCCTTTGTACTCACGTTTGCTTAATCTATGTTTTAGATGACGCCACTGACCCCGAAGGTGGCTTCTTCATCGAGCTGGACGACGGAAGTTAAGCTAGTCTAGTCCCAGTCAGCAGACTGGTTCCCTCGTGGAGGGCTTTATGTTGAATAAGGCTTCTTAAGCCAATTTGTTAAACTTGTCTGTACTCAGACATAATTTGCTTCCGCTTTATGTTGTAATGTTGGATCACATGTTTGTGATCTCTGTGTGTACTCTATAAGAGTTATAAATAAAATGTACACTTTGTAGAGAATTGCAATGGTACCTGCTGTTCATACAAGGCATGTGTGCTGCGTGTATGTTTATAACATGCATGTCTTTGTATGGGTTTTCGAGACCTTAGTTGTGTTCTGGCTGGCGGTCTTTCATACACCAAGTGGCCCTTAGATGTGCGCAGTTGGGGCATCGCGATGCGATTACTCGAGACTCCGTCTCGTGCACACTTTGTGGTATGATCGAGCCCGCCCTAGACCCCGACTAAGTGATCGGGCTGGAGTAAGTCTATGTAAGAGTTTTGAGATAGTCGGTAGTATGGTTGAGCGACTTGTCTTTGAATATGGGAGTTCACCACCCATATCATTTGACTTGTGTGCGGACGATGAGGACCCATCTCAGTTGATCATCCGGCCTGGATGGGATGCCCCTCACGTACGATGCTTTCCGAGAATGTTCAGTGCTTGGCCTTGTCTGCTTAGACAAGTGGGTGCGGTTCTCGGCTCTCCATATGACTATGTCTTAACTGTACTTGCATACGCTAACCCCGGGTCCCGACACTGATCCCACGATCAGTATGGAAAAAATAAAGCACTATGTTATACGGAGTAGTCCCAGGAGAAGCGGCTACTTCCCTTGGAATAATCGAGCTCGAAGTTTTATTTTGCATCAGACGCAATTTCGCAAGACTGTCACAACCCCAAGTTAGGTATGTGCTAGGATTAGCAAGTCACTTTGCATCATGATAAAAATTTCAAAAAAAATTAAAATGGGAGAGAAAAACCCCTCAGATGAATTAATTCAAATGGCCAGATAAAAAGTTGCTCAAAAAATTCCTCTTGCATTTTTGAAAAGTCCCATAAATGAGTGTGATCACATGTAAAGTGATTTGGATTCAAACCCATGCTCATAGATTTTTCAAATATTCATACAGGAGCATGGATTTAAATTTAAACCCCTATTTGAATTAAAGTTCAAATAATTTGAATTTTAGAAGTGCCCAAACTTTATAAGTGACTAGCTATATTTATTTTGAGGCCATATAAAAATTTGGAGCATTTATAAAAATACCTAGCTATTTTATTTAGCTAGGTCAAACAAATTATAGAATAAAAAAAACAAAGAACTTACCTCTCGCCCAGGGGCGAGGCCCACTCACCTCAGCCTGGCCCAGCCCACCAGGGAGATCACATGCGTCTTCCTCCCTGGACAGGCAAGCTGGCAGGTCGCGCCAGGCAGCTGCCTACCTCCCTGGAGGGCTATCTCCTCGCCACGCCACCTTCTAGAGACGCCCAGGCCACTTCCCCCCTCGCGCACGCTCTCCTCCTTCCTCTCCGGCGATCCAAACGCGCATACCCGAAACCCTAGCCGGGCACGGCTGTGCACCGCCGTGGATAGTGAGCTCCACCGGCCTCAAGACCTTGTCCAGAAGCCTCGCCGTCGACGCCTCGCTCGATCTGTGCCGTCAATTCGAGCCGGGAGCCACCCTGTATGACGCCAGCTTCGAAGCTTCACCGCCGGCCGACCTCTACTCCGAAGAGCGATTCCGCGAAGCCCAACGCCTCCCCAGCCTCGCCGAGCATCTCCACGCGATCCCGATGAGCTCACGGTGCTCCCACGCTCATCCATGCCTCCCCTTGCCCTCTGTATCGCCGAGCTCAACAACGACCCAAGCTCCAGCCACTGCGGCGCCTTCGTATTCGTGCTCCCGAGCCTCCCCGCGAACCCCGCATGCCTCCACGCGACGCGCACGCCCTCATGGAGCCCAGCCATGCTCTCCCCGCTATCTCCCGTGCACCAGAACGCCGTCCCGTGCGAGTGCCGCCGCACTGGATGCCACCGGCGGCTAACCGCCGGCGTGGCCCGGGTTAATTAACCCCTAACCCCCACTAAACCACCCCTAACCTCACTGACCAGTGGGCCCAGGCCCTAAACTAATTAGGGATTAGTTTTAAACAGAAGTTTAAACTAACCCCTCCCATTGACAGCCCGGACCCACACGTCAGCCCCCCCCACGTCACACTGACGTCATGATGACGCAGTAAACCAGTTAAATCAATTAATTTAATTCCAGAAAATCCAGAAATTAGGCCAAACTTTGGAAAATCATAATTAATTCATTTTAACTCCAAATTGGACAAATAATATGTCTAATATTATCAGAAAAATGCAAGGATTCTGAATATGGACTTTGTTCTCATGTTTGACCAATTTAAATTGGGTGAACAGTGGCAAACATCCATATGGCTTTAATTCAAATTCAAAATTGAGGTGCATTTGCAAATGACTTTGCAACACACTTCTTTTAGATGGATTCATCCACACATCAGAGACTTTACCTCAACTATACCACATCACTTCATGCTCAAACTTTTGAAATGAACATTCATGCATTCAAATGCATTTGAAATTCATCGATAAATCAAATGGAGTTTGAATTTGCAATTCAATTGCAATATACTCCTTTTAAATAGAATTGTCCAAACAATGCAACCATGAACATCACCATTACAATCTTATTCATGTGATTGTGCATTGTACATTATGTTGATCCTATGATTGTCATGTTGCTGATAGAAGTGGAGCCGGAACCCGAGATCACCCCCTTCGTTGAAGACCCCGTGACTGAACCTCGTCAGCAAGGCAACCAAACCCCCATTGATCATGTCTATAAAATCCCATTTCCCTCTCAGTCTCGCTTATGCATGTTTAGGAGATCACCTTGTATCGATTCTACTGCATAGTTGAACCCATATCCGATGAATGACCTATCATCTTGTCACAGTAGTAAGCAAACCACAATCCTAGCTGACATAGGAGTTGTTTGATATCATGTGGCCCCTGCAACTGTTATTGCTCTTTGCATGCTTAGAGTTTACAATGAGGATGCTTTTGATGTGAGTCGGGATGATAGTGAACATGGTGTTGATGAAAGTGAAACTGTGTTGGTGAATCTATCCTAATAAAAGGTGAACGATGAGAGGCTGTGTAGGAGTACACAGTGGGTTGTCTCGTTGAACACCGCCTTAAGGCCGAGTTCTTGTGTGGTGATCCAAGAAGAAGAGTACAACCACATGATGGGAACATGGACCCCCGCTCAACCTACTAACTCACCCCTTCTCAGTTCAACGAGTCGCATTAGTTCGGAGTTCTGGTAGGTCTATGGCACGGTCTGCGAAGTGGAAGAACGACTTTTCATACCGGCTTGGGACCCTGCACACATCTTCTGGGACCACATCGGTAAACCGGGCGGGTTCACGATGTGGACTCCAGCCTAGATAGGCGTCTCCATTGAAATTGAGTTGGCTGTGAGGTAAAAGTTGTGGAAATTATCCTCGCCGACACCCGCTTGAAGGGTGACGAGATCCCGGCGGTAACTGATCGTTTCATGTGTGTAGCAATACACCCCTGCAGGGTTAATAAACTATTCGAATAGCCGCGTCCGTGGTAAGGGACTACTTCGAAAGCTGTGCTTGATTATTAGACAACTTGAACTGGATACTTATAAAACTTGCCAAGATAAGCGTGAGTGCTATGGTGTGCTTTCTCGTGGGGAAGTCGAAGAAGGCACCATAGTGGTGTATTTGGTTGGAGACGTGTAGTGGACTCGTGTACGCTTCTTACCTCAAGTATGGTACTCGTAGTTCAGGACTAGCCAAGTTAAAGCTGGCACTTCTGCATTTGAACCCCACCTCCCTTTACCTTGATACATGTGCATGAGTAGTATAGTTCCTACGTAAGTCTGGCTGAGTACGACTTTGTACTCACGTTTGCTTATTCTCTGTTTTAGATGATCCCACCTGACCCCGAAGGTGGATTCTTCCTGGAGCTCGACGACTGATCAAGCTAGTGTAGTCCCAGTCAGATGACTGGTCTCTCGTGGAAGGGCTTGTTTATAGATAAGGCTTATCTAAGCAATTTGTTAAACTTGTCTGTACTCAGACCTACTTTGCTTCCGCATGTTTGATGTAATGTTGGATCACAGACTTGTGATCTCTGTGTGCACTCTGTAAGAGTTATCAATAAAGTTGTATACTTTGTAGAGAATTGCAATGATACATGATGTTCATACTAGACATGTGTGCTGCGTGTATGATTATTACATGCATGTCTTGGTATGGGTTTTCGAGACCTTAGTTGTGATCTGGCTGGCGGTCTTTTATACACCAAGTGGCCCTTAGATGTCCGCAGCTTGGGGCATCGCGATGCGATTGCTCGTGACTCTGTCACGTGCACACTTTGATGTATGATCGAGCCCGCCCTAGACCCCGACTAAGTGATCGGGATGGAGTAAGTCTATGTAAGGGTTATAATACAATCGATAGTATGGTTGAGGCGACTTGTCTATGAGTATGGGAGTTCATCACCCATATCATTTAGACTTGTGTGCGGACGATGAGGACCCATCTCAGTTGATCATCCGGCCTGAATGGGATGCCCCTCACGTTCGGTGCTTTCCGAGAACGTTCTGTGCTTGGCCGTGTCTGCTTAGACAAGTGGGTACGGTTCTCGGCTCTCCATATGATTGTGTTGTACCGAGTCTTGCATACGCTAACCCAGGGTACCGACAGACTTGGTATCAGAGCAAGACTGACTGTAGGATTATCAGCCTTGGCCGAAGTGGAGTCTAGCTTTCTATAGTTATATAGTTACTCTGGGTATATAAGGGAACAACGTAAGGCTTATTTTTCTCCTTACCCTCGTCGTTCTGGGTTCTGAGTCACCCTCATCTTGTTCTACGGGAAGATAGGACTAGGCTCATCTATGTCTGACTAGAACATCTCGTTGATTGCGTCCTTATAGGCGTAGGATTGTTGTGGTTGTCCAGAGTCTCTGTGTTTTGATTTCCTTGAAGAAGTTTTGTCCAATTTCTTCGAGGTTGTTTCATTTTCCATCCCGGTGTAGCCGTTATGCTGCCGGATTTGTTCCGTGTTTCTTTGAGTCATTTCCTTCACATTATTATCTTTTCCGCCTAAATCATATCCTTTTATCCTTGCCTCCATCGTACAACCTGTTCTGATTGTTGATTTTTATCACAAAGGATGTCAGGTGGAACTCGTAGTACTGTTCTTCGGAATCGAGACCGTGATCGGAATCGAAATGATGATGAACCTCCACCACCGCCTTCTGCGGCGGAAATCATGATGCAAGCTGAGCGGAATAGACGTGATCAACCACGCCTTCTGGAGCTCATCGAGCAGAATACCGCCCACCATCGTAATGTGGTGGTCAGCATTCAGGACTTCATCTTCCTCAAGCCACCGGTATTCCGATGTTCTTCTGAGCCCCTCGAAGCTGATGATTGGCTCCGTTCCATCGAGCGTAAGCTTGATACAGCACATGTTGCTCCCGATGACCGAGTTTTTTTCGCGGTATACTTCTTGGAAGGTGCTGCTCTTCAGTGGTGGGAGAACTATGTTGCAATGCAGCCAGATGGTCACGTAGTGACTTGGCAGGAGTTCTGTGTGGCCTTTCGAGGGTACCACATTCTGGATGAGTTGATGGAGCGCAAGAAGGAAGAGTTTTGCAATCTGAATCAAGGAGAGATGTCCATTCATGAGTGTGTGAGGGAGTTCAACCGTCTTTCTCGTTATGCCCAAGATGAGATCACCACCGATGCCAGAAAGCAGGCAAGGTTCCGCAAGGGACTAGGCCTATCCTTCGTCATGATCTCAACCTCCTTGAGTTTGCCACCTTTGAGGATTTAGTCAACAGATCCTTCAGATCTGAGCATGGCAATGAATTTTTTGAGAAGTCTCGCAAGCATGCTCTTGAGCTTGCCCCTTCTTCCAGTTCACGCCCTCAGAAGCGCATAATCTCGATTCCTAACAGTTTGATCCACCAAAACAACCCATCGAGGCCATCCCTTGTGCCTCCTCGTCCACCAGCTCCACCAAACAACCCAGCTCCCCGCACTATCTTTGGAGCCTGCTTCATATGTGGCCAGCCTGGTCACTATTCTCGTGAGTGCCCCGTCAGTGAGAATGCTTCACACCATGCCAAAGGAAACCCCAATGTTCGTGCCAAGCCACCCCCGAAGTTTTCCACCGCCAAGCCTTCCACTTCCGCAAATCATGGACGTGTGAAACAAATCTCAGCTGAGGAGACTGATGGTACTTCTGACGTCATTCTTGGTACGCTCCCAGTCAATCATGTTCCCGCTTCTGTTCTTTTCGACACAGGAGCTTCTCATTCATTCATGTCGGAGAGTTATGCACTTCGGCATGATGTATCCTTTGAAGAAATGTTCATCCCTATGATCATTCAAACTCCTGGTTCAAAATGGAAAACTAATAGAGTAAGCCATGGTAATCAAGTTGCAATTGAGGGTTTAATATTCCTTGCTTCACTCATAGCCCTCAAGTCTTCAGACATTGATGTCATCCTTGGTATGGATTGGTTATCAAGACAAAATGCTTTTCTTGATTATAAAGCCAAGTCAGTTAGACTTACCCATCCTTCAAGCAAGACAATCAACTACACCTCACCCAGAACAAGAACCCAAGTACAATCTTTGAATGTGCTTCCCCTTCCTGATCTAGAAGATATTCCGGTGGTTCGTGACTTCCCGGATGTCTTTCCAGAAGAGCTGCCAGGCATACCACCTGACAGATCTGTAGAGTTTGTTGTAGATCTTATCCCAGGAACTGCCCCAATATCCAGACACCCATATAGAATGGGCCCACGTGAGTTAGCTGAGCTAAAAATCCAACTTGAAGCTTCGTTGGCAAAAGGCTTCATCCGCCCTAGCTCATCGCCATGGGGTTGCCCCGTTCTGTTCGTAACGAACAAAGATGGAACATAAAGGATGTGCGTAGACTATCGCCCACTAAATCTAGCGACGATAAAGAACAAGTACCCACTGCCCAGGATCAATGATCTTTATGATCAACTTGCTGGATCCTCTGTCTTCTCCAAGATGGATTTGAGATTAGGCTATCATCAAATCAAAATCAGAAACGAGGACATTCCCAAAACGGCTTTCACTACTCGTTTTGGTCTTTACGAGTACACCGTTATGTCCTTCGGTTTAACCAATGCCCCCGCCACATTCTCGCGTTTGATGAATTTGATCTTCATGGAGTATTTAGATAAATTTGTTGTAGTTTATCTTGATGACATTCTCATCTACTCGAAGAACAAAGAAGAGCACGCAGAACATCTTAGGCTGGTATTGATGAAACTTAGAGAGCATCTCCTGTATGTTAAATTCTCCAAGTGTGAATTTTGGCTACCAGAAGTGACCTACTTAGGCCACGTGATTTCTGCAAAAGGCATTGCTGTGAATCCCGAGAGAGTTCAGGCCGTCCTTGACTGGACTCCACCTGAATCGGTTAAGCAAGTTAGGAGTTTTCTTGGCCTAGCCAGCTATTGCCGCCGCTTCGTTGAGAACTTCTCCAAAGTTGCAAAGCCTCTAACTGAACTCCTCAAGAAAGATAAGAAATTCCTATGGACTCCCAAGTGCGAGGAAAGCTTTCAAGAGCTAAAAAGAAGATTGACTTCTGCACCCGTACTTGCGCCTCCAGACACCAAAAAGGATTTCGAGATCTTTTGTGACGCCTCACGGCAAGGGTTAGGATGCATACTTATGCAAGATAGACATGTGGTAGCTTATGCTTCACGCCAGTTGCGGCCACATGAAGAGAACTATCCTACCCATGATCTTGAACTCGCTGCCGTAGTTCATGCCCTGACAACTTGGCGACATTAACTCCTTGGTAATCATTGTGAGATCTATTCCGACCACCAAAGCCTCAAATACATATTCACCCAGCCAGATCTTAATCTCAGGCAAAGACCCTGGATTGAGTTGATAAAAGATTATGACTTTGGAATTTCTTACACCCCAGGCAAAGCCAATGTCATGGCTGATGCACTAAGTCGGAAGTCGTATTGTAACAACCTCATGTTACAACAATATCAACCGCTTCTTCATTAGGAATTTCGAAAGCTCAATCTCGAGATTGTTCCTCATGGCTATCTTTCTACCTTGGTGGAGAAACCAACCCTTGAGGATAAAATCATAGCCACCCAGAAACGTGATAGTGGTATTAGAGAGATCAAGAAGAACATTGCTAGCGGAGTTGCTAAATTTTTCTCCATAAATGATTAAGGTGTCGTTTTCTTTGGCACTCGATTGGTTGTACCACGAAAACACAATCTTAGGAGGCTAATTATTAAGGAAGCTCATGACACACCCCTTTCGATTCATCCTGGTAGCAAAAAGATGTACCGAGACCTACGCCAGAGATTTTGGTGGACTAGGATGAAGAGAGAAATTGCTAAGTTCATTGCCGAATGTGATGTTTGTCGTCGCATTAAGGCCGAACACCACAGATCTGCTGGCACTCTTCAACCTTTGCCTATTCCAAAGTGGAAGTGGGACAAAGTCAGTATGGAATTCATCACCGGCTTTCCAAAAACCCAGAAAGGAAATGATGCCATCTTCGTTGTCATTGATAGAATTTCCAAAGTTGCTCACTTCCTTCCCGTTCGCGAGTCTATAACTGCTAGTCAGTTGGAGGACTTGTACGTCTCTAGAATTGTGTCTCTTCACGGTGTTCCTTTGGAAATCAATTCTGATCGTGGTAGCCTTTTCACCTCTAGATTTTGGGGAAGCTTCCAACATGCTATGGGAACTCATCTCTCTGTTAGTACAGCTTTCCAACCTCAGTCTAGTGGTCAAGTCGAAAGGGTTAACCAAATTCTTGAAGACATGCTCAGAGCTTTTGTTATCTCATTCGGAAAGAATTGGGAGAAATCTCTTCCATTCACCGAATTTGCTTATAACAATAGTTTTCAATCTAGTCTGAACATGGCTCCTTTTGAAATCCTATATGGACGAAGATGTCGAACACCCCTTAACTAGTCAGAAACCGGTGAAAGACAATTCTTTGGACCGGATATGATCAAGGAAGCAGAAGAGCAAGTTCGCATTGTTCGTGATCAATTGAAAGCCGCTCAGTCTCGTCAGAAAAGCTACTATGATCGTCATCATAGGAAAGAGAGCTACAATCTGGATGAGAAGGCTTACCTTCGGGTTACTCCTCTAAAGGGAACCCAACATTTCGGTATCAAAGGCAAGTTGGCCCCACGTTACATCAGACCTTTCCGCATTCTTTCTAAACGTGGAGAAGTTGCCTACCAATTTGAACTACCCCCGCACCTTTCCCGAGTACATTATGTATTCCATGTGTCACAACTCAGGCGTTGCTTCAAGGACCCCATCCACGAAGTCGACCATGAAACGCTTGATCTCCAAGATGACCTTTCTTATTGATAGTACCCCGTTCGTATTCTTGATTCCGCAGAGCGTGTCACTCGTCGTCAGAAGATTAAGTTTCTGAAAGTGCAATGGTCACACCACTCTGAGAAAGAAGCCACGTGGGAAAGAGAAGACCGTCTCAGTGCCGAGTACCCCTCCTTCCTCCCGATGACTTCTGAATCTCGGGACGAGATTCTTTTGAGTGGGGGCCAGTTGTCACAACCCCAAGTTAGGTATGTGCTAGGATTAGCAAGTCACTTTGCATCATGATAAAAATTTCAAAAGAAATTGAAATGGGAGAGAAAAACCCCTCAGATGAATTAATTCAAATGGCCAGATAAAAAGTTGCTCCAAAAATTCCTTTTGCATTTTTGAAAAGTCCCATCAATGAGTGTGATCACATGTAAAGCGATTTGGATTCAAACCCATGCTCATAAATTTTTCAAATATTCAAACAGGAGCATGGATTTAAATTTAAACCCCTATTTGAATTAAAGTTCAAATAATTTGAATTTTAGAAGTGCCCAAACTTTATAAGTGGCTAGCTATATTTATTTTGAGGCCATATAAAAATTTGGAGCATTTATAAAAATACCTAGCTATTTTATTTAGCTAGGTCAAACAAATTACAGAATAAAAAAAAACAAAGAACTTACCTCTCGCCCAGGGGTGAGGCCCACTCACCTCAGCCTGGCCCAGCCCACCAGGGAGGGCACATGCGTCTTCCTCCCTGGACATGCAGGTTGGCAGGTCGTCGGCGAGCGCCGTGGGCACGCCAGGCAGCTTCCTGCCTCCCTGGATGGCTATCTCCTCGCCACGCCACCTTCTAGAGATGCCCATACCACTTCCCCCCTCGCGCACGCTCTCCTCCTTCCTCTCCGGCGATCCAAACGCGCGTACCCGAAACCCTAGCCAGGCACGGCCGTGCACCGCCGTGGCTAGTGAGGTCCTCCGGCCTCAAGACCTTGTCCAGAAGCCTCGCCGTCGACGCCTCGCTCGATCTGTGCCATCAATTCGAGCCGGGAGCCACCCTGTACAACGCCAGCTTCGAAGCTTCACCGCCGGCCGACCTCTACTCCGACGAGTGATTCCGCGAAGCCCAACGCCTCCCCAGCCTCGCCGAGCATCTCCACGCGATCCCGGTGAGCTCACGGTTCTCCCGCGCTCATCCATGCCTCCCCTTGCCCTCTTTATCGCCGAGCTCAACGACGACCCAAGCTCCAGCCGCCGCGGTGCCGTCGTACTCGTGCTCCCGAGCCTCCCCACGAAGCCCGCATGCGTCCATGCGACGCGCACGCCCTCATGGAGCCCAGCCGTGCTCTCCCCGCTATCTCCCGTGCACCAGAACGTCGTCCCGTGCGAGGGCAGCCGCACTGGATGCCACCGGCGGCTAACCGCCGGCGAGGCCCGGGTTAATTAACCCCTATCCCCCACTAAACCACCCCTAACCTCACTGACTAGTGGGCCCAGGCCCTAAACTAATTAGGGATTAGTTTTAAACAGAAGTTTAAACTAACCCCTCCCACTGACAGCCCGGACGCAAATGTCACCCCCCCACGTCACACTGACGTCATGATGGCGCAGTAAACTAGTTAAATCAATTAATTTAATTCCAGAAAATCCAGAAATTAGGCCAAACTTTGGAAAATCATAATTAATTCATTTTATCTCCAAATTGGACAAATAATATGTCTAAAATTATCAGAAAAATGCAAGGATTCTTAATATGGACTTTGTTTTCATGTTTGACCAATTTAAATTGGGTGAACAGTGGCAAACATCCATATGGCTTTAATTCAAATTCAAAATTGAGGTGCATTTGCAAATGACTTTGCAACACACTTCTTTTAGATGGATTCATCCACACATCAGAGACTTTACCTCAACTATACCACATCACTTCATGCTCAACCTTTTAAAATGAACATTCATGCATTCAAATGCATTTGAAATTCATCGATAAATCAAACGGAGTTTGAATTTGCAATTCAATTGCAATATACTCCTTTTAAATAGAATTGTCCACACAATGCAACCATGAAAATCACCATTACAATCTTATTCATGTGATTGTGCATTGTACATTATGTTTATCCTATGATTGTCATGTTGCTGATAGAAGTGGAGCCGGAACCCGAGACCACCCCCTTCGTTGAAGACCCCGTGACTGAACCTCGTCAGCAAGGAAAGCAAAACCCCATTGATCATGTCTATAAAATCCCATTTCCCTCTCAGTCTCGCTTATGCATGTTTAGGAGATCACCTTGTATCGATTCTACCGCATAGTTGAACCCATATCCGATGCATGACCTATCATCTTGTCACAGTAGTAAGCAAACCACAATCCTAGCTGACATAGGAGTTGTTTGATATCATGTGGCCCCTGCAACTGTTACTGCTCTTTGCATGCTTAGATTTCACAATGAGGATGCTTTTGATGTGAGTCGGGATGATAGTGAACATGGTGTTGATGAAAGTGAAACTGTGTTGGTGAATCTATCCTAATACAAGGTGAACGATGAGAGGCTGTGTAGGAGTACACAGTGGGTTGTCTCGTTGAACACCGCCTTAAGCCCGAGTTCTTGTGTGGTCATCCAAGACGAAGAGTACTACCACATGTTGGGCACATGGACCCCCGCTCAACCTACTAACTCACCCCTTCTCAGTTCAATGAGTCACATTAGTTCGGAGTTCTGGTAGGTATGTGGCACGGTCTGCGAAGTGGAAGAATGGCTTTTCAGACCGGCTTGGGACCCTTCACACATCTTCTGGGACCACATCGGTAAACCGGGCGGGTTCACGATGTGGACTCCAACCCAGATAGGCGTCTCCTTTGAAATTGAGTTGGCTGTGAGGTAAAAGTTGTGGAAATTATCCTCGCCGACACCCGCTTGAAGGGTGACGAGATCCCGGCGGTAACTGATCGTTTCATGTGTGTAGCAATAGACCTCTGCAGGGTTAATAAACTATTCGAATAGCCGCGTCCGCGGTAAGGGACTACTTGGAAAGCTGTGCTCGATTATTAGACAACTTGAACTGGATACTTATAAAACTTGCCAAGATAAGCGTGAGTGCTATGGTGTGCTTTCTCGTGGGGAAGTCGAGGAAGGCACCATAGTGGTGTATTTGGTTGGAGACTTGTAGTGGACTCGTGTACGCTTCTTACCTCAAGTCTGGTACTCGTAGTTCAGGACTAGCCAAGTCAAAGCTGGCACTTCTGCATTTGAACCCCACCTCCCTTTACCTTGATACAAGTGCATGAGTAGTATAGTTCCTACGTAAGTCTTGCTGAGTACGACTTTGTACTCACGTTTGCTTATTCTATGTTTTAGATGATCCCCCCTGACCCCGAAGGTGGATTCTTCCTGGAGATCCATGACTGATCAAGCTAGTGTAGTCCCAGTCAGACGACTGGACCCTCGTGGAAGGGCTTGTTTATAGATAAGGCTTCTCTAAGAAATTTTTTCAACTTGTCTGTACTCAGACCTACTTTGCTTCTGCATGTTTGATGTAATGTTAGATCACAGACTTGTGATCTCTGTGTGCACTCTGTAAGAGTTATCAATGAAGTTGTATACTTTGGAGAGAATTTCAATGATACCTGCTGTTCATACTAGACATGTGTGCTACGTGTATGATTATAACATGCATATCTTGGTATGGGTTTTTGAGACCTTAGTTGTGATATGGCTGGCGGTCTTTTATACACCAAGTGGCCCTTAGATGTGCGCAGCTTGGGGATGGCGATGCGATTGCTCGTTACTCTGTCACGTGCACACTTTGATGTATGATCGAGCCTGCCCTAGAACCAAGTGATCGGGCTGGAGTAAGTCTATGTAAGGGTTATAATACAATCGATAGTATGGTTGAGGCGACTTGTCTATGAGTATGGGAGTTCATCACCCATATCATTTAGACTTGTGTGCGGACGATGAGGACCCATCTCAGTTGATCATCCGGCCTGAATGGGATGCCCTTCACGTTCGGTGCTTTCCGAGAACGTTCTGTGCTTGGCCTTGTCTGCTTAGACAAGTGGGTACGGTTCTCGGCTCTCCATATGATTGTGTTGTAGCGAGTCTTGCATACGCTAACCCCGGGTCCCGACAAAGACACACCCTCGAGTTCGAAGTACTCGACTGGCAGTCGCAGTACCACGCCATACTGGGACGTCCAGCATTCTCTCAATTCATGGCGGTTCCGCACTACGCCTACCTCAAACTCAAGATGCCAGGATCCCCGGGCGTCATTGCAATCAACGGGAGCTTCACCAAATCAGACCAATGTGATTACGACTTCCACAAAGTTTCCGACACCTTTGGAGCCGAGCAAGAACTCGTAGAAATAGCCATGGCGACAGACAAAAGTATCTTTCCGCTAGCAAGTCGAAGCGAGTCAAAAGAGTATGGACGAGACTTCAGGATCGACAACGACACGATCACCTACCAGGTGCGCCCGACGGACCTAGAAAAAACAGTCCGCGTGTACGCTTTCCTCCGTGAAGAATGGGAAATCTTTGCCTGGTGCCCAGCCGACATGCTAGGAATACTGCGCGAGTTCGCGAAACACGCGCTGCGCATCAAGCCAAACACCAAGCCAGTGAAGCAGGCACTACGAAGATTCTCAGAACCCAAGCGCAGAGCAATCGGGGAGGAGGTCAACCGATTACTCGACGCCCAATTCATCCAAGAGACGAAGAAAGCCACTTGGATCGCCAACTCTGTGCTAGTCCCCAAGAAAGACACAGACGTGCTGCGGATGTGCGTCTACTGCGGGCCAGTCAACAAATACTGCCCAAAGGATCACTTCCCCCTGCCTAGAATCGATCAGATAATTGACTCGACAGCAGGATGACTTCTACTATCGTTCCTCGACGCCTATTCAGGATACAATCAGATCAGGATGAATGAAGAAGACGAAGAGCATACATCATTCATCACCCCTTACGGCGTATTTTGCTACAGGGCAATGCCCTTCGGACTCAAGAACGTCGGTGCTAGATACCAGCGGATGATGCAGGCCTGCTTGAAAGAGAAAATCGGAAGAAACGTGCAGGTCTACGTGGACGACATCGTCATCAAAACTTACAGTGCAAACACACTACTCGACGACCTGCGCGAGACCTTCGCAGCACTCAACAAGTACATAATCAAGCTCAACCCGAAGAAGTGCGCATTTGGCGTCCCATCTGGGAAGTTGCTCGGGTACATGGTCTCCGCTCGAGGAAACGAAGCGAACCCTGAGAAGGTTCAAGGAATCGCCAGGATGCAGGAGCCAACCGACATCAAAGGCGTGCAGCAGCTCACCGGAAGACTCGCAGCCTTGAGTCGTTTCATCAGAAGATTGGGAGAGCGCACACTGCCATTCTACCAGCTGCTCAGAAAAGGAGAGAAATTCGAGTGGATGAAAGAAGCCCGCAAAGCATTCGCGGACCTGAAGAAGACACTCTCGACCCCACCGATCCTGGCGGTACCCAAAGAACAAGAAAAGCTGGACCTCTACGTGGCAGCACGCAACAGCGTGGTAAGCACAACACTCGTCGTCGAGCGCACAGAAGAAGGCAAGGTCCAGAGCATACAAAGGCCGATCTACTACCTCAGCATGCTCTTGACAAAATCCCAGCAGCGGTACCCGCACTACCAGAAGCTACTACTGTCCATCATCATGACCTCAAGAAAGGTGTCACACTACTTCGACGAACATCCTATCACAATCGTGAGCAGCGCACCACTCGCGGACATCCTCAACAACCCCGGAGCAACTGGGCGAGTCGCCGAGTGGAACATCGAGCTCAGCCCGCGGGACCTGCAGTTCAAGCACCCAACAGCAATCAAGGCCCAAGTACTCCCAGATTTTCTAGTCGAGTGGACGCAGGTCCAGACACTAGCCCCCCGGACCTATCGAACTCATGGACAATGTTCTTCGATGGGTCTAAAAGACAGCAAGGAGCCGGAGCAGGAGTCGTTCTGGTCTCCCCCAAGGGAACGAAGCTCAGATAGGTCCTCCAGATCAACTTCAGCCACTCCTCCAACAACGAAGCCGAATACGAGGCACTGCTCTATGGCATGCGCATGGCCAAAACATGCGGTGCCACTCGCCTCGTAATCTATAGAGACTCCAACCTTGTCGTCCAGCAGGCGATGAAAGACTGCAATGCAGTAGCCGACAACATGGCGGCCTATCAGAAGCTCGACAACACGCTCGAAGGAAGTTTCAACGGTTGCGAGCTCAATTATATCCCCAGAACAAACAACACAGAAGCCGACGAACTCGCAAACATCGACTCGACTCGAGGACCAGTACCACCCGGCGTCTTCCTCGAAAGCATCAGCCAGAGATCCATCAAAGTAAACGCAGCTGTAGATGACGACACCACTGAGCCAGCACAGGTGGCATCAGCGAGTCCATCCGAAGACAACAACAGCTAAGCGGTCGAATATACAGATCCAACAACACTCGAAGGACCAACGTGGACAAAACTGTTCCTCCGATTCCTAATCGAAGGCACGCTACCGCAAGACGTCACAGAACCTCGTCGCATCAGTCGTCGATCCAAGGCATTCACAGTGATCATAGACAGTTATACAAGCGCAGTATCATCCAGATACTCCAAAAGTGCATCGACGAAGAAGACGGCAAACCCCTACTGCTCGAAATCCACGAGGGTACCTGCGGGCACCACGCGAGCAGTCGAGTGCTTGTGTCCAAAGCATTCCGAGCAGGGATTTATTGGCCCACTGCGATGAAAAACGCAGAACACATCGTGCGGCGTTGCATCGCCTGTTAAAAATTCGCCAGCAGACCGCACGCTCCAGCCTTAGAACTCAAGACCATTCCACTATCATGGCCGTTCGCCACAAGGGGACTCGACATGGTGGGCCCGCTCAAGAAATCATCAAAGGGAGGAAGAACACACCTACAAGTAGAAGTCGACAAGTTCACCAAGTGGATCGAAGCAGTGCCCATCACCAGCTCCACAGCCCTCACGGCAGTGAATTTTATCAAATCAATCATCTTCAGGTTCGGGGTACCACACAACATCATCGCAGACAACGGTACGAACTTCACAGCGCCAGAATTCCAGAACTTCTGCGAAGAACTGGGCATCAAAATCAACTACGCATCAGTTGCGCACCCGCAGTCCAACGGCCATGTGTAAAAAGCAAATGGCCTAGTATGCGGAGGAATAAAAAATGGCTCCTTGCACCACTCGAGCAGGCCGCAGGCAACTGGGTAGAAGAACTCCCTGCAGTACTATGGAGCCTGCGCACTACCCCAAATACCGCAACCCAGTACACACCTTTCTTCATGGTGTACGGGGCAGAGGCAGTACTACCACATGACATCAAATTCGGGGCACTCCGGATCTCGGGGTACGAAGAAGAGGAAGCAGAAGAAGAACTGCAAAATGACAAGGGCACAACAGACGAAGCAAGAGACACAACCCTAGCAAGGTCAGAGGGGTACCAAGAAAAGCTGCGCACTTACCAAAGCAGGCGCCTGCGCACCAGAACATTCAACAAAGGCGACCTCATCCTACGGCTCATACAAGAGAAATTCCACAAGCTTTCCCCCCAATGGGAAGGACCGTTCATAGTTTCAGAAGTCATAGGAGGAGGCGCCTACAGACTGAAGAACCCGAAGACTGACGAGGACGTGGGAAATCCATGGAACGTGGCGAACCTATGCCTGTTCTACCCATAGTCTCCACCAATCATGCTCGACTGGCAACTCATGAAACCGTTCGACGCAATAAAATGATGTTGCCCAAATACTACCACCCCAAAGCACTCGGGGGCTCAAGTACAAACTCCCCCCCGAGAGACGCTATTGTCGCTCACACGATCTTCACTTAAAGCACTCGGGGGCTCGAGTACAAACTCCCCCCGAGAGACGCTATCGTCGCTCACGCGATCTTCACCCAAAGCACTCGGGGGCTCGAGTACAAACTCCCCCCGAGAGACGCTATCGTCGCTCACGCGATGTTTACCCAAAGCACTCGGGGGCTCGATTACAAACTCCCCCCGAGAGACGCTATCTTCGCTCACGCGATCTTCACTTAAAGCACTCGGGGGCTCGAGTACAAACTCCCCCTGAGAGACGCTATCGTCGCTCACGCGATCTTCACACAAAGAACTCGGGGGCTCGAGTACAAACTCCCCCCGAGAGACGCTATCGTCGCTCACGCAATCTTTACCCAAGGCACTCGGGGGCTCGAGTACAAACTCCCCCCGATAGACGCTATCGTCGCTCACGCGATCTTCACTTAAAGCACTCGGGGGCTCGAGTACAAACTCCCCCCGAGAGAAGCTATCGTCGCTCACGTGATCTTCACTTAAAGTACTCGGGGGCTCGAGTACAGACTCCCCCCGAGAGACGCTATCATTGCTCACGCGATCTTTACCTAAAACGCCCAGGGGCTCGAGCACACCTCCCCCAGAGAAACACTATCATCTCCCGCGCAGTCCGTAACTTAACAATAAGGGTCCAAGCAAAACCTCCGATAGGGGCCACATGCAGAAAACCGTTTGGAATCAAAGGGAGGACACGAATACAACCAGGTGGAACACCAAATACTTTGGAGAAATATGGATGGAGCACAGGACATAGACAATCCTTTAGTCTTCACCTGATCGCCAACGATCACCTAAAGACTCGGGGGCTACTCCCATCGGGAGCGCTGTCGCGCACCCAATAAAAAACGGCAGTTAACAGAAGAACGACAAAGGAAACAAATCTCAGCCTACGTTCGACACTACAACTCGAACATAGCCTCGGGGGCTACTCCCATCGGGAGCGCTGTCGCGCACCCGATAGAATCCACAGTACAAGGGCTTGATGGACTCGAAAACAGCTCTCGTTGAAAGAATTCGCAAACAGCTCATACCACAAGGACTCGAAGACAGGTCACATAGCAAAGGACTCGAACACAGTTCAAGACTCGATTACAGTACATTGGATAGAAGGCAGCTCTCATCACTCGAAGACAATCCTCATTACATGGAGAACTAACCTATTTACAAAGACACAAGCATCCGACAAGACTACATCAGAAATCACCCAAGGAATTATGACTTTTACATGTATGCCCATGCTGGGGTGATTGGCGCTAATATGACGAGCATCACAGACAAAGGAGGAGTCAAAGAAGCCAGCTCATGATGTCAATGACATAACAAAAGGTGAAGCTTGACTTATTTGTGGAGCACTGAAGCCGATGCTCCACCAACTTCTTCTCCAGCTCCACCAACTTCTTCTCCAGCTGCACAACTTCTTCTCCAGCTCCACCCGAGATGCCGGTGAAGACGACACCGCTGCCTCCAGTTCTACAAGGTCGCCTGGCGTGCGCTCTTGATCGGTGGCTTGACGTCGAGGTCCTCTCCAAAGATGGAGGGCACGACATCACCACCCGAGGAGTCGCCAGAGGATGAAGCCGTTGAAGACATGGGCGTGGGACTCCCCGACCTGCCGGAATTGTCGCTGCTTGTCTCCCGCCAGTACGGATCGATGCGATTGCCGCTCGGATCAAAAGCGCGTATGGTGAGAGTATTTCCGCCATCAAAACGGCAACAAAGAGTATCACCATCACGCAAGTTCAAACACCGAGAAAACGACTTCCATCCAAAACCAAGAAAAATTAAGCGGGAACTATCGGTCTCCAACTCAACATAAGAAAGAGTCCGAGAGCACCCCTGAAGACGAAGAAGCATGCCATCTAGGCCACGCTCAGAAACAATGGCAGCAAATGCAGAAGGAAGAAGAATGCGAGCGGCATTCCGGCCACGAACGCGTAGGAGAAAGTCGTAGAGCCAAAAACCCTCCTCTGAGGAAGAGGAGGAAGGCATCAGCGCTGCACCACGACGGCCACCGCAAGAAGAGCGCGGAGTACGACCACCGCGGCCACGGCGAACCCGGCCGCGGCTAGTCATACCTGCGCCTCGTTTTGGCCCCATGAGAAGGGAAAGAGAAAGAGGAAGATGAAGAAGAGGAGCAAGATGGGCAGAGGACGAACATTGCTACTAGATGAAAAAGAGGGGTCTATTTATAATACAAACCCAAGGGCACGCAAAAGCCCAGATGACGACAGCAATTAATTCAAAAACAGAGCATGCCGGGCGATTCGAATTCCGAGACGAAGATGCCTTCACATGGGCGGCACTGTGCGCCGGACACGTCAAATCTCGCGCGTTTTCAATGCGCGCATCGGCAACTCAACAGGAGGCTGCAGCACGCCACAAAAGCCATCATTATGACCGGTCATGAAGACATGACAGTTCGCCGACAGAGCATCTTTGACGGTCAGTCAACAAGGAGATCGTTATCCTTATCAAGAAGAGATAAATCAAAGTGGCAACACAAAAGTAAGTAAAGCTTGCGAGGATCGTTTTTCACTGATTCAAATACATTTTTCAAATATATTTAACTCCCATCGGGAGTGTATCCACCCATGAGAGTTTTGGTTGCTCCCACACCTAGAAGAAAAGATGTGCTCAAGTGATTGCTCGCAACCATGAGAGTTTCGGGTGCTCCCTCACCTAGAAGAAAACACATGCTCGAGTGATTACTCAAACCCATGAGAGAGTTTCGGGTGCTCCCTCACCACGACACGAGATAAGCAGACCTGCACTCGCCAGATCGTACAGTCCCAGAGTATCGGGTGCTCCCTCACCCCGAGAGCGAAGGCGACACTCGAGTAATTACTCGCAGAACTCTGAGTACCCGAGCACTCGAAAGACCTCCCGAGCAAGTACTCATCTACATTACTCCTCGCCCGAGCGCTCGACAAAGCTCCGCAAGTGACCGCTAAAACAGCTCACTTGATTGTTTATTCCAAGTGGGTGCATTACTAGCTAGGCTTCATGCCTCGATAAAAAATACATATTCCTGGAACACGATACACTGTGCCCAGATGCCACGCAAGCTTAGCGTGTAGGTAAGACCCCGCTGCGCAAATCGGCCGGGCTGGGACTTGCCGCAGAGCGATTTCACTCCCATTCTTTTCCATGCGCTTGCATGATAGAAAAAGCCGGGCGGACGCGCCTAGGCTACGAACTTTACTGGCGGCAATTGATCACTATAAGACCTGCAGCGGCATGACTTTTGCTCGACACCAGTGTTCGAAGCTCATTTCGAGGGACGTGAGTTTGATTGGGCTACTGCGGTATTTTCCACTAGCGCAATTCACCAAGGCTCGACCAGTCGACTCCTTGGGCCCTTTCAGCTTAGCATTCCCTCGGAACAGGTTTTGTCATGGCCCTAGACTGCCAGCGACCCGCGGTTGAACCGTGCATACAGCGAAACGACGCAAGAATGGACTCGAGTCCCCGCGCAACTCTTCGAGCCCCCCAGGAACTCGGGGGCTACTGACGAGGGGGTGACCCCACGACTCCTATGGATGGGCCTACCCGGTGTACCCGAAGACAGAAAGGCCCACAAGGACGCCGCCTGGGCCTAGCCTTGGCCCACTAGTGGCACCGACGTAGGAGTCCACGACCCGTATGGAAGGTGCAAACCTGCCTTGCGGTACAAGATTAGGGTTAGGAAACCTCATCTGTAATCCAAGACGGGTTCCCCGAGACCTAGCCTAATATATAAGGGCTGGGAGGGGAGACGTCGAGATCAACCAATACACAATCTGTAACCCTAGCCTTGTGCGCACTAGCCTTGGCCTTCCTGTAATCGCATCTCCAAGAAATAATATCGAGCAGGAACGTCTCCTCCTGTTAGCCGACGAGCTATCGTCCAACCTGTGCCTCTCATGACTAACCCAGGGTCCCTGACCATGGGATTTGCCGGGGTTGATCCCCGTCATGGCATATCAGAGGGTTTCCATGCAAAGATGTCCCAATTCTCATGGAGGAACTCGATGAGCACGCTTTCCTATTTGTCGGATAACTCTGTCCCAATGATGAACTATTGAGAAGAGTCACCAGGGACAAAGTCAACCTTCTTCGTATCCTGAGCCGGTTGGAACTTGGGGTTGTTGTCAGGGGTCGGTTTCTTCTGGATTGTGGGGTCTGTCGGGTCTACCGTTTCTTGGTATGCTGACAAGTCCTCTTTCGCATGTGTTGATTTAGCAAATTTGACGTGCTGTTCGTCGCACTCCACTGCCCTAGACCGACTCCCATCGACTGTGATTGGGCCATTAGGACCCGGCATCTTTAGTTTTAGATAGACATAACATGGACGAGCCATGAATTTGGGGTAAGCCGGTCGGCCCAAAATGGCGTGATATGGGCTCTCGAGTTTTACTCTTCAAAGGGTATGAGCTCGGAGTGGAAATTCTTAGCGTTTCCAAAAGCCGTCTCCAGGTGAATTTTTCCTATCGGACGTGCCGACTTTCCTGGGACTATTCCGTGGAAAATGGTGTTGGAGGGATGCAGTTGTTTTTGAGTCAGCCCCATCCTACAAAAAGTTTCGTAGTAAAGGATGTTGATGTTGCTTCCTCCGTCCATGAGCACTTTGTCTAGTGTATATCCTCCAATTTATGGAGAGACTACTAGAGCCAGGCCCCCTGGGTTTTCCACCACCGGGGGGTGGTCATCTCTTGTCCAAGTGATTGGCTGTTCTGACCAATTAAGCCACCTGAGCCAAGCCAGCTCTGCAGTCACAGCCATGGCGGCTCTCCGTTGTAGCTTCCTATCCCTCCTGCAACTGCTGGTGGTGAAAACGCGATATGCTGCACAGTCATGAAGTTGTTTCGGGTTTGCTTGGAATCCAGCGAGCCCTGAATAATTTTGCTGGGCCCCTCCTCCGGGTCCTTGGTGTTGATGCATCGTGCCGGCTCCTTGGTAGCCAGGATTCTGGTTGTTGCCGTTCTGGCCGGCTCCCCCACCTGACCCGGGAGGTCCCTGGTTCCCACGTCATGCAAATTCTTTCATAAAATTGCAATTTTCCCAAGTGTGGTTGGCTGGGCGACCGGGTTTACTATGGGTCGGGCAAGGACTCTTCATGGCCGCTTCAAAGCTGTTTGGGCGAAAGTTTCCTTCCGGCTTGTGGTAGTTGTTTCCCCCCTGCTTCTGTCTTTGGGAGCCGACATTTGTGTTGGCTACCAAGTCAGAACTAGTCTGATCAAGTCGCCTCTTGATTTGCTGACTCTGATTCTGGGATGTTTTGCCATCATTTTTGTTCTGGCCGGCTTTATCCTGTTGAGGTTCAGTATCTTTGGTTTTGTCAGACTCGGCGTATTTGATAACCGCGTTCCTGAGTTCCCCTATATCCTTGACAGTTCTCTTGAGACGACCAAGTTTGTGTACTAGGGGCTCTGTAACAGCCCACATGTAATAAGCTATCAACACCATGTAATTTATTTCCTCTGTTGGACTTGTAACTTGGCATGGTGAATGTTTATGTCATTTCATGTGGTGATTTAAATTTCCTTTGAGATTGGAGTCATGTTGGGTTGGTTTCTTTTGCATCCAAAGTGGTTCAAGAAGGGCAGTCATGGAATTTTCCTTGCCACATGCTTACTCTTCTTGATCCCAATTTTGGCCAAGCCTTTTCTTTTGCCTTTGCAAGGGTTTTAAAACCCTCAAGGTATTTTTGCCATCATCAGAAGCAGAGGCTCTAGTTCAAAGTGGATTTGAAATTCAAAATGAGCTCACACTTTTTTGTTGCCAAAAATGCCCAAACCATTTTTTGAAATTGAGGAATAATGCAAGGATTAAGAATTTCAAGCTCATGGAATTTTGAACCTTCTGTTCTTCTCTCAAAAACTCCCCAAAAGCCTTTTCTATTTAATTTTAAATAGAGATGGTACTGTTTGAATTTTAGGGAAGTTTCTCTGCATCCAAAATTGATCAAACCAATTTTGGGTGATCAATCATATTTTTAGGGGATTTTAGAAAATATTTGGAATAATTTTCTTTTCCCCTATGTTTTCTTTCCCTTCTTTCTTTCTCTGCTGCTCTCTTCTTTTGGATAAGGGCCTGCCTTCCTCCTTTTTCTCACCTCCAGCCCAGCTGGGCCGCCCGAATCAGCCCACCTGGAGCAGCACCGTTCCTTTTCTTTTTTTTCTTCTTCCCTCTCTCCCGCTGACCGCCCGGGCCCAGTCGTCAGCGTCGTCCTCCTCCTTTCCCCCTCCTTTTTCCCCGACGTCAGACCAGGACGGAGGAGCTCGGCGTGGAGCCCCCTCGCCAGCCTTCCCCCTCCTTTCCCCTTTATAAGCTGGGCTCCCCCCCTCGCCCTGGGAACCCTAGCTGCTTCCCCCTCCTCGTTTCTTCCGACGCCGCCGCCATGGGAGCAATTGAAGCTCTCTGACTCGCCGGTGAGTTTTGAAATTGACCGCCGCGTCGCCGTTGTCCGGCTCTGCACGATCGTACACGCGGTCCTGACCAGGTGTTCGTCCCGTTTTCTGCCGCAGCTTGAAGCCAGCAGGCCCGAGACGACCTGGCGTCGAGGACGATCGCCGCGGCCCCGTTCTTCCTCAGCTCCGTCCATCACCTCCGTCTTCTTCCCCGTCGGCTCGAACGCGTCACCAAGCACCTCTAGGTGAGCGCTGCGTGCCCCCCTTTTCTCTTCGTAACCCCGAGTAGGCCGTAGCCTTAGGTGCGCGTCGCCGGCCGCCGTGCCACGCGCTCCGGCCAGGTCAGTGGTCACCGAGACCGTGGCGGTGCCGAGAAGTGCGGGTGCACGCTATGTGCTCGCCCAGAGCACGATTGCGGCACAAAGGAGTAGCCTTTTCGCGAATTGTGGTAGAACTCGTGCCGCGGACTGAAAAGATTCAGACTTTGAGCGTCGACGCCGGTAGGTTCAGTAGTCCCTGACGTCGCCGTCGTCGATCTCGCGGACAGTGGCGTTGTGCCAAGGTGTAGAGGAAGGTGGCAGCCACGTGTAGAGCAGCGAAGTCCGACCCGAGCTGCACGGGATGCGTCGTCGGCTTCGTCTGAACCTCGCCGGATTTCGTGGGTTCAGTACCTTCAGAGCCGGCGTGTCGCCGCTCTGTTTCAGTGAGGAATCCGGCGAGAGGTGAGGGAGATGCCGTCCATGGCCTACGCCTTCCTGCAAAGGGGAGTGCCCCCTCCGTTTGCCGTGTGGTGGCAGGACAGCAGGCGGACGGAGTGCGAGTAGAGCTTCACCGGAAGCAGCCGCCGCGTCAGCCTCTGCACCGGGTTCAGGTGTTCGGGGTTCAGGGTTCAGTGCCCCTGGGAGATAGCATATCTTCCCTGACGCCTGTACTCTGTACAAACAGCGTGTGATGGTGTAGTGGTAGCGAGCAGTGGAGCGAGCGCTGCGTCGTGGGTTCGAGTCCCCGGCGCCCCCTTTTTTTGATATTATGGTGTGGCTGACGTCCGGGGCCCGCTGGTCAGTGAGCCAGGCCGAGTGGGCTGAGCCCATTGCGGGCCAGAGACCTGGCATGGGCCGGTTTCGCCCGAAACCAGCCCATGGAGGCTGTTTCCTGTTTTTTTTTCTTTTTCTTTTTTTTTGTTTATTTTCTTTTTCTTTTATTTCCTTTCTTTTTAAATTCAAATTTGAATTTGACTCCAAATTCAAATCTGTTTTTGAACATCCTTTGCAAATAGGGTCATCCCATATATGTCTTTGGGGTACTTTGAGCTACTGAACACGGTGGTGATATTCATTTTTGCATCTGACCCCTTCTGAAAATTGAAGTATGGTCATTTTGCAAATAAACCCCACTTGCCTTTTCTTGTTTTTGTAAATTGGTTCAAGTTTCAAATTGCCCATGTCATATATGATTTTTGGGTAGTTTTGCACAAAGAGTTGCATGGTGATGATGTTTTCATCATCTGAACCTCTTACAAAATTCATGTGGTGCAATTTTGCACTCAGCCCCCTGAACTTCAGTTGAATTTGCAACTGCCTTTACAAATTCAAATGGAGACATATCATATATGTTTTTGGGGTGCTTTTCTGCAAGAATTTCAGTAGTGATGTTATCATGATGTGTTGTGCAACTTTTGAGACAAGGTGTGATCACCTGGTTCAGAAGCTTTCAGGTCTGTCTACCTGCAACATTCCAACTTCAGTGCATTTGAATGTTGTTCATCTGATCTTTTCAAGTCTGTTCCAAGTCATCTTCTTCTTCAAGTCAGCCGTATCATATTGTCACATGTATAGTGGCTGGCCTCAAACCTTTGTTGCCTTCCTGTGTGTCAATTTCACCGACACTACTCCGTCTCCGGAATCATTGTTTTACTTTCATGTTATTTAAGCTCTTCTAATGTTGTTGATCATGTCATGCTATCATGCTACTTACACCTAAATTAAGGCTTAGACCAAAGCCATTACAATGTAATTAATGCATATGAAAGTGATGACTTGTCGTCATCACCTTCATTTAAACTTGACTAGACAGGGTCATACCATGTAAATAAAACCTGAACATGCCATCCTTGTTTGAGTCGCATCAGTTGCTTACTTGTGTGCCTTTCTTGCTGGTACCTTACGTTAGCACCTAAGACCGCCGAGGAGACTTACGTGGAGATGTCCGACACCGAGCCCGAGGGTACCGTGAGTGCTGCTTCGACTACCTTACCAGGCAAGGGGGAGATCTGTGTCATTACTTTATAACTTTCTGCTCATGCCTAGCTGTATATCTAGAACGTTATTGCTTGATCCTATCTACATTATATGCCATGTTTAAAACCATACAGCCATGATCCCCACATCCCAGCAAACCATTGTTCTGCTAAGTTACCGCTGCTCAGCCATTGCTTAGTATGGATAGAGAACTTGCTGCTTGCCCTATATGTTTATGGTTGGGATATCATGCTATAAAAGAAGTTGGTTGATATTTATTATTATTAAATGATGTTAATTTATATTCGACGAAGGGTGGAAGGCTGGACTATTCCCGTCTAGTGCTTTGTTCCATTTGAGTCACCTAGGACCCGAGTTCCGGGTATTGTGTTTCTTGACGAGCGTGCCTAATCGTGTGTGGGGTTTTATGGGGCCCCCTTGTCTTACCTACCTAGCTTCGTACATTCTAGTGGTGGCCCAAGCTGATTTACATTTGGAACGTGTGTGTGCTGGTTGGATCCCCAGTTGTTTCCAAACCAAACCAGGGCCAGGAGGACATCGTCTCTTGGCTGGCCCAAACAGACCGGCTGAGGACCCGGTCTCATAAGAGAACTAACCGGTAATCCAAACCCGAGTTATACGGTAGAGTCCGATTCGAGAGCGTGGCCAGCTTTTGAGTTGGGTGTCGACTCCCCGGGGGCCACCCGGATATGTGTGTTGTTAGTTAGAGGGAATCTGACGTTCCGGAGTTTCAGGCGCTTACCTAGCCAAGTGGAAACCGGGCGTACATGCGACGTCTATAATGGACAGTTGGTACACCCCTGCAGGGTAAATCTTTTCGAAAAGCCGTGTCCGCGGTTATGGACTACTTGAGACCTACTCCTTGTTCATAGAATAACATCAATGAAAATCATGTTATAAAACTTGACAAACCATGTGCGTGCCTTGGTTGTCTTTCTTCGTCCAGGGGGACCGAGAGAGAAACGAGGTTGTGTTATGTTTGCGTAAGTAGGTGAATAGCCGACCTATGACACGTTGTCAACGTAAATTCTTGGATCTCACCTCTATTCTGATAGAACGTGTAGCCACCATATATGCTAGTACGGCTGCAAACTGTCTATATCTTTACCTTACCTGTAGCGTTAGTTATTCCGTAATGACATGTTCTCACCCCCGTTTTTTTTTTCTGACTTTACCGCTTTGCCTGATCGGCCGCTGCAGTAGACTACTACCTCGACCCCAGCATTGGACGATACTTCGTGGAGGTGCCCCCGGAGGATGACGACGAGTACGACTACATCGACCAGTAGGATCCTTAGTTGGACTCAGACGTTCCCGTGGGTGGATTTATGTGTAGCCCTCTCTAGGGCAATTTGGATCTTGACCGTACTCGGTCCCTACTATGCTTCCGCTTGATGTATTGATGTACTGATCAGATGTACTCTTGGTGATATTATATATTTAGACAGTGGCGTTGTATGCCCTGCTCTATTATCTCTATATGTATTTCCTTTTCTGTAGAGTTGTGTTTTTATACCTGTTGTCGAGAATCCGGCAGCGACACGAGTGCGAGTGTCGTGCGCGGGTGGCGTTTGATGCGCTTCTAACTCCGACCGGACGCGAAAGCGACTAGTTAGAGTTAGTACCGCATCGGGGGCCTTACAGGCTCGAACTTGCAGTTCCTTTCCAAGACAATGACGGTTGTTTGGGCAGTGATAGTGTCCGAGGAATGGATTATTTCTGCCACCCGTCGTGCCCAGCTCAGGGTCGACTGTCCTTCCTTCTGGACACAATGCTCCAAGTCGACAATTGTGGTAGCTCGCCGACAGGTGCCTTGGAAGTTTTGGATAAACTTCTCCTTGAGATCCACCCAGGAGGTGACAGAATTCTCTGGGAGATTTTTGAACCATGTGCGAGCCAGCCCTTCCAACATCATTGAGAGGTAACGGGCGCAGACTCCCTCGCTTGCTTGTAACATTTCCATGGCTAGGTCATAACTTTCGATCCAAGCCGCCGGGTCCATGTAAGCTGTGTAGTTCGCGATCTTACGTGGTCCTTTGAAATATGGTGACAGGCGTGTATTTCGTAGAGCGGGCACCAGGCATCGGTTGCCCACGGACCTGCTGATGGACTCGGTGTCTTGATCTATGGTTGGAGGTTGGAAAATCTGCTCTACCCGTCCTTCGGGGTAGAGGCTGGAGGGTATGTCTTGGATCCTTATGCCCCCCTGCGTGTACGGTGGTGCTGGAGCTCTGCGCTGGCGATGGCTGCTCGAGCCGGTCGGAGCCGGTGAATCCACTTGCCGGCTCGTACTCCGATACGGGGTATCATGTAGGTATTGGAATCCCTGTGAGTACTGGGCTTGCTGTATGATTGCGGTTTTGAGCAGATCGATTGCCCCTCGAGTGGCCTGGTCCTCCAGATTGTTTCTGTCAGAACCCCAACTAGGGTAAGTGCTAGGGTTGTTGTCCCTTTGCATCATGTGAAAAATTCAAAAGGAAATTCAAAAATGGGGAAAAGAAAAGCCCTAGAGAATTTAATTCAAATGGCCAGATAAAAATATTTTTCCATAAATCATTTGAACCTTTGGAAAATTCTTATAAATGATGGTGATCTATTCAAAAGTGGTTTGGGTTCATTCCCATGCCTTTGGAATTTTCTAAAATTCAAAAGATGCTCTGGAATTAAAGTTGAACCCTATTTGAATTGAAATTCAAATTGATTGAATTTAAAAAATGCCCAAAAGTTATAAGTGGTTTTCTACTGACCACCTATGATTTATAAAAATAATTAGGCATTTAATAAAAATTCTTTGCTATTTGTTTGGAGAAAAACAAAGCAAAGAAAAATAGAAAACAGAAAGCAAAAACAGAGAAAAAGGAAAAAACCTATCTAGCCCAACCCCTTTTCCCCCTGGGCCCAACTAACCTATCCCGCGGCCCAACCCAGGCCCCCACCTTGTCGTCTTCTCCCCGGCGCCAGAGAAGGCAGCTCACCGCCGTGTCGAGCATTCCTGCAATGATAGGGCCACCTAGGCCCTCCCCTTCGTCCTCTCTGCGCCAAGGAGACGCCGAGAGGCCCCCGCAACCTTGCCCTCCATCTCTGCTTCCTCTGGCTCCCTCTCCTGCGAGATTTCGCACACGTCCGAGCGCCGCCGTGGAAAGTGTCGTGCCGGTGTGGCCATTAACGCCGACAAGCCAAGCAGAGTTGTCCACTGTGTTCGCCGTGGGCTTATTCGCCAAGGAGTAAAGGATCGTGAGCCCAGGTGCCCTGCAAGCGACGTCGTCGTCTCCGTTTTTCTCCGGCCACCGTGCAGCTTCTTGCCGGAATTGGCTCCGTCCAAGCCTTCCCCCACTTCGCCGTCCTCTCCATCGTGCTCGGGTGAGCCCCGCCATCCTTTTCCCCTCCTTTCCCGTACTTCCCATGCCCTGTACCGCTAGTTCAACAGAGCTAGCAGCCGGCCGCCGCATCTCGTCGTTGTCGGCGTCGAAGTAGCCCTCCCCGTGACCCCCTGCTGGATCCTTTCGATGCGGGAGAGCAAGGGCTCCCTCCTAGAGCTTCAAATGGAGGTCGGGAGCCTCCTCCCCGTGCAGCGCCGCCGCACTGGTGGTCACCGGCGACCTCCCCGCCGACGTGCCCACGTGGCCCCTGTTAGCCCTAACCTAAATAACCCACTAACCGACCCACAGTGACTGACAGTGGGGCCCCAAACCCCCCTAACCCCTCTGCTAACTAAAACAGAGAGGGATTAGTTCCCTCTCCCACTGACATTGGTGGCCCACAGGTCAGCCCCCCATGACGTCACCCTTGCGCAAGCATAACGCAGTAAATAGAAAAGAATTTAAAGAAATTCCAGAAAATACAGAAAATAGTATAAACTTCTAAAAATCATAGAAAATTCATATGAACACCAAATTTAACATATAATATATGAAAAATTATTAGCAGAAAATGCTCTATCCAAATATCCAACTTTAAACCATGTTTGAGTTGATCTTAAATTGGGATAGTAGCTTTTGCTATTTGGTTTAATTGGAATTAATTCAAATTGAAGTCAAATGCTATTCCAACTTCAACCAATGCAATGCAAACATGATCACTTGTACATCAGAAGTATATCATACACATGTCAAGATTGTTTACAATGATCAAACAATAGAAAATGCAACTTGGCTAATTTGAACAACATATGCAGTTTGAATTTGCATTTCAAATGCAATACACTTCATTTAAATCAGATGTGCCACAAATCAATAGCATTCACATCATGGACAACATTATCATGTGATTGTGCATTTAAATTCAATGTTGCCCCCTCTTGTTGATGGTTGTGCCGGTAACAGTGCCTCCAAGACGGTGATCACCCCCGAAGGAGAAGACCACCGCTAAGACCCGTGTATCGTCAGCAAGGCAAGCAAACCCCCATTTATCATGTCTATAAAATCCTACTTCCCTCTCAGTCTCGCTTATGCATGTTTAGGAGATCACCGAGACACATTCTTTCGCATAGTTGAACCCATTCCGATGCATGAACTATCATTTTGTCACAGTATTAAGAAAACCACAATCCTAGCAGATTTAGGAGTTGAATGATGAGCATGTGGGCCCTGCAACTGTTATTGCTTAATGCTGCTTAGTGGTACAATGAGGTTACTTTGATTGTGAGTCAGGATGGAATGATCATAATGGTGCTGATGATGACGTGTTGGTGAATCCACCCTAAACAAAGGTGAAGATGAGAGGTTGTGTAGGACTACACAGTGGGTTGTCTCGTTGAACACTGCCCTAGGCCCCGAGTTCCTGTTTTGTGATCCAAGACAAGAGTATGACCACATGTAGGGTTAAGGGAGCCCCGTTTGGCCTCCTTACTTACCCGATCCGATCCAGGAGTCACACTAGATTCGGGCTTTCCATTTGGCATGTGCAGAGAAAAAGAATGAAGATGGTTGCCTCATATAGATATGTGGGTAGACCTGTGAGGCAGCGAAACCATCTGACAAAGGTGACGTCTCGGTCCCTTGCATTATCTCAGTCCGTTTCTTTGAACTGGACGGACTCTCGAGCGGTGTCAAACTCAGGTAGTCGACTCCTAGATTAGAGAAGGTGACGTGAGGGTAGTGCCTTGGTGTCCATCCACGTCCGCCACCCACTTGAAGGGAGACAAGAATGATGCGATAAGTGATGACACGCGTGTGAAGATGTACACCCCTGCAGGGTAATGAACTATTCGAATAGCAGGCTCCGCGGTTATGGACTAATTGGAGACCTCTACTTGATCATTAGATAACTTGAATGAATACTTATAACACTCGCAAGATAAGAGTGAGTGCTATGGCGTGCTTTCTCGTGGGAAGTCGAGGAAGTATCCATAGTGGTGTATTGGTTGGAGACTTGGTAGTGGACTCGTGTATGCTTCTTACATTAATTCTGGTACTCGTAGTATAGGACTAGCCAAGTCAAAGCTGGCACTTTTGCTTGTTGAAACCCCACCTCCCTTTACCTTGAAACTTGAGCATGAGTAGTATAGTTCTGATGTAAGTCTTGCTGAGTACGACTTTGTACTCACGTTTGCTTATTCTATGTTTTAGATGACAACCCAGCCCCCGATGGAGTCACCTTCCTGAAGCTCGATGTTGACTAAGCTAGTATAGTTCCAGACACCAGTCTGGTCCCTCGTGGAAGGGAAAGTTTGTTGAACAAGGCTTCTCTAAGCCATTTGTTAAACTTGTCTGTAATTAGACCTCATTTGCTTCCGTTGTATGATGTAATGTTGATCACAGACATGTGATCTTTGTATGCTCTATGTGTAAGTCAACAAAGAAGTACTTTGTAGAGTTATGTGATGATACTTGCTGTTCATACTAGACATGTGTCCTGCGTGTATGATTATAACATGCATGTATTAGTATGGGTTTTCGATAGCTTAGTTGTGTACTTTACGGCGGTATTTTATACACCAAGTGGCCCTTAGATGTGCGCAGTTTGGGGCATCGCGATGCGATTGCTCGTGACTCTGTCACGTGGCACACTTTGTGGTATGATTGAGCCCGCCGAGATCCCGACTAGGTGATCGGGCTGGAGTCTGTTTATGTAAGTGATATGATTCCATCGATAATATGGTTGAGGCGACTTGTCTATGAGTATGGGATTTCACCACCCATAAGCATTTAGACTTGTGAGCGGACGATGAGGACCCATCTCAGATGATCATCCGGGCCTGGATGGGATGCCCCTCACGTTCGATGCTTTCCGAGAGTGTTTTGTGCTTGGCCTTGTCTGCTTAGACAAGTGGGTACGGCTCTCGGCTCTCCATATGATTGTGTTATAGCAGGAATTACATAAGCATACTCCGGGTCCCGACAGACTTGGTATCAGAGCAGGACTGTTTGTAGGATTATCAATCCTTGGTCTAAGTCGAGTCTAGCATTCTATAGTTATATAGTTACTCTGGGTATGAGGGAACAACGTAAGGCTTCTTTTTCTCCTTACCCTCATCGATCTGAGTTCTGAGTCACCCTCATCTTTTCTACGGGAAGATAGGACTAGGCTCATCTATGTCTTACTAGAACATCTCATTGAATGCTTCCTTGTAGCCATAGGATTGTTGTGGTCGTCCACAGTCTCCGTGTTTTGGGTTCCTTGAAGAACTTCTGTCCAATTTCTTCGAGGTTGTTTCATTTTCCATCCCGGTACAACCGTTATGCTGTCCGAGTCATTCCAGGTTTCTTCATAATCTGATGCATTTGCAAAATCCTTCCCTCCATTTCGGTTGTCTTTCCATAAGAATTATTAGGTGGCATGCCCGACAGTTCTGTAGAGTTTGTTGTAGGTTTTGTTCTAGAAACCTATAGTGATTCATTTGCAGCTTTTCCTCCCACTTTAGATGTCTTCTAGCAAGAAGAACCACACGAACCATCGTGTTGGGGTACTTTGCTACTCTGGCATATCTGTTGTAGCCCCTAGTAAACCTTGGTCATCCTCTAGGAAGCTATCCAGAGATCCAACCCCTTAAACTATGCCACACGACAGATGTGTAGAATTCATAGTGGATCTTATACCAGGCACAACCCCAAATTCCAAACGACCATATAGAATGGCCCCACATGAGTTAGCTGAGCTAAAAACCCAACTTGATGCTTCGTTGGAAAAAGGCTTCATCCGCCCTAGCTCATCGCCATGGGGTTGCCCCATTCTGTTCGTAACGAAGAAAGATGGAACAAAAAGGATGTGCGTAGAATATTGCCCGCTAAATCTAGCGACGATAAAGAACAAGTACCCACTGCCCAGGATCAATGATCTTTATGATCAACTTGCTGGATCCTCTGTCTTCTCCAAGATGGATTTGAGATTATGCTATCATCATATCAAAATCTGAAACGAGGACATTCCCAAGACGGCTTTCACTACTCGATATGGTCTTCACGAGTACACCGTCATGTCCTTCGGGTTAACCAATGCCCCCGCCACATTCTCGCGCTTGATGAATTCGATCTTCATGGAGTACCTGGATAAATTTGTTGTGGTTTATCTTGATGACATTCTCATCTACTCTAAGAACGAAGAAGAGCACGCAGAACATCTTAGGTGGGTAATGATGAAACTTCGAGAGCATCGCCTATATGCCAAGTTCTCTAAGTGCGAATTTTGGCTACCAGAAGTGACCTACTTAGGCCACGTGATCTCTGCAAAAGGTGTTGCAGTCAATCCCGAGAAAGTTCAGGCCGTCCTTGACTAGACTCCACCTGAATCGGTTAAGCAAGTTAGGAGTTTTCTCGGCCTAGCCAGCTATTGCCGCCGCTTCGTTGAGAACTTTTCTACAGTTGCAAAGCCTCTTACTGAACTCCTCAAGAAAGATAGGAAATTCCAATGGACCCCCAAGTGCGAGGAAAGCTTTCAAGAGCTAAAAAGAAGATTGACTTCTGCACCCATACTTGCATCTCATGACACCAAAAGGGATTTCGAGATCTATTGTGACGCTTCACGGCAAGGGCTAGGATGCATACTTATGCAAGATAGACATGTGGTAGCTTATGCTTCACGCCAGCTGCGTCCACATGAAGATAACTATCCTACCCATGATCTTGAACTCGCTGCCGTAGTTCATGCCCTGAAGACTTGGCGACATTACCTCCTTGGTAATCATTGTGAGATCTATTCTGATCACCAAAGCCTCAAGTACACATTCACCCAGCCAGATCTTAATCTAATGCAAAGACGCTGGATTGAGTTGATAAAAGATTATGACTTAGGAATTTCTTACACCCCAGGCAAAGCCAATGTCATGGCTGATGCACTAAGTCGTAAGTCGTATTGTAACAACCTCATGTTACAACAGTATCAACCACTTCTTCATGAGGAATTTCGAAAGCTCAATCTCGAGATTTTTCCTCATGGATTTCTTTCTACCCTGGTGGCGAAACCAACACTTGAGGATCAAATCATAGCCGCCCAGAAACATGATAGTGGTATTCAAGAGATCAAGGAGAACATTTCTAGCGGAGATGTTAAATGTTTCTCTACAAATGGTCAAGGAACGGTATTCTTTGAGAACCGTTTAGTAGTCCCTGAGAGTCAAGACCTAAGGCAGCTGATCCTTAAAGAAGCTCATGGCACACCCCTCTCGATTCATCCCGGTAGCACAAAAATGTACCGGGATCTACGCCAGACCTGCTGGTACTCTTCAACCATTGTCTATTGTCCAATTGTGCAGTTTGGGGCATCGCGATGCGATTGCTCGTGACTCTGTCACGTGGCACACTTTGTGGTATGATTGAGCCCGCCGAGATCCCGACTAGGTGATCGGGCTGGAGTCTGTTTATGTAAGTGATATGATTCAATCGATAATATGGTTGAGGCGACTTGTCTATGAGTATGGGATTTCACCACCCATAAGCATTTAGACTTGTGAGCGGACGATGAGGACCCATCTCAGATGATCATCTGGGCCTGGATGGGATGCCCCTCACGTTTGATGCTTTCCGAGAGTGTTATGTGCTTGGCCTTGTCTACTTAGACAAGTCGGTACGGCTAACGACTCTCCATATGATTGTGTTATAACAGGAATTACATAAGCATATTACGGGTCCCGACAGTTTCCGTGTGCAGGCACGCTGCCGAGGAACCGTGTCGCTGCCACCACATTAGCCATGGGGTTATTGAAATGATCCGGGGGCGTATGGAATCTTTCCTGCCGTGGTGATGGGATATGTTGCCTTGGTGGCGTATACCCTGGGGGAGTCGACTGATTTATATCCTGGAATAGTCTTCGGGACGTCTCGCGGGTCCTGCGAGGCGTGCGTTGGCGAGACTTAGTCTCTGGGCCTCTATCAACTCCGACTCGTGTCATAAGCGCCTGGTTTCTTGGGCGAGTTGGGTTTCTCTTTCCACCATTTGTGCGTTCTGGGAGTTAATTTATCTCCGTATGCTCATTATCTGGGCCTTGAGTCCGTTGACCTTGGTTCTCCAGGCCTCCTGGTTTTCCGTGGTCATTGGTGCGACTAAGGCTTCGTCTAGGGCATTTAAGGTATCAGTGAGGGCTTCTGCTCCCGTGAGAACTTCTGGCGGCTCCCTATCTGGATTAGGGGCCGTATTGTGAGTCGTATCTATGTTCCGACTCTTGCACCGTTATGTTCATACTTTGCTAGTTTCAATACTAGATATAGACTCTTGCTTGTTATTATCTTGACTTTAATTGCACATCTTACTTGCTTTACTTTCAAGTTCTTATATGTGTGTTAGCATGTGACCACATAAATTATCTGTGTTATCGTTTACCTGCTCGAGGACGAGCAGGAATTAAGCTTGGGGATGTTGATACGTCCCAAACGTATCTATAACTTCTGCTTGTTCCATGCCCTTTTATGTGACATTGCTACATGTTTTGCTACACTTTTATATCATTTTACACATATTTGGACTAACCTACTAACTCAGTGCACCCAGTGCCAGTTTCTGTCTGCTGATGTCTATAAGTTGCAGGTATTTTACCTCAATTTTCAGAGCTCCAAAAATTCCAGAAAAATAAGATAAAAAATCAGCGAGACGGAAGCTTCAAGATCCCCGAAGGAGGACTTGGGGGGGGGCACCCGGCACCTAGGCAGCCAGGTGGCGCGACCCCCTCCCTTGCCGCGCCACCAACGCCTGGGAGGTCGGGCCACCCCCTGGCTGTCCCCTTTGGTCTATATTACCTCCTCATTCCAAAAACCCTTGAGGAGAACCCCGCATCATGAATTTCCTCCCTGTTCCGCCCCCGTCGCGCTTCCATGATCGGGAGCACCAGAAGAGCTCTTCCCGGGACCCTTCCGGGGGGAGGATTGACCTTCGGGAACTTCTCCACCACCATGGATGCTTTCCGGATGTGTCGTGAGTATTTCACCTTGGACCATGGGTCCATGACCAGTAGCTATGTGATGACTTCTCTCCAATCTTGTTCTTCAATTCTTAGTCCTTATGAGCTGCCCTACATGATCAAGGGATGTCAGAACCCTCTCTTAGGTATGTGCTAGGATCAAGACTCAATTTGCATCATGTTAAAAAATTCAAAAGAAATTGAAATGGGAGCGAGAACACCCCCAGATGAATTTAATTCAAATGGCCAGAAATAAAGTTGCTCCAAAAATTCCTTTTGTATTTTTGAAAACTCACATAAATGAGTATGATCACATATAAAGTGATGTGGTAGCATTCCCATGCTCATGGATTTTTCAAATATTCAAACAGGAGCATGGATTTAAATGTAAACCCCTATTTGAATTAAAGTTCAAATAATTTGAATTTTAAAAAAGTCCAAACTTTATAAGTGGCTAGCTATATTTATTTTGAGGCCATATAAAAATTTGGGGCATTTAAAAAAATGCCTAGCTTTTTTTTAGCAAGACAAAACAAAAGACAAAAAAGAAAACATAAAGAAATAAGAAAAAGGGAACTCACCTGGGAAGAAGCCCAACTTACCCCCCAGCCTCCAAACCAGCCCAGCCCAGTCCACCTAGCTCTTGTCATCTTCCTCCATGACGACAAGCAGCTCGGTGGCCGGATGCCGATGCCACCGTGGCCACCGACGCCTTGCATCTGCCTCCCTGCTGCCTCTAACGTGTCATGGAGACGCGCTTAAACCGCCCCAGTCCATTCCCCCTCTCGCCGCATCGCCACGAGCTCTCTGTGCGTTTCCCCTTTCATCCCCGAGAGCAACCGTCGCTCGCCGTCACAGGAACTCGCAGCCAACGCGGGAGAGAAGCCTGGAGACCGTGTCCCCCTCGCGCTACGTCAACGTCCACGCCAAGCCCCCGAGGATGGTGACCTAATCGCTCAAGGAGCCGCCGCAATCGTCGATTTCTTCTCGCCGGAGCCGCCGCACGATTTCTTCGATTCCGGCCAACCCCGATCAGCTTCGACCACGCCACTGCCTCCGTTGGATTCATGGTGAGATCACGGTCCGCCCGAGATATTCCATAGTCCTCCTCCTCAACTCTAGCCGGATCCGCCATGAACGCAGGAGCTCCTCGCCGCCGGGATGCTCGTCGTCGTGCATCCTTGGACCCTAGAACCCCGAGACCATGTCCACCTTACTCCACGCGCTCCGCTGCTTCGTTTTCAACCATGACTGTTTTAGTTGGTGCGCCGCAGCGAGTTCCTCCCCGAGCCCGTGCCACGGACGCCGCTAGGGCACGTCACCGGCGAGGCTACGGTGCCCCCCATGGTTCCCCGTGTGCACAAGGTGGTGCGGACGAGCACCGGAAGCCTTCTGGTGGTCTCGGCGTGCGAAATGGTGGCCGGGAGCACCGATTCCTTGGACGCCGCCTGTCAGGGCTGCCCCCACGTCATGCTGACGCAGGCATGACGCAGTAAATTGCTATTTGATTTATTTAAATTCCAGAAAAACCAGAAATTGATTAAATATTTGGAAAATCATAATTAATTCATATTAACTCCAAATTAAGCAAATAATATGTCTAAAATTATCAGAAAAATACAAGGTTTGTGAATATGGACTTTTTTTTCATGTTTGACCATTTTAAAATGGGTGAACAGTGGCATATGTGCATTTGATCCTTTTCAAATTCAAATTTGGAGTGATTTTGCAAATGACTTTGCAACACACTTCTTTTAAATGGTTTCATCCACACATCAGAGACTTTACCTCACCTTTAAAACATGACTTCATGCTCAACCATTTCAAATGAACATTCATGGATTCAAATGCATTTGAAATTCATCGATAAATCAAATGGAGTTTGAATTTTAAACTCAAATGCAATACACTCCATTTAAATGGAAATGGCATCACATCAGCACCCCTTACACCATGTTATAACACTTGATCATGTGATTGTGCATTGTCTTTATATTGATCACTTTGGTTGCATTGTTTGCTATCGAATAGAGGTGGAGCCGGAACCCGAGATCACCCCCTTCGTTGAAGATACCGTGTACGACCCTCGTCAGCAAGGCAAGCAAACCCCCATTGATCATGTCGATAAAAACCCATTTCCCTCTCAGTCTCGCTTATGCATGAAATAGGATGATCACCTTGTTATTGATTCTACCGCATAGTTGGACCGATATCCTTTGCATGAACTATCATCTTGTCACAGTAGTAAGCAAACCACAATCCTAGCAGATGTAGGAGTTGATTGTTATCATGTGGGCCCTGCAACTGTTACTGCTTATTGTATGCTTAGAGTTACAATGAGGTTACTCTTTTCTGAGTCGGGATGGTAGTGATCATGTTGATGATGGTGTAAATGTGTTGGTGAATCTACCCTAATACAAGGTGAATGATGAGAGGCTGTGTAGGAGTACACAGTGGGTTGTCTTGTTGAACACCGCCTTAAGTCCGAGTTCTTGTGTGGTGATCCAAGAAGAATAGTGCAACCACACATTGGGCTCACTGACCCCTCTCGACTTAGTACCTCACCCCGTTCGAACCCCAGAAGTCGCAGTAGTTCAGAGTTCTGGTAGGGCTGTGGCACGGTCTGCGAAGTGGATGGACGGCTTTTCAAGACCGTCTTGGGACCCTGCACACATCGTTTGAGGCTGTACTGTAACCTCGGCCGGACTTCCATACGGATCCCCCTCAGATAGGAGACTCTCAGGACTAGATCGGAGCTGTGGGCGAAGTGTCGTGGCAACATCCTCGCCGGGACCCGCTTGAAGGGTCCCACTCCCAGGCGGTAACAGATGCGTGTGTGTGTGTAGCGGTACACCCTTGCAGGGTTAACAAAACTATTTGAATAGCCGCGTCCGCGGTTATGGACTGCTTCGAAAACTGTGCTTGATTATTAGACAACTTGAACTGGATACTTATAAAACTTGCCAAGATAAGCGTGAGTGCTATGGCGTGCTTTCTCGTGGGGAAGTCGAGGAAGGCACCATAGTGGTGTAATTGGTTGGAGACATGTAGTGGACTCGTTTACGCTTCTTACCTCAAGTCCGGTACTCGTAGTTCAGGACTAGCCAAGTCAAAGCTGGCACTTCTACATTGAAACCCCACCTCCCTTTACCTTGATACATGTGCATGAGTAGTATAGCGCCTACGTAAGTCTTGCTGAGTACGACTTTGTACTCACGTTTGATTATTCTATGTTTTAGATGAACCAACTGACCCCGATGGTGGATTCTTCCTGGAGCTCGACGACTGAAGACCAAGCTAGTGTAGTCCCAGTCAGCAGACTGGTTCCCTCGTGGAAGGGCTTGTTTATGGAGAAAGCTTCTCTAAGCCATTTGTTAAACTTGTGTGTACTCAGACCTACTTTGCTTCAGTATGTTTGATGTAATGTTGGATCTCAGCCTCGTGATCTGTGTGTGCACTCTGTAAGAGTTATCAATAAAGTGGTATACTTTGTAGAGAATTGCAATGATACCTGATGTTCATACTAGACATGTGTGTTGCGTGTATCATTATAACATGCATGTCTTAGTATGGGTTTTCGAGACCTTAGATGTGATCTGGCTGGCGGTCTTTTATGCACCAAGTGGACCTTAGATGTGCACAGCTTGGGGCATCGCGATGCGATTGCTCGTGACTCCGTCACGTGCACACTTTGATGTATGATCGAGCCCGCCCTAGACCCCGACTAAGTGATCGGGCTGGAGTAAGTCTATGTAAGGGTTATAATACAATCGATAGTATGGTTGAGGCGACTTGTCTATGAGTATTGGAGTTCACCACCCATATCATTTAGACTTGTGTGCGGACGATGAGGACCCATCTCAGTTGATCATCCGGCCTGGATGGGATGCCCCTCACGTTCGATGCTTTCCGAGAACGTTCTGTGCTTGGCCTTGTCTGCTTAGAAAAGTGGGTAAGGTTCTCTGCTCTCCATATGATTTTGTTGTAGCGAGTCTTGCATACGCTAACCCCGGGTCCCGACAAGGCACCTATGTAATTTTCCTGCTGTTTGTATGTTGTGTTTGCTGGTATCGGATGGATTATGAGATTATGTTCAGATCGTGATGAGTTATATATTTGGTTTAAATTTTATATTTCGTTCTTGAGTAAATCTTGCATGTTCTCCGTAACTTTTTATGGTTTGGCCAAGTAGTAGATCGTAACTCTAAGAGGGAGCGTTATGTATGATTGTGGGTTCATGCCCCCCATTGTCTAGCTTGAGTGACAGAAACATGATACGAGTGGATGTGTTGTTTCCACCAGGGATAAAACAACGGTGCTTGTAACTGTGGTTGCAAGGATTGTTTACCTTACGCATAGATTGTTAATGCAGTTGTCTGTTGCTTTGAGTTTACAATTTGGGTGGGTCTCGCAACTTAATACCAACGAAATGTTCTGGATAAATATCTCAAGGTGGATGATTAGTGAGTTGATGTAGATGGATTTCGGTCTACTTGTATTGGCGTACTGCCCAAACTTTTGAGCCTCTAACTTTCCAATAGCATAATTAGCATTGCGGTGCGTTTATAATTCTGTCAATTGCCCAACTGTAATTTTTTCACCCATCTAGCTATTTTATTGTCTTTTGGGAGAAAGACATCACTAGTGAACATCATGGAACCCCTGTCCATGTTTCCACCATTGTTTACACCTCCACTTTATTTACCGCTGTATTTTATTTCATTGCAATTATCACTATTATCCTCTTGCGTTTGATCCTTTGTAAACGACAAGGACAGAGGGATTGACAACCCCCTTGTACTCATTGGGAGCAAAGTTATTTGTTTCTGTGTGCAGGTCCACATCAACTCTCGCGTCATCAAGTGATCTCTGGCACCGTGGACACCTACTTGCAGAATTCGGAGTCCGCAGAAGACATAAACCTTGGTATCTTTGCTGAGGGAAATTTGCTACTAGCCTACATCTCAACCTTCCACTTGGGGTAACCAACGAGGGGCGAGAAGCAATCAAGCTAATTTCTAGCGCCGTTGCCGGGGACTCCAATCTTCAAGATAGGGGAGTTGCACACTATCTTTTACCTTTGCTTGTTAGTCTTGTTAGTTTACCTTCTTGCTTTTGCTTTAGAGTCTTATATGAAAAACGAAAAAAATAGTTTCTACCTTTTCTCTTTTCCTTTGTCTGCCTACTTATGCTATCTTTACCATGGGTGTGGAACCACCCATATGGTAGGATGGACATGTTTCACTTGGATCGTCTCTGATCTATTTGTGCTCGCGCTAAAAACCCAACCGACTTGGTTGAGGGAAAATCATTGGATGAGCATGCTCATTATACGCGACATCGCTTATCTCAGAAAGAGAAACACTTATGGGATCAAATACAAACTTCTCATTGCTATGCTGAATCTTTGTGCCACCTTTATGATTTGACTTGCTGCTCTAATAAAGATCGTAAACACCTTCCATTCCAATGTAATTTTAATGAGAATGAGATCATATCTTCTTATGCTAAAGGTGTTTACGATTACTCTGATGTTGAAAATATTGAAGAGTTTGTTTCTTTTAAGGGTGCTTATGAGATTGCTTCTTTGATTGAAAAGTATTAAGATAATATTCTCAAGTATGTAAACCTTGCCGTTCTTGCTTATTTCTTTGAGAATTATATTTGCAATGATTATATTGAGGATTTTAAAAACACAATGTTTGGTGCCCAAGAAGAGGCTAAAGATTTCTATGATGAGGAATACTATGATTCCAAGGACTCACTTGATACATCCCTTTATGAAGGTATTGATACTTGCTTTGTTGATGGCGATGATGCCAATATGGATTATGCTTGAGAAGATGAACTTGCTATAGTTCCTTATGTTAAGCATGAAATTGTTGCTATTGCACCCACACTTGATTGTCCTATTATCCTTCTGAAATCTCCAACTCATATTCCGGAGAATTGTGCTCTTATTAAGGCTCAATGTGAGGGGTTGCATTAATCGTATGATCCGAAAACCGTGTTGAAAACAATACACGTGTGCTTGTAGGTCATGAACAACATGCTTTATGTCATATTTATATTCTTGATGTTGTTCATGATGCTGCTGAAAATTATTTTGAGAGAGGAAAGTTTGCTAGTAGAAACTTCCATGTTACTAAAACAACTCTCTTTATGATGAAAGTTTTGAAGTTTTTCTTGTTTTGCTTTCCTATGCATCTCACCTTGTGCTTCTTTGATTTATTTTCTTACGAGATGCCTATGCACAGGAAGTGGGTTAGGCTTAAATGTTTCTCATATTTTCTTCTTGATGCTCTGTTTTGATTCAACTCTTATTCTCTTGTGAGCATCTTTTAAAATCTTCATGCCTAGCTAAAAGGTATAAAAGAAAACGCTTGTTGGGAGGCAACCCAACATGTTTTTTACTTTAAGTTTTAGTGGTCTTGATGCTTGTTACTACTGTAGCGACATCAATGTATCTTTGTTTTCAAGCTTTGTGCCAAGTTTTAGCCTCCGATTGCAAGAAAGTTCAAAAGTTGTGACATGCTGTCCAGAAACAGATTCTGTCCCCTTGACGGGAAAATTAGCCATAAATCACCGGATCATCTTTTTGATCTAATTTTTTGACAGCATAATCTATAAAATTAGCTTTCATGTGTATTTTCTGCGGTTTTTGATTTGAGTTTCAGAAGTACCCAAAAAAATTATTTACTACCTGATGGTCTATTTTTCACAGATTCTGCCACGTTTTGCATCTTCATCGTTTTGAAAACCTGAAGATTTCTTTTTATTTGCAAAAACTTTTCGGAAATCTTCAGAAACAGTAGCTCTTCAAGAATATCTTTATTTCCAGTGGAGAAAAAATATTTTATCATGGGTACTAACCACTCTAATCAGCTTATGATGAGTTTCATATGAAGGGAGTTTTGAAGTATGCGAAGGAAGATGATGAAAGAATATTTGGGAGTGTCAAGCGCTCAAGCTTGGGGATGCCCCAATGCACCCCAAGAAATATCGAAGGATACTCAAGCGTCTAAGCTTGGGTATGTCCCCATGCATCCCCTTCTCCATCAACAATCATCAGTTCGTCCTTCTCCATGCTATATTTTTATCACTTCATATGTTATGTGCTAAACTTGGAGTTTCCCACTCTTTACTTTTTATTTATTTTTATTTTTCCTTGATGTTCATAACAAGTTGGATCCTAGCCTTCATTGTTTGGGAGAGAAACACGCTCCACTCCACCCTAGAACACAACATAGGCTTGCATGCTTATCTTTCTTTTTGTGTGTGTTCTATATCTTTTCATAGCTGATTTCATGCTTAGCTCTTAGTTTTCATGCTTATCTTATTAAGAGCTTCTTTTAGGATTTTTTAGGAACTCTCTTGAGTCTTCATGCTTATCTTGTTTAGAGAGTTGGCTTGTTGCACTGAGTTGTGTGTCTTGCATGAGTTGGTAATTCAGGTTGCTATTACAAGTGTAGTAGTAACATGCAATAGTTTTGAGGTATTGATTTGAGTAATGTTTCGACATTAGGATGCCAAGAGCTTGAGCCTATTAGTGATAGGTGTCGTATTTTGGGCAATTCGTGCTTATTTTAAAAAACTAAAAAAATTAGTTGAGAACTCTAGCTACTAGATGGATCACTAACCTTTGGAGGGGTTGGAATATATAGAGTACCCTCACGTACCATGGGTCGAGGATGCGCAAGGATAACCAAACCCCCATACACTCCTCCTCCTCGGGGTACTCGTCTCTTTGTGAACCTCCCGATTAGATAGAGAGTTACTGATAATAAGTGCAGGAGTTCTTCAGACTAATGCGAGTATTCAATTGTTGGCACTTCCACCTTCCATATTTTGCTAGCCTCTTCCGTACTGTGCATTGCCCTTTCTCATATCGAGAGTTGGCGTATACTTCGCCGGTGCATCCAAACCGTTGGCATGATACGCTCTGTCCTCATAAACCTCCTTATATCTTCCTAAAAACAGCCACCATACCTACCCATCAAGGCATTTCCATAGCCTTTTCGAGATACATTGCCATGCAACATCCACCATCTCATTACTTGATCTTCATGTCATACATGATTTTTCTTGATCGAGGATCCGCATGCTAGTTGGGCTTTGCACTTACTATTGCTACATGATGCGCTAGTATCATTGCATATGCTGCTACATTGGCAGAGGCATACATTTGCGTACATCATGATACTTTTCATTCTTTCTTTATGTTGAGTACTTCTTGAAAAGTGTGAAGATCTTTTATATTCTTGTAAAATATAGAGTGTTGCCCTTAAGTGAGGAAAATATCCCAAAGAGGACAAATGAGAGATAAATAGAAAGAGCCAAAGAGGCCACAAAAATACAAAAAAAGAGAAAAAAGAGAAAAAAAGAAATAAAAAGAGAGAAGGGGGCAACACTACTATTCCTTTTGAAAGATCCACACTCATTCTCCATTGTTATATTTGTACTCCATAGAGATTATCATTCATTCATAACTATGTGGGGACCCTTACACTATAGAACTTGGCTTGTACATTCCAAGGATGCGCCTCCTTAAATGAGCTCTAGGTCTTCATGAGCAAGCTAGTTGGATGCACCCCCACTCTTCCATTAGAGAGCTTACCTTAGCTTATATGTGCATCCGTTGCATGGCAATCCCTACTCCTCACATCATATCTATCATTTGGCTTTCTCTCACCTATGATTGTCCTCATTGATGTGAGCATTTCACACCCTTTTTTTCTTCCTTCCCCATCATTTCTCTCTTTGCCATCCTATGTGCCAACGTATCTTGCTCACGCTCATCTATTGCAGGAGTGCTCAAAGTCGAAAGGGAGAGGATCGGTTTGACTTGTACCTGACTAGTGGTCTGGGGATGAGTCAAAATAAGATCCCGAAGGACACTAAGTGTGAAACTTTAGTAGATTGAGTTCTCAATTAAAACTATATATTATTTTTATTCTCTAAAGCCATCTCCCATTTCTTGCACGCAAACACCATTTGGAGACATTCGAGTAATGGACAGCGAGAGCTCTTTCACCGTTATGTTCATACTTTGCTAGTTTCAATACTAGATATAGACTCTTGCTTGTTATTATCTTGACTTGAATTGCACATCTTACTTGCTTTACTTTTAAGTTCTTGTATGTATGTTATCATGTCACCACAGAAATTATCTATGTTATCATTTACCTACTCGAGGATGAGCAGGAATTAAGCTTGGGGATGTTGATACGTCCCAAACGTATCTATAATTTTTCCTTGTTCCATGCCCTTTTATGTGACATTGCTACATGTTTTGCTACACTTTTATATCATTTTACACATATTTGGACTAACCTACTAACTTAGTGTGACGCTCCGCCTGAATACCACAATACACAGGTGAACGTCGCCCACACACCAGCCCAGGAATCATTCTGGTGTACCCGCTTACAACACGTATCAAGAACATAGGCACAACTGTAAAAGGGTTCATAAGCCAGAGTGGCTTGTATCAATATATTACAACCATAGATGGTTCCTTACAGAGATGGGGGCAGCGGAATATAAACGTTCTACGGCAGCACAGACTTGGAGCGGCTCCAATCCACAGGGATCTGACTGGGTTACTGATACGTCCTAAACGTATCTATAATTTCTTCTTGTTCCATGCATGTTTTGTGTGACTTTGCCATGTTTTGCTTGAACTTTCATACACTTTTGAATCTATTTGGACTAACCTACTAACTCAGTGCACCCAGTTGCCAGTTTCTGTTTTCTGTTGTTTTTGTATTTCAGGTTTTCCGGCCATTAAAAGTGCTCCAAAAATTCCGGGAAAAGTATATAAAAAATCAGCGTCACGGAAGCTTTCGGAAACACCAAAGGAGCGGAGGAGGGCCACCACCAGGAGGCCTCCTTCGCCTATATTTACCCCTCGGGGTGGAAACCCCTAATACGGACTCCTATTTTGCGATCTCACCTCTGTTTCGCCGCCGCCGCCATTTCAAGATCGGGGCTGCGTGGAGAAGCTGCTCCGGCAGCCTGTCGGGAGAAGCTACCCCCTTCGGGAGACCCTCCATAGCCATGGACGCCTCCCGTATGTACCTTGAGTAGTTTCCCTTGGACCATGGGTCCATGATCAGTAGCTATGTGATCTATCTCTCCCCCTTTTGTGCTTCTACTTTCGACTCCTCGTGAGCTGCCTCACATGATCGAGGCATCTATGTAATTTCTGCTGTTTCTATGCTGAGTTTGTCGGGATCTGATGGATTATGAGACTATGTTCAGATTGTGCTGAGTAATATATTTGGTTCTTCTCTTTTATATTTTGTGCTTGAGTAAATTCTTGCATGTTCTCCGTTGCGGTATTTGCTTTGGCCAAGTATTTTATTTGTAACTCCAAGAGAGAGCGTTATGCTCGATTGTGGGTTCATCCCCCTGATGTCTAGCTTGAGTGACAGAAACATGAGACTAGGGGATGTGCTGTTGCCACCAGGGATAAAACAACGGTGCTTGTACTTGCGGGTTCAAGGATTGTTTACTTTACGCAAAGTTATTTTAATGCAGTTGTCTTTTGCTTTGAGTTTACACTTTGGGTGGGATTCGCAACTTAATACCAGCGAGATGTTCTGGATAGATATCTCAAGGTGGATGATTCGTAGTAGATGCAGATGGATTTTGTCTACTTACCTCGGCGTACTGCCCATTGCTTTTGAGCCCTTCCTTTCTTTGCAGCATAGTTAGCATTGCGGTGCCTTCATAATCCTATCAATTGCCCAACTGTGATTTGTTTACCTCGCTAGCACTTTTAGCGTCTTTTGGGAGAGAGACATCACTAGTGAAAATCACGGGACCCTGGTCCATCTTCATATCACTGTTACACCCTTATTAATTTTAGTCTTTACTTTCAGTTGCCACTATTATTATTTCTTGCGTTGATCCTTTGTAAACAGCAAGGCCGGAGGAATTGACAACTCCTCTGTACTCATTGGGAGCAAAGTTATCTGTATCTGTGTGCAGGTCAAGGTGAGGTTAGGAACCTCGGCGCCATTGTTCACTTTACCAGCTTCTTGTATCCTTCGGAGTCCTACGGGAGACAAACCTTGGTATCTTTGCCAAGGGAAAACTTGCTGCTGCACTATATCTCACTCTGCACTTGGGGTAATCAACGAGGGCTTCAAGAGTATTAACACTCTCTTGGCATCAGTTACTCTCCTAGCTCGCGAACGCTTCGACTCCTCCAAGGGAAAGAGGATCCTTAGGGAAACCTGAAAATCTGGCTACGCTAATAGCCAGGGACAAAGCCATGTGGGTACGTTTGAATGTACTCGCTAACAAGCAAACCAAGTAACATATACACCAAGCAATGCAATCCATGGCATTCAAGCATGCATAAGTTATTAGAGTATATTAGTTATCATGGTATAATAGTTTAAACAATATTAACATAAGGAATCTAGCATGTTATCAATATTAAGACTAATGCAAGAGCAATCATCATTTAAAGTCACATGGACCCCACATGGTCACCGCATTATCATGCGGCTTACCTGTAAGGCAAGATATGCGATACTGTTCCAGATCAAGATGTTTCCATCCAGATCCGGGGACGAAGCACATATCGGTCCCACCGCGACATATGAAAAAGCCATATGCCCCGGATTTCCAACATGATGTCACAACATTACAGCTACAAGGATACAACATCTCATACAATCGGCATACAACTTCCTTAATACAATACATCAGCGGAAGATATATGTCTGAGTACAAACTACATTCAAATGCCTAGTGGCAAAGGTAAAACACACCATTCCCGTAACCACACCGGTCCAGGCTCTCCGCCGGGATCCACCTAACTAGTCGTCGTCGAGTATCCACGAAGGCGTCCAGAAGAGGGGTCAAAGTAGTAAAAAATTGCACCAGCCGATCAGGCAAAACATAAAAGGGAAAGAAAAGAAAGGTGTGAGAATATATCAAAGTCTTGTAACTAACTTCTCACGGGTAAGAAGGGTGTAGTAGTGATGTTGCAGACGCACTAGCAATATATGAGTGGGTAATGGTCTAATTTAGAGTAAGATGAGAACCAAGCATTCGATGAGGAATCGCCTCCAACAAGTCTTGCTATCAACTACTTACGCAAGCATAACACCTATCCTATCCTTGTCCTCCTCTTCTCATCCCGACAAAGAAGAAGCAGTCAAGGCACACACACGTTGATCAAATTATAGTTATGATTCAGTTGACGTTATCTATGAACAAGACGTAGGTTCCAAGTCGTCCATAACCTCGACACGGCTTCTTGAAAAGATTTAACCCTACAGGGGTGTACCAACTTCCCATTACAAGGCTCCGCACGCACACCCATCTCTCTCAGTTTCTACCCATCACATGCAGCCATTTTATAATTTAGTCCCGAGAGATCCGAAATGACAGGTCCCTCTAGCTAACAACGAACAAATCCGGGTGGCCCCCGGTGAGTCGACATCCAACTCAAAAGCCGGTCGCGCTCTCGAATCGGCCTCTACCGTCTGGACGAGTTCGGGTTAGCTACCCAAACAATGTGGGCAGACCCCTAGCTTCCAGGTGTGGACCAACGAAGGAACTCTGTCTCCGCTGGCCCGAGTTGTTTTAAAGAATCTCTGCTAGGAGCGACCCGACAGACACACACGGTTTTCAAATGGTAAATCAACTTGGGCCACCACTAGAAATGTTTGAAGCTAGGTAGGTAAGAAGAGGGGACCCCATAAAATCCCACACGCGGTTAGGCACGCTCAGTCTTAGAACCAATACCCGGAACTCGGATCCTAGGTGACTCGAATGGAAAAAGCATCGGGGCGGGATAGACTAGACCTTCCATCCTTCGTCGAATATAGTCAACATTATAATTATCATATCATCAACAACAATATAATAATGTTATAGCCCAATCCAAGGAGTAACAGGATAACAGATGATAACATCATAGCATGCATACTAAGAAGTGGCTGAGCAGCGAGCAACAGTAACATAGCCGAACAAGGTTTGTTAGCATGGGGGGGACATGGCTGTTTGGGTTTATTTGAGAGGCATGAAATATGAAGTGGTAGGATCAAGCATTCGTTCTATCCTACACCTAGGCGCGAGTGAGCTGAAAATTATAAGCATGATATATGCTCCCCCTTACCTGATGAGAAGACAAAACCGAAGCTTTAGTCGTCGCAAGCTCGCATCGTCTCCAAGACGTACCCGCGGCAAGCACACAAGAAGGAAACACTGGAATAGACAATCGACGAGCAAGAAACTATTAGTACGAAGCAATAACGAGCAAGCATCAACAAGGAGGCAACACGAGACGACGTACTAAGATATCTCATCTATCTTCTAGAGCGGTTACTAGAAGGTTAAGTGGAGTACTCGTCACACACGACGATACCGCACGGTTACGATGGTTCAAGTTGTTTAGCTACAGGTGATCAACAAAGGTTGTTAACATGGCATCTCACTCAAGAATGGAATAGCACACAAACATGGAAAGAGGTGAAGCATAAGATAAACTATCTATGCTAGTCAATTTAAGTGAGGCACAACCTAAACATGGCATCCACTAAGTACCCCACAACAATTTAAGTAATTGGTACTGTTCTGACCTAAACCATATTTTAGGTTGGTTAATAGCAGCAAACAATAGCATAAAAAAAAGTACATGAAATTCTAATCAAGTTACATATAAAGAACACTCCAAACGGAGTTACGGTTAAAAAGATACAAGCAATACAAGTTACAGGCACAATGTGCCAACATCAGGTAGCACACTTTAGAGCAACAAATAAACAAGTAAAACCTTGCAAACATGCACAAAAATGATATACAACTAAAGTAGACATGGTAGGCATGGCATTGCAAAAGGAATCATGTAGATAGGCACGATGAACAACTAATTATAGCCCAAGCAAAATGCAATAAAACATTACTGTTCTAGGACTTAGTGAAAATCAGGAAAACATGGCAGAAACTGTTATTTTTATGCTGTATAAACAGGGGTAAAACTATATGAAAAAGTGGACGAACATGACATAGCAATATATGGGCATGGAGTAGGCATGATGGTGATCAGGAACAAACAAGAATCATGGTCATAGACATAACAAATCAAAAGATATTAAGCCTGCAACATGGCATTGGAAAGTTACAGACTTAGAGAAAAACAGAGGTGGCTGTCAAAATGAGTGGCATAGCAACTTTGCAGCTTAATAACTATATGACCAGAAAGCATGACCTCCGATTCGGGTAAAACTTCGAACTGCGCGATCAGCGCGTTGAACCGGCGGCGTTCACCTCGCGCTGGAACCGTTCCGAGAACACTTTCTGGCGCGCTATGAAAATATCCCATTTACTTATTAAACGGGGTTTTTTCGTTCCGTTGGCTGCGGCTGGTCTGATGCGGTTTTGGCTACTGTGATCAGGTGAACCCGGTGTCGCAAAGGTCGAGTGTCATGGTGGCAAGGGTCGGTCTCCGTCCGATACAAGATAAGAGGGGGAAAATAATCGCCGATCGATAAATCGTTGATGCAAACACCGCAAACAAATCAGACAATCGAACAATTCACACCGAAAACAAAATTTTTAATTTCTGTGAAATCTACACCACCAACAAGGGATCTCGTACCGAGATCCTGGACGATCCAGGGGAGAGGGGGGAGAGAAAAGAGAGTCGACAATCTTCAACACCACCAACAAGGGACTCTGGTCCCACTACTGGAAAAATAGCTATAGATAATATGGACACTAATGGCGCACCACATGTGTAGTGCGCCATTACTAATTAGTAATGGCGCACCATGTGCTGGTGCGCCATTACTGCCCCTATTACTAATGGCGCACATACCAATAGGTGCGCCACCGCCCATTCGCTCCTGGACAAGCCCCCCTCGCCTTACTTAGCAATGGCGCACTTCTTGGAAGTGCGCCATTAGAAACGAGGGATGCTAATGGCGCAAGTAAGGGGAGGGATGGGCCCAGGCCTGATGACATAGCAATAGCGTGTATTTGGGAAGTGCGCCATTACTAAGTGTATAACTCTAATGGCTGTAACAGCCCAGTTTTTGCAAAAATTAAAAATTTTGTTTTCGGTGTGAATTGATTGATTGTCTGATTTGTATGCGGTGTTTGAATCCTCGATTTATCGATCGGCGATTATTTTTCCCCCCTCTTATCTCGTATCGGACGGAGACTGACCCTTGCCACCCTGACACTCGACCTTTGCGACACCGGGTTTCACCCGATCACTGTCGCGAAAACCACACGAGACCAGCCGCAGCCAACGAAACGAAAAACCCCGTTTCATAATTAAATGGGTTATTTTTATAGCGCGCCGGAAAGTGTTCTCGGAACGGTTCCAACGCGAGGTGAACGCCTCCGGCTCGACGCACCGATCGCGCAGTTCAAAGATTTACCCGAATCGGAGGTACTGCGGACCCCCGGCGGTCAGAACGTGAGCACCGTGCGCGCGAGCTAAAAACAGATGATGTTTTTGCAAACTGCCAGCCACCGGGGCTATATAAAGACCACCACACTCCCACCCACCTAGGGTTTCCCTAGGCAGCCACCAGCCCCAGATCTGGCCTCAAATACCCCAATTTTCGCAACAAACCCTAGCTCCCAGATCTGGAATCAGCCCAATCAGTTTTGAACCGTCAGATCAACAGATCCGACGGCCCCGGAAGCCGCCACGTCACCTCTGGAGTCTCCTCTCTCTCTCCCCTGCCATGGACGCGCCGCCCGAGCCGTGGAGCCGCCGGAGCAGCAGGCCGCAGCCGCCAGCGTCTCTCCTCTCTCCTCCCTGCTGTCTCCCTCTCCTCCTTCCCTCCTGCTCTTCCCTCTCCTCACCGCCCCGCTCTCCCCTGCAGGTCCTCGCCGACCGCTGCGCCATTGATGGCCGCCCGAAGCTCGCGCCCGCCCCGCCTCGGATCTCCTCGCCGCGGCCAAGATCCGGCGGGAACCGGTCGGTTCCGCCGCCCCCCCGCGCCTGCCGCGGCCTCCCGCGCCCCCTCATCGTGCCGCCCGTCGCCGGCAGGGCGCACCGCCAGCCGCCGTTGCCGCTGCTCGGCTCTGCTCGGGGACGAGGCTGCTCGCCCAGGTGGGCCGGCGAGCCCACTGCCCAAGCCAAGAGGGCCCAGCCGCGCAGCCCAGGCCGGCCAGCCCAGGCAGCCCCCTTCAGTGGGCCGTGGCCCATAGGGTGAGCGCCCCCAGCTCTTTTTCTTTATTTTTTTTCCTGCGCTGCTAGTTGGGCCGGCCCAGTAGTTTCGGCCTGTCAACTGTTTTTTTTTCTGTTTTTTATTTATTTAGGCAGTTTTTGTATTAGGATTTTGCAGTGCCCGTAACTTTTTAACCGTAGCTCCGATTGCGACGATTTAAATATGAAACTTGCTTAGAATTGTGTCTAGTTTAATAATTTGTGCTCCTTTGCCATGTTTGACTTTGTTTACTTGTTTATCTGCTAATTACACTGCTTGCCACTGTAAACTGTAACTGCTATAACTTTTTATCCGTTGCTCGGATTAAAATGTTCTTTATATGTAACTTGACTAGAATTGCATGTAGGTTGTGTTTTTTCTGTTGTTGCTTGATAATAACAAATATAAAATATTGTTTAGGGAAAAACAGTACCAAATTCCATTTTTATCGTGGGGTCCGCAATAGTTTGCATGTCTAGGATTTCACCCCACTTAAATTAACTAGCTTAGGTAGTTTATTTATGCTTCACCTCTTTCCATGTTTGTGTGCTATGCCATGCTTGCTTGAGTTGCCATGTTAACAACCTTTTTTGATCACCTGTAGCTAAACAACTTGAACCACCGTAAACATGCGGTATCGTCGTGTGTGACGAGTACTCCACTTAAACCGTTAGTAACCGCTCTCGACGGTAGGTGCGATGTCTCGTGTTGCTTCTTGTTGATGCTTGCTCGTGTTTGCTCCGTAGTAATAGTGGTGCACCGTTGATTGCTTTCTAGTGTTTACTTCTTGTGTGCTCCCGCGGATACCTCTCGGAGACGATGCGAGCGTGCGATCGACTACACCTTCGGAACCCGACTTATCAACAGGCAAGGACTTGCATTACTTATGATCCATTCTATTTCAACCAGCGGTTTGCATGCTAGTATAGGTTAGGCTCGATGGTTGATCCTACCACATGTTTACAGCCTCTTTTAAACCGATACAGCCATGTCCCTTCCCAGCAAACCTTGTACTGCTATGTTACTATTTCTCGTTGCTCAGCCCCTGCTTAGTATGCATGCTTAGGATGCTACGATGTTCCCCTGTTACTCTTTGGGTTGGGATATCACCTTATTATATTATTGTTGATGATATGATTATTATTATAAATGTTGACTATATTCGACGAAGGATGGAAGGTCTAGGCTGTGCCGCCCCGACGCTTTGTTCCATTCGAGTCACCTAGGACCCGAGTTCCGGGTATTGGTTTTAAGACTGAGCGTGCCTAACCGCGTGTGGGATTTTATGGGGTCCCCTTTTCTTACCTATCTAGCTTCAAACATTTCTAGAGGTGGCCCAAGCTGATTTACCATTTGAAAACATGCATATATATCTTGTTGGGTCGCTCCTAGCAGATATCTTTTAAAACAACTTGGGCCAGCGGAGACATGGTTTCTTTGTTGGTCCACCTTTGGCCGGCGAGGGCCCGAGACCTCACGTGAGGCATCTCGTTAACCCAAACCCTGTTGCGACGGAAGAGTCCGATCCGAGAGCGTGGCCATCTTTTGGATTGGGTGTCGACTCCCCGAGGCCACCCGGATTTGTTCGTTGTTAGCTAGAGGGACTTGTCGTTTCGGATCTCTTGGAACTAAATCATAAAATGGTTGCCTATAATGGGTAGCAACTGAGAGTGATGGACGTGCGTGCGGAGCCTCGTAATGGGCAGTTATTACACCCCTGCAGGGTTAAATCTTTTCGAGAAGCCGTGTCCACGGTTATGGACGACTTGAGACCTACTCCTTGTTCATAGACAACAACAACTAAGATAATCTTAATATAACTTGATCAACGTGTGCGTGCCTTGATTGCTTCTTCTTCGTCGGGATGCGAAGAGGAGGACAACGATAGGATAGGTGTTATGATTGCGTAAGTAGTTGATAGAAAGACTTGTTGGAGGCGATTCCTCATCGAATGCTTGACTTCTTATCTTACTCTCTAGATCGTTAGCCACTTCATACGTGCTAGTGCGGCAGCAACCTCACCACTTACCCCTTCCTTACCGTAAACTACTAGTTGTCCTAGAATGACGAGTGATGAAGTCCTTGCTGGGTCAGATGACCACTACAGTTGGATGTTGAGTACCTCTGTACTCATGATACTACCCCCAAACTCTTTTCAGGGTTCTTGATCGACAACAGGTATGGTGATCGACGTTTCACGTTGAGACTCGACGACGACTAGTTAGGCGGATCCCGGCGGAGGGCCTGGACCCGTGAGGTTATGGGATCGATGTTTTTCTCTTTGCCAGTAGGCATTTGCTTGTAGTCTGTACTCAGACATGTATCTTCCGCTATTGTACTGTATTTAAGGCAGTTGTATGCCGCTTGTATGAGATGTTGTATCCTTGTATCTGTAATGTTGTGATATCATGTTGGAAATCCGGGGCATATGGCTTTGTCATATGTCGCGGTGGGACCAATATGTGCTTCGTCCCCGGATCTGGATGGAAACATCTAGATCTGGAACAGTACCGCATATCGGGCCTTACAATGGCACACTTCTGGGATGTGCGCCATTGCTATCCTGGTCCCCCCTCTGGCCAGCTGGGACCACCTGTCCCAGAGTTAGTAATGGCGCATATTTGATGAGGTGCGCCATTACTAACTCTGGGAGCAGCTAGATGATTTTGCAGCACACCACACTCACTTTCCCCACCTCCAACAAGCTTCTCTCGGTTCCTTCCTTCTCCTCACCTTATTGGCACCATAGATCTACCCAAAATAAGTAGTTGTATCTCTTTTTTCATTGGTAAGTAAGGTATCTCTCTTTATTGTTGTGTAGATCTAGTTTGTTCTCTCTCGAACACACTTTTTGTCGGTGTATATGTGTGGTGTGATGTGATGATCGTGGGGTATATATGTATGTGTGTTGTGATAATGGATGTGTGATGATCATGGGATATGTACGTACGTGTGTGTTTGCAGGTACCTCACATATGCGATAGTTGCCAATATTTTGCCGGAATGTTGATTCATTTATGTTTCGGCGAAAATTTGGCACACTTTGCATTCTTTTTTCTCCTAATAATTAGGCAAGGTCATGCCAATTTTTTTTGGTTCTAAAATATGTTTTTGCTCTATGCCCCGCAGGCGACCATGGTTCGCAAGATGACCGGAGGCATCGTGGATAGGTTTTTGAGCTCCGCGAAGGCCGAGATGATTCAAAAGAACGAGACGGAGATAAGATGTCCGTGTCGAAGATGCAAGCTGAAGTGCCTTTTGGACCTGGATTCAAAAACCATAAAGGGGCACCTGCTCACGCGTGGTTTCATGGATGGCTATCGGTGGCAAGGTGATGAAGAAGATTATGAATTCGTCCAGGGTGGCCGGGCAACAGTAAGCAGAAATAGCGCCGAGGGCGGGCGAGAAGACGAAGAATCTCCCCGACATGATCAGGATGCAGGACACAATCATCATGTAGAAGATGACGGACATGATCATGAGGAAGATCAAGACGAAGGGCATGGTCATCATGAAGATGAAGATGTCGGAGAAGACGACGATGATGGACCATCGTCGTTGGACTGGGTGCAGGAGCCTCATCTTCAAGAGTTGCTTCAACCAGGTGAGTAATAACGCAAGAGCTACCGCCCGAGAGAAAGCCAAGCTGAATCAACTTGAGATGGACATTGTTACTCTATTGTATGAATGATGCAATCCCGAGGATACCCGCCTGAAAGTAGCGCTCATGGATCTGGAGATGAAAGTAAAACACAAAATGACCGACACATGCTTCGACGAAAACATGTAATTCTGGCAAGACAGTCATCCCAAGGGGAACACGTGCCCAACCAATTTCAATGAGGCGAAGAAAATCGGGTGTCCTTTGGATTTACTGCATGTTAGATACCATGTCTGCGTTAACGATTACATCATTTATCAGCATGAGTACGAGGAGTCTACCGTATGTCCGAAGTGCGGTGCCAGTCGATACAATAAGAAGAAGAAAGCTCCTCAAAAAACGGTGTGGTACTTTCCGATCATTCCTCGTCTGCAGCGTTATTTCGCGGACCCTAAGCAAGCTAAGCTTATGCGCTGTACTGCGGAAAGGAAGAAGCTGAAAAAAATGATCCAGAAAAAGACAGGATGTTGAGTCACCCTTCTGATGGGACCCAGTGGGAGGCGTTGAACTTCGAGGAGGACTTTGGGAAGGATCCAAGGAACGTAGTGTTGGTCGCGAGCACCGATGGAGTCAATCCTTTCGGCAACCAGAGCAGCACACATAGCACCTGGCCAATGTTTGTGTGCATGTACAACATCCCCCCCTGGGAGTGCATGAAGAGGAAGTACATACATATGAGTGTGCTAACTGAAGGGCCGAAACAACATGGAAACAACCTCAATCTGTATCTGGGGCTCCTGAAAGAGGAGCTAGATACGCTATGGACAACGCCAGTCAATACGTGGGACTCTCTAGAAGAAAAATATTTCCCTATGAAAGCCGCACTGCTCACGACAGTGCACGACTATCTCGGTTTAGGATATGTCGCGGGGCAGGTGGTCCACGGACACTGTGGATGCGCTAGGTGCATGGACGACACAACGTATCACCAGCTACCTAAGGATCCCGGGTCTTCAAAAACAGTGTTCATGGGACATCGAAGATGGCTTCCTCACAATGACCCATGGAGAAAACGCAAGGATCTATTCGATGGAACAGCCGAACCCCGAAAGGCCCCACGTAGGAGGAGTGGCACCGAAATAGACATGCTGTTGAAAAATTGGAATGAGTGCCCACCGCCAGGAAAGATCAATTCTAAGAGAAAGGTGCCAGAGCTGCTGGTGAAGGTGTGGAAAACGAGGTCTGTTTTTTTGGAACTTGCCGTACTGGAACATCCTCGGTGTGCCAAACAGCCTTGATGGCATGCATATCACGAAGAATGTGTGCGAGAGTCTGCTTGCTACCCTGCTCAACATGCCAGAAAAGACAAAAGATGGGCTGAAAGCAAGGGAAGACTTGCTATCAATGGGCACCAGGGAGACGCTTCACGCAAACCGCCCTAATGATGATGATGATGATGACGACGACGATGATGATGATGATGAGCCACCGGAGGACACGGAAAGTCGTCGCAACGGCAAAAAGGCCAAGAAGCAGAGCGAACATTATTACTGCCCCCCCCCCCCCCGCGTGCTTCACTCCAAGTCAGAAGGAGATCTAGCAGTTTATCAACTGCCTCCTAGGAATAAAACTTCCTTACGGTTTCGCTGGGAAGATCAGCAGAAACCTAGACTCAGCGAAGCAGGGGTTCAGCGGGATGAAGTCTCACGACTGTCACGTGCTGATGACGCAGCTACTTCCGGTTGCAATGCGCGGGATCATGGACGACTAGGTCCGTGAAACTCTATTTGGCCTATGCAACTTTTTCGATGTCATCTCTCAGAAGTCGGTTGGCGTGAGGCAACTCAGAAGGCTACAAGAAGAGGTCTTGGTGATACTATGCGAGCCCGAGATATACTTTCCGCCCGCATTCTTCGACGTCATGGTGCATCTCCTCGTCCATATCGTGGATGATATCATCCAATTCGGGCCAACGTTCCTGCACAGCATGATGTCGTTCGAAAGGATGAATGGTGTGATCAAAGGATACGTTCGCAACAGGGCACGTCCAGATGGAAGCATAGCCCAGGGCTTTCTGACCGAAGAGTGCATCTCCTTTTGCACGAATTCTCTAGGCATCGATAACCCCGTTGGCCTGCCCGTCAAGAGGCACCTCGGCAGGCTCGCTTGATGTGGTCACCGCGAGGGTCGCCGCAAAATGCATGTCGACTTCCAGGATCGACTCGCCGACTTTGAAAGAGCAAACCTAGTCGCGCTGCAACACATTGACTTGGTCGATCCTTGGGTGGTAGAGCACAAAATCTCAATTGAGAAGACGTACAATGACCGAGGCCAACAGTGGACGGACGGAGATGTACTCAAAGAGAACAACTCATGCTTCTCACGCGTTGGTTCAAGGACAAGCTTCTATCGTACCCTTTACATGAGGACTCTTCCGAGAAATAAAAACTCGTATTCGCCTTGTCACAGGGCGCCGAGCACAACCAGATGACATATCAAGCATACGATATCAACGGGTACACATTCTACACCGAGGAAAAGGACATGAAGAGCGATTATCAGAACTCCGGGGTAACGATGGAAGCCTACACCGGTAACGTCAAGAAAAGATACTACAGAAGGATCGAGGAGATCTGGGAGCTCAGCTACGCTGGAGAGAAGGTGCCGATGTTCTGCGTCAGGTGGGCCAAGAGCATCGTAAAAGAAAGTCGGTATTTCACCACCATGGTTATACCCGAAGCCAAATCTAAGACCGCGGGCAAAAACGTCACCGCGCGAAATGAGCCATGGGTATTGGCTAGCATAGTGGACCAATGCTTCTTCATTACCGACCCGTCAAAGCCCAGTCGTGTTGTCGTGTGGACAGGAAAAATGAACATCATCGGAATGGATGGAGCCGCCAACGAGCAAGAATTCGACATGTACGGCGACCCGAAGATTGAAGATGACGACGACGATGATGCACTAGCATACAAAACAAGAAGAAGAAGGACCACCCTACCTAAATGCGGTCGCCCGTTCAAGAGAACAAATCAAGGGGTTCCGGGGCTAAATTATGCAAAGGCGAAAAAGAAGGGCAAAAAGATTGTGAAAAGATGATAGCTAATAAGATCCAATCACAACGTGTTTGTCGCGTGTGTGTGTATGTGGGAATTTTGTATCATTTTTCTATGAAGATAATGATATGTCATTATTACTATATATTTTTTAAAAGTGCAAAAAAATGAGGCTGCCTATATTTTTGGAGATTTTTTAAATATTATATTATTTTAGAGATGGATATGCCATGTGGTTATTTTAAAGTGTTTGGATGTTTATGATAAGGTTGATATAAAAAAAATTTAAGTGCAAAAAAGATGGGACTACGATTTTTTTAATGTTAATGGCGCACCTTACCAAAAGTGTGCCATTGTTATCGACAAACCTTATGGCGCACGTACCAAATGTGCGCCATTGTTATCGACTAACCTTTTGGCGCACGCACCAAATGTGCGCCATTGCTAACCCGTACGCCCTAATCCCCACCTATCCCCTCTCCCGAAACCCTAACCCCAACACTTCTCCCCGCGCCCCTCCTCTGCGTCCGGAAACCCTCCGGCGACCCCGCGCCCCCGCGACCCTCCGGCGACCCCGCGCCCCTCCTCCCACGTCCTCTCTCTCTCTCTCTCTCTATCTATCTCTCTCTCTCACCGCCCCCCTTCGCGTCTCTCTGCAGGACTCGCCGCCGCCTGTCGTTGTCGTCTACACCGCCGCCCACACCATCTCCCAGCCGCGCCACCGCCGACCGCCCTGCCTCTCCGGGATCAATTATATTTCGCCGCAAGAGGTAATCACGCTTCTCTTTCCCTCTCGCCGCAAGAGGATTTTCTACAGGACTGTATCAGCTCTGTGCTCATGTAATTTTACAACCTATAATATTGTGTTTGATTAAAAAAATAATTATGACAGTATGCATGTGCTCTTGATTCTTGATATGTATGTGTTCAGTAGCTCCACACTTGACAATACTCAGAGTCTATAATGTATACCTTCTTTTCTCTCTTGTCATCCTGGCACTGGTGACAGAATGTGGTTCATCCAACCATATGTTTTTTTCTAGGCTGGAAGAGGTTTAGTTTAGTTTTGTTTAGTTACTCCTAGATTTGCAAGAGAAAGTGATCTACCAAGAATGCATGCATGCATGATGAGTTGTAGCTAAAAACACTGGATAAAATATCTGGTGTTGTTTGGTTACTGAAGCCATGTGTTTTCTATGTTGAAGCTCACAGTTGTTTACATTTGGATTTATCAATCTTGTCTTACCAGAAGTGAGCCTTGTGAGGGCTGGCTGGGGCTGTGCCTGCCTTTACTGTTGTGCAAATGAGATAAGATGTTTCCTTGTCTATGCAGTCTTCTTCTTCAAGTCCCAGATTAGATGTTCTTTTAGGGAACCCCCAGATTAGATGTCTTTTGCAAACAATACTACATCTCTTTTGCAGATTAGATGTTTCCTTCATTGCTTCTGCAATCCTGCATGGAATCAGGGCCCATCTCTTCCTAAACCATGCATGGAGTATCTGAATTTCCAAACCGCCGATAAAGAGTTGTGGCAGAAAATCTAGAACACCTGCTGGCCAGCAACAATGCCACAGCAGATGAATTATTGTTCAGCTTCCTGAAGCTACTGTATATGCTTGTTTTGCCTATATGTAGGCCTTTTTCTATTGCTATGTAGAATAAAGTTCCTGCTGTTGTTGCAGCATTTACTCATTCCACAGAGCTCAGGACTGTAGAAGCTGCACCTGTTGATACTGGAAATATAAGGCAATTGCCATCTCTTCTTTAAGTAAACACTAACCATAATCAATTTGTATAGCTGCAGGAAGAGGACTTGAAGCATTCTTCTATTAAAGGTAAACTTGAAAGGCCTTGTTATACTTCTATAGTTGCATTGCCTAGGCAGGTTGGAACTTTTAGATATGTTAGTATCATTGGCAGGTTGCAACTTTTAAATATTAAGTGTTTTTTCGTGAATTTTTTAGTATCATGTGGGCGATGTTTTTACATTGGTGAAACCATAGCTTAGTTCTGTTCACAGTTCTATTTATATGTTGTATGCTTTTGTCACGTGTCCTTTGTGCACCTGGTTGTGCCTATATATATGCTTGTTGTGCCTATATGTAGGCCTTTTTTGTGCAGGTACAAATAATGACCCCATTGTCCCGAAATGTCGATTAATTTCCGTTTCGGTTGAGAATGGGGTCCTAGCTCAAGAAAATTAGAAAAGGTCATGCCGAATTTTTCCATGATTTCGTGCATGACCTTTGTTAATTTTCTTGACCTAAAAGGTGCTTTGCATGCACTTTTTCTAGTTATTTATATTGACTAGTTATTTTCTGGTTGCACATCATTCATTTGACCACATTTTCTAAAACCTGCCTTTTATTTTTCCTTTTCTAGTTTTCCTCTAAATGTGAAAAGAATAGCTATACTAGCTACCCTGATATCATCCAATCACTCTAGTAGCATTTTTTCTTATCCTATGTAGTGGGTGTAGATGGCCGACAACGATGAGGCCTCCGGTTCGCACCACCAGAAGCAATATTGGAGATGAGCCTGGACGATGATCCACAACCTCAACCCCGCTACAACGACATCGGGGATGACTCTACCGATCACGAGTACACAACCGCTAGCCCATCGGGGATGATTGTGGTTCTGCCGAGGCCGATCCCGCCACTGATGATGGAAACCAACCCACAGATGGCGGCCATCCGAAGAAGCAAAAAAAGGAGAGGCGCCCGAGCAAGCTAGGCACTGTCAAGGAGGAATTTAACGAAGTGGACAAAAATGGGCTTCCAACGGCGCCTAAAGAATTAGTCAGTGGGTACGCCGGACAACTCGGGTGCATTCTCCGGGGCACCGTCTCGATCAACACCGAGAACCTAATGCATCTTGACCGAGCGAATTTGCGCAACCTCCTCTTCACAAAGCTTCACAACCGATACAAGTTCCCCGATCAATTGGCAAACACACAACTCCACATGAATAAAGTGAACAGTGACACCCTCACGAAGATGAGCACATCCCTGGCTACTTGGAGAAGCACGGTGAAGAAAATGTTTAGTAAAGGTGTTAGTTACGAGAAGATCAAGGAGGCAAATCATTCGATCAGCGAAACTGACTACGAGGAGTTCAAGCTCAAGTGCGAGTACACCTCAACCAGTGATCGAGTCAGTGGGGGAAAAGTATGCGGGAATTGAACTTAGGGGTCCACAGACTCGGTCCCGGCGGTTACAGAATGGCGGAACCGAAATGGGACAAGGAGGACGCGGAGCGTGCCGCGGAAGGCCTACCGCCCCTCTTCAAAAAATACGGAGATAAGCCTACCGATAACTATATCACGGCTCGGTACAAGAGGAACCCGATAACAGGGGAGCTAAGGACGGATCCGAAGGTGGAGGAACTTGAGCGTCTTCTAGTGAAGAATACCTCCCCCCTGTTAAATTAGCTCCATATGGTTGCATTTTAAAATTAGTGAAGACAAATTTCTGAATGTTCCCCGTGTTCCTTGTGCAGGAGTCCCCGCCTATCGCCCCTTGGGAAAACACTTTAAATAGGGCGATCAACACACTCAAGAAAAAGGATAAGCTTAGTAAGCCGTCGTCAGCTGGTCGTGTGTACGGCAAAGGCCGTTCCACAAAATGGTCGGACTACTATAGCACTAGGCGAAAGGAGAAAAGCACTAGCGGCTCGGAGGCACAACTCCAGGAAAAAATGGAGCAGATTCCACGCATTGTGGAAGAACAAGTTGGACATGCGCTCAACAACATGGTGCCTTCCTTATTTGTTTTCATGCGAGACTGGCTTGCGAGCGGTCAAGAGGGGTTGCCCCTGATTCCCAGCTTCATGGGCAGAAACTCTCACAACGCGACGGCAGCGGCGACGACCGCGTTGGTGTCCCCGGCGACGGATGCGTTTGTAACCCCGGCGGCGGCCAGGACGGTGCCCCCGGCTGCGGCCGCAACGATGTCCCCGGCGGCGGATGCGTTTGTGACCCCGGCGGCGGCACAAGTATTGGAGCGTAAAACACCAATGGCCGACACCTCAGGAGCAAGCGCCCCCTCCGTGACATGCCCGCACACCGTTGGCGGTCCATCAACATTAGCCGAGCTCGACGCCATCACGGTAACTAAGCCTCGGTCGATGACTTCATCTCCTTTTGCCTTTGACTGGGCATCCTTGACGCCCTACATGTTTTCGCGGGGCACCGCCAACGTTCCGTGCACTCTCCTACACTTCGTGGACGAGGAGTAGGTCGATGTTGCCGTGGGCAGAATCGTTCAACCTGGCAACCGCGTGTTCCATGGTAATCCGATGCCAACCAACGTGTATAAGGTTCAACTTATTCGGGTGCTGGATGGCTATGGCGAATTGTTACCTCTCTACCGACCCCCTAGAGCCGAGGATGAAGATGTGATGGACCTCCATGTCTGCTTGAACTGGAGCTTTCTTTGGCCGAAGTTCCAGATTCGTTTGGGGTGGGGAACTACTCCACCCCACCGCCAGTCGTGCCGGCGCCAAGCCATAGCAAGACCGCTACAACGTCGTCGGCTGATCCTGGCCACCACCCCACGGACATCGATGTGGCACAAGATCGGAGCAACACCAACACCAACACACTACTTGCCCGTGTCGATGACTTCTTCGAGGAACACGGTGGGTGCGACATGGACGACCTTTTCCCGCCTTCTTCTCAAGAACCCAACGTTGGTGCAAAAGACTCCTCCCATCCATCTCGTAGCGCGGAGATGAATTCCAACAATAAGCGTCGACTGTTCAGTTCTCAGGAGACGCCTCCAGCTTCCGCCTTCGCCGAGGCTGAGACGGACGAGGCGCGAAATGTTATCAGCCCCAACACACTCAGGAAGGCGGTCTCCGAGGAGGTAAAGGTCCCATTACATGAGAAGCCTAAGAAGAAGGGACGGACAAGAAGGAAGAATGGTCCCACTACTGCGAGCCAGCCGGCACCGACGATCCATTCTCAACACGAGCCACCAAGACCCGACGGAATCATGTCGAGGGTGCATGTGGCGGGTAGGCCGATGCTATCTGCTGCAATGCTCGATGATTCAACCGGTGCTATGAAGAGTCTGCATGACATTGTTCTGAATACAGAGACGTGGCGTCTCAGAGAGAATGATGTGGCATACCCGGTTTTCACCGCCAAGGTGCCAGAGGAAAAGGGCTTTGTTGCTTGCGACATCTGATGTGTGATCTTCCTGCGGTTTGATGACATCTTCGCTATGTTTCACCTTTTTCCGCTGCACTTCACATTCGTTCGGCTATTTGCGCTCAGTATGGAGATGCAGATCATTAGAGACAAGACCCCAGACATCGTTATAGTCGAACCCTTCTACATGTGTGCCAAACTCTTGTGCAGCTCCGGGGACCGGCGACACGCTAGTGATTACCTCGAAGGCGTCATTCTGGCGAACAAGGATAAGGACAACTTCCTCGTGCCTTACTTTCCCGAGTAAGTCATCCCCTCACGTCCTCGTAACGTACATTAGGTTTCTTAGATTTCGGTCGTTCTTTTCCTCCTAACATCCGTGTTGTGTGTAGTGATGAAACAAAGTGCACACTCATCGCTGTTAGCCCGAAATGGTCCATGGCCACGTATTTGGACCCGGACCGTGAGTCGAACAAAGACTACACAAATATCAAGAAAGTTCTCGATGAGGATCTCTCGCGCTACTCCAAATCTGGAGGCACCTTCAAGAAGGAAGTTGTTAGGTACGGCGCGCATGTGTTCACTCACGTAACAAAGTTCTCCTGCGTCAAGCAGCCGCCTGACGGTCAGAAGGATGCCTACTACGCCATCCATCACATGCGGGCGTTCGTACGGGACTAGCAGCAGCTTACGCTGCCAGCTCATCTCAAGCACTGGGCCGAACGCTTGTCGGAAATCCAAGACGCCAACCTCAAACAAGAATTCTTTCGCATCCAGCCGGAGTTGGTAGGAATCATCTCCGAAGATGTCCTTCGTAACACGGGGGACTTCTACCTCAACAATCAACTGTCCAACCGTGTGCTATTAATGTGTGTTGCTTTTCTCTTCCTTTGGTCCTTAATTTTGTTGTATACGTATGTACTGCTTAAATATTAGCTGTAAGTTTCTCTTAATGTTTGGTTTGTCCATTGCATAAAGAAGATGCCGTCGTATGTCGTGTACATTGGTAGGATTCCCGGAGTTTACGACGACTGGGAGGATTTTCGGAGACAGGTTCACTGTTTTAGCGGTAACAGTTACAAAGGGTACCCAACAAGGGCGGAGGCGGAAGCTAGAAACACACGCTATCTAGCGGGGGAGAGGAGGGAGCGGAGGAGGAACCGGATGAAGATCACTTTGGTCACGAAGATGCTGATCGTGACCGCCACCCTCTTCTTCAATGTCATGGTAGTTTAGATATCGACTTGTAATGTGAAGACAAACTCGCTACTCGAGACTTGTAATGTTCTAACTTTGTTCGGTATTTTGAATTCGGACACTAATATGATGATTTGTAATCGGAGACTAATCTTCTATTGTGTTCAATAAATTTGTTGTTTATATCTGTGCTGTTTATAAATCTGCTGTTTATATCTGTTTGTAACCTGTGCAAATACCGAAAAGAAAAAGAAAAAAAATATTCATAGTAATGGCGCACATAGTGTACCTCAGTGGCGCATGTGGAGAAACACAGCAATGGCGTACTCCCTGAAAGTGCGCCATTAGTAACCCAGAGCACAAGACACACATGTGGTGGGACCAGTAACATCAGTGGCGCATGACTGGCCTTAGTAATGGCGCACTCCTGGTGCGCCATTATTATACAAGATAGTAATGGCACACCAGATGTGCGCCATTACTATCACTTACTAATGGCGTGCTAGTAATGGCGCACCTTAATGTCAACAACCAGTGCGCCATTACAGACCTTTTTTCCAGTAGTGTCCATGTCGAACGACGAACATCCACCGAGAAGCTTTTTGCAGGGAGACGACTTCGTCGAAAATACGAAACCATCGGTGTCAAGAGGAAAAACGATAGTTGGAAGCGACGATCAAGAGAAGCATCCTCACTGGAATTGTGAAGATACTGGGAAAAAGGAATTAAGTCAACAGATGATCAAGATGTAAACAGGCATTGTAACGGTTCCGAACTCCACACACTCGAGATCCTAAAGTTTGAATGGGATAAGTCGAGATTAAAACACTTACGACAATTTTCCTGACTAGAGAAAGGGTAAGGAGTAAAAAGATTCCTACTCTCCGATAACTATCTTAGTAACTACAAAATAATTTTGGTCTAGACTCGACTTCGGCCAGAAAAGGGATCCTACGGTCGGTAAGGCTCTGATACCAAGTTGTAAGGCCCGATATGTGGTACTGTTCTAGATCTAGATGTTTCCATCTAGAACCGGGGATGAAGCACATATCGGTCCCACCGCGACATATGACAAAGCCATATGCCCCGGATTTCCAACATGATATCACAACATTACAGCTACAAGGATACAACATCTCATACAATCGGCATACAACTACCTTAATACAATACATCAGCGGAAGATATATGTCTGAGTACATACTACATTCAAATGCCTAGTTGCAAAGGTAAAATACACCATTCCCGTAACCACACGGGTCCAGGTTCTCTGCCGGGATCTACCTAACTAGTCGTCGTGAAGTCTCCATGAAGGCGTCCAAAAGAGGGGTCGAAGTAGTAAACAACTGCAGCGGCCGACCAGGCAAAACATAAAAGGGGAAAAGAAAGGGGTGAGAATATATCAAAGTCTTGTAACTAACTTCTCACGGGTAAGAAGGGGGTAGTGGTGAGGTTGCAGACGCACTAGCAATATATGAGTGGCTAACGGTCTAATTTAGAGTAAGATGAGAACCAAGCATTCGATGAGGAATCGCCTCCAACAAGTCTTTCTATCAACTACTTACACAAGCATAACACCTATACTATCCTTGTCCTCCTCTTCGCATCCCGACGAAGAAGAAGCAGTAAAGGCACACACACGTTGTTCAAATTATAGTTATGATTCAGTTGATGTTATCTATGAACAAGACGTAGGTTCCATGTCATCCATAACCGTGGACACGGCTTCTCAAAAAGATTTAACCCTGGAGGGGTGTACCAACTGCCCATTACAAGGCTCCGCACGCACGTCCATCTCTCTCAGCTTCTACCCATCACAGGAAGCCATTTTATGATTTAGTCCTGAGAGATCCGAAATAATAGGTCCCTCTAGCTAACAACGAACAAATCCGGGTGGCCCCCAGTGAGTCGAATTCCAACTGAAAAGCCGGCCGCGCTCTCGAATCGGCCTCTACCATCTGGACGAGGTCGGGTTAGCTACCCAAACTATGTCTGCAGCCCCCTAGCTTCTAGGTGTAGACCAACGAAGGAACTCTGTCTCCGCTGTCCCGAGTTGTTTTAAAGAATATCTGCTAGGAGTCACCCGACAGACACACACACGTTTTTCAAATGGTAAATCAGCTTGGGCCACCACTAGAAATGTTTGAAGGTAGGTAGGTAAGAAGAGGGGGCCCCATAAAATCCCACGCGCGATTAGGCAAGCTCAGTTTTAGAGCCAATACCCGGAATTCGGATCCTAGGTGACTCGAATCGAACAAAGCGTCGGGGCGGGATAGCCTAGACCTACCATCCTTCGTCGAATATAGTCAAAATTATAATAATCATATCATCAACAACAATATAATAATGTGATTGCCCAATCCAAGGAGTAACAGGATAACAGATGATAACATCCTAGCATGCATACTAAGAAGTGGCTGAGCAGCGAGCAACAGTAACATCGCCGAACAAGGTTTGCTGGGATGTGGGGGACATGGCTGTTTGGGTTTATTTAAGAGGCATGAAATATGAAGTGGTAGGATCAAGCAATCATTCTATCCTACACCTAGGCGCGAGTGAGCTGAAAGTTATAAGCATGATATATGCTCCCCCTTACCTGATGAGAAGACGAAACCGAAGGTGTAGTCATCGCAAGCTCGCATCGTCTGCAAGAGGTACCCGCGGCAAGCACACAAGAAGGAAACAATGGAAAAGACAATCGACGAGCAAGCAACTATTACTACGAAGAAATCACGAGCAAGCATCAACAAGAAGGCAACACGAGACAACGTACTACAATATCGCATCTATCTTCTAGAGAGGTTACTAGAAGCTTAAGTGGAGTACTCGTCACACACGACGATACCGCACGTTTACGATGGTTCAATTTGTTTAGCTACAGGTGATCAACAAAGGTTGTTAACATGGCATCTCACTCAATAATGGAAAAGCACACAAACATGGCAAGAGGTGAACCATAAGATAAACTATCTATGCTAGTCAATTTAAGTGAGGCACAACCTAAACATGGCATCCACTAAGTACCCCACAACAATTTAAGTAATTGGTACTGTTCTGCCCTAAACCATATTTTAGGTTGGTTAACAGAGGCAAACAATAGCATAAACACAAAGTACATGAAATTCTAATTAAGTTACATATAAAGAACACTCCAAACGGAGTTACGGTTAAAAAGATACAAGCAATACAATTTACGGGCACAATCTACCAACATCAGGTAGCACACTTTAGAGCAACTAATAAACAAGCAAAACGTTGCAAACATGCACAAAAATGATATACAACTAAAGTAGACATGGCAGGCATGGAATGGCAAAATAAATCATGTAAATAGGCATCATGAACAACTAATTATAGCCCAAGCAAAATGCAATAAAACATTACTGTTTTAGGACTCAGTGAGAATCAGGAAAACATGGCAGAAATTGTTATTTTTATGCTGTATAAACAGGGGCAAAACTATATGCAAAAGTGCAGCAACATGACATAGCAATATATGGGCATGGAGTAGGCATGATGGTGATCAGGAACAAACAAGAATCATGGTCATAGACATAACAGATCAAAAGATATTAAGCATGCAACATTTCATTGGAAAGTTACGGACTTAGAGAAAAACAGAGGTGGATGTCAAAAATAGTGGCATAGCAACTTTGGAGCTTAATAACTATATGACCAGAAAGCATATCATGACAATGCAATACATATAATGGAATTAGACATGGCATAGATCAAAATGACATATTGCAATGCTCAATAGGATGCACGGTTAAAAAGATATAAGGCAGCAAAGTAGCAACTTTATATAAACAGCAGCACACTAACAGCAGGGCCACCACTTTGGAGCAAGAATTAATATAGCTATAGCATGCAAGCATGAAAAAATATTGAATAGGATTGAAGTAGACATGATGCTTAACAGTATGCAACAAGAATCAATGCAATAGGCCTCATGGATGAGTCACAATCATCAATCAAACTTGCAATAAAATAACAGCAGCAACACACTAACAGAAAATAACAGTAGTTAGCAGCCTGATGCCCGCTTGAACAGAGATTATCAACATCAAGATGGCCTCAAATCAAAATTCTCAAAAAAGATGGATTGAAGTACAAAAAATTCTAAGCAATTTTCCTTTTGGGCGCAACGTCATCCAGGCTACGGTTTACTCGCAAACTTCATCGCAAAATGGAATCAGCAGCACAACATTTCAGACTTAAAAAATTACAGCAGGGTATGGAAAAAAAGGCATGGGCCCTCACCATGGGCCTCGGCCCATCTGGCTGCTGGTGGCGTGATCTGGCGCGGTGGGCCGCTGGACGCTGGGCCTGGCAGGCCGCTTTTGGTGGCTGACCCACCAAGCGGCGGAGGCCTGGATTGCTCAGGACGCACCCGAACTGAGCGGCAGCAGCGGCCGCGTCGACACCGGCGTGCGACGGCTCTCCGGTGAGGGGCAGATCGGCGGCCGGGGTGGACGGGAACGGGAGCGGCGGCGACGCGGCTTCTAGATCCCGCCGACGCAGTGGGCTTCCGGCGGCTGGAGCGGCGCGGACTGGCGGCTTCGAGGTCGAGGCCGACCGGCCATGGCGGCGGCGGCTCGGCTCAAGCCGGCGGCGACCTGCGCAGAGGAGGCGGCGGTGAAGCGAGGGAGTAGACGAGAGGGAGGAGGCGAGGAGACCTGCAGGGCGGCCAGCAGGTGGCCGACGGCGGGCGGGTGCTGCCCTCGGGCTGGCGGCGGACGAAGGAGGTTGAGAGAGAGGAGAGAGAAGGACAGGGCGCATCTGGGCCGTCGGATCTCCGAATCTGATGGTCCAGATCAGATGGGGCTAGGGTTTGTGCGAAAATTAGGCAAAGTTGCAAAAATTAGGGCATTTGTGAGGGGGGTGATTGCAATTTTGGCTTAGGGAAACCCTAGAAAGGGTTGGGAGAGTGGTGGTCTTTATATAGCCCAGGTGGCTGGCAGTTTGCAAAAACATCCCCGGTTTTTCTCTCGCACGCGCGGTGTTTACGTTTCTGACCGCCGGGGTTCGCAGGACCTCCGATTCGGGTAAAACTTCGAATTGCGCGATCAGCGCGTCGAGCCGTCAGCTTTCACCTCGCGCTGGAACCGTTCCGAGAACACTTTCCGGCGCGCTATAAAAATATCCCATTTACTTATTAAACGGGGTTTTTTCTTTCCGTTGGCTGCGGCTGGTCTTATGCGGTTTTCGCGACGGTGATCGGGTGAACCCGATGTCGCAAAGGTCGAGTGTCATGGTGGCAAGGGTCGGTCTCCGTCCGGTACGAGATAAGAGGGGGAAAATAATCGCCGATCGATAAATCAGGGATGCAAACACCGCAAAAAAATCAGACAATCAAACAATTCACACCGAAAACAAATTTTTTTTTTAAATCTAGGTTGTTACATTACCTCGGAGTCCTTACAGACTGAAACAACGGGTCATCTCCTGACCAATCCACCTGCACGGGTCGTCACACGACCATCTACTTTCACGGGCCATCACATGACCAAACGGGTCATCACGTGACCAAGACATATACGGGTCGTCGCGCGACCATCCAATGGGTTAAGTGTGGTCGCGTTGCCATCCAACCAATCCAATCATCGCATGACCAAACGGGTCATCACATGACCAATAACTCATCACCATCACCAAACCAAGTTCATGTTGATCCCAAGTGTGACCTAGTACGAACTGTGTCCAATACCGTGGACTCGGCTATTCGAATAGATTTTTAATACTCTGCAGAGTTTGTGCACTTTACCCACACTATGGAGCTTTTCCTACATCCAGTACCTTGGAACTTGTCCCACAGGAACCTTGGACTCGTACGATAGGAGTGGACTAGGATTTCTCCAACGAGACCGTTCTACCACATGCCTCCCTTACCGTATCACCGACATCCCGTCTTGGGTAGCCCGGTGTCATCTCGACAAACCTGCCATCACATGGCAAACGGCCACCTCGTGGAAAAACGGCCACCGTCGTGGCAAAACGGTCCCAAACGGGACTGCGCGCAATAACCAAACTGGCTCTCGAGACTATCGCCGCTTACCTGATCATGGTAACCGCACGCGCATAGCCTCCCCTCGTTGGTGATACGAATAAGAGAGAGAATCGATGGACCAATCCAAGGCCTTCCCATACATGCGAGTGTGGTTTCACTAGTAAAGCTCGGTTCGGTGGCACTTGATCAATGGTTACTCCAGTCCAATCCGATCAATAATATCCACTGAGCAACATATGATCAAGCATAGCAACAAAATATACCATAGCTATACTAGTGCAACATGATATCATATGAGCATGGTGAAGGCATATGATCTAATCATAAGTACAATTATTAAACATTGATACGATCAACATGAACGGTCATATTAGCATGGACACGACATAAACAACATGGGCATGATATTAACCAGTAAACATGGCATGATCACTTTTAACGTAGCATATCAAGTAGGCATGTCATGAACAACACAAGCATGATACTCACGAGTAAACATAACATATTTACTATAAGCATAACACAACAAGCATGGTATAAGCATGTCAAATCAAATTAACAGATCAGGGTTTAATTCAATGTTAAAGCAACATGACATTATCACATTTTAAAGCACGCAAGAACACACGGCACGATGCTTTAGAGCATATATCAGATGGCTTGCTTGTCTGGGGGGGTCTATGAATACACCGAGCGTATGTGCGATCACCTTCTGAAAAGGTTCGATGGTACCGACGATTCACCCACGAGGCCTAACGACATTCGGGGGCAAAAGGGTCAATTTCACAATGCCAAAACATCATGAAACTTACACCAACGGAACGGGCTCGGAAAACTGTGAACCTAGGCTTTTGAATCACCTCGATCGGAGTCGCGGTCGCGAAGATACGGGCGTTCGTTCGATAGGCAGAAAATAGCCCCTATCGGGTGAACGTCCACAAAATAACTGCTTCGTCTCGGAGAGAGATAAAGCGGCTTTCCGACAATACGCTTCCACCGAAGGGAAAGCGTATTTACCTGTAAAACTTCACGAGAATACACTTTCTCACAGGGAAAGCGCATTTCGCCAGCAACTAGCAGCCGAGTATGCTTTCACCAAACGGAAACATATTTCGTGAAATAAGCCTCTGGCACGGCCCCGGGGCTGTTCTCGCTAACGAGTGAGGCCCGCGGCTAAGGTGGCTTACAGGCGGGGCCCGCCGGTCAGTCTCCTCTGCTCAAACCTCCTCTGTTCTCCAGATGCAGGGCACAACAGGGCCGCGGGGCAGGGAGGCCGGCGCGGTGGTTGTCGAGCACGGGAGCGGGGGCCTGCTAGGCGCGAATCGGCCGTGGCCGCGGCGGCACGGGGGTGGCCGATACCACCGCCCATCACTGGCCAGGGCACGGGCCATGGGTGGGCTCGGTCGCGCCAGGCCGTCGGCTGCGGGATTTACGTCGAGGGGAGCCCGGGGCCGTGGGCGGGGACCGGGGCGATGGGCCCCACGATCGGGGTGTGATGGTGGATATATGTCCCCTCGTTGGTGTAACACCCTCAGATGCTTGTAACAGTAATCATCATCACTGTTGACTATCACTGTTTGTTAAGCACTGTTATCCCCTGTCCCTAATCAAACTTGCTTCTACTCTTTTCAACCATGCTGATTGGTAATCAAAACACAAAGCCCAATGCATTTGGCTCATCATGAAACCAACCCTAGTTGAAACTACCTCAAATAAAAATTAAAACAAAAGTGCTCAAATAAAGTTGTTCCAAAAATCATGGAACTATTTTTGTAAATTGCCTAAAATCATTACAATCATGTGGGACCAACTTTGATAATTTTTGGAGTTGCAGAAAATTCCAAACAAATCAAACAGTAGGTTAAAACCCCTACTTTGGGCATTTAATAATTAAAAGAAATACCTAATGAATTTATTTTGTTACAAAAACTTTTGTGACACTGGCTTATAATGTTATACTAATATTGGGACACCTAACACATTTTACAAAAATGCCTAAGCTGGAAAATAAATTACCAAAAGAGAAATCAGAAAAGAAAAGGAATGGGAAAAATAAAAAAAAAACCTATAACCTGCCCTGGGCACATGGCCCACCTGGCCCACCCGCAGCCTCTCTCTCTCCTTCTTCCCCCTCCCCAACCACCCCCGTCCGAGGGCATGGCCATGGCACTGTGGCCACGCCATGGCCCCCCTCCTCACCTGCTCCCCCTCCTCACCTGCCCCCCCCATGGAGATAAGACCGAGCCCCCCCCTGGCGCTCCTCCCCTGCCCATTTTCCCCCTCCCCCCAAGTCTCCCCTCCTCTCCCCTGCAGCTCTCGGCGCACCCGTGGCCACGGCTCCGCCGCCCGCGCGGACAACGGCCACCACCGGGCGCAAGAAGCTGTCCGGGAGGGTTCTCGTCGTCTGCTCCGTCTCCGAGTGCAGTGAATCGAGCCAAGCCTCGTCGACGACGCCGAATCGGGCTCATCTTCAAGCTCGGCCGCCGCCGCGGTTTCTTGGATTTCGTCGCCGCCGCCGCGCCAACGGCCCCCTCGAGCTCCTCTTCCGGACCCCTGTGAGCGCACGAGTCGAACGCCCCCTCTTCCCCTTCGTTTCGCGCGCTAGTTCGCCCTCCCCACGACTCCTCTGCTCCGGCCGCCGCGGCTGGGCTCGCCGTCGCGGCCACATGCCGCTCCAGCTCGCGGTTTCGGCACAACCGGATGCACGGCGTCGCGGGCGTTCGATTCCCCTGCCTCCCGTGCCGTTTTCTCGTCGGAACTGAGCTCGGGGACGCCGGCCATGGCACGGCTCGCCGCCGGCAGCCGTTGGAGTGAGCTCTAGCTCACTGGAAGGCGGGGCCCAGCCCGGTTGAGTTTAGATTAGGGGGCTAACCCCTCTGTTAGCCCTAATCCCCCCCCCCACTGTTAATATTAACAGAGACAAATTAAACCCCCCTCCTATGACACCTGGGCCCCACCCCTGTTGATTTAATTAAAATGGTTAATTTAATTGCTGTGTGTATGACATGTGGACCCATGCATTTGTTTAAATAAAAATAACTGTTAATTAAAACATGTGTCACTTACAGTTGGGTCCCACTAGATTATTAGATTAATTAAATTAGTTTATGAGTAATCAGTGTATGACAGGTGGGTCCAGAGGCATTTTTCCAATTTAATTATATGTTTTATAAATAACAGAGGCTGACATGTGGGTCCCACATGTCATCACTGTTCTGGATAATGTTGTGGATAATGTTTTGGATAATGCTAAATAAATAATAAAAGAAATCCAGAAAATCATTTAAATTGATTTAAACTTTGAAATTCAATAACTTTTAAACCGTAACTCGGATTCAAAAACTTTATACATGAAAGTTGATCAGAAAAATACAACGAATACGACTACGCTATCCGTATGTCTACCACCCCCCTCTAACACTACGAACATCGAACATTCCCCCTCCGGACCGACTGTCTGATAAATTGTCCGGTACTGTTAGAGTGCCCGGATGAATTTATTCCGAACATGAAAGTTGTCCGGAATGGTTCAAATAGCACGGATACACCCCCCCTTATGTTGTTCCGGTAACCACGACACCTCCGGCTTGATCCTTCCCCCTCCGGACACCCTGTCCGGTGATCACCCGGAGCCGGCAGTTCATCCTCAGATGAATTCCCGCTCCGAGCCTATTCCATTGCACTGCGGTAGAACCCCGTTAACTTTTCATCCGTCATGTCATGCATATGTTTGTATATTATTGCTGTGTATTTATTGTTTCCCCCCCCCTTTTAATCTCCGATAGACCCCGCTGCTACCGTCGACTACACCGCTGCTGTGTACGACTACGTCGTCGACGACCCTACTACTACCGTCGAGCTTGCAGGCAAGCAGAGCCATTCTCTTCCCCAGATATCACCTATCTTTCCGTACATTTCTTGCACTAGGCATTGATACTGCTGCTGCTACGATTACAATCCTATTCAACTGCATAGCCTGTTTTTGTTGCCCCTTGATGTACCTTCCTTTAATCCTATGCTGCCTATTTTTACTTATGCATTATTCAGCAGTGAGCCCTGCGCATTGTTAGCTAGGATTAGGTAGAGGGCCGTGATCACTCCGGGGAGTGAAAGCGGATGCAAATATTATAACTGCACAGGTGCGGTACAATGCAGACGCCGTCGAAGACCCCTATCTGGGTTATGCCTAGTCACCACAAGTGTGAGCTATCAAGGAGTAATCTTTGTACTCCACTCGAGGCTGACTTTGTCTTACCGCCATAGGGTTTTGAGTAACGGTTGTCCTTCAGGTAAGAAGTCGGGCGACCCAACGGTGCCCGCGAGAGGTATTGCGACGGGACGACATGGAGGGCACGACCAGTGTACCGGTGTGCTTGGCCCCTGATCGTTGGCCGCGAGAGTTACCAACCCACGAAAGTCGAGCTCCTCCAGGAGCACACGCGAGACAAGGTAAGGAGACGGTTCACCTTGTTGGTAACCGCGGTGGCTTGGTGGGACGACAGGGAAGGCACCGATGTACTGGTGGTCCTGGCTGCTGTCGTTGACCGCGGGTCGGTTAAGTCGAGGCAACGATAACGGTTGTCACGCAGGTTAATTAAAATGCTAAATGGTTCAGTGAATGTCTTGAGTTGGCTCTATGCCATGTACGCACTACCTACCCGTGGGAACTACGAGTTATGGGCTCCTCTGCTTCTTAGTGTCGTCCGAGGACTCTTCAGACGCCAGCAGTACCGCGGGCTGATTGCCGGGAAGTGGTGTTGTCTTATTTGCCGCGGCGTGTGATTTGTATTTGCTTTGATTTAACTTCACCGGCCAGTCACGCACCGTGCAGGAGTACGTCGGGGTTAGGGTCCAAAGCCCCGCGTACATAGGATATAGTCCGGCGGATGACCTCTCTGTTGAGTTTGAAAGATGGGCTATGAAGTGTCGGATAGTCTCGGTGGAGCGTTCCCTAACAAGGTTCCCGCCACCCTGGAGATCCGTGCGTGTAGCGTAACACAAGTGCACCCCTGCAGGGAAGAATTGATCTATCGATAGCCGTGTCCACGGTAACAGGACGCTTTATGCTGAAGCTGGATCCTACCACTATAAACTATTATTAAACTGTATGGTTCCGGGTTCTCTTCCTCGCGGGGATGTTGAGGAGGTGAACTCGGAGGCATTGTTAATTATTACAACTTATTATTATTCAATGTTGCAGCAACTTCTGCTTCATTGCTACTTTATTGCTTTATGTAAACTGTTGGATGATTCTTACCTCATGCTGCAAGACATCGTCGGAGGATGCTAGTCATCGTTAGGCCTAGCTTCTTACCCTTGCTCTAAATTTCTGTCTTCAGTCCACTATATACAGCCTCTTCATTCCGTTGATACAATGCATAATGCTTAGTAGCGGACGTAAGACTCGCGGGTATACTAGATACTCACCTGCTTTATTTCCTTTACTGTTTTGCCTGATCGGCCGCTGCAGCCGACGTTGGAGCCGAGGAGCAGGAGTACCCCGGAGGCGCCTACTACGACGTCGAGTTCCCCGTTGACCAGGAGTAGTACTGTGGATCCCAGGCAGGAGGCCTCGCCTTTTCGTTCTGTATCTCTGATGTGATTTGTGCTAGCCTTCTTAAGGCAAAACTTGACTAACTATGTCTGTACTCAGATATTATGGCTTGTATGACTTATATATTCGGGTCTGCGTGACCCCCTCTATTGTAATATATTTGTTTATCCTTTTGTGTTTAGTGTTGTGCTGTGATATTATCATCGTGGCACCCTAATCTCAGTCGTGTACCCTGTGTGTATGATTACTGTACACGGTCTGATTTTGGGGGCGTCACAAGTTGGTATCAGAGCCGACTGCCTGTAGGAAGCCACCCCACCACTACCTGGTCGAAGTTGAGTCTAGACTTTGAAAAACTATTTTTCTAACTTAATATTTGGCTTACGGGCCCACATCGATTTCACTACGTGTGATATCTATGGTATTAGGATCCTTTTCTCCTTACCTATGTTCTGGGAATCTACTCTCTTGTCCTTGCTGGTAAGTTTTACAAAAGCTGACATTAGGATCACGTTCTCTTGATTCCACCCGGCGTTTATCTGGTGCATCCCCCATTGATTGAGTCGTGTTGCAGGCGTCGTACGCCAGATCCCAGACCGCGGATCCCATTCTCATTCTGGGCAGGCCGCGCGTTCTCTGGCATCAACTCCTGTGACCAACAGTTTTCTTGCGGCGTGATTGACATAGTGGAATCTATGTCGCGTCATGTAATCCTTACCGCGGTCTGCGCGCCGCCTAGAGAGTCCTTTTTCCTTAATTTCTACGACGTTACGCTGCCCGATTTTCGGTTGATTCTATGTGTGGATGTGTATGTCTTATATGACTACTCCTATATATCCGCGCCTCTTCCTTGTTGTCGCTTTACCCCTTACTCGTTTCCGGTATTTTCGTTAAGTTGTTCATCGCTGAAATACCCCTGTTAAATTCTAGCAGGATGGCTGGTCGTGGTGGTGGTGGTCGTGGTCGTGCTGCCAACGACCCACCTCCGCCGCCGGATTACATGGCCGCGATGATGCAGCAGTTCGAGATGAACCGTCAGTTCATGCAGAATATCATGGCTCAGTTCCCCCAGCCGAATCAGAATGGGCACCACCATCAGCATGCCACCGTGACTCTGCACGACTTCACCCGCCTCAACCCCACTATGTTCCGCAACACTGTTCAGCCGCTGGATGCTGATGACTGGCTTCGCGACATCACTCACGAGCTGGAGTCTGCCAATGTCGATCCAGCCGACTATGTGAACTTTGCGTCTTATCATCTGAAAGGCGCCGCTGCTCAGTGGTGGAGCACCCACAAGCGTTCCCTGCCAGTCGGAGAAGTCATCACTTGGGATGAATTTCAGTCTGCTTTTCGCGGTCGCTACATTCCTCAGGGGATCATGGACCGTAAGGCGGAAGAATTCCGCAACCTCACTCAGGGTGACATGACTGTTGAAGCCTATCAGCGCGAGTTCCTTAACCTCTCTCGCTATGCGGAAGAAGAGATCGCCACTGATGCTCGTAGGCAGCAGAAGTTCCGTCGTGGCCTCAACCCAGAACTCAGGCTCGCTCTTGCCGTTCATGATTTCGCCAACTTCGCCACCATGGTGAACAAGGCTATCACCGTCGAGACTGCCCAGATGGAGCACAAGACCTCTCTAAAGCGTTATCGTGACGTTGGCTCATCTTCGGGCGCAACGCAGAAGCGTCGTATCTGGCTCCCTACCAGTTTGACCCACTCAGCTTCCCCTGCTCCAAGGCCGTCTTATGCTGCACCCCGTCTGCCTCCGCCACCGCAGATGCCAAGAGCTCTGCCTGCACCCCCCAATGCACCACCCCTTCGTCCTCAGGATGGATTATGCTTCACGTGCCGCCAACCTGGGCATTATTCTCGAGAGTGTCCCCTGAAACAGAAGCAACTGGTAGTTCACCCCGCTGGCCGTGGAAATGGTCGTGGCAACAACCGGACCCCCAACTATAATACTGGGTCTGCTGCTCATACTCGTGGTCACGCGAACAACATCAGTGTTGATGAAGCTCAACAACAACCCGCTACCGTGATGGGTACCCTTCTCGTTAATTCCGTACCTGCTACTGTTTTATTCGATACAGGAGCATCGCATTCATTCTTGTCGGAAGCATTTGCATTGTCGCATAATATTACGCTTGAGGATATGAACCCACCGATGGTTGTCCGCACCCCGATAGGCCATGCCCACACCTCCAAGATAGTGCCCGGAACCATTGTTGAAATTGAAGGGATTGTTTTCCGTGCTTCCCCCATCGTTCTGAAGTCTTCCACCATAGACCTCATTCTGGGAATGGATTGGTTGAATTTCCACGATGCCGCACTTTATTGTGGCACCAAGTCTGTCCAGCTTTTTCACCCCTCCAGTGGGATTGTTAACCACACCGCCCAAGTGACCCGTAATGCTGAAACACAGATCTTTATGATGAATGCTTTGAATGTCTCACCTTTGAAAGACATCGGGAACGTTCCGGTCGTTCGCGATTTTCCCGACGTCTTCCCAGAAGAACTGCCGGGAATACCCCCGATCAGAGAAGTTGAATTCGTCATCGACTTGAAGCCGGGTACTGTTCCTATTGCCAAGCGTCCTTACAAGATGCCGCCACATGAACTCCTTGAACTTAAGGAGGAAATCGACAAGGCACTTCAGAAAGGATTCATTCGCCCCAGCTCCTCAGCTTGGGGAGCACCTTCGCTCTTTGTCAAGAAAGCGATGGGACAAACCGACTGGTCCAAGATTATCGGCCCATTAACCAAGCCACCATCCAGAACAAATACCCACTTCCCCGGATCAACGACCTGTATGATCAACTTGCCGGATCTAAGGTGTTTTCTAAACTCGACTTGAGGTTGGGTTATCACCAAATCCGAGTCCGTGATGAGGACATTCCGAAGACTGCCTTCATTACTCGCTACGGTTCATACGAGTACACCGTCATGTCCTTTGGCTTAACCAATGCTCCAGCCACCTTCTCCAGATTGATGAATTATATTTTCATGGAGTACCTCGACCAGTTCGTCGTGGTTTATCTGGATGATATTTTGATATATTCCAAGAATGCAGAAGAACATGCTGAACATCTTCGTCTTATACTGGAGAAGCTTTGAGAACACAAACTCTACGCTAAGTTTTCTAAGTGTGAGTTCTGGCTTCCCGAAGTAACCTACCTTGGACATGTGATTTCCAAGGATGGCATTGCCGTCACCCCAGAACGTATCCAGGCTATTCTTGACTGGACTCCTCCCAAGACCGTCAAGCAAGTCCGCAGTTTCCTCGGACTCGCTAGCTATTGCCGCCGTTTCGTCGAGAATTTTTCCAAGATTGCCAGGCCTCTGACTAATCTGCTTCACAAAGGCGTCAAGTTTGAGTGGACAGATAAATGTCAAGAAAGTTTTCAAGCCCTCAAGGACAAGCTAACTTCTCCCCCGGTGCTTGCTCCCCCTGATACTCAGAAGGACTTCGTGATATATTGCGACGCGTCTCGTCAAGGATTAGGCTGTGTCCTAATGCAAGAGCGCAAAGTGATTGCTTATGGCTCTCGTCAGTTGCGTGCTCACGAAGACAAATATCCAACACATGATCTCGAATTGGCAGCAGTAATTTATGCATTGAAGCTGTGGCGACATTACCTCGTTGGTAATCGTTGCGAGATCTACACCGACCACCAAAGCCTGAAATACTTGTTTACTCAGCCCGACCTGAATCTCCGCCAACAGAGATGGCTCGAGACAATAGCCGATTTTAACATGGATATTCATTACACCCCTGGCAAAGCTAATGTGATGGCTGATGCCCTGAGCCGTAAAGCTTACTGTAGTGAACTTGAGGTGCAGCTAGAACAACCACCTCTGTATGAAGATTTTCAGAAGTTGAACCTCGAGATTGTTCCTCAAGCTTGTGCAAATAACCTGGTCATTGAACCGGATCTCGTCAAATCCGTCAAGTGCATACAGTTCTATGATGATTTCGTACACAAGATTAAGCGCGATATCGCCAATGGGAGACCCTCACCCTTCACCCTTGATAGTAATGGTGCGGCGTTCTACCAGAACCGTTTAGTGGTTACTCACAGCAAGGGCAGGCATGAGAATCTGGATATGACCCCGAAGGTCATGAAAGCGGCTCACGATACCCCGTTGTCCATTCATCCTGGAAGCACCAAGATGTACCAGGACATTCGTCAGCAATTCTGGTGGCCCAACATGAAGCAAGACATTGCCCGATATGTTTCTGAATGTGACGTTTGTCGTCGCGTCAAGGGGGAACATCAAAAACCCTCTGGAAAACTACAACCACCTGAAATCCCTGTATGGAAGTGGGACAAAGTTCAGATGGACTTCGTCACCGGTTTTCCCCGATCCCAGAAAGGTAACGATGCTATCTTTGTCGTCATCGACCGGTTCTCCAAGGTTGCTCACTTTATACCAGTCAAGGAGAAGATCACGGCGGCTCAGTTAGCGGAATTATATATCGCCCAGATCGTGTCGCTCCACGGTATTCCGTTGGAGATTAGTTCAGATCGTGGCAGCCTTTTCACCTCAAGATATTGGCGGAGTTTCCAAGAAGCTCTGGGGACTACTCTGCATCTCAGCACCGCTTATCACCCCCAGTCACAGGGCCAAGTCGAACGCGTCAATCAAATACTTGAAGATATGCTTCGAGCTTGTGTCATCTCCTTCGGCAAGAAATGGGAGGAATCTCTTCCATTTGCTGAATTCTCGTACAACAATAGCTATCACGCTAGTCTGAAGATGGCACCCTATGAAGTTCTCTATGGACGTAAGTGTCGGACCCCTCTGAGTTGGTCAGAAACTGGGGAACGTGCACTTATTGGCCCGGATATTATTCAGCAAGCTGAAGACCAAGTTCACGTCATCCGTGAACATTTGAAGGCCGCTCAGTCCCGCCAGAAGAGCAACTACGACCGCAAACACCGTGAAATGGAGTATCAACCTGGTGAATACGCTTACCTCCGTGTGACTCCCATGAGGGGAACTCATCGCTTCGGTATCAAGGGCAAGTTGGCTCCTCGCTACATTGGCCCGTTCCGTATCCTTTCCAGGAGTGGACCCGTGGCATACCGGTTGGAATTGCCGCCGAACCTCTCCCAAGTCCACGATGTCTTCCATGTGTCACAACTCCGTCGCTGCTTCAAGGATCCTATCCGCGAAGTGGAGCATGATATGATCGAGCTGCAACAAGACTTGACTTATCGAGAACATCCGAGCCGCATTCTCGATCAGTCTGAGCGTCAAACCCGCAACAAGACCGTCAAGTTCCTCAAGGTCCAGTGGTCGAAACATTCTGAAGATGAAGCCACTTGGGAACGCGAAGATCGCCTTCGCGATGAATACCCCGATCTTTTCCTCGCTACCACTTAAATTCTCGGGACGAGAATTCTTGTAGTGGGGGAGATTTGTAACACCCTCAGATGCTTGTAACAGTATCATCATCACTGTTGACTATCACTGTTTGTTAAGCACTGTTATCCCCTGTCCCTAATCAAACTTGCTTCTACTCTTTTCAACCATGCTGATTGGTAATCAAAACACAAAGCCCAATGCATTTGGCTCATCATGAAACCGACCCTAGTTGAAACTACCTCAAATAAAAATTAAAACAAAAGTGCTCAAATAAAGTTGTTCCAAAAATCATGGAACTATTTTTGTAAATTGCCTAAAATCATTACAATCATGTGGGACCAACTTTGATAATTTTTGGAGTTGCAGAAAATTCCAAACAAATCAAACAGTAGGTTAAAACCCCTACTTTGGGCATTTAATAATTAAAAGAAATACCTAATGAATTTATTTTGTTACAAAAACTTTTGTGACACTGGCTTATAATGTTATACTAATATTGGGACACCTAACACATTTTACAAAAATGCCTAAGCTGGAAAATAAATTACCAAAAGAGAAATCAGAAAAGAAAAGGAATGGGAAAAATAAAAAAAACCCTATAACCCGCCCTGGGCACATGGCCCACCTGGCCCACCCGCAGCCTCTCTCTCTCTCCTTCTTCCCCCTCCCCAACCACCCCCGTCCGAGGGCATGGCCATGGCACTGTGGCCACGCCATGGCCCCCCTCCTCACCTGCTCCCCCTCCTCACCTGCCCCCCCCATGGAGATAAGACCGAGCCCCCCCCCTGGCGCTCCTCCCCTGCCCATTTTCCCCCTCCCCCCAAGTCTCCCCTCCTCTCCCCTGCAGCTCTCGGCGCACCCGTGGCCACGGCTCCGCCGCCCGCGCGGCCAACGGCCACCACCGGGCGCAAGAAGCTGTCCGGGAGGGTTCTCGTCGTCTGCTCCGTCTCCGAGTGCAGAGAATCGAGCCAAGCCTCGTCGACGACGCCGAATCGGGCTCATCTTCAAGCTCGGCCGCCGCCGCGATTTCTTGGATTTCGTCGCCGCCGCCGCGCCAACGGCCCCCTCGAGCTCCTCTTCCGGAACCCTGTGAGCGCACGAGTCGAACGCCCCCTCTTCCCCTTCGTTTCGCGCGCTAGTTCGCCCTCCCCACGACACCTCTGCTCCGGCCGCCGCGGCTGGGCTCGCCGTCGCGGCCACATGCCGCTCCAGCTCGCGGTTTCGGCACAACCCGATGCACGGCGTCGCGGGCGTTCGATTCCCCTGCCTCCCGTGCCGTTTTCTCGTCGGAACTGAGCTCGGGGACGCCGGCCATGGCACGGCTCGCCGCCGGCAGCCGTTGGAGTGAGCTCTAGCTCACTGGCAGGCGGGGCCCAGCCCGGTTGAGTTTAGATTAGGGGGTAACCCCTCTGTTAGCCCTAATCCCCCCCCACTGTTAATATTAACAGAGACAAATTAAACCCCCCCTCCTATGACACCTGGGCCCCACCCCTATTGATTTAATTAAAATGGTTAATTTAATTGCTGTGTGTATGACATGTGGACCCATGCATTTGTTTAAATAAAAATAACTGTTAATTAAAACATGTGTCACTTACAGTTGGGTCCCACTAGATTATTAGATTAATTAAATTAGTTTATGAGTAATCAGTGTATGACAGGTGGGTCCAGAGGCATTTTTCCAATTTAATTATATGTTTTATAAATAACAAAGGTTGACATGTGGGTCCCACTTGTCAGCACTGTTCTGGATAATGTTGTGGATAATGTTTTGGATAATGCTAAATAAATAATAAAAGAAATCCAGAAAATCATTTAAATTGATTTAAACTTTGAAATTCAATAACTTTTAAACCGTAACTCGGATTCAAAAACTTTATACATGAAAGTTGATCAGAAAAATACAACGAATACGACTACGCTATCCGTATGTCTACCACCCCCCTCTAACACTACGAACATTGAACATTCCCCCTCCGGACCGACTGTCCGATAAATTGTCCGGTACTGTTAGAGTGCCCGGATGAATTTATTCCGAACATGAAAGTTGTCCGGAATGGTTCAAATAGCACGGATACACCCCCCCCCTTATGTTGTTCCGGTAACCACGACACCTCCGGCTTGATCCTTCCCCCTCCGGACACCCTGTCCGGTGATCACCCGGAGCCGGCAGTTCATCCTCAGATGAATTCCCGCTCCGAGCCTATTCCATTGCACTGCGGTAGAACCCCGTTAACATTTCATCCGTCATGTCATGCATATGTTTGTATATTATTGCTGTGTATTTATTGTTTGCCCCCCCCTTTTAATCTCCGATAGACCCCGCTGCTACCGTCGACTACACCGCTGCTGTGTACGACTACGTCGTCGACGACCCTACTACTACCGTCGAGCTTGCAGGCAAGCAGAGCCATTCTCTTCCCCAGATATCGCCTATCTTTCCGTACATTTCTTGCACTAGGCATTGATACTGCTGCTGCTACGATTACAATCCTATTCAACTGCATAGCCTGTTTTTGTTGCCCCTTGATGTACCTTCCTTTAATCCTATGCTGCCTATTATTACTTATGCATTATTCAGCAGTGAGCCCTGCGCATTGTTAGCTAGGATTAGGTAGAGGGCCGTGATCACTCCGGGGAGTGAAAGAGGATGCAAATATTATAACTGCACAGGTACGGTACAATGCAGACGCCGTCGAAGACCCCTATCTGGGTTATGCCTAGTCACCACAAGTGTGAGCTATCAAGGAGTAATCTTTGTACTCCACTCGAGGCTGACTTTGTCTTACCGCCATAGGGTTTTGAGTAACGGTTGTCCTTCAGGTAAGAAGTCGGGCGACCCAACGGTGCCCGCGAGAGGTATTGCGACGGGACGACATGGAGGGCACGACCAGTGTACCGGTGTGCTTGGCCCCTGATTGTTGGCCGCGAGAGTTACCAACCCACGAAAGTCGAGCTCCTCCAGGAGCACACGCGAGACAAGGTAAGGAGACGGTTCACCTTGTTGGTAACCGCGGTGGCTTGGTGGGACGACAGGGCAGGCACCGATGTACTGGTGGTCCTGGCTGCTGTCGTTGACCGCGGGTCGGTTAAGTCGAGGCAACGATAACGGTTGTCACGCAGGTTAATTAAAATGCTAAATGGTTCAGTGAATGTCTTGAGTTGGCTCTATGCCATGTACGCACTACCTACCCGTGGGAACTACGAGTTATGGGCTCCTCTGCTTCTTAGTGTCGTCCGAGGACTCTTCAGACGCCAGCAGTACCGCGGGCTGATTGCCGGGAAGTGGTGTTGTCTTATTTGCCGCGGCGTGTGATTTGTATTTGCTTTGATTTAACTTCACCGGCCAGTCACGCACCGTGCAGGAGTACGTCGGGGTTAGGGTCCAAAGCCCCGCGTACATAGGATTTTGTCCGGCGGATGACCTCTCTGTTGAGTTTGAAAGATGGGCTATGAAGTGTCGGATAGTCTCGGTGGAGCGTTCCCTAACAAGGTTCCCGCCACCCTGGAGATCCGTGCGTGTAGCGTAACACAAGTGCACCCCTGCAGGGAAGAATTGATCTATCGATAGCCGTGTCCACGGTAACAGGACGCTTTATGCTGAAGCTGGATCCTACCACTATAAACTATTATTAAACTGTATGGTTCCGGGTTCTCTTCCTCGCGGGGATGTTGAGGAGGTGAACTCGGAGGCATTGTTAATTATTACAACTTATTATTATTCAATGTTGCAGCAACTTCTGCTTCATTGCTACTTTATTGCTTTATGTAAACTGTTGGATGATTCTTACCTCATGCTGCAAGACATCGTCGGAGGATGCTAGTCATCGTTAGGCCTAGCTTCTTACCCTTGCTCTAAATTTCTGTCTTCAGTCCACTATATACAGCCTCTTCATTCCGTTGATACAATGCATAATGCTTAGTAGCGGACGTAAGACTCGCGGGTATACTAGATACTCACCTGCTTTATTTCCTTTACTGTTTTGCCTGATCGGCCGCTGCAGCCGACGTTGGAGCCGAGGAGCAGGAGTACCCCGGAGGCGCCTACTACGACGTCGAGTTCCCCGTTGACCAGGAGTAGTACTGTGGATCCCAGGCAGGAGGCCTCGCCTTTTCGTTCTGTATCTCTGATGTGATTTGTGCTAGCCTTCTTAAGGAAAAACTTGACTAACTATGTCTGTACTCAGATATTATGGCTTGTATGACTTATATATTCGGGTCCGCGTGACCCCCTCTATTGTAATATATTTGTTTATCCTTTTGTGTTTAGTGTTGTGCTGTGATATTATCATCGTGGCACCCTAATCTCAGTCGTGTACCCTGTGTGTATGATTACTGTACACGGTCTGATTTTGGGGGCGTCACAGTTGGTTACCCCAAGTGGAAGCTGAGATGTAGGATAGCGGAAAATTTCCCTCGGTGAAGATAGCAAGATTTGTCTCCAGTGGGACTCCGAAGATGATAAGTAGGTGTCAGTGGCATAACTGACGTGGACCTGCACACAACAAAAATAACTTTGCTTCCCAACGAGTACAGAGAGGTTGTCAATCTCTCCGGCCTTGTAGTGCACAAAGGATCAACGCAAAAGATAATAGTGATAATGATACCAGGTAGAAAGTAAAAGCAGGAAAGTAAATAAGCGTGTAAACAGTGATAGGAATATGGACCGGGGTCCAGTGATGTTTACTAGTGATGCCTCTCTCCCAAAAGACAATAAAACTGCTATGCGAGGTAAACAAATTACAACTGGGCAATTGACATGATTAAAAATGTACCGCAATGCTTACTGTGCTACAAAGAAAGGGCGAGGCTCAAAAGCATGGGCGGTACACCAAAACAAGTAGACCGAAATCCAACTGCATCTACTACTAATCATCCACCCTTAGATATCTATCCAGAACATCTCGCTAGTATTAAGTTGCGAGCCCCACCCAAAGTGTAAACCCAAAGCAACAGACGACTACATTAAAAAGCACTTTGCGTAAAGTAAACAATCCTTGCAACCGCGGTTACAAGCACCGTTGTTTTCCCCCTTGTGACAACATCACCTCCCATAGACTCATGTTTCTGTCACTCAAGCGTGTCATCGGGGGGCATGAACCCACAATCGAGCATAACGTTCCCTGTTGGAGTCACTACCTACTACTTGGCCAAAGAAATAAACAACAACGGAGAACATGCAAGAATTACTTAAGAACAACAGTATAAAATATAAGAACCAAATATATTACTCAATCACAATCTGAACATAATCTCATAATCCATCAGATCCCAGCAAACTCAGCATAGAAACAACAGAAAGATTACATATGTGCCTCGATCATGTAGGGCAGCTCACGAGGACTAAACCATGAAGAACAAAGAGGGGAGGAGAACATCACATAGCTACTGATCACGGACCCAAGGTCCAAAGGAAACTACTCACGGCACATCCGGGAAGCGTCCATGGTGGAGGGGAAGCTCCAGGAGGTCAATCCTCCCTCTGACAGGGTGCCGGGATGAAGTTTGCTGGCGCTCCCGATGTTGGAAGCGCGATGGTGGTGGAACAGAGGAGAGATCGCGAAAAAGGGTTCTATTTTCGGAAGAATCCCGTCATGGAGAATATATAGGCGAAGGGGGCATCCAGGGGTCCCTGGTGGTGGCCCACTGGCCTCACTTTGGTGATTCCAGAAGGTTCCGTAGCGCTGATTTTTTATCAGTTTTTTCTCGAATTTTTGGAGCATTTTTAATATGGGGGAAACCTCAAATAGAAAAAAAAGCAAAAAGTGTATGATCAAAATACGTTGGTGCACTGAGTTAATAAGTTAGTCCAAATATGATCAAAAGTGTATGAAAGTGTATCTAGATCATAGCAATATTACACAAAACATGCATGGAGCAAGAAGAAATTATAGATACATTTGGGACGTATCAACATCCCCAAGCTTAATTCTTGCTCATCCTCGAGTAGGTAAATGATAACAAGCATAATTTCTATGGTGACATGCAAGCAACCATATAAGAACTTTGAAAAGTAAAGAAATCAAGGTATGTGATTCAATTCAAGTCATAACATGCAAGAGTCTATATTAGCATTTAAACAAGCAACAAAAGAACATTAGGTGCAAGAGCTCTCGCTGTTCGTGACTCGATTGTCTCCAAATGGTGTGTGTGTGCAAGAAATGGGATAGGGAATACGAGTGACGAGGGGGTGACCCCATGACTCCTATGGATGAGCCTACCCGGTGTACCCGAAGACAGAAGGCCCACAAAGATGCCGCCTGGGCCCAGCCCTGGCCCACTAGTGGCACCGACGTATGAGTCCGCGATTCACAAGGAAGGTGCAAACTTGCCATACGGAACAAGATCATGGTTAGGAAATCTCATCTATAATACAGGACGGACTCCCCGATACCTAGCCTAGTATATAAAGGCTAGGAGGGGAGACATCGAGGTCAAGCAATACACAATCTGTAACCCTAGCCTTGTGCGCACTAGCCTTGGCTCCCCTGTAATCGCCATCTCCAATCAATAACATCGAGCAGGAACGTATCCTCCTGTTAGCCGACGAGTTATCGTCCAACCTGTGCCTCTCATGACTAACCCAGGGTCCCTGACCATGGGATTTGCCGGGGTACATCCCCGTCAATTGGCGCGGTCTGTGGGAACTACACAGGTTGGAATTACGATCTTGGCGGTTCCGTCTTCAGCAAGCCACAACTCAAGAGCAAGAACCAGGTGCAATCCACCTGAGGAATTCAAGATCACGACGAATATCTCCGCCGCCCCAGCAAGATGGCTCATCTTGCAGCTTGCCAAGACCAATACTACGGAGGCAACCGAGCCCACCGCCAGCGAAGAAGAAATCGACAACCCAAAAGAAAGGCACGAGGGTTCTACACGGAGATCCCGATCGACGAACTACAACATGAAGAAGAGGACCTGCCGGCCACTCGACGACCCACCGCCACCCAAGCACCCGCCGCTCAACAAGATACTGACTCCGAGCTCGAGATCAGCGACCTCCAAGACCATCGCCAACGAGGAAGAAATCGACGGCTCAGAAAACAGGCAAGAGGATTCTACGAAGAGACCTCACCCGACGAGTCGAATTATGCAGCTACGCGATCGCCGACCACTCGACGACCCGCCGCCGTGCGGACAGCCGCCGCCCGCTAGGAAAGCAATTCTGAGACTCGAACGGGCGAATACTACGACCCAGATCGAAGGTCAGACGAATTCTCCAATCTAATAAGGAACCAGAATCTAAGTGAAGGGATCGAAGTCGACCCGCGAGCTCACGAGCACCCAGCGGACCACACACTGTTCTTCCGAATCTCGAGGAAGCGGCACGCCGGATCCAGCAAGCTCACTGTCAGGGAACAACTAGAAGGACCCTGCACGATCCACTGCTTCGAAGACAACTGGGGAAACATCAGATCGAGCCACACTCTGGGAGACTGCCGCCTGTTCAACGAACTCGCCGACAGCCTCAAGGAGGAAAAAAGCAAGAAGCTAAGCACGCCCGACGAACCGAGCAGTCGCCCACTCACGGACAGGTGTACACGATCCAAGAAGGCAAGGTATCGCAAGCCCAACAGGACGCCTAGACCCTGCAGGCCAGAGCAGTCAAGAAACTAAACGCAGTCAAAGTCTACCAGCTACACGACGCAGAAACCAGCATCACGTTCTCCCAGAGCGATCACCCGCCTGTAGTCCCAAGGCCGGGGCATGTTCCCTTGGTAGTCGACGCCCAAATCGGAGGGTACGACATGGACATAATCTTCATGGACGGAGGCAGCAGCATGAACATAATCTTCGTCAGTATGGAAGAAATCAAGCACCGTGTTATACGGAGTAGTCCCAGGAGAAGTAGCTACTTCCCTTGGACTAATCGAGCTCGAAGTCTTCTTCGGCAACAGACGCAATTTCGCAAGACGCACCCTCGAGTTCGAAGTACTCGATTGGCAATCACAGTATTACGCCATATTGGGACGTCTAGCGTTCGCTCAATTCATGGCGATTCCGCACTACTCCTACCTCAAACTCAAGATGCCAGGATCCGCGGGCGTCATTACAGTCAACGGGAGCTTCATCAAGTCAGATAAATGCGATCGCGATTTCCACAAAGTCTCTGACACCTTTGGAGCCGAGCAAGAACTCGCAGAAATAGCCACGGCGACAGAAAAAAGTATCTTTCCGCTAGAAAGTCGAAGCGAGTCAAAAGAGTAAGGACGGGACTTCAAGATCGACAGCGACACGGTCACCCACCAGGTGCACCCGACAGACCCAGAAAAAACAGTCCGCATGTACGCCCACCTCCCGGAAGAGCAAGCGACTGCCCTCATCACTTTCCTCCGCGAAGAATGGGAAATCTTTGCCTGGCGCCCAGCCGACATGCTAGGAGTACCACGCAAGTTCGCAGAGCACGCGTTGCGCATCAAGCCAAACACAAAACCAGTGAAGCAGGCACTACGAAGATTCTCAGAACCCAAACACAGAGGTATCGGGGAGGAAGTCAACCGACTACTTGACGCCCAATTCATTCGAGAGACGAAGAAAGCCACTTGGGTCGCCAACCCTGTGCTAGTCCCCAAGAAAGACACGGACGTACTGCGAATGTGCGTCGACTACGGGCCAGTCAATAAACACTGCCCAAAGGACCACTTTCCCCTGCCGAGAATCGATCACATAATCGACTCGACAGCAGGATATGATCTACTATCGTTCCTCGACGCTTAATCAGGATACAATCAGATCAGGATGAAGGAAGAAGACGAAGAGCATACATCATTCCTCACCCCTTACGGCGTATTTTGCTACAGAACAATGCCCTTCAAACTCAAGAACGCCGACGCCACATACCAACGGATGATGCAAGCCTGCTTAAAAGAGCAAATCGGAAGAAACGTGCAGGTCTACGTGGACGACATAGTCATCAAAACCTACAGTGCAAACACGCTACTCGACGACCTGCGCGAGACCTTTGCAGCACACAACAAGTAAAGAATCAAGCTCAACCCGAAGAAGTGCGCATTCGGCGTCCCAGCCAGGAAACTACTCGGGTACATGGCCTCTGCTCAAGGAATCGAAGCAAACCCCGAGGAAGTCCAAGAAATCGCCAGGATGCAAGAACCAACCAACATCACAGGCGTGCAGCAGCTCACCGGAAGACTCGCAACCCTGAGTCGTTTCATCAGCAGATTGGGAGAGCGCACATTGCCATTCTACCAGTTGCTGAGAAAAGGAGAGAAATTTGAGTGGACCGAAGAAGCCCACAAGGCATTCGCGGACCTGAAGAAGACACTATCAACCACACCGACCCTGGCGGTACCCAAAGAAAAAGTAAAGTTGTACCTCTACGTGGCAGCACGCAACAGCGTGGTAAGCACAGTACTCTTCGTCGAGCGTACAGAAGAAGGCAAGATCCAGAGCATACAGAGGCCGATCTACTACCTCAGCATGCTCTTGACAAAATCCCAGCAGCGGTACCCGCACTACCAGAAGTTACTACTGGCCATCATCACGACCTCAAGAAAGGTGTCGCAATACTTCGACGAACACCCTATCACAATCATGAGCAACGCACCACTCGCAGACATTTTCAACAACCCCGGAGCGACTGGGCGAGTCGCCGAGTAGAACATTGAGGTCAGTCCGCGGGACCTGCAATTCAAGCACCCAACAGCAATCAAGGCCCAAGTACTCCCAGATTTTCTGGTCGAGTGGACGGAAGTCCAGACACCAGGCCCCCCGGACCTATGGAACTCATGGACAAGGTTCTTCGATGGGTCCAAAAGAGAGCAAGGAGCCAGAGCAGGAGTCGTTCTGGTCTTCCCCAAAGGAACCAAGCTCAAATACGTCCTCCAGATCAACTTCAGCCACGCCTCCAACAACGAAGCCGAATATGAGGCACTGCTCTATGGCATGCGTATGGCCAAAACATGCAGTGCCACTCGCCTCGTAATCTATGGAGACTCCAACCTCGTCGTCCAGCAGGAAATGAAAGACTGCAATGCAGTAGCCGACAACATGGCCGCCTATCAGAAGATCTACAACGCACTCGAAGGAAGTTTCGACGGCTGCGAGCTCAATTATATCCCCAGAGCAAACAACACAGAAGCCGACGAACTCGCAAACATCGGCTTGACTTGAGGACCAGTACCACCCAGTGTCTTCCTTGAAAGCATCGGCCAACGATCCATCAAGGAGAAACCAACAGCAGTAGAGGCATTTGTAGATGACGACACCACAGAGCCAGCACAAGTGGCATCAGCAAGTCCATCTGAAGGCAACAACAGCCAAGAGGCCGAACCTATAGATCCAACAGCACTCGAAGGACCAGCATGGACAAGACCGTTCCTCCGATTCATAATCGATGGCACACTACCGCAAGACGTCTCAGAAGCTCGGCGCATCAGCCGCCGATCCAAGGCATTCACAGTCATCAACAGACAGTTATACAAGCGAAGCATCACCCAGATACTTCAGAAGTGCATCGACGAAGAAGACGGCAAAGCCCTACTGCTCGAAATCCACGAAGGCACCTGCGGGCACCACGCGAGCAGTCGAGTACTCGTATCCAAAGCGTTCCGAGCAGGGTTTTATTGGCCCACTGCGATGAAAAACGCAGAACACATCGTGCGGCGTTGCATTGCTTGCCAAAAATTTGCCAGCAGACCGCACGCGCCGGCCTCAGAACTCAAAACCATACCACTATCGTGGTCGTTCTCCACCTGGGGACTCGACATGGTGGGCCCGCTCAAAAAATCATCAAAAGGAGGAAGAACTCACCTACTAGTAGCAGTCGACAAATTTACCAAGTGGATCGAAGCAGTGCCCATCACCTGCTCCACAGCCCTCACGGCAGTGAATTTCGTCAAATCAATAATCTTCAGGTTTGGAGTACCACACAACATCATCACGGACAATGGCACGAACTTCACAGCGGAAGAATTCCAGAACTTCTGCGAAGAGCTGGGTATCAAAATCAACTATGCATCAATCGCGCACCCGCAGTCCAACGGCCAGGTGGAGAAACAAAATGGCCTAGTATGTGGGGGAATAAAAAAACGGCTCCTCACACCACTCGAGCAGGCCGCAGGCAACATGGTAGAAGAACTCCCCGCAGTATTATAGAGCCTGCGCACTACCCCAAATACCGCAACTCAGTACACACCTTTCTTCATGGTATACGGGGCAGAGGCAGTGCTACCACGTGACCTCAAATTCGGGGCACCCCGGATCTCAGGGTACGAAGAAGAAGAAGCAGAAGAAGCGCTGCAAGATGACAAGGACACAACAGACGAAGAAAGGGACATAGCTCTAGCAAAGGCAGAGGGGTACCAGGACAAACTGCGCATTTACCATGGCAGTCGCCTACGCACCAGAACCTTCAATAAGGGCGACCTTGTCCTACGGCTCATACAAGAGAAAGTTCACAAGATTTCCCCCCAATGGGAAGGACCGTTCATAATCACAGAAGTCATAGGAGGAGGCGCCTATAGACTGAAGAACCCGAAGACTGACGAGGACGTGGGAAATCCATGGAACGTAGCAAACCTACGCCTGTTCTACCCATAGTCCCCACCAGTCATGCTCATCTGGCAGCTCATGTAAACCTTCAATGCAATAAAATGATGTTGCCAAAATACTACCATCCCAAAGCACTCGGGGGCTCGAGTACAAAACTCCCCCCAAGAGACGCTATAGTCGCAATCGCGATCTTTTACCAAAGCACTCGGGGGCTCGAGTACAAAACTCCCCCCGAGAGACGCTATCGTCGCAATCGCGATCTTTTACCAAAGCACTCGGTGGCTCGAGTACAAAACTCCCCCCGAGAGACGCTATCGTTGCAATCGCGATATTTTACCAAAGCACCCGGGGCTCGCGTACAAAACTCCCCCCGAGAGACGCTATCGTCGCAATCACGATCTTTTACCAAAGCACTCAGAACTCGAGTACAAAACTTCCCCCGAGAGACGCTATCGTCGCAATCACGATCTTTTACCAAAGCACTCGGGGGCTCGAGTACAAAACTCCCCCCGAGAGACGCTATCTTCGCAATCGCGACTTTTTCACCAAAACACTCGGGGGCTTGATTACAAAGTCTCCCCCCCGAGAGACATCATCATCGCTGACGCAGCCCGAAACTCAAAAGGGTCCAAGCAAAAACCCATCGACAAGCGCCACCCGTTGAATTCTGTCCGAAATCAAAAAGAAAGATACAGCTACAACCAGATGGAACACCATGTACTCTGAAGAGATATTGACGGAGCGCAGGACGTAGACAATTCTTTAAGTTTTCACCTGATACACCTAAAGACTCGGGGGCTACTCCCATTGGGAGCGCTGCCGCGCACCCGATAAAACACCAAAAATAATGAAAGGACGACAAAGGAAACAAATCTCAGCCTACGTTCAACTCTACGACTCAAACATAGCCTCGGGGGCTACTCCCATCGGGAGCGCTCTCGCGCACCCGATAGAACCCGCAGTGCAAAGTTTTTTGATGGACTCGAAGACAACACTCGATCGCAAAGGACTCGAAGAAAGATCTCGATCGCACAGGACTCGAAGACAACTCTTGGTTGCAAAGGACTCGAAGACAGCTATCGATCGCACAGGACTCAAAGACAGCTCTTGGTTGCAAAGGACTCGAAGACAGCTCTCGATCTCCAGGACTCGAACACGGCAATCGGTTGCAAAGGGCTCAAAGACTAATTCCGCTGCAAAGACTCAAGCACAGTTCACATCACAAGGGTCATTTTCAGTATAAAAAGATTCAAACTACACTGGATAGAAGGAAGCTCTGATTACTCGAAGGCAATCCTCATTACATGGAGAACTAACCTAGTTACAAAAGGCACAAGCAGCCGATAAGCCTACAGCAAGGAATTATGAATTCTACATGAGTGCCCATGCTGGGATGATTGGCACCAAGACAGCGAGCATCATCACAAACAAAGGAGGAGTCGAAGCAGGAGGCTCATGATGTCAATGACATAACAAAAGGTGAAGCTCGACTTATTTGCGGAGCAGTTGAAGACGACGCTCCACCAGCTTCTTCTCCTGCTCCACCAGCTTTTTCTCCAGTTCCACCCGATCTGCCGGCGAAGATGACGCTACCGCCTCCAGTTCTACAAGGTCGCCTGGCGCGCCCGCTTGACCGGTGGTTTGACGTCGAGATCCTCTTCAGAACAGGAGGGAGAAGCAGTTGAAGACGGCTCAGCACCAGCACCCGAAGAGTCACGGGAGGAGGAAGCAGTTGACGACGCAGGCAACGGACTCCTCGACCTGTCAGAACCATCACTGCTCGTCTTCGGCCAGTATGGATCCATGCGGTTTCCGCTCGGGTCTAAGGTGCGGATGACAAGAGTGTCTTCGCCATCAAAACGGCAACAAAGAGTGTCACCATCACGCAAGTTCAACCGACGAGCAAAGGATTTCCAGCCAAAGCCAAGAAAAATCAAGAGGGAACTATCGATCTCCATCTTAACATAAGAGGGAGATCGAGCACACCCCTGAAGACGAAGCAGCAAGCCATCAGGGCCACGCTCAGAAACAATGGCAGCAAATGCAGAAGGAAGAAGAATGCGAGCAGCGCCCCGGCCACGGACATGCAGGAGAAAATCATAACACCAAACACCCTCCTCCGAGGAACAAGAGGAAGGCACCAGCGCTGCACCGCGAGAAGAGCGCGGAGTACGACCACGACTACCACCGCGAGAAGAGCGCGGAGTACGACCACCACGGCCGCGGCGGGCACGACCGCGACTAGTCATACCAGTCCCGCGCTTGGGCGCCATGAGAAGAGGAAAAGAAAGAGGAGCAAGATGAGCAGCGGTCAAATACCGCTGCTAGACGAAGAAGAGGGGTCTATTTATAGCACAAACCCAAGAGCATGTACAAGCCCAGACGCCGGGAGCCATTAATTCAAAGACCAAGCATGCCGGGCGATTCGAAGTCCGAGACAAAGATGCCTTAACACGAGAGGCACAGTACGCTGGACGTGTCAAATCTCGCGCGTTTTCAATGCGTGCATTGATAATTCAACAAGCGGCTGCAGCACGCCACCAACAGGTGATTTGTTTACCTCGCTAGCACTTTTATCGTCTTTTGGGAGAGAGGCATCACTAGTGAAAATCACATGACCTTGGTCCATCTTCATATCATTGTTTACACCCTCAATTTACTTTCAGTCTTTACTTTCAGTTGCCACAATCATTATCTCTTGCGTTGATCCTTTGTAAACGGCAAGGCCGGAGGAATTGACAACTCCTCTATACTCTTTGGGAGCAAAGTTATTTGTATATGTGTGCAGGTCCAGGTGAAGTTAGCAAGCTCGGCGCCATTGTTCACTTTACCACCTTCTTGTATCCTTCAGAGTCCTACGGGAGACAAACCTTGGTATCTTTCCCAAGGGAAAACTTGCCGCTGCACTATATCTCACCCTGCACTTGGCGTAATCAACGAGGGCTTGAAGAGTATTAACACTCTCTTGCCATGAGCAAGTTTTCTGGCGCCGTTGCTGGCGACTCCAACCTACAAGATAGGGTAGTTGCACACTATCTTTTATCTTTGCTTTTTAGTCTTGTTAGTTTACCATTCAGTTTTTACCTTTGTGTCCCTTATCAAAAATACCAAAATTACCTGTTACCTTGTCAGTAGTTACCACTATGGCTGGTCATTTTTACCTTTGTTGAGGAAGAAGTACTTACCTTTACTCAAAGAGGTGGTGAAAATTTGAAAGATGCTTGGTATAGAATTAATGATTCTCAAAAAAGAGCTACCAAGAAGCAATCCACTACTATCTTGCTTAGAAATTTTTATGTTGGGATCACTTCTCGGAATAGGTTTCTTTTAGACACTGCTATCAATGGGAACTTCGTAGAGGACCCAGTTTGGGAAGCCCTTAATGTTATTGAAAATCTTGTTGGAAGTCTCCCAGTTGTTAGTATTAAGGAGGACATTACTTTAGCTCACATTATGAGAACACTTGAAAATATAGAGCTAGTGTAGCGACCCGGTCCCGAAGGGAACCAAGTCTACTGTGCTTCTGTGCTATCCCTGGATCAGTATGCTAGCACACACAGTACTCGATGAAATACCATAGTATCACATGTCATAAATTAACGTAAATACATGGTATTTATTACCTTATAGCCCTTGGGCTAGAATACACAGCAGAACAAACAATATATAAGTGGAGTCCCATCAACGCCAACAGCAAAGTTGAGTGTAGACTTCACGACCCTATATCGTATCACTTACTCGTCTTATATAATCCTGCAACACCGAAGGTTACAGCCCGACAACGGGTCAGTACATTTGAATGTACGGCAAATCATATCCCAGAAAGAAGTAAAATTTCCTACAATACATGCAATTTGGCTGGTGGAGTTCTACATTTATTTTTGCAAAAAGCTAATTTTTCCTTATAGAATAATAATAACTAAGTTCTACAATAGCATACGATTGAGATAGGAACCCCCACTCAATCTATCCCAAAGTGATTAAACCAATCAGTTAATTAAAGATGATGAGACAAATCAATATTTCCACAACTAGTTGCTCAAATTGTCCATAACCGGGCACACGACTAATCGATTAGTTGTATACTCTGCAGAGGTTTGTGCACTTTTCCCCACAAGACTCGATCGCCTCCTTTGTAGTTTATCACACTGCATGGTGTATGACAACTGGAAGATCGAGACATGGTCTTTCAGAAGAGTTTCCCTTACTCCGGTAGCACCCATCCCACCTACTCACATCTACTTTCGTAGCGCTACCTAGTAAGAGTCCCTACAACTAATCAACCAAGCCAGAGCCCATAGTAGCTTGTGGCTGCACACGTAAGCTTCTAGGTATGTCAATACAAACAGTCCCTTTGAGCCAGGGTGGCTTTCCGCAGTCATCACTGGCCACCTCTAGGATGCTCGCAACCATCCCACCTAGGTAGTTCATTAACTTTATCTTGGTCCTAATTACTACATTACCACTCATACCTCATAATGATTCACTTCCCAATCCACGTCTACTTAGCATAGCAATATCCTATTATACGATGGTGCCAAAGATGTAAGGATCAGACCTACCTCAATGAACTACTGGGTGTAATAGCATAGCATAACCTATCATGCAATCTAAAGAAGAAGAATTAATGCATTAAAACATAGGTAATAGGGAATATGATCAAAGATATGACTTGCCTTGAATCTTGATGAAGTTATTCGCGCTCACAATTCCGACAATTCTACTCGTCACACTCTGAGCAATCTATCGTAACCGAGCGCACAAGGTTGCACACAATCAATACACAAACAAAGGCAAAACAAGGTTCATGAACTCCAAAACAAAAACCAAATAAAAGTTTTTGCAAAACAGATCATGATTGAGTTCAAAAGTGGGTAGCCAAGTGTCTATAATATAGGGTTTAGCTAGGGTTTTAGTTTGCAAAAAGAATCAATCAAATCCGAGTTGTAAGACAAAAGATACGATCAAAAGAAACTTGATTTTGAATCTAATCAGATTTGAATATTTTAGAAAATTAAAAATAATTTTTAGGGTTATACTGGATAGAAGATTTCAAAATAAAACCGTGGGCTTTGGAATCACGCAAAAAGGATATACGGTCAAAAAGATATTACAAAAACAAATCTACATTTAGATTTTTTTTTGATCAAACGAAAAATATTTTTTTCCTCAAAACTTGGATCGACAGTACCTAATGGGTAGAGGATTAAAAACAAACAAGTGGCCGCTAGTTTCATCTAAAACGGAGCAACGGATAAAAAGTTACGGCGTTTTTACTAACCGCGACGTGTAGATTAGACGCGACGAAGACGACAACTCCGGCGATCTTCGGCGTCAACGAGGACGTCTATGATGTAGGGCTTGATTAGAAGATCACAACGGTGGTGGTGATGATCTCCCACGTCGTCCGTACGGGCGTGGCAACGCGGTGAACCGAGCGCGCTCCGATGAACTCCCGCGGTACGCGTACAATTTGGGGATCAATCTTGTGCAAGAAAAGAAGAGGGAAAAAGATGTCAATTAGATGCACAACGAAGAAGGAAGTCGGTATGCAAAATTTGGGATCAAGGGAAAGCTCACCGGCGACGGGATCTACCGGCAAAGTCGAAATTTTTCGTCGAGATCTACCTCGAAATTAGCTCGATTTGGGGAGGTTTGGGGCGAAATTTTATGAGGAATCGGCGGAGAGGGACGTGGAATATTTATGGGACAAGTTTTCGTGAGCAGGGGGCAACCGGAGATGGAGTCCGTGATGGACAAGACGAACGGCGCCATGGCCGTGTCCCTCCTGGTCTCTCCTCTGTTCGTACGTGGGGAGGACGAACGGGGAGGTGGCTGGCCTTGCGCGGGGCGGCTGGGCCGCTGGCCTGCTGGCTGCTCGGCCGGCTGGGACGGCTTCGGCCTGGCAGGGCCAGGGCCCTATTTGTTTTTCGCGATTTTTTTTTTTGCAAAAAAACATAGTCTATAGATATAATTTTAAATTAATAAAATAACTTCAAATAAAATAACGAAATTATTTAAAAAATAATAATAATATAAAATATATTTATTTATTTACTTATTTTTAACAAAACTTCAAGAGTTTAGTAAAATAATTTACAACTCCAAAAAAAATTCCAAATAAATTTCTAAAATCTTAGAATAATTTAAATAGAATATTCAATAACTTTTTATTCAAAATAAAAAAAATTCAAAAAAAATATTTTTCTAATAAATCCAAATAAAACCCAAGTAAGATTTTAAATCATTTTCAAATGAAATTGAAGAAGTCATGTTATCTTCCCTCATTTAATTATTTTTAAATATAAAATTATTTAAAATAAGATCCAATTAAATAAAACTTCTATTGAAAATATTTTTCCAACTTTCTTTTATTTGTTGAAGGAGTCATATTACCTTCTCTCTAATTTTATTTGTTGGATTTGTTTTAAATAATAAATTTAAAAGAACAAAAATGAATATTAGGGAAAGTCCTTTTATTCCCTCTCATTTTAATATTCATTTAAACTCCAAAAGTTTTAGATCCTAGTCTATTTCACTCAGATCAATTACACACAAATCAAACAAGACAATCATAATTATCTAATTATTATAACATTCCAAAATTTAGAATTTTGGGATGTTACATCTAGAGATGCCAAGTATTGATAGGGTGAATGAGTTGGATCGTAATATTCAAGGGAATTTGAATAGGCTAGATAACTCCATGCAGAAAATTATCAAAACTTTGGAGACTATCAAATCCCTTGATGAGAAGTCTTCTAGGATAGAAAAGATTGAGGAAGTTATTGAAACTCTAGGAACTACCTTTTCCTCAATCAAAACCAAAAAGGATGAAACTCCAGCAAAGAAGGAACCTAAGTTCGTTTACGTCCCCAAGATCCTCGAGCTAAAGCACACACACCCATTGCCAAGAGAGTTGAAACGGTGAAAACTTTGGAGGAGACACCTATCTTTAACTTTAATGAAATTCCAATTGACTTCCCTCCTTTTGATTTTATTCCAAGAAGCATTTTCATCTTTCCTTTATTTGAGAAACCTACTAAGACTAGTTGTACTATTGAAGAGCTTTTTGATGATCTTGATGATGGTTCAATGAATACAACTTGATCTTTTTGCATTAAGCCTAGATAATGGCTTTAAAGATGCGCTTTCGGAAGGCAGCCCACAAAGAATTTAGGTTTTTCTTTTTGCGTTTCTTCTGTTTTTAGTGGTCTTGATGATTGTTACTACTGTATCAACATCATTGTATCTTTACTTTTCAAGCTTTGTGCCTTTTATAGCCTCATACGACAAGGGAAGTGAAAGTTGTGACATGCTGTCCAGAAAACAGATTCTATCCTCGTGACTAGAAAAATCAGAGAAAAATCCCAGTTCATCTTTTTTGAGCTGAAATTTTTACACAGCGTGATCTATACAATTACGAAACTTGCGTATGTTCTAAGTTTTTTTATTTGAGTTGCAGAAGTATCCGTAAAAAAATTATTTTCTATGTGCTGTTCTGTTTATCACAGATTCTGCCACGTTTTGTCTCTCTTCACTTTTGCAAACCTTAAGCTTGCTTTTTCTTTGCAAATTTTTTTTGGCGATCTTGATAAACAGTAGCTCTTCAAGGTTATCTTTATTTCCAGTGGAGAAAAAATTATTTTATTAGGGTACTAACCTCTCTAATCAGTCTACAATGAGTTATGTATGAAGGGAGTTTTCAAGTGCGCGATGGAAGATGATGAAAGAAGATCTTGGAGTGTCAAACGCTCAAGCTTGGGGATGCCCATGTGCACCCCAATAAATATTCAGGGAGACTCAAGAGTCTAAGCTTGGGGATGCCCCCGTGTATCCCCATCTTCATCAAAAAATTATCAGTTCGTCCCTCGTTGCACTATATTTTTATCAGTTCATGCGTTATGTGCTATACTTGGAGCGTCTCGCTCTTTACTTTTCTAGGTTTGTTTTTGCTTTTTTTGTTGTAGTAACAAGTTAGATCCCAACTTACTTAATCTTTTGTGGGAGAGATACACGCTCCGCTTGAATTAGAACTCCTCATAGGATTTGCATGCTTATTCTTTTAGCTGTGAGTTGTTCTTTTTATTTTCTTAGCTGCTGCTCTGTTTAGTTGTAGTGCTTTAGTTTTTCTAGAGATTTTCTTTTGTTTTATGTTGAACTTTCTATAGGATGCATGTTTTATCTTGTTAGAGAGTTTGCCTATTGCACTGGGTTTTGTGCCTTGACTAGAAGTAGGTAGTTAAAGTTGCTTTTCTCTTTGTAGTAGTAACTTGCAATAGTTTTGAGGTTTTGACTAGAGTAATGTTTGAACTTTTGGTGTCAAGAGGTCGAGATTATTAGTAATAGATGTCGTATTTTGGGCAATCCGTGTGTTTTTCGAAAACCAAAAACCCCTGTTGAGAACTCTAGCTACTAGATGGATCACTAACCTCTAGAGGGTTCGAATATTAGAGAACACTCACGTACCATGATTCGAGGATGCGCAAGGATAACTAAACCCCCATACACTCCTCCTCGGAGTACTTGTCTCTTTGTGAACCTCCTGATTAGATTGAGAGTTACCGATAATAAGTGCATGAGTTCTTTGGACTAATGTGAGTATTCGAAAGTTGACACTTCCTCCCACCTATACTTTTTCTAGCCTCTTCGGTACCGTGCATTGCCCTTTCTCACCTTGAGAGTTGGCGCATACTTCGCCGGTGCATCCAAACCCTTGGCAAGATACGCTCTATCATCATAAACCTCTTTATATGTTTCTTCAAAACAGCCACCATACCTACCTACAAGGCATTTCCATAGCCTTTCCGAGATACATTGCCATGCAACATCCATCTTCTCATGACTTGATCTTCATGTCATAAATTTGCATCATGATAGTTATATCTTCTTTATGTGAGTACCTTTGTAAAGTGTGAAAGATCTCCTATATTCTTGTAAAATATAGAGTGTTGCCCTAAAGTGAGGAAAAGATTCCAAAGAGGACAAAATCAAAAGATCCCAAAGAGGACAAATGAGAGTTAAATAGAAAGAGCCATTGAGGCCACCCAAAAAATAAAAAAAAATGGAAAAAGGAGAAAATAAAAATAAAAAGAGAGAAGGGGGCACACTACTATTCCTTTTGAGAGATCCACACTAGTACTTCATCTTCTATCCCTTGTACTACATACAGATCATCATCATGCATATAGCTATGTGGAGACCCTTCACACTATAGAACTTGGCTTGTATATTCCAATGATGAGCCTCCTCAAAAGAGCTCTAGGTCTTCTTGAGCAAGCAAGTTAGATGCACCCCCACTAGTTCCATTAGAGAGCTTTTAGCTCACATGTGCATCCGTTGCATGGAAATCCCTACTCCTCACATCATATCTATCATATGGCTTCCTCTCGCCTATGATTGTCCTCATTGATGTGAGCCTTTCACACCTTTTTGTCTTCCTCCTCCACCTTCTTTCTGTTTCGCTTTTTAGGTGTCAAATTTCTTGCTCACGCTCATCCATTGCATGAGTGCTCAAAATATCAAAAGGGAGTGGATCAGTTTGACTTGTACCTGACTTGTGGTCTGGGGACGAGTCAAGATAAGAATCCAACGGAGACTAAGTGTGAAACTTTAGTAGATAGTTGTTCTCAACAATTACTTTTTTCTCTCGTATTTCCCTATCCCCTGCTTGCACGCAAACACCATCTGGAGACATTCGAGTCACGGACAGCAAGAGCTCTTGCACCTTTGTTCTTTTGTTGCTTGTGTCAATGCTAATATAGACTCTTGCTTGTTAAGACTTGAATTTCATTGCATGCTTTGATTGCTTCACTTAAAAGTCCTTTTATGGTTGTGTGGCATGTCACCACAGAAATTATGCTTGTTATCATTCACCTACTCGAGGACGAGAAGGAATTAAGCTTGGGGATGTTGATACGTCCCAAACGTATCTATAATTTCTGCTTGCTCCATGCATGTTTTGTGTGACTTTTCCATGTTTTGCTTGAACTTTCATAAACTTTTGAGCATATTTGGACTAATCTATTAACCAAGTGCACCCAGCTGCCAGTTGATGTTTTCTGCTGTTTTTGTATTTCAGGTTTTCCGGCCATTAAAAGTGCTCCAAAAAATCCAGAAAAATCATATAAAAAATCAGCGACACGGAAGCTTCCGGAAACACCAAAGGAGCGGAGGGCGGCCACCACTAGGAGGCCAGGAGGGTCCCTGGCGCGGCCCCACCTTAGGCCGCGGCAAGAGGCCTCCTGGCTGCCTGGTGGGTCCCCTCGACACCCCCTTCGCCTATATTAACCCCTCGGGGTGGAAACCCCTAATACGGACTCCTCTTTCGCAATCTCGCCTCGGTACCGCCGCCGCCGCCGTTTCAAGATCGGGGATGCCTAGAGAAGCTGCTCCGGCACACTGCCGGGAGAAGTTACCCCCTCCGAGAGACCATCCATAGCCATGGACACCTCTCGTATGCACTGTGAGTAGTTTCCCTTGGACCATGGGTCCGTGACCAGTAGCTATTTGGTCTATCTCTCCCTTCTTTGTGCCTCCACTTTCGAGACCTCGTGAGCTGCCTCACATGATCGAGGCACATTTGTAATTTTCTGCCGTTGCTATGCTGAGTTTGTTGGGATCTCATGGATTATGAGTCTATGTTCAGATTGTGATGAGTAATATATTTGGTTCTTCTCTTTTATATTTTGTTCTTGAGTAAATTCTTGCATGTTCTCTGTTGCCGTGTTTTACTTTGGCCAAGTGATTTATTGCAACTCCAAGAGGGAGTGTTATTCTTGATTGTGGGTTCAGCCCCTTGATGCCTAGCTTGAGTGACAGAAACATGAGACTAGGGGAGGTGCTGTTGCCACCAGGGATAAAACAATGGTGCTTGTATCCGCGGATGCAAGGTTTGTTTTCTTTATGCAAAGTTCTTTTAATGCAGTTGTCTGTTGCTTTGGATTTACACTTTGGGTGGGATTCGCAACTTAATACCAGCGAGATGTTCTGGATAGATATCTCAAGGTGGATGATTCGTAGTAGATGCAGATGGATTTCGGTCTACTTAGCTTGGCGTACTGCCCATTTCTTTTGAGCTCTTCCTTTCTTTGCAACATAGTTAGCATTGCGGTGCCTTCATAATCCCGTCGATTTCCCATCTGTGATTTGTTTACCTTGCTAGCACTTTTATCGTCTTCTGGGAGAGAGACATCACTAGTGAAAATCATGTGACCTTGGTCCATCTTCATATCATTTTTTACACCCTCAATTTACTTTCAGTCTTTAGTTTCAGTTGCCACTATCATTATCTCTTGCATTGATCCTTTGTAAACGGCAAGGCCGGAGGAATTGACAACTCCTCTGTACTCGTTGGGAGCAAAGTTATTTGTATCTGTGTGCAGGTCCAGGTGAAGTTAGCAACCTCGGCGCCATTGTTCACTCTACCACCTTCTTGTATCCTTCGGAGTCCTACGGAAGACAAACCTTGGTATCTTTGCCAAGGGAAAACTTGCCGCTGCACTATATCTCACCCTGCACTTGGGGTAATCAACGAGGGCTTGAAGAGTATTAACACTCTCTTGCCATCACCATCATCCTAATATTTTCATCATTTGTAATGAATAACATTAATAGGAGTGGCCTTCCTCTCCTCAAGGGGAGAGGTTCTATTTTTTAGAATCTCAACATCAAGGGCTAGGATATCTACCTTCAAAGAGAGATTATCTAACTTAGCTAATTTCTCTTCTACATTCTTGTTGAAGGATTTTTGGGTAGTGATAAAGTCTCTAAGCATATTTTCTAGTTCAGAAGTGGTGTTCTTGTTGCTAGGATAAGTGTTGTTGTTCCCATAGTTGGATGGAAACGGTCTAGGATTACTAGCAAAGTTGCCCCTATAAGCATTGTTGTTGAAGTTGTTTCTAGCAATAAAGTTCACATCTACTTATTCTTGTGCAACCAAATAATTTAAAGGGACATCATGAGGATCAATAGAGGGTTGCTTGGTAAGTAGAGACATAATTAAGTCAACTTTTTCATTTAGGGAGGTAATCTCCTCGACAGAGTTTACCTTCCTACTTGTTGGAGCGCGTTCAGTGTGCCATTGGAAATAGTTGGTCAACATCTCATCGAGAAGTTTTGTGGCAGCACCAAGTGTAGTTGACATAAAGGTTCCTCCCGCAGCCGAATCTAACAGGTTCCGCGAGGTAAAGTTCAAGCTTGCATAAAAAGTCTGGATAACCATCCAGGTAGTCAAACCATGTGTAGGGAATTTCTTAGCAAGAGATTTCATATGTTCCCAAGCTTGGGAAACATGTTCATTATCTAGAAAGGAAAAAATCTTGAGCTTAACACCATCACCTTCTACTTATTTATACTTTTGCATATCACATAACTCAACAAAATTATCTAAGTGTAAAGCATCATCATCTCCAGCACCAGAGAATTGATCTCTCATAACAAGATTTAGCAAAGCAAGTTTAATTTAATAAGAGGTAGCTGAAGTGGAAGGTGTGGCAATAGGAGTGCACATAAAGTCTTTGTTGTTGTGACTAGTAAAGTCACACAACTTGGTGTTTTCAGTGGAACCCATAGTAGCAGCAAGTGTGGCAGATTTTTTTGTAATTTTTGATATAAGACACAAAGATAAAAACTGAAAGGTAAATTAACAAGACTAAAAAAATCAAAGGTAAAAGGTAGTGGGAAACTCCCCTATCTTAGCACTCGGAGTCCCCGTCAATGGCGCTAGATATCTGCTTGATGGTGGATATATCTCCCCTTGTTGGTTACCCAAGTGGAAGGTGAGATGTAGGATAGACGCAAATTTCCCTCGATAAGGATACTAAGGTTTGTCTCTAGTAGGACTCCGGAGATGATAAGTAGGTGTCAGCGGTGCAACTGACGTGGACCTGCACACAACACAAATTACTTTGCTTCCCAATGAGTATAGAGAGGTTATCAATCTCTCCAGCCTTGTTGTTCACAAAGGATCAACGCAACAGATAATAGTGATAATGATAGGAGATAGAAAGTAAAAGCAGGAATGGAAATAAGCGTGTAAACAGTGATAAGAATATGGACCGGGGTCCCGTGATGTTTACTAGTGATGTCTCTCTCCCAAAAGACGATAAATCTGCTATGCGAGGTAAACAAATTACAGCTGGGTAATTGACAACATTAAAAACGCACCGCAATGCTAAATATGCTACAAAGAAAGGACGAGGCTCAAAAGCATAGGAGGTACGCCAAAACAAGTAGACCGGAATCCAACTGCATCTACTACTAATCATCCACCTTGAGATATATATCCAGAACATCTCACTGGTATTAAGTTGCGAGCCCCACCCACAATGTAAACCCAAAGCAACAAACAACTGCATTAAAAAGCACTTTGCGTAAAGTAAACAATCCTTGCAACCGCGGTTACAAGCACCGTTGTTTTCCCCCTTGTGGCAACATCACATCCACTAGACTCATGTTTCTTTCACTCAAGCGTGTCATCGGGGAGCATGAACCCACAATCGAGCATAACGTTCCCTCTTGGAGTCACTACCTACTACTTGTCCAAAGCAATAAACAACAACGGAGAACATGCAAGAATTACTTAAGGACAACAATATAAAAGATAAGAACCAAATATATTACTCAATCACAATCTGAACATAATCTCATAATCCATCAGATCCCAGCAAACTCAGCATAGCAACAGAAAAAAGATGACATATGTGCCTCGATCATGTAGGGCAGCTCACAAGGATTAAACCATGAAGAACAAAGAGAGGAGGAGAACATCACATAGCTACTGATCACGGACCCATGGTCCAGAGGAAACTATTCACGGCACATCTGGGAAGCATCCATGGTGGAGGGGAAGCTCCCGGAGGTCAATCCTCCCTCCGGCAGGGTGCCGAGAAGAAGTCTGTTGGTGCTCCCGATCTTGGAAGCGCGGTGGCGGCGAAACAGAGGTGAGATTGCGAAAAAGGGTTCTCTTTTCGGAAGAATCCCGTCACAGAGAATATATAGGCGAAGGGGGACATCCAGGGGGGCACCAGTAGTCCAGGCGCCCCCCCCAACCCCCCCGGTGCGGCCAGACCGTAGGCCGCTCCAGGTGGCCGCCTGGGTCCCTGGTGGTGGCCCTCAGGCCCCACTTTGGTGATTCCAGAAGGTTTCGTAGCACTGATTTTTTATCTGATTTTTCCCGAATTTTTTTAGCATTTTTAATATGGGGGAAACCTGAAATAGAAAAATAGCAGAAAACAAGAACTGGCACCGTGGTGCACTGAGCTAATAAGTTAGTCCAAATATGATCAAAAGTGTATCTAGATCATAGCAATATCACACAAAACATGCATGGAGCAAGCAGAAATTATAGATACGTTTGGGACGTATCGGGGTGCGGCGACGAAAGGGCCATGGCCGAGGTCAAGGCCAGGCGTGGACGACGGCGGGGCACGGCAGCCGTGGATGGTTTGGCCGTGGCGTGGCCGGGGGGAGGCAGGGGTGCCCGGGCTCGAGGGGATGGGCTGTGGGGTGGAGCTACGGTTGATGGGAGCCTCGGGGATGCGCTCTTATAACCACGGGAGGGCTCTAGAGATGGACCTCGAAGCCTCCAGATCGTGGCCACGCGGAGGTCACCCCGTGGAACATCGATGTGGGCATGCGCGTCCAACGGGTACAAGACGAGGCGGCAAGCATGCGTCGAGCGTGCTTGTCGTGAGGATCACGAAAGACATTCCAGGACGCGAGGAAGGGGACAATGGGAATGAGGCTGCAGCACCAACACTTTATAGGGCATGCCACGTGCATGGTCACCCAGGCCACCACGTGTCCAGGGTGTGCGTTTGTCCAGGGACCATGTCCACTGTGTGGTGTGACTCATCAGGAGGTGGCAGCACTCATTTGGCATGACATACATGGCATAGAGCCATTGAAATTGACCTAACCTAGGTAGCAACAGCAAGGTGCGTGTGCTGACCTGGGGGAGGTTCACCTGGGGAAAGGGTCTGAAAGTTGGGTCAGATAAATTTTATCCAAAGGGGATTACCTCTGCCAAGTTTGAGCTCAATTGGACCAAGGAACATATCACTTCCTTTGCAAATGCACCAATTATGCAGAAGGTGTTTGTGTTGTGGTGTGGCTAGCACACTGGTCCCCTTGGCTTGAAATTTGGATGAGCTTAATCATCCACTAGGGTAAGCTTGTGCACAAAATCTCAGCTCAAATGGGAAAGGCTAGCTTGCACTTCCTTCACAAAGTTGTCTGCTGGACAGAAACTTTGGGAATTTTGTGTGAATTAATGGCTTTGCCGTTATAGCTGAAATTTGGCACAACACCATGTCATGGGCAGGGGAGATGGCACAAAAAGTTTGGGAGGCAATGGGCAAATATAAATAACACTTCCTTTGTAAAGTGCTGCTCTGCCCTGAATCTGAAAATGGAAGTTGTGCTCAAACTTGGATCTATGGAACCCCATGTTTTAATAGAAATGGCCATGGGTTGGTTAGTAGGAGGTCCACAATTCCTTTTGAGCACCAATGGAGCAACCAAAATAGTAGCTCCTTTGGAAATTGCGAAAATGGGATTATGCTTATATGAAGAACATTGCACCCGACTTGGCAATATTCTTACATATCCAGGGCTCGAGGGTCTGAGGAGGGATCTTGACTCGCAAAAGAGTAGGGGAAAGGGTTGCGAGGTCAAGGATTGTATGGATTCTTCTGGTCATAAATAAGACTCCAGGGGGAAAATATCGGGAGAAAAATCAAGGAATAATAGCAAAAAAATCGATAACCCAATTTTTGGGGTGTTACAAACCTGCCCCCCTTAAAATAATCTCGTCCTCGAGATTCCTAGGGTGAGCTCAAAATTACACCTAGTCCTCGAGAACTTTCGGGCTGGGGAAAAACGATGCACAAGTGCATCACGATCGAGATACGGATGGCGCGGGATCACCTCCACTGTTAGGGGTCGCCATTTTTAGAAAAGCTAAAAATACACTTTTCCAAAAATTCTAACATCACCCCGATGAACAGTGCTTCTCCTGCTGACATGTGGGTGCAGGGCCCAATGTCAGCCTCTTCTTCTTCTTCCTCCAGCTACCTCCGCTTCTCCTGCGGTGGTGCTGCTCGGAGTGGAGCTGGGGCTACACGCACCTAGCCCATAGGGCACTCAGGACCCTACGGCGGTAGTGCGCGGCATGCACGGTGTCGACGCGGCAGGTGCTCTCGCATCGCGGGCCAACACCGATGTCGGCACTGCTCGTCGCTTCGGGGACGCCGATGGTCGGGCGGCGAGGCTCCTCGACCTTGCTCACCGTACACCGGGCTCGGGCTATAAAAGACGACGGCGCGGCTTCTCCTAGCTTACGCCATGCCGCTCAACTACCTTTTCGGCCTGGAGGAGATGGAGCCACGATCTCCTGGCGAGGCCGTGTTCCTGGAGCTGCTACGGTGCATGCTCGCTGGGCTGCTAGCTGCGTTGGTTGGCTCGTCGCTCTTGCTGTGGGTGAGCACCCGGCAGGAGCGAGCTCACGACAGTAAGGGAAGGGATGCTGCAGCACGGGAGCGGGACGACGATGGCGTGGCGGCTGGTGGTCCTCTATGCTTGCTCCACCGTCGGTTCGGGCCGGCGGAATGAGAAGGGCTGCAGCGAGGCGAGGAAGCGGGTTGCCGGATGTCACGCAAGGTGGTGACGGCGGCGCCACTGTCTCGAGGGCTTGCACGGGGGTGGTCGGAGGGGTTCTGGCAACACGAGGGTCTCGCCTCTGGTTTCTCCTCACCGAGCAACAACCAGGCTGGACGGGCATCGGGGTTGGGTCCGGGTCTGCAAATGTACTGGAAGGTTGCAAGGCTTTTGCCGCAATAAAATTCTCAGAGTTCATCCGAGATTGCGACTAGCTTTGGGACTGGGTTCAGGGGCTGGGAAAATCGCCTCTGAATCCCGGGGCAAGGTCTGGCAAAATGGGGCATGCGCAGATAGGCGTGAGATGAGTCCTTTCATTCCATCCGGTTAATGGGCTGATCGTACCCATGAGGAATAATCTCGCGTGGGCGTGTGTGTGCAATGTGCCAACAGCGTACTCCAACCAACATGTAATACAAGAAAACACACATCAAACGGAATCACACTAAGACGTTTTAATGCCAGTGGGTATATGTACTCTGGGCTTACATTTACCTAAACCAGCTCGCATTTATTAGAGACTCAGAATGAGTCCAATATTAAGGGTGTATGTGCCCTACTGATTACAAACAGCTTGGAAAACTACTGTCAGCTCTGTTAAACATTTCTGCTTAACAGGGGGACAGATGCAACAGATGCACAAACAAACATGGCATACATATTGCACCACAACATACAGGTGATACAAGAATCACACGCAACACAAGCAACACAAGCAAGCGCGACCGGACCATACACCTCATGATAACCACTCACTCGGAACTACGGTTCCTATCCTCTAACGAGGATGGAAGACAAGATGGGCAACATCTAAAGAACTAGTCTTGATCAGGCTCTCCTCGAGGGCGCAGGCTGAGATGCTTCCCGAAGTCAAGTAACTCAACTATCCGGGACTCAACTCCTGGGGCAGCGGCGGGATCTTGCTGGAGCAGACCTTGCCGATACAGCTGAAGAATGGTTCTGTTGGTGGAGTCGGCATCGATGGCGCCTAGGTTGCACTGGTTCACGGGCTGGGAGGGTAGCACCACTTGAGAGTGTGGCACGACCTGAGAGGATAGCACTGGGTTTCGCAGCAGGGGATCGACGGCTTGAGAGGTGCCTTGGCGTCCTGCGCTGTACGCGCTTCAACAGCTTGCGTTAAGCCGCTATCCATGGCTTTGAACTCCCCAAGAATGCCGCCGAGAAGTAGTCCCTGGGCGGTGCCGAACTGAACCAGACGAACTATTGCCGGGTCGACTTCCTTGGTGGTGTCGGCGAACTAGTAGCCAAGGCTTGACGCATTCGGGAAGTAGCGGAACTCCCGCATCTCCTGATTTGCGGGAACTTGGATCAGCAGCCGTCTGAATAGCCAATGCTGTAGTGGGCATGAGCTTGCCCTCAAAGACCAGGGGCTCTCCAATCTTATCGGGACCAAGGTGGATAAGCACCTTCGCACAATATCGGCAAAGGTGAGGGACAGGCTCGGTTTGGAACACTCGGTAATCGGGGTTAACAACACAGCCAAGGGCTTGGGAAAGCATTTTCCAAAGGAGATGTGGGAAGCCAGCATGGTTGACCGCCGAGGTCTTGCTATGAAAGGTGGGGGCTTTGAAAAAGTCGGACATGGTTTCCAGGGACACCAGTTGGGGTTCTATAGTTGTGTGGCTTACTGAGCGAGGAATGTTTTCGCAAGGAGGAAGGGGTCTTATAGGCAGCAAGGCTGGGGCACAGAGGCATGGCGGAGATCTTTCTCCTACATAGAAAAGGATACGCTTGGCACAACATAAAACTAGGGTTGGTCGGGGTCCAATCCAAGGGTAGCTAGGTGCTCGGCCCACTGGTTAGGTAGGCGTCAAATCCGACTACGTCAACTGTTAATATACAGTGTCCATGCCGGATTCCACGGGATTGGGCAAAACTATGGGGCTTACTATTGGCCTCCCTGCCTATGGGACGACTCAGAGATAATCAATAAAACCAACAGAGACGGAACACCCAACAACCAAAAGGCACCAAGTAACAAACAAAGCTCGACATCTACGGCCTATCCATACGTGGATGCAGATCCACTAACAACACTAACTTAGCGCACTCGATGCCTCTCTAAGGATTTAGAAGCAAAATCACATAATGCCCCTGGTAGCAATTGGCGTAACGCATCTTCTCGGGACCCGGAATAGGTGTATGTAATTCCAGTCACGATACAATCACATGGAGAGCCAAGAGTCGTACCCACTTGTCTAAGAAGACAAGGCCAAGCACAGAACACTCTCGGAAAGCATCGAACGTGAGGGGCATCCCATTCAGGACGGATGATCAACTGAGATGGGTCCTCATCGTCCGCTCACGAGTCTAAATGCTTATGGGTGGTGAATCCCATATTCATAGACAAGTCGCCTCAACCATGTTATCGATTGAATCCTAACTCTTACATAGACTTACTCCAGCCCGATCACCTAGTCGGGGTCTAGGGCGGGCTCGATCATACAACAAAGTGTGCACGTGACAGAGTCACGAGCAATCGCATCGCGATGCCCCAAGCTGCCCACATCTAAGGGCCACTTGGTGTATAAAAGACCGCCAGCCAGATCACAACTAAGGTCTCGAAAACCCATACTAAGACATGCATGTTATTTACTTACACACAGAGTATACAAAGATCACATGTATGTGATCAACATTACATCATACAACGAAAGAAAATTAGGTCTGAGTACAGACAAGATTAACAATTTGCTTAGAGAAGCCTTGTACAACAAACATGCCCTTCCACGAGGGACCAGACTGTTGTCTGGAACTATACTAGCTTAGTCAACGTCGAGCTTCAGGAAGGTGACTCCATCGGGTCTGGGTTTTCATCTAAAACATAGAATAAGCAAACGTGAGTACAAAGTCGTACTCAGCAAGACTTACATCAGAACTACACTACTCATGCTCAAGTTTCAAGGTAAAGGAGGTGGGGTTTCAACATGCAGAAGTGCCAGCTTTGACTTGGCCAGTCCTATACTACGGGTACCAGACTTGAGGTAAGAAACGTACACGAGTCCACTACATGTCTCCAACCAATACACCACTATGGATACTTCCTCGACTTCCCCACGAGGAGCACACCATAGCACTCACGCTTATCTTGCGAGTTTTATAAGTATCCATTCAAGTTGTCTAATAATCAGGTACAGGTTCCAAGTAGTCCATGACCGCGGACGCGGCTATTCGAATAGTTTTGTTAACCTTGCAAGGGTGTAAACTACACACACATGACCATCAGTTACCGCCAGGTCTCGCCACCATTCAAGAAGTGACAGCGAGGATGGTCACCACGACACTTTGCTCACAACCGGTCTATTCCAGGAGTCGACTATCTGAGTTTGTCACCGCTCGAGAGTCCGGCCGGATCAACGAAACAGACCCATACAATGTTGGCAATCGAGACGCCACCTCTGACAGATGGTTTCACTGTCTCACAGATCCACCCACATATCTAGGATGATGCAACATTTCCACTCACTCATTTCGATGCATATGTCAAATGGAAGGCCCGAACTAATGTGACTCCTGGACGTCAACACGGATCAAGGTACTAGGCCGAGAGGGGTCAGTGAGCCCAGTGTGTGGTTGTACTCATTGTCTTGGATTACCATACAAGAACTCGGTGCTTAAGGCAGTGTTCAACGAGACAACCCACTGTGTACTCCTACACAGCCTCTCATCGTTCACCTTGTATTAGGGTGGATTCACCGACACAGTTTCACCTTCATCAGTAACATGATCATAACCATCCCGACTCACAGATCATTGTAACCTCAATGTAACCTCTAAGCATGCAATAAGCTTTAATAGTTGCAGGGGCCACATGATATCAATCAACTCCTATGTCATCTAGGATTATGGTTTTCTTACTACTGTGACAAGATGATAGGTCATGCATCGGATATGGGTTCAACTATGCGGTAGAATCTATACAAGGTGATCTCCTAAACATGCATAAGCGAGACTGAGAGGGAATTGGGATATTATAGACATGATCAATGGGGTTTTCTTGCCTTGCTGACGAGGTTCACACACGGTGTCTTCAACGAAGGGGGTGGCCTCCGGTTCCGGTTCCACTTCTATCGAGCAAACAAAGCAATCAAGGGATAAATATAATTGCGATGCTCAAGCACATGATAAGTTGTGAAAACATGATGTACATGGTATTGATGTGTTCACAATTCCATTTAATTGAAGTGTATTGCAAAAGAATTGCAAATTCAAACTTCAAATTTGAATTCAAATTAATCCATATGCAAACTTGCTACTGTTGCCCCATTCTAAAATGGTCAAACATGAAAACAAATTGCATATTCTTAATCCTTGCCTTTTTCTGAGTTAATATGAATTTTCTATGAATTATTGAAGTTTAATTGATTTTTTGTCTTTTCTGTAATTTCTTTAATTTCTTTTAATTAGAAAAACCCCTTTACTGCGTCACCACTGCATCATGGTGACGTCAGTGGGGGCTCTGGCCAGTGGGGCCCTGCTGTCAGTCACAGTGGGGGTTAAATCCGATTTGATTAATTAAACCGTGCTTAATTAAGGGGGCAGGGCCCACGTGTGTGTGGCTGTGAGGGGGTTTAGTGGGTGGTTTAGGTCCTAATGACCGGGGCCACGCCGGCGGTTAGCCGCCGGTGGCATCCAGCGCGGCGGCGCACGCTCTGAACGGCGGCGCAGGGCGCCGTTTGGTGCTTCGTTTGCAGCAACAGGACGCCCCTGCCCGTGCGCATCAGGTGCTGCACTCGGGCGACCTCGGTGATGGCCGGAGCCACGCCGGGGACGAGGGGCGCCATTTCAAGCGCAGGGAGAGGGTAACGACGCAGGATCTCACCAGAAATGCGTTGGCGTGCTCGCCGGAGTCGGGGAGGAACCGGGGGTGGCAAATTCGCCGGAGAGGCAACAGCGGCCGTGGCGGTTTCCGGTGACGCTGGCGTCGACGTTGGGGCGCCTCGGGCTCAGTTGGAGGAGGGCTTCGAGGGAGTCGAACGTGCTGCACGTGTTGGACAAGGCGGCGGGGGCTCTTGAGCTCTCCGGCCACGAGTGCCCACGGCTGCGCTCCACGGTGAGTCTCGGTTGCGCGTGGGAAAGCAACGCAGAGAGGGGCTGGGCGAGCGAGAGGTAGGGGAAGGGGTGCGGCGTGTTCTGGCTGCTGCGTGGCGCAAGGAGGGACTTCGAGGGAGTCTAGAATGCTCTCGACGGCGTCGGGGTGGCGCCGGCTTGCCACCGAGGTGCTTGGCAGCGCGGGGAAGAAGAGACAAGAAGAGGGTGGGCTGGGCCGAGGCCAGGTGGGCTGGGGAAAACTAGTTGGGCTAGAAGTCAGGGTTTTCCTCTTTTCCTTTTTCTTTTCTTCTTTTCTTTTTCTGTTATTTTGTTGTGCCTAGAAATAAATAGCTAGGCAATTTTGTAAAATTCCCAAACATCTTTATAAATCCTAGGTGACCAGTATCAAGTCATTTGTAGAATTTGAGAATTTTTGAAATTCAAAACATTTGAATTTCAATTCAAATAGGGGTCAAATTTAATTTCCAGAGCACCTTTTGAATTTTTGAATATTCCATGGGCATGGGAATGAACCCAAACTACTTTTAAAATGATCACCATCATTTATAGGAATTTTCCAAATATTCAAATGATTTTTTGGAAAAATATTTTTATCTAGCCATTTGAATTAAATTCTCAGGGCTTTTCTTTTCCCCATTTTTGAATTTTATTTGAATTTTTGCATGATGAAAAGAGCACAATCAAACCCTAGCACTTACCCTAGTTGGGGTTCTGACACTTCTACTACTTCCCGAGGGAGATCATCAAACTCACCGCATGACCATAGCCAAGGTGGCTTAATCAACTAGTCTATGGGTGTTTAGGATAGATAGAACTGACGTTTCCTAAAGGAAACTAGATATAGGGAAAGATGTACCACGGTTAGCAAGCATGGTGAGGATATCTGGCTTACCTTGGGGGTTTAAGGGCTCACGGTCATTGCCTAGTGCCATACTTTCACACCGGAGATGAATGCCATGAGAGTAAGGGTATATATGAGAGAGAAATCCTAAGAGATTGTATTTTGATCAATAGTAGCCGTGCCGACTTGTCAAAGATGGCTGAAATCCATATGGGATTTCTACTGAGCAAGAGAAAACTGACCCAGCTAGGGGTAACCTACAGTCAGCCTGGCTGCTCTGATACCATGTCTTGTGAAGCTTCACCTGAATACCACTGTACATAGGCGAACATTGCCCACAGACCAGCCCAGGAATCATTTTTGTGTGCGCGCTTACAACACGTATCAAGAACATAGGCACAACTGTAAAAGGGTTCATAAGCCAGAGTGGCTTGAATCAATATATTACAACCATAGCTGGTTCCTTACAGAGATGGGGGCAGCGGAATATAAACTGTCTACGGCAGCACAGACTTGGAGCGGCTCCAATCCACAGGGATCTGACTGGGTTACTCTCCTAGCTCGCGAACGCTTTGACTCCTCATAGGGAAAGAGGATCCTTAGGTAAACCTGAAAATCTGGCTACGCGAATAGCCAGGGACAAAGCCATGTGAGTACGTTTGAATGTGCTCGCTAACAAGAAAACCAAGTAACATATACACCAAGCAAAGCAATCCATGGCATTCAAGCATGCATAAGTTATTAGAGTATATTAGTTATCGTGGCATAACAGTTTAAAAAATATTAACATGAGGAATCTAGCATGATATCAATATTAAGACTAATGCAAGAGAAATCATCGTTTAAAGTCACATGGACCCCACATGATCACCGCATGATCACGCAGCTTACCTCAGAGTCCTTACAAACTCAAACAACGGGTCATCTCGTGACCAATCCACCTGCACGGGTCGTCACACGACCATCCAATTTCACGGGCCATCGCATGACCAAACAGGTCATCACGTGACCAACACATATACAGGTCGTCGCATGACCATCCAACGGGTTAAGTGTGGTCGCGTTGCCACCCAACCAATCCGATCATCACATGACCAAACTGGTCATCGCATGACCAATAACTCATCACCATCACCAAACCAAGTTCATGTTGATCCCAAGTGTGACCTAGTACGAACTGTGTCCAATACCGTGGACTCGGCTATTCGAATATATTTTTATACTCTGCAGAGTTTGTGCACTTTACCCACACTATGGAGATTTTCCTCCATCCAGTACCTTGGAACTTGTCCCACAGGAACCTCGGAACTCGTACCATAGGAGTGGACTAGGATTTCTCCAACGAGACCGTTCTACCGCATGCCTCCCTTACCGTATCACCGACATCCCGTCTTGGGTAGCCCCGTGTCATCCCGACAGACCTACCATCACATGGCAAATGACCACCTCATGGAAAAACGGTCCCAAATGGTAACTGCGCACGCATAGCCTCCCCTCATTGGTGATACGAATAAGAGAGCGCACCGATAGACCAAGACAAGGCCTTCCCATACAGTTGAGTGTGGTTGCACTAGTAAAGCTCGGTTCGGTGGCACTTGATCAACGGTTACTCCAGTCCAATCCGATCAACAATATCCACTGAGAAATATATGATCAAGCATAGCAACAAAATATACCATAGCAATACGAGTGCAACATGATATCATATGGGCATGGTGAAGGCATATGATCTATCATAAGTACAACAAGTAAACATGGATACGATCAACATGAACGGTCATATGAGCACGGACATGACATAAAAACCATGGGCATGATATTAACCACTAAAGATGTCATGATCACTTTTAACTTATAATATCAAGTAGGCATGTCATGAACAACAGAAGCATGATACTCACGAGTATACATAACATATTTACTATAAGAATAACACAACAAGAATGGTATAAGCATGTCAAATCAAATTAACAGATCAGGGTTTAATCCCTCATTAAAGCAACATGACATAATCACATTTTAAAGCACGCAAGAATACACGGCACGATGCTTTAGAGCATATATCAGATGGCTTGCTTTCCTGGGGGGGTCGATGAATACACCGGGCGGACGTGCGATCACCTTCTGAAAAGGTTCGACGGTACCGACAATTCTCCTGTGAGGCCTAACGGCAACCTGGGGAAAAAGGGTCAATTTCACAATGCCAAAACATCATGAAAGTTGCACCAAAGGAACGGGGTCGGAAAACGGTGAACCTGGGCTTTTGAATCACCTCGATCGGAGTCACGATCGCGAAGATACGGGCGTTCGTTCGATAGGCAGAAAACTGCCCCTATCGGGTGAAAGTCCAAAAATAACTGCTTCGGCCCGGAGAGAGAGAAAGCGCCTTTTCGAAAACACGCTTCCACCAAAATGAAAGCGTATTTTAGTCTAGAGTTGGACGATAATACACTTTCTCACAGGGAAAGTACATTCCACCCACAACTAGCAGCCGAGTACGCCTTCACCAAACGGAAACACATTTCGCGAAATACGCCTCCAGCACGGGCCCGGGGCTGTTCTCGCTGACGAGTGGGGCCCGCGACTACGATGGCTTACAGGTGGGGCCCGCCTGTCGGGCTCCTCTGCTCCAACCTCCTCTGTTCTCCAGATGCAGGGAATGGCGGGGCCATGGGGCAGGGGAGGACGGCGCGGTGGCTATCGAGCACAGGAGAGGGGGCCTGCCTGGCTCGGCTCGCTGGTGCGCGCTCACCGGTGGACGCGGCGGCACGGGGGTGGCCGGAAGCGCCGCCCATCACTGGTCAGGGCACGGCCGTGGGCGGGCTCAGCCGCGCCAGGCCGGCGGCTGCGGGCGCGACAGCGAGGCGAGCCCGTGGCCGTGGGTGGGGACCGGGGCGACGGGCCCCCACGATCGGGGTGCGGCGGCGGAAGGGCCATGGACAAGGATAAGGCTAGGCATGGCCGACGGCGGGGCACGATAGTCGTGGCTGGTTCGTCCGTGGCGTGGCCGAGGCGAGGCAGGGGTGCCCGGGCTCGAGGGGAAGGGCTGCATCGTGGAGCTATGTTTGCTGGGGTCCTCGGGGCTGCCCTCTTATAGACACAGGAGGGCTCTGGAGATGGAGCTCGAAGCCTCCAGATCGTGGCCACGTGGTGATAACCCCGTGAAGCATCGATCTCGGCATGCGCGTCCAGCGGCTAGAAGACGAGGCGGTAGAGCACGCGGCGATCGTTCTTGGAGTGAGGATCACGAAAGACATGCCAGGACGTGAGGAAGGGGACAATGAAGATGAGGCTGCAGCACAAACACTTTGCAGGGCACGCCACGTGCGTGGTCACCCAGGCCACCACGTGTCCAGGGCGTGCGTTTGGCCAGGGACCATGTCCACTGTGTGGTGTGACTCATCAGGAGGTGGAATCACCCACTTGCCATGACATACATGGCACAGAGCCATCGAAATTGACCTGACCTAGGTAGCAACAACAAGGTGCTGGTGCTGACCTGTGGGAGGTACACCTGGGGAAAGGGTTTGAAACTTGGGTCAGATCAATCTTATCCTAAGGGGATTACCTCTGCCAAGTTTGAGATTAATTGGACTAAGGAACATATCACTTCCTTTGCAAATGCACCAATTATGCAGAAGGTGTTTGTGCTGTGGTGTGGCTAGCAAACTGGTACCCTTGGCTTGAAATTTGGCTGAGCTTAATCATCCACTAGGGTAAGCTTGCGCACAAAATTTCTGCTCAAATGGGCAAGGATAGCTTTCACTTCCTTCACAAAGTTGTCTGCTGGACAGAAACTTTGGGAATTTTGTGTGAATTAATGGCTTTTCCATTATAGCTGAAATTTGGCACAACACCATGACATGGGCAGGGGAGATGGCACAAAAAGTTTGGGAGGCAATGGGAAAATAGAAATAGCACTTCCTTTGTAAAGTGCTGCTTTGCCGTGAATCTGGAAATGGAAGTTGAGCTCAAACTTTGAGCTATGGAACCCCATGTTTCGATAGAAATGGCCATGGGTTGGTTAGTAGGAGCTCCACAATTCCTTTTGAGCACAAATGGAGCAACCAAAATAGTAGCTCCTTTGGAAATGGCTAAAATTGGATTATGCTGATATGAAGATCATTGCACCCGACTTGGCAATATTCTTGCATATCCAGGGCTCGAGGGTCTGGGGAGGGATCTTGAGTCGCAAAAGAGCAGGGGAAAGGTCTGCGAGGTCAAGGATTGTATGGATTCTTCTGGTCATAAACCAGACGCCAGGGGAAAAGATCGAGAGAAAAAGCTAGGAAGGAATAACAGCCTGGTGTCGTGGACATACCAAAGGTATACCCTTAAGTAATGGATATCATGGGCTAGTCCTAATATTTTGACATTCTAGTATTTCAGAACAAAGGAAAATCTAAAACATAATTACCGAGTTACTAACAGCTCAGGAATCACCGGCACATACAAGATATTACCGCCGAGCTGTTTGTTACTCGGAAACGAAGACTAACTCCGAGTAATCTATTACTTGGAGGAATGGTGTCAGGCGTATGGATCAAGACCATAACCGGACATTTACACTGACGAGCCGACCCTATGGGGAAGGCCCACAGGAGAAGACCCCGGCCACGAGCCAGACGAGCCAAGCGTAGGGATTGAAGCCGTAGAAGGAATTCGACTTACCTTGTATCGCACGTAGCATATTTGTAAAGTAGAATAGGACTCCACTTCATGTAGAGTCGGACTCACGGATTCCCGAACCTAGCGCCTTTATAAGTTGAGGTCCATGGGATCCAGAGGCAACTCAAGTCAGGACTAGACAACGTATGACACAACCTAGATCTCCTCGAGACCAAGGTTGTGATTCGACACTGCTGTAATCAATAAGTTGACTCCTCTAATCGAAGAGTCGATACCCGCAATAATAAGAAGCAGGAGTAGGTCTTTACCGCCGAGTCTCTTGTCTATGTCGACTCTGTCCTTGTATCCACCTCTCAACAAAGGTCCCATGTCAAGTCCGACTCTTCGAACGTCTGCCATGACTTTCCCAGTATACCGACTCATGGTGGATATGGATCACTTTTCTTATAACCCAGTATGGCACAGAGTAACCATGCCGGCTTATGGGGGCTACAGATTCATATCAGAAAGGATGGTATGCAAAGAAATAAAAAATACATCATAACATTGTCAGTGTTTGAGGACTATATCATGTTGCTCAGTAGAGCAAGCCAGCGATCGCTTGTATAAATCCTCAATGGAGGTCTTATCAGAAATCGACTCATAGGGCCGACTCATCACCTGTTTCTTACTATCTAAGATTTTGATCCAAGTAATACGAGCAAGTAGGTCACCCTTATGAGTCCCAGTTATCACAACTTCATCATCAACAACCACCTTCTCCATAGAAGCATTCGGGATAGAACTTGGAGCAACTTCAACCTTCTCAGATTGAGTTTCCGGCTTCTCAGACCCGGCAACATGAGAAGTATCTTTGTAAATCTCTGAAGGACTAGACTCATCCAAGCCAGCCTTCTTTAGGACCTCAAAAACCAAAGTTTATGGTAACTTTTCAAGTAAATAGCCGACTCTTTCACTATTTCAAAGTCGGCCAGATCCTTGGGATCAAAGGAAAGCAGAACTTGTAAAAAACATGCATATAAAGACGAGTCACCATCTTAATAAAAGAAATTACCCACGATTGATGGGGAAAGACATTTGAACAGATGACCCCTCAGAAGAGGGAGTCCCAGATCCAGAGCCGCCCGCCTGAGGCCGTCCTTCAAAAAAACCTTCCGACTGGCGAGAAGGATTTGAGATGATGGTAGGTTTATTCCGGCGCGACGAGGTGGGTCTTGCATGATCAAAAGAGGGTCCGCCGAGTCAGAACTATGGGTATGCCTCTTGCGATCTTTCTCCTGTGAACAAAAACAAACATAAAGACACAAGTCTTACCAAGAATATTATGACAAGCCGGCAAGACATATACCGGCGGTTTGACGGCTTGATTCTCTTTATGAGAGTCGGTCTCAACAGGAGGAACTTTATCCTGATCCTCCTCTTCATCTTCCTCTTCGATTTCACCCGAATCATTCTACAAGTACAAAAATGGTAAGAAGGAAAAGTATGTCACAAAAGATGGATCAGGTGACTCTTACCGTATGACTCAGGCTTTTAGCACTAACTTCTCCTTCGGTAAGGGGGTCCTGTCTCACATTCCACCATGGGTCATTTTCCTCGAAGCAATGGAGCCGGAAGATCAAAACCCTGAATAAGTACTGTATCAAGGGAATACTTGATAAAAACATACCCGTGGAGCCGGATTGACTTGGCAAAAAGGGTGAAGGCCGATTTTCTTGATGTCCTCTATATGTTCAGCGAGGATTCTCTTGCAAGTCGTCACCAGAGCTCCCGGAAGAATATCCTTCTGCGCAAAGCACATGGAGTATCCCTTCCCCGTATACTCGAGCATAATTAAGTCGACCCCTTATGCTGAGAGGTTGAATTTTCCAACCTATCCAGCACTTGATTAGATCTGTGCCGTTAAGTCCGCGAGCCAGCAGGGCCATTATCCGAATCATAATCGGCTCATGATTTTTCTTGTGAGCCTCCGTGGGGAAAAGGTTCAAGTAATCGTGAAACTCAAGCCGTCTCTCACGAAAGCCGGGCAGGGGGTTTTCGCCCTTAGGAGTCGCCACACTCCAGTGAAAGAAGAATATTTGCCACGTCACGTGGCTGCTCAGCTTGAGCGACGGATAATTCGACTTGGCCCGCTTCTGGATAGTAACTCCAGCGCACTCCAAAGCTGGACCGCCACTATATTCAGTCTGCCTATTGCATTAATAGAACTCGACAAATAGAGCCAGAGTTGGTTTTATCTGCAGGTAAACCTCACAGAACAGTTGAAAGCGACAGATGTTAAGTACCGAGTTGGCACTTAAGTCCTAAGGATGCAATCCATAGCAATGCAACACACTCCTAAAGAATTTAGACCCGGGAGGGCGGAATCCTCTGTTTATATGGCCAGGAAAGACGATAACCTCACCTTTTTGAAGTTGCGGAAGGATTTCCTCTCCAGGAACCCACCACTCGATTTAATATTGAGGAGGCAGAATCCCCTCCGCCACCATCTCCTTCAGCAAATCTTCAGTAACATAGCTTTTGGACCAATCGGCGGCTAGAGTCGGCTTCTGGACTGGCGGCTTCTGGGTTGGCGGCTTCTTTCCCGCCACCTTCTTGACTTTAGAGGTCTCAGCAGCACCGGTTTTCTTACCGATGACGTAAGAGTCGGATCTAGCCAAACAAAAAAAATACTAAGTCAACTAAGAAACTGACTATAAGCAGGCAAGAGTTGACTCCAGCTAAAAAATTATGGAGTCAGGCAAGGTCCGACTTAAGGCGGACTACGCAAACAGGTTTCAGAAATCAAGGATGAAACAGAAAGATCTACCAGACCTAAGAAAATGGGTGGAAAATACGGACAAATCTAGGACTTGCGAAAAACCCAAAACGTTTGCGTGAGAGATATGGATCTACAAATATATTTCTTAGCAAACGATTGATGCGGTGCAATCTCTCGAAGATCCTAAGCTATCTATGGACATGCACAGTATATCTTCCACGAACTATATCAATCTACTGAAAACAAAAGCTCGAAGCTCCACAACAATGGCGACGAGAAAAAAAGTTAGGATACAGAGGGAAATAAGAAAACTCACCTGAACGACGTGCGGCAATGACACGGCCCCATGCCATCTTGCGTTGAGGGAAGGGTTGCTTGAAAATGGCGGCAATGACGAATCTCTTGTTCTTCGGTGCACGAGGAAGAAGACAGGGTGATGATATTGACGGGTGAAACGAATAGATGGATATGGGGGGCCTATTTATAAGGAACCTCAACAAGAAACCCGAGGCGTCGCCCACAGCCGATTAACGACAGGAAATCCCTGGTTCTCCACGAAAATCTAACGAGGCATTAACTGTTCCGCTAAAATCGAGATTAACTGTTGGGGTTTTCCTATAAAACAGCGGAGAGCCATATTTACTGCTGCCAACGGAAAGAATTTGACACCGGCTCTCTGGAGAAAGTTGATGCTTGACAAGTGAGTCGGCTCAGCTAAAAGAGTCGGCCGATAAAGATAAAAGATTCAAGAAGATTGTTGTGAAGACTGAAGCATCGCACCAATCCTGGGGGCTAATTTTGGGGGGATGGACCAAGCCCATAACCCGACATTTATACTTACGAGCCGACTCTATGAGAAAGGCCCACAGGAGAAGACCCGGCCACGAGGCGGACGTGCCAAGCGTAGATATTGAAGCCGTAGAAGGAATTTGACTTACATTGTATCGCACATAGCACATTTGTAAAGTAGAATAGGACTCCACTTCATGTAGGAGTCGGACTCGCGGAATCTTGGGACCCGGCGCCTTTATAAGTAGAGGTCCATGGGATCCAGAGGCAACTCAAGTCAGGACTAGACAACTTACGACGCAACCTAGATCTCGTCGAGACCAAGGTTGTGATTCGACACCTCTGTAATCGATAAGTCGACTCCTCTAATCGAAGAGTCTATACCCGCAATAATAAGAAGCAGGAGTAGGTATTTATCTCGAGAAAAAGAGGAGTCGAAACGTGGGTAAACCACCGAGTATCTTGTCCATGTCGTCTCTCTCCTCGTATCCACCTCGCAGCAAAGGTCCCATGTCAAGTCCGACTCTTCGGACATCTGCCGTGACTTTCCCACGACAAATGGGTTGTCTCCGAGTAACTTATTACTCGGAAGAAGAGAATGCGGAGCTACTTGCTACTCGGAAGGAGAGAATACCAAAAGATGTGAGGACATGGAAGCCAGAAGCGTTACTCCTCCTTAATTATACATAGTGGGTAGGCAGTTTCCTGTAATAAATGTAGGCGTTTAGACTTGTAATTAAAACCCATTACCGGGTTGTTGTAGAGGCTAAGGCGCACTCTATATAAGCCCAGTCCTTCGCGCAGGTTAGGGTTACGCATACGCTTTCCCAACAACTCTAAGGAAGAACACCCCAGTAAGCCTGGGACAGGATTAAGGTTGTTATCTCTACCGAGAGGCCTAACCTGTATACTTTCTCTGAGTCAACCTCCTTGCGTACAGATTTACATAGCTCCTTTCATACCCCTATACTCATTGTCAGGATTATATCCACGACAGTTGGCACCCACCGTGGGGCTGAGTTGATCAACAATCGCATGGATGGTTTTCTCCTCTTCCTCATCGCCGGCACGCGGCTCCGAGCTTATCCACGGCGAGATGTTCCTTTTTGGATCATTTACTTTCGTTGCCGATGATTCTGCTTGGTTGGCAGATTCACCGCTGATGGCAAGAGAGTGTTAATACTCTTCAAGCCTCGTTGATTACCCCAAGTGCAGGGTGAGATATAGTGCAGCGGCAAGTTTTTCCTTGGCAAAGATACCAAGGTTTGTCTCCAGTAGAACTCCGAAGGATACAAGTAGGTGGTAAAGTGAACAATGGCGCCGAGGTTGCTAACTTCACCTGGACCTGCACACAGATACAAATAACTTTTCTACCAACGAGTACAGAGGAGTTGTCAATTCCTTCGGCCTTGCCGTTTACAAAGGATCAACCCAATAGATAATGATAGTGGCAACTGAAAGTAAAGACTGAAAGTAAATTGAGGGTGTAAACAATGATATGAAGATGGACCAAGGTCACGTGATTTTCACTAGTGATGTCTCTCTCCCAAAAGACGATAAAAGTGCTAGCGAGGTAAAAAAATCACAGCTGGGCAATTGACAGGATTATGAAGGCACCGCAATGCTAACTATGCTGCAAAGAAAGGAAGGGCTCAAAAGCAATGGGAAGTACGCAAGGGTAAGTAGACCGAAATCCATCTGCATCTACTATGAATCATCCACCTTGAGATATCTATCCAGAACATCTCGCCAGTATTAAGTTGCGAATCCCACCCAAAGTGCCAATCCAATGCAATAGACAACTGCATTAAAAGAACTTTGCGTAAAGTAAACAATCCTTGCATCCGCGGATACAAGCACCGTTATTTTATCCTTGGTGGCAACACCACATCCCCTAGTCTCATGTTTCTGTCACTCAAGCTAGACATCAAGGGGTTGAACCGACAATCAAGCATAACGCTCCCTCTTGGAGTTGCAATAAATCACTTGGCCAAAGTAAAACACGGCAACGGAGAACATGCAAGAATTTACTCAAGAACAAAATATAAAAGAGAAGAACCAAATATATTACTCATCACAATCTGAACATAGTCTCATAATCCATCAGATCCCAGCAAACTCAGCATAGAAACAATAAAAATTACAAAAGTGCCTCGATCATGTGAGGCAGCTCATGAGGTCTCGAAAGTGGAAGCACAAAGATGGGAGAGGTACATCACATAGCTACAGGTCACGGACCCATGGTCCAAGGGGGACTACTCACGGCACATCCAGGAGGCGTCCATGGCTATGGATGGTCTCCTGGAGGGGGTTCCTCCTCCCAGAAGGGTGCCGGGGCAGCTTCTCCAGGCAGCCCCGATCTTGAAAAACGGCGGCGCCGGCAATACAGAGGCGAGTTCGCAGAAAAGAGATCGATATTAGGGGTTTGCACCCCGAGGGCTAAATATAGGCGGAGGGGGGTGTCGAGGGGACCCACAGGGCAGCCAGGAGGCCCCCTGGCGCGGCCTAGGGTGGGGCCGCGCCAGGGACCCTTCTGGAGTCCCTGTGGTGGCCCCCCTCCGTTACCTTGGTGATTCCGGAAGCTTCCGGGTCGCTGTTTTATTTGATTTTTCCGGATTTTTTTGAGCACTTTTAATGGCCGGAAAACTTGAAATACAAAAACACCATAAAACAGCAACTGGCAGCTGGGTGCACTGGGTTAATAGATTATTCCAAATATGCTCAAAAGTGTATGAAAGTTCAAGCAAAACATGGCAAAGTCACACAAAACATGCATGGAGATGGAAGAAATTATAGATATGTTTGGGACGTATCAACATCCCCAAGCATAATTCCTGCTCGTCCTCGAGTAGGTAAATGATAACAATCATAATTTATGTGGTGACATGCCACACAACCATATAAGGACTTTTAAGTAAAGCAATCAACGCATGCAATTCAATTCAAGTCTTAACAAGAAAGAGTCTATATTAGCATTGACACAAGCAACAAAAGAACAAAAGGTGCAAGAGCTCTCGCTGTCCGTGACTCGAATGTCTCTAGATGGTGTTTGCATGCAAGCAGGGGACTGGGAAAAAGAGAGAAAAAATGTTGTTGAGAACAACTATCTACTAAAGTTTCACACTTAGTCTCCTTTGGATTCTTATCTTGACTCGTCCCCAGACCACTAGCCAGGTACAAGTCAAACTGATCCACTCCCTTTTGATATTTTGAGCACTCATGCAATGGATGAGCGTGAGCAAGAAAGTTGACACCTAAAAGGAGAAACAAAAAGAAGGTGGAGGAGGAAGACAAAAAGGTGTGAAAGGCTCACATCAATGAGGACAATCATAGGCGAGAGAAAGCCATATGATAGGTATCATGTGAGGAGTAGGGATTGCCATGCAATGGATGCACATGTGAGCTAAAAGCTCTCCAAGGAAACTAGTGGGGGTGCATCTAACTTGCTTGCTCAAGAAGACCTAGAGCTCGTTTGAGGAGGCTCATCATTGGAATATACAAGCCAAGTTCTATAGTGTGAAGGTCCCCACATAGCTATATGCATGATGATGATCTCTATGGAGTACAAGGGATAGAGGATGAAGTACTAGTGTGGATCTCTCAAAAGGAATAGTAGTGTGCTCCCTTCTCTCTTTTTATTTTTTATTTTTCTCTTTTTTCTATTTTTTGTATTTTTTTGCTGGCCTCAATGGCTCTTTCTATTGAACTCTCATTTCTCCTCTTTGGGATCTTTTCCTCACTTTAGGGGCAACACTCTATATTTTACAAGAATATAGGAGATCTTTCACACTTTACAAAGGTACTCACATAAAGAAGATATAACTATCATGATGCAAATGTATGCCTCTGCCAGGATAGCAGGATATGCAATGATCCTTGCGCGTCATGAAGCAATGATTAGGGCAAGGCCCAACTAGCATGCGGCTCATCGATCAAGCAAGTAGCATGTATGACATGAGGATCAAGTCATGAGAAGGTGGATGTTGCATGACAATGTATCTCGGAAAGGCTATGTAAATTCCTTGTAGGTAGGTATGGTGGCTGTTTTGAGGAAAGATATAGGAGGCTTATGATGACAGAGCGTATCGTGCCAAGGGTTTGGATGCACCGGCGAAGTATGCGCCAACTCTCAAGGTGAGAAAGGGAAATGCACGGTAACGAAGAGGCTAGAAAAAGTATAGGTGGGTGGAAGTGTCAACTTTCGAATACTCACATTAGTCCGAAGAACTCATGCACTTATTATCGATAACTCTCAATCTAATCAGGAGGTTCACAAAGAGACAAGTACCCTGAGGAGGAGTGTATGGGTTTTTGGTTATCCTTGCGCATCCTCAACTCATGGTACGTGAGTGTACTCTAATATTCGAACCCTCCAGAGGTTAGTGATCCATCTAGTAGATAGAGTTCTCAACAGGGGTTTTTGGTTTTCGAAAAACACACGGATTGCCCAAAATACGACATCTATCACTGATAGGCTCGAGCTCTTGACACCAAAAGTTCAAACATTACTCTAGTCAATACCTCAAAACTATTGCGAGTTACTACTACAAAGAGAACAACAACTTCAACTACCTACTTCTAGTCAGGACACAAAACTCAGTGCAACAGGCAAACTCTCTAACAAGTTAAAACATCCAACCTATAGAAAGTTCAACCTAAAACAAAATAAAAGCTCTAGAAAAACTAAAGCACTACAACTAAACAGAGCAGCAGCTAAGAAAAGAAAAAGAACAACTCACAGCTAAAAGAATAAGCACGCAAATCATATGAGGATTTCTAGTTCAAGCGGAGCGTGTAACTCTCCCACACAAAAGAGTAAGCTGGGGTCTAACTTGTTACTACAGCAAACAAAGAAAAGACAAACCTAGAAAAGTAAAGAGCGAGACGCTCCAAGCATAGCACACAACGCATGAAGTGATAAAAATATAGTGCAACGAGGGACGAACTGATAATTGTTGATGAAGAAGGGGATGCACGGGGGCATCACTAAGCTTAGACGCTTGAGTCTCCTTGAATATTTATTGGGGGTGCACATGGGCATCCCCAAGCTTGAGCGTTTTACACTCCAAGATCTTCTTTCATCATCTTCCATCGCGCACTTGAAAACTCCCTTCATACATAACTCACTGTAGACTGATTAGAGAGGTTAATGCCCTACTAAAATAATTTTTTCTCTACTGGAAATAAAGATAACCTTGAAGAGCTACTGTTTCTCAAGATTTACAACAACTTTTTGCAAAGAAAAAGCAAGCTTAAGGTTTGCAAAAAGAAGAAAAGGCAAAACAGGACAAAATTTGTGAAAATCAGACCAGCAGGTAAAAACGAATTTTTTAGGGATACTTCTGCAACTCAAATCAAAACACTCAGAACATACGAAAGTTTCGTAATTGTATAGAGCACGCTGTGTAAACAATTCTAGCCACGAGGACAGAATCTGTTTTTTGGACAGCATGTCACAACTTTCACTTCCCTTGTCGTATGAGGCTAAACTTGGCACAAAGCTTGAAAAGTAAAGATACAATGATGTTGCTACAGTAGTAACAATCATCAAGACCACTAAGAACAGAAGAAAAGCAAAAAGGAAAACCTAAATTCGTTGCGGGCTGCCTCCCGAAAGCGCTTCTTTAGAGCCATTAGCTAGGCTTAATCCAAAGATCAAGTTGTATCCATTGAACCATCATCACGATCATCAAAAAGCTCTTCAATAGTACAACTTGTCTTAATAGGTTTCTCAAATAAAGGACGAATGAAAATGCTTCTTGGAATAAAATCAAAAGGAGGGAAATCAATTGGAGTTTCATTAAAGTTAAAGATAGGTGTCTCCTCCAAAGTTTTCACCGTTTCAACTCTCTTGGCAATGGGTGTGTTTGCTTTAGCTCGAGGAACCTTGTGGACGTAAACGAACTTAGGTTCCTTCTTTGGCGGAGTTTCATCCTTTTTGGTTTTGCTTTAGGAAAAGGTAGTTCCCAGAGTTTCAATAACTTCCTCAATCTTTTCTATCCTAGAAGACTTCTCATCAAGGGATTTAATAGTCTCCAAAGTTTTGACAATTTTCTGCATGGAGTTATCTAGCCTATTCAAATTCCCTTGAATCTTACGATCCAACTCATTCACCCTATCGATACTTGGCATCTCTAGCTCTAATTTTTCAAGTTTTCTCATAATGTGAGCTAAAGTAATGTCCTTAATACTAACAACTAGGAGACTTCCAACAAGATTTTCAATAACATTAAGGGCTTCCCAAACTGGGGCCTCTATGAAGTTCCCATTGATAGCAGTGTCTAATAGAAACCTATTCCAAGAAGTAATCCAAACATAAAAAATTATAAGCAAGATAGTAGTGGATTGCTTCTTGGTGGCTCTATTTTGGGAATCATTAATTCTGTACCAAGCATCTTTCAAACTTTCACCACATCATCGAGTAAAGGTAAGTACTTCTGCCTCACCAAAGGAAAAAGGACCAGCCATAGTGGTAACTACTGACAAGGTAACAGGTATTTTTGATATTTTTAATAAGGGACACAAAAGTAAAAATTGAAAGGTAAACTAACAAGACTAAAAAGAAAAGATAAAAGATAGTGTGCAACTCCCCTATCTTGTAGACTGGAGTCCCCGGCAACGGCGCCAGAAAACTTGCTTTCTGGCTAGAGAGTTGACGGGACCAGTCTATTTGTAGCTCCTTGAGTCTCGGGCAACGGCGCCAGAAAACTTGTTGATGGCAAGAGAGTGTTAATACTCTTCAAGCCTCGTTGGTTACCCCAAGTGCAGGGTGAGATATAGTGCAGAGGCAAGTTTTCCCTTGGCAAAGATACCAAGGTTTGTCTCCCGTAGGACTCTGAAGGATACAAGTAGGTGGTAAAGTGAACAATGGCGCCGAGGTTGCTAGCTTCACCTGGACCTGCACACAGATAAAAATAACTTTGCTCCCAACGAGTACAGAGGAGTTGTCAATTCCTCCGGCCTTGTTGTTTACAAAGGATCAACGCAAGAGATAAAAGTGGAACTTGAAAGTAAAGACTGAAAGTAAACTAAGGGTGTAAACAATGATGTGAAGATGGACCGGGGTCCCGCGATTTTCACTAGTGATGTCTCTCTCCAAAAAACGATAAAAGTGCTAGCGAGGAAAACAAATCACAGCTGGGCAATTGACAAAATTATGAAGGCACCGCAATGCTAACTATGCTGCAAAGAAAGGAAGGGCTCAAAAGCAATGGGCAGTACGCCAAGGTAAGTAGACCGAAATCCAACTACATCTACTACGAATCATCCACCTTGAGATATCTATCCAGAACATCTCGCTGATATTAAGTTGCGAATCCCACCCAAAGTGTAAACTCAAAGAAACAAACAACTGCATTAAAAGAACTTTGCGTAAAGTAAACAATCCTTGCACCCGCGGGTACAAGCACCGTTGTTTTATACCTGGTGGCAACAGCACATCCCCTAGTCTCATGTTTCTGTCACTCAAGCTAGACATCAGGGGGCTGAACCCACAATCAAGCATAACACTCCCTCTTGGTGTTGCAATCAAACTACTTGGCCAAAGCAAAATACTGCAACGAAGAACATGGAAGAATTTACTCAAGAACAAAATATAAAAGAGAAGAACCAAATATATTACTCATCACAATCTGAACATAGTCTCATAATCCATCAGATCCCAGCAAACTCAGCATAGCAACAGCAGAATTTACAAAAGTGCCTCGATCATGTGAGGCAGCTCACGAGGTCTCGAAAGTGGAATCACAAAGCATAGGCGGTACGCCAAGAGATTAGCGGTTGTCGTGGACCTGCACACACGCCAGATAGCTTTGCTCCCAACGAGTACAAAGGGGTTGTCAATCCCTCCGACCTTGTTTTTTACAAAGGATAATACGCAAGGGATAATAATGATAGCGATAGCAACGGAAAAATAATAAAGCAGTAAATTGATAGAGGGTGCAAACAGTATTGGAAATGTGGACCGGGGTCCTATGATGTTCACTAGTGATGTCTCTCTCCCAAAAGACGATAAAATAGCCATGCGAGGTAAACAAATTACAGCTGGGAAATTGACAGGATTATGTGCGCAAACCAATGCTAATTATGCTATAGAGAAAGGAAGAGGCTCCAAAGCATAGGCGGTACGCCAAGACAAGTAGACCGAAATCCATCTGCATCTACCTACTAATCATCCACCTTGAGATATCTATCCAGAACATCTCGCTGGTATTAAGTTGCGAATCCCACCCAAAGTGTAAACTCAAAGCAACATACAACTGCATTAAAGAACTTTGCGTAAAGTAAACAATCCTTGCACCCGCAAGTACAAGCACCGTTGTTTTCCCCCTTGTGGCAACAACACATCCCATAGACTCATGTTTCTGTCACTCAAGCTAGTCATCGGGGGGCATGAACCCACAATCATGCATAACGCTCCCTCTTGGAGTCACTACATACTCCTTGGCCAAAGCAATAAACAGCAACGGAGAACATGCAAGAATTACTCAAGAACATAAATATAAAAGAGGAGAATCAAATATATAACTCAAACACAATCTAAACATAATCTCATAATTCATCGGATCCCAGCAAACTCAGCATAGCAACAGCAAAAATATTACATAAGTGCATCCATCATGTAGGGTAGCTCACGAGGACTAATCCATGAAGAACAAAGAGGGGAGGAGAACATCACATAGCTAGTGATCATAGACCCATGGTCCAAGGTGGACTACTCACTGTTCATCCGGGAAGCATCCATGGTGGTGGAGAAGCTCCCGGAGTTGATTCCTCCCTCCGGCAGGGTGCCGGGAAGAGGTCTTCTAGTGCTCCCGATCTTGGAAGCGCAGCGGCGGCGGAACAGAGGAGAGATCGCGAAATAGGGTTCCCGTCTCGGGGTTTTTGCGTCACGGGGAATAAATAGGAGAAGGGGGCAGCCAGGGGGTCCACCAGGGGTCCAGGCGGCCCCATGGCGCGGCCCCACCTTGGGGCTCGCCGGGAGGGCACCTGGGGCCCTGGTGGGTCCCCTTTCCCCCCCCCCCCCCCTCAGAGATTCTGGAAGCTTTCTGATCGCTGATTTTTTATTGGATTTTTCCCGAATTTTTGGAGCACTTTTTATATGGGGGAAACATGAAATAGAAAAACAGCAGAAAATAGGAACTGGCACTGGGGTGCACTGAGTTAATAGGTTAGTCCAAATATGGTCAAAAGTGCATGGAAGTTCATCAATATCATAGGAATATCACAAAAAAGTGGCATGGAGCAAGCAGAAATTATAGATACGTTTCGGACGTATCATGTGTATGTCTACCACGCACACAACTTGTTTCTATCATCATGTTGCGTAGGTACCCACGTCTCTCCTTAAACTTCGGCAACATAAGAATTGAAGATAAGAGCTCTTGAGGGCAAGGAGGAGGAGCCTCAGCATCATCCTCCTTCACCACTTCGCCCATGGCACGCGCCGATTCGGTTTTCCCTATACACTACCCTCCCATTGCTATGGGCTATGCTTTATATCATATATTGTGTGTCCCTTTTCATGTTAATTTCGCATGCTCGACCTCCCTCTATTCATGTACCATGCGTTCGTGACATGTTCTTAAACTTGCAAAGTCCATATGCTCTTTATCATCGCAATACATACCTTATCCATGAGCATAGGCATTTTATTTGCAAATTTGTTGTGGTCTACCTAGATGGCATGTTTATACCACATCAACTCATCACTTGTCATTCCAACACTACTGGGAGAAAGGCTATTAGTAGCGCCCCTTTTCGGCTCATCAGTAGCGCCCCCCCACCCGCTACTGCTAGCACGCTACAGCTAACTTGTAGCAGTAGCGCGCGTACGCACCCGCTACTACTATACAAGGTTATCAGTAGCGCCCCCCGTAGAGCCCGCTACTACTAATACCAGTAGCACGTATTGTACCAGGCGCTACTGGTATACATGCGCTACTGCTACATGTAACAGGCGCTACTGGTATTTATTTTTCATTTTCTGTTTCTTTTTCCCATCGTATTTTTGCTATATTTGTACAGGTATTATACAATATAGTCTCATACACATACACATGTTTTCTACAGAGTACAAATCTCATCATATCATACACATACAATAATCTGATGACCATATATATATATCATCATGATCTCTCATATCCAACACAAATGATGTCTCTCATCATGTCATCTCTAAAATAGCGATAGAAGTTGTCACAATATCTTAAAGACATGCAACTACAAGCAAGTTTCATCATCCATCTAAACTATGATATATACTAGAAGAGCGGTCACTATGAGGAAGAGTGGAATTATGTAGTAGCTCATGAAGCACCGCCTCCCATCTTCCTCCCGCGCTAGCGTAAATCTCAAGTAACTAGCTTCCGCTTCCTCTCTGGTATTGAACCCTCTTTGGCTGCCTCCCGGGAACGGGTGCACTTGGGCCTGACACTCTGGCCACTCATCGTACACTCCTGGAACCTTCCCTATGTACACGGCATAGCACTTCTTCGCCATCGATGATCTATGTACCTATTAGAGATGCATATTCATCATAGGAATTCACCAATAGTACACAACATAATATACTTGAGCAACACGAAGACAAAAAGTTAGTGAATAGATGCAACATCAAGTAACATACATAATATAATATACACACATTGTTCATGGTACCCCAACTAATTCACTAGCTAGCAAGCGTTACTCAAGTAGTTCAACAGGAGCGTTAAATTACATCACAAAGGTTTCATATCGCTTCCAAAAGTATAAATTCAACCGAGACATCATCATCGGCATAGTCAATACCGTAGAACTTCCATCCATCCATATCTGGGAGGATGCACCCTAGCTTATTGAACGGCGTAATGTCCAAAAGTTGCATTCCTACGCGAGTTTTAACATCAGCTCGCGATATTGGGCCGTGGTAGAACATCCCCTTCTTGTCGACGACTTCTTTCATGATGATGGTTGCAATATCCTTCAGGATGCGAAAGAAGTCATCTCTTACGTTATAATCCGGTTCGGCTAAGTTTTTTGCCCATATCATGATATGATTGTCATCTTTGCTTGCCATGCGAAGAAGTTTCTGATCCTTTCTGAACTCCATCATGAGATGGATGACATAGTATCCATCATTTTTACTTCCTTCCGGTTGATGGATACTGCAGAAGTTGGTTTTATGCGAGAAACATGGCACGCCCTTCCTTCGTGATTTTTTCTCGATGTGGCCACCCCTCATGCCGAAGCCCTGGAGAGCGGAATCCAGAAGACTCATTACTTTGCTGTAGTCCTTCCTTTTGAAGTTCCTAGACGAGTCAAAATACACGGCATGGGAGACTCGCAGGAAAAGAACGATAAGGACGGCGTGCCCCTCGCTGTGCAAAATAAATGCACCTCAAATTAGCTAGCCTCCATATGAGCAAAGGAATGATTGAAATGTAAATGCAATCAGGCAATGACTTACATTGGATGATAAGGCACGAGAACCATTTCCTTCTCCTTATTCATCAGCATGAAATTTTCGATGTACTCCCTAGCAGTTTTAAGTTCATAGTCACCGACTGACAAGAAGGACTCATGCATGTAGTATGGATCTGCCACCGCGATTTGCGAGATTTCCTCTCTTTTGATGACAAAGCTCATATGGAGCGCAAAAAGGCGGACGATCGTAAAATCGAGCCGCCTAGTGAGGAACATCTCAAAGATGTGATCAAACCGCAGGAAGAACACTTCCGCAGGATCTGTGTCGACGTAGCCCATGCCCGGAGGCACACGCACCGCATAAAGTGGATATCCTAGATCCTTTGACCCGAGAAGGCTTTTCTCTGTCGATAGTACATGGTCGTGCAGTCTCCTGAGATCCCCTGATATGCTCTCCAGCGGTTTCGGCGGGAGGATCGGCTCGCCCGCGACATGGATCAACGTCGTACCTTTCATCGGTACACGGTCTGCAAAACCGTTTGGTGGAACCGACTTGCTGCTAGAATCATTGGAAGCCTTTTTGGCAGCTAAGTCTTTCCTACTCGGTCTCTTCCTCGGCTTCTTCTGGGGGAGAGGTTGTGATGAGCCTTTCATAGCGCCCTTGATCGCCACCCCAATTGTTGACGGGCTAAGCAAGGGTTGTTCATGCTGGTTTGAGGCGGCATCTGAAGGCATGTCCTGCAAGGGTTGCACGAAGAGAGACTTTTTTCACTCAGACCTAGGATGCTCCTACTCCGGCAGAATATCCATTTCCTCGTCCACATGCTCCTTATTGGGCGAGTCATATGGCTGACTCATTATTTCTACTTCCTGATTAATGAAGGCGGTGTTGAGGAATTGCATAGGGTCACCATCCTCGTCCATGACATCATCCATTGCTTGCTGGAGCACGAGGGCGAAATCACGATCCACTCTGCTTGGACCGCCTTCCTCGCGTCGCTCGCCGCTCTCACCCAGCATAACAGGCGGCGCTAATAATTGCGGAGGTGGGGTGGTGGTGTTCATACCTTCTTGGGGATGTGTTGTCGTTGGTGTGATCATCACGGCGGCCGACTCGACACGAAAAAGACCCTTCGGCGATAGGATGAAATAGCCCTTGCAGTCTGCAAGCCGCTTAGGGGTCTCGTCTTCCTCTCCCCCGAGTTGTACCGGAGGAGCCAAATCCTCCTGGCCCGGTTTGACACTCGCCACGGAAACCTTGAAAGTGGTATTGGGCATCTGCATGGTGTGGATCATCCGATCCGTGGGATTTATTATCGTTGCCTTTCCCACATCCACCGTCTGGCCATTGATCCTGTATAGTAAGGTGCACGGGGTTCTCTCGGCCTGCGAAAACATGTCTACGGCATCAGACATCCAAAAGGCAACGAAAAAGGGATATATTATAGATATGTTGGTGTGACTCGTAATTACCGTGAGGGCGTCGAGCTCAGCCAAAGGCGAAGGCCCACCTAGCACGCCAGAGACAGAGGACGGGCTTCTATGAGCGGCTAATGGAGCATGTCTGGATGCGAGAGCAGGCGCCACTGGTGCGATGTTCACCGAGTTGCTCCCGACGAGGCTAGTATGGGGAAAATCCGCTGTCGTTTTGTCTGGATTTTGCTTCGTCCACTCGATAACAGCCGGGATCGAAGCTGCGAACTCATCTCTACAGGCAGCTAAAGCTGCATTGACTGCCGACTTGATCATCTCTTGTTTGGTCGCTTGTTCGGTCTCAGCTGCTTTTTTCTCAACCGCAAGCTTCACCTTCTCGTCGATGTTGACCTGAGTAAACTTCCTTCTCTGCCTTTTGGCCTCAGGGTCCCCGTGGTATTAGTGCTTCCACTGGGCACCGTCTCCGACGCCGTGCACACGTCCATGTTGCGGCTGAGTGTCCAAAGGGAGGCCCTTCAGTATCTTCAAGGCCCGGTTGAGATGGGTGTCCCACTTGGGCCTCATCGTCGACTGAGACGATGAGTCGCTTTCGGCATCAAGCTTGTGTTGCTCTTTCTGCGAAAGAAACGTGGACCATTTACTAATGTTACTACAACGTGTATTCTGACTTGATGAGAAGTTAATATAAAGCGGAAAAAATATTACCAGTAATCTCATCAATTCCCTCGTGGGCATGTTCGTGGACCAAACCTTTTTCTTCGAGTCCCACTTGTAGCGGGCCCTGATGAAGTCATACTCCTGCGGGTCGGTGAACTCCGCCAAGGGGTCTGGGATCCCCGCGTCTTCACGTTCCGCGTTCTCCTTTTCCCATATGGGCCTTTTGCCAATGTAACCACGGCTTCCGAGGCGGTGTTTCCCCGTGTTCCTTTCCTAAAGCCCCTTGAATTTCGCGGACCTAAGCTTGGCTTCGTCGGTAGCGCAAGTGTCCTTGAATTTTAAGAACTCAGCTTCCGTAAGTGATGGATTCTCCGCAAAAATCTTGGACAAAGGTTTGTTCTTCTCAATCAATCGCTTCACCCTCACTTTCCACGCGGACAATGCGTTTTAGAACTTGACCATGGCGGCGGCGTTTATGTCAGTCATGGCATCATCATCCCACGGAGTTTTTCTCTCATCCCGATCCGGGAACTTGAATCTGTTGTGCACCTTCGTAAGGAGTAAATGTTCCATATTTGGTATACTCCTCAAGTCATAGTCGTTGATGCTCGCGGTTTCCCGTAGGATGCATCCGACTTGGTTGCCGTAGCACTTGCGAGCTTCCGCCGGCGCTATTGGCTCGAATTTGCCAGGATGCACCTCTGTCACTAGCAGTTTGTCGGTGCCGAGCTTGTTTGGTTTTCGTACCCTCTCTTTCTTCTTTTTTGCTGGTTCATTAGCGGATTCAGCGCCGCCGGTGTCGGTGGCGCCGGTGTCAGTGTCATCGGTGCCATCAGGAGTGTTGTCGGACTCGATTTCGGCGTCCGTCGCACTAGCGGCATTTGGACCTTCGTCTCGTAGCTTAGAAGACATATGGTCGAGGAAGGCGTGTTCATGCTGCTGGTAGTCACAATCTTCATCTGCACCGGCTTCGTCGTTGGTCAACATGTTTCCTACGATATATTTAGTCTCCAAGTTTAATTCTCAAACTATAAAAAAAGGACTAAATACCATCCTATCAAATACCGGGCACTCGATATATCATACTTTGTAGCACAAGTCATGTTGAAATTCACGGTAAATTTTGGCATGACCTTTGCTAAAAAGTGGACATATCGGGAACCTGAAATTTGCCGGAACGGAAATAAATCAACATTCCGGCAAAACATAGGCCCCTCGGATCCCTGCATATGGAAAAAAGAAGAAAATTCGTACACAATATCATTTCATTTGCATTTTCTACTCCAAAAGTTACAGAAACTAATTAGCATTTAGCGTTGGCTGCTTCGTAAGGAGTATTTCTAAATGTTGCTAGTTGCATTTAATCCACCCCACTGAGCATTTTCAAACTTGGATTACCTCTGAACAAATTGTTTTCCTACATATACTCATGGTATGTGGTGTTTTTGGTCCTTCATGTATGCACTTTGGAGGAATCCGTGCTTCGTTGCTTGGCCAGGTAATGTATTAGCACCTGATCGCTTACCTTATTTGTGCTTATGTTTTTCTCTTGAGAGGAAACACACAAAACTAGTCTGGAACTTGGAATTGTGATTCTAGTACCAATTATGTCTTCAACCAAACAACTGATATTCACTAAGTTTAGCTAATTCCTGAATTCCATGTTCAATTCTGCTAATATAAACGGTGTTACACGACATTTTTCTACTGTGATTTTCTATGCTCAATTCTGCTAATTCCTGAATTCCATGCTCAGTTGTGCTAATTCGTGAATTCCATGCTTATGTATACGAATTTTCTACTGTGATTTTCTAACTGGCATGAGTATGTATACGAATTTCCTGGCAGAACAACTTGGCAGAGGAAATTCGAGCGCCGGAGATTTTCTAACTGGCATGAGTATGTATACCACGAAGGCAGCGAGTACCTGGGCGACGCCGGAGACCGGAGGGGGGCGAGCGTCGGAGAGCGTAGGGGGCGGCGCTGGGGGTCCTCTGGGCGGCGCCGGAGAGCGGAGGGGGGCGAGCGCCGGAGAGCGGAGGGGGGCGAGCGAGCGGGGAAACAAGCAGAGGGAGAGGTGTGGGGGTGGAGGGTAGGGGTGATCTGGTTTAAGTGAAAAATAGCAATAGCGGGCCCTGTCAGCTCGCGCTACTGCCAAGTTTAGCAGTAGCGGGCCCTGTCAGTGAGCGCTACTGCTAAACTTAGCAGTAGCGGGCCCTGACAGCGAGCGCTACTGATAAACTTAGCAGTAGTGGGCCCTGTCAGAGCGCGCTACTGATATTTCTGGAAAAAAAATTCCTCTTTTCTCGAACAACGAACGATACAATTTATATAATGTATATTTAACAGCGGAAGTATATAATTTGACCGATCGATAACGCGGTTAAAGTGCAAGTATAAAAAATAGATACATATATATATTACAACACACATTTAGTTTCTTAGCGTCGAGGACGTTTCTTAGTGATTAGCTTCTTTCCTTTTTTGTTCGTTTCCGAATAATTTAGGCCCTCGTTGTGACTTTTCCTTTTCCATGGAGTACGATCTTTCATAGGTAATGTAGTCTTCATTCTTCTTTTGACATATGCTTCATCGTCGTCGTCATCTTCCCTCATCGGGTTGCCGTACTGGTCATAGTCTTCTATGTTGGCGACTCCATCCATTCCGACGATGTTTCTTTTGCCTCTCCTCACGACAACACGGCTGGGATTTCTCGGGTCGTTTATGTAGAAACATTGTGTCACGTTCTTAGCGTGTATCCATGGCTCATTTTTGGCGATGACTTTCACGGTAGCGCTCTTGGCGTCGGGTATAGACATAGTAGTGAAATACCGGTTTTCTCTTTCGACATTATTAGCCCATCTGACACGGAACATCGTCGCATTGTGTAGTCAGAGTAGTTAAGATCCCAGATCTCTTCGACCCTTTCGTAATATCTTTCAGTTGAGCCGTTGTCGTCAGTCATGCATTCTATCGTCACCCACGAGTTCTGGAAATCACTTTTCATATATCTGGCCTCCGTATAGAACGTGTATCCATTTATATCGTATGCCTGATAGGTGAGGAAGTTGACAGCAGGGCCATGTGCTAAGGCGTATATGAGCAATGCGTCTGTAGACCCCTCTTCTGGGGGATTGGCAAGAACATGCTCTTTGAACCAAGGCAAGAAAGTGGAGTTGTGCTCTCTAGTAACTTCGGCGTCCGTCTTGCGTAGGCCCTGGTCATGGTACTTCTTGGCGATGGTTTCTTTGTGCAGTGTCACGAAAGGGTCTACCACGTCAAGATGTTGTAGCACTACTAAGTTTTCCCTGTCAAAGTCATTGCGTCGATCCGAGTGGTCGACATGCAGTTCCCTCCGACCATTGGTGTGACCTTCTCCTCCGAGCCTCCCATGGTTCTTGTTAACGGGCAAACCAATAACAGGGACGTCGTCGTCTCCGTTGCTTAGATAATTCTCGCAGAAAGAGATGCACTCTTGTGTCAGATATCCCTGTACGATGCTTCCATCTGGTCGGGACATGTTACGAAGGAATCCTTTGATGACCCCATTCATCCTCTCGAACGGCATCATGTTGTGCAGGTATGACGGGCCAAGGTTGATGATGTCGTCCACAATGTGGACACACAGATGCACCATGACGTCAAAGAACGCGGGCGGGAAGTACATCTCGAGCTCACATAGTATGACAACAATCTCTTCCTGTAGCCTTGTGAGCTGCTTCGAACTGGTCGACTTTCGAGAGATAACATCGAAAAAATTACAGAAACCAGTAAGCATGTCACGGACGTCCTTGTCCATTATCCCTCTAAGGGCAACCGGTAGTATCTGCGTCATCATCACGTGACAGTCATGAGACTTCATCCCGCTGAACCTTTTTTTCTGCATGTCTAGATATCTGCTTATCTTCCCACAGTAACCGGAACTAACTTTTATTCCGGTAAGACACTTGAAAAATTGAAGGTGAAGCAAGAAGGGGGGCAATATTTCTCTTCCTTCTTCTTTACTTTTTTTCCCCGCCTGCTGTCCCCCGCCTCTGTCTCCGTCTTTGTCTCGGCCGTTTTACGGGGCATGTGGAGATCTGCCCTTATTTCAAAATCTTCCAAGTCTCTTCTTGCCTTCGGCCCATCCTTGGTCTTCTCTGGCATGTTCATCAGTGTGCCAAGCAAACTCTCGAGAACATTATTCGTGATATGCATTTGATCAAGACAATGAGGTGTATCGAGTTTGGGCCAGTACTCCAAGTCCCAGAAAACAGACCTTGTTTTCCATACCTTCAGCAGCGGCTCCGGTTTTTTCATCTTTCCAGGCGCGGGGCACTCTTTCCAGTTTTTCAACAACTCATCAATTTCGGCGCCGCTCCTCTTACGTGGAGGTCCTCGATGCTCAGTCTCACCATTGAATAGATCTCCATGGTTTCTCCACGGGTCATTCTTCTCGAGCCATCTTCGATGCCCCATGTACACGATTTTCGCAGACCCACCATCTTTCGTTAGCTGCTGAGACGTTGTATCATCCATGCACCTCGTGCATCCGCAATATCCATGGCACACCTGGCCTGATACATATCCGTAACCGAGATAATCATGCACCGTCGTCAGCACCGCGGCTTTCATATAGAAATATTCTTTTTCGAAAGCATACCATGTCTTGACTTGTGATTTCCATAACATTTCTAGCTCCTCTTTCAATAGCTCGAGATATAGATTAATATTATTTCCCGGGTGTTTCGGCCCTTGAATCAGAATGCTCATGTGTATGTACTTTGTCTTCATGCACTTCCACGGGGGAATGTTGTACATCCATACAAACACGGGCCATGTGCTATGGTTGGTGTTCTGCTTGCCAAACGGATTCATGCCATCTGAACTCACGCCAAGCATGACGTTCCTTGGATCAAGATGAAATCCATATTCAGCGTTCAACGCTCTCCACTGGCTTCCATTCACAGGGTGTCTCATCTTCGGATCATCTCCGTCATCGGGCACCTTCCTGACCACGTGCCACCGCATGAGCTCTGCTTCCTTAGGATCTACGAAATAACGCTGTAGACGAGGAATGATCGGAAAGTACCATACAACTTTCTGAGGAGATTTCTTTCCGGCCTTCTTGTATCTATCATCATTGCACACCGGAGAACTGGTTTTTTCTGCGTTCTCATTCTGATAAATGATGCAATCGTTGATGCATGCATGGTATCTAATGTGCGGCAAATCAAGAGGGCACACAATCTTCTTGGCCTCATCGACACTAGTAGGACAAAGGTACCCCGGGGGAAGAACTGTATTTTTTAGATACTTGAGATGATCATCGAGGCTTTTGTTGCTCCATTTGTTTTTAGCCTTCATCTTTAGAAGTTCGAGCGTGCAACTCCAGCGGGTCACCTCAGGAGCGCAACCATCATACAATGGAGTCTTCGAGTCTACCTCCAGTTGCTCCAACTTGGCCTCCTCTCTAGAACCATCTCTGTCGCTAGTCGTCTTCTTGCGAAGCAGGTCTCGAACATGAGGGTCCCGCACGATTGAATTTAGTAGCGACGAAGGCTCCGTCATGTCCGCATCTTCTCCGTCATGTTCGGCCTGATCTTCTCCGCCATTACCATGTGCGGCCTCTTCTCCGCCGTCATTTCCAACGCCCTCTTCGTCTTCGGATCCATCAATCATCTCTTCATCCGCTGCCATGGGGTTATTGGTTGCACCATGGATATCTTCATCATCATCTTGAGTTATCCATCGAGTATAGCCATCCATGAAACCATATCAAAGCAGGTGCGCCTTCAAACGTCCACCCTTAAATGGGTCCAGCCAGACGCCTTCTTTTCATTTTCGACACGGACATAAAATCTCCTTTTCATTTTTTCAATCATGTCGTCCACTGCGGATCGCAAGTATCTATGCACCATCCTTCCACTGACCTTCATGGTCTCCTACGAGTTATACAAACAAAAGATTATAACGACATGCATATGCATATCAAAGTCATACAAAAATTGGGCATGACCTTCCTAAAAACAGGACATATAGAGTTTGCCCGAAATTCGCCGAAACGGAAGTAAATCGACATTTCGGCAAAACATAGGCAAACTCTCATATCACACACCCATACACACACACACAAATATTTTCATTGATGCAAAGCACAATTTTTTACTCACATCTCATGCATCCACGTACCTAGCTAGCTAGCTAGTAATTAATTAAGAGAGAGAGAGAGATAAAGTATATACCTTTTGTTAAAATATCACACTTGGGAGAAGCTTGCACTAGCTAGTGAGGGGAAGGATACAAAGGTGAGAAAGAGAGATAGCTAGATCCATTTATGCATGATATGTGGTGGTGGAGGAGGAGCAAATTAGAAGGAAAGAGAGAGATATTGCATTAATGAAGATGGTGTGTAGTGCATTAATGGAGATGGTGTAATGCATTAATGGAGATGGACAAGAGGTAGGAGAAGGAATGAGGAAGAAGCAAGCGAGGGAGAGAGAGGAGGGGGAAGGGGATGGTTGGTGAAAAGGTGGCTGCTGCGCCTTACCAGCAGCGCCTGTACCGCTACGGCGCTACTGCTATTTTGTTAGTAGTAGCGACCCTTTAGAGAACGCGCTGCTGCTATTTGTGGGCCTCTAGGTTAAGTTGGCTCCACTTTAGCAACAGCGGTCGGAACGGAACGGCGCTACTGATAATATCATAGTAGTAGCGGGCTTTCCAGGGGGGCGCTGCTACTACAACTTGTCAGCTGGGTTTGGTGGGGACCACCTTTAGCAGTAGCGGGTCTACAGATGCGGCGCTACTGATACATGCATATCAATAGCGGACGTCCATATAGCGTGCTACTGCTAATTAGCAGTAGCGCCCGTCTTTAAAGGGCGCTACTGTTAAGCCTCTACCTATAAGATTTTTCCTAGTAGTGCAAGCATATCTCATACATTCTTGACTTGTTCAATAGTGGACCATCCTTTCATCATCTTGGAACGTCTCCATATGGCATATGCATTCTCAGCATTTTCATACCTTTTTGCTATGCTCATGAACTTGCATATAACAAACAATCCCATTATGATGCGATGCTTCATAACGATAGCAACCTTACAAATTGGTCCACACACGCATTGCATATTTTTCCTTCCCATGATCTTGTGGACACCCTTTCATGTTGCATGCTCTTCCCTTTACATCTCACACATACTTGCCATGCTCATGACAATGGTAGGACTAAACCATCCCAATATGACTTGTTATTACACAATGGCCGCACTCATAGCATCCTTTACATGGGCACATTGCATAAGCTCTCCCCATATGATCTTCATGCTACCTTATTGTGTGCCTTATATGAGAATGCTAACACTCATGCTATGCCCAAGTATTTGTTTCGTTTGCACATTTTTTATAAATATCTAGGAGACAACTACTTGCGACAACATGTGGTGGACAAGAATGGCACGACTCCTTCAGCTATACCACCGGTACTTTATCACTTTCATGGTGATGTGGTTTTGGATCCGTGGGAGGATCTTCCCCAAGGGCGGGAGATGATGTGGAGCCAACGGACATCACCATGGACATGGGCCTCCCGCCAACGGACACACGCATCAAGCATTCAAAGGTGAATTCTATCCTTTACGCGTGTCCTTTCGGTCCTCTCACGGATGGTATATTACTTGACCGCCCACTCCCGTGCATACTTAGGTTCAAGAGCTACACGTGTGTCGAGGAGGAGGTGAAGTGCAAGGGAACAACTACACCATCCGCGAGGGAAGCTTGGAAGAGAAGACGGAAGTGAGGAGAAGATGGTCCACGAGAAGCCGAAGAGAAAGACTCCTTCCCCCAGGAATCGGACGTCCAGGCCCCAGGCCGGACCGTCCGGGTCAAGGACGGACATGGTCCGGGCCAGAACCCAGGCCGTTTGAAGAGAAATTCCCAAAGAAGACCTTCGGCTGTAATTGTTCAGACGTCCGGGCTACAGACCGGACTGTCCGGGCTACAGACCGGACCGTACGACTTGGTCAACACGGCTCCAGATCTTCCTGCGCGCAGCGACGCAGGCCACGGCCATGTACCCCTTCATCCACCCTTATACTATATATACCTCTCCGCCACCTCCTCTTTAGGGTTAGCTAAGATTATACCCAGATTTGAGAGAGCTTATCTCCTACCGTCCCATGGGGATTTGATCTCCTTAGAGATCCTCTCTCAATCCTATCTCCTCCCGCGGGAGAGAGACTCGATCTGCGGATTGAGCCTCAACCTACCCTCTTCTCCCTAGTCACTACTAGGATACTTGCCTCTAGCAGTGCGGGGTAAAGGCCCATTAGCTGTGCGGGTACCCGCGTTGTAGATAACGCGCTACTTCTAACTTCCATCTACAGCGCGGGGTGCCCGCGTTGTAGCTAACAATATAGTTAGCAGTGTGTGTGTAGTAACTCGCACTGCAGAACTTTACTTCCACTAGCAGCGCCTCTAGCCAGCCCGCGCTGCAGGTACATTTTTAGCATTTTTATTTATTCTGCAATATTATTTGTTTATACAGTTTTTTATAAATTTCCAGCATACACACATAACATTTATATACAAAGTGGAATTACACACATATAAACCACATCATATCATAGACATGCAATAGGCTCATCGATCATCATATACATCTATATATCATCTCATAAGTTTAATATCGAACACAAAGGTCAACTTTTCCTAGTTTAACTTCGCTAATATCCAACAACATAATGTTTAACAACAACTACGAACCAACCTACTGATCACCACCACAAGGTGAAATGAAAAAAAAAACAAAAGACACCCCACATTCCATTATGTAATATGGAGAACAACTTGTCTCCATGTTTGATGTTCATCCGATTCACTATCCTTTTCCATCCTCTTATTCTTACGCAGCCATCATCTCCAGCTTCAGTGGAGTAGTCAGTGCTGAAGAGGACATCCCATGCCCATGCAGAAACAACTGTAAGCTTGCCTTGAGGAGGCATCCACTTAGCCGTACATGCTGTCGAGATTCTCTGTTGAAAACATACGAGTAAAGTACTTAGTAATACATTATACTTAATGTTAGGTCAAAAGATTTCTGAAAATGGACTAGTGTGATAGAATAGTAAAAAACATTACCATGATATAATCTTTTACATGTCCTGAAAACAACTTGACAACAAATGGAACATATGGTGTATAAGTTCGCCAATATTATTCAAGTTCACAAATGAAGGAACACCTTTAAGAACATTGATGAAATCATCTTGTTCATCAATTGTCAGTCCAAAGCCACAATTATGAAAAGTATTATCAAACATCTTCCGAACTTCTTTTGGAGCATGGAGATAAACTAACAATTATAAATAAGTTGTCGACTTGGGAAGCAAGAAAATAACGAAGTAAACAAGTTAAAGTTGTTTAATAAACTCACGTGGAGATAGAACCCGCTTAATGTCGTCCACTAGCATCCAAATGTCCTTATTTCGAAATGTTTGACCATCTCGACGACGAAGTTCAAGATCAAATGTTATTTGCATATGATCCTCTAATGCATATGCCTTAATATTGACATCTTTTTTGGCATTCTCATGCCACTCATCGATTTTGACAAAGTCGCAGACATGAGGTCTTGCGTAGCAAGGGATGTGCTTGTTGATTATAAAAAAATGCACGTCAAAACAAAAATTAAGTGAAGCATGCTTAAATAAGAAGATGTCACAGAAGTTGCATACCGTTTGAAATTCGAAGCCCTCCCTAAGCGTGATGGAGAAGTATCTTTCTTCCTCCCCATCCAACTCTAGAAACTTGTCGCACCGACCCGAGTCATCGCCACAATAGTCGCACTCGGGAATTCTATCGTGGTCAGGCATTTTCTGTGTTCATAATTCCAAAATTAGTCCATATACACAAGCAACTACAGGGATGGAGCAAGCGAGCCAAGTAAGATGCACAAGTTCCTTACTTGTGCATATCACAAGGCTCACTCGACCAACCCTGCGGTCACATGGTGTCACAACGGTTTTAATTATTCTTAAAAAGGAACACACATATCAGTTTTTGCCTCATACTTAATTAGGTTGAACACACATAAGCAACTACAGAGATGGCGTTAGCGAGCCAAGTAGGATGCACAAGATTCGTATTTGTGTATATCACAAGGCTCGCTAACTCATCCCTGCTGTCACAATATTGTGTGACAATGGTTTTAATCATCGGCATTTAAAACAAAAGGAAAAACAGATGAACTCACATAAAATGCAACAACAATATTTTATCATATAATATAACTAATATATCTCGAATAATTCAGTCAATGCAACAATAATATCACCAGTACATCTCGACTACAACATCTATGAAATTTACTACTACATCTCGAAAAATCAAACTCGACGACGACCCGGAGCCAAGCCGCGGGCGGTAAACACCCAAAGATAAGGAACCTCCACAGGAACATAGCTTAGGTGAGTGTCGTGAAGAATCTGCCAGGTATTGGCTGTGGAGATTCCGACGTCCAGCGCAACCAAGTAGTGATGGACGTGCTTGTCCTCCTCCCTGACCCGGCGACGTACCAACTCCTCGGGGGCCGGCTCCCTCTGCACCGACTGTGGCCCATGAGACCGCCACCAAAGAAGCTTCGGGTCGACGACAGGACCCGGAATCCTCACCAAGCTTCGCGCCCCGGAAACCACCTCCTAGTGCCAGCCCGGGGGAGCCCAGTCCGGGACATTGCGCATCCCATCAAGCAGGTGCTCTCCACCACCGCTACGGGGATGCGGGCCAGGCATCGTTGCCGAGAACTTATTTAATATACAAAGTTTTATTACAATAAACGATTGAAAAAATTATACTAACTAACAAATTAAAAAAATAAGACAAAAGTACTAACTAACAAATTCTAAAAAAGGAGAAATAGTGCCTCATATTTATATTGGATACATAAGCGATTCCAGGGAGAGTGTGGCAGCGAACCCAAATAGGATGCACAAGTTCCGTACTTGTACATATCACAAGGGTTCGCTTCACACTCTCCCCGATGTCACATAGTTTCACAATATATTTAAATCATCGGCATTCTAAAAAAGAAGAAATAGTGCCTCATATTTAAATTGGACACATAAGCGATTCCAGGGAGAGTGTGGCAGCGAACCCAAATAGGATGCACAAGTTCCGTACTTGTACATATCACAAGGGTTCGCTTCACACTCTCCCCGATGTCACATAGTGTCACAATATATTTAAATCATCGGCATTCTAAAAAAATATCAAAAGTAATGATTAAAAGTAGGAAAATGACTTTAGCATATGTCACTACATTCCTTTTGCTCAGAAAAATTTATACTAACTAACAAACTAAAAAAACGAATATGGGATGATACAATCCCAATTAGTGCCTCATATTTAGATTGAACACATAAGCGAATCAGGGGGGAACGTGGCAGCTACCCAAGTAGGATGCCCAAGTTCCGTACTTGTACATATCACAAGGGTAGCTGCATGCTCTCCCCCGATGTCACATAATGTCACAATATATATAAATCATAGGCATTCTAAAGAAATAGAAAAAGTAATGATTAAAAGTAATTTGATGTCGAAACACCGTTTAATTCCCGTTTTGACAAATCTCAAGCACTCGATATGTCCTACTTTTCTGGCACAATTCATGCCGAATTCCACGGAAATTTTCGGCATGACATTTGCTAGAAATTGGACATATCGAGCGCCTGAAATTTTCCGAAACGGAAATGAATCGACATTCCGGCAAAACATAGGTCACTCATATCCCTGGAAATTTTGAATGCCTCAATATGCTAACAAAAATCCTAATTACCTCAATATGCTAACAAAAATCCTAATTGCCTTAATATGCTAACAAAAACCGTTATTGTCTAAGAAAAATCCTAATTATCTCAATATGCTAAAAGAAATCCTAATTACATCAATATGCTAACCAAAATTCCTAATTGCCTAACAAAAATCCTAATTTCCTAACAAAAATCCTATTTTGCAACCTAACATTGAGGAAGGGGGAGTGGACGACTAACCTGGCAAGGGCCGTCCTCCGGAGACGGCGAGACAGCAAGGAGGGCACGGGCGCGGGCTAGGGCGAGGGCGACGACGATGAGGAGGAGGGCGCGGCGCGGGCACGAGCGACGGAGAGAGGACGGCGACGGAGTGGGCAACGGTGGGCGATGGTGATGAGAGGCGCGGGCCGGGAAGTGTGAGAGTGAGAGTGAGAGTCAGAGTTAGATCCAGATGTATAGCAAATAATCTGCAGCGCGGGTTCTGAAGGGTGCGCTGTAGATGTCTAGTTCATCTACAGCGCGGGGTAACGGCCTGCTCTGCTGATATGTGTGCCCAAAATAACGGGCCGGTGTGCTATCCATATTAGCAGCGAGGGCCACACAGGCCGTGCTGCAGATGTCCTCAGCATCTGTAGCGCGGGCTTTGCGTTGCGCGCTTCTAAATTGGTCGGCTACGGGAACTACAGTTGTCATCACATACTAGCAGTGCTGGTTTAAAGCGCCCGCGCTGCTAATTGCTAATCACCTGCAGCGCGTGGTTACTTGCCTGCGCTGCTAACTTATACCTGCAGCGCGCCCCATAATAGCCGCGCTGCTAATGTCCATTCTGGTATGGCTAAAATCCTAGTAGTGAGTCATAGAAGGAGAGGCCCCAATCCTAGTAGTAGAAGGAGAGGGACCAATCTAGCTACCACTTGTGTGGATGTATGGATAATGTTATGTGTGGATTTGAGTTCCCTTTGTTTGGATCTTGTTCCCCTTCCTGTCTTTTGTGTTCTTCTTGAGTTGCATCTCTTTCCCTCCTCCAAGTTGTGAAATATTTGGACAATCCCTAGGATTTCCCTATATCAGGATGGTTTCCTAATTCATGAAGTGGGTGTTTTAACTTAATGAATTAAACAACTTTGTTCGGTAATATTCTTTAGTAGTGCAAGTGGAAAGAACATTTAGACCATACTACAGTTTAGTACGACTACAAATGGTTTAAGTAGTCTAGCACTTTAAACTTCCATCGTAATTTGTGGTACAATTTTCACAAGTCTCCCATTATATCAATATTTATACTTATCACTTAGATCAAAGCGTAGTGATTTGTATCCTTATATTCTACTTCACACTGTGACTCCTAAATCTGTTGGGAATGTTCCCTCGAGGCAAATAAAATATGTTTTATTAAGCATATTCCATTAGTTCATAATACGTTTTATACTATGCTATAACTGTATTAAGCGGAAACCTTAATACAGGTGTGGTATACAAACAATCAGGTCCCTAGTTAACTCTAGTATACTATTCCAGGGGCCATCTAGAATTGTAAACAGATCTGATCTATGGTCATTGATCAAGCAAGTGTCTTTATCATGCCTGCTATTTTCCGGACCGTAGGGTGTCATACCGGAGAAATAAGAGAGAACTCCGAAATCGTTTCGGAGGAGAGACGGAAAAGTTTTCGTGGTTCCGAATTGTTTGGAAAGTTATTTGAATATGTTTTATTATTTAATTAAATGTATTAAATAGAAAAATATAATTTAAATAATTAATGGAATGTTATCCTTTTTGTTTTGGTTTTTTCTTTAAGAGAAAACAGAAAGAAAAAAAGGAATAAAATAAAAAAGAAAAAAGGTGTGCTAGGCTCCATGGGCTTTTGTCCCATGTAGGTCACTTGGCCACTTGGCCATGTGTGGCCACCGGCCACTTGCGGCCAAGGCAAGGGAGGGCAACTAGTTCTAGAGTACTCGTTCGCGCCTCGGCCCAGCGAACAGCGCCATGTGTCGCGCTCACAGCGTTCCCTTGGGATTTCGTTTTTTTTATTTTTGTGTACGCGTTTTTTATGTTTAAAATTGGTTTTTTCGGTGATTTTTTTGACTTTCCCGGTTTTCGCACGTTTTTTCTATACGTTTTGGCGAAAAAAAATCAAAAAAAATTTCGAAAAAAAAGAGGCACGACCTTACCTCCGCGGGAGGCACGAGTCGTGCCTCGTGCCTCTTTTTTGAGGCACTCATGCCTCTAAAAATAGAAAAAAAACAGAAAAACGAGGCACTCGTGCCTCTTTTTTGGAGGCACTCGTGCCGCTAAAAATAGGAAAAACAGAAAAATGAGGAACTCGTGCCTCATTTTTTGAGGCACTCGTGCCTCTTTTTTGACGCACTCGTGCCTCTTTTTTGAGGCACTCGTGCCTCTAAAACAAGAAAAACAGAAAAACATGAAAAGGCACTATCGTGCCTCCGTGAGAGGAACCATCGTGGCTCTACGAGAGGCACTATCGTGCCTCCGCGAGAGGCACTCGTGCCTCTAAAAAACAGGAAAATGGAAAAGCGCCAGAGCACTCCACTTGGCGCGCGCTCGAAGCGCCACTTGGCGCGCACGGAGGAAACGCGGTGCTCGTTGCAACGAGTACTCTTAAACTAGTGATCTCGAAGGCAAGGCCACGGCCATGCACATGGTGGTGGCACATGTGGTACTTTTTTAGTACACATTGTTAAGCCACGTGCATGTGCACCCCTTTTCCCCCTATATATAGATGTGAATGGTGCCTCTTTTTCAACACAGAAAATTCCAGAAAAAGTACAGATAAATTATGTTGATCTCTCTCTCCCTCTTTCTCCCTTCTATGAGCGGACTCCCCTTGTTTGGAGTCTGCACTAGGTTGGAGGTTTCTCCTTTATACTCACGCCGTCGTGCTGCTCGGGATCCGAATCCATCTTCTTTCCGCTGCTCGCCTGGTTCGGAGCCCGGAGGGACGTCGGATACACCATATGTATGTGTGTAATCCCGCGAGGCACTATACTTGTGGTGCTACTTCATCGTCGTGGTCGTATCGCGGCGTTTTCACCAACAATGTTCTGACGAGGACGTAATCGCGTCATCGTCCCCGGGTGGCTACTGGAGTCATCGTGGAGTTGCGCGGTATCGAGGATTGCCGATATGACTACACCAACCACGTTCACGCGGGAACGTTTCCCGCTTAACAGACTACATACCCATATCATAGGTCTTGGGATTGGGTATGAAAAAATTTGTGTTTTCTGCCTCGAACCCCAACAGCGGTATCAGAGCAAGGCTATGCATAGATGTATTTTACGGATAGAACACATCTAATATGTGGGCATCAATTCTCCAATTGTTACCCTCTCACGTGTACTCGTTTAGCATTGCGGCAATGTCCTGATGAAGCGGCCCCGACCGACCATACGCGTTTACGTGAGACTGGTTCCACGCTTGACATATGGCTTGTACCATATAAGTGGTTGGGGTGTCTGTCTCTCTAACATTAGCTTTGCGAAGACATTTGCAACGGAGGGCCCCGATAGGGGTGTAATAGAGACAATTGCGGGATTGGTGTTGTGGCTTGTTTTCGTGGGATAGAAAATGGTTCTTTTCTGGAAACCCTAGCCGCCACGTAAAACTTGCAAAAGATAAAGTAGAAAGGCGTTTTTAACTTTAATTTGCATGTCGGGGGGAATCATAGCATGTATGATTTACTGTTACATCATGTTTTGCTAATATGCTAGACATAACGACGGTAGCATTAATAGCATAATCTCTCACAATACCAACATTGTGTTCTCCCTTAATGGGCACCGCCTGAAAGTATCGCCCATATGGCCGACATTCCGTACATATCGGATGTCACACATATTAAATGGCGTTCGAATGAGGTTGGGTTCGGAAAGCCTAGCATATGAAGATATGGCCTTCCTGAACAACTAACATTAAGGTTGGATTGGCAGGCTTGACGTATGTAGATGCGGGCCTGTAACACAGTAGATTGAAAGATCGAGCACGAGTCACATAGATGTTGTGATTGGCATGATGGCCTACCTTAAACAACATACTGATGGCCGTGACGATCGGGGGAGGTATGGTGTTCGAGGATTGTGTAATCACTTAATAAATTTGAGAGATGTTGTACTAAGTGGGAGTTTTAGAATTAATTAAAATTGAACTCCACATATTATGAACTTAATCTTCATGTCTAAGAAAATATCATTGTAGATAATGTCATACCCAAAATGTTTATAACTAAGGTTGTTTAGCGTTATGAAGAACTTAACGTAGATGGTCTTACTTCATTAATGTGTACCAAAACCGTTACAGACATACTCGTTAGTAATGACTTGCTAAACGTAATACGAACTGCTAGGAGATACACCTGATAACTCCGTAATTAAGGAAGATGATGATGAGTATCGCACTCACCGTCACTTATGAATGACTGTCCAATACACCATACTTTATTCTATGAATATGAATTGTGAATGCATGTTAACCAACACGTATGACGTGCTAGGTGAACTTGGAAGCACTAGGTCACAAATCAGAGTAATGGAATATGAGTATATGGACGGGGTTTCTTTCAACCATGATGGAAGGAACAACCTGCTGGGAAAGTCGCTTGGAAACTGTATAAGATACATGAACACCTTGTGTACAACTTGGACTACTAAATTGACTGGTTAATTTGCGATAGTTGGGGAGTTGCATCCGCTTCTTTCCAGCTACAAAGACCATGTCTAGACTATGTCATGAAGGAGAATTGTTCACTTGTCGTGAGGTCATGGTTAAAGTTAAGAACTTTAAGAGTATAACCAATGCAGAAATAGTCATTGACAGAGAAAATATATTTGATATACGAGTTATAAATGTCTTTACCCACAAGACACTAATTGCGGTTGATTAAGTATTTGATGCTTGAACATACTTCTTGAGAGTGGCATGGAAGGGATGGGGTGACAATGTGTGCTGACGGTAACCAAGATAGTTGATGGTCGACAACACTCTCCCTCTACATCGATCATTTGATTAATATATGAATAAATTTATGATCATTTGAATGTGAACTATATTAGTGTGTCTTGCATCTTGCATATTATTCATATTAGTGAGTAACAAGTCAGTTGTTCTCCTTTTATGAATGATATCTTTTATGGTCACATTACGGTTATGAATGAGTTATTCTTATATTGATGATAGTAGTTTGATCATTTATAAGAAATATTCTAATGCCAAGAAATTATCCAAACTTAATAATGACACTACTTTTTAAGTCATGAATGGTTTGATGAAGTCTTGGGATACTTGATCTCTTGACACATGAAAATCATGCCTCTTTAGGTGAGATGACTAAAACCTCGCATTCTGGTAAAACGGAGTGTGTACTGATTGTTGAAATATCATACATTGTGATGTATCGTATATCATCATGTACTGAATTTCATTATTTCGTGAACTTCGTATGTGGACTTATATGAATACGTGTATTCACTTACGAAACATGAGTCTGAAATAATTTGATAGTATCAAAAGGTATTTCAGAGTAAAGATGGATATTAAATTAACAAGAAAGAGAAGTCTCTACGATTTGATCAAAGTGACAAATGTTTTGAGTTAGTCATGGGCATAAAGACTTGTGAAAGTTGTTTCACAAATTAAAATGCTTGGACACTTCAATATAGTTGATGTTCCTGAACATCGTAATCATACTATATTGAATAGTGTATGGTCTAAGTTATGTGTTACCGAGTTACGTTATTATTGTTTAGAGTTATTAATTTGATATGCAAACACTCACTTCAGTATAGGGAACCATCTGAGTTCGTGGAAACCAACACTATATATGTCATGGTGTATCGTGGTTTCTAGGAAGCCTGATTTGTATGATAAATCATCTTTGTAGTGTATCCTTAGTCAACTATGGATGCATCTTCCATAACTAGAACCAAAGGAGCAAAACTTGTATTGCTAAGTTTGGTGTTTGTCAAGAATTATTCTTGATAAATGTGGTAATGGAAGAAAAGTGAAAGTTCAACCAAGGTAATTGACCTTGCCTCCAGATGTCAGAGTAACGCAACGGAATATGTTCCGGAAGCAAAACTCTACAATTAGAGGAGAAACTAATGATAATGATCATGATGTTTTGATTGAAGCTTTTACTGAACAAAGTAGGATTCAAGAATACATATTTGCCCTTGTGCAAAATAATATTCATGATTCACTTGTCAAGTTAATGGAACAAGACATACCTACGAACTACAAAGATGGGATGGTGGACCTAAGTACGAGATATGACTATGAGTCATGAAATCCTATATTGAGTTTCAGTTAAGATTGCATGGATCTTATCGAGTAAGGAGGTTCCTTGATATTCCCAATAACTTCATGGTTATAAGGAATAAATGTGAACACCAAAGAAGACATCAAGATTGATTTATCACAAAGAATGTTTCTGACAAATTCAATAGGTTGACTACAACATGTAGCAATGCTTGAGTCAATGGGATATTCACTACAATTGATCCAAAATTGTTATCAATACCGTGACTTCCTCAAATCCTTCATTTGAAGAAGTGTTGTAATTGGTACAACAAGAAGGTTTTGAAAACATATGGATTCGAGTGTCTCGTGACAGGAATTCTTGATTTGATTAATGATCAGAGGATATTGGACTTAGCCAAAATATCGAGGAAACATGCATTTGTATGAAACTGAGTGGGAGATGAATAATTTCCTAAACTTAATATGTGGACGACATATTTTGAGTGGGAGCTATGTGAGTGTTATCCTGAACTTAATATGTGCATGACATATTTTGAGTGGGAGCGTGACAACATTCTCATATATGGATAACATATTAAAAATGGTGTAGCTGGTATTAATGATTATTTGAATCTTTCATAAACGTAGATGAATAAGTATTAAACATTGAAGATCTATTAAGATAGATTAATCTATTTGATAAAAATTGAGTCGGAATACTTTCCTGGATAAGATTCTGAAGGAGTTCAGAATGGGACAATTCAAGAAGTAGTTCTTACTTGTATGTGTCTAAGAAAAGTATCGAGTTGATCTCAGTACAATAACAATGTTAGATGAAAGAAATGGATGTGCTACATCCTCTATGCCTTTGTCATAGGTTCTTTCATACAAAACCAGAGTTATGTACTTGACTTAATGTGACCCATGTTCTTAGTAGTAAGAACATGTTGTGATATGATTTATGAGTAAATAATTGAACAAAGAGTTAAGTTTATCCTTCAGTGTATGGAGAGAACTGAGGATACATCTCCAATTTGTAAAGGATAGTGGACTTGACCATAAATGTTATGCTGATTCAAGTTCTGACACTAACCTAGAAAATTGAGATATCATACTAATAAATGCCTAAGTTGAAAGAAACATGGTTAGACATCAAAGTTGCATACAATGCACTAAGGAATAAGTCTACATTGATGTGGCTACTTTAGAAGTTGCAGGAGTTATAATTTGGCTGGAGAAGTTCGACTTCTGACTAAGTGAGTTTTTAGTGTGCATGACTAAGTGAAGGTCTGCGTGATCCAACAGACGTCATTGCTGAAACACAATGAACGCAGTCTCACTCCACCGCCTAAGAAATAAATCTCATCATTATATTGGATAATGAAGAAATGTCAAACTAGGTTACATTAAAGATTTGCAAAAGACATAAGGATCTGAATGGTTCAGACCGTTGATACAACCTTTTACACAAGCAAGCATGATCTATAACCATATACATGATATGTACTTATGATCCACAGAAAAATGCAGCTAGATTATTTGTACTCTAGTGCAAGTGGGAGACTGTTGGGAATGTGCCTTAGAGGCAAATAAAATATGTTTTATTGAGCATATTCCATTAGTTCACAACACGTTTTATACTATGCTATAATTGTATTAAGAGGAAACCTTAACACAGGTGTGTTATACAAACAAGCAGGTCCCTAGTTAACTCTAGTATACTAGTCCATTGGGCGATTGATGATCAAGGTTTCCTGATCATGAGAAAAATAAGTCTGTTAGCAATGGAGTCGTATCATTGGGATAATGATATGATGGACATACACCCACCAGAAGTGTTGCGATGTGATCAAGTCACATAGCTCGACATTGCAATAACTATAACGTAGTGACCAGATCCTTTTACCGTAATGATCATATGTAATTGTCATATATGACGAGACTTTGATTTGTGTCCCTCCGCCTCACTGAAATATGCTGGACATAACGGTGCACTTTTGTAAGGCCTGATATGCGGTACTGTTCCAGATCTAGGTGTTTCCACCCAGATCCGGGGACGAAGCACATATCGGTCCCACCGCGACATATGCCAAAGCCATATGCCCCGGATTTCCAACATGATATCACAACAGTACAGATACAAGGATACAACATCTCATACAATCGGCATACAACTGCCTCAAATACAATACAACAGCGGAAGGTACATGTCTGAGTACAGACTACAATCAAATGCCTAGTGGCAAAGAGAAAAACATCGATCCCCATAACCACACGGGTCCAGACCCTCCGCCGGGATCCGCCTAACTAGTCGTCGTCGAGTCTCCACGTGAAACGTCGATCACCATACCTGTTGTCGATCAAGAACCCTGAAAAGAGTTTGGGGGTAGTATCATGAGTACAGAGGTACTCAGCATCCAACTGTAGTGGTCATCTGACCCAGCAAGGACTTCATCACTCGTCATTCTAGGACAACTAGTAGTTTACGGTAAGGAAGGGGTAAGTGGTGAGGTTGCTGCCGCACTAGCATTTATGAAGTGGCTAACGATCTAGAGAGTAAGATAAGAAGCCAAGCAATCGATGAGGAATCGCCTCTAACAAGTCTTGCTATCAACTACTACGCAAACATAACACCTATCCTATCCTTGTCCTCCTCTTTGCATCCCGACGAAGAAGAAGCAGTCAAGGCACACACACACACGTTGATCAAGTTATATTAAGATTATCTCAGTTGTTATTGTATATGAACAAGGAGTAGGTCTCAAGTAGTCCATAACCGTGGACACGGCTTCTCGAAAAGATTTAACCCTGCAGGGTTGTACCAACTGCCCATTACGAGGCGTCGCATGCTCGCCCATCTCTCTCAATTGCTACCCATCATAGGCAACCATTTTATGATTTAGTTCCAAGAGATCCGAAACGACAGGTCCCTCTAACTAACAACGAACAAATCCGGGTGGCCCCCGGGGAGTCGACACCCAATCCAAACGCTGGCCACGCTCTCGGATCAGACTCTTCCGTCTCAACAAGGTTTGGGTTACCAAGACGCCTCACGTGAGGCCTCGGGCCCTCGCCGGTCAAAGGTGGACCAACAGGGAAACATGTCGTCACTGGTCCGGGTTGGTTTAAAAACTACTGGCAGCTGACCAGCACACACACGGTTTCAAATGGTAAATCAGCTTGGGCCACCACTAGAAATGCTTGAATCTAGGTAGGTAAGAAAAGGGGACCCCATAAAATCCCACACGCGATTAGGCACGCTCAGTCTTAAAACCAATACCCGGAACTCGGAACCTAGGTGACTCGAATGGAACAAAGCGTCGGGGCGGGATAGCCTAGACCTTCCATCCTTCGTCGAATATATAGTCAACATTATAATAATCATATCATAGCCAACAATATAATAATGTGATATCCCAAACCAAGTAGTAACAGGGTAACATCGTAGCATCCTAAGCATGCATACTAAGCAGGGGATGAGCAACGAGCAACAGTAAAATGGCAGTACAAGGTTTGCTGGGAAGGGACATGGCTGTATCGGTTTGAAAGAGGTTGTAAACATGTGGTAGGATCAAACATCGAACCTAACCTAGACTAGCATGCATACCGCTGGTTGAAATAGAATGGATCATAAGTAATTTATAGTCCTTGCCTGTTGATAAGTCGGGTTCCGAAGGTGTAGTTGATCGCAAGCTCGCATCGTCTCCGAAGGTACCCGCGCAAGCACACAAGACGATAAACACTGGAAAGCAATCAACAAGCAGCATCTATTACTACGAGGCAAACACGAGAAAGCATCAACAACAAGGCAACACGAGACATCGCACCTACCGTCGAGAGCGGTTACTAACAGGTTAAGTGGGGTATCGGTCACACACGACGAATACCGCACGTTTATGGAGGTTCAAGTTATTTAGCTACAGGTGATCAACCAACGGTTATTAACATGGCAACTTAAGCAAGCATGGCATATCACACAAACATGTCAAGAGGTGAAGCATAAAGGAAACTATCTATGCAAGTCAATTTAAGTGAGGCACAACCTAAACATGGCATAACACTAAGTGTCGCACGATGATTAAAAGATTTGGTACTGTTCTTTCCTAAACCATATTTTAGGTTGGTTAACAACAGAAAACAATAGCATAAACACAAAGTACACGAAAAACTAATCAAGTTACATACAAGGAACACTCCAAACGGAGTTACGGTTAAAAAGATACAAGCAAAACAAGTTACGGGCACAATCTGCCAACATCAGGAAGCACACTTTAGAGCAATGCATAAACAGGATAATCAATGAAAACAAGCTCACAAATGATATGGAACTAAAGTAGACATGACAGGTAAGGCATGGCAAAAATAATCATGCAAAAAGGCATCATAGATCAAAAGATATTAAGCAAACAACATGGCATCGGAACGTTACAGACTTAGAGAAAAACAGAGGTGGCTGTCAAAAACAGCAGCATAGAAACTTTGGAGCTAAATAACTATATGACCAGTAATGCTAACATGAAGATGCAATACATGTAATGAAAGTAGACATGATGCTTAACAATATGCAATTAGAATCACTTAATTCTGATAAGCGGTCGCGACACACTCGTCGACCGAAGTTGCAACAAAATATAAACAGCAGCACTCTAACAGCAGGGTAGCTACTTTGGAGCAAGATACAATCATGATGCAGAAATAAATTATGGCATGTGAATGCATGAAACTGAAGTAGAAACAATGCTTAACGCAACGCAAAAGGAATCACTCAATTCCGACGTACGGTTGCGAAGCAACCGGCCCCCGAAGTTTCAATCAAGCAACAGTTTCAGCAAGTTTAACAACAGCAGTTGCAATTAACGATCTGATGCCCTGTTTAGCACACAATTACACAATCAACATGACCTCAAATGCAAAAGCTCACAAAAATCAATTAAAGTACACGCATTACAAAACGGGAAATCGCATTACAAAACGGGATCAGCAGCAGTTATTTCCAGACTTAGCAGAAATTTACAGAGGTAAAAGAAAAAAAAACAGACGGAATAAAAATAAAAATAAAATAAAAAAGGGTGCTGGGCTGGCTCACCCATGGGATGAGCCCATCCGGCTGGGCTGAGGAGGCGGCTTGGGCCGAGGGGGATGCTGGGCCTGGGGCGCTTGGTTGGGCTGCTGGAGGTCGGCCCAGGGCGGCTTTTAGCGGGCGCTGGCTCATCCCGAAGAAGCCGGCGGCAACCGACGCCGGGAGGCGACCTCGCCGATGTATCCGCGCGGTGGGGAGGCGTCCAGGCGGCGTTGGGAGAAGGGCGAGCGGAGGGGTCGGATCCTGTGGCTGGGGCGGCGCCGGCTTGAAGGCTTGAGGCGGGGCGCCGGCTTGAAGGTTTGAGGCGGGCGGCCATGGCGGCTGCAGTCCGCGTGCTGCACAGAGAGAGGAGGGGTGAGGGGAGGGAAGGAGAGGAGGAGGGAGAAGAGAAGAGGGAGAGGAGGGAGGCTGGCCGGGCAGCTGCTGGTCCCCGGCGGGCGGCGGCTCGGTCGTGGAGGCGCGGTGGAGAGGAGTTGGAGGAGAGAGGTAGGAGACTAGACGCGATCTGGGCCGTCGGATCTCCGGATCTGACGGTCAAGAACTCATTGGGCAGAAAATTGGACGAAAATGGTGGTATTTTTGGAGCAATGTGGAGGGGGTGGCTGCAATTTTGTGGCTAGGGAAACCCTAGAAATGGGGTGGGAGTGTGGTGGTCTTTATATAGCCCCGGTGGGTGGCAGTTTGCAAAAACATCCCTGGTTTTGCTCTCGCGCGCACGGTGCTCACGTTTCTGACCGCCGGGGGTCTGCAGGACCTCCGATTCGGGTAAAACTTCGAACTGCGCGATCAGTGCGTCGAGCCGGAGGCGTTCACCTCGCACTGGAACCATTCCGAGAACACTTTCCAGCGCCCTATAAAAATATTCCGTTCAATTATTAAACGGGGTTTTTCGTTCCGTTGGCTGCGGCTAGTCTTGTGCGGTTTCGCGACGGTGATCGAGCGAAACCCGGTGTCGCAAAGGTCGAGTGTCAGGGTGGCAAGGGTCGGTCTCCGTCCGATACGAGATAAGAGGGGGAAAAATAATCGCCGATCGATAAATGGGGGATGCAAACACCGCAAACAAATCAGACAATCAAACAATTCACACCGAAAACAAAATTTTCAATTTTTGTGAAAACTGGGCTGTTACAACTTTGGGTATTCCGAAATATATGGTTGATGAGTATGCAAATAGATCAAAGAGGGATTTGTCCATCCGAGTGACGGATAGGTACTCTGGGCCCACTCGATGATATTGCATCATAAGGTTTTCGCAAACATGTGACTAGGTCATGGAGTTGTAATATCATGGGAACGAGTGAACTTGTTTGTTGAGAACGAGCACGAACTAGGTATATTGGATACCAATGATCAAACCTCGGACAAGCAAAGTAGCGTAGGTCAAAGGGAACAGGCACACGGTTAATGGATCCAACAACGATTGAAGTTCATTCGATTGAAGCGCAGGGGCCATCTAGGATTGTAACCAGATCTGATCGATGGTCATTGATCAAGAAAGTTTCTTGATCATGTCTGTTGTTTCTCGGACCGTAGGGTGTCACAATTAAGGGTATTCGACGCATTATCGATAGATTCGGGATCACCGGAGAAATAAGAGAGAACTCCAAAATCGTTTCGGAGGAGAGACGGAAAAGTTTCCGTGGTTCCGAATTGTTCGGAAAGTTATTTGAATATTTTTCATTATTTAATTAAATTAATTAAATATTAAAATATAATTTAAATAATTAATGAAATCTTATCCTTTTTGTTTTTGTTTTTTCTTTAAGAGAAAGAAGAAAGAAAAAATGGAATAAAAGAAGAAAAAAAAGTGTGCTAGGCGCCATGGGCATTTGGCCCATGTAGGCCACTTGGCCACTTGGCCATATGTGGCAGCCGGCCACTTGCGGCCAAGTTAAGGCCACGGCCATGCACATGGTGGTGGCGCATGTGGTACCTTTTTAGTACCACATTGCTAAGCCAGGTGCCTGTGCACCCCTTTTCCTCCTATATATAGATGTGGAGGGGGCCTCTTTTTCAACACAGAAAATCCCAGAAAAAATACAGATAAATTCTGTTGATCTCTCTCCCTCTTTCTCCCTCATATGAGCGGACTACGCTTGTATGGAGTCTGCACTAGGTTAGAGGGTTCTCCACTATACGCACGTCGTCGTGCTGCTCGGGATCCGAATCCATCTTCTTGCCGCTGCTCGCCTGGTTCAGATCCCGGAGGGACGTCAGGTACACCGTATTTGTAATCCCGCGAGGCACTACACTTGTGGTGCTACTTCATCGTCGTGGACGTATCACGGCGTCTTCACCGACAACGTTTCGACGGGGATGTAATCCCGTCATCGGTCTCAAGGACCGGGTGGCTACTGGAGTCATCGTGGAGCTGCGCGGCATCGGGGATTGCTGATACGACTACATCAACCACGTTCACGCGGGAACGTTTCTCGCTTAACGGACTACATACTGGTATGTGACCTATTCCATCTGTTACTTGCATCTCCATAGCATAGGTGTTGGGATTGGGTATTGTAGGATATGAAAAAAATTGTGTTTTCTGCCCCGAACCGCAACAAAATCTCATTTTTATGATCTCAATTGAATACAATGTTCAATTGATCATATGAATTATTTAATGATAAGACACGTGCCCATTTAGTACATCATTTATGTATAATGATTGGCACAAGTTCTACTTGCTAGAACTTTGTCATGGTCATGTTTAATGCAGAGGTTCATAGATCGTGTATCTAATCCATCTCATGCAATCAAGTCATGACTTTCATCCGATAATAAATGCACAAGTCAAATCATATATTTAATGACTTCATCAGTTATGGAATCACCTTATGCAATTAAATCTTTGACTTGTGGTAATCAAGACAACTTTATCATTAAACATTGATTGTCACTTGACAATAATAACAGTATTATAAATGCTTTCTATCATAATATAAATCAAGACGTAATCAAAGTATAAGCACACTTTATTCATTTAACCAGAACAACTGACTTGTCTCATTACATGAATAACTTTGTCTTGCGAGATGCAAGACACTCAACTAAGTGTCCATACTATAACGATTACATAAGATTTATCTGATACTCTAAGTATTTCCTATGATAGATGTCTCGGTGGAATCCATGATCTCCATCAACTGTCTTGGTTTCCATCAATCCTTGATTTCACCTCTTCCCGTCCATGCAATGGCAGGTCCTGTTTTCATAAAACATAATAAGTATCAGATACTCATTAACTGGAAAAAAACATTTATAAAGTACATCAAGTATATACCTTCTTCATCGACAACTTCTCCTTCAATGGGTTCAACCTCCAGATAGAGAAGTCTATCAATGAAGTCAGAGAACTCGAGGCTTTCACCTCTGCCGACATATCCATGGACATGGTCTGTATAGCTCAGTGGAAGCGAGTGCAACACCATGGATATCGCAGACTCATCTGTGGTCCAATAGGGAAAGTCATCTATGAGGCTTAGATGTATCTCATGCATCTTGGCCAGGTGTACTTTTAGACAAGATCCCTCTGTCATGGTCATACCAAAGGTATACCCCTAGGCAAGGGAAACCAAAGGGTACCCTCAAGCCCTTGGGTTTCCACCACACCGAACAAAATAAATGAGATCAGTAAAGAATATAGAGCTTTATCAATCCCAGAAGCTCAATTCCCTGTGTCTCCAAGTAACACGTTACTCGAAAGACAGAAAACACCTCCGAGTAGTTAGTCACTCGGAGGGCAAACAACATCCGAGTAGTTCAGTACTCGGAGAAGATGACTGGCGAGCTATTCGTTACTCAGAAGATAGGAACGCAACGGACGGGGAACATTAAAGACTGCGGGCGTTTCCTCCTCCTTTATTAGCAGTAATGGGTAGACCGTTTCTTGTATTTAGTATGCATTTAACCCTGTAATTAAAGACCCATTAAGCTGAGGCATTAAAGGGGCAGAGGCACACTCTATATAAGCCTCCCCCCCTCATCCAGTAGGGGCACGTGCAACACCATTTTCCTCAACCTTTGAGAAAGAACACCCCAGTCAGCTTGGGACATGATTAAGGTTTTTATCTCTAAGGAGGGGCCTAACATGTATAATTTCCCCTGCGTCAACCACTCTACGTACAGATTCATTTAGCTCCTTTCATACCCCTATCTCTATTGTCAGGATTATATCCCCGATAGTTGGCGCCCACCGTGGGGATGAGTTGATCAGCAATCGTAGAGATGGCGTTTTCTTCATCCTCCTCGCTGATTCGCGGCTCCGAGCTCATCGTCGGAGAGATATTTTGTTTCGGATAATTGGCCTTTTTGGCTGATGACTCCTCATGGTTGGCGGATTCACCGCTCCAGGCGCAGCTGCTACCTTCGAGAGGCAGCTTCCACTTCCAAGCTGACGAATCGGGGGCTCTGCGCCTCCAACTTTCGGCTCATCGTCAAGCACCAGCTCCCTCATCAGTCCACCATAAGAAGAAGCACTCGGTCCGTCAACGAGCTCATCATCGCGGCAAACAAGTCAAGGTGTAGCAGGTGGCAGTCATCGACTCGGTGGAGTCAGCCCAGAAGGCCCTAGAAGAATTGATCGCAAGAGAAGGCTCGGCGGCATCTCTTTTGCATCTGTTTAACTCGGCTGAAGAGGAAGGCATGGCAGTATTAGACCCCGAGCTAGATGAAGAATAGGAGGGAAGCAGCGGAGCTCCAGTCGCAGTCGCAGAAGTGTGCATGGAGGAAACTCCACCTCCTCAACCGTCACCAGCTCGGGATGGTCGTGCCCGAGATGAAGTGAACAGCCCGTCCGGGGCTGATGGTCGAGAGCCAACTCGGCGCGTGTCCGCTTCCGAAGGTTAGAACTCGTAGAATCAAGCCGGCAGCCCCGACCCCTTACTCAAGAAGAGAACGCAGAAGCAGAAGCGGTCGAGCGACTGTTAAATACCCCTATCGACACAAGAACTCTGGAAGGTCGAGGTCTGGAGGCGGCTAAGTTAACCAACCTGGCCGAGCGGGAGCGCCTGGCCGAGCTGGAGAGCACCCTGGAACACCAGGCTCGAGAGGTCGCTCGGCTCAAGCAAAGAAGAACAAGCCGGCAGCTGCGAGGGCAAGGAAGAGAACCCTTCCAAGCTATGGGAACTCCAGTGGAAAATCCCATAGCCGCAACTCGGATTGCAAACTCTCTGCAGCCTAGTGGATCGGCAGCAAAGGGAATTCATCATTTGGCGTTCTTGTTGCAAGCCGCAGTAGATCAAAACGCTGCAGTCAGTCAATCACAGCAGCGGATCCATTCCCAAGTTCCTCCCGCAAGAACGTCGCAGTCGGTGCGTACGCCTTACGGTGAAGAACGGGGAAATATGAACAATTCCCCTCGGTGCAGAAATGACCTACGAGGATATCACCGCCAAGATCAGTACCAGCACGAAGAATACAGAAGACCAGATAACTATGAGGCTCACAGGTCTGGTCGAGCTGCTCCTCAGAGAGAAGAGTTCCATCAGCATCGAGGCGACCGTTATGTAGATGTTGAAGATGACGCCCGAAGCCATCTGGCGCAGAGCCGAGTTGATCGTGCTAGGTCCCATCGGCAGGATCAGGCTCGTCCCTCAATGGCTACAGGGCCGGTTTGCTTCAGCGAGAGAATTCGGTCTACCCCTATTCCTCCTCACTTCAGGATAGCTCAAGGAGTAGATAAGTACCGAGGCGATGCCAAACCCCAGACATGGTTGTATGATTACAGAATAGACGTGCAAATCGGAGGGGGAGGGGATGAGATAGCTATGATGCATCCGCTCCTGATGCTAGAAGGCTCAGCTCGAACATGGTTAAACCAGCTCCACCCTAGTAGCATCTGGATTTCGGAAGACCTCGAGAGGGTTTTTGTCAAGAACTTTGAAGGGACCTACAAGAGGCCTAGAGGGCTAACCGAGTTGCAGCTGTGCGTACAAGGAAACACTGAATCCACTCGGGACTATATCCAGAGATGGATCACGCTTCACAACTCGGTAGAGGGAGTCTCCGAGTTCGAAGCCATCCATGCTATCAAGAAAGGAGTCAAGTACAGAGAGCTGAGTCTCAAGTTGGCGAGATCACCCCATGTTACCTCACTCGGAAGGATGATGGAGAAAGAAAATAAGTACACTAATGGAGAAGAGGAGATTCGCCAAAAGACTGTAAGGCCCGATATGCGGTACTGTTCCAGATCTAGATGTTTCCATCCAGATCCGGGGACGAAGCACATATCGATCCCACCGCGACATATGACATAGCCATATGCCCCGGATTTCCAACATGATATCACAACATTACAGATACAAGGATACAACATCTCATACAATCGGCATACAACTGCCTCAAATACAATACAACAACGAAAGATATATGTCTGAGTACAGACTACAAGCAAATGCCTGCTGGCAAAGAGAAAACATCGATCCCCATAACCACACGGGTCCAGGCCCTCCGCCGGGATCCGCCTAACTAGTCGTCGTCGAGTCTCCACATGAAACGTCGATCACCATACCTGTTCTCGATCAAGAGTACAGAGGTACTCAGCATCCAACTGTAGTGGTCAACTGACCTAGCAAGGACTTCGTCACTGGTCATTCTAGGACAACTAGTAGTTTACGGTAAGGAAGGGGTAAGTGGTGAGGTTGCTTCCGCACTAGCATTTATGAAGTCGCTAACGGTCTAGAGAGTAAGGTAGGACGCCAAGCATTCGATGAGGAATCGCCTCCAACAAGTCTTGCTATCAACTACTTACGCAATCATAACACCTATCCTATCCTTATCCTCCTCTTCACATCCCGACGAAGAAGAAGCAGTCAAGGCACACACACGTTGATCAAATTATATTAAGATTATCTCAGTTGTTGTTGTCTATGAACAAGGAGTAGGTCTCAAGTCGTCCATAACCATGGACACGGCTTCTCGAAAAGACTTAACCCTGCAGGGGTGTACCAACTGCCTATTACGAGGCTCCGCACGCACACCCATCTCTCTCAGTTGCTACCCATCACAGGCAACCATTTTATGATTTAGTTCCAGGAGATCCGAAACGACAGGTCCCTCTAACTAACAACGAACAAATCCGGGTGGCCCCTAGTGAGTCGACATCCATCTCAGGAGCCGGCCGCGCTCTCGATCTGGTCTCAACCGTCTGTCGCGGGTTTGGATAGCCGGTTAATCACACATGGGACACCGGGTCCTCAGCCGGACAAGGTGGGCCAGCAAGGGAACTAAGTCCTCACTGGTCCAGGTTGGTTTGTAAACAACTGGCGGCCGACCAGCACACACACGACTTCAAATGGTAAATCAGATTGGGCCACCACTAGAAATGTTTGAAGCTAGGTAGGTAAGAAAAGGGAACCCCATAAAATCCCACACGCGGTTAGGCACGCTCAGTCTTAAAACCAATACCCGGAACTCGGATCCTAGGTGACTCGAATGGAACAAAGCGTCGGGGCGGGATAGCCTAGACCTGCGATCCTTCGTCGAATATAGTCAACATTTATAATAATCATATCACCAACAACAATATAATAGTGATGTGATATCCCAAACCAAGGAGTAACAGGGTAACATCGTAGCATCCTAAGCATGCATACTAAGCAGGGGCTGAGCAACGAGCAATAGTAACATAGCAGTACATGGTTTGCTGGGAAGGGACATGGCTGTATCGGTTTGAAAGAGGCTGTAAACATGTGGTAGGATCAAACATCGAACCTATCTTAGACTAGCATGCAAACCGCTGGTTGAAATAGAATGGATCATAAGTAATGTATAGTCCTTGCATGTTGATAAGTCGGGTTCCGGAGGTGTAGTTGATCGCAAGCTCGCATCGTCTCCGAGAGGTACCCGCGGAAGCACACAAGACGATAAACACTGGAAAGCAATCAACGGTGCACCACTATTACTACGGAGCAATACAAGATCAAAGAGACAACACAAGGCACGGCAACGCGATACGGATCTATCGTCGAGAATGGTTACTAACAGTTTAAGTGGGGTATCGGTCACACACGACGAATACCGCACGTTTACGGTGGTTCAAGTTGCTTAGCTATAGGTGATCAACAAAGGTTGTTAACATGGCATCTCACTGAAGCATGGCATATCATACAAACATGGCAAGAGGTGAAGCATAAATAAACTACCTAAGCTAGTCAATTTAATTAGGGTGAAATCCTAGACATGCAAACTATTGCGGACCCCACAATAAAAATGCAATTTGGTACTATTTTTCCCTAAACAATATTTTAGAATTTTATTTAGCAAGCAAGAACAGAATAAACACAATCTACATGCAATTCTAGTCAAGTTACAAATAAGAAACATTTTAAACAGAGCAACGGTTAAAAAGTTATGGCAGTTACAGTTAAAGTGGCAAGCAGTCTAATTAGCAGATAACCAACAGGTAAACAAGTCAAACATGGAAACAAGCAACATTTTAATAATCTACGCGCAAAATGGAGCAACTTTCATGTAGAAAGCGTCTCCATCGGAGCTACCGGTGAAAAGATACGGGCACCACAATAAAAAAATACAATCTGCCTAAATAACAGAAAAAGAAAAAGAAAAAGGAAAAAAACTACCATCTGGGCCGAAAGCTACTGGCCCAACAGAAAAATAAATAAATAAAGAAAACAACAAAAAAAAGGCTGGGCGCTCACCCCATGGGCCGTGGCCCATCTGGAGGGGGCGGCCTGGGCTGGCTGGCGCCGGCTGCTGGGCCTTGGGGGCGCGCCGGCCCAGCTCGGCGTGGACGGTTGGAGCGGCTCGGGCCTCTGCTCCCGTCCCGACAGGAGCCAGGCGGCGACGGAGGGGCTCGCCGGCCGGCGAGGGGTGCGGGGACGGACACGCATGGGAGGAGGGCGGCGGATCCAGGCGCAGGGACGGCTGGGTCGGCGTGGCGCGGGGCAGAGGAGGAGGCTACCGAGCTCCTGGACGGCGGCCGAGCTCGTGGCTGGGCATGGCCATGCGGCGGCGTGGCGGAGCATCATGGCGGCGCAGCCTGCATCGAGGGGAGGAAGAGGAGGAGGTGAGGGAGACGCGGGAAGATGAAGGGGCGGCGGATCCTCACCGGAGCGGCTGCGGCGCACGCGGCGGCCGGCTGGAGACAGCGGTGCGGCTTGCCTCCATGGCTGGAGAAGGAAGAGAGGGACTGGATCGATCTGGGCCGTCGGATCGCGAGATCTGACGGTCCAGATCTGAGAGGGCTAGGGTTTGCGAAAATTTGGGGTTAAAACTGCGAAAATGGGGTCTTTTGTGCCAGATCTGGGGCTGGTGGCTGCCTAGGTGCTTAGGGGAAACCCTAAGAAATGGGGTGGGAGTGTGGTGGTCTTTATATAGCCCCGGTGGCTGGCAGTTTGCAAAAACATCTCCGGTTTTTCTCTCGCGCGCGCGGTGCTCACGTTTCTGACCGCCGGGGGTCCGCACTACCTCCGGTTTGGGTAAAACTTCGAACTGAGCGATCAGTGCGTCGAGCCGAAGGCGTTCACCTCGTGCTGGAAACCGTTCCGAAAACAATTTCCGGCGCGCTATAAAAATATCCCTTTTAATTATTAAACGGGTTTTTCGTTCCGTTGGCTGCGGCTGGTCTCGTGCGGTTTTCGCGATGGTGATCGGGTGAAACCCGGTGTCGCAAAGGTCGAGTGTCAGGGAGGAAAGGTTCGGTCAACGTCCGATACGAGATAAGAGGGGGAAAAATAATCGCCCATCGATAAATCGGGGATGCAAACACCGCAAACAAATCAGACAATCAAACAATTCACACCGAAAACAATTTTTTTAATTTTTGTGAAAACTGGGCTGTTACAATACAACACCACCAACAAGGGATCTCGTCCCGAGATCCAGGACGATCCGGGTGAGAGGGGACGGGGGAGAGAAAAGAGAGTCGACGATTCTTCAACACCACCAACAAGGGATTCTGCTCCATGTCGACGTTGAACTTCTGTCGAGATAAAATTCCATAGAGAGACGACATCGTCGGAAAAACGAAACTGTTAGTGTCAAGGGCAGAACGAGAGCGAAAACCAGATCAAGGGATAGTGATTTTCGATGCAAGTCATAAAAACACCAGGCAAAAGGAGGGAGGGCAAAGGACGACCCAGATGATATCCAAAACGGAGAAGCTAAAGGTACTACAGGAATTCCCAACCTGAGATCGGAATCGAGACAACACGCTGCAAGCAAAGCATTGTAACGGTTCTGAAACTCCACACTCAGCGAGATCCTAAGTTTGAAGGGGATAAGATCAGAATTAAAACACTTACGACACTTGTCCTAACCAGAGCAAGGGTAAGGAGTAAAAAGAATCCTACTCTCCGATAACTAACTTAGCAACTACAAAATAGTTTTTGTCTAGACTCGACTTCAGCCAGAGAGGGATCCTACGGTCGGTAAGGCTCTAATACCAAGTTGTAAGGCCCGATATGAGGTACTGTTCCAGATCTAGATGTTTCCATCCAGATCCGGGGACGAAGCACATATCGATCCCACCGCGACATATGACATAGCCATATGCCCCGGATTTCCAACATGATATCACAACATTACAGATAAAAGGATACAACATCTCATACAATCGGCATACAACTGCCTCAAATACAATACAACAACGGAAGATAAATGTCTGAGTACAGACTACAAGCAAATTCCTACTGGCAAAGAGAAAACATCGATCCCCATAACCACACGGGTCCAGGCCCTCCGCCGGGATCCGCCTAACTAGTCGTCGTCGAGTCTCCACATGAAACGTCGATCACCATACCTGTTGTCGATCAAGAACCCTGAAAAGAGTTTGGGGGTAGTATCATGAGTACAGAGGTACTCAGCATCCAACTGTAGTGGTCAACTGACCCAGCAAGGACTTCATGACTCGTCATTCTAGGACAACTAGTAGTTTGCGGTAAGCAAGGGGTAAGTGGTGAGGTTGCTGCCGCACTAGCATTTATGAAGTGGCTAACGGTCTAGAGAGTAAGGTAAGAAGCCAAGCATTCGATGAGGAATCGCCTCTAACAAGTCTTGCTATCAACTACTTACGCAATCATAACACCTATCCTATCCTTGTCCTCCTCTTCGCATCCCGACGAAGAAGAAGCAGTCAAGGCACACACACACGTTGATCAAATTATATTAAGATTATCTCAGTTGTTGTTGTCTATGAACAAGGAGTAGGTCTCAAGTCGTCCATAACCGTTGACACGGCTTCTCGAAAAGATTTAACCCTGCAGGGGTGTACCAACTGCCCATTACGAGGCTCCGCACGCATGCCCATCTCTCTCAGTTGCTACCCATCACAGGCAACCATTTTATGATTTATTTCCAGGAGATCCGAAACGACAGGTCCCTCTAACTAACAACGAACAAAACCGGGTGGCCCCCGGTGAGTCGACATCCATCTCAGGAGCCGGCCGCGCTCTTGATCTGGTCTCAACTGTCTGTCGCAGGTTTGGATAGCCGGTTAATCACACATGGGACACCGGGTCCTCAGCCGGACAAGGTGGGCCAGCAAGGGAACTAAGTCCTCACTGGTCTAGGTTGGTTTCTAAACAACTGGCGGCCGACCAGCACACACACGATTTCAAATGGTAAATCATCTTGGGCCACCACTAGAAATGTTTGAAGCTAGGTAGGTAAGAAAAGGGGACCCCATAAAATCCCACACGCGGTTAGGTACGCTCAGTCTTAAAACCAATACCCGGAACTCAGATCCTAGGTGACTCGAATGGAACAAAGCGTCGGGGCGGGATAGCCTAGACCTTCCATCCTTCGTCGAATATAGTCAACATTTATAATAATCATATCATCAACAACAATATAATAATGATGTGATATCCCAAACCAAGGAGTAACAGGGTAACATCGTAGCATCCTAAGCATGCATACTAAGCAGGGGCTGAGCAACGAGCAATAGTAACATAGCAGTACATGGTTTGCTGGGAAGGGACATGGCTGTATCGGTTTGAAAGAGGCTGTAAACATGTGGTAGGATCAAACATCGAACCTATCCTAGACTAGCATGCAAACCGCTGGTTGAAATAGAATGGATCATAAGTAATGTATAGTCCTTGCATGTTGATAAGTCGGGTTCCGGAGGTGTAGTTGATCGCAAGCTCGCATCATCTCCGAGAGGTACCCGCGGAAGCACACAAGACGATAAACACTGGAAAGCAATCAACGGTTCACCACTATTACTACGGAGCAATACAAGATCAAAGAGACAACACAAGGCACGGCAACGCGTGACGGATCTATCGTCGAGAACGGTTACTAACAGTTTAAGTGGGGTATCGGTCACACACGACGAATACCGCACGTTCACGGTGGTTCAAGTTGCTTAGCTACAGGTGATCAACAAAGGTTGTTAACATGGCATCTCACTCAAGCATGGCATATCACACAAACATGGCAAGAGGTGAAGCATAAATAAACTACCTAAGCTAGTCAATTTAAGTGGGGTGAAATCCTAGACATGCAAACTATTGCGGATCCCACGATAAAAATGGAATTTGGTACTGTTTTGCCCTAAAAAATATTTTAGAATTTTATTTAGCAAGCAAGAACAGCATAAACACAATCTACATGCAATTCTAGTCAAGTTACATATAAGAAACATTTTAAACAGAGCAACGGTTAAAAAGTTATGGCAGTTACAGTTACAGTGGCAAGCAGTGTAATTAGCAGATAAACAACAGATAAACAATTCAAACATGGCAGCAAGCAACATTTTAATAATCTACGCGCAAAACGGAGCAACTTTCATGTAGAAAGCGTCTCCATCGGAGCTACCGGTGAAAAGATACGGGCACCACAATAAAAAAAATACATTCTTTCTAAATAACAGAAAAAGAAAAAGGAAAAAAACTACCATCTGGGCCGAAAGCTACTGGCCCAACAGAAAAATAAATAAATAAAGAAAACAACAAAAAAAAGGCTGGGCGCTCACCCCATGGGCCGTGGCCCATCTGGAGGGAGCGGCCTGGGCTGGCTGGCGCCGGCTGCTGGGCCTTGGGGGCGCGCCGGCCCAGCTCGGCGCGGACGGTTGGAGCGGCTCGGAGTTCTGCTCCCGTCCCGACAGGAGCCAGGCGGTGACGGAGGGGCTCGCCGGCCGGCGAGGCCAAGGCCTCCGGCGAGGGGCGCGGGGACGGACGCGCATGGGAGGAGGGCGGCGGATCCAGGCGCAGGGACGGCTGGGTCGGCGTGGCGCGGGGCAGAGGAGGAGGCTACCGAGCTCCTAGACGGCGGCCGAGCTCGTGGCTGGCCATGGCCATGCAGAGGCGTGGCGGAGCATCATGGCGGCGCAGCCTGCATCGAGGGGAGGAAGAGGAGGAGGTGAGGGAGACGCGGGAGGATGAAGGGGCGGCGGATCCTCACCGGAGCGGCTGCCGGCTGGAGACAGCGGTGTGGCTTGCCTCCACGGCTGGAGAAGGAAGAGAGGGACTAGCTCGATCTGGTCCGTCGGATCGCGAGATCTGACGGTCCAGATCTGAGAGGGCTAGGGTTTGCGAAAATTTGGGGTTAAAACTGCGAAAATGGGGTCTTTTGTGCCAGATCTGGGGCTGGTGGCTGCCTAGGTGCTTAGGGGAAACCCTAAGAAATGGGATGGGAGTGTGGTGGTCTTTATATAGCCCCGGTGGCTGGCAGTTTGCAAAAACATCTCCGGTTTTTCTCTCGTGCGCGTGGTGCTCACGTTTCTGACCGCCGGGGGTCCGCAGTACCTCTGGTTCGGGTAAAACTTCGAACTGAGCGATCAGTGCGTCGAGCCGGAGGCGTTCACCTCGCGCTGGAACCGTTCCGAGAACACTTTCCGGCGCACTATAAAAATATCCCGTTTAATTATTAAACGGGTTTTTCGTTCCGTTGGCTGCGGCTGGTCTCATGCGGTTTTCGCGACGGTGATCGGGTGAAACCCTGTGTCGCAAAGGTCGAGTGTCAGGGTGGCAAGGGTCGGTCTCCGTCCGATACGAGATAAGACGGGGAAAAATAATCGCCGATCGATAAATCGGGGATGCAAACACCGCAAACAAATCAGACAATCAAACAATTCACACCGAAAACAAATTTTTTAATTTTTGTGAAAACTGGGCTGTTACAAAGACCCAGCAGCACAAAGGAGGAAACAACTCGGCACCTAACCAAAAGCAGAAGACCGGAGGCAACAACAAGCGGAAGGCACAAGATGCCCCAACAGATGCAGAGTTGGTTGCAGCAGCAAATGCCTCAGGGATTCATGGCAAAGGTCAGGCGCGAAAGGAGTGGGAGCCACGCCATAAAAATCCGTCAAATGATTATGAGGTTCTGGACCAGCTCTATCCTCTCCACACTACCCGAGATGCTGAGGGAAAGTTGGTTCTTCCAAAACATACAGCTCAGCAGTGTCGTCTGATCAGAAGAGCAGCCCAGAATGCTAAGACGGGACCCCAACAGGACAAGGTCACTGGCAAAAAGAAGGCAGCGAGCCCAGATTTGGACAGCGAGGGCTTCCCAAGAGAAGACCGAGTGTTTGTCATCTTTGTAGGTCGGGAGTCCAAGAGAGTGGAAAAGATAAGGTTCAGAGAAGTCAACTCGGCAGCTCCAGCAACTCCGATTTATATGAAGTGGGCCGACACTCCGATCACCTTTGACCAGTCGGATCACCCTCCCCACAATCCTCACCCAGGAAGGCATGCTCTGATCGTTGATCCTTTGGTAGAAACAAGGAGTGGAAACTTCAGGATCAGAAATGTTTTAATGGATGGAGTAAGCGGGATTAACATTCTATATGCCAGCACTCTGAAGAGTATGAACATCCCAATGTCCAAGCTCCGCAAAAGCTATCTGGAATTTCATGGAATCATCCCGTTAAAAAAGGCACACTCACTCGGAATGATCTCCCACAATGTGGTTTTTGGTACTCCGAGTAACTTACGGAAATAAAAGATCACCTTTGAGGTAGTGGATTTTCCGAGTGCTTATCATGCCCTACTCGGAAGACCAGCCTATGCAAAGTTTATGGCCATTTCATGTTACATCTATCTGAAACTGAAGATGCCTGGCCCACACGGTGTGAGCACCATCTCGGGTGATTACAAGAAAGCTGAAAATTTGTTGCATAAGGGATCCTTGATAGTGGACCAGCAAATGGCTGAGGTTCAGTTGGCCGAGTACAAGAAAGTCGCCGACTCGTCCGAGCTGCTACAACCATAGAAAACATCCTCGTTTGAATCAACCGGAGAAACCAAAAGGGTGCAGATACATCCCACCGATAAAGACAAGTGCACCAATATTGCGGCCGACTTGGATCCCAAATAGGAACTCGAGCTCATCAACTTCCTCCGTGAGAATTGGGATATCTTTTCATGGAAGCCTGTTGATATGCCTAGAGTCCCAAGGGGGTTGGCTGAGCACAAATTACACGTTGATACAAAAGCAAGACCGGTGAAAGGGTCCCTTAGGCATTTTTATTCCGAGAAAAGGAAGGCCATTGGACAAGAAATAGCCAGACTATTAGCAGCCGGATTCATTAGGGAAATCTTCCACTCTGAGTGGTTAGAAAATCTTGTAATGGTTCCGAAGAAAGATAAAACTTGGAGAACTTGTGTTGATTTCCGTCACATCAATAAAGTTTGTCCAAAAGACCAATTTCCTCTTCCTCGCATTGACCAGATTGTGGATTCCACATCGGGTTAAGAGAGATTATGTTTCCTCGACGAGTATGCGGGTTATCATCAAATACGATTATATGAACGAGATGAGCTTAAAACAGCATTCATAACCCCATTTGGATGTTTCTGTTATGTTATGATGCCTTTTGGGCTTAAAAATCCAGGAGCCACATACCAACGTATGATGCAGAACTGCTTGATTTGGAAAATCGGTAGAAATGTTGAGGTCTATGTGGATGATATTGTAATAAAGTCAGCTAAAGGAAGCAGTTTGCTAGCCGACTTAGCTGAAACTTTTCAGAGCCTCCGAGCCTACAGTATCAAGCTTAACCATGAGAAGTGTGTCTTTGGTGTACCAGCCGAGAAGTTACTCGGATTCATGGTCTCCGAGCGTGGGATAGAAGCTAACCCGAAAAAAATCGCAGCAATCCAGAACATGAAGCCACCCAAGCAGCTCCGAAATGTCCAGAAACTGATAGGCTGTCTTGCAGCACTCTGCCGATTCATTTCCAAACTGGGAGAGAAAGCCCTACCTCTCCACCAGCTGATGAGAAAATCGCCAAATTGTGTTTGGACTGAAGAAGCTCAATTGGCCTTTGAAGAGCTAAAGAAGCAACTGTCAACTCGGCCAGTCGTTGCGGCAACTCAAGAAAAAGAACCACTCTTACTGTACATTGCAGCCACAAGCCGAGTTGTCAGCGTTGCTATAGTGGTGGAAAGGGAAGAGGAAGGAAAGGCACAAAAGATACAAAGACCTGTGTACTTCATCTCTGAGGTCCTTAAACCATCCAAGAAGAGGTATCCTCACTATCAGAAGCTGGCAATGAGAATCTACTTGGCATCACAGAAGCTTGCACACTATTTCCAAGACCATTCCATCATAGTGGTATCTGAAGCTCCTCTGGCAGAGATCATGAACAACATATATTCAACGGGAGGAATTGCAAAATGGAGTTTGGATCTACTTCCCTACGACCTCCATTACCAACCCAAAAAAGCAATCAAGTTGCAAGCATTGGTGGATTTCTTGGCCGAGTGGATTGAAGTCCAAAGCCCTCCACAGCCAACACCAGAACATTGGACAATGTTTTTTGATGGATCCAAGATGCTGAATGGAGCAGGAGCAGGGGTGGTACTAGTTTCACCAAGGAAAGATGAGATGCGGCATGTCCTCCGAATACATTCCCAACAACAAATAACGAGGCCCAGTATGAAACCCTTTTGTATGGCCTAAGAATGGCTATTTCACTCAGAATCAGAAGGCTCATGGTATTCGGAGATTCAGATTTGGTGATAAACCAAGTAATGAAGGAATCGGACATTCGGAGTCCAGCTATGACAACTTACTGCGTAGTAGTGAGAAAATTGGAGAAAAAAATTGATTGGCTAGAGCTCCATCACATTCCAAGGATTCAGAATCAGGCAGCAGACGACCTAGCCAAGCTGGGCTCTACTCGGAGTCAGATCCCATCTGGAATTTATTTGGAGCACCTTCATTCTCCAACAGTCAAGGAAGATCCTTTCCTGGAGGCAGATCCAGATATGATGCCTGACAAAAACATACCCAACAAGGAAGATATACCTGCAGTAGTTGACATGGTTTTTGATGTGGAGTTCATTCCGCCCGAGTGGACACTCCCAATCTTAGCTTATTTGCAAAAGAAAGAATTGCCAGATGATGAGATAGAGGCTAAACATATTGTCCGCAAATCGAAATCCTACTCAGTAATCAATGGAGAGTTGTACAGAAACAGCATGACTCAGCTCCCCTAGTGATGCATCTCTGAGGAAGAAGGCCGATGTATCCTGCAAGACATCCATGCAGGCGACTGTGTCCACGACGCCTCAAGTCGGACATTGGTGGAAAAAGCTTTTCGAGCCGGTTTCTTCTGGCCTCAGGGCCTTAGCGATGCTCGATATATCGTGGACCACTGTGAAGGATGTCAATTCTATGCCAATCAACCACACAAATCATCTTCCGAGCTGAAGACAATTCCCCTAGCCTGGCCATTTTCAGTATGGGGGCTGGATATGATTGGACCACTGAGAACAGGCAAATATGGTTTCACCCACATCTTAGTCGCAGTGGACAAGTTCATCAAATGGATAGAGGCGAAACCCATCAAAGCCCTCAACTCAGCCACAACAGTCAGCTTTATACAAGGCAATATACACCGTTTTGGCGTGCCACATGACATCATCACAGACAATGGGTCAAATTTCAACTCGGATGAATTCAAGAAATTCTGTTGGAACAAGGGCAACCGGGTCAATTTTGCATCAGTAGCACACCCACAGTCCAATGGCCAAGTTGAATGAGCAAATGGGTTAATACTCAAAGGAATAAAACCCCGTCTCCTTAGGGAACTGAAGGAAGCGGCAGGTGCTTGGGTTGACGAACTTCCTTCGGTCCTATGGGGATTAAGGACAAGTCCCAATCTCTCCACTCGGTCAACCCATTTCTTCCTCGTTTATGGGTCAGAGGCGGTTCTCGCGAGTGATCTCAAGCACAACGCCCCCGTGTAAGTTAGTACACTGAAGCTGAAGCTAAAGCTGCAAGACAAGATGGTGTTGATCTCTTGGAAGAAGAGCGGAACTTAGCTCTGACCCGCTCAGCATTTTATCAGCAAGACCTGCGCCGATATCACGACCGACATGTCCGAGCTCGCTCATTACAGGAAGGTGACATGGTACTGCGAATCAAGCACACTCCAGATCACAAATTATCTCCCCCATGGGAAGGACCATATGTCATCTCCAGGGTACTACGCAACGGGGCTTATCGGTTGTACGATGTAACTAATAATATAGAGGAGCCTCATGCATGGAATGCCCGGTTATTACGATGTTTCTACGCATAAGCATGGTTGTAAGACTTGAATAAAATATTGTTTAGCACAAACAGCGTGTCTTCTCCAATATTCGTATGATTACATTCTTGTTTTCCATTCAGGTTTTCATCCGAGCTGTGCGCAGCTCGGACGAAAACTTAGAAAATTTACCTAAGTGCTCACCAAGTCTCACGTGACTTGGGGGCTGCTTAATGTTCTAAAATCAGGTTTTCATCCGAGCTGTTCGGAGCTCGGACGAGAACTTAGAATTTTTTTCTAAGTTCTCACCAAGTCTCAGGGACTTGGGGGCTGCTTAATGTTCTAAAATCAGGTTTTCATCCGAGCTGTACGCAGCTGGGACGAGAACTTAGAAAAAAATTCTAAGTATTCACCAAGTCTCAGGTGACTTGGGGGCTGCTTAATGTTCTAAAATCAGGTTTTCGTCCGAACTATACGCAGCCCGGACGAAAACTTAGAAAATTTACCTAAGTGCTCACGAAGTCTCAGGTGACTTGGGGGTTGCTTAATGTTCAAAAATTAGGCTTTCATCTGAACTGTACGCAGCTCGGACGAGAACTAAGAAAATTTACCTAAGTGTTCACCAAGTCTCCACTGACTTGGGGGCTGCTTAATGTTCTAAAATCAGGTTTTCATCCGAGTTGTTCGCAACTCGGACGAGAACATAGAAAATTTACCTAAGTGCTCACCAAGTTTCAGATGACTTGGGGGTTGCTTAATGTTCTAAAATCAGGTTTTCATCCGAGCTATACGCAGCTCAGACGAGAACTTAGAAATTTTTTCTAAGCGCTCACCAAGACTACAGAGGTTTGGGGGAACACAACATCATCTCCATTGGGGACCTTCTCCACAATATCTTGAACGGTGGACCACACTTCAAAGAGGCAAACAACTTCCACTTGCCATCCAAGCTGAAGGCACCGCTTGGCAGCCTCACGAAGAAGAGGAACCATTACGTTGATGATGATGCTGGCAACTGTGAGATCTACATCAACCAGCTTGTTAAAAGAAGAACTGGGCTGATGAGCTCCTTGATAATACCCAGCATTGGAAGTACAAACCTGCTTCACATTAGGAAGCGGATGATGAGCTCCTAAGATAACCATTTCAGAAGCATGCATAGATAAGCTTAAGCAAAAGCATGTCTAGTGCCCTAAGATAACCATCAACGACATCATTACAGATCCACTCGGCATTCCGAGGCAAATTTCAAAGAGTTTTTTCTGCGACGCTCCATACCAACTGAGCTCGCTCATTCCTCGCCAGCTTCGTCCGACTCGCTTGTTACACCAGTCGACTCCACGAAGAAGTCCAGGTCAGGCATCATCGCAATCCGACTGGCGGTCTCGGCATATCGAGAAAGGAAGGTGGTGCAGCTCTAACCCTCTCTAGGATCACCACCACCAACCCTCTCAAGATTATGGACTCGCTCCAGAAAATGTGCTTTGGTCAGGGCCAGCGCATAGTTTGCACCACTCCGTGCCGCAGAACGTTTCATGCGCGCCAGCTGCTGAGGGGCTTCTTGCAGGATGGGCACGACAATGTCCAGCTTCACTCTGCTTCCCTCGCCAGGAGACAGCCTTCTCTTCAAAGCAAGGGTAGCACCCATGACCTCTTCTGCAAATCTTTTTGCCTTGGCGCACCTCATGGTCACTATCCCCCGAGCCAAAGCAAACTCCGTGGTCACTGGCGTGTAGTTATCCTTCTTCATCATCTCGTCAAACTCGGCCATTCGGGCTTGCTCGGCTTCCGAGTCGGTCCCATATGCCGCACCAACAAAAAAGATAAGTATATGACAGAGGGGCATTAGACCAACCATTCTCCACAAACGTGTCATTCAACTCACCAGACAAAGTTTCGCTGAAGACAGCAAACCGCCCAGCGCAGTATTCCTCAGCTCCTTTCACCGCTTTCCGAGTTGTCTCCAGCTCGGCCTTATGCTTTTCTTCAACCTTCGTGCGCAGCTCGGATAACTTCGCCAAATCGGACTCAAGCTTCGCGATGCTCGCCTCGTTCTCTTTCACTGCTTTCTTATAATAGTGCAAGTTTGACTCCAAAACCTTCTTCTCCTTGGCACGCTTCTCGACCTGGTCTATCTCTTTCTTCATCTTCGCAACAAAATCGTCGCTCTCTTTCACCTTTGCATCAAAAGCCTTCTTGGACGTTTCTGGAATAACACACCAAAATGGGACATATTAAGCACGAAGAAAGATTCCAAGGCGAAGGCACGAACGAGGACCTCGTCGGAATTGCTCACCATTGTCCTCAGCATGCTGCTTTTTCAGCTTATTGTGCTCTCCCAGCAGCGCTCCGTACGCCATTTTTGCAGCCGCGTTCTCCTCTTGCTGCTTCACAAAGGCCGACCCAAGCTTTCAAGCCTCCTGCGAGGGGAAAGAAACACCACGTCATAAACAAAAACCTCCTATCAAAAGACTCTGAATTACTTCAAAAAGTTACTCGGAGCCTTGGGGGCTACACCCAGTGGGTGCACTAAGAAGTGCCCCCACTGGAAGTTCATCAAAACAAAGACTTCCTATCAAAAGACTCCGAATAACTTCAAAAAGTTACTCGGAGCCTTGGGGGCTACACCCAGTGGGTGCACTAAGAAGTGCCCCCACTGGAAGTTCATCCAAACAAAGACCTCCTATCACAAGACTCTGAATAACTTCAAAAAGTTACTCAGAGCCTTGGGGGCTACACCCACTGGGTGTACTAAGAAGTGCTCCCACTGGAAGTTCATCAAAATAATAACTCCTATCAAAAGACTCCAAATAACTCAAAGAAGTTACTCAGAGCCTTGGGGGCTACACCCACTGGGTACACTAAGAAGTGTCCCCAGCGGAAGTTTAAAACCTCCAGAGTAACAACAAATCTGTCAGAAAGCTACTCGGACACCCACTAGGCAGAAAATTACATAAGTACTTACGTGCATGTTGGACTTCACCAACTCGGCCTTGTAAGCTATCTCGCGCAGGCGTAGCTCAATCTGAGCTACCTTCACCAAGGACTACTTCAAGCCACCAATGATGGCACTCTCAACTAGGGCACTGAATGGAATTGACACCGAAGCAGCAGGCCCATCCCCTTGAGCAGTAGCTGGGACGGCGGAAGTACCCTTAGCAGCCTTCTCAGTAGGAGCCTCAGGTGCAGTAGAAGAGGTAGGCAGGCTACTGGCAGCAGGGCGGATAATCACCTCAGGAGGAGCAACCCCAGTGGCCGCCGGCTCGGTCACGATCCGGGTTGGACCTGTAGAGGAATCAATGCCCATGTCTGCGGAAGAAACGACAAACAGTCAAAAACAGAAGGTTGCAGTAGAAAAAGAACCAACAGATATAACCAGGAATTCTCACCGACAGTCGTGGTATCTTGTAGAATGGTGTCCATGACAGGAAAGTCAGTCACCCCGCAGGTGCTGACATCCTCGAAAATTTCGGCACTCAGATCCTCAGCCCCAGGCAGTGACTCAGAACCACTCGGACGGACACTGCAAAATGGAATAGTAAAAAAAAGACTGAGAAACCAATGAAACACCAAGGTGAAGGGAACCAGCGGCATTACTTGTGAACAGTCTTCAAGGTACGCCTCGGGGGAGCAACTTTGGCCGGACCAGCTCCAGCTCCCTAGGCCTTCTCGACAGCAGCATCCCCCGAGGGGTTAGCCTCCCTGCCACCAAGTGTGACAAGCTTCTTCTTCTTCATTGGCGCAACTTTCCCAGAGCTAAAGCCTAAGGACGGAATCTTTCCGCCGCCCTCTTCAACACTCGGAGTATGGTCCCTCTTACGAACCCAAGTAAGGCCTTCCCGTGCCGACTCGCGGTCCTGATTATTCTTCGAGCGCTCCTCGGAGGTCACCTGAACATGAGCCACCTCGGACTCCAGCTCTTCCCCAAACTCAACTCTGACCCCCGCACCAGCAGTACTGTCTTCATCTTCCTCGACGGAATGTGGCAGAGCCAGAGGAATGGGAGAATGGAACTGGGAAAATCCTAACGAAGAAACTCAAAAATTCCGAGTTAGAAATGAGAAGGAAAAATGCATCCCAAAGCACATATGAAACAAGGCGACATACCAAAGTCGGAGGGTTCTCGCTGCTAAAAGTCTTTACTCGGCCCGTTGGTTGCAGACCCTGTCTCACGCTAGTGATTATCTTCATCTGAAGCTCAAAATTCATCCAGGGGCATCTCGGTGTTGCTGTATCGGGTGTCATCCTGCAGCCCGGAGTATGTCGACATCCCCCCGAGCCTTAGCTTGGAGAGGCTGGATCTTCCGAATAACAAATGTGGCTATCAGTTCCATGGCGTCCAGGCCATTCCTCTTCAATCTAATGACCTCACGCATCAAGGGGAGCACCTGCTCCTTCTCGGCGTTGGTGCGTCATGGGATTCCAACCCTTAGAAGAAGTTAGCCTCATGTCCGAATAAGGGGTCAACGTGCGCACCCCGGGCCCCTCCGCCACCTTGCAATAGAACCAACTATTTTTCCAGTTCTTCATAGAATCCGACAAGATGGAAGTAAAATATTGAACCCCCTGCTTCCTGGCCAGAAACAAACCTCCACGGAGGTTGTTGAACTCCACGCCTCCGCCCTCCCTGGATTTCTTAGTCTTCTGGGGTTTAATGGTATAAATGGACTGAAAGAGATGCCAGTGGGGATGTATGCCTAAATAACTCTCACAAACGGTAAAGAAGCTATAAAGGAGGGTAATGGCGTTGGGGACGCTGTGATGAAGTTGGGAAACCGTAAAAGTCAAGAAATCCAAGAAAAAGGCATGCGGAGGGAGAGAAAACCCGCGATCCACGTGCGAAAGAAGTATGACCCGCTCACCGCCCCGCGGAAGAGGCTCATCTTCTCCAGGTGCGGGAAGACGGAAACCATCGCGAGGAACCAGGCCGGCGTCCTAGCACCCCAGCAGAATGTCTTACATCACGATCGACGGGATCCATTCCCCCGCAGACTTAGTCTCGGCGGCGGCGAAGGGGCAGCGCTAATGACGGCTTCCCAGGATGAAGCGCGAGCGGCCGGCGAGAACTCCCCGGCGGCAGAAGCAAGAACATGGGAGAGAGCGAGAAAAGTCGAGAGCAGAGGCGCGAGAGGAGGAAGACACAGATCTGCTTCTAGCCGTGGGGGGAGCTTTAATAGCTTAGGATGGCAACTGCCACGCGTCAGATCCGCGCCCCAATATGGGCATGCCGGTTTCCTTCCACATAAACCGCTCCACTTCCACATAATCTCTCCCACTTCTCCGCAAGCAGTTAATGATTATCCTATAAGACCGCCCCGGGAATCGAGGAGACAGGCCTGACATCGCGTCTACTTGCCTTGACGAGAAGATTCTCTGACAAGACAAGATCCTTTTCATTTAAAACCAAATCAGATTTCGATTCAAAGCCCGAGACCGTTCCAACTACTCGGAAGGCGTAGAACACCGCATCAATTGGCAAAACTCTCCGAGTAAGTCATCACTCGGAAGAAATTATTGGGCTCCCAATGCGACCGAGTAAGCCGTCACTCGGAAAAATAATAAGGGGAACCACTCGAAGCTAAGTAAGCTAATCACGAAGTAACTACATCCCTGAAGCTCACCGCAAATGGAAAATCTTGCACTCACCAACTTCTCAAGTAAAAATCTGAGTAGTTGATTCGCTAGTAGCCCGTCTTTGAAGAAGAATGCCAGGAGACTAGTACGACCCGGCGCAGGGGGTAAAGAATCAATATCCCATGTGGTATGACCTAAGGCTCGTTACGATGCCTTAGGATATTGAACTTTACAAATCTGGTTTATATGGAGTTTAAGGCCTTTTACTCAAAGACACGCCTTTCGAGGCCTGAGTCCACCTCTTTCGAGAGACGTTTGAGTGTCGCCAGATTTTTCCTTTAACCTTCCCAACCCACACTCGAGGGAAAAGTCCAAATATCAATAAAGCCCTTCCGGGCCTCTTATTGAGTTTAATCTTCACATACCTCATGAAATCTGACAAATGTCAGCTACCTCAATCGCGAGCACCCCAAAGCGCTTGGGGGCTACTATCGTGGTCATACCAAAGGTATACCCCTAGGCAAGGGAAACCAAGGGGTACCCTCAAGCCCTTGGGTTTCCACCACACCCAACAAAATAAATGAGATCAGTAAATAATATAGAGCTTTATCAATCCCAGAAGCTCAGTTCCCCGTGTCTTCGAGTAACACATTACTCGGAAGACAGAAACCACCTCCGAGTAGTTAGTCACTCGGAGGGAAAACAGGATCCGAGTAGTTCCGTACTCGAGAAGATGACCGGAGAGCTATTCGTTACTCGGAAGATAGGAATGCAACAGACGGGAAGCATTCAAGACCGCGGGCGTTTCCTCCTCCTTTATTAGCAGTAATGGGTAGACCATTTCTTCTATTTAGTACGCATTTAACCCTGTAATTAAAGACCCATTAAGCTGAGGCATTGAAGGGGCAGAGGCGCACTCTATATAAGCCTCCCCCTCATCCAGTACGGGCACGCGCAACACCATTTTCCTCAACCTTTGAGCAAGAACACCCCAGTCAGCCTGGGATAGGATTAAGGTTTTTATCTCTAAGGAGAGGCCTAACGTGTATAATTTCCCCTGCGTCAACCACTCTGCGTACAGATTCATTTAGCTCCTTTCATACGCCTCTCTCTATTGTCAGGATTATATCCCCGACACCCTCTTCCATCTTTGTAAAAAGAAACTCACTTTCTAACTCAAATTTGGCAACTCTGAACTTATATAAGTACAATGACTTCAGCTGGTCTATCATGTCATATGTGTCCAAAACCGCATACTGATGATGTAAGGTTTGCGGGATGGATGTTTCTATGACACTTTTAGATATGGCGTATGTCCTTCGACGATTCCGATAATCAGTCGCTGCCCGTTCATCCATGTCGTTTCTGGAGGGTTTCCCACATGCTCTTTTGTTACGAATGAAAGGTTTGCTCTCTTGAGCACATCCCTAAGGCGTAAGTACCAATTAAAGAAATTTGACCCATCCTCTCTATTTCTTTCACCGTGTAGGAAAGTAATCAATTCATGGTACTGAGACATTTCCATTTTCTACAAACATAATAGCAAGGAACACAATTAAGACTAGTTTACAACAATGAGTTCATATAATCACATTATAAATGAGCTCGCACTAAAACAATCATTCCTAAGAAGTTTTAGTGATTACATGATCCAAATTCACTGTCCGCCCTCAAATATCACACGGCCGACGGATCAGTTTCAAAGGTAGAGAACAACTTGTGTGATCACATTAGGTATGTGACTCATGCTCGATCTTTCAATCTCTAGTATTCTGAGGCCATATCTTCATATTCTAGGCTCGCCAAATTGACCTCAGTGTTATATGCTGCTCAGCAAGGCCATATCTGCATATGCTAGGCTTGCCGAACCCAACCTCATGCGAATGCCATTTAATATGTGTGACACCCGATATGTACGGAATGACGGCCATATGGGAGAACCTTCCAGGTGCTGCACACTTTGGTAGAATACTTGTGTTTGGTATTTGTTAAGGGATCATCTTATCACATGCTACCGTCGTGTATCCTATACTAGCAAGTTTTAAGATGTTTTTCCATGCTGGCAATAAGTCTACAGTGATTCCATTTGAGTTTGCTTTATCATTATGACGTTGACTACTTTCTAGTAACACATAGCAAAGCTATCACTAAATCCCAATAAAACAAACGATGGCCCACTAAGCAATATAAATTTGAGACGCTCTAGTTGTATATTGCATGTGTTTATGTGGCTGCTAGGGCTTTCATAGTTAAACAGGTTTTGAGCTACAAGTCAACCATAACGCTGACTATACGATTGTCTCTATTGCACCCTGTACGGGGCCCTCCGTTGCAAATGCCACATCCGCTAAAGTAGAGAGACAAAAACCCCAGAGCCACTTTATACGGTACAAGCCTAAAAGCTCAAGAATGATCAGAGGGGGAGGGGGTGAATGATCACTTCTAAAAATTCTAAGGAACTTAGAAGGAATTCATGCAAACTGCGAAGGACTAAAGGCATCTCGAAGGAAATACAGTATCGAAAGACATACATGGGTCAAAAGGATTGGGAGTGAAGGATAAAATTGAAGGCAAACAGGCAACGAGTAAATACTGAATGTAAATACAGGAAGGAAAATGAGCCTCACATGATGATGTTTGGTAAAAAAGCTCACACTCTGAAAAGTGCTACGTCTGGTTGGAGGGACTGGTGATTGAACACCTGGAGAAAAACTCTCTCCGTCCTATTCTCCACTACAACAAAATCCTCGAGCTTGTCTAGTTTTCACTCGTCGTATATGATTCGGGACATCTCCGAGACCTTTACAAACTTCCTTTAGCAGCGACAATTTCTCTTCGACTGCTTGGCAGGCAACACCTGACCGTCTAGGAGACTTGCAGTTCTCCAAGATAAAAAGATCGGATAATATCGACCTAAGTCTCTGTGAATTTCTCAACTCAGCTCAGACTTGGGTTTTGGTTTTCTCTCGACTTCTCTTTGGATGATCATAGTGTTTCTTTCTTAGAATCTTCAGTGGAGCAGCCAACCCGAAATGGCGGCTAGGTGCGGGGTATTTATAGGTGGCGATCCCGATGGGTAAAATGACAGAAGTGACCCGATCCAACTGCTTGACGCGTGTCCACAACGGTTGGATTTCAATCACTTCACAACTTTACTTGCGGAGCAAGTAAGCTGACTTACCGAACGAGTTCTCTCTCGAAGGCACGAAGTGCGATCACTCTTCCTTCGATCTATTCACTCGACTCAGTAAGATTTCTCTCGGTAGGCTTTTTGCGGGTTTAGGTTGAGCAGAGCAGATTCACTTCGACAAAGATCTCAACTAGCAAACCCCTCTTGATAGTACGGTTTTTCCTACGACTCAAGAAATTAAAGAGAAACTATTAAAAAGACTAAGTCTTCGACGATCTTCAGCTTTCTCCTTGTTGCGCTTTTACTCGAGAGCATCTTCTTTCTTGATGACATTTTTGGGGGTCGTCTTCCTTCAAAGGTTTCGGTAGTTGACTGCAGCTCCGCTGATGTGAGTTGTCCTTCGTCCTTCTACTTGCAAAATCCATTATTTCAGAACATAAGTATCTGTTTATACTCGAAAACAATATTAGTTCCATTACTTCTTTGTCCAACAATCTCCAAAAATTTCGGGGGAAAAAATTTCTCTTACAATCTCCCCCTTTTTGGACGATTGTTGACAAAACAGGCATCAATAAATAATTTGAAAGTTTTGAGTTTTAGATGATAAACCAGTGCTAAGATCGATGAAATACTCCTCCTTGATGTGTGCACGGAAGATGTAAAGTTCCAGTGAAGTGCACATTTGACAAGAATTGAGTCGAGGGAAAAACATCATAATCTTAGCGAGCAAGATTGCAATCCAAATAATATTCAATGAGAAATATGCAATCTCCTGGAATAACCTGTGAACTTATATGAAAGATAACTTCCTGCAAAAGGTTAAGTATCGCAAGCATAGCAGATAGATAACTTACAATAAAATAGCAGTTCACAGACTTACTTAGAGTTAGTTACAACCAGATCGAATATAAATCGAATGATTGTTGAAACTACTTAGAAACTCAAAGTTCAAAAGTTCATGAACAAAAAGCAAATCCCTTAACCCTGATAGCGAACTAATTTCTTCGATGCCACTACATCTCCCCCTTTTTTCACAACGTACAAAAAGTCGAGAGAATAGGGTCGAAAGAAATCCCTACTCGCTGGAGCGGCGCGGGCGACGACGAGAAGATTCGGCGAGAGTTGAAGGACGTCAGATGGGGAGACCGTTTGGTGGAGTAATCTTCGTCCTGAAGGAATGATGATCTCCAGAAGATTCCAGTTGTGATTCCGGCGGTGTCCTGGGGCTTCGAGGGAGTGGAGAGTAAACTCTCGCTTGGCGTCGTGGTGCTTCATCTTGGTCGGAGTCGGAAGAAATGGTGTTCAGCATGATGTGGTAGAAATCATCGACACTTATCACGTCCCTATTTTTCTGCAGCAATGGAATGGTTGAATCTGGTCGATCGACACGATCATCATTGGTCCATTGCCTTTGCAGATGCGGAGGATATTCTTTGAATTTTCAGCGCTGCAGATGACCGAGGGAATTAAACTTGCGCAGTCCTTTCCAATCCCGGCGAAGGCATTCACGCAGAAGCTGATTGTTTTTCATAATAATGTTGCACAGATGGTTGATTTCATCCATCATCTTCTGTTTCTGCAGGAATTCTTGGCCGATGTGATGTTGAAGCATTTGCTGAGACCGAAGAGATACTTCCATGTGATGCACTGGCTTAATAAATTTCAAGTGAATATTGTGTTCCGTCATATGGGCTCGGATGCCTGTGTGCTCAATAAATTGATCGTTGGGTCGAGCAATAATCTGCAATACTTCCCTTACTCGTGGAGTAACAAGCTTGGGGTAAATTGACACGAGGAATGGCACGTCCCGATAGTAATTGCAGATTGCCATCAGCCAGGGTGCATATGGCTTGTGAAAATTTTCATCATCAGCACAGGAACCATCGTTCGAATGAAGTAGTCTTCAAAATCAAAGGCATGACCATGGACTAACTTCATTAGAGCAAGTTGCACATCATTGGGAATGGGAAAATTGTCGTGCACATCGAGCATTGGCATCAAAGTCTTCGACAGAATGTAAAATCGTGGCTTGGCTTCGAAGACTAAGTGCTTGGGCATTGGCTCAGAGGGGTAGTGATCTTTGACGCCCCCAAAATAAGACCGTGTACAGTAATCATACACGCAAGGTACACGGTCGAGATTAGGGACTCACGGTGAGATATCACAACACAACTCTACAAATAAAATGATACAAGTTGTTTAATACAAGCCAGGGGCCACGAGGGCTCGAATATAACAGCTCGAGAGCACAAAGTTAGCGGAACCACTAGTATATGAGTACAGACAAAAGAATACAAGGTTGCCTTAAGAAGGCTAGCACAAATAACCACAGATCGAAAAGGCGAGTCCTCCTGCCTGGGAACCTCCAAACTACTCCTAGTCAATGGGGAACTCGACATCGTAGAAGGCATCGGGGATCTTCATGTTGCGGTGGTCGTCATCGGGGATCTCCTTCTCCTGGACTCCAAGGCTCCAACTTCAACTGCAGCGGCCGATCAGGCAAAACAAAAAGGGGGAAATAAAGAAAGGGTGAGTATCTAGCATACCCCGCGAGTCTTACGTCCGCTACTAAGCATTTATGAATTTGTATCAAATGGAAAGGGGAGGTTGTATATAGTGGACTGCAGGGTAGAAATCAAAATAAGGGTAAGAAGCTAGGCCTATCAAAGACTAGCATCTTCCGACGATGTCTTGCAACATGAGGAGAGAATAGACAATAGATCATATAAAGCATAAAGTAACAATGAAGCAGAAGTTGCTGCAACATTGTATAATAGTAAGTTGTAATAATTAATAATAATAATGCCTCCGAGTTCCCCTCCTCGACTTCCCCGCGAGGAAGAAAAACCCGGAACCATACAGTTTAATAGTAGTAGTTTGTAGTGGTAAGGTACAGCTTCAGCATAAAGCGTCCTGTTACCATGGACACGGCTATTCGAATAGATTAAACTCCCTGCAGGAGTGCACTACTGTTCAGCATGCACGCTCGGATCTCCAGGGTGGCGTAGACCTTGTTAGGGAATGCCCCACCGAGGCTATCCAACACATCGCAACCCATCCTAGGCTCAGCAGAGACGCCATCCGCCGGACTATATCCTATGCGCCAAGGGGTCTAGGTCCCTCACCCTTGCACGCTCCTGCACGGTACGACACTGGCCGGTGAAGCAAAAGAAAATCCAAACACACCTGCTGCAGCAAAGAAGACAAGACCATTTCCCGGCAATCATCCCGTGGTACTGATGACGTCTGAAGAGCTTTCAGACAAACTACGACGCGGAGGGCCCACACCGTAATCCCACATGTAGGTAGTGCGTACAGACCAACGGGCCTCTCAAGTCATCCACCGAACCATTTAGCATTTTAATTAACCTGCGTGACAACCGTTATCGTTGCCTCGACTTAACTGACCCGCGGACAACGACAGCAGTCAGTACCACCAGTACATCGGTGCCTGCCCTATCGTCCCACCAAGTCTCTACTGTTACCAAGAAGGTGAACCGACTCCTTACCTTATCTCGTGTGTGCTCTTCCTGTCGTTCCCGACGCAATACCACTCGCGGGCACCGTTGGATCGCGCAACTCTTACCTTTAAGGACAACCGTTGCTCAGGTACCTAGAGCGGCTATACAGAGTCAGCAATGAGTGGAGGTACGAGGATTACTCCTTGATAGCTCACACTTGATGGTGGCTCGGCAGAGCCGAGCTATGGGGACTTAGGCGGTGTCTGCATTGTACCGTACCCGTTGCAGTTGTAATAAATTGTATCCGCGTCACTCCCCAGAGTGGTCACAGCCCGCTATCTAATCCTAGCTAACAATGCGCAGGGCTCACTGCTGAAATAATGCATAAGTAATATCGGCTGCAAAGGATAAAGGAGGTACATCACGGGGCGACAAAAACAGGCTATGCAATTGAATAGGATTGTAATCGTAGCAGCAGCAGTAATTCCTAGTGCAAGAAATGTACGGAAAAGATAGGCGATATCTGGGGAAGAGAATGGCTCTGCTTGCCTGGAAGCTCGACGGTAGGGGTACACGGTCGTCGACGACGTAGTCGATCACAGGGGCATCTGCACCGGTCGTCGGGACTACCGGAGGGGGGAGAAACAACAAATACACAACAATAATAGCAATACAAATACAAGACATGGAAAAATCAATGTTAACGGTGTTCTAACGCAGTGCAAGGTGTATTGCTCGGAGCGGGAATTCATCTGGGGATGAAATACCGGCTTCGGGTGATTATCGACAAACGGCCTGGAGGGGGAAGGTTCCATGTATGTAGTGTCGTGAATATCTGACAGACATTCTGATAGTGTATCCGTGGTCATTGATGCATTCCGAACAACTTTTATGTTTGAAACATTTCCATCCAGAAAGTTTTACCAGTACCTGGGTAATTACCGGACAGACGATCCGGTGGGGAAAGTCTCGGTTTCGGTAAGTTAGAGGGGTGCGGTGGGTATGCGGGTAGCGTATTTGTATTCGTTATATTTTTCTGATCAAGTTTGATGTATAAATTGTTTTCATCGGAGTTACGGTTTAAAAGATATTGATTTTCAAAGTTTTATTCAATTTAAATCAATTTCTGGATTTTCTTTTGTTATTTAAATTCTAACATTATCCACAACGTGAACTTTGACTGGTCAAACCTGACCAATGGGTGCCACTGGTCAGTCTCACAGCAAATAAAATTCATTTTATTTAATTCTTACAAGGGGGGCCCAACAGTCATACCCACAGGTTTAATAAAATTATTAATTATAAAAATAGCACATGGGGTCCACATGTCATAGGCACATATTTACATTAACAATTTAATTAACCCCCTAGATTAACTTAAAGCATAGGGTCCACTAGTCATACACTGGGGGGTTTCTCTGGTTAATCTAATTGTAGTTAATTAAAGGGGGGGTTAGACCAGGGGGATTAGTGGGGGGGGGGGGTCACGCCCGAGCACATTGCGCTCACCGGCGGCGAGGGCTAAGGGGCACGGCGGCGTGGCCAAACCGGCCAGCCCCGGCGAGGGCGGGGGCGGGGAACGTGGCGGCAGTGCGGCCACACACCCGTGCGTGAGCAAGTCGGAGGCCGGTCGGTCAAGCTGCTCAGCGAGCGGAGCTATGGTGGCGACGACCCGGTGCAGGGGGCACAGCAGGGGCGCGGGGTGCGGGAAGCGCAGCGAGGCGAGGGCGTGGATGTGTGTGGCGCAGGCTAGAGCGCGCGTGGACACGGCAAGGTCCGTCCACGGCGCGGTGAGCGCGCGGCCAGGGCCAGGCGAGAGCACGCCATAGCCATGGCGGACGTTGGTCGGGATACGCGACGACGCAGAGATGCTACGGGGCAAGGGCGGCGCGATTCGGAGGGGGTGGGGAGGCGTGAGCTCACAGGGGGGAAGAGGAGAGGTCGTGGTGGCCGGCAAAGTGGCCAAAGTAGCGGCACGACGGCGAGGTCCGCGATGGTTCGACGGGAAGGAAGATCCGTGGCTGCGGGCGTTGATGGAGAAGATGGTGTCGTTGTGCTTCTCCCCGAGTGCAAGCAGAGCACCAGCTCGACAGAGATGAGGCTCCCGGGGCTCATGGACAAGACACGGGGACGAGTGGACACCGGTGGCCGCGAGTTCCGGCGAGGTCCGCCGATGGCGGCGCTCGGTTGAGGAAGAACCCGAGGGAGAGAGCGCTTGGGAGGAAGGGGAAGCGGGGCTAGGGTTTCCAGGGCAAGGGGCGCGGGGGGAACCTTATCCACGCCGCCGGCCGCCGGATTGCCGCCACGGCAACGAGGAAGGCCACGACGCCGTGGGATGCATGACACGCAGGGGTGAACAGGGAGGGAGAAGGAGAGGGGCGCCAGGGTGGGCTAGGCCCAGGGGGGAGGGGGGAGGGGGGTTGGTGGGCTTTTCCCAGGGCGGAATATAGGAATTTTCCTATTTAGGTTACTTCACATTTTTCTCCACTGTTTCTTACTTTAATTAGACTTCAAATGATTTTTGTAAAATAGCTGACCAACTCTAATATTATTGCTACCCTATATAAAGATGCCACAAAAAGTTTGGGCACACTACAAATTCTTTTACATATGGTTATTTATTTTAAAGCATTAGATGGTGCTTATTAGCCATTGTTTTAACTCCTTTATGGTATTAAAACATTTTAATAAATCCTCATTTCATTTTTAATATGACCTACTGATTATTAAGCATTTTATAAAATTGATTACACAATTTTTTGGTCAAGTTTAATTTCCACATCGTTTTGGAAATTCAATTGGGTTTGAATTTGAGCTCAACTTGATCAAGGTTGCTTAACCCCTGCTTAATCATGATGGCATGACCATTAACAAGGTGATTAGAGTGGAGTTACTGTGGCATGACACCCGGGGTGTTACATGATCTCCCACGACATCCGGATTCATCAGCGTAGAAAATTCAGCAGGAGTTGGAGCAGGCAGATCATGCAGCTTGTGTGGCAATCCCTCGAAACGAGGCAAGTTGATCAGTGCTAGAAAATCGTCGAGAATCATGTGGAACACTTTTCCTTGAATCATGAAATCAAACTTCCAAGTCTTCGAGTTTTCTGGATCACCCGTGACATAAAGTGTGACATAAAATTGCTTGATGAGCTCTGGATTGTAGCCACGGTCGAGAGAAAACATCCTGTGAGCGTGCAAGCCATCAATTGTTTTGGCCACATTCTCGAAGCATGATGTGGCGTACAGCGAAGGCATATCAATGTACTGATGTTGAAAGATCCTAGCCTTGTTGTACAGTACGCGAGTACAATAAATAGCTTGGTCTTGGGTCCAAAACCGAAGAGAATATGCATTCCTTGGGCTCTCGTAGGGATTGGTCCCGAAGAAAAATGGCATATGCTCACGCCTCTTGAAAATAGGTCCACCACGAGGGACATCTGGGCGGAATAAAGGTAGAATTTCCCTCGGGTGCGCAGAATGAAGCAGCTCATCAACTGGAAATACTTCAGCTGCATTTTCTGGCATTTGGAGAAAGGGCTCAGTAGGGCGGGAAATAGATGAAGGAACATTTACGATGTCTTGAGCTAGGATAGCTGCAGGAGCATTTTCCCCGGCCTGCTCATCGACGGCATCTCCTTCGTCGGCATTACCATTTTTCTCGGCCTCCTTAGTCTCCATGGCATCAAGATCTTCATCAAGTTGTGCAAAAGCATCAAGCATTTCTTTGTTCGAAGAAATTGAGGAGGAAGATGAGCTATCAGATGAACTGGAGTCAGATGAACTTTCTTCTTCCGCATCAGCCTCTTCTGGAGCAGGTGGTGCCTCTTGGCGAGATGAAACTGTGGTTACATCCACATGTGCATCTTCTCCTTCGTTTAGCGTTTGGGCAGAGGAATAATCCTTCTGCACCGATGGAATTGGGGAAGGTGGTTCTTTCTCGACCTGAGCATTTTTCTCGGTCTCAATTTGAGCCTGGGGCTCAACAGCTGGGGTGGACGAGGGAATGACTTTTCGTGGTGATGGTGGGTTGGGTGGTGGTGATGAAGCTTTTGGTGGAGAGGGTTGGCGCGGAGGTGGAGTTTGTTGGCGAAGTGGAGGGGTGGCTTGGCGAGGTGGTGGTGTTTTTGTGCGGGGTGGAGTGGGTTGTTTGGCGGGTGTTAGTGCAGTTTCCTGTCGTGCTGTTGCAGCAACGACTCAGCAGACTTCTTCTTCTTCCTTGAAATCTGCTCGGTCTCTGGCGTCCCACGCACAGAAGATGGGGAAGCAGACTTTCTCTTTCGAGATTGTCTCTTGGTGAGTGCATCATTGTGCTCTTTGCACATGTCTGTCACAATCTATCGAACTTTGTCATTGACAGCTGTGATATTTCATTTCTGGGCTCTCCTTGAAGTGGCAAGTGTAGCAAGCTTGGACTTCAAAAACTATCGAGACTCAAGGTCCTCAGTTTCTTATCGAAGCTGCTGAGTATAGAATATTTCTTGCTTGCGATCCTTGCGATCCTGGCAAGATATCCAGCCCATCGAATCATGTAGCGAGCTACTCGTTCTTGGATCTCAGGAGGAACATCATCCTCGGGAGTCACTTTGCTCGGGGTGGTGGCCATTCTCCAAAGAACGTTGGAAATCTGAACTGCATCCCATGCAGCATTGGCAGCAGAATCTCCTTTGTTGGAGCTTTCTTCATCGGCACGAGGGTCGGGCACTACTGGTGCAAAAGGGGCAGGAGCAGGGGTAGCTCGAGGGACTGGAGCAGCCTGAGACTTCTTCCTAGCCTCCTTGGATTTCCTTTCGGCCTCCTTGGTGGCCTTGGCAGCCGCAACCGGTTTTGTTACGGCACTGGGGGCGCAGCTTTCTCCTTCAAGGCACTAGTGGCCTCAGTAGTTTTCTTCGCGGCATTAGCGGCTGCATCCTTATCCTTCATGACTGTGGGAGTCACAATTTTCTCGGTGGCACATGGGGCCACAACCTTTTTTTCGGGGCACTGGGTGCAGCAATACCTTCGATCTGGCGTCTGTACCTCTCATTAACCAGATGTAATAAGCCCAACTGCTGAGTAACCTTTGCCTTCTTGTCCTCGGGTTGACTGTGGAAGTTGAGAAGTTTGGACTTTATCAAGTCTTGTGCCTCCAGTTCTTGTTGCTTTGCCAACCTTTCCTTTCGCTGGATGAGGGTCTCATCATCTTCAGCCACTTGGGCTTGCTTTCCCTTGTACCTGGCCGAGGGTTTTTGTCTACGAGGGGGAATAGGGGGAGAAGAGGAAATTGGCGGATCAGTGAATAAATTAGTCATGGCAATAGTTTCTCAGGGAGCCGTAGCAGCTGGCTCCTGCATCCGGATTCCCTTATTGCTCGGCTTCCTTTTCAGAGGAATGTCCTCGGCATCAGCCTCAGAGCCAGGGTCTTGTCTTTCGGTGTTGGCTTCTTCTTCGTCAGGAGTTGCCTCTGGTGGATAAAACAACAACAACCTTTTTCTTTCGCTTGGCTGATTTCTTGCCAGCCTTTAACTTGGTGCTTGGACTAACATCCTCGGCAACTCCTTCGTTGCCCTATGTAGCAGCAGCAGCAGCCTTCCTGGCCTTGGCTTCCTTACGTTTTTCTGCATGTGCAGCTCGAGCAGCAACCAACTCTTTATAAGAAGAAGGGGTCTTGAGAGTGGATGGATGAGCATTGGGCGGAGGAGGAGGTCTATTTGATTCTGTCCACTTGGGCCTCAACGACTTGACATCAGACCATGGGTTCTTCAGCGCAAACAGTGTCTCCCAACGAGGATTAATTGCCTTGTATTCATACCATCGAAGCGCTTCAAGCCTTCGAATCTCTTGCAGTCTGTTTTCTCTCGAACGAGCATCTTCCACTGAGCCTTCAGGCGTTCTCAGATTTTTCTCAATAATCAAATCCTTAGACAGGCCTTCAGAATTGTTGGTGATTTTAGTGCGGCCTCCAACACGCTTGGGTTCCCTGAAGTTTCCTTCGTTCTCAGACATTTTCCTGCGAAAAATATAGGTATGAGGGAAATATAGGAAAGTTGTGAACATGTAGTAAGTGCTTTCGAGGAAAATCATTTTGGGCATAGTAAACATATAGAGGGATTTATCTTGAAGCAAATTTTCATAGAAGTGCTAGGCTAGATTTTCATCGGGTGCAAATCTAACGAAGGACTGATGTGAAAGAATTTCTCAAAACGTAAATCTATCGATATGAATATATGAGATTTGCCTAAGTGAGAAATTCCGAGGGATTTCTTACTTAGATCGGATGGGAAATCGACAGAGAATGCTAGAAATAGATTTCCCCAAGTTCAACGATCTGAACGGATCAAACAGACCTAATAAAAAAGTAGAGAAAATCAAGAACAAATCTAGAGCTCTACGAGCAGATCGGATGGAATCGAGTCTAGAGCCTCACATACCCTAACTTGGTGATGTGCGGCGGCTAATGCGGCGCGGATGAACATCCTCGTCGACGGGAAAGCCTCCGGCGACTTCCTTCGGGCAGTGAAGCGGCGAGGGAATCGACGGCGACGAAGTCGGCACGGCGGCGTGTGAGAGCTCGGGTGCGAGGTGGAAGAGACGAAGTCGAGGGAATGTGAGGTCTGTTCCGGTGGGGTGGATCGGTATTTATAGATGTGGGGTCTGTTGTCACCGATAAATCTGGTCGAACGGCGCAGATCTATCGTCTCTCCGAATTCAACGGACGGATTTTTTGGCGGTAATCGCAGAAAAATCCCAACGAACCGAAAGAAAGTTGCTCCACGTCTGAGACCAAACTCATCGAACATCGAGTATAAAAGTAGATAAAAGTTCGATAGAAACTCCTTCGGAATCAATGACATTCGAAGGGAATCTTAATCGAGTACAAATATACATGTTCACGAGAGAAAAGCAAAGACAGGTAGGGATAGAATAGAGGGAAAACAGTGCCCGATACTTAATCACTCCGAGAGAAGATGAATGATAGGAAAACTCGGAGTGGTAAGTGTATAGGACAACACCAAACGAACAAAAATTAAAACGAAACACGAGTGAAAAATCAACAAAAGTAAACTACTTGTAGAAAGAAAACATATAATACAAAGTACCGATAGTTATGATCTTACTGCATGTTGCGTGAGTCCAATATGTTCAACTCACACCTTAGTGCACAAAACCTTTTCTCATCCAGGGGCTTCGTAAAGATATCATCTAATTGATCTTCGGTGTGAACATGACTGATAAAAATATCTTCTCGCTGAACGTGATCTCGAAGAAAATGATGACGAATATCAATATGCTTCGTTCGAGAGTGTTGCACGGGATTATGGGCAATTTTGATAGCACTCTCGTTATCACAAAGCAATGGAATTTTCTTCACGAGAATACTGTAATCCCTCAACGTTTGCTTGAGGCACATAATTTGAGTGCAGCATGAACCGGCAGCAATATACTCAGCTTCAGCCGTCGAAATAGATACACAATTTTGTTTCTTCGAAGCCCAACAGACAAGATATCTACCAAGAAAATGACACGTGCCTGAGGTAGATTTCCTGTCGACTCGATCACCAGCCCATTCAGAATCGGAATATCCAACGAGATCAAACTGGGCACCTTTGGGATACCATAGTCCCAAAGTGGGTGTATGAGCAAGATATCGAAGAATTCCCTTGACAGCAATATGATGTGATTCTTTCGGGTTTGCCTGAAAACGAGCACACATACAAACTAATAGCATAATGTCAGGTCTAGATGCACATAGGTAAAGAATCGAACCGATCATCGAGCGATATTTCTTTTGATCGAAAGGTTTTCCCTTCTCATCTGCATCTAGGTGAACATTCGTAGGCATTGGATTCTTGATAGTTTTGCAGTTGACTAGATCAAACTTCTTCAGGCAATCTCTAAGATACTTCTCCTGAAAGATAAATGTCCCATTCTTCTATTGAAGAATTTGAAGTCCAAGACAGAACTTCAATTCATCCATCATAGACATTTCATATTTCTTCGACATCATTCGAGAAAATTCTTCACTGATATCAGGGTTAGTACAACCAAAAATAATATCATCGACATAAATTTGACACAAAAAGATCATTTTTGTATGCACGAGTAAAAAGAGTCGGGTCAGTTGTTCCTGGTTTGAAGCCCTTCTTCAGAAGGAAATCCTTCAATGTCTCATACCAAGCACGAGGTGCTTGATTTAACCCATATAGGGCCTTGTGCAACCTATACACCTTATCAGGATTCTTCGGGTCTTCAAACCCTGGTGGCTGCATAGCATATACTTCTTCTTCGATTTCACCGTTAAGTAATGCACTTTTGACATCCATTTGATATAGAAGTATACCATTGTAATTGGAAAAAGCAAGCATGACACAAATGATTCAAGTCGAGCAACTGGAGCATAAGTTTCACCAAAATCAATACCTTCGATTTGCGTGTAACCTTGTGTAACCAGTCGAGCTTTGTTCCTTATAACAATACCATCTTCATCTTGATTATTGCGAAAAATCCACTTCGTACCAATGATATTATGCTTCTTGGGATCAGGTCTATCGACAAGGGAACAAGATTTATTTCTCTCGAACTGATTAAGTTCTTCGAGCATTTCAGTCATCCAGTTTGAGTCATTCATGGCTTCATCGAATTTTGACGGTTCTAGCATGGATACAAACGAGAAATTTCCACGGAAGTTAGCTAAACGAGTGCGAGAGAGAGTGGTAGGACAACCTGGTAGACGAATCTCTTTGAGTATTGTGTTGACGTCCCCTCTCCTTCGAACACGAGATATAGCTCCTTCGATAGCTTGAGGATCCGATTGTTCTTCGGGATCAGCTTGGCCTTCAGGATTAGCTTGTCCTTCGGGATCATTTCCTTCGGGTTCAGCTTGACCTTCGGGTTGAGCATTTTCTTCGTTTATGCGTTCTCCTTCGACATGTACATCATTAACTTCAGGGTGTTGATCTCCAGCGCCCCGGGCTATGTGTGGGAACATTGGACCATCATCATCCTTCTTGACTTGATGTGCATTTCCTTCGACAGGCCGAATATCTCCAGTAGCCATGTACCTGATGACTTCATCCAAAGGTGGTTCATCTAGGTTAAGAGGTAATTGCTCCTTTTGAGAGCCGTTAGTTTCATCAAATCGAACATTTACAGTTTCTACAACTTTTCCAAGATGAGAGTTGTAAACTCTATAAGTGTGAGAATTTGAACCATAACCTAGGAGAAAACCTTCGTGCGCCTTTGGGGCAAACTTGGAGCTGTGATTCATATCTCTGATATAACATGGAGCACAAAAAACCCTGAGATATGAAACATTCGTCTTTTTACCAGTGATAATCTCATGTGAAGTTTTCTTCAAAAATTTGTGCAGATAAACCTTGTTGATGATATGACATGAAGTGTTAATTGCTTCGGCATAGAACCTGATAGGAGTCTTGTATTCAACAAGCATTGTTTTGTCCATTTCAATAAGAGTTCGATTCTTTCTCTCGACCACACCATTTTGTTGTGGTGTATAAGCAACCGAGAATTCATGAGTAAATCCATATTCATCAAGATATTCTTCGATATGAGTGTTTTTTAATTCTGTACCATTATCACTTCGGATATGCTTCAGAGATAATTCATATTCAATCTGTGCTCTCTTTGCGAAAGTTTTGAAAATTTCAACAACCTTTCTCTTGTTATCTAGAAAGAAAACCCAAGTATATCGAGAGAAATCATCAACAATAACCAGACCATACTTCTTACCCCCAAGGCTAGCATAATTTTGAGGACCGAATAAATGCATATGAAGTAATTCAAGAGGACGAGTAGTAGTCATGATAGTCTTTCCTGAGTGATGTTTCTTGGCAATCTTTCCTGCTTCACAGGCATTGCATAGACGATCTTTATCGAATTTTACATTATCAATTCCAACGATATTCTTCTTCGAGATAAGTGTCTGAAGATTTTTCATTCCTGCATGACCAAGTCTTCGATTGCATAACCAACCAGATGTGGCTTTAGCCATTAAGAATGTGGACACCGCAGGTCCCGAAGAGAAATCGACAATATAAAGATCACCTTTATGATATCCTTCGAACACGAAGGAATAATCATCCTGTGAAAAGAAGACACAACGAGAAGCAGAAAACAGTACAAGCATACCCATATCACAAAGTTTTGAGATAGACATGAGATTATATCCTAGAGATTGAACAAGCATAACTTTGTCAATATGCTTATACTTCGATATAGCAACCTTAACCAAACCAAGTACTTTTCCTTTGTTGTTTTCACCGAAGGTAATATATCTCTGAGAAGATTCAGTAAGTTTGTCTTTGGTGAACAAATATTTGTCTCTGGTCATATGATTTGTACAACCACTATCCATGACCCATTCGGATCCACTGGAGACATAGCCCTGCAGAGGAATTAGTTCTTCTTAACCACCCACAACCGAGCAGGTGACTGAGAAGGCATGGAAGTGATAGATGAAGCAGCGGTATTATAGGGAACATGATCATATTGACGAGGGGGGCCATCAAGCACACCATAAACATAATTCCTCAGAGAGGTGTTAGAGTACTGGTAGGTAAAAGAAATTTTGTCGTTATTGTCACGATGACGATAAACATTTCTATCTACTCGATATTATTCCTTCTGGGGAACATTTGAAGCAGGCACCAAGGCTTCATTTCTATCCTCTAGAGAATAGTAGTGTTTCGTGGTACCGAAGATTTTCCCTGCATAGAATGGTTAAGGGGCAGTTTTTCTACGAGAGATTTGCGAACCCAAATTTGTCGCTTATGGAAACCATTCTTCGGAGGAGTACCAATGAATTCAGCAGACACCTTTCCTTCCTGGTTTTTGATAAGCTTGTAGTCAGAATCAAGTGATTCATCGACAATGGCCTTATCAATTTTGCAGTTGAAACCTGAAAGGTTAGCAATATCAACGGGATTTTCTTTCGCCAGAACCCAGTCAGTTTTAGGATACTGCTCGGGTTCCCAGTAGGTGCCATCAGGGTTAAGTTTCCTTTCGAAACCAACACCTTCCTTTCGAGGGTTCCTATGAAGAAGAGCCTTCTTTAGGATATCACATAGGTACTGGTGTCCCTGAACACTTTTTAACATGCCTGTATCAAATAGATATTTCAACCTGAGGAGTTTCTCGGTAACAGTTTCCTCATTCGAGGGGTTAGCATCATCAATGACAATGGGTTCTATTCCTTTCGATTTCTCAAAAATAGATTCAATTTTACTTCGTTCCAAACAAGTCAAGCAAGGTGAAGTAGATTCATTTTTAGCTTCTGAGCCCTGTTGAGCAATGAGCGTGACATTGACATGCTCCAACTCTTCCTGAGCCTCTCTCAGTTTCTCAAGAGCCATTTTCCTTTGAAGGAATTCATAGGTTAGCTTATCGTCGTCCACCGAGAGAGGATCATGCCGAGAGGAAAGTTCATCATACTTTTCCTTCAGAGCGGCATGCTCATTCGTCAAAGTTTGACCTTTCTCAATCTCATCAATCAACAAGGTCTCAGACTTTTGAATAGTTTCACTTAAAGAATCTAGTTCATCTTGTTGGATAGAAGCAACCTTAGAAAGTTTGGCATAGCTTATCCTAGAGTGACTTTCATAAGAAGATCCATTAGAAGTATCGTAGGAATTCTTAGAAGAGGATACCTTAGCCTTGGCCATGAAGCAGTAAGACGGAGATTCATCTTCACTGCTTTGGTTGGTGAAGAATGAACTTGAAGTCTTGTTCGAAGAAAAAGCTAGACCAGCAACACCATCGGATTTAGAACCAGAACCAGAACCAGATCTTGAGTTTGATTCAGCTTCGGAACCAGAGGCTTCGTATTTAGAGTTCATCTCTTTCCCCAGATAGGCCTTGGCACGGTGAGAATTCTTGCGTCGAGAGGAATGTGATTACGATGAAGAACTCTCTCGATGTTTGTGATACTTCTTGTCATCATCAGAACCATCTTTCTTGTCTTTTCTTGACTTTGAATCATATCTCTTCGACTTATAGGTTTTGCTCGATCTGTGTGACTTGCTCGAAGAGTTTCTGTGAGAACGCTTTGATCTATGTTCAATTTACCAGAGAGGATAATCAGCACTGAAGTGACCTGGCTTCTTGAACTTGTAGCAGCAGTTATCTTTCGCTGAAGAGTTTCTGGATGATGATCGATGTTGTGATGAATTGCTCGAATGTCTGGAGGAGTAGTTTTTCTTCGGTGAAGAGGAATTCCTTCTCTGGAAGCGGTTGAATCTTTTCATTACTATACCAGATATTTTCCAATATTCTCGGGGTCATCTGACGCAACTCCAGACTCAGAACTGGCTTCAGGAGAGGAATGATGTGAAGCTTTGGCCTTGAATGCATCAGATTTTCTTAGAGTTCCGTCGACATCTCATATTTCTTCTTCTTCCATCTCAAATGTCTTGAGTCTCTCGAGAATATCAGCAGCTACAAGATCTTTGAAATCAGTCCTTTCCTTGATCATCAGCACAATGTGATCGAAGGAATCATCAAGAGAACGGAGCAAAGTTCTGACAACTATCCGACTGGTAATGTCTTCTGCACCGAGATTAATCAGTTCATTTGATAGAGCAGTGAGTCTGCTGTATATGGAGTTAACTTTCTCTCCCTCGTGCCTCTTGAATCGATAGAATTTACTTCGAAGGGTGTCAATATGAGCATCTTTTTGAGTAGAGACACCTTCACCAATCTTCTCGAGATAGTCCTAGACACCTTTGGCCGTAGAAATATTCTTGACTTCATGATTTTTTTCTGGAGTCAGATGGTTTGTGATGAACACCGAGACATCAGATTCGAGGGACATCTTCTTTGCCTCTTCAGGGGTGATAGCACTCTTGTCTTTTACATTTACACCATTCTTTACAAATTCCCAAGCTGCAGAATTGATGGCCATGATGTTCCTCTTCATTTTTCCTTCTAATAAGGATATTCCTTCCCATTGTAGATAGGAATCAGTTCTCCCGAGCGAACAGCTGCAAACGACATTCTTCACAACACTCTTGGTGGTTAGACCAAAATACGCAGAGCATAGGGAGTGCCTAGCTCTGATACCAATTGAAAGCTCAAGAATGATCGGAGGGGGAGGGGGTGAATGATCGCTTCTAAAAATTATAAGGAACTTAGAAGGAGTTCATGCAAACTGCGAAGGACTAAAGGCATCTCGAAGGAAATACAGTATCGAAAGACATACATGGGTCGAATGGATTGGGAGCGAAGGATAACATTGAAGGAAAACAGGCAACGAGTAAATACTGAATGTAAATACAGGAAGGAAAACGATCCTAACACGACGATGTTTGGTAAACCAGTTCACACTCTGCAAAGTGCTACGTCTGGTTGGAGGGACTGGTGATTGAACACCTGGAGCAAAACTCTATCCGTCCTATTCTCCACTGCAAAAAACTCCTCGAGCTTGTCCAGTTTTCACTCGTGGTAGATGAATTAGGACATCTCCGAGACCTTTACAAACTTCCTTCAGCAGCGACAATATCTCTTTGTCTTCATGACAGGCAACACCTAACCGTCTAGGAGACTTGCAGTTCTCCAAGATAAAAGGATCGGCTAATAACGACCTAAGTCTCTGTGAATTTCTCAACTCAGCTCAGACTTGGTTTTGGTTTTCTCTCGACTTCTCTTGGGATGCTCAAAGTGTTTTTGTCTTATAATCTTCAGTGGAGCAGCCAACCCGAAATGGCGGGTAGGTGCGGGGTACTTATAGGTGGTGATCCCGATGGGTAAAATGACTGAAATGACCCGAGGCAACCGCTTGACGCGTGTCCACAACGGTCGGATTTCAATCACTGCGCAACTTTACATGCGGAGCAAGTAAGCCGACTTATCGAACGAGTTCTCTCTCGAATGCACGAAGTGCGATGACTTTGCCTTTGAACTATTCACTCGACTCAGTAAGATTTCTATCGGTAGGCTTTTTGCGGGTTTAGGTTGAGCAGAGCAGATTCACTTCGACAAAGATCTCAACTAGCAAACCCCTCTTGATAGTACGGTTTTTCCTACGACTCAAGAAAATAAAGAGAAACTAGTAAAAAGACTAAGTCTTCGACCAGCTTCAGCTTTCTCCTTGTTGCGCTTTTACTTGAGAGCATCTTCTTTCTCGACGACATTTTTGGGGGTCGTCTTCCTTCAAGGGTATCGGTAGTTGACTGCAGCTCCGCTGCAGTGAGTTGTCCTTCGACCTTCTACTTGCAAACTCCATTCTTTCGGAACCTAGGTATGTGTTTATACTCGAAAACAATATTAGTTGCACTACTGCTTTGTCCAACAATCTCCAAAACCTTCGGGGGAAAAACTTGCTCTTACAAAGCTGCAGGTCAAGTGTGGAACCAGTCTCAAGTAGGAGTACGCGTAAGGTCGGTCCGGGGCCGCTTCATCAAACGATGTCGCAGATGTGAACCAGTACGCGTGGGAGGGTAACAATCATACAATCAACGCCCACATCCCCGATGTGTTCTATCCATACAATAATATTAAGCATAGACCTAGCTCAAATACCACTGTTGGGGTTGGCAGCGGAAAATACAATTTTTTCCTAACCAGCGTTCCCATAACCCAAGATCTTGCTAGCCGTATTACCATAACGGAAAGGAGTGCGGAATAACATACCCCGAGGTGTAGTCCGTTGCGCAGGAAACGTTCCCACAAACGTGGCTGGTGTAGTCGAACGAAGTTCACAACCCCCTGGCTGTGTTAGCACCCGGATGGGTGCAGTGCCACACGTGTAGCACCTCGTAGTATTCACACACGTACAAGACTCGATGACGACCTCCGATCTCTGATCCGGCGAAGGTGGCGGAAGTAGACCTCCGGAACCGGAGTTTCGGCAGCACGACGGCCTCCGTGTAGCAGAGACGCCTCAATCCCACTACTGGCTCCAAACAAGGGGAGCCCACCGTGGAAGAGGCGAGGAAGGGGAGAAGACCGGAGAAAACCGATCTCGATTCGGAGTAATATTTATTTTCTCACGAATTTCTATGTCTTTAAAAAGTCCACCCTACATGCCTTTATACACGGGGAGGGGAGGGAGTCAACCCCCCTCCCTTAGAAATGTGGGACTAAAGTCCCTTTGCTAAGGGGGTGGCCGGCCAAGGGGGGGAGGGTTGCGCCACCCTCATGGGCCCTAGGGCCCATGGCGCCTCCCCCCCCCTTTCCTTTTTTTCTGTTTCCCTTTTATTCCCCTAATGGGCCTCTTTCATAAATAAGGCCCATTGCACTTTTTAATAATAAATAAAATTTTTAATTATTAATTCAATTAATTAATAATAAAAACAATATTATTCTTTCTCCCGATGATCTGGAACACCTTCCGGCTCACTCCGAAACTCCTTCGGGTCAACAGAGAACTTTTCCGGTGCTACTTCCTTTATTCTCCGGTAGCTCCGATAGTTCCGAAAAGGTCTCCGATTTCATCGAGACCTTAAGTGTGTTACCCTACGGTTCGAGAACACTCCAGTGATGACCGAGATGAGGCTACGTTCAATGATCATCAACGGGACCTGGATGCCCATAATGACCCCTATGCATTCCGGATATCAAAACCGATTGGACCTTACGTCGTATAGCATTCCCTTTGTCATCGATTGTCGGGACCTGGGGTTAGCATATGTAGTTCCAGTCACAAATCAATCATATGGAGAGCCGAGAGTCGTACCCACTTGTCTAAGCAGACAAGGCCAAGCACAGAACACTCTCGGAAAGCATCGTACGTGAGGGGCATCCCATCCAGGCCGGATGATCAACTGAAATGGGTCCTCATCGCCCGCTCACAAGTCTAAATGATTATGGGTGGTGAAATCCCATACTCATAGACAAGTCGCCTCAACCATATTATCAATATAATTATAACACTTACGTAAAAAGACTCCAGCCCGATCACTTAGTCGGGGTCTAGGGCGAGCTCGATCATACAACAAAGTGTGCACGTGACAGAGTCACGAGCAATCGCATCGCGATGCCCCAAGCTGCGCACATCTAAGGGCCACTTGGTGTATAAAAGACCGCCAGCCAGATCACAACTAAGGTCTCGAAAACTCATACTAAGACATGCATGTTATAATCATACACGCAGCACATATGTCTAGTATGAACAGCAGGTATCATCACATAACTCTACAAAGTACTTATTTATTGACTTACACATAGAGCATACAAAGATCACATGTCTATGATCAACATTACATCATACAACAGAAGAAAATTAGGTCTGAGTACAGACAAGTTTAACAAAGGGCTTAGAGAAGCCTTGTAAACATACATGCCCTTCCACGAGGGACCAGACTGCTGTCTGGGACTATACTAACTTAGTCAACGTCGAGCTCCAGGAAGGTGACTCCATCGGGGGTTTGGGTTTCCATCTAAAACATATAATAAGCAAACGTGAGTACAAAGTCGTACTCAGCAAGACTTACATCAGAACTATACTACTCATGCTCAAGTTTCAAGGTAAAGGGAGGTGGGGTTTCATCATGCAGAAGTGCCAGCGTTGACTTGCCTAGTCCTGTACTATGAGTACCAGACTTGTGGTAAGAAGGGTACACGAGTCCACTACCAATTCTCCAACCAATACACCATAATGGTTACTTCCTCGACTTCCCCACGAGGAGCACACCATAGCACTCACGCTTATCTTGCGAGTGTTAGAAGTATCCATTCAAGTTGTCTAATAATCAAGCACAACTTTCCAAGTAGTCCCTTACCACGGATGCGGCTATTCGAATAGTTTTGTTAACCCTGCAAGGGTGTAAACTACACACACATGACCATCGGTTACCGCCTTTTTCTCGCCACCGTTCAAGACATGATCAATGGGGTTTTCTTGCCTTGCTGACGATACACGGGTCTTAACGGTGGTCTTCTTCTTCGGGGGTGATCACCGTCTCGGAGGCACTGTTACCGAAGCAATCATCAACAAAGGGGGGCAACATCAAAATAAAATGCACAAGCACATGATATAGTTGTCCATGATGTATATGGTACTAGTTTGTTGACAATTCAATTTAATTGAAGTGTATTGCAAAGGATTTGCAAATTCAAACTCCAAATTCAATTTCAAATTAAGCCATATGCACATTTTCTACTGTTGCCCCATTTTAAAATGGTCAAATATAGAAAAAAAAGTTGTATATTATTAATCCTTGCATTTTTCTGATAATTTTTCATATATTATATGTTTAATTTGGAGTTAGTATGAATTTTCTATGATTTTTCAAAGTTTAATTGAATTTCTGGATTTTCTGAATTCTTTTAAAATGGAAAAAAGGATTATTGCGTCATGCTGGCATCATGCTGACGCAAGGGGGGGCTGACATGTGGGGCCCGGCTGTTAGTGTCTCTGTGGTTAATCCTGTTTAGTTAACTAAACAGAGGGGGATTAGGGGGGTTGGGGCCCCACCTGTCATTGACCTAGGGTCAATTAGCCAGGGGGATTAGGGGGTGGTTAGCGGGTTGATTAGTCGGGCTCGCCGGAATGTCGCCGGCGGCGGCTACAGTGCACGGCGGCGTGGCTCGTGGTGGCGTTTCTGGCCACCAAAGACAACGCTAGGGCCACCAAAACGCAGCCCGTGGACGCGCGCTTCGCCCTGGACATCGCAGCGTCGCCGGGAAGCGCTGGAAGCTCGTCGACGGCGAGCTCGCGCGGTGGTCGTGGCACTGGACATGGAAAAGTAGCGTTGCACGGCATGGGAGGAGGTGCGGGGAGGGGAGAACGGAGCAGCTGCTCACCCTGGTGCCAATGGAGCTGTCGGGGAAGCCGGAGGGTGGCTGGTGGCGGCGAATTCGGCGAGAGATCCCTGCGGCTTCCGGCGAGGTGGCGGTGACGTTTGCGGACGCTTCAGCTCGAGGAGGCTTGTCAGAACCCCAACTAGGGTAAGTTCTAGGGTTTCTTGTGTCCTTTGCATCATGCAAAAATTTCAAAAGAAATCCAAAAATGGGGAAAAGAAAAGCCCTAAAGAATTTAATTAAATGGCCAGACAAAAATTGCTTCCAAAAATTCCTTTGGTATTTTTGAAAAGTCTTATAAATATGCATGATCACATATAAAGTGAAGTGGGTCCCACTGCATGCACCAAGATTTTTCAAATATTCCAAATAGGGCTTGGAAATTAAATTTGACCCCTATTTGACTTGAAATTCAAATGTATTGAATTTCAAAAATGCCCAAATCCTAAAAGTGACTAGCTACTGGTCACCTAGTATTTATAAAATTAGTTGGGCATTTTTATAAAATGCTTTGGTATTTTTACCAGAGCAAAACAAAGGAAGAAAAAGAAAACAGAAAATAAATAACAGAAGAAAAGGGAAAATAAAATCCCAGCCCACCCCACAGGCCATAGGCCCAACTTAACCCCCCCCCCCCCCCGGGCCAAGCCCACCACGGGCTTGTCTTCTTCCCCAGCGCCAGGAGGCTATCGCCGTGGAGCGCATGCCGGCGCCCCCCTTTCCACCTCCTGCTTGCCGAGCCCTCCCCCGTACTCTACATGTCGCCAGGAGACGCCCAGAAGCCTGCCTTTATTTCCCTTCTCTCGCAGTCTCTTCTCTCGCTCTCCAAGTTCAAGCTCGCAAAGAACCGTGGGCCGCCGTGGATCATCGTCAAGCTCCGGCATGGACAACGACGACGAGGAGACGAGACAAGATTTCCTACGTGATCCCCGCCAACGTGTTCTTCGATTACCCCCTTCAATCGAGCTAATACCACACCGGAGACGACGGCAGCATCGCCGGAATGCCGTCGGCCGCCATGGACTCTGGCGATCGATTCGTCGCCTGCGCTGCACCACTGGCTTCCCCGAGCCTTCCTTCGTGACCAGGGTGAGCTCCTGTGTCGTTTGCCCCATTCCGCATCTCCTCCCGTGCCCCTAATAACCACCGCCGCCCTTCTGTAGCTCGGGCCACCGCAGCTTCTTAGTGGTCGTGGCCCGAGGGCACGCCGTTGACCCCCTGGTGCTCTAGAAGACGCGCGCCGTCGGAAGGAGCCCACCAGTGCTCCCTTTTCTTTCTCCCGTGCCCTCTAGCCCCTTTCCCGGCGAACTCCGGTGGCTACAGTAGCGTCGCCGGCGAGCCTGCCATTAGAGCCCCCTAATCCTTGGCCTAATCCCCCCCTTGAGCCTATGACAGGTGGGGCCAGCCCCCCCTTAACCCGTACTTGCGCCTCCAGACACCAAGAAGGATTTCGAGATCTTTTGTGATGCTTCACGGCAAGGGTTAGGATGCATACTTATGCAAGATAGACATGTGGTAGCTTATGCTTCACGCCAGTTGCGTCCACATGAAGAGAACTATCCTACCCATGATCTTGAACTCGCTGCCGTAGTTCATGCCCTGACCACTTGGCGACATTACCTCCTTGGTAATCGTTGTGAGATTTATTCCGACCACCAAAGCCTCAAATACATATTCACCCAGCCAGATCTTAATCTCAGGCAAAGACGCTGGATTGAGTTGATAAAAAATTATGACTTAGGAATTTCTTACACCCCAAGCAAGGCCAATGTCATGGCTGATGCACTAAGTCGTAAGTCGTATTGTAACAACCTCATGTTATCACAGTATCAACCACTTCTTCATGAGGAATTTCGAAAGCTCAATCTCGAGATTGTTCCTCGTGGATCTCTTTTCAACTTGGTTGGCAAAGCCAACCCTTGAGGATCAGATCATAGTTGCTCAAAGGCGTGCACGAGGTGTTCGCCGGATCAAGGAGAACATTTCTAGCGGAGTTGCTAAATGTTTCTCCACCGATAGTAAAGGAACGGTATTCTTTGAAAATCGTTTGGTAGTACCTAAGAATAGGGATCTAAGGCAACTCATCCTCAAAGAAGCCCATGACACACCCCTCTCGATTCATCCCGGTAGCACAAAAATGTACCGAGATCTACGCCAGAGATTTTGGTGGACTAGGATGAAGAGAGACATTGCTCGATATGTTGCCGAATGTGATGTTTGTCGTCGCATTAAGGCCGAACACCAAAGGCCTGCTGGTACACTTCAACCTTTGCCTATTCCCGAGTGGAAATGAGACAAAGTCGGTATGGACTTCATCACCGGCTTTCCAAAAACCCAGAAAGGAAACGATGCAATCTTCGTTGTCATTGATAGACTTTCCAAAGCTGCTCACTTCCTTCCCGTTCGCGAGTCTATAGCTGCTAGTCAGTTGGCAGACTTGTACGTCTCTAGAATTGTGTCTCTTCACGGTGTTCCTTTGGAAATCAATTCTGATCGTGGTAGCCTTTTCACCTCTAGATTCTGGGGAAGCTTTCAGAATGCTATGGGAACTCATCTATCCTTTAGTACATCTTTCCATCCTCAGTCTAGCGGTCAAGTTGAAAGGGTTAATCAAATCTTGTAAGACATGCTCAGAGCTTGTGTTATATCTTTCGGAAAGAATTGGGAGAAGTCTCTTCCATTTGCCGAATTTGCTTATAACAAAAGTTTTCAATCTAGTCTGAACATGGCTCCTTTTGAACTCCTATATGGACGACGATGTCGAACACCCCTTAACTGGTCAGAAACCGGTGAAAGACAATTCTTTGGACCGGATATGATCAAGGAAGCAGAAGAGCAAGTTCGCATTGTTCGTGATCGATTGAAAGCTGCCCAGTCTCGTCAGAAAAGCTACTATGATCGTCATCATAGGCAAGAAAGCTACAATCTGGATGAGAAGGCTTACCTTCTGGTTACTCCTCTGAAGGGAACCCAAAGATTCGGTATCAAAGGCAAGTTGGCCCCACGTTACATCGGACCTTTCCGCATTCTTGCTAAACGTGGAGAAGTTGCCTACCAACTTGAACTAACCCCGCACCTTTCCCGAGTAAATGATGTATTCCATGTGTCACAACTCAGGCGTTGCATCAAGGACCCCATCCGCGAAGTCGACCATGAAACGCTTGATCTCCAAGATGACCTTTCTTATCGAGAGTACGCTTTTCGTATTCTTGATTCTGCAGAGCGTGTCACTCGTCGTTAGCAGATCAGGTTTTTGAAAGTGCAATGGTCGCATCACTCCAAGAAAGAAGCAACATGGGAAAGAGAAGACCGCCTCCGTGCCGAGTACCCCTCCTTCCTCCCGACGACTTCTGAATCTCAGGACGAGATTCTTTTGAGTGGGGGCGAGTTGTCAGAACCCCAACTAGGGTAAGTGCTAGGGTTTCTTGTGTCCTTTGCATCATGCAAAAATTTCAAAAGAAATCCAAAAATGGGGAAAAGAAAAGCCCTAAAGAATTTAATTAAATGGCCAGACAAAAATTGCTTCCAAAAATTCCTTTGGTATTTTTGAAAAGTCTTATAAATATGCATGATCACATATAAAGTGAAGTGGGTCCCACTGCATGCACCAAGATTTTTCAAATATTCCAAATAGGGCTTAGAAATTAAATTTGACCCCTATTTGACTTGAAATTCAAATGTATTGAATTTCAAAAATGCCCAAATCCTAAAAGTGACTAGCTACTGGTCACCTAGTACTTATAAAATTAGTTGGGCATTTTTATAAAATGCTTTGGTATTTTTACCAGAGCAAAACAAAGGAAGAAAAAGAAAACAGAAAAGAAATAACAGAAGAAAAGGGAAAATAAAATCCCAGCCCACCCCACAGGCCATAGGCCCAACTTAACCCCCCCCCCCGGGCCAAGCCCACCACGGGCTTGTCTTCTTCCCCAGCGCCAGGAGGCTATCGCCGTGGAGCGCATGCCGGCGCCCCCCTTTCCACCTCCTGCTTGCCGAGCCCTCCCCCGTACTCTACACGTCGCCAGGAGACGCCCAGAAGCCTGCCTTTATTTCCCTTCTCTCGCAGTCTCTTCTCTCGCTCCCCAAGTTCAAGCTCGCAAAGAACCGTGGGCCGCCGTGGATCATCGTCAAGCTCCGGCGTGGACAACGACGACGAGGAGACGAGACAAGATTTCCTACGTGATCCCCGCCGACGTGTTCTTCGATTACCCCCTTCAATCGAGCTAATACCGCACCGGAGACGACGGCAGCATCGCCGGAACGCCGTCGGCCGCCATGGACTCCGGCGATCAATTCGTCGCCTGCGCTGCACCACTGGCTTCCCCGAGCCTTCCTTCGTGACCAGGGTGAGCTCCTGTGTCGTTTGCCCCATTCCGCATCTCCTCCCGTGCCCCTAATAACCACCGCCGCCCTTCTGTAGCTCGGGCCACCGCAGCTTCTTAGTGGTCGTGGCCCGAGGGCACGCCGTTGACCCCCTGGTGCTCTAGAAGACGCGCGCCGTCGCAAGGAGCCCACCAGTGCTCCCCTTTCTTTCTCCCGTGCCCTCTAGCCCCTTTCCCGGCGAACTCCGGTGGCTACAGTAGCGTCGCCGGCGAGCCTGCCATTAGAGCCCCCTAATCCTTGGCCTAATCCTCCCCTTGAGCCTATGACAGGTGGGGCCAGCCCCCCTTAACCCGTACTTGCGCCTCCAGACACCAAGAAGGATTTCGAGATCTTTTGTGATGCTTCACGGCAAGGGTTAGGATGCATACTTATGCAAGATAGACATGTGGTAGCTTATGCTTCACGCCAGTTGCGTCCACATGAAGAGAACTATCCTACCCATGATCTTGAACTCGCTGCCGTAGTTCATGCCCTGACCACTTGGCGACATTACCTCCTTGGTAATCGTTGTGAGATTTATTCCGACCACCAAAGCCTCAAATACATATTCACCCAGCCAGATCTTAATCTCAGGCAAAGACGCTGGATTGAGTTGATAAAAAATTATGACTTAGGAATTTCTTACACCCCAGGCAAGGCCAATGTCATGGCTGATGCACTAAGTCGTAAGTCGTATTGTAACAACCTCATGTTATAACAGTATCAACCACTTCTTCATGAGGAATTTCGAAAGCTCAATCTCGAGATTGTTCCTCGTGGATCTCTTTTTAACTTGGTGGCAAAGCTAACCCTTGAGGATCAGATCATAGTTGCCCAAAGGCGTGCACGAGGTGTTCGCCGGATCAAGGAGAACATTGCTAGCGGAGTTGCTAAATGTTTCTCCACAGATAGTAAAGGAACGGTATTCTTTGAAAATCGTTTGGTAGTACCTAAGAATAGGGATCTAAGGCAACTCATCCTCAAAGAAGCCCATGACACACCCCTCTCGATTCATCCCGGTAGCACAAAAATGTACCGAGATCTACGCCAGAGATTTTGGTGGACTAGGATGAAGAGAGACATTGCTCGATATGTTGCCGAATGTGATGTTTGTCGTCGCATTAAGGCCGAACACCAAAGGCCTGCTCGTACACTTCAACCTTTGCCTATTCCCGAGTGGAAATGAGACAAAGTCGGTATGGACTTCATCACCGGCTTTCCAAAAACCCAGAAAGGAAACGATGCAATCTTCGTTGTCATTGATAGACTTTCCAAAGCTGCTCACTTCCTTCCCGTTCGCGAGTCTATAGCTGCTAGTTAGTTGGCAGACTTGTACGTCTCTAGAATTGTGTCTCTTCACGGTGTTCCTTTGGAAATCAATTCTGATCGTGGTAGCCTTTTCACCTCTAGATTCTGGGGAAGCTTTCAGAATGCTATGGGAACTCATCTATCCTTTAGTACAGCTTTCCATCCTCTGTCTAGCGGTCAAGTTTAAAGGGTTAATCAAATCTTGTAAGACATGCTCAGAGCTTGTGTTATATCTTTCGGAAAGAATTGGGAGAAGTCTCTTCCATTTGCCGAATTTGCTTATAACAAAAGTTTTCAATCTAGTCTGAACATGGCTCCTTTTGAACTCCTATATGGACGACGATGTCGAACACCCCTTAACTGGTCAGAAACCGGTGAAAGACAATTCTTTGGACCGGATATGATCAAGGAAGCAAAAGAGCAAGTTCGCATTGTTCGTGATCGATTGAAAGCCGCCCAGTCTCGTCAGAAAAGCTACTATGATCGTCATCATAGGCAAGAAAGCTACAATCTGGATGAGAAGGCTTACCTTCGGGTTACTCCTCTGAAGGGAACCCAAAGATTCGGTATCAAAGGCAAGTTGGCCCCACGTTACATCGGACCTTTCCGCATTCTTGCTAAACATGGAGAAGTTGCCTACCAACTTGAACTAACCCCGCACCTTTCCCGAGTAAATGATGTATTCCATGTGTCACAACTCAGGCGTTGCATCAAGGACCCCATCCCGAAGTCGACCATGAAACGCTTGATCTCCAAGATGACCTTTCTTATCGAGAGTACGCTTTTCGTATTCTTGATTCCGCAGAGCGTGTCACTCGTCGTCAGCAGATCAGGTTTCTGAAAGTGCAATGGTCGCATCACTCCGAGAAAGAAGCAACATGGGAAAGAGAAGACCGCCTCCGTGCCGAGTACCCCTCCTTCCTTCCGACGACTTCTGAATCTCAGGACGAGATTCTTTTGAGTGGGGGCGAGTTGTCAGAACCCAAACTAGGGTAAGTGCTAGGGTTTCTTGTGTCCTTTGCATCATGCAAAAATTTCAAAAGAAATCCAAAAATGGGGAAAAGAAAAGCCCTAAAGAATTTAATTAAATGGCCAGACAAAAATTGCTTCCAAAAATTCCTTTGGTATTTTTGAAAAGTCTTATAAATATGCATGATCACATATAAAGTGAAGTGGTTCCCACTGCATGCACCAAGATTTTTCAAATATTCCAAATAGGGCTTGGAAATTAAATTTGACCCCTATTTGACTTGAAATTCAAATGTATTGAATTTCAAAAATGCCCAAATCCTAAAAGTGACTAGCTACTGGTCACCTAGTATTTATAAAATTAGTTGGGCATTTTTATAAAATGCTTCGGTATTTTTACCAGAGAAAAACAAAGGAAGAAAAAGTAAACAGAAAAGAAATAACAGAAGAAAATGGAAAATAAAATCCCAGCCCACCCCACAGGCCATAGGCCCAACTTAACCCCCCCCCGGGCCAAGCCCACCACGGGCTTGTCTTCTTCCCCAGCGCCAGGAGGCTATCGCCGTGGACCGCATGCCGGCGCCCCCCTTTCCACCTCCTGCTTGCCGAGCCCTCCCCCGTACTCTACACGTCGCCAGGAGACGCCCAGAAGCCTGCCTTTATTTCCCTTCTCTCGCAGTCTCTTCTCTCGCTCTCCAAGTTCAAGCTCGCAAAGAACCGTGGGCCGCCGTGGATCATCGTCAAGCTCCGGCGTGGACAACGACGACGAGGAGACGAGACAAGATTTCCTACGTGATCCCCGCCGACGTTTTCTTTGATTACCCCCTTCAATCGAGCTAATACCGCACCGGAGACGACGGCAGCATCGCCGGAACGCCGTCGGCCGCCATGGACTCCGGCGATCGATTCGTCGCCTGCGCTGCACCACTGGCTTCCCCGAGCCTTCCTTCGTGACCAGGGTGAGCTCCTGTGTCGTTTGCCCCATTCCGCATCTCCTCCCGTGCCCCTAATAACCACCGCCGCCCTTCTGTAGCTCGGGCCACCGCAGCTTCTTAGTGGTCGTGGCCCGAGGGCACGCCGTTGACCCCCTGGTGCTCTAGAAGACGTGCGCCGTCGCAAGGAGCCCACCAGTGCTCCCCTTACTTTCTCCCGTGCCCTCTAGCCCCTTTCCCGGCGAACTCCGGTGGCTACAGTAGCGTCGCCGGCGAGCCTGCCATTAGAGCCCCCTAATCCTTGGCCTAATCCCCCCCTTGAGCCTATGACAGGTGGGGCCAGCCCCCCCCCCTTATCCCACTGTTTAAATTAAGCTAAACAGTTCTTAAAATTGGGCCACTGACATGTAGGACCCACATGTCAGCGCCCTGCTGATGTCATGATGAGGTCATGATGATGCATTAAAAGAATTTCCAGAAAACGAGAAATGAATTTAAGAATTACAGAAAATCCAGAAAAATAGCCAAACTTCAATAAATCATAGAAAATTCATACTAACTGCAAATTTAATAAATAATATATGAAAAATTATCAGAAAAATGCAAGGATTAAGAATATGCAATTTGTTTTTATGTTTGGCCATTTAAAAATGGGTGAACAGTAGCAAAAATGCATATGGCTTAATTTGAATTTGAATTTGGAGTTTGAATTTGCAATTCAATTGCAATACACTTCAATTAAATTGAATTTGCCACAAACCAGTACCCTTTACATCATGTCACAACTTACCATGTGTTTGTGCATTTACTTCCGAAGTTGCCCCCCCCTTTGTTGATGATTGTTTCCGGTACCAGCTTTTCCGAGACGGTGATCACCCCCGCAGAAGAAGACCACCGTTAAGACCCGTGTATCGTCAGCAAGGCAAGCAAACCCACATTGATCATGTCTATAAAATCCCAATTCCCTCTCAGTCTCGCTTATGCATGTTTAGGAGATCACCTTGTATCGATTCTACCGCATAGTTGAACCCATATCCGATGCATGACCTATCATCTTTTCACAGTAGTAAGCAAACCACAATCCTAGCTGACATAGGAGTTGATTGATATCATGTGGCCCCTACAACTGTTACTGCGTATTGCATGCTTAGTGGTACAATGAGGTTGCTTTTGATGTGAGTCGGGATGATGGTGAACATGGTGTTGATGAAAGTGAAACTGTGTTGGTGAATCCACCCTAATATAAGGTGAACGATGTGACGCTGTGTAGGAGTACACAGTGGGTTGTCTTGTTGAACACCGCCTTAAGCCCGAGTTCTTGTATGGTAATCCGAGATAAAGAGTACAACCACACATTGGGCTCACTGACCCCTCTCGACCTAGTAACTCACCCCGATCCAAGTCCAGGAGTCACACCTAGTTCGGGATTTCCATTCGGCATATGCATAGAAAGATAAAGGAAATGAAATGTGACATTCATGGTAGGGCTTGTAGAACATGGCTTGTCAAGCGGAGAACCATCCGTCGAGGTGGGCTTGTCAGTCGTGCCTACATGGTTTGTGTCCTGGCTGGAAGCTCGGCCGGAACTCCAGTTGGGTTTGGAACTCAGACAGTTGACTCCTTGGACTAGAACGGAGCTGTGTGCGAAGTGTCGTGGTGAACATCCTCGCTGTCACCTCTTGAACGGTGGAGAGACTTGGCGGTAACCGATGGTCATGTGTGTGTAGCGGTACACCCTTGCAAGGTTAAAAAAACTATTCGAATAGCCGCGTCCGCGGTCATGGACTACTTGGAAAGCTGTGCTTGATCATTAGACAACTTTAATGGATACTTCTAAAAATCGCAAGATAAGCGTGAGTGCTATGGTGTGCTTCCTCGTGGGGAAGTCGAGGAAGTAAGCATAGTGGTGTATTGGTTGGAGACTTGGTAGTGGACTCGTGTACGCTTCTTACCTCAAGTCTGGTACTCGTAGTTCAGGACTAGCCAAGTCAAAGCTGGCACTTCTGCATGATGAAACCCCACCTCCCTTTACCTTGATACTTGAGCATGAGTAGTTTAGTTCTGATGTAAGTCTTGCTGAGTATGACTTTGTACTCACGTTTGCTTACTATGTTTTAGATGAGAACCCGGACCCCCGATGGAGTCACCTTCGTGAAGCTCGACGTTTACCTTGGTAGCATAGTCCCAGACAGCAGTCTGGTCCCTCGTGGAAGGGCATGTTTGTTGTACAAGTCTTCTCTAAGCCATTTGTTAAACTTATCTGTACTCAGACCTAATTTTCTTCCGTTGTATGATGTAATGGTGATCACAGACATGTGATCTTTGTATGCTCTATGTGTAAGTCAATAAAGATACACTTTGTAGAGTTATGTGATGATACCTGTTGTTCATACTAGGCATGTGTGCTGCGTGTATGTTTATAACATGCATGTCTTAGTATGGGTTTTCGAGACCTTAGTTGTGATCTGGCTGGCGGTCATTTATACACCAAGTGGCCCTTAGATGTGCGCAGCTTGGGGCATCGCGATGCGATTGCTCGTGACTCTGTCATGTGCACACTTTGTTGTATGATCGAGCCCGCCCTAGACCCCGACTAAGTGATCGGGCTAGAGTAAGTCTATGTAAAAGTTAGGATTCAATCAATAACATGGTTGAGGCGACTTGTCTATGAGTATGGGATTCACCACCCATAAGCATTTAGACTTGTGAGCGGACGATGATGAACTATCTCGGTTGATCATCCGGTCTGGATGGAATGCCCCTGACGTTCGATGCTTTCCGAGAGTGTTCTGTGCTTGGCCTTGTCTGCTTAGACAAGTGGGTATGGCTCTCGGCTCTCCATGTGATTGCATCATGACTGGAATTACATACGCATACCCCGGGTCCCGACAGACTTGGTATCAGAGCAGGACTGTCTGTAGGCTTATCAAACCCTTGGTCGAAGTCGAGTCTAGCATTCTATAGTTATATAGTTACTTGGGTATAAAGGGAACAACGTAAGGCTTCTTTTTCTCCTTACCCTCATCGATCTGAGTTCTGAGTCACCTCATCTTTTCTGCGGGAAGATAGGACTAGGCTCATCTATGTCTTACTAGAACATCTCGTTGAGTGCTTCCTTGTAGCCTTAGGATTGTGGTGGTCGTCCAGAGTCTCCGTGTTTTGAGTTCTTGAAGAAGTTCTGTCCAATTTCTTCGAGGTTGTCTCATTTTTCATCCCGGTGTAGCCGTTATGCTGCCCGATTTATTCCGCGTTTCTTGGAATCTTTGCCTTTGCATTACAATCTTTCCTCCTAGTCATGTCCTCTTATCTTTGTTTCCATCGTAAAACATGTTCTGATTGATGATCTTTATCACACAGGATGTCAGGTGGAACTGGTAGTGCTGTTCTTCGAAATCGAGACCGTGATCGGAATCGAAATGATGATGAACCTCCACCACCGCCTTCTGCGGAGGAAATCATGATGGAAGCCGAGCGGAATAGACGTGATCAAACACGCCTTCTGGAGCTCATCGAGCAGAATACCGCTCGTCAGCGCAATGTGGTTGTGAGCATTCAGGACTTCATCCTCCTCAAGCCACCGGTATTTCGATGTTCCTCCGAGCCCCTTGAAGCTGATGATTGGCTCCGTTCCATCGAGCGTAAGCTTGAGACGACGCATGTTGCTCCCAATGATCGTTTGATGTTGCGGTATACTTCTTGGAAGGTGCTGCTGGTGAATAGTGGGAGAACTATGTTGCTATGCAACCTGATGGTCACGTAGTGACTTGGCAGCAATTCCGTGATGCCTTCCGAGGTTACCACATTCTGGATGAGATGATTGAAAGAAAGAAGGAAGAGTTTTGCAATCTTACCCAGGGAGATAGGTCCATCCACGAGTATATGACTGAGTTCAACCATCTTGCTCGTTATGCCCAAGAGGAGATATCCACTGATGCCAGGAAGCAAGCAAGATTCTGCAAGGGACTTAACCATGTTATTCGTCATGATCTCAATCTTCACGAGTTTGTCAACTTTGAGGATTTAGTCAATAGATCCTTCAGAGCTGAGTATGGAAATGAGGTGTTCGAAGAGTCTCGCAAACATGCTCGAGAGTTTGCTCCATCTTCTAGTTCGGCCCCTCAGAAACGCCGGATTTGGATTCCAACTAGTGCCATTCCTTCACACCTTTTTGCAAGGCCATCCTATATGGTGCCTCAACCTCATCCACCAAACACGAATCCCAACAGCTATGGTAGTGAGCCTGCCATCATTGCTCCACCCCCTGACACCAGAGTTTGCTACAAGTGTGGTCATCCTGGCCACATCGCTCGGAAATGTTCCTTATCGGTGAAAGTTGATCCTCGTCCAAGACATGATGCCACCCCACCCAAGTCTTCCAAAGCTAAGTCTTCACAGAAATCCACCTCCACCTCTTTGCAAGCAAAGTCCTTAGCCACTGTTGGTGGTTGTGTGAACCAAATCTCAGTTGAGGAAGCTATTGATACTTCTGACGTCATCCTTGGCACACTCCCAGTCAATCATGTTCCCGCCTCCGTTCTTTTCGATCCAGGAGCTTCTCATTCATTCATGTCGGAGATTTATGCACTTCGTCATGAGTTCCCCTTTGAAGAAATTTTTTCTCCAATGATCATTCAAACTCCTGGTTCAAAGTGGCAAACTAATAGAGTAAGCCATGGCAATCAAATTGCAATTGAGGGTATAGTATTCCTTGCTTCACTCATAGCCCTCAAGTCTTCAGACATTGATGTCATCCTAGGAATGGATTGGTTATCAGGACAACACGCTTTTCTTGATTGTAAAGCCAAGTCAGTTAAACTTACCCATCCTTCAGGCCAGACCATTGACTACACATCGCCCAGCTCTAGAATCCAGATGCATACTTTGAATGTGCTTCCCCTTCCAGACCTTGAAGATATTCCGGTGGTTCGTGACTTCCCGGATGTCTTTCCCAAAGAACTGCTGGGTATGCCACCCGACATATGTGTAGAATTCATTGTAGATCTTGCCCCAGGAACCGCCCCAATTTCTAGACGCCCATATAAAATGGCCCCACGTGAGTTAGCTAAGCTGAAAATCCAACTTGAAGCTTTGTTGGCAAAAGGCTTCATCCGCCCTAGCTCATCGCCATGGGGTTGCCCTGTTCTGTTCGTAACGAAGAAAGATGGAACAGAAAGGATGTGCGTAGATTATCGCCCGCTAGATCTAGCGACGATAAAGAACAAGTACCCACTGCCCAGGATCAATGATCTTTATGATCAACTTGCAGGATCCTCTGACTTTTCCAAGATGGATTTGAGATTAGGCTATCATAAAATCAAGATCCGAAACGAGGACATCCCAAAACGGCTTTCACTACTCGTTATGGTCTTTACGAGTTCACCGTCATGTCCTTCGGTCTAACCAATGCCCCCGCCACTTTTTCACGCATGATGAACTCGATCTTCATGGAGTATTTGGAAAAGTTCATCGTGGTTTACCTTGATGACATCCTTATATACTCGAAGAACGAAGAAGAACATGTCGAACATCTCAGGCTGGTATTGATGAAACTTAGAGAGCATCGCCTGTATGCTAAATTCTCCAAGTGTGAATTTTGGCTACCAGAAATGACCTATTTAGGCCACGTTATTTCTGCAAAAGGCATTGTTGTCAATCCCGAGAGAGTTCAGGCCGTCCTTGACTGGACTCCACCTGAATCGGTTAAGCAAGTTCGGAGTTTTCTTGTCCTAGCAAGCTATTGTCGCCGCTTCATCGAGAACTTTTCTAAAGTTGCAAAGCCCCTGACTGAACTCCTCAAGAAAGATAAGAAATTCGAATGGACCCCCGAGTGCGCGGAAAGCTTTCAAGAACTAAAAAGAAGATTGACTTCTGCACCCGTACTTGCGCCTCCAGACACCAAGAAGGATTTCGAGATCTTTTGTGATGCTTCACGGCAAGGGTTAGGATGCATACTTATGCAAGATAGACATGTGGTAGCTTATGCTTCACGCCAGTTGCGTCCACATGAAGAGAACTATCCTACCCATGATCTTGAACTCGCTGCCGTAGTTCATGCCCTGACCACTTGGCGACATTACCTCCTTGGTAATCGTTGTGAGATTTATTCCGACCACCAAAGCCTCAAATACATATTCACCCAGCCAGATCTTAATCTCAGGCAAAGACGCTGGATTGAGTTGATAAAAAATTATGACTTAGGAATTTCTTACACCCCAGGCAAGGCCAATGTCATGGCTGATGCACTAAGTCGTAAGTCGTATTGTAACAACCTCATGTTACAACAGTATCAACCACTTCTTCATGAGGAATTTCGAAAGCTCAATCTCGAGATTGTTCCTCGTGGATCTCTTTTCAACTTGGTGGCAAAACCAACCCTTGAGGATCAGATCATAGTTGCCCAAAGGCGTGCACGAGGTGTTCGCCGGATCAAGGAGAACATTGCTAGCGGAGTTGCTAAATGTTTCTCCACAGATAGTAAAGGAACGGTATTCTTTGAAAATCGTTTGGTAGTACCTAAGAATAGGGATCTAAGGCAACTCATCCTCAAAGTAGCCCATGACACACCCCTCTCGATTCTTCCCGGTAGCACAAAAATGTACCGAGATCTACGCCAGAGATTTTGGTGGACTAGGATGAAGAGAGACATTGCTCGATATGTTGCCGAATGTGATGTTTGTCGTCGCATTAAGGCCGAACACCAAAGGCCTGCTGGTACACTTCAACCTTTGCCTATTCCCGAGTGGAAATGAGACAAAGTCGGTATGGACTTCATCACTGGCTTTCCAAAAACCCAGAAAGGAAACGATGCAATCTTCGTTGTCATTGATAGACTTTCCAAAGCTGCTCACTTCCTTCCCGTTCGCGAGTCTATAGCTGCTAGTCAGTTGGCAGACTTGTACGTCTCTAGAATTGTGTCTCTTCACGGTGTTCCTTTGGAAATCAATTCTGATCGTGGTAGCCTTTTCACCTCTAGATTCTGGGGAAGCTTTCAGAATGCTATGGGAACTCATCTATCCTTTAGTACAGCTTTCCATCCTCAGTCTAGCGGTCAAGTTGAAAGGGTTAATCAAATCTTGTAAGTCATGCTCAGAGCTTGTGTTATATCTTTCGGAAAGAATTGGGAGAAGTCTCTTCCATTTGCCGAATTTGCTTATAACAAAAGTTTTCAATCTAGTCTGAACATGGCTCCTTTTGAACTCCTATATGGACGACGATGTCGAACACCCCTTAACTGGTCAGAAACCGGTGAAAGACAATTCTTTGGACCGGATATGATCAAGGAAGCAGAAGAGCAAGTTCGCATTGTTCGTGATCGATTGAAAGCCGCCCAGTCTCGTCAGAAAAGCTACTATGATCGTCATCATAGGCAAGAAAGCTACAATCTGGATGAGAAGGCTTACCTTCGGGTTACTCCTCTGAAGGGAACCCAAAGATTCGGTATCAAAGGCAAGTTGGCCCCACGTTACATCGGACCTTTCCGCATTCTTGCTAAACGTGGAGAAGTTGCCTACCAACTTGAACTAACCCCGCACCTTTCCCGAGTACATGATGTATTCCATGTGTCACAACTCAGGTGTTGCATCAAGGACCCCATCCGCGAAGTCGACCATGAAACGCTTGATCTCCAAGATGACCTTTCTTATCGAGAGTACCCTGTTCGTATTCTTGATTCCGCAGAGCGTGTCACTCGTCGTCAGCAGATCAGGTTTCTGAAAGTGCAATGGTCGCATCACTCCGAGAAAGAAGCAACATGGGAAAGAGAAGACCGCCTCCGTGCCGAGTACCCCTCCTTCCTCCCGACGACTTCTGAATCTCAGGACGAGATTCTTTTGAGTGGGGGCGTGTTATCAGAACCCCAACTAGGGTAAGAGCTAGGGTTTCTTGTGTCCTTTGCATCATGCAAAAATTTCAAAAGAAATCCAAAAATGGGGAAAAGAAAAGCCCTAAAGAATTTAATTAAATGGCCAGACAAAAATTGCTTCCAAAAAATCCTTTGGTATTTTTGAAAAGTCTTATAAATATACATGATCACATATAAAGTGAAGTGGGTCCCACTGCATGCACCAAGATTTTTCAAATATTCCAAATAGGGCTTAGAAATTAAATTTGACCCCTATTTGACTTGAAATTCAAATGTATTGAATTTCAAAAATGCCCAAATCCTAAAAGTGACTAGCTACTGGTCACCTAGTATTTATAAAATTAGTTGGGCATTTTTATAAAATGCTTTGGTATTTTTACCAAAGAAAAACAAAGGAAGAAAAAGTAAACAGAAAAGAAATAACAGAACAAAAGGGAAAAGAAAACCCCAGCCCACCCCACAGGCCACAGGCCCAACTTAACCCCCCCCCCCCCCCCGGCCCAAGCCCACCACGGGCTTCTCTTCTTCCCCAGCTCCAGGAGGCTATCGCCGTGGAGCGCATGCCGGCGCCCCCCTTTCCACCTCCTGCTTGCCGAACCCTCCCCCGTAATCTACACATCGCGAGGAGACGCCCAGAAGCCTGCCTTTCTTTCCCTTCTCTCGCAGTCTCTTCTCTCGCTCTCCAAGTTCAAGCTCGCAAAGAACCGTGGGCCGCCGTGGATCATCGTCAAGCTCCGGAGTGGACAACGACGACGAGGACACGAGACAAGTTTTCCTACGTGATCCCCGCCGACGTTTTCTTCGATTACCCCCTTCAATCGAGCTAATACCGCACCGGAGACGACGGCAGCATCGCCGGAACGCCGTCGGCCGCCATGGACTCCGGCGATCGATTCGTCGCCTGCGCTGCACCACTGGCTTCCCCGAGCCTTCCTTCGTGACCAGGGTGAGCTCCTGTGTCGTTTGCCCCATTACTTGCCTCCTCCCGTGCCCCTAATAACCACCGCCGCCCTTTTGTAGCTCCGGCCGCCGCAGCTTCTTAGTGGTCGTGGCCCGAGGGCACGCCGTTGACACCCTGGTGCTCTAGCAGACGCGCGCCGTCGCAAGGAGCCCACCAGTGCTCCCCTTTCTTTCTCCCGTGCCCTCTAGCCCCTTTCCCGGCGAACTCCGGTGGCTACAGTAGCGTCGCCGGCGAGCCTGCCATTAGAGCCCCCTAATCCTTGGCCTAATCCCCCCCTTGAGCCTATGACAGGTGGGGCCAGCCCCCCTTAACCCACTATTTAAATTAAGCTAAACAGTTCTTAAAATTGGGCCACTGACATGTAGGACCCACATGTCAGCCCCCTGCTGATGTCATGATGAGGTCATGATGATGCATTAAAAGAATTTCCAGAAAACTAGAAATGAATTTAAGAATTACAGATAATCCAGAAAAATAGCCAAACTTCAATAAATCCTAGAAAATTCATACTAACTGCAAATTTAATAAATAATATATGAAAAATTATCAGAAAAATGCAAGGATTAAGCATATGCAATTTGTTTTTATGTTTGACCATTTAAAAATGGGTGAACAGTAGCAAAAATGCATATGGCTTAATTTGAATTTGAATTTGGAGTTTGAATTTGCAATTCAATTGCAATACACTTCAATTAAATTGAATTTGCCACAAACCAGTACCCTTTACATCATGTCACAACTTATCATGTGTTTGTGCATTTACTTCCGAAGTTGCCCCCCCCCCTTTGTTGATGATTGTTTCCGGTACCAGCTTTTCCGAGACGGTGATCACCCCCGGAGAAGAAGACCACCGTTAAGACCCGTGTATCGTCAGCAAGGCAAGCAAACCCACATTGATCATGTCTATAAAATCCCAATTCCCTCTCAGTCTCTCTTATGCATGTTTAGGAGATCACCTTGTATCGATTCTACCGCATAGTTGAACCCATATCCGATGCATGACCTATCATCTTTTCACAGTAGTAAGCAAACCACAATCCTAGCTGACATAGGAGTTGATTGATATCATGTGGCCCCTGCAACTGTTACTGCTTATTGCATGCTTAGTGGTACAATGAGGTTGCTTTTTATGTGAGTCGGGATGATGGTGAACATGGTGTTGATGAAAGTGAAACTGTGTTGGTGAATCCACCCTAATACAAGGTGAACGATGTGAGGCTGTGTAGGAGTACACAGTGGGTTGTCTTGTTGAACACCGCCTTAAGCCCGAGTTCTTGTATGGTAATCCGAGATAAAGAGTACAACCACACATTGGGCTCACTAACCCCTCTCGACCTAGTAACTCACCCCGATCCAAGTCCAGGAGTCACACCTAGTTCGGGGTTTCCATTCGGCATATGCATAGAAAGAGAAAGGAAATGAAATGTGACATTCATGGTAGGGCTTGTAGAACATGGCTTGTCAAGCGGAGAACCATCCGTCGAGGTGGGCTTGTCAGTCGTGCCTACATGGTTTGAGTCCTGGCTGGAAGCTCGGCCGGAACTCCAGTTGGGTTTGGAACTCAGACAGTTGACTCCTTGGACTAGAACGGAGCTGTGTGCGAAGTGTCGTGGTGAACATCCTCGCTGTCACCTCTTGAACGGTGGCGATACTTGGCGGTAACCGATGCTCATGTGTGTGTAGCGGTACACCCTTGCAAGGTTAACAAAACTATTCGAATAGCCGCGTCCGCGGTCATGGACTACTTGGAAAGCTGTGCTTGATCATTAGACAACTTTAATGAATACTTCTAAAAATCGCAAGATAAGCGTGAGTGCTATGGTGTGCTTCCTCGTGGGGAAGTCGAGGAAGTAACCATAGTGGTGTATTGGTTGGAGACTTGGTAGTGGACTCGTATACGCTTCTTACCTCAAGTCTGGTACTCGTAGTTCAGGACTAGCCAAGTCAAAGCTGGCACTTCTGCATGATGAAACCCCACCTCCCTTTACCTTGATACTTGAGCATGAGTAGTTTAGTTCTGATGTAAGTCTTGCTGAGTACGACTTTGTACTCACGTTTGCTTATTCTATGTTTTAGATGAGAACCCGGACCCCCGATGGAGTCACCTTCGTGAAGCTCGATGTTGACCTTGGTAGCATAGTCCCAGACAGCAGTCTGGTCCCTCGTGGAAGGGCATGTTTGTTGTACAAGGCTTCTCTAAGCCATTTGTTAAACTTGTCTGTACTCAGACCTAATTTTCTTCCGTTGTATGATGTAATGTTGATCACAGACATGTGATCTTTGTATGCTCTATGTGTAAGTCAATAAAGATACACTTTGTAGAGTTATGTGATGATACATGTTGTTCATACTAGGCATGTGTGTTGCGTGTATGTTTATAAAATGCATGTCTAGTATGGGTTTTCGAGACCTTAGTTGTGATCTGGCTGGCGGTCTTTTATACACCAAGTGGCCCTTAGATGTGCGCATCTTGGGGCATCGCGATGCGATTGCTCGTGACTCTGTCATGTGCACACTTTGTTGTATGATCGAGCCCGCCCTAGACCCCGACTAAGTGATCGGGCTGGAATAAGTCTATGTAAGAGTTAGGATTCAATCGATAACATGGTTGAGGCGACTTGTCTATGAGTATGGTATTCACCACCCATAAGCATTTAGACTTGTGAGCGGACGATGAGGACCCATCTCAGTTGATCATCCGGTCTGGATGGAATGCCCCTCACATTCGATGCTTTCCGAGAGTGTTCTGTGCTTGGCCTTGTCTGCTTAGAAAAGTGGGTACGGATCTCGGCTCTCCATGTGATTGCATCGTGACTGGAATTACATACGCATACCCCGGGTCCCGACAAGGCTCTCGATCTGGGGCTCGATGACGAAGTCGATGGTGCTGAGGAGGAGGGACACAGCCATAGGGGCTATGGCGCACGGTGGCTGCGGGTTCCCATGGCAGCGTGCTCCGGCGGGGTTTCGTTTTGCGCCAAATCAGTGGGGAGGAGAAGAGGAAGACGACCAGGGAGAGGGGAAAATGGTCCACATCGTCGAGGGAGAATCCATGGCGCGCGTAGAGGACGTGGCCCTCGCTGGCGTCGGCATGGCAGCCACCGGGCTGCTTGCCATGCGCGGGGAAGACGACAAGGGGGGCTAGGTGGGCTGGGCCGGTATTTGGCTAGTTGGGCCCGAGGCCTTAGGGGGGGTGGGCTGCTTTGCCTTTTCTAATTTATTTTTCTTTTATTTCTCTGCTATTTTGTTTGCTCTAATAAATAAAATACCAGAGCATTTTTAAAAATCCACAAATCTTTTATGTGGGCTTAGGTGTCAAGCCACTAGCCACTCACAAGTTTTGGTGAATTTTGAAATTCAAACAATTTGAATTTAAATTCAAATTGGAGTTTAATTTAATTTCCAAGCTCTATTTGGATTTTTGTAAAATTTCATATGCATGAAGTGGGTCCCACAACACATGGATCTTAGTCATGCACATTTTCAGAGATTTTACAAATAATCAAATAGATTTTTAGTGGAAATTTTTATCTGGCCATTTGAATTAAATTATCTAGGGATTTTCTTTTCCCCATTTTTGAATTTATTTTTGAAATTTTCACATGATGCAAAGGAGCAACAAGCCCTAGCACTTACCCAAATTGGGGTTGTGACATCGATACTAGATTAGTCCGACATTCAATCAATGATATCCTATGGCTGGTTCACTCATTCCGTGATATTCATCCACGTGACCTAGTCACACGCTGCGCAACTTTATGAATGGAATCTCACCGAGTGGGACCTGAGTATCTTTCCATCACATGGATTGACAAATCCCGCTCTTGTAACAATATTCCTCAGCATATATCAACGGAATACCCAAGATACAACCGTTATGGCCAGCAAATTTCAATCAGGCGGTGGGATGTAAGTCAAAGTATCTGAGAAGATAGCAATTATGCAAGTACTCACGGTCAAAGGAACAGTATACTACGTCCTGTAATTACAACACTGAACCTTCATAAGTTTGATCATTCTGTAATGCTTACGTTGGGTAATGTTCATCACGTCACTCATCCAGTGATGTGACCTCACAGTCAATAGACTTAATTGTCTATGATCGCGAAACAACGATCATCATGTTGACCATGAACTAGTTATTGATATAGAGGCTAACTAGGAACATTGGGTGTTTCTATACCGCAGTTGTATCATTGTTTTACTGATACAGTTCTAGCATAGTATGAAACTTGTTATGAACTTTCTTAGATATATTGGAATAATCATATATTATTTGCCTCTAGAGCATATAGCTCCAACACATTTCTCCTCGGCGTAGAAATGATCCCCATCTAGGATATCGCCATGACCAGTATCGGCGTCCAGAACCGTGGAGGCAAGATGATTATGCCGGAACCCATAGGTCTAATCGTGGTATTCCGAGGAGGGAAGATTTCCATCAACACTAATTCGTTCATCAAGGTGAATACCAACATTGATGATGATTGTCGTAGTCATCCCGTCCAGGGCCGAGTTGATCGAGCTAGATTCCAACGGAAAGATCAAGCTCGTCCCTCAATGGCTACGGGTCCAGTATGCTACAGTGAGAGGATCTGTTACACCCCTATCCCTCCTCACTTCTGAATAGCACAAGGGGTGGATAAATATCGAGGTGATGAAAAACCCCAGACATGGCTTGATGATTACCGAATTGCGGTACAAATCAGAGGTGGAGGAGATGAAATAGCTATGATGCATCTCCCATTGATGTTGGAGGGATCAGCTAAGATATGGTTAAATCAACTACCCCCCCAATAGTATTTGGATTTGGGATGATTTGGAAAGAGTTTTCACCAAAACAAATTTGAAGGAACTTACAAGAGACCCGGAGGCCTAACCGAGTTACAGCTTTGTGTCCAAGGGAACACTGAGTCCACTCGGGATTACATTCAGCGGTGGATCACTCTTCACAATTCGGTGGAAGGTGTGTCTGAGTTCCAAGCCATACACGCACTCTAGCAAGGAGTTAAGTATAGAGAATTGAGTCTCAAATTGGCTCAATCTCCACATGTCACCTCACTCGGAAGATCGATGGAGATTGCTAACAAATATGCCAATGGTGAGGAGGATATCGTCAAAAGAATCAGCAACATCGAGGTGGAAGTAGCTCAGCACCAAATCCTAAACCAAAGTCAGGAGGAAATAACAAGTGAAAAGTGGAGGATGCCCCTACTGACGCGGAGTTAGTAGCAGCTGCGAACGCCTTGGGCATTCATGGTAGGATGCAACTAAAGAAAGAATGGCAACCTCGTAAAAAACGGCAAACGATGATGATGTCTTAGACCAACCATGCCCTCTTCGTACAACCCGAGATGCTGAAGGAAACTAAATTCTCCCAAAGCACACAGGTCGGCAGTGTCGTTTGATTAAGAGGGAATCCCAGAATGAAAAGGCAGGGTCTCAAGAGGCTAAAAATAATGATAATAAAAACGCAAATAACTCGGATGTGGACAACTATGGGTACCCCTGAGAAGATGGCAGACTGGTTATTTTCGATGGTCGAGAATCCAAGAGAATTGAGAAGTTTCGGTTCAGAGAAGTCAACTTGGCATCTCCAGCTATTCCGAGTTACATGAAGTGGGCGGATACCCCGATTACATTCGACCAGTCAGATCATTGATACGTGAGAGGGGCTAATTTCTTCTCTCCCTTTGTTGGTTACCCCAATTGGAAGGTGAGATACAGCGTAGCGACAAGTTTCCCTTGGTGAAGACACCAAGGTTGAGATCGACCAGTAGGACTCCGATAATGATAAGTAGGTGTCAGCGGCGCAACTGACATGGACCTGCACACAGACACAAATAACTTTGCTCCCAACGAAGTTCAGAGAGGTTGTCAATTTCTCCGGTCTTGTTGTTTACAAAGGATCAAACGCAAGGGATAATGATAATGATAGCAACTGAAAGTAAATGCTGAAAAGTAAATAAGTGTGTAAAGTGTAAACAATGACACGACTATGGACCGGGGTCTCGTGATGTTCACTAGTGATGTCTCTCTCCCAAAAGGCGATAAAACTGCTATGCGAGGTAAACAAACTACAGATGGGAAATTGACAGGATTATAAACGCATCGTAATGCTAACTATGCTACAAAGAAAGGAAGGGGCTCATAAGCATGGGCAGTACGCCAAAATAAGTAGACCGAAATCCATCTGCATGTACTACTAATCATCCAACTTGAGATCTCTATCCAGAACATCTCGCTGGTATTAAGTTGCGAGCCCCACCCAAAGTGTAAACCCAAAGCAACAGACAACTTCATTAAAAAGAACTTTGCGTAAAGTAAACAATCCTTGCAACCGCGGTTACAAGCACTGTTGTTTTCCCCCTTGTGGCCACAGAACATCCCCTAGACTCATGTTTCTGTCACTCAAGCGTGTCATCAGGGGGCATGTACCCACAATCGAGCATAACGTTCCCTCTTGGAGTTACTATGTACTACTTGGCCAAAGAAATAAACAGCAACGGAGAACATGCAAGAATTACTTAGGAACAAAAATATAAGATATAAAAACCAAATATATTACTCTATCATAATCTGAACATACTCTCATAATCCATCAGATCCCATCAAACTCAGCATAGCAAAAGCAGAAAGATTACATATGTGCCTCGATCATGTAGGGCAGCTCACGAGGTCTAAACCATGAAGAAGAAAGAGGGGAGGAGAACATCACATAGCTACTGATCACGGATCCATGGTCCAAAGGAAACTACTAACGACACATCCGGGAAGCGTCCATGGTGGAGGGGAAGCTCCCGGAGGTCGATCCTCCCCTCCGGCAGGGTGCCGGGAAGGGTCCTGCTGGTGCTCCCGATCTTGGAAGCGCGGCGGCGGCAGAACAGAGGGAGATCGCGAAAAAGGGTTATGTATTCGGAAGTTTCACGTCACGGGAGTTATATAGGCGAAGGGGGCAGTCAGGGGGGCCACTAGGGGTCCAGGCGCCCCCCTGGGGCGGCCAAGCCCTAGGCCGCGCCAGCTAGGTGCCTGGGGCCCTGGTTGGTCCCACATGGTCCCCCTTAGGGACTGCGGAATATTCCTTCATGCTGATTTTTTATCTGATTTTCCCGAATTTTTTAAGCACATTTAATATGGGGAAAAACTGAAATAGAAAAACAGCAGAAAACAGAAACTGGCACTGGGATGCACTGAGTTAATAGGTTAGTCCAAATATGATCAAAAGTGTATGAAAGTGTATCTAGATCATAGCAATATCACACAAAACATGCATGGAGCAAGCAGAAAATATCGATACGTTTGGGACGTATCAACATATCCAAGCTTAATTCCTGCTCGTCCTCGAGTAGGTAAATGATAACAAGCATAATTTCTGTGGTGACATGGTAGCAACCATATAAGAACTTTGAAAAGTAAAGAAATCAAGATATGTGATTCAATTCAAGTCATAACATGCAAGAGTCTATATTAGCATTGAAACAAGTAACAAAAGAACATTAGGTGCAAGAGCTCTCGTCGTTCGTGACCCGAATGTCTCCAAATGGTGTTTGCGTGCAAGAAGAGGGATAGGAAATACGAGAAAAAATATTTTTGTGTTGAGAACTCAATCTACTAAAGTTTCACACTTGGTCTTCTTTGGAATCTTATCTTGACTCGTCCCCAGACCAATAGTCAGGTATAAGTCAATTTGATCCACTCCTTTTCGATATTTTTAGCACTACAAGAAATCTGTTAATCCATGACAGATCCAAACTTTCACACATGAGCACAAAACTGTCATCGAAAGAAAGCCATGACGGTTCTGAAATCCGTCAATCGCGTCATAATTTGGCCACTAGGCGTTTCATGGTGGATTATTTAAACCGTCACAAAGCTATGACTATGACGGTCATTGACTGTCACGGATCACTGCTAGCTAACGCTGTTAACTTGCATGCCATGTCATCATCTGACATGGCAACCAACAAGGATCTGACGTGGCGACCCTTATAGCCCATTTGTAGTTCTGAACCCATCAGCCCAATTAAGTTGCCAGCCCACAAATTTTATTTGTCCTTGTAATCATGCCAGCCCACAAATTTTATTTGTCCTTGTAATCAATGGCCTGATAATTTTGGAGCGACCCATTTAGCAATTAAACCAAATTCAATGATTCAAAATAATCTTAATTAACAATATGCCAATCACAAATTTATCATCATTCAATCCGCATTAAGACAACCATTACAACAACACAAGAACCTTGTGAAACCATAACGTATATCAAAATTACACCATCATGTGATATATTATAGCTATCCCAATACAAAATATGTTTTGAGGGCACCATGCCATGTGTATCCTCGCCAAGATCGATGCCAATGAGATCAACGTTGTGTCAAACCACACTATCCCAAGTATGCAACCATGGCGAACCTTCAGAACAAATGTAAAAGATGTTAGTGAAAATACTGGACACATGCAATGTATTTGAACAAAACAAGTAAGTTTCCAACGATTGAAATATTGGCGATGTCAAAGGATTTGATGTGAATGAAATAGACCACTAAACTGTTTTGATTAAGATAGAAATGGAAATCATAAAAGCACGGAGCTTGTCAAACAGATGACCGCAAGCAGAAAATGAAACTGCTATATTATACTAGCTTCAGACGCATCTTTCAGTGCATAGATAAATCCGCGAGCATCTACTACCACTAGCTAGATATGCCAATCTACTTGTATCATGCGAATTCAAATTATTAAGGTGGATATTTTATTAAAGATAGATTTGTAAAAAAACATAGTTGTATATGAGAAACTAGGTGCATGTTTTGTTTTGTCCTAACCCAATAATTATAAAGTTCAAAGAAATAAGTTTAGGCGAAATATTTTTTATGCTTAGGGATGGCTGATGTAGGAAGACAAATGTAATCGATTTCCCTGAGCTTTATTATAGCATGTGTTTGTCGCTTTTGCCATGAAAATGCATACCTATATCACAATATGCACAACTATACATATACGTAGGTAAACATCATTAATCCTCTTTTAGCTTAGCCCACGACAATTTATAATATGATCCCATGCACTCCAAATTTATGTGTCTATGCATCATGCAAAAAAGTGTAAGTACATTGTCATACTTCCTGAACCAAATTCTGAATATTTTTTGCATTAATAACAACTTTAAGAACAGTGGAGAAATCAGTACAAGCATTGGAGGAGTACTCACCATGTTCTAGCTCGTCTTCGTTGTGGTGGTGGTCGAGGAAGTCATAGGTGACCGCAGCGTCATCACGGATCAGGCAACATCTTTACCTTGATTTAAACTATTTTTATCCATGTACTCCCAGTTCTAAAATTTCTGAAATGTACAATAATTTAATCTCACTTCAATTCAATTCAGAACAATGCAAGCAGAACAAGAACAAACAGAAAACTGAAAATTGGCCATATCCTGAAGAGTAAAACATTAACTAGTTTTGCACAATCAGAAACAAACACAAACAGAAATAGAGCATATATATAACTACAGAAGACTAAAACTAGTTTTGCTAAAACTATAGAAGACTAAACTATTGGCCATCTCCTGAAGCGTCTTATAAATTGAAACAAAGGAATGCTCCATACTAAAAAGCTGCGCCAAGTACACCATTGATTATTCTAAGTAGGGACCTGCATAATCTACAGATCTTTCTCAAATTATCAGTAGGTAGTAGATTTTTTTTTTGTTAATTCCTTTTTTTAGACAACCATAAGTTGATAATTTTCAGTGAATAATTCCTATAGGCGTATTAGTTACTCTAGCTTATGGAGTATAACTCCTACGTTATGTAATTGGCACACAGCAAGGAGCACCAAAGATTGTTTCTTTTCTGCCATAATCTTGGCATCACACTGAACTGAATTGAATTGATTACAAACACTAATTAATGGGATGCAAAGAAAAAGGAGGCACCTTGGATCTCAAATTTAAACCTAACCGAAGAAGACACCTAAATCAAAGGTTCAATACTCTTGTTTCCTGGGCTAACACCACTTCTGTTTCAGAGGACTGAACCTGTTGCTTTCAATAGACAAATTATAAATGGGAGTTGGTATTATCTACATCGTTGTGTTCGGGAGAATCGGTGAGCAGTGCAAGTGAGCACCATCCTCACAAATGGATCTAGCTTTTCAAATCTCCACCTTTACAAGTACATCTCGTTTGAGTGAATGTCATTGCATTTTCTTATAAATTAAACAGCAGCATGTCATGTTTCTTTTTAAAACTTGCAGAGTAATCCCGTTTTAATTATGTACAGAAATTAATCACTATCAACAAAAACATACTTGCAGGAAGGAATGAGTTCCTATGAACAGCTGATATGCTTATTGTGCGCAGCAACAAGCACTCAAGGCTAGCAACGGAAAAGTACCTAGGCGGCGAAGAGCTAGAATCCGATCGACGGACCTTCTCCCTTGTCATCTCCCCCTCTGCTTGCTCACTCTGGGGTTTGCTGGAAGACGGGAGCTCTGCAGATGAACTCAAAACAGCACGCTCGCCCAAGCCCTCTCCTGGGTACGGTGGATCCGAGTTGGGCGACCGTATTTGCTACTGCAGTCGCGCCCCGGTGAGGTGGTGCCCGCCGGTGTCGTGCCCGGCTGGACGACATGCTTCCGGATCGCACCTCGCTCCCTCCTCGAGCCGGAGCAGTCGTTGCTTGCTGTCGACGGAGTAGAAGGAGGGGAGGATCCAGTACCGGGATCCCTGCGAGACCACGACAGATCCGTCCCTTGGCTCTGCAGATCCGGCCAATAGATCGGCGGATCTGGCAGGGGCGGTGGAGCGCCGTACATTTCTCAATCCGATAGGCGGAGCACGATTTAGCACCGGGAGAAAGAGGATTTGGAAGTGGCGTTGTCTGTCTCGATGCAGCCTTTGGAAGCCCGAATCGGGGAGGTTGGATGGCGGAGATCACGGGAAGCGGGACGACAGAGAACAGGCTAGGGGCTTCGTTCCTCTCGGTGATAGAGCAGCCGGTGCCTGGGGTGGAGGAAGAAAGGAGAGAGGGGCGAGTGCCCTGCCGTTGGATCCAGGAGAGATCAAAAATGCGAAACATCAGCAAGAACCATCAATGACGGATTGGCGGATTTGTATATGAAAAGTTAAGATCTGATTAGGCGCAACTGGTCGAGTCGGTGAAGGTTTTGGGAATGTCATGAGAAATCCGTCATGTATTAACAGATTTCTTGTAGTGTAGCACTCATGCAATGATTGAGCGTAAGCACAAAAGTTGACACTTATGATGCCAAAGAGAGAAATATGGTGTAGGAGGAAGACAAAAAGGTGAGAAAGGATCAAATCAATGAGGACAATCATAGGCGAGAAGGCCAAATGATATATATGATGGGAGGAGTAGCGATTGTCATGCAACGGATGCACATATGAGCTAAAAAGCTCTCCAATAGAACTAGTGGGGGTGCATCTAACTTGCTTGCTCATGAAGACCTAGAGCTCTTTTGAGGAGACTCGTCCTTGAATATGCAAGTCAAGTTCTATAGTGTGAAGGTCCCCACATGGCTATATGCATGAATGTTCATCTCTATGGAGTACAAGGATAAGAAGGAGTACTAGTGTGGATCTTTCAAAAGGATTGTAGTGTTGCCCCTTTCTCTCTTTTTATTTTCTTTTTCTCTTTTTTCTATTTTTTTTATTTTTTTGGTGGCCTCAATGGCTCTTTCTATCTAACTCTCATTTGTCCTCTTTGAGATCTTTTATTTTGTCCACTTTTGGATCTTTTGCTCACTCAAGGGAAACACTCTAATTTACAAGAGGGTATAAAAGATCTTTCACACTTTACAAGGTACTGAAATCATAAAAAAGATGTAGCTATCATGATGTATGCAATGTATGCCGCTGCCAGTGTAGCAGGAACATGTATGACATGAAGATCAAGTCATGAAGAGGTGGATGTTGCATGGAAATATATCTCGTAAAGGTTATGGAAATGCCTTGATAGGTAGGTATGGTGGCTGTTTTGAGGAAAGATATAAGGAGATTTATGATGACAGAACGTATCATGCCAAGGGTTTGGATGTACCGGCGAAGGTGGACGCCAACTCTCGGAGAGAGAAGAAGGCAATGCACGGCACGGGAGAGGCTAGAAAATATGAGAAGGGGGAAGTGTCAACTTTCAATACTTGCCTTAGTCCGAAGAACTCATGCACTTATTATCGGTAACTCTCAATCTAATAAGGAGGTTCACAAAGAGACAAGTACCCCGAGGAGGAGTGTATGGGGTTTGGTTATCCTTGCTCATTCTCGACTCATGGTACGTGAGTGTACTCTATACTCGATCCCGAAAGATTAGCGATGCATCTAGTAGCTAGAGTTCTCAACTAGTTTTGTAGGTTTTTGAAAATAAACACGAATTGCCCAAAATATGACACCTATCACTAATAGGCTAGAGCTCTTGACACCAAAAGTCCAAACATTACTCACATCAATGCCTCAAAACTATTGCAAGTTACTACTAAAATGAAATAGCAAACCTCAATTACCTACTTTCAAGACAAGACACAACGCAGTGCAACAACCAACTCTCTTAACAAGATAAACATGAAAACTAAAGAGAATTGCAGCAACAAACTAAACAAAAGCCAAGGATCTTGCAAAAGACAAACTAAAACTTAAACTAAACATGGCAGTAGCTACGAAAAGATAAAGAACACACAATAGCAAAAAGATAAGCATGAAGAATCCTATGATGTGTTCTAGATTTTGAAAGTGGAGCGTGTTTCTCTCCCACACAAAGTAAGATGGGGTGTAACTTGTTATGAACAGCAAACAAAGCTAAAGAAAACTAAAAATGAAACCTAAGAGCGAGATGCTCCAAGCATAGCACATAACGCATGAAGTGACAAAAATATAGTGAGACGAAGGACGAACTGATGATTGTTGATGGAGAAGGGGATGCACGGGGGAATCCCCAAGCTTAGACGCTTGAGTCTCCTTGAATATTTATTGGGGATGCATGGGGTCATCCCCAAGCTTGAGCGCTTGACACTCCCGGATCTTCTTTCATCATCTTCCATCGCACACTTGAAAACTCCCTTCATACATAACTCATCATAAGCTGATTAGAGAGGTTAGTACCCTTAATAAAGTAATTTTCCCTACTGGATATAAAGATATTCTTGAAGAGCTACCGTTTCTCAAGATTTCCAAAAGGTTTTTGCAAAGAAAAAGCAAGCTTAAGGTTTGCAAAAGTAAGGAGAGACAAAACGTGGCAAAATCTGTGGAAAACAGAAAAACAGGTAGTAAAGAATTTTTAGGGGTACTTCTGCAACTCAAATCAAAAAACTCAGAACATACGAAAGTTCCGAAATTGTATAGAGCACGCTGTGTAAACAATTTCAGCTCAAAAAGATGAACTGGTGATTTGATACCATTTTCCTGTCACGATGACAGAATCTGTTTTCTGGACAGCATGTCACAACTTTTGCTTCCCTTGTCATATGAGGCTATAACTTGGCACAAAGATTGAAAATAAAGATACAATGATGTTGCTACAGTATTAACAATCATCAAGACCACTAAAAATAGAAGTAAAAATATCTTGGGTTGCCTCCAAACAAGCGCTTTCTTTTACGCCTTTAAGCTAGGCATAAGGCAAAAGAAGAATCAAGTTTTGTCAAGAGAAAGAGAATAGCTAGCCCGTGTAACGGATGCAAAAGCTAACTTGATTTTCTTTCTAGGGAAGTGTTCCATCCCCTTTTTGAGAGGGAATTGAAATTTTATATTCCCCTCTTTCATGTCAATGATAACACCAACGGTGCAAAGAAAAGGACGTCCCAAAATAATTGGACATAAAGGTTCACACTCTATATCCATAATAATGAAATCAACGGGAACATAGTTGTCATTGACAATGATAAGAACATCGTCGATCTTCCCCACAGGTTTCTTTACGGAAGAATCGACAAGGAGAACACCAAAATAATAAGAATCAAGAGGTTTTAATTCAAACATATCATACATTCTTTTGGGCATGACGGAGGTACTAGCTCCAATGTCACATAAAGCATAGCAAGAGAAGTTATTTAATTTAATTTTTATTATAGGGTCCCAACCATCATCTAGCTTCCTAGGTATGGAGGCTTCTATCCTAAGCTTCTCCTCCCTAGCTTTGATGAGAGCATTCGTGATATGCTCTATGAAGGCAAGATTAAGTGTGCAAGTGTGGGGGTCTGTAGACATTTTGTGCACTAAGCTAATAACTTCTGAGAGGGTGCAACTATCAAAATCAATATCACTACTATCAAAGGTGGTAGTAGTGTCATCTAGGCGCACTTGTTTGAAACCCTCTATGTTCATAGGAGTTTCTTCTTCTATGGTTGAGGTACTAGCATCACGATTGATAGGTCCAATGGGACCATAAGTGCATTGGGTGCTAATAGTTTCAGTATCCTCAACAATTTGGATAGTGGCAACTGTGTGGTGTGTAGGAAGGCTCTTAATTCTATCATCTTCCTCTTTTTCTCTAGCCCATCTTTCTTTAAGTTTAGCCATCATCCTAATATTTTCATTGATTTGTAATTGGATAGCATTAATAGGTGTGGCATTCCTCTCTTCAAGGGGAGAGGCTCTAATTTTTAACATCTCAACATCAAGGGCTAAGCTGTCTACCTTCAAACAAAGATTATATAATTTAGCTAACTTTTCTTATACATTCTTGTTGAAGGCTTTTTGGTTAGTGATAAAGTCTTTAAGCATACTTTCTAGTTCAGAAGTGGGGTTCTTGTTGCTAGGATAAGTGTTGTTGTTCCTATAATTGGATGGAAACGGTCTAGGATTGCTAGCAAAATTGCCCCTATAAGCATTATTGTTGACGTTGTTTCTAGCAATGAATTTCACATCTACTTGTTCTTGAGAAACCAAGGAATTTAAAGGAGCATCATGAGGATCAATAGATGGTTGCTTGGTAAGTAGAGACATAAGTAAGTCAACAATTTTATTTAGGGAGGTAATCTCCTCGGCATAGTTTACCTTCCTGCCTATTGGAGCGCGTTCGGTGTGCCATTGGGGATAGTTGGTCATCATCTCATCGAGAAGCTTTGTGGCACCACCAAGTGTAGTTGACATAAAGGTTCCTCCTGCAGCCGAATCTAACAAGTTCCGCGAGGTAAAGTTCAAGCCTTCATAAAAAGTCTGGATAACCATCCAGGTAGTCAAATCATGTGTAGGGCATTTCTTAACAAGAGATTTCATACGTTCCCAAGCTTGGGCAACGTGTTCATTATCCAATTGCTTAAAATTCATAATGTTACTTCTCAATTGGATAATGTTAGCAGGTGGGTAATACTTCCCAATAAAAGCATCTTTGCACTTATCCCAAGAATCTATGTAATTCCTAGGCAAAGATTGAAACCAGATTTTAGCTCCTTCCCTCAAAGAGAAAGGAAAAAACTTGAGCTTAACAACATCACCTTCTACTTATTTATACTTTTGCATATCACATAATTCAACAAAATTATTCAAGTGTAAAGTAGCATCATCGCCAACACCAGAGAATTGATCTCTCATAACAAGGTTTAGCAAAGCAAGTTTAATTTCATAAGAGGTAGCTCAAGTGGCAGGTGTGGCAATAGGAGTGCAGATAAAGTCTTTGTTGTTGTGACTAGTCAAGTCACACAACTTTGTGTTTTCAGTGGAATCCATAGTAGCAGCAAGTGTGGGAGATTTTTTTTGTAATTTTTAATATAGGACACAAAGATAAAAACTGAAAGGTAAACTAACAAGACTAAAAAGTAAAGTTAGAAGGTAGTGGGAAACTCCCCTATCTTATCACTCGGAGTCCCCGACAACAGCGCCCGAAATTTGTTTGATACGCGAGAGGGGATAATTGCTTCTCGCCCTTCGTTGGATACCCCAAGTGGAAGGTGAGATGCAGCGTAGCGGCAAGTTTCTCTTGGTGAAGATACCAAGGTTGAGATCGACTAGTAGGACTCCGATAATGATAAGTAGGTGTCAGCGGCGCAACTGACGTGGACCTGCACACAGACACAAATAACTTTGCTCCCAACGAAGTTCAAAGAGGTTGTCAATCTCTCCGGTCTTATTGTTTACAAAGGATCAAACGCAAGGGATAATGATAATGATAGCAACTGAAAGTAAATGATGAAAAGTAAATAAGCGTTTAAACAATGATGCGAATATGGACCGGGGTCCCGTGATGTTCACTAGTGATGTCTCTCTCCCAAAAGACGATAAAACTGCTACGCGAGGTAAACAAATTACAGATGGCAATTGACAGGATTATAAACGCACCGCAATGCTAACTATGCTACAAAGAAAGGAAGAGGCTCACAAGCATGGGCAGTACGCCAAAATAAGTAGACCGAAATCCATCTGCATCTACTACTAATCATCCACCTTGAGATATCTATCCAGAACATCTCGCTGGTATTAAGTTGCGAGCCCCACCCAAAGTGTAAACCCAAAGCAACAGAGAACTGCATTAAAAATAACTTTGCGTAAAGTAAACAATCCTTGCAACCGCGGCTACAAGAACCGTTTTTTTCCCCCTTGTGGCCACAGCACATCCCCTAAAATCATGTTTCTGTCACTCAAGCGTGTCATCAGGGGGCATGTACCCACAATCGAGCATAACGTTCCTTCTTAGAGTTACTACCTACTACTTGGCCAAAGCAATAAACAACAATGGAGAACATGCAAGAATTACTTAGGAACAAAATAATAAGGGATAAAAACAAATATATTACTCTATCACAATCTGAACATAATCTCATAGTCCTTCAGATCCCATCAAACTCAGCATAGAAAAAGCAGAAAGATTACATATGTGCCTCGATCATGTGGGGCAGCTCACGAGGTCTAAACCATGAAGAATAGAGAGGGGAGGAGAACATCACATAGCTACTGATCACGGACCCATGGTCCAAAGGAAACTACTCACGGCACATCCGGGAAGCGTCCATGGTGGAGGGGAAGCTCCCGGAGGTCGATCCTCCCCTCCGGCAGGGTCCATGGTGGAGGGGAAGCATCCATGGTGGAGGGGAAGCGTCCATGGTGCTGGGAAGGGTCCTGCTGGTGCTCCCGATCTTGGAAGCGCGGCGGCGGCGGAGCAGAGGCGAGATCGTGAAAAAGGGTTCTGTCTTCGGAAGTTTCACGTCACGGCAGTTATATAGGCGAAGATGGGCAACCAGGGGGGCACTAGGGGTCCAGGCGCCCCCTGGCCCGGCCAAGCCCTAGGTCGCGCCAGTTAGGCACCTAGAGCCCTAGTGGGTCCCACCTGGTCCCCCTTCTGGACTCCGGAAGGTTCCTTCACGCTGATTTTTTATCTGATTTTCCTGAATTTTTTGTGCACTTTTAATATGGGGAAAAAATGAAATAGAAAACAGCGGAAAACATAAACTGGCACTGAGGTGGACTGAGTTAATAGGTTAGTCCAAATATGATCAAAAGTGTATGAAAGTGTATCTAGATCATAGAAATAGCACACAAAACATGCATGGAGCAAGCAGAAATTATCGATACGTTTGGGACGTATCAATCATCCTCCCCATATTCTACACCTGGGAAGACATGCCTTGATTGTTGACCCATTGGTGGAAACTGGAAGGGGAAATTTAGACTAAGAAATTTCCTATTGGATGGCGGTAGTGGCATAAACATCATATACGCAAGTACTCTGAAAAGCATGAACATCCCATTGTCCAAGCTACACGAGAGTCATCTGGAATTTCATGGAATTATACCTGGAAAGAAAGGACGCTCATTGGGCACGATTACCCTCAATGTTGTTTTTGGAACTCCGAGTAACTTCCGGAAGGAGAAAATCACCATTGAGATAGTTTTTTTCCCGAGTGCATATCATGCCCTACTCGGAAGGCCTGCGTACGCAAGATTCATGGCCATACCTTGTTATGTTTACTTAAAGCTGAATATGTCCGGCCCACGGGGAGTTATCACTGTTTCAGGGAATTATAAGCAAGCAGAAGAATTGCTGCAAAGAGGTTATTTGATTGTTGACCAGGCGATGGCTGAAGTACAATTGGCAGAATACAAAAAAGCGGCTGATTCATCTGAGTTGTTCCAACTTAATAAAATGTCATCATTCGAGTCAGCCGGAGAAACTAAAAGGGTGCAAATTCATCCCACTGATGTGGACAAGTTCACCAATATTGCAACTGACTTAAAATCTAAATAGGAACTCGAGCTCATCAACTTTCTCCGTGAGAATTGGGATATCTTTTCATGGAAGCCCTTTGATATGCTATGAATCTCAAGAGAGCTGTCTCAGCACAAACTCAATGTGTACCCCAAAGCAAGACCTGTTAAGGAGTCCTTAAGGCGATTTTCTTCTAATAAGAGAAAAGCTATCGTCCAAGAAGTGGCGAGGTTGCTAGCAGCCGGATTCATCGGGGAAATATTCCACTCCGAGAGGTTAGCCAACCCTTTTATGGTTCCGAAGAAAGATAAAACTTGGAGAACTTGTGTTGATTTTCGTCATATCAACAAAGTTTGTCCAAAAGACCAAGATCTATGCTATGCTGATGTATGTAACGGAAGGAATCGGTGTTCATACCTTTGAAGACCGAAAGAGGGAAACGTTCTTCGAACGTGGTAGGCGTAGACTCTGATCCTACGACCTCCCTGTCATGTTGAAGAACCTCCGACGATGAAGTAGCACCACACGTGTAGTGCCTCGCGGGATTACACACGTACGGTGCAACCGACGTCCCTCCGGGCTCCGAACCAGAAGAGCAGCGGAAAGAAGATCGATCTGGATCCCGATTCCGGCAGCGCGACGGCGTTCATATGATGGTGTAACCCCCAACCAGGTGCAAACTCCAAACCAGGGGAGTCCGCTCTAGGTCGGAGAAAGAGAGAGAGAAACTCAATGTCGTGTTGAAAAAGGCACCCCCACCCCTCCTTATATAGGCCATGGAGGGGCTCCACCCCCTCCCCTTCCCCCATGTGGGACTAAACCCCCAAGGGGGGGGGAGTGGTGCGGCTAGGAGGGGGGATGGGCCCCTCCCTTGACGCCAAGCCCAAGGGGGGAGGCTCCCCCTTCCCCTCATGGGCCTTTTAAGGCCCAAATACCTTTTCACCTTTTTAATTAATTATTTAAATCATTTTTAAAATTTAATTCTGTCAATTAAATAATCAAACATATTTAAACATTAATATATATTATTTTGAACCTTTCAAAATATCCGGAACAACTTCTGGCACCTCCCGGTACATTTCCGGTGTTTTCTCTCTTTTCACCGATGATCCCGAATCAATCCTTAATGCGTCGATTGCCCTTAAGTGTGATACCCTACGATCCGGGAAACAGTAGACATGATCGAGACACTCTCTGACCAATGACCATCATGTGGGATCTGGTTACAATCCTTGATGTGCCCCTACGCTTCCATCGAATAAACTTCATCGTTGTTGAACCGTTAGCAATATGACTTGATCTCTTTGTGCTTCGGTACTATGTTTGTCCGAGGTATGATCGTCGGTATCTGATACCTAGTTCTTCCTCATCTCCGACATAACATGTTTACTCTTCTGTGAATATTACATCTCTTGTGACCTAGTCACTTGCTTGCAAGCTATTAATGCAACACCACCGAGTGGGCCCAGAGTACCTATCCGTCACTCGGATTGACAAATCCTGCTCTGATCTATTTCATACTCCTCAACATATCTACTTCGGAATACCCAAGATACACCTTTTCAGTTACCATGTTTCAGTGTAACGGTTAATGCACTCAAAGCATCCTAATAGATAGCAATTATGTATGATCATCACGGTCTAAGGATTCAGTCACTATGTTATTAAGTCATCGCAATGCTGAACTTATGTGACTTGATCACACTGCAATGCTTAAGGTGGGTGTGTGTCCATCACATCATTCTCCTAATGATATGACCTCATTGTCATGATCAATTTCCCAATGATCTAGTATGCCTGAGGTTAACTAGGGACCAGGTTGTTATATATCACACGTGTACTAATGTTTCCGCTTAATACAATTCTAGCACAATATATAATGTATTATGAACAAACAGATATGTGACAAATATCTTTATTAATTTGCCTCTAGGGCACATATCCAACAGTCTCCCACTTGCACTAGAGTAAAAATTACACTAGTTTACATCAGGTATGTATCTAACACCAATAGTCTCTCGGTGTTGTTCAAACTTGGCTTGTGGAAGAGGTTTAGTCATTGGGTCTGACGGATTCAGATCCGTATGTATTTTGCAAATCCTAGTATGACCATCCATGATGTAGTCCCGCGTCACATGGAAACGCCGGAGAATATGCTTGGCTGTAGAGTGAGTCCTCGGCTCCCTTGCGTTAGCAATGGCACCCGTATTGTCGCAATAAATGCTAACAGGGTCAGTGCAACTAGGGAATACGCCAAGCTCGATGACGAACTTCTTCAGCCAATGCGCTTCGTTTGACGCTTCGCAAGCGGCAAGATACTCCGACTCCATCGTAGATTGGGTGACGACTGACTGCTTGCCGCTCCTCCAGCTAATCGCACCACCATTCAACATAAACACGTATCCCGTCTGGGATTTTGAGTCATCGGGATCAGTACCAAGACTGGCATCGACGTAACCTGTTACAGCGAGCTCTTCTTCACATCCTCCATAGACAAGAACCAGATCCTTAGTTCTTCGTAAGTACTTAAGGACGTTCTTCATTGCAATCCAATGATCCATTCCAGGATTACTTTGGAAACGATTAGTCAGACTAACCGCCAGTGCCACATCTGGTCGAGTACACAGCATAGCATACATGATAGAACCTATGGCTGAGGCATAGGGCTTTGAGGACATTTCCTCCCTTTCTTTTGCTGTTGCTGGGCATTGAGTCACACTCAATTTACTTCCATTCATAACGGGCAAGAGGCCTCTCTTGGCGTTATCCATATTGAACCTCTTCAATATCTTCTCAAGGTAAGTTCTCTAACTCAGTGCTAATAGGCGTCTTGATCTATCTCTATAGATTTTAATGCCTAATATGTATGCAGCTTCACCTAGGTCCTTCATGGAAAATTGTCCATTCAAATATTCCTTTACCCCCTCTAGAAATTTCACATCATTCCCTATCAATAATATGTCATCCACATATAGTACTAGGAATGCCACAGAGCTCCCACTCGCTTTCTTATAAACACAGAATTCTTCTTCATTTTGGACAAATCCAAAAGCTTTGATGACCTCATGAAAACGAAGATTCCAGCTCCGAGATGCTTGCTTCAACCCATAAATGGACCGTTGAAGTTTAAATACCTTACCAGCGTCCTTAGGATCAATAAAACCTTCCGGTTGTACCATATACAACTCTTCCTCAATGTTGCCATTTAGGAACGCGGTTTTCACATCCATCTGCCATATTTCATAATCGTAATAGGCAGAAATTGCTAGCAATATTCGGATAGACTTTAGCATCTCTACGGGAGAGAAAGTCTCTTCGTAGTCAACTCCTTGAATTTGTCGGAAACCTTTTGCGACAAGTCGAGCTTTATAGACAGATACGTTTCCGTCTGCGTCAGTCTTTTTCTTGAATATCCACTTATTCTCGATGGCCTTTCGGTCCTCGGGAATATCCACAAAAGTCCATACTTTGTTGGCATACATGGAGTCTATCTCGGATTTCATGGCTTCCAGCCATTTCTCGGACTCGGGTCCCTCCATTGCTTCTTTGTAGTTCACAGGTTCGTCAGGTTCATTTAACATGACTGCATTGACAAGTTGCCCATAAAACTGAGTTTTTTACTCGGGCTCTTGATGACCTGCGGGGTACAATAGGATCCTCTTCATCTTGATCATGATCATCATGTATGTCACGATCGTTATGAATATCAGGATGACCGTTCTCTTCAGCTCCCACTACGGAAGATGGTTCCGGAACAACTTCCATTGCCATTTCTTCCACTTGGAGTGATTGGTCAATCATCTCGTTGAGGTCTATTTTCCTCCCACTCAATTCTTTCGATAGAAACTCTTTCTCAAGAAAGCATCCAGTCTTGGCGACAAACGTTTTGCCCTCAGACTGGTTGTAGAAGGTGTATCCAACGGTTTCCCTTGGATATCCCACAAAGATGCACTTATCCGCTTTTGATTTGAGTTTGTCAGGCTGAAGTTTCCTAACATAAGCCTCACAACCCCAAATCTTCAAGTGAGACAACTTTGGTTTCTTTCCATGCCATTCCTCAAATGGTGTTGTCTTTATGGATTTGGATGGTGCCCTATTAAGAATGTAAGCGGCAGTTTCTAATGCATACCCCCAGAATGACACAGGTAAGTCGGTATGAGACATCATCGATCGTACGCTATCCAATAGAGTTCGATTACGTCGCTCAGAAACACAGTTACACTGAGGTGTTCTTGCCGGCGTAAGTTGTGGTACGATGCCAGAAGTCTTAAGATGATCGCCAAACTCGTGACTTAAATACTCGCCTCCTCGATCGGATCTAAGGTGCTTGATTTTCTTCCCGAGTTGATTCTCGACCTCACTCTGAAATTCCTTGAACCTTTCAAAGGTTTCAGACTTATGTTTCATTAAGTAGATATACCCATATCTTCTTAAGTCATCTGTGAAGGTCACGAAGTAACGAAGACCATTGCTTGTGGGGATGTTCATAGGTCCACATACATCTGAATGTATGATCCCTAACAAGTCTTCCGCACGCTCCATTGTTCCATTGAATGGAGTCCTTGTCATCTTGCCCATAAGGCATGGTTCACATGTGACAAGGGATCCAAAATCCAATAACTCCAGAAGTCCATCATCATGAAGCTTCTTCATGCGCTTTTCACCAATATGACCAAGTCGACAATGCCACATCGTCATGTGTTCTTCGCCACTAGGTTTTAATCTTTTGGCCTCTACGTTATCAATATGAAGTATATCACAATGTACATTAAGAATGAATAAGCCATTTTTCTCCGGTGCGTGAACATAAAAAACATCATCCTTATAAATCGCACAACCAATTGTATCTGACTTAAAATAATAGTGGTCTCACTTCAAGCAAGAACCACTAACGATGTTCACACTCAATGCGGGTACATAGTAGCACTTATTCAAAATCAAAACTAATCCCGAAGGGAGACTAAGATGCTTCGTGCCGACCGCCACCACTTCAATCCGGCAGCCGTTTCCCACGCGCATCGTCACTTCATCTTTCATCAAGCGTCGCCTATTCCGTAGCCCCTGAGAGGAGTTAGAAATATGAGCAACAGATCCTGTATCAAATATCCAGGATTTGTTCCCAGCGCTTGTTAAGAAAAGATCAATAACGTGTATATCAAATATACCTTTGTCTCTTCTGACAATCTTGCCAGCCTTCTTATCCTCTAGGTACTTGGGGTAGTTGCGTTTCCAGTGACCATCACTCTTGCAGTAGAAGCACTCAACGCCGGGCTTGGGTCCAGGTTTGGGTGCCTTACGAGGAGTGACAACTCGCTTGTCACCCTTCTTCGGGCTTCCCTTCTTTTCCTTCTTCTTGCCAGACTTCTTGAATTCAACGGTCTTGTTGACCATGAATAAAGCATGCTCCTTCTTGATCTCAACCTCAGCAATTTTCAGCATGGCGAACAACTCATAAGGGGTCTTAGTCATCCCCTGCATGTTGTAGTTCAACACAAAGCCTTTGTAGCTAGGGGGCAGCGACTGCAGCACCCTATCAACAGCAAGTTCATCTGGAATCTGACATTCCAGATCATTCAAGCGTTGAACGTAGCCAGACATCTTGACCACGTGCTCACTAACGCTGCTATGTTCATCCAACTTTGCTGAGAAGAAAGCTTCAGAAGCCTCATAACGTTCAGCCCTGGCTTGGGGTGCAAAGACGGCCTTGAGGTCGGTGATTATCTCATATGCACCCATCCTCTCAAAGCGTTTCTGCAGCTCAGCATCCATGGAGTAAAGCATTCCACTCTGGACAAGGTTGTAATCATCCGTCTTGGAGAGGTGGACATTCTTCTCATCCAAACTAGCGTCTGCTGGTGGTTCGTCACCTAACGCGGCCTCTAGTACGTATGACATCTTGAGGGGAACGAGGAGAATCCTCAGAGTGCGGAACCAGTTGGTGAAGTTTGACCCATTGGTTTTCAGTTTGTCTTTGTCTAGGAATGAACCTAAGTTGAATGAGGGGCGAGGTGCAACCATCTACAATGGTTATTTGCAAAACACATATTTAGACTTTGTTCATAATTGGAGTTCAATTTTAATTAATTCTAAAACTCCCACTTAGTTAAACATCTCTCCAAATTAACTAAGTGATTAACATAATCCTAGTTTGAATGATCGTCCTCGAATATCACACTGCCGACGACACATCTCCCTAGGTAGGCCATCATGCCAATCAAATCCGTTATATGACTCATGCTTAACCTTTCGGTCATTCGTATCCCAAGCTCATATCTACATATGTCAAGCCTGCCAGTCGAACATTAGTGTATGGCTGTTCAGCAAGGCCATATCTGCATATGCTAGGCTTTCCAAACCCAACCTCATGCGATCGCTAATGTATGTATGACACCCGATCGTCACGGCCTGCCTATCATAAAGAGATCCTTACAGGCGGTGCCCACTAAGGGAGAATACAATCATGGTATTAAGAGAGATTATCCTATCATGCTACCGTCGCATATCTAGCATATTAGCAAGACAGGAAGTAAAACTGTAAATCATACAAGCTATGATCCCCCCTTACATAAAAATTAAAGTTAAAACGCCTTCTACTTTATCTTTTGCAAGTTTTACGTGGCTGCTAAGGGGTTTCGAGAGAGAACCGCTTTCTATCGTGCGAAAAGAAGCCACAACACCAATCCTGAAATCGTCTCTATTACACCCCTGTCGGGGCCCTCCGTTGCAAACGTCTTCGCGTCGCTAATGTTAGAGAGACAGACACCCCCCCAGCCACTTATATGGTACGAGCCATATGTCAAGCGTGGAACCAGTCTCGCGTAAACGCGTAAGGTCGGTCGGGGCCTCTTCATCAGGACATTGTCGCAACGCTAAACGAGTACACGTGGGAGGGTATCAATTGGAGAATCCGCATCCTAGATGTGTTCTACCCGTACAATACATCTACGCATAGCGTTTCTCATGATATCACAGTTGGGGATCGGTGCAGAAAACAAAAATTTTCCTACCTACGAGTCCCGAACCCAAGATCTATGCTATGCTGATGTATGTAACGGAAGGAATCAGTGTTCATTGCTTTGAAGACCGAAAGAGGGAAACGTTCCTCAAACGTGGTTCGCGTAGACTCTGATCCTACGACCTCCCTATCGTGTTGAAGAACCTCCGACGATGAAGTAGCACCACACGTGTAGTGCCTAGCGGGATTAGACACGTACGGTGCAACCGACGTCCCTCCGGGCTCCGAACCAGAAGAGCAGCGAAAAGAAGATTGATCCGGATCCCGATTCCGGCAGCGTGATGGCGTCCGGATGATGGTGAAACCCCCAACCAGGTGCAAACTCCAAACCAGGGGAGTCCGCTCTAGGTCAGAGAAAGAGAGAGAGAGAGAAACTCAATGTCGTGTTGAAAAAGGCACCCCCACCCCTCCTTATATAGGCTAAGGAGGGGCTCCACCCCCTCCCCTTCCCCCATGTGGGACTAAACCCCCAAGGGGGGGGAGTGGTGCGGCTAGGAGGGGGGATGGGCCCCTCCCTTGACGCCAAGCCCAAGGGGGAGGCTCCCCCTTCCCCTCATGGGCCTTTTAAGGCCCAAATACCTTTTCACCTTTTCAATTAATTATTTAAATCATTTTTAATATTTAATCCTGTCAATTAAATAATAAAACATATTTAAACATTAATATATATTATTTTGAACCTTTCAAAATATCCGGAACAGCTTCCGGCACCTCCCGGTACATTTCCCATGTTTTCTCTCTTTTCACCGATGATCCCGAATCAATCCTTAATGCATCGATTGCCCTTAAGTGTGACACCCTACGGTCCAGGAAACAATAGACATGATCGAGACACTCTCTGACCAATGAACATCATGTGGGATCTGGTTACAATCGTTGATGTTCCCCTACGCTTCCATCGAATAAACTTCATCGCTGTTGAACCGTTAACAATATGACTTGATCTCTTTGTGCTTCGGTACTACGTTTGTCCGAGGTATGATCGTCGGTATCCAATACCTAGTTCTTCCTCGTCTCCGACATAACATGTTTACTCGTCTGTGAATATTACATCTCTTGTGACCTAGTCACTTGCTTGCAAGCTATTGATGCAACACCATCGAGTGGGCCCAGAGTACCTATCCGTCACTCGGATTGACAAATCCCGCTCTGATCTATTTCATACTCCTCAACATATCTACTTTGGAATACCCAAGATACGCCTTCTCAGTTACCATGTTTCAGTGTAACGGTTAATGCACTCAAAGCGTCTTAATAGATAGCAATTATGTATGATCATCACGGTCTAAGGATTCAGTCACTATGTTATTAAGTTATCGCAATGCTGAACTTATATGACTTGATCACACTGCAATGCTTAAGGTGGGTTTGTGTCCATCACATCATTCTCCTAATGATATGACCTCATTGTCAATAGACTATTATGTTCTCATGATCAGGAAACCTTGATCATCAATTGCCCAATGAGCTAGTATGCCTGAGTTTAACTAGGGACCAGGTTGTTATATATCACACGTGTATTAATGTTTCCGCTTAATACAGTTCTAGCACAATATATAACGTGGCGACTCCAGCTTCTGGCGACGCTGGCCTCGCTGACAACACGCCGACGACTCAACGGAGACACGCGGGGGCTAGGTGGGACTTCCATCCGGGCGGAGGTGCCTCGATCTCCCCTGCACGAAGAAAAAGAGAACACTATCCTCGCCGGAAAAATCACGGCGGCGACCACTTCTTGCAATGACAAGAAAAAGAGACGCAGGACATGGCTCGGCCTCCACGAGCCTGGACATGCTCCGCTCGCGTACGGCCAAGCAGCGCACACGCAGCGCATGAACTTATCACCCGCGACGCGTACGGGACACGCGCGGGCGCGCTCGGTGGGCACAGGCGGACACAAATGACGCGGGAACTTCTACGCCTGCTACACGAGACGGAAAGGAGCAGGGACGCAGCTGCTCACCAAGGGGAGGAAAGGGACGATCTCGGACACGACGAGGCGGACGGAGTTGACGTAGTAGTCGACGGGGAGGACGACGTCCCGGCGGGGAGGAAGATGGATCGAGCGTTGCGCGACGCTTAACACCGACCTGCGCGGAGGAAAACGGAACGAGGAGGGTCACTGGAGAGTGCAGGCTATCGCATGTCCAAGGTCGTGACGGAGCGGCGACCAATTTGAGTCCTTACCGGCGGAACAGGGGGCTCCAATTCCTTCCATGGCAGCGGCAGTGGAGGAGAAGAGGAGGGGGAACTGGCTAGGGTTCCCGAGGGGGAGCGCTGCCTATAAAGGGGCAAGGAGGGGAGTCTGGCGAGGGGGCTCCACGTCGGTGCCTCTCCGTCTCTTCTCTCCGTCGCCGGGAGAAAAGGTGGGGAAAAGGAGGAGGAAGAAGACGCTGGCAGGCGGGCCCGGGGCTGAGAGAGAGAGGTCAGGGAAAAAAAGGCAGCGGGGCTGCTTGTTGGGCTGGTTTCGGCCGACCCAATTGGGTTGTCCCACTGGACGAAAAAAAGAAGAAAAGAAAAGGGGCCTCTGCCATTAAAATAATTAGACAGGCCCCCAAGACTTTTCTAGAGCAAACCAGTGAGAAATAAAACATATAAAATATGTTTTATTATGAGGGGAATTTTTCTGATTTTATAAAATTGGTTTACCCAATTTAGAGCAAATAAAATCAGGGGAAAAAGAATTAGATCCCAAAGGCTTTTGATTTTATTTGATTTTTACAGAGATGTAAAAAATCAAAGTAAAAACATGGGCATGGAGAAAAATCCAAAGAATTTGCCTATGCAAAATTTGGACTTAGGGAGAACACAAATGGAGTGATGAAAAACCCCACATCACCTCTCTTTAGCCATCCAAAAGAAATTCAAAACAAAATCAATTGGGCTCCAAGCACCTTGCCATTTGGATTCATTACTAGAATTTGCAACAACCCATCACCATGTAAAATTGGGAGTCAAGATAAAGGGAGATTACATGATGATTTGGGAATTACATGTGGGCTGTTACAGGGATGCCCCCATGCATCCCCAAGAAATATTCAAGGAGACTCAAGCGTCTAAGCTTGGGGATTCCCCTGTGCATCCCCTTCTTCATCAACAATTATCAGTTCGTCTCTCGTTTCACTATATTTTTATCACTTCATGCGCTATGTGCTATGCTTGGAGCGTCTCGTTCTTAGGTTTTATTTTTAGTTTTATTTAGCTTTGCTTGCTGTTCATAACAAGTTAGAACCCAACTTTCTTTGTGTGGGAGAGAAACATGCTCCACTTTCAAAATCTAGAACACAACATATGATTTTCATGCTTATCTTTGCTGTGCATGTTCTGTATGTTTTTCTTAGCTACTGTCATGTTTAGCTCTTAGTTTTCATGCTTATCTTTTTAAAGAGCTTTTGTTTAGTTTGTTGCTGGAACTCTCTTGAGTTTTCATGTTTATCTTGTTTAGAGAGTTTGCCTATTGCACTGAGTTTTGTGACTTGACTTGAAGTAGGTAATTGAGGTTGCTATTCTTTTGTAGTAGTAACTTGCAACAGTTTTGAGGTATTGTTTTGAGTAATGTTTGGACTTTTGGTGTCAAGAGCTTTAGCCTATTAGTGATAGATGTCGTATTTTGGGCAATCCGTGTTTATTTTCAAAACTTACAAAATTAGTTGAGAACTTTAGCTACTAGATGGATCACTACTCTTCTAAGGGGTCGAATATTAGAGTACACTCACCTACCATGAGTCGAGGATGCGCAAGGATAACCAAACCCCCATACACTCCTCCTCGGGGTACTTGTCTCTTTGTGAAACCTCCTTATTAGATTGTGAGTTACCGATAATAAGTGCATGAGTTCTTCGGACTAATGTGAGTATTCGAAAGTTGACACTTCCACCTTCCCATATTTTTCTAGCCTCTCCTGTGCCGTGCATTGCTTTCTTCTCACTCCGAGAGTTAGCGTCCACCTTTGCCGGTACATCCAAACCCTTGGCATGATACACTCTGTCGTCATAAACCTCCTTATATCCTTCCTCAAAACAACCACCATACCTACCTATCAAGGCATTTCCATAGCCTTTCTGAGATATATTTGCATGCAAAATCCATCTTCTCATGACTTGATCTTCATGTCATACATGCTACTTGCTTGATTGATGAGCCGCATGCTAGTTGGGCCTTGCCCTAATCATTGCTAATTGACGCGCTAGTATCATTTCATATCCTGCTACACTGGCAGAGGAATACATTTGCATACATCATGATAGTTACATCTTCTTTATGATTTGAGTACTTTTTGTAAAGTGTGAAAGATCTTCTATACTTTTTGTAATATATAGAGTGTTGCCCCTAAAGTGAGGAAAAGATCCCAAAGTGGACAAATTAAAAGATCCCAAAGAGGACAAATTAAAAGATCCCAAAGAGGACAAATGAGAGAAATAGAACGAGCCATTGAGGCCACGAAAAAATAAAAAAAAATAGAAAAAAGAGAAAAATAAATAAAAAGAGAGAAGGGGTCACACTACTATTCCTTTTGAGTGATCCACACTCGTACTCCCTCTTATATCTTGCACTCCATAGAGATTATCGTTTATGCATATAGCTATGTGGGGACCTTCACACTATAGAACTTGGATTTTATATTCCAATGATGAGCCTCCTCAAATGAGCTCTATGTCTTCTTGAGCAAGCAAGTTGGATGCACCCCCACTAGTTCCATTGGAGAGCTTACCTTAGCTCATATGTGCATCCGTTGCATGGCAATCCCTACTCCTCACATCAAATCTATCATTTGTCTTTCTCTTGCCTATGATTGTCCTCATTGATGTGAGCCTTTCACACCTTTTTGTCTTCCTCCTCCACCATATTCTCTCTTTTCCATCCTAAGTGTCAACTTTCTTGCTTACGCTCATCCATTGCATAAGTGCTCAAAATGTCGAAAAGGAGTGGATCATTTTGACTTGTACCTGGCTAGTGGTCTTGGAATGAGTCAAGATAAGATTGCAAAGAAGACCAAGTGTGAAACTTTAGTACATTGAGTCCTCAACACATAAATAATTTTTCTCGTATATCCCTATCCCCTTTCTTGCACGCAAACACCATTTGGAGACATTCGATTCACGGACAGCGAGAGCTCTTGCACCTTTATGTTCTTATGTTGCTTATTTCAATGCTAAATATAGATTCTTGCCTGTTATGACTTGATTGAATTACATGCCTTGATTTCTTTACTTAAAAGTTCTTATATGGTTGTTAGCATGTCACCACAAAAATTATGCTTTTATCATTTACCTACTCGAGGACAAGCAGGAATTAAGCTTGGGGATGTTGATACCTCCGGGAGCTTCTCCACCACCATGGACGCTTCCCGGATGAATCGTGAGTAGTCCACCTTGGACCATGGGTGTATGATCAGTAGCTATGTGATGTTCTCCTCCCCTCTTTGTTCTTCATGGATTAGACCTCGTGAGCTGCCCTACATGATCGAGGCACATATGTAATCTTTCTGCTGTTGCTATGATGAGTTTGCTGGGATCCAATGGATTATGAGACTATGTTCAGATTGTGTTTGAGTAATATATTTGATTTTCCTCTTTTATATTTATGTTCTAGAGTAATTCTTGCATGTTCTCCGTTGTTGTTTATTGCTTTGGCCAAGTAGTAGGTAGTGACTCCAAGAGGGAGCGTTATGCATGATTGTGGGTTCATGCCCCCCGATGACTAGCTTGAGTGACAGAAACATGAGTCTAGGGGATGTGTTGTTGCCATAAGGGGGAAAACAACGGTGCTTGTACTTCCATGCAAGGATTGTTTACTTTACCCAAAGTTCTTTAATGCAGTTGTCTATTTCTTTGAGTTTACACTTTGGGTGGGATTCGCAACTTAATACCAGCGAGATGTTCTGGATAGATATCTCAAGGTGGATGATTAGTAGGTAGATGCAGATGGATTTCGGTCTACTTGTCTTGGCGTACCGCCCATGCTTTTGAGCCTCTTCCTTTCTCTATAGCATAGTTAGCATTGGTTTGCCCACATAATCCTGTCAATTGACCAGCTGTAATTTGTTTACCTCGCATGGCTATTTTATCGTCTTTTGGGAGAGAGACATCACTAGTGAACATCATAGGACCCCGGTCCATATTTCCAATATTGTTTACACCTTCAATTTACTTTCAGTATTTACTTTTCCGTTGCTATCACTATCATTATTATCCCGTGCGTTTTATCCTTTGTAAACAACAAGGCCGGAGGAATTGACAACTCCTCTGTACTCTTTGGGAAGCAAAGGTATTTGTTGTGTGTGCAGGTCCAGGTGAAGTAAGCAACCTTAGGTTGTGAATGGCGCCATTGTTCACTTCACCACCTACTTGTCGATCTTGGAGTCCTACTTGTTTGATACTCAACCTTAGCATCTTCGCTAAGGGAAATTGCTGCTATCTACAGCTCAACCTTCCACTTTGGGTAACCAACGAGGGGGCGTTCATTCGTACCATCAGCAATATAGTATTGTCTTCAAGTATGATGGAGGCGACACCTTTTGGGCAAGGTGTTTTGATTCTGATGGGGATCGCATGGAGTGCTGCGTGGAGAGCTCCAGGAGTAGTTATAGTGAGTTTTATAATGGAGAAAACGCATCAATAAATGACAATGATGTTTCCAGTACTGATGATGAAGTTTGAAGAAACTCGATCATAGTGCTGTTATAATATATTTTTTAAGTGTTGATCATGCCTGTAATGTTTTGTCTTTTGAAGACATATTGGAATAAAAAGAATGTGTGATTTAAGTGAAGTGCCATGAATAGTTCTTGTAGTGTAGCCCCCATGAGTCAGTATCACCACATGTAGCCCCCATGAGTCGGGGTGACTTATCTGCATGTCGTGCCGAATTATGATAAAATCAACATGTAGCCCCATGAGTCGGTATGATCAATTTATGTCATGCCGAGTCATAGTAGAATCAACATGTGTCTTATTTTTCTTTTGGAATCGAGGTGTAGCCCCCATGGATTGGTATGAACAATATATGTACATGCCGAATCATAGTATAGTCGACCTGTAGCCCCCAAGTACCGACTTCTAGTTATTCTTATGATGTTTAATAAAGTCGATTTCTGATGGAGGGAAATATTAATAAAATTGTATATGCTGAAAAAGTAAAAAAAAGGTATGCTTATGAAATGCAAAAAAATGTAAATAATTCATATAGAAGTCGGCCGTATGCGTGACTGTCTCAACATCCTTTAGCAATACGAGCTCAACACAAAACCGACTCCTCGAATAGGAGGATTATGTCTGTCTCGTAGAAAAGAAATGTTGGCCACTTAATTGTGCTTGAGTCGAAATTTCTCCGTAAGCAAGCATCACATGACTTATTCTAGTGTTCTCTGTAATAGAATTAAACTCAATAGGTTTTGGGAAGATCCTGCTGTTGTTAAAATATTATGGGTCACGTAGGTCATATAAGTACGAGTTTGCATCAACTTACAGTAAAGATAATTCATGGTAGGCTAATTTCATGTATATGTTGAGTCCCCAGTTGTATATTTGAAGTTAAAAGACCTTCAAACCCCTAGGGTCACGAAATACAGCAATATACATGCCAGGTACCAGGAAAGAGATGACCAGTCCTTCCAGGTTCCATGGAATTAAATGCAAGAACATAATGCAATGCAAGATAAAAGAAGTCGTCAGAAAACAAATCAACTTGGAAAAAGGAAAACACAAGTCAGAAAAAGAAAAACAAAAGTCAGAAAAAGAAAAACAAGTAGGTTTTATTGCTGGTACCTATACTGGCTTACAAGAGCATTCGTGACTACTTACGTATAATAGGACGGAGCTGGGCTATATTCCACGGCCTGGGAGTCTCTTCTTCGGACTTGTGCGTGGATGTTGGCTCACGTATATCTACCAAGTAGTAGGATCCATTGTACAAATTCTTTCTTACCATGAATGACCCTTCCCAAGGCAGGGATAACTTGTGCATCCTTTCCTTTTTTGTATCAGGCGGAGCACTAAGTCCCCCTCTTGAAAGTTCTGACTCTTGATGCATCGACTATGGTATCATCGCAGGTCTTGTTGGTAGATAGCCGACTTAGCTGCCGCTAAATCTCGTTCTTCATCAAGGACGTCCAAGGAGTTCTGCCTTGCTTGTTCATTATCGGCTTCCATATATGCAGTAAATCGGGGTGAGTCGTGACGTATGTCGCTTGGGAGGACGACTTCTGCTCCATAAACAAGGAAAAAAGGTGTAAGACTAGTTGATCTGTTGGGCATAGTCATGATACTCTAGAGCACAGTGGGTAACCCTTCAACCCAGCAACCCGGCATTCTTATTAAAGGAACAAGGAGTCGGGGTTGGATGCCACACAATAGTGCCTGATTAGCCCTCTCGGCTAGTCCATTGGACTGCGGGTGAGCTATGGATGCAAGATCAAGTCGGATATGCTCCTTCTCACAAAAACATTGCATCACCCTCTGACAAATTGCTTCCATTGTCAGTGATAATGCTGTGAAGGTAACAAAATCTGAAGATGATTTTCTTCAGAAATTTGAGTGTCATCGCTGCATCACATTTGTTGACTGACTCCGCTTCGACCCACTTGGTGAATTTGTCTAATGCATCCAAGAGGTGAGTATTTCTACACTTGGATATCATGAAAGGCCATACCATATCAAGCCCCCAGACTGCAAAAGTCCAGGTGATTGGAATCATCCTGAGTTCTTGAGACAACACGTGGTCTTGCCTTGCGTACCGCTAGCAACCATCACACATTTTAACTATATCCTCCACATCTGCATGAGCCGTGGGCCAGTAGAATCCATGACGATAAGCTTTGGCTACTAGTGATCGGGAGCCGGCACTATGACCACAATCTCTAGACTGTATTTCATTTAATATGTCACGTTCTTCTTCTGGCGAAACACATCTCTGGAAGACTTGGATGGGACTGAGTCAGTGTAGCTCTCCATTGATAATCACAAAAGATTTGCTTCTCCTGATGATTTGTCTGGCCAATAGCTCATCAGTTGGGAGTAGGGGTGGGCATATAAACCGATAACCGATGTGCCGAACCGAAGTAACCGGAACCGAAACCGGATGAACAAAAACCGAATTTTTTCATTTCTAGATTGGTCACTAAATCTGCAGAACCGAATATTATTTCATAATTTCGGTTTTTACACTTGATTACCCGGAATAACTCAGAAAACCGATGTACAATACACGCTTCGCTTCTCCCTGTATTCCAGTGTGCAACCCCATCTCTCTCGCTCGCTAGGTGGCCCAGTGAAACTAAGTCTATCTGCACATGCACGTGTTTGGTGATGGTATGATCCAAAAAGAAGTGTAGCAACCGGCCCATACAAAATACGTAGGCTGCCACATCAACTTCTAGTTTAGTACCACCTCGGATAAGCATTAAGAACAACGCATGGGCAAGCCTATAAAGGTAGAAGCTTAGTCATATAATATTTCCAAACATGTGACACATGCAGGCTACAAATAAATGTTATTCTAATGACTAAAGTTTGTTTTTTGGGTTAAAACCGATGACCGAACCGAATTTTTGGTCCAAAAAATCATCGGTTCCCTAATTTTGAAAGAACCGATCGGTTATCATTTTTAAGAGACCAAATTTTATTGTGATTTAGAAAACCGAACCGATCAGTTCGGTTAAACCGAATGCCCAGGCCTGGTTGGGAGGATGCCCTGGGTCTTGTAATCCAAATATGGCATGACCCACGAGGGAATGGCATGTATAGCGTCTACTAAAGCTGACCCTGGGTCTGGTATTTAGATATCTTGTTCTGTGGGGAGCCGCACAGATGGATATGATATAATGTCAAGGAAAACCAATTCGTCGGCTGCCTCATTTTTCCTGCGATCCACATGGTCCACTTGGTAGCCGGTGAAGAATCCAGCTTGCCTTAAGACTTCTCGCCTGTAAGCTGCCATGATGGGGTCCTTGGAATCCCACGTTCCCGATACTTGCTGGGAAACGAGGTCGGAATCACCAAAACATTGGATCCTGCTTATGTTCATCTCACGTGCCAATCAGAGGTCATGTAGTAGGGCTTCGTATTCAGCCTCATTATTGGTGCAGGTAAATTGTAGCTGTAAGACATAATTTTTTTTCTCCCCCCTTGGCGAAGTGAGAACGACTCGGGCTCCTGATCCCTGAAGTTGCCGACTTCCATCGAAATGCATCGTCCAGTACTTGGTAGTCGGTTGTTCAGGGAGTGCCTGAAGTTCCATCGAATCATTGATAAAGTTGACCAATGCCTGGGATTTGATAGCTGCTCGTGGCTCGTACTTAATGTGATAGCCCCCAGTTCGATGGCCCAATTGGCAATTCGTCCAGTGGCCTCTCGATTCTAGATGATGTCAAAAAGTGGTGCTAAGCTGACTACTGTGATTGGATGCTCCTGAAAACAATGCTTCAGCTTCCGACTTGCCATAAATACTCCCAGGACCAACTTCTACCAGTGGGGATATCTTTGCTTGGATGATGTCAAGACCTCGCTGACATAGTAAACAGTTCTCTGCAGGGGATGTTCCTTTCCCTCCTATTTACGTTCAACAACGATCGCAGCGCTAACCGCTCAGTTGTTGGCCGATATGTAAAGAAGCATAGGTTCCTTGGGTGTGGGAGCTTCCAAGATAGGTGCTTGGGACAACTGTTTCTTTAGTGACTCAAGCGCCAAATCTGCCTCTGCATCCCAGACGAATTTCTCTGTGTTTCGCAGATGTCTATATAACGGGATGGCTTTTTCTCCAAGCCAGCTTATGAACCGGCTCAGGGAGGCCACACATCCCGTGAGTTGCTGAACCCCTTTGACTGAAGTCGGCTTCTGAAGTGCCATAATAGCACTAATTTTACTCTGGGTTTGCCTCAATCCCTCTCTCAGATACGATGTATCCGAGGAGTTTCCCCGCCGGGACTCCAAAAGTGCACTTAGCCATGTTCAGCTTCATTTCATAGGCACACATATTCTTAAAAGTTTCCCGTAAGTCGTCGATCAAGGAGTCGGCTAACAGGGATTTTATCACTATGTCATCCACATAAGCATGCACATTGCGTCTAATTTTCTCCTTGAGGCAGTTCTGCATCGTCCGTTGATAGGTGGCTCCTGCATTCTTCAAACCAAAAGGCATTGAAGTATAGCAGAAAGGTCCAAAGGGGGTGATGAAGGATGTCTTCTCCTGGTCCTTAATGGCCATCTTAACCTGATGATAACGAGAGTAGGTATCGAGGAAACATAGGAGCTCGCATCCTGCAGTTGAGTCTATAATCTGATCAATGCGGGGTTGAGCAAAAGGATCCTTCGGGCAGGCTTTGTTTAGGTCTGTGTAAGCAATACACATGCGCCAGGTCCCGTTCTTTTTAAAAACAAGGACCGGGTTTGCCAACCACTATGGATGAAAAACTTACATGATGAACCCGACAGCTAGGAGTCGGGCTATCTCTTCTCCAATAGCATCTCTTCTCTCATCGTTGAAACGACTGACGAACTGTTTACCTGCTTCAGATTTGGATCTATTTTAAGGTGGTGCTCAGCGAGTTCCCTTGGGACGCCTGGCATGCCAGAAGGTTTGCATGCAAAGATGTCCCAATTCTCACGGAGGAACTCAATGAGCGCGCTTTCCTATTTATCAGAAAGCCCCGTCCCAATGATGAACTGTTGTGAGGCATCACCAGGGACGAAGTCGACTTTCTTGGTATCTTGAGCCGGCCGAAACTTTGGATTGGTATCCAGAGTCGGCTTTTTAAAAATTGTGGGATCCTCTAGATTTACCTTCTCCTTATAAGCCTTCAAGTCCTCCTTAGCGCAGTCCGACTCAGTATATTTGACATGCTGTTCCTCACATTCAGTGGCCCATGACTGGCTTCTTTCAACTGTGATTGGTCCGTTGGGACCCGACATTCTGATTTTCAGATAGACATAGCAGGGACGTGCCATGAAGCGGGTGTAAGCCGACCTTCCCAAGATGGAATGACAGGGACTCTCGAGTTTGACGACTTCAAAAGGTATGATTTCAGAACGAAATCTCTTAGAATTCCCAAAGGCCGTCTCGAGGTATATCTTGCCTATGGGTCGCGCCGACTTTCCGAGAACGATTCCATGAAAAATTATATTGGAGGGTTGCAGCTGTTTGTGGGTTAAACCCATCCTGCGAAAAGTCTCATAGTAGAGGATGTTGATGATAGTTCCTCCATCCATGAGTACCTTATGAAAGGTGTATCCTCCAACTTGTGGTGCCACTACCAAGGCTAAGGCCCTCGGGTTATCCACAACTTGGGGGTGATCCTCCCTTGTCCAGGTTATTGGCTGCTCAGACCAGTTGAGCCATTTAGGTATTGCCGGATCCTTCGCTACAGACAAGGCTGCACGCTATTGGAGTTTTCTGTCCCTTCGACAGCTGTTGGTGGTGAAAACGTGGTATGCTTCATGGTCATCAAGCTTCTTTGGGTTTGCTAGAAATCTAGCAAGCCCCGATTACATCTGCCTTCCGGCTCCGAGTCTTTGATTTTGGGATCCTGAGCCGGCTCCCGTATTTCCCGATTATTGATTGTTATTGTGGTAACCGAATCGCTGATGGCCGGTTTGCTGGTTGCCGTTATTATAACCGGCTCTCGAACCTGACCCAGGGGGACCTTGGTGTCCTCCACCATTGCCTCCTCACCGTTGAAACTCCTGCATGAAGTTGCAATTTTCCCAGGATTGATTTGCCGGATGACCAGGTCTGCTATGTTTTGGGCACAACCCTTTCATAGAGGAATCTTAACTATTTGGGCTGAAGTTCTCCTCCGGCTTCCGGTAGTTTCCCCCTTGCCTCTGTCTTTGGGAACCGACATTGGTGTTGGCTACCAAGTCAGATGCATTCTGTTCCAGCCGACACTTGTTCTGTTGGCCCTGATTTCTGCTGGGGTGCTGCCCTTTGCCACCACTTTTCTTTCCTTGGCCAGTTTTGTCCTCATCGAGTTGCCATCTTTGGTTTTTTCGGACTCGACATACTTAGTGAATGCGTCCATGAGTTCCCCCATATCTCTGACCGTGCTCCTAATACGACCGAGTTTATGGATCACAGGCTCAAATTTGCAGTTCTCCTCCAAGACTAAAATGGCTGTCTAGGCCGTGATGCTGTCCGAGGAATGAATTATTTCGGCTACTCGTCGAGCCCAATGGTGGGACGACTCTCCTTCCTTTTGAACATAGTGCTCCAGATCAATGATTGTGGTAGCACGTCGGCTTGTACCTTGGAAATTCTTGATGAACTTCTGCTTCAACTCTGACCAAGAGCTGATGGAGCTTTCGGGGAGGTTTTTGAGCCAGGTACGAGTCGGTCCTTCCAACATCATTGTGAGGTATCGGGCACAGACTCCGTCACTATCCTGGAGCATATCCATTGCCATATCATAGCTTTCGATCCACGCTGCGGGATCCATATCTACTATATAATTTGGGATTTTGCAAGGTCCTTTGAAATCTGACGGTATACGGGCATTCCTTAAAGCTGAGACTAAGCAACAATTTCCAACCGAAATGCTAACAAAACCCGCCTCTTCCTCCTGAAGTAGGGGTTGTATTGCCAGCTTGGGAACCATGGCTGCCGGTTGTGCAGTGAGTCGGGTCGCCTGCTGTGGTTCGGTATCCGGCTGTCCTCTCCGTTGACGGTGGCTGCTGGAGGCGGCGGGAGCCGCGGATTCTGCTTGCCGACTTACGCTTAGGCGAGGAGTCCCATATAAATATGAGAAATCGTGTGAGTATTGTGCCTCTTGAGGAACTGCAGTCTTGAGCATCTCTATTGCGTCTCGTGCGGTCTGGTCTGCAGGAGTGTTTCCATGGATGGGTGCATTGTCCAAGTACCGCGTCGCGGCCAAGACGTTCGCCACGGGGTTGTTATAATGGCTAGGCGGTGTATGGAATCTGTTCGGCTCTTGTGGCAGGGTGAATCCTGGCGGGGCAGCTCCCTGCTGCGGGCTTTGGAAAACTGCTTGTCCTACCATACCTGGCGGGATCCGGCTCACATGCCTGGCTTAGTGGGCGGCTGAGTAGTTTTCCATTTGGGAATTTAACTTCTCAGATTTCTCCTGCATGCGCATGGCTTCTCGCGCAAGCCGGCCTGCTTCTTTCGCCATCTGTTGCTTCTCCAGCTGGATTTCCTTGTGAATCCTGGTCACTTGCTTCTGCTTTACGTGCCTCCTGATTTTCCACAGTGATCGGGGTGGCGAGAGATGTTTGCAAGGTGTTCAGGGTAGCTGTGAGGGCCATTGTGCCGGTCAGGACCGGCTCTGGAGCGCGGGCAGCTGACACGCGAACCGGATTTATAATTGTGTTCTGCTGATCCTGGGGGTCCGCCATGTAAACGGTAGCGTAGTATGGTGTCTGGAAGTAGGGGGAATCTGGGTCATAGCCCTCTAATCTCGGTCCAAGCCTGTTGCTCCCAGTGGAACGGATTGACCGAGAATCCGAGTCCTTTCCTTCGCTAGGAGGTGAGTAGACGACGGAGAGCTCCGCCGAGCTATCCTGTTCCAAGGTCTCGACAGAGCACGCCAGGTGGGGATCCGTTTGTGAATCCGACGAAGACATGCCTGGAGTCGGTTGCAAGCCGACTCACAGCTTTTACAGGGACATTGTAAGGCCCGATATGCGGTACTGTTCCAGATCTAGATGTTTCCATCCAGATCCGGGGACGAAGCACATATCAGTCCCACCGCGACATATGACAAGCCATATGCCCCGGATTTCCAACATGATATCACAACATTACAGGTACAAGGATACAACATCTCATACAATCAACATACAACTGCCTCAAATACAATACAACAGCGGAAGATACATGTCTGAGTACAGACTACAGTCAAATGCCTAGTGGCAAAAGAAAATCAACGATCCCATAACCACACGGGTCCAGGCCCTCCTCCGGGATCCGCCTAACTATTCGTCGTCGAGTCTCCACGTGAAACGTCGATCACTATACCCGTTGTCGATCAAAAACCCTGAAAAGAGTTTGGGGTAGTATCATGAGTCCAGAAGTACTCAACATCCAACTGTAGTGGTCAGCTGACCCCGCAAGGACTTCATCACTTATCCTTCTAGGACAACTAGTAGTTTACGGTAAGGACGGGTAAGTGGTGAGGTTGCTGCGGCACTAGAATTTATAAAGTGGCTAACGATCTAGAGAGTAAGATAAGAAGCCAAGCATTCGATGAGGAATCGCCTCCAACAAGTCTTGCTATCAACTACTTTCGCAATCATAACACCTATCCTATCCTTGTCCTCCATCTTCGCATCCCGACGAAGAAGAAGCAGTCAAGGCACACACACACGTTGATCAAGTTATATTAAGATTATCTCAGTTGTTGTTGTCTATGAACGAGGAGTAGGTCTCAAGTCGTCCATAACCGTGGACACGGCTTCTCGAAAAGATTTAACCCTGCAGGGGTGTACCAACTGCCCATTACAAGGCTCCGCACGCACGCCCATCTCTCTCAGTTGCTACCCATCACAGGCAACCATTTTATGATTTAGTTCCTAGAGATCCGAAACGACAGGTCCCTCTAACTAACAACGGACAAATCCGGGTGGCCCCCGGGGAGTCGACACCCAATCCAAAAGCTGGCCATGCTCTCGGATCGGACTCTTCCGTCTCAACAGGGTTTGGGTTACCGAGACGCCTCACGTGAGGCCTCAGGCCCTCGCCGGTCAAAGGTGGACCAACAATGAAACCATGTCTCCGCTGGCCCGGGTTGGTTTAAAAACCACTGGCAGCTGGCAACCACACACACACGGTTTCAAATGGTAAATCAGCTTGGGCCACCACTAGAAATGCTTGAAGCTAGGTAGGTAAGAAAAGGGGAACCCATAAAATCCCACACGCGGTTAGGCACGCTCAGTCTTAAAACCAATACCCGGAACTCGGGTCCTAGGTGACTCGAATGGAACAAAGCGTCGGGGCGGGAGAGCCTAGACCTTCCATCCTTCGTCGAATATAGTCAACATTATAATAATCATATCATCAACAACAATATAATAATGTGACAGCCCAACCAAGGAGTAACAGGGTAACATCGTAGCATCCTAAGCATGCATACTAAGCAGGGGCTGAGCAACGAGCAATAGTAACATAGCAGTAAAAGGTTTGCTGGGAAGGGACATGGCTGTATCGGTTTGAAAGAGGCTGTAAACATGTGGTAGGATCAAACATCGAACCTAACCTAGACTAGCATGCAAACCGCTGGTTGAAATAGAATGGATCATAAGTAATGTATAGTCCTTGCCTGTTGATAAGTCGGGTTCCGAAGGTGTAGTTGACCGCAAGCTCACATCGTCTCCGAGAGGTACCCGCGGAAGCACACAAGACGATAAACACTGGAAAGCAATCAACGAGCAATCACTCTATTACTACGGGGCAACACAAGATCAAGAAGACATCACACGACACGGCAACGCGATACGGATCTATCGTTGAGAACGGTTACTAACAGTTTAAGTGGGGTATCGGTCACACGCGACGAATACCGCACGTTTACGGTGGTTCAAGTTGTTTAGCTACAGGTGATCAACCATCGGTTATTAACATGGAAAGTCAAGCAAGCATGACATAGCACATAAACATGGCAAGAGGTGAAGCACAAAGTAAACTATCTATGCTAGTCAATTTAAGTGAGGCACAATCTAACACATGGCATACACTAAGTGCTGCACGATGATTAAAAGATTTGGTACTGTTCTGTCCTAAACCATATTTTAGGTTGGTGAACAACAGCAAACAATAGCATAAACACAAAGTACACGAAAACCTAATCAAGTTACATATAAAGAACACCCCAAACGGAGTTACGGTTAAAAAGATACAAGCAAAACAAGTTACGGGCACAATCTGCCAACATCAGGAAGCACACTTTAGAGCATTGCATAAACAGGATAATCAATGCAAACATGCTCACAAATGATATGAACTAAATTAGACATGATAGGGAAGGCATGGCAAAAAGAATCATGCAAATAGGCATCATAGATCAAAATATATTAAGCATGCAACATGGCATCTTGACGTTACAGACTTAGAGAAAAACAGAGGTGGCTGTCAAAAACAGCAGCATAGCAACTTTGAAGCTAAAAATCTATATGACCAGGATTTCTAACATGAAGATGCAATACATGTAATGAAAGTAGACATGATGCTTAACAATATGCAATTGGAATCACTCAATTCCGATAAACGGTCGCGACACACTCGTCGACCGAAGTTGCAACAAAATAATAGTTTCAGCAACAGTAGCACAATAACATCAGGGTCACCACTTTGGGGCAAGATTTAATATAGCTAAAGCACCCAAGTATGACAGGTTAAAGCATGGAAATGAAGTACACATGATGCTTAACACATAGGAAAAAGAATCAATGCAATAGGCTTCATGGATGAGTCACAATCATCATGCAAAGTTGTAATAAAATAATAGCAGCAACACTTAACAGGAAAAATTAGCAATTAACGGCCTGATGCCCTTTTTAGCACACAATTACACAATCAAGATGACCTCAAATGCAAATGCTCACAAAAGATGAATTGAAGTGCACATGAAACTAAGCAAGTTTCATTTTGGGGGCACGTTCATCGGAGCTACGGATTACTCGCAAATTACCGTGCAAAAACAAGTCAGCAGCAAAATTTAAAGGACTTAGCAAAATTTACAGGGGGGTTCTCAGAAGAAAAAAAAGGTAAAAGGGGCCTCACCCGTGGGCTGGCCCATGAGGCAGAGGAGGCGCGCTGGGCTGGGAGGCCTGGCCCTGGGCGCTGGGCTGGTTGCTGGGCGGCCCACGTGGGCGTCCACGACGGTTGGAGATAGGGGGACTCGGCTCCTCCCGAGCCGTGGTGCTGCGGCAGAGAGCGGCGGCGGCCTCCCTGGCCGGCGACGACGGCACTCGAGGGGCGGGGGGCACGGAGGGGCGCGGCTGGGTCCAGGAGGCGACGCCGGGCCGGATCCCGCCGGATCCGTTTGATGGCGGCGACAGGGAGCCACGGGCGCGCGGCGGCGCGAGCTTGGCTCGCCGGCCATGGCGCTCGGCGGCGGGGCTGCCTGTGGGAGAGAGTAAAAGAGGAGGGGTGAGGAGGCGCAGGAGGAGAGGGAAGGGAGGAGAGGAGAGCTCGCCGGGGTGGCGGCCTGCTCCGGCTGCCGCCGGCGGCGTGCTGCCCGCGGGCGCGCGGCTCGGTTGCCCTCGGGCTGGCGCACGGGAGGAGAGAGAAGAGGGATCCAAACCGGGCGACGTGGCAGCCTCCGGGTCCGTCGGATCTTCGGATCTGACGGTCCAGGACGAATTGGGCAAAAAAATTCGGGATCTGGGGATCTGGGAGGCAAAACTGGGCAAAGTGGAGGGGGTGGCTGCAAATTTGTGGCTAGGGAAACCCTAGAAATGGGTGGGAGTGTGGTGGTCTTTATATAGCTCCGGTGGCTGGCAGTTTGCGAAAACATCCCCGGTTTTTCTCTCTCGCGCGCGGTGCTCACGTTTCTGACCGCCGGGGGTCCGTAGGACCTCCAATTCGGGTAAAACTTTGAACTTCGCGATCAGCGCATCGAGACGGCGGCGTTCACCTCGCGCTGGAACCGTTCTGAGAACACTTTCCGGCGCACTATAAAAATAATCTTTTTAATTTATAAACGGGGTTTTTCGTTCCGTTGGCTGCGGCTGGTCTGGTGCGGTTTTCGCGACGGTGATCGGGTGAAACCCGGTGTGGCAAAGGTCGAGTGTCGGGGTGGCAAGGGTCGTTCTCCGTCCGGTACGAGATAAGAGGGGAAAAAATAATCGCCGATCGATAAATCGGGGATGCAAACACCGCAAACAAATCAGACAATCAAACGATTCACACCGAAAACAAGTTTTTTAATTTTTGTGAAAACTGGGCTGTTACAATACAACACCACCAACAAGGGATATCGTCCCGAGATACAGGATGATCCGGGGGAGAGGGGACAGAGAAAAGAGAGTCGACGATCTTCAACACCACCAACAAGGGAATCTGCTCCATGTCGACGTCGAACTTCTGTCGAGATAAATTTCCGCAGAGAGACGACATCGTCGAAAATACGAAACCGTCGGTGTCAAGAGGAGGAACGACAACGATAACCGGATCAAAGGATAGTGTTTTCGACGCAAGTCGTGAAAACACCGGCAAAAGGAGGGATGGCAATGGATGACCCAGATGATAACCGAAATCGGAGAAGCTAAAGGTACTACCGAAATTCCCACCTGAGCTCGGAATCGAGACAATACGCTGCAAGCAAGGCATTGTAACGGTTCCGAACTCCACACACTCGAGATCCTAAAGTTTGAAAGGGGATAAGTCGAGAATTAAAACTCTTACGACACTTGTCCTGACCAGAGCAAGGGTACGGAGTAAAAAGATTCCTACTCTCCGATAACTAACTTAGTAACTACAAAATAGTTTTTGTCTAGACTCGACTTCGGCCAGAGAGGGATCCTACGGTCGGTAAGGCTCTGATACCAAGTTGTAAGGCCCGATATGCGGTACTGTTCCAGATCTAGATGTTTCCATCCAGATCCGGGGACGAAGCACATATCGGTCCCACCGCGACATATGACAAACCATATGCCCCGGATTTCCAACATGATATCACAACATTACAGGTACAAGGATACAACATCTCATACAATCGGCATACAACTGCCTCAAATACAATACAACAACGGAAGATACATGTCTGAGTACAGACTACAATCAAATTCCTAGTGGCCAAAGAAAATCAACGATCCCATAACCACACGGGTCCAGGCCCTCCGCCGGGATCCCCCTAACTAGTCGTCGTCGAGTCTCCACGTGAAACGTCGATCACCATACCTGCTGTCGATCAAAAACCCTGAAAAGAGTTTGGGGTAGTATCATGAGTACAGAAGTACTCAGCGTCCAACGGTAGTGGTCAGCTGACCCAGCAAGGACTTAATCACTCATCATTCTAGGACAATTAGTAGTTTACGGTAAGGAAGGGTAAGTGGTGAGGTTGCTGCCGCACTAGCATTTATAAAGTGGCTAAAGATCTAGAGAGTAAGATAAGAAGCCAAGCATTCGATGAGGAATCGCCTCCAACAAGTCTTGCTATGAACTACTTTCGCAATCATAACACATATCCTATCCTTGTCCTCCATCTTCGCATCTCGACGAAGAAGAAGCAGTCAAGGCGCACACACACGTTGATCAAGTTATATTAAGATTATCTCAGTTGTTGTTGTCTATGAACAAGGAGTAGGTCTCAAGTCGTCCATAACCGTGGACACGGCTTCTCGAAAAGATTTAACCCTGCATGGGTGTACCAACTGCCCATTACAGGGCTCCACACGCACGCCCATCTCTCTCAGTTGCTACCCATCACAGGCAACCATTTTATGATTTAGTTCCTAGAGATCCGAAACGACAGGTCCCTCTAACTAACAACGAACAAATACGGGTGGCCCCCGGGGAGTTGACACCCAATCCAAGAGCTGGCCACGCTCTCGGATCGGACTCTTCCGTCTCAACAGGGTTTGGGTTACCGAGACGCCTCACGTGAGGCCTCAGGCCCTCGCCGGTCAAAGGTGGACCAACAATGAAACCATGTCTCCGCTGGCCCGGGTTGGTTTAAAAACCACTGGCAGCTGGCAACCACACACACACGGTTTCAAATGGTAAATCAGCTTGGGCCACCACTAGAAATGCTTGAAGCTAGGTAGGTAAGAAAAGCGGAACCCATAAAATCCCACACGCGGTTAGGCACGCTCAGTCTTAAAACCAATACCCGGAACTCGGGTCCTAGGTGACTCGAATGGAACAAAGCGTCGGGGCGGGAGAGCCTAGACCTTCCATCCGTCGTCGAATATAGTCAACATTATAATAATCATATCATCAACAACAATATAATAATGTGACAGCCCAACCAAGGAGTAACAGGGTAACATCGTAGCATCCTAAGCATGCATACTAAGCAGGGGCTGAGCAACGAGCAATAGTAACATAGCAATACATGGTTTGCTGGGAAGGGACATGGCTGTATCGGTTGGAAAGAGGCTGTAAACATGTGGTAGGATCAAACATCGAACCTAACCTAGACTAGCATGCAAACCGCTGGTTGAAATAGAATGGATCATAAGTAATGTATAGTCCTTGCCTGTTGATAAGTCGGGTTCCGACGGTGTAGTTGATCGCAAGCTCGCATCGTCTCCGAGAGGTACCCACGGAAGCACACAAGACGATAAACACTGGAAAGAAAATCAATGAGCAAGCACTCTATTACTACGGGGCAACACAAGATCAAGAAGACATCACACGACACGGAAACGCGATACGGATCTATCGTCGAGAACGGTTACTAACAGTTTAAGTGGGGTATCGGTCACACACGACGAATACCGCACGTTTATGGTGGTTCAAGTTGTTTAGCTACAGGTGATCAACCAACGGTTATTAACATGGCAACTCAAGCAATCATGGCATAGCACATAAACATGGCAAGAGGTGAAGCGCAAAGTAAACTATCTATGCTAGTCAATTTAAGTGAGGCACAACCTAAACATGGCATACACTAAGTGTCGCACGATGATTAAAAGATTAGGTACTGTTCTGTCCTAAACAATATTTAAAGTAGGTTAACAACAGCAAACAATAGCATAAACACAAAGTACACGAAAAACTAATCAAGTTACATATAAAGAACACCCCAAACGGAGTTACGGTTAAAAAGATACAAGCAAAACAAGTTACAGGCACAATCTGCCAACATCAGTCAGCACACTTTAGAGCATTGCATAAACAGGATAATCAATGCAAACATGCTCACAAATGATATGAACTAAAGTATACATGACAAGTAAGGCATGGCAAAAAGAATCATGCAAATAGGCATCATAGATCAAAAGATATTAAGCATGCAACATGGCATCGTGACGTTACAGACTTAGAGAAAAACAGAGGTGTCTGTCAAAAACAGCAGCATAGAAACTTTGGAGCTAAAAATATATATGAATAGGATTGCTAACATGAATATGCAATACATGTAATGAAAGTAGACATGATGCTTAACAATATGCAATTGGAATCACTCAATTCCGATAAACGGTCGCGACACACTCGTCGACCGAAGTTGCAACAAAATAACAGTTTCAACAACAGCAGCACAATAACATCAGGGTCACCACTTTGGAGCAAGATTTAATATATCTAAAGCACCCAAACATGACATGTTAAAGCATGGAAATGAAGTACACATGATGCTTAACACATAGGAAAAATAATCAATGCAATAGGCCTCATGGATGAGTCACAATCATCATGCAAAGTTGCAATAAAATAATAGCAGCAACACTTAACAGGAAAAATTAGCAATTAACAGCCTGATGCCCTTTTTAGCACACAATTACACAATCAAGATGACTTCAAATGCAAATGCTCACAAAAGATGAATTGAAGTGCACATGAAACTAAGCAAGTTTCATTTTGGGGGCACGTTCATCGGAGCTACGGATTACTCGCAAATTACCGTGCAAAAACAGATCAATAGCAAAATTTAAAGGACTTAGCAAAATTTACACGGGGGTTCTCAGAAGAAAAAAAAGGTAAAATGGGCCTCACCCATGGATTGGCCCATGAGGCAGAGGAGGCGCGCTGGGCTGGGAGGCCTGGCCCTGGGCGCTGGGCTGGTTGCTGGGCGGCCCACGTGGGCGTCCACGACGGTTGGAGGTAGGGGGACTCGGCTCCTCCCGAGCCGTGCTGCTGCGGCAGAGAGCGGGGGCGGCCTCCCTGGCCGGCGAAGACGGCGCTCGAGGGGGGGAACGGAGGGGCGCGACTGGGTCCAGGAGGCGGCGCCGGGCCGGATCCCGCCGGATCCGTTTGATGGCGGCGACGGGGAGCCACGGGAGCGCGGCAGCGCGAGCTTGGCTTGCCGGCCATGGCGCTCGGCGGCGGGGCTGCCTGCGGGAGAGAGAAAAAGAGGAGGGGTGAGGAGGCGCAGGAGGAGAGGGAAGGGAGGAGAGGAGAGCTCGCCGGGGTGGCGGCCTGCTCCGGCTGCCGGCGGTGGCGTGCTGCCTGCGGGCGCGCGTCTCGGTTGCCCTCGGGCTGGCGCACGGGAGGAGAGAGAAGCGGGAACCAAACCGGGCGACGTGGCAGCCTCCGGGGCCGTCGGATCTTCGGATCTGACGGTCCATGACGAATTGGGCAAAAAATTTCGGGATCTTGGGATCTGGGAGGCAAAACTGAGCAACGTGGAGGGGGTGGCTGCAAATTTTTGGCTAGGGAAACCCTTGAAATGGGTGGGAGTGTCGTGGTCTTTATATAGCCCCGGTGGCTGGCAGTTTGCGAAAACATCCCCGGTTTTTCTCTTGCGCGCGTGGTGCTCACGTTTCTGACCGCCGGGGGTCCGTAGGACCTCCGATTCGGGTAAAACTTCGAACTGCGCGATCAGCGCGTCGAGACGGCGGCGTTCACCTCGTGCTGGAACCGTTCTGAGAACACTTTCCGGCGCGCTATAAAAATAACCCTTTTAATTATTAAACAGGGTTTTTCGTTCCGTTGGCCGCGGCTGGTCTGGTGCGGTTTTCGCGACGGTGATCGGGTGAAACCCGGTGTCGCAAAGGTCGAGTGTCAGGGTGGCAAGGGTCGGTCTCCGTCCAGTACGAGATAGGAGGGGAAATAATAATCGCCGATCGATAAATCGGGGATGCAAACACCGCAAACAAATCAGACAATCAAACGATTCACACCGAAAACAATTTTTTTAATTTTTGTGAAAACTAGGCTGTTACAGACATCAAGATCTAGCTTTGGCTCAGATAAGCTTATCCTGCCACTGAAGATATGGATGGAACTGATTGGGACCCGATGGCCTGACCCGATGGAGTCAGCTTCGGAGCTCCAAGTGGTGTCGTCGATGTAGAGCTTTCCTTGCCGGCTTCTGGAGATCCCTCCGGCGACGAAACCTTGCATACCTTGTAGAGATCCCTCCATGATCATGACACCTGCATGCGCAGGCCCCACGGTTGGCTCCAGCTATCGTGGGAAAGTCACGAAAAATGTCCTCATAGGAGAACTTAGTGTGGGACCTTTGCTGCGAGGTTAATACGAGGAGGAAGACGGCGAGATCACAAGAAGCGAGATTTACCCAGGTTTCGGCCCCTCGAAAGGTAAAGACCTACTCCTGCTTTTCTATTATTGGGTTTCAAGTTCTCGATTACAAGGGTGCGGAATAGCTACCTATGCCTCGAGAAGATCTAAGTTGGGTTGTTCTTGTTTGATCCAAGGGGGGCGACTTATATAGATGTTGGGTCCCTTGTTTATGTCAATCCGACTTGTACACGAGATGGATTCCTAATCTTCTTTTACAACATAGTTTCCTTCTACGGTCTTCCTGTTTCGCAATGACACGACTCGGTCTAAGCCAAGTCTTCTTCTGGGCCTTCACCTTGTGAGTCGGCCTGGTTCTTCTGGATGCCGGGTCATGACACTGTGCCATGCCCCCGACATGAGGCCCTCCTGCATGGATTACGGATGGACATTTCACTCGGAATTAGGCGGTTGATGGTATTCGGAGATTCAGATTTGGTGATAAATCAAGTGATGAAGCAATGGGATATTCAGAGTCGAACGATGACAACTTACTGTGTAGCTGTCAGAAAATTGGAGAAAAAATTCGATGGGCTCGAACTCCATCACATTCCAATAGCTCAGAATCAAGCAGCTGATGATTTGGCTAAGCTAGGATCAACTCGGGGTCAGATTCCATCTGGAATTTTTCTTGAGCATCTGCATTCTCCAACTGTCAAAGAAGATCCTTTTCTGGAAGCTGATCCACAGATGCTACCAGACCAAAATATACCGGATAAGGAAGACATACCTGCAGTAATAGATATGGATTTCAATGTAGAGGTGGCACAACATGAGTGGACCTTACCTATCTTGGCTTATTTACAAAGACAAGAATTACCAGAAGACGAGCTGGAAGCCAGGAAAATTGTTCGCAAATCAAAGTCTTACTCGGTAATCAACAATGTGCTATACCGAAACAGCGTCACCAAACTTCCCCAGCGATGTATCTCACAAGAATTACCAGAAGACGAGCCGAATCCAAAAATCTTTCTGAGCTTGTTTATTTTGGCCTAAAGCACTAGCTGATGCTAAGGATATTGTTGACCATTGTAAAGGATACCAATTTTATGCAAGTCAACCGCATAAACCTATTTCTGAGTTGAAGACAATTCCTTTGACTTGGCCCTTTGCTGTCTGGGGTCTTGATATGATTGGACCACTCAAAACGGGAAAATATGGTTTCATCATATCCTATTAGCTATTGACAAGTTTAAAAAGTGGATAGAAGTAAAACCAATAAAATCTTTGGATTCGGCAACGATGATCAGTTTTATTCAGGGTATTATACATCGTTTTGGTGTCCCACACGACATCATTACAGATAATGGCTCAAATTTTAACTTGGATGAATTTAAAGCATCTTGTTGTACCAATGGTATTCAAGTGAATTATGCCTCTGTGGCACATCCTCAGTCCAATGTACAGGTTGAATGTGCTAATGGATTGATATTGAAAGGAATCAAGCCACGCCTACTTAGGGAATTGAAGGAAGCAGCACGTGCTTGGGTGGACGAGCTTCCCTCGGTTCTATGGGGCTGTGAAAAACACCGAATCGCTCTACTCGTTTTCCCCCTATCTTTTTGGTGTCTGGTGCAGAAGCCGTTCTTCCAAGGGATTTGAGGCATAATGATCCCCGAGTAACTCAGTACACTGAAGCAGAGGCCGAGATTGCAAGACAAGATGGTGTAGACCTCCTTGAAGAAGAGCGAAACTTAGCTCTTCCTTGTTCTACCTTTTATCAGCAGGATCTTTGCCGGTATCATGACTGGCATGTCCGAGCTCACTCATTCCAAGAAGGGGACATGGTGCTATGCGTGAAGCAAACATCAGAAGGGAATCATAAATTGCCCCCCCCCATGGGAAGGTCCCTTTGTAATATCTCGGGAATTACATAATGGGGCTTATTGGCTATATGATGAAACAAATGACATAGAAGAACCACATTCATGGAATGTTCAGCTATTACATCGTTTTTATGCATGAAGACAGTCACGTTACATGTATAAAGTATAGTCCTCGTATGGATGAATGATTGTATGAAGTTTCATGTTCTTTTACTTTCTCTCAAAAAATCAAGTTTCTCGTCCAAGCTGCACGCAGCTCGGACGAGACGCTTAGCAAATTTTTCTAAGTGTCCCCTTCAAGTTATAAATAACTTGGGGGCTAATTAATGATCAAAAAATCAAGTTTCTCGTCCGAGATGCACACAACTCGGACGAGACGCTTAGCGAAATTTTCTAAGTGTCCCCTTCAAGTTATAAATAACTCGGGGCTACTTAATGATCAAGAAATCAAGTTTCTCATCCGAGCAACTCGGATGAGAAGCTTAGCAAATTTTTCTAAGTGTCTCCTTCAAGTTATAAATATCTTGGGGGCTACTTAATGATCAAACAATCAAGTTTCTCGTCCGAGCTACACACAGCTCGGACGAGACGCTTAGCAAATTTTTCTAAGTGTCCCTTTCAAGTTATGAAAACCTCGGGGGGGTACTTAATGATCAAAAAATCAAGTTTCCCGTCCGAGCTGCGTGCAGTTCGGCAGAGATGCTTAGCAATTTTTTCTAAGTGTCCCCTTCAAGTTCTTAATAACTCAGGGCTACTTAATGATCAAAAAACCAAGTTTCTTGTCCGAGCTACGCGCAGATCAGACGAGACGCTTAGCAAATATCTCTAAGTATCCCCTTTACATTATTAAAACGACTTGGGGTTACTTAATGCACCATATCACATGATAAATATAAACAAGACTTGGGGCATAACAATCATAAGCAAAAGCATGGCATGTTTCACGCTCAAGGCACAACACAAACTTCAGAAGTATTTTCCTACATCATCACTCGGCATACCAATGCAATTTAAGATAACATTTTTTTCTTCCCAATCCATGTTGTCTACTCACCAGCTTCGTCCGACTCCCTCGTGACGTCAGTAGACTCCACGAAAAAGTCAGGATCTGGCATCAAAGCAATTCGACTGGAGGTTTCAGCATAACAGCTCAAGAAAGTGGTGCAACTCGGACCCTGCTCAGGCTCAGCCCGGCCAACTCTTTCGAGGTTGTGAACCCTCTCGGGGAAGTTTGCTTTGGTCAAAGCTAAGGCATAATTGGCACCACTCCGAGATGAGGACCGTTTCCAGCGTGCAAACTGTTGAGGAGCAGTCTGAAGGAAGGTAACAACCGAATCAAGGTTAACACGGCTATTTTCACCGGGAGCCATGTTGTTCTTTAGCGCAAAGGTGGCACCCATCGCCTCTTCACGAAACTTGGCGGCCTTGGACGTTCACATGGGCAACAGGCCAAGGGCGAGAGAAAATTCCACCGTAACGGGCTTGTAATTGTCATTTTTCTTAATCTCCACAAACGCAGCCATCCGAGCTTGCTCTGCTTCCAGGTTCACAGCATATACTGCAAAGAGATCGATCAACATATATTCAACTTCCTAGAGAAAAGTGTTTATCTTGATAAACAGACCGAACTTACCAGGTAGCTTTTCGCTGAAATTGGAAAATCTTGCAGCACAATATTCTTCAGCAACCCTCATAGCTTTTTGAGCTGTCTCCAGCTCTAACTTGTGGGACTCCTGCTCTTTCGACTGCAGCTCGGACACCTTCTCCAGATAAGACTAAAGTTTGGCAAGGGTGGCTTCATTCTTCTTCTTGGCCTCTTGCAATTCGTGCACCTGCTTCTCTGGAGCCCTTTTTTCCTTAGCACGCCTCTCAGCTTGATCAATTTCTTTCTTCATTTTTTGAACAAAGTCCTCATTCTCTTTGACCTTCGTATCAAAAGATTTTTTGGCAGCTTCTGCATAATATCAGGAGATGGGTATTACAATGTTAGCAGTTCATACCTTAAACCATTTATGACAAATCGCTTACCATTATCCTCAGCATGTTGTTTCTTCAGCTTGTTATGCTCTTCTTTTAGAATCTCATATGCTTTTTCCGTGGCTGCATTCTCCTCTTGTAACTTCACAAAGAAGAGCCCACCTTGCAAGCCTCCTGATACAGGGGAAGGATTAAAATAAAAACCTCCTATCAAAAGACTCCGAGTAACTTCAAGAAGTTACTCGGAGCCTTGGGTGCCACACCCAGTGGGTGCACTAAGAAGTGCTCCCACTGAAAGTACATAAATAAAAACCTCCTATAAAAAGACTCCGAGTAATTTCAAGAATTACTTGGAGCCTTGGGGGATATACCCAGTGGGTGCACTAAGAAGTGCTCCCATTGGAAGTGCATATATGAAAAACTCCTATCAAAAGACTCTGAGTAACTTCAAGAAGTGACTCGGAGCCTTGGGGACTACACCCAGTGGGTGCACTAAGAAGTGCTCCCAATGGAAGTGCATATATGAAAAACTCCTATCAAAAGACTCCGAGTAACTTCAAGAAGTTACTCGGATCCTGGGGGCTACACCCAGTGGGTGCACTAAGAAGTGCTCCCACTAGAAGTACATAAATAAAAACCTCCTATCAAAAGACTCCGAGTAACTTCAAGAAGTTACTCGGGGCCTTCGGGGGTACACCCAGTGGGTGCACTAAGAAGTGCTCCCACCAAAACAGTTGAAAACAAATATAACTTCAAGTAACTCAGACAAAAAGTCACTCGAAGCCCCAGTGGGTGAGAAACTTACATAAGTACTTACTTGCATGTTCGACTTCATGGACTCCGCTTCAGTGGCCAGCTCACGCAAGCGCACCTCAAAGTGAGAGGCCTTCAGAAGGGAATCCTTCAACCCACTGACTATAGAATTCTCAACCGGAGTAACAACAGGGATTGGAGAGGAATAAGCTAGAGCAGTCTCACGGATAGTCTCTTGGGCACGAATTTCTTGTGGAACAGGAGGAGCAGACAAATCATCAACAACATGAGCAGTCAGTTTGGGACCAGCCGGCTCAGGGGCAGCCTGGTGATCAATCGTCCGAGTATCGTCGACACAAGCGTCAACATCCACGTCCTCTGAGAAAAATGATTAAAGAAAATGATAAGGGAAAAGTAGAATTTGTATTATTTCATTCAACCAACCAGAAATAGAGAAGAATGCATACTTTTAACAGTGGTATGCTCAGGATTGGTGTCCATCACAGGAAAAGCAGTCACCCCACAGGTACTAACATCTTCATAAGTTTCCGTATCTCAGCCTTCGACTCCAGGGAGTGACTCAGAACCACTCGGACGAATGCCTTGTGAAGTGGGAAACAAAGTGGGAGAAAAGGGAAATTCAAAGAAAGAAGCGAGAGAATTACTTGCGAACAGTTTTCAGAGAGCGCCTGGGTGGAGCAACAACACCAGCAGCAGCCTTTCCAGGGCTAGGTTCAGCAGTCTTGTATTTTCTAGCATCGACAGAGCCCCCTGTAGGATTAGCCCTCCTACCTCCAAGCGTAGTCAAAGCTTTCTTGGCCTTCATAGGGGCAACCTTCGCATGGCTCGGGGACAGAGTAGGGACCTTGCTCCTGCTCTCCTCACTACTCAGAGCAAGAGATCGTTTGCGGCTCCGAATAAGCCCCTCCCGTGCCGAGTCACGGTCTAGGTTACTCTTGGATCGTACCTCGGAAGCCACCTGAGAAGGAGTTTCATCGGACTCCATTTCATCTCCACCCTCGACCTCGACTCCGACACCTGTGTTGCTATCTTCGTCTTCCTCAGCAGGGTTTCGAGGAGCTAAGGGAATGGAAGAATGAAATAGTGTGACGTCTTGCTACAAAAAGATAGAAGTTCCGAGTCAGGACAAAAATCACAAGAAGGATCACGACATGAAAGCATATGAATTAAAATAGCTTACCAAAGTTGTAGGATGGAGATTGTCAAGGGGTCTAAATCGGCCCACCATCTTCAAAGCATCAGTTACGTTGGTAATAATTTTCATACGATGCTCGAATTCTTCATCTGGCATCTCAGCATTACTATACCGAATATCATCCTCGGCCCCAGTATATGTCCACATCACCCGAGATCTAGCCTAAAGGGGTTGAATAATCCGAGTAACAAATGAAGAGATCAGATCCATGGCATCAGACCATGTTTCTTCAACCTCACAATCTCTCGCATCAGAGGAAGTGATACGCCCCAAACATATCTATAATTTCTGCTTGCTCCATGCATGTTTTGGGTGATATTGTTATGCTTTTGATGCACTTTCATACACTTTTGATCATATTTGGACTAACCTATTAGTTCAGTGCACCACAGCGCCAGTTCCTATTTTCTGCTGTTTTTGTATTTCAGGTTTTCCCATTACTTAAAGTGCCCAAAAAATTCCTAGAAAAATATATGAAAAATCTGCGCGAAGGAACCTTCCAGAGCCCCGAAGTAGGACCAGTGGGGGGCCACCAGGGGTCCAGGCGCCCTGGTGGCCGCGCCAGGTGGTCGCCTGGACACCCGGGGCCACCTCCATGGCCCCCCTTCGGCCTATATTTACCTCTCGTCCTGAAACCCTCGAGGACAGAACCCTTTTTTCGCGATCTCCCCTCTGTTCCCCCGCCACCGCGCTTCCAAGATCGGTGCTGCCAGGAGACCCTGTCCCGCCACCCTGCCGGAGAGAGGATTGACCTCTGGGAGCTTCTCCACCCACATGGACGCTTCCCGGATGAGCCGTGAGTAGTCCACGTTGGACCATGGGTCCATGATCAGTAGCTATGTGATGTCTTCTCTCCATCTTTGTTCTTAAAATATTTAGACCTTGTGAGCTACCCTACATGATCAAGGCTCATATGTAATTTTTATGTTGTTGCTATATTGAGTTTGCTGGGATCTGATGGATTATGAGATTATGTTCAGATTGTGATGAGTAATATATTTGGTTCTTCTCCTTTTATATTTATGTTCTTGAGTAATTCTTGTATGTACTCCGTTGCTTTTTATTACTTTGGCCAAGTGATGGATCGTAACTCCAAGAGGGAGCGTTATGCATGATTGTGGGTTCATGCCCCCAAATGACTAGCGTGAGTGACAGAAACATGAGTCTAGGGGATGTGTTGTTGCCACATGGGGGAAAACAATGGTGCTTGTATTAAATTCTTGCATGTTCTCCGTTGCCGTATTTTACTTTGGCCAAGTGATTTGTTGCAACTCCAAGAGGGAGCGTTATGCTTGATTGTGGGTTCAGCCCCTTGATGTTTAGCTTGAGTGACAGAAACATGAGACTAGGGGATGTGTTGTTGCCACCAGGGATAAAACAACGATGCTTGTACTTGCGGGTGCAAGGATTGTTTACTTTACGCAAAGTTCTTTTAATGCAGTTGTTTGTTGCTTTGGGTTTACACTTTGGGTGCGGCTCGCAACTTAAAACCAGCGAGATGATCTGGATAGATATCTCTAGGTGGATGATTAGTGAGTAGATGAAGATGGATTTCGGTCTACTTGTCTTGGCGTACTGCCCATGCTTTTGAGCCTCTTCCTTTCTTTTGTAGCATAGTTAGCATTGCGGTGTGTTTTTAGTCCGGTCAATTGCTCAGCTGTAATATGTTCACCTTACATAGTTGTTTATCGTATTTTGGGAGAGAGACGTCACTAGGAACTTCATGGGACCCCGGTCCATATTTCCACCACTGTTTACACCCTCACTTTATTTTACTTCTTTTACTATTAGTTGCAATTATCACTACCATTATCTGTTGCGTTTGATCCTTTGTAAACGGCAAGGCCGGAGAGATTGACAACCTCTCTGTACTCGTTGGGAGCAAAGTTATATTTTGTGTGTGCAGGTCCAGGTAAAGTAAGAAACCCAAGGTTGTTAACGGCGCCATTGTTCACTTTGCCACCTACTTTTCATTGTTGGAGTCCTACTGGAGACAAACCTTGGTATCTTCACCGAGGGAAATTACCGCTACGCTACATCTCAACCTTCCACTTGGCGTAGCCAACGAGGAGCACTACTTCAGTGCCATGAAGAGTAATTTCTGGCGTCGTTGCCGGGGATTCCAGTCTACAAGATAGAGGTGTTGCACACTATCTTTTACCTTTGTTTTTTAGTCTTGTTAGTTTACTTTCTAGTTTGTTGCCTTTGAGTATTATGTCAAAAATACACAAAAAATGTTTACCTTGTTCTAGTTTGCTTTCTTGTTTTAGTTGGTTTGCTTTGTCTTTGTGCCTACTAATGCTATCTTCACCATGGGTGCGAAACCACCCAAATATGGTAGGATGGACATTTTTTTCACTTGGATCGTCTCCGATCTATTTGTGCTAGCGCTAAAAACCCAACCGACATGGTTGAGGGAAAATCATTGGATGAGCATGCTCATTATACGCGGCACCGCCTATCTCAAAAAGGGAAACACTTATGGGATCAAATACAAACTTCTCATTGCTATTCTGAATCTTTATGCTATATTTATGATTTTACTTGTTTCTCTGAAATAGATCGTAAACACCTTCCTTTCCAATGTGAGTTTAATGAAAATAAGATCATATCTTCTATGCTAAAGGTGTTTACGATTACTTTGATGTTGAGAAGATTGAAGAGTTTGTTGCTTTTAAAGGTGCTTATGAGATTGCTTCTTTGATTGAAAAGTATTATGATACTATTCACAAGTCCGAAAACCTTGCAGTTCTTGCTTATTGCTTTGAGAATTATATTTTCAACGATTATATTGAGGATTTTAAAAACAAAATGTTTGTTGCCCTAGAAGAGGCTAACGATTGCTATGATGACGAATCCTATGATTCTGAGGACTCACTTGATACATCCCTTTCTGATGATCTTGATACTTGCTTTATTGATGGCCATGATGCCAAAATGGATGATGCTTACGAAGATGAACTTGCTATAGTTCCATATGTTAAGCATGAAATTGTTGTTATTGCACCCACACTTGATTTTCCTATTATCCTTTTGAAATCTGCAACTCATATTCAGAGAACGGTGCTCTTATTAAGGCTCAATGTGATAGGTTTCATTTATCCTATGATCCTAAAAACCGTGTTGAAAATAATACACGTGTGCGTGTAGGTCATGAAAAACATGCCCTATGTGATAATTATATTCTTGATATTGTTCATGACACTACTGAAAATTACTTTGAGAGAGGAAAGCTTGGTTATAGAAACTTTCATGTTACAAAAACACCTCTTTTCATGTTGAAAGTTTTGAAGTTGTTCTTGTTCCACCTTCCTATGAATCTCACCTTGTGCTTCTTTGATTTATTTTCTTACGAGATGCCTATGCATAGGAAGTGCGTTAGGCTTAAATGTGTTTCATATGTGCTTCTTGATGTCCTCTTTTCCTTCAAATCCTTATTCTTATGAGAGCATGCTTTATAATCTTCATGCCTAGCTAAAAGGCATAAAAGAAAGCGCTTGTTGGGAGGCAACCCAAGATGTTTTTACTTTGAATTTTAGTGCTCTTGATGATTGTTACTACTATAGCAAAATCATTGTATCTTTATTTTCAAGCTTTGTGCCAAGTTTAGCCTCTGATTGCAAGAAATTTCAAAAGTTGTGACGTGTTGTCCAGAAAACAGATTTTTCCCCTTGACGGAAAACTTGGCAATAAATCACCAGATCATATTTTTGATCTGAATTTTTTGAAAGTGTGCTCTATACAATTTTCTTTCGCGCGTCTGTTCTTAGTTTTTTTATTTGAGTTGCAGAAGTACCCCCAGTTGCAGGAGAACTAGGAACAAAAAATATTTACTACCTGCTGGTCTGTTTTTCACAGATTCTGCCACGCTTTGCCTTTTATTCGTTTTGCAAACCATAAGCTTGCTTTTTCTTTGCAAAAAACTTTTGGAAATATTAAGAAACAGTAGCTCTGCAAGAATATCTTTATTTACAGTACAGAAGAAATTATTTTTATTATGGGTACTAACCACTCTAATCATCTTATGATGAGTTATGTATGAGGGGAGTTTTCAAGTGTGCGAAGGAAGATGATGAAAGAAGATTCGGGAGTGTCAGACGCTGAAGCCCCAAGAAATATCGAAGGAGACTCAAGAATATAAGCTTGGGGATGCCCCAGTGCATCCCCTTCTCCATCGACAACTATCAGTTTGTATTTCGTTCCACTATATTTTTATCATTTCCTGCATTATGTGCTACGCTTGGAGCGTTGATACGGTGAGGATAGTTCTATCACTCCTCGTTGGTTACCCCAAGTGGAAGGTGAGATGTAGCATAGAAGAAAATTTCCCTCGGTGAAGATACCAAGGTTTGTCTCCAGTAGGACTCGCAGAAATACAAGAAGGTGACAACGGCGCCAGAAATTGGGCTGTCGTCAGGACCTGCACACAGAAACAAATAACTTTGCTCCCAACAAGTACAGAGGAGTTGTCAATTCCTCCGGCCTTGCTGTTTACAAAGGATCAACGCAAGAGATAATAGTGCAACTGAAAGTAAGATCTGAAAGTAAATTGAAGGTGTAAACAATGGTGTGAATATGGACCATGGTCCTGTGATGTTCACTAGTGATGTCTCTCTCCCAAAAGACGATAAAAGTGCAAGCGAGGTAAAAAAATCACAGCTGGGCCATTGACAGGATTATAAACGCACCACAATGCTAACTATGCTAGAAAATAAAGGAAGAGGGTCAAAAGCAATGGGCAGTACGCCAAGGTAAGTAGACCGAAATCCATCTACATTTACTACGAATCATCCACCTTGAGATATCTATCCAGAACATCTCGCTGGTATTAAGTTGTGAATCCCACCCAAAGTGTAAACTCAAAGCAACAGACAACTGCATTAAAAGAACTATGCGTAATGTAAACAATCCTTGCACCCGCAAGTACAAGCACCGTTGTTTTATCCCAGGTGGCAATAGCACATCCCCTAGTCTCATGTTTCTGTCACTCAAGCTAGACATCAAGGGGCTGAACCCAGAATCAAGCATAACGCTCCCTATTGGAGTTGAAACAAATCACTTGGCCAAAGTAAAATACGGCAACAGAGAACATGCAAGAATTTACTAAAGAACAAAAATATAAAACATAACCAAATATATTACTCATCACAATCTGAACATAATCTCATAATCCATCAGATCAAAGCAAACTCAGCATAGCAACACAGAAAATTACAAAAGTGCCTCGATCATGTGAGGCAACTCACAAGGACTCGAAAGTGGAAGCACAAAGAGGGGAGGAGAACATCACATAGCTACTGGTCACGGACCCATGATCCAAGGGGGACTACTCACGGCACATCCGGGAGGCGTCCATGGTGATGGATGGTCTCCCGGAGGGGATTCCTCCTTCCGGCAGGTTGCAGGGGCAGCTTCTCCTGGCAGCCTCGATCTTGAAATGGCGGCGGCGGCGGAACAGAGAGGAGAACGGGAATAGCAGATCGAAATTAGGGGTTTCCGTCGCGCGGGGGGGGGGGGGTAAATATAGGCCAAAGGGGGCACTGAGAGGGGGCCACATGGCAGCCAGGAGGCCTCCTGGTGCGACCTAGGGTGGGGCCGCGCCAGGGACCCTCCAGGGTCCTTGGTGGGTCTACCCCCCTCTTTCCTTTCTGATTCGGGAAGCTTCCGGGTCGCTGATTTTTTATATAATTTTTCCGGGATTTATTTGGCACTTTTAATGGCCGGAAAACCTGAAATACAAAAACAGCAGAAAACATGAACTGGCAATTGGGTGCACTGAGTTAATAGGTTAGTCCAAATATGATAAAAGTGTATGAAAGTTCAAGCAAAACATGGCAAAGTCACACATATCATGCATGGAGCAAGCAGAAATTATAGATAGGTTTGGGACGTATCAACATCCCCAAGCTTAATTCCTGCTCGTCCTCGAGTAGGGAAATGATAACAAGCATAATTTCTGTGGCGACATGCCACACAACCATATAAGGACTTTTGAGTAAAGAAATCAAAGCATGTAATTTAATTCATGTCTTAACAAGCAAGATTATATATTAGCATTGACACAAGTAACAAAAGAACAAAAGGTGCTGGAGCTCTCGCTGTCCGTGACTCGAATGTCTCCAGATGGTGTTTGCGTGCAAGAAGGGGGATAGGGAATACGAGATAAAAAAATAGTTGTTGAGAACCACTATCTACTAAAGTTTCACACTCAGTCTCCTTTGGATTCTTGTCTTGACTCGTCCCCAGATCACGAGTCAGGTACAAGTCAAACTGATCCACTCCCTTTCGATATTTTGAGCACTCATGCAATGGATGAGAGTGAGAAAGAAAGTTGACACCTAAAAGGAGAAACAGAAAGAAGGTGGAGGAGGAAGACAAAAAAGGTGTGAATGGCTCACATCAATGAGGACAATCATAGGTGAGAGAAGGCCATATGATAGATATGATGTGAGGAGTAGGGATTGCCATGCAACGGATGCACATGTGAGCTAAAAGCTCTCCAAGGGAACTAGTGGGAGTGCATCCAACTTGCTTTCTCAAGAAGACCTAGAGCTCTTTTGAGGAGGCTCATCATTGGAATATAGAAGCCAAGTTCTATAGTGTGAAGGGTCCCCACATAGCTATATGCATGTATGATGATGTCTATGGAGTACAAGGGATAGAGGATGAAGTACTAGTGTCGATCTCTCAAAAGGAATAGTAGTGTGGCCCCTTCTCTCTTTTTATTTTTCTTATTCTCCTTTTCTTATTTTTTTGTATTTTTTTGGTGGCCTCAATGGCTCTTTCTATTCCTCTCATTAGTCCTCTTTGGGATCTGTTGATTTTGTCCTCTTTGGGATCTTTTCCTGACTTAGGGGCAACACTCTATATTTTACAAGAATATAGGAGATCTTTCACAATTTACAAAGGTACTCACATAAAGAAGATGTAACTATCATGATGCAAATGTATGCCTCTGCCAGGGTAGCAGGATATGCAATGATACTAGCGTTTCATGTAGAAATGATTAGGGAAAGGACCAACTAGCATGCGGCTCATCGATCAAGCATGTGGCATGTATGACATGAAGATCAAGTCATGAGAAGGTGGATGTTGCATGGCAATGTATGTCCGAAAGGCTATGGAAATTCCTTGTAGGTAGGTATGGTGGCTGTTTTGAGGAAGGATATAAGGAGGTTTATGCTGACAGAGTGTATGATGCCAAGGGTTTGGATGTACCGGCGAAGGTGGAAGCCAACTATCGGAGTGAGAAGGAGGCAATGCACGTCACAGGAGAGGATAGATCAAGTATAGGTGTGTGGAAGTGTCAACTTTAGAATACTCACATTAGTCCGAAGAACTCATGCACTTATTATCGGTAACTCTCAATCTAATCAGGAGGTTCTCAAAGAGACAAGTACCCCGAGGAGGAGTGTACGGGGGTTTGGTTATCCTTGCGCATCCTCGACTCATGGTACGTGAGTGTACTCTAATATTCGAACCCTCCAGAGGTTAGTGATCCACCTAGTAGCTAGAGTTCTCAACATGGGTTTTTGGTTTTCGAAAATCACACGGATTGCCCAAAATACGTCATCTATCACTAATAGGCTCGGGCTCTTGACACCAAAAGTTCAAACATTACTCTAGTAAATACCTCAAAACTATTGCAAGTTACTACTACAAAGAGAATAGCAACTTCAACTACCTACTTTCTAGTCAAGACACGAAACTCAGTGCAACAGGCAAACTCTCTAACAAGATAAAACATGCAACCTATAGAAAGTTCAACCTAATACAAAACAAAAGGTCTAGAAGAAAACTAAAGCACAACAACTAAATAGGGAAGCAGCTAAGAAAAGAAAAAGAACAACTCACAGCTAAGAGAATAAGCATGCAAATCCTATGAGGAGTTCTAGTTCAAGCGGAGCGTGTTTCTCTCCCACACAAAAGAAAGCTGGGATCTAACTTGTTACTACAGCAAACAAAGCAAAAACAATACTAAGAAAAGTTAAGTGTGAGACGCTCCAAGCATAGCACATAACGCATGAAGTGATAAAAATATAGTGAAACAAGGGACGAAATGATAATTGTTGATGAAGAAGGGGATGCAAGGGGGCATCCCCAAGCTTAGACGCTTGAGTATCCTTGAATATTTATTGGGGATGCATGGGGGCATCCCCAAGCTTGAGCTTTTGACACTCCAGGATCTTCTTTCATCATCTTCCATCGCACACTTGAAAACTCCCTTCATACATAAATCATCATAAGCTGATTAGAGAGGTCAGTACCCTATTAAAATAACTTTTACCTACTGAAAATATAGATATTCTTGAAGAGCTACTATTTCTCAAAATTTAAAAAAAGTTTTTGCAAAGAAAAAGCAAACTTAAGGTTTGCAAAAGTTAGGAGAGACAAAACGTGGCAGAAACTGTGAAAAACAGAACAACAAGTAGTAAAGAATTTTTTAGGGATACTTCTGCAACTCAAATAAAAAAACTCAGAACATATGAAAGTGCCGTGATTGCATAGAGAATGCTGTGTAAACAATTCAGCTAAAAAATATGAACTGGGAATTTTCTGTGATTTTTCCCGTTACGAGGACAAAATCTGTTTTCTGGACAGCATGTCACAACTTTCACTTCCCTTGTCATATGAGGCTATAATTGGCACAAAGCTTGAAAAGTAAAGATACAATGATGTTGCTATAGTAGTAACAATCATCAAGACCACTAAGAACAGAAGAAAAACAAAAAGGAAAACCTAAATTCTTTGCGGGCTGCCTCCCGAAAGCGCTTCTTTAAAGCCATTTCCTAGGCTTAAAGCAAAATATCAAGTTGTATCAATTGATCCCTCATCAAAATCATCAAAAAGCTCTTCAATAGTACAACTAGTCTTAAGAGGTTTCTCAAATAAAGGCCGAATAAAAATGCTTCTAGGGATAAAATCAAAAGGAGGAAAATCAATTGGAGTTTCAAAATTAAAGATAGGTATCTCCTCCAAAGTCTTCACTGTTTCAACTCTTTTGGCCATAGGTGTGTCAGATTTAGCTCGAGGAACCTTAGGTACGTAAACGAACTTGGGTTCCTTTCTTGCCGGAGTTTCATCCTTTTTGGTTTGGATTGAGGAAAAGGTAGTTCTTAGAGTTTCAATAACTTCCTCAATCTTCTCTATCCTAGAAGACTTCTCATCAAGGGATTTGATAGTCTCCAAAGTTTTGATAATTTTTTGCATGGAGCTATTTAGCCTATTCAAATTCCCTTGAATATTACGATCCAACTCATTTACTTTATCGATATTTGGCATCCCTAACTCTATTTTTTCAAGTTTTCTCATAATGTGAGCTAGAGTAATGTCCTCCTTAATACTAGCAATGGGGATACTTCCAACAAGATTTTCAATTATATTAAGGGCTTCCCAAACTGGAGCCTCTATAAAGTTCCCATTGATACCAGTGTCTAAAACAAACCTATTCCAAGAAGTAATCCCAACATAAAAATTTCTAAGCAGCATAGTAGTGGATTGCTTCTTGGTGGCCCTCTTTTGAGAATCATTAATTCTATACCAAGCAACTTTCAGACTTTCACCACCTCTCTGAGTAAAGGTAAGTACTTCTGCCTCACCAAAGGCAAAAGGACAAGCCATAGTGGTAACTACTAACAAGGTAACAGGTATTTTTGGTATTTTTGATAAGGGACACAAAAGTAAAGATGAAAGGTAAACTAACAAGACTAAAAAGCAAAGATAAAAGATAGTGTGCAACTCCCCTATCTTGTAGACTGGGGTCCCCGGCAATGGCGCCATAAATTAGCTTGATACGGTGAGGATAGTTCTTTGACTCCTCGTTGGTTACCCCAAGTGGAAGGTGAGATGTAGCGTAGCAGCAAATTTCCCTCGGTGAAGATATCAAGTTTTGTCTCCAGTAGGACTCGTAGAAATACAAGAAGGTGACTACGGCGCAAGAAATTGGGCTGTCGCCAGGACCTGCACACAGAAACAAATAAATTTGGTCCCAACGAGTACAGAGGAGTTTCCAATTCCTCCGTCCTTGTTGTTTACGTACGATCAACGCAAGAGATAACAGTGCAAATGAAAGTAAGAACTGAAAGTAAATTGAAGGTGTAAACAATGGTGTGAATATGGACTGGGGTCCCGTGATGTTCACTAGTGATGTCTCTCTTCCAAAAGACGATAAAAGTTCTAGCGAGGTAAACAAATCACAGCTGGGCAATTGATAAATGCACCGCAATCCTAGCTATGCTACAAAAGAAAGGAAGAGGCTCAAAAGCAATGGGAAGTACGCCAAGGTAAGTAGACCGAAATCCATCTGCATCTACTACGAATCATCCACCTTGAGATATGTATCTAGAACATCTCGCTGGTATTAAGTTGCGAATCCCACCCAAAGTGTAAATTCAAAGCAAAAGACAACTGCATTAAAAGAACTATGCATAAAGTAAACAATCCTTGCACCCGCAAGTACAAGCACCGATGTTTTATCCCTGGTGGCAACAACACATCCCCTAGTCTCATGTTTCTGTCACTCAAGCTAGACATCAAGGGGCTGAACCCACAATCAAGCATAACGCTCCCTCTTGGAGTTGCAAAAAATCACTTGGCCAAAGTAAAATACGACAACGGAGAACATGCAAGAATTTAATAAAGAAAACAAATATAAAACATAACCAAATATATTACTCATCACAATCTAAACATAATCTCATAATCCATCAGATCCCAGCAAACTCAGCATAGCAATACAGAAAATTACAAAAGTGCCTCGATCATGTGAGGCAGCTCATGAGGTCTCGAAAGTGGAAGCACAAAGAGGGGAGGAGAACATCACATAGCTAATGTTCACGGACCGATGGTCCAAGGGGGACTACTCATGGCACATCCGGGAGGCATCCATGGTGATGGATGGTCTCCCAGAGGGGATTCCTCCTTCCGGCAGGGTGCCGGGGCAGCTTCTCCTCGCAGCCCCGATCTTCAAACAGCGGCGGCGGCGGAACAGAGAGTAGAACGGGAATAGCAGATCGATATTAGGGGGTTTCCTTCACGGGGGGTAAATATAGGCCAAAAGGGGCACCGAGAGGGGCCACATGGCAGCCAGGAGGCCCCCTGGCGCGATCTAGGGTGGGGCAGCGCTAGGGACCCTCCTGGGGCCCTAATGGGTCCACCCCCTTCCTTCCTTGGTGATTCGGGAAGCTTTCGGGTCGCTGATTTTTTATATAATTTTTCTGGGATTTATTTGGCACTTTTAATGGCCGGAAAACCTTAAATACAAAAATAGAAGAAAACATGAATTGGAAACTGGGTGCACTGAGTTAATAGGTTAGTCCAAAGATGATAAAAAGTGTATGAAAGTTCAAGAAAAACATGGCAAAGTCACACAAATCAAGCATGGAGCAAGCAGAAATTATAGATACGATTGGGACGTATCAAGCGTCTTGCTCTCTACCTTTTAGTTTTATTTATCTTTGTTTGCTGTTCATTACAAGTTAGAACCCAGCTTTCTTGGTGTGGGCGAGAAACACGCTCCACTTTAACCTAGAGCACATCATAGGATTTTCATGCTTATCTTTGCTATGCCTGTTCTTTATCTTTTCATAGCTGCTGTCATGTTTAGCTCTTGTGCTTTCATGTTTATTTTTTTAAGAGCTTTTGTTTAGGTTGTTGCTGGAACTCTCTTGAGTCTTCATGTTTATCTTGTTTAGAGAGTTGGCATGTTGCACTGAGTTGTGTGTCTTGACTTAAAGTAGGTAATTGAGGTTGCTATTCAATTGTAGTAGTAACTTGCAATAGTTTTGAGGTATTTTCTTGAGTAATGTTTGAACTTTTGGTTTCAAGAGCTTTAGCCTATTAGTGATAGATGTCGTATTTTGGGCAATCCGTGTCTATTTTTGAAAAACTACAAAAAAAACTAGTTGAGAACTCTAGCTACTAGATGGATCACTAATATTTGGAGGGATCGGATATTAGAGTACACTCACGTACCATGAGTCGAGGATGTACAAGGATAACCAAACCCCCATACACTCCTACTCGGGGTACTTGTCTCTTTGTGAAACTCCTAATTAGATTGAGAGTTGCCGATAATAAGTGCATGAGTTCTTCAGACTAATGTAAGTATTCGATTGTTGACATTTCACCACCCATATTTTGCTATCCTCTTCAGTACCGTGCATTGGCTTTCTCACCTCGAGAGTTGGTTCATACTTCGCCGGTGCATCCAAACCCTTGTCATGATAAGCTGTGTCATCATAGACCCCCTTATATCTTTCCTAAAAACAGCCACCATACCTACCTATCAACGCATTTCCATAGCCTTTCCGAGATACATTGCCATGCAACATCCACCATCTCATGACTTGACCTTCATGTCATCCATGCTTTTGCTTGATCGATAAGCCACATTCTAGTTGGGCCTTGCCCTATTTATTGTTACATGACGCGCTAGTATCATTTCATATCCTGCTACACTAGCAGAGGCATACATTTGCATACATCATAATGCCTTCATCTTCTTTATGCTGAGTACTTTTGTAAAGTGTGAAAGATCTTCTATATTTTTTGTAATATATAGAGTGTTGCCCCTAAAGTGAGGAAAAGATACCAAAGAGGACAAATTAAAAGATCCCAAAGAGGAAAAATGAGAGTTAAATAGAAAGAGCCATTGGGGCCACAAAAAAAATACAAAAAATAGAAAAAAGAGAAAAAGTAAATAAAAAGAGAGAAGGGGCAACACTACTATTCCTTTTGAGAGATCCACACTCGTACTCCTTCTTATATCTTGTATTCCATAGAGATCATCATACATGCATATAGCTATGTGGGGACCCTTACACTATATAACTTGGCTTGTATATTCCAATGATGAGCCTCCTCAAATGAGCTCTAGGTCTTCTTGAGCAAGCAAGTTGGATGCACCCCCACTAGTTCCATTGGAGAGCTTTCCATAGCTCACATGTGCATCCGTTGCATGGAAATCCCTACTCCTCACATCATATCTATCATTTGGCTTCCTCTCGCCTATAATTGTCCTCATTGATGTGAGCCCTTTCACACCTCTTTGTCTCCTCCTCCATCATTTTTTCTCTTTCGCCGTTTAAGTGTCAACTTTCTTGCTTACGCTCATCCATTTCATGAGTGCTCAAAAATTCGAAAGGGAGTGGATCAGTTTAACTTGTACCTGGCTAGTGGTCTGGGGACGAGTCAAGATAAGATTCCAAAGAAGACTAAGTGTGAAACTTTAGTAGATTGAGTTCTCAACCAAAATAAATAGTATGTTTTTTACTCTCTCGTAATCCCATCTCCCACTTCTTGCACGCAAATACCATTTGGAGAAATTCGAGTCACGCATAGCGAGAGCTCTTGCACCTTTATGTTCTTATGTCGCTTGTTTCAATGCTAATATAGACTCTTGCTTGTTATGACTTGAATTGAGTTACATGCCTTGCTTGCCTTACTTAAAAGTCCTTATATGGTTGGTAGCATGTCACCACAGAAATTATGCTTGTTATCATTTACCTACTCGAGGACGAGAAGGAATTAAGCTTGGGGATGTTGATACGTCCCAAATGTATCTATAATTTCTGCTTGCTCCATGCATGTTTTTGGTGATATTGCTATGCTTTTGATGCACTTTCATACACTTTTGATCATATTTGGAATAACCTATTAACTGAGTGCACCACAGTGCTAGTTCCTGTTTTCTGTTGTTTTTGTATTTCAAGTTTTCCCATTACTTAAAATTCCCCAAAAATTACGGGATAAATATATAAAAAATCAGCATGAAGGAACCTTCAAGAGTCCCGAAGTAGGGCCAGAGTGGGGCCCACCAGGGGTCCAGGCGCCCTGGGGGCGTGCCCCCCTGTTGGCCGCGCCGGGTGGCCGCCTGGAGACCCGGGGCCACCCCCTGGTCCCTCTTTGGCCTATATTTACCTCTCGTCCCAAAAACATTGAGGACTGAACCCTTTTTTGCGATCTCCCCTCTGTTACATCACCGACGCGCTTCCAAGATTGGGGCTGCCAGGAGACCCTATCCCGGCACCCCACCGGAGGGAGGATTGACCTCCAGGAGCTTCTCCACCATGATGGACGCTTGCCGGATGAGCCGTTAGTAGTCCACCTTGGACCATGGGTCCATGATCAGTAGCTATGTGATGTCTTCTCTCCATCCTTGTTCTTCAATGTTTAGACCTTGTGAGCTTCCCTACATGTTCAAGGCACACATGTAACTTTTCTGCTGTTTCTATGTTGAGTTTGCTGGGATCTGATGGATTATGACATTATGTTCAGATTGTGATGAGTAATTTATTTGGTTCTTCTCCTTTTATATTTATGTTCTTGAGTAATTCTTGCATGTTCTCTGTTGCTTTTTATTACTTTGGCCAAGTGATGGATCGTAACTCCAAGAGGGAGCGTTATGCATGATTGTGGGTTCATGCCCCCCAATGACTAGCTTGAGTGAAAGAAACATTAATCCAGGGGATGTGCTGTTGCCAAAAGGGGGAAAACAACGGTGCTCGTACTTGTCGGTGCAAGGATTTTTACTTTACGCAAAGTTCTTTTAATGTAGTTGTCTGTTGCTTTGGGTTTACACTTTGGGTGGGGCTCGCAACTTAATACCAGCGAGATGTTCTGGATAGATATCTCAAGGTGGATGATTAGTGAGTAGATGCAGATGGATTTCGGCCTACTTGTCTTGGCGTACTGCCCATGCTTTTGAGCCTCTTCCTTTCTTTTGTAGCATAGTTAGCATTGCGGTGCATTTTTAGTCCTGTCAATTGCCCAACTATAATTTGTTCACCTTGCATAGCTGTTTATCGTCTTTTGGGAGAGAGACATCACTAGTGAACTTCATGGGACCCCGTTCCATATTTCCACCACTGTTTACATCCTCACTTTATTTTACTGCTTTTAGTTTTAGTTGCAATTATCACTACCATTATCTGTTGCGTGTGATCCTTTGTAAACGACAAGTCCGGAGAGATTGACAACCCCTCTGTACTCGTTGGGAGCAAAGTTATTTGTTGTATGTGCAGGACCAGGTAAAGTAAGAAACCCAAGGTTGTGAATGACGCTATTGTTCACTTTGCCACGTACTTGTCATCGTTGGAGTCCTACTTGAGACAAACTATGGTATGTTCACCGAGGGAAATTACAGCTACGCTACATCTCAACCTTCCACTTGGGGTAGCCAACGAGGAGCACTACTTCAGTGCCATCAGGAAGCACTTGCTATTTTTCAACATTGGTTAGATGGGGATTCCAACCTTGAGAATCAATCAGCCTCACATCCGAATAAGGGGGTAGTGTCCGAACTCCAGGTACCTCTTCTACCTTACAATAAAACCAACTATTTTTCCAGTTCTTCACAGAATCTGGCAGGCTAGAAGGAAAGTACTAGGCTCCTTGTTTTCTAGAGAGAAACAAACCTCCACATAGTTTATTAAACTCTACAACATCGCCCTCCCCAGATTTCTTTACTTTAAGAGGCTTAATGGAGTAAATAGTGCGGAAAAGATGCCAATGGGGCTCTATGCCTATGAAATCCTCAAATAAGGTAAAAAAGCTGGCAAGCAAGGTGATGACATTGGAAACAAGATGGTTTAGCTGAGAACCGGTAAATGCAAGGAAATCCAATAAAAATGGGTGTGGAGGAAGAGAAAACCCGCGATCCACGTGCGAAAGAAGTAGAACTCACTCGCCCTCTTGAGGAAGGGGTTCCTCTTCCCGAGGAGGAGGAACGCGACAGGCATGGAGAGAAAGCATACCGTAATCCTGATAGCCTTGAAGCATCACCGCCGTGATGATCGACGACAACCATTCTCTGGCAGACATGGCTCCAGCAGGTCACTGCAACCGGAGCACCGAAGACTAGGGAAGTTCACCAGAGGTCGACGGGGAAAAAGGATGGAGAATGGACGAAGTTGTAAGGCCCCCGATGCGGTGCTAACTCAAGTTAGTCGCTCTCGCGTCCCTCTCAAGTTAGTAGCGCATAAAAGGCCACCGACTCACGACACTCGCACTCGTGTCGCTTCCGGATTCTCGACAACAGGTATAAGAACAATGAACTTTATACTAAGACATAAATATATAGAGTCCAGGGCATACATCACCGCTGGTATTTATTACATCATCTCAGAGGTACATAGACCCAACAGTACATCATGCAACAAGCGGAAGACAATCACGACCGAGTACGGTCAAAATCCAAATGGCCCTAGAGAGGGCTGCACATGAATAGTCCACCCACGGATCGTCGGAACCCAACTATAGGATCTACTGAACGAAGTAGTCATCATCGTCGTCCTCCGGGGGCACCTCCACGAAGTAACGTCCGGTGCTCGGGTCGAGGTAGTAGTCAACTGCAGCGGCCGATCAGGCAAAACAGTAAAAGCACAAAAGGAAAAAAGGGGTGAGATTATATCATTACAGGATAACTAACTTCCTACGGTAAGACAAGGTAAAGTAAGGGTTGCAGCCGCGCTAGCATATATGGTGGCTATTGTTCTATTAGAGTAGAGGTAAGATCCAAGAATGCACGTGACATTGTGTCTTAAGTCTGCTATTCACCTACTTACGGCAAACATAACACAACCTGGATCTTCTCTCGGTCCCCTTGGACGAAGAAAAGCATCAAGGGCACTCACACGGTAGGCATGTTTTTAATTATGATCCAATTTGATGTTATTCTATGAACAAGGAGTAGGTCTCAAGTCGTCCATAACCGCAGACACGGCTTTTCGAAAAGATTTAACCCTGCAAGGGCGTACCAACTTCCCATCATAGGCTTCGCATGTACGCCCGGTTTCCGCTTGGCGGGTGAAGGCGCCTGAAACTCCGGAACGTCAGAGTCCCTCTAACTAACAACGCACAACTCCGGGTGGCCCCCGGTGAGTCGACATCCAACTCAAAAGCCGGCCGCGCTCTCGAATCGGCCTCTACCGTCTGGACGAGGTCGGGGTAACTAACCCATCACTGTGGGCAGCCCTCGAGCTTCCAGGATTGGACCAACAAGGGAACTCTGTCCTCGATGGCCCGAGTTATTTTAAATCTGCTGGAGCGCTAACCAGACACACACACATTTTGCAAATGGTAAATACAGCTTGGGCCACCACTAGACTGTTTGGAGCTAGGTAGGTAAGACAAGGGGACCCCATAGAATCCCACACACAATTAGGCACGCTCGTCAAGAAACACAATACCCGGAACTCGGGACCTAGGTGACTCAAATGGAACAAAACACCTGGCGGGAACAGCCCAGTCTCCCATCTTTCGTCAAGTATAAATTAACATCATAATAATGATAAATATCAACCAACTTATTTAATAACATGATATCCCAAACATAACATAGGGTAAGCAGCAAGTTTTCCTACTCATACTAAGCAATGGCTGAGCAGCGGTAACTTAGCAATACAATGTTTGCTGGGATGTGGGGACCATGGCTGTTTGGTTTGATTATGGCATGAACAAGGTGGATAGGATCAAACAAACGTTCTAGACTACAGTTAGGCAGGTAGGCAGAAAGGTATCAAGTAATGGTATAAATCTTCCCCTTGCCTGGGTAATCGGTCGTCGAAGCAGACGTAGCAGGGTCCTCGGGCTCGGTGTCGGAAACCTCCACGTAAGTCTCCTCGGCAGTCTCAGGTGCTAACGTAAGGTACCGACAAGGAAAAGGCACACAAGTAAGCAATGGGTGCAAAGCACAGGCAAAGATGGTATGATCAAGTTTAATAGACATGATGTGACCCTATCTAGTCAGATTTAAATGAAGGTGGTGACGACACGTCAACAACTTCATATCCAATTTATTTACATTGAATGGCTTCGGTCTTAGCCTTAATTTTTGGTTTAATTAACATGGCAACATGACATGATCAACAAAACAATTACCAGAAATAAATACAACGTGAAAGTAAAACATCGATTCCGGAGACGGAGAGATGTCGACGAACTTGACATCGAAAAGGTGCAACAAAAGGAAGGAACCCAGCCACATTGCATATGACAATATGCTAGGGGCTGGTTTGATTAAGCAAAGATTTGAAGATGACATGAACAGGAACTTGGGAACTGAGTGCAAAGTTACACTACTAGCATTTATGGAAAAAGGTCAACTAGCAATACCAATGTCACCATGTTGACCCTTGGGAAAAACTACCCTTAAGTCATATATGGGTTGCCATATTTGAATTTTGAGAAGCAGTTGCAAAATTCAAAGAAATGAGGGGCCTTTTGCATATTTACCAGCACTCCCAAATTTGGAAGGGGAAAAATGCAAACTAACCATCACCACGATGATCAGTGGCTCAAGCTACCCCAAAAACATATATTGGATGCCCCAACTTGAGACTCAAGTTTAAAAATCGATTTGAATTTGAATTCAAATTCAAATTGAAAATTAAACAGAAAAATAATATGAAAAGAAAAAGAAAAGAAAGGGCATAGCCCACATGGGCTGCCTCGGACACCAGGCCCAAATTCTCTCTCTCTGGCCCAAACGAGCAAGCCCACTCGGCTGGAGAGAGGAAAAAAAATAAAAAGGGCCAAGCCCACTGCTGGACCAGGCCCACGGCCTTTTCTCCTCCTCCAGGCCCAGGGCGACAGGTGCCCTCTCTGAATCCCGCGCGTCTCTGAAGAAACACAGGGCTCAACTGAACCCGAGCCGGCGACGAATTCCGGAGACGCTCTCCTCGCGCTCCGACCATCTCCTGCCTTGCCACCACGAGGAAAACAGAGGGGGCACTACCCTCTGCAGAATGGTGCAAGCCACAGCCAACCTCTCTGTCTCAACTCGACGGAACCCTCATGGGAACAGAGCGGCGACAAGCCTGCTCTGCAGCTTCAGAACCCGCACAACTCCGGCGAGGTTTCGGGTGAAGCAAGCGGCGCGTATAGTTCACCTCCGGCCGAGCTCCGGTGTCCTAAACGCAGCGGCAACATTCCTCTACACCTCTGCACCACAGACCTGGCCGCGAGATCAACTGCGGCGACGCCACGGTCGACTAAAACTGACGGCGGCGCCACTGGAAACTAAACTTCTTCAGACTCGAGCGCTGCTACGACCAAGAACCCGCGCAACCGACCCCCTTTGAGGCCATACGCATGGCCAGAGCACGCCTTAGCACGCACGTGCGCACCCCGGACACGCCATGGACAAGGCGGACACGGTGGCTCGTCGGCGACGTCGGCACATGGAGGCAGGACCCCACGCGCCAAGCTAAACGGGATCCTACTTGCTACGGGAGGATGAAGGGCACCATAGGGCTCACCTTGGGGTTGCCGTGGTCGAGCTCGAAGCGCGGGACGACGGGGAAGAAGCGAATGGCGACGAGGAAGTAGATGTCCACGGCGGGGTCGTCGTCTCATGGAAGAAAAGGTGGCCCTGGCTCCGATCTGTGAGAAGGAAACGGAGCAGACGGGTCTCAGAGGCACGACTTCGAGCGCGCGGCCAACGACGAGGCGAGGAGATGGCGAATTGCTCGTCGGACTCACCGGCGTCAGCGGGAACAGGGGAGAAGCCCGACGTCCATGGGCGCGGCGGCAGGGCAAATTGAGAGGGGCAACGGGACGACCTAGGGTTCACGGGGCGAGGGGCGGCTCTAGCTTATAAAGGCAGGAGCTAGAGCCACGTCGGCCGGCGTCGACGTCGACACTCCCCTCCGGCTGTGAGAGAGAGAGGGAGGGGACCGTGGACACGCTGTAAGGACGATGACCCAGGGCCACCCGATCTTGATCTAGCGGCCAGCGTTGCCCCCGCGTAACGCTTCGGTGGCACGGGCCAGGCGGGCCGCGAAGAAGTGGGGCGAGGCCTGCTGGGCTGGGCCTGGGAGGTCCTCTGCCTCCAGCAAAAAAAAAGACAATTTCCATTTATTAAACACAGAAAAAGTCCAAGAGTTTTTTGAGCAAAACAAAAGGGAGAAAAACATATGAAAAATATGTTTTGGAAACCTTGCAATATTCTCCAATTTATAAAATTGGTTTGGCCATTTTTGGAGCAACTAAAATGTGGGGCCATTTTTGGAAATTCAAATCACATTGAACGGTGGCCCACATTTTTGGAGTTGGCAAAAATGTTGCAATGTTTTTAAAAAGCTTCGGAAGGGCAAGGAATTGGCTATGCCAAGTTTGGGGTCAAGGAGAGCATGCATGCAACAAAGAAAAATCTTCAAACACCCTTCTTGAACCATTTTGGATGCAAAAACAAACAAAACAAATGGGCTCCAATCCCAATGCAAATTTAAATCACCACATGAAATGTCAAACTCTAGCATCATGCCAAGTTACAAAGTCATCAGACAAGGTACAATATCATGTTGATTTCTTAATATTGCAAATGGGTTGTTTCAACACTCCCCCACCAACACAGGATCTCGTCCCGGGATCTAAGCCTGAAACAACTCAGGATACTCAGAACGGAGATGATCTTCAAGCTCCCACGTTGCTTCCTTCTCCGAATGATGTGCCCATTGAACCTTCATGAACTTGACGGTCTTGTTGCGAGTCTTGCGCTCGGACGTCTCAAGACCATGGACTAGACGCTCTGAGTAGGATAGGTCCGCACTCAGCTGGATCTCGCCCAAGTCAACGGCCTGCTCTGGCTGCTTGAAGCACTGCTTTAGCTGGGACACATGGAACACGTCGTGCACCATGGACAGACTCTCTGGAAGCTCGAGCCGAAAGGCAAGAGGTCCTCTAGTCTCAAGGACGCGGAAAGGTTCGACAAATCTTGGAGTGAGCTTTCCGTTGATGCCAAAGCGATGAGTACCCCTCAATGGAGACACTTTGAGGTATGCCCATTCACCAACCTGAAATGCTACACCATGGTGCCTTTTGTCATAATAGGCCTTCTGTCTAGACTGTGCTGCCTTTAGGTTCTCTCGGACAATCTTCACTCTGTCTTCTGCCTCCTGGATCACATCTGGACCGAACAGTTGCCTCTCACCTGTCTCGGACCAGTTCAAAGGTGTCCTGCACTTGCGGCCATACAAGACTTCAAACGGCGCTGCCTGTAGGCTTGCCTGATAGCTGTTGTTGTAAGAGAACTCAGCATACAGCAATCATTCTTCCCACTTCATGCCAAAGGATATGACACATTCCCGAAGCATGTCCTCGAGGATTTGGTTCACGCGCTCGACTTGGCCACTAGTCTGAGGGTGATATGCGGTACCGAACAACACTGTCGTACCAATCGCCTTTTGAAAGGCCTGCCAGAACTTGGAGGTGAAAAGGCTGCCTCTATCGAAACTGATCTTCTTGGGAATGCCATGCAAGGATACAACTATTGCCGTGTACAAATCCGCCAACTGAGCTGCTGAAATGGAGTCCTTCACTGGAAAGAAGTGGGCAACTTTGGAAAGATTGTCAATGACGACAAAGATGGCATTGTTCTTCTTCTGCGACAAGGGGAAGCCTGTGATGAAATCCATCTCTATGTGATCCCATTTCCACTCCGGAATCTCAAGTGGCTGAAGCAACCCTGCAGGCTTCTGGTGTTGTGCCTTCACTCTCCAGCACACATCACACTGAGACACGTAACGGGCAACATCCCGCTTCATACGAGTCCAGCAAAAGCTTTGCTTGAGATCTTGATACATCTTTGTACTGCCAGGATGAATAGACAGCTTGGAATCATGGGCTTCCTTCATGATGACCTCTCTGAGATCTCCCTCCTTGGGAACAACAACTCGCTCTTCGAACAACACGGTGCCGTCATTATGCACTGAAAAGCAACCGTACTTTGGAACTGAGGCGGCAATACCCTGCTTGATCTTTTGTATCATTGAGCTGCCAGACTGAGCTTCACGAATCTTCTCATGGATAGTGGGCTCTACCACAAGGTTAGCAAGGTAGCCTGCTAGAACTTGCTCGAGATTGAGCCTTCGAAAGGACTCACACAAATCAAGGTGGATCTTCTGCACCTGGATATTGTTGAAATCGCCCTTGCGGCTCAGCGCATCAGCTATGACATTCGCCTTCCCAGGCGTGTACTGAATATCGACTGTGTACTCAGTAATAGTTTCAAGCCATCTTCTTTTCTTCAAATTCAAATTTGGCCGAGTGAACAAGTACTTTAGACTCTTGTGGTCGGTGAACACATCCACCTTCGTCCCTAGGAGGAGGTGTCGCCAAGTGATCAAAGCGTGCACAACTGCTGCAAGCTCCAAGTCGTGCGTGGGATAATTCCTCTCACTCGTCTTCAACTGCCTTGAGGTATAAGCCACAATGTTTCTACCTTGCATCAAAACTCCGCCTAGACCTTGCAAAGAGGCATCACAAAACACTTGAAAAGGCTGTGACTCTTCTGGCGGCGTGAGAATTGGAGCTGTGGTCAGCTTATTTTTCAACTCCTCGAAGGATGACTGGCAAGCTGGTGACCAAGTGTACCGTTTGCCTTTGCACAACAATTCAGTCATTGGCTTCGCTATTTTGGAGAAATTCTGCACAAACCTCCTACAATAACTGACGAGGCCTGGAAAACTCCTTAGCTGCTTCACATTCTTTGGCGGAGCCCACTGTTGAATAGTTCGGACTCGCTCTGGATCAACCGCAATTCCCTCAGCGGAAATAACATGGCCCAGAAAATTGACCTTGTCCAGCCAAAACTCACACTTGGAGAACTTAGCATAGTAACGGTGCTCTCTCAACTTCTGCAACACCAAGCGTAGATGTTCCTCATGTTCAGCCTCTTACTTGGAATAGACAAGAATGTCGTCGAGGTAGAGGATCACAAACACATCAAGACATTCTTGAAAAAATAGTTCATAGCTCTCATGAATGTCGGAGGGGCATTTGAGAACCCAAAAGTCATGACTGTGAACTCATACAACCCATAACGTGTGCTGAACGCGGTCTTGGGAATGTCCTCTTCACGAACACGGATTTGGTGATACCCCATCCTCAAGTCAATCTTGGAAAACATCTTTTCCCCATTCAACTGTTCGAACAGATCATTGATGCGGGGTAAAGTGTATTTGTTCTTGATGGTATTCTTGTTTATACCACGATAGTCCTGGACCAAGCGGCTAGTCCCATCCTTCATCTGGACAAACAAAGCTGGTGCACCCCAAGGGGAAGTGCTCGCGCGGATAAAACCGCCTGCCTCCAACTCTGTCAACTGCTTGTTGAGCTCAATCAACTCCTTCGAACACATCTTGTACGGATGCCAAGAAATCGGCTGGGTACCCGGCTCTAGCTCAATAACGAACTCAATAGCTCGAACTGGGGGAATTCCTGGCAACTCCTCTGGAAAGACGTCTGGGAACTCACATACAACCTTGACTTCTTCGAGCAAAGGAGCTACGCCTGCGTTCAAGGCGTACAACTGTGCTGCTCCTGCCACTGAGCCACAAGTGTACAAGACTTATGCGCCTGAATCATGTGTCAACTTCTTGGATCTGGTCGGACAATCAATATTGGCCTTGTGTTGCACAAGCCAATCCATGCCCAAGATGACATCGATATCGGAACTGGGAAGCAAGATCAAAGAGGCAGGAAACGTGTAAACCTCGATATCGATCCTCACAAAAGGAGCACGGGCAGAGGAAGCCATCCTGGAACCGGGAGAAACAATGCGCAAAGAACTGGGAAAATCCTCCAAAGATAGGACCTGCTCATCAAAAAACTTGTGGGATACAAAAGAATGGGAAGCTCCAGAATCGAACAACACAGTCGCCGGAACAGAACTAACATACAACCTACCAATCACGATCTCTGAAGACTGCTGAGCATCTGTCATCATCACATTGTTCACCCGAATTGCACGTGGCTGTGCCCTCACCATCGCAGTGCTCAGAGTAGAGCGAGGTGGGGGCGGTGGGAGCTGAGAAGAGCGCGGATCAGTGCACTTGGTGGAATAGTGCCCCAGCAGTTTGCACTTGAAGCAGATCACGCCCGGCTTGGGCTGCGGCTGCGGCCTGGCTGGCCTCGCGAAGGGTGGAGTAGAGCGAGGCCCCTGCTGAACTGGGACGGGAGGGCGGGAAAAAGTGCGGACAACTGCCCCCATCGGCTGGAACTGCTGACTCTGTGGTGGCGCCTCTGGAAACCATGACTTGGCCTTCTTGTGGACCATCACTGCGGAGCTGTGCTCTCTCTGGCGCTTCCTGTCTGCGTCCTACTCTGCTCTGGCTGACTCCTGGCGTATAGCCTGATCCACGAACTGCGAGAACAACGTAGGGTTGCACTGGGTGAGCGCATGCTTGATCTTTGTGCTGAGACCCCCACGGAATCTGGCAATCCGCTTGGCCTCAGTGGAGACCTCCTCCGGAGCATACCTGGCGAGCCTAACGAAGGCCAGGTTGTACTCCTGAACTGACATGTCACCCTATCTCAGAGCCAAGAACTCCTCTCGCTTCCTGTCCATCAAGCCTCTCGGAATATGCGCTGCTCTGAAGTCTGTGACGAAGTCTCCCCACGAGATGATAGCATCACCCTTGTTGGCCTTGTACGTATCGTACCAGACCCTGAAGCTGGAAGGAGGCGAAGGTGACGTAATCGACCGGTCTGACGGTGTTTGCATTGAAGTGCTTCTTGATTTCTGCGATCCAATCATCCGCCTCCAGCGGGTCTCGAGCCTCGGAGAACCTGGGGGGGGGGGGTGATAGCAAGGAACTGCTGCAGAGTGGTGTACTGTGGTCGATCACCCCTCTGGGAAGTCTGGTTCTGCAGCATCTGTAAGATCGCAGTTGTGCCCTGAGCCACTGCAGTCACAGCCTCCCCAAGGAGAGGGTTCTCTGGCGGCGGCATGTTCGCTCTTGGCATCCTGTATACAGGAACACTTATGAGAACATGGTTGAAACATTGACGTAACCAGAAGATAAAGCAATATTGACAACAAAACTTCCTCACGAGGTATGAGAAAACCGAAGGCTGAAATTCATCCAAGGTTAACCCGGAACATCAAAAACTAGGTGCTAATGGAATCCCCAAACCGAGATCATCTGAATCCAAGATAATAATCTGCTAGCGAGCACACAACAATATATACGAGTGGTTGAAGACCTGAACGTTGAGACATCTGCCTTGAGCGGCCCGCCGAAGCGGTGTCCTATAGGGGGAGGAACCACATCCGGAGGATGCCAACCATCCATGTATAGGAGTTTCACCTGAGGTATGCCGTAAGCGAGGTGGAGCTGTCAACCCCAAGTGGCGGCTCAGTGTTCTCAACGTACGCCAACCCTTCTCGTCGCCAGCAAAAAATTATAGAGGAATCGGAGCCTCATGTAAACGAGAACCAAGTTTTGTTTTGAAAGGGGATAAGTTACAGAGAGAAAACAACGTTTCACTTCCTCACGGAAAAAGGGGTGGGAGGGTGGGCTAAAATGAAAAAGAAAGAGTTCCTACTCTCCGATTTTTCCTTAATAACAACAAAATAGTTTCTAGACTGAACTTCGGGCAGTAAAAGGGTCCTACAGTCAGTCCTGCGCTGATACCAAGTTGTAAGGCCCCCGATGCGGTGCTAACTCAAGTTAGTCGCTCTCGCGTCCCGCTCAAGTTAGTAGCGCATAAAAGGCCACCGACTCACGACACTCGCACTCGTGTCGCTGCCGGATTCTCGACAACAGGTATAAGAACAATGAACTTTATAATAAGACATAGATATATAGAGTCCATGGCATACATCGCCGCTGGTATTTATTACATCATCTCAGAGGTCCATAGACCCAACAGTACATTACGCAACAAGCGGAAGACAATCACGACTGAGTACAGTCAAAATCCAAATGGCCCTAGAGAGGGCTGCACATGAATAGTCCACCCACGGATCGTCGGAACCCAACTATAGGATCTACTGAACGAAGTAGTCATCATCGTCTTCCTCCGGGGGCACCTCCACGAAGTAACGTCCGGTACTCGGGTCGAGGTAGTAGTCAACTCCAGTGGCCGATCAGGAAAAACAGTAAAAGCACAAAAGGAAAACAGGGGTGAGATTATATCATTACAGGATAACTAACTTCCTACGGTAAGACAAGGTAAAGTAAGGGTTGCAGTCGCGCTAGCATATATGGTGGCTATCGTTCTATTAGAGTAGAGGTAAGATCCAAGAATGCACGTGACATCGTGTCTTAAGTCTGCTATTCACCTACTCACGTCAAACATAACACAACCTGGATCTTCTATCGATCCCCCTGGACGAAGAAAAGCAACCAAGGCACTCACACGGTAGGCAAGTTTTTAATTATGATCCAATTTGATGTTATTATATGAACAAGGAGTAGGTCTCAAGTCGTCCATAACCGCGGACACGGCTTTTCGAAAAGATTTAATCCTGCAGGGGTGTACCAACTGCCCATCATAGGCTTCGCATGTACGCCTGGTTTCCGCTTGGCGGGTGAAGGCACCTGAAACTCCGGAACGTCAGAGTCCCTCTAACTAAAAACGCACAACTCCGGGTGGCCCCCGGTGAGTCGATATCCAACTCAAAAGTCGTCCGCGCTTTCGAATCAGCCTCTACCGTCTGGCCGAGGTCGGGGTAACTAACCCATCACTGTGGGCAGCCCTCGAGCTTCCAGGATTGGACCAACAAGGGAACTCTGTCCTCGCTGGCCCGAGTTATTTTAAATCTGATGGAGCGCTAACCAGACAAACACACATTTTGCAAATGGTAAATACAGCTTGGGACACCACTAGAACTGTTTGGAGCTAGGTAGGTAAGACAAGGGGACCCCATAGAATCCCACACACGATTAGGCACGCTCGTCAAGAAACACAATACCCGGAACTCGGGACCTAGGTGACTCAAATGGAACAAAACACCTGGCGGGAACAGCCCGGTCTTCCATCTTTCGTCAAGTATAAATTAACATCATAATAACGATAAATATCAACCAACTTCTTTAATAACATGATATCCCAACCATAGCATAGGGTAAGCAGCAAGTTTTCCTACTCATACTAAGCAATGGCTGAGCAGCGGTAACTTAGCAATACAATGTTTGCTGGGATGTGGGGACCATGGCTGTTTGGTTTGATTATGGCATGAACAAGGTGGATAGGATCAAACAAACATTCTATACTACATCTAGGAAGGTAGGCAGAAAGGTATCAAGTAATGGTATAAATCTTCCCCTTGCCTGGGTAATCGGTTGTCGAAGCAGACGTAGGAGGTCCTTGGGCTCGGTGTCGGAAACCTCCACGTAAGTCTCCTCGGCAGTCTCAGGTGCTAACGTAAGGTACCGGAAGGAAAAGGCACAAAAGTAAGCAATGGGTGCAAAGCACAAGCAAAGATGGTATGATCAAGTTTAATAGACATGATGTGACCCTATCTAGTCAGATTTAAATGAAGGTGGTGACAACACGTCAACAACTTCATATGCAATTTATTTACGTTGAATGGCTTCGGTCTTAGCCTAAATTTTTGGTGTAATTAACATGGCAACATGACATGATCAACAAAACAATTACCAGAAATAAATACAACGTGAAAGTAAAACATCGATTCTGGAGACGGATAGATGTCGACGAACTTGACATCGGAAAGGTGCAACAAAAGGAAGGAACCCAGCCACATTGTATATGACAATATGCTAGGGGCTGGTTTGATTATGCAAAGATTTGAAGATGACATGAACAAGAACTTGGGAACTGAGTGGAAAGTTACACTACTAGCATTTTTGGAAAAAGGTCAACTGGAAATACCAAAGTCACCATGTTGACCCTTGGGAAAAACTACCCTAAAGTCATATATGGGTTGCCATATTTGAATTTTGAGAAGCAGTTGCAAAAATCAAAGAAATGAGGGGCCTTTTTTGCATATTTACCAGCACTCCCAAATTTGGAAGGGGCAAAATGAAAAATAACCATCACGACGATGATTAGTGGCTCAAGCTACCCCAAAAACATATATTGGATGCCCGAACTTGAGACTAAAGTTTAAAAATCAATTTGAATTTGAATTCAAATTCAAATTGAAAATTAAACAGAAAAATAAAATGAAAAGAAAAAGAAAAGAAAGGGCATAGCCCACATGGGCTGCCCCGGACACCAGGCCCAACTTCTCTCTCTCTGGCCCAAACGAGCAAGCCCACTCGGCTTGAGACAGGAAAAAAAGGGCCAAGCCCATTGTTGGACCAGGCCCACGGCCTTTTCTCCTCCTCCAGGCCCAGGGCGACAGGTGCCCTCTCTGAATCCCGCGCGTCTCTGAAGAAACATAGGGCTCAAATGAACCCGAGCCGGCGACGAAATTCCGGCGACGGTCTCCTCGCGCTCCGACCATCTCCTGCCTTGCCACCACGAGGAAAACAGAGGGGGCACTGCACTCTGCAGAACGGCGCAAGTCACGGCCAACCTCTCTCTCTCAACTCGACGAAACTCTCACAGGAACAGAGCGGTGACAAGCCTTCTCTGCAGCTTCAGAACCCTCAAAACTCCAGCGAGGTTTCGGGTGAAGCTAGCGGCGCGTATAGTTAACCTCCGGCCGAGCTCCGGTGTCCTAAACGCAGCGGCGACATTCCTCTACACCTCTGCACCACAGACCTGGCCGCGAGATCAACTGCGGCGACACCACGGTCGACTGAAACTGACGGCGGCACCACTGGAAACTGAACTTCTTCAGACGCGGGCGCTGCTACGACCAAGAACACGCGCAAGAGACCCCCTTTGAGGCCATACGCGTGGCCAGAGCACGCCCTAGCACGCACGAGCGCACCCCGGACACGCCATGGACAAGGCGGCCACGGTGGCTCGTCGGCGACGTCGGCACGCGGAGGCAGGACCCCACGGGCCAAGCTAAACGGGCTCCTACTCGCTAAGTTAGGATGAAGGGCACCACGGGGCTCACCTTGGGGTTGCCGTGGTCGAGCTCGAAGCGCGGGACAACGGGGAAGAAGCCAACGACGACGAGGAAGAAGACGTCCATGGCGGGGTTGTCGGCTCGGGGAAGAAAAGGTGGACCTGGCTCCGATCTGTGAGAAGGAAACGAAGCAGACGAGTCACAGAGGCACGACTTCGAGCGCGCGGCCAACGACGAGGCATGGAGACGGCGAATTGCTCGTCGGACTCACCGGTGTCAGCGGGAACAGGGGAGAAGCCCGATGTCCATGGGCGCGGGGCATGGAAAATTGAGAGGGGGAACGGGACGGCCAAGGGTTCACGGGGCGAGGGGCGGCTCTAGCTTATAAAGAGGGGACTGGAGCCACGTTGGCCGGCGTCGACGTCGGCGCTCCCCTCCGGCTGTGAGAGAGAGAGGGAGGAGACCCTGGACACGCTGTAAAGACAATGACCCAGGGCCACCCAATCTTGATCAAGTGGCCAACGTTGCCCCCGCGTAACGCTTCGGTGGCACGTGCCAGGCGGGTGGCGTAGAAGTGGGGCGAGGCCTGCTGGGCTGGGCCTGGCAGGTCCTCTGCCTCTAGCAAAAAAAAGACAATTTCCATTTATTAAAAACAGAAAAAGTCCAAGAGTTTTTTGGGCAAAACAAAAGGGAGAAAAACATATGAAAAATATGTTTTTGAAACCTTGCAATATTCTCCAATTTATAAAATTGGTTTGGCCATTTTTTGAGCAACTAAAATGTGGGGCCATTTTTGGAAATTCAAATCACATTGAACTGTGGCCCACATTTTTGGAGTTGGCAAAAATGTTGCAAGGTTTTTAAAAAGCTTGGTAAGGGAAAGGAATTGGCTATGCCAAGTTTGGGGTCAAGGAGAGCATGCATGCAACAAAGAAAAATCTTCAAACACCCTTCTTGAACCATTTTGGATGCAAAAACAAACAAACCAAATGGGCTCCAATCCCAATGCAAATTTAAATCACCACATGAAATGTCAAACTCTAGCATCATGCCAAGTTACAAAGTCATCAGACAAGGTACAATATCATGTTGATTTCTTAATATTGCAAATGGGTTGTTACAGACGCTTGGAGAGTGAGATTGGGGGAGGAAGAAGAATAGTAGCCAGTGTGAAGGTGAATGAGGTCCAGTTCTGTTTTTGACCGCGGTGGAGCTTATATACTAGTGGGAGATTAACTTCCACACGTCATATCTATGGGTTATAATGAGGGCGCCGTTACGGTTCCCCGTAATCCGTCCTATTTAATAGTGGACAGTTAATGATTTTTATAAGTGATCGACACGAGAATCAAGGCAACAAATCTGACGAATATCCCACTACCTTTGACAACAAGATTCTTTTCTGACACAAAATCACTGCTTCTCCCAAGACGAGATGGACTCGATGCGGAGCTAAAATTTTAAATACTCGGAACAGACGAGGAACTGTCCTATGAAACAGATTGTTATTCGGAAGTTTCTTTTACGGTTAGAAACCTTTCCGAGTAAGTTATCACTCGGAGTAGTGTTCATCATGCAAACCGAGTAAGTTATCAATTTGGTCGCATTTGAAGACGAACATTACTCTAAGTGGTCAATAAATACCGAGTAAGTCACCACAAGGAAACCCAACAAGACCTTGTAAGTCACCACTCGGAGTATTTTTGAGGGAAGCTATTCCTCAAGCATGAAACAGTTTCAAACGCGATAAAGCTCGGGACAAAGTGACATGCATGAATGAAGCTATACTTCAGAATATGTCGCAAACAGAAAATATTGTATTCATTAGTTATTCTAGTAAAGTTCCAAGTAACTAATTCACTAATAATTCGTCTGTGACGAAGATTGCCAGATTATTAGTATGATAAGGTGCAAGGGGTAAAGAATTGATATCCTACGTGGTATGACCTAGAGCTCAGTTTTTGATTGTTTTGGATATCAAACTTTACAAATCTAGTTTATATGGATTTTAAGGCCTTTTACTCCAAGACACGCCTTCCGAGGCCTCAGTCCACCTCTTCTGAGAGACGCTTGAGTGACGCCAGATTTTTCATTTAACTTGCCTGACTTATATGCGAGGTAAAATTGCAAAGTTCAGTAAAGTCCTTCCGGGTGATGAGTACATCCCTACTAGCCTAGCACCTCCAACACCTAATGAAGAACCAATGATGACTAAGTCCAATGAAATCAGAATCGGACCTATTACAAGAGCTCGTGCAAAGCTACTAGAACAACAGGTAAACTTATTCCTCATAGAATCAGATGTCTTACTTAGTGAGGATTTTATATTTCCAAAGTCCTTGTATATATGTGTTATCAGGTACCAAGGAATCATATAAGAAGAGGACATGGGGCAAGGGCAAGTTGCACGAGGAAAGGAGCCGCGAGAAGACGAAGAGAAGGACAATCTGCTGAAGGAGCCCAACGGCCGGACTACAAGTCGGACCGTCCGAGCCCCAAGTTGGACGTCCGAGTTTGAAGGCGTACTGTCCGAAAACTGCACCCGAGGATCAGTGGGAATTAATGGTCGTGTCGGACCGTCTGACCTCAGCCCGGACCGTCCGGACCCCATGTCGGAACGTCTGAAAATGGGCACCCGAGAACAGTAGTATTTTCCTTTTAACTCGGACCGTCCGGGATCCTATGTTGGACCGTCCGGGCTGAGCCCGGACCGTCCGACCTTCTAGATGTCTGCGCGCAGAATTCTGGTTTGTGGCCCATGTATCCAGTTTTAGACATCGTAGCTTATAAATAATGCACCTCTATGATTTTTAGGGTTAGACCACGTTTAGATAAACCCTAGTTCTTTAGAATAGCTTCAAGCTTTCATCTTGAATCATAACTTCAATTCTTATCGATCTGAAGTTCTGCTGCTACATGTTTTGTGTGATCTGTTGTTCCACTGGGAATTAGTAGATTGCAAATTACCGTCTCGTGGTCGACGGATATGTTGCACAAGTGTGTGAAGTTGTGAATATCCAAAGGGTAGAGAGTTGTCGCATTGGCAACAGGGATTTAGCAAGGAGAGTTCATCGGCTACATACAAGTTATCTCATATCGCCCTCATATTCACCGTACTCTTACTGAGAAGATCGGGCCACCCCATATCACCGGGCCTCTTATTGGGTTTCATCTTCACATAACTTATGAGTACGTCATCAATAGGAAGAGCACTCTCCTGTGATGAGACCAATTATCCCAATTCCGAGCACCCAGAAGCACTTGGGGGCTACTGTCGTGGTCATACCAAAGGTATACCCTTATGTATTGGATATCACGGGGTACCCGTAATATTATGACATCCTAGTATTTAAGAACAAAGGAAAATCTAAAACATAATTACCGAGTTACTAACAGCTCGGGAATCGCCGGCACATAAAACATATTACCGTTGAGTTGTTTGTTACTCGGAAAAGAAGACTAACTCCAAGTAATCTGTTACTCAGAGGAATGGGTTGTCTCCGAGTAACTTATTACTCAGAAGAAGGGACTGCCGAGCTAATTTCTACTCGGAAGGAGAGAAGACCAAATTTCGTGAGGACATTGAAGCCAGAAGCGTTACTCCTCCTTATTTGGACATAGTGGGTAGGCAATTTCTTGTAATAAATGTAGGCATTTAGTCTTTTAATTAAAACCCATTACCGTGGTGTTGAAGAGGCTGAGGCGCACTCTATATAAGTTATGTCCTTCGCCCAGGGTAGGGTTACACATACACTTTCCCAAGAACTCTAAGGAAGAACACCCCAGTAAGCCTGGGACAGGATTAAGGTTGTTATCTCTACGAAGAGGCCTAACCTGTATACTTTCTTTGCGTCAACGTCCTTGCGTACAGATTTACATAGCTCCTTTCATACCCCTATACTCATTGTCAGGATTATATCCACGACACCTGGGAGGTGGGGCCAGCCCCTGGGTGCACCCTTTTGCATATATTACCTCCTCGTCCGAAAACCCTCGAGGAGAACTGTAACAGTACTGTAGCAATCTCGAATTAGCGTGAAAAGAGTCAAAAAATAAAAAATACAGAAAGAAGAGTGATAGAAAGAGTTATCAAAGAGTGCCAAGAACTACACAAGAACTACACGGGAAATATCAAAGTGGTGACCTTTTGAGAGGCCTAAGTTCTTTTTGTCTGCATTGCGTGAGTTTTTTCCTTGGATTTGTATCACACGATCAACACTAGGACTTGACTTCAGTGTAGTTAGGCTACCATACCTATTGCTCCACCACATATATCCTACTTTGACGTGTGTTCACTCTTTTACTCGGGTATTCACTTCATCACATCCGTGCACTAGTCCTCCATCCGAGCGGGTACGTATTACTATTCACTTGAACGGTAAGATTCACCTTTTCTGGTCAGTTTTGAGTGAGTTGTGAGTGTCCACCAAAAGATTTTGATTTAGTGCACTAACCTACTAATCATGTCTCGAAGTGGTTTTGATGTGATGCAGAAACAAGCTAAGGATGCTCCAGTCACATGGGAGGCCTATGAGGGGCTTCGTGATCATTTGATGGATATGATCACTAAATCCGCTGTAAATGTTGATACTAATATGCAAGCGGTCCAATTGAAAGTGGATGCCACTGAAGCTAGCGTCACCACTATGCAAACAACTCTTGCTGCCATACAAACGACCCTACAAAAATTGACAACGTCAGTTAATGGGCTGCAAGCTACTATTGATCAACGTCAATAGGAAGGCCATGAAGATGATGGTAGTGTCCATGAAAACAATGCTGACTTGAGGGGCAATCAAGGACGTGGGTGTGGTGCTCAAGGTCCAGTTCGTCAACCGCAACTTGGTTTTGGTGCGCAGCGTCTACCTATTCAGGAAGAAGATGTCTTGAGCAAGCCCAAATTTGCAATTCCCAAATTTGAAGGCTCCACGGATGTGGAAGAATACCTCACATGGGAGCTTAAGATGGAGAAATTATGGCGTTTGCATGATTATTCTGAGGATAATAAGATCAAGATTGCTTCCTTCGAGTTTGATGGTTATGCCTTGAGTAGGTGGGAGGGTGTTTTGACCAGGATACAAGAAACCAATGGGCAACCTATTCGTACATGGCGCGACAGGAAGGCAACCATGAAAGCTCGGTTTGTCCCCACTAATTACTTATGGATTTTTTTTGATAAATTGCAACAATTGAGGCAAGGTACTATGACAGTTGATGAATACTATATGGAGATGGAGATGTTGCTGCAACGTGCACGAGTTCGGGAAGAAGTTGAGATGACTATGCAACGTTTTATCCATGGGATGAAATTTACCATGAAGAGTATTGTGCGGCATCACCAATACTATAATATGAATGATCTTTTGCATCTTGCAAGGGAGGCTGAATCCAAACTTGCAGAAGAGGCCCAACTGAAGTCAATATATTCACCATCTAGCAGGTTTTCTCCAAGGACACCTTCTACCGCGTCTACGGAGAGACCGAGTGCTTCTATCCATCCTTCTTCTTCATATTCCAAACTAGCCTCCAATGTTTCTATGGCCAAGAAGCTAGTTGCACCTGCCCCTAGTGCAGGCTCCAATATGTCTACAGCTCGCAATCGAGAGATGACTTGTCATGCTTGTGGTAATTTGGGTCACTTCAAAAGAAATTGTCCCAATAGAAAGGTCATGTTTGTTCATGAAGAAACCGACGAGTATGAAACTGGTGATGATTAAGATCCATCCGCATTCGATGACGAGGGATATAACAATGATGGAGGCATGGATGTTTTTCCGTCGCCTTCTTCGACTATTGTTGTGTCACAGCGTGCTCTTACTGTGCAGCCCAAATCTGAATCTCAGCGCTGCAATCTGTTCCAAACCAAAGCATTAGTTGGCCCCAACAAATCTTGCAAAGTGATAATTGATGGAGGTAGTTTCCGCAACCTCGCAAACAAAGAGTTATGTGCCAAGATAAATCTGAAATACTTACCTCACCCAAATCCATATTATGTCCAATGGTTGAGTGACAGTGGTGAGATGAAAGTGAATCATATGGTGCGCGTAAATTTCAAGAAAGGCCCCTACCGGGATTCCAATGATTTTGATGTGGTGCCTATGACAGTTTTCCATCTCATATTCGGTAGGCCGTGGTTATATGATCGCCATGCGCAACACAGTGGCCGAGCCAATACGTATCATTTGCAGTTCAAGGGCAATAAAGTTAATCTCCACCCTATGTGTCGACAGCAAATTGTGAATGAGTCTCGTCAGAAAGTAGATGTGAATTTAGGACCAACACGAGAGAACAATGTAATAGCTGTGAGTGATAATATAACGAAAAGTGCGAGAGAGACTATTTTGCTTATCTTAGCCACCAAATAAGACATGAGAAAATTTAGTGAGGATCCTACAGCCATGCCTCTTGTGCTTATGTACAAAGGCGAGGTTTTGCTTTCTAATGATAATCATCCTCTTTCTCCTGGTGTGTCTAATGTTTTGCAGGATTATGATGATGTGTTTCCGCCGGATGTACCAGTGCGACTGCCACCCTTGCGTGGTATTGAGCACCAAACTGATCTTATACAGGCTGCTACTCTTCCCAACAGGGCACCATATAGGACCAATCCCCAAGAGACAAAGGAAATTCTACAACAAGTACAAGCGCTTCTGGACAAAGGGTATATTCGTGTCAGTCTTAGCCCTTGTGATGTTCTTGTCATTTTGGTTCCTAAGAAAGATGGTAAATGGCGTATGTGTTTAGATTGTAGAGCTATAAATAATTTCACTATTCGATATCGCCATCCTATTGCACGTTTACAGGGTATGCTTGATGAATTGAGTGGTGCTGCTATTTTCTCTAAAATTGATTTGCGTAGTGGATACCATCAAATTAGGATGAAAGAAGGGTATGAATGGAAAACTTCTTTCAAAACTAAGTTTGGTTTATCTGAGTGTTGAGTTATGCCTTTTGGTCTTACTAATGCTCCTAGTACTTTCATCAGATTAATGAACCATGTTTTGTGAGAGTTTATTGGACGTTTTGTGATTTTTTATTTTGATGATATACTTATTTACAGCGGCAGTGAATTTGACGATGCTGAGCATATTAGACAAGTTTTGCAAGTGTTGCGTGATGCTAATCTTGAGAAGTGCACATTTGCAAAAGGTAAGGTCATATTTTTGGGATATGTTGTATCTAAGCATGGGGTAGAAGTAGATTCTTCTAAAATTGAAGCAATTCAAAATTGGCCTACTCCCATGAATGTTAGTCAAGTACGAAGATATCACGGTCTTGCTGGATTTTGTAGACGTTTTGTGAAGGACTTTAGTCCTATTGATGCACCGTTGAATGAGTTGACTAAGAAATGTGTGCCTTTTGTTTGGGGCATTGCCCAAGACCTTGCATTTGATGAGTTGAAACGTTTGCTTTGTTCTGCACCATTACTTGCTTTACCAGATTTTTCTAAGCTATTTGAGGTTGAATGTGATGCTAGTGGTATAGGCATTGGTGGTGTATTGATGCAGGAAGGTAGACCTATAGCTTATTTCAGTGAGAAGCTTTCTGGTGCTAGATTGAATTATCCTGTTTATGATAAATAATTGTATGACCTTGTTAGAGTTCTTGAGGTTTCACAACATTACTTGTGGACAAAAGAATTTATCATACATTCTGATCATGAAGCTTTGAAATACCTGAAAGCTCAATCTAGCTTGCATAGGCGTCTTGCTAAGTGGGTGTAGTTCATTGAGTCTTTTCCCTACATCATTAAACATAAGAAAGGGAAAGATAATGTTGTTGTTGATGCTCTATCTAGGAAGAACATGTTATTGGCACATCTTGATGTTAATATTTTTGGATTAGAGAGTTTATGTGATTTATATGCAACTGATCATGATTTTGCTGAACCATATCATTTGTGCTTGCTTCGAACTGCATGGGACAAGTTCCCCATCCATGATAGATTTTTGTTTCGAGCTAACAAACTTTGTGTTCCAGAATCGTCTGTGTGTTTGCTATTGTTGCAGGAGTCACATACGATAGGATTGATGGGTCACTTTGGGCATGAGAAGACACTAGTCATGCTTGCTGATAATTTTTATTGGCCTAGGATGAGGCGTGATGTGGACAGATTTGTTAGACGCTGCATTGTATGCAACACATCCATGTCCAAGCTGAAGCCTCACGGTTTGTATACTCCACTATCGGCTCCTACCACACCTTGGGAAGATATTAGTATGTATTTTTTGTTAGGACTGCCACACACTAAACATGGTAATGATAGTATATTTGTGGTAGTGGATAGATTTTCTAAGATGGCACATTTTATTGCATGCCACAAGAGCGACGATGCGTCGCATGTTGCTAATCTGTTTTTCAGGGAGATTGTACGCTTGCATGGAGTGCCCAAGACAATTGTTTCTGACAGGGATGTGAAGTTTGTGAGCTACTTCTGGATGACACTTTGGGGAATGTTTGGGACAAAGTTGATGTTCAACACTACATGTCATCCCCAAACTGATGGTCAAACAGAGGTGGTCAATAGAACATTGTCACAGTTGCTACAAGCTAGGATCAAGAGAAATCTGCGTGAATGGGAGGAGTGTTTTCCACATGTGGAGTTTTCTTATAACAGGACAGTACACACTACCACCCATCTTTGTCCTTTTGAGGTGGTATATGGTTTTAAGCCTATTACGCCGCTTGGTTTGATGCCTCTTCCACTGCAGGAACGAGTTCATATGGAGGCGTCAAAAAGAGCAGATTATGTGAATTAGATTCATGAAAAGACTCGAGAGGCTATTCAGAAGCAAGGCAAGAATGTTGCTGTTGCAAGGAACCAGTCATGGAAGCAAGTTCTATTTCAGCCTGGGGATATGGTTTGGGTACATCTACGCAAGGATAGATTTCCAGAATTGTGGAACTCCAAGTTGAAGTCGCGTGGTGCTGGTCCTTACAAGGTGTTATCCAAGATCAATGACAATGCTTACTCGATTGATATTCCTATTTCCGAGTTTGGTGGTGCTAGCAACAACTTTAACGTTGATGATTTGTCACCCTATGATGGAGATGACCTTGGAGCGTCGAGGTCGACGCCTTTTGAATGGGGGGGGGGGGAATGATGAGGACATCCTTACTACCCTAGCACCTCCAACACGTAATGAAGAACCAATGATGACTAAGTCTAACGAAATCAGAATCGGACCTATTACAAGAGCTCGTGCAAAGCTATTAGAACAACAGGTGAACTTATTCCTCATAGAATCAGATGTTTTACTTAATGAGGATTTTATACTACCTAAGTGCTTGTATATATGTGTTATCAGGTACCAAGGAATCATACAAGAAGAGTACATGGGGCAAGGGCAAGTTGCACGAGGAAAGGAGCCGCGAGAAGACGAAGAGAAGGACAATATGTTGAAGGAGTCGGACCGTCCGGGCCCCAAGTCGGACTTCCGAGTTTGAAGGCGGACCGTCCGAAAAATGCACCCGAGGATCAGTGGGACTTAACGGTCGTGTCGGACCGTCCGACCTCAGCCCGGACCGTCTGGACCCCAAGTCGGACCGTCCGAAAATGTGCACCCGACAACATTAGTATGTTCCATTTAACTCGGACCGTCCGGGATCCTATGTCGGACCGTCCGAGATGAGCCCGGACCGTCCGACTTGAACCCCGGACCGTACGACCTTCCAGATGCCTGCGCAGAATTCTGGGCTGCGGCCCATGTATCCAGTTTTAGACACCCTAGCTTATAAATAATGCACCCCCTACGAGTTTTAGGGTTAAACCACGTTTTATTAAACCCTAGTTCTTTAGAATATCTTCAAGCTTTCATCTTTAATCATAACTTCAATTCTTATCGATCTGAAGTTCTGTTGCTACAAGTTTTGTGTGATTTGTTGTTCCACTGGGAATTAGTAGATTGCAAATTACCGTCTCGTGGTCGACGGCTATGTTGCACAAGTGTGTGAAGTTGTGAATATCCAAAGGGTAGAGAGTTGTCGCATTAGCAATAGGGATCTAGCGAGGAGAGTTCATCGGCTACATACAAGTTATCTCATATCGCCCTCATATTCACCGTACACTTACTGAGAAGATCGGGCCACCCCATATCACCTGGCCTCTTATTGGGTTTAATCTTCACATAAATTATGAGTACGTCATCAAAAGGAAGATCACTCTCCTTTGAGGAGACCAATTATCCCAATTCCGAGCACCCAGAAGCACTTGGGGGCTACTGTCGTGGTCATACCAAAGGTATACCCTTATGTATTGGATATCACGGGGTACCCGTAATATTATGGCATCCTAGTATTTAAGAACAAACAAAATCTAAAACATAATTACCGAGTGAATGACATCTCGGGAATCACCGGCACATAAAACATATTACCGTCGAGCTGTTTGTTACTCGGAAAATAAGACTAACTCCGTGTAATCTATTACTGATACGGTGAGGAAGATAGTTCTCTCACTTCGCGTTGGTTACCCCAAGTGGAAGGTGAGATGTAGCGTAGCAATAGATTTCCCCTATGTGGAGGATAGGGTTTGTCTCTTGTAGGACTCGCAGCGATACAAGAAGGTGGTAAAGTGAACAGTGGCGCCAAGGTTGCTAACTTCGCCTGGACTTGCACACACAACAAATAACTTTGCTCCCAACGAGTACAGAGGAGTTTTCAATTCCTCCGGCCTTGCTGTTTACAAAGGATCAACGCAAGAGATAATAATAGTGGCAACTGAAAGTAAAGACTGAAAGAAAATTGAAGACGTTAACAATGGTGGAAATATGGACCGGGGTCCCATGACGTTCACTAGTGATGTCTCTCTCCCAAAAGACAATAAAAGTGCTAGCGAGGTAAACAAATCATAGCTGGGCAATTGACAGGATTATAAACGCGTCGCAATGCTAACTATGCTACAAAAGAAAGGAAGAGGCTCAAGAGCAATGGGAAGTACGCCAAAGTAAGTAGACCGAAATCCATCTGCGTCTACTATGAATCATCCACCTTGAGATATCTATCCAGAACATCTCGCTGGTATTAAGTTGCGAATACCACCCAAAGTGTAAACTCAAAGAAACAGACAATTGTGTTAAAAGAACTATGCGTAAAGTAAACAATCCTTGCACCCGTAAGTAGAAGCACCAATGTTTTATCCCTGGTGGCAACAACACATCCCCTAGTCTCATGTTTCTGTCACTCAAGCTAGACATCACGGGGCTGAACCCACAATCAAGCATAACACTCCCTCTTGGAGTTGCAAAAAATCACTTGGCCAAAGCAAAATACGGCAACGGAGAACATGCAAGAATTTACTAAAGAACTCAAATATAAAAGAGAACCAAATATTTTACTCATCAGAATCTAAACATAATCTCATAATCCATCAGATCCCAGCAAACTCACCATAGCAAAAAAGAAATTACAAAGGTGCCTCGATCATGTGAGGCAGCTCACGAGGTCTCGAAAGTGGAAGCACAAAGAGGGGAGGAGAACATCACATAGCTACTGGTCATGGACCCATGGTCCAAGGGGGACTACTCACAAGACATCCGGGAGGCGTCCATGGTGATGGATGGTCTCCCGGAGGGGATTCCTCCTTCCGGGGGGGTGCTGGGGCAGTCCTCCTGGCAGCCCCGATCTTGAAACGGCGCCGGCGGCGATACAGAGAGGAGAACCAGAATAGCAGATCGATATCAGGGGTTTCCGTCATGGGTGCTAAATATAGGCCAAAGGGGGCACCGAGAGGGGCCACAGGGCAGCCAGGAGGCCTCTAGGCGCGACCTAAGGGTGGGGGCGCGCCAGGGACCCTCCTGGGGCCTTGGTGGGTCCACCCCCTTCCATCTTTAGTTCTTCGGGAAGCTTCTGAGTCACTGATTTTTTATATAATTTTTCCGGGATTTATTTGGCACTTTTAATGGCCGGAAAACCTGAAATACAAAAACAGCAGAAAACAGGAACTGGCAACTGGGTGCACTGAGTTAATAGGTTAGTTCAAATATGATCAAAAGTGTATAAAAGTTCAAGAAAAACATGGTAAAGTCACACAAATCATGCATGGAGCAAGCAGAAATTATAGATACGTTTGGGACGTATCAACATTCCCAAGCTTAATTCCTGCTCGTCCTCGAGTAGGTAAATGATAACAAGCATAATTTCTGTGGCAACATGCCACACAACCATATAAGGACTTTTAAGTAAAGCAATCAAAGCATGCAATTCAATTCAAGTCTTAACAAGCAAGAGTCTATATTAGCATTGACACAAGTAACATAAGAAAAAAGGGTGCAATAGCTCTCGCTGTTCGTGACTCGAATGTCTCCAGATGGTGTTTGCGTGCAAGAAAGGGGATATGGGAATACGAGATAAAAAATAGTATATGAGAACTACTATATACTAAAGTTTCACACTTAGTCTCCTTTGAATTCTTATCTTGACTCGTCCCCAGACCACTAGTCATGTACAAGTCAAACTGATCCACTCCCTTTCGATATTTTGAGCACTCATGCAATGGATGAGCGTGAGCAAGAAAGTTGACACCTAAAAGGCGAAACAGAAAGGAGGTGGAGGAGGAAGACAAAAAAGGTGTGAAAGGCTCACATCAATGAGGAAAATCATAGGAGAGAGAAGGCCATATGATAGATATGATGTGAGGAGTAGGGATTTCCATGCAACGGATGCACATGTGAGCTAAAAGCTCTCCAAGGGAACTAGTGGGGGTGCATCCAACTTGCTTGCTCAATAAGACCTAGAGCTCGTTTGAGGAGGCTCATCATTGGAATATACAAGCCAAGTTCTATAGTGTGAAGGGTCCCCACATAGCTATATGCATGTATGATGATCTCTATGGAGTACAAGGGATAGAGGATGAAGTACTAGTGTGGATCTCTCAAAAGGAATAGTAGTGTGCCCCCTTCTCTCTTTTATTTTCTTTTTCTCTTTTTTTTTTGTATTTTTTTGGTGGTCTCAATGGCTCTTTCTATTTCTCTCATTTTTCCTCTTTGGGATCTTTTGATTTTTCCCTCTTTGGGATCTTTTCCTCACTTTAGGGGCAACACTCTATATTTTACAAGAATATAGGAGATCTTTCACACTTTACAAAGGTACTCACATAAAGAAGATGTAACTATCATGATGCAAATGTATGCCTCTGCATAGCAGGATATGCAATGATACTAGCGCGTCATGTAGCAATGATTAGGGCAAGGCCCAACTAGCATGCGGCTCATCGATCAAGCAAGTAGCATGTATGACATGAAGATGAAGTCATGAGAAGGTGGATGTTGCATGGCAATATATCTCGGAAAGGCTAAGGAAATGCCTTGATAGGTAGGTATGGTGGCTGTTTTGATTAAGGATATTAGGAGGTTTATGATGACAGAGCGTATCATGCCAAGGGTTTGGATGTACCGGCAAAGGTGGATGTCAACTCTCTGAAAGAGAAGAAGGAAATGCACGGCAAAGGAGAGGCTAGAAAAATATGGGAAGTGGAAGTGTCAACTTTCGAATTCTCACATTAGTCCGAAGCACTCATGCACTTATTATCGGTAACTCTCAATCTAATCAGGAGGTTCTCAAAGAGACAAGTACCCCGAGGAGGAGTGTATGCGGGTTTGGTTATCCTTGCGCATCCTCGACTCATGGTACGTGAGTGTACTCTAATATTCGAACCCTCCATAGGTTAGTGATCCATCTAGTAGCTAGAGTTTTCAAAAGGGGTTTTGGTTTTCGAAAATCACACAGATTGCCCAAAATACGACATCTATCACTAATAGGCTCAAGCTCTTGACACCATAATTTCAAACATTACTGGAATCAATACCTCAAAACTATTGCAAGTTACTACTACAAAGAGAATAGCAACTTCAACTACCTACTCTCTAGTCAAGACACAAAGCTCAGTGCAACAGGCAAACTCTCTAAACAAGATAAAACATGAAACCTATAGAAAATTCAACCTAAGACAAAAGAAAAGCTCTAGAAGAAAACTAAAGCACTTCAACTAAACAGGGCAGCAGCTAAGAAAAGAAAAAGAACAACTCACGCTAAGAAAATAAGCATGCAAATCCTATGAGGAGTTCTAATTCAAGAGGAGCGTGTTTCTCTCCCACACAAAAGAAATCTGGGGTCTAACTTGTTATGAACAGAAAATAAAGCAAAAAAAACCTAAGAAAAGTAAAGAGCGAGACGCTCCAAGCATAGCACATAACGCATGAAGTGATAAAAATATAGTGCAACGAGAGATGAACTGATAATTGTTGATGAATAAGGTGATGCACGGGGCATCCCCAAGCTTAAATACTTGAGTCTCCTTGAATATTTGTTAGGTATGCATGGGGGCATCCCCAAGCTTGAGCGTTTGACACTGCAAGATCTTCTTTCATCATCTTCCATCGCACACTTCAAAACTCCCTTCATACACAACTCATCACAAGCTGATTAGTCAGGTTAGTACCCTATTAAAATAATTTTTCCCTTACTTTAAATAAATATATTCTTGAAGATCTACTGTTTCTCAAGATTTCCAAAAGTTTATCGCAAAGAAAAAGCAACCTTAAGGTTTGAAAAAGTTAGGAGAGACAAAACGTGGCAGAATCTGTGAAAAACAGAACAGCAGGTAGTAAAGAATTTTTTAGGGATACTTCTGCAACTCAAATAAAAAAACTCAGAACATACGAAAGTTCCGTGATTGTATAGAGCACACTGTGTAAAAAATTCAGCAAGATGAACTGGTAATTTATTATGATTTTCCCGTCACGAGGACAGAATCTGTTTTCTGGACAGCATGTCACAACTTTCACTTCCCTTGTCATATGAGGCAATAATTGGCACAAAGCTTGAAAAATAAAGATACAATGATGTTGCTACAGTAGTAACAATCATCAAGACCACTAAAAACAGAAGAAAAAACATCTTGGGTTGCCTCCCACCAAACGCTTTCTTTTACGCCTTTAAGCTAGGCATAAAGCAAAAGATCTAGTTTTATCAAGAAAATAACTAGTCCATGTGACGGACTCAAAAGGCAACTTAATCTTTTTCCTAGGGAAGTGTTCCATTTCTTTCTTCAGAGGGAATTTGAATTTTCTATTCCCCTCTTTCATGTCAATAACATCACCAACGGTGCGAAGAAAAGTACGTCCCAAAATAATTGGACAAGAAGACTCACACTCAATGTCCATAATAGTAAAATCAACGGGAACATAATTGTCATTGACAATGATAAGAACATCATCGATCTTAACCAAAGGTTTCTTTATGGAAGAATCGACAAGAAGAACACCAAAATAACAAGGATCAAAAGGTTTCAATTCAAGCATATCATACATTCTTTTGGGCATAATAGAGGTACTAGCTCCAACATCACAAAGAGCAAAGCAAGATAAGTTATTCAATTTGATTTTTATCATAGGATCCCAACCATCTTCTAGCTTTCTAGGTATGGAGGCTTCTAGTCTAAGCTTCTCCTCCCTAACTTTGATTAGAGCATTGGTGATATGCTCCATGAAGGCAAGATTAAGTGTGCTAGTGTGGGGGTGTCTAGACATCTTGTGTAGGAAACCAATAACTTCAGGTAAGGTGCAGTTGTCAAAGTCTAAGTCACTACTAACTATCAAGGAGGAAGTGATATCATTAAGGCTCACTTGTTTGAAAGCCTCTATGTTCATAGAGGTTTCTTCATCTATGGTTGAGGTGGTAGCATCACCATTGATAGGTTCAAGTGGACTAGGGGTGTGATGGGTGCTAATAGTTTGAACATCCTCAACAACTTAGATAGTAGCTACGGTGTGGTAGGTAGGAAGGCTATTAACTCTCTCTTCTTCCTCCTTTTCTCTAGCCCATCTCTCTTTAAGTTTGCCCAACATCCTAATGTTTTCAGTGATTTGCACTTGGATAGCATTCATAGGAGTGGTGTGCCTCTCCTCGGGGGGAGAAGTTCTAATCTTAAGCATCTCAACATCATGGGCTATGTTGTCTACCTTCAAAGAGAGGATATCTAATTTGTCTAATTTCTCTTATACACTCTTTTTGAAGGCTTTTTGGGTAGTGATAAAGTCTTTAAGCATACTCTCTAGTTCATAAGTGGAGTTTTTGGTGCTAGGGTAAGTGTTGTTTTTCCCATAGTTGTTGGATGTGAAAGGTCTAGGGTTGTTGCTACCAAAATTACTCCTATAAGCATTATTGTTGAAGTTGTTTCTAGAGATAAATTTCACATCTACTTGTTCTTGAGCAACCAAAGAATTTAAAGGAACATCCTAAGGATCAATAGGAGCTTGCTTGGTAAGTAGAGACATGATTAAGTCAACCTTTTCATTAAGAGAGGAGATCTCCTCGACAGAATTTACCCCAAGTGGAAGGTGAGATGTAGCGTAGCAGCAGATTTCCACTATGTGGAGGATAGGGTTTGTCTCCCGTAGGACTCGCAGAAATAAAAGAAGGTGGTAAAGTGAACAGTGGTGCCGAGGTTGCTAACTTCACCTGGACCTACACACACAACAAATAACTTTTCTCCCAACGAGTACAGAGGAGATGTCAATTCCTCCGGCCTTGCTGTTTACAAAGGATCAACGCAAGAGATAATAATAGTGGCAACTGAAAGTAAAGACTGAAAGTAAACTTAAGACGTAAACAATGGTGGAAATATGGACCGGGGTCCCATGACGTTCACTAGTGATGTCTCTCTCCCAAAAGACGATAAAAGTGCTAGCGAGGTAAACACATCTGGGCAATTGTCAGGATTATAAACGCACCGCAATGCTAACTATGCTACAAAAGAAAGGAAGAGGCTCAAAATCAATGGGTAGTACGCCAAAGTAAGTAGACCGAAATCCATCTACTACGAATCATCCACCTTTAGATATCTATCCGGAACATCTCGCTGGTATTAAGTTGCGAATCCCACCCAAAGTGTAAACTCAAAGCAACAGACAACTGCATTAAAAGAACTATGCGTAAATTAAACAATCCTTGCACCTGTAAGTACAAGCACCGTTGTTTTATCCCTGGTGGAAACAACACATCCCCTAGTCTCATGTTTCTATCACTCAAGCTTGACATCAGGGGTCTGAACCCACAATCAACCATAATGCTCCCTCTTGGAGTTGCAACAAGCTCCAAGAGGGAGCGTTATGCATGATTGTGGGTTCATGCCCCCCGTTGTCTAGCTTGAGTGACAAAAATATGAGACTAGGGGATGTGCTATTGCCACAAGGGAGAAAATAACGGTGCTTGTAACTGCGGTTGCAAGGATTGTTTACCTTATGCATAGATTGGTAATGCAGTTGCCTGTTGCTTTGAGTTTACACTTTGGGTGGGGCTCGCAACTTAATACCAGCGAGATGTTCTGGATAGATATCTCAAGGTTGATGATTAGTGAGTAGATGCAGATGGATTTCTGTCTACTTGTCTTGGCGTACTGCCCATACTTTTGATCCTCTAACTTTTAGTAGCAGAATTAGCGTTGCGGTGCGCTTATAATTATTTCAATTGCCCAGTTGTAATTTGTCGACCAAGCTAGCTATTTTATTGTCTTTTGGGAGAGAAATATCACTAGTGAACATCATGGAACCCCGGTCCATATTTCCACCATTGTTTACACCTCCACTTTATTTACCGCTTTATTTCCTTTCGTTGCAATTATCACTATTATCCTCTTGCGTTTGATCCTTTGTAAACGACAAGGTCGGAGGGATTGACAACCCTTCTCTACTCGTTAGGAGCAAAGTTGTTTGTTTTTGTGTGCAGCTCCACGTCAACTCTCGCTTCAGCAAGTTATCTCTGGCGCCATTGACACCTACTTGCAGAATTCGGAGTCTGTCGGAGACTTAAACCTTGGTATCTTCACCGAGGGAAACTTTTTGCTAGGCTACATCTCAACCTTCCACTTGGGGTAACCAACTGTGACGCCCCCAAATCAATTCGTGTACAGTAATCATACACGCAAGGTACACGACTGAGATTAGGGTACCACGGTGAGAATATCACAACACAACACTATACTCAAATAAGATAAAACTGATATTACAAACCAGGGATCATGAGGATCTGAATACATAAGTTATACAAGCCATAATATCTGAGTACAGACATAGTTAGTCAAGTTTTGCCTTAAGAAGGCTAGCACAAATAACAACCGAGATACAGATCGAACAAGCGAGGCCTCCTGCCTGGGATCCACCGAACTACTCCTGGTCAACGGGGAACTCGACGTCGTAGTAGTCGCCTCCGGGGTACTCCTACAGCGGCCGATCAGGCAAAACAAAAAGGGGAAATAAAACAAGGGTGAGTATCTAGCATACCCGCGAGTCTCACGTCCAGCTACTAATCATTTATGCATTTGTATCAATGTAAAGGGGAGGGTATATATAGTGGACTGAGTTGCAGAAATCCAAAATAAGGAAGAGAAGCTAGGCCTAACGAAGACGAGCATCTTCCTACGGGTCTTGCATCATGAGAAGAGAATTTCCAACAGTTCAATGAAATCATAAAGTAACAATGCAGCAGAAGTTGTTGCAGAATTGTATAATATTAAGTTGTATTAGATAATAATTAACAATGCCTCTGAGAATCCTCCCTCGACTTCCCCGCGAGGAAGAAAAACCGGAACCAATCAGTTTAGTAGTAATAGTTTGTAGTAGTAGAGTCTGGCTTCAGCCTAAAGCGTCCTGTTACGGTGGACACGACTATCCGAATAGATTATCTTCCCTGTAGGGGCTGCACTACTGTTACCCTACACGCTCGGATCTCCAGGGTGGCATACACCTTGTTAGGGAATGCCCCACCGAGGCTATCCGATACGCCGAAGTCCATCCTTCAAGCCGAACAGAGAGGCCATCCGCCGGTCTAAGTCCTAAGCACAACGGGACTTTGTACCCCTTCCCTTTGCACTCCTGTGCGGCGCGTGCGTGGCCGGTGAAGCAGACCCACCTCCCACTACCGGAGTAGGCGGTCCAAGCTCGGCAATCAAGCCACGATACTGCTGACGTCTGAAGAGCCATCGAACGCGGCTACAACGCAGAGGGCCCACACCGCAATCCCACGTGGAGGTAGTGCGTATAGGGCACGTCGACCCACTCAAGTCATCCACCTAACCCATTAAGCATTTTATTATTTTCTATCGGGACAACCGTTATCGTTGCCCCTATTCGGGTGAGTCGCGGACAATGACAGCAGCCAGGTCCACCCCCATAACCAGAGCCAGTGGCCCCTACCCTATCGTCCCACCAATTCGTGCGGCTACCAACAAGGTGAACCGTCTCTTTACCTTGTCTCGCGTTTGCTCTTGGAAGAGCTCGACTTTATTACAACAGAGTATCTCTCGGCCATCGAGCAAGTACCAGTCCCGCCGCACACCGGTGGAATACACCTGTCCTATCGGTCCGTAACGATACCCTGCGCGGGCACCGTTGGGTCACCCGACTCCTTACCTTTAAGGACAATCAGCGTTCGGGACCCTAGGGCGGCTATACAGAGTCAGCAACGAGTGGAGTACAAGGACTACTCCTCGATAGCTCACACTTGATGTGGCTCGGCTGAGCCGAGGTAGGGGTCGTTGGCGGTGTCTGCATTGTACCGTACCTATAGCAGTTGTAATGTAATGTTTCCGCGATCACTCCCAAAGTGATCTCGTCCCGCTATCTAATCCTATTAACTAACAATGCGCAGGGCCAACTGCTGAATATAATATACATTTATAAGGAAGCATAGGTTAAAAGAAGGTACATCAAGGGGCGACAAAAACAGGCTATGCAATTGAATAAAATTGTAACGTAGCAGTAGCAGCAATGCCTAGTGCAAGAAATGTACGGAAAGATAGGCGATATCTGGGGAAGTGAATGGATCTGCTTGCTTGGAAGCTCGACGGTAGGGGTAGGGTCATCGACGTAGTAGTCGTACTCAGCGGTGTTGTAGTCGGCGTTAGCAGCGGGGTATACCGGGGAATAAAGGGGGGAGAAACAGTAAATATAAAGCAAACATATGCAATGTCACAACCCTCTGTTAGGTATGTGCTAGGATCAAGACTCAACTTGCATCATGTCAAAAATTTCAATTTTTTTTTGAAATGGGAGAGAGAACACCCCCAGATGAATTTAATTCAAAAGGGCACAATAAAAGTTGCTCCAAAAATTCCTTTTGAATTTTTTAGAACTACCATAAATGAATGTGATCACATATCAAGTGATGTGGAACCAATCCCATGCTCATGGATTTTTCAAATATTCAAACAGGAGCATGGAATTAATTGAATACCCCTATTTGAATTTGAATTCAAATATTTTGAATTTAAAAAATGTTCAAAACTTGGGAATGACTAGCTACTGGTCATGTAAGTCCATATATAAATTTTGATAATTTATAAAAATACTTTGCTATTTATCTTGGCGAAGCAAACAAAATGTCAGAAATGAAAACAGAAGAAAATAGAAAAGGAAACTATACATGGCTTCTAGCCCAACTTAAGCCCCAGGCCTAGCTAGCCTGCCCAGCCCAGCCTCCCGTGCTTGTCTCTTCCTCCCCGCGCCCCGAAGGTGCTCGGTGGAATGAATGCAACACTCCACCGACGCCGCCGACGAGCCTGGCCAAGACGCTGCTTCCCCCTCGTCCCTATCGCGCTGCCGTGGACGTCTGGAAGGCCCCCCGTTCATTTTCCCTCCCCCCTGTCACTCCCGTGTCCTCTCTCGCCGGATTTCATCGTCGTCCGAACACCGCTGTCTCCATGGTCTTGCGCCCGCGCGACCAGTGAGCACCAGAAGCCCCGCCGTGTTGTCCTTCGTCTTCGCCGTCGTCGTCCACGCCGAGCTGTAGAAGGAATCAAACAGGGACGCTCTAGGATCGCCGCCCCCTTCTGCGTCTTCACCTCCGGCCGCCGCACGTCGTCGTTCAATTTCTTCTCCGTCAGAGCTTCTCCGACCTCGCCACTCCCGCCCTTGCGTTTCTGGTGAGCTCAGCTCCGCTCCCCAACTGAAATCATGCCTCCCGTAAGCCTCTATCACCCGCCGACATGGGAGCCGAGCACGTCCGCCGTCGTGGATGAGCTCGAGCTCATTCCTATGCTTCGTTGACCGCACCAAGACGTCCATCGTGCTCCTGGGCTCTCCAGGAGTGCAACGAGCCAATTCCAGCGTCTTCTTGCACTCTGTCTCATCGCGCCACCGCAACCCGTAGCTCCGGCCACCGCCGTGGTTGAAGTTGACGCCGTCTGCAGCCTCCCCGACGACGCCCAAGTAGCGCATGCGATGCGGCTCGTCACGGGCCGTCTACTGATGCCCTTGGCGCAGCAAATGGTGGCCGGGAACCGCAGATTCGTGAGCTCCGACGCGTCGGGTCGTCGCCGGTGAGCCCACGTGGCCAAGTTATTTAGCCATTAATCCCCCCCCCAACAGACACTGACAGTGGGCCCCGTGGCCCTCCTAATCTCTCTGTTAGATTAATCTAACAGGGATTTAACCTAGAGAGGCTGACAGGGTGACCCCAGAGATCAGTTTGACTAGAGTCAAACCTTTGATGTCATGCTGACATCACAATGACGCAATAAGTCCTTTTCCAAATTAAAAGAATAAGCCAGAAATTCCAAAAAATTGAATAAACATTGAAATTCAATAACTTTTTAACCACAACTCCAAATTAAATAAATAATATACGTAAATTTATCAAAAAAATGGAAGGATTCTGAATATGGATTTTGTTTTCATGTTTGACCAAGTTACATTGGGTGAACAGAGAAAAATGTGCATATGGAGTTCATTTGAATTCAAGTTTGGAGTGATTTTACAAATGACTTTGCATCCCACTTCTTTTAAATGGAATTGTACCCACATTGCACCCATGAACATCACACTACAATCTTGATCATGTGTTTGTGCATTTAAATTATGTTGATCCATTGATTGCCATGTTTGTCGAATAGAAGTGGAGCCGGAACCGGAGGCCACCCCCTTCGTAGAAGACACCGTGTGTGAACCTCGTCAGCAAGGCAAGCAAAACCCCATTGGTCATGTCGATAAAATCCCATTTCCCTCTCAGTCTTGCTTATGCATTGTGTAGGATGTTTACCATGATGCGTTTCTACCGCATAGTTGAACCCATTCCTTTGCATGACCTATCATCTTGTCACAGTAGTAAGCAAAACCACAATCCTAGCTGACATAGGAGTTGATTGATATCATGTGGCCCCTGCAACTGTTATGTCTTGTTGCATGCTTAGAGTTACAATGAGGTTACTCTTTGTGAGTCAGGATGGTAGTGATCATGATGATGACGGAGGAAATGTATTGGTGAACTTGACCTAATCAAGGTGAACGATGAGAGGCTGTGTAGGAGTACACAGTGGGTTGTCTCGTTGAATACCGCCTTAAGCCCAAGTTCTTGTATGGTGATCCAAGACAAAGAGTGCAACCACACATTGGGCTCACTGACCCCTCTCGACCTAGTACCTCACCCCATTTCGAACCCCAGAATTCGCATTAGTTCGCAAGTTCCGGTAGGGTTGTGGCATGGTCTACAAAGTGGAAGAACGGTTACTCAGTCCGGCTTGGGACCCTGCACACATCGTTTGAGGCTGTACTGGAACCTCGGCCGGACTTCCATATGGATCCCCCTCAGATAGGTGACTCTCTGGACTAGATCAGAGCTGTGGGCGAAGTGTTGTGGTGAACATCCTCGCTGGTACACCTTGAATGGTGCCGAGATCTGGCGGTAACTGATGGTCATGTGTTTGTAGTAGTACACCCCTGCAGGGTTAACAAAACTATTCGAATAGCCGTGTCGTCAGTTATGGACTACTTGGTTATCTGTGCTTGATTATAAGAAAACTTCAACGGTTACTCTAAAACTTTCCATGATAAGTGTGAGTGCTATGGTTTGCTTTCTCGTGGGAAGTCGAGGAAGGATCCATAGTGGTGTAATATATTGGGAGACTTGGATAGTGGACTCGTGTACACTTCTTACCTCATTCCGGTACTCGTAGTACAAGACTAGCCAAGTCAAAGCTGGCACTTCTGCATTGAAACCCCACCTCCCTTTGCCTTGATACTTGAGCATGAGTAGTATAGTTCCTACGTAAGTCTTGCTGAGTACGACTTTGTACTCACGTTTGCTTATTCTATGTTTTAGATGAACCCACTGACCCCGAAAGTGGATTCTTCCTGGAGCTCGACGACCGATCAAGCTAGTGTAGTCCCAGACATAGGTATGGTCCCTTGTGGAAGGGCTATGTATGTTTACAAGGCTTCTGTAAGCCATTTGTTAAACTTGTCTGTACTCAGACCTAATTTTCTTCCGTTGTTCGATGTAATGTTGGATCACAGTCTTGTGATCCCTGTGTGTAGTCTATAAGAGTTAAATAAAGTTGTACACTTTGTAGAGAAATGTGATGATACCTGTTGTTCACACTAGACATGCATGCTGCGTGTATGTTTATAACGTGCATGTCTTAGTGTGGGTTTTTGAGAGCTTGGTTGTGATCTTGTTGTCGGTCTTTTATACACCAAGTGGCCCTTAGATGTGCGTAGCTTGGGGCATCGCGGTGCGATTGCTCGTGACTCTGTCACGTGGCACACTTTGTTGTATGATCGAGCCCGCCCGAGATCCCGACTAGGTGATCAGGCTGGAGTCTGTTTATGTAAGTGTTATAATTCAATTGAGAATACAGTTGAGGCGACTTGTCTAAAAGTATGGGATTTCACCACCCATAATCATTTAGACTTGTGAGCGGACGATGAGGACCCATCTCAGTTGATCATCCGGCCTGAATGGGATGCCCCTCACGTTCGATGCTTTCCGAGAGTGTTCTGTGCTTGGCCTTGTCTACTTAGACAAGCGGGTACGGCTCTCGGCACTCCATATGATTGAGTTGTGACTTGAATTACATACACAAACCCCGGGTCCCGACAGACTTTGTATCAGAGCAGGACTGACTGCAGGATTATCAGCCTTAGTCGAAGTCTAGTCTAGCTTTCTATAGTTATATAGTTACTCTGGGTGTATAAGGGAACAACGTAAGGCTTCTTTTTTCTCCTTACCTCATCGATCTGAGTTCTGAGTCACCCTCATCTTTTCTACAGGAAGATAGGACTAGGCTCATCTATGTCTTATTAGAACATCTAATTGTTTGCTTCCTTTTAGCCGTAGGAAAGTTGTGTTCGGTTGCCTAGAGTCTTTGTGCTTCCAGTTTTGAACTTCTTAGTATAATTGCTATGCCAATGTTGTGAGAATTTTCATCCCTCTTGCAATTACAGCCGTTATGCTATCCGAGTCATTCCAGTTATCCTCATAACCTGATGCATTTTCAAAACCATTCAACTCTGTTTGACATTGATCTTATCCTTCAGGATGTCAAGGAACCCGTGGCCATCTTGGTCGTGCCCAAGCTCGTGGGAATGATCCGGAGGAAGGCAATCTTCCATCGTCACCCACGATGGCTCAGGTTCTCATGGAGGTTGAAAGAAACCGAAGGGACTCTCATGAGTTGTTGGGGTCATTGCTCGGAACACTACCGAGCTGCGGAATGAGCTTGTGTCGTTGAATGACTTCATCCAACTTCATCCCCCAGTTTTCAGCTATTCCACTGAGCCCTTTGACGCCGATGACTGGCTTCGCAGCATCGAGATAAAGCTCCATTCTGGACATGCTGCAGATGGTGACAGAGTCAACTATGCCACCTACCACCTCGAGGGTGCAGCTAGCTCTTGGTGGGAGAACTTGTTGAACATGCGTCCAGCTGGACAGTTGACTTCGTGGAGTGAGTTCGGTGATGCTTTTCGAGTGCATCACATTCCTAAGGGACTCATGGACCGCAAGCGTGAGGAGTTCTGCAATCTCACCCAAGGAAGAAGGTCTGTCGATGAGTTTAGTCGGGAGTTCAACCGTCTTGCTCGCTGTGCTCCCAAGGAGGTGTCCACCGACTCAAAGAAGCAAGAGAGGTTCTGCAAGGGACTCAATTCCGGACTTCATCGTGAGCTCAATCTTCATGACTTCGCCACATTCCAGATCCTTGTCAACAAGGCCATCAAGCTGGAGGTTATGATCACTCCCGAGGACTCCCGAAAGCATGCTAGAAATGATGGATCATCCAGTTCAGGCCCTCAGAAATGCAATATCTGGATCCCCAATAGTATGTTCCGCCAGAACAACCCACCGAGGCCATCCTTTGTGGCGCCTCGTCCACCAGCTCCATTTCCCACTGCTCCACCTAGCAACCCAGCTGCCCGCCCTATCTTCGGAGCTTGTTTTCGGTGTGGCCAGCCTGGTCACTATTCTCGTGAGTGCCCCATAAATCATAATGCTCCACCCCATGCCAAAGGGAACCCCAATGTTCGTGCCAAGCCACCCCCGAAGGTCTCCACTGCCAAGCCATCTACTTCCGCAAATCTTGAACGTGTGAACCAAATCTCAGCTAAGGATACTGATGGTACTTCTGACGTCATTCTTGGTATGCTCCCAGTCAATTATGTTCCTACTTCCGTTCTTTTCGATCTAGGAGCTTCTCCCTCATTCATGTCGGGGAGTTATGCACTTCGGCATAAGATATCCTTGCTTCTCTTATAGCCCTCAATTCTTCAGACATTGATGTCATCCTTGGTATGGATTGGTTATCATGGAAAAATGCCTTCCTTGATTGTAAAGCCAAGTCAGTTAGACTTACCCATCCTTCAGGGCAGACAATAGATTATTCCTCACCAAGATCGAGAACCCAGATGCATTATTTGAATGTGCTTCCCCTTCCCGACCTTGAAGATATTCCGGTGGTTCGTGACTTCCCGGATGTCTTTCCCGAAGAGCTGCCAGGCATGACACTCGACAGATGTGTAGAATTCATTGTAGATCTTATGCCAGGAACCGCACCAATTTCCAGACGCCCATACAAAATGGCCCCACGTGAGTTAGCTGAGCTTAAAATCCAACTTGAAGCTTTGTTGGCAAAAGTATTCATCCGCCCTAGCTCATCGCCATGGGGTTGCCTCGTTCTGTTCGTACCGAAGAAAGATGGAACAAAAAGGATGTGCGTAGACTATGGCCCGCTAAATTTAGCAACGATAAAGAACAAGTACCCACTTCCCAGGATCAATGATCTTTATGATCAACTTGCTGGATCCTCTGTGTTCTCACAGATGGATTTGAGATTAGGCTATCATCAAATCAAAATCAGAAACGAGGACATTCCCAAAACAGCTTTCACTACTCGTTATGGTCTTTACGAATATACCGTCATGTCCTTTGGTTTAACCAATGCCCCCTCCACTTTCTTGCGCATGATGAATTCGATCTTCATAGAGTACTTGGATAAATTTGTTGTAGGTTATCTTGATGAAATTCTCATCTACTCGAAGAACGAAGAAGAGCACGCAGAACATCATAGGTTGGTATTGATGAAACTTCGAGAGCATCGCCTTTATGCCAAGTTCTCTAAGTGCAAATTTTGGCTACCAGAAGTGACCTACTTAGGCCACGTGATTTCTGCAAAAGGCATTGTTGTGAATCCCGAGAGAGTTCAGGCCGTCCTTGACTGGACTCCCCCTGAAACGGTTAAGCAAGTTAGGAGTTTTCTTGGCTTAGCAATCTATTGTCTCCGCTTCGTTGAGAACTTCTCCAAAGTTGCAAGGCCTCTAACTGAACTCCTCAAGAAAGATAAGAAATTCGAACGGACCCCCAAATGCGAGGAAAGCTTTAAAGATCTACAGAGTAGATTAACTTCTGCCCCGTACTTGCACCCCCAAACACCAAAAAGGATTTCGAGATCTATTGTGACGCTTCACGGCAAGGGTTAGGATGCATACTTATGCAAGATCGACATGTGGTAGCTTACGCTTCACGCCAGTTGCGTCCACATGAAGAGAACTATCCTACCCATGATCTTGAACTTGCCGCCGTAGTTCATGCCCTAAAAACTTGGCGACATTACCTCCTTGGTAATCTTTGTGAGTTCTATTCCGACCACCAAAGCCTCAAATATATATTCGCCAAGCCAGATCTTAATCTCAGGAAAAGACGCTGGATTGAGTTGATAAAGGATTATGTGTTAGGAATTTCTTATACCCTAGGCAAAGCTAATGTCATGGCTGATGCAGTAAGTAGTAAGTCGTATTGTAACAACCTCATGTTACAACATTATCAAGCACTTCTTCATGAGGAATTTCGAAAGCTCAATCTCGAGATTGTTCCTCGTGGATCTCTTTTCAACTTGGTGGAGAAACCAACTCTTGAGGATCAAATCATAGTTGCCCAAAGGCGTGCACGATGTGTTCTCCGGATCAAGGAGAACATTGCTAGCGGATTTGATAAATGTTTCTCCATAGATAACAAAGGAACGGTATTCTTTGAAAATCGTTTGGTAGTACCTAAGAATAGGGATCTAAGGCAACTCATCCTTAAAGAAGCCCATGACACTCCCCTCTTGATTCATCCCGGTAGCAAAAAAATGTACCGAGATCTACGCCAGAGATTTTGGTAGACTAGGATAAAGAGAGACATTGCCCGATATGTTGCCGAATGTAATGTTTGTCGTTGCATTAAGGCTGAACAGCAAAGACCTTCTAGTACTCTTCAACCTTTTCCTATTCCCGAGTGGAAATGGGACAAAGTCAGTATCGATTTCATCACTGGCTTTCCAAAAACCCAGAAAGGAAATGATGCCAACTTCGTTGTCATTGATCGACTTTCTAAAGTTGCTCACTTCCTTCCCATTCGCGAGTCTATAACTCCTAGCCAGTTAGCGGACTTGTATGTCTCTAGAATCGTGTCTCTTAAGGGTGTTCCTTTGGAAATCAATTCTGATCGTGGTAGCCTTTTCACCTCTAGATTCGGGCAAAGCTTTCAGAATGCTATGGGAACTCATCTCTCATTTAGCACAGCTTTCCATCCTTAGTCTAGCGGTCAATTTGAAAGGGTTAACCAAATTCTTGAAGACATGCTCAGAGCTTGTGTTATCTCATTCGGAAAGAAATGGGAGAAGTCTCTTCCATTCGCCGAATTTGCTTATAACAATAGTTTCCAATCTAGTCTGAACATGGATCCTTTTGAATTCCTCTATGGACGACGATGTCGAACACCTTTAAATTGATCAGAAACCGGTGAAAGAAAATTATTTGGACAGTCTATGATCAAGGAAGCAGAAGAGCAAGTTTGCATTGTTCGTGATCAATTGAAAGCAGCCCAGTCTCGTCAGAAAAGCTACTATGATCGTCATCATAGGCAAGCAATCTACAATCTGGATGAGAAGGCTTATCTTCGGGTTCCTCCTCTGAAGGGAACCCAACGCTTCGGTATCAAAGGCAAGTTGACCCCATGTTACATTGGAACTTTCTCCATTCTTTCTAAATGTGGAGAAGTTGCCTACCAACTTGAACTACCCCCGCACCTTTCCCGAGTACATGATGTATTCCATTTGTCACAACTCAGGTGTTGCTTCAAGGACCCCATCCGCGAAGTAGACCATGAAACTCTTGATCTCCAAGATGACCTTACATATCGAGAGTACCCCGTTCGTATTCTTGATTCTGCGGAGCGTGTCATTCGACGTCAGAAGATTAAGTTTCTGAAAGTGCAATGGTCACACCACTCTGAGAGAGAAGCCACATGGGAAAGAGAAGACAATCTCCGTGCCGAGTACCCCACCTTCCTCCCGAAGAATTCTGAATCTCGGGACGAGATTCTTTTGAGTGGGGGCGAGTTGTCACAACCCTCTGTTAGGTATGTGCTAGGATCAAGACTCAACTTGCATCATGTCAAAAATTTCAAAAAAAAATTGAAATGGGAGAGAGAACACCCCCCAGATGAATTTAATTCAAACGGCCACAATAAATGTTGGTCCAAAAATTCCTTTTGCATTTTTGAGAACTCCCATAAATGAGTGTGATCACATATCAAGTGATGTTGAACCAATCCCATGCTCATGGATTTTTCAAATATTCAAACAGGAGCATGGAATTAATTAAATACCCCTATTTGAATTTGAATTCAAATATTTTGAATTTTAAAAATGTTCAAAACTTGGGAATGACTAGCTACTGGTCATGTAAGTCCATATATAAAATTTGAGAATTTATAAAAATACTTTGCTATTTATTTTGGCAAAGCAAAAAAAATGTCAGAAATTAAAACGGAAGAAAATAGAAAAGGAAACTATACCTGGCTTGTAGCCCAACTTAAGCCCTAGGCCCAGCTAGCCGGCCCAGCCCAGCCTCCCCCTCTTGTCTCTTCCTCCCCGCGCTCCGAAGGTGCTCGGTGGAATGCATGCATCACTCCACCGACGCCGCCGACAAGCCTGGCTACGCAGCTGCTTCCCTTTCGTCCCTATCGCCCTGCCGTGGACGACTGGAAGCCCCCCCCCCCCCCCCCCCCCGTTCATTTCCCCCTCCCCCCTGTCAGTCCAGTGTCCTCTCTCGCCGGATTTCATCGCCGCCCGAACACCGCCGTCGTCATGGTCGAGCGCCCGCACGGCCATTGAGCATAAGAAGCCCTGTCATGTTGTCCTTCGTCTTTGTCGTCATCGTCCACGCCGAGCTGCAGAAGAAATCGAACAGGGACGCTCTAGGATCGCCACCCCCTTCTGTGTCTTCACCTCCGGCCTTCGCACGTCGCCGTTCAATTCCGGCTCCGTCAGAGCTTCCCCAACCTCGCCACTGCCGCCCTTGCGTTTCTGGTGAGCTCAGCTCCGCTCCCCCACTGAAACCATGCCTCCCGTAAGCCTCTATCACCCGCCGCCATGGGAGCCGAGCACGGCCTCCGCCGTGGATGAGCTCGAGCTTGTTCCCGTGCTCCGTTGACCGCACCAAGATGTCCATCGTTCTCCTGGGCTCTCCAGGAGTGCAACGGGCCAACTCCGGCGTCTTCTTGCACTCTGTGTCATCGCGCCGCAGCAACCCATAGATGAGGTCCCCGCCGTGGTTGAAGCCGACATCGTCTGCAGCCTCCCCGGGGGACGCCCAAGTAACGCATGCGATGCGGCTCGTCACGGGCCGTCTACTGATGCCCTTGGCTTAGCAAATGGTGGCCGGGAACCACAGATCCGTGAGGTTCGCCGCATCGGGTCGTCGTCGGCGACCTCCTCGCCGGTGAGCCCACGTGGCCAAGTTATTTAGCCATTAATCCGCCCCCCCCCCCAACAGACACTGACAGTGGGCCCCGTGGCCCTCCTAATCTCTCTGTTAGATTAATCTAACAGGGATTTAACCCAGAGAGGCTGACAGGGTGACCCCACAGGTTAGTTTGACCAGAGTCAAACCCCTGATGTCATGCTGACATCACAGTGACACAATAAGTCCTTTTCCAAATTAAAAGAATAAGCCAGAAATTCCGAAAAATTGAATAAACTTTGAAATTCAATAACTTTTTAACCAAAACTCCAAATTAAATAAATATTATATGTAAAATTATCATAAAAATGCAAGGATTCTGAATATGGACTTTGTTTTCATGTTTGACGAAGTTACATCACGTGAACAGAGACAAATTTGCATATGGAGTTCATTTTAATTCAAAATTTGAGTGATTTTGTAAATGACTTTACAACCCACTTCTTTTAAATGGAATTGTACCCACATTGCAACCATGAACATCACACTACAATCTTGATCATTTGTTTGTGCATTTCAATTATGGTGATCCTTTGATTGCCATGTTTGTTGAATAGAAGTGGAGCCGGAACCGGAGGCCACCCCCTTCGTTGAAGACATCGTGTGTGAACCTCATCAGCAAGGCAAGAAAAAACCCATTGATCATGTCGATAAAATCCCATTTCCGTCTTAGTCTCGCTTATGCATTATTTAGGATGTTTACCATGATGCGTTTCTACCTCATAGTTGAACCCATTCCTTTGCATGACCTATCATCTTGTCACAGCAGTAAGCAAAACCACAATCCTAGCTGACATAGGAGTTGATTGATATCATGTGGCCCCTGCAACTATTACTACTTATTTCATGCTTAGAGTTACAATGAGGTTACTCTTTGTGAGTCGGGATGGTATTGATCATGATGATGACGGTGGAAATGTGTTGGTGAACTTGACCTAAACAAGGTGAACGATGAGAGGCTGTGTAGGAGTACACAGTGGGTTGTCTCGTTGAACACTGCCTTAAGCCCGAGTTCTTTTATGGTGATCCAAGACAAAGAGTGCAACCACACATTGGGCTCACTGACCCCTCTCGACCTAGTACCTCACCCCCTTTCGAACCCTAGAAGTCGCATTAGTTCGCAAGTTCTGGTAGGGTTGTGGCACGGTCTGCGAAGTGGAAGAACGACTACTCAGACCGGCTTGGGACCCTGCACACATCGTTTGAGGCCACTCTCTGGACTAGATCGGAGCTGTGGGCGAAGTGTTGTGGTGAACATCCTCGCCGGTACCCCTTGAATGGTGCCGAGATCTGGCGGTAACTGATGGTCATGTGTGTGTAGTAGTACACCCCTGCAGGGTTAACAAAACTATTCGAATAGACGCGTCCGCGGTTATCGACTACTTCGTTATTTGTGCTTGATTATTAGACAACTTCAACGATTACTCTAAAACTTGCCAAGATAAGTGTGAGTCCTATGGTTTGCTTTCTCGTGGGAAGTCGAGGAAGGATCCATAGTGGTGTAATTTATTGGGAGACTTGGATAGTGGACTCATGTATGCTTCTTACCTAATTCTGGTACTCGTAGTACATGACTAGCCAACTCAAAGCTGGCACTTCTGCATTGAAACCCCACCTTCCTTTGCCTTGATACTTGATCATGAGTAGTATAGTTCCTACGTAAGTCTTGCTGAGTACGACTTTGTAATCACGTTTGATTATTCTATGTTTTAGATGAACCCAGTCACGCCGAAGGTGGATTCTTCCTTGAGCTCGACGACTGATCAAGCTAGTGTAGTCCCAGACAGAGGTCTGGTCCCTTGTGGAAGGGCTATGTATGCTTACAAGGCTTATCTAAGCCATTTGTTAAACTTGTCTGTACTCAGACCTAATTTTCTTCCATTGTTCGATGTAATGTTGGATCACAGTCTTGTGATCCCTGTGTGTAGTCTATAAGAGTTCAATAAAGTTGTACACTTTGTAGATAAATGTGATGATACCTTCTGTTCACACTAGACATGCATGCTGCATGTATGTTTATAACTTGCATGTCTTAGTGTGGGTTTTCAAGAGCTTGGTTGTGATCTTGCTGGCGGTCTTTTATACACCAAGTGGCCCTTAATTAGATGTGCGTAGCTTGGGGCATCGCGATGCGATTGCTCGTGACTGTGTCACGTGGCACACTTTGTTGTATGATCGAGCCCGCCCGAGATCCCGACTAGGTGATCGGGGTGGAGTCTATTTATATAAGTGTTATAATTCAATCGAGAATATGGTTGAGGCGACTTGTCTAAAAGTATGGGATTTCACCACCCATAATCATTTAGACTTGTGAGAGGACGATGAGGACCCATCTCAGTTGATCATCTGGCCTGAATGGGATGCCCCTCACGTTCGATGCTTTCCGAGAGTGTTCTGTGCTTGGCCTTGTCTTCTTAGACAAGTGGTTACGGTTGTCGGCTCTCCATATGATTGAGTTGTGACTGGAATTACATACGCAAACCCCGGGTCCCGACGTGCAAACAGATGCATGACATGAGAAGTGCATTGTTATTGATGCTCTAACGTAGTACAAGGTTCTATGTTCGGAGCGGGAATTCATCTGGGGATGAAATTACGGCTTCGGGTGATTATCGACGGACGGCCCGGAGGGGGGGATGTTGATGTTCGTTGTGTTAGAGGGGGTGGTTGGTATACGGATAGGGTATTCGTATTCGTAATATTTTTATGGTCTATTTTTTTAAATTATAGGTTAATTAACAGGGCAGGGCCCACGTGTCAGGGATTAGCACTAATCTAATCCCCTGACCACGAGGTGCCACCTGTCGGCGCCGGTCGCATCTCGCCGGTGACGAGGAGCCACGACCGGTGACCGTGAGCCCGGCACAGGCCTCGAGAGCTCACGGGACCGGGCGCATTCGAGCGAGGGCACAACCACGGGTCGACTGGTGCCCATGGTTTGGCCGGGGGCTCGCCGGAGCGACGTTGGCGTCGAGCGCGGCAACGAGGAGAAAAAGGGCGAGGACGAAATCGAAGTTATAGCGCGCGAAAATGAGTGTGCGTGTGCGCGTTGGGTTCTTGGGTGCGGCAGGAGTGCGATGTCGCGCATGGGTGCCAAAAGCACGCACTGGTGGCGCTGCAACGCGACGCACTGCTCCAATGGTGGCGGCCGTTACAGCAGTACAGAGGGAGCGTGAGGGGTTGGGATGGCAGAGTAGCTCACGGAGAGCTCGTCGAGGGTGGCAGCGGGCGCGGGGATGGCTCAGAGCTGTTGCAATCCTTCTGCAATGTCGCTGCGGCCGGAATGGGGAACGATGGCCGCGTGCTCCTTGTAGTCGATGAGGGCTCGAATTCTTCTGTGGTGTGACGCAGACGGGGACGGTGCGTCGAACGGACACGGTGGTGCGGTGTGGGTTGGTTAGTGGCCGCGCGCGCTCGGGTGCATGGAGACGGCGGGGCTCGGCTAAACTTTCCCCGGCGAGAACGGGCAGTGCAGTGGGGAAACAGAGCGGGATCTCGATCAACCAAATACGGGGCGGAGATATTTATCGCGAACGGCGACTGTAGCGACACGGCGACGTGGCACAGCTCTCCGGGACGACGAACTCGTCGGGTGCACTGGTGCCACGGCGGTCGCCTCCTCCTGTAGGAAGAGGTGGGAGAAGGGGAAGTGGGCTGGGCCTGGGGTAGGTTGCCCTAGGTGTTGTATAGCATTTTGCAATTTTCCAATACTTCAAGTGGTTGTCGCGGTTCTGTTTGATTTTATTAACCCAGCAAAAGAGTTTTGTAAAATGTGTTGTTTGTTGCATAAATAGCTTAACACCATACTAAGGTGCCACAACAAGATTGGGACTTTTATAAAATCTTTTAATAATTCTTTTTAATATTCAATTGGCAGATGGGGTTGTTTTTCTACTGGTTTGAATTTTTAGCAATATTTATTTATTGGAATATATACCCAAAGTTGGTTTAACATGGTCCACTGATTTTTAGGGATTTAACAAAATTGGTTGCACAATTTTTGGACAAAGTTTTATTTGCCACATTGTTTTTAATATCATCAAAAGGGGATTTTGAACTTTGAATTGATCCAAGGTGATCAAAGCCTGATTAGCAATAGTAATCCAAGATTAACAAGACTGATTACTGTTCATGACAGTGAGGGTGTTAAAAATCTCCCCCACTACAAGAATTCTCGTCCCGAGAATTTAAGTGGTAGCGAGGAATTGACCGGGGTATTCAGCACGAAGACGATCTTCGCGCTCCCAAGTGGCTTCATCTTCAGAATGATTTGACCACTGAACCTTGAGAAACTTGGTTGTCTTGTTGCGGGTTTGACGTTCATACTGATCAAGAATGCGGCTCAGATGTTCTTGATAAGTCAAGTCCTGCTGCAGTTCTATCAGATCATGATACACCTCATAGATAGGTTCCTTGTAGCAGCGACGGAGTTGCGACACGTGGAATGCATCATGAACTTGGGAGAGGTTCGGCGGCAATTCCAATCGGTACGCCGCTGGTCCACTTCTGGAAAGGATACGGAACGGGCCAATGTAGCGAGGAGCTAACTTGCCTTTGATCCCGAAACGATGAGTGCCTCTCATGGGAGTGATACGAAGGTAAGATTGTTCGCCGGTTTGATAGACCATTTCCTTGTGCTTTCGGTCATAGTTGCTATTCTGGCGGAACTGAGCATCCTTCAAGTGTTCACGGATAATGCGAACTTGATCTTCGGCATGTTGGATAATGTCCGGACCAATGAGTGTTTGTTCCCCAGTTTCTGACCAATTCAGAGGGGTTCGACATTTACGTCCATAAAGAACTTCAAAGGGTGCCATCTTCAGACTAGCTTGATAGCTATTGTTGTACGCGAATTTAGGAAATGGAAGAGATTCCTCCCATTTCTTGCCAAATGAGATGACACAAGCTCGAAGCATGTCTTCAAGCACTTGATTGACTCGTTCAACTTGGCCTTGCGACTGGGGATGATAGGCGGTGCTGAAATTCAGGTGAGTGCCCATAGCTTTCTGAAAACTATCCCAAAATCTTGAGGTGAAAATGCTGCCACGGTCTGAACTGATCTCCAATGAAATACCATGGAGGGACACGATTCTGGAAACATACAAGTGTGCCAACTGACTAGCAGAGATTGTCTCCTTGACTGGCAGAAAGTGAGCGACCTTGGAGAATTGGTCGATGACGACAAAGATAGCATCATGACCCTTCTGTGATCGGGGAAAACTGATGACGAAGTCCATTTCGATCTTGTACCACTTCCATTCCGGAATAGAAAGGGGTTGCAGAGTTCCAACAGGTCTTTGATGTTCGGCATTGACGCGACGGCAAATGTCACACTCAAAAACATATCGGGCAATATCTTGCTTCATGTTAGGCCACCAGAACTTTGGACGAATGTCTTGGTACATCTTGGTGCTTCCAGGATGAATGGACAACGGGGTATCGTGAGCCGCTTTCATGACCTTCGAGGTCATATCCAGGTTCTCATGCCTGCCCTTGTAGCGGGTAACCACTAAACGGTTCTGGTAGAACACCGCACCTTCGCTATCAATAGTGAAGGGTGAGGGTCTTCCATTTGCGATATCGCGCTTAATCTTGTGTACAAAATAATCATAAAGCTGCATAATCTTGACGCATTTGATGAGATCCGGTTCGATAATCAGGTTATTTACATAACCTTGAGGAACAATCTCGAGGTTTAGCTTTCGTAGCTCTTCATACAGAAGTGGCTGTTGTACTTGAACTTCAAGTTCACTATAGTAGGCTTTGCGGCTAAGGGCATCAGCCATCACATTAGCTTTGCCAGGGGTATAATGAATATCCATGTTGAAATCGGCTATTGTCTCAAGTCATCTTTGTTGGCGGAGATTCAGGTCTGGCTGAGTAAATAGGAACTTCAGACTTTGGTGGTCGGTGTAGATCTCGCAACGATTACCGACGAGGTAATGTCGCCACAGCATCAACGCATAAATTACTGCTGCCAATTCTAGATCATGTGTTGGATACTTGTCTTCATGAGCACGCAACTGACGAGAGCCATAAGCAATCAATTTGCGCTCTAGCATTAGGACACAACCTAATCCTTGACGAGACGTGCCGTAGTATATCACGAAGTCCTTTCGAGTATCAGGGGGAGCAAGCACCGCAGGAGAATTGAGCTTGTTCTTGAGATCTTGGAAACTTTCCTAACATTTATCAGTCCACTCGAACTTGACGCCTTTGTGAAGAAGATTTGGCAGAGGCTTGGCAATCTTGGAGAAGTTCTCGACGAAACGGCGGCAATACCTAGCGAGTCCGAGGAAACTTCTAACTTGCTTGATAGTCTTGGGAGGAGTCCAATCCAGGATAGCCTAAATACGTTCGGGGTTGACGGTAATGCCATCCTTGGAAATCACATGACCTAGGTAGGTTACTTCAGGAAGCCAGAACTCACACTTAGAATACTTAGCGTAGAGTTTGTGTTCTCGAAGCTTTTCCAGTATAAGACGAAGATGTTCAACATGCTCTTCTTCATTCTTGGAGTATATTAAGATATCATCCAGATAAACCACGACAAACTTGTCGAGGTATTCCATGAATATATAGTTCATCAATCGGGATAAGGTGGCTGGGGCATTCGTCAATCCAAAGGACATGACGGTGTACTCGTATGAACCATAGCGATTAATGAAGGCGGTCTTCGGGATGTCCTCTTCACGGACTCGGATCTAATGATAACCCAACCTCAAGTCGAGTTTCGAGAACACCGTGGATCCAGCAAGTTGATCATAAAGATCATTGATCCGAGGAAGTGGGTACTTTTTCTGGATGGTGGCTTGGTTGATAGATCGATAGTCTTGGACCAAACGGTTTGTACCATCACTTTTCTTGACAAAGAGCGAAGGTGCCCCCCAAGCTGAGGAACTTGGGAAAATGAAGACTTTCCGAAGTGCTTCATCGATCTCCTTCTTAAGTTCAAGGAGTTCATGCGGCGGCATCTTGTAAGGACGCTTAGCAATAGGGGTAGTGCCGGGCTTCAAGTCGATGACGAATTCAACTTCTCTGGTTGGGGGTATTCCCAGCAGTTCTTCTGGGAATACATCGAGGAAATTACGAACGACTGGAACTTTCTAAATGCCTTCAAGAGGTAAGACGTTCAAAGCATTCATCGTATAGATCTGCGCTTCAGCGTTTTGGGTTATTCGGGCGGTGTGGTTAACAATCTCGCCGGAGGGGTGGAAAAGTTGGACAGACTCGGTGCCACAATACAAGGCGGCATTGTGAACTTTCAACCAATCCATTCCCAGAATGAGGTCTATGGTGGAAGACTTCAGAATGATGGGGGAAACAAGGAATACAATTCCTTCGACTTCAACGGTGACATCGTGTACCATCATGGAGGTATGACAACGACCTCCAGGGGTGCGGACAACCATCGGTGGGTTCATCTTTTCAAACGTTATGTTACGTGATAATGCAAATGCTTCCGACATGAATGAATGTGATGCTCCTGAATCAAATAAAACAGTAGCAGGTGCAGAATTAACGAGAAGGGTACCCGTCACGGTAGCGAGTTGGTCTTGAGCTTCCACAACATCAATGTTGTAAGCATGTCCACGAGCATGAGCAGCAGACTCAGTATTATAGTTGGGGTCCTATTGTTGCCACGGCCATTTCCGCGGCCAGCAGGGTGAACTACCAGTTGATTCTGAGCCTAGGGGCAGTCTCTGGCAATGTGTCCGGGGAGACGACACTTGAAGCACAGACCATCCTAAGGACGAATGGGTGCAGCATTGGGTGGTGGGGGCATATCTCTTGGCCTCGGTGGTGGCGGAGGCAGACGGGGTGCAGCATTCGAAGGCCTTGGAGTAGGGGCAGGGGCAGGTGCCTGAGTCACACTATGAGGGAGCGAGATGCAACGCTTCTGTGTTGCGCCCGAACATGAGCCAACATCACGATAGCGTTTCAGTGAGTCCTTGTGCTCCATCTGGGCAGTCTCAACGGTGATAGCCTTGTTCACCATGGTGGCGAAGTTGGCGAAATCATGAACGGCAAGAACAAACCTAAGGTCTGAATTGAGGCCACGACGGAACTTCTGCTTCTTGCGAGCATCAGTGGTGATCTCTTCTTCTGCATAGCGGGAGAGGTTGAGGAACTCGCGCTGATAGGTATCAAAAGTCATGTTGCCCTGAGTGAGGTTGCGGAATTCTTCCCTCTTACGATCCATGATCCCCTAAGGATTGTAGCGGGCGCGAAAAGATGACTGAAATTCATCCCAAGTGATGACTTCTCCGACTGGTACTGAAGCTTGTGGATGCTCCACCACTGAGCAGCGGCGCCTTTCAGGTGATATGACGCAAAGTTCACATAGTCGGCTAGATCGACATTAGCAGACTCCAGCTCATGAGTGATGTCGCGAAGCCAGTCATCAGCATCCAATGGCTGAACAGATTTTCGGAACATAGTGGGGTTGAGGCGGGTGAAGTCGTGCAGAGTCACGGTGGCATGCTGATGGTGGTGCCCATTCTGATTAGTCTGCGGGAACTGAGCCATGACATTCTATATGAATTGATGGTTCAGCTCAAACTGCTGCATCATCGCGTTCATATAATCCGGCGGCGGAGGTGGGTCGTTGGCAGGACGACCACGACCAGGACCACCACGACCAGCCATCGTGGTAGAATTTGACAGGGGTATTTCAACGATGAAAATTTAATGAGATACCGAAATCAAGCATGAGGTAAAGCAACAACGAAGAGGAGGCGCGGATATATAGGAGTAGTCGTATAATACATACACATCCACACACGGAATCAATCGAAAATCAGGCAACATAACGTCGTAGAAATTAAGGAAAAAGGACCCACTAGGCGGCACGCAGACCGAGGTAAGGAATACACGACGCGACATAGCTTTCTGCTAAGTGAATCATGCCGCAAGAAAACTGTTGGCCACAGGAGTTTGTGCCAGAGAACGCGCGGCCTACCCCGAGTGAGAAAGGGAATCCGCAGTCCGGGACCTGGGTCAGAACTCCTGCGACATGACTCAATCAAGGGGGAAGCACCAAAACGCTGGGTGGAATCAAGAGAACGTGATCCTAATGTCAGAGTTAGTAAACCTTACCAGCAAGGATAAGAGAGTAGAGTCCCAAAGCATAGATAAGGAGAAAAGGATCCTAATACCATAGATATCAGGACGGGGTGATATCGATGTGGGCCCGTAAGCCAAACATTAAGTTAGCAAAATAGTTTTTCAAAGACTAGACTCAACTTCAACCAAGTAGTGGCGGGGTAGCTTCCTACAGGCATTCCTCTCTGATACCAACTTGTGATGCCCCCTAAATCAATCCGTGTACAATAATCATACACTCAGGGTACACGACTGAGATTAGGGTGCCAGGGTGAGAATATCACAGCACAACACTATACTCAAATAAGATAAAACTGATATTACAAACCAGGGATCACGAGGATCCGATTACATAAGTTATACAAGCCATAATATCTGAGTACAGACATAGTTAGTCAAGTTTTGCCTTAAGAATGCTAGCACAAACAACAACCGAGATACAGATCGAACAGGCGAGGCCTCCTGCCTGGGATCCACCAAACTACTCCTGGTCAACGGGGAACTCAACGTCGTAGTAGTCGCCTCCGGGGTACTCCTGATCCTGGGCTCCAACGTCGACTGCAGCGGCCGATCAGGCAAAAAAGGGGAAATAAAACAAGGGTGAGTATCTAGCATACCCATGAGTCTTACGTCTAGCTACTAAGCATTTATGCATTTGTATCAATGGAAACGGGAGGCTATATATAGTGGACTGAGTTGCAGAAATCCAGAATAAGGAAGAGAAGCTAGGCCTAACGAAGACTAGCATGTTCCGACGGGTCTTGCCGCATGACAAGAGAATAGCCAACAGTTCAATGAAAGCATAAAGTAACAATGCAGAAGAAGTTGCTGCAGCATTGTATAATAGCAAGTTGTATTAGATAACAATTAACAATGCCTCCGAGAATCCTCCCTCGACTTCCCCGCTAGGAAGTAAACCCAGAACCAATCAGTTTAGTAGTAGTAGTTTGTAGTAGTAGAGTCTGGCTTCAGCATAAAGCGTCCTGTGACCATGGACACGGCTATCCGAATAGATTATCTTCCATGTCGGGGTTACACTACTGTTGCCCTACACGTTCGGATCTCCAGGTTGGCATATACCTTGTTAGGGAATGCCCCACTGAGGCTATCCAATACGCCGAAGTCCATCCTTCAAGCTCAACAGAGAGGCCATCCGCCGGTCTAAATCCTAAGCACAAAGGGACTTTGGACCCCTTCCCTTTGCACTCCTGCGCGGTGCGTGCGTGGCCGGTGAAGCAGACCCACCTCCCACTACCGGAGTAGGCGGTCCAAGACCGGCAATCAAGCCACGATACTACTAACGTCTGAAGAGCCATCGAACGAGGCTACAACGCAGAGGGCCCACACCGTAATCCCATGTGGAGGTAGTGCGTATAGGGCACGTCGTCCCACTCAAGTCATCCACCTAACCCATTAAGCATTTTATTATTTTCTGTCGGGACAAATGTTATTGTTGCCCCTATTCGGGTGAGTCGCGGACAACGACAGCAACCAGGTCCACCCCCATAATCAGAGCCATTGGCCGCCTTCCCTTTCGTCCCACCAACTCATGCGGCTACCAACAAGGTGAACCGTGTCCATACCTTGTCTCGCGTTTTCTCTTGGAAGAGCTCGACTTTCGTAAAACAGAGTATCTCTCGGCCATCGAGCAAGTACCAGGCCCGCTGCACACCGGTAGAATACACATGTCTTGTCGGTCCGTTACGATACCCTGCGGGGGCACCGTTGGGTCACCCGACTCCTTACCTTTATGGACAACCGGCGTTCGGGACCCTAGGGCGTCTATACAGAGTCAGCAACGAGTGGAGTACAAGGATTACTCCTCGATAGCTCACACTTGATGTGGCTCGGCAGAGCCGAGGTAGGGGCCTTTGGCGGTGTCTGCATTGTACCGTACCTATAGCAGTTGTAATATAATGTTTCCGCGATCACTCCCAGAGTGATCTCGGCCCACTATCTAATCCTATTAACTAACAATGCGCAGGGCCAACTTCTGAATATAATATACATTTATAAGGCAGCATAGGTTAAAGGAAAGTACATCAAGGGGCGAAAAACATAGGCTATGCAATTGAATAGGATTGTAACGTAGATGCAGCAGCAATGGCTAGTGCAAGAAATGTACGAAAAGATAGGCGATATCTAGGGAAGAGAATGGCTCTGCTTGCCTGGAAGGTCGACGGTAGGGGTAGCGTCGTCGACGTAGTAGTCGTACTAAGCGGCGGTGTAGTCGGCGGCAGCAGCGGGGTCTACCGGGGAATAAAGGGGGGGAGAAACAGTAAATATAAAGCAAATATATGCAAACAGATGCATGACATGACAAATACGTTGTTATCGATGCTCTAACCCAGTACAAGGTTCTATATTCAGAGCGGGAATTCATCCGGGGATGAAATTACGGCTCCGGGTGATTATCGACAGACGGCCCGGAGGGGGGATGTCGATGTTTGTTGTGTTAGAGGGCGGTGGTTGGTATACGGACAGGGTATTCGTATTCGTTATATTTTTCTGATCAATTTTCATATATAAATTATTTTCATTTGATTTACGGTTTAAAAGATATTCAATTTCAAAGTTTAATTCAATTTAAATAATTTTCTAATTTCTTTTATTATTAAAAGAAACATTATCCACAGAGGGGTTGCCTCACATATTGATAATTCATTTTATTTAATAAAACAGAAGGGTGGCCCACATGTCAGTGACATATTAATCTAATTAGCTATTAACTTAACTAAATAGGTATTAATCAGAGGAGGGCCCCATATGTCATTGACTTATACATTTTATCTCATTTTAATTAACTATACTGACAGTGGGTCCCACCTGTAAGTCACTTATAACTAAACTAACAGTTTTCTATTGTTTTCAATTACAGGTTAATTAACAGGGCAGGACCCACATGTCAGTGGGGACTAGCACTAATCTAATCCCTTGACCATGGGGGCCCACCTGTCGGTGTTGGTCGCATCTCGCCGGCGACGAGGAGTCATGACCGGTGACCGTGCGCTCGGCACAGGCCTCCAAAGCTCACGGGACCGGGCACATTCGAACGAGGGCACAACCGCGCATCGACTGGTGCCCATGGTTTGACCGGGGGCTCTCCAGAGCAACGTCGGCGTCGAGCGCGGCGGCGAGCAGAAAAAGGGCGAGGACCAAATCGACGTTCTAGTGCGCGAAAACGAGTGTGCGTGTGCCCGTTGGGTTCCTGGGTGCGGCAGGAGTGCGATGTCGTGCACGGGTGCCAAAAGCGCGCACTGGGGACGCGGCTACGCGACGCACGGCGGCGACGGAGGTCGGCTCCCATGGTGGCGGCCGTTACAGCGGGAGAGAGGGAGCGTAAGGGGTTGGGGATGGTAGAGTAGCTCACGGTGAGCTCGTCGAGGGTGGCAGCGGGTGCAGGGAGGGCTCAGAGCGGCTGGAATCCTTCTGCAATGTTGCAGTGGCCGGAATGGGGAACGACGGACGCACGCTCCTTGTAGTCGATGCGGGCTCGAATTCTTCTGCGGCGTCACGCAGACGGTGACGATGTGTCGAACGGGCACGGTTGTGCGGCATGGGCTGGTTAGTGGTCGTGTGTGCTTGCGTGCATGGCGACGGCGGGGCTCGGCGAAACTTTCCCCGGCGAGAACGGGAAGTGCGGTGGGGAAACAGAGCGGGATCTCGATCCACCAAGTGCGGGGCCGAGATATTTATCGTGAATGGCGACTGTAGCGACACGGCGATGTGACAAGGCTCGGTGGGGACGACGAACTCGTCGGGTGCACTGGCACCACGGAGGCCGCCTCCTCCTGTAACAAGAGGTGGGAGAAGGGGAACTGGGCTGGGCCAGGGGTAGGTTGCACTGGGCATTGTATAGCGTTTTGCAATTTTCCAATACTTCAAGTGGATGCTGCGGTTGTGTTTGATTTTATTTAGCCAGCAAAAGAGTTTAGTTAAATGTGTTGTTTGTTGCATAAATAGTGTAACACCATACTGAGGTGCCACAAAAAGATTGGGACTTTTATAAAATCTTTTAATAATTCTTTTTAATATGCAATTGGCAAATGGGGTTGTTTTGCTACTTGTTTGAATTGTTAGCAATATTTATTTATTGGAATAAATACCCAAAGTTAGTTTAACATGGTCCACTGATTTTTAGGGATTTAAAAAAATTGGTTGCACAATTTTTGGACAAAGTTTTATTTGGCACATTGTTTTTAATATCATCAAAAGGGAATTTTGAACTTTGAATTGATCCAAGGTGATCAAAGCCTGACTAGTAATAGTAATCCAAGATTAAAAAGAGTGATTACTGTTCATGACAGTGAGGGTGTCACACCGTGGGGGAGAAGCCATCAGGAGGGCCGTGTTGGGGTTCGCAGCAGAAAACAATAATTTTTCTAACTAGCGTTGCCCATTGCCCAAGATCTATCTATATGTATTACCGTAATGGACAGACTTGCAGATAACATAACGCGGATGTAGTCCTTTGCGCGGGAAATGTTCCCACAAACGTGGTCGATGTAGTCGAACAAAGTTCACAGCCCCCTAGTTGTGTTAGCACCATGTCGTGTGGAAATGCCACACGTGTAGCACCTCGTAGTACTCGCACACGTACATAACTCGATGACGACCTCCGATCTCCGATCCAGCGAAGGTGGCGAAAGTAGACCTCCGGAAACAAGAATTTCTGCAGCACGACGGCGTCCGTTTGGTGGAGAATTCTCAATCCCACTACAGGTTCCAAACAAGGGGAGCCCACCATGGAAGAGACGAGTAAGGGGAGAAGACCTGAGAAAACCAATCTCAATTCGGGATTATATTTATTTCTCTACGAATTAATTGGTATTAAATAAGTCGACCCACCACATCTATATATAGGGGAGGGGAGGGTGTCAACCCCACTCCCTTAGAAATTTGGGACTAAAGTCCCTTGCCAAGGGGGGGTGGCCGGCCAAACGGGGAGGGCGGGCGCACCCCACATGGGCCCTAGGGCCCATGGCGCCTCCTCCCTTTCCTTTTTCTTTTATCTTTTCTTTTTCCCTTTTAGTCCCCTAATGGGCTTCTTTCATAAACAAGGCCCATTGCACTTTTTAATTATGAATAAAATGTTTTTAATTATTAATTCATTTATTTAATAAATAAAACATATTATTTCTTCTCCCGGTGATCCGAAACACCTTTCGGCTCACTCCGAACATCCTTTGGACCAACACGGAACATTTCTGTTATGTCTTCCCTTATTCTCCGGTAACTCCTATAGTTACGAGAAGCTCTCCGATAACATTGATCCCTTAAGTGTGTTACCCTACGGTCCGAGAGTACTCCGGTCATGACCGAGATGAGGCTACGGTCAATGATCATAATGACCCCTGTGCATTCCTGATATTAAACTGATTGAACCGTCACATCGTATAGCATTCCCTTTGCTACCGATATTCGAACAATGACATATTATCACATAAGTTCTTATTGATCATCTTGCTCATGGAAGAGGTTTCATCAACAATATGTACTAATTCAGATTCGTATGTTTCCTTTGCAACTGGTATAGATCAACTAGTTTGATATACCACTCATTATCATATAATGTTTGGATATAAGTTTCGCGGGAGAGTGAGACCATTATTTCACAGTATTCTCTAATGATATTCATGTATGAGAGGGAGAGTGAGACCATTATTTCGCAGAAGACTTGGCTTAGTCTTCAGAAGACTAAGGATATTCATGTATACTGGGAAATACACTGGCTAGAAGTCCAAACTTCTTACGCTAAACTTTATCCACACATCTACTTCCTCAAGTAGTTTTATATTTTGTAATTTTTTGATTCGTGAATCCCTGGCTCACATGTCTTTCAATTCTTTGGTGATGTCTCTAATTTATATAGATCCATAATAAGGCTTGCAATCCTAATCTGGTATTACATTCAAGTCTATTATCCTTTCTATAATTTAGAGTATCATCCTTAGTATTCCTCATATACTAAATGCATGGACTTTATTCAGATTCTATGTTTTACTCATAAAGCACATCGAAACCTGTTCTTCTTTCAAGAACTTTTTAGTCATTTTGCTTTTGGATTCACAACACATGTTTTATGGTGGAATCATATGCCATAGGTCATACGAGATCACATGTCTAAGAACATGGTGTATCCCTATTCTTCCATTAAAACATTGCTTGTGATATTTGGTTTTTTATCCATTATATAATTCCTAGCCACAAAAACTTGTTTCTTGTCTAGAAGATTACTCCAACTCTACTTCGGTTCATCAGACGTATCTTAATCTATCATTATAGATTTCAAGGTGTAATGCGTTCGTACTTCATATAAAAGAAGATTCTTGTAATCTTGTGTTTTATCTACCTTATTCTCTCTCTATATAATAATGCATACATATATATGAGACAGTTCTCCATATACACATATCGATGCATGTTTCTATATATACGAAATCATTCTCCTCACATATTAATGCACATATGTTTGAGGTAATGATTATGCTCCGACTCAAATATGTCCATCATATATATTTTTGGTTCAGCTTTCATTAAGCTACTATTTTATTCTTATGTCTTACACAAGGTTATTTCTTACAAATCTCCCACTCAGAAAATGCCCTCCACACTCTAAGTTTCAAGGAAGTGTTCAAAACTCCCACTTAATTTCATGAAAATGCAGGCCTACTCAATATTTTGATCATTCCAAAATCACTAGATCAAATTAAGGTTGAGAGTTCCCGTCTTGAGGTACTATAATCCATCTTTTTAACGAAATAATCTTTCGTTATGCCTATTGCAATTCACTCTTCAAATCCTAAGTTTGAAGGAGATGCAATTTCAGGATTATGGCCTTGTTATAGTATAAATGAAATATTTTATTGATTAAAATATTCCTACGCTTCCGTAGTAAATCATTATTGAATTTTGGTCATAACAGTTTCATGAGCCAAATAATGCTTTTGTCCGTTAAACCATTCTCGACAATTTTATTGTTTACCGGGAATATGAAATAACTGATTTATTCCACAGGACGTGCGCCATCATTTATGTAACTCGATATTATTTCATTTCTTCTCGTGTTTTAGGCTACCATCATTCCTTTGTATTTTCCAAGCATTTTTATCCCCTTTTGTTTTATTAATAAGACTCATGATTGTTGTTCTGTGCAGAACGTATTCAGGATAACCTTCCAAATTTAACAAAGGCTTTAACTCATATGCCATGATCATCATCTGTGGCATATTTCCTCCTTTAAAGTGTTGTCACAGCGGAACATGTTTTCGTTGCATCACTCTGATAATATGAAGTCAAGGTCTAGTACCCCGGTCAAAGTTTCCACTATCTCCCATTGGTTTATGTGTTGAGAACCTTCTTCTCGTATTACAAATCCAGCAATATAAGTTTTGCTATTCTAGAGAATGTGTTATTTTAGTTGCTTGCATTTTTAATACAAAGAAATTCTTTCTTTAGACACTTTCTAACACCATCATCGTATGGAGTAATCTGTCTCATTAGGTTCGGGATGGTTTCCTTATTCATGAAGTGGGTGTTTTTAACTAAATGAATTAATCAATCTTGTTTGATAATAATATTAGTGCAAGGGAAAAAATGTTTAGACCATACTACACTTTAGTATGACTACGAATGGTTCAAGTGATTGAGCACTTTAACTTCCATCGTAATTTGTGGCATCTTTTCCACAAGTCTCCCATCATGTCAACTTTCATACTCATCACTTAGATCATATCAAAGTGATTTGTATTCTTATATTCTACTTCATGTTGTGATTCCTGAATCTCAGTTTTATGATCTCAATTGAATACAATGTTCAATTAATCATACGAAGTGTTTAATGATAATTCATGCGCTTAATTAATACATCATTATGTATAACGATTAGCACAAGTTCTACTTTGCTAGAACCTTGTCATTGGTCATCTTAAATGCACAAGTTTATAGATCGCGTGTAAGGCACGATATGCGATACTGTTCCAGACCTAGATGTTTCCATCCAGGTCCGGGGACGAAGCACATATCGGTCCCACCGCGAAATATGACAATGCCATATGCCCCGGATTTCCAACATGATATCTCAACATTACAGCTACAAGGATACAACATCTCATACAATCGGCATACAACTGCCTTAATACAATGCAACAGCGGAAGATACATGTCTGAGTACAGACTACAATCAATTGCCTAGTGGCAAAAAGAAAAATCATCGATCCCCATAACCACACGGGTCCAGGCCCTCCGCCGGGATCCGCCTAACTAGTCGTCGTCGAGTCTCCGTGAAACATCGATCACCGTACCTGTTGTCGATCAAGAACCCTGAAAAGAGTTTGGGGGTAGTATCATGAGTACAGAAGTACTCAGCATCCAACTGTAGTGGTCAACTGACCCAGCAAGGACTTCATCACTCGTCATTCTAGGACAACTAGTAGTTTACGGTAAGGATGGGGTAAGTGGTGAGGTTTCTGCTGCACTAGCATTTGTGAAGTGGCTAACAATCTAGAGAGTAAGATAAGAAGCCAAGCATTCGATGAGGAATCGCCTCCAACAAGTCTTTCTATCAACTACTTACGCAAACATAACACCTATCCTATCCTTGTCCTCCCCATCACATCCCGACGAAGAAGAAGTAGTCAAGGCACACACACATTGATCAAGTTATATTAAGATTATCTCAGTTGTTGTTGTCTATGAACAATGAGTAGGTCTCAAGTCGTCCATAACCGTGGACATGGCTTCTCGGAAAGATTTAACCCTGCAGGGGTGTACCAACTGCCCATTACAAGGCTCCGCACACACTCCCATCTCTCTCAGTTGCTACCCATCACAGGCAACCATTTAATGATTTAGTTCCGAGAGAACCGAAATGACAGGTCCCTCTAGCTAAAAACGCACAAATCCAGGTGGCCCCCGGGGAGTCGACACCCAATCCAAAAGCCGGCCGCGCTCTCAGATCGGACTCTTCCGTCTGGACGAGGTCGGGGTAACTAACCCATCACTTTGGGCAGCCCCCTAGCTTCCAGGTGTGGACCAACGAAGGAACTCTGTCTCCGCTGGCCCGAGTTGTTTGAGATCTGCCGGCCACGGACCAGCCACACACACTTTTCAAATGGTAAATCAGCTTGGGCCACCACTAGAAATGTTTGAAGCTAGGTAGGTCAGAAGAGGGGACCCCATAGTATCCCACACGCGGTTAGGCACGCCCTTCAAGAGACACAATACCCGGAACTCGGGTCCTAGGTGACTCGAATGGAACAGAGCGTCGGGGCGGGATAACCTAGACCTTGCATCCTTCGTCGAATATAGTCAACATTATAATAATCATATGATCAACAACAATATAATAATGTGATATCCCAACACAAGGAGTAACAGGGTAACATTCGTAGCATCCTAAGCATGCATACAAAGAAGGGGCTGAGCAACGAGCAATAGTAACATAGTAGTACATGGACTGCTGGGAGGGGACATGGTTGTATCGGTTTAAAAGAGGTTGTAAACATGTGGTAGGATCAAACATCGGAACTATCCTCGACTAGCATGCAAACCTCTGGTTGAAATAGAATGGATCATAAGTAATATATAGTCCTTGCCTGTTGATAAGTCGGGTTCCGAAGGTGTAGTTGATCGCAAGCTCGCATCGTCTCTGACGGTACCTGCGGAAGCACACAAGACGATAAACACTGGAAAGCAATCAACGAGCAAGCATCTATTACTACGAAGAAAACACGATCAAGCATCAACAAGAAGGCAACATGATACATCGCACCTACCGTCGAGAGCAATTACTAACAGGTTAAGTGGAGTACTCGTCACACAGGACGATACCGCACATTTACAAGGATTCAAGTTGTTTAGCTACACAAGGTGAGGAGAGGTTATTAACATGGCATCTCACAGAAGCATGGCATGTCACACAAACATGGCAAGAGGTGAAGCATAAGGTAAACTATCTATGCTAGTCAATTTAAGTGGAGGGTAAAACCTATACATGGCAACTATTACGGACCCCACAATAATTATTGCATTTTGTACTGTTCTTCTCTAAACATAATTTTAGGTTGGTTAACAACAGCAAACAATAGCATAAACACAAAGTACACGAAAATCTAATCAAGTTACATATAAAGAACACTCCAAACGGAGTTACAGTTAAAAAGATATGACTATTGCAGTTTACAGGGGCAAGCAGTTGTAATTAGCAGGTCAACAACATGTAAAAAAAATCAAACATGGCCAAAGAGCACATTTTAAAAAACTAGACACAATTCTAAGCAAATTTCATGTTTAACGCGCCGCGATCCGAGCTACGATCTAAAAGATACGGGCATCGGCTAAAAAACAATACAATCTGCCAAATTTATAAACAGAAAAAAAACTAACGTCTCCTGGGCCGAATCTGCCTTAACAGGCCTAACAAGGCTGAGCGCAGAATAATAAAAAGCTCTTAGGGCGCTACCTAGATACTGGGTCGAGCTCAAGTCGCAACAGAAAAAAAACAAAAGGAAAAAAAAGGAAGGGCTGGGGCCTCACCTAGTTGGGCCTGGCCCAGGTCGGCGGTAGGCGCTGGATAGTAAGGCGCGCTCCTAGGCGAGGAAGAGGCGCCGGTCAGGAGGTCCTTGGGCCGCGCTCGGCTGTGCCTCTTGCGCGGTGGCGGCTGGGCCGCTCGATCGGGCGTTGTTCTGATCGGGTCTGCAGTTGGCGGCGGTGGCCTCGCCGGCCGGTGACGGGCGCGAGCATGGAGAGGAAGGTGACGGGGAGGCCGGCCATGGAGGCGAATCCAGGGAGGCGCTGATACACGAGATAACTTCTCGCCCCTGTTGGTTACCCCAAGTGGAAGGTGAGATGTAGATAGCGGCAAATTTCCCTTAGCGAAATGCTAAGGTTTAGACTGTCTCTAGTAGGACTCAAGGTCGACAAGTAGGTGGTTCGGCAAGTGAGGATCCGTTTTGTGATAATCACGTGCTTTGCCTGGACCTGCACACACAACATATAGCTTTTCTCCCAACGAGTACAAAGTTTACAAAGGATAAAACGCACGGGATAATAATGATAGTGATAGAAACTGAAAAGTAAATACTGAAAGTAAATTGATAGTGTAAACAGTGGTGGAGGTATGGACCTGGATCTCATGATGTTCACTAGTGATGTCTCTCTCCCAAAAGAATATAAAAAAGCCATGCGAGGTAAACAAATTATAGCTGGGCAATTGACAGGATTATGTGCGCAAACCAATGCTAATTATGCAAAACAGAGAGGAAGAGGCTCAAAAGCACGGGCGGTACGCCAAGACAAGTAGACCTAAATCCATCTGCATCTACCCACTAATCATCCACCTTGAGATGTCTATCCAGAACATCTCGCTGGTATTAAGTTGCGAATCCCACCCAAAGTGTAAAATCAAAGCAACATACAACTGCATTAAAGAACTTTGTGTAAAGTAAACAATCCTTGCACCCGCAAGTACAAGCACCGTTCTTTTCCCCCTTGTGGCAACATCACATCCCCTAGACTCATGTTTCTGTCACTCAAGCTAGTCATCTGGGGGCATGAATCCACAATCATGCATAACGCTCCCTCTGGGAGTCACTACCTACTCCTTGGCCAAAGCAATAAACAGCAACGGAGAACATGCAAGAATTACTCAAGAACATAAATATAAAAGAGGAGAATCAAATATATAACTCAATCACAATCTGAACATAAGCTCATAAACCATCGGATCCCAGCAAACTCAGCATAGCAACAACAGAAAGATTACATATGTGCCTCGATCATGTAGGGCAGCTCACGGGTTCTAATCCATGAAGAACAAAGAGGGGAGGAGAACATCACATAGCTACTGATCATGGACCCATGGTCCAAGGTGGACTACTCACGGTTCATCCGGGAAGCATCCATGGTGGTGGGGAAGCTCCCGGAGGTGATTCCTCCCTCCGGCAGGGTGCTGGGAAGAGGTCTTCTGGTGCTCCCGATCTTGGAAGCGCGGCGGCGGTGGAACAGAGGAGAGATCGCGAAAAAGGGTTCTCTCTCCGAGGGTTTCTCGTCACGGGGAATAAATATGCGAAAGGGGGTAGCCAGAGGTGGGCCAGGGGCTCCAGGCACCCCCCTAGCGCGTCCAGGGGCCTGGCCGCGCCATCTGGCCCCTCCTGGGCTTTTCTCAAAGCTTCCGGTATGCTGATTTTCCCTATATTTTTCCCGGAATTTTCTGGTACTTTTAATAAGGGGGAAACCTAAAATAGAAAAACAGCAGAAAACAAGAACTGGCACTGGGGTGCACTGAATAGGTTAGTCCAAATATGATCAAAAGTGTATGGAAGTTCATCAATATCATAGCAATATCACACAAAAGAGGCATGGAGCAAGCAGAAATTATAGATACGTTTTGGACGTATCAACATCCCCAAGCTTAATTCCTGCTCGTCCTTGAGTAGGTAAATGATAACAAGCATAATTTCTGTGGTGACATGCTAACAACCATATAAGAACTTTGTAAGTAAAGAAATCAAAGCATGCAATTCAATTCAATTCATAACAGGCAAGAGTCTATATCTAGTATTGAAACAAGCAACATAAGAACATCAAGGTACAAGAGCTCTCGATGTCCGTGACTCGAATGTCTCCAAATGGTGTTTGCGTGCAACAAAGGGGATAGGGATATACGATAAAAAGTATTTTTATTGTTGAGAACTCAATCTACTAAAGTGTCACACTTGGTCTTCTTTGGAATCTTATCTTGACTCATCCCCAGAACACTAGCCAGGTACAAGTCAAAATGATCCACTCCTTTTCGACATTTTGAGCACTCATGCAATGGATGAGCGTAAGCAAGAAAGTTGACACTTAGGATGGCAAAGAGAGAATAAGGTGGAGGAGGAAGACAAAAAAGGTGTGAAAGGCTCACATCAATGAGGACAATCATAGGCGAGAGAAATCCAAATGATAGATATGATGTGAGGAGTAGGGATTGCCATGCAACGGATGCACATATGAGCTAAGGTAAGCTCTCCAATGGAACTAATGGGGTTGCATCCTACTTGCTTGCTCAAGAAGACCTAGAGCTCATTTGAGGAGGCTCATCATTGGAATATACAAGCCAAGTTCTATAGTGTGAAGGTCCCCACATAGTTATATGCATGAATGATAGTCTCTATGGAGTACAAGATACAAGATGGAGTACGAGTGTGGATCTTCTCAAAAAGGAAGCGGCGGCGGAACAGAGGAGAGATCGCTGATACGTCCCAAACGTATCTATAATTTCTTCTTGTTCCATGCATGTTTTGTGTGACTTTGCCATGTTTTTCTTGAACTTTCATACACTTTTGAACCTATTTGGACTAACCTATTAACTCAGTGCGCCTATTTGCCAGTTTCTGTTTTCTGCTGTTTTTGTATTTCAGGTTTTTCGACCATTAAAAGTGCTCCAAAAATTCCGGGAAAAATATATAAAAAATCAGCGCAACAGAAGCTTCCGGAATCACCAAGAGAGGGAAGGGGGGCCACCACCAGGCAGCCAGGAGGGAAGGTGGCGCGGCCCCACCCTGGGCCGCGCCAGGCACCCTCCTGACTGCCTCGTGGGTCCCCTCGACGCTCCCCTTCGCCTATATTTACCTCTCGGGGTACAAAACCCTAGGACGGGGTCCTCTTTCGCGATCTCGCCTCTGTTCCGCCGCCGCCATCGTTTCTAGATCGGGGCTTCCTGGAGAAGCTGCTTCGGCACCCTGCCGGGAGAATCTACCCCCTCCGGGAGACCCTCCATTGCCATGGACGCCTCCCGTATGTACCGTGAGTAGTTTCCCTTGGACCATGGGTCCGTGACCAGTAGCTATGTGATATATCTCTCCCCCTTTTGTGCTTCCACTTTCGAGTCCTCGTGAGCTGCCTCACATGATCGAGGCATCTATGTAATTTCTGCTGTTGCTATGCTGAGTTTGTTGGGATCTGATGGATTATGAGACTATGTTCAGATTGTGATGAGTAATATATTTGGTTCTTCTCTTTTATATTTTGTTCTTGAGTAAATTCTTTCATGTTCTCCGTTGCGGTATTTTCTTTGGCCAAGTATTTTATTTGCAACTCCTAGAGAAAGCGTTATGCTCGATTGTGGGTTCAGCCCCTTCATGTCTAGCTTGAGTGACAGAAACATGAGACTAGGTGATGTGTTGTTGCCACCAGGGATAAAACAACGGTGCTTGTACCTGCGGGTGCAAGGATTGTTTACTTTACGCATAGTTCTTTTAATGCAGTTGTCTGTTGCTTTGAGTTTATACTTTGGGTGGGATTCACAACTTAATACCTGCGAGATGTTCTGGATAGATATCTCAAAGTGGATGATTCGTGGTAGATGCAGATGGATTTCGGTCTACTTACTTTGGCGTACTGCCCATTGCTTTTCAGCCCTTCCTTTCTTTGCAGCATAGTTAACATTGCGGTGCCTTCATAATCCTGTCATTTGCCCAACTGTGATTTGTTTACCTCGCTAGCACTTTTATCGTCTTTTGGGAGAGAGACATCACTAGTGAAAATCACGGGACCCCGGTCCATCTTCATATCACTGTTTACACCCTTATTACTTTCAGTCTTTACTTTCAGTTTCCACTATTATTATCTCTTGCGTTTATCCTTTGTAAATAGCAAGGCCGGAGGAATTGACAACTCCTCTGTACTCGTTGGGAGCAAAGTTATTTGTATCTGTGTGCAGGTCCAGGTGAAGCTAGCAACCTCGGCGCCATTGTTCACTTTACCACCTTCTTGTATCCTTAGGAGTTCTACAAGAGACAAACCTTGGTATCTTTGCCAAGGGAAAACTTGTCGCTGCACTATATATCACTCTGCACTTGGGGTAACCAAAGAGGCTGTAAGAGTATTAACACTCTCTTTCCATCAATCGCAAAAAAGGGTTCTGTCTCCGAGGGTTTCTCATCATGGGGAATAAATAGGCGAAAGGGGGCAGCCAGAGGTGGGCCAGGGGCTTCATGCGCCCTCCTGGCGCGGCCAGGGGCCTGGCCGCCTGGGCACCCCTGGCTCCCCTCTACCCCCTCCTGGGATTTTCTCGAAGCTTTTGGTACGCAAATTTTTCCTATATTTTTCCCGGAATTTTCTGGTACTTTTAATAAGGGGGAAACCTGAAATAGAAAAACAGCAGAAAACAGGAACTGGCACTGGGGTGCACTGAGTTAATAGGTTATTACAAATATGATCAAAAGTGTATGGAATTTAATCAATATCATAGCAATATCACACAAAAGAGGCATGGAGCAAGCAGAAATTATAGATACGTTTTGGACGGATCAAGCGCGGCGTAGATCCGGTGACGGAGGATGGCGGCGCTGCCTGGAGCTCCCTGGCGCGGCGAGGACGCCCATGGAGCGCGGCGACCGTCCCCGGCGCGGTGACGAATTGCTTGTGGAAGAGGAGAGGCTAGCGGGGAGGGGGAGGAGAGGAAGGGGGCGCGGGGTTGCGGCTCACCAGGGGAGGCGCGACGCGGCGCTGCAGCTCGCCGGCGGCGCTCGCCGGCGCGAGGTGGCGGGCATATCGGGAGGCGGCGCGAGGCGGGCTGACCGAGACCCGGATCGGGCTCGGCGGTGGCAGTTGCGGGCCCGCTCGACCCAAGGCGTTGTGGAGGCTGATGAGGAGCTCTGGAGGGTGACGTGGACGATTTCCATCCCTCTGATCTGCGATCTGGTGGCTGAGATCACCTTGGGCTAGGGTTTCGGGTAGAGGAGGACTTGGGGGTAATTTTGGGCCAGATCTGAGGGACGTGGCTGCAATTTTTGCTAGGGGAAACCCTAGAAATTGGTGGGAGAGTGGTGGTATTTATATAGCCCAGGTGGCTGGTAGTTTGCAAAAACAACCCGGTTTTTCTCTCGCGTGCGCGGCCTTTACGTTTCTGACCGCCGGGGGTCCGCAGGACCTCCGATTCGGATAAAACTTCGAACTGCGCGATCATCGCGTCAAGCCGGTGGCGTTCACCTCGCGCCGGAAACGTTCCGAGAAAACTTTCCGGCGCGCTATAAAAATATCCCGTTTACTTATTAAACGGGGTTTTGTTCCGTTGGCTACGGCTGGTCTTGTGCGGGTTTTCGCGATGATGATCGGGTGAAACCCGGTGTCGCAAATGTCGAGTGTCAGGGGGGCAAGGGTCGGTCTCCCTCCGGTATGAGATAAGAGGGGGAAAAATAATCGCCGATCGATAAATCGGGGATGCAAACACCGCAAACAAATCAGACAATCAAACAATTCACGCAGAAAAGAAAAAAATTATTTTTTGAGAAATCTGGGTTGTTGCAATACGACACCACCAACAAGGGATCTCGTCCCGAGATCCAGGACGATCCGGGGGAGAGAGGGGAGAGAAAAGAGAGACGACGATCTTCAACACCACCAACAAGGGACTCTGCTCCATGTCGACGTCGAACTTCTGACGAGATAAATTTCCGCAGAGAGACGGCAACGTCGGAAAATGAAACCATCGGGAGATCAAGAGGAAGAACGATAGTCCTGAGCGACGATCAAGGGAAGCATTCTCACTCAGACCGTGAGGATACTAGGCAAAATGAATGAGGTCAACGGACGACCAAGATGTGTACCCAGAGTCGGAAGAACTAAAGGTACTACAGGATTTCCCAACCTGAGATCGGAATCGAGACAATACGCTGTAAGCAAGGCATTGTAACGGTTTTGAAACTCCACTTACTCGAGATCCTAAAGTTTGAAGGGGATAAGGTGAGAATAAAACACTTATTTCACTGGTCCTGACCAGAGCAAAGGTAAGGAGTAAAAAGTTCCTACTCTCCGATAACTATTTTAGTAACTACAAAATAGTTTTTGTCTAGACTCGACTTCGGCCAAAGAAGGGATCCTACGGTCGGTAAGGCTCTGATACCAAGTTATAAGGCCCGATATGCAGTATTTTTCCAGATCTAGATGTTTCCATCCAGGTTCGGGGATGAAGCACATATCGGTCCCACCGCGACATATGACATTGCCATATGCCCCGGATTTGCAACATGATATCACAACATTACAGCTACAAGGATACAAAATCTCATACAATCGGCATACAACTGCCTTAATACAATACAACAACGGAAGATACATGTGTGAGTACAGACTACAATCAATTGCCTAGTGGAAAAGAGAAAAATCATCAATCCCGGGTCCAGGCCCTCCGCCGGGATCCTCCTAACTAGTCGTCGTCGAGTCTCCATGAAACATCGACCACCGTACCTGTTGTCGATAAAGAACCCTAAAAATAGTTTGGGGTAGTATCATGAGTACAGAAGTAATCAGCATCCAACTATAGTGGTCAACTGACCCAGCAAGTACTTCATCACTCGTCATTCTAGGTCAACTAGTAGTTTACGGTAAGGATGGGGTAAGTGGTGAGGTTTCACTAGCATTTGTGAAGTGTCTAACGATCTAGAGAGTAAGATAAGAAGCCAAGCATTCGATGAGGAATGGCCTCCAACAAGTCTTGCTATCAACTACTTAAGCAAACATAACACCTATCCTATCCTTGTCCTCCCCTTCGCATCCCGACGAAGAACAAGCAGTCAAGGCACACACACATTGATCAAGTTATATTAAGATTATCTCAGTTGTTGTTGTCTATGAACAATGAGTAGGTCTCAAGTCGTCCATAACCGTGGACATGGCTTCTCGGAAAGATTTAACCCTTCAGGGGTGTACCAACTTCCCATTACAAGGCTCCACACGCACGCCCATCTCTCTCAGTTGCTACCCATCACAGGAAACCATTTTATGATTTAGTTCCGTGAGATCCGAAACAACAGGTCCCTCTAACTAACAACGCACAAATCCGGGTGGCCGCCGGGGAGTCGACAACCAATCCATAAGCCGGCCGCGCTCTCAGATCGGACTCTTCCGTCTGGACGACGTCGGGGTAACTAACCTATCAATGTGGGCAGCCCCCTAGCTTCCAGGTGTGGACCAACGAAGGAATTCTGTCTCCGCTGGCCCGAGTTGTTTGAAATCTGCCGGCCGCGGACCAGTCACACACACGTTTCAAATGGAAAATCAGCTTGGGCCACCACTAGAAATGTTTTAAGCTAGGTAGGTAAGAAGAGGGGACCCCATAGTATCCCACGCGCGGTTAGGCACGCTCGTCAAGAGACACAATACCCGAAACTCGGGTCCTAGGTGACTCGAATGGACAAAGCGTCGGGGTAGGATAGCCTAGACTTTCCATCCTTCATCGAATATATTCAACATTACGATAATTATATCATCAACAACAATATAATAATGTGATAGCAGAACCCAAGGAGTAACAGGGTAACATTCGTAGCATCCTAAGCATGCATACTAAGCAGAGGCTGAGCAGCAATAGTAACATAGCAGTACATGGTTTGCTGGGAGGGGACATGGCTGTATCGGTTTGAAAGAGGCTGTAAACATGTGTTAGGATCAAACATCAAACCTATCCTAGACTAGCATGCAAACCGCTGGTTGAAATAGAATGGATCATAAGTAATATATAGTCCTTGCCTATTGATAAGTCGTGTTCCGAAGGTGTAGTTGATCGCAAGCTCGCATCGTCTCCGACAGTACCCGTGGAAGAACACAAGACGGTAAACACTGGAAAGCAATCAACGAGCAAGCATCTATTACTACGAAGCAAACAAGAGCAAGCATCAACAATAAGGCAACACGAGACATCGCACATACTGTCGAGAGCGATTACTAACAAGTTAAGTGGAGTACTCGTTACACACGATGATACCGCACATTTACAAGGGTTCAATTTGTTTAGCTACACAAGGTGAGCAGAGGTTATTATCATGACATCTCAGTCAAGCATGGCATGTCACACAAACATGCAAGAGGTGAAGCATAAGGTAAACTATCTATGCTAGTCAATTTAAGTGGGGGGTAGAACCTATACATGGCAACTATTACGGACCCCACAATAATTATTGTATTTGGTACTGTTCTGCTCTAAACATAATTTTAGGTTGGTTAACAACAGCAAACAATAGTATGAACACAAAGTACACGAAAATCTAATCAAGTTACATATAAAGAACACTCCAAACGGAGTTACGTTTAAAAAGATATGACTATTACAGTTTACAGTGGCAAGCAGTTGTAATTAGTAGGTCAAAAACATGTAAACAAAGTCAAACATGGCAACAGAGCACATTTTATAAAACTATACACAATTCTAAGCAAGTTTCATGTTTAATGCGTCGCGATCCGAGCTACGGTCTAAAAGATACGGGCATCGCAAAAAATACAATACAATCTACCAAATTTATAAACAGAAAAAAAAACTAACGTCTCCTGGGCCGAATCTGCCTTAACAGGCCTAACAAGGCTGAGCGCAGAATAATAAAAAGTGCTTAGGGCGCTATCTAGATACTAGGCCGAGCCCAAGTCGCAACAGAAAAAAAACAAAAGGAAAAAAAAGGAAGGGCTGGGGCCTCACCTAGTTGGGCCTGGCCCAGGTCGGCGGTAGGCGCTGGATAGTAAGGCGCGCTCCTAGGCGAGGAAGAGGCGCCGGTCAGGAGGTCCTTGGGCCGCGCTCGGCTGTGCCTCTTGCGCGGTGGCGGCTGGGCCGCTCGATCGGGCGTTGTTCTGATCGGGTCTGCAGTTGGCGGCGGTGGCCTCGCCGGCCGGTGACGGGCGCGAGCATGGCGAGGAAGGTGACGGGGAGGCCGGCCATGGAGGCAGATCCAGGGAGGCGCGGCGTGGATCCAGTCGCGGAGGAGGGCGGCGCTGCCTCGAGGTCCCTGGCGCGGCGGGGACGCCCATGGCGCGCGGCAACTATCCCCGGCGCGGCGACGGCTTGCCTGCGGGAATTGGAGAGGCTAGCGGTGATGGGGGGGGGAGAGGAAGGGGGTGTGAGGTTGCGGCTCACTAGGGGAGGCGCGACGCGGCGCTGCAGCTCACCGGCGGCGATCGACGCTGCGAGGCGGCAGGAAGTTTGGGAGGTGGCGCGAGGCAGGCTGACCGCGACCCGGGTCGGGCTCGACGGCGGCGGTTGCGGGCCCGCGTGGCCCAAGGCGCGGTGGAGGCTGAGGAGGAGCTCTGGAGGGTGACGTGGACGGTTTCCAGCCCTCCGATCTGCGATCTGGTGGCTCAGATCACCTTGGGGCTAGAGTTTTGGGTAGAGGAGGACTTGGGGCAATTTTGGGCAAGATCTGAGGGGGATGGCTGCAATTTTTGCTAGGGGAAACCCTAGAAAGGGTTGGGAATGTGGTGGTCTTTATATAGCCCAGGTGGCTGGCAGTTTGCAAAAACATCCCCGGTTTTGCTCTCGCGCGCGCGACGTTTACGTTTCTGACCGCCGAGGGTCCGCAGGACCTCCGATTCGGGTAATACTTCGAACTGCACGTCAAGCCGGCGGCGTTCATCTCGCGCTAGAACCGTTTCAAGAAAACTTTCCGGCGGGGTTTTGTTCCGTTGGCTACGGCTGGTCTTGTGCGGGTTTTTGCGACTGTGATCGGGTGAAACCCGGTGTCGCAAAGGTCAAGTGTCATGGTGGCAAGGGTCGATCTCCGTCTGGTATGAGATAAGAGGGGGAAAAATAATCGTCGATCGATAAATCGGGGATGTGCAAACACCGCAAACAAATCAGACAATCATACAATTCACACCGAAAACAAAATTTTTAATTTTTGTGAAATCTGGGTTGTTACATCACGTATCTAATGACTTGATAAATTATGAATTCATCTTATGCAATTAAATAATGACTACCTTGTCATTAGACATCTTATTTGATAATAAATGCACAAGTTAATAGATCGTGTATCTAATGATTTCATCAATTATGACTTCATCTCATGCAATTTGAATCTAATCATGACTTTTGACTTGTTACTATTCAAGACAACTTCATCATTAAACATTGAATATCACTTGACAATATTGGTGTTTTATAAATGCTTCTATCATAACATATATCAAGACGTAATCTAAGTATAAGCACACTTTATTCATTAAGCTGGAACAACTCATTTGTCTCATACATAAATAACTTTGTCTCGCGAGATGCAAGACATACTACTAAGTGTTCATACAAAACGATTAAATATGATTTATCTAATACTCTAACTATACTTCTATGATAGATGTCTTGGTGAAATCTTGCTGGCCATCAACTGTCTTGGTCACCATCAATCCTCGATCGCACCTTTTCCCGTCCATGCAATGGCAGGTCCTGTTTCATAAAACAAAATAAGTATTAGATACTCATTAACTGCAAGTGTTTTATAAAATGCAACAAAACATTTATAACAAGTATATCAAGTATATACATTTTACATCCACAATAAATCCTTCCTCAATGAGCACAACCTTTGCGGCCAAGAGATCGATCATGAAATTCTGGAGACTCATAATAGCTCCTCTTCCGACATAGCCATGAACATAATCTCGATAACTTGGTGTAAGCGAGTGCAGCACCATGTTTATCGCAAACTCCTCTGTGGTAGATTAGTTCATTGTCCAATATTCAAAGTCCTCCACTAGGGTCAGGTACATGCCATACATCTTGTCTAAGTGATCATTCAAGCAAGTGCACTCTTCCATCTTTGTAGAGAGAAATTGTTTTTCTAACTCAAATCTGGCCACTCTGAACTGGCGTATGAACATTGACTTCAGCGAGTCTATCATGTCATAATAGCCAGTTTCCTGAGACTGAATACTCGAATCTTCTGACATGCTATATTCCATGATGTTCTTGACAACGGAGTACATTTGTAGACGAGTGTAGTAATCAAACACTTCATCAATATTGTTATCTGGATGGTCTTCCATACGCACTTCTATTGTGAACAAGACGTTTGCTCTCTTGAGCAAAATCCTAAGGCATAAGTACCAATCAGCAAAGTTTAACCCATCTACTCTAAGTCTCTCACCCTCCATGAAAGATAATAATTCATGTTGCTCAAGTTCATTCATTTTCTACAAAAATAATTGCAAGGAAAAACAATTAAGATTAGTTCACAACAATGAGTTCATAATAATCATATTATAAATGAGCTCACACTAAAACAATCATCCCTAAGAAGTTTTAGTGATTACATGATCCAGATTCACTATCCTCCCTCGAATATCACACGGTCGACCGATTAGTTTCAAAGGTAGACAAGTACTTGTGCGATCACATCATGCATGTGACTCATGCTCGATATTTCGATCTCTAGTATTCCAAGGCCATATCTGCATACGCTAGGCTCGCCAAATTGACCTCAGTGTTATTGATGCTTAGCAAGGCCATATCTGCATATGCTAGGCTTGCCAAATCCAACCTCATGCGAACGCCGTTTATTATGTGTAACACCCGATGTTCGGTGTCCGCCATAGGGGAGATCCTTCCAGGTGGTGCACACTTTGGTAGAATACTTGTGTTTGGTATTTGTTAAGGGGTCATCTTATATCATGCTACCGTCTTGTATCCTATACTAGCAAGTTTCAAGATGTTTGATCATGGTGGCACTAAGTCTATTGTGTCTCCATTTGAGTTTGTTTTATCATGATGAACGTTTACTACTTTCTAGTAACACTATTTTCAAAGCTATCACTACATCAAGATCAAAGAAACAATAGCCCCCAATAGCAATATATAGTTAGACGCCTCTATTTTGTATATTGCATGTTTTACGTGGATTGTAGGGCTATCATAGATAAACTAATTTTAGCCTACAAGTCGACTACAACGCTGATTTGATTGTCTCTATTACACCCTATACGGGGCCCACCATTGAAAAAGCCATATCCGCTAAAGTAAGAGAGACAGACACCCCAAGAGCCACTTTATATGGTACAAGCCGTATGTCAAGCGTGGAACTAGTCTCTCGTAAGCGTACGCGTAAGGTCGGTCGGGGGCTGCTTCATCAAATAATGCCACAGATATGAAAAAGTGCACGTGAGAGGGTAGCAATCAAAGAATCAACGCCCACATCCCTGATGTGTTCTATCCGTATAGTAATACTCAGCATAAACCTGGCTCTGATACCACTATTGGGGTTCGCGGTAGAAAACAATAAGTTTTCTAACTAGTGTTGCCTGCTGGCGCAGGATTGCGCTCCTCGTTGGTTACCCCAAGTGTAAGGTTGGATGTAGTCTAGCAGCAAATTTCCTTTGGCAAAGATACCTAGGTTTGAGTCAGTCCAGTAGGACTCCTAGGTCGACAAGTAGGTGGTAAAATGAACAATTGTGTCGTTCACAACCGAGGGTTGCATACTTTACCTGGACCTGCACACACAACAAATAACTTTGCTCCCAAGGAGTACAGAGATTTTTTCAATATCTCCATCCTTGTTGTTTACAAAGGATTAAACGGAAGGGGGTTTTAGTGATAATGGCAATGGAAAGTAAGAGCATGAAATAAAGTGGAGGTGTAAGAAGTGGTGGAAATATGGACCGGGTTCCCATGATGTTCACTAGTGATGTCTCTCTCCCAAAAAACAATAAAATAGCTAAGTTGGGTAAAAAAATTACAGCTGGGCAATTGATAGAATTATAAACGCACCGCAATGCTAATTATGCTACTTGAAAGCTAGAGGTTCAAAAGTATGAGCAGTGCGCCAAGAAAGTAGACCGAAATCCATCCGCATCTACTCACTAATCATCCCCTTGAGATATCTGTCCATAACATCTTGCTGGCATTAAGTTGCGAGCCCACCCAAAGTGTAGACTCAAAGAAACAGACAACTACATTAACAAACACTACGTAAGGTAAACAATTCTTGCAACTGCGGTTACATGCACTGTTGTTTTCTCACTGGTGGCGAAAACACATCCCCTAGTCTCATGTTTCTGTCACTCAAGCTAGACATCGGGGGGGGGGGGGCATGAACCAACAATAATGCATAAACTCTCCCTCTTGGAGTTACTATCTACTACTTGGCCAAAGCAATAAAAAGTAACGGAGAACATGTAAAAATTACTCAAGAAAAAAATATAAAACGTAAAACAATTATATAATTCATCACAATCTGAACATAATCTCATAATCCATCGGATCCCAGCAAACACAACATAGAAACAACAGGAAAATTACATAGATGCCTTGATCATGTCGGGCAGCTCACAAGGGCTAAGAATTTAAGCACAAGATTGGAGAGAACACATCACATAGCTACTGGTCATCGACCCATGGTCCAAGGAGGACTACTCACGGCACATTCGGGAAGCGTCCATGGTGGTGGAGAAGCTTCCGAAGGTCAATCCTCCCTCCGGCAGGGTGCCGGGAAGAGGTCTTCTGGTGCTCCCGATCTTGGAAGTGCGGCATCGGCGGAATAGAGAGGAAATTCGCGATGCGGGGGTCTCCCCGTGGGTTTTCTCGATGGTAGGTAAATATAGGCCAAAGGGGGGACGAAGGGAGGCCACCCCCCTCCCAGGCGCCCTGGTGGCGCGTCCAGGAGGGGGGCCGCGCCAGGTGGCCGCCTGGGTGGGCCTTGGTCCCCCTCCAACACTCCTTCGATGATCCGGAAGCTTCCTGTATGCTGATTTTTGATCTGATTTTTCTGGAATTTTTGGATCCCTGTAAATATGGGTAAAAACCTGCAACTTAGAGACAGAAATTAGCACTGGGTGCACTGAGTTAGTAGGATAGTAAAAATATGTGCAAAAAGATATAAAGTGTTGCAAAACACATAGCAATGTCACCTAAAAGAGCATGGAAAAAGAAGAAATTATAAATACGGTTGGGACGTACCATTGCCCATTGCCGAAGATCTATCTATATGTATTACCGTAACGGAGAGACTTGCGGATAACATACCTCGGGGTGTAGTCTGTTGTGCGAGAAATGTTCCCTCAAACGTGGTGGATATAGTCGAACGAAGTTCATAGCCCCTGGCTGTGTTAGCACCATGTCGGGTGGAAGTGCCACACGTGTAGCACTTCGTAGTACTCGCACATGTACAAAATTCGATGACGACCTCCGATCCCCGATCGACCGAAGGTGGCGGAAGTAGACCTCCGGAACCAGAGTTGCGACAGCACGACGGCGTCCGTTTGGTGGAGAAGTCTCAATCGCACTACGGGATCCAAACAAGGGGAGCCCACAGTGGAAGAGACGAGGAAGGGGACAAGACCGGAGAAACTGATCTCGATTCGGGATTATATTTATTTCTCCACGAATTAATTGGTATTAAATAAGTCCACCCACCACATCTATATATAGGGGAAGGGGAGCGAGCCAACCCTGCAACAGCCCAGTTTTCAGAAAAATCAAAAAATTTGTTTTCTGCGTGAATTGTTTGATTGTCTGATTTGTTTGTGGTGTTTGCATCCCCGATTTATCGATCGGCGATTATTTCCCCCCTCTTATCTCGTATCGGACGGAGACCGACCCTTGCCACCCTGACACTCGACCTTTCCGACACCAGGTTTCACCCGATCACCGTCGCGAAAACCGCACGAGACCAGCCGCAGCCAACGGAACGAAAACCGCGTTTAATAATTGAACGGGTTATTTTTTTAGTGCGCCGGAAAGTGTTCTCGGAACGATTCCAGCGCGAGGTGAACGCCTCCGTCTCGACGTGCTGATCGCGCAGTTCGAAGTTTTACTCCAATCGGAGGTCCTATGGACCCCCGGCGGTCAGTAACGTGAACACCGCGCGCGCGAGAGAAAAACCGGGGATGTTTTTGCAAATTGCCAGCCACCGGGGCTATATAAAGACCACCACACTCCCACCCATTTCTAGGGTTTCCCTAGCACAAAATTTGCAGCCACCCCCCTCCACTTTGCCCAGTTTGCCTCCCAGATCCCAGAATTTTCGGGTCGTTCGATCTCGCGATCGGACGCACCGGGGTGCACCACGTCAGGCCCACCTTCTCCCTTCTCTCTCTTCCTCCTCCAGCCGTGGATCTCCCGAGCCGCCGCCGCAGCCCAACCCCGGCCGGCCAGCCCCACTGCCGGACCTCTCTCCTTCCCCCCGCGCCTCTCTCCTTCATCCTCTCCTCTCCCTTCTCCCTCCTCACCTCTCCTCTCTCTCTCTGTACCGCAGGTACTGCCACCCGAGCCGCCATGGATGGCCGGCAAGCCGAGCTCCCCATCGCACCCCACGGTCGCCGGCCGGATCCAGCCGGGACCCGCCTCCAGGACCCGCCGCAACATCGTCCCATCGCCGCCCCCTCGTGCCCGGAGCCGGTGCGCCCCTCGCCGAAGGTGCTCCAGCGCCGCCGCCGGCGTGCGGTTCCGCTCGGGAGAGCGCAAGCGCCTGCTTGCTTGGACCAGCGCCAGGTGGGCCGGCAGCCCACTCCAGCAGCCAGGCTGGCCGGCCAGATCCAGGCCCAAGCCGCCAGGCCTCCCAGGCCACTGTTGGGCCGAAGCCCATGGGTGAGGCCCAGGCCGCCCCTTTTATTTTTTTCCTTCTCTGCTGTTTTTTTTCTAAGTCCTGTGTATTATTGCTGTTGATCCGTTTTTGCGATGTTAATTCCCGTTGATCCGTAGCTCCGATGACGTTGCGCCCAAAATGAAAGTTGCTAAGAATTGCGTGTACTTGAATTCATATTTTGTCAGCTTTTGCATCTGAGGTCATCTTGATTGTGTAATTGTGTGATAAACAGGGCTACCTATCGTTAACTGCTGCTAAGTTGCTGTAACTTTTATTTTATTGAAACTCCGGGACCGTGCGTCGGAATTGAGTGATTCCTTTTGCGTTGCGTTAAGCATTGTTTCTACTTCAGTTTCATGCACTCACATGCCATAATTGCTTGCTGCATCATGATTGTATCTTGCTCCAAAGTAGCTATCCTGATGTTATTGTGCTGCTGTTGCTGAAACTGTTATTTTGTTGCAACTTCGGTCGACGAGTGTGTCGCGACCGTTTATCGTAATTGAGTGATTCAAATAGCATATTGTTAAGACTTATGTCTACTTTCATCGCATGTATTGCTATGTCATGTTGCTGCACTTTAGCATATAGATTTACCCCTGTTTATACAGCATGTGTGCATAGCTTGTCTTGCTTATATCTTTTTAACCGTAACTCCGTTTGGGGTGTTCTTTATATGTAACTTGATTAGTTTTTCATGTACTTTGTGTTTATGCTATTTTTTGTTGCTTTAACCAACCGAAAATGTGGTTTAGGACAGAACATCACATAATGTTTTAATCATCGTGCGACACTTAGTGTTATGCCATGTTTAGGTTGTGCCTCACTTAAATTGACTAGCATAGATAGTTTACTTTGTGCTTCACCTCTTGACATGTTTGTGTGCTATGCCATGCTTGCTTGAGTTTCCATGTTAATAATCGTTGGTTGATCACCTGTACCTAAGAAACTTGAACCACCGTAAACGTGCGGTATTCGTCGTGTGTGACTGATACCCCACTTAAACTATTAGTAACCGTTCTTGACGATAGATCCGTATCGCGTTGTCGTGTCTCGTGTTGCCTTCTTGTTGATGCTTGCTCGTGTTTGCTTCATAGTAATAGATGCTTGCTCGTTGATTGCTTTCCAGTGTTTATCGTCTTGTGTGCTTCCGTGGGTACATTCGGGGACGATGCGAGCTTGCGATCGACTACACCTTCGGAACCCGACTTATCAACAGGCAAGGACTATACATTACTTATGATCCATTATATTTCAAACAGCGGTTTGCATGCTAGTCTAGGTTAGGTTCGATGTTTGATCCTACCACATGTTTACATCCTCTTTCAAACTGATACAGTCATGTCCCTTCCCAGCAAACCTTGTACTGTTATGTTACTATTGCTCCTTGTTCAGCCCCTGCTTAATATGCATGCTTAGGATGCTACGATGTTACCCTGTTACTCCTTGGTTTTGGATATCACATTATTATATTGTTGTTGATGATATGATTATTATAATGTTGACTATATTCGACGAAGGATGGAAGGTCTAGGATATCCCGCCCCGACGCTTTGTACCATTCGAGTCACCTAGGACCCGAGTTCCGGGTATTGGTTTTAAGACTGAGCGTGCCTAACCGCGTGTGGGATTTTATGGGGTCCCCTTTTCTTACCTATCTAGCTTCAAACATTTCTAGTGGTGGCCCAAGCTGATTTACCATTTGAAACCGTGTGTGTGCTGGTCAGCTGCCAGTAGTTTTAAAACCAACCCGGACCAGTGAGGACATAGTTCCCTTGCTGGCCCACCTTGTTCGGCTGAGGACCCGGTTTCCCATGTGTGATTAACTGGCTATCCAAACCAGAGACAGACAGTAGAGACCGATTCGAGAGTCCGGCCGGCTTTTGAGTTGGGTGTCGACTCACCGGGGGCCACCCGGATTTGTTCTTTGTTAGTTAGAGGGACCTGTCATTTCGGATCTCTTGGAACTAAATCATAAAATGGTTGCCTCTGATGGGTAGCAACTAAGAGAGATGGACGTGCGTGCAGAGCCTTGTAATGGGCAGTTGGTACACCCCTGCAGGGTTAAATCTTTTCGAGAAGCCATGTCCACGGTTATGGAAGACTTGAGACCTACTCCTTGTTCATAGACAACAACAGCTGAGATAATCTTTAGAAAATTTGACCCATGTGTGTGTGTGCCTTGACTGCTTCTTCTTCGTCGGGATGCGAAGAGGAGGACAAGGATATGATAGGTGTTATGTTTGTGTAGTAGGTGGATAGCAGACTTGTTGGAGGCGATTCCGCATCGAATGATTGGTTTCTTATCTTACTCTCTAGATCGTTAGCCACTTCATAAATGCTAGTGCGGCAGCAACCTCACCACTTACCCCTTTCTTACCGTAAACTACTAGTTTTCCTAGAATGACGAGTGATGAAGTCCTTGCTGGGTCAGATGACCACTACAGTTGGGTGCTGAGTACCTATGTACTCATGATACTACCCACAAACTCTTTTCAGGGTTCTTGATCGACAACAGGTATGGTGATCGCCGTTTCACGTGGAGACTCGACGACGACTAGTTAGGCGGATCCCTGCGGAGGGCCTGGACCCGTGTGGTTATGGGATCGATGTTTTTCTCTTTGCCACTAGGCACTTGATTGTAGTCTATACTCAGACATATATCTTCCGTTGTTGCATTGTATTAAAACAGTTTTATGCCGATTGTATGAGATGTTGTATCCTTGTATATGTAATGTTGTGATATCGTGTTGGAAATCCGGGGCATATGACTTCTTCATATGTCGCGGTGGGACCGATATGTGCTTCGTCCCCGGATCTGGATGGAAACATCTAGATCTGGAACAGTACCGCATATCGGGCCTTACAACTTGGTATCAGAGCCTTACCGGCCGTAGGATCCCTTCTCTGGCCGAAGTCGAGTCTAGACAAAAACTATTTTGTAGTTACTAAGTTAGTTATCGGAGAGTAGGAATCTTTTTCTCCTTACCCTTGCTCTGGTCAGGACAAGTGACGTAAGAGTTTTAATTCTCGCGTTATCCCCTTTCAAACTCTAGGATCTCGTGTGTGTGTGGAGTATCGAAACCATTACAATGCCTTGCCTGCAGCGTATTGTCTCGATTCCGATCTCAGGTTTGGGAAATCCTGTAGTACCTTTAGTTCTTCCGACTTTGGGTAAACATCTTGGTCGTCTGTTGACTTCAGTCCTCTTGTCTGGTATCCTCGCAATTGGCGTGAGAATGCTTCCCTTGATCTTCGCTTTCAACTGTCATTCCTGCTCTTGACACCGACGGTTTCGTATTTTTTACGATGTCGTCTCTCTGCGGAAATTTATCTCGACAGAAGTTCGACGTCGACATGGAGCAAAGTCCCTTGTTGCTGGTGTTGAAGATCGTCGTCTTTCTTTTCTCTTCCCTCCCCTCCCCCGGATCGTCCTGGATCTTGGGACGAGATCCCTTGTTGGTGGTGTTGTATTGTAACAACCCAGTTTTCAGAAAAATCAAAAATTTTGTTTTCTGCGTGAATTGTTTGATTGTCTGATCTGTTTGCGGTGTTTGCATCCCTGATTTATCGATCGGCGATTATTTCCCCCCCTCTTATCTCGTATCGGACGGAGACCGACCCTTGCCACCCTGACAATCGACCTTTGCGACACCGGGTTTCACCCGATCATCGTCGCGAAAACCGCACGAGACCAGCCGCAGCCAACGGAACGAAAACCCCGTTTAATAATTAAACGGGTTATTTTTATAGCGCGCCGGAAAGTGTTCTCGGAACGATTCCAGCGCGAGGTGAACGCCTCTGGCTCGACGTGCTGATCGCGCAGTTCGAAGTTTTAGCCGAATCGGAGGTCCTGCGGACCCCCGGCGGTCAGAAACGTGAACACCGCGCGCGCGAGAGAAAAACCGGGGATGTTTTTGCAAACTGCCAGCCACCGGGGCTATATAAAGACCACCACACTCCCACCCATTTCTAGGGTTTCCCTAGCACAAAATTTGCAGCCACCCCCCTCCACTTTTCCCATTTTGCCTCCCAGATCCCAGAATTTTCGGGTCGTTCGATCTCGCGATCGGACGCACCGGGGTGCGCCACGTCAAGCCCACCTTCTCCCTTCTCTCTCTTCCTCCTCCAGCCGTGGAGCTCCCGAGCCGCCGCTGCAGCCCAACTACGGCCGGCCAGCCCCACTGCCGGACCTCTCTCCTTCCCCCCACGCCTCTCTCCTTCCTCCTCTCCTCTCCCTTCTCCCTCCTCACCTCTCCTCTCTCTGTACCGCAGGCACTGCCGCCCGAGCCTCCATGGATGGCCGGCGAGCCGAGCTCCCCGTCGCGCCCCACGGTCGCCGGCCGGATCCAGCTGGGAGCCGCGTCCAGGACCCGCCGCAGCCCCATCCCTGCGCCGCCCCCTCGTGCCCGGAGCCGGTGCGCCCCTCGCCGGAGGTGCTCCAGCGCCGCTGCCGGCGTGCGGTTCCGCTCGGGAGAGCGCAAGCGCCTGCTTGCTTGGACCAGCGCTAGGTGGGCCGGCAGCCCACTCTAGCATCCAGGCCGGCCGGCCAGATCCAGGCCCAATCCGCCAGGCCTCCCAGGCCACTGTTGGGCCGAAGCCCATGGGTGAGGCCCAGGCCGCCCCTTTTATTTTTTTTCCTTCTCTGTTGTTTTTTTTTCCAAGTCCTGTGTATTATTGCTGTTGACACGTTTTTGCGTTGTTAATTCCTGTTGATCCGTAGCTCCGACGACGTTGTACCCAAAATGAAAGTTGCTAAGAATTGCGTGTACTTCAATTCATCTTTTGTGAGATTTTTCATCTGAGGTCATCTTGATTGTGTAATTGTGTGCTAAACAGGGCTACCTATCGTTAACTGCTGCTAAGTTGTTGTAACTGTTATTTTATTGAAACTTCAGGCGACGGTTGCTTCGCAACCGTGCGTCGGAATTGAGTGATTCCTTTTGTGTTGCGTTAAGCATTGTTTCTACTTCATTTTCATGCACTAACATGCCATAATTGCTTGCTGCATCATGATTCTATCTTGCTCCAAAGTAGCTATCCTGATGTTATTGTGCTGCTGTTGCTGAAACTGTTATTTTGTCTCAACTTCGGTCGACGAGTGTGTCGCGACCGTTTATCGTAATTGAGTGATTCGAATTGCATATTGTTAAGAATCATGTATAATTTCATCCCATGTATTGCTATGTCATGTTGCTACACTTTAGAATATAGATTTACCCCTGTTTATACAGCATGTGTGCATAGCTTGTCTTGCCTATATCTTTTTAACCGTAACTCCGTTTGGGGTGTTCTTTATATGTAACTTGATTAGTTTTTCGTGTACTTTGTGTTTATGCTATTGTTTGTTGCTGTTAACCAACCAAAAATATGGTTTAGGACAGAACATTACGAAATTTTTAATCATCGTGCGGCACTTAGTGTTATGCCATGTTTAGGTTGTGCCTCACTTAAATTGACTAGCATAGATAGTTTACTTTGTGCTTCACCTCTTGACATGTTTGTGTGCTATGCCATGCTTGCTTGAGTTGCCATGTTAATAATCGTTGTTTGATCACCTGTAGCTAAGCAACTTGAACCACCGTAAACGTGCGGTATTCGTCGTGTGTGACCGATACCCCACTTAAACTGTTAGTAACCGTTCTCGACGATAGACCCGTATCGCGTTGCCGTGTCTCGTGTTGCCTTCTTGTTGATGCTTGCTCATGTTTGCTTCATAGTAATAGATGCTTGCTCGTTGATTGCTTTCTAGTGTTTATCGTCTTGTGCTCTTCCGCGGTTACCTTCGGAGATGATGCGAGCTTGCGATCAACTACACCTTCGGAACCCGACTTATCAATAGGAAAGGATTATACATTACTTATGATCCATTCTATTTCAACCAGCGGTTTGCATGCTAGTCTAGGTTAGGTTCGATGTTTGATCCTACCAAATGTTTACAGCCTCTTTCAAACCGATACAGCCATGTCCCTTCCCAGCAAACCTTGTACTGCTATGTTACTATTGCTCGTTGTTCAGCCCCTGCTTAGTATGCATGCTTAGGATGCTACGATGTTACCCTGTTACTCCTTGGTTTTGGATATCACATTATTATATTGTTGTTGATGATATGATTATTATAATGTTGACTATATTCGACGAAGGATGGAAGGTCTAGGCTATCCCGCCCCGACGCTTTTTTCCATTCGAGTCACCTAGGACCCGAGTTCCGGGTATTGGTTTTAAGACTGAGCGTGCCTAACCGCGTGGGGGATTTTATGGGGTCCCCTTTTCTTACCTATCTAGCTTCAAACATTTCTAGTGGTGGCCCAAGCTGATTTACCATTTGAAACCGTGTGTGTGCTGGTCAGCTACCTGCAGTTTTCAAACCAACCCGGACCAGTGAGGACATAGGTCCCTTGCTGGCCCACCTTGTTCGGCTGAGGACCCGGTTTCCCATGTGTGATTAACCGGCTATCCAAACCCGAGACAGACGGTAGAGACCGATTCGAGAGCGCGGCCGGCTTTTGAGTTGGGTGTCGACTCACCGGGGGCCACCCGGATTTGTTCGTTGTTAGTTAGAGGGACCTATCGTTTCGTATCTCTTGGAACTAAATCATAAAATGGTTGCCTATGATGGGTAGCTACTAAGAGAGATGGACGTGCGTGCGGAGCCTTGTAATGGGCAGTTGGTACACCCCTGCAGGGTTAAATCTTTTCGAGAAGCCGTGTCCACGGTGATGGACGACTTGAGACCTACTCCTTGTTCATAGACAACAATAGCTGAGATAATCTTTATATAATTTGACCAACGTGTGTGTGTGCCTTGACTGCTTCTTCTTCTTCGGGATGCGAAGAGGAGGACAAGGATAGGATAGGTGTTATGTTTGCGTAGTAGGTGGATAGCAGACTTGTTGGAGGCGATTCCTCATCGAATGCTTGGCTTCTTATCTTACTCTCTAGATCGTTAGCCACTTCATAAATGCTAGTGCGGCAGCAACCTCACCACTTACCCCTTTCTTACCGTAAACTACTAGTTGTCCTAGAATGACGAGTGATGAAGTCCTTGCTGGGTCAGATGACCACTACAGTTGGATGCTGAGTACCTCTGTACTCATGATACTACCCCCAAACTCTTTTCAGGGTTCTTGATCGACAACAGGTATGGTGATCGCCGTTTCACGTGGATACTCGACGACGACTAGTTAGGCGGATCCCGGCGGAGGGCCTGGACCCGTGTGGTTATGGGATCGATGTTTTTCTCTTTGCCACTAGGCACTTGATTGTAGTCTGTACTCAGACATATATCTTCCGTTGTTGCATTGTATTAAGACAGTTGTATGCCGATTGTATGAGATGTTGTATCCTTGTATATGTAATGTTGTGATATCGTGTTGGAAATCCAGGGCATATGACTTCGTCATATGTCGCGGTGGGACCGATATGTGCTTCGTCCCCGGATCTGGATGGAAACATCTAGATCTGGAACAGTACCGCATATCGGGCCTTACAAACCCCCTCCCTTCGCAATGTGGGACTAAAGTCCCTTGCCAAGGGGGGGTTTGCCAGCCAAAGGGGGGAGGGGCCGCACCCCACATGGGCCCTAGGGCCCATGGCGCCTCCTCCCTTTCCTTTTTCTTTTTTCTTTTTCCCTTGTAGTCCCCTAATGGGCTTCTTTCATAAACAAGGCCCATTGCACTTTTTAACAATAAAATGTTTTTAATTATTAATTCATTTAATTAAAAAACAAAACATATTATTTTTCTCCCGGTGATCCGGAACACCTTCCGGCTCACTCAGAACATCCTTCGAACCAACAGGAACTTTTCCGGTATGTCTTCCCTTATTATCCGGTAACTCCTATAGTTCATAGAAGGTCTCCAATAACATCGAGCCCTTAAGTGTGTTACCCTACGGTCCAAGAATACTCCAGTCATGACCGAGATGAGGCTACGGTCAATGATCATCAGCGGGACCTGGATGCCCATAATGACCCCTGTGCATTCCAGATATTAAACCGATTGAACCGTCACGTCGTATAGCATTCCCTTTTCCATCGATACTAGATTAGTCCGAGATTCGATCAGTGACATCCTATGTCATTGGAAAGGCTTCGCATGTCAAGGTACCTCTGGCGAAATAACACACCATTCTGGCAGAAATCCTTGGTATATAATATTTGTTGTTCTGTTGTCCAGAAGCAAAAATAATCAGTAGTGCGGGACAAGGCATATGGACTGACTCCAAAGAATCGGTATTTCTTTTGATATTTCTCGAGGTTCAACTCGGGACCATGGTGCGAAGAACAACCAGTACCCAGGAAGATAGGAAAGGTTTCCCTTTGGTAATTTGAGTCCAGCTGGGTGTCTTGAGTAGGAACACAATGCAAACGAATCCTTTGTTGGCGAGTGGATGGAGCAATGTTTGAGGGCCCAGCCGCCTGAGCAACAATAAGTTCCAGTTCTTGGGAGGGATTCATTATCTCCACTTGTTCATCATCTTCAGCGCTAGCATGAGCTTGATTTGCTTTGGAATCTACAACAGAATGAGCCGAAGAATAATCGCGTGATCTGGGTGAAGCAGAAGCTGGTATGGAGTGTTGGGGAGTATCGGCTTCGTAACGAGGGGAAGGCGGTGGAGCGGGGGAGTGAGGTATAGTGGAAATGGGGTTGGAAACTTGTTGAGGGATGGGAGGTTGTGGTGGAGTGGGAGTACTAGGTAGAATGGATTCAGTAGCAGGTGGAGTTGGTGTGGGAATGCGGGGAGTAGGGATTCTGGTAGGAGTGGAAGCTTTTGGTGGAGGTGTAAGAGCTTTTGGTGCAGAGGAGAGTGGTTTCCGGGAAGTGGTAGGAACTTTCTTGGGGGCAGGAGGAGCATAGGCTTGAACTTGTTCTGGTGGGCTGGACGCATCGTCTTCGTCATCCATGTCAGTCGCGGATGCCAGAGTCATGCGTCTCTTCTTGGCAGAATTTTTCTGAGAAGCGGGATCAGGAGATTTAGCTTCGACGGTGGCTTTCCTCTTCTTCGAATCATTTTCCATTACGGCGGCATTTTGATTCTTGCAAAGTTCCTCAACAACAGCTCGAACCTTGCCTTTGTAGACCAAAACGTCACCCTTGGTGACGAGATTTGCTTCGGTGATCTGTTGAAGCATAGAGATGGCTTGAGCTTGGAAATCTTCATCAGTCTCTTCCTCAGCATTTTGCTGAAACTTGTGAATCTTGGCAGATTCAGCTCTGTCTTTAGCTGACAAATCCTTCAGAGTTGTCATATGATTTACAATCATTTCTTAAATGGTAAGAGGTATGTAAACATCACCAATATCAACTTCTTTAGCATTTGCAGCCTCTCCCTTTTTCCAGAGGGCTTCATTGATTCCCAATGCATCCTAGAGTTCAGCATCACGAGGATCGAGAAACTGATGTTGACTTTGGCATTCCTCATCCTCATGTGCTTCAGGAATAGGTGTTCTCTTTTGCTTCAGCTTAGGGTTGTCAGCAGTGGGAGTCATATCGACCCTGGAGCGCTTCTGTGCAGCCCTGGCCTCCTTCTCAGCTTTCTTGGTTGAAAGTTGTGCAAGAGCAGCCTTTCTCTTCGAGTTAGATTGCTTCAATTGTTGAGGTTCCACGGCAGCCTTTTTCTCATTTTCTTCGGCTACAGCGAGCTTTTGCTTCGTGTCAACAACTTCAGCGGCCTTTGTGGATGCAGCCAGTTCCTTCTTCTTCTGAGCTGCTTCCTTGTTAGCTCTTTGTTTATCACCAACCTCTTTGTCTAGCTGGTTGTGCTTTAGAGCTTATCCGAAGTTTTTCTTGCGCAATTCGGCTTCAGTAGGCCTGCGAGTGGCATCTTGGGTCACAGAGGGACCAGGTTTAGCAACTGTGGCCTTCGACTTTGAGGGGGCAGCAGGATTCTAAGCAGGCTTTTGCTTTGAGGGGTCGTGCTTTTTCTTCGACCTCCTCTCAGTTGAGGCAGCTTGGGGAGGTGGCTTGGAAGCCACTGGTTTTTCAATCACCAGATTCGTTGTGTCTATCATTGGGCGTGCAGCTGGCTTGTCAGTGGGGTCTTGAATACGAATGCCTTTGGAGGCAGGTTTTTCACCAGGCTTCTTATTCAACGAAATGCGAATCTTTTCTTTCTGAGGGGGAGCAACCGGAACATGCTCCGACTCATCATCTTCTTCGACGGAAGGATCATCTTCTTCCATGGAGTCCTCAAGAGACGTGGAAACTCATGGCATCGAAGTAGTGCTCCTCGTTGCTTACCCCAACTGGAAGGTTGGATGTAGCCTAGCAAAAAGCTTCCCATGGCAAAGATACCAAGGTTCGAGTCAATCCAGTAGGACTCCAAGATCGACAAGTAGGTGGCGCGGAAAGAGATGCGCCGTTTTAATGATAATCAGTTGCGTTACCTGGACCTGCACAAACAACAAGTAACTTTGCTCCCAATGAGTACAGAGGGGTTGTCAATCCCTCCGGGCTTGTCGTTTACAAAGGATCAAACACGAGAGGATAATGATAGTTACAATTGCAAAGAAAAGTAAAAGAAGTAAATAAAATGGAGGTTTAAATAGTGGTAGAAATATGGACCGGGGTCCTATGATGTTCACTAGTGATGTCTCTTTCCCAAAAGACGATAAAACAACTAAGGTGGGTGAACAAATTACAGCTAGGAAATTAACAGAATTATAAACGCACCGCAATGCTAATTATGCTACTTGAAAGTAAGAGGCTCAAAAGTATGGGCATTACTCCAAGACAAGTAGATAGAAATCCATCTGCATCTACTCACTAAGAATCCACCTTGAGATATCTATACAGAAGATCTCGTTGGTATTAAGTTGCAAGTCCCACCCAAAGTGTAAACTCAAAGCAACAGACAATTGCATTAACAATCTATGTGTAAGGTAAACAATCCTTGCAACCGCGGTTACAAGAACCGTTGTTTTCTCCCTGGTGGCAACAACACATCCCCTAGTGTCATGGTTTTGTCACTCAACCTAGACATCGGGGGGCATGAACCCACAATCATGCATAACGCTCCCTCTTGGAGTTACTATCTACTACTTGGCCAAATCAATAAAAAGCAACGGAGAACATGCAAGAATTACTCAAGAACAAAATATAAAAGGTAAACCAAATATATAACTCATCACGATCTGAACATAATCTCATAATACATCGGATCCCAGCAAACACAGTATAGAAACAGCAGGAAAATTACATAGGTGCCTTGATCATGTAGGGCAGCTCACAAGGACTAAACATTGAAGATCAATATTGAGAGAAGACATCGCATAGATACTAGTCATGCACCCATGGTCAAAGGGGGGCTACTCACGGCACATACATGAAGCTTCCATGGTGGTGGAGAAGCTCTCGGAGGTTAATACTCCCTCCGACAGGGTGCTGGGAAGAGGTCTTCTGGTGCTCCTGATCTTGGAACCGCGGCTGCGGTGGAACAGAGAGGTATGTCGCGATACGGGGTTCTCCTCAAGGGTTTCTGGAACGAAGAGGTAATATAGGCCAAAGGGGGCAGCCAGGGGCCACCTGGGTCTCCCAAGCGCCGTGGTGGCACGGACAAGGGTGGGGCCGCGCCACCTGGCCGCCTGGGCGCTAGGTGGGGCCCCCTGTCCCTCCTTCGGGGTTCCGGAAGCTTCCGTTCTGCTGATTTTTCTGGAATTTTTAGAGCACTTTTAATTGGGGTAAAATCACTGCAACTAAAAGACATCGGCAGGCAAAAACTGGCACTGGGTGCACTAAGTTAGTAGGGGTTAGTCCAAATATGTGTAAAATGATATGAAAATGTAGAAAAACATGTAGCAGTGTCACATAAAAGTGCATGGAACAAGAAGAAATTATAGATACGTTTGGGACGTATCAACATCCCCAAGCTTAATTCCTGCTCGTCCTCGAGTAGGTAAATGATAACAAGGATAATTTATGTGGTGACATGCTAACACACATATAAGAAGTTCAAAGTAAAGCAAGTAAGATGTGCAATTCAAGTCAAGAAAATAACAAGCAAGAGACTTAGTATTGATTCTAGCAAAGCATGAACAAAAAGGTGCAAAATCTCTCGTTGTCCATGACTCGAATATCTCCAAATGGTGATTGCGTGCAAGCAATGGGAGATGGGATTAGAGAATATAAAAAATATATAGTTTAATTCAGAACTCAATCTACTAAAGTTTCACACTTAGTCTCCTTCGGTATCTTATTTTGACTCATCCTTAGACCACTAGTCAGGTACAAGTCAACCTGATCCTCTCCCTTTGGACTTTGAGCACTCATGCAAAGGATGAGCACGAGCAAGATACATTGACACTTAGGATGGAAAAGATATAAATGATGGGGAAGGAAGACAAAAAAGGTGTGAAAGGCTCACATCAATGAGTACAATCATAGACGAGAGAAAGCCAAATGATAGATATGATGTGAGGAGTAGGGATTTCCATGCAACGGATGTACAAATGAGGTAAGGTAAGTTCTCCAATGGAACTAGTGGGGGTGCATCAAACTTGATTGCTCATGAAGACCTCATACGTCTCAAACGTATCTACTTTGCCAAACATTTTTGCTATTATTTTGCCCTCATTCTTGCATGATTTGGACGAAACTAACCCGGACTAACGCTGTTTCCAGCAGAGCTGCCTGTATGGTTTTATTGTGAGCAGGAAAATGGATTTTTAGGTGTCTCAGAAAATTCCAGGAAAAATCACAGAAAATCCACGCACCCGAAGGGCCACTGTGCCATAAGTGGGACCACAGGGCAGCCAAGGGGGGCCCAGGCGCCCCCCTGGCGCGGCCAGGGGTGGGGCCGTGCCCTCCCCCCTCCTCTGGTGAACTACCGAGGCTACTATTTATTCCTGTGACGAGGAAATCCCGAAACAGAAGTCGTTTTCCCAATTCGTGTCGGGGAGCCGCCGCATCCCTCTGTTCTTCTCCGGGAGGGCTAATCTTGAGGCTGTTTTGGCCTCTCGTGAGGGGAGATCATTGCCATCGTCACCATCATCACCACTCCATCCTCCCTCCATGACTTCTCGATCCATGTGTGAGTAATTCCCTACTGTAGGCAAAGGGGATGGTAGGGATTGGATGAGTTAGAACAGGTAATAGTTTCTCAGATTGTTAGGGGCATGTTGGCTATCATTTAGATTGTTGTTTATCATCTCTGCTTCAACTTGTTTCTCTTAATGCTTGTCACTTTGGGCCCGAGTGCCATGATTTCAGATCTGAACCCTATGTGTTTGCTTGAATATATTTGTGTTCTTGATCCTACCTATGAGTTGTATGCACCTGTTATTGTCCGGAACCGGCGATCCCAAAGGTGACAGCTTGGGACACCAAAGGGGATGGACTATAGTTTGAGTATTCCATGTATCCATTGATTGTTAATGCTTTGTTCCGGTGCTCTTTGACAGGAGCACCTTAATCTCCATAAGTTCCTTTTGGCCCCGTTCGTAGCGGGATGGTAGGACAAAAGATGTTGTGCAAGTTCTTATTGCAAGCACGTACAACTACCTGTGGGGTACATGCCTGATGTTTGATTTATGCCTAGATGATCATTGATTTTCTTTGTGCCTTGCCCCAAGTTAAATACATGATGTGCCTTATCCATGCAGCGCCCAACCATCCATCTCCCTAGCCTACAGTATTTTTAATTCTGCTGGTTACTAGTTGTTTACTTTTGCTGTTTTATTGTCGCTATTTCACCACCACTATTTCCGTTGCTATCATCACCTCCATATCATAGTTACTACTAATATCTTGTTGCAAGTAAGTGTATCTCAGGTGCGGTGGAATTGACAACTCCACTGTCAAAGCTTGTGGGTATTCTTTGGCTCCCCTTGAGTCGAATCTATAAATTGGATTATTCATACCCGCGAAGAGTATCTCGATCCCCTGCAGTTGTGGGTTATCAAGCCTATGTTCTGGCGCCGTTGCTGGGGAGCATAGCTTTATTCACAAGTCTACTTGAAGTATTTTACCTGCTGCAATTTATCCGCTATGGGTAAGAAAGAAGACCCCAAGGTCCCGATCTTACCATCCCGTACGAGAAAAGGTACCGTTCTGAACAGTAGTGCTACACTTGATTCACCTTCAGTTATGAGTAAGTTTGCTTCACCTCCACCACATGATGCTTCTACTGAATCTGTTACTATGTACGATACTTTTGATGATGCTTCTACTACTCTTGATGATATTGGTTCACTTAGTCACGCTCTTGAGAAACAGATCGCTGCTGCAAAAAAATCTGGAATTGAAATTACCGATACTTGCTACCCTTTTGATGGAACTTACAATTATCCTGATCTGAGTAAACTCAAGGAGAGACTCCTTGATGATGATTATATTATACTTGATGATGATTTATGCAGGGAGCTAAGAGAGTTTGTCGACTCTGACCCTGATGCTATTAAGAAGCTTCTCGAAGAATACTCCCTGATGAACAAGACCGTTCCTGATCCTAAATTTGCTACATCTCCCATATGCATCAATGATCCTGATTATAATTTCTCTGTTGATCTTTCAATTATATCTATGGTTGAATTTGACCCCTTTTATGGCAGAGAAAATGATGATGCTATTTCACACCTGACCAAACTCACTGAGTTGGGTGGCTTGTTTACTATAGATGAAAAGATACGAAACTTCTATGTTACTAAGCTTATTCCTTTCTCTTTAAAGGAAGGTGCTAGAGCATGGTATGATGCACTACCATGTGGTTCCATTAGGAGTCCTCAAGACTTAGCTCACTCTTTTGTTGATAAGTACTTTCCTGCTCATATGCAACATGTTGCTTTACGAAGAATTTATAACTTTAAACATTTGCAGGATGAGAACCTCCCTAAAGCTTGGGGGAGGTATTGCAGTCTGATCCAGGCTAGGCCAGGACATGGAGTCCCTAAGAATGAATTAATTGATTTATTTTATGCTGGTCTAACTGATGAATCTAGATCCTATTTGGACAGTTGTGCTGGTTGTGTTTTCAGGAAAAGAACACCGGACGATGCAGAGAATTAATGGGAAAGTTTTCCAAGAACCACGAAGATTGGTCCGTCCCTGAACCACCTCCACCACCAAAAAAAAGGGGCATTCTTGTCCTAAGCCCCGAAGATATGCAAGAAGCGAAGAAGTCTATTAAAGAGAAGGGTATTAAAACTGAAGACGTAAAGAATCTACCCCCTATTGAGAAGTTGTGTGAGCCTACCACTCACCCTCCAATGGTAGAGGTACACTCTCTTTTAGATTTCAATGCAAGTGACATTCCTCATGGTAAGCCTCCTGATCAATGTTTAGATGAGCTTGATAATTTTATTATGAAGCAAAATCACTTTAATGAGAGGATACAAAGTCAGTTGCATGATAATTCCCTTGTTATCAAAAGCTTGCTTGATGTTCTAGGTAGAACAGTTAATGATGTTAAATGTCTTGTGAAGCATTTTCATATGGTTCAAACTCAGCTTGATCAAATTTCTAATGTGCAAAAATATTTGCTTGCTAATAATGCCAAACAGGATATACAGGCCTTCGGGATTAAAACCCGAGGAGGAACTAGCACTCAAGATCCTCTCTTTCCGAAAGGGCATCCGAAGAGGATCGAGCAAGATTCTAAAATACAGGAAGAAGAAATTGTTAGCTCTCCGAAGAAGAAGAATAAGCACAAAGAAGCTGACAATTCCTATGAACCAAATAGTATATCTACCTCCGATGCTGAGACTGCAGACGGTGCTGAACCGGAAAAGGATATTGAAAAGAATGATCCACCCGAAGTTCGAGAAGAAGAAGCACCCGATAAACGCAATAAATACACTAGAGAAGACTTCATTGCAAGAATACATGGGAAGGAAAGAGATCCATGGGTACAGAAACCCATGCCCTTTCCAGGTAAGTCTCTCAAAACTAAAGAAGAAGAGCATTACAATAAGTTTTGTGAGTGGATGAAACCTCTTTTTCTTCAAATTCCTTTGACTGATGCTATTAAGTTACCTCCTTACTCGAGATATATGAAAGATATTGTTACTAATAAAAGAAAGTTCCTAATGAAGCAATATCTACTATGCTTTCTAACTACTCTTTTCGTGGCAAGATTCCTGAGAAGCTTGGTGATCCAGGTATACCCACCATTCCTTGCTCCATAAAGAATAATTATGACAGGAATGCTCTATGTGATCTGGGAGAAGGAGTGAGTGTTATGCCTTTTTCTCTTTACAAGAGACTTTGTTTAGAAAAACTAATCCCTACAGATATCTCTCTTCAGATGGCTGACAAGTCAACATCCGTTCCCATTGGTATTTGTGAGGATGTTCCCGTTGAAGTTGCTAATTGTTTAATCCTTACTGATTTTGTTGTGCTTGACATGCCCGAGGATGGGAGCATGTATATTATTCTTGGTAGACCTTTTCTTAACACTGCAGGTGCTATTGTTGATTGCAATAAAGGAAAGGTTACTTTTAATGTGAATGATAAAGAACACACGGTGTATTTTCCGAAGAAGATTGACAATAGGCATGGCCTCAACTCTATAGAGAATATCGAGACCGTGAAGATTGGTGAGTGAGATTGTCCTCTACATGTGCACCACAAATACAAAACCATTATGGTAGGACAATATCCATTAAAGTAAAGGTACCATGAATGCCTCATAGTAAGTGAAACTTTTTTCTCTATGTATTGCTAGTTTGGTAGTAGGACTTGATCAACCTTGCTATTAGATGAGTTTTATATAAGTAAAAAGTAGAGGTTGTTATGTTTGCATTTCTTTTAGCTTCATCTTTCTTGTTGTACCAAGTTTATATGTTTTTGAAGCTTCACAATTCTAATCACTAGTTCAATTTTTCAGAAAGTTTCGCGCCTTTTTGAACTTCAAAATTCTTTCAACAGTGAAGTTGTCAGAAAAATTCCAGAAAAATTATAATAAAAAATTCCATGCCGGGAGTGACCCAGAGGCACCTGGGGCTGACTAGGGGGGCCACCAGTGGCCCAGGCGGCCAGATGGCGTGGCCTGCCCCCCGGTCGCGCCCATAGGGCGCCTGGGGCCCACAGGCCCCACCTCCAGGTATGTCTTCTTCCCCCTTCCTCCTCTCTCTCCAAAAACACGAGTTCTGCTCCAGTTCTTGCGTTTTTGCTGTGCTTGGAGGTGATTTTTTATCTCTCTCTACAGCCCATCATTCGACCTGAGATTTTGAGAAAATACTCTCTGGTATGTAACTCCTTCACTCGTCCAATTAGATTTTTGATTGGTGGCTTCATTTGTGAGTATTTAGTAGCTTTTGGTGCTGTTCATATGAGCTTGCATGCATGTGTAGAAATTTATTTTCCAAGTTTTGATGCAAGTTTATGCCTTAGGTAAGTGGGTAGAGTAGTTTGCCTCAATGCACCTTGTTTAAATCCTTGTTTTTGTGAATTGTACAAAAAATTCAGAAATGAGTTTCTTTTGGAAAAGAAAAAGGATGGCTTGGGAATAAGAAGCCCGAGCGCTCCGATCGAGTTACTAGAGCTGCAGCTTCACCCTCAGCAGTTAGGGTGAGCTACAATGAAGATCATGTGCCCCTGGAGTTGTTGGAAGACACAAGTCCAGCATACGCAATGATGTATCCGTGCGATGATTTTCTTACAGCTGTAGGAACTAAGGATGAATTTTATGGCCTTTGTGCCAATGCAGGTTTGACACGGCTAGCATTATGCCGTGTAGTACAATACAAAAAGCTTACCTCCTGCTTTGTTAACAGTTTTTGTTATAACCATGATGCTGGAACCGTCGAGTTCAAACTTTATAATGATCTCATAACCATGTCTTTGGCACAGTTTTGTGATATAATAGGTGTGCCGAACGTTGGTCAGACAACGAAGATGACCATGCAGCCTTCTGGGTTGAGGACCCTCTTCAACTCCCTTTGTTGCCAGGAGGAGACCGACATTCGGCGTACGAAGATTTCCAGCATTCAGTTTCCACACCTCAGGTATTTTGCGTATTTTGTTGCTAGAGGGGTGTTAGCTCGTGACAACACGAGCAATGGCTCTGCACCAGATTTCGCTATTTTTGCGAACACCCTCTCTGATAAGAATGAGTATAATGTGGGCGCCTTGATTGCTCGGCGCCTTGTTACGAACAGTAACAAAGGCGATTTATATGGTGGCATTTACGCCACACTTATCCTTGAGTCTCTTGAGCGCACCCCGCATCCTGATGATGTTCCCTTTTCATATGCGAGTCTCGATCTTGCGGCTATGAAGAGGCATAAGTTTGTTACCATGACTTCCCAGTTTCGTAACCTTGATTATATTTTGAGGTTTGAAAGGACCATTACTCGTGAGATCCGTCTACCTGCACCAATTTTGTTTGATAGCACTCTCAGGAACGGATGGTCCTTCAACGAGATTCAGTTCGATGAGTTCATGGCTCATTACCAGCCGCATAACCCGATGGAGGTGGTTTTGCCCGATGAGGAGGAGCATGGTGAGTTCCCACCTTTGTAGGGAGAGACCTGCACCGAGCAGGTCGAGGGGCCTTCTTCCACTTGGAGCGCATGGCCTTCCTCATGGGAGGACCCGAGGACTTCGGTGTACGCACCGGAGGGCTCATACGACTCCTGGGCTCACCATTGCCCCGGAGCAGGAGGCTCTTGGGGGAAGTAGCTGCTACCAACTTAGGCGAAAAGCCTAAGCTTGGGGGAGTACGTTCCTTTCTCACCTTTCCATTGTATTATCCGTTTTCATTTTGTTCGCTTTGATCTTTTTGAAGTTTTTGCCCATTTTTCTTTGTTCTTTTATTTTGCGAAAACAACAAAAAGATTTATCTTTTATTTTTCTTTCGCTAAATATTTGAAAAATCCAAAAATATTTTCTTTTCTCTCTTTAGTTTGCTTTGTTGCAGTCCGTAATGGCATTTGCACTTGATTATATTTCCTACGTTCAACCGTGCAAGCGACAAGGCAGTTATGACGAAGATCGACGAAAGGGATGCAACAAGAAAAACCGGTATGAACTCTTTTTGTTTCTACTTTTGTACATATGCTTGTACTTATGATTAGAGACCAGCTTGTAGCGACATAGTGCTATGTTTACAATGCTTTCCCAGTGTTCATGCTTTCCTTGTGGCTAATCTCAAATTGCTAGAGTAGATAATGTGTTGTTGAAATGATTTACATGCTTTTCATTGTTCATGGTTTGGCATACTAAAGTGGTATTTCCCTTTGGAGAACTCTTGGATTGACTTGGCACATGCTTACACATGTTTATGACTGAAAAGTCTACTATGCCTTGATGATCTTTGAATTTTAGAATAGTTGCATGATTATGACTGTTATTGCTCTCTAGTTGGTCGCTTCCTAGTCTTTTGCTAGCCTTCGCTCGCACCAAGCGGATTTCTGCTTGTGCATCCAAAATCCTTGAAACCAGTTTTTCCATATGAGTCCACCATACCTTCCTATGTGGTATTTACCGGCCATCCTAACGAAGACTTTCTTGTACCATCTCCTGTGTTGTGCCTCTGCTTCAGCTCATGAGGAAGTAGTAGGTAATTCATGACCGTCTTATGTTAGACATGTTTTATTCCGGGATTGCATGTCTAATCTACAAACCCCTAATACGAGGAGGGACTGGCATGAGTGCGCCCAGCTCACAAAAGATAATCACAACCAACAAACCCTCCTTCACGCTTTGTCTATGAGAAATCAGAAAACTTTGGCAGTGATAAACAAAGGAGATTAAGGGGATGTGATCGTCTCCATCTTGGGAGCCGTTCCTCGAAACATGTCTAGCGTAAGAGGTGATTGAGTTGTCTACTAGCGTTCGTTGACAAACCATGCACCTCCCAAAACACTTTTTATTTCTGTTTTCAAAACCAAGAGCTCTGGTAAAAGTTTTGTTTTTGCTTCCAACCACGGGTATTCAACCTTTCCATAAAACTCCACGGTTTGAGAGTCTCCACCTTCTTTCTTCAAAGAACGAACTAAGAGAGCATAATTGTCATTCTGAGTGTAATGTGCATTGTCCCAAAGTATTACATTGTCTTTTGCATGATTGTGGTATTACTTATTCTGAAGTTCTTAGTTCTACTCTCCTTTAAAACTCCGGAGGAGTTTCTGCATTTATGTTTTGCTTCACTCATGGAGGCTAGCGAAATACCACTCTAGTATGTTCAAGCTTTGTGCATTGTAATCTTGTCTTGATTTTCAGTAGCATATTATTTACTTTTAGTTGTTTGTGATTGATCACTTGAAAGAAGTGTTGCTTCGTGCATTGTCCTCATAGCATTGTTTTGATACTCGCTAAATTCTTTTCGTAGTACATGCTTATATACATTCATTCAAGCAAAAGAGTTTGTCAAAGTTTTCTTTGTCGCGTTCAGTTCATTGTACTGAATTGCTTGAGGACAAGCAATATGCTAAGCTTGGGGGAGTTGATACGACTCAAACGTATCTACTTTTCCAAACACTTTTGCTATTGTTTTGCCCTCATTCTTGCATGATTTGGACGAAACTAACCCGGACTAACGCTGTTTTCAGCAGAGCTGCCTGTATGGTTTTATTGTGCGCAGGAAAATGGATTTTTAGGTGTCTCAGAATATTCCAGGAAAAATCACAGAAAATCCACGCACCCGAAGGGCCACTGTGCCAGAAGTGGGACCAGAGGGCAGCCAAGGGGGCCCTAGGCGCCCCCCTGGAACGGCCAGGGGTGGGGCCGCGCCCTCTAGCTGCCTGGGGGCCTCCCCCCTCCTCTGGTACCCTACCGAGGCTCCTATTTCTTCCCGTGATGGAGAAATCCCAAAACATAAGTCATTTTCCCAATTCGCGTTGCGGAGCCGCCTCCACCCTCTGTTCTTCTCCGGGAGGGCTAATTTGGAGGCTGTTTTGGCCTCCAGTGAGGGGAGATCATCGCCCTCGTCACCATCATCACCACTCCATCCTCCCTCCATGACTTATCCATCCATGTGTGAGTAATTCCCTGGTGTAGGCAAAGGGGATGGTAGGGATTGGATGAGTTAGATCATGTAATATTTTATTAGATTGTTGGGGGCATGTTGCCTATCATCTAGATTGTTGTTTATCATCTCTGCTTCAACTTGTTTCTCTTAATGCTTGTCACTTTGGGCCCGAGTGCTATGATTTCAGATCTGAACCCTATGTGTTTGCATGAATATATTTGTGTTCTATATCCTATCTATGAGTTGTATGCACCTGTTATAGTCCGGAACCGGCGATCCCAAAGGTGACAGCTTGGGACACCAAATGGGATGGATTATAGTTTTAGGATTCCATGTATCCATTGATTGTTAATGCTTTGTTCCGGTGCTCTTTGACAGGAGCACCTTAATCTCCATAAGTTCCTTTTGGCCCCGTTCGTAGTGGGATGGTAGGACAAAAGATGTTGTGCAAGTTCTTATTGCAAGCACGTATAACTACCTGTGGGGTACATGCCTGATGTTTGATTTATGCCTAGATGATCATTTCTTTTCTGTGTGCCTTGCCCCAAGTTAAATACATGATGTCTCCATGCAGCGCCCAACCATCCATCTCCCTAGCCTATAGTGTTTTTAATTCTGCTGGTTACTAGTTGTTTACTTCTGCTGTTTTATTGTCGCTATTTCACCACCACTATTTCCGTTGCTATCATCACCTCCATATCACAGTTACTACTAATATCTTGTTGCAAGTAAGTGTATCTCAGGTGCCGTAGAATTGACAACTCCACTGTCATAGCTTGTGGATATTCTTTGGCTCCCCTTGAGTCGAATCTATAAATTGGGTTATTCTTACCCGCGAAGACTATCTCGATCCCCTGCAATTGTGGATTATCAAGACCTAGACCTCATTTGAGTAGTGTTGCCCCTTCTCTCTTTTTATTTATCTTTTTTCTCCTTTTTTTATTTTTGTGGTCTCTTTGGCTCTTTCTATTTATCTCCCATTTGTCCTCTTTAGGATCTTTCAATTAGTCATCTTTGGGATCTTTTCCTCACTTAAGGGCAACACTCTATATTTTAAAAGAATATAGAAGATCTTCACACTTTACATGAAGTACTCAACATAAAGAAGAATGAAAAATATCATGCTGTATGAAAATGTATGCCTCTCTCAGTGTAGCAGGATATGCAATGATACTAGCGCGTCATGTCGCAATAATAAGGGAAAAGCCCAACTAGCATGTGGCTCCTCGATCAAGCAAAAGCATGTATGACATGAAGATCAAGTCATGAGATGGTGGATGTTGCACGACAATATATCACAGAAAGGCTATGGAAATGCCTTGATAGGTAGGTGTGGTGGCTGTTTTGAGGAAGATATTGATGTCTACACACGCTTCTATTCGTGTAGACTATGTTGGGCCTCCAAGAGCAGAGGTTTATAGGACAGCAGCAATTTCCCTCAAGTGGATGACCTAACGTTTATCGAACTCAGGGAAGTAGAGGTTGAAGATGTTCTCTCTTAAGCAACCCTGCAATTAAGATATAAGAAGTCTCTTGTGTCCCCAACACACCTAATACAACTAGGAGTTGTAACATCCCAAAATTTTCTGAATTTTGGAATGTTAATAAAAATTAAATAGATAATGATTGTTTGCTTGATGTGTTTGATTTTCACTAGGATTTAAAACTTTTGGAGTTTATTGAATATTAAAAAGAGAGGGAATAAAAGGACTTTCCGTAATATTCATAATTGGTGGTTTTGGAATTTATTATTTTAAAACAAAACCAACGAAACAAAATGAGAGAAGGTAATATGACTCCTTCAACATATTAAAAGGTTGGAAAAGATTTTAAATCATTATTGGAATTCTTTTGATTATTCAAAGTATTTTTCAACTAAAGGAAAAAATTCATTTGAGAGGATATAAAATGACTTATCCCCTTTTTAATAAAGTTGGAAAATATTTAGATATTACTTTAAAGTTTTTAAAATTTATTTTGAGTATTATAAAAACCTCTAAAATTATTTTAGGGATTTTATAATGCTAAGAGAGTTTTTATTTCATTGAAATGATTTATTAAATATTTTAAAAGAGTTGAAAAAGTATTCCAATGGGATATTTTTATTTTACCAAATTTTTTATTGGTGTGACAATTTTAAAATTTATATTTTATTATTTAGAAATGGTTTGCCAATACTTTTGACCAAATAAAAATATTCTAAATAATTTATTGGATTTTATTTGATTTATGAAAATAATTTTATATTTAAATAAAGTATTTAGAAAAGGTTTTTATTTTTATTTACCTTTTTGGAAAATATTTTCATTTTATAATTTTCTTTAGATTATTTGATAAAATAAGAAATTTATTTCATATTTTTCTGATGAGTATTTATTTTTCTACAATTGTTTGAAGTTTCGATTTTTAAAGAAAAAGAAAATGCGTACCGAGCCGGCCCAATTTTTTTCGGGCTATATAAGATTTCATATTTTTTCTTTTTCGTTTTTTCTAGAAACCCTAAATCGTCCGTGCCTCGATTTCCGCGCGGCGAACCTTAGTTTCCGTGCCTCTGCCGCCTCGATTTCCGTGCCGGCAAACCTCGGGTCCCGTGCCGCCGCCGCCTCGATTTCCGTGCCGGCGAACCTCGGTTTCCGTGCCCGGTGAACCTCGGTTTCCGCGCCATCGCCACGTCATCGGTACGTCAGCAATTTTGTCCTGTAGTGAAAAGGATCTGTCTGCGACAGAAACTTCTATTTTATTCACGAATAGGTCCTTTTTCACAGTTTGCACCCTATTATCTTCGTAGCCGTATCTTTTAAACCGTGCATCGGAATTAGGTGATTCTTTTTCCTACACGATCGTAGTGATCTGTACTTTATCATAGAGTAAACTTTTCACACCTTTGCACACTTTTGAATTTGAAGTTATTTCAAATTCAAATTCAAATTCCGGAGGCCGTATCTTTTATACCGTTGATCCAAATCGAGTGATTCTTTTTGCGTTGGATCACTCGTTCCATGTACTTTATGTCTATACCATGTGTACACAAAAATTCAAATGTTTCTTGAGCTGTTTAATTTCAAATTCAATTCAATTTTGCAATTGCTATGACCTGCGTTGTAGTATTCCTTTTCACGTGATTCTTTTTGCATATTGAATCATATGAGACATCCTATCGGCAATATCCACACACCATTCATATTTCTATGATCTTTACCTTGATGTCATGATGCCTTGATCATAATCTTGTATCGACAATTCTTTGTCCGTTGACTCTCTCGAGTTCACGTTCCACCGATCACCTTCGAGCACATCGACACTTGTACCGTGTCAAGCCGCTTGTTTTGTTGCTAAAACCTTTGTGTTTGCTTTGTTGATCTTTTTTTTGTCCTTGTGATGTGATTGCTTATTTGAGTTCCTTCGTTGCGATAGATTCTCGGAGTGTGACGAGTAGATTTGACTGGATCGTGAGAGCGAAGAACTTCTTCGGATGTATAAGGCAAGTTACACTTTGACCATACCTCAACCTATATTTTCTATTATGCATGTAGCAAACTATCACCCTATTGCATGATAGGTAGTTTATTTTACTGTTGATGCAAAACCAGTTAGGATAGCCACATGTCTTGACTTGTCTACCGTAGATCAACCTAGCCGTGTTGTTGCTTTATTGCTATGCTTTGTAGACGTGGTTTGGGTTGTGTATATTCATGGAGTGCATGTGAGCTATTTAATAAATTGTGTAGCAACTTTATCATAAATAGAAATCACCTCTGGACGGGCAGGGAGTGCTTCCTGGGGCTCGTGCCTTATCAAAGGGTGAGACCAGGTTGTACCCTTAATGGTTGGTTTGGTGGTTGACAGTACGTCATGGTGCTACCCTCTGAACGTAAGTGGGCGCCGCCCAGGCTCAAAAAGATCAGACATATGGGCTCTGGCTTAGTTGAGTATGATGTAGGAAGCCCCTCCCGTGCAAAGCTAGCAGATGTGGATGTGATAGGTGGTACCGGCTTGCCGTTGGGAGTAGGTGACCTCTTCTGAAAGACTTCGTCTCAATCTTCGGGTTGAGTCCAGCGGGGAAAGTGTACTAACCTCTGCAGAGTAAAAACTAACCATGATTAGCCGTGTCCCCGGTTATGGACATCCTTGAGCTACTAGACATTACTGTTACTGGAGGATCTTGACAGATGAATCACCTTAATAAACTTGAGTGGGCAAGATTTAATAAAGGGTGTGGATTGAGACTGGTGTGCCCAGTTCAATCTTAAGTATTAAGTTAAATTAAAATTTTGACTAGTTTAGTTCAGGAGAAAATTGGCTTTCTGCAAAACTAAACCATAAGCCTTTCCTTTGACTTAACCTTGCATGTAGATGTAGGTCTGCTATATACTTTTTCGTGTGACTTGTCGTACAAATCAGATGTACTGACCCGTTGTCGGGCTGTAACCTTCGGTGTTGCAGGATTATATACGTCGAGTAAGTGATGCGATGTAGGATTACGATGTCTATACTCAACTTGACGGTGGAGTTGATGGATGCCACGAAGATTATATTGTTTTTCCGCTGTATTATATTTGTAAGCTAGCCATGAGCTACGAAGGTATGTTTATTTGTAATACTGGATCATCGATGTAATATATATGACATGTGGTTTATTCTTGATATTACATCATGTACTGTGTGTGCTAGCTATTGATCCAGGGACTAGCACAGAATGCACAGAGACTCCGGTTTGTGATGAACCGGGTCGTTACAGATGGTATCAGAGCCCATGTTGACTGTAGGTTGTGACCCTAGAAAATGGATAGGAAAAGCCATAGAAACAAAAATATTTTATCATTCTTTGGTTACATACTCTCTTGACTAGTATTTCTCATCTATTATTCATCTTCTAAAACTCCTCATCTTGTTTTACTATGAATACCCCTTGAGTTGCTTATGCCCCTGAAGACAAGACATTTAAGAAGTACATCATCGACCTCGTAGATCAATTGAAGTTATGACCACAAGAACGACAAGAATATCCTATGAGGTTTGATAAGTTTTGACACTAAGGATTTTTAAGATCAGCTTAGCTGAGAAGGGTGAAGCTTAGAATCAGACCAGTACCTTTTATGTGAAGTTAGATGAACGAATTTTCACGTAGCATGAAGAGATCGTATGTCTTGCACATATGACCTTACTCTAGGTGTTGTTTGGGTGTTGACTTTTGTGACTGTATTGTTTGTTGTTATGTGTTACTGTCGAACGTATGTGTTTTTGCCTCTTTCTTATTTGAGTGTATATGTTTGGTGTATTCTGTAGTTCTTGTCTTGTCGGTGTTATAGTTTTTCCCTAACCCTGGTCGTATGGGTTTAATAGATCGAGTATGGAGTAGGACTCGCCTTTTTCGGGGCGATGTCGAGACTGAAGGTGGAGAAGTGGATTTATAATATGGAGGAGCACATGAAGATAAACAAGGTTGGGAGTGAGGACATGGTCCCATATGCTGTTAAGTACTTGGTAGAATAGGCTGCTACTTGGTGGAGAATGCACCAAGCGATTGATGAATCACGAAGGAAGATTACTTGGAAGGAGTTCACAAGGATTTTGTTAGGATCCCGCCTTGTCACCCCGACGCAAAGGACAGTAAATCTTAAGAGGATCTGTGCCTGTACAATTTGCGGAGAAACAGGGCACTCCTATGAAGGACACCAAGATGGATGTCCCTATTGTGAAGAAATTCACTCGGGTGAAGAATGCCCCACTGCACAAGTCACATGTTTTACGTGTGAAGGAACTGATCATTACCCCACTCAGTGTCAATTTTTCATCGTGACACAACAAGTGGTTCAACATCAAAAGGAAGGAATGAAGAAAGTTATCCAAGAATTGAAGGAAGCACCCGTGAAGAAGAAAAAGAAGGACATTAGCCACATTCAGTGTTTCCGATGCAGGAATATGGGACATTATGCCAACATGTGTCCAGAATTAAAGGAAGCACTCATGAGGAAGAAGATAAAGGACCTTAGCCAAATTGAGTGCTATCGGTGCAGGAACATGGGACACTACAGCAATATGTGTCCAGAATTGAAGGGGAAGGAGAAGTTATGAACGTGGAAGCAAGGATGCTGACTCGAAGAAGCTTATGTTTGGCAATTGGAGAATAGAATATTCGTGGTGTGCACTAAGTGTATGGTGGTACCTTTTAATGTTAGTTGGAGATGTGTATCGATGCATGTTTTCCATGGATTGACTAGATGTTTTATGTCATGATTGTTTGGTTAAGTTTTTCTTGTGGCCTTGACCCTGATATATCTTTGATTGATGTTGTGTGTTTTGCCTGGAGTTTCTTCTATGCGAGTAGAATAAGTTACGTTACCTTAGACCCTCATCTATTTAGTATGCTTCAAGACTGAGGAAGACACAACCACAAGAAGAATAAATTGGCAAGTGACTCAACGATACGAAGATTACTTCAACAACGCGAAACTGAAGCTACCGTCATTGAAGACTTGAAGACCTGGAAGATTCAAGTTTCTACCGTTAGAACGTTTCTGTGAGCTGTCATTTATTGTTTTACCGACAGCTACACATCAAAACTGGTATGTTCAAAACTAGTGTGATGTTTGTATGTGTATCTCTCCCTATCTCTCTCTCTACCTCGCCATCTACATTCTATTCCCTCTCATCCTCATCCTACACTGAAGAAGCTACTACAATGGCTGCTAATGTCAAGGCTGGGATAAGTATGGATGCAACTTAATGCTGTGTTCAAAGTTAACCCCTTGTGCAAGGATCTTACAACAAGCAAGCACAATCTTGCTGAAGGAAGAACCCCAGAGGAAGTTGGAGTTCACTAGTACGCGTTCATAGTAGTTTACGTAAACCTGAGAGTTGTTAAGAAACGATAGATGTTGTTTGGCTTGCAAAACAAAGGATTTTTCTGAACCCAGTTCAGGATCAAGAGGAATTTATGCAATGCTTGTGAGGATGACCGAGTGTTAGACTACGAGATTCGCTATACCATATACAAGGTAATGATTTGGGTGCGGAATGGATTGGCCCCCATGACGACTACCCTTGTTATTTTCTCTTGCTATGCGGGATAGTAAATCTTGAGTGACTTACCTGGAGCTGAGAGACGACGATGTTAAGCCTAAACCATAGAATGGTACGATGTGTGACCCCTGTAGAAGTTTATCGTTTGTGTTATACGGTGAGTATAGACCAAGACCGTTTCCTGCAGGTATCCCATAAAAGTATTCTTGATGACCACCATGAGAAAATCGAGTTGCTTAGTATGGGCGTCTGACCTGTCCACCATGAAGGTTCAGTATACGGAAGACTCCCCTTTTGCTAAAGATTTAAAGATCTCCAAGGAGTACGAGGAATGTACGACGGAGGTTATCGATGGAGTAAGATTTTTAAGGCCATGTCGCTTTCCTTTTAAGGATGGTAGCACCCTAGACCTTCGGAGGATCAAAGGATTGCCGTGAAGACTCGAACCCTAACCTTTCTTCTAGCCTTCTCGAATCTCGAGGACGAGATTCCTTTTAAGGTTGGTAGTGTGTAACATCCCAAAATTTTCCGAATTTTGGAATGTTAATAAAAATTAAATAGATAATGATTGTTTGCTTGATGTGTTTGATTTTCACCTGGATTTAAAACTTTTGGAATTTATTGAATATTAAAAAGAGAGGGAATAAAAGGAGTTTCCCTAATATTCATAATTGGTGTTTTTGGAATTTATTATTTTCAAACAAAACCAACAAAACAAAATGAGAGAAGGTAATATGACTCCTTCAACATATTAAAAGGTTGGAAAAGGTTTTAAATCATTATTGGAATTCTTTTGATTATTCAAAGTATTTTTCAACTAAAGGAAAAATTCATTTGAGAGGATATAAAATGACTTATCCCCTTTTAAATAAAGTTGGAAAATATTTATAATATTACTTTAAAGTTTTTAAAATTTATTTTGAGTATTATAAATAACTCTAAAATTATTTTAGGGATTTTATAATGCTAAGAGAGCTTTTATTTCATTGAAATGATTTATTAAATATTTTAAAAGAGTTGAAAAAGTATTCCAATGGGATATTTTTATTTTACCAAATTATTTATTGGTGTGACAATTTTAAAATTTATATTTTATTATTTAGAAATGGTTTTCCAATACTTTTGACCAAAAAAAATATTCTAAATAATTTATTGGATTTTATTTGATTTATGAAAAGTATTTTATATTTAAATAAAGTATATAGAAAAGTTTTTTTATTTACCTTTTTGGAAAATATTTTCATTTTATAATTTGCTTTAGATTATTTGATGAATTTAGAAATTTATTTCATATTTTTCTGATGAGTATTTATTTTTCTACAATTGTTTGAAGTTTCGGTTTTTAAAGAAAAAGAAAATGCGTACCGAGCCGGCCCAATTTGAGCCGAAGACGGATTACAAAAAAAAATTATTCGGGCTATATAAGATTTCAAAAATTTTCTTTTTCGTTTTTTCCAGAAACCCTAAATCTTCCATGCCTCGATTTCCGTGCAGCCGCCACCTCGATTTCCGTGTGGCAAACCTTGGTTTCCGTGCCTCTGCCGCCTCGATTTCCGTGTCGGCGAACCTCGGTTCCCGTGCCGCCGCCGCCGCCTCGATTTCCGTGCCGGCGAACCTTGGTTTCCGTGCCCGGCGAACCTCGGTTTCCACGCCATCGCCACGTCATCGGTACGTCAGCAATTTTGTCCTGTAGTGAAAAGGATATGTCTGCGACAGAAACTTTTATTTTATTCACCAATAGGTCCTTTTTCACAGTTTGCACCCTATAATCTTCGTAGATGTATCTTTTAAACCGTGTATCGTAATTAGGTGATTCTTTTTCCTACACGCTCGTAGTGATCTGTACTTTATTATACAGTAAACTTTTCACACCTTTGAACACTTTTGAATTTAAAGTTATTTCAAATTCAAATTCAAATTCCGGAGGCCGTATCTTTTATACCGTTGATCCAAATCGAGTGATTCTTTTTGCGTTGGATCACTCGTTCCATGTACTTTCTGTCTATACCATGTGTACACAAAAATTCAAATGTTTCTTGATCTGTTTAATTTCAAATTCAATTCAATTTTGCAATTGCTATGACCTGCGTTGTAGTATTCCGTTTCACGTGATTCTTTTTGCATATTGAATCATATGAGACATCCTATCGGCAATATCCACACACCATTCATATTGCTATGATCTTTACCTTGATTTCATGATGCCTTGATCATAATCTTGTATCGACAATTCTTTGTCCGTTGACTCTCTCGAGTTCACGTTCCACCGATCACCTTCGAGCACATCGACACTTGTACCGTGTCTAGCCGCTTGTTTTGTTGCTAAAACCTTTTTGTTTGTTTTGTTGATATTTTGTTTGTCCTTGTGATTTGATTGCTTATTTGAGTTCCTTCGTTGCGATAGATTCTCGGAGTGTGACGAGTAGAGTTGACTGGACCGTGAGAGCAAAGAACTTCATCGGATGTATAAGGCAAGTTACACTTTCTCCATACCTCAACCTATATTTTCTATTATGCATGTAGCAAACTATCACCCTATTGCATGATAGGTAGTTTATTTTACTGTTGCTGCAAAACCAGTTAGGATAGCCACATGTCTTGACTTGTCTACCGTAGATCAACCTAGACGTGTTGTTTCTTTATTGCTATGCTTTGTAGACGTGGTTTGGGTTGTGTATATTCATGGAGTGCATGTGAGCTATTTAATAAATTGTGTAGCAACTTTATGATAAATAGAAATCACATCTGGACGGGCAGGGAGTGCTTCCTGGGGGCTCGTGCATTATCAAAGGGAGAGACCAGGTTGTACCCCTAATGGTTGGTTTGGTGGTTGACAGTACGTCATGGTGCTACCCTCTGAACGTAAGTGGGCGCCGTCCAGGCTCAAAAAGATCAGACATACTTGGTGACTAGGAGCTTCCATGTACAGTCGCTGGCCATATGGGCTCTGGCTTAGTTGAGTATGATGTAGGAAGCCCCTCCCGTGCAAAGCTAGCAGATGTAGATGTGATAGGTGGTACCGGCTTGCCGTTGGGAGTAGGTGACCTCTTCTGAAAGACTTCGTCTCAATCTTCGGGTTGAGTCCAGCGGGGAAAGGGTACTAACCTCTGCAGAGTAAAAACTAATCATGATTAGCCGTGTCCCTGGTTATGGACATCCTTGAGCTACTAGACATTACTGTTACTGGAGGATCTTGACAGATGAATCACCTTAATAAACTTGAGTGGGAAAGATTTAATAAAGGGTGTGGATTGAGACTGGTGTGCCCAGTTCAATCTTAAGTAGTAAGTTAAATTAAAATTTTGACTAGTTTATTTCAGGAGAAAATTGGATTTCTGCAAAACTAAACCATAAGCCTTTCCTTTGACTTAACTTTGCATGTAGATGTAGGTCTGCTATAAACTTTTTCGTGTGACTTGCCGTACAAATCAGATGTACTGACCCGTTGTCGGGCTGTAACCTTCGGTGGTGCAGGATTATATACGTCGAGTAAGTGATGCGATGTAGGGTTACGATGTCTATACTCAACTTGCCGGTGGAGTTGATGGACGCCACGAAGCTTATATTGTTTTTCCGCTGTATTATATTTGTAAGCTAGCCATGAGCTATGAAGGTATGTTTATTTGTAATACTGGATCATCGATGTAATATATATGACATAGGGTTTATTCTTGATATTACATCATGTACTGTGTGTGCTAGCTATTGATCGAGGGACTAGCACATAATGCACAGAGACTCCGGTTTGTGATGAACCGGGTCGTTACAGGAGTTTTATAGGTGCACTAGTTCGGCGAAGAGATGGTAAAATATGGGTGATAGGTGTGGCAAAGCAAGATAATATGAATCTGTAATAAAAAGTGCAGCAAGAAAACAAGTAGTAAATGTGAGGACAAACAGTATTGCAATGGTGGAAACAAGGCCTAGGCTTCATACTTTCACTAGTGGCAACTCCCAACAACATTAACATAGTCTAATCACATGATATTTCCACTTAAACATGCATTGGAGACGTACTCGGAGTTCATTCCTTTGTGATCAAGAGAGGACGAGAATATTGTAGGGCTATAAAAGCACATCTCAGAGTTCGTAGTTCTCATAAATGGATTTCCCAATGTCACCGCCGCCATCCAAAGAGAGTATCACAATCACCACAACATATCTCAAGGATAGTCAAAGACAAGCACCAAGAGACTCTCAATCTTCAATCAATTCACAAGAGAGGAAATCACTCATGATAATATTCTTCTAACCCATGTCCAATAGACCGCTGTCACCATGGTCTCGGGGATTATACTAGATAAGATCAAGTGAGTACATCAATCCAATACATAGAGGAAGGGGAATATCATGGGATCACCCTAGATAAGATAGCCTATGATCACAATGAAGATCACATCATGGGAGAGATAGAAGAACACATAACTACTAGTAGAAACCTTGGCCCCGAGGAGGAACTACTCCCGCATCATGGAGGGAGGAAGCAACGTTGATGGAGATGAATCCGGGGGCACTTCCCCGTCCCGGCAGGGTGCCGGCACAGGAATTCTGGTCCCTCGAATCTTGTTGGCGATGGCGACGGAGATCGGAATTGCTTCTGGAGAAAAGGGTTCTGGAATCAGGGTTTTCGCGATGCGAGTATAAATAAGAGCCAAATGGGGGCACCAGGGGTGGTCCTAGTCGTCTAGGCGGCCTCGTGGCGCGGCCTCCCCCTCGGCTGCGCTGGGTGGCCGCCTGGGTGACAGGTGGCCCCCCTACGGCTCTTCTTCAGGCGTAAGGAGTCTTTTGGAACGCTGATTTTTTGTATATTTTTCCCGGAATTTTTTTGGGCACTTTATACAAGGGGAAAACCTGAAATACTAAAACAGCAGAAAACATGAACTAGCACTGTGGTGCGCTGAGTTAATAGGTTAGTCCAAATATGATCAAAAGTGTATGAAAGTGTATCTAAAACATAGCAATATCACACAAAACATGCATGGAGCAAGCAGAAATTATAGATACGTTTGGCACGTATCAGATATAAGGAGGTTTATGATGACAGACGTATCATCCCAAGGGTTTGGATGCACCGGCGAAGTATGCGCCAACTCTCAAGGTGAGAAAGGGCATTGCACGGTACCTAAGAGGCTAGCAAAATATGGGAAGGTGGAAGTGCCAACAATCGAATACTCGCATTAGTCCGAAGAACTCATGCACTTATTATCGGTAACTCTCTATCTAATCGGGAGGTTCACAAAGAGACGAGTACCCCGAGGATGAGTGTATGGGGGTTTGGTTATCCTTGAGCATCCTCGACCCATGGTACGTGAGGGTACTCTATATATTCCAACCCCTCCAGAGGTTAGCGATCCATCTAGTAGCTAGAGTTCTCAACTAATTTTTGTAGTTTTTTGAAAGTAACCACAGATTTCCCAAAATACGACACATATGACTAATAGGCTCAATCTCTTGGCACCCTAATGTCCAAACATTACTCAAATCAATACCTCAAAACTATTGCATGTTACCATTACACTTCTAATAGTAACCTTAATTACCTACTCATGCAAGACACACAACTCAGTGTAACAAGCCAACTCTCTAAACATATAAGCATGAAAACTCAGAGAGTTCCTAGAACAAACTAAATAAAAGCTCTTAAAAAGATAAGCATGAACACTAAGAGCTAAGCATGACAACAGCTATGAAAAGATAAAGAACACACACAAAAAGGAAGATAAGCATGCAAGCCTAGGATGTGTTCTACGGTGGAGTGGAGCGTGTTTCTCTCCCAAAAAATGAAGGATAGGATCCAACTTGATATGAACAACAATAAAAACTAAAACAAACTAAAAATTAAAGAGCGAGATACTCCACGTCTAGCACATAACATATGAAGTGATAAAAATATAGCATGGAGAAGGACGAACTGATGATTGTTGATGGAGAAGGGGATGCACGGGGGCATCCCCAAGCTTAGACGCTTGAGTCTCCATGGATATTTCTTGGGGGTGCATGGGGGCATCCCCAAGCTTGAGCGCTTGATACTCCCGAATCTTCTTTCACCATCTTCCTTCGCATACTTGAAAACTCCCTTCATACGGAACTCATCATAAGCTGATTAGAGTGGTTAGTACCCATGATAAAATAATTTTTTTCCACTGGAAATAAAGTTATTATTGAAGATCTCCTGCTTCTCAAGATTTCCAAAAAGTTTTTGCCAATAAAAATCAAGCTTAAGGTTTGCAAAACGAAGAAAACGCAAAACGTGGAAGAATCTGTGAAAAACAGACCAGGAGGTAGTAAATAATTTTTTCGGGGTACTTCTGCAACTCAAATCAAAAACCTCATAACAAATGCACGAAATACAATTGTGTGGATCATGCTGTCAAAAAAATTCAGATCAAAAAGATCATCTGGGGATTTATGGCCAATTTTTCCATCAAGGGGACAAAATCTATTTCTGGACAGCATGTCACAACTTTTGAACTTTCTTGCAATCGGAGGCTAAAACTTGGCACAAAGCATGAAAATAAAGATACAATGATGTTGCTACAATAGTAACAAATATCAAGACCACTAAAACTAAAAGTAAAAACATCTTGGGTTGCCTCCCAACAAGCGCTTTCTTTTATTCCTTTTAGCTAGACATGATACAAAGATCAAGTTGTAACGATTGAACCATCATCAAGATCATCAAAAAGCTCTTAAATAGTACAACTAGTCTTAAGAGGACTTTCGAATAAAGGCCTAGTGATAACACTTCTAGGAATAAAATCGAAGGTCGTAAGATAAATTGGAATTTCATTTCTAATTCTATTCAAGCGTGTTATCTCTTCTAAAGTCTTCACAATTTTCACACCCCTAGCAATAGATATATTTGACTTGGGTTGAGGAACCTTGGGTACATAGACGAACTTAGGTTCCCTCCTTGAGGGGGTTTCTACCTCTTTATTCTTGATGGAGGATAGAGTAGTTCCTAAATTTTCAATAATATCCTCAATCTTGTCAATCCTAGAAGGGTCTAAATCATGGGATTTAAGGGTCTCCAAAGTGGTATAAATTTTGTGTATGGATCTATCAAGCCTATCTAAATTCCCTGGAATCCTACGACTACTTCATTTATCTTTCCTATAATTGGCATCTATAGCTCTATCTTATCAATTTTTCTCATAATGTGAGCTAAAGTAATGTTCTCCTGAGTACTAGCAGTAGGGGGATTTCCAAAAATATTTTCCATGACATTAAGAGCCTCCCAAACTGGGGATTCTAGGAAATTTCCATTGATAGCAGTGTCTAAAACAAACCTATTCCAAGAAGTAATACCAACATAAAAGTTTCTAAGAAAGATAGTAGTGGACTGCTTCTTGGTGGCTCTATTTTGAGAATCATTAATTCTATACCAAGCATCTTTCAGACTTTCTCCACCTGTTTGTTTGAAGGTGAGAATCTCCCCTTCGGGTGCAAAACCAACTTTGACATACTGACTAAACAAAGCAAGGTAAATAATTTTTTTTTGATTTTTGATAAAGGACACTAAGATAAAAACGATAAGGTAAACTAACAAGACTAAAAAGCAAAAATAAAGAGAGTGTGCAACTCCCCTATCTTGAAGATTGGAGTCCCCGGCAACGGCGCTAGAAATTTTCTTGATGGAACCGAAGTAGTGCTCCTCTTTGGTTACCCCAAGTGGAAGGTTGGATGTAGCCTAGCAACAAGTTTCCCTTGGCAAAGATACCAAGGTTTGAGTCAATCCAGTATGTCTCCAAGATCGACAAGTAGGCTGCGTGGCAAGTGATGCATCGTTTTAATGATAATCACTTGCGTTACCTGGACCTGCACGCACAACAAGTAACTTTGCTCCCAACGAGTACATAAGGGTTGTCAATTCCTCCGGCATTGTCATTTACAAAGGATCAAACACAAGAGGATAATGATAGTGATAATTGGAAAGGAAAGTAAAAGCTATAAATAAAATGGAGGTGTAAAGAGTGGTGGAAATATGGACTGGAGTCCCATCATGTTCACTAGTGATGTCTCTCTCCCAAAATACGATAAAACAGCTAAGCTGGGTGAACAAATTACAGCTAGGAAATTGACATAATTATAAACGCACCGCAATGCTAATTATGCTACTTGAAAGTAAGAGGCTCAAAAGTATGGGCATTACGCCAAGACAAGTAGATAGAAATCGATCTGCATCTACTCACTAATCTCACTGGTATTAAGTTGCAAGTCCCACCCAAAGTGTAAACTCAAAGAAACAGACAATTGCATTAACAATCTATGTGTAAGGTAAACAATCCTTGCAACCTCGGTTACAAGAACCGCTGTTTACTCCCTGGTGGCAACAACACATCCCCTAGTGTCATGGTTTTTTCACTCAAGCTAGACATCGGGGGGCATGAACCCTTGGAGTTACTATCTACTACTTGGTCAAATCAATAAAAAGCAACGGAGAACATGCAAGAATTACTCAAGAAGAAAATATAAAAGGTAAACCAAATATATAACTCATCACGATCTGAACATAATCTCATAATACATCGGATCCGAGCAAAAAAAGTATAGAAACAACAGGAAAATTATATAGGTGCCTTGATCATATAGGGAAGCTCTCAAGGACTAAACATTGAAGATCAATATTGAGAGAAGACATCATATAGATACTGGTCATGGACCCATGGTCCAAGGGGGACTACTCACGACACATACAGGAAGCGTCAATGGTGGTGGAGAAGCTCCCGGAGGTCAATCCTCCCTCCGACAGAGTGCCGGGAAGAGGTCTTCTGGTGCTCCCGATCTTGGAAGCGCGGCGGCGGCGGAACATAGAGTTATTTCGCGATGCGGGGTTCTTGTAAGGCCCGATATGCGGTACTATTCCAGATCGAGATGTTTCCATCCAGATCCGGGGACGAAGCACATACCGGTCCCACCGCGACATAAGACAATGCCATATGCCCCGGATTTCCAACATGATATCACAACATTACAACTACAAGGATACAACATCTCATACAATCGGCATACAATTGCCTTAATTACATTATATCAGTGGAAGATACATGTCTGAGTACAAACTACTCAAATGCCTAGTGGCAAAGGTAAAACACACCATTCCCATAACCACACAGGTCTAGGCTCTCCGCCGGGATCCACCTAACTAGTCGTCGTCTAGTCTTCGCGAAGGCATCCAGAAGCTGGGTCGTCGAGCTCCTCTGAAGTCCAAGATCGTTTGCACAACGTGCATAAAAGATAAAATAAGGGGTGAGCTATATCAACAAGTCTTGTAACTAACTTCTCACGGTAATATGGGGGTAGTGGTGAGGTTGCAGATGCACTAGAAATATATGAGTGGCTAACGGTCTATTTTAGAGTAAGATGAGAACCAAGCATTCGATGAGGATTTGCCTCCAGCAAGTGTTGCTATTAGCTACTTACGCAAACGTAACACATATCCAATCCTTGTCCTCCCCTTCGCATCCCGATGAAGAAGAAGCAGTCAAGGAACACACACGTTGATCAAGTTATTAAGATTATCTCAGTTGTTGTTGTCTATGAACAAGGAGTAGGTCTCAAGTCGTCCATAACCGTGGACACGGCTTCTCGAAAAGATTTAACCCTGCAGGGGTCTACCAACTGCCCATTACAAGGCTCCACACGTACGCCAAGCTCTCTCAGTCAGGACCGTTAAAGACACTCATTGAAGAGTTATTCCGAGAGAATTAGACATCATAATCCCTCTATCTAACAACGCACAATTCCGGGTGGCCCCTGGGGAGTCGACACACAACCTAAGAACCGGCCAGGCTCTCGGATCGGAATATTCCATATGACGCAGGTCGGATTACCGGTAAATTCTCACATGAGACCGGGTCCTAGCTGATCAGGTGGACCAACAAGGGAACCATGCCCCCGCTGGCACGGTTTGTTTTGAAAACTTCTGGGGTACCAACCAAGCACACACATGGTTGCAAATAGTAAATCAGCTCGTGCCACCACTAGAACTGTTTGAAGCTAGGTAGGTAAGAAAAGGGGACCCCATAAAATCCCACACGCGATTAGGCACGCTCGTCAAGAGACACAATACCCGGAACTCGGGGCCTAGGTGACTAAAATGGAACAAAGCATCGGGGAGGGATAGCCTAGACCTTCCATCCTTTGTCGAATATAGTCACCATTATAATAATCATATCATCCACAACAATATAATAAGTTGATAGACCAATCCAAGGAGTAATAGGAGGTAACAGTTGATAGCATCCTAGCATGCATACTAAGCAGTGGCTGAGCAACGAGCAATAGTAACATAGCCGGACAAGGTTTGCTGGGACGTGGAGGACATGGTTGTTTGGGTTTATTTGAGAGGCATGAATATGAAGTGGTAGGATCAAGAAATTGTTCTATCCTATACCTAGGCGCGAGTGATTTGAAAGTTATAAGCATGATATATGCTACCCCTTACCTGTTGAGAAGACGAAACCGAAGGTGTAGTCGATCGCAAGCTCGCATCGTCTCCGAGAGGTACCCACGGAAGCACACAAGAAGGAAACACTGGAAAAGGCAATCGACGAGCAAGCATATATTACTACGAAGCAATCACCAGCAAGCATCAACAAGAAGGCAACACGAGACAACGCGCTACGGTACCGCATCTAATGTCGAGAGCGGTTACTAACAGGTTAAGTGGAGTACTTGTCACACCCGACGATACCGCACATTTAGAATGGTTCAAGTTGTTTAGCTACACAACATGAGCAAAGGTTATTAAATGGCATCTCACTCAAGCATGGAATATCACACAATCATGACAAGAGGTGAATCATATGGTAAACTATCTATGCTAGTCAATTTAAGTGAGGCACAACCTAAACGTGGCATTTCACTAAGTGCGCCACGATGATTAAAGCATTTGGTACTGTTCTTCCCTAACCATATTTTAGGTTGGTTATCAACAACAAACAATGGAATAAACACAAATTACATGAAATTCTAATCAAGTTACATATAAAGAACACTCCAAACGGAGTTACGGTTACAAAGATACAAGCATCACAATTTACGGGTACATGTTGTTAACATCAGGGAGCATACTTTAGAGCAATGAAACAATTAGCTACTGAATGCAAACATGCACCTTAAATGATGTGGAATTGCAGTAGGCATGACAAGGAAGGCATGGCAACAAAGTTTCATGCATATGAGCATCAGGAACAAGTAATTGTAACCCATGCAAAATGCAAGAAAATACTACTAGTCTAGGGACTTAGTGAAAATCAGGGCATGTGACAGCAAACAGCAGGGTTGCACTTTGGGAGCTTGATAACTATATGAACAACAAAGATATCATGGCATAGAAATATATGGCATCAAAGTATAGATGGAAAGGATCAATTAATTACATTGGAGCTAATGCATATGAAGCATGCATCACTAACTATAAGGCATCAAAGTTGCAACTAGACATAAACAAGAGCACATGTTATCCAGGTCACTGATGTCTACACACGCTTATATTCTTGTAGACTATGTTGGGATTCCAAGCGCAGAGGTTTGTAGGACAACAGCAATTTCCCTCAAGTGGATGACCTAAGGTTTATCGAACTCAGGGAAGTAGAGGTTGAAGATGGTCTCTCTCAAGCAACCCTGCAATTAAGATACAAGAAGTCTCTTGTGTTCCCAACACACCTAATAGAACTAGGAGTTGTATAGGTGCACTAGTTCGGCGAAGAGATAGTAAAATATGGGTGATAGATGTGGCAAAACAAAGTAATATAAATCTGTAATAAAAAGTGCAGCAAGAAAACATGTGACAAAAGTGAGCACAAACGGTGTAACAATGGTGGAAAAAAGTCCTAGGCTTCATACTTTCACTAGTGGAAACTCCCAACAACATTAACATAGTCTAATCACATGATATTTCCCATAAAACATGCAATGGAGACGCACTCGGAGGTCATTCTTTTGTGGTCAAGAGAGGACGAGAATTATGTAGGGCTACAAAAGCACACCTGAAAGTTCGTAGTTCTCAATCTATGGATTTCCCAATGTCACCGTGGCCATCCAAAGAGAGTACCACAATCACCACAACATATCTCAAGGATAGTCAAAGACAAGCACCAAGAGACTCTCAATCTTAAATCAACACACAAAAGAGGAAATCACTCATGAAAATATTCTTCTAATCCATGTCCAATAGACCGCTGTCACCATTGTCTTGGGGATTATACTAGATACGATCAAGTGAGTACATCAATCCAATACATAGAAGAAGGGGAAATATCATGGGATCACCCTAGATTAACATAGCCTATGATCACAACGAAGATCACATCATGGGAGAGAGAATTGACCACATAGCTTATGGTAGAAACCTCAACATCGAAGAGGGACTACTCCCGCATCATGGAGGGAGGAAGCAACGTCGATGGAGATGAATCCGGGGGCACTTCCCCGCCCTGGTAGGGTGCCGACACAGGAATTTTGAGCCCCCGAAGCTTGTTGGCGATGGTGGCGAAGATCGGAATTGCTTCTGGAGAAAAGGGGTCTGGAATTAGGGTTTCTGGAGAAAAGATCGAAGGGGGGCCACCAGGGGAGGTCCCAGTCGCCCACGAGGCCACCCGGCGCGGCCAAGCCCTAGGCCGCGCGAGGTGGCCGCCTAGGCACCAGGTGGGGCCCCTCTGGCCGTTCTTTGGTGAATCCGGAAGCTTCCGGAAAGCTGATTTTTATCTGATTTTTCTTGAATTTTTGGAGCACTTTTAATATTGGGGAAACCTGAAATAGAAAAAGAGCAGAAAACAGGAACTGGCACTGGGGTTCACTGAGTTAATAAGTTAGTCCAAATATGATCAAAAGTGTATGAAGTGTATCTAGATCATAGCAATATCACAGAAAAGATGCATTGAGCAAGCAGAAATTATAGATACGGTTGGGACGTATCAGTCACCACTTTGGAGCAAGAGTTAATATAGCTACAGAATGTAATCATGGCAAAGGAATGCATCTAAATGAAGTACACATGATTCTTAACACATAAAATAAAGAATCAATAGCATAGGGATCATGGATGTGACACAATCATCAACCAAAGTTGCAAGAAAATAACAGCAGCAGCAATTAATAGAAAGTAGCAGCAATTAACGATCTGGTGCCCACTTCAATAGAGGATTTTTACATACCAATCAATCCAAACATGATAAATAATTATACTACCATCCAGATCACAGATAGCATAACAATCCAAAAAAATAATCATGCCAATCCGATATACGAGCTAACTGGAAAACGCTTTGCAAGAAAGAACTTGAGGGAAACAAATCAGGGACTTCGAAATTTAAAGGGGGTCGAGCTCGGGGCTGGGGCTTCCATGGCGGGCTGGAGGTGGCCGACGGCGGCCGTGGCGGCCTGGAACGGCTGGGGCCGGCGGAGGAGGGCCGGATCTTTGCCAGAGGACACCGGGGCTGCCGGATCTGGGACCGTGGCGAGATCGAGCTCGCCTTCAATGGCGGCCATGGCCATGGCTGCTCCTGCAGCTTGAACGGGAGAGAGAGAGAAAGTGAGGGAGAGGGAGAGGAGAAGGGAGAGGGCGGCCAGGAAGAGGAGGAAGGGGCGACCTGCGCGCGGGGAGGCGGCTGGCCGGCGGAGGCTCGCCGGAGGAGCTCGGGCGACGGGGCTCCTCGGCGTGGAGGCGGCGGCGCGGGCCTGGAAAGGCCCGGTTCGGCCCGGCGGCGGGCCGAAGGCGCCCTGAGGCGGAGGCTAGAAGTGGAGGGTTGGGGCTGACGTGGCGCAATCCTGGCCCTCGGATAATCAGATCTGGCGGCTGGGAGCAGATCTAGCTAGGGTTTCGAATTTTTGGGGTTGGTTTGGGCAGATCTAAAAAATTTCAGGGGGTGGCTGTAAATTTTACAAGGTGAACACCATAGAAGGGCTAGGGAGAGTGGTGGTCTTTATATAGGCTGGCCTGCATGGCAGGTTTACGCAAACACCCTCGGGTTTTCTCTCTCGCGTCCGGTACTCCACGTTTCCGCTGGGAGTCCATACGACCTTCGATTCGGATGAAATCTCGAACCACGTGCTCAGCGCGGTGAGCCCGTCAGTCTTACCTTACTTTGATACCGTTTAGAGAACATTTTCCGGCGCCCAAAGAAAATAATCAGTTTAATTATTAAATGGGGTTTTTCGTTCCGATGGCGATGGTTGGTCTTGTGCCGAAAGTTGCGATGGTGCTCGGGTGAACCCGGTGTTGCAAAGGTCGTGTGCCATTTGGGAAAAAGGTTTAGTCATGCATGACGGTACGAGAAAGAGGGGGGGATATTCACTAATTAATAAATCAGCGAAGCAAATAGTACAAACAATTCTAGCAATCAACAAAATAAAGAAACAAACACAATTTTTAATTAGGGTGGAAATTCTGTGCTATTACAATACAACACCACCAACAAGGGATCTCGTCCCGAGATCCTGGACGATCCGGGGGAGAGGGGGGAGAGAAAAGAGAGTCGATAATCTTCAACACCACTAACAAGGGACTCTGCTCCATGTCGACGATGACCTTTCGTCGAGAAACTTTCCGCAGAGAGATGGCGGCGTCGAAAAACGGAACCATCAGGAGACGAAAAAGAAAGAACGATTGTTGAAAGCGAAAATCAAGGGAAGCATTCTCACTAAAATCGTGAGGATACTGAGCAAGAGGACTAAAGTCAACAGACGACCAAGATGTTTACCTAGAGTCGGAAGAACTAAAGGTACTACAGGATTTCCCAACCTGAGATCGGAATCGAGACAATACGCTGCAAGCAAGGCATTGTAACTATTCCGAAACTCCACTTACTCGAGGTCCTAGAGTTTGAAAGTTTATAAGGCGAGAATAGAACACTTACGACACTTGTCCTGACCAGAGAAAGGGTAAGGAGTAAAAAGATTTCTACTCTCCGATAACTAACTTAGTAACTACAAAATACTTTTTGTCTAGACTCGACTTCGGCCAGAAAAGGGATCCTACAGTCGGTAAGGCTCTGATACAAAGTTGTAAGGCCCGATATGCGGTACTATTCCAGATCTAGATGTTTCCATCCAGATCCGGGGACGAAGCACATATCGGTCCCACCGCGACATATGACAATGCCATATGCCTCGGATTTCCAAGATGATATCACAACATTACAGCTACAAGGATATTACATCTCATACAATCGGCATACAACTGCCTTAATTACATTATATCAGCGGAAGATACATGTATGAGTACATAATACAATCAAATGCCTAGTGGCAAAGGTAAAACACACCATTCCCGTAACCACACGGGTCTAGGCTCTCCGTCGGGATCCATCTAACTAGTCGTCGTCGAGTCTTCACGAAGGCGTCCCAAAGAAGGGTCGTCGAGCTCCTCTGAAGTCCAAGATCATTTGCATAACGTGTGTAAAAGAGAAAAGAAGGGGTGAGCTATATCAACAAGTCTTGTAACTAACTTCTCACGGTAAGATGGGGGTAGTGGTGAGGTTGCAGACGCACTAGCAATATATGAATGGCTAACGGTCTATTTTAGAGTAAGATGAGAACCAAGCATTCGATGAGTAATCACCTCCAACAAGTCTTGCTATCAGCTACTTACGCAAACATAACACCAATCCTATCCTCGTCCTTCCCTTCGCATCCCGACGAAGAAGAAGCAGTCAAGGAACACACACGTTGATCAAGTTATTAAGATTATCTCAGTTATTATTTTCTATGAACAAGGAGTTGGTCTCAAGTCGTCCATAACCATGGACACGACTTCTCGAAAAGATTTAACCCTGCAGGGGTGTACCAACTGCACATTACAAGGCTACGCACGTATGCCAAGCTCTCTCAGTCAGCCCGTTAAAGACACTCATTGAAGAGTTGTTCCGGAAGAATCGGACGTCATAATCCCTCAGTCTAACAATGCACAATTCCGGGTGGCCCCTGCGGGGTCGACACCCAACCCAAGAACCGGCCACGCTCTCGGGTCGGCTCTTCCGTATGACGCAGGTCGGATTACTGATAAATTCTCACATGAGGCCGGGTCCTAGTTGATCAGGTGGACCAACAAGGGAACCATGCCCCCGCTGGCCCGGTTTGTTTTGAAAACTGCTGGGGTACCAATCAAGCTCACACATGGTTGCAAATAGTAAATCAACTCGGGCCACCACTAGAACTTTTGGAAGCTAGGTAGTTAAGAAAAGGGGACCCCATTGTGACGCCCCCAAAATTAGACCATGTACAGTAATCATACACGCAAGGTACACGATCGAGATCAGGGACTGACGGTAAGATATCACAACACGACTCTACAAATAAAATAATGCAAGTTGCTTAATACAAGGTAGGGGCCACGAGGGGTCGAATACAACAGCTCGAGAATACAAAGTTAGTGGAAGCAATAGTATCTGAGTACAGACACAAGGTACACATGATCTGCCTTAAGAAGGCTAGCACAAAACACAACGATCGAACAGGCGAGGCCTCCTGCCTGGGAGCCTCCAAACTACTCCTGGTCCTGGTCAAAAGGGGGGGGTATCGATGTCGAAGAAGGCATCGGGGATCTTCATGTTGTGGTGTTCGGCATCGGGGATCTCCTGATCCTGGACTCCAAGGCTCCAACGTCGACTACATCAGCCGATCAGGCAAAACAAAAAGGGGGAATAAAGCAAGGGTGAGTATCTAGCATACCCGCGAGTCTTACGTCCGCTACTAAGGATTTATACATTTGTATCAAATGGAAAGGGGAGGTTGTATATAGTGGACTTCAAGGTAGAAATCAGAATAAGGGTAAGAAGCTAGGCCTATCGAAGACTAGCATCTTCCGACGAGTCTTGCAGCATGAGGAAAGAATAGCCAACAGTTCATATAAAGCATAAAGTAATAATGCAGCAGAAGTTGCTGCATAATTGTATAATAGTATGTTGTAATAATTAACAATAATAATTGCCTCCGAGTTCCCCCTCCTCGACTACCATGCGAGGAAGACCAGGAACCATACAGTTTAATAGTAGTAGTTTGTAGTGGTAAGATCCAGCTTCAGCATAAAGCGTCCTGTTACAGTGGACACGGCTATTCGAATAAATTGAACTCCTTGCAGGGGTGCACTACTGTTCAGCCCGCACGCTCGAATCTCCACGGTGGTGGGAACCTTGTTATGGAACGCTCCACCGAAGCTATCCGACACAGCCCAACCCATCCTAGCCTCAGGAGAGATGCCATCCGCCGGACGATATCCTATGCGCTCAGAGGTCTAGGTCCCTCACCCTTCACGCTCCTGCACGGTACGAGACTGGCCGGTGAAGCAAAAGCAAATCCAAATACACCTGCTGCTGCAAAGAAGAGAACACCGCTTCCCGGCAATCAGCCTGTGGTACTGCTGACGTCTGAAGAGCTTTCAGACAAACTACGACGCAGGGGAGCCCATAACTCCTTATCCCACGTGAAGGTAGTGCGTACAGACCAACAGGCCTCTCATGTTATCCACCGAACCATTTAGCATTTTAATATTATCTCGCAGACAACTGTTATCGCTGTCTGACTAACAACACAACGGACAGCGAACAACAACAAGGACTACCAGTAACGTCGGGTCCTGCCCTATCGTCCCATCAAAGCACGCGTTACCAACGTCTCCTTACCTTGTCTCGCGTGTGCTCTTGGTAGAGCTCGACATTTCGTGGTTTGGTAACTCTTGCGAGATACGCGCAGGGGCCAAGAACGCCAGTAACGTCGGTCGTACCCTCCCTGTCGTTCCCGACGCAATACCGCTTGCGGGCACCGTTGGGTCGCCCGACTCTTACCTTTGAGGACAACCGTTGCTCAGGTACCTAGAGCGGATATACAGAGTCAGCAACGAGTGGAGTACAAGGATTACTCCTTGATAGCTCACACTTGATGGTGGCTCGGCAGAGCCGAGCTAGGAGGCCTTAGGCGGTGTCTGCATTGTACCATACCTGTTGCAGTTAATATAATGTATCCTTGTTCACTCCCAGAGTGATCACGGCGCGCTATCTAATCCTAGATGACTAACAAAGCGCAGGGCTCACTGCTGAATATAATATATATTTATAGGCATCATAGGATAAAGGAAGGTACATCAAGGGGCGACAAAAACAGGCTATGCAATTTAATAGGATTGTAATCATAGAAGCAGCAGTAACCATGCCTAGTGCAAGAAATGTACAGAAAAGATAGGCGATATCTGGGGAAGAGAATGGCTCTGCTTGCCTGGAAACTCGACGTTAGGGGTAGGGTCGTCTACGAAGTACTCGCACTCAGCAGCGGTGTAGTCGGCGACAGTAGCGGGGTCTACCGGAGATTAAGGGGGGGAGAAACAGTATATACACGGCAATAATAGCAATACAAATACAAGACATGGCAAACGCAATATTAACGGTGTTCTAACACAGTGCAAAGGGTTATGCTCGGAGCGGGAATTCATCTGGGGTTGAAATACCGGCTCCGGGTGATTACCGATAGATGGCCAAGAGGGGGAAGGTTCCATGTCTATAGTGTCGTGAATATCTGACAGACACGTGGATAGTGTATCCGTGATCGTTGATGCATTACGAACAACTTTTATGTTCAGAACATTTTCATCCGACAAGATTTAGCGGTTCCGGTCGTTTGACAGAAAGTTGAACCGGAGGATAAATGTTCCATGTTCGGTATGTTAGAGGGGTGCGGTGGCTATATGGGTATCGTATTTCGATTTGTTGTATTTTTCTGATCAATTTTCATGTATAAAGTTTTTTAATCTGACTTACAGTTTAAAAGATATTCAAATTCAAAGATTTAATCATTTTAAATAATTTTAGAATTTATTTTATTAAATAAATAAACATTATCCACAACAGTGGAGTAGACTGGTCAAACCTGCCCCACTGGTCAGCCTCACGTTTTCACAAATCGTTTTATTAAATTTAAATAGTAGTGGGGGCCATATGTCATTGAGTCATTTTAATAATTGCATTACATTTTTATTATACTAGAAAAGGGGGGTCCACCAGTCAGTGACACATGTGCTAACATCCAATTTAAATAACAGTTAAAGGCATGGGGCCCCACATGTAAGTCTCATGACGGGTTTTTCTCTGGTTATTTTAATTCACAAGTAATTAGGGGGGTATGGGGCCCATGTGTCATTGACTTAGTTTGTTTAACATGGGGGTTAACTTTAATCTGATGCTTATCAGTAATTAAACAAGGCGGGGCCCTCTAGTTAGTGGGACAACCCCACTGGCTTGAGCACGGGAGCGCCCACCCAGGGCACACCGGCGGCGAGCCCGCACGGCGGCGAGGAAAGGGGGGTCAAGGCGGGGCGTGTGTGGCCTCGCACGTGCACGCGAGTACGCTGGGGCACGCCCATAGTGTGGTGGGCGTGGCCAGAGGAGCCAGGGCGCGGTGAGCTCGCGCTTGGACATGGAGGCCACGGCGACGCCCGAAACGTGGCGGGGAGGGGCCACGGAGGCCGGAATGACGGTTAAGGAGTGGGAGAAGCGACGCGAGCTCACAAGGGAGCTCGAGGCGTGCTCGTGGAGGCCGGAGAGGGAGCGGACGAGGCGAATTTGTGCTGGCGGCGAACGACGCCCGTGGAGGAGGAGCGATGCGATTCGACGTTCACGGTATGGCTCGGCTCGAGGGCGGAGTCGGTGCGGAAGACAAAGGGGAAACCACCAGACAAGTTCGCGGTCACCAGGAAGGCCTGTGGCCGGGATGGCGCACGACGGCGGCGCACACGGCTGCGCGCGGGCAACCATGGGGAGGGGCTGGAGAGACGGAGGGGGCGATGGGGAATGGCGCAGGTGATCTAGGGGTTGGTGGCCAGGGGGTTGCCCCTTATCGTCGCCGGTCAGCCGTCGATGGCCGATACGGCGACACCATCGGCCGTGGCATCGCACGATGGCTGCCACACCATGGGCGTGTCCAGTGGAGGGGGAGGAGAGGGTGGGCTGGGGGTGGGCTACAGCGGGAGGGGAGGGTGGGAACCTGCCCCTGAGATATTTTTAGAATTTTTCTATTACTTTCTTTTATGTTTCTTTTTTTGTTGATATTTTTTCTTGGACATCAAATGATTTTTGTAAAATGTGTGACAATCTCTAGTAATACTGTTACACCATACTTTAGTGCCACAAAAAGTTTTGTTCAGAAATAAATTCATTTGTTATTCCTATTTATTTTAAAGTGTTAAATGGTGTTCTTTAGCTACTGTTTTTATTTCTTTATGATATTAAAACACTTTAATAAATCAACATTTCATTTTTAATACGACCTACTGATTATTAGGCATTTTATAAAATTGTTTGCACAATTTTTGGGAAATGTTTTATTTTCACATGTTTCTTTAATTTTGATTGGGTTGATTTTGAACAAGCCATGGGCAAGGGTGATCATCACATGCCTAATCAAGATGTCTCAACCTTTATCAAAGTGATTACTGTTGGATTACTCTGGTGTGACACCCGGGGTGTTACAAATCTCCACCACTACAAAGAATTCTCGTCCCGAGAATTAAAAAGTAGTGGTAGGGTAAAGTTCCGGTTTCGTAATCTAACGATTCTTCTGGTGCTTGTTGTCCTTCTCGAAGATTTTAATCCTTCTCGTTGAATTCTTCATTTCTCTGCATCGGTGCATCTTGACGAGTTGACATCCTTCCTTCGGGGCTTCATCGTACTTACGAATGGGCTTGGAGGAAAAACTTACGGTGGTCGGATCGGTACCAAGATAATCAACCGAGGCATCAAAGGGCTCCAGAGCAACAGGCATAAGCACTAATCTGATATCGAACTAAATATCACAAGGTAGAGGAGTCGTGAGTTGCATACGACGCCAAACAAGAGGAATAACCTCTAGAAAATAAAGGTACAAGAGAGTCATGTTTTGATCTTGTGGAACTGTGGGTTATGGGCCCACAATGAATAAGAAGGGTGGTGACGAACAATGCGATCAAGTTGCAAGGTAAATCAGAGAACAGCTTGTCAGCTATGTCGGAAAAAACATCAGTGCCAAGGGCGAGGGACGAAGAGAACCATTTTCCTGCTCGTTAAGACGAGGCGGACCAATTGGCAAAGTTCTCGTCCATCGGTGGTCACAGAAAAGTCATTAACAATCGTAACAGGTTGTACGAACAAAGTAGTACACCGAAGTGTTTACATCAGCAGGGAATTATCACTGCTTGGATAATTTATATTAAAAGAAAGGTAAAAAAGACCAGTGTAAAGGAAAATATGATGATACACAAGTATCAGGTGTATATCTTTCCCAAGGGAAAGCAGAGCAATATATACATGGCCAAGGTTGTATTGGCAGGGAGTCAACGGATGTTGTCGATGATAACACAAATCATCGAGGGGCAATGATGGTATTTCTCACCACGAATTCAATTAATACTTGGTAGACGCTAAGATATCGATGATGACCACGACACATCATGTCAAAAGGTTTCGAGAAAATATAATCGAACAACGGTGACATCAAGAAAAAGGAATGGTGAAGCAAAAGTATTCGGTGATCCCGGTTGACGACAACCCAGCACCATGAAATGGTTATGACAGGGATAGGCATTGTTTCATCACAATTCATAAGATGTAGTTCAAAGGCATGATATTCTCGAGATACCAGGAGGTAATACTCTAAGGTAGATTGGAGGATCATAGGTGCAACAGAATTCATACCAATGGGATAATTATCTTTACGAGAAGCTTTCATGATAAGTTCTACATAGTATCCATGGGCATGAACACAAAGGTTCATGGTCAACTCCCACTTCTTAAATGCATAACCCTTCATTCACTTCTCGCTTTCGCGAAGGTGTAGGATTGAAAGCTCATATGACGGGAGGCCAGTAGAGTATAACCTGCATAAAGTTTGGGTTCAAACAGATTAGGGGAAACATATGGTGAACCCATCGGGGCATTTTGAAACCCATACAACAGACATCATAACTGAGGGATACTAGTTCGAAAACAGAAGGATGACGACTCCGAGTAGATGATATCATTCACTAGAGGCATATGATATTAGGGAAAATTCATGAATGACTTAGGGCACAAGGGGATGGTAGGTGGTAACCCACCAAAAGGCCAGGTGGGGTACAGAGAGTCTGGGTGAGTATTGGTACTCAACCATAAGAAGAATAAATGCCAAAGCATTGGAGAAATAAGCATCGTAATAATTCGATGCTTAAGTACAAAGGAATTATGACTTCCATATCGGCGTATCAGATTCAGATACATCGATCAAACATGAATAAGTCGAATAAAAGCTTGACGGTTAATCAATCAAGGTTTTATTTACCGAGAACCAGCTCATGTCCAGAATGACATCTAAGATGAAGAATGGATTCATAGGGATCAACTGATGATTGCGTGCACTAGCACACACGATGATTCAACAGATCAGAATGGCAATGCCAAGGGAGGTCATCAAAGACTACAAGACAAACGGGATTAATCATAGTGCAAGCAGGTAAGAAGAATCTCTAAAGCAGTAGGCTGCCGAGGATTGTCGCGAGATTGAATAGTATTTTAAAGTATTTTGGGAATCACAGAAACCACTTAGGATGAACGGATCATCATTAAACGTGAGGAATTATCCGCATTGTGGAAAGAAGTTGCAAGGTAGTTGGCTCAAAGGATTACCAAAACAAAGGAAAGTATTTCGATGCATCTTGTGAACACAAGAGCAACTGGGATTGGATCGATGATCGGAAAGTATAGGTAATTATCCATACGCACTTATCAGTGTCAGGGGATTGCAAGGGCGATGGGCACATAGGGTCTCGGTAATTCATCGGAGAGTATCTTCGGCATCTTCTAGTGAATCAGGTCATCTTTTGTTATGAGGGCTCTCCAGGAGGAAGTAGTCACGGGAACCTAGAGTTAGAGTTAGCAAAATCTTTAACCCGAAAGGAAGATACAGCAGAGTCCCAGAGTAAAGGTACGAGGTAAAAGATCCTAATACCAACCCAGTTGCATTGTGGTCCTGTCACTACTAGGGAAATAGCTATACATGGAAAGCTTATTAGTGGCGCATATAGCAGGCCATGCGCCACCATCTGTTAGGGGTGGCACACTGGAAAATAATGCACCACCCATAAGACCTTAGGGGTGGCGCATTATTTCCCAGTGCGCCACCCCTAAGAGTGGGCCAGCCTGGATGATCTTATACGTGGCGCATTTAGTAATATGCGCCACCCTAAGAACCTTATAGGTGGCGCATTACCAAAATGCGCCACCCCTAAGAGCTTAGGGGTGGCGCATTCTGTAAATGTGCCAGCCATAAGGTCCTTAGGGGTGGCGCATGGTGGTAATGCGCCACCCATAAGAGCTTAGGGGTGGCGCATTTCACCAATGCGCCACCACTGACTTGCTATATGCGCCACTAAATTCCTAGAGCTGCCCTTATCTACTCCACCCCACCTACCGCCTCTCATTCACTCCACATAATTCTCAAACTAGATCCACTCTTCTCACCCTAGATCTATTCGGTTTTCTCCTCCTCCCCACCTCATTTCTTCCATTTATCCATCGATACTTGGCATTACATCTATTTTGTTTCATATTGAAGTAAGTAGACCTCCTCCCAAACTCTTTTGTTCCATTTACGACCCATATACTTTCCTTTATTAGCTTGGGGTTTGTTGTATATGTTAATCTTGGGTTTGATGTATATGTGAAGCTTGTGGTGGTTTGATGTATATCTGACGCTTATGGTGGTTTGATATATATGTGAATCTTGAGTGGCCAATGTTTTGCCGAAATGTCGATTCATTTCCGTTTCGGCAAATTTCTGGCGCACTCTCCGCATGCTCCCATGCATTATTAGGGAAGGTCATGCCGAATTTTTCCGGCGACGACTGTGATATATAATTGTGTTGCTCTCTCCGTGCACGCAAGTGATCAACCATGGTCCGCGGGATGCTGAGCGATATCGCCGTGGCTAGGTGGATGCAATGTGCGACAAACGACATGCTAAGGAATAATAGGTCGGATATAAGATGTCCGTGTCGGAGATGCAAACTGCAGTGCGTGACCGAGCCTGATTCCGGAATATTGCAAAGACACCTGAAGCGTAATGGTTTGATGGATGGCTACAGACGGTGGATAAGTGATGAAGCTGGTGAGGAGGAGGAAGTCAATGGTGGGGCGCCAGTAAATGAGGAAGGGCAACCAGACAACAGCGGCAGGCGAGAAGACGAGGAGCATCCCGTACATGATCATGAAGAAGATGCCGAAGCGGATCATGTAGATCAAGTTGCCGGACATGAAGATCAAGATGTCGGACATGATGAGGATTCAAGCTGGGTGCGGGACCCTCATGTTCAAGATCTTCTTGTCAAAGAGGCGTTGAACGCAAGAGGTGCAGCTAGAGAGAAAGCCAAGATGGCGCAACTCGAGAAAGACGCGATTACGAAGTTGTACGAAGGATGCAACGACGGGGATACCCGCTTGAATGTAACACTTGGGGCTATGGAGATGAATGCAAAACACAAATGGACCGATGAAAGCTTCGATGATAACATGGCATTCTGGCACGATTGTCTTCCGAAGGGCAACACGTTCCCAACTAGTATCGCTGAGGCCAAGAAAGTCCTTTGCCCTGTCGATCTTCTGCACGTTAAATACCACGTCTGCATAAATGATTGCATGATCTATCGGGGTGAGGACGAAGATAAAACCACATGTTTGGTGTGCGGTGTTAGTCCATACAAGAGAGGGATGAAAGTTCCTAGAAAATTGGTATGGTACTTTCCGATCACTCCTCGTCTGCAGAGGTATTTCATAGATCCCGAGGAATCAAAGCTCATGACCTGGCACGCGGATAGAAAGAAGCTAAAAGAGGATGACCCGAACCCGGATCCGGAAAAGGAGGACATGCTGAGGCACCCTGTAAGGCCCCCGATGCGGTGCTAACTCGAGTTAGTCGCTTTCGAGTCCCGCTCAAGTTAGTAGCGCATAAAGAGCCACCGACTCACGACACTCGCACTCGCGTCGCTGCCGGATTCTCGACAATAGGTATATGAACAAGAACTCAAACTAAGACATAAAATATATAGAGTCCAGGGCATACATCGCCGCTGGTATTTATTACATCATCTCAGAGGTCCGTGGGCCCAACATAATATCATGCAACAAGCGGAAGACAAACACGACCGAGTACGGTCAAGATCCAAATTTCCCTAGAGAGGGCTGCACATAAGGTCCACCCACGGATCGTCGAAGCCCAACTATAGGATCTACTGAACGAGGTCGTCCTCATCGTCATCCTCCGGGGGCACCTCCACGAAGTATCGTCCGGTGCTCGGGTCAAGGTAATACTCCACTGCTGCGGCCGATCAGGCAAAAAAGTAAAAGCACAAAAGAAAACAGGGGTGAGATTATATCATTACAGGATAACTAACTCCCTACGGTAAGATAAGGTAAAGGTATAGGTTGCAGCCACACTAGCATATATGGTGGCTATCGTGCTATTAGAGTAGAGGTAAGATCCAAGAATACACGTGACATCGCGTATAAGTCTGCTATCCACCTACTTACATCAAAGATAACACAACCTGGATCTTCTCTTGGTCCCCCTGGACGAAGAAAAGCGACCAAGGCACTCACACGGTAGGCAAGTTTTAATTATAATTCAATAGATGTTATTCTATGAACAAGGAGTAGGTCTCAAGTCGTCCATAACCGCGCACACGGCTTTTCGAAAAGATTTAACCCTGCAGGGGTGTACCAACTGCCCATTATAGTCTTCGCATGTACGCCCGGTTTCCACTTGGCTAAGTAAGCGCCTGAAACTCCGGAACGTCAGAGTCCCTCTAACTAACAACACACAACTCCGGGTGGCCCCCGTTGAGTCGACACCCAACTCAAAAGCCAGCCGCGCTCTCGAATCGGCCTCTACCGTATGGCCAAGGTCAGGTTTAGTCTCGCCTATATAACAGGGGACTTCCCTAGCTCACCAGTGTGGACCAACCAGAGGAAGCATGTCTCCGTTGGTCCGGGTTATTTCGAAAACTGCTGGGGTACCAACCAAGCACACACACTTTTGCAAATAGTAAATCAGCTCGGTCCACCACTAGAATTGTAGGAAGCTAGGTAGGTAAGACAAGGGGACCCCATAGAATCCAACACACGATTAGGCACGCTCGTCAAGAAACACAATACCCAGAACTCGGGGCCTAGGTGACTCAAATGGAACAAAACACCTAGCGGGATCAGCCTGGTCTCCCATCTTTCGTCAAGTATACATTAACATCATTAATAATAAATATCAACCAACATCTTTAAATAACATGATGTCCCAAACCATAGCATAGGGTAAGCAGCAAGTTTTCCTACTCATACTAAGCAATGGCTGAGCAGCAGTAACTTAGCAATACAATGTTTTGCTGGGATGTGGGAATCATGACTGTTTGGTTTTGATCGTGGCATAATCAAGGTGGATAGGATCAAACAATCGTTCTAGACTACAGCTAGGAAGGTAGGAAGAAAGGTATCAAGTAATGGTATAAATCTTCCCCTTGCCTGGGTAATCGGTCGTCGAAGCAGACGCATCAGGGTCCTCGGGCTCGGTGTCGGAAATCTCCACGTAAGTCTCCTCGGCGGTCTCAGGTGCTAACGTAAAGTACCGACAAGGAAAAGGCACGCAAGTAAGCAACGAGATCAACTAAACTCAAGCATGGATGAGATGATCAAGTTTAATAGACATGGTGTGACCCTATCTACTCAAATTTAAATGGAGGTGTTGACGACACGTCAACAACTGCATATGCAATTACTTATATTTTTATGGATTTGGTCACAGCCTTAACTTTGGTGTAAGTATCATGGTGACATGTCATGGCATGGAACAATAACAACAATTAACAATAAAAACATCGTGGAATGAAGTATCGATTCCGGAGACGGAGAAGTGCCGAAGAAAATGACACCAAAAGGAAGTATCGAGGGAACAAGGATGGAAACGCTTGTGAGAACATGGAGGACGGATAAATAGAAGACTTGAGGGGCCCTACATGGGAGGCTCAACGAATCGAACAAGATAATGGTGGCAGGTTCAAGCATTTAAAAATGGGGCAACACCAAATGGCATGGTCACACATGGGTTCAACTTCCCTCCACAGTTTGAAAATTTATGTTTGCTCAAAACATAAATCAGAGGTGACCATCACGCTCAGTGGATTTTTCTACCCCATTTTGGTATATGGCATGTGCCAAAGCATTTGAGTTCAAACCGAAACAAAATCCAGAAGATGAAGTTGACTTAAAAGAAAAGATAACGCAGAAAAAAAGAGAGGAGGCCACCTGGGCCAGTCTCGGGCGCCACTGACCCAACTGGCTGGAGCCTTCCGTGGGGGGGGGGGCTGGCTGGGCCATCCCACCAGCGCTTGCTGGCCTGGCAGCCGCTGACACGCAGGTCCGGGGTGTCAGCCTCCCAAGGACTGAACAAATCAAAAAAAGGAGAAGGCACCTGTGCCCGGCGGGGTTTCGAACCCGCGACGCGCAGCTCTCCAACGTGCCTCCCATACCACTGCGCCAGGACTTGGTAACTGAACGAACGGAGAAACGCGGGAACTAAACAAAGTGCGGCCTTCTCTGAACCTGTCGAACAAAAATTCAGACACAGTGCAACCGGTCACTTTCCGGCGACCGTGGCCTCGAATACGCACATCCAGAGCTCGGTCTAAAGGGTGGAGTGTCTAGAGGGGACATACAGCTTCGCATACATGCCAAGCTTGGCTCTGGAGATCCAAAGACGACATCTCTGGCAGGTCGGGAAAGTCACGGTGGCAGCACTACGGGCCTCGGTCGATCTTCAGGTCACAAACACGCCGGGGAGCTCCGGCGAACAATACGGTGGCTACGCTGCCCCGCCAGCTCGAGGAAGAGGTGCTACGTGCTCCTGGAACATCTAGGATCCCGTTTTGCGAAAAACTAGCTGCGGCGGACATGAAAGGCGACGCCTTGCTGGACGACCAACTCACGGCGGCGACTGCCGGCTGGATACGACGGAGACGGACGAACAGCCTCGAATCGCAAGCTGTCCGGCTACGGACGCTCATCAGGGAAAAGGAAGGACTACGGCGGTCACCTTGGGATGCAGGGGACGTCCTTGAGCCGGTCGCAGAGGAAGAAGGGCTCGAAGCGCTCGTCGGGGCGAAGAGATCGTCCGCGGCACCACGAGCTCAGGGTGTCGGAGTTCCCAGCGCGAGACTGTAGGGACGAGAGGGTGAGGGCATGGTGCAGAAAACGCGCAGGCGAGCACTTGGTCGCAGAGCTTACAGGGCGATGGCGAAATTCGCCGGAGTCGGGCCGGCGGTCACGCGGAACAGGGGTGAGACGGGAAGACCATGGCGGCGGCGGCGAGGGGATGAGAGGGGGAAAACGGAACCTAGGGTTCCCGAGGAGGGGCGCTGCCTATAAAGGGGCGAGGAGGAGAGGCTGGAGAGGGGGCTCCATGCCGGCTCTCCTCCGTCTCTGCTTTCCGTCGCCGGGGAAAAAGGTGGGGAAAAGGAGAAGAAGGGGTCGCTGGGAAGCGGGCCCAGGCGGTCAGGGAAAAAAGAGAAGGCGCGGGGCTCCTCTTGCTGGGCCGAAACGGCCAGGCCCATGTGGGCTAGGCCGTAAGGGGAAGAAGGAAAAGGGCAAGCCCTTCTGTCCATTTAAAAAAAACAGTAGGCTAAAAAGGGAAAAGAAAAGGTAAGGAGAAACATAAAAAATATATCACAACATTTTTACATACCCCTTACCACAAGATTGATCATCCAAAAATGGTTGGGCAACTTTTGGATACGAGGAAAAATGCCACTAAGACAAACAGTACCATTTTCTATTTAAAAATAAATAGAAAAGGTGCATTGGGAATTCTTGAGAAGAAAACACAAGGAGAAAAATTCCATGAGCTCAAAAATCTTAACCCTTGCATTATTCTAGATTTTTCAAAAATGGTTTGACCAATTTTGGCAACAACAAAATGTGAGCTCTTTTTGAAATTCAAAACCACTCTGAACTAGAGCCCCCATTTTTGGTGATGGCAAAAATGATTCAAGGATTTTAAAACCCTTGCTCAAAGAAAAGGAATGGCTAGGCCAAGTTTGAGGTCAAGGAGAACATGCATGCATCATTGAAAAATCTTCAAACACCGTTCTTGAACCATTTTGGATGCAAACTCAACCAAACCAAATGGGCTCCAATCCCAATGCAAATTTAAATCATCACATGAAATGTGAAACTCTAGCATCATGCTAAGTTACAAAGTCATCAGACAAGTTACAATATCCTGTTGATTTCTTAATATTGCAAATGGGCTGTTACACACCCTTCAGATGGTAGCCAATGGACTGCATTGGACCTCGAATACCCAAATTTTGGGAAAGAACCAAGGAACCTCAGGATTGGTGTGAGCGCCGATGGACTCAATCCGTTTGGTGTCCAGAGCAGCACACACAATACCTGGCCCGTGTTTGTTTGCATATACAACCTTCCCCCCTGGAAGTGCATGAAGAAAAAGTACATAACAATGTGTATGCTAGCTCAAGGGCCGAAACTACCAGGTACGGACCTCAATCTATATCTGCAGTTGTTGAAAGAGGAGCTAGAAACGTTATGGAAAGACAGAGTCAATACGTGGGACGCCGCGGCAAAAGAATATTTCCCAATGAAAGCCGTGGTGATCACGATGGTGCACGACTATCTCGGATATGGATATTTCTCAGGGTAGGTGGTCCAAGGATTTTGTGCATGCGTTAGGTGCATGCATAATACAACGTACCACCAGCTACCAAAAGATCCCGGATCTTCAAAAACCGTGTTCCAGGGGTCTCGGAGGTGGCTTCCCAAGAAACACGCGTGGAGAAAAAAGGGACATCTGTTCGATGGAAGCGAGGAGCTCCGAGAACCCCCAGCTTGAAGGAGCGTCAAAGAAATCGACAACTTGCTGAAAACTTGGAAAGAGTGCCCCGCGCTGGGAAAGAAAAAAAAAGAAGACTCAGCCGTTGATGAGGGTATGGAAAGAGAGGTCTGTTTTCTAGGATTTGGAATATTGATGTCTCCTCCACAGTCCTCATAGCCTTGATCTCAAGCATATCACAAAGAACGTGTGCGAGAGATTGTTTGGCACGCTGCTCAACATGCCGGAGAAGACCAAGGACGGGCCAAAAGCAAGGAATGAATTGAAATTTATGGGCATCAGGAGGGAACTTCACCCCCCTAGTGACGATGATGATGAGCTGGAAGAGGAAGAGGATACGGAAACGCAAGACTCTCGCAAACGAAAAAGGGCGACCAAGAAGAAGACCGGTATTGATCACTGCCCCCCGACATGCTTCACTCTGTGCGAGGAGGAGATCAAGCGGTTTATCCACTTCCTCATAGGAGTAAAATTTCCGAACGGCTACGTGGGGAAGATAAGCAGATACCTAGACGAGGTGAAGCAGCGTTTCAGCAGGATGAAATCTCACGACTGTGCCATGCTGATGACGCAGATTCTCCCGGTTGCGATGCGAGGGATAATAGACGAGCACGTCCGTAAAACGTTGTTTGGCCTTTGCAAATTTTTTGACGTCATCTCCCGGAAGTAGATTTGCGCTACGCAACTCAAAAGGCTATAGGAGGAGATCGTGCTCATACTATGCGAGCTTGAGATCTATTTCCCGCCCGCGTTCTTCGACATTATGGTGCATCTGCTGATCCACGTCGTGGAGGATATCGTCCAACTCGGGCCTGCATTTCTGCGCAGCATGATGCCGTTCGAAAGGATGAATGGACACATCAAAAAATACTTTCGTAACAGGTCCCGTCCAGATGCAAGCATAGCGAAGGGCTTTCTAACCGAAGAGTGCATCTATTTTTGCCCGAATTATCTCAACACCGAGAACCCTGTTGGTCTGGCCGTCAACAAGCACTTTGGCAGGACCGATGGGTGTGGTCACCACGAGGGAAGCCGCACAATTCATGTCAACTTTGACGGTCAAGACATCGACTTTGAAAGAGCAAGCCTAGTCGCGCTACAACACATCCAGCTGGTCGATCCTTGGATAGTAAAGCACAAGGATTTAATCAGGAAGAAGTATAGTGACTAGGGCCTGCAGATAACGGACCGAGATCCACGGCTAATCCAATAGCACAACTCTGGTTTCATGACTTGGTTCAGAGACGAGCTTCGTGCTAATCCCCCGCGAAGGAACGCTTCCGAGGACGAAAAGATGATATTCACCTTGTCACAGGGTGCCACACGCAACCTGATGACCTATCAAGCGTATGATATCAACGGCTACACATTCTACACGGAGGAAAAGGACAATAACTGTGATTACCATAACTCAGGGGTAACGGGGATATTCTACACCCATGACGTCAAGGAAAGATTCTATGGAAGGATCGAGGACATATGGGAGCTCGACTACTGTGAAGAGAAGGTGACGATGTTCCGTGTGAGATGGGCCAAGAGCGTCGTAAAAGAAGACCGATACTTCACCACCATGGTTATACCCGAAGCCAAATCCAAGTCTGCGGGCGCAAACGTCACCGCGAAAAATGAGCCATGGGTACTGGCTAGCCAAGTGGACCAATGCTTCTTCATTACTGACCCATCAAAGCTGAGCCGCGTTGTAGTGAGGAGAGGAAAAAAGAAACATTATCGGAATGGATGGAGTCGCCAACGAGCAAGACTTTGACAAGTACGGCGACCCGAAGATGGAGGATGACTACGCCGCTCAGGATACATACACCACAACCCTACCGAAGAAAGGTCTCCTCCCGTTCAAGAGGAAAAGTGAAGGCGTCCCGGGCCTAATTTATTCAACCACGACAAAGAAGGGCAAGAAGAAGAGTGAGGAAACGATAGCTAGATAGCTAGCTCCAAATTTAAGAAAAATATTTTGTAATTCATGATCACTTTGTGTATGCATGGATTTAATATGCACTTTGTAATTGATGATCACAATCTGATGTTTCCAAATGCCGCTACACCTTGTGTTTGTGGATTTTGGTTCAGCGACGACACAGTTAAGGCATGGTACGTGGATCAATACGATCACATTCTTATGTTTGGATCATAGTTTGAAGTGTATGAACATCGACGATACACAATCGAAGCACCATTCTCAAGGTCGGTTAGAGCATGTAGTCCCTCCGTTTCTTTTTAGTCCGCATATAACATTGTGTCAAAGTCAATCTTAATAAAGTTTATTTTTAAATGGTTTCACTTTAATTAAAAAATAAATAATTGTTTAAATGGTTTCACTTTAATTAAAAAATAAATAATTGGTTTCACTTTATTTTTAAATGGTTTCACTTTAATTAAAAACTAAATAATTGTTTCACTTTAATTAAAAAATAAAAAAGCCTTAGGGGTGGCGCATATTGCTGAAATGCGCCACTAAGTGCTCTTAGGGGTGGCGCATTTTGCGAGAATGCGCCACCAACAGGTTTCTTATGCGTGGCGCATTTTGCCGAGATGCGCCACACATAAGAAACCCGTTGGTGGCGCATGCTGGCCAAATGCGCCACCCCTAAGCCTTAACCTCCATCGGGCCCCTCCCCTTTCCCGTGCCCATTCCCCATTCGCTCGTCCCATTCCCCATTCGCTCGCCGCACCGGAGCCGCCTCGCGCCACCGCCTCGCGCCACCGAAGTCCCCCCTCTCCTTGCCGACTGCCTCCACCGGGGACGCCCCCGCCCCGGCCCGCCCACGCCGTTCACCGGAGCCGCGCCAACCCCCTCCACGACGACCTAGGCGATGCCCCTCCACCGCCAGGTACCCCCTCCCTGCCCTTGCTGGCTTCCAACGACGGCCGTGGGGGCCATGGCGCCGCCCCCAACCCCCACTCCTCCTGCTGCTCATAAATCCTTTGGGGGATTATTGTTAGGATTATTTCTACGATTATTTTTAGGATTATTGCTAGGATTATTGTTGTTGATTTTGATTATTGCTAGGATTATTGCTGTTGATTTTTTGAAGTGAAATTGGTTATGTGCCATGTACAATTGCTAGTATAAATAAAAATACAAATTCTGAATTTGATGCATAGCATATGTTCTTATTAATGAAACACAAGTTTTTTGTTTTGTGTGGTAGCAATGGAATAGAATTTTAAATGACAAGTGCATTGCTACTGTTGTTGTTGTTGTTGTTGTTTTTAAATGATGTTTTTTAGTGCATTGACAAGATGCTTTTCTTATCAATATTTTTATGCACTGTTTAGTGCATTGCTAGAATATTTTTATGTTGCTTGTGCCTACATGTAGGCATTTGTTTTGTGCAGGTACAAATCATTATCCCCTTTCTCCCGAAATGTTTATTAACTTTCGTTTCGGTTGAGAATGGGGCACTCTCATGTTAAGAAAAATAGCAAAGGTCATGCCGAATTTTTCCCTGAATTCGTGCATGATGTACCTTTGCTATTTTTATTAACATGAGAGTAGTTGCATTTATTTATTGTGCTAATTAATTAAGTAGTTGCATTTCTTAATATTGTACTAGTGCAAACATGTCGACCGGAGCCGACGCTGGTCCTTCTTCTCAGCCGGGAAAAAAAGGAAGAAATTTTGGGAATACTCCCAGGAGGAGGTCGAGGAGTAGAGAGAAGAGGAAGTACCTCCGAGCGAGGAGGAGTATGAGGAGGAGATAGAGTCGGAGTCCGACTCATCGGATGATGACTTGGAGGAGGAGGCCGGTACGACAGACGGCGAGAGGAACGTCGGCGAGGATGATGGGACTGGTGGCTCCAACACAGATGGTACCCAGTCAAAGAAGAGGAATCGGAAACTGACCAAGGTCGGCGCCATCAGGCAAGAGTTTACTGTTGTGACCGCCGTCGGGATTCCTAAACAGCCCGAACATTTTTCGGAAGGGTACGACCGTCAAGTCGCGGCGATCCTCTGCAACACCGTGCCGATCACCACGATTAACCTCAGGAGTCGTGAGAATATTCATTATTGTCAGCTTCTTATCAACAATATGCACGGACGATACAAGTTTCCGGAGCCGTACGATAACACCAAACTCAAAGGGAACAAAGTAAACACATGGGCCCTCAGGAAGATGAGCAAGGCCTTGTCCAGTTGGAAAACCCGGGTGAAGAGGGAAATTATTGAAAAGAACAAAACCTGGGAGGAGCTCAAGGAGAAAGAGCCGTTGATCGACGAAGCTACCTACAACCTTTTCAAGGCTAGGAGTGAGTCCAAGAAAGCCAAGGCCGTGAGTGCAAAGGGCAAGGCCATGCGGTCACAGGTAATAGGTAACCACCGTCTCGGAGCCGGTGGTTACAAAAGTTCCAAGCCTAAATGGGACAAGGAGGATGCCGAGTACGCCGCTGCGGGCATACCTAACCCCTTCTAGCAATACAAAGATGATCCGCAGACCGAATTCTTTGTGAGGGCCCGGAGCTATAATGACAAAGCAACCTCGAAAATAATTATCGATCCTAAGATTCAGGAGTTTACGACTGCCGTGGTAAGTAGTTTACCACACGACCTTGTCGATTGAATTCTTGAGTGAAGTTCACAATTTCTTAACGTTTCACATTCTTTTTGCAGCAAGCGGAAATGAAAATCTCCTCATCATAGGAGTCGTCGGTTAAGCCGGCCGGCCCGTGGGACAACGCCTTTAACAGGGCATTGTACAAGGTCAAGAAGGTTGACGACGTGACGGCGAAGCCATCGTGAGCCGGCCGTGTTGTCGGCTTTGGTGCGGACCTAAATTGGTCCGAATATTATGGAAAATCGGCAGAGCAGTCCGGTTCGAGGGGGCGCAAGGAGAGAAGGACCGAAGAAGACGCCGCTTATGTTCATGGAATGGAGGAGAAGGTGAACATGCTTCCACAGCTTGTCCAGGACGAAGTGGCGAAGACGATGAACGCTCTCCTTCCAGATATGATGCAGTCACTCGCGAATTGGCAAGCGCGTGGTGGACAAGGGCCCATACCAGTCCCCAGCATGGTCGGCAGTAACTCGGGCACCGCGGCGCCTGCAGTCCCGGCTCCCGCCGTAGTGGTGGCTCCCGCACCGACTCCCGGCATATTGGTGACTCCCGCCGCCAACACCGCGGCGGCGGCGCCAGACGTGATGCTAACTCCTCCAGCCATGATCGAGCAACCGGGGCATAACAATAATGCACCCGGCGGCAACGCAAATAGGGCGACCGACGCCACGGGAGGCAGCGCGCCCTCCGTCTCTTGCATGCCCGCCGTCATCAACGGGGTCTCTTGACTAGCCGACCTCGACGCCCTCAAGGTAACTATAAGTGTCTGCAACTCAAACGAGGACTTCATCTCCTTGCCTTTTTTAGTGGAATCTCTCTGATGCCTTACATGCATATATCTCTTTCGCAGGCGGACACTCCATGCATTCTATTACAAGTCGTGGACGGCTAGTTGAAGGATGTTTCCAAAGGTAAAATCATTCAACCACAAAATCGAATCATGCACAATATGCCGATGGCACCAGAGATGCATAGGGTTCAAATCTATCTCGTGATTTCGGGCTACGAGAGAGTTGAACCTCCCATTCAACCCCCCGGATACGATGAGGACGAGCCGGCAGTCCTCAGTGACTATTTCGGCCAAATATGCCTATGGCCGAAGAGCCAAATGCGTTTAATGAAGGGGGAAAGGGGCAACACACCTAGGACAACACCGCTAGTAATCGTGTCGGCGCCACATGATCCCATGCGTTTAAAGAAGACGATGATCTTGATGATGATATCAACGCCGACCAGTTCATCAATACTTTGTATGATGCTGATGACTTATTCATGCCTCCTGCTGAAGGAGCCTATCAGCATGACGAGGAATCTCGCGGTCCAGCTGATCCTGCGGCGAAGCCGGCTTGCTCCACGCGTCTCTTCGCTGCTTCTCAGGAGATGTCTCCAGCAGCTTGCGCCTTCATCGGGCCTCAAGCAGATGCCACAAGGAGATCTATTCTCAGCCCGTGCACACTCCATAAGGTGGCCACTGAGCAGATAAAGGCCGGTGACTGCTCGAAATCGGAAAGAAGAAGGGACGGAAAAGAAAGAAGAGCATCACTTCGAGTAGCCAAACTTCGATGCCGATCCGGGCTCAGGACGGGCCACTAAGACCCAAAGATCTCTCGTTTGAAATCCATGTGGCTGGTAGGCCGATGCTACCTAAGGACATGCTCGACCTTGCAACTTCGGATATGCAGAGTGTGCATCAGAGTATTATGGCATTAGAGAAGATTCTTCTTCGAGAAGAGAATCCCTCGTACCCGGTTTTCATGGCCAAGGTGCCACTCAACATGGGCTTCATCAACACTATCCCCGCGGATATGATAATCCTGCGATTTTTGGAGATCTTCAATTTGTACCATCTCAAGCGGCTGGACCATAGCCTTATCCGTCTGTTCTCGCTCAGCCTTTCTATGAGTATCAGGAGAGATAATACCCCGAGCGTCGCGATATTGGACCCCTTCTACATGCGTGAAAGCATCTTGATGGACGACGGGGACGCGGCTCTCGCGGAGGGGTACATAACAGACTTCATGCTAAAGAACGCCGACAAGGATTCATTTCTTATGACCTACTCTCCCAAGTAAGTCATTCGCTCGCCGCCGTAGCATATATGCTTTCTTATCTTTCCATTGACCTCTTCCAACATTCCTTTTGGATTGTTTTAATTAGGCAGTGAGGATCAAGACTGCGTGCTCATCTGCTTTTCACCGCAACACTCGCATGTCGTGTATTTAGACTCGGGGAGTGTGAACAAGAAAGATTACAAGTATATCATGAGAGTTTTGGATGATGCTCTCGCCGGCTACATAAAAGCTGGAGGCAAGATGGTGAAGCACATGTTCAGGAAGATTCCAAAACCACGTAACGCAGTTCCTGTGCGTCAAGCAGCCGGCTGGCAGTGTGAGGGATGCGTACTACGCCCTTCATCACATGAGGGCGATTGTATAGGAACAACACAACCTTACGCTGCCAAGTCATCTCAGAGCGTGGGCCGAAAGGAAGGCGGAAATCGCCGATGCAAATCTTAAGGAGGAGTTCTTTCACATCCAAGAGCAGATGGCGACTATCATCCGTCATGAATTACAGATGAAGGGGTCGATCTTCCACTCGAACATTGCACCATCCAATGGGGAGATAGAAGTCCGCCTAAAGGCCTTGCGTGACACAAGGCCTTTCATGACGAAAGAAGGATGCCGCCCATTCCCCGAGACGAGTCAGAACAATTGAACAATTTATGTTATATATGGCAGTCATTTGATGAATGTGTGCCCTACATGTAATTTGGATGTACTCTTTGTGTAGTAGATGGTAGTGTCAAATACTCTTGGTGCTCTTTGTGTATAAAGGTCACTGCATATGCATTTTTATGCATATGTGCATGCTCCTGGCCATTGATCGACTTGCTTTATGTTGTTGATAAGAATAGATGCTATATTGCGTTGTTGTCCTTTGCTATGAATTCATATGGATGTGACCTCTAAATCTTTGTTTTGTGAAGGTTGAAGAGCAAACAAGAGATTATGACAAAAGTAGCTTTCTGTTTTCAATAATTGTTGGACTCATTGTAATATTGTGATGGATGTAATCTAGTGAATCTTGTTGGCCTCTAAACCTTTATAAATCTTTGTAATAAGAATTATAATGCAATTATTTTGTATCAATAATTGTTGGGCTCATTTTAATATTGTATTTTTCATTTCTGTAATATAATAAAAATATCTGTAATGTTTTTATTCTTTTCTGTAATTCTTTTTTTTTTGTTTTCTGTAACCCATTTAGTGGCGCATTTTGTCTGGCTTTAGTGGCTCACTGGGAATGCGCCACCCCTAAGGAACCTTAGGCGTGGTGCATATCAGAATGCGCCACCCCTAAGAGCTTAGAGGTGGCGCATTCTGAGATGCGCCACTCTTAAGGGCCTTAGGGGTGACGCATCCAGAATGTGCCACCTCTAAGCCCTTATTAGTGGCTTGTAGTTAGTAGCGCATCCATAATGCGCCACTAAACTCAAAAAAAGGGCGCCACCATAAGGGTATTCCCTAGTAGTGTGTAAGCCACACAACGAAGTTAGAAAAAAGTTTCGCAAAGTCTAGACTCAACTTCGACCAAGGAGTTGGAAGGGGGTTACCTACAGACAGTGGGCTCTGATACCAACTTGTGACGCCCACAAAATTAGACCGTGTACAGTAATCATACACGCAAGGTACACGGTCGAGATCAGGGACTCACGGTAAGATATCACAACACAACTCTACAAATAAAATAATACAAGTTGTTTAATACAAGCCAGGGGCCATGAGGGCTCGAATACAACAGCTCAAGAGCACAAAGTTAGCGGAAGCAATAATATCTGAGTACAGATACATGATACACATGATCTGCCTTAAGAAGGCTAGCACAAAAACACAACGATCGAAAAGGCGAGGCCTCCTTCTTGGGAACCTCCAAACTACTCCTGGTCCTGGTCAAAAGGGGGGGTCTCGACGTCGAAGAAGGCATCGAGGATCTTCATGTTGCGGTGGTCGGCATCGAGGATCTCCTTCTCCTGGACTCCAAGGCTCCAACTTCGACTGCAGCGTCCGATCAGGCAAAACAAAAAGGGGAAATAAAGCAGGGGTGAGTATCTAGCATACCCGCGAGTCTTACGTCCTCTACTAAGAATTTATGCATTTGTATCAAATGGAAAGTGAAAGCTCAAGAATGATCAGAGGGGGAGGGGGTGAATGATCACCTCTAAAAATTCTAACGAACTTAGAAGGAATTCATGCAAACTGCGAAGGACTAAAGATATCTCGAAGGAAATACAGTATCAAAAGATATACATAGCTCGAAAGGATTTGGAGCAAAGGTAAACATCGAAGGCAAACATGCAACGAGTAAATACTTAATGTAAATGCGAGAAGGAAAACGAGCCTGACACAACGATGTTTGGTAAACCAGTTCACACTCTGCAAAGTGCTACGTCTAGTTGGAGGGACTGGTGATTGAACACCTGGAGCAAAACTCTCTCCGTCCTATTCTCCACTGCAACAAACTCCTCGAGCTTGTCCAGTTTTCACTCGTGGTAGATGATTCAGGACATCTCCGAGACCTTTACAAACTTCCTTCAACAGCGACAATTTCTCTTCGACTGCTTGACAGGTGACGCCTAACCTTCTAGGAGACTTGCAGTTCTCCAAGATAAAAAGATCGGCTAATATCGACCTAAGTCTCTGTGAATTGCTCAACTCAGCTCAGACTTAGGTTTGGTTTTCTCTCGATGGATCTCACTTGGGATGCTCACAGTACTTCTGTCTTAGAATCTTCAGTGGAGCTTCCAACCCGAAATGGCGGATAGGTGCGGGGTATTTATAGTTGGCGACCCCGATGGGTAAAATGACTGAAGTGACCCGATGCGACTGCTTGACGCGTGTCCACAACGGTCGGATTCCAATCACTGCGCAACTTTACTTGAGGAACAAGTAAGCTGACTTACCGAACAAGTTCTCTCTCGAAGGCACAGAGTGCGATGACTTTGCCTTCGAGCTATTCACTCCACTGAGTAATATTTCTCTTGGTAGGCTTTCGTGGGGTTAGGTTGAGCAGAGCAAATTCACTTCGACAAAGCTCTCAACTAGCAAATCCCTCTTGATAGTACGGTTTTTCCTACGACTCAAGAAAACAAAGAGAAACTAGTAAAAAGACTAAGTCTTCGACCAGCTTCAGCTTTCTCCTCGTTGCGCTTTTACTCGAGAGAGACCTCTTCTTCGACGACATTTTTATGGGTCGTCTTCCTTCAAAGGTTTCGGTAGTTGACTGCAGCTTCGCTGCAGTGTGTTGTCGTTCAACCTTCTCCTTGAAAACTCCATTCTTTCGGAACCTAAGTATCTATTTATACTCGAAAACAATATTAGTTCCACTTCTGCTTTGTCCAACAATGTCCAAAACCTTCTAGGGCAAAACTTGCTCTTACAATTTCCCCCTTTTTGGATGATTGTTGAAAAAATAGGCATCGATAAATAAATTGAAATTTTTGAGTTTTCGATGGTAAACCGGTGCTAAGATCGATGAAAATACTCCCCCTTCATGTATGCACTGAAGATAAGAGTTTCCTATGAAGTGCATATTTGACAAGTAGAGTCTAGGGAAAACATCAATAATCTTAGCGAGTGAAATTGCATTCCAGATAATATCCAATAAGAAATATGCAATCTCCTCAAATGACCTAGTAACTTATACGAAATATAGCTTAAGTATCGCAAGCAGCAGATAGATATCTTACGATGAAAGGTAGCAGTTCACAGACCTACTTAGACTTAGTTACAACCAGATCGAATATGAATCGAAAGTTTGTTGAAACTACTCAGAAACCTAAAAGTTCAAAAGTTCAATGACCGAAAAGCAAATCCCTTAACCCCGTATGAAAACTAATTTCTTCGATGCCACTACATCTCCCCCTTTTTGTCACAACGTACAAAAAGTCGAGATAATAGGGTCGAAAGAAATCCCTACTCGCTTGGACGGATCCGGCAACGACGAGAAGATTCAGCGAGCGTTGGAGCACGACGAATGGGGCGAGTGCCAGGTGGAGTAATCTTCGTGCGGAAGGAGTGTTGATCACCAGAAGATTCCATCTGCGATTTCTGCGGGGTCCTGGGGCTTCGAGGAAGTGGAGAGTAAACTTTTTCTTGACGTTGAGGCGCTTCATCTTTCTCGGAGTCGGAAGAAATGGTGTTCACGGTAATGTGATAGAAATCATCAACACTGAGCACGTCCCTATTTTTCGGCAGCAGAGGAATATTGAAATCCGGGCGATCTACTGGATCATCATTGGTCCAATTTCTGTTAAGATGGGGAGGATATTCTTCGAAGCCGCATCGTTGAAGTTGACCGAGGGAATTGAATTTCCGCAGCCTTTCCAATCGCGGCGAAGACTTTCACGCAGCATCTTATTGTTGTTCATGGCAATGTTGCGCAAATGGTTTATCTTATCCATCATTGCTTGCTTCTGAATGAAATCTTGGTCAATATGATGTTGAAGCATTTTCTGGGACGAAGAGAAACCTCCATGTGATGCACTCGCTTAATAAACTTCGAGCGAATATTGCGCTCAGTCATTTGGGCGCGGATGCCAGTATGCTCTGCAAACTGATCGTTGGATCGAGAAACAATCTGCAACACTTCCCTGATAGGTGGAGTGAAAATCTTCGGGAATATTGATACGAGGAATGGCACGTCCCGAGAGTAATTGCAGATCGCCATCAGCCAAGGTGCATATGGTTTGTGGGAATTCTGATCATCAACACAAGACACCAACGTGCGAATGAAGTAGTCTTCAAAATTGAAGGGATGACCGTGGACTAACTTCAATAGAGCAAGTTGCACATCATGAGGAATAGGAAAATCATCGTGCACATCGAACATTGGCATCAAGGTCTTCGAAAGAATATAGAACCATGCCTTTGCTTCAAAAACTAAGTGTCTTGGCTTCGGCTCAGCAGGGTAATGATCTCCTACGACATCTGGATTCATGAGCGTAGAAAATTCAGCAGGAGTTGGGGCAGGAAGGTCATGAATCTTGTGTGGTAATCCTTCGAACTGAGGTTAATTGATGATGGCCAGAAGTTGATCGATAGTCATGTGAAATACTTGGCATTGAATCATGTAATTAAATTTCCACGTCTTCGAATTCTCAGGATCACCAGTGACATACAGCGTGGCATAAAACTGCTTAATGAGCTCGAGATTGTAGCCACAATCGAGAGCAAACATTTTATGAGCATGCAAACCATCAATTTTTTCGGCAACCTTCTCGAAACATGAAGTTGCGTACACCGATGGCATATCAAGATACGGATTCTGGAAAACTCTCGCCTTGTTTTACAGCATACAGGTGTAGTAGATGGCTTGCTCTTGGGTCCAAAATCGAAGAGAATATGCATTTATGGGCTTCTCATAGGGATTGGTCCCGAAGAAAAAATGGCTTGTGTTCATGCCTTTTGAAGATGGGGCCTCCTCGAGGAACATCAGGGCGGAACAATGGAAGCATTTCTCTCGGATGAGTAGAATTGACCGGCTCATCGACCGGAAAGACTTCAACAACATTATCTAGCATTTGATATACTGTCTCAGCAGGGCGAGGAATTGAAGATGGAACATTGACAACATCCTGAGCTGGGATGGCTAAAGGAGCATTTTCCTCGGCCTGCGCTTCGACGGCAACTTCTTTGTCGGCAGTAGCAATATGGGCGGCCTCCTCAGTCTCCATTGCATGTAGATCGTCATCAAGTTGTGCAAAGGCATCAACCATTTCTTCGTTCGAATAATTTGATGAGGAGGAGGAAGAACTTCCACTCGAGATGGCATTGCCAGAACTTTCTCCGTCGGCAGCATCTTGATGGGAGGAGATAGTTGTAATATCAACATCAACTTCTTCTCCTTCATGCAGAGTCTGGGCAGAGAAATAATCCTTCTGTGCAGAGGAAATGGGGGCTTGACATTCTTGCTCGACCTGAGCAGGTTGCTCAGTCTCCGCATGAGCTTGGTTCTCGATGGATGGGGTGGTCGATGGAATGACATGAGGTGGTGATGGTGGGTTGGGTGGTGGCGACGAATCTTTTGGTGGTGATGGTTGACGCGGTGGTGGTGTTTGTTGTCGAGGTGGAGGGGTGGCTTGGCGAGGGGGTGGAGTGGTTTGGCGAGGTGGTGGAGTTTTCTTATGGGGAGGAGTGGGTTTCTTGGCGGGGGTTGGTGCAGTTTTCTGTCGTGCTGTAGCAGCAACGACCTCGGTAGACTTTTTCTTGTTGGCATTTTTCTCGATCTCTGGCGTCCCACGCGTAGAGGTTTGGGCAGTAGACTTTCTCTTTCGAGATTGTCTTTCGGTGAGAGCGTCATTGTGCGCCTTGCACATAGCAGATACAATTTGTCGAACCTTTTCATTGACAGCAGTTATGTTTTCCTTCTGTGCCCTTCTGGATGCTTCAAGGGTTGCAATTTTGGATTTGAAAAACTGACGGGACTCAATGTCCTCAGTTTCTTCTCGGAGCTGCTTGGTGTAAACTTCTCCTGCAACTTGTTGTTGGATCTCAGGTGGGACATCATCCTCGGTAGTGACTTTTCTCGGTGTAGTTGCCATCTTCCAGAGGATATGAGAAATTTGAGCAGCATCCCAAAGAGCATTTGCGGCAGATTCTCCTTCTTTGGAGCTTTCTTCATCGGCACGAGGGCCGGAAACAACTGGTGCAGCAGGGGCAGGTGCAGGAGCTGGAGGAGCTCGAGGAACTAGAGCAGCCTGAGCCTTCTGCCTAGCCTCTTTGGCTTTCTTCTCGGCCTCCTTGGTGGCCTTGGCAGCAGCAATGGGTTTTTGTACGGCACCAGGAGCCGCAACTTTATCCTTCGAGGCACTGGGGGCCTCAACAAATTTCTTCACAGCTCTCGCGGCTGCATCCTTTTCCTTCGTGACTTTGGGATTCACCACTTTCTCGTTGGCTCTAGGGGCCACGACCTTTTCTTTCGAATCACTAGGGATAGTGCCTCCTTCAATCTGGCGTCTATATTTCTCGCTAACCAGATGCAAGATGCCCAATTGTTTAGCAACCTGGGCCTTCTTTTCCTCGGGCTGACTGTGAAAGTTGAGAAGCCTGGAATTTATCAAGTCGTTATCTTCGAGTTCCTTTTGTTTGGCCAGCCTTTCCTGTCGCTGGATAAGGGTTTCATCATCCTCAGCCACTTGGGCTTGCTTTCCCTTCGACCTGATCGAAGGTTTTTTTTCTTTGAGTTTGCACTGGAGGAGTAGAATAAATAGGCGGGTCTGTGACAAAATTGGTCATATAAATTGTTGCTCGAGGAACCTTAGCTGGCTCCTGGATCCTAATGCCTTTACTTCTCAGCTTTTTCTTCAGAGGAATGTCCACGACATCAGCCTCTGTGCAAGGGTCTTGATCATCGGAGTTGGCTTATTCTTCAGAGCTTGCCTCAGGTGGAGAGACAATGACTTCCTTTTTCTTTCGCTTGGAAGATTTCTTGCCAGCCTTTGGTTTAGCACTTGGGACAACTTCTTCGGTGCCCTCAGTAGCAGCAGCTTCCTTCTTGGCTTTGGCTTCATTTCGCTTTTCTGCTCGGGCCGCTCGAGCCTCAACCAACTCCTTGAAATCAGCAGGAGTCTTGAGAGCAGATGGATGAGCATCTTCTGGGGGTGGTGGTCGATTATATTTCGTCCACTTGGGCCTTAATGACTTGACATCAGACCAGGGATTCTTCAGAGAAAAAAGTGTCTCCCAGCGAGGAATAAGAGACGTGTACTCATACCAACGAAGCGCTTGAAGCCTTCGAATTTCTTGTAGACGATTTTCTCTCGTACGTTCATCTTCTGAGCCCTCAGGTGTTCTCAATTTCTTTTCTATGATCAATTCCTCTGATAAACCTTTAGAGTTGTTGGTGATTCTTGTCCGACCTCCCACACGCTTGGGTGCTCTGACATTTCCTTCTTTCCCAGACATTTTCCTGCGAAATAGATAGGTACGAGGGAAATATAGGAAAGTTGTGAACAAGTACCAGCCAATTTCAAGAAAAACATTTTGAACACAGTAAACATATCGAAATTTTTTGTCTTGGAGCAAGTTTTTCATGGAAGTGCTCGGCTAGATTTCCAACTAGTGTAAATCTAACGAAGAACTAGTATGAAAAAATTGCACAAGCATAAATCTATCGACACGCCTCTGTGGGATATGTCCAAGTGAGAGAATCCGAGGGATTTCTTACCTAGAGCAGAATGGAAATCGACAGAGAATCCTACAAACTGATTTCCCAAAGTTCAATGATTCGGACGGCGGCGCACGAGGGAGAGCTTCGGGAGCGGAGAGATGAAATCGAGGGAATTGCGTGGTCTATGCCGGTGGGGTGGATCAGTATTTATAGGGGAGGGGTCTGACAGAACTGTCAGATCTGATCCAACGGCGCAGATTTCGTGTCTCTCCGCATTCAACGGACGGATTTTGTGGCGGTAATCGCGGGAAAATCCCAACGAACCGAAAGAAAGTTGCTCAACGTCCGAGACCAAACTCATCGAACATCGAGTATAAAAGTAGATAAACGTTCGATAGATTTTCCTTCGGAATCAATGACATTCGACGGGAATCTTAATCGAGTACAAATATACATGTTCACGAGAGAAAAAGCAAAGATGGGGTAGGGAAGAATAGAGGGAAAACAGGGTCTGATGCTTAATCAATCTGTGGGAAAAACAGTGATAAAACTCGGAGTGATAAGTGTATAGGACAACACCAAACGAACAAAGACAAACGAAAAAGAAACACGTTAGAAAACTAACGTAAGTAAACAATAAAGAAAGAAAACATATAATACATAGTGTCGACAGTTATGTTCTTACTGCACATTGCGTGAGTCCAATATGTTTAACTCACACCTTAGTGCACAAAACCTTTTCTCATCCAAGGGCTTCGTAAAGATATCATCCAATTGATCTTCAGTGCGAACATGGCTGATAACAATATCTTCTCGCTGAACGTGATCTCGAAGAAAATGATGACGAATATCAATATGCTTCATTCAAGAGTGTTGCACTGGATTATGGGAAATTTTGATAGCACTCTCGTTATCACATAGCAATGGAATTTTCTTCACAAGAATACCATAATCTTTTAGCGTTTGCTTGAGCCACAGAATTTGAGTGCAGCATGAACCGGCAGCAATATACTCGGCTTTAGCCGTAGAAATAGATACACAATTCTGTTTCTTCGAAGCCCAACAGACAAGAGATCTACCGAGAAAATGACATGTGCCTGAGGTAGATTTCCCGTCGACTCAATGACCAGCCCAGTCAGAATCTGAATATCCAACGAGATCAAACTGGGCACCTTTGGGATACCATAGACCCAACGTTGGTGTATGAGCCAGATATCGAAGAATTCGCTTGACAGCAATATGATGTGATTCTTTCGGTTTTGCCTGAAAATGAGCACACATACAAACTGATAGCATAATGTCAGGTCTAGATGCACAAAGGTAAAGAAGTGAACAAATCATCGAGCGATATTTCTTCTGATCGAAAGGTTTTCCCTTCTCATTTGCATCTAGATGAACATTCGTAGGCATTGGAGTCTTGATAGTTTTGCAACTAACAAGATCAAACTTCTTCAGGAAATCTCTGAGATACTTCTCTTGAGAGATGAAAGTCCCATTCTTCTGTTGACGGATTTGAAGCCCGAGAAAGAACTTCAATTCACCCATCATAGACATTTCATATTTCTTCGACATCATACGAGCAAATTCTTCACTGAAATCAGGGTTAGTACAACCAAATATAATATCATCGACATAAATTTGACACACAAAAGGATCATTTTTGTATGCACGAGTAAATAGAGTCGGATCAGTTGTTCCTGGTTTGAAACCCTTCTTCAGAAGAAAATATTTCAGTGTTTCATACCAAGCATGAGGTGCTTGCTTCAACCCATATAGAGCCTTGTGCAACCTGTACACCTTATCAGGATTGTTCGGGTCTTCAAAACCTAGTGGCTGCATAACATATACTTCTTCTTCAATTTCACCGTTAATAAATGCACTTTTGACATCCATTTGATATAGAAATATACCATTGTAATTGGCAAAAGCAAGCATGAAACGAATGGATTCAAGTCTAGCAACTGGGGCATAGGTCTCACCGAAATCAATACCTTCGATTTCGGTGTAGCCTTGTGCAACTAGTCGAGCCTTATTCCTTATAACAATGCCATCTTCATCTTGCTTGTTTCAAAAAATCCACTTCGTACCAATGATATTATGCTTCTTGGGATCAGGTCTATCGACAAGGGACCAGACTTTATTTCTCTCGAACTGATTAAGTTCTTCGAGCATTGCAGTCATCCAGTCGGAGACCTTCGTGGCTTCATCGAATTTTGATGGTTCTAGCATGGATACAAACGAAATATTTCCACAGAAGTTAGCTAAACGAGTACGAGAACAAGTGGTGGGACGACCTGGTAATCGAATCTCTTCGAGTATTGAGTCGACGTCCACTCTTCTTCGAACACGAGGTAAAGCTCCTTCATGTTGCGGATCCGGTTGTTCTTCGGTATCATCTTAACCTTCAGGATCAGCTTGTCCTTCAGGAGCATTTCCTTTGGGTTCAGCTTCTCCTTCGGGTTGAGCATTTTGTTCGTTTATGCGTTCTCCCTCGACCTGTACATCATTTGCTTCAGGATGTTGATCTCCAGCGCCCCGGGCTATGTGTGGGAACATTGTACCATCATCATCCTTGTTGGCTTGATGTGCATTTCCTTCGACAGGCTGAATATCTCCAATAGCCATGTACCTGATAACTTCATCCAAAGGTGGTTCATCCAGGTTAAGAGGTAATTGCTCCATTTGAGAGCCGTTAGTTTCATCAAATCGAACATTTACAGTTTCTACAACTTTTCCAAGATGAGAGTTGTAAACTCTGTAAGTGTGAGAATTTGAACCATAACCTAGGAGAAAACCTTCGTGAGCCTTTGGGGCAAACTTGGAGCTGTGATTCATATCTCTGATGTAACATGGAGCACCAAAAACCCTGAGATATGAAACATTCAGCTTTTTTCCAGTAATAAGTTCATGTGAAGTTTTCTTCAGAAATATGTGCAGATAAACCTTGTTGATGATATGACATGCAGTATTGATTGCTTCAAGGCTAGCATAATTTTGAGGACCGAATAAATCCATATGAAGCAATTCAAGAGGACGAGTAGTAGTCATTATAGTTTTTGCTGAATGATGTTTCTTGGCAATCTTTCCTGCTTCACAGGCACTGGATAGACGATCTTTATCGAATTTCACATTATCAATTCCAACGATGTTCTTCTTCGAGATAAGAGTTTGAAGATTTTTCATTCCTGCATGACCAAGTCTTCGGTGCCATAAACAACCAGAAGTGGCTTTGGCCATTAAACATGTGGACCCTACAGGTCCCGAAGAGAAATCAACAATATAAAGATCACCTTTGCGATATCCTTTGAACACGAAGGAATAATCATCCTATGAAAATACAACACAAAGAGAAGAAGAAAACAGTACAAGCATACCCATATCACAAAGTTTTGAGATAGACATAAGATTATATCCTAGTGATTGAACAAGCATAACCTTTTAAATATGCTTATCCTTCGATATAGCGACCTTACCCAAAACAAGTACTTTTCCTTTGTTGTTGTCACTGAAGGTAATATATCTCTGTGAAGATTCAGTAAGTTTGTCTTCGGTGAACATATTTTTGTCTCCGGTCATATGATTTGTACAACCACTATCCATGACCCATTCGGATCCACCGAAGACATAGCCCTGCAGAAGAATTAGTTCTTCTTAACCACCCACAAAAGAGCAGGTGACTTAGAAGGCATGGAAGTGCTAGATGAGGCAACGATATTATAGCGAACAGGATTATATTGTCGATCGGGACCATCAAGCACACCATAAAAATAATTCCTCGACGAGGGGTTAGAGTACTGGTAGGTAATAACAGTTTTGGTATTATTGTCACGATCACGACAAACATTTCTATCAACCCGATAGTATTCCTTCTGGGGGGACATTTGAAGCAGGCACCAAGGGTTCATTTCTATCCTCGAGAGAATAGTAGTGATTCGGTGGTAGCGAGGATTTTCCCTGCATAGAATGGTTAGGGGGCAGTTTTTCTACTAGAGATTTGCGAACCCAAATCTGTCGCTTATAGAAACCATTCTTCAGAGGAGTACCAACGAATTCAGCCGACACCTTTCCTTCCAAATCTTTGACAAGCTTGTAGTCAGAATCAAGTGATTCATCAACAATAGCCTTATCAATTTTGCAACTGAAACCTGAAAGGTTAGCAATATTAATGGGCTTTTCCTTCGCAAGAACCCAGACCGTTTTAGGATACTTCTCGGGTTCCCAGTAGGTGCCATCAGGGTTGATTTTCCTTACGAAACAAACTCCTTTGTTTCGAGGATTCCTATGAAGTAGAGCCTTCCTTAGGATATCACATAGGTACTGGTGTCCCTGCACACTTTTGAACATGCCTGTTTCAAATAAATTTCTCAACCTGAGGAGTTCCTCGGTAATGGTTTCCTCGTTTGAGGGGTTAGCATCATCAATAACAATAGGTTTCTTTCCTTTCGATTTCTCAGAAATAGACTCAATTTTACTTCGTTCCAAACAAGTTAAGCAAGGTGAAGCAGATTCATTTTTAGCTCCTGAGCCCGGTTGAGCAATGAGCGTGAGATTGATACTCTCCAAATCTTCATGAGCCTCTCTCAGTTTCTCGAGAGCCATTTTCCTTTGAAGGAATTCATAGGTTAGCTTCTCGTAGTCCACTGAGAGAAGATCATGCCGAGAGGAAAGTTCATCATACTTTTCTTTCACAGCTGCATGCTCATTTGTCAAAGTTTGACCTTTCTCAATCTCATCGATCAACAAAGTCTCAGATTTTTGAATGGTTTCACTTAGTGAATCTAGTTCATCTTGTTGGATAGAAGCAATTTTGGCAAGTTTGGCATAGCTTATCCTAGAGTTATTTTCATAAGCAGATCCATCAGAAGTATCGTAGGAATTCTTAGATGAAGATACCTTAGCCTTGGCCATGAAGCAGTAAGCTGGATATTCATCTTCACTGCTTTGGTTGGTGAAGAATGAACTTGAAGTCTTGTTCGAAGCAAATGCTAGACCAGCGACACCATCAGATTCAGAACCAGAACCAGAACCTGATCTTGAGTTTGATTCAGCTTCGAAACCGGAGACTTCATCTTCAGAGTTCATCTCTTTACCCAAATAGGCTTTGGCACGGTGAGAATTCTTGCGTCGAGAGGAATTTGATTTCGAGGAAGAACTCTCTCGATGCTTGTGGTACTTCTTCTTCTTGTCATCATCAGAACCATCTTTCTTGTCTTTTCTCGACTTTGAATCATATCTCTTTGACTCATAGTTTTTGCTCGATCTGTGTGACTTGCTCGAAGAGTTGCTGTGAGAATGGTTTGATCTATGTTCAATTTCCCAGAGAGGACAATCAGCAATGAAATGACCTGGCTTCTTGCACTTTTAGCAACAATTATCTTTCGCTGAACAGTTTCTGTATGATGATCGATGCTGTGATGAATTGCTCGAATTTCTTGAAGAGTAGTTTTTCTTCGGTGAAGAGGAGTTCCTTCTCTGAAAGAGGTTGAATCTTTTCATTATTAGTGCCAGATCTTTTCCAATATTCTCGGGGTCATTTGAGGCACAACCAGATCCAGAACTAGCTTCAGGGGAGGAGTGATGTGAAGCCTTGGCCTTGAGTGCGTGAGATTTTCTTCGAGTCCCATTAACATCTCGTTTTTCATCTTCTTCCATCTCGAAAGTGTTGAGTCTCTTGAGAATATCAGTGGCAAAAAGATCCTTGAAATCAGTCCTTTCCTTAATCATCACCACAATGTGATCGAAGGAATCATCAAGGGAACGGAGAAAAGTTCTGACAATAATCCGATTGGTAATGTCTTCGGCACCGAGGGAAATCAGTTCATTTGACATTGCAGTGAGTCTGCTGTATATGGAGTTAACTTTTTCTCCCTCGTGCCTCTTGAAACGATAGAACTTCCTTCGAAGGGTGTCGATACGAGCATCTTTCTGAGTAGAGACACCTTCACCAATCTTCTCGAGATAGTCCTAGACACCTTTGGCCGAAGAAATATTCTTGACTTCATGATATTTCTCTGGAATCGGATGATTTGTAATGAATACCCAGACTTCAGCATCGAGGTCCATCTCCTTTGCCTCTTCAGGAGTGATAGCATTTTTGTCTTTGAAAGTGACACCATTCTTGACAACTTCCCAAGCGGCAGAGTTGATGGCCATGATGTTCCTCTTAATTTTGTCCTTCCATTAGGGATAGTCCTTCCCATTTTAAATAGGAATCGGTTCTCACGAGCGAACAGTTGCAAACTACATTCTTGACAACACTCCAGGTGGTTAGACCAAAATACGCAGAGCGTAGGGAGTGCCTAGCTCTGATACCAATTGAAAGCTCAAGAATGATCAGAGGGGGAGGGGGTGAATGATCACTTCTAAAAATTCTAAGGGACTTAGAAGGAATTCATGCAAACTGCGAAGGACTAAAGATATCTCGAAGGAAATACAGTATCGAAAGATATACATAGCTCGAAAGGATTTGGAGCGAAGGTAAACATCGAAGGCAAACAGGCAACGAGTAAATACTTAATGTAAATGCGAGAAGGAAAACGAGCCTGACACAACGATGTTTGGTAAACCAGTTCACACTCTGCAAAGTGCTACGTCTGGTTGGAGGGACTGGTGATTGAACACCTGGAAAAAAACTCTCTCCGTCCTATTCTCCACTGCAACAAACTCCTCGAGCTTGTCCAGTTTTCACTCGTGGTAGATGATTCAGGACATCTCCGAGACCTTTACAAACTTCCTTCAGCAGCGACAATTTCTCTTCGACTGCTTGACAGGTGACGCCTAACCGTCTAGGAGACTTGCAGTTCTCCAAGATAAAAAGATCGGCTAATCTCGACCTAAGTCTCTGTGAATTGCTCAACTCATCTTAGACTTGGGTTTGGTTTTCTCTCGATGATTCTCACTTGGGATGCTCACAGTACTTCTGTCTTAGAATCTTCAGTGGAGCAGCCAACCCGAAATGGCGGATAGGTGCGGGGTATTTATAGTTGGCGATTCCGATGGGTAAAATGACTGAAGTGACCCGATGCGACTGCTTGACGCGTGTCCACAACGGCCGGATTCCAATCACTGCGCAACTTTACTTGAGGAACAAGTAAGTTGACTTACCGAACGAGTTCTCTCTCGAAGGCACGAAGTGCGATGACTTTGCCTTCGAGCTATTCACTCGACTCAGTAAGATTTCTCTCGGTAGGCTTTCGTGGGTCTAGGTTGAGCAGAGCAAATTCACTTCGACAAAGATCTCAATTAGAAAACCCCCTCTTGATAGTACGGTTTTCCCTACGACTCAAGAAAACAAAGAGAAACTAGTAAAAAGACTAAGTCTTCGACCAGCTTCAGCTTTCTTCTCGTTGCACTTTTACTCGAGAGAGACCTCTTCTTTGTCAGAACCCCAACTAGGATAAGTGCTAGGGTTGTTTGATCCCTTTGCATCATGTGAAGATTTTCGAAAGAAAATTCAAAAATAGGGAAAAGAAAAGCCCTGAGAATTAATTCAAATGGCCAGATAAAAATCTTTTTCCAAAAATCATTTGAATATTTGGAAAATTCCTATAAATGATGATGATCATTTTAAAAGTGGTTTGGGTTCATTCCCATGCCCATGGAATATTCAAAATTCAAAAGGTGCCCTGGAAATTAAATTTGACCCTACTTGCATTGAAATTCAAAATATATTGAATGTCAAAAATGTCCAAATTCTATATGTGGCTAGCTACTGGTCACCTAGGATTTATAAAAATGTTTGGGCATTTAATAAAATTTCCTAGCTAATTATTCCTAGGCAAAAGAAAATAACAGAAAAACAAAAAAGAAGAAAAAGGAAAAGACCCCCCTGGCCAATCTGGCCCAACTGAAGCCCCCCCCCCATCCTCCCAGCCCAGCCCACCTGGGGAGGGCACATGCGTCTTCCTCCCCAGGATAGGCAGGCAGGCATCACGCCGGCGACCGCCGTGGGCGTGCCAGGCAGCTACCTGCCTCCCTCCCTCTATCCCCGGCGCCTGGAGACGCCTGGAAGGCCTCCACGTCCTTCCCCCCTATCCCATGGTCACCTCCTCCTCTCTCCGTCGCCTTTTCCGTGCGGTCCGAGGAGCTCGCCGGAGCGTGCAGCCGTGCCACCGTGGCCGCCGTGATCCCCTCGCTGCACTGCCGTGTCCCGTGGACTCCTCGTGGTCGACTTTATCGCGCTGCAGGTCGAATCGAAGACGAGGACGACTCCAGGCGACTCCCGCTTCGAATCCTCTCCGCCGGCCGCCAGCAGCCCCGAGCTCAAATTCGCCGTCTCCGGCCTCCCTCCGGCTGCCTCGAGTGCGCCTTTGCGCTCAAGGTGAGAAGACGCACCAAGCCCCCTATCCACGCCCCTCCCCGTGCTCCGTAGCGCAGTGCCGTCGTACCCGAGCTCCGGCCGCCGCCGAGCACGACGCCATGGCCAGGAACGCCACCCCTAGTGGGCGCCGCTGTGACCCGTGGTCACCGGCGGTTAGCCGCCGACCACTTTGGCCTAATGACCCCCTTGATCACCCACTAACCCACCCCGCACCCACTGATAGTGGGGCCCAAACCCCCTTAACCCCTCTGCTAACTAAAACAGAGAGGGATTAATTCCCTCTCCCACTGACATGGGGGCTCCAGCAGTCAGATCCCCCACGTCATGCTGATGTAAGCATGACGCAGTAATTCATTTCTGAATTAAAATATTTCCAGAGAAATTACAGAAATTCTAGAAATTCTTTTAAACTTCAATAATTCATAGAAAATTCATATTAACTCCAAATTAAACATATAATATATGAAAAATTATCAGAAAAATGCAAGGATTTTGAATATGCAACTTTTTTCTATGTTTGACCATTTTCAAATGGGTGAACATTAGCAAACATGCATATGGATCCTTTTCAAATTCAAATTTGGAGTAAATTTGCAAATGATTTTGCAACACACTTCAATTAGATGGATTCATCCACACATCAGAGGCTTTACCTCACCTTTACAACATCACATCATGATCAACCTTTTCAAAGGAACTTTCATGCATTCAAATGCATTTGAAATTCATCGATAAATCAAATGGAGTTTGAATTTGCATTTCAAATGCAATATACTCCTTTTAAATGGAATGGTCAACACATCAGTACCATGAACATCACCATTACAATCTTATTCATGTGATTGTGCATTGTACATTATGTTGATCCTATGATTCTCATGTTGCTGATTGAAGTGGAGCCGGAACCCGAAGCCACCCCCTTCGTTGAAGACATCGTAACGAACCTCGTCAGCAAGGCAAGCAAACCCCATTGATCATGTCTATAAAATCCCAATTCCCTCTCAGTCTCGCTTATGCATGTTTAGGAGATCACCTTGTGTCCATTCTACCGCATAGTTGAACCCATATCCGATGCATGACCTATCATCTTGTCACAGTAGTAAGCAAACCACAATCCTAGCTGACATAGGAGTTGATTGATATCATGTGGCCCCTGCAACTGTTACAGCTTATTGCATGCTTAGTGTTACAGTGAGGTTGCTTTTGATGTGAGTCGGGATGATAGTGAACATGGTGTTCATGAAAGTGAAACTGTGTTGGTGAATCCACCCTAATACAAGGTGAACGATGAGAGGCTGTGTAGGAGTACATAGTGGGTTGTCTCGTTGAACACCGCCTTAAGCACCGAGTTCTTGTATGGTAATCCAAGACAAAGAGTACAACCACACATTGGGCTCACTGACCCCTCTCGGCCTAGTACCTTGATCCGTGTCGACGTCCAGGAGTCACATTAGTTCGGGATTTCCATTTGACATGTGCATAGAAAAAGAACGAAGGAACTGGTTGCATCATATAGATATGTGGGTGCACCTGTGAGGCAGGAAAACCATCTGCCAGAGTTGGCGTCTCGGTCACTTCAATTGTTTGAGTCCGTTTCGTTGATCCGGCCGGGCTCTCGAGCGGAGGCAAACTCAGATAGTCGACTCCTGGAATAGACCGGTTGTGAGCGAAGTGTCGTGGTGAACATCCTCGCTGTCACCTCTTGAACGGTGGCGAGAAAAAGGCGGTAACCGATGTTCATGTGTGTGTAGATTACACCCTTGCAAGGTTAATAAAACTATTCGAATAGCCGCGTCCGCGGTTATCGACTACTTGGAACATGTACCTGATTATTAGACAACTTGAATGGATACTTCTAAAACTCGCAAGATAAGCGTGAGTGCTATGGTGTGCTTCCTCGTGGGGAAGTCGAGGAAGTAACCATAGTGGTGTATTGGTTGGATACTTGGTAGTGGACTCGTGTACGCTTCTTACCACAAGTCTGGTACTCGTAGTACAGGACTAGTCAAGTCAAAGCTGGCACTTCTGCATGTTGAACCCCACCTCCTTTACCTTGATACTTGAGCATGAGTAGTATAGTTCTGATGTAAGTCTTGCTGAGTACGACTTTGTACTCACGTTTGCTTATTCTATGTTTTAGATGAGAAACCGGACCCCGATGGAGTCACCTTCGTGAAGCTCGACGTTGACTAAGTTAGCATAGTCCCAGACAGCAGTCTGGTCCCTCGTGGAAGGGCATGTATGTTTACAATGCTTCTCTAAGCCATTTGTTAAACTTGTCTGTACTCAGACCTAATTTGCTTCCATTGTATGATGTAATGTTGATCACAGACATGTGATCTTTGTATACTCTATGTGTAAGTAAATAAAGAAGTACTTGGTAGAGTTATGTGATGATACCTGCTGTTCATACTAGGCATGTGTGCTGCGTGTATGTTTATAACATGCATGTCTTAGTATGGGATTTCGAGACCTTAGTTGTGATCTGGCTGGCGGTCTTTTATACACCAAGTGGCCCTTAGAGGTGCGCAGCTTGGGGCATCGTGATGCGATTGCTCGTGGCTCTGCCACGTGCACACTTTGTTGTATGATCGAGCCCGCCCTAGACTCCGACTAAGTGATCGGGCTGGAGTAAGTCTATGTAAGAGTTAGGATTCAATCGATAACATGGTTGAGGCGACTTGTCTATGAGTATGGGATTCACCATCCATAAACATCTAGACTTGTGAGCGGACGATGAGTACCCATCTCAGATGATCATCCGGCCTGAATGGGATGCCCCTCACGTTCGATGCTTACCGAGAACGTTCTGTGCTTGGCCTTGTCTGCTTAGACAAGTGGGTACGGTTCTCGGCTCTCCATGTGATTGTATCGTGACTGGAATTACATACGCTAACCCCGGGTCCCGACATTCTTCGACGACATTTTTAGGGGTCGTCTTCCTTCAAAGGTTTCGGTAGTTGACTGCAGCTTCGCTGCAGTGAGTTGTCCTTCGACCTTCTCCTTGCAAACTCCATTCTTTCGGAACCTAAGTATCAGTTTATACTCGAAAACAATATTAGTTCCACTTCTGCTTTGTCAAAAAATGTCCAAAACCTTCGGGGGCAAAACTTGCTCTTACAGAAAGGGGAGGCTGTATATAGTGGACTGCAAGGTAGAAATCAGAACAAGGGTAAGAAGCTAGGCCTATCGAAGACTAGCATCTTCCGATGAGTCTTGCAGCATGACGGAAGAATAGCCAACAGTTCATATAAAGCATAAAGTAACATTGCACCAGGAGTTGCTGCAGCATCGTATAATAGTATGTTATAATATTTAACAATAATAAATGCCTCCGAGTTGCCCTCCTCTACTACCCTGCGAGGATCAAAACCCGGAACCATACAATTTAATAGTAGTAGTTTGTAGTGGTAAGATCCAGCTTCAGCACAAAGCGCCATGTTACCGTGGACACGGCTATTCGAATAGATTAAAATACTTGCAGGGGTGCACTACTGTTCAGCCTGCACGCTCGGATCTCTAGGGTGGCGGGCACCTTGTTAGGAAACGCTCCACCAAAGCTATTCGACACAGCGCAACCCATCCTAGGCTCAGCAGAGAGGCCATCCGCCGGACTATATCCTATGCGCTCAGCGGTCTAGGTCCCTCACCCTTCCACGCTCCTGCATGGTACGAGACTGGCCGGTGAAGAAAAGGCAAATCCAAATACACATGCTGTAGCAAAGAAGACAACACCGCTTCCCGGCAATCAGACTGTGGTACTGCTGACGTCTGAAGAGCTTTCGCACAAACTACGACGCAGGGGAGCCCATAACTCCTTATCCCACGTGGGGGTAGTGCGTACAGACCAACGGGCCTCTCAAGTCATCCACCGAACCATTTAGCATTTTAATATTATCTTGAAGACAACCGTTATCGCTGTCTGACTAACAACGTAACGGACAACGAACAACAACAAGGACCACCAGTAACGTCGGGGCCTGCCCTGTCGTCCCGTCAAAGCACGCGAGTACCAACCAGGTGAACCGTCTCCTTACCTTGTCTCGCGTGTGCTCTTGGTAGACCTCGAATTTTCATTGTTTGGTAACTTTCGCGAGATACGAGCGGGGGCCATGAACGCCAGTAACGTTGGTCGTACCCTCTGTGTCGTTCCCGAGGCAATACCGCTCGCGGGCACCGTTGGGTCGCCCGACTCTTACCTTTGAGGACAACCGTTGCTCAGGTACCTAGAGCGGCTATACAGAATCAACAACGAGTGGAGTACCAGGATTACTCCTTGATAGCTCACACTTGATTGTGGCTCGACATAACCGAGCTAGCGGGCCTTAGGTAGTGTCTGCATTGTACCTTACATGTTACAGTTAATATAATGTATCCGTGTTCACTCCCAGAGTGATCACGGCCCGCTATATAATCCTAGATGACTTACAAAGCGTAGGGCTCATTGTTGAATATTATATATATATTTATAGGCAGCATAGGACAAAAGAAGGTACATCAAGGGTTGACAAAAACAGGCTATGCAATTTAATAGGATAGTAATCGTAGCAGCAGCAGTAACCATGACAGGTGCAAGAAATGGACGGAAAAGATAGGCGATATCGGGGGAATAGAATGGCTCTGCTTTCCTGGAAGCTTGGCGGTAGGGGTAGGGTCGTCGACGAAGTTGTCGCACTTAGCAGCGGTGTAGTCGGCGACAGTAGCAGGGTCTACCGGATATGAAGGGAAGAAGAAACAGTAAATACACGACAATAATAGCAATACAAATACAAGACATGGAAAACACAATGTTAACTGTCAGAACCCCAACTAGGGTAAGTGCTAGGGTTTCTTCGTGCCTTTGCATCATGCAAAAATTTAAATGAAATTTAAAAATGGGGAAGCAGAAAGCCCTGAGAAATTAATTCAAATGGCCAGATAAAAATCTTTTTCCAAAAATCATTTGAGTATTTGTAAAATTCCTATAAATGATGGTGATCATTTTAAAAGTGGTTTGGGTTCATTCCCATGCCCATGGAATATTCAAAAATTCAAAAGGTGCCCTGGAATTTAAATTTTACCCCTATTTGAATTGAAATTCAAATTGATTGAATTTAAAAAATGCTCAAATTATACAAGTGACTTGCTACTGGTCACCTAGGATTTATAAAAATGTTTGCGAATTTTACAAAATTGCCTAGCTATTTATTTCTAGGCAAAACAAAATAACAGAAAAGAAAAAAAAGAAGAAAAGAAAAGGGGGAAACACTCCGGCCAGCCCCGATTAGTTTAACCCTAAACCACCCCCTAATCCACCCCTAAGCCATGACAGGTGGGGCCCCCAGCCCTAATAACCCCTCTGTTAAGTTAACAGAGAGGAGATTAACCCCCCTGAGGCTGACACACTGGCCCCACTGGTCAGCCCCCCCTGTGACATCACCCCCACGTCATGATGACGCAATAAACCAATTTCCAGAGAATTAAAATAATCTAGAAAAATCCAGAAAATCAACTAAACTTTAGAAAATCATAACTAATTCATTTTAACTCCAAATTGGACATATAATATATGAAAAATTATCAGAAAAATGCAAGGATTATGAATATGCAATTTGTTTTTATGTTTGACCATTTTAAAATGGGTGAACAGTAGCAAACATGCATATGGCATAATTTGAATTTGAATTTGAAGTTTTAATTTGCATGTCAAATGCAATATACTTCAATTAAGATGAATATGCTGCAAACCAGTACCATTCACATCATGGACAACTATATCATGTGCTTGTGCATTTTATTTTGTTGTTTCCCCCCCCCCCTTGGTTGATGATTGCCTCCGATGACAGACGTTCCGAGACGGTGATCACCCCGAAGAAGAAGACCACCGTTAAGACCCGTGTATCGTCAGCAAGGCAAGCAAACCCCATTGATCATGTCTATAAAATCCTACTTCCCTCTCAGTCTCGCTTATGCATGTTTAGGAGATCACCGAGACACGTTCTTTCGCATAGTTGAACCCATTCCGATGCATGACCTATCATTTTGTCACCGTATTAAGCAAACCACAATCCTAGCAGATTTAGGAGTTGAATGATGAGCATGTGGCCCCTGCAACTGTTACTGATTATTGCTGCTTAGTGATACAATGAGGATGTTATGTTTGTGAGTCGGGATGGAATGAACACAGTGGTGCTGATGATAACGTGTTGGTGAATCCACCCTAAACAAAGGTGAACGATGAGAGGCTGTGTAGGAGTACACAGTGGGTTGTCTCGTTGGACAGTGCCCTAGGCCCCGAGTTCCTTTTTTGTGATCCAAGACAAAGATTATGACCACATGTAGGGTTTATGGGAGCCCCGTTTGGCCTCTTTACGTACCCGATCCGGTCCAGGAGTCACACTAGATTCGGGATTTCCATTTGACCTAACTATAGATATGTGGGAGGACCTGTGAGGCAGTGAAACCATCTGTCAAAGGTGGCGTCTCGGTCCCTTGCATTATCTGAGTCCGTTTCGTGGAACCGACCGGACTCTCGAGCGGTGACAAACTCAGGTAGTCGACTCCTGGATTATAGAAGGTGATGTGAGGGTAGTGCCTTGGTTTCATCCACGTCCGACACCCTCTTGAAGGGTGACAAGAACGAGGCGATAAGTGATGACACGCGTGTGAAGATGTACACCACTGCAGGGTTAATGAACTATTCGAATAGCCGTGTCCGCGGTTATGGACTACTTGGAGACCTTTACTTGATCATAGAAAACTGGAATGGATAATTATAAAACTCGCAAGATAAGCGTGAGTGCTATGGCGTGCTTCCTCGTGGAGAAGTCAAGGAAGTATCCATAGTGGTGTATTGGTTGGAGACTTGGTAGTGGACTCGTGTACGCTTCTTACCTCAAGTCTGGTACTCGTAGTTCAGTACTAACCAAGTCAAAGCTGGCACTTCTACATGTTGAACCCCACCTCCTTTACCTTGATACCTGAGCATGAGTAGTTTAGTTCTGATGTAAGTCTTGCTGAGTACGACTTGGTACTCACGTTTCCTTATTCTATGTTTTAGATGAGAACCCGTACCCCGATGGAGTCACCTTCGTGAAGCTCGATGTTGACCTTGGTAGTATAATTCCAGACATCAGTCTGGTCCCTCGTGGAAGGGCATGTATGTTTACAAGGCTTCTCTAAGCCATTTGTTAAACTTGTCTGTACTCAGACCTAATTCGCTTCCGTTGTATGATGTAATGTTGATCACATACATGTGACCTTTGTATACTCTATGTGTAAGTCAATAAAGAAGTACTTTGTAGAGTTATGTGATGATACCTGCTATTCATACTAGACATGTGTGCTGCGTGTATGTTTATAACATGCATTTCTTGGTATGGGTTTTCGAGACCTTAGTTGTGATCTGGCTGGCGGTCTTTTATACACCAAGTGGCCCTTAGATGTGCGCAGCTTGGGGCATCGCGATGCGATTGCTCGTGACACTGTCATGTGCACACTTTGTTGTATGATCGAGCCCGCCCTAGACCCCGACTAAGTGATCGGGCTGGAGTAAGTCTATGTAAGAGTTCGGATTCAATCAATAACATGGTTGAGGCGGCTTGTCTATGACTATGGGATTCACCACCCATAAGCATTTAGACTTGTGAGCGGACGATGAGGACCCATTTCAGTTGATCATCCGGCCTGGATGGGATGCCCCTCACGTTCGATGCTTTCCGAGATTGTTCTGTGCTTGGCCTTGTCTGCTTAGACAAGTGGGTACGGCTCTCAGCTCTCCATGTGATTGCATCGTGACTGTAATTACATACGCTAACCCCGGGTCCCGACAGACTTGGTATCAGAGCAGGACTTTCTGTAGGATTATTCAAACCCTTGGTCGAAGTCGAGTCTAGAATTCTATAGTTATATAGTTACTTGGGTATAAAGGGAACAACATAAGGCTTCTTTTTCTCATTATCCTCATCGATCTAAGTTCTGAGTCACCCTTGTCTTTTCTACGGGATGATAGGACTAGGCTCATCTATGTCTTACTAGAACATCTTGTTGATTGCTTCCTTGTAGCCGTAGGACAGTTGTGGTCGTCCAGAGTCTCCGTGATTTGAGTTCCTTGAGGAAGTTATGTCAAATCTCCTCGAGGTTGTCTTGTTTTCCATCCCGGTGTAGCCGTTATGCTGCCGGATTTGTTCCGTGTTTCTATGAATCATCTCCTTCACATTACAATCTTGTCCGTCTTCGTCATGTCCTTCTTATTTTTGATTCCATCATACAACCTGTTCTGATTGTTGATTTTTATCACACAGGATGTCAGGTGGAACTCGTAGTGCTATTCATCGGAATCGAGACCGTGATCGGAATCGAAATGATGATGCACCTCCACCACCGCCTTCTGCGGCGGAAATCATGATGGAAGCTGAGAAGAATCGACGTGATCAAACACGCCTTCTGGAGCTCATCGAGCAGAATACCACACGTCATTGCAATGTGGTTGTGAGCATTCAGGACTTCATCCTCATCAAGCCACCGGTATTCCGATGTTCTTCTGAACCCCTTGAAGCCGATGATTGGCTCCATTCCATCGAGCGTAAGCTTGACACGGCACATGTTGCTCCCGATGACCGAGTTATTTTCGCGGTATACTTCCTGGAAGGTGCTGCTCTTCAATGGTGGGAGAAGTATGTTGCTATGCAGCCAGATGGTCTCGTAGTGACTTGGTAGGAGTTCTATGTTGCCTTTCGAGGGTACCACATTTTGGATGAGTTGATGGAGCGCAAGAAGGAAGAGTTCTGCAATCTGACTCAAGGAGATATGTCCATTCATGAGTATGTGAGAGAGTTCAACCGTCTTGCTCGTTATGCCCAAGATGATATCACCACCGATGCCAGAAAGTAGGCAAGGTTCCGTAAAGGACTTAGCCCCATCCTCCGCCATGATCTCAACCTCCTTGAATTTGCCACCTTTGAGGATTTAGTCAACAGATCCTTTAGAGCTGAGCATGGAAATGAAGTGTTCGAAGAGTCCCGCAAGCATGCTCTTGAGCTTTCTCCTTCTTCTAGTTCAGCCCCTCAGAAACGTCGGATATGGATTCCAGCTAGTGCCATTCCTTCACACCTTTTTGCAAGGACATCCTATATGGTGCCTCAACCTCCTCCACCAAACACGAATCCCAACAGCTATGGTAGTGAGCCTGCCATCATTTCTCCACCCCCTAACACCAGAGTTTGCTTTAAGTGTGGTCTTCCAGGCCATTACTTCCGAGAATTCCCTACAGTGTTGGTGGCACCACGTCGACCTAGTCACAAGCCTCCAAAGAAATCCACCACCAAAACCATCCCAGCAAAGCTTTCGGCCACAAGTAGTGGTTGTGTGAACCAAATCTCAGTTGAGGAAACCACTGCTGCTTCTGACGTCATTCTTGGCACACTCCCAGTCAGTCATGTTCCTGCCTCCGTTCTTTTTGATCCAGGAGATTCTCATTCATTCATGTCGGAGAGTTATGCACTTCGTCATGAATTTCCTTTTGAAGAAATGTTTTCTCCAATGATCATTCAAACTCCTAGTTCCAAATGGCAAACTAATAGAGTAAGCCATGGCAATCAAATTGCAATTGAGGGTTTAGTATTCCTTGCTTATCTTATAGCCCTCAAGTCTTCAGACATTGATGTCATCCTAGGAATGGATTGGTTATCAAGGCAGAATGTTGTCCTTGATTGTAAAGCCAAGTCAGTTAAACTCACCCGTCCTTCAGGACAGACCATTGACTACACATCACCCAGCTCTAGAATCCAGATGCATACTTTGAATGTGCTTCCCCTTCCAGACCTCGAAGATATTCCGGTGGTTCGTGACTTCCCGGATGTCTTTCCTGAAGAGCTGCCGGGAATGCCACCCGACAGGTGTGTATAATTCATAGTGGATCTTATACCAGGCACAACCCCAATTTCCAAACGACCATATAGAATGGCCCCACATGAGTTAGCTGAGCTAAAAACCCAACTTGATGCTTCGTTGGCAAAAGGTTTCATCCGCCCTAGCTCATTGCCATGGGGTTGCCCCGTTCTGTTCGTAACGAAGAAAGATGGAACAGAAAGGATGTGCGTAGACTATCGCCCGCTAAATTTAACGACGATAAAAAACAAGTACCCACTGCCCAGGATCAATGATCTTTATGATCAACTTGCAAGATCCTCTGTCTTCTCCAAGATGGATTTGAGATTAGGCTATCATCAAATCAAAATCCGAAATGAGGACATTCCCAAGAATGCTTTCACTACTCGGTATGGTCTTTACGAGTACACCGTCATGTCCTTCAGTTTAACCAATGCCCCCGCCACATTCTCGCGCTTAATGAATTCGATCTTCATGGAGTACCGAGATAAATTTGTTGTGGTTTATCTTGATGATATTCTCATCTACTCGAAGAACGAAGAAGAGCACGCAGAACATCTTAGGTTGCTATTGATGAAACTTAGAGAGCACCGCCTTTATGCCAAGTTCTCCAAGTGTGAATTTTGGCTACCAGAAGTGACCTACTTAGGCCACGTGATTTCTGCAAAAGGCATTGCTGTCAATCCCGAGAGAGTTCAGGCCGTCCTTGATTGGACTCCACCTGAATCGGTTAAGCAAGTCAGAGGTTTTCTCGGCCTAGCTAGCTATTGTCGCCGCTTCGTTGAGAACTTCTCCAAAGTTGCAAAGCCTCTTACTGAACTCCTCAAGAAAGATAAGAAATTCCAATGGACCCCCAAGTGCGAGGAAAGCTTTCAAGAGCTAAAAAGAAGATTGACTTCTGCACCCGTACTTGCTCCTCTAGACACCAAAAGGGATTTCGAGATCTATTGTGATGCTTCACGGCAAGGGTTAGGATGCATACTTATGCAAGATCGACATGTGGTAGCTTATGCTTCACGCCAGTTGCGTCCACATGAAGAAAACTATCCTACCCATGATCTTGAACTCGCTGCCGTAGTTCATGCCCTGAAGACTTGGCGACATTACCTCCTTGGTAATCGTTGTGAGATCTATTCTGATCACCAAAGCCTCAAATACATATTCACCCAGCCAGATCTTAATCTCAGGAAAAGACGCTGGATAGAGTTGATAAAATATTATGACTTAGGAATTTCTTACACCCCAGGCAAGGCCAATGTCATGGCTGATGCACTAAGTCGTAAGTCGTATTGTAACAACCTCATGTTACAACAGTATCAACCACTTCTTCATGAGGAATTTCTCAAGCTCAATCTTGAGATAGTTCCTCGTGGATCTCTTTTCAACTTGGTGGCGAAACCAACCCTTGAGGATCAAATCATAGCCGCCCAGAAACAAGATAGTAGTATTCAAGAGATCAAGCAGAACATTATTAGCGGAGTTGCTAAATGTTTCTCTGCAAATGATCAAGGAACGATATGCTTTGAAAATCGTTTAGTAGTTCCTGAGAATGAAGACATAAGGCAGCTGATCCTCATAGAAGCTCATGACACTCCCCTCTCAATTCATCCCGGTAGCACAAAAATGTACCGAGATCTACGCCAGAGATTTTGGTGGACCCGGATGAAGAGAGACATTGCACAATTTGTTGCCGAATGTGATGTTTGTCGTCGCATTAAGGCAGAACACCAAAGACCTGCTGGCACTCTTCAACCATTGTCTATTCCCGAGTGGAAATGGGACAAGGTCGGTATGGACTCATCACCGGCTTTCCAAAAACCCAGAAAGGAAATGATGCCATCTTCGTTGTCATTGATCGACTTTCAAAAGTTGCTCACTTCCTTCCAGTTCGCGAGTCTATAACTGCTAGCCAGTTAGCGGGCTTGTATGTCTCTAGAATAGTGTCTCTTCACGGTGTTCCTTTGGAAATCAATTCTGATCGTGGTAGCCTTTTCACCTCTAAATTCTGGGAAAGTTTTCATAATGTTATGGGAACTCATCTATCCTTTAGTACAGCTTTTCATCCTCAATCTAGCGGTCAAGTTGAAAGGGTTAATCAAATCTTGGAAGACATGCTCAGAGCTTGTGTTATCTCTTTCGGAAAGACTTGGGAGAAGTCTCTTCTCTTCACCGAATTTGCTTATAAAAATAGCTATCAATCTAGTCTGAACATGGCTCCCTTTGAATTCCTCTATGGCCGACGATGTCGAACACCCCTAAACTGGTCAGAAACCGGTGAAAGACAACTCTTTGGACCGGATATGATCAAGGAAGCAGAAGAGAAGGTTCGCATTGTTCGTGATCGTTTGAAAGCCTCTCAATCTCGTCAGAAAAGCTACTATGATCGTCATCATAGAGAAGAGAGCTATAATCTTGATGAGAAGGCTTACCTTCGGGTTACTCCTCTGAAGGGAACCCAAATATTCGGTATCAAAGGAAAGTTGGCCCCACGTTACATCGGACCCTTCCGCATTCTAGCTAAACGTGGAGAAGTTGCCTACCAACTTGAACTACCCCCTCATCTTTCCCGAGGACACGATGTATTCCATGTGTCACAACTCAGGCGTTTCTTCAAGGACCCCATCCGCGAAGTCGACCATGAAACGCTTGATCTCCAAGATGACCTTTCTTATCGAGAGTACCCTCGTCGTATTCTTGATTCAGCAGAGCGTGTCACTCGTCGTCAGAAGATCAAGTTCCTCAAAGTGCAGTGGTCACATCACTCCGAGAAAGAAGAAACCTGGGAAAGAGAAGACCGCCTCCGTGCCGAGTACCCCACCTTCCTCCCTACGACTTCCGAATCTCGGGATGAGACTCTTTTGAGTGGGGGCGAGTTGTCAGAACCCCAACTAGGGTAAGTGCTAGGGTTTGTTTGTGCCTTTGCATCATGCAAAAATTCAAATGAAATTCAAAAATGGGGAAGCAGAAAGCCCTGAGAAATTAATTCAAATGGCTAGGTCAAAATCTATTTCCAAAAATCATCTGAGTATTTGTAAAATTCCTATAAATGATGGTGATCATTTTAAAAGTGGTTTGGGTTCATTCCCATGCCCATGGAATATTCAAAAATTCAAAAGGTGCCCTAGAAATTAAATTTGACCCCTATTTGAATTGAAATTCAAATTGATTGAATTTCAAAAATGCTCAAATTATACAAGTGACTTGCTACTGGTCACCTAGGATTTATAAAAATGTTTGGGCATTTTACAAAATTGCCTAGCTATTTATTTCTAGGAAAAACAAAATAACAGAAAAGAAAAAAAAGAAGAAAAGAAAAGGGGGAAACACCCCCTGGCTTCTGGCCCAACTGAAGCCCCCCTGGCCAAGCAGCAGCCCAAGCCCACCTCCCCTCTCCTGTCGTCTAGCTCAAGCTGCTCGCTGGAGGCAGCAGAGCGCTCGACGACGCCACCTCGACGCCGTCCACCTTCTAGGCCTCCCCTGTCCTATCCTCTCGCCCCGGAGACACGCAGAAGCCGCCGCATCCTTTCCCTCTCTCCGTGGCTCACCTCCCTCCCTCTCTCGCGAGTTCTCGCGCAAGCCGAAGCTCACCGGAGGAGGCCACCGCCGCACCCACGCGGCCACCGTGACCCAGGGCCTGCGCCAAGTTGTCCAACCGCACCGCCGTTGAAGCTCTCGTCGATTACCGCCCTCAATCGAAGCCCGGAGGCCACGAGCACGACTCCAGCCTCAAGAACTCACCGCCGGCCGCCGGGGACGCCATCTTCAAATTCTTCGCTTGTGCTGCTCCAACGGCCTCCCCGAGCTCTTCCTCGTGATCAGGGTGAGCTGGAGCCTCATTCCCCTCCCTCCTTGCTTTTTCCTGTGGCCGGATTCAAGTTTCCGGCGAGTTCAGTAGCCGACCGCCGCTGCTCTTGTTGCCGACGTCGAAGTAGCCATCCCCGAGACCCCCATCTTGTCCCAAGCGAAGCAAGCAAGAGAGGGGATCCCTCTGGTGGTCTTACCGTTCAATTTGAGGCACTGGAGCACCGTCCAGCACCACTCCGGCGAGCCTCCAGTCGCCGGCGACGACACTCCGGCCAGCCCCGATTAGTTTAACCCTAAACCACCCCTAATCCACCCCTGAGCCATGACAGGTGGGGCCCCCAGCCCTAATAACCCCTCTGTTAAGTTAACAGAGAGGGAATTAACCCCCCTGAGGCTGACACACTGGCCCCACTGGTCAGCCCCCCCTGTGATATCACCCACACGTCATGATGACGCAATAAACCAATTTCCAGAGAATTAAAATAATCCAAAAAAATCCCGAAAATCAATTAAACTTTAGAAAATCATAACTAATTCATTTTAACTCCAAATTGGACATATAATATATGAAAAATTATCAGAAAAATGCAAGGATTATGAATATGCAATTTGTTTTTATGTTTGACCATTTTAAAATAGGTGAACAGTAGCAAACATGCATATGGAATAATTTTAATTTGAATTTGAAGTTTGAATTTGCATTTCAAATGCAATATACTTCAATTAAGATGAATATGCTACAAACCAGTACCATTCACATCATGGACAACTATATTATGTGCTTGTGCATTTTCTTTTGTTGTTGCCCCCCCCCCCCTTGCACTACTGGAAAAACAGAGTTTGCCGTCAGTTTCTGGCTTTGCCGTCAGCTGTTTCACGGGGCTGACGGCATAGGCTCTATGCCCTCAGCCAGGTGAAAAACTGACGGCGTAGAACAGGCTGACGGCAAAGGATTTCTTTGCCGTCAGCCTGTTCTATGCCGTCGGCTGGCTGACGGCATAGAAGACTAAGGCTGACAGCATAGGTGGCCTGACAGCGTAGGCAGCTTCTCAGCCCCCCCTACTACCTCTGCCTAACCGCCCCAGGCTTTGCCGTCAGCTAGCTGACGGCAAAGACCTGAGTAGATAACCCCCGCCCCCCAGCCCTCTCTCTCTATCACGCGCCCACCCCACCCGCCAACCCCACCCCGCCCGAGCCCCAGCCGCCGTCGCCTCCTCGTCGACACCGCCGCCGCCGCCCTCGCCGGAGACCACCCCCGCCGGAGCCCACCCTCGCCGGAGCCCGCCCCCGCTCCCCGCCCCCCGCCGGAGCCCACCCCCGCCGGAGCCCGCCCCCGCTCCCCGCCCCCCGCCGGAGCCCACCCCTGCCCCCCCGGTCGCCCCCCTCCCCCGCCGGAGCCCACCCCCGCCCCCGGCCGCCCCCTCCCCCGCCACTCCCCCGCCGAAGCCCGCCCTAGCTTGCTGCCGCCAGGTGAGCCACCTCCTCCTTTTATTTTTATTTTCTTTTGTATTATTTGTTGAACTATCTTCTGTTTTTATTAGTTTTCCTTTTTTAGTTGATTTTTATTATATTAGTTATATCTTTTAGAAGTAGATAGAAGATTTAGTTAGCAATTAGTAGTTAATTTGTTATATGAATTAGTTAGTAGTTAGTATATTAGTTATATCTTTTAGAAGTAGATAGAAGATTTAGTTAGTAATTAAGAATATATGAATTAGTTAGTAGTTAGTATTTAGACAATAGGAATTATTAGTTAGTATTTAGACAGTAAGAACGCTAGTACTTAGTTAGTAGAAGTAGGAAGAGAAAGAGAGGAGAAAGAGATTGAGAGAAAAAAAAGAATGAGGAGAAGGATATGAAGAGAAAAAGAAGAAAAGCAAAAGGAAGAAGAAGGAGAAGCAGATTAAGAGAATAAGAAGAAAAGGAAAAAGAGGAAGAATGAAGAGATGGAGAGAAGAATAATAATTGAAGAATGAGGAGAAGGAGATGAAAAGAAAAAGAAGAAAAGGAAAAGGAAGAAGAAGGAGATTAAGAGAATAAGAAGAAAAGGAAAAAGAGGAAGAAGGAGAGAATAATGAAGAAAAGAAGAAAATAAGAAGAAGAATAGAAATAGAAGAAGAGAAGAGTAAAGAAAAAGAAGAAGAGATGTGAAGAATAAGAACTATTAGCTTTATAGTAGTGATATTAATTAGCTTTATACTTTTAATATTGTAGTTGTCAATTAGATGTTGGTATTAGTTAGATTAGTTATCGCGAGTGCGTATTTGTTTTGATTGATTGCATTTAAATGTTGTCAGATCCCTCTGTTAGGTATGTGCTAGGGTTAGCTAGTACCTTTGCATCATGTCAAAATTTCAAAAAGAAATCTTGGAAATCAAATTCAAAATCAAAATGGGAGAAGGAACACCCCCCAGATGAATTAATTCAAAAGGCCAGATAAAAATATTTTCCAAAAATTCATGTTAGAGTTTTGAAAAGTCTTATAAATGAGTGTGATCACATATCAAGTGATGTGGGACCCACCCCATGCTCATAGATTTTTCAAATATTCAAACAGTACCTTGGAATTAAAGAAATACCCCTTTTTGATTTAAAATTCAAATCATTTGAATTTTAAAAATGTTGAAAGTTTATGAGTGGCTAGTCTATATTATTATGAGGCCATGTAAAAGTTTTCAGCATTTAATAAAATGGTTTGGTATTTTTATCACAGCCAAAACAAATTACAGAAAAAGAAAGGAAAGATTAAACAGAGAGAAAAAGAAAAGAAAGAACTTACCTGGTTTCAGCCCAGCTAAACCCCCGCAGCCCACCTGGCCGGCCCAGCCCACCTGGAGGGGGTTACATGCGTCTTCTTCCCTCCAGGCAGGCAGGCACCTCGCCGGTGACCGCCGTGGGCACGACAGGTAGCTGCCTGTCCCGTGCCTTATCCCTTCGCTGGAGACGCCGCGCAGCCGTCCTGATCCATTCCCCCCCTCTCCTTCGTCTTCCTCCTCCTCCTGCGCCCGATTTCACCGCCGCCCGAAGACCGCCGTGGAGCACGCCGTCGAGAACACGTAGCCACCGTCGTCCCCGAGCCGTGCCGCCATGTCCAGGAGAACCGCAGCAAGCCTCTTCATCGTTCCCCTCAAGCAATCGAGCCCGAGCACCTCAGCAATCGACGCCAGCTTCACCGAGAGCTCGCCGGACCCGTGAGTCGCCGTCGTCAAATTCCTCGGCTACACAGCATCCCCGGCCTCACCGTCTTCTCCATTAGCTTCAGGGTGAGCTTCTTCACCTTTCCCCTAAGTTTGCAGCGCCTCGTTTGCCCCACAACCGAATCCGCCATGGATCCCGAGCAAGCTCGCCGCCATGGCCGAACTGGAGCTCGTTTCAGTGCCCCTGGCGTTGCACCCGTGCGTGCGTTTGGCACCTAGCCTTCCCAGTTTTCGAACGCAACCAAAATCACCCCAAACCGTGCTCCCTAGCCTTGGCTACGACCTCGCCGGTTCTCTGTTTCCGCCGGAGTCATCGCCGCCGTCTCTCCCGACCACCTTGTGACCCCCTGTTGCCTCCAGATGATGCGGAAGACGATGCTGAGTCGATTGGTGTCCTCCCTGTGCTCTCCCGTGGCCGTTTGGTCACTCCGGCGACCACGCCGCCGTGTCCAGTGCCGCCGGCGGCTAGCCGCCGGTAGGCTGGGTTAATTAGGGGACTAACCCCTGTTTAGTTAGGCCATGGGCCACTGACAAGTGGGGCCAGCCCCCTCTAAGTTAATCAAAATCTTTAATTAAAACGGATTAACCCCTACAGAGGCTGACCAGTGGGACCCCTTGTCAGTTTGACCGGGGTCAAAACCCCCTACGTCATGCTGATGCAGTGCTGGCGCAATAAAAGCTTTTCAAATTAAAAAGAATTCCAGAAATTCCAGAAAATACCCCAAACTTTGGAAATTCATAGAAAATTCATATTAACTCCAAATTGGACAAATAATATATGAAAAATGATCAGGAGAAAATTATCTTTCCAAATATGCAACTTTCAACTCTGTTTGAGTTGAATTTAAAATGTGATCAGTAGCATTTGCTATTTGATTTAAATGGAATTAAATCAAATTCAATTCAAATATTTTTGCAACTTGAACCATGGAAACATGCTACATTTCACTTACACATCAGAGGCATATCATACACATTTGAAGGTAATTCAAAATGATCAAACTATATCACATATAACTTGGTTAATGTTGAATTCAAATGTGGAGTTTGAATTTGCATTTTAAATGCAATATATTCCACTTAAATGGAATTGCCTCACACATCAAAACTTGTACTTCAAGCATTAACATTTAATCATGTGCTTGAGCATTGCATTCATATTGATTGCTACTTCGTGCTTTGTTTGTCGAGTAGAGGTGGAACCGGAGCAAGAGGTCACCCCCTTCGCTGAAGATCCAGAAACCGAACCTCGTCAGCAAGGCAAGCAAAACCCCATTGATCATGTCGATAAAATCCCACTTCCCTCTCATGTCTTGCTTATGCATTGTATAGGATGATCACCATGTTACGATTCTACCGCTTAGATGAACCCATTCCTTTGCATGACCTATCTTTTGTCACAGTAGTAAGCAAACCACAATCCTAGCAACTGTAGGAGTTGTTTGATATCATGTGGCCCCTGCAATGTTACTGCTTATTGCATGCTTAGTATGATACCATGTTGTTACTGTGATGTGAGTCAGGATGGTAGTGATCATGTGGATGATGGTAGAAAAGTGTTGGTGAATCGACCTAATACAAGGTGAACGATGAGAGGCTGTGTAGGAGTACACGGTGGGTTGTCTCGTTGAACACTACCCTAAGTCCGAGTTCTTGTGTGGTGATCCAAGATGAAGAGTACAACCACACATTGGGCTCACTGACCCCTCTCAACCTATTAACTCATCCCTTTCGATGTCCAGATGTCGCAGTAGTTCGGAGTTCTGGTAGGCTTGTGGCCTGGATGCTAAGTGAGAGAACGGCTCACCCGAGACCGGCTTATGCACCACGCACATATCGCTTGGGTCCACTTCGGTAAACCGGCCGGGTTCACGATAGTGGTAGCCCACCCAAGTAGGCGGCTTTCTTGGACTAGATAGGCTATGAGGTAACAGTTGTGGTGAGCATCCTCGCTGGCACCCCTTGAATGGTGTCGAGATCAAAGGCGGTAAATGATGGTCATGTGTGTGTAGCGGTACACCCTTGCAAGGTTAACAAAACTATTCGAATAGCCGCGTCCGCGGTTATGGACTACTTGGAAAGCTTAGCTTGATTATTAGATAACTTGAACCGGATACTTCTAAAATACACCAAGATAAGTGTGAGTGCTATGACGTGCTTTCTCGTGGGGAAGTCGAGGAAGGCACCATAGTGGTGTAATTGGTTGGTGAAAGTAGTGGACTCGTGTACGCTTCTTACCTCAAGTCTGGTACTCGTAGTTCAGGATTAGCCAAGTCAAAGCTGGCATTTCTATAAGAGTTATAAATAAAATGTACACTTTGTAGAGAATTGCAATGGTACCTGCTGTTCATACAAGGCATGTGTGCTGCGTGTATGTTTATAACATGCATGTCTTTGTATGGGTTTTCGAGACCTTAGTTGTGTTCTGGCTGGCGGTCTTTCATACACCAAGTGGCCCTTAGATGTGCGCAGCTTGGGGCATCGCGATGTGATTGATCGAGACTCCGTCTCGTGCACACTTTGTGGTATGATCGAGCCCGCCCTAGACCCCGACTAAGTGATCGGGCTGGAGTAAGTCTATGTAAGAGTTTTGAGATAGTCGGTAGTATGGTTGAGGCGACATGTCTTTGAATATGGGAGTTCACCACCCATATCATTTGACTTGTGTGCGGACGATGAGGACCCATCTCAGTTGATCATCCGGCCTGGATGGGATGCCCCTCACGTACGATGCTTTCCGAGAATGTTCAGTGCTTGGCCTTGTCTGCTTAGACAAGTGGGTGCGGTTCTCGGCTCTCCATATGACTATGTCTTAACTGTACTTGCATACGCTAACCCCGGGTCCCGACAGACTTGGTATCAGAGCAGGACTGACTGTAGGACTAGTAGCCTTGGCCGAAGTTGAGTCTAGCTTGCTATAGTTATATAGTTACTCTAGGTATATAAGGGAATAACGTAAGGCTTCTTTTTTCTCCTTACCCCCTTCGTTCTGAGTTCTGAGTCACCCTCATCTTATTCTACGGGAAGATAGGACTAGGCTCTCCTCTGTCTGATTAGCACATCTCGTTGATTGCTTCCTTATAGCCGTAGGAAAGTTGTGTCAGGTTTTCCTAGCATTGTTATAATGCTGATTTCTTACATCATATTATATAAGTGCTGTTTTCATGATTGAAAGAAATTGTCATTTCTTAAAATTACAGCCGTTATGCTGTCCGAGTCATTCCAGGTTTATCTCATAATCTGATGCATTTGCAAATTCCTTTCTGTTTCAGATGGCAGATCTTCCCCCTCGGCAGATTGTTCGTTTGACCAGGTGCCTCGGTGTGCGTGGCCATCCCGCCACGTTGATCGAGATGATGTCCTATGTGGGATATCGATGGTACCCTGAGTACACCATCGATGAGCAGTTCCACGACTTCAACCAGACGCAGTTCCACTGCATTGTTCGGATCTACCCACACCACGTTGGAGTCACCCAGCCTATCCACTTTGGACATGGCATCGGCGTTACCGAGAACATGGCTGTGTAGGATGCTGCATATTCATGTATTACACTGCTGAGAGAGGAGCACACCATGCTGAGAGAGACTTCATTCCACTATATCCCTGCTGCACTTCCAGGAGAAGAGGGATATTACACCGGACTCTACTCAGATCACTCTGCAGAGGATCCAGCACTCCAGGTGACTGCTAGGTTTGCTAGTGACAGAGATCGTGATGCACGCGCTCTCCGTTTCGAGCTCCACACCACTCGAGTTCGTCTGTACCGAGCACTGACGCTCTTGGCACCCTTTGTGAGCGTGGGATCAGTTGAGTATGATGCGATCTATCCAGTGAGGACTCAGATGCCATCTCGAGTTGCTTGGCCCGAGATTGGAGGCATTTTTCCACCTCGTGGTCCTTTTCTTCCACCCTACACTGGACCTAGGCCCCATCCTTGCCCAAATGGATATCAGGGTCCACAAGCCTCTGTGTTTTCCGATGGTCACCTCCAGCTACCGGGATACGCGGGTAACTTTTATGAGGACTACTATGGAGATGGAGATGAGTGAGACCGCCTGTGGTTTTACTTAGTGAGGATGTAGTAGTATCCTAGTATATTGTAAGCAAGGTGTCTAAGTTCCAGAGGCTTAGATAAATAATGTATAGGAAGTCAGAGTGCCTCTGAAGGATGTATCATCTTCATCACGTTTGTATTAGCTTAGTGCTTGTACTAAAATGATGTATGGTTTGTATGACAGCTTGTGAATATATGGCTTGTATGCTTTTATCACCATGTTGTCAAGATGATTACTTTCTTTGCTCTGTAATCCTTCCAGTACTTCAATACCTTGATTAGACTCTTGAAATCAACTCTGTTTGACTTTGGATTTTCGCCTTCAGGATGTCTCAAGGAACACGTGGCCAGATTGGTCGTAACCAAGGTCGTGGGAACAACCAGGAGGAAGACCACCTTCCACCCCCACCCACGATGGCCCAAGTTCTGATGGAGGTCGAGAGGAACCGCCGTGACTCTCACCACCTGCTGGAAGTCATCGCACGCAACACCACTCAACAGCGCAATGAGCTGGTGTCTCTGAACGACTTCATCCGACTTCATCCCCCGGTTTTCAGTTACTCCACCTAGCCCCTTGACGCCGATGACTGGCTTCGCAGCATCGAGAGGAAGCTCCAAGCCGGCCATGTTGCAGATGGCGACAAGGTCAACTATGCCACCTATCACCTTGAAGGTGCAGCAAGCTCTTGGTGGGAGAGTTTTCTGAATATGCGCCCAGTTGGACCACCTGCATCTTGGGAGGAGTTCGGCACGTCCTTCCGCGAGCACCACATCCCCAAAGGTCTCATGGACCGCAAGCGTGAGGAATTCTGTAACCTCACTCAAGGCAGAAGAACAGTTGACGAGTTCAGTCGTGAGTTCAACCGACTTGCTCGTTATGCAACTGAGGAAGTCTCCACCGACTCCAAGAAACAAGAGAGGTTCCGTCGTGGCCTCAATAGTGGACTCCGTCGCGAGCTCAACCTTCATGACTTTGCCACATTCCAGGTCCTTGTCAACAAGGCCATCAAGGCAGAGGACATGAACACCCCCAACGATTTCCGCAAACACCCTAGAGAGGAAGGTTCATCCAGCTCTGGTTCCCAGAAACACAAGATCTGGATCCCAAACAGCATGTTCCGCCAGAACAACCCACCGAGACCATCCTATGTGGCGCCTCGTCCAACCACCCAATTCCACCCAGCTCCACCAAACCACCCAGCTCCACGCACTGTTTTCGGAGCTTGTTACAAGTGTGGTCAGGCAGGCCACTACTCTCGCGAGTGCCCCCAGAACCAGGTCCAGAACCAAAATGCTCCACCACGTGCCGGAGGCAGCAACAACAACAACAATAGTCGTGGCAAGCCACCCCAGAAGGTCTTCACCGCCAAACCCGCTCCTTCCGCAACTCGTGGACGTCTGAACCAGGTTGCCGCTGAAGAGACTGACGACACCACTGACGTCATTCTTGGTACGCTCCCAGTCAATTTTGTTCCTACTTCCGTTCTTTTCGACCCAGGAGCATCTCATTCATTCATGTCGGAAAGTTATGCACTTCGTCATGAGTTACCCTTTGTTGAATTGTCCACCCCGATGGTTATTCAAACTCCAGGGTCAAGATGGCAAACTAATAGAGTGAGCCATGGTAATCAAATTGCAATTGAGGGTTTAGTATTCCTTGCTTCACTCATAGCCCTCAAGTCTTCAGACATTGATGTCATCCTTGGCATGGATTGGCTATCAAGACAAAATGCCTATCTGGATTGCAAAGGCAAATCCGTGAAACTCACCCACCCTTCAGGCCAAACCATCAGCTATACCTCACCCAGAACAAGAACCCAAGTGCATTCTTTGAATGTACTTCCCCTTCCCGAACTTGAAGATATTCCGGTGGTTCGTGACTTCCCGGATGTCTTTCCTGAAGAGCTGCCGGGCATGCCACCCGACAGATGTGTAGAATTTATAGTGGATCTTGTTCCCGGAACCGCACCAATTTCCAAACGCCCATATAAAATGGCCCCACATGAGTTGGCTGAGCTAAAAACCCAACTTGATGCTTCGTTGGCAAAAGGCTTCATCCGCCCTAGCTCATCGCCATGGGGTTGTCCCGTTCTGTTCGTAAAGAAGAAAGATGGAACAGAAAGGATGTGCGTAGACTATCGCCCGCTAAATTTAGCGACGATAAAGAACAAATACCCACTGCCCAGGATCAATGATCTTTATGATGAACTTGCAGGATCCTCCGTCTTCTCCAAGATGGATTTGAGATTAGGTTATCATCAGATCCGAATCCGAAACAAGGACATTCCCAAAACGGCTTTTACTACTCATTATGGTCTTTACGAGTACACCGTCATGTCCTTTGGTTTGACCAATGCCCCCGCCACATTCTCACGCTTGATGAATTCGATCTTCATGGAGTACCTAGATAAATTTGTTGTGGTTTATCTCGATGATATTCTCATCTACTCAAATAACGAAGAAGATCATGCCAAACACTTAAGGCTGGTATTGATGAAACTTAGAGAGCATAGCCTGTATGCTAAATTCTCCAAGTGTGAATTCTGGCTACCAGAAGTGACCTATTTAGGCCACGTGATTTCTGAAAAAGGCATTGCTGTGAATCCCGAGAGAGTTCAGGCCGTCCTTGACTGGACTCCACCTGAATCGGTTAAGCAAGTTAGAAGTTTTCTTGGCCTAGCCAGCTATTGCCGTCGCTTCGTCGAGAACTTTTCTAAAGTTGCAAAGCCTCTAACTGAACTCCTCAAGAAAGATAAGAAATTCTTATGGACTCCCAAATGCGAGGAAAGCTTTCAAGAGCTAAAAAGGAGATTGACTTCTGCACCCGTACTTGCACCTCCAGACACCAAAAGGGATTTCGAGATCTATTGTGATGCATCACGGCAAGGGTTAGGATGCATACTTCTGCAAGATCGACATGTGGTAGCCTATGCTTCACGCCAGTTGCGGCCACATGAAGAGAATTATCCTACCCATGACCTTGAACTCGCTGCCGTAGTTCATGCCCTAACAACTTGGCGACATTACCTCCTTGGTAATCGTTGTGAGATTTATTCCGACCACCAAAGCCTCAAATATATTTTCACCCACCCAGATCTCAATCTCAGGAAAAGACGCTGGATTGAGTTGATAAAAGATTACGACGTAGGAATTTCTTACACCCCAGGCAAAGCCAATGTCATGGCTGATGCACTAAGTCGTAAGTCGTACTGTAACAACCTCATGTTACAGCAGTATCAACCACTTCTTCATGAGGACTTTCGCAAGCTCAACCTTGAGATTGTTCCTCATGGCTATCTTTCAACCTTGGTGGCGAAACCAACTCTTGAGGATCAAGTCATAGTTGCCCAAAGGCGTGCACGAGGTGTTCGCCGGATCAAGGAGAACATTGCTAGCGGAGTTGCTAAATGTTTCTCCACAGATAGCAAAGGAACGGTATTCTTTGAAAATCGTTTAGTAGTACCTAAGAATAAGGGACTAAGGCAACTCATCCTCAAAGAAGCCCATGACACACCCCTCTCAATTCATCCCGGTAGCACGAAAATGTACCGAGATCTACGCCAGAGATTTTGGTGGACTAGGATGAAGAGAGACATTGCTCAATTTGTTGCCGAATGTGATGTTTGTCGTCGCATTAAGGCAGCACATCAAAGACCTGCTGGTACACTTCAACCTTTGTCTATTCCCGAGTGGAAATGGGACAAAGTCGGTATGGACTTCATCACCGGCTTTCCAAGAACCCAGAAAGGAAACAATGCCATCTTCGTTGTCATAGATAGGTTTTCCAAAGTTGCTCACTTCCTTCCGGTTCGCGAGTCTATAACTGCTAGTCAGTTAGCGGACTTGTACATCTCCAGAATTGTATCACTTCACGGTGTTCCGTTGGAAATCAATTCTGATCGCGGTAGCCTTTTCACCTCTAGATTTTGGGGAAGCTTCCAACGTGCTATGGGAACTCATCTCTCCTTTAGTACAGCTTTCCATCCTCAGTCTAGCGGTCAAGTCGAAAGGGTTAACCAAATTCTTGAAGACATGCTCAGAGCTTGTGTTATCTCATTAGGAAAGAATTGGGAGAATTCTCTTCCATTTGCAGAATTTTCTTATAACAATAGTTTTCAATCTAGTCTGAACATGGCTCCTTTTGAACTCCTGTATGGACGACGATGTCGAACACCACTAAACTGGTCTGAAACCGGTGAAAGACAATTCTTTGGACCGGACATGATCAAGGAAGCAGAAGAGCAAGTTCGCATTGTTCTTGATCAATTGAAAGCAGCCCAGTCTCGTCAGAAAAGCTACTATGATCGCCATCATAGGCAAGAAAGCTACAATCTGGATGAGAAGGCTTACCTTCGGGTTACTCCTCTGAAGGGAACCCAACGTTTCGGTATCAAAGGCAAGTTGGCCCCACGTTACATCGGACCTTTCCGCATTATTGCTAAACGTGGAGAAGTTGCCTACCAACTTGAACTACCTCCGCACCTTTACCGAGTACACGATGTATTCCATGTATCCCAACTCAGGCGTTGCTTCAAGGACCCCATCCGCGAAGTCGACCATGAAACGCTTGATCTCCAAGATGACCTTTCTTATCGAGAATACCCCGTTCGTATTCTTGATTCCGCAGAGCGTGTCACTCGTCGTCAGAAGATTAGGTTTCTGAAAGTGCAATGGTCACACCACTCTGAAAGAGAAGCCACGTGGGAAAGAGAAGACCGTCTCCTTACCGAGTACCCCTCCTTCCTCCCGCAGACTTCTGAATCTCGGGATGAGATTCTTTTGAGTGGGGGCGAGTTGTCAGATCCCTCTGTTAGGTATGTGCTAGGGTTAGGTAGTACCTTTTCATCATGTCAAAATTTCAAAAAGAAATCTTGGAAATCAAATTCAAAATCAAAATGGGAGAAGGAACACCCCCCAGATGAATTAATTCAAAAGGCCAGATAAAAATATTTTCCAAAAATTCATGTTAGAGTATTGAAAAGTCTTATAAATGAGTGTGATCACATATCAAGTGATGTGGGACCCACCCCATGCTCATAGATTTTTCAAATATTCAAACAGTACCTTGGAATTAAAGAAATACCCCTTTTTGATTTAAAATTCAAATCATTTGAATTTTAAAAATGTTAAAAGTTTATGAGTGGCTAATCTATATTATTATGAGGCCATGTAAAAGTTTTCAGCATTTAATAAAATGGTTTGGTATTTTTATCAGAGCCAAAACAAATTACAGAAAAAGAAAGGAAAGATTAAACAGAGAGAAAAAGAAAAGAAAGAACTTACCTGGTTTCAGCCCAGCTAAACCCCCGCAGCCCACCTGGCCGGCCCAGCCCACCTGGAGGGGGTTACATGCATCTTCTTCCCTTCAGGCAGGCAGGCACCTCGCCGGCGACCGCTGTGGGCATGACAGGCAGCTGCCTGCCTGTCCCGTGCCTTATCCCTTCGCTGGAGACGCCGCGCAGCCGTCCTGATCCATTCCCCCGCTCTCCTTCATCTTCCTCCTCCTCCTGCGCCCGATTTCACCGCCGCCCGAAGACCGCCGTGGAGCACGCCGTCGAGAACACGTAGCCACCGTCGTCCCCGAGCCGTGCCGCCGTGTCTAGGAGAACCGCAGCAAGCATCTTCATCGTTCCCCTCAAGAAATCGAGCCCGAGCACCTCAGCAATCGACGCCAGCTTCACCGAGAGCTCGCCGGACCCGTGAGTCGCCGTCGTCAAATTCCTCGGCTACATAGCATCCCCGGCCTCACCGTCTTCTCCATTAGCTTCAGGGTGAGCTTCTTCACCCTTCCCCTAAGTTTGCAGCGCCTCGTTTGCCCCACAACCGAATCCGCCATGGATCCCGAGCAAGCTCGCCGCCATGGCCGAACTGGAGCTCGTTTCAGTGCCCCTGGCGTTGCACCCGTGCATGCGTTTGGCACCTAGCCTTCCCAGTTTTCGAACGCAACCAAAATCACCCCAAACCGTGCTCCCTAGCCTCGGCTACGACCTCGCCGGTTCTCTATTTCCGCCGGAGTCGTCGCCGCCGTCTCTCCCGACCACCTTGTGACCCCCTGTTGCCTCCAGATGATGCGGAAGACGATGCTGAGTCGATTGGTGTCCTCCCTGTGCTCTCCCGTGGCCGTTTGGTCACTCCGGCGACCACGCCGCCGTGTCCAGTGCCGCCGGCGGCTAGCCGCCGGTAGGCTAGGTTAATTAGGGGACTAACCCCTGTTTAGTTAGGCCATGGGCCACTGACAGGTGGGGCCAGCCCCCTCTAAGTTAATCAAAATCTTTAATTAAAACATATTAACCCCTACAGAGGCTGACCAGTGGGACCCCTTGTCAGTTTGACCGGGGTCAAAACCCCCTACGTCATGCTGATGCAGTGCTGGCGCAATAAAAGCTTTTCTAATTAAAAAGAATTCCAAAAATTCCAGAAAATACACCAAACTTTGGAAATTCATAGAAAATTCATATTAACTCCAAATTGGACAAATAATATATGAAAAATGATCAGGAGAAAATTATCTTTCCAAATATGCAACTTTAAACTCTGTTTGAGTAGAATTTAAAATGTGATCAGTAGCATTTGCTATTTGATTTAAATGGAATTAAATCAAATTCAATTCAAATATTTTTGCAACTTGAACCATGGAAACATGCTACATTTCACTTACACATCAGAGGCATATCATACACATTTGAAGGTAATTCAAAATGATCAAACTATATCACATATAACTTGGTTAATGTTGAATTCAAATGTGGAGTTTGAATTTGCATTTTAAATGCAATATATTCCACTTAAATGGAATTGCCTCACACATCAAAACTTGTACTTCAAGCATTACCATTCAATCATGTGCTTGAGCATTGCATTCATATTGATTGCTACTTCGTGCTTTGTTTGTCGAGTAGAGGTGGAACCGGAGCAAGAGGTCACCCCCTTCGCTGAAGATCCAGAAACCGAACCTCGTCAGCAAGGCAAGCAAAACCCCATTGATCATGTCGATAAAATCCCACTTCCCTCTCATGTCTCGCTTATGCATTGTATAGGATGATCACCATGTTACGGTTCTACCGCTTAGATGAACCCATTCCTTTGCATGACCTATCTTTTGTCACAGTAGTAAGCAAACCACAATCCTAGCAACTGTAGGAGTTGTTTGATATCATGTGGCCCCTGCAATGTTACTGCTTATTGCATGCTTAGTATGATACCATGTTGTTACTGTGATGTGAGTCGGGATGGTAGTGATCATGTGGATGATGGTAGAAAAGTGTTGGTGAATCGACCTAATACAAGGTGAACGATGAGAGGCTGTGTAGGAGTACACAGTGGGTTGTCTCGTTGAACACCGCCCTAAGTCCGAGTTCTTGTGTGGTGATCCAAGATGAAGAGTACAACCACACATTGGGCTCACTGACCCCTCTCAACCTATTAACTCATCCCTTTCGATGTCCAGATGTCGCAGTAGTTCGGAGTTCTGGTAGGCTTGTGGCCTGGATGCTAAGTGAGAGAACGGCTCACCCGAGACCGGCTTATGCACCACGCACATATCGCTTGGGTCCACTTCGGTAAACCGGCCGGGTTCACGATAGTGGTAGCCCACCCAAGTAGGCGGCTTTCTTGGACTAGATAGGCTATGAGGTAACAGTTGTGGTGAGCATCCTCGCTGGCACCCCTTGAATGGTGTCGAGATCAAAGGCGGTAAATGATGGTCATGTGTGTGTAGCGGTACACCCTTGCAAGGTTAACAAAACTATTCGAATAGCCGCGTCCGCGGTTATGGACTACTTGGAAAGCTTAGCTTGATTATTAGATAACTTGAACCGGATACTTCTAAAATACACCAAGATAAGTGTGAGTGCTATGACGTGCTTTCTCGTGGGGAAGTCGAGGAAGGCACCATAGTGGTGTAATTGGTTGGTGAAAGTAGTGGACTCGTGTACGCTTCTTACCTCAAGTCTGGTACTCGTAGTTCAGGATTAGCCAAGTCAAAGCTGGCATTTCTATAAGAGTTATAAATAAAATGTACACTTTGTAGAGAATTGCAATGGTACCTGCTGTTCATACAAGGCATGTGTGCTGCGTGTATGTTTATAACATGCATGTCTTTGTATGGGTTTTCGAGACCTTAGTTGTGTTCTGGCTGGCGGTCTTTCATACACCAAGTGGCCCTTAGATGTGCGCAGCTTGGGGCATCGCGATGTGATTGCTCGAGACTCCGTCTCGTGCACACTTTGTGGTATGATCGAGCCCGCCCTAGACCCCGACTAAGTGATCGGGCTGGAGTAAGTCTATGTAAGAGTTTTGAGATAGTCGGTAGTATGGTTGAGGCGACTTGTCTTTGAATATGGGAGTTCACCACCCATATAATTTGACTTGTGTGCGGACGATGAGGACCCATCTCAGTTGATCATCCGGCCTGGATGGGATGCCCCTCACGTACGATGCTTTCCGAGAATGTTCAGTGCTTGGCCTTGTCTGCTTAGACAAGTGGGTGCGGTTCTCGGCTCTCCATATGACTATGTCTTAACTGTACTTGCATACGCTAACCCCGGGTCCCGACAAATGTGCAGTTTTGGCCTTCGTGCCGATGACACTATCTAGATGTTGGTATTAGTTAGATTAGTTATCGCGAGTGCGTATTTGTTAACTCTTCCTTATCCACCTTTATATTGCTCTGTTTTGGCCTTCGTGCCGATGACACTATCTAGATAGGTAGTTTTAGTATTGAAATGCAAAGTCTTCGCGTAACCAATATGCGTCTCCCGTTCGAAAGGGTTACGGTTATAACTATGCATGCATTTGCATATTTATAACGGTGATTCTTTCGAATTGTCCAACGTTATCCATGGACAGCCCGGGTATGTGTAGATTGGGTCATTTTCCCATGCTTTGTTCCGGATCCGATGCAGAGTTTCGACAGCGCCTCCTTGTTGTTCTCCGAGTACACATCCTCTCGGTTAGTTTCCGAGACGTGTATTAGGAGAACAGCGGGGAGGTGCTGCCAAAATTTTGCGTTGGATCGGGCGCAGAGCATGGGAAAATGACCCAATCTACACATACTCGGGTGGGATTAGGACCCATCTTTACCTAGTAGCTGGTAGGTGTGCATGCCGTGCATCCCAATGTTTTAACCATGATTAAAAAATGACCATAATTAATTTGACATACTTGATGAACTGATAATTTATATTGTTCATATGTGGATACTATATAGCTAGCTTGACAGAATGACTGATCGTGAATGGATGTACTCCGGTCACCCTAGTCAGAAAGACATGACCGATGAATGGTTGAGCAAAACCTATGAATTCCTGCAAACGGCATTATCTAAAGGCCAGCCAAAAACATGGTGCCCCTGCACTAAGTGCAAGAATTATTCGCGATAGACAAAGGATGTAATGGGTAAACACCTGCAGATGCGTGGTTTTACTCCCGGCTATACCTTGTGGACACTTCATGGTGAGTCGGCCCAACGTAATAGAGACGAAGTTTTGCGTCGGCGCACCGACGATTATGGTACAGGGATTGAAGACATGGTCAATGATTTTGATGATGCTCGGAACAAGGACGAAGAGATGGAGGAATCCGCAAAGGCCTTCTATGCCATGTTGGAGTCTTCAAAACGTCCTCTTCACGAGCACACTAAGATTTCTCAGCTAGATGCCATCGCACAAGTAATGGCTCTGAAAGCCCAATTCAACATTGGAAGAGACCTGTTTGACTCAATGATGACCCTATTTGGGCGGTTTCTACCCGAAGGTCATATTATGCCTTCAAACCTATATGAGTCCGACAAAATCCTTAGTGCACTCAAGATGCCGTATGAGCAGATACATGCTTGTGAGAAAGGATGTGCCTTATTTAGGAAAGAGTATGTGGACGAAACATATTGTCCATTTTGCAAGTCCTCCAGATATGTTGAGGTAGAAAACGGTGAAGGTGAGAAGAAGCAGAGCAAAATCCCTGTGAGTGTTCTACGGTATCTGCCGATCCTACCAAGACTTCAACGACTTTACATGCTCGAAGAAACAGCAAAACAGATGACATGGCACAAACATGGAATTAGGAAAGAATTAGATGAAAACGGAGATCCGATGTTGGTACACCCTTCGGATGGTGACGCATGGAAGGCATTTGATGCTAAACATACGGAAAAAGCTAAAGAGCCAAGGAATTGCCGAGTCGCCATCGGTCTCGATGGGTTCAATCCTTTTGGTATAACGGCTACCCAATATAGTTGCTGGCCTGTGTTTGTTATTCCGCTCAATCTTCCACCATCGTCCATTATGCAAAGAAAGCACATATTTTTGACGTTGATAGTTCCAGGGCCAAACTATCCGGGGAAGAATATGAGTGTGTACATGCAACCGCTGATGGATGACTTGAAAGAAGCTTGGGTGAATGGGGTCAACACATACGACGCAGCTAAGAAAGAGAACTTTCAAATGTATGTTTGGTACCAATACTCGTTGCATGATCTGCCGGCATTTGCGCTTTTCGTTGCCTGGTGTGTGCATGGAAGGTTCCCATGCCCACAATGCAAAGCAGCTCTTAAGATTCATTGGTTGCCGGCGGGTGGAAAGTATTCCTGCTTTGACTTGCATAGACAGTTCTTGCCTATGGACCATCCATTCAGAAAAGACAAGAAGAATTTCATGAAAGGTAAAGTTGTCAAACACTCGGCAACACCTGCGTTGACGGGCACACAAATTCATGAACAGTTAAAATCTATGGAGCCTTATCCAAACCGTCCAGGGTATTTCTTGGGTTATAATGAGGAACACGCCTGGACCCACAAGCCATGCATCTGGGATCTCCCCTACTTTGAAGACCTCTTACTACCACACAACATTGACATGATGCACACTGAAAAGAATATCGCCGAGGCCCTTCTTGGCACATTTTTCGGCACTGATAAGGGCAAATATAATACAAAGGCTAGAGTTGACCAGGAGACTCTTTGTGATAGGCCATCACTAAACATGCGACAACCTAAGGAAGAAAAAATTGGTCCAAGCCACCTGCCTGGTACAATCTCGAGAAGGGAGCAATAAGGGAAATCCTCTTGTGGGTGCAACAAAAGTTGTTGTTCCCTGATGGGTATGCTGCGAATCTAGCGAGGGGAGCGAGCATTGAAAAAACGAAAAATTTTGGGCTCAAGAGTCATGATTGGCACATATGGCTTGAGCGGATAATGCCAGTGATGTTGCGCGGCTATATCCCAGAGGCTGAATGGCAAGTATTGGCAGAGTTAAGTTATTTCTTCCGTGTTCTTTGTGCTAAAGAGTTGTCGCGTGCCGTGATAGATGACATGGAAGAGTTGGCGCCTGAGTTGCTCTGCAAGTTAGAGAAGATTTTTCCACCGGGCTTCTTTAATCCGATGCAACACATGATTTTGCATCTCCCGACCGAGGCAAGATTGGGTGGCCCTGTGCAAAATCGTTGGTGCTATGCAACTGAAAGAATGCAGAAGACACTTAGAGAAAAATGTAAAAATAAACGTAGAATTGAAGCATCGATGGCCGAGTCGTTCATTACCGAGGAGGCGGCAAACTTCGTAACAGCACACTATGATGCCACTTTGCACAGCTTGCATAATCCAAAGCCTCGGTACAATGTGGGAGACCCCAAATGACGTGAATCCAAACTCAGCCTCTTCAAAGGGAAGCTCGCTCCTTCTGGTGTGGGAAAATCAAAGTTGCTAGGCGTCGAGGAGTGGCACACACTAACGATGTATATATTGAACAACTTAACAGAAGTTCGGCCGTACATCGAGTAAGTCCTCGATACATTGTTTCGCAACTTTTTAACAAGTTTTGTGTCTAACAACTGTTATTAATTGATACAGTCGATACGTCGAACAGTTCTCGAATGGTGTTGCAATCGAAAAAGAATCCATTCTCGAGTATGAACTTCTTGAAAAGACAGGAGGCGCCTATCCCGGTTTCATCTCTTGGTTCAAAAAAATAGCTAATTCAGATGAGCAAGTCGACGATGAATTGAGACAAATAGCAAATGGTTTTGACTTTAAGGTCCGGACATTTCAGAAGTACGACATCAACGGGTATCGCTTTCGTACTGCTAGCAAAGAGCTTTCAATGCCCAGTCGAAAAACAACCAATTCCGGTGTCTCTGCTATAGGCGAGGGAGGTGTCGAGTATTATGGAAGACTTGAAGAAGTTTACGAACTTCATTATTATGGTGAAAATCCTCCAAATGTTGTTGTGTTCAAATGTCATTGGTTCGATCCTACTAAGACAAGACGGGCTCATGAACATGTTGGGCTAGTCGAAATCCGACAAGACAGGAAGTTAAGCGGTGATGATGTCTTTATTGTGGCTCAACAGGCCACCCAAGTTTTTTATCTGCCATACAGTCGTCAAAGTGTTAAGAACCTGGAAGGTTGGTATGTCGTGTACGATGTGCCGCCCCATCTTAGACCACCTCCACTAAACGAAGAGGATTATGAACCTCAAATTGACCCAATAACATATGATGGAGAATTCTTCTAAGAATCACGTGGTGTGAGACGTCGTCTCCGGAACTGCTCTACGTCCACCCTGAACACGGAGGAACAAGAATCACGTGATGATGAGGAAGAAGTGGAAGTAGAAGAGGTTACCAATCCGGATGAGCTAACAATGCTTGATCGGTTACAAAAAGGCCTTCCACATGATGTCCCTGAACCCGATGACAATGTCATTCATGACGACACGTATGATACTGATGATGATTATGCTTCAGTTGACCTTGGAGAAGAGACAGATGATCCCGACTATTAGTACTTTGTATGCATCCAAACATTTTTGTTTAATTATTTAATTAATTGTTTAATTATTCATGTATTTATTATTGTTCATTTAATTATTATCTTTGAATTTGTACTAAGTATTTAACTATGTATTGTTGCAGGTGGTGAGACATGGCAGGCGGGGATAAGTTGAGGATAGCACCTGGCCAACTACGGAGACAGTTGTTGCAGAGCTTTGCCGAGGAGCCCCATGGGAGAGGCGGAGGAAAGAAGAGAGGCAGAGGACGTGGTCGCGGGAAAGGGAGGCTGCCTAATAGGAGCCAGTCGCCACCACCCTCAGCTACTTCAGTCTCAGCCACTTCACCCCTGCAGACAAGGGTGTCACCAGTGCGGGATCCTCCCGTCCAGGAGCGGACACCGATGCAGGATCCTCCCGTCCAGGAGCTGACACCCTCACACGAGGAGTGGGGGAGTTGGGGGCGGGACGGTGAGGGGGCTGGGGCGGATGCGGAGGCTGAGGTTGAGGTGGAGGATGAGGGGGCTGAGGCAGAGGATGAGAGGGCTGAGGCGGAGGATGAGGGCCCGTCTGCCAGCAAGTCGGTCTACCAACGTGGTATGACACGAGTTCCAGACCGATTAGAGTTGCAGCACAGGGCGTTGATTTCGCCAGATGGCGAGAAGTAAGTTGATGTCTATTGTGTACCTTATATCATTATTTTCCACCAAGTAGCTAATGTCTTTGCCTTCTCATTATGCAGGGGGTGGAATTACCCGGAGAATACCCGGAATCCAAACTGCCTCCTTGGTGCTTTGCTTAGGGAGCACTTTCCCGGGCTAGTGCAGTTGCCTGGGGAGGGTATGGTTCCCGAGCCAGGACTCAAGTGGGAGCACTACCAAGCCGCGCTGCTCCCGGAAAACACTCACATGAACGGTGTTGTTTGCGCGAGCGTGGCCGACAAGGTGTTGGCTGATTTTTGGGTAACTATTATTTTACCCAATAATAAGTATACAATATCCAATGTTATATCTTGTTATTTCCTATTCATCTATGCATATATATGGCATAATTGCAGAGTTACCATAGGGTCGAGGAGGGGACGGAGGAGGCGGCCAAGAAGAATCTCGAGAAAGAGTGCAAGAGATTATTGAATAACACAAGGCATGAGATGCGTGTTCAGGCCGTTCGAGATTGGTACGCCAAGCAAAACGAGCCGAAGACGAAGGCTGAATGTCGAAAGCTTTTCCCTGATAAGACCGAGTACATGGAGGTACGTAGATTCCTTAGTTACATTCTTTATTAGTTATGTTAGGGCTAGTTACAATACTTAGTTTCATTCATAGGTGCCCCCGAGATGGTTGGCGGATAAGATGGATTGCTGGGAGATGATAGTGGACAAGTGGTGCATAGAGGCTTGGTTGACCACCCACAATGTGGCCAAGGAGCGTCGTGCCCAATTGGTTGGTGTGCCACACCACCAAGGAAATGCCAACATCAAGCAATACGCCAAAAAATGGGTATGTGTGCCTTGTTTTCTTTCATCATTAATTCATTTGTGAATTATTTTTGTTGTACTAACTCTTTGCCTTTTCTTGTAGGCCAAACACCATAACCAGCCCGAGCCTCAGGGATACGCCGCGTTTGGCATGGCCCATAAGGGCTCGTACAAGACGGCGACACCATATTCTGAGGCGGACGGGTCATCGTCGTACACAAGCCTATCTGCCTACAACAAGATGACGTCTTATTCTCAGGTTGTCAAACAACTGCGCGGCCCTGACTTTGACCCGAGCCTGAATCCTATGGATGGGGAGGCGTTGATGATCTCTGGTGGCGGTAAGAGTCATGGCATGCTGGCCATGTGTGATGGCTTCGTCCCTATCACTGAGTCTCTCTCTCAGATCAAGGCGAGGCAAACTAGCTCGGCTCCTGTAATACGGCAGCGCGCGAGGCCAGTTGACCTTGCCATCGAGGTTAGTTTTCCTTCATTATTTCTTTAGTTCATTTGACCCTGGATGGATGATGATGAGAAGTGGTTGCAGGCCGCACTTGAGAAAGAGAGGGAGGCCACCAGACTCTTGTTGGAGGAGAGGGACCGGAATACCCAGAGGCTGCTGGAGGAGGAGAGGGCACGCAATAATGCCCATGCGAAGGCTATGCACGACTTCGTTGCGGTAAGTCAGTTGTGTGAGAAGCAAGGCTATGTGTGAGAAGCAACAAGACTATTTCTTTGACTTCTCGAAAACTAATTTGCAGGCTATGTGTGAGAAGCAAGGTTTTCCACCCCCTCCGCCGATGCCTTCTCCGGTGGGAACGGTGAGTTCCCTTTCAATGACCAACCTTGCACGGACTTATATCGTTGTATGTTGCCATGCTAACCACATATTTCAACTCTTGCCTTGTTGCAGCATCATTCCAGAGCCGCATCCTACAATCCCTCTCCCGGTCAGAGCCCTACCAACCCGGCGACCAACCGAGATGGTGCTTCTCCTCCGTGACTTGGCATTTGTTAGTTATTCCTCTCCTTATTCTTATTGCTTAGCTCAACTTAGACTATGCCATGCTTTAGTTAGCTTAGTAAATTCTAGTTAGGCAAAAAATTGCATAATTAGCTTAATTAGATAAAATTTTTACATAATTAGCTTACTTACCTACAAAATGACATAGACTTTGCTTATTTGGTAAAAACATGACATAATTACTTGATAACACCAAAAATAGCATAATTAGTTGATATTAGAGCTCAAAAATGACATGCCTAGCTCAACTTAGACTATGCCATGCTGTAGTTAGCTTAGTAAATTCTAGTTAGCCAAAAATAGCATAATTAGTTGATATTAGAGCTCAAAAATGACATAATTACTTTAGAAATTTTCAAAAGAAACCATAAGAGAAGAACAAAAGAGAAGAACAAAGAAGAGATGAAGAAATAAGAGAAGAAGAAAGAGGAGAAAAAGATAGATTAAGAAGAAACAAATCTTCTTATTCTTCCTTTTTCTCTTCTTTCTTTTTCTCCATCTTTTTCTTCTTCTTCTTCTTCTTCTTCTTCTTCTTCTTGTTCTTGTGTCCTTCTTCTTCTTCTTCTTCTTGTTCTTGTCTTCTTCTTCTTCTTCTTCTTCTTCTAATTACTTAGCGCTAAATTCTTTCTTGTTCTCATTATGCAGATTTTGATAAAGCAGCATGGCACATGGATGGATGCTCCAGGGACTCTAGCTAGTTGTAGTCTTAGATGCTTTGTAATGCACTTTGTAATGCACTTGTACTTGCGGATGCACTTGGGATTCTTTGCGATGCTTTGTGATGCCATCTTTGTTGTTTGCACTTTGTGTTATTTATATTGTGATGCTTTGTGATGTTGTTAGATGCTTTGCGATGCTTTGTGATGCACTTGTGGTGCTGTTTAGGGCCTGGCAGAATATTAATTGTGTTATCTATATTGTTGTTTGAAAATGCAGGGAATTAACAGAAATTAAATTAAAAAAAACAGAGAGAGTCTTTGCCGTCAGCTTACTGACGGCAAAGCCTTTGCCGTCGGTGGGCTGACGGCAAAGAAGGACACGTGGCAGCTAACTGTTAAATCTGGCAACTCTGGGACGACCAAATGTCCCAGGTTGTCAGCTTTGCCGTCAGCTGGACAGCGGCTGACGGCAAAGGGAAAGGACCCCACGTGGCACTGATCGCAGCTCCCCTGGCAAGCATGGCCCACAAGCAGCAGCTTTGCCGTCAGCTGGACTCCAGCTGACGGCAAAGCCTGCCGTTAACCCCCTAACGGGACTGGGCTTAAGTCATTGCCGTCAGCCTCGGCTCCCTAGCTGACGGCACAGGCTTTGCCATCGGTCGATTTCCAGCTGACGGGAAAGAACCTGTTTGCCGATAAATTCGTGGCCAGTCTCTTTGCCGTCGGTTAAAGTGGCCTTTGCCGTCAGCTATGGCTGACGGCAAACCAGCAGATTCCAGTAGTGTTGGTTGATGATTGCCTCCGATGACAGACGTTCCGACATGGTGATCACCCCGAAGAAGGAGACCACCGTTAAGACCCGTGTATCGTCAGCAAGGCAAGCAAACCCCATTGATCATGTCTATAAAATCCTACTTCCCTCTCAGTCTCGCTTATGCATGTTTAGGAGATCACCGAGACACGTTCTTTCGCATAGTTGAACCCATTCCGATGCATGACCTATCATTTTGTCACCGTATTAAGCAAACCACAATCCTAGCAGATTTAGGAGTTGAATGATGAGCATGTGGCCCCTGCAACTGTTACTGATTATTGCTGCTTAGTGATACAATGAGGATGTTATGTTTGTGAGTCGGGATGGAATGAACACAGTGGTGCTGATGATAACGTGTTGGTGAATCCACCCTAAACAAAGGTGAACGATGAGAGGCTGTGTAGGAGTACACAGTGGGTTGTCTCGTTGGACACTGCCCTAGGCCCCGAGTTCCTTTTTTGTGATCCAAGACAAAGATTATGACCACATGTAGGGTTTATGGGAGCCCCGTTTGGCCTCTTTACGTACCCGATCCGGTCCAGGAGTCACACTAGATTCGGGATTTCCATTTGACCTAACTATAGATATGTGGGAGGACCTGTGAGGCAGTGAAACCATCTGTCAAAGGCGCCGTCTCGGTCCCTTGCATTATCTGAGTACGTTTCGTGGAACTGGCCGGACTCTCGAGCGGTGACAAACTCAGGTAGTCGACTCCTGGATTAGAGAAGGTGATGTGAGGGTAGTGCCTTGGTTTCATCCACATCCGACACCCGCTTGAAGGGTCACAAGAACGAGGCGATAAGTGATGACACGCGTGTGAAGATCTACACCCCTACAGGGTTAATGAACTATTCGAATAGCCGTGTCCGCGGTTATGGACTACTTGGAGATCTTTACTTGATCATAGACAACTTGAATGGATACTTATAAAACTTGTAATATAAGCGTGAGTGCTATGGCGTGCTTCCTCGTGGGGAATTCAAGGAAGTATCCATAGTGGTGTATTGGTTGGAGACTTGGTAGTGGACTCGTGTACGCTTCTTACCTCAAGTCTGGTACTCGTAGTTCAGGACTAGCCAAGTAAAAGCTGGCACTTCTGCATGTTGAACCCCACCTCCTTTACCTTGATACCTGAGCATGAGTAGTTTAGTTCTGATGTAAGTCTTGCTGAGTACGAGTTTGTACTCACGTTTTCTTATTCTATGTTTTAGATGAGAACCCGGACCCCGATGGAGTCACCTTCGTGAAGCTCCATGTTGACCTTGGCAGTATAGTTCCAGACAGCAGTCTGGTCCCTCGTGGAAGGGCATGTATGTTTACAAGGCTTCTCTAAGACATTTGTTAAACTTGTCTGTACTCAGACCTAATTCTCTTCCGTTGTATGATGTAATGTTGATCACAGACATGTGATCTTTGTATACTCTATGTGTAAGTCAATAAAGAAGTACTTTGTAGAGTTATGTGATGATACCTGCTGTTCATACTAGACATGTGTGTTGCGTGTATGTTTATAACATGCATGTCTTGGTATGGGTTTTCGAGACCTTAGTTGTGATCTGGCTGGCGGTCTTTTATACACCAAGTGGCCCTTAGATGTGCGCAGCTTGGGGCATCGCGATGCGATTGCTCGTGACTCTGTCACGTGCACACTTTGTTGTATGATCGAGCCCGCCCTAGACCCCGACTAAGTGATCGGGCTGGAGTAAGTCTATGTAAGAGTTCAGATTCAATCGATAACATGGTTGAGGCGACTTGTCTATGAGTATGGGATTCACCACCCATAAGCATTTAGACTTGTGAGCGGACGATGAGGACCCATTTCAGTTGATCATCCGGCCTGGATGGGATGCCCCTCACATTCGATGCTTTCCGAGAATGTTCTGTGCTTAGCCTTGTCTGCTTAGACAAGTGGGTACGACTCTCAGCTCTCCATGTGATTGCATCGTGACTGGAATTACATACGCTAACCCCGGGTCCCGACATTAACGGTGTTCTAACGCAATGTAAAGGGTTATGCTCGGAGGGAGAATTCATATGGGGATAAAATACCGGCTCCGGGTGATTACCGACAGACGGCCCGAAGGGGGAAGGTTCCATGTATGTAGTGTTGTGAATATCTGACAGACACATGGATAGTGTATCTGTTATCGTTGATGCATTCCGAACAACTTTTATGTTCAGAACATTTTCATCGGGAAAGTTTTACCGATTCCTGTCGTTTGATAGACAGACGAACCGGAGGAGAAATGTTCCATGTTCGGTATGTTAGAGGGGTGCGGTGGGTATACGGGTATTTTATTCAGATTCGCTGTATTTTTCTGATCAATTTTCATGTATAAAGTTTTTGAATCTGACTTACGGTTTAAAAGATATTCAAATTCAAAGATTTAATCATTTTAAATAATTTTAGAATTTATTTTATTCAATAAATAAACATTATCCACAACAGTGGAGTTGACTGGTCAAACTTGACCAGTGGGTCCCACTTGTCTGCCTCACATTTTAACAAATCGTTTTAATAAATGTAAATATTAGTGGGGGCCACATGTCATTGAATCATTTTAATAATTGCATTACATTTTTATTATACTAGAAAAGGGGGGTCCACAAGTTAGTGACACATGTGCTAACATCGAATTTAAATAACAGTTAAAGGCATGGGGCCCCACATGTAAGTCTCATGAGGGGGTTTTCTTTGGTTATTTTAATTCACAAGTAATTAGGGGGGTATGGGGCCCATGTATCATTGACTTAGTTTGTTTAACAGGGGGGTTAACTTTAATCTGATTCTTATAAGTAATTAAACAAGGCGGGGCCTGCCAGTCAGTGGGACTACCCCACTGGCTTGAGCACGGGAGCGCCCACGCAGGGCACACCGGCAGCGAGCCCGCATGGCGAGGAGGATAGGGGGGTCAAGGCGGGGCGTGTGTGGCCTCGAACGTGCGCGCGAGTACGCTGGGGCGCTCCCAGGGTGCGGTGAGCGTGGCCAGGGGAACCTATGATCTAGGGTTTGGTGGCCAGGGGGGTTTCCCCTTATCATCACCGGTCATCCGTCGATGGCAGACATGGCGACACCGTCGGTCGTGGCATCACACGATGGCTGCCACGCCACGACAACAAAAGAACATTAGGTGCAAGAGCTCTCGCTGTCCGCGACTCGAATGTCTCCAAATTGTGTTTACGCGCAAGAAGGGGGATAGGGAATACAAGAAGAAAAAGTATTTTTGTTGAGAACTCAATCTACTAAAGTTTCACACTTGGTCTCCTTTGGAATCTTATCTTGACTCGTCCCCAGACCACTAGCCAGGTACAAGTCAATTTGATCCACTCCTTTTCGATATTTTGAGCACTCATGCAATGGATGAGCGTAAGCATGAGAGTTGACACTTAGGATGGAAAAGAGACAATATGGTGGAGGAGAAAGACAAAAAGGGTGAGAAAGCCTCACATCAATGAGGAAAATCATAGGTGAGAAGGCCAAATGATAGATATGATGTGAGGGGTAGGGATTGCCATGCAACGGATGCACATATGAGCTATAAAGCTCTCCAATGGAACTAGTGGGGGTGCATCTAAATTGCTCGCTCATGAAGACCTAGAGCTCTTTTGAGGAGGCTCATCCTTGGAATATGCAAGTCAAGTTCTATAGTGTGAAGGTCCCCACGTAGCTATATGCATGAATGATCTCTATGGAGTACAAGGATAAGAGGGATTACTAGTGTGGGTCTTTCAAAAGGATAGTAGTGTTGCCCCTTTCTCTCTTTTTATTTATTTTTCTCTTTTTTCTATTTTTTTGTATTTTTTTGGTGGCCTCAATGGCTCTTTCTATTTAACTCTCATTTGTCCTCTTTGGGTTCTTTTATTTTTCCACTTTGGGATCTTTTCCTCACTTAAGGGCAACACACTAATTTTTACAAGAGGGTATATAAGATCTTTCACACTTTACAAGGTACTCAAATCATAAAGAAGATGTAGCTATCATGATGTATGCAATGTGTGTCGCTGCCATTGTAGCAGGAACATGTATGACATGAAAATCAAGTCATGAAGAGGTGGATGCTGAATGGCTATATATCTCGGAAAGGCTATGGAAGTGGCCTAATAAGTAGGTATGGTGGCTGTTTTGAGGAAAGATATAAGGAGGTTTATGATGACAGAGCGTATCATGCCAAGGGTTTGGATCTACCGGTGAAGGTGGACGCCAACTCTCGGAGTGAGAAGAAAGCAGTGCACGGCACAGGAGAGGCTAGCAAATACTAGGAGGTGGAAGTGTCAACTTTCAATACTTACATTAGTCCGAAGAACTCATGCACTTATTATCGGTAACTCTCAATCTAATAAGGAGGTTCATAAAGAGACAAGTACCCCAAGGAGGACTGTATGGGGATTTGGTTATCCTTGCGCATCCTCGACTCATGGTACGTGAGTATACTCTAATATTCGATCCCTCCAAATATTAGCGATCCATCTAGTAGCTAGAGTGCTCAACTAGTTTTTTAGGTTTTGAAAATAAACACGGATTTCCTAAAATACGACACCTATCACTAATAGGCTAGACCTCTTGACACCAAAAGTTCAAACATTATTCACATCAATACCTCAAAACTATTGCAAGTTACTACTAAAAATAAATAGCAACCTCATTTACCTACTCTCAAAACAAGACACAACTTAGTGCAACAACCAACTCTCTTAACAAGATAAACATGAAAACTAAAGAGAGTTCCAGCAAAAAACTACACAAAAGCCAAGTCTCTTGCTAAAGACAAACTAAGACTAAAACTAAACATGGCAGTAGCAACAAAAAGATAAAGAACACACAACAGCAAAAAGATAGGCATGAAGAATCCTATGATGTGTTCTAGATTTTCAAAGTGGAGCATGTTTCTCTCCCACACAAAGTAAGACGGGGTCTAACTTGTTATGAACATCAAGCAAAGCTAAAGAAAACTAAAAATAAAACCTAAGAGAGAGACGCTCCAAGCATAGCACATAACGCATAAAGTGATAAAAATATAGTGAGATGAAGGAAGAACTGATGATTGTTGATGGGGAAGGGGATGCGCGGGGGCATCCCCAAGGTTAGACGCCTGAGGCTCCATGAATATTTGTTGGGGATGCATGGGGCATCCCCAAGCCTGAGCGCTTGACACTCCCGAATCTTCTTTCATCATCTTCCATCGCACACTTGAAAACTCCCTTCATACATAACTCATCATAAGCTGATTAGAGAGGTTAGTACCCTTAATAAATAATTTTTCCCCACTAGATATAAAGATATTCTTGAAGAGCTACTGTTTCGCAAGATTGCCAAAAGGTTTTTGCAAAGAAAAAGCAAGCTTAAGGTTTGCAAAAGTTAGGAGAGACAAAACATGGAAGAATCTGTGAAAAACAGAACAACATGTAGTAAAGAATTTTTTAGGGGTACTTCTGCAACTCAAATCAAAAAACTCAGAACATACGAAAGTTCCGTGATTGTATAGAGCACGCTGTGTAAACAATTCAGCTCAAAAATATGAACTGGTGATTTGATCTGATTTTTCCCGTCACAAGGACAAACTAAGCATAGCAACAGCAGCAGAATTACATATGTGCCTCGATCATGTCTGGTACTGCTAACGTCTCTGGTACTGCTGACGTCTGAAGATCTTTCGGACAAACTACGAAGCAGGAGAGCCCATAACTCCTTATCCCACGTGGGGTTGTGCGTAGAGACCAACGGGCCTCTCAAGTCATCCACCGAACCATTTAGCATTTTAATATTATCTCGCAGACAACCGTTATCGCTGTCTGACTAACTACACAACGTACAACGAACAACAACAAGGACCACCAGTAACGTCGGGGATTCCCTATCGTCCCGTCAAAGCACGAGGTTACCAACAAGGTGAACCGTCTCCTTACCTTTTCTCGCATGTGCTCTTGGTAGAGCTCGACTTTTCATGGTTTGGTAACTCTCGCGAGATACGAGAGGGGACCAAGCACGCCAGTAACGCCGTTCGTACCCTCCGTGTCGTTCCCGAGGTAATACCGCTCGAGGGCACCATTGGGTGTCCCAACTCTTACCTATGAGGATAACCGTTTCTCAGGTACCTAGAGCGGCTATACAGAATCAACAACGAGTGGAGTACCAGGATTACTCCTTGATAGCTCACACTTGATGGTGGCTCGGCAGAACCGAGGTAGGGGGCCTTAGGCGGTGTCTGCATTGTACCATACCTGTTACAGTTAATATAATGTATCCATGTTCACTCCCAGAGGGATTAGAGCCCGCTATCTAATCCTAGATAACTAATAAAGCGCATGGCTCACTTCTGAATATAATATATATTTATAGGAAGCATAGGATAAAGGAAGGTACATGAAGGGCGAAAAAAATAGGCTATGTAATTTAATAGGATTGTAATCGTAGCAGCAACAGTAACCATCACTAGTGAAACAAATGTACGGAAAATATAGGCGATATCTGGGGAATAGAATGGCTCTGCTTTCCTGGATGCTCGACGGTAGGGGTAGGGTCGTCGACGAAGTAGTCGCACTCAGCAGCAGTGTAGTCGGCGGCAGCAGCGGGGTCTACCTGAGATTAAGGGGGGAAGAAACTTTAAATACACGGCAATAATAGCAATACAAATACAATACATGCAAACGCAATGTTCACGGTGTTCTAACGCAGTGCAAAGGGTTATGCTCGGAGCGAGAATTCATATGGGGATAAAATACCGGCTCCGGGTGATTACCGACAGACGGACCGGAGGGGGAAGGTTCCATGTCTGTAGTGTCGTGAATATCTGACAGACACGTGGATAGTGTATCCGTGATCGTTGATGCATTCCGAACAACTTTTATGTTCAGAACATTTTCATCACGCAAGTTTTCCCGGTCTGGTCGTCTGACAGATAGATGAACCGGAGGAGAAATGTTCCATGTTCGTTATGTTAGAGGGGTGAAGTGGGTATACGGGTATCATATTCAGATTCGTTGTATTTTTCTGATCAATTTTCATGTATAATTTTTTTTAATCTGAATTACGGTTTAAAAGATATTAAAATTCCAAGATTTAATCATTTTAAACAATTTTAGAATTCATTTTATTAAATAAATAAACATTATCCACAACAGTGGAGTTGACTGGTCAAATCTGACAGTGGGTCCGACTAGTCAGCCTCACGTTTTAACAAATCATTTTATTAAATTTAAATAGCAGTGGGGGCCATATGTCATTGACTCATTTTAATAATTGCATTACATTTTTATTATACTAGAAAAGGGGGGTCCACCAGTCAGTGACACATGTGCTAACATCCAATTTAAATAACAGTTAAAGGCATGGGGCCCCACATGTAAGTCTCATGAGGGGGTTTTCTCTGACCAGTGGGCCCGCCAGTCAGTGGGACAACCCCACTGGCTTGACCACGGGAGCGCCCACGCAGGGCACACCGGCAGCGAGCCCGCACGGCGGCGAGGACAGGGGGGTCAAGGCGGGGCGTGTGTGGCCTCGCACGTGCGCGCGAGTACGCTGGGGCGCTCCCAGGTTGCGGTGGGCGTGGCCATGGGAGCCAGGGTGCGGCGAGCTCGCGCTTGGCCATGGCGGCTATGGCGACGCCCGGAACGCGGCGGGGAGGGGCCACGGCGGCCAGAACGACGGTTAGGTAGAGGGAGAAGCGACGCGAGCTCACCAAAAAGCTAAGGGCATGCTCATGGTGGCCGGAGAGGGAGCGGGCGCGACGAATTTGTGTCGGCGGCGAACGACGCCTGGTGAGGAGGAGCGATGCGATTCGGCGTTCATGGTGTGGCTCGACTCAAACCCGAGGGCATAGGCGACGCGAAAGACGAAGGGGAAGCCGCCGGACAAGCTCGCGGTCGCCAGGAAGGACGATGGTCGCGATAGCGCACGACGGCGGTGCAAATGGATGCGCGCGGGCAACGACGGGGATGGGCTGGAGAGGGGGAGGGGCGATGGGGAATGGCGTGGGTGATGTAGGGTTTGGTGGCCAGGGGTGTTGGCCCTTATCATCACCGGTCAGCCGTCGATGGCCTACATGGCGACACCGTCGGCCGTGGCATCGCACGATGGCTGCCACACCACGACAACAAAAGAACATTAGGTGCAAGACCTCTCGCTGTCCTTGACTCGAATGTCTCCAAATGGTGTTTGCGTGCAAGAAGGGGGATAGGGCATAAAAGAAGAGAAAGTATTTTTGTTGAGAACTCAATCTACTAAAGTTTCACACTTGGTCTCCTTTAGAATCTTATTTTGACTCGTCCCCAGACCAGTAGCCAGGTACAAGTCAATTTGATCCACTCCTTTTCGATATTTTAAGCACTCATGCAATGGATGAGCGTAAGAACGAGAGTTGACACTTAGGATGGAAAAGAGACAATATGGTGGAGGATGAAGACAAAAAGGGTGAGAAAGGCTCACATCAATGAGGATAATCATAGGCGAGAAGGCCCAATGATAGATATGATGTGAGGAGTAGGGATTTCCATGCAACGGATGCACATATGAGCTGAAAAGCTCTCCAATGGAACTAGGGGGGTTGCATCTAACTTGATCGCTCATGAAGACCAAGAGCTCTTTTGAGGAGGCTCATCCTTGGAATATGCAAGCCAAATTCTATAGTGTGAAGGTCCCCACATAGCTATATGCATGAATGATCTCTATGGAGTACAAGGATAAGAGGGAGTACTAGTGTGGATCTTTCAAAAGGTAGTAGAATTGCCCCGTTCTCTCTTTTTATTTCTTTTTCTCTTTTTTTCTATTTTTTGTATTTTTTTGGTTGCCTCAATGGCTCTTTCTATTTAACTCTCATTTGTCCTCTTTAGGATCTTTTATTTTGTCCACTTTGGGATCTTTTCCTCACTTAAGGGCAACACTCTAATTTTTACAAGAGGATATAGAACATCTTTCACACTTTCCAAGGTACTCAAATCATAAAGAAGATGTAGCTATCATGATGTATCCAATGTATGCCGCTGCTAGTGTAGCAGGAACATGTATGACATGAAGATCAAGTCATGAAGAGGTGGATGTTGCATGGAAATATATCTCGGAAAGGCTATGGAAATTCCTTGATAGGTAGGTATGGTGGATGTTTTGAGGAAAGATATAAGGAGGTTTATGATGACATAGTTTATCATGCCAAGGGTTTGGATGTACCGGCGAAGGTGGAGGCCAACTCTCGGAGTGAGACGAAGGCAATGCACAGCACAAGAGAGGCTAGCAAATATGAGGAGGTGGAAGTGTCAACTTTCAATACTTACATTAGTCCGAAGAACTCATGTACTTATTATCGGTAACTCGCAATCTAATAAGGAGGTTCACAAAGAGACAAGTACCCCGAGGAGGAGTGTATGGGGGTTTGGTTATCCTTGCGCATCCTCGACTCATGGTACGTGAGTGTACTCTAATATTCGATCCCTCCAAAGATTAGCGATACATCTAGTAGCTAGAGTGCTCAACTAGTTTTGTAGGTTTTGAAAATAAACACGTATTGCCCAAAATACGACATCTATCACTAATAGGCTAGAGCTTTTGACACCAAAAGTTCAAACATTACTCACATCAATACCTCAAAACTATTGCAAGTTACTACTAAAATTAAATAGCAACCTCAATTACCTACTCTCAAAACAAGACACAACTTAGTGCAACAACCAACTCTCTTAACAAGATAAACATGAAAACTAAAGAGAGTTCCAGCAACAAACTAAACAAAAGCCAAGGATCTTGCTAAAGACAAACTAAGAGTAAAACTAAACATGGAAGGAGCTACGAAAAGATAAAGAACACACAATAGCAAAAAGATAGGCATGAATAATCCTATGATGTGTTCTAGATTTTGAAAAAAGAGCGTGTTTCTCCGCCACAATAAGTAAGACGGGGTCTAACTTGTTATGAACAGCAAGCAAAGCTAAAGAAAACTAAACAAAACTAAGAGTGAGACGCTCCAAGCATTGCACATAACGCATGTAGTGATAAAAATATAGCGAGATGAAGGAAGAACTGATGATTGTTGATGGAGAAGGGGATGCGCGGGGGCATCCCCAAGCTTAGACGCTTGAGTCTCCTTGAATATTTGTTGGTGATGCATGGGGGCATCCCCAAGCTTGAGCTCTTGACACTCCCGAATCTTCTTTCATCATCTTCCATCGCACACTTGAAAACTCCCTTCATACATAACTCATCATAAGCTGATTAGAGAGGTTAGTACCCTTAATAAATATTTTTCCCCACTAGATATAAAGATATACTTGAAACGCTACTGCTTCTCAAGATTGCCAAAAGGTTTTTGCAAAGAAAAAACAAGGTTAAGGTTTGCAAAAGTTAGGAGAGACAAAACGTGGCAGAATTTGTGAAAAAAAGAACAGCAGGTTGTAAAGAATGTTTTAGGGGTACTTATGCAACTCAAAAAGATGAACTGGTGATTGTATAAAGCACGCTGTGTAAAAAATTCAGCTCAAAAAGATGAACTGGTGATTTGATCTGATTTTTCCCGTCACAAGGACAAACTCAGCATAGCAGCAGCAGAAGAATTACATATGTGCCTCGATCATGTGTGGTACTGCTGACGTCTGAAGAGCTTTCGGAAAAACTACGACGCAGGGGATCCCATAACTCCTTATCCCACGTGGGGGTAGTGCGTACAGACCAACGGGCCTCTCAAGTCATCCATAGAACCATTTAGCATTTTCATATTATCTCGCAGACAACCGTTATCGCTCTGACTAACAACACAACGGACAACGAACAACAACAAGGACCACCAGTAACGTCGGGGCCTGCCCTGTCGTCCCGTCAAAGCACGCGGTTACCAACAAGGTGAACCGTCTCCTTACCTTGTCTCGCGTGTGCTCTTGGTAGAACTCAACTTTTCGTGGTTTGGTAACTCTCGCGAGACACGAGCGGGTGCCAAGCATGCCAGTAACGTCGGTCGTACCCTCCGTGTCGTTCACGAGGCAATACCGCTCGCAGGCACCGTTGGGTCGCCCGACTCTTACCTTTGAGGACAACCGTTGCTTAGGTACCTAGAGCGGCTATACAGAATCAGCAATGAGTGGAGTACCAAGAGTACTCCTTGATAGCTCACACTTGATGGTGGCTCGACAGAACCGAGCTAGGGGGCCTTAGGCGGTGTCTGCATTGTACCGTACCTGTTACAGTTAATATAATGTATCCATGTTCACGGCCCGCTATCTAATCCTAGATGACTAACAAAGCGCAGGGCTCACTGCTGAATATAATATATATTTATAGGCAGCATAGGATAAAGGAAGGTACATAAAGGGGCGACAAAAACAGGCTGCAATTTAGTAGGATTGTAATAATAGCAGCAGCAGTAACCATGACTAGTGCAAGAAATGTATGGAAAAGATAGGCGATATCTGGGGAATAGAATCGCTCTGCTTTCCTGGAAGCTCGACGGTAGGTGTAGGGTCGTCGACGAAGTAGTCGCACTCAGCAGCAGTGTAGTCGGCGACAGCAGCGGGGTCTACCGGAGATTAAGGGGGGAAGAAACAGTAAATACACGGCAATAATAGAAATACAAATACAGACATGGAAAACGCAATGTTAACGGTGTTCTAACGCAGTGGAAAGGGTTATGCTCGGAGCGAGAATTCATCTAGGGACGAAATACCGGCTCCGGGTGATTACCGACAGACGAACTGGAGGGGGAAGGTTCCATGTATGTAGTGGCGTGAATATCTGACAGACACGTGGATAGTGTATCCGTGATCATTGATGCATTCCAAACAACTTTTATGTTCAGAACATTTTCATCAGGCAAGTTTTACCGGTTCCGGTCGTCTGACAGACAGATGAACCGGAGGAGAAATGTTCCATGTTCGGTATGTTAGAGGGATGTGGTGGGTATACGGGTATCGTATTTAGATTCGTTGTATTTTTCTGATCAATTTTCATGTATAAAAAATTTGAATGTGACTTACGGTTTAAAAGTTATTCAAATTCAAAGATTTAATCATTCTAAATCTTTTTAGAACTTATTTTATTAAAGAAATAAATATTATCCTCAACAGTGGAGTTGACTGGTCAAACCTAGTCAGCCTCACATTTTAACAAATCATTTTATTAAATTTAAAAGCAGTGGGGGCCACATGTCATTGACTCATTTTAATAATTGCATTACATTTTTATTATACTAAAAAAGGGGGGTCCACCAGTCAGTGACACATGTGCTAACATCCAATTTAAATAACAATTAAAGGCATGGGGCCCCACATGTAAGTCTCATGAGGGGGTTTTCTCTCGTTATTTTAATTCACAAGTAATTAGGGGGGTATGGGGCCCAAGTGTCATTCACTTAGTTTGTTTAATAGGGGGGTTAACTTTAATCTGATGCTTATGAGTAATTAAACAAGGCGGGCCCACCAGTCAGTGGTACAACCCCACTGGCTTGACCACGGGAGCGCCCCAGCAGAGCACACCGGCAGCGAGCTCGCACGACGGCGAGGAAAAGGGGTCAAGGTGGGGCGTGTGTGTCCTCGCACGTGCGCGCGAGTACGCTGGGGCGCTCCCAGGGTGCGCTGGGCGTGGCCGGGAGAGCCATGGTGCGGCGAGCTCGCGCTTGGCCATGGCGGACATGGCGACGCCCGGAACGCAGTGCGGAGGAACCACGGCGGCCGGAACGACGGTTAGGGTGGGGGAGAAGCGACGCGAGCTCACCAGGGAGCTCAGGTGTGCTCGTGGAGGCCGGAGAGGGAGCGGGCACGACGAATTTTTGTCGGCGGCGAACGACGCCCGTGGAGGCGGAGCGATGCGATTCAGCGTCCACGGTGTTGCTCGAGTCGAACCCGAGGGCGCAGTCGGCGCGGAATACGAAGGGGAATCCGCCGGACAAGCTTGCGGTCGCCAGGAAGGACGGTGGCCGCGATGGCGCACGACGGCGGCGCACACGGCTGCGCGCGGGCAACCACGGGGAGGGGCTGGACAGGGGGAGGGGCGATGGGGAATGGCGAGGGTGATCTAGGGTTTGGTGGCCAGGGGCTTGCCCCTTATCGTCACCGGTCAGCAGGTCGATGGCCGACACGGCGACACCGTTGGCCGTGGTATCGCACGATGGCCGCCACGCCACGACAAAAAAAAATTAGGTGCAAGAGCTCTCGCTGTCCGTGACTCGAATGTCTCCAAATGGTGTTTGCGTGCAAGAAGGGGGATAGGGAATACAAGAAGAAAAATATTTTTTGTTGAGAACTTAATCTACTAAAGTTTCACACTTGGTCTCCTTTGGAATCTTATCTTGACTCGTCCCCAGACCACTAGCCAGGTACAAGTCAATTTGATCCACTCCTTTTCGATATTTTGAGCACTCATGCAATGGATGAGCGTAAGCACGAGAGTTGACACTTAGGATGGCACAGAGATAATATGGTGGAGGAGGAAGACAAAAAGGGTGAGAAAGGCTCACATCAATGAGGACAATCATAGGCGAGAAGGCCCAATGATAGATATGATGTGAGGAGTAGGGATTTCCATGCAACGGATGCAGATATGAGCTGAAAAGCTCTCCAATGGAACTAATGGGGGTGCATCTAACTTGCTCGCTCATGAAGACCTAGATCTCTTTTGAGGAGGCTCATCCTTGGAATTTGCAAGCCAAGTTCTATAGTGTGAAGGTCCCCACATAGCTATATGCATGAAGGATCTCTATGTAGTACAAGGATAAGAAGGAGTACTAGTGTGGATCTTTGAAAAGGATAGTAGTGTTGCCCCTTTCTCTCTTTTTATTTCTTTTTCTCTTTTTTCTATTTTTTTTGTATTTTTTTGGTGGCCTCAGTGGCTCTTTCTATTTAACTCTCATTTGTCCTCTTTGGTATCTTTTATTTTGTCCACTTTGGGATGTTTTACTCACTTAAGGGCAACACTCTAATTTTTACAAGAGGGTATAGAACATCTTTCAAACTTTACAAGGTACTCAAATCATAAATAAGATGTAGCTATCATGATGTATGCAATCTATGCCGCTGCCAGTGTAGCAGGAACATGTATGACATGAAGATCAAGTCATGAAGAGGTGGATGTTTCATGACAATATATCTTGGAAAGGCTATGGAAATGCCTTGATAGGTAGGTGTGGTGGCTGTTTTGAGGAAAGATATAAGGAGGTTTATGATGACTAAGCGTATCATGCAAGGGTTTGGATGTACCGACGAAGGTGGACGCCAACTCTCGGAGTGAGACGAAGGCAATGCACGACACAGGAGAGGCAAGGAAATATGAGGAGGTGGAAGTGTCAACTTTCAATACTTACATTAGTCCGAAGAACTCATGCACTTATTATCGGTAACTCTCAATCTAATAAGGAGTCTCACAAAGAGACAAGTATCCCGAGGAGGAGTGCATGGGGGTGTGGTTATCCTTGTGCATCCTCGACTCATGGTACGTGAGTGTACTCTAATATTCGATCCCTCCAAAGATTAGTGATCCATCTAGTAGCTACAGTGCTCAACTAGTTTTTTAGGTTTTGAAAATAAACATGGATTGCCCAAAATACGACACCTATCACTAATAGGCTAGAGATCTTGACACCAAAAGTTCAAACATTACTCACATCAATACCTCAAAACTATTGCAAGTTACTACTAAAATTAAATAGCAACCTCAATTACCTACTCTCAAAACAAGACACAACTTAGTGCAGCAACCAACTCCCTTAACAAGATAAACATGAAAACTAAAGAGAGATCCAGCAACAAACTAAACAAAATCCAAGGCTCTTCCTAAAGACAAACTAAGACTAAAACTAAACATGGCAGTAGCTACGAAAATATAAAGAACACACAACAGCAAAAAGATAGGCATGAAGAATCCTATGATGTGTTCTAGATTTTCAAAGTGGAGCGTGTTTCTCTCCCACACAAAGTAAGACGGGTCTAACTTGTTATGAACAGCAAGCAAAGCTAAAGAAAACTAAAAATAAAACCTAAGAGCGAGACGCTCCAAGCATAGCACATCACGCATGAAGTGATAAAAATATAGTAAGAGGAAGGACGAACTGATGATTGTTGATGGAGAAATGAATGCGCGGGGGCATCCCCAAGCTTAGACGCTTGAGTCTCCTTGAATATTTGTTGGGGATGCATGGGGGCATCCCCAAGCTTGAGTGCTTGACACTCCCGAATCTTCTTTCATCATCTTCCATCGCACACTTGAAAACTCCCTTCATACATAACTCATCATAAGCTGATTAGAGAGGTTAGTACTCTTAATAAATACTTTTTCCCCACTGGATATAAAGATAGTCTTGAAGAGCTACTTTTTCTCAAGATTGCCAAAAGGTTTTTGCAAAGAAAAAGAAAGCTTAAGGTTTGTAAAAGTTAGGAGAGACAAAACGTGGCAGAATCTGTGAAAAACAGAACAACAGGTAGTAAAGAATTTTTTAGGGCTACTTCTGCAACTCAAATAAAAAAACTCATAACATACGAAAGTTCCGTGATTGTATAGAGAACGCTGTGTAAAAAATTTAGCTCAAAAAGATGAACTAGTAATTTGATCTGATTTTCCCCATCACAAGGACAAACTCAGCATAGCAAAAGCAGAAGAATTACATATGTGGCTCGATCATGTAGGGAAGCTCACGAGGTCTAAACCATGAAGATTAAAGAGGGGAGGAGAACAACACACAGCTACTGATCACGGACGCATGGTCCAAGATAAACTACTCATGACACATCCCGGAAGCGTCCATGGTGGAGGAGAAGCTCCCCGAGGTCGATCCTCCCTCCGGCAGGGTGCCGGGAAGGGTCCTGACGGTGCTCCCGATCTTGGAAGCGCGGCGGCGGCGGCGGAACAGAGGCGAGATTGCGAAATAGGATTCTGTCTTCGGAAGTTTCCCGTGAGGGATAATAAATAGGCGAAGGGGGGATGCCAGGGGGCAATCAGGGGTCCAGGCGCCCCCCTGGCGCTGCCTGGTGGTGGCCCCCTGGCCCTCCTTCGGCTTCGGGAAGCTTCCGGCACGCTGATTTTTATCTGATTTTTTGCTGGATTTTTGGAGCACTTTTTATATGGGGGAAAACTGAAATAAAAAACAGCAGAAAACAGGAACTGCCACTGGGGTGCACTGAGTTAGTAGGTTAGTCCAAATATGATCACAAGTGCCCCACGATGATTAAAGCATTTGGTACTGTTCTTCACCAAACCATATTTTAGGTTGGTTATCAACAACAAAGAATGGCATAAACACAAAGTACATGAAATAATAATCAATTTACATATAAAGAACACTCCAAACGGAGTTACGGTTAAAAAGATACAAGCATCACAATTTACGGGTACATGCTGTTAACATCAGGGAGCATACTTTAGAGTAATGAAACAATTAGCTACTGAATGCAAACATGCACCAAAAATGATGTGGAATTTCAGTAGGCATGACAATGAAGGCATGGAAAGAAAGTTTTATGCATATGAGCATCAGGAACAAGTAATTGTAAACCATGCAAAATGCAAGAAAATACTACTAGTCTAAGGACTTAGTGAAAACAGGGCATGTGACAGCAACCAGCAGGGTTGCACTTTGGGAGCTTGATAACTATATGAACAACAAAGATATCATGGCATAGCAATATATGGCATCAAAGTATATATAGAAAGGATCAATTAATTACATTGGAGCTAATGCATATGAACTATGCATCACTAACTATAAGGCATCAAAGTTGCAACTAAACATAAACAACAACACATGTTAGCCAGGTCACCGCTTTGGAGCAAGAGTTTAGATTGCTACAACAGGTAAACATGGCAAAGGAATGCATCTAAATTAATTACACATGATTATTAACACATACAAGAAAGAATCAATAGCATAGGCCTCATGGATGTGATACAATCATCAACAAAACTTGCAAGAAAATAACAACAACAGCAATTAACAGAAAGTAGCAGCAATTAATGATCTGGTGCCCACTTCAACAGAGGATTTATACATGCCAATCAATCCAAACATGATAAATAATTATATTACCATCTAGAGAACAAAGAGCATAACAATCCAAACAAAGAATCATGCCAATCCGATATACGAGCTAATTGGAAAACGCTTTGCAAGAAAGCACTTGAGGCAAACAAATCTGGGACTTAGAAATTTACAGGGGGTCGAGCTCAGGGCTTGGGCTTCCATGGTAGGCTGGAGGTGGCCGCCGGCGGCCATGGTGGCCTGGAGAGCGCACGGGGCGTCCTGGGACGGCTGGGGTCGGCGGAGGAGGGCCGGAGGACGCTGGGGCGGCCGGATCTGGGACCATGGCTAGCTCGAGCTCGCTTCCAATGGTGGCCATGGCCATGGCTGCTCCTGCAGCTTGCACGGGAGAGAGAGAAAGTGAGGGAGAGGGAGAGGAGAAGGGAGAGGGCGGCCAGGAGGAGGAGGAAGGGGCGACCTGCGCGCGGGGAGGTGGTCGGCCCGCGGCGACTCGCCGGAGGAGCTCGGGCGACGGGGCTCCTCAGCGTGGAGGCAGCGGTGCGGGCCTGGCATGGCCCGGTTCGGCCCGACAGCGCCCTGCGGGGACCGGTTGCCCTGTGATACTGGAGGTGGAGGGTTGGAGCTGACGTGGAGCAATCCTGGCCCTCGTATCATCAGATCTGATGTCTAGGAGCAGATCTGGCTAGGGTTTCGAATTTTGGGGGCTGGTTTGGGCAGATCTCCGAATTTTCACGGGGGTGGTTGCAAATTTTACAAGGCAGAAACCCTAGAAGGGCTAGGGAGAGGGGTGGTCTTTACATAGGCTGGTATGGGTGGCAGTTTTACGCAAACACCGTCGGCTTTTCTCTCTCGCGTCCGGTACTCCACGTTTTTGACCGCCGGGAGTCCATACGACCTCCGATTCGGACAAATATCGAACCACGCGCTCAGCGCGGCGAGCCCGTCAGTCGTACCTTACTTCGATACCGTTCAGAGAAAATAATTATTAAATTGGTTTTTTCATTCCGATGGCGATGGCTGGTCTTGTGCCGGAAGTTGCGACGATGCTCGGGTGAACCCGGTGTCGCAAAGGTCGTGTGTCATTTGGAAAAAAGGTTTAGTCATGCATGCCGGTACGAGAAAGAGGGGGGATATTCACCGATTAATAAATCAGGAAAGCAAATACTACAAAAAATTCTAGCAATCAACAAAATTAAGCAACAAACAAATTTTTTGATTAGGGTTGAAATTCCGGGCTGTTATAGTTCTCCTCGAGGGTTTCTGGAACAAAGAGGTAATATAGGCCAAAGGGGGCAGACATGGGCTACCTAGGGCTCCCAGGCGCCCTAGTGGCGCGGTCAGGGTTGGGGCTGTGCCACCTGGCCGCCTGGGCACCAGGTGGGGCCCCTTGGCCCTCCTTTGGGGTTCCGGAAGCTTCCGTTCTGTTCGTTTTTATTCAGATTTTTCTGCAATTTTTGGAGCACTTTTAATTGGGGTAAAATCACAGCAACTAAAAGACATCAGCGGACAGAAATTGGCACTGGGTGCAGTGAGTTAGTAGGTTAGTCCAAATATGTGTAAAATGATATAAAAGTGTAGAAAAACATGTAGCAATGTCACATAAAAGTGCATGGAACAAGCAAAAATTATAGATACGTTTGGGAAGTGTCAGCAACCAAATGTGCTTGCTCTTCGTCAGTGAAGGCATGAGGGAGTGAGGCAGTCTTGTACCTTAGCTTCCGAGATCTTTTCTTCGGAGAGCTCTGCCCTTCACCAGCTGCTTAGGCAGTGAGTCTCTTGGCAGCTTCTTTTTCTTAATTCTTTCGAAGCGTTTCAGCAACAACGACCAAACGCTTCTTTTCATCTAGATAAAAATCTGGCGTGCGGATGGATGTGGGGTGTGGTTCCTTCGGTGGCTTGGGGAAGTACAAGTGACTATTTGCTTCAGTGTACTTGAAAGACATATGCTCAATGTACAAGAAATGAGGGTGGAAGGAAAATTGCATAGCCCATTTCCATTCAGGCACACACTTATACTTGTACCAGCGGATTGACCAGTAGCGGCTTAGCTTCCGAGATCTTTTCTTCGGAGAGCTCTGCCCTTCACCAGCTGCTTAGGCAGTGAGTCTCTTGGCAGCTTCTTTTTCTTAATTCTTTCGAAGCTTTTCAGCAACAACGACCAAACGCTTCTTTTCATCTAGATAAAAATCTGGCGTGCGGATGGATGTGGGGTGTGGTTCCTTCGGTGGCTTGGGGAAGTACAAGTGACTATTTGCTTCAGTGTACTTGAAAGACATATGCTCAATGTACAAGAAATGAGGGTGGAAGGAAAATTGCATAGCCCATTTCCATTCAGGCACACACTTATACTTGTACCAGCGGATTGACCAGTAGCGGCGAATCCCTTGAAGCCTGATTTTTTGGTGATGATCAGACTCTTCATCAGGAGTTGCGAACCCCAACCGGTCAATGACTTCCTGAGGGATACCACGAGCATTGTTTGGCTCCCTGGTTCGGCCTCCCTTTCGCTTCGGAGACACTTGCTCCACTTCCTCTGCAGGTGCAGCAGCAAGCACATGGGACGCATCACCATATTCGAAATCTGCAGACATTCTATGAAACATAAATATATAAATGATGGAACAGAGATACATGCATGATTAAGCACCAGCACAAGTTTCAAAAGAGATTTTGACAGGAGATTCAAAAGGAGAGAGCAGGTTTAGATTTGTGTTCATATTTGTACTGTGCTAGGTCTGATTCGAGAACTAGGTTTAGCAAATCTTTGATCTTAACCTAAAATATGACCTGAATAGGAGAGGAAAACGAGGATGGCTACAAATAGTTTTCCCAAAGTTCAATCGATCCACAGGATCAAGAAACCCTAAGAAAATCAACAATAAAGCCATAAGAATTGACATCCAATCGACCAGAAGAACACAGAAAAGAGAGATTGGATCGAGGAGCCCAGCGTACATTAGCTTGGTGATGGTGAGCGGCTACGGCGGCTGGAGTGGAGAAGATGATGCTCTCGTCGGTGGGGAGGTCCTCGACGATTGTTGTCTGGCAGCGAAGCGGCGCAGCTGTCGTCGTGGAGGAGATGCACGGCGGCACGCTCGGGAGAAGATGGGTCACGGAGAGAGAGAATGAAGTGGGGAATAGGTTTCGCTGGGGTTGGATGCCTTATATAGTGGTGATACGTCCAAAATGCATCACTACTTTACATCATAATTCACCTCTATTCAATGATATATTTCATATTACGATGATGTTCTTATAGTGTTTTGGATTGTTTTACACAGTTTACAACTTTACGGTGCCGAAACAACAGACGCAGGAATCAGCGACGAAAAGTGCACATAGAGTGGCCATATCAGCACATCTCCAAATGTCCTGAAAATTACGGGGAAGAGTTTTCTAAAGAATTGACGAAGACTGGCCAAAGGGCAGTCGGAGGGGGGCCACCAGGCCTTCAGGTGCCCTGGTGGCGCGGGACCCCCTTAGGTCGCGCCAGCTTGCCGCCTGGGGGTGGGTACCACCTCCGGGGCTCCCCTTTGGCATGTATGACCATCGTGACCTAAAAATCCCAAAAAGGAAGAAGTTTCTAGAGTTTCGCCGCCGCTCTGTGGAGGAGACCTACAGAGAAGAAAAGACCTTTCCGGCGAGCAGATTCCGTCGGGTAGAACTCCTCCCGGAGGGGGACACCGTCCTCGTCGTCATCACCATCGTCACGGGCATCATCGAGATCATCATCACCATCATCCTCATCATCAGCACCATCTCCATCACCATTCCATCTCATCTCACCATTGCAATCCGAGTTGTAACTTGCACTATTCATCCCCTCTACTTTACCGGTGTTGATTACTCTTTTGTGGTGAATGCTATTAAGTTTTGTTGGAGAATTATTGTTATGACCAGATTGTTCATCATATATTTATCACCTCTGATCATGATCTCTTTTATGTCTTGTGAGTAGTTACTTTAGTTCTTGAGGACGTGAGAGAAGTCTTGTTGTTAGTAGTCATATGATGTTGAAGTAATATGTGTTGATTGATATTGAAGTTGTGGTGTTATTCTTCTAGTGGTGTTATGTGAACGTCGACAACATAACACATTGCCTTTTTACGGACCTAAGGGAGTGCATTGTGTATAAAGGATGCTTATGGTGGGTTGCTGGAGTGACAGAAACCTGAACCCAGTTCGCATACTTTTGCACGAGGGAGTGTTGGATCCTAAAGTTTATTGCTATGGTTAGGCTTTGCCTTAATTTGTCTCTTCTATTCACGTATTCTTACAAGAGTTTTAATCATAAGAGTGTACTTGTCTTAGCCTAGAAGGTGCACTAGCATAGGTTCACCCACAAAACACATAGCAACATAAAACATAGTACTAGACGGAATATGACGAAAGCACTTGACTACCTCTCCGTGTGTCCTCAGGAACGCTTTACCCTTTATAAATTTGATCCTTCGGCTTATCCTTTGTTCAAATGGATTGGACCACTTGCTGCACCTCAGCACCATTTAATTTTCTTACTTTTGTTTCCTTGTTGCTTATATCAGAAAACCCATAAAAAGTTACCTTTCAATGCCTGCAGTTATTCCTTTCTCAAGATCACTTGTCAGTACCTTATGCTCCTCGTTGAGTTCGACTCTCTTACTTATCCAAAAGGCGACGATAGAGCCCCTACACTTGTGGGTCATCAAGACCATTTTCTGGCGCCGTTGTCGGGGAGTGTAGCGCTATTGGTAAGTGAAATTGGTAAGGAAACCTTTACACTGTACGTCTGTTTTTATTTTTCTGTTGCTACTTTTAGTTCATATGGATAACTCTGCTCTTGGTTCTTTGCTTGTGGGGCACCTCCCCACCGTTGTTTTGGTGGAGAAGGCTCCCCCACCTACTGAAATTGTGCCTTTCAAAATACCAATCGGTATTGTTGATTATGTCTTATTAGCTAATCGATATGCAGGAGACAGACATCAAGGCGATCACTTGCTATATCGTTCATAACTATGTTCCTTATTTAAGCTTGCTGGTATATCGATGGATTTTGTCATGAGAAAACTATTCTCTCTATCATTGAAAGATAAGGCTTTGGATTGGTATAGGCTCCTTGATAACTCTCATTTACTAAATTGGCAAGAGCTTATGCCTCTATTTTATGCAAAGTTTTATCCTCTTCATGAAATAAATCGAGACAGGAACTATATATATAACTTTTGGTCTCGTGACAGAGAAAGCATCGCCCACACTTGGGGGGAGATTGAAGTCCCTAATGCTCAAATTTCCCAATCATGAGCTCCCCAAGGAAATTGTTCTTACAAATTTTTATGCAAGACTTTATCGGCGGAATAGAGAAATGCTTGATGCCTCCTCTAGTGGGGTATTCTGAAACAGAAGCGTTGAAGATAGATGGGATCTTATTGAGAGGATTCAGAAGAACAATGAAGATTGGGAGATTGATAAAGGTAATTAACCCGTTATAAATTATGAGCACGATTACATTGAGAGCTATGTGAAAAATGATTACTTCAATACCATTTGTGCTAAGATTGGTCTTGATTCCCAACTTCTAATCGATTTTTGCAAAGACTTTGCCTCTCATATTGATTCTTCTAAGAAGAAGGGGGGTCAACATAATAATCCTTTTAAGGATTCACCTATTGATGTTCATGTTGCTGACCCTGTCTTACCTGCAGTTTTATATGAAAAGCCCCCTTTTTCACGCAAGGATGAGTGTTACAGGTATACTAAATAAAATTGAAAGAACGACTGGTGAGCACGAGGACCTGATTATGGCCGATCCTCAAGTTGCATGTGCTAAAGATCTTGATGCTAGTAATATTGGAGATTCCATTATAAATTTTTGTGTTGCTTCCACTAACCTTGTCATAGCCAAGAATAAAGGCCCAATTTCAGGTACTTCAGTGTTATCTGTTAAAATAGGAGATCATAATTATCATGGGCTATGTGATTTTGGATCCAGTGCTAGTGCCATTCCTTATTCACTTTATCAAGAGATCATGAATGAGATTTTACCTTGTGAAATTGAAGACGTTGATGTCACTATTCATCTTGCAAATAGAGAAACTATCTCTCCTATCGGAATTGTGAGAGATGTCGAAGTCTTATGTGGAAAGGTAACATATCCTACTGTCTTTCTAGTACTTGGTTCGGTCCAAGATAGTTTTTGCCCTATTATCTTTGGTAGACCTTTTCTCAAGACTTGTGGAGCTATTATAAATTGAAGGAAAGGTAAAGTATTTGTTGAATTCAATGGTGAGCCATATGAATTTAACTTTTCTAAATTTTCCAAGAAAACTCGTGGTACTTATTTGCCTAGTAATGATAAAATTATTGAAGAAATTTCCTCTATTGCTATATCCTCCTAACGATCCTTTGGAGCAATACATGGAGGACCACGAGAATGACATTCATATGCAGGAAAGGAACAAACTAGATGACATCTTGTTGAGACAACCTGCTATACTGAAGCACAACCTTCCGGTTGAACGGTTAGGAATTCTATCGCAACCAAAAGAAGACCCGGTGTTTGATCTAAAACCTCTTCCCGATACTCTCAAGTATGCTTATTGAGACGAAAATAAAGTATATCTTGTTATTATAAATGCTAACCTTGAAGGATATGAAGAAGAGCAATTATTGGAAACAGGTCGTAAACACCGAGGCGCTATTGGATATACCCTTGATGATCTCAAAGGGATTAGTCCATCTATTTGTCAACATACAATCAACCTTGAACCTGATGCTAAACCGGTTGTTGATCATCAACGACGGTTGAACCGGAAAATGAAAGCTGTGGTGAGGACCGAAATCCTCAAGCTTCTAGCCGCAGGTATCATCTATCCCGTAGTTGATAATAAGTGGGTAAGTCTAGTACATTGTGTTCCTAAGAAATAAGGTATGACTGTTGTTCCTAATGATAAGAATGAACTAATACCTCAAAGAATTATTAATGGATATAGAATGTGTATTAATTACAGGAAGTTTAACAAGGCAGCCAGGAAGGATCACTACTAGTTGCTGTTCATCGACCAAATGCTTGAAAGGTTATCCAAAAACACTCACTTTTCCTATCTTGATGGATATTTTGGCTTCTCTCAAATTCATGTTAACATCGCTGATCAAGAGAAGACCACTTTTACTTGTCCTTTTGGTACTAATGCTTATAGACGTATGCCTTACGGTTTATGCAATTATAACATCCCGATGCTCAGAATGTTTAAGAAAAATGTTTCCAAAAAGTAGAGCCAAAACAGAAAATTTTGTTTGTTTTATTTGTTTAATAAAAGCTTAACTTAAATTTTTATAATTCAGAGGATTTAATTTGAACTAATGCCATCTTAAATTAAACTTTAGTTTTATTCTTGTCTATTTAGTTTTCATGGATTTTATCTTTATTTTCCTAAAATCTTTTGGTTATTTTAGTTTGCTGATTTTCTTGTAGTTATTTTGTTAAATTCCTAACGTAATCAATAGTATTTTCCCTTAACCTCATTGGTCTACTTGGACCAATGGAACGTCCAAGACTTAGCTTGTCTCACATTATCCACCATATGCATGAACCGTAGCATCTCCTTTCTTCCTTTTTTATTTTCGTTCTTTCCATTTTATCTACTCTAGTCAGCCACGAAGCAAAACTGGCCCAAGGCCCATCCAGCAGCCACCCATCCCACACGCAGGCTAGCGAGCGAGTCGTCACTCGTCTTCTACCTCTCGTGTGAAGAACGTTACACAGAAACATTTGCGTTCATAGATGTTCTCATTCTCTCCTTTATTTCTCCAAATCCAATGCTCAATTCATTGTGACTTTCACAGAAAAGTTACTCTTCATGAACCAGCGAATCCATTCAGGCAATTTACTTCGCGCATTATTGCCTTAATCTCCCGTACGGAGCTAGCGAACTGAACGCCGACCATTGGCATTCGTGACTCGATCTCCCTCCACGGGTTGCAAAAGAAGGAGCCGAGGTAAACCTCGCGCGTCTCTCTCCTTCCTCCTCCATTTTCGTTCTTACACTTTCTCCAAAGGAGCTCTGTGGTGCTCGTAATCTTAAGCGAAAGCTACGCGTACAATTTCTTCTTTAACTCCGTTCATCCCACCGATTCATGGCGCTCCGTGAGTTTCTGTCCAATTCCTCTCGCACACTTTCTCAAGATCGCTAGTAGTATCTCCTAAACTTCATTATTTAACCTATTTATAAGGCCGTGCATGTTCAAAATCGAATTCGATTTGTTGGCATCGGCTTGTCTTGTCAGTTTTGTTTGCCGGATGATCTTGTGGTCAACATATGAATTGTTTCTTGTGATTATAGTAGTTCTATGGTGGATTTAAATTACTTGTTTGGTCTATCGGGTTTTAGTATAGATTTAAATGTAGTCGTTATTGTCTAAAATCCGATGATGTTTGAGTTCGATAAACTTTCATTGATAGTATATTTTTATGTTCATGATATGGTTATGAATTGCTTTATTAGATTTATTTTACTCTTGTTTTAATTGTAAAAATTTATAGTTGTGCATGTTGTTTCGGTTCAATAATATGTGTTACTCGTATACTCATGTTTTTAGCTTGTGTACGGATTTTTGTGAATTATTTCCATGTTTAGTATTTATATGTTTGATCTAGATTTTTTTGTGTTATTAAATATAGTTCATGTGATGTATCATGTTGATATGTTAGATATATCTTGTAGTCCTCGCATGTGCATGTACAAAGTTAGTAAATGTTCATCATGCTCATAATTCCGTAGAATTATTATTAGTGTTGCTTGCTTTATTTGAATATTATTTACATATTCATATTCGTGTATGTCACATATTTGATTTATTAATTCTAAATCATGCTATGTCTATGATAGATGTTATATATATTCTTGGTATGTATTGTTGGATAGTTTCCTTATGCTAGAAGTCAAATGAAATGTTTTCTGGTTTGAGAATAAATACATTGTGGTTCAAGATCGCTCTTATTTCCTATGTCATGTGACATGGCATGTTTTGTGTAATATTTTAGTAACACATTTTGTGTAGTTATTAATCATATTTGTAAGGAGTTATTCATTATCTGAGAATTACATGTTGAATATTTTTATGCCATGGTTATATTTGTATGGCTTTATAAAATATACTATTGTGGCATAGAACTTAGTGTATTACATCTTGATGATTATCATGTGTGTTTATTTCTCTTAGTTTATTGCCATATTATGTTGGTTCTTACTTAACATGGAATACAATATTTGGTTATATGTCTATCATGTGTTATATCATTGCTAGTTTCTATCTTATGTTCATGTGTTAGACTTTACTTGTTACATTTACATGATAGTAATTTGTCGATTTCATACATGTATTTTATTGATTCCTTCTTAGTTTATCAATATCCTTCCATGATATTGTGATTGTATAACCAGATTGTATAGCATGTGTGCATCAATTAATGCATTAGGTCATAGCTAGTTGTGTTTTATGTTTTGCAAAGTGGAGGTTGTACTAGTTAGAAAATGCATGTCATCTTAGTATTCATACTTGTATATTACATGTTGATTTGCTTGATGTCATGATCTATTGGTTTACTTTCCCACATGCTTGCTATGCTACGTTTGTATGTTATTTCTAGCATGTCAGTGTTGTGTGATAATGCAATGCTTTCTTGTTCTTACATGTCATAACTAGTATTATAGAGTTGTCTAATATTGTCATGCTTGATGTTTATGTTAATTAGGTGATATCATCTAAGTTATATTATGGATATGTGGTATATTGTATTGGTAGCATAGTGTGATATCTCACATGCATGATCATCATCTCCATGCTTAGAATTATATCTTGATTTGTGGTATGCCCAAGTTGTGTCTTATTATGCTCCATGTGTGATGGTTGAGTACTTAGTATGTGTGCTTCTCATAGATGATTAGCATTGTCACGTGTTAGTACTATGAGTGATTTATATGTGTTTCAATAGTTAATTACCTACATAGGATAGTTTAACTTTCATGTTAGTTGAGTTATCAGTTTCTTTTATGCGTGACATGAACAACTTGTTTTGTTATTCTAACAATCTGGTGGTAATCTAGTTGCTAGTCATTATTTAGGTATACATAGTACCTTATTATTAAAAGCATGTCTTAGAATCCTCTTATGGTCACTCTTATGTTTGATGCTTATGTTACTAGATAAGAATTTTTATGTTTTTACATTTCATGCCTTGTATGATACATGTCTTGGTATTTAGTTGTTTGATTATGTTTCACCTTAGTGTTGGGTTGACTTTTGTTTTTAGAAATTCTTGGTAATAGTTGTATGCTTGATCTTTTATTATGCTTGATGTTAACCATTATAATTATTTAGAAGCATCTAAATATTTATTTGTGGTTGATTATTAATCTTAGTCATATCATGTCTAGATAGTTGTTCATCCATGTGTTCCATGTGTTGTATAGTTTCTTATTAATTGTTTGACAAATGAATTTTTTTGATATTGCATATGCTCATGTTTTAATATTGTTTTATGCTAGACCTAGATCAATTCAATTCATGTCGATGAATGATGTTTGATTGTTTAACTAGTATGGTTTATCATGGTTATTTGGTTGTAGTGTAGATCACTTACTTTGATTTATTATAGAGTTGATGTACATGTTTGGTTGCCTTGACCATTATAAATATTTAGATTATGTCTAAATATTTATTTGTGGTTAACTTTAACCTTTATCATGTCATGTTGTGATTGTGTAGTTACAATGCATAGGGTGGTCCCATTCCATGTGTGTTGAATGTTGATGTCATTGCGTTGTTATATAGTAGTTTCCTATATAGTTAGTCGACATGTGTAGTGGGCACTACTAGCTGCTAGTATCATAGTTCCTATAAGAACGTTAGTCTTGATCGTCGAGCCTTCCTAAGACATATCAATCTAAACCATGTAACTCGTTTAATCATCTCTCTCACCTTGTCTATCATACAACCCCGTCTTGAAATATTCATCTTGATCAATATCTTGTTGTACATCCAATCTTAATTTGTTTTGGATGTTAATTGGATTTACTTTTGCTTTGGTATTTATTTGTTTTTATTTTCTATCGTTACAACGAGTAGGGAGTGACGTTATTAGACATGGAAAGACTCAAGTTACTGAAGATGGACTCAACAACGAAGGCATGCCTCCCTCTTGGATCATGTTTATCCTATGTTGTATAAAATTTGCATTGTATTTTATACCACTATTGCATGGTATTTTATCTCGTAGCTAGTGTGTCGATTGACACATTACCCTGATCCGCTTATCGCCTATTTACTTGACACCTGAGTAGAACTATGTAGTAATCTAGTAGAGTAGAAATGCTTAGACATGCTAATTATTCTATAGGTGCTTATCTGAATGGTCTTCGGATCATTAACACTTTAAACTTGTTACTGAGCTTGCTAAGCTAGGCCGGTTGGCCGATTTTTACTTCCTCTACTCTCTTCTATTCTGGGTGAAACTTACCATCTAAATACTGGCGCGTGCGACAGTTGGATCAAGGATTGAAGGAGCGATTGGATGTCCTTCACAAGGTGAAGGGGCAATCTATCGTCTGTGCCGCATGAGGCCCAATAAGTCTTGGATTTGAAGATTGCGATAACAGTACAACCACATGATATATGGGCACTGTCTTGGTTAATTAGTTAGTTCATCCTTATTTTCGGCATCGTCGTACCGCAGATGGGATAGCTGCCTTGCGAGGAGTATCCTCGGCAGAAAAGGGGGCAAGGACTATGAACTCCGGTTACTACCTTGGAAACCTAGTGGGCATGTCATAGTAAGGATGGGTCTAATGAAAGACCTCGTCGTAATCTCCCTGCCGGTATACAAAATAGTGTACTACGCCAGCAGCGACTGGTGGCAATAAGACGAGATTGTGTCGTGTGGGTAAAGGGTACAACCTCTGTAGAGTGTAAAACTATTCGAATAGTCGTGTCCATGGTCATGGACGGCACATAAATCTTTCTTGACATACGGGAATCTGTCTTGCTTATTCCCTCTTTGCCCCTATTCTTGGAACCTATGAAGGATGTGAGTGGATCGAGGATCCTCACGTTGTTGAAAGTTATGATGAAAAAATTCTTGTTTTCGTCTAAAACCGCTTATCAAACTATTATGTTTTTTCAAACAAAATTAGCTTTTATGCAAAAGAACCATATACAGCCTTCCTTTGAAGCCTCATGTAGTTACTAGGCCTTTTCCCGGAAGGCATGTTGAGTACGAAATGTACTCATGTCAATAATTTTGTTGAACAGAGTTCCATGAATATGAAGGTGATGATACACCCTCAATGTCTGTAACAGTAATCACTTTGACTGTTGACTATTACTGTTGCTAATCACTATTGCTAATCATGCTTTGATCACCTTGGATCAAATCAAAGTCAAAATGCCCCTTTGGTTGTTATTAAAAATCTTGTGATAAATAAAACCTTGTCCAAAAATTGCTCAAACGCTTTTTGTAAAATCCCAAATAATCAGTAGGCCATAATAAACCAACATTGGAAATTTGTTGAGCTATAAAATAAATCCAACTAACAAAAATAGTAGCCTAATGTCCACTTTTATTAATGGCATAATTAAGACAAATGCTAAATGAATTTATTAATGGCCCAATCTTTTTGTGTCACTCTAACATCCCGGGTGTCACACTACAGTAATCACCTACAGTAATCACTTTTACTGGTGTCAAGTCACTGTGGTTAAACATGGATGATGACCCTTGATCATAGTGATCCAAATTCAACCCAACTAATGATTCCAAAACAAGGTGGAAATAAAACATTGCCCAAAAATTGTGCAAACAATTTTGTTAAATGCAACAAAATCAGTAGACCAAGATACCATGGTGATGGATATTTATTATGGCATAAAAATATTTAAACAATTCAAACAACAACCAAAACATCCCTTTTTAATCGTTGCATGTTCAAATGGAATCCTAAATGATTGAATTTTGAGCCCTAACTTTTTGTGGTATTTCTTTAATATGCAACACAAATAACAGAACAAGTTTCACTTCTTGTAAAAATCCAAATAATAGATAAATAAATAAAATAGTAGCAAAAACTACTCCATTAAATATTTTGCTAAGTAATTAAAATTCAATGGAATTTATCTGTGGCCCAAACTTTTTATAGCCATGTTATATATTGTATCCACAATATTGGGACAGTCTCACATTTTTTACAAAAACAGACAATAGCCAAACATAAAGCAAACATAAAAGTGAAAAGCTGAAAGAAAACAAAAATGGAAAAATAACTAAAACCAGCCTAGGGCGTAATCCACAGCCGGCCCACCCCTTTCTCTCCTCCTCCTCCCACCTGCTGCCTCCCCTGTGCGCGCACTGGCGCCATGTCGTGGGCACGCCATAGCCACTACTGGCCAGCCCTACCCCTCACCTGCCCCTGGAGATAAGTCCCCCCCCGCACCCCCTTGAACCTGGATCAAGATCCATACCCCTCACCATCGTGTCCGCCTATCCGCCCCCCCCCACCACACGGAACCGTGCGCGTCCGAGGCCGCGCCGCCGCTGTGCCAGCGTGTCAAGTGGCCTCCCCAGGGACTACTTCATCACCTCCAGCCCGAAATCGATCCGCAACGCCCTGTGGACGTCGCCTCTTTCTTCTTCTTCCACCACGGCCGCCGCTTCCTCACCGTCGAATTCCTCGCAATCGAACCGCCTCCGCCCCCCTCGATCTCCCCACCATCCTCCTCTTCGTGAGACGCCCGTTTTGCCCCATTTTGCTCATCGGATTGTGCCTTTCCCGCGTCGTGCCCGTGCTTGGTCGCCGTCGTCCGCCATGGACGTGCGTGCGTGGTGCTGCTGCTTGCGTGCTCTGCGGGCGGGCTCCCGCACGCCTGCGTGCGTGTCTGCCCTCGCGCGGGCGCCCCTTGCCGTGTCCAACCTGGGCCCTAGCTATTTAATTAATAAAATGAGTAGATAAACTATATTAACACAATGTGGATGACATGTGGGCCCTCTGCTATTTTGGTTAAATAAAAATGATTTTAATGTCTCTGTCTATGACATGTGGGTCCCTCCTGTCAGTGGAACTATTGTGGATAAGATTGTGGATAATGATGCTTTAATAACAAAAGAAAATCTAGTAAATTCTTTAAAAAGCATTTACATATTAGAAATTCAATATCTTTTAATCCGTAACTCCGATGGAAAAAACTTTATACATGAAAGTTGATCAGAAAAATATAACGGATACGAATACGCTGCCCGTATACCCACCGCACCCCTCTAACATACCGAACGTGGAACATTTCCCCTCCGGTTCATTTGTCTGTCAGACGACCGGAGCCGGTAAAACTTTTCGGGTGAAAATATTCCGAATACTAAAGTTGTTCAGAATGAATCAACAAGAACGGATGCACTATCCACATGTCTGTCAGATGTCTCTAACACTACAGACATGGAACCTTCCCCCACAGGATCATCTGTCCGGTAATCATTCGGTACTGATGAGTCATCCCCGGATAAATTCTTGCTCCGAGCACGTCACCGAACACTGCGTTAGAGCCCCGTTGCTTTGTATCTGCTATGTCATACATTTGTATTGCTATTATTGTTGTATATTTACTGTTCCCCCCCCCTTATTCTCCGGTAGACCCCGTTGCTGCCGCCGACGACACCGTGGCCGAGTCTGACTACTTCGTCGACGACCGTACCCCTATTGTTGAGCTTCCAGGCAAGCAGAACCATTTTCCTTCCCCATATATCGCCTATCTTTTCCGTACATTTCTTGCACTAGGCATTTCTTCTGCTGCTATGTTAATACTATTCATTGCATAGCCTGTCATTGTCGCCTCTTGATATACCTCATTTATCCTATGCTGCCTATTATTACTTATGCAATATTCAACAGTTAGCCCTGCTCCATGTTAGTCTACTAGGATTAGATAGCGGGTCGTGATCGCTCTGGGGAGTTAACACGGGTATAAATTATTATAACTGCAAGAGGTACGGTACAAAGCAGACGCCCAAGGGAACCTACAATGGCGAGACTCTCCGAGTCGCTTCAAGTTTGACTTACGAGTGGACGGACTCGTATTTCACTCTCGTCGTCGGCTCGGTAGCGTAGCACCACCGAGATGATACGAGGATACTCCTCTTTACTTCATTTTTCTGATTTCTCGGTCGAACCTCTTCAAGTGTACCATTGAGGGTGATTCCTCCTTGTTTCACTTGATGGTAGGCACTGGAATCAACTGGTGTACTTAAAGGTAAGGAGTCGGGTGACCCAATGGTGCCCGCGCAGGGATTGTATCGGGATTGCAGGACAGGCGGATACCATCGTGGGTCTGGTCCTTGCTCGTTGGCTGTGAGATACTGTATTGTACGAAAGTCGGGCTCTCCAAAGAGCACACGCGAGACAGGGTAAGGAGACGGTTCACCTTGTTGGTAACCGCACGAGTTGGTGCGACGACAGGACAGGCGGCCACCGGCTCTGGTTATGGGGATGGACCTGTGTAATGCCCCGTCCACACCCACCGGTTCCCGACATACGCCTGGCAGGATCTAGACTGTCCCCACAGACCAACACTAGTCTTTCCTGTGCACTTTGTCCTCACTCGTACGCACCCGGGAACAACTTCCCGGTCGGTCACCAATCCTCAAATCGCTCCAAGCCAAACACGCTTAACTTTGGAGTTCTTTGGATCTGGACTCCCGGAAAAGAAGGTGCACCTTGTTGACATGAGTAGTCTTTCATTCCTACTAAGCCAGGATGTCACAATTCCCACTCAAATGAACCGACATCCTCGTCAGCCCACAGGAACGTTCCCTCTTGGCACACGTCTTTGCGTCCAGTGCCGACACACGGCTCATCCATGTTCACGCATTGACCCGCACACGCCGTGATCTAGACTATCCCCATAGACCAACACTAGTCTTTCATGCGCACTTTGTCCTCACTCGTGTGCACCCAGGAACAACTTCCCGGTCGGTCACCCATCCTCAAATCTCTCCAAGCCAAGCACGCTTAACTTTGGAGTTCTTTGGATCTGCGCTCCCGGAAAATAAGGTGCACCTTGTTGACATGAGTAGTCTTTCATTCCTACTAAGCCAGGATGTCACAACATGGCTGCCGTCGTTGTCCGCGATTCACCCAGATAAGGGGCAACGATAACGGTTGTCCCGACAGAAAATAAGAAAATTCTTAATGGTCAGGTGGATGACTTGAGTGGCATTATGCTTATACGCGCTTCCTACACGTGGGGCAAGGAGTTATGGGCTCCCCTGCTTCGTAGTCTCGTTCGAGGACTCTTCAGACGTCAGCAGTACCGCGCGCTGATTGCCGGGAAGTGGTGTTGTCTTATTTTCTCGCGCGGTGATGTCTTATTTGGTTTTCTAATGCTTCACCGGACAGTCACACACCGTGCAGGAGTACGTCTGGGTTGGGGTCCAAGGCCCGGTGTACTTAGGATTTAGACCCGCGGATGACCTCTTTGTTGAGTTTGAAAGATGGGCTAATGAGTGTCAGATAGCCTCGGTGGGGAATTCCCTAACAAGGTGTACGCCACCCTGGAGATCCGTGCGTTGTAGTGTAACATAAGTGCACCCCTGCAGGGAAGATTAATATTTTCGCATAGCCGTGTCCAATGTGACTGGATGCTTTATGCTGAAGCCAGATCCTACTACTACAAACTACTATTACTAAACTATTGGTTCCGGGTTTTCTTCCTTGCAAGGGAGTCGAGGAAGGGATCTCAAATGCATTTATAATTGTTAATAATTACAACTTACTATTATACAAGGATGCAACAACTTCTGCTGCATTGTTACTTTATGCTTTATATAAACTGTTGGCTATTCTCTCCTCATGCTGCAAGACTCGACGGAAGATGCTAGTCTTCGATAGGCATAGCTTCTCTTCCTTATTCTGGTTTCTGACTTTCAGTCCACCATATATAGCCTCACCTTCCATTTGATAACAATGCATAAATGCTTAGTAGCGGACGTAAGACTCGCGGGTATGCTAGATACTCACCCTTGCTTTATTCCCCCCTTTTTGTTTTGCCTGATCGGCCGCTACAGTCGACGTTGGAAACCAGGAGCAGAAGATCCCCGATGCCGACCACCGCAACGTGAAGATCCCCGATGCCTTCTACGATGTCGAGTTCCCCGTTGACCAGGAGTAGTTTGGAGGTTCCCAGGAAGGAGGCCTCGCATTTTCGATATGTTGTTATTTGTGCTAGCCTTCTTAAGGCAAACTTGTATTCTTGTGTCTGTACTTAGATACTAATGCTTCTGCTAACTTTGTGCTCTCGAGTTGTTGTATTCGAGCCTTAGTGGCCCCTGGCTTGTACTGTACAACTTGTATTATTTTATTTGTAGAGTTGTGTTGTGATATCTCACCGTGAGTCCCTGATCTCGATCGTGTACCTTGCGTGTATGATTACTGTAAATGGTTTGATTTTGGGGGCGTCACAAGTTCGTATCAGAGCTGACTGCCTGTAGGACACCCCCTTCCAACTCCTTGGTCGAAGTTGAGTCTAGTCTTTGCAAAACTACTTTACTAACAGTGACGTGTGGCTTATCAACCCACGTCGCAAATTGGGTGGTATTAGGATCTTTTTCTCCGTACCTTTACTCTGGAACTCTGCTCTCTCTTCCTTTTGGGTTAAAGATTCTGCTAAACACTAACTCTAGGATCTCGCACCTCCTTCCTCCCGGAGAGCCCTTTTCCCATGATGATCGCTGGCTTCCCTTAAGATTCTGAAGGTTACTTTCCAATAAATTCCCGAGAACCTATGTGTTCATTGCCTTTGCAATCCCCTGCCACTGATAAGTCTGTATGGATACCTAAATCCACCTCCCAATCTGGAAATCATAATTCCCTTGTACTTAAGCATCTAATTATTCTGATAATCTATCACCCGAAGCCTTTGCATTCTTTCTCCTACTGGTTGAGTGTCGATACTCACATCTGATGATTTGTGAACCACCCGACCTTTGGTGGATTATTATCCGACTAGTGTTACATGGTTTCTTCCATGTGTCAATCGGATTCATCGTGTGAAATGCCATCCTTGCCCGCCGATGATTTTTGTTATCATCGACAACCTCCTTTGACTCCCTGCCAATACAGACATGGTCATGTTTATCTTGCTCTGCTTTCCCTTGGGAAAGATATACACCTGATACTTGTATCATTACAATTTCCTTTCCATTGGTTTGTTTAACCTTTCTTGCGATCATTATAACCTAAGCAGTGATAACCCCCCTGCTTATGCAAACACCTCCGTGTGCAACCTAGTCAGTAACCCCGTGTTGCCACTTTTGATGACATTTCGGTAACCACCGAGACGAGAACTTTGCCAATTGGTTCGCCTCATATTAACGAGCAGTAAATGGTTCTCTTTGTCCACTACTCCTGGTACCGCTGTTGTTGCCGACATAGATGACAAGTTGTTCTCTGACAAACCTTGCATTGTGTTCGTAAACTATGTCGCCACCCTTCTTATTCAATGTGGGCCATAACACACAGTTCCACAGGATCGAAACCTAACTCTTGGAATCTACCTTGCGATATTTGGCACGATATCATGCTTATGCATGATGCTCTGGACCCCCCCCCCTTTCTGTTGGGGTTCGGCGCAGAAAACACAAATTTTTCATAACCTATGATACCCAATCCCAAGACCTATGCTATGGTGATGCAAGTAACGGATGGAATAGGTCACATACAAGTATGTAGTCCGTTAAGCGGGAAACTAAAATGCATGTTTCTCAACATTTGGGCTAAGTCCAAAATCACTTTGATCATCCATCAAATTGAGAATTCGGATTATGAGACACTAGTATCTGATACGTCTCAAACGTATCGATAATTTCTTCTCGCTCCATGCATGTCTTGTGTGATATTGCTATGATCTAGATACACTTTCATACACTTTTGATCATATTTGGACTTACCTACTAACTCAGTGCACCCCAGTGCCAGTTCCTGTTTTCTGCTGTTTTTCTATTTCAGTTTCCCCCATATAAACAGTGCACCACTAGGCACCCAGGCGACCACCTGGCGTGGCCAGGGGCTTGGTGTAAGGCCCGATATGAGGTACTGTTCCAGATCTAGATGTTTCCATCCAGATCCAGGGACGAAGCACATATCGGTCCCACCGCGACATATGACAATACCATATGCCCCGGATTTCCAACATGATATCACAATATTACAGCTACATGGATACGACATCTCATACAATTGGCATACAACTGCCTTAATACAATACATCAGTGGAAGATAAATGTCTGGGTACAGACTACAATCAAATGCCTAGTGGCAAAGAGTAAATCATCGATCCCCATTACCACACGGGTCCAGGCCCTCCGCCGGGATCCGCCTAACTAGTCGTCGTTGAGTCTCCACGCGAAACGTCGATCACCATACCTGTTGTCGATCGAGAACCCTGAAAAGAGTTTGGGGGTAGTATCATGAGTACAGAAGTACTCAGCATCCAACGGTAGTGGTCATCTGACCCATCAAGGACTTCATCACTCGTCATTCTAGGACAACTAGTAGTTTACGGTAAGTATGGGATAAGTGGTGAGGTTGTTGCCGCACTAGCATTTATGAAGTGGCTAACGATCTAGAGAGTAAGGTAATAATCCAAGCATTCGATGAGGAATCCCCTCCAACAAGTCTGCTATCCACCTACTTACGCAAGCATAACACCTATCATATCCTTGTCCTCCTCTTCGCATCCCGACGAAGAAGAAGCAGTGAAGGCACACACATACGTTGAGCAAGTTCATTAGGATTATCTCAGTTGTTGTTGTCTATGAACAAGGAGTAGGTATCAAGTCGTTCATAACCGTGGACACGGCTTCTCGAAAAGATTTAACCCTGCAGGGGTGTACCAACTGCCCATTACAAGGCTCCGCACGTACGCCCATCACTCTCAGTTGCTACCAATTATAGGCAACCATTTTATGATTTAGTTCCGAGAGATCCGAAACGACAGGTCCCTCTAGCTAACAACGAACAAATCCGGGTGGCCCCCGGTGAGTCGACATCCAACTCAAAAGCCGGCCGCGCTCTCGAATTGGCCTCTACCGTCTGGATGAGGTCGGGTTAGCTACCCAAACTAATGTGGGAATCCCCCTAGCTCCCTGGGGTGGACCAACAAGAAGAACGATGTCTCCGCTGGCCCAAGTTAATTTAAAGGATATCTGCTAGGAGCGACCCGACAGACATATATGCATGTTTTCAAATAGTAAATCAGCTTGGGCCACCACTAGAAATGTTTGAAGCTAGGTAGGTAAGAAAAGGGGACCCCATAAAATCCCACACGCGGTTAGGCACGCTCCGTCTTAGAACCAATACTCGGAACTCGGATCCTAGGAGACTCGAATGGAACAAAGCGTCAGGGCGGGATAGCCTAGACCTTCCATCCTTCGTCGAATATAGTCAACAATATAATAATCATATCATCCATAACAATATAATAATGTGATATCCCAAACCAAGGAGTAATAGGGTAACATCGTAGCATCCTAAGCATGCATACTAAGCAGGGGCTGAGCAACGAGCAATAGTAACATAGCAGTACATGGTTTGCTGGGAGGGGACATGGCTGTATCGGTTTAAAAGAGGATGTAAACATGTGGTAGGATAAAACATCGAACCTAACCTAGACTAGCATGCAAACCGCTGGTTGAAATAGAATGGATCATAAGTAATGTATAGTCCTTGCCTGTTGATAAGTCGGGTTCCGAAGGTGTAGTTGATCGCAAGTTCGCATCGTCTCCGAAGGTACCCGTGGAAGCACACAAGACGGTAAACACTAGAAAGCAATCAACAAGCAAGAATCTATTACTACGAAGCAAACACGAGCAAGCATCAACAAGAAGGAAACACGAGACATCGCACCTACCGTCGAGAACGGTTACTAACAAGTTAAGTGGAGTACTCGTCACACACGACGATACCGCACATTTAGAATGGTTCAAGTTGTTTAGCTACACAAGGTTAGCAAAGGTTGTTAGCATGGCATCTCACTCAAGCATGTCATAGCACACAAACATTACAATAGGTGAATCGTAAGATAATCTATCTATGCTAGTCAATTTAAGTGAGGCACATCCTAAACATGGCATTCCACTAAGTGCCGCACGACAATTAAAATATTTGGTACTGTTCTACCCTAAACCATATTTTAGGTTGGTTAACAACGAAAAATAATAGCATAAAAACAAAGTACATGAAATTCTAATCAAGTTACATGTAAAGAACACTCCAAACGGAGTTACGGTTAAAAAGATACAAGCAAAACAAGTTACGGGCACAAACTGCCAACATCAGGAAGCACACTTTAGAGCAATGCATAAACAGGATAATGAATGCAAACATGCTCACAAATGATATAAAAATAAAGTAGACATGGAAGGGAAAGCATGGCAAAAGGAATCATGAAAAAGGCATCATGAACAACTAGTTATAGCCCATGCAAAATGCAACAAAACATGACCGGTCTAGGACTTAGTGAAAATCAGGAAAACAGACAGAAACTGTTATTTTCATGCTGTATAAACAGGGGTAAAGATGCTGTATAAACAGGGGTAAAGATGCTATATCAGCAGCACATAACAACAATTAGTAGCAGTTAACAGTCTGATGCCCACTTCAACAGAGATTAACAAAATCAAGATGGCCTCAAATCAAAATGCTCACAAAAGATGGATTGAACTACACACAAAACTAAACAATTTTCCTTTTGGGCGCAACGTGATCCGAGCTACGGTTTGATCACAAATCTACTCGCAAAAACGAATCAGCAACACAAATTAAAAGACTTAGCAGAACTAAGAAAATGAAAAAAAACAGAAAGTAGAAAAAAAGGAGGTCGGGCCTCACCAATGGGCTAGGCCCATGTGACTGGAGAGGCCATGGCTGGCTGGGCCAGGCGGCTGCGAGGTGGGCTTCGGGATGTTGGGCCGCCATGGGGGCAAGCCGTCCCACAAGGCTGGATCGTGCGGCGGCCTGGCTGGCGCTGGATCGGGAGGCCGAGCTCCCGATGGCCATGGCGGCGGTTGCGGCCACGGTGGCCGGCGGTGCTCCAGTCCGGCGAGGTAGGCGTGGACGGGCGCGGGAATGGGGCGATGCGGCCCGACGGCGGCCCGAACAGGGCTGAAGGTCGTCGACAGTGAGGTCCCGGCGCAGCGGCGCGAAGCTCCTGGCGGCTGCGACTCCTGCGTGGAGAAGGAAGGGGTGAGGGAAGTAGGAGCGCAGGGAAGAGAAAGGAGGCGCGGGAGAGGTGAGGAGAGAGCTCACCGGGGCTGACCGGCGGCGGCATCCGGCTAGCCGGCGGGAGGCGGAGCGGCGGCTCGGGCGCTGAGGCAGCGGGTGGAGAGAGAGAGGAGATGCATGGGGGTTGGTGAAGGTGCTGACGTGGCGGCCTCTGGGCCGTCGGATCGCGAGATCTGACGGTCCAGATGGCTTGGGAGGCAAATTCCAGATCTAGACTAGGGTTTGGACGAAATTGGGGCAATTTTGAGGCAATAGCAGGGAGGTGGCTACAATTTTGGCTTAGGGGAAACCCTAGAAAGGGGTGGAAGTGTGGTGGTCTTTATATAGCCTAGGTGGCTGGCAGTTTGGAAATACATCCCCGGTTTTTCTCTCGCGCGCGTGGTGTTTACGTTTCTGACCGCCGGGGGTCCGCAGGACCTCCGATTCGGGTAAAACTTCGAACTGCGCGATCAGCGAGTCAAGCCGAAGGCGTTCACCTCGCGCTGGAACCGTTCCAAGAACACTTCCTGGCGCTCAATAAAATAACCCATTTAATTATTAAATGGGGTTTTTTGTTCCGTTGGCTGCGGCTGGTCTCGTGCGGTTTTCGCGACAGTGATCAGGTGAAACCCGGCGTCGCAAAGGTCGAGTGTCAGGGTGGAAAGGGTCGGTCTCCGTCTGGTACGAGATAAGAGGGGGAAAAATAATCGCTGATCGATAAATCATGGATACAAACACCGCAAACAAATCAGACAATCAAACAATTCACACCGGAAACAAAATTTTTAATTTTTGTGAAATCTGGGTTGTTACTCCTTGCCGCGCCAGGGGGCGCCTAGGCCCCCGGTGACCCCCCTGGCTGCCTCCAGTCGCCTATTTATTCTCCGTCATGGGAAACTTCCGAGGACAGAACCCTATTTCGCAAATTCTCCTCTGTTCCGCCGCCGCCACGCTTCCAAGATCGCGAGCACCGTCAGGACCCTTCCCTGCACCCTGCCGGAGGGAGGATCGACCTCGGGGAGCTTCCCCTCCACCACGGACGCTTCCCGGATGTGCCGTGAGTAGTCTACCTTGGACCATGTGTCCATGATCAGTAGCTATGTGATGTTCTCCTCCCCTCTTTGTTCTTCATGGTTTAGACCTCGTGAGCTGCCCTACATGATCGAGGCCCTTATGTAATTCTTCTGCTTTTGCTATGCTGAGTTTGTTGGGATCTGATGGATTATGAGATTATGTTCAGATCGTGATAGAGTAATATATTTGGTTTTGATCCCTTATATTTACGTTCCTAAGTAATTCTTGCATGTTCTCCGTTGCTGTTTATTGCTTTGGCCAAGTGGTAGGTAGTAACTCCAAGAGGGAACATTATGCTCGATTGTGGGTACATGCCCCCTGATGACACGCTTGAGTGACAGAACCATGAGTCTAGGGGATGTGTTGTGGCCACAAGGGGGAAAACAACGGTGCTTGTAACCGCGGTTGCAAGGATTGTTTACTTTACGCAAAGTTCTTTTAATGCAGTTGTCTATTGCTTTGGGTTTACACTTTGGGTGGGGCTCGCAACTTAATACCAGCGAGATGTTCTGGATAGATATCTCAAGGTGGATGATTAGAAGTAGATGCAGATGGATTTCGGTCTACTTATTTTGGCGTACTGCCCATGCTTATGAGCCTCTTTCTTTCTTTTGTAGCATAGTTAGCATTGTGGTGCATTTATAATCCTGTCAATTGCCCATCTGTATTTTTTTACCTCGCATAGCAGTTTTATCTTCTTTTGGGAGCGAGACATCACTAGTGAACATCACGGGACCCCGGTCCATATTCTCATCACTGTTTACAAGCTGATTTACTTTTCAGTACTTACTTTCAGTTGCTATCATTATCATTATCCCTTGTGTGTTTGATCCCTTGTGTGTTTGATCGTTCGTCAACAACAAGACCAGAGATATTGACAACCACTCTGAACTTAGTTGGAGCAAAGTAAATTGTATTGTATGCAGGTCCACGTCAGTGGCGCCACTGACACCTACTTATCATCACCGGAGTCCTACTGGTCGAACTCAACCTCGGTATCTTCATCGAGGGAAATTTGCTGCTATCCTACATCTCACCTTCCAATTGGGGTAACCAACGAAGGGCGAGAAGCCATTACCCCTTCCACGCCATCAGTATCCATATGTTTTCAAAAAACCTTCTTGTTGTACCAATTACAACACTTCTTCAAACGCAGGATTTGAGGAAGTCACGGTATTGACAACAATTTGGATCAATCGTAGTGAATATCCCATTGGCTCAAGCATCGCAACATATTGTAGTCAACCTTTTGAATTTTTCAGAAACATACTTTATGACAAATCGATCTTGATGTGTTTCTTTGATGTTCACATTTATTTCTTATAACTTTGAAGTTATTGAAAATATCAAGTAAACTTCTTACTCGATAAGATTCATGTAATCTTAAATGTGATTCAATATGGGATTTCATGACTCATAGTCATATCTCGTACATAGGTCCACCATCGCTTCTTATGTAGTTCATAGGTATGTATTGTTCCATTAACTTGACAAGTTAATCATGAATATTATTTTGCACAAGGGCAAATATGTATTCTTGAATCCTACTTTGTTCAGTAAAAGCTACCATCGAAACATCATGATCATTTATCATTAGTTTCTCCACTAATTGTAGAGCGTTGCTTCCGGAACATATTCCTTTGCGCTACTCTGATATTTCGAGGCAAGGTCAATCACCTTGGTTTAACTTTCACTTTTCTTCCATGAACACATTCATCAAGAACATTTCTTGACAAGACACCAAAACACTTAGCAACATAAGTTTTTCACTTTTGTCTCTAGTTGTGGAAGATGCATCCATAGTTGTCTAAGGATACACTAAAAAGATGATTTATCATATAAATCACACTTCATAGAAACCATGACACACACCATAACATATATAGTGTTGGTTTCCACGAACTCAGATGGTTCCCTATACTGAAGTGAGTGGTTGCATATTAAATTGATAACTCTAAACAATAATGACGCAACTTGGTAAGAGATAACTTAGACCATACACTATTCAATAGAGTATGATTATAATATTCAGGCACATCAACAATATTGAAGTGTTCCAAGCATTGTAATTTGTGGAACAACTTTCACAAGTCTTTATGCCCAAGACTAACTCAAAACATCTGTCACTTTGATCAGATCATAGAGACTTGTTTTTCTTGTTAATTTAATACCCGTATTCATTCTGAAATCCCTTTGATCAGATCAAATTATTTCAGACTCATGTTTCATTAGTGAATACACATATTCATCTAAGTCCACATATGAAGTTCACAAAATAATGAAATTCACTACATGTTGAAATATGATACATCACTATCTATGATATTCAACAATTAGTGCACACTCTATTTTACTAGAACGCGAGGTTTTAGTCATCTCACCTAAAAGGGCATGGTTTGAATGTGTCAAGAGATCAAGTATCTCAAAACTCCATCATACCATTCATGACTTAAACAGTAGTGTCATTATTAAGTTTGGATAATTTCTTGGCATTGCAATATTTATTATAAATGATCAAACTACTATCATCAATATAAGAATAACCCATTTATAACCGTAATGTGACCATAAAATATATCATTCATAAAAAGAGAACAAATGACTTGTTTCTCACTAATATGAATACCTGTCTTCGCGAGATGCAAGACACACTAATAATGTGCACATTCAAACGATCATAAATTTATTCATATATTAATCAAATGATAGATGTAGAGGGAGAGTGTTGTCGAGCTTCAACTATCTTGATTATCGTCAGCACACATTGTCACCTCATCCCTTCCAAGACACTCTATAAGCAGCATGTTCAAGCATCAAATAGTTAATCAACCGCAATTAGTATTTTGTGGTGAATGGCATTTATAACGTGTATATCAAATATACCTTCTCCGTTAATGACCATTCCTGCATTGGTTCTACCTTTAAAGTTCTCAAATTTAATCATGACATCATGACAGGTGAACGATTCTCCTTCATGACATGGTCTTTGTAGCTGGGAGGAAGCGGATGCCACTTCCCAGTTATCGCAAAATAACCAATCATTTTGTAGTCCAAGTTATACACAAGGTGTTCATGTATCTTATACATTTTCCAAGTGACTTTCTTAGCAGGTTGTTCCTTTCACCATGGTTGAAAGAAACCTCATCCATATACTCATATTCCATTACTCTGATTTGTGACCTTGTGCTTTCAAGTTCACCTAGCACGTCATACATGTTGGTTAACATGCATTCACAATTCAGATTCATAGAATCAAGTATGGTGTATTGGACAGTCATTCATAAGAGATGGTGAGTACGATACTCATCATCATCTTCCTTAATTACGGAGTTATCTAGTGTATCTCCTAGCAATTCTCGTATTATATTTAGTAAGTCATTACTAACGAGTATGTCTCTAACGGTGTTGGTAACAAATCAATGAAGTAAGACCCATTTACCTTAAGTTCTACATCACACTAAAATAGATATAGGTATAAACATTGGGTATGACATTATCTACATTGATATTTGTTAAGACATGAAGATTACGTTCATAATATGGAGTTCATGTTTTAAAACAATTCTGGAACTCCCACTCAGACAAATATCCCTCATAGTTTATTCTAAGTGTTTAGACGATCCTTGAACACCATACCTCCCCCGATCGTCACGGCCATCAGTATGTTGTTCAAGGTAGGCCATCATGCCAATCACATCATCTATGTGACTCATGCTCGACCTTTCGGTCTCTTGTGTCCTGAGGCCATATCATATACATATGCCAGGTTCGCTACCACACCCTATGTGATTTTTTGCTGTGTCATGCAAGGCCATATCATATACATATGCCAGGCTTGCTACACCCACCTCATTTGAACGCGAATATGTTTGACATCCATGTGCCACGTGATGCCTCCATAATGTTGATCTTTCCAGGTGGTGCTCACTAGGGTAAGGACACTATGTTGGTTTTTGTGAGGGATCATCCTATAATGCTACCATCGTATATCTAACATATTAGCAAAACAGGATGCAACAATAAATCATACAAGCTATGATTACCCCGACATGAAAATTAAAGTTGAAAACGCCTTTCTACTTTATCTTTTGCAAGTTTTAAGTGGTTGCTAGGGGTTTTGAGAAGAGAACCATTTCTATCCTACGAAAACAAGCTACAACACCAATCCCGCAATTGTCTCTATTACACCCCTGTCGGGGCCCTCCGTTGCAAATGTCTTCGCAAAGCTAATGTTAGAGAGATAGACACCCCCAGCCACTTATATGGTACAAGCCATATGTCAAGCGTGGAACAGTTCTCGCGTAAACGCTTAAGGCCGGTCGGGGCCGCTTCATCAGGACATTGCCGCAATGCTAAACGAGTACACGTGGGAGGGTAACAATTGGAGAAATGATGCCACATACTAGATGTGTTCTATCCGTACAATACATCTACGCATAGCCTTGCTCTGATACCACTGTTGGGGTTCGGGGAAGAAAACACAATTTTTTCATAACCTATGATAGCCAATCCCAAGACCTATGCTATGGCGATGCAAGTAACGTATGGAATAGGTCAGATACCACAATATAGTCCGTTAAGCGGAAAAGGTTCCCGAGTGAACATGGCTGGTGTAGTCGTACCGGCAATCCCTGATGCCGCGCAGCTCCACGATGACTCCGATACCCACCCGGTCCTTGAGACCGATGAAGGGATTACATCCCCATCGGAACTTTTTCGGTGAAGACGCCGTGATACGGCCACGATGATGAAGTAGCGCCACAAGAGTAGCGCCTCGCGGGATTACACATATACGGTGTACCCGACGTCCCTCCAGGCTCCGAACAAGAAGAGCAGCAGAAACAAGATGGATTCGGATCCTGATTCCAGCAGCAGGACGACGTGCGTATGGTGGAGAAATCCCCAACCAAGTATAGACTCCAAACAAGGGGAGACCACGCAAGGAAGGAGAAAGGAGGAAGAGAGAACATTAATGTTGGATAGAAAAGGGCGCCCCTACCCCCCTTATATAGGCCAAGGAGGGGGGGCACACCTCCCTCAACTTCCCATGTGGGACTAATCCCATGGGGAGGGGGGCATATGCGCCTAGGGGGGCATGGGCCCCTCCCTTGGCCCAAGGGGGAGACCCCCTCTTCCCCTAATGGGCCTCTTTAGGCCCATATGCCTTTTTCTTCTATTTTAATTATATTTAATTATATTTTAATATTTAATTATTAAAAAATAAAACATATTTAAAAATTATTAAATATCATTTTGAACCTTTCAAAATTCTCAGAACAATTTCTGGCCTCCACCGGAAACAATTCCGGTGTTCTCTCGTATTTCTCCGGTGATCCCGAATCAATCCTTAATGCGTTGAATACCCTTAAGTGTGACACCCTACGGTCCGGGAAACAGCAGACATGATCAAGACACTCTCTAGATCAATGACCATCGATCAGACCTGGTTACAATCCTAGATGGCCCCTGCGCTTCCATCGAAAGAAACTTCATCGTTGTTGGATCCGTTTAACGTTGAGCATTACCCCTTTGTCCTATGGTACTTTGCTTGTCTGAGGTTTGATCTTAGGTGTCCAATATACCTAGTTCATCCTCGTTACCGACAAACATGTTTACTCGTTCCCATGATATTACAACCCTCGTGACCTAGTCACATGATTGCAATCTTTATGATGTAATATCACCGAGTAGGCCCAGAGTACCTATCCGTCACTCAGATGGACAAATCCCGCTTTCATCTATTTGCATACTCATTAACGTATCTATTCGGAATACCAAAATTGCACCTCCGGCACCGGAGAATTGATCTTTCATAACAAGGTTCAGCAAAGCAGGCTTAATCTCATAAGAGGGTGCTGAAGTGGCAGGTGGAGCAATAGGAGTGCAGATAAAGTCATTGTTGTTATGACTAGTGAAGTCACACAACTTGGTGTTCTCAGAGGAACCCATAGCAGCAGCAAGCAAGAGAACTATTTTTTAGATTTTTGATAAAAGACACTAAAGAATAAAATGAAAGGTAAACTAACAAGACTAAAAAGCAAAGATAAAAGATAGTGTGAAACTCCCCTATCTTGAAGAGTGGAGTCCCCGACAACGGCACCATAAATTAGCATTGATGGCTTCTCGCCCCTCGTTGGTTACCCAAAGTGGAAGGTTGAGATGTAGACAGCAGCAAATTTCCCTCGGTGAAGATACCAAGGTTTGTCTCCAGTAGGACTCCAACAACGACAGGAAGGTGACAGCGGCACCAGAAATTGCTTTGGTGGCGCGAGAGTTGACGTGGACCTGCACACACAACAGATAACTTTGCTCCCAACGAGTCCAGAGAGGTTGTCAATCCCTCCGGCCTTGTTGTTCACAAAGGATAAAACGCACAGGATAATAATGATAGTGATAGCAACGGGAAGGTCAATAAAGCAGGAAATAAATAGCGGGTGTAAACATTATTGGAAATATGGACCGGGATCCCATGATGTTCACTAGTGATGTCTCTCTCCCAAAAGACGATAAAATAGCCATGCGAGGTAAACAAATTACAGCTGGGAAATTGACAAGATTATGTGCACAAACCAATGCTAACTATGCTATAAAGAAAGGCAGAGGCTCAAAAGCATGGGAGGTACACCAAGATAAGTAGACTGATATCCATCTGCATCTACCTACTAATCATCCACCTTGAGATATCTATCCAGAACATCTCACTGGTATTAAGCTGCGAATCCCACCCAAAGTGTAAACTCAAAGCAACAAACAACTGCATTAAAGAACTTTGCGTAAAGTAAACAATTCTTGCACCCGCAAGTACAAGCACCGTTGTTTTCCCCCTTGTGGCAACATCACATCCCCTAGACTCATGTTTCTGTCACTCAAGCTAGTCATCAGGGGGCATGAACCCACAATTATGCATAACTCTCCCTCTTGGAGTCACTACCTACTACTTGGCCAAAGCAATAAACAGCAATGGAGAACATGCAAGAATTGCTCAAGAACATAAATATAAAAGAGGAGAATCAAATATATTACTCAAACACAATCTGAACATAGTCTCATAATCCATCGGATCCCAACAAACTCAGCATAGCAACAGCAGAAAGATTACATATGTGCCTCGATCATGTAGGGAAGCTCACGAGGTCTAATCCATGAAGAACAAAGAGGGGAGGAGAACATCACATAGCTACTGATCAAAGACCCATGGTCCAAGGTGGAATACTCACGGTTCATTCGGGAAGCATCCATGGTGGTGGAGAATCTCCCGGAGGTGGTTCCTCCCTCCGGCAGGGTGCCGGGAAGAGGGCTCCTGGTGCTCCCGATCTTGGAAGCGCGGCGGCGGTGGAACAGAGGAGAGATCGCGAAAAAGGGTTCTGTCCCCGAGGGTTTCTCGTCACTGGGAATAAATAGGCGAAGGGGGCAGCAAGGGGGGCACCAAGGGTCCACGCGGCCTCCCAGCGCGGCCCCACCCTAGGCCGTGCCACCTGGCCGCCTGGAGCCCAGGTGGGACCCCTCTAGCCCTCCTTCGGGACTCCGGAAGCTTCCTATACGTTGACTTTTCCTATATTTTTCCCAGAATTTTTCTGGGACTTTAAATAATGGGAAAACCTGAAATACAAAAACAGCAAAAAACAGGAACTAACACTGGGGTGCACTAAGTTAATAGGTTAGTCCAAATATGATCAAAAGTGTCGGGACCCGGGGTTAGCGTATGCAAGTCCAGTTAAGACATAATCATATGGAGAGCCGAGAACCGTACCCACTTGTCTAAGCAGACAAGGCCAAGCACAGAACGTTCTCGGAAAGCATCGTACGTGAGGGGCATCCCATCCAGGCCTGATGATCAACTGAGATGGGTCCTCATCGTCCGCACACAAGTCTAATGATATGGGTGGTGAACTCCCATATTCAAAGACAAGTCGCCTCAACCATACTATCGACTATCTCATAACTCTTACATAGACTTACTCCAGCCCGATCACTTAGTCGGGGTCTAGGGCGGGCTCGATCATACCACAAAGTGTGCACGAGACGGAGTCTCGAGCAATCGCATCGCGATGCCCCAAGCTGCGCACATCTAAGGGCCACTTGGTGTATGAAAGACCGCCAGCCAGAACACAACTAAGGTCTCGAAAAACCCATACAAAGACATGCATGTTATAAACATACACGCAGCACACATGCCTTGTATGAACAGCAGGTATCATTGCAATTCTCTACAAAGTATACATTTTTATTGATAACTCTTATAGAGTGCAAACAGAGATCACAAACATGTGATCCAACATTACAACACAAGCGGAAACAAATTATGTCTGAGTACAGACAAGTTTAACAAATGGCTTAAGAAGCCTTATTTAAACACAAGCCCTCCACAAGGGAACCAGTCGTCTGACTGGGACTAGACTAGCTTGATCTTCAGTCGTCCAGCTCGATGAAGAAGCCACCTTCGGGGTCAGTGGGTTCATCTAAAACATAGATTAAGCAAACGTGAGTACAAAGTCGTACTCAGCAAGACTTACATAGGAGCTATACTACTCATGCATATGTGTCAAAGTAAAGGTAGGTGGGGTTTCACTTGCAGAAGTGCCAGCTTTGACTTGGCTAATCCTGAACTACGAGTACCAGACTTTGAGGTGAGAAGCGTACACGAGTCCACTACTTTCTCCAACCAATTACACCACTATGGTGCCTTCCTCGACTTCCCCACGAGAAAGCACGCCATAGCGCTCACACTTATCTTGGTGTGTTTTAGAAGTATCCACTTCAAGTTGTCTAATAATCAAGCTAAGCTTTCCAAGCAGTCCATAACCGCGGACGCGACTATTCGAATAGTTTTGTTAACCCTGCAGGGGTGTACCGCTACACACACATGATCATCATTTACCGCCTTTGATCTCGACACCATTCAAGGGGTGCCAGCGAGGATGCTCACCACAACTGTTACCTCATAGCCGATCTAGTCCGAGAAAGCCGCCTACTTGGGTTGGTTACCACTATCGTGAACCCGGCCGGTTTACCGAAGTGGACCCAAGTGATGTGTGCGTGGTGCATAAGCCGGTCTCGGATGAGCCGTTCTCTCACTTAGCATCCAGGCCACAAGCCTACCAGAACTCCGAACTATTGCGACATTTGGACATCGAAAGGGATGAGTTAGTAAGCTGAGAAGGGTCAGTGAGCCCAATGTGTGGTTGTACTCTTCATCTTGGATCACCACACAAGAACTCGGACTTAGGGCGGTGTTCAACGAGACAACCCACCGTGTACTCCTACATAGCCTCTCATCGTTCACCTTGTATTAGGGTAGATTCACCAACACTTTTCTACCATCATCATCATGATCACTACCATCCCGACTCACATAACAGTATCATCATGTTATAACTCTAAGCATGCAATAAGCAGTAACAATTTCAGGGGCCACATGATATCAATCAACTCCTACATTTGCTAGGATTCTGGTTTTGCCTACTACTGTGACAAATGATAGGTCATGCAAAGGAATGGGTTCATCTATGCGGTAGAAACGTGGCATGGTAATCATCCTATACAATGCATAAGCGAGACATGAGAGGGAAGTGGGATTTTATCGACATGATCAATGGGGGTTTGCTTGCCTTGCTGACGAGGTTCGGGTTCTAGGTATTCAACGAAGGGGGCAGCCTCCTGCTCCGGTTCCACCTCTACTCGACAAACAACAAGCAAAGTAGCAAAGTAAATACGATGCACAAACACATGATGGAAGTTTGAATCTTGATGTATATGCTTTGATGTGTGAAGCAATTCCATTTAAATGGAGTATATTGCAAATTGAAGTGCAAATTCAAACTCCACATTTGAATTCAACTTAGCCAAGTTGCATGTGACATTGTTTGATCATTTTGAACCTTTTGGAATTGTGTATGATATGCCTCTGAAGTGTGGTTGAAATGTAGCATAAATCCATGGTCCAAGTTGCAAAAGCATTTGATTTGAATTTGAATTAATTTCAAATAAACCAAATGACATATGCTACTGGTCCCATTTTAAAATCAACTCAAACATAGTTGAAAGTTGCATATTTGGAAACATAATTATCTCCTGATCATTTTTCATATATTATTTGTCCAATTTGGAGTTAATATGAATTTTCTATGAATTTCCAAAGTTTGGGGTATTTTCTGGAATTTCTGGAATTCTTTAATTCAATTGGATTTTCTGGTAATTCATTAAATCGATTTATTGCGTCAGGCTGACGTCAAGCTGGCGTCAGGGGGGGCTGACATGTGGGTCCAGGGTGTCAGTGTCTGGTGATTAAATCCGCTGGGTTAATTCAATCCAGTGGCTTAATTAAGCCACTGGGCCCACTGGTCAGTGACCCAGGGGGGGGGGTGGTTGGGCTAACCCGCCGGCGGCTAAACGCCAGCGACCAGACCGCGGCGGCGCTCTGCGTTCTCCCTCTCCTGGCCTCTCTTCTCTGCGCCGAGACCACAGGAATGCAGCCCAAGCATTCGCGCGTCACCTGGTTCACGCGGTTGACCTTGGGGGTGACCAAATCGACGACGGCGACGACCTTCCGCGGCGGCCGTGGCACGGGCTCGGGGTGAAACTCGCAGCAGAGCACCATTGAAGCCAACGTTGGGCGCGTTCGAAGCAGAAGACCACGGCAGAAGTGAAGGACAAGACGGCGAGGACGATTGCTTAGCAGAAGCACGCCGACGACGACCGTGGCGGCTCGGTACTCCGGCGACCATGGTAGCTCGAGCTAGAGGAGGAGAAGGAAGCCGTGGCTTGAGGGGAAACGCTCACCATGCTACAGGGAACTCGACGAAGTAGTCGACGGAGCCGTTGAGGGAACGTGGACGGAGTATTGAACGGCGACGAGCAGCGGATCCGGCGAGCTCTCGGTGACGATTCCGACGACTAGGAGGGCTCCGGGATCTTGATTCCTTGCAGGGAGACGTAGTCGACGGTGGCAAAGCTGATGGACAAGCTCTCCTGGTCCCTAGCACACGTTGGCCGCGTCTTCCACGGTGGTGAGTTCCGGCGAGTCCTCGGACGATGACGAAATCGGGTGAGGGAGACGGGGAGGGAGTTCGTGGAGAGGGGGAATGGACTGGGGCGGCGGAGAGGCGTCTCCAGGACGTGGCTAGAAGGCGCGGGAGGCGCCAGGCAAGCAGGTGGCGTGGAGGCCGTGGCATGCCGGCCACCGAGCTGCTTGCCGTCGTGCTGGAAGACGACAAGGAGCCAGGTGGGCTTGGGCTGCCGAAACGGTAAGTTGGGCCGAGAGGCCCAGGTAGGTGGGCTCTTTTCCCCTTTTCTAATTTCCTCTCTGTTTTTCTTTCTGCTATTTGTTTTGCTATGCTAAAATAAATAGCTAGGCATTTTATTAAATACTGAAAAAATTTATATGGCTTCATAATAATATAGACTAGCCACTTATAAAGTTTCAACATTTTTAAAATTCAAATGATTTGAATTTTAAATCAAATAGGGGTATTTCTTTAAATCCAAGGCACTGTTTGAATATTTAAAAAATCTATGAGCATGGGATGGGTCCCACATCACTTGATATGTGATCATACTCATTTATAAGACTTTTCAAAAATCTAACATGAATTTTTGGAGAAGATTTTTATCTGGCCTTTTGAATTAATTCATCTGGGGGGGGTTCCTTCTCCCATTTTGATTTTGAAATTGAATTTCCTTTGAAAATTTGACATGATGCAAGGTTACTTTGATCCTAGCACATTACCTAACAGAGGGTTCTGACAAAAAGTGTATGGAAGTTCATCAATATCATATCAATATCACACAAAAGAGGCATGGAGCCAGCAGAAATTATAGATACGTTTTGGACGTATCACCTGCCCCGATGAACGCGCCGAGCAAATTCGCCGCATGTGCCCCCTCCCCGAGCTCGTCGTCTGCGCCATCGTGATGACGGTGAGCTTGTGCTCCGTTCCCCTCTTCTCGCGCCCAAATCCGTGCCTCGTGTCGCCGTACGCGTCGTGTGCGTACTCTGGCCACCGCCATGCTCACCGTGGCCGCGCGCCGCGCACCTCTTCGTGGCCGCGTGACCCTCCTAACCTACACCGCGCGTGCGCACCAGCGGGTGTCCTCGCACCCGCGCCCCGCCCACGACCTCCACTCGCCGGAGAGGCCTCGCCACCACGCCCCTGGCCGGCGCGGGCTGTATTAACTGGTGGGTTATCCCACTGACCAGTGGGGCCCACTTGGTTAATTAACCCCCCCCCCCTTTGCAATAACCACCTGTTAAAAAGAAAAGAGAAAATACCCCCCTAGAGGATGATAGATGGGCCCTAGGTCTTTCAATTAAATTAAACAGATATTTAACTATGTGTGAATGACATCTGGGCCCCACCCCTCTGTTAAGTTATTTTAAATTGATTAATACGCCCATGTCCCTATGAGACCTGGACACCATCATTGGATTAGTAATAATATATATTTGTTTATACTATTAGTCAATGACATGTGAACCCATCCCCCTAATGAATATTTGTTATATTTAAAATAAACACTGTTAGCCTCTGTGTCTATGACAATAGGTCCCACCAGTTAGTTTGACCAAGTCAAACTACTGTTTTGGATATGTTCTATTTTAATAATAAAAGAAATATATAAAATGATTTAAACTTTGAAATTCAATATCTTTTAAACCGTAAATCAGGTGGAAAAACTTTATATATGTAAATTGATCAGAAAAATATCAGAACCTGGATACGCTACCCATACCCCCACCGCACCCCTCTAACATACCGAACCCGGGACTTTCCCTCTCCGGATCATCCGTCCGATAATTACCCGGTATCGATAAAACTTTCCGGATGGAAATGTTCCGAATATAAAAGTTGTTCGGAATGCATCAACGATCACGAATACACTATCAACATATCTGTCATATGTCTCTAACACTGTAGACATGGAATCTTCCCCTTCGGATCATTTGTTCGGCAATCAACCGATACTGATGAGCCAACCTCGGATAAATTCCTGCTCCGGGAAAAATCACCGAACACTGTGTTAGAGCCTCGTTGCTTTGTATCTTCTAGGTCATACATTTGTATTGCTATTATTGTTGTGTATTTACTATTTCTCCCACCTCCCTTATTCTCCGGTAGACCTCGTTGCTGCCGATGATGACACCGTTGCCGAGTACGACTACTTCGTCGACGACCCTACCCCTACCGTCGAGCTTCCAGGCAAGAAGAGCCATTCTCTTCCCCAGATATCGCCTATATTTTCCGTACATTTCTTGCACTAGGCATGGTTACTGCTGATGCTACGATTATAATCATATTCAATTGCATAGCCTGTTTTTGTCGCCCCTTGATGTACCTTCCTTTATCCTATGCTGCCTATAATTATATATATATATATATATTATTCAGTAGTGATCCCTGCGCATTGTTAGCTAGGATTAGATAGCGGGTCGTGATTACTCAGGAGAGTGATGCGGATACAACTTATTATAACTACACAGGTACGGTACAATGCAGACACCGCCTAAGGTCCCCTAGCTCGGCTCTACCGAGCCACCATCAAGTGTGAGCAATCGAGGAGTAATCCTCGTACCTCCACTCGTTGCTGACTCTGTATAGCCGCTCTAGGGTCCTGAGCCTCGGTTGTACTTAAGATAAGAAGTCGGGCGACCCAACGGTGCCCGCGAGCGGTATTGCGTCGGGAACGACAGGGAGGGTACGACCGATGTTACAGGTGTGCTTGGCCCCTGCTCGTATCTCGCGAGAGTTACCAAGTCGAGCTCTACCAAGAGAACACGCGAGATAAGGTAAGGAGTCGGTTCACCTTGTTGCTAACCGCAGAGACTTGGCAGGCACCGATGTACTGGTGGTCCTGACTGCTATCGTTGTCCGAAGGTAAGTTAAGTCGAGGCAACGATAACGGTTGTCACGCAGGTTAATTAAAATGCTAGATGGTTCGGCGGATGTCTTGAGTAGCCTTTTGGCTTGTACGCACTACCTACACGTGGGATGAGGAGTGTGGGCTCCCCTGCATCGTAGTCTCGTTCGAGGGTCTTCATACGTCAGCAGTACCGCGGGCTGATTACCGGGAAGTGGTGTTGTCTTCTCTTGCTCGAGCAGCGTACTTGTATTTGCTTTGATTTTGCTTCACCGGCCAGTCACGCACCGTTCAGGAGTACGTTCGGGTCAGGGTCCAAAGCCCGACGTACATAGGATATAGTCTGGCGGATGACCTCTCTGTTGATTGCCAAAGGATGGGCTACTTTGTGTCGGATAGCTTCAGTGGGGTGTTCCCTAACAAGGTGTACACCACCCTGGAGATTCGAGCGTCGTAGAGTCACGCCAGTGCACCCCAGCAGGGAAGATTAATTTATTCGAATAGTCGTGTCCACGGTAACATGACGCTTTATGCTGAAGATGGATCTTACCACTACAAACTACTACTATTAAACTATATGGTTCCGGGTTTTCTTCCTCGCCGGTAAGTGGAGGAGGGGAACTCGGAAGCATTATTATTATTAATTATTAGAACTTACTATTATACAATGTTGCAGCAACTTCTGCTACATTGTTATTACATTCATGTTATTGAACTGTTGGATGTTTCTCTTCTCATGCTGCAAGACACGTCAGAAGATGCTAGTCTTCGATAGGCCTAGCTTCTTATCTTTATTCTGATTTCTATCTCGCAGTCCACTATATACAGCCTCCCCTTTCCATTTGATACAAATTCATAAGTGCTTAGTAGCGGACGTAAGACTAGCGGGTATACTAGATACTCACCCTTGCTTTATTTCCCCTTTTCGTTTTGCCTGATCGGCCGCTACAGTCAACGTTGGAGCCTTGGAGTCCCGGAACAGGAAATCCCCGATGTCCACCACCGCAACATGAAGATCCCCGATACCTTCTACGATGTCGAGTTCCCCGTTGACCAGGAGTAGTTTGGAGGTTCCCAGGCAGGAGGCCTCACCTTTTCAATCGTTGTTTCTTTTGTGCTAGCTTTCTTAAGGTAGATCATGTGTACCTTGTGTCTGTACTCAGATACTATTGCTTCCGCTAACTTTGTGCTTTCGAGCTATTGTATTCGAGCCCTCGTGGATACTAGCTTGTATTAAACAGCTTGTATTATTTTATTTATAGAGTTGTGTTGTGATATCTCACCGTGAGTCCCTAATCTCGATCGTGTACCTTGCGTGTATGATTGCTATACACCACTTGATTTTGGGGGCGTCACAATCATCGTACGAGCTATGGATCACTCGAAATTTTCAACGCAAAATAGGTAATAACAACAGACAAAAATTACTTTGAAAAATAAAGGGGGGTGCTTGGGATACTCAAGCTAGTGGGCTCGGCCCAATAGGAGGGAGTGGGCGGCGGCTAGCTCAAGATCGCCCTAGGCGAGTTGGGCTGGGGGCACGGCTGGTTGGTGGGTTGCGCCGGCCCACCTCGCCACCTCGCCTTGGCGACGGTTGGTGGCGACTTGGGCCAGCCGGCTGCGGGCTTGCGCCGGTGTCGATCGGCGGCGCGGCGAGGCGCGCGGCAGGACCGTGGAGGACGCGAGGGAGCTCAGAACGCGTGGAGGGGGCTGGTGGGTGGCGCGGCTAGGTGTCGGTGCGGGCTCGAGATCCTGCTCGGGCCAGCCATGGCGTGAGGCAGTTCCGGCGGCTGGGCTCTCCGTCATCTCCTTCGAGGAGAGAGGAAGGTCAGGGAGAGGAGAGGGGGGCTCAGCGAGGAGGAGGAGAGGAGAGGGGCCACGGGCACGATGGCCGGTGCGATGGTCGCCGGCAGTGTCCTCGGCGAGCTCAGGCATGGCGGTGCCCGGATGGGCCCGAGCGGGCCGCGGCCGCCCTGCAGGGCCCGAGCGCCCTGGATCTGGCGACTATTGCGATTGGATATAACTGTTGAGATCGATGGAGAGCTTGGGTTTCGGGAGAGAGGAGGATTTGAGGACAGATTTGATGGAAAACTATGGGGTGGCTGCTAAAATGGACTAGGGGGAACCCTAGAATGGGTGCGAGAGAGTGGTAGTCTATTTACAGGGTGAGTTGGTTGGCAGGTTTATGCAAACGCCCTCGGTTTCTCACTCGCGCGTCTAGTGTTAGCGTTTCTGATCGTCGGGACTCCGTACGACCTCCGATTTGGGTAAATCTTCGAACCACGCGATCCACGAGGCGATCTGGTCACTTCTACCTCACTTCAATACCGTTCCGAGAACATTTTCCAACGCACAATAAAATAATCCTTTTATTAAATAGATGGGGTTTTTGTTTCGTTGATGTGACGCCCCCAAAATCAGACCATGTACAGTAATCCTACACGCAAGGTACACGATCGAGATCAACGACTCACGGTAAGATATCACAACACAACTCTACAAATAAAATAAGACAAGCTGTTTAATACAAGCCAGGGGCCACGAGGGCTCGAATACAACAGCTCGACAGCGCAAAGTTAGTGGAAGCAATAGTATCTGAGTATAGACACAAAGATACAAGGTTGGCTTAAGAAGGCTAGCAAAAATAACAACAGATCGAAAAGGCGAGGCCTCCTGCCTGGGAACCTCCAAACTACTCGTGGTCAACGAGGAAAACTCGACGTCGTAGAAGGCATCGGGGATCTTCATGTTGCGGTGGTCGGCATCGGGGATCTCCTGCTCCTGGACTCCAAAGCTCCAACGTCTACTGTAGCGGCCGATCAGGCAAAACAAAAAGGGGGAAATAAAGCAAAGGTGAGTATCTAGCATACCCGCGAGTCTTACGTCCGCTACCAAGCATTATGCATTGTATCAAATGGAAAGGGGAGGTTGTATATAGTGGTCTGCAAAATAGAAATCAGAATAAGGATAAGAAGCTAGGCCTATCGAAGACTAGCATCTTCTGACGTGTCTTGCAGCATGAGAAGAGAAACAGCCAACAGTTCAATAACATGAATGTAATAACAATGCAGCAGAAGTTGCTGCAGCATTGTATAATAGTAAGTTGTAATAATTAATAATAATAATGCCTCTAAATTCCCTTCCTCGACTCCTTGCGAGGAAGAAGACCCGAAATCATACAGTTTAATAGTAGTAGTTCATAGTGGTAAGATCCAGCTTCAGCATAAAGCATCCTGTTACCGTGGACACGGCTATTCGAATAGATTAATCTTCCCTGAAGGGGTGCACTGGCATGACTCTACGGCGCTCGTATCTCTAGGGTGGCGTACACCTTGTTAGGGAACACCCCACCAAAGCTATCCGACACAAAGTAGCACATCCTTCGGCAATCAACAGAGAGGTCATCCGTCGGACTATATCCTATGTACACCAGGCTTTGGACCCTAACCCGAACGTTCTCCTGCACGGTGCGTGACTGGCCGGTGAAGCAAAATCAAAGCAAATACAAACACACTGCTCGAGCAAGAAAAGACAACACCACTTCCTGGCAATCAGCCCGCGATACTGCTGATGTCTGAAGACCCTCGAACGAGACTACGATGCAGGGGTGCCCACACTCCTTATCCCACGTGTAGGTAGTGCGTACAAGCCAAAAGGCTACTCAAGACATCCGCCGAACCATTTAGCATTTTAATTAACCTGCGTGACAACCGTTATCGTTGCCTCTACTTAACTGACCCGCGGACAATGACAGCAGTCAGGACCACCAGTACATCGGTGCCTGCCCTGTCGTCCCACCAAGTCTCTGCGGTTCCCGACAAGGTGAACCGTCTCCTTACTTTGTCTCGCGTGTGCTCTTGGTAGAGCTCGACTTTCTTGGTTTGGTAACTCCCGCGAGATACGAGCAGGGGCCAAGCACGCCAGTAACGTTGGTCGTACCCTCCCTGTCGTTCCCGACGCAATACCTCTCGCGGGCACCGTTGCGTCACCCGACTTTCTTACCTTTAAGGACAACCGTTGCTCACGAACCTAGAGCGGCTATACAGAGTCAGCAACGAGTGGAGGTACGAGGATTACTCCTCGATAGCTGACACTTGATGGTGGCTCGGCAGAGCCGAGCTAGGGGCCTTAGGCGGTGTCTGCATTGTACAGTACCTGTAACGGTTCATATATAACGTATCCGTGTTCAATCCCCTGAGAGGTCACGGCCCGCTATCTAATCCTAGCTAACAATGCGCAGGGCTCACTGCTGAATAATTCATAATTATAATAGGAAGCATAGGATAAAGGAAGGTACATCAAGGGGCAACAAAAACAGGCTATGCAATTGAATAGGATTGTAATCGTAGCAGCAGCAGTAACCATTCCTAGTGCACGAAATGTACGGAAAAGATAGGCGATATCTGGGGAAGAGAATGGCTTTGCTTTCCTGGAAGCTCGGCAGTAGAGGCAGGGGCGTCGACGAAGTAGTCGTACCCGGCAGCAGTGTACTCGGCGGTAGCAGCGGGGTCTACCGGAGAATAAAGGGGGGGGAACAGTAAATACAAAGTAAACATGACAAACAGATGGATGACATGACATATGAAATCCTAACGGGGGTTCTAACGCAGTCAATGCACGTTGCTCGGAGCGGGAATTCATCCGGGGATGAAATACCGACTCCGGGTGATTACCGGACAGGGTGTCCGGAGGGGGAAGGGTTCCTGCCGGAGGTGTCGTGGACATCCGACAAACGTGTAGATGGTGTAACCGTGCTTGGTTAAACAATCCGAACAACTTTCGTGTACAGAATAAATTCATCCGGATACTTTGACAGTACCGGACAAATCATCGGGCAGACGGCCCGGAGGGGGGATGTCGATGTTCGTTGTGTTAGAGGGGTGTGGTGGGAATACGGATAGCATATCTGTATTCGTTGTATTTTTCTGATCAACTTTGATATATAAATTATTTTCATCGGAGTTACGGATTAAAAGATATTCAATTTTAAAGTTTTAATCATTATAAATGAATTACTGGATTTCTTTTATTAATAAACTAACATTATCCAGAACAGTGCAGTTTGACTGGTCAAACCTGACCAGTGGGTCCCACTGGTCAGCCTCACATGTTTAATAAACATTTTCTTTAATTTAGAAGTAGTAGGGCCCAACTGTCACCCTCACTAGTTTAATAAAGTCATTAATTTATCTAAACAACACAGGGGGGTCCACCTGTCATAGCCTCAATTCAACAATAGTTTATTTAACTAGTTAATTAGGGTATGGGGGCCCATTGGTCATAGAAACAGTTTATCTAACAGGATTAACTTGATGGGGGAATTAGTGCTAATGGGGATTAGCCCCTAATCAAAACGGGCCGGACCCACATGGCAGTGGGCCCATCCCACGTCTAACCGGCGCGGGGAACACCGGCGGCAAGGGCACAACGGCGAGGGGGGGTGTGGTGCGTAGGCTGCGGAGGGGGGCGCGATCGTGCGTGGCGAGCAGTACCGGGCGCGTGGCCACGGGAGGTGCACGCCGGCGAGCGCGGCAGCCGCACGGGCTCCGTCCAGGGTGGCCACGGCGAGCATGACCGTGCACTCAGCACATGCCATGGGAGGGCACGGGGTTGGTTCCATTCAAAAAAAACTCAACGTCGCATGTTGTTTGGGTTGGTTGTATCGGCTGAAGTGGAGTACAACGACGACGGCGACGAGCCGTGCGGCGGTGGCGTCGGACGCGACTGGGGAGGTGGCAACGGCGACACAAAATGCTCGAAGGAAAGGTGGGAAGCACGTTGGATCTCACAAGGAGGCGGCTGGGTAGCTCACGGGCGACTGGGGAGCACGGGGCGGCACCAATTCCGGCGAGTTCGCCGGCGACCGTTGCGAGAGAGGAAGAAGGGGGGCGTCGTCGTGGACGCAACTCCGGTTGATTCCCTGCGCAGTTCGATGGAGACGAGGACGACGCACGCTCTGGACAGCTCGGCAAGGCAAGAGGAGCTCGGTGGCCACATGACCTCGTGGCCGCGTCCATGGCGGGATCGGGCGCGATCTGTCCAGAGAGAGAGGGAGGGGGAAATGGGGGGAGGCGGCTAGGGTTAGGGTTTCAGGGGCCAAGGTGGGCGCGGGGGGACTTAAGCTCGATGGTGGCCACCGGATGGCCGCCACTGCGATGGGGGCAGGCGTGGCCGGCGTGGATGTCTCCACGGGGTGGGGTGAGCAGTAAGAGGAGGAAGAAGGAGAGGGATCTGGCGGGTTGGGCCGGGAGGAGGTGGCTCGGCCCAGTGGGAGGGTTTGTCGCGGGTGATAGATAGGTTTTCTATTTATTTTTCTTTTCTGTTATTCATGCATACAATTATATTCTAGTTTATCTAGCTGTAGATTTTTGTAACAATTGAAACCAGTTCAAATATTAGTGTTACATGATATTACAGTGCCACAAAAAGTTTGGTGGCTTATTAAAAATCTTTTTCATTTTTGTTTTATTTAAAAGGGATTAAATGCCACTGGTTTGCTACTGTTTGAATTGTTTGATTTATTTAATAGCTTCATAAATTTCCTTTGTTGTTCTATCATGGTCCAATGATTATTTGGGATTTAACAAAAGTGGTTGCACCAATTTTGGACAAGGTTTTATTTATCACATTTTTTTTACCATCCATGAAAAGGCATTTGGAGTTTGTGTTGGTTAAAAAATGATCAAGGCATGATTAGCAACAGTAATTGTGATTACTGTAGGTGATTACTGTAGCGTGACACCCGGGGTGTTACAATTCTCCCCCACTACAAGGAATTCTTGTCCCGAGAATTAAAGGTAGTGCGAGGGTAAGGTTTCGGTTTCGTAATCTAACGATTCTTCTGGTGCTTGTTGTCCTTCTCGAAGCAGTTAATCCTTCTCGTTGACGTCTTCATTTCTCTGCATCAGTGCATCTCGACGAGTTGTCATCCTTCATATAGGGTCTTCATCGTACTTACGAGTAGGCTAGGAGGAAAATTCCAAGGGCGCCGGATTGGTACCCGGTTAATCAAACGAGGTTGTCCAAGGGAATGGGGTACAAAGTATCTTCCGAGTTAAACTCGGGGAGATACATCGAGAGAAAGCAAAAGAAGGCATGATAAGTTTTCAAGTGGATATGCGGGCATTCGACGTTGATAACGGAGGATGGAAAGGGGACCAGAGCATCAGGCATAAGCACCGAGTCTGATATCGAGCTGAATATCACAAGGTAGAGGACTCGTGAGTTGCATACGAGGTCAAGACAGAGGAAATAACCTCGAGAACAGAAAGGTACAAGAGAGTCAGGTTTCGATCATGTGGAACTATGGGTTATGGGCCCACGCGTATAAGAAGGACGGTGACAAACAATGTGATCAAGTTGCAAGGTAAGTCAGGGAACAACTGGTCAACTATGTCGGCAACAACATCAATGCCAAGGGCGAGGGACGAACAGAACCATTTTCCTGCTCGTTAAGACGAGGCGGACCAATTGGCAAAGTTCTTGTCCATCGGTGGTCACCAAAAAGTCATCAACAATAGAATCATATTGTACGGACAAAGTAGTACACCGAAGTGTTTACATAAGCAGGGAATTACCACTTCTTAGATAATTTATATTCAAAGAAAGGGTAAACAGACCAATGGAAAGGAAAATGTGATGATACCCAAGTATCAGGTGTATATCTTTCCCAAGGGAAAGCAGAGAAAGATATATAGATGACCAAGTCTGTATTGGCATGCCGGGAGTCAAGGGAGGTTGTCGATGATAACACAACTCATCGAGGGGCAAGGATGGTATTTCTCATCATGAATTCAATAGACACATGGGAGAATTCAAAACATTGGTGATGACCACGACACATTATGTCAAGGGGTTTCAAGAAAATGCAATCGAATATCCACATCACCAAGCAAAAGGGGTGGTGGAGCCAAAGGTAAGCGGTGTTCTCGGTTGACGACAACCCAGAACCATGAAATGGATATTACAGGGATAGGCATTGTTTCATCACAATCCATAATATGTAGTGCAAAGGCATGATATCCTCGAGATACCAGGGGTGATACTCGAAGGTGGAATGGAGGATCATAGGTGCAGCAGAATTTATACCAAGGGGATAATTATCTTTACGAGAAGCTTTCATGATAAGTTCTACATAGTATCCATGGGCATGAACACAAAGGTTCAGGGTAGACTCCCATTTCTTCAATGCATAGCCTTTCATTCACTTCTCGTTGTCGATGAATTTGTAGCGTTCAAAAGTTTATCTGGCATAACACCAGTAGAGTAAGACCCGTAGAAGTTCATGGGTTTACACAGGTGGATGAAGCATAGATACAACCCATAGGGACATTTTACGAATCTATACGACAAACAATAGGAGCAAGAGACACAAGTTTGAAAGAAGAAGGCTGATGACACGGACCAGATGATACCGTTCGCCAAAGGCATTTCGTAACACGGGAAGCCCTTCAATGATTTAGGACACAAAGCATATGCAGGTAGTAATCCACCCAAAAGGTCAGGTGGAGGTACAGAGAGTCCGGCGTGAGTATCGGTACTCACCCATAAGAAGAAAGAATACAAAGGCATCGGATGATAGAAGCATCTGAATATTTCGATGCTTAATTACAAAGGAATTATGACTTACGTATCGGTGTATCAGATTCGGATACATCGATCAAACATGAATAAGTTGAATAGAAGCTTGACGGTTAATCAATTAAGGTTTGATTTACCGAGAACCAGCTCATGTCCGGAATAACGTCTGAGCCAGAATAATGGATTCATAGGGATCAACTGATGATTGCGTGCACTAGCACACACGATGAGTCAACAGATCAGAATGGCAATGCCAAGGGAGGTCATCAAAGAACACAAGACAAACGGGATTAACCATAGTGCGAGCAGGCAAGAAGAATCTCCAACGCAGTAGGTTGCCGAGGATTGGCGCGAGATCGGATAGTATTTCAAAGTATTTTGTGAATCAGAGGAACCACTTAGAATGAACGGATCCTCGATAAATGTGAGGAATTATCCGCAGGGGTGAAAAGAAGCTGCAAGGCAGTAGGCTCAAAGGATTCCTGAATCAACGGAAAGTATTTTGAGGCATCTTGTGAACACAAGAGCAACTGGTATTGAATGGATGAACGAAAGGTGTATGTGGTTATACATATGGCCTTATCGGTGGCAGGGAATTTTCAAGGTATCGGCACATATGGTCTCGGGAATTCAGCGGAGAGTAACTTCGGCATCTTCTGGTGAATCAGGTCATCATCTGTGATGAGGGCTCTCCGGGAGGAATCAGTCACGAGAATCCTAGAGTTAGAGTTAGCAAAATATTTAACCCGAAAGGAAGAGAGACCAGAGTCCCAGAGTAAAGGTGCAGAGAAAAAGATCCTAATACCATCTAGTTTGCGACTTGGGCCGATAAGCCACACGAAACTGCTAGTAAACTAGTTTTTCAAGGACTAGACTCGACTTCGACCAAGGAGTTGGAAGGGGGTATCCTACAGGCAGTCGGTTCTGATACCAACTTGTGACGCCCCCAAAATCAGACCGTGTACAGTAATCATACACGCAAGGTACACAATCGAGATCAGAGACTCACGGTAAGATATCACAACACAACTCTACAAATAAAATAATAAGAGCTGTTGAATACAAGCCAGGGGCCACGAGGTCTCGAATACAACAGCTCGAGAGCACAAAGTTAGAGGAAGCAATAGTATCTGAGTACAGACACAAAGATACAAGGTTTCCTTAAGAAGGCTAGCACAAATAACAACAGATCAAAAAGGAGATGCCTCCTGCCTGGGAACCTCCAAACTACTCCTGGTCAACGAGGAAAACTCGACGTCGTAGAAGGCATCTGGGATCTTCATGTTGCGGTGGTCGGCATCGGGGATCTCCTGATCCTGGACTCCGAAGCTCCAACGTCGACTATAGCGGCCGATCAGGCAAAACAAAAATGGGGAAATAAAGCAAAGGTGAGTATCTAGCATACCCGCGAGTTTTACGTCCGCTACTAAGCATTATGCATTGTATCAAATGGAAAGGGGAGGCTGTATATAGTGTACTGCAAGATAGAAATCAGAATAAGGATAAGAAGCTAGGCCTATTGAAGACTAGCATCTTCTGACGTGTCTTGCAGCATGAGAAGAGAAACAGCCAACAGTTCAATAACATGAACGTAATAACAATGCAGCAGAAGTTGCTGCAGCATTGTATAATAGTAAGTTGTAATAATTAATAATAATAATGCCTCCGAGTTCCCTTCCTCGACTCCCTGCGAGGAAGAAGACCCGGAACCATATAGTTTAATAGTAGTAGTTCGTAGTGGTAAGATCCAGCTTCAGCATAAAGCGTCCTATTACCGTGGACACGGCTATTCGAATAGATTAATCTTCCCTGCAGGGATGCACTGTCGTGACTCTACGACGCTCGGATCTCCAGGGTGGCGTACACGTTGTTAGGGAACACCCCACCGAAGCTATCCGACACAAATTAGCCCATCCTTCGGCAATCAACAGAAAGGTCATCCGGCGGACTATATCCTATGTACGCCAGGCTTTGGACCCTAACCCGAACGTACTCCTACACGGTGCGTGACTGGCCGGTGAAGCAAAATCAAAGCAAATACAAACACACCGATCGAGCATGAGAAGACAACACCACTTCCCGGCAATCAGCCCGCGATACTGCTGACGTGTGAAGACGCTCGAATGAGACTACGATGCAGGGGAGCCCACACTCCTTATCCCATGTGTAGGTAGTGCGTACAAGCCAAAAGGCTACTCAAGACATCCGCCGAACCATTTAGCATTTTAATTAACCTGCGTGACAACCGTTATTGTTGCCTCGACTTAACTGACCCGCGGACAACGACAGTAGTCAGGACCACCAGTACATTGGTGCCTGCTCTGTCGTCCCACCAAGTCTCTGCGGTTACCGACAAGGTGAACCGTCTCCTTACCTTATCTCGCATGTGCTCTTGGTAGATCTCGACTTTCGTGGTTTCGTAACTCGCGCGGTGTACGAGCAGGGGCCAAGCACGCCAGTAACGTCGGTCGTACCCTCCCTGTCGTTCCCGACGCAATACCTCTCGCGGGCACCGTTGGGTCACCCGACTTTCTTACCTTTAAGGATAACCATTGCTCAGGTACCTAGAGCGGCTATACAGAATCAGCAACGAGTGCAGGTACGAGGAATACTCCTCGATAGCTCACACTTGATGGTGGATCGGCAGAGCCGAGCTAGGGGCCTTAGGCGGTGTCTGCATTGTACCGTACCTGTAACAGTTAATATATAACGTATCCGTGTTCACTCCACTGAGTGGTCACGGCCCGCTATCTAATCCTAGCTAACAATGAGCAGGGCTCACTGCTGAATAATGCATAATTATAATAGGCAACATGGGATAAAGGAAGGTACATCAAGGGGCAACAAAATAAGGCTATGCAATTGAATAGGATTGTAATCGTAGCAGCAGCAGTAATCATGCCTAGTGCAAGAAATGTACGGAAAAGATAGGCGATATCTGGGGAAGAGAATGGCACTGCTTGCCTGGAAGCTCGGCAGTAGAGGCAGGGGCGTCGACGAAGTAGTCGTACCCGGCAGCAGTGTAGTCGGCGGTAGCAGCGGGATCTCCCGGAAAATAAAGGGGGGAGAAACAGTAAATACAAAGTAAACATGACAAACAGATGCATGACATGACACATGAAATGCTAACGGGGGTTCTAACGCAGTGCAATGCACGTTGCTCGGAGCGGGAATTCATCCGGGGATGAAATACCGACTCCGGGTGATTACCGGACAGGGTGTCCGGAGGGGGAAGGGTTCATGCCAGATGTGTCGTGGACATCCGACAAACGTGTGGATGGTGTAACCGTGCTAGTTAAAACAATTCGAACAACTTTCGTGTTCAGAATAAATTCATCCGGATACTTTGCCAGTACCGGACAAATCATCGGGCAGACGGCCCGGAGGGGGGATGTCGATGTTCGTTGTGTTAGAGGGGTGTGGTGGGAATACGTATAGTGTATCCCTATTCGTTGAATTTTTCTAATCAACTTTGATATATAAATTATTTTCATCGGAGTTACGGATTAAAAGAAATTCAATTTTAAAGTTTTAATCATTATAAATGAATTACTGGATATCTTTTATTAATAAACTAACATTATCCAGAACAGTGCAGTTTGACTGGTCAAACCTGACCAGTGGGTTCCCCTCGTCAGCCTCACATGTTTAATAAACATTTAATTTAATTTAGAAGTAGTAGGGCCCAGCTGTCACCCTCACTAGTTTAATAAAGTCCTCAATTTGTCTAAACAACACAGGGGGGTCCACCTGTCATAGCCTCAATGCAACCATAGTTTATTTAACTAGTTAATTAGGCTAGGGGGGCCCATTGGTCATAGAAACAGTTTATCTAACAGGGTTAACTTGATGGGGGAATTAATGCTAATGGGGATTAGCCCCTAATCAAAACGGGCCGGACCCACATGGCAGTGGGCCAATCCCACGGCTAACCGGCGCGGGGGACACCGGCGGCAAGGGCACAACGGCGAGGGGGGGCGTGGTGCGTAGGCTGCGGAGGGGGGCACGGTCGTGCGTGGCGAGCAGTACCAGGCGCGTGGCCATGGGAGGTGCACGTCGGCGAGCGCGGCAGCCACGCGGGCTCCGTCCAGGCTGGCCACGGCGAGCATGACCGTGCGCTCAGCACAGGCCATGGGAGGGCACGGGGTTGGTTCCATTCGAAAAAAAAATCTCCTCGTCGCACATTGTTTGGGGTGGTTGTGTCGGCTAAAGTGGAGTACAACAATGACGGCGACGAGCCGTGCGGCGGTGGCGTCGGACGCGACTGGGGAGGTGTAAACGGCGACACAAAATGCTCGAAGGAAAGGTGGGAAGCACGTGGGAGCGCACCAGGAGGCGGCTGGGTAGCTCGCGGGCGACTGGGGAGCACGGGGTGGCGCCAATTCCGGCGAATTCGCCGACGACCGTTGCGAGAGTTGAAGAAGGGGGGTTTCGTCGTGGACGCAGCTCCGGTCGATTACCTGCGTAGTTAGACGGAGACGAGGAAAGCGCACGCTCTGGACAGCTCGGCAAGGCAAGAGGAGCTCGGTGGCCACGCGACCTCGTGGTCGCGTCCATGGCGGGATCGGGCGCGATCTCTCCAGAGAGAGAGGGAGGGGGAAATGGGGGGAGGCGGCTAGGGTTAGGGTTTCGAGGGCCAAGGGGGGCGCGGGGGGACTTAAGCTCGACGGTGGCCACCGGATGGCACCACAGCGATGGCGGCAGGCGTGGCCGGCGTGGATGTCTCCATGGGGTGGGGTGAGCAGTAAGAGGAGGAAGAAGGAGAGGGATCTGGCGGGTTGGGACGGGAGGAGGTGGCTCGGCCCAGTGGGAGGGTGTGCCGCGGGCGATAGATAGGTTTTCTATTTATTTTTCTTTTCTGTTATTCATGCATACAATTCTATTTTAGTTTATCTAGCTGTTGATTTTTGTAACAATTGAAACCAGTTCAAATATTGGTGTTACATGATATTACAGTGCCACAAAAAGTTTGGTGGCTTATTAAAAATCTTTTTCATTTTTGTTTTATTTAAAAGGGATTAAATGCCACTTGTTTTCTACTGTTTGAATTGTTTGATTTATTTTATAGCTTAATAAATTTCCATTGTTGTTCTATCATGGTCCAATGATTATTTGGGATTTAACAAAAGTGGTTGCACCAATTTTGGACAAGGTTTTTTTTATCACATATTTTTTTAATATCCAAGAAAAGGCATTTGGAGTTTGTGTTGATTCAAAAATGATCAAGGCATGATTAGCAACAGTAATTCTGATTACTGTAGGTGATTACTGTAGCGTGACACCCGGGGTGTTACAGTTGACGATGGCTGGTCCTGGGCCTGGAGTTGCGACGGTGCTCGGGTGAAACCCGGTGTCGCAAAAGGTCATGTGCCATTGTGGAAAGGTTCGGTCACGCATGCCGGTACGAGAAGGAGGGGGAAATATAATCACCGATTAATAAATCGGCGAAGCAAACACTACAAACAATTCTAAAAAGCAACAAAGTAATGCAACAAATTAATTTTTTAATTAGGGTGGAATTTGTGGGCTGTTGCAGTTACCCCGAGTGGAAGGTTAAGAAGTAGACAGCAGCAAGTTTCCCCTAACTTAGAGGCTAGGGTTTATGTCTCCCGTAGGACTCCAAGGATCAACAAGTAGGTGGCAAGAAAACATGGCGCCGTTTACAACCTTGAGGGTTTCTTACTTGACATGGACCTGCACACAGCAATAAATAACTTTGCTCCCAACGATTTCAGAGAGGTTGTCAATCTCTCCGGTCTTGTTGTTTACAAAGGATCAAAGACACGGTGGAAATAGTGGTGGTGATTGCAACGAAAAGGAAATAAAAGCAGTAAACGGTTGAGGTGTAAACAATGGTGGAACTATGGACCGCGGTCCCATGATGTTCACTAGTGATGTCTCTCTCCCAAAAGACGATAAAAAATCTATGTTGGGTGAACAAATTACAGCTAGGCAATTGACAGAATTATAAATGCACCGTAAAGCTAATTATGCTACAAGAAAGTTAGAGGCTCAATCGTATGGGCACTACGCCAAGAGAAGTAGATTGTTTATTCATCAGCATCTACTCACTAATCATCCACCAGATATTTATCCAGAACATCTCGCTGGTATTAAGTTGTCAGCCCCACCCAAAGTGTAACTCAAAGCAACAGACAACCGCATTAACAAACTATGCGTAAGGTAAACAATCCTTGCAACCGCAATCACAAGAACCGCTGTTTTCTCCCTGGTGGCAACAACACATCCCCTAGTCTCATGTTTCTGTCACTCAAGCTAGACATCGGGGGCATGAAACCACAATCATGCATAACGCTCCCTCTTTCAGTTCCAATCTACTACTTGGCCAAAGCAATATAAAGCAACCGAGAACATGCAAGAATACTATGGAACTAATATAGAAAAGGTGAACCAAATATATAACTCATCACAATCTGAACATAATCTCATAATCCATCGAATCCCAGCAAACACAGCATAGCAACACAGAAACTATTAAATAGATGCCTTGATCATGTAGGGAAGCTCACAAGGGCTAAGAATTGAAGCACAAGATTGGAGACAAGATATCACATAGCTACTGGTCATAGACCCATGGTCCAAGAGGGACTACTCACAACACATCCGGGAAGCACTCATGATGGTGGAGGAGCTCCCAGAGATCGAACCTCCCTCCAGCAGGGTACCAGGACAAGGTCTTCTAGCGATCCCGATCTCGGGATCGCGGCGGCATCGGAATAGTGGTGAAATTCGCAATACGAAGTGCCTCCCGAGAGTTTACGGAATGAGGGCTGAATATAGGCCAAAGGAGGGATCGAGGGGACGCCCCACCCCTCAGGGCGGCCTCCTGGCGCGGCCTAGGGTGGGGTTGCGCCACCTGGAAGCCCGGAGGGGGGGTGGCCCCCCTCCGACTCTCCTTTGGGCATCTGGAAGCTTCTGACCTGATGATTTTTTATATATTTTTCCTAGAATTTTCTGAGCACTTTAATAATTGGTTTTTTTCCTTCAATGCACGGACAACAATAGGAAAAAACTGGCAGTGGGGCACTGAGTTAGTAGGTTAGTACAAATATGTGTAAAAAGGTATGAAAGTGTAGCAAAACACATAGCAATATCACCCATATAAGCATGGAACAAGAAGAAATTATAGATGTGTTTGGGACTTATCACCAGCTCCTGCTCTTTGCTGTCTTGTTGATCCGTTGAAGAACATCTTCCAAGAGTTGGAGAGGTCTGCTGGGCGGGTGTTTGGACTTCCATCGACTCGACCATGAAATCGGGGAGTACTTGGGTTTGATAGATGTTGGGTGCTTGAATCTTAGGTCACGAGGACTGAGCTCGATGTTCCATTGAGCAACTCGTCCCGTCGCGCCTGGGTTGTTGAGGATGTTCGAGAGTGGTGCACCGCTGACCACTGTTATTGGGTGCTCGTCAAAATAGCGTGATACCTTGCGAGAGGTCATGAAGATGGCGTAGACAAGCTTTTGATAGTGTGGGTATCTTTGCTGGGAGCGTGCGAGAACTTCGCTGAGGTAGTAGATTGGTCTCTGTATGCCTATCACTTTGCCTTCCTCGGTGCGCTCGACAACGAGTACGATGCTTAAGATGCTGCTTCTAGAGGTGATGCAGAGGTATAGGGGTTCCCATTCCTTGCGCACTGCGAGGATGGGTGGTGTTGGTAGGATTTTCTTGAGGTCGGCGAATGCATTTCGTGCTTCGTCTGTCCATTCTAAACTTTCCACCTTTCTGGAGTAATTGGTAGAACAGCAGGTTCCTTTCTCCTAGCCTGGTGATAAAGCAACTTAGAGCGGCGAGTCGTCCGGTGAGGTGTTGCACACCTTTGATTTTAACTGTTTCTTGCATCTTGGCAAACGCTTGAACTTTTTCTAGGTTGGCTTCGACTCCTCGGGCGGACACCAAGTATCCTAGTAACTTGCTGGCCAGTACGCTGAAAACGCACTTTTTCGGGTTAAGCTTGACCATGTAGTTGCTTAGCACTCCAAAAGTTTCTCGGAGGTTGATTCGTCCCAAACGTATCGATAATTTCTGCTCGTTCCATGCATGTTTTGTGCAATATTGCTATGATCTAGATACATTTTCATACACTTTTGATCATATTTGGACTAACCTACTAACTCAGTGCACCCCAGTGCTAGTTCCTGTTTTCTTCTATTTTTCTATTTCAGTTTTTCCCCATATAAAAAGTGCTCCAAAAATCCGGGAAAATCAGATAAAAAATCAGCGTGCCGGAAGCTTCCAGAGCCCCGAAGGAGGGCCAGGGGGCCACCACCAGGTGCCCAGGCGGCCACCTGGCGCGGCTAACGACCTGACCGTGCCAGGGGGCGCCTAGACCCCTGGTGGCCCCCCTGGCTGCCCCCCTTCGCCTATTTAATCTCCGTCACAGGAAACCTCCAAAGACAGAACCCTATTTCTCAAACTCTCCTTTGTTCCACCGCCGCCGTGCTTCCAAGATTGGGAGCACCGTCTCAGGACCCTTCCCGGCACCCTGCCGGAGGGAGGATCGACCTCCGGGAGCTTCTCCTCCACCATGGATGCTTCCCAGATGTGCCGTGATTAGTCTACCTTGGACCATGGGTTCGTGATCAGTAGCTATGTGATGTTCTCCTCCCCTCTTTGTTCTTCATGGTTTAGACCTCGTGAGCTACCCTACATGATCGAGGCACATATGTAATTCTTCTGTTGTTGCTATGTTGAGTTTGATGGGATCTGATGGACTCTGAGAATATGTTCAGATTGTGATAAGGTAATATATTTGGTTTTTATCTCTTATATTTTTTTCCTAAGTAATTCTTTCATGTTCTCCGTTGTTGTTTATTGCTTTGGCCAAGTAGTAGGTAGTGCTCGATTGTGGGTACATGCCCCCTGATGACACGGTTGAGTGACAGAAACATGAGTCTAGGGGATGTGCTGTGGCCACAAGGGGGAAAACAATGGTTCTTCTAACCGCGGTTGCAAGGATTGTTTACTTTATGTAAAGTTCTTTTTAATGCAATTGTTTGTTGCTTTGGGTTTACACTTTGGGTGGGGCTCGCAACTTAATACCAGCGAGATGTTCTGGATAGATACCTCAAGGTGGATGATTAGTAGTAGTTCCAGGTGGATTTCGGTCTACTTATTTTGGCGTACTTCCCATGCTTAAGAGCCTCTTCCTTTCCTTTGTAGCATAGTTAGAATTTCGGTGCGTTTATAATCCTGTCAATTTCCCATCTGTAATTTGTTTACCTCGCATAGCAGTTTTATCATCTTTTGGGAGAGAGACATCACTAGTGAACATCACGGGACCCCGGTCCATATTCTCATCACTGTTTACAAGCTCATTTACTTTTCAGTATTTACTTTCATTTGCTATCATTATCATTATCCTGTGTTTTTTATCCTTTGTAAACAACAAGACCGGAGAGATTGACAACCTCTCTGAACTTCGTTGGGAGCAAAGTTATTTGTGTCGTGTGCAGGTCCAGGAGAAGCAAATGATTCTTTTCAGATGGCGCATCACTTTCCGAACCACCTACTTATCATTGTCGGAGTCCTACGGGAGACAAACCCTATCCTCTACATAGGGGAAATTTGCTGCTATCCTACATCTCACCTTCCACTTGGGGGAACCAACGAAGGGCGAGAAGCAATTATCATCTCTCGCGTATCAATCTAATTTCTTGCGTCGTTGCCGGGGACTCCGAGTGATAAGATAGGGGAGTTGCCCACTACCTTTTACCTTTACTTTTTAGTCTTGTTAGTTTACTTTTCTGCTTTTATCTTTGTGTCTTATATCAAAAATCACAAAAAAATTATTTATCTTGTTGTTGGTAGTCCTTCTTGTTTAGATGAACATGTTAGGACTTGGTGCTTTGCGGGAATCGGAGGTTCTCGATTTCCGTCAAAGGGATGGAGAAAATATGAAGAAGGCATGGGACAGAATTTCTGAAGCACACAAAATAATTATGTCTTGGATACCTGTAAACATTGTGCTTAGGAATTTTTACCACGGTATTTTTAAGTGGTGTAAACACTCTCTTGATATTATAGCTGAAGGGGACTTTTTAGAGTATGATGAAGCTAGAGCTCTTGATATTTTGCATAGTCTATCTAGTTATTTGGTTTATGACCGTAGTATTGATACTATTATAGATAGACTCTACACTATTGAAAAGAGGATGGATGCTCTACATTTGAGGAAGGTAGAAGAACTTAAGTCCAGCAAGAAAGAAATGTGGGATATAGATGATGATTGGGAGCCCTTTGTTAGGATTACCATCTCTAACCAAGACTTTCTTGCTTTTTGTGATATTGGATCCATAGTTTCTACCATGCCAAAAATAGTTTTTGATTCTTTGAAACTAGATATGGATAAATTGTCATCTTATCATGAACATGCTAATGGAGATATTTCAGAGGTCAAAGGAAAGGTAAAAAGAGTTCAAGTTGCAATCCTTCATAGGATTGCTCTGATGGATTTCTTCATCATGGAGCCAAACCAAAGCAACATTGTGCTTGGAAGGGACTTCCTCTAAGCTATGAAAGGCTTCATTGATATTGGTAACAGGTTCATACGCTTACGCGGTAAGGCGAAAGGTAAGTACCTCTTTCCTAGGAAGAAGAAGAATGAGCTTATTGAAAATCAATTTGAAGGTTTCTACGATTTCGACGATTTTGGGGACCTTTGATTCTTCTTTTGCCTTATGCCTAGCTTAAAGGTGTAAAAGAAAGCGCTTGTTGGGAGGCAACCCAAGATGTTTTTACTTCTGTTTTTTAGTTTACTACTGTAGCAACATCATTGTATCTTTCTTTTCAAGCTTTGTGCCAAGTTATAGCCTCATATGACAAGGGAAGCAAAAGTTGTGACATGCTGTCCAGAAAACAGATTCTGTCTTCGTAACGGGAAAAATCTGATCAAATCACCAGCTCATCTTTTTGAGCTGAATTTTTTGCAGAGCTTCCTCTATACAATCGCGGTACTTTCGTTTGTTCTGAGTTTTTTGAGTTGAGTTACAGAATTACCCCAAATAAATTCTTTACTACCTGTTTTCCTGTTTTTCACAGATTCTGCCACGTTTTATCTCTCCTTACTTTTGCAAACCTTAAGCTTGCTTTTTCTTTGCAAAAACCTTTTAGCAATCTTGAGAAACAGTAGATATTCAAGAATATCTTTATATGCAATGGGAAAAAATTATATTATTAAGGTTACTAACCTCTGTAATCAGCTTATGATGAGTTATGTATGAAGGGAGTTTTCAAGTGTGCGATGGAAGATGATGAAAGAAGATCCAGGAGTGTCAAGCGCTAAAGCTTGGGGATGCCCCAATGCATCCCCAATAAATATTCAAGGAAACTCAAGCGTCTAAGCTTGGGGATGCCCCTGTGCATCCCCTTCTCCATCAACAATCATCATTTTGTCCTTTGTCTCACTATATTTTTATAACTTCATGCGTTATGTGTTATGCTTGGAGCGTCCCGCTCTTAGTTTTTATTTTTACTTTTCTTTCTCTTTTCTTTCTGTCATAACAAGTTAGACCCCGTCTTACTTTGTGTGGGAGAGAAACACGCTCCACTTTCAAAATCTAGAACACATCATAGGATTTTTCATGCCTATCTTTTTACTGTTGTGTGTTCTTTATCTTTTTGTAGCTACTGCCATGTTTAGTTTTAGTCTTAGTTTGTCTTTAGAAAGAGCGTTGGCTTTTGTTTAGTTTGTTGCTGAAACTCTCTTTATGTTGGGGCACACGGTCCGCTACGCTAGCACTAAATCAAAATTTTCTACCGCGCACAACCAAGATCACTGGTACTGGAGATGAACTACATGATTAGGGTTTACCACTAGACGTGCAGTCATGGCAGCGGACGGAGAGTTCGTGATCTGCTGCTCGAATCCCTCGAACAGATCCCTCGTACCGATCCCACGAACGGAGTCCCGCGATCCGATCCCGCGAACAGTTCGTCCAAGCGCCGCAGGTGTAGCGCCTCCAAGGGATGCACACGTACAAGGAGGAGCGCCGGGCGGCGGACTGCTAGGTCCGACGGCTCGGCCTTGAGGTGGAGTGGCGGCTAGGGTATTGGTCTGACCTCTACCCCTTCGGGGTTCACCATAGCCCTTATATAGGCGCCCGTGGAATGGCCTCAACCCTTGAGGTAATCCGGACCCTCCATCCATATTCCATTCGGATCACATCCGAATGGGCTCCTTTCCTCTTAAGCGCGCGACCCTATAGGTTAACGTACACATGGACACGTCCCGGATCACATCCAGTTCGATAGTCGGTAGTGGTTCCTAGCAGAATGTGTCGACTCCCATATATGCGTAAAGTCATAAGATGAGCCATTAAAAAGTGTCATATGCAACATTCCTTTTGCCTCACGATATATGTTGTCAAGCTCAAGGCGAGTACTTGTCACCCTTGTGATAGCTTGACCTCTCTTCTCGAAACCGTGATACAGATTCCTGAACCGGGTTAACACTTAACCCATATCACAAGGCCGTTCTTTCTGAATCTTATCACTCGAGAGGACCCAGAGAATATCTCTCCAAAGTGGAGGGGCAAATCCCATCTTGATCAACCATGTCTCGCGGCATGTATCATGACTCACCCGTAAGCTACCTTTATAACTACCCAGTTACGGTGTAGCATTTGATAGTCCCTAAGTGAGTCATTCCTCATCCTGAGAACATGCGAGGACCACAGGTCTAGGACATGGCATATACATTGTTTTGAGACTAACAGATGACAATATCTCGCTGCGTCTCAAAGTGGGTCTCTGTCCAACTCAGTGATCCCATCACTAAGTCCATACTATCGGTAGCCTCTCCATGCTCATGACTTGTGAAACATAGGCATCAATCGAATCATATACTAGTCAAGGATATGTGTCCGCATAACCTTATCAACTAGGGACCATTAGAAAAATCATCATAGAATATATAGTCTCACAAACAAGTCATATACTTATTAATACATATCAGTGATGATATTCAAGGACAATACAAATAACTCATGAATACATAAGGAAATAACATCATAACATGATTGCCTCTAGGGAATATCTCTAACAGTCTCCCACTTGCACTAGAGTCAATCAGTTAGGCATCTAAGGACCATGGCTCTTACGTGCGCCTCATGCTTCGGCATCGGGAGAGGCTTCGTCAAAGGATCAGCAACGTTTGCATCCGTGTGTACTTTGCATACATTTATATTACCATCATCTACGAATTGTCGTATGAGATGATAACACCTTTCTATGTGCTTGGATTTCTGTTGATGCCTTGGTCCCTGGCATGTGCGATGGCACCACTATTATCACAATAGAGGTCCAACGGGCTTGCCGAGTCTGGAACCACACCATGTAGGGTAATGAAATCCCTTATCCAAACACCTTCCTTTGAAGCTTCAGAAGCTGCAAGATACTCGGCCTCTGTTGCAGAATTAGCTACCGTCTCTTGCTTGGAACTTTTCCAGCTCACTACACCTCCATTCAGAATGAACACATAACAATATTGCGAACGAAAGTCATCCTTGTCGGTTTGGAAACTAGCATCGGTGTAACCCTTTACAACGAGCTCATCCTCACCTCCATAAACTAGAAACATATCCTTAGTCCTTTTCAGGTACTTTAGGATGCTCTTAACTCCTGTCCAGTGGCTCTCGCCTGGATTAGCCTGGTATCTGCTCGTAGCGCTTAGAGCATAGGAAACATCTGGACGAGTACATACCATAGCATACATGATAGACCCGATGGCCGAAGCATATGGAATCTTATCCATGCGTCTTTGCTCATCAGGAGTCGATGGACCCTGAGTCTTGCTTAGATGAATGCCATGTGACACAGGCAAGAACCCTTTCTTAGCCTCATGCATGTTGAACCTTTTCAATACCTTATCAATATACGTACGCTGGCTTAATCCAATAAGCCTCCTTGATCTATCTCTATAGATCTTGATTCCCAAAATGTAAGCTCCTTCTCCCAAGTTCTTCATTGCAAAACTATTTTTCAATGAGTCCTTGACAGCTTCAAGCATTGGAATGTCATTCCCAATCAGTAATATGTCATCCACATATAAGATTAGAAATATGATTGAGCTCCCACTAAACTTCTTGAACACACAAGGTTCCTTTTCGTTCTCGATGAAGCCAAAGTATTTGACAACCTCTTTAAAATGAATATTCCAATTCCGAGATGCTTGCTTCAATCCATAAATGGATTTCTGAAGTTTGCATACCTTATTATCATTCTCTGGATCGACAAAACCCTCGGGTTGTATCATATACACGTTCTCTTCTAGATTTCCATTAATGAAAGATGTTTTGACATCCATTTGCCATATCTCATAATCGAAATAGACAGCTATAGCTAGAATAATCCGAACTGATTTAAGCATCGCTACAGGCGAGAAGGTCTCGTTGTAGTCAATTCCTTGCACTTGTCGATACCCCTTCGCGACAAGTCGAGCTTTATGGATTTGAACATTTCCATCCATATCAATTTTCTTCTTAAAGATCCATTTGCACTCAATGGTTCTTGCACCATTATGCAGATCAACCAAGTTCCAAACTTGATTGTCATCCATGGACTTTAACTCGGATCTCATGGCCTCAAGCCATAACTCAGAATCTGGATCCACCATCGCTTCCGCATATGTCAAAGGCTCATCGTTGTCCAACAACAATACATTGCTTGCATTATGCAGCCTTTCTGACCTTCGTGGTGCGGGTGCTACTTCAACCACAGGTTCACTGACTGGCTCTGCCATAATGGCATCACTTGTCGTGCCTTCCCTGAGTGGTTTATCTCGAACCTCTTCGAGTTGCACCATCCTCCCACTAGCCTTCCTAGTGAGAAACTCTTTCTCAAGGAAGGTACCATGTCGAGCGACAAACACTTTGCCCTCTTGTCGGTTGTAGAAGTAATACCCTAAGGTTTCCCTTGGATATCCCACGAATATGCACTTATCCGATTTGGGTGCGAGCTTGTCCGACTGAAGTCGCTTGACAAACGCTTCACAACCCCAAATCTTTAGAAAAGACAAACTGTGACGCTTCCCAGTCCATATCTCATATGGTGTATTATCTACGGATTTAGATGGTACTCTGTTTAGTGTGAAAGCTGCAGTTTCTAGAGCATGGCCCCAAAATGACAACGGTAGATCTGACTGACTCATCATCGATCGAACCATGTCCAACAAGGTGTGATTCCTCTGTTCCGATACACCATTTCTATGAGGCGTTCCAGGAGGAGTGAGTTGTGGAACTATTCCACGACTCTTCAGATGATCATCAAACTCTTGACTCAGATATTCACCTCCACGATCTGATCGTAGAAGTTTGATCGTCTTGCCGAGTTGATTCTCTACTTCATTCTGAAACTCCTTGAACTTTTCAAAGGTTTCCGACTTGTGCCTCATCAAGTAGATATATCCATATCTGCTCAAGTCGTCGGTGAAAGTCACGAAGTACAGGTAACCACCTCTAGAAGTCGTGCTCATTGGTCCACACACATCAGTATGTATGAGTTCCAACAAGTCGGATGCCCTCTCGCAACTCTTTGCAAAAGGTGTCTTGGTCATCTTGCCGAGTAGGAATGATTCGCATGTCTCGAATGATTAAAAATCAAACGAATTTAAAAGTCCATCATCATGGAGCTTCTTCATGCGCTTTTCACTAATATGACCAAGCCGACAGTGCCAAAAGTAAGTTGTATTCAGATCGTTAGGTTTAAGCATCTTGGCATTTATATTATAGACAGATTCACCTTCAAGATTCAAAATGAATAACCCATTCACAACGGGCGCCAAGCCATAAAACATCTTATTCAAATATATAGAACAACCATTGTCCTTAATAATGAATTCATAACCTTGTCTCATCAAACATGAGGCAGAAATAATGTTTCGACTTAACGATGGAACATAATAACAATTAACAAGCTCCATTAAAAATCCAGAAGGTAAATTAAGTTGCATGGTGCCGACGGCTAATGCAGCAACTCTTGCTTTATTCCCGACGCGAATGTCAACTTCTCCTCTTGCGACATCTCTACTTCTTTTTAGTCCCTGCATCGAGTTGCAAATGTGAACAACCGATCCGGTATCATATACCCAAGAACTATTAGAAATATCCGCAAGATAAATGTCTATAACATATACAACAAGTGTACCTGTAGAAGACGTACTCCCACTACTCTTGCCCTTGCTGGCGAGCCACTTGTTGCAGTTCCTCTTCCAGTGACCATTCTCCTTGCAATAGAAGAAAATGGTCTCCGCGTCAGGTCCAGGCTTAGGCGCCGGGGCTAGAGTCGGGATCACATCCTTGTCCTTTCCCTTTGCGTTAGCCTTCTTCTTGGTCCATGACTTCTTGAACTTGGTCGTGTTCTGCACCATCAAAAATTAATGTGTGCCCTTCTTAATGTCCTGCTCTGCTATCTTAAGCATCCCATGCAATTCAGTGGTCTTCTTTTCCATGCCATGCATATGAAAGCTCGTAATGAACGAGTTATAGCTTGGCGGAAGAGAACCCAGAATTGTATCTGTAGCTGACTCAGGAGTCAACGGATGCCCAAGACGATCCAAAGCTTGCATGTATCCCATCATTTTGATGACATGCGGGCTCAGTGGATCACCCTCTTTCATCTTGCAATCCATCAGGGATCACCAGACGTTGAACCTTTCGGTCCTAGCCTGAACCTGAAACATGCCCTTAAGACTCTCGAACATATCGAAAGCCCTAATGTCTTCGAACTGCTGTTGCCGCTCGGGCTAGAGAGAAGCCAGCATGAGTCGGCTGATCTCTGTAGACTCATCCTTGAGTTTCTGATAAGCATTCTTAGCAGCAGCGGTGGCATTATCAGCGGGTTCCTCTGAAAGCGGATCCTCTAGAACATTTTCCTTTTTATCATGCTTGAGAACAATTCTTAGATTTCTATACCAGGTGGTAAAGTTTGTTCCATTCAGTTTATATTTCTCAAGGATGGATTTCAACGCAAAATTGGTAACTGGAGCAGGTGGTGCCATTGATCTACAACATAAAATGCAAAATACTAAGACATGTATTCATGAAGAGCAATTCATATTAAACGCTTTAATAAAATGACTCCCACTAAGTTCAACATCCCTCTAGTTGACACTAAGTGATTCAGGATCTGATGGGGAGAATTGACTAGTGAGCTTTTGCTTCACGGCTAGCCGACTCGACCTACCGGTAAGCAACTCCTTGCTAATCGCATCAACCATACGACTCATGTTTGTTGATGCGCATCACATACACACCAACACCTATGCCCTGAAGCCCAAAACTGTTTTGATAGCCTCGACAAGTTAACCAAGTGCTATGCGTGTAAGTGACTGACACAAACCCATCACGCCAAGGAGATCTAGCAGCACCCTAATTTTATAGGCCTACTACTAAACATACATGACATGTGATGTGCAGCAATTGGGGAGGCAAATTTTACTTGACATTCTTTGAGGGATCATCCTACTTAAAACATCTACCATGTCAAAGAAGGATGCATAAAGGGTTAAACTTTCACATGCAGTTTATACAAGTGATATGGTATAGCCCCTTTATCATAGCGCATGGTGATCTCCATCTCCATGTGCGCGAACCTCCCATGGCGATCTCCATCTCCATGTACGGTTGTCCTCGTAGTGATCTCCATTGCCACGCCATGGTGTCAACCACCAAGTGTTACATAAGTTACTATGCTATTAAAAACTAATATCTATGAAAGTAAATTACATTACATGGCTCCACAAGTTGACACGCAGGTCATTAATACAATAATGAGACAACCATATGGCTCCAGCCGGTTGTCAAAACCATGACACGCAGGCCATGAATAATAACATACACAATGGGCTATACCAAATCACAATCATACCCTGCAAAACCAAGTTAGACGTTCTACCACCGTCTAAACCTCTTTTAGCACTAGTCAAATTAGGTCTGTGAAAATTGCTATTTTGCATATCTTTTCATTATGCATCGTTTGGTAGGTCACGAAGCTCAATCGGAGTTCATATGGCCAAGATATGGCCTCTGAACCGAACCTGCTCACAAATTTCTGGACAGCGCAGATCAGATATACGCCGTGTCCTGATCTGTGTCCCAGATCAATCACCTAGTGATATCCGCGTGCCAAAATAGGATTTACGACTCACTGTCTATCCCAATGGCGGATAACCGACCTCTAGGGATAAGTTGTGGCACAACCTAACTAGCTCGCGCCTCAGGACAGATCATGACATCAAGAACCTCAAACATGCAAAACTAATCTGATCTACCATCACATGATCCGATCTACATATCTCCATATGAAATTCAATCACGAATTCATCACCACGCAGCAGAGGATCTAATACAACTGTTGGGGCACACGGTCCGCTACGCTAGAGCTAAATCAAAAAAATTACCACTCACAACCAAGATCACTGCTACTGGAGATGATCTACATGATTAGGGTTTACCACTAGACGTGCAGTCACGACAGCGGAAGGAGAGTTGGTGATGCGTGTCGGCGGCTGCTGCTCGAATCCCTCGAACCGATCCCTCGTACCGATCCCACGAACGGAGTCCCACGACCCGATCCCGCGAATAGTTTGTCCAAACGCCGCAGCTGCAGCGCCTCCAAGGGATGCGCACGTACAAGGAGGAGCGCCGGGCGGCGGACTGCTAGGTCCGACGTCTCGGCCTTGAGGTGGAGTGGTGGCTAGGGTTTTGGTCTGACCTCTACCCCTTCGCGGTTCACCCTAGCCCTTATATAGGCGCCCGTGGAATGGCCTCAACCCTTGAGGCAATCCGGACCCTCCATCCATATTCCATTCGGATCACATCTGAATGGGCTACTTTCCTCTTAAGCGTGCGACCCTAGAGGTTCATGTACACATGGACACGTAACGAATCACATCCGGCTCGATAGACGGTAGCGGTTCCTAGCTGAACGTGCCGACTCCCATATATGCGTAAAGTCATAAGATGAACCATTACAAAGTGTCATATGCAACATTCCTTTTGCCTCACGATATATGTTGTCAAGCTCAAGGCGAGTACCTGTCACCCTTGTGATAGCTAGACATCTCTTCTCAAAACCGTGATACAGATTCCTCAACCGGGTTAACACTTAACCCATATCGCATGGCCATGCTTTCTGAATCTTATCAATCGAGAGGGCCCAGAGAATATCTCTCCAAAGTGGAGGGGAAAATCCCATCTTGATCAACCATGTCTCGCGGCATGTATCATGACTCACCCGTAAGCTACCTTTATAACTACCCAGTTACGGTGTAGCGTTTGATAGTCCCTAAGTGAGTCATTCCTCATCTCGAGAACATGCGAGGACCTAAGGTCTAGGACATGGCATATACATTATATTGAGACTAACAAATGACAATATCTCGCCGCGTCTCAAAGTGGGTCTCTGTCTGTCAGAACCCTCTGTTAGGTATATGCTAGGGTTAGCAAGTAACTTTGCATCATGTTAAAAATTTCAAAAAGAAATGGAAATGGGAGAAGAAACCCCCCGCCCATATGAATTTAATTCAAATGGCAAGATAAAAAGTTGCTCCAAAAATTCCTTTTGCATTTTTGAAAAGTCTCGTAAATGAGTGTGACCACTTATAAAGTGATTTAGATTCAAACCCATGCTCAAAGATTTTTCAAATATTCAAACAGGAGCATGGAATTAAATAAATACCCCTATTTGGATTTGAATTCAAATATTTTGAATTTCAAAAATGTTCAAACTCTGGATATGACTAGCTACTGGTCATGTAATGCCATATAAAAGAGTTGAGCATTTATAAAAATATCTAGCTAATTATTTAGCTAAGACAAAACAAAATACAGAAAATAAAAAGAAACAGAAAAAGGAAAAAGGAAAAAGGCTTACCTCGCTTTCGGCCCAACTTAACCCCCAGCTGGCCCAGCCCACCAGCCCTGCTTGTCGTCTTCCTCCTCGTGCCCAGAAGCAGCTCGGTGGCGGCCAGCGCGCGCACCGGCGCCACCTCGACGCCCAGGGGCTTCCAGGCCTCCCCAGCTCTCCAAAGCACGCCACGGAGACGGCCTCGAAGCCCCCTTCTACTTCCCCCTTCTCATAGCTCTCTCCCCCGCTCTGGTTCTTCGTCTCCGTCACCGACAGGAGCTCGCCGGAGAACACCACCGTGCACACTCGCGTCCACCGCAGGATTCAGCACCAACAACCATGTCCCCCGTGCGCAGAGTCGTCGTCTTCGTCGATCTGGAGAAGCTGGCGTCCTAATTTGACCCGAAACCGTCGCAATCATCACCACCGTCTCGCCGGAGCCGCCGTGCGCCATCAACGAATTCCTCACCTACAGAGCTTCTCCGACCGCGCCGACGCCTCCGTTGCATTCGTGGTGAGCTTCTGCTTCACCCTATCTATTCCATAGCCACCCCCCTCTCTCTCTGTCGCCGTTCTCCATGAAAGCCGAGGAGCACCGCCGCCATGAACGACGTCGAGGAGGCTGTGAGGTAAAAGTTGTGGAAATTATCCTCGCCGACACCCGCTTGAAGGGTGACGAGATCCGGGCGGTAACTGATAGTTTCATGTGTGTACCAGTACACCCCTGCAGAGTTAAGAAACTATTCGAATAGCCGCGTCCGTGGTAAGGGACTACTTGGAAAGTTGTGCCTAATTATTAGACAACTTCAATGGATACTTATAAAACTTGCCAAGATAAGCGTGAGTGCTATGGCGTGCTTTCTCGTGGGGAAGTCGAGGAAGGAACCATAGTGGTGTAAATGGTTGGAGACATGTAGTGGAATCGTGTACGCTTCTTACCTCAAGTCTGGTACTCGTAGTTCAGGACTAGCTAAGTCAAAGCTGGCACTTCTGCTTATGAACCCCACCTCCTTTTGCCTTGATACATGTGCATGAGTAGTATAGCTCCTACGTAAGTCTTGCTGAGTACGAATTTGTACTCACGTTTGCTTATTCTATGTTTTAGATGAACCTACTGACCCTGAAGGTGGATTCTTCCTGGAGCTCGATGACTGAAGCCAAGCTAGTGTAGTCCCAGTCAGACGACTGGTCCCTCGTGGAATGGCTTGTTTATAGATAAGGCTTCTCTAAGCCATTTGTTAAACTTGTCTGTACTCAGACCTACTTTGCTTCCACATGTTTGATGTAATGTTGGATCACAGACTTGTGATCTTTGTGGGCACTCTGTAAGAGTTATTAATAAAGTTGTATACTTTGTAGAGAATTGCAATGATACCTGTTGTTCATACTAGACATGTGTGATGCGTGTATGATTATAACATGCATGTCTTGGTATGGGTTTTCGAGACCTTAGTTGTGATCTGGCTGGCGGTCTTTTATACACCAAGTGGCCCTTAGATGTGCGCAGCTTGGGGCATCGCGATGCGATTGCTCGTGACTCTGTCACGTGCACACTTTGATGTATGATCGAGCCCGCCCTAGACCCCGACTAAGTGATCGGGCTGGAGTAAGTCTATGTAAGGGTTATAATACAATCGATAGTATGGTTGAGGCGACTTGTCTATGAGTATGGGAGTTCACCACCCATATCATTTAGACTTGTGTGCGGACGATGAGGACCCATCTCAGTTGATCATCCGGCCTGGATGGGATGCCCCTCACGTTCGATGCTTTCTGAGAACGTTCTGTGCTTGGACTTGTCTGCTTAGACAAGTGGGTACGGTTCTCGGCTCTCCATATGATTGTGTTGTAAAGGGTCTTGCATACGCTAACCCCGGGTCCCGACAGACTTGGTATCAGAGAAGGACTGACTGTAGGATTACCAGCCTTGGTCGAAGTCGAGTCTAGCTTGCTATAATTATATAGTTACTCTGGGTATATAAGGGAACAACTTAAGGCTTCTTTTTTCTCCTTTCCTTCATCGTTCTGAGTTCTGAGTCACCCTCATCTTGTTCTACGGGAATATAGGACTAGGCTCATCTATGTGTTACTAGAACATCTCGTTGTTTGCTTCCTTGTAGCCGTAGGAAAGTTGTGTTCGGTTTGCTAGAGTAGTTGTTATTCCTGATTCCTTACATCGTATGTAAGTGTTGTTTCTATGTTGTAAGAAAGTTGTTTTCTCTTGCAATTACAGCCGTTATGCTTCCGGATTTATTCCGTGTCTCGATGAATCATTGCCTTCGCATTATTATCTTTTCCGCCTAAATCATATCCTTTTATCCTTGCCTCCATCGTACAACCTGTTCTGATTGTTGATTTTTATCACACAAGATGTCAGGTGGAACTCGTAGTGTTGTTCTTCGGAATCGAGACCGTGATCGGAATCGAAATTATGATGAACCTCCACCACCGCCTTCTGCGGCAGAAATCATGATGGAAGCTGAGCGGAATAGACGTGATCAAATACACCTTCTGGAGCTCATCGAGAAGAATACCGCCCACCATCGTAATGTGGTGGTCAGCATTCAGGACTTCATCCTTCTCAAGCCACCGGTATTCCGATGTTCTTCTGAGCCCCTCGAAGCTGATGATTGGCTCCGTTCCATCGAGCGTAAGCTTGATACAGCAAATGTTTCTCCCGATGACCGAGTTATTTTCGCGGTATACTTCTTGGAAGGTGCTTCTCTTCAGTGGTGGGAGAACTATGTTGCAATGCAGCCAGATGGTCACGTAGTGACTTGGCAGGAGTTCTGTGTTGCCTTTAGAGGGTACCACATTCTGGATGAGTTTATGGAGCGCAAGAAGGAAGAGTTCTGCAATCTGAATCAAGGAGAGATGTCCATTCATGAGTATGTGAGGGAGTTCAACCGTCTTGCTCGTTATGCCCAAGATGAGATCACAACCGATGCTAGAAAGCAGGCAAGGTTCCGCAAGGGACTTAGCCCCATCCTTCTTCATGATCTCAACCTCCTTGAGTTTGCCACCTTTGAGGATTTAGTCAACAGATCCTTCAGAGCTGAGCATGGCAATGAAGTTTTCGAGAAGTCTCGCAAGCATGCTCTTGAGCTTGCCCCTTCTTCCAGTTCACGCCCTCAGAAGCGCATGATCTGGATTCCTAACATTTTGTTCCACCAAAACAACCCAGCTCCCCGTACTATCTTTGGAGCCTACTTCAGGTGTGGCCAGCCTGGTCACTACTCTCGTGAGTGCCCCATCAGTCAGAATGCTCCACCTCATGCCAAAGGGAACCCAAATGTTCGTGCCAAGCCACCCCCGAAGGTTTCCACTGCCAAGCCTTCCACTTCCGCAAATCTTGGACATGTAAACCAAATCTCAGCTGAGGAGACTGATGGTACTTCTGACGTCATTCTTGGTACGCTCCCAGTCAATTATGTTCCCACTTCTGTCCTTTTCGATCCAGGAGCATCTCACTCATTCATGTCGGAGAGTTATGCACTTCGGCATGAGATATCCTTTGATGAAATGTTCACCCCAATGATTATTCAAACTCCTGGATCCAAGTGGCAAACTAATAGAGTAAGCCATGGCAATCAAATTGCAATTGAGGGTTTAGTATTCCTTGCTTCACTCATAGCCCTCAAGTCTTCAGACATTGATGTCATCCTTGGTATGGATTGGTTATCAAGACAAAATGCTTTTCTTGATTGTAAAGCCAAGTCGGTTAGACTTACACATCCTTCAGGCCAGACAATAGATTACTCCTCACCAAGAACAAGAACCCAGATGCATTCTTTGAATGTGCTTCCCCTTCCCGACCTTGAAGATGTTCTGGTGGTTCGTGACTTCCCGGATGTCTTTCCTGAAGAGCTGCCGGGCATGCCACCCGACAGATGTGTAGAGTTCATAGTGGATCTTATGCCAGGAACCGCACCAATTTCCAGACGCCCATACAAAATGGCCCCACGTGAGTTAGCTGAGCTTAAAATCCAACTTGAAGCTTTGTTGGCAAAAGGATTCATCCGCCCTAGCTCATCGCCATGGGGTTGCCCCGTTCTGTTCGTAACGAAGAAAGATGGAACAGAAAGGATGTGCGTAGACTATCGCCCGCTAAATTTAGCGACGATAAAGAACAAGTACCCACTTCCCAGGATCAATGATCTTTATGATCAACTTGCTGGATCATCTGTCTTCTCCAAGATGGATTTGAGATTAGGTTATCATCAAATCAAAATCCGAAACGAGGACATTCCCAAAACGGCTTTCCCTACTCGTTATGGTCTTTACGAGTACACCGTCATGTCCTTCGGTTTAACCAATGCCCCCGCCACTTTCTCGCGCATGATGAACTCGATCTTCATGGAGTACCTAGATAAATTTGTTGTAGTTTATCATGATGACATTCTCATCTACTCGAAGAACGAAGAAGAACATGCCGAACATCTCAGGCTGGTATTGATGAAACTTCGAGAGCATCGCTTGTATGCTAAATTCTCCAAGTGTGAATTTTGGCTACCAGAAGTGACCTATCTAGGCCACGTGATTTCTGCCAAAGGCATTGCTGTCAATCCCGAGAGAGTTCAGGCCGTCCTTGACTGGACTCCACCTGAATTGGTTAAGCAAGTTAGGAGTTTTCTTGGCTTAGCAAGCTATTGCCGCCGCTTCGTCGAGAACTTTTCTAAAGTTTCAAAGCCTCTAACTGAACTCCTCAAGAAAGATAAGAAATTCCTATGGACTCCCGAGTGCGAGGAAATCTTTCAAAAGCTAAAAAGATGATTGACTTCTGCACCCGTTCTTGCGCCTCCAGACACCAAAAAGGATTTCGAGATCTTTTGTGACGCCCTCACGACAAGGGTTAGGATGCATACTTATGCAAGATAGACATGTGGTAGCTTATGCTTCACGCCAGTTACGTACACATGAAGAGAACTATCCTACCCATGATCTTGAACTCGCTGCCGTAGTTCATGCCCTGACAACTTGGCGAAATTACCTCCATGGTAATCGTTGTGAGATCTATTCCGACCACAAAAGCCTCAAATACATATTCACCCAGCCAGATCTTAATGTCAGGCAAAGACGCTGGATAGAGTTGATAAAAGATTACGACGTAGGAATCTCATACACCCCAGGCAAAGCCAATGTCATGGCTGATGCACTAAGTCGTAAGTCGTATTGTAACAACCTCATGTTACAACAGTATCAACCCCTTCTTCATGAGGAATTTCGCAAGCTCAATCTTGAGATTATTCCTCATGGCTATCTTTCTACCTTGGTGGAGAAACCAACCCTTGAGTATAAAATTATAGCCGCCCAGAAACGTGATAGTGGTATTCGAGAGATCAAGAAGAACATTGCTAGCGGAGTTGCTAAATGTTTCTCCATAAATGATCAAGGTGTCGTCTTCTTTGGCACTCAATTGGTTGTACCATGAAAACACAATCTTAGGAGGCTAATACTTAAGGAGGCTCATGACACACCCCTTTCGATTCATCCTGGTAGCACAAAGATGTACCGAGACCTACGCCTGAGATTTTGGTGGACTAGGATGAAACGAAAAATTGCTCAGTATGTTGCCGAATGTAATGTTTGTCGTCGCATTAAGGAAGAACACCAAAGACCTGCTGGCACTCTTCAACCTTTGCCTATTCCAGAGTGGAAATGGGACAAAGACAGTATGGATTTCATCACTGGCTTTCCAAAAACCCAGAAAGGAAATGATTCCATCTTCGTTGTGGTGGATAGACTTTCCAAAGTTTCTCACTTCCTTCCAGTTCGCGAGTCTATAACTGCTAGCCAGTTAGCGGACTTGTATGTCTCTAGAGTTGTGTCTCTTCATGGTGTTCCTTTGGAAATCAATTCTGATCGTGGTAGCCTTTTCACCTCTAGATTTTGGGGGAGCTTTCAGAATGCTATGGGAACTCATATCTCCTTTAGTAGATCTTTCCATCCTCAGTCTAGCGGTCAAGTTGAAAGGGTTAACCAAATTCTTGAAGACATGCTCAGAGCTTGTGTTATCTCATTCGGAAAGAATTGGGAGAAGTCTCTTCCATTTGCCGAATTTTCTTATAAGAATAGTTTTCAATCTAGTCTGAACATGGCTCCTTTTGAACTCCTCTATGGACGACGATGTCGAACACCCCTTAACTGGTCAGAAACCGGTGAAAGACAATTATTTGGACCGGATATGATCATGGAAGCAGAAGAGCAAGTTTGCATTGTTCGTGATCAATTGAAAACAGCCCAATCTTGTCAGAAAAGCTACTATGATCGTCATCATAGGCAAGAAAGCTACAATCTGGATGAGAAGGCTTACCTTCGGGTTACTCCACTGAAGGGGACCCAACGATTCGGTATCAAAGGCAAGTTGGCCCCACGTTATATTGGACCTTTCCGCATTCTTGCTAAACGTGGAGAAGTTGCCTACCAACTTGAAATACCCCCGCACATTTCCCGAGTACATGATGTATTCCATGTGTCACAACTCAGGCGTTGCTTCAAGGACCCCATCCGCGAAGTCGACCATGAAACGCTTGATCTCCAAGATAACCTTTCTTGTCGAGAGTACCCCGTTCGTATTCTTGATTCCGTAGAGCGTGTCACTCGTCGTCAAAAGATTAAGTTTCTGAAAGTGCAATGGTCACACCACTCTGAGAGAGAAGCCACGTGGGAAAGAGAATACCGTCTCAGTGCCGAGTACCCCTCCTTCCTCCCGCAGACTTCTGAATCTCGGGAAGAATTTCTTTTGAGTGGGGGCGAGTTGTCAGAACCCTCTGTTAGGTATGTGCTAGGGTTAGCAAGTAACTTTGCATCATGTTAAAAATTTCAAAAATATATTGAAATGGGAGTAGAAACCCCCCCATATGAATTTAATTCAAATGGCTAGATAAAAAGTTGCTCCAAAAATTCCTTTTGCATTTTTAAAAAGTCTCATAAATGAGTGTGACCACTTATAAAGTGATTTGGGTTCAAACCCATGCTCAAAGATTTTTCAAATATTCAAACAGGAGCATGGAATTAAATAAATACCCCTATTTGGATTTGAATTCAAATATTTTCAATTTAAAAATGTTCAAACTCTGGATATGTCATGTAATACCATATAAAAGATTTGAGCATTTATAAAAATGTCTAGCTAATTATTTAGCTAAGACAAAACACAATACAGAAAAGAAAAAGAAACAGAAAAAGGAAAATGGAAAAAGGCTTACCTCGGCCCAACTTAACGCCCAGCTGGCCCAGCCCACCAGCCCTGCTTGTCGTCTTCCTCCCCGCGCCCAGAAGAAGCTCGGTGGCGGCCAGAGCGCGCACCGGCGCCACCTCGACGCCCAGGGGCTTCCAGGACTCCCCGTCCTCCAAAGCACGCCACAGAGACGGCCTCGAAGCTCCCTTCTACTTCCCCCCTCTCATAGCTCTCTCCCCCGCTCTGGTTCTTCGTCCCCGTCACCGTGCACACTCGCGTCCACCGCAAGATTCAGCACCAACCACCATATCCCCCGTGCGCAGAGTCGTCGTCTTCGTCGATCTGGAGAAGCTGGCGTCCTAATTTGACCCGAAGCCGTCGTAATCATCACCACCGTCTCGCCGGATCCGCCGCGCGCCATCGACGAATTCCTCACCTACAGAGCTTCTCTGACCGCGCCGACGCCTCCGTTGCATTCGTGGTGAGCTTCTGCTTCACCCTAGCTATTCCATAGCCACCCCCTCGCTCTCTCTCGTCGTTCTCCCCGAAAGCCGAGGAGCACCGCCGCCATGAACGACGTCGAGGAGGCTCCAATGATCCTCATTCTTGTCCGTGACGTCTGTTGCGTTCCTGGTGCTCCCAGGGTCACGTAGCACTAGCGCGACCCCAAGCTCCGCCCCTGTAGCAACCTCGCCGCCAACCCCGAGCCACGGCCGCCGCTAGGGCTCGAGGCCGGTGTCACTACGGTGCACCCCAGCACCCGTGGCATGGCTCCTTCGAAGCGCAATGACTCGGGCTTCATTTTGATGGTCTCGGCGCACCGTTTGGACCCCTGTAGCGCCGACCCCGTGCAGCGCCGCCGTCACGGTTGGTCGCCGGCGACTAGCCTCCGGCGAGGCCGACGTCGACGGCCATTAGCCACTAATTAACCCCCCGCCCCTCAGCCACTGCCAGGTGGGCCCGAGGCCCCCAAATCCTCTTTGTTTAATTAAACAGAGAGGGGATTAGGCCCTGAGTCAATGACAGGTAGGGCCCCCATGTCAGTTTGACTGGGTCAACCCCCTGATGTCATGCTGACTTAGTGCTGGCGCAATAATTCCGTGTTTTGTTTAAAAGAAAGTCAAGAAGTTATAGAAAAGCCAAAAAATAGCTAAAACTTTAGAAAATCATAACTAATTCATTTTAACTCCAAATTGGACAAATAATATGTCTAAAACTATCAGAAAAATACAAGGATTCTGAATGTGCACTTTGTTTCCATGTTTGACCATTTTAAAATGGGTGAACAGTGGCATATGTACATATGGATCCTTTTTCAAATTCAAATTTGGAGTGATTTTTCAAATGACTTTGCAACACACTTCTTTTAAATGGTTTCATCCACACATCAGAGACTTTACCTCACCTTTACAACATCATTTCATGCTCAACCATTTCAAATGAACATTCATGGATTCAAATGCATTAAAATTCATCGATAAATCAAATGGAGTTTTAATTTGCAATTCAATTGAAATATACTCCTTTTAAATGGAATAACTCACACATCAGTGACACATACATCAAGTTTCAACCTTCAACTCATGTGTTTGAGCATTGTCTTATTATTGTTTCGATGTTTGTGTTGTTTGTCGAATAGAGGTGGAGCCGGACCCGAGATCACCCCCTTCGTTGAAGATACCGTGACTGAACCTCGTCAGCAAGGCAAGCAAACCCCCCATTGATCATGTCGATAAAATCCCAATTCCCTCTCAGTCTCGCTTATGCATTGTTTAGGATGATTACCATGATGCGTTTCTACCGCATAGTTGAACCCATTCCTTTGCATGACCTATCATTTTGTCACAGTACTAAGCAAACCACAATCCTAGCAAATGTAGGAGTTGGTTGATATCATGTGGCCCCTGCAACGGTTACTGCTTATTGCATGCTTAGAGTGATACAATGATGATACTGTTATGTGAGTAGGGATGGTAGTGATCATGATGATGATGGTGGAAATGTGTTGGTGAATCTACCCTAATACAAGGTGAACGATGAGGGAATGTGTAGGAGTACACAGTCGGTTGTCTCGTTGAACACCGCCTTAAGCCCGAATTCTTGTGTGGTGATCCAAGACGAAGAGTACTACCACATGTTGGGCACATGGACCCCCGCTCAACCTACTAACTCACCCCTTCTCAGTTCAATGAGTCGCAGTAGTTCGGAGTTCTGGTAGGTCTGTGGCACGGTCTGCGAAGTGGAAGAACGGCTATTCAGACCGGCTTGGGACCCTGCACACATCTTCTGGGACAACATCGGTAAACCGGCCGGGTTCACGATGTGGACTCCAGCCCAGATACGCGTCTCCATTGTACTTGAGTTGGCTGTGAGGTAAAAGTTGTGGAAATTATCCTCGCCGACACCCGATTGAAGGGTGACGAGATCCCGGCGGTAACTGATAGTTTCATGTGTGTAGCAGTACACCCCTGCAGGGTTAATAAACTATTCGAATAGCCGCGTCCGTGGTAAGGGACTACTTGGAAAGCTGTGCCTGATTATTAGACAACTTCAATGGATACTTATAAAACTTGCCAAGATAAGCGTGAGTGCTATTGCGTGCTTTATCATGGGGAAGTCGAGGAAGGCACCATAGTGGTGTAATTGGTTGGAGACATGTAGTGGACTCGTGTACGCTTCTTACCTCAAGTCTGGTACTCGTAGTTCAGGACTAGCTAAGTCAAAGTTGGCACTTCTGCTTATGAACCCCACCTCCCTTTGCCTTGATACATGTGCATGAGTAGTATAGCTCCTACGTAAGTCTTGCTGAGTACGACTTTGTACTCACGTTTGCTTATTCTATGTTTTAGATGAACCCACTGACCCCGAAGGTGGATTCTTCCTAGATCTCGACGACTGAAGCCAAGCTAGTGTAGTCCCAGTCAGACGACTGGTCCCTCGTGGAAGGGCTTGTTTATAGATAAGGCTTCTCTAAGCCATTTGTTAAACTTGTCTATACTCAGACCTACTTTGCTTTCGCATGTTTGATGTAATGTTGGATCACAGACTTGTGATCTTTGTGTGCACTCTGTAAGAGTTATCAATAAAGTTGTATACTTCGTAGAGAATTGCAATGATACCTGCTGTTCCTACTAGACATGTGTGCTGCGTGTATGATTATAACATGCATGTCTTGTTATGGGTTTTCGAGACCTTAGTTGTGATCTGGCTGGCGGTCTTTTATACACCAAGTGGCCCTTAGATGTGCGCAGCTTGGGGCATCGTGATTCGATTGCTTGTGACTCTGTCACGCGCACACTTTGATGTATGATCGAGCCCGGCCTAGACCCCGAATAAGTGATCGGGCTGGAGTAAGTCTATGTAAGGGTTATAATACAATCGATGGTATGGTTGAGGAGACTTGTCTATGATTATGGGAGTTCACCACCCATATCATTTAGACTTGTGTGCGTACGATGAGGACCCATATCAGTTGATCATCCGGCCTGGATGGGATGCCCCTCACGTTCGATGCTTTCCGATAACGTTCTGTGCTTGGCCTTGTCTGCTTAGACAAGTGGGTACGGTTCTCGGCTCTCCATATGATTGTGTTGTAGCGAGTCTTGCATTCACTAACCCCGGGTCCCGACACTGTCCAACTTAGTGATCCCATCACTAAGTCCATACTATCGGTAGCAACTCCATGCTCATGACTTGTGAAACATAGTCATCAATCGAATCATATACTAGTCAAGGATATGTGTCCGCATAACCTTATCAACTAGGGACCATTAGAACAATCATCATAGAATATATAGTTTCACAAACAAGTCACATACTTATTGATACATATCAGTGATGATATTCGAGGACAATACAAATAACTCATGAATACATAAGGAGATAACACCATAACATGATTGCCTCTAGGGCATATCTCCAACACTTTAGTTTTCATGTTTATCTTGTTAAGAGAGTTGGTTGTTATACTGAGTTGTGTCTTGTCTTGAAAGTAGGTAACTGAGGTTGCTATTTAATTTTAGTAGTAACTTGCAATAGTTTTGAGGTATTGATGTGAGTAATGTTTGAACTTGTGGTGTCAAGAGCTCTAGTCTATTAGTGATAGGTGTCGTATTTTGGGAAATCTGTGTTTATTTTCAAAACCTACAAAACTAGTTGAGAACTCTAGCTACTAGATGGATCGTTAATCTTTGGAGGAATCGAGTATTGGAGTACACTCACGTACCATGAGTCGAGGATGCGCAAGGATAACCAAACCCCCATACACTCCTCCTCGGGGTACTTGTCTCTTTGTGAACCTCCTCATTAGATTGAGAGTTATCGATAATAAGTGCATGAGTTCTTCCGACTAATGTGAGTATTGAAAGTTGACACTTCCACCTCCTCATATTTGCTAGCCTCTCATGTGTCGTGCATTGCCTTATTATCACTTCGAGATTTGGCGTCCACCTTCACCGGTACATCCAAACCCTTGGCATGATACGCTCTGTCATCATAAACCTCCTTATATCTTTCCTCAAAACAGCCACCATACATACCTATCAAGGAATTTCCATAGCCTTTCCGAGATATATTGCCATGCAACTTACACCTCTTCATGACTTGATCTTCATGTCATACAAGTTCCTGCAACACTGGCAGCGACATACATTGCATACATCATCATAGCTACATCTTCTTTATGATTTGAGTACCTTGTAAAGTGTGAAAGATCTTCTATACCCTCTTATAAATTAGAGTGTTGCCTTAAGTGAGGAAAAGATCCCAAAGTGGACAAATTAAAAGATCCCAAAGAGGACAAATGAGAGTTAAATAGAAAGAGCCATTGAGGCCACCAAAAAATACAAAAAAAGAGAAAAATAAAATAAAAAGAGAGAAAGGGGCAATACTACTATCCTTTTGAAAGATCCACACTAGTACTCCCTCTTATCCTTGTACTCCATATAGATGATCATGCATATAGCTATGTGGGGACCTTCACACTATAGAACTTGGCTTGCATATTCCAAGGATGAGCCTCCTCAAAAGAGCTCTAGGTCTTCATGAGCGAGCAAGTTAGATGAACCCCCACTAGTTCCATTGGAGTGCTTTTCAGCTCATATGTGCATCTGCCGCATGGCAATCCCTACTCCTCACATCATATCTGTGGGCACCCCGGACTATATGTCCGAAGCGGCCAGCTTTGCATACCGTCATGCTCCCATGATCAGTGTCGCATGATGCACAACTCGACAATGGATATCACAGTCATAAGTTCATACAGTACCGAATACAAAGTCATACACAAACATAGTCTTACACAGCCTCATCGGGCTCAAATGGCAGCGGAATAGGAAAAAGCAAGATAGGTAGCAGCATCACAATCCACAGGCAAAGCTCAGAGCGTAGCACATCCTAGTACTCGTCAATCGCGTCATCGTCAAATACCTGCTCCTCCAAGCCTGGCCGATTGAATAACCAGGGACAAAGCCGTGACTACATACAAAGTACTCACAAACCACCTAAAGAAATGAACAAGATTTTGTACAAGAAAATAATGGGATGGCTATATGGTGGAGTTTAACATGGGGGAACCTAACTACTCAATATTAGTTAAGTTGGCAATATTTTACTCTTGACAAATTTTAATCCCATATTTATATTTGATTAAATCATGTCCAACCCTTTTCAATATCATCGTGAACCATAATTCTCAGTACTAGAATTTCTCATCTATTCCCCACAAAGTGTGGCCTCACTAGCTGTCCATGACCGTGGACTCCGGCTACTCGAATAGTTTTCACTCTGCAGAGGTTGTACACTTTACCCACAACATTCGATACATCCGCCGGGAGTCCCCACGGTTCGTCATACCTCAGTATGCGGTTTTCAGATAATCGACCGTAGTCTTCCCCTTGCCTATCCTAGTACAGGTGATCTACCCGATGCCCACATCCTGAACTGTCCGTGTGCAAGGTCATGCTCCTCGTGCAAGCCTTCGCCGTAGTAGAGGTGCGGCAAAGTTCCGTACCGACACTGATATAGTCCAGCGTATTACACCCCCGACACATCGGCAGGATTCCGGCTTCTGGGTACCATCGTGTACCTCACTCATGTAGTTATAAGATCCCCGTACTAAGATAAGCAAGCTTCCAACTAGCCCTGTCCCATACCAGAGTATTGTGGTTGTACTGTAATACTAGGTTTTGGCGGCACTTATAGAGAGTCCCTCTAGACTTTGAATATGTTCAACGATGTTTCCAACAACCACAACCTTGGCCACCACATCTTCTTAGATGTATGCCAATACATTAGGGGGGGAGCAAGATTAACCAAATTATTATGTTGTCACTAGTTCTTTAGCAAGGCTTGTAATAGTACCACAAGATTATCGGTTTCTAGTTTATTTCTCCCAAATAGGTTGGCTTACAAGGTATGTGGGGTTCACCTAATAAACTAGTACAAATCCCAACCCAAAATGATATAACAATAGCATGATATATAATTAGGGTACAAAGAAAGTAAAAAAAATGTAGGACAAGGTTAAGTTTTTGAAGATGGCTTGCCTTCTTCGGCGGTGTCTCCCGGTACGGCTTCTTCGGCTTGGAAGGAGTCTTCACCTGCAGCGTCAAGCGTCTCGTCTACACGTTGCAGATATTTACACACAATTACCATCACATTTATTCCAAGCAACACTCAACCAACATAACAATCACTTGGCACCCAATCAAACAACAAATGAGGCATACTAATCAATCATATTAGGATTAACACATGTGAGCAAAAAATTTAGTGGTGATGTAACAAGTTCATAGGGCTAAGCAAAAAAAATTATTATGCCACACACCACAAAGGATTTACACAAGTTACCTTTGTATTGATTTAGATCATGCTTAAATTTATTTCAATATCAACCATAATTAGCTACTGTCCAAAGTCAAGCATAATAAAATTTTAACCAATTTGATTTATTAACACAGAATAAACTAAAATTATCCTAACATGGAATGCTAGCAATAATAGTAATAGGATCATTAATTTTATTTAAACAATCAACAATTCTATTCATACAGAAAAATAAAGCATAATCATAGTAATTTTATATCTAACTTATTTTATTATTAACAATTTTAACTAAATGTATATGAGACATTAATGTGTACAACTATAGATAAAATATTCTATATAGTTTTATTAACATCAATAATAATATTATTAAACTATACCTTAATTTGATAATTAAACAAAAATAATACTAATATTTTTTTTATGTTGCCTAAACATTAACAGAAGGTTTAACAACAATAACTAAGCACAAGTTAAGCAACAACAACAATAAAAAAAGGACCCCTATGATAATTCTATAAATCACAAATCTAATTATACAGAAAAAAATAAAGAATAATCCTAAGAGCACAACACAATTTGTTTTATATTTTTCGGAGGTGTAGATATTTTTAAACAATTAATTTAGTGGTGTTGTCTTAATATATATTTATTTTTATTTTATTTTTTTGAAGGGGAGCTGGGGTGGGCCGGCCTGCATCAATGTCGCGCCCCTGGCATTTTTTTTCTGCTGCGGGCTGGGCCTGGGTCGCTGAGTGCTTTGTTTTTTTTATACAAAAACGAAGGGGTACGGGTGGCCTTGGGCCGTTCGATCTCCTGGGATCGAATGACCCGTCGTCTTCCCCAGTGGGCAGGAGGAGCTCGGTCTCCCCAGGCCATGGCGGCCAGAGGCTGGGCCAGCCTCGCCGGCGGCCCTCCGGTGGCTGGAGGCCGGAGGCAGGGGGCGGCGAAGGTAGGGGAGGTCGAGGGGGTTCCATTTTTGCGCATAAAAAGGGCATGCAACGCGGGAAAAACGGGGCACCATGGTGGACAGCAGGGAACGGGAGCTCACCGGGGGAGGCTTTCCGCGCAGCGTTTTGCGACGGCGAGGTGTGGCGGGGGCGCGGCTCGGTGGCGGGGTTCCGTTTTTGGGCTCGGAGGCGGCGTGCGAGGTCCGGAATGGCAGAAGCTTTGGCTTGGGAGGCTCGGGGTAGATAGCGTCGGGGCAGCGCGGGCTCGGGGTAGGGCGTCGCCTCCTCCTCCTGGCCGGCGGGGTAGCGGAGAGGCGCGCCGGCCTCTCCCCTCCTTCCTTTCTCCCTGCTTCTTCTTATTTCCTCCTTCCTCTCTACGTCTCCTCCACTCTTCTTCTCTGTTCTTGCTGGTGGGGTGTTGGTGAGGCGAGGTGAGTGGAGTTGGACGTCGGCGGTTTCCTTTTTATAGCCGAGCGGAGCAGGGCTGCAGCGGGAGGGAGAGCTCCAACGGTCCGGACGCCATGGGAGCGATCCGTGGCCTCTCCACGCATTGGGCAACGAGGGCGGCGGGTGTGCTCGTGAGGGGAGTAGGGGCGGGTCGATTCCGCCGTGGAGACCTCCGGTCACATCGCAGCCAAGGGTTGGGGGTATACTCGGGGTGTCAGGCCACGGGGGCGATCCTTGGGTTCGTCTCCGGTTGGGCAATCGGGGCATGGGTGGCTGACAGGGGGGCTCGGGGGAGAGAGAAGAGAAGAACGAGAGAGAGAGAGGTTCACGGGTGGGGAGGGAACGTGAGAGAGAGAGAGAAGAACGAGAGAGAGAGAGGGTCTCTCTCTGTTCGTTGGGGTGAGGGAGGTTAGAGAGAGAGAGAGAGATTAGGGGGGTGGTTAGGGTAGTTTCCCCCCTTCTTTTTTTTAAGCACTAATCACCCATTTTTTTAAGAGATGATAATAATATATATCTCTCTTATTATTAGTATTATTTTTATTGTTGTTATTATTATTAGGTTAGATATAAAGATCATGCATGCATTTCCTTATGATTTTATGTAGTTAGGAAATTTTATTGATAATTGTTTTAGTTATTAGCAAACAACCAAAAGGTTGATGCCTAAGGATTTTGTGGTGACTAAAATTATTATTGTTATTACTATATAGAAAATTTACTAGGTGTTAGCACCAAGGGTTTTTAGAATTTGACAACTTGCCATCTTTTTTTTATGACCAACTAAGGATGAAGTGCATGCATGGTAGACATATATGGTTAACCATATTCACTAGGTTATCTTAGGCACATGCAACACAAAATGATCACCATCTGTGACATCCTGGTTTAATAGGAATGATAGACTACTCATATCAACAAGGTGCACCTTCTTTTCCGGAAGCACATCTTCAAAGAACTCCAAAGTTAAGCGTGCTTGGCTTGGAGCAATTTGAGGATGGGTGACCGACTGGGAAGTAGCTCCCAGGTGCGCACGAGTGAGGACAAAGTGCGCAGTAAAGACTAGTGTTGGTCTGTGGGGACAGTCTAGATCCCGCCAGGCGTACGCCGGGAATCGGTGGCTGTGGCCGGGGCGTAACAAATGGTATCAGAGCCGACCCTCGCGGTTACACGGGCGTGTGTGGGTCAGTTGCGCGAACATGTGGGACATGTGTCGGCACTGGACACACAGACGTGTGCCAAGAGGGAACGTTCCTGTGGGCCTATGAGGACATCGGTTCCTTTGAGTGGGGGTGTATGTGACATCCTGGCTTAATAGGAATGATAGACTACTCATATCAACAAGGTGCACCTTCTTTTCCGGAAGGACATCTTCAAAGAACTCCAAAGTTAAGCATGCTTGGCTTGGAGCAATTTGAGGATGGGTGACCGACTGGGAAGTAGCTCCCAGGTGCGCATGAGGTAGGACAAAGTGCGCAGTAAAGACTAGTGTTGGTCTGTGGGGACAGTCTAGATCCCGCCAGGCGTACGCCGGGAACCGGTGGCTGTGGCCGGGGCGTAACACCATCACAAGTGCATCATCAAGAAACAACATGACTAACCCTAAGCACACAAGTTCAAGCATTGAAACACAACCTAACATTTCATGCAAGGTTTTTGTTGGCTCTAATTTTTGGTTAACTAGATTAACAAGAAGAGTAAAAGTTGGGATGTGACAGACCTTCCCCCCTTAAAAAGAATTTCGTCCCCGAGATTCACGCGCTAGTGAAGAGATGCGGGAACTCGTGCTTGAGGTAGTCCTCCCGTTCCCAGGTGGCTTCCTCCTCAGTGTGGTTGGTCCACTGGACCTTGTGGAACTTGATCGCGCATTTTCGGGTGACTCGGGTGGCTTCTTCCAGGATACGAAGGGGTGTCTCGCGGTATGTGAGATCCTGGTTGATCTCCACCGTGCGGTGATCGACGTTCTTGAAAACATCTGGCTTGTCCGGCACCTCCAGACACTTCCGGAGCTGCGAGCAGTGGAAGACATCGTGCACATCGGATAGCTCTGCTGGCAGTCTCAACTGATAGGCAACTTGACCTCGTCTGGCTATCACCTCAAATGGTCCGATGTAAAGAGGTGCTAGCTTTCCCTTCACATGGAATCGCTGCATTCCCTTTAGTGGGGTGACTCGGATATACACAAAGTCTCCAACTGCAAAAGTCACCTCTCCACGCTTCGGGTCGGCATAACTCTTCTGACGAGACTGAGCGGTCTTGAGACGCTCACGAATCAACTGGACCTGCTCTTCGGCCTCCTTCAGAACATCGGGTCCGAAAATTTTCCCTTCTCCGGTCTGAGACCAGTTTAGGGGCGTGCGACACTTCCTCCCATACAAAGATTCAAATGGGGCCATCTGCAAACTCGACTGGTAGCTATTGTTGTAGGAGAATTCTGCATAGGGCAAGCAGTCCTCCCACTTGGAACCATAGGCTAGAGCACAGGCGCGGAGCATATCCTCTAATATCTGGTTCACTCGCTCGGTTTGGCCTCCAGTCTGCGGGTGATAGGCTGTGCTGAAAGTGAGCTTAGTGCCGAGTGCCTCCTGGACTTGCTTCCAGAATCTCGAGGTAAACTGGGTGCCTCGGTCAGACACAATCTCCTTCGGAACTCCATGCACACAGACGATCCTTGACATGTACAAGTCTGCCAGCTGGTCTCCTCGATAGGTGGTTCAGACTGGAATAAAGTGCGCTACCTTGGTGAGTCGGTCAACGATGACCCAGATAGAGTCATGACCCTTGCTCGACCTCGGTAGTCCTGTGATGAAGTCCATGCCTATCTGTTCCCACTTCCATTTAGGAACTCGGAGTGGTTGCAGCAATCCTGCAGGTCTCTGATGTTCTGCCTTCACCCTTTGGCAGATGTCGCACTTGGCAACATACAAGGCAATCTCACGCTTCATACAGTGCCACCAAAACAAGTCCTTCAGGTCTTGATACATCTTAGTCCCTCCGGGGTGGATGGAGTAAGGTGTATCGTGAGCTTCCTTCAGGATAGTGAGCTTCAACTCCTTCACATCAGGCACACACAATCGGCCATCGAACCAAAGAACTCCTTCATCATCTGCCGAGAACCTTGGGGCCTTGCCGAGGGGCATCTTCTTCTTGATTCCATCGATACTATCATGTCCTTTCTGCGCCTCCTTGATCTGATCAAACAGAGTCCGAGTCAGCTCGAGGTGAGCAAGATAACCGGGTGTAACAAGCTCTAAACCCAGCTTCTCGAACTCCTCGTGCAGAGCTGGCTGCTTCTCTCTGATCATTGCATTAAGTGTGCAGGGCTTGCGGCTGAGAGCATCTGCTACCACGTTGGCCTTACCAGGATGGTAATGGATTTCGAGATCATAGTCTTTGATCAGCTCGATCCATCTCCTCTGCCTCATGTTCAACTCCTTCTGTGAGAAAATGTACTTCATGCTCTTATGGTCTGTGTATATGTCGCAACGGTGACCCATCAGGTAATGTCTCCATCTCTTGAGAGCAAGCACAACAGCGGCTAGCTCCAAGTCATGTGTGGGGTAGTTCAACTCATGCGGCTTCAATTGTCGTGACAGGTACTCAATCACCTTGCCCACTTGCATAAGGACACAACCCAAACCAATCTTCGATGTGTCACAGTACACATCAAAGCTCTTGGTCAGGTCAGGCATAGTCAACACTGGGGCGGATACCAATCTCCTCTTCAACTCCTGGAAACTGGCTTCACACTTCTCCATCCATACAAACTTCTGGTCCTTCTTCAGCAGTTGAGTCATGGGTCGGGCAATGCTGGAGAAGCCTTCCACGAATTTGCGGTAATATCCCGCTAATCCGAGGAATCCTCTGACTTCGGTCTGAGTGGTCGGAGTTGTCCAGTCCATGATGGACTGAATCTTGGTGGGGTCGACAGATATTCCTCCTTCTGACAATACATGTCCCAAGAATCCAACTTCCTTGAGCCAGAACTCGCACTTGCTGAACTTGGCGTACAGCTGGTGCTCTAGCAATGTCTCGAGGACTAAGCGTAGATGCTCGGCATGCTCTTCCTCCGTCTTGGAATATAACAGGATATCATCAATGAACACCACTACAAACTTGTCAAGGTACTTCATGAAGATCTTGTTCATGAGGTTCATGAAATAGGCCGGGGCATTGGTAAGTCCGAATGACATCACAGTGTATTCGAACAAACCATATCGGGTCGTGAAGGCGGTCTTGGGGATGTCCGATTCTCGGACCTTCAGCTGATGATATCCGGTCCTCAGATCGATCTTGGAGAAGAATCGGGCTCCGTTCAACTGGTCGAACAGATCCTCGATCTTGGGGAGCGGATACTTGTTCTTGATGGTTACTTCGTTCAGCTTACGGTAGTCCACACACATGCGTATGGTGTCATCTCTCTTGTCCACAAAGAGAACTGGCGAACCCCAGGGTGAAGCACTGGGTCGAATCAGTCCCTTCTGGAGCATGTCATTCAGCTGCTTCTTCAATTCAACCAGCTCTTCGGCATTCATCCGGTAGGGTCTCTGTGCAATTGGGGCTGTGCCCGGCACTAACTCGATGATAAACTCGATATCCCGATCAGGCGGCATACCGGGTAACACCTCCGGAAAGACATCCGGGAATTCACATACCGAGACACTCTGATGACAGTAGGCTCGGGTCTTGTCGGTCAAGTCTGAGTACTCTATCCTAAGTCCTTCAGTACTAGTGAGGTTGACTGTCCTCTCTGTGCAATCTATCCGACCTCGGTACCTGGACAACCAGTTCATGCCAAGTATCACCTCTATCCCTTCTGTTCCCAGCACAATCAATTCTGCCGGAAACATGACTCCTTGGATCTCTACGGGCACACCATAACATGTGCGAAATGCCTTGACTCTAGACCCTGGAATTTGCACGCTCATGGACCTCCTCATGGGCTCGGACCTCATCCCACTTCTATTCACAAAGTACGTCGTAACAAACGAGTGGGATGCACCAGAATCAAACAATACTTGGGCAGGTACTAAATTAACTGAGAACGTACCCAAGAAGACGTCTGCGGCCTCCTGGGCTTCCTCGGCTTGCACATGATTCAGACGTCCCTTCGCGGTGTTAGACGCACCGCGTGGGGCATTGCTGCGGCCGGGGTTCCCTCTAGCTGGCGCTGGTGCATTGGGGCGTGGAGCAACATTCTTCTTGTTGGGACATTCTGTCGAGTAGTGGCCCTTCTGACCACATCCAAAGAAGATCACTCCAGGGTTGCGGGGAACTCCGCTTGCTGGACGCGGAACTCCAACAGGGCGAGCAGGAACAGTGGGGCGCGGCACCGGGTACTGGCTCCTCTACGGCTGTGGTGCTGGTCTTGGCGGCTGTGTCGGACGCAGTCGGGGGTTGCTGGATCCACCCTACTGCATCATGCGGCGCTTGCGGTTCTCAGCGGCCATCTTCAGCTTGCCCTCCATCATAATAGCAGCATCAGCGAGAGACTCAAGATCAAGGAACTGCATGGCCACCAGAACAACCTGCAGCTCATCGTGAAGTCCATCCAGGAAACGGTCCTTCCGCTTCTCCTCGGTGTCCACCTCCTCCGGGGCATACCTCGACAGCTGAGTGAATCGGTCAAGATAACCGACCACAGTCATACCCCCTTGCTTGAGGTGGTGGAACTCATCCTTCATCCTCCTGATCAGTGCGGTGGGGATGTGCGCCTTCTTGAACTTGGCGGAGAACTCCGCCCAGGAGAGTACTTGCCCTTTGGGAAGACGGGCACGCACTCCTTCCCACTAGCTCCTAGCGGTGCCGGCGAGGTAGTGGGTGGCATACATGACCTTCTCGTTGTTGCCAACAGAGGCGACAGTAAGGTTGTTCTCCATGGTGCGGAGCCAATCCTCAGCATCCAGAGGCTCCTTCGTCTGCGAGAACACGGACGGGTTGGTGTTCTGAAAATCTTGGAGCCGAGACCTGGGCTCCTCATTCCCACCATCTCCTCCGCCTCCTTGGTTGGCATTGGTGGCGGCCTGGACTAGCTGCTGGAGTGCAGCAATGTTTGCCTGGCGCTCGTCACGAGCAGCCTGGCGCTCCTCCATAAGTAGTCGCAGAAGTTGCGCCATGCTCGGGTCGGGTGGTGGCAGTGGCACATCACCGGATCCACTCGGGTTGCCGCGGGTGTGCCTCGACATCCTGAGGTTATGGCGTAAGATAAGAGGGAACTTTTAGTCTACAAGGGGGTAAGTCCCTAACAATTTAGTTATCAAACACAAGCAAGACATATAAGATAGGCAACAATCATGCAACTAGCAATTCATCACATGGTAGCATAACGATAGCATAAGTCTCATACACAACCAAGCCTTACAGATAACCAACCACACATCACCAAACCGAGCCACGACTAAACCCAAAAGTCACAACTACTCAATGGGACACCTCCTACGCGTCACTCTCCTCCTCATCATCGATGAAAGCACGATCCTCGGAGTTCGAGACGTCCTCCTCCTCGTCGCGGTCCTCGTCAACACTAAGGTAGGCATCATCCTCCTTCCGGATGTCCTCGCCATCATCCAGAGCAGCAATCTCGTCCTCCAAATCCGCGCACTTGCGCTTCAGGCTCCTGGTCCTCTTCCTCAGCATCTCATTACTCCCCTCCAGACGGGCGACCTGGCCCTGCGGCTCCTCTATAATCCAGTCCCGGGACTCTAGGTCGATGGGGTCGATGTGGGCGTGACCCCCTGTCTGGAGGTTGTAGTCGTGCTTAAACCGGGCTTCATCCAGCTGAGCCTCAGTCAAAGCCAAGTGCTTCTCCATAGCGATCAGGTGATCCCCCATGATCGAGTGAGGAATGCCGGGAGTGGGATCTCCCTCGCAATCGCGCATCCCGTTGTGACGGAACCGCGTGGATCTCAGATCGTACTGATGGAACCTCACAATGCGAGCAATCGCCTCCTGACAAGCTCGACGCAGACCCTCCTCCCAAGTACGGGCGTACAACACAAAGGCGATGGTGTCCGACCGCGGAGTAACCTCCGACCCTCGGAGCGCACACCGCACAACCAGGCGAGCCTCCACATCATTCCTCCCGGAGATCTCATAGGCCCAGAACTCTGCAACGGGGCGGTGAACAAGCTGAAGCATCTTGATCAGATCGTGAGCAAAGAACGTATCCCCAGCCTTAGTCAGCTGCAGGTGGTGCACCGGAACTCCAGCCATCTACAATTTTTATAAGTTTAAGTTAGATGAGAAGTGTGCAATATTTTAAACATAAAAAAACAGTTATAAATGGTTTACTAGGCTGCTACGGTCGGAACTTGGCTCTGATACCAAGTCTGTGGGCACCCCGGACTATATGTCCGAAGCGGCCAGCTGTGCATACCGTCATGCTCCCATGATCAGTGTCGAATGACGCACAACTCGACAATGGATATCACAGTCATAAGTTCATACAGTACCGAATACAAAGTCATACACAAACATAGTCTTACACAGCCTCATCGGGCTCAAATGGCAGCGGAATAAGCAAAAGCAAGATAGGTAGCAGCATCACAATCCACAGGCAAAGCTCAGAGCGTAGCACATCCTAGTACTCGTCAGTCGCGTCATCGTCAAATACCTGCTCCTCCAAGCCTGGCCGATTGAATAACCAGGGACAAAGCCGTGAGTACATACAAAGTACTCGCAAACCACCTAAAGAAATGAACAAGATTTTGTACAAGAAAATAATGGGATGGCTATATGGTGGAGTTTAACATGGGGGAACCTAACTACTCAATATTATTTAAGTTGGCAATATTTTACTCTTGACAAATTTTAATCCCATAATTTATATTTGATTAAATCATGTCCAACCCTTTTCAACATCATCGTGAACCATAATTCTCAGTACTAGAATTTCTCATCTATTCCCCACAAAGTGTGGCCTCACTAGCTGTCCATGACCGTGGACTCCGGCTACTCGAATAGTTTTCACTCTGCAGAGGTTGTACACTTTACCCACAACATTCGATACATCCGCCGGGAGTCCCCACGGTTCGTCATACCTCAGTATGCGGTTTTCGGATAATCGACCGTAGTCTTCCCCTTGCCTATCCTAGTACAGGTGATCTACCCGATGCCCACATCCTGAACTGTCCGTGTGCAAGGTCATGCTCCTCGTGCAAGCCTTCACCGTAGTAGAGGTGCGGCAAAGTTCCGTACCGACACTGATATAGTCCAGCGTATTACACCCCCGACACATCGGCAGGATTCCGGCTTCTGGGTACCATCGTGTACCTGACTCATGTAGTTATAAGATCCCCGTACTAAGATAATGAAGCTTCCAACTAGCCCTGTCCCATACCAGAGTATTGTGGTTGTACTGTAATACTAGGTTTTGGCGGCACTTATAGAGAGTCCCTCTAGACTTTGAATATGTTCAACGATGTTTCCAACAACCACAACCTTGGCCACCACATCTTCTTAGATGTATGCCAATACATTAGGGGGGGGAGCAAGATTAACCAAATTATTATGTTGTCACTAGTTCTTTAGCAAGGCTTGTAATAGTACCACAAGATTATCGGTGTCTAGTTTATTTCTCCCAAATAGGTTGGCTTACAAGGTATGTGGGGTTCACCTAATAAACTAGTACAAATCCCAACCCAAAATGATATAACAATAGCATGATATATAATTAGGGTACAAAGAAAGTAAAAAAAATGTAGGACAAGGTTAAGTTTTTGAAGATGGCTTGCCTTCCTCGGCGGTGTCTCCCGGTACGGCTTCTTCGGCTTGGAAGGAGTCTTCACCTGCAGCGTCAAGCGTCTCGTCTACACGTTGCAGATATTTATACACAATTACCATCACATTTATTCCAAGCAACACTCAACCAACATAACAATCACTTGGCACCCAATCAAACAACAAATGAGGCATACTAATCAATCATATTAGGATTAACACATGTGAGCAAAAAATTTAGTGGTGATGTAACAAGTTCATAAGGCTAAGCAAAAAAAATTATTATGCCACACACCACAAAGGATTTACACAAGTTACCTTTGTATTGCTTTAGATCATGCTTAAATTTATTTCAATATCAACCATAATTAGCTACTGTCCAAAGTCAAGCATAATAAATTTTTAACCTATTTGATTGATTAACACAGAATAAACTAAAATTATCCTAACATGGAATGCTAGCAATAATAGTAATAGGATCATTAATTTTATTTAAACAATCAACAATTCTATTCATACAGAAAAATAAAGCATAATCATAGTAATTTTATATCTAACTTATTTTATTATTAACAATTTTAACTAAATGTATATGAGACATTAATGTGTACAACTATAGATAAAATATTCTATATACTTTTATTAACATCAATAATAATATTATTAAACTATACCTTAATTTGATAATTAAACAAAAATAATACTATATTTTTTTATGTTGCCTAAACATTAACAGAAGGTTTAACAACAATAACTAAGAACAAGTTAAGCAACAACAACAATAAAAAAAACGACCCCTATGATAATTCTATAAATCACAAATCTAATTATGCAGAAAAAAATAAAGAATAATCCTAAGAGCACAACACAATTTGTTTTATATTTTTCGGAGGTGTAGATATTTTTAAACAATTAATTTAGTGGTGCTGTCTTAATATATATATATTTTTTATTTTTTTGAAGGGGAACTGGGGTGGGCCGGCCTGCATCTATGTCGCGCCCCTGTCATTTTTTTTTCTGCTGCGGGCTGGGCCTGGGGCGCTGAGTGCTTTGTTTTTTTTATACAAAAACGAAGGGGTACGGGTGGCCTTGGGCCGTTGGATCTCCTGGGATCGAACGACCCGTGCGTCGTCTTCCCCAGTGGGCAGGTGGAGCTCGGTCTCCCCAAGCCATGGCGGCCAGAGGCTGCGCCAGCCTCGCCGGCGGCCCTCCGGTGGCCGGAGGCCGAAGGCAGGGGGCGGCGAAGGTAGGGGAGGTCGAGGGGGTTCCATTTTTGCGCATAAACAGGGCATGCAACGCGGGAAAAACGGGGCGCCATGGTGGACAGCAGGGAGCGGGAGCTCACTGGGGGAGGCTTTCCGGGCAGCGTTTTGCGACGGCGAGGTGTGGCGGGGGCGCGGCTCGGTGGCGGGGTTCCGTTTTTGGGCTCGGAGGCGGCGTGCGCGGTCCGGAATGGCAGAAGCTTCGGCTTGGGAGGCTCGGGGTAGACGGCGTCGGGGCAGCGCGGGCTCGGGGTAGGGCTTCGCCTCCTCCTCCTGGCCGGCGGCTCCTTGCCAGCATGGCTCCGGCGGGGTAGCGGAGAGGCGCGCCGGCCTCTCCCCTCCTTCCTTCCTCTCTGCTTCTTCTTCTTTCCTCCTTCCTCTCTACGTCTCCTCCTCTCTTCTTCTCTGTTCTTGCTGGTGGGGTGTTGGTGAGGCGAGGTGTATGGAGTTGACGCCGGGGGTTTCCTTTTTATAGCCGAGCGGAGCAGGGCTGCAACGGGAGGGAGAGCTCCAACGGTCCGGACGCCATGGGAGCGATCCGTGGCCTCTCCATGCACTGGGCAACGAGGGCGGAGAGTGTGCTCGTGAGGGGAGCAGGGGCAGGTCGATTCCACCGTGGAGACCTCCGGTCACATCGCAGCCAAGGGTTGGGGGTATACTCGGGGTGTCAGGCCACGGGGGCGATCCTTGGGTTCGTCTCCGGTTGGGCAATCGGGGCATGGGTGGCTGACAGGGCGGCTCGGGGGAGAGATAAGAGAAGAACGAGAGAGAGAGAGTTTCACGGGTGGGGAGGGAACGTGAGAGAGAGAGAGAAGAACGAGAGAGAGAGGGTCTCTCTCTGTTCGTAGGGGTGAGGGAGGTTAGAGAGAGAGATTAGGGGGTGGTTAGGGTAGTTTCCCCCCCTTCTTTTTTAAGCACTAATCACCCATTTTTTAAGAGATAATAATAATATATATCTCTCTTATTATTAGTATTATTGTTATTGTTGTTATTATTATTAGGTTAGATATAAAGATCATGCATGCATTTCCTTATGATTTTATGTAGTTAGGAAATTTTATTGATAATTGTTTTAGTTATTAGCAAACAACCAAAAGGTTGATGCCTAAGGATTTTGTGGTGACTAAAATTATTAGTGTTATTACTATATAGAAAATTTACTAGGTGTTAGCACCAAGGGTTTTTAGAATTTGACAAGTTGCCATCTTTTTTTTTATGACCAACTAAGGATGAAGTGCATGCATGGTAGACATATATGGTTAACCATAGTCACTAGGTTATCTTAGGCACATGCAACACAAAATGATCACCATCACAAGTGAATCATCAAGCAACAACATGATTAACCCTAAGCACACAAGTTCAAGCATTGAAACACAACCTAACATTTCATGCAAGGTTTTTGTTGGCTCTAATTTTTGGTTAACTAGATTAACAAGAAGAGTAAAAGTTGGGATGTGACAATATCTATCATTTGGCCTTCTCGCCTATGATTGTCCTCATTGATGTGTGCCTTTCTTATCCTTTTTGTCTTCCTCCTCCACCATATTCTCTCTTTTCCGTCCTAAGTGTCAAATCTCGTGCTTACGCTCATCCATTGCAGTGCTCAAAATATCGAAAAGGAGTGGATCAAATTGACTTGTACCTGGCTAGTGGTCTGGGGATGAGTCAAGATAAGATTCCAAAGAAGACCAAGTGTGAAACTTTAGTAGATTGAGTTCTCAACAAAAATACTTTTCTCTCGTATTCCCTATCTCCCTTCTTACACGCAAACACCATTTGGAGACATTCGAGTCACGGGCAGCGAGAGCTCTTGCACCTAATGTTCTTTTGTTACTTGTTTCAAAGCTAATATAGACTCTTGCATGTTATGACTTGAATTGAATCACATACCTTGATTGCTTTACTTTTCGAAGTTCTTATATGGTTGCTAGCATGTCACTACAGAAATTATGTTTATTATCATTTACCTACTCGAGGACGAGCAGGAATTAAGCTTGGGGATGTTGATACGTCCCAAACGTATCGATAATTTCTGGTCGTTCCATGCATGTTTTGTATGATATTGCTATGATCTAGATACACTTTCATACACTTTTGATCATATTTGAACTAAACTACTAACTCAGCGCACCCCAGTGCCAGTTCCTGTTTTCTGGTGTTTTTCTATTTCAGTTTTTTCCCATATAAAAAGTGCTCCAAAAATCCGGGAAAATCAGATAAAAAATCCACGTGCTGGAAGCTTCCAGAGCCCCGAAGGAGGGCCAGGGGGCCACTACCAGGTGCCCAGGCGGCCACCTGGCGCGGCCAGTTTCCTGGCCGCGCTAGGGGGGCGCCTGGACCCCTGGTGGCCCCCCTGGATTCCCCCCTTCGCCTATTTAATCTCCGTCACAGGAAACCTCCAAAGACAGAACCCTATTTCGCAAACTCGCCTCTGTTCCGCCGCCGCCGTGCTTCGAAGATCGGGAGCACCATCAGGACCCTTCCCGGCACACTGTCGGAGGGAGGATCGACCTCTGGGAGCTTCTCCTCCACCATGGACGCTTCCCGGATGTGCCGTGAGTAGTCTACCTTGGACCATGGGTCCATGATCAGTAGCTATGTGATGTTCTCCTCCCCTCTTTGTTCTTTATGGTTTAACCTCATGAGCTGCCCTACATGATTGAGGCACATATGTCATTCTTCTACTGTTGCTATGCTGAGTTTGATGGGATCTGATGGATTATGAGATTATGTTCAGATTGTGATAGGGTAATATATTTGGTTTTTATCTCTTATATTTTTGTTCCTAAGTAATTCTTGCATGTTCTCCATTGATGTTTATTTCTTTGGCCAAGTAGTAGGTAGTGAATCCAAGAGGGAATGTTTTCCTCGATTGTGGGTACATGCCCCCTGATGACATGCTTGAGTGACGGAAACATAAGTCTAGGGATGTGTTGTGGCCACAAGGGGGAAAACAACGGTGCTTGTAACCGCGGTTGCAAAGATTGTTTACTTTACGCAAAGTTTATTTTTAATGCAGTTTTCTGTTGCTTTGGGTTTACACTTTGGGTGGGGCTCGTAACTTAATACCAGCGAGATGTTCTGGGTAGATATCTCAAGGTGGATGATTAGTAGTAGATGCAGATGGATTTCGGTCTACTTATTTTGGCGTACTGCCCATGCTTATGAGCCTCTTCCTTTCTTTTGTAGCATAGTTAGCATTGCGGTGCGTTTATAATCCTTTCAATTACCCATCTGTAATTTGTTTACCTCGCATAGCAGTTTTATCGTCTTTTGGGAGAGAGACATCAGAAGTGAACATCACGGGACCCCGGTCCATATTCTCATCACTATTTACAAGCTCATTTACTTTTCAGTATTTACCTTTATTTGCAATCATTATCATTATCCTGTGTTTTTATCCTTTGTAAACAACAAGACCGGAGAGATTGATAACCTCTCTGAACTTCGTTGGGAGCAAAGTTCTTTGTGTCATGGGCAGGCCCAGGAGTAGCAAGTGATTCTTTTCAGACAGCTAATCACTTGCCGAACCACCTACTTATCGTTGTCGGAGTCCTATGGGAGACAAACCCTATCCTCTACATAGGGGAAATTTTCTACTATCCTACATCTCACCTTCCACTTGGGGTAACCAACGAAGGGAGAGAAGCAATTATCATCTCTCGCATATCAAGCAAATTTCTGGCGCCGTTGCCGGGGACTCCGAGTGATAAGATAGGGGAGTTGCCCACTACCTTTTACCTTTACTTTTTAGTCTTGTTAGTTTACTTTTCTGTTTTTATCTTTGTGTCTTATATCAAAAATCACAAAAAATTATTTATCTTGCTGTTGGTAGTCCTCCTTGTTTAGATGAACATGTTAGGACTTGGTGCTTTGCGGGAATTGGAGGTTCTCGATTTCCGTCAAAGGGATGGAGAAAATATGAAGAAGGCATGGACAGAATTTCTGAAGCACACAAAAGAATTATGCCTTGAATACCTTTAAAAATTGTGCTTAGGAATTTTTACCATGGTATTTTTAAGTGGTGTAAACTCTCTCCTTATATTATAGCTGAAGGAGACTTTTTAGAGTGTGATGAAGCTAGAGCTCTTGATATTTTGCCTAGTCTATCTAGTTATTTTGTTTATGACCGTAGTATTGATACTATTATAGATAGACTTGCCACTATTGAAAAGAAGAAGGATGCTCTAGATTTGAGGAAGGCAGAAGAACTTAAGTCCAACAAGAAGGAAATGTGGGAGATAGATGATGATTGGGAGCCCTTTGTTAGGATTAGCATCTCTAACTAATACTTCCTTGCTTTTTGTGATATTGGATCCATAGTTTCTACCATGCCAAAAATAGTTTATGATTCTTTGAAACTAGATATGGATAAATTGTCATCTTATCATGAACATGCTAATGGAGATATTTAAGAAGTCAAAGGAAAGGTAAATGAAGTTCAAGTTGCAACCCTTCATAGGATTGCTCCGATGGATTTCTTCATCATGGAGCCAAACCAAAGCAACATTGTGCTTGGAAGGGACTTCCTCCGAGCTATGAAAGGCTTCATTGATATTGGTAACAGGTTCATACGCTTACGCGGTAAGGCGAAAGGTAAGTACCTCTTTCCTAGGAAGAAGAATAATGAGCTTATTGAAAATCAGTTTGAAAGTTTCTACGATTCCGACGATTTTGGGGACCTTTGATTCTTCTTTCGCCTTATGCCTAGCTTATAGGCGTAAAATAAAGCGCTTGTTGGGAGGCAACCCAAGATATTTTTACTTCTGTTTTTTAGTGGTATTGATGATTTTTACTACTATAGCAACATCATTGTATCTTTATTTTCAAACTTTGTGCCAAGTTATAGCCTCATATGACAAGGGAAGCGAAAGTTGTGGCATGTTGTCCAGAAAAAAGATTATGTCTTCGTGAAATGAAAAATCGGATCAAATCACCAGTTCATCTTTTTGAGCTGAATTCTTTACACAGCGTGCTCTATACAATCGCGGAACTTTCGTATGTTCTTAGTTTTTTAATTTGAGTTGCAGAAGTACCACTAAAAATTCTTTACTACCTGCTGTTCTGTTTTTCACAGATTCTGCCATGTTTTATCTCTCCTTACTTTTGCAAACCTTAAGCTTGCTTTTTCTTTGCAAAAACCTTCTGGAAATCTTGATAAATAGTATCTATTCAAGAATATCTTTATATCCAGTGGGAAAAAGTTATTTTATTAAGGGTACTAACCTCTGTAATCAGCTTATGATTAGTTATGAATGAAGGGAGTTTTAAAGTGTGCGATGGAAGATGATGAAAGAAGATCCAAGAGTATCAAGCGCTCAAGCTTGGGGATCCCCCCATGCATCCCCAATAAATATTCAAGGAGACTCAAGAGTCTAAGCTTGGGGATGCCCCCGTGCGTCCCCTTCTCCATCAACAATCATCAGTTCGTCCTTCGTCTCACAATATTTTTATAACTTCATGCGTTATGTGTTATGCTTGGAGCGTCCTGCTCTTAGGTTTTATTTTTAATTTTCTTTAGCTTTTCTTGCTGTCATAACAAGTTAAACCCCGTCTTACTTTGTGTGGGAGAGAAACACGCTCCAGTTTCAAAATCTAGAACAGATCATAGGATTTTCATGCCTATCTTTTTACTGTTGTGTGTTCTTTATCTTTTCGTAGCTACTTCCATGTTTAGTTTTAGTCTTAGTTTGTCTTTAGCAAGAGCCTTGGCTTTTGTTTAGTTTGTTGCTGTAACTCTCTTTAGTTTTCATGTTTATCTTGTTAAGAGAGTTGGTTGTTGTACTGAGTTGTGTCTTGTCTTGAAAGTAGGTAATTGAGGTTGCTATTTAATTTTAGTAGTAACTTGCAATAGTTTTGAGGTATTGATGTGAGTAATGTTTGAACTTTTGGTGTCAAGATCTCTAGCCTATTAGTAATAGGTGTCGTATTTTGGGAAATCCGTGTTTATTTTTAGAACCTACAAAACTAGTTGAGAACTCTAGCTACTAGATGGATCGCTAATCTTTGGAGGGATCGAATATTAGAGTACACTCACGTACCATGAGTCGAGGATGCGCAAGGATAACTAAACCCCCATAAAGTCCTCCTCGGGGTACTTGTCTCTTTGTGAACCTCCTCATTAGATTGAGAGTTACCGATAATAAGTGCATGAGTTCTTCGGACTAATGTGAGTATTGAAAGTTGAGACTTCCACCTCCTCATATTTGCTAGCCTCTCCTGTGCCGTGCATTGCCTTCTTCTCACTCCGAGATTTGGCGTCCACCGTCGCCGGTACATCCAAACCCTTGGCATGATACGCTCTGTCATCATAAACCTCCTTATATCTTTCCTCAAAACAGCCACCATACCTACCTATCAAGGCATTTCCATAGCCTTTCCGAGATATATTGCAATGCAACATCCACCTCTTCATGACTTGATCTTCATGTCATACATGTTCATGCTACACTGGAAGCGGCATACATTTCATACATCATCATAGCTACATCTTCTTTATGATTTTAGTACCTTGTAAAGTGTGAAAGATCTTCTATACCCCCTTGTAAATTAGAGTGTTGCCCTTAAGTGAGGAAAAGATCCCAAGGTGGAAAAAATAAAAGATCCCAAAGAGGAAAAATGAGAGTTAAATAGAAAGAGCCATTGAGGCCACCAAAAAAATACAAAAAATTACAAAAAAAGAGAAAAAAAAAATAAAAAGAGAGAAAGGGGCAACACTACTATCCTTTTGAAAGATCCACACTAGTACTCCCTCTTATCCTTGTACTCCATAGAGATGATCATGCATATACCTATGTGGGGACCTTCACACTATATAACTTCGCTAGCATATTCCAAGGATGAGCCTCCTCAAAAGAGCTCTAGGTCTTCATTAGCGAGCAAGTTAGATGAACCCCCACTTTTTCCATTGGAGTGCTTTTTAGCTCATATGTGCATCTGCTGCATGGCAATCCCTACTCCTCACATCATATCTATCATTTGGCCTTCTCGCCTATGATTGTCCTCATTGATGTGAGCCTTTCTCATCATTTTTGTCTTCCTCCTCCATCATATTCTCTCTTTTCCATCCTAAGTGTCAACTCTCGTGCTTACGCTCTGTTGGGAAACGTAGTAGAAAACAAAAAATTTCGGCCTACGAATCAAGAACCCAAGATCATCCAAGATAGATTGCATACAAGGTTTAGGTCTTTGCTCACCAACCGATGTAGAGGAAGTAGAGTTGGTGAAGCTCGTGGACGTAGTGGAAGTAGATCTCGCAAGTTCTCCCACGAACAGTCCCTCGATCAATCCCACGAACAAGTCCCGCGATCTAGTCCCACGGACAAGTCCCATGAACAAGCTCCTCGAAGAAGGGTCGAAGGTACGACCCCTCCATTAGTATCCACACATCCGTAGCAGCAATCCAGCAGCGCTCCGCCGTACAGAGATGAACGCCACCGAGAAAACTAGAGGAAGAAAACCCTAACGGATTCCGATCTAGAACAGCGTCTAAACCGGGGTCTAAAAGTGGAGCAACGGGGTTTAGAGGAGGGAGGGTGGCGCATAGGCCTTGGGGACAAGTTGTCTTGCTCTCCCTATCCCCCTGGCTCACCTTATATAGGTGGCCAAGAGGCCTAGGGCGCAGCTCAAGGAGGATTGGGAGTCCAACTTGGACTCCCAAGCCTTCCAAACCTTCCCACACCTTCCCACCGGAAACCTGCCATAATGTGATTTGGTAATTCCACCTGGAGGAGGATTCCTTCCCCTTGGTGCGCCCCCCACCCCTTGGCCGGCCAGGGCAGCCTAGGTGGCTTGCTCCCCAAGGCTAGGGGCGCAGGGGAGTGGGTGGTACTGCCCGGAACCTTCCGGAACCTTCTAGAAGCTTCCAGGACCTACCGGGACTGTTTCGGGACATTCCGGACACTTTTGGAGCACTTCCAATACCTTCCGGAACCTCTAACGAATGTTCCGGAGCCATCTAAATGGGTTTCGGAGCCATCCGGGCAAAGGTTATTATGTCCGGTGAACACAACATATTGTTTAAGCTGTCCACCGATCACCGAAACTATTCCGGTTGATCGTAAACTTTCCCATTACCATTTTCATATGTTCCGGAACCACCTGGGACTACTCCAGAGTGATCCGGACATATCCTTAAATACCCAAAACTACTTTTGGTGCCCTTATGAACTATTTCATAAATCCCCGGAACTACTTCCGGTACCCGTATGAACTATTCTGCTTTGCTTCCACTAAACCTTCTACCATTCTAGTATTCTAACAGACTACTGCTCGTTAAGTGTGTGACCCAATAGGTTCGGTATAATGCGGACATGACTCAGAACATCTTCCGGACATAGGTCAACAGCATTTTGTCAATAGCCAATAATCAACAGCGGAGCCATGGACACCCATGTTGACTCCCGCACATACACGAAGAAACTTCGAGTGAACCATTATGTTTATTCATGTACCATTCCCTTTGCTTCGTGATATATGAAAAAGTTAGAGGAGAGATGTTTGGCACCCATGTGTAACAACTTCTTGAACACAAGCCACTCGTTATCCTCTTTGCTCGTTTGTCCATTTTCTCGTTATCGTATTCCGGTATCCCCGTGACTGAATCACAATACGTCTGGCCAGACTATAATGGATACCGTCATACCGAGTGGGCCCAAAGTCAATATCTCTTCATCGTGAAGGAGAAAATCCCATTCTTGAACTATCACAGTCACTAGCCACACCATCTGACATACCCAGAACTTATTTTACTACTTCCCATTTACGGGAGGATTCATCTAAGAACCAAAGCATGTCTTCCTGTGTGAAGCAACTCGATACTCTCATGGTCTAAGGAATTACGTATATGATAACAATTCATGATATGACTTATAACGTAGTTACGATGTGATCTCTAAGTATATCATTCAATACTGGGGTCGGTTCAACATCATTGTTCTGCTAACAATATGTTCCCATTGCTACTGACATCCTTGTTACAAGAACAATGTCCATGATTAAGAAAACGTAATCATCAGTTAGCACATGAGCTGGTCTTAGAGGCTAAACCAGGAACTCTTGGTGTTTACATTTCCACACATGCAAGTGAGTTTTCTTCTGAATCTCATAGTCAGGGTCATTGCAATTATAGCACAGAAATATAAACATTAATTACGAACGTGGAAATATATATAATAACATTTTATTATTGCCTCTAGGGCATATTTCCAACACGCTCATCCATTGCAGTGCTCAAAATATCGAAAAGAGTGGATCAAATTGACTTGTACCTGGCTAGTGGTCTGGGGATGAGTCAAGATAAGATTCCAAAGAAGTCCATGTGTGAAACTTTAGTAGATTGAGTTCTAAAAAAAATACTTTTTTCTCTTATTCCCTATCCCCCTTCTTGCACGCAAACACCATTTGGAGACATTCGAGTCACGGACAGTGAGAGCTCTTGCACCTAATGTTCTTTTTTTACTTGTTTCAATGCTAATATAGACTCGTGCATGTTATGACTTGAATTGAATCACATACCTTGATTGCTTTACTTTTCAAAGTTCTTATATGGTTGCTAGCATGTCACCATAGAAATTATGTTTATTATCATTTACCTACTCGAGGAAGAGAAGGAATTAAGCTTGGGGATGTTGATACGTCCCAAACGTATCGATAATTCCTGGTCGTTCCATGCATGTTTTGTATGATATTGCTATGATCTAGATACATTTCATACACTTTTGATCATATTTGGACTAAACTACTAACTCAGTGTACCCCAGTGCCAGTTCCTTTTTTCTGCTGTTTTTCTATTTCAATTCTTCCCCATATAAAAAGTGCTCCAATATCCGGGAAATCATATAAAAAACCAACGTGTTGGAAGCTTCCAGAGCCCTGAATGAGGGCCAAGGGCCTGGCCGCGCCACGGGGAGCGCCTGGACCCCTGGTGGCCCCCTGGCTGCCCCCTTCGCCTATTTAATAAACGTCACGGGAAACCTCCAAAGACAGAATCCTATTTCGCAAACTCACCTCTGTTCCGCCGCCGCCGTGCTTCCAAGATCGGGAGCACCATCAGGACCCTTCCCGTCACACTGTCGGAGGGAGGATCGACCTCCGGGAGCTTCTCCTCCACCATGGACGCTTCCCGGATGTGTTGTGAGTAGTCTACCTTGGACCATGGGTCCGTGATCAGTACCTATGTGATGTTCTCCTCCCCTCTTTGTTCTTCATGGTTTAGACCTCGTGAGCTTCCCTACATGATCGAGGCACATATGTAATTCTTCTGCTGTTGCTATGCTGAGTTTGATGGGATCTGACGGATTATGAGATTATGTTCAGATTGTGATAGGGTAATATATTTGGTTTTTATCTCTTATATTTTTTTCCTAAGTAATTCTTGCATGTTCTCCGTTGTTGTTTATTGCTTTGTCCAAGTAGTAGGTAGTGACTCCAAGAGGGAACGTTATGCTCGATTGTGCGTACATGCCCCCTGATGACACGCTTGAGTGATAGAAACATGAGTCTAGGGGATGTGATGTGGCCACAAGGGGGAAAACAACGGTGCTTGTAACCGCGGTTGGAAGGATTGTTTAATTTACGCAAAGTTCTTTTTAATGCAGTTGTCTGTTGCTTTGGGTTTACACTTTGGGTGGGGCTCGCAACTTAATACCAGCGATATGTTCTAGATAGATATCTCAAGGTGGATGATTAGTAGTAGATGCAGAAGGATTTCGGTCTACTTATTTTGGCGTACTGCCCATGCTTATGAGTCTCTTCCTTTCTTTTGTAGCATAGTTAGCATTGCGGTGTGTTTATAATCCTGTCAATTTCCCATCTGTAACTTGTTTACCTCGCATAGTAGTTTTATCGTATTTTTTGAGAGAGACATCACTACTGAACATGTCAGGCCCGATATGCGGTACTGTTCCAGATCTAGATGTTTCCATCCAGATCCGGGGACGAAGCACATATCGGTCCCACCACGACATATGACGAACTCGTATGCCCCGGATTTCGAACATGATATCACAACATTACAGATACAAGGATACAACATCTCATACATTCGGCATACAACTGCCTTAAATACAATACATCAGCGGAAGGTATATGTCTGAGTACAGACTACAATCAAATGCCTAGGCAAAGAGAAAAACATCGATCCCCATAACCACATGGGTCCAGGCCCTCCGCCGGGATCCGCCTAACTAGTCGTCGTCGAGTCTCCACGTGAAACGTCGATCACCATACCTGTTGTCGATCAAGAACCCTGAAAAGAGTTTGGGGGTAGTATCATGAGTACAGAAGTACTCAACATCAAACTGTAGTGGTCATCTGACCCAGCAAGGACTTCATCACTCGTCATTCTAGGACAACTAGTAGTTTACGGTAAGGATGGGGTAAGTGGTGAGGTTGCTGCCGCACTAGCATTTATGAAGTGGCTAACGATCTAGAGAGTAAGATAAGAAGCCAAGCATTCGATGAGGAATCGCCTCCAACAAGTCTTGCTATCAACTACTTACGCAAACATAACACCTATCCTATCCTTGTCCTCCTCTTCGCATCCCGACGAAGAAGAAGCAGTCAAGGCACACACACACGTTCATCAAGTTTATTAAGATTATCTCAGTTGTTGTTGTCTTTGAACAAGGAGTAGGTCTCAAGTCGTCCATAACCGTGGACACGGCTTCTCGAAAAGAATTAACCCTGCAGGGGTGTACCAACTGCCCATTACAAGGCTCCGCACACACGTCCATCTCTCTAAGTTGCTACCCATCACTGGCAACCATTTTATGATTTAGTTCCAAGAGATCCGAAACGACAGGTCCCTCCAACTAACAACGAAAAAATCCGGGTGGCCCTCGGGGAGTCGACACCCAACCCAAAAGCCGGCCACGCTCTCGAATCGGACTCTTCCGTATGGCCAAGGTCGGGGTTAGCCTCACCTATATAACAGGGGACTTCCCTAGCTCACCAGTGTGGACCAACAAAGGAACTCTGTCGCTGCTGGCCCGAGTTGTTTAAAAACTACTGGCTGCATACCAGTTACGCACACGGTTTCAAATGGTAAATCATCTTGGGCCACCTCTAGAAATGTTTGAAGCTAGGTAGGTAAGAAAAGCGGACCCCATAGCATCCCACACGCGGTTAGGCACGCTCAGTCTTAAAACCAATACCCAAAACTCGGATCCTAGGTGACTCGAATGGAACAAAGCGTCGAGGCGGGATAGCCTAGACCTTCCATCCTTCGTCGAGTATAGTCAACATTTATAATAATCATATCATCCACAACAATAATAATAATGTGATATCCCAAACCAAGGAGTAACAGGGTAACATCGTAGCATCCTAAGCATGTATACTAAGCAGGGGTTGAGCAACGAGCAATAGTAACATAGCAGTACAAGGTTTCTGGGAGGGTACATGGCTGTTTCGGTTTCAAAGAGGCTGTAAACATGTGGTAGGATCAAACATCGAATCTAACCTAGACTAGCATGCAAACCGCTGGTTGAAATAGAATGGATCATAAGTAATGTATAGTCCTTGCCTGTTGATAAGTCGGGTTCCAAAGGCGTAGGAGATCGCGAGCTCGCATCGTCTCTGAGAGGTACCCGCGGAAGCACACAACAGGTAAACACTGGAAAGCAATCAACGAGCAAGCATCTATTACTACGAAGCAAACACGAGCAAGCATCAACAAGAAGGCAACACGAGACATCGCACCTACCGTCGAGAGCGGTTACTAACATGTTAAGTGGAGTACTCGTCACACACGACGATACCGCACATTTACGATGTTTCAAGTTGTTTAGCTACACAAGGTGAGCAGATGTTATTAACATGGCAACTCAAGCATGGCATATCACACAAGCATGGCAAGAGGTGAAGCATAAAGTAAACTACCTAATCTAGTCAATTTAAGTGGGGGTAAAACCTATACATGGCAAACTATTGCGAACCCCGCGATAAATATTGCATTAGGTACTGTTTTGACCTAAAGCATATTTTATAATTTTTATTAGCAAGCAAGAGCAGCATAAACACAATCTACATGCAATTCTAGTCAAGTTACATATAATAAACATTTTAAACAGAGCAACGGTTAAAAAGTTATGGAAGTTATAGTTTACAGTGGCAAGCAGTTGTAAATAGCAGGTAAAAACATGTAAGCAAAGTCAAACATGGCAAAAGAGCACATTTTATTAATCTACACAAAAAACTAAGCAAGTTTCATGTTTTACGCATCGCGATCCGAGCTACGGTCTAAAAGATACGGGCACCGCAAAATAATAATACAATCTGCCAATTTTATTAATAAACCAGAAAAAAAAGACTTTGTCGGGCCGAAACTCTGCTGGGCCGAGCAGACTGGGCGCTGAATAACTAACTTGCGCCCATGGGCGAGAAATGGTACACGGGCCGGCCCAGCAGTGCAGCAAGAACAAAAAGAAAAAAGAAAAAAACAGAGGCGGGGGCGAGCTCACCATGGGCTAAGGCCCAGCCGAGGGTGAGCGCTGGTTAGCAGGGCAAGCGCCTGGGGCGAAGAGGTGGTGCGGGCCGCAGCGGTCGCGGGCTAGGGAAGTTGCACCGTCCCACCCGATGGAGGCAGCCCAGCCGTGGCGAGCAATGCAGCCGAGCGCCCTGGGACCTGGCTGGTTCGTCCTCGCACGGGAGGTTGCCGGCCAGGCCTGGCTGGGGAAGGGCGTGGGTGGCTGGGACCGGCCGGATCCAGACGTGGGTGAGGTCCCCGGGGAGGCACAGCGCGGTTCCTAGAGATGGCCGACGAGCTCGGGTTGGGAGTCCATGGAGACGGCGGACCGGTTTCCTGGGGAAGAGGGAGGGGAGCAAGGTAAGAGGAAGAGGAGGAAAAGAGAAGGGAGAGAGGGAGGGCGCGGCTGGCGCGCGGCTGCTGCCAGCGAGGTCGCCGGACTGCGGCGGCGGCGGCCCGGGAGGAGAGGCTCGGGCGGCGGCCCCCTCGGGTGTAAGGCCCCCGATGCGGTACTAACTCTAACTAGTCGCTTTCGCGTCCGGTCGGAGTTAGAAGCGCATCAAACGCCACCGGCGCACGACACTCGCACTCGTGTCGCTGCCGGATTCTCGACAACAGGTATAAAAACACAACTCTACAAGAAAGGGAAATACATATATAGAGATAATAGAACAGGGCATACAACGCCACTGTCCAAAATATATAACATTCTCACGAATACATGTCCTCAGTACATCAAGCGGAAGCAAGTCAGACCGGGTACGGTCAAGATACAAATTGCCCTAGAGAGAGCTACACATAAATCCACCCACGGGAACGTCTGAGCCCAACTAAGGATCCTACTGGTCGGAGTAGTCGTACTCGTCGTCATACTCCGGGGGCACCTCCACGAAGTATCGTCCAGTGCTGGCGTCGAGGTAGTAGTCCACTGCAGCGGCCGATCAGGCAAAGCGGTAAAAGTGGAAAAGTAAACGGGGGTGAGAACATATCATTACGGAATAACTAACGCTACAGGTAAGGTAAAGATAAAGACAGTTTGCAGCCGTACTAGCATATATGGTGGCTACACGTTCTATCAGAATAAGGATGAGATCCAAGAAGTTGCGTAGACAACGTGTCATAAGTCAGCTATCCACCTACTTACGCAAACATAACACAACCTCGTTTCTCTCTCGGTCCCCCTGGACGAAGAAAGACAACCAAGGCACGCACACGGTTTGTCAAGTTTTATAGCATGATTACATTGATGTTATTCTATGAACAAGGAGTAGGTCTCAAGTAGTCCATAACCGCGGACACGGCTTTTCGAAAAGATTTACCCTGCAGGGGTGTACCAACTGTCCATTATAGACGTCGCATGTACGCCCGGTTTCCACTTGGCTAGGTAAGCGCCTGAAACTCCGGAACGTCAGAGTCCCTCTAACTAACAACGCACAAAATCCGGGTGGCCCCCGGTGAGTCGACACCCAACTCAAAAGCTGGCCACGCTCTCGAATCGGTCTCTACCGTCAGGCTAAGGTCGGTAAGTCACACCTGAATATTCAGGGGACCCCTAGCTCGCCAAGTGTGGACCAACGAGAGAAACCATGTCTCCGCTGGCCCGGGTTGTTTCGAAAACCGCTGGGGTACCTACCAACACACACGCAGTTGCAAATGTAAATCAGCTCGGGCCACCACTGAAATTGTACGAAGCTAAGTAGGTAAGACAAGGGGGCCCCATAGAACCCCACACACGATTAGGCACGCTCGTCAAGAAACACAATACCCGGAACTCGGGTCCTAGGTGACTCCAATGGAACAAAACACCAGACGGGGATAGTCCAGCCTTCCACCTTTCGTCGAATATAAATTAACATCATTTAACAATAATAAATATCAACCAACTTCTTTTATAACATGATATCCCAACCATAAATATATAGGGTAAGCAGCAAGTTTTCTATCCATACTAAGCAATGGCTGAGCAGCGGTAACTTAGCAGAACAAAGGTTTGCTGGGATGTGGGGATCATGGCTGTATGGGTTTAACCATGGCATATAATGTAGATAGGATCAGGCAATAACGTTCTAGATCTACAGCTAGGCATGAGCAGAAAGTTATAAAGTAATGACACAGATCTCCCCCTTTCCTGGTAAGGTAGTCGTAGCAGCACTCACGGTACCCTCGGGCTCGGTGTCGGACAGCTCCACGTAAGTCTCCTCGGCGGTCTCAGGTGCTAACGTAAGGTACCCGCAGGAAAAGGCATACAAGTAAGCAACTGAAGTAACTCAAACAAGGATGGCATGAACAAGTTTTATTTACACGATATGACCCTGTCTAGTCAAGTTTAAATGAAGGTGACGACGACAAGTCATCACTTCCATATGCAATTTATTTACATTGTAATGGCTTTGGTCTGAGCCTTAACTTAGGTGTAAATAGCATGATGGCATGAAAAGAACAACAAGCACTGCAAGAATTTAAATAACATGAAAGTAAAACAATGATTCCGGAGACGGAGCAGTGTCGGTGAAATTGACACACAGGAAGGAGCAACAAAGGTTGAGGCCAGCCACTATGCATATGACAATATGCTAAGGCTGACTTGAAGAGAAAGATGGCATGGAACTGCCTTGACAAGATCAGATGAACAACATCTCAGATGCACTGAAGCTGAGATGTTGTATACAGACAGACCTGAAGCTTCTGGACCAGGTGATCACACCTTGTCTCAAAAGTTGTTCAACACAACAAGAAAACATCACCACTGAACTCCTTGCAGAAAAACACCCCAACAACATATATGATATGCCTCCATTTGAATTTGCAAAGGCAGTTGCAATTTCAACTGAAGTTCAGGGGGCTGAGTGCAAAATTGCACCTCATGAATTTTTGAAAAAGGTTCAGTTGATGAAAACATTATCACTATGCAACTCCTTGTGCAAAACTACCCAAAAATCATATATGACATGGGTAATTTTAAACTTGAACCAATTTCATAAATTAAGTAAAAGCAACAGGGGGTTATTTGCAAAACGACACAACTCCAATTTTTAGAAGGGGTCAGACGCAAAAATAACTGTCACCACTGTGTTCAATAGCTCAAAATACCCCAAATGCATATATGGGATGGCACTAATTGACAACTTGGGCAAAAAAACAGATTTGAATTTGAAATTCAAATCCAAAATGAATTAAGACAGAAAAAGAAAAAGAATAACTAAAAAAAAGAAAAGGGGGTCCATCCCACTTGGGCTGATTTCAAACAGCAGCCCACTGCTGCTGCCCCCTGCGGCGCGGTAGCACCCGATGGGCCAGGCCCAGTGGCCGCACGACCATTCCAAAAGGAGCAAAAATGGGGGGTTTAAATCGCCCAAGGGGATTCGAACCCGCGACCTTACGCTGCAGCACCAAGCACTCGACCAACTCGGCTACAGGTCGGGTTGTGACAGGGTACTACTCGCACTGGGTAAGATCTATCTACCAGGCGCTACGACTGACGAACACGAACTGAACTCAACTTGGTTCAATCGACTGCGACAGGAACGAAAGGCTGAAGCTTGCGCTGCCGTGCTACGATTCAGGCCTTCCACGCCTTGGAGTAGCGCTGCAACTCCACGACCTCACTACGGCGCTCGTTCTTGCACGGGAAAAAGGAGCGGATCGAAGCGATCTGCTGAAGCAACGACACCTGCACCTCTCTGCCTGAAGAAAAACAGGCCGCAGTATCCACGCGCGCGGTTTCCGGCGAACACCGCATCGCATCCAGGGCGTCGTGGCCTCCGGCGAGTCTTGCCGGTCGGAGAAGGATGTGCCGCGAATCCATTTTGCATAAATCCTAACCTCGCCGGGCTTCGAGCGGACGACGTTCCTCGACTGAATCGCACGGCGGAAAAGGTTTCTGAAGAAACAGGGGAGGAGGGGAACGGAGCTCCCAGCGGGGCAAAAGGGATCGAGCGGGCTCGGAGAAGGTCGTCGGTCTGCTGGCTGTCGGCGTCGTGGACGAAGGCGGCTCGTGCAGCGCTGAGCTCAGGCCATGGACCTCCTGTCCATGGCGGAATTGAGCCGGAAGCAGAGGAAGAAAACGGAAGAGGCGGCGGCGTCCGAGGAGGAAGATGGCTAGGGTTGGAGAGGAGGGGCTGGAGGGGAGAGGAAAAAAAAAGAAAAACAGCCCGTTTCCAAAAGAAAAGGAGCAGCAGGAGAAAAAAAAGAAAAGGAGGGGATTAGGGGTTCAGAAAAATATTCTAAATATTTTTATAAATCCCCTAAAAAGATGTTTGATCATCCAAAATTGGTTTGACCATTTTTTTGCATGCAGTGAAAAATGTCCACAAGCAAAACAGTACCTTTTCTATTTAAAATTAAATAGAAAAGGACTTTGAAGAGTTTTTGAGAGAAAAATAAAGGTTCAAAATTCCATGAGTTTGAAATTCCTAATCCTTGCATTTTTCTGGATTTTTCAAAAGTGGTTTGGCCAATTTTGGCAACAACAAAAATGTGGCTCTGTTTTTGAATTCAAAACACTTTGGACTAGGGCTACTGTTTTTGTTGGTGGCAAAAATGCCTTGAGGGTTTTAAAACCCTTGCCATATGAAAAGAAATGGCTAGGCCAAGTTTGGGATCAAGAGGAGTGAGCATGTGGCAAGGAAAATTCCATGACTGCCCCTCTTGAGCCACTTTGCATGCAAAAGAAACCAATCCAAAATGACTCCAACCTCCATGCTAATTTAAATCACCACATGAAAAGATGTAAACTTCCACCATGCCAAGTTACAAGTCCAACAGAGAAAGTAAAATACATGGTGATTGCACTTATTACATGTGGGCTGTTACATCGGGCTGGAGCTCGGGCGCGGCTGTGTTGCGGTGGAGGCCTCCGGGGCGCAATCTGAGCCCTCTGATCTGGATCTGACGGTCCAGATCGAGGGATGAGGCTAGGGTTTCGAGATTTGGAGGAAAAATTGGGCAGATCTGACAATTTGGAGGGGGTGGCTGCAATTTTTGACTAGGGAAACCCTAGAAAGGGGTGGGGGAGTGGTGGTCTTTATATAGCCCAGGTAGCTGGCAGTTTACAAAAACATCCCCGCTTTTTCTCTCGCGCGCGCGGTGCTTACGTTTCTGATCGCCCGGGGTCCGCAGGACCTCCCATTCGGGTGAAACTTCAAACTGCGCGATCAACGCGTCGAGCCGGCGGCGTTAACCTAGCGCTGGAACCGTTCCGAGAACACTTTCTGGCGCGCTATAAAAATATCCCGTTTACTTATTAAACGGGGTTTTTCGTTCCGTTGGCTTTGGCTGGTCTCGTGCATGTTTTCGCGACGGTGATCGGGCGAAACCCGGTGTCGCAAAGGTCGAGTGTCGGGGTGGAAAGGGTCGGTCTCCGTACGGTACGAGATAAGAGGGGGAAAAATAATCGTCGATTGATAAATCGGGGATGGAAACACCGCAAACAAATCAAACAATCAAACAATTCACACCGAAAACAAATTTTTTAATTTTTGTGAAATCTGGGCTGTTACAGAACATCACGGGACCCCGGTCCATATTCTCATCACTTTTACAAGCTCATTTACTTTTCAGTATTTACTTTCATTTGCTATCATTATCATTATCCTCTGTTTTTTATCCTTTGTAAACAACAAGACCGGAGAGATTGACAACCTCTCTGAACTTCGTTGGGAGCAAAGTTATTTGTGTCATGTGCAGGTCCAGGAGAAGCAAGTGATTCTTTTCAGATGGCGCATCACTTGCCGAACCACCTACTTAAACATGAGAATGGTTTTTAGATAACCGGATAAAATGGTTTGGTTCTTATTCTAGGTTTGATTGGTTCAGTTTTTTTTGGGTTGCACTTTTTTTCAGTTTGGTTCGGTTTGGTTAAGTACAAAAACCAATTTGGATATAGTTGGTTATGGGTTTAAACTGTTTGTTGTACTATGGGCAACAAACAATGCATGAAACCGGTTCCTGCCTTTAGTTGCTTTCCTTCGATTCAGGGAGCAGGCGAAAAACTATCGAGGGACCGTCTCCCTTTCGAGCCCAAGCCCCAGTGTGGCGCGCTCGCTGGTTTCTTCTCTGTCTACTTGTTGTCTTGGAAAATCGACAACCAACCGCGGCACTGTGAGTTCCCTGGCATCACGTGCTCCGTCGTCGCCGCGCTGAACCTCTGCAGGCTAGACCTCTCCGGCGCGCTCGCCGCGTGCGCGTCGCGCCTCTACGTGCTCCAGCCGACCATCTCCTCGCTCGACCTCAGCAGGAACGTCTTCGCGCTCGCAGGCTGCTGCGGCGTCGCCGTCCTCCTCTTAGCCCGCAGCAACCTGACCGGAGACGTGCCCCCGAAGTTTCTCTCCCCTCGTCAGCTCCGCAAGGTGGATCGCGGTGGCATTGGCAACACGCTCGTCGGAGAGCTCCCGGCGGCCGGCACCGGCCGCCGGCACGTCCGTCCTCTAGCATAGTACATGTCCTACAACAACATCTGAGAAGGCTCGAGAGGTTCGGCATGGCAGACAACGACATCGCCGAAACAATCCCACGAGAAAGGCCTGACATGGAGGAGCTTCTAGTTTACAACACCAACATGATCGAGTGGACAGGTTCCTGGCGGGATCACTCGGCAAGGAAGCTCACGAACCTATTGTTATGTAGTGGGTTTAAATCCATGGTTATGTATTAGTTTCAAATCGGTTTAAGTGGAAAACATAATGGTTTGAGTTTTAGTTCGGTTGAAAATAGCAATAAATGGGTATGGTTTGGGTATGGTTTATGTAGATACATGTACAGGTATGGTTTAGGTATGGTTTAGTTTTGAAACCATTCTCAGCTTTACACCTACTTATCATTGTCGGAGTCCTACGGGAGACAAACCCTATCCTATACATAGGTGAAATTTCATGCTATCCTACATCTCACCTTCCACTTGGGGTAACCAACGAAGGGCGAGAAGAAATTATCATCTCTTGCGTATCAGAGGTCTTCGAGTACTGTGTTTTCCTTGTAGGTTTTAACAACGATGTCATCTACATAAACTTGGGTGTTCCTTCCTATTTGATCCTTAAGGCATGCTTGCATCATCCGTTGATATGTTGCTCTGGCGTTCTTCAGTCCGAAAGGCATTGTCATGTAGCAGAATACGCCATAAGGGGTAATGAACGATGTGTGTTCTTGGTCTTCTTCCTTCATCCTTATCTGATTGTATCCCGAGTATGCGTCGAGGAAGGAGAGGAGGTCGCATCCCATGGTGGAGTCGATTATCTGGTTGATCCTTGGTAGGAGAAAGTGGTCCTCAAGGAAATGTTTGTTGACGGGTTCGTAGTCGATGCACATGCGTAGCACGTCGGTGTCTTTCTTAGGTACTAGCACGGGGTTTGTGACCCATGTGGCCTTCTTCGTTTCTCAAATGAATTTTGCGTATAGGAGCCTGTTGACTACTTTCCCGATAGCCCTACGTTTTGGTTCGGAGAATCGGCACAGCGCCTAATTCACTAGCTTGGTGTTTGGGTAGATCTGTAGTGCGAGTTCCGCGAAGTCCCGTGGGACTCCAGGCATGTCGGCTGGTCACTAGGCGAATATGCTCCACTCCTCGCGAAGAAATTTGATGAGAGCAGTCGCCTGTTCCTCAGGTAGGTGAGCATAGATCTCCACTTTCTTGTCTGGGTCTGTCGGGAGCACTTGATGGTGTTGGGGCATATAGTACGCTACACTAGCGCTAAATTAAAATTTCTACCATGCACAACCAGGATCTTATTGCTGGAGAAGAACTACATGATGAGGGATTACCACTAGACGCGCAATCACGACAGCGGAAGGAGAGTTGGCGATGCGCATCGGCGGCGGCTCCTCGAATCCCTCGAACCGATCCCTCGTACCAATCCCACGAACGAAGTCCCGTGATCCAATCCCGCAAACAGTTCGTCCATGCGCCGCAGGTGCGGCACCTCCAAGGGATGCGCACGTACAAGGAGGAGCGACGGGCGGCGGACTGCTAGGTACGGCGGCTCGGCCTGGAGGTGGAGTGGCGTCTAGGGTTCTGGTCTAACTTTACCCCTTCGGGGTTCGCCCTAGCCCTTATATAGGCGCCCGTGGAATGGCCTCAACCCTTGAGGCAATCCGGACCCTCCATCCATATTCCATTTGTATCACATCCGAATGGGCTCCTTTCCCCTTAAGCGCGCGACCCTATAGGTTCACGTATAAATGGACACGACCCGGATCACATCTAGTCGATAGTCGGTAGAGGTTCCTAGCAGAACGTGCCGGATCCCATATATGCATAAAGTCATAAGATGAACCATTACAAAGTGTCATATGCAACATTCCTTTTGCCTCACGATATATGTTGTCAAGCTCAAGGCGAGTACTTGTCACCCTTGTGATAGCTTGACCTCTCTTCTCGAAACCATGATAGAGATTCCTGAACCGGCTTAACACTTAACCCATGTCGCATGGCCATGCTTTCTAAATCTAATCACTCGAGAGGGCCCAGAGAATATCTCTCCATGGTGGAGGGGCAAATCGCATCTTGATCAACCATGTCTCGCGGCATGTATCACGACTCGCCCATAAGCTACCTTTATAACTACCCAGTTACGGTGTAGCATTTGGTAGTCCGTAAGTGAGTCATTCCTCATCCTGAGAACATGCGAGGACCTTAGGTCTAGGACATGGCATATACATTGTATTGAGACTAACAGATGACAATATCTCGCTGCATCTCAAAGTGGGTCTCTGTCCAACTCAGTGATCCCATCACTAAGTTCATACTATCGGTAGTATCTCCATGCTCATGACTTGTGAAACTTAGTCATCAACTGAATCATATACTAGTCAAGGATATGTGTCCGCATAACCTTACCAACTAGGGACCATTAGAACAATCATCATAGAATATATAGTCTCACAAACAAGTCACATACCTATTGATACATATCAGGGATGATGTTCAAGGACAATACAAATAACTCATGAATACATAAGGAGACAACATCATAACATGATTGCCTCTAGGAAAATTCTCCAACAGATGGGTTACTGTGTCGCTATCGACGCTGAAGTCTCGAGTGATCTCCTTAATCTCGCTTCGACTGGTGAGTGGAAAGACACTTCTGTCTACCACTATGGCTATTTCTTTGAGTTCTTGTTGTGCTCCAAAGGTATCGGAGACTTGGTGGAAATCACGGTCGCATTTTTCTGATCTGATGAAGCATCCGTTGATCATGATGACTCCTGCGGGTCTTGGCATCTTGAGCTTGAGGTATGCGTAGTGCGGTACGGTCCTGAATTGGCAGAAAGCTGGTCGGCCAAGTATAGCGTGATATTAAGATTCCCAATCTACCACTTCAAATTCAAGAGTTTCTCTTTTGAAGTTTCTTCTATTCCCGATGATTACGTTGAGGTTTATCTTTCCTAGCGATGAGGCTGCTTTGTTGGCTCGATGCCGTACAAGGTGGTGCCTGAATGTTCTAGCACTGATGGCGGGATTAGCATCTTGCGCAGTGTGTTGGAGAAGATGATGTTCATGTTGCTGCCTCCGTCGATGAATACTCATGACACGTCGTAACCTCCTATCTGTGCTTCAAGGACTAGTGGGGCTTGTCCTGGTCTTGGGATTGCTGGCGGGTGGTCCCTTTGCGAGAAGGTGATACTGACCTCCGAGTCGCACAAGTAGTAAGGTTCCTTTACCACTATGTCCATGTAAGGTTGGAGGGTGCTTTCTTCCTCTTTCTTTGTAGGTGGGCGCCCTTCTTGGATCATGTATACCCGTCCGCGAGCTGGCGGCTAGGCCTCTTCTTTGTTGAATGTTGGTGTTGGGGCTGCTCCTCGGGTGCGTTTTGCTGCGCTCTGCATGTCTTTCCTGTGTTCTTTGGAGAGTTCACTGAAGAGTCTGCAGTCCCCAAGGGTATGGCTTGATCTGAGCCGTCCTTCGTTGTCCTCAAAATAGTGGATCGTGCAGACCTCGTCCAACTGCTCTTGGGGTGTAAGGTTGTATGAATTGTCGTCCTGCTGCCGCTTTCGTTTCATGGGTCGGTTTCCTACGACTCGATAAGTCTGCGAGTGGTTGCTTGAGCGGGAGTGATATCTGGGGTCCATCTCGATTCCGTCGTGGACGCAAAAATCTCGAATTTTCTCGGGGAGGTCGTGCGTCTTGTTGGGAAGGTCGTAGTGCTCTGCTCCACAGCGGGTGGTATGGTTGGTGCCAGGAGTCGCCGCCTCGTCGAGTGCTTGGCCGAGAGAAATTTTCATGTTGAATTCTGGCGCTCTAGCTGATGTTGGCCTTGATTTTGTAGTTGTTGTGTGAGCTCGGTTTGTGGATCGGCGAGTTGTTCTCCGCTTGATGTAGTTTCGAAAATCAATGAAGACTTGAGCTTCATCCGCGAGTCGTCCGAGTGCGCTCGAACGCGGGGCAGGAAGGCTTGTGATGAAGTTAATGTATCCGAGTAGATCGGTTCTTGCTTGGACCGTTGCTGAAGTCACCGAGTTGTCGGTTGCTGCTTATGGAACCACCGAGATCGTGCTTCCGACCTGTGTCTTCCCCACGGTCGCCGCCAATTGACGAGTCATAATAAGATCCCAATGATAGAAGAATGCCTAGTTATGAAAAACTTTTAGATATAGAGAAGGCTACAAAGAATTACATGCACACCCAGTATGAACAGAATAAGACCTTCTCTAGACAATTAGATGAGCATTCTTCTATTTTGAAAAACATTAGAAGATAATTTGAGAGCCTGAATAGTGAGAATTCTAATCTCCAAACTAACTCACTACTACTGAAACTCAAGTTTCAAATATGTCTCACACTCAGGCTACTTTGATAAATCAAATTGCAGCGAAACCCAAAGTGGTTTTGTATTTAGAAGAGGAAGAGAGAGATAATGGCCTTCCTACACACACAACACTTGCTACTATACATGTTGTTTAGGATCTCAAAACCTTTAGATCCCATCACATCCCTAGTCCACCTAATGGACCTATCAATGATGATGTTAATACCTCAACTTTAGGACAAGAAGGTCCTTTGAACCTAGAGACTACCAAAGACAAAATGATCTTAGATGACATCACCACCACTTTAAATAATGTTAGTGAACTTCATTTTGATAATTGTAGTCTTTCTGAAGTGATTAAATTTTTGCAAAGAATGGCCAAAGACCCCCACACTAGTTCACTTAACATTGCCTTCACCTAGTATATATCCAATGCTCTTATCAAAGCTAGGGAGGAGAAACTTAAGTTAGAGGTTTCTATTCCTAGAAAACTATAAGATGGTTGGGATCCTATGGTCAAGATTAAATTGAATAACTTTTCTTGCTTTGATTTATGTGATGTTGGAGCTAGTGCCTCCTTTTTACCAAAAAAATGTATGATATGCTTGAATTGAACCCTTTCGATCCTTGTTCTTTTTGTGTATGTCTTGTTGAGTCTTCCATAAAGAAACATTTAGGAAGGATTGATGATGTACTTATTGTTGTCAATGATAATTATGTTCCCGTTGAATTTCTTCTTATGGACATTGAGTGTGATCCCTCATGTCCAATTATTTTGGGACGACCTTTTCTTTGCACCGTGGGTGGTATCATTGACATGAAAGAAGGGACTATAAGACTCCAATTCCCCATCAAAAAGGGCATGTAAAACTTCCCTAGAAATAAGATTAAGTTACCTTTTGAGTCTGTTGTACGGACAAGCTATGCTTTTGATATTGATAAAACTTGATCTTGTTGCTTCATGCCTAGCTCAAAGGCATAGAAGAAATAGCTTATTGGGAGGCAACCCAAAATGTCTTCTACCTTCTGTTTTTAGTGGTCTTGATGTTTGTTACTACTGTAGCAACATCATTGTATCTTTATTTTTAAGCTTTGTGCCAAGTTTTAGCTTCCGGTTGCAAGAAAACTCAAAAGTTCTGACATGTTGGACACTAGCCTAAATTGTTTGGGGAGAGAAACACGCTCCAATTCCACCTAGAACACACATATTTTTCATGCTTATCTTTGTTGAGTGTTCTATTTTATATCTAGTTGTTGCCATGCTTAGCTCTTGTTTTTATGCTTATCTTTTTAAGAGCTTTTATTTAGGTTGTTACTTTTGGAAGTCTCTTGAGTTTTCATGCTTATCTTGTTTAGAGAGTTGGCCTGTTGCACTGAGTTTGTGTCTTGACTTGAGTAGGTATTGAGGTTGCTATTATAAGTTCAGTAGTAACTTGCAATAGTTTTGAGATATTTATTTGAGTAATGTTTGGAATTCTGTGTGTCAAGATCTCAAGCCTATTAGTGATTGGTGTCGTATTTTGGGCAATCCGTGCTTATTTTCGAAAACTATAAAAAAATGGTTGAGAACTCTAGCTACTAGATGGATCGCTAACCTCTGGAGGGGTTGTAATATATAGAGTACACTCACGTACCATGGGTCGAGGATGAGCAAGGATAACCAAAACCCCATACACTCCTCCTAGGGGTACTTTACTCTTTGTGAATCTACTGATTAGATAGAGAGTTACCGATAATAAGTGGATGAGTTCCTTTGACTAATGTGATTATTCGATTAGTGGCACTTCCACTATCCATATTTTTCTAGCCTCTTCCGTACCATGCATTGCCCTTTCTCATCTTGAGAGTTGGTGCAAACTTCGCCGGTGCATCCAAATCCTTGGCATGATACGCTCAGTCATCATAAGCCTCATTATATCTGTCGGGGGGATAGCCCACGGCTAGACCAGGCTTGGAGACTGAGTCGTCTCACAGACAGGTCCTGGAGACTAGAGTCGGCCTAACGGTGTGTCACCTCCATGAGTCGTCCTGACGGTGAATCATTTCCATAAGTCAGCCTGACAGTGAGTCACCTCCATGAGTAAGCCTGACGGTGAGTCACCTCCATGAGTCGGCCTGACGGTGAGTCACCTACATGAGTTGGCTGACATAAGAAGGCAAACATGAGTCGGCTGACATAAGAAGGCAAACATGAGTCGGCTGGCATAAGAAGGAAAACATGAGTCGGCTGACATAAGAAGGCAAACATGAGTCGGCTGACATAAGAAGGCAAACATGAGTCGGCCTGACGGAGACTCTCCTAACTTGAAAGACTACAAGACTTAGAGTAGGACTCGGATTGATATCCGACTTGCAATACAAGATGAGACTATTTTGTATCAGAATAGGACTCTACATGTAAGCCTCCCCTTTCCACCTATATAAGGAGGGGTAAGGTGCCCATAGAGGCTAGATCCACAAAGTAGGCTTTCGCCTAGTAGTACAAAGTAGTCTTTCACCTAGTAGAAGAAAGTAGTCTTTCGCCTAGTAGCACAAAGTAGGCTTTCGCCTAGTAGTACAAAGTGGGCTTTCGCCTAGTTCGCCAAAGTAGGCTCCGAGTCATCTTAACTCGGAGCAACCAGATACAATTGTAAGAGAGTCGGCGACACGCCAATGACTCCCCGTGAACAAAGGAATAAGACCTAGCCACAAACAACATGTAGGGTCTTTACCGAATGATGTTTCCCGGGGCCTAAAGCTGTATAAAATCACGTTTCTCTTTCTCTGTGATGTTTCTTTTTCCTCGTACACTCGTAGCAAAAGGCCCCGTAATTAAGTCCAACTCTACGAACATCTGTCGTGACAACCCCACGACAGTTGACGCCCACCATGGGGCCTACGCACCAGGGTGTTATTATATTGGAGGAAGTCCTCATAGGGATCAAGAAACACGTGATTGGCCGGATGAAGAAGAACCGGCATGAACGAATCTAAATCAACAAATCAACGATCCGTCGACTCTGGCAGGACTCGATCTGACACGGCTGCATTGCAACCTCGGTTTCTTCAACATCGGTGTTAAGATCTACATCAGGTTCATGGAGAAAACAAGAAAAAAAATTGAGCGCGCGCCTCGAAAACTCGACTTCAACATTGACCCTCACGCGCAGCCTGCAGGATAGGAAGAACGTCTGTGTTGAAGAGTCACCAGAAAAAATTCCGACTCTTCGATGAGTAAACCAGAAAAAATTCTGACTCTCCGATGAGTCACCAGAAAAAATTCTGACTCTTCGATGAGTCACCAGAAAAAAATTCCGACTATTCGATGAGTCACCAGAAAAAATTCCGACTGTCCGGTGAGTCACCAAAAAAAAATCCGACTCTTCGATGAGTCACCAGAAAAAATTCCTACTCTCCGATCAGTCACCAGAAAAAATTCCGACTCTCCGATGATTCACCAGAAAAAATTCTGACTCTTCGATGAGTCACCAGAAAAAATTCCGACTCTCCGATGAGTCACTAGAAAAAAATTCGACTCTCCGATGAGTCACCGGAAAAAATTCCGACACTCCGATGAGTCACCAGAAGAAAATTATGACTCTTCGATGAGTCACCAGAAAATATTCCGACTCTCCGATGAGTCACCAGAAAATATTCCGACTCGGAGATGAGTCTACGGAAAAATTCTGACTCCCGAAGAGATGAGTCTACAAAATTCTAACTCAAGAAGAGATGAGTCTACAAAATTTGACTCCCGAAGAGATGAGTCTACAAAATTATGACTCCCGAAGATATGATTCTACAAAATTCCGACTCCCGCCGAAAAGAGTCTACAAAATTCTGACTCTACAAAAGTGAAAAGTCCACAGAAAAATTCCGGCACAAATTCCGGTTCATTGGAAAAATTTCGGCTCTGATTCCGGTTTATTGGCAAAATTCCGGCTCAGATTCCGTTTCATTGGAAAATTCCCGGCTCAGATTCCGGTTCATTGGAAAAATTCTGGCTGACATTCCGGTTCATTGGAAAAATTCCGGCTCAGATTCCGGTTCATCAAAAAATTCCGGCTCCTCGATCAGTTCTGGTTCATCAAAAATTCCGGCTCCTCGATGAGTTCCGGTTCATCAAAAATTTCGTCTCCTCGATGAGTTCCGGTTCATCGAAAATTCTGGCTCCTTTATCCAGGATCATTGCAAACTACCGACTTCACAAGAAATCTCGGTAAGACTCGACACTTCTGGAACCTAGAATTTGTCATATTATGCATTGCACCTTTATTTTCATAACATGATGCATTGCAACATTATGCATCATTATTCATTGCACCTTTATTTTCATAGCATGGTGCATTGCATCTTCTGCATTCTTAAGTCGATTTTCATCGCACCGGCTCCGGCCACACACAAGTCGATTTTCATCGCACCGGCTACGGCCACACACAAGTCGATTCTCATCGCACCGGCTCTCTCCATTAAAAGTAGACTTTTTGTCGCAACCGGCTACAACTCCACACAACAAAACTACCTTTAATCATAACAAATATTTTTAATTCAACATCATCATAAGCATTTCATGCATTTATTTTTCTGTTTTCCATCACACATGTCATATTTTGCATTTACAAAATTCTCAGAAACCTGGGGGCTTGATCAACCTCCAATTGGTAATATGGGCACTTATGTGTTTCATTCAGAGAAAGTTCAACAGAGCCTTATGAGGACTCATCAACCTCTAACTGAAAAGTCTCGGCACATAAGTGAAAATTCATGTACAAAGCTCGAATTCAGAGAAATCTTGGAGGCTCGACTATACCCATCGAGTCTTCACCCAAGAAACCCCGGCTTATACATGTGGCACTCCACGCCTCCTAAACTGCCTGTATGTTCGATGCTCATACGATCTAAACGCGTGAAATCCAGCTAGAAATTCCCAAAAGGAAATTTTTACGCAAACGGAGAAGCGCTGATCAATGTGAGACGACATACAGAGAAGTCTCGACTCAAGGATAACCCAAACTCTTCTCAAACGAGAAAAGATGAGGTCCAAATGAATCCAGAGCCGGCTTCTTCAAGGACTTCATGAATTCCCCTTTTTGCATACATAATCATAAGCATATCTTTTTTCTTTGCATATACACAAAATCCTTGCAGTATATAGAGTTAAAACCTATGCAACTCGGTAATGTGTCAATATACACATGCCGACTCATAGGGACCACAACTCAACGCAAGTTCCTATGCGACTCGGTACTGCGTCAAGACACGCATACCGACTCATGGGGACTACAAATAAAAAAAAAGTCTTTATTTGACTCGGTCATGCGTCAAGACACGCATACCGACTCATGGGGACTACAATTTGAAAAACGTCTTTATGTGACTCGGCAATGTGACAAGATACACATGCCGACTCATGGGGACTATAATTCAAAAAATTCCTGTGTGACTCGACATTGTGCCAAGATGCACATACCGACTCAGGGGGGCTATTCTAAAAACTCGGCATGACACAAAGATGCTCATATCGACTCTTGGGGACTATAACCCGAAACTATCTATGATTCGGCAAGAACTTGTCGACTCCAGTATAACGAAAGTGAACCAAAGAAACAACAATCAAATTCGGAAAAAGAGAAGGCCAAAGTCCAAATCAGGTCGACGTTCATCATAAAAATTGGCATCCAAAGGCCAAATGGAAAAATTCAAGACAGAATATCACAAGGTATCTGACGACACGCTGGTCAAAAGCCACGGAACATGTTTTTCCAAACCCAGCACCTGGGGGCTTTTTAAGAATGTCCATCAAAGACATAATAGTTGGCACACATCATTACGGGTTGCTGAAGGGAACATATTCCAGCACTCGAAGCGCCACTCTATTTGGAAGCTGGGAACATAACCCAGCATATCATATCTACCGGCTTCAGCAAACTCGCATTCACAGGCTTTTATCAGCAAGCAACCGTTTTCCGACTTCAGCAAAATTTGCCGGCTTTAGCATATAAAACTTGCTAACTTCAGGAAACAAACAAGAAATTGTAAGTCCCAGGTTGCTACAGGAAAGACAACCCGGCACTTGGGGGCTACACTACTTCGAAGAAAATTTCACAAGTACAAAGCCCAGGTTGCTACAGGAAAGATAACCCAGCACATGGGGGCACCAGCATGGCTGTTTTATATACGAAACTCCAAGTCATCACGAGGTGATAAACTCAGAGCTTGGGGGCTACAGGATATATGGGCATAAAATTGCCCATAAATTTTTTCCCGAGTCCTTTTGACAAGACACAGAAGAGCAAAAAGAAACATTGAACTCAAAAGTGGAAGAGGTCAAGATTGAATCATATCGGGTTCATTGACATGAATCAGTGGAGCAAGCCGACCTAATGCTTTGGCCTCCAGACCCGGTCTTTATCCAAACTACTCATTATATTGAAAGTTTACCATGGACGCGCACCTAGCGTTCTCTTCTACGACAAACTCATTGCCAAAAAAAAGCAGAGGAAAAATGAAGCCCATGCTAAGATTGCGTCCAAGCTAAACTTTGGGGGCTACTGTCGGGGGGATAGCCCACGGCTAGACCTGGCTTGGAGACTGAGTCGGCTCAAAGACAGGTCCTGAAGACTAGAGTCGGTACGAACACAGGTCCTAGAGAATTGAGTAGGCCTAACGGTGAGTCACCTCCATGAGTCGGCCTGCCGGTGAATCATTTCCATAAGTCATCCTGATGGTGAGTCACCTCCATGAGTCGGCCTGACGGTGAGTCACCTCCATGAGTCGGCCTGACGGTAAGTCACCTACATGAGTCGGCTGACATAAGAAGGCAAACATGAGTCAGCTGACATAAGAAGGCAAACATGAGTCGGCTGACATAAGAAGGCAAACATGAGTCGGCTGACATAAGAAGGCAAACATGAGTCGGCCTGACGCAGACTCTCCTAACTTGGAAGGCTACAAGACTTAGAGTAGGACTCGGATTGATGTCCGGCTTGTAATACGAGATGAGACTAGTTTGTATCAAAATAGGACTCTACATGTAAGACGCCCCCTTCCACCTATATAAGGATGGGTAAGGCGCCCATAGAGGCTAGGTCCACAAAGTAGGCTTTCGCCTAGTAGTACAAAGTAGGCTTTCTCCTAGTTGCACAAAGTAGGCTTTCGCCTAGTAGTACAAAGTGGGCTTTCGCCTATTTTGACAAAGTAGGCTCCGAGTCATCTAAACACGGAGAAACCATATACAATTGTAAGAGAGTCAGCGACACACCAATGACTCCCCGTGAGCAAAGGAATAAGGCCTAGCCACAAATAGCATGTAGGGTCTTTACCGGATGATGTTTCCCGGGGCCTGAAGCTGTATAAACTCGTGTTTCTCTTTCTCTGTGATGTTTCTTTTTCCTCGTACACTCGTAGCAAAAGTCCCCGTAATCCAGTCCAACTCTATGGACATCTGCCGTGACAACCCCACGATAATATCCTTCCTCAAAACAGCCACCATACCTACCTATCAAGTCATTTCCATAGCTTTTCCGAGATACATTGCCATGCAACATCCATCTTCTCATGACTTGATCTTTCATTATCATACATGCTTTTTCTTGATCATAGAGATGCATGCTAGTTAGGCCTTTCCCTTATAATTTCTACATGACGCGCTAGTATCATTGCATATCCTCCTACACTGGCAGAGGCATACATTTGCATACATCATGGTAGTTTTAATTTTTCTTTATGTTGAGTACTTCCTATAAATTGTGTGATCGTCTATACCCTTGTAAAATATAGAGTGTTGCCCTTAAAGTCTGGAAAAGATCCCCAAACAGGACACAAATAAAGATCCCAAAAGAGGACAAATTAAAATATCCCAAAGAGGAAAAATGAGAGATATATAGAAAGAGCCAAAGAGGCCACAAAAAAATTTAAAAAAGAAAAAAGTGAAATAAAAAGAGAGAAGGGGGAAACACTACTATTCCTTTTGAAAGATCCACACTCGTACTCCAAAAGTAATATTTGTACTACATAGAGAGTTTTATATCATTCATGCATAACTATGTGGAGATCCTTAGACTATAGAACTTGACTTGTATATTCCAATGATGAGCCTCGTCAAATGAGCTCTAGGTATTCGTGCATACATCATGATAGTTTTCTTCGCACCGTGGGTGCTATCGTTGACATGAAAGAAGGGACTATAAGATTCCAATTCCCCCTCAAAAAGGGCATGTAACACTTCCCTAGAAATAATATTAAGTTACCTTTTGACTCCGTTGTACGGACAAGCTATGCTTTTGATATTGATAAAACTTGATCTTGTTGCCTCATGCCTAGCTCCAAGGCATAGAAGAAAGAGCTTATTGGGAGGCAACCCAAAATATTTTATACTTTCAGTTTTTAGTGGTCTTGATGTTTGTTACTACTGTAGCAACATCATTGTATCTTTATTTTTAAGCTTTGTGCCAAGTTTTAGCCTCCGGTTGCAAGAAATTCTGCGGTCTATTCTGAGTTTTTTTTAGATGCAGAAGTGCCCCTAAAAAATTATTTACTACATGCTGGTCTATTTTTTCCAGATTTTGCCTTGTTTTGTGTTTTCATCGTTTTACAAATCTTAATCTTGCCTTTTCTTTTCAAAAAAATTTTGGCAATCTTGAGAAACAGTAGCTCTTCCTGAAAATCTTTATTTCTAGAAGAGGAAAATTATTTTATTATGGGCACTAACCTCTCTAATCATTTTATGATGAGTTTCGTATGATGGTAGTTTTCAAGTGTGCGAAGGAAGATGGTGAAAGAAGAGATGGGAGTGTCAAAATCTCAAGTTTGGGGATGCCCCCATGCACCCCCAAGAAATATTCAAGGAGACTCAAGCATCTAATCTTGGGTATGGCCCCATACATCCCCTTCTCCATCAGCACTCATCAGTTCGTCCTTCTGCACACTATATTTTTATCAATTCATACGTTATGTGCTATGCTTGGAGCGTGTTGCATGTACCTTTCAGTTTTCTTTGTTTAGAATTAATTTTGTTTGCTGTTCATAACAAGTTGGACCCTAGCCTACATTGTTTGGGGAGAGAAATACGCTCTACTTCCACCTAGAACACACATAATTTTCATGCTTATCTTTGTTGGGTGTTCTATTTTATATCTAGTTGATGTCATGCTTAGCTCATGTTTTCATGCTTATATTTTTTAGAGATTTTATTTATGTTGTTACGTTTGGAAATCTCTTGAGTTTTCATGCTTATCTTGTATAGAGAGTTGGCATGTTGCATTGAGTGTGTGTCTTGACTTGAGTAGGTAATTGAGGTTGCTATTATAATTTTAGTTGTAACTTGGAATAGTTTTGTGGTATTGATTTGAGTAATATTTGGACTTATGTGTGTCAGGAGCTCAACTCTATTAGTGATAGGTGTCATATTTTGGGCAATCCGTGCTTATTTCGAAAACTACAAAAAAATATTTGAGAACTCTAGCTACTAGATGGATCACTAACCTCTGGAGGGGTTGTAGTATATAGAGTACACTCATGTACCATGGGTCCAGGATGCACAAGGATACCCAAACCCTCATACATTCCTCCTAGGGGGTACTTGTCTCTTTGTGAATCTCCTTATTACATAGAGAGTTACCGATAATAAGTGAATGAGTTCCTTTGACTAATGTGAGTATTCGATTATTCGCACTTCCACCATCCATATTTTGCTAGCCTCTTCGGTACCGTGCATTGCGCTGTCTCATCTTGAGAGTCGGTGAAAACTTCGCCGATGCATCCAAATCCTTGGCATGATACGGTCTGTCATCATAAGCCTCATTATATCCTTCCTCAAAACAGCCACCATACATGTCTATCAATGCATTTCCATAGCCTTTCCGAGATACATTGCCATGCAACATCCATCTTCTCATGACTTCATCATTCATGGTCATACATGCTTTCTATTTATCGTAGAGCCGCATGCTAGTTGGGTCTTGCCCTTATAATTGCTACATGACGCACTAGTATCATTGCATATCCTGCTACACTGGCAGAGCCATACATTTGCAAATATCATGATAGTTTTCAGTTTTCTTTATGTTGAGTACTTCTTATAAAGTGTGTGATCTTCTATAACCTTGGAAAATATAGAGTGTTGCCCTTAAAGTGTGGAAAAGATCCCAAAGAGGACACAAATGAAAGATCCCAAAAGAGAACAAATTAAATGATCCTAAAGAGGACAAATGAGAGATAAATATAAAGAGCCAAAGAAGCCACAAAAATACAAAAAAAGGAAGAAAAAAAGAGAGAAGGGGGAAACACTCCTATTCCTTTTGAAAGATCCACACTCGTACTCCAAAGTCGAAAGGGAGAGGATTAGTTTGACTTGTACCTGAGTAGTCGTCTGGGAACGAGTCATAATAAGATTCCAAAGGAGACCAAGTGTGAAGTTTTAGTAGATTGAGTTCTCAATTAAAATTAAATATTTTTAATCTCTAAACCCATCTCCCACTTCTTGCACGCAAACACCGATTGGAGATATTCGAGTCACGGACAACGAGAGCTCTTGCACCTTTATGTTCTTACTTTGCTAGTTTCAATACTAGATATAGTCTCTTGTTTGTTATTGTCTTGACTTGAATTACATATCTTTCTTGTTGTACTATAAAGTTCAAATATTTGTTGGTAGCCTGCCACCACAGAAATTATCTTTGTTATCATTTACCTGCTCGAGGACGAGCAGGATTTAGGCTTGGGGATGTTGATACGTCCCAAACGTATCTATAATTTGTACTTGTTCCATGCTTATATTGGTGACTTTCCTATATATTTTTCTACACTTCTATACCTTTTTCGACATATTTGAACTAACCTACTAACTCAGTGCCCTAGTGCCAGTTTCTGTCTGCTGTTGTCCGTGCATTGCAGGAAATACCAATCATTAAAATGCTCGAAAAAATCCGGAAAAAACATAATAAAAATCGGTAGATCAGAGGACTCCAGAAGGCCGGAGGGGGCCCAAAGGGGAGTCCACCCTTGTCCAGGAGGCCTCCTGGCGTGGTCTATGGTGGGGTCGCGCCACCTGGCCGCCTGGTCAGGTGGGGCCCCTGGTGCCCCCCTTCCTCCTATATTTAGCCCTCGACACGAAAACCCTCGGAAGGCCCTCTGTTACGAAATTTTCACCATTGTTCCGCCACCGCCACGATTCCAAGATCTGGGTCGCCAGAAGACCCTGTCCCGGCACCCTACCGGAGGGAGGATTGAACTCCAGGAGCTTCTCCACCACCATGAGCGCTTCCCGGATGTGCCGTGAGTAGTCCCCCTTAGACCATGGGTCCATGATCAGTAACTAGATGATGTTTTCTCTCCACTTTTGTGCCTCAATTCTTAGACCTTGTGAACTTCCCTACATAATCAAGGCACTTATGTATTAGTTTCTGTGTTGTTATGTTGTGTTTGCTGGGATCCGATGGATTATGAGATTATGTTCTGATTGTGATGAGTAATATATTTGGTTTACCTTTTTATTATTAGTTCTTGAGTATTCTTTCATGTTCTCGATTGCTTTGTATTGCTTTGGCCAAGTAGTAGATAGTAACTCCAAGAGGGAGCATTAATATGATTGTGGGTTCATGCCCTCCAATGTCTAGCTTGAGTGACAAAAACATGAGACTAGGGGATGTATTGTTGCCACCAGGGAGAAAAAAGTGGTGCTTGTAACCACCTTTCCAAGGATTGTTTACCTAACGTAAAGTTTGTTAATGTAGTTGTCTGTTGCTTTGAGTTTACACTTTGTGTGGGGATCACAACTTAATACCAGCGAGATGTTCTAGATAGATATCATAAGGTGGATGATTAGTGAGTAGATGCTGATGAATAAACGGTATGCTCGTCTTGGTGTACTGCCCATATGATTGAGCCTCTAGCTTTCTTGTAGCATAATTAGCATTGCGGTGCATTTATAATTCTGTCAATTGCCCAGTTGTAATTTGTTCACCTGGCATAGTTGTTTATCGTCTTTTGGGAGAGAGGCATCACTAGAGAAAGCCATGGGACCCTGGTCCATATTTCCACCATATATAATTTACATCGTTCATCTTTTACTGCTTTTATTTCCTTTCCATTGAAATCACCGCTACTATTTCCACCCTTGTGTTTGATCCTTTTAAAACAACAAGGCCTGAGAGATTGACAACCTCTCTGAACTCGTTGATAGAAAATTTATTTGCGTCTGTGTGCAGGTCCAAGTCAAATGAGTAATTTCTATTCAAACGGTGCGTTGCTCACTTTGCCACCTTCTTGTTGCACTCGGAGTCCTACTGGAGCATAAACCTTGGTATCTTCACCGAGGGAAAAAATTTGTTGTCTACATCTCAACCTTCCACTTGGGGTAGCCAAGGAGGAGCAAAAGTCGGTGCCATCACGAGGTTGAAACGACCAAGCTAGACCTAGAGGGGAGTGAATAGGTCCAATTACTATTTTTAACAATACTTGGCAATTTTTAGGCAATAGTGTGGAAGATAAAGGTGAGAATAAAAATTGCAAGGGTGAACTAGTTAAGATAAGGTAAATAACAAGCACAATATAGGGAATTAAGTGAGAGATAAACAACAAGGTAGTGCAAGTAAATGGGGAAAGAGTCGGGATAACCGAATGACGCAAAGACAACAATGTATCCCGTGGTTCACTTCCTTGGAGGGAAGCTACTCACCGTTTGGAGAGAGTGGGTGAAACCAAGAAGGATCACTCTATTCCCCGTGAGATATCACCACGAAGGTGATTCCCAACCACTACCGGATGACATTAAAGGTGGTCTTGAAACCCTCACAAAATCAACGGGGGTAATCACAATGGTCGATTCCTGTCCGAAGAACTCCTACCCGCCTAGGATTCTCCAACCACCAAGAGTAACAAGATCAATGGGGAATGCTCAAGACTTGCTCAAAACTCTATTTTCTTTGGTTGAAAGATGGGGATGGGCCGGATCTATCACGGGGTGAAAGATCCGACAGGAACTCTCAAAGATTTCTCTGGGATCTGAGATTTTGAGCAAGAGAGAGTGAGAGGGAGCACTTGTGTTCTTATGAGTGTTTGTAATGAAGTGGTCAACCCTAACCAGTGTGGGGTGTTGAGTATATATAGCCCACCAGCCAATGTGTCCATAGGGTCGTCTGACTGCATAAGTGTCGGGCATTCGGACCGCAATCGAGCCTGTAGAACAATATCAACGAGACGCACAAGAAACCTAGGCTAATTCATGGGCGTCCGATGGATGTCGGATATTCGACGGTCGGACGTCTGTCGTCGGACATGCGACGGTAGTCGAACCTCCGTCCAAAAATATACATTAAGCCACTGACCCCTATGACCCTGTTTCCGGTGGGGAATAGACGTCCGATAGCAAAAAGGTACCGGACGTCTGATCGGCAATGGACACCCGACGAGGATGGGTAGCAAAGACACTGACCAACCATGACCCTAATTCCGGTGGGAGAAAGACATCCGATACAGTGATGTACCGGACGTCCGATGAGGGCATACTGTTTAAGTGCAAAGTGAATGTTGCATCAGCAAAAAGTGAGATATATAGGCACATGATTTGTTATGGATGAATTGAGCAAGCCTATGAGCACTATACAACTGATCCCCTCTTAATAGTGCAGGGATCCCTATACTCAAGACAAACTGAAAAACTTACGCTTCAATGCCGTTGGTTCCACATTCTTGATCATGTAATATATTTCATGGGTTCATGATCCATCCACACAGTTGATTCCAGGAACTAGTACCTGAGATATACTTGACAACCATTATTAGTCCCCTATATGTATATTGTCATCAATATCAAAATATGATTAAGGGCGTGATTGCACTTTCAATTTCCCCCTTTTTGGTAGTTGACGACAACATACATATAGCTCCCTAAATGATATTCAACTGAATCTAGTGGGAGCAAGTTTTACGGTGAACTCCCCCTCAATGTGTGCATATAGGATTATTACCAAAACTTAAGATGCACATATGTGAGAGAAGTAAAAGCAAGTTATTTCACATTTGAGAATTATGTCAATATCCCATTTTATGCATGCAATGTACTAAGAATGTGAGTTTTAAGCATTGCAATATTATCAATCCATTTCTAAACAAGCCAAGACTCCATGCATAAAGTGCTCAAATACCAAGTTCAACCACAAAACACATAACGATAGCAATAGTCGCTTATTACAATAACGATAACATAAGGTAGCAAACATGAACACCAACACAAACACTAGTAAAACGATATATGTCTTTCCCCCCTTTGGCTAAAAGTAACAAAAAGGGGGCAACTCCAGAGGGAACGAACTAGTGCGTCCCACTGCCACTAGCACCCGAATCATCGGGGAGGAAGTCTGCCCACTTCGGGCCCGAGGGAAAATCGAAGCCAAGGTCAGGAGGAGGGGCAGGAGTCCTGATGTATAGGTGTGCCAGGATGGTCCAAAAATCATGACGATGAGTGATCTCGAGAGGAGCAGCAGCACGAGACTGAATGAGCGCCATGATGAACGGAGCATCAGGGAAACTGCGGCGAGTCTGGATGCTCGCCAAGCGAATCTCATGCCAGAGATAGTGTGGAATGTTGAGAAGCTTCGTGGGGTGCTCCTCCATGCGATACATAAGGTCAATGGTGTAGCTACTGCAGGTGGACTTATCCCCAGACTTGGGATACGGAGTCCGAAAAACACACTGATAAAGGAAGTGGAATGGATGCTTCCACAGAGACACGTCATTTGGCCTTCGCTAACAATCAGCACCCTCAATATCAGGCCAAAAAAATCGAAGGCAATCATTCATGGTCATGGGCTTGTGGTCTTTGTTTGCACTGTGAATCTGGAATCCAGAAGATCTAAAACCAAGGGCCTCCAAAAATTGAGCATATGTGGCAGAGAGGAGAGTCTCAGCAGTCATCCATGTAACTTCCTAGTTGCAGAAGTGGCATGTGGCATAGAACTGAAGTATTGCATCCGTGCTCCAATCACGCTGAAACCAAAATGCCTAATCAAGGCCCATCGCATCAACATGCCCAATGACCTCAGGAAACTTGGATGGGTGAGCACGGATGAACGGCAGAGGGATGCAAGCATGGGAGTTAGCCATCCCCTTAATTAGGCAGAACCATAGAGGAGAAGATATCCGCCTACACGTTTGTCCAAAAGCAACCATCCAAACAGTACCGAGGGGCCTCAAACTGATTCACATCACACCTCAGAGACTGAAAAGCAGAGGCGGACACAGTCAAGTAGTCGGTGGCCCGACGACCATGAGTAGCGATTGGTTCATAGGAGATGTGAACACGGGCTACAAGATGAGCGTCATCTGGGGCCACATCATCTCCAGCTTGAGCACCCGATGCAGAGGAGGAGGCCCGAGCAACGCGGCGGGGCCAAAGTTTGGCACGCGTGGACGGACCAAAAGGAGCCTCTGGAATGAGATCATCTGCAACAAAGTCAGCCTTAATTTCCTCATTGATTTCATCCTCGAAATTAATATACGTATCATCAGAGGGTTCATCACTTGGAGTGGCGTCACTGTCAAACGAGGGCTCAACGTACTGGGGCTGCTTCCCAAGATGACCATGGCGATGGGGAGGAGCATGCTCATCGGAATCCGCGGATCCACCTAGACATACATATGGGGTAATGAGAAAATGGACCGAAGACACCGAAGTGCACTACAAAATCGACGATATATTTTGATAAAAAACCCGCATGACGGGGGAGCAAACATCATCGAAGGTTGTTCTTTTTTTACGGAGACCGTCACTAGGTAATGCGGTCCGGATCGGGAGCGTTGGGATAATATCGATGATGGTCGGTCTGGTCTTTAAGGACGCATTTTTTCCATCATTGGGTAATTTATTTTAAAGGACGGTATATATTGTCATGTAAAATGTTTGTCCGTCATTATACATGCGCGCATACGTGATGGGATTATATAGAAAAAAATGCAGGGTTCAGGTACTCCTGTAAAGAGCATCTCCAAGATCCGATACAAAATCTTAAGACCCAAAATTACATTTAGGGTGGGATAAACAATTGCATATATTGTCCGTACCTCAAGGAAGTACTCATCTTGCCCCAAAAAAACTCATCTTCGATCACCATGGAAACTGGCCACCCTGATCATCGTCATCCGACTCGATTTTGATCGGAATAGAAGGGCATGCCCGCACCCCCCCCTCAATCTTTATCGCCATGTCCTTTTTGCTCTCGGTGTTCTTCCTCGCGAAGAATTCGGGCTCCGCCTCCATGAGATGCGGATTGGCTTTGGAGAACATCGCCATAGACATCTCGTCAGTATCATGTATGGCACGCTGCTCCGCGACCATTCCGTCTTCCTTCTCCTCTTTGCGGGAGAAAACCCGCACTATGGGAGCAAGGAACTTTGCATCCTCGTTGTTTGGGTAGAGTACAAATATTAGATCGTACATCGACCGGCCTAACCTCCAAGCCACGATGTTAGGGTTTGTGCAGAGTACGAATATTAGATCGTACATTCTCAGGCGTGTCGTAGGTGTCGAGCCACCTCCACCTACCATCGCACGTGATCTCTGCGGCGTAGCGCCCGGGCTCCCGAATCTTAACGCCTTGGAAGCCCGATCTTCTCACGCATCAGCGGCTTCGCGACGTGCCTGGAATAAGGGGGGTGAGGCGTCGACGCGTCGGCGAGAAAATCTATCGGACTGGATTTGGGGGAGGACGGTGTTATGCGGCGGCGGTGCTGGTGATGCAAGCGATACAGTTGTAAGGTGGAAGCGCGCGGGTGGTTTGGCTGCAAGAGGGGAAGCGTGCAGTTGGAGGGTGTGCTCCGCGCGCATTGGGATTTCGGCTTTGAAAACCACCGGCATGGAAGATTTATTTAGGGGGGAAAGGGCAGCGACATACATATGTATTTTTTTAAATGTTGGAAAGCAGCACTATGTATAATTTTTTTAGAATTTTATGAAATGATTGTATAATTATTGAATATGAAATAACAACGTGGAAATAAGATTCACATTTAACATTTATAATTTCACTCAACACATGACAAACCACTTTGGAAACCATAACATCGACGGTCCCACACGCATCAAAAACCACGAAGGTAGGCCTTAGATGATACTCCGTACCAGCTAGACACAAGACACACACTCACATGCAACTACCGACGATTGGGGCGATCGGGGTACGAGGAGGCCTCCGCCCATGCAGTACACGTGAGGGCCTTCTCCTACGCCCTTGTGCGCATCATCCCCAACACCATCCTACGATCTGCTCCTAGTTATCAGCCCAAACACAGGAGATGCTTTGAATTTTCTTGCGGACGACTTCTCCTTTCTTCTCCTCCTCTTCCTGCTTCTTCCATTCTTCGTCGGTGGCGTCGTGGCCTCAATCCCAACTGTGTGTGACTACGGCAGTGCGAGTGGTGTTCTCACTGGAGGGCGTCGACCCATCGCCTCCTTAATGGATATGATGAGACAACACGGATATATTGTGTATTTGCTACAAAGATGTGTAGTGACAAAATATTGTTTTATAGCACATAGAGAGATGGAAAGTGTCAACATGGTTGTGTGCGCTCTATATGATGCTATTGTGTGCACGAGGCTTGCTACCATGGATTGAACACAGTGAACACGGCGGGCACTGTCTGTTGCTAGAGCGCGGAAGGTCGGCCAAAACTTGTGTGGTCGTTCTCGTGTGTGTTGCCGACCGTGAAGAGACCTCTGCATGAGGCTATATGATTCCAAAGTGTGCACGCGGCTTGTTGCTTTTGCAAGGTGTGCACGCAGTGTGCGCGTTGCATGTTGCTATATATACAACATGCACGATTTGGCCAAAACCCTGCGCGGACGGTCCCATGTGTTAGCAGTCCTGCATAGACCTCTCTTCATGCGTTGGGTGTGCATGCAACTTGTTGTCTGTATGTGCATGTGGCGCGCGCGTTGCGTGTTGCTAGATCGCGCATGGTCGGCCTATATACCTGCATGGTCGGTCTCGTGTTGCCAGTCATTGAGAGAACCTCCGCGCTAGAGGCATTGCATGTTATACAAGGGAGTGCGTGGTCCTCAAGAACCTTCATGGTCACCGTTGCGTGCCGCCGGTTCGACATTGCGTGGTGTCACTATGAGAATATAGGCGATCAAGGCGTCAGACTACACATAGGTCATCCATCTTGCATTAGACGACACTTAAGTTAACACATCTGGTTTTGATAACCTTGTGCAAAGAAAAATTGTTTTGCATACAGTACATTGGAGAAGTAGTGTACACATAACAATGGAAATATGATATTCTAAATTAAGATGGTGCTTGCAAAAGATATGAATTGTTTCGAAGGTGAACACAATTTTTAAATTCAAATTTTAGACTCATTAACTAGCGATCACCAGACTTAATATAAAAAGAGACATGAAAAGTATGAAGAGAAACACGATATAGTGCGTATGGGTTAAAAACCAGTGAAATCATGAACTTCACACACATAATTGGTTGAATGCGTATAGCATATACATTCAACAAGTCTCATTAGGTATACCAGAGGAGATGCATACAATAGACAATTTTGAAATCCAATGTATCATATATGTTGTATGCATTACGAGTTCAAAAGGATGTACTATGCATGGTTGATTGTGTCATGTTGATGGTGGGTCGATCACAAGGCTTGGTAGTTACATGCTATCGGGAAGGAGTAATAAGAATCTAGAGCCACACGATCAATCGTATGACGACATTGAATTCCCATGATGACAACATGACATTTCACATGATTCATCTCCTCATTATAGTGTTGATCTAACATGTACAATTACTAGAAGACTGTATGTATGTATCATAATTCATGAATCGTCGATGATTCCTCATGAATTTGGGAGGATCATGCATGTATATAACATATGTTTATACCATTTTCATATTGCCCAAGATATATATGACCCCAGTCATAACTTCAACTTTTTCAAAGATTAGGAAATGTGTTTTGAATATATTTAAATAAGAAATTCATAGAAGAACTCAAAATACGAAACAACAAGTAAATCATCTGATATTTCAAATCTCTTCCTTGAAAATTTGCGTTCCCGCCTAGGTACTAGAATTTTCCTTGAAAATTGTCGTTCCCTCTCCATGGTACTAGATTTTCCCTTTGAAAGTTTCGTTCCCTCCTTGGTAGTACTACATTTTCCGTTGGAAATTTTTGTTCCCTCCTTGGTAGTACTACATTTTCCGTTGGAAATTTTCATTCCCTCCACTACGTTTCAGCGTCCCACTTTATCAACCCCACCCATCCTTAAATACCGCATATCCTTTTAACTGCGCCCACATCTCCTTCCAACAAGCGAAGAGTCCCATCTTGTCTATCCTCTCACCTTCATCATCCCGCCCCTCGCCGCCGGTGGATCTAGCTTTCGCCGATATAGATCGTTATGCAACCCCCTCCCCTCTTCGTGGCGCACGACATGAACGATGGTGTTCTGATCAGCTCCATGAGCTCTCAAGGTAAAATCTCATTTTTTGTGTACATGTGAATAGATCCGTGCATGCAGTTCTTTCTTTTCTGTGTGCATGCATATAGATCTGTACATGTAGTTTCTTCTTGTATTGCAGATGTAATGTAAGATGGTGTTACTTCAAGAAGAACTAACTTGTACGGGTTTCTATTAGGTGTTAAGAATGTTGTTCTTTCTATCTAGAGTTCTACTTTGGGTACAATGTTATAAATAAATTGAGGTGCTAGGGTATAATCTACCAACTAATTACTCCATTATCTGCAATGTCGAGCTTCTTGCTTTATCCAAACTTTGATTCTATGTTCTTGTTTAGGCCCTGTTTGGAATCTCGTTTTTTCTGTAAATACACTTGTAAGAAAAATACAGATCGACCTCGGCTGGCTTGTAAAATACACTTGTAAATTAGACACCTCTGGATTAAATACATCCTATCCAGAGGTGTCTAATATGTCCTTTCATATTGCTTTCGGTTTTCGGTTAATTTATCCTATATAATAGGAAGTACTTACATGTTTTCTCTTTTTTAATTTTCATCTCGTTTCATGCCAACTGTTTACTTGTTATCATCATGTAACAGCAGCTTCTAGGAAGCTTGAGGACAAAGCTCAATCTTTCAAGGATTTGCAATGCCTAGCACGTTCCGTAGTAGTTGATGGCGTACCAAAGGAGATTAAGAACATGAAAAACAGTCAAGTCATTGACTGTCACGATATCTATGAACAAACTGTTGAGGAGATGGAGCAGTATACAGCAATCATGGAGGATGAACGTATACATGAGGTGACAATATGTTTATGCACTATTACATGAGAAGTTATTTCAAACTGTAGAATAAAATCTAACATGTTTAAATACATCATAATAGATCACTACATTCTATGAAAAGTCAAAACCAAAGAGGGGTATGGAAATAAGCCCAGACACATTGAAGAGAAAGCGGTTTGTAATGGCTAGTTGACATACTTTTTATCGTAGCCATGTATAAATTCCAGAAAATGCGTCTTTACTTCGGATTCTGCCACACTTTATTACTATATGAAACATTAAACTAGATATATGATTAGTTGTAGGGAGATATGGAATTAAAAAAATGCTGAGCATGAAGAGGATCAAAATGGCAAGGAGGACATGGCAAATCAGCTTGAAGAGACTGAAGCTGGCAAGGAGAACGTGGCAAATCAGCTTGAAGAGACTGAAGCTGGCAAGGAGAACATGGTAAATCATCTTGAAGAGACTAAAGCTGGCAAGGAGAAAATGGAAAATCAGCTTGAAGAGACTGAAGCTGGCAAGGAGAACATGGAAAATTAGCTTGAAGAGACTGAAGCTAGAAAGAAGGCCTTGCCAGTGAAGCAGTTAGATCTTGAAGTTGTCCAGAAGGCCGTGGACAAGCAGCTGGTAGAATTTTAAGCTTTTCAGAAGGCATTGGATAAGCAGCAGGTAGACCTTGAAGTTGTCCAGAAGTCCATGAAGAAGAAGCAGGAAGAAATTGAAGCTATCAAGGCGGTCCTCAAAGAACAGCAGCAAGTACTTGAATCTCTCAACTATGCCCAGCCAGAGCAGAAGGATGGACAGGTTGACATCAATGAAGTTGTAATGCCCTATTAGATCAATAAGAACTTGTGCTTTACTATGTCCCATGGTTCGTGTAATGTTGCTTAGACTCTGTGTGGCAGGTTTATGGTTTATGTTTTAATCAATTATATGAGAGCTAATTTTGCACTAAAAATTAGTTTTTCATAAATATGAATCTCATTCAAATCTCGCAAAAAATAAAAACATAAAACATCCTTCCAATTGTGTCGTTCATATGTACCGTCACAAACGTTTCATGTGGGCCGATATGTCAGCACAGTTGACTAGTCAAACCTAACGGTAAATCACCTCCGGTCCCACATGAAAAAATCCACGCCAGCAAAAAAGGAGGCCCCACTCGTCGGAAAGCTGACTAGTCAAACTAGCAGAAACAATTTCTAGCGACGGGTTTATCGTCAATGAAGACGACTGAAGCTGAAAATTTGGGCTTATTAGGCGACTGTTTAACCCCTTCATCGAAGATGAACATTATTGTCGAGTTGGGTACTGTCGCCAAAGAAGAGATCTTTAAAGGCGAAAAAAGTGGTACCGTCATCATTTTCGTTTTTAATGATGGCGCATCATTGACAGTTGGATTGACGGAGGTGAACCGTCGTTAAGGTGTTATTATTGACGAAAAATGATTTTCCAAGACACAATTATCCCATCAACAGATATCGTTCATTTTGTAGTGGTGACCAGTAACAGATATGGATAGCGTGAAATATGAGATGCATACCACGAGAGTAAGATCCACTGACATTCTTGTGAGCGGTCCGTTTTGTCCGTGCCATCACGAAACCCTAAACAAGGAGATGAAAAATGAGGCACAAATCTAGGCGCCAACCTCAAAAAGAATTGGGTAGAAAGGTAGATCAGAAGGAGGGGTTCCCGGGGTGCACGGATCTGGAGGAGAGACGCGCTGAGCAGGCCGGGGCAGCCGGTGGCGACGAGTGGCGAAGGCGGCGGTGACACAGGGTTGGGGAGAGAGGGAGATAACTGCTCCCCTCGGCCCGACGGCTTGGTTATATAGGTCATAATATATTGGACATCTGATACGGGTCAGACGTCCGTCAAGACGGACATACGAAACCCACCGGATTTCCAACAGAGGCAGTTTGGGCTCCAGGTAACAGGAAGTGCGCAAGTTCCAGGGAACGGACGTCCGGTGAGGACCAGAAGTATGATTCCTGATATAAGCTAAAGTGTTGGTAGGGCATATAAGAGATGCCATGGTCAAAGTATTTGCGAGGGTCATTCATACCAAGGGCAAAGATTTTATAGGGTCATAGATATGTCATACATACGTATATGAGCATCAGAAACTATCAACAACCACACAAGAACCAAGCAATCTTTCCAAAAAATGGAAGGGAGGTGGCTGAAGCCACCATGTTTTAGTGTATGTGCTTTGACACCGTGAAGATGTACCTTAGGTCCAGAGACACTACTCCATCGTTAACCTCTACACGTGGATTCACCGTAGTGAGCATGCGGATTGTTGATGTGTTGATCTATTTATGCATCACATAGAGAGTTAAGAACTTATGAATTAAGTTTCACCCCCTACTACATGCCTACATCTATACAAGTTATTTGATATGTGCATGAATGAGAGCAAGATACCCCTAGGCCGTAAAGCTATAACGTTCCAAGATACCAAGTTCACCTCTTAGTTGGCAAAACCTTGCTTCATCCAAAGGTTTGGTGAAGATATCGGCAAGTTGCTTGTTGGTGCCCATGTGTCCAAGAACAGTATCACCCTTTTGAATATGATCCCATATGAAGTGATGACGAATGTTAATATGCTTGGTGCGAGGATGTTGACAAGGGTTGTTGGCAATCTTGATAGCACTTTCATTGTCATATCAGATGGACACCTTCTTATAGATGAGTCCATAATCCTTCAAAGTTTGCCTCATCCATAGATTTGAGTAGCACAACTTGCGGCGGCAACATACTCGGCTTTGGAGGTGGAGAGGGAGAAAATTTATTGTTTCTTCGAGTGCCAACTTACCAAGGAGCGCCCAAGAAATTGGCATGACCCGGAGGTTGACTTCCGATCCACCTTATCTCTGGCCCAATCCGCATCTGTGTACCCCAAGAGATCAAACTTAGCTTCCTTGGGGTACCAAAGGCCCAACAAAGGAGTATGAACAAGGTATCTAATAATGCGCTTAACCGCAAAATGATGACTCTCCATAGGAGAGGCTCGATATCTTTCACACATTCATATGCTTAGCATAATATCCGGTCTAGATGCACAAAGGTAAAGCAATGACCCTATCATAGAAAATTAAATAGTAGCATCAAATGGAATACCGGAAAGGTCTTGATCTAGATATCTGTTGGTTGGCATGCGTGTATTGCATGGCTTGGCATCTTTCATACCGAACTTCACGAGCATGTCTTGAATGTACTTTGTTTGGGAGATGAAGGTTCCTTCGGCAAATTACTCGATTTTAAATCCAAGAAAATACTTCAAGCTCCTCATCATGGACATCTCAAAATTCTTGGTCAAAGTGTTCGAGAACCACTTGCACAAAGATGGGTTAGGGGAAGAGTCATCTACATAGATTTGGCATATGAGCCATATCTTCATATGATGGTGTGTCATCGGAGTTATCATCTTCTTCGTACTCACAATCTTCCTCGTCATCATCAATCTCCCTGAGCCTAGCCTTGAGTGCAAGGTTTGAGGATGGACCACCATATGTGGCGATTAGTCTCTTGGACTCCTTAAGGTGTTCTTCATATTGCAAGGAGGTGGTAATCGCATCATCCGGTGTCATCTTGAAGAAGTCGAGCATACACCTTAATTCCCACACCATTTGATGCGAGTATACCATTAGAGCATTCAACACTTTGTAAATGAGGTAACAGTTGCTGATTTGATATCCATCCAAGTACTTCTCACAAGTGAAGGATTGGACATGTGCAGAGAGAACTTTGAGACGCATATGGAGTTGTTGGGGCGTCTCATCTTTCTTCATATGGAGATTATGGAAGGCATTCTTAGCGGTCTTGGATCTTGTCATTTGTATAGATCCGGTGCCGGACTTGGCGCTGAGAAGAGTATCCCAAAGTTCCTTGGCATTTGTGATATGGAGAAATGGTGCTCGAGTCAACTCATCCATTCCTCTTTTCAAGAACCCAATGGCAGCAAGGTTGAGGTGTCTTTCAAACACTTCACTGGGTGTAAGGTTTTTTGGATCAACAGGATAGTAACCTTTCCTGGAGTCGATGAGATTCCACATTGGTTCACACACGAACCTAAGATAATCTTCCCTAATACTTTTCCAATCCAAAAAGTTAGTAGTCTCGGTTAGTACAGGCAGATTGCCATTGAAATTATACTTAGGTTCCGCAAGCTTGGGGGTAGGATAGTCCCATTGGTAGAGACCACCTCTTTGCAAAGGATGTTCGGAACCTGGGTACACAAAGGCCGCTTGTGGGGGCCTTGGAGCCGCACCACTTGATGTTTGTGACTCCGATGTCGTAGCCTTCATCTTTGCAAAGGCGGCTTCCATATCCAGTTTTTGTTTTTCTAAAGCTTGTACCAAATCATTCGAAGTGAACAACTTAGGATCCTCAATGTCAACGGAAACATTCCCCATGGAGGGGGAACCGCATGTGTTGCACAGGATATTCATTCGGCAGTCAATCTCTTGGCTTCCAAACGAGCGGCATCTGCAGCAGTCACAATCTACTCCACGCCGGAACCTGAACTTTCGGGGTTGTCGTCCTTGGTCATCTCGCTCTAGAGCGGTTAAGACACAAGATTAGAGCACGAGGCTCTGATACCAATTGAAAGGATCGAGATAGACCTAGAGGGGGGTGAATAGGTCCAATTACAATTTTTAACACTACTTGGCTAGTTTTAGGCAATAGATCGGAAGATAAAGGTGAGCCTAACAATTGCAAGGGTGAACTAGTTAAGATAAGGTAAACAACAAGCACAATATAGGGAAGTAAGTGAGAGATAAACAAGAAGGTAGTGCAAGTATATGGGGAAAGAATAGGGATAACTGAATGACAAGAAGACAACGATGTATCCCGATGTTCACTTCCTTGGAGGGAAGCTACTCACCGTTTGGAGAGAGTGGGTGAAACCACGAAGGCTCACTCTATTCCCCTTGAGATATGACCACGAAGGCGATTCTCAACCACTACCGGTTGACCTTAAAGGTGGTCACCAAACCCTCACAAAGGCAACGGGGGTAATCACAATGGTCGATTCCTCTCCGAAGAACTCCTACCCGCCTATGAGTCTCCAACCTCCAAGAGTAACAAGATCAATGGGGAATGCTCAATACTTCCTCAAAACATGATTTGCTTTGGTCGAAAGATGCGGATGGGTCGGATCTATCACGGGGTGAAAGATCTGACAAGAACCCTCTAGGATCTCTCCGGGATTTGAAATTTGGAGCAAGAGAGAGTCAGAGGGAGCACTTGTGTCCTTATGAGTGTTTGTAATGAAGTGGTCAACCCTAACCAGTGTGGGGGGTTGAGTATATATAGCCCACCAGCCAATGTGGCCGTTGGGGCTGTCTGACTGCAAAAGTGTCGGACATCCGGTGGCAACCAGACTTCCGCAATCGAGCCACCGGACGTCCGTCCTTCGACGGACATCTGAGCTTGTAGAGCAATATCAGCCAAACGCACAAGAACCCTAGGAGAATTCCTGGACGTCCGATGGATGTCGGATATCCAACGATGGGACGTCCGACGGCAATCGGACCTCCATCCAAAAATAGACATTAAGCCACTGACCCCGATTACCCTTTTCCTGGTGGGGAACGGACGTCCGATAGAAAAAAGGTACCGGGCATCCGATCGGCAATGGACATGCGATGAGGATGGGTGCTGAAGCCACTGGCCACCCATGACCCTAATTCCAGTGGGAGATGGACATCCGATACAGCGATGTACCGGACTTCCGACACCTAACGTACGTTCGATGAGGGCATATTGTTTAAGTGCAAAGTGAATGTTGCATCAGCAACAAGTGAGATATATAGGCACATGATTTATTATGGATGAATTGAGCAATCCTATGAGCACTATCACACTGATCCCCTCTTAGTAGTGCGGGGATCCCTATACTCAAGAAAAACCGAAAAGCTTACGCGTCAATGTTGTTGGTTCCACATTCTTGAGCATGTAATATATTTCATGGGTTCATGATCCATTCACACAGTTGATTCCGGGAACTAATACCTAAGATATACTTGACAAATATTATTAGTCCCCTATATGTATATCATCATGAACGTCAAAATATTGCTAAGGGCATGATTGCACTTTCAGGGGTTAAGGGGGATAGGACGGCGTCGCCCATGGCGCAGAGGAGGCGCGGCGGTGCTGGGTTGGGCCTCTACTAGAGTTTGGATCGGGGATGGGCTGCCGCGTCCCATGGGAGAGTGACCACGCGAGCGTGTCGCTCGGTTGCGTCCTCTCCTGGGACGAGCGGGTGATGGCTTCTCGCCCCTCGTTGGTTACCCCAAGTGGAAGGTTTAGATGTAGCTAGCAATAATTTTCCCTTACACGAGGACTGTAAGGTTTATTGAATCTAGGAGGACTCCAAGTTCTGCAAGTAGGTGTCTGCTGCTCTGGCGCTTATAGAAGACGTGGACCTGCACACAGAAGCAAATATCTTTTCTCCCAACGAGTTCAGAGAGGTTTTCAATCTCTCAGGTCTTGTTGTTTACAAAGGATCAAACACACGATGGAAATAGTGATGGTGATTGCGACTGAAAAGAAAATAAAGCAGTAAAGAGTTAAGGTGTAAACAATGGTGGAAATATGGAGCGGGGTCCCATGATGTGCACTAGTGATGTCTCTCTCCCAAAAGACGATAAAACAACTAAGCTGGGTGAAAAAATTACAACAGGGCAATTGACAGAATTATAAACGAACCGCAATGCTAATTATGCTGCAAGAAAGATAGATCCTCAAAAGTATGGGCAGTACGCCAAAACAAGTAGACTGTTTATCCATCTGCATCCATCACTAATCATCCACCTTGAGATATCTATCCAGAACATCTCGCTGGTATTAAGTTGCGAGCCCCACCCAAATTGTAAACCCAAAGCAGCAGACAACTGCATTAACAAACTTTGCGTAAGGTAAACAATCCTTGCAACCGCGGTTACAAGCACTGTTGTTTTCTCAATGGTGGCAATAGCACATCCCCTAGTGTCGTGGGGTTAACACAGCAGATGTCCAAGTCATCGAACTTGTAGTGAGGCCTTTACTGCGAGGTGGTATCAAGGAGAGAGTCGACATAGACACGATACTCAGTGATTTACCTACGTTTCGGCCCCTCTTTGTTCTCAAGGTAAATACCTACTCCTCCTTCTTATTATTGAGGGGTTTCCGGCTTGTCGAAAGGACTAGCCGGTTTGCAGATTACAAGGATCGCCGGCTCGTAACTCGCGTCTCGGGGAGATCTAGGTTACGAGTCGTGTCTCGGTGGTTTGTTTGTTGAGTTGAGAGTTAATCCTGGTGCACTGAACCCTCGGCTTATAAAGGTGCCGGGTTCAAGAGTCCACGGATCCGATTCCTACTTGAGGTGGAATCCTATTCTATGTCTACTTTACAAATACGTTATGTGATACACAAGGTAAGTCGAATTCCTTCTTGGGCTTCAAGCTTGTCTCCTTGGCGTGTCTCCCTCTGGGCCGGGTCTTGTCTTTGTGGCCCTTCACGTATAAGCCGGTCCAGAGAATTGTGATCTAATGCCGGGTTATGGTCTTGGTCCATCCCCCCGACATTAGCCCCCAATATTGGTATGATGCTTTATTGTTCATGGCAATCTTGAGTTGCTTGATTGATCTTCATAGAGCCGACTCTTATGAGTAAACTGACTCACGTCTTTGTGTCTTCAAGGTTCTGACACCAGCTTGTGCTTCGAGGAGATGACGCCGGCTTATGCTGATGCCGACTTGTGTATCACTTTTTGATTTTTTTTCCCTAAGTATTTTAATTTGACTTTTGAGACAAAAAAAAGTTGGTTGTCGTTGTATTTATTGTTGTTCTGCCCGAAGCGTCGCCACTAAATGCACGGTGAAAATCGAAGCATCGCCATGAATGTCGCTTACCATGGGTAATCTACCGGTTCTTTTATGGCATTGATTGACCACTTTCCTTTTATCTATCTAAATAGACGTCCGAGGGGGTGATTCTTTCACACCCTCTTCTTCTCTCCATCTTCCTCATGGTTCCTCGGCGCAGCGTCCGCGGCCGAATTGTGACTCGCTATTTTCGCGGCTGTGCCTCTTATGGCATGCGGCGCCACGTTGTTATGTCTGCAGGCGAGGGTCATCTTAGTTGTGATTTTGTTTTGAACATCCCTAGTCCTTTTGCGGCTCGGGTTTTTCTTCCGCCCATGTTTTCTCGTGCTGTTTCCGAACTTGGGCTGGATGCTCTTTGGCTGGAGTTCCAGGCCAGTTATCGTCCTCTTATTCTGGTGGAACTTTGAGTTGATTCCTCCGGTTTAGCATTTTTGGCTTCTGGTTGGCAGGAATTTTCTCGTGAGTTCGATCTTCACGCAGGGGATACTCTCTGCTGCAGGTTTGACGGTGACAAAATCCTCCGCGTGCGTGGTTTTAGTGCTTAAGGAGACCGCCTACCGCCTTCTTTGGAGGGCACCGTTGCGCTCGTCATGAATGGTGGTGAAGCTTCTCTTTCTTCTTCTCCCGAAGAGTCTGCTGTTGAGGGTGCAAGCGAGTCACCGACTAATGGTATTTTCTCTTCTGGAGCTGGAGAAGAAGGTGACGGAGCTGGAGAAAAAGCTGGCGGAGCTGGAGAAGAAGTTGTCGGAGCTGGAGAAGGAGCTGACAGAGCATTGGCTTCGGTGCTCCGCAAATAAGTCGAGCTTCACCTTTTGTTATGTCATTGACATCATGAGTTGGTCGCTTTGACAATGACTCCTCCCTTTGTCTATGATGATGCTCCGTTTTGCATTTCACATAAGGTTATATGTAGAAATCGTAATTCCTTGGATGATTTCTGTCTGTAGCCCTTTTTGATGTAATGAAGACGACTAAAGCCCTTGTAATCTAGGCTAGTAAGCCGGCATAGCTTTTGCCGAACTTTGTCTTTAGTTTTTCTTCCGGTGTAAGAGGTTTGTAACCCGAGATGAATGAAATATTTTGTTCCTTAATGAACCTTCTAAGTCAAAAAAAATCTTTTGACTTGTGTATGAGACTCACTTATTGGATAAGAGGTGTAGCCCCTGAGTCGGTTGAAATAGAATGTTGTGTCGACTCATAAAATGAATTGCGAATGTTGCTCCCCAAAACTCGGTGGTAAATATGCCAAGTTTGTAGAGAGAACTGAAGGTATAGTCCCCATGAATCGGTATGAGTTCCTGTGATGTCATGCCGAGTTATAGGAGGGTGATTATTTCCCAAAAATTTAACACGAATATTTGTTCATGCTAAAAAATTTTACTTATAGTCCCCATGATCCGGTATGAATATCTTTGTATCTTACCGGGTCATAGAAGAAGATTTTCGAGCTTCTAGCCCCTATGAGTGGGCATGTGTGTCTTGACGTATGACCGAATCACATAACGACGTTATTTGAATTGTAGTCCCCATGAGTCGGCATGTGTGTCTTGACATGCTGTCGTATCACATAGAGAAAAAATTTGAGTTGTAGTCCCCATGAGTCGGTATGTGTGTATGGACACATTACTGAGTTAAATAAAGACTTTCGAGCTGTAGTCCCCATGAGTTGGCCTGTGTGTATTGACACAGTACCGAGTCGCGTAGGAACTTGCGTTGAGTTGTGGTCCCTGTGAGTCGGCATGTGTGTATTGACACATTACCGAGTCGCATAGGTTTTAACTCCGTATCCTGCAAGGATTTTGTGTATATGCAAAGAAAAAATATGCTTATGATTATGTATGCAAAAAGGAGAATTCATGAAGTGCTTGAAGAAGCCGGCTCTGGATTCATCTGGTCCTCATCTTCTCTCCTTTGAGAAGAGTTTGGGTTATCCATAAGTCGAGACTTCTCTGTATGCCGTCTCACATTGATCAGCGTTTCTCCGTTTGCGTAAAAAAATCCTTTTGGGAATTTTCTAGCTGGATTTCACGCGTTTCGATCGTATGAGCATCAAACATACAGGCAGTTTAGGAGGCGTGGAGTGGCACATGTATAAGCCGAGGTTTCTTGGGTGAAGACTCAATGGGTATAGTCGAGCCCCCAAGATTTCTCTGAATTCGAGCTTTGTACATGCAATTTTCACTTATGTGCCGAGACTTCTCAGTTAGAGGTTGATGAGTTGTCATCAAGCTCTGTTGAACTTTCTCTGAATGAAACACATAAGTGCCCAGATTACCAATTGGACGTTGATCAAGCCCCCAGGTTTCTGAGAATTTTGTAAATGCAAAATATGACATGTGTGATGCAAAACAGAAAAATAAATGCATGCAATGCTTATGATGATGTTGAATTAAAAATATTTGTTATGATTAAAGCTAGTTTTGTTGTGTGGCGTTGTAGCGGTTGCGACGAAAAGTCGACTTTTACTGGCGAGAGCCGGTGCGATGAGAATCGACTTGTGTGTGGCCGGAGCCGGTGCGATGAAAATCGACTTAGAAAAGTTTATAAGGCAAAGAAGCCGGTACAATTATGATCGACCTTTATATATTTCATTTGGCAAAAGCCGGTGCGACATGAGTCGTCTTACAACCTTAAGTAAAATGGCATTCCTTTCCTACCTAAGTATAATACGGATAAAGTTGTGCGATGTTCCACGGCCTGAGGGTTTCTTCCACACAGGTGCGTGTTTTCTCCTTCTCTCGCATATCAACTAGGTAGTAGGATCCATTGTAGAGGTTCTTGCTGACCACAAATGGTCCTTCCCATGGAGAAGATAACTTGTGTATTCCGTCTTTTTCATGTATGAGTCGGAGCACCAAGTCACCTTCCTGGAAAGTCCGGGTCTTGATTCTACGGCTATGGTAGCGCCGTAGGTCTTGCTGGTAGATTGCCGACTTGGCTGCTGCTAGCTCTCATTCTTCGTCGAGAGCATCTAGAGCGTCTTTCCTTGCTTTCTCATTGTCGTCTTCTACATATGCTGCCACTCTAGGTGAGTCGTGACGTATGTCACTTGGGATAACGGCTTCTGCTCCATAGACCAAGAAGAAAGGCGTGTAGCCGGTTGACCTGTTAGGAGTCGTCTGTATGCTCCATAGCACTGTGGGTACTTCCTCCTCCCAGCTGCCTGGTGTTCTCTCTAGGGGAACACAAAGCCGGGGTTTGATGCCACGAAGCAACTCTTGGTTGTCTCTCTCGGCTTGTCCGTTGGACTGAGGATGAGCGACTGATGTAAGATCGAGTCGGATGTGCTCTCTCTGGCAGAATCGTTGGATAACCCCCTTTGACAGGTTAGTCCCATTATCAGTGATGATGCTATGGGGGTAGCCGAATCTGTATATTATCTTTTTCAAGAATTTCAGTGCCGTCTCAGCATCACACTTGCTGACCTGCTCTTCTTCTATCCACTTGGTAAAATTGTCAACTGCCACAAGGAGGTGGGTGTTCTTGTGGGGGATCTTTTGAAGGGTCCCACCATATCAAGCCCTCATACTGCAAAAGGCCAAGTGAAAGGAATCATCCTGAGTTCTTGAGCCGGCACGTGATCTTGCTTTGCATAGCGCTGACACCCATCACACTTCTTGACAATTTCCTCTGCATCTGCATGTGTCGTGAGCCAGTAGAAGCCGTGTCTGTAAGCTTTGGCAACAAGTGAACGAGAGCCGGCATGGTGTCCACAATCACCAGAGTGTATTTCATTGAGGATGGCTCTTCCTTCTTCTGGTGAAACGCATCTTTGAAATACATTTGTGGGACTCCGCCTATGTAACTCACCATGGCTAGCCCTCCATGACCCGTCCAGCCGAGCTCCCCCTCCCTGTAAATTTCTAAGTCCCAGTTTTTTATTCCAAGTGCCTTCTTGCAACGCGATTTCCCGTTATCTCGTAGATCGGATTGACATGATTCTTTTTTTGGATTGTTGTGCTCTCTGTGCTCTAGCATCCATCTTTTGTGAGCATTCTGTTTTGAGGTCATCTTATTTGGGTAATCGTTGGTCAAACAGGGCACCAGATCGTTAAACTGCTAAACTGATGTGAATCTGTCTGAAAACTGTTGTCTTATTGAAACTTTGGGCGACGGTTGCGTCGCAACCGTTCGTCGGAATGGAGTGATTCTTTTTGCATCCTGTAAAGCATTATGTCTAGTTCAGTTCCATCCATTCACATGTGATATATGCCTGTTGCATGATGATTGTATCTTCACCCAAAGTAGCTACCCTGCTGTTAGGGTGCTGCTGTTTATATATTGTTGCAACTTCGGTCGACGAGTGGGTCGCGACCGTTTATCGGAATTGAGTGATTCTTGTGGCATACTGTTAAGCATCATGTCTACTTTCATTATATGTATTGCATTGTCATGTTCACATTTCTGATCATAGATATTTTTAGCTCCAAAGTTGCCATGCCACTGTTTTTGACAGCCACCTCTGTTTTTCACCAAGTCTGTAACGTTCCGATGCCATGTTGCATGCTTAATATCTTTTGATATGTTATGCCTATGACCTTGATTCTTGTTTGTACCTGATCCTCATCATGTATACTTCATGCCCATGTATTGCTATGTCATGTTGCTGTACTTTTGCATATAGTTTTGCTCCTGTTTGTACAGCATAAAAATAACAGTTTCTGCCATGTTTCTCTGATTTTCACTAAGTCCTTGACCATTAATGTTTTATTGCATATTGCATGAGCTATAATTAGCTGTTCATGATGCCTTTTTGCATGATTCCTTTTGCCATGCCTTCCCTGTCATGTCTACTTTAGTTGCATATCATTTGTGAGCATGTTTGCATTCATTATCATGTTCATGCATTGCTCTAAAGTGCGCTTCCTGATGTTGCCAGATTGTGTTCCAAACTTGTTTTGCTTGTATCTTTTTAACCGTAAAACCGTCTGGGGTGTTCTTTATATGTAACTTGATTAGTTTTTCGTGTACTTTGTGTTTATTCTTTTGTTTGCTGCTGTTAACCAACCTAAAATATTGTTTAGGGCATAACAGTACCAAATCTTTTAATTGTCGAGGGGTACTTAGTGTTATGCCATGTTTAGGTTGTGCCTCACTTAAATTGACTAGCAGAGATAGTTTATCTTATGCTTCACCTCTTGACATGTTTGTGTGCTATTCCATGCTTGAGTGAGATGCCATGTTAACAACCTTTGTTGATCACCTGTAGCTAAACAACTTGAACCATTCTAAATGTGTGGTATCGTCGTGTGTGACGAGTACTCCACTTAACCTGTTAGTAACCGCTCTCGACGGTAGGTGCGATGTCTCGTGTTTCCTTCTTGTAGATGCTTGCTCGTGTTTGATTCGTAGTATTAGATGCTTGCTCGTTGATTGCTTTCCAGTGTTTACCGTCTTGTGTGGTTCCGCGGGTACCTCTCGGAGACGATGTGAGCTTGCGATCAACTACACCTTCGGAACCCGACTTATCAACAGGCAAGGATTATACATTACTTATGATCCATTCTATTTCAACCAGTGGTTTTCATGCTAGTCTAGGATAGGTTCGATGTTTGATCCTACCACATGTTTACAACCTCTTTCAAACCGATACAGCCATGTCCCCTCCCATTAAACCATGTACTGCTATGTTACTATTGCTCATTACTCAGCCCCTGCTTAGTATGCATGCTTAGGATGCTACGATGTTACCCGGTTACTCCTTGGTTTGGGATATCACATTATTATATTGTTATCGATGATATGATTATTATAATGTTGACTATATTCGACGAAGGATGGAAGGTCTAGGCTATCCCGCCCCGACGCTTTGTTCCATTCGAGTCACCTAGGACCCGAGTTCCGGGTATTGGTTTTAAGACTGAGCGTGCCTAACCGCGTGTGGGATTTTATCGGGTCCCCTTTTCTTACCTACCTAGCTTCAAACATTTCCGGTGGTGTCCCAAGATGATTTACCATTTGAAACCGTGTGTGTGCTGGTCGGCCGCCAGTAGTTTACAAACCACCCCGGGCCAGGAGGACTTGTTCCTTGGATGGCCCACCTTGTCCGGCTGAGGACCGGGTTTCCCATGTGTGATTAACCGGCTATCCAAACCTGCGACAGACGGTAGAGACCGAATCGAGAGCGCGGCCGGCTTTCGAGTTGGGTGTCGACTCACCGAGGGCCACCCAAATTTGTACGTTGTTAGTTAGAGGGACCTGTCGTTTCGGATCTCTCAGAACTAAATCATAAAATGGTTGCCTATAATGGGTAACAACTGAGAGATATGTGCATGCGTGTGGAGCCTTGTAATGGGCAGTTGGTACACCCCTGCAGGGTTAAATCTTTTCGAGAAGTCGTGTCCACGGTTATGGACGACTTGAGACCTACTCCTTGTTCATAGACAACAACAACTGAGATAATCTTAATATAACTTGATCAACGTTTGTGTGTGTGCCTTGACTGCTTCTTCTTCGTCGGGATGCAAAGAGGAGGACAAGGATAGGATAGGTGTTATGTTTGCGTAAGTAGTTGATAGAAATACTTGTTGGAGGCGATTCCTCATCGAATGCTTGGCTTCTTATCTTACTCCATAGATCGTTAGCCACTTCATAAATGCTAGTGCGGCAGCAACCTCACCACTTACCCCATCCTTACCGTAAACTACTAGTTGTCCTAGAATGACGAGTGATGAAGTCCTTGCTGGGTCAGATGACCACTACAGTTGGATGCTGAGTACTTCTGTACTCATGATACTAACCCCGAACTCTTTTCAGGGTTCTTGATCGACAACAGGTATGGTGATTAACGTTTCACGTGGAGACTCGACGACGACTAGTTAGGCGGATCCCGGCGGAGGGCCTGGACCCATGTGGTTATGGGGATCGATGTTTTTCTCTTTGCCAGTAGGCATTTGATTGTAGTCTGTACTCAGACATATACCTTCCGTTGTTGTATTGTATTAAGGCAGTTCTATGCCGATGGTATGAGATGTTGTATCCTTGTATTTGTAATGTTGTGATATCATGTTAGAAATCCGGGGCATATGGCTATGTCATATGTCGCGGTGGGACCGATATGTGCTTCGTCCCCGGATCTGGATGGAAACATCTAGATCTGGAACAGTACCGCATATCGGGCCTTACATCAGGTAAGGGGGAGCATATATCATGCTTATAACTTTCATCTCACTCGCTCCTAGGTGTAGGATAGAACGATTGCTTGATCCTACCACTTCATATTCATGCCTCTCAATTAAACCCAAACAGCCATGTCCTCCACATCCCATCAAACCTTGTTCGGCTATGTTACTATTGCTCGCTGCTCAGCCACTACTTAGTATGCATGCTAGGATGTTATCAACTGTTACCTCCTGTTACTCCTTGGATTGGGCTATCACATTATTATATTTTTGTGGATGATATGATTATTATAATGTTGACTATATTCGACGAAGGATGGAAGGTCTAGGCTATCCCCCCCCGACGCTTTGTTCCATTCGAGTCACCTAGGACCCGAGTTCCGGGTATTGTGTCTCTTGACGAGCGTGCCTAACCGCGTGTGGGATTTTATGGGGTCCCCTTTTCTTACCTACCTAGCTTCAAACATTTCTAGTGGTGGCCCAAACTGATTTACCATTTGAAAACCGTGTGTGTGTCTGTCGGGTCGCTCCTAGCAGGCTTTCTTTAAAACAACCTGGACCAGCGGGGACATGGTTTCCCTGTTGGTCCACCTTTGACCGGCGAGGGCCCGGGACCTCAGATGAGGTGTCCCGGTAACCCAAACCCTGTTGAGACGGAAGAGGAGGACAAGCATAGGATAGGTGTTATGTTTGCGTAAGTAGTTGATAGAAAGACTTGTTGGAGGCGATTCCTCATCGAATGCTTGGTTCTCATCTTACTCTAAAATAGACCGTTAGCCACTCATATATTGCTAGTGCGTCTGCAACCTCACCACTACCCCCATCTTACCCGTGAGAAGTTAGTTACAAGACTTGTTGATATAGCTCACCCCTTATTTTATCTTTTATGCACATTGTGCAAACGATCTTGGACTTCAGAGGAGCTCGACGACCCTGCTTCTGGATGCCTTCGCGAAGACTAGACGACGACTAGTTAGGTGGATCCCGGCGGAGAGCCTAGACCTGTGTGGTTATGGGAATGGTGTGTTTTACCTTTTCCACTAGGCATTTGATTGTAGTTTGTACTCAGACATGTATCTTCCACTGATATAATGTAATTAAGGCAGTTGTATGCCGATTGTATGAGATGTTGTATCCTTGTAGTTGTAATGTTGTGATATCATTTTGGAAATCCGGGGCATATGACTTCGTCATATGTCGTGGTGGGACCGATATGTGCTTCGTCCCCGGGTCTGGATGGAAACATTTAGATCTGGAACAGTACCGCATATCGGGCCTTATAGATTTGCTGCCTAAAATGGTGGGGAGGTGCTGCTATTTATAGCCAAGGGGTAGGCGGGCTGGCAAATGACGAAAATACCCCTGGTTTGTTTCCCGCTTTTTACATCGCACGTTTCTGACCGCATAGACTTCGTACGACCTCCAATTCAAATGAAATATCGAACCACGCGCTCCACGCATCGAGACGGTGACGCCTACCACACTTCGTAACCATTACGAGAATGTTTTTTGTTGCCCAATAAAATAATCCATTTATTTAATAAATGGGGTTTTCTGTTCCGTTGGTGAAGGCAGGTCTTGTGCCGGATGTGGCAACGATGATCGGGTGAATATCCGGTGTCGCAACAGGTCATGTGCCATTGGGAAAAAGGTTCGGACTCGCGTGTCGGTATGAGAAAAAATGGGAGAAATATATTCGATCAATAAATATATTAGCGAAAGAATACTACAAACAACACTAACAATCAACTAAATAAAATAACAAGCAAATTTTTAATTAGGGGGGAATTCTCAGGCTGTTACAGAGTCTATATCTAGTATTGAAACCCTATTCTTTTATTAAATTAAAGGCACTAGGTTCACCCACTTTCATAAAACCCTCAAATGAGAGAGTCTATATCTAGTATTGAAACTAATAAAGTAAGTGTTGGGGAACGGGGCAGAAAACAATAATTTTCCATAACCTACGCGTCCCGAACCCAAGACCTATGCTATGGCGATGCAAGTACCAGATGGAAATAGGTCACATTCCAGTATGTAGTCCGTTAAGCGGGAAACGTTCCCGCGTGAACGTGGTTGATGTAGTCGTACCCGCCGATCCTCGATGCGGCAGAGATCCTCGACGACTCCAGAAGCCACCCGGTCCTTGTAGACCGATGACGGGATTACGTCCCCGTCGGAACGTTGTCGGTGAAGACGTCGCGACATGGCCTCAATGATGAAGGAGCACCACAAGTGTAGTGCCTCGTGGGATTACACGCATACGGTGTACCCGACATTCCCTCCGGGCTCCGAACCAGAAGAGCAGCGGAAAGAAGATGGATTCGGATCCCGGTTCCAACAGCACGACGGCGTGCGTATGGTGGAGAAACCCCAACCAAGTGTAGACTCCAAACAAGGGGAGTCCACTCGAGGAGGGAGAAAGAGAGAGAAGAGAGATCTGAGAAACTTGTCTCAAATCAAATTGTGTGTACAAAAAAGTCACCCCCACCCCTCCTTATATAGGCCAAGGAGGGGTGCCACCCTCCCTCCCCTTCCCATGTGTGACTAAACCCTAGAGAGGGGGGTTTGCTGCGGCTAGAGGAGGTGGGCTCCCTCCCTTGGCGCCTTGGCCCAAGGGGGAGCTCCCTCCTTCCCCTAATGGGCCTCTTTTGGACCATATGCCTTTTAATTCATTTTTAATTATATTTAATCATATTTTAATATTTAATTCTGTTAATTAAATAATAAAACATATTTAAACATTATTAAACATTATTATGAACCTTTAAAAATATCCAGAACAACTTCCGGCACCTCCCGGAACAATTCCGGTGTTCTCTCTTATTTCACCGATGATCCCGAATCAATCCTTATTGCGTCGAATACCCTTAAGCGTGACACCCTACGGTTCGGGAAACAGCAGACATGATCAGACACTCTCTGACCAATGACCATCATGTGGGATCTGGTTACAATCCTTGATGAGCCCCTGCGCTTCCATCGAATTAACTTCATCGTTTGAACCGTTAACGTTGAGTCCTGATCCCTTTGTCATACGGTACTTTGTTTGTCCGAGGTTTGATCGTCGGTATCCAATACCTAGTTCATCCTCGTTGCCGACAAACATGTTTGCTCGTTCCCGTGATATTACAACCCCGTGACCTAGTCACATGATTGCGCAATCTTTATGATGTAATATCACCGAGTGGGCCCAGAGTACCTATCCGTCACTCGGATGGACAAATCCTGTTTTGATCTATTTGCATACTCATCAACAGATCTACTTCGGAATACCCAAGATACACCTTTATGGTTACCATGTTTAAGTGTAACGGTTAATGCACTCAAAGCATCCTGGTAGATAGAAATTATGTATGATCATCACGGTCTTAAGGATCGGGTCACTACGTTTATAGTTATCGCAATGTTGAACTATGTGACTGGATCACATTGCAACACTTCTCGTGGGTGTGTGTCCATCATGTCATTCTCCCAATGACATGACCCCATTGTCAATAGACTGTTCACATCTCATGATCAGGAAACCTTGATCATCAATTGCCCAATGGACTAGTTTACTAGAGTTAACTAGGGACCTGGTTGTTTGTATACCACACGTGTATTAATGTTTCCGCTTAATACAGTTATAGCACAGTATAAAACTTATTATGAAATAATGGAATACGCCAATAAACATATTTTATTTGCCTCTAGGGCACATTCCCAACAGTATCCCACTTGCACTAGAGTACAAATAATCTAGTTGCATTTTTCTGTGGATCATAACTCCATATCATGTATATGGTTATAGATCATGCTTGCTTGTGGAAAAGGTTGTATCAACGGTCTGGGTACCATTCAGATCCGTATGTCTTTTGCAAATTATTAATGTCACCTAGTTTGACATTACTTCATTATCCATTATAATGATGAGGTATATATATATATATTCGGCGGTAGAGTGAGCCTTCGTTTGTTTGTGTTTCAGCAATGACATCCGGTGGGTCACACGGACTTTCCCATAGTCATGCACACTGAAACTCACTCAGTCAGAAGTCAAACTTCTTAAGCCAGAATATAACTCTTGCCACTTCTAAAGTATCCATATCATTGTAGATTTAACCCTTAGTGCATTGTATGCAACTTTCATGTCTAACCATGTTTCTTTCAACTTAGGCATTTATTAGTATGATATCTCAATTTTCCAGGTTAGTGTCAGAACTTGAACCAGCATAACATTTATGGTCAAGTCCACTATCCTTTACAAATTAGAGATGTATCCTCAGTTCTCCCCAGATACTGAAGGATAAACTTAACTCTTTGTTCAATGATTTACTCATAAATCATATCGCAACATGTTCTTCTTACTAAGAACTTGGGTCACATTACGTCGAGTACAAAACTTTGGTTTTTATATGAAAGAACCTATGACAGAGGCATAGAGGATGTAGCACATCCATTTCTTTCATTTAACCATCATTTAACCATTGTTCTTGTACTGAGATTAACTCGATACTTCTCTTGGATATACAAGTAAGAACTACCTTCTTGACATGTCCCATTCTGAACTTCTTCAGAATCTTATCCAGGAAAGTATTCCGACTCAATGTTATTAAACGTATTAATCTATCTTAATAGATTTTAAATGCTTAACTTCATTCATGAAAGATATCAATAATCATTAATACCAACTACACCATTCACAATATGTTATATATGAGAATGTTGTCACGCTCCCACTCAAATATGTCAGCCACATATAAGACTAGGATAACACTCCCATAGCTCCCACTCAAATATGTCACCCACATATTAAGTTCGGGACAATACTCCCATAGCTCAAACTCAAAATATGTTGTCCACATATTAGGTTTAGGATACTATTCAGCTCCCACTCAGTTTCGTGCAAATGCATGTTTCCTCGATATATTGTCTCAGTCCAAAATCCTTTGATCATCCATCAAATCAAGAATTCCGGTTACGAGACACAAGCATCCATATGTTTTCCAAAACCTTCTCGTTGTACCAATTACAACCCTTCTTAAAATGCAGGATTTGAGGAAATCACGGTATTGATAACAATTTGGATCAATCGTAGTGATAATCCTATTGACTCAAGCATCGCTAATATTGTAGTCAACCTTTTGAATTTGTCAGAAACATCCTTCATGACAAATCAATCTTGATGTCTTCCTTTGATGTTCACATTTATTCCTTATAACCTTGAAGTTATTGAGAATATCAAGTAACATTTTTACTCGATAAGATTCATGTAATCTTAAATGTAACTCAATATAGGATTACATGACTCATAGTCATTTCTCGTACTTAGGTCCACCATCGCTTCTTCGTAATTCGTAGGTATGTCTTGTTCCATTAACTTGGCAAGTGAATCATGAATATTACTTTGCACAAGGGCAAATATGTATTCTTGAATCCTACTTTGTTCAGTAAAAGTTTCAACCGAAACACCATGATCGTTATCATCATTTTCTCCTCTAATTGTAGAGCTTTGGTTTCGGAACACATTCCGTTGCGCTACTCTGATATCTAGAGGCAGGGTCAATTACCTTGTTTGAACTTTCACTTTCTTCCATTAACACATTCATCAAGAACACTTCTTGACAAACACCAAACTTAGCAACACAAGTTTTGCTCTTTGGTCCTAGTTGCGGAAGATGCATCCATAGTTGACTAAGGATACAGTACAAAGATAATTTACCACATAAATTATTTTCCTAGAAACCATGACACACCATAACTTATATAGTGTTGGTTTCCACGAACTCAGATGGTTCCCTATACTGAAGTGAGTGTTTTCTTATTAAATTAATAACTCTAAACAATAATAACGTAACTCGGTAAGAGATAACTTATACCATACACTATCCAATAGAGTATGATTATAATGTTCAGGCACATCAACAATATTGAAGTGTTCCAAGCATTGTAATTTGTGGAACAACTTTCACACAAGTTCGTATGCCGAAGGCTAACTCAAAACATTTGTTTCTTTGATCAAATCGTAGAGACTTGTTTTTCTCGTTAATTTAGCACCCGTCTTCATTATGAAATCCCTTTGATCACATCAAACTATCCCAGAGTCATGTTTCATTAGTGAATACACATATTCATCTACGTCCACATCTGAAGTTTACGAAATAATGAAATTCACTACATGATGAAATATGATACATCACTATGTATGATATGCAACAGTCATCGCAAACTCTGTTTTACCAGAATGTGAGGTTTCAGTCATCTCACCGAAAGAGGCATGCTTTGCATGTGTCAAGAGATCAAGTATCTCAAGACTTCATCAAACCAATCATGACTTAAACGGTAGTGTCATTACTAAGTTTGGATAATTCTTGGCATTACAATATTTCTTATAAATGATCAAACTACTACCATCAATATAAGAATAACTCATTCATAACCGTAATGTGACCATAAAAGATATCATTCTTAAAAGGAGAACAACTGACTTGTTTCTCACTAATATGAATAATTGTCTTCGCGATATGCAGGACACACTAATAAGGTTCACACTCAAACAATCATAAATTTATTCATATACTAATCAAATGATAGATGTAGAGGGAGAGAGTTGTCGACCATCAACTATCTTGATTACCGTCAGCACACATTGTCACCTCATCCCTTCCAAGCCACTCTTTAAGCAGTGAGTTCAAGCATCGAATACTTAATCAACCACAATCAGTGTTTTGTGGGGAAAGACATTTATAACCCGTGTATCAAATATACTTTCTCTGTCAATGACTATTCCTGCATTGGTTCTACCTTTAAAGTTCACAACTTTAACCATGACATCATGACAGGTGAACGATTATCCTTCATGACATAGTCTAGACGCGGTCTTTGTAGCTGGGAGGAAGTGAATGCAACTCCCCAGTTATCGCAAAGTAACCAGTCATTCTGTAGTCCAAGTTGTACACAAGGTGTTCATGTATCTTATACATTTTCCAAGTGACTTTCTCAGCAGTTTGTTCCTTCCACCATGGTTGAAAGAAATCCCGTCCATATACTCATATTCCATTACTCTGATTTGCGACTTAGTGCTTTTAAGATCACCTAGCACGTCATATGTGTTGGTTTCTTAATCATGCATTCACAATTCAGATTCCATAGAATGAAGTATGGTGTATCGGACAGTCATTGAATAAGAGACGATGAATACGATACTCATCATCATCTTCCTCAATTACGGAGTTATCCGGTGTATCTCCTAGCAGTTCTCGTATTATGTTTTAACAAGTCATTAGTAATGAGTATGTCTCTAATGGTGTTGGTACACATCACTGAAGTAAGACCCATTTTCCTTAAGTTCTACATCACACTAAAGAGCCATGGTTATAAACATTGGTTATGACATTATCTACAATGATATTTGCTAAGACATGAAGATTAAGTTCATAATAGGAGTTCATGTTTTAAACAATTCTAGAACTCCCACTCAGACAAACATCCCTCATAGTTTATTCTAAGTGATTACACAATCCTTGAGAACTATACATCCCCCGTGTGACAAAACCATCAGTATATTCTCAAGGTAGGCCATCATGACAATCACATCATCCATGTGACTCATGCTCGATCTTTCGATCACTGTGTCCCGAGGCAATATCTGCATATGCCAGGCTCGCCACAATAACCTTAGTGATTATATGCCGCGTATGCAAGGCCATGTTTCTGTACATGCTAGGCTTGCTCCACCCATCTCATTTGAATGCTAATATGTTTGACACCCGTGTGACACGTGTAACACCCTCAGATGCCTGTAACAGTAATCATCATCACTGTTGACTATCACTGTTTGTTAATCACTGTTATCCCCTGTCCTTAATCAAACTTTGCTTCTGCTCTTTTCAAACCATGCTGGTTGGTAATCATAACACAAATCCCAATGCACTTTGCTCATCATGAAACCAAACCCTAGTTGAAACTACCTCAAATGGAAATTAAAACAAAAGTGCTCAAATAAAGTTGTTCCAAAAATCATGGAACTATTTTTGTAAATTGCCTAAAATCATTACAAACATGTTGGAACAACTTTGGTAATTTTTGAAGTTGCAGGAAACTCTAAACAATTCAAACAGTAGGTTAAAACCCCTACTTTGGGCATTTAATAATTAAAAGAAATACCTAATGATTTTATTTTACTACAAAAACTTTTGTGGCACCTTAGTAATATGTAAACCTAATTTACAAACCCTAATAACCTTTTTCAAAAATGCCTAGGTTAGCAAAACAAATACAAAGTACAGAAAACAAAAAAGGGAAAATAAAAACAGAAACAAAGCAACTAATCTACGCCCAGGGCGATGGCCCAGCCCACCCCGGCCCGTCTTCCACCTCCCACCTATCCCCATCCCATCGGCCACCTGCTCGACGCCATGCCGCCGCCGTGGCCGTCTCTGCCACTGGAGCCCCCCTCCCTCACCTGCTCCCTGCGACCGGGGAGGCGATAAGGCCAACCCCAGCAGCTCCCTGGACACGCCCCCCCCCTCCATTCCCCTCCTCCTCCTCTCGCCATCGCCAGGGAAAGATCCGCCCGAGCTCGCCGTCGCCATGACCGCGCCCACTCGCGGCCGGCAAGCTCCTTAGCCCTCGAAGCCGTGTCCACCGGGTGCGCCGTCGTCGACTACTACGACGAATTCAAGCCGGGAGCACTCCCTCGCCTCGCCCGCGTCATCGTTCCCCATTCCGGCCGCCGTGATCCCGTCGTCGATTCCGGCCTCGTCGAGCCTCCCCAAGCCCACTGCCTCCCACTACGTGCTCACGGTGAGTGTGGCCACCACCTCCAACTCCCCGCTTCGCATCCCTCTCGCCGTAGCTCGAGTCTCCATTGGAGCCCGAGCGTCTTCTCCGCCATTGTTGATGATGCCGAGCTCACAGGGCCTCCTAGCGCGCGCTTGTGACACCTTTGTACTCCCCGTGCATCGTAGGTTCGATTCCATCCACTTGCGCGTTCGTTTTCACCCCGTAACCCCGACTTCCATTTTGACCCGAGCGCTGCCTCCGCCATTGCCGACGGCGAGCTTCACTCCGGCCACCCCCGACGGCGCCACCACTTGGAATCGACGCGGCGCTGTCTTCCGGTTCTAACGCACCAGATCCCATGGCGAACGGTGCCCCCTAGCCTGATTCCGACCCCCTCCCGTGGCCTCCGCCGTGCTGGGCACGCCGGCGTTTAGCCGCCGGTGCCCCCTGACGTGGCACTCCTGGGGCAACCCCCCTAGGTCGCTGCCAGTAGACCCCCTGGTCCCAGTTGACTGGGTTGACCAGTCAACTGTGCTGACTGGGCAACCCCAGTCACTGACAGGTGGGTCCCCCTGGAATAATTAAACTAAATGATTTAGATTAATCAGATAATTAAAATTGAGTCACTGACATGTGGGTCCAGGGGTATTTTCTAATTTAATTAAGTGTTCTATAAATAACAGAGGCTGACATGTGGGTCCCACATGTCAGCACTGTTCGGGATAATGTTGTGGATAATGTTTTGGATAATGTTTAAATGAATAATAAAAGAAATCCAAAAAATCATTTAAATTGATTTAAACTTCGAAATTCAATAACTTTTAAACCATAACTCGGATTCAAAAACTTTATACGTGAAAATTGATCAGAAAAATATAACGAATACGAATACGCTATCCGTATGTCTACCACCCCCCTCTAACACAACGAACATCGAACCCTCCCCCTCCGGACCGACGGTCCGATAAACTTTCCGGTACTGTTAGAGTGCCCGGATGAATTTATTCCGAACACGAAAGTTGTTCGGAATGGATCAAATAGCACGGATACACCCCCCTTATGTTGTTCCGATAACCACGACACCTCCGGCTTGATCCTTCCCCTTCGGACACCCTGTCCGGTAATCACCCGGAGCCGGTAGTTCATCCTCAGATGAATTCCCGCTCCGAGCTTATTGCATTGCACTGCGTTAGAACACCGGTAACATTTCATCTATCATGTCATGCATATGTTTGTATATTATTGCTGTGTATTTACTGCTTCCCCCCCCCCTTAATCTTCGGTAGACCCCGCTGCTGCCGTCGACTACACCGCTGCTGAGTACGACTACTTCGTCGACGACCCTACTACTACCGTCGAGCTTGCAGGCAAGCAGAGCCATTATCTTCCCCAGATATCGCCTATCTTTCCGTACATTTCTTGCACTAGGCATTGTTACTGCTGCTGCTACGTTTACAATCCTATTCAATTGCATAGCCTGATTTTTGTCGCCCTTTGATGTGCCTTCCTTATCCTATGCTGCCTATTATTATTATGCCTTATTCAGCAGTGAGCCCGGCGCATTGTTAGCTAGGATTAGATAGAGGGTCGTGGTCACTCAGGGGAGTGAACGCGGATACAAATATTATAACTGCACAGGTACGGTACAATGCATACACCGCCACAGGCCCTACCTGGGTTATGCCTAGTCACCTCAAGTGTGAGCTATCAAGGAGTAATCTTTGTACTCCACTCGAGGCTGACTTTGTCTTACCACCATAGGGTTTTGAGTAACGGTTGTCCTAAAGGTAAGCAGTCGGGCGACCCAACGGTGCCCGCGAGAGGTATTGCGACGGGACGACAGGGAGGGAACGACCAGTGTACCGGTGTGCTTGGCCCCTGATCGTTGGCCGCGAGAGTTACCAAACCCCGAAAGTCGAGCTCCTCCAGGAGCACACGCGAGACAAGGTAAGGAGACGGTTCACCTTGTTGGTAACCGCAGTGACTCGGTGGGACGACAGGGCAGGCACCGATGTACTGGTGGTCCTGGCTGCTGTCGTTGTCCGCGGATCGGTTAAGTCGAGGCAACGATAACGGTTGTCACGCAGGTTAATTAAAATGCTAAATGGTTCAGTGAATGTCTTGAGTTGGCTATATGCCATGTACGCACTACCTACCCGTGGGATTACGAGTATGGGCTCCTCTGCTTCTTAGTGTCGTCCGAGGACTCTTCAGACGTCAGCAGTACCGCGGGCTGATTGCCGGGGAGTGGTGTTGTCTTATTTGCCACGGCGTGTGATTTATATTTGCTTTGATTTAACTTCACCGGACAGTCACGCACCGTGCAGGAGTACGTCGGGGTTAGGGTCCAAAGCCCCGCGTACATAGGACATAGTCCGGCGGATGACCTCTCTGTTGAGTTTGAAAGATGGGCTAGGAAGTGTCGGATAGCCTCGGTGGAGCGTTCCCTGACAAGGTTCCCGCCACCCTGGAGATCCGTGCGTGTAGCGTAACACAAGTGCACCCCTGCAGGGAAGATTGATCTATCGATAGCCGTGTCCATGGTAACAGGACGCTTTATGCTGAAGCTGGATCTTACCACTAGAAACTATTATTATTAAACTGTATGGTTCCGGGTTCTTTTCCTCGCGGGGATGTCGAGGAGGTGAACTCGGAGGCATTGTTAATTATTACAACTTATTATTATTCAATGTTGCAGCAACTTCTGCTTCATTGTTACTTTATGATTCATATAAACTGTTGGCTGATTCTTACCTCATGCTGCAAGACATCGTCGGAAGATGCTAGTCTTCGTTAGGCCTAGCTTCTTACCCTTGCTCTGTATTTCTGTCTTTCAGTCCACTATATACAGCCTCTTCTTTCCGTTGATACAATGCATAATGCTTAGTAGCGAACGTAAGACTCGCGGGTATACTAGATACTCACCTGCTTTGTTTCCTTTACTGTTTTGCCTGATCGGCCGCTGCAGCCGACGTTGGAGCCCAGGAGCAGGAGTACCCCGGAGGCGCCTACTACGACGTCGAGTTCCCCGTCGACCAGGAGTAGTTCGGTGGATCCCAGGCAGGAGGCCTCGCCTTTTCGTTCTGTATCTCTGATGTGGTTTGTGCTAGCCTTCTTAAGGCAAAACTTGACTAACTATGTCTGTACTCAGATATTAGGACTTGTATGACTTATGTATTCGGGTCCGCGTGACCCCCTCTATTGTAATATATTTGTTTATCCTTTTGTGTTTAGTGTTGTGCTGTGATATTATCACCGTGGCACCCTAATCTCAGCCGTGTACCCTGTGTGTATGATTACTGTACACGGGTTGATTTTGGGGGCGTCACAAGTTGGTATCAGAGCCGACTGCCTGTAGGAAGCCACCCCACCACTACCTGGTCGAAGTTGAGTCTAGACTTTGAAAAACTATTTTGCTAACTTAATATTTGGCTTACGGGCCCACATCGATGTCCCTACGGTGGTATCTATGGTATTAGGATCCTTTTCTCCTTACCTATGCTCTGGGAATCTGCTCTCTTATCCTTGCTGGTAAGTTTTACAAAATCTGACATTAGGATCACGTTCTCTTGATTCCACCCGGCGTTTCTATGGTGCATCCCCCATTGATCGAGTCGTGTCGCAGGAGTCGTACGCCAGATCCCAGACCGCGGATCCCATTCTCATTCTGGGCAGGCCGCGCGTTCTCTGGCATCAACTGCTGTGGCCAACAGTTTTCTTGCGGCGTGATTGACATAGTGGAATCTATGTCGCGTCGTGTAATCCTAACCGCGGTCTGCGCGCCACCTAGAGAGTCTTTTTCCTTAATTTCTACGACGTTACGCTGCCCGATTTTCGATTGACTCTGTGTGCAATGTGTATGTCGTATGTGACTACTCCTGCATATATCTACGCCTTCTTTTCGTTGTCGATTACATCAGGATTAATTTCGGTATCTCGTTAAATTTTCATCGCTGAAATACCCCTGTTAAATTCTAGCAGGATGGCTGGTCGTGGTCGTGGTCGTGCTGCCAACGACCCACCTCCGCCGCCGGATTATATGGCCGCGATGATGCAGCAGTTCGAGATGAACCGTCAGTTCATGCAGAATATCATGGCTCAGTTCCCTCAGCCGAATCAGAATGGGCACCACCATCAGCATGCCACCGTGACTCTGCACGACTTCACCCGCCTCAACCCCACTATGTTCCGCAACACTGTTCAGCCGCTGGATGCTGATGACTGGCTTCGCGACATCACTCACGAGCTGGAGTCTGCTAATGTCGATCCAGCCGACTATGTGAACTTTGCGTCTTATCATCTGAAGGGCGCCGCTGCTCAGTGGTGGAACACCCACAAGCGTTCACTGCCAGTCAGAGAAGTCATCACTTGGGATGAATTTCAGTCTGCTTTTCGCGGTCGCTACATTCCTCAGGGGATCATGGACCGTAAGGCGGAAGAATTCCGCAACCTCACTCAGGGCGACATGACTGTTGAAGCCTATCAGCGCGAGTTCCTTAACCTCTCTCGCTATGCGGAAGAAGAGATCGCCACTGATGCTCGCAGGCAGCAGAAGTTCCGTCGTGGCCTCAACCCAGAACTCAGGCTCGCTCTTGCCGTTCATGATTTCGCCAACTTCGCCACCATGGTGAACAAGGCTATCACCGTCGAGACTGCCCAGATGGAGCACAAGACCTCTCTGAAGCGTTATCATGACGTTGGCTCATCTTCGGGCGCAACGCAGAAGCGTCGTATCTGGCTCCCTACCAGTTTGACCCACTCAGCTGCCCCTGCTCCAAGGCCGTCCTATGCTGCACCCCGTCTGCCTCCGCCACCACAGATGCCAAGAGCTCTGCCTGCACCACCCAATGCACCACCCCTTCGTCCTCAGGATGGATAATGCTTCACGTACCACCAACCTGGGCATTATTCCAGGGAGTGTCCCCAGAAACAGAAGCAACTGGTAGTTCACCCCGCTGGCCGCGGAAATGGTCGTGGAAACCACAGGACCCCCAACTATAATACTGGGTCTGCTGCTCATGCTCGTGGTCATGCTAACAACATCAATGTTGAAGAAGCTCAGCAACAACCCGCTACCGTGATGGGTACTCTTCTCGTTAATTCCGTACCTGCTACTGTTTTATTCGATACAGGAGCATCACATTCATTCTTGTCGGAAGCATTTGCATTGTCGCATAACTTTACGCTTGAGAATATGAACCCACCGATGGTTGTCCGCACCCCGATAGGCCATGCCCACACCTCCAAGATAGTTCCCGGAACCATTGTTGAAATTGAAGGGATTGAATTCCTTGCTTCCCCCATCGTTCTGAAGTCTTCCACCATAGACCTCATTCTGGGAATGGATTGGTTGAAATCTCACGATGCCGCACTGTATTGTGGCACCAGCTCTGTCCGACTTTTACACCCCTCCGGCGAGATTGTTATCCACACCACCAGAGTAACCCGTAATGCTGAAACACAGATTTTTATGATGAATGCTTTGAATGTCGCCCCCCTCGAAGGCCTCGAGAACGTTCCGGTCGTTCGCGATTTTCCCGACGTCTTCCCAGAAGAACTGCCGGGAATACCCCCGATCAGGGAAATTGAATTCGTCATCGACTTGAAGCCAGGCACTGTTCCTATTGCCAAGCGTCCTTACAAGATGCCGCCACATGAACTCCTTGAACTTAAGGAGGAAATCGACAAGGCACTTCAGAAAGGATTCATTCGCCCCAGTTCCTCAGCTTGGGGAGCACCTTCGCTCTTTGTCAAGAAGAGCGATGGGACAAACCGATTGGTCCAAGATTATCGGCCCATTAACCAAGCCACCATCCAGAACAAATACCCACTTCCCCGGATCAACGATCTGTATGATCAACTTGCCGGATCCAAGGTGTTTTCTAAACTCAACTTGAGGTTGGGTTATCACCAAATTCGGGTCCGTGATGAGGACATTCCGAAGACTGCCTTCATTACTCGCTATGGTTCATACGAGTACACCGTCATGTCCTTTGGCTTAACCAATGCTCCAGCCACCTTCTCCAGATTGATGAATTATATTTTCATGGAGTACCTCGACCAGTTCGTCGTGGTTTATCTGGATGATATATTGATATATTCCAAGAATGAAGAAGAACATGCAGAACATCTTCGTCTTATACTGGAGAAGCTTCGGGAACACAAACTCTACGCTAAGTATTCTAAGTGTGAGTTCTGGCTTCCCGAAGTAACCTACCTTGGACATGTGATTTCCAAGGATGGCATTGCCGTCACCCCAGAACGTATCCAGGCTATTCTTGACTGGACTCCTCCCAAGACCGTCAAGCAAGTCCGCAGTTTCCTCGGACTCGCTAGCTATTGCCGCCGTTTCGTCGAGAATTTCTCCAAGATTGCCAGGCCTCTGACTAATCTGCTTCACAAAGGCGTCAAGTTTGAGTGGACAGATAAATGTCAAGAAAGTTTTCAAGCCCTCAAGGACAAGCTAACTTCTCCCCCGGTGCTCGCTCCCCCTGATACTCAGAAGGACTTCGTGATATATTGCGACGCGTCTCGTCAAGGATTAGGCTGTGTCCTATTGCAAGAGCGCAAGGTGATTGCTTATGGCTCTCGTCAGTTGCGTGCTCACGAAGACAAATATCCAACACATGATCTCGAATTGGCAGCAGTAATTTATGCATTGAAGCTGCGGCGACATTACCTCGTTGGTAATCGTTGCGAGATCTACACCGACCACCAAAGCCTGAAATACTTGTTTACTCAGCCCGACCTGAATCTCCGCCAACAAAGATGGCTCGAGACGATAGCCGATTTTAACATGGATATTCATTACACCCCTGGCAAAGCTAATGTGATGGCTGATGCCCTGAGCCGTAAAGCTTACTGTAGTGAACTTGAGGTTCAACTACAACAACCACCTCTGTATGAAGATTTTCAAAAGTTGAACCTCGAGATTGTTCCTCAAGGTTGTGCAAATAACCTGGTCATTGAACCGGATCTCGTCAAAAATGTCAAGTGTATACAGTTCTATGATGATTTCGTACACAAGATTAAGCGCGATATCGCCAATGGGAGACCCTCACCCTTCACCATTGATAGTAAGGGTGCGGCGTTCTACCAGAACCGTTTAGTGGTTACTCACAGCAAGGGCAGGCATGAGAACCTGGATATGACCCCGAAGGTCATGAAAGCGGCTCACGATACCCCGTTGTCCATTCATCCTGGAAGCACCAAGATGTACCAAGACATTCGTCAGCAATTCTGGTGGCCTAACATGAAGCAAGACATTGCCCGATATGTTTCTGAATGTGACGTTTGTCATCGCGTCAAGGGGGAACATCAAAAACCCTCTGGAACTCTACAACCACCTGAAATCCCTGTATGGAAGTGGGACAAAGTTCAGATGGACTTCGTCACCGGTTTTCCCCGATCACAGAAAGGCAACGATGCTATCTTTGTCGTCATCGACCGGTTCTCCAAGGTTGCTCACTTTATACCCGTCAAGGAGAAGATCACGGCGGCTCAGTTAGTGGAATTATATATCGCCCAAATCGTGTCGCTCCACGGTATTCCGTTGGAGATCAGTTCAGATCGTGGCAGCCTTTTCACCTCAAGATATTGGCGGAGTTTCCAAGAAGCTCTGGGGACTACTCTGCATCTCAGCACCGCTTATCACCCCCAGTCACAGGGCCAAGTCGAACGCGTCAATCAAGTACTTGAAGATATGCTTCGAGCTTGTGTCATCTCCTTCGGCAAGAAATGGGAGGAATCTCTTCCATTTGCTGAATTCTCGTACAACAATAGCTACCACGCTAGTCTGAAGATGGCACCCTATGAAGTTCTCTATGGACGTAAGTGTCGGACCCCTCTGAGTTGGTCAGAAACTGGGGAACGTGCACTCATTGGCCCGGATATTATTCAGCAAGCTGAAGACCAAGTTCACGTCATCCGTGAACATTTGAAGGCCGCTCAGTCCCGCCAGAGGAGCAACTATGACCGCAAACACCGTGAAATGGAATATCAACCTGGTGAATACGCTTACCTTCGTGTCACTCCCATGAGGGGTACTCATCGCTTCGGTATCAAGGGCAAGTTGGCTCCTCGCTACATTGGCCCGTTCCGTATTCTTTCTAGGAGTGGACCCGTGGCATACCGGTTGGAATTGCCGCCGAACCTCTCCCAAGTCCACGATGTCTTCCATGTGTCGCAACTCCGTCGCTGCTTCAAGGATCCTATCCGCGAAGTGGAGCATGATATGATCGAGCTGCAACAAGACTTGACTTATCGAGAACATCCGAGCCGCATTCTCGATCAGTCTGAACGCCGAACCCGCAACAAGACCGTCAAGTTCCTCAAGGTTCAGTGGTCGAATCATTCTGAACATGAAGCCACTTGGGAACGCGAAGATCGCCTTCGCGATGAATACCCCGATCTTTTCCTCGCTACCACTTAAATTCTCGGGACGAGAATTCTTGTAGTGGGGGAGATTTGTAACACCCTCAGATGCCTGTAACAGTAATCATCATCACTGTTGACTATCACTGTTTGTTAATCACTGTTATCCCCTGTCCTTAATCAAACTTTGCTTCTGCTCTTTTCAAACCATGCTGGTTGGTAATCATAACACAAAGCCCAATGCATTTTGCTCATCATGAAACCAAACCCTAGTTGAAACTACCTCAAATGGAAATTAAAACAAAAGTGCTCAAATAAAGTTGTTCCAAAAATCATGGAACTATTTTTGTAAATTGCCTAAAATCATTACAACCATGTTGGAACAACTTTGGTAATTTTTGAAGTTGCAGGAAACTCTAAACAATTCAAACAGTAGGTTAAAACCCCTACTTTGGGCATTTAATAATTAAAAGAAATACCTAATGATTTTATTTTACTACAAAAACTTTTGTGGCACCTTAGTAATATGTAAACCTAATTTACAAACCCTAATAACCTTTTTCAAAAATGCCTAGGTTAGCAAAACAAATACAAAGTACAGAAAACAAAAAAGGGAAAATAAAAACAGAAACAAAGCAACTAATCTACGCCCAGGGCGATGGCCCAGCCCACCCCGGCCCGTCTTCCACCTCCCACCTGCCCCCATCCCATCGGCCACCTGCTCGACGCCATGCCGCCGCCGTGGCCGTCTCTGCCACTGGAGCCCCCCTCCCTCACCTGCTCCCTGCGACCGGGGAGGCGATAAGGCCAACCCCAGCAGCTCCCTGGACACGCCCCCCCCCCCTCCATTCCCCTCCTCCTCCTCTCGCCATCGCCAGGGAAAGATCCGCCCGAGCTCGCCGTCGCCATGACCGCGCCCACTCGCGGCCGGCAAGCTCCCTAGCCCTCGAAGCCGTGTCCACCGGGTGCGCCGTCGTCGACTACGTCGACTACTGCGACGAATTCAAGCCGGGAGCACTCCCTCGCCTCGCCCGCGTCATCGTTCCCCATTCCGGCCGCCGTGATCCCGTCGTCGATTCCGGCCTCGTCGAGCCTCCCCGAGCCCACTGCCTCCCACTACGTGCTCACGGTGAGTGTGGCCACCACCTCCAACTCCCCGCTTCGCATCCCTCTCGCCGTAGCTCGAGTCGCCATTGGAGCCCGAGCGTCTGCTCCGCCATTGTTGACGATGCCGAGCTCACAGGGCCTCCTAGCGCGCGCTTGTGACACCTTTGTACTCCCCGTGCATCGTAGGTTCGATTCCATCCACTTGCGCGTTCGTTTTCACCCCGTAACCCCGACTTCCATTTTGACCCGAGCGCTGCCTCCGCCATTGCCGACGGCGAGCTTCACTCCGGCCACCCCCGACGGCGCCACCACTTGGAATCGACGCGGCGCTGTCTTCCGGTTCTAACGCACCAGATCCCATGGCGAACGGTGCCCCCTAGCCCGATTCCGACCCCCTCTCGTGGCCTCTGCCGTGCTGGGCACGCCGGCGTTTAGCCGCCGGTGCCCCCTGACGTGGCACCCCTGGGGCAACCCCCCTGGGTCGCTGCCAGTGGACCCCCTGGTCCCAGTTGACTGGGTTGACCAGTCAACTGTGCTGACTGGGCAACCCCAGTCACTGACAGGTGGGTCCCCCTGGAATAATTAAACTAAATGATTTAGATTAATCAGATAATTAAAATTGAGTCACTGACATGTGGGTCCAGGGGTATTTTCTAATTTAATTAAGTGTTTTATAAATAACAGAGGCTGACATGTGGGTCCCACATGTCAGCACTGTTCTGGATAATGTTTTGGATAATGTTTAAATGAATAATAAAAGAAATCTAGAAAATCATTTAAATTGATTTAAACTTCGAAATTCAATAACTTTTAAACCATAACTCGGATTCAAAAACTTTATACATGAAAATTGATCAGAAAAATATAACGAATACGAATACGCTATCCGTATGTCTACCACCCCCCTCTAACACAACGAACATCGAACCCTCCCCCTCCGGACCGACGGTCCGATAAACTGTCCGGTACTGTTAGAGTGCCCGGATGAATTTATTCCGAACACGAAAGTTGTTCGGAATGGATCAAATAGCACGGATACACCCCCCTTATGTTGTTCCGATAACCACGACACCTCCGGCTTGATCCTTCCCCTCCGGACACCCTGTCCGGTAATCACTCGGAGCCGGTAGTTCATCCTCAGATGAATTCCCGCTCCGAGCTTATTGCATTGCACTGCGTTAGAACACCGATAACATTTCATCTATCATGTCATGCATATGTTTGTATATTATTGCTGTGTATTTACTGCTTCCCCCCCCCTTAATCTTCGGTAGACCCCGCTGCTGCCGTCGACTACACCGCTGCTGAGTACGACTACTTCGTCGACGACCCTACTACTATCGTCGAGCTTGCAGGCAAGCAGAGCCATTCTCTTCCCCAGATATCGCCTATCTTTCCGTACATTTCTTGCACTAGGCATTGTTACTGCTGCTGCTATGTTTACAATCCTATTCAATTGCATAGCCTAATTTTTGTCGCCCTTTGATGTGCCTTCCTTATCCTATGCTGCCTATTATTATTATTATGCCTTATTCAGCAGTGAGCCCGGCGCATTGTTAGCTAGGATTAGATAGAGGGCCGTGGTCACTCAGGGGAGTGAACGCGGATACAAATATTATAAATGCACAGGTACGGTACAATGCAGACACCGCCACAGGCCCTACCTGGGTTATGCCTAGTCACCTCAAGTGTGAGCTATCAAGGAGTAATCTTTGTACTCCACTCGAGGCTGACTTTGTCTTACCGCCATAGGGTTTTGAGTAACGGTTGTCCTAAAGGTAAGCAGTCGGGCGACCCAACGGTGCCCGCGAGAGGTATTGCGACGGGACGACAGGGAGGGCACGACCAGTGTACCGGTGTGCTTGGCCCCTGATCGTTGGCCGCGAGAGTTACCAAACCCCGAAAGTCGAGCTCCTCCAGGAGCACACGCGAGACAAGGTAAGGAGACGGTTCACCTTGTTGGTAATCGCAGTGACTCGGTGGGACGACAGGGCAGGCACCGATGTACTGGTGGTCCTGGCTGCTGTCGTTGTCCGCGGGTCGGTTAAGTCGAGGCAACGATAACGGTTGTCACGCAGGTTAATTAAAATGCTAAATGGTTCAGTGAATGTCTTGAGTTGGCTATATGCCATGTACGCACTACCTACCCGTGGGATTACGAGTATGGGCTCCTCTGCTTCTTAGTGTCGTCCGAGGACTCTTCAGACGTCAGCAGTACCGCGGGCTGATTGCCGGGGAGTGGTGTTGTCTTATTTGCCGCGGCGTGTGATTTATATTTGCTTTGATTTAACTTCACCGGCCAGTCACGCACCGTGCAGGAGTACGTCGGGGTTAGGGTCCAAAGCCCCGCGTACATAGGACATAGTCCGGCGGATGACCTCTCTGTTGAGTTTGAAAGATGGGCTAGGAAGTGTCGATTAGCCTCGGTGGAGCGTTCCCTGACAAGGTTCCCGCCACCCTGGAGATCCGTGTGTGTAGCGTAACACAAGTGCACCCCTGCAGGGAAGATTGATCTATCGATCGCTGTGTCCACGGTAACAGGACGCTTTATGCTGAAGCTGGATCTTACCACTAGAAACTATTATTATTAAACTGTATGGTTCCGGGTTCTTTTCCTCGCGGGGATGTCGAGGAGGTGAACTCGGAGGCATTGTTAATTATTACAACTTATTATTATTCAATGTTGCAGCAACTTCTGCTTCATTGTTACTTTATGATTCATATAAACTGTTGGCTGATTCTTACCTCATGCTGCAAGACATCGTCGGAAGATGCTAGTCTTCGTTAGGCCTAGCTTCTTACCCTTGCTCTGTATTTCTGTCTTTCAGTCCACTATATACAGCCTCTTCTTTCCGTTGATACAATGCATAATGCTTAGTAGCGAACGTAAGACTCGCGGGTATACTAGATACTCACCTGCTTTGTTTCCTTTACTGTTTTGCCTGATCGGCCGCTGCAGCCGACGTTGGAGTCCAGGAGCAGGAGTACACCGGAGGCGCCTACTACGACGTCGAGTTCCCCGTCGACCAGGAGTAGTTCGGTGTATCCCAGGCAAGAGGCCTCGCCTTTTCGTTCTGTATCTCTGATGTGGTTTGTGCTAGCCTTCTTAAGGCAAATTTTGACTAACTATGTCTGTACTCAGATATTAGGACTTGTATGACTTATGTATTCGGGTCCACGTGACCCCCTCTATTGTAATATATTTGTTTATCCTTTTGTGTTTAGTGTTGTGCTGTGATATTATCACCGTGGCACCCTAATCTCAGCCGTGTACCCTGTGTGTATGATTACTGTACACGGGTTGATTTTGGGGGCGTCACAACACGCGATGCCTCCATAATGGAGATCTTTCCAGATGGTGCTTCACTAAGGAAGGACACTTTGTTGGATTAGCGAGGGATTATCCTATAATGCTACCGTCGTATATCTAATACAAGCAAAACAGGATGCTATAGTATAAATCATACTAACTATGATGCCCCCTTGCAAATTAAAATTTATACGCCTCTACTTTATCTTTTGCAAGTTTTACGTGGCTGATAGGGCTTTCGAGGTAGAACCGTTTCTATGCCTACGAACATACAACCACAACACCAATCCTGCAATTGTCTCTATTACACCCCTGTCGGGGCCCTCCATTGCAAACGTCTTCGCATCGCTAATGTTAGAGAGACAGACACCCCCAGCCACTTATATGGTACAAGCCATATGTCAAGCGTGGAACCAGTCTCGCGTAAACCCGTAAGGTCGGTCGGGGCCGCTTCATCAGGACATTGCCCAATGTTAAACGAGTACATGTGAGAGGGTAAAAATTGGAGAATTGATGCCCACATACTAGATGTGTTCTATCCGTACAATACATCTATGCATAGCCTTGCTCTGATACCACTGTTGGGGGACGGGGCAGAAAACAATAATTTTTCATAACCTACGCGTCCCGAACCCAAGACCTATGCTATGGCGATGCAAGTAACGTATGGAAATAGGTCACATACCAGTATGTAGTCTGTTAAGCGGGAAACGTTCCCACGTGAACGTGGTTGATGTAGTCGTACCCTCCGATCCTCGATGCGGCGGAGATTCTCGATGACTCCAGAAGCCACCCGGTCCTTGTAGACCGATGACGGGATTACGTCCCCGTCGGAACATTGTCGGTGAAGACGTTGCGACACGGCCTCAACGATGAAGGAGCACCACAAGTGTAGCGCCTCGTGGGATTACACGCATACGGTGTACCCGACGTTCCCTCCGGGATCCGAACCAGAAGAGCAGCGGAAAGAAGATGGATTCGGATCCCGATTCCAGCAGCACGACGGCGTGCATATGATGGCGGAGAAGTTAATAGGTTTAGTGGGATCGCCTCGCCCGTTAACCGCGCCAATAAACGATTCTTGATAACCCACAAGTCTAGGGGATCAATTGTAGCTTTTCGATAAATAAGGATGTCGATCCCAACGAGGAGCAGAAGGTACTGATAAGTGACACTGGATAAAGAAAGGGCTGCAAACACTTAAAGGTAAATATTTAGGGGTTTTTGGTTTAAGCAACATAAAAATAAAAGACAAGCAAAGTAAACAGGGTAACTGAGGAGTAGCAAGTGGCCCAATCCTTTATCAAGGATAAGCCTAGGAACTGAACTTATAAAAGCTAAAGCGTTCTCGAGAAAACACGGGAGAGATAGTCAAGTCACTTTCACCATACTCCGTCAAGTAATATGTATCGTGTTGATAAGTGTTGGTGGGTGGATCAATGCTAATACACCTTCTAGACTATGATAAGTGTACTCTTATGATTACACACCTTGCAAGCATCCGCAAATACAAGGTAGTAATTAAGGCATAAGCCTAACCACAACATTACGATAAAGGATCCATAACTCCCTTGTGCGAAAGTCTGCGAACTGGGGTTCAGGTTTCTGTCACTCCGGCAACCCACCATAAGCATCCTTTATGCACAATGTATTCCTCTAGGCCCATGAAAGGTGAAGTGTTATGTGTTCGACTCACATGACACCACTAGAGAAATAACAACACAACTTAAGTATCAAACAACACATAATACTTCAACATAGTATGACTACTAACAACTAGAATTCTCCCATGTTCTCAGGAACTAAAGTAACTACTCACAAGACATAAAAGAGATCATGATCAGAGGTGATAGATGGGTGATAAACAATCTGGACACAATGATATTTCTCAAACAAAACTCAATAGCATTCACCACAAAGTAGTAATCAACACCAGCAGAGTAGAGAGGATAGATAGTACGTATTACAACACAAGTTGCAATTTCGAGATGAGATGGGATGGAGATGGAGATGGTGCTGATGTTGGGGATGATGTTGATGATGATCTCGATGATGCCCGTGACGATGATGATGATGATGGCGACGATCTCCCCTTCCGGGAGGTGATCTCCCCGGCGGGATCTGCCCGCCGGAGATGGCTTTTCTCCTCTGTAGGTTTCCGCCCCGTGGCGGCGGCGAAACACAGAAATGACTCTTGTTTAGGGGTTTCCACCCCAGGGTCTTATATAGGCGAAAGGGGGCACCGAGGGGGGCCACCAGGCACCCAGGAGGGTGCCTGGCGCGGCCAGGAGGGGGGCCACGCCAGGCACCCTTCTGGCTGCCTGGTGGGTCCCCTCACCTCCCCCTTCGGTGATCCCCAGTCAATTTTAATAAAACTGCTCCCCGTAAATTTTCATCGCGTTTGGACTTGGTCTGATTTAGCAACTTGGTATCCCCTTTTTACCGCTGAATTCTGGTTCTGCTGCTTCGGCACCGGAAAGTTGTAAACTGTGTAAAATAAGCCAAAACAACATAAGAACAATACTTTAAAGTGGAATATATCAATGAATAGTGTGAAATCACAATATAAAATAGTTATGCTTTTTGGACGTATCAACTCCCCAAGCTTAGACCTCGCTTGTCCCCAAGCGATTGCTGAACTCGGTAAACCTGTCCACAAGTTTAGAGAGTGAAGTGTCGATAAAAGAATACGAACAAGAAGCATCAAGATTCCTCACCAAACTTAAACATCCTCAACAGCAACCTCAACTCGTAAGGTCCTTATGAGAAAGTAGTAACAATTATAACAAAGTAGGACCTGGAAAACTCATCAAATCATGACAAACATAGCCTTGGTCAAGGAACAACTAATACTTTTACTTTTGTTCTTTCACTTATAATGGAACAGTTGAAACTTTCGAAAGAACATGCTATTAGTCAAGAAGTGCACATATCAACACAAAGGAAGATGTTTGCTAAGCATAAGCTTTTGTAAAAAACTCACTTATCAAAAGATAATGTCAACAAAGATGTAACATGCTAGATTTCAATGCAACTTTATATGCACGTATCTTTATCAACATCAAATGTCTGTTCTCTCTCAAGAAAGGAAGGAAGTAGGAAGGACTGACTCAGCACAAAATAAAGATAAACCCCATGCAAAAGGGTAAGCAGGGAAAACTTATGTGCCATCTCTAGATCAAACAGAATAAAACAAACTTTTGGGAGGTGCATGATCCGTCAACGACTGCTGATAGATAACTCACTCACTTCATGATTTGGACAAGTTTCGAGGAACGGCTCCCATGTGGGGACGATCACATCCCCTTGGATTCCTTTGTTTATCACTCGTAAAAGGGCGAAGGAACTTGTGTGTTAGTATTTATCTTTTACGAGCTGGGCACTCATGCCAGTCCCTTCTCGTATTAGGGGTTTGCAGATTAGACATGCAATCCCAAGATAAAACTTGTCCAAATTAAGAAGATCATGGGTCACCCACCACTTCCTCATGAGCTGAATCAGCGGCACAAAACAGAAGATTTTGAACATCTAAAGATAGCACATAAATTATATACTTTAGGAGTGGTAGTGTAACACCACAAGTAGGAAGGTATGGTGGACTCAAGTGGAAGAAGTTGGTTTCAAGGTATGGAAGTACAAGCAGAATTCCGCTTAGTACAGAGTTTTGGCTAGCAAGGCTTAGAGAGAGCAGACAATTGATGACAACTTAGATGTAGGAAATACAAAGCATAAACATTAAAACTGGCATGAAACATCAAGTTGTCTTCCTTGTCAACATAACACTACAAGCATAATAACACAAAGGTTTTGGCTATGTCGCTACTTTGAGAAAAACATGTTTGTTGTTGTGACCAAAGCTATACTTGCCAAGATTAAATAAAGTTTTCGAAGCCATACCTGATATAAGGTCAATACTTCCCATAAGAATCAGCTCATAATGTCGATTGCGTGAAGAGAATACCAAGTGCAGCGAAGAAACCAATAGACTTCTCATTAATATTCCTTCATAGACGACTCCACACTCACGGATACAAAGCTCTCCACAAGAGGAGTAATAGACCTCAAAGCAACACCTATTTCATAAAGTGACCTCCCTAGACATGATACGACTCTACTTGACTCCTAAAGAAAAAGATAAAGATAAAGATACCGGGCACTCCCCCAAGCTTGGAACAAGCTAAGGGGGTGCCATTACCCGAGGAGTTTTACTCCTCATTCTTGTTCTTCTCAGTCAGGTACTCCTTGGCGAAGCGCTTCCATGGCAGTTGTTCTCCAGTCTCGAAGGACATTCCTGTCTCCAAGATCCTACACTCAGCACCTAAACCCATGCGCAGAAAATTTAGTTCATACTCACAGTTCTGGTTCTGCAGATCATAGATCTGTGCTTGGAGTTCATAAACTTTTTCTTCTAATGCGGCCAAACTTGACCACATCTCCTTCATCTCCTTCTTGTGGGAAGCCTCGATCTCGTTCATGATGTCGAAGTTAGCTACAACACCGCGCTCCACCATCTTCTTGAACTTGAAGACCTCATGTTCCATCTCCTTCACCCGATCTTCGGTTCTCCCTTCCTTGACAGGTCCCTTCAGATCTTCCTTGTGGAGAATACCGTCCTCCACACGAAGGACCTGAGGGTGCTTCCTCACCTCCGCGAGGTAAGGGTTGATGACGTTGACGGCGAACTTGTCCTTGTGGAACTTGGAGATGCCATGGCACCTAGATCTGCTGAAAGTTTTCCTGGCAGAAACAGACCAAGAAAGAAAACACGCGAAATCGAGAGATGCGGTGCCGGGACTGTCCGGGAAAATATATAGCAAACATTTCTGCACTAGAAGGAAGGTTTCAAGCCTAGGTGGAGTCGGAGGCGGAGTCCAGGGCAGCCAGGAGGGTGCCCGGCGCGGCCAGGAGTGGGGCCGCGCCAGGGGGCCTCCTGGCCTCCCTGGAGCTCCTCTCCGGCTCCACTCGGGCTTGGAATTTTCCTAATTTCGCAAAAACTCTGAAAAGTTAACTTTTATTGACGTTCGCGGTGTTTTCTTACCATAATTCATACCTTTTCTAATTCTGCTCCTTCCGGAGTCTCAAACTGGGCTGCAACATGTTCTTCATGAGTACTTGTATATATCATGCTTGCATCCACATTGATTGGATCACCTGCCATATAATGTTTGAGTCTTTGTCCATTCACAACTTGAGGTTTGGTGCCTTCGAAATTATTGATCTTAATTGCACCCGACCGATATACTTCTTCGATATGAAAAGGTCCTTCCCACCTGGAAAGTAGTTTACCTGGAGAAAACCTGAAATGAGATCTAAACAACAAAACTTTATCACCAACATTAAATTCACGTTTCAGAATTCTTTTATCGTGCCACTTCTTTACCTTTTCCTTGAACATTTTAGCGCTCTCGTAAGCTTCACTTCTCTACTCATCTAGAGAAGTCAAGTTCATGAGACGCTTTTCACCAGCTAACTTTGGGTCAGCATTCAGCTCTCTGACAGCCCAGAAAGCTTTATGCTCTAACTGTAATGGTAAATGGAAAGCCTTGCCATAGACCATCTTATACGGAGACATGCCCATGGGGTTTTTGTAAGCAGTTCTATACGCCCACAAAGCATCTCCTAACTTCTTTGACTAGTCCTTTCTAGAACTGTTTACTGTTTTCTGCAAGATCAACTTGATCTCCCTATTGGTGAGCTCAACTTTCCTGCTAGTTTGAGGGTGGTACGGTGATGCAATCCTATGATTGACATCGTACTTGGCTAGAGCTTTCCTAAAAGCTCCATGCGTGAACTGTGACCCTCCATTTGTCATGAGGTACCTTGGTACTCCAAACCTAGGAAAAATCACATCTTTGAGCATTTTCAAAGATGTCTTGTGATCAGCACTCTCAGTGGGGATTGCTTCAACCCACTTGGTTACATAATCAACAGCAACTAAGATGTGTGTGTACTTGTGTGAAGGAGGAAAAGGACCCATAAAATCAAAACCCCAGCAGTCGAAAGGTTCGATCACTAGTGAGTAATTCATAGGCATCTCATTTCTCCTGCTAATGTTACCAACTCTCTGACACTTATCACAAGATAGAACGTACCTTCGAGCGTCCTTAAAGAGAGTAGGCCAATAAAAACCTGATTGTAAAACTTTATGTGCGGTCCTTTCACCGGCATGATGTCCACCATAGGGACTATCGTGACATTGTCGAAGAATGTCTTGCTGCTTGTGCTCCGGTATACACCTTCTTACGATCCCGTCAACACCTTCTTTATAAAGATGTGGATCATCCCAAAAGTAATGCCTCAAATCCGTGAAGAATTTCTTCCTCTGCTGAAATGTGAAACCTGGAGGCAAAAACTTTGCAACGATAAAATTAGCATAATCTGCAAACCAAGGGTCGGAATGAGATTGTACTTTTACAACAGCGAGCTGTTCATCTGGGAAACTGTCGTTGACGGGAATAGGATCGTGCGGGATATCTTCCATCCTTGAAAGATTATCCGCCACCGGATTGTCTTCTCCTTTTCTATCGACAATCTGCAAATCAAATTCTTGAAGAAGGAGTACCCACCTAATGAGTCTTGGTTTGGCATCCTTTTTCTGCATAAGATACTTAATGCCAGCACGATCAGTATGAATAATAACTTTAGAATCAACAATATACTGCCTAAACTTATCACAAGCAAACACCACTGCCAAGAATTCCTTCTCGGTAGTAGCATAATTCCTTTGAGCACTATCAAGTGTTTTGCTGGCATAGTGGATGACATTCAACTTCTTGTCAACCATTTGTCCTAAAACAGCTCCAACAGCAAAATCACTAGCATCACACATAATTTCAAAGGGAAAATTCCAGTCAGGTGGTTGTACTATAGGAGCGGTTATCAAGGCTTTCTTAAGAACTTCAAAAGCTTCCTTACAATCTTCATCAAATACAAAAGGGGTATCCTTCTAGAGAAGATTGGTAAGGGGTCTCAAGATCTTAGAAAAGTCCTTGATAAATCTTCTATAGAAACCAGCATGGCCTAGAAAACTACGAATACCTTTAATGTCCCTTGGATAATGCATCCTTTGAATAGCTTCAATTTTTTCCTTGTCCACTTCAATTCCCCTTTCGGAAATCTTGTGTCCAAGAACTATCCCTTCGTTAACCATGAAATGGCACTACTCCCAATTGAGCACCAAATTTGTTTCTTCACATTTCTGCAAAACTTTATTAAGATTGTGGAGACAGTGGTCAATGGAGTTTCCATAGAAGGAAAAGTCGTCCATGAAAACTTCTACAATCTCCTCACAGAAACCATGAAATATTGCAGACATACACCTCTGAAAAGTAGCAGGTGCATTACACAAACCGAAAGGCATACGCCTATAAGAATAAGTACCGTAAGGACACGTGAAAGTGGTCTTCTCTTGATCCGCGATGTTGACGTGAATCTGGGAGAAGCCAGAGTACCCATCAAGATAGCAGAAGTGGGTGTTTTTAGACAACCGCTCGAGCATCTGATCAATAAAGGGCAAAGGATAGTGGTACTTCCGGGTGGCCTTGTTTAACTTCCTGAAATCAATACACATTCTATATCAAATAATAGTCCTTTGAGGTATTAGTTCATTTTTATCATTAGGAACAACAGTCATACCTCCTTTCTTAGGAACACAATGAACGGGACTTACCCACTTACTATCAGCTATAGGATAGATGATACCTGCGGCTAGAAGTTTGAGAACCTCCGTCCTAACCACGTCCTTCATCTTTGGGTTCAACCGTCGTTGATGATCAACAACCGGTTTAGCATCGGGCTCGAGATTGATAGTATGTTGGCAAATGGATGGAATAATACCCTTGAGATCATCAAGAGTATAACCAATAGCACCTCGGTGTCTGCGGAGTGTCTCCAATAATCGCTCTTCTTCATACCCTGAAAGGTTAGAATTGATAATAACAGGATATACTTTCTTTTCATCTAAATAAGCATACTTGAGTGTATCGGGTAGTGGTTTTAGGTCGAACACCGGGTCTTCTTTCGGTTGCGAGAGGATTCCTAAAGGTTCAACCGGGAGGTTGTGCTTCAGGATGGGAGTTTGTCTTAAAAATATGTCTTCTAGTTCATCCCTCTCCTGCATATGTATATCATTCTCGTGGTCTTCCATAAATTGCTGCAAAGTGTCATTAGGAGGAATAGCAATGGAAGAAATTTCTTCAATAATTTTGTCATTACTTGACAGGTCAGGACCACGAAGCTGCTTAGAAAACTTAGAAAAATTAAATTCATACGGCTCAACGTTGAATTCAACAGAAACTTTACCTTTCTTGCAATCTATTATAGCTCCGCAAGTGCTGAGGAAGGGCCTACCAAAGATAATAGGTCAAAAACTATCTTGCACTGAACCAAGTACAAGAAAGTCTGCAGGATATTTTACCTTCCCGCAGAGTACTTCAACATATCTTACAATCCCAACTGGAGAGATTGTTTGTTTATTCGCAAGATGGATAGTGACATCTATGTCCTCGATCTCACACGGCTGAATCTCGTGCGTGATCTCTTGATAAAGTGTGAAGGGAATAGCGTTGACGCTAGATCCCAAATCACATAGCCCATAGTAATTATGATCTCCTATTTTGATAGATACAACTGGTGTACCTGAAATTGGGCCTTTGTTCCTGGATGTGACAATGTTAGTGGCAACAGCACAAAAACTAACAGTAGATTCTTCGATATCACTGGTTACCAGATCCTTGACCATTGCAACTTGAGGCTGGACCTTGATCATGTCCTCAGGTTCGTCAGCGGTCCTTCCATTCTTGTTTAGAATACCTGTAACAAAAGAGTGCTCCTTTATCCTGGAGGGGTAAGGAGGCTGTTCATACACAACTGCAGGTAAAACAGGATCAGTAATGTTAATCTCAATTGGTGACTCCTTGAAAGGTTTATTATGTTGATTCTCCTTCTTTCTGGAAGAATCAATATGAGAAGCAAAGTCCTTGCAAAAGTCAACCATTAGCTGGGAATCAAGACCAATTTTAGAGCAAAAGGTATTAAAGTAATCAGTCTTCACATAACTCTCAATGTAGTCATGCTCATAGTTTATAGAGGGTTCAATACCTTTATCAATTTCCCAGTCTTCGGTGTTCTTCTGGATCCTTTCTATAAGATCCCATTTTTCTTCCATACTTCTGGTCTGGAATACCCCACTAGAGGAGGCATCCAACATCTCCTTGTCCTGACGAGAAAGCCTGGCATAAAAATTTGTAAGTATAATTTCCTTGGGGAGCTCATGGTTTGGGCATTTGAGCATCAGGGAATTTAGTATCCCCCAAGCTTGAGCGATGCTCTCTCCGTCGCGAGACCAAAAGTTGTAGATGTAGTTCCTGTCTTGGTGAATTTCACGAAGAGGATAAAACTTTGCATAAAAGAGACACATAAGCTCTGTCCATTCAAGCAGATCAGAGTTATCGAGTAGCTTATACCAATATGAAGCTTTATCTTTGAGTGATATGGAGAATAGTTTCTTCATGACGAACTCCATCGTCACACCTGCAAGCTTAAATAAAGAACATAATTGTGATAAATATAGCAGGTGTTCTCCCGGATGTCCTTCTCCTGTATAACGATTAGCCAAGACATAATCAACAATACCAGATGGTATTTTATGGGGCACAATTTCAATAGGGGTAGGAGTGACCACCGCAGTCGTGGGGCGTCTCCTTACCAGCAACGAACCAACAACAGAAGAGTCCATAAGGACAGAAAGTAACAACAGAAAATAAAAGTTCCCTTACCAGCTTCACTTACCAATAGCGCTACACTCCCCGGCAACGGCGCCAGAAAAGCTCGATGATGGCGGAGAAGTTAATAGGTTTAGTGGGATCGCCTCGCCCGTTAACCGCGCCAATAAACGATTCTTGATAACCCACAAGTCTAGGGGATCAATTGTAGCTTTTCGATAAATAAGGATGTCGGTCCCAACGAGGAGCAGAAGGTACTGATAAGTGACACGTGATAAAGAAAGGGTTGCAAACACTCAAAGGTAAATATTTAGGGGTTTTTGGTTTAAGCAACAGAAAAATAAAAGACAAGCAAAGTAAACAGGGTAACTGAGGAGTAGCAAGTGGCCCAATCCTTTCTCAAGGATAAGCCTAGGAACTGAACTTATAAAAGCTAAAGCGTTCTCGAGAAAACACGGGAGAGATAATAAAGTCACTTTCACCATACTCCGTCAAGTAATATGTATCGTGTTGATAAGTGTCGGTGGGTGGATCAATGCTAGTACACCTTCTAGACTAAGATAAGTGTACTCTTATGATTACACACCTTGCAAGCATCCGCAAATACAAGGTAGTAATTAAGGCATAAGCCTAACCACAGCATTACGATCAAGGATCCATAAGTCCCTTGTGCGAAAGTCTGCGAACTGGGGTTCAGGTTTCTGTCACTCCGGCAACCCACCATAAGCATCCTTTATGCACAATGTATTCCTCTAGGCCCATGAAAGGTGAAGTGTTATGTGTTCGACTCACATGACACCACTAGAGAAATAACAACACAACTTAAGTATCAAACAACACATAATACTTCAACATAGTATGACTACTAACAACTAGACTTCTCCCATGTTCTCAAGAACTAAAGTAACTACTCACAAGACATAAAAGAGATCATGATCAGAGGTGATAGATGGGTGATAAAAAATCTGGACACAATGATATTTCTCCAACAAAACTCAATAGCATTCACCACAAAGTAGTAATCAACACCAACAGAGTAAAGAGGATAGATAGTACGGATTACAACACAAGTTGCAATTGTGAGATGAGATGGGATGGAGATGGAGATGGTGCTGATGTTGGGGATGATGTTGATGATGATCTCGATGATGCCCGTAATGATGATGATGATGATGATGATGATGGCGATGATCTCCCCTTCCGGGAGGTGATCTCCCCGGCGGGATCTGCCCGCCGGAGATGGCTTTTCTCCTCTGTAGGTTTCCACCCCGTGGCGGCGGAGAAACATGGAAACGACTCTTGTTTAGGGGTTTCCACCCCAGGGGGCTTATATAGGCGAAAGGGGGCACCGAGGGGGGGCCACCAGGCACCCTTCTGGCTGCCTGGTGGGTCCCCTCACCTCCCCCTTCGGTGATCACCAGTCAATCTTAATAAAACTGATCCCCGTAAATTTTCATCGCGTTTGGACTTGATCTGATTAAGAAACTGGGTATCCCCTTTTTACCGCTGAATTCTGGTTCTGCTGCTTCGGCACCGGAAAGTTGTAAACTGTGTAAAATAAGACAAAACAACATAAGAACAATACTTTAAAGTGGAATATATCAATGAATAGGGTGAAATCCCAATATAAAATAGTGATGCTTTTTGGACGTATCAGCGTATGGGGGAGAAACCCCAACCAAGTGTAGACTCCAAACAAGGGGAGTCCACTCGAGGAGGGAGAAAGAGAGAGAAGAGAGATCTGAGAAACTTGTCTCAAATCAAATTGTGTGTAGAAAAAATGCACCCCCACCCCTCCTTATATAGGCCAAGGAGGGGTGCCACCCTCCCTCCCCTTCCCATGTGGGACTAAACCCTGGGGAAGGGGGGTTTGGTGCGGCTAGGGGAGGTGGGCTCCCTCCCTTGGCGCCTTGGCCCAAGGGGGAGCTCCCTCCTTCCCCTAATGGGCCTCTTTAGGCCCATAGGCCTTTTAATTCAGTTTAATTATATTTAATCATATTTTAATATTTAATTCTGTTAATTAAATAATAAAACATATTTAAACATTATTTTTAACCTTTCAAAATATCCAGAACAACTTCCGGCACCTCCTGGAACAATTTCGGTGTTCTCTCTTATTTCATCGATGATCCCGAATCAATCCTTATTGCGTCGAATACCCTTAAGCGTGACACCCTACGGTTCGGGAAACAGAAGACATGATCAGACACTCTCTGACCAATGACCATCATGTGGGATCTGGTTACAAACCTTGATGAGCCCATGCGCTTCCATCGAATTAACTTCATCGTTTGAACCGTCAACGTTGAGTCCTGATCCATTTGTCATACGGTACTTTGTTTGTCCGAGGTTTGATCGTCGGTATACAATACCTAGTTCATCCTCATTGACGAAAAACATGTTTACTCGTTCCCGTGATATTACAACCCCGTGACCTAGTCACATGATTGCGCAATCTTTATGATGTAATATCACCGAGTGGGCCCAGAGTACCTATCCGTCACTCGGATGGACAAATCCCATTTTGATCTATTTGCATACTCATCAACATATCTACTTCGGAATACCCAAGATACACCTTTATGGTTACCATGTTTCAGTGTAACAGTTAATGCACTCAAAGCATCCTGGTAGATAGAAATTATGTATGATCATCACGGTCTTAAGGATCGGGTCACTACGTTTATAGTTATCGCAATGTTGAACTATGTGACTGGATCACATTGCAACACTTCTGGTGGGTGTGTGTCCATCATGTCATTCTCCCAATGACATGACCCCATTGTCAATAGACTGTTTACATCTCATGATCAGGAAACCTTGATCATCAATTGCCCAATGGACTAGTTTACTAGAGTTAACTAGGGACCTGGTTGTTTGTATACCACACGTGTATTAATGTTTCCGCTTAATACAGTTATAGAACAGTATAAAAATTATTATGAACTAATGGAATACGCCAATAAACATATTTTATTTGCCTCTAGGGCACATTCCCAACAGTAAGAACATAAAGGTGCAAGATCTCTTGTTGCCCGTGACTCAAATGTCTAAAATCGATGTTCCCGTGCAAAAAATGGGAGATGGGTTTAGAGCATAAAAATACATAATAGTTGTTGAGAACCCAATCTACTAAATTTCACACTTGGTATCTTTTGGGGTCTTATTATGACTCATCCCTAGACCGTCGGCCAGGTACAAGTCAATTCGATCTTCTCCCTTTCGATTTAGAGTACTCATGCACTGAATCAGCGCGAGAAAGATTAGTTGGCACTTAGGACAGCGAATAGAATAAAATGATGGGGAAAGGAAGTCAAAAAGTGTGAAAGGCTCACATCAATGAGGACAATCATGGGCGAAAGAAAGTCAAATGATAGATATGATGTGAGGAGTAGGGATTGTCATGCAACGGACACAGAATGAGATATGAGTATATGAAAGCTTTGCAATGGAACTAGTGGGGGTGCATCCAACTCGCTTGTTCACGAAGACCTAAAGATCTTTTCAGGAGGCTCATCATTGGAATATACAAGCCAAGTTCTATAGTGTAAAGGTCCCCACTTAGTTATGCATGAATGATATGAAAACTCTCTTTGAAGTACAAGTGCTACTTTGAAGCACAAGTGTGGATATTTTTAAAAGGAATAGTAGTGTTGCCCCCTTCTCTCTTTTTATTTTCTTTTTTCTCTTTTTCCTCTTTTTCCTATTTTTATATTTTTGTGGCCTCTTTGGCTCTTTCTATTTATCTCTCATTTGTCCTCTTTGGGATCTTCTCATGTGTCCTCTTTTGGGAGATTTTATTTGTGTCTTCCTTGGGATCTTTTCCTCACTTTAAGGGCAACACTCTATATATTACAAGGATGAACAAGATCAACACACTTTTACAAGGTACTCATAATATAACTGAAACTATATCATGATGTATGCAATGTATGCCTCTGCCAGTATAGCAGGATATGCAATGATACTAGCGCATCATGTAGAAATTATGTAAGGGCAAATCCCAACTATCATGTGGCTCTACGATCAAGCAAAAGCATGTATGACAATGAAAGATCAAGTCATGAGAAGATGGATGTTGCATGGCAATATATCTCGGTAAGGCTATGGAAATGCCTTGATAGGTAGGTATGGTGGTTGTTTTGAGGAAGATATAATGAGGCTTATATATGACAGAGTGTATCATGCCAAGGGTTTGGATGCACCAGCGAAGTTTGCACCGACTCTCAATGTGAGAAAGGGAAATGCACGATACCGAATCGTCTAGCAAAATATGGTTGGTGGAAGTACCAAGAATCGAATGCTCGCATTAGTCAAAGGAACTCATCCACTTATTATTAGTATCTCTCCATCTGATCAGGAGATTCACAAAGAGACAAGCACCCTAAGAGGAGTGTTTGCGGTCTTGGTTATCCTTGCGCATCCTCGACCCATGATACATGAGGGTACTCTTTTACAACCTCGCATGGATTAGTGATCTTTTTAGTAGCTAGAGTTCTCAACAAATTTTCTTGTAGTTTTCGAAAATAAGCACATTTAACCAAAATACGACACCTGTCACTAATAGGATTGAGCTCATGACACACAAAATTTCAAACATTACTTGAAACAACACCTCAAAACTATTGCAACTTACTACTAAACTTAGCATAGCAATCTTGATTACCTACCTAAAGTAAGACACACACCTAGTACAAAAAGGCCAACTCTCTAAACAAGATAAGCAAACAACTCAAGAGAGTCATAAAATTTATAATATCGGCTCTTAGAAGTAAATAAACATGAAAAACAAGAGCTAAAACATGGCAGCAACTAGTAATAAAGAACGAACACTCAAAAGGATAAAAGTTGCAAACTATGAGCATTCTAGGCAAAAGTGGAGCGTGTTTCTCTCCCAAACAAGGCATGCTAGGATCCAACTTGTTATGACCAGCAAACAACTAAACTAAGAAAAATGAAACTGAAAAGTAAAAGCAAGGACGCTCCAAGAAAAGCACATAGCATGTGAAGTAATAAAAATATAGTTTAGATAAGGATGAACTGATAATTGTCGATGAAGAAGGGGGTGCACTGGGGCATCCCCAAGCTTAGACGCTTGAGTCTCCTTGAATATTTATTGGGGGTTCCAGGGGCATCCCCAAGCTTAAACTTTTGCCACTCCTGAATCTTCTTTCATCATCTATCGTCGCACACTTGAAAACTTCATTCACATAAAACTCATCATAAACTGATTAGAGGGGTTAGTGCCAATAATAAATCAATTCCACTTAGCCTCTGTTGAAAACACTAATTTTCAACAAAGGATAATATTTCTCGACTTTTTCAAAAGGTTTTTGCACAGAAAAAACTAGCGCACGAATTGCAAAACTGAAGAAGCGCAAAACATGACAGAAATTTGGGAGAAACACAACATCATGTAGTAATTAATTTATTCGGGGAACTTCTGTAGGTCAAATAAAAAAACTAAAAACTGGAGAAAGTTTTCCAATTGTATAGAGCATGTTGTGTAAAAAAATTAGATCAAACAGATGATCTGGTGATTTTATAAGAATTCTTTCGTGGAGCAGACAGAATATGTTTTCTGGACAACATGTCACAACTGTTGGTTCAATTATGAACAGAGGCTAAAACTTTGCACAAAACTTGAAAATAAAGATACAATGATGTTGCTACAGTAGTAAAAAACATCAAGACCACTAAAACTGAAAGTAAAAACATTTTGGGTTGCCTCCCAATAAACGCTTTCTTTTATGCCTTTAGCTAGGCATGAATCAACGAGAGTTTTATCAATATCAAAAGTATAGCTAGCCCGTATGACAGACTTAAAATATAACTTCATCTTATTTCTAGGGAATTGTTCCATGCCCTTTTTTAGGGGAAATTGAAATCTTATAATCCCTTCTTTCATGTCAATGAATGCACCAACGGTGCAAAGAAAAGGTCTTCCTAAAATAATTGGACATGAGGAATCATACTCAATGTCCATCACAAGAAAATCAATAGGAACACAATTATCATTTGCAATAATAAGAACATCATCTATTATTCCTGAAGGCTTTTTAACGGAAGAATCAAAAAGTCGAACACCCAAAGAGAAAGGATCAAAAGGTTTCAAATGAAGCATATAGTACATTCTCTTTGGCATAACGGAGGCACTAGCTCCAACAAAGCATAGCAAACAAAATTACTAAATTTAATCTTGACCATAGGATCCCAACCATCTTCTAGTTTTATAGGAATAGAAACTTCTAGTCTAAGTTTTTCCTCCCTAGCTTTGATAAGAGCATTAGTGATATGCTCGGTGAAGGCAATATTAAGTGAACTAGTGTGGGGGTCTTTGACCATCTTTTGTAAAAACTCAATAACTTCAGAGAGATTGCAATTGTCAAAGTCAAGTTCACTACCATTATTTAAAGTGGGAGTGCTATTATTTAATCTCATTTTATCTTTGACACTCTCCAGGTTAAAGGAACTTTCTCATCCTAAAGTTGAGGTTTCAACATCACCATCGATAGGTCCATTGGTTGCACTAGGGGTGTGATTGGTGTTGAAAGTGTTCAAATCCTCAACAACAGGTAAAGTAGCAAGTGTAGTGTGTGTAGGAAGGCTCTTAACCCTCTCTTCCTTTTGTTTCTCCCTAGCCCATTTATGACAATAAAACCGAGCCTAAAGCGAGATCTCTCACGCATTCAACGTTTCTGGTCGTTGGATTTCGTGATTGATTAAATTTTGGCCGTCGGATCTTCCTCCAAACGTGATCTAGGCTCTTCTAATAAGCCTCTATTTTGGAAACTTTTTTCAAGGCATGTGGTTAATTGTGATTCTACGGCCCATTTAGATACATACCAGCGCTAAAAACCGTCCGATCGAGGGGATCGGAGGATGCGCCGACGGGGACGGTCTGCCTCCAGGATCGAGAGTGAGAGGAGGAGAGACAGGTGATCCAGCGCGTGGGAAGGCAATCCAGCGCGAGGGCGCGAGGGGAGGCACGCGTGCACTAGGGTATCCGGCGCGACGTGCTTCAGCCGATGCGCGGACGGAAGCCAATCCATCCGATGAGGGGATCTGAAGATGAATCGAGTTAAGAAGAAGGCGGAGATTTTTCTAGTTGTCAGTCTCTTCCCTCCCTTCATGTGCAGGTCATGACCACCGGTGCTGCCCTCTCCTCATATTTTGATATCAAATCCTCTCCGCGAGGTGACCCGACAATTGTCGGTCTCTTCCCTCCCTTCATGTGCAGGTTATGACCACCGGTGTTGCCCTCTCCTTAGATTTTGTTGTCAAATCCTCTCTGCAAGGTAACTAGAAAATCACAGTCAAACAACTTTGCTTGTCACGGTCTTTCAGTCATCCCTACAAGAGTTTCTTCTGCACTGATAGAGCCAGTTGAATGTTGAATCATTGTGTAGTGGTGCTAAGAAGATATTATGGAGGGATAGATGTGCATGTTTTCTTCAACTACTGCAGATTTCGGAATTAGGTAATTAAGGTACTCCCTCCGATCCATAAAAAGTGTCGCACATTTTGTACTAAGTTAGTAACTTAGTACAAAATGTGCGACACTTTTTATGGATCGGAGGGAGTATTTAATTTCTTGCAGGAAGGTCATCTGCATGAGTGACATCGTTAAGTAAGTAGATGATCAGATTTTTGCCTTTGAGTTGGGATACACTCAGTAAAAGAGTCTCCTATATATAAAAAATTGTTACACATGTTCCAGTATATTCCTCTGTTGTTTAATTTCTTGTAGGAAGGTCATAAGCATAAGTGACATCGTTAAGCAAGTAGATGATCAGATTCTTGCCTTTGAGTTGGGCTACACTCAGTAATAGTCTTCTATAAAAAAAATGTGTTAAACATGTTCTGGTATATTCCTCTGTTTGGAATATAGAAAAGAGCTTTATTTTGAGAAGCGTATTTTTTAGATGAAACTTCTGTTAACAACTATTTTGAAATAAAAGGTGTTCTAATAGAATAACTTCTCTCAAGATTATTTAAAGGACAGATTGACATTCTAGACCATATGTTCTTTGCTTTCAGTGCTTCTAGAAGTAACTTCTATTAAGACATTAACTTTTTAGGTGACTCGTCATTCAGTGAGAACTGACTATTTTATACTTTACTGAGGCATTGGTCTGGATCGATTGCAAGAGCATATTATAGTTGAATAAGAATAATCCATCTACTCAGGATTGGTTTTGCTTGCAGGAATTGCAAACAAATTATTTTAATAATGCTTCATCTACCCGTCATTCACTCGAATTAACCTGGAGAGAGGTTTGCATCGAGCTTTAATTTCTTGATGACTTATTGATGAACATCTAACCATATTAGCATATCTCGATGAGATGTCACTATGAAATAATACTAGGCATAAGATCAATTTTTCTTCATGTTATGTATATATATACATATACATATTGCCAGAGAGTAGATATTTGTTTTACTTTTCTTCGTATCAGTTTGGAGAAAAATCATGAAATTGAAATGATGATTGTTTTAGTCATTGTAACTATTGTACTTAATTCTAGAAAAAATGTGTTACAGAAACATTAGTTCAAGGTTGAGTAGATGAAATTGTATTTTGCACCCTGTTACACTTCAACTACGTACCTAAGTTTTGACTAGAATGTACCATTGGTTACTATTGAGCATTGATAAATAAGGGCCAAAGTCGTTGTGAAAGTAAGCTATTTAAAGTGAATAGTGCATCCCAACTTGCAGCTTCAATCAGTAACTTGTGGTATTAATACTATATGTGTGTTTTTGTTTTCACTTTCCTTCTACGATTGCCTTTTGGCACATTGATGGTGATACAATGCTTATGTTGTAGATTTATGAGATGCTAGAAAAATCTTGGTACACCTGGAACTAAAAGGATGGACAATATGACCTGGAAATATAGAAGATGATAGTTATTGACAATGATAAATATTTGCTTTGCATGCATGATGATTCAGAAGATTTTTCACCGAAAAAATAGAAATATCGCTCTTTCATGTCTATATACTTGTAAAAGTTACTAATATTATATTGGAAAAAAATGGAGGAGCTGTATTTTATTGATTATTCTGCCATCTATATTGGGTCATGAAATCGTCTTCGACATCTAATTTGCATCCTAAATTTTGATCATCGAGGCGGCGTAAGTATTTTGTAAATTACAAATTATTCGTTTAGTCGTTGCTTCCTTTTATGTACTTTATCGCCACAAATGATAGTGCCATGCACAGGCAGGGCTTAGTTAGAGATAAACCATGCCATGGCCCTACCAAGTCATATCAGATGATGAGTAAAAATGTGGTTAGTGAGCAAAACAACATCCATGTATGGTGAATGTCTAATGTGGCCTGCCCTGCTCTTTTATCGTAACTTAAAGCCTCTATGATTTATTTCCAAATTATGATTGAGCTGTTTAGCCGTCAATTTTTCTTTCATAGTCCAACCGATTTAGTTGTCATTAATGTGTCTACATTCAGATTTTAATATATTATCTCATATCCATCATATTTTACTGTTTGGTAAGATATAATGTGGTGTGCCCTTTTTTGGATGACTTAGTGTTAGAAGAATATTCAAATCTTGCCAATTTCATTTTTATTCTTCAAGCTCGAACTCTAACTAACTTCTGGGCAATTAGACCCAACTAGTAAGCTTGCACGTGCAATGCACGTTTTAATTAATAATATTATTTTTTGGTAAAAGCGTGTACAACTTTGTTTTTAGCAAGGTTATTTTAAAACTAATATGTTAAAATTATATACTTACTGATAGGCGTGAAAACATAACATAAAAACTTTATGCGTAAATACATAAAACAAAAGTACATATCGTTACCATCGGTCTCGTTGAAAAACAGGTTGTGTTTCCACATTTGATTGTTCCAGCCTCTCCATCCACTCAAACAGAGCCACCCACGCCCCCGAGGACCTCCACATCTTCCAACCCGAAGACTTTATAAGGGTGATGTTGCACCTCACCTCACCACCGGTACCGTCGGTTGAGCTTGCGGACCTGAGTCACGGAGATCGCGGTGTCGCTCCGTGTCAAACGCCATCGATGGTCTCGACGCACCACCTTGAACTGTGGAGGCTTACCGCCGTTGTACTTCCTCGCCACCGTTACTACCTCGGGAGTGAGGCGTCTCGACTAATGCATATATAGTTTTTGTTAGTATGAAATTTTAATTTTAATTTTACAAGAAAAGAAGTGGCGTGCACCACTATATTTTTATTAGTTGAGCATGGAAAAATCTAATCTAGCAACCTATTTTTGCGTTTGTCCTTTTTACTCTGCATATTAGATTTATCTGAAGTTAAATTGTAATTAAAATTATAACTACAGCCCCCCCCCCCACCGACTCCCAGGTCGAACCGTCGTTCGGTGAGTGTAGCTTGTTCCTGGTCGTGGTCTTGCTAGCGTCCCCGGCGAGCGATGGTGCCGCGCCTCAAGCTCCTTGATGAAATCACTTACACACACAAAAATCAATCGACTTGCATATAGTCCGTTTGGATAATTATAGTAACACCAATCAAATACAGGGGTTAAAATTATAATCGAAGAACCAGGCAAAGAATCTTGAGTATAGTTATACTGAATGTACTTAATCTTTAACTGAAGCTTCATTGAGAAAATTCATATCGAATATTAAGATCATCTTTAGACTCGGTGGGTTACAGCTTTGTAGACCTATTGCTTCTCTTTTTTAACATTGAAGACATGCTACCATCTGCCAAAGGAAGGAAGGAAGGACGACTCGCGAGCGAGTGCAAAAGGAAAGGCGCCTGATCGAGTGTCTGGGTGTGTGTATACATACGCATGCTCAAAGGATCAAATGCATAGACATACACGTGCACACACGTACGTACATCCTGGACAAAAAGGATCGAACGACTCGATCGCTCGCCTCCGGTTCACACGCGAAAACTTTTTTTCTTTTTTTAAGGGTTTTTTCGATGTGGATGGATTGAGCTCGCTTCAGTCCTTTTTGTAAGGATTTTTTTTTCAGCTGGATGGATTAGGTTTTTTTTCTTGGCCAAAGGAACGATTCCTCCGCCCGACCTTTCGCGTGTGACGTCATGCTTCCATCCGTTGCGTTCTTCTACGCCTTTGGATTTATTAATTAAACGAACCGACATGAAAAATAAAAAGGAGCAGTCGATTTGTGCATTGCATTTGCATGCGATAAACAAGGAAGGAAATTAAGGATGGCGCCTAATTAAAATGGAGTATTTATGGGCAGCAATAAAGGAAATTATGCATGTAATTACACTTGATTTATGGGATAAATATATAAAGAAGAAGTATTTAACCATGTTGTGCCATACAACATGGGTGTAATATGGTTCGTTAGATGAATAACATTGGACGTACGAGATTAATTGGTTCAGCCCTTCTGGTGCTTTTTATATTAGTAGTAGATAAAATAATCCAGACATGTACAAACTTTATCACTTAATTTCAAAATAGACGGGTGCGGCAACACGCGCCATCAATATTCTAGTCTGTCCTTAAGTTTGGCAGCTTTGTAGACCTATTGCTTCTCTTTTTTAACATTGAAGACATGCTACCATCTGCCAAAGGAAGGAAGGACGACTCGCGAGCGAGTGCAAAAGGAAAGGCGCCTGATCGAGTGTCTGGGTGTGTGTATACATACGCATGCTCAAAGGATCCAAATGCATCGACATACACGTGCACACACGTACGTACATCCTGGACAAAAAGGATCGAACGACTCGATCGCTCGCCTCCGGTTCACACGCGAAAACTTTTTTCTTTTTTTAAGGGTTTTTTCGATGTGGATGGATTGAGCTCGCTTCAGTCCTTTTTGTAAGGATTTTTTTTTCAGCTGGATGGATTAGATTTTTTTTCCTGGCCAAAGGAACGATTCCTTCGCCCGACCTTTCGCGTGTGACGTCATGCTGTCATCCGTTGCGTTCTTCTACGCCTTTGGATTTGTTAATTAAACGAACCGACATGAAAAATAAAAAGGAGCAGTCGATTTGTGCATTGCATTTGCATGCGATAAATAAGGAAGGAAATTAAGGATGGCGCCTAATTAAAATGGTGTATTTATGGGCAGCAATAAAGGAAATTATGCATGTAATTACACTTGATTTATGGGATAAATAAATAAAGAAGAAGTATTTAACCGTGTTGTGCCATACAACATGGGTGTAATATGGTTCGTTAGATGAATAGCATTGGACGTACGAGATCAATTGGTCCAGCCCTTCTGGTGCTTTTTATATTAGTAGTAGATAAAATAATCCAGACATGTACAAACTTTATCACTTAATTTCAAAATAGACGGGTGCGGCAACGCGCGCCATCAATGTTCTAGTCTGTCCTTAAGTTTGGCTAAAATTCTAATATTCTCATTAATTTGCACTTGAATAGCATTCAAAGGTTTGATCTTCCCTTCCTCAGGGGGGAGGTTCTAATTTTAAGCATCTCAACATCATGAGCAATATTATCAACCTTTAAAGAGAGACTATCTAGTTTGTCTAATTTTTCCTCTACACTCTTATTGAAAGTTTTTCGGAGGTAATAAAGTCCTTAAGCATGCTTTCTAATGCACAAGTGGAGTTTTTGGGTACTAGTATAAGTGGTGTTGTTCCCATAATAGTTGTTGGTGGGAAACGGTTTAGGATTGTTACCAAAGTTACACCTATAAGCATTGTTATTAAAGTTGCTCCTAGAAATAAAATTAACATCAATTTTCTCTTTCTCTTGAGCAACCAAGGAATTTAAAGGAACGTCATGAGGATCAATAAGCACTTTCTCAGTAAGCGGAGACATAATTAAATCAACCTTTTCATTTAATGAGGAGACTCCTCAATAAAGTTTACCTTCCTACCTGTTGGAGATCGTTCGGTGTGCCATTGAGAGTAGTTTGTCATCATATAATCTAATAGCTTTGTAGCAACACCAATTGTGGTTGACATAAAGGTTCCTCCCGCGGTCGAGTCTAATAGATTCCATGAGGCAAAGTTCAATCCTGCATAGAAAGTCTGGATAACCATCCAAATAGTCAATCCATGAGTAGGGCAATTCTTAACATTATATTTCATACGTTCCCAAGCTTGAGCAACATGTTCATTATCAAGTTGTCTAAAATTCATAATGTTACTCCTCAACTGAATAATCTTAGCAGGTGCATAGTACTTCCCAATAAAATCATCCTTACATTTATCCCAAGAACCTATGTTATTCCTAAGTAAAGATAGGAGCCACTCTTTAGCTCGTCCTCTCAAGGAGAAAGGAAAAAAGCTTGAGCTTAACAATATCACCATCAGCTTCTTTATACTTTTTCATATCACAAAGTTAAACAAAATTATTTAAATGCAAAGCGCCATCATCTCGTACTCCAGAAAACTGCTCTTTCATGACAAGATTAAGCAAAGCAGGTTTAATTCCATAAGAAGGCACCGAACTGGCGGGTGCAACAATAGGAGTGCAAATAAAGTCATTATTGTTGTGACTTTTAAAGTCACAAAGCTTAGAGTTTTCAGTGGAACCCATAGTAATAGAGGCAAGCAAGAACAAAGTACAGAAAAATTTTGGTATTTTTATATAAGACACACAAGAAAAGATAAAAAATGTAAAGTAAACTGACAAAACTAAAAAGCAGAAGTAAAGGGTAGTGTCCAACTCCCCTATCTTGAAGCTTGGAATCCCCGGCAACGGCGCCAGAAATTTAGCTTGATGGGTGCAGATAACACCTCCTCGTTGGTTATCCAAATTGGAAGGTTATGATGTAGTAGCAGCTGATAACCCACAAGTGTAGGGGATCGCGATAGTCTTCGAGGGTAGTGTAACCCAATTTATTGATTCGACGCTAGGGGAGCCAAATAATACTTATAAGCCTTAAAAGTTGAGTTGTCAATTCAACCACACCTAAAAAAGCACTAGACAAGATATTTAGTAGCAACGGTGACAGAAAATAGTCTTGATGAGTTGACGGGTGTAACCTTTGTAGACTTCCCCAATCACCAACACCATAAAGTAGTAGCAAAGTAGTAGCACCAGTAACGAGAGAAATAGTAACAACGAAGGCAATAAAGATGAAACATGGATTGGGGTTCAAGGTTTCACTAGTGGTAACTTTCCAAGCAAAAGAACAAGTGTTGGGTGTACGAGTTACAGTGCGGAAATTGACAAAATTGCACTAAGGCATGTATTCCGTATGTAGTTGTACGTTCTTGTGATACGTCCCAAACGTCTCTATAATTTCTGCTTGTTCCATGCTTATATTGGTGAATTTCCTATATGTTTTGCTAAAATTTCATACCTTTTTCAACATATTTGTACTAACCTACTAAATCAGTGCCCCAGTGCCAGTTTTTGTCTGCTGTTGTCCGTGCATTGCAGGAAAATTCCAATTATTAAAGTGCTCGGAAAAATCCAGAAAAATCATAATACAAATCAGCAGACCAGAAGACTCCGGAAGGTCGGAGGGGAGCCAGAGGGGAGTCCCCTCCCTAGCTAGACGGCCTCCTGGTGCGGCCTACGGTGGGGACGCGCCACCTGGCCGCTTGGTCAGGTAGGGCCCCCCGTGCCCCCCTTCTACCTATATTTAGCCCTCAACGTGAAAACCCTCGGGAGGCCCTCGGTTACACGATTTTCACCATTTTTTCGCCGCCGCCGCGATCCATGATCAGTAGCTAGATGATGTTTTCTCTCCACCCTTGTGCCTCAATTCGTAGACCTTGTGAGTTGCCCTACATGATCAAGGCACTTATGTATTAGTTTCTGTGTTGCTATGTTGTATTTGCTGGGATCCGATGGATTATGAGATTATGTTCAGATTGTGATGAGTAATATATTTGGTTTACCTTTTTATTATTAGCACTTGAGTATTCTTGCATGTTCTTTGTTGCTTTTTATTGCTTTGGCCAAGTAGTAGATAGTAACTCCAAGAGGGAGCGTTATGCTTGATTGTAGGTTCATGACCCCCGATGTCTAGCTTGAGTGACAAAAACATGAAACTAGGGGATGTGTTGTTGCCACCAGGCAGAAAACAGCGGTGCTTGTAACCGTGGTTGCAAGGATTGCTTACTTTACACATAGTGTGTAAATGCAGTTGTCTATTGCTTTGATTCTAAAGTTTGGCTGGGGTTCGCAACTTAATACCAGCGAGATGTTCTGGATAGATATCTCAAGGTGGATGATTAGTGAGTAGATGTTGATGAATAAATGTTTTGTTCGTCTTGGCGTACTGCCCATACGATTGAGCCTCTAGCTTTCTTGCAGCATAATTAGCATTGCGGTGCGTTTATAATTCTTTCAATTTCCCAGCTATAATTTGTTCACCCAACATAGTTGTTTATATCCTTTGGGAGAGAGACATCACAAGTGAAAGTCATGGGACCCCGATCCATATTTCTACCAAAGTATACACTGTTCACCTTTACTTCTTATATTTCATTTTTCTTTGCAATCACCACTACTATTTCCACCCTTGTATTTGATCATTTGTAAACAACAAGACCGAAGAGATTGACAACCTCTCTGACTTGTTGGGAGCGAAGTTATTTGCTTTTGTGTGCAGGTCCAGGTTGAGTGAGTGATATCTATTCAGACGGCGCGCCACTTACTCCACCACGTTCTTGTTGATCCTTGGAGTCCTCCTGGTTCAATAAATCTTATAGTCCTCGCGTAAGAGAAATTTGTCGCTACTTCATCCTAACCTTCCACTTGGGGTAATCAACGAGGAGCACTACCGGTGTCATCAAGCTAATTTCTGGCGCCGTTGCCAGAGACTCCAGTCTACAAGATAGGGGAGTTGCACACTATATTTTACCTTTGCTTTTTAGTCTTGTTAGTTTACCTTTTAGTTTTTGCTTTAGTTTCTTATATACAAAACCAATTTTTTTACTTTGTTCTTAGCTTGCTTCTTCTATTTAGTCGGTACATCTAGCTCTTTTACCTTCGGTGTTGCACCCGAGGCAGAAGTCCTCACATTCAAACAAAGAGGTGGGGAGAGTTTGAAAGATGCTTGGCATAGGATTAATGATTCTCAAGTTAGAGCCACCAAGAAGCAATCCACCACTATACTTCTTAGAAATTTTTATGTTGGGATTACTTCTTGGAATATGTTTTTTTAGACACAGCTATAGGTGTGAATTTCTTGGGAGCTCCGTTTGGGAGGCTCTTACTGTTATGGAAAATCTTGTGGGAATTCCACCTATTGTTGTCACAAAAGATGATGTCACTTTGTCTCAAGTTATGAGTAAACTTGAGAAACAAGAATTAGATATGCCAAGCATGGTTAAGATAAACGAGATTGATCGTAGGATTCAAGGGAATTTGAATTGTCTTGATAGCTCCATAAGCAAAATTAACAAAACTTTGGAGACCCTTACATCCAAGGATGATGATCCTTCTAGGATTGATAAGATTGAGGAAGTCATTGATGCTTTAGGAAATACTCTATCCTCAATCAAAACCAAAAAGGTAGAAACCCCCGAAAAGAAGGAACCCAAGTTCGTTTACGTACCTAAGGTTCCTCGACCCAAAATTGACCCACATATTGCCAAGGGAACAAAACTATGAAGATCATGGAGGAAATACCCCTCTTGAATAGAATTAGAAATGAAACACCAATTGGTCTTACTACCTTTGCTTTTGTTCCTAGAAGTGTTATTGCTAGGCCTTTATTTGAAAGTCCTTTTAAAAAGACTAGTTGTACTATTGAAGAGCGTTTTGATGATCTTCATGATGGTTCAATTGATACAACTTGATCTTGTTCCTACATGCCTAGCTCAAAGGCATAAAAGAAAGCGCTTATTGGGAGGCAACCCAAAATGTTTTTACTTATAGTTTTGAGTGGTCTTGATGCTTTTCACTACTTTAGCAATCTTTATTTTCAAGCTTTGTGCCAAGTTTTAGCCTCCGGTTGCAAGAAAAATAAAAAGTTGTGACATGTTGTCAAGAAAACAGAATCTATTTGATCCATTGATTTTTTCCTAAAACTCACCAGATCATCTTTTTTATCTGAATTTCTTTGACAGTATGCTTTATACAATTGACTTTCTACAGCCTGTTCTGAGTTTTTTTATTTGAGTTGCAGAAGTGCTCCTAAAAAATTATTTAGTACCTGCTAGTCTATTTTCCAAGATTCTGCCTTGTTTTGCCTTTTCATCATTTTTCAAATCTTAAGCTTGCTTTTTCTTTGCAAAAACTTTTTGGCAATCTTGAGAAACAGTAGCTCTTCCTGAAAATCTTTATTTCCAGTAGAGGAAAATTATTTTATTATGGGCACTAACCCCTCTAATCAGCTTATGATGAGTTTCGTATGAAGGGAGTTTTCAAGTGTGCGAAGGAATATGATGAAAGAAGATCCGGGAGTGTCAAAAGCTTAAGCTTGGGGATGCCCCCATGCACCCCTAAGAAATATCCAAGGAGACTCAAGCATCTAATCTTGGGTATGCCCCCGTGCATCCCCTTATCCATCAACAATCATCAGTTAGTCCTTCTCGACACTATATTTTTATCAATTCATATGTTATGTGCTATGCTTGGAGCGTCTTGCATTTACCTTTTGGTTTTCTTAGTTTTGTTTGTTGTTCATAACAAGTTGGACCCTAGCCTACATTGTTTGGGAGAGAAACACGCTCCACTTCCACCTGGAACACACATAGTTTTCATGCATATCTTTGTTGAGTGTTCTGTTTTATATCTAGATGTTGTCATGCTTAGCTCTTGTTTTCATGCTTATCTTTTCAAGAGATTTTATTTAGGTTGTTACTTTTGGAACTCTCTTGAGTTTTCATGCTTATGTGTTTAGAGAGTTGGCCTGTTGCACTGAGTTTGCGTCTTGACTTGAGTACGTAATTGAGGTTGCTAATATAAGTTTAGTAGTAACTTGCAATAGTTTTTAGGTATTGATTTGAGTAATGTTTGGACTTCTATGTGTCAAGAGCTCAAGCCTATTAGTGATAGGTGTCGTATTTTTGGCAATTCGTGCTTATTTTTGAAAAATACAAAAAAATTAGTTGAGAACTCTAGCTACTAGATGTATCACTAACCTCTGGAGGGGTTGTAATATATAGATTACTCTCACGTACCATGGCTCGAGGATGCGCAAGGATAACCAAACCCCCATACAGTCCTCCTAGGGGTACTTGTCTCTTTGTGAATCTCCTGATTAGATAGAGAGTTACCGATAATTAGTGGATGAGTTCCTTTGACTAATGTGAGTATTTGATTGTTGGCACTTCCACCATCCATATTTTGCTAAGCTCTTCGGTACCGTGCATTGCCCTTTCTCATCTTGAGAGTTGGTGCAAACTTCGCCGGTGCATCCAAATCCTTGGCATGATACGTCTGTCATCATAAGCCTCATTATAACCTTCCTCAAAACAACCACCATACCTACCTATCAAGGCATTTTCATAAGCTTTCCGAGATACATTGCCATCCAACCCATCTTATCATGAATTGATCTTTCATTCTCATACATGATTTTTCTTGATCATAGAGCCGCATTCTAGTTGGGCCTTTCCCTTATAATCGCTACATGACGCGCTAGTATCATTACATATCCTGCTACACTAGCAAAGGCATACATTTGCATACATCATGATAGTTTTCAGTTTTCTTTATGTTGAATACTTCTTATAAACTGTGTGATCTTTCTCATCCTTGTAAAACATAGAGTTTTTCCATTAAAGTGAGCAAAATATCCTAAAGAGGACACAAATAAAATATCCCAAAAGAGGACAAATTAAAAGATCCCAAAAAGGACAAATGAGAGATAAATAGAAAGAGCCAAAGAGGCCACAAAAATAAAAATAAAGAGAAAGAAAAAAGAAGAAGAAAAAGAGAGAATGTGCAACACTACTATTCCTTTTTAAAGATCCACACTCGTACTCCAAAGTAATTTTTGTACTACATAGAGAGTTTCATATCATTCATTCATAACTATGTGGGGACCTTTACACTATAGAACTTGGCTTGTATATTCCAATGATGAGCCTCCTCCAATGAGCTCTAGGACTTCTTGAGCAAGAAAGTTAGATGCACCCCCACTAGTTCTATTGGAGAGTTTCCCATAGCTCATATGTGCATCCGTTGCATGGCAATCCCTACTCCTCACATCATATCTATCATTTTGCTTTCTCTCGCCTATGATTGTCCTCATTTATGTGAGCCTTTCAAACCTTTTTTGTATTCCTTCCCCATCATTATTCTATTTTCCATCCTAAGTGCCAACATATCTTGCTTGCGCTCATTCATTGCATGAGTGCTCAAATTCGAAAGGGAGAGGACCAGTTTGACTTTTACCTGACTAGTGGTCTGGGTATGAGTCATAATAAGATTCCAAAGGAGACCAAGTGTGAAGTTTTAGTAGATTGAGTTCTCAATTACTATTAAGTATTTTTATGCTCTAAACACATCTCCCACTTGTTGCACGCAAACACCAATTGGAGACATTCAAGTCACGAACAATGAGAGCTCTTGCACCTTTATGTTCTTACTTTGCTAGTTTCAATACTAGATATAGAGTCTTGCGTGTTATTGTATTGACTTGAATTGCATATCTTTCTTGCTGTACTTGAAAGTTCAAATCTTTGTTGGTAGCCTGTCACCACAGAAATTATCTTTGTTATCATTTACCTGCTCGAGCACGAGAAGGAATTAAGCTTGGGGATGTTGATACGTCCCAAACGTATATATAATTTTTGCTTGTTCCATGCTTATATTCGTGACTTTGCTATATGTTTCGCTACACTTTCATAACTTTTTCAACATATTTGGACTAACCTAATAACTCAGTTCCCCATTGCCAGTTTCTGTCTGATGTTGTCCATGCATTGAAGAAAAATGCCAATTATTATAGTGCTCGGAAAAATCATAATAAAAATCAGAAGATCAGAAGACTCCAGAAGGCCGGAGGGGCCAGTGGGAAGTCCCCCCTGGCCAAGCGGCCTCCTATGCGGCCTAGGGTGGGGTCGCGCCACCTGGCCGCCTGGTCAGGTTCCCCCCCCTTCGCCTATATTTAGCCCTCGCCGCGAAAACCCTTGGGAGGACCTCCATTACGCGATTTTCACCACTATTCTTCCACCGCCGCGATCCCGAGATCGGGATCGCCAGAAGACCCTGTCCTGGCACCCTGCCAGAAAGAGGATAGATCTCCAGGAGCTTCTCCACCACCATGAGCGCTTCCCGGATGTGTCCTGATTTGTCCCAATTGGACCATGGGTCCATGATAAATATCTAGATGGTGTTTTCTCTCCACCCGTGTGCCTCAATTATTAGACCTTGTGAGCTTCCCTACATGATCAAGGCACTTATGTATTAGTTTCCGTGTTGCTATGTTGTGTTTGCAGGGATCCGATGGATTATGAGATTGTGTTCATATTGTAATGAGTAATATATTTGGTTTACCTTTTTTTATTATTAGTTCTTGAGTATTCTTGCATGTTCTCCGTTGCTTTGTATTGCTTTGGCCAAGTAGTAGATAGTAACTCCAAGAGGGAGCATTATGCTTGATTGTGGGTTCATCCCCCCCCCCCCCGATTTCTAGCTTGAGTGACATAAACATGAGACTAGGGGATGTGTTGTTGCCACCAGGGAGAAAACATCGGTGCTTGTAACCGCGGTCGCAAGGATTGCTTACTTTACGCATAGTGTGTTAATGCAGTTGTCTGATTCTTTGGTCCTACAGTTTAGTGATGCTAGTGAGGAAGTTATCTTCTTCTCACCCCTCGTTGGTTACCCCAAGTGGAAGTTTGAGATGCAGCTAGCGGCAAATTTCCCTCGGTAACGATACCAAGGTTATCGTACCAGGAGGACTCTGAATTCTTCAAGCAGTTGTCAATGGCGCCAGAGATTAAGTTGTCGAATTGGTTTGAGGTTGACGTGGACCTGCACACAAAAAACAAATAAGTTTGCTCCCAACGAGTTCAGAGAGTTTGTCGATCTCTCTGGCCTTGTCGTTTACAAAGGATCAAACGCACGGTGGACATAGTGATGGTGATTGCAACTGACAGGAAATAAAGCAGTAAAGAGTTGAGGTGTAAACAATGGTGGAAATATGTACCGGGGTCCCATGATGTTCACTAGTGATGTCTCTTTCCCAAAAGACGATAAAACAGCTAAGCTGGGTGAACAAATTACAACTGGGAAATTAACAGAATTATAAACGCACAGCAATGCTAAATATGCCACAAGAAAGTTAGAGGTTCAAAAGTATGGGTAGTACGCCAAAACAACTAGACCGTTTATTCATCAGCATCTACTTGCTAATCAACCACCTTGAGATATGTATCCAGAACATCTCGCTGGTATTAAGTTGCGAGCCCCACCCAAAGTGTAAACCCAAAGCAACAGACAACTGCATTAACAAACTTTGCGTAAGGTAACAATCTTTGCAACCGCGGTTACAAGCACTGTTGTTCTCTCCCTGGTGGAAACATCACATCCCCTAGTCTCATGTTTATGTCACTCAAGCTAGACATCAGGGGGCATGAACCCAAAATCGAGAATAGGGCTCCCTCTTGGAGTTACTATCTACTACTTGTCCAAAGCAATAAAAAGCAATAGATAACATGCTAGAATTATAGAAGAACAAAATATAGAAGGAGAACCAAATATGTAACTCATCACGATCTGAACATAATCTCATAATCCATCGAATCCCAGCAAACACAACATAGCAACAGCAGAAAGATTGCATAAGTGCCTTGATCATGTAGGGTAACTCATAAGGGCTAAGAATTGAAACACAAAATTGGAGAGAATAGATCACATAGCTACTGGTCATGGACCCATGGTCCAAGGGGGACTACTCACGGCACATCCATAAGTGCTCATGCTGGTGGAGAAGCTCTCGGAGAACAATCCTCCCTCCGGCAGGGTGCCGGGACGAGGTGAAAATCGTGATGCGGAGTCTCTTTTCAGGGTTTCTGCATCGGGAAGTAAATATAGGCTGAAGGGGATGGCAATCTTCCCTCTGTTCCGCCGCCAACGCGCTTCCAAGATCTGGGCTGCCAGGAGACCCTGTCCTGGCACCCTATCGGAGGGAGGATTGACCTCCGGGAGCTTCTCCACCACCATGGACGCTTCACGGATGAGCCGTGAGTAGTCCACCTTGGACCATGGGTCCATGATCAGTAGCTATGTGATGTCCTCTCCCCCTCTTTGTTCTTCATTGATTAGACCTTGTGAGCTTCCCTACATGATCAAGGCACATATGTAATTCTTTTGATGTTGCTATGTTGAGTTTGCTGGGATCTAATGGATTATGAGATTATGTTCATATTGTGGTGAGTAATAAATTTGGTTCTTCTCCTTTTATATTTATGTTCTTGAGTAATTCTTGCATGTTCTCCGTTGCTTTTTATTACTTTGGGCAAGTGGTAGATTGCAACTCCAAGAGGGAGTGTTATGCATGATTGTGGGTTAATGCCCCCTGATGACTAGCTTGAGTGACAGAAACATGAGTCTAGGGGATGTGTTGTTGTCACAAGGGGGAAAACAACAGTGCTTGTACTTGTGGGTGCAAGGATTGTTTACTTTACGCAAAGTTCTTTTAATGCAGTTGCCTGTTGCTTTGGGTTTACACTTTGGATGGGGCTCGCAAATTAATACCAGCGAGATGTTCTGGATAGATATCTCAAGGTGGATGATTAGTGAGTAGATGCATATGGATTTCGGTCTACTTGTCTTGGCGTACTTCCCATGCTTTTGAGCCTCTTCCTTTCTTTTGTAGCATAGTTAGCATTGCGGTGCATTTTTAATCCTGTCAATTGCCCAGCTGTAATTTGTTCACCTCGCATAGTTGTTTATTGTCTTTTGGGAAAGAGACATCACTAGTGAACTTCATGGGACCCCGGTCCATATTTCCATCACTGTTTACACCTTCAATTTACTTCCTGTTTTACTTTCTAGTCGCAATTATTATTACCTTTTATCTCTTGTGTTTGATCATTTGTAAACGGCAAGGCCGGAGAGATTGACAACCTCTCTGTACTCGTTGGGAGCAAAGTTATTTGTTGTGTGTGCAGGTCCAGGTAAAGTAAGCAACCTGAGGTTGTGAACGGCGCCATTGTTCACTTTACCACCTACTTGTTGTTTTCGGAGTCCTACTAGAGACAAACATTGGTGTCTTCATCGAGGGAAATTTTCTGCTAGCTACATCTCAAACTTACACTTGGGGTAGCCAACGAGGAGCACTACTTCAGTGCCATCAAGATAAATTTTTGGCGCCATTGCCGGGGAGGTAAGCAGGAGTCTTTTCCCGTCAACTTATGCGCCAGCAACCCCCTGGTGCCCCCCTTTGGCCTATATTACCTCCTCGCTCCGGAAACTCTCAGAGAGACCCCCGCATCGCGATTTTTCCCTCTGTTCCGCCGCCGCCACACTTCCAAGATCGGGAGCACCATAAGACCTCTTCCCGACACCTTCCCGGAGGCAGGATTGACCTCCGGGAGCTTCTCCACCACCATGAACGCTTCCCGGATTTGCCGTGAGTCCATGACCAGTAGCTATCTGATGTCTTCTCTCCAATCTTGTGCTTCAATTCTTAGCCCTTGTGAGCTGCCCTACATAATTGTAAGACCCGATATGCGGTACTGTTTCAGATCTGGATGTTTTCGTCCGAACCCGAGGAAGAAGCACATATCGGACCCACTGCTGCATATGACAAATCCATATGTCTCGGATTTCAACATGATATCACAACATTACAGCTACAAGGATACAACATCTCATACAATCGGCATACAACTGCCTTAATACAATACAACAGCGGAAGATATATGTCTGAGTACAGACTACAATCAAATGCCTAGTGGCAAAGAGAAAATCATCGATCCCCATGACCACACGGGTCCAGGCTCTCCGCCGAGATCCGGCTAACTAGTCGTCGTCGAGTCTCCACGTGAAACGTCGATCACCATAGCTATTGTCGATCAAGAACCCTGAAAAGAGTATGGGGGTAGTATCATGAGTACAGAAGTACTGAGCATCCAACTGTAGTGGTCAACTGGCCCAGCAAGGATCTCATCACTCGTCATTCTAGTATAACTAGTAGTTTACGGTAAGGATGGGGTAGGTGGCGAGGTTGCTACCGCACTAGCATTTGTGGAGTGGCTAACGATCTAGAGAGTAAGATGAGAAGCCAAGCATTCAATGAGGAATCGGCTCCAACAAGTCTGTTATCCACCTACTTACGCAAGCATAACACCTATCCAATCCTTTTCCTCCTCTTTCATCACCCGATGAAGAAGAAGCAGTCAAGGCACACACACATTGATCAAGTTTTAGTTATGATTCAGTTGATGTTATCTATGAACAAGGCGTAGGTCTCAAGTCGTCCATAACCGTGGACACGGCTTCTCGAAAAGATTAAACCCTGCAGGGGTGTACCAACTGCCCATTATAAGCTCCGCACATACGCCGGCTCTCTCAGTCGGGCCCGTTAAAGACACTCATTGAAGAGTTGTTCCGAGAGATCTGGACGTCATAATCCCAACAAATCTGGGTGGCCCCCGGGGAGTCGACACCCAATCCAAAAGTCGGGCACGCTCTCAGATCGGACTCTTCCGTCTAGCCAAGGTCGAGGTAACTGATCCCCTCACATGTGGGTAGCCCCCTAGCTCACCAGTGTGGACCAACAAGAGAAACCATGTCTCCGCTGGCCCGAGTTGTTTAAAATCTGTTGGGAGCTCACCAATCACACACACAGTTTCAAATGGTAAATCCGCTTGGGCCACCACTAGAAATGTTTGGAGCTAGGTAGGTAATAAGAGGGGACCCCATAGAATCCCACACGCGGTTAGGCACGCTCGTCAAGAGACACAATACCCGGAACTCGGGACCTAGGTGAATCGAATGGAAAAAAGCATCGAGGCGGGATAGCCTAGACCTTCCATCCTTCGTCGAATATAGTCAACATTTTAATAATCATATCATCCACAACAATATAATAATATGATAGCCCAATCCAAGGAGTAACAGTGGGTAACATTCGTAGTATCCTAAGCATCCATACTAAGAAGGGTTGAGCAACGAGCAATAGTAACATAGCAGTACATGGTTTGCTGGGAGGGAACATGGTTGTATCGGTTTAAGAGAGGCGGTAAACATGTGGTAGGATCAAACATCAAACCTAACCTAGACTAGCATGCAAACCGTTGGTTATAATAGAATGGATCATAAGTAATGTATAGTCCTTGCATGTTGATAAGTCGGGTTTCGAAGGTGTAGTCGATCGCAAGCTCGCATCATCTCCGAGAATATCCGCGGGAGCACACAAGAAGTAAACACTAGAAAGCAATCAACGAACATGCTTCTATTACTACGGAACAAGCGCGAGCAAGCAATGAACAAAAAAGTATAATCCAGTATGATGCATGTCATTTTAATATCATGGCATGAACATAAGAATAGACAAGTTTAAATGAACCATCAGGAAGAAAGGGTGCAATGCTATCGACAACCTTCTTATGCATTATGTAGGTGAATTACGGATCCGAAGGATCCTTATGCTATAATTATTATGATGCATGATCATGGCAAGAGCAAGGAATGTAGAACATGGCATGAACAAGAATTTCCCACTCACGAAGATAGACCTCGAGATGGGGTTCCTTAAATTAAATATATGATAATTACATGGCATGGTATGATGCACCTAATTAATGTCTTCTATTGCAAGCAATGAAATAAAGAGCGAGACAACGTTGCCGGCAACTACGGTCATCGCGGAACTACGACAAGGGAAAGGGATGGAGGAATTGTACCATGTGCATCATCATGAGGGGTTCATGTGCAAAATTGCACATCACCAAAATGATGCAAGCCCATATTGCAAAATGAATAGCACCATTGCGTTCCTCACAAAATTCTGCCCCAAAAGCATGTATGACATGTTATAATTGGAGCTAGGATGCACAAACAACGATCACGGAAAAAACATGGCAGATTGTATCAAGACGGAAAAATAAAAGGAGGAAAACCCTCTCTGAGCTCTCCTCGGCCAATTTGGCCCAAAACCCTCGCAGGATCTCCCTATATGGCGCCCACGGGCGAAGAACAGCAGCGAACCGATCCCAACTCTCCGCTGCGGCAAAAAAAAAAGAAAAAGGTAAAGGACTTGCGTCGGCCAGGGATCAAACCCAGTAGCTGCTGCCTAAAACCCGAAGGTGCAACCATTGCGCTACTACTGCTGCTATCGATAAGAGAAGAGCTCCATGCAAAATAAACTATGCATACCGGATAAGTGAATTTGGGTTGAAGAACACAACACCTGACGAGAGAAACTGAATATTGCACGCTGCAACAAATAAAAGGGGGCGCCTTAAGTAGGGGACGTGGAGAGATACTGGAGGAGGGGTTCCACCTTCTCCTCTCTGCCATTGTCGTGAGGTGAGGAGGGGACCGAAGGAGGAGGGGGAAAAGGAGAGGGGGCACGTACCGGTTCGCCCCTGGGCTGGATTTAGGAGTTGGGCCAAGGAGATGGGTTGGAGGGAAAAGGATAAGAGCCCAATGGCTCTCACAGAATTCCTGCTTTTAATCATTTATTAAAAATGAGAGCAAGAAAGTCAATAAAAGAAATATAAAGGGTGAAGACAAAACCATATAAAATATGATTATGAATCCTCAAGATTTATAGGATTTTTGGGAAAGGAAATGGGTCAAAATATTTAAGTAATTTAAATGGTTTTCAAATTAATTCATATGCCATTTGAACTACAACCCAAATTTCTGGACATGATAAAATCATGGAATTTGGCATGGACCTCTCTCATGGCAAAACAAGATGATTTCCAAAAAAAATATTGCTAGTTTTGGGCTATTACAACTCGCCACCACCAACAGAGGATCTCGTCCCGAGATCCGGCATAACCCCGGGGGAGGACCGAGATGTTACAAAAGGAAGATCGAACGAGAGGTGAAACTTCCCGACACCACCAACAAAGGCTTTGCTCATTGTGATAATGATGTTTGCTTCCATCGGGATACAACCTGACTCAAGACGCCGATATCGAAGAAGAAACTTACATAGGTGCGGGAAACTGATCGAGAGAGGGCTTGGATCAAATGAGGGGAGACCGCAACAAATTGAATCCACTCGGGAAAGAAACTCAAGGTTTCCGCAAAATATTACCTAGGTACTACTGGATGCCACTAAAATGAGAATCTGAATCGAAACAATACAATACCAGCATTTGTACAATAACATCACTCAGGAAGGTGCGAAAACCTGGACAACGAGACGGGATAGAGGAGGATCCACACACAATGCCGACTCAAGCGGACAAAGGGGGACAGTCGAAGCGGGAGGTTCATAATCCATTAGTTGGATAATAACCAGGCAACCCGGTTCGTTGTTTCACATGGGCCGCGCTTTTGTCGAGGTAGAGCGACAAGCCCATGAGCCATGCTCAGCCAGTTTGAAGTACGCCAACCAACCTGCTGCTGATAAAGTATTGGTCCGACTGAAATCTCTTAAACGAGAACCTAGATTTGGTTTTGAAGAGGATAAGTTAAAGGAGAAAACATTACGTCGCACTTCCTTACCAGAGTGAGGGGATAAGGAGTAAAAAGAATCCTACTCTCCAATAACTAATTTAGTAACTACAAAATAGTTTTTTCTGGACTCAACTTCAACCAGTAAAGGGATCCTACAGTTGGTAAGACTCTGATACCAAGTTGTAAGACCCGATATGCGGTACTGTTTCAGATCTGGACGTTTTCCATCCAAACCCGAGGACGAAGCACATATCGGACCCACCGCGACATATGACAAAGCCATATGTCTCGGATTTCAAGATGATATGACAACATTAATGATACAACATCTCATACAATCGGCAGAGTGAGGAGGCAGAACGACAAGAGGCAGAGGAAGAAGAAGAAGAAGAAGAAGAAGATGAAGGCAAGAGTTGGGTAAAACCTAAATCTACCTGGCCCTCTGGTATTTAACCAACAGCGACGGGCCATCCACCCACCGTTGATCTCGACACTCCATCAACGTGGCACGATCCCACGATACTCATGTGGCATGGAAAACCCAACCGACGCAGTAACCACACCGCCCACTACGAGCGAAAAACGAGGACCATTATCACGCGATGCGAAATTACCGTGGAACGATACATCACTTCACAACCGACCGTAGCGTGCACCTGTTTCAACTTGTCAGGTCATCCTACAACGTCCCATCTCAGCGGGGCGTGTTGAGCACACGCTATCGTCTAGTGCACATATTTCTTTTACAAAAAATTTGCTATAATTCAAAATTTCACTCCCATCGGGAGCGCCCGGTTATCACGACAACTAGCATGGTCCAAGCTTCGAGGATGCGAGTGATTACTCCCCTCCAACAAGAACAAGTGCATCTACAGAGTTCGGGGTGCTCCCTCACCAAGATGACGAAGTGATCGAGTGGCTACTCGCACTAACCAGCAAGAACCGATTAATATCCAGAAGGACAACCCGTCCGAGCACTCGAGTGCACCACGGGTGCCTACGCTATTAGCCCACTCGGCGACTAACCGAGTGGGTGCATCTCTTATCAACTCCTCGCCTGAGCTCACAAGCGCTCCGCGAGTGTCTGCTATTAGTCCACTTGATTTGTTTCTCCAAGTGGGTGCATTTCTAATCAGGCTCCGCGCCTCTATAAAAAACAATGCCTGGGTTGCGACACACTCTACCCCAGATGCCGCGCAAGCTCGCGCGTAGGTAAGACCCCGCTGCGCAGTCGGCCGGGTCGGGACTTGCCATAGCGCGACGTCACTCCGGATGTTATCCATGCGCGATGCATGAAGAGAGTTGAGCCAATAACGGACGCGTTAAAGCTGATTTGCTGAGACCAACGACACTGATCATGTAAGCCCTGCAGCGGCATGGACCTTGCTAGACACCGGTTGTATCCAAGTTCGTGTCAAGGGACACAGGCTTGATTGATCTACTGAGGTATTTTCCACTAGCGCAATTCACCAAGGCTCGATCACTCGAGTACCTTGGGCCCTTTCAGCTTAGCATCCCTCGAATAAACTATCTTTAGTGGCTAACAACCGATGACTCGCAATAGCGCGACATGCACAGAGGCAGATGATTATGGATTCGAGCCCCTACGCGACTCTTCGAGTCCCCCAGGCACTTAGGGGTTACTGACGAGGGGGTGTCCCTACGACTCCTACGGATGAGGGTACCCGGTGCGCACCAAGACCGAAGGCCTGCTGAAAGCCTCGACAGGCCCACGATTTTCCCACTCGAGGCACCGACGTAGGAGTCCTCGACGACTATGGAAGCCGAGACTTGGCGTCCAAGACTAAAACTAGATTAGGAAACTATCTCTGTAAAGCTAGACGGACTCCTTGCGACCCATCCTAGTATATAAAGGCTGGGAGAGGGGACATCTAGGGCATCCAATCTCATAGCAACACCTCCGGTCCAGAGCGATCTCACCTCGACCGCCACTGTAATCGCTTCCATCATAATACAAAAGAGCAGGAAGTAGAGATTGCACCGATCGAGGGTCCTGAACCTGGGTAAATCCCTGTCTCCTGTTAGCCGATGAGTATCGCCAACCTGCACCTTCTCTCTATGATCTAACCCAGGGTTCCTAACCATGGGATTTGCCGAGGTCAATCCTCGTCAGAACTACTCACGATCCATCATGGGGTGATGAAGATGACTGATGTCTACGCACGCTTCTATTCTTGTAGACTATGTTGGGCCTCCAAACGCAGAGGTTTGTAGGACACCAGCAATTTCCCTCAAGTGGATGACCTAAGGTTTATCGAACTAAGGGAAGTAGAGGTTGAAGATGGTCTCTCTTAAGCAACCCTACAATTAAGATACAAGAAGTCTCTTGTGTCCCCAACACACCTAATACAATGGCAAATTGTATAGGTGCACTAGTTTGGCGAAGAGATGGTAAAATATGGGTGACAGGGGTGGCAAAGGAAGGTAATATAAATCTGAATAAATAAAAACAGCAAGGTAGCAAGCGACAAAAGTGAGCACAAACGGTATCGCAATGGTGGAAACAAGGCCTAGGCTTCATACTTTCACTCGTGGAAACTCCCAACAACATTAACATAGTCCAATCACATGATATTTCCCACAAAACATGCAATGGAGACGTACTCGGAGGTCATTGCTTTGTGGTCAAGAGAGGACGAGAATTGTGTAGGGATACAAAAGCACACCTCAGAGTTCGTAGTTCTCATCTATGGATTTCCCAATGTCACCGCGACCACCTGATGGCTTCTCGCCCTTCGTTGGTTACCACAAGTGGAAGGTTTGAGATGTAGTGCAGCAGCAGTTTTCCCTCGGTGAAGAAACCAAGGTTTGTCTCCAGTAGGACTCCAGAGATGATAAGTAGGTGTCAGCGGCGCAACTGACGCGGACCTACACACAGACACAGAAAACTTTGTTCCCAACGAAGTTCAGAGAGGCTGTCAATCCCTCTGGTCTTGTTGTTCACAAAAGATAAAACGCAAGGGATAATGATAGCAAGTAAAAGCAGTAAAGTAAATATAGCTTGGAAACAGTAATGAGGATATGGACCGGGATACGTGATGTTCACTAGTGATTTCTCTCTCCCAAAAGACGATAAAACTGCTATGTGAGGTAAACAAATTACAGAACGGCAATTGACAGGATTATGAACGCACCGCAATGCTAACTATGCTACAAAAGAAAGGAAGAGGCTCAAAAGCACGGGTAGTACGCCAAAATAAGTAGACCGAAATCCATCTGCATCTACTACTAATACTCCACCTTGAGATATCTATCCAGAACATCTCGCTGGTATTAAGTTGCGAGCCCCACCCAAAGTGTAAACCCAAAGCAATAGGCAACTGCAATAAAAGAACTTTGCGTAAAGTAAACAATCCTTGTAACTGCGGTTACAAGCACCGTTGTTTTCCCCCTTGTGGCAAAAGCGCAACCCCTAGACTCATGTTTCTGTCACTCAAGCGTGTCATCGGGGGGCATGAACCCACAATCTAGCACAAAGTTCCCTCTTGGAGTCACTACCTACTACTTGGCCAGAGCAATAAACAGCAACGGAGAACATGCAAGAATTACTTAGGAACAACAATATAAGAGATAAAAACCAAATATATTACTCTATCACAATCTGAACATAATCTCATAATCCATCAGATCCCTCCAAACTCAGCATAGCAACAGCAGAAATATTACAAAGGTGCCTTGATCATGTAGGGCGGCTCACGAGGTCTAAACAATGAAGATCAAAGAGGGGAGGAGAACATCACATAGCTACTGATCACGGACCCATGGTCCAAGGAAAACTACTCACAAGACATCCGGGCAGCATCCATGGTGGAGAGGAGACTCCCGGAGGTCAATCCTCCCTCCGGCAGCGTGCCAGGAAGAGGTCTTCTGGTGCTCCTGATCTTGGAAGCGCGGCGGCGGCGGAACAGAGGCGAGTTTGCGGAATAGGGTTCCTCTTCTGGAGTTTTCCCGTGACGGAGATTAAATAGGCGAAGGGGGGCAGCCAGAGGTGGACCAGGGGCCCTAGGCGCCCCCCTGGCGTGGCCAGGGGTGGGGCCGCGCCGGGTGGCCGCCTCCCCCCTGGATCCCCTCTGGCCCCTCCCGGGCTCTTCTCGAAGCTTCCTGTACGCTGATTTTTTCTGTATTTTTCCCGGAATTTTTCTGGCACTTTTTATATGGGGGAAAACTGAAATAGAAAAACAGCAGAAAACAGGAACTGGCACTGGGGTGCACTGAGTTAATAGGTTAGTCCAAATATGATCAAAAGTGTATGAAAGTGTATCTAGATCATAGCAATATCACACAAAACATGCATGGAGCAAGCAGAAATTATAGATACGTTTTGGACGTACCACCATCCAAAGAGAGTACCACAATCACCACAACATATGTAAAGGATAGTCAAAGACAAGCACCAAGAGACTCTCAATCTTCAATCCACACACAAAAGAGGAAATCACTTATGAAAATATTCTTCTAACCCATGTCCAATAGACCGTTGTCACCATGGTCTCAGGGATTATACTAGATAAGATCAAGTGAGTACATCAATCCAATACATAGAAGAAGGGCAAACATCATGGGATCATCCTAGATTAACATAGAATATGATCACAATCAAGATCACATCATGGGCGAGAGAGAAGACCACATAGCTACTGGTAGAAACCTCAGCCCCGGGGAGGAACTACTCCCGCATCATGGAGGGAGGAAGCAACGTCGATGGAGATGAATCCGGGGGCACTTCCTCGTCCCGGCAGGGTGCCGGCACAGGAATTCTTGTCCCCTGAAACTTGGTGGCGATGGCGGCGGAGATAGGAATTGCTTCTGGAGAAAAGGGTTCTGGAATCAGGGTTTTCGCGACGCGACTAAAAATAAGGGCCAAGGGGGGCCACCAGGGGAGTTCCCAGTCGCCCAGGCGGGTATCCGGCGCGGCCTACCCCTAGGCCGCGCCGGGTGGCCGCCTGGGTGACTGGTGGACCTCGTCCGGCTCTCCTTCGGGTGTAAGGAAGCTTCTGGAGCGTTGATTTTTTATATCTTTTTCCCTGAATTTTTCTGGCACTTTAAGTAATGGGAAAACCTGAAATACAAAAACAACAGAAAACAGAAACTGACAGTGTGGTGCACTGAGTTAATAGGTTAGTCCAAATATTATCAAAAGTGTATGAAAGCGTATCAAAAGCGTAGCAATATCACCCAAAACATGAATGGAGCAAGCAGAAATTATAGATACGCTTGGGACGTATCAATGACCCCGGGGACCAAGGCCCTCTCCGGCAGGGTGCCGAAACAGGAACCTGGTGACCCCCGAAGCTAGGTTTCGACGGCAAGCGTAGATCGGGATCACTTCTAAAAAAGACGAAGGTATATCTCGGGTTTTTGCGTCCCGGGGATAAATATAGGCCAAAGGGGAGACCGAGGGGGCCTCACATCACCCAGGCAACCTGAGGACGCGGGTCCCCCTGGGCGTGCCCTACGTCCGGCTAGAGGCTGTGAGCCACCCCTAGAGGGGCCCCTCCAGCTGGAAGGCTCTTCTGATGTAAAAGATTTTTGGTAATTTCTTGAGCAACTTCATTTTTGGACCTTTTCTACAATGTAACGACAAAATAGACAGAAACTGGCACTGGGCTCTGTATTAGTAGGTTAGTCCAATAAATGATTCAAAGGCATGGCAAAAATATGTAGCAATGACACAAAATAGGCAAAAATTATAGATACGTTTTAGACTTATCAGCAGCAAATTTCCCTTATGTGAGGACGGTAAGGTTTATCATACCAAGAGGATTCCTAAGTCAACAAGGTGGTTAAGAAAACAATGGCGCCGTTTACAAACCAAAGGTGTTTAGTTGACCTGGACCTGCACAAAAGACACAAATAACTTTGCTCCCAAAGATTTCAGAGAGGTTGTCAATCTCTCGGCCTTGCTACTTACAAAGTATCAAACACAAAGGGGGGATAATAATGCAACGAAAGAAAAGTTAAGCAGTAAATGCTAACGGTGTAAACTATGATGCGAGTATGGACCGGGGTATCATAACGTTCACTAGTAGTGTCTCTCTCCCAAAAGACGGGAAACAACTATGCTGGATAAACAAATTATAGCTGGGCAATTGAAAAAATTATAAACGCACTACAATGTTAATTATGCTACTAGAAAGTAAGAGGCTCAATGGTATGGGCATTACACCAAGACAAGTAGATCATTTATTCATCAACATCTACTTACTAATCATCCACCTTGAGATATCTATCCAGAACATCTCGCTGGTATTAAGTTGTGACCCCAACTAAAATTGTAAGCACAAAGCAATAGACAACTGCCTTAACACTCTATGCGTAATGTAAGCAATCCTTATGACCCGCAGTCATAAGCACCGTTGTTTTACCCCTAATGGAAAGAACACATTCCTTAGTCTCATGTTTATGTCACTCAAGCTAGACATCGGGAGGCATGAACCCATCATCTAGCATAACGCTCCCTCTTAGAGTTGCAATCTACTACTGGCCAAAGTAACAAACGACAACAGAGAACATGCAAGACGACTCAAGAACAAAAATATAAAGGTAAACCAAATATATTACTCAACACAAATTGAACATAACCTCATAATCCCTCGGATCCCAACAAACACAACATAGCAAAAGAGGAATTCATACATAGGTGCCTTGATCATGATAGGCAGCTCACAAGGGCTAAACATTGAAGCACAAGATTGGAGAGAAGACATTACTAGCTACTGATCATGGACTATGTTCAAAGGCGATGGAGGAGCCTTCGGAGGTCAATCCTCCCTTCGGCAGGGTGCCTGGACAGGAACTTCAGGCGATTCCGAGATCGGAATCGCGGCAGCGATGAAACAGTAGGTATTTTTGCGGAACGGAGACCTCTCTAAGGGTTTTCAAGACGAGAGATAAATATATGCCAAAGGGGGGCGTCGGAGGTGCCCCCTGGCCCAGGCGGCCAAAGGGCGCGGCCCCACTAGGCGTGACGTGGTGCCGCATGGATGGGGGTGGCCCTCTTTCGGCTCTCCTTCGGGCTTCTAGAGTCTTCCGTGATAAAAGATTTTTAGGAATTTTTCTGAAGTTTTCGGAGCACTTTTATTTTTCACCTTTTTTCTGCAATGCACGAACAAAAACAGAAAAAGTGGCACTGTGCACTAGGTTAATAGGTTAGTCCAAAATATGTTGTAAATGATATGAAAGTGCATTGAAACATATAGCAAAGTCACCAAAATAAACATGGAATAAGCAAAAATTGTAGGTACGTTTGGGACGTATCAGCGTACCATTTTGCGGGCCTTGTTAGGAAGATTTGAATCTTCTTAGTCTGTACTCAGATTTGTGATTTTATCCCGCTTGATGTATGATGTACTGACGGGCATGTTTGGCCTTTTGATTTAGTGTAATAATTGAGATTTGGCATTTGTATGCCATTGCCTTATATTATATAAACTATGTCTTTTGGCAGTTGGTCACTTGTTATGTTACAGGTTGTCGAATTCCTATCCATGATCAATTGCTTGGATCGTGTGTGGGTGGTGTTCTATGCGCTTCCATCTCAGAATTGGATCAAAATTTCCGACTTGAAGATGGTACCACTTATAGGGGGGCTTACACATACACCTAGTTGACACACCCTATCTTCTCTGCTACCCAGTTGCCAAGAAACAATATATCTATTATGGTGATTTCTGCAGAACCATTTAGTAAAAATATATAATAATTGCTAGTTTCTGAGTTATTGCAAGCTCCAATACAATATCAAGCCATGTTTCTTTAAAACAAATACCATCTAGTGAGATTTACCATGTTTCTTTGATCGGTCTTCCAAATAAACAAGTATATGCATATATGAGGAGGTACATACCGGGGAAAAGGCCAACTTCTCGGTAGGCATCGAGGAGGCTGCAGTCGATGGAGTCCTATCGAGGTGGCTGCGAAAATTCCTCTGCATAATATTAAACAAGAATGATGAAAACACAAAACAACGATATTAAAAAGTGGAGTTAACATAACATATAAAGATGAGTCCTACTATCATTCAGTGGATATGATGAGAAGCTTAGTTTAAGATAGCTAAAACTGAAAATGCCAAAAATTGCGTGGATATACAGTTTTAAGCATTTATGGATAGTTATTACTCAACACAAACATGTAATAACAATTCAAATAAACAAACTTATCATAAGTTGTAACACCCCCGGTGTCAGTCAACAGTGATCACCTCTTTAAATGCCAAGTCAACATGATTCTAGCAATAATGATCACCCTTGATCATGGCTCATTCAAATTCCAACCCAAATGAAAATTCCAAACATAAGTTGAAATTATAGTTGAACCAAAAATAATGAAACCAATTTTATTAAATGCATAATAATCATTAGGTCAAGTTACTATATCAATGGGAATTTATTATAATATTTTAATATTCTAAACAAGTCAAACCAGTGGAAAAACAATCCATTTGAATCAATTATTGTTTGAATAAAAATTCAAACTATTTTCTTTGAGACCCAAACTTTTTATAGCAGTGGAAGATAATACAAAATAAATATTGAGACCAGTAGCACATTTTACAAAAAATATTGCAAGCCAAAACAAATATATGAAAGAAAACATAATGGACTAAAGATAATAAAATGGAAAGGTTTTATTTCTCGCACTAGGAAAATTTTCCCACCTAGCCCAGCCCACCCGGGCCCAAACTCTGCCCTCCCATGTTTCTTCCTCCTTGCGCTACAGTAGACGACCGAGGCCGCCATGGCGACCGAGCCCGGCGTTCCCGACGCACCCGCTCGCTCCGCGCCGCTACAGTCCCCCTTCCGTGGATAAGACGGCCACCGCGGCTCCCTTGAACCCTAGATCAAGCCCCCATAGTCCCCTTGCTCGCCCCTGTCTTTCGCTACCATGGCCGCCCGAAACTGTCGTCACTGACGCATCCTTAGCCATGGTTGTCGTCGCCGACGCGGACACTGGACGCCCCTCGCTCCGTTGACATGTCAAGGAGCTTCACCGCGCTCCTCCACGCCACCTCCGTCCTCTAGCTCGAGTCAGGGAGCTTCCCTTCACCGGATCAACCTCGAGCCCCGCCGTCGGCCGCCCCGCTACCTCGTCGGAATTGGCGCCCCTCCCCCCCCCCTCCCCGCGCTCCCCTAGCCCACCCACGAGCTCCCCGGTGAGCGCCGACTCCATTCCCCCTCAAACCCCCTCCCCCTTACGAGTTCGTCACCGGCGGGCCATGCCCCGTCCGGGCCTCCATTGGCGGGGACACGAGCTTGAGCTCCCTACTCACCGCGCGTTGCGGCCGCGTTTCCCCCGCCACTGGCCACTCCTAGCCGCTCCCCTAGCTCGTCGCGTGGCCCTCGGACGGGATGGCCTCGCTGGTATGCCATAGCCTGCTGTCGGCGTGCGTGCCCGTGGGGTTGCTAACCCACTGTTAAGCCATGGGCTTAACCCCCCTCCTGTGTCTCACTGCCATGTGGGCTGCCCTATTAACCAGCCCCTAATAAAAAATAATTTATTAAATTAAACACCCCTGTGACTATGACAGTTGGGCCCAGGCCAGTTATTAGATTAAATAAAACTGTTAGGGATAAACTGTTACAATGACAAGTGGGTCCCATCCTATTAAGTTAATAAAACTATTTAGCTTAAAAATGTATTAACTCTGAGAGTATGACATTTGGGACCCCACTGTTATTTAAGTTTAATAAATTATTTAATTTACTGTGAAGCTGACCAGTGGGACTGGTCAGGGTTGACCTGGTCAACAGAACTATTGTGGATAATTTTTATTAAACAATTAAAATAAATCAGAAAATGATTTAAAATGATTTAAACTTTAAAATTGAATATCTTTTAAACCGTAAGTCAGATTCAAAAACTTTATACATCAAAGTTGATCAGAAAAATACAACGAATACAAATACGCTACCCGCATACCCACCGCGCCCCTCTAACATAACGCACACGAGACTTTCCCCCTCTGGATCGTATGTCCGATAATTACCCGGTACTGGTAAAACTTTCCGGATGGAAATGTTCTGAACATAAAAGTTGTTCGGAATACATCAACGATCACGGATAAACTATCCACATGTCTGTCAGGTATTCACGACACTACATACATGGAACCTTCCCCCCTCCGGGCCATCTATCGATAATCATCCGGAGCCGGTATTTCATCCCCGGATGAATTCTCGCTCCGAGCAAATCACCTAACACCGCGTTAGAGCCTCGTTGCTTTGTATTTGATATGTCATACATTTGTATTGCTATTATTGCTGTGTATTTACTGTTTCTTCCTCCCCCCTTATTCTCCGGTAGACCCCGTTGCTGTCGTCGATGACACCGCCAAGTACGACTACTTCGTCGACGACCGTACCCCTCCCGCGAGCTTCCAGGCAAGCAGAGACATTCTCTTCCCCAGATATCGCCTATCTTTCCGTACTTTTCTGGAAATAGGCATTGTTACTGCTGCTGCTACGTTACAATCCTATTCAATTGCATAGCCTGTTTTTGTCGCCCCTTGTTGTACCTTCCTTTATCCCATGCTGCCTGTTATATCTATATATTATATTCAGTAGTGAGCCTTGCGCATTGTTAGCTAGGCTTAGATAGCGGGCCGTGGCCACTCAGGGGAGTGACGCGGATACAAAATATATACAACTGCAACAGGTACGGATCAATGCAGACACCCTAGGGAACCTACAACGGCAAGACTCTGCCGAATCGCTTCGAGTTTGACTTACGAGTGGAATGGACTCATATTTCACTCTCGTCGGCTCAGTAGCGTAGCATCACCGGGATGATATGAGGTTTACCTCTTTAGTTCATTCCGTTGATGTCTCTGTCGAACCTCTTTAAATGTACCATCGAGGGTGATACCTCCTGGTTTCACTTAATGGTAGGCACTCGAATCAACTAGTGTCCTTAAAGGTAAGAGTCGGGCGACCCAACGGTGCTCGCGAGCGGTATTGCGTCGGGAACGACAGGGAGGGTACAACCGACGTTACTGGCGTGCTTGGCCCCTGCTCGTATCTCGCGAGAGTTACCAAACCACGAAAGTCGAGCTCTACCAAGAGCACACGCGAGATAAGGTAAGGAGTCGGTTCACCTTGTTGGTAACCGCAGAGACTTGGTGGCACGACAGGGCAGGCACCGATGTACTGGTGGTCCTGACTGCTGTCGTTGTCTGTGGGTCAGTTAAGTCGAGGCAACGATAACAGTTGTCATGCAGGTTAATTAAAATTCTAAATGGTTCGGCGGATGACTTGAGAGGACCGTTGGTCTGTACGCACTACCTTCACGTGGGATAAGGAGTTATGGGCTCCCCTGCGTCGTAGTTTGTCCGAAAGCTCTTCAGACGTTAGCAGTACCGCGGCCTGCGCCGGGAAGTGGTGTCTTCTTTGTCCGGACGGTGTATTTGGATTTGCTTTTGCTTCACCGGCCATCCACGCACCGTGCAGGAGCGTGAAGGGTGAGGGTTCCTAGACCCCTGATCGCATAGGATATAGTCCGGTGGATGGCCTCTCTGTTGAGCCTAGGATGGGTTGCGCCGTGTCGGATAGCTTTGGTGGAGCGTTCCCTAACAAGGTGCCCGCCACCCTGGAGATCCGAGCGTGCAGGCTGAACAGTAGTGCACCCCTACAGGGAGTTTAATCTATTAGAGTAGCCGTGTCCACGGTAACATGAGGCTTTATGCTAAAGTTGGATCTTACCGCTACAAACTACTACTATTAAACTGTATGGTTCCGAGTCTTCTTCCTCGCAGGGAAGTCGAGGAAGGGAACTCGGAGTCATTATTATAATCATTACAACTTACGATTATACAATGTTGCAGCAACTTCTGCTTCATTGTTACTTTATGCTTTATATAAACTGTTGGTTGTTCTCTTCTTTTGCTGCAAGACATCGTCAGAAGATGCTAGTCTTCGATAGGCCTAGCTTCTTATCTTTATTCTGATTTCTATCTTGCAGTCCACTATATAAAGCCTCCCCTTTCCATTTGATACAAATGGATAAATGCTTAGTAGCGGACGTAAGACTCGCGGGTATGCTAGATACTCACCCTTGCTTTATTTCCCCCTTTTTGTTTTGCCTGATCGGCCGCTGCAGTCGATGTTAGAGCGTTGGAGTCCAGGAGCAGGAGATCCCCGATGCCGACCACCACAACGTGAAGCTCCCCGATGCCTAATGCGACGTCGAGTTTCCCGTTGACCAGGAGTAGTTTGGAGGTTCCTAGGCAGGAGGCCTCGCCTTTTTGATCGTTGTTGTTATTTGTGCTAGCCTTCTTAAGGCAACCTTGTATTCTTGTGTCTGTACTCAGATACTGTTTCTTCCGCTAACTTTGTTCTTTCGAGCTGTTGTATTCGAGCCCTCGTGGCCCCTGGATTGTATTAAACATCTTGTATTATTTTATTTGTAAAGTTGTGTTGTGATATCTTACCGTGAGTCCCTGATCTCGATCGTGTACCTTGCGTGTATGATTATTGTACACGGTTTGATTTTGGGGGCGTCACAAGTTGGTATCAGAGCGGATTGCCTGTACGAGACCCCCTTCCCACTCCTTGGTCGAAGTCGAGTCTAGTCTTTGCAAAACCACTTTACTAATAGTGTCGTGTGGCTTATTGGCCCACGTCGCAACTGGGATGGTATTAGGATCTTTTACTCCGTACCTTTACTCTGGGACTCTGATCTCTCTTCTCTTTCGGGTTAAAGATTTTTGCTAACACTGACTCTAGGTTCTCGTGATCACATCCTCCCGGAGAGCCCCTCATTACAAATGATCACCTGGTTCAACAGAAGATTCCGAAGATACTTGCCGATAAATCCTCGAGACCCTATGTTCCCATCGCCTTAACAATTCTCTGCCACCGATAATTCCGTATGTATAACCACGTACACCTTTCGTTCATCCATTCAATCCTAGTTGCTCTTGTGTTCACAAGGCGCATCAGAATACTTTCCATTGTTTCGGGAATCCTTTGAGCCTACTGCCTTGCAGCTTCTTTTTACCCTGCGGATAATCCCTCATGCTTATCGAGGATCTGTTCCTCCCCGGTTGTTCATGTGGTTCCCATAATACTTTGAAATACTATTCGGTCTCGCGCCAATCCTCGGCAGCCTACTGCTTTGGAGACTCTTCTTACCTGCTTGCACTATGTTTAATCCTGTTTGTCTTGTAGTCTTTGATGACCTCCCTTGGCATTGCCATTCTGATCTGTTGAATCATCGTGTGTGCTAGTGCACGCAATCATCAGTTGATCCCCATGAATCCATTCTTCTGGCTCAGACGTCATCCTGGACATGAGCTGGTTCTCGGTAAATCAAACCTTAATTGATTAACCGTCAAGCTTCTATTCAACTTATTCATGTTTGATCGATGTATCTGGGTCTGATACACCGATATGGAAGTCGTAATTCCTTTGTACTTAAGCATCGAAATATTCAGTTGTTTCTATAATCTGATGCCTTTGTATTCTTTCTTCGCATGGTTGAGTATCGATACTCATACCAGACTCTCTGTACCCCCACCTGACCTTTTGGAGGATTACTACCTACCACCCCCTTGTGCCCTAAGTCATTCGTGAATTTTCCCTAATATCACATGCCTCTGGCGAATGATATCATCTACTCGGTGTCGTTAGCCTTCTGCTTTTGAACTGGTATCCCTCGCTTATGATGTTTGTTGTATGGGTTTAAAAATAACACGATGAGTTAACCCTATGCTCCCCCTAATCTGTATGGACCCAAACTTTTTACGGGTCATACTCTACTGGTGTTATGCCGGATAAAAATTTTGAACGCTACAAACTCATCGACAAGGAAAAGTGTGTAACAGCCCAAAACTAGCAAATTCCATAAAAAATGCATTTTTATTTTTTTCCCATCGGGGATGAAAATTTGCAACTTTATTCTTTGCAATAATCCATGTGACAAAAAAATGCCAAATCATTTTTCATGTCATGTAAAGGGATTATTTTGAATTCTCTCCTTTCTCCCTTTGCTGGTCTTTGCCAATTTTCCCAAGCCTCGTCTTTTCTCCCCTAAGCAAGACAGTTTGGAAATCATCATGTTTTGCCATGATGAAATCCTCGGCAAAATCCCAAGATTTTTAGCCCTTCTAGAAAATGGGGTTGTAGTTCAAATTGCATTTGAAATAATTTAAATGCCCTTTGAATTACTTAAACATTATAGACCCAAAGCTTTTTCTTAAATAATCTATAAATCAGTGGGATCCTAACTCATATTTTTATATGATTTTTCCCACTCATTTATATTTTTTCCCATGCCCTTTTTGCTTCTGTCTTTTGTTTTATTAATAAAAGGCAAAATATTCCTCTAGCCATTTGGGCCTTTTCTTCTCTCTCCCTCCAGCCCAACTCCCAAACCCAGCCCAAACCGCCTCCTCCTCCACGCTGTAAAGCAGAGGAGCACCACCTCCCCTCACGCACATGGTGTGAGCCGTGGAGGAGAGGACCTGCCCAGGCCACGTCGCCCCTCCTCTCCCCTTTTAAGCTGCCCCCTCTAGCCCCTGCTAATCCTAGCTCCCTTCCTTCCCCACGCCGCCGCCAATTTATTCTCCCTCCTCTTCCACTTCTCCTCTCTGCTTTGTTCATGCCCGCCATGGACAGGAGGTCCATGGCCTCGACTTCTTCATCCCCGCAACTCGATCGTCCTCACCGTCGACGAGGTCGTCTTCCTCCTAAACCTAAAGCCCGTCCCCGAGTGTGTGGTTGAGGCCGGCGCGCCTCAAGCCCCTCTCGACTTTGTCTTCCTCGTCTACTCCCGGGCCCCTCATCGAGCTGCCTTCCACGAGCCCGATCGACCTCCAGCAGTGTTCCCCGCTGTGAGCCCCCTTCCTCCTCCTCCTCCCCCTCCTCCCGTTTTCCTCTCCTTGCGTGTAGACGAGTAGGCCGGTTCCCCTGGTTCCGATCGTCGTTGTAGCCATTGCGCCGTGCTCCCCTGTTTTGTAGTCGTGTCGTCCATGTTCCTCGCCGTGCTTGCCGTGTGCGCTCGTCCGTCCGGCTCACGAGCTGTGTGTGCGTGCGCGCCCTCCAGCGCGTGCCAAGGGCAACCCCATTCTTTCCCGTGCGTGCCCATGTTCCATCTCGCGTGCCCAGGTGTCCGCAGCTCGGCGTCAGGAACGTCTGAAGATTGATCTTCAGTTTCATCAACTCACGGCACTGTCGATTTCTTCAGCTTTAGTTTCGCTGTGCAATTGCCTTATATCGTCTCAGTTTTGGTATTGGACACTAATTGAGCTGTAGTCCAGTGGTCTGGGCGCTCAGGTTCTAACCGAGAGGGCGTGGGTTCGAGTCCCCGATCTCGCAATTCGCCCCTTTTTTCTATATTTTTGCATCGCGCGCGTTCTGTTTCATCAGTGTTCGATGTTGAGTTTCGTTTCATTTATCGCCTTGACTCTGCTACTTATTGCTTCAGTTTAGATGTCCGGTGTAAGTTGTAGCATAGCAAAGTGGCTTGGATGCCGTTGTTGTATCCACGAGGTTGTGGCATCAAATACCATCCAGCGCAAGGCTCCCGTTTTATCTGTTTTTTTTTATTCAGCTAACGCACTGTTCCTGCCTCATATTGACTTAGTTTTGATTCTTGTTATAATTATCTATTTGGTGCACTGGCTGTTGGATATGTGCCCTAGAGACAAATTAATAAAGTTATTTGTCACATATCCGTTTTGTTCATAATACGTTTTATACTGTGCTATAACTGTATTACTTGGAAATACTAATACAGGTGTAGTATAAAACATGGTCCGTAGTTTAACTCGGGTAAACTATCTCATTGGGCAATTGATTGATCAAGCTTTCCTGATCATGGCGACAATTAAGTCCATTGACAATGAGGTCATATCATTAGGGGAATGATGTGATGGACAGACACCCACCTAAAGTAATGCAATGTGATCGAGTCACATAGTTCAGCATTGCTACGACTTTGTAACGTATGGCTTAGTCCTTAGACCGCAATGATCATACGTAATTGTCATCTATGAGGAGACTTTGATTTGTATCCCACCGCCTGACTGAAATATGCTGGCTATAACGGTGCACTTTGGGTATTCCGAAATAGATGGTTGATGAGTATGTTAATAGATCAGAGCGGGATTTGTCAGTCCTTGTGACAGGACAGGTACTCTGGGCCCACTCGGTGATATTGCATCAATAGCTTGCAAGCAAGTGACTAGGTCACAAGAGATGCAATGATCATGGACGAGTAAACTTGTTTGTTGTGAACGAGATGTGAACACGGTATGTAGGATACCGACGATCAAACCTCGGACAAACAAAGTACCGCAGCACAAAGGGATTGCGTCGTATCGTTAACGGTTTCCAAAAGTGATCGAAGTTCATTCGATGGAAGCGCAGGGGCTGTCAAGGATTGTAACCAGGTCCAACTGACTAGTCATTGGTCAATGAGAAGAGTCTCGACCATGTCTGCTGTTTCCCGGACCGTTAGGGTGTCACACTTAAGGGGCAATCGATGCTAGGACAGATTCGGGATCATCGGTGAAATAGGAGAAAGCACCGGAATAGTTCCGGGAGAGAACGGAAGTTGTGCCGGACATTTTCAATAGTTCAAAATAAAGTTTAATTGTTTTAATAATGTTTTTATTATTTAATTATCTGAATTAAATATTTAAAACTTATTAAATAATTAAAATTAATGGAAAAAGGCTATATGGGCCCTTGGGGCCCATTAGGGGAGGAGGGGGTTCCCCCCCTTGGGCTTGGCGCCAAGGGTGGGGCCCATCCCCCCCCTATGGCCGGCGCCCTCCCCCCCTTGGGGGTTTAGTCCCACATGGGGGAGGGAAGAGGGATCACACCCCCCCTTGGCCTTTATAAGGAGGGGTAGACCCCCCTTTTTCCATCATCTCATTGAGTTCTCTCTCTCTCTTTCTCCATTTCTGGAAGTGGACTCCCCTTGTTAGGAGTCTGCACCAGGATTGGAGTTCTCCACCATAAGGCAGGCCGTCGCTCTGCCGGAGTCGGGATCCGAATCCGTCTTCTTTCCGCTGCTCGCCTGGTTCGGAGCCCGGAGGGAACATCGGTTGCACTGTACGTGTGTAATCTCTTCGAGGCACTACACCTGTGGTGCTACTTCGTCGCTGGAGGTTTACCGGGAGTCATCCTCGCCTGTGGTGGTCTTCTACACGACAGGGAGGTCGTAGTTCTGAGTCTACGCCAACCACGTTCGCAAGAACGTTTCCCTCTTTCGGTCTTCAAAGGTATGAACACCGATTCCCTCCGTTACCTTACATCACCATAGCATAGATCTTGGGTTCGGGTACCGTAGGTATGAAAAATTTGTGTTTTCTGCCCCGTATCCCAACAGTGGTATCAGAGCTAGCTATGCGTAGATGTATTGTACGGGTAGAACACATCTAGGATGTGGGCATCGAATCTTCATTCGTTACCCTCCCACGTGTACTCATTTAGCATTGCGGCAATGTTTGATGAAGCGGCCCCCGACCGACCTTACGCGTTTACGCGAGACTGGTTCCACGCTTGACATATGGCTTGTACCATATAAAGTGGCTGGGGGGTGTCTGTCTCTCTGCATTAGCGATGCGAAGATGTTTGCAACGGAGGGCCCCGACAGGGGTGTAATAGAGACGATTGGGGATCGGTGTTGTGGCATGTTTTCGCAGGATAGAAATCGGTTCTCTCTCTCGAAACCCCTAGCAGCCACGTAAAACTTGCACAAGCTAAAGTAGAAAGGCGTTTTAACTTTGCTTTGCATGAAGGGGGGTCATAGGTTGTATGACTTACAGTTTTACTTCCTATTTTATGCTAGTATGCTAGATATATCGACGGTAGCACGAAACAAGACCATCTCTCGCTAAAACCAACATAGTGTTCTTACCCTAGTGAGCACCACCTGGAAAGTTCTACATTATGGAGGCATCACGTGTCACACGGATGTCAAACATTTTTTCGTTCACAAGAGGTGGGTGTAGCAAGCCTAGCATGCCCAGAAGCATGGCCTTGTATGACACAGCAACAAATCACATAGGGTGTGGTGGCGAGCCTGGCATGTGCAGACATGGCCTCGGGACACAAGAGACCGAAAGGTCGAGCATGAGTCACATGGATGATGTGATTGGCATGATGGCCTACCTTGAACAACATACTGATGGTCGTGTCACACGGGGGAGGTATGGTGTTCTAGGATCGTGTAATCACTTAGCAAAATTGAGAGATGTTTTCCTAAGTGGGAGTTTTAGAATTAATTGTAATTGAACTCCACATTATGAACAAAAGTCTAAATATGTATCTTTGTGAATCAACCTTGTAGATGACAGCACCACGCCCCTCGTTCAACTTAGGATCATTCCTAGAGAAAGATAAACTGAAAACTAATGGGTCAAACTTCACCTCCTGGTTCCGCACCCTGAGGATTCTCCTCGTTCCCCTCAAAATGTCCTACGTACTTGAGACTGCATTAGGAGATGCACCAGCAACTACCGCTACTCCGACTGAGAAGAAAGTCTATCTCATTAAGTCGAATGATTCCTCCCTTGTCAAGAAGGGTATGCTCCATGCCATGGAGGCTGAACTGCAGAAACGGTTCGAGAGCTTCAGTGCTTATGAGATAATCACTGACCTCAAGACCGTCTTTGCACCTCAAGCCAAGGTTGAGAGAAATGAAGTTTGTGAAGCTTTCTTCTCTGCAAAGATGGAAGAGCACACCAGCATGACTGAGCACGTAGTCAAAATGTCTGACCACGTTCAACGCCTAAATGATCTAGAATTTAAGATTCCAGATGAAGTGGCGATTGATAGGGTGTTGTGGTCGCTACCCCCTAGCTATGAGAGTTTTGTGTTGAAGTACAACATGCAAGGAATGGTTGAGACCCTTTCTGAATTGTTCACAATACTCAAAATTGCTGAGATGGAAATCAAGAAGGAGCACAGCTGCACCAAGTACCTAGAAGATAAGAAGGCCGGCAAGGTTGCCGGAAGAGACATGGATATATGTGATATACATGTTATTGATGTTTTCCTGACAAGTGCTCGGAGCAATGTCTGGATATTTGATACCGGATCAGTTGCTCACATCTGTAACTCCCAAGAGGGGATGCAGAATAAACGACTCTTGCGGAAGGATGAAGTGACGATGCGCGTTGGGAACGGTGCCAAGGTTGAAGTAATGTCAATTGGCACGCTTCGTCTTAGTCTCCTTCGGGATTGATTCTTGTCTTGAATAATTGCTATTATGTACCCGCGTTGAGTATGAACATTGTGAGTGGCTCTTGCTTGATGCGAGACCAGTATTCTTTTAAATCCGTAACAACTGGTTGTTCGATTTATAAGAATAATGTCTTCTATGTTCATGCACCGGTGCGTAATGGTTTATTCTTAATGGATCTCGAATATAATGACTCCCACATCAATAACGTAGAGGCCAAAAGATTAAAGCCTAGTAACAAAGAACACATGACGATGTGGCATTGTCGACTTGGTCATATTGGTGTAAAACGCATGGAGGAACTCCATAAAGATGGACTTCTGGAGTCATTGGATTTTGGATCCCTTGACACATGTGAACCATGCCTAATGGGCAAAATGACAAGGACTCCATTCAATGGAACAATGGAGCGCGCGGAGGACTTATTAGGGATCATACATACTGATGTATGCGGACCAATGAATGTCACCGCACGCAATGGTTTTCGTTACTTCGTGACCTTCACGGATGACTTAAGTAGATACGGGTATATCTATTTAATGAAACACAAGTCTGACACCTTTGAAAAGTTCAAGGAATTTCAGAGTGAGGTCGAGAATCAACTCGGGAAGAAAATCAAGCACCTTCGATCTGATCGAGGAGGCGAGTATTTAAGTCACGAGTTTGGCACTCATCTAAAGACTTGTGGTATTGTACCACAACTTACGCCAGCTGGAACACCTCAGCGAAACGGTGTGTCCGAGCGACGTAATCGAACACTATTGGATAGTGTACGGTCAATGATGTCTCATACCGACTTACCTACATCATTCTGGGGGTATGCATTAGAAACTGCCGCTTACGTTCTTAATAGGGTACCATCCAAATCCGTGAAGACAACACCTTTTGAAGAATGGTTTGGCAAGAAACCAATGTTGTCTTACCTGAAGATTTGGGGATGTGAGGCTTATGTTAGGAAACTTCAGCCTGACAAACTCGAATCTAAGGCGGAGAAATGCATCTTTGTAGGATATCAAAAGGAAACTGTTGGATACACCTTCTACAACCAATCTGAGGGCAAAACGTTTGTCGCTAAGACTGGACACTTTCTTGAGAAAGAGTTTCTCTCGAAAGAATTGAGTGGGAGGAAAATAGACCTCGATGAAGTGACTGACCAATCACTCCAAATGGAAGAACCGGCAACAGAAATTGTTCTGGAACCTTCTTCCACAGTGGGAGCTGAAGAAAATGGCCAGGAAGACATTCATAACGATCATGACATGCTTGATGATCATGATGAGAATGAAGAGGAACCTATTTTGCCCCGTAGGTCATCAAGAGTCCGTCAACCTACCGAGTTTTACGGACAGCTTGTGAATGCAATCTCGGCTGATGAGTCGGATGAACCTACGAGTTACAAAGAAGCAATGGAGGGACCCGAGTCCGAGAAATGGCTAGAAGCCATGAAATCCGAAATAGACTCCATGTACACCAACAAAGTTTGGACTTTGGTGGATATTCCCGAGGACCGCAAGGCCGTCGAGAATAAATGGATTTTCAAGAAAAAGACTGACGCAGACGGAAACGTATCTGTCTACAAAGCTCGACTTGTCGAGAAGGGGTTCCGACAAATTCAAGGAGTTGACTACGAGGAGACGTTCTCTCCTGTAGTGATGATAAAGTCTATTCGGATCCTACTAGCAATAGCTGCCTATCATGATTACGAGATATGGCAGATGGATGTGAAAACTGCGTTCCTTAATGGCAACATTGAGGAAGAGTTGTATATGATGCAACCAGAGGGGTTTATCGATCCAAGGAATGCCGGTAAGGTGTGCAAGCTTCAACGGTTGGGTTGAAGCAAGCATCTCGGAGATGGAATCTTCGATTTGATGAGGTCATTAAAGCTTTTGGATTTGTCCAAAACATCGAAGAGTTCTGCGTCTATAAGAAACTGAGTGGGAGCTCTGTAGCATTCCTTGTGTTATATGTAGATGACATATTACTGATAGGGAACGATAAGAAATTCTTAGAAGAAGTAAAGGAATATCTGAATGGACAATTTTCCATGAAGGACCTAGGTGAAGTTGCGTACATATTGGGGATTAAGATCTATAGAGATAGACCTAATCGACGGTTGGCCTTGAGTCAGAACACTTATATTGACAAGATATTGAAAAGGTTCAGTATGGATAACTCCAAGAGAGGCCTCTTGCCAGTTATAAAAGGTGTCAAATTAAGCGTGACTCAATGCCCAACCACAGCAAAAGAGAAGGAGGAAATGTCCTCAAAGCCCTATGCCTCAGCCATAGGTTCTCTCATGTATGCTATGTTATGTACCAGACCGGATTTAGCACTGGCCATTAGTATGACTAATCGCTACCAGAGTAATCCGGGAATGACTCACTGGACAGCAGTAAAGAATATCCTAAAGTACTTAAGAAGAACAAAGGATCTCTTTCTCGTTTATGGAGGAGTTGATGAGGAGCTCACCGTAAAGGGTTACGTTGACGCAAGCCTCGGCTCAGATCTAGATGACTCGAAATCCCAGACGGGATATGTTTTCATGTTGAACGGTGGCGCGATTAGCTGGAGGAGCGGCAAACAGTCAGTCGTCGCTCAATCTTCAATGGAGTCGGAGTATATTGCCGCTTGCGAAGCGTCAAACGAGGCGCTGTGGCTGAAGAAGTTCGTGATCGAGCTTGGCGTCTTTCCCAGTTGCAATGACCCCGTGGGGATCTTCTGCGACAACACGGGTGCCATTGCTAACGCGAAGGAGCCAAGAACTCACTCTACAGCCAAGCACATCCTTCGAAAGTTCCATGTGACGCGAGACTACGTCAGGGATGGACACACTAGGATTCACAAGATACATAATGATCTGAACGCAGCAGACCCGATGACTAAACCTCTTCCACAGGGCAAGTTTGAAGAACACCGAGAGACCATTGGTGTTAGATACATACCTGATGTAAACTAGTGTAATTTGTACTCTAGTGCAAGTGGGAGACTGTTGGATATGTGCCCTAGAGACAAATTAATAAAGATATTTGTCACATATCCGTTTTGTTCATAATACGTTTTATACTGTGCTATAACTGTATTACTTGGAAATACTAATACAGGTGTAGTATAAAACATGGTCCGTAGTTTAACTCGGGTAAACTATCTCATTGGGCAATTGATTGATCAAGCTTTCCTGATCATGGCGACAATTAAGTCCATTGACAATGAGGTCATATCATTAGGGGAATGATGTGATGGACAGACACCCACCTAAAGTAATGCAATGTGATCGAGTCACATAGTTCAGCATTGCTACGACTTTGTAACGTATGGCTTAGTCCTTAGACCGCAATGATCATACGTAATTGTCATCTATGAGGAGACTTTGATTTGTATCCCACCGCCTGACTGAAATATGCTGGCTATAACGGTGCACTTTGGGTATTCCGAAATAGATGGTTGATGAGTATGTTAATAGATCAGAGCGGGATTTGTCAGTCCTTGTGACAGTACAGGTACTCTGGGCCCACTCGGTGATATTGCATCAATAGCTTGCAAGCAAGTGACTAGGTCACAAGAGATGCAATGATCATGGACGAGTAAACTTGTTTGTTGTGAACGAGATGTGAACACGGTATGTAGGATACCGACGATCAAACCTCGGACAAACAAAGTACCGCAGCACAAAGGGATTGCGTCGTATCGTTAACGGTTTCCAAAAGTGATCGAAGTTCATATGATGGAAGCGCAGGGGCTGTCAAGGATTGTAACCAGGTCCAACTGAATAGTCATTGGTCAATGAGAAGAGTCTCGACCATGTCTGCTGTTTCCCGGACCGTTAGGGTGTCACACTTAAGGGGCAATCGATGCTAGGACAGATTCGGGATCATCGGTGAAATAGGAGAAAGCACCGGAATAGTTCCGGGAGAGAACGGAAGTTGTTCCGGACATTTTGAATAGTTCAAAATAAAGTTTAATTGTTTTAATAATGTTTTTATTATTTAATTATCTGAATTAAATATTTAAAACTTATTAAATAATTAAAATTAATGGAAAAAGGCTATATGGGCCCTTGGGGCCCATTAGGGGAGGAGGGGGTTCCCCCCCTTGGGCTTGGCGCCAAGGGTGGGGCCCATCCCCCCCCCTATGGCCGGCGCCCTCCCCCCCCCCCTTGGGGGTTTAGTCCCACATGGGGGAGGGAAGAGGGATCACACCCCCCCTTGGCCTTTATAAGGAGGGGTAGACCCCCCTTTTTCCATCATCTCATTGAGTTCTCTCTCTCTCTTTCTCCATTTCTGGAAGTGGACTCCCCTTGTTAGGACTCTGCACCAGGATTGGAGTTCTCCACCATAAGGCAGGCCGTCGCTCTGCCGGAGTCGGGATCCGAATCCGTCTTCTTTCCGCTGCTCGCCTGGTTCGGAGCCCGGAGGGAACATCGGTTGCACTGTACGTGTGTAATCTCTTCGAGGCACTACACCTGTGGTGCTACTTCGTCGCTGGAGGTTTACCGGGAGTCATCCTCGCCGGTGGTGGTCTTCTACACGACAGGGAGGTCGTAGTTTTGAGTCTATGCCAACCACGTTCGCAAGAACGTTTCCCTCTTTCGGTCTTCAAAGGTATGAACACCGATTCCCTCCGTTACCTTACATCGCCATAGCATAGATCTTGGGTTCGGGTACCGTAGGTATGAAATTTTTTTGTTTTCTGCCCCGTATCCCAACACTGGCGTGGGCGCCGAGGTTCTATCCAGTAGCTCCCTGGTTCGAATCCCCTTGGGGACAGATATATCCCCACCTTTTATTTTCTCTTTTGCTGCTTTCCCTCTTTTTATTCTTTTAGTTTGCTTCAAATTCATTCCAAGTCTGCCATCTTTTTGCTTGCTTGTGTTATGTGCCTCCTTGCCCCCAAAATATACCATGTTATATATGCTTTTGGGGTAGAATTCCGTGAGGAACACGATGATGCTATTCATTTTATAATATGGGCATGCATTATTTCGGGATATTGCACCGAGTGCCGTTCACCAAACCTTTTCCGCCATGTTTCGTTTCATTCATGTAAAGGGACCATCTTGACATATTGTTTCCGTATATGCATGAGGTGGTCCCGTGAAGCATGTGTGTTTGCCATTCATTCTAAATCCTCACGAGATACATGCATAGTTCAGTGGATGATATCTTGTGATCCCCGTATATTGTTGCTCACTTCACGGACAACAATCCTGTTGCACGACCCGATAATTGATGTTGTTCACCTGTTCCATAGGTGATACGACATCACTTCTATTCTTCGTTGGCACTCATATCACTTGTTTTGATGCGCTGTAGATCTCGCGATGACCGTAGTTTCCGATAGCGGTGTCCCTCTCCTTATTTTATTGTCTGCCGTAGAATGCATTAGGTGCATCATACACCATGCCATGTCATTGCATCTATGTTTATGTTGAGGAGTCCCAATGTGAGGTCTATCTTCACAAGTGGGCAATTCTTGTTCATGTCTTGTTCAATCCCCGCATAGGCCATTATCATGCATTATGATAACTTTAACATAAGGATCCTTCGGATCCGTAAATCACCTACGTGATGCATATGGAGGTTGTCGGTAGCATTGCACCTTTGCTTCCCGATGCTTCTTTTAAACTTGCTCGTTCTTATGTTCATGCCATGATATTAAAATGACATGCATCATAGTTGACCATGCTTGTCTGTTCATTTCTTGCTTGTGTTGCTCCGTAGTAATAGATTGCATCTCCGTTGATTGCTTACAGTGTTTCCTTCTTGTGTGCTCCTGCGGATACTTTCGGAGACATTGCGAGTTTGCGATCAACTACACCTTCGGAATCCGACTTATCAACAGGCAAGGACTATACATTACTTATGATATATTCTATTTCAACCAGCGGTTTGCATGCTAGTCTAGGATAGGTTCGATGTTTGATCCTACCACATGTTTACAGCCTCTTTCAAACTGGTACAGCCATGTCCCCTCCCAGCAAACCTTGTACCGCTATGTTACTATTGCTCGTTGCTCAGCCCCTGCTTAGTATGCATGTTTAGGATGCTACGATGTTACCCTGTTACTCCTTGGTTTTGGGATATCACATTAGTATATTGTTTTTGATGATATGATTATTATAAATGTTGACTATATTCGACGAAGGATGGAAGGTCTAGGCTATCCCTCCCTGGCGCTTTGTTCCATTTGAGTCACCTAGGATCCGAGTTCCGGGTATTGGTTTTAAGATTGAGCGTGCCTAACTGCGTGTGGGATTTTATGGGGTCCCCTTTTCTTACCTACCTAGCTTCAAACATTTCTAGAGGTGGCCCAAGCTGATTTACCATTTGAAACCGTGTGTGTGCTTAGTTGGGCCCCCAGCAGTTTTAAAACAACTCGGGCCAGCGGAGACATAGTTCCTCTGTTGGTCCACACTGGTGAGCTAGGGAAGTCCCCTGTTATATAGGCGAGACTAAACCCGACCTTGGCCATACGGAAGAGTCCGATCCGAGAGCGTGGCCAGCTTTTGGATTGGGTGTCGACTCCCCGGGGGCCACCCGGATTTGTTCGTTGTTAGCTAGAGGGACCTGTCGTTTCGGATCTCTTGGAACTAAATCATAAAATGGTTGCCTGTGATGGGTAGGAACTAAGAGAGATGGGCGTGCGTGCGGAGCCTTGTAATGGGCAGTTGGTACACCCCTGCAGGGTTAAATCTTTTCGAGAAGCCGTGTCCACGGTTATGGACGACTTGAGACCTACTCCTTGTTCATAGACAACAACAACTGAGATAATCTTAATATAACTTGATCAACGTGTGAGTGTGCCTTGACTGCTTCTTCTTCGTCGGGATGCGAAGAGGAGGACAAGGATAGGATAGGTGTTATGTTTGCGTAAGTAGGTGGATAGCAGACTTGTTGGAGGCGATTCCTCATCAAATGCTTGGCTTCTTATCTTACTCTCTAGATTGTTAGCCACTTCATAAATGCTAGTGCGGTAGCAACCTCACCACTTATCCCTTCCTTATCGTAAACTACTAGTTGTCCTAGAATGACGAGTGATGAAGTCCTTGCTGGGTCAGTTGACCACTACAGTTGGATGTTGAGTACCTCTGTACTCATGATACTACCCCCAAACTCTTTTCAGGGTTCTTAATCGACAACAGGTATGGTGACCGACGTTTCACGTGGAGACTCGACGACGACTAGTTAGGCGGATCCCGGCGGAGGGCCTGGACCCGTGTGGTTATGGGGATCGATGTTTTTCTCTTTGCCACTAGGCATTTGATTGTAGTCTGTACTCAGACATATATCTTCCGCTGTTGTATTGTATTTAAGGCAGTTGTATGCCGATTGTATGAGATGTTGTATCCTTGTATCTGTAATGTTGTGATATCATGTTGGAAATCCTGGGCATATGACTTTGTCATATATTGCGGTGGGACCGATATGTGCTTCGTCCCCGGATCTGGATGGAAACATCTAGATCTGGAATAGTACCGCATATCGGGCCTTACAAAGTGATTGAAATGTTATGCATTGAAGAAGTGGGAGTCGACCTTGAACATGTGTTCATGCACATGGATACGATGTAGAACTTATCATGAAAGCTCTCTTGTAAAAGTAATTGTCCCCTAGGTGGAAATTCTGGTGCGCCTATGATCTTCCGTTCTAACTTTGAGTATTACCCCTCCGGTATCTCGACGATATTGGGCCATTGCACCACCTCTTATTAATTCTTGCTGGTGCGATACTTCTCATCGATCTTGCCATTCCACAGGTTCTGGGTTGTCGTCAACCGAGAACACCTCTTACCTTTTGCTCCACCACCCCTTTTGTTTGGTGATGTTGCTATTCGATTGCATTCTCTTGAAACCTTTCGACATAAACTGTCGTGGTCGTCATCAGCATCTTGGCTTCTTCTAAGTGTTAATCGAATTCATGGTGTAAAATACCATCCTTGCCCCTCGGTGATTTGAGTTATCATCGACCACCTCCTTTGACTCCCTGCCAATACAAACTTGGTCATGTATATCGTTCTCTACTTTCCCTTGGGAGATATACACCTGATACTTGTATATCATCACATTTTCCTATCCATTGGTCTGTTTAACCTTTCTTTGAATATAAATTATCCGAGCAGTGATGATTCCCTACTGATGTTAACACTTTGGTGTACTACTTTGTCCGTACAACCTGTTACTACTGTTGATAACATTTCGGTAACCACCGATGGACGAGAACTTTTCCTATTGGTCCGCCTCGTCTTAACGAGCAGGAAATCGGTTCTCTTTGTCCCTCGCCCTAGGTACCGACGTTGTTTCCGACATAGCTAACAAGATGTTCTCTGACTTACCTTGCAACTTGATCGCATTGTTTTCGCCACCCTTCTTATTCAATGTGGGCCCATAACCCACAGTTCCACAGGATCGAAACCTGACTCGCTTGTACCTTTCTGTTCTTGAGGTTATTCCTCTTGCTTGACCTCGTATGCAACTCACGAGTCCTTTGCCTTGTGATATTCAGTTCGATATCAGACTCAGTGCTTATGCCTGATGCTCTGGACCCCTTTTCATCCTCTGTTTCATCGTCGAATTCTTGCATATCCGCTTGAAAAATTCTCATGCCTTCTTTTGTTTCTCTCGATGTATCTCCCTGAATTTAACTCGTGAGATACTTGGTATCCCATTACCTTGGACAACCTCGGTTGATTTACCGGGTACCGATCCGACCCCCCCCCTTAAGTCTTTCCTCCTAGCCTATCCGTAGGTACGATGAAGACCCTGAAGGAAGGATGACAACACGTCGAGATGCACTAATACAGAGAAATGAAGACATCAACGAGAAGGATTAACTTCGTCGAGAAGGACAACAAGCACCAGAAGATCTGTTAGGATACGAAACCAAAACCCTGCCCCTTGCACTACCTTTAATTCTCGGGACGAGAATTCTTTGTAGTGGTGGAGATTTGTAACACCCCCGGTGTCAGCCAACAGTGATCACCTCTTTAAATGCCAAGTCAACATGATTATGGTAATAATGATCACCCTCGATCATGGCTCATTCAAATTCCAACCCAAATGAAAATTCCAAACATAAGTTGAAATTATAGTTGAACCAAAAATAATGAAACCAATTTTATTAAATGCATAATGATCATTACGTCAGGTTACTATATCAATGGGAATTTCTTATAATATTTTAATATTCTAAACAAGTCAAACCAGTGGAAAAACAATCCATTTTAATCAATTATTGTTTGAATAAAATTCAAACTATTTTGTTTGGGACGCAAACTTTTTATAGCAGTGAAAGATAATACAAAATAAATATTGAGACCAGTAGCACATTTTACAAAAACTATTGCAAGCCAAAACAAATGTATGAAAGAAAACATAATGGACTAAAGATAATAAAATGGAAAGGTTTTATTTCTCGCACTAGGCAAATTTTCCCACCTAGCCCAGCCCACCCGGGCCCAAACTCTCCCCTCTCCTGTTTCTTCCTCCTTGCGCTACAGTAGACGACTGAGGCCACCATGGCGACCGAGCCCGGCGTTCCCGACGCACCCGCTCGCTCCGCGCCGCTACAGTCCCCTTCCCGTGGATAAGATGGCCATCGCGGCTCCCTTGAACCCTAGATCGAGCCCCCATAGCCCCCTTGCTCACCCTTCTCTTTCGCTACCATGGCCGCCCGAAGCTGTCGTCACTCACGCATCCGTAGCCATGGTTATCGTCGCCGACGCGGACACTAGACGCCCCTCGCTCCGTCGACATGTAAAGGAGCTTCACCGCGCTCCTACATGTTGGGTCTTGCAGCCGAAAACAATAATTTTTCTAACTAGCGTCGCCCTTAACCCAAGATCTATCTAGCTGTAATGTCGTAACGGAAAGACTTGCGGAAACATACCTCGGGGTGTAGTTCGTTGCGCGGGAAACGTTCCCGCAAACGTGGTTGATGAAGCCGTAAACCTTTCACAGCCCCCTGGCTGTGTTAGTACCCTGTTGGGTGGTAGTGCCGCACGTGCAGCACCTCGTAGTACTCGCACACGTACGGACTGGATGACGACCTCCGTTCTCCGATCCAGCGGAAGTAGACCTCCCGGAACCGGAGTTTCGGCAGCACGACGGCGTCCGCGTAGCAGAGAAGCCTAATTCCCAGCACAGGTTCGAGACAAGGGGACCCCGACTTGAGAGAGACGAGAGAGGGGAGAAGACCGGTGAAAACCGATCTCAATTCAGAGTAATATTGAATTCTCAGCGAATTGTTTTGTCTTCAAGAAGTGCACCCCTGCCCATCTTTATATAGGCACACGGAAGGAGTCAACCCCCCTTCCCTTCGCAATGTGGGACTAATCCCTTGCCAAGTGTAACAGCCCAAAACTAGCAAATTCCGTATAAATTTGCATTTTTATTTTTCCCATTAGGGATGAAAATTTGCACATTTCATCTTTGTCGTAATCCATGTGACAGAAAAATGCCTAAACATTTTTCTGTTTATGTAAAAGGATTTTGGAAATTTTTCTTCTCTCCCTTGTCTGGCCTTGGCCATATTTCCCAAGCATGTTCTTTTTTCCCCTAAGATTGCCCTTTGGCATTTATTCATGCTTTGCCATGATTAAGCCCCCTGCCTATTTCCAAGATTTTAGCCCTTCTAAAAAATGGGGTTGTAGTTCAAAGGGCATTTGAATTAACTCGAAAGCCATTTGAAGTACTTAAACATTTTGGACCAGATCTTTTCCTAAAATTCTTATAAATCTTTTGGATGAGGAATCATATTATTATATGATGTTGGAACATTCACTTGTATTTATTCTATTTCATTTTCTGCTCTCTTTTTATTAAAAGAATAAATGCAGATAATTCCTCCTAGCCTTCTTGGGCCTCTTTTTTTTCCAGACCATCTAACCTTTTCCCAAGCCTAAGCCTAGACGATCCCCCCTCCTTTCCACCTCACGTAGAGGTCCCCCTCTCCCTCTCTCTCACAGCCATGGCAAAAGCAAGGAGGTGGAAGCCGCCGTGGCAACCACATGCCCTTCCCCTCTCCCCTTTTAAGCCAGCCCCCTCTCTCCCCCTCCAGGAACCCTAGCGCCTCTTCTCTTCCTCCCTTGTGCCGCCGCCAGTCCCTCTCCTCCTCTCCATCTCTGTGCCGCCATGAAAACCGAAGGGGAGCTGAAGGAGCACCCGCCCGAGCCCCGTCGTCGAGCCCCGATGAGGAAGGCGTCCTCAACGTCGAAGATTGCGTCCCCGAGAACCTGTAGAAGCAGTCGCTGAGCCGCCGAGGCGTCGTCCACGTCTTCTTCGCGCGGTCGGCCGCGCGTCAGCTTCGTCCCTGAGCCGCCGTCTTCCCGATCGTCATCATCGAGGCCCCTCTGTGAGCGGCCTTCCTCCCCATGATCTTCCCTGTGATGTTGCCGTAGGTGTCGTAGGTGCCAGTAGGACGTAGCCCCGTGAGCGTCGTCGTTGTGCCATCTAGCCGCCGTCGTGCGCGTTGCCATGGACGCCCTGTGTCCCGAGCGCGATGAGTGCGAGTGTGCACGTCGGGAGCGTTCCCCAGCTTGCCCCTTGGCTTGCCCATGCACACAAGCCGCGGCTAGAGCCTGCCCTGGTCACCTCCGGTCGACAGCGACGCCCAGTTCGCTTCAGCCAAGTTCAGTTTCGACAGGGTCCTTTTTCTTCAGTTTCGTTGTTCAATTAGCAGCGTTGATGCAAGTATTTTTCTTCAGTTTGCGTTGTTTGTCATAGATCGTTTGGTAGCATAGTTGTAGGAGCTCATCTGTTGGAGTATAGGTTGTGGGATCAAATCCCAGCCTGCTCAATTAGCTCCCTTTTTGCCTTATTTATTTTTTTGCGGCGCAGCTTCAGTTTCGTCATCGACCCCCTGCAGATTTCTTTGTTTTTCAGTTCAGTTAGCGCCGCGAGTTTCTTTTATTTTCTGTCGCGCTAGTTCTTTCTTGAGTCTAGTAGCAGTAGCCCAGTGGTAGCGCGCTCATGGTTGCAACCGAGAGGGCGTGGGTTCGAATCCCCTCCATCCCAAGGCGCCATTTTTATCACTATTTTTTTGCATCACACGCATGTTCGTGTTTCAGTTAGCCTCGTCTAGATAGCCTCGTCTAGATGCTCTATATCATATCTGCTTTGATTTAAATCGATAAACATATGTATAGCGCACTGGTAGCGCCCTTGTGGTTCAAACCAAGAGGGCATGGGTTCGATTCCCCTGGGACAATTAATTCCCCTCCTTTTTTTTGCCTTGTTTTGCTCCGGCGTGAGTTGGACTCGGCCCAGTTGCATTCTTCGGCCGTGGGCGCTCCATAGAGGGCTGCACCGCGAGGGTTTGGGCCAGATTGGCCGAAGCCAGCCCGTGGAGGCCTTTTCCCCTTTTTTCCTGTTTGATTAATTCAATCTGCCCGCTTTTTGCGTTGCTTGTATCTTATGCATCCTTGCTCCAAATTGAACATATCATATATGTTTTTGGGCTAGAAAAATATGAGGAACGATATGGTGCTGTTCATATTTCCATTTGAGCTACCATTATTTTGGTGATGGTGCGTTTTGCACGTAACCCCTCATATGTTGCACATGGTGCAATCTCTCTTCCTTTCCTTGTTGTTGCGATCCAATGACCGTAGCTTTGCCCGTAGTGTAGTTCCGTTCTCCTTTATTGATTGTAGTAGAATGCATTAGGTGCATCATATTATCTCTTTGCCATTGCATGTATTTAAGTTGAGGAACCCCGTCTCGAGGTTTATCTTCGTGAGTGGGCAATTCTTGTTCATGCCTTGTTTAAGTCTCTGCATATGCCATGATCATGCATCACAATAATTATAACATAAGGATCATTTGGATCTGTAACTCACCAACAAAATGCATATGAAGTTTGTCGGGAGAATTTCACCCTTGCTACCGAGCTTCGTTAACCTTGTTTAATTCTTGTATTCATGCCATGTTATTAAAATGTCATGCATCATACTTGACCATGCTTGTTTGTTCATTGCTTGCTTGTGTTGCTCCGTAGTGATAGTGGTATCTTCGTTGATTGCTTTCCAGTGTTTACCCTCTTGTGTGCTTCCGAGGGTACCTCTCGGAGACGATGCGAGCTTGCGATCAACTACACCTTCAGAACCCGACTTATCAACAGGCAAGGACTATACATTACTTATGATCCATTCTATTTCAACCAGCGGTTTACATGCTAGTCTAGGATAGGTTCGATGTTTGATCCTACCACATGTTTACAACCTCTTTCAAACCGATACAGCCATGTCCCCTCCCAGCAAACCATGTACTGCTATGTTACTATTGCTCGTTGCTCAACCCCTGCTTAGTATGCATGCTTAGGATGCTACGATGTTACGTTGTTACTCCTTGGTTTTGGGCTATCACATTATTATACTGTTGTTGATGATATGATTATTATAATGTTGACTATATTCGATGAATAATGGAAGGTCTAGGCTATCCCGCCCCGACGCTTTGTTCCATTCGAGTCACCTAGGACCCGAGTTTCGGGTATTGGTTTTAAGACTGAGCGTGCCTAACCGCGTGTGGGATGCTATGGGGTCCCCTTTTCTTACCTACCTAACTTCAAACATTTCCAGTGGTGGCCCAAGCTGATTTTACCATTTGAAAACCATGCATATATGTTTGTCAGGTAGCTCCTGGCAGATATCCTTTAAAACAACCTGGGCCAGCGGGAACAGGGTTTCCTTGTTGGTCCAACTTGGCCGGCTGAGGACCCGGACTCATGTGAGAATTCACCGGCTATCCAAACCCGAGTCATACGGTAGAGACCAGATTGAGAGAGCGGCCGGCTCCTGAGATGGATGTCGACTCACCGGGGGCCACCCGGATTTGTTCGTTGTTAGTTAGTGGGACCTGTCGTACATGATCTCTCGGAACTAAATCATAAAATGGTTGCCTATGATGGGTAGCAACTGAGAGAGATGGGCGTGCGTGTGGAGCCTTGTAATGGGCAGTTGGTACACCCTTGCAGGATTAAATCTTTTCGAGAAGCCGTGTCCACGGTTATGGATGACTTGAGACCTACTCCTTGTTCATAGACAACAACAACTGAGATAATCTTAATATAACTTGATCAACGTGTGTGCCTTGACTGCTTCTTCTTCGTCGGGATGCGAAGAGGAGGACAAGGATAGGATAGGTGTTATGCTTGCGTAAGTAGGTGGATAGCAGACTTGTTGGAGGCGATTCCTCATCGAATGCTTGGCTTCTTACCTTACTCTCTAGATCGTTAGCCACTTCATAAATGCTAGTGCGGCAGCAACCTCACCACTTACCCCATCCTTACCGTAAACTACTAGTTGTCCTAGAATGACGAGTGATGAAGTCCTTGCTGGGTCAGATGACCACTACAGTTGGATGTTGAGTACTTCTGTACTCATGATACTACCCCCAAACTCTTTTCAGGGTTCTTGATCGACAACAGGTATGGTGATCGACGTTTCACGTGGAGACTCGACGACCACTAGTTAGGCGGATCCAAGTGGAGGGCCTGGACCCGTGTGGTTATGGGATCGATGTTTTTCTCTTTGCCACTAGGCATTTGATTGTAGTCTGTACTCAGACATGTATCTTCCGTTGTTGTATTGTATTAAGGCAGTTGTATGCCGATTGTATGAGATGTTGTATTCTTGTAGCTGTAAAGTTGTGATATCATGTTGGAAATCCGGGGCATATGGCAGTGTCATATGTCGCGGTGGGACCGATATGTGTTTCGTCCCTGGATCTGGATGGAAACATCTAGATCTGGAACAGTACCGCATATTGGGCCTTACAACTTGGTATCAAAGCCTTACCGACTGTAGGATCCCTTTACTGGCCGAAGTCGAGTCTAGAAAAAAAACTATTTTGTAGTTATTAAGTTAGTTATTGGAGAGTAGGATTCTTTTTACTCCTTATCCCCTCACTCTGGTAAGGAAGTGCGACGTAATGTTTTCTCCTTCAACTTATCCTCTTCAAAACCAAAACTAGGTTCTCGTTTAGGAGTTTTCAGTCGGACCAATACTTTATCAGCAACGGGTTGGTCGGTGTACTTCGAACTGGCTGAGCATGGCTCGTGGGCTTGTCGCTCTACATCGACAAATGCGCGGCCTGCGTGAAACAGTTGAACTGGGGTGCCTGGTTATTATCCAACTAATGGATTTTGAACCTCCCGCTTCTTCTGTCCCCCTTTGTCCGCCGTAGTCGGCACTATGTGTGGATCCTCCTCTGTCCCGTCTCGTTGTCCAGGTTTTCGCACCTTCCTGAGTGATGTTATTGTAGAAATGCTGGTATGGTATTGTTACGATTCGGATTCTCATTTTGCATCCAGTAGTGCCTAGGTAATCTTTTACGGAAACCTCGAGTTTCTTTCCCCGAGTGGAATCAGTTTTGTTGTGATATCCCCTCTTTGAATCCGAGCTTGCTCTCGATTAGGTTTCCCGCACCTATGGAAGTTTCTTCTCCGATATCGGCATCTCAAGTCGGGTTGGATCCTGACGGAAGGAAACATCGTTTTCACGATGAGCACAACCTATGTTGGTGGCGTCGGGAAGTTTCACCTCTCATTCGATCTTCCTTCTTGCAATGTCTCGGTCCCCTCCCCCCGGGTTATGCTGGATCTCGGGACGAGATCCTCTGTTGGTGGTGGCGAGTTGTAACAACCCAAAACTACCAAATTCCGTATAAATTTGCATTTTTGTTTTTCCCATTGGGGATGAAAATTTGCACATTTCATCTTTGTCGTAATCCATGTGACAGAAAAATGCCTAAACATTTTTCTGTTTATGTAAAAGGATTTTGGAAATTTTTCTTCTCCACCTTGTCTGGCCTTGGCCATATTTCCCAAGCATGTTCTTTTTCCCCCTAAGATTTCCCTTTGGCATTTATTCATGCTTTTCCATGATTAAGCCCCCTTCCTACTTCCAAGATTTTAGCCCTTCTAGAAAATAGGGTTGTAGTTCAAAGGGCCTTTGAATTAACTCGAAAGCCATTTGAAGTACTCAAACATTTTGGACCAGATCTTTTCCTAAAATTCTTATAAATCTTTTGGATGAGGAATCATATTATTATATGATGTTGGAACATTCACTTGTATTTATTCTATTTCATTTTCTGCTCTCTTTTTATTAAAAGAATAAATGCAGATAATTCCTCCTAGCCTTCTTGGGCCTCTCTTTTTTCCAGACCATCTAACCTTCTCCCAAGCCCAAGCCTAGCCGAGCCCCCCTCCTTTCCACCTCACGTAGAGGTCCCCCTCTCCCTCTCTCTCACAGCCATGGCAAAAGCAAGGAGGTGGAAGCCGCCGTGGCAGCCACATGCCCTTCCCCTCTCCCCTTTTAAGCCAGCCCCCTCTCTCCCCCTCCAGGAACTCTAGCGCCTCTTCTCTTCCTCCCTTGCGCCGCCGCCAGTCCCTCTCCTCCTCTCCATCTTCCCCTCCTCTGCTTTTTTTCTCTATGCCGCCATGAAAACCGAAGGGGAGCTGAAGGAGCTCCCGACCGAGCCCCGTCGTCGAGCTCCGATGAGGGAGGCGTCCTCAACGTCGAAGATTGCGTCCCCGAGAACCTGTAGAAGCAGTCGCTGAGCCGCCGAGGCGTCTTCCACGTCTTCTTCCCGCGGTCGGCCGCGCGTCAGCTTCGTCCCCGAGCCGCCGTCTTCTCGATCGTCATCATCGAGGCCCCTCTGTGAGCGGCCTTCCTCCCCATGATCTTCTCTGTGATGTTGCCGTAGGTGCCGTAGGTGCCGTAGTAGCCAGTAGGACGTAGCCCCGTGAGCGTCGTCGTTGTGCCATCCAGCCGCCGCCTTGCGCATCGCCATGGACGCCCTGTGTCCCGAGCGCGATGAGTGCGAGCGTGCACGTCGGGAGTGTTCCCCAGCTTGCCCCTTGGCTTGCCCATGCACACCAGCCGCGGCCAGAGCCTGCCGTGGTCACCTCCAGTCGACAGCGACGCCCAGTTCGCTTCAGCCAAGTTCAGTTTCGACAGGGTCCTTTTTATTCAGTTTCGTTGTTCAATTAGCAGCGCTGATGCATGTATTTTTCTTTAGTTTGCGTTGTTTGTCATAGATCGTTTGGTAGCATAGTTGTAAACAGTTTGTATTGTATTAAGGCAGTTGTATGTCGATTGTATGAGATGTTGTATTCTTGTAGCTGTAATGTTGTGATATCATGTTGGAAATCCGGCGCATATGGCAATGTCATATGTCGCGGTGGGACCGATACGTGTTTCGTCCCTGGATCTGGATGGAAACATCTAGATCTGGAACAATACCGCATATTGGGCCTTACACCAAGGGGGGAGGGTGCGGCTAGGAGGAGGGGGGAAGTGGGGCGCCACCCACATGGGCCCCAAGGCCCATGGCGCCCCCCTTTTTTTCCTTTTCCCTTTTATTTTCCTCCTTCCCCTAATGGGTTTTTTTCACAAATAAGGCCCATTGCACTTTTTAATCTGAAATAAATTATTATTAATTATTAATTCACTTAATTAATAAATAATACATATTATTTCATCTCCCGATGATCCGGAACTCCTTCCATCTCACTCCGAACGTCCTTCGGACCAACACGGAACTTTTTCGGTACGTCTTTCTCTCTTCTCCGGTAACTCCGATAGTTCCGAAAAGGTCTCCGATATTCATCGAGCCCTTAAGTGTGTTACCCTACGGTCCGAGAACACTCCAGTCATGACCGAGACAAAGGCTACGGCCAATGATCAATAGCGGGACCTGGATGCCCATAATGACCCCTGTGCATTCCGGAAGTGTAACAGCCTAGTTTTCACAAAAATTAAAATTTTTGTTTTCGGTATGAATTATTTGATTGTCTGATTTGTTTGCGGTGTCTGCATCCCCGATTTATCGATCGGCGATTATTCCCCCCCCCCTCTTATCTCGTATCGTACGGAGACCGACCCTTGCCACCCTGACACTCGACCTTTGCGACACCGGGTTTCACCCGATCACCGTCGTGAAAACCGCACGAGACCAGCCGCAGCCAACGGAACGAAAAACCCCGTTTAATAATTAAACGAGATATTTTTATAGCGCGCCGGAAAGTGTTCTCGGAACGGTTCCAACGCGAGGTGAACGCCGCCGGCTCGACGCGCTGATCGCGCAGTTCGAAGTTTTACCCGAATCGGAGGTCCTGCGGACCCTCGGCGGTCAGAAACGTAAACACCGCGCGTGCGAGAGACAAACCGGGGATGTTTTTGCAAACTGCCAGCCACCTGGACTATATAAAGACCACCACTCTCCCACCCCCACTTAGGGTTTCCCTAAGCCAAAATTTGCAGCCACAGCCCCGAAATCCCCTCAAAATTGCCCTCTAGCCCCCACCTCAGATCTGGTGGCCACGATCTGGGTCGTCCGATCCAGATCGGACCACCTGTGTTGCGCCACGTCGCCAGTTGGGGTTTCCCCAACCCGAGCTCATCCCTGCCCGTACCGAAGCCACCCCACCGCCGCCTCTCGCTCGGGACAGCGAGCCCGTCGCCGGCGAGCCGCGCCGCAGCCGCACCAGCGAGCCGCCCCTACAGGTCTCCCTCTCCTCTCCTCCCGCGTCTCCCTCTCTCCTCTAACCCCCTCCCCTTCTTCCCACAGCACGCAGCCGCCGCGCCATGAACCCACCATGGAGGACCTCGAGCTCGGGGCTCGTCGCCGTGGCCGCCTCTGCACCCCGCCTCCTTCCAGATCCGCAACGCACGTCGACCCTGCTCCCGTTTCCCTCTCCGTCGACATCCCCTGCCACGCGCGGACCACGCCGGAGCTCGCCGGAGATCGGCTTCGCCGCTTGCTGGATCCCAGTCGAGAGGACCCGATCTGGACGGGGACTTCCGCCGCTGTGGGCCGGTCAGCGCCCCACGGCCCAGCACGGCGCGCCTCCACGCGGCCCCAGCCCAGCCGCCACCAACCGCTAGTGGGCCGAGCCCAATTGGGTGAGGCGCCCTGTTTTTTTTCCTTTATTTATTTATTTGTTGTTGCTGTTGTTGGGCCGGCCCGTGTATAGTGTAGCGCCCTGGGCGTTTTTTTAATTCGTGCTTGCTCTGTTAGGCCCGTTAGTGCTATTTCAGCCCACTGCGTGTTTAGCAATTATCTGCACATTAATTAAATTACAGAAAAACATAGGATTTTGCGAGGGCGATATCTTTTAAACCATAGCTCGGATCGGGACGCGTCAAACATGAACCTTGCTTAGAATTTTGTCTAGTTTAATAAAATGTGCTCTTTTTCCATGTTTGACTTTGTTTACATGCTGATTACCTGTTATTTACATTGCATGCCACCGTAACGGTTTATCTAATAACTTTTTAACCGTTGCCCGGTTTAAAATGTTTCTTATATGTAACTTGACTAGAATTGCATGTAGATTGTGTTTATGCTGCTCTTCCTTGCTAATAAAAATAATAAAATATTGTTTAGGGCAAAACAATACAAAACATTATAATTATCGTGGGGTCAATAATAGTTGGCATGTATAGGTTTTACCCCCATTTAAAGTGAATAGATTAGATAGTTTATTTTTGCTTCACCTCTTGAATGTTTGTGTGCTATGCCATGCTTGAGTGAGATGCCATGTTAACAACCTTTGTTGATAACCTGTAGATAAACAACTTGAACCCCTATAATCGTGCGATATCGTCGTGTGTGACGAGTACTCCACTTAACCTGTTAGTAACCGCTCTCGACGCTAGGTGCGATGTCTCGTGTTGCCTTCTTGTTGATGCTTGTTCGTGTTTGCTTCGTAGTAATAGATGATTGCTCGTTGATTGCTTTCCAGTGTTTACCGTCTTGTGTGCTTCCCCGGGTACCTCTCGGAGACAATGCGAGCTTCCGATCAACTACACCTTCGGAACCCGATTTATCAACAGGCAAGGACTATACATTACTTATGATCCATTCTATTTCAACCAGCGGTTTGCATGCTAGTCTAGGTTAGGTTCGATGTTTGATCCTACCACATGTTTACAGCCTCTTTCAAACCGATACAGCCATGTCCCCTCCCAGAAAACCTTGTACTGCTATGTTACTATTGCTCGTTGCTCAACCCCTGCTTAGTATGCATGCTTAGGATGCTACGATGTTACCCTGTTACTCCTTGGTTTGGGCTATCATATTATTATATTGCTATTGATGATATGATTATTATAATGTTGACTATATTCGACGAAGGATGGAAGGTCTAGGCTATCCCGCCCCGATGCTTTATTCCATTCGAGTCACCTAGGATCCGAGTTCCGGGTATTGGTTTTAAGACTGAGCGTGCCTAACCGCGTGTGGGATTTTATGGGGTCCCCTCTTCTTACCTATCTAGCTTCAAACATTTCTAGTGGTGGCCCAAGCTGGTTTTACCTTTTGCAAAACGTGTGTGTGCGAGTGTCGACCTCGCAGATTTTCAAACAACTCGGGCCAGCGGAGACATAGTTCCTTTGTTGGTCCACACCTGGAAGCTAGGGGGCTGCCCACATCTGTTTGGGTAGCTAAGCCGACCTCGTCCAAACGGTAGAGGCCGATTCGAGAGCGTGGCCGGCTTTTGAGTTGGATGTCGACTCACCGGGGGCCACCCGGATTTGTGCGTTGTTAGTTAGAGGGACCTGTCGTTCCGGATCTCTTGGGACTAAATCATAAAATGGTTGCCTATCATGGGTAGCAACTGAGAGAGATGGGCGTGCGTGCGGAGCCTTGTAATGGGCAGTTGGTACACCCCTGCAGGGTTAAATCTTTTCGAGAAGCCGTGTCCTCGGTTATGGACGACTTGAGACCTACTCCTTGTTCATAGACAACAACAGCTGAGATAACATTAATATAATTTGATCAATGTGTGTGTGTGCCTTGACTGCTTCTTCATCGTCGGAATGCGAAGAGGAGGACAAGGATAGGATAGGTGTTATGTTTGCGTATGTAGGTGGATAGGAGACTTGTTGGAGGCGATTCCTCATCGAATGCTTGGCTTCTTACCTTACTCTCTAGATCGTTAGCCACTTCATAAATGCTAGTGCGGCAGCAACCTCACCACTTACCCCTTCCTTACCATAAACTACTAGTTGTCCTAGAATGACGAGTGATGAAGTCCTTGCTGGGTCAGATGACCACTACAGTTGGATGTTGAGTACCTCTGTACTCATGATACTACCCCCAAACTCTTTTCAGGGTTCTTGATCGACAACAGGTACGGTGATCGACATTTCACGTGGAGACTCGACGACGTCTAGTTAGGAGGATCACGGCGGAGGGCCTGGACCCATGTGGTTATGGGGATCGATTTTTTTCTCTTTGCCACTAGGCATTTGATTGTAGTCTGTACTCAGACATGTACCTTCCGCTGATGTATTGTATTAAGGCAGTTGTATGCCGATTGTATGAGATGTTGTATCCTTGTATCTGTAATGTTGTGATATCATGTTGGAAATCCGGGGCATATGGCATTGTCATATGTCGCGGTGGGACCGATATGTGATTCGTCCCCGGATCTGGATGGAAACATCTAGATCTGGAACAGTACCGCATATCGGGCCTTACAGGAAGTAACCGATTGAACCGTACACTTTGTATACCATTCCCTTTGTCATGCGATACTAGATTAGTCCAAGATTCGATCAACTGCATCCAATGCATTAGTTCTATCTTGTTACCGCAAATCTTATTCACTTGTTCCGTGATATTCATCCTTGTGACCTAGTCACACGCTGCGCAGCTTTATGGATGCAATCTCACCGAGTTGGCCATGAAGTATCTTTCCATTATATGGATTGAAAAATCCCGCTCTTGAATCAACACTCCTCAACATATCCCATCGGATAGCCCAAGATACACCTTTATGGTCACCATGTTTCAGTGTGACGGTTAATGCACTCAAAGCATCCTCAGAAGATATCAATTATGTGTGATCTCACGGTCAAAGGAACAGGCTACTACGTTCTGTAATTACAACACTGAACTTTTACGATTTGATCATGTTGCAATGCTTGCATTGGGTAATGTTCATCACGTCATTCATTCAATGAGGTGACCTTACCGTCAATTGACTTGATTGTCCATGATCGTGAAACCACAATCATCAGTTGACGATAAACCAGTCATCATGAGAGGCTGACTAGGAACTCTGGTTGTTTCTATACCGCACCTGTATCATTGTTTCACTGATACAGTTCCAACACAGTATGAAACTGGTCATGAACTTATTTAGATATATTGGAATAATCATATATTATTTGCCTCTAGAGCATATATCCAACACTACACGCCACCTCCGCCCTCCAGCTCGAGTCAGGGAGCTTCCCTTCACCGGATCGACCTCGAGCCCCGCCGTCGGCCGCCCCGCTACCTCTCCGGAATTGGCGCCCCCCCCCCCCCGCGCGCTCCCCTAGCCCACCCACGAGCTCCCCGGTGAGCGTCGACCCCATTCCCCCCCTCAAACCCCCTCCCCCTTATGAGTTCGTCGCCGGCGGGCCATGCCCCGTCCGGGCCGCCATTAGCGGGGACACGAGCACGAGCTCGAGCTCCCTGCTCACCGCGCGTTGCGGCCGCGTTTCCCCCGCCACTCGCCACTCCTAGCCGCGCCCCTAGCTCGTCGCGTGGCCCTCGGTCGGGATGGCCTCGCCGGCGTGCCATAGCCCGCCATCGGCGTGCGTGCCCGTGGGGTTGCTAACCCAATGTTAAGCCATGGGCTTAACCCCCCTCCTGTGTCTGACTGCCATGTGGGCCGCCCTATTAACCGGCCCCTAATAAAAATTAATTTAGTTAAATTAAACACCCCTGTGACTATGACAGTTGGGCCCGGGCCAGTTATTAGATTAAATAAAACTGTTAGGGATAATCTGTTACAATGACAAGTGGGTCCCATCTTATTAAGTTAATAAAATTGTTTAGCTTAAAAATGTATTAACTCTAAGAGTATGACATGTGGGACCCCACTGTTATTTAAGTTTAATAAATTATTTAATTTACTGTGAGGCCGACCAGTGGGACCCACTGTTCAGGGTTGACCTGGTCAACAGAACTGTTGTGGATAATGTTTATTAAACAATTAAAATAAATCAGAAAATGATTTAAAATAATTTAAACTTTAAAATTGAATATCTTTTAAACCGTAAGTCGGATTCAAAAACTTTATACATCAAAGTTGATCAAAAAAATACAACGAATACAAATACGCTACCCGCATACCCACCGCACCCCTCTAACATACCACACACGAGACTTTCCCCCTCCGGATCGTCTGTCCGGTAATTACCCGGTACCGGTAAAACTTTCCGGATGGAAATGTTCTGATCATAAAAGTTGTTCGGAATACATCAACGATCACGGATAAACTATCCACATGTCTGTCAAGTATTCACGACACTACAGACATGGAACCTTCCCCCCTCCGGGCCGTCTATCGATAATCATCCGGAGCCGGTATTTCATCCCCGGATGAATTCTCGCTCCGAGCAAATCACCTAACATCGCGTTAGAGCCTCGTTGCTTTGTATTTCATATGTCATACATTTGTATTGCTATTACTGTTGTGTATTTATTGTTTCTTCCTCCCCCTTATTCTCCGGTAGACCCCGTTGCTGCCGCCGATGACACCGCCGAGTACGACTACTTCGTTGACGACCGTACCCCTCCCGCGAGCCTCCAGGCAAGCAGAGCCATTCTCTTCCCTAGATATCGCCTATCTTTCCATACTTTTCTGGCACTAGGCATTGTTACTGCTGCTGCTAAGTTACAATCCTATTCAGTTGCATAACCTGTTTTTGTCGCCCCTTGTTATACCTTCCTTTATCCCATGATGCATGTTATATCTATATATTATATTCAGTAGTGAGCCATGCGCATTGTTAGCTAGGATTAGATAGCGGGCCGTGGCCACTCAGGGGAGTGACGCGGATACAAAATATATACAACTGCAACAGGTACAGATCAATGCAGACGCCCTAGGGAACCTACAACGGCAAGACTCTGCCGAGTCGCTTCGAGTTTGACTTACGAGTGGAATGGACTCATATTTCACTCTCGTCGGCTCAGTAGCGTAGCATCATCAGGATGATACGAGGTTTACCTCTTTAGTTCATTCTGCTGATGTCTCTGTCGAACCTCTTTAAGTGTACCATCGAGGGTGATACCTCCTGGTTTCACTTAATGGTAGGCACTCGAATCAACTGGTGTCCTTAAAGGTAAGAGTCGGGCGACCCAACGGTGCCCGCGAGCGTATTGCGTCGGGAACGGCAGGGAGGGTAAGGCCGACGTTACTGGCGTGCTTGGCCCCTGCTCGTATCTCATGAGAGTTACCAAATCACAAGAGTCGAGCTCTACCAAGAGCACACGCGAGATAAGGTAAGGAGTCGGTTCACCTTGTTGGTAACCGCAGAGACTTGGTGGGACGATAGGGCAGGCACCGATGTACTGGTGGTCCTGACTGCTGTCGTTGTCCGCGGGTCAGTTAAGTCGAGGCAACGATAACGGTTGTCACGCAGGTTAATTAAAATGCTAAATGGTTCGGCGGATGACTTGAGAAGCCCGTTGGTCTGTACGCACTACCTTCACGTGGGATAAGGAGTTATGGGCTCCCCTGCGTCGTAGTTTTTCCGAAAGCTCTTCAGACGTCAGCAGTACCGCGGCCTGCGCCGGGAAGTGGTGTCTTCTTCGTCCAGACGGTGTATTTGGATTTGCTTTTGCTTCACCGGCCAGCCACACACCGTGCAGGAGCGTGAAGGGTGAGGGTTCCTAGACCCCTGATCGCATAGGATATAGTCCGGCGGATGGCCTCTCTGTTGAGCCTAGGATGGGTTGCCCCGTGTCAGATAGCTTTGGTGGACGTTCCCTAAGAAGGTGCCCGCCACCCTGGAGATCCGAGCGTGCAGGCTGAACAGTAGTGCACCCCTGCAGGGAGTTTAATCTATTCGAATAGCCGTGTCCACGGTAACATGACGCTTTATGCTGAAGCTGGATCTTACCACTACAAACTACTACTATTAAACTGTATGGTTCCGGGTCTTCTTCCTCGCAGGGAAGTCGAGGAAGGGAACTCGGAGGCATTATTATTATTAATTATTACAACTTACTATTATACAATGTTGCAGCAACTTCTGCTTCATTGTTACTTTATGCTTTATATAAAACTGTTGGCTGTTCTCTTCTTGTGCTGCAAGACATCGTCAGAAGATGCTAGTATTCGATAGGCCTAGCTTCTTATCCTTATTCTGATTTCTATCTTGCGGTCCACTATATACAGCCTCCCCTTTCCATTTGATACAAATGCATAAATGCTTAGTAGCGGACGTAAGACTCGCGGGTATGCTAGATACTCACCCTTGCTTTATTTTCCCCTTTTTGTTTTGCCTGGTCGGCCGCTGCAGTCGACGTTGGAGCGTTGGAGTCCAGGAGCAGGAGATCCCCGATGCCGACCACCGCAACGTGAAGCTCCTCGATGCCTTCTGCGACGTCGAATTTCCCGTTGACCAGGAGTAGTTTGGAGGTTCCCAGGCAGGAGGCCTCGCCTTTTCGATCGTTGTTGTTATTTGTGCTAGCCTTCTTAAGGCAACCTTGTATTCTTGTGTCTGTACTCAGATACTGTTGCTTCCGCTAACTTTGTGCTTTCGAGCCGTTGTATTCGAGCCCTCGTGGCCCCTGGCTTGTATTAAACAACTTGTATTATTTTATTTGTAGAGTTGTGTTGTGATATCTTACCGTGAGTCCCTGATCTCGATCGTGTACCTTGCGTGTATGATTACTGTACACGGTTTGATTTTGGGGCATCACATAAGCCACAACAATAGAAAACAATCTAAAACCAACGGTGAAATATATTAAAAATACATGATAAGTAATAACAGTTCATATATATCATGCAAACATGTTAGTCCTTGTTTGTCAAATCAACGACCACTCAGACATAAGTTTTTTGGTGCCCATATTTATCAATAGTATCGAGTATCACGATATAATTACTACATGTAGCAGCTTTGATAAACCATGAGTGTGTCTACCATGTAAGAGTAGACAATTGTAAATCTTTATATATTCTACGGTCTTCTTGGTTATTGATTGCATTCTCTTCGGAAAGTACGCCCTCTTATGGTCTACCAAATGACCGAATACTAGTAGTATCCAACGTAATATAGTTTAGGATCTCAAATGATTTTACTTGCTTGATACACTCGTCCTCAATTTAGTTCTACATGTAGTATACTAGTAGTATCCAATGAAACTCAGAATGCAACCAAGTAATTTTGGATGATGGCCATCTTCATAGAAAAATAAACCATTATTTCATTCATGGTTGATTTGAGTTACTTGCATGTTTTTTAGATGGGGAGGCAAGGGAGAGTGATTGTGCACAAACTCCTGCTTCTGAAGGGTGATTGTGCTGGATTACGTATGTATTAGGCTTTTGTGATCTTATATGATCTACATGCGAACGACTATGTACCGAACTTTCGTGACTCCAAGAAATCCTAACCTATGATGAATGGAGGGACAAGAGGGGGGGGGGAGGGGGGGACGAAGGTACATATGGAAGATGCATTCAAAGGGGGGCTACTTCTACCCAATGACGAGGAGGCTGCGAGTGATGAAGCATCCAAGGCGCGGCGACTCATCAAGGAGGAATCACCTCTCGCGGTGGCTGCATTCGTTTCCCTTCTCGCGTACTTAGTTTCATGAAGGTCTCCTCGAAACTTTTGTGCCGCATGGGCCGGCGGGGGATCAAGGAAAATCAGAGGGTTGGGTAGGACACAATATCTCATACCAAATGACCCATCGAAGATTTCAGAGAGTTATGCGTTACACATAAAAATCCATTCACATATTCTCATTACTTTCTATCAAACAAAATAAAGTCTTTTTAATGGAAAATTTTCTTCTCCTTTGGAGGTAATTTTCACTGTACGCACTCCCTTCGTATGTGGTCTACGCTGCATCGGACGGAGTTTTTCAAAGCGGTGTGTATGCAGTTGGAGCGTGTGACCAGGTTTTTACCTAACATGGGTGGCAACATAATCTCTGGATTGGTTCACTATCTGTGTCGACATAAGCATACTGTCGATCTTTTATGACTTTATTGGTGTCAACATATCGTTTTTATTTATCCTTATAAGACGGTTGATGTTTGGTTGTGTGTATCTTGGTTATGCAGAGGTTAGATGTAGCTTTTTATGTTATGTATTACTTGATGCTATATTTTGAGATAACAATACATCCTTTACGGAAAAATCAAACAAAATGAAGAGAATCTCTTTTGACTTACAGAGAATTTAATCCTCTTTAGTCCACTTTGCCCCCTTTTAAAACCAAACAAGCCTTCGTTGCTTCACCCCCCACCTGCTCTGGTCGCCATCACCGTCTTTCTGTCTCCGGGGAGGCCAATGGCGGACGCCGACGCGAAGACCTCTCCAAAATCGGATCTCGATGCAGACCCAATCGCCTCGATCCCCCCCTCCCCCACTTCCTCCGGTGCCGGGGATTCCGTAGCGATCGAGAGGCAGTTCGCAGACCTCGCAATCTCCGACGAGCTACCCAAGCCTTCGGGATGGGACGATGGCGCCGTCCTCGGAATCTTCGGAAGCGATGAGATCAAGGTCGGAGAAGTGCTGCCGGTGGCCACAGCGTATTCGAGGCCACGGTTTCCGCAGCGTCACGCGGAGCCGGATTGTACTTACTACTTGAAGTTCGGAACTTGCCGCTTCGGGATGAAGTGCAAGTTCAACCACCCGGCGCGAAAGAAGAAGAATAGAGTGGGTATTTTTTGTGTTGGGGATATTAAGGTTCTCGTTATTATGTTTGCCTCTTATTTTTCCCGCCTTTTTTGGGGATTTGTGTGCTTTCGATCTGGTTCTTGTGATGGCGATGGGGGTTTAGTGGTTTGTGGATGTGCTTTCCTCCTTTTGTAGTTTTTTCCTCATGTTTTTATTGTGCGTGCATGCGTGTGGTCGTATGCAGGTGAAAGCGAGTGGGAGTAGCGGCAGCGGGAGCAACGGCAGCAGTAATAAAGCTTTTTCGCCGGATGATGATCAGGTGATTTGGCTTTTTTTCAGCTTCTTCTGCATGTGTTTGGTTTTCTATGTACATGCATGCATGCCTTAATTTGGCACCTTGCTAAGGTTTCATATGAGATTAGCTTTGAGACTGTCGAAGTGGTTAGTTGGAGCAAGGGATGCTTTCTCTAATACTCCTTCCGTCCACTGATATAAGATGTTTTAGCTTTTCTCTGAACTGGATGTATATAAATGCGATTTTTAACTCATTTCAGTTCGTTTGTAGTCTATATATTAAAATATCCAAAACATCTTATAATAGTTAACAGATGGTGTAGATTATAGTGCAAATAGACTTATTTTTGTTGACATCGATATTGTCGATTTGCTTATCCACTTTTTCCGCTTTAATTGCCGATGATGCATGCAGATGATTTAATTCAATTACTTTGGAATAATATGGTAGGTCTTATAAGCTTGAAAGGATCACATTATAGGTTGAGTTTATAAGGTTGTAAGGATGACATCGGATCGCTTATGTGGATATTTCAAACAATTGATGCTGAAGCATATTAGTGTGTTCAACTGTCAATTTCTATATGGACATTTTTTTTTCTATTTATGATTCTTTGGGTACTCGATTTGTGTTTCAGTTTTGTATCGAACTTTGCTGTAGACTCCTAAAGAAGAATATGGGGACCTTGTTCCAGATATTTCAGCTGAAGTCGATTTGTTGGTGAGTCTTATTTACCTTTTTTCTAGAAGTGATTGTGAACTGTCTATTGTTTTGAAGGATTGAAGATTATTTGAAATAAAAAAAGCTTGGTCAACTACTTGTCCACGCTTACCGGTGTCTTATGTGGTTATTTCTCTGACCAATCCTGTTGTCTTCCATAAGGAACATAATGAGTTTGACTAGCTTGAAGCAACTGCAAGGGTGCGCTTCCACAATATTGTGGGCATTTTTCTTTTCGAGCAAAGGGGCCACACGGCCCCCATAAAAGAAAATGGAGTTTGGATACATCTAAGGGCTCGTTTGATTCATAGGAATTCCATAGGATTTTTGTAGGATTTTTTCCTACGTTACTCATTTGATTCATAGGAATTGTTCCTATAGGAATTTTTGTACTACTTACTATAGGAATCCTAACATTCACTCCAAACTCTTTCTACAATTCCTTTGATGGAATCAAACAAACTTTGGTGCAAGCAAAATCCTATAGGATTGGAGTGAGCATGCCATTGCAATCCTATGCTTTTCCTGTTCCTATGATTTTCCTACCCTATGAATCAAACAAGCCCTAAAATGACACAAGACTGCCTCATCACCTCGGACAGGAGCAAAAGAAGAGCCTACCCTGGATATCTAAACCACACCTAAGGATGCTAAACCAACAAATTCTCACTAAAGGAGTCAAACCAATAGTATCAGCTTTACAAGCTCAACAATCAACATGGTATATCATAGGCAACTCAAGTTTTAACAGCAAAGTCTTCGGACAGCAGGCCCCCATCCGTGCGCCTGTCGGAAGACCTCACTTGCCACCTGAGAAAGTCTCTTCGATACTTCGCTAAGCATTCTTTGTAGCATTTTTTTTCTGTAGAATGATCCAAGAATCCAGCAAAGAGCGTAGAGTAGAGATTACATTAGTAGGTTCATCAGGAAGCATATGTTGAAAACAAAATTTATTTCTTGTTTTCCAAATAGTCCAAATTAAGGCAGCAGAACCAACAGCCACCACAGCCCTATCTTTGCCAGTGTAGGCTGGTAACCAATTTTGACATAAATCGAAAAAAGATATAGGAGTGTTTGGATTACCCAAAGCCCAGATCACATTCCAAAGAAATTTAGCAAATGAACAAGTAAAGAAAAAGATGGTCTATGCTTTCATCAACATTACAGAACTCACAATTTTTATCTCCTGGCCATCCTTTCCTACTAAGATTATCCTTGGTTAGTATCCTTCCTTTGATAACTAGCCACACAAAAGCCTTCACCTTCAGAGGCATCCTCATCCTCCAAAGCACTTTGTAAGGAAATACAACATCTCCTGCAATAATGTAATGATAAAAAGATTTAACAGAAAACAATCCTGATTTAGTCAATAACCATTTAACTTTGTCAGGCTCCTCCGTCAAGGTAACCTCACCACACATATCAAGTAGATTATTCCACAAGAGTTGTTACTGAAGTCTCTTGGTTGTCTCCCAAACTTTGTTTCCATAATTTAGTTGCTTGGTTTAAACTAAGCTGGGACCAAAGGATAAGAGACAGATTTAAAGTTTCTCCATGCAAACACCTCCGAAAACGAATACAATTAAAGTCCTGGCCAACAACCTTAGCAACAGTAATGTGTTGACTAAAAGTTAAATTATACAAACGAGAAAACAAAAGGCAAAGAGGTTTGTCGCTGAAACACGCATCCTCCCAAAACCTGGTTTTACAACCACCCCCACAACCCTTTGACAACATGAATAAAAGATATCTTTAAAACTCATCAACCCGTTCCAAAAATGTGATCCACCAGGAGATGCCACACATTGAGTCAGTGTCTTTTTTTTGCAAATACTTTAGTCTGAGCATCTCCTGCCAGTCACAAACTTCATTCTCTAACCCCCACAACCATTTACACAAGAGATTAGTAACTCCAGCCCCCCTGATCTCTAGGTTGACAAACATCTAACCAATTGACCAAGTGATACTTTCTGACCCCATCTTTCTCTTGCCAAACTAAATGCGCACCAAAGAAGTCAAAATGCTTACCCACTCCTTTAGGCAACCGAAAAAAGGATAATAAATGACTAGGAATGTTACTCAAACAAGTCTCAACAAGCGTTAGACGCGCCCCTAACGGGAGCAAAGCTCCCTTGCCAGGAAGCTGTTCTCTTCTCAACTTTCTCCTCGGCTGGGTTCCAATCAACAATATTGTGGGGGCATTGGAAAGGATGCATACCAATTTGGAAAAGAATTAATAATCCTTAACTTTTTAAGGAATCCTGCATCAGTGGTTGTGAATGATTTGACTTTTCGATCCTTTTGACCTTGGTTCCGTAGGATCATGAATCAAACAGCTTGAGTTATCAAGTTTGGGTTTATTTATTTCATTTACAGTGCATACTTTTCTCTTTTGCTCTATTTCATGTAGAATGCTAACATATAATTAATGCAGGGCTTTGTTGACAAGGAGAATACATCTAACTTACAAAACCTTAACAAGACATCACATGAGGTCAGCAATCAGCACTGGCTTTCAGTATTCTATGTACTATAATAGATATCTTATTCTTATCTCTCTATCGGGTAGATTTAGTAGGAACATCATTAACATTGTACATGTAGTTCACAAGTGAATAAGCACACACAATTATCTGAAGTATTTGGGACTTGGAAGTGTTCCTGCCTTTATTATTTCTTACCTCTGTTTTTCTTGTTACATGTTATTGATGGGAAGAAGGGAAGAATGGAGCCAATGCAACTGAAGGTTGATATGTGCAGCTATGTTGGATGCTATCATGCGCACCAATGCTTGAGTTTGCTTAATAACTGTAACAGAAGGAACTGAAAACCCTCATCCATTTTGTTGGCAGATTGCTGATGAGACTGAAAAAGGAATCCATTTGAAGAAGTTCGATGAGACAGAACAAAAGGTTTACAAGTTTTTGCATTATAAGTTGAAGCCCTGCAGTACTGGCTTGATAGTCCCACTTAAGAGGCCACAATCCCTTTTTAACATGTATCTTTAGTGTGGCATATTGCTGTCATTCATCTTAGACATTTCTCCATTTTATACATTTATCTGAGATCTCGGTTTACCCATGTATGTTAGTTCATTACTTCATGCTATCTCTGCTGGCTACAGGACAAATGGCATTTGCTTGAAACTTTCTGCTACTGAACCAATGTAGTTATTACAAGTTCACAACACTAACCCGATAAAGTAAATCATGCCTGCACAAAATTTTCTCCGTTCATGAGTCATGATGTAAAACTGTTTGATGATCTATCTGGTTTTGAAGCCTTTGGTTTTTTTTTTGATCATTCTGTCTTCTGTTTCTGACCTGTTGAGATTCTGAAGGTTGCTAAAGAAAAAAGAAAGGAAACTGTTTCAGAAGGTAGTGCTCACGAGGAATGTAAGGTTTGTTTCTGATCCTTCAGCCAGTTTGTTAATCATGAATACTTTCTCCTATGGTTAGGTGTAATTGAATTCTAATGATATCCACATTGAGTAGAGAAGTCCAGTCCAAACGAAGTAATTCCAAGTCAAAGGTCCAGTGGACAGCAGGAACATGGCATACAACACTAATCCAAAATCTCCATATGCCAACAAATACATATTACAGGTGAAATGCCTGATTATCTAACTAATAAATTAAAACTGGGTGGAGTCAATTCAACTGCCATGTCTGTGCTTGCATGTCTCAAGAGATCAGTTGGTATCCTAGTTTGTTCTGATGTTGGAAATATAGGTAGCAAGATGAGGACCCAAGGTAAACTAGAGGGATTAAGTGTAGCAGTAAGTGACCCAAGGCAAACTAGAGGGATCAAGTGTAGCATAAAGTGTTAAAAATTGTCAGTCTGTACGAGATATTCATATCTGTGCATATGGGCTGAGTGGGTCAACTCGATCCAATCCCCAATAGAGTATCGTGTTCACAACTCATCCCATGTCTCACCTCATAGCTTTCGCCTGCAGCAGGCGAGCCGTCTTTGTAAAAATTTACTATCCTGTGGTATTGTTGTACACTGTCTTGGCCATATGATACCAGCCAAGGGCACACCTCTTGGAGTCATAAGGTGGTGCTTTAGGGCTGGAGCCTGGAGGTATACACTGGCATTTGTACAATCTGGATAATACTACCCCCTTTCCGGTTTAGAAGGCCCACGCATATCCCTAAATCTGCGATTTAACAAACATAGCATGAGTTTTATATTACAAAAATTATATGATTAGAAACTTCAAATGTTATATTTTCTAGTCATATAAATTTTTGTGATATATAATGTGTATTACATTGGTAAAATAGATGACCTAGATACACGCACAGGACGTATAAACCGGAAAGGAGGGAGTAGTTGGACCTCTGAGCTTGTTAAAGAATAGCTGTATTGAACTATCTGGAGTTTGTAGGTAGGAGTGTGCGCCCAGTGATTCCACTAACCCACATCTTGTTTGGGGAGTCAGGCTACCCAACAACGAATATATTGTACATACTTGTGGTCCGGATGAGCCCCTCAATTCATTTTGTAACTTAAATTAACGCAGTATTATTCAACGCCCGGGGGATGCAAATTTGGGGAATCTTGCAAATACCTACATAGCGAAGGGAAAGAAAGGAAAACAGAAGCTGTAAAGGCTGAGCTGAATTTTCTAGGTCTTCCACTTCGTCCAGTAAGTTCCATTCATTTCTTCAACTTGTATCCTTGGGTCCGTTTGACTTACATTATGTTGTTTTGATGAGTTTTATTTAATGTTTTCATGCTCTAGAGATACTTTTGATCTTAGGAGATGTGCATACCAATGATTTAAAAGAAGTTTAGTATACATCCATGATCCATATCAAAATTGATGTTCAAGTTCAACCAATGTTGGAAGGTATAGATATGACATAAGTTTCCCTTTGATAAATGGTGCACTAAATGGAAAAGGGACAAAAGTTAATCCATATATAACTTCTCTATTTTTGTTTCAACTGTATCACTTTGCTTTTGGGGTTGAAACTTTAAAGGATACTACAGGCAGAGGTCTCCCTTTGATAAATGGTGTACTAAATGGGAAAGGGACAAAAGCTAATCCACACAGAACTTCTCTTTTTTGTTTCGCCTGTATCACTTTGCTTTTGGGGTTAAAACTTGAAAGGATACTACAACACAATATAAACTCAAATTTTCTCTCAGAATTGCATGTTGATTTTAATATTTTTCATTAATTAATCAGCAAAAGATTGATGCAGTCATGCAGGGCTATCTCTGATACGCATGTTGGAACACTGCCCTGAAAAAACCCTTTACTCAACACTACGCCCAAACTGAGCTAGCTCATGTGCAGTCCTATTACAAACCTTGTCTATCTTAGACCCTTTTTAATCTGGTAGGTTATGGATGATAAATTTGATATCCTTGATCATCCCACCCGCCATCAATCTGTTTCTTCCCTTAACACAGCAACTACCATCAAATTATCGCTCTCAAGGTGGATGGGCTTATCAAGGTATGCCATCACCATCCTCAAACCTTCCAGGCACGCAATTGCCTCAAACAGCACAGTGCTGTCACAGTTTTCAGCACATGAACAAGATGAATAGATAATCTTTTTTTTTTTGAGATAAGATGAATAGATAATCTGACATGCTTCGTCTCGAGCTACTGCCCCCAGGTAGCAGTCCCCGCATTAGCAAGGTAACTAGCATTGACATTAAGCTTAATCTATCCATGCTCTGGCCTCCCCCACATGGTTACTGCAGTAGAAGCTTTGGGTTGCCCATGCCGACCGAGGTTGAGCTGCGTCACCTGTTTCCCTTTACATCTGTCCTGATCCGGTTCAGCATTCAGCTTTGGGAGGGACTCGACATAATTTTGCAGGAAGAGAACAGAACTTCCAATACCGCTCTTCCCTGTTTCAAGAACGATATCATCCCTAAGATGCCAGGATTGCCACCAGAGAAACATAAGCTTCATCCTCACCTCCTTATTCACACCCTCAAGAACCATAAGGACCCACTCCCTCCCATTGCATCTAAGGCTCTTCTCTGGTGGCAGCGTCCAGACACCCTGCATAGCACAGCTCAGAGCTTTTGCTTCGTGAATGTCATTACCGCATCTTCAGGTTCCATTCCACATAGACGCAGGTTGGAAGGCAATCTATCTTACGCTCCATCTACGTTGCTTGACGCCCAGGGAATCCATAGCAAGCTTCCAGGCAAATACTAACTTTGGGGGGCAGCTTAGATTTCCAGCTCTATCAGGCTTAGTGTCGGATCCAGTGAGAGTCTCTGGGTTGTAAATTGACCATCAGCGTATAGGCACTATGAACAGAGAACATGTCCATTCTTTTCATGATCCATGAAATAAATCTTCACCAATGAAAGAAGGGAGCCAAATCTGAAGTATGTCAGTACTCGTTAGCGTCTTGGGGTGAAAGATGGATCTAATAAGGTTTTCATCTCATTATTTCATAGCAGGGTCATCATATCCTTTGTTAAAATATATGTGCCGAATATCAGGTGTACTAGTTGTGCTACAGTTGGACTTGTAATTAGCGGTGGGTTAGGTGTTTGAGTCGAACACGTGTAACCCGGGCCTATTATATAAAGGCACCGCGGGGTAGCAAAATAGACTAGACACAAGTTGATAGGCTAGACAGAGATCACGAGAGGGACGGTCCGGCGCCCGTGGCGGGGGCGGCCGGACCGGCCGTGGCGAGGTGGTCGGAGCGCTGTCGGATGGCCGTGGCGGACTTGTCGTCGACTGTATCATGTGGATTTGGTACATGGGGAGGAGCGCCCGTAGTCATGCCCCGGGGATGTAGCCATGTGGTGAACCTCGTTAACAAATCTCGGTGTCGTGCTTGTGCTTGTGGTGATTGCTTGGTCCTCGGTAGATCGATATGCGACTCGGATTATTCTAACAATTGGTATCATGAGCTTTGGTTATGGGAACACAGATTATTGATCTAGAGGAAGGTTCGAGTCCAGATGAAAAAAAGCAGGATCGATGACAAGCTCGTGTGCGTATGGCAGCATCAGGCGAGATCGCGCGGCGATTGATTGTGTAGGTCGATCGGGCAAGCGCACATATGGCGTGTCTTTGATGCAATTCATTGCAAGGTCGGATCGAGCAGTTGACTCGGTCTCGACGAGATCGATGTGGTAGAAGAAGCCATAAAGGTGTGCGTCTTCTCAGCGACGCGTGTGTGATAATACGGCAGCTGTAAACGGACACGAGGTAACGCGCGACGTGATATTCACGGGCAGCGGCCGGTGCAACAAGGCAGCAGCCGTGCGACAGGCACTGCCCATGTAGTGTACGATGCGTGGAAGCTGGCGCTCAGCCCGAGTAAGTCAGACGTCCTGGTCCTCCTGGACGCGCTGGGTTGGCCTCGCGTGGTGTTCGTACAAGCTGCAGAAAAGAGTTGGTGCTGCATGCAGAGAGATTTGTTGGAGAAAAAAAAAGAGGAAGGTTACCAGGTCACGCGTGTGCACAGGAGATTGATTGGCTTTGGTCTCTTTGATATTGTGTGCACGGAGAAGCTATGTTCAAGCATTGATAACAGAATAATTGTGTAGTTTGCACGAAGGTGTTCTAGGTCGGTTTGCTGAGAGCTTGGAACGCGTGGACAAGGCAACAAGGACAAGCGACGTGTGTATAAAGCTCGGAGGAGTTTGGAGCATGTCGTGACATGATCATGCAAACACAGGGCGTCAAGAATACACGGAGATGCGTGGGACGAATATGATGCAAGGCGGGCAGTCGGAGAAGTTCGGCTGGGTCGGACTTGATGGTCTGATGGATCGACGTGGATGTTGGTCAAGGCAGAAGACGGCGGAGATTTCAGCGACGACGACATAGGAGCATGATGCTGATGGTGGCCGATTTCTGGGGCGTGGAAACACGTGGTGCAGGCCCGAGGGCTTGTGCGGTTTGACGTGACAATGGCGCAGGGTTGATTCAAGGCAATGCACACATGAGAGCTTGAAGTTGACGGGGCGCGGGGGTGGACTGATCATCTACCATGGAGTCATGTTGAAGGTGGAGCTGGAGTCCGAGAGAAGACTTCACTCTGAGCTGATGGAGGGGCTACGGCGTAAGTCGACAGAGAGTCGAAGCCTATTTCAGCGGGAAAAGCGAGGGACATGTTGTTCGAGCTGTGGCCAAGGGTTCGAGGGATACGTGAAACTCGGCATCGGTCGTGGATGATCGGTGTTTCTCTGCAGTGGGGGTTGAGATGGTGTGGGTCTGCAGCCCAGGAGACTCGACCAGGACAGCAGAGACTCGACGCGGTAATAGCGGCAAGGCGTGCGGTAAGCACGGGACACAGCGACATGCCAGGGCACTGGTGGTCAGACATGTGGTCAGACAAAGTGTGCAGGGGGTGCTGAAGCAGTGTTGACGAGTACCGGATTTAAGTTGGTGACTGGGTCTATGGAGAATCAGTGATAGACATGAGTCAGCCATAAGTAATCTGAGAAAGTGGCGAAAAGTCTGGAATTGTCAAGAACCGAGAGAGTACATGGCCGTATATTCTGTGGTGTTCAGTACACATGGCAAAATATAGATGACGAGTACAAAAGGAGGCGGAGTGCTATAGCGGCGGGACATGTCAAAGACTATCCGGGGAAAAGGGCGAGACAACTGTGAATTTGACTCAGGGTGACACAAGGCAACGGTGAAATTTTTTCAAGTCTGAGATATCAGTCAAGAAAGAGCTAGGAAGTTGAGTTCGGGTAACTCTTATGTATGGCGACCAATATGTGAGTTGTTCACTTTCACGCAGACAATGATCGGTGTGTGATGGCGTTGAACGGATACTCCAGAAGGTCGAAGCACAAAGTAGAGTACAGAGTAACTTAATTTTGCTCGTGTGTTGACTGTGGAGAAGAGACAAGAAGGGACTACAGTTGCAGGTGGAGTCACATGGAGTCTGGGAGTAGCAGTGGTGCTCATGGTTCAAGTCCTCTGGGAGTAGCAGTGGTGCTAATGGTTCAAGTCCAAGGTACACGGAGGTTCGCACATGGAGGCTTCAAGGTGGCGAGGATATATTCGTCAAGGTGGAGTGTTAAAATATATGTGCCGAATATCAGGTGTACTAGTTGTGCTACAGTTGGACTTGTAATTAGCGGTGGGTTAGGTGTTTGAGTCGAACACGTGTAACCCGGGCCTATTATATAAAGGCACCGCGGGGTAGCAAAATAGACTAAACACAAGTTGATAGGCTAGACAGAGATCACGAGAGGGACGGTCCGGCGCCCGTGGCGGGGGCGGCCGGACCGGCCGTGGCGAGGTGGTCGGAGCGCTGTCGGATGGCCGTGGCGGACTTGTCGTCGACTGTATCATGTGGATTTGGTACATGGGGAGGAGCGCCCGTAGTCATGCCCCGGGGATGTAGCCATGTGGTGAACCTCGTTAACAAATCTCGGTGTCGTGCTTGTGCTTGTGGTGATTGCTTGGTCCTCGGTAGATCGATATGCGACTCGGATTATTCTAACATCCTTAACGCATCGCAGCCTTGAGCGAGAAGATCTATCATAGATTTTAAGGTTCCCTCTTGAAATCCAATTATGCTGGTGAATTCTAACTTTATCTCCCTTGTTGATACTCCGAATAGCTCCATGCTTAAGGAGCTCCAGACCATGAGTGATCCCTTGCCAGCAAGTTGAGGGATTTTGTGTAAGCACCACATCAAGTAGGTCGCTGGCAGGGCAGTATATAACTTTAAGAAGGCGAGCACATAAACTCTCAGGGAAAGCTATAACTCGCCAGGCTTGCAAGTTGCAAGCAGTGCTTGTTTGAGCAAACACAGATCTCTATGGCCTATTCCACCATGCAGCTTTGGTCTAACAATATTGTCCCAGGACATTCAGTGGGTTCTCCTCCTATTGACCTCATCACCCCACCGAAAATTCTGGATAATCTGCATGAGCGCCTCACATATCTCATAATACCAACTTTTGTGTTTTTTTTTTTGAAGATTGTTTTTGGCCAAAAACTGGTCAATGTGGGCGTGACATGTGTATTAGTGGGGGATGTGGATGGGTACGTGAGTTGGGTAAGCCTTGCAGTTTTCGTGGCGATCAGTTCGTTCCTCTTCCCCACATTCTCTTGATCGCCGCTTTCGTTTCTCTCCCTCGACTGCCTGCCTCCCTCGATGTGCCCTCCTGAAGACTCCTCTAAAGCCTCCACCGCCTGGCCGCCTGGCCGCCCTCGACTTGCCCTCCTGAAGTTTCCTGCAAAATTGTCAACCCCCTTATATGCCTATTCCTTGTTGCAGTGCAATCCCTCGACAAATTCCTGTAGTCTTGCAGTTGTAGCAGCGTACCTTGCGAACGTCGAAGGCACTCTTCTTGGCACCGCTGCGGTTCTTGTAGCGAGCAAGCCACTCCTCCGTTAGGATTCAAGCGTCACACTGCCCCTTCATCGAACCAAAGAAGGGGACATCCATTGTCCTCGGTGTTGTGTAACGCATACACGACAACTTGGTTTGGGAGATAGGGTATATGCGCGATTTTTTACATGTATAGGGTTTGGGAGATAGGATATTTACATGATTTTTACATGTATAGATCGAATTATACACGACTATGATATTGGTGGCTTTTCAAATAGAAAAATACTGGTGGGTCCATATAGTTGTGTGGTATGATATGAGTTCTATACTACGCAATTACTTATTTCTAAAATTTATTAGTCGCGTATAACTTTTTTCTTAAATTTCCTATTTACCCTGCACAATCTCTTCTTTCCTCAACGATTTCCGTATGTACTCCTAATCATCCGGTGCATGCGCAGAGAGGGAGAGTTCCCATGCATGCGAGCCTTTACTGTGTGGGAGGTTCGGTTCCCGAGTACACGAGAAACGTTTACACTATGCATGCAAAGTGAAAAAAAAAGAAAAATCTAGGGAATGTGGGAGCGGAGAGGTGAGTGGATTAACATATTATTGATGCTAATAGCTAGGTCTTCACTGAGATCAACACAAACCCGTGGACGTAATTGAGCGCGTGGACTGGCTTAAACTAAATTCCAAAATTAATTCTGGAAATGGCTCTCGTTACCGTGCTCAATTTGTAAAGATTGTAACTACGACATACGAGTATTTTACATGAAATATTCAATGTTTGAAGATACACTCAAAAGAACATAGAGAAAAAACACCAGGTGAAAAATACATTGCTTTGATCAACATGAATGTGCTAATTTTATGTAACAATTTCTCAGACTTCCATATACCCACAACACTTATACCCGATGATCCCGTAGTTACGTACACCAGACCTAAATCACCTCAGTATCGCCTTCAAGAATTTCTGCAAGCTCTATCATTTCATCACCGGTACCAAGCAGGTGGCCACACAAGAATGTTGTGAATCATCGACGAGTACGCTACGATCAATCATGACATGCAACAACAGTGTAGCTCCTCCTTTGTAAAATGTATCCACTGGTCCATGGAATAAAATTGTACTTTTCTAAATATCACACTTACTACCTTAACTCTACAATAAAATAAAATATTAAATTCATATTTTTTATAAACCTGGATATATCACTATTAGCAAAAAAATAACTAAAAACATCCATACACATCAATAAACAGATTATCGTACAATCCATAAGTAAAATGAAGCAAATTTCATCTTCTCCATCTCTAATAATTGAAACGCACAACTATGTTGCCCATCCATATTTCCATTAAGAGAAACAACTCTCTACATCTTAACAACAACACCCAGCAACCCTCTGCCACACACACAGGAAGTAGACAAAGCTTGACACGTGCAACTACCATAGATCCACATCACCACTTCCTGAAAACACGAACGAATAAGGAAACTATCCAAGTAGCAAGAAAACCAATACATAAATATCTTACATCACATGAAAAACAACAACGAAGTGTTCACCATCAAGGCGCGGCATGTTGCCACATGCAGCATTGCTACTTTATCTGGTGCCAAAACCAAAATGCTTGCATGGTTGAACATACCATAGATAAGTTCATATTATATCAACGCTGCTATTTCTTAAACTGGATTCTTCATGCAAATGTGGTGGTAGAGGCTAGGGCTCTACGAGTCCGACTGCGCAGATTGTACGGATGGAAGTGCTCCACACGAGGGGAAGGAGGGCGGCGCCGGCGGCCAGCCACCGTCGCGAGCTGAGGAGAGGCGGTGCACAAGGGCGGCGGCTAGGGTTTGGGACGGCCGACTCCTCTGGGAGTCGGCAACAATAATGTTTATTGCTGCTTGATGTTCACGTGAGATTACACCTGGTATATAAAGAGGTAAAACTGGAATAAGATTAATGGGCTAATCCCCTAGTTGGGCCCACGGTTGGGCCCCCTCCTCCTATACGTGACTCCGGTCATAACATCTCTCCCCGCCTCCGCAAACAGCTCGTCCTCGAGCTGAATATCTAGAAATTGCTGGCGGAGATCTTCAAGAGTCTCCCACGTCGCCTCATCCTCTGGCATGCCTGTCCAATGCACCAAGACGTGCCAGACACCGCGTCGCCGCTGGGCCTTCATCACGCGAGCCACACTCGCCGGGGCAGGCTCGAGACGACCATCCGAAGTAGGTGGAAGAGCTGGCGGTACAGACGGCGGTTCGCCACGGAAGGCCTTCAGGAGACCGACGTTGAAGACGTCGTGGAGACGCGATCCCGTGGGCAGCTCAAGACGGTAGGCGAGCGTGCCGATGCGCTCTAGCACGCGAAAGGGACCGGCGTAGCGAGGCCCCAACTTGCGCCTGGAGCGCGGGTCCAAGGACTGGGTCGTTCGGTGAAGAAGACGAAGCCAGACCCAGTCACCCACCGCAAACGCCGCCGCGCGATGATGTGCATCAGAGTACTTCCGGGCCAACTGCTGGGCCTGAAGAAGGCGCTGGCGCGCCTCAGCCAGTATCTCGTCGCGAGTACGAAGCAGGTCGTCTGCCGTCTCAGTGCGCGCCGTGCCAGGCGCATAGGAAAGCATCGCCAGCGGTGGTCTCCCATAGACCACCTCAAAGGGTGTGGCGTGCAGCGCGGAATGGTAGGAAGTGTTGTAGCAGTATTCCGCCCATGCCAGCCAGTCCACCCAAGCTCGGGGACGATCCCCGGTGATGCAGCGTAGGTACATGGCGATGATCTTGTTGACGACCTCAGACTGGCCGTCCGTCTGGGGGTGAAACGCCGTGCTCATGCGGAGCTTCACGCCCGCCAACCCAAAGAGGTCCCTCCAGACGTGGCCTGTGAACACAGGGTCACGATCACTGACGATGGAGGACGGGAACCCGTGGAGGCGGACGATGCCATCGAAGAAGGCGCGTGCCACGGACGCCGCCGTGTAGGGATGACCGAGGGCGATGAAGTGCGCGTACTTGGAGAAGCGATCGACCATCGTGAGGATGACGGACTTGCCACCAACCTTCGGCAGTCCCTTGATCAAGTCCATGGAGATGTCCGCCCACACCTGGGAGGGCACGTCCAGCGGCTGCAGTAGACCCGCCGGACGGAGCGTCTCTGTCTTATTCCGCTGGCACGTCACACACTCTCACACCCAGTCTCGCACCAGGGCGCCATCCCCTGGAATATAAAAGTCAGTGCGGAGACGGTGCAGGGTCTTCTGGACGCCCTCGTGCCCTGCAGAGTGTGCCAAGGACAAGGCCTGGTGGCGTAGGTCGCCATGATCCGGCACGAAGATGCGGCGGCCATGGAGGAGCAGACCCTCGTCCAGGCGCCACGGCGCGGCCAGCTCGCCGTCGGTCAGGCGCCGGTGCAGCTGTTGCGCATCCGCGGCCGTGGAAGTAGCGCGGCGAACCTCGTCGATGAAGGCGAAAGACGCCCCGGAGTGGATGCAGAGGGCCGCGCCTCCAGTAGGGGCGTCGGCCACGTCGTCGACGTCGCGGCGGGACAGGGCGTCGGCAACCGTGTTGAGGCGGCCGGGACGATACTCGACGGTGAAGTCGAAGCCGAAGAGCTTGCTGATCCACTGATGCTGCGGCACGGTGGAGAGACGCTGATCTAACAAGAACTTCAGACTGTAGTGGTCCGTGCGCACACGGAACGTCCGGCCCCAAAGATAAGGCCGCCAATGGCGCACCGCCTGGACTAGCCCGATCAACTCGCGCTCATAAGCGGCGAGCTTGTGGTGGCGCGCGGCAAAGGGGCGGCTGAAAAACGCGAGTGGCCCCTCGCCCTGGTGAAGGACGGCGCCGAAGCCGATACCGGAGGCGTCGCAGTCCACCACGAACGGTGCATCAAAGTCTGGCATCTGGAGGAAGGGGCCCGTCGTGAGGGCCTGCTGCAGGACGGCGAATGCCGTGGCCGCCTCCTCGTCCCAGGAGAAAGCGTCGCGGCGAAGTAGGCGCGTGAGGGGCGCGGCGATGATGCCGAAGTCCTGGATGTACCGCCGGTAGTATCCCGCGAGGCCCAAAAATCCGCGAAGAGCCCGCGGCGACTGTGGCGTCGGCCAGGCGGCGACGGCGGCGACCTTGTCCGCGTCCATCGCGACACCGTCCGCCGAGAGGATGTGGCCCAAGTAGGCGACGGAGGTTGTGCCAAACGAGCACTTCAAGCGCTTGATATGAAGGCGATGCGCTCGAAGCTCGTTGAAGATGATGGCCACATGCTGCAAGTGCTCCGCCCAAGATGCCCTGTAGATAAGAATGTCATCAAAGAACACAAGCACAAAGCGGCGTAAGTAGGGACTGAGCACGTCGTTCATCAGGGCCTGAAAGGTCGCCGGCGCGTTGGAGAGGCCGAACGGCATCACCAAGAACTCATAGTGGCCATGGTGAGTGCGGAACGCCGTTTTCGCGATGTCGTCCGGGTGCATGCGCACCTGATGATAGCCCGAGCGCAGGTCGAGCTTGGTGAAGAAGCGCGCGCCATGGAGCTCGTCCAGGAGCTCATCCACGACGGGGATGGGGAACTTGTCCTTGGACGTCACGGTGTTGAGGGCGCGGAAGTCGATGCAGAAACGCCACGTGCCGTCGGCCTTGCGCACAAGGAGCACCGGAGCGGAAAACGGTGACGTCGAAATCCGAATGATGCCCTGCGCTAGCATGGCCGCTACCTGGCGCTCGAGCTCGTCCTTCTGCAGCTGGGGGTACCGGTACGGCCGCACAGCGACGGGTGCCGTGTTCGGCAGCAGGTGTATACGGTGGTCACAAAGCCGCGAGGGGGGAGGCCCTGCGGCTCGTCGAAGATGTCGCCGTGCTGCTGCAGTAGGTCGGCTAGTAGGGGGTGCGCCTCGGCGAGCGCGGCGGCCATCAGGTGGAGCTGCGGAGATGCGCCGGTGCTGCCCAGGCCCGTCCAATGGACGCGGCGGCTGTCCTCGCGCCAGAAGATGAGGGACAGCACGTCGAGGTCCCACAGGATGGGGCCCAATGTGCGCAGAAAGTCGACGCCGAGGATGAAGTCGTAGCAGCCCAAGTCGATGCCGACGCAATCGATGGGGAACGGCTCGTCGCCTATGAGCACTGGAACCTGTCGTGCCACGCCCTGGCACGTAAGACGGTTCCCGTTGGCGACAGTGACGCTGTAATGCTCCGAACCCACCGGTTGAAGAGTCAGACGGCGCATGGCGGTGTTGGACAAGAAGTTGTGCGTCGAGCCCGTGTCCACGAACGCAGTAAGGCACTCCCCATTGATCGTCACCGGAAGCAGCATCGTTTTCGCCGTCTTGATGCCCGCCATCGCGTGAAGAGAGATGACGCAGGCGGATGCGTTGACCGGCCCGTAGGTCGTGACGCCGGTCTCAGTGACGGTGTTGGCCGCGAGCTCGGTAGTGAGGGCCTCCACGTCAGCGTCGTCGACAGTCTCCAGGTAGAAGAGGCGGGCGCACGTGTGGCCCGGCGCATACTGCTCGTCGCAGTTGAAGCAGAGCCCCTTGCGGCGCCTGTCGAGCTGCTCCGCCGAGGTCAGCCGCTTGAAGGGGCGGGTTGGCGCAGGAGGGCCCGCGGGAGCGGCGGCCAGCGCAGGGCGTGGTGGGGCGGGTAGCGCCAGGGTGGGCCGGGGCGCGGGGCGAGCGCTGCCGCGACCCGCGTAGACCTGCTGCATGGCGATGGCGCGTTGCTCATACGCGCGTGCGTAGTACATGGCCGTTTGCAGGTCCCCAGGTTCTCGCATCTCGACGTCGACGCGGATGTGGTCGGGAAGGCCCCCGACGAAGAGGTCAGCGCGCTGGCGTACCGAGACACCCGGGGCATGGCAGGCTAGCGTCTGGAACCGGTCGGCGAAGTCCTGGACCGTGGTGGTGAAGGCGAGGCGAGCGAGGAGGGTCGGCCCAAACCGCTGGAGGCACAGGTCGCGGAAGCGCTCCCATGACGGCATCCCGCCCTCGTCCTGCTCGAGGGCGTAGTACCATGTCTGCGCGGTGCCACGGAGGTGATAGGAGGCGAGCCACGTGCGGTCAGAGACGAGCGTCCGCTGCCCCCGGAAGAACTGCCCGCACTGATTCAGCCAGTTCAGGGGATCGACCGTCCCGTCGTAGGTGGCGAAATCCATCTTGGTGAAGCGGGGCGGCTGCGGCACAGGTGGCGCGGCTCCGTAGGCGCCCTCCTGGCGGCCTGAGGTGAAGGGCGTGCTCCCGGCGCAGTGGGCAGCGAACTGCGGCACCGTCGGCTGTGGCGCAGCTGCGTGTAGACGGGCGGCGCGTCGGCCCATGATGGAATCGGCGAGGGCGAGGCCGGCCACTTGAAGGCGGCGCGCCCCTGGTTGGCGGTGGAGGCCGGCGGCAGCGGGGGTGGCGGCCGCGGCTTGCGCGGCGGCCGGTGGGGGCGGCGGGTGCTGGCCCGCCCGGAGCGCGGCCAGCTCGAGGCGGATGTCGCGGAGGCTGTCGGCGACGGAGGCGGCGAGCTCCGCCAGGGCCGCGGGGAGCGGATCGGCCCCCGGGCCGGCGGCGGCCCCCGACGGTACGGGTGGCGTCATGGCGGCGGGGGTGACGGCGACGGCGGCGGACGTGGCGAGGTCGGTGGGGAGGCCGTTGGAGCCCATCAAACCTAAGCAATCTGATACCAAAGTGGTAGAGGCTAGGGCTCTACGAGTCCGACTGCGCAGATTGTACGGATGGAAGTGCTCCACACGAGGGGAAGGAGGGCGGCGCAGGCGGCCAGCCACCGTCGCGAGCCGAGGAGAGGCGGTGCACAAGGGCGGCGGCTAGGGTTTGGGACGGCCGACTCCTCTGGGAGTCGGCAACAATAATGTTTATTGCTGCTTGATGTTCACGTGAGATTACACCTGGTATATAAAGAGGTAAAACTGGAATAAGATTAATGGGCTAATCCCCTAGTTGGGCCCACGGTTGGGCCCCCTCCTCCTATACGTGACTCCGGTCATAACATGTGGTGTTTCTAATCTTGCAGGGAGGTAAAGAGTGTCCGTACTATATGCGCACTGGGAGCTGCAAATTTGCCGCCAACTGCAGGTTTCACCATCCGGATCCTTCTAATGTGGCTTCAAGAGATCCAATGTTGGAGCATGAGAATGGTGATATTCCACAACAGAATGTTCAAGTATCCTCTCAGCTGAATGTTCCAGTATGGTCTGCTGACCAAAGGGCATTGAATGAGCACCGTGCTCCTTTTTTAGCTCCAGCACCCTCATACAGTACGGGAATGATTCCACCTCGTGGAGTATATCCATCTCCAAAATGGAGTGGGTACCATCAGGTAAATATGTTCATATTCATTTGAAAATGTTCCTTCCACTCAAGTGGTTACCATGTAAATCTCAACAGGTGATGTTGGTGACTGTTGCAAGTTGCTTATTGGTTCATTTCAGAAAACATAAGATTTAGCAGACTTACAGACCTATATATCAGACTATTGGTACTGTTTGTGACATTTAAAATCTTACGTCCTGGCGCGACATCATCTTACTGTATTGTGAGAACTGATGAATTTCTTAAAAGATATCATGTAAAGTTAAAATTTCGCAATCTATATGTTTAATGTTGAGACCGCGTCTTATGTATCTAGTTAATGACCAATTTTTTTTCAGGTTCCATTAGGTCCATATTACCCTCCTGGAATCTCTTTTCATAATTTTCCAGCTCCTCCTGTGAATCATGCTATATACAGGGGAGCAGATGTGCCGGGACATCAACAACTGCCCTCCGATGAATACCCCGAGAGACCTGGCCAACCTGAGTGTCAACATTTTGTTAAAAATGGGTCTTGTAAATTCAGGGCCAAGTGCAAGTATCACCATCCAAGGCCACTTGTGCCTCTACCAACAGCCGGAGCTCTTAGCCCTCTCGGCTTGCCACTCAGACCTGTAAGTTGTTTGGTTCATTGTTTTTGTTTTATCAAGTTGTGTTAGACAATGTACAATGCAAAGTGCTTGTAAAATCAAACCAGTTTTTGCTTAAGCACTAAGCACCTGTGCTTAAGAAAAACACGGTTTGTTTTCACAAGCACTGTTCTAACCTTGCCTTGTTACAATAATTTATGCGTTATTATTTATTGCATCTGATCTGGCCTCTGGATTTGAGCAGCTAAGTTTTTTCCCCCCTCGAATTATGTATTGCAGGATCAGCCCGTGTGCACATACTATGAACGGTATGGAGTCTGCAAGTTTGGGCCAGCTTGCATGCACAATCACCCTTTTAATTTTGGTCATCCTGTATCGGCAGCAGGGCCACCTATCTCCGGTCAATACCTCACTTCAGGAAACTAAACGGTCTAGCAAGCAGGGTTGATTTTCCCTGTGGTCGCCATGATACTTGGAATAACTTGCACTTGTAAAATAGTGCAGTTGAAAGTTGCAGGGTTTTCATTTTGACAGTAGAGATCTGTTTCGCATGTCAGCAACGAAGTTGCATGAATACTCATTGGCACTGGGATTCATAGAAACCAAACAGGCTTGGATACATGACACTGCCCCTTTATGTTGTACAACACGTTCGTACACAATTGTTGTGTCACTCAAGCCCACTATTTCATCTCAATTGTTTTGCGTTAACAACTTTATTAGTAAGTTGGTCATGCGTTATGATGGAATAGATGTCGTGTTGAGATCAGAAACTCCTGATTTTGTGCTTGTGGCGGTTGAGTGCCCGAGAGAAAGCTTCTCCGTCTAATAAAGCGATGCCTCTTAAGAAGGTTGCCACTCTCGTTGCAAGGTTCAAATGGATTCATGCTAGCCCCTTGCCATGCAGATCTGGGATACATAATTCCCTGTAAAATTCAAGCAACATGTAATCAAGACCTTTACGGGGACCCCAATCCACTCAAGTTCCTGGAAGTGTACTCCATCGCAATCGAGGCCGCTTGGTGGAGATGTGCAACCTTTTCCCACTTGTGCTCTCCGGGATCATAGACTTTATTCTTCAATTTGAGAAGAGGTTCCATCCGCTCTTAGGAAAGGGCTCAAGAGGTGTTTGTGGCAAATTTTCAAGGGGACTACGTGCAATCCTCACATCGAGTGATTTGTTCATTCTCCACCTGAAGATAGGAGAATCAGTCTACGACTTTTGAAAAGATTCTCCCTAGTTTGGAGCAAAATTGACGAGACCCCCATTTTACCATTATCCATACTTTTCGCAAAGCTGTGCTCCATGGACGGATAAACAAAGCACTTAGTCACAACCCACCACGTACTGCAGGTAAAATCTTTTCCATAGTGGAAAAATATGTGCAAGAAGAGGATGATGATTACACAAGAAATTAACAAAGGTTCGCAGTGGAGATTATTTTTTCTAAGCCCCGCGGCCTGCAAATCCTCCACATCCCGCATTAGATCGGAGCGCTTCCAAGATCGGAGCACCAGCAGACTTCTTCTCGACACCCTGCCGGAGGGAGGATTGGCCTCCGGAAGCTTCCCCTTCACCATGGACGCTTCCCGGATGTGTCGTGAGTAATTTTTTTGGGACCATGGGTCCGTGATCAGTATCTATGTGATGTTCTCCTCCCCTCTTTGTTCTTTATGGTTTAGTCCTCGTGAACTGCCCTACATGATCGAGACACATATTTAATCTTTCTGCTGTTGCTATGCTGAGTTTGCTGGGATCTGATGGATTATGAGATTATGTTCAGATTGTGATTGAGTAATATATTTGCTTCTTATCTTTTATATTATTGTTCTTAAGTAATTCTTGCATGTTCTCCGTTGCTGTTTATTGCTTTGGCCAAGTAGTAGGTAGTGACTCCAAGAGGAAACGCTATGCTCGATTGTGGGTTCATGCCCCCCGATGACATGCTTGAGTGACAGAAACATGAGTCTAGGGGATGTGTTGTTGCCATAAGGGGAAAACAACGGTGTTTGTAACCTCGGTTGCAAGGATTGTTTACTTTACGCAAAGCGCTTTTCATGCAGTTGTCTGTTGCTTTGGGGTTTACACTTTGGGTGGGGCTCGCAACTTAATACCAGCGAGATGTTCTGGATACATATCTCAAGGTGGATGATTAGTAGTAGATGCAATTGGATTTCGGTCTACTTATTTTGGCGTACCGCCCATGCTTTTGAGCCTCGTCCTTTCTTTGTAGCATAGTTAGCATTGCGGTGCGTTTTTAATCCTGTCAATTGCCCAGCTGTAATTTGTTTACCTCGCATAGAAGTTTTATCGTCTTTTGGAAGAGAGACATCACTAGTGAAGATCACGGGACCCCGGTCCATATTCTCATCACTGTTTACACGCTTATTTACTTTCTTGCTTTTATTTTCTATTTGCTGTCATTATCATTATCCCTTGCGTTTGATCCTTTGTAAACAACAAGACCAGAGAGATTGACAACCCCTCTGAACTTCGTTGGGAGCAAAGTTATTTGTGTCGTGTGCAGGTCCATCTCAAGGAAACAACTTTTGTATTATTCGGTGCCATTTTTCCCTTGCAACCTACTTATCACTACCGGAGTCCTACTGGAGACAAACCCTATCCTCTACATAGGGGAAATTTGCTGGTATCCTACATCTCACCTTCCACTTGGGGTAACCAACGAAGGGCGAGAAACCATTATCATCATCTTGCACATCAAGCAAATTTCTAACGCCGTTGCCGGGGACTCCGAGTGCTAAGATAGGGGAGTTGCCCACTATCTTTTACCTTTGCTTTTTAGTCTTGTTAGTTTACTTTTTAGTTTTTATCTTTCTGTCTTATATCAAAAATCACATTTTTTTGCCACACTTGCTGCTACTATGGGTTCCACTGAAAACACCAAGTTGTGTGACTTCACTAGTCACAACAACAAAGACTTTATCTGCACTCCTATTGCCACACCTGCCACTTCAGTTACCTCTTATGAAATGAAACCTGCTTTGCTAAACCTTGTTATGAGAGATCAGTTCTCTGGTGCTGGAGATGATGCTGCTTTACACTTAAATAATTTTGTTGAGTTATGTGACATGCAAAAGTATAAAGAAGTAGAAGGTGATGTTGTTAAGCTCAAGCTTTTTTCCTTTCTCTTTAAGGGAAGGAGCTAAAATTTGGTTTCAATCTTTGCCTAGGAATAGCATAGATTCTTGGGATAAGTGCAAAGATGATTTTATTGGGAAGTACTACCCATCTGCTAAAATTATCCAATTAAGGAGTAACATTATGAATTTTAAGCAATTGGATAATGAACACGTTGCCCAAGCTTGGGAACGTATGAAATCTCTTGTTAAGAAATGCTGAAAGGATCGAGATAGACCTAGAGGGGGGGGGTGAATAGGTCTTATTAAAAATTTTAACACTACTTAGCAATGTTAGGCAATAATGCGGAAGATAAAGGTGTGCCTAACAATTGTAAGGTTTACCTAGCTATGACAAGATAAACAATAAGCACAATATACTAAAGCAAGTGAGGGGAAAATAATACGGTAGTACAAGTAATAAGGGGAAAGAGTAGGTATAACAAGATCAATGGGGAATTCCTACCCGCCTAGGAGTCTCCAACCTCTAAGAGTAACAAGATCAATGGGGGAAAATCTCAATGCTTGCTCAAATCACGATTTGCTTTGGTCGGAAGATGGGGAAGGGACGGATCTATCACGTGGTGAAAGATCCGACAAGAACTCTCACAAATCTCTCTGGGATCTTGGATTTAGTGTAGGAGAAAGGGGAGAGGGAGCACTTGGTGTTCTTGAGTGAAATGAATGAAGTGTTCAACCCTAACCCTAAGTGGGTAAGGGGTATATATAGGTGCTCAAGAAAACTAGCCGTTTTGAGCTGTCTGGTATGCTCCGGACGTCCGTGACTTAAGTCGGACGGTCCGGGCTGCGCCCGGACGGTCCGACCTGAGATCCGGATGGTCCGGCAAGACAACACATGCCCTACATGTGTGTGATACCTGACGGTCTGGGAAGGACAGTCGGACGGTCTGGGCATGGCCCGGACGGTCCGGCACCTAACCCGGACGATCCGGAAGGTTGCGCACGCTCTGGTCCTGGGAGCATAATTATTCGGATGGTCCGGGGTCTAGCTCGGACGGTCCGACCTGACATCCGGACGGTCTGGATGATTGTGCACCCTCTGGTCCTGGGCGCATAATTATTCGGACGGTCCGGGGTCCAGCTCGGACGGTCCGGGCTGTGCCCGGACGGTCCGACCTGACACCCGGATGGTCCGAAGAATTATGCACCTTCGGGTGTCTAGGTATGTAATTATTCGGACGTCCGGGGGCCGTGGCCGGACGGTCCGGCATAGGCAGTGATAGCTCAAATTGAAGTGTTTTGAAAACCCTACACAACTATATTGATTTTCCTTAGATGTAAGAAGGAGTGTTTTATATGTTGAAAAGTCTTACTGATTTGAGCAAGACTGAACTCAACCTTATGACCCCCTCTTAATAGTGCGGGGATCCCTATGACTCAAGATGTAATAGTAAAGAAGACTTAGCGTCATCTTCAGTCGTTGTGTCAAATTCTTGAGTGCGGTCGAGGCTCAGCATATGATCCTACACGATGATGTCAAGAGAACTAACCAACTTCCTGTGTGTCACTTAACAAACATAGTTAGTCCCCTATATGTATATTGTCATCAATCAACAAAATATGCTTAAGGGCATGATTGCACTTTCAATCTCCCCCTTTTTGGTAGTTGATGACAATACACATATAGCTCTCAAAGGAATGACAATTACAATTTTGGAGAGCATTTTCATTTTAACGAGGGAGACTCCCCCTCAACATGTGCATGTTGGTTTTTAGACATTTAAGCAAGACACATGTTAGGGAGGCTCCCCCATGATCATATAACCAATAAGATGTATATGAGAATGCACATTAGTTATAGGACAAAATACCACATAAGAGAGAACAATCGAAAGATAACACATAGTTCGATACATAATACATGTCTGCCACACAGCATACGATATAACTAATACGAGCAAACACGAGCGCAAATGAAATAGCTACTAGCACCCCTAGATAAAGTTCTCCCCCTTTGTCAACAAGTAACAAAAAGGGGCACACGGAGGTACGCCTCATCATCCTGATCGGGCACCACCTCCGGGAAGAAGTCAGTAAAGTCCTCCGCGGATGGGAAGCCATAGTCCTGCGGCTGAGGGGATGATGGAAGCTGCTCATCATCACTGACTGGACTGCCATGGCGAGTCCGAAGACGGGCCTTGAGAGCATTGGCCTTCGTGATGCGCCGGGTCTCAAGTTGATGGATGGCCTTGGTGTTTGACTTGCACAAATTAAAAAATTGCTTTCTGAGATTTATCCAAGAAGTGCGCAATCATCTTGAATGGCTCGGCCATCGGTGGGCGCGGAGGAGGTGTCGTAGAGCTGGAGGCACCCGCAGCAGAGTGAGGCACAGGCCCAAAAGTGTCCAGATATGATCCCTTCTTCGGGATCCACTCTTGGTGAACGGCGGCCTTTTGAATAGGAGTGGCAAAGTGTGCATCAATCACCCTCTGGATATAAGGAGCAAGAGGGAAGTGGCCGTGCTTCTGAATAGAGAAAAGCCACACCTCATGCCACAGAAAGTTGGCCACATCAACCGCAAGGATCACTTGCTTGAAGTCGAAGAGGTCATATGTGAGAGATGTGCAAGCCATGAGATTGATAGCATAGGAGCGAACCATGGCCTTGTCGCCATGCTTGGGCACAATCGTCTGAAGGAGGCATAAGTACAGCCGACGATACCTCGGCAAAAAGATGGATGAGTTGCTGACACCTTGATTGGTCCTCGGAGTGATGTTCCGAGGAACCATAAGACAACCCATGCAGTCCGTGATCGGTGCCGAGAGAAACTCGGTGTGCTCACTGTGAACCATGAAGAGGTTCTCGGACCGAGTAGGCATCCCGAGCGCCGCACACCACTGGTCATACGTAATAGTGATCGTCTGGTGGTGAGTCTTCCAGGCAAGAGTGGCATCATTTCTAGTGATGGAATCGCCAGCGAAGAAACATGTAGCATAGAACTGGAGAATAGCTGCATGGCTCCAGTCGCATCGAAGAGTCAATGCATGACGAAGACCCATGACATCCACAAGACGAATGAGGTCAGCAAATGTGTTAGGACGGCGCTCGAAATATTCCACGTTGATAAACTTCTGGGGTGTCGTGCGATTGATGTGCTGACAAAAAATGGCATAGATATCCTGTTTCCCTAGGGTGTGGAACCGAGGATCCATGGCATTGTTGGCCAGGTCAAACTGATTCGTCCCACTGCGAAGCGCATGGTAGTGCATGGACTCCATGGAAAAGTAGTCATAGGGAGCACTGTTGCGCCGATTAGGGGGCGCCGCAGAGATGGCCAAGCTCTGAAGCAGCTGCCGCCGCGCTGGAGGAAGGCGACGAGGAGCAGGGGAGGTCTCTTTCTGACGGTTTGGTAGTGTCTTCTTGCGAGTGCCGGTCTTGGGGCGTGGAGAGACAAGTTCTTCATTTTCAAAGTCTTCCTCATAATCATCATCAAGTCCTTGGAACTCCACATTGCTGCTGCCCGCCCGGTCACCGCCGCCGCGAAGGTGACGACGAGGACGGAGATCATCCTAAGAGTCGTCAGAGCCCTGGCGACGAGAGTCTGTGAAAAGGGGGCAGAATAGTGAGGCCACATGGGGTAGCACAGGCAAGAAGGCCCAACACGTATGGGAGACACAGTGGACCGCACCCGGACAACCGGAAGCAAACCCGGAAGGCCGAAAACAGTGGATATGACAAATCCATGGGCAATCCACAATGAGTCAACCAAACTGGAGGGCACAAAAAAATGGAATGGAGACCACGGCAACCGCGTCCAACTAGAATGGGGAGAGAACTCACCACTACGAGACCCCTTCGGAGGCATGGCGGCCAGATCGGATATGCAATCCCTCCTCCAAGAAGAATCCTGCCCCAAATCAAAAATGGGTTGGATCAAATCAGAGATCGGGAGGAGGAGAGGTGCCAGATCCAAAGGGAGACTCACCGGAGGGCTAAACCGGACGGGGAGCGCCCAAGGTAGGGCGGTGGCGGCGGCGCAGGGAGACAGCCGAACCCTAGGCGCGTGGGGGAAAAAGAACTGCCAGGTCGTGGGGGCGCGGCCCGTGAGATTTTATAGGGTAGGCAGGCCGGACGACCGGGCCACAAGTCGGACGGTCCGGGACGAGCGCGGACGGTCCGGACTGGAAGCCGGACGACCAACTTGGTGTTTTATAGGGGCATCAGTACGACTATGGGTCGGACGACCGGACCAGCGGCCGGATCGTCCGGGATGGACCTGGACCATCCGGGGCACAGCCCGGACCGTACGACAGGTGGTCAGGGGTTTTCCTAAGGGGTCACCATGGACGAACGACTGGAATATGTGTGTGATCTAGCTGTATGGTAGATATATATTTATATATGAAAATATGGTTGCATGACAAGCGTGAGCATGAACACCCAAATAGCAAGACCACTAAAGAACCATTTGACAGAAGTAATCTATGATGGGGTAGGCGGTGGCGGTGGCCACCATGTATGAGTATATGTGATGTTGACACCGCGAAGATGTACCTTGGGTCCAACAGTCACAACTCCATCTTTAACTGCTACACACGGTCTCACCGAAGTGAGCATGCAGATTGTTGATGTGTGGGTCACTTTATGCATCATGTAGCGAGCAGAGAACTCATGAATTGAGTTTCTCCCCCTACATGCATGCCTACATCTAGACAAGTTATTTGCTATGTGCATGAATGAGAGCAAGATACCCCTAGGCTGAGAAGCTATAACGTTCCAAGATACCAAGTTTACCCCTTAGTTGGCGAAACCTTGCTTCATCCAATGGCTTGGTGAAGATATCCGCAAGTTGCTTGTCGGTGCCCACATGTGCAAGAACAATATCACCCGTTTGAATATGATCCCGTATGAAGTGATGACGGATGTCAATATGCTTGGTGCGGGGATGTTGACAAGGGTTGTTGGCAATCCTGATAGCACTTTCATTGTCACATAAGATGGGTACCTTCTGATAAGTGAGGCCATAATCCTTCAAAGTTTGCCTCATCCACAAGATTTGAGTGGCACAACTTGCTGCGGCCACATACTCGGCTTCGGCGGTGGAGAGGGAGACACAATTTTGCTTCTTGGAGTAACAACTTACCAATGAGCGCCCAAGAAATTGGCATGAACCGGATGTTGACTTCCGACCCACCTTGTCTCCGGCCCAATCCGCATCGGTGTACCCCAAGAGATCAAACTTGGCTTCCTTGAGGTACCAAAGGTCCAACAAAGGAGTATGAACAAGGTATCTAAGAACACGCTTAACCGCCAAATGATGACTCTCCATAGGAGAGGCTTGATATCTTGCACACATTCCTACGCTAAGCATAATATCCGGTCTAGATGCACAAAGGTAAAGCAATGACCCAATCATAGAATGATAAAGAGTAGCATCAAACGGAATACCGGAAAGGTCTTGATCTAGATATCCCTTGGTTGGCATGGGTGTATTTCATGGCTTGGCATCCTTCATACCAAACTTCACGAGCATGTCTTGAATGCACTTTGTTTGGGAGATGAAGTTTCCTTCGGCAAATTGCTCGATTTGAAATCCAAGGAAGTACTTCAAGCTCCCCATCATGGACATCTCAAAGTTCTTGGTCATAGTTTCCGAGAACCACTTGCACAAAGATGGGTTAGGGGAACCAAATATTATGTCATCTACATAGATTTTGGCATATGATCAATTCACCATTGGTTCTCTTGGTAAAAAGAGTGGCATCAATGACACCCCTCACAAATCCTTCCTCGAGTAAAAACTTCCTAAGATGGTCATACCAAGCCCTAGGGGCTTTCTTAAGACCATATAAAGCCTTATGAAGTTTGTACACGTGGTCCTTGTGATGAGGGTCACAGAAGCCGGGTGGTTGTGCTACATATACATCCTGTTGTAGTGGACCATTAAGGAAAGCACTTTTTACATCCATTTGAAATAATGGGAATCCATTGAATGCGACATAAGAAAGAAACATGCGTATAGATTCAAGACGGGCAACGGGAGCAAAGGTCTCATTAAAATCCAAGCCTTGAACTTGGGAGTACCCTTGAGCCACTATCCTTGCCTTGTTTCGAATGATATTACCATATTCATCTTGCTTGTTTTTGAAGATCCACTTGGTTCCAATGATGTTATGGTCTTGACCGGAAGGCCTCTCCACGAGAGACCATACTTCATTCCGGGTGAAACTAGTGAGCTCATCTTTCATTGCAATGAGCCAATCCGCATCCTCAAGTGCTTGTTCAACCCTAAGTGGTTCAATGCAAGACACAAACGAGAAGTGAGCGCAAAAGTTCATAAGTTGACGACGAGTAACTATACCTTGCCCCAATCCCGTGAGAATCTTGTCAACATCAACACGTCTAGCCACCAATGGCATGATGGAAGTTGGAGTTTCAATAGGCTCCACCCATTCGGGCTCATGAACAACATTTGGTTCATCATCAAGGGCGGAGCATCTTCAATTTCATCATTTTCTCCAAAACAAATGCGGTCAAGCCGATCTCGTGGATCAACCGCATCATCAACATGTGGTTGAGCAACCACATCGGATTGTGGAGGGTCTTTTTATTGTTCTTGGATGATGGGATCCTCATGAGCAATCGGATCTTCAGTGTTAGGAGGAGGTGCTTGTGGTGGTGTAACACTTGGCCCATCACCCACCTCATCATCTCTAGGAACTTGAGCAATGGGCACAAGATCTCCAATACCCATAGCCAAGATGTCTTGAGACGAATCTTCATTATTGCCTACATCACTTAGATAAACTTGCTCCCCATGGGAGCCATTAAATTCATCAAACTCCACGTCACAAGTTTCCACAACACATTTGGTGGATTTTTTGTAGACCCTATAGGCGTGAGAGTTTGACGCATACCCAACAAATATACCCTCAATTGTTTTGGATTGAAACTTAGCTAACCGGTCTTTCTTATTGAGAAAGAAACACTTACAACCGAATACTCGGAAGTATTTGACGTTTGGCTTGTGACCGGTTAGAAGCTCATAGGGGGTCTTCATCAAGATCTTGTGAAGGAAGATCCGGTTTGATGCATGACATGCGGTGTTGATGGCTTCGGCCCAAAAACTATATGGTGACTTGTACTCATCCAACATGGACCGGGCCATCTCCACAAGAGTGCGGTTCTTCCTCTCGGTTACACCATTTTGTTGAGGGGTGTAAGGTGAGGAATATTTATGTTCAATCCCCTCATCACTCAAGAATTCTTCTAAAGTGTAGTTCTTGAATTCGGAGCCATTGTCTCGTATTGCCAAGATAGCCATGTTGTATTTCCTTTGGGCTTGTTTGGAAAAATCAATGAAGGTGACCTTCGTCTCATCCTTGGACTTGAGAAAGAACACCCATGTGTATCTTGAATAATTATCAACAATGACAAGACCATATTTCTTCCCACCAAGAATATCCCATGATGGAGGCCCAAAGAGATCCACATGAAGGAGCTCCAAAGGCCTTGACGTTGACACGATATTCTTGGGGGAATGCTTTGCTTGATGTTGCTTCCCTTCTATGCATGTACTACACACACGATCTTTCTCAAAAGACACATTTGTTAGTCGGAGGATGTGTTCACCCTTTAGGAGATCTTTTAGATTTCTCATACTGACATTGGCTAGCCGGCGAAGCCATAGCCACCCCTTGTCGGCCTTGGCCATTAGACAAGTTACATGGTAAGTACTCTCTTTCGAGAAATCAACCGTGTAAAGGTTGCCATCCAACTCTCCAACAAAGGCCACTTCGAGAGTATCTCTCCTAAAGACTTTCACACTTGTTAGACCAAATAGTGTATCATATCCAACGGAAGCTAATTGACGAACGGAAAGCAAATTGTATTGAAGGGATTGGACAAGTATGACATTTTCAAGAGACATGTCATTAGTAATAGCCACCTTGCCCAACCCAAGTACCTTTCCCTTGGAACCACCACCAAAGACAATGCTCATGTATGGTTGAATTGCATCCATGAAGTCCTTGAGCAAACGGCTTTCTCCGGTCATATGATTGGTGCATGCACTATCAATCACCCATTTGACTCCACCGGAGATAGCATCCTACACATAGATTTAAGCTTTGGTTAGAGGTTCCCATTTTTGAAATGGGACCTCTAAGGTTAGTAACAAGGGTCTTTGGAACCCAAATGGTATAAAAACGGAAAGCATTATGGGGCCCAATGAATTTTTCAAACACCTCTCCATCCTTTGCCTTACGGAGCACATATGATGGAGGCATTTTCTCCTTCTTCTTGTTAGGAGTGGGCTTTCCCCTAGTGGCCTTCCCATTCCCAACGCCAACCACATCAAAAATTTTCTTACCTTTGTCCTTGTGCCCTTCACGAAAAAAGATCACCTTTTGGGGAGTTGATTCCTTGCTAAGGGTGACATCCTTTGTCACACTCGTACTTGGATCAAACCCAAGTCCCTCCTTAGCAAAGGACTCCTTGTGATGACTTAATACATCATTTAGGTTTTTCTCGCCTTGGGCATAAGTAAAGAGACCCTTATTTAGTTGAGCATGAAGAGCTAAGTTCTCCTCAATGAGAGATGCTTGATCAAGGGTAGAGTTAGTAGCATAAGCATCAATATGCACAATAGTGGGAGGAGACATCTTAGTAAGTGATTTTATATGAGCAAGTTTGTGGGCCTCAAGATTTTTCTTAAGGGTGGCGAGTTCCTCATCTTTTGTCTTGAGGGACAAGGTGAGTACCTCAACATCCTTAGAAATGGAGGTGTTTAGCTCCACAATCTTTCTCATATCATTAGCAAGTTACTTACATATTTCATTAGCCTTTTTCAAGGAGGCAACATGCTTGTCATTTAAGTCATTTGATGCGTGAACAACTTTGCACAAGTTGTCATTTCGAGCTGTTGGATATGTGCCCCAGAGGCCAATTAATAAAGATATTTGTCACATATACGTTTTGTTCATAATAGGTTTTATACTATGCTATAAATGTATTACTTGGAAATACTAATACACGTGTGGTATAAAACACAAGTCCGTAGTTTAACTCGGGTATACTATCTCATTGGGCAATTGATTGATCAAGCTTTCCTGATCATGGCGACACTTAAGTCCATGGACAATGAGGTCATGTCATTAGGGGAATGATGTGATGGACATACACCCACCTAAAGTATTGCAATGTGAGCGAGTCACATAGTTCAGCGTTGCGATGACTTTGTAACGTATGGCTTAGTCCTTAGACCGTAATGATCATACGTAATTGTCATCTATGAGGAGACTTTGATTTGTATCCCACCGCCTGATTGAAATATGCTGGATATAACGGTGCACTTTGGGTATTCCGAAATAAATGGTTGATGAGTATGTTAATATATCAGAGCGGGAGTTGTCAGTCCTTGTAACAGGACAGGTACTCTGGGCCCACTCGGTGATATTGCATCAATAGCTTGCAAGCAGGTGACTAGGTCAAGGGAGATGCAATAGGAACGGATGAGTAAACTTGTTTGTTTTGAGCGAGATGTGAAAACGGTATGTGGGATACCGACGATCGAACCTCGGACAAACAAAGTACCGCAACACAAAGGGATTACGTCATATCGTTAACGATTTCCAAAAGCGATTGAAGTTCATTCGATGGAAGCGCATCGGCTGTCAAGGATTGTAACCAGGTCCAACTGACTAGTCATTGTCCAATGAGAAGAGTCTCGACCATGCCTGCTATTTCCCGGACCGTTAGGGTGTTACACTTAAGGGAAATCGATGCATAGGACAGTTTCGGGATCAATCAGTGAAATAGGAGAAATCACCAGAATAGTTTCGGAGGAGGACGGAAGTTGTTCCGGACATTTTGAATGGTTCAAAATAAAGTTTAATTTGTCTTAATAATGTTTTATTATTTAATTATCTGAATTAAATATTTAAACATATTAAAATAATTAATTGTTTTTGGAAAAAAGGCTAGATGGGCATATGAGGCCCATTAGGGGAGGGGGTTCCTCCCTTGGGCTTGGCGCCAAGGTGGGGACCATCCCCCCCTTGGCCTGCGCACCCCCCCTTGGGAGTTTAGTCCCACATGGGGGAGGGGAGGAGGATAGCACCCCCCTTGGCCTATATAAGGAGGGGTACACCCCCTTTTTCCAAGACACAATTATTCCTCTCTCTCCTTCTCCTTCTAGGAAGTGGACTCCCCTTGTTTTGAGTCTGTACCTGAATTGGAGTTCTCCACCATAAGGCAGGCTGTCGCTCTGCTGGAGTCGGGATCCGAATCCATCTTTCTTCCGCTGCTCGCCTGGTTCGGGGCCCGGGAGGAACATCGATTGTACCGTACGTGTATAATCTCTTCGAGGCACTACACCTGTGGTGCTACTTCATAGCTGGAGGTCAACCGGGAGTCATCCTCGCTGGTGGTCTACCACACGACAGGGAGGTCGTAGTTCCGAGTCTACGCCAGCCACGTTCGCAAGAATGTTTCCCTCTTTCGGTCTTCAAAGGTATGAACACCGATTCCCTCCGTTACTTTACATCGCCATAGCATAGATCTTGGGTTCGGGTACCGTAGGTATGAAAGTTTTGTGTTTTCTGCTCCGTATCCCAACAGTGGTATCATGAGCTAGCTATGCGTAGATGTATTGTACGGGTAGAACACATCTAGGATGTGGGCATCGAATCTTCATTCGTTACTCTCCCACGTGTACTCATTTAGCATTGCGGCAATGTTTGATGAAGCGGCCCCCGACCGACCTTACGCGTTTACGCGAGACTGGTTCCACGCTTGACATATGGCTTGTACCATATAAAGTGGCTGGGGGGGTGTCTGTCTCTCTGCATTAGCGATGCGAAGATGTTTGCAACGGAGGGCCCCGACAGGGGTGTAATAGAGCCGGATGGGAGACGGTGCCGTGGCATGTTTTTTTCGCAGGATAGAAACGGTTCTCTCTCTCGAAACCCCTAGCAGCCACGTAAAACTTGCACAAGCTAAAGTAGAAAGGCGTTTGACTTTGCTTTGCATGAAGGGGGATCATAGCTTGTATGATTTAAAGTTTTACATCTTGTTTTGCTATTATACTAGATATAACGACGGTAGCATTATAGGACGATCTCTCATTAAAACCAACATAGTGTCCTTACCCTAGTGAGCACCACCTGGAAAGTTCTACATTATGGAGGCACCACGTGTCACACAGGTGTCAAACATTTTTTCGTTCACAAGAGCTGGGTGTAGCAAGCCTAGCATGCCCAGAAGCATGGCCTTGTATGACACAACAACAAATCACATAGGGTGTTGTGGTGAGCCTGGCATGTGCAGACATGGCCTCGGGACACAAGAGACCGAAAGGTCGAGCATGAGTCACATCGACGATGTGATTGGCATGATGGCCTACCTTGAGAATATACTGATGGTCGTGTCACACTGGGGAGGTATAGTTCTCAAGGATCGTGTAATCACTTAGCAAAATTGAGAGATGTTTTCCTAAGTGGGAGTTTTAGAATTAATTGTAATTGAACTCCACATTATGAACAAAAGTCTAAATATGTATCTTTGTGAATCACCATTGTAGATGACAGCACCACGTCCCTCATTCAAAGTAGGGTCATTCCTAGAGAAAGATAAACTGAAAACTAATGGGTCAAACTTCACCTCCTGGTTCCGTACTCTGAGGATTCTCCTCATTCCCCTCAAAATGTCCTATGTACTTGAGACTGCATTAGGTGATGCACCAGCAACTACTGCTACTCCGGCTGAGAAGAATGTTTACCTCATTAAGTAGGATGATTCCTCCCTTGTCAAGAAGGGTATGCTCTATGCCATGGAGGCTGAACTGCAGAAACGGTTCGAGAGCCTCAGTGCTTATGAGATAATCACTGACCTCAAGACCTTCTTTGCACCTCAAGCCAGGGTTCAGAGAAATGAAGTTTCTGAAGCTTTATTCTCGGCAAAGATGGAAGAGACAGTAGCATGACTGAGCACGTAGTCAAAATGTCTGACTACGTTCAACGCCTAAATGATCTAGAATTTAAGATTCCAGACGAAGTGGCGATTGATAGGGTGTTGCGTTCTCTAACCCCTAGCTACGAGAGTTTTGTGTTTAAATACAACATGCAAGGAATGGTTAAGACCCTTTCTGAATTGTTCACGATACTCAAAATTGCTGAAATAGAAATCAAGAAGGAGCACAGCTGCACCAAGTACTTAGAAGATAAGAAGGCTGGCCAGGTTGCCGGAAGAGACATGGATATATGTGATATACATGTTATTGATGTTTTCCTGAAAAGTGCTCGGAGCAACGTCTGGATATTTGATACCGGATCAGTTGCTCACATCTGCAACTCCCAGGAGGGGATGCAGAATAAACGACTCTTGAGGAAGGATGAAGTGACGATGCGCGTTGGCAACAGTGCCAAGGTTGATGTAATGTCCATTGGCATGCTTCGTCTTAGTCTCCCTTCGGGATTGATTCTTGTTTTGAATAACTGCTATTATGTACCCGCGTTGAGTATGAGCATTGTGAGTGGGTCTTGCTTAATGCACGACCGTTATTCTTTAAAATCTGAGTCAACTGGTTGTTCGATTTATAAGAATAATGTCTTCTATGTTCATGCACCGGTACGTAATGGTTTGTTCTTAATGGATCTCGAATATCATAACTCCCACATCAATAACATAGAGGCCAAAGGATTAAAGCCTAGTAAGGAAGAACACATGACAATGTGGCATTGTCGTCTTGGTCATATTAGTATAAAACGCATGGAGAAGCTTCATAAAGATGGACTTCTGGAGTAATTAGATTTTGGATCTCTTGACACATGTGAGCCATGCCTAATGGGAAAAATGACAAAGACTCCATTCAATGGAATAATGGAGCGTGCGGCAGACTTATTAGGGATCATACATACTGATGTATGTGGATCAATGAATGTCACCACACACAATGTATTTCGTTACTTCGTGACCTTCACGGATGGCTTAAGTAGATACGGGTATATTTACTTAGTGAAACACAAGTCTGAAACCTTTGAAAAGTTCAAGGAATTTCAGAGTGAGTTCGAGAATCAACTCGGGAGGAAAATCAAGCACCTTCAATCCGATCGAGGAGGCAAATATTTAAGTCACGAGTTTGGCACTCATCTGAAGACTTGTGGTATTGTACCACAACTTATGCCAGCAGGAACACCTCAGCGAAATGGTGTGTCCGAGCGACGTAATCGAACACTATTGGATAGTGTACGGTCAATGATGTCTCATACCGACTTACCTACATCATTCTGGGGGTATGCATTAGAAACTTCCGCTTACGTTCTTAATAGGGTACCATCCAAATCCGTGAAGACAACACCTTTTGAAGAATGGTTTGGCAAGAAACCGATGTTGTCTTACCTGAAGATTTGGGGTTGTGAGGCTTATGTTAGGAAACTTTAGCCTGACAAACTCGAATCTAAGGCGGAGAAATGCATCTTTGTAGGGTATCCAAAGGAAACTTGTGGATACACCTTCTACAATCAGTCCGAGGGCAAAACGTTTGTCGCCAAGACTGGACACTTTCTTGAGAAAGAGTTTCTCTTGAAAGAGTTAAGTGGGAGGAAAATAGACCTCGATGAAGTGACTGACCAATCACTCCAAATGGAAGAACCGGCAACAGAAATTGTTCTGGAACCTTCTTCCACAGTGGGAGCTGAAGAGAATGGCCATAACGACATTCATAACAATCATGACATACATGATGATCATGATGAGAATGAAGAGGAACCTATTTTTCCACGTAGGTCATCAAGAGTCCGTCAAGCTCCTGAGTTTTACGGACAACTTGTGAATGCAATCTCGGCTATTGAGTCAGATGAACCTACGAGTTACAAAGAAGCAATGGAGGGACCCGAGTCCGAGAAATGGCTAGAAGCCATGAAATCCGAAATAGTCTCCATGTACACCAACAAAGTTTGGACTTTGGTGGATATTCCCGAGGACCGCAAGGCCGTCAAGAATAAGTGGATATTCAAGAACAAGACTGACGCAGACGGAAACGTATCTGTCTATAAAGCTCGACTTGTCGCGAAGGGGTTCCGACAAATTCAAGGAGTTGACTACGAGGAGACATTATCTCCTGTAGCGATGATAAAGTCTATTCAGATCCTACTAGCAATAGCTGCATATCATGATTACGAGATATTGCAGATGGACGTGAAAACTGCGTTCCTTAATGGCAACATTGAGGAAGAGTTTTATATGATGCAACCGGAGGGTTTCATTGATCCAAGGAATGCTGGTAAGGTATGCAAACTTCAACGATCCATATATGGGTTGAAGCAAGCATCTCGGAGCTGGAATCTTCGATTTGATGAGGTCATTAAAGCTTTTGGATTTTTCCAAAACGTCGAAGAGTTCTGCGTCTATAAGAAACTGAGTGGGAGCTCTGTAGCATTCCTTGTGTTATATGTAGATGACATATTAATAATAGGGAACGATGGAAAATTCTTAGAAGAAGTGAAGGAATATCTGAATGGACAATTTTCCATGAAGGACCTAGGTGAAGCAACACACATATTAGGGATTAATATCTATAGAGATAGACCTAATCGCAAATTGGCTTTGAGTCACAACACTTAAATTGATAAGATATTGAAAAGGTTCAGTATGGATAACTCCAAGAGAGGCCTCTTGCCAGTTATAAAAGGTATCAAATTAAGTGTGACTCAATGCCCAACTACAGCAAAAGAGAAGGAGGAAATGTCCTCAAAACACTATGCCTCAGCCATAGGTTCTCTCATGTATTCTATGTTATGTACTCGACCGGATTTAGCGCTGGCTATTAGTATGACTAATCGCTACCAAAGTAATCCAGGAATGGCCCATTGGACCGCATTAAAGAACATCCTAAAATACTTAAGAAGAATGAAGGATCTCTTTCTCGTTTATGGAGGAGTTGATGAGGAGGTCACCGTAAAGGGTTACATTGACGCAAGCCTCGGATCAGACCTAGATGACTCGAAGTCCTAGACGGGATATGTATTCATGTTGAACGGTGGCGCTATTAGCTGGAGGAGCGGCAAACAGTCAGTCCTCGCCCAATCTTCAATGGAGTCGGAGTATATTGCCGCTTGCGAAGCGTCAAATGAAGCGCTGTGGCTGAAGAAGTTCGTGATCGAGCTTGGCGTCTTTCCCAGCTGCACTGACCCTGTGGGTATCTTCTTCGACAACACGGGTGCCATTGCTAATGCGAAGGAGCCAAGAACTCACTCTACAGCCAAGCACATACTTCGGAAGTTCCATGTGACGCGGGATTACGTCAGGGATGGACACACTAGGATTCACAAAGTACATATGGATCTGAACACAGCAGACCCGATGAATAAAGCTCTTCCACAAGGCAAGTTTGAGGAACACCGCGAGACTATCGGTGTTAGATACATACCAGATGTAAACTAGTGTAATTTGTACTCTAGTGCAAGTGGGAGACTGTTGGATATGTGCCCTAGAGGCAAATTAATAAAGATATTTGTCACATATCCGTTTTGTTCATAATAGGTTTTATACTATGCTATAACTGCATTACTTGGAAATACTAATACACGTGTGGTATAAAACACAAGTCCATAGTTTAACTCGGGTAAACTATCTCATTGGGCAATTGATTGATCAAGATTTCCTGATCATGGCGACACTTAAGTCCATTGACAATGAGGTCATGTCATTAGGGGAATGATGTGATGGACATACACCTAAAAAAAGTATTGCAATGTGATCGAGTCACATAGTTTAGCGTTGAGATGACTTTGTAACGTATGGCTTAGTCCTTAGACCGTAATGATCATACGTAATTGTCATCTATGAGGAGACTTTGATTTGTATCCCACCACCTAACTAAAATATGCTGGCTATAACGATGCATTTGGGGTATTCCGGAAGAGATGGTTGATGAGTATGTTAATAGATCAGAGCGGGATTTTCAGTCCTTGTAACAGGACAGGTACTCTGGGCCCACTCAGTGATATTGCATCAATAGCTTGCAAGCAGGTGACTAGATCACGGGAGATGCAATAGGCACGGAAGAGTAAACTTGTTTGTTGTGAACGAGATGTGAACACGGTATGTGGGATACCTACGATCGAACCTCAGACAAACAAAGTACCGCAACACAAAGGGATTATGTCATATCGTTAACGGTTTCCAAAGCGATTGAAGTTCATTCGATGGAAGCGCAGGGGCTGTCAAGGATTGTACCAGGTCCAACTGACTAGTCATTGGTCAATGAGAAGAGTCTCGACCATGTCTGTTGTTTCCCGGGCCGTTAGGGTGTTACACTTAAGGGCAATCGATGCATAGGACAGTTTCGGGATCAACCGATGAAATAGGAGAAATCACCGGAATAGTTCCAGAGGAGGACATAAGTTGTTCCGGACATTTTGAATGGTTCAAAATAAAGTTTAATTTGTTTTAACAATGTTTTATTATTTAATTATCTGAATTAAATATTTAAACATATTAAAATATTTTTTTGGAAAAAAGGCTATATGGGCCTATGGGCCCATTAGGGGAGGAGGGGGTTCCCCCCTTGGGCTTGGCGCCAAGGGTGGGGCCCATCCCCCCCCTTGGCCGGCGCACTCCCCCCTTGGGAGTTTAGTCCCACATGGGGGAGGGGAGGAGGATAGCACCCCCCTTGGCCTATATAAGGAGGGGTACACCCCATTTTTCCAAGACACAGTTATTCCTCTCTCTCCTTCTCCTTCTAGGAAGTGGACTCCCCTTGTTTGGAGTCTGCACCTGGATTGGAGTTCTCCACCATAAGGCACGCCGTCGCTCTGCTAGAGTCGGGATCCGAATCCGTCTTTCTTCCGCTGCTTGCCTGGTTCAGGGCCCGGGAGGAACATCGATTGTACCATACGTGTATAATCTCTTCGAGGCACTACACCTGTGGTGCTACTTCATCGCTGGAGGTCAACCGAGAGTCATCCTCGCCGGTGGTCTACTACACGACAGGGAGGTCGTAGTTCCGATTCTATGCCAGCCACGTTCGCAAGAACGTTTCCCTCTTTCGGTCTTCAAAGGTATGAACACCGATTCCCTCCGTTACTTTACATCGCCATAGCATAGATCTTGGGTTCGGGTACCGTAGGTATGAAAAATTTGTGTTTTCTGCCCCGTATCCCAACACGAGCTTCCTCAAAGTCAAATTTTCGCTCAAGGAGAGTATAGTTCTCCTTTTCCTCGGTGAGGAGGATTTCAAGATCCTTAATGGTTGTGGAGTGCTTACCCACCACATCCATAAGTAATTGAAACATTTTGAGCTTGTTGCCTTTGAGAGAGCTCATCATTTTGTTCACTTTAGCAAATAAAAAATCTTCAAAAATAGCATGTGCATCATCACTTTCTGCATCATGAAATTCATCATGAGGTTCGGAAGAGAACATGAAGGACTCATCAATAGGAGTTACCTTGATCTTAGCCGAGGAGGAGGGAGTGTCATCATCAACCAACTTGGCCATGAGACACTTGTGTGCATTGCCGGTGTAGTCACTCATGTAGTTGTAGTTTACAACTTCACCTTCCTTGTTGAGGAGATTCAAGGTCTTTTGTGTATCTTGAGCAACTCCGGCCACACCACCAACATCCTCGGGATCGAACCCTTCAAGTGCCAACAATGATTTCTTCTTGAACTTGTTGTTGAGAGGGTTTGGGAGCTTCTTGTCAGCTTCCTTCCGAGGAAATCGAGGTTTGTCCTCTCTTTTCTCATATGGAAAATCCTCCGCAAAGTGTCCCGGTCTCTCATAGTTGTAGCAGTTTCTCGTCTTCTTCTTTTGGAATCTTCCCTTGAAGTCCCCTTTGGTGAACTTCTTCACAAAGAGAGCTATATCATCATATGAGGGAGTATCATCGGAGTTATCATCATCTTCATACTCATCTTATTCCTCATCATTATCAAACTCCTCGAGTCTTGCCTTGAGTGCAAGGTTTGAGGACGGACCACCATATGTGGCAAGTAGTCTCTTGGACTCCTTTAGGTACTCTTAATATTGCAATAAGGTGGCAATCACATCATCCGGTGTCATCTTGAAGAAGTCGGGCATACGCCTCAAGTCCCAGACCATTTTATGAGAATACACCATGAGAGCATTCAACATCTTGTACACAAGGTAACGGTTGGTGATTTGATATCCATCCAAAGATTTCTCACATGTGAAGGACTGGACATGAGCGGAGAGAACTTTGAGACGCATATGAAGTTGTTGGGGCGTCTCATCTTTCTTCATGTGAAGGTTGTGCAATGCATTCTTTGCGGTCTCATATCTTGTCATTTCAAGAGACCCGGTGCCAGACTTGGCGATGAGAAGAGTATCCCACATTTCCTTGGCATTGGTGATATGAAGAAATGGTGCACGTGTCAACTCATCCATTCCTCTTTTCAAGAACCCAATACCCGCAAGGTTGAGATGTTGATCAAACACTTCACTTGGAGTAAGGTTGTTTGGATCAACGGGATAATAGCCTTTCCCGGAGTCGATGAGGTTCCACATGGGTTCGCACACAAACCTAAGATAATCTTCCATAAGACTTTTCCAATCCAAAAAGTTAGTGTTCTTGGTTAGTACCGGCGGATTGCCGTTAAAGTTATACTTAGGTTCCACAAGCTTAGGAGCAGGATAGTCCCATTGGTAGGGACCACCTCTTTGCAAGGGAGCCTCGGAACCGAGGTACACAAAGGTCGCTTGTGGGGACCTAGGGGCCGCACCACTTGACGTTTGTGACTCGGATGCCTAAGCCTTCAATCTTGCAAAGGAGGCTTCCATTTCTTTCCTTTGATAGTCCAAAGCCTTTTGCAAGGCCTTTTCCATATCTCCGGAGGTGAATAACTTGGTATCCTCAATCTCATAACTAACATGCCCCGTGGAAGGAGGCAACACAGCTTGTGCGGCGGCCCTTTGTTCGGCAGCCAATATCTCGGCTTCCGAACTAGCGGCATCCGCAGCAATTGCGACCTCCTCCACATTGGCACCCGAACTGTCGGGATTTCCATTCTTGGCCATCTTTCTCTAGGGCGGTTAAGCCACAAGAATAGAGCACGAGGCTCTAATACCAAGTGAAAGGATCGTGATAGACCTAGAGGGGTGGGGGTGGGTGAATAGGTCTTTTTACAAATTTTAACACTACTTAGCAATTTTAGGCAATAATGCGGAAGATAAAGGTGTGCCTAACAATTGCAAGGTTTACCTAGCTATGACAAGATAAACAATAAGCACAATATACTAAAGCAAGTGAGGGGCAAATAATACGGTAGTACAAGTAATAAGGGGAAAGAGTAGGGATAACCGAATGACGCGAAGACAACGATGTATCCCGATGTTCACTTCCTTGGAGGGAAGCTACTCACCGTTCGGAGAGAGTGGGTGAAACCACGAAGGCACACCAACGCCACGAAGGCTCACTCTATTACCCTTGAGATATCACCACGAAGGCGATTCCCAACCACTACCGGTTGAACTTAAAGGTGGTCACCAAACCCTCACAAACTCAATGGGGGTAATCACAATGGTCGATTCCTCTCCGAAGAACTCCTACCTGCCTAGGAGTCTCCAACCTCCAAGAGTAACAAAATTAATGGGGAAAAGCTCAATGCTTGCTCAAATCACGATTTGCTTTGGTCGGAAGATGGGGAAGGGACGGATCTATCACGTGGTGAAAGATCCAACAAGAACTCTCACAAATCTCTCTGGGATCTTGGATTTAGTGTAGGAGAAAGGGGAGAGGGAGCACTTGGTGTTCTTGAGTGAAATGAATGAAGTGTTCAACTCTAACCCTAAGTGGGTAGGGGGTATATATAGGTGCTCAAGAAAACTAGCCGTTTTGAGCTGTCTGGTATGCTCCGGACGTCCGGGACTTAAGTCGGACGGTCCGGGCTGTGCCCGGACGGTCCGACCTGAGATCCGGATGGTCCGGAAAGACAGCACATGCCCTACATGTGTGTGATGCCTGACGGTCCGGGCATGGCCCGGTCGGTCCGGCACCTGACCCGGACGATCCGGAACGTTGCGCACCATCTGGTCCTGGGAGCATAATTATTCGGATGGTCCGGGGTCCATCTCGGACGGTCCTGGCGGAGCCCGGACGGTCCGACCTGACATCCGGACGGTCCGGATGATTGTGCACCCTCTGGTCCTGGGCGCATAATTATTCAGACGGTCCGGGGTCCAGCTCGGACTGTCTGGGCTGTGCCCAGACGGTCCGACCTGACACCCGGACGGTCCGGAGAATTATGCACCTTCGGGTGTCTAGGTATGTAATTATTCGGACGTCCGGCATAGGCAATGAGTGCTCAAATTGAAGTGTTTTGAAAACCCTACACAACTATATTGATTTTCCTTAGATGTAAGAAGGAGTGTTTTATATGTTGAAGTTTTGCTGATTTGAGGAAGACTGAACTCAACCTTATGATCCCCTCTTAATAGTGCGGGCATCCCTATGACTCAAGATGTAATAGTAAAGAAGACTTAGCGTCATCTTCAGTCGCCGTGTCTAATTCTTGAGTGCGGTCGAGGCTCAGCATATGATCCCTACACGATGATGTCAAGAGAACTAACCAACTTCCTGTATGTCACTTAACAAACATAGTTAGTCCCCTATATGTATATTTTCATCAATCAACAAAATATGCTTAAGGGTATGATTGCACTTTCAAATTCCCTATAAATGGTTTGACTACCTGGATGGTTATCCAGACTTTTTATGCAGGCTTGAACTTTACCTCGCGTAACCTGTTAGATTCGGCCGCGGGAGGAACCTTTATGTCAACTACACTTGGTGCTGCCACAAAACTTCTTGATGAGATGATGACCAACTATTCCCAATGGCACACCGAACGCGCTCCAACATGTAGGAAGGTAAACTCTGTCGAGGAGATTACCTCCCTAAATGAAAAAGTTGACTTAATTATGTCTCTACTTACCAAGCAACCCTCTATTGATCCTCATGATGTTCCCTTAAATTCTTTGGTTGCTCAGGAACAAGTAGATGTGAACTTTATTGCTAGAAACAACTTCAATAACAATGCTTATAGGGGCAACTTTTCTAGTAATCCTAGACTATTTCCATCCAACTATGGGAACAACGACACTTATCCTAGCAACAAGAACCCCACTTCTGAACTAGAAAATATGCTTAGAGACTTTATCACCATCCAAAAGGCCTTCAATAAGAATGTAGAAGAGAAATTAGCTAAGTTAGATAATATCTCTTTGAAGGTAGATAGCCTAGACCTTGATGTTGATATGCTAAAAATTAGAACCTCTCCCCTTGAGGAGAGGAAGGACACTCCTATTATTGCTATTCAACTACAAATCAATGAAAATATTAAGATGATGGCTAAACTTAAAGAAAGATGGGCTAGAGAAAAAGAGGAAGAGGATAGAATTAAGAGCCTTCCTACACACCACACCGTTGACACTATACAAATTGTTGAGGACACTCAAACTATTAGCACCCAATGCACTCCTAGTCCCATTGGACCTATTAATGGTGATGCTAATACCTCAACCGTAGAAGAAGAAACTCCTATGAACGTAGAGGGTTTCAAACAAGTGAGCCTAGATGACACTAGTACCACCTTTGATAGTAGTGATATTGATTTTGATAGTTGCACCCTCTCAGAAGTTATTAGCTTGCTACACAAAATATCTAGAGACCCCCACACTAGCACACTTAATCTTGCCTTCACGGAGCATATCACAAATGCTCTCATCAAAGCTAGGGAGGAGAAGCTTAGAATAGAAGCCTCCATACCTAGGAAGCTAGATGATGGTTGGGACCCTATGATTAAAATTAAATTGAATAACTTCTCTTGCTATGCTTTATGTGACGTTGGAGCTAGTACCTCCGTCATGCCCAAAAGAATGTATGACATGTTTGAATTGAAAACTTTTGATTCTTGTTCTTTTGGTTTTCGTCTCGTTGATTCTTCCATACAGAAAACTTTGGGGAAGATCGACGATGTTCTAATCATTGTCAATGACAATTACGTTCCCGTCGATTTTATCATTATGGATATAGAGTGTGAACCTTTATGTCCAATTATTTTGGGGCGTCCTTTTGTTCGCACCGTTGGCGCTGTTATTTACATGAAAGAGGGGAATATAAAATTTCAATTCCCTCTAAAAAATGGGATGGAACACTTCCCTAGAAAGAAAATGATGTTACCTTTTGAGTCCGTTACACGGGCTAGCTATTCTCTCTCTTGATAAAACTTGATTCTTCTTTTTCTTTATGCCTAGCTTAAAGGCGTAAAAGAAAGTGCTTGTTTGGAGGCAACCCAAGATGTTTTTACTTCTGTTTTTAGTGGTCTTGATGATTGTTACTACTGTAGCAACATCATTGTATCTTTATTTTCAAGCTTTGTCCCAAGTAATAGCCTCATATGATAAGGGAAGCAAAAGTTGTGACATGCTGTCCAGAAAAATATTCTGTCTACTTGACGGAAAAAATCGTAAAAAAGTCACCAGTTCATCTTTTTGAGCTGAAATTTTTACACAGCATGATCTATACAATTGTGAAACTTTCATATGTTCTGAGTTCTTTTGATTTGAGTTGCAGAAGTGCCCCGAAAAAATTCTCTACTACCTGCTGTCCTGTTTTTCACAGATTCTGCCACGTTTTGCCGTTCCTTACTTTTGCAAACCTTAACTTGCTTTTTATTTGAAAAAACCTTTTCGCAATCTTGAGAAACAATAGCTCTTCAATAATATATTTATATCCAGTGGGGAAAAATTATTTTATTAAGGGTACTAATCTCTCTAATCAGCTTATGATGAGTTATGCATGAAGGGAGTTTTCAAGCGTGCGATGGAAGATGATGAAAGAAGATCCGGGAGTGTCAAGCTCTCAAGATTAGGGATGCCCCCATGCATCCCCAATAAATGTTCAAGGAGACTCAAGCTTCTATGCTTGGGGAGGCCCCCGTGCATCCCCTTCTCCATCAACAATCATCAGTTCGACCTTCGTCTCACTATATTTTTATCACTTCATGCGTTATGTGCTATGCTTGGAGCGTCTCGCTCTTAGGTTTACTTTTTAGTTTTATTTAGCTTTGCTTGCTATTCATAACAAGTTAGACCCCAGCTTACTTTGTGTGGGAGAGAAACACGCTCCACTTCAGTCTAGAACACATCATAGGATTTTTCATGCTTATCTTTCTGCTGTTCTATGTTCTTTATCTTTTCATAGCTACTGCCATGTTTAGTATTAGTCTTAGTTTGTCTTTAGCAAGAGCCTTGTCTTTTGTTTAGTTTGTTTCTGGAACTCTCTGTAGTTTTCATGTTTATCTTGTTAAGAGAGTTGGTTGTTGCACTGAGTTGTGTCTTCTCTGGAAAGTAGGTATAACAGCCCATGTGCAATAAATAAGAATCACCATGAGATTGTACTTTTTCTGATGACTCTGTAACTTGGCATGATGCTAAACATTATAATTTCATGTGGTGATTTAAATTTTCATTGGGATTGGAGCCCATTTGGTTTGTTTGATTTTGCATCCAAAATGGTTCAAGAAGGGTGTTTAAGGAATTTTAATTGTTACATGCATGCTCTCCTTGACCCCAAACTTGGCATAGAAAATTCCTTGCCCCTCCTAAGCTTTTCAAAAGCCTTGCTCCATTTTTTGCAGCTCTAAAAATTTGGGCCATAGTTCAAAGTGATTTTGAATTCAAAAATGAGCTCACAATTTTGTTGTTGCCAAAAATGCCCAAACCCTTTTTGGAAATTGAGGAATAATGCAAGGTTAATTATACATATTTTTATGTATTTTTCCCACTTGTATTTAATCTTGAAAAACTCCAAATCCTTTCTGTTTTATGTTAAATGGAAAAGGATAGAGAAGTAGGTTTTTTTTAATTCCCTGTTGCAGACCCAGCCCACCTGGGCCTTGGATTGCTTCTCGGGCTAGAGCCCACCCGCGAAGGGGTAAGTGGAGCGCGCCCTGTTCGTTCGATCTGCATCCGACGGCCTCCCCGTCGTCTTCTTTCCACGCTGGAGTGAGGTCCCCTCCCCCTCCTCTCTCATGAGCGCGTCCGGCCACGGGAGGTGGAACCCTCCGGCCAGGGAGAGCGGGAGCTCCCTATTTGAGGCCACCGGGAGCGCCCCGGGGAACCTAGGGTTTCCCTCCTCCATTTTTCCCCCTTGGCTCGCCGCCGCCGCGCTCAATTGCATCGATCCGTCCCGCCACGGCAGCAGGTGACCCGAGTTCAATTCGCCACCGTTGAGCCGAGTCGTTGTCCAGTGTTCACGCTCGCCCTCCTGCAGGTCGTCCTGATCCTTTCCCGTCGGCGTCGTGGTTGCAGGAGCTTCGCCGAGGTCCCGCCACGTAGAACCTCCGCGGCGCAACAGTTCTGCCTAGCCGTCGATTGACCGCTCCGCCGTCCCCTCCGATCTGTCGAGGACGTCCCCGAGCACCCCAAGGTGAGCCTCTGGTGCTCCCCTGCTTCCTCGTTCTCTCGCGGATAGGTAGCCCCGTAGTTGTGTTTCCCGCCGCCGTGTTCACGGGTCCCTGCCAAACCGGTGATCACCGTGACCAGGACGTTGCCGAGGAGTGAGCAGGCGTGCTCTGGGCACGTCCAGGATGTGCGTATGGCCTCAAAGGGGTAGCCTTTGGGTGCTTCCCGTGTAGTAGCTCTGAACCTTGTTCAGACCCGCAGCCGTGGAGTTTTCCGGTGAGGCGGGGGTCCGATCTGTTGTGCTCCGATGAGGTATCGATGTGGGGAGGAGTAGCTGGTTGTCCCAGGTGCGCGTAGGAACTCGCGGTGTCGCCGGAGGAGCCCTGGAGCCGTGGTTAGCTTCGCCGGAACTTGCTGTCGCCGCCGTCTGGTTTCTGTCAGTAGATGCAGTAGTTGCCGCCGCCATGTTCAGAGGAGAGTGGCCAGTGGAGCAGTGCGTCCCCGCGGGCTTGGAGTGTCGCAATCCATAGCTGGATGTGCCAGCTTCCGTTCCCCAGTGACCGCGGGGCTGCCGGCGTTGAAACGGCGAGGCGAGGTTCGCCGCAAGTCGTCGTCGTCGCCGGTTTTCTGAAGCTCAATTCGGGGGTTGCATACCTCTTCTGTTTTCGTACCTGCTTCGGTTCAGAAAGCATGCAGTGGCGCAGTGGTAGCGATCAACCGCAACAGTTCAACAGGTCGTGGGTTCGACTCCCACGCGAGGCTTTGCCTCCCCCCTTTTTTGGAGTTAAGAAGAGGCTGACGAGCGGGCCCCTCGTGTCAGCGAGGCTGCCCGAGTGGAGTGGGCTGAGCCCACTGGTGGGCTTTGAACTTGGCCCAGTGCGCCGAGGCCAGCCCAGTGGCTGCGCCCACTATTTTTTTTCTTCTTTTGGATTTCTTTTCTTTTCTGTTTAAGTTCAAATTTGAGTTTGAATTCAAATTCAAACTGAATTTGAACCTTGGAGTTTTTTTCACCTCAATGGGGCATCCCATATATGTTTTTGGGGTAGCTTGAGCTACTGACCATCATGGTGAGGTCCTTTTTTCTTTTTGCCCCTCTGATTTTTGGAGTGTGGCAATTTTGCAAATAAACCCCTTTTCATTTCTTTGTTTTTTGTCAAGTTTTACCCAAATTAAAATGGCCATGCCATATATGATTTTTGGGTAGTTTCAAACAAGGAGTTGCATGGTGATAATGGTTTAACCATTTAAGCCTTTTAAAAAATGCATCTAGTGCAATTTTGCACTCAGCCCCCCTGAAAATTCTTTTGATTTGCAACTGTGTTTGCAAATCCAGAGGCTACCATATCATATATGGTCTTGGGGTAGATTTTTGCAAGGATTGCAATGATGGTGTCCTCATGATGTTTGTGCAACTCATTTGGACAGGGTGTGACCACCTCATCCAGAATCAATCTGTCTTTTTCCTTTCTTGCATCATTCCAATTTCAGTGCATGTTGGAAGTGATGATCTTTTGATTCTTTCAAGTTCTGTTTCATGTCATCTCCAAATATTTTCTTCAAACCAGCACCCAACATATTGTCTGTGCAATGTGGCTGGTTTCCAACTTTTGTTGCACCATCCGTGTGTCAAATTCACCAACACTACTCCGTCTCCGGAATCGATGATTACTTTTCACGTTGTTTTGTTTCTGTTAAATGCTTTGTTGATCATGCCATGTTGACATGCTACTTACACCTAAAATAAGGCTAAGACCAAAGCCATTTTCACGTAAATAAATTGCATATGAAGTTGTTGACGTGTCGTCACCACCTTCATTTAAATTGACTAGATAGGGTCACAGCATGTCTAATTAAACTTGCTCATACCATCCTTGCCTGTGCATTGTACCCGTTACTTACTTGTGTGCCTTTTCCTTGCCGGTACCTTACGTTAGCACCTGAGACTGCCGAGGAGACTTACGTGGAGATTTCCGACACCGATCCCGAGGACCCTGCTGCGTCTGCTTCGACGACCGATTACCCAGGCAAGGGGAAGATTTATACCATTACTTGATACCTTTCTGCCTACCTGCCTAGCTGTAGTCTAGAACGTTTGTTTGATCCTATCCACTTTGCTTATGCCACATTCAAAACCAAACAGCCATGATCCCCACATCCCAGCAAAACATTGTATTGCTAAGTTACCGCTGCTCAGCCATTGCTTAGTATGAGTAGGAAAACTCGCTGCTTACCCTATGTTATGGTTTGGGATATCATGTTATTTAAAGAAGTTGGTTGATATTTATTATTGATGATGTTAAATTTATACTTGACGAAAGATGGGAGACCAGGCTGTTCCCACCAGGTGTTTTGTTCCATTTGAGTCACCTAGGTCCCGAGTTCCGGGTATTGTGTTTCTTGACGAGCGTGCCTAATCGTGTGTGGGATTCTATGGGGTCCCCTTGTCTTACCTACCTAGATTCATACAGTTCTAGTGGTGGCCCGAGCTGATTTACTATTTGCAAACGTGTGTGTGCTTGGTTGGTACCCCAGCTGTTTTCGAAACAACCCGGACCAACGGAGACATAGTTCCTCTGGTTGGTCCACACTGGTGAGCTAGGGAAGTCCCCTGATTTATAGGTGAGACTAAACCCGACCTTAGCCATACGGAAGAGGCCGATCCGAGAGCTTGGCCGGCTTTTGGATTGGATATCGACTCCCCGGGGGCCACCCGGAATTGTGTGTTGTTAGTTAGAGGGACTCTGACGTTCCGGAGTTTCAGGCGTTTACCTAGCCAAGTGGAAACCGGGCGTACATGCGAAGCCTATGATGGGCAGTTGGTACACCCCTGCAGGGTTAAATCCTTTCGAAAAGACGTGTCCATGGTTATGGACGACTTGAGGCCTACTCCTTGTTCATAGAATAACATCAATTTGAATTATAATTAAAACTTGCCTACCGTGTGAGTGCCTTGGTTGCTTTTCTTCGTCCAGGGGGACCGAGAGAAGATCCAGGTTGTGTTATGCTTGACGTAAGTAGGTGAATAGGGGACCTATGACACGATGTCACGTGTATTTCTTGGATCTTACCTCTACTCTAATAGAACGATAGCCACCATATATGCTAGTGCGGCTGCAACCTTTACCCTTACTTGTCTTACCGTAGGAAGTCAGTTATCCTGTAATGATATAATCTCACCCCTGTTTTCCTTTTGTGCTTTTACTGTTTTGCCTGATCGGCCGCTGCAGTGGACTACTACCTCGACCCTAGCATTGGACGATACTTCGTGGAGGTGCCCCCGGAGGATGACGATGAGATCGACCTCGTTCAGTAGATCCTACAGTTCGGCTTCGACGATCCGTGGGTGGACTCTTTATGTGCAGCCCTCTCTAGGGAAATTTGGATTTTGGCCGTACTCGGTCGTGTTTGTCTTCTGCTTGTTGCATGATATTCTATTGGGTCCACAGACCTCTAAGATGATGTAATAATTCCAGTGGCGATGTATTCCCTGGACTCTATTTATTTATGTCTTAGTTAAAGTTCTTGTTCTTATACTTGTTGTTGAAAATCCGGCAGCGACACGAGTGCGAGTGTCGTGAGTCGGTGGCTCTTTATGCGCTACTAACTTGAGCGGGACGCGAAAGCGACTAACTCGAGTTAGCACCGCATCGGGGGCCTTACAGTAGGTAATTGAGGTTGCTATTTAATTTAGTAGTAACTTGCAATAGTTTTGAGGTATTTTTGTGAGTAATGTTGAGCTTTTGGTGTCAAGATCTCTAGCCTATAGTGATAGGTGTCGTATTTTTGGCAATCCGTGTTTATTTTCAAAACCTACAAAACTAGTTGAGAACTCAGAACTCTAGCTACTAGATGGATCACTAATCTTTTGAGGGATCGGATATTAGAGTATACTCACATACCATGAGTCGAGGATGCGCAAGGATAACCAAACCCCCATACACTCCTCCTCGGGGTACTTGTCTCTTTGTGAACCTCCTCATTAGATTGAGAGTTACCGATAATAAGTGCATGAGTTCTTCGGACTAATGTAAGTATTGAAAGTTGACACTTCCACCTCCTCATATTTGCTAGCCTCTTCCGTACCGTGCATTGCCTTATTATCAGTAACTCTCTATCTAGTCAGGAGATTCACAAAGAGACAAGTACCCCGAGGAGGAGTGTATGGGGGTTTGGTTATCCTTGCGCATCCTCGACCCGTGGTATGTGGGGGTACTCTATATATTCCAACCCCGCAGAGATTAGTGATCCTTTTAGTAGCTAGAGTTCTCAACTATTTTTTTTTGTTTTTTGTAGTTTTCAAAATGAGGCACAGTTAGCCAAGATGCGACACCTATCACTAATGGGCGCAAGATCAATTGCATAAACATTCATCATTACTCAATCAATACCTCAAAACTATTGCAAGATATCCTAATCTAGACCTAGTGATCTAGATTACCTATACACCACATATAAAACATACCATGAGACATATAAACCAATGCAACAGAAATAACTCTCTAAAGTAAATATAAGTGAAGCACGAGAGTTCTATACTTTCTACAAAAGAAATTAAATGCTCTCAAATAAAATCTAAGTGAAGAAGAAGAGCTAGCAAAACAGGCAGTAGATAAATTTAACTCTCAACAGATATAAGTGAAGCTCTAGAGTGTTCTATGATAAAGTGGAGCGTACATCTCTCCCAATCAAGCATGGTAGGGTCCGGCATTGTAATGACCAGAAAACAAAACAAAACAAAACTAAAAGCAAATATACAGACGCTCCAAGAAAAGCACATATCATGTGAATCAATAAAAATATAGTGTGGAGAAGGACAAACTGATGATTGTTGATAAAGAAGGGGATGCACGGGGGCATCCCCAAGCTTAGACGCTTGAGTCTCCTTGAATATTTTGTGGGGGTGCCGGGGGCATCCCCAAGCTTAAGATTTTGGCACTCCTAAATCTTCTTTCATCATCTCCCTTCGCACAATTGAAAACTTCCTTCACACAAAACTTCTCATAGACTTATTAGAGCGGTTAGTACACTAATAGATAATCTTCCAAAACAGGACAGATTGTAAAGATTGATTTTTCAGGTGCACTTCTGCTGCTCAAATAAGAAAACTCAAAACATATGAAAGTTTCAAAATTGTATAGAGCATGCTGTGTAAAAAATTCATCTCAAAAAGATGAACTGGTGATTTGTTTTGATTTTTTTCCGTCAAGCAGACATAATCTGTTTTCTGGACAACATGTCACAACTTGTGCTTCCCTTATCATAAGAGGCTAGAACTTGGCACAAAAATTGAAAATAAAGATACAATGTTGTTGCTACAGTAGTAACAAAATCCAAGACACAACAAAAGCAAAATAAACCTAATCCGTTTTGGGCTGCCTCCTAGAAGCGCTTCTTTAAAGCCATTAGCTAGGCATGAGTGTAACGATGCTCACAAAAGAATAAAAAGTTGAAGAAAAAAAAAGAGCATCAAAGGAGAAAATATAAATCACATTTAAGTCTAACGTGCTTCCTATGCATGGGCATCTTGTAAGAAAATAAATAACTGAAGCACAAAGTATCAAGCATAGGAAGGTAAAACAAGAGCACCTTCAAGATTTTCAAGATGGAGAGAGGTGTTTTCCTAACATGAAAATTTCTAAAACCAAATTTTCCTTTCTCAAAATAATTTTAAGTAGCATCATGAACAAACTCAACAATATAACCATCAGACAAAGCATGCTTGTCATGATCTACTAGCACATAATCATATAAACTTTCTAAGCATAACTCCTCATTATCAAGAACATTCATAGTAGACAAAAATAGAGGGTTATCATAAGACTTATAAAAATAACAAGGTCTATCATAAATAACAGTAGAAAAATCATCCTTGCAAGTCTCATTCATAGGGGCATCATGGCCACAAGCATCAATTTCATCAAAAATGGATATTTCAAAAGATTCAATAGGATAATAGCAATCAATATAGTATTCAACCTCCTTAGGTAAGCATGGAGGGAAATCTTATAAAGTAAGAGTCACAGAGTTACTCTCATTAGTTAGTAGAGATGGGTAGCTACTCCATTTTTCCTCCTTTTGTTCGTCACTCTCCTCCTCTTTTTCATCCAATGATCTTTCATTTTCAGAAATTTCTTCTGTAGAGTCCTACAAAGCATTAGTCTCTTCCTCTTGTGGAGAGAACCTTTTTATATAGTTAGTAATATAAGCATTATTAAATTCTCAAAGAAATATTTAAGTATATCAAGACTCTCAGATTTGTAAGGGGCATCTTCATATTTTGAACAAAGGAAGCAATTTCATAGGCACTCTTAAAAACAACAAATTCTTCTATTTGTGCTACATCAAAGAAATCATAATGTACCCTAGTATAAGATACCAAGGTTTCATTATCATTACACCAACATTGGAAGGGAAGGTGTTTAAAGGGCAAGAAGCAACAAGATTCATCACAACAATAAGATATATCATAATTAGAGCATAAGTTTCTAGCATATCTATTAACTTGAGATATAATTTTCCATATAAATTTTCCTTTTTCAGACAAGCGGTATTCCTTATAATATTTTTGTTGATCCTCCGTGAATCCACCTTGCCAATAAGATCTAGTTTCAAAGAATTTAACCATTGTAAGAAAACAGAGTAATAAGATAAAGTGTACTTATCAAGTGAACTTATAAGTAGAGCTATGGTCCCCGGCAATGGCGCCAGAAAACAGCCTTGATAACCCACAGGTGTAGGGGATCGCAACAGTCTTCGTGGGTAGGTATAACACTAATTTATTGATTCGACACAAGGGGAGCCAAAGAATACTTATAAGCCTTAGCAGTTGAGTTGTCAATTCAACCACAGCTCCAAAAAGCACTAGACAATATATTTAGTAGCAACGGTGTGTTGACGGGTGTAGTCTTAGAGACTTCCCCAATCACCAACACCACAAAGTAGTAACAAAGTATTAGCAGCAGTGATGAGAGAAATAGTAACAACGAAGGCAATAAAGATGAAAGATGGACCGGGGTTCAAGGTTTCACTAGTGGTAACTCTCCAAGCAAAAAGACAGGTGTTGGGTGAACGAATTACAGTTGGGCAATTGACAAAATTGCACAAACTCTAGCCAAACAAACTAGAGCAATCCTAGTCTAAGAACCAAACATAGGCATGTGTTCCGTATGTAGTTGTACGTGCTTGCAATAAGAACTTGCACAACATCTATTGTCCTACCGTCCCGCTACGAACGGGGCCAAAGGGAACTTACGGAGATTAAGGTGCTCCTGTCAAAGAGCACCCGAACAAAGAATTAGCACTCTATGAACATATGTGATCCTCAAATTATAGCCCATCCCCTTTGGTGTCCCAAGCTGTCACCATTGGGATCACCGGTTCCGGACTATAGTAGGCGCATACAACCGTAGATAAGATCTAGAACAGCAATTATAATCATGCAACCATAACGTGCTCCGATCTGAAATCATGCTACTCGTGCACTAGTAACAAGCATTAAGAACAACAAAATTGCAGCAACAATAATTCATAAACCTCTTAGGATTGAACAAGGTAACAATTCATCGGATCCAAACAAACACAACAACAATTACATCATATGGATCTCAATCATGTGGGGCAGCTCATGAGAACTTTGTATTTGAAGATCAAGGGGGAGAAGATACCAACAAGCTACTACCAAGAACCCGTAGTCCAAGGAGGAACTACTCACGATCCATAATGGGGTGAAGAAGAGTTGATGAAGATGGCCCCGGGTGCCAAGGCCCTCTCCGACAGGGTGCCGGAGCAGGACCCTGGTGACCCCGAAGCGAGGTTTTGATGGCGGCGGAGATCGGGAGCGCTTTTGGAGAAAAGGGTTGGATATCTCGGGTTTTTGTGTCACGGATATTTTATAGGAAAAGGGGGAGTCCGAGGCGGTTCCCAGGTCACCCAGGCGGCCACCCCGCGCGGGTGGGCCCTGGCCGCGCCGGGAGGGCGCCTGGGTCCACCTCCTGGCTCCGTCCTCCGGCTGGAGGACTCTTCCGATGTAGATATTTTTTGTAATTTTTTGGGAATTTTCTGAGCAACTTCATTTTTGGACTTTTTTCTGCATTGCAAAGACAAAACAGACAGAAACTGGCACTGGGCTCTATATTAGTAGGTTAGTCCAATAAATGATTCAAAAGCATGACAAAAAGATGTAGAAATGACACAAAAAGGGCATGGAACGAGCAAAAATTATAGATACGTTTGAGACGTATCAATACTCCACAGAGATGATCATTTATGCATATAGCTATGTGGGGACCTTCACACTATAAAACTTGGCTTGCATATTCCAAGGACGAGCCTCCTCAAACGAGCTCTAGGTCTTCATGAGCGAGCAAGTTGGATGCACCCAACTAGTTCCATTGGAGAGTTTTTCTTAGCTCATATGTGCATCCGTTGCATGGCGATCCCTACTCCTCACATCATATCTATCATTTGGCCTTCTCTCTCCTATGATTGTCCTCATTGATGTGAGCCCTTCTCACCTTTTTGCCTTCCTCCTCCATCATACTTCTCTCTTTACCATCCTAAGTGTCAACTTTCGTGCTTACGCTCATCCATTGCATGAGTGGTCAAAATATTGAAAAGGAGTGGATCAAATTGACTTGTACCTGGCTAGTGGTCTGGGGACGAGTCAAGATAAGATTCCAAAAAGAAGACCAAGTGTGAAACTTTAGTAGATTGAGTTCTCAACAAAAATACTTGTTTCTCATATTCCCTATCCCCTTTCTTGCACGCAAACACCATTTCGAGACATCCGAGTCACGGACAGCGAGAGCTCTTGCACCTAATGTTCTTTCGTTGCTTGTTTCAATGCTAATATAGACTCTTGCATGTTATGACTTGAATTGAATCACATACCTTGATTGCTTTACTTTTCAAAGTTCTTATATGGTTGCTAGCATGTCACCATAGAAATTATGCTTGTTATCATTTACCTACTCGAGGACGAGCAGGAATTAAGCTTCGGGATGTTGATACGTCCCAAACGTATCTATAATTTCTGCTTGCTCCATGCATGTTTTGTGTGATATTTCTATGATCTAGATACACTTTCATACACTTTTGATCATATTTGGACTAACTTATTAACTCAATACACCACAGTGCCAGTTCCTGTTTTCTGCTGTTTTTCTATTTCAGTTTTCCCCCATATTAAAAGTACTCCAAAAATTCGGGAAAATTCAGATAAAAAATCAGCGCAACGGAAGCTTCCGGAACCCGAAGGAGGGCCAGAGGTGCCCCACCTGGTGCCCAGGCGTCCAGGTGGCGCCGCCTAGGGCTTGGCCGCGCCACCAGGGCGCCTGGACCCCTGGTGGCCCCCCTGGCTGCCCCCTTCGCCTATTTAATCTCCGTGACGCAAAACCCCCGAAGACATAACCCTTTTTCGCGATATCGCCTCTATTCCGCCGCCGTCGCGGTTCGAAGATCGGGAGCGCCAGCAGACTTCTTCTCGGCATCCTGCCGGAGGGAGGATTGACCTCCGGGAGCTTCACTTTAACCATGGACGCTTCCCGGATGTGCCGTGAGTAGTTTTCTTTGGACCATGGGTCCGTGATCAGTAGCTATGTGATGTTACCCTCCCCTCTTTGTTCTTCATGGTTTAGTCCTCGTGAGCTGACCTGCATGATCGAGGCACATATGTAATCTTTCTGCTATTTCTATGCTGAGTTTGCTGGGATCTGATGGATTATGAGATTGTGTTCAGATTGTGATTGAATAATATATTTGGTTCTTATCTTTTATATTGTTGTTCTTAAGTAATTCTTGCATGTTCTCCGTTGTTGTTTATTGCTTTGGCCAAGTAGTAGGTAGTGACTCCAAGAGGGAACATTATGCTCGATTGTGGGTTCATGCCCCCTGATGACACGCTTGAGTGACAGAAACATGAGTCTAGGGGATGTGATGTTGCCACAAGGGGGAAAACAACGGTGCTTGTAACCGCGGTTGCAAGGATTGTTTACTTTACGCAAAGTGCTTTTCATGCAGTTGTCTGTTGCTTTGGGTTTACAATTCGGGTGGGGCTCGCAACTTAATACCAGCGAGATGTTCTGCATAGATATCTGAAGGTGGATGATTAGTAGTATATGCAGTTGGATTTCTGTCTACTTATTTTGGCGTACCGCCCATGCTTTTGATCCTCGTCCTTCCTTTGTAGCATAGTTAGCATTGCGGTGCGTTTTTAATCCTGTCAATTCCCAACTGTAATTTGTTTACCTCGCATAGCAGTTTTATCATCTTTTGGGAGAGAGACATCACTAGTGAACATCACGGGACCCCGGTCCATATTCTCATCACTGTTTACACGCTTATTTACTTTCTTGCTTTTACTTTCTATTTGCTATCATTATTATTATCCCTTGCGTTTGATACTTTGTAAACAACAAGACCAGAGAGAGTGACAACCTCTCTGAACTTCATTGGAAGCAAAGTTATTTGTGTCGTGTGCAGGTCCAGCTCAAGGAAACAACTTTTTTCTTATTCGGTGCCATTTTTCCCTTGCCACCTTCTTATCACTACCGGAGTCCTACGGGAGACAAACCCTATCCTCTACATAGGGGAAATTTGCTGCTATCCTACATCTCACCTTCCACTTGGGGTAACCAACGAAGGGCGAGGAACCATTATCATCATCTCGCACATTAGCCACCTCCCGGCCTTGCGCCTCCGTCGAGCGCGCCGCCCGCGCCGGCGAGCCGCCGTCCAGGCCCCCAAAGGTCACGCCTCATGCGTCACGCCTCTCCTCTCTCCCCTGCTCCCTCACCTGGCCTGCCCTCTCTCCCAGGAGCGCGCTGCCCCGCCTTGGAGCTCTTCGGTACGCTGCCCGCTTGCCCACCTCCGCAATCCGACTAGGAGCCGGCCGGATCCGCCCGAGCCCAGCCACGCGGCGACCTCCCCGCCTCGTCCTCGCCGTGAAAACCGCCGCCGTCGGCCTTCCAGGGATCGGGAGCATCCCGTACGAAGACGCCGCCGCCGCCTGTCACGTTGACCCAGGAGTTGGGCCCACCGGCAGCCCAGCGTCCAGGCCGGCGCGCCCCAGCATCCATCGGCCCAACACGCCCCCGGCCCGCGCGTCTCCCTTGCCCGTGGGCGAGCCTGCTCTATGCCTTGCCCCCTCGCCGACATGTGCCAATCCCACTATGGCGAGGAGCCCCTTTTTTTCCTTTTTATTTTTTTCTCTTCTGCATGTTGGGCCGGCCCGTGAGTAATGCTCGCCTAGTGCGTCTGATAGTATCCTATGCTCACCCATGTAGGCCCATTGAGCCAGATTCGGCCCGCGGAGGCTTATTTATTTTTTCCTGGATAGATCAAATATCATATTTTTATTGCATTTTTGAGGTAGCTATATCTTTTCACCGGTAGTTCAGATGGAGATACTTTCTACATCAAAGTTGCTCCGTTTTTGCGTAGATTAATAAAATGTTGCCCTTTTCCATGTTTGCACTTGTCTACATGATGTTTACTTGCAATTTACATCGCATGCCACCGTAAAATATTTCGTTAATAACTTTTTAACCATTGCTCCGATAAAAATGTTCTTTATATGTAACCTTACTAGAATCTTGTGTAGAACATGAATATGTTTCTCTTGCTTGCTAAGAACAAATATAAAATATTGTTTAGGGAAGAACATTAATAAAACTATTAATTGTCGTGGGGTACTTAGTGAATGCCATGTGTAGGATTGTGCCTCACTTAAATTGACTAGCATAGATGGTTACTTTGTGCTTCACCTCTTTCCATGCTTGTGTGTTATGCCATGCTTGAGTGAGATGCCATGTTAACAAACTTTTGCTCATGTTGTGTAGCTAAACAACTTGAACCATTCTAAATGTGCGGTATCGTCGTGTGTGACGAATATTTCACTTAACCTGTTAGTAACCGCTCTCGACGATAGATGTGATACCGTAGTACGTTGTCTCGTGTTGCCTTCTTGCTGATTCTTGCTCGTGATTTCTTCGTAGTAATAGATGCTTGCTTGTTGATTGCCTTTTCCAGGTTTTCTTCTTGTCTGATCCCGCGGTTACTCTCGGAGACGATGCGAGCTTGCGATCGACTACACCTTCGGTTTCGTCTTCTCATCAGGTAAGGGGGAGCATATATCATGCTTATAATTTTCAGGCCACTTGTGCCTAGGTATAGGATAGAACGATTGCTTGATCCTACCACTTCATTTTTATGCCTCTCAAATAAACCCAAACAGCCATGTCCCCCACATCCTAGCAAACCATTGTTTGGCCATGTACCTTTCTTTCTTAACCACTGCTTAGTATGCATGCCTAGGATGCTATCAACGGTTATCCTGTTACTCCTTGGTTTGGGATATCACATTATTATATTGTTGTGGATGATATGATTATTATAATGTTGACTATATTCGATGAAGGATGGAAGGTCAGGCTATCCCTCCTTGGCACTTTGTTCCATTCCATTCACCTAGGATCCGAGTTCCGGGTATTGTGTCTCTTGACGAGCGTGCCTAACTGCGTGTGGGATGCTATGGGGTCCCCTCTTATTACCTACCTAGCTACAAACATTTCTAGTGGTGACCCAAGCTGATTTTACCATTTGAAACGTGTGTGTGACTGGTCCGCGACCGGCAGATTTTAAACAACTCGAGCCAGTGGAGACATGGTTTCTTTTGTTGGTCCACACCTGGAAGCTAGTGGGCTGCCCACATGGTTTGGGTTAGTTACCCCGACCTCGTCCAGATGGAAGAGTACGATCCGAGAGCGTGGACGGCTTTTGGATTGGGTGCGACTCCCCGGGGGCCACCCGGATTTGTGCGTTGTTAGTTAGAGGGACCTGTCATACCGGATCTCTCGGAACTAAATCATAAAATGGTTTCCTGTGATGGGTAGCAACTGGGAGAGATGGGCGTGTGTGTGGAGCCTTGTAATGGGCAGTTGGTACACCCCTGCAGGGTTAAATATTTTCGAGAAGCCGTGTCCACGGTTATGGACGACTTGAGACCTACTCCTTGTTCATAGACAACAACAGCTAGATAATCTTAATAACTTGATCAACGTGTGTGTGCCTTGACTGCTTCTTATTCATCGGTATGCGAAGGGGAGGACAAGGATAGGATATGTGTTATGTTTACGTAAGTAGCCGATAGCAAGACTTGTTGGAGGCAATTCCTCATCGAATGCTTGGTTCTCATCTTACTCTAAATAGATCGTTAGCCACCTCACATATTGCTAGTGCGGCTGCAACCTCACCACTACCCCCATCTTACCGTGAGAAGTTAGTTACAAAACTTGTTGATATAGCTCACCCCTTCTTTTCTCTTTTACGCACATTATGCAAACGATATTGGACTTCAGAGGAGCTCGATGACCCTTCTTCTGGACGCCTTCGCGGAGAATCGACGACGACTAGTTAGGAGGATCCCTGCGGAGAGCCTGGACCCAAGTGGACGTGCGAATGGTGTGTTTTACCTTTGCCACTAGGCATTTGATTGTAGTCTGTACTCAAACATATATCTTCCGCTGATGCAATGTATTAAGGCAATTGTATGCCGATTGTATGATATGTTGTATCCATGTAGCTGTAATGTTGTGATATCATGTTGGAAATCCGGGGCATATGACAGTGTCATATGTCGCGGTGGGACCGATATGTGCTTCGTCCCTGGATCTGGATGGAAACATCTAGATCGGGCCTTACATTTAGCCACGCAGGGCGTAACACTATTCATAAAAACACCATCGGACCTATTGTTAAAGCAGAATCTAGCAATATCATGAGCAATATTGTTTGTTGTTCTGTTTATCTTAAACAACCTTTATGTATGGCATCATCTTAATAGAAAATGGAGCCACACCAATTCAAGTGCATGCATGGGAGGAGCTAGCGGTCGCGAGCATTGTCACCCCACCAAAGAGAGGCCATGATAGCTTGTAGAAAAGATTCTCCATCTAAGAAAGTGATGACTCTTACATGGGTTGCCACTGTCACTTCAAAGTTCAAATGGATTCATGCACCCCCTTCCCATGCAGATCTGGGATACACAATTCCTTGTCCAATTGAAGCAACACATAATCAAGACTTTCTACGGGGACTCCAATCCCTTCTAGTTCATGGAAGTGTACATCGCAATCTACATCGCACGAGGCAGCCGGATGGATATGTGCAACCTCTTTCCACTTTCCCTCTACGAGATCATGTAAACTTTATTCTTCAACTTGAGAAGAGGTTCCATTCTCTCTTGGGAACGAGTTCAAGACGTGTTTGCGACAAATTTCCAAAGGGACTACGTGCAACCACTCACGTCGAGTGAGTTGGTCGTTATTCACCCGAAAATGGGAGAATCAACCCGTGACTTCTTGAAAAGATTCTCCCTAATTTGTAGAAAAATCGACGAGGCTCCCATCTTACCATTACTCATGCTTTCCACAAAGCTCTACTCCATGGAGGGCTTAATAGAGCTCTTAGTTACCACCAACCACATGCTATAGGTAAAATCTTTTGCATAGTGGAAAAATATCTACAAAGAAAGGATGTTGATTGCACAAGGAATTAACAAAGGTTCGCAACCGAGAAAATCTGTCTAAGCCCCACGGCCTGCAAATCATCCACAACCTGCACCAGAGCTTCAGAACTCGGCGCGACCCGATTCAAGCATGACCAAGAGGCCATGGGAAAAGGAGGACCACCCTCGAAGGCTGAGAGCTCACTGACGACCACCAAATCCAGGGCATAGAACCATTTCTTGCCCCAATCTTTCACTGAATCCAGAGGAGAAAAATTGAAGAGTTTGGTGCTCGTACTAGTGCTGTTACCAACTACAAACTTAACCAGGGAGCCGAAGGAATAACACAACTTGACCAGGCTCCTCCAGAACTGAGAGCCACGGGAACTAGAAGCAAATAATGGGATCGAATTAGGGAAGTACTTGCCTTTCAAGATATCGAACCTAAGGGTCCGCATGAACACATGAAGGATACAACAACACAACTTTATAATAAGGAACTTCTTCATCACCGCGGTGTTAATGATGCCCAGGTGACCAACCTATTTGGGCAAGAAGGAGAGGCAGACATTGATAAGGTGAACCTTGCCAACCGAAGAGTTATAACGACCACGCCATGGGAGGACACGGTTGCGTACCTCGAGGATAGCCGGTTCAAAGACACTAGAGGGGAGATGGAGGGGGGAGATGGGAATGCCAAGGTAGGAAAATGTAAGGCCCGATATGCGGTACTGTTCCAGATCTAGATGTTTCCATCCAGATCCCGGGACGAAGCACATATCGGTCCCACCGCGACATATGACATAGCCATATGCCCCGGATTTCCAACATGATATCACAACATTACAGATACAAGGATACAACATCTCATACAATCGGCTTACAACTGCCTTAATACAATACAACAGCGGAAGATACATGTCTGAGTACAGACTACAAGAAAATGCCTACTGGCAAAGAGAAAAACATCGATTCCCATAACCACACGGGTCCAGGCCCTCCGCCGGGATCCGCCTAACTAGTCGACGTCGAGTCTCCATGTGAAACGTCGATCACCATACCTGTTGTCGATCAGAACCCTAAAAAGAGTTTGGGGGTAGTATCATGAGTACAGAAGTACTCAGCATCCAACTGTAGTGGTCATCTGACCCAGCAAGGACTTCATCACTCGTCATTCTAGGACAACTAGTAGTTTACGGTAAGGAAGGGGTAAGTGGTGAGGTTGCTGCCGCACTAGCATTTATGAAGTGGCTAACGATCTAGAGAGTAAGATAAGAAGCCAAGCATTCGATGAGGAATCGCCTCCAACAAGTCTTGCTATCAACTACTTACGCAATCATAACACCTACCCTATCCTTGTCCTCCTCTTCGCATCCCGACGAAGAAGAAGCAGTCAAGGCACACACACACGTTGATCAAGTTATATTAAGATTATCTCAGTTGTTGTTGTCTATGAACAAGGAGTAGGTCTCAAGTCGTCCATAACCGTGGACACGGCTTCTCAAAAAGATTTAACCCTGCAGGGGTGTACCAACTGCCCATTACGAGGCTCCGCACGCACGTCCATCTCTCTCAGTTGCTACCCATCACAGGCAACCATTTTATGATTTAGTTCCAAGAGATCCGAAACGACAGGTCCCTCTAGCTAACAACGAATAATCCGGGTGGCCCCCGGGGAGTCGACATCCATCTCAGGAGCCGGTCGCGCTCTCGATCTGGTCTCAACCATCTGTCGCAGGTTTGGATAGCCGGTTAATCACACATGGGACACCGGGTCCTCAGCCGGACAAGGTGGGCCAGCAAGGGAACTATGTCCTCACTGGTCCAGGTTGGTTTGTAAACAACTGGCGGCCGACCAGCACACACACGGTTTCAAATGGTAAATCAGCTTGGGCCACCACTAGAAATGTTTGAAGCTAGGTAGGTAAGAAAAGGGGACCCCATAAAATCCCACACGCGGTTAGGCACGCTCAGTCTTAAAACCAATACCCTGAACTCGGATCCTAGGTGACTCGAATGGAACAAAGCGTCGGGGCGGGATAGCCTAGACCTTCCATCCTTCGTCGAATATAGTCAACATTTATAATAATCATATACTCAACAACAATATAATAATGTGATATCCCAAACCAAGGATTAACAGGGTAACATCGTAGCATCCTAAGCATGCATACTAAGCAGGGGCTGAGCAACGAGCAATAGTAACATAGCAGTACAAGGTTTGCTGGGAGGGGACATGGCTGTATCGGTTTGAAAGAGGCTGTAAACATGTGGTAGGATCAAACATCGAACCTAACCTAGACTAGCATGCAAACCGCTGGTTGAAATAGAATGGATCATAAGTAATGTATAGTCCTTGCCTGTTGATAAGTCGGGTTCCGAAGGTGTAGTCGATCGTAAGCTCGCATCGTCTCCGAGAAGTATCTGCGGGAGCACACAAGTAAACACTGGAAAAGGCAATCGACGAAGCATCTATTACTATGAAGGAAACACGAGCAAGCATCAACAAGGAGGCAACACGAGACATCCCACCTACCGTTGAGAGCGGTTACTAACAGGTTAAGTGGAGTACCCGTCACACACGACGATACCGCACATTTACGGTGGTTCAAGTTGTTTAGCCACAGGTGATCAACAAAGGTTGTTAACATGGCAAAGCACAGAAGCATGGCAAGAGGTGAAGCATAAATAAACTATCTAATCTAGTCAATTTAAGTGGGGTGAAATCCTAGACATGGCAAACTATTGCGGACCCCACGATATTTATTGCGTTTGGTACTGTTTTTACCTAAACAATATTTTATTATTTTTATTAGCAAGCAAGAGCAGCATAAACACAATCTACATGCAATTCTAGTCAAGTTACATATAAAGAACATTTTAAACAGAGCAACGGTTAAAAAGTTATAGCAATTACAGTTCACAACGGCAGACAGTGTAATTAGCAGGTAAACAACATGTAAACAAGCTCAAACATGGCAACAAGCAACATTTTATTAAACTACGCGCAAAACGGAGCAACTTTCATGTAGAAAGCGTCTCCATGGAGCTACCGGTGAAAATTTATAAGCATCGCAAAAAAAAACTAATACAATCTGCCTAAATAAATAAATAAAACCTAGAAAAAAAACTAAACGGGCCGAAACTAGTCCTATTGGGCCCAACAGAAAAAAACAGAACTAATAAAAAACTAAAAAAATAATATAAAAAGGGGTGGCTCACCTCTAGGCCGTGGCCCAAGTGGCCTGGAGGCGGCCGGCCTGGGCTGCGCTGCGCTGGGCCAGGCCCATGTGGCTTGGACGTTGCTCCCGTCCCAGATCGGGTCACGGCTGGCGGCGGTTGCCTGGCCGGCTCGGGCAGCAGCCATGGAAGCTCCGGGCGCCGGCGACAGGGGGCTGCAGGGTCCAGGCGAGGCGGCGGGGGTGCTTGGACGAGTGGAGGTGCTGGCGCGAGGGGCGACGAGGCCCCGCCGGCGATGGGGTCCGGGGGCGGCCGCCGCGAGCTTCTGCTCCATAACCATGTAGGCCGGCGCGACCTAAGAGAGAGGAGAAGAGCATGGATGAGAGGCGAGGTAGGAGAGGGAGAAGAGAGGGGCGACGACGACCTGGACGTGCGGCACGCGGCTGCCGGCGGCGCGCTCCGGCGGCCGGAGTGGAGGCGGCGGCGGCTGCTCCACGGCGTGGAGCTCGGGCGCGAGAGAAGCTACACCGCGGGCTGACTACGGGCGTGGGGATGCATCTGGGCCGTTGGATCGAGTGATCCGACGGTCCAGATCGCAGGAAAATAGGGTTTAGGTAAAAATGGGGATAAAATTGCGAAAATGGGGTGTTTTTTGCCAGATCTGGGCCTGGTGGCTGCCTAGGTGCTTAAGGGAAACCCTAAGTGGGGTGGTGGTCTTTATATAGCCCCGGTGGCTGGCAGTTTGCAAAAACATCACCGGTTTTTCTCTCGCGCGCGCGGTGCTCACGTTTCTGACCACCGGGGGTCCGCAGGACCTCCGACTCGGGTAAAACTTCGAACTGCGCGATCAGCACGTCGAGCCGGCGGCGTTCACCTCGCGCTAGAACCGTTCCGAAAACACTTTCTGGCGCGCTATAAAAATATCCCGTTTACTTATTAAACGGGGTTTCTCGTTCCGTTGGTTGCGACTGATCTCGTGCGGTTTTCGCGACGGTGATCGGGTGAAACCCGGTGTCGCAAAGGTCGAGTGTCAGGGTGGCAAGGGTCGGTCTCCATCCGATACGAGATAAGAGGGGGAAAATTAATCGCCGATCGATAAATCGGGGACGCAAACACCACAAACAAATCAGACAATCAAACAATTTACACCGAAAACAAAAAATTTATTTTTTGTGAAAACTGGGCTGTTACAGAAAAGGGGAAGGAGCCCAACTTACAGTTGATAAGGTTGGCTACTCTGGTGGCCTCATCCTCGTCCACACCAAGGACAATGGCTTCACTCTTAGTTAGATTAATCTTGAGACCAGAGAGCTCTTCAAAACACAGCGGAAGGAATTTGAGGTTAGCTATGCAATTATCATTGTTTTGGAACAGAATCAAAGTATCATCGACATATTGAAGATGAGAAATACCCTCAAAAATAAAATGAGAAGCAACATAAAAGGTGTGGTTTGTCGCAACCGCTTTCTCGAGAATCCTAGATAGAGCATCAGCAGACTATGATTTCGACCGCAAGAAAGCCTTACCCATAAATGAATGGCCTGTTGAAATACCTTATTGTATACCGTACGTGTAGTAGTTGTGATTGTTTTGGAGTTGTTGTAATCTGTTGGTTTCGGTTGAGTAGAATCTAGCTTTCTTGTAGATCAAGTTGTATCACAACCGAAACCAATTCTCCATGTAAATCCTTTGCGCTTATGCGCCTATATTAATACGTACGAGTCCATGCTGGAGATACGGAAAACCCTTCCCTCTATTTTTCACATGGTAATCAGAGCCTAAACCTCTTCTCGCACATCAATCTAGAGCCCTAGCCATGTCATCGTCTTCCTCCTCCAGCCTTCCCTCTAATCCCTTTAGCCAGCAAGTCACAGAGAGCCTCACGAGAGACAACTTCTTGCTCTGGAAAGCGCAGGTCCTCCCGCAGATCAGGGGCTCCCGGTTGTTCGGATACATGGACGGCGCCACCGCCGCCCCTGCCGAGTTCTTGGAGGTTCAGAACGCGGATAAGAGTGGAACTGTGAAGGTTTCCAACCCCCTGTACGAGCAATGGCTCAATCAGGACCAACAAGTGCTTGCCTACGTGATGGGATCTCTCTCCCGAGAGGTTCTGGCAAAAGTCTCGGACATCACGTCCGCGGCTCCTCTCTGGACAGCGATCAAGGAGATGTATTCGTCCCAATCTCGGGCGCGGGTGATCCAGCTCCGCGGACAACTCACCAACATAAAGAAGGGCGACATGACTGCATCAGCCTACTTCACCAAGATGAAGGGAATCGCTGATGAGATGGTTGCGATTGGTAACAAAATTGATGATGATGATTTGATCTCGCAGATTCTTCATGGTCTCGACAGCGAGTACAACTCGTTCGTGTCTGCCATCTCGGCCACGACTGGACGAGCTGACCAGGCACCCATATCCTTGGGCGACTTGTACGGGCAGCTCCTGGCGGCAAAGAGTCGTCTCGAGTCTCAGGCTCATGGCGGGTACTCTGCCAACCTCGCCAACAAAGGAGGATGTGGCTCCTCCAGTGGCGGGAATCGCTGGAACAACAGCGGCAATGGTGGCCATGATGGCCGCAGCAACAACAGTGGCGACGACTATCAATCAAAGCCGAAGCAAGGTGGGAGCGGCGGCTATCCAGGAGGCTATGGTGGCGGCCACTCTGGTGGCTACCCAGGGGGCAACCAATCTCAAGACAGTGGCTATGGTTCTGACGAAAAATGTCAGATCTGTCGTCGTGAAGGACACGAGGCATACCGCTGTTGGAACAGGTTTGACAAGAAGTTCCGCACACCACCAGCACCAAAGAAGACGGTGAATTCCGTGGCAAACTACGGAGTGGATACCAATTGGTATGTCGACACCGGGGCGACCGATCACATCACTAGTGAGCTAGACAAGCTCACGGTACATGATCGCTACCACGGTCAAGAACAAGTTCATGCAGCGAATGGAGCAGGTATGGAAATAGCACACATTGGTCAAATGCAATTTCATACCCATGATCGTCCTTTGCATCTTAAGAATGTCTTACATGTTCCATCCACATCGAAAAATCTTATTTCAGCTTATAAACTTGCTCATGACAATTCTGCTTACATTGAGTTTTGGCCTGAATTTATTTCTATCAAGGATCAGGCAACGGGAACGGTTCTGCTCCACGCTCAGAGTAGGGGTGGCCTCTATCCTCTACCATGCAAGTCGCCATCCCTTGGACGACAAGCTCTTTCAGGAAGCAAACCTTCCTCTTCTTGGTGGCATAGGCGTCTAGGGCATCCTTCGTATGTGGTGGTCGATAGAATTCTTAAAGACAATGATCTTCCTTTTTCCCATAAACAACATGAGTTAGTTTGTGATGCCTGTCAGAAGGCAAAGAGCCATCAGCTCCCCTATCCTAGTTCAACTAGTGTTTCTAGTGCTCCTTTAGAGCTAATTTTTTCCGATGTATGGGGTCCTGCCACACCTTCAGTGGGCAGAAATAAATTCTATGTAAGATTTATTGATGATTGTAGTAAGTTTACATGGATATATTTGCTCAAGAATAAATCTGATGTTTTTCAGAAATTTCATTATTTTCAGCATCATGTCGAGCGCCTTTTTGATAAGAAAATTCTTGCTATGCAAACTGATTGGGGAGGTGAATATCAAAAGTTAGACTCCTTTAATCGAATTGGTATTTCTCACCATGTATCATGCCCGTATGCTCATCAGCAAAATGGCTCTGCAGAACGCAAGCGCCGTCATATTGTTGAAGTTGGCTTATCACTTCTCGCTCATGCATCTATGCCGCTTAAATTTTGGGATGAGGCATTCCTTACTCCTGTCTATCTTATTAATAGGCTTCCTAGCAGAGTCATTCAATTTCAGACACCCATGGAGCGTCTCCTACATGCTAAACCCGATTACTCCTTTTTACGCATTTTTTGGTATGCAGTATGGCTTAACCTTCGTCCCTACAATCAATGCAAGCTTCAATTTCGCTCGAAACAGTGTGTGTTTTTAGGATATAGTGGCCTTCACAAAGAATATAAATGTCTCGATGTCGCCACCGGTCGCGTTTATATATCCAGAGATGTTGTTTTTGACGAGTCCACATTTCCGTTCTCCAATCTCCACCCGAACGCCGGCGCCCAACTCCGAGCAGAAATTCTTCTTTTGCCACCACATCTTCTTAATCCTTTCACTCCTTTAGATCATGGGGATAATTTGCATAATGAGCATGTGTCAATTTCTGCTAACAATGATGCTGATAGCACCGAAAACAGTATTTTTGGAGGTGATTTTATGCAGGCAGACTCGGATGCAGATGATCCGGCACACCGAACGCGGGGGATACAACTGACGGCGGCGAATCTGCCGCGGGATCCCCCGATGCCAGCCCTTCGCCGCTGGAAACCGCGTTCCCGCCCGCGGGATCAGCACCCGTCAGGCGCACTAGGCGTGGAGTCCGCGGAAGTGACGGGCCTCGCATTTCGTACGGGCCCGCTGAGGAGCGAGTGGCTCCAAACTCGCCAGGTGTCGGGTCGCGGCTGGAGGACGCGGTGGCTCCCGAACGCGTCGAGCACTGCATACCAAGTGGCAGCCCGGCGAGCGCGTAGCAATCAACATTTCTAACCTTTTTGTGAAACTATTTCACAATCTGAACTTAGTTGCAAACTATTTCACAAAACTAACCCTTTTTTGTAGCGCCCAACCACCAGGCGCTATACACACGCATCTAGCGCCCCTGTCAGAGGCGCTAAGACCCTGCCAGCGTGTCAACGTGGATCCCCACCGGGCCCCACCCTGAAAGTGTAGCGCCTGATGAAGAGGAGCTACACATATAGGCTTAGCGCCTGATGGTAAGGAGCTACACAATTCAAAATTTTAAATTTCTGTGCTGTTGTAACTTTTATCTGTTTTGAGATGACGATTGCATTAGATGCGTTGCTCGGATGAGGTCGACCCCAAAAAATATTTCTCTATGTGATGTGCTCTACAACATTTATTTAGGAAGTTTATTTGTTTGAGCTCGTTTGGATGGTGGAAATGCTTGTTGAACACAGCTACTTTATGTTTACTGCTGAAACTTTTATTTTGTGCAATGTTTGCTTGATGATGCCATCACATCCGTGCATCTTTTGCATATGTTTTCTTCACATAGATTGCTCAGCAACATGTGTATTTTAATATCATGTACTTGTTTGTCATGATATCTTGATGTAGCTTGCTCATGTGTTTTTCGAAAGTATTGTACTTGTTAATCTGTTTTCCTTAGTCGCATATAGTTGCATCTTGCTAGCTTTGTATCTTTTGATCTATGCCTCCTATGTTTTCATCTCAATGGAATACATTGCTTCTTGACATGTCTATTATCATGCTATGCACTGATATGTCATGTTATCTTTCCTATACATGAATATATTGAGGTCTCAAAGTGACTACTTGCTGTTTTTGCCAACATCACTGAAAATCTGCTAAGTCTGGAGTATATTTTACCTGTCTTGCATGCTTGTTATATAATTTTATATGGGTACTTTGAACACAAGTGTTATATATGAATTGTTGAGCATCATTTATACTCCATGTTCATGTATTGTATTGTCATGTTGTTGTAGTTTAAATATCACTTTTGCTACTGATTAGGGAGCATGATAATAACAGTTTGCCCTGATTCCTGGTTTCCACTAAGTCTGTAATCTGAAGTAGCTCTCTTGCATCCGGGCAAACTGTAACCTGGTTAGTGGAAATCAGAAATCAGGGCAAACTGTTATTATCATGCTCCCTAATCAGTAGCAAAAATGATATTTAAACTACAACAAAATGATAATGCAATACATGAACATGATGTCTACATGATGCTCAGCAATTCATATATAACACTTGTGTTCAAAATACCCATATAAAATTATATAACAAGAATGCAAGACAGGAAAAATATACTCTAGACTTAGCAGATTTTTAGTGATGTTGGCAGAAACAGCAAGTAGTCACTTTGGGGCCTCAATATATTAATGTACAGGAAAGATAACATGACATAGCAGTGCATAGCATGATAGTAGACATGTGAAGGAGCAATGTATTCCATTGGGATGAAAAACATAGGAGGCATGAATCAAAAGATACAAAGCTAGCAAGATGCAACTAAGGAAAACAGATTAACAAGTATATTACTTTCGAAAAACACATGAGCAAACTACATCAAGATATCATGACAAACAAGTACATGATATTAAAGTACACATGTTGCTGAGCAATCTATGTGAAGAAAACATATGCAAAAGATGCACAGATGTGATGACATCACCAAACAAACATTGCACAAAATAAAAGTTTCAGCAGTAAACATAAAGTAGCAGTGTTCAACAAGCATTTCCACCATCCAAACGAGCTCAAACAAATAAACTTTCTAAATAAATATTGTAGAGCACATCACATAGAGAAATTTTTATTTTGGGGTCGACCTCATCCGAGCAACGCATCTAATGCAATCGCCATCGCAAAACAGATAAAAGTTACAACAGCACAGAAATTTAAAATTTTGAATTGTGTAGCTCCTTACCATCAGGCGCTAAGCCTATATGTGTAGCTCCTCTTCATCAGGCGCTACACTTTCAGGGTGGGGCCCGGTGGGGGTCCACGTTGACACGCTGGCAGGATCTTAGCGCCTCTGACAGGGGCGCTAGATGCGTGTGTATAGCGCATGGTGGTTGGGCGCTACAAAAAAGGGTTAGTTTTGTGAAATAGTTTGCAACTAAGTTCAGATTGTGAAATAGTTTCGCAAAAAGGTCAAAAATGTGGATTTCGCCGGCGAGCGCTAGTGTTTGTGCTGGTGGCGTCCGATCCGAGGCAGAAGCTTCTGCCTCTGGTGCTGTCGGTGCGGGATCTTCTGCACCTCCCGTACCACAACCACAGCCAGCTCTCCGAGCACATACAAGGTCCGAAAGTGGAGTTTTTTGTCCTAAATTTTTTACCGATGGATGTGTTCGTTGGGCAGGTTTTTGCAGTACAGAAGAACCTGCAAATCTAAACGAAGCCTTTGGTGACGCCAAGTGGAGACATGCCATGGACGAGGAATACATGGCTCTCATGCGCAATGACACATGGCATCTTGTTCCTTTTAAAAAGGGATGCAACGTTATTAACTGTATGTGGGTATATAAAGTCAAGCGCAAATCTGATGGTACTATTGATAGATACAAGGCACGCCTCGTTGCTAAAGGTTTCAAGCAACGTTATGGCATTGACTACGAAGATACTTTCAGTCTTGTAGTCAAGGCAGCGACAATAAGGTTAATTCTTTCTGTTGCTGTTACAAGAGGGTGGTGTATGCGACAGTTAGATGTGCAGAATGCGTTTCTTCATGGCGTTTTAGAAGAGGAGGTCTATATGAAGCAACCACCATGGTATGAGGACCCTAAGAAACTTGGTTTTTTGTGTAAGTTGGATAAAGCACTATATGGGTTGAAGCAGGCACCACGTGCATGGTATTCTCGTTTATCCACTAAATTATAGTCGCTTGGTTTTGTTTCATCAAAGGCAGATACATCCTTATTCTTTTTTAGTAGAAATGGAATCACCATATTCATGCTAATTTATGTTGGTGATATTATTGTTACAAGCTCATGTCCAAAGGTAATTGAGGCACTTCTCCATGATTTGCGTGAGGATTTCTCTCCGAAGGATTTGGGAGGATTGCATTATTTTTTGGGAATAGAGGTTTCACCAATAGAGAAAGGAATTGTTTTATCGCAAGGAAAATACATTGCAGATATAATCAAGAGAGACGGAATGAAGGATTGTAAACCAGTCACAACTCCTCTATCAACCTCTGAAAAGTTGTCGTTAACAGAAGGTGACCCACTTGGTGGAGAAGACTACTAAATACAGGAGTATAGTTGGTGCATTACAATACTTAACATTAACTCGGCCTGATATATCCTTCTCGGTTAATAAGGTTTGTCAATTCTTGCATGCACCCACGACTATGCATTGGGCAGCAGTTAAAAGAATTATTAGATACCTTAAATATACATCTTCTATTGGACTGAAAATTATAAAGTCAGATTCATCTCTTGTTAGTGCATTCTCTGATGCTGATTGGGCAGGCTGTCCCGATGACAGAAAATCCACCGGAGGTTTTGCAATATTTTTTGGTTGTAATCTTGTATCTTGGTGTGCAAAGAAACAACCTACAGTATCAAGATCCAGCACAGAGGCAGAGTATAAGTATCTTGCAAATGCAACAGCAGAAGTAATCAGGGTTCAATCATTATTGCAAGAACTTGGTGTTAGACATCCACAAGTTGCAACCTTATGGTGTGATAATCTTGGTGCCAATTACTTATCAGCAAATCCCGTGTTCCATGCTAGGACCAAGCATATTGAAGTTGATTATCATTTTGACAGAGAAAGAGTCGCAAGTAAGCTGCTCAATATTCGGTTTATACCCACAGGAGATCAAGTTGCAGACGGGTTTACAAAGCCCTTGGCAGTCAGGCAACAAGAGGCTTTTAGGCGCAATCTCAACTTAGCTAAGTTATGATTGAGAGAGGATGTTGAAATACCTTATTGTATACCGTACGTGTAGTAGTTGTGATTGTTTTGGAGTTGTTGTAATCTGTTAGTTTCGGTTGAGTAGAATCTAGCTTTCTTGTATATCAAGTTGTATCACAACCAAAACCAACTCTCCATGTAAATCTTTTGCGCTTATGCGCCTATATTAACACGTACGAGTCCCTGCTGGAGATACGGAAAACTCTTCCCTCTATTTTTCACATGGCCTCCCTTGGTAGAAGATGGGGAAGTCTCCGAGGATATATTAACCATTAAATTACATGCAAAATTTTGCAGTAACCATGCAAATCCATGGATCACACACGTAAAAGTAGTAGGTAGCTTTACAATAATCTACTGGAGCATTAATTGTGCACATCGAGAGGTAAATAAAGATCTAGAAGATACAGTAATAAGCATCTCAGGCTCCCACCCAACTCGATCGATCTTGCATTTGTAGTTGCAGCTGTTCTTCTTGTGCTTGGTAACGTACGTATGTAGTATTGTAGATTGGATTGGATTGATTAGTAGCTGTAGTTCTTGACGAACATGCCTTCCTTGGCCTCGGCGGCCTCGCCGTCGCTGGTGTACTTGCCTAGCTGCGCCAGCGAGTTTGCCTTGGCGCGCAGCAGCAGCGCCTCCTGCGCCGCCTTCACGTTCTCCGGCCGGCCACCCCACGTCTTGAGGCACGTGTTCTGCAGCGCCCTGGCGTAGGAGAAGGAGACGTGCCACGGGTTGGGGCCCTGGTTCATGGCATTGAGGTTGAGCGTGGCCTCCACCTCCGACTGGCCTCCCGACAGGAACATGATGCCGGGGACGGCGGGCGGGACGCGCCTGCTTAGGAGCTTGAGGGTGTAGTCGGCGACCTGCTCCGGCGTGGCCCTGTCCTTGCACTCGGCGCCGGGGGTGACCATGCTGGGCTTGAGCAGGATGCCCTCGAACATGACGTTGTTCTGGGCCATCTGGTAGAAGGTCTCGGCCCACACCTTCTGCGCCACCTCGAAGGTGCGCTCGATGCCGTGCTCCCCGTCCAGCAGGATCTCCGGCTCCACGATGGGCACCAGGCCGTTGTCCTGCGAGATGGCGGCGTAGCGGGCGAGGCCCCAGGCGGCCTCCTTCACGGCCAGCTCCGAGGGGCCGTTGGGGATGCTCACCACGGTGCGCCACTTGGCGAACCGGGCGCCCTGCTGGTAGTAGGCCGCCTCCCGGGAGGCGAGGCCATCCAGGCCCTGGCACCATGACTCGTCGTTGGAGCCGGTGAGCGGCACCAGGCCCTTGTCCACCTTGATCCCGGGCACGATGCCCTGCTCCACCAGGATGTCCACAATCTTCTTGCCGTCCACGGTGGACTGGTACAGCGTCTCCTCGAAGAGGATGGCGCCGGAGATGTGGTTGCCCAGCCCAGGGACGGAGACGAGCAGCGTCCGGAACGCCTGCCGGTTCGCCTCCGTGTTCTCCAGGCCGATCGAGTCCAGGCGCTTCCCGCAGGTGGCGTTGGACTCGTCCATGGCCAGGATGCCGCGCCCCGGCGACGCGATCGTTTTCTGCACGTCAGTCCAGTCCAGTCCAGTCCGTGAATCAAGCAACCAATCAATTCAGAACCAGAACCACACCGGCCGGCCGGCGAGGCGGCGACAGGTCGCAACGCAAGTACGTACCGCGGTTTTGACGAGCTCATCGTCGTAGGCGCCGGCGCGGACGACCATGGACACCCTCGGAGTTGCAGTGACCTGACGAGCGACGCCCCATTCGGCCTTCTTGGGGAGGAAGGAGGACTTGAGGAGAGTAGCAGATGCCATGTCTTTTTTTCTTCTTCTTCCTTTCTTGCTTGAAACTCACCTCACCTCAAGCTCAAGCTGCTATCCTCTCTGCTTCGCTCGCTGAGACCAATGGACTCATATTTGAATGGGTGGCACGAGGGGATATGAGGTGTGGGGTGGAGGTTTGGATGGCTCATCAATGGCTGGCTGTCCATTGCCCTTGCCCCAGTAATGTCCCCTTTTGTCCTGGCTTGGCTCACTGCGGGATTGTTGCTGGCCTCAAGATGGCTGACATCATCACCTGCGGCCACGTTTAACCGGGAGCCTATCCATCGTATGGCACACATTTCTCCGGATAGGGCATCCATGGATGGATAGATCAACCAACCCGGGTGGGATTTTTTTTTAAATAATACATTTATTAAAAAAATTTATGAAAATAATGCACGTTTTTAAAAAATTTCAAAAATAATACACCTTCGGCCACGGCGTGGCCGATTGGATCCAGTTGGCCACGCCGTGGCCGATAGGATGCCATTCGGCCTAGCCGTGGCCGACTGGAACACAGCAGCAGTTCTATCGGCCCAGTAGCCATGCAGTCGGCCTGGCTGTGGCCAATTGGCCCAGTTGGCCAGCCCGTGGCCGACTGGATAAAAAATATTTTTTGCTAAAAAAAATATGTGCTCCATTGGGCCTCACGAACTTTCGGCGCTGAGGACACCGGGATTGGGATGCTTTCGGTGGTGAGGTGACAGGGATTGAAACGCTTTCAGCGCTGAGGAGACAGGTTCAGACACTTTCGGCGCTGAGGAGAGAGGGTTGGGACGCTTTCGGCGCTGAGGAGACATTGATTGCGCTGAGGGTTGGGTAGCGCACTGAGGCTCGTCGGTTCTTTAAAAAGACCTTATATTTGCCTCTTTTTCTCCTCATTCACTCTTCTCCTTTTGCAGTGATGGATGAAGGCTCAAGCTCGAAGAATAAGAAGAAATCTAGTGGTGCATCACCAAAGCTGACTGAAGATAGTGATGATGAATTTATGCCAGACAAGCACGAAAACTTACCGTGGAAAAAAAACAGGTAACAGTGTTGCATCAGTGTCATCCAAGAAGAAGAAATCAAGCGATGCATCAGCAAAGCCCGCTGAAGATAGTGATGATGACTTTATGCCAGACAAGCACGGAAACTTACCGTGGAAAAAAAACAGGTAACAGTGATGCATCAGTGTCATCCAAGAAGAAGAAATCAAGCGATGCATCAGCAAAGCCCGTTGAAGATAGTGATGATGACTTCATGCCAGACAAGCACGGAAACTTACCGTGGAAAAAAAAGTGTTGACGACTTTATGTACTGTTAGCGATAAGCACTACGTTGTATCTTACTTTCAGTTTAAGTGGTTTCATTTAATTTATGTCGTACCATGTCGTACGATTATTAGCAAGAATAATGATGAAGAGTTGATGTAGTGAATAGGCATAAGTCTCATACATAGAATAGGCATATGTCTCATACATAAGCATAGGCATAAGTCTCATACATAGAATAGGCATAAGTCTCATACATATAATAGGCATAAGTCTGATAGGGAGGAGCTTCAAGGATGGCGTCTGGGACGGCGGTCAGGAAGTGTAGTAGGCGTCGTCCAGCCATACCTGTGAGGTGCCCTAAATTGCCGAAGAGGAATCCCAGAACCGTCGTGATCATACTATGTCTCCTGGGTGGGGCCTGGTGGAGGAGTCGAATACATGTCTATCCAGTCGTTCTGCTGCGACATGTAATCATGTGTACTGTCCTCAGGATCTGGTTCACTAGCCCACACAGATCCAGACATAGGCGTATCATTTCCGGTTCCTGTAGGATGAAACATAAGTACTGAAGACAAAGTAGTTCCAATTATAATTATAAAGTGACATACCCTGCTGTTGTGACGCTGGGTGAAACGAGGGAGGACCATCCTGCGGGTACTGCCATGCTGAACCTCCCGCTTGGTCAGGACGGGGTGGCTGATACGGGTAGCTAGACGTGGGACCCTGTTGCTGGTACTGCCATGCTGAACCTCCCGCCTTGTCAGGACGGGGTGGCTGATACGGGTAGCTAGACGTGGGACCCTGCTGCTGGTACTGCCATGCTGAACCTCCCGCCTGGTCAGGACGGGGTGGCTGATACGGGTAGCTAGACGTGGTACCCTGCTGCTGGTACTGCCATGCTGATCCCCCCGCCTGGTCAGGAGGGGGTGGCTGATACGGATAGCCAGATGTGGGACCTTGTTGCTCTACACGTGGACACGGGTGGTGTCGATGCTCAGTGGAGGAACACGGTGGTCGCTGTAGAGGATGATGTTGAACAACATCTGAAGTGCGGTTGCACGTGATAACATCGTAGAGAGCTCGTAACTTCTGTTGAATGCGTGCAAAATGACTCCGGTATGGAAGAAGAGGGCCTGACGATGATGAACGTGCAAGCGCATTCATCTCATCCCTCAGATCGAGTGTAATGTCAGCCTGGAATTGAAACGATGATTTAATAAGTAACCACATCAACGTATTAGTTAACTAAATGCATTTGGTAAAGAGAATATATGTTACCGCTAATTGTCTGGAGCCGGAAGTATCAAAGCTGGGGTACGTGTCCCCCGTAGCAGGGACGGGCATCACCTCAGGGCGAGAGTGCTGAATGATGCGCAACCGTGTTCCGGCCATGTACCGTCGCAGATAGACATTGAATTGATGGATATCAAACCTGGCATCCTCGTTCCAAATGCGTGTCGTGGCAGTCTCCCACTCTGTAATGTATGGCTGAACTCTCTGAAGCCACTAAGTGAGTGTCCTATTTACCCCCTTCCTTGTGATCCTAAAATTATGGTTTGTGTTCAAAATTAAATAATACATACACCGATGGATCAAATAAATAAATTGTGCGCACACATATGGAATGTTAATAATACCTGTGAATTTTTGGTGGCAGTGGATCCTCTGTAGACGGAGGGTCAACCAACTGTTGAAGACCAAATTGCCTCATAACTCTTTGTTGCGCCATCACCTCGACGAAGACATCAAACATGATCTTTGATTTTGTCATCCAATAATCCCGATCCCTTGTGCACAGAACAGAAATACCGTTGGGGTATCTTGCAGCTATGGCTTCTCGTGTATATGGCTGCCAGATCACACCAGTGTACACATCGAACTGCTCGTTTAATGCTGTGTAGGCTCGCCTTATCTGTTCAGTAGCAAACCGTCTCTGTGCAAAATAACAGTTAGCGAAAGTTAGCGAAGGATCTTTGTGACAAATTATGTTGCAATGCAAGAAATTGTAGCATGACACACACCTTGCAACGTGTCCAACACATGCCGAAAGTAGGCATGTCTATGCGAGCAGCATCGTTCAGCTCATCGGAAGGCCAACTGTCCTCAATATGTATGTTCGGACGTCCTATAGAGAACCTCTCCCACGACCACAACTGTAAAAATATAGGGCAACCGAGAAGGGCTACCTTGTTACCTGGCGGCAACGTGCAACCCTTGCACATACCTCGGTAAGTAGCCGCTAAAACCGCAGAACCCCAACTCCTCTGTGTGATATTCTTAAGCTCCACAGCTGATGCGATCTCCAGTGCAATACCAATGTAGCGTGCGCTAATACTTGTCACATGGTTCTCTGTGAACATCACCTTCCCTAGAAGCCACAAAAGGTATGCCTCTAGGCTCCGCGTGATCTGTGTCGCTGTCAACGGTACATGTGGATACCCCGGAAACTTCTGAATCTGTATTGAGTAAAGAGAAGGTGTTACTAAATAAGGAAAGTACTTATGAAACGAGATAATATATGAACACAGAAATGTGAACTTACCTGAAAATTTGGCAACCAGTCATACTTAGGTTCATGAGCCTCTGAGGCAAAGTCCGGAGCACCTGCATACAAATGCGCGAAGTGCGCTGCCATATCATTTTGCCAAGTAGATGTTGCCGCCAGAGGTCCAATGGCTGACCCCGCCAATGGTAAACCCAACAAGAAGGACACATCCTCCAGAGTAGGAGCCATCTCTCCCGAACGAAAGTGGAACGTGTGAGTCTCAGGCCTCCATCGGTCCACTAAGAAACTCAGAAGAGACCCGTCAATGGCGAGGCGTGTAGAGGTTTCCGTGGCTTCAACAAGACGCGCGAAAGGTAAAAGCCCAACCCATTTCAACCTGCATTAAATAAAACAAGACGCGCGAAAGTTTCAGCCTTTGATGTACATGATCGAAAGAATTAAATAAAACACGTACCTTTGAACCCAATCCGGGTGTATCCTCCAGTTTTCCTTTGGAGTACGAGTGATGAGGGGCTCGATCTTCTGGTGCCGACATAATTTTGCAGCACGATGCTTACTATCAATTTCCGGGTCTTATTTAGACATAGTTGTACGCACAATACAAATTTGAACAAATAGTGGCAGACTTAGTACACATTAAAACCATAGTGCGACACTTAATACAAATAAAGAACATAGTGGCAGACTTAGTAAAAATTAAAACCATAGTGCGACACTTAATACAAATAAAGAACATAGTGGCAGACTTAGTACAAATTAAAACCATAGTGCGACACTTAATACAAATAAAAACCTAGCTTCTTCCTCTGCCTCTTCCTCCTCTTCGTCCACGGTTGCCTCGTCCACGCACAGAAGCACCGGCAGTGACGAAAGTGGGACAACTAGTGTCCCTATGGCCAAATAAATTGCATAGAATGCATTGCATAGTGCGGCCTCCCGCTTCAGATTCATCCATATCATTCCGGATCCGTTGACACTGTCGTCTACCTCTACTTGTACGCATATTAGCTGGGTCTGGAATGTATCGTCTTTCAACAGGATTTACGGTGTTGAAGTTACCCATTGATCGAAATCCTTGCAACTCACCCGTCCAGGTATTAAGGACAACCTCTTTCAGAAAATATGGAGACACGAACGAGATTGCATCCATTCCAAGCTGCCTGCAAGCAGCAAGTACATGCGAGCAAGGTAGGTGTAGCAACTTTGGTTTGTTGCATGTACACTCACATGTTGGCCAGGCTTCATTTCCAATTTTGACCTCATGGGTCCTCATCTCATTTTCACATTCGAATTTGTTGTTAGCTAAGCGTACCTCAAACCTTCTTTCTTGATTTCCGATGGCGACTACAGTGTGTGACATAGCTTTTTCCATCTTTTCATCCATGTACTTCATAACCCTCTCATAGTAACGTGTGTTAGGGTTTTTCATCATATGCATCTCAGCTTTTGCACGTCTATCTCTGAAATACTTGACCGTGCCATAGAAAATACCCTCAACCAGAGCTGTAAGTGGCAATGCCCTGTTCCCTTGAGGACAAAGTTATATGTTTCAGCAAGGTTGGTAGTCATGACACCATACCTTGCTCCATGTGTGTCATGCAACAAAGACCACCTCTCTAGAGGCTCATGATCTATCCATTGTTCAAATGTTTTAATAGTCCTCCCAAGCCTTCTCCTAGTACCCGGTGGGTCAAATCCTGGCAAGTCGCAAAGCCCAACAGATTCTTCCTCCACGGAAGCTGTTCCTGTTGCTAACTGTGCAGCTACTGCCGCTACCTGTGCCCTCACAGCTGCATCTCGTGCAGCTTTCCTATCCCTAACATGTCTCTGTGTGCACACATTAAGTCTTTGACGGATCAAATTGTACTTCCATACCTGATTCTGTTTGCACAGTTTTTTGAAAAGATTCATAAGGTTCTTATTTCTAAACTGGGAGAAGAAATTGGCACTGAGATGACGCATGCACCATCGACTCTGCAAGTCAAGCCATGGAGTTTGTTCATCAGGCCCAGGGTTTGTCAGTTTCTTTATCGCACTCAATATACCTGCATGCCTATCATGAAGGATGCACACATTCGGCTTATTCTGCACAACTGCTATTTTCAATTGCCTGAAGAACCATGTCCAACTTTCAATGTTCTCGCTCTCCACAAAAGCAAATGCAAGTGGGACAACTTGATTTTGGCCATCTTGACCAATAGCGGTCAGGATCTGACCCTTGTACTTGCCGGTGAGAAAAGTGCCATCTACACAAATCACCGGTCGACAATGAATGAAAGCTTGTATGCAACACCGAAAGAGAAGAACAGTCGATACAAAACCTTCATAGTGGGAAACTCTGGCATGAAAAAGTCTTGGATGTTGACATATGTGCCTGGATTCCTCCCCTGCAGTGTTTGAAGAAGCCGCACAACAGAGTCATATGCATCAAAATATGAACCAAATCTTGTCTCAAGCGCCCTATGTTTAGCCCTCCATGCCTTGCCATACGAAATATTATAGTTCAACCTGCCGAACACTTTTGTCTGGATAGCCTTCACTTCCATCGCTTTGCACTCCACTATCTCGGTGTAAAACAACCGAGCAATAAGCGTGGACGAAAGGTTACCATGATCTTGAGGGATACTGAGAATAACACATGTATGATGCACTAAATCACTTATCACCCAACTTGTGTCGTACTTAGGGAGATAGGCATGCACCCTGCTGGGACATTCCATGTTCGTGCATACCATTGTTAAGTATTTCTGACTTGACACCTTAGTCCTGAAAACCCTTTTGGTGGACATTTCCCAGTTAATGATTGCATCCTTCAGGGCTTCCTTGTTGGGATACATAGCACCCGTCGCAATGTTGTTCTGGTGATATAACCAGGCAGAGTCATGCCCATCGTTCACATTCATTGCAGATGAGATGTCCTGATTCCATGATGCAGGATTAGGCACCTCCTCTGCATTTTCTTCTTCATCCGACTCGTCGGAATCATCGGCCTCATCATTTGTATCATCATCTGTATCTTCTTCTTCCATCTGGTTTTGCATGTGTCCATCCACCTCATCTGCATCTACCTCCCCACTGTTATACCCATTCGCAATCTCTCCTTCTACCTGACTATTTTTCCCTGACACATATGCATCATCTCCATCATTTGGCATATGTATCCTTTCACTGCTCTGCCCAGGATCGTAACCACCATGCCCTTCAGGAGGACTGACCTCCTTCACGACGGGAAGCACTAGGGCGACAGGATTGCATCCCTGTTTGCACAACCTTGTATCCAGTTCACCCACTGACAGCGCCGCTCTATTGGCCTCAAATAAAAGTACACATTTGAACTTGACGGGGTCCAAAATGCATGAACGCCGACGGTGTATTTTTTAGTATTAAGCCCTAAAGAGGTTGTCAACCAGTCTGTCACCTGACTAATTGACCATTTTTGAGGGTCATTCAGTGGCACCTCTATGTACTCAAATTCACTAAGATCAACTCCTATCTCATTTGTTTGGACAGTACCATGACCATAGTAAAATACGAACTTCACAATATCTGACATTTTGCTGACCTACAAAATTATTCAACCTTCATTAATAAGACCGAATAAATTAATCCGCACATCGCACATCTAAATACACTATCGCCCCAACTAAATAAAATATTCACACATCTAAATTTATTGTATCTAAATATAATGGTCACACTATCGCCCCAACTAAATAAAATATTCGCACATTTAAATACACTATCGCACCAACTAAATAAAATATTCACACATCTAAATTTATTGTATCTAAATATAATGGTCACACTATCGCCCCAACTAAATAAAATATTCGCACTTCTAAATACACTATCGCCCGAACTAAATATAATGTACGCATACATACATATATAAACGGATGAACTAAATAAATTGTACGCGCATATATTTTGTTCAAACTAACCTTGAAATACGACCACCACCTCCGCAGCGCTTCACTTGAACAACGGCAACACCATGAACACAACCACCTCCAACACCACCTCCACCACCACCATGAACACCACCTCCACCCCCATCACCTCCACCACTTCCACAAGCTATCCCATCAACAGATCGAGGTATCCCTAACCTTCCTAAGCCATATGGAATATAACTACGGTGGAAAATGGGCTAATTATTGGTTGGAAATGGAGTATTAATTGGAGCAAAGTTGAACTCGTGAGAGAGAAGAAAGAAGGAAAGAGAGGAAGGAAGAAGAAGAGAGAGAGGAGAGGAAGAAGAAGGACTGGCCGGCTGGCTTGGGGTGCCAGCCCCCTTTCGGCCACGCCAAGGCCGAGTGGCCCCCTGTCGGCCACGCCGAAGCCGACTGGCCCTGTCGGCCACGCCGAAGCCGAATGCATCCCCAGGTGGGCCGACTGGCGAGGGCAGCCCCTAATCGGCCACGCCTAGGCCGACTGGGCTCTAATCGGCCGGGCCGTGGCCAACTGAGTCCAGTCGCCCAGGCTGTAACCTAGGGTGTATTATTTTTGTTTTTTTTTAAAACGTGCATTATTTTCGTAATTTTTTTAATAAATGTATTATTTAAAAAAAAATCCCCGGGTGGTTTCCACTGCTTCAGCTTGTTTTTCTTTTTCCTCTATAGCTCACGGACTGATTTCAGTAGCTTCGAAAGCATTTTCAATAAATAATGTCAAATAAGGATCAAGATAAATTAGGGTAGAAGAACAAGGTCATAGGCATCACAAATCTTACCGTCATGACACATGATCTAAAAATGTTTTCCTAAAATACATTTTTTTTCGCAAATGCAAGAGCCATTCATTGATAGAAGAAGAGAGTACAAAAATACAAATGGTCCGTCCGTCAATCGGGAGGAGGGGGAGTGTCCACATGCGGACTACTCGAGATGATGTTGACCAATCTACGGTTACCGGCAGAAGCCCACAAGCGGGCTTCAACCATGCTAAGTTGTACAAAACGTGGAAGGGAGGAAGGGATGTGATCGAACACATCACTATTGAGGTGCTTCCAAAGAAGCCAGGCCCCAAGAATCAGTAGACAAGAGAGGTCTTTCTGCGATGGCACACACGATGCACCGACAAAGGCGAGGCACCACTCCGGGAGCGTGACATCATCGCTCGAAGAAGCCACATGGCTGCGACACCAATATAGGAGCTTATACCAGAAATTCTTGGAGAAGGCGCACCCAGATAGGAGGTGTTGGATACTCTCGGGCTCCTGGTCACATAACACGCAACGAGCGGGGTGCGGAAGCCCATGCTAGACAAGGAGGTCTGCAGTCAACATCGATCAAGGAGAGCCAGCCACATGAAGATTTTGTCGCTAAGGGGTGCTCTGGATTTCCACGTGAGGCGCCAAGAAGGGTCCATGATCACGCCACGCTAGACAAGGCGGTCTGCAGTCAACATCGATCAAGGAGAGCCAGCCACATGAATATTTTGTCGAGAAGGGGTGCTCTAGACTTCCACGTGAGGCGCCAACAAGGGTCCACGATCACCCTTTCAACATCGCGTTGTAGCAGAAAGCCGTGGAATAGCCGTGAGACTCAATCCAGCACCAGGTAGGTCGGTCAGGGGAGGCAGTTGTAGTGCAGGATCGCAGGAGTTGCCAGAGCTCAACGTACAGAAACAGAGAAGTCGCCCCAAGGGCTATGGCAATGTCACAGACCCAAGCATGTTTGAGGAGTCCGACATGAGTCGTGCACTGGTGGCGTGCGCGACGTGACACCAGACCGTGGAAGGGTGCGATGTCGAAGATGCAACGACCATCAAGACAGTAGTCACTCTAGAAGCGGCATCTCACGATCACCAACATACCAAAAGGTGGTGGCTCGCATGATTGCTAACGCTTCGTGGTCGTTGGGGATCAGCAAAAGAGCCCAAGGGCAACCGGGGTCGATCTTCTGGATCCAGATCCAACGAGCACGTAGCGTCGCGCTGGTACGTTGCAGATCGTGACGCGGAGACCTTCGAACTAGATCGAGCGGTAGACCAGGGCCCAATTCACCTTGCGTTGGACTTCTTGCGACGGACCCAAAGGAACCCACAAATCACCTAGTTGACCCGAGCCAGAGCAGACTTGTTCATGGCGATGATGCATAGGGTGTGGGTAGGCATAGCATATAGAATACTTTGAACCATCGTGAGACGATCGGTGAGAGAGAGCATGGATGCACACCGCATCGAGAGCTTGTCGGCCAGCTTATCAACGAGAGGGTCAATGGCCGAGGAGGACAGCTTGCAAACATCCAGGGGAATTCAGATACAACACGGGAAACGAAGTCACCTGGAAGGGAAGATCGCCTCGAAAAACGTCCAAGTGGTCCTAGCTGCATTGGATCAGGGTGGTTGCGCACTTGGCCAAGTTCGTGCGGAGTACCGATGCAATGCTGAAAATGAGAAGCAACTCATGGATGGCCCTAAGATCATGCACATCTGGGTGGCAGAAGATGATGAGATTGTCGACTTAGGGATACACTTGAAGTGACGTGCTTGGCAGTGAGCCGCTGCAGAATCCCGAGCTCGGTGGCGTGCAAAAGCATGGAGTTCAGGACGTCAATGATCAGGGTGGATAGCATGGGAGGAAGAGGATCGCCTTGGCGGGGCCCCTCGTGCATGAGATATGGAGTGTCCTGGGGACCAATTCACCATAACTCGAGTGGAGGCCTAGGCGAGAAAATAGATATCCAATCGCGCCAGCGGGTCCAAATCTGAGATGCCATAATACCTCCAAGAGGAAGGGTGGCCAACAGACCGAGTCGAAGGCTCGTGAAATGTCGAGATTGAGCATGACGCTGATACGTCCGAAACGTATCGACAATTTCTTCTTGCTCCATGCATGTTTTGTGTGATATTGCTATGATCTAAATACACTTTCATACACTTTTGGTCATATTTGGACTAACCTATTAACTCAGTGCACCCTAGTGCCAGTTTCTGTTTTCTACTGTTTTTCTATTTCAGTTTTCCCCCATATTAAAAGTTCTCCACAAATTCGGGAAAAACCAGATAAAAAATCAGCGTAAATGAACCTTCCGGAGTCCCGAAGGGGGACCAGGTGGGACCCACCAGGGCCCCAGGCGGCCACCTGGTGCGGCCTAGGGCTTGGCCGCGCCAGGGGGGCGCCTGGACCCCTGGTGGCCCCCCTAGCTGCCCCCTTCGCCTGTATATCTCCTGTGACGTGAAACTTCCGAAGACAGAACCCTTTTTCGAGATCTCGCCTCTGTTCCGCCGCCGCCGCGCTTCCAAGATCGGGAGCACCAGCAGACCTCTTCCCGGCACCCTGCTGGAGGGAGGATCGACCTCCGGGAGCTTCCTCTCCATCATCGACGCTTCCCGGATGTGTCGTGAGTAGTTTCCTTTGGACCATGGGTCCGTGATCAGTACCTATGTGATGTTCTCCTCCCCTATTTGTTCTTCATGGTTTAGACCTCGTGAGCTGACCTACATGATCGAGGCACATATGTAATCTTTCTGCTGTTGCTATGCTGAGTTTGATGGGATCTGATGGATTATGAGATTATGTTCAGATTGTGATAGAGTAATATATTTGGTTCTTATCTTTTATATTTTTGTTCCTAAGTAATTCTTGCATGTTCACCGTTGCTGTTTATTTCTTTGGCCAAGTAGTAGGTAGTAACTCCAAGAGGGAACGTTATGCTCGATTGTGGGTTCATGCCCCCTGATGAAACGCTTGAGTGACAGAAACATGAGTCTAGGGGATGTGCTGTTGCCACAAGGGGGAAAAACGGTGCTTGTAACCGCGGTTGCAAGGATTGTTCACTTTACGCAAAGTTCTTTTTAATGCAGTTGTCTGTTGCTTTGGGTTTACACTTCGGGTGGGGCTCGCAACTTAATACCAGCGAGATGTTCTGGATAGATATCTCAAGGTGGATGATTAGTAGTAGATGTAGTTGGATTTCGGTCTACTTATTTTGGCGTACTGCCCATGCTTTTGAGCCTCTTCCTTTCTTTTGTAGCATAGTTAGCATTACGGTGCGTTTATAATCCTGTCAATTGCGCATCTGTAATTTGTTTACCTCGCATAGCAGTTTTATCGTCTTTTGGGAGAGAGACATCATTAGTGAACATCACGGGACCCTGGTCCATATTCTCATCATTGTTTACATGCTTATTTACTTTCTAGCTTTTAGTTTCAGCTGCTATCATTATCATTATCCCTTGTGTTTTGATCCTTTGTAAACAACAAGACCGGAGAGATTGACAACCTCTCTGAACTTCGTTGGGAGCAAGGTTATTAGTGTCTGTGTGTAGGTCCAGGTCAAGGAAGCAACTTTTGTCTAAAACGGTGCCATTGTTTCCTTGCCACCTACTTATCATTGCCGGAGTCCTATGGGAGACAAACCCTATCCTCTACATCGGGGAAATTTGCTGCTATCCGACATCTCACCTTTGATACGTCCCAAACGTATCTCTAATTTCTTCTTTCTCCATGCATGTTTTGTGTGATATTGCTATGATCTAGATACACTTTCATACACTTTTGATCATATTTGGACTAACCTATTAAATTAGTGCACCCTAGTGCACGTTTCTGTTTTGTGCTGTTTTTGTATTTCAGGTTTTCCCATTATTAAAAGTGCTCAGAAAATTCCGGGAAAATATATATAAAAATCAGCGTTCTAGAAGAGTCCTCCAGTCGAAGGATGAAGTCCTGGGGTGGACCACAGCCCCCAGGAGCCCTCCTGCGTGGCCTCCTGGGCGACTGGGACCTCCCCCGGTGCCCCCTTTGGCTCTTATTTATACTCGTGTCGCGAAAACCCTGATTCCAGACCCCTTTTCTCCTGAAGCAATTCCGATCTCCGCCGCCATCGCCAACAAGCTTCGGGGGACCAGAATTCCTGTGCCGGCACTCTGCCGGGACGGGGAAGTGCCCCCGGATTCATCTCCATCGGTGTTGCTTCCTCCCTCCATGATGCGGGAGTAGTTCCTCCTTGGTGCTAAGGTTTCTACCAGTAGCTATGTGGTCTTCTCTCTCTCCCATGATGTGATCTTCATTGTGATCATAGGCTATGTTAATCTAGGATGATCACATGATGTTTCCCCTTCTTCTATGTATTGGATTGATGTACTCACTTGATCTTATCTAGTATAATCACCGAGACCATGGTGACAGCGGTCTATTGCACATGGGTTAGAAGAATATTTTCCTGAGTGATTTCCTCTTTTGTATGTTGATTGAAGATTGATAGTCTCTTGGTGCTTGTATTTGACTATTCTTGAGATATGTTGTGGTGATTGGGGTACTCTCTTTGGATGGCCATGGTGACACTGGGAAATCCATAGATTGAGAACTACGAACTCTGAGGTGTGCTTTTTTAGCCCTACATAATTCTCGTACTCTCTTGACCACAAAGGAATGACCTCCGAGTACGTCTCCATTGCATGTTTTATGGGAAATATCATGTGATTAGACAATGTTAATGTTGTTGGGAGTTGTGACTAGTGAAAGTATTAAGCCTAGGCCTTGTTTCCACCATTGAAATACCGTTTGTGCTCACGTTTACCACTTGTTTTTTTGCTACACTTTTTATTACAGATTTATATTACCTTGCTTTGCCACACCTATCACTCGTATTTTACCATCTCTTCGCTAAACTAGTGGACCTATACAACTTCTAGTTGCATTAGGTGTGTTGGGGACACAAGAGACTTCTTGTATCTTTTTTGCAGGGTTGCTTGAGAGAGACCATATTCAACCTCTACTTCCCTGAGTTCGATAAACCTTAGGTCATCCACTTGAGGGAAATTTCTACTGTCCTACAAACCTCTGCGCTTGGAGGCCCAACATAGTCTACAAGAATAGAAGCGTGCGTAGACATCAAGCTATTTCTAGCGCCGTTGCCGGGGAGGTAAGCGTTTGAAGATATATATTTAGATCCTGCAATTAATTTTTTTTCATTTCTTGTTTTTATTTTCACTAGTTAGGCTTTATGGAAAACAACAAAAAATTATGAGAGAGCTTTATGAGCTCTATCTTGAGTTAGGACATGAAGTGTTTGAGGAGGAGATCAAAAAGCCTATGGAGCTTTATTATTTGCATGACACTCATGTTAGTAGCAATGTTATTAGTATGTCTTCTTTGAATACTTTTGATGGTAATGATATGCAAAGCTATAAGCTTGGGGATGCTACGTTTTATGAAGATGATCTTTTTAGCCCCCCAAGTTTTGATGAGGAAATTTATTTTGATGATACTTTGCCTCCTATCTATGATGATTTTTTTGATGACACTTATGCTATAAAGAATAAATGTTTGCAAGTGTATCACGATAAGAATGATTCATGTGATAGCTATTTTCTTGAGTTTGCTCCCACTATTACTAATGAGAAGGATTTTTCTTATGTGGAGAGTAATAAATTTTCTATGCTTGTGGATCTTGATAATAATTTTTTCTGTGATACTTATATTGTTGAGTTTATTCATGATCGCACTGAAAATTATTATGAGAGGGGAACATATGCTTATAGCTATTTCAATAATATCAAGTTCTCTCTCTTTATGCTTCATGTTAGACTTTAATGTGTTTATTATTTGTTTCTTGATGCTCTCTTTTGTTCTTCAACTCTTATTCCTACGAGAGCATCATTAAAATCTTAAGCCTATCTTTATGGCTATAAAGAAAGAGCTCTAGGAAGACAACCCTTGTTATCTTTACTTTCAATTTTGTTCTTTCAGTTTTTAGTGGTCTTGATGTTTGTTACTACTGTGGCAATATCATTGTATCTTTATTTTCTAGCTTTGTACCAAGTGCTAGCCTCTTATGATAAGGGAAGCAAAAGTTGTGACATGCGTCCAGAAAACAGATTATGTCTGCTTGACAGAAAAAATAAAAACAAATCACGAGTTCATCTTTTTGAGCTGAATTTTTTACACAACATGCTCTATACAATTGTGAAACTTTCATATGTTCTGAGTTTTTTTATTTGAGTTGCGAAGTACCCCAAAAAATTATTTACTACCTGCTGTTATGTTTTTCACAGATTCTGCAATGTTTTGCCTTTCTTCACTTTTGCAAAACTTAAGCTTGCCTTTTCTTTGCAAAAACTTTTTGGCAATATTGAGCAACAGTAGCTCTTCAAGAGTATATTTATATACAGTGGAGAAAAAATATTTTATTAAGGGTACTAACCTCTCTAATCAGCATATGATAAGTTATGTATGAAGGGAGTTTTCAAGTGTGCGAGGGAAGATGATGAAAGAAGATCCGGGAGTGTCAAACGCTCAAGCTTGGGGATGCCCCCATGCATCCCCAATAAATATTCAAGGAGACTCAAGCGGCTAAGCTTGGGGATGCCCCCGTGCATCCCCCTCTCCATTAACAATCATCAGTTCGTCCTTCGTCTCACTATATTTTTATCACTTCATGTGTTATGAGCTATGCTTGGAGCGTCCCGCTCTTAGGTTTCATTTTTAATTTTCTTTAGATTTCCTTTCTGTCCATAACAAGTAAGACCCCAGCTTAATTTTTGTGGGAGAGAAACACGCTCCTCTCCAATATAGAACACATCATAGAAATTTCATGCTTATCTTTGCTCTGTTGTGTGTTCTTTATCTTTTCGTAGCTGCTGCCATGTTTAGTTTTAGTTTTAGTTTTTGTCTGTAGCAAGATCCTTGGCTTTTTTTTTGTTGCTGGAACTCTCTTTAGTCTCCATGTTTATCTTGTTAAGAGATTTGGTTGTTTCACTGAGTTGTGTCTTGTCTTGAAGTAGGTAATTGAGGTTGCTATTCAATTGTAGTAGTAACTTGCAACAGTTTTGAGGTATTGATGTGAGTAATGTTTGAAATTTTGGTGTCAAGAGCTCTAGCCTATTAGTGATAGGTGTCGTATTTTGGGAAATCCATGTTTATTTTCAAAACCTACAAAATTAGTTGAGAACTCTAGCTACTAGATGGATCACTAATCTTTGGAGGGATCGGATATTAGAGTACACTCACGTACCATGAGTCGTGGATGTGCAAGGATAACCAAACCCCCATACACTCCTCGAGTTACTTGTCTCTTTGTGAAACTCCTCATTAGATTGAGAGTTGCCGATAATAAGTGCATGAGTTCTTCAGACTAATGTAAGTATTGAAAGTTGACACTTCCACCTCCTCATATTTGCTAGCCTCTTCGGTACCGCGCATTTCCCTCTTCTCATTCCGAGAGTTGGCGTCCATCTGGCAGGTGCATCCAAACCCTTGGCATGATACGCTTTGTCATCATAAACCTCCTTATATCTTTCCTCAAAACAGCCACCATACCTACATATCAAGGCATTTCCATAGCCTTTCCGAGATATATTGCCATGCAACATCCACCTCTTCATGACTTGATCTTCATGTCATACATGTTCCTGCTACACTGGCAGAGGCATACATTTGCATACATCATGATAGCTACATCTTCTTTATGTTGAGCACCTTGTAAAGTGTGAAGATCTTCTATACTTCTTGTAAAATAGAGTGTTGCCCTTATGTGAGGAAAAGGTCCCAAGGTGGACACATTTAAAAGATCCCAAAGAGGACAAATGAGAGTTAAATAGAAAGAGCCATTGAGGCCACCAAAAAATACAAAAAATAGAAAAAAAGAGAAAAAGGAAATAAAAAGAGAGAAAGGGGCAACAATAATATTCCTTTTGAAAGATCCACACTCGTACTCCCTCTTATCTTGTGATCCATAGAGATGATCATTTATGCATATAGCTATGTGGGGGACCTTCACACTATAGAACTTGGCTTGCATATTCCAAGGATGAGCCTCCTCAAACGAGCTCTAGGTCTTCATGAGCGAGCAAGTTGGATGCACCACCACTAGTTCCATTGAAGAGCTTTTCTTAGCTCATATGTGCATCTGTTGCATGGCAATACCTACTCCTCACATCATATCTATCATTTGGCTTTCTCGCCTATGATTGTCCTCATTGATGTGAGCCTTTCTCACTCTTTTTATCTTCCTCCTCCACCATATTTATCTGTGCCATCCTAAGTGTCAACTCTCATGCTAACGCTCAATCATTGCATGAGTGCTCAAAATATCAAAAAGGAGTGGATCAACTTGACTTGTACCTGGCTAGTGGTATGGGGACGAGTCAAGATAAGATTCCAAAGAAGACTAAGTGTGAAACTTTAGTAGATTGAGTTCTCAACAAATATTTTTTTCTCTCGTATTCCCATATCCCCCTTCTTGCACGCAAACACCATCTAGAGACATTCGAGTCACGAAAAGCAAGAGCTCTTGCACCTTTATGTTCTTATGTTTCTTGTTTCAATGCTAATATAGACTCTTGCCTGTTATGACTTGAATTGAATTACATACCTTGATTGCTTTACTTTCAAAGTTCTTATATGGTTGTTAGCATGTAACCACAGAAATTATGCTTGTTAGCATTTACCTACTCGAGGACGAGCAGGAATTAATCTTGGGGATGTTGATACGTCCCAAACGTATCTATGATTTCTGCTTGCTCCATGCATGTTTTGTGTGATATTTCTATGATCTAGATACACTTTCATACACTTTGATCATATTTGTACTAACCTATTAACTTAGTGCACCCCAGTGCACGTTTCTGTTTTCTGCTGTTTTTGTATTTCAGGTTTTCCCATTATTAAAAGTGCTCAGAAAATTCCCGGAAAAATATATAAAAATCAGCATTCTAGAAGTGTCCTCCAGCCGAAGGATGAAGTCCTGGGGTGACCGATAGCCCCCAGGCGCCATACTGGCGCGGCCAGGGGTGGACCAGCAATTCTCGTCCATAGATTGAGAACTACGAACTCTGAGGTGTGCTTTTGTAGCCCTACACAATTCTCGTCCTCTCTTGACCACAAAGGAATGACCTCCGAGTACGTCTCCATTGCATGTTTTATGGGAAATATCATGTGATTAGACTATGTTAATGTTGTTGGGAGTTGCCAATAGTGAAAGTATGAAGCCTAGGCCTTGTTTCCACCATTGCAATACCGTTTGTGCTCACGTTTACCACTTGTTTGCTTGCTGCACTTTTTATTACAAATTTATATTACCTTGTGAAAGGGCATGTGCCCTTATGTTTGGTTTTGGTAATTGATGAAAATCTTTATGGACTAATGGTTTCCTTGAGTTATACTTTAAGGTTTGTCCATAGGCAGCGCTTGAAGTTCATATGGTGGCTTCAAGGTTGTAAGATGAAGATTACGTGTTGACCAAGGTATTCTTCATGGAGCTATCCAAAGATTGGTCAATTTGATGTGTGCAAGGTCAATAGGAGCATCACAAAGATATCATATTCTTGGAGCTTGCCGACCATTTGGTGATAATGGTCTTGTGAAGATATTCCTAAAAGAGGCTCTCCCATAATGGAGTATGGGGGAGAAATTTACTAGTCTTCATCGACCCGGCGCAACCAAGAAAGGTGTTCCAACTTGAGGCGGACATGATCGTCATCATCAAGCTCAAGTGGATTATGCGCAAGACAAAGGTTTGACCTTTATAGGTTTCTAGTTTACCGGTCTCATGGTGGTAGTTAGGAGACCGGGTTATAGGCTAGGCCGCATCGTTCGTGGAGAGTTCAAACCTTTGCATTCTTGGCATCATCTTTATTGGTTCTTGTTTGGTTTTTCTCTTTGTGATTGTTGGAGCTCGAGTTCGTATTCATTACAAGCTCTTCTTCATCGAAAAGGAATTTCATATACATTTACTTTTGTGTTTTCGATGTTGGTGTTTTTGTCGGCTCTTATATTGTGAAGGTTTCACCTTCTACCTTGTTGGACTTTTAACCTTTCCATGGTTTGCATCATTTCTTTTTGTTGATCTTGGGTGGTTCTCTATGTGAGGACCTAGAGCTTTTCCATATCTTTAAAATAATCCCAATATCATCAAAATCGGAGTTCGTATGCCAAAGTTATGCCTGTTTTGGCCGTGCTGTTTTTTGCATGAGAGGTAGAGCGGTAGTACCGCCCGGAAGAGCGGTAGTACCGCTTGCTACTACCGCAACTCTTCTGTTCTGGGCGGTAGTAGAGCTATTTTTAATGTCTTGTAGAAAACTGCACATAACGGTTGGATTCGCGGGGACCTATAAAAGGGGGTCTTCTTCCCCATTGTCCCCAACGTTCTTGAGCTCGTTTTTCACCTCCATTGTTGACCTCTTCAAGCTTGAGATCTCTCTATTCCTCCCATGATTCTTGCTCCTTTTTGAGGGAAAATAAAGAGGAGATCTAGATCTACATTGTCCACCAAGTTATTTTCCTCTAAGTGATGGGAACCTTGTGGATCTAGATCTTGGAGTTCTTGGTGTTCTCCTTGTTCTTCCTCTCATATTCCTCCATATCTTTTGTTACTTTGGCGGGATTTGAGAGTGGGGGACTTGAGAACTTCGTGTGCTCTTGCCATTGCATTTGGTGCATCGGTTTGAGTTCTCTCCGAGGATTCGTTGTAGTAAGTGAAGTTGAGAAGATAGTTACTCTTGAGTGCATTGGCACTCTTGGGCTTGTACTCTTAAGTGCATTGTCAATCTAGAGATTCTTCCTCTTGGGTGTGTTGCCCCCCTAGAGGCTTGTTGTTGCGGAGCTCAATCATTGTGGTGGAAAGATTCGGGACGCTACGGGAGACTCCAATTCGGTTGTGGAGATAGCCCCGAGCATTTGTACGGGTTCGGTGACCGCCCTCAAGGGTCGCCATTTGTACGGGTTCATTGACCGCCCTCAAGTGTCATAATTGTAGCGACCCGGTCCGGAAGGGAACCAAGTCTACTGTGCTTCTGTGCTATCCCTGGATCAGTATGCTAGCATACATAGTACTCGATGAAATACCATAGTATCACATGTCATAAATTAACATAAATACATGGTATTTATTACCTTACAGCCCTTGGGCTAGAATACACAGCAGAACAAACAATATATAAGTGGAGTCCCATCAACGCCAACGGCAAAGTTGAGTGTAGACTTCACGACCCTATATCGTATCACTTACTCGTCGTATATAATCCTGCAACACCGAAGGTTACAGCCCGACAACGGGTCAGTACATTTGAATGTACGTCAAATCATATCCCAGAAAGAAGTAAAATTTCCTACAATACATGCAATTTGGCTGGTGGAGCTTCTACATTTATTTTTGCAAAAAGCTAATTTTCCCTATAGAATAATAATAACTAAGTTCTACAATAGCATACGATTGAGATGGGAACCCCCACTCAATCTATCCCAAAGTGATTAACCCAATAAATTAATTAAAGATGATGAGACAAATCAATATTTCCACAACTAGTCGCTCAAATTGTCCATAACCGGGGACACGGCTAATCGATTAGATTTATACTCTGCAGAGGTTTGTGCACTTTTCCCCACAAGACTCGATCGCCTCCTTTGTAGTTCGTCACACTGCATGATGTATGACAATTGGAAGATCGAGACATGGTCTTTCAGAAGAGTTTCCCTTACTCCGGTAGCACCCATCCCACCTACTCACATCTACTTTCGTAGCGCTACCTAGTAAGATTCCCTACAACTGATCAACCAAGCCAGAGCCCATAGTAGCTTGTGGCTGCACACGTAAGCTTCTAGGTATGTCAATACAAACAGTCCTTTTGAGCCTGGGTGGCTTTCCGCAGTCATCACTGGCCACCCCCAGGATACTCGCAACCATCCCACCCAGGTAGTTCATTAAATTTATCTTGGTCCTAATTACTACTTCATCACTCATACCTCATAATGATTCACTTCCCAATCCACGTCTACTTAGCATAGCAATATTCTATTATACGATAGTGACAATGATGTAAGGATCAGACCTACCTCAATGAACTACTGGGTGTAATAGCATAGTATAACCTACCATGCAATCTAACGAAAAAGAACTAATGCATGGAAAACATAGGTAATATGGAGTATGGTCAAAGATATGACTTGCCTTGAATCTGGATGAAGTTATTCGCGCTCACAATTCCGACAATTCTACTCGTCACACTCCGAGCAATCTATCGTAACCAAGCACACAAGGTTGCACACAAGCAATACACAAACAAAGGCAAAACAAGGTTCATGAACTCCAAAAGAAAAACCAAATAAAAGTTTTTGCAGAACAGATTGATTGAGCTCAAAAGTGGGTTGCAAAGTGTCTATAATATAGGGTTTAGCTAGGGTTTTATTTTGCAAAAAGAATCAATCAAATCCGAGTTGTAAAACAAAAGATACGATCAAAAGAAACTTGATTTTGAATCTGATCAGATTTGAATATTTTCGAAAATCAAAAAAATAAAATTTTAGGGTTGTACTGGATAGAGGATTCCGAAAGAAAATTGTGAGCTTTGGAATCACGCAAAACGGATCTACGAGTAAAAAGATATTACTTGAACGCTTTTGCATAGGATTTAGGAATTTTTTTTTGATTAAACGGAAACATTATTTTCTTAAAACTTGGATCTACAATACACAATATTTAGAGGGTTTTAAAACAACAATTTTGCCACGGGTTTCGTCTAAAACGGAGCAACGGATAAAAAGTTATGGCGTTCTTTTACTAACCGCGACGTGTAGATTTTGTTGGATATATTAGCAATTTTCCAAGCAATTTAATCCCTAGATAAATCATGAACATGACGCATGCAAGATTAATCTTATACTGATACTTAACCATGCAACTCAGATCTACGCAGATAACACATATATGTACGCAGACAATAAGCATGGCATAGATGAAAACAACGATGAACGGGGTGAGTAGATCATACCCTCCGTTCGGCCAGATCGCAGCAGCGGATGCGCTGCTAGCAGCAGCAAGTTCGTCGGCGGTCTTCTTGGCTGCGGCGGCTTCCTCCTGAGCGAGCTTCTCGGCGGCGGCCTTCTCAGCTTCGGTAGACATGGCGACGTAGAGGAAGTAGTCGAACCGGAGCGGAAGCGAGCAGTCGCGTCGTAGACGCTCCCCAAAAACCTTATTGCTTCTCTCCCGGTGCAGGATCGCAAGGAGCACGGTTCCGGAGGCCTGCTCTCCCGCACAGCCGTGCACGCGACGGACGGGATGGGATCGCCGGAGGCAGCAGCAGTGGTGGAATGACGTGGGCGGTGCGCGAGGAAGAACATATGCGATCTATTCTGTTGTGTGGCGGCTAGGGTTGCCGCGGCTCCTTTTATACACAGCCGAGGTAGGGCGACGTGGGACTGGATACCCGCGACCGAGTCGGCCCACGATTGACGTCTCAGATCGTGCAACGGTTAACTCGTGATTAATTGCATTAACTAAAAATTAATGCCAATTAATTAGCCGTTCCTGACTGGCAAAAATTAAGCGCACACATGACATAGGTTTTAGCTCAGCTCGGCTCAATTCCGCAAACCGCGGCGCGCGCGCGTCGTGACGAGGCGAGGCGGGCGGCGGAGGAGGAGCGCGCGTGAGCTCTCACTCTTCTACTTGCTCAATAGCATGTAGGAGAGCTCCCCTTATAAAGAGGTGCAACTCACCCTCCACTTCCGGGGTGGGACTAAACTTAGCACCACACCCATGTCATTTTTCCCACATGGGCCCTTAGAGATTTTCTGAAATTGTTAGATGGGCCTAAAGCCCATGCCTTATTTCAACAATCCCCCACCAGATCTCAAGGTCCCCTGGTGTTGTCCTCAGTTCCAAACACTGTTTGATATATCAGTATTTTCAGTAGAGACCAGTTAAGGTTGAACATCCACCTAGAGCAAAGAATTAAATTCCTTCACAACTGAACAATGGACTATGCCTTGAATTGAAAGTTTGGCGTAAAGAAGTTTCACTCTTTGTCTTACCGATACTAGGCTGCCGAAGGCTGACCCCACGGGTGGAGCATATTAGTCACACTCCTTGCCTATTCATGAGCTTCCTAGAGATTACCCTATCTCATAGACTGTGACCAGCAGTCGGGCTCATATAGGTGTGTTCTTTCAGAGATCGCTCTGTAGGATAGCATCTCGCTTATGAAAGCCTCAGAACACATTAAGACAAAACTCATCCTACCATACAGTTACCGAGAGTATTGCATCTCCAACGGAGTAGGTAGTAAAATTACTCTCCTCAGTTAACCACTAGCTTGTTTTCCCAGGTCCTATTTCACGGGATCTCCGATCATGTAGGTTGGGTTACCACCACGGCAACTCATGTGGGTCTCATACCCATCTCCCTCGATGCATTGTCTATCACAATACGTGATAGACCTTTGGTGAAGGGATCTGCCAGATTCTTAGCCGATTGGATGTAATCCAATGCTATTACTCCGGAGTTTCTCAAATGTCTGATAGACTTCAATCTCCTTCTTATATGCTTTGTGGATTGCATGTTGTCCTTTGAACTCTTTGCCTTAACAATCACCGTTTGATTATCACAGTTCATTAGGATAGCCGGAATCGGCTTTTCAACCACTGGAAAGTCCATCAAAAGCTCTCGAAGCCATTCTGCTTCAGTGCAGGATTTATCAAGTGCTGTGAGCTCTGCTTCCATTGTCGACTTCGTTAAGATAGTCTGCTTGCAAGACTTCCATGAAACAGCGCCACCTCCAAGTGTGAAGACATATCCACTTGTGGCCTTCATCTCATCAGCATCAGAAATCCAATTTGCATCACTATACCCTTCAAGTACCGACGGGTATCCGGTATAGTGAAGTCCATGGCTCATTGTACCCTTTAGATAGCGCATAACTCTTTCAATAGCATGCCAATGAACATCTCCCGGATTTAAGACAAACCGGCTCAATTTGCTCACAGCAAATGCGATGTCAGGCCTCGTAGCGCAAGCTAGGTACATGAGTGATCCAATCACTTGAGAATATCTCAACTGATCTACAGCTGTGCCTTCGAACTTTCGAATCCGCACACTAGGATCATATGGCGTTGGAGAAGATTTGCAATCTGAATATCCAAAGCGACTCAGAATCTTCTAAACATAGTGGGATTGCAAAAGCGTAATTCCACCCTCATTATCTCTCAATAGCTTGATGTTCAAGATGACATCAGCCACACCAAGATCTTTCATCTCAAAGTTTTGAGATAGAAATGTCTTAACCTCCTCAATGACTTTGAGGTTGGTTCCAAATATCAGTATGTCATCAACATATAAGCACAGTATAACTCCTTTGCCCCCACCATGGCGATGGTATACACATTTGTCAGCTTCACTTACAAGGAAACCAGCAGATGTCAAAGTTTTATCAAACTTCTAATGCCACTGCTTAGGTGCTTGCTTCAGGCCATATAAAGATTTCAATAGCTTGCACACCTTTGCTTCCTGACCGTCTACTACAAAGCCATCTGGCTGTTGCATGTAGATTTCCTCGTCTAGCTCTCCATTTAGGAAAGCCGTCTTAACGTCCATTTGATGGACGAGAAGACCATGCGAGGCAGCCAACGAGAGTAATACTCGAATGGTCGTCAGTCTGGCCACCGGTGCATAAGTATCGAAGAAATCTTCTCCTTCCTTCTGGGTATAGCCCTTAGCCACGAGCCTAGCCTTGTATTTTTCAATACTGCCATTAGGCCTAAGCTTCTTTTTGAACACCCATTTACATCCCACAGGTTTGCAACCATAGGGACGATCAGTGATTTCCCATGTTCCATTAGCCAAGATGGAATCCATCTCGCTACGAACTGCATCTTTCCAGTAGTCAGCATCTGGTGATGCATAAGCTTCTGAAATAGAAGTGGGAGTATCATCCACGAGGTACACAATGAAATCATCACCAGATTCCTGTCTAGAAGTGCTTTGCATATCTCTCATGGGAAATATATCCTCAAAGAATGTAGCATCTTTAGACTCCATAATCGTACTGACCTTCACGTCAGGTACCTCAGATTTCACCACTAGAAATCTATATCCAACGCTGCTCTTTGCGTAGCCCAGAAAAACGCAGTCCACGGTCTTTGGTCCAAGCTTACGCTTTTTGGGGATCGGCACATTGACTTTCGCCAAACAGCCCCAAGTACGCAAGTATGAGAGTGTCGTTCTTTTCTTCTCCCATAATTCATAGGGAGTGATCTCGTTATCCTTCACGGGAACCTTTTTCAGGACATGACAAGATGTCAATATAGCCTCCCCCCACCATGCCTTGGATAAACCCGATGTATCTAACATGGCGTTAACCAAATCTGTTAGAGTACGGTTTTTCCGTTCGGCAATCCCGTTTGATTGGGGTGAATAGGGAGGCGTCCTCTCATGAATAATTCCATGTTCCGCACAGAAAGAATTAAAATCATTAGAAAAGTACTCTCCACCACGATCAGACCGAACCCATTTAATCTTTTTCTCAAGTTGATTCTCAACTTCTGCTTTATAGATTTTAAAGTAGTGCAGAGCCTCATCTTTAGTGTTTAACAGATACACATAGCAAAATCTAGTGGAGTCATCTATCAATGTCATGAAGTATTTCTTTCCACCTTTAGTCAACACACCATTCATCTCGCATAGATCAGAATGTATGAGTTCTAGTGGCGCCAAGTGTGTCTCCTCCGCAGCCTTGTGGGGCTTGCGAGGTTGCTTAGCTTGCACACATGCATCACACTTAGAACCTTTGGCTAAAGTGAAACTCGGGATTAAATTCATCTTAGCTAGCCGCGTCATACAACCAAAATTTACGTGACAAAGACGTGAATGCCAAATCTCAGATTCATCAAAGATAGAATGTATATGATTCACGACGTTATTACATAAATCCTCTAGGGAAAGGCGGAACAAACCTCCGCATTCATAACCTTTACCAATGAATAATCCATATCTAGACAAAATTGTTTTATTCGACTCGAATACTAATTTAAACCCTTCTTTACATAGAAGGGAGCCACTAACGAGATTCTTTCTGATATCGGGGACATGCTGCACGTTCTTCAGCCGCACGGTCTTTCCCGAAGTAAGCTTCAGATCGACCGTACCAACACCAAGAACAGAAGCATGTGCGCCGTTCCCCATCAGTACGGACCTGGTTCCTGTGGTCTGGTAAGAAGAAAACAAGGATATGTCAGCACACACATGAACATTTGCACCCGTGTCAACCCACCATTCAGTAGATTGATAAACTGAGAAAATAATAAATAAATTACCGTACCCAGGTGCACCTTTGTCCGTGTTGCCCATGACCACATTGACAGAATTGGAATTCTGCGCTGGCTTCTTATACTTGTTCGGGCACTTATTAGCCCAGTGCTCCAGTGAGCCACAAGTGAAACAACCATCATCCTTCTTGTTGTTCTTCTTCCCCTTCTTCTTGTAGTATTCTGTTGGACCTTGTTCTTTCCCTTGAACTTATTCTGAAAGTTCTTCTGCTGCACCATGTTGGCAGTAAAAGTTCCCTCAGCCCCCTTTTGGTGTGAGTCTTTTTCCCTTGAGTTCTGCTCCACACTCAGATGGCCAATAACATCCTCAACTGAGAATCCTCGCCTCTGGTGCTTCAGAGTGGTGGCAAAGCTCCTCCAAGATGGAGGGAGTTTAGCAATTATGCATCCCGCGACAAACTTGTCCGGTAGATCACACTTGAGGAGCTCAAGCTCTTTCACGATGCACTGTATCTCATGGGCCTGTTCCAACACAGGACAGTTCTCGACCATCTTGTAATCATGGAACTGCTCCATAGCATACAACTCGCTCCCGGCATCAGTTGCTCCGAACTTTGCCTCGAGTGCACTCCATAAGTTCTTGGCATCACGCATATGTAAATACGCGTCGACTAATTTGTCTCCGATCACGCTAAGAACTGCTCCAACAAAGACGATGGAGGCGTCCCTGAACGCCTTCTCCTGTTGAGGAGTAATCGTTCCAGTGGGAGTCTCTCCAACGACCCAGAAGACATTCATAGACGTGAGCCACAAAATAGTCTTTGTTTTCCAACGCATAAAATTTTTACCCGTAAATGGGTTCGGTTTCAGTGTCGCAGCAAAACCAGGAGATGAAAATTGCCTATAAAAATAAGGTTTTTGGATTGTTGGATATATTAGCAATTTTCCAAGCAATTTAATCCCTAGATAAATCATGAACATGACGCATGCAAGATTAATCTTATACTGATACTTAACCATGCAACTCAGATCTACGCAGATAACACATATATGTACGCAGACAATAAACATGGCATAGATGAAAACAACGATGAACGGGGTGAGTAGATCATACCCTCCGTTCGGCCAGATCGCAGCAGTGGATGCGCTGCTAGCAGCAGCAAGTTCGTCGGCGGTCTTCTTGGTGGCGGCGGCTTCCTCCTGAGCGAGCTTCTCGGCGGCGGCCTTCTCAGCTTCGGTAGACATGGCGACGTAGAGGAAGTAGTCGAACCGGAGCGGAAGCGAGCAGTCGCGTCGTAGACGCTCCCCAAAAACCTTATTGCTTCTCTCCCGGTGCAGGATCGCAAGGAGCACGGTTCCGGAGGCCTGCTCTCCCGCACAGCCGTGCACGCGACGGACGGGATGGGATCGCCGGAGGCAGCAGCAGTGGTGGAACGACGTGGGCGGTGCGCGAGGAAGAACATATGCGATTTATTCTGTTGTGCGGCGGCTAGGGTTGCCGCGGCTCCTTTTATACACAGCCGAGGTAGGTCGACGTGGGACTGGATACCCGCGACCGAGTCAGCCCACGATTGACGTCTCAGATCGTGCAACGGTTAACTCGTGATTAATTGCATTAACTAAAAATTAATGCCAATTAATTAGCCGTTCCTGACTGGCAAAAATTAAGCGCACACATGACATAGGTTTTAGCTCGGCTCGGCTCAATTCCGCAAACCGCGGCGCGCGCGCGTGCGCGTCGTGACGAGGCGAGGCGGGCGGCGGAGGAGGAGCGCGCGTGAGCTCTCACTCTTCTACTTGCTCAATAGCATGTAAGAGAGCTCCCCTTATAAAGAGTTGCAACTCACCCTCCACTTCCGGGGTGGGACTAAACTTAGCACCACACCCATGTCATTTTTCCCACATGGGCCCTTAGAGATTTTCTGAAATTGTTAGATGGGCCTAAAGCCCATGCCTTATTTCAACAGATTTGATGCGACGAAGAAGACAATTCCAGCGATCTTCGGCGTCAACGAGAACGTCTAGGATGTAGGGCTTGATTAGGAGATCACAACGGTGGTGGTGATGATCTCCAATGTCGTCCGTACGGGCGTGGCAACGCGGTGAACCGAGCGCGCTCCGATGAACTCCCGCGGTACGCGTACAATTTGGGGATCAATCTTGCGCAAGAAAAGAAGAGGGAAAAAGATGTCAATTAGATGCACAACGAAGAGAGGACGGCCTGCAGAATTTGGGGTCAAGGGGAGGCTCACCGGTGACGAAATTCGTCCAACAATGAAGCTCCGTTGGACCTAGATCTACCCCGAAATTAGCTCGATTTGGAACGGTTTGCTGCGAAATTTTGTGGGAAATCGATGGAGAGGGACGTGGAGTATTTATGGGACAAGTTTTCTTGGGAAAAGGGCAATCGAAGAGGGGTCCTAAGCGACCACGGTCGCCGGCCGTTGCATGTTACAGAGTCCGGCTTGGACTCTGTTTTGGTTCCAGGAGAAGACGAACGCAGGTGCGCGTGCGTGCCACAAGCTGGCCACGTGCTTCCGCTCGGGCGGCCAGGCCAAGGCTGGCTGGTCCGGCTGGGCCGGCCCGCCTGTTTATTTTTGCGATTTAAAAAAAAAGTATAGAAGTATTTTTAATATAATAAAAGTAGCCCAGAAAAAATAACATCTTATATTTTTAAAATAATAAAAATACGTAAAACGTAATTACGTTTATATATATATATACGTACTTTTCTTAAACTTCAAAGAGTTTTATAACATAAAATATAAATCGGAAAAATACGAAATAAATTTCTAAAATCTTAGAAAAACATAAAAAATATTTTCAATAAGTTATTTATACCAAATAAAATAGTAAAGAAAAACTTCATTCAATAAATTCAAATAAATCCAAAGCAAGGTTTTAAATCATTTTTAATGAAATTGAAGAAGTCATATTACCTTCTCCCTATTTTTATTTGTTGGATTTTTTAAATAATAAATGTAAAAGAACAAAAATGAATATTATGGAAAGTCCTTTTATTACCTCTCATTTTAATATTCATTTAAACTCCAAAAGTTTCAGATCCTAGTCTATCTCACACAGATCAATTACACACAATTCAAGCAAGACAATCATACTTATCTAATTATTATAACATTCCAAAATTTAGAATTTTGGGATGTTACAAATTTACCACCCTTAAAATGAATCTCGTCCTCGAGATTCGAAGAGGCTAGAAAGAAAAGGTTAGGTTTGGGGTCTTCTGTCTTCAAAATGTACTGATCCTTCGACAGTCTAGGGTGCTACCACCCTTGAAAGAAAATTCTCAGGTCGTCAAGAATCTTGCTCTTTCGATGAATTATTTCGTACATATATCCATTTTTTTGAGGTATTGAATCCTTTATCCAAATGAACAGTCTTCCATATGTTGAACCTTCATGAATGACAGGTCGAACGCCAATACTAACAAATATCGGTACTCTCATGGTGGTCAACATGAGGGCTTCCTATAGAAAATTGGTCTTGGATTATTGTCACCGTATTACTTATGATTCGCGCGGGTTGCAATGTACAGGGCCAACATCGTACCATTCTAAAGTTTTGGCTTAGCGTCGTCGTCTCTCTCTACTTTAGGTAAGTCACTCTAGATATGCCATCCCACATAACAAAGCAAATAATAGGAGTAATCGTTATGGTGGCCAATCCATTCCGCACCCAAATCATTATCTTGTATATGGTTTAGTGAATCTCGCATTCTAACACTCGGGCATCCTCACAAGCACTGCAAAAATCTTCTCCATGTACTGAGTTCGGGTAAATCCATGGTTTCTGCATGCCAAACAAAACAGCTATCGTTTCTTCACAACTCTCAGGTTTTATGTATACTCCTATAAGATCGTCGGTTGGAAAAGTCGTAGCTTCCTCCACGGTCCTTCTTTACGCAAGAGCGTGCTTGATTCTTATCCGATCCTGTGTCTTGGGGTTTCTGGCCCACCTCATCTATTGCAAATCTTAACTCCACCTTGGGTTGCAAATATTCTCCATCTCAAACATAAGTCTTGCTTCTCATTCTTAAAATCCGAATATACTCCTTACTTAATATCTTAATGCAAACTATCACATCTTCAAACGGACTCATCACTTATTTGTCAAACTCGATTGTGAGGTCTGATGTAGTTAACACTTCGATCATTCTTCGGGTAGTAATATAGGATACTACCACCCTTAAAAATGAAAATCTAGGGTCTCTTCATTAGCTTCCGAAACACTTCTCCTTGCTTGTAGTGTTACTACTCATAAACATCCAATTCACACATGTGGTTGTTTCCTGACCGAAGGCACATACTGGCTTCATTGATTCTGAAATTAATCATTGCAATCTCATAGAATTACACATCTCCATCCGACTTCTCAATTTTTTTTAAAAAACATTTCCTCCTATTCTTATTGCATGCTTCGCAACTACTATCTCAGCATAAGACTTCTGTCCATTGCGATATTCTTGGATAAAGTGGTCTTCCTCGTTGCAGCAAAAACACATTACTCCTTTCCAATCTCGGGGTCTGATGGTGATTACTTAAACTCCTTGAGTATTTGGCTTCCTTTCGGCGCATTTGGTAGAGTAGTGCCCTTCTTCTCTGCACCTAAAAAAATGACTTGAATCCGATCCTTCTTTGCAGAAAATGGGTTCTTCTGGGGATACACACTGCTTTCATCATCTCTATCCTTTGATTTCTAGGATGCATTCTTCTCCTCTATATTCTTGACGTATTTAAAAGACGCGATGTTCTCTGGGGTGTAAGGCTTCTTCTGTGAATCTTGAGTCATCCTCTTCTTCTTGGTCTGGGTTTTTCGTCTTGCGAGAAGGTCGTAGTCTTTACAAGGGCAACCATGTGCATAACGTCCATCCTTGTTACAATGCCAACACATGAAACTTCCAAACACCTTGTGTTTCTTTATCGACCTTTCTATGTTGCTCCAATCTTCTATTTCTTGTTGGTGATACTCCACTTCTATTGTCGGGAATTTACCCAGATACTCGTCCCCCTTCTTCGTGCAATTTTGTGAAATATGTCCTTCTTCTCCACATGAATAGCATGACTTGATGCAAACTGGGGTTGATGTTTCTTCAAGAGGGTCTTTAACATCTTCCTTCATCATGAGTACTTCTATCTGTTTACTAAGAGCTTCCTTCGTCCCTTCCTTATGTTTGTTGGATCACTTTCTGTACCATGGGGTATAAGTTACACTGGGCGGGGTAATGGGTAGTTCCTTCACATAAGAAACAGGTAACCTGCCTAATGGGACATTCTTCAGCTGGGTGTCTTTCTTCACAATGGGGGCATTCCTCCTGATGTTCCTCGTGGGTGTGTCCTATTTTTCCACAGATCTTACATGCACATGGTTTCTTCAGATCGTTTCCACTAGGATTCCTTGTTCGGGAGACAAGACGTGATTTTAGAAGAGTCGGTTTGAATTCCTCCCAGGTGATTTCTCCTCGCCATCCATTGATAGATTGGTACATCCTCCACCAAGTAGCAGCACCTTTTGCAAAGTACTGAAGAGCATATTGCACCATATCCTTTCTTCCAACACTGTTATCCTTCATGTGATCCTCCATGCTCTGAATCCATTGTTCGGTCTCCAACTGAGTCATTGCTCCGGAAAAGATGAGTTCATCTCCATACACCATCTATTGGTTCCAACGGTTTTGGCTTTAGGGGATAAGTTTGGAGGGGAGGGGAGAACAGTACAAAAAAGACACACAAATCACCGCATCTAACGTGAGCATATAACAGGGGTTTAGTCCTCTAAAGGTCATGGGTAATCTTGGGGTCTTCAGAGTCTTCAAAAAAAAATTCTTCGAGTATTCAAAATCTCGATACTTGTAGTTGGTAATTTCCATTCTTCCAATGCACGATATAATCCTCTTTACACTTAATTGATCATGAGTCCAATAACTTGTCCTTCTCGATGTAGCGTAAGATGATCCTTCCAAGTAGTCAAATGGCACGGGTATAGTCTAACTTGTTTGGGGTAAGAGGGAGTGTTTGGTAAAACTCAAAAAAGACGACAGGTAATGAAATTTTTTTTCCAAAATAATATTTTTAGCAATAGAATTTCCTATGGCTTTCCAGTTTCTAGGGTCACGACCTACAGTCAACATGTGCTCTGATACCATCTTGTAGCGACCCAGTCCCGAAGGGAACCAAGTCTACTGTGCTTTTGTGCTATCCCTGGATCAGTATGCTAGCACACACAGTACTCGATGAAATACCATAGTATCACATGTCATAAATTAACGTAAATACATGGTATTTATTACCTTACAGCCCTTGGGCTAGAATACACAGCAGAACAAACAATATATAAGTGGAGTCCCATCAACGCCAACGGCAAAGTTGAGTGTAGACTTCACGACCCTATATCGTATCACTTAATCGTCGTATATAATCCTGCAACACCGAAGGTTACAACCCGACAACGGGTCAGTACATTTGAATGTATAGCAAATCATATCCCAGAAAGAAGTAAAATTTCCTACAATACATGCAATTTGGCTGGTGGAGCTTCTACATTTATTTTTGCAAAAAGCTAATTTTCCCTATAGAATAATAATAACTAAGTTCTACAATAGCATACGATTGAGATGGGAACCCCCACTTAATCTATCCTAAAGTGATTAACCCAATAAATTAATTAAAGATGATGAGACAAATCAATATTTCCACAACTAGTCGCTCAAATTGTCCATAACCGGGGACACGGCTAATCGATTAGATTTATACTCTGCAGAGGTTTGTGCACTTTTCCTCACAAGACTCGATCGCCTCCTTTGTAGTTCGTCACACTGCATGATGTATGACAACTGGAAGATCGAGAGATGGTCTTTCAGAAGAGTTTCCCTTACTCCGGTAGCACCCATCCCACCTACTCACATCTACTTTCGTAGCGCTACCTAGTAAGAGTCCCTACAACTGATCAACCAAGCCAGGTCCCATAGTAGCTTGTGGCTGCACACGTAAGCTTCTAGGTATGTCAATACAAACAGTCCCTTTGAGCCTAGGTGACTTTCCGCAGTCATCACTGGCCACCCCCAAGATACTCGCAACCATCCCACCCAGGTAGTTCGTTAAATTTATCTTGGTCCTAATTACTACTTCATCACTCATACCTCATAATGATTCACTTCCCAATCCACGTCTACTTAGCATAGAAATATTCTATTATACGATGGTGACAATGATGTAAGGATCAGACCTACCTCAATGAACTATTGGGTGTAATAGCATAGTATAACCTACCATGCAATCTAACGAAAAAGAACTAATGCATGGAAAACATAGGTAATATAGAGTATGGTCAAAGATATGACTTGCCTTGAATCTGGATGAAGTTATTCTCGCTCACAATTCTGATAATTCTACTCGTCACACTCCGAGCAATCTATCGTAACCAAGAACACAAGGTTGCACACAATCAATACACAAACAAAGGCAAAACAAGGTTCATGAACTCCAAAAGAAAAACCAAATAAATTTTTTTGCAGAACAGATCATGATTGAGCTCAAAAGTGGGTTGCAAAGTGTCTATAATATAGGGTTTAGCTAGGGTTTTATTTTGCAAAAAGAATCAATCAAATCCGAGTTGTAAAACAAAAGATACGATCAAAAGAAACTTGATTTTGAATCTGATCAGATTTGAATATTTTCGAAAATCAAAAAAATAAAATTTTAGGGTTGTACTGGATAGAGGATTCCGAAAGAAAATCGTGGCTTTGGAATCACGCAAAACGAGTAAAAAGATATTACTTGAACGCTTTTGCATAGGATTTAGGAATTATTTTTTGATTAAACGGAAAAATAATTTTCTCAAAACTTGGATCTACAGTACACAATATTTAGAGGGTTTTAAAACAACAATTTTGCCACGGGTTTCGTCTAAAACGGAGCAACGGATAAAAAGTTACGGCGTTCTTTGACTAACCGCGACGTGTAGATTTGACGCGACGAAAACGACAATTCCAGCGATCTTCGGCGTCAACGAGAACGTCTAGGATGTAGGGCTTGATTAGGAGATCACAACAGTGGTGGTGATGATCTCCAACGTCGTCCGTACGGGCGTGGTAACGCGGTGAACCGAGTGCGCTCCGATGAACTCCCGCGGTATGCGTACAATTTGGGGATCAATCTTGCGCAAGAAAAGAAGAGGGAGAAAGATGTCAATTAGATGCACAACGAAGAGAGGAGTCGGCCTGCAGAATTTGGGGTTAAGGGGAGGCTCACCGATGACGAAATTCGTCCAACAATGAAGCTCCGTTGGACCTAGATCTACCCCAAAATTAGCTCGATTTGGAACGGTTTGCTGCGAAATTTTGTGGAAAATCGGCGGAGAGGGACGTAGAGTATTTATGGGACAAGTTTGCTTGGGAAAAAGGCAATCGAAGAGGGGTCCTAAGCGACCACGGTCGCCGGCCGTTGCATGTTACAGAGTCCGGCTTGGACTCTGGAAGCCGGACTCTGTTCCAGGAGAAGACGAACGCAGGTGCACGTGCGTGCCACACGCTGGCCACGTGCTTCCGCTCGGGCGGCCTGGCCGCGCTTGGCCTCGCGGCTGGCTGGTCCGATGGGGCCGGCCAGCCCGTTTTTTTTTTGCAAATTTAAAAAAAAAGTATAGAGGTATTTTTAATATAATAAAAGTAGCCCAGAAAAAATAACATCTTATATTTTTAAAATAATAAAAATACGTAAAACGTAATTACGTTTATATATATATATACGTACTTTTCTTAAACTTCAAAGAGTTTTATAACATAAAATATAAATCGGAAAAATACGAAATAAATTTCTAAAATCTTAGAAAAACATAAATAATATTTTCAATAAGTTATTTATACCAAATAAAATAATAAAGAAAAACTTCATTCAATAAATTCAAATAAATCCAAAGCAAGGTTTTAAATCATTTTTAATGAAATTGAAGAAGTCATATTACCTTCTCTCTATTTTTATTTGTTGGATTTTTTTTAAATAATAAATGTAAAAGAACAAAAATGAATATTATGGAAAGTCCTTTTATTCCCTCTTATTTTAATATTCATTTAAACTCCAAAAGTTTCAGATCCTAGTCTATCTCACACAGATCAATTACACACAATTCAAGCAAGACAATCATACTTATCTAATTATTATAACATTCCAAAATTTAGAATTTTGGGATTTTACAACAATAGTGGAATCACAACATCGTTTATTGGTAAGAGCGCGAGGAGAAATAGGGTGGCCCTCGTTGGCTTCGTGTGAGCATTGTGTTCCACACCCTCTCCAAACGGAGACGTACTTCTCACAAGAGAAGGAATTTCGGTAACAAATCATTGTATCCACCGGCTCCACTTGCGCTTATCTCTACCCTTACTTTGAGCAAGCCTATTACATTGTTTATCTTATGCTTTCTCATATTATTGTGCATTGTTTGTCCCATAGGTTGTTCATCTAGCCAACATATTTACTTGTGCACCTACTTTGTGATAGCCTTAGTGCTCTTGTTATATATCTTGCTATCACATAGTTGTTTATCATTCTTAGTATAAGTTGTTGGTGCACATAGTTGAGCCTAGCTTATTTAGGTTTCTTGCTTGGCAAATTAAACATTAAGTTTTATTCCGCATTTGTTCAAGTCTAAACCGTAATTATTTTAAGCGCCAATTCACCCCCCCCTCTAGGCGACATCCACGTCCTTTCACATTGCTTTGCCACACCTATCACTCTTATCTCAATGCTCAAGCTTCTAATGTGCTTGTTGATGCTTTGATTAATGTAGACTTTTTTCAACTCATGCCATTTCGGGATGCTCATGAGTTGTGGACAAAGCTTCAAGATAAATATGGTGTGACCAAGATTTGTTGGGATGCTTGTTCTCCCTCCACCTCCGGTCGCGATGCATTCTCAACTTCTTCTACTTCACCAACATGTGGTTTTCCACAAGGTAATGAAATTGTGAGTAGTGTGAGTCATTGCAATGATGATAGTGAACCTATTGTTCATAATCCTTTATCACTATCTTATCGCAATGCCTCGTTGGACCTCAACACTTCGAGCACCATAAATGTCTTACATGCTTGTGTTGATAGTCCATGCATATCATGTATAAATCACTTGAATAAATCTCATGATGATATGCTTGCTATATCTTGTTGCCATGATAAGAATGCCTCTATTTCCTCTAGTTATTGTGCTAACAATGTAGAGGAAAACCAACGGTCCATGGAACAAGATGTGGTCTTGAATGGTGCCTCAAGAGATACTACATCATCATCTCGTGTTACTCATTTTTGCCTTATGGCGAAGGAGTTAAAGGTAACTCCTACTTTGACCCCCATATCTAGTGATGGTGATGATGTAGATAATATTTAAGAGGATGATAATATTGCTTCCTTCAAAATTAAGGGAGAAATTATTTTTAAAGCTCTTCATAAAAATAAAATTTCTTTTCCAACTTCATGGAAATCATGTCTATTGCCATTAAGGGCAAGAAATACATTGAGGAGTTGGAAGCTCATATTGAGGAGAATGAGGCCACCATTGAGAAAATGGAAAGCCATGAGCGTGATTACGCTAATGAAATTGCGGATCTATCTCAAGCTCTTGAGTGTGAAGAAACCACCAAGGAATCTCTTGAGGATACTTTTGCTTTAGAGTTATCTAAAGTAAAGTAGTCTCTTGTTAGAACCCTTGATGTGGCTAATTCTATCAAAACTAAAAATGATAAGCTTGAAGTTGTGCATGCTAAACTCCTTGAGGATTTTGAGCACCTCTGAAATGGCTCACGGGTCATTAAGGGTGAGCTCATTAAACTCACCGAGTCGCATGCTCAACTAAAAGCTTCATATTTAAAAGAGCTTTCTATGTTTTCTTCTTCCGTTATTCTTGATGATGCTTGTGCTACTAACTCTATTTCTGTTAAAGCATCCATCCTAAAGGAGAATGTTGAGATAAAGGCTCAACTTGAGTTGCTAACTAGCAAGTATGAGAAATTGGAAGAAAATCATGAAAAGCTCTCAAGCTCTCATGAGGATCTTCTAGTCTCCCATAATGTGCTAAAGTTAGATCATGAGGCTAAGGTTTCTAAATTAGTTCCTCATGTGGACATTAGCACTACTTCTACTCAATATGCTATATTGCCATGTGCTAGTCCTTGTAATTCATCCACTCATAATGTTGCTACATCTTGTGATGGATTACTTTCCTTGCCTTGTTGCTCTAACAATGAAACTTCTACTTCCTCTAATACTTGTTTTGTTACTAACCATGTAGAGGAAATCAAAGAGCTCAAGGCCCAAGTCACTTCTTTGAGGAAAGACTTGAGAAAGGGTCATGAATGGAAGTCTACACTTGACAAAGTGTTGTGTGGACTAAAATCCCCCAATGAAAAAGGGTGGACTTGGATTCAACTCCAACAATAAGAAGTCCATGTTAAACAAGAAGAAGGGCCAATCACAAGTCAAGAATTCGGCCAAGATTATTTGCTTCAAGTGCAAGGTTGAAGGGCACCATGTTAGATCTTGCCCTTTGAAGAAGAAGCCCATTTATGACAAGCAACTAGGAAAGAGGCCTCAAGTTCGACCGCAAGGTGAAGTGAAGCCACTTCCCAAGAACACTCAAGTAAATGATCTTCATGTTGAGAAATCAACCATGAAGAAAGGAAAGAGTAGAAGTTGCTACTTGTGTCGTGAGAATGGTCATCTTGCTTCTTCATGCACGAACGGTAGCTTATCCAACCCTATTATAGTTGAAAATGTTTATTCTCTTCGGAAGGATAAGGTTGGCAATGTGTTTGCCAAATTTGTTGGCACTCAAAGTGGTGACAAGAAAAGCACCATTTGGGTTGCCAAGCCTATTGTGACTAACCTCTTAGGACCCAACTTGGTTGGGGACCAACAAGCTCAAACTTGATCAATAGGTGATGTTGGAGGGCATTGGAGACTTGGCTACATTATGAATAATTAAGGGACCTTCATTAATCACATTGTCTCAAGCCAATTCATTTGGATTATCATGTGTCTATCTTATATCCAATGTTCCTCCTTACGTTAAATTGTACTTAAATTGATTACATTGAAAGTTACTTGCCCCGTTGCATGTTTTGGTTTTGTACCTTGCATGTGTTTGTATATGTTGTGCTTCCAATTATGTATATGTAGGTTTGCACATCATGTATATTTGAGTGTTGTGTTGAGCCTATTTTTCATATTGGTTCTATCTTAGTTGACTCTTGTGAGAGATTAATGGATCATCCCATTTTGGGGGAGCGACGTGCCTTGTGAACTTCACGATCCTAAAAATGTGTATACATGAGGAATACCACCTAGTATTGATATTATAAGATTATCTAGTCTCTATGTGGTATGTCGTACTCATGAGAAATTCAAATTCGAAAATATCCATTAATTATCTCTGGTTGGTATTTGTTTGCAATTTTAGGATATCACATTATGGGGGAGTAATGTGCTTTGTGCATATTGCACACCTACAAAATGTGTACATTTGGGGTTTTCCACTTAGAATTGATATTGTAAATTATCTAGTTCCTAGGTGGCATGTTTGCTCCTCAAGTTCCAATTGGCTTAAATTGACTTTGTTTCTCATCTGATGGATCTTGAGCATGTGAGATTTTCTTGGTACGGTTTCCCTTCAACATGTACTTGTATTTCCTATGTGGGAACCATTTGCTCCAAGCTTTTCTAGTCATTGCTTGCATGATTGGATGCATACTTGAAGCTATCAAGAATCTCTTTATAAGCATTGTGCTCAACTCTTATCTTTTGCCACATGCTTATGGTTGTTGTTGTGAATATGATAATATATATATTAATGCTATCTACCACCGGGAAGTAATTCCCTATACCTCTTGTACTTAACAATTGGTACTCTTATATGTGGTAGAAATTATTGATCATCTTTACATTGGCTTGTTTATCATAGTCTTATATCTTGCCAAGATATTGTTGTGATTTTAGTTCTCATTGTCTTTCTTGCCACTTGTAGATCATTTGTCTTCGTGATCTTGTCTAGTGTTTATCTAGATATAGTGAAAGTGGTGATCCCATCTTGTGCATTTTGCATCCAAATGAAAATTCTATATAATGCACATCTCTTGGGGGAGATATCGTCTTATGATCCATATCAAGTGCGTGTTATGGGAAGGCATATTCTCTTTGGTGCTTTGTGTCATCAGAAAATTGTTGAGGGCATAGTGTGTTTGGAATTGTGCTCTCTTGTTGAGAGTTTGATATCTCCTTCTTTGATATCTTTTATTTTGGTATCATGCTCTCTATCAATTGATGTTTCAATTGATACCCCATTCCTTGATGAATCTTTTATTTGGTATAATCTAAGTGAAAAGCTTATTTTGAAATCTTATGTTCTATTGGAATCTTATTTTGGAATCTAATGGTCACTTGGTATCCTTTTCAATTGTTTTCCTATTCAATCATGTGTTGATTGGGTTGGGATTGAATTGGTATTTCTTCTCATTTGTTGGTGAGTGTAGCAATTGACCATGTGTTAATTTCTACTTGTCTTCTATCATGTGTTGATTTGGACCTTTGATATAATTTGGAAAAACTTATGTTGTGTCACCCTTTGGTGTGCCATCTTGGTTTACTTGGTGTTTTGTCCAAATTTTGTTTCCTTTTGGTTCTTGAAAGTCTTGTGCATGCATAGCTTCTATGTGTAGTTCCGATGCACGATTTCTTTCTTTGATCCTATACTTTGGTTAAACTCCATCCACTTCATTATTGGCTAATATGTGCATGGAATTCATCTTCATGTCCATATGCACTTATTCTCGTGTAGTTTGTCCTATGTATGTTTTTTCCTCTAACTCTTGGTTCCCAATGAGTTTGGGTACCATTTTGTGTGTTAATGTTGATATAGTAACTTTGGAGATGCATTGGAGGATCGTCTCATTTAAGGAAGGTGGTGTCACCATGTGCCTTTTGGAGTCATGCTAGGACGATAATTGAAGACTTTATCTACTACATCATTCCCATGCTATCTCGGTAACAAGTTTCTACCTCATGCATACTTTTCTTGCTTCTAACCTTGTCTATGTTGCATCATGGCATGACATTCTTCATTTGCAATTGTTGCGGTTTTTGATTTGTTCTAGAATTGCAAGATATATTATTTGTTGCGATACTTGTTTCGTTGTTTAAAGCATCTCAACTATCTCTTGATACCTTGTTGCTAGTTGTGATGACTTTGATGGTTGTTTGTGTGGATTTTATCCTTATACAATAAGATAATATTAAGCCATTGGCTACGCTTTCAAGCAAAGATCTTATTCATATATTTATGACTTCCATTTGGATATCGTGTTTTCTCCTTTTGTAACTATTTCGGGTGTACATGCTTCTTTGTGTATATAATCTACCTAGAATCTTATACACTTGAGAGAAGTTACACTTTTAGTGGATATCCTTGTCCTTTCATGTCCACCTTTTATTTTCAATGTTAAATTCTTCGGTGGTTACATGAAAGCGTGTGTGGTTGAGTGCGTGTCTTAATTCTATTCTTATTGGTGCACTCCTTTGGTGGTGAAGATTGTTGTCCTCATGCTTGTCTTGATGAGTCTTTTATTATCTATATTCACCATGGGGTTGTCACAAGCCTTGATTTTACATTGCATTTTTTTTATGCTTGTGAACCCATTTGATTGGGTGTGTCACCTTCTTAACTTATGTTGGAAGGACATGTCTAGCACCTTGAGTCTCATTTCTTGAAGACTATGTTGATGCTTAAATATTCATCCTTATACTAATCATATCAAGTGCTTTGCCATGACTCACACACATCTTGTTGGTTGAGCCCATTCATATGATTATCTCTTTTGCTATTTGCTCAACCATTGGTTTGTTGCAAGTGCTAGACTTTGTCTCATATTTTTGCACACTTACACTTGTGTTGTGTTTCTATCGATTTTGGGGGAGTGATGATCCAATTTTGTGAACTTTGTACTATAATACAAAGATCCTAAATAGTGCACAAGTCTTCGGGAACTTCTCTAATTTCTTTAGAACACTCCTATGCTCAAATCATAATATCTTGTAATCTTTTGGCATGTTGGATCGTTTGATTGCATGCATTTTCTTATGCCTTTGTGCCATCTTATTTTTTTTGCAATCTTTGGATCCTCTATATATTTTGCTTTTCCTCCCACCATGTATCTTTGTATATGTGTATTTTATTCCACTCATTTCTTGTGAAATACACCCTTTTGGGAGGAACACATTCTATATCGGCCTTCTAAGCTTTTCCACCCATTTTGGCAATCGATGCCAAAGGGGGAGAAGTTTAGAGGGTTTTGTTTGAGGAGGTTCATGCTTTGGTTTTGTTCTGAAGCATTTTCCATTGAGCATTTGCCTTCTTGTTCATGCATACTTGCTTTGCATGATTAGCATAATTCATCATATAAACCCTCTTAATGTGTTTGTCATCAATTACCAAAATGGGGGAGATTGAAAGGGCATGTGACCTTATGTTTGGTTTTGGTAATTGATGACAATCTTCATGGACTAATGGTTTCCTTCAGTTATACTTTAATGTTTGTCCATAGGCAACGCTTGAAGATCACATGGTGGCTTCAAGGTTGTAAGATGAAAATTACGTGTTGACCAATGTATTCTTCATGGAGCTATCCAAAGATTGGTCAATTTTATGTGTGCAAGGTCAAGAGGAGCATCACGAAGATATCATATTCTTGGAGCTTGCCGACCATTTGGTGATAATGGTCTTGTGAAGATATGCCTAAAAGACGCTCTCCCATAATGGAGTATGGGGGAGCAATTTACTAGTCTTCATCGAGCCGGCGCAACCAAGAAAGGTGTTCCAACTTGAGGCGGACATGATCGTCATCATCAAGCTCAAGTGGATTATGCGCAAGAAAAAGGTTTGACCTTTATAGGTTTCTAGTTTACCGGTCTCATGGTGGTAGTTAGGAGACCGGGTTATAGGCTAGGCCGCATCGTTCGTGGAGAGTTCAAACCTTTGCATTCTTGGAATCATCTTTATTGGTTCTTGTTTGGTTTTTCTCTGTGTGATTGTTGGAGCTCGAGTTCGTATTCATTACAAGCTCTTCTTCATCGAAAACGGATTTCATATACATTTACTTTTTTGTTTTCGATGTTGGTGTTTTTGTCGGCTCTTATCTTGTGAAGGTTTCACCTTCTACTTTGTTGGACTTTTAACCTTTGCATGATTTGAATCATTTATTTTTTTTGATCTTGGGTGTTTCTCTATGTGAAGACCTAGAGCTTTTCCATAGCTTTAAAACAAGCCCAACATCATCAAAATCGGAGTTCGTATGGCAAAGTTATGCTTGTTTTGGCCGTGCTGTTTTTTGCCTGAGAGGTAGAGCGGTAGTACCGCCCAGAAGAGCGCTAGTAACGCTCAAGCGGTAGTACCGCTTGCTACTACCGCGACCCCTCTGTTCTGCGAAGTAGTAGAGCTATTTTTAATGTCTGGTAGTACCGTTTGAGCGGTAGTACCGCTCCGGGAGCGGTAGTACCGCTCGGAACGCAGAAAACTGCACATAACGGTTGGATTCGTGGGGACCTATAAAAGGGGTCTCCTTCCCCATTGTCCCCAACGTTCTTGAGCTCGTTTTTCACCTCCATTGTTGACCTCTTCAAGCTTGAGATCTCTCTATTCCTCCCATGATTCTTGCTCCTTTTTGAGGGAAAAAGAGAGGAGATCTAGATCTACATTCTCCACCAAGTCATCTCTCCTCTAAGTGAGGGGAACCTTGTGGATCTAGATCTTGGAGTTGTTGGTGTTCTCCTTTTTCTTCCTCTCATATTCCTCCATATCTTTTGTTGCTTTGGTGGGATTTGAGAGTGGGGGACTTGAGCACTTCGTGTGCTCTTGCCATTGCATTTGGTGCATCGGTTTGAGTTCTCTCCGAGGATTCGTTGTAGTAAGTGAAGTTGAGAAGATAGTTTCTCTTGAGTGCATTGGCACTCTTGATCTTGTACTCTTAAGTGCATTGGCACTCTAGAGCTTATTCCTCTTGGGTGTGTTGGCCCCCTAGAGGCTTGTTGTTGCGGAGCTCAATCATTGTGGTGGAAAGCTTCGGGACGCTACGGGAGCCTCCAATTCGGTTGTGGAGATAGCCCCGAGCATTTGTACGGGTTCGGTGACCGCCCTCAAGGGTCGCCATTTGTACGGGTTCGGTGACCGCCCTCAAGGGTCGCCATTTGTATGGGTTCGGTGACCGCCCTAAAGTGTCCTAATAGTGGAATCACAACATCTTTCATTGGTAAGAGCGCGAGGAGAAATAGGGTGGCCCTCGTTGGCTTCGTGTGAGCATTGTGTTCCACACCCTCTCCAAACGGAGACGTACTTCTCGCAAGAGAAGGAACGTCGGTAAAAAATCATTGTCTCCATCGGCTCCACTTGCGATTATCTCTACCCTTACTTTGAGCAAGCCTATTACATTGTTTATCTTGTGCTTTCTCATATTATTGTGCATTGCTTGTCCCATAGGTTGTTCGTCTAGTCAACCTATTTACTTGTGCACCTACTTTGTGATAGCCTTAGTTCTCTTGTTATATATCTTGCTATCACATAGTTGCTTATCTTTCTTAGTATAAGTTGTTGGTGCACATAGTTGAGCCTAGCTTATTTAGGTTTCTTGCTTGGCAAATTAAACATTAAGTTTTATTCCCCATTTGTTCAAGCCTAAACCGTAATTATTTTAAGCGCCTATTGACCCCCCTCTAGGCGACATCCACGTCCTTTCACCTTGCTTTTCCACACCTATCACTCATATTTTAACATCTCTTCGCTGAACTAGTGCACCTATGCAACTTCTATTTCTATTAGGTGTGTTGGGGACACAAGAGACTTCTTGTATCTTAATTGCAGGGTTGCTTGAGAGAGACCTTAGGTCATCCACTTGAGGGAAATTGCTACTGTCCTACAAACCTCTGCGCTTGGAGGCCCAACATAGTCTACAAGAATAGAAGCGTGCGTAGACATCAAGCTATTTCTGGCGCCGTTTCCAGGGAGGTAAGCGTTTGAAGGTATACATTTAGATCTTGCAATTAAATTCTTTTCGTTTCTTGTTTTTATTTGAAGGTAAAGAAAGCGCTTGTTTGGAGGCAACCCAAGATGTTTCTACTTCTGTTTTTAGGGGTCTTGATGATTGTTACTACTGTAGCACCATCATTGTATCTTTATTTTCAAGATTTGTGCCAATTTATAGCCTCATATGACAAGGGAAGCAAAAGTTGTGACATGCTGTCCAGAAAACAGATTCTGTCTTCTTGACGGAAAAAATCGGATCAAATCACGAGTTCATCTTTTTGAGATGAATTCTTTACACAGCGTGCTCTATACAATTGCGGAACTTTCGTATGTTCTGATTTGTTTGATTTGAGTTGCATAAGTGCCCCAAAAAAACTTCTCTACTACCTGTTGTTCTGTTTTTCACAGATTCTGCCACGTTTTGTCTCTCCTTACTTTTGCAAACCTTAAGCTTGCTTTTTATTTGCAAAAAAATGTTTGGAATCTTGAGAAACAGTAGCTCTTCAAGAATATCTTTATATCCAGTGGGGGAAAAGTATTTTATTAAGGGTACTAACCTCTCTAATCAGCTTATGTTGAGTTATGTATGAAGGGAGATTTCAAGTGTGCGATGGAAGATGATGAAAGAAGATCCAGGAGTGTCAAGCGCTCAAGCTTGGGGATGCCCCCATGCATCCCCAATAAATATTCAAGGAGACTCAAACGTCTAAGTTTGGGGATACCCCCGTGCATCCCCCTCTCCATTAACAATCATTAATTCGTCCTTCGTCTCACTATATTTTTATCACTTCATGTGTTATGTGCTATGCTTGGAGCCTTGGATTTTGTTGAGTTTTTTTTGCCGTAACTCTCTTCAGTTTTCATGTTTATCTTGTTAAGAGAGTTGGTTGTTTCACTGAGTTGTGTCTTGTCTTGAAAGTAGGTAATTGAGGTTGCTATTTAATTTTAGTAGTAACTTGCAATAGTTTTGAGGTATTGATGTGAGTATTGTTTGAACTTTTGGTGTCAAGAGCTCTAGCCTATTAGTGATATGTGTCGTATTTTGGGAAATCCGTGTTTATTTTAAAAAACCTACAAAACAGTATGAGAACTATAAATACTAGATGGATCGCTAATCTTTGGAGGGATCAAATATTAGAGTACACTCACGTACCATGAGTCGAGGATGCGCAAGGATAACCAATCCCCCATACACTCCTCCTCAGGGTACTTGTCTCTTTGTGGACCTCCTTATTAGATTGAGAGTTACTGATAATAAGTGCATGAGTTCTTCGGACTAATGTAAGTATTGAATGTTGACACTTCCACCTCCTCATATTTGCTTGCCTCTCCCGTGCCGTGCATTCCCTTCTTCTCACTTCGAGAGTTGGCGTCCACCTTCGCCGGTACATCCAAACCCTTGGCATGATACGCTCTGTCATCATAAACCTTCTTATATATTTCCTCAAAACAGTCACCATACCTACTTTCATGGCATTTCCATAGCCTTTCCGAGATATATTGCCATGCAACTTCCACCTCTTCATGACTTGATCTTCATGTCATACATGTTCCTGCTACACTGGCAGCGACATACATTGCATACATCATGATAGCTACATCTTCTTTATGATTTGAGTACCTTGTAAAGTGTGAAAGATCTTCTATACCCTCTATTAAATTAGAGTGTTGCCCTTAAGTGAGGAAAAGATCCCAAAGTGGACAAAATAAAATATCCCAAAGAGGACAAATGAGAGTTAAATAGAAAGAGCCATTGAGGCCACAAAAAAATACAAAAAATAGAAAAACGAGAAAAATAAAAATAAAAAGAGAGAAAGGGCAACACTACTATCCTTTTGAAAGATCCACACTAGTACTCCCTCTTATCCGTGTACTCCATAGAGATGATCATTCATTCATATAGCTATGTGGGGACCTTCACACTATATAACTTGGCTTGCATATTCCAAGGATGAGCCTCATCAAAAGAGCTCTAGGTCTTCATGAGCAAGCAATTTTGATGCACCCCCACTAGTTCCATTGGAGAATTTTTTAGCTCATATGTGCATCCGTTGCATGGCAATCCCTACTCCTCACATCATATCTATCATTTGGCCTTCTCGCCTATGATTTTCCTCATTGATGTGAGCCTGTATCACCTTTTTGTCTTCCTCCTCCACCATATTTCTCTGTTTGCCATCCTAAGTGTCAACTCTCGTTCTTACGCTCATCCATTGCATGAGTGCTCAAAATATCGAAAAGGAGTGGATCAAATTGACTTGTACCTGGCTAGTGGTATGGGGATGAGTCAAGATAAGATTCCAAAGAAGACCAAGTGTGAAAATTTAGTAGATTGAGTTCTCTACACAAAAATACTTTTTTCTCGTATTCCCTATCCCTCTTCTTGCATGCAAACACCATTTGGAGACATTCGAGTCACGGACAGCGAGAGCTCTTGCACCTAATGTTCTTTTGTTACTTGTTTCAATGCTAATATAGACTCTTGCATGTTATGACTTGAATTCAATCACATAACTTGATTGATTTACTTTTCAAAGTTCTTATATGGTTGCTAGCATGTCACCACAGAAATTATGCTTGTTATCATTTACCTACTCGAGGACGAGCATGAATTAAGCTTGGGGATGTTGATACGTCCCAAATGTATCGATAATTTCTGCTTGCTCCACGCATGTTTTGTGTGATATTTCTATGATCTAGATACACTTTTATACACATTTGATCATATTTGTACTAACCTATTAACTCAGTGCACCCCAGTGCCAGTTTCTGTTTTCTGCTGTTTTGCTATTTCAGTTTTCCCCCATATTAAAAGTGCTCCAAAAATTCGGGAAAAATCAGATAAAAAATCAGCGTAAAGGAACCTCCCGGAGTCTCGACAGGGGACCAGGTGGGACCCACCAGGGCCCCAGTCGGCCACCTGGCGCGGCCTAGGGTTTGGCTGCGCTAGGGAGGCGCCTGGAGCCCTGGTGTCCCCCTGGCTGCCCCCTTCGCCTATATATCTCCCGTGACGTGAAACTTTCAAAGATAGAACCCTTTTTCGCGATCTCTCCTCTGTTCTGCCGCCGCCGCGCTTCCAAGATTGGGAGCACCAGCAGACCTCTTCCCGGCACCCTGCCGGAGGGAGGATCGACCTCCGGGAGCTTCCTCTCCATCATCGACGCTTCCCGGATGTGCCGTGAGTAGTTTCCTTTGGACCATGGGTCCGTGATTAGTAGCTATGTGATGTTCTCCTCCCCTCTTTGTTCTTCATTGTTTAGACCTCGTGAGCTGCCCTACATGATCGAGGCACATATGTAATCTTTCTGCTATTGCTATGCTGAGTTTGATGGGATCTGATGGATTATGAGATTATGTTCAGATTGTGATAGAGTAATATATTTGGTTCTTATCTTTTATATTTTTGTTCCTAAGTAATTCTTGCATGTTCTCCGCTGTTTTTTATTGCTTTGGCCAAGTAGTAGGTAGTAACTCCAAGAGGGAACGTTATGCTCGATTTGTGGGTTCATGCCCCCTGATGACACGCTTGAGTGACATAAACATGAGTCTAGGGGATGTGTTGTTGCCACAAGGGGGAAAACAACGGTGCTTGTAACCGCGGTTGCAAGGATTGTTTACTTTACGCGAAGTTCTTTTTAATGCAGTTGTCTGTTGCTTTGGGTTTACACTTTGGGTGGGGCTCGCAACTTAATACCAGTGAGATGTTCTGGATAGATATCTCAAGGTGGATGATTAGTAGTAGATGTAGTTGGATTTCGGTCTACTTATTGTGGCGTACTGCCCATGCTTTTGAGCCTCTTCCTTTCTTTTGTAGCATAGTTAGCATTGCGATGCGTTTATAATCCTATCAATTGCCCATCTGTAATTTGTTTACCTCGCATAGCAGTTTTATCGTCTTTTGAGAGAGAGACATCACTAGTGAACATCACGGGACCCCGGTCCATATTATCATCATTGCTTACACGCTTATTTACTTTCTAGCTTTTAGTTGCAGCTGCTTCAATATCATTATCCCTTGTGTTTTGATCCTTTGTAAACAACAAGACCAGAGAGATTGACAACCTCTCTGAATTTCGTTGGGAGCAAAGTTATTAGTGTCTGTGTGCAGGTCCAGGTCAAGGAAGCAACTTTTGTCTAAAACGGTGCCATTCTTTCCTCGCCACCTACTTATCATTGCCGGAGTCCTACGGGAGACAAACCCTATCCTCTACATAGGAGAAATTTTCTGCTATCCTACATCTCACCTTCCACTTGGGGTAACCAACGAAGGGCGAGAAGCAATTATCCTCTCACGCGTATCAGACGCGAGGAACCTTGATGTTCTGGAGGAGGTGCGCCATTTGCTGGAAAACCATGAAGTTGTCGTGAATGCTTCACCCGACGATGAAGGCACTCTGGTTCATAGATACCATGCGGCTAATATGTAGCAAGGGCCAAAGTGACAAAACCTTGGCGAAGAGGTTGGTGATGAGGTGAATGATACTAATAGGAAGGAAATCATAGAGTGTGGTCGCATCCACTGCTAGCAGTGGTGAATGTCACACACCCATTAAGGAATCCCAAGTGGAAGGTGTGATGTAGGTGAGCAATAAGTTTCCCTCGGTGAAGATACGAAGGTTATCAATCCAGTAGGACTTCAAAGGTCTTCAAGAGGGTGTTCACCGGCGTGCCAGAAATTAGCGCAAGAGAGAACGAACCTTCGCGCAAGAACACAAGAACTTTCGCTCCCAACGAGACAAGAAGTTTGTCAAGCTTCCCGTCTTGCTGTTTATGAAAAGGTTAAACGTATGGTGCAGTCGGAGCAAAAAAGAGTAAAAAGTGCAGCAGACAAAAGAAAGGAAAATGTAGATGCAAACGGTTGTAATCAATGGTGGAATATGGACCAGGGGCCATGGTTTCACTAGGGTGTCTCTCGAAAAGACGATAAACATGTTGGGTGAACAACTTACAGTTGGGAAATTGATAGACTTATAAACACATCGCAATGCTAATTATGATACAGAGAGCACAAGATTCAAATCATGTAGGCATTACATCAAGATAAGTAGACCACCATCCGATAACATCTACTACTAAAAATTCACCTTAAGACCCCTATTCAGAGTATCTCGCTGGTATTAAGTTGCTAGGTAACAAACTCATGCTATAAACTCAGTACATGATGTAAGCAACATCTATGAGCAAAATATTAGCCACAAATATCGAGGTTTTACCCTTAGTAGCAATAGCACATCCACCGCCTTATACATTTTTGTCACTCGTGCCAGATGCGTGGAGGCATGGACCCACTATCGAACACTACACTCCCTCTTGAAGTTATAAAACACTACTTGGACAAAGTAATAAAGTATAAGGAAGAGCATGCTAGAACACTCAAACAACATATATAAAATATATCAAATACAGAGCATGAACAATCTGATCAGAATCTCATAATCCATCAGATCCCAACAAACACAACATAGCAACATAGTAATTACATCAAAGATGCCTTGGTCAACATAGATGAATCACAAGGACTAAGTAGTGAAGCGCAAAGGTGGAGAGACAAACATTTAGCTACTTTCATGGAACCTTGGTTCAAGGTGGAACTACTCACACATCATCCGGAAGGCAGGCATGGTAATGAAGAAGCCCCCGAGGATGATCTCCCCCTCGGACATGGTGCCGGGATAGAACTCCAGGAGTTCCCGATCTGGGAATCACGATGGCGGCAAAACGATGATAGCTTTTGGATAAATTTCTCACCCCGAGGGTTTTCATAGCATGGGGAATAAATAGGAGAAAGATGGGCAACGGGGTCTGGACCTAGCTCCAGGCGGGCCAAGGGCACCGCCTAGCCCTAGTCGCGCCCTCTGGCCGCTTGGGCCAGGTGTGGCCTTCTTGGCTGCCCTTCCGGATCATGTAGTCTTCTGGAATATTTGAATTTGTGGAATTTTGTGCGAATTTTATTATCTCATTAATTTTGGACCTTCTTCTGCAATGCACATACAACGGGGTACACGGGCGGCGGCTCACCCCGGCCTCGTGTGGCACCTCCCGCAGCTCCTCCCCTCGCCGCCGCCATATGGAACCCTCTGCGCTAAGCATGCGTGGATCCGGCGGTGGTGAGTTTCTTGCGTCTCGGCATGTGCGCTCACGAGGGGGCTTTGTGTGGTGGCGGACAATGCGGCACTACTCCGTGCACATCGTTGAAGCTCTGTGATGGTGGGAGGGCGGCGGTGGTTGCGGTCTCCTGGTGTTGAGCGCGGATATGGGATGGCCAAGCGCGGCGGCGTCCCCCTGACGTCGTTCTTCTCGGGATGGATCCTATCTAGCGGCTACATCGACTAACTCAGGGGTTGGTTTCATCCTCCCATCTACTGCTAACGTGGCCGACACTGGTGGGCATGGATAGGGGCCTCTATCCCACATCTGGCCATAGAAGCCAGGGTAGAGGTTTCTCCTCATCATCTTCTCCTATGGTGGCCCAAATCTGAAGGCAATGAGGCTTGGCAGAGGGGTCGCACGTGCTTGCACATTGGAGGCGGTCCTTGAGGTGTTCTTACACCAAGATGATGTTCTCCTTGGTACCGGTACTCATTGATTTGTCCTTTTACGCGTTCTAGAAGGCTTCGTCGATGATCTCTATAGGGTCCTTGCCACTTGTAGATTGTTGGATTGGATGGGATTCGATTGTGCGTGCCTCTATTTCATCTTGTGTGGCTTCAGAACTGCATGTCAAGAAGCTTCGTTAATTGTTGACATTATGGGACATCTTGAGAATTCGATTTTCATGATGAAAACAATGGTGGAGAACGTCATCGTGGCTGAGATCTGAGACCTAGAAATGTGGATCAAGTCTTTGAGGTGATAAGGATTTTTCTTGGTGATCCGGGACTCATAGAAGTGGTAACGTTAAGAGGGGCGACAACATATGAGGAGTACAGGATATTACCTTTAAGGGTGAAAACCCAAGGTCTGACCTTAATTGGTTGTGTCTGGCAATGAACTTGTTGAAGACATCGTTTTTGAGAGCGCAAATTTTCTCTAGGTTAAAAACCTAAGATGTTTGATCGAGCAATGACAATATTTGTGCACTGTTTCCTTCTTAGAGGCATCAGTTTTGGAGATTTTTTACTTCGGGCATTGTCTTGGTGGTGGTTCATGCTTCAGTTACTACGAATTGATCACTGTAACGAGATTTTTTATTTTTCTTCTTCTTCTTCTTTTTATTTTTGGGTTGTGTGCATCTGTGATGTCTTTAAGACATTTCGTTGTTGGAGGTTGGGTGTAATTGGTATCTTTGTGATATTAATATATTCCTGTTATCATAAAAAGGTAAATGATAATAATGATAGTTTATGAGGTGGCATGATACCTACTTAATCAAGAACATTCAAGTAATGCTATCAAGATATATAAGTTGGGAAAATTAATATAAAGCAATAATTTATATCTAGCATTGAAATAAGGAGTGAAAGAACATAAAGGCAATATGAGCTCTGTCTTTCCGTGAATCGATTGTTCCCAATCGAAGTTCTCATGCCATGAGTGATGAAGGTTTAGAAGAAAAACTAATATTATGTTGAAAACTCATAGTCAAGCTTCGCTTTTCCCATTGTCTTTTGGAACCTTATCATAACAATAACCAAGAGTGTCGGTCAGATACATGGATGTTTGATCATGCCCTTTTTTACATTTGAGCAACTCATGCTATGAATGAGCGCGGGCAAGATAAATGGAACTTAAATGACTAAAGGAATAATGATGGGCTAGGAACTCAAAAAGTGATAACGGCTCACACCAATGAAGACAACCATTTGGCGAGAGAAAGCCTTATGATAGATATGGTGTGAGGAGTAGGGATTGCCATGTGATGGTGGTGACAGTCACACCCCTTGTTGGTTACCCCAAGTGGAAGGTTGTGATGTAGATAGCAGCAATTTCCCTCACACGTGAGAGCGTATGGTTGATGTCTCCCTTAGGATTCCTAAGACAACAAGGAGGTAAAGTAAGAAACACACCGTCTAAAAAGATATTACTTGCCTAACCTGGGTATGCACACAAGACACAAATAACTTTGCTCGCAACGAGTACAAAGAGATTGTCAATCTCTCCGGCTTTGTTGTTTACAAAGGGTAAAACAAAAATGGAAATAGTAATAATGCAGCGGAAAGGAAAAATAAAGCGGCAAATGTCGGCGTTGTAAACTATAAAGTGAAGATGGGCCGAGGTACCTTGATGCTCACTAGTAATGTCCCTCTCCCAAAAGACAATAAATTACAGCTAGGAAATTGAGAGATTATAAACACATCGAAATGTTAATTATGCTACAAGAAAATAAAAGTCTCAATCGTCTAGGAATTACACCAAGAAAAGTAGATCGTTTATTCATCAACATCTACTCACTAATCATCCACCTTGAGATATCTATCCAGAACATCTCGCTGGTATTAAGTTGCGAGCCACAACAAAAGTTGTAAACTCAAACTAACGAACAACTTCCTTAACACTCTATGCGTAATGTAAGAAATCCATATGACTGCAGTCATCAGCGCCGTTGTTTTACTTCTAATGGAAACAACACATTACCTAGTCTCATTTTTTCTGTTACTAAAGCTAGACATCGAGAGGCATGAACTCATCATCTAGCATAACGTTACCTCTTGGAGTTAAATGTACTACTTAGGAAAAGCAATATACGGCAACAGAGGACATTCAAGACTACTCAAGAATAAAAATATAAAGGTAAACCAAATATATTACTTTCACAAATCCGAACATAATCTCATAATCCATCGGATCCCAGCAAACACAACATAACAAAATTAGGAATCATACATAAGTGTCTTGATCATGTTAGGCAGCTCACAAGGTCTAAACATTGAAGAACAAAATTGGAGAGACGACATCTACTAGCTTGTTGATCATGGACCCATGGTCCAAAGGGGATTACGTACTCACGACACATCCCGGAAGCGATCATGGTGATGGAGGAGATTCCGGAGGTCCATCCTCCCTCAGGCAGGGTGCCTAGACATGAGCTTCTACTGACCCCGATCTCGGAATCGCGGCGGCGACAAAACAATAGGGTATTTCACGTTACTGTTGGAAATATGCCCTAGAGGCAATAATAAAATTATTATTATCATATTTCCGTGGTCATGATATATGTTTATTTTCCATGCTATAATTGTATTAACCGGAAACATAATGCATGTGTGGTTTAATAAACAACACCGCGTCCCTAGTAAGCCTCTACTATACTAGCTCGTTAATTAATGATGGTTATGGTTTCCTAACCATGACATGAGTTGTGTATTAATTAATGGGATCATGTCATTAGAAGAATGACGTGATGGACATACCCAACTAAGCATAACAATATTGATCATTTCATTAAGTCTATATGGTCATGACTTTTATTGTCAAGTATCATGTTTCTTAGACCATGAGATTATGTTATTCCCGGGTACCGAAAGAATACTTTGGGGACATCAACCATCACATCGTGACAGGGTGATCATAAAAATGTCTTACGGGTATCTCCGAAAGTACTTGTTGAATTACATGAATCAAGACTGGGATTTTCCCTCCGTGTGAAGGTGAGATATACTCTGGGCCCACTCGGTAATGCACATTCAGTAACGCTTGCAAGCACGTGACTAATGAGTTAGTCACAGAGAATGTTGTATTATAGAACGAGTAAAGAGTACTTACCGGTAACGAGATTGAACTAGGTATAGCGATACCGACGATCGAATCACGGGTAAGTAAAATATCGTGCGACAAAGGAAATTGTGTACGGATTATAGTAGTCCACGACATAGTGGTTCAATCGATAAAGATCTTCGTTGAATGTGTGGGAGTCATTACGGATATCCTGGTCCCTCTAATGGTTATTGATCAGAGAGATCTCTCGATCATGTCTGCACGTTCTCGAACCCGTAGGGTCACACACTTAACGCTTGGTAACGCTAGAATAACTCTGAGATAATTTTATTAATGGTGTTCGAATATTGTTCGGAGTCTCGGATGAGATCCTAGACGTCACGAGGAGCTCCGGAAGAGTCCGGAGGTGAAGATTTATATAAGGCAAGTTGATTTCAGGGTTCCGGAAAAGTTTGGGATTTTTTTGGCAGTGTCGAAATGTTCTAGAAGGTTCCGGAGGGTCCCACTATGGGCCCCACCTGTTTTGGACGACCAAGGGTGGTCCAATAGTCCATGTGACCAGCCCTCCTTGGTTTATTATGCCAATAAATGGGTAGCCCTTCAATGGGAGGGTTACCACTCTTAAAAGAAAGGTGTTACCATCTTTTTAATGAGAGAGGGGTTTTCACTTGGGAATTGAAGTGGCTACAACCTCCTTGCCTATATAAGAGAGGGGAGAGGCTCACCAAGAACACCCAAGTCCTTCCACACCTCCTCCTCCTCCGTCACGTGCATCGCTTGGCGATGCCCTGCCCGCAGGAAACTCTTCACCATATCCACCACCACTCCGTTGTGCTGCTGGAATTGATCCCATCTATTTCTCCCTCTTGCTTGCTGGATCAAGAAGAAGGAGACGTCATCGAGCTGTACGTGTGCAAGCCTCCGGAGGTACTGCTCGTTTGCAGTGCTGATCGGATCGAACTTCACCAACAACTTCACCAAGCTGCGTTGAAATAAACGTTCAACGCGCGTGTTCTTCGAGGGTATGATGACCTACTCTCCCCGTTACTAGCATCTTCGAGATTGGATCTTGGATGTTGCTTCCGCATGTGAGAGAAATTTTTTGTTTTCTATCGCGCAATCTCCTACAGTTACATGGTCCTCCCTGTGGGTTTTCGGAGAACGATGTAAATATAGGCCAAAGGGGGATCGGGGATGGCCCCACTAGTCCAGGCGGCCAGAGGGCGCGACCCCCTTGGGCGAGACCTTGGGACGCCTGGGCCAGGGGTGCTGCCCCTCCGGGTTCCCTTCTGGATTCTGCAGTCTTCCTACATACAAGAATTTTGGGAATTTTTCTGGAATTTTCTGAGCACTTTGATTTTTCACCTTTTTTCTTCAATGCACAAAGAAAAACAGACAGGAACTTGCACTAGGCACTAGGTTAATTGGTTAGTCCCATATATGTTGTAAATGATATGAAAGTGCATCAAAACATATAGAAATGTCACCAAAATAAGCATGTTACAAGCAAAAATTATGGATACGTTTGGGACGTAACACCATGCAACAAATGCATATAGAGCTACAAGTGTATGAAAGTTCTCCAATGGAATTAGTGGGGGTGCATCCAACTAGCTTTCTCAAGAAGATCTAGAGCTCTTTTGAGGAGGCTCATCATTGGAATATACAATCCAAGTTCTATAGTGAAAAGTTCCGCATATAGTTATACAAGAATGATACGAAAATTCTCTACAAACTTAAGTACAAGTGCTACTTTGAAGCAAAAGTGTGGATTAAAAGATAGTAGTGTTGACCCCTCGCTTATTTGTTGGCCTCCAAATTTCTTTTTATTATTATTTTCTCTTATTTGTCCTCTTTGGTTTTATTTTTTGTCCTCTTTGGGATATTTTATTCCTCACTGGTATGGATAAGACTCTCTATAAACTGCATCAACACACTTTTTAGTACTCAAATTGAATAAAACAAGATGTATGAATTGTATGCTGATGGTGCGGATCACACACACATGTTGAGGGACCCTAAGTGGAAGGTGGTGATGTGGTAAGCAGCAAATTTCTCTCATTAAAGATACCAAGGTGATCAATCTAGTAGGACTTCAACTTATTCAAGGAGGTGTTCAACAATGGCGCCCGAGATTTGCATAGGTCGGCGGGAATAGACTTGACTTCCCGGACATAGATGGTAGAAATTTTCTTGGAAAACTTTGACCTACACACAGGAACACGAGCACTTTCGCCCCCAACGAGCTACGAAGGTTGTCAATCTTCCTGTCTTGCTATTTACGAAAAGGTTGAGCGTATGGTGTGGTTGGAGCAACAAAAGTAAAAAGAGTGCGACAAACAAAATAAAGGAAAACATAAATGAAAACGGTTGTAATGAATGGTGCAAGATGAACTGGGGGACATAGTTTCACTAGTGTTGTCTCTCCAGAAGATGATAAACATGTTGGCTGAACAAATTACAATTGCACAATTGACAGAATAATAAACGCACCGCAATGCTAATTAGGTCAAAGAGAGCATAAGGTTCAAATCATGTAGGCATTACACCAAAGTAAGTAGACCCCCATCCAGAGTATCTACTACCAAATATCCACCTTGAGAGCCCTATCCAGAATATCTACTACACAATATCCACAATGAGACCCCTATCCATAGTATCTTGTTGGTATTAAGTTGCAAGCACCAGCTACAGTCTATAATACTTAATGCAACATACAAATGCTATAAACTCAATGCATAATGTAAGAAACACCCCCGAGCTAAGTAGCCACAAGTACCACTATAATACCCTTAGTAGAAACATCACATCCGTCGTCTTGCATGTTTCTATCACTCAAGCGCAGACGTGAGGCATGAACCTACTATCGAGCACGACGCTCCCTCTTGAAGTTCTAAAACACTACTTGGACAAAGTAATAAAGCATAATGGAGAGCATGGAATAACACTCAAAGAATATATATAATTGAGACAAAATATATAGCATGCACAATTTGATCATAATCTCATAATCCATCGAATCCCAACAAACACAACATAGCAACATAGCAATTACATGAAGATGCCTTTGATCAAAAGAGAGGAATCACAAGGGCTAATTAGTGAAGCACAATGTTTGAGAGACACCATCTAGCTACTACCATGGACCCTAGGTCCAAGGTGGAAATACTCACACATCATCCGGGAGGTAAGCATGGTTGATAAAGAAGCCTCCGGGGATGATTGCCCCCTCTGGCAGGGTGCTAGGACAGAACAACAGGGGATCCTGATCTGGGAATCACGATGGCGACGGAACGACTATAGGTAATGGAATAAAAACTCCGGTTTGAGGGTTTCTAGAAGATGAGGAATAAATATGAGAAAGTGGGGCACCAGGGGGTGGGCCCACCCCCAGGAGGCCAGGGGCGTGACCTAGCCCTGGTAGCGCCACCAGGTAGCCTGGACAGGGGGTGGCCGACATGTGGTTGTCCTTCAGTCTTCGTGTGTCTTCTAGAACATAAGAATTTCTGGAATTTTTTTAGCATATTGATTTTTGACCTTTTCTGCAATGCACAAATAATAATAGACGAAAACTAGCACTGAGAACCGGGTCAATAAGTTAGTTCCCATAAATTTTGTAAAAGGGTATGAAAGTGCAGGAAAAGCATATAATTATGTCATCAAACAAGAATGGAACTAGCAAAAAATGTGGATATGCTTGAGACGTATCATATGCATCAACTAGTGTAGCATGATGTGCAATGATCTAGCACAACATATAGCAAAAAAGACGAACAAGGGCAAGGCCCATCTATCATGCGGATGTATGATCATGCAAAGCAATATGACGATGAAGAATTACATGAATTCATGTCATGTAAGATGGATGTTGCATGGAAATGTATCTCAGAATGACTATGGAAATGCCATAATATGTAGGTATGTTGGTTAATGAGGCTTATGTGTGAGAGATCATATCATCTCACGGGATTTGGATGTACCAGCGAAGTATGCACCAAACTCCCGAGGTGAGAAAGGGCAATTCATGGTACCGAAGAGGTTAGCAAAATATGTGTAACACCCTCATGTCTTGTAACAGTAATCACTGTTGATGGAACAGTAATCACCTTGCTACAGTTAAATCACTGTGCTTGATCTTTGCCTTGTTCATCTTTAAATTCAAAAAAACCCTAAATGCCTTTTGATGAATATTAAAAATAAGTGGAAATAAAACTTTGTCCAAAAATTGTGAAAGTAATTTTGTAAAATGCCTAAAAGTCAGTGGATCAGATCCATATAGTTTTGGGAATTTGTTAAGCAATAAAATAAATCCAACAAATAAAAAAAGTAGCCTAAAGTCCACTTTTGCCAATGACATAATTAAAACAAATGCCAAATGAATTATTTAAATGCCCAAGCCTTTTTATGGCATGTCTATGTGTGGCAACACAAATTTACAAACAAGTTTCACTTTGCACAAAATTCAAATGGAGATCAAATAAAATAGAAAAGGAAATGCAAAGAAAAGAAAATACAGAAAAGAATAAAAGCAAAAGGAGCCCACCCCTGTTTCCCCCTAGCCCTCTAGCCAGCCCACCCTGGCCCAGCAGCCCCTCCCTCCCTTGTCTTCTTCCTCCGGTTGCGTGGAGGACATCCCACGGCCGGCCGGCGTGCCGTGGCGGCCATCCATGGCCGGCGGCGTAGATATGACCCCCCCGGCGCCCCGACGCCCCCAACCCTAACCCGCGGACGCGCTCTTTCCCCCCGCTACCCCCTCGCACCGCCGCTCACCTCACAGCCTCGCCCGCCGGTCGATCCAGTGGCCGCGCCGCCGCAACCTACGTGGCAACCGACCACCTCCCGCCGGGTTAAGATGTCCAACCTCTTAGTCGTGGACTTCCTCTCCACCTGCTGCATGAAATCGGGTTGAGGAGCCCAGAGTGGAGCGCACGAACACTTCCCCCCCTTCCGGCCACCTCGCCTCGCCCCTGAGCCCGCTTGGCACCTCTGCAGGCTCACTGTAAGTTAGGCCACCGCCACCAGCTCCCCGCGTAGCCTCCCTCTCACCGTAGCCCGTGTCGCCATTGTTACAGAGCTCCGTCGCCGCGCGCTTGACCGTGCCGAGGCCCCCAGTGCACCATTTGAACTGTCGTTGGCATGTGCGTGTTCGCGTTGTTCCCCTGCGTTGATTTTTGCTAGTGCTAGCTCGATTTTTCCCGCGAGAACGTCGTCCCCATCATCATCCGCGCACAGACCGCCGCCGCGCTCGTCGTCGTTGTCGTCCCGGCGAGGTTCCGGCCGGGCCATCACCACTAGAAGTCGCCTCGTTCGAATGCGACCATCCGCGCCCTCTCCCGTGCTCTGGAACAACCGCACGGTCGAGCTCGCCGGCGACCCCTGTGTCACTGACGGTGGGTCCCGGTTGTCAGGAGAGTAATTAGGTCTAATTACTTTGCGCTAACAGTCACTGATCACTGGGTCCCAATCCCCTGCTAATTACCCTGTTAATAATACACTAGATTATAACTATTAGTCACTTACAACTGGGCCCCTGGCCATTAAAAATAAATTAAACTAGCTATTTAGCTATGTGTGAATGACATCTAGGTCCCACCTGTAAGTAACTAAGTTGAAAGAAATAAAAATGCTAATAGTCTATGACATGTGGGTCCAGTGAATATTAGATTTAATTAAATTGTTTTATTATGCAATGTGGGGCTGACATGTGGGACCCACTGGTCAGTTGACCTGTCAACCTTACAGGTGGGTCCCCTCTGTCAGGTTTGACCAGCCAACCCCTCTGTGGATAATGTTTATTTAATTAATAAAAACAATTCGGAAAATGATTTAAACTTTAAAATTCAATATCTTTTAAACCGTAAGTCAGATTAAAAAACTTTATACATCAAAATTGGTCAGAAAAATATAATGAATACGGATACGCTATCCGTATACCAACCACACCCCTCTAAAACAACGAACATTGACATCCCCCCTCCGGGACGTTTGTCGATAATCCCCCGGAGCCGGTTTTTCATCCCCGGATGTGTAACGACCCGATTCACTAAGAATCCAAGTCTCTGTGCATTTTGTGCTAGTCCCTGGATCAATAGCTACCACACACAGTACATGATGTAATATCAAGAATAAACCACATGTCATATATATTACATCGAAGATCCAGTATTACAACAAAGCATACCTGCATAGCTCAAGGCTAGTTTACAAATAAAATACGGCGGAAAACAATATAAGCTTCGTGGCGTCCATCAACTCCACCGGCATAGTTGAGTATAGACAACGTAACCCTACATCGCATCACTTACTCGTCGTATACAAACCTGCAACACCGAAGGTTACAGCCCGACAACGGGTCAGTACATCTGATTTGTACGGCAAGTCACACGGAAAACGATATATAACAGACCTACTTCTACATGCAGGATAAGTCAAAGGAAGGCTTATGGTTTAGTTTTGCAGAAAGCCAGTTTTTCCTTCACATACTACAACTAATCAAATTTTAATTTATCTTGCTAGTCCTAAGTATGGTTGAATCGGGCTACACCAATTCCAACCATCCCTTTATTAAAATTTCCCACTCAAATTCTTATTAAGGTGAATTATCTGTCAATACCATCCAACAACAATAATGCCCAGTTGCTCAAAGTTTTCCGTAACCGTGGACACGGCTAATCATGATCAGATTTAACACTCTGCAGAGGTTTGTACACTTTCCCCACTAGACTCAACCCGAAGATTGAGACATAGTCTTTCAGAAGAGGTTGCCTCCACCCTTTGGTAGCCGGTACACCTATCATATCTACATCAGCTAGCTACCAGGGCCAGGTTCCCCACAACTTACTCATCTAAGCCAGAGCCCATATAGCCAGTGATTGTACATGGAAGCTACTAGTCACACTGTCTGTCCGATCTTTTTGAGCCTGGATGGCGCCCACTGCGTTCAGAGGGTAGATACCATGACGCACCCGGTTCACCACCAAAACAACCATTCGGGAAGCATTTAGCCCTGGTCCTCCTTAGCCAAGGCACGAGCCCCAGGATGCATTCCCTGCCCGCCCAGAGGTGATTTCTATTTAAGTTTGCTAGTCAAGTCATTAATCCTCACATAGCTCAATGATAACTCAACCAATCCCCGTCTACAAAGCAATAGCAGTATATAAAAACCACGATCCTAGGGAGACAATGAAATACAAGGTCAGAACATATGGCTATCCTACTAGGTTTAAAACATAACTAATATATCATCCTACACATGCATAGAGTGATAATTCGCTACATGCATAATAGAAAATATAGGTTGAGGTATGGTCAAAGTGTAACTTGCCTTATCCATTCGGTGAAGTTCTTCTCTCTCACGGTCCAGTCAACCCTACTCGTCACACTCCGAGAAATCTATCGCAACGGAAGGAACTCAAATAAGCAATGATAGAGGCGAGGTGTCCCGATCTTTTGATGAGATGATAACTATCGATTTGTGTAGTCGACTTTGACGATCCGACTACGAACGTGCAACAACGTCGTGCCTTAGCAATCGCTAAACCAATCTCTGGAGGTTATTGACCACGCCGGAGCACGATCAACCTGACCACGAAGGTCTAGTGCCTGCATGCAATCGAAGAACAAGCGAGAACTATGATAAAGCAATCTGAATATTGCGAGTATATAGATGAAGTATAGATGAAAGATGGGATTCCAAAAGCAGTCTTGATCTGGTCGTTGGACACAAACCGAGTACACGAAGATGCAGCGATTAGCTAAGCAGTCTTTTAACTAAAAGAAATCCAAGTCTAAAGGATGCCCTATGGGTGTATATATAGGGAAAAGAGAGGGAATTTCGTCCTCCCTTGGCAAGGTGGGACTAAAATCCCTCTGGAGTCATTTTTTCCTACAATACGGACTCTAAAACAGCCTATTAAACACTATTTCGAAATTACATGGGCCTGGCCCATAAATAAGGTGGCGCAGCACCTATAACAACCCCTGGACAAAATTATGAAGTGTAATCTTTGTATATTTCGTCCAAGGCTTCATGCACTTCTTATGGTGGCTTCAAAGCGCGGAAATCACTACTGAAAGCTCCATTATTCTTTGCCGCACACGCTACTTCCTCTCCATGCTTGATCTCGCTCCAATGGCCATCCCTCTTGTCCACATTAGGTCCTTCATGCATAAGTAAACCAAAAGTATCTAATTTAGGCAGCATCATATGTTCATAAACATTAGAAAGATTTTCAAGAAACGAAAATACCTGATAATTCTGTTGGCTTGCACGAGCTCTAGTAGCCGATCCAATGTGTGTAGTAGCATGAGTTATGGGTGTAACTGTGGTAGCCATGTCCTCATCATCCTCCCCTTCTTGAAAACAAAGCCGCCCTCGGCGTTGCTTAATCTGAAATGTGGCTAACAAAAGAGACAATGTGTACATGTTGTATATGTATATATCATCCATTTTTACGGCCCTCAGTTTGTGCACATGAGACACATGTATACACAAATAACTTTCATATGTCGTGAAATATGAAGATATGGATTCATCACAATAGGTAAACGACATGAAAGTATTGCAACTCAGTTTACATGTATAAGTGAAGATTCTATTCATATCTAAAGATTTACAATGCTCATCATTAAACCATCCCAACACCGGTGAATAAACGTTAATGTTTTTCGAAGGACATGCTACAAAAGGTTTAACTAAGTAGTCGTGCAACAAGTCATTCGACCCAGAATCATCACCAAGATTAGAGGTCATACCAAAATGATTAAGCATTGGCAGTTTCATAATAGTAACATGATTATCCAAAATAGATGGTGTGCTCAAATCAAAAGGTAACTCAACACATGATTTATTCGACTCTACTATGCATGCATCATTCTCATGTGAAGTTATATCATCAATACCTTTGTTGTTACCTTGTTGCAATGACGCAGATGATGTAGGTACAGATGATGGCAAGGTCATAGAGGCTGGAGGCGATATCACACTCACAATAGGAGGCATGGTCGTCGGAGAAAGTGCAATGGCGAAGGAGACAATCGGTGGTGATGAGCATGGTCTGGAATAGTAACCGCCGTAGGTGTCGTAGTCGCTCAAAGCATCCTCCTGTATCTGTCTCTCAAAGGTACAAGCACGAACATACATACCAATAATGCAACGAGGAATATAATGAAATCGTGCGCGAATGTCATCGTTCAAGCCATTAAAAAATCTATTCTACCTATCATCCTCAGATTCTTCTATGTCACACTGATGCATATAAGATTTAAACTCTTGATAGTAAGCATGAACAGTGTTACTCCCTTGATTTAATTGTTCTACTTTTCGAAGCAATTCACGGCGATAATAAGGAGGAACAAATTTATGTCTCATTATAGCTTTCAAATCTTTCCAAATTGAGGGTTTATTATCAATGTTTTTCTTAATATACACACTCCACCAAATTGAAGCAAAACCAATAAATGCGCGAGTGGTAGCTCGTACTCTCTCAAATTCAGAAAAATTATTACTCCCAAAAATTTGTTCTACTTCAAACTCCCAATCAAGATAAACAGCAGGATTAAATCTACCCTCAAAAGGCGGCAAAGAAATAACCTGTCCATATGCTTGTTTGTGTGGGCGCATCTCTGGTGGTGGTGAACATGTGTCCATCGGCGAAGAACTTGTAACTCTGGAACCTGTCATAATTAGTAGAAACAAAAAAAAATGTTTCTATGAACTACTAGGATGTGATGGGAAAGCGCTCACATAAAAGCAAATATCAGTGTCTTACAAGTTCTTACCATGCAGCAGGTGGTGATCGGCAACCGGAGGTGTCAAATAACTCCAAAAATTGTGTAAAGCGATTGCCAGGTGAATGTATGTATGCGCGTTGTAGAAATATGTGGAGCTGAGTTGGCTATATATATGTGGAAAAAAGGCTACAACCACGTTAATAAGTGCAAGCTGAAAATTCATTCAAAATAGTCGAGTGCTGATTTTAGGCTAAACCGTGCTAGAGACGCGAGCCTAAGACACAAATAAAAATTCACGCGCAACAACAAAAATACTCAAGTTGCAAAAAGTATTACCGACCACCAAAAAAAATACTCGCACGAATTTATCTATTCTCTTTTCCTTCACGTGTGGCACCAACACAAGAATGAACTTCCACACACACACTTCCTGATTTTCTGTTTTTTTTTTGCTAGGAATCTAAACTTGCCAACCGTACCAATGTACTAGTAGTACAGGAAGCAGCGATTCGGTGCCCGGATGCATCCGCACCCGGGGAGACTAAAAATATTAAAGAAATTAAAAAAAGTTCAAAAATTTCTAAATTCTTTTGTGGTGGAAGATGCTTATATGCGAGATGTTTATGCAAATTTTGGAGAAGTTCGGACTTCTAAAGAGCACGCAGAAAAAAAGACAAATTTGCAGTTTTTTAAGAAAACATTGTTCATGCACTATTTCAGGCTGAATTTGTCTTTTTTGTCGCGCGCTCTCTAGAAGTCCGAACTTCTCCGAAATTTAAAGAAACATCTCTCATATAAGCATCTTTCACCACAAAAAAATATAATTTTTTTTGAACTTTTTTAAATTTCTTTTCGAAGATATTTTACGCAGGAGTAGATGAGGCTGGGCTCATCTTTGAATTTCCCTAGTAGTACACTCCCTTTAATTTTATCTCGCTCCTCTTATTACTTCCAACGGCCAAGCTACTCTTTTTTTCTTGCCAACTCACGTGATTTCCTTCCAATCTCTTTCCTTGTACTTGTACAAAATCGAAACCAATCAGCACTTTGTTCCCTCTTTTCTCTGTTTTTTATTTCCTTCCAAAAAGCAAACAACTCACGTGGAAGGATCACACCAAGCAAAACTGATTTTCTCTTTTTTTCCTTTTTTATACCAACTCTTTCGCCCTCTCCAATTCGTACAGATTTTTTTTTCAACCGAAAAATATATACTTTCCTTTTATCTCTCCCCGTGAGATCCAAGGAAACAAATCACGTGCGCTTTCCTTCCTTTTATTTTCCTTTTCTAACTCAACGCTGGTCTCTTTCCTTGAATATTTTTATTGCCTTTCAAAAACTGCCAACGTGACTTCTCTGTGAAAAAAAACTGCTACTTGCCTTCTTGATCAACGTGCAGATTTTCTTGTAAATCTCTCCTTCCAAAACGCAAAGAGCTCACGTGAGATCACACACCAAACAAAATCGGTTCTCTCTCTTCTTTTTACCAAAGACCAACGTTGCACATGATGACACGGTTTGGCTTCTTTTCGTTGCTATCTTTTCTGAACTCCTTTTCTCCACAAGATGAATCAAACTACAATATGGCGACGAACGACAACAAGATGAACTGACGAGATGATGATGAACGGCGACAACTGCGAGTGGACGGCGGCAGCGGAGGATAACAATGAAGTGTATGATGGTGTATGCAGATGCGTCGTGAACAAAGCGTGACTAGAACTCGAAACTCTAAAAGTTTAGACACTAAAAACCAGCAACTCGACACAGGATGCAACCGAAAATTCAACAATGCAAAAACTAAGTAGTAATGGCGAAAGGCTCAGACTGTTTTGGACATGGATGAACTAATCTACTATTTTTTTGGCTTTTTCTGGACAATAGGGATAAAAATCAAATCTAATCTGGGGATAACTAGAAATTCTCACCGAGCAACCTGAAAACTGATACCACTTGATAGAGGCGAGGTGTCCCGATCTTTCGATGAGATGATAACTATCGATTTGTGGAGTCGACTTTGACGATCCGACTACGAACGTGCAACAACGTCGCGCCTTAGCAATCGCTAAACCAATCTCTGGAGGTTATTGACCACGCCGGAGCACGATCAACCTGACCACGAAGGTCTAGTGCCTGCAAGCAATCGAAGAACAAGCAAGAACTGTGATAAAGCAATCTGAATATTGCGAGTATATAGATGAAGTATAGATGAAAGATGGGATTCCAAAAGCGGTCTTGATCTGGTCGTTGGACACAAACCGAGTACACGAAGATGCAGCGATTAGCTAAGCAGTCTTTTAACTAAAAGAAATCCAAGTCTAAAGGATGCCCTATGGGTGTATATATAGGGAAAAGAGAGGGAATTTCGTCCTCCCTTGGCAAGGTGGGACTAAAATCCCTCTGGAGTCATTTTTTCCTACAATACGGACTCTAAAACAGCCTATTAAGCACTATTTTGAAATTACATGGGCCTGGCCCATAAATAAGGTGACGCAGCACCTATAACAGCCCCTGGACAAAATTATGAAGTGTAATCTTTGTATATTTCGTCCAAGGCTTCATGCACTTCTTATGGTGGCTTCAAAGCGCGGAAATCACTACTGAAAGCTCCATTATTCTTTGCCGCACACGCTACTTCCTCTCCATGCTTGATCTCGCTCCAATGGCCATCCCTCTTGTCCACATTAGGTCCTTCATGCATAAGTAAAACAAAAGTATCTAATTTAGGCAGCATCATATGTTCATAAACACTAGAAGGATTTCCAAGAAACGAAAATACCTGATAATTCTGTTGGCTTGCACGAGCTCTAGTAGCCGATCCAATGTGTGTAGTAGCATGAGTTATGGGTGTAACTGTGGTAGCCATGTCCTCATCAAGCAATCACATCACAAGGCAAACAAAAGATCAACAAAACAAACCCACAGGTTTTAGCAACAAAACAAAAAGGTTTGAAGTGCAGAGGTGTAGATGTGCTCGAAGGTGATCGGTGGAAGTGAACTCGAGAGAGTCAATAGATAAAGATTCATCGGTAAGTAGTTGTGACCATGAACATTTATGAATCCAAGGTGAATATCATGCCCACATGAAAAGTGTGTGAATCTTACCAATAACATGTCTCAAGTGATCCGATATGCAAAAAGAATCACGTGAAACGGAATACTACAACACAGGTCGTAGCAAGTTCGAATTTGAATTGAATTTGACTTTAAACAGATCAAGAAAGTTGTGAATTTTTGTCTACACATGATATAGACAGTAAGTACATGACACGAGTGATCCAACACAAAAATAATTAATTGAATTGGATCAACGGTATAAAAGATATAACCTCCGGGATTTGAATTTGAATTTGAATTTGAAATAAATTCAAATTCAAAAGTGTGCAAAAGTTTGAAAAGTTGATTCCATGCTAAAGTACAGAACAATATGAATGCGTAGGAAAAAGTTTGACCCGATTCCGACTTACGGTGTAGAAGATATTGCGGGTACGGTGCCGGGGGGTTTTGTGCAGAAAAGGACTTGACCGCAAATAAATTTTTCTGGAAAAAGCGATCGGGTCCCTGACGGCGGATCTGAACTCCGGAGAACTCGGCGTGGAGGCGGAGTCCGGCGACATGGGAGGCCGCAGGTGGCGGCTTGCTCCGGCGGGCGGGCGACGATGGCAGGCCGGCGGCGGCGGTGGTCGTCCGGGCGGGGAGGCGCGGCGGCGCGAGCAGCGTAGCTCGAGAGGCGCGCGATGGCGCGGCGGCGTGCAGTGGAAGAGGAGGCGGCCGGCGATGGCGCAGCTCCGGCGGCGCGATCCGGCAGCGCCGGATTCCGGCGAGGCGGACCGGCGGCGGCGGGCCCTCTAGGGTTTCGCCGTTTTTTTAATTGGAAGAAAAAGAAAAGGAAAAGAAAAGGAAAACCTAATTCTATTTATAAACAGACAAGGAAAAAATATAGAAAAAAACTGACTCGGGCTCCAAATGCGCTCGCGGTGAAAAAGGCTACTAGGCCGGCTGTGCACGGGTTTTTCTTTTTATTTAAAATCTGAAACTTCAAACAATATTACAAAAATAAATACACGTGAGAAAATATGAAATAAAATCCTAAATTCATCAAATAATACAAAGAAATTTATTGAATGGATACATTTTTCAAAAAGGAAAATAAAAATAAAAATATTTTGTAAATAATTTATTTAAATATAAAATACTGTTCATAAATCAAATAAAATCCAATAAATTATTCAAAATATTTTTTTGGTGAAAAGCATTGACAAACCATTTCTAAATAATAAAATATAAATTTTAAAATTGTCCCACCAATAAATAATTTGGTGAAATAAAAATATCCCATTGGAATATTCTTTCAACTCTTTTAAAATATATAAGAAATCATTTCAATGAAATAAAAACTCTCTTAGCATTATAAAATCCCTAAAATAATTTTAGAGTTATTTATAATACTCATAATGAATTTTAAAAACTTTAAAGTAATATTCTAAATATTTTCCAACTTTATTAAAAAGAGGATAAGTCAAATTATATCCTCTCAAATGAATTTCCTTGAGTTGAAAAATGTGTTGAATATTCAGAAGAATTCCAATAATGATTTAAAACATTTTCCAACCTTTAATATGTTGAAGGAGTCATATTACCTTCTCTCATTTTGTTTTTTTGGTTTTGTTTTAAATAATAAATTCCAAAAACACCAATTATGAATATTAGGGAAACTCCTTTTATTCCCTCTTTTTTTTAATATTCAATAAACTCGAAAAAAATTTAAATCCCAGAGAAAATCAAACACATCAAGCAAACAATCATTATCTATTTAATTTTATTAACATTCCAAAATTTAGAAAATTTTGGGATGTTACAGGATGAATTCCCGCTTCGAGCAACGTGCATTGCACTGCGTTAGAACACCGTTAACATTGCATTTGTCATGTCATGCATCTGTTTTTTTATGATTGCTTGATATTTACTATTTCTCCCCACCTTTATTCTCCGGTAGACCCCGCTGCTACCGCCGACTATACTTCTGCCGGGTACGACTACTTCGTCAACGACCCTGCCCCTACCCGCGAGCTGCCAGGCAAGCAGAGCCCCTATCTTTTCCGTACATTTCTTGCACTAGGCATTACTGCTGCTGCTACGATTACAATCCTATTCAATTGCATAGCTGTTTTTGTCGCCCCTTGATGTACCTCCTTTATCCTATGTTGCCTATTATAACTATGCATTATTCAGCAGTGAGCCGTGCGCATTGTTAGCTAGGATTAGATAGCGGGCAGTGACCACTCAGGGGAGTGAACACGGATACAATATATATAACTGCAACATGTGCGGTACAATGCAGACACCGCCTAAGGCCCCCTAGTTCGGCTTTGCCGAGCCACCTTCAAGTGTGAGCTATCAAGGAGTAATCCTTGTACTCCACTCGTTGATGACTCTGTATAGCCGCTCTAGGCACCTGAGCAACGGTTGTACTTAAGGTAAGAAGTCGGGCGACCCAACGGTGCCCGCGAGCGGTATTGCATTGGGAACGACAGGGAGGGTACGACCGCCGTTACTGGCGTGCTTGGCCCCTGCTCGTATCTCGCGAGAGTTACCAAAACCACGAAAGTGGAGCTCTACCCAGAGCACACGCGAGACAAGGCAAGGAGATGGTTCACCTTGTTGGTAACCGCAGAGACTTGGTGGGACGACAGGGCAGGCACCGATGTACTGGTGGTCCTGACTGATGTCGTTGTCCGTGGGTCAGTTAAGTCGAGGCAACGATAACGATTGTTACGCAAGTTAATAAAAATGCTAAATGGTTCGGCGGATGACTTGAGATAAGGAGTTATGGGCTCCCCTGGGTCGTAGTTTGTCCGAAAGCTCTTCAGACGTCAGCAGTACCGCGGCATGTGCCGGGAAGTTGTGTCTTCTTCGCTCGAGTGGTGTGTATTTGGATTTGCTTTTGCTTCACCGTCCAGCCACGCACCGTGTAGGAGCGTGCAAGGGTGAGGGACCTAGACCCCTTGGCGCATAGGATATAGTCCGGTGGATGGCCTCTCTTTTGAGCCTAGGATGGGTTGCGTCGTGTCGGATAGCTTTGGTGGACCGTTCCCTAACAAGGTTCTCGCCACCCTGGAGATCCGAGCGTGCAGGATGAACAGTAGTGCACCCCTGTAGGGAGTTTAATCTATTCGAATAGCCGTGTCCACGGTAACAGGTCGCTTTATTCTGAAGCTGGATCTTACCACTACAAACTACTACTATTAAATTGTATGGTTCCGGGTCTTCTTCCTCGCAGGGAGTCGAGGAAGGGAACTCGGAGGCATTATTATTATTAATCATTACAACTTACTATTATACACTGCTGCAGCAACTTCTGCTGCATTGTTATTACATTCTTGTTATTGAACTATTGGTTGTTTCTCTTCTCATGCTGCAAGACACGTCAGAAGATGCTAGTCTTCGATAGGCCTAGCTTCTTATCCTTATTCTGATTTCTATATTGCAGTCCACTATATACAGCCTCCCCTTTCCATTTGATACAAATGCATAAATGCTTAGTAGCGGACGTAAGACTCGCGGGTATGCTAGATACTCACCTTGCTTTATTTCCCCCTTTATGTTTTTCCTGATCGGCCACTGCAGTCGACGTTGGAGCCCAGGAGCAGGAGTACCCCGGAGGCGGATACTACTACGTCGAGACCCCTGCTAACCAGGACCAGGAGTAGTTTCGGAGGCTCCCAGGCAGGAGGCCTTGCCTTTTCGATCTGTATCTCTGATGTTTATTTGTGCTAGCCTTCTTAAGGCAAAACTTGACTAACTATGTCTGTACTCAGATATTATGGCTTGTATAACTTATGTATGCGGGTCCGCGCGACCCCCCCCCCCCTTTATTGTAACATATTGGTTTATCCTTTTGTGTTTAGTGTTGTGCTGTGATATTCTCACCGTGGCACCTTAATCTCAGCCGTGTACCCTGCGTGTATGATTACTGTACACGGATTGATTTTAGGGGCATCACAAGTTGGTATCAGAGCCGACTGCCTGTAGGAAGCCACCCAACCACTACCTGGTCGAATTTGAGTCTAGACTTTGAAAAACTATTTTGCTAACTTAATGTTTGGCTTACGGGCCCACATCGATGTCACGACGTGTGATATCTATGGTATTAGGATCCTTTTCTCCTTACCTATGATCTGGGAATCTGCTCTCTTATCCTTGCTGGTAAGTTTTATAAACTCTGACATTAGGATCACGTTCTCTTGATTCCACCCGACGTTCTGGTGCGTACCCATTTGATTGAGTCGTGCCGCAGGAGTTCTGACCCAGGTCCCGGACCGCGTATCCCATTCTCATTCTAGGCAGGCCACGCGTTCTCTGGCACAAACTCCTGTGGCCAACAGTTTTCTTGTGGCGTGATTGACATAGTGGAATCTATGTCGCGTCGTGTATTTCTTATCGCGGTCTGTGCGCCGCCTAGTGTGTCCTTTTTCCTTAATTCTACGACGTTACGGTGCCCGATTTTTCGGTTGATTCTATGTGTGGATGTGTATGTCTTGTATGACTACTCCTATATATCCGCGCCTCCTCTTTGTTGTTGCTTTAACTCATACTCGTTTTCGGTATCTCGATAAATGTTCATCGCTAAAATACCCCTGTTAAATTCTAGCAGGATGGCTGGTCGTGGTGCCAATGGTTGTGGTCGTGGTGCCAACGATCCACCTCCGCCGCCGGACTACATGGCCGCGATGATGCAGCAGTTTCAGAACCAGAACCAGAACCAGAACCAGCATCAGAACCAACCACCTGTGGTTACTCTGCGGGATTTCATGCGTCTCAATTCCCCTCTCTTCCACCAGCCTGCCCAGCCGCTGGATGCCGATGATTGGCTCTGTGACATCAACCATCAGTTGGAGTTCGCTAATGTGAGCGCTGCTGATTACGTCAACTTCGCGTCCTATTTCCTGCGTGGCCCCGCTGCTCAGTGGTGGGACAACTACAAGGGCTCGCTATTTGAAGGGACCGTCGTCACCTGGAATGACTTCAAGACTACCTTCCGTGCTCGTTATGTCCCCCAGGCGATTATGAACCGTATGAAGGTCGAGTTTCGCAACCTCGTTCAGGGCAACAAAACTGTCGAGGCATATCAGAGGGAATTCCTCCGACTTTTCCGCTATGCTGCCAGTGACCTCCCCAATGATGCAAGTAGGCAAGAGAAGTTCCGTGATGGACTCAACTCAGATCTCCAGCTTGCACTGTCTTTGCACGTCTTCACCGACTTCGCCACCATGGTGAACCAGACTATCACTCTTGAGACCGCTCAGGCTAAGTTCAGGGGTTCGCCGAAGCGCCCCCGTGATGCTGGCTCATCTTCGGGCACAATACAGAAGCAACGTGTCTGGATTCCACACAACGTATATCGTCTGCCTGCCCCTGAACAAAGGCCGTAGTATGTTGCGCCCCGTTTGCCTCCGCCTCTGCCGAGACAGCCGAAGACTGAGACTGCACCCCTCGATCCTCAAGATGGCCTATGCTTCAAGTGCCATCAGCCAAGTCACTTTTTGAGAGACTGCCCACAGAGACAGAATCAACTGGTAGTTCACTCTGCTGGTCGTGGCAACAGCAGGACCCCCAACTATAACACTGGGTCTTCTGCTCACACTCGTGGTCATGCTAACCACATTGACGTTGAAGAAGGTCAGGCACAACCCGCTACCGTGATGGGTACTCTCCTCGTTAACTCAATACCTGCTACTGTTTTATGTGATTCAGGAGCATCACATTCATTCATGTCGGAAGCATTTGCATTGTCGCATAACTTTACATTTGGAAAGATGGACACACCGATGGTTGTTCGCACCCCGATAGGCCAATGCCGAACCACCATGATGGTGCCCAATACCACCGTTGAAATCGAAGAAGTTGTATTCCATGTGTCCCCCATCATTCTGAAGTCTTCCACCATAGACCTCATTCTGGGAATGGATTGGTTGAAAGTCCACGATGCCGCACTGTATTGTGGTACCAAGTCTGTCCAACTTTTTCACCCCTCCGGTGAGATTGTTAACCACACCATCCGAATTACCCGTGATGCTGAAACACATATCTTTATGATAAATGCTTTGAACGTATCGCCTCTTGAAGGAATTGAGCAAGTTCCGGTTGTTTTTGATTTTCCCGACGTCTTCCCGGAAGAACTGCCGGGAATACCCCCGATTAGAGAGGTTGAATTTGTCATCGACTTGAAGCCTGGCACCATCCCTATTGCCAAGCGTCCCTATAAGATGCCACCTCACCACCTCCTTGAACTGAAGAAGGAGATCGACACAACACTCGATAAAGGCTTCATCCGTCCTAGTTCCTCTTCTTGGGGAGCACTTTCGCTCTTTTTCAAGAAGAGTGATGGCACGAACCATTTGGTACAAGATTACCGACCTATCAACCAGGCCACGATACAGAACAAGTACCCACTTCCTCGGATCAATGATCTGTATGATCTACTTGCTGGATCCAAGGTGCTTTCTAAACTCGACTTGAGGTTGGGTTATCACCAAATCTGAGTCCGTGAAGCAGACATTCCGAAGACCGCCTTCATTACTCGCTATGGTTATACGAGTACACCGTCATGTCCTTTGGCTTGACGAATGCCCCAGCCACCTTTTCCCGATTGATGAACTATATATTCATGGAATATCTCGACAAGTTTGTCGTGGTTTATCTGGATGATATATTGATATACTCCAAGAATGAAGAAGAACATGCTGAACATCTTTGTCTTATACTGGAGAAGCTTCGAGAACACAAACTCTATGCTAAGTATTCTAAGTGTGAGTTCTGGCTTCCTGAAGTAACTTACCTTGGTCATGTGATTTCCAAGGATGGCGTTGCCGTCAACCCAGAACGTATCCAGGCTATTCTTGACTGGACTCCGCACAGGACTGTCAAGCAAGTCCGCAGTTTCCTCGGCCTTGCCAGCTATTGTCATCGTTTCGACGAGAACTTCTCCAAGATTGCCAAGCCTCTCACTAATCTGCTTCACAAAGGCGTCAAGTTTGAGTGGACAGATAAATGTCAAGAAAGTTTTCAAGCTCTAAAGGACGAGCTCACTTCTCCCCCAGTGCTTGCACCCCCTGATACTCAAAAGGACTTCGTGATATATTGTGACGCGTCTCGTCAAGGATTAGGTTGTGTCCTAATGCAAGAGCGCAAAGTGATTGCTTATGGCTCTCGTCAGTTGCGTGATCCAACACATGATCTCGAATTGGCAGCTGTAATTTACGCATTGAAGCTGTGGCGACATTACCTCGTCGATAACCGTTGTGAGATCTATACCGACCACCAAAGCCTGAAGTACCTATTTACTCAACCAGACCTGAATCTCCGCCAGCATAGATGGCTCGAGACAATAGCCGACTACAACATGGGAATTTCTTACACCCCTAGGCTAATGTGGTGGCCGATGCCTTAAGCCGCAAAGCCTACTGTTCTGAACTTGAAGTCCAGATAGAGCAGCCCCGTCTGTATGAAGAGCTTCGAAAGGTGAACCTTGAAATTGTTCCGCAGGGACATGTGAATTCCCTGGTTCTTAAATCTGACCTCGACGACAGTATCAAGGTGATACAAGGTTATGAATCTGACATTGCGAAGATTAAGCGCTATCTCGCCACAGGGACACTACTAGGGAATGCCCTTTTAGTGGCGCCTTTTTTTGTGTTTAGTGGCGCATTAGGGATGCGCCACTAACTACAAGCCACTAATAACGGCTTAGAGGTGGCGCATTCTGGATGCGCCACCCCTAAGGCCCTTAGGCGTGGCGCATCTCAGAATGCGCCACCCCTAAGCTCTTAGGGGTGGCGCATTCTGATATGCGCCACGCCTAAGGGCCTTAGGGGTGGCGCATGTTGGGATACGGAGCAGAAAACACAAAATTTTCATACCTACGGTACCCGAACCCAAGATCTATGCTATGCCGATGTAAAGTAACGGAGGGAATCAGTGTTCATACCTTTGAAGACCGAAAGAGGGAAACGTTCTTGCGAACGTGGCTAGCGTAGACTCGGAACTACGACCTCCCTATCGTGTAGAAGACCACCACCGGGGAGCATGACTCCCGGTAAACCTCCAGCGACGAAGTAGCACCACAGGTGTAGTGCCTCGAAGAGATTATACACGTACGATACAATCGATGTTCCTCCCGGGCCCCGAACCAGGCGAGTAGCGGAAGAAAGACGGCTACGGATCCCGACTCCAGCAGAACGACGGCCTGCCTTACGGTGGAGAACTCCAATCCAGGTGCAGACTCCAAACAAGGGGAGTCCACTTCTGGGAAGGAGAAGGAGGAAGAAGGAGATATTGGTGTGTTGGAAAAAGGGGGGTCTACCCCTCCTTATAGAGGCCAAGGGGGGTGCCATCCTCCTCCCCTCCCCCATGTGGGACTAAACTCCCAAGGGGGGGAGTGCGCCGGACAAGGGTGGTGGTGGGCCCCACCCTTGGCGCCAAGCCCAAGGGGGGAGACCCCCTCCTCCCTTAATGGGCCCCATGGGCCCATTTAGCCTTTTTCCCATTTTTTTAATTTATTTAATATGTTTTAAATATTTAATTCAGATAATTAAATAATAAAACATTATTAAAACAATTAAACTTTATTTTGAACTATTCAAAATGTCCAAAAACCATTCCGTCCTCCTCCGGAACTATTCCGGTGTTTCCTCCTATTTCACCGATTGATCCCGTAACTGTCCTATGCATCGATTGCCCTTAAGTGTAACATCCTAACGGTCCGGGAAACAGCAGACATGGTCGAGACTCTTCTCATTGACCAATGACTAGTCAGTTGGACCTGGTTACAATCCTTGACAGCCCCTGCGCTTCCATCGAATGAACTTCGATCGCTTTTGGAAACCGTTAACGATACGACGTAATCCCTTTGTGCTGCGGTACTTTGTTTGTCCGAGGTTTGATCGTCGGTATCCTACATACCTTGTTCACAACTCGTTCACAACAAACAACTTCTCTCGTCCATGATCATTGCATCTCTTGTGACCTAGTCACGTCCTTGCAAGGAGTACCTGTCCTGTCACAAGGACTGACAAATCTCGCTCTGATCTATTAACATACTCATCAACCATCTATTTCGGAATACCCAAAGTGCACCGTTATAGCCAGCATATTTCAGTCAGGCGGTGGGATACAAATCAAAGTCTCCTCATAGATGACAATTACGTATGATCGTTACGGTCTAAGGACTAAGCCATACGTTACAAAGTCATAGCAACGCTGAACTATGTGACTCGATCACATTGCAATACTTTAGGTGGGTGTACGTCCATCACATCATTCCCCTTAACGATATGACCTCATTTTCAATGGACTTAAGTGTCGCCATGATCAGGAAAGCTTGATCAATCAATTGCCCAATGAGATAGTTTACCCGAGTTAAACTACGGACCATGTTTTATACTACACCTGTATTAGTATTTCCAAGTAATACAATTATAGCACAGTATAAAACGTATTATGAAAAAAACGGATATGTGACAAATATCTTTATTAATTTGTCTCTAGGGCACATATCCAACAGTCTCCCACTTGCACTAGAGTACAAATTACACTAGTTTACATCAGGTATGTATCTAACACCAATGGTCTCTCGGTGTTCTTCAAACTTGCCCTGTGGAAGAGGTTTAGTCATCGGGTCTGCTGCGTTCAGATCCGTATGTATCTTGTGAATCGTAGTGTGTCCATCCCTGACGTAGTCTCGCATCACATGGAACTTTCGGAGGATGTTCTTGGATGTAGAGTGAGTTCTTGGATCCTTCGCGTTAGCAATGGCACCAGTGTTGTCGCAGAAGATTCCCACGGGGTCAGTGTAGTTGGGAAAGACGCCAAGCTCGATCACGAACTTCTTCAGCCACAACGCCTCGTTAGACGCTTTGCAAGCGGAAATATACTCCTACTCCATTGAGATTGGGCGACGACTGACTGTTTGCCGCTCCTCCAGCTAATTGCGACACCGTTCAACATGAAAACATATCCCGTCTGGGATTTCGAGTCATCTAGATCTGAGCCGAGGCTTGCGTCAACGTAACCCTTTACGGTGAGCTCCTCATCAACTCCTCCATAAACGAGAAAGAGATCCTTGGTTCTTCTCAAGTACTTAAGGATGTTCTTTACTGCTGTCCAGTGAGCCATTCCCGGATTACTCTGGTAGCGATTAGTCATACTAATGGCCAACGCTAAATCCGGTCTGGTACATAACATAGAATACATGAGAGAACCTATGGCTGAGGCATAGGGCTTTGAGGACATCTCCTCCTTCTCTTTTGCTGTGGTTGGGCATTGAGTCATGCTTAATTTGACACCTTTTATAACTGGCAAGAGGTCTCTCTTGGAGTTACCCATACTGAACCTTTTCAATATCTTGTCAATATAAGTGCTCTGACTCAAGGCCAACCGTCGATTAGGTCTATCTCTATAGATCTTAATCCCAATATGTACGCAGCTTCACCTAGGTCCTTCATGGAAAATTGTCCATTCAGATATTCCTTCACTTCCTCTAAGAATTTCTTATCGTTCCCTATTAGTAATATGTCATCTACATATAACACAAGGAATGCTACAGAGCTCCCACTCAGTTTCTTATAGACGCAGAACTCTTCGACGTTTTGGACAAATCCAAAAGCTTTAATGACCTCATCAAATCGAAGATTCCAGCTCCGAGATGCTTGCTTCAACCCATAGATGGACCGTTGAAGCTTGCACACCTTACCAGCGTTCCTTGGATCGACAAACCCTTCTGGTTGCATCATATAAAACTCTTCCTCAATGTTGCCATTTAGGAATGTAGTTTTCACATCCATCTGCCATATCTCGTAATCATGATATGCAGCTATTGCTAGTAGGATCCGAATAGACTTTATCATCGCTACAGGAGAGAACGTCTCCTCGTAGTCAACTCCTTAAATTTGTCGGAACCCCTTCGCGACAAGTCGAGCTTTGTAGACAGATACGTTTCCGTCTGTGTCAGTCTTTTTCTTGAAAATCCATTTATTCTCGACGGCCTTGCGGTCCTCGGGAATATCCACCAAAGTCCATACTTTGTTGGTGTACATGGAGTCTATTTCGGATTTCATGGCTTCAAGCCACTTCTCGGACTCGGGTCCCTCCATTGCTTCTTTGTAACTTGTAGGTTCATCCGACTCATCAGCCGAGATTGCATTCACAAGCTGTCTATAAAACTCAGTAGGTTGACGGACTCTTGATGACCTACGGGGCATAAAAGGTTCCTCTTCATTCTCATCATGATCATCATCAATGTCATGATCGTTATGAATGTCTTTCTGGCCATTCTCTTCAGCTCCCACTGTGGAAGATGGTTCCAGAACAATTTTCGTAGCTGTTTCTTCCAATTGGAGTGATTGGTCAGTCACTTCATCGAGGTCTATTTTCCTCCCACTCAACTCTTTCGCGAGAAACTCCTTCTCAAGAAAGTGTCCCGTCTTGGCAACAAACGTTTTGCTGTCAGACTTGTTGTAGAAGGTGTATCCACAAGTTTCCTTGGGATAGCCCACAAAGATGCACTTATCCGCCTTGGATTCAAGTTTGTCAGGCTGTAGTTTCCTAACATAAGCCTCACAACCCCAAATCTTCAGGTGAGACAACTTAGGTTTCGTGCCATGCCATTCTTAAAATGGTGTTGTCTTTACGGATTTGGATGGTGCCCTATTAAGAATATGAGCGGCAGTTTCTAATGCATACCCCCAGAATGACACAGGCAAATCAGTATGAGACATCATCGATCGTACGCTATCCAATAGGGTTCGATTACGTCGCTCAGGCACACCGTTTCTCTGAGGTGCACCTGCCGGCGTAAGTTGTGGAACTATGCCACAAGACTTCAGATGATTTCCAAACTCGTGACTCAAATACTCGCCACCTCGATCCGATCGAAGGTGCTTGATTTTCTTTCCAAGTTGATTTTCGACCTCATTCTGAAATTCCTTGAACTTTTCAAAAGTTTCAGACTTGTGCTTCATCAAGTAAATATACCCATATCTGCTCAAGTCATTAGTAAAGGTCACGAAGTAACGAAGACCATTGCGAGTGGGGACGTTCATGGGTCCACATACATCCGTGTGTATGATCCCCAATAAGTCATCCGCATGCTCCATTATCCCATTGAATGGAGTCCTTGTCATTTTTCCCATGAGGCATGGTTCACATGTATCAAGGGATCCAAAATCCAATGACTCAAGAAGTCCACCCTTATGGAGCGTCTCCATTCGCTTTATACCAATATGACCAAGTCGGCAATGCCACATCTTCATGTGATCTTCATCATTCTTCAATCTTTTGGCCTCAATATTGTTAATGTGACACACGTCACCATCGAGATCAAGTACGAATAAACCATGCAACTCCGGTGCGTGAACATAAAACATTTCATCCTTATAAATAGAAGAACCAATTGTATCAGACTTAAAAGAATAGCGGTCTCGCTTCAAGCAAGAGCCACTAACGATGTTCACACTCAACGCGGGTACATAGTAGCAATTATTCAGAACTAAAACCAATCCCGAAGGGAGACTAAGATGCTTCGTGCGGACCGCCAAGACTTCAATTTGACAGCCATTCCCCACGCGCATCGTCACTTCATCCTTGAGCAAGCGTCTCCTATTCCTTAGTCCCTGAATGGAATTAGAAATATGAGCAACATATCCTGTATCAAGTATCCAGGATGTGTTCCCGGCGCTTGTCAAGAGAAGATCAACAATATGTATATCAAATATACCTTCGTCTCTCTTGGCGACCTTGCTAGCCTTCTTGTCCTTTAGGTACTTGGGGCAGTTGTGTTTCCAGTGACCTTCGCCCTTGCAGTAGAAGCACTCCACTCCGGGTTTAGGCTTGGGTGCCTTGGGAGGAGCGGCAACTGACTTTCCATCCCTCTTGGGGCCACCTCTCTTAGCCTTCTCCCGCCTGCTTGACTTCTTGAAGTCAGTGGTCTTGTTGACCATGAAGACGGCGTGATCCTTCTTGATCTCAACCTCGGCGCTCTTTAGCATGACGAACAACTCAGAAGGGGTTTTGGTCATCCCCTTCATGTTGTAGTTCAGCACAAAGCCTTTGTAGCTAGGGGGAAGCGACTGCAACACCCTATCAGAAGCAAGTTCATCTGGAATCTGGCATTCCAGAGCATTCAAGCGCTGAACGTAGCCAGACATTTTGACTACGTGCTCACTCACGCTGTCGTGCTCGTCCATCTTTGCTGAGAAGAAGGCTTCAGAAGCCTCGTACCGTTCAGCCCTGGCTTGAGGTGCGAAGACCGCCTTGAGGTCGGTGATAATCTCATATGCACCCATCCTCTCAAAGCGTTTCTGCAGCTCAGCCTCCATGGAGTAGAGCATGCCACTCTGGACAAGGTTGTAATCATCAGTCCTGGAGAGATAGACATTCTTCTCGTCCTGACTGACATCATCTGCTGGTGCGTCACCTAACGCACCCTCAAGTACGTGTGCCATCTTGAGGGGAACGAGGAGAATCCTCAGGGTGCGGAACCAGTTGGTGAAGTTTGTCCCATTCACTACTGGAATTCAGACGTTTGCCATGTGGCAAGTGCTTTGCCGTCTGCTTATTTTTGGGGCGGACGGCAAAGACTTGTTTTGCCATCAGCTGCGGACGGTAAAGAAAAGCAGACGACAAAGAATACTTTGTCGTCTACTTTTATTTTGACCCAGGGCAAAGAGTACTTTGCCGTCTACTTTTATTTTGACACATGGCAAAGAATACTTTGCTGTCTACTTTTATTTTGACGCATGGCAAATAATTCTTTGCCGTCTACTTTTATTTTGACGCATGGCAAAGAATACTTTGCCGTCTACTTTTATTTTGACACATGGCAAAGAATACTTTGGCTTGATTGTGTTTATTTTTATTTTTTTGAAAATGCAAACAATGTCTAAATGACATGAAATTTGGCATGATATTGCCTTATGATTCCATAAAGGCATGTAAAAAGTTTTAATAATTTTTGGAAATATTAACTTAGCTATTTTATTTAAATACATAGAGCAAACAAACACAAAAATTACTGCATTTCTATTGGCTGGTGAGGCTCTCCCACGGATCAGTGACGTGGCAAGCAATCCCCACCACTCTCACCTCAATTAAAAAACCGGACCGACCCCACGCACCCCTAAAAAAATCCCACCCCCCCCTCACGCTGCGTTCTCTCCTTATCCTCTCCACGACTCCACCTACCGCAACCCCACCCCACTCGCTCCCTCCTCTCTCTCCCCGGCGACATGCGCCCCACCTCGTCCTCGTCTTTCCTCTCTCTCCCCGGCGAGGGCTCTCCTCTCTCCCGACCGGCCACCGCTCCCCTCTCTCCTCTCTCTCCCAGGCGACATCAGGCGACCAACCCAGGCGCGGCGACGCGGTCTCCAGTGGATCCCTCGGTCGCCTCACCGACCGCCTCTACCGCCGCCTGCCCCACCTTACCGCCCGCCTCCACCGGCGCCTCGCCCCACCGGCCGACCGCCTCCACCGACGCCTCCCCGTCCGCCCCAACCGCCTGCCCTGTCCAGCTGCATGCAGCCCGTCCAGCTGCACCGGCCGGCCACGCCTCGCCGGCCCAGCCTACCGACGACCGCGCTCGTCGCCTCCGCCTCATACAGGCCGTGCCTCGCCGGCCACGACTCACGCCACCTCCATTCGCGCCCCGCCGGCTCTGCCTCACGATGACCGCGCCTCGCCTCCCGTCGGCCACGCCTCGCCAACCCCGCCTACCGCCGGCCGCACTCGCCGCCTCCGCCTCCTGACGGCCGCACTCGCCGGACGCGCTCACCGACCGCGCCTCGCCACCCCTGCCGCCCACCGACGAACAGGTCGTCGTGACAGCAATGGGTGCTGGTTCTAGAACCATAACAAGAACGGAATGGGAGGTCGGGGCTAGAACAGAAACAAGAAACATTTTTTTTATAATTAAAAAATCGTTTGCCGTCTGCTTAATATTCATTGGGCCCACCTATGTACAAACATCTGTAATTTATATTTTGCTGTCTACCTTAGTAAAAACCAGACGGCAAACGTCTTTGCCGTCCGTCGATAAAAAACAGACGGCAAATCACCTCTTTGCCGAAGAAATAGCTGACGAGTGCTTTGCCGTCCCCCGACAGACGGCAAAGAGCTTTGTTGTCCGCCTTTCCTATGTTTGCCGACTGCCGTGGCAGACGGCAAACGTCTGAATTCCAGTAGTGATTTTTTTTTAGCTTATCTTTCTCTAGGAATGATCCTATGTTGAACGAGGGGCGAGGTGCTGCCATCTACAAGGTTGATTCACAAGGATACATATTTAGACTTTTGTTCATAATGTGGAGTTTCAATTTAATCTCAAATTCTAGAAAGCTCCCACTTAGATAAACACCTCTCAATTTAACTAAGTGATTACACAATCCCAGCCCCCATACCTCCCCCGATCGTCACGACCATCAGTATGCGAACCAGGTAGGCCTCTAAGCCAATCACATCAGGCATGTGACTCGTGCTCGACCTTTTGGTCTCCTGTGTTCCAGGCCCGCATCTACATACGTCAAGCCTGCCAATTGAACCTTGATGTTAGCTGTTCAGCAAGGCCATATCTGCATATGCCAGGCTTGCCGAACCCAACCTCATGTGAACTCCGTTGAATATGTAGGAAAACTCCGGTATGTACGGAGCATCAAGCCATATGGGAGAACCTTCCAGGCGGTGCCCACCAAGGGAGAACACAATGTTGGTATTGTGAGAGATGGTCATGTTTCATGCTACCGTCGATATATCTAGCATACTAGCATAAAACAGAAAGTAAAACTGTAAATCATACAACCTATGATCCCCCTTCATGCAAAGCAAAATTAAACGCCTTTCTACTTTAGCTTGTGCAAGTTTTACGTGGCTGCTAGGGGTTTCGAGAGAGAGAACCGTTTCTATCCTGCAAAAAACATGCCACAACACCGTCTCCCATCCGTCTCTATTACACCCCTGTCGGGGCCCTCCGTTGCAAACATCTTCGCATCGCTAATGCAGAGAGACAGACACCCCCAGCCACATTATATGGTACAAGCCATATGTCAAGCGTGGAACCAGTCTCGCGTAAACACGTAAGGTCGGTCGGGGGCCGCTTCATCAAACATTGCCGCAACGCTAAATGAGTACACGTGGGAGGGTAACGAATGAAGATTCGATGCCCACATCCTAGATGTGTTCTACCCGTACAATACATCTACGGATAGCTAGCTCTGATACCACTGATGGGATACGGGGCAGAAAACACAAATTTTTCATACCTACGGTACCCAAACCCAAGATCTATGCTATGGCGATGTAAAGTAACGGAGGGAATCGGTGTTCATACCTTTGAAGACCGAAAGAGGGAAACGTTCTTGCGAACGTGGCTGGCGTAGACTCGGAACTACGACCTCCCTGTCGTGTAGAAGACCACCACCGGCGAGGATGACTCCCGGTAAACCTCCAGCGACGAAGTAGCACCAGAGGTGTAGTGCCTCGAAGAGAATATACACGTACGGTACAATCGATGTTCCTCCCGGGCCCCGAACCAGGCGATCAGCGGAAGAAAGACGGCTACGGATCCCGACTCCAGCAGAACGACGGCCTGCCTTATGGTGGAGAACTCCAATCCAGGAGCAGACTCCAAACAAGGGGAGTCCACTTACGGGAAGGAGAAGGAGGAAGAAGGAGATATTGGTGTGTTGGAAAAAGGGGGGTCTACCCCTCCTTATATAGGCCAAGGGGGGGTGCCATCCTCCTCCCCTCCCCCATGTGGGACTAAACTCCCAAGGGGGGGAGTGCGCCGGCCAAGGGGGGTGGTGGGCCCCACCCTTGGTGCCAAGCCCAAGGGGGGAGACCCCCTCCTCCCTTAATGGGCCCCATGGGCCCATTTAGCCTTTTCCCATTTTTTTAATTTATGTAATATGTTTTAAATATTTAATTCAGATAATTAAATAATAAAACATTATTAAAACAATTAAACATTATTTTGAACTATTCAAAATGTCCGGAAACCATTCCGTCCTCCTCCGGAACTATTACGGTGATTCCTCCTATTTCACCGATTGATCCCGTAAATGTCCTATGCATCGATTGCCCTTAAGTGTAACACCCTAACGGTCCGGGAAACATCAGACATGGTCGAGACTCTTCTCATTGACCAATGACTAGTCAGTTGGACCTGGTTACAATCCTTGACGGCCCCTGCGCTTCCATCGAATGAACTTCGATCGCTTTTGGAAACCGTTAACGATACGACGTAATCCCTTTGTGCTGCGGTACTTTGTTTGTCTGAGGTTTGATCGTCGGTATCCTACATACCGTGTTCACATCTCGTTCACAACAAACAACTTCTCTCGTCCATGATCATTGCATCTCTTGTGACCTAGTCACGTCCTTGCAAGGTGTTGATGCAATATCATCGAGTGGGCCCAGAGTACCTGTCCTGTCATAAGGACTGACAAATCCCGCTCTGATCTATTAACATACTCATCAACCATCTATTTCGGAATACCCAAAGTGCACCGTTATAGCTAGCATATTTCAGTCAGGCGGTGGGATACATATCAAAGTCTCCTCATATATGACAATTACGTATGATCGTTACGGGCTAAGGACTAAGCCATACGTTACAAAGTCATAGCAACGCTGAACTATGTGACTCGATCACATTGCAATACTTTAGGTGGGTGTAAGTCCATCATATCATTCCCCTTAACGATATGACCTCATTGTCAATGGACTTAAGTGTCTCCATGATCAGGAAAGCTTGATCAATCAATTGCCCAATGAGATAGTTTACCCGAGTTAAACTACGGACCATGTTTTATACTACACCTGTATTAGTATTTTCAAGTAATACAGTTATAGCACAGTATAAAACGTATTATGAACAAAACGGATATGTGACAAATATCTTTATTAATTTGTCTCTAGGGCACATATCCAACAACGCATTCCCCCTGCGCCACTAAAGCCAAACAATATGCGCCACTAAATGGATTACAGAAGAAAAAAAAGAATTACAGAAAAGAATAAAAACATTACAGATATTTTTATTATATTACAGAAATGCAAAATACAATATTACAATGAGCCCAACAATTATTGATACAAAAGAATTGCATTATAATTCTTATTACAAATATTTACAAAGGTTTAGAGGCCAACAAGATTCACAAGATTACATCCATCACAATATTACAATGAGTCCAACAATTATTGAAAACCGAAAGCTACTTTCGTCATCATCTCTTGTTTGCTCTTCAACCTGCATAAAACAAAGCTTTAGAGGTCACATCCATATGAATTCATACCAAAGGAGAACAAAGCAATGTAGCATCTATTCTTATCAACAACTTAAAACAAGTCGATCAATCGAGGAGCATGCACATATGCATAAAAATGCATATACAGTGACCTTTATACACAAAGAGCACCAAGAGTATTTGACACTACCATCTACTACACAAAGAGTACATCCAAATTACACGTAGGGCACACATTCATCAAACGACTTCCATATATAACATAAATTGTTCAATTGTTCTGACTCGGCTCGGGGAATGGGCGGCATCCTTCTTTCGTCATGAAAGACCTTGTGTCACGCAAAGCCTTTAGGCGGACTTCTATCTCCCCATTGGATGGTGCAATGTTCGAGTGGAAGATCGACCCCCTCATTTGTACTTCATGACGGCTGATAGTCGCCATCTGCGCTTGGATGTGAAAGAACTCCTCCTTTAGATTTGCATCGGCGATTTCCGCCTTCCTTTCGGCCCACGCTCTGAGATGACTTGGCAGCGTAAGGTTGCGTTGTTCCTGTACAATCACCCTCATGTGATGAAGGGCGTAGTACGCATCCCTCACACTGCCAGCCGGCTGCTTGACGCACGGGAACTGCGTTACGTGGCTGAACACGTTCACGTCAGGCTGATTCTTCCTGAACTTGTGCTTCACCATCTTGCCTCCGGCTTTTATGTAGCCGGCGAGAGCATCATCCAAAACTCTCATGATATACTTGTAATCTTCCTTGTTCACACTCCCCGAGTATAAATACACCGCATGCGAGTGTTGCGGTGAAAAGCAGATGAGCACGCAGTCTTGATCCTCACTTCATAATTAAAACAATCCAAAAGGAATGTTGGAAGAGGACAATGGAAAGCTAAGAAAGCATATATGCTATGACGGCGAGCGAATGACTTACTTGGGAGAGTAGGTCATAAGAAATGAATCCTTGTCGGCGTTCTGTAGCATGAAGTCTATGATGTACCCCACCGCGATAGCCGCGTCCCCGTCGTCCATCAAGATGCTTTCACGCATGTAGAAGGGGTCCAATATCGCGACGCTCGGGGTCTTATCTCTCCTGATACTCATAGAAAGGCTGAGCGAGAACAGACGGATAAGGCTATGGTCCAGCCGCTTGAGATTGTACAAATTGAAGATCTCCGAAAACCGCAGGATTATCATATCCGCGGGGATAGTGTTGATGAAGCCCATGTTGAGTGGCACCTTGGCCATGAAAACCGGGTACGAGGGATTCTCTTCTCGAAGAAGAATCTTCTCTAATGCCATAATACTATGATGCACACTCTGCATATCCGAAGTTGCAAGGTCGAGCATGTCCTTAGGTAGCATCGCCCTACCAGCCACATGGATTTCAAACGAGAGATCCTTGGGTCTTGGTGGCCCGTCCTGAGCCCGGATCGGCATCGAAGGTTGGCTACTCGAAGTGATGCTCTTCTTTCTTTTCCGTCCCTTCTTCTTTTCTGATTTTGAGCAGTCACCGACCTTTATCTTCTCAGTGGCCGCCTTATGGAGTGTGGACGGGCTGAGAATAGATCTCCTTGTGGCATCTGCTTGAGGCTCGGTGAAGGCGCAAGCTGCTGGAGACATGTCCTGAGAACCAGCGAAGAGACGCGTGGAGAAAGCAGGCTTCACCGCAGGATCAGTTGGACCGCGAGCTTGCTCGTCATGCTGATAGGCTCCTTCAGCAGGAGGCATGAATAAGTCATCAGCATCATACAAAGTATTGATGAACTGGACGTCGTTGATATCATCATCAAGATCATCGTCTTCTTGTTGTGCGCTGATGGCATCATGTGGCGCCGACACGATGACTAGCGGTGTTGTCCTAGGTGTGGTGCCCCTTTCCCCCGTCATGAAACGCATTTGGCTCTTCGGCCATAGGCATATTTGGCCAAAACAGTCACTGAGGACTGCCGGCTCATCCTCATCATATCCGGGGGGTTGAATGGGAGGTTCAACTCTCTCGTAGCCCAAAATCACGAGAGAGATTTGAACCCTATGCATCTCCGGTGCCATCGGCATATTGTGCATGATTCGATTTTGTGGTTGAATGATATTACCTTTGGCAACATCCTTCAACTCGCCGTCCACGACTTGTAATAGAATGCATGGAGTGTCCTCCTGCGAAAGAGATATATGCATGTAGGGCATCAGAGAGATTCCACTAAAAAAGGCAAGGAGATGAAGTCCTTGTTTGAGTTGCAGACGCTTATAGTTACCTTGAGGGCGTCGAGGTCGGCTAGTGAAGAGACCCCGCCGATGACGGCGGGCATGCAAGAAACGAAGGGCGCGCTGCCTCCCGTGGCGTCGGTCGCCCTATTTGCGCTGCCGCCGGGTGCATTATTGTTATGCCCCGGTTGCTCGATCGTGGCTGGAGGAGTTACCATCACGTCCGGCGCCGCCGCCGCGGTGTTGGCGGCCGGAGTCACCAATACGCCGGGAGTCGGAGCGGGAGCCACCACTACGGCGGGAGTCGGGACTGCAGGCGTTGCGGTGCACGAGTTGCTGCCGACCATGCTGGGGACTGGTATGGGCCCTTGTCCACCACGCGCTTGCCAATTCACGAGTGACTGCATCATATCTTGAAGGAGAGCGTTCATCGTCTTCGCCACTTCGTCCTGGACAAGCTTCGGAAGCATGCTCACCTTCTCCTCCAGTCCACGAACATAAGCGGTGTCTTCTTCGGTCCTTCTCGCCTTGCGCCCCCTCGAACCGGACTGCTCCGCCGGTTTTCCATAATATTCGGACCAATTTAGGTCCGCACCAAAGCCGACCACACGGCCGGCTGACGATGGCTTCGCCGTCGCGTCGTCAACCTTCTTGACCTTGTTCAACACCCTGTTAAAGGAGTTGTCCCACGGGCCGGCCGGCTTAACCGACGACTCCTGCGATGAGGCGATTTTCATTTCCGCTTGCTGCAAAAAGAATGTGAAACGTTAAGAAATTGTGAACTTCACTCGAGAATTCAATCGACAAGGTCGCGTGGTAAACTACTTACCATGGCAGTCGTAAACTCCTGAATCTTAGGATCGATATTTATTTTCGAGGTTGCTTTGTCCTTATAGCTCCGGGCCCTCACAAAGAATTCGGTCTGCGGATCATCTTTGTATTGCTGGAAGGGGTTAGGTATGCCCGCAGCGGCGTACTCGGCATCCTCCTTGTCCCATTTAGGCTTGGAACATTTGTAACCACCGGCTCCGAGACGATGGTTACCTATGACCTGCGACCGCATGGCCTTGCCCTTTGCACTCGCGGCCTTGGCTTGCTCGGACTCACACCTAGCCTTGAAAAGGTCGTAGGTAGCTTCGTCGATCAACGACTCTTTCTCCTTGAGCTCCTCCCAGGTTTTGTTCTTTTCAAAAATTTCCCTCTTCACCCGGGTTTTCCAACTGGACAAGGCCTTGCTCATCTTCCTGAGGGCCCATGTTTACTTTGTTCCCTCTGAGTTTGGTGTTATCGTACGGCTCCGGAAACTTGTATCGTCCATGCATCTTGTTGATAAGAAGCTGACAATAATGAATATTCTCACGACTCCTGAGGTTAATCGTGGTGATCGGCACGGTGTTGCGGAGGATCGCCGCGACTTGACGGCCGTACCCTTCCGAAAAACGTTCGGGCTGTTTAGGAATCCCGACGGTGGTCACAACAGTAAACTCTTTCCTGATGGCGCCGACCTTGGTCAGTTTTCGATTCGTCTTCTTCGATTGGGTACCATCTGTGTTGGAGCCACCGGTCCCATCATCCTTGCCGATGTTCCTCTCGCCGTCTGTCGTACCGGCCTCCTCCTCCAAGTCATCATCCGATGAGTCGGACTCCGACTCTATCTCCTCCTCATACTCCTCCTCGGTCGGAGGTACTTCCTCTTCTCTCTGCTCCTCAACCTCCTCCTGGGAGTAGTCCCAAAGTTGCTTCCTTTTTTTTCCCGGCTGAGAAGAAGGACCGGCGTCGGCTCCGGTCGACATGTTTGCACTAGTACAATATTAAGAATTGCAACTACTTAATTAATTAGCACAATAAATAAATGCAAATACTCTCATGTTAAGAAAAATAGCAAAGGTCATGCACGAATTCATGGAAAAATTCGGCATGACCTTTGCTCTTTTTCTTAACATGAGAGTGCCCCATTCTCAACCGAAACGGAAGTTAATCAACATTTCGGGAGAAAGGGGATAATGATTTGTACCTGCACAACATATAAATAGGCTATACATGAGACAATAACCAGCAACATAGCATTTGTTCTTATCATATTTCATAAACAGAGTCACCAAATATCAAGTAAAACAGTGGATTGATATATGCTTAACAACATCTATATGACAAGTGCTGGATTTTTATAAGAACAAATGATATAGATACTTCATCATTGTCCTAAAATTCTAGTAAAACTAGTACATAACCCATGTGTTGCATTTTTTAAAAGAGAACCAAGGAATGACCAAAGCTAGTATCATTTTTAAAGCTGCTTGCATTCTGTTAAGAACAAATTCTACTCAGATTTCCCTCTCCATTTAATTTTGTTAAGAACAAATTCTACACATGACCACTATCTTTTCAGACTTTATTTAATTATCAGCATATCAATAAGAAACCTATTAACTACTTAGTTCTCTTTTAGGATTAACTCTTTAATTCAATTCTGCATGGAGTAAACTTTAGCTACTTTAGCTACAAAAATTCCCTAGCTACTTAAGCAAATTCCCTAGCTACAGGACACACACACACACACACACATCACACACACAACACACACACACACACACACACACACAGAGGACACACACACAGAGGACACACACACACACACACACACACACACACACATAGAGGACACACACACTACTATGCCACACAAACTACAATGACCCCAACAGTAATCCTAGCAGTAAGCAATAATCCTAGCTATTTAGATCGAATGTACAGTAGCAAAATTAATATTGGAGCACATAACCAAGCAATTTTTCACTACTATGCCACACAAACTACAATGATCTCAACAGCTAGCTTTCAAGTGCAGAAATTCTATTCCATTGCTACCACACAAAACAAAAAAACTTGCGTTCCATTAATAAGAACATATGCTATGCATCAAATTCAGAATTGCATGAACACATGACACACACACACACACACACACACACACACACACAGGACACACACACACAATTGCATGAACAGGGGCACATTTTGCCAAAATCAATTGCTTGTTGATTCAAAATTTAAAATTGCACTAGCTTTAAAGAACATGGTCAATATGCACTAAGAGTGGAGTGTATCCCTCTTCCCCCTAACTGAATTTTGTGTGCAAATGTCTGAATTTTGTGTGCAAAACAACCATGACAAGGTACTAACTGAATTTTCTTGTACTAACTCTAATCCCTCTTCCCCCTAACACTAATCCCTCTTCCCCCTAACACTAACAACAACATCTAACCCATCCCCCCCAAAGGATTTATGAGCAGCAGGGGGAGTGGGGGTTGGGGGCGGCGCCATGGCCACCACGCCCATCGTCGGAAGCCAGCAAGGGGAGGGAGGGGGTATCTGGCGGTGGAGGGGCGTCGCCTAGGTCGCCGTGGAGGGGTTGGGGCGGCTCCGATGAACGGAGGGGGCGGGGGCGGGGGCGTCTCCGGTGGAGGCAGTCGGCGAGGAGAGGGGGGACTCTGATGGCGCGAGGCGGTGGCGCGAGGCGGCTCCGGTGCGGCGGCTGGGGCTCCGGTGCGGTGGCTAGGGCTCCGGTGCGGCGAGGGCTCCGGTGCGGCGCGCTAGGGCTCGAATGGGTACTGTGCACGAGCAAGGGGAGGGGCCCGTGGAGGTTAACGCTTAGGGGTGGCGCATTATGCCAGAATGCGCCACCAACGGGTTTCTTATGCGTGGCGCATCTCGGCAAAATGCACCACGCATAAGAAACCTGTTGGTGGCGCATTCTGGCAAAATTCGCCACCCCTAAGAGCACTTAGTGGCGCATTTCAACAATATGCGCCACCCCTAAGCGTTTTTTTTAAATTAAAGTTTAAACAATTATTTATTTTTTAATTAAAGTGAAACCATTTAAAAATAATAATTATGGAGTACATTTTTCTATAAAAGTGGTCAAACTTTATTAAGATTGACTTTGACCAAATCTTATATGCGGAGTAAAAAGAAATGGAGGGAGTACTTGCTCTAACCGACCTTGAGAATGGTGCTTCGATTGTGTATCGTCGATGTTCATACACTTCAAACTATGATCCAAACATAAGAATGTGATCATATCGATCCACGTACCATGCCTTAACCATGTCGTCGCCGAACCAAGATCCACAAACACAAGGTGTAGCGGCATTTGGAAACATAAGATTGTGATCATCAATTACAAAGTGCATATTAAATCCATGCATACACAAAGTGATCATGAATTAAAAAATATTTTTCTTAAATTTGGATCTAGCTATCTAGCTATCGTTTCCTCACGATCTTCTTCTTGCCCTTCTTTGTCGTGGTTGAATAATTTAGGCCCGAGACGCCTTCACTTTTCCTCTTGAACGGGAGGAGAACTTTCTTCGGTAGGGTTGTGGTGTATGTATCCTGAGCATCGTAGTCATCCTCCATCTTCGGGTCGCCATACTTGTCAAAGTCTTGCTCGTTGGCGACTCCATCCATTCCGATGATGTTTCTTTTGCCTCTCCTCACTACAACGCGGCTCGGCTTTGATGGGTCGGTAATGAAGAAGCATTGGTCCACTTGGCTAGCCAGTACCCATGGCTCATTTTTCGCGGTGACGTTTGCGCCCGCAGACTTGGATTTGGCTTCGGGTATAACCATGGTGGTGAAGTACCGGTCTTCTTTTACGACGCTCTTAGCCCATCTCACACAGAACATCGACGCCTTATCTCCACAGTAGTAGAGCTCCCATATGTCCTCGATCCTTCCATAGAATCTTTCCTTGACGTCATCGGTGTAGAATATCCCCGTTACGCCTGAGTTCTGGAAATCGCAGTTATTGTCCTTTTCCTCCATGTAGAATGTGTAGCCGTTGATATCATACGCTTGATAGGTCATCAGGTTGCGTGTGGCACCCTGTGACAAGGTGAATATCATCTTTTCGTCCTCGGAAGCGTTCCTTCGCGGGGGATTAGCACGAAGCTCATACCTGAACCAAGTCATGAAACCGGAGTTGTGCTCTTTGATTAGCCGTGGATCTCGGTCCGTTATCTGCAGGCCCTGGTCACTGTACTTCTTCCTGATTAAATCCTTGTGCTTTACTATCCAAGGATCGACCAACTGTATGTGTTGTAGCGCGACTAGGCTTGCTCTTTCAAAGTCGATGTCTCGACCGTCAAAGTTGACATGCATTGCGCGGCTTCCCTCGTGGTGACCACACTCATCGGTCCTGCCAAAGTGCTTGTTGACGGCCAGACCAACAGGGTTCTCGGTGTTGAGATAATTCGTGCAAAAAGAGATGCACTCTTCGGTTAGAAAGCCCTTCGCTATGCTTGCATCTGGACGGGACCTGTTACGAACATATTTTTTGATGTGTCCATTCGTCCTTTCGAGCGGCATCATGTTGCGCAGAAACGCAGGCCCGAGTTGGACGATATCCTCCACGACGTGGATCAGCAGATGCACCATAATGTTGAAGAACGCGGGCGGGAAATAGATCTCAAGCTCGCATAGTATGAGCACGATCTTCTCCTGTAGCCTTTTGAGTTGCGTAGCGCAAACCGACTTCCGGGAGATGACGTCAAAAAAGTTGCAAAGGCCAAACAACATTTTACGGACATGCTCGTCCATTATCCCTCGCATCGCAACCGGGAGAATCTGCGTCCTCAGCACGGCACAGTCGTGAGATTTCATCCCGCTGAAACGCTGCTTCGCCTCGTCTAGGTATCTTCTTATCTTCCCCGCGTAGCCGTTCGGAAATTTTACTCCTATGAGGCAGTGGATAAACCGCTTGATCTCCTCCTCGCACAGAGTGAAGCATGCCGGGGGGCAGTGATCAATACCGGTCTTCTTCTTGGTCGTCCTTTTTCGTTTGCGAGAGTTTTGCGTTTCCGTATCCTCTTCCTCCTCCGTCTCTGAAAGTCCAAGTATGTGATCAGAGGGGGAGGGGTGAATGATCACTTTAAAATTTTCTACTGAAACTATTGAAGTGAAGCATAAGCAGTGCGGAATAGCGAAGAATAACTGGAAGCGAAACTAAATGCAGTGAAACAAAACACATTGAAGCATGACAGTGAAGCAAATGCAATACTGAAGGTAAATGCTTGAAGTAAAACAAACTGGGACTCGGCGATGTTTGTTCGACCAGTTCACGCTCTGCAATGCGCTACGTCTGGTTGGAGGGACTGGTGATTGAACACCTAGAGAAAATCTCTCTCCGTCCGTTGCTCCACTGCATCAAACTCCTTGAGCTTGATCAGTTCTTCACTCGTGGTTGATTATTGAGGAAATCACCGAAACCTTTGAAAAACTGGACTTCGAGGCGACAATTACTTTTCGCTCTCTGAAGAAAAACTCTCTAACCGTCTAGGAGAATTGCAGTTCTCCAAGATAAAAAGGCTAGCAAGCTTTCACCTAAGTCATCTCGAATCTACTCAGATCAATGGGACTTAGGTTAAAGTATCTGGATTTTGGGTTTTGCTTTGGTGGGGTTTTGGGGTGCTCTCTTCAGTCTCTCTTGGAATGATCTCAGAGCAGCCACCCGCAAATGGAGGAGGGGGAGGCGTATTTATAGTTGGCGATCCCGAGGTGCGGAATGACCAAACTGACCCGAGGTGACAGCTTGACACGTGTCCACAACGGTCGGATTTGTCATCAATGAGCAACTTTACTTGAGGAACAAGTAAAGCTGACTCACGGACTTAGTTCTGCTTCAAAAGCCAAAGAACGAAGTCTTTGCTACCGAAGCTTAACTTAGTGCACATGAGATTTCTTCACTCAGGCTTCTCACTTGGTCTGGATTGATCTGAGCATTTCTCAATGACTTCGATGTCCACAAACTAAATACCCCTCTTGATAGTACGGTTTGTCCTATGACTCAAGGATCAGAAAAATAACTACACAAAAACATCTAAGTCTTGCGCCGTCTTCTTCATTTCCTTCAATGAGTAGAGCTTCAGGACACCTTCATTTTTGGGGGTCATCCTTCGTGATTAAGCTTCGCTCCGAGGGTAATGCTTCGATAACTTGAAGACCTTCCCTGAAGCTTTATCACCTAGCTTGTCCTTCAGGAACCTATGCAACTGTTTATACTAGAAAACATTGTTAGTTCCTCTACTGTTTTGTCCAGCAATATCCAAAACACACGGGGGCAAAACTTTGCTCTTACAATCTCCCCCTTTTTGGACTATTGTTGACAAAACAGGCATCGATAAAAGATATTGAAGTTTTTGTGAAGGATGGGACAAACTCTAAGATATGAAGTTTTAGGCTCCCCCTGAATACAAGCATCGAAGATTTATATAATCAAAGTTAATGCTTGAGATAATTTTTCTTCGGTGGAGAGCAAAACGAAATATCTTAGTGAATACAATTGCATTGAAGATATTTATCCAGGAATGTATGCAATAACTTCCAATGACCTGTGACTAAGAAATAATAACCACCTGCAAGATAGAAGATACGAAGCAATACTTGCAAGCAAAGGGGTTATTAAAATTTAAACGTAGTACAGAAGTAGCATGACCGAAGTTAAACTTAAGTTACAACCCAATCGAAGGAAATGGAATGTTTGTTGTAACTTAACCAAACGAAGCAAATGGCAAAAAGCAAGAACCCTTTCCCCGATGCAAAACTAACTCATCGATGCCCTCATTCTCCCCCTTTTTGTCAATGATTGGACAAAAGGTTGAGAAGAGGTTCGAGAGAACTATTACGCAGCATCAGCACCCTGAGAACCCGACGAAGCGGAGCTCGACGAAGACTCATCCGACGAAGACTGGTCGCCCGAGGATTCTTCTTCGGAAGAAGACGTAGGAAGAGCTTCGTGGCGTGCCTGAGTGATGAGATTGATGTCGAGGTCGCTGTCGTCAAGGCCATCGTCGTCCTTTGAGGTGATGGAGTCATTCTCTGAGACGGTATCTGGCCGGATGGGTTTAGGCTCGTTGACGAAGAATACTTCATCAATCTTGTGCAGGGGATGGATCTTCTGATTCGGGCGGTCCACTGAGTCATCACGAGCAAAGTTTCGCCGGAGGTGCGGATATTCTTTGAAGATGCGATCTTTACGAAGGCCATTGACAGAGTTGAATTTACGGAGTCCTTTCCAGGAATGACGCTTGAGCACACGCAAGTACTGATTGTTGTTGAGTGCTATATTGCCAACACGGTTGATCTCATCAGCAAGAAACTGCATCCGGCGTTGATTTGCTTCAATGAAGTTGTCAAGAATTTGCTGCGTGCGAAGATTAACTTCAAAATGATGGCAGTCTTTCTGGAACGTCTTGGATAAGTTTCGCTCATTGACTTCATGGCGCACACCAACATATGTGGCAAAAGGATCATTGGGTTTCCTTAGCAGTTCGAAGGAATCACGCACTGGTGGGAGGAAAAGCTTCGGATGATGGCGTGCCACAAAGTCTTCGTTCCAACCATAGTTACAAACTACTTGCATCCAGGGAGCATAGGGTTTCAGTGTGAAAGGTAGCTCTGCTGCATGAACCAAATTCCTAATGATGCAATCCTCAAAGTCGAAGAGAAGGCCATGAGTGAGTTTCATAATAGCATGCCTTGTCTCCGGATAAAGATTCGATTCTTCCGAAGCTGTACTCAAAGGAATCAATGAGTTTGACAGGATGAAGAACCAAGTCCTTGAAATGAAGTTCAAGTGCTTCGGGCGAATGTTTTGAGGAATATGGTTATCGGTGACTTCAGGATCCAACAAAGTTGCAAATTCTTCTTCAGACAGATCAGGTTCAGCATGAATCTTTTCATGAACTCCAGAATGCCTAGGAATGTTGACAATTTCCATGAATTCGGCAGAGGACATCCTGAAGACTTTGCCTTGAATCATCCATTCCAGCGTCCATGAGCTGGGTTCATTGGCATCACCAGACACATAAAGGGTTGCATAGAATTGCTTGATGAGCTCTGAGTTGAAAGGAGTGCTCAACGCAAACAAACTAGACAAATTCTGATTTTCAATAGTTTCGAGGACGTTCAGAAAGCAGGATGCAGTGGAAAGACTTCGCAAGTCCAGAAACTTGTGCCTAAACAGAACTCCTTATTGGCAGAAGACTTTGGTGTATAAGACTTGTTGTTCAGCAGTCCAAAAACGAAGATCATCCGCTGTGCGGTCAGAAGCATAAGGACTAACATCAAAGAATCGATGGCGCTTCTTATATTGTTCCAGGTTGAATTCCGGGCCATGCCTTGAAGAATAACCAGCACCCTTGAATATAGGAAAAGTTTCACGCGGGTAATTGGAGTCAAGCTGGGTATCTTGGCAGGGGCGCGAACTGTCACGAAGTCTTTGCAGAGGAGCAATAGGGTTAGCTCTTGAAGGGCCAGCAGATTGAGCGACTACAAGCGCTTGCTCTTGCGACGGGTTCAGAATTTGAACTTGCTCGTCTTCGTCATCATGTGCTTCAGTGTCGGGCACATGTGCTTCAGACTCTTGAACTGTTCTGGCGGGGGAAAAAATCTCGGGATACATGGGTTCTGGAGTGGGTTGGGGATGGAGCATTAGCTTCACGGGGAGGTGATGGAGGTGGTGCGGGGGCAACTGGTGGAGTTGGAATCCTTTGTGGTTCGGGGGTTGGAGCACGAGTGGGTGTGGGAGCACGAGGTGGTATAGGTGAGGGGTTTCGTGCAGGCGTTGGAGTGGGGGTAGGAGCTTTCTGGGGTGGAGTTTGCTTGGGGGTGGTTCTGGTAGGAGGAGGTGTGGGAATCTTGGTGGGTGGAGCTGAAGGCTTTGATGCGGGCTTGGATGGCTTTGGCTTCGGAGCAGGAGTGGGAACGGCTTCAGGAGATTCCGGGGGCTTTTCATCACTTGTATCCATGTCTGCGGCTGAGGCCAAAGTAATCTTGCGCCTCTTGGTGGTTTTCTTCTTCGGTGAGGGTCCTGTTGCCTTTGATGGAGCAGGCTTAGGAGATGGTGGTGCAACAACGCGTTCAGCTTCGGGCGAAGCCTTACGTTTCCTCGAATCCCTTTCCATAATGGAAGCATTATGGTTCTTCACCATTTCATCTACAGCAGCCTTTACTTTGCCTTTGTAGATTTTGATATTGTCCTTGGTGGTAGAATTGACTTCTGTCACTTGTTGAAGCAATTTTAGGGCGTGTTGTTTGAATTCTTCATCAGGTTCTGATTCAGCTCGCTTCTGATAGTTGTGAATCTTTTTCATTTCAGCCCTGTCTCTGGAATTCAGATCCTTCAGCTGACTAATCATAGTAGTGATCATAGCTTCGATAGATCTTCAAATGTACACTTCTCCAAGATCAACAGCATCAGGATCTTCAGCTGCACACTTCTCCCAAAGGGCTTCAGTGATGCCCAACTGATCCCAGAGATCGCCTTCACGTGAGTCAGGGAAAGGATGGTCACTCTGAGGATCAGCTTCAGCTTGAGCTTCATACAAAGATATGCCTTTCTGCTTCGTTGGAATAGCTGAGGGAGTCATATCAACTACGGGCTTCTTCTGACTTGCCCTAGCAGCTTTCTCAGCTTTCTTCGTTCTGAGGCTTTCTAATGAAGCCTTGCATTTAGCTTCATGTTCAGCAAGCAGTTTAGCTTCAGCAGCTGCTTTCTCTTCGTTCTTTGCGGCTTCGGCGAGCTTGCGCTTCGTCTCAGCCTTCTCTGCAACCATCTTGGCTGAGTCCAACTTCTTTTTCAGTTTGGCAGCATCCTCATCTACCTTCTTCTTGTCAGCTGCGCTTCTGGCATGGATGTTACGCTCAAGTGCCTCTTCGAGGTCTTTCTGTCTCAATTCTTCTTCAGTGAGCTTGTGCTTCGCTGAAGGGATTTTTGCAGCAGACTGCTTGGGCTTCGTTGATGCTGAAGCCTTTGCAGGTTGTCTCTTGGCGGGGTCGTGCTTCTGCTTTGATCGCCTCTCAGAGTCAGGGGCATCAGCCGGTGGCTTGGAGGCCAAGGGTTTCGTGACAACCAATTTGGAGAGATCAATAGTGGGACAAGCAGAAGGCTTGACCTTAGCCTCAGGTTTCTCTCCTGGCTTTTTCTTCAGTGGGATCTGAAGTTTTTGCTTCTTGGGGGGAACAGGATCATCCGATTCGTCATCTGCTTCGAAATCAGATTCGTCATCAGCTGCATTGGATTCATCCATGATGGAATCTTCCAGAGCAGCTTGTTCTAATCTGGCATGTTCTTCATCCTCTGTTGTAGCATGGGGTGGAGAAGCAGACTTCTTCTTCAGCTTCTTCTTCTTCTTTGAGCTTTGCCCAGCACCTTGGGCTTCAGCTACAGCCAATTTGGCTGCCTTCTTCTCTTCTTTCAGCCTCTTGGCTTCAGCAGCGAGTCTCAATCGTTCTTTCTCTTCTGGGTAATCATCTGGTGTCTTGAGAGTGTTGGGGTGAGGAAGCTTTGGTGGAACTGGGTAGTACAGGTGACGATTTTCTTCAGTGTACTGACTGCACATGGTTGTAGTGTACCGAAAGGGCGGAATGAAGGCAAACTGCATAGTCCACTTCCAGGTAGGGATGCTCTTGTACTTGTACCATCGAACAGCCCAGTACCTGCGAATGTTTTGCAAGCGGTTCTTGCGCTGATCCTTGGTCTCTTCAGGAGGTGTGTCATAACCCAGAGCAATGCGAATTGATTCGGGGATGCCTCTGGCGTTGTTGGTTTCCTTAGTTCTTCCTCCTTTCTTCTTCGGAGCAGTACGTTCTGCTTCGTTGATGTGATCAAGGTTTGGTGACTCATTGCCGAAATCTAACTCTCCAGACATCCTGTGAACAGCACAAAGGTAGCGAGGGAAAAAGGCGAGTATGGAATGAGCACCAGCAAAAGTTTCGATCCAAAAACAATTTTGACAAGAGATTCAGTGAAGAATTTTGGGTAGGGATTCTGGTATGTTCTGAGCTAGACTTAATCTCACACAAGATGAGCAGAAACCCTAACACAGAACAGATAGATACTAACCCTAACTTCTAACCTGAATCGAGGAGGAAACCTTGACTAGCAGAAACAAGTTTCGCAACGGTGCAACGATCCAACGGATCAAACAAACCTAAAGAAATCATCCAAAAAGACTAAGAACACGGATCCAATCTAAAAAGGAAGAACATATGAGATGGAGATTGGATCGTGGCTCAGCGTACCCTAACTCGGTGACGTCGAGCAGCTACGGCGGCGAAGAGCGGAGAGGATGTGCTCGTCGACGGCGTGAAGTCCACGGCGGCGCTCTTCCGGCAGTGAAGCGGCGAGAGCGGCGACGGAGACGAAGATCTCGGCGGCGCTCGGGAGATAGGGTTCCGGGGAGATGCGAATGAGGAGGTGGGATGGCTTCGCTGGGGTGGGATGCCTTATATAGGCCGGTCTGACAGGAGCTGTCAGATCAGATCGAACGGCCACCAGCGATTGTCTCTCCGGATTCTACGGCGAGGATTTCGTGGCGAATCGCGAGAAAATCTCAACGACCCGGATTTGACGGGATCTCAACGACCGAAGAATATGTCCTCGACTTGAGTAAAAACTTCGATGAAAATTGGAAGCATTTGATTCGGAACTCAATGATGTTCGAAGCAAATGTTCTCCGTTTCAATTGTGCTCAACCATTTTGGACAGACAGAATAAGAAAGAAAAATAATAGAAAGGGTAGGGTCCGAAACTTATCACCTCGAAGAAAAACCAAATGAAGCAAAAGGTGATAAGCATAGAGGACTAAAACCAAGCGAAATAAAAATAAACTAAGCGAAGCAAAAACAAACAACGAAACTGAATAGAAACAGAAGTAAAAAGGTTCGGTCTTACCGTACATGTCGTGAGTCCAATATATTGAGCTCACACCTTAACGCACAAAATATTTTCTCATCCAATGGTTTCGTGAAAATGTCTGCCAGTTGATCTTCAGTTCTGACATGACTAATAACAATATCTTCTCGCTGAACATGATCACGAAGAAAATGATGGCGAATGTCAATATGCTTCGTGCGAGAGTGTTGTACAGGGTTGTGAGCAATTTTAATTGCACTCTCATTATCACATAGGAGAGGGATTTTCTTCACATGAATACCATAATCCTTCAGCGTTTGCTTCAGCCATAGAATCTGAGTACAGCATGACCCAGCAGCAATGTATTCGGCTTCAGCAGTAGATACTGAAACACAGTTTTTCTTCTTTGAAGCCCAACACACAAGTGATCTTCCAAGGAAATGACAAGTCCCCGAAGTTGACTTCCTATCCACACGATCACCAGCCCAGCCAGAGTCAGAATACCCAATGAGATCAAACTGAGCTCCCTTGGGATACCACAAACCCAAGGTAGGTGTGTGAGCAAGATAACGAAGAATTCTCTTTACGGCAGTATGATGTGATTCCTTTGGATTTGCCTGAAAACGAGCACAAATACATACTGAAAGCATAATGTCAGGTCTAGATGCGCAAAGATATAAAAGGGATCCAATCATAGACCGGTATTTCTTCTGGTCGAAGGCTTTGCCCTTCTCATCTGCGTCTAAGAAGCCATTGGTAGGCATAGGCGTCTTAATGGTTTTGCATTCAGAAAGACCAAACTTCTTCAGGCAATCCTTGAGATATTTTTCTTGAGAAATAAAGGTACCATTCTTATGTTGACGGATTTGAAGTCCAAGGAAGAACTTCAATTCACCCATCATAGACATCTCATATTTCTTCGACATCATCTTGGCAAATTCTTCGCTGATATCAGTGTTAGTGCATCCAAAAATAATATCATCTACATATATTTGACATACAAACAATTCACCATTATAAGATCGAGTGAAAAGTGTTGGGTCAGTGGTTCCTGGTTTGAAGCCTTTCTTCAGAAGGAAATCCTTCAATGTGTCGTACCAAGCACGAGGTGCTTGCTTCAACCCATAGAGGGCCTTGTGTAACCTGTACACCATGTCGGGTTTCTTCGGGTCTTCAAAACCTGGAGGCTGCATGACATACACTTATTCCTCGATTTCTCCGTTAAGGAAAGCACTTTTCACGTCCCTTTGATAAAGCAGAATACCATTGAAATTTGCAAAAGCAAGCATAACACGAATGGATTCGAGACGAGCAACAGGAGCATAAGTTTCACCAAAATCGATACCTTCAATTTGGGTGTAACCTTGTGCTACCAGTCGTGCTTTGTTTCTTACCACTATACCATCTTCATCTTGCTTGTTGCGAAAAATCTACTTGGTACCAATGATGTTGTGCTTCGTGGGATCAGGTCTATCAACTAAGGACCAGACTTTGTTTCGCTCGAACTGGTTAAGTTCTTCGAGCATGGCAGTTAACCAATCTGGATCCTTCATGGCTTCATCAAACTTCGACGGTTCTAACATGGAGACAAACGAAAAATTTCCACAGAAATTAGCCAAACGAGTACGAGAACGAGTTGTAGGACGACCTGGTTGTTGAATTTCTTCAAGAATCGAGTCAACATCAACTCTTCTTCGAACTCGTGATAAGGTTGAATCATTTGCTTCCGGCTCAGCTTCTGCTTCAGGATCTGCTTCAGCTTCAGGATCTGCTTCACCTTCAGCATCAGCATTTCCTTCGTTCCTTTGTTCTTCTTCGTCCTGTTCATTATTAGCTTCAGGATGTTGATCTCCAGCGCCCCGGGCTATGTGTGGGAACATTGGACCATCATCATCCCTATCTGCTTGACTAGCATTGGCTTTAACAGGGCGAATCTCTCCAATAGCCATGGACCTGATCACTTCATCTAGAGGAGGTTCATCTAGATCATGAGGCAAATGCTCTTTTTGAGAGCCATTAGTTTCATCAAACCTCACATTCACAGTCTCCATAACTTTCCCAAAGTGAGAGTTATAGACTCTGTAAGTATGAGAGTTTGAGCCATAACCTAAAAGAAAACCTTCATGTGCCTTAGGGGCAAATTTAGAGCTATAATTCATATCTTTAATAAAGCATGGAGCACCAAACACCCTAAGGTACGAAACATTTGGTTTGTTACCAGTGATAAGCTCATGTGAAGTCTTCTTCAGAAATTTGTGAAGGTAAACCTTGTTGATGATATGACAAGCTGTGTTAATTGCTTCGGCCCAGAACCTAATAGGAGTCTTGTATTCAGCAAGCATAGTTCTGGCCATCTCAATGAGAGTTCTATTCTTCCTTTCAACAACACCATTCTGTTGAGGTGTATAAGCAGCAGAGAACTCATGAGTAAAACCATGATCATCAAGAAAATCTTCAATATGAGTATTTTTGAATTCAGTATTATCACTTCGGATATGCTTCAGAGACAATTCATATTCTGTTTGAGCTCTCTTGGCGAATGACTTGAAGATTTCAACAACTTTGCTCTTGTCATCCAAAAAGAAAACCCAAGTATAACGAGAGAAATAATCGACAATAACTAGACCATATTTATTTCCTCCCAGGCTTGCATAATTTTGAGGACCAAAGAGATCCATATGAAGCCATTCAAGAGGACGAGTGGTAGTCATGATAGTCTTCGCTGAATGATGTTTCTTCGTAATTTTACCAGCTTCACAAGAACTGCAGAGACGATCCTTGTCGAATTTAACTTCGCTAAGGCCAATAACATGATTCTTCTTCACTAAGATATGAAGATTTCTCATCCCTGCATGACCATGTCTTCGATGCCATAACCAACCAGATGAAGCTTTTGCCATTAAGCATGTGGATACAGCAGGGCCCAAAGAAAAATCAACAATGTATAAGTCTCCTTTTCGGTAACCCTCGAAGACAAACGCATATTCATCCTATGAAAAGACAACACAACGCGAAGCAGAAAATAGAACAAGCATACCCATATCGCATAACTTCGAAATAGACATAAGATTATATCCAAGTGATTGGACTAGCATAACCTTGTCAATGTGCTTATCTTTCGATATGGCAACCTTACCCAAACCTAAAACTTTACCCTTGTTGTTATCACCGAAGGTAATGTACTTCTGAGAAGAGTGAGATAATTTTTCTTCGGTGAATAACTCCTTGTCTCCGGTCATATAATTTGTGCAACCACTATCCATGACCCATTCAGATCCACCGGAGACATAGCCCTGCAGAAGAATTAGTTCTTCTTAACCACCCACAAACGAGCAGGTGACTGAGAAGATGTTGAAGCACTGGTTGAAGCAATATTAAATCGAACAGGAGTGTATTGCTTTGGTGTACCATCAAGCACACCATAAATGTAAGTCCTCTGCGAATGGTTAGCATAAGAATGAGCATATGCAATCTTAGTATGATTATTATGAGGACGATAAGTATGACGACCAGTGCGATAGTATTTCTTCTGCGGAACATTTGATTCGGGCACCAAAGGATCATTTCTCGTTTCAAGAGAATAGAAATGATTCGGTGGTACCGAAGACTTTCCCTGCATGGTATGGTTAGCAGGCATTTTTTCCACAAGTGCTTTCTGCACCCATATCTGCCTTTTATAGAAGCCATTCTTAGGAGGAGTACCAACATATTCAGATGTAACCTTTCCTTGTTCATCTTTGATGAGTTTGTAGTCAGAATCAAGTGATTCGTCTACAATAGCTTTGTTCATCTTGCAATCAAAACCTGAAAGGTTAGCTATATCAATGGGGTTCCCTTTCACAAGGACCCAAACAGTCTTAGGATACTGCTCAGGTTCCCAATAGGTGCCATCAGGGTTTATCTTTCTCTCGAAACCAACACCTTCATTCCTGGGATTCCTGTGAAGGAGAGCCTTCCTCAGGATATCACAGAGATACTGGTGACCTTGCACACTTTTGAACATGCCTGTTTCAAATAAGTTTTTCAACCTGAGGAGTTCCTCGGTAACAGCAGGGTTATCCTCATCAGAGGCATTAGTATCATCAATAACAATAGGAGCTTTGCCTTTGGAATCAATTTTGCTTCGTTCCAAACAATCCAAACAAGGTGATTCAGTTTTATGATTTGCTTCAGAACCTTGTTGAGCCATGAGAGAGAGATTGACATTTTCCAACTCTTCATGAGCCTCTTTCAGTTTTTCGAGAACCATTTTCCTCTGAAGAAATTCATAGGTGAGCTTCTCATAATCAACTGAAAGAAGATCATGCCGAGAGGATAATTCTTCAAACTTTTCTTTCAGAGCTTCATGCTCATTAGTTAAAGTTTGACCTTTCTCTATCTCATCGATCAACAGAGTTTCTGATTTCTTAATGGTTTTGCTTAGAGAATCAAGTTCATCTTGTTGGATTGAAGCAATTTTAGCAAGTTTAGCATAGCTTATCTTTGAATCACTATCATATGATGAACAATCAGAAGTATCATAGTTAGATTTCGATGAAGATACCTTCGCCTTGGCCATGAAGAAATATGCAGGAGATTCATCTTCACTATGGTTGTTGGTGAAGAATGAGCTCGAAGCTTTTGCCGAAGCATCTGCTGAAGCGAATGCCAAACCAGCAACACCATCTGATTCGGATCCTGACCCAGACCTTGAGCCTGAATGAGCTTCGGACCCAGAGGTTTCGTCTTCAGAGTTCATCTCCTTACCCAGATAGGCCTTGGCTCGGTGAGAGCTGCTTCGACGAGACGAGTGAGTCTTCGAGGAAGAACCCTCACGCTTCTTATGATACTTCTTCTTCTTGTCATCATCAGAATCTTTCTTCTTATCTCTTCTCGAACTGGAATCATGTCTCTTGGATTCATAGCTTCTGGAAGATCTGTGGGACTTGGATGAGGAGTCTCTGAGCGAATGCTTTGCTTTGTTCTCAGCTTCCCAAAGAGGACAATCAGCAATGTAGTGACCTGGTTTCTTGCATTTGTAGCAACAGTTGTCTTTTGATGGAGAGCTTCTTGAGGATGAACGGTGAGATGAGTGAGTGGAGCTTCTTGAAGAATAACTCTTTCTCGGTGAAGAAAACCTTTTCTTTGGAAGCGATTGAAGCGTCTCATGATCAATGCCAAATCCTTTCCAATACTTGCAGGATCATCTGATTCAACACCTGAAGCAGAACTGACTTCGGGTGAAGAATGACGTGAAGCTTTTGCTTTCAAAGCATGAGTTTTTCTTCGTGAACCATTTATGTCACGTTTCTCATCTTCTTCCATTTCAAAGTTAGTGAGTCTCTCAAGAATATCAGCAGCAACAAGACGTCTGAAATCAGTCCTTTCCTTGATCATTAGCACAATGTGATCAAACGAGTCATCCAATGAGCGAAGCAAAGTTCTCACAACAGAGTGAGGAGTAATGTCATCAGCACCGAGGGAAATCAACTCATTAGCAAGAGTTGTGAGTCTGCTGTAAATAGAGCTGACTTTTTCACCCTCGTTTCTCTTGAAGCGATAGAATTTGCTTCGGAGTGTGTCAATTCTGGCATCTTTCTGGGTAGAAACACCTTCACCAATTTTTTCAAGATAGTCCCAGACACCTTTGGCAGTTGGAATATTCTTCACTTCATGATACTTTTGTTCGACCAGTTCTTGGTGACGAAAACCCAAACAACAGAATCAAGATCAATCAGTGTTGCTTCTTCAGGGGTGATGGCCTTCTCATCGGCAACAGTGACTCCATACAAGACAACTTGCCAGGCAGTTGAGTTGATAGCCATGATATTTCTTTTCATCTTGTCCTTCCAGTATGAGTAGTCCTTCCCATTGAAGATAGGAATAGGTTCGCCGGAGCGAATAGCTGCAAAAGACATACTTGAAGACATAGAAGACACTCCAGGAGGTTAATCAAAAACACACAGAGTGTAGGGAGTGACTATCTCTGATACCAATTGAAAGTCCAAGTATGTGATCAGAGGGGGAGGGGGTGAATGATCACTTCAAAATTTTCTACTGAAACTATTGAAGTGAAGCATAAGCAGTGCGGAATAGCGAAGAATAACTGGAAGCGAAACTAAATGCAGTGAAACAAAACACATTGAAGCATGACAGTGAAGCAAATGCAATACTGAAGGTAAATGCTTGAAGTAAAACAAACTGGGACTCGGCGATGTTTGTTCGACCAGTTCACGCTCTGCAAAGCGCTACGTCTGGTTGGAGGGACTGGTGATTGAACACCTGGAGCAAATCTCTCTCCGTCCGTTGCTCCACTGCATCAAACTCCTTGAGCTTGATCAGTTCTTCACTCGTGGTTAATTATTGAGGAAATCACCGAAACCTTTGACAAACTGGACTTCGAGGCGACAATTACTCTTCGCTCTCTGAAGAACAACTCTCTAACCGTCTAGGAGAATTGCAGTTCTCCAAGATAAAAAGGCTAGCAAGCTTTCACCTAAGTCATCTCGAATCTACTCAGATCAATGGGACTTAGGTTAAAGTATCTGGATTTTGGGTTTTGCTTCGGTGGGGTTTTGGGGTGCTCTCTTCAGTCTCTCTTGGAATGATCTCAGAGCAGCCACCCGCAAATGGAGGAGGGGGCGGCGTATTTATAGTTGGCGATCCCGAGGTGCGGAATGACCAAACTGGCCCGAGGTGACAGCTTGACACGTGTCCACAACGGTCGGATTTGTCATCAATGCGCAACTTTACTTGAGGAACAAGTAAAGCTGACTCACGGACTTAGTTCTGCTTCAGAATCCAAAGAACGAAGTCTTTGCTACCGAAGCTTAACTTAGTGCACATGAGATTTCTTCACTCAGGCTTCTCACTTGGTCTGGATTGATCTGAGAATTTCTCAATGACTTCGATGTCCACAAACTAAATACCCCTCTTGATAGTATGGTTTGTCCTATGACTCAAGGAACAGAAAAAGAACTACACAAAAACATCTAAGTCTTGCGCCGTCTTCTTCATTTCCTTCAATGAGTAGAGCTTCAGGACACCTTCATTTTTGGGGGTCATCCTTCGTGATTAAGCTTCGCTCCGAGGGTAATGCTTCGATAACTTGAAGACCTTCCCTGGAGCTTTATCACCTAGCTTGTCCTTCAGGAACCTATGCAACTGTTTATACTAGAAAACATTGTTAGTTCCTCTACTGTTTTGTCCAGCAATATCCAAAACACACGGGGGCAAAACTTTGCTCTTACAGTCTCATCATCGTCACTAGGGGGGTGAAGTTCCCTCCTGATGCCCATAAATTTCAAGTCATTCCTTGCTTTTAGCCCGTCCTTGGTCTTCTCCGGCATGTTGAGCATCGTGCCAAACAAGCTCTCGCACACGTTCTTTGTGATATGCATGAGATCAAGGCTATGAGGACTGCGGAGGAGACTCCAGTATTCCAAATCCCAGAAAACAGACCTCGCTTTCCATACCCTCATCAACGGCTGAGTCTTCTTTTTTTCTTTCCCGGCGCGGGGCACACTTTCCAAGTTTTCAGCAAGTTGTCGATTTGGGGGTGGTCGGAACTCCTCGCTTCCATCGAACAAATGTCCCTGTTTTCTCCACGCGTGTTTCTTGGGAAGCCACCTCCGAGACCCCTGGAACACGGTTTTTGAAGATCCGGGATCTTTTGGTAGCCGGCGGTACGTTGTATTATCCATGCACCTAACGCATGCACAGAATCCTTGGACCACCTGCCTTGAGAAATATCTGTATCCGAGATAGTCGTGCACCGTCGTGATCACCGCGGCTTTCATTGGGAAATATTGTTTTGCCGCGGCATCCCACGTATTGACTCCGTCTTTCCATAACGTTTCTAGCTCCTCTTTCAACAGCTGCAGATATAGATTGAGGTTCGTACCTGGTTGTTTCGGCCCTTGAACTAGCATACACATTGTTATGTACTTTTTCTTCATGCACTTCCATGGGGGAAGGTTGTATATGCATACAAACACGGACCAGGTACTGTGTGTGCTGCTCTGTCCGCCAAACGGATTGACTCCATCGGCGCTCACACCAATCCTGAGGTTCCTCGGTTCTTTCCCAAAATCTGGGTATTCGAGGTCCAACGCAGTCCATTGGCTACCATCTGAAGGGTGCCTCAGCATGTCCTCATTTTCCGAATCCGGGTTCGGGTCATCCTCTTTTAGCTTCTTTCTATCCGCGTGCCAGGTCATGAGCTTTGCTTCCTCGGGATCTACGAAATACCTCTGCAGACGAGGAGTGATCCGAAAGTACCATACCACTTTTCTAGGAACTTTCTTCCCTCTCTTGTATCGACTAACACCGCACACCGAACATGTGGTTTTATCTTCGTCCTCACCCCGATAGATCATGCAATCATTTATGCAGACGTGGTATTTAACGTGCGGAAGATCGAGAGGGCAAAGGATTTTCTTGGCCTCAGCGATACTAGTTGGGCACGTGTTGCCCTTCGGAAGACGATCGTGCCAGAATGTCATGTTATCATCGAAGCTTTCGTCGGTCCATTTGTGTTTTTCCTTCATCTCCATAGCCCCAAGTGTTACATTCAAGCGGGTATCCCCGTCGTTGCATCCTTTGTACAACTTCGTAATCGCGTCTTTCTCGAGTTGCGCCATCTTGGCTTTCTCTCTAGCTGCACCTCTTGCGTTCAACGCCTCTTTGACAAGCAGCTCTTGAACATGAGGATTCCCGCACCCAGCTTGAATCCTCATCATGTCCGACATCTTGATCTTCATGTCCGACATCTTGATCTTCATGTCCGACATCTTGATCATGTACGGGATGCTCTTGTCTTCTCGCCCGCCGCTGTTGTCTGGTTGCCCTTCCTCATTTACTGGCTCCCCACCATTGAAGTCCTCCTCCTCACCAGCTTCATCACTTATCCACCGTGTGTAGCCATCCATCAAACCATTACGCTTCAGGTGTCTTTGCAATATTCCGGAATCAGGCTCGGTCACGCACTGCAGTTTGCATCTCCGACACAGACATCTTATATCCGACCTATTATTCTTTAGCATGTCGTTTGTCCCACATTGCATCCACCTAGCCACGGTGATATCGCTCAGCATCTCGCGGACCATGGTCGATCACCTGCGTGCACGGAGAGAGCAACACAATTATATATCACAGTCCTCGCCGGAAAAATTCGGCATGACCTTCCCTAATAATGCATGGGAGCATGCGGAGAGTGCGCCAGAAATTTGCCGAAACGGAAATGAATAGACATTTCGACAAAACATTGGCCACTCAAGATACACATATACATCAAACCACCATAAGCTTCACATATACATCAAACCACCACAAGCTTCACATATACATCAAACCCAAGCTTCACATATACAACAAACCCCAAGCTAATAAAGGCAAGTATATGGGTCATAAATGGAACAAAAGTGTTTGGGAGGAGGTCCACTTACTTCAATATGAAACAAAATAGATGTAATGCCAAGTATCGATGGATAAATGGAAGAAATGAGGTGGGGAGGAGGAGAAAACCGAATAGATCTAGGGTGAGAAGAGTGGATCTAGTTTGAGAATTGTGTGGAGTGTATGAGAGGTGGTAGGTGGGGTGGAGTAGATAAGGGCAGCTCTAGGCATTTAGTGGCGCATATAGCAAGTTAGTGGTGGCGCATTGGTGAAATGCGCCACCCCTAAGCTCTTATGGGTGGCGCATTACCCCAATGCGCCACCCCTAAGCTCTTAGGGGTGGCACATATTGGGAATACGCCACCCATAAGGTACTTAGGGGTGGCGCATATAACTAAATGCGCCACTTATAAGATCATCCAGGCTGGCCCACTCTTAGGGGTGGCGCACTGGAAAATAATGCGCCACCCATAAGGTCTTATGGGTGGCGCATTATTTTCCAGTGCGCCACCCCTAACAGATGGTGGCACATGGCCTTCTATATGCGCCACTAATAAGCTTTCCATGTATAGCTATTTCCCTAGTAGTGGGAAGCCCTCATTCTTCCATGTTGCTGATGGTGGAATGATGTACTTCAAGGGTCGCTTAGTGGTCCCGCCAAAAAGGGCAAACCTGGACTACACCCCGGATGTCATGAAAGAAGCTCATGATACACCCTTGTCGATCTACCCTGGTAGTACCAAGATGTACCAAGACATTCGTCAGCGGTACTGGTGGTCTAACGTGAAACAAGACATTGCTCGTTATGTTGATGAGTGTGACGTTTGCCGTCGCGTAAAAGCCGAACATCAAAGACCTGCTGGAACTCTGCAAGCACTCTCGATTCCTGAATGGAAATGGGACAAGATTGAAATGGATTTCGTCACCGAATTTCCCCGATCACAGAAGGGTCATGATGCTATCTTTGTCGTCATCGATCGATTCTCCAAAGTTGCCCACTTTCTGCCAGTCAAGGAGACGATCTCTGCTAGTCAGTTGGCAGACTTATATGTTTCCAAAATTGTTTCCCTCCATGGTATTCCGTTGGAGATCAGTTCAGATCGTGGCAGCATTTTCACCTCGAAGTTCTGGGATAGTTTCCAAGAAGCTATGGGAACTCATCTGAAATTCAACACAGCTTATCACCCCCAGTGGCAAGGACAAGTCGAACGAGTCAATCAAGTGCTTGAAGACATGCTTCGAGCTTGTGTCATTTCATTCGGTAAGAAATGGGAGGAATCTCTTCCGTTTGTTGAATGCTCGTACAACAATAGCTATCAAGCTAGTCTGCAGATGGCTCCCTTTGAAGTTCTTTATAGACATAAGTGTCGAGCCCCTCTGAATTGGTCAGAAACTTGGGAACGAACTCTCATTGGTCCGAACATTATCCAGCATGTCGAAGATCAGGTTCGCGTTATCCGTGAACATTTGAAAGCTTCTCAGTCCCGCCAGAAAAGCAACTATGACCGCAAGCACAAGGAAATGATCTATCAACCCGACGAACAAGCTTACCTTCCTGTCACTCCCATGAGAGGCACTCATCGTTTCGGGATCAAAGGCAAGTTGGCTCCTCACTACATTGGCCCGTTCCGCATCCTTTCCAGAAGTGGACCGGTGGCGTACCGATTGGAGTTGCCATCAAACCTCTCTCAAGTCCATGATGTCTTTCACGTGTCACAACTCCGTCGCTGCTTCAAGGACCCTATTCGAGAAGTGGAACGTGATATGATTGAGCTGCAACAGGACTTGACTTAACAAGAACATCCGAGCCGCATTCTCGATCAGTCTGAACGCAAAACCCACAACAAGACAACCAAGTTCCTCAAAGTTCAGTGGTCGAATCATTCTGAAGATGAAGCCACTTGGGAACGAGAAGACCGCCTTTGCGAAGAATACCCCGATCTTTTTCTCGCTACCACTTAGATTCTCGGGACGAGAATTCCTGTAGTGGGGGAGATTTGTAACACCCTCATGTCTTGTAACAGTAATCACTATTGATGGAACAGTAATCACCTTGCTACAGTTAAATCACTGTGCTTGATCTTTGCCTTGTTCATCTTTAAATTCAAACAAACCCAAAATGCCTTTTGATGAATATTAAAAATAAGTGGAAATAAAACTTTGTCCAAAAATTGTGAAAGTAATTTTGTAAAATGCCTAAAAGTCAATGGATCACATCCATATAAGTTTGGGAATTTGTTAAGCAATAAAATAAATCCAACAAATAAAAACAGTAGCCTAAAGTCCACTTTTTCCAATGACATAATTAAAACAAACGCAAAATGAATTATTCAAATGCCCAAGCCTTTTTATGGCATGTCTATGTGTGGCTACACAAATTTACAAACAAGTTTCACATTGCACAAAATTAAAATGGAGATCAAATAAAATAGAAAATGAAATAGAAAGAAAAGAAAATACAGAAAAGGAAATGACCCCCCCCCCCCAAGCCTCGGGTTAGGGTTGGGGGCGCCGGGGCATGGGGGGTCATTTCCCTGTTTCCCCTAGCCCACTAGCCAGCCCACCCCGGCCCAGCAGCCCCTCCCTCCCTTGTCTTCTTCCTCCGGTTGCGTGGATATGACCCCCCCAAGCCCCGGCGCCCCCAACCCTAACCCGCGGACACGCTCTTTCCCCCCGCTACCTCCCTTGCGCCGCCGCTCTCCTCACAGCCTCGCCCGCCGGTCGATCCAGCGGCCGCGCCGTCGCAACCTACATGGCCAATGGCCACCTCTCGTCGGTTGAAGATGTCCAACCTCTTCGTCGTGGACTTCCTCGCCACCTGCTGCAAGCAATCGGGTTGAGGAGCCCAGAGTGGAGCGCACGACCACTTCCCCCCTTCCGGCTCCGACGAGCTTCGGCGACGAATTCCGGCCACCTCGCCTCGCCCCCGAGCCCGCTTGGCACCTCCGCAGGCTCACTGTAAGTTAGGCCACCGCCACCAACTCCCCGCGTAGCCTCCCTCTCGCTGTAGCCCGTGTCGCCATTGTTACAGAGCTCCGTTGCCGCGCGCTTGACCATGCCAAGGCCCTCAATGCACCATTTGAACTGTCGTTGGCATGTGCGCATTCACGTTGTTCCCCTGCGTCGATTTTTGCTAGCGCTAGCTCGATTTCTCCCGCGAGAACGTCGTCCCCGTCATCATCCGCGCACAGACCGCCGCCGCGCTCATCGTCGTTGCCGTCCCGGCGAGGTTCCGACCGGGCCATCACCACTAGAATTCGCGCGCGTAGCTTCTCGTTCGAATGCGACCGTCTGCGCCCTCTCCCGTGCTCTGGAACAACCGCACGGTCGAGCTCGTCGTCGGTCGTCGTCGCCGGCGACCCCTGTGTCACTGACCGGTGGGTCCCGGTTGTCAGGAGAGTAATTAGGGCTAATTACTTTGCGCTAACAGTCACTGATCACTGGGTCCCAATCCCCTGCTAATCACCCTGTTAATAATACACTAGATTATAACTATTAGTCACTTACAAGTGGGCCCCTGGCCATTAAAAATAAATTAAACTAGGTATTTAGCTATGTGTGAATGACATCTGGGTCCCACTTGTAAGTAATTAAGTTAAAAGAAATAAAAATGCTAATCGTCTATGACATGTGGGTCCAGTGATTATTAGATTTAATTAAATTGCTTTATTATGAAATGTGGGGCTGACATGTGGGACCCACTGGTCAGTTGACCAGTCAACCTTACAGGAGGGTCCCCTCTGTCAGGTTTGACCAGTCAACCCCTCTGTGTATAATGTTTGTTTAATTAATAAAAACAATTTAGAAAATGATTTAAACTTTAAAATTCAATATCTTTTAAACCGTAAGCCAGATTCAAAAACTTTATACATCAAAATTGGTCAGAAAAATATAATGATTACGAATACGCTATCCGTGTACCAACCACACCCCTCTAGCACAACGAACGTCGACATCCCCCCTCCGGGCCGTTTGTCGATAATCACCCGGAGCCGGTTTTTCATCCCCGGATGAATTCTCGCTCCGAACAACGTGCATTGCATTGCGTTAGAACACCGTTAACATTGCATTTGTCATGTCATGCATCTGTTTGTTTATGATTGCTTGATATTTACTGTTTCTCCCCCCCCTTTATTCTCCGGTAGACCCCGCTGCTAACGCCGACTACACTGCTGTCGGGTACGACTACTTCGTCGACGACCCAGCCCCTACCCGCGAGCTTCCAGGCAAGTAGAGCCATTCTCTTCCCCAGATATCACCTATCTTTTCCGTACATTTCTTGCACTAGGCATTACTGCTGCTGCTACGATTACAATGCTATTCAATTGCATAGCATGTTTTTGTCGCCCCTTGATGTACCTCCTTTATCCTATGCTGCCTATTATAATTATGCATTATTCAGCAGTGAGCCCTGCACATTGTTAGCTAGGATTAGATAGCGGGCCGTGACCACTCAGGGGAGTGAACACGGATACAATATATATAACTGCAATAGGTACGGTACAATGCAGACACCGCCTAGGGCCCCCTAGTTCGGCTTTGCCGAGCCACATTCAAGTGCGAGATATCAAGGAGTAATCCTTGTACTCCACTCGTTGATGACTCTGTATAGCCGCTCTAGGTACCTGAGCAACGGTTGTCCTTAAGGTAAGAAGTCGGGCGACCCAACGGTGCCCGCGAGCGGTATTGCGTCGGGAACGATAGGGAGGGTACGACCGACGTTACTGGCGTGCTTGGCCCCTGTTCGTATCTCGTGAGAGTTGCCAAAACCACGAAATTCGAGCTCTACCCAGAGCAGACGCGAGACAAGGTATAGAGATGGTTCACCTTGTTGGTAACCGCAGAGACTTGGTGGGACGACAGGGCATGCACCGATGTACTGGTGGTCCTGACTGTTGTCGTCGTCCGCGGGTCAGTTAAGTCGAGGCAATGATAACGGTTGTCACGCAGGTTAATTAAAATGCTAAATGGTTCGACGGATGACTTGAGAGGTCTCAAAGGCCTGTACGCACTACCTTCACGTGGGATAAGGAGTTATGAGCTCCCCTGCGTCGTAGTTTGTCCGAAAGCCCTTCAGACGTCAGCAGTACCGTGGCCTACGCCGGGAAGTTGTGTCTTCTTCGCTCGAGCGGTGTGTATTTGGATTTGCTTTTGCTTCACCGTCTAGCCACGCACCGTGCAGGAGCGTGCAAGGGTGAGGGACCTAGACCCCTTGGCACATAGGATATAGTCCGGCGGATGGCCTCTCTGTTGAGCCTAGGATGGGCTGCGTCATGTCGGATAGCTTTGGTTGAGCGTTCCCTAACAAGGTTCCCGCCACCCTGGAGATCCGCGCGTGCAGGCTGAATAGTAGTGCACCCCTGTAGGGAGTTTAATCTATTCGAATAGCCGTGTCCACAGTAACAGGACGATTTATGCTGAAACTGGATCTTACCAATACAAACTACTACTATTAAATTGTATGGTTCCAGGTATTCTTCCTCGCGGGGAGTCGAGGAAGGGAACTCGGAGGCATTATTATTATTAATCATTACAACTTACTATTATACAATGCTGCAGCAACTTCTGCTGCATTGTTATTACATTCTTGTTATTGAACTGTTGGCTGTTTCTCTTCTCATGCAGCAAGACACGTCAGAAGATGCTAGTCTTCGATAGACCTAGCTTCTTATCCTTATTCTGATTTCTCTCTTGCAGTCCACTATATACAGCCTCCCCTTTCAATTTGATACAAATGCATAAATGCTTAGTAGCGGACGTAAGACTCGCGGGTATGCTAGATACTCACCCTTGCTTTATTTCCCCCTTTATGTTTTGCCTGATCGGCAACTGCAGTCGACGTTGGAGCCCAAGAGCAGGAGTACCCCGGAGGAGGATACTACTACGTCGAGACCCCCGCTGACCAGGACCATGAGTAGTTTCAGAGGCTCCCAGGCAGGAGGCCTTGCCTTTTCGATCTGTATCTCTGATGTTTATTTGTGCTAGCCTTCTTAAGGCAAAACTTGACTAACTATGTCTGTACTCAGATATTATGGCTTGTATAACTTATGTATGCGGGTCCGCGCGACCCCTCCTTTATTGTAACATATTGATTTATCCTTTTGTGTTTAGAGTTATGTTGTGATATTCTCATTGTGGCACCTTAATCTTAGCCGTGTACCCTGCGTGTATGATTATTGTACACGGATTGATTTTAGGGGCGTCACAATATGTATAAGTGAAAGTGCCAAGAATTGAATACCCACATTAGTAAAAAGAAATCATTCAGTTATTATTTGTATTTCTAAGTCTAGTTGAGAGAACACAAAAAACCATGTATCCCAAGAAGAGCGTATGGGGTTTGGTTATCCTTGCACATCTCAACCCATTCTATTGTTGGATATGTGCCCTAGAGGCAAATTAATAAAGATATTTGTCACATATCTATTTTTTCATAATACGTTGTATACTATGCTAGAACTGTATTAAGTGGAAACATTAATACACATGTGGTATATAACAACATGGTCCCTAGTTAACTCAGGCATACTAGCTCATTGGGCAATCGATGATCAAGGTTTCCTAATCATGAGATGTGAACTGTCGATTGACAATGAGGTCATATCATTAGGAGAATGATGTGATGAACACACACCAACCTATAGCATTGCAGTGTGATCAAGTCACATAGCTCAGCATTGCGATGACTTAATAACATAGTGACTCAATCCTTAGACCGTGATGATCATACATAATTGCTATCTATTAGGATGCTTTGAGTACATCAACCGTTACACTGAAACATGGTAACCATAAAGGTGTGTCTTGGGTAATCTGAACTAGACATTTTGAGGAGTATGAAATAGATCAGAACGGGATTTGTCCATCCGAGTGACGGATAGGTACTCTGGGCCCACTTGGTGATATTGCATCAACAACTAGCTAGTGACTAGGTCACATGAGATGTAATATGCACATACGAGTAAACATGTTTGTCAGAGAAGAGGGAGAACTAGGTATTGGGTACCGACGATCATACCTAGGACAAACATAGTATCGCAGCACAAAGGGATCAAGTCATATTGTTAACGGTTCAACGGCGAAGAAGTTTATTCGATGGAAGCGCAGGGGCACATCAAGGATTGTAACCAGATCCCACATGATGGTCATTGGTCAGAGAGTGTCTCGATCATGTCTACTGTTTCCCGAACCGTAGGGTGTCACACTTAAGGGCAATCGATGCATTAAGGACAGATTCGGGATCATCGGTGAAATAAGAGAGAACACCAGAATTGTTCCGGGAGGTGCCGGAAGCTGTTCCGAATATTTTGAAAGGTTCAAAATAAAGTTTATTGATGTTTAAATATGTTTTATTATTTAATTGACAGAATTAAATATTATAAATGATTTAAATATTAATTAAAAAGGTGGAGAAGGCATATGGGCCTAAAGAGGCCCATGAGGGGAGAAGGGGGTTTCCCCCCTTGGCCCATGGCGCCAAGGGAGGGGCCTTGGCCCCCTCCCTAGCCGCACCCTTCCCCCCTTTGGGAGTTTATGTTGGATATGTGCCCTAGAGACAAATTAATAAAGATATTTGTCACATATCCGTTTTGTTCATAATACGTTTTATACTGTGCTATAACTGTATTACTTGGAAATACTAATACAGGTGTAGTATAAAACATGGTCCGTAGTTTAACTCGGGTAAACTATCTCATTGGGCAATTGATTGATCAAGCTTTCCTGATCATGGCGACACTTAAGTCCATTGACAATGAGGTCATATCATTAGGGGAATGATGTGATGGACAGACACCCACCTAAAGTAATGCAATGTGATCGAGTCACATATTTCAGCGTTGCTATGACTTTGTAACGTATGGCTTAGTCCTTAGACCGTAATGATCATACGTAATCACGATCTATGAGGAGACTTTGATTTTTATCCCACCGCCTGACTGAAATATGCTGGCTATAACGGAGCACTTTGGGTATTCCGAAATAGATTGTTGATGAGTATGTTAATAGATCAAAGAGGGATTTGTCAGTCCTTGTGACAGGACAGGTACTCTGGGCCCACTCGGTGATATTGCATCAACCCTTGCAAGGACGTGACTAGGTCACAAAGAGATGCAATGATCATGGACGAGAGAAGTTGTTTGTCGTGAACGAGATGTGAACACGGTATGTGGGATACCTACGATCAAACCTCGGACAAACAAGGTACCGCAGAACAAAGGGATTACGTCGTATTTGATACAGGATCTGTCGCTCATTACAAGGTACCGCAGAACAAAGGGAACAAACGGTATGTGGGATATTTGACAAGCGCTGGGAACACATCCTGGATATTTGATACAGGATCTGTCGCTCATATTTCTAATTCCATTCAGGGACTAAGGAATAGGAGACGCTTGGTCAAGGATGAAGTGACGATGCGCGTGGGGAATGGCTGCCAGATTGAAGTCTTGGTGGTCGGCACGAAGCATCTTAGTCTCCCTTCGGGATTGGTTTTAGTTCTGAATAAATGTTACTATGTACCCGCGTTGAGTGTGAACATCGTGAGTGGTTCTTGCTTGAAGCGAGACCACTATTCTTTTAAGTCCGATACAATTGGTTGTTCGATTTATAAGGATGATATGTTTTATGTTCACGCACCGGAGTCGCATGGTTTATTCATACTTAATCTCGATGGTGACGTGAGTCACGTTAACAATATAGAGGCCAAAAGATTGAAGAATAATGAAGATCACATGATGATGTGGCATTGCCGACTTGGTCATATTGGTGTAAAACGCATGGAGAAGCTCCATAAGGATGGACTTCTTGACTCATTGGATTTTGGATCCCTTGATACATGTGAACAATGCCTCATGGGAAAAATGACAAGGACTCCATTCAATGGTGTGATGGAGCGTGCGGATGTCTTATTGGGGATCATACACATGGATGTATGTGGACCCATGAACATCCCCACTCGCAATGATCTTCGTTACTTCGTGACCTTTACTGATGACTTGAGTAGATATGGGTATATTTACTTGATGAAACACAAGTCTGAAACCTTTGAAAAGTTCAAGGAATTTCAGAATGAGGTCGAAAATCAACTCGGAAGGAAAATCAAGCACCTTCGATCGGATCGAGGTGGCGAGTATTTGAGTCACGAGTTTGGCAATCATCTGAAGTCTTGTGGCATAGTACCACAGCTTACGCCGGCAGGCACACCTCAGAGAAACGGTGTAGCTGAGCGACGTAATCGAACCCTATTGGATAGTGTACAATCGATGATGTCTCATACTGATTTGCCTGTGTCATTCTGGGGGTATGCATTAGAAACCGCCATTCATATTCTTAATAGGGCACCATCCAAATCCGTAAAGACAACACCATTTGAAGAATGGCATGGCACTAAACCTGAGTTGTCTCACCTGAAGATTTGGGGTTGTGAGGCTTATGTTAGGAAACTACAGCCTGACAAACTTGAATCCAAGGCGGATAAGTGCATCTTCGTGGGCTATCCCAAGGAAACTTGTGGGTACACCTTCTACAACAAGTCTGACAGCAAAACGTTTGTTGCCAAGACGGGACACTTTCTTGAGAAGGAGTTTCTCGCGAAAGAGTTGAGTGGGAGGAAAATAGACCTCGATGAAGTAACTGACCAGTCGCTCCAATTGGATGAAATGGCTACGGAATTTGTTCTGGAACCATCTTCCACAGTGGGAGTTGAAGAGAATGGCCAGAACGACATTCATAACGGTCATGACATTCACGATGATCATGATGAGAATGAAGAGGAACCTTTTATGCCCCGTAGGTCATCAAGAGTCCGTCAACCTACTGAGTTTTACGGACAGCTTGTGAATGCAATCTTGGCTGTTGAGTCGGATGAACCTACGAGTTACAAAGAAGCAATGGAGGGACCCGAGTCCGAGAAATGGCTTGAAGCCATGAAATCCGAAATAGACTCCATGTACACCAACAAAGTATGGACTTTGGTGGATATTCCCGAGGACCGCAAGGCCGTCGAGAATAAATGGATTTTCAAGAAAAAGACTGACGCAGACGGAAACGTATCTGTCTACAAAGCTCGACTTATCGCGAAGGGTTTCCGACAAATTCAAGGAGTTGACTACGAGGAGACATTCTCTCCTGTAGCGATGATAAAGTCTATTCGGATCCTACTAGCAATAGCTGCATATCATGATTACGAGATATGGCAGATGGATGTGAAAACTGCATTCCTAAATGGCAACATTGAGGAAGAGTTGTATATGATGCAACCAGAGGGGTTTGTCGATCCAAGGAATGCTGGTAAGGTTTGCAAGCTTCAACGGTCCATCTATGGGTTGAAGCAAGCATCTCGGAGCTGGAATCTTCGATTTGATGAGGTCATTAAAGCTTTTGGATTTGTCCAAAACATCGAAGAGTTCTGCGTCTATAAGAAACTGAGTGGGAGCTCTGTAGCATTCCTTGTGTTATATGTGGATGACATATTACTAATAGGGAACGATAAGAAATTCTTAGAGGAAGTGAAGGAATATCTGAATGGACAATTTTCCATGAAGGACCTAGGTGAAGCTGCGTACATACTGGGGATTAAGATCTATAGAGATAGACCTAATCGAAGGTTGGCCTTGAGTCAGAATACTTATATTGACAAGATTTTGAAAAGGTTCAAAATGGATGACTCCAAGAGAGGTCTCTTGCCAGTCATCAAAGGTGTCAAACTAAGCGTGACTCAATGCCCGACCACAGCTAAAGAGAAAGAGGAGATGTCCTCAAAGCCCTATGCCTCAGCCATAGGTTCTCTCATGTATGCTATGTTATGTACCAGACCGGATTTAGCGCTGGCCATTAGTATGACTAATCGCTACCAGAGTAATCCGGGAATGGCCCATTGGACAGCAGTGAAGAACATCCTTAAGTACTTGAGAAGAACCAAGGATCTCTTTCTTGTTTATGGAGGATTTGATGAGGAGCTCACCGTAAAGGGTTACGTTGATGCAAGCCTCGGCTCAGACCTAGATGACTCGAAATCCCAGACGGGATATGTCTTCATGTTGAACGGAGGCGTGATTAGCTGGAGGAGCGGCAAACAGTCAGTCGTCGCTCAATCTTCAATGGAGTCGGAGTATATTGTCGCTTGCGAAGCGTCAAACGAGGCGATGTGGCTGAAGAAGTTCGTGATCGAGCTTGACGTCTTTCCCAGTTGCACTGACCCCGTGGGAATCTACTGCGACAACACGGGTGCCATTGCTAACGCGAAGGAGCCAAGAACTCACTCTACAGCCAAGCACATCCTCCGAAAGTTCCATGTGATGCGAGACTACGTCAGGGATGGACACACTAGGATTCACAAGATACATACGGATCTGAACGCAGCAGACCCGATGACTAAACCTCTTCCACAGGGCAAGTTTGAAGAACACCGAGAGACCATTGGTGTTAGATACATACCTGATGTAAACTAGTGTAATTTGTACTCTAGTGCAAGTGGGAGACTGTTGGATATGTGCCCTAGAGACAAATTAATAAAGATATTTGTCACATATCGGTTTTGTTCATAATACGTTTTATACTGTGCTATAATTGTATTACTTGGAAATACTAATACAGGTGTAGTATAAAACATGGTCCATAGTTTAACTCGGGTAAACTATCTCATTGGGCAATTGATTGATCAAGCTTTCCTGATCATGGCGACACTTAAGTCCATTGACAATGAGGTCATATCATTAGGGGAATGATGTGATGGACAGACACCCACCTAAAGTAATGCAATGTGATCGAGTCACATAGTTCAGCTTTGCTATGACTTTGTAACGTATGGCTTAGTCCTTAGACCGTAATGATCATACGTAATCACGATCTATGAGGAGACTTTGATTTGTATCCCACCGCCTGACTGAAATATGCTGGCTATAACGGAGCACTTTGGGTATTCCGAAATAGATGGTTGATGAGTATGTTAATAGATCAAAGCGGGATTTGTCAGTCCTTGTGACAGGACAGGTACTCTGGGCCCACTCGGTGATATTGCATCAACCCTTGCAAGGACGTGACTAGGTCACAAAGAGATGCAATGATCATGGACGAGAGAAGTTGTTTGTCGTGAACGAGATGTGAACACGGTATGTGGGATACCGACGATCAAACCTCGGACAAACAAGGTACCGCAGAACAAAGGGATTACGTCGTATCGTTAACGGTTTCCAAAAGCGATCGAAGCTCATTCGATGGAAGCGCAGGGGCTGTCAAGGACTGTAACCAGGTCCAACTGACTAGTCATTGGTCCATGAGAAGAGTCTCGACCATGTCTGCTGTTTCCCGGACCGTTAGGGTGTTACACTTAAGGGCAATCGATGCATAGGACAGTTACAGGATCAATCGGTGAAATAGGAGAAATCACCGGAATAGTTCCGGAGGAGGACGGAATGGTTTCCGGACATTTTGAATAGTTCAAAATAAATTTTAATTGTTTTAATAATGTTTTTATTATTTAATTATCTGAATTAAATATTTAAAACTTATTAAATAATTAAAATAATGGAAAAAAGGCTATATGGGCCTTAGAGGCCCATTAGGGGAGGAGGGGGTTCCCCCCCTTGGGCTTGGCGCCAAGGGGTGGGGCCCAACCCCCCCTAGGCCGGCGCACCCCTCCCCCCTTGGAGGTTTAGTCCCACATGGGGGAGGGAAGAGGGATCACACCCCCCTTGGCCTTTATATAGAGGGGTAGACCCCCCTTTTTCCATACAACAATTGATCTCCTTCTTCTTCCTTCTCCATTTCTGGAAGTGGACTCCCCTTGTTTGGAGTCTGCACCAGGATTGGACTTCTCCACCATAAGGCAGGCCGTCGCTCTGCCGGAGTCGGGATCCGTAGCCGTCTTCTTTCCGCTGCTCGCCTGGTTCGGAGCCCGGGAGGAACATCAATTGTGCCGTACGTGTATAATCTCTTCGAGGCATTACACCTGTGGTGCTGCTTCATCGCTGGAGGTTTACCGGGAGTCATCCTCGCCGGTGGTGGTCTTCTACACGACAGGGAGGTCGTAGTTCTGAGTCTATGCCAACCACGTTCGTAAGAACGTTTCCCGCTTTCGGTCTTCAAAGGTATGAACACCGATTCCCTCCGTTACTTTACATCGCCATAGCATAGATCTTGGGTTCGGGTACCGTAGGTGTGGAAAAATTTGTGTTTTCTGCCCCGTATCCCAACAGTTTAGTCCCACATGGGGGAGGGGAGGAGGTTCCCCCCTCCTTGGCCTATATAAGGAGGGGTAGGGTGCCCTTTTTCATCCATCCCATTGAGTTCTTTCTCTCTCTCTCTTTCTCCGACCTAGAGAGGACTCCCCTTGTTTGGAGTTTGCACCTAGTTGGGGGTTTCACCATCATCCGAACGCCGTCACGTTGCCGGAATCGGGATCCGGATCAGTCTTCTTTCCGCTGCTCTTCTGGTTCGGAGCCCGAAGGGACATCGGTTGCACCGTACGTGTGTAATCCCGCGAGGAACTACACGTGTGGTGCTACTTCATCGCCGGAGGTTCTTCAACACGACAGGGAGGTCGTAGGATCAGAGTCTACGCCAACCACGTTCGAGGAACGTTTCCCTCTTTCGGTCTTCAAAGGTATGAACACCGATTCCTTCCGTTACATACATCAGCATAGCATAGATCTTGGGTTTGGGAATCGTAGTTGGAAAAATTATTGTTTTCTGCCCCGTTCCCCAAAAGTGGTATCAGAGCAAGGCTATGCGTAGATGTATTTTACGGGTAGAACACATCTAGGATGTGGGCATCAATTCTCCAATTGTTACCCTCCCACGTGTACTCGTTTAGCGTTGTGGCAATGTCCTGATGAAGCGGCCCCGACCGACCTTACGCGTTTACGCGAGACTGGTTCCACGCTTGACATATGGCTTGTACCATATAAGTGGCTGGGGGGTGTCTGTCTCTCTAACATTAGCGACGCGAAGACGTTTGCAACGGAGGGCCCCGACAGGGGTGTAATAGAGATTATTACAGGATTGGTGTTGTGGCTTGTTTTTGCAGGATAGACAGCGGTTCTCTCTCGAAACCCCTTAGCAGCCACGTAAAACTTGCAAAAGATAAAGTAGAAGGCGTTTTAACTTTAATTTGCATGTAAGGGGGGATCATAGCATGTATGATTTACAGTTTTACTTCATGTCTTCCTAATATGCTAGATATGCGATGGTAGCATGATATGATATTCTCTCACTATAAAAACCAACCAAGTGTCTTTACCCTAGTGAGCACCACCTGGAAAGATCTCCATTATGGAGGCATCGCGTGTCACACGGGTGTCAAACATATTTGCGTTCAAATGAGGTGGGTGTAGCAAGCCTAGCATGTCCAGAAACATGGCCTTGTATGACACAGCAAGAAATCAATTAGGGTATGGTGGTGAGCCTGGCATGTGTAGACATGGCCTCGGGACACAATGACCGAAAGGTTAAGCATGAGTCACATAACGGATGTGATTGGCATGATGGCCTACCTTAAACACATACTGATGGTCGTGTCACACGGGGGAGGTATGGTGTTCTAGGATTGTGTAATCACTTAGTAAAACTTTGAGGGATGTTTAACTCAGTGGGAGTTCTAGAATTGTTTTAAAAATTGAACTACAATTATGAACAAAGTCTAAATATGTATTTTGCAAATAACCATTGTAGATGTCGGCACTTTCGCACCCCACATTCAACTTAGGGTCATTCCTAGAGAAAGATAAACTGAAAACCGATGGGTCAAACTTCACGTCCTGGTTCCGCACTCTGAGGATTCTCCTCATTCCCCTCAAAATGTCCTATGTACTTGAGACTGCATTAGGTGATGCACCAGCAACTACTGCTACTCTGGCTGAGAAGAATGTCTACCTCATTAAGTCAGATGATTCCTCCCTTGTCCAGAAGGGTATGCTCTATGCCATGGAGGTTGAACTACATAAACGGTTTGAGAGCCTCAGTGCTTATGAGATAATCACTGACCTCAAGACCACCTTTGCACCTCAAGCCAGGGTCGACAGAAATGAATTTTCTGAAGCTTTCTTTTCGGCAAAGATGGAAGAGCACAACAGCATGACTGAGCACGTAATCAAAATGTGTGATTACGTTCAACGCCTAAATGACCTGGAATTTAAGATTCTGGATGAAATGGCGATTGATAGGGTGTTGCGTTCGCTGCCCCCTAGCTACGAGATTTTTGTGTTGAAATACAACATGCAAGGAATGGTTAAGAACCTTTCTGAGTTGTTCACCATACTCAAGATTGCTGAAATGGAAATCAAGAAGGAGCATAGCTGCACCAAGTACTTAGAAGATAAGAAGGCCGGCAAGGTTGCTGGAAGAGACATGGATATATTTGATATACAAGTTATTGATGTTTTCCTAACAAGTGCTCGGAGCAACGTCTGGATATTTGATACCGGATCAGTTGCTCACATCTGTAACTCCCAGGAGGGGCTACAGAATAAACGACTCTTGCGGAAGAATGAAGTGACGATGCGCGTTGGAAACAGTCCCAAGGTTGATGTAATGTCCATTGGCACGCTTCGTTTCAATCTCCCTTTGGGATTGATTCTTGTTTCGAATAACTGTTATTATGTACCCGCGTTGAGTATGAACATTGTGAGTGGGTCTTGCTTAATGCAAGACCATTATTCTTTTAAATCTGAGACAACTGGTTTTTAGATTTATAAGAATATTGTCTTCTATGTTCATGCAGCAATGAGTAATGGTTTATTCTTAATGGATCTCGAATATCATGACTCCCACATCAATAACATAGAGGCCAAAACATTAAAGCCTAGTAACGAAGAACACATGACAATGTGGCATTGTCGTCTTGGTCATATTGGCATAAACCGCATGAAGAAGCTCCATTCTGATGGACTTCTGGAGTCATTAGATTTTGGATTTCTTGACACATGCGAGCCATGCCTTATGGGAAAAATGACAAGGACTCCATTCAATGGAATAATGGAGCGTGCGGCAGAATTATTGGGAATCATACATACTGATGTATGTGGACCAATGAATATCACCACACGCAATGGATTTCGTTACTTCGTGACCTTCACGGATGACTTGAGTAGATACGGGTATATCTACTTAATGAAACATAAGTCTGAAACCTTTGAAAATTTCAAGGAATTTCAGAGTGAGGTCGAGAATCAACTCGGGAAGAAAATCAAGCACCTTCGATCCGATCGAGGTGGCGAGTATTTAAGTCATGAGTTTGGCACTCATCTGAAGACTTGTGGCATTGTACCGCAACTTACGCCAGCTCGAACACCTCAGCGAAACGGTGTGTCCGAGCGACGTAATCGTACACTATTGGATAGTGTGCGGTCAATGATGTCTCATATCGACTTACCTACATCATTCTGGGGGTATGCATTAGAAACTGCCGCTTACGTTCTTAATAGGGTACCCTCCAAATCCGTGAAGACAACACCGTTTGAAGAATGGTTTGGCAAGAAACCAATGTTGTCTTACCTGAAAATTTGGGGTTGTGAGGCTTACGTTAGGAAACTTCAGCCTCACAAACTTGAATCTAAGGCGGAGAAATGCATCTTTGTGGGATATCCAAAGGAAACTGTTGGATACACCTTCTACAACCAGACTGAGGGTAAAACGTTTGTCGCCAAGACTGGACGCTTTCTTGAGAAAGAGTTTCTCTCGAAAGAATTGAGTGGGAGGAAAATAGACCTCAACGAGATGATTGACCAATCACTCCAAGTGGAAGACATGGCAATGGAAGTTGTTCCGGAACCACCTTCCGTAGTGGGAGCTGAAGAGAACGGTCATCATGATATTCATAACGATCGTGACATACATGATGATCTTGATCAAGATTAATAGGATCCTATTGTACCCCGCAGGTCATCAAGAGTCCGAAATAAAGTTGAGTTTTACGGACAGCTTGTCAATGCAGTCATGTTAAATGAACCTGACGAACCTGCGAACTATAAAGAAGCAATGGAGGGACCCGAGTCCGAGAAATGGCTGGAAGCCATGAAATCCGAGATAGACTCCATGTATCCCAACAAAGTATGGACTTTGGTGGATATTCCCGAGGACCGATAGGCCGTCGAGAATAAGTGGATATTCAAGAAAAATACCGACGCAGACGGAAACGTATCTGTCTATAAAGCTCGACTTGTCGCAAAAGGTTTCCGACAAGTTCAAGGAGTTGACTACGAAGAGACTTTCTCTCCCGTAGCGATGCTTAAGTCTATCCGGATATTACTAGCAATTGCTTCCTATCATGATTATGAAATATGGCAGATGGATGTGAAAACCGCGTTCCTTAATGGTAACATTGAGGAAGAGTTGTACATGCTACAACCGGAAGGTTTTATTGATCCTAAGGACGCTGGTAAGGTATGCAAACTTCAACGGTCCCTTTATGGGTTGAATCAAGCATCTCGGAGCTGGAATCTTCGATTTGATGAGGTGATCAAAGCATTTGGATTTGTCCAAAATGTCGAAGAATTCTGTGTTTATAAGAAAGTGAGTGGGAGCTCTGTAGCATTCCTAGTACTATATGTGGATGACATATTGTTGATAGGGAATGATGTAAAATTTCAGGAGAGCGTGAAGGAATACTTAAATGGACGGTTTTCCATGAAGGACCTAGGTGAAGCTGCATATATATTAGGCATTAAAATCTATAGAGATAGATCAAGACGCCTATTAGCACTGAGGCAGGGAACTTACCTTGAGAAGATATTGAAAAGGTTCAATATGGATAACGCCAAGAGAGGCCTCTTGCCCGTTATGAAAGGAAGTAAATTGAGTGTGACTCAATGCCCAGCAACAGCAAAAGAAAGGGAGGAAATGTCCTCAAATCCCTATGCTTCAGCCATAGGTTCTATCATGTATGCTATGCTGTGTACTCGACCAGATGTGGCCCTAGCGGTTAGTCTGACTAATCGTTACCAAATTAATCCTGGAATGGATCATTGGATTGCAGTAAAGAATGTCCTTAAGTACTTACGAAGAACTAAGGACCTGGTTCTCGTCTATGGGGGATGTGAAGAAGAGCTTGCCGTAACAGGTTACGTCGATGCTAGTCTTGGTACTGATCCCGATGACTCGAAATCTCAGACGGGATACGTATTCATGTTGAATGGTGGTGCGATTAGCTGGAGGAGCGGCAAGCAGTCAGTCGTCGCCCAATCTACGATGGAGTCGGAGTATATTGCCGCTTGCAAAGCGTCAAATGAAGCGCATTGGCTGAAGAAGTTCGTCATCGAGCTTGGCGTATTCCCTAGTTGCACTGACCCCGTTAGCATTTATTGCGACAATACGGGTGCCATTGCTAACGCAAGGTAGCCGAGGACTCACTCTATAGCCAAGCATATTCTCCGACGTTTCCATGTGACGCGAGACTACGTCAAGGATGGTCATACTAGGATTTGCAAAATACATACGGATCTGAACCCGTCAGACCCAATGACTAAACCTCTTCCACAGGGCAAGTTTGAGAAACACCGAGAGACTATTGGTGTTAGATACATACCTGATGTAAACTAGTGTAATTTGTACTCTAGTGCAAGTGGGAGACTGTTGGATATGTGCCCTAGAGGCAAATTAATAAAGATATTTGTCACATATCTATTTGTTCATAATACGTTGTATACTATGCTAGAACTGTATTAAGCGGAAACATTAATACACGTGTGGTATATAACAACCTGGTCCCTAGTTAACTCAGGCATACTAGCTCATTGGGAAATCGATGATCAAGGTTTCCTGATCATGAGATGTGAACTGTCTATTGACAATGAGGTCATATCATTAGGAGAATGATGTGATGAACACACACCCACCTATAGCATTGCAGTGTGATCAAGTCAGATAGTTCAGCATTGCGATGACTTGTGACTCAATCCTTAGACCGTGATGATCATACATAATTGCTATCTATTAGGATGCTTTGAGTACATCAACCGTTACACTGAAACATGGTAACCATAAAGGTGTGTCTTGGGTAATCCGAAGTAGATATGTTGAGGAGTATGAAATAGATCAGAACGGGATTTGTCCATCCGAGTGACGGATAGGTACTCTGGGCCCACTCGGTGATATTGCATCAACAGCTAGCTAGTGACTAGGTCACATGAGATGTAATATGCACAGACGAGTAAACATGTTTGTCAGAGACAAGGGAGAACTAGGTATTGGATATCGACGATCATACCTCGGACAAACATAGTACCGCAGCACAAAGGGATCAAGTCATATTGTTAATGGTTCAACGGCGAAGAAGTTTATTCGATGGAAGCGCAGGGACACATCAAGGATTGTAACCAGATCCCACATGACGGTCATTGGTCAGAGAGTGTCTCGATCATGTCTACCATTTCCCGAACCATAGGGTGTCACACTTAAGGGCAATCGATGAATTAAGGACAGATTCAGGATCATCGGTGAAATAAGTGAGAACACCGGAATTGTTCCGGGAGGTGCCGGAAGCTGTTCCGAATATTTTGAAAGGTTCAAAATAAATTTTATTGATGTTTAAATATGTTTTATTATTTAATTGATAGAATTAAATATTAAAAAGGATTTAAATATTAATTAAAAAGGTGGAAAAGGCATATGGGCCTAAAGAGGCCCATGAGGGGAGAAGAGGGTTTCCCCCCTTGGCCCATGGCGCCAAGGGAGGGGCCTTGGCCTCCTCCCTAGCCGCACCCTCCCCCCCCCCCTTTGAGAGTTTAGTCCCAGATGGGGGAGGGGAGGAGGTTCCCCCCCCCTCCTTGGACTATATAAGGAGGGGTAGGGTGCCCTTTTTCATCCATCCCATTGAGTTCTTTCTCTCTCTCTTTATCCGACCTAGAGCGGACTCCCCTTGTTTGGAGTTTGCACCTGGTTGGGGGTTTCACCATCATCCGAACGCCGTCACGCTGCAGGAATCGGGATCCGGATCAGTCTTCTTTCCGCTGCTCTTCTGGTTCGGAGCCCGGAGGGACATCGGTTGCACCGTACGTGAGTAATCCCGCGAGGCACTACACGATTGGTGCTACTTCATCGCCGGAGGTTCTTCAACACGACAGGGAGGTTGTAGGATCAGAGTCTATGCCAACCACGTTCGAGGAACATTTCCCTCTTTCGGTCTTCAAAGGTATGAACACCGATTCCTTCCGTTACATACATCAGCATAGCATTGTTTTCTGCCCCGTTCCCCAACATCTATATGAGGGGTTATATACAGTCACCGCACAGACAAGGATCCACTTAGGAGACAGAGTTCTCAACTATTATTTTTTGAAATATGGCATGCTGAGCCAACATATGACACCTATCAGTAATTGGTGTGACCTCAATAGCACAAGAGTTCAATATTACTCAAACAAAACCTAAAAATATTGCAAAATATAGTAAGCTAAACTTAGCAATATATATTAACTACTCAAAGCAAGAAAAATAATAATGCAACAGAAGCAAACTCTCTAAACATGAAGCAAGAGAGTTCTAAAACTGTATTCAGAAGAAAACTAATACTCCGTCCGTACCAAAATATAAAATGTTTTTAGTTTAAATTGAAATACAAAAACATCTTATATTTCGGTACAGTGCTAGTAACTCTTAACAAGATATAAGTCAAGAACAAGAGCTAAACAGGCAAAGCTATAAACTAAATACTCAACAAGTATAAGTGAATCACAAGAGTATTCTAAGCAAGGGTGGAGCGTATCTCTCTCCCAACACAAGAATGCTAGGGTACAACAAGTTATGACCAGAAAACAAAGCAAACAAAAACAAAAACTAAAAGGTAAAATTGAAACTAAAAGCAAGACACTCCAAGCAAAGAACATAACCTGTGAAGCAATAAAAATATAGCACTGGGAGAGATGACCTGATAATTATTGATGAAGAAGGGGATGTGTCGAGACTTCACCAACCTTTCGGAAGACTCTAAAAGCTGAGAAAACTAATAGGTATGTGTTATGGTAAGTAATTTGGTCAGATAATTATTGCAACTAATCCCCAAGCTATATATTTTTCTGGTGTGATGACTTGAATAACATTTGTTTCCATGCTAATGTGATTACTTGCAATACAATGCTTAATTATTTGACCATTAACTACTCTTGTCTTAGTCCTCGTAGAATTTTTTATTTTGATAGCTCTTGAAGGGTAGACTTATTTGATGACATATGGGCCTTGCCATTTGGATAAAAGGCTTACCTGCAAAATGACTAAAATGAGAGTTGTACAAAATAACTTTATCACAATGGTTAATTTTCATTTTTGAATCTTTTTATCATATTGTCCCTTAACTTTCTCTTTAAACAACTTAGCATTTTCATAAGCTTGACTTCTCCATTCATCTAAAGAACTTATGTCAAACATTCTCTTTTAACCAGCAAGCTTAAAGTCAAAATTTAATTCTTTAATAGCACAATAAGCTTTATGTTCTAACTCAATAGGTAAATGACAACACTTACCATAAACCATTCAATGTGGAGAATCCCCATAGGATTTTAATAAGCAGTTCTATAATCCGGAGTGCATCATCCAACTCTTGAGACCAATCCTTTGTAGTTTTATTAACAATCTTTGCAAGATTAGCTTAATTTATCTATTACTTAGCTCTACTTATCCACTAGATTGAGGATGATAAGGAGATGCAACTCTATGGTCTATATCATACTTACCTAACATTTTTCTAAAAATACCATAGGTAAAATGAGTACCACCACCGGTCATAAGATATTTAGGAACACCAAACCTCGGAAAGATAACATTTTAAGAATTTTAATAGAGGTATTATTATCAACATTTATAGTTTGAATAGCTTCTACCCACTATCGTGGATATAATCCTGACAATAGAGAGGGGGGTATGGAATGAGCTAAATGCATCTGTACGTAGAGTGGTTGACGCAGGGAAATTATACAGGTTAGGCCTCTCCGTAGAGATAAAAACTTTAGTCATGTCCCAGACTGACTGGGGTGTTCTTTTCTCAAAGGATGAGAAGAGATAGTGTTGCGCGTGCCCATACTGGAGGAGGGGGAGGCTTATATAGAGTGTGCCTCTGCCCCCTTAATGCCTCAGCTTAATGGGTCTTTAATTACAGTCTTAAATGCATACTAAATAGAAGAAACGGTCTACTCATTACTACTAATAAAGGAGGTGGAACGCCCGCGGTCTTGAATGCTTCCCGTCCGTTGCGTCTCCATCCTCCGAGTGATGAATAGCTCGCTGATCCTCTTTTCCGAGTACTGATCTACTCGGATCTTGCTGGTCCACCGAGTGACTAAGTACTCGGAAGTGGTTTCTGTTTTCCGAGTAACATGTTACTCGGAGAGACACTTGGAATTGCGCCTCTAAGATTGTTAAGGCTCCATGTTCTTTACTAATTTTATTTTGTTGGGTGTGTAGGAGAACCAAAGGGTTTGAGGGTACCCCTTGGTTTCCCTTGCCTAGGGGTATACCTTTAGTATGACCACGACAGTATCCCCCAAGCGCTTTCGGGTGCTCGCAATTGAGGCAGCTGACTTTGTCAGATTTTCTGAGGTATGTGAAGATTAAACTCAGTAAGAGGCCCAGAAGGGCTTTATTGATATTTGAACTTTTCCCTCGAGCATGGGTTGGGCAGGTTGAAGGAAAAATCCGGCGACACTCAAACGTCTCTCGGAAGAGGTGGACTGAGGCCTCGGAAGGCGTGTCTCGGAGTAAAAGGCCTTAAACTCCATATAAACCAAATTTTTAAAGTTCAATATCCTAAGACATCGTAACGAGTCCTAGGCCATGCCACATGGGATATTGATTCTTTACCCCCTGCACCGGGTCTTACTAGTGGCCTGGCATTCTTCGTCAGAGACGGGCCACCAGTGAATCAACTACTCGGATTTTCGCTTGAGAAGTTGGTGGGTGCAAGATTTTTCATTTGCGCTGAGCTCCAGGGATGTGGTTACTAGCGTCAAGTAATTGTCCCTGTTGTTGCTCCGAGTGACAGCTTACTCGGTTGTCTTGAGAGCTGCATAGTTCCTTCCGAGTGGTGACTTACTCGGAAAGTTTTTTCAGTTGGCGCGGTGTTCCGTGCCTTCCGAGTAGTTGGAGCGATCTTAATCTTCGAATCCAGATCTGATTCGGTTAAAAACAAAAAAGATCTTGTATTGTCAGAGAATCTTCTCATCAAGGCAAGTGGGCTCACTGTTGGGCATGTCTCCTCGATTCCCGCGGCGGTCTTATAGGATAATAATTAACCGCTCGTGGGAAAGTGGGAGGGATTATGGGGAAGTGGAGTGGTTTTATGGGAAAGGCAACCGGCACGCCCGTAATGGGGCGCGGATCTGACGCGTGGCGGTTGCCATCTCAAGCTATAAAACTGTCTCCTCCTTCGGCTTGAGACAGATCTACGTCCACTTTCCCCCGCACGTCCGTTCTCATTCTCTCTCTCACTCTCTCCCCCCCCCCCCCCCGCGCACTTGCCTCCGCTGCCGGGAAGCTCTCGCCGGCCTCTCGTGCTTCGCCCTGGGAGGCCGCCACTCGCGCTGTTCCTCCGTCGCCGCCGAGACCATGTATGCAGGGGAGTGTCTCCCGTCGATCGTGACGGAGGATATGTTGCTGGGGTATTAGGACGCCGCCCTGGTTCCCCACGAGGGCTGCCATCTTCCCGCGCCTGGAGAAGACGAGCCTCTTCCGCGGGATGGTGAGAGGGTCATTCTTCTCTCGCATGTGGATCGCGGGTTTTCTCTTCCTCCGCATCCCTTCTTCTTGGATTTCCTGACTTTTACGGGTGCTCAACTCCACCATATCATCCCAAATGCCATTGCCCTCCTCTCTAGCTTCTTCACCCTCTGTGAGGGCTACTTTGGCATAGAGCCCCACTGGCATCTTTTCTGTACCATATACGCTATTAAGCCTCAGAAGGCGAAGAAGTCTGAAGAGGGCAGTGGTGTGGAGTTAAACCATCTATGCGGCGGTTTGTTTTTAGCTCGGAAGCAGGGGGTGCAATATTTTTCCTCTAGACTGCCAGATTCTGTTAAGAATTGGCAAAATAGTTGGTTTTATTGCAAGGTGGTTGAGGAGCCGGGAGTACGTACCTTGCCTCCTTACTCAGACGTGAGGCTGACTTCTTCCCAGGGATGGAATCCCCGACTCACCAACGCTAAGAAGGAGCAGGTGCTCCCCTTGATGCGTGAGGTCATTAGACTGAAGAAAAATGGTTTGGACGCCATGGATCTGATAGCCACCTTTGTGATTCGGAAGATTCATCCTCTCCAAGCTAGGGCTCGGGGGATGTGGGCGTTCTCCGGGTTGCAGGATGACACCCGCTATAGCAACACCGAGATGCCTCTGGACGAATTTGAGCTCCAGATGAAGATAATTACCAGCGTGACCCAGGGTCTGCAGCCAACTGGCCGAGTAAAACCTCTCAGCAGCGAGAATCCTCCAACCTTGGTATGCCATTTTGTATCATATGTGCCTTGGATGTGTATCGCCTGTTTGTTCTAACTCGGACTCCTCTTTTTGGTAGGATTTTTCCCAGTTCCATTCTCCTATTCCTCTGGCTCTGCAACATCCTGCCGAGGAAGATGAAGATAGTACTGCTGGTGCAGGGGTCGGAGTTGAGGTGGGGGAGGAGCTGGAGTCCGAGGTGGCTCGGGTTCAGGAGGCGTCTGAGCAGCACTCGTAGAATAACCAAGACCGCGAGTCGGCTCGGGAAGGCCTTACTCGGACTCGTAAGAGGGCCCATACTCTGAGTGGTGAGGAGGGCGGCGGAAAACTTCCGCCTTTAAGCCTCAGCTCTGGGAAAATTGCACCCATGAAGAAGAAGAAGAAGAAGAAGAAGCTTGTCACACTTGGTGGCAGGGAGGCTAACCCCTCGGGGGATGCTGTTGTCGAGAAGGCCAAGGGGGCTGGAGATGGTCCGGCCAAAGTTGCTCCCCCGAGGCGTACTTTAAAAACTGTCCATAAGTAATGTCGCTAGTTCTCTATGACTCGGTGCTTCATTGATTTCCCAAAATTTTCCTTGACTACTCCGTTTTGCAGTATTCGTCCGAGTGGTTCTGAGTCGCTGCCCGGGGTTGAGGATCCAGGTGTCGACACTTTGGAGGATGTCAGCACTTGCGGGGTGACTGACTTTCCTGTCATGGACACTATTCTAGAAGATATTTGTAGCTGTCGGTGAGAATTCCTCCCTACGTCTGTTGGTGCTTTTACTATTGTCATCTTTCTGTTTTTGATTGTTTGCTGTGTCCATCGCAGATATGGATATTGACTCCTCTGTCGGTCCGACTCGTATTGTAACTGAGTCGGCCGGCGCTGGGGTCGCTCCTCAAGGGGTGATTTTCCCTGGGGCAGTGGTATCCTCTGGGTCCGGTCACCCTGCTGCCGGTGGCTTGCCTGCCTCTTCTGCCGCGCCTGAAGCTCCTGCTGAGGAGGCTGTTAAGGAGACTTCTGCCGTCCTAGCTACTGCTCAAGGGGATGGGCCTGCTGCCTCGGTGTCCATTCAGGTCGGTACCCCGGTTGAGAGTGCCATCATTGGTGGTCTGAATTAGTCCTTGGTGAAGGCGACCCAGTTTGAGCTGCGGCTGCGCGAGCTGGCTTCCGAGGACGAGTTGGTGAAATCCAACATGCACGTAAGTACTTATGTAAGTTTTCTACCCAGTGGGTGTCGGAGTGACTTTTTTGGGCGAATTGTTGTTACTCTGAGGTTTGAAACTTCCGCTGGGGGCACTTCTTAGTGTACCCAGTGGGTGTAGCCCCCAAGGCTCCGAGTAACTTTTGAAGTTACTCGGAGTCTTTTGATAGGATTTATCATTTTGATGAACTTCCAGTGGGAGCATTCCTTAGTGCACCCACTGGGTGTAGCCCCCAAGGCTCCGAGTAACTTCTTGAAGGTATTCAGAGTCTTTTGATAGGAGGTTTTTGTTTTGATGAACTTCCAGTGGGAGCACTTCTTAGTGCACCCACTGGGTGTAGCCCCCAAGGCTCCGAGTAACTTCTTGAAGTTATTCGTAGTCTTTTGATAGGAGGTTTTTGTTTTGATGGACTTCCAGTGGGAGCACTTCTTAGTGCACCCACTGGGTGTAGCCCCCAAGGCTCCGAGTAACTTCTTGAAGTTATTCGGAGTCTTTTGATAGGAGGTTTTTGTGTGTAACATGGTATTTATTTTTTCTTCGTAGGAGGCTTGCAAACTTGGTTCGGCCTTCGCGAAGTTGCAAGAGGAGAACACAGCTACCAATAGTGCGTACGAAGCGCTGCTTGAAGAATATAACAAGCTGAAGAAACAACATGCTGAGGACAATGGTAAGGAATCCCGATATAGACCTCTTTCGCGCCCCAGTGTTGGTATCTTTCATTCTCCTATCGATTCGTTTAAAATGTTGTTGCAGAGGCGGCCAAGAAATCTTTTGATGCCAAGGTCAAAGAGAACGATGATTTTGTGGAGAAAATGAAGAAGGAAATAGACCAAGCCGAGAAGCGGGCTAAGAAGAAGAAAGCTTTAGAGACAAGTCTGCACTACTACAAGAAAGCGGTGAAGGAAAACGAGGCTTGCATCACGAAGCTGGAGTCTGACTTGGAGAAGTTATCCGAGTTGCCTGCTAAAGATGAAGAAAAACATCAAGCCAAGCTGGAGGCTACTCGGAAAGCGGTGAGGACGGCTGAAGAGTACTGTGTTGGGCGGTTCGCTATCTTCAGCGAGACTTTGTCTGGTGAGTCGTGTGACACGATTGTCTGGTAAATGGTCTCATGCCTTTCTGTCATATACTCATCTTTCTTGTTGGTGCAACGTATGGGACCGACCCGGAAGCCGAGCAAGCCCGAATGGTTATGCCGAGATGATGAAGAGGGACAACTACACGCCGGTGACGACTGAGTTTTCTCTAGCTCGGGGCCTACTGACCATGAGGTGTGCCAAGGCGAAGAAATTTGCTGAAGAGGTCATGGGCTCTACTCTAGCCTTGAAGAACAAGTTGTCTCCTGGTGAGGGAAGTAGGGTGAAGCTGGACACTGTTGTCCCCATCCTCCAAGAGGCCCCTCAGCAGCTGGCGCGCTGGAAGCGTTCTGCGTCACGAAGCGGTGCGAACTATGCGTTGGCCTTGACCAAAGCAAATTTTATGGAGCGAGTCCATAATCTTGAGCGGGTTGGTGGTGGTGATTCCAAAGAGGGTCAGAGCTGCAACGCCTTCCTTTCGCTATATGCCAAGACTGCCAGCCGAGTTGCCTTAATGCCTGAGTCGACTGGCGTAACGAGTAAGTCAGACGAGGCGGGCGAGGAATGAGTGAGCTCGATTGGATTGGAGTATCTGAAAAACAATTGTTTTAAATTTGCCTCGGAATGTCGAGTGGATCTGTAACGAATTGCATTGTTTGATGTTGTGATTTGGGTACTAGGCACTCATGTGCTTTAGTGTTATCTATGAACTCATTGCATGTTTCCTAGTGGGAAACAAGTTTATCTGCCGATGCTGGGTGTTGCTATCTGGGTTTTATCTTTGTATGAATTTTCTAACATTCGAGCTGCGCACGCTTCTATTCTGGTAGACTATGTTGGGCCTCCAAGCGCAGAGGTTTGTAGGACAGCAGAAAATTCCCTCAAGTGGATGACCTAAGGTTTATCAAACTCAGGAAAGTAGAGGTTGAAGATGGTCTCTCTCAAGCAACCCTGCAATTAAGATACATGAAGTCTCTTGTGTACCCAACACACCTAATACAACTAGGAGTTGTATAGGTGCACTAGTTCGGCGAAGAGATGGTAAAACACGAGTGATAGGTGCGGCAAAACAAAGTAATATAAATCTGTACTAAAAAGTGCAGCAAGCAAACATGTAACAAAAGGGAGCACAAACGGTGTAACAATGGTGGAAACAAGGCCTAGGCTTCATAATTTCACTAGTGGTAACTCTCAACAACATTAACATAGTCTAATCACATGATATTTCCCATAAAACATGCAATGGAGACACACTTGGAGGTCATTCCTTTGTGGTCAACAGAGGACGAGAATTATGTAGGGCTACAAAAGCACACCTCAAAGTTCGTAGTTCTCAATCTATGGATTTCCCAATGTCACCGCGGCCATCCAAAGAGAGTACCACAATCACCACAACATATCTCAAGGATAGTCAAAGACAAGCACCAAGAGACTCTCAATCTTCAATCAACACACAAAAGAGGAAATCACTCATGAAAATATTCTTCTAATCCATGTCCAATAGACCGCTGTCACCTTGGTCTCGGGGATTATACTAGATAAAGACAAGTGAGTACATCAAATCCAATACATAGAAGAAGGGGAAACATCATGGGATCACCCTAGATTAACATTGCCTATGATCACAACGAAGATCACATCATGGGAGAGAGAGAAGAACACATAGCTACTGGTAGAAACCTCAGCCCCGAGGAGGGACTACTCCCGCATCATGGAGGTAGGAAGCAACGTCGATGGATATGAATCCGGGGGCACTTCCCCGTCCCGGCAGGGTGCCGGCACAGGAATTCTGGTCCCCCGAAGCTTGTTGGCGATGGCGGCGGAGATCGGAACTACTTCTGGAGAAAAGGGGTCTGGAAGCAGGGTTTTGCGACGGGAGAATAAAGAGGAGCCAAAGGGGGGCACCGGGGGGCACCAGTCACCCACAAGACCACCCGGCGCGGCCAAGCCCTAGGTCGCGCGGGGTGGCCGCCTGGGCACCAGGTGTGGCCCCTTTGGCCCTTCTTCGGTGAATCCGGAAGCTTCCGAAACGCTGATTTTTTATCTGATTTTCCCGAATTTTGGGAGCACTTTTAATATGGGGGAAACCTGAAATAGAAAAATAGCAGAAAACAGGAACTGGCACTGGGGTGCACTGAGTTAATAAGTGTCCAAATATGATCAAAAGTGTATGAAAGTGTATCTAGATCATAGCAATATCACACAAAACATGCATGGAGCAAGCAGAAATTATAGATACGTTTGGGACGTATCAACATCCCCAAGCTTAATTCCTGCTCGTCCTCGAGTAGGTAAATGATAACAAGCATAATTTCTGTGGTGACATGCTAACAACCATATAAGAACTTGAAAGTAAAGCAATCAAGATATGTGATTCAATTCAAGTCATAACAGGCAAGAGTCTATATTTGCATTGAAACAAGCAACGAAAGAACATTAGGTGCAAGAGATCTTAGTTGTCCATGACTCGAATGTCTCCAAATGGTGTTTGCGTGCAAGAAAGGGATAGGGAATACGAGAAAAAAATATGTTTGTTCAGAACTCAATCTACTAAAGTTTCACACTTGGTCTTCTTTGGAATCTTATCTTGACTCGTCCCTAGACCACTAGACAGGTACAAGTCAATTTGATCCACTCCTTTTCGATATTTTGAGCACTCATGCAATGGATGAGCGTAAGCATGAGAGTTGACACTTAGGATGGCAAAGAGAGAAATATGGTGGAGGAGGAAGACAAAAAGGTGAGAAAGGCTCACATCAATGAGGACAATCATAGGCGAGAAGGCCAAATGATAGATATGATGTGAGGAGTAGGGATTTCCATGCAACGGATGCACATATGAGCTAATAAAAGCTCTCCAATGGAACTAGTGGGGGTGCATCTAACTTGCTCGCTCATGAAGACCTAGAGATCTTTTGAGGAGGCTCATCCTTGGAATATGCAAGCCAAGTTCTATAGTGTGACGTTCCCCACATAGCTATATGCATGAATGATCATCTCTATGGAGTACAAGGATAAGAGGGAGTACTAGTGTGGATATTTCAAAAGGATAGTAGTGTTGCCCCTTTCTCTCTTTTTTATTCCTTTTTTCTCTTTTTTCTATTTTTTGTATTTTTTGGTGGCCTCAATGGCTCTTTCTATTTAACTCTCATTTGTCCTCTTTGGGATCTGTTATTTTGTCCACTTTGGGATCTTTTCCTCACTTAAGGGCAACACTCTAATTTACAAGAGGGTATAGAAGATCTTTCACGCTTTACAAGGTACTCAAAACATAAAGAAGATGTAGCTATCATGATGTATGAAATGTATGCCTCTGCCAGTGTAGCAGGAACATGTATGACATGAAGATCAAGTCATGAAGAGGTGAATGTTGCATGGCAATATATCTCGAAAAGGCTATGGAAATTCCTTGATAGGTAGGTATGGTGGCTGTTTTCAGGAATGATATAATGAGGTTTATGATGACAGAGCCTATCATTCCAAGGGTTTGGATGTACCATCAAAGGTGAACGCCAACTCTCAGAGTGAGAAGAGGACAATGCATGGTACGGAAGAGGCTAGCAAATATGAGGACGTGGAAGTGTCAAATTTCAGTACTTACATTAGTCCGAAGAACTCATGCACTTATTATTGGTAACTTTCAATCTAATGAGGAGGTTCACAAAGAGACAAGTACCCCGAGGAGGAGTGTATGGGGGTTTGGTTATCCTTACGCATCCTCGACTCATGGTACGTGAGTGTACTCTAATATTCGATCCCTTCAAAGATTAGCGATCCATCTAGTAGCTAGAGTTCTCAACTAGTTTTGTAGGTTTTGAAAATAAACACGGATTTCCCAAAATACGAAACCTATCACTAATAGGATAGAGTTCTTGACACCAAAAGTTCAAACATTACTCACATCAATTCCTCAAAACTATTGCAAGTTACTACTAAAATTAAATAGCAGCCTCAATTAACTACTCTCAAGACAAGACACAACTCAGTGCAACAACCAACTCTCTTAACAAGATAAACATGAAAACTAAAGAGAGTTCCAGCAACAAACTAAACAAAATCCAAGGCTCTTGCTAAAGACAAACTAAGACTGAAACTAAACATGGCAGTAGCTACGAAAAGATAAAGAACACACAACAGCAAAAAGATAGGCATGAAGAATCCTATGATGTGTTCTAGGTTTTGAAAGTGGAGCGTGTTTCTCTCCCACACAAAGTAAGACGGGATTTAACTTGTTATGAACATCAAGCAAAGCTAAAGAAAACTAAAAATAAAACCTAGAGTGAGATGCTCCAAGCATAACACATAACGCATGAAGTGATAAAAATATAGTGAGACGAGGGACGAACTGATGATTGTTGATGGAGAAGGGGATGCACGGGGGAAGCCCCAAGCTTAGACGCTTGAGTCTCCTTGAATATTTGTTGGGGGTGCATGGGGGAATCCCCAAGCTTGAGCGCTTGACACTCCCGAATCTTCTTTCCTCATCTTCCATCGCACACTTGAAAACTCCCTTCATACATAACTCATCATAAGATGATTAGAGAGGTTAGTACCCTTAATAAATAATGTTTCCCCACTGGATATAAAGATATTCTTGAAGAGCTACTGTTTCTCAAGATTGCCAAAATGTTTTTCAAAGAAAAAGGAAGATTAAGATTTACAAAAGTTAGGAGAGACAAAACGTGGCAGAATCTGTGAAAAACAGAATAGCATGTAGTAGAGAATTGTTTTGGGGTACTTATGCAACTCGAATCAAGAAACTCAGAACAGACGCTCGAAATACAATTGTATGGCGAACGCTTTCAAAAAAATTCAGATCAAAAAGATGATCTGGTGATTTTAGGCTAATTTTTTCGTCCAAGGACAGAATCTGTTTTCTGGACAGCATTTCACAACTTTTGAACTTTCTTGCAATCGGAGGCTAGACTTGGCACAAAGCTTGAAAATAAAGATACAATGATGTTGCTACAGTAGTAACAATCATCAAGACCACTAAAAACTGAAAGTAAAAACTCAAAATAAAGATAACAAGGGTTGTCTCCCTAGAGCTCTTTCTTTATAACCATAAAGATAGGCTTAAGATTTTAATGATGCTCTCGTAGGAATAAGAGTTGAAGCAAAAAAGAGAGCATAAAGAAGCAAATAACAAACACATTTGAGTCTAACATGCTTCCTATGCAAAGGGATCTTGTAGAGAAATAACTCATTGAAGCATAAAGATATTAGCATAGGAAGGCAAAACAAGTGCAACTTCAAAACCTTCAACATGAAGAGAGGGAACTTGATATTATTGAAATATCTATAAGCATATGTTCCCCTCTCATAATAATTTCCAGTGGGATCATGAATAAACTCAACAATATAAGTATCACATCAAAAATTCTTATCATGATGCACAAGCATAGAAAATTTATTACTCCCCACATAAGAAAAATCCTTCTCATTAGTAATAGTGGGAGCAAACTCAAGAAAATAGCTATCACATGAATCATTCTTATCATGATACACTTGCAAACATTTATTCTGTATAGCATAAGTGTCATCCCAATAATCATCATAGATAGGAGGCCAAGAATCATCAAAATAAATTTCCTCATCAAAACTTGGGGGGCTAAAAATATCATCTTCATAAAACGTAGCATCCCCAAGCTTATAGCTTTGCGTATCATTAGAAGACATACTAATAACATTTCTACTAACATGAGTGTTGTGCAAATAATAAAGCTCCATAGGCTTTTTGATTTTCTCTTCAAACACTTCATGTCCCAACTCAAGGTAGAGCTCATAAAGCTCTCTCATAATATTTTTGTTGTTTTCCATAAGCCTAACTAGTGAAAATAAAAACAAGAAATGATAATATTTAATTGCAAGATCTAAAGGTATACCTTCAACGCTTACCTCCCCGGCAATGGCGCCAGAAATAGCTTGATCTCTATGGATGCTTCTATTCTTGTAGACTATGTTGGGCCTCCAAGCGCAGAGGTTTGTAGAACAGCAGCAATTTCCCTCAAGTGGATGACCAAAGGTTTATCAAACTCTGGGAAGTAGAGGTTGAAGATGGTATCTCTCAAGCAACCCTGCAATTAAGATACAAGAAGTCTCTTGTGTCCCCAACACACCTAATACAACTAGGAGTTGTATAGGTGCACTAGTTCGGCGAAGAGATGGTAAAATACGAGTGATAGATGCGGCAAAACAAAATAATATAAATCTGTAATAAAAAGTGCAGAAAGCAAACATGAAACAAAAGGGAGCACAAACGGTGTAACAATGGTGGAAACAAGGCCTAGGCTTCATACTTTCACTAGTGGCAACTCTCAACAACATTAACATAGCCTAATCACATGATATTTCCCATAAAACATGCAATGTAGACACACTCGGAGGTCATTCCTTTGTGGTCAACAGAGGACGAGAATTATTTAGGGCTACAAAATCAAACCTCAAAGTTCGTAGTTCTCAATCTATGGATTTCCCAATGTCACCGCAGACATCCAAAGAGAGTACCACAATCACCACAACATATCTCAAGGATAGTCAAAGACAAGCACCAAGAGACTCTCAATCTTCAATCAACACACAAAAGAGGAAATCACTCATGAAAATATTCTTCTAATCCATGTCCAATAGACCGCTGTCACCTTGGTCTCGGGGATTATACTAGATAAAGACAAGTGAGTACATCAAATCCAATACATAGAAGAAGGGGAAAAATCATGGGATCATCCTAGATTAACATTGCCTATGATCACAACGAAGATCACATCATGGGAGAGAGAGAAGAACACATAGCTACTGGTAGAAACCTCAGCCCCGCGGAGGGACTACTCCCACATCATGGAGGGAGGAAGCAACGTCAATGGAGATGAATCCGGGGGCACTTCCCCGTCCCGGCAGGGTGCCGGCACGGGAATTCTGGTCCCCCAAAGCTTGTTGGCAATGGCGGCGGAGATCGAAATTGCTTCTGGAGAAAAGGGGTTTGGAATCAGGGTCTTTGCGACGGGAGAATAAATAGGAGCCAAAGGGGGGCACCGGGGGGCCACCAGTCGCCCACGAGGCCACCCGGTGCGGCCAAGACCTAGGCCGCGCGCGGTGACCTCCTGGGCACCAGGTGGGGCCCCTCTGGCCCTTCTTCGGTGAATCCGGAAGCTTCCGGAACGCTGATTTGTTATCTGATTTTTCCCGAATTTTTGGAGCACTTTTAATATGGGGGAAACCTGAAATAGAAAAACAGTAGAAAATAAGAACTGGCACTGGGGTGCACTGAGTTAATAAGTTAGTCCAAATATGATCAAAAGTGTATCTAGATCAAAGAAATATCACACAAAACATGCATGGAGCAAGCATTAATTATAGATACGTTTGGGACGTATCAAGTGCCCATTCCACTTCCATTACTCCAGCTCTCTCTCTCTCTCTCTCTCTGCGCATCCCGGCCATCCAGAGCTCGATCCACAGTTCGTCACCCCAAGTCCATGGCTTCTTCAACGCCCCCCGCTAAGCGTGTTAGGTATAGAGGTTTCCATCTGGATCTTTTCTGCTCTAAGCTTTCTTTTCACATTGTTTTTTTATTCACATAGACATACAGGTCTGGTTGATCTGATTGCTAGGAATATCACCTAGGAATCATCGAGGAGTTATGCCAAGCGTTGGACAGGAGTACAGTGAATGTCACGGTTGCCATCAAGGTGACTGAAGAGAACATGGATGACGCCATTGCCACCAGGGATCAGCTGCTGAAGCAAGCGGATGATTCGCTTGCAACACTTCGGACCTTGCATGTGGATTTGAAGAAGACAGTGGATGTCAACATCGACCTTGCGCATAAAAATGCGATCCTGGAGCTGGAGCTCAACCGAGCGCGCAGGGAAACATTGGTCCTTCGCGCGGAAGCCCTGGCGGAGAAGGATGCAGAGATGGAGAGGATCATCCAGAGGGCCAAGGAAAATGGAGCCATGGAATAACTCTGTGTCTGTTTTAGTTATCAAAATAAAAGATTATGTTTATGTAGATCAGGACGTGTGTGTCCTCTTATGTTGTTCTTAACTAAGAACTTCTCTGGTCAATCTCTAGCCCAATAATGAGTAATTTCAGTCATGTTTATATATATATATATATACATATATATATATAAGGGTGGGTCTATTCTAACAACACCCCTTAAGACCTTATTCAAACAACTCCTCTTATTCAGCCAACACCTCGTTGCTCACAGAAAAAACCCGAACCAAACAACCACCGATATAAAAAAGAAATGGGTTGCTGATCCCCACCTACCCCCACTCCTCCCACCTTCCTTCCCCACGCGGCCCATCCTCCAACTCCCCCACGCCGGCCACCAATTCCTCCCACGCCGGCCACCTTCCTCCTACTGCGCGTCGGGGACCGCCCCACCTCCGTCCAACGCCTCCACTAGAGCGCAGCGCCGCCGGGATCAGGTGCCTTGACTCTAGATCGGGCCTCCACCCCGCCGGATCGAGATGAACCGGCAACGGCCGCCGCCACCATCCGGCGATGCGCGCCTCGACTCCGCCCGGCTCCGGCCATCCCGCCCCGCTGCACCCCACCCGTCGCCAAGGTCCCGACCGGACCTGGCCACCTCCCCTCCGCGGCCCCGGCCAACTACCTTCGTGGATCGCCAACCCCGCTGACCTGCCTCGACCAGGGAGGATTTGCAGAGGATCTCCCGCTCCAGGCCCCGACCGGGACCAGCTGCCACCACAGCCGGCCTCCGTCGCCGCGCTTGACCACCACTGCCCCGCCGTGGATTGCAGCCGCGGATTGCAGTTCCGCTCCTCCTTCCTCCGCCTGTGGTCCCGCACTGCTGGTTCCAAATGAGAAGCCATGCCGCTCCAAGCAAGGTGGTGGCGGAGTTCCAGGCGATGCACGCGCCTGCCGGTCAACGGTTTCCGCAATTTTTTTGCAAAAAAAGCTCGTCTCAAGCGGTTCTCCGTAGATTTCAGTTCGACGGGCTAAGCAGGATGGTTCCATGCAGTAACGCCCGTGTATGTGTGTCGTGTACTGTGTATAATCATGCAATTGAATTGCAATTTTGTTTGCTTATTTCTTCGGAGCGAACTACATTTGCCCTGTAGTAACAAACATGAATAAAATTGTCTGCAGTTCTTTCTCTTGAAATTGCAGTGCGGTACCGTTGGGATGCAGTTCAACGTAAATTATTTGAATAAAAACATATTGCAAAAAGACAAAACAAATCTGCAGTTCATTTCACTTTGTACCGCGGTTTGGTTTCCTCCGAGCGAACTACAACGTTTTCATAAAAAAAACAAAAAAACATGCAGTGCTCTCTGTTAACCTTTGCATTGCGATTGCCCGAAGGATGCAAATCGCTTCGTCGAGTTCGGATCCAAGAAAAACAAATGTGTTCTATTTGACGATAATGCAGTGCGCCTACACCGTGGGATGCCGTGCGGTTGTCCGGCGAATGCAGTTCACTTGGCCGATTTCGGGACCGCGAAGAACACGTGCGCTTTGTTTGGCGATAATGCAGTGCGCTTGACTGTCGGATGCAAACCAATGCAGTTCGCTCACGATTTTTTGTTCCGCGAAAAAAGTGAGTCCGCGTTTTAGTAAAATTGACGCTACTTTTAAACCGTAAGGAGTTAGAGAGAAATTTATACATGAAAATGGAGCGCCTCGACGAGAGTTATCCAAATTACATTGATCGGACAAACGAATTGAAATTTTTTACGCAAAAACGCCCGCTGTCCACAAGAGGGCAGTGCCACTGTTTTCTAAATTGCTTCAAAACGGTGCAGAATCTCGAAAACTGTTCAACATGTCGAAGATGCTCCTACTCCATATGAATACAACGGTGTAGCATAAACATCATTTCGACAAACGGTTAAAAAGTTTGACTCTCTACGAGATCCAAAAAACAAAAACAGAGTGGCTGCATTTTTTTCAATTTCAAATTCCTCTCAAACCATGTGGAATTAGACAAAGTGTTCTACATATGAATGGAGCGCCTGATCGATATCTTTCCAACGGTATATCATTTGCATCATTCCGATGAACGGTTTAATAGAAATCGCGAAAATACGCCGCTGCAAAAGTATGTCGCCGCGCCGTTTTCGAAACTGCTCTTAATCCGTGAGGAATCTGGACAAGTGTTCAACATACGCTAGATGTTCCATTTCAATACGAATCCAACGACGTATCATTCGATCAATTCCGGCAAACGGTTAAAAAGTTGAAGCGAAAACGGTGCATGCGGTTCTGTTTTACCCGAGTTGTAGTGCTTCGAATTCAGCAGTGCGGTTCTCTTTGCGATACGATGCAGTTCGGTATTCTGACAACGATTATATGTATATATATATATGTAGGGATTTACTATTCGTCACCCTGGGTGAGGAATAGTTATTCTTCACCCCCTCTGTTTTCACATCAATGCACCGTAATTTTACATTTCGTAAATTTTGTCTTATTTCATACGTAAAAAGAGAATGTAAAAAAATATAATCGCCGTAAAATATATTTTATATTACGTAAAATTACAAAGGTAAAAATTATGGTGTAAAATATACATAAAATGTAATTTTTTTGATCTTATGACCAATTTTTTTGTTTTTTTATGTCAAAATTTATGAAGTGAATCCATATTAATGTAACTATTTGTATTACAAACGTAATTTTTTATGAAGGTTCGTAAAATTACCTCGGGTGAAGAATAAATTATTCTGTACCCTAAGTGATGAATAGCTTCACTATATATATGTATATATATATGTGTATATATATATGTGTATATATATATGTATATATATATGTGTGTGTATATATATATATGTATATATATAGTATTACTACAATTTTTAGATTCCTTCTTATTGATCAAAAAGATCAATCTCATCACATTTGGGTCGATTCTAACAACACCCCCTTAAGACCTTATTCTAACAACACCAGGATTATTCTGCCAACACCTGAAACAAACCGATCTAACTAGAGAAAACTAATCCAGCCCACCGAAGCGGACCCAACAAGCGCAACAAATAACCCCCACCCACCCCTCGCACGAGGGCCACGAGCCCACGACCTCTCCTCCCCGATCCCCTCCAACCTCCCACGCCACCGCCGCTGCGCTGAACGAGGCACCACCGCGCGCCGGCGACCCTTCTCGATGTCGCGCGCCGGCCGCCCTGGTTCGCGCCGCCCGCCCCCGGACTGTGGCTCCACCTCTCCCGCCCCGGAGATATCCGCTCCGCCGCTCGGGATACAGCCGTCGATTTCCCCTCCGGCGGACCTCCCGATGTTGGATCCGGTAGGATACACCGCCGTACAGCCAGGAACCGAACTAACGCAGTCGGTTGGCATCGAGGTCGCCCCCCCCCCCCCCCCGGCCGTTGCAAGCCGCCCGCCCCGGCCACCATCGATTCCCCGCGCCGCCCCAGATCCATGGATACCGTGCCGCCGGGCCGGTCCACCGCCGCCACGATCTGGGCGTCCCCGAGCCTCCCGCGTCCTGACCTGCTATCACCTCACGCCTCGAGTGTGTTGCACGGTCTGCCCCGGCCACGGTGGCGCTGCCTGGGTCCCAGCCCCGCGCGGGGTTGTTAGTCACCGGATGAACTGTCTCCTTCCTCCTCAACGATGACCGGATCTAACGTCGGCGAGTTGTAGGCAGGGCAGTTGTGCCACGTGAAGGGGATCAGCTCCTCCCATTTGCAGTTCACTTCGTCCCACTATTTTACTGTTGATCTTGTTGAATCCAGTGTCGTAAAGTTTTGACTGCAATTTTTGTTTGATTAGTGATGCAGTTAACATATATGTACCAGATGTATTGCTTATGTAAAAAAGATTTTTATATATTGATGTGGTTCATTTTTGTGAATGATGCGGTTCGCTTTTTGATAGTGTTGTGGTTCACAGCCTGATGTACACTTGTGTTCATAAAAAACGTTGAAAAAAGATAAAATAAAATTATGCAGTTTGCTTGACAATTTTTTGTAGTACGATTTTCTATTTGATGTAGTGCGGCTTTCTGTCTAATGATGTTCACTAGTTGTGGTTCGCTCGTAATGATATGGTTTCATTCACAATTTTTTGTGAACATAATACTACAAAAGACAAAAAAATTACAGTTCACCGTGGTTTGCTTTGCGGTTCATTTTACCTGAATCGAACTATAGCAAACTACGATGGTTTGATGAATAAGTGATAAATATCGTGCGGTTCTTTCTTTCGACAAATGCAGCCAACGTCCGACGAATGCAGTTCATTTCGTCGAATTCGAATTGGAGAAAAAGCACACGCGTTTCTGTTTGGCGATAATGCAGTGCACTTGACTGTCGGATGCAAACCAATGCAGTTCACTCGCCGATTTTTTGTTCCGCGAAAAAAGTGAGTCCGCGTTTTAGTAAAATCAACGCTACTTTTAAACCGTAAGGAGTTAGAGAGAAATTTATACATGAAAATGGAGCGCTTTGATGAGATCTATCCAACCATGTATCAATTGCATCGATCGGACGAACGAATCGATAAAATTTATGCAAAAACGCCCGCTGTCCACAAGAGGGCAGCGCCACCGTTTTCTAAATTGCTTCAAAACGGTGCAGAATCTCGAAAAGTGTTCAACATATCGAAGATTCTCCTACTCCATACGAATCCAACGGTGTATCATACGCATCATTTCGACAAACGGTTAAAAAGTTTGACTCTCTACGAGATCCGAAAACAAAAAATAGAGTGGCTGTGTTTTTCTCAATTTGAAATTCCTCTCAAACAGTGAGGAATTAGACAAAGTGTTCTGCATATGGATGGAGCGCCTGATCGATATCTTTCCAACGGTATATCATTTGCATCATTCCGATGAACGGTTTAAGAGAAATCACAAAAAACGCCCACTGCAAAAGTATGTCGCCGCACCGTTTTCTAAACTGCTCCTAATCCGTGAGTAATTAGAAGAAGTGTTCAACATATGGAAGATCATCCATTTCAATACGAATCCAACGGTGTATCATACGCTCCATTCCAATGAACGGTTAAAAAGTTGAAGCGAAAACGGTGCATGCGGTTCTGTTTTACCCGAGCTGCAGTGCTTCGAATACAGCAGTGCGGTTCTCTTTGCGAAACGATGCAGTTCGGAATGTTGTCAGAATAGTTATTCTGACAACGATGTCAGAATAGACCGGCTATATATATACAGTATTACTACAATTTTTAGATTCCTTCTTATTGGTCAGAAAGATCAATCTCATCACATTTGTCTTTGCGGCTCACCCGCAAGCTTAGAGAATCCTTATAGAGGGTTCTTCTAAAGGAGATGTTACTCAGGCTCAAGCTGAATTCCTTAGCAATAGACATGTTTTTTGTTGAAGCAAAGATCAAATAATCTAGGGTAGGAAACTATAAGAGGTTTATTATCACGCCACAGGCCCTCTCAAAATATGTGGTATTGCAGCCTTCTCCTACAGGTTTCCTAAAATTGTCATATAAGAGGTTTTCAATAGCCAACAAACTTCTCCAAAAGTGTGAATCACCAGCTTTGATGCAGATTTCCATTGTTGAAACATTAATTTCAGTATTGATCATATACCCTAATTAGTGATCAACATATGCATGATCACTGAAAAGATTGAATATATATATATGACACCGTTGTCAGAATAACTATTCTGACAACATTCTGAACTACATCGTATCGCAAAGAGAACTGCACTACGGTATTCGAAGCACTGTAGCTCGGGTAAAACAGAACCGCATGTGTACCGTTTTCGCTTCAAAATTTTAACCGTTCATCGGAATTGAGCGTATGATACACCGTTGTATTCTTATTCAAATGGAGCATCTTCCGTATGTTGAACACTTATTCTAATTCCTCACGGATTAAGAGCAGTTTCGAAAACGGTGCGGCGGCCCACTTTCACAGCGGGAGTATTTTCGTGATTTCTCTTCAACGGTTTGTCGGAATGATACGTATGATACACCGTTGGATTCGTATGGAGTAGGAGAATAATCCATATAATTAACATTTTTTGAGATTCTTCGCGGTTTTGAAGTAATTTCAAAAATCGTGTTCTGCCCTTATATGGGCAGTAGACCGTTTTTGCGTAAATTCTTTTGATTTGTTCGTCCGATCGATGAAATTGATACACCATTGGATAGGTATCTTCGAGGCGCTCCATTTTCATGTAGAACACATCCTCTAATTCCTTACGGTTTAAGAGCAACGTCGAATTTACTAAATCACGGAACTCTGTTTTTTCGCGGACCCGAAATCGACGCAGTGAACTGCATTCGCCGACGCACCGCATCTGACAGTCAAGCGCACTGCATTATCGCCAAACAGAATTGCGCATGTTTTCGCGGAACAAAAAATCGGCGAGTGAACTGCATCCGCGGGGCACCCGATTGTATTTGTCAACAGAAAGTACTGCACATGATTTTTTCACATGGCAAAGAAAAATACGCGTATTTTTTCACGGACCTGGAATCGACGTAGTGAACTGCATTCGACCAATACAGGTTGCATTTATTGACAAAGAGAAATGCATTTGTTTATTAACTTTTAACATTATTTTTTGTCAACGAGCGTGCACCGCAAGGACGAGGCGGGTGAACTGCATTTATTTTCTTCTTCCAATTATGTTCTTCTATTTTTACACACGGCAAAAAAGTGAGCTGCATTTTTTTTTCTCTATAGTACACACACATACAATAAAGTGAGCTGCATTTATTTATTTTACACACTTTTTTTACTAGCTTTCTTCCACACTTAACAGTAAGTGAACCACACAATAAAGAATGAAATGGTGAACCGCAACAGATTGAATCGGAATGCACTACCAACACACGAAGTGAACCTCACATCCAAAATAAATAAAAATGCATCTCAACTGAGGCTCACGGCGGCGCCCCCGCAGCACCGCCAGTGGTCCGGCGAACAGACAGTGGCCAACCTCTTTCGGGTTTCTGCTGGCCATTTGCTCGTCCGTGAGGGTATGCCGCGCGTCGTTGATGTGTACAGGAGGGAGAGGGCGGTCACTGCATCGATTTTTGCAGAGGAAGGTGAGGGGCATCGGGCAGCGCTGGGGTACCCAGACGGAGACCTTCTCCACCGCGCCCAGCACGCCCCACTCATCGGCGGCGGCCTGAGTGCTGGAGAAGAGTGGCGGCCGCGGGTCCGATCCAGATCCGACGACTAGCCAGCACGAGGGAGGACCGAGGGCCATGCCGGCGCGTTGGCAGAAGAGGAGGGCGGCGCTCGTCAAGCGGTCGGGGGCGGGCTGATGAATTGGCGAGGTCGACCACGCGCCGCCGGATATGCCTTCTCGCGGTACCACGGCGGCTCCAGGTGGCGGCAACGCCCGTGGCCGGATCCCGGCGGCGGCGCCCGAGTGGAGGCGGGGGTGGAGCTAGGGGAGGCGGGGCCAGAGTGGAGGCACAAGGTGGAGGTGGGGCGGCGGCACGCTCCGACGTGGGGAAGTTGGAGGCGACCGGCATGGGAGAGGTGGTTGGCGGCGGGGGAGAGAAAGGTGGGAGGAGTGGGGGGTAGGTGGGGATCGGGGTATGGGTGGGCACTGGGCATCCCGTTTTTCTATATTGTGTCAGTTGTTTGGTTCGGGTTTTTTCTGTGAGCAACGAGGTGTTAGCAGAATAAGAGGTGTTGTTAGAATAAGGTCTTAAGGGGTGTTGTTAGAATAGACCCACCCTATATATATATATATATATATATATATATGTGTGTGTGTGTGTGTGTGTGTGTGTGTGTGTGTGTGTGTGTGTAGGGCATGGATTCCGTATGTTGTAACTTCGGTGCCAAGGCACCGTTGTATTGCTTTGAGATCCACACTTTTCAATGGATAAGGTTATGGATTTCTGATTTATTAAATTTCACAATCCAAAGGAGGAAGGTGCAGCCCCTCCTTTCCATCTAGGCATGAACTCATTAGGCAAGAAGACAAAACTATGTAGAGTAAGTTACAATTTCGCTTTTCATCCAGTCATAGACATTTTGGGCAAAAGAACAAAGCTATATAGAGTAAATTGCAGTCTTATTTTCATCTTGTCATAACCATTTTAAGCAAAATAGTAATACAAACGAACATCTCAAAAAATATGCTAATAAATTAGATAGAAATAATAATAATAACTTTTTTGTGCCATTGCGAACATCTCAAAAAAATTAGTAATAGATTCATTCAGTGCCATCCATGTATACAAGCGGTACTTACAAAAATCTCTGAATAAACGGTGATGATTTATTCGGTGTAACCCATATATACAAGAGGTACTTACAAAAAACAGTGATGATTTATTCGGTACCACCCATATATACAAGAGGTACTTACAAAAAACAGTGATGATTTATTATATACAATAAGTACCTAGAAAAATCTCTTAAAAACAATGATGATTCATTTGACGACACCCTTGCATACAAGTATTTACAAAATCTTCAAAAACAGTGATGCCTCATTCGGTGCCAACCATACATACAAGAGGTACTCACAAATTTTCTTCCGCTGCCAACCATATATACAAGTGGTGCTTTCAAAAATCTTAACCAAAACAGTGATAATTTGTACAATGCCTACTTACAAAGCTTCCTTCGGTGTCAACCATGTGTACAAGTGGTGCTCTCCAAAAATTTAAACAAAAAAGGTTTGATTCGTACAATCGGGGATCATGCATACAAGCACTACCTCCCCATCAAAATCCAAAAAAAAGGGTTAACCCACCACGGTGGTCTACGGCGGCAAGGAACCTCACTGTCGACGGTGGATGAAAGTATGGGAGGACGCTGGATCTGGAGACAAAGGGGCTAGGGGAAGGATCTCGCGAGGAGGAGCTCCCCATCGCCAGAAGCTCACCGCTGATGGATCGGACGGAGGGCTCCCACTGATGGATCGGGCAACACAGGGGCAAATGAGTTGGGCGCAAGCACCTGCAGCTTGAGGACTACCGCGGGTGACGGTGGCCTCCACACCCCGATCGGCCACATGATGGGCAACCCCTCCTCCACCACCACCTCGCAGCCAACAAATCAAGGGGATCCCGGCAACGCCATTAGAGGCAGAGGTGGACGACGCGGTTTGGGATGAATCCCTTCTCCTCACCACGGCCATCATGATATGGCGCAATTCGCTGGAGAGAGAGAATCGGGGCGGTGAGGAAAGAGAAAAAGAGAGGAAGAAGAGGTGGCATATGGGAGAGAGGAAGGAGGCGGACCTGCGGGAGTGGCCGGGGAGGAGGAAGCGCTGGAGGCCGGATACATGCCCGGGTGGCCGGACCAGAGCTGGGGAGGGCATGGAGCCATTTCCATGGTGTCCTGGTGCTGCGGGCAAATACAAATAAGGGAAAGAGAGAAAGAGGCAACTAAGGGAGGAAGACGACACCGAGGGAGAGGCGTCACCTCGATCTGGAAGGAGCTCGCTGGAGGAGGGGGTCCCCATGGCCAGCAGCCCCATGGATGGAGCTCGACAGGACGCCGGCGAACAGGGTACGGGATGGAATCGTCGCGGCATCAACTCCTGCCCTCACCAGATCCGTAGCGGAGGGGGAGGGGATTCGCGAGCACGAGAGATGGAGGGGATCCGCGAGCATAGGATATGGAGGAGCGTGGCCAGATATTCTTTTTTTCCAGTGTGGCCTGATGGGGCTCGGACGTGGGATGGTTTGAGGAGGGGGGGAGGGGGAGGTGTGCGTGGGCTACACACAGAGAGAGAGAGAGAGAGAGAGAGAGAGAGAGGGTGTCGGACATGTGGGCGATGCAGGTGCAGGCCGTGGTGTGGGGCTAAACTGGAGCGGGCCTGGCCACTTTGGCGTGGCGCGAGGGAGTGGCCAGCACGTGAAGTTTTTCACTGTTTTTAAATCTTCTTTCACCGTTTCAGTTCTGTTCATACCTGGAGCATCGACTGATCGCCTGCAATTTTTTTATCTATACCCTGAGTCTATACTCCCTACACTGCAACCCTATACAACAAAATAGGAAATAAACAAAACGGATAGAAAATGAACAAAATGAAGAGAAGGAAAGTTTGGACCACACCATGTTCACATCCCCAAGCTTGATGAATGGCTATGATTGCAATGTGCATAGAGTTACCCACATACGAAAGCTTTTGTCTCTCTCTCTCTCTATATATATATATTCTGGTAATATTAGCAGAATAACTATTCTGCTAACACTTTCTCATTGCATCGGAACGCTAATGAGAACTGCACTCTTGACTTACACACGCTGCAGCTCGGATAAAACAGAACAACATACAGTATTTTCCCTCTAACTTTTTAACCGTTCATCGGAATTGAGCGTATGATACGCCGTTGGATTCGTATGGAAAAGGAGCAACTTTTTTATGTTGAACACTTCTTCTAATTCATCACGGATTAAGAGCAGTATTAAAAACGGTGCGGCAGGCCACTTTCAAAGCGGAAGTTTTTCTGCGATTTATCTTAAACCGTTTGTTGGAATGATGCATATGATACACCATTGGATTCATATGGAGTAGGAGAACAATTCATATAACTAACACTTTTCGAGATTCTTCACGGTTTTGAAGTAATTTCAAAAACCGTGTTCTGCCTTCGTGTGGGCAGCGGGCGTTTTGCGTAAATTTTTTTGATTTGTTCGTCCGATCATGCAATTGATACACCATTAGATAACTATTGTCGAGGCGCTCCATTTGTATGTAGAACACATCGTCTAATTCCTTATGTTTTAAGAGCAATGTCGATTTTAGTAAATCGCGGAACTCTATTTTTTTGACTCTAGAATCGACGAAGTGAACTGGATTCGCCGGGCAATCACACCGCATCCGACAGGCAACCGCACTGCAGTATCGGTAAACAGAAATGCACGTGTTTTTCTTGGATCCGAAATCGGCGAAGTGAACCGCATCCGCCGGGCAGCCATATTGCAATGTCGAACAGAGAGAACTGCAAGCGTTTTTTGATTTATTTATCAGAACTTCGAAGTTTGCTTCGCAAAAAATAAATCGCGGCACAGACTGAAGTGAACTGCATGATTTTTCATTTTTGCACAACATATTTACACAAATGAAACTGCGAGTGAACCTCGCATGGTGGATTGTAGTGAACTGCATATGACATGCTACCAAAGTGCAACTTCAAAAAAAGAGTTCTGCATTCCAATTCTATGATTCATTTTATTAAAATAAATTCTAAATGTGTTTAATGCTATTTTTTTAGCCATTTACCACAATCAACAATAAAAGCGAACTGCAAGAACAAAGAACAGCGAACCACATCACACTTGATTATCAATCAGTGAACCACATTGCATTTTTATTCCATCGAGAGAAAACACAAAAAAAACTAGTTCAAAGTGGATACAACAAACTGTAAAAAAAGCACTGAAACACCACTTAACACTGAACTACACCGCCGAGGAAACCATTCTGTAGGCATGTGCTCCCCACCACTGATCAGCGAACTGCACGCAAACGAGTTCTGCACGAGGGTCTTGTCTGAACTACATGGGGATTGAGGTGGAGGTCCTCCTCTTCTGACCTGCATGAGATTGTTAGGCTGAGTCATATTTATGCATCCCTGACTTAACAACAAACACATTGCACAAATACATATCCCGCACTGCAAGAATAAACAGAGCACCTAAGCGATTGAACTGCAAAATGACTTAAAAAAATCACAATGGCATGTAGCCGTGCACACTGACCTGTACAACCAACAATGGACTGCACTACACCCTGATTCTCCTTGATAAAAATAAAAAAATAGAAGAGATAAAATACAATAGATCCCGCGCTGGAGTGACACAATTTTTTTCTTCTGAACTTCACGAGCATTATGGACATCCTTCATCATTTATGTTGGGGCGGATATCCGAATTGTGGCCAGCATGCTCGCCGGTGGAGAGTTGGAGCTTCCTGTAGCCATTGTAGTTGGACGCCTTGAAGCGGGTGCTCCGTGTCTATGAACAAAATTTAATTGGTAGAGAAACCTGCCAGTACAAAATGAACTATGAGTCTAACACTCTAGAGTTGCACGCTCGTAGCACAAAAGCACACTCACAAGATTCATCAAATTGCCCAATGGATAAGACACGTGCGTACTCTAGTATACTCAACTGAACTCTGCCATGCATGTACTCTAATCTGAACATCATGCTTACGAGTACATCACGGAGTATGTAAGTAGCAGACTTATTAGTAAGAAACCATTTGTGCTTCAGTAAACTCAACTGAACTGAATATGGCATCGGTTGTGTTTGGCGCAGGTGAGACTGTTTGAGAGGCAGATGTCTAGAGGCCAGAAACAGGGGATCGCCATCATCGTTTTGGAGCACGGCCACATGGTGGAGTTTGTCTGTGGTGTTCCAAAGCACCAAAATAAATCTTCCATGGTCGAGTTCGTATGTTGCGTTCCCATAGAACCTGCAGAGCTTGCCCGTGGTGTGGTCCGGCCATCTCCGAGCAGAGTAGGTCGATCTCGCGAGATCCGCTCGCTATCCGTATGGATCCTACACGGGAGGCGGCGCTGATCTGGCGTGTGGGCAATGGCTTGAGGATCCTCGGCGAGGGGAGGCCTGGGATGAGGTTGGTGCAGGGGGTCCGACCCGATCTGGTCGGGGAGGTGCGCGCAGGAGCTGGGGAGTGGTTGGGATCCCCATGAACTGGAGGTGTGCCTCCGTGTTCAACGAGGAGACCAGATCGGGGGAGGAGCGGCCAACTCTGTCTAGGACGCCGGCCGTATTCGACGGATCCAAGCCTTTTGTCTGTGAATGTCGCGACGTTGGAAGACCACACTTGCCAGCGGGGAAGGAGGCGGGGCACGCTGGCTCGCTACGGTTGGTCTGATCTGACAGCAACCTCGTGGGAGGATGCAGTGAGCGGATCCCGGCAGCTGCACGCTCTAGTGGCGGCGCGGAATGGAGGTGGGCGGCATGAGGCAGAAAAGGGTGGGAGGAAGGAGTTGGCCGGCGTGGGAGAGGAAGGTGGGGTGAAGGAAGTGGCCGACGTGGGAGAAGAAGGTGGGAGAAGTGTGGTGGTGTCTGTCGGGTGGGTGGGCTGTCCACAGTAAAGAGAACCGCACCTCTGAATTCGAAGCACTGCAGCTCGGGTAAAAAGAATCGCATGCATCATTTTCGTTTCAATTTTTTAACCGTTTGTCAGAATTGAGTGTATGATACACCGTTGGATTCATATTGAAATGGATCATTTTCCGTATGTTGAACACTTGTCCAGATTTCTCACGGATTAAGAGCAGTTTGGAAAACGGTGCGGGGACATACTTTTGCAGCGGGAGTATTTTCGCGATTTCTCTTAAACCGTTCATCGGAATGATGCAAATGATATACCGCTGGAAAGATATCGATCAGGCGATCCATCCATATGTAGAATACTTTGTCTAATTTCTCACGGTTTGAGAGGAATTTGAAATTGAAAAGAACGCAGCCACTCTGTTTTTGGTTTTCGGATCTCGTAGAGAGTCAAACTTTTTAAACTTTTCTCGAAAAGATGCGTATGATACACCGTTGGATTCGTATGGAGTAGGAGCATCTTTGACATGTTGAACACTTATCGAGATTCTGCACCGTTTTGAAGCAATTTAGAAAACGGTAGTGCTGCCCTCTTGTGGACAGCGGGCGTTTTTGCGTAAATTTTTTGATTCGTTCGTCCGATCGATGCAATTGATACACGGTTGGATAGCTCTCATTGAGGCGCTCCATTTTCATTTATAACTTTCTCTCTAACTCCTTACTGTTTAAAAAGTAGCGTTGATCTTACTAAAATGCGGACTCACTTTTTTCGCGGAACAAAAAATCGGCGAGTGAACTGCATTGGTTTGCATCCGACAGTCAAGCGCACTTCATTATCACCAAACAGAGCGCACGTGTTCTTCGTGGACCCGAAATCGATCAAGTGAACTGCATTCGCCGAGGAACCGCACCGCATCCCACGGTGCAGGCGCACTGCATTATCGCCAAACAGAATTGCACGTGTCTTTCGCGGATCCGAAATCGGGGAAGCGAACTGCATCCTTCAGAGACCAGTTGCATTTATCGACCGAGAGAACTGCTCTTATTTTTTTAACTTATAACATAATTTTGTATCAACGAGCGTGCACCGCAAGGACGAGGCGAGTGGACTGCATTTTTTCAATTTTTTTTATGAACGATAGTGATACAATACTACCGGAAGTGAACCGCAATATTTTACGGAAGTGAACCGCGATATTTTTTGTACACAGAAGTCATGTGCACTGGACTACAAAAGATGGGAGTAGTGAGCTGCACAATTTTTTTCACAGATCGAACCACTTTTTTATATACGAGAACTGCATCATATTTTATATACAAGAACTACACAGATGAGTTAGCTGCAGAACAACACTGTAACCACAACCATCACGATGAACCGCCTGGGGCCAACAACAGCACTGCATCTACACAACTTATATCTTTTTTTCCTGCAAAAATATGTAAATGAACCTCTCTGTCCACCGAGGGAATCAATCTCTCCATGTCGTACTTGGACCTCTGCGTCCTGTTGCAGCAGTGCGCGCAGGGGCACTTCGCCCACTTCACCTCATCGGCCTGCCCGACGCTGCGGAACGCGCGCTCGACAAACTCGGTCGCCTTCTCCACCCACTCGGTCTGCGGTCTTCCGCCATCATCGCCGGTCGGACCTCCCTGCGCCGCACAGACAGATGAATTGATGGGAGGGGGTAAGTTGAGCTTTGCGACGAGCAGCGGGATCCGAGGGATCAAAATCGCCACGCCGGCCATAAGCAGCAAATCGGGGGCGAGGAGCGCCAGATCCGACGGCGATCCAAATCGCGAGCGCGCGGCACCTCGTGGGTGCTGTTCTGGGGTGGGCGTTCACGCGAGCAGGAGCAGCACAGGGTGCCATGGCCGGGCGCGGGAGGTAGGGCGTCGTGGCCGGAGCCTGGTCGCCGCGGCCTAGCTCGGGAGGCAGGGTGCCGTGGCCGGAGGCCGGTCGCTGCGGCCTGGCCCGGGGGCGGGTGGAGGGGAGGAGGAGCGCGCGGTGGAGGGTGGGGCGACGCGGCAGAAGGTGGACGGGGGTGGGGGATGATTTTTGCAGGGGTAGTTGCCTCTTCGTGTGTGGCTAGTGGGGAGAAAGTGGTGAGGAGCGGGTCGGCCCAGTTTTTTTCAATCCGTGCGGTGCGGTGCGGCTCGGTTGTATGGGTTAGCTGGGTGTTTTTAGAATAAGGTGTGTCTATTCTAACAACACCCCTTAAGACCTTATTCTAACAACAAAAGCCTTATTCTAACAACACCCCCCTTAACCAACCTTCTGGCGCGGCAGGGCCCTAGCTGGCGGCGACCCCCACCCTCCCAGCCTCCTGGCGCGGCAGCGCCCCGAGCCGGCGGCGACCCCCACCCCTCCCCGCCTCCTGGCGCGGCAGCGCCCGCGGCCGACGACAACCCCCACCCCTCCACGCATCGTGGCGCGGTACCGCCCGCGGCCGACGGCGACCCCCACCCCACCCGCTTCCTGCCACGGAGCGCCCAAGGCCGGCGGCGGATGATGATGACGACGATGAAGAGCAACTCATAAAAGTTATGCAGCCAAGGTACACAGACGTTATTGCAACATTTGGTCAGCAGATAAGAGTGGATGATATTGAGCGTCCACAAAACAATGTTGCGCCTCCAGAAACCAATGTTGAAAACGAACTGTCGGGAGCAACCGCTTCGTCGACACAGAAACAGTGGGATTCCGCCAAGGCCGCCTGCCACACATCAAATGGATCAACCCCCGGATCAGAAAAAGACACAGGTAACAAGAAAAGTACAATTCTCAACACTTCTGCCTCCCCGAGATCCTCGATTACACAGGTATGTTGTAACTCCTCCATGCCCAATAAACATTGTTGAGATGCAAACACCAATGGAGAATAAGCAGTACACACATGTAAGCTTCCTTGACTTACTGCTGCAGTTCGCTTATGAAATCTTTTTCAGCCTGCGCATTCTTCGTTTACAAAAGAAAATCATTTTCATGTTGCGGTGCAGAACAAGAACTTGCTGCAAGAACTTGTGCCTGTGAAAGGTATGCAGTTCACCTCTTTCGCGGCAGCACATGAGTTCTACAACACATATGCGAGGCATGCATGATTCGACAAACGAAAAAGGGGGACGCACATGACGAACAACTACATAGTTTGCTCAAGAGAGGGCAACCACCAAGAGACTCTGTCAGGTTATGACAGAAAGCGAGATAAAACAACGAAAATAACTGGCTGCAAGGCGAAAATAAGAGTGAAAAAGATCAAGGATGTCTTTGTGATAGCACATGTTGAGCTCAATCACAACCACAAAATGATTGAAAGCCCAACTATGCTTCAGCACTTCCACTCGCATAAGAGGGATGATCCATTGCTTGATAAACTAATAAAGGACATGCAGATCGACAACCTGACACACACACAGATGATGTCAACCCTGTTGAGAATGTCAGGAGGGCTACAATATATGGGGCGCACTAGCCGTGACTGGGTGAACAAGTACATACATTAAACTAGTTGATATCTCGTCTACTTGATGCAGTTCGCTTGTGTGTTTCTATGTGTTGTTTAATGCTGAGGTATGCTCTGCTTTCAAACTGCAGGAAATACCAGTTCGCAAAGGAGGAAACTGAGGGCGATGTGAAGAAACTGCTAGCTTTCTTTGAGAAGATGCAGGAAATAAATCCAGAGTTCTTCTATGATTACAACAAAGATGCCGATAACCGTGTGCAAAACATCTTCTGGGCGAACGCAAGCCGCCGGAGTTCCTATGAAGTTTTTGGAGATTGTGTCACATTCGACACGACATACAAGACCAACAAGTTTCACATGCCTCTGGGCGTGTTCGTTGGAGTAAACCACCACCTACAAAGTACAATATTTGCGGTGGCTCTCGTCAAAGACGAAACAATACCATCTTTCGAGTGGGTGTTCCGGACGTTCTTGCGTTGCATGAACAACAAGCGGCCAATCTGCATACTGACAGGTAAACTAAAATGCAGTTCACTGCTATCTTTTTTGTAGTCCATTTCTAACATCCAAAAAACAAAAAACAAAACGGAGAAAAAGAAAAAAAAAGAAATGCAGTTCTCTAAAAATAACTGACTGCTTATTTTCAAAAAAAACATGCAGATCAATGCCCCTCCATGGATGCAGCGATAAAGAGTACACTAATAGGCACGCTGCACAAGTTATGCCGTTGGCATATATTGAAGAAATACAAGGATCATCTGTCCTTGTTGTACAAAGCATACGAGACATTCAAAGATGAGCTGACATCAGTTCTCAACCATCCATTGATGCCATCGGAGTTTGAACGCGCTTGGCATGACCTCATGGAGAAGTATAACCTGCAGAGTGATGAAATTATGAAGGCGCTCTGGACAGACCGAGAAGAATGGATATCAGCTTACTACAAGGAGGTGTTCTCTGCATGGATGACGTTGACATAGAGAAGTGAGAGCATGAACCGGATCTTGAAGAGAAACTTTGTCAGGGAAAGACAAGACCTACACATATTTGCGTCGCAGGTGGACAGATGCATCCAGACGAGGAAGGGCAACGAGCATGCAGAGACCATGGCTAACGAGGTATGGTACAAAAAAATCTTATTAAGCTCGTATACGCGGTTCAGACTCACTACTGATTTTTCTTTGATCTTAAAAAATGCAGTTCTCTTTCCGTATGAACAAAAATGAGATGAAAAGTGTGATGTTAAAATGCAGTTCTCTTCTGTATATAAAATCAATTATGTTTTTGGTTAACCAAAAATAGCTAACTGACTGGCTTCTTTGTTTCGCAGGCGGAAATTAAAACTACTACTCATTTTGGTTTTGAGGTTCAACTATCCAGGATTTACACAAGGGCAGTCTTGGCTGACTTCAAGCAAACGCACTACCGCATCACTGCATTCAGATCAGAGCAGTCCCATGACAACCCAACAAAATATTTGGTGCGCCACTACAACCAGTCTGATGATTTTGACTGGGCGAGACATGAGTTCCAGGTTGTCGCTGATGTGAAGAACGGTATCTACGAATGCGAAGGCAAACTGTGGACACACACAGGTCAGTGAGACGAGAAATAGGCACAAAAAAGAGCATAATGAAGTTCACATAGTTCTGGTGGCAAGATATGAAAACAAGAAAAAAACTTATTGAAGTTCACTAAAATAAAAAATAAAAAGTACATATTTTTTATGCAGTTCACAAACCCTGAATTCTCTGTTACATATTTATTTGAAGTTTGCTCACAATGACAACCAAATGAAATAAATATTTGCTGCAGGACTGTTCCGCATACACATCGTTTGCATGTTAGATCAGCTGCGGGTGGACAAGATACCTGAGGAGTACATATTAAAGAGGTACACACGGAACGCGCGGCAAAATGCAACTTTTGACCGCAGAGACTACAAGAAAACTGCTCCAGATGGAAGTTCAATGTTTTGCCGTAGGAGGCTACTTGTAGAAACAACCATGGACCTGTCAAACAGGGGTGTGAAGTCGGATAGCGGGTTCAACAGAGCGTTATATGGGATGAGAGCACTCATAGAAGAAGTAGACGTGCTGAACGAAGAAGAGGCGGAGAACAACAAGAATGTGCGGAGTGAAAAAAAGGGAGATGAGCACAAACATGACACTGATGGTGCAGCTCTTACTATGGATGAAACAATTCTTCCCCCACCTGTTTCAAACACAAAAGGGAGAAAGAAGGAGAGCAAATCAGCAAATAAAAAAGCTGCAGCAAAGGATATAGGTTCTGAAAAGAAGAACAAGCCTGAGCCAGAGCTGGACAGCGAAGGGAGACCATTGGGAGTGAGGATGTGCAAATCATGCGAAAAGATTGCGGGGCACAACTCGAGGACATGCAAGCAGAGGCTAGAAAAAATCAAGGCCAAAAATGCCACCACATATGACCAAGCTGACCAACAAGAAGATTTGACAAAGAGAAGACTGTGCAGCATCTGCAACAAGAGAGAGAAGCATAATGCAAGAACTTGCCCAAAGAAAGAAGAAGCAAAAGATGAAGAAGATGAGGAAGAAGATGATGATGAGGAAGAAGATGATGAAGAAGATGATGAAGAAGATGAGGAAGAAGATGATGATGAGGAAGAGGGAAATGACGAAGCAGAAGAAGAGGATGAATACAGCGAAGGACCAGCATCAACATCGGAGGGGAAGGGCATTAAGAAAACATAGCATAGGCAAGCATCGCAGCCGCACGGGCGCGTTACAAGGAATAACACGTTCAACAAGAAGAAAACAAATGGAGCGACAAACATTAAACCAATTGCAGTGCACGCTTTGAGAAGAAGCAGCAGGAACAGAACATAGCTCAGCACACATACATTGTAGCCTTTTTACGTATATCAACTTCATCCATTTATGTAGCATATAATAGAGATAACTTGAATTTAGTGGACCGCAAAAAAATAGACTTCAAGATATAATGTTGAAGTCCAATTTAATATATATATAGCACAAAAACAGATATACTTTGTATTCAATGCTCTGCTGGTGCGATTGAGGAAAATGCAGTTCTCTCTAGAAAATGAAATGCAGATGAGATAGGAATGTCATTTTAAACATGCAATTCTATTCTGTTTCAAAATAATAATAGATGTTATAAAAATGCAGTTCTCTTATGTGTGCAGAAGCTGGGATGGCAGTGTGATGTTAAAAAAATGCAGTTCTCTACTGTTTGCAGAAGCTCATATGGGGAAAAACAGTAAATAATGTGGTAATGAAAAAAAAACGAAACTCTACATGTAGTAGAGACTGGGCTTATTCATGTGTACATTGCAGTGCGCTTACCGCGAACAATGCAGTGTGCAGCATGTAACCTGCGCAGTTCGCTTATTGCAAAATTTTAAAAAATGGAGCTCTTGATTAGCACACACATGCAGTTTTGTGTTCCAAGAAAATACTATTTTCCAAAACTTTTTGATTATCAACACTATAACCTGTTGAAGGCCCTGTTTTGCGCAATGCAGTGCACTTTGCAAAAAATGTTATATATTATATCGATATCCATACATAATAAGTGTGTGTGAGATGGATATGGTCTCCACATTTGTATATTCCAATTCTGTTAACCAAGTATGGGGGGCACCCTCCCCCCCCCAACCCACCACCAAAACACACCCTCCCATAAAAATATGTAGTGCGGATACATATGTTTACACTCATGTAAGGATAGTTTCCGCTGACAAGATAAAAATTATATGAAACTCCATTATATACATAGTCAAACAGAGTTGCTTTCTCCGTTATATTACATAGATGTACAAAAAAGGAACACATCCTAGTGAATATGTTTAACAGATCCCATACATAAAAAAGGAGCGACAAAACTATTTACAATGAAGTTTCTACAACACATCAAACGGGTCTGCTGTTGTTCTATGCCTCATCCTGCTCCTGCGAGTCAGGTTTGGGAGGGAGACCAAGAGACTTGCACATATTTTTTAGCTCATCCGGAAACTCGCTCGGTAGGACCATGTTGTCAGGGTGGAACAGAATCTGGAACAGGAACTCAGCCTTCCAATCCGCGATATCAGCTTCCCGCGATCAAAAAGCAACAAGATAAAACGAAACAGCAAATTGGTTATGACAAAAACATCATCTGCAAAAAAGGTGATACTGCTGCAACAGGGAGAGGAAAATATGAAGGATTACATTAGATGCAAGAATAAAAAGATGCTTACCTCGCGCTTTCCAAACTACACAACAAAGCTTCTACCGTCATACAACGGAGCCATCTTCAGAACAAAAAAGCCGCACTCATTGGGGCCCTGTGCAGGGGTGCTCAAAAAGCTAGCTTTTTTAAAAACTTCGACCCAGTCTACCGACTCCTTCTTCTTATATTCCTTTTCTCCGTAAACCTTCTTCATCAAAGCGGTCATCTTGAACATCTGTTGAATACGACATAGACAATGCACGCAACAAGTACACGTCACAAAAACTGTCGTTCGACTCGTCTACATGTGAAACAAATATACAAAGATGAATAAAGCGAACATTTTGCCATTTCAGTGCGGTCGTTGTGGTAGTCAGACTTATGCCACCTCGTCGTTTGACCAAACGGTCCGCCGTATCTCCTAGTGTCGTGGATATCGAGGGTCTCACGGTGCCTGTTTATCGTGTATAAAGAGTAGTGCTGGTCTTTCATCCGTGGTAACAGGATCTGAATTGGTTTTCAACAAAGGTGTTTCTCAGTTTGAGTGGGGGGCAGGATTACTAGAAAGAAATGATGCAAAAACATAAGAATAGCGAGCTGAAAACCAGAAAATCTGAGAACTTACTAATTTACAATTAAGAAGGTTCTCATCATCACGAACATAAGCTTTGAACTGCCTTGCTGCATCATCAACATTGAACTTGGTGTGCACAAAGGGCAATAGGACGTTTCCGTGTGCATATCTCTTCGCGCGATCATTCATTTGAAGCACATACTTAATTCATAAAAAAATGCATTAATGCAGTTCGTCTAGGAAAATAAAAAAGGATCTTCTAATGTAAGCAAAACAAATGCATCTCACCAGGCAAAAAAGCTAAAAAAGGAAACAATTAACAACAACAAAAAAATATTAATGCAGTTCGGTCTGGGCTAAGTGAAAAAAAGAGTTATGTATGCAGTTCCCCCTACAGCATTACATTATTAAGTTCCGAGAAACGATAAAAAGTGTATGCACTTCACTATATTTCTGCGCTTGAATGACTTCTTCAAAACAATCTACCTTTTATTATATACTAGAAAAATGCAGTTCACCCCTGTAGCGCGAAACATCTTTGTATCATATTAATGCAGTTCGGTCTGGGTCTAAATGAAAACAAAACACACTTCTCTGTAAAAAAAGTTATGTATGCAGTTCCCCCCTACAAAATTACATTCATCGATTTTCGAAAACAACAAAAATGTATGCACTTCAAACACATTCCTGGGCTTTGAATAAAATTATTCAAACAAGCTATCTTTTATTATATAGTGGAAATGCAGTTCACACCTAAAGCGCAACATCTTTGTATTATACGCTGGCAATGCAGTTCACCTACAGCAGAAAAAATAAAAAAAGGCGGAAGGAGAAATACCGTGATAAATAGAGGTGAAAGAAGAACGCGTTCACCTGATCGGTAAACCACATTCATTCGCTGGTCAATCTTCCAGTGACTAATGATATGGTCCATCAACTCTGGGTCCATGAAACTGGCTTTGTAGAAAGTGAAGACCATGTAGTCAACAGACACAGTGTATACTTCGATAGGATTCCTGTACATGAATAGCGCGGACCTGCTAAACGAAAACAACACAACGAGTGGGGATAGGGTTAGGAACGCAAATAAAGGCACACAAGAAAAAAATAAACGAGATAGCTACAGCTATAAGCAAAGAAGAAAACTAAAGAAAAAGGAACTAACTGGCATTGTTTCTTCCTGAATGCAGGGCTCGAGACAAGTTCCAATAGTTTCCTCTCTTCCACAAGATAGATGAATCTCGCAGGCTGCAACTTATGTACCGGCGTTCTATATTTTGATGGCTTCTGCACAACCCTCTTGTTGAATAGAATAACAACCTCACTGTCATTAAGACGTTCCACAGTTGCACTCCTCGTCCTCTTGCAAACTGGTGGCGGAGTCATAAAGTCCTCATCAGTACTTTCGGCGTTCGGAGGGTTGACTGCCCTCTTGGACCTCTTACTGGGTGCATTCTTCACAGGCTTCACAGGAGATTGTGCGCTCCTCGTCCTCTTACACACATGTTCCTTTGCATGCTTGACAGGGGGTTCTTCAATAACATAATTTTTAATGGTTGGAGTGTGGACCTGAGTTTCAAACAATGAAATTCCACCTTGATACGCGCCTTCATCAAAGCCCGCGAGAAAAAATGAAAAATAAAAAAAATGCAAAAGAATCGTGAATTTCAATAACAAAAAAGGGCATAATGCAACATACTAACAGACATTGTGTAATGTAGTGCACTTTTCCTGTGAAGAAAAAACATGAAACTTAATGCAGTGCACTTTCATGTACAAAACGATAAAAGATGTTACGTGCATGCAGTCCATATATAAATGATTATGCTAATGCGCATGCAGCCCTTATTATACTAAAATAATTAACAAAACAAGTGGACCTCCCCTGTTTCTGTGCTAATGAAGTTCTCTTAATATAAAAAACGTTGTGCGGATGAAAAAAAAGTAATAACCTTCTTTAAAAATTAAAAGGGATGTCAAGTCCAGACAGCAATACGAAGATGTCAGCCAGTTGTAGAGCATTGCCTTTCGGATGTAGCCAATGTGCTCACTGCTAAACTTAGCAACAGCTTCACCATCCCAACTCTACATGAATTGGAACATGAAAAATCCAAAATCATGCCTATAGAAAAAAAAGAAACACATTAATAAATGCAGTTCCCTCAAGAACAAATTGCTTCTGATACTAGTAAAACCAATGCAGTTCACTATCCGAAAAGACAAAAAACAGATAACATCTAACAACGCAATGGTGCTGATGCAGTTCTAAAGAAAGTAGAGGGAAATGTGGTACTAAATTAGTAAAGCAGTTCAACTCGATATACAAAAGAAACAAATGAACATAGAAACAACTTATAACACAATGGTGGTAATGAAGTTCTCTCAAAAGGAGAAAAGTGATACTAATATAGTAAAGCAATGCATCTCACTATACAAAAAAGAAAACCCCAATAGCAAGGAGGAACAACTATTGACACATTGTTAATAGCAAGGAGTATTTTAGCTACAGGTGATCAAAAAAGGTTGTTAACATGGCATCTAACTCAAGCATGGCATATCAGACAAGCATGACAAGAGGTGAAGCATAAATAAACTATCTAATCTAGTCAATTTAAGTGGGGGGTAAAACCTATACATGGCAACTCTTGCGGACCCCACGATATTTATTGCATTTGGTACTGTTCCACCCTAAACAATATTTTATTATTCTTATTAGCAAGCAAGAGAAGCATAAACACAATCTACATGCAATTCTAGTCAAGTTACATATAAGAAACATTTTTATTGGAGCAACGGTTAAAAAGTTATGACAATTACAGTTTACAGTGGCATGCAATGTAAATAACAGGCAAACAACTTCAAAACAGAGTCAAACATGGAAAAGGGAAGAATTTTAATAATCTACACAAAAAGCTAAGCAACTTTCATGTTTTACACGTCGCTGTTCGAGCTACCGTTAAAAAGATACGCGCATCGCAAAACGGTAACACGAATCTGCAAATAAATAAACTAGAAAAAAAAAATAGCTAACGGGCCGAATCTAGTGCTATTGGGACCAATAGTGCAGCAGCAGCAACAAAAATAAATAATAAAAAAACAAAAAAGGGGGCGTCTCACGATTGGGCCAAGGCCCAGCCGCGGTGGGCGCGGTTTAGCTGGATCTCGCACACGGGCGAGGGGACCGGTCGGGCCGGCCTGGGGGGGGGGAGTGGGCCGCGGAGCGCGAGGCCCACTCGGGGGGGGGGGGGGGAGCGAGTCGGGCGGCTGAGAGCTCGTTCCCGCATGAGCATGCGTCCCGGGGGCTGCCGGCGGCGGTTGACGGCTCTCCGGCTCCGGCGAGCCTGGGCGGCGTGTGGAGGCGGGGAAGGGCAGAACGGGTTCCTGGCGGCGGGATCCGGCCGGATCCGGTGGCGGCGACGACCTGCAGCAACCCAGCGAGGAGATCCGGCGGCTTCTCGGGCCGGTGGCTCCATGGCGGCCCCTGTTCCACGGCGAGAGAGAGAGACGAGGTGAGGAGGGAGAGAGGGGAGGGAAGGAGAGAAGGAGAGGAGGGGGCGCGACCTGCGAGGGCCGGCGGCTCGCCGGGGTGGCGCGGCGGCGGCTGCCCTCGCCGGCGTGGTGCAACCGGAGGCACGAGGCGCGGGGTCGGGAGCGGAGGAGCACGGGCGTGGGGCTTCGGGCAGCTCCATGGGGTGACGTGGCGGCTTCCTGGTCCTCCGATCTCAGATCCGAGGGCTGGGAACGCCCCTGATCTAGGGTTTCGGGATTTTTGGGGTATTGGGCGAAATTTGAGGCAGATCTCAGGGGGGTGGCTGCAATTTTTGCTAGGGGAAACCCTAGAAAGGGGTGGGAGTGTGGTGGTCTTTATATAGCCCAGGTGGCTGGCAGTTTGCAAAAACATCACCGGTTTTTCTCTCGCGCGCGCGGTGTTTATGTTTCTAACCGCCGGGGGTCCGCAGGACCTCCTATTCGGGTAAAGCTTCAAACTGCGCGATCAGCGCGTCGAGCCGGCGGCGTTCACCTCGCGCTGGAACTGTTCCGAGAACGCTTTCCGACACGCTATAAAAATAACCCGTTTAATTATTAAACGGGCTTTTTCGTTCCGTTGGCTGCGGCTGGTCTCGTGCGGTTTTCACGACGTGATCGGGTGAAACCCGGTGTCGCAAAGGTCGAGTGTCAGGGTGGCAAGGGTTGGTCTCCGTCCGGTACGAGATAAGACGGGGGGGGGGGGAATAATCGCCGATCGATAAATCGGGGATGCAAACACCGCAAACAAATGAGACAATCAAACAATTCACACCAAAAAAAAAAATTTTAATTTTTATGAAATCTGGGCTGTTACAATACAACACCACCAACAAGGGATCTCGTCCCGAGATCCAAGATGATTTGGGGGAGAGGGGGGAGAGAAAAGAGAGTCGACAATCTTCAACACCACCAACAAGGGACTCTGCTCCATGTCAACGTCGAACTTCCGTCGTGACAAATTTCCGCAGAGAGACGGCAACGTCAAAAAACGAAACCATCAGGTGTGAAGAGGAAGAACGACAATTCAAAGAGACGATCAAGGGAAGCGTTCTCACTGAAATCGTGAGGATACTCGGTAAGAGGAATGGGGTCAACGGACGACCAAGATGTTTACCCAGAGTCGGAAGAACTAAAGGTACTACATGAATTCCCAACCTGAGATCGGAATCGAGACAATACGCCACAAGCAAGGCATTGTAACGGTTATGAAACTCCACACACTCGAGATCCTAGAGGTTCGAAGGGGAATAAGGCGAGAATAAAACTCTTACGACACTTGTCCTGACCAGAGCAAATGTAAGGAGTAAAAAGATTCCTACTCTCCGATAACTAACTTACAAAATAGTTTTTGTCTAGACTCGACTTCGGCCAGAAAGGGGATTCTACGGTCGGTAAGGCTCTGATACCAAGTTGTAAGGCCGATATGCGGTACTGTTCCAGATCTAGATGTTTCCATCCAGATCCGGGGACAAAGCACATATCGGTCCCACCGCAACACATGACGAAGTCATATGCCCCGGATTTCCAACATGATATCACAACATTACAGATACAAGGATACATCATCTCATACAATCAGCATACAACTGCCTTAAATACAATACAACATCGGAAGATATATGTCTGAGTACAGACTACAATCAAATGCCTACTGGCAAAGAGAAAAACATCGATTCTCATAACCACACGGGTCAAGGCCCTCCGCCGGGATCCGCCTAACTAGTCGTCGTCGAGTCTCCACGTGAAAAGTCGATCACCATATCTGTTGTCGATCAAGAACCCTGAAAAGAGTTTGGGGGTGGTATCATGAGTACAGAAGTACTCAGCATCCAACTGTAGTGGTCAACTGACCCAGCAAGGACTTCATCACTCGTCATTCTAGGACAACTAGTAGTTTACGGTAAGGATGGGGTAAGTCGTGAGGTTGCTGCCGCACTAGCATTTATGAAGTGGCTAACGATATAGAGAGTAAGATAAGAAGCCAAGCATTCAATGAGGAATCGCCTCCAACAAGTCTTGCTATCAACTACTTACGCAATCATAACACCTATCCTATCCTTGTCCTCCTCTTTGCATCCCGACGAAGAAGAAGCAATCAAGGCACACACACACATTGATCAAGTTATATTAAGATTATCTCAGTTGTTGTTGTTGTCTATGAACAAGGAGTAGGTCTCAAGTCGTCCATAACCGTGGACATGGCTTCTCGAAAAGATTTAACCCTGCAGGGGTGTACTAGCTGCCCATTACAAGGCTCCCCACGCACGCCCATCTCTCTCAGTTTCTACCCATCACAGGCAGCCATTTTATGATTTAGTCCCAAGAGATCCGGAACGACATGTCCCTCTAACTAACAATGCACAAATCCGGGTGGCCCCCGGTGAGTCGACATCCAACTCAAAAGCCGGCCGCGCTCTCGAATCGGCCTCTACCGTCTGGATGAGGTCGGGTTAGTTGCCCAAACAGATGTGGACAACCCCCTAGCTCCCTGGGGTGGACCAACAAGAGAAACCATGTCTTCGCTGGCCCAAGTTGTCTGAAATCTGCCGGCCGCAGACCAGTCACACACACGTTTCAAATGGTAAATCAGCTTGGGCCACCACTAGAAATGTTTGAAGCTAGGTAGGTAAGAAAAGGGGACCCCATAAAATCCCACACGTGGTTAGGCACGCTCAGTCTTAAAACCAATACCCGGAACTCGGATCCTAGGTGACTCGAATGGAACAAAGCGTCGGGGCGGGATAGCCTAAACCTTCCATCCGTCGTCAAATATAGTCAACATTTATATAATCATATCATCAACAACAATCTCATAATGTGATATCCCAAACCCAGGAGTAACAGGGTAACATCGTAGCATCCTAAGCATGCATACTAAGTAGGGGCTGAGCAACGAGCAGTAGTAACATAGTAGTACAAGGTTTGCTGGGAGGGGACATGGCTGTATCGTTTTAAAAGAGGTTGTAAACTTGTGGTAGGATCAAACATCGAACCTAACCTAGACTAGCATGCAAACCGCTGGTTGAAATAGAATGGATCATAAGTAATGTATAGTCCTTGCCTGTTGATAAGTAGGGTTCCGAAGGTGTTGTTGATCGCAAGCTCGCAACGTCTCCGAGAGGTACCAGCGGAAGCACACAAGACGGTAAACACTGGAAAGCAATCAACGAGCAAGCATCTATTACTACGAAGCAAACACGAGCAAGCATCAACAAGAAGGCAACACGAGACATCACACCTACCGTCGAGAGCGGTTACTAACAGGTTAATGGAGTACTCGTCACACACGACGATACCGCACATTTGGAAAGGTTCAAGTTGTTTAGCTACAGGTGATCAACAAAGGTTGTTAACATGGCATCTCTCTCAAGCATGGCCTATCACACAAGCATGACAAGAGGTGAAGCATAAATAAACTATCTAATCTAGTCAATTTAAGTGGGGGGTAAAACCTATACATGGCAACTCTTGCGGACCCCACGATATTTATTGCATTTGGTACTGTTCCACCCTAAACATAATTTTATTATTTTATTTAGCAAGCAAGAACAGCATAAACACAATCTACATGCAATTCCATTCAAGTTACATATAAAGAACATTTTAAAAAGAGCAACGGTTAAAAAGTTATAGCAATTACAGTTTACAGTGGCAAGCAGTTGTAATTAGCAGATAAACGACATGTAAACAAAGTCAAACATGGCAACAAGCACCATTTTAATAATCTACACAAAAAACTAAGCAATTTACATGTTTAAAGCGTCGCGATCCGAGCTACGAGCTAAAAGATACGGGCACCGCAAAAAAAACAATACAATCTGCCAATTTTATTAAAAAAACCTAGCAGAAAAAAAACTAATCGGGCCGAATCTAACTCAACTGGGATGAGTCCAACAAGGAACAAATAGAAAAAAATAAAAAAAAGAGGAAGGGGGCGCCTCACCAGTGGGCCTGGCCCATGGAGCAGGCTGGCGGCCTGGGCTGGAGGAGCTGGGCCAAAACCGGCCCACGTGGAGGAAGTGGCCCAGCCAGCGGTTGGGATCAGGACGCCACCTGATCCAGAGCTCGACGGCGGCGCTTGGATCCGGTGAGGGCGACGCTCCGGCGTAGGAGACCTCCGGCGAGGGGAGAAGGTGCAAGGGGGTCCGGTGGCGCTGGAGGGGGGCGGACGGGCGCGGCGGCGCCGGTCTTGGGCGGATCTCGCCGAATCCCGCCGGATTCCGGCTGCTGGAGGTGCCGGCACGAGCTCCCTGGAGCTCCACCCATGGCGGTTGCGGGCTCCTGCAGGCGAGGGAGGAGAGTGAGGGAGGAAGAGAAGAGAGGGAGAGGAGATGCCCACGAGGAGGAGAGGTGACCGGGACGGCGAGGTGGCAGCCGGCGTCGGGCGGCGCTCCCACGGGCGGCTCGGCCGGTGCTCCATGGGAGGAAGAGCTCCACGGGCTGCACGCGCGCGAGGAGAGAGAAAAAAAAAACGGGGCTGATGTGGCGCGATCTGGGCCGCTGGATGCCCAAATCTGACGGTTGGGGCAGTTTTGGATCTAGGGTTCTGAAATTGAGGTGCTATTGGGAAGATCTGGCAAAGTGGAGGGGGGTGGCTGCAATTTTGTGGCTAGGGAAATCCTAGAAAGAGGTGGGAGTGTGGTGGTCTTTATATAGCCCAGGTGGCTGGCAGTTTGCAAAAACATCCCCATTTTTTCTCTCGCGCGCGCGGTGCTCACGTTTCTGACCGCCGGGGGTCCGCAGGACCTCCGATTCGGGTAAAACCTCGAACTGCGTGATCAGCACATCGAGTCGGCCGCGTTCACCTAGCGCTGGAACCGTTCCGATAACACTTTCCGGTATGCTATAAAAATAACTCATTTAATTATTAAACGGGGTTTTCGTTCCGTTGGCTACTGCTGGTCTCGTGCGGTTTTGGCGACGGTGATCGGGTGAAACCCGGTGTCGCAAAAGTCGAGTGTCAGGGTGGAAAGGGTCGGTCTCCGTCCGGTACGAGATAAGAGGGGGAAAAATAATCGCCGATCGTTAAATCGGGGATGCAAACACCGCAAACAAATCAGACAATCAAACAATTCACACCGAAAACAAAATTTTTAATTTTTGTGATAACTGGGTTGTTACAATACAACACCACCAACAAGGGATCTCATCCCGAGATCCAGGACGATCCGGGGAGAGGTGGGAGAGAAAAGAGAGACGGCGATCTTTAACACCACCAACAAGGGACTCTGCTCCATGTCGAACGTCAAACTCCGTCGAGATTCTTTCCGAAGTGAGACAACATCGTCGGAAAAACGAAACCGTCAGTGTCAAGAGGAAGAACGACAGCTAAAACCTGGTCAAAGGGATAGTGCTTTTCGACGCAATTCGTGAAAACACCGGACAAAAGGAGGGAGGGAAAAGGACGACCCAGACGATAACCGAAATCGGAGAAGCTAAAGGTACTACAGGAATTCCCACCTGAGCTCGGAATCGAGACAATACGCTGCAAGCAAGGCATTGTAACAGTTCCGATACTCCACTCACTCGAGATCCTAAAGTTTGAAAGGGGATAAGGCGAGAATAAAACACTTACGACACTTGTCCTGACCAGAGCAAAGGTAAGAAGTAAAAAGATTCCTACTCTCCGATAACTAACTTAGTAACTACAAAATAGTTTTTGTCTAGACTCGACTTCGGCCAGAGAAGGGATTCTACGGTCGGTAAGGCTCTGATACCAAGTTGTAAGGCCCGATATGCGGTACTGTTCCAGATCTAGATGTTTCCATCCAGATCCGGGGACGAAGCACATATCGGTCCCACCGCGACATATGACATAGCCATATGCCCCGGATTTCCTACATGATATCACAACATTACAGATACAAGGATACAACATCTCATACAGTCGGCATACAACTGCCTCGAATACAATACAACAACGGAAGATACATGTCTGGGTACAGACTACAAACAAATGCCTAGTGGTAAAGAGAAAAACACCGATCCCATAACCACACGGGTCCAGGCCCTCCGCCGGGATCCGCCTAACTAGTCGTCGTCGAGTCTCCACGTGAAACGTCGATCACCATACCTGTTGTCGATCAAGAACCCTGAAAAGAGTTTGGGGTAGTATCATGAGTACAGAAGTACTCAGCATCCAACTGTAGTGGTCAACTGACCCAGCAAGGACTTCATCACTCGTCATTCTAGGACAACTAGTAGTTTACGGTAAGGAAGGGGTAAGTGGTGAGGTTGCTATCGCACTAGCATTTATGAGGTGGCTAACGATCTAGAGAGTAAGATAAGAATCCAAGCATTCGATGAGGAATCGCCTCCAACAAGTCTTTCTATCAACTACTTACGCAAACATAACACCTATCCTATCCTTGTCCTCCTCTTCGCATCCCGACGAAGAAGAAACCGTCAAGGCCCACACACACGTTGATCAAGTTATATTAATATTATCTCAGTTGTTGTTGTTTATGAACAAGGAGTAGGTCTCAAGTCGTCCATAACCGTGGACACGGCTTCTCGAAAAGATTTAACCCTGTAGGGGTGTACCAACCGCCCATTACGAGGCTCCGCACGCACGTCCATCTCTCTTAGTTGCTACCCATTATAGGCAACCATTTTATGAATTAGTTCCACGAGATCAGAAACGACAGGCCCCTCTAGCTAACAACGAAAAAATCCGGGTGGCCCCCGGTGAGTCGACATCCATCTCAGGAGCCGGCCGCGCTCTCGATCCGGTCTCAACCGTCTGTCGCAGGTTTGGATAGCCGGTTAATCACATATGGGACACTGGGTCCTCAGCCGGACAAGGTGGGCCAGCAAGGGAACTATGTCCTCACTGGTCCAGGTTGGTTTGTAAACAACTGGCGGCCGACCAGCACACACACGGTTTCAAATGGTAAATCAGCTTGGGCCACCACTAGAAATGTTTGAAGATAGGTAGGTAAGAGAAGGGGACCCCATAAAGTCCCACACGCGGTTAGGCACGCTCAGTCATAAAACCAATACCCGGAACTCGGGTCCTAGGTGACTCGAATGGAACAAATCGTCGGGGCGGGATAGCCTAGACCTTCCATCCTTCGTCGAATATAGTCAACATTATAATAATCATATCATCAACAACAATATAATAATGTGATATCCCAAACCAAGGAGTAACAGTGTAACATCGTAGCATCCTAAGCATGCATGCTAAGCAGGGGCTGAGCAACGAGCAATAGTAACATAGCAGTACATGGTTTGCTGGGAGGGGACATGGCTGTATCGGTTTGAAAGAGGCTGTAAACATGTGGTAGGATCAAACATCGAACCTATCCTAGACTAGCATGCAAACCGCTGGTTGAAATAGAATGGATCATAAGTAATGTATAGTCCTTGTCTATTGATAAGTCGGGTTCCGAAGGTGTAGTCGATCGGAAACTCGCATCGTCTCCGCGAGGTACCCGCGGAAGCACACAAGACGGAAACACTGGAAAGCAATCAACGAGCAAGCATCTATTACTACGAAGCAATCACGAGCAAGCATCAACAAGAAGGCAACACGAGACATCGCACCTACCGTCGAGAGCGGTTACTAACAGGTTAAGTGGAGTACTCGTCACACACGATGATACCGCACATTTAGAAAGGTTCGAGTTGTTTAGCTACAGGTGATCAACAAAGGTTGTTAACATGGCATCTCACTCAAGCATGGCATATCACACAAACATGTCAAGAGGTGAAGCATAAATAAACTACCTAAGCAAGTCAATTTAAGTGGGGTGAAATCCTAGACATGGCAAACTATTGCGGACCCCACGATAAAAATGGAATTTGGTACTGTTATGCCCTAAACATAATTTTATTATTTTATTTAGCAAGCAAGAACAGCATAAACACAATCTACATGCAATTCTAGTCAAATTACATATAAAGAACATTTTAAACAGAGCAACGGTTAAAAAGTTATAGCAATTACAGTTTACAGTGGCAAGCAGTTGTTATTAGCAGATAAACAACATGTAAACAAAGTCAAACATGGCAACAAGCAACATTTTAATAATCTACACAAAAAACTAAGCAATTTACATGTTTAAAGCGCCGCGATCCGAGCTACGAGCTAAAAGATACGGGCACCGCAAAAAAAAATACAATCTGCCAATTTTATTAAAAAAACCTAGCAGAAAAAAAAACTAAACGGGCCGAATCTAACTCAACTGGGCTGAGCCCAATAGGGAACAAATAGAAAAAAAAGAGGAAGGGGGCGCCTCACCAGTGGGCCTGGCCCATGGAGCAGGCTGGCGGCCTAGGCTGGAGGAGCTGGGCCGAAACCGGCCCACGTGGAGGAAGTGGCCCAGCCGGCGGTTGGGATCGGGACGCCACCCGATCCAGAGCTCGACGGCGGCGCTTGGCGCCGGTGAGGGCGATGCTCCGACGTAGGAGACCTCCGGCGAGGGGAGAAGGTGCAAGGGGGTCCGGTGGCGCTGGAGGGGGGGCGGACGGGCGCGACGGCGCCGATCTTGGGCGGATCTCGCCGAATCCCGCCGGATTCCGGCTGCTGGAGGTGCCGACACGAGCTCCCTGGAGCTCCACCCATGGTGGTTGAGGGCTCCTGCAGGCGAGGGAGGAGAGTGAGGGAGGAAGAGAAGAGAGGGAGAGGAGATGCCCGCGAGGAGGAGAGGTGACCGGGACGACGAGGTGGCAGCCGGCGTCGGGCGGCGCTCCCACAGGCGTCTCGGCCGGTGCTCCATGGGAGGAAGAGCTCCACGGGCTGCACGCGCGCGAGGAGAGAGAAAAAAAACGTGGCTGACGTGGCGCGATCTGGGCCACTGGTTGCCCAGATCTGACGGTTGGGGCAGATTTGGATCTAGGGTTCTGAAATTGAGGTGCTATTGGGCAGATCTGGCAAAGTGGAGGGGGGTGGCTGCAATTTTGTGGCTAGGGAAACCCTAGAAAGAGGTGGGAATGTGGTGGTATTTATATAGCCCAGGTGGCTGGCAGTTTGCAAAAACATCCCCGGTTTTTCTCTCGCGCGCGCGGTTCTCACGTTTCTGACCGACGGGGGTCCGCAGGACCTCCGATTCGGGTAAAACTTCGAACTTCGCGATCAGCGCATCGAGTCGGCCGCGTTCACCTAGCGCTGGAACCGTTCCGAGAACGCTTTCCAGCGCGTAAAAATAACTCGTTTAATTATTAAACGGGGTTTTCGTTCCGTTGGCTACGGCTGGTCTCGTGCGGATTTCCCGACGGTGATCGGGTGAAACTCGGTGTCGCAAAAGTCGAGTGTCAGGGTGGAAAGGGTCGGTCTCCGTCCGGTACGAGATAAGAGGGGGGGAAATAATCACCGATCGATAAATCGGGGATGCAAACACCGCAAACAAATCAGACAATCAAACAATTCACAATGAAATTTTTGTGAAAACTGGGTTGTTACAGGTGGCTCCATGGCGGCCCCTGTTCCACGGCGAGAGAGAGAGACGAGGTCAGGAGGGAGAGAGGGGAGGGAAGGAGAGAAGGAGAGGAGGGGGCGCGACCTGCGAGGGCCGGCGGCTCGCCGGGGTGGCGCGGCGGCGGCTGCCCACGCCGGCGTGGTGCAGCCGGAGGCACGAGGCGCGGGGTCGGGAGCGGAGGAGCACGGGCGTGGGGCTTCGGGCAGCTCCATGGGGTGACGTGGCGGTTTCCTGGCCCTCCGATCTCAGATCCGAGGGCTGGGAACACACCTGATCTAGGGTTTCGGGATTTTTGGGGTATTGGGCGAAATTTGAGGCGGATCTCAGGGGGGTGGCTGCAATTTTTGCTAGGGGAAACCCTAGAAAGGGGTGGGAGTGTGGTGGTCTTTATATAGCCCAGGTGGCTGGCTGTTTGCAAAAACATCCCTGGTTTTTTCTCTCTCGCGCGCGGTGTTTATGTTTCTAACCGCCGGGGGTCCGCAGGACCTCCGATTCGGGTAAAACTTCAAACTGCGCGATCAGCGCGTCGAGCCGGTGGCGTTCACCTCGCGCTGGTACCGTTCCGAGAACGCTTTCCGGCACGCTATAAAAATAACCCGTTTAATTTTTAAACGTGGTTTTTCGTTCCGTTGGCTGCGGCTGGTCTCGTGCGGTTTTCACGACGTGATCGGGTGAAACCCGGTGTCGCAAAGGTCGAGTGTCAGGGTGGCAAGGGTCGGTCTCCGTCCGGTACGAGATAAGAGGGGGGGGGGAATAATCGCTGATCGATAAATCGGGGATGCAAACACCGCAAACAAATCAGACAATCAAACAATTCACACTGAAAACAAAATTTTTAATTTTTATGAAATCTGGGCTATTACACTGTTCCTCTTCAGAGCCGATCAAAACCGTCTCAGCTGCATCTTTGCTTGTCTCAACTGGAACATCCAGATTGGTCACAGCCAGATTGCCTTGAGGTTGCTCGGTGGCGCGAGGGGCAACATGAAAAATCTTGGGCACATTATCGCCAGACAATAGAACAGATGGCAAAGCAACACGATCAATGCCAGCAGCTGTGCCGGAAGAATCATCTACAACTCTAGATCCTTCACTCTCTTCTGTAGTGCAAGGATATCATTCTCTCTCTTCAACCTTGTCAGCATCCGCTGCATCCTCCCTTCCTTCAGCCCTTTCTGCATTATCAGCAATAACATCATCCTCCCTTCCTTCTCTTTCTTCTGCCTTTTCAGCCTCGGCAGAACCCTCGCCTACTTCTCTGAAATCTACCTTGTCGACCTCCACATTGGCATCCCCTCCTTCTCTCGCTTCTACATTGTTAGCCTCTGTAGTGTGCTCCCCTTGGATTTCATCATTTAACCCACGGTCCTGATGAATTAAAACAAAACATTAAACAAATGATGCTGATGCAGTTCACTAAGCGAAAAAAGAGAAAAAAACTAAATGCAGCACGCGTCAAATATAAAAAATAAATAACATGAATGTAGTTCTCTGTTCTCACCAGACCAGCGTCTCCTTCCATCTCTCTGGACACGTAAGCCTCATCAGCCTTATCAGTGCCACCATCTGCTTCCTTCCCATGAGTTTCAATAATTGTTTCGCGATCCTAAAAAAACAAAAACATAAAATAAATAAATTATAAAAAATGCAGTTCTATAAACATATTATTTGTAGTTCACTACTGAAAAAAATGCTACTCCTTCTCTGTTACATGTTTTTTCAGGAAAATGCAGTTCGCTGACGCTGCTGGTGCATGTATAATTCTTTGTTTTTTAAACTGCAAAACAATAAACTGCAGTTCACTACCACTGCTTGTGCAGTTGTACTTCTTTGTTTTTAGACACTACGAAAAAGAATAAACTGCAGTTCACTGCCGCTGCTAGTCCACATATGAATCTTTGATTTGGACACTACAAAAACATTAAAACAAAATGAAAATGTACAACAGAAAAGGTACAAAAAATTCAAACCTTGTCTATGGCACCTTCGTCGACAGGATTGTCTCTAGCAGCATCAAGAACGGGGGGCTGCAGCCTATCAGACGCGATATCTGAATCAAAAGCATGTTGGTCGTGCATGTCATTATCGGGCCGCGCGTTTGCGTTAGAAGACTCTCCTCCGCACTGCAATAATAAAAAAGCATGCAAAAACAAATGTCAATGGCGCATATGACATAAAAGAATATTAAAAACAAAGAAAATATTGATACAAAAGCAGTTCACATATGACATAAAGAAGCATACATCAACAGCAGCACGATCAGACAAGGAAGCCCTAACAACATTTTCCCGCCTGTCCATTTCCTTCACAAGTGCCTCAGCTTCCTGCTCGTACCTATCGCACTTGACATCCTCGGAATGCTTGAATTGAACAAATGCCGACTTGACATTCGGAACTGACAAATTAAGGAATTGAAGCTGCCCACAATCAAAGTTGTGACCGGCATCGATTTTTGCTTCGGAAGGACCTTTGCCAGGAGTAAATAGTACAACAATATTCCTCATCCTAGCGCCAAATGTTGGGAGATCAGAAGTTAAATTAATAACCCTGTCAAGAAGCTCGTCAACCTGGACGAAAATATTGCGGTCATCATGAGCCTCGCCGTGAGAACCTCCAGCAGACCCCCTAGCAGTGCCATGATCCCGCCTAAGTGGAGAACCCCTAGCAACACCATCAACCCGTCGGATTGGAGAATCCCTAGCAAGAGGCTCAAAAAAGCTAGGATGCAGTTCAGCGTTCGCAGTCCGCTTGTACACAATGTCCCCTATCGCCTTCCACTGAACAAAAATAACAAAAAAAGAAAGCAGTGCACATGTAAGAAAGTAAGAGGTTCACGTTTAGCATGTCAAAAAACAAAAAAGGAGATAATGACAAAACATAAAGAAACTGAAAATTGTGAACATACATGCAACTTGCCAAACTTGTAAGTATCCAGATGGATCTTTCCCCTTACAATCATGTCAGCGTTGTGAATCTTCTTCAACTCCTGATGAGGCAGAATTGCAGCACGTGGCGTGCGTGTATGCATAACAGATACATTGCGAAGATTCAAGCAATCGAGGTACATGAACAGGGGCACGATGGTGCAGCCCTCGAAACAGTTCTGCTTGCTCCCTTTAGAATTCCACTTGTACACTGCAGCCTGCAGCTCATCAACAACTAGCTGGCAAAAGTCCATCTGAGCCATGGAATCAAAGTTCAGGTTTTCGACCATGGCAGCTACCCTGGACAACCGAGTTGCAGGGATAGGGAAAAGCAAACTCCGAAAAGCAATGAGAAAGAAAACCTTCACAGACATATCAACCTTCGCAGGATCGTTAACCAAGTTGCCGAGAAGTCTAAGCAGGCCTTTCACGTCTATGCTACGAGAGCGGTTAAAACCAAGCTCGTTCTTCAGAGTAGCCAGAGAATCATCATGGCCGCTTTCGGCAGGCCTGGGAGCGGTGCGAGTACCCATAGGGAACTCGAAAATGTGATGAACAGCCTCACGATTGATTTCCAAAACCTTGTTTGGCCCACAGTCCAGTTTCATCGTCTCGGGGTTGATCTTTCCCATCAACTTGCACATAAACACACGAGACACATTCTTCTTCACTTTCAGATTGAAAACAATGCCGAAACCTGCTAGCTGAACCAAAATTCTGTGCGGCTCCTTCAACAAATCAACGACTTTACATACATTTGGAATAGACAACCGAACAGTCTTGTTGAATCGCCATTCCCCCGTAGCATCGTCTTCGGACTTCTTCCTTTTGGTACTCTTGGCAATCTACAAAAAAAGAAATATAGTGCAGTTCACATTAGCATCTGAATGTTATCTTGAGAATGCAGTTCTCTTATGTAACAAAAAGAAAATGAGTTGGTAGTGAGTTGTTAAAAATGCAGTTCTCTTCTATATAAAACAAGATGATATGAGAATGTGGTATTAAAATGTAGTTCTCTTCTTCATACATAAGATGATATGGAAAAAAAAGTATGTAATGTACTTATAAAAAAATCAATGATGTAGATATAGTAAAATTAGCCTCCATTTCTACAATGCGGTTCACAACATGTAAAAAATAGTGCAGTGCACTTAGATCAAAAAAATAAATGAAAAAATGAGCGCAGGGAAGTGTGTGTTAGTAGGATGTCGTCTTCACGTTTAAAATTCTATTTTTTGATAAACCAAATATGGGGGGGGCCAACCCCCCAACCTCCCCTTAAACAAACTCATATACAAAAATGCGGTGCGTTGCATATATACTACATTAAAACAATGCAGTGTAAAACTGCTAGGTTTCATTTATACAATGCAGTGCTCTCCGCGCATATAGTACGACTCATAAGACTCACGCTGAAACAACTAAAAAAGCTAATGCAGTTCACATCAATGGCTCGTGTGAAAAGGAGACAACTTAAAAGCACCAATAAAAACAACAGCAAAAGAGTGACAACATCAAGATACCTTCATAGCATCAATATCCTCCCCGTCGGAATCCTCCTCACCAGAGTCGTTGTCAGGCATTTCTGCAGCTGCCTTTCCGCGTGCACGCTTGGATGGGCCATCAAAATCAACACCAGAGTAATCGTCAACACTTGGCCGCTTTCTTTGAACACGATCCACATCAGCCTCAGCATAATTGGGCCTCTTTGAGTAATCAACCCGGGGACTGCCCCGTGGAGAGATTAAGCCTTCCTTTGGAACATTGTTGAGTTTTCTCTTCACAGTATTCTTTGAAGGGGCAAACTTAGAAGACTTATTTGAGTCTTAAATCCTCCTTACTATCTCCTTACCCTCATCAAACATTACTCGGTTCGCCTTCTGATCCCTCTTCGCCTTGTGCTCCTTCTCGAAACGATTAGCAAGCGCAATCGCTTTCTGCCTTTTCCTCTCGTTGTCGGCTGCAATCTAGATCGGGGACCATCCAATCCTGAGTAACTGGTTCTGTGCCATCAACAAATTGCGACTGAGTTTCGCTAATTTCAGGTAGACCGGATGTCCCGTCCTCGACAACATCGTCTGTGAAATAACGGATAATCAAATAGTTAACACCCCCACCACCAGACCCACCAGGACATAAAACTATAGGTAGAAGAAAGTATGTGTGTGAGAGGAAAAACTAAACTAAATACAACTCATATAAATTGGGCCACACATATATGGCAAAAGGCAATGTACAAAAATGCAGTGCACTTTTACCAAAAAAAATATAAGAGATTTATGGAGACACAATAACTTGATGCAGTTCGTTAGCGTATAAAAAAAGAAAAAACGCAGTGCACTATTACAAGTAGAGAAAATAAAAACATTAAAAACTTAATGCAGTTCATTCCAAGACAAGAAAATTGAAGAAATTAACTAGCTGCAGTTCAAATCAATTTCACAAACTTGTCTAAACATGTAGGTTTGTAAGTAAAATATATAATGCAGTGCACTATTACATACCGAAAAACGAGCTATTAACAAACAAAAATATAAAAATGCAGAACACTTTGATATACGAGAGAAATAAAAATACATGCAGTTCTCCCATAACAAAAGGAAGGTGCTATAAGATTTTATCACTTCTTCCTGGTGAGCAAAAAGTTGACACGAGGTGCGATTTTCCTAACAACCTTATGGCGACAGGGGCAAGTAGACATTGTAAATTACCAGATGGGGCGTCCGCGCTGATTGGTGAGACATCAATGGGTGATGAAGAACCTGTATTATCTACCAAAAAACAAAAAGATAAAAGAATCAGCCTGAAGCAGAGTGACAAAAAAAGATAGAACAAAGGATATGAGAAAGAAGTCCACATACATTTTCCTCCAAACCTTCACTACTAGGCAAATAGCTATACATGGAAAGCTTATTAGTGGCACATTTTATATGTAATGCGCCACTATGTTGTAAGGGGTGGCGCACTGGTAAAAAATGCGCCACCTATAAGCCCTTATAGGTGGCGCATTTTTAAAAATGTGCCACCCCTAAGAGTGGGCCAGCCCTGGATCCCCTTATACGTGGCGCATTTGGAGAAATGCGCCACCCCTAAGAACCTTATAGGTGGCACATTTTGGAAATGCGCCACCCCTAAGAGCTTAGGGGTGGTGCATTCTGGAAATGTGCCACCCCTAAGGAATTATTAGTGGCGCATCCAGAATGCGCCACCCATAAGCTCTTAGGGGTGGCGCAGTTCCCATATGCGCCACTAATAAGAAAAAACTGTGCGGGAAAATTCCTAAATACACCCCCTCCCCCGTGGACCACCTTTTCAATTTGAAAAAAAATAAAAGAAAATGATAGAAATGTCAAAAAAATAAAAGAAAATAAGTTTCCCAAATGATATGTGGTCTAGTTGTTAGGAAAATTTACAAATATGAATTTCGAATTTTTTTGCAAAATCTCCCGAGAATTTCGTAAAATGGGCTTAACTTTTGCATACGACCTCCGATGAAAAAGTTTTTTATATGAAAAATCATCTATTCGAAAAGTTATATCCAAATTCAACGGGTAAAACCTGTTGAACATTTTTAGAATCCTCAAAAACCTAACAGAAAAAAAGTTACGGGCGTTTGAAGATCTGGAGGCCCAAAAAAAGAGAAAAAATTGAATTTTTTTTGAACTTAGTAGTGGCGCATTTTGTATGAAATGCGCCACTACTAACAGAATTTTTTTTTGAAATTTTTTTAAAAATATTTTTTAATTTTTTATTTTAAAATTCAAAATAGTCTAGAGGACAAATCGGGAAGTTAAAAAAAAGTTGAAAATTTTAGATAGTAACATTTAAAAATAAAAAAAAAATCAATTTTTTAAATAAAGTTCAAAATATGCTAATGGTTCCATCGAAAGTTTCAAAATAATGTTGAAAATTTTAGCACACCCATGAACATTAACAAGGTCCTAGACATCAACATGGTTTAATAGGATTTATATGTTTGATATATCAACAAGTGCCTGCTAGGTGAGCTGGAGTGAGAGTTGAATAGAACCGAGAAGTTAAGCGTGCTGGGGCTGGAGTAGTGCTAGGATGGGTGACCCTCGGGGAAGTTTGACCACGGAGGTTAGTTTCACCTGAGATTAAGCATAGTAATCGGGCATTAAACATACTAACCAGAGGTTAAGAAAAAAAAAGATAAAAATAAAAAAATTGTTTTTGAGATCCAGATTCAAAATTCAAAATTTTAAAAAAATTAATAGTGGCGCATTTTCAGAATGCGCCACCCCTAAGAGCTTATAGGTGGCACATTCTGGATGCGCCACCCCGCATTCTGAGATGCGCCACGCCTAAGGGTGGCGCATCCAGAATGCGCCACCTATAAGCCCTTATTAGTGGCTTGTAGTTAGTGGCGCATCCATAATGCGCCACTAAACAGAAAAAAGGACGCCACTAAAAGGGCATTTCCTAGTAGTGCTTGGATTTCTTCTAGTAGGAGAAGCCATGCTAAATCTGTGTAACGCCCCGCTTTTCACCAACAGTAATTACTGTTGGCTAATGCCAAGTTACCTTGATTAACTTGTGATGATCACCTTGATCAAAGCTTGTTCAAATTCAACCCGATTAAAAATTCCAAAAACAATGTGACAATTAATGTTCAACCAAAAATTGTGGGACCAATTATATATAATCCCAAATATTCAGTGGATCACTTCCATATGTGCATTGGAATTTATTGAGCTCTAAAATAAACCAAACAAATATAAACAGTAGAAAAAAACCCCGTTTCATCAATAGAATAATTAAAACAAATGTTATATGATTTTATTTGTGGCCAAATGATTTTTTGGCACTGTTCTATAGGCCAACAAAAATTATGGGACCTATAACATAATTTTCAAAATTATAAAGCAACTAAAACAAATACAAACAGAAAACAGAAAAAAGTAAATGAAAAGAATACAAAAAAATTCTATCTATCGCCCATGGGCGAGGCCCACCCCAGGCCCAGCCCCCCCTCTCTCTCTCTCTCCTTCCCCCTGTTCCCCCCCACCCCACCTGCCCCCCTGCCCGCGCAACGCCATGGGCAGGGAGAGCCCGAGCTCACCTGCCCCCTGCCCCTACCTGCTCCCCCCCTCTCCTCGGTGGATAAGGCCGCACCCCCGCGCCCTCCACAAAATCCTAGGCCGCCCTTTCCTTTATCCCTCAACCTCTCGTTCAATCTGGAGATGTGGCTGGGTGCCTCTGTCGCCGCCGTCGCCATGGCCTGTCGCCGCGCGGCCCCGGAGCTCCTCACGCCCTACCACTGCACCCACTGGACCACCACGCTCCTCCACGCCGGTTCCATCTCCAAGCCGAGGTCGGGACGCCCCCTATGGCTCACCTCGCGCCATTCTTCCCTACCGATCGCCTTCCACCCCGGTGACGAATTCGTCGCCGTTGGCGCTCCCTCGAGCCCTCTGGTCTGCCGCTGCTACCCCCCTGTGAGCCCGCGTCCCTCCCTGCCTCTTCCCCCCTCCGTTGTGTTGCCGTAGGACAGAGCCGCTGTCGGCCGCCATTGATTGGGAGCGGAGCTCCCGTGCGTGCCCTCTATGTATGCTCGCCATGCTCCGCGGGTCGGCCGCCGCTGCGTTCCCCCGCCCCGCCCATGCTGGGGCTGGCCGATTTGGCCACGCCGCCGAGCCCCTTAGCCCTCGCCGGCGAGCAGTGCGGTGCACGGCTGTGGAAGCCGTGGGCAAACCCCCTCCCCTGTTAACCACCCCCCCTAATTAAACAATGGTTAAAAAATTAGTGGAGATAACCACCCAAGTGGATGACATGTAGGCCCACCCCTGTTAAGTTGTTAAAAATGTTTAGATTAAATCAATGTTAGCCCTGTGTGAATGACATGTGGGCCAGCCCCTTTAAAATAACCCTGGAATTATTTAAACTGTTAATTATAACATGTTACAATGACATGTGGCCCCCACTATTGTTAATTAAATTAAAGAAATTGTTAAGATCTCCCGAGCCACTTACATGTGGGACCCCACTGGTTAATTAGATTTAATTAGTTGAATTGTTAAAATGTGTGGCTGACATGTGGAGCCCACATGTCAGCACAGTTCTGGATAATGTTGGGATTAAATATTAAAGAAAATCTAAAAAGGATTTAAAAATGATTTAAACTTTGTAAAATCATATAAAATAAACCGTATATCAGATGAAAATATTTTATATATCAAAGTTGCTCAGAAAAATGTGTAGAATAATAATACGCCATTCGTATGTCTGCCACACCCCCTAACACATCGAACATCGACACACCCCCCTCCCGGGTCGTCTGTCGGTAATTTCCGGTATCGACAAAAGTTGCCCGGATGAAAAACTTTCGTATACGAAAGTTGCTCAGAACGGATCCACGAATAAGAATACGATACTTATACCCCCACCCCACCCCTCTAACATACCGAACATCGAACCGTCCCCCTCCGGACCGTCTGTCCGATGATTTGTCCGGTACTGTTAATGTATCCGGATGAATTTATTCCGAACACGAAAGTTGTTCAGAATAGTTCAAATAACTCGGATATCCCACCTATACGTTTGTCGGATGTCCACGACACCTCCGGCATGATCCCTTCCCCCTTCGGACACCCTGTCCGGTAAACACCCGGAGCTGGCTGTTCATCCCCGGATGAATTCCCGCTCCGAGCATATTGCTTCGTACTACGTTAGAGCACCGATAACATTTCATCTGTCATGTCATGCATTTGATTTCTATGTCTGCTTTATATTTAGTGTTCCTCCCCCCTTTATTCTCCGGTAGAGCCCGCTGCTGACGCCGACTACACCGCTGCCGAGTACGACCACTTCATCGACGGCCGTATCCCTACCGTCGAGCTTCCAGGCAAGCAGAGCCATTTTCCTTCCCAGATATCGCCTATCTTTCCGTACATTTCTTGCACTAGGCATGGTTACTGCTGCTGCTACGTTACAATCCTATTCAATTGCATAGCATGTTTTTGTCGCCCCTTGATGTACCTTCCTTTATCCTATGCTTCCTTATAAATATATATATATATATATATATATAATATTCAGCAGTAAACCCTGCGCATTGTTAGCTAGGTTTAGAATAGCGGGCCGTGATCACTCTAGTGAGTGAACGCGGATTACAAAATATTATAACTACAACAGGTACGGATCAATGCAGACGCCCTAGGGAACCTACAACGGCGAGACTCGGCCGAGTCGCTTCGAGTTTGACTTACGAGTGGACGGACTCGTATTTCACTCTCGTCGGCTCAGTAGCGTAGCATCATTGGGATGATACGAGGGTATTCCTCTTTAGTTCATTCCACTGGTGTCTCGGCACCACCAGGGTGATACGAGAATATTCCTCTTTAGTTCATTCGGCTGATGTCTCTGTCGAACCTCTTCAAGTGTACCATCGAGGGTGATTCCTCCTGGTTTCACTTGATGGTAGGCACTCGAATCAACTGGTGTCCTTACAGGTAAGGAGTCGGGTGAACCAACGGTGCCTGCGCATGGTATCTTAGCGGAACGGCAGATCAGGTGTATTCCACCGGTGTGCGGCGGGCCTGGTACTGTTCGTGGCCGACAGATATCCTGTTGTACGAAAGTCGAGCTCTTCGGAGCAAACGCGAGACAAGGTAAGGAGACGGTTCACCTTGTTGGTAACCGCACGAGTTGGTGGGACATTTGGGTAGGCACCGATGTTACTGGTGGTCCTGGCTGCTGTCGTTGTCCGCGACTCATTCAATAAGGGGCAACGATAACGGTTGTCTCGATAGAAAATTAATAAAATGCTTAACGGGTTCGCCGGATGACTTGAGTAGCCTTTTGGCTTGTACGCACTACCTATACTTGGGATTACGGTGTGGGCCCTCCGCGTTGTGGTCTCGTTCGAAAGATCTGAAAGACGTCCAGTTCAACATTGTGGCGCGGTCGGATCCGCATCCATGATAGAGTTGCGTGGTATCCACCGTCCTCACAACGACCCGGAGAGCGAGGGGTGATAGGCCCATGACCCCCTTGCACTTAGGGATGTAGACCGGCGGGGACCTCTCTGATGAGCCGTAGGATGGGCCTCGACGTGTCGGATAGCCTCGGTGGGGTGTTCCCTAACAAGGTGTACGCCACCCTGGAGATCCGAGCGTGTAGTATGACACCAGTGCTCCCCTGCAGGGAAGATAATCTATTCGAATAGCCGTGTCCACGGTAACAGGACGCTTTATGCTGAAGCCAGACTCTACCACTACAAACTACTACTATTAAACTGTTGGTTCCGGTTTCTCTTCCTCGCAGGGAAGTCGAGGAGGGGATCTCGGAGGCATTGATATTATTAATAATTACAACTTATTATTATACAATGCTGCAGCAACTTCTGCTGCATTGTTACTTTAGTTACTGTTATATTAAACTGTTGGCTGATTCTTACCTCATGCTGCAAGACTCGTCGAAGATGCTAGTCTTCGATAGGCCTAGCTTCTTATCCTTATTCTGAAATTCTACCTTGCAGTCCACTATATACAGCCTCCCCTTTCCATTTGATACAATGCATAAATGCTTACTAGCGGACTTAAGACTCGCGGGTATGCTAGATACTCACCTGCTTTATTTCCCCTTTTTGTTTTGCCTGATCGGCCGCTGCAGTCGACGTTGGAGCCCTGGAGCAGGAGATCCCCGATGCCGACCACCACAACATGACGATCCCCGATGCCTTCTACGACGTCGAGTTCCCCTTTGACCAGGAGTAGTTTGGAGGTTCCCAGGCAGGAGGCCTCGCCTTTTCGATCGAGTGTTGATTTTGTGCTAGCCTTCTTAAAACAACCTTGTATCCTTGTGCCTGTACTCAGATACTATTGCTTCCGCTGACTTGTGCTCTCGAGCTGTTGTATTCGAGCCCTCGTGGCCCCTGGCTTGTATTATACAGCTTGTATTATTTTATGTGTAGAGTTGTGTTGTGATATCTTACCGTGAGTCCCTAATCTCGATCGTGTACCTTGCGTGTATGATTACTGTACACGGTTTGATTTTGGGGGCGTCACATATTGGTATCAGAGCCGACTGCCTGTAGGACACCCCATTCCAACTCCTTGGTCGAAGTCGAGTCTAGTCTTTGCAAAACTACTTTACTAACAGTGCTGTGTGGCTTATCGGCCCACGTCGCAAACTTGGTGGTATGAGGATCTTTTACTCCGTACCTTTACTCTGGGACTCTGCTCTCTCATCTTTTCGGGTTAAAGATTTTGCTAACTCTGACATTAGGATCTCGTGGTTGCATCTACCCGGAGAGCCCTTCACCCAAAATGATCACTTTCTCCACCTGAAGATTCCGAAGATTACTCTCTGATAAATTCTCGAGAACCTACATATTCATCGCCTTTGCAATCCCCTGCCACCGATGCGTCTGTATGGATGTAACGACCAGATCCGAAGGGACCAAGTCTCTGTGCTTAATGTGCTAGTCCCTGGATCAGTTTGCTAGCACACACAGTACTCGATGAAATAACAGAAGTAAAACATGTCTTTATTACATCGAATGAAGTAAATATTACAATAATAACATGGCTTAAGGCCATCTAATCAAATACTTGCGGAAGCTATAATAGTAGTAGTAGCGAGTCCATCCGACTCCACGGCAAAAGTTGAGTATAAGACAGCGACCTATTCGCACCTTACTCCTCGTCGGAACAATCTGCAACATGAATAAGTTACAGCCCCAAAAGGGGTCAGTACTTTGATCGTACGGCAAGCCATATCACAGAAAGAAGTAAAAGCCCTGTAATACATGCAATTTGGCTGGTGGAGCTTCTACCTTTATTTTTGCAAAAAGCTAATTTTTCCCTATAGAATAATAATAGCTAAGTTCTACCATAGCATACGATTGAGATGGGAAACCCCACTCAATCTATCCCAAAGTGATTAACCCAATAAATTAATTAAAGATGATGAGACAAATCAATATTTCCACAACTAGTTGCTCAAATTGTCCATAACTGGGGACACGGCTAATCGATTAGTTTTACACTCTGCAGAGGTTTGTGCACTTTTCCCCACAAGACTCGATCGCCTCCTTTGTAGTTCGTCACACTGCATGGTGTATGACAACCGGAAGATCGAGACATGGTCTTTCAGAAGAGTTTCCCTTACTCCGGTAGAACCCATCCCACCTACTCACATCTACTTTCGTAGTGCTACCTAGTAAGAGTCCCTACAACTGATCAACCAAGCCAGAGCCCATAGTAGCTTGTGGCTGCACACGTAAGCTTCTATGTATGTCAATACAAATAGTCCCTTTGAGCCTGGGTGGCTTTCCGCAGTCATCACTGGCCACCCCCAGGATGCTCGCAACCATCCCACCCAGGTAGTTCATTAACTTTATCTTGGTCCTAATTACTACTTTATCACTCATACCTCATAATGATTCACTTCCCAATGCACGTCTACTTAGCATAGCAATATTCTATTATACGATGGTGACAAAGATGTAAGGATCAGACCTACCTCAATGAACTACTGGGTGTAATAGCATAGCATAACCTATCATGCAATCTAAAGAAGAAGAACTAATGCATTGAAAACATAGGTAATAGGGAGTATGGTCAAAGATATGACTTGCCTTGCTGTTGATTGCAGAACTCTAAAGATTGGTGGTACTCTGCTTCGCACTCCGGACAATCTATCGTGAGCAAACAAAGATACACACAATCAATACACAACCAAAAGCAAAACAATGTTCAAGAACTCCAAAATAAAATCCGAATAAAAGATTTTGCAAAAACAGATCAAGATTGATTTTAAAAGTGGGTTGCAAAGTGTCTAGAATATAGGGTTTAGCTAGGGTTTTAGTTTGCAAAAAGAATTAATCAAATCCGAGTTGTAAAACAAAAGTTACGATCAACTAAAGTTGAAAATAAAATCTGATCAGATCTGAATATTTTCGAAAATAACAAAACAAACTTTATGGTTGAACTGAAAAGAGGGCTTCGAAAGAAAACCGTGGGCTTTGGAATCACGCAAAACGGATCTACGAGTAAAAAGATATTACAAGAACAGTTTTGCATAGGATCTAGGAATTTTTTTTTGATCGAACGATTTTTTTTTTCTTAAAACTTGGATCTACAGTACACAATAATTAGATGGTTTCAAAACAACGATTTGGCCGCTTGTTTCATCTAAAACGGAGCAACGGATAAAAAAATTACGGCGCTTTTACTAACCGCGACGTGTAGATTAGACGCGACGAAGACGACAACTCCGGCGATCTTCGGCGTCAACGAGGACGTCTAGGGTGTAGGGCTTGATTAGAAGATCACAACGGTGGTGATGATCTCCAACGTCGTCCGTACGGGCGTGGCAACGCGGTGAACCGAGCGCGCTCCGATGAACTCCCGCGGTACGCGTACAATTTGGGGATCAATCTTGCGCAAGAAAAGAAGAGGGAAAAAGATGTCAATTAGAAGCACAACGAAGAGAAGAGTCGGTCTGCAGAATTTGGGGTCAAGGGGAGGCTCACCGGTGACGAAATTCGTCCAACAATAGAGCTCCGTTGGACCTAGATCTACCCCGAAATTAGCTCGATTTGGAACGGTTTGCTGCGAAATTTTGTGGGGAATCGGTGGAGGGGGTCATGGAGTATTTAAGGGACAAGATTTCGTGGGCAAAGGGCAACCGGAAGGTGTCCTATGCGGACACGGCCGCCGGCGTACGCGGTGTGAGCTCCTGTACGTGTTCGTGTTGACTTAGGTTGAAGAAGCGCACGTGCAGCGTAGCTGGCCGCTCGGGCTGGCTGCTTCGGCCGCTCGGGCGCGCGCCTGGCTGGCTAGCTCGGCCGGCCGGCTGGCCCGTTCAGTTTTTTTTTGTGTTTTTTTTAAATATAGGGGTATTTTTAATATAATAAAATAGCCCCGAAAAAATAACATCTTATTTTTTTAAAATAATAAAAATACGTAAAACGTAAGTACGTTTATACAAATATATACGTACTTTTCTTTAAACTTCAAAGAGTTTTATAAAATAAAATATAAGTCCGAAAAATACGAAATAAATTTCTAAAATCTTAGAAAAACATAAATAATATTTTCAATAAGTTATTTATACAAAATAAAATACTAAAGAAAAACTTTATTCAATAAATTCAAATAAACTCTCAAATAAGAATCCAAAATGCACACAAAAAAAATGATATGCATATGCTCTCTAGTAACTCATCCAAAAATAAATTTGGGATGTTACAAAACCTACCCCCCTTAAGGTGAATCTCGCCCTCGAGATTCGGGTTGGTCAGCAAAAAGGTGTGGGTGATCCTACTTGAGATCCTCTTCTCGCTCCCAAGTAGCTTCTTTCTCGGTGTGGTGACTCCACTGAACTTTGCAAAATTTAATAACCTTGGTACGAGTGACTCTGTCTGCCGTATCGAGAATCTTCACAGGCTTCTCCTCATATGTTAAATCCCCCCCCAGCTGAATTTCCTCCAATGGCACGGTGTCTCTCAGCGGAATATTTGTCATCTCTGCATAACACTTCTTCAACTGGGACACATGAAACACATCGTGAACTCCAGACAAACCTTCGGGCAATTCTAACTTGTAAGCAACCTCTCCTTTGCGTTCCAAGACTTTATATGGCCCCACAAATCGTGGTGCTAACTTTCCTTTAACTCCAAATCTCTTAATGCCACGAAGCGGAGACACTCGAAGGTATGCTCTATCTCCCACTTCATACGTTACTTCCTTTCGTTTAGCATCGGCATAACTTTTCTGTCTTGACTGAGCTATCTTCAGCCTATCACGGATTAACTTGACCTTCTCTTCTGAATCCTTGATCAAATCTGGTCCGAATAGTTTGCGGTCTCCAACTTCATCCCACATTAACGGTGTTCTACACCTTCTTCCATACAACGCTTCAAACGGGGCCATCTTTAAACTGGCTTGATAACTGTTGTTGTACGAGAACTCCGCATAAGGCAAATTATCATCCCAACTGGATCCATAATCCAATGCACAAGCTCTCAACATGTCCTCCAGAATTTGATTCACTCTCTCAGTCTGACCATCTGTCTGGGGATAAAAAGCTGTGCTAAACTCCATCCTAGTTCCCAAGGTTTCATGTAACTGATGCCAAAACTTTGAGGTAAACTGCGTGCCTCTATCTGATACAATCTTCTTCGGAACTCCATGCAGACATACGATCCTGGTCATGTATATCTTAGCCAACTTAGCACTAGTATAGGTGGTTTTCACCGGGATGAAGTGAGCCACTTTGGTCAAACGGTCAACCACTACCCAAATAGAGTCATAGCATGCTCGTGTCCTGGATAATCCTGTGATAAAATCCATACCAAGTTTGTCCCATTTCCAATCAGGTATCGGCAAAGGTTGAAGTAATCCGGCCGGTTTCTGATGCTCCGCCTTCACTCTATGACATACATCACATATAGCCACATACTCAGCAATATCCTTTTTCAACCCTGTCCACCAAAAACTTTCCTTCAAGTCCAAATACATCTTGGTGTTTCCTGGGTGTATTGAGTAAGGCGAATCATGAGCTTCTTGGAGAATCAACTTCCTGATCTCCGGGTCATTGGGCACGTAAATACGCTTCTATAACCATAATGTTCCGCACTCATCTTCATGAAATCCTTCTGCTTTTCCCTTCTCCATTCTCTCCTTGATCTCTGCAATACCCTTGTCCAACTTCTGAGCTTCTCGGATCTTTCCCAATAACGTGGACTGAATTTCTCGTGTGGTGACATATCCTCGTGGAACAATCTCCATGCGAAGATCTCTGAGATCGTCACACAATTCCTGAGGTAAACCTCCTGCTATAAGGGTATTGACATAACTTTTCCGACTCAGGGCATCTGCCACTACATTGGCCTTTCCTGGGTGGTAATGCAATCTCATATCATAATCCTTGATAAGCTCCAGCCACCTCCTCTTCCTGAGGTTCAACTCCTTTTGCGTAAAAATATACTTTAAACTCTTATGATCCGTGTATACGTCACACTTGTTCCCAATAAGAAAATGCCTCCAAGTCTTGAGTGCGTGTACTACGGCTGCTAACTCCAAATCATGTGTGGCATAGTTCAACTCATGAGGTCGAAGCTGACGCGAGGTGTAACATACAACCTTTCCATCTTGCATGAGAATGCCTCCGAGTCCTTGCCGCGAGGCATCACAATACACTTGAAAATCCTTGCGCACATCGGGCAGAATCAGCACTGGGGCTGTAACCAAACGCTTCTTCAATTCCTGAAAACTGGCTTCATATTCCTCCATCCAGACGAACTTAGTGTCCTTCTTCAACAATTCCGTCATAGGTTTGGCAATCTTGGAGAAACTCTCGATAAATCTCCTGTAATAACCCGCAAGTCCAAGAAAACTACGGATTTCACCAACGGATGTGGGCGCCTGCCATTCTGTGACTGCTTCAACCTTGGATGGGTCCACTGCGATTCCTTCGCCTGACACAACATGTCCAAGAAATCCCACTCCCTTCAACCAAAATTCACACTTACTAAACTTGGCATAAAGTTGATGTTCCCTAAGTTTCTCCAAGACTAAGCGTAGGTGTTCTTCATGCTCCTCTTCATTCTTGGAATAAATCAAAATATCATCAGTGAACACCACAACAAATTTGTCCAAAAACTCCATGAAGACCTTGTTCATCATGTTCATAAAGTATGCAGGGGCATTGGTTAGACCGAAAGACATGACTGTGTACTCATAGAGTCCATATCTCGTGGTGAAGGCGGTCTTGGGTATATCCTTCTCACGGATCTTCAACTGGTGATATCCCGATCGGAGATCGATCTTGGAAAACACACTAGCTCCTTCCAACTGGTCAAACAAATCATTGATCATTGGTAGTGGATACTTGTTCTTGATAGTCACCTCGTTCAACGAGCGATAATCCACGACCATCCTTAGAGATCCATCCTTCTTCTCCACTAAAAGCACTGGGGCTCCCCAAGGTGATGAACTCGGGCGAATATACCCTTTCTCCAATAACTTCTTAATTTGCTTCTTAATTTCCTCTAAGTCATTTGCGGGCATTCTATACGGCCTTTTGGATATAGGTCCGGTGCCTGGCAATAACTCGATCAAAAACTCGATATCCCGGTCCGGTGGCATTCCGGGCAATCTATCGTGAGCAAACAAAGATACACACAATCAATACACAACCAAAAGCAAAACAATGTTCAAGAACTCCAAAATAAAATCCGAATAAAAGATTTTGCAAAAACAGATCAAGATTGATTTTAAAAGTGGGTTGCAAAGTGTCTAGAATATAAGGTTTAGCTAGGGTTTTAGTTTGCAAAAAGAATTAATCAAATCCGAGTTGTAAAACAAAAGTTACGATCAACTAAAGTTGAAAATAAAATCTGATCAGATCTGAATATTTTCGAAAATAACCAAACAAACTTTATGGTTGAACTGAAAAGAGGGCTTCGAAAGAAAACCGTGGGCTTTGGAATCACGCAAAACGGATCTACGAGTAAAAAGATATTACAAGAACAGTTTTGCATAGGATCCAGGAATTTTTTTTTTGATCGAACGAGATTTTTTTTTCTTAAAACTTGGATCTACAGTACACAATAATTAGAGGGTTTCAAAACAACGATTTGGCCGCTTGTTTCATCTAAAACGGAGCAACGGATAAAAAAAATTACGGCGCTTTTACTAACCGCGACGTGTAGATTAGACGCGACGAAGACGACAACTCCGGCGATCTTCGGCGTCAACGAGGACGTCTAGGGTGTAGGGCTTGATTAGAAGATCACAACGGTGGTGGTGATGATCTCCAACGTCGTCCGTACGGGCGTGGCAACGCAGTGAACCGAGCGCGCTCCGATGAACTCCCGCGGTACGCGTACAATTTGGGGATCAATCTTGCGCAAGAAAAGAAGAGGGAAAAAGATGTCAATTAGAAGCACAACGAAGAGAAGAGTCGGTCTACAGAATTTGGGGTCAAGGGGAGGCTCACCGGTGACGAAATTCGTCCAACAATAGAGCTCCGTTGGACCTAGATCTACCCCGAAATTAGCTCGATTTGGAACGGTTTGCTGCGAAATTTTGTGGGGAATCGGTGGAGGGGGTCATGGGGTATTTAAGGGACAAGATTTCGTGGGCAAAGGGCAACCGGAAGGTGTCCTATGCGGACACGGTCGCCGGCGTACGCGGTGTGAGCTCCTGTACGTGTTCGTGTTGACTTAGGTTGAAGAAGCGCACGTGCAGCCTAGCTGGCCGCTCGGGCTGGCTGCTTCGGCCGCTCGGGCGCGCGCCTGGCTAGCTAGCTCGGCCGGCCGGCCGGCCGGCCCGTTCAGTTTTTTTTTGCGATTTTTTTAAATATAGGGGTATTTTTAATAAATAAAATAGCCCCGAAAAAATAACATCTTATTTTTTTTAAATAATAAAAATACGTAAAACGTAAGTACGTTTATACAAATATATACGTACTTTTCTTTAAACTTCAAAGAGTTTTATAAAATAAAATATAAGTCCGAAAAATACGAAATAAATTTCTAAAATCTTAGAAAAACATAAATAATATTTTCAATAAGTTTATTATACAAAATAAAATACTAAAGAAAAACTTTATTCAATAAATTCAAATAAACTCTCAAATAAGAATCCAAAATGCACACAGAAAAAAGGATATGCATATGCTCTCTAGTAACTCATCCAAAAATAAATTTGGGATGTTACAATGGATGATTACATCCACCTCCCAATCTGGAAATCATAATTCCCATTTTCTTAAGCCTCGAATTTTTCCGATGCTTCTATAACCCGATGCCTTTGCGTTCTTTCTCCTTCTGGTTGAGTGCCGATAATCACATCAGATTCTTTGAGAACCACCCGATCTTTGGTGGATTATTATCCGACTAATCTTACATTGCTTCTTCCATGTGTCGATTGGATTCGTCGTGTGAGATACCATCCTTGCCCTCGATGATTTATGTTATCATCGACAACTTCCCTTGACTCTCTGCCAATACAACTTGGTCATGTATATCGTGCTCTGCTTTCCCTTGGGAAAGATATATACCTGATACTTGTGTATCATCACATTTTCCTTTCCATTGGTCTGTTTAACCTTTCTTGTAATATATCTTATCTAGGCAGTGATAATTCACATGCTTATGAAAACACCTCGGTGTACAACCTCGTCAGTAACCCCTTGTTGCCATTGTTGATGACATTTCGGTAACCACCGGGACGAGAACTTTGCCAATTGGCCGCCTCGTATTAACGAGCAGGAAAATGGTTCTCAATGTCCACTGCTCCTGGTACCGATGTTGTTGCCAACATAGCTGACAAGCTATTTTCTGACAATCCTTGCATCGTGATCGCGTAATATGCCACCACTCTAAGCCACAGTTCCACAGTATCAAAACCTGACTCTCTTGTACCTTTCCGTTCTCGAGGTTATTCCTCTTGATTGACCTCGTATGCAACTGACGAGTCCTCTACCTTGTGATATTCAGTTCGATATCAGACTCAATGCTTATGCCTGATGCTCTGGACCCCTTTTCATCCTCCGTTATCATCATCGAGTGCATGCCTATTCGCTTGAAATTTCTCATACCTTCTCTCATTTTCTCTCGATGTATTCCCTTGGGTTTAAACTCGAGAGATACTTTGTACCCTATTCCCTTGGACAACCTCGGTTGATTAACCTGGTACCGATATGAACCCCTTAAGTTTTCCCCCTCCTACCCTATCCATAAGTACGATGGAGCCCCGATGGAAGGATGACAACACGTCGAGCTGCACTGATGCAGAGAAATGAAGACATAAACGTGAAGGATTAACTTCTTCGAGAAGGGAAACAATAACCAGAAGATTTGTTTGAATACGAAACCGAAACCTTACCCCTTACACTCCTTTCAATTCTCGGGACGAGAATCCTTTGTAGTGGGGGAGATTTGTAACGCCCCGGTTTTCACCAACAGTCATTGCTGTTGGTTAATGCCAAGTTACCTTGATTAACTCGTGATGATCACCTTGATCAAAGCTTGTTCAAATTCAACCCGATTAAAAATTCCAAAAACAATGTGACAATTAATGTTCAACCAAAAATTGTGGGGCCAATTATATAAAATCCCAAATATTCAGTGGATCACTTCCATATGTGCATTGGAATTTATTGAGCTCTAAAATAAACCAAACAAATATAAACAGTAGCCAAAAACCCAGTTTCACCAATTGAATAATTAAAACAAATGTTATATGATTTTATTTGTGGCCAAATGTTTTTGTGGCACTGTTCTATAGGCCAACAAAAATTATGGGACCTATAACATAATTTTCAAAATTATAAAGCAACTAAAAGAAATACAAACAGAAAACAGAAAACAGTAAATGAAAAGAATACAAAAAAATCATATCTACCGCCCATGGGCGAGGACCACCCCAGGCCCAGCCCCCCTCTCTCTCCTTCCCCCTGTCCCCCCACCCCACCTGCCCCCCTTCCCGCACAGCGCCATGGGCAGGGAGAGCCCGAGCTCACCTGCCCCCTGCCCCTACCTGCTCCCCCCTCTCCTCGGTGGATAAGGTCGCACCCCCGCGCCCTCCACGAAACCCTAGGCCGCCCTTTCCCTTCTCCCTCAACCTCTCGTTCGATCTGGAGATGTGGCCGGGTGCCTCTGTCGCTGCCGTCGCCATCGCCCTGTCGCCGCGCGGCCCCGGAGCTCCTCACGCCCTGCCATTGCACCCACTGGACCACCACGCTCCTCCACGCCGGTTCCATCTCCACGCTCCTCCACGCCGGTTCCATACTATTTCTTCTGCTGACTTGTGCTCTCGAGCTGTTGTATTCGAGCCCTCGTGGCCCCTGGCTTGTATTATACAGTTTGTATTATTTTATGTGTAGAGTTGTGTTGTGATATCTTACCGTGAGTCCCTAATCTCGATCGTGTACCTTGCGTGTATGATTACTGTACACGGTCTGATTTTGGGGGCATCACAATCTGCAAACAACAACAGATAATAATCAAACCCTAGAAAAGAAAACCTGAGCACATACAGATAAAAAAAACCTAGATGGACATTGCTAGGATTTCAAGGCCGCTAATACCACAACCTTCTCTTAAAAAAACGCATGTTGCAATTCGAGCCTGGAAAACGATAGTTAAAAAGCAAAGGAAGGTGGTCGCTCCAAAAACTAACCCTAGAAACAAATCTGGACGCCGATGACGATTTCCTGCGACGAAATCGACGGAGAGGAGAGAATAGCTATGGAGCCGATAGACGGTAGGGACTAACCGTGGGACGCTGTGACGAGCGACGGAACTGCAGGGCAACGGCGCAGCAGACGGCGGCGAACGGCGGCGGCTGCGGGCGTCGTCCCTCTCCGCCGTGAGCACCGTGGAGAGGTACATCGACGACTACAAGGAAGCTCTGTAGGGCCGCCGCGAGAAGATTGTCGGCATTGACGTCGAGTACACACCTGATAGGAGGCACGCCACCCTGATTCAGCTCTCAATAGGCAAGGACCATGCGGTGCTGCTTTTCCAGGTATGCGCAAGAGATGCGTCTCCTTCGACAAGTTCCTCGCCAACTCAAAGTAAGCACTTCTTTTCTATTGGGGTAATACATAGTTGCAGGCCTGTGGATATCTCCTTGACATCTGTATGCAGTTTTGTTTGCCGTCTGTATGAAGTTCGCTAATGAATAACTTGTGGTCCACGTAGGTACGAGTCCGCTGGTTTCTGCATAGACCAGGACAAAGAAAAGCTTTCGCAGAGCGACCTGTACGTATCCAACTTCACCGACATTCAGGCGAACTAGAGGGTGCCTGAAGGAACGAAGGACCTGGACTCACTTGGCGATGTGTCAGACGCCATCATCGACGACTACTACGCAGACATGAAGACCAAGATGACAAACCAAGAGCACAACCAGTGGGCTGACGTTCTCACCAAGAAGCACATTGAGTATGCTGCGAAGGACGCCTACACTGCGTTCGAGATATGGAACCACATCACAAAAGTGCAGAATGGCCTCACCCGCGCTATAAAGGAGCGGACCAGGAAGCGCCCGAGGGGATCCTGGGGCAAGGGGAGCTGGGGCAAGGGGAGCGCAGGATCACCTTCCAACTCCGGCTGGGCCGAGTGGAACTGATGATGCAGTCCATATGTTGGTAAACCAGAGGGGTTCATGTCACGAGTGCTCTAGTTATTTCCTTCTGCATAGGTCAAGAAAAGTTTTCTTTCGTTGTAGTTTGCTTTGGAACAATACTTGCTTGTGTTGTTTAGGTTTGCTTGATGATGTACTTTGCTTGTTATGAGCACAGAAACCCCTTGGTTTGTATATATAAAAATTTGCAGTTCTGAATGTGTTATCGAAGTGGTTCACATACAAAGGTTGATGCAGTCATCTTTTATTACAACTGTAGTTCCGTGTGTGGTCTGCTTGGAAAAATGAAGCTATGTGGGTGCTTCCATTCTGTATATCTCTTCAACTCCTGTTCACTTCTACTCTAGTCTACTATCTTATACATAAAAAACTCTCTCTGAAAGAAGTTCACTTATAAATCTTATCAAAAAAGAAGGTAAGATATCAAGCAGAAACACATGCCATTCTCAGCAGAAAGTGGACAATATTAATATAATGTTTCACTGCCTTTTCAAAAAAAAAAGGACACAAAAAGATTGTTCGCCATTCAAACTTACATGATAACTAGATGCCACACAGTATGGCACATTATTACAATGAAATGTTTTCATGCAACTGCTAAAATAAAACAGAACTCATGTAAAGAAAATTTAACTTAATTTCCAAGAAATTTGCATGCCTATAGAACATAGCCACGACAACATCCCCAGCCTGAAGACCAGATTCCTCCACCAATTCCTTCTAGCCATCTTTGAGAACCAAATAATCATCAGAGCTGACAGAGTACATGACGTCAACATTATGATACCCATTCTTGCTAACAAAGACCAGATTAACACAACTTTCTGAAACCCTGACTAGACCAGAAGGAAATTTCTGCAAAACAACAACAAAAAATTATAAATAAAGTATAACACAGGAGCTGTTGTTGTTTACAATCTTCATAATAAAACTCTATATAAAAAGCAGTTCACTTAAATTAACAAATATTAAAAAATGCTTCTTCACAAACTAATTCTGCTGAAAGATATATATGAAAGCAGTTCACTAGTGCTGCTCAGAAAAATGTTTCTTCAAAGAATATAAATAGAGTGTAAGAAAATGAAAATATTCAACAGCTGTTGTTGTTTACAATCTTCATAATAAAACCCTGTATATGAAAGCAGTTCACTTAAACTAACAAAAAAATGCATCTTCAGAAACTAAATTCTGCTGCAATCTTCACAATATAAAGATCTATATGAAAGAAGTTCACTACTGCTGCTGCGAAAATATGTCTCTTCAGAAACTAACAATACTACATTAATCAGATGGGGCTGAACTGCACACAAACAGAAAAGACAAATATATGGGAAATACGATGAATCTATGGGAAAGCAGTTCACTAGTGCAGTTGAAAACAAATGTTTCTACAGAAAACTGAATCCTGCTACAAATATTAAGCTACAGATAAATACACACAACGAAAACAAAGGAAAAAATATCTGAGTAACAAATACATACCCATGAATCATTGACATCAACGTGGATCATTTGGTGGACGAAGGGAGCTCTAAATCCAATAAATGGAGAGAATAGAAGGGAATAGAGAGTGTTGTGTCGCTGCTTGTGATTCAGAACCAAACCTTCAGAGAACACGCAGGTCTCCATCATGGGCTCCATCCTTGCCAAGCAGCCGCACGAGCAATCCATTTTGCTAGGGGAAAAGGATATGGTTTGGGGGAAGAACACGGATCTGATGGGAACACGAGGGTGGGGTGGGGGGGAGGGGAGGGGACTATCTGCTAGCCGCCGCGAATAAGATATGACGGGTGGAAATGGACCCAGCCGTATATATACACAACTGACGCCAAGAAAAAAAAGATGCAAAAAAAAAACTAATGCAGTTCGGAGATATAGTCAGATGCAGTGCTGGACAGTGATCAAATGCAGATCGTATGGCAAATAATTGCAGCTGGTTGTGCGTGCCCAGTGAAAAACAAAATTGATAACTAACAACTCGATATGCCTAGTTCCTCTCCGCAATTCGCTCAACAAAAACGCCAACGTTAGAAATGCACTACATCACAAAAAGCAATCGCGCGTCAAAGTCGAACTCAACGCGTGACCGAGAGGCCGAGTTCTTCGCCCACGTGCAAAAATTTGCCAAATTAACCAACAAATTGAACGAATTAGCAACTCAATTCGTCGCGGATTAACACAAACAGATTCGCGATCTTACAAACAGAATGAATTTGCGACGTAATTGAGCCTGGTCCCCGCGAAAACGATGTCAGGGCACTGCTCGGGACGAAGAACCGAGACGATTCTGCTACCTACATCGATTCCGGTGATTCTTTCGCGAAATTTCGTGTTTTAGCACACAATACATCATCGCGGATCATTGTGGGCACAAGATCACTAACGAAACAATCAAAACTAGTCGGAAATGCTACATCGTTGATGCAGTTCTCCATTACCTCGAATGCAGTTCGTAATAGTATACAGAAGCAGTGCACATAGATTTCTGATGCAGTTCGGAATGTTGTCAAAATAGTTATTCTGACAACGGTGTCAGAATAGACCGGCTGTATATATATATCTGATGGTCTATTCTACTAGCACCCTCTAAGACCTTATTCTACTAACAAATCCTTATTATCGTAACACCCCACTAACACAGCAAAACCGACCCGACCCGACCCGCACCAAAGGCAATATGACTCAACCGACCCACGCAAAAAAAACCACCCCACCCTCCCATGCCTTATCCTCTCCGCAACTTCCCTCGCACTTCACATCCCCACGTCCCTCCCACCCCGCCACCTCGCGCCGCCACCAGGGCATCCCACCCCGGCCACCTCCCGCCGCCCCCAGGGCACCTCGCGTCGTCGCACCGCCTCCCCGGATCCGCCACCTTGCGCCCCCGCCCCCGCCTCGGCCCGGCCAACGGGCACCGTCGCCCCGGCACCAGCTAAGCCGCCAGCTGCGGATCCGGCCACCATTGTCCCCGGCGAGGCCTTCAGCCACGGATCCGGTGACCGCGCTCCCCGGCGAGGCAGCCTGCAGCGGATCCAGCCGCCGTGGTTCCTGGAGAGGTATCCAGCAGCGGGTCCACCTCCCACGTTGCCTAACCCCCCCCCCCCCCCCCGCCACACGCCAGCCGCCACTTCCTCCACAGCGGGCCGCCCTCCTCAGGTAATAGATAAGGATGGCAAAGGCCTCCACGAGGCTCACGATGGTGCCATGCCACCACTCTCCCCGTGCACTCCAGCCGCCGGAGTTCTTTTTTCTTGTTGAGAAAAACCTTTGCAGTTCACGCGATGTGGCTGTTTTGCTGTTCGTTTGTGCAGATATAAGTTATACAGTTGCGGTTCAGTTTTCGGTGTGGATGATATGCATCTTTGATGAGTGATTCAGCTCGGCTATAGTGTTAAAGTTCTGACTTTTGTGTGTATTGTTTATATATTTTCATGTGTCAATTTTTTAAGGGCGATCAAATGCAGTGTAAACTTATACGTGGTTCACTTGGTCTCGTCTATGTGGTTCACTTTCTAATAGTGTCGTGGTTCTCCTCGTCTATGCGGTTTACTATCATTCATGAAAAAGTTATAATAATAAAAGAAATCATGCAGTTCGCTTGCTCGTTTGATGGAACGTTTTTTGTTTAAAGCAGTGCAGTAGTCTGTCGAATGAAGTGCACTCATTGTGGTTCAATTTGCGGTTCGTTATATATACATACATAAAAAAGTTGTGTAGTTCACTTTGGTGTGTGCTGCGCTCACTTTCTCTCGAAGAAAATTTCAACGTTTTGATAAATAATCAAAAAAATGCATGCAGTTCTTTCTGTTCGACATTGCATTGCATTCGCCCGACGGATGCAGTTCGCTCCGTCGAGTTGGGATTCGTGAAAAGTACGTTCATTTCTGTTTGTCGATAATGCAGTGCACTTTTCTATCAGATGCGGTGCGGCCGCCTAGCGAATGCAGTTCACTTCGTCGATTTTGGGTTCGCGAAAAAATAGAGTTCCGTGATTTACTACAATTGACGTTGCTCTTAAACCGTAAATAATTAGAGGATGTGTTCTACATAAAAATGGAGCGCCTTGACGATATCTATCCAATGGTGTATCAATTGCATCGATCGGACAATCGAGTCAAAAGAATTTACGCAAAAACGGTTTGTTGCCCACACGAGGGCAGAACACGGTTTTTGGAATTACTTCAAAACAGTGCAGAATCTCGGAAAGTGTTGATTACATGAATTCTTATCCCACTCCATACGAATCCAACGGTGTATCATATGCAACATTCCGACAAACAATTAAGAGAAATCGCAAAAAAAACTCCCGCTGTGAAAGTGGGCGACCGCATCGTTTTTAAAACTGCTCTTAATCTGTGATGAATTGGAAGAAGTTTTCAACATAAAAAAGATTCTCCTTTTCTATACGAATCCAACCGTGTATCGTATGCTCAATTCTGATCAACGGTTAAAAAGTTAGAGCGAAAATACTGCATGCGGTTCTGTTTTACCCGAGCGGCAGCGCTCTTAAGTCAGCAGTGCAGTTCCCGTTAGCGTTCCGATACAGTGTGAAAGTATTAGCAGAATAGATATTCTACTAATACAGTCTGATACCATTGGCTTGCTCTTCAACTCATGGATGTATGTACCGAGTAGGACTTTACACATACGCGTACACAGTCGTTCGTGCTATTGGCCTCGCCAGCCTTAATAAGATCCTACATTATATTATAATTATCGCGCAAAATTAGCAAATGATTAAATATTAGTGGGAATAGTAAAAAACTATTCCAAATAGTGCATTGAATAGTGTACCCAATAGTGAATAGTAAAAACACTATTGAAGATAAATAAGCATACACACACATACTCCACCGTGCACACTTAACCCATATTAGTCACTATTTGGAATAGTGTTTTATTATTCCCACTAATATTTAATTATTTTCTAATATTTGCGCAATAATTATAATATAATGCAGGATCTTATTAAGGCTGGCGAGGCCAACAACACGAACGACTGTGTATGCGTATATGTAAAGTCCTACTCGGTACTCACCATCTTTTTCATTATGTTGTTTCAGATGTAGCTAATTACGTTCACTTGATGGTTTTATATGAAAATTTATGGGGTAAATTCCTATCGTCTTCCCAGGCAGTTCCACCCGAAGGGAACACTTCTCTACGGCCACAAGGTTCTCATTCAAACGCCACACTAGGCTAAACAGAGAACTACCGGCAGAGGTTTCTCCTATAGGATGTAAATAATATATCAGCAGCAGGCATTGCACCAAGTGCTTTCTCATATGTGCATACATCCATGAGTTGAAGAGCAAGCCAATGGTGTGAGCAATGTGAGTAATCTCTGCATATTGCTCATATGCTAGAAGACAATGAAGGCAAGACGATTATTCACCGAGAGACAATGCCCATGTGAAAAAACGAAGATAGATAAATAAATGATTAATTATGTCACTAATATGGATTAGACTAATATGGGTTAGGTGTGCACGGTGGAGTATGTGTGTGTATGCTTTTTATCTTCAATAGTGTTTTTACTATTCACTATTGGGTACACTATTAAATGCACTATTTGGAATAGTGTTTTACTATTCCCACTAATATTTAATTATTTTCTAATATTTGTGCGATAATTATAATATAATGCAGGATCTTATTAAGGCTGGCGAGGCCAACAGCCTGAACGACTGTGTACGTGTATGCGTAAAGTCCTACTCGGTACTCACCATATTTTTCATTATGTTGTTTCAGATCTAGCTAATTACGTTCACTTGATGGTTCTATATGTAAATTTATGGGGTAAATTCCTATCGTCTTCCTAGGCAGTTCCACCCGAAGGGAACACTTCTCTACGGCCACAAGGTTCTCATTCAAACGCCACACAAGCTAAACAAAGAACTACCGGCAAAGGTTTCTCCTATAGGATCCTTAGCATAAGAATTTGTCCCATAAATTCATAAATAAAAAGACCAAGTGAGACAAGAAACTACATCATTTCGACAACATAATTTACATATGGTTTTCCCTTTCGGGAGGCCCCGAAGGGATTACACAAACTAGGAAATTACCTTAATATTAGCTTCGGTGGAGATCTTACAATGCTTCTAATATGGTGGCTATCTTACAAGAGAGGAAGTGGTGCTACTACTAAGAAAGGAGTGATCTGGCTAGCTCTTCTCAGCTCTGGTGCTCGTTCTCTCAGTGTTTTTCCGTGTCCCTCTCTTGAGCCCAGCGTCTCCTTTTATAGCCGAGGGATGGCTGCAAGTGAGCCTTCGGGAGCCTGCCTCCACTTATTTATTTTACACACGATATCATGCACGCGTGTCCTACTAGGGTACATGCATGTCCTTCTAGAATAGGGATAACTACGAGAGAGAGTGCCCGACAAACTTCAATCTTCAGGAATCTTCGCTTTTTTCACATGGGCATTTTCTCTCGGTGAATAATCGGCTTGCCTCCATTGTCTTCTAGCATATGAGCAATATGCAGAGATTACTCGCATCGCTCACACCATTGGCTTGCTCTTCAACTCATGGATGTATGCACATATGAGAAAGCACTTGGTGCAACGCCTGCTGCTGATATTTTTTTTATTATTATTTTCAATTTTTTTGGAGGGGTCCACCTTGCCCATTTATTTGATACTCCATATCAAATATTATGACCTATGTAGACTTATATCATAATTTAAAAATATTCAGTTATCAATATTCCGGTCGGGGGTATATGTCCTCCGCGCCCGAATAATTTCCATATCAAATATTATGACTTATGTAGACTTATATCATAATTTAAAAATATTCAGTTATCAATATTCGGGTCGGGGGTATATGTCCTCCGCGCCCGAATAATTGATAGCAATATCAATCTAAATTCGGAATATCTGCAGGTGGCTGTTTATGGTCTCTATTCAGGTAGTTGCCCATGTCCTGCAATATCCATTTGATCAGCTTCTGAGATATTGAAGTCAAATTTCGAGTCACATTCTTTCTTAATTTCTTCAAATTTGTGGTCCATTTCCATCCATATTTCATTCAATATTTCTTCCTTTAATTCATTTTTCATTATTTTTGAAAATTCTTCAAACCTTTTGTCCAATTCTTGGTCTATGTATTCACTATCCAAAGGGTCAATTCCCTTTAGAAGGCATTCTTTATATGTATGATATTTTGGGGAACATTCTTCTTTGATATTCTTTGAAGCTGATGGTTCTGCCTTTGCGGCTTTCGGTGTTGGTGGATTTGATATATTATCATTGGTCCTTCTCCTTTGAATATATTCTTTGGCCTTTGGGTCTATATAGTAATTTTCTTTTATTATTTTTCTTTCCCACATTAATGCTTCATTTATATTATCATATTACTTGAATGTGACATCTTCGCCTTTGTTTCTTGCATTTATTTTTTCAATCATAACATCTTCCCAGGTCATATATATTCCTGGTTTATTTCTGTCAAATAGGATGTATAGTGCTTCATCATTTTGAACATCAAATTTCTTTGGGACTTCAATTTTTGCTGATTTTGGTAAAACTTGATTCATCTTGTTAAAATATTCAGCAAGGCTATTCAGGATTGATAGGAAATATCCCTTTTCTTCTCTTTTTGCGTAATATTGATACCAGAAGTTATCTAGTATGCATCGCTGGATATCATCAACCCAGATATTACTCTTCGGCTTGAAATTGAATGTATTTGCCGGGAATATTTTTAGTTTATTCTCATCTCCAAAGATGAAGCATTCATTCCCAGTTGGGAGTAGTCCTCTCTTCATTTCTGTAAAATTGATGCACGAGAACATATGTCAGGCAAAGTATTATCATTTCCCTTAATATGCTCAAAATTTACTCTATATCCATTTCCATCTATGGTATCGTCAAATAAGACCCATCTTCTAGTTGAGCTTTTCTTACTATTAATTTGATTATAATATCTACATATTGCTTCGCAATCAGTTCGCACTGTAAATTCTTTAAATCCGAGGTATAATCTGAAAGCATTTATTGCATTGACTACTGCAAGAATTTCTCTATGAATATTATTTACCGTCTTTAATTTATAACTTCCTGAAGCGTATCTACAAATATTTTCTTCTGCCTTAGGGGAATATTAGTATAGCACCCCATCCTACCTTAGATGCATCGGTTTCAATAATAAAATAATTGTCTTCTATAGGCAATTCCAAAGGCTTTAAATTCTTGACCTTATCTTTAATGGCCTTTACTAATTTTATATCTTTAGAGTTAAAGTACCTTTGACCATTCTTTCTTAATTTAGCATATAGAGGTCCTGCTAACTTCGCTAAGTTATCTATATAATTTCTTGCATAGTTTACAATTCCTAAAAATTGTTGTAAAACCTTTTTATCACTCATATTATTAGGAAATTGTAAAATTTTCTTTGCAATATGTTCTTGTAAATATATCTTCCCTTCTCCTATTTCATGCCCAAGGAAATTGATTTTCTCTTTGCAAATTTCCATCTTCTTCTTTGATAGTATTAGCCCATTTTGCTCTACCTTTCTAAAGAAAACTTCAAGATGAGCTATATGTTCTTTGTATGATTTTGAGAATAGTAACAAATCATCAACATATACCAATATAAATGCTTGATTTTCATTAAATATATTTTGCATTTTTCTGTGAAATAGTGCGGGTGCATTCTTTAGCCCTAGTGGCATTACTAGCCATTCATAGTGGCCTTGTGGACAGGTAAAGGCTGTCCAAGGAATAGATTCCTCTGACATCTTAACTTGCCAAAACCCTACTTTCAAATAAAATATATGCTCCCTTGTATTCTATTGATCAATTCTTTCTTATTAGGTATATTATATGCATCATCTACTATGTTGTCATTTAGTCTTTTGTAATTAATTACCATTCTAGATTTTTCTCTGACTTCTTCTGCATGATTTCTAAATATAAAGGCAGCAGATCGATGAGGCCTTCTGCTTTCTCTAATTAATTTTAATTTGAGTAGCTCTTGAATATGCATTTTAAACTCTTCAATATCTTTAGGACTAGCTTCTATTGGTCCCGACTTAATTATATAGTCTGGGTTTATAATGTTTATTTTGCAAACTATGTGTCAGAACCCTTTGTTAGGTAATGTACTAGGGTTAGCAAGTCACTTGCATCATGTTAAATTTTCAAAAGAAGTCATTGAAATCAAATTCAAAAGCAAAATGGGAGAAGGAACCCCCCAGATGAATTAATTCAAAAGGCCAGATAAAAATCTTCTCCAAAAATTCATGTTAGATTTTTGAAAAGTCTTATAAATGAGTGTGATCACATATCAAGTGATGTGGGACCCACCCCATGCTCATGGATTTTTCAAATATTCAAACAGTTCCTTGGAATTAATCAAAAACCCCTATTTGATTTAAAGTTCAAATTATTTGAATTTTAAAAATGTTCAAAATTTATAAGTGGCTAGTATATTATTTTGTGAGGCCATATAAAAATTATGAGCATTTAAAAAAATGGTTTGCTATTTATTTTAGCTAGCCAAAACAAATGACAAAAAAAAAGAAAAATAGAAAAAGAAAAGGAAAACCCTTACCTGTCGCCTAGGCGAAGCCGGCCCATCCAGCCCAAAAGGGCACAGGAGTCTTCTTCCCCGATCCCGCGCCTCCAAGCTACTCGGTGGAATTCCACCGAGCTAGCCGTGCACGTCGCCGCCTCTCCAGACGCCACCTGCCCCTCCCGCGCCTTCTAGCCACGCCACGGAAACGCTGGAGACGCCGTGCGTCCATTCCCCCCCTCCCCAGTGCCTATCCTCCTCTCTCTCGCAGAGCCCCGCGTGGCCAACGTCGTTCCCAATCTGCGTCGTGTTGTCCATCCTCCTCGACATCCTCGACTTCGTCTCCGTGCAGAAGGAATCGAGCTCGGACGCTCTGTAGCCGCCGGAATCATCTCCACGTCGCTGCCGGACCCGCAAGCCAACTCCGCGAATTCGTCGTCGTTGAAGCCTCTCCGCCTCCACCGCCTGTGCCGTTGCGTTCACCACCTCTTGGTGAGCAGAACCCCCAACCTCGCGGCTCCTCAATCCCCCCCTAGCCGATTCCGCCATGAGAGCAGAGGAAGGTCGCCGCCATGGACGATGCCCCCTTGCTCCCGTGCCCCTATCGATGCCCCAGAGCGTGCGTATGGCTCATGCGTGCGCTAGCTTCACAACGCGCCACTCGCCACCCCAAATGGTGCCCGTTTTCCCCCTCCCCGGCGCAGCCCTAGCTTCTGCTTCCGCCGTCGTCGATGCCGGCGACGCTCTAGTGACCCCCTGAAGCTCTGGACGGGTCCATTCGATGCAGACGACGATGCTGAGCAAGATGGTGCACTCCTTTTCCCCTCCCGTGCCTGATTTGCAACTCCGACGAGTTCTCCGGCGAACAGTACCGCCGTCGACGCCATTATGGATTAACCCAGTGCTTAACCCCCCGGCCCCACCTGCCAGTGACCATGACATGTGGGCCAGTCCCCCTGCTAACCCCCTGTTAAGTTTAAATCAAAGTTAATCAGTGTAATTAAACAACAGAGTCACTTACATGTGGGTCCCAGTGATCAGAGGCCCCTTGAAGCTAGCATGACCTCATGCCGATGCAGTAAATGCTTTTCTAATTAAAGAAATTCCAGAAAATAGCTCAAACTTTGGAAATTCATAAAAAATTCATATTAACTCCAAATTGGACAAATAATATATGAAAAATGATCAGGAGAAAATAAGCTATCCAAAAATCCAACTTTCAACTATGTTTGAGTTGATTTTAAAATGGGACCAGTAGCATATGTCATTTGATTTATTTGGAATTTATTCAAATTCAATTCAAATGATTTTGCAACTTGGACCATAGAATTATGCTACATTTCAACCACACATCAGAGGCATATCATACACATTTGAAGATGATTCAAATTGATCAAACCATGTCACATATAACTTGACTAAGTTTGAATTCAAATTGGAGTTTGAATTTGCAATTCAATTTGCAATATACTCCATTTAAATGGAATTTCTTCACACATCAAAGCATTTACATCAAGTTCCAACCTTCCATCATGTGATTGTGCATTGTATTTACTTTGCTACTTTGCTTGTTGTTTGTCGAGTAGAGGTGGAACCGGAGCAGGAGGCTGCCCCCTTCGTTGAAGACCTCGAACCCGAACCTCGTCAGCAAGGCAAGCAAACCCCCCATTGATCATGTCGATAAAATCCCACTTCCCTCTCATGTCCCTCTTATGCATTGTTTAGGATGATTACCATGCTACGTTTCTACCGCATAGATGAACCCATTCCTTTGCATGACCTATCATTTGTCACAGTAGTAGGCAAAACCACAATCCTAGCAAATGTAGGAGTTGATTGATATCATGTGGCCCCTGCAATTGTTACTGCTTATTGCATACTTAGAGTGATACCATGATGATACTGTTATGTGAGTCGGGATGGTAGTGATCATGTCGATGATGGTAGAAAAGTGTTGGTGAATCGACCCTAATACAAGGTGAACGATGAGAGGCTGTGTAGGAGTACACGGTGGGTTGTCTTGTTGAACACCTCCCTAAGTCCGAGTTCTTGTGTGGTGATCCAAGATGAAGAGTACAACCACACATTGGGCTCACTGACCCCTCTCAACTTACTAACTCATCCCTTTCGATGTCCAGATGTCGCAATAGTTCGGAGTTCTGGTAGGCTTGTGGCCTGGATGCTAAGTGAGAGAACGGCTCATCCGAGACCGGCTTATGCACCACGCACACATCACTTGGGTCCACTTCGGTAAACCGGCCGGGTTCACGATAGTGGTAACCAACCCAAGTAGGCGGCTTTCTCGGACTAGATCGGCTATGAGGTAACAGTTGTGGTGAGCATCCTCGCTGGCACCCCTTGAATGGTGTCGAGATCAAAGGCGGTAAATGATGATCATGTGTGTGTAGCGGTACACCCCTGCAGGGTTAACAAAACTATTCGAATAGCCACGTCCGCGGTTATGGACTGCTTGGAAAGCTTAGCTTGATTATTAGACAACTTGAATCGGATACTTCTAAAACACACCAAGATAAGTGTGAGTGCTGTGGCGTGCTTTCTCGTGGGGAAGTCGAGAAAGGCACCATAGTGGTGTAATTGGTTGGAGAAGGTAGTGGACTCGTGTACACTTCTTATCTCAAAGTCTGGTACTCGTAGTTCAGGACTAGCCAAGTCAAAGCTGGCACTTCTGCAAGTGAACCCCACCTCCCTTTACCTTGATACATGTGCATGAGTAGTATAGCTCCTATGTAAGTCTTGCTGAGTACGACTTTGTACTCACGTTTGCTTAATCTATGTTTTAGATGAAACCACTGACCCCGAAGGTGGCTTCTTCATCGAGCTGGACGACTGAAGATCAAGCTAGTCTAGTCCCAGTCAGACGACTGGTTCTCTCGTGGAGGGCTTGTGTTTAAATAAGGCTTCTTAAGCCATTTGTTAAACTTGTCTTTACTCAGACATAATTTGCTTCCGCTTGTGTTGTAATGTTGGATCACATGCTTGTGATCTCTGTGTGCACTCTATAAGAGTTATCAATAAAAATGTATACTTTGTAAAGAATTGCAATGATACCTGTTGTTCATACAAGGCATGTGTGTTGCGTGTATGTTTATAACATGCATGTCTTTGTATGGGTTTTCGAGACCTTAGTCGTGATCTGGCTGGCGGTCTTTCATACACCAAGTGGACCTTAGATGTGCGCAGCTTGGGGCATCGCGATGCGATTGTTCGAGACTCGGTCTCGGGCACACTTTGTGGTATAATCGAGCCCGCCCTAGACCCCGACTAAGTGATCGGGCTGGAGTTGTAAGAGTTATGAGATAGTCGATAGTATGGTTGAGGCGACTTATCTTTGAATATGGGAGTTCACCACCCATATCCTTAGACTTGTGTGCAGACGATGAGGACCCATCTCAGTTGATCATCCGGCCTGGATGGGATACCCCTCACGTACGATGCTTTCCGAGAACGTTCTGTGCTTGGCCTTGTCTGCTTAGACAAGTGGGTACGGTTCTCGGATCTCCATATGACTATGTCTTAGCTGGTCTTGCATACGCTAACCCCGGGTCCCGACAGACTTGGTATCAGAGCAGGACTGACTGTAGGACTAGTAGCCTTGGCCGAAGTCGAGTCTAGCTTGCTATAGTTATATAGTTACTCTGGGTATATAAGGGAATAACGTAAGGCTTCTTTTTTCTCCTTACCCCCTTCGTTCTGAGTTCTGAGTCACCCTCATCTTATTCTACGGGAAGATAGGACTAGGCTCTCCTCTGTCTGATTAGAACATCTCGTTGTTTGCTTCCTTGTAGCCGTAGGAAAGTTGTGACCGGTTTGATAGAGTGGTTATGCTTCCTGATTTATTACATCATATGTAAGTGTTGTTTCCATGTTGTAAGAAATTGTCTTTTTCTTGCAATTACAGCCGTTATGCTGTCCGAGTCATTCCAGGTTTATCTCATAATCTGATGCATTTGCAAACTCCTTCTTTCTGTTTCAGATGGCAGATCTTCCCCCTCGGCAAATTGTTCGTTTGACCAGGTGCCTTGGTGTGCGTGGCCATCCCGCCACGTTGATCGAGATGATGTCTTATGTGGGATATCGATGGTATCCTGAGTACACCGTTGAGGAGAAGTTCCTTGACTTCAACCAGATGCAGTTCCACTGCATTGTCCGGATCTATCCGCACCACGTTGGAGTCACTCAGCCTATCCACTTTGGACATGGCATTGGCATGACAGAGAACATGGCTGTGCAGGATGCTGCATATTCATGTATTACCCTGCTGAGAGAGGAGCACACTATGCTGAGAGAGACCTCATTCCGCTATATTCCTGCTGCACTTCCAGGAGAAGAGGGATATTACACCGGACTCTACTCAGATCACTCTGCAGAGGATCCAACACTTCAGATGACTGCTAGGTTTGCTAGTGATCAAGATCGTGATGCACGCGCTCTCCGTTTTGAGCTTCACGCCACCCGTGTTCGTCTGTATCGAGCACTGACACTTTTGGCACCCTTTGTGAGCGTTGGATCAGTTGAGCATGACGCTATCTACCCAGTGAGGACTCAGATGCCTTCTCGAGTTGCTTGGCTCGAGATTGGAGGCATTTTTCCACCCCGTGGTCCTTTGCTTCCACCCTACGCTGGACCTAGGCCCCATCCTTTCCCAAATGGATATCAGGGTCCACAGGCCTCCGTGTTTTCCGATGGTCACCTTCAGCTACCGGGATACGCGGGTAACTTTTATGAGGACTACTATGGAGATGGAGATGAGTGAGACCGCCTGTGGTCTTACTTAGTGATGATGTAGTAGTATCTTAGTATATTGTACGCAAGGTGTCTAAGTTCCAGAGGCTTAGATAAATAATGTATAGGAAGTCAGAGTGCCTCTGAAGGATGTATCATCTTCATCACGTTTGTATTAGCTTGGTGCTTGTACTAAAACGATGTATGGTTTGTATGACAGCTTGTGAATATATGGCTTGTATGCTTTTATCACCATGTTGTCAAAGATGATTACTTCCTTTGCTCTGTAATCCTTCCAGTACTTCAATACCTTGTTTAGACTCTCCCAATCAACTCTGTTTGACTTTGGTTTTTCAGCTTCAGGATGTCTCAAGGAACTCGTGGCCAGATTGGTCGTAACCAGGGTCGTGTGAATGACCAGGAGGAAGGCAACCTTCCACCCCCACCCACGATGGCTCAGGTTCTGATGGAGGTTGAGAGGAACCACCGAGACTCTCACCATCTGCTGGAAGTCATTGCTCGCAACACCACTCAGCAGCGCAACGAGTTGGTGTCCCTGAACGACTTCATCCGACTTCATCCCCCGGTTTTTAGTTACTCCACCGAGCCCCTTGACGCCGATGACTGGCTTCGCAGCATCGAGAGGAAGCTCCAAGCAGGCCATGTTGCAGATGGCGACAAGGTCAACTATGCCACCTATCACCTCGAAGGTGCAGCTAGCTCTTGGTGGGAGAACTTCCTGAATATGCGTCCCATTGGACCGCCTGCATCTTGGGATGAATTCTACACTTCCTTCCGTGAGCACCACATTCCCAAGGGTCTTATGGACCGCAAGCGTGAGGAGTTCTGCAACCTCACTCAAGGCAGAAGGACTGTTGACGAGTTTAGTCGTGAGTTCAACCGACTTGCTCGTTATGCTACCGAAGAAGTCTCCACCGACGCAAAGAAGCAAGAGAGGTTCCGTCGTGGCCTCAACTCTGGACTCCGTCGTGAGCTCAACCTGCATGACTTTGCCACCTTCCAGGTCCTTGTCAACAAGGCCATCAAGGAAGAGGACATGAACACCCCCAACGATTTCCGCAAACACCCTAGAGACGACAATTCATCCAGTTCTGGCTCCCAGAAGCGCAAGATCTGGATCCCAAACAGTATGTTCCGCCAGAACAACCCACCGAGGCCATCCTATGTGGCGCCTCGTCCACCAACCCAGTTCCACCCAGCTCCACCAAACAACCCAACTCCACGCACTGTCTTTGGAGCCTGTTACAAGTGTGGTCAGGCAGGCCACTATTCTCGTGAGTGCCCCCAGAACCAAATCCAGCATCAGAATGCTCCACCCCGTGCCGGAGGCAACAACAATGGTCGTGGCAAGCCCCCCAGGAGGTCTACACCGCCAAACCCGCGCCTCCCACCACTCGTGGACGTGTGAACCAGATCGCCGCCGAAGAGACTGACGACACCACTGACGTCATTCTTGGTACGCTCCCAGTCAATTATGTTCCTACTTCCATTCTTTTCGACCCAGGAGCATCTCATTCATTCATGTCGGAAAGTTATGCACTTCGTCATGAGTTATCCTTTGTTGAATTGTCCACCCCAATGATTATTCGAACTCGAGGGTCAAGATGGCAAACTAATAGAGTAAGCCATGGTAATCAGATTGCAATTGAGGGTTTAGTATTACTTGCTTCACTCATAGCCCTCAAGTCTTCAGATATTTATGTCATCCTTGGCATGGATTGGCTATCAAGACAGAATGCCTACCTGGATTGCAAAGGCAAATCCGTGAAACTAACCCACCCTTCAGGCAAGACCGTCATCTATACCTCACCCAGAACAAGAACCCAAGTGCATTCCTTGAATGTACTTCCCCTTCCCGAACTTGAAGATATTCCGGTGGTTCGTGACTTCCCGGATGTCTTTCCTGAAGAGCTGCCGGGCATGCCACCCGACAGATGTGTAGAGTTTATAGTGGATATTGCCGCAGGAACCGCACCCATTTCTAGACGCCCATACAAAATGGCCCCACGTGAGTTAGCTGAGCTTAAAACCCAACTGGAAGCTTTGTTGGAAAAAGGCTTCATCCGCCCTAGCTCATCGCCATGGGGTTGCCCCGTTCTGTTCGTAACAAAGAAAGATGGAACAGAAAGGATGTGCGCAGACTATCGTCCGCTAAATTTAGCGACGATAAAGAACAAGTACCCATTGCCCAGGATCAATGATCTTTATGATCAACTTGCAGGATCCTCTGTCTTCTCCAAGATGGATTTGAGATTAGGTTATCATCAAATCAAAATCCGAAACGAGGACATTCCCAAAACGTATTTTACTACTTGTTATGGTCTTTACGAGTACACCGTCATCTCCTTTGGTTTAACCAATGCCCCCGCCACTTTCTCACGCATGATGAATTAGATCTTCATGGAGTACTTAGATAAATTTGTTGTGGTTTATCTCGATGACATGCTCATCTACTCGAAGAACGAAGAAGAACATGCCGAACATCTAAGGCTGGTATTGATGAAACTTAGAGACCATCGCCTGTATGCTAAATTCTCCAAGTGTGAATTCTGGCTACCAGAAGTGACCTACTTAGGCCACGTAATTTCTGCAAAAGGCATTGCTGTGAATCCGAGAGAGTTCAGGCCGTCCTTGACTGGACTCCACCTGAATCGGTTAAGCAAGTTAGGAGTTTTCTTGGCCTAGCCAGCTATTGCCGTCGCTTCGTCGAGAACTTTTCTAAAGTTGCAAAGCCTCTAACTGAACTCCTCAAGAAAGATAAGAAATTCCTATGGACTCCCAAGTGCGAGGAAAGCTTTCAAGAGCTAAAAAGAAGATTGAGTTATGCACCCGTACTTGCACCTCCAGACACCAAAAAGGATTTCGAGATCTATTGTGACGCATCACGGCAAGGGTTAGGATGCATACTTCTGCAAGATCGACATGTGGTAGATTATGCTTCACGCCAGTTGCGGCCACATGAAGAGAACTATCCTACCCATGACCTTGAACTCGCTGCCGTAGTTCATGCCCTAACAACTTGGCGACATTACCTCCTTGGTAACCGTTGCGAGATCTATTCCGACCACCAAAGCCTCAAATACATTTTCACCCAGCCAGATCTTAATCTCAGGCAAAGACGCTGGATTGAGTTGATAAAAGATTACGACGTAGTAATTTCTTAAACCCCAGGCAAAGCCAATGTCATGGCTGATGCACTAAGTCGTAAGTCGTATTGTAACAACCTCATGTTACAACAGTATCAACCACTTCTTCATGAGGACTTTCGCAAGCTCAATCTTGAGATTGTTCCTCATTGATATCTTTCTACCTTGGTGGCGAAACCAACTCTTGAGGATCAAATCATAGTTGCCCAAAGGCGTGCACGAGGTGTTCGCCGGATCAAGGAGAACATTGTTAGCGGAGTTGCTAAATGTTTCTCCACAGATAGCAAGGGAACGGTATTCTTTGAAAATCATTTGGTAGTACCTAACAATAGGGAACTAAGGCAACTTATCCTCAAAGAAGCCCATGACACACCCCTCTCGATTCATCCCGGTAGCACAAAAATGTACCGAGATCTACGCCAGAGATTTTGGTGGACTAGGATGAAGAGAGACATTGCTCAATTTGTTGCCGAATGTGATGTTTGTCGTCGCATTAAGGCATAACATCAAAGACCTGCTGGTACACTTCAACCTTTGTCTATTCCCGAGTGGAAATGGGACAAAGTCGGTATGGAATTCATCACCGGCTTTCCAAAAACCCAGAAAGGAAACAATGCCATCTTAGTTGTCATAGATAGGCTTTCCAAAGTTGCTCACTTCCTTCCGGTTCGCGAGTCTATAACTGCTAGCCAATTAGCAGACTTGTACGTCTCTAGAATTGTGTCCCTTCACGGTGTTCCTTTGGAAATCAATTCTGATCGCGTTAGCCTTTTCACCTCTAGATTTTGGGGAAGCTTTCAGAATGCTATGGGAACTCATCTCTCCTTTAGTACGGCTTTCCATCCTCAGTCTAGCGGTCAAGTCGAAAGGGTTAACCAAATTCTTGAAGACATGCTCAGAGCTTGTGTTATCTCATTCGGAAAGAAGTGGGAGAAGTCTCTACCATTCGCCGAATTTGCTTATAACAATAGTTTTCAATCTAGTCTGAACATGGCTCCTTTTGAACTCCTATATGGACGACGATGTCGAACACCTTTAAACTGGTCAGAAACCGGTGAAAGGCAATTCTTTGGACCGGACATGATCAAGGAAGAAGAAGAGCAAGTTCGCATTGTTCGTGATCAATTGAAAGCAACCCATTCTCGTCAGAAAAGCTACTATGATCGTCATCATAGGCAAGAGAGCTACAATCTGGATGAGAAGGCTTACCTTCGGGTTACTCCTCTGAAGGGAACCCAACGTTTCGGTATCAAAGGCAAGTTGGCCCCACGTTACATCGGACCTTTCCGCATTATTGCTAAACGTGGAGAAGTTGCCTACCAACTTGAACTACCCCCGCACCTTTCCCGAGTACATGATGTATTCCATGTGTCCCAACTCAGGCGTTGCTTCAAGGACCCCATCCGCGAAGTCGACCATGAAACTCTTGATCTCCAAGATGACCTTTCTTATCGAGAATACCCCGTTCATATTCTTGATTCCGCAGAGCGTGTCACTCGTCGTCAGAAGATTAGGTTTCTGAAAGTGCAATGGCCACACCACTCTGAGAGAGAAGCTACGTGGGAAAGAGAAGACTGTCTCAGTGCCGAGTATCCCTCCTTCCTCCCGCAGACTTTTGAATCTCGGGACGAGATTCTGTTGAGTGGGGGCGAGTTGTCAGAATCCTCTGTTAGGTAATGTACTAGGGTTAGCAAGTCACTTGCATCATGTTAAATTTTCAAAAGAAGTCATTGAAATCAAATTCAAAAGCAAAATGGGAGAAGGAACCCCCCCAGATGAATTAATTCAAAAGGCCAGATAAAAATTATGAGCATTTAAAAAAATGGTTTGCTATTTATTTTAGCTAGCCAAAACAAATGACAAAAAAAAAAGAAAAACAGAAAAAGAAAAGGAAAACCCTTACCTGTCGCCTAGGCGAAGCCGGCCCATCCAGCCCAGCCGGCCCAAAAGGGCACAGGGGTCTTCTTCCCCGATCCCGCGCCTCCAAGCTGCTCGGTGGAATGCCACCAAGCTAGCCATGCACGTCGCCGCCTCTCCAGACGCCACCTGCCCCTCCCGTGCCTTCTAGCCACGCCACGGAGACGCTGGAGACGCCGTGCGTCCATTCCCCCCTCCCCAGTGCCTATCCTCCTCTATCTCGCTGAGCCCCGCGAAGAACAGGACGCCGCCGTCGCCATGGCTTGAAGCCCGCGTGGCCAACGTTGTTCCCGAGCTGCGTCGTGTTGTCCATCCTCCTCGACATCCTCGAATTCGTCTCCGTGCAGAAGGAATCGAGCTCGGACGCTCTGTAGCCGCCGGAATCATCTCCACGTCGCTGTCGGACCCGCAAGCCAACTCCGCCGAATTCGTCGTCGTTGAAGCCTCTCCGCCTCCACCGCCTGTGCCGTTGCGTTCACCACCTCCTGGTGAGCAGAACCCCCAACCTTGCGGCTCCTCAATCCCCCCCTAGCCGATTCCGCCATGAGAGCAGAGGAAGGTCGCCGCCATGGACGATGCCCCCCTTGCTCCCGTGCCCCTGTCGATGCCCCAGAGCGTGCGTATGGCTCATGCGTGCGCTAGCTTCACAACGCGCCACTCGCCACCCCAAATGGTGCCCGTTTTCCCCCTCCCCGGCGCAGCCCTAGCTTCTGCTTCCGCCATCATCGACGCCGGCGACGCTCCAGTGACCCCCTGAAGCTCTGGACGGGTCCATTCGATGCGGACGACGATGCTGAGCAAGATGGTGCACTCCTTTTCCCCTCCCGTGCCTGATTTGCAACTCCGACGAGTTCTCCGGCGAACAGTACCGCCGTCGACGCCATTATGGCTTAACCCAGTGCTTAACCCCCCTGGCCCCACCTGCCAGTGACCATGACATGTGGGCCAGTCCCCCTGCTAACCCCCTGTTAAGTTTAAATCAAAGTTAATCAGTGTAATTAAACAACGGAGTCACTTACATGTGGGTCCCAGTGGTCAGAGGCCCCCTGACGCCAGCATGACCTCATGCTGATGCAGTAAATGCTTTTCTAATTAAAGAAATTCCAGAAATTCCAGAAAATAGCTCAAACTTTGGAAATTCATAGAAAATTCATATTAACTCCAAATTGGACAAATAATATATGAAAAATGATCAGGAAAAAATAAGCTATCCAAAAATCCAACTTTCAACTATGTTTGAGTTGATTTTAAAATGGGACCAGTAGCATATGTCATTTGATTTATTTGGAATTTATTCAAATTCAATTCAAATGATTTTGCAACTTGGACCATGGAATTATGCTACATTTCAACCACACATCAGAGGCATATCATACACATTTGAAGATGATTCAAATTGATCAAACCATGTCACATATAACTTGACTAAGTTTGAATTCAAATTGGAGTTTGAATTTGCAATTCAATTTGCAATATACTCCATTTAAATGGAATTTCTTCACACATCAAAGCATTTACATCAAGTTCCAACCTTCCATCATGTGATTGTGCATTGTATTTACTTTTCTACTTTGCTTGTTGTTTGTCGAGTAGAGGTGGAACCGGAGCAGGAGGCTGCCCCCTTCGTTGAAGACCTCGAACCCGAACCTCGTCAGCAAGGCAAGCAAACCCCCCATTGATCATGTCGATAAAATCCCACTTCCCTCTCATGTCCCGCTTATGCATTGTTTAGGATGATTACCATGCTACGTTTCTACCGCATAGATGAACCCATTCCTTTGCATGACCTATCATTTGTCACAGTAGTAGGCAAAACCACAATCCTAGCAAATGTAGGAGTTGATTGATATCATGTGGCCCCTGCAATTGTTACTGCTTATTGCATACTTAGGGTGATACCATGATGATACTGTTATGTGAGTCGGGATGGTAGTGATCATGTCGATGATGGTAGAAAAGTGTTGGTGAATCGACCCTAATACAAGGTGAGCGATGAGAGGTTGTGTAGGAGTACACGGAGGGTTGTCTCGTTGAACACCGCCCTAAGTCCGAGTTCTTGTGTGGTGATCCAAGATGAAGAGTACAACCACACATTGGGCTCACTGACCCCTCTCAACTTACTAACTCATCCCTTTCGATGTCCAGATGTCGCAATAGTTCGGAGTTCTGGTAGGCTTGTGGCCTGAATGCTAAGTGAGAGAACGGCTCATCCGAGACCGGCTTATGCACCACGCACACATCACTTGGGTCCACTTCGGTAAACCGGCCGGGTTCACGATAGTGGTAACCAACCCAAGTAGGCGTCTTTCTCGGACTAGATCGGCTATGAGGTAACAGTTGTGGTGAGCATCCTCGCTGGCACCCCTTGAATGGTGTCGAGATCAAAGGCGGTAAATGATGATCATGTGTGTGTAGAGGTACACCCCTGCAGGGTTAACAAAACTATTCGAATAGACGCGTCCGCGGTTATGGACTGCTTGGAAATCTTAGCTTGATTATTAGACAACTTGAATCGGATACTTCTAAAACACACCAAGATAAGTGTGAGTGCTGTGGCGTGCTTTCTCGCGGGGAAGTCGAGAAAGGCACCATAGTGGTGTAATTGGTTGGAGAAAGTAGTGGACTCGTGTACGCTTCTTATCTCAAAGTCTGGTACTCGTAGTTCAGGACTAGCCAAGTCAAAGCTGGCACTTCTGCAAGTGAACCCCACCTCCCTTTACCTTGATACATGTGCATGAGTAGTATAGCTCCTATGTAAGTCTTGCTGAGTACGACTTTGTACTCACGTTTGCTTAATCTATGTTTTAGATGAAACCACTGACCCCGAAGGTGGCTTCTTCATCGAGCTGGACGACTGAAGATCAAGCTAGTCTAGTCCCAGTCAGACGACTGGTTCCCTCATGGAGGGCTTGTGTTTAAATAAGGCTTCTTAAGCCATTTGTTAAACTTGTCTGTACTCAGACATAATTTGCTTCCGCTTGTGTTGTAATGTTGGATCACATGCTTGCAATCTCTGTGTGCACTCTATAAGAGTTATCAATAAAAAAGTATACTTTGTAGAGAATTGCAATGATACCTGCTGTTCATACAAGGCATGTGTGCTGCGTGTATGTTTATAACATGCATGTCTTTGTATGGGTTTTCGAGACCTTAGTCGTGATCTGGCTGGCGGTCTTTCATACACCAAGTGGCCCTTAGATGTGCGCAGCTTGGGACATCGCGATGCGATTGTTCGAGACTCGGTCTCGTGCACACTTTCTGGTATGATCGAGCCCGCCCTAGACCCCGACTAAGTGATCGGGCTGGAGTAAGTCTATGTAAGAGTTATGAGATAGTCGATTGTATGGTTGAGGCGACTTGTCTTTGAATATGGGAGTTCACCACCCATATCATTAGACTTGTGTGCGGACGATGAGGACCCATCTTAGTTGATCATCCGGCCTGGATAGGATACCCCTCACGTACGATGCTTTCCGAGAACGTTCTGTGCTTGGCCTTGTCTGCTTAGACAAGTGGGTACGGTTCTCGGCTCTTCATATGACTATGTCTTAGCAGGTCTTGCAAACGCTAACCCCGGGTCCCGACACAATGTTCTCTAGTCTTTGTACAATTTTGTCTTTGTACCTGCGCGAGTTCTAATCACAATGTTTCATTGGTATTTCTCCAATAATTTGTATATTCTCTAGTCTTTGTACAATTTTGTCTATATATTTTTTGGATTTAATATCTCTATACCAATTTGGCGAGAAAGATTGTAATCCTATACATTCTGTATGTGTATTTTCTATATGATATTCTTCTATGGTCTCACTAAGTTCTTCTTCTTTGCAGAATTCCGGGGGATCTGTGCAATATTCCTCTTGCAAATTAGATATTTCTACATTTTGTGTAGATTTTCTTTGCTTTCGTACCTCTGATATGTATGGGAGATTATCTTGAAATGGGATAAATGTAACCCCCTCTTCATGTATAATTGTGCTTTGTACAGATTGTTGTAAAAATCTTAATCCTATTATCATGTCATCATTTATTAAAGACAAATATCTTATTTTAATTTCATCTATGATATATTTTGTGCCATTTATATAGGCTTCAATATTATATGCTAGTTGGTTATGGATTTTCTTTATTCCTGACATATCTGTGGATACTTCGGCTATCTTGTCGTCTATAGTTTTGACTATTTCAGGACATCTCACAAAGTATTTGTCATGAATGATATTCTTTGTGCAACCAGTATCTAGTAGTGCTAATATTTTATAAGAAATGTTTGGCTTTAGTACTATTCTGACTGGGATTCTTATCCCTAGAACTTCTTTGAATGGTAATCGCACAATATATTTGTTTCCAAAACTACTTATAGCATCTTTTAATTGTATTAGCTTCTCTCCTTTTTTATCTCTTACTGTGACCATTTGTTCCTTCATTTATGTGCTTCCAGTAGCAATATTTTCTTGTTCTTCATTATCTTTTTCTTTTAGATTTTCTTCTAGCTTATGTTTTAACATTTCTAACTCCTCTTCTAGCTTATTTATTCTATTTTCTAGATTTCTAACTCTTCTATTTAATATATATTCATCTGGTTCTAATTCTATTTCCTGTCTCCATCCTTGATTGTTTGCCTTTGAGCAAGAGGCACAAGATTGCTTTAAACATAGGTTACATGTAGACCTATTCTCTTGGTGACGGGGATGTACCCCGGCAAATCCCATGGTCAGGGACCCTGGGTTAGTCACGAGAGGCACAGGTTGGACGAGAAGCTCGTCGGCTAACAGGAGGATACGTTCCTGCTCGATATTATTGATTGGAGATGGCAGCCGAGGCTAGTGCGCACAAGGCTAGGTTACAGATTGTGTATTGCTTGATCTCGACGTCTCCCCTCCTAGCCTTTATATACTAGGCTAGGTCTCGGGGACTCCGTCTGGGATTACAGATAAGGTTTCCTAATCCTGATCTTGTTCCGTACGGCAAGTTTGCACCTTCCTTATGGGTCGCGGACTCCTACGTCGGTGCCAATAGTGGGCCAAGGCTAGGCCCGGGTGGCATCTCTGTGAACCTTCTGTCTTCGGGTACACCGGATAGACTCATCCATAGGAGTCGTGGGGTCACCCCCTCGTCAGTAGCCCCCGAGTGTCTGGGGGACTCGAAGAGGCGCGCAGGGACTCGAATCCACTCTAGCGTCGTTTTGATGTATGCACGGTTCAACCGCGGGTCGCTGGCAGTCCGGGGCCATGACAAAACGTTTTCGAGGGATGCTAAGCTGAAAGGGCCCAAGGTGTCGACTGGTCGAGCCTTGGTGAATTGCACTAGTGGAAAAAACCGCAGTAGCCCAATCAAACCCATGTCCCTCGACATGAGCTTGGAACACTAGTGTCTAGCAAAAGTCATCTCGCTACAGGTCTTACAGTGATCAATTGCTGCCAGTAAAGTTCGTAGCCTAGGCGCGCCCGCCCGGCTTTTTCTATCATGCATGCGCATGGAAAAGGTTGGGAGTGAAATCGCTCTTCGGCAAGTCCTAGCCAGGCCGATCTTCGCAGCGGGGTCTTACCTATATGCTAAGCTTGCGTGGCATCTGGGCACAATGTATCGTGTTCCAGGAATATGTATTTGTATTGAGGCGCGGAGCCTTGGAGCTAATGCACCCACTTGGAATAAACAATCAAGTGGGCGGTTTTAGCAGTCACTCGTGGAGCTTCTCCGAGTGCTTGGGTGTAGAGGAATATTTGCTCGGGAGGTCGTCAAGTGCTTGAGTATATAGAGTTTCGCGAGTAATCACTCGAATATTGCTTTTGCTCTCGGGGTGAGGGAGCACTTGATACTCCAGGACCGCTCGATCTGGCGAGTGCAGGTCTGCTCATCTTGCGTCAGGGTGAGGGAGCACCCGAAACACTCATGGGTGCGAGTAATCACTCGAGCACGTCTTTTCTTCTAGGTGAGGGAGCACCTGAGACTCTCGTAGGTGCGAGTGACCACTCGAGCACATTCTTTCTTCTGGGTGAGGGAGCACCCGAAACTCGCGCAGGTGGATACGCTCCCGATGGGAGTTAGATATATTCGAAAAATGTATTTAAACTTATGCAAAAAATGGAAGTCGCAAGCTGCCTCTTCTGCAGACTGCCTCTTTAATTTACCTTGTGTTTGGCGAAGATAACTATCTCCTTGCTGGAGGACCGTCAAAAGATACTCTGGCTGCTTACCGTCATGTCTGCATGACCAGTCAAAATGATGGATTTTGGTGGCGTGCTGCAGCCGCCTGTTGAGTTATCGATGCACGCATTGAAACCGCGCGAGATTTGACGCGTCCAGCGCACTGTGCCTCCTGTGTGAAGGCATCTTTGCCTCAAACTTCGAATCGCCCGGCGTGCTTTGTCTTTTAATTAATGGCTCCCGTCGTCTGGGCTTTTATGTGGGGTTTGTGCTATAAACAGGCCCCTTCTGTTTATTCTAGCAGAGGTATTCGTCCTCTGCTCATCTTGCTTCTTTTTCTCTTCCTATTCTCATGGCGCCCAAGCGTGGGGCTGGTATGACTGGCCGTGGTCATGCTCGACGCGACCGTGGTGGTCATACTCCGCACTCTTCTCACGGTGGTCATCATGGTGTAGCGTTGGTTCCTTCCTCCTCTTCCTCGGAGGTGGGTGTTTGGTGTTATGACTTTCTCCTGCACATCCGTGGCCGGGGCGCTGCTCGTATTCTTCTTCCTTCTGCATTTGCTGCCATTGTTTCTGCGCGTGGCCTTGATGGTTTGCTGCTTCGTCTATAGGGGTGTGCTCGATCTCCTTCTTATGTTAAGTTGGAGATCGAAAGTTCCCGCTTGATTTTTCTTGGCTTTGGCTGGAAATCCTTTGCTCATCGGTTGAAATTGCGTGATGGTGACACTCTTTGTTGCCGTTTTGATGGTGAAGACACTCTTGTCATCCGCGCTTTTGACCCGAGCGGCAACCACATGGATCTGTACTGGCCGGAGACAGGCAGTGATGGTTCTGACAGGTCGAGGAGTCCTTCGCCTTCGTCTTCAACTGCTTCCTCCTCCGGTGACTCTTCGGGTGCTGATGCGGAGCCGTCTTCAACTGCTTCCCCCTCCGGTTCTGAAGAGGATATCGACGTCAAACCACCAGTCAAGCGGGCGCGCCAGGCGACCTTGTATAACTGGAGGCGGCAGCGTCATCTTCGCCGGCAGCTCGGGTGGAGCTGGAGAAGAAGCTGGTGGAGCAGGAGAAGAAGCTGGTGGAGTATCATCTTCGACTACTCCGCAAATAAGTCGAGCTTCACCTTTTGTTATGTCATTGACAACATGAGCTTGCTGCTTCGACTCCTCCTTTGTCTGTGATGATGCTCGCTGTCTTGGTGCCAATCATCCCAGCATGGGCACTCATGTAGAAGTCATAATTCCTTGGGTGATTGATGTTGTAGGCTTTATTGGCTGCTTGTGCCTTTTGTAACTAGATTAGTTCTCCATGTAATGAGGATTTCCTTCGAGCAATCAGAGCTACCTTCTATCTAATGTAATTTCGAATCTTTTTTACTAAGAATGATCTTCGGGTCCTTGTAATTCGAACTGTGCTTGAAGCTTGGTAATGGAATCTGTCTTCGAGTCCTTTGAAGACGAGAGTTGTCTTCGAGTCCTTGGCGATCGAAAGCTATCTTCAAGTCCATTAGAACTTCGTTTTGTGGGTTCTATCGGGTGCGCTATAGCGCTCCTGATGGGAGTAGCCCCCGAGGCTACGTTTGAGTCGAAGAGTAGAACGTAGGCTGAGATCTGTTTCCTTTGTCATTCTTCCATTATTTCCTGTCTTTTATCGGGTGCGCGACAGCGCTCCCGATGGGAGTAGCCCCCTAGTCTTTAGGTGATCGTTGGCAATTGGGTGAAGACTTAAATATTTGTCTGCGTCCTGCGATCCTTCCGTATTTCTTCAGAGTACAGGGTGTTCCATCTTGTTGTAGCCGTGTCTTTTCCCTTTTCTTCCGGACAGAGTCGAACGGGTGACGCTTGTCGATGGGTTTTTGCTTGGACCATTTTGAGCTTCGGACTGCGCGAGCGATGATGATGTCTCTCGGGAGGAGATTTTGCAATCGAGCCCCTGAGTGCTTTTGTGAAAGGTCGCGATTGCGACGATAGCGTCTCTCGGGGGGAGTTTTTGTGCTCGAGCCCCCGAGTGCTTTATAGTAAAAGATCATGATTGTGACGATAGCGTCTCTCGGGGGGGGGGGGCTTTTGTGCTCGAGCCCCCGAGCGCTTTGGTAAGAGATCGCGATTGCGATGATAACGTCTCTCGGGGGGAGTTTTTGTGCTCGAGCCCCCGAGTGCTTTTTAGTAAAATGTCACTATTGTGACGATAGCGTCTCTCGGGGGGACTTTTTGTGCTCGAGCCCCTGAGTGCTTTGTTGTGGTAGAATTGGGCAACATCATTTTATTGCGTCGAAGGTTTACATGAGCTGCCGGATGAGCATGACTGGTGGAGACTATGGGTAGAACAGGCGTAGATTCGCTACATTCCATGGATTTCCCACGTCCTCGTCGGTCTTCGGGTTCTTCAGTCTACAGGCGCCTCCTCCTATGACTTATGTGATTATGAACGGTCCTTCCCATTGGGGGGCGAGTTTGTGAACTTTCTCTTGTATGAGCCGTAGGACAAGGTCACCTTTATTGAAGGTTCTGGTGCGCAGGCGACTGCTCTGGTAAGTGCGCAGTTTGTCCTGGTATCCCTCTGATTTTGCTAGGGCTGTATCCCTTGCTTTGTCTGTTGTGTCCTTGTCATCTTGCAGCGCTTCTTCTGCTTCCTCTTCTTCGTACCCTGAGATCTGGGGTGCCCCAAATTTGAGGTCGTGTGGTAGCACCGCCTCCGACCCGTACACCATAAAGAAAGGTGTGTACTGGGTTGCAGTATTCGAGGTGGTGCGTAGGCTCCATAGTATGGCAGGGAGTTCTTCTACCCAGTTGCCTGCGGCCTGCTCGAGTGGTGCGAGGAGCCGCTTTTTGAGTCCTCCGCATACTAGGTCGTTAGCTTTTTCCACCTGGCCGTTGGATTGTGGGTGTGCGACTGATGCATAGTTGATTTTGATGCCCAATTCTTCGCAGAAGTTCTGGAATTCTTCTGTTGTGAAGTTTGTGCCATTGTCCGTGATGATGTTGTGCGGCTTTCCGAATTTGAAGGTTATTGATTTGATATGATAAGATTTGCTGCCGTGAGGGCTGTATTGCTGGTAATTGGTGCTGCTTCAATCCACTTGGTGAATTTGTCGACTGCTACTAGCAGGTGGGTTATTCCTCCCTTTGAAGATTTTTTGAGCGGGCCCACCATGTTGAGTCTCTAGATGGCGAACGGCCATGAGGGTGGTATGGTCTTGAGTTTTGAGGCTGGAGCGTGTGGTTTGCTGACAAATTTGTGGCAGGCCATACAACGCCGCATGATGTCCTCTGCGTTCCTCATGGTTGTTGGCCAGTAAAGTCCTGTTCTAAAGGCTTTTCCCACGAGTGCTCGACTGTAGGAATGGTCCCCGCAAGTGCTTTCGTGGATCTCCAGTAGTAGGGTCTTGCCGTCTTCCTCGTCTATGCATTTGTGTAGGACCTGGGAAACGCCGCGCTTGTAGAGTTGTCCGTTGATTAATATGAATGTTTTGGAGCGCCGACTAATGCGTTTGGCTTCTGCGACATCCTACGGTAGGATGCCGTCGATTAGGAACTTGTGTAGTGGTTCTCTCCAAGATTGGTCCTCTGGTGCGGGTGGCTCTGGCTCCTCGTCTGCGTTGTGGGCTTCTTCATTAACTACTGGGTCTGCGGCTGCTACTTGTGATGGTTCAACTGTGTTGTCATCCTCCGTGTCTGCTTTTGGTCCGAGTCCTTTGATTGTTGTGATGGTCTCGTCTATATAGGCCTGAATGTTTCCACCGATCCGGTTTCTCATGTGTGATTGCGCCATTCGATGGTGTATTGCTCCTGCGTTGCTTAAGCCGAAGGGCATTTTGGGGTGGCCTGCTTTTCCTGAGTCCGTCGGGTGTACTTGGTGTTTGACCGCGTCACTGTCGATCCTGGAGTCCCGTCCATGCTCTTTTGACTCGCTTCTGCCTGCTAATGGGAAGGTGCTTTTATCTGTCGCCGTGACTGTTTCTGTGAGTTCTTGCTCGGCTGCGAATGTGCCAGAGACTTTGTAGAAGTCTCGGTCACATTTGTCGGACTTGATGAAGCTCCCGTTGACTGTGATAACTCCCGCGGATCCTGGCATCTTGAGTTTAAGGTAGGCATAGTTCGGAATCGCCATGAATTGTGCGAACGCTGGACGTCCCAATATGGCGTGATACTGTGATTGCCAATCGAGTACTTCGAACTCGAGGGTGCGTCTTGCGAAATTGCGTCTGTTGCCGAAGACGACTTCGAGCTCGATTAATCCAAGGGAGGTAGCTGCTTCTCCTAGGACTACTCCGTATAACACGGTGCTTGATTTCTTCCATACTGATCGAGGGATCAGCATCTTGCGCAGGGTGCTGACGAAGATTATGTTCATGCTGCTGCCTCCGTCCATGAAGGTTCTGTCCATGTCGTACCCTCCGATTTGAGCATCGAGGACCAGGGGCGCGTGCCCCGGCCTTGGGACTGCAGGCGGGTGGTCACTCTGGGAGAACGTGATGCTAGTTTCTGCGTCGTGTAGCTGGTAGACTTCGACTGTGCTAAGATTCTCGGCTGCTCTAGCCTGCAGGTTGTAGGCGTCCTGTTGGGCTTGTGATACCTTACCTTCTTGGATCATGTACACCTGTCCTTGTGTGGGCGACTGCTCGGCTCGTCGGGTGCGCTTGGATTCTTGCTGTTTTTCCTCCTTGAGGCTGTCGGCGAGTTCATTGAATAGGCGGCAGTCTCCCAGAGTGTGGCTCGATCTGATGTTTCCCCTGCTGTCTTCGAAGCAATGGATCGTGCATGGTCCTTCTAGTTGTTCCCTGAACGTGAGCTTGCTAGATCCGGCGTGTCGTTTCCTCCTTGAGATTCCGAAGAATAGCGCGTGGTCCGTTGGGTCCTCGTGAGCTCGCGGGTCGACTTCGATCCCTGCACTTAGATTCTAGTTCCTTATGAGATTGGCGAAATCATCTGGCCTTCGATCTGGGTCGTAGTATTCACCGGTCCAAGTCTCGGAGTCGCTGCCCTGGTGGGTGGTGGTTGTCCGCGCGGCGGCGGGTCGTCGAGTGGTCGACGATCGTGCGGCTGTATAATTCGACTCGTTGGGTGGAGTCGCTTCGTAGAATCCTCGCGCCTGCCTTCTGGGTCGTCGATTTCTTCCTTGTTGGCTATGATCTTGGTGGTCGCTGATCTCGAGCTCGAAGTCAGTGTCTTGTTGTGCGGAGAGTGCCCTGGTGGCGGTGGGACGCTGAGTGGCCAGCAGGTCCTCTTCTTCATGTTGTAGTTGGTCGATCGGGGTCTCCGTGTAGAACCCTTGCGTCTTTCTTTTGGGTCGTCGAGTTCTCCTTCGTTGGCGGCGGGCTCGGTTGCCGCCGTAGTATTGATCTTGACACGGCTGTAGGCGGAGCGATCTTGTCGGGGCGGCGGAGATGTTCGCCGTGATCTTGAGTTCCTCAGGTAGATTGCATCTGGTTCTTGCCCTTGAGTTACGGCTTGCTCGAGACGGAACCGACGAGATCGTAATTCCAACCTGTGTAGTTCCAACAGACGGCGCCAATTGACGGGGATGTACCCCGGCAAATCCCATGGTCAGGGACCCTGGGTTAGTCACGAGAGGCACAGGTTGGACGATAAGCTCGTCGGCTAACAGGAGGATACGTTCCTGCTCAATATTATTGATTGGAGATGGCGATTACAGGGAAGCCGAGGCTAGTGCGCACAAGGATAGGTTACAGATTGTGTATTGCTTGATCTCGACGTCTCCCCTCCTAGCCTTTATATACTAGGCTAGGTCTCGGGGAGTCCGTATGGGATTACAACTAAGGTTTCCTAATCCTGATCTTGTTCCGTACGGAAAGTTTGCACCTTCCTTATGAGTCGCGGACTCCTACGTCGGTGCCAATAGTGGGCCAAGGCTAGGCCCGGGTGGCATCTCTGTGGGCTTTCTGTCCTTCGGGTACACCGGATAGGCTCATCCATAGGAGTCGTGGGGTCACCCCCTCGTCACTTGGCTTGGGTAATATATGCAAAAGGCACATTTAATATTATAATCACCTTTTCCTCTAATCTAGTCATGCTCACAATCTACATGGTTCATCATTTGAATTTTGAGGCCTGCTAATTCATCTATTAGATCTATATCATCACTGCTTGATTCTTCTTCTGAAACTTCATTTTCCATTTCATCTGTCTCTATGATTGAATATATTGACTCATCATCTTTTATTTCATCATCACATACTAGAATATTTTCATTGACACTGTCTATAATTAATACTCTCTCTTGCTCTTCATATTTACAAGAGTACATTTTTTATCCTTATTTGGACAAGTTTTACTCAAATGGTCAGGTGAGTTGCATATAAAACACCTACAATTTTTATCTTAAGATTTTCTAGCATTATATCTTCTTACATTTCTCTTATGTAAGAAAGGGGCTCTATTATCAGACCTTCTTAGGAAATATCTTTTCTTTGTTCTGAAATTTCTATTATCTCGCATTTGGGGTTTATAATGTTTATTGCTTCTATGCCTTTCTTCCCCATATGTGAGTGGTATTTGGACAATGTTATTACAGAAATTGTAATCTGATTTCTTCATAGACCTTTGAGCTTGTATATCTGTACATACCTTTCTTAAATGTTTAAAAACATATGTTATGGCCTGTGATATGTTTAAAACCGTTCCTGCTGTTTCCTTCTTGTATTCTTCAAATATTATAGACCCTAATGGATCAGGTAATTTATTAAAATAACTTTCAACTACACCTTTATTAAAACCTTGCTTAGCGGTTGTAGCGTTATATAAGTAGTGTTGAGAAAATTCTTTTATGCCTTTCCAACTAGTTAACATTAATTTTTCTATTTCTCTCAACCTTTCATTTTGTAATGATGTATGGCCTAATTCTGGATCTTCTGCTATAATCATATTTGATATAACATTTGCAAAGTTATTTGGATTACTTCCAGCTCTTTTTAATTCTTCATATTGATTAGGCTAAGTCTCTACCCATTGTTCCCATAGAACTTTTACTGACTCTCCTAAAAATGTCTCAAGATATGTTAACATATCTTCAACCTTAGTGCCTATACTATATTGGTTTTGTATATATTTTTGCACGATTATCCCTTTCCAAATGCTAATTATATTTGTCCAATCAATAGGGTCATGGGTGGCTAAATTCAATATCGCACCATCATTCCTAGTATTTTGAAATTGTACTGGCTTTTCAAAATCTCTTCTTCAAGAACCCATATATTTATATTGTCCGGGAATATATGTAGGTTGATAGTCATCTTTCTCTGGGGGCCATTTTCCAGCTGATCTGGTTTGTCTCTCCCTTTCACCTTCTCTTTTTACTTAACTATCACCATATCCCTTTCTTCTTTTATTACTATTTTCTACTTCCATGGCTTCCATATCATTTTCTAAATTGTGTAGCCCAACCTCATGTAGGGAATTATAAAAGTCACTATTTTGTTCTGAATCATCATAATATTCATCTTCTATCCACATTTCTCTCATTAATTCCTCTTCTTCCTGATAGCTTTCTAATAATAACTTATTATTTATATCCCATTGCTCTTCTTCACTAATAACTTCATTTTTATGACTTTCAACAATATTCTTACCTTTGTTACTATTGTTGTTGTTGTTATTATTATTGTTATCAATGATAACATTATTATTATTACTATAATCTCCTTTCTTTTCTGGTTCTCAGGTGGTGTTTGGCTTGGTTGAACTAGTACTGGCAGATTTTTTTTCTCATTTTTTAATTTCTTTATTCTTGCAATTTATCTAATGATAAACAATTCTATTTCTCTTATCTTCGACCAATCCTTTGTCATAGAATTACTATATTCCCATTCTATATGCTTTAGTTTATTTTCCCAATGAATTATTTCATCATCTAAATTAACCTTTTTCATAAATTCGGTCGCTCCTTTATCCTTGTCATCACTAGCTTCTGATTCCGATATAAGAGATTCCGTATCTTCTATGGATGCAGATTTATAATTCATAAACCTTATACTGCTACTACCTTCACAATTTTGGTAGCTTATGTAATTTTCAGGTTGTTTTAACTCCTTCTTTTCTATTAGTTCACATATCATCCATTCCTCTCCTGCGCTTTCTTCGGAACCAATTTTAAGAGGATTCATAAATTGTATGCCTTTAGACTGCATGCTATGAATTACATCATTTACATTAACTCTATATCTTGAATTGCTTCTATTAGTGAGTCTTCCTATAAATTCTATGCTTACTAACAAATTTGTACCTTTAAAATCTTCATATCCTTTGGTTTGAAAACCAAAACTCATTTTTTTCAATAAATTCTTTTACAGGCCTCATTAGGTCTGGGGCTATGTATGTTATTAATCTATTTTCATTCATATCTCCTTCCATAAAGCCTAATGCTGCTTTATCTACTGAATCTCATCTTCTATCTAGTAGTGTTATTAATACTTTAGCTCCTAATTTATTTCTTGTCATGCCTTTTATTCCTATGATATACATACCTTGATGAATGTATTTATAACCACAATATTTAAGATCATTTTCAATATTCTTGCTTACAATTCTTAAATCTACTGGGTGTGTCAACACACTCAGTTCTACTTCTCTGGATATTCTGTATAAACCACTCTTACTTTCAAACATACCCATATGATAAACCTGTTGTGGCTTTATTTTTCTTAAATTGTCCTTTTGATATCTTTCTAGGTCTCTTTGTATATCGACAACTTCTTCTAAACTTTCAATATCATCAGCCTTGCATGATAGTCTATGATTTATGGCCAGTGGTCTCGAGTCTTGCCTTACTAACTGGAGGTTTCTGTCTCTTCTAAAGAGGCTTTTAGATACGTACATTTTTCTGAGTTAATATTCCTTGATGCGGCTACTATTCCTGATGATGCTAGCACAATATCTTTGTTGCTTTGTGTACTGTTTATTTTATCCAAAACCTGGATTAATAATTGGAGAATAGTATTATTTTGTCTTATTATTACTTTGGAGTCTTCTTTTGGCGAGTCGTGATCAGAGAAACCGATAGGAGAAGATAAATATTTGGTTACTTCTTTTAGAGCTTGATTATATTCGGACATGGAATTATGAAAGGATCAAACTTTTTATTTCTAACGCCAAGTTTTTGATATCTAAAATATTTTGTTTTATTTCGATCGTTGGCGGCAATTCTTTGCTTTTACTTGGATGGTGGACTATATTTTTTCCAATGTATAGGACTTCTTCTTTAATATAGTCATTATTCTTACAGACAATATTTTGTTTCGCTTTTGCGTCCTCTAGCTTATGCAAAGCTAGATCAATTTTATTATTCAACGCTGAATATCTTTCTATGAGTTTTTGGTATTCTTTGTATAAACTATCAAAATTTTGATCTAGTTGATCTTGCCTCTTTCCCCAAGATATAAAAAATTTATATATGAGATCACCGATTATATTTAGCTGACTTTGAGAAGTATGCCAGATATGTTCTTCAGAGGGATTTATTCTGCACCTTATATTAAAATTTTCCTTAGTATTTATAATTCTACCTGTGCTAACTTCTAAGTTTAAATATTTTAATCTTTCAATGGTTAAACACTGGACCTGATACCAACAATATAGATAAATAAATAATTACCTCCGCGCCCAAATATTTGATAACTAAATATTTTTAACTTATGATATAAGTCTACATAAGTCATAATATTTGATATGGAATATCAAATAAATGGGCAGGGTGGACCCCTCCAAAAAATGAAAATAATAATAATAATAATAATAATAATAAATATATCAGCAGCAGGCGTTGCACCAAGTGCTTTCTCATATGTGCATACATCCATGAGTAAGAGCAAGCCAATGGTGTGAGCAATGTGAGTAATCTCTGCATATTGCTCATATGCTAGAAGACAACGGAGGCAAACCGATTATTCACCGAGAGACAATGCCCATGTGAAAAAAGCGAAGATTCCTGAAGATTGAAGTTTGTTGGGCACTCTCTCTCGTAGTTATCCCTACCCTAGAAGGACACGCATGTACCCTATTAGGACACGCGTGCATGCTATCGTGTGTAAAATAAATAAGTGGAGGCAGGCTCCCGAAGGCTCACTTGCAGCCATCCTTCGGCTATAAAAGGACACGCTGGGCTCAAGAGAGGGAGACGGAAAAACGCTGAGAGAACAAGCACCAGAGCTGAGAAGAGCTAGCCAGAGCACTCCTTTCGTAGTAGTAGCACCACATCCTCTCTTGTAAGATAGCCACCATATTAGCAGCATTGTAAGATCTCCACTGGAGCTAATATTAAGGTAATTTCCTAGTTTGTGTAATCCCTTCGGGGCCTCCCGAAAGGGAAAACCATATGTAAATTATGTTGTGAAAATTATGTACTTTCTTGTCACTTGGTCTTTTTATTTATGAATTTATGGGACAAATTCTTATGCTAAGGATCCTATAGGAGAAACCTCTGCCGGTAGTTCTCTGTTTAGCCTAGTGTGGCGTTTGAATGAGAACCTTGTGGCCGTAGAGAAGTGTTCCCTTCGGGTGGAACTGCATGGGAAGACGATAGGAATTTACCCCATAAATTTGCATATAAAACCATCAAGTGAACGTAATTAGCTACATCTGAAACAACATAATGAAAAATATGGTGAGTACCGAGTAGGACTTTACACATACGCGTACACAGTCATTCGTGTTGTTGGCCTCGCCAGCCTTAATAAGATCATGCATTATATTATAATTATCGTGCAAATATTAGCAAAGAATTAAATATTAGTGGGAATAGTAAAACACTATTCCAAATAGTGCATTGAATAGTGTACCAAATAGTGAATAGTAAAGACACTATTGAACATAAAAAGCATACACACACATACTCCACCGTGCACACCTAACCCATATTAGTCTAACCCATATTAGTGAATTAATTAATTATTTATTTATTTATCTATATTGTTGGTATCAGGTCCAGTGTTTAATCATTGAAAGAATAAAATATTTAAACTTAGAAGTTAGCACATGTAGAATTATAAATACTAAGGAAAATATTAATATAAGGTGCAGAATAAATCCCTCTGAAGAACATATCTGGCATACTTCTCAAAGTCAGCTAAATATAATCGTCGATCTCATATATAACTTTTTATATCTTGGGGAAAGAGGCAAGATCAACTAGATCAAAAATTTGATAGTTTATTCAAAGAATACCAATGACTCATAGAAAGGTATTCGGCGTTGAATAATAAAATTGATCTAGCTTTGCATAAGCTAGAGGACGCAAAAGCAAAACAAAATATTGTCTGTAAGAATAACGACTATATTAAAGAAGAAGTCCTATCCATTGGAAAAAATATAGTCCACCATCCAAGTAAAAGCAAAGAATTGCCGCCAACGGTCGAAATAAAACAAAATATTTCAGATATCAAAAACTTGGCGTTTGAAATAAAAAGTTTGATCCTTTCATAATTGGATGTCTGAATATAATCAAGCTCTAAAATAAGTAACCAAATATTTATCTCCTCCTATCGGTTTCTCTGATCACGACTCGCCAAAAGAAGACTCAAATAATAATAAGACAAAATAATACTATTCTCCAATTATTAATCCATGTTTTGGATAAAATAAACAGTACACAAAGCAACAAAGATATTGTGCTAGCATCATCAGGAATAGTAGCCGCATCAAGGAATATTAACTCAGAAAAATGGACGTATCTAAAAGCCTCTTTAGAAGAGACAGAAACCTTCAATTAGTAAGGCAAGACTCGAGACCGCTAGCCATAAAGCATAGACTATCATGCAAGGCTGATGATATTGAAAGTTTAGAAGAAGTTGTCGATATACAAAGAGACCTCGAAAGATATCAAAAGGATACTTTAAGAAAAATAAATCCACAACAAGTTTATCATATGGGTATGTTTGAAAGTAAGAGTGGTTTATACAGAATATCCAGAGAAGTAGAACTGAGTGTGTTGACACACCCAGTAGATTTAAGAATTGTAAGGAAGAATATTGAAAATGATCTTAAATATTGTGGTTATAAATACATTCATCAAGGTATGTATATCATAGGAATAAAAGGCATGACAAGAAAGAAATTAGGAGCTAAAGTATTAATAACACTACTGGATAGAAGATGGGATTCAGTAGATAAAGCAACATTAGGCTTTATGGAAGGAGATATGAATGAAAATAGATTAATAACATACATAGCCCCAGACCTAATGATGCCTGTAAAAGAATTTATTGAAAAAATTAGTTTTGGTTTTCAAACCAAAGGATATGAAGATTTTAAAGGTACAAATTTGTTAGTAAGCATAGAATTTATAGGAAGACTCACTAATAGAAGCAATTCTAGATATAGAGTTAATGTAAATGATGTAATTCATAGCATGCAGTCTAAAGGCATACAATTTATGAATCCTCTTAAAATTGGTTCCGAAGAAAGAGCAGGAGAGGAATGGAAGATAGGTGAACTAATAGAAAAGAAGGAGTTAAAACAACCTGAAAATTACATAAGCTACCAAAATTGTGAAGGTAGTAGCAGTATAAGGTTTATGAATTATAAATCTGCATCCATAGAAGATAAGAAATCTCTTATATCAGAATCAGAAGCTAGTGATGACAAGGATAAAGGAGCGACCGAATTTATGGAAAAGGTTAATTTAGATGATGAAATAATTCATTATGAAAATTAACTAAATCATATAGAATGGGAATATAGTAATTCTATGACAAAGGATTGGCCGAAGATAAGAGAAAGAGAATTGTTTATCATTAGAGAAATTGCAAGAATAAAGAAATTAAAAAATGAGAAAAAAAATCTGCCAGTACTAGTTCAACCAAGCCAAACACCACCTCAAAACCAGAAAAGAAAGGAGATTGTAGTAATAATAATGATGTTATCATTGATAACAATAATAATAACAGCAACAACAATAGTAAAAAATGTAAGAATATTGTTGAAATTCATAAAAATGAATTTATTAGTGAAGAAGAGCAATGGGATATAAATAATAAGTTATTATTAGAAAGCTATGAGGAAGAAGAGAAATTAATGAGGGAAATGTGGATAGAAGATGAATATTATGATGATTCAGAACAAAATAGTGACTTTTATAATTCCCTAGATGAGGTTGGGCTACACAATTTAGAAAATTCTATGGAAGCCATGGAAGTAGAAAATAGTAATAAAAGAAGGAAGGGATATGGTGATATTTCAGTAAAAAGAGAAGGTGAAAGGGAGAGAACAACCAATCAGCTGGAAAATGGCCCCCTGAGAAAGATGACTACCAACCTACATATATTCCCGGACAATATAAATATATGGGTTCTCGAAGAAGAGATTTTGAAAATCCAGTACAATTTTAAAATACTAGGAATGATGGTGCGATATTGAATTTAGCCGCCCATGACCCTATAGATTGGTCAAATATAATTAGCATTTGGAAAGGGCTAATCGTGCAAAAAATATATACAAAACCAGTATAGTATAGGCACTAAGGTTAAAAATATGTTAACATATCTTGAGACATTTTTAGGAGAGTCAATAAAAGTTCTATGGGAACAATGGGTAGAGACTTATCCTAATCAATATGAAGAATTAAAAAGAGCTGGAAGTAATCCAAATAACTTTGCAAATGTTATATCAAATATGATTATAGCAGAAGATCTAGAATTAGGCCATACATCATTACAAAATGAAAGGTTGAGAGAAATAGAAAAATTAACGTTAACTAGTTGGAAAGGCATAAAAGAATTTTCTCAACACTACTTATATAACGCTACAACCGCTAAGCAAGGTTTTAATAAAGGTGTAGTTGAAAGATATTTTAATAAATTACCTAATCCATTAGGATCTATAATATGTGAAGAATACAAGAAGGAAACAGCAGGAACGGTTTTAAACATATCACAGGCCATAACATATGTTTTTAAACATTTAAGAAAGGTATGTACAGATATACAAGCTCAAAGGTCTATGAAGAAATCAGATTACAATTTCTGTAATAACATTGTCCAAATACCACTCACATATGGGGAAGAAATGCATAGAAGCAAGAAACATTATAAACCCCAAATGAGAGATAATAGAAATTTCAGAACAAAGAAAAGATATTTCCTAAGAAGGTCTGATAATAGAGCCCCTTTCTTACATAAGAGAAATGTAAGAAGATATAATCCTAGAAAATCTTATGATAAAACTTGTAGGTGTTTTATATGCAACTCACCTGACCATTTGAGTAAAACTTGTCCAAATAAGGATCAAAAAAGGTACTCTAGTAAATATGAAGAGCAAGAGAGAGTATTAATTATAGAGAGTGTCAATGAAAATATTCTAGTATGTGATGATGAAATAAAAGATGACGAGTCAATATATTCAATCATAGAGACAGATGAAATAGAAAATGAAGTTTTAGAATAAGAATCAAGCATTGATGATATAGATCTAATAGATGAATTAGCATGCCTCAAAATTGAAATGATGAACCATGTAGATTGTGAGCATGACTGCATTAGAGGAAAAGGTGATTATAATATTAAATGTTCCTTTTGCATATATTAACCAAGCCAAGAGAATAGGTCTACATGTAACCTATGTTTAAAGCAAGCTTGTGCCTCTTGCTTAAAGGCAAAAAATCAAGGTTGGAGACAGGAAATAGAATTAGAACCAGATGAATATATATTAAATAGAAGAGTTAGAAATCTAGAAAATAGAATAAATAAGCTAGAAGAGGAGTTAGAAATGTTAAAAGATAAGCTAGAAGAAAATCTAAAAGAAAAAGATAATGAAGAACAAGAAAATATTGCTACTGGAAGCACATAAATGAAGGAACAAATGGTCACAGTAAGAGATAAAAAATGAGATAAGCTAATACAATTAAAAGATGCTATAACTAGTTTTGGAAACAAATATATTGTGCGATTACCATTCAAAGAAGTTCTAGGGATAAGAATCCCAGTCAGAATAGTACTAAAGCCAAACATTTCTTATAAAATATTAGCACTACTAGATACTGGTTGCACAAAGAATATCATTCATGACAAATACTTTGTGAGATGTCCTGAAATAGTCAAAACTATAAACGACAAGATAGCCGAAGTATCCACAGATATGTCAGGAATAAAGAAAATCCATAACCAACTAGCATATAATATTGAAGCCTATATAAATGGCACAAAATATATCATAGATGAAATTACAATAAGAGATTTGTCTGTAATAAATGATGACATGATAATAGGATTAAGATTTTTACAACAATCTGTACAAAGCACAATTATACATGAAGAGGGGGTTACATTTATCCCATTTCAAGATAATCTCCCATACATATCAGAGGTACGAAAGCAAAGAAAATCTACACAAAATGTAGAAATATCTAATTTGCAAGAGGAATATTGCACAGATCCCCCGGAATTCTGCAAAGAAGAAGAACTTAGTGAGACCATAGAAGAATATCATATAGAAAATACACATACAGAATGTATAGGATTACAATCATTCTCGCCAAATTGGTATAGAGATATTAAATCCAAGAAATATATAGACAAAATTGTACAAAGACTAGAGAATATACAAATTATTGGAGAAATACCAATGAAACATTGGGATAAGAACACCATAGTTTGCAAAATAAACATTATAAACCCAGACTATATAATTAAGTCGGGACCAATAGAAGCTACTCCTAAAGATATTGAAGATTTTAAAATGCATATTGAAGAGCTACTAAAATTAAAAGGAATTAGAAAAAGCAGAAGTCCTCATCGATCTGCTGCCTTTATAGTTAGAAATCATGCTGAAGAAGTTAGAGGAAAATCTAGAATGGTAATTAATTACAAAAGACTAAATGACAACACAGTAGATGATGCATATAATATACCTAATAAGCAAGAATGGATCAATAGAATACAAGGGAGCAGATATTTCTCTAAATTTGATTTGAAAGAAGGGTTTTGGCAAGTTAAGATGTCAGAGGAATCTATTCCTTGGACAGCCTTTACCTGTCCACAAGGCCACTATGAATGGCTAGTAATGCCACTAGGGCTAAAGAATGCACCTGCACTATTTCAAAGAAAAATGCAAAATATATTTAATGAAAATCAAGCATTTATATTGGTATATGTTGATGATTTGTTAGTATTCTCAAAATCATACAAAGAACATTCTTTAGAAAGGTAGAGCAAAATGGGCTAATACTATCAAAGAAGAAGATGAAAATTTGCAAAGAGAAAATCAATTTCCTTGGGCATGAAATAGGAGAAGGGAAAATATATTTACAAGAACATATTGCAAAGAAAATTTTACAGTTTCCTGATAATATGAGTGATAAAGAGGTTTTACAATAATTTTTAGGAATTGTAAACTATGCAAGAAATTATATAGATAACTTAGAGAAGTTAGCAGGACCTCTATATGCTAAATTAAGAAAGAATGGTCAAAGATACTTTAACTCTGAAGATATAAAATTAGTAAAGGCCATTAAAGACAAGGTCAGGAATTTAAAGCCTTTGGAATTTCCTTTAGAAGACAATTATTTTATTATTGAAACCGATGCATCTAAGGTAGGATGGGGTGCTATACTAAAACAGAAACCAAATAAATATTCCCCTAAGGCAGAAGAAAAGATTTGTAGATACGCTTCAGGAAGTTATAAATTAAAGACGGTAAATAATATTGATAGAGAAATTCTTGCAGTAGTCAATGCAATAAATGCTTTCAGATTATACCTGGGATTTAAAGAATTTATAGTGCGAACTGATTGCGAAGCAATATGTAGATATTATAATCAAATTAATAGTAACAAAATCTCGACTAGAAGATGGGTCTTACTTGAAGATACCATAGCTGGAAATGGATATAGAGTAAATTTTGAGCATATTAAGGGAAAGGATAATACTTTGCCTGACATATTTTCTCGTGCATCAATTTTTCCGAAATGAAGAGAGGACTACTCCCAACTGGGAATGAATGCTTCATCTTTGGAGATGAGAATAAACTAAAAATATTCTCGGCAAATACATTCAATTTCAAGCCGAAGAGTCATATCCGGGTTGATGATATCCATCGATGCATACTAGATAACTTCTGGTATCAATATTCCGCAAAAAAGAGAAGAAAAGGGATATTTCCTATCAATCCTGAATAGCCTTGCTGAATATTTTAACAAGATGAATCAAGTTTTACCAAAATCAGCAAAAATTGAAGTCCCAAAGAAATTTGATGTTCAAAAGGAGGAAGCACTATACATCCTATTTGACGGAAATAAACTAGGAATATATATGACCTGGGAAGATGTTATGATTGAAAAAATAGATGCAAGAAAGAAAGGAGAAGATGTCACATTCAAGAAATATGATAATATAAATGAAGCATTAATGTGGGCAAGAAAAATAATAGGAGAAAATTACTATATAGACCCAAAGGCCAAAGAATATATTCAAAGGAGAAGGACCAATGATAATATATCTAATCCACCAACACCGAAAGCCGCAAAGGCAGAACCATCAGGTTCAAAGAATATCAAAGAAGAATGTTCCCCAAAATATCATACATATAAAGAATGCCTTCTAAAGGGAATTGACCATTTGGATAGTGAATACATAGACCAAGAATTGGAAAAAAGGTTTGAAGAATTTTCAAAAATAATGAAAAATGAATTAAAGGAAGAAATATTGAATGAAATACGGATGGAAATGGACAACAAATTTGAAGAAATTAAAAAATAATGTGACTCGAAATTTGACTTCAATATCTCAGAAGCAGATCAAATGGATATTGTAGGACATGGGCAACTACCTGAATAGAGACCATAAACAGCCACCTGCAAATATTCCGAATTTAGATTGATATTGCTATCAATTATTCGGGCGCGGAGGACATATACCCCCGACCCGAATATTGATAACTGAATATTTTTAAATTATGATATAAGTCTACATAAGTCATAATATTTGATATGGAATATCAAATAAATGGGCAGGGTGGACCCCTCCAAAAAAATATGAAAATAATAATAATAATAATAATAATAATAAATAAATATATATATCACCAGTAGGCGTTGCACCAAGTGCTTTCTCATATGTGCATACATCCATGAGTTGAAGAGCAAGCCAATGGTGTGAGCAATGTGAGTAATCTCTGCATATTGCTCATATGCTAGACAATGGAGGCAAGCCGATTATTCACCAAGAGACAATGCCCATGTGAAAAAAGCGAAGATTCCTGAAGATTGAAGTTTGTCGGGCACTCTCTCTCGTAGTTATCCCTACCCTAGAAGGACACGCATGTACCCTAGTAGGACACGCGTGCATGCTATCGTGTGTAAAATAAATAAGTGGAGGCAGGCTCCCGAAGGCTCACTTGCAGCCATCCCTCGGCTATAAAAGGAGACACTGGGCTCAAGAGAGGGACACGAAAAAACACTGAGAGCACGAGCACCAGAGCTGAGAAGAGCTAGCCAGAGCACTCCTTTCGTAGTAGTAGCACCACTTCGTCTCTTGTAAGATAGCCACCATATTAGCAGCATTGTAAGATCTCCACCGGAGCTAATATTAAGGTAATTTCCTAGTTTGTGTAATCCCTTCGGGGCCTCCCGAAAGGGAAAACCATATGTAAATTATGTTGTGGAAATGATGTAGTTTCTTGTCTCACTTGGTCTTTTTATTTATGAATTTATGGGACAAATTCTTATGCTAAGGATCCTATAGGAGAAACCTCTGCCGGTAGTTCTCTGTTTATCCTAGTGTGGCGTTTGAATGAGAACCTTGTGGCCGTAGAGAAGTGTTCCCTTCGGGTGGAACTGCCTGGGAAGACGATAGGAATTTACCCCATAAATTTGCATATAAAACCATCAAGTGAACGTAATTAGCTACATCTGAAACAACATAATGAAAAATATGGTGAGTACCGAGTAGGACTTTACACATACGCGTACACAGTCGTTCATGTTGTTGGCCTCGCCAGCCCTAATAAGATCATGCATTATATTATAATTATCGCGGAAATATTAGCAAATAATTAAATATTAGTGGGAATAGTAAAACACTATTTCAAATAGTGCATTGAATAGTGTACCCAATAGTGAATAGTAAAAACACTATTGAACATAAAAAGCATACACACACATACTCCATCGTGCGCACCTAACCCATATTAGTGAAATAATTAATCATTTATATATATATAGAACATGGTTTCTGTATGTTGTGAGTCTGTGGTCATCTAAATCGGAACCGTTAGGTTGCCTTACGATCCGTACTCTTTACTACTTTAGGTTCCATTTCCATCTATTTTTCAAATCAAAATACCTAAGTGGTAAGTGCAGTCGTTTCTTTCTATCTAGGTTACGACTGATACCAAAATGTACTAAAGGTTCCAAGACCAAAATGTACTAAGTGGACCCAGATGATGTGTGCGTGGTGCATAAGCCGGTCTCGGTTGAGCCGTTCTCTCACTTAGCAGCCAGGCCACAAACCTACCAGAACTCCGAACTACTGCGACATCTGGACATCGAAAGGGATGAGTTAATAGGTTGAGAGGGGTCAGTGAGCCCAATGTGTGGTTGTACTCTTCATCTTGGATCACCACACAAGAACTCGGACTTAGGGCGGTGTTCAACTAGAGAACCCACTGTGTACTCCTACACAGCCTCTCATCGTTCACCTTGTATTAGGGTAGATTCACCAACACATTTCCACCATCATCAACATGATCACTACCATCCCGACTCACATAACATTAACAACATTGTATCACTCTAAGCATGCAATAAGCAGTAACAATTGCAGGGGCCACATGATATCAACCAACTCCTACATTTGCTAGGATTGTGGTTTGCTTACTACTGTGACAAATGATAGGTCATGCAAAGGAATGGGTTCATCTATGCGGTAGAAACGTAGCATGGTAATCATCCTATACAATGCATAAGCGATACATGATCAATGGGGGTTTGCTTGCCTTGCTGACAAGGTTCAGTCTCGGGATCTTCAACAAAGGGGGAAGCCTCCTGTTCCGCTTCAACTTCTACTCGACAAACAACAAACAAGGTAGCAAAGTAAATACAATGCACAAGCACATGGTTGAAGGTTTAAACTTGGTTTGCATGCTTCTGATGTGTGAGGCAATTCCATTTAAATGGAGTATATTGCAAATGAATTGCAAATTCAAACTCCAATTTGAATTCAATTTAGCCAAGTTGCAAATGCTATTGTTTGATCAACGTAACTCATCTTGATATGTGTAAGATATGCCTCTGATGTTCAAGTGAAATGTGGCATGTTGCTAAGGTTCAAATTGCAAAAGCATTTAAATTTAATTTGATTAAATTCCAATTAAACCAAATAGCAAATGCTACTGGTCCCATTTTAAATTCAACTCAAACATAGTTGAAAGTTGTATATTTTGATAGATTATTTTCTCCTGGTCATTTTTCATATATTATATGTTAAATTTGGAGTTAAAATGAATTAGTTATGAATTCCCAAAGTTTAAGCCTTTTTCTGGATTTTCTGGATTTAAATAAATCAATTATTCGATTTACTGCGTAGGCATGACGTCAGGCTGACGTAAGTGGGGGGACTGACTGTTGGGACCCACTGGTCAGTGGCTGGGTTAACTAAACCGTGTTGTTACCTAATCCTAATTAGATTAGGGGTCCTGGGCCCACTGTTAGTGGCCCATGGGGTTAGTTAAGTGGGGGCTAAGGTTCTAATGGATGGGCTCATCAGCGGGGAGCACTGTGGACGCCGGAATCTCGTCGGAGTTGCGAATTCGAGCTCGGGGTGGGGATTGGAGAGAAGGGTTAGGTTCTTGGAGCTCCCGCACGTCGAACGGAGGTGGTTGGGGGTCATGGGGTGGACTAGAGGGACGACGGGGTCTGCTCCGGCGGAAACAGAAGTACGGCGAGGACGTCGACGGGGCTAGGGGCACGGTTTGAGGTGCGCTTTGGCGCGTTCGAAAGCTAGAGAGTCCGTGAGTCAAACGCGCGCACTGGCTTGGTCTGGGAGGCACGGGAGCATGAGCCGCGTCGTCCATGGCGGCGACAGAGCTCTGCTCTCATGGCGGTTCGGCGTAGGAGGAGAACGAGGTGCAGCCAGGTTGGGGGAAATGCTCACCGTGATGCAAGGAACACGACGGAGCAAACGGGAGAGGCGGGGAGGCTTCAACGGTGAGGAATTTGACGACGTTCTCCTCGGCGGCCGGTGAGGACTCGGTGAAGATTCCAGCGGCTCGGGGAGGAATTGGCCTGCGATTTCTTGCACGGAGACGAAGTCGAGGACGGCGAAGAGGATGTACACGTTCTTGGCGGCTATCTCGGGCTCGGGCTACGACTCGCCATGGCCATGGCCGGTGGCTGCTCTCGGGGAAGCTCGCGGGAGGGAAGGAGAGGGTGGATAGGCACTGGGGAGGGGGGGATGGACACACGACGTCTCCAGCGTCTCCGTGGCGTGGCTAGAAGGCGCGGGAGGGGCAGGTGGCATTCCACTGAGCAGCTTGGAGGCGCGGGGTCGGGGAAGAAGACCCCCTTGCCCCTTTGGGCCGGGTGGGCTGGCTGGGCTGCCTTCGCCTAGGCGACAGGTAATCCTTTTTCTCTCCTTTCTGTTTTTATTTTCTAATTTCTTTTCCGTCTTTGTTTTGGTTTTGATAAATAAAATAGCAAACCATTTTGTAAAATGCTTAAACTTTTTATATGGCCCTATAATAATATATACTAGCCATTTGCGAAGTTTGGCACTTTTTAAAATTCAAATTATTTGAATCTTAAATCAAATAGGGGTTTTGAATTAATCCAAGGTCCTATTTGAATATTTGAAAAATCCATGAGCATGGGGTTGGTCCCACATCACTTGATATGTGATCACACTCATTTATAAGACTTTTCAAAAATCCAACATGAATTTTTGGAGAAGATTTATTTCTGGCCTTTTGAATTAATTCATCTGGGGGGGGTTCCTTCTCCCATTTTGCATTTGAATTTGATTTCAATTGATTTCTTTTGAAATTTTTAACATGATGCAAAGTGACTTGCTAATCCTAGCACATACCTAACTTGGGGTTGTGACAGTGCGGCGCGGCAGTTGGGCAGCCTGACGCCGTCGGTTTCAACTCCGGCGTCGTCGGGGGAAAATGGCGAGATGAGAACTGAAAAATCCTAAGGGCCAGTTATATACCAGGAACATTGGTCCCGGTTGGTGGAAAAAACCGGTACGAAAGGAATCCTTTGGTTCCGGTTCGTGCCACCAACCGGTACGAAAGGTCTTTTTCAGTAGCCGGGAAAGAGAGACCTTTGGTACCGGTTGGTGGCACGAACCGGAACCAAAGGAGACATTTTGTACCGGTTGATGTCACAAACCGGAAACAAAGGTCGCCTTTCGTTCCGGTTCGTGCCACCAACCGGGACAAAACTTGCGTTGCCGCGGTGCGGTGGGATGTTTAGTCCCACCTCGCTAGTCGAGTGACAGCCGGAGTGGTTTATAATGGCTGATGCGCGTACGACTTCAAGCTCCTCTCAACCGCAGGCTTTCGGGCCTAATCTGTTAATGCTTGCCTATGGGCCTTCTGGGTCTGCTGCGGGCCTAGATCCTGGCCCATTAGTGGGTTTCTAGTTGTATCCAGGCCATGTCAGCCCAGTAGGTGGCATTATTTTTCTCTAAAAAAGTACCTTTAGTCCCGGTTGGTGCCTCCAACCGGTACGAAAGGCTTCTCCCACCATAATTAACCACTAACTAACCCTTCAGACGAAAACACATGTGTTTCAAAGGCATTTCATTTTTCTAAACTTATTTCAATTCAAGACATTTTTTGCATCCAACATGCAACATTCAAAGCCACATACTAAAATTTCAACCCTTTCTAACTTCATTTGCTATTTTTCATGCATTTAATGATTTATTTTGAGCTAAATGAACCTGTAATTGGAAAGCAGTACAACTGAACTCAGAAAAGGTTGAAACTTGGCATGGTATCATCATTTGACCCACATAGCATGTGTGCAAAAGTTTAGAGGATTACGGCAAAAACTGGATGCACTTCGTTTACAAACTGGACCATCTCTTTCAAAGTACGAGGGTTTCAAACGAAAACACATGTGTTTCAAAGGCATTTCATTTTTCTAAACTTACTTCAGCTCAAGACTTTTTTTTGCATCCAACATGCAACATTCAAAGCCACATACTAAAATTTCAACCCTTTCTGACTTCATTTGCTATTTTTCATGCATTTAATGATTTATTTTGAGCTAAATGACCCTGTAATTGGAAAGCAGTACAACTGAACTCAGAAAGGGTTGAAACTTTGCATGGTATCATAATTTGACCCACATAGCATGTATGCAAAAGTTGAGAGGATTACGGCAAAAACTGGATGCACTTCGTGTACAAACTGGACCATCTCTTTCAAAGTACGAGGGTTTCAGACGAAAAAACATGTGTTTCAAAGGCATTTCATTTTTCTAAACTTATTTCAACTCAAGACTTTTTTTGCATCCAACATTGAATATTCAAAGCCACATACTAAAATTTCAACCCTTTCTGACTTCATTTGCTATTTTTCACGCATTTAATGATTTATTTTGAGCTAAATGACCCTGTAATTGGAAAGAACTACAACTGAACTCAGAAAAGGTTGAAACTTGGCATGGTATCATCATTTGACCCACATAGAATGTGTGCAAATGTTGAGAGGATTACGGCAAAAACTGGATGCACTTCGTGTACAAACTGGACCATCTCTTTCAAAGTACGAGGGTTTCAGACGAAAACACATGTAATTAATGGCATTTCATTTTTGTAAACTTATTTCAACTCAAGACTTTTTTTGCATCCAACATGCAACATTAAAAGCCACATACTAAAATTTCAACCCTTTCTGACTTCATTTGCTATTTTTCATGCATTTAATGATTTATTTTGAGCTAAATGACCCTGTAATTGGAAAGCACTGCAAGTGAACTCAGAAAAGGTTGAAACCTGGCATGGTATCATCATTTAACCCACATAGCATGTGTGCAAAATTTGAGATGATTACGGTAAAAACTGGTTGCACTTCGTGTACAAACTGGACCATCTCTTTAAAAGTACGAGGGTTTCAGACGAAAACACATATGTTTCAAAGGCATTTCATTTTTCGAAACTTATTTCAACTCAAGACTTTTTTTGCATCCAACATGCAACATTCAAATCCACATACTAAAATTTCAACCCTTCTTGACTTCATTTGCTATTTTTCATGCATTTAATGATTTATTTTGAGCTAAATGACCCTGTAATTGGAAAGCACTACAACTGAACTCAGAAAAGGTTGAAATTGGCATGGTATCATCATTTGACACACATAGCATGTGTGCAAAAGTTGAGAGGATTACGGCAAAAACTGGATGCACTTCGTGTACAAACTGGACCATATCTTTCAAAGTACGAGGGGTTCAGACGAAAACACATTTGTTTCAAAGGCATTTCATTTTTCTAAACTTATTTCAACTCAAGACTTTTTTTTGCATCCAACATGCAACATTCGAAGCCACATACTAAAATTTCAACCCTTTCTGACTTCATCTGCTATTTTTCATGCATTTAATGATTTATTTTGAGCTAAATGACCCTGTAATTGGAAAGCACTACAACTGAACTCAGAAAAGGTTGAAACTTGGCATGGTATCATCATTTGACCCACATAGCATGTATGCAAAAGTTGAGAGGATTACGGAAAAAACTAGATGCATTTCGTGTACAAACTGGATCATCTCTTTCAATGTACGAGGGTTTTCAGACGAAAACACATGTGTTTCAAAGGCATTTCATTTTTCTAAACTTATTTCAACTCAAGACTTTTTTTGCATCCAACATACAACATTCAAAGCCACATACTAAAATTTCTACCCTTTCTGACATCATTTTCTATTTTTCATGCATTTAATGATTTTTTTAGCTAAATGACCCTGTGGCATTATTTTTCTCTGAAAAAGGACCTTTAGTCCCGGTTGGTGCCTCCAACCGGTACTAAAGGCTTCTCCCACCGTTTAACCACTACCTAACCCTGTAGTATCGGTTGGTGCCCAAAACCGGTACTAAAGATCCCCTGTAACCAACTAAATTAGTACCACCTCGCTAGCCGAAGTGGAGTTAGACCTGTTTATAAGCACAGGTCCGCGTGGACTTATCGTAGCATAACAAGTTCACTAAACGACGTAAATGGAGAAATTCATCTGTATCCTTTACTCTGTCCGGGGTAAATTCGGACGGACCTCATTTGGTTGGCAGATTTTCCAGATGTGCCCACGAGGTGGGGACCGTCTGTAAACCTGTATGGGATGAAAATCCCGTACAGGTATTACAGACGATCCCCGCCTGGTCGGTAGACTTGCCGGATTTGTCAACTAGATGAGGATCGTCTGAAATTTTCCTTGACGGTGTACAGGATGTGGAGTATTCTTCCGTTGACGTCCTATAATGAAATTGCTATACTTTTTTGTTTTTGTTTTCCAATCAAACAAAACACAAGGTTTCCCCTGCATACAGCCCGACGGTGGCTCATGAGTGCAAGCATATCAAATGCACCGTCAGACGTATGCAGGGAATCCGAATGATTTGTATTTGGTCGATGAAGTGAAAGATTTCTAACTAGATATATATAAAATCAATAAAACACACGGTTTCGCCTGGTTACAGCCCGACGATGTGGCTCGTGAGTGCCTGCATATCAAAAGCACCGTCGGACCGCAACCAGGCGAATCCGAATGATTTGTATTCGGAAGATGAAATGAGTGTCGAACATGTCCGAGAGGTGGGCTATATATAGGCAACGACAAGCCTGATCCAACGGCTCACAAGCCTGATCCAACGACTCACAAGCGCTTGAAAGAAACACGCAATCCGTGTGCTTCTTCCTGATTGGTTGGATCCAACGGCTCAGAAGCCTGATCCAACGACTCACAAGCGCTTGAAAGAAACACGCGATCCGTGTGCTTCTTCCTGATTGGTTGGATTCAAAATTGTGTGGTTAAAAGCGCGTGGAAGAGGACTCGACGCAACGCCAGTCGCCACTAGTTCTTTTCTCGTGCACTCTTTCCCCTTCCGCGCCACCGCCACGATGCCGCTCCGCCGCCGCCCACCAAACTACCACGGCATCCGTGAGCGCTCGGACAACACATTCATGGCGGTGATCACTTGCGCCAACAACGAGCGTGTGTGTCTAGGAAGTTTCTGGCATGAATATTTAGCCGCCCGCGCGTACGACGTTGCGGCGTGGAGGCTCGGCCGCCCCCGCGCGGAGATGAATGACCGCCACTGTCACAGCTTGGAAGAGGCGGAGGACATGGCAGATCCGCCGCTCCTCCTCACTGAAGAGGACCACCGCCTCCATCGTTGACGAGCAGTGCTCAGCCTCGCCTCGGAGCAGGACCAGCGTGTCGTGCAGGATTGGTACGCGAGCCATCCCCGTGAAGCCTCGGAGGAGGCGAAACGCTGGATGAGGCTAGCGGTCGAGAGCGCGGAGCGGCGACAGGAGCGGCGGGCGGCCAAGGCGATGGCGGAGGAGGAACTGGAGAGAGGCGCCGCCAACTGGCCCCTCTGTGATCCCCACTGGATATCGCTGGAGGATGACATCAGCTCCGTCACCGAAGACGATTTCTCCGACGACGAGGAGGAGTAGTTTTTTTATGTTCTAGGTTTGAGATGTTAAGTTGTTGAATGTTTTAAGTTTTTCGCGTCGCCGCCACCATGCCACCATATGTTATAAGTTTCCCGCCACCATTCAATGATTTATTTTGGGCTTCAACCCTTTCTGACTTTATTTGCTATTTTTCATGCATTTAATGATTTATTTTGGGCTAAATGACCCTGAAATTGGAAAGCACTACAACTAAACTCAGAAAAGGTTGAAACTTGGCATGGTATCATCATTTGACCCACATAACATGTGTGCAAAAGTTGAGAGGGTTACGACAAAAGCTGGATGCACTTCGTGTACAAACTGGACCATCTCTTTCGAAGTACGATGGTTTCAGACAAAAACTCATCTGTTACAAAGGAATTTCATTTTTCTAAACTTATTTGAACTCAAGACTTTTTGTGCATTCAATATGCATCATTCAAAGCCAGATACTAAAATTTCAACCATTTCTGACTTCATTTGCTCTTTTTCATGCATTTAATGATTTATTTTGAGCTAAATGACCCTGAAATTGGACTAATGCTTGTGGGCGAGCCTTTAGTCCCGGGTCGAGCCACAAACCGGGACTAATGGTTGTGGGCCAGGAGATAGGCCCATTGGTCTAGGTTCTTGTCTGGAACCGGGACATATGCCCCCAGACGAACCGGGACCAATGCCCCACGAGGCCCGGCCGGCCCCCCGGGCGCATGAACCGGGACGTATGACCCCATGGGTTCTGGTTCGTGGCACAACCGGAAATAATGGGCTGGAGAGTCATGAACCAAAGCCCAGTTTTCTACTAGTGACGGAACGAGGTGTGCTCTTTTATCATTGGATTCCAAACGATGATACCCGGTGGCGCCAGATCGTGAGGAGCACCTTTCCATGCCTGCAGCCAAGAACATCAAACCGATTCGACCAAGCAGACATTGGTGGAGCGTTGTTGGGTATGGAGAACCGATTGGTTCCAACGACGGCTGGAACTTCACCTATCGGGAAGAACCAGTCACCATTGATACTGTTGGTGAAGAAACCAAGGAATGGGACGTGTGTGTGTGCGCTACTTCAACATGTTCTTGAGGAACTGGTTGTTTTTCACAATGCTTCTCCATGCTTCGGCTACGTCAAGCTCACCGCCAGCGACCACTCTTCCATGCAGTTCGATTTCATCCACAGCAACGACGGCGCCGTCCATGATGCCTTCACCATCACCAGGGACTACCGGGACGTCATGGCATGCGCCGTCGGCAGTTGTCCGCCTCACACCCTAGCCAACTAGAAGCATAGCTTCCATTAATTTATGTGATGAGGATACTAAATAAACTCCTAGAGAATTTATTTAGAGCAGAATTACGAGAATTTATGTGTACAGTCGATTTCCTCTTTATCACATGATGAGAGGCCAGAGGGTATAGCTAGTCTTCTTTTTGCAGGGTGAAGCTGTCGTACACCTTGCCGTCGCTGGACCGTCGGTACTCGAACCGGAGCGACGTGGCGTCGAACGCCGTGAGCTTGCCGAACCCGTAGTCCATCTCGCTCCACAGCGGGGCCACGGCGGTGAAGTTGGAGAGTTGGCTGCCACTGCCGCCGCCCTCGACGACGACGTGGACGGTGCCGAGGCCGTCCGGCACGCACCAGTCCTGGTACACAGGGCACGTCCGCTCGTACTGGTGGAAGTGGTCGTAGAAGGCAACGCCCACCAGGTGCCGCTGCCACAGCCCACAGCCCCTCCAAGTTCAGCCGCGCCATGGGCTCCCCGCTCCCCGAACGCCCCGTTGAGGCTGTAGAAGAAGCCCGAGGCGCGATGAACACCAGCCATGGCTAGCTGTAAGTTTTCAAATAGATATGGTGAAGGTTTGATGGTGGGCTAGCAAACTCTGTCTGATCTCATGCACAAAATCGAGGTAGCAGGGGCATGGGATAGCAAGGAGAGACACAACTCTAGGCACTAGATTTTGACTTCCAAAAATGATCAACCTGACGATGCACAGGATTCTGCACACAGACTGGACGTCCAAGTTTGACCGAAATCATATAAAAAAACATACTGACTTGTTTCCTTATATGTATCTAAACAAAAGGAAAGTAGACGTGATCACCCTTCACACACGTTATCGTGATGGGCCGGTGCCTATACCATTTTCATCAGGTGCCTTCGACCATACGCATCCGGTTCCACATGCAACTTCTAACGGTTTTTATAAAAAACCAAACAAACTCCTAAACTTTTGCATCTTAGGTATGCACCATTACTCCGTTCTTCGATGGGATCACTCTTCACACACAAAATAATGCCGAGCGTACACATGGTCTAAAGGGGCCTCTACTTTCCCTACCCAGTTCGGTAAGACACTCGTAAAAGTTCTTATGCCCCGTTCATGGGATTCTTGGTAGGGACCATGCATGTCGCAAACTTTTACATCTGATCATCGATTACATTACATCGTTTGCGTACAACAAGGATCTAAACCCATGGTGTGCCTCGCCTATCCGCATTCGGTTGCACATGCTCGTTTCTATCTGTTTTTACAAAAAAAAATCTTAACCTTTTGCATCTCAGGTATGCGCCGCTACTCCATTTATTAGTGACATCAACTTTTACCCAAAAATAATGCCTATCAACCACAAAAATAGCACACCTAATGGTTTTTACTTTTCTCTGGGAATACCAATCCATCTCTTGACCATTTGCATCCATGGGGTGAACCGCTCTTCCGTTGCCCGATAATAAAAACATTTACACAGTCGATGCATAGATTCCCCACGTACCATTCCCCACCCGTTATCGCGTTGATCCGGTGCCTATACCATTTACACGCGGTGCCTTCGACTATCCTTCGACTATCCGTGTCGGATTCCACGTACCATTTTTTAACGGTTTTTATAAATAAAACAGACAAACTCCTAAAATTGTGCAACTTTTGTACGCACGATTACTTCGTTCTAAGATGACACCCCCTTTACGCAAAAAATAATGCATAGCGTACACATGGTCTAAAGGGTCCTCTACTTTCCATATCCGGTTCCGCGCGCCAATCGTAAAGGTGCTTATGTCTCGTTCTTGGTAGATACCAATCCATGTCGCGAACCTTTACATCTGATCATCGACTACATTACATTGTTTGCATTCAATAAGGATCTATACGCATCCGGTGCCTCGCCTATCCGCATTAGGTTCCACATTCCCGCTTCTATCAGTTTTTGCCAAAAAAAAAGACAACCTCTTAACCTTTTGCCTCTTAGGTATGGGTCTCTACTCCATTTTCCGGTGACAACAACCTTTACACACAAATAATGACTATCATGCACAAAAATAACACACCTGGCGGTTTTTATTTTTCCACGGGAATACCAATCCATCTCTTGAACATTTGCACTCCACGGGGTGAACCACTCCTCCATTGTCTGATGATAACAACATTTATATAATCGATGCATATATTCCTCACTTAACTGTTGCGTTATCGCGTTGGGTCGGTGCCCATACCATTTGCACCCGGTGCCTTTGGCTATCCGCATCCAATTCCACGTTCTGCTTCTAACGGTTCTTATTTAAATCCACACAAACTCCTAAAATTTTGCATCTCATGTATGAACCATTACTCTGTTCTCCGGTGGCATCACCCTTCCCACAAAAAATAATGCCAAGTGTACACATGGTCTATAGGGCCGTCTACTTTCCCTACCTAGTTCCGTAAGTCACTTGAAAAAGTTCTTATGCCCTGTTCATGGGATTCTTGGTAGGGACCATGCATGCCGCAAACTTTTACATCTGCCCCATTCATGGGATCATCGACTACATTACATCGTTGGCGTACAACAAGAATCTGAATGCATGGTATGCCTCACCTATCCGCATCCAGCGCCTATCCGCATTCGGTTGCACATGGTTGTTTCTATCTGTTTTTACAAAAAAAAATCTCTTAACATTTTGCATATCAGGTATGCGCCGCTACTCCAATTTTCGGTGACATCAACCTTTACCAAAAAAATAATGCCTATCAACCACAAAAATAGCACACCTAACGGTTTTTACTTTTCCCTGGGAATACCAATCCATCACTTGACCATTTGCATCCATGGGGTGAACCGCACCTCCGTTTCTCGATGATAACAACATTTGCACAGTCGATGAGTAGATTCTCCACTTAATTGTCCAGTTATCGCGTTGAGCCGGTGCCTATACCATTTGCACTCGGTGCCTTCGACTATCCGCATCTGGTTCCAAGTACCATTTCTAACGGTTTTATAAAAAACCCAGACAAACTCCTAAAATTATGCAACTTTTGTACGCATGATTACTTTGTTCTAAGATGACACCCCTTTACGCAAAAAATAATGCATAGCGTACCCATGGTCTAAAGGGGCCTCTACTCTCCATATCCGGTTTCACGCTCCAATCGTAAAGGTGCTTATGCCTTGCTCTTGGTTTTTTGGTAGATAACAATCCATGTCGCGAACCTTTACATCTGATCATCGACTACACTACATCGTTTGCATTCAACAAGGATATGGAAGCATGTTGTGCCTCGCCTATCCGCATTCGGTGGCACATCCATGTTTCTATCTGTTTTTACAAAAAAAATCTCTTGACCTTTTGCATCTCAGGTATGCTCCGCTACTCCATTTTTCGGTGACATCAACCTTTACCCAAAAAATAATGCCTATCAACCACAAAAATTGCACACCTAACGGTTTTTACTTTTCCCTGGGAATACCAATCCATCTCTTGACCATTTGCATCCATGGGGTGAACCGCTCCTCCGTTGCCCGATGATAACAACATTTGCACAGTCGATGAGTAGATTCCCCACTTAATTGTCTTGTTATCGCGTTGAGTCGGTGCCTATACTATTTGCACTTGGTGCCTTCGACTATCCGCATCCGGTTCCACGTACCATTTCTAACGGTTTTTATAAAAAAACCAGAGAAACTCCTAAAATTATGCAACTTTTGTACGCACGATTACTTCATTCTAAGATGGCACCCCTTTACGCAAAAAATAATGCAGAGCGTACCCATGGTCTAAAGGGGCCTCTACTCTCCATATCCGGTTCTGCGCTCCAATCGTAAAAATGCTTATGCCTTGCTCTTGGTTTTTTGGTAGATACCAATCCATGTCGCGAACCTTTACATCTGATCATCGACTACATTACATCGTTTGCATTCAACAAGGATCTGGACGCATGGTGTGCCTCGCCTATCCGCATTCGGTTGCACATGCATGTTTCTATCTATTTTTACAAAAAAAATCTCTTAACCTTTTGCATCTTAGGTATGCGCCGCTACTCCATTTTTCGGTGACATCAACATTTACCCAAAAAATGATGCCTATCAACCACAAAAATAGCACACCTAATGGTTTTTACTTTTCCCTGGGAATACCAATCCATCTCTTGACCATTTGCATCCATGGGGTGAACCGCTCCTCCGTTGCCCGATGATAACAACATTTGCACAGTCGATGAGTAGATTCCCCACTTAATTGTCCCGTTATGGCGTTGAGCCGGTGCCTATACCATTTGCACTCGGTGCCTTCGACTATCCGCATCCGGTTCCACGTACCATTTCTAATGGTTTTGTTAAAAAAAACCAGACAAACTCCTAAAATTTTTGCATCTTTTGTACGCACGATTACTTCGTTCTAAGATGGCACCCTCTTTACGCAAAAAATAATGCATCCTGTTCCACGTGCAACTTATAACAGTTTTTATAAAAAACCAAACAAACTCCTAAACTTTTGCATCTTATGTATGCACCATTACTCCATTCTTCGATGGCATCAACCCTCGCACAAAAAATATTGCCGAGCGTACACATGGTCTAAAGGGGCCTCTACTTTCCCTACCCAGTTCCGCAAGACACTCATAAAAGTTCTTATGCCCCGTTCATGGGATTCTTGGTAGGGACCATGCAGCTTCTAACGGTTTTTACAAAAAAAATGAACATTCTTATAATTTTTTTGCGTCTTAGGTATGCACGGCTACTCCGTTATCCGATGACATCAACATTAAAAAACCAAAGATGCATATTTCCACATGATCTGCAACATGGCGTGTAATATGGTGTAAGGAGCAGTCCATATACGAAGCTATCTGAGGGGTGGCGTGTAATATGGTGTAGCTTGTGGCTTCCACCGCGAAACCTAGGTAGCTGCCAGGTGCATCCGCTTGGAAAAAATGATGGTCTTGAAATTCGTGCCCTTCCAATGTTTCACCCACACTGATGTGTTGGCCCTGCTCATAATAATCATATATAGCTAGGTGGTCTTCAAGATCTTCACCTCCACAAACATCAAACTTGCTTCTTGTGATATCCACCATTACCATCGAGGGGCTGCACAATTTGTGTCACCGGGGAGATATGGCCTCGCGTTGCTCAGTCGACAAAGTGTTGTCTGACGAAGATTTTCTTCAGGAAATTTTCCTGCGGCTCGGAAGCGTCGCCGACATCCTACGTACTGCTGCTGTATCGCCTAGATGGTTCTGAGCAGCAAAGCTCCCCGGCTTCCTCACCATATTCCGTAAAAGGTGCGCCCCACCACTCATAGTCCATGTTTTGAAGTTCGAGCAACACATGTAGGCATCATCCATTTTCATCCCACTGCCAGGCCTCGCCAATGGTCTATCTCTCGCTGCCAACCGAGTGGCGTTTGAGTTCGCGGCGGAGGAACGCGCATACTCCGTTCTTGCCTCTAGTGACTCCTGCATTGTTATGAATGATCAAATACCCGCTGCCTGGCACGAGGTCCTTGCACCGGCTGACGATGAATCCCTCAAGGCCGCTGTGTGGCCATTGATGCTTCTAGTAGCTATTTCTCGGGCCAAAACATTCGGGTATTTTGTTACCATTGACGGGTCATTCGCGTTCTTCGTTCGTCACCCGGTTGGCCATTGGAGCGATGGGCGAAGGGGAGTGACAATGGACAACGAATCTCCCATGCACTATCATGTAATTAATGCTATCTCTGATTTCCCCTCTTTATAATGTATTTTGGCCGTTTCTTAGATTCCGACTGACAGTGTCATGTTTTGTAGGTTAACATCTTCAGGCAAAATGCTTGGGCTCGTATGGTTTCTCCTGGATTTATCTGTGCTGGCAAAGTATTCTTCCTTAAGAGGCCTTATGCTGTAATTAATAACGGAGTTGTTTTTATGATGTACGAAGTGGGGGCAGTTATGTCCTACAGGACGGATGGTCATTTCTCTACTGTCCTCCTACCTGAAAACTTCAATGTCAACATCAACGCAGCTGGTATGGATTACAGGGTGACTACTTCGCTTGTTGGCAGCATTTGCATGGTCCAGATTCAGGGGGTGCACATCCATGTTTGGGACCGTGAAGATTCCGGTCGATGGTAGTGGAGGCCTGTTTTACAGTCTCACTTTGTCGTTTCTCAAATGGTTGTTTCCTTCCACCTTCACGTTGATACGGTGAGGATAGTTCTCTCACTCCTCGTTGGTTACCCCAAGTGGAAGGTGAGATGTAGCGTAGCAGCAAATTTCCCTCGGTGAAGATACCAAGGTTTGTCTCCAGTAGGAATCAAAGAAATACAAGAAGGTGACAACGGCGCCAGAAATTACTTCGGGCTAACGGTGCCAGAAATTGGGCGGTTGTCGTGACCTGCACACAGAAACAAATAACTTTGCTCCCAACGAGTACAGAGGAGTTGTCAATTCCTCCGGCCTTTCTGTTTACAAAGGATCAACGCAAGAGATAATAGTGCAACTGAAAGTAAGAACTGGAAATAAATTGAGGGTGTAAACAATGGTGTGAATATGGACCGGGGTCCCGTGATGTTCACTAGTGATGTTTCTCTCCCAAAATACGATAAAAGTGCTAGCGAGGTAAACAAATCACAGCTGGGCAATTGACAGGATTATAAACGCACCGCAATGCTAACTATGCTACAAAAGAAAGGAAGAGGCTTAAAAGCAATGGGAAGTACACCAAGGTAAGTATACCGAAATCCATCTGCATCTACTACAAATCATCCACCTTGAGATATCTATCCAGAACATCTCGCTGGTATTAAAAGTGTAAACTCAAAGCAACAGACAACTGCATTAAAAGAACTTTGCGTAAAGTAAACAATCCTTGCACCCGCAGGTACAAGGAGCGTTGTTTTATCCCTAGTGGAAACAACACATCCCCTAGTCTCATGTTTCTGTCACTCAAGCTAAAAATCAAGGGGCTGAACCCACAATCAAGCATAACGCTCCCTCTTGGAGTTGCAACAAATCACTTGGCCAAAGTAATATACGACAACGGAGAACATGCAGGAATTTACTAAGGAACACAAATATAAAAGATAACCAAATATATTACTCATCACAATCTGAACATAATCTCATAATCAATCAGATCCCAGCAAACTCAACATAGCAACAAAGAAAATTACAAAAGTGCCTCGATCATGTGAGGCAGCTCACGAGATCTCGAAAGTGAAAGCACAAAGAGGGGAGGAGTACATCACATAGCTACTGGTCACAGACCCATGGTCCAAGGGGGACTACTCACGGCACATCCGGGAGGCGTCCATGGTGATGGATGGTCTCCCGACGGGAATTCCTCCTTCCGGCAGGGTGCCGGGGCAGCTTCTCTTGGCAGCCCCGATCTTGAAACGGCGGTGGCGGCGGAACAGAGAGGAGAACAGGAATAGCAGATCGCTCTTGGGGGTTTCTGTCACGGGGGGTAAATATAGGCCAAAGGGGGCACCGAGAGGGGCCACAGAGCAGCCAGGAGGGTGCCCGGCGCGGCCTAGGGTGGGGCCGCGCCAGGGACCCTTCTGGAGTCCCTGTGGTGGCCCTCAATTCCTTCCTTGGTGATTCCGGAGGCTTTCGGGACGCTGATTTTTTATATAAGTTTTCCGGAATTTTTGGAGCACTTTTAATGGCCGGAAAACCTGAAATACAAAAACAGCAGAAAATAGGAACTGGCAACTGGGTGCACTGAGTTAATAGGTTAGTCCAAATATGCTCAAAAGTGTATGAAAGTTCAAGCAAAACATGGCAAAGTCACACAAAACATGCATGGAGCAAGCAGAAATTACAGATACATTTGGGACGTATCACACGTGCATGTGTATGTTGCATGGAGCATTGTGTCACTTTAGGTTTGTCCTTGATGCATGTGATAGGAGGGAGTAGTGGTTGTGACGCAGCAGCTACCAAGCTTGGTGTGGGAGATTGGTTTGATGTACATGCATCTATCTACTGTGTGCGTTACCTATTTTGACGCCTAGAACCATGGTAAACAGTATCCAGGTGGGCATGAAGGTCTGGAGTCTGGACCATGTTTGGCCGTAAGTGAGCACATCTGGTCTGAACCAGCAGCAGCAAGGGAGCGCAGGGCTCGGCCGGTCATGGCTCTCCTCTGGGGTTTTTCGTTCACTCTTGACAGTATCTTATGATGCGAGGCGTCGAATATGATTAAAATGATAAGGAGAAAAAAAATCCGAGTATTAAGTTTTTTGGAGAATAAATTTATGGGATCTGATAAAAAGTTTTTGATAAAAAACATACAATTTACACACATCAAGTAAAACTAATTTTGCAATTAATTAATTATTTTTTAGAACACCAATAAAACATGGATCAAATTCTAGTTATGACATCATATAATTTAAGCTTAATTAATTATTTTTAAGAAATACCATTATCGCATTGAGTCGGTGCCTACACTACTTTCATCTGGTGCCTCGCCTGCCTGCATCCGGTTCCACATGCCACTACTAACGTTTCAAATGGGGAAACAATGCATAGCTTCCCCGTGGGTAAAGGGTCCTCGACTATTTCCATCCCGTTCCGTGCATCACTCCTAAAGGTGCTAACACACTACAAGAAATATGCTAAAAAACGACGCTATATTTTCGTCGCTACATCGTCAAGGTTTTTAATCCACGACGATCTTACGACGAAAAACCAAGAGTCGAAAACGAGGCGTCCAAAACTGAAAGCAACGACGTTTTGGTCGAAATCGTCGTAACTTTCACGACGATTTTTGGATCGTCGTAACCGTTACGACGATCCTAAGTCGTCGTTGGCAATCTATCCCAGTCCTACGTGGCAGTCCTACATGGCAAAACTGCGACGAAATCAAAACGTCATGGCTGAAATCAGCCCAACCCATTTCAATTGATCACATGGGCTGGTTTTAAATTCTTGGGCTTTTTTATTGGGCTTCATTTGGGGCCTTAGCCTATTTACAGCCCATTCTTGGATTTTTTTTATTTCTTTTGATCATGATAATTTGGGCCCTGGCCTTTTAGTGCCCAAATACATTTGGTTCAGTTCAGTTTTGGCCTTTTTTCATTTTTGAATTCAGCAACTTTTTTCATTTATGCTATTGATGGATCTATAAATAAGAGCCTATACACAACTTTAAAGCCCATACACATATATCTGAAGCATCTCTAAATGACACCTCAAAGTTTGAAGCCCGTTCAAAGATCTGATGATACATAAGTGATAATATAGTCAAAACCTGTAACACAACCAAAATCTGATAATATGGCTACAATCTGCTAGCAAACATGTAGCACAATCTGCTATCAAAATTACACAACCAAGTGCACAAAATCTGCTACAACCCACGGGTGACATTATATTACAATCCAAAGTTCCCGCCAAGCTCTTGAAACGCGGAAACCGCAACAGCAATACCTTGCTGTTAGCCAACATCCTCGCCAATGGCTACGTCAGAAGCAACATCCCATGGCACACTGAACAGTACCTACACGAACAAAAAATTTCAAATCAACTAGTACAAAAATCTTTATTAAAACATATGAGCAGCACGCAAGAGCTAGCTAAATTGTAAAATAAGTAGAATTTTAAGTTTATCATGAATTGAGAGGAGATAATTAAGATCCATTATTAACATCTGCTGCTTGTACAACCAAGCAACCGGAGCACCTAATAATTAATGAACATACGGTTGCCTGTTAGGATGGCAACACTTTGAGCAGTATGAATGGGTGATTGATTTATACTTGCACAATTCTAACAAACATACATACACCAGGATAATAAACTTGCAATCCAACAATTACAGAAAAAAATACTCAGATTCAACATAATATGAGATCATAGGATGCCTTGCTATCAGTGCATAACCAGCATGAGGAAAGAACAAAACGCCACAGAAAAAAACACGGACAACAACATAAATGCAATCATCATACAACATAGATGCAAAGTTGAACCACCAGTAGACACTTTACCATTCTAAAACCACCGCAAGTAATCAGTAAAATTGTTGACAGATTCAACTTGCCAAAGAACTCATATAAGTAGACCCCCATCTTCTTGATCTTCTTACGCACACTTTAAAGAACTTTCCAAAGAACTTTCAGCAATCAAGCAGAAAGAACAATATATCTAGTTATAGGAATGAACGATATGATAACCTACATCCTCAGCTCAGGTCTCCAAATTGCTTCTGCACCGCACCAGATAGTGAATCAGAAGAACAAAAGTATTTAGTTTGATCATCATCGAAAAAATTTCAACTTCAGATCAATGAGAAAGTGTTTCATAATTATTTAAACATGAAATAAAGTACAAGAAGAAAACATGGCATAAAAAACACTTTTGAAGGTTCTCAAAAATGCAATGGCTCAGATCTTGTATAACAGGTTTTTCAGTCATGAAAAACTGGCATGTTTGCTGAAAGTGTTTATCATCACAGCCATGGTCAAAGAAGAACACATAATTCTAAAAGAATGGCTCATATTAAGAAATTCAATCATGTTTTTCCTTGTACTTCATTAACTAATCAGAAGTGCGGGTAAGATTCAAATCAAAACCATAAATCACTAGTAATGCACAAAAGAGATATGCATTAATGCAGCAGGACACCAAAATTGTGCAGAAAATATAACTTGATAAATTTGTTTGATGCTGACAGGTGGCATCAGATAATAAGAGGAGTTTTGTAAACATATGAAAGATTCAGTGTTTAGCACACAATATTTCTCATCATTTTCCACCTAGGTTTGATAAATTTGTACAAGGAAAAAAGAAAGACAAATATAGTGCTTCATGCAAGGCGTCAGATAATAAGTAGAGATTATTAGTCCACACATGGAATTTTCCGTTGGGAATGTAGGATATCTGATCATCACTTGACAACATGAAAAGTGAAATATTTTTATTTTTTTAAACAATATAACATACAAGAAAATCTCAGTTAGACCAGTTGACTCATATAGAAGAAAATCTCAAGCAATGGCAAATGCAGCAAAAGAAATATAGCAATAAAAGTAAAGAATCAGATATGTTATTGATTTAGACCCCTCTGGGTGATAATAGAGCATCGGTGGCAACCTACAGATCGTACCAACTACCATGTGTGATCTACCACCTACAGAGAATCACTAAGAATTTTATTACACATTTATCTGCACTACAAATCTCATAAACATATTTATCATACTCGTTTGCACAAAATAAATATAGGGCAATTTGGTAAGTCATTTAGATGGAAAATTTGTGTGTTGATCAGAACGAACTTGAATTAAGGCAGTTGTATGTTATTTCTCTTTGTTTCTCAGCAAAAACCAAATGAACTACAAGCCACAAGATCAAATTAAATCAACATCCTAAGTAGATGAACTTACTGGAATTATGAACCAAAATATATCTGATTGTTACATGGAAAAAAGTAGCCAGTTTCATCTAAATCTCAATGTACGTATAGTGCTTTAGGCAAGTTAATACACTACAAGAAATATGCTAATACACGACGCTATATTTTCGTCGCTACATCGTCACGATTTTTAATTCACGAAGATCTTACGACGAAAAACCAAGCGTCGAAAACGAGGCGTCAAAAACTAAAAGCAACGACGTTTTAATCGAAATCGTTGTAACTTTCACGACGTTTTGATCAAAATCGTCGTAACTTTAACGACGATTTCTGGATCGTCGTAACCTTTACGACGATCCTAAATCGTCATTGGCAATCTAACCCAATCCTACGTGGCGGTCCTACGTGGCAAAATTGCGACGAACTCAAAACGTCGTTGCTGAAATCAGCCCAACCCATTTCAATTGATCACATGGGTTGGTTTTGAATTCTTGGTCTTTTCTTATTGGGCCTTGGCCTTTTTCTTTTTAGATCTTAGCCTATTTCCAACATATTTTTCTTTTATATAGAAAATAGGTAAACTGGTGAGGTGGGTCTCAGTTGTCAGGTTCTGGTAAGTGGGTCCAGTTGTCAAGTTCTAGTAAGTGAGTCCCAATAGTCAGGATCTGATAAGTGGGTCCCACTTTTCGGGATCATATTAATACAATTTGACAGTAAATAAAATAACCATTATTTAAACTAACAAATAGAATATTTTGAGATCATATTCTTCATACAAATTGACAGTAAATAAAATAATCATTATTTAAATTAGCATATAGAATATAACAGCCCCTTCAAATACAACAGCCAGATTTAGTGTGGAACTCATGTTGTACAAATAACAATAGAAGCTCTACAAGCGTATCACAGTTAAACCTACAGTACAATGCCCATCCAGTTACAAGTGTAATAACAAACTCTACAAGTGACTTCAATCTTCAGCATACAACACCTTCCATGACGCCTCCTCCTGTCATATGAACCACTCACCATAATCAGGACTGGGTTGTTTTACATGAATCAGCAGAGAAGAATCAAAATAACTAGAATGATAACACAATTTCAGCTAGTACCATGCTTTTTGTTCTCTAGATAGATAAAATGATATAGTCATTCATACAAGAAAACAGAGAGAATATGAATATGCATGGCACAAGGTAAAACTCATTATGACAGAAAAGTATTTGGGAGCATGCATTCATACTATCTGTGATAGCAGTAGTCATAACTTACTTGCAACCATGACCAAATTATTCCAGCAAGCAAAATTTATGTACGCATGCAATTTTATAAACAACGGTGTCCAAACTATTTATAAGCAATTTTATAAACAACCTTGTCAAATCCATGTAAGAAAGAAATTCATTCACAAAATAAACCATCAAAACGACTGGTACACCTACATGAACAATGGCATGCGCGAGCATCCACTGTTAGAGTCAAGTTCCAGCAGAATCCTCCTGAGCTGAGCGACCCTAATCTGCATCCACAACACTAAATCATCAGGTGGACCGAACACAGCAGGTAGGAATATAATCAAACAATAGCAATGCGTTAGATCAATAGTGATCGATCCTGAAAGGTAGATTGCTCTTAAAACTCTTATTATATACATCACGTACCTTTCACTAGACATACTATGTATAAATCAGATGGCTCTCTTCTGGGCTGTATACCACAAAGTCGGAGTTTCTTTACAGTTATCAAGCACAGCACAAGATATAAGCTGCAACACCTGCATCTAAACCTAAGAAATTTTCATCTTAAATGATATGAAGATAGCTGTCAAAATCAAGAACGCATCTTCAAAATAAGCAAAGAAGGTTGCCCCTGTGGTCCAGAAATCGTTGCACCAAAAAAATTTGGTGAAATTATGACAGGCAAGACATTGCAATCATTCGCGGTTTACAGAATAGGTGTGACGTGCAATCTGTAATTCTGTATGATGTATCTGTTGAGCCAAAAAGAAAAATAGCACCAACCATCAGCACGACCACAAATTTGGTTTCTAGCTATCAAGTATGAAATACTGAATATAGTTAATTATTTAGAGAAAAGATGGGGCACAAAGGTGCATCAGCACATAACTAAAAGAAAAAAATATGAGTCAAATACATGGAAGAGAATTCTGAATATATCTGCTAGCCTTCTAGTACACATACTCATAATGGTCACCAAAGCATTTTTTGCTCTAGCATCCAGAGATTCTGAAAAATAATTATGTCCTGCCTAACATAATTTCACCAAATCAGGTTACTGCTATAAGATAACATGCTTAGCAAGTAAGAAATTGTTATAAATAGCAAAGTGGGTCACAGGGTCAGCAAGCACTGTCGAGCCCATGTGGCAGCGACTCCATACGGTGGCGGTGGCGTCGAGTCCTGGAGGTGGCAATACCAATGACATCTACCGCAGAAGTCTTACAGCTACACACAGTGAACACATAGAACATCCGTCAAAACATCAAACCGGCATGAAACAGAAGTTCTTCTTGCACTCCTTTTATAGCTAAGAAAGTGGATAAATGTAAAAAATCAATTACACGTTGATGCTACAATAATGAAAAATAGCAGCCTGTGTCGAGCGAAAACCCACCCATTTCACCTAATTTGCATGACCATAGCTACCTCCCAATTTTCAGATGGCATAGAATTCTTAATCAATAGTATACTATGCTACCAAGTGTGTTTCAAAGCTTGCTACAACTACTATGCCCATTAGGTAAATACTAATAGATACAACAATCTAGGGTTTTCATACATTCAAACATGTATGGTACAAATTTTCCTTCGGCATACCACAAGGCACAACATAAATTTTAGCTTAAGCCACTCATCATATTAAAATGCAACAGAAGCAGAGCATAGATGCACTACACTAATGCCTTTGTAGCTAGACACTGATATAATAATAAAAATGGTTCTAGCACCAGTCAACATTCTCACAACATCATGCAATAACTCTACCGGCTGCTTCACTTTGGTGATGTAGTCTGCCATGGCTTTCTCCTTCGATTTCACTGCAATCAAGTTTTGCCGGAATTTACAGAGGTGTGAGTTTGGTGTTCACGCATGACTAGCAGACATGGATTTGAAAACCCAAAAAGGATCAAGGAATTGTTGAGTTTACCTTCGACGGCCTTCCAAGCATCCCATGTGGCCTTGCCATTGAGGTCGAACATGCCTTGGCGGGCTGTGAGATGAGACCAGAGTGGTGGTAGTCTCTGACTTCCCTGTTGCCTTTGGACTGAGCTGCTGCAGCAAAAAATCAACAGAAAAAATTAGGAAGTTGGACAGCACACACACAGCAAACGCATCCATCAGCTAGTGCATCCATCAGGTAGCTAGGCTAGCGTAGCTCGTGCAACACCTACGTGTGCGGGGCAACCAGCCGGAGATATTATTTTACTAAGCATTACATGATGGGTTGAATTACTAGGTTAGCACCTGCAGCATTGTGACGCACCGCTTGAGCTTGGAGATGTACTACAACTTCCTCACCCAGGATCCTGGAAACGCAGAGAGAACCTGCAGCCGGAAGAGGTCCCGATCTGCAGCGACCGGCGGAGCACGAGGAGCGGGCGTCGGCCGTACACGTTGAAGCACAAGGAACATGCCGCGTTGGGGAGGCCCCCCTAGGTCGCCAGCACAACAGAAGCAGCGAATCGGCTTGCCTGTTCCTCTTCGCATAGTCAGATGCGGAGATGTATCAGATGGATCAGACGGGGAGATGGAGAAGAAGAATAAAAGAGAAGGGGAGGAAGAAGTGACGAACCTGAGGTGGTGCTGCTCCTCCTAGGCCGCCATGGACGATCTATTCTCCGCGGGATCTTCTCAAGGGCCGCCCCCCTTCCTTCACAAGACCAGATCGGCCCTCTTCCCGAACCTACAAATAAACGCACACACGCATCAGATTGGGGGGAGACGAGAGGAAGGAGAAGAGAAGGGGAGGCGGGGCGATGCGTACCTTGGTGTGCTGCGGATCCCGAGCTCACTCGCTCGTCCGCCATGACCGTGGGCTAGGTTAGGGTTTTAGGCGCGAGGTGGGGGGGAGTTCCTGCCGAATTTCTCCACGACATGAGTAGCTCGACGGAGAGAAGTCATCAACGGTGGGCGTGTGGGCGGCGACATATTGAGACCAGCGGGAGTGAGAGGGTTGGGGGCCGCGGCTGTGGGTGCTGGGGAGAGAAGGGGATGAGAGAGGGGATCGTGCGGAACTGAGAGAGAGAAGAGAGGCGTCTGGAGGTGGGGAAGAGATAGGGTTAGGGTTTGGCCAGGTGGAGTGTGTGTGGGGTAAAAATGAAATTTGTTTCGCCCGCCCGCGGTTTTCAGTTTTCGATCCCGTCTAGTGCCTTCCAGAATTTGTACTGTACTTTATTACTAGAAGAAATTTTGCATCCATTCTTTACCATGCTGAAATTTTTGATTTTACTCTAACAGAACTTACAAATTATATATATTTCCTCTTGTTGTACCAATTATCTATTTCCTCTAAAAATTATCAAACACAACTTACAAGTGTTCTAAGAAATGTTGTTATCATGTATCAAGATTCATGGCTTTCAAGCCAAATGACTAAGGTTATAGCCACATTTGTGGCATAGTTTGTCCAAATGATCTCATATTTTGCAAAGGAATGGGTTCAACTAGTTTTCAAACATTTTCGACTTCATTTACTAGTTTTCATGCATTTAGTGATTTATTTTGATCTAATAACCCTGAAATTGAAAACCACTACATGATCAACTCACAAATGGTTGAAACTTGGCATGATATCATTATTTCACACATATATTATGTGTTAAAAATTTGAGAAGGTTACGAAAAAAACTGGATGCACTTCGTGTACAAACTAGACAATCTCTTTCGGAAATATAAAGGTTTCGGAGGAAAACTCATGTTTTACAAAGACATTTCATTTTTTAACATTTATTTCTTCTTCAATCTTTTTGTGTATTAAATATAAATCAATCATAGCCACCTCCCCAAATTTCAAACCTTTTTGACTTCATTTACTAGTTTTCATGCATTTAGTGATTTATTTTGATCTAATAACCCTGAAATGGAAAACCACTACATGATCAACTCAGAAATGATTGAAACTTGGCATGATATCATCATTTCACACATATATCATGTGTTAAACACTTGAGAGGTTATGGAAAAAACTGGATGCACTTCGTGTACAAACGAGACCATCTCTTTCGGAAGTATAAGGATTTTGCAGGAAAAATCATGTGTTACAAAGACATTTCATTTTTTTACATTTATTTCTTCTTCAATATTTTTGTGTATTCAATATATATCAATCATAGCCATCTCCCCAAATTTGCAATATTTTTTTACTTCATTTACTAGTTTTCATGCATTTAGTGATTTATTTTGATCTACATAACCCTGAAATTGAAAATCACTTCATGATCAACTCATAAATGGTTGAAACTTGGCATGATATCATAATTTCATACATATATAATGTGCTAAACATTTGCAATGGTTACGGAAAAAACTGGATGCACTTCGTGTACGAACTAGACCATCTCTTCTAGAAGTATAAGCGTTTCGGAGGAAACTCATGAGTTACAAAGACATTTCATTTTTAACGTTAATTTCTACTTCAATATTTTTGTGTATTAAATATAAATCAGTCATATCCATCTCCCCAAATATCTAACCTTTTTTACTTCATTTACTAGTTTTCATGCATTTAGTGATTTATTTTTATCTAAATAATCTTAAAATTGAAAATCACTACATGATCAACTCAGAAATGGTTGAAACTTGGCATGATATCATTATTTCACACATATATTATGTGCTAAAAATTTGAGAGGGTTCCGGAAAAAATTGGATGCACTTCATGTAGAACTAGACGATCTCTTTCAAAAGTATAAGGGTTTCGGAGGAAAACTCGTGCGCTACAAAGACATTTCATTTTTTACCATTTTTTTCTTCTTCAATATTTTTGGGCATTCAATATAAATCAATCATAGCCACCTCCCCAAATTTCAAACATTTTTTTACTTCATTTACTAGTTTTTGTGCATTTAATTATTTATTTTGATCAACATAACTCTGAAACTGAAAACCACGACAGATCAACTCAGAAATGGTTGAAATTTGGCATGGTATCATCATTTCACACATATATTATGAGCTAAATATTTGAGAGGGTTACAGAAAAAAAAATGGATGCACTTCGTGTACAAACTAGACCATCTTTTTTGGAAATATAAGGGTTTCGAAGGAAAATTCATATGTTATAAAGACATTTCATTTTTTAACATTTATTTTTTCTTCAATACAAACATGATGCAATGCTAAGTTAGCTAACTTAACACATACCAAGCATGTGGTTGTGACATTATTTGAACTTTTATTTATATTAATATTATAATTATTATTATTTGAATATTAATTAACTATCTTTGTTCTTTTTAGTATTTTAATTAAATACTTTATGCTATAGAGGTATTTTTATTTATTGAAATCATAATTAGTTCCACAAGCAATAATGCATTTAGGTTTTTTTAATTAATGCGAAGTTTTAATGGTGATCATTATTGGCTATTTTCAATGAAAAACCTACAAAATATTTGTTGCATAATTATACCAAAATATTTTTGAAAAATATTAGACAACATTGTACGTACAACTAACCAAACGATCGGATGTAAAATGTTTTTCATAGACATCTCATAAATTTTTTTGCTCATTTCATTGGATATAACACATTTTTCTGATGATTATTCATATATAAATCATTTTCATATGAATTATGGTTTAACAAATATTCAATTTCAAAGTTTATTGTATTTATTGCAATTTTGTATAAATAAAAAATTCAATGAATTATTATTTTACTAAGGGGTTAGCGAGCCAGTGTCATGAGTTGTGGGTCCTAAAAAATTGGTTCTATGCTGTAGAGGGAGGGCGTGGTTTAGGGAAAGACTATAGTGGGCCAAAGCCCACTATAGGTAGGGCTAGATTTTTTTCTTCTGTTTTTGTTTGTTTCTTCATATTATTTTCTATTTTTAGTTCAAAATGAAATTTAAATTTAAATTTAAATCTCATCAGTAAATTTAAATATTATATAATTATTATCCTAATTTGATTGGGCTTTTGTTGAACTTTTTTAGGTTAATACTATTATCTGTTCCATTTTAAAATGATTGAAATAAATAACTTCTGCTATATGGGTATTTTTATTTATTTGTATCATAATTAATTATTTAAGCAATAAATAATTTAGATTTTTTTAATTAATGCTAAGTTTTAGTGGTGATCATTATTGGCTATTTTGTTGAAGAATGTACCAAATATTTGTTGCAAATTGTACTAACCCATTTTTTGAAAATATTAGACCGCATTTTATGTGCAATTGACCAAATAGTTGCATGTTAAATATTTTTCATACACCTCTCATAAAAAATACAAATTTCGCCGATTTAGTTGGAATTTGGTCAAATTTAAACTACATGTGCTAGATAGTTTGCTTTTTATTGGTCTAAAAAATCATTTATAGGAAAACAAGTAGGTATTTCATCATAGATCCACCAGAAGTTTTTCAAGAATAAGACCTAGCTACGAACACTCAATAGATGGATGAGGTGGGATCGAATGGACCCCACAAATGACATGTATGCATAGTTATAACGGGTTACAACATTATTATAATCGTCGTAAATGTTATGACGATCTAAATCTGTCGTAATCGACTAAAAATAACTTCGTAAACTGTATGGATCAGTTTACAACGTGTTTGACTCACATCGTCGTAACTTTATAGGGATTTGACCCCCCTCAGACGGTTTGTGACCATCTTGTATGAAATCTTCATAGATTTACGACGAATTCATCCACGACCATGTAGAGAACGTCATGTATGAGCATATTTCTTGTAGTGCTATAATTGTAAATAATGTATCTGCTCTAATATGATGAAACCTAGAGGTTTAGTTTACTCTAGCCATGAGATGGATGGAAAATGAACATGACAGAATAAATTCCATCACGAATCACACAAAAGGGGACTATGGAAATTAATAGCCATGTGCTGATGTTTGTATAAACAAGATACTTCAATGGAATGGGAGATTGTCGGGGAAGGGAAACGCACCGCCTATTTTTGTTTCTTGACGACGTACTACAGCTAGCAGCGGCGCAGAAACGACGCTCCAGTGCTCCATTAACGAGATATTGGACCTCCCCTCCTAGTACGCACCTTAGAGAATCTTGAATGGCGCCTGCAAAGAGTGTCATGCTTAATCCAACAATATCATATATCTTTGCGAACACAAACCAAGTCAAAGATTGAAGCTGCTAATCCGCGAAATAAATGTAAAGCATAGAAGTCACTATATCTCACCTCCCACACTAAAATGGCTTGTTGGAGGTAGTGAGTTGTCGCAGATGCCTGGGTCACGCTAAAAAGTGGCACTAATTACTAGTTTACTACTCTCTGCATACTAAAATACTTGTCGTTGTTTTACTTCAATTTGTTGAACTAAAACAACGACAAGTATTTTGGTAAGGAGGGCTATAACAGAATCATAAGTAGCCCAAAATCCTAGGAAGATGTAATAGAACTATGTATACTCCATACAAGTAGCATTGGACTTACAAAAGCTACTCACTAAAATTTTACAGAAGCCTACTCACAGATTTTTACTTATCTACATGAATCCAGCCAATGATGCTTCTACTACATGAAATTGCTCAATTCTGCTGAACATGTTTCTACTACATAAATATAGTGTTGGACACTGACTTAAATTGTAATCAAAGGGTCAAGTTGACACAATCAACAATGAAAGGGTTGGAGGAAAAGCGAGCAATATACCTGCTTGAGCTTTCCCCTCCACTTGGAGAGCACAGTGATCTGGTTATTGAGTGTCTTCATGTCTGCGGCCTTGAAGAGAGGACAATGGCAGGCGCGGCCACGAACATGGACATTATTCGCACCCACGACCCGTGGACGCTCTCACCACCGTAGAGGAGGTGCCTGGCATACGGGATCCTTCGGGTCTGTGAGAGAAAGAGGGAGGTGGAGGTCAGTAAGCATCAAGGATGTTGCTGTTCTGGGTCAAGCTAAGTAAAAATATCAAGGGCATAACAGATTAAAGTCACCAAAATTAACATGTGCACATATTGCGAAAAGCCGTAAACTACCATCATTTATAAGAAATACAAAACAAATATGAAAATAGCAGTACAATTCTTGTAACTGATACCACAGGGTCAATTTTTCTGGATGTGAACTGAGCTCATAAACAGAAATGTAAACTAGGAAGAGTATATTCATTCTCTTCAATTATCCATGCTCCACTAGGTGAATTCAGATTAACTTCAGAAAAGGGTCACGCAAAGAAACCTTGGTGTTTCCCAACCAAATCATAAAACATCAATTCATCACAACCATGTCATTCGCAAGTCTGAAACATGCAATCTAATCACACCAAAAAGAATTTGTAAAAATACTAGTACATGAATCGGTCAATTCATGTTAGCATGAAGCTCTTCCATCTATATTATACTGCAGTAGGGTCACGTACCTAGCCTCCTTGGTATCCATCCAGGCATAAGTTGCTGCCTATAGTAGTCTACGATCACTTCACTTCCATCAACAATGGAATGGTGTGCATCCTGGAATTATTTTTTAGATTCAGATACACCTAGAATGCAGTAGGAAACAAGCAGGCTAAAGAACTTCAAAACATTACACAGGAGATACCTGGTAGGCCCTGCACATCTCCTTGTCTGTTTCATACTCTACAAATGCATAACCACGGGAGGCGCCAGTAACTGCAAATGTATAGTATCATGATCAATACAAACTAAAGTTGCAGAAGGCAAATACTGAGGTGTGTGATCAGGTTGCCACTTTCCAGCCACAAAATGAAGCACTGCTGCTTGTCGTCAATTGACTAGAAAAAATAAAACATTAGCTAGCTGAGATGAAAAACTGGAAATTCACGTTACATTCCGAAGATTACGAGATAAAACTCCTGGTTCGATCTTACTGTTAAAGTAGCACATTGTTCAACTCTATGCTACCAATGCCACACTAAAATCACTCCAATTCCCATTGAGATGAACCATACTGAACATTAGCATGCTGTAGAAATACAAGGTATGACAAGCTACTCTGTACTACAGTTTAACACTGAAAAATGGCATGGGGCAAAATTCTCAACTCACCAATGTCCCGCACCATCCGCATGCCCTTCACCCTCCCGTACCTTCCCATTTGCCTGCTAGGCACAGGGAGTAGACAAAACAACAGCTCCGACCATCAGACATTCGGACAGGATGTCACCACATCAAACCCAACAGAGGCGCCAGAAGAAAGAGGCGCGCACCTTCCGGAGTGTGTCGTCGTCAGTGAGGCGGGAGAGGTGCCCGACGAAGACTGTGCAGTAGGGGTCGCCGGCGGCCTTGGGGTCCCCAAAGGGGTCATCTGGAGGAAGAGGGGGAAAAACAGATGCAGTGTGAGTGGTTGGGGGGAGCGTTGACGCGCGAACAGGAGGGGAGCGGAAGGGGCGGAGGGGGGAGAGGACGCACAGAGGCTGGAGCTGGAGCAGAGGACGGCGCGGAGGATGGCGTTGTGTGGGGGGCGACGTCGGTGCCGTCGATGTCGTCCGCCTGGATTGGTACTTGTCCGCGTAGAACAGCAAATCCCAGAATTTGGCCCCGATCTGGTTCCCGCACTTCCCTCCGTGGATGTGAAGGATCTCCCTCATCTTGGCCTCCCTACGATCCTCTTCCGAGCCTACAGATTCACCAGAGACGCTGCGTCAGATTCGCCCGAGACCCCCAATCAAATAAACCCAAATCAAAGCAAACTAGGCACGGAGAACACAACGAAATCCACTAAAAAGTAAGATATTTTATGGCGTCGTTTACCTGGGGAGGGGATTTAAGCATTGGCGTTGCCGGTGAGGGATTTGGAGGAGGGAATCAGGAGAGAGGAGGACGGCGGTGGCGCTCGTGAGGGTTCCTGGGTTGGTAGAGAAGGGAGGGAATGACTGGCGGCGGATAGGGGAGGGAGGGACGCACACAGATAGGTTTGGGGCTAGGGTTTGGGAAGACGTTCATGATGTGGGAGGGCATAGCAAAAAAAATCGGTTCTCTACCAATTCAACGGGACCGGGTCAAATTTCGGTTCTCTGCTGAGTAGCCATTTTATCAAATATTCGGTCAAATTTATTTTTTAGATAAAAGCAGACTAAACACCACGGGTGCGTTTGGTTTTTCAGCAAAATCAGTTATAACTTCGTTGGGCAAGGACCGCCGTTTGGTATCCAAAATAACTGGCTTTTAAGGGCTAGCTAGCCTCGCTAGGCTAGAAAAATCTCGCCCACCAGGGAGAGCCGAATTGGCTCGCTTTCGAAGGGAAACCACCTCGTGAAAAAAGTTGCACGCAAAACCCACTCGATCCGGCAAAAAAGCAACACATCCAAACATGCAACACACGTCAAGGTTAGCAAAGCCGAGTTGGGATAGCTGGGTTACTCAGCTATAGCCTAGTCGAGCAATGCAACCAATCGTACCCCACATTACCCAGTCCCACCTTGAGGCAAAGCTCCTTCGCCGCTCAAAGCCCCCACACCAGCTCCCTTCGTTGCTCAGCGCCCCCGCACCAGCCCCCTCCGTTGGTCACGACCGCACTAGCCACCGTCGTCGGTCACCACCGCATCAGCCCCGCCGCGGTCACCAGATCCTCCGTCGCCCACTAATTTTCTGGAAACGGCTAAGTCCCAAACTTCATACCTCTGCGTGTTAATTTAGAGAAGCGCGGTTGTATCTATCTAAAATTCACTATATAGATATTTAGTTGTATAACTTAACAAAAATAGAATGCTAGCACAGTGCTGTGGACCGTGCTCTCTGGGCAGACAGATCATGAGTTCGAGTACCAACGCCCATCATTTTTTGCCCTTTCCTTACCTGCAGGGGGCACACGATGTGGGCCTTTTAAACACACCACAAACCAGCCCATTAGCAAGCGTGGAGGATAAAATACCAGCCCAATATATAAGTAAGATGGAAACAAATCACAACATAAAAGTAATATAAAAAAATTGTTCAATACATGGGTGAGGTGGGATAGAATGGACCCACGGGTGACATGTCAACATAGTTAGCACATGTTACTACGTTTTTATAATCGTCGTCAAAGTTATGACGATCTCATCTTATGCGGTCACGACGTTTTTGACTCACATCATCGTAATTTATATATGGATTTGATCCCCTCAAACGGGTTACGACCATCTTGGGTGAAATCGTCATAGATTTATGACGAATTCAGCCACGACCTTTTAAAAAACGTCATGTATGACCATATTTCTTGTAGTGACACTCGATTCTAGATTTTTTCTGAAAACAAAAATCCACATCTCGATTTTTACATATGATTATCGACCAAAATTAAATCGCTAGGAAATAACAATACCTTCCTTGCCCCCTTTCCCTCCAAAATTCGTCTGCTGTCCTCCTCCTCCACCCCTGCCGGTGTTGTACCATGGCCATGTTGCTGCCGATCGTTTCTAGCTCGTGTAAATAGTTTCTCCTTGGCCTCCCCCCCCCATGCTTGTCTGGCGCTCTCCCTGATGTCTGATCTGCCCCGGGTAGTTCATTTTCACATGCATTCTTCTCTCTCCATACTATATATTTCATGTGTGAAAAAGAACCAAGTACAGACAAGGCAATACGTCCATGTAGCTGATCAAAAGGTATACTATCACATGCATCATGCTATAGGAGTGGCAAGATTTGACTCGGTTGGCTCCTTCTTTCTTGAAAACTGATGCTCGTGTATGTTTGCATTGAAGCTTCGTTGACTGTGGGTGTCTCACGTCCTTGAATGTCGTATGAGTTGTACATGATAATCGTTCAAATCAATTTACTTACGATCGGCAACTACCAATAAACCGGTTGATTTGATCCATAATTAAGCCAAGAGCCATCCGATCGGTCGCCCAGTCGTAGGATCCACATGCCACTTGAGCCACTCTCAATAGACCATCGCAATAAAATACGGAAGAATAGAAGAAGGGAGCATCAAGCATCAGACTCGGAAGCTGCCGGTCTGCTCGGGATGTAATTAATAATCACCTTGAGTTCTCAAAGCTTGCGACATAATGTACAAAGCGAGAATACTCATGAACAGAAAACAGTGATAACTTAAACTAGCAAAAAATAAAATCTCCCATCGGGGTGCTCGGAACGAGAGTTGGGATGAGTGGAGTGGAGGAGAAGCGCTGATGCCAGCCCTACTCCAGGAACTTGAAGAACATGCACGCATCAAGGTCACACTCTCCGTTTCTTGCCATCGTCCTCCTCGTGGTGTTATGAAGACTATAAATCTAGCCGGCGAGGATGCTGCAACTCTCCATCCATTTCTGCATAGAAGCAAACCATGGTCAACTAATCCATTGATTTCCGCTTCTCCAGTATCACCACCAACACAAAGCGCCTCCCACTTTTTTCAGTGGACACATCTATGTACAACAAGCTACTGTTTCCGAAGTGCCTTTGTTTATTTCTTGTGGACATGTCTACAACTGAAATTTTCTAGTAACAGCACACACAAATTCTCAAACAAGGATCCTCAATTTTCATCAGCATAATTGTAGATTTTTCCATAATACACACACTATAGAAAGCCTTCCAACTTCTACGGAAAAAACATTTGATGCACAACCACTGACAACGATACAAAATCATGTGTTGGATGGATGGGGAGGAGACAAACAAAATTTTAATCTCACAGGAATTGACAACAAGGGCAAACAATTCGACTGTGACATTGACCTGGTGACGAGGGGGTGACCCCACGACTCCAACAGATGAGCCTACCCGGTGTACCCGAAGACAGAAGGCCCATAAAGATGCCGCCTGGGCCCAGCCTTGGCCCACTAGTGGCACCGACATAGGAGTCCGCGACTCATAAGGAAGGTGCAAGCTTGCCGTATGGAACAAGATCAGGGTTAGGAAACCTCATTTGTAATCCTGGACAGACTCCCCGAGACCTAGCCTAGTATATAAGGGCTTGGAGGGGAGACGTCAAGGGACAAGCAATACGCAATTTGTAACCCTAGCCTTGTGCGCACTAGCCTTGGCTTCCCTGTAATTGCCATCTCCGATCAATAATATCGAGCAGGAACGTATCCTCCTGTTAGCTGATGAGCTATCGTCCAACCTATGCCTCTCATGACTAACCCAGGGGCCCTGACCATGGGATTTGCCGGGGTACATCCTCGTCAATTGGCGTCGTCTATGGGAACTACACAGGTTGGAATTACGATCTCGGCGGTTCCGTCTCCAGCAAGCCACAACTCAAGAGCAAGAATCAGATGCAATCTACCCGAGGAACTCAAGATCACGGCGAATATCTCTGCCGCCCCGGCAAGATCGCTCAACCTGCAGCCGTGTCAAGACCAATACTACGACGGCAAGCGAGCCCACCGCCAGCGAAGGAGAACTCGATGACCCAAAAGAAAGGCGCGAGGGTTCCACATGGAAATCCCGATCGACGAACTGCAGCATGAAGAAGAAGACCTGCCGACCACTCGACGACCCACCACCACCCAGGCACCCGCCGCACAACAAGACACCGACTCCGAGCTCGAGATCAGTGATCGCCAAGACCATCGCCAACGAGGAAGAAATCGACGACTCAGAAGACAGGCGTGAGGATTCTACGAAGAGACCTCACCCGACGAGTCGAACTATACAGCCACACGCCGGTCGACCACTCGATGACCCGCCGCCATGCGAACGGCCGCCGCCCGCCAGGATAGCGATTTGAGACTCAGACCGGAGAGTACTACGACCCAGATCGAAGGCCAGACGAATTCGCCAATCTCATAAAGAACCAGAATCTAAGCGAGGAGATCGAAATCGACCGGCGAGTTCACGAGCACCCAGCGGACCACGCGCTGTTCTTCCGAATCTCAAGGAGGAAAAGGCATGCCGGATCCAGCAATCTCACGGTCAGGGAACAGCTAGAAGGACCTTGCACGATCCACTGCTTCGAAGACAACTGGGGAAACATCATATCGAGCCACATTCTGGGAGACTGCCGCATGTTCAACGAACTCGCCGACAGCCTCAAGGAGGAAAAACAACAAGAAGCCAAGCGCACCCGAAGAACCGAGAAGTCGCCGACGCAAGGACAGGTGTACACAATCCAAGAAGGCAGGGTATCGCAAGCCCAACAGGACGCCTACACCCTCCAGGCTAGAGCAACCGAGAACCTAAACGTAGTCGAAGTCTACCAGCTACACGACGCAGAAACCAGCATCACGTTCTCCCAGAGCGATCACCCGCCTGCAGTCCCAAGGCCGGGGCACGCGCCCCTGGTACTCGACGCTCAAATTGGAGGGTACGACATGGACAGAATCTTCATGGACAGAGGAAGCAGCATGAACATAATCTTCGTCAGCACCCTACGCAAGATGCTGATCCCTCGATCAGTATGGAAGAAATCAAGGACCGTGTTATACGGAGTAGTCCCAGGAGAAGCAGCTACTTCCCTTGGACTAATCGAGCTCGAAGTCGTCTTCGGCAGCAGATGCAATTTCGCAAAACACACCCTCGAGTTTGAAGTACTCGATTGGCAGTCACGGTATCACGCCATATTGGGACGTCCAGCGTTCGCACAATTCATGGCGATTCCGCACTACGCCTACCTCAAACTTAAGATGCCAGGATCCGCGGGCGTCCTCACAGTCAACGGGAGCTTCATCAAATCAGACAAGTGCGATCGCGATTTCCACAAAGTCTCCGACACCTTCGGAGCCGAGCAAGAACTCGCAGAAATAGCCATGGCGACAGACAAAAGCATCTTTCCCATAGCAAGCCAAAGCGAGGCCAAAGAGTATGGACGGGGCTTTAAAATCGACAGCGACACGGTCACCCACTAGGTGCACCCCTCTCAGACCCAGAAAAACAGTCTGCGTGTACGCCCACCTCCCGGAAGAGCAAGCGACTGCCCTCATCGCTTTCCTCCGCGAAGAATGGGAAATCTTTGCCTAGTGCCCAGCCGACATGCCAGGAGTACCGCGCCAGTTCGCGGAACACGCGCTGCGCATCAAGCCAAACACCAAGCCAGTGAAGCAGGCGCTACGAAGATTCTCAGAACCCAAACGCAGAGCAATCGGGGAGGAAGTCAACCGACTACTCGACGCCCAATTCATCCGAGAGACGAAGAAAGCCACTTGGGTCGCCATCCCCGTGCTGGTCCCTAAGAAAGACACAGACGCACTGCGAATGTGCGTCGACTACGGGCCAGTCAACAAACACTGCCCAAAGGAACACTTTCCCCTGCCGAGAATCGATCAGATAATCGGCTCGACAGCAGGATGCGATCTACTATCGTTCCTCGAAGCTTATTCATGATACAATCAGATCAGGATGAAGGAAGAAGACGAAGAGCATACATCATTCATCACCCCTTACGGCGTATTTTGCTACAGAACAATGCCCTTCGGACTCAAGAACGCCGGCGCCACATACCAGCGGATGATGCAAGCCTGCCTAAAAGAGAAAATTGGAAGAAACGTACAGGTCTACGTGGACGACATTGTCATCAAAACCTACAGTGAAAACACGCTACTCGACGACATACGCGAGACCTTCGCAGCACTCAACAAATACAACCCGAAAAAGTGCGCGTTCGGCATCACAGCCGGGAAGCTGCTCGGGTACATGGTCTCTGCTCGAGGAATCAAAGCGAACCCCGAGAAAGTTCAAGAAATCGCCAGGATGCAGGAACCAACCAACATCATAAGCGTGCAGCAGCTCACCGGAAGACTCGCAGCCCTAAGTCATTTCATTAGCAGATTGGGAGAGCGCACATTGCCATTCTACCAGTTGCTGAGGAAAGGAGAGAAATTCGAGTGGACCGAACAAGCCCGCAAAGCATTCGCGGACCTGAAGAAGACACTATACCCCACCGACCCTGGCGGTACCCAAAGAAAAATAAAAATTGTACCTCTACGTGGCAGCACGCAATAGCATGGTAAGCACAGTACTCGTCGTCGAGCGTATAGAAGAAGGAAAGATCCAGAGCATACAAAGGCCGATCTACTACCTCAGCATACTCTTGACAAAATCCCAGCAGCGGTACCCACATTATTAGAAGATACTATTGGCCATCATCACAACCTCAAGAAAAGTGTCACACTACTTCGACGAACACCCTATCACAATCATGAGCAGCGCACCACTCGTGGACATCCTCAATAACCCTGAAGCGACTGGGCGACTCGCCGAGTGGAACATTGAGCTCAGTCCGCGGGACCTACAATTCAAGCACCCAACAGCAATCAAGGCCCAAGTACTCCCAGATTTTCTGGTCGAGTGGACGGAGGTCCAGACACCAGGCCCCCCGGACCTGTCGAACTCATGGACAATGTTCTTCGATGGGTCCAAAAGACAGCAAGGAGCCGGAGCAGGAGTCGTCCTGGTTTCCCCCAAAGGAACCTAGCTTAAATACGTCCTCCAGATCAACTTCAGCCACGCCTCCAACAACGAAGCCGAATACGAGGCACTACTCTATGGCATGCGCATGGCCAAAACATGCGGTGCCACTCGCCTCGTCATCTACGGAGACTCCAACCTCGTTGTCCAGCAGGCGATGAAAGACTGCAATGCAGTAGCCGACAACATGGCGGCCTATCAGAAGCTCTACAACACGCTCGAAGGAAGTTTCGACGGCTGCGAGCTACTTTATATCCCAAGAACAAACAACACAGAAGCCGATGAACTCGCAAACATTGGCTCGACCCGAGGACCAGTACCACCCGGCGTTTTCCTCGAAAGCATCAGCCAGAGATCTATCAAGGAAAAAACAGCAGCACCAGAGGCGGCTGTATATGAAGACAACACAGAGCCAGCACAGGTGGCATCAGCAAGCCCATCTGAAGGCAACAGCAGCCGCGCGGTCGAACCTACAGACCAAACATCACTTGAAGGACCCGCGTGGAAAAAACCGTTCCTCCGATTCCTAATCGATGGCACGCTACCGCAAGATGTCGCAGAAGCCTGGCGCATCAGTCGTCGATCAAAGGCATTTCCAGTGATCAACAGACAAGTATACAAGCGCAGCATCACCCAGATACTCCAGAAGTGCATCGATGAAGAAGACGGAAAAGACCTACTGCTCGAAATCCACGAGGGCACCTGCGGGCATCACGCGAGCAGTCGAATGCTCGTGTCCAAAGCGTTCCGAGCAGGGTTTTATTGGCCCACTGCGATGAAAAACGCAGAAGACATCGTACGACGTTGCATCGCCTGTCAAAAATTCGCCAACAGACCGCACGCTCCAGCCTCAGAACTCAAGACCATACCACTATCATGGCCCTTCGCCACCTGGGGACTCGACATGGTGGGCCCACTCAAAAAATCATCAAAAGGAGGAAGAACCCACCTGCTAGTAGCAGTCGACAAGTTCACCAAATGGATCGAAGCAGTATGCATCACCAGCTCCACAACCCTCACGGCGGTGAATTTTATAAAATCAATCATCTTCAGGTTCGGGGTGCCGCACAATATCATCACGGACAACGGCACGAACTTCATAGCGGCAGAATTCCAGAACTTCTGCGAACAACTGGGCATCAAAATCAACTATGCATCAGTCGCACACCCACAATCCAACGGCCAGGTGGAAAAAGCAAATGGCCTAGTATGCGGTGGACTCAAAAAGAGGCTCCTCGCACCACTCGAGCAGGTCGCAGGCAACTGGGTAGAAGAACTCCCTATAGTACTATGGAGCCTGCGCACCACCCCAAATACCGCAACCCAGTACACACCTTTCTTCATGGTGTATGGGTCGGAGGCAGTAGTACCACATGACCTCAAATTCGGGGCACCCCGGATCTTGGGGTACGAAGAAGAAGAAGCAGAAGAAGCACTGCAAGATGACAAGGACACGGCAGACGAAGCAAGGGACACAGCCCTAGCAAGGTCAGAGAGGTACCAGGATAAACTGCGCGCTTACCAAAGCAGCCGCCTGCGCACCAGAACTTTCATAAGGGCGACCTTGTCCTACGACTCATACAAGAGAAAGTCCACAAGCTTGCCCCCCAATGGGAAGGACCGTTCATAATCACAGAAGTCATAGGAGGAGGAGCCTACAGACTGAAGAACCCGAAGACTGACGAAGACGTGGGAAATCCATGGAACGTAGCGAACCTACGCCTGTTCTACCCATAGTCTCCACCAATCATGCTCACCTGGCAGCTCATGTAAACCTTCGACGCAATAAAATGATGTTGCCCAAATACTACCACCTCAAAGCACTCGGGGGCTCGAGTACAAACTCCCCCCGAGAGACGCTATCGTCGCTCACGCGATCTTTACCCAAAGCACTCGGGGGCTCGAGTACAAACTCCCCCCGAGAGACGCTATCGTCTCAATCGCGATCTTTTCCTAAAGCACTCGGGGACTCGAGTACAAACTCACCCCGAGAGACGCTATCGTCGCAATCGCGATCTTTTCCTAAAGCACTCGGGGGCTCGAGTACAAACTCCCCCCGAGAGACGCAATCGTCGCAACCGCGATCTTTTACCAAAGCACTCGGGGACTCGAATACAAGACTCCCCCCGAGAGACGCCATCGTCGCAATCGCGATCTTCCACCAAAACACTCGGGGGCTCGAATACAAAATCTCCCCCTGAAATACGTCACCATCGCTCACGCAGTCCGAAACTTAAAAGGGCCCAAGTAAGAACCCATCGACAAGTGTCGTCTGTTAAACTCTGTCCGGAATCAAAAGGAAAGACTCCGCTACAACCATACTGAACACCAAGCACTCTGAAGAAATTCTGGATGGAGCGTAGGACGCAGACACTTCTTTAGTCTTCACCTGATCGTCAACGATCACCTAAAGAATCGGGGGCTACTCCCATCGGGAGCGCTGCCGCACACCCGATAAAAGACAGAAAATAAGGGAAGAACGAAAAAGGAAACAAATCTCAGCCTACGTTCGACTCTATGACTCAAACGTAGCCTCGGGGGCTACTCCCATCGGGAGCGCTGTCGCGCACCCGATAGAATCCACAGTACAAAGGACTCGAAGACAGCTCTCGAAAGACTCAAAGTCGGCTCTCGGTTGCAAAGGACTCGAAGACAGCTCTCGGTTGCAAAGGACTCGGAGATAGCTCTCGAAAGACTCAAAGACAGCTCTCGGTTGCAAAGGACTCGAGACACCTCTCGATCGCAAAGGACTCAAACACAGCTATCGATTTCAAAGGGCTCAAAGACAAATCCCATTACAAAGGCTCAAGCACAATTCACATCACAAGGATCATTTTCAGTACAAAATGATTCAAAGTACATTGGATAGAAGGCAGCTCTGATTACTCGAGGCAATCCTCATTACATGAAGAACCAACCTAGTTACAAAAGACATAAGCAGCCAATAAGCCTACAGCATCAATTACCCAAGGAATTATGACTTCTACATGTGTGCCCATGCGGGGATAATTGGCACTAAGACAGCGAGCATCATCACAGACAAAGGAGGAGTCAAAGCAGCAGGCTCAGGATGTCAATGACATAACAAACGGTGAAGCTCGACTTATTTGCGGAGCAGTTGAAGTAGATGCTCCACCAGCTTCTTCTCCTGCTCCACCAGCTTCTTCTCCTGCTCCATGATGGCTTCTCGCCCTTCGTTGGTTACCCCAAGTGGAAGGTTAAGATGTAGCGCAGCAGCAAGTTTCCCTCAGTGAAGATACCAAGGTTTGTCTCCAGTAGGACTCCAGAGATGATAAGTAGGTGTCAGCGGCGCAACTGACGTGGACCTGCACACAGACACAGATAACTTTGTTCCCAACGAAGTTCAGAGAGGTTGTCAATCTCTCCGGTTTTGTTGTTCACAAAGGTTAAAACACAAAGGATAATGATAGCAACTAAAAGTAAAAAGCAGGAAAGTAAATATAGCATGGAAACAGTAATAAGGATATGGACCGGGATACGTGATGTTCGCTAGTGATGTCTCTCTCCCAAAAGACGATAAAACTTCTATGCGAGGTAAACAAATTACAGAAGGGAAATTGACAGGATTATGAACGCACCGCAATGCTAACTATGCTACAAAAGAAAGGAAGAGGCTCAAAAGCACGGGCAGTACGCCAAAATAAGTAGACCGTAATCCAACTGCATCTACTACTAATCATCCACCTTGAGATATCTATCCAGAACATCTTGCTGGTATTAAGTTGCGAGCCCTACCCAAAGTGTAAACCCAAAGCAACAGACAACTGCATTAAAAAGCACTTTGCGTAAAGTAAACAATCCTTGCAATCGCGGTTACAAGCACTGTTGTTTTCCCCCTTGTGGCAACAGCACATCCCCTAGACTCATGTTTCTGTCACTCAAGCGTGTCATCGGGGGGCATGAACCCACAATCGAGCATAACGTTCCCTCTTGGAGTCACTACCTACTACTTGGCCAAAGCAATAAACAGCAACGGAGAACATGCAAGAATTACTTAGGAACAAAAATATAAGAGATAAAAACCAAATATATTACTCTATCACAATCTGAACATAATCTCATAATCCATCAGATCCCATCAAACTCAGCATAGCAATAGCAGAAAGATTGCAAAAGTGCCTCGATCATGTAGGGCAGCTCATGAGGTCTAAACCATGAAGAACAAAGAGGGGAGGATAACATCACATAGCTACTGATCACGGACCCATGGTCCAAGGAAAACTACTCACAAGACATCCGGGGAGCATCCATGGTGGAGAGGAGACTCCCGGAGGTCGGCCCTCCCTCCTGCAGGGTGCCGGGAAGAGGTCTTCTGGTGCTTCCGATCTCGGAAGCGCGGCGGCGGCGGAACAGAGGTGAGTTTGCGAAATAAGGTTCTGTCCTCGGAGTTTCCCCGTGACGGAGAATAAATAGGCGAAGGGGGGCAGCCAGAGGTGGACCAGGGGCCCCAGGCGCCCCCCTGGCGCGGCCAGGGGTGGGGCCGCGCCGGGTGGCCGCCTGGGCCCCCCTGGCTCCCCTCTGGCCCCTCTCGGGCTCTTCGCAAAGCTTCCTGTACGCTGCTTTTTCCTGTATTTTTCCCGGAATTTTTCTGGCACTTTTGATATGGGGGAAAACTGAAATAGAAAAACAGCAGAAAACGGGAACTGGCACTGGGGTGCACTGAGTTAATAGGTTAGTTCAAATATGATCAAAAGTGTATGAAAGTGTATCTAGATCATAGCAATATCACATAAAACATGCATGGAGCAAGCAGAAATTATAGATACGTTTTGGACGTATCAACATCCCCAAGCTTAATTCCTGCTCGTCCTCGAGTAGGTAAATGATAACAGCATAATTTCTGTGGTGACATGCTAGAAATCATAAAAGAACTTTGAAAAGTAAAGCAATCAAGGTTAGAAACTCAATTCAAGTCATAACATGCAAGAGTCTATATTAGCATTGAAACAAGTAACAAAAGAACAAAAGGTGCAAGAGCTCTCGCTGTCCGTGACTCGAATGTCTCCAAATGGTGTTTGCGTGCAAGAAAGGGGATAGGGAATACGAGAAAAAAAAGTATTTTTGTGTTGAGAACTCAATCTACTAAAGTTTCACACTTGGTCCTCTTTGGAATCTTATCTTGACTCATCCCCAGACCACTAGCCAGGTACAAGTCAATTTGATCCACTCCTTTTCGATATTTTGAGCACTCATGCAATGGATGAGCGTAAGCACGAGAGTTGACACTTAGGATGGCAAAGAGAGAAGTGCGGAGGAGGAAGACAAAAAGGATGAGAAAGGCTCACATCAATGAGGACAATCATAGGCAAGAGATGCCAAATGATAGATATGATGTGAGGATTAGGGATTGCCATGCAACGGATGCACATTCGAGCTAAGAAGCTCTCCAAAGGAACTAGTGGGGTGCATCTAACTTGCTCGCTCATGAAGACCTAGAGCTCATTTGAGGAGGCTCATCCTTGGAATATGCAAGCCAAGCTCTATAGTGTGAAGGTCCCCACATAGCTATATGCATAATGATCATCTCTATGGAGTACAAGGATATAAAGGGAGTACTAGTGTGGATCTCTCAAAAGGATAGTAGTGTTTCCCTTTTCTCTCTTTTTATTTCTTTTTCTCTTTTTTTTCTATTTTTTGTATTTTTTGTGGCCTCAATGGCTCTTTCTATTTAACTCTCATTTGTCCTGTTTGGGATCTTTTATTGTGTCCACTTCGGGATCTTTTCCTCACTTAAGGGCAACACTCTATTTTACAAGAAGGTAAAGGAGATCTTTCACACTTTACAAGGTACTCAAAATCATAAAGAAGATGTAACTATCATGATGTATGCAATGTATGTCGCTGCCAGTGTAGCAGGAACATGTATGACATGAGGATCAAGTCATGAAGAGGTGGATGTTGCATGGCAATATATCTCGGAAAGGCTATGGAAATGCCTTGATAGGTAGGTATGGTGGCTGTTTTGAGGAAAGATATAAGGAGGCTTATGATGACAGAGCGTATCATGCCAAGGGTTTGGATGTACCGGCGAAGGTGGACACCAACTCTCGGAATGAGAAGAAGGCAATGCACGACACGGGAGAGGCTAGCAAAATATGGGAAGGTGGAAGTGTCAACTTTCAGTACTTACATTAGTCCGAAGAACTCATGCACTTATTATCGGTAACTCTCAATCTAATAAGGAGGTTCACAAAGAGACAAGTACCCCGAGGAGGAGTGTATGGGGGTTTGGTTATCCTTGCGCATCCTCGACTCATGGTACGTGAGTGTTCTCTGATATTCGATCCCTCCAAAGATTAGTGATCCATCTAGTTGCTAGAGTTCTCAACTAGTTTTGTAGGTTTTGAAAATACACACGGATTGCCCAAAATACGACACCTATCACTAATAGGCTAGAGATCTTGACAACAAAAGTTCAAACATTACTCACATCAATACCTCAAAACTATTGCAAGTTACTACTAGAAGAAAATAGCAACCTCAATTACCTACTCTCAAGACAAGACACAACTCAGTGCAACAACCAACTCTCTTTAACAAGATAAACATGAAAACTAAAAAGAGTTCCAGCAACAAACTAAACAAAATCCAAGGCTCTTGCTAAAGACAAACTAAGACTAAAACTAAACATGGCAGTAGCTATGAAAAGATAAAGAACACACAACAGCAAAAAGATAAGCAGGAAAAATCCTATGATGTGTTCTAAATTTTGAAAGTGGAACGTGTTTCTCTCCCACACAAAGTAAGACGGGATCTAAATTGTTATGAACAGCAAGCAAAGCTAAAGAAAACTAAAAATAAAACCTAAGAGCGATACGCTTCAAGCATAGCACATAACGCATGAAGTGATAAAAATATAGTGAGACGAAGGACGAACTGATGATTGTTGATGGAGAAGGGGATGCACGGGGGCATCCCCAAGCTTATACACTTGAGTCTCCTTGAATATTTGTTGGGTATGCATGGGGGCATCCCCAAGCTTGAGCGCTCGACACTCCTGGATCTTCTTTCATCATCTTCCAACGCACACTTGAAAACTCCCTTCATACATAACTCATCATAAGCTGATTAGAGAGGTTAGTACCCTTAATAAAATAATTTTTCCCCACTGGATATAAAGATATTCTTGAAGAGCTACTGTTTCTCAAGAGTGCCAAAAAGTTTTTGCAAAGAAAAAGCAAGCTTAAGGTTTGCAAAAGTTAGGAGAGACAAAACGTGGCAGAATCTGTGAAAAACAGAACAGCAGGTAGTAAAGAATTTTTTAGGGGCACTTCTGCAACTCAAATCAAAAAACTCAGAACATACGGAAGTTTCTTAATTGTACAGAGCATACTTTTTAAAAATTTCAGCTCAAAAAGATGAACTGGGATTTTTCTGGAATTTTTCTGGTCACGAGGACTGAATCTGTTTTCTGGACAGCATGTCACAACTTTTACTTCCCTTGCCGTAAGAAGCTATAACTTGGCACAAAGCTGAAAAATAAAGATACAATGATGTTGCTACAGTAGTAACAATCATCAAGACACAACAAAAGCAAAAAATAAAAACCTAAATTCGTTGCGGGCTGCCTCCCGAAAGCGCTTTCTTTTATGCCTTTAAGCTAGGCATGATGCAAAAAGAAGAATCAAGTTTTATCAAGAGAAAGAGAATAACTAGCCCGTGTAACGGACTCAAAAGGTAACTTGATTTTATTTCTAGGGAAGTGTTCCATCCCCTTTTTGAATGGGAATTGGAATTTTATATTCCCCTCTTTCATGTCAATAACCGCACCAACGGTGCGAAGAAAAGGACGTCCCAAAATAATCAGACACAAAGGTTCACACTCTATATCCATAACAATAAAATCAAAGGGAACATAGTTGTCATTTACAATGATAAGAACATCGTCGATCTTCCCCAAAGGTTTCTTTACGGAAGAATCAACAAGATGAACACCAAAAGAACAAGGCTCAAAGGGCTTCAATTCAAACATATCAAATATTCTTTTGGGCATAACGGAGGTACTAGCTCCAACATCACATAAAGCATAGCAAGAGAAGTTATTTAATTTAATTTTGATCATAGGGTCCCAACCATCATCTAGCTTCCTAGGTATGGAGGCTTCTACTCTAAGCTTCTCCTCCCTAGCTTTGATGAGAGCATTTGTGATATGCTCCGTGAAGGCAAGATTAAGTGTGCTAGTGTGGGGGTCTCTAGACATTTTGTGTAACAAGCTAATAACTTCTGAGAGGGTACACCTATCAAAATCAATATCACTACTATCAAAGGTGGTAGTAGTGTCATCTAAGCTCAGTTGTTTGAAACCCTCTATGTTCATAGGAGTTTCTTTATCTTCGGTTGAGGTATTAGCACCACCATTAATAGGTCCAACGGGACTAGGAGTGCATTGGGTGCTAATAGTTTGGGTGTCCTCAACAATTTGGATAGTGGAAACTGTGTGGTGTGTGGGAAGGCTCTTAATTCTATCCTCTTCCTCTTTTTCTCTAGCCCACCTTTCTTTAAGTTTATCCATCATCCTAATATTTTCATTAATTTGTAATTGGATAGCATTAATAGGAGTGGCCTTATTCTCCTCAAGGGGAGAGGTTCTAATTTTGAGCATCTCAATATCAAGGGCTAAGCTTTCTACCTTCAAAGAGAGATTATCTATTTTAGCTAATTTCTCTTCTACATTTTTGTTGAAGGCTTTTTGGGTAGTGAGAAAGTCTCTAAGCATGCTTTCTAATTCAGAGGAGGGGTTTTTGTTGCTAGGGTAGGTGTTGTTGTTCCCATAGTTGGATGGAAACGGTCTAGGATTGCTAGAAAAATTTCCCCTATAAGATGTTGTTGAAGTTGTTTCTAGCAATAAAGTTCACATCTACTTGTTCTTGAGCAACCAAAGAATTTAAAGGGACATCATGAGGATCAATAGAGGGTTGCTTGGTAAGTAGAGACATAATTAAATCAACTTTTTCATTGAGGGAGGTAATTTCCACGACAGAATTTACCTTCCTACCTGTTGGAGCGCGTTCGGTGTGCCATTGGGAATAATTGGTCATCATCTCATCCAGAAGCTTCGTGGCAGCACCAAGTGTAGTTGACATAAAGGTTCCTCCCGCGGCCGAATCTAACAGGTTCCGCGAGGTAAAGTTCAAGCCTGCATAAAAAGTCTGGATAACCATCCAGGTAGTCAAACCATGTGTAGGGCATTTCTTAACAAGAGATTTCATTCGTTCCCAAGCTTGAGCAACGTGCTCATTATCCAATTTCTTAAAATTCATAATATTACTCCTCAATTGGATAATTTTAGCAGGTGGGTAGTACTTCCCTATAAAAGCATATTTGCACTTATCCCAAGAATCTATGCTATTCCTAGGCAAAGATTGAAACCAGATTTTAACGTCTCCCCTTAAAGAGAAAGGAAAGAGCTTGAGCTTAACAACATCACCTTCTACTTCTTTAAACTTTTGCATATCACATAACTCAACAAAATTGTTCAAGTGTAAAGCAGCATCATCTCCAGCACCAGAGAATTGATCTCTCATAACAAGGTTTAGCAAAGCAGGTTTAATTTCATAAGAGGTAGCTGAAGCGACAGGTGTGGCAATGGGAGTGCAGATAAAGTCTTGGTTGTTGTGACTAGTGAAGTCACACAACTTGGTGTTTTCAGTGAAACCCATAGTAGCAGCAAGTGTGGCAGATTTTTTTGTAAATTTTTGATAAAAGACACAAAGATAAAAACTGAAAGGTAAATTAACAAGACTAAAAAAACAAAGGTAAAGGGTAGTGTGCAACTCCCCTATCTTAGCACTCGGAGTCCCCGGAAACGGCGCTAGAATTTCGCTTGATGGCTTTTCACCCTTCGTTGGTTACCCCAAGTGGAAGTTTAAGATGTAGCGCAGCAGCAAGTTTCCCTCAGTGAAGATACCAAGGTTTGTCTCCAGTAGGACTCCAGAGATGATAAGTAGGTGTCAGCGGCGCAACTGACGTGGACCTGCACACAGACACAGATAAATTTGTTCCCAACAAAGTTCAGAGAGGTTGTCAATCTCTCCGGTCTTGTTGTTCACAAAGTGTAAAACACAAAGGATAATGATAGCAACTAAAAGTAAAAAGCAGGAAAGTAAATATAGCGTGGAAACAATAATAAGGATATGGACCGGGATACGTGATGTTCGCTAGTGATGTCTCTCTCCCAAAAGACGATAAAACTGCTATGCGAGGTAAACAAATTACAGAAGGGCAATTGAAAGGATTATGAACGCACCGCAATGCTAACTATGCTAAAAAAGAAAGGAAGAGGCTCAAAAGCACGGGCAGTACGCCAAAATAAGTAGACCGTAATCCAACTGCATCTACTACTAATCATCCACCTTGAGATATCTATCCAGAACATCTTGCTGGTATTAAGTTGCGAGCCCCACCCAAAGTGTAAACCCAAAGCAACAGACAACTGCATTAAAAAGCACTTTGCGTAAAGTAAACAACCCTTGCAACCGCGGTTACAAGCACCGTTGTTTTCCCCCTTGTGGCAACAGCACATCCCCTAGCTCATCTTTCTGTCACTCAAGCGTGTCATCGGGGGGCATGAACCCACAATCGAGCATAACGTTCCCTCTTGGAGTCACTACCTACTACTTGGCCAAAGCAATAAACAGCAACGGAGAACATGCAAGAATTACTTAGGAACAAAAATATAAGAGATAAAAACCAAATATATTACTCTATCACAATCTGAACATAATCTCATAATCCATCAGATCCCATCAAACTCAGCATAGCAATAGCAGAAAGATTGCAAAAGTGCCTCGATCATGTAGGGCAGCTCACGAGGTCTAAACCATGAAGAACAAAGAGGGGAGGAGAACATCACATAGCTACTGATCACGGACCCATGGTCCAAGGAAAACTACTCACGAGACATCCGAGGAGCATCCATGGTGGAGAGGAGACTCCCGGAGGTCGGCCCTCCCTCCGGCAGGGTGCCGGGAAGAGGTCTTCTGGTGCTCCCGATCTCGGAAGCGCGGCGGCGGCGGAACAGAGGAGAGTTTGCAAAATAGGGTTCTGTCCTCGGAGTTTCCCCATGACGGAGAATAAATAGGCGAAGGGGGGCAGCCAGAGGTGGACCAGGGGCCCCAGGCGCCCCCCTGGCGCGGCCAGGGGTGGGGCCGCGCCGGGTGGCCGCCTGGGCCCCCCTGGCTCCCCTCTGGCCCCTCTCGGGCTCTTCGCGAAGCTTCCTGTACGCTGCTTTTTCCTGTATTTTTCCCGGAATTTTTCTGGCACTTTTGATATGGGGGAAAACTGAAATAGAAAAACAACAGAAAACAGGAACTGGCACTGGGGTGCACTGAGTTAATAGGTTAGTCCAAATATGATCAAAAGTGTATGAAAGTGTATCTAGATCATAGCAATATCACACAAAACATGCATGGAGCAAGCAGAAATTATAGATACGTTTTGGACGTATCACTCCACCAGCTTCTTCTCCATCCCCACCCGAGCTGCCGGCGAAGATGACGCTGTTGCCTCCAGTTCTACAAGGTCGCCTGCCGCGCCTGCTTGACCGGTGGCTTGACGTCGAGGTCGTTTTAAGAGCCGGAGGAGGAAGCAGTTGAAGATGGCTCAACATCAGCACCCGAAGAGTCGCAAGAGGAGGAAGCAGTTGAAGATGCAGGCGAAAGACTCCTCGACCTGTCAGAACCATCGCTGCTTGTCTCCGGCCAGTACGGATCCATGCGGTTGCCGCTCGGGTCAAAGGCGCGGATGACAAGAGTGTCTTCGCCATCAAAATGGCAACAAAGAGTGTCACCATCACGCAAGTTCAATCGTCGAGCAAACGATTTCCAGCCAAAGCCAAGAAAAATCAAGCGGGAACTATCGATCTCAAACTTAACATAAGAAGGAGATCGAGCGCACCCCTAAAGGCAAAGCTGCAAGCCATCAAGACTGCGCTCAGAAACAAGGGTAGAAAATGCAGACGGAAGAAGAATGCGAGCGGCGTTCCGGCCACGGACGCGCAGGAGGAAATCATAGCGCCAAAAAACATCCTCCGAGGAAGAGGAGGAAGGCGTCGACGGTGCTCCATGACGGCCACCACGAGAAGAGCGTTGTAAGAGCAAAGTTTTTCCCCCGTGTGTTTTGGATATTGTTGGAAAAGACAGTAGAGGAACTAACGATGTTTTCTAGTGTAAACAGTTGAACAGGTTTCTGAAGGACAAGCTAGGTGATAAAGCTTCAGGGAAGATCTTCAAGTTATCGAAGCATTACCCCCCTGAGCGAAGCTTAATCACGGAGGATGACCCCCAAAAATGAAGGTGTCATGAAGCTCAACTCATTGAAGGAAATGAAGAAGACGACGCAAGACTGAGATGTTTTTGTGTAGTTATTTTTCTGTTCTTTAAGTCATAGGACAAACCGTACTATCAAGAGGGGTCTTTAGTTTGTGGACACCGAAGTCATTGAGAAAATGCTCAGATCAAATCCAAACCAAGTGAGAAGCCTGAGCGAAGAAATCTCATGTGCACTGAGTTAAGCTTCGGTAGCAAAGACTTCGTTCTTTGGCCTCTGAAGCAGAACTAAGTCCGTGAGTCAGCTTTACTTGTTCTGCAAGTAAAGTTGCGCAGTGATGACAAATCCGACCGTTGTGGACACGTTTCAAGCTGTCACCTCGGGTCAATTTGGTCATTCCGCACCTTGGGATCGCCAACTATAAATACGCCGCCCCCTCCTCCATTTGCGGGTGGCTTCTCCAAGAATATTCCTGAGAGACATTGAAGAGAGCACCCCAAAAACGCCACCGAAGCAAAACCCAAAATCCAGAATACTGAAGCCTAAGTCCCATTGATCTGAGTAGATTCGATATGACTTAGGTGAAAGCTTACTAGCCTTTTTATCTTGGAGAACTTCAATTCTCCTAGACGGTTAGAGTGTCGTTCTTCAGAGAGCGAAGAGTAATTGTCGCCTCGAAGTCCAGTTTGTCAAAGGTTTCGGTGATTTCCTCAATAATCAACCACGAGTGAAGAACTGACCAAGCTCAAGGAGTTTGGTGCAGTGGAGCAACGGACGGAGAGAGATTTGCTCCAGGTGTTCAATCACCAGTCCCTCCAACCAGACGTAGCGCTTTGCAGAGTGTGAACTGGTCGAACAAACATTGCCGAGTCCCAGTTCGTTTTACTTCAAGCTTTTACCTTCAGTATTGCATTTGCTTCGCAGTTATGCTTCAATGTGTTTTGATTCACTGCATTTAGTTTAGCTTCCAGTTTTACTTTGCTATTCCGCCCTACTTATGCTTCACTTCAATAGTTTCAGTAGAAAATTTTGAAGTGATCATTCACCCCCTCCCCCTCTGATCACATACTTGGTCTTTCAATTGGTATCAGAACTAGTCACTCCCTACACTCTGTGTGTTTTGGATTAACCTCCTGGAGTGTCTTCAAGTATGTCTTTCGCAGCTATTCGCTCCGGCGAACCTCTTCCTGTTTTCAATGGGAAGGACTACCCGTACTGGAAGGAAAAAATGAAGAGAAATATCATGGCTATCAACTCGACTGTCTGGCAAGTTGTCTTGTATGGAGTCACTGTTGCCGATGAGAAGGCCATCACTCCTGAAGAAGCAAAACTGATTGATCTTGATTCTGAAGTTTGGGTTTTCATCACCAATCACTTGACACCAGAAAAGTATCATGAAGTGAAGAATATTCAATCTTCCAAAGGTGTCTGGGAATATCTTGAAAAGATTGGTGAAGGTGTTTCTACCAAGAAGGATGCCAGAATTGACACACCTCGAAGCAAATTCTATCGCTTCAAGAGAAATGGGGGTGAAAAAGTCAGCTCCATTTACAGCAGACTCACAGCTCTTGCTAATGAGTTGATTTCCCTCGGTGCTGATGACATTACTCCTCACTCAGTTGTAAGAACTTTGCTTCGCTCATTGGACGATTCGTTTGATCACATTGTGCTGATGATCAAGGAAAGGACTGATTTCAGACGTCTTGTTGCCGCTGATATTCTTGAGAGACTCAATACATTTGAAATGGAAGAAGATGAGAAACGTGACATAAATGGCTCTCGAAGAAAAACTCATGCTTTGAAAGCAAAAGCTTCGCGTCATTCTTCACCCGAAGTCAGCTCTACTTCAGGTGTCGAATCAGATGATCCTGCAAGCATTGGAAAGGATTTAGCATTGATCATGAGACGCTTCAACCTGTTCCAAAGAAAAGGTTTTTCTTCACCGACGAAGAGTTATTCCTCAAGAAGCTCAACCCACTCATCTCACCGCTCATCCTCAAGAAGCTCTCCATCGAAGGACAACTGCTGCTACAAGTGCAAGAAGCCAGGTCACTACATTGCGGATTGCCCTCTGTGGGAAGCTGAGAACAAAGAAAAGCCCTCGCTTAGAGACTCCTCATCCAAGTCCCACAGATCTTCCAGAAGCTATGAATCCAAGAGACATGATTCCAGTTCGAGAAGAGATAAGAAGAAAGATTCTGATGATGACAAGAGGAAGAAATATCATAAGAAGCGTGAGGGTTCTTCATCGAAGACTCACTCGTCTCGGCGAAGCAGCTCTCACCGTGCCAAGGCCTATCTGGGAAAGGAGATGAACTCTGAAGACGAAGCCTCTGGGTCCGAAGCTGAATCAGGCTCAAGGTCTGGGTCTGGGTCCGAATCAGATGGTGTTGCTGGTTTGGCATTCACTTCGGCAGATGCTTCGACAAAAGCTTCGAGCTCATTCTTCACCAACAACAGTAGTGAAGATGAATCTCCTGCATATTGCTTCATGGACAAGGCGAAGGTATCTTCATCAAAATCTAACTATGATACTTCTGATTGTTCCTCATATGATAGTGATTCGAAGATAGGCTATGCTAAACTTGCTAAAATTGCTTCAATCCAACAAGATGAACTTGATTCACTAAGCAAAACCATTAAGAAATCAGAATCACTGTTGATCGATGAGATAGAGAAAGGTCAAAATTTAACTAATGAGCATGCAGCTCTGAAGGAAAAGTTTGAAGAATTATCCTCTAGGCATGATCTTCTTTCAGTTGATTATGAGAAGCTTACCTATGAATTTCTTCAAAGGAAAATGGCTCTCGAAAGACTGAAAGAGGCTCATGAAGAGTTGGAAAATGTCAATCTCTCTCTCATGGCTCAACAAGGTTCTGAAGCAAATCATAAAACTGATTCACCTTGCTTAACTTGTCTGGAACGAAGCAAAACTGATTCCAAAGGCAAAGCTCCTATTGTTATTGATGATACTAATGCCTCTGATGAGGAAAGTCCTGTTGTTACCGAGGAACTCCTCAGGTTGAAAAACTTATTAGAAACACGCATTTTCAAAAGTGTGCAAGGTCGCCAGTATCTCTGTGATATCCTGAGGAAGGCTCTCCTTCACAGGAATCCCAGGAATGAAGGTGTTGGTTTCGAGAGAAAGATAAACCCTGATGGCACCTATTGGGAACCTGAGCAGTATCCTAAGACTGTTTGGGTCCTAGCGAAGGAGAACCCCATTGATATAGCTAACCTTTCAGGTTTTGACTGCAAGATGAATAAATCCATTGTAGACGAATCACTTGATTCTGACTACAAGCTCATCAAAGATGAACAGGGAAAGGTTACAGCTGAGTATGTCGGTACTCCTCCTAAGAATGGCTTCTACAAGAGGCAGATATGGGTGCAGAAAGCACTTTTGGAAAAACTGCCTGCTAACCATACCATGCAGGGAAAGCCTTCGGTACCACCGAATCATTTCTATTCTCTAGAAACAAGAAATGATAAACTGGTGCCCGAATCAAATGTTCCGCAGAAGAAATACTATCGCACTGGTCGTCATACTTATCGTCTTAATAATCATACTAAGATTGCATATGCTCATTCTTATCATAACCATTCGCAGAGGACTTACATTTATGGTGTGCTTGATGGTACACCGAAGCAGTACAGTCCTGTTCGCTTTAATATTGCTTCAACCAGTGCTTCAACATCTTCTCAGTCACCTGCTTGTTTGTGGGTGGTTAAGAAGAACTAATTCTTCTGCAGGGCTATGTCTCCGGTGGATCCGAATGGGTCATGGATAGTTGTTGCACAAATCATATGACCGGAGACAAGGAGTTATTCACCGAAGCAAAACTATCTCACTCTTCTCGGAAGTACATTACCTTCGGTGATAACAACAAGGGTAAAGTTTTAGGTTTGGGTAAGGTTGCCATATCGAAAGATAAGCACATTGATAAGGTTATGCTAGTCCAATCCCTTGGATATAATCTTATGTCTATTTCTAAGTTATGCGATATGGGTATGCTTGTTCTGTTTTCTGCTTCGCGTTGTGTTGTCTTTTCACGGGATGACTATACGTTTTTCTTTGAGGGTTACCGAAAAGGAGATTTATACATTGTTGATTTTTCTTCGGGCCCTGCTGTATCCACATGCTTAATGGAAAAAGCTTCATCTGTTTGGTTATGGCATCGAAGACTTGGTCATGCAGGGATGAGAAATCTTCATAACTTAGTGAAGAAGAACCATGTTATTGGCCTTAGCGAAGTAAAATTCGATAAGGATCGTCTCTGCAGTGCTTGTGAAGCTGGTAAAATTACGAAGAAACATCTTTCAGCGAAGACTATCATGACTACTACTCGTGCTCTTGAATTGCTTCATATGGATCTTTTTGGTCCTCAAAACTATGCAAGCCTGGGAGGAAACAAATATGGTCTTGTTATTGTTGATGACTTCTCTCGTTATACTTGGGTTTTCTTTTTGGATGACAAGAGCAAAGTTGTTGAAATCTTCAAGTCATTCGCTAAGAGAGCTCAAACTGAATATGAATTATCTCTGAAGCATATCCGAAGTGATAATGGAACTGAATTCAAAAATACTCATATTGAAGATTTTCTTGATGATCATGGTTTTACTCATGAGTTCTCTGCTGCTTATACACCTCAACGGAATGGTGTTGTTGAAAGGAAGAATAGAACTCTTATTGAAATGGCCAGAACCATGCTTGCTGAATACAAGACTCCTATTAGGTTCTGGGCCGAAGCAATTAACACAGCTTGTCATATCATCAACAAGGTTTACCTTCACAAATTTCTGAAGAAAACTTCACATGAGCTTATCACTGGTAACAAACCAAATGTTTCGTACCTTAGGGTATTTGGTGCTCCTTGCTTTATTAGAGATATGAATCATAGCTCCAAATTTGCCCCTAAGGCATATGAAGGTTTTCTTTTAGGTTATGGCTCAAACTCTCACACCTACAGGGTCTATAACTCTCACTTTGGGAAAGTTATGGAAACTGTGAATGTGAGGTTTGATGAAACTAATGGCTCTCAAAAAGAGCATTTGCCTCATGATCTAAATGAACCACCTCTTGATGAAGTGATCAGGTCCATGGCTATTGGAGAAATTCGCCCTGTTGAAGCTAATGATCGTCAAGCTAATAGGGATGATGATGGTCCAATGTTCCCACACATAGCCCGGGGCGCTGGAGATCAACATCCTGAAGCTAATGATGAACAGGATGAAGAAGAACAAAGGAACGAAGGAAATGCTAATCCCGAAGGAAATGCTGAAGCTGAAGGTGAAGCAGATCCTGAAGGTGAAGCAGATCCTGAAGCTGAAGCAGATCCTGAAGTAGAAGCTGAGCCTGAAGCCAATGATTCAACCTTGTCACGAGTTCGAAGAAGAGTTGATGTTGACTCGATCCTTGAAGAAATTCATCAACCAGGTCGTCCCACAACTCGCTCTCGCACTCGTTTGGCTAACTTCTGTGGAAATTTTTCGTTTGTCTCCATGATAGAACCATCAAAATTTGATGAAGCCATGAAGGACCCAGATTGGTTAACTGCTATGCTCGAAGAACTTAACCAATTCGAGCGGAACAAAGTCTGGTCCTTATTTGATAGACCTGATCCCACGAAGCACAACATCATTGGTACAAACTGGATTTTTTGCAACAAGCAAGATGAAGACGGTATAGTGGTAAGAAACAAAGCACGACTGGTAGCACAAGGATACACCCAAATCGAAGGTATTGATTTCGGCGAAACTTATGCTCCAGTTGCTCATCTCGAATCCATTCGTGTCATGCTTGCTTTTGCAAATTTCAATGGCATTCTACTTTATCAAATGGATGTGAAAAGTGCTTTTCTTAACGGAGAAATCGAGGAACAAGTGTATGTTATGCAGCCTCCAGGTTTTGAAGACCCAAAGAAACCTGACATGGTGTACAGGTTACACAAGGCCCTCTATGGGTTGAAGCAAGCACCTCATGCTTGGTACGACACATTGAAGGATTTCCTTCTGAAGAAAGGCTTCAGACCAGGAACAACTGACCCAACACTTTTCACTCGATCTTATAATGGTGATTTGTTTGTATGTCAAATATATGTAGATGATATCATTTTTGGATGCACTAACACTGAAATCAGCGAAGAATTTGCCAAAATGATGTCGAAGAAATATGAAATGTCAATGATGGGTGAATTGAAGTTTTTCCTTGGACTTCAAATTCGTCAACAGAAGAACGACACCTTTATTTCTCAAGAAAAATATCTCAAGGATTGCCTGAAGAAGTTTGGTCTTACTGATTGCAAAACTATCAAAACTCCAATGCCAACCAATGGCTTCTTAGATGCAGATGAGAAGGGCAAAGCCTTCGACCAAAAGAAATATCGGTCTATGATTGGATCTCTCTTATATGTTTGTGCATCTAGACCTGACATTATGCTTTCAGTATGTATTTGTGCTCGTTTTCAGGCCAATCCAAAGGAATCACTCCACACTGCTGTAAAGCGAATTCTTCGGTATCTTGCTCACACACTAACCTTGGGCTTGTGGTATCCCAAGGGAGCTCAGTTTGATCTTATTGGCTATTCTGATTCAGAATGGGCTGGTGATCGTGTGGATAGGAAATCAACTTCAGGGACTTGTCATTTCCTTGGAAGATCACTTGTCTGTTGGGCTTCAAAGAAGCAAAACTGTGTCTCAATATCTACTGCTGAGGCTGAATACATTGCTGCTGGATCATGATGTACTTAGATTCTTTGGCTAAAGCAAACGCTAAAGGATTATGGTATTCATGTGAAGAAAATTACCCTTCTATGTGATAATGAGAGTGCAATCAAAATTGCTCACAATCCTGTGCAGCACTCTCGCACGAAGCATATTGATATTCGCCATCATTTTCTTCGTGATCATGTTCAGCGTGAAGATATTGTCATAAGTCATGTCAGAACTGAAGATCAACTGGCTGACATGTTCACGAAACCATTGGATGAGAAAAGGTTCTGTGCGTTAAGGTGTGAGCTCAATATATTGGACTCACGAAATATACTGTAAGATCAAACCTTTTACTCCTGTATATACTCATTTACTTCGTTGTTTACCTTTTAGTTTTGTTGTTTGATTTTGCTTCGCTTATTTTATTTTATTTCGCTTGGATTTAGTCCTCTATGCTTATCACCTTTTGCTTCGTTTGGTTTTTCTTCGAGGTGATAAGTTTCGGACCCTACCCCTTCTATTCTTCTTCTTTCTTATTATGTCTGTCCAAAGTGGTTGAGCACAATTGAAACGGAAAGTATTTTTCTTCGAACATCATTGAGTTCTGAATCAAATGCTTCCAATTTTTATCGAAGTTTTACTCAAGTCGAGGACTTATTCTTCGGTCGTTGAGATCCCATCAAATCCGGGTCGTTGACATTTTCTCGCGATTCGCCACGAAATCCTCGCCGTAGAATCCAGAGAGACGGACGCTGGGAGTCGTTCGATCTGATCTGACAACTCCTGTCAGACCGGCCTATATAAGGCAACCCCCAGCGAATCCTTCCTTCCAAATCATTCGCATCTCTCCGGAACCCTCTCTCTCCCCGAGCGCCGCCGAGCTCCTCGTCCCCGTCGCCGTTCTCGCTGCTGCACTGCCGGAAGAGCGCCGCCGTGGCCTTCACGCCGTCGACGAGCACGTCCTCCTCGCTCTTCGCCGCCGTAGCTGCTCGACGCCACCAAGTTAGGGTACGCCGAGCTCCCGATCTGATCTCTGTTTCTCCTTGCTCCTCCTTTTCTAGATCGGATCCATGTTCTTAGATTTGTTTTGGGATGATTTCCTTAGGTTTCTTTGATCCATTGGATTGTTGCACTGTTGGGAAACTTGTTTCTGATAGCAAAAGCTTCCCATCCCGATTCAGGTTAGAACTTAGGGTTAGATGTTGTCTGTTCTGTGTTAGGGTTTGACACTCGTTTGAGGTTACTAAGTCTAGCTCAGAACAGATTGGATATCTCTCCCATATTCTTCACTGAATCTCTTGTCAAAACTTTTTGTTTTTGGATCGAAACTTTTGTTGGTGCTCATTCCATACTTGACTTTTTCCCTCACTACCTTTATGCTTTTCACAGGATGTCTGCAGAGTTAGGCTTCGGAAATGAGTCACCAAATCTTGACCACATCAACGAAGCAGAACGGTGTGCTCCGAAGAAGAAAGGTGGCAGAACGAAGGAAACCAACAATGCAAGAGGCATCCCCGAATCCATTCGCATTGAGCTTGGATATGATACACCCCCTGGAGAAACCAAGGATCAGCGCAAGAATCGCCTGCAAAACATTCGCCGGTACTGGGCTGTTAGATGGTACAAGTACAAGAGCATTCCTGAGTGGAAGTGGGCTATGCAATTTGCCTTCAGTCCACCCTTTCAATATACTTCGGCCATGTGCAGTCAGTACACCGAAGAAAATCTCCATTTATACTACCCAGTTCCACCAAAGTTTCCACACCCCAACACTCTCAAGACTCCAGCTGACTATCCTGACGAAGAAGAACGTTTGAGGATTACTGCTGAAAACAAGAGACTGAAAGAAGAGAAGAAGGCAGCCAAGTTGGCTGAAGCTGAAGCCCATGATGTTGGGCCTAGCTCGAAGAAGAAGAAGAAGAAGAAGTTGAAGAAGAAATCTGCTTCTCCTCCTCATGCTACCACAGAAGATGAAGAGCAAGCTAAGCTAGATCAAGCAGCTCTGGAGGATTCAATGTTGGACGAATCAAATGCTGCTGACAACGAATCAGAATCCGAAGCAGATGATGAATCTGATGATCCTACTCCCCCCAAGAAGCAAAGACTTCATATCCCACTAAAGAAGAAACCAGGAGAGAAACCTGCTGCTAAGGGGATTAAGTTTCAAGACCCCAAGGACAAGTCTTCTACTCGCCCCACCAATGATTTATCAAACTTAGTGGTTGCGAAGCCCTTGGCCTCCAAGCCACCGGCTGATGCCCTCAACACTGAGAGGCGATCGAAGCAGAAGCATGACCCTGCTAAGAAGCAACCATCTGCAAAGGCTTCAGTACCAACGAAGCCCAAGCAGTCTGCCACACAAAACCCTTCAGCGAAGCGAAAGCTCACTGAAGAAGAATTGAGACAGAAAGACCTCGCTGAGGCACTTGAGCGCAACATTCTTGCCAGAAATTCTGCCGAAAAGAAGAAAGCAGATGAGGACTCTGCAAGAAAGCAAAAGGAGTTGGACTCCGCCAGATTGGCTGCAGAGAAGGCTGAGACGAAGCGCAAGCTCGCCGAAGCCGAAAAGAATGAAGAAAAAGCTGCCGCTGAATCTAAACAACTGGCCGAGCATGAAGCAAAACGCAAGGCCACTTTAGATGGCCTCAGGACAAAGAAAGCAGAGAAAGCTGCTAGGGAAAGTCAGAAGAAGCCCGTTGTTGATATGACTCCCTCCACTGAAGCTATTCCAACGAAGCAGAAAGGCATATCTATGCCTGAAGCTCAAGCTGAAGCTAATCGCCACAGTGACCATCAGTTCCCTGACCCACGTGAAGGCGAACTCTGGGATCAGTTGGGCATCACTGAAGCCCTTTGGGAGAAATGTGCTGCTGAAGAGCCTGAAGTTGTTGATCTTGGAGAAGTTTACATCTCAAGCTCCATCGAAGCAATGATCTCCACAATGATCAATCAGTTGAAGGACTTGCATTCAAGAGATAGGGCTGAAATTAAGAAGATTCACAACTATCAGAAGCGCGCTGAATCTGAACCAGATGAAGAATTCAAACAACACGCTCTGAAATTGCTTCAGCAAGTGACGGACGTCAACACCACCACCAAGAACAATATCAAAATCTTCAGAGGCAAAGTCAAGGCCGTTGTTGATGAAATGGTGAAGACTCATAATGCTTCCATTATGGAAAGGGATTCAAGGAAGCGAAAGGCTTCGCCCGAAGCTGAACCAGTTGTTGCACAACCATCGGCTGTAAAGCCTACTGCTTCAAAGGCTTCGGGTCCTTCACCCAAGAAGAAAACCACCAAGAAGCGGAAGGTTACTTTGGCTTCAGCTGCTGACATGGACACTAGTGATGAACAGCCGAAGGACACTCCTGAAGCAGTTCCCACTCCTACACCGAAGCCAAAGCCATCCCAGCCCATACCAAAACCTTCAGCTCCACCCTCCCCCTCCCCCTCCTCCTCCTACCAGAACAACCCCAAAACCAACTCCACCACAAAGAGCTCTTACCCCTACTCCAACACCTGCACGAACTACCACACCCTTTACACCCCGTGCACCCACACCCATCCATGTTCCAAACCCCTCACCACAAAGGATTCCCTCTCCACCAGTTGCTCCCGCACCACCTCCTTCACCTCCCCATGAAGCTTATGCACCATCCCCAACCCACTCCCGAACACATGTCACCCGAGATTTTTCCCCTGCCAGATCCATTCAAGAGTCCGAAACCATTGTGCCTCGCACCGAAGCACATGACGACGAAGAAGAACAAGTTCAGATACTGAATCTGTCGCAAGAGCAAGCACTTATCGTCGCTTAATCTTCTGGGCCTTCTAGAGCCAATCCAATTGCTCCTCTGCAAAGGTTTCGCGCGCATTCGCGCCCCTGCCAAGATACCCAGCTTGACTCCAATTACCCTCGTGAAAATTTTCCTATTTTCAAGGGTGCTTGTTATTCTTCAAGGCATGGCCCGGACTTCAACTTGGAACAGCATCAGAAGCGCCACAGTTTCTTTGGTGTCAGTCCATATGCTTCAGATCGCACTACAGATGATCTTCGCTTTTGGACTGCAGAACAACAAATCCTATACACCAAAGTCTTCTGTCAGCAAGGAGTTCTGTTCAGGCATAAATTTCTGGATATGCGAAGTCTTTCCACTGCCACATGCTTTCAGAACGTCGCCGAAACCATTGAGAATCAGAATTTGACTCGGTTGTTTGCTTTGAGCACTCCCTTCAATTCTGAACTTATCAAGCAATTCTATGCAACTCTCTATGTTTCTAGTGAAGCAAATGAACCCAGCTCATGGACGCTGGAATGGATGATTCAAGGCAAAGTCTTCAGGATGTCCTCTGCTGAATTCATGGAAATTGTCAATATTCCAAGGCATTCTGGAGTCCAAGAAAAGATTCACTTAGAACCTGATCTGGCTGAAGAAGAATTTGCTACTTTGCTGGACACTGAAGTCTCTGCAAGCTACCTTCCTGAACACATTCGCCCGAAGCATTTGAACTTCATCTCAAGGACTTGGTTCTACATCTTTTCCAACTCATTGATCCCTTTGAGTACTGCTTCGGACGAATCGAACATTTATCCAGAGACAAGGCATGCAATTTTGAAGCTCACTCATGGTCTCATCTTTGACTTTGAGGATCGCTTCATTAGGAACTTGGTTCATGCAGCAGAGCTACCATTCACACTGAAACCTTATGCTCCCTGGCTGCAAGTTGTCTGCGATTATGGCAAGAACGAAGACTTTGTCGCTCGCCACCATCCGAAGCTTTTCTTGCCACCAGTGCGTGACACTTTGGCATTGCTGAGGAAGCCCAATGATCCTTTTGCTACATATGTTGGTGTGCGCCATGAAGTCAATGAGCGTAACTTATCCAAGAAGTTCCAGAAAGACTTCCATCATTTTGAAGTTAATCTTCGGTCGCAGCAAATGCTTGACAACTACATTGAAGCCAATCAGCGCCAAATGCAATTTCTTACTGATGAGATCAACAGGGTTGGCAACATTGCACTCAACAACAATCAGTATTTGCGTGTTCTCAAACGTCATTCCTGGAAAGGGCTCCGGAAATTCAACTCTGTCAAAGGCCTTCGTAAAGATCGCATCTACAAAGAGTATCCGCACCTCCAGCGAAACTTTTCTCGTGATGATACAGTTGACCGCCAGAATCAGCAGATCCCTCCCCTGCACAAGATTGATGAAGTGTTCTTCGTCAACGAACCTGAACCCATCCGGCCTAATACTGTCTCGGTAAATGACTCCATTACTTCAAAGGACGACGACGGCCTCGACGACAGCGACCTCGACATCAACCTCATCACCCAGACGCGCCATGAAGCTATTCCTTCGTCTTCTTCCGAAGAAGAATCCTCCGGCGATCAGTCTTCATCGGATGAGTCTTCGTCAAGCTCAGCTTCGTCGGGTTCCCAGGGTGCTGATGCCGCGCAATAGATCTCTCGAACCTTTTCTCAACCTTTTGTCCAATCATTGACAAAAAGGGGGAGAATGAGGGCATCGATGATTTAGATTTGCATCGGGGAAAGGGTTTGCTATTTGCTTTTGCTTCATTCGGTTAAGTTACAACAAACATTACATTCTCTTCGATTGGGTTGTAACTTAAGTTTAAATTCGGTCCTGCTACTTCTGTGATACGCTTAAGTTTTAATAACCCCTTTTCTTGCAAGTATTGCTTCGTATCTTCTATCTTGCAGGTGGTTATTATTTTCTAAGTCGCCGGTCATTGGAAGCAATTGCATACATTATTGGATATATATCTTCAACTGCAATTGTCTTCGCTAAGATAGTTGTTTTGCTCTCCACCGAAGAAATTTCCTTCAAGCATTAACTTCGATTATATAAATCTTCAATGCTTGCATTCAGGGGGAGCCAAAAACTTCATATCTTAGAGTTTGTCCCATCACTTCACAAAAACTTCAATATCTTTTATCGATGCATGTTTTGTCAATAATAGTCCAAAAAGGGGGGATTGTAAGAGCAAAGTTTTGCCCCCGTGTGTTTTGGATATTGTTGGACAAGACAGTAGAGGAACTAACGATGTTTTCTAGTGTAAACAGTTGAACAGGTTCCTGAAGGACAAGCTAGGTGATAAAGCTTCAGGGAAGATCTTCAAGTTATCGAAGCATTACCCCCCTGAGCGAAGCTTAATCACGGAGGATGACCCCCAAAAATGAAGGTGTCATGAAGCTCAACTCATTGAAGGAAATGAAGAAGACGACGCAAGACTGAGATGTTTTTGTGTAGTTCTTTTTCTGTTCTTTAAGTCATAGAACAAACCGTACTATCAAGAGGGGTCTTTAGTTTGTGGACACCGAAGTCATTGAGAAAATGCTCAGATCAAATCCAAACCAAGTGAGAAGCCTGAGCGAAGAAATCTCATGTGCACTGAGTTAAGCTTCGGTAGCAAAGACTTCGTTCTTTGGCCTCTGAAGCAGAACTAAGTCCGTGAGTCAGCTTTACTTGTTCTGCAAGTAAAGTTGCGCAGTGATGACAAATCCGACCGTTGTGGACACGTTTCAAGCTGTCACCTCGGGTCAATTTGGTCATTCCGCACCTTGGGATCGCCAACTATAAATACGCCGCCCCCTCCTCCATTTGCGGGTGGCTTCTCCAAGAATATTCCTGAGAGACATTGAAGAGAGCACCCCAAAAACGCCACCGAAGTAAAACCCAAAATCCAGAATACTGAAGCCTAAGTCCCATTGATCTGAGTAGATTCGAGATGACTTAGGTGAAAGCTTACTAGCCTTTTTATCTTGGAGAACTGCAATTCTCCTAGACGGTTAGAGTGTCGTTCTTCAGAGAGCGAAGAGTAATTGTCGCCTCGAAGTCCAGTTTGTCAAAGGTTTCGGTGATTTCCTCAATAATCAACCACGAGTGAAGAACTGACCAAGCTCAAGGAGTTTGGTGCAGTGGAGCAACGGACGGAGAGAGATTTGCTCCAGGTGTTCAATCACCAGTCCCTCCAACCAGACGTAGCGCTTTGCAGAGCGTGAACTGGTCGAACAAACATTGCCGAGTCCCAGTTCGTTTTACTTCAAGCTTTTACCTTCAGTATTGCATTTGCTTCGCAGTTATGCTTCAATGTGTTTTGATTCACTGCATTTAGTTTCGCTTCCATTTTTACTTCGCTATTCCGCCCTACTTATGCTTCACTTCAATAGTTTCAGTAGAAAATTTTGAAGTGATCATTCACCCCCTCCCCCTCTGATCACATACTTGGTCTTTCAAGCGCAGAGTACAACCACCGCGACCACGGCGAACCCGGCCGCGGCTAGTCATACCTGCACCTCGTTTTGGCCCCATGAAAAGGTGAAGAAGAAGAGCTAGAGATGCAGAGGACGAACACTACTACCAAATGAAGAAAAGGGGTCAATTTATAGCACAACCACAAGGGCACGCAGAAGCTCAGACGACGGCAGCAATTAATTCAAAGACCAAGCAAGCCAAGAGATTCGAATTACGAGACAGAGATGCCTTCCCACGGGCGGCACTATGCGCTGGACGCGTCAAATCTCGCGCGTTTTCAATGCGCGCATCGATAACTCAACAGGCGGCTGCAGCACGCCACCAAAATCCATCATTATGACCGGTCATGAAGACATGACGGTTAGCAAACAGAGCATCTTTGACGGTCCTCCAGCAAGGAGATAGTTATCCTCACCAACAAGAGGTAAATCAAAGGGGCAGCGCACAGAAAATACAGCCTGCAAGCACCGCTTTTACATGGTTAAATACATTTTTCAAATATATCTAACTCCCATCGGGAGCGTATCCACCCATGAGAGTTTCGGGTGCTCCTTTACACAAAAGACAAAATGTGCTCGAGTGATTACTCGCACCCATGAGAGTTTCGGGTGTGTAAGGCCCGATATGCGGTACTGTTCCAGATCTAGATGTTTCCATCCAGATCCGGGGACGAAGCACATATCGGTCCCACCGCGACATATGACGGAGTCATATGCCCCGGATTTCCAACATGATATCACAACATTACAGATACAAGGATACAACATCTCATATAATCGGCATACAACTGCCTCAAATACAATACAACAGCGGAAGGTACATGTCTGGGTACAGACTACAATCAAGTGCCTACTGGTAAAGAGATAAACATCTATCCCATAACCACACGGGTCCAGGCCCTCCGCCGGGATCCGCCTAACTAGTCGTCGTCGAGTCTCCACGTGAAACGTCGATCACCATACCTGTTGTCGATCAAAACCCTGAAAAGAGTTTGGGGGTAGTATCATGAGTACAGAAGTACTCAGCATCCAACTGTAGTGGACATCTGACCCAGCAAGGACTTCATCACTCGTCATTCTAGGACAACTAGAAGTTTACGGTAAGGAAGGGGTAAGTGGTGAGGTTGTTGCTGCACTAGCATTTATAAAGTGGCTAACGATCTAGAGAGTAAGATAAGAAGCCAAGCATTCGATGAGGATTCGCCTCCAACAAGTCTTGCTATCAACTACATACGCAAACATAACACCTATCCTATCCTTGTCCTCCTCTTCGCATCCCGACGAAGAAGAAGGAGTCAAGGCACACACACACGTTGATCAAGTTATTTAAGATTATCTCAGTTGTTGTTGTCTATGAACAAGGAGTAGGTCTCAAGTCGTCCATAACCGTGGACACGGCTTCTCGAAAAGATTTAACCCTGCAGGGGTGTACCAATTGCCCATTACAAGGCTCCGCACGCACGCCCATCTCTCTTAGTTGCTACCCATGATAGGCAACCATTTTATGATTTAGTCCCAAGAGGTCCGGAACGACAGGTCCCTCTAGCTAACAACGAACAAATATGGGTGGCCCCTGGTGAGTCGGCGTCCATCTCAGGAGCCGGCCGCTCTCTCGATCTGGTCTCTACCGTCTGTCGCAGGTTTGGATAGCCGGTTAATCACACATGGGAAACCGGGTCCTCAGCCGGACAAGATGGGCCAGCAAGGGAACTATGTCCTCACTGGTCCGGGTTGGTTTAAAAACTACTGGCAGCTGACCAGCACACACACGGTTTCAAATGGTAAATCAGCTTGGGCCACCACTAGAAATGTTTGAAGCTAGGTAGGTAAGAAAAGGGGACCCCATAAAATCCCACACGCGGTTAGGCACGCTCAGTCTTAAAACCAATACCCGAAACTCGGGTCCTAGGTGAATCGAATGGAACAAAGCGTCGGGGCGGGATAGCCTAGACCTTCCATCCTTCGTCGACTATAGTCCACATTATAATAATCATATCTTCAACAACAATATAATAATGTGATATCCCAAACCAAGGAGTAACAGGGTAACATCGTAGCATCCTAAGCATGCATACTAAGCAGGGGCTGAGCAACGATCAATAGTAACATAGCAATACATGGTTTGCTGGGAGGGGACATGGCTGTATCGGTTTCAAAGAGGCTGTAAACATGTGGTAGGATCAAATATCGAACCTAACCTAGACTAGCATGCAAACCGCTGGTTGAAATAGAATGGATCATAAGTAATGTATAGTCCTTGCCTGTTGATAAGTCGGGTTCCGAAGGTGTAGCCGATCGCAAGCTCGCATCGTCTCCGAGAGGTACCCGCGGAAGCACACAAGACGGTAAACACTGGAAAGCAATCAACGAGCAAGCACTCTATTACTATGGGGCAACACAAGATCAAGAAGACATCACACGACAGAGCAACGTGGTAGGGATCTATCGTCGAGAACGGTTACTAACAGTTTAAGTGGGGTATCGGTCACACACGACGAATACCGCACGTTTACAGTGGTTCAAGTTGCTTAGCTACAGGTGATCAACCAACGATTATTAACATGGCAACTCAAGAAAGCATGGCATAGCACACAAACATGACAAGAGGTGAAGCAAAAAGTAAACTATCTATGCTAGTCAATTTAAGTGAGGCACAACCTAAACATGGCATAACACTAAGTGCCGCACGACAATTAAAGGATTTGGTATTGTTCTGTCCTAAACCACATTTTAGGTTGGTTAACAACAGCAAACAATAGCATAAACACAAAGTACACGAAAACTAATCAAGTTACATATAAAGAACACTCCAAACGGAGTTACGGTTAAAAAGATATAAGCAAAACAAGTTACGGGCACAATCTGCCAACATCACGAAGCACACTTTAGAGCAATGCATAAACAGGATAATCAATTCAAACATGCTCACAAATGATATGGAACTAAAGTAGACATGACATGGAAGGCATGGCAAAAGAATCATGCAAATAGGCATCATAGATCAAAAGATATTAAGCAAACAACATGGCATCGGAACGTAACAGACTTAGTGAAAAACAGAGGTGGCTGTCAAAAACAGCAGCATAGCAACTTTGGAGCTAAATATCTATATGACCAGTAATGCTAACATGAAGATGCAATACATGTAATGAAAGTAGACATGATGCTTAACAATATGCAATTGGAATCACTCAATTCCGATAAACGGTCGCGACACACTCGTCGACCAAAGTTGCAACAAAATATAAACAGCAGCACACTAACAGCAGGGTAGCTACTTTGGAGCAAGATACAATCATGATGCAGCAAGCAATTATGGCATGTGAATGCATGAAACTGAAGTAGAAACAATGCTTAACGCAACGCAAAAGGAATCACTCAATTCCGACGTACGGTTGCGAAGCAACCGTCGCCCGAAGTTTCAATCAAGCAACAATTTCAGCAGCAGTTAAACAATAGTTTGCAATTAACGATCTGATGCCCTGTTTAGCACACAATTACACAATCAAGATGACCTCAAATGAAAAATCTCACAAAAGATGGATTGAAGTACACGCAATTCTAAGCAATTCGTCTTTTGGGCGCAACACGATCCGAGCTACGGTTTGATCGCAATTATCGTCGCAAAAACGTAACAACAACATATCCAGGACTTAGAAAAATTCGCAGGTACTTCAACAGAGAAAAAAAAATAGGGGACTTCGGGCTGGCTCACCCAGTGGGCTCGGCCCATCAGGCCAGCGCTGGATCTGGCCGCGGCTGGGCTGGGGCGCCTGGGCCGGCTCGGCCTGGAGGTGGGCCGTGGCTCCACGGGGCCCAGCTGGCTAGCTGGCCGGATCGGGACGGGATCCGTTCCCGTACGGGGGTGGCGGCGGCCGCCGACCTCGCCGGCGGCGAGGAGGCCAGGCGGCGCTCGAGCGAGGAGGGTCGGAGGCGGGCGGTTGGGGTCGGCCGGACCCGCGCGGTCGCGTCCAGGCTTCGGGTGGCGGAGCTCGGGTCGCCGGCGGCTTCGGACCGTGGTCTTCCATGGTCGGCGGCGAAGCTCCCGTGGCGGCGTGGCTGCGAGGGAAGGAGGAGAGGATACGGTGAGGGGGGCGGGAGGAGAAGGGACGCGGGGGGAGAGGAGGGGCGTGGCGCGGCGGCGAGCAGCTCCGGCTGCCGGCGGCTTCGGGAGCGGAGCGCTCGGGCACGGAGGCCTCCATGGCTGGATCCAAGGTGGGATGACGTGGCACTCTCCTGGCCGTTGGATCGGCCGATCCGACGGCTGGAAGCTGCTGGATCTGGAGATTTTTTTGGTAGGGATGTTTTGGGCGAAAAAATGTGGCAAAAATTGGGGGTGTGGCTGCAATTTTTGGCTAGGGAAACCCTAGAAAGGGGTGGGAGTGTGGTGGTCTTTATATAGCCCAGGTGGCTGGTAGTTTGCAAAAACATCCCCGGTTTTTCTCTCGCGTGCACGGTGTTTACGTTTCTCACCGCCGGGGGTCCGCAGGACCTCCGATTCGGGTAAAACTTCGAACTGCGCGATCAACGCGACGAGCCGGAGGCGTTCACCTCGCGCTGGAACCGTTCCGAGAACACTTTCCGGCGCGCTATAAAAATATCCTGTTTACCTATTAAACGGGGTTTTCGTTCCGTTGGCTGTGGCTGGTCTCGTGCGGTTTTCGCGACGGTGATCGGGTGAAACCCGGTGTCGCAAAGGTCGAGTGTTAGGGTGGCAAGGTTTGGTCTCCGTCTGGTACGAGATAAGAGGGGGAAAATAATCGCCGATCGATAAATCGGGGATGCAAACACCGCAAATAAATCAGACAATCAAACAATTCACACCAAAAACAAAATTTTTAATTTTTGTGAAATCTGTCCTGTTACAGGGTGCTCCCTCACCATGACAGAAGATAAGCAGACCTGCACTCGCCAAATCGAGCGGTCCCAGAGTATCGGGTGCTCCCTCATCCCGAGAGCAAAAGAGACATTCGAGTGATTACTCACAAACCTCTATGAACCCGAGCACTCGAGGACCTCCCGAGAAAATACTCCTCTACGTTACTCCTCGCCCGAGCACTCGGCAAAGCTCCGCGAGTGATCGCTAAAACAGCTCACTTGATTGTTTATTCCAAGTGGGTGCATTATCTACTAGGCTCCGCGCCACAATAAAAATACATATTCCTGGAACACGATACACTGTGCCCAGATGCCACGCAAGCTTAGTGCAGAGCGATTTCACTCCCATCCTTTTCCATGCGCTTGCATGATAGAAAAAGCCGGGCGGACGCGCCTAGGCTATGAACTTTACTGGCGGCAACTGATCACTGTAAGACCTACAGCGGCTTGACTTTTTCTTGACACCAGTGTTCCAAGCTCATGTCGAGGGACATGAGTTTGATTGGGCTACTACAGTTTTTTCCACTAGTGCAATTAACCAAGGCTCGACCAGTCGACTCCTTGGGCCCTTTCAGCTAAGCATCCCTCGAAACAGATTTTGTCATGGCCCCAGACTGCCAGCGACCCACGGTTGAGCCGTGCATACATAAAAAACGACGCAAGAATGAATTCGAGTCCCTGCGCGCCTCTTCGAGTCCCCCAGGCACTCGGGGGCTGCTGACGAGGGGGTGACCCCACGACTCCTACGGATGAGCCTACCCAGTGTACCCGAAGACAGAAGGCCCACAAAGATGCCGCCTGGGCCCAGCCTTGGCCCACTAGTGGCACCGACATAGGAGTCCGCGACTCATAAGGAAGGTCCAAGCTTGCCGTATGGAACAAGATCAGGGTTAGGAAACCTCATCTGTAATCCTGGACGGACTCCCCGAGACCTAGCCTAGTATATAAGGGCTTAGAGGGGAGACGTCAAGGGACAAGAAATACGCAATCTGTAACCCTAGCCTTGTGCGCACTAGCCTTGGCTTCCCTGTAATCGCCATCGCCAATCAATAATATCGAGCAGGAACGTATCGTCCTGTTAGCTGACGAGCTATCGTCCAACCAGTGTCTCTCATGACTAACCCAGGGTCCCTGACCATGGGATTTGCCGGGGTACATCCCCATCACCTGGATTGCATACACATGCGCCTTTGCTTCTAATACATATTTGGCCTTCGTGTTAAGCTACACAGACTTGATGAAAACATATTTACAACAAAGATGCTAGTTCCACGGGATGCTAGAGAAGTAGAGATGGATAACAAAGTGCAGAAACAGTCAAGAGTAAGCAAAGATGTAAGGAAAATCCGCAGAATATCTTCAGGAACTTCAACCAGCTAGTGCTTACCAGATCCACATGGAAGCAAAAGATTGAGCTGAAGAATTGGTGTATAAATCAACCTCACTCTTACCCGCAACCAAATATTTCGTAGATTTAAGTTGCTTATATTCAAGTTTATAACAAAACCAACAACACATTGGTGCAAAAACTATCCCAACCCAAAGAACAATGGATCTGTAAAATCTCACCTAGTTGCAAAAAAAAATCCATAAAATAAAACGAGCGGAGAGCCAGAGACTAAGAGACGAGTGAAGAACCACATGAAATATAGATCTCAAGAAAATGGGATAGCAAGAAAAGGAGCGAGCAGACGACATATGAATGAAATAAGCCCTCCGTGTGGACGTGGTTCGCTGATTTGCTATGGCGGGAAGAGAAGGTCGGATGACGGCACGGTGCAGACGGATCCGACGACCTTCCCTACCAATCCGATGACCTTTCTTGTCATCGTCTTTGTGACCCATTCGCTAAGCATACTGGTCAAATCACCCATTCCAGTGGTCGACAGGGCGAGATAGAGTTCATATATGAGGAAAATCACAAGTCAATAAGCAAGAAATAATCCGGTATGTTGCTGATTAGATTGAAGAACAAAAAATACGTACCAGGTGGAGGTGGCTGCTTTGTCAAACGAACTTGAACTGATTCTACTAGTTGGACGACATGTTGTTGCCTATTATTTCTTGGTGCTTATGCCATTGAAATGCTCGAGGGTCCATCTGCTAGGTTAGAAAATAGAGATGGGTAGAGGTGGGAAGAAATGATGTGGCACATGATGCAATGAAGAACCCGTGAAGACAACTAGCCACAGCTAAAGTGCTAGGCTTTTGACCGGGTTGGGCGCAGACTACTAGACTAGGGATGCAGACGACAACTCTGCAATGGCAAACAGGTACGGTTCAAAAATCTGCAACCCTGACGCTAGTTCTTTCGAAAATGGTTTTCCTTCATTTGAATCTCTTGACTGCGTGTGATATATACACTAATAACAAGCATGCATAGCTAGCAGATTAACTTACTAACTCTTGGGTTAACTACTAGACAATCTGTAGACCAACACATACAACACATGCAATGCTAACTTACTGACTAAGCACCAAATTATACGAACTTGTCTCTATATCATATATTTTCTCTACCTTTGTGTGTGTGAAGGAATACAACTCAGTGGAGTAAAATAGGATAAGTGAGTGAAGGATGCACAAGGTAATATATATACTGCACAAGGTAACTTGCCGTCGATCGAGGACAAGGTAGATACCTCCGGCCGGGGTTGGCGTTGGTCCATGAGGTCAGACGAGCTGCCTTGGTGCGGCAGATGCAAAAAACGGCAGGTGTGTAGTCCATAGGATGCACGTGGTGTGGTAATGAACAACCTACGAGCTCCGGAACCGAGACGTGGTGGGGCTACGGGGGAGTGGCTATATACAAGCTGGGCATTCATACTTTTCGCTGAAAAAATGCTTGATATATGAGATGACAGCGTGCAACGGCCAAACTATCTTATGGGGTAATCTAAAGAACTACTTTAAGTGCCATAGTTCAAAGATTCCCGACCCGCACACATAATGCACTAACATGCACGGACGATAATAAAACAAACACAATGCGTGCAAGCATTGACTGTAGCATGTCCAATGGATCAGTGCATGCATGGATCATGCATGGTTGTCACGGCTGCTCCACTTAATTTGATGGTTATTTTTAGCACTGGTGATTTAAGATGCAGATCAATTCTAAATCAAAAAAATTGAACGTTGTCGATGAATTCATCTTCCGAATGCAACATAATTATTCGTGTATAACAAATATCTACAACCCGCATTAAAATGTTGTCCATTGATTATGTTCGTGCGTCGGTTAGATGAATTTAATAATCAATTTAACCATTATACATAAAAAAATGAAAACACATTGGGTGACAATGGAGCCAAGCGTCCCTCAGTTATAACCTCATGCTCATTAACCAAGCGGGGTGACACTGTACAATTTCCATATATAGCCATATTAGGCACTGTAGAAACCGAAAGTTACTTCTTAATATATCTAGAACTCTTAGAGATGATACGGTGCCATCCAACATGTGGTCTGCCTAGGCTTGGTCTAGGCCTGTAGTTATGTTGGGACCACCCATCTACAAGAGGAAATAAGGTAAAACGCTGGAAAATCACATAATGCAAATGAGGAAAGAGACAAAATCGGCCATGAGCGAATCCCCATAGTGAATAGATGATCATGATTGCGGTGAGCACATTGTTACATCATACGAAGACTTTTCTCTTTCTATATATATAGGGTGGGTCTATTCTAACAACACCCCTTAAGACCTTATTCTAACATTATTTGGCTTATTCTGACAACACTTTCGGTTCGGTCTCTCTAACTAAACCGACCCACCTACCCCACTCCCGTAACCAACGCAATAAAAAAAACAGCCCACCCCACCCACTCCTCTCGGCCTCAACCCCGATCCCCTCCACCTCCTCCCGCCGGGCAAATTGAGAAAATGCCACAGCTTTCCTAGGACTTTGATCCTATAGCACACATTTCTTTTTATTGGACTAAATAGCACCTCTTTGATTGATAGCTGGACAAAATGCCACAAATTGGTTGTCTTCCTTCTTTTCCACGTTCAGAACCACGAATTTGCCCTCAGATCGTTTTCTGGTCATGTGAAACGATCATTGCAAGGAGACAGAGAGACGAAGCAGTGCGCCGCCGCCTCGACGTGTGTCCGTCCTGACGCTGCCGTTCGCGGTGCCTCCTCCGCCTCGCTGTTCCTCACCGTCCTTGCGCTGCTCGTTGCATCAACTGGAACTGGCTAGATGGAGAAGTGCTCGCTAGAGCCTGCTATAGCTGCTCGTTGCTAGCTTCGTTAGCATACAGTTCAAATAATAGTGACACAAACTAACAACTTTCTATTATGTTGATGGTTGTAGCAATTAGCAACTGTTACAAGAAGATATGGATGCTAATTCATATGGATGTATCAAAATTCAGATTGGATGGATGTACATGTGTTGTTGAATAGTTTTGTTGATATGGAATACAAACAAAACTTCTGACAGTATTTTCACCGCGAACAGCACGTTCTAATCGTACTTGTGAGGCCTGCCCACTAGCTCTCCTCCATCGGAATGTCCATGGTCTAGGGTTCTTGACCACACGTCCACACATGTCTGACCTGTCAGGCGCGGCGGCAAAGCGTACATGTGGATCCATCCAGGGAGGAGAAGCATGACTAGGGGACGACGGGGATGAATCACGGGGAGCCGGCGTCGCTCCGAGGAGTAAGCACGGCAAGTGGCGACGCGGGGAAGGAGGAACGGCGAGGCACCGGCGCGGGGAAGGAGGAAGAGCGAGGCACTGCGTTGTGCTTTGTTCTATCGTTTTATATGACCAGGCAACGATCCGAGGGCAGTTTAGTCCTAACATATATGAGATATTGGCCTGGGCGTGGAAAAGGAGTAAAAAGATGATTTCGTGGTATTTTGTCAAGCTATCAATCAAAGGTGTGCTGTTTAATCCAATAAAAAGAAAAGTGTGTTATAGGATCAAAGTCCCAGGAAAAGTGTGGCATTTTCTCAAATTGCTCCCTCCCGCCGGCCACCCAACCTCCCCCTCCCCCCACCTTCTTCCTCGAGCCGCCGCCCCCATCCGTATCCGCTCTCCCGCCCTGCCTTGGCGTGCCCCATCTACAAACACGGTCGTCGCCACCGACCCCCACCGAGCAAGAGCAAGGGCGCCATGGTGATGCAGCTGGACGGCGCACGTGGATCCCTGCATCCCCCGATCCGCGCCCTTCCCACGTCGGGCGCCGGGATTCGCCCCGCCTCGTTCCCGTGCTGGCGCTGCCGCCGCCGCCGGGAGACGCCCCGACACTATCCCGGGGCCTCGGCCTCCGTCCCGCGCCGTCCGCCGCCGCCAGGAGCCGCCCGTACTCGATCCCATCGCGCCGTGTCACCGCTAAATTGAGCCTCGGCCATGCGGGGACCTCCGTGCTCGATCCATCAGCGACTGCGAAGATGAGCAGTGTGGGCTCAACTGCGGGTCGCACGCCCTTCCCCCGACCACCGAGCTCCTCTTGCTCCTTCCCTCCCTGTGTTCACGCCTCAACGAGCAGGGGAGGTGTGGAGATCCAGCGCCATGCCAAGGATTCTTGAGATCAACCTCGAATCTGAAAAAGGCAAGGTCGCGGGAGCGCCGCCTCCTCCTTCATACACCACGGGAAGGGACGGGCGCTAGCAACCAGCGCGCCTCCTGGCACCCGATCCAGGAAGGCAACGGCCCCCAACTTGCCTCCCGGTGGTGGATCCGAGCCGGCACCAAAACCAGTGCTCCTCCCCGGCGGCAGTGGGGCAGGCGACCAACACCTACATGTTCTTCGTGGCCACCAAGTGGATGCAGCAGACGGCAATCTTGCTGTTAATATACATGCGTGGCTGCATAAAGCAAAAACATACAGGTACAGATCGGTTTTTGCTAGTATGGTGTGCTGCGGGAACACCTGAAGCTATGCATGTCTAGCCTGCAACCGACCATTCTTTCTTCGCTTCATCATTTTATTTGCAGCATGCTTTAATCTAAAAATTGACGTCGTTGCCTTTGCACTGTACATGTTTGGTCCGGTTGTGGCATGGTTGATCTCAGCAAAAAGGCAGACGCAGGGATTCGGCCGGAGCGCCTGCACAACTTCGGCATCCACAGCAAAAAAGAGACAACAGGGGCGGCGTGCTGCTCGTTGCGGCTTAGACCATATACAATGCAAGGTGCTTAGAAGTGATGCTTACTGAAAAAACAAGGTTTTTCTCTAAGCACCAGTGCTTAGATGTAAAGGATAGATGCTTAATTAGGCATCTCTCCTATAGAAATAAGCATTGGTGCTATAAAAAAAGTCGGTTTATTTTACTAAGCACTTCCTTAAGCACCTTGCATTGTACAAGGCCTTAGCGTGGAGCTCCTTGTGGCTCAGATTTAAGTTCAGTGTGCTGCGAGTCGGACGCATCGTTCAACCGCAGTTTAAAAAAATGTTGTTTGTTTGTATTCTAAGTGCGGTTCATTGTTTATTTTTTAACAGTGTGGTTCACTTTTTGTTGTTCTTGCAGTTCGTTTCATTGTTAGAACGGTGCGCCGTGCACATATATTTTTGTTAAAAGATGTGTATATTGTAGTTTGTTTTATAAGGATGGTGAATTTATTGATAGTGTTGTGGTTCACTTCACTTCATGTTTGCGAACCACTGTCGTTAATAAAATAAAAAAGTTGGATTAACAGATATTATGGAGTGCTTTTTTCTGTTTGATGTAGTACGGTTAGTTGTCTGATGAAGTTCACTGGATATTATTCGCTCATGGAATATCCGATAAAAAACAAAGAAAATGGGCCGGTTCATTTCCTTTGTACTCGCGTTCATTTACCATGAAGCGAACTGCAAACTTCTGATAAAAGAATCAAAAATCGCATGCAGTTCCCTTTGTTGACAAATGCGTGCGGTCGTCCGACGGATGTAGTGCATTTTGCCGATTTCCGTTCCGCGAAAAATGCGCGAATTTCTATTTGTCGATAATGCAGTGCGGTTGCACGTCGGATGCAATCACATGAAATTCATTTCGCCGAGTTCGGATCCAAGAAAAAGACGTGCATTTCTATTTACCGATAATGCAGTGCTGTTGCCCGTCGGATGCGGTGCGGTTGCCCGGCGAATGCAGTTCACGTCGTCGATTCTGGGTCCATGAAGAACCGAGTTCCACGATTTACTAAAATCGACACAACTTTTAAACCGTAAAGAATTAGAGGATATGTTTTACATACAAATGGAACGCCTCGACGATAGCTATCCAATGGTGTATCAATTGCATCGATCGGACAAACGAATCAAACGAATTTACGCGAAAAACGCCCGCTGTCCACAAGAGGGCAGCGCCACGATTTTTGAAATTCTTTAAAACAGTGAAGAATATCGAAAAATGTTCAACATATGGATTAATCTACTACTCCAGACGAATCCAACGGTGTATCATACGCATCGATCGGACAAGCGGTTAAAAAGTTCTACTCTCTACAATATCCGCCGGCGAAAAACAAAGCGTGCACGTTTTGTTGCGGCTAGATTTCTCTCAAATCCGTAGCGAATTAGACAAAGTGTTCTACATATGGATGGAGCGCCTGATCGATATCTTTCCAAAGATATATCATTTGCATCATTCCGATGAACGGTTTAAGAGAAATCGTAGAAAAACTACAGTTGTGAAAGTGGGTCACCGCACCGTTTTCGAAACTGCTCTTAATCCGTGAGGAATTAGAAGAAGTGTTCAACATACGGAAGATACTCCTTTTTCATACGAATCCAACGGTGTATCATACGCTCAATTACGGCCAACGGTTAAAAAGTTATCGGGAAAATACTGCATGCGGTACGTTTTTACCCGAACTGCAGTGTTTCGAATACAGCAGTGCGGTTCTCTTTGTGATACGATGCAGTTCCGAATATCGTCAGAATAGTTATTCTGACGACGATGTCAGAATAGACCGGCTATATATACAACGATGTCGTCCAATATATATACAGCCTGTCTATTCTGACATTGATGTCAGAATAACTATTCTGACAACATTCCGAACTACATCGTATCGCAAAAGAGAACCGCACTGCTGATTTCGGAGCACTGCAGTTCGGGTAAAACAGAACCGCATGCATCGTTTTCTTGATAACTTTTTAACCGTTGATCGGAATTGAGCGTATGATACACCGTTGGATTCGTATGGAAAAGGAGCATCTTCCGTATGTTGAACACTTCCCACGATTCTTCATGGATTAAGAGAAGTTTCGAAAATGGTGCGGCGGCCCACTTTCACGGCGAGCGTATTTTTGTGATTTCTCTTAAACCGTTCATCGTAATGATGCAAATGATATACCGTTGGAAAGATATCGATCAGGCGCTCCATCCATATGTAGGACACTTTGTCTAATTCGCTACGGATTTGAGAGAAATCTAGCCGCAAAAAAACGCAGCAACTTTGTTTTTCGTTTTCAGATCTTGTAGAGAGTAGAACTTTTTAACCGCTTGTCCGCTCGATGCGTATGATACACCGTTGGATTCGTTTGGAGTAGTAGATTAATCCATATGTTGAACACTTTTCCATATTCCACACGGTTTTGATGCAATTTGAAAAACGACGTTGCTGCCCTCTTTTGGACAGCGGGAGTTTTCGCGTAAATTCATTTGATTCATTCGTCCAATTGATGCAATTGATACACCATTGGATAGCTATCGTCGAGGCGCTCCATTTGTATGCAAAACACATCCTCTAATTCCTTGCGGTTTAAAAGTTGTGTCGATTTTAGGAAATCGCGGAGCTCCGTTCTTCGCGGACCCGGAATTGACTACGTGAACTGCATTCACCGGGGCAACCGCACCGCATTCGATAGGCGAGCGCACTGCATTATCGCCAGACAGAACACACTTGTTTTTCGCGGAACAAAAAATCGGCGAGTGAACTGCATCCGCGGGGCACCCGATTGCATTTGTCAACAGAAAGAACTGCACATGATTTTTTCACATGGCAAAGAGAAGTACGCGTATTATTTCACGGGCCCGGAATCGACGTAGTGAACTGCATTCGACCGATACAGGTTGCATTTATCGGCAGAGAGAACTGCACTTGTTTTATTAACTTTTAACATTATTTTTTGTCAACGAGCGTGCACCGCAAGGACGGGGCGGGTGAACTGCATTTATTTTATTCTTCTAATTATGTTCTTCTATTTTTTACACACAGAAATAAAGTGAGCTGCATATTTTTTCTTCACAAATTGAAACATAATAAAATCAATACACATCAATACTTCACAAATGAGTCATGCAAACCGCACACACTACATCACCGCACTGCATCTATTATTATAAGAAAAATGTACAAAGAACTTAGGTCCCGTTGAACCGCATCGGTTACAATGAATTGTTCCTCACCAAATTACATCCCATGGCTCGAACTGCATGGTGCGGTGAATTGAGAAAAGGTGAATTGTGTGGCGCAGGGACATGCACAGCTCACCACAAATCTCACGTGCCAAAAAGAGAGCACATCCATCCCATGAGCACGCTCGTGCATGTGTGGTCAGCACACGTAGCTAACCCATCACAAATCTCACAACACAGGAGCGGGCCACCAAGATGGATGTGGCCACTGGATAAGCATGCATTCTTTTGCTTTCCTCGACCATGACCTGCAGATTTGCATCAAAAATCATCACAAGACAATAGTGTTCCTGTGCAGCTAACGACGGGCAAAAACTAGATCCACGGGGGATAGAGGTGGGAGAGGGAGGTGGTCGGGTGGGAGAGGACTTGTCGGCCTGGGGATGATAGAGGCGAAGGTGTCCCGATGTTTCGATGAGATGGTGGAGATCTATTATGGTGGAGACGACTTTCACGATCCAACTACGAACGTGCGAAGACGTTGCGCCTTAGCGATCGCTAAAGCAACTCCGAGAGGTTATTGATCCCGCGGATGCACGATCAACCTGACCACGAAGGTCTAATTCCTGCAAGCAATCGATGGACAAGCAAGAACTGAGAATTGCAATCTAGATATTGCGAATATAAGATGAATGATTACGAAAGTTGGGGTTCCAATGCGGTCTTGGCCTGGTCGGATGACACAAACGAAGAGCTCGAAGTTGCGGCTATGGCTAACTTAAATCTAATTAAAACCCAAGTCTAAACGACTCCCTAAGGGCTGTATATATGGGGGAATAGAGGGGAATTTCGTGACCCCTCGGAGGTGGGGTCCGAAAACAACCCTAACTCGGTTTCCCCACACATACAGACTCTAAAAACAGCCTATAATGTGGTATTTCGAAATTACATGGGCCCAGCCCAATATTAAGGTGACGCAGCACCTATAATTGCCCTTGGACGAAAATAATGAAGTTTGATCTCGCGTATTTCGTCCAAGACTTCATGTGCGCCTTATGGTGGCTTCAAAGTGCGATAATCACCACTAGAAGCTCCATTGTCCTTTCCCGCGCGCGCACCTTCTTCTCCATGCTTGATCCCGCTCCAATGACCATCCTTCTTGTCCATGCTAGGTCCTTCATTCATAAGCAAAACAAAAGTATCTAACTTAGGCAGCATCATATGTTCATGAACAATAGAAGGATTCGCAAGAAACGAAAGTACCTGATAATTTAGTTGACGTGCGCGTGCTCTAGTAACTGGTCCAATATGTGTAGTTGGTGAGGATATGGGTGTAACATTAGTAGGGATGTCCTCATCATCCTCCCCTTCTTGAATTGAAGTCGTCCTCGACGGAAGCTCATCATCTTCTCCCAAATAAGGCTTCAAATCTGCAATATTAAATGTGGGACTAACCCCAAATGCTGCAGGTAGCTCAAGTTTATATGCATTATCATTAATTTTCTGCAAAACCTTAAAGGGACCATCAGCTCGTGGCATTAACTTAGACTTGCGCAAATCAGGAAACCTATCTTTACGTAGATGTAACCAAACAAGATCTCCTGGTTCAAACACAACATGCTTTCTATCCTTATCACCAGGAAGCTTGTATCTAGCATTCATTCTCTCAATGTTTTCTTTAGTTAACTCATGCATTTTTAATATCAATTCAGCACGTTGCTTAGCATCAAAATTAACCTTCTCCAAAGATGGAAGAGGCAGCAAATCAATAGGTTCACGAGGTAGAAAACCATAAACAATCTCAAAAGGGCACATTTTAGTGGTAGAATGAAATGAACGATTATAAGCAAATTCAATATGAGGTAAACATTCTTCCCACATTTTCAAGTTACTCTTTAAAACAGCCCTAAGCATAATAGACAAAGTCCTATTGACCACTTCGGTTTGTCCATCAGTTTGGGGATGACATGTAGTACTAAAAAGTAGTTTAGTCCCCAACTTAGCCCATAAGCATCTCCAAAAATGGCTAAGAAACTTAGTATCACGATCCGAGACAATAGTATTGGGCACACCATGTAAACGAAAATCTCACGAAAGAATAAATCAGCAACATTAGCAGCATCATCTCTTTTATGACATGGTATACAGTGTGCCATCTTAGAAAATCTATCCACGACAACAAAGATGCTATCCCTCCCCTTCTTTGTTCGAGGCAAGCCTAAAACAAAGTCCATGGATATGTCCTCCCACGGAACACTAGGTACAGGTAAAGGCATGTATAAACCATGAGGATTGAGTCGTGACTTAGCTTTTTGACATGTAGTGCAGCGAGCAACAAAACGCTCAACATCCCGTCTCATCTTTGGCCAAAAGAAATTTGTAGCAAGTACATCCTCCGTCTTCTTCACGCCAAAGTGTCCCATTAATCCTCCTCCATACGCCTCCCGCAACAACAAAAGACGAATAGAGCTAGCTGGAATGCATAACTTGTTAGAACGGAACACGAATCCATCATTAAGCACAAACTTGTTCCATGTTCTACCTTCTCTACAATTCTGCAATACATCTTTAAATTCCGGATCATACACATATTGATCTTTGATTGTCTCTAAACCGAATATCTTAAAGTCAAGTTGTGAAAGCATAGTATAAAGACGAGACAATGCATCAGCAATAATATTATCTTTACCCTTCTTGTGTTTAATGACATAAGGGAAAGTCTCAATAAATTCAACCCACTTAGCATGTCTACAATTAAGTTTTGCTTGACTTCTTATGTGTTTCAAAGATTCATGATCAGAATGTATAACAAATTCTTTGCGCCATAAATAATGTTGCCAAGTTTCTAAAGTCCGAACAAGAGCATATAATTCCTTATCATAAGTAGAATAGTTCAGACTAGGTCCACTCAATTTTTAAGAAAAGTATGCAACAGGTTTAGCATATTGTAATAACACACCTCCCAAACCAATCCCACTAGCATCGCATTCAAGCTCAAAAGTCTTATTAAAATCAGGAAGTTGGAGCAAAGGAGCATGTGTTAACTTATCTTTCAATACCGTGAAGGCTTCTTCCTGTGCGGTACCTCAATTAAAAGGCACATCCTTGCGTGTAAGCTCATTGAGAGGTGCAGCAATGGTGCTGAAATCTCTCACAAGACGCCTATAGAATCCAGCGAGGCCAAGAAAACTCCGCACTTGTGTGACCGTTTTGGGCTGCGGCCAACTCTCAATCGCCTCGATCTTGGCTTTATCAACTTCAATACCCTGTGGAGTAACAACATAGCCAAGAAACGATACTCGGTCGATGCAAAAGGTGCACTTCCCAAGGTTACCAAACAAACGTGCATTACGTAGAGCAATAAAAACAACACGTAAATGATCCAAATGTTCTTCCAAAGATTTGCTATAAATCAGTATATCATCAAAATAGACTACCACAAATCGTCCAATGAAAGCACATAAAACCTCGTTCATTAATCTCATGAAGGTGCTAGGTGCATTAGTTAACCCAAAAGGCATGACTAACCACTCATATAGTCCAAACTTAGTTTTAAATGTTGTTTTCCATTCATCTCCTAATTTCATGCGAATTTGATGGTATCCACTACGCAAATCAACTTTGGAAAACATGGTAGAGCCACTTAATTCATCAAGCATATCATCTAACCTAGGAATAGGATGACGATAACGAATAGTAATATTATTAATGGCTCTACAATCAACACACATACGCCATGTTCCATCCTTTTTTGGCACTAATATAACAGGAACAGCACAAGGACTAAGGGATTCGCGTATCTAACCTTTGTCGAGTAGCTCTTGTACTTGACGCTGAATCTCCTTCGTCTCCTCAGGATTGGTACGGTATGGCGCACGGTTGGGCAGCGAAGCACCGGGAATTAAGTCAATCTGATGCTCAATCCCTCGAATAGGTGGTAATCCCGGTGGTACGTCTTGGGGAAAGACGTCTATAAACTCCTGCAAAAGGCCAGTGACAACAGGAGGCAAAGAAGGAGGCAATTCCTCAAATGAAAACAAAGCTTCTTTGCACACAAAAGCATAGCACACATATTGACTAACATCCAAATCCGAAATATCAACCTTAGTAGCAAGCAAAGTTGGAATAGTCAATTTAATTTCACTAGAAACAGCAGACGAAGATTTGCTATTAGTCTTATGTTGTTGCTCAAATTCCTTAGCTGCTATCTCATTCTCACTCTTATTTTTCTCCTGTTTAGCTTTACTAGCTCTAGCAAGATCATCTTTCACAATTTGTTCAGGAGACATAGGAAGTAAAGCAATATTTTTATCCTGATGAACCAAAGTAAACTGATTTGTTCTACCATGGTGTACAACATTCCTATCAAAATGCCATGGTCTACCAAGTAAAAGAGAGCATTCTTGCATGGGTACCACATCACAATCAACATAATCAGCATATGCAGCAATGCTAAAGTGCACACGAACAGAACGCGTTACCTTAATCTTACCACCATTGTTAAACCACTGAATATAGTACGGATGGGGGTGTGGTCTTGTGGTGAGAGATAGCTTCTCCACCAACTCCATGCTAGCCAAGTTGTTGCAACTCCCTCCGTCAATAATGATGCGAACCGAACGTTCTTTCACCACTCCCTTTGTGTGGAACAAATTATGCCTCTGGTTTTGCTCGGCCTTCGTTACCTGCACACTTAACACACGTTGATCATCCAAACTAGCATATTTATCCGCATCATCAGGAGCCATATACTCTATATCATGAGCATCATCATGGGCACCCTGTTCCTCATGAGCAATGAGAACTAAAGTCTCCTCATCATAGTCACTCGCTGACTCATACCCACCATCCGCCGTAATAGTCATCACACGCTTGGAGGGACAGTCTTTTGCGAAGTGACCTCCACCTTGGCACCTGCGACATTTAATATCACGATCTCGTGTTTGCCATATGGATGAAGAAGAACTCGCCGCTGGACCACTCTGTGCACCCTTGAATGGTGGCACTGGCTGTGTTGGTGGCTCCCTGTAAGAATGAGCGGCTGAAGTAGATGGTGGTGCAGCAGGACGTGTGGATGTAGAAGCTCCAACGCGATGTCCATGATGTATTTCGTCCTGCAGAAAAGTTAGGTATCGTAGCGGCCTGTCGATCCTGCACTTCACGTTCAGCTTTACAAGCAAGATGAAACAAACGAGTGATAGTAGCATAGTCCTTGTATTCTAGAATAGTTTGTATCTCCCTGTTTAAGCCACCCATAAAACGTGCAAGCATAGCTTCATTATCCTCTACTAGGCCACATCTAATCAATCCAGTTTGTAATTCTTGATAATATTCCTCTACAGAATTTTTTCCTTGTCTCAAACGCTGTAATTTTTGTAGCAATTCACGTTGATAATAAGGAGGAACCCAGCGAGTACGCATAACATCTTTTAAAGCAGCCCAAGTAGTTGGAATATTATTAGCATGCAATCTACAATGTTCAGACCACCAAATAGATGCAAACCCCGTGAATTCACAAACAGCAGTAGTAACACGTCTATTCTCAGTATATTGTAAACATGTAAAGCGTTGTTCAGTTTCTAACTCCCAAGTAAGATAAACATCAGGAATATATCTACCCTCAAACGGCTTAAGATTCAATTTAAGTTTAGGCACATGTTCATCATCGCGTACCTGAGGGGGTGGTTGGTTTGCGACCGTGGCGAATGTTGGGACGTGGACGTCCAACTGGCTTCTCATAGGCCGCTTACTGTTCCACCTCCTCCTCGTAATCACCCTCGTAGTTGTCGTCCTGGCTGACGTCAGAAGCAGCAGTAGTAGCAGCAACTGCAGCAGAAGGAGGAGCGCCAATACCAGCATCTTGTCCGCCCGGAAACAGAATACGTCGTGCACGTCGTGGTGGCGGTGGTTGTGCTGGAGCGGCAGCAGGATGTGTAGGTAGGCGTGCGATCAACTCAATAAACTTGGCGTCGAGCTTGGTGTCGATCATCTTCTCCACGCCATCAATCGCCTCTGTAAATCTGTTCTCGATGTCATTCACCTGTTCAGACATCATTTGTGCAAATTTATCATGTAGCTCCTTGTTTGTCATGTTCTCCCAATCGGACGCATCCCGCGCCACTTCATCATGGGATCCTGGCATGGTTAGCAGAAATAGAAAACACACAGAAATATGTTCCTTCCTCTACTAATGGGATGTGGGGTGGTGGAAAGCACAAATCCGTCAAGCTTTTCTTTCGTTCTTACTGATTCTTACCTAGCAGCAGGTGGTGATGTACAACCAACGGGTCAAAACTCTCAGAGATGTGGTAGAGCGATGGCCAGGAGGTGTCAAAACGCACGATGTAGAATATATGTGGAGCTATAGGAAGGCTGACAAGTATGGTAGCAAAAGCTCAACAGTAATCAAGACAGAGATGCAAAGCGGAATAAACACTCAACGTCGGTACTGTGCTGATCCTAGGCTAGACCGTACTAGAGACGCGAGCCTAAAACACCAACGAAAGCACGGCGCGGCACGTAAACAACTGAGAAGCACACTCTGAATTTTTTCTCTCTTTTTTTTTGCGATTCGGGACTGCGATGGCTGAAAAAGTGCGAAAAAATCACTATGGTAGCGAACGTCTCAAAATGAGTTTCTGGACCTAAGGAAGGTATGGGCACGAAATTTTTTTACCCCTGAAATTTTTGGCCTAAAACTGCTCTGGAAAGCGTGCCAGACTCGTTTTTTTTGGAAATCACCCCTACTACGAACGACAAAGATTGGTGAAATCCGACTCTAATCAACTCAAAATTAATCTGGCTACGGAGATATCTCAAACCGAACGGGTGATGGAACTCAACTCGGATTGGTAGGTCATGGTGGTGTATATGGACTCGGGTTGGCGGAATGTGGTGGTGTTTCTGGACTCGGATTGGTGGCAGCGGACGGATGGAACTAGTGCGGCGGCGGCGTGACAAACTGTGATCAGAACTCGAAACTCTAAGGAACTAGACGCTAAGATCAGCAACTCGACACAACGATGCAACCGCAAATTCAACAAAGTAAACTACTGTAAAAAAACTAGACAAAGGCTAAGACTGTCGTGGGACGTGATGATCTAACCCTAATTTTTTTTGGCTTTTTCGTGGACTGTAGGTATGAAGAACAGAACCAATCTAGACTACGAAAAACTGGTAAATCTCACCGATCAACCTGGAAATCTGATACCACTTGATAGAGGCGAAGGTGTCCCGATGTTTCGATGAGATGGTGGAGATCGATTATGGTGGAGATGACTTTCACGATCCGACTACGAACGTGCGAAGACGTTGCGCCTTAGCGATTGCTAAACCAACTCCGAGAGGTTATTGATCCCGCGGATGCACGATCAACCTGACCACGAAGGTCTAATTCCTGCAAGCAATCGAAGAACAAGCAAGAACTAAGAATTGCAATCTGGATATTGCGAATATAAGATGAATGATTACGAAAGTTGGGGTTCCAATGCGGTCTTGGCCTGGTCGGATGACACAAACGAGGAGCTCGAAGTTGCGGCTATGGCTAACTTAAATCTAATTAAAACCCAAGTCTAAACGACGCCCTAAGGGCTTTATATATGGGGGAATAGAGGGGAATTTCGTGACCCCTCGGAGGTGGGGTCCGAAATCAACCCTAACTCGGTTTCCCCACACATACGGACTCTAAAAACAGCCTATAATGTGGTATTTCGAAATTACATGGGCCCAGCCCAATATTAAGGTGACGCAGCACCTATAATTGCCCTTGGATGAAAATAATGAAGTTTCATCTTGCGTATTTCGTCCAAGACTTCATGTGCGCCTTATGGTGGCTTCAAAGTGCGATAATCACCACTAGAAGCTCCATTGTCCTTTCCCGCGCGCGCACCTTCTTCTCCATGCTTGATCCCGCTCCAATGACCATCCTTCTTGTCCATGCTAGGTCCTTCATTCATAAGCAAAACAAAAGTATCTAACTTAGGCAGCATCATATGTTCATGAACAATAGAAGGATTCGCAAGAAACGAAAGTACCTGATAATTTAGTTGACGTGCGCGTGCTCTAGTAACTGGTCCAATATGTGTAGTTAGTGAGGATATGGGTGTAACATTAGTAGGGATGTCCTCATCAGGGGAGGGAGGTGGCCGGGCGGGAGAGAAAGGCAAGTGGGGTAGGTGGTGATCGGTGGGTGGTTATAACTGGAGCGTTTTCTTTAGCGGGTCGTTTCGTGTTTTTTTTCGGTGCCCAACTGTTAGCAGAATAAGGATTAGTGTGGGGTGATTGTTGTTAGAATAAGAAATTGTTGTTAGAATAAGGCCTTAAGCGGTGTTGTTAGAATAGACCCACCATATATATATATATATATATGTTAGACTATTCATCACCTAGGATGAAAAATAGTTATTCCTCACCCTAGCCAATCCATGCAACAGTCGCGTACACTACAAGCACTTAAAAAGCAAAGAGCTGGTGTAATTTTATGGAGTGGAATGGAACGCTAGTCTACACAGCAAAACCACCGTGGAGTTGAGGTAATTTTACTTCATGAAGTTGAGGAACCAAAGCAGCGTACCAAATCCATCGTAAGAAAACAACTAGTTCTAATGCACTTTTACAGCAATAAATAGTGGAAACGTTCTGCAACTCAAAATTGTAAAAATAAAAGAAATATTCCTGATTTCCTTTTTTATAAATAATAAGACTATGTCTATTTTTTTGGACAATCATCGGGGGGGGGGGGGGGGGAAGGCTCCCAACCTGAATATATTACTCAAAGGATTCATGGACGCCGTCCACAAAGCGGGTTACAATTAGAGCAAAGGTCGAGAGGAGAGGTAGTTCCGCCAAGACATGGAGGTCTCTTTACAAGCAGGATCCCTAAAACGATGGGTCCAAAGAGAGAAATCCGAAGTAATGTTCCGAACGGTGGTAGCTGGGGGGTGGCGTTCGCCCCTAAAGACGAGAGCATTACGGGAGTCCCATAGCTTCCACAGAATAGTAAGAGCAACGGTGGGCCAGATAGAGTAGTCTAGGCTCGGGGGAGTGTGAACGTCCCAGATGTCCTCCATGGATGCCGGCGCGTTGATGCCCAGCAGCAGCCACACCTGGGTCGCCGAGGGGCAGGTCAGAGGAAGGTGCGTAGCGTCCTCGTGGTGGTGGTCACAGGTCCTGCACCAGGCATCAGCAACGATCGTCTTGCGGTGCAGATTTGCCATCGTGTTCAACCTGTCACGACAAAGCAGCCAACCAAAAACCTTAACCTTAATGGGTACCGAGGAGCTCCAGATGTGGATCGCGTTGCCATCTAGGTCCCTGGTCCGCAAGAGTAGCGAGTAGGCGCCCCGAGAGGAGAATTCCGAGCCATGGTGGAGGTAGCGTTCATCCGGCGCATCGCTAGGCATAACATCCTGCAGCAACAACAAAATAGCATCTAGCTCCGAAGAGGCAGTAACAGTTAGGCGATCCCGTAGGGAAGCAAGTAAACCATTAAGCATAACATGGCAGACCCGGATAGAGGTATTTGTGGAGTGGGAGAAAAGGTGTGGGAAGGCCATGGAAAGTGGTTGGCTTAAGAGCCAGGTGTCTAGCCAAAAGAACGTGGAGATGTCGTTGCCGGTCAGGACGAAGGAAATGTCGCGAAGGGAGGGCAATTGTTGGTGGACAATCTTAGAGAGGAAGGAGTTGGTGTTAGGTTTGCAGTTAGAGTCTAGAGGGTATTGAGAGTGGAACCATTCAACCCAGGGAGTGCGCGGAGTCTGAAGGACCTTGGCCGCGAACTTCATGAGGAGACAGTTATTTTGTAGCTGAAGGTTTTTTATGCCAAGTCCGCCATTATCCTTTGGGAGGCATGTTGGATATGTGCCCTAGAGACAAATTAATAAAGATATTTGTCACATATCCGTTTTGTTCATAATACGTTTTATACTGTGCTATAACTGTATTACTTGGAAATACTAATACACGTGTAGTATAAAACATGGTCCGTAGTTTAACTCGGGTAAACTATCTCATTGGGCAATTGATTGATCAAGCTTTCCTGATCATGGCGACACTTAAGTCCATTGACAATGAGGTCATATCATTAGGGGAATGATGTGATGAACAGACACCCACCTAAAGTAATGCAATGTGATCGAGTCACATAGTTCAGCGTTGCTATGACTTTGTAACGTATGGCTTAGTCCTTAGACCGTAATGATCATACGTAATCACGATCTATGAGGAGACTTTGATTTGTATCCCACCGCCTGACTGAAATATGCTGGCTATAACGGAGCACTTTGGGTATTCCGAAATAGATGGTTGATGAGTATGTTAATAGATCAAAGCGGGATTTGTCAGTCCTTGTGACAGGACAGGTACTCTGGGCCCACTCGGTGATATTGCATCAACCCTTGCAAGGACGTGACTAGGTCACAAAGAGATGCAATGATCATGGACGAGAGAAGTTGTTTGTCGTGAACGAGATGTGAACACGGTATGTGGGATACCGACGATCAAACCTCGGACAAACAAGGTACCGCAGAACAAAGGGATTACGTCGTATCGTTAACGGTTTCCAAAAGCGATCGAAGCTCATTCGATGGAAGCGCAGGGGCTGTCAAGGACTGTAACCAGGTCCAAATGACTAGTCATTGGTCCATGAGAAGAGTCTCGACCATGTCTGCTGTTTCCCGGACCGTTAGGGTGTTACACTTAAGGGCAATCGATGCATAGGACAGTTACGGGATCAATCGGTGAAATAGGAGAAATCACCGGAATAGTTCCGGAGGAGAACGGAATGGTTTCCGGACATTTTGAATAGTTCAAAATAAAGTTTAATTGTTTTAATAATGTTTTTATTATTTAATTATCTGAATTAAATATTTAAAACTTATTAAATAATTAAAATAATGGAAAAAGGCTATATGGGCCTTAGAGGCCCATTAGGGGAGGAGGGGGTTCCCCCCCTTGGGCTTGGCGCCAAGGGGTGGGGCCCAACCCCCCCTAGGCCGGCGCACCCCTCCCCCCTTGGAGGTTTAGTCCCACATGGGGGAGGGAAGAGGGATCACACCCCCCCTTGGCCTTTATATAGAGGGGTAGACCCCCCTTTTTCCATACAACAATTGATCTCCTTCTTCTTCCTTCTCCATTTCTGGAAGTGGACTCCCCTTGTTTGGAGTCTGCACCAGGATTGGAGTTCTCCACCATAAGGCAGGCCGTCGCTCTGCCGGAGTCGGGATCCATAGCCGTCTTCTTTCCGCTGCTCGCCTGGTTCGGAGCCCGGGAGGAACATCGATTGTGCCGTACGTGTATAATCTCTTCGAGGCATTACACCTGTGGTGCTGCTTCATCGCTGGAGGTTTACCGGGAGTCATTCTCGCCGGTGGTGGTCTTCTACACGACAGGGAGGTCGTAGTTCTGAGTCTACGCCAACCACGTTCGTAAGAACGTTTCCCGCTTTTGGTCTTCAAAGGTATGAACACCGATTCCCTCCGTTACTTTACATCGCCATAGCATAGATCTTGGGTTCGGGTACCGTAGGTGTGGAAAATTTTGTGTTTTCTGCCCCGTATCCCAACAGTGGTATCATGAGCTAGCTATGCGTAGATGTATTGTACGGATAGAACACATCTAGGATGTGGGCATCGAATCTTCATTCGTTACCCTCCCATGTGTACTCATTCAGCATTGCGGCAATGTTTGATGAAGCGGCCCCCGACCGACCTTACGCGTTTACGCGAGACTGGTTCCACGCTTGACATATGGCTTGTACCATATAAAGTGGCTGGGGGGGTGTCTGTCTCTCTGCATTAGCGATGCGAAGATGTTTGCAACGGAGGGCCCCGACAGGGGTGTAATAGAGACGAATAAGAGACGGTGTTGTGGCTTGTTTTTCGCAGGATAGAAATCGGTTCTCTCTCTCGAAACCCCTAGCAGCCACGTAAAACTTGCACAAGCTAAAGTAGAAAGACGTTCTAAACTTTGCTTTGCATGAAGGGGGATCATAGGTTGTATGATTTAAAGTTTTACTTCCTGTTTTATGCTAGTATGCTAGATACATCGACGGTAGCACGAAACAGGACCATCTCTCACAATACCAACATTGTGTTCTCCCTTTTGATGGGCACCACCTGGAAGGTTCTCCCATATGGCTTGATGCTCCGTACATACCGGAGTTGTCCTACATATTCAACGGAGTTCGCATGAGGTTGGGTTCGGCGAGCCTGGCATATGCAGATATGGCCTTGCCTGAACAGCTAACATCAAGGTTCGATTGGCAGGCTTGACGTATGTAGATGCGGGCCTGGAACACAGAAGACCGAAAGGTCGAGCACGAGTCACATGGCTGATGTGATTGGCTTAGAGGCCTACCTGGTTCGCATACCGGGCCGTACATATCGGGGGAGGTATGGGGGCTGGGATTGTGTAATCACTTAGTTAAATTGAGAGGTGTTTATCTAAGTGGGAGCTTTCTAGAATTTTAAGATTAAATTGAAACTCCACATTATGAACAAAAGTCTAAATATGTATCGTTGTGAATCCAACCTTGTAGATGGCAGCACCTCGCCCCTCGTTCAACTTAGGATCATTCCTAGAGAAAGATAAGCTAAAAACAGATGGGACAAACTTCACCAACTGGTTCCGCACCCTGAGGATTCTCCTCGTTCCCCTCAAAATGGCATACGTACTAGAGGACGCGTTAGGTGACGCACCAGCAGATGATGCCAGTCAGGACGAGAAGAATGTCTATCTCTCCAAGACTGATGATTACAACCTTGTCCAGAGTGGCATGCTCTACTCCATGGAGGCTGAGCTGCAGAAACGTTTTGAGAGGATGGGTGCATATGAGATTATCACCGACCTCAAGGCGGTCTTCGCACCTCAAGCCAGGGCTGAACAGTACGAGGCTTCTGAAGCCTTCTTCTCAGCAAAGATGGATGAGCACGGCAGCGTGAGTGAGCACGTGGTCAAAATGTCTGGCTACGTTCAGCGCTTGAATGCTCTGGAATGTCAGATTCCAGATGAACTTGCGGTTGATAGGGTGTTGCAGTCGCTTCCCCCTAGCTACAAAGGCTTTGTGCTGAACTACAACATGCAGGGGATGACCAAAACCCCTTCTGAGTTGTTCGCCATGCTAAAGAGCGCTGAGGTTGAAATCAAGAAGGAGCACGCCGTCTTCATGGTCAACAAGACCACTGACTTCAAGAAGTCAAGCAGACGGGAGAAGGCCAGGAGAGGTGGCCCCAGGAGGGATGGCAAGTCAGTTGCCGCTCCTCCCAAGGCACCCAAGCCTAAACTCGGAGTAGAGTGCTTCTACTGCAAGGGTGAAGGTCACTGGAAGCGCAACTGTCCCAAGTACCTAAAGGACAAGAAGGCTGGCAAGGTCGCCAAGAGAGACGAAGGTATATTTGATATACATATTGTTGATCTTCTCTTGACAAGCGCTGGGAACACATCCTGGATATTTGATACAGGATCTGTCGCTCATATTTCTAATTCCATTCAGGGACTAAGGAATAGGAGACGCTTGGTCAAGGATGAAGTGACGATGCGCGTGGGGAATGGCTGCCAGATTGAAGTCTTGGCGGTCGGCACGAAGCATCTTAGTCTCCCTTCGGGATTGGTTTTAGTTCTGAATAAATGTTACTATGTACCCGCGTTGAGTGTGAACATCGTGAGTGGTTCTTGCTTGAAGCGAGACCACTATTCTTTTAAGTCCGATACAATTGGTTGTTCGATTTATAAGGATGATATGTTTTATGTTCACGCACCGGAGTCGCATGGTTTATTCATACTTAATCTCGATGGTGACGTGAGTCACGTTAAAAATATTGAGGCCAAAAGATTGAAGAATAATGAAGATCACATGATGATGTGGCATTGCCGACTTGGTCATATTGGTGTAAAACGCATGGAGAAGCTCCATAAGGATGGACTTCTTGACTCATTGGATTTTGGATCCCTTGATACATGTGAACAATGCCTCATGGGCAAAATGACAAGGACTCCATTCAATGGTGTGATGGAGCGTGCGGATGTCTTATTGGGGATCATACACACGGATGTATGTGGACCCATGAACATCCCCACTCGCAATGATCTTCGTTACTTCGTGACCTTTACTGATGAATTGAGTAGATATGGGTATATTTACTTGATGAAACACAAGTCTGAAACCTTTGAAAAGTTCAAGGAATTTCAGAATGAGGTCGAAAATCAACTCGGAAGGAAAATCAAGCACCTTTGATCGGATCGAGGTGGCGAGTATTTGAGTCACGAGTTTGGCAATCATCTGAAGTCTTGTGGCATAGTACCACAGCTTACGCCGGCAGGCACACCTCAGAGAAACGGTGTAGCTGAGCGACGTAATCGAACCCTATTGGATAGTGTACGATCGATGATGTCTCATACTGATTTGCCTGTGTCATTCTGGGGGTATGCATTAGAAACCGCCATTCATATTCTTAATAGGGCACCATCCAAATCCGTAAAGACAACACCATTTGAAGAATGGCATGGCACTAAACCTGAGTTGTCTCACCTGAAGATTTGGGGTTGTGAGGCTTATGTTAGGAAACTACAGCCTGACAAACTTGAATCCAAGGCGGATAAGTGCATCTTTGTGGGCTATCCCAAGGAAACTTGTGGGTACACCTTCTACAACAAATCTGACAGCAAAACGTTTGTTGCCAAGACGGGACACTTTCTTGAGAAGGAGTTTCTCGCGAAAGAGTTGAGTGGGAGGAAAATAGACCTCGATGAAGTAACTGACCAGTCACTCCAATTGGATGAAATGGCTACGGAATTTGTTCTGGAACCATCTTCCACAGTGGGAGTTGAAGAGAATGGCCAGAACGACATTCATAACGATCATGACATTCACGATGATCATGATGAGAATGAAGAGGAACCTTTTATGCCCCGTAGGTCATCAAGAGTCCGTCAACCTACTGAGTTTTACGGACAGCTTGTGAATGCAATCTCGGCTATTGAGTCGGATGAACCTACGAGTTACAAAGAAGCAATGGAGGGACCCGAGTCCGAGAAATGGCTTGAAGCCATGAAATCCGAAATAGACTCCATGTACACCAACAAAGTATGGACTTTGGTGGATATTCCCGAGGACCGCAAGGCCGTCGAGAATAAATGGATTTTCAAGAAAAAGACTGACGCAGACGGAAACGTATCTGTCTACAAAGCTCGACTTGTCGCGAAGGGTTTCCGACAAATTCAAGGAGTTGACTACGAGGAGACATTCTCTCCTGTAGCGATGATAAAGTCTATTCGGATCCTACTAGCAATAGCTGCATATCATGATTACGAGATATGGCAGATGGATGTGAAAACTGCATTCCTAAATGGCAACATTGAGGAAGAGTTGTATATGATGCAACCAGAGGGGTTTGTCGATCCAAGGAATGCTGGTAAGGTTTGCAAGCTTCAACGGTCCATCTATGGGTTGAAGCAAGCATCTCGGAGCTGGAATCTTCGATTTGATGAGGTCATTAAAGCTTTTGGATTTGTCCAAAACGTCGAAGAGTTCTGCGTCTATAAGAAACTGAGTGGGAGCTCTGTAGCATTCCTTGTGTTATATGTGGATGACATATTACTAATAGGTAACGATAAGAAATTCTTAGAGGAAGTGAAGGAATATCTGAATGGACAATTTTCCATGAAGGACCTAGGTGAAGCTGCGTACATACTGGGGATTAAGATCTATAGAGATAGACCTAATCGAAGGTTGGCCTTGAGTCAGAATAATTATATTGAAAAGATTTTGAAAAGGTTCAAAATGGATGACTCCAAGAGAGGTCTCTTGCCAGTCATAAAAGGTGTCAAACTAAGCGTGACTCAATGCCCGACCACAGCTAAAGAGAAAGAGGAGATGTCCTCAAAGCCCTATGCCTCAGCCATAGGTTCTCTCATGTATGCTATGTTATGTACCAGACCGGATTTAGCGCTGGCCATTAGTATGACTAATCGCTACCAGAGTAATCCGGGAATGGCCCATTGGACAGCAGTGAAGAACATCCTTAAGTACTTGAGAAGAACCAAGGATCTCTTTCTTATTTATGGAGGAGTTGATGAGGAGCTCACCGTAAAGGGTTACGTTGACGCAAACCTCGGCTCAGACCTAGATGACTCGAAATCCCAGACGGGATATGTCTTCATGTTGAACGGAGGCGCGATTAGCTGGAGGAGCGGCAAACAGTCAGTCGTCGCTCAATCTTCAATGGAGTCGGAGTATATTGCCGCTTGCGAAGCGTCAAACGAGGCGCTGTGGCTGAAGAAGTTCGTGATCGAGCTTGGCGTTTTTCCCAGTTGCACTAACCCCGTGGGAATCTTCTGCGACAACACGGGTGCCATTGCTAACGCGAAGGAGCCAAGAACTCACTCTACAGCCAAGCACATCCTCCGAAAGTTCCATGTGACGCGAGACTACGTCAGGGATGGACACACTAGGATTCACAAGATACATACGGATCTGAACGCAGCAGACCCGATGACTAAACCTCTTCCACAGGGCAAGTTTGAAGAACACCGAGAGACCATTGGTGTTAGATACATACCTGATGTAAACTAGTGTAATTTGTACTCTAGTGCAAGTGGGAGACTGTTGGATATGTGCCCTAGAGACAAATTAATAAAGATATTTGTCACATATCCATTTTGTTCATAATACGTTTTATACTGTGCTATAACTGTATTACTTGGAAATACTAATACAGGTGTAGTATAAAACATGGTTCGTAGTTTAACTCGGGTAAACTATCTCATTGGGCAATTGATTGATCAAGCTTTCCTGATCATGGCGACACTTAAGTCCATTGACAATGAGGTCATATCATTAGGGGAATGATGTGATGGACAGACACCCACCTAAAGTAATGCAATGTGATCGAGTCACATAGTTCAGCGTTGCTATGACTTTGTAACGTATGGCTTAGTCCTTAGACCGTAATGATCATACGTAATCACGATCTATGAGGAGACTTTGATTTGTATCCCACCGCCTGACTGAAATATGCTGGCTATAACGGAGCACTTTGGGTATTCCGAAATAGATGGTTGATGAGTATGTTAATAGATCAAAGCGGGATTTGTCAGTCCTTGTGACAGGACAGGTACTCTGGGCCCACTCGGTGATATTGCATCAACCCTTGCAAGGACGTGACTAGGTCACAAAGAGATGCAATGATCATGGACGAGAGAAGTTGTTTGTCGTGAACGAGATGTGAACACGGTATGTGGGATACCGACGATCAAACCTCGGACAAACAAGGTACCGCAGAACAAAGGGATTACGTCGTATCGTTAACGGTTTCCAAAAGCGATCGAAGCTCATTCGATGGAAGCGCAGGGGCTGTCAAGGACTGTAACCAGGTCCAACTGACTAGTCATTGGTCCATGAGAAGAGTCTCGACCATGTCTGCTGTTTCCCGGACCGTTAGGGTGTTACACTTAAGGGCAATCGATGCATAGGACAGTTACGGGATCAATCGGTGAAATAGGAGAAATCACCGGAATAGTTCCGGAGGAGAACGGAATGGTTTCCGGACATTTTGAATAGTTCAAAATAAAGTTTAATTGTTTTAATAATGTTTTTATTATTTAATTATCTGAATTAAATATTTAAAACTTATTAAATAATTAAAATAATGGAAAAAAGGCTATATGGGCCTTAGAGGCCCATTAGGGGAGGAGGGGGTTCCCCCCCTTGGGCTTGGCGCCAAGGGGTGGGGCCCAACCCCCCCTAGGCCGGCGCACCCCTCCCCCCTTGGAGGTTTAGTCCCACATGGGGGAGGGAAGAGGGATCACACCCCCCCTTGGCCTTTATATAGAGGGGTAGACCCCCCTTTTTCCATACAACAATTGATCTCCTTCTTCTTCCTTCTCCATTTCTGGAAGTGGACTCCCCTTGTTTGGAGTCTGCACCAGGATTGGAGTTCTCCACCATAAGGCAGGCCGTCGCTCTGCCGGAGTCGGGATCCGTAGCCGTCTTCTTTCCGCTGCTCGCCTGGTTCGGAGCCCGGGAGGAACATCGATTGTGCCGTACGTGTATAATCTCTTCGAGGCATTACACCTGTGGTGCTGCTTCATCGCTGGAGGTTTACCGGGAGTCATTCTCGCCGGTGGTGGTCTTCTACACGACAGGGAGGTCGTAGTTCTGAGTCTACGCCAACCACGTTCGTAAGAACGTTTCCCGCTTTCGGTCTTCAAAGGTATGAACACCGATTCCCTCCGTTACTTTACATCGCCATAGCATAGATCTTGGGTTCGGGTACCGTAGGTGTGGAAAATTTTGTGTTTTCTGCCCCGTATCCCAACAAGGCAAACGTCTTTCCAAGCTATGAGGCAGGCCGCTCCAGAGCATTTTTCTTCGGCCTTCCAAAAGAAGGATCGTCGAATAGCATCGAGCTTCGTGATGATCCCCATAGGGAGTCGGAAGACAAACATGAAGTACGTGTCAAGAGAATCGAGTAGGCGCCCCGAGAGGAGAAGTCCGAGCCATGGTGGAGGTAGCGTTCGTCCGGCGCATCGCTAGGCATAACATCCTGCAGCAACAACAAAATAGCATCGAGCTCCGAAGAGGCAGTAACACTTAGGCGATCCCGCAGGGAAGCAAGTAAACCATTAAGCATAACAAGGCATACCCGGATAGAGGTATTTGTGGAGTGGGAGAAAAGGTGTGGGAAGGCCATGGAAAGCGGTTGGCTTAAGAGCCAGGTGTCTAGCCAAAAGAACGTGGAGATGCCGTTGCCGGTCAGGACGAAGGAAATGTCGCGAAGGAAGGGCAATTGTTGGTGGACAATCTTAGAGAGGAAGGAGTTGGTGTTAGGTTTGCGGTTAGAGTCTAGAGGGTATTGAGAGTGGAACCATTCAACCCAGGGAGTGCGCAGAGTCTGAAGGACCTTGACCGCAAACTTCATGAGGAGACAGTTGTTTTGTAGCTGAAGGTTTTTTCTGCCAAGTCCGCCATTATCCTTTGGAAGGCAAACATCTTTCCAAGCTATGAGGCAGGCCGCTCCAGAGCATTTTTCTTCGGCCTTCCAAAAGAAGGATCGTCGAATAGCATCGAGCTTCGTGATGATCCCCATAGGGAGTCGGAAGACAGACATGAAGTACGTGTCAAGAGAATCGAGTAGGCGCCCCGAGAGGAGAAGTCCGAGCCATGGTGGAGGTAGCGTTCGTCCGGCGCATCGCTAGGCATAACATCCTGCAGCAACAACAAAATAGCATCGAGCTCCGAAGAGGCAGTAACACTTAGGCGATCCCGCAGGGAAGCAAGTAAACCATTAAGCATAACAAGGCAGACCCGGATAGAGGTATTTTGGAGTGGGAGAAAAGGTGTGGGAAGGCCATGGAAAGCGGTTGGCTTAAGAGCCAGGTGTCTAGCCAAAAGAACATGGAGATGCCGTTGCCGGTCAGGACGAAGGAAATGTCGCGAAGGAAGGGCAATTGTTGGTGGACAATCTTAGAGAGGAAGGAGTTGGTGTTAGGTTTGCGGTTAGAGTCTAGAGGGTATTGAGAGTGGAACCATTCAACCCAGGGAGTGCGCGGAGTCTGAAGGACCTTGACCGCAAACTTCATGAGGAGACAGTTGTTTTGTAGCTGAAGGTTTTTTCTGCCAAGTCCGCCATTATCCTTTGGAAGGCAAACATCTTTCCAAGCTATGAGGCAGGCCGCTCCAGAGCATTTTTCTTCAGCCTTCCAAAAGAAGGATCGTCGAATAGCATCGAGCTTCGTGATGATCCCCATAGGGAGTCGAAAGGTGGAGGTGATGACTCCCACCTTCGCCTTCGACCCCATCGTTCAAAGTTTCCTTAAATACATGACTGGCTGGATGGCAAAGCTGCTATCCCGTGGAGCACGTCTCACTCGACTATGTCTATATATTATAGGGTAACAAATATTTTGTTGTAAATTAATTTTAACAATATTTTGTTGTAGCTTTATGTCAATAAATAACAGAAGTGTTCCAGATTTTTATGTTGTGAGATAAGACTGCATACATATGTTCCAGGTATTTTTACGCTAGACCGTCACTAGGAGAATGTGAAGTACGTAAATGCCGGATGCCTAAATGTTCCAGGTACTGACTTCGAATAACTCGGTTCAATAACAAGTCATAATATCAATCCATTCAAGTCCAAGACGGTAAGCCATGCAATTTACCATCTAGCTTGTCAGCATTACACCAACTCTATCTTTTTACCCTTTTATACAAATGAACAGGTGATAACTTGCATTATAGCAGAAAATTGGCTCAGAAACATCAGAAGGATGTAAATAAAAGTACTGAATGTGAGGTTAAGCCCTTGATCCACATGCAAGTGACATATACATCACCATTTTGGGTACTTAATTGTTGAATCAAACGTTGAATGTTACATGGCCGACAATTAGGACTCGTTCTCAAGAGTGGACATGATTCCTCTCCATCATGGTCTTTTCTATCAGGTTTCTTCATCTGTAACAGGAAAACATAAAATGTTAGTATAAATAAAATATGCATATGAAGAACTTGATTGCTACGGAAGTTGGAAACCCAAATTATTCACACAAAATATTCCAAACTCATAATTTGCAAAAATCGAGTTTCCACTCCACATTCAATCTACACCTAGGCAAGTTCGTTAGCCATTTGGATAGTTTGACCACGCGATTTACCATTTTCTATCATAGAGGATAGTCCAAAAACCAAAGAAATATTGACATGGACAGGGAGATTGACAAAGCTTTACGGATATAAGATGCATATGGTAAACGAATTCTCAGCAAGCAACAGCAGCAGCATTAGACAGCTCCAATGGATGCTCTCCTCCTTCGCTGCATCCACCAGGATGTGCTTAATTTCATTTTCCGCCATAGCCTTTGTGGCGATCGCCCTCTACACCTTCAGCGTTGTGCGTCCTTTACTGTCTTTTGCATTAGAGAGTTCGCACACAAAGCCCACGACTGGCCACCCCCTCATTGGGAGTGTGCTTCACCAGCTAAATTTTTTTGAGAGGCTCTTTGACCAACAAGTTTCACATCGAGCATTATTCTCATGACTAACTTCAGAAAATACAGTAAGGCGATTCTCCATGCTAATAATCTTTGTTCCTCCTCTGCCTTTTGTTAGGATTAATACACTAATGGATAAATAGTTCATTCTGAATTACGATGAATAATTTGATGAAAAGAACGAACCGCTCCAGGTCGCAGCGTGTTGCCTGCCAGCGACATTGCTGCCGACACTGTGCGCTGCCCACCACTCGCTAATCGCCATCAAAGAACGAACCACTCAGAACGCAGCGCCAAATGATGTAATGGTGCATGATAGCCTCGAAAAATAAATCAAGAGAGATGTGTGCAGGATTTCAATAAGAAGAGATTAAGAAGTTGATACATCTATTAAATTCTATCCAAACATGTACAGAAATACAAGTTCTTCCATTATGTATTTGTCCAAAGCCCTAAACAATCTAGGAACTAGATTAATGCACGTGAGAAAATGTACAACGGTCTTTGAGTCCTTGTTGATTGGAAAAGAAAATGCAAAAAGAAAAACTGAAGCGGGCGCTAATTTGCATTACTAGTTGAGAAAACAATATATGCGCACGGAAAACATATAGAATTGGACATCTGCTCGGCACCTCGATCATTTTCCCTCCAAATAATTCAGCAAAACAGATTAATCATATTAACATCCATTAGCTTCTATACAGCTGAGTATTACCTGCATACATCTGCTCAACACCTCGATCATTTTTCCTCTGAATAATTCAGCAAAACAGATTAATTATATTAACACCCATTAGCTTCTATACAGCTGAGTAGTACCTGCATACATTCAGGAGAGCTCTTAGTAATGGATCTCACGTCTGTAAGGACGTCGAGGGTACCTCTTGGCTGGAGATATAAGTTACCTACACATCACATTGGTATTACGGCAAGGAAATTAATAACAAAACTGTCTACTCTAAGCAACTTGCCAAAACAAAACTGTGTGTATCTCACTGGCAAGTGAAAGAAATTACTGACGATTCAACCACTGCAGATATTTATATTCCATCAAAGTGCAAAACACAACAGACTATGAACAAATCAATATACGATTTGTAGCATAAGTCAGAGGCAACCAAACCAGAAAAACGAAGGCAGAGGCAACCAATTTCCACAAGATTACAGCATTCAAATAGAGAAGATAAATCCTAACAGCGATTAGATCACCAGTAAACTATTTTTGGTTGGATTGAGCTCACCAGCCTGTACTGGGGCAAGCATCGGCGGCCGGATGAAAGCATGAAGGGATCGCAGTCGAACCAGTGCCGCCACGACCACCACATGAACCGCTGTTACTGCCTGCCGACCACCACACGCTATGTTTCCCAACACCGAGGCCACGGCCGGCTCACCTCCCTGTCGTGGCCGTCGAAATTGCCATCGAGAAGCACGCCGTCGCACCCCATCATGGTCAGCCGCTAAGCTCCAAGCCACTCAGCCTAGCCGCCGACCACCGCGTCCTCTCGCCTCCCTGCCGCTCACTGAAACACCGAGCCCCCACGCCGCAACCAATCGCCGTCAAACTCGCAAGTCAACCACGCAGGATCAGAATAGGAATTGGGGAGACGGGGTAGTGGGCTCTTTTTTTTTTTTGAAAAACCATATAATTTTATTCATTTAAAATAACAGTTACATCGTTTATGAGAACTAGAAGAATACCCCGCACGTTGCAGCGGAAATTTTTATAAGAACTCTACAATGTAAATTGGAAGGGTATAAACTTCATGTAAATGAAAATGGATGACATGGATAAATTATTGAATACAATAATAAATGTTGTGGATAACTTGCATGTTGAGATAGATACCACAAATGCATGTTAGTTGAATTTGTTAGTGAATGCCATGGTGAAATGATTGGATACAATAGTGGGTGATGTAGATAGCTTGCATTTTGAGATAGATATCCCCAAATGCATGTTAGTTGAGTTTTGTTAGTGGATGACATGGACAAATGATTGGATACAATAGTGGATGATGTGGATAGCTTGCATGTTGAGATAGACACCTTTGTTGAAATACCTATAACGTACGTGTAGGAGTCTCTTGGAGTTGTTGTAATCCTACGTTTGGTTTAACTCTGACTATGGCTCTATCTCTGTATAGCTTACGTAGGAGCCAAGTCTAGATGACCAAACGTAGCACTTGTAAACTTCTGTTCCCTCATATATACACGTACGAGTCCCTGCCTGAGAGAGACGGCAAACTCTTCACCAGTTTTACATGGTATACAGAGCCTGTTCTCTTCCTCGCACATCGATTCATAATCATGTCGACGTCTTCGTCCTCCTCTGCGTTGCCGGCAAATCCTCTCAGCCAACAAGTTACCGAGCGCCTCACCAGGGACAATTTTCTTCTCTGAAAGGCCCAGGTGCTTCCCCACATTAGAGGAGCTAGGCTGTTTGGCTATCTCGATGGAACCACCATCGCTCCACCAGAGGAAGTCGAGGTTGCTAAGGCGGACAAGAGCGGCACTGATAAGGTGTCGAACCCAGCCTATGAAATCTGGAATTACCAGGATCAACAAGTGCAAGCGTATGTGATGGGTTCTCTCTCCCGAGAGGTCCTAGCACAGGTTGCGGACATCATATCCTCCGCCCCGCTCTGGAAGGCCATCACCGAGATGTTCTCGTCTCAATCTCGCGCGAAAGCAATCCAACTCCGCACGCAACTAACGAACACGAAGAAGGGGGATATGACAGCTTCAGCCTACTTCACAAAGATGAAATCGATTGCTGATGAGATGGCCGCCATTGGGAAGAAAATCGAGGATGATGATCTGATCTCACAAATTCTGATGGGGCTAGACAGTGACTATAATTCCTTTGTCAGCGCTATTTCTGTTTCCAATGGTCGCACAGATCAACCGGCGCTCTCCCTTAGTGATCTGTATGGGCAACTTCTCGCCGCAGAAGGGCGGCTAGAGTCACAGAACCCCACGTACTCGGTCAATCTTGCAAGCAAAGGGGGTCGCGGCCCTGCTGGTAGCGCCCATTGGAACAACAGCAATGGGGGCGGCTATCCAGGAGGAAGCGGCGCTGGTCAGCAATCAGGCAACCGCCAGTCCAAGCAAGGCGGCGGAGGTAGCGGCAACCAAGGAGGTGGCGGCTATCAAGGTGGCAATAGCTACCAAGGTGGAGGCGGCGGCAATGGAGCTTGTGAAGAAACTTGCCAGATTTGTCGCCGTGAGGGACATGAGGCCTACCGTTGCTGGAAACGGTTTGACAAACACTTCCGCACACCACCGGCAACACCGAAGAGGACGGTGAATAATGTGGCCACTTCCTATGGTGTCGACACAAACTGGTATGTTGACACCGGGGCGAGTGATCACATAACCAGTGAGCTAGGCAAGCTCGCAATTCATGATCGCTACAATGGACAAGATCGAGTCTATGCAGCTAATGGTACAGGTATGGAGATAGCACACATTGGTCATACGCAATTTAACACCCATGATCGTCCTTTATATCTTAAGAATATCTTGCATGTTCCATCCACATCGAAAAATCTTGTTTCAGCCTATAAACTTGCCAATGATAACCATGCTTACCTCGAATTTTGGCCTGAATTTCTCTCTGTTAAGGATCAGGTAACGGGGAAGGTGCTGCTGCACGCAAGGAGTAGGGGTGGCCTGTATCCTCTACCATGCAAACCATCAGTACATGAGCGACAAGCTCTCTCTGCAAGCAAACCATCCTCTTCTCGGTGGCATAGGCGTCTAGGACATCCGTCGTATGTGGTGGTCGATAAAGTTCTTAAGGAAAACCGTCTTCCTTTCTCCAATAAAAAGCATGAGTCATTGTGTGATGCCTGTCAGAAGGCAAAGAGTCATCAGCTCCCGTACCCTAGGTCTACTAGTGTCTCCAATGCTCCTTTAGAACTCGTGTTTTCTGATGTTTGGGGTCCTGCCACACCTTCAGTGGGCAGAAATAAATTTTATGTAAGCTTCATTGATGATTTTAGCAAGTTTACATGGATATATTTGCTCAAACATAAATCTGATGTCTTTCAGAAGTTTCATGACTTTCAACAACATGTCGAGCGATTGTTTGATAAAAAGATCCTTGCCATGCAAACTGATTGGGGAGGAGAATACCAAAAACTCGATTCATTTTTTAATCGCATAGGTATTTCCCATCATGTTTCTTGTCCTTATGCACATCAACAAAATGGTTCAGCTGAACGCAAACACCGTCATATAGTTGAAGTTGGACTATCTCTCCTTGCTCATGCGAGTATGCCATTAAAGTTTTGGGATGAAGCTTTTCTTACTGCTGTCTATCTTATCAATAGGCTTCCTAGCAAGGTCATTAATTCCCAAACACCCATGGAGCGTCTCCTCCATGCTAAACCAGATTACTCTTTTTTGCGCATTTTTGGGTGTGCAGTATGGCCTAACCTCCGTCCCTATAACCAACACAAGTTGCAGTTCCGCTCTAAACAATGTGTTTTTCTTGGCTATAGTGGTCTTCATAAGGGGTACAAATGTCTCGATGTCGCCACCGGTCGAGTTTATATATCCAGGGATGTTGTTTTTGATGAGTCCATTTTTCCTTTCTCAAATTTGCATCCTAATGCGGGCGCCCAACTCCGTGCAGAGATTCTCCTTTTACCACCAAACCTTCTCAATCCATCTACTGTTCTTGATCATGGGGATAATATGCATATTGATCATGTGTCTATTTCTAATACTAATGATGACCAAAGCTCCGAAAATAGTGTGCATGGAGATGATCTTATGCAGGATTCTTTGGACACAGAAGATCAATGCGCAACATCCGAGGGGAATTCTCCCGCTCGCACGGGATCAGGTGCCGATTCTGGCAGCGTTTCCGCGCCGGGATCCATGCCAATCAGGCGACAACTGCGGTCAGGTGTGCCAGCAACAGCATCTCCCGCGGGGCCATCGCGAACAACAGCGTCGCGCCCGACCGCGCATCTGCGCGCCGCGCCAGAGCCCGCTCGTGGCGGCCCAGCTGTGGAGGAGGCGTTCACCCCGGCCCGCACCAGTGGCGGCCTGCCATCTGACGCATCCTCACACGTCGCATGCAGCGACGCTGCGTCCCCGACGCCTGGTACGGTACCTTCTGTACCTCCTACTAATGAAGCCGCTGAAGTGGGATCTCCTATGAATTTTGTGCCACCGCCCCAGCAAGTTGTTGATCTCCCTCCCCGCACACATACACGCTCTAAAAGTGGTGTTTTTTGCACAAAAAAAATACAAGGATGGTTGTGTTCGTTGGGCTGGTTTTTGCAGTACCGGGAACCTCAAAATTTGCAAGAAGCATTTGGTGATGCAAAATGGAGACAAGCTATGGATGAAGAATATCATGCGCTTATGAAGAATCAGACTTGACACCTGGTTCCGTTCAAGAGGGGATGTAATATCATTGACTGCAAGTGGGTTTACAAAGTTAAAAGAAAATCTGATGGTACTGTTGACAGGTACAAAGCTCGTCTTGTTGCTAAAGGATTCAAGCAAAGATATGGTATTGAATACGAGGACACCTTTAGTCCTGTAGTCAAGGCAGCGACAATTCGTCTAATTCTTTCAGTTGCCGTGTCTCGAGGGTGGTGTATGCGCCAATTAGATGTGCAGAATGCGTTTCTTCATGGTGTTCTGGAACAGGAGGTCTATATGAGGCAACCACCGGGGTATGAGGACCCTAAGAAATCAGATTTTTTGTGTAAATTGGACAAAGCTTTATATGGCCTGAAGCAGGCACCTCGAGCTTGGTATTCCCGTTTATCCACCAAATTGCAGTCACTTGGTTTCACTTTCTCAAAGTCAGATACATCTCTATTCTTCTATAGCAAAAATGGAATTACCATATTTATGCTGATCTATGTTGATGATATTATTGTGACAAGCTCATGTCCAAAGGCAGTTGAAGCTCTTCTTCATGATTTGCGTGGTGATTTCTCTCTGAAAGATCTGGGAGCATTGCATTACTTCTTGGGTATTGAAGTAACACCGGTACATAATGGAATCATGTTGTCACAAGGAAAGTACATTGCAGATATAATCAAACGAGCTGGTATGAAGGATTGTAAGCCAGTTACCACTCCTCTATCTACTTCAGAAAAATTGTCTCTAACGGAGGGGGACTTGCTTGGGGGAGAAGACTCTACCAGATACAGAAGTATTGTTGGTGCATTGTAGTACTTAACACTCACTAGACCTGATATATCCTTCTCGGTCAATAAAGTTTGTCAATTTCTGCATTCACCCACAACTGCACATTGGACATCGGTTAAAAGGATTATTAGATATCTCAGATATACATCTTCTGTTGGACTAAAATTTTTGAAGTCAGACTCGTTTCTTGTTAGTGCTTTTTCTGATGCTGATTGGGCAGGTTGTCCCGATGACAGAAAATCCACCGGAGGTTTTGCAATATTTTATGGATGTAATCTTGTTTCGTGGAGTGCAAGAAAACAACCTACAGTTTCACGATCTAGCACAGAAGCAGAATACAAGTCCCTTGCTAATGCAACAGCGGAAGTAATCTGGGTTCAGTCATTGCTGCAAGAGCTTGGTGTTAGTCAACTACAAGCAGCGACATTATGGTGTGATAATCTTGGTGCCACTTATCTGTCAGCAAATCCTGTGTTTCATGCAAGAACTAAACATATTGAGATTGATTATCATTTTGTCCGAGAAAGAGTAGCAAATAAGTTACTCAATATTCGTTTCATACCCACAGGAGATCAGGTTGCAGATGGGTTTATAAAGCCCTTGACAGTGAGGCAGCAAGAAGCTTTTCGGCGCAATCTCAACTTAGATAAGTTGTGATTGAGAGGGGATGTTGAAATACCTGCAACGTACGTGTAGGAGTCTCTTGGAGTTGTTGTAATCCTACGTTTGGTTTAACTCTGACTATGGCTCTATCTCTGTATAGCTTACGTAGGAGCCAAGTCTAGATGACCAAACGTAGCACTTGTAAACTTCTGTTCCCTCATATATACACGTACGAGTCCCTGCCTGAGAGAGACGGCAAACTCTTCACCAGTTTTACAACCTTAAATGCATCTTAGTGGGGTTTTGTCTTATAAGAGATATAGATTTGTAAAATATCAGACAAAGGATCCTCAAACCAGTCACTAATAGAAGAAAATCTAGCTCACTTAGCGAGTTCATGGCCAACTTTATTTGCTTCTCTAAAAAAATGTTCAAATCTAGTAATGGGAAAATCACAAGCTAAAAAGTAGCAATCGTCAAATACTGCTGCCGCCGTTCCTGTAGACCGCCCTCCGTTCTTCATTGTTTCAATAACCTCTAAATTATCTGAATTAACAATGAGGCGATTACAACCAGCCTTGTGCGCAAGGGAGAAACCATATCTTAACGCCAATGCTTCAGTTGTCAAGACATTCGTACACCAGTCGAAACTCCAATTACCACCTGCAATGAAATGGTCTTTATCGTCTCTGAGGACAGCGTCGGCCGTGCCCCTACATAAGTCATGATCAAAATATGCATCCACGTTAAGTTTTACAAAGCCCTTGGGGGGTTTGATCCAACCCCCTCTTTTCATTGTAACCTTAGGAGATTGCAATAACGTAGTTTGCCGTTATAGCAAGTATCCCCATTGAGATTTGTCTAGCATCTTGGGTTTTCTCCTCATGAACAAGCTTACGTCTTTCCCACTAGAGATACCAAGTGGTAATGGTAATCATCTCTCGAATATTCTGAAATCCTAAAATAGAGACCTCTTCCTCAGGAAGAAAAAGTAAGTACTCGAGAACTGCTTCTCCTGCATAATCAACCTCATAAGCTCTTTTAATAACCTCATCCAATCCCAGTAATTTCCAAACCTCCTTAGCTTTCTGGCATTGAAACAGAAGATGCTTCGTGTGTTCTGGTCCAAGAGAACAATATGGACACTGGGGAGAGACTTTTAGATGTCTATTTGCTAGTGTAACACGACACGGAAGAGTACCATGCAATGTGCGCCAAATAAATATCTTTACCTTAGCGGGGCAAGACAACTTCCAAATCTTACACCAGATTGAATTAACTGTGGTTTGTCCCATACCATTAGTACGTCGAAGTTTTCGGCCATGTTGGTGCTCCCATTCCACCGCATACGTGGATTGAACCGAAAATCTACTCCAAGCAACAAAATCTAACATATTATGTTGAGGAAGAGGAATAGCGAGAACTCTCTGAGCATCAACTGGCCACCGAGTTTGTCTAACTAGGTCTACATCCCAATCATTAGTAACAGGATGGATTAAATCAGATATCTTAGACAATATTTGTCGCCCTTTAGGAGTGATGACTTACGTATCTGTACAATTTGGAATCCACACATCTTTCCAAATATCAATATTTTGGCCATTTTTAACTCGCCAGATATAACCGTGTTTCAAAGAATTAATTACCGCCATAATACTTTGCCAGGTAAAAGATGATCCTTTTTTTTTAAATTTACCCTGAGTAAATCACCATCAGGATAATACTTTGCCCTCAAAACAGTAGCACATAATGATTCAGGATTCTCAAGAAGTCGCCATGCTTGTTTGGCCAACAATGCCAGATTGAAACGATGGATATCCCGAAACCCCATCCCACCTTGATTTTTGGGAACACACATTTTCCACCAAGCCATCCAATGCATCCTCTTGTGGTTGTCCTCGTCACCCCACCAAAACTGCGACATCGCGTCAATTATTCCTTTACATTTTTTTAGGAATTTTGAAGACGGACATAGCATAGGTGGAAATAGCTTGTACAACAGACTTGAGGAGAATTTCCTTCCCTCCCGCGGATAAAAGTTTTTCTTTCCATCCACTTATTTTTTTATGATGCAATCAATCAAGTAGTGAAAACAATCAGATTCTTCCATACCCACATTAGCTGGCAGACCCAAATATTTATCATCGAGAGCCTCTGTCATAATATTCAGTGTGGAACAAATTTCCTCCCTTACTTACACTTTTGTATTGGGGCTGAAAAAGATGCTTGATTTATCAACACTCACCATTTTCCCCGACGCATCGCAATAAGAACTCAGAATAGATTTCAAAGCCTCGGCGTTTTGAGAATTAGCTTTCATAAGGATCAACGAATCATCAGCAAAAAGAAGATTTGTGATTGAAGGGGCTTCTCTGCAAACCTTCACTCCTGAAATATTTCCATTCTCTTCCGCATTCGTCAAGAGAGTCGTCAGCCCCTCAGTACATAACAAAAAAAGGTAAGGAGATAAAGGGTCTCCTTGCCGTAAACCATTGGAAGGCTTAAAACTCTCTATTTGTTCCATATTAAACCGAACACGGTATTCAACCGTGGAGACACATTGCATAATAAAATTAACCCAATTCTCCTGGAAGCTAAGTTTCAACATAATCTCCTTCAGAAAAATCCATTCAACCCGGTCATAAGCTTTGTGCATATCAAGTTTGATCGCACACAGACCCTCCCTGCCCTCTCTTATTTTTAATTGCATGGAAACACTCATAGGCCACTAAAACATTGTCAGTAATCATTCTACCAGGCACAACAACACTTTGGGTCGGACTAATAATCTCTGGGAGAAAAACCTTCAAATGAGCGGCCACCATTTTTGAAATAATGTTATACACCACATTACATAGACTAATCGATCTGAATTGGGTTACCTTATCCGGTGAATTAACTTTGGGGATCATCACAATCGCTGTATCATTCCATCCAACCGGAATAGTGCAGGTGTTCACCGCTTGTAACACCTCATGAACCAGATCATCTCCTAGCATGGACCAAAATCTCTTATAAAAAATAGCATGGAGTCCATCAGGTCCCGGATCTTTTAAATCACCAATATCAAACAAAGCTTTTCTAACATCCTTGGCAGAATAAGGAGCAAGGAGTGCATTATTCATCTCAGCAGTCACTCTTCTTCTGACAAGAGATAAAACTTCCTGGTTTGGTGGCAACACTTCAGATGTAAAAAGATTTGAGAAATAACCCATAATATGATCCTTCAAATCTGAACCTTGCCGCCAAACCCCAGTATCATCAAGAAGCTTCTTAATATTATTCCTCTTCTTTCTAGCCGTTGCCGCATTATGAAAAAAAGAAGTGTTACGATCTCCATGCATCAACCAATTCGCTCTTCCTTTTTGTAGCCAAAAAATCTCCTCCTGATCGATTAAATTCTCAATCAGTATAATAATTTCCTTTAGCCGCGAAAGAGATTCTGGACTCATATGGCCACGTCTCAATTTTTCCAGTTCTTTTTTCAATTTATTTATCCTTCGTTTAGGTCCCTTCAAAATATCACGATCTTGCATGCACTGCACGTGTACGCGCAGCGAGCGACGGACCAAACCCCGCTAATTTAGCTTTTTCCCATGCCGTATGCACTATTTCCACGTCTGTTTCTTCTTGGAGCCACCTAGCTTCAAATTTCTTTACATGTCCTTTAGGACGATTAAAACTATTATCATCATAATAATTTGTATCCAGAACCAAAGGACGATGGTCAGAATGTACATGTTCCTCATTGATAACCGCTGCAAAAGGAAATTTATTTGCCCACTCCACATTAAATACTGCCCGATCAAGTTTTTCCCTAATATTACCTCTTCTCGAAGTGAAGGAGTCACCAAAAATTCCCATATCTTACAACCCACAATCCCCTAAACAACTACCAAAATCTTGCATCATAGAAAAAGGCCTTTCATTACCTCCTTCTTTTTCATGCTAAAAAAGGATTTCATTACAATCGCTGATAACAATCCAAGGATGAGAGGCACAACTATGAAGTAGACGAAGATCCGCCCAAGATAAATGTCTATTACTCTATCCAGGATAACCATAGAAACCCGTGAGTCTCCATTCCACTTTATCTCCATTCATGACCATCACATCAATAAAATGCGCAGACAAAAAATTCAAATCAAGTTTATTCTGTTGTTGGTAAAATTATACAAGCCCACCGGCCTTACCATCACTTTCTACTAAAAACATGAAATAAAAACCTAACTTACAACATAGCTCGTCAGCTTTTATTTTATTCAAATGAGATTCTGATAGAAAAATCACCTCCGCACCAACCCTTCCATTTAGCTCCAAGAGCTCATGAACTGCTGTGGTAGATAGCATCCCACGTCAGTTCCAACTTAGGATTTTCATTTCTCCCGGCGGTCCTCCGGACCGGAGGCCGCCGATATATCTTCTAGTCCTTTTTCTTCCCCCACTGATTCCCTTCTCCGCTCTACGTACTCCTCATCGCCTTCTGTTTCTTTTGTTACATGCGTCAGATCACCATTCAGGCTCCTAACTGTCTCTACACGACCAGTACACATTCTCTTGCTAGAGATATTAACATCACCATACAGAATAAATTCATCACTGTCCATACTCGCATCTTCAAATGAAAAAACCAAATCACTTCCTGTAGGTAGAGCAGCATTAGAGACATTTCTCTTTTTACCATTCCCTTTATTTTGTGCAACTCCCATATGATTGTTAAAAAAAATGAAACTCCATGGGCACTAGCACCCATGGTTTTATTGATATAGAAGAATCCCACCCTAGTGAGGAAACCAGAAATTCGTCCCTGATAGGAATCGAACTCTGGTTGCAGGGATTCACCACTGTGACCCCTACCATCAGGCTACAGCCCAGTCCTCACTCCCATATGATTGTTGATGTTGCAAACTTTCTTAACTTTTTTTCCATCCTTATTCACCCTCCTCCAAGTGCCTTTTGATGTCTCTTGGATGGTTTTTTTGACAACATTAAAGATAAAGATTGATTTCTTCGACGCTTCCTGAGTAGAAGCAGCTTTAGCAATCCCTGTGGAGACAGTTACCACCACCGGCTGGTCACTAGCAACAAGATCCCCCACATACTCTTGGTTATTGATGGATTCATTTCGGGCTTCAGAAGTACCTGCCGTTAACAAACCAACACCAACTCCAGGAATCATGTTAGCAACTCCATTGGATGCAGAAGCAGCCGGTGTCACCGCCAATTCGCTGACCGCCTTGGTGACAGCCCCCATGATCACCTCTGGGACCTTGTTTGGCACAGCTTCATTGAATTGAAGTACCCGTGTAACCGAGTCCAATTCCTTCCAATAAGAATTAACCCGACTAGCTGGTGAAAATGTAACCTTCCGCACATTCTTCGGCAAACTGCAATACATCTCTGAGGTGTGACCAATCACTCCACAACATAAGAAAATCTGTGGCAGCTTCTCATATTTAACTTCAAACTTCAGCTCAATATTACTTCCTTATGGATTGATAAAAACCCACTTCCGAATAGGTTCATGCAGCAGATGGTTTAACGAACACGCAGATGTTCATCAACAATAACATGGTTGCGGTGGGCGACCTCCAGCACTACTCCAAGTTGACCTCCCAAGGACCAGCCCATCTCCTCCGACATGAACTCATAATCAAGTCCTCGGATTTGTGCCCAGATTGGCATGACTCCCAAATCAACATCCTCTGCCCTGCCTTTGCCGTCGAGCACGGCAAAAACGACGCCGTTGTTCTTGAAGTGCCATGGTTGATCCTTCAACACAAACTTCATGTACCACTCCTCCTTGAAGACTAGGACGAATCTTCCATCGTCACTGGACACCCGCTGAGGGATGACATCGCCGTGTGGCCGCCAAGCTTTCCGCAGCTCGCTGAGGATGGCATTTGGGTTCGCAGAGAATTCCGCGAGCAGGCGCCCCACCAGGAGGAAACCACCTGTCGCCCTCCGAGCAGCATCGACGTTGACGACCAACGGGGCCTGCTGCCCCGGGGCCATCTCCGCCACTGTCTTGTCCTTGCGCTGAAGCACCGGTGGAGTCACCGGAATAGCCAGCGAACAGATTCAGTTCTTGCCAACGTAAGAAAAGGGGAAAAGTTACGGGATAGAGGAAGAAATTACCTAGCGTGCGGTCGTAGTGAAAGGACAAAAAACCCAGAAATGATAAGCCCCGAACGTTCGGGCGGCCACCCGACGCCCGAGCGCCCATATACCATGCACACGAATATTAAAGCATCCATCCATCCATAGCTAGCTTTTACGTTTTTCCCATTTAAAAAAGTTTTATCTTCTAAATAAAAATTCCGATTAAAATTCCGTTTTCACCATTAACTCTGTCTTGACGAGATTTTCAAAACTAGATGTCATATTGATATTTTACGAGAACTTTTTTTTGGACCAAAAGTTGCCATGCTGTTTACACTAAAATTTCCATCCTGTTTACACTAAAGTTTCCATGATTTCTTTCATCTATTTTTTTCTTATAGATTTAAAGCTACCATTGTATTTTAACGCCTTTTGACTCATTGCCGATGACTGGGAAGAGCCTCGGTGATGCTCAGTGGACCCCGAGCAGATATCTGGAGCGGGGGGAGGTGTGCGTGACATGACGGTCTCCTAGGTTACGAATGCGTCGAGGAGATCCTCTGACGCATCTCAACGCGTGACGGTGGGGGAGGGGACATGGATTGCGGGGGGGTGGGGGGGGGGGTGGGGGTGTGGGTGTGGAGAGTTTGTCGACGGTGTGGAATAGACTTCACAATTTCTATTCATAGGACATGGCAATTTCTATTAATAAGACATGGTATTTTTTATTCGCGGGACTAGCGTCTATAACTTGAAGTTGCCACCCTCACATAACTAAACTTGCCATAAAAAACATTAGAGATTGCCATGTACTCGTGTCACACATGTGGTAGTTATCAGCATCCCAATTTTTTTCTATCTACCAATGGAAAACTATTTCCTTTTCGTGTCCATGGAAAATTTAACATTATCATTCGCCATGGCAATTTAACATCTCAACGCGTGACGGTGGGGGAGGGGACATGGATCGGGGGGGGGGGTGGAGAGTTTGTCGACGGTGTGTTGCTGCTCTGGCGGCGACTCTTTTTTGTGCCCATGGCAATTTCTATTCATAGAACATGTCAATTTCTATTCATAGGACATGACAATTCTTATTCATAGGACATGGAAATTTCTATTCATAGGACATGGCAATTCTTATTCCCAGGACTAGCGTCTAAACTTGAAGTTTCCACCCTCACATAACTAAACTTGCCATAAAAAAACATCAGGGATTGCCATGTACTCGTGTCACACATGTGGTAGTTATCAGCATTGCCATAAAAACGTGCCACAAGTGTGGGTGTAAAATGACAAGCCCACACGCTTTGGTGTCAACTTTAACACATGTGAGATGACAACTTCTGCTAAAACATGGCAACTTCACTAAATACATGGCAACTTTGGCTAATAATTTCCATCTACGTACACCAAAATTAGCATTTAAAAAACGTGTGGGCGGAAGTGACTCCTATATATGGCAATCTATCTATACTTCTTATAAGACAAAACCCCACTATAGATCATTTAAGTTATCTATCTCAACATGCAAGCTATCCACATCATCTATTCTCTTAGCCAATCAATTATCCATGTCACCCACTTAGGTCATTTAAATTGTCTCTCTTCACATGTAAGCTATCCACACCATCCATTTCTTAGCCAATCAATTGTCTATCTCATCTCAACTAATATATTTATTAATCTCTATATGAAATCTCCATATCAACCATATTTTAGTCATTTTATTGTCCACCCTAATAATTTTTAATACACACATGTTTCTGTTGCATCTTCACTTAGACAACTTAATGTATCATACTTTTATACTTTTTATTTATGCATATAGTTTTCATAGCAATTCCCGCAGCAACGCGCGGGGTATACTTCTAGTTTTATTCATAAGACATGACAATTCTTATTCATACGACATGACAATTTTTATTCATAGGACATGGCAACTTTTATTCACAGGACTAACGTCTATAACTTTGAAGTTGCCACCCTCACATTACTAATTTTTCCATAAAAAACATCAGGGATTGCCATGTACTCGTGTCGCACATTTTGTAGTTATCAACATCCCAAGTTTTTTCTATCTACCAATGGTAAACTATTTTCTTTTTGTGTCCATGGAAAATTTAACATATCTTTCGCCATGGCAATTTAAGATATGTTTTTTCCATGTCAAAATAAACATGTGTTTACCCAAGGTAAGTTTATAAAGTTTTATTTTATGAATTACGACAAATTTACATAGAACGTTGAAGAAAAAGTGCAAAAAAAACGTAGTTGAAGGAAATGATGGCAATTTTAGTGCAAACAACATGGCAATTTAAGTGTAATAGACATGGCAATTTTTAACACGAAAAAAAGTTGTCGAAACATATTGATATGAGATCTAGTTTCGAAGATCTTGTCGCGGCGGATTTAATGGTGAAAACGGAAATTTATTTGGGATTTTTATTTAAAAGATAAAACATTTTAAAAACCGAAAAACGCAAAAGCTGGCACTAGAAGCAACCAGCGTTCGGGCGTTCGGGCGTACCATCAGCCACCGAACGTTCGGCAATTATCACTGTCCAATTTTTTTCGCTCGGTCGTTGGATCCGGGTGAAGAATTACTTATTCTTCACCCTGGGTCATTAATAACCTTTCTACCGTATCAGGCTAACGATCGCAGCGCATAAGTTTTAATACATATATGGGGCATCAGTCTTCATCACCAACAACAACCAAAAGACATAACGTACATATAGTCGGGGGAGGCACTGTTGGAAATATGCCCTAGAGGCAATAATAAAATGTTATTATATATATTTCCACGTTCGTAATTAATGTTTATATTTCTGTGGTATAATTGCAATGACCCTGACTATGAGATTCAGAAGAAAACTCACTTGCATGTGTGGAAATTTAAACACCAAGAGTTCCTGGTTTAGCCTCTAAGACCAGCTCATGTGCTAACTGATGATTACGTTTTCTTAATCATGGACATTGTTCTTGTAACAAGGATGTCATTAGCAATGGGAACATATTGTTAGCAGAACAATGATGTTGAACCGACCCCAGTATTGAATGATATACTTAGAGATCACATCGTAACTACGTTATAAGTCTTATCATGAAATGTTATCATATACGTAATTCCTTAGACCATGAGAGTATCGAGTTGCTTCACACAGGAAGACATGCTTTGGTTCTTAGATGAATCCTCCCGTAAATGGGAAGTAGTAAAATAAGTTCTGGGTATGTCAGATAGTGTGGCTAGTGACTATGATAGTTCAAGAATGGGATTTGCTCCTTCACGATGAAGAGATATTGACTTTGGGCCCACTCGTTATGACGGTATCCATTCTAGTCTGGCCAGACGCATTGTGATTTAATCACGGGGATACTGGAATACAATAACGAGAAATAGAGACAAACGAGCAAAGAGGATAACAAGTGGCTTGTTTTCAAGAAGTTGTTACACATGGGTGCCAAACATCTCTCCTCTAACTTTGTCATATATCGCGAAGCAAATGGAATGGTACATGACTAAACATAATGGTTCACTCGAAGTTTCTTCGTGTATGTGCGGGAGTCAACATGGGTGTCCATGGCTCCGCTGTTGATTATTGGCTATTGACAAAAGGCTGTTGACCTATGTCCGGAAGATGTTCTGAGTCATGTCCGCATTATACCGAACCTATTGGGTCACACACTTAACGAGTAGTAATCTGTTAGAGAACTAGGAGATGAAAAGAGAAAGGGTACCGGAATTGTTTCGGGTGGAACCGGAAGTGTTTCCGGGTAGCACTAGAAGTGTTCTAGGTGGTGCCGAATGGTTTTAGAATATTTGAGAACGGTCTCGAATGATTCCGGAACATTCAAGAAGAGTCTTGAAGTGGTAACAAGACATCCGTGATAGTCTCGGAAGGTTTCGCAACATTTGGTAATAGTTGTGGAAAGGTTACGGAACATCGGGAAAATTGTTCCGGCACTTCCGGAAATGTTCCGGGAGGTTTCGGAAGGTTCCCGGGAGCTTATGGAAGTATCCGGAGGGTTAAGGAACTCTGCAAACCGCGGAAACCGACGTTAGACCAAGTAGGAAGGTCCACAAGGTCGTAACTTGGAAGGAAAAGGAATTTCCTTGAGTCCAAAGGACCAGACACCAGGGTCCCTGGCGTTTTGGACCAGGACGCCGGGGTCCGCGGCGTTTCGGCGTGGAATCCGTGTTGCACTCCTCCTGGTGGCCAAAACCGACTTTTGGGAGAACCCTCGCCCAAGTTGCGACCCCAGGCTTCCACCTATATATTCGGGGGCAGGGGTAGCCCCAAAGACACACCAGAAAAGCCCCAAGGCTGCCCCAGCTAAATCCCACGCGCCTCTAATTCTCTTTGGGCTAGATCGTTCTAGTCCGGACGCCGCTAGGCTCTTCTCCCTCTAGTTTCTCTCGGTCGCGTTCTTCTCTGGACGGCGGAGCGCTGCTGGATTGCTACATCGGGACGTGTGGATACCGGTAGAGGGATCATACCTTTGATCCTTCTTCGAGGTCCTTCTTCTTCCTCGAAGATCATGTTCGAGGGACTTGTTCGTGGGACTTGATCGGGACGGATCGCGGGACGGTTCACAGGATAGACCGCGCAACGGATCGTGGAACGGTACGCGGGATCGATATCCTCGCGGTTGGGAGGTCATTGAAATTCCTAGCTGCGGGGATCTGCACCAACGGTCTTCACCAACTCTACTTCCGCTACATCGGTTGGTGAGCCATGACCTAAAACCTTGTATGCAATCTTCTTGGATGATCTTGGGTTCTTGATTCGTAGGCACGAAATTTTTTGTTTTCTACTACGTTTCCCAACAGTGGTATCAGAGCGATCCTTGATTAGATGCATGTTTAGGTCTAGATCATATGTGTGATATGAGGCATTGATTTTCTTGTTGCTTCCCTGTCATGTGATTTTTTCTATGCTTGATGGCAAGTTGAGGTTTTGCTACAAGGATTGAATTTTCCATCGATCCCTCTATGCTGCTTTCAGTATGCTGGTTGCCTTGATCATGGTCTACATCAAACTCCTTGGATCTCATCTTAATCTCGCACTAGAAGATTTAACATGGAGGGGCTTGTGGATTTTATGAACTCAAATCCACACGGGGGTCACGCGTTGAACGAAGTTTGGCTTGTGGCATTAGTTTCTACACGCACCCTGAACGTTAAACTAGCAACATTGAAGTATCGTGTTTGGTTTGTATAGGGAACAACGTTTGCCTGTAACCTGCTAATCAACCACGATAAAATTTGCAACAACCCGTGTAGATGGCGATCTAACTCGTTTTTGCAGAATGTGCATGTGATATGGTATAGCCTTCAAGATTTGCATTTTGTTTGTATGAGATGCTATATGTTATGTAATATTTATTCGCGACCTGCGTGTCGTGGTACGGCATGATGACTGGAGTCATATGATTGTCACTTAATTATGGCCTGCGTGCCAGAACTGTTTATTAGCTCGAGGCAAAGCAATAGATAGATGCAAGGTGATGATCTACGATGCGGAGGTGGACCCCGACGCACATGCCGGAAGCCGTGGTGATGGTCCCGGCGCCAAGGACAAAGTTGGTGGACACGGTGACTTCAACCACGACGACGTGAAGACAATGAAGACTTCACGAAGCAAAGGGCTATACTATGTCACATAATTTTATGAACTGCCTGTGATGTTTATCCCTTTGATGCACCCTTGTTTGATGCGCGGTAGTCGTATTTTATTAAGGTGATCTCTCGCAAAACAATATCAAGTTGATAGTGTTCTTCCAACTGTAGCACCGTCTATACTATGTTTCACATCGGAGCAGGTCATGTCACATGGGTGCACACGGTGTGACGCATAAAAGGCGGGTGTGTTAAAAGAACACACAACACATTACACTTGGTTGTCTTGACGGTTTGGATAAAAGTTTGCTACCGGAGCACGCCCATCGAAAGATGAACAAGAATCACCTTTGGCGTGATTGGAAAGTTGGCCTACCGGTCCAGTTTAAGTCATCAGTGATGTCACATCAATGGCGGACGATTGGGTCGGATCTTGAATCACTCCAGCATCAATTACGAGAGATATTGATCTGAGTGGGAGCGCACTAAGTAATTAAATTGATTAATCACAAGTGCAACTTAATTATGAACAAAGTCTTAGTATTTGCATTATCGTTGTAGAATAATGGCTCGCGTTACCACCTTCCCAATTGTTTTTGATTAACTGTATTATCTGGTAAAAGCTTTACGATTGGTACCGTATTATGAGGACTATCCTCAATAGTGCCGAGAAGGACCATGTCCTATCGCAAATTTTTGATGCTCTCCCGCTGATGCTATGGATGATGTGACACACGTCCATAATCCAAAATTCTAGAATTCCACCACAGCTAAGTGCATTGTCCTCACCACCATGAAACCCGAACTTTGAAACGTTTGGGATAGTTATGTTATATTCATGGAACTGAAAAATTGTTTTCAGTAGTAAGACAATTAATGTTGGATATAAGATATCTAGTACAATGTATGATTGTAAGCATTAGTGAAAATGTTCACTGTGCTCTAAACAAAACTGATAAGTGTGGGATCCAGAAGAACACCGATCATATGATGATGAGAATTAAGGGAAAGGAAGTCCAAAGGATGTTTGTAAGACTCATACGCCGGAAAGTCCATGGCCTGCGCCACCCTTGATCATGTGTGATTTTCTGTGAGTAGGAGTGACATTGGAAATAGAACTATGATACGTATAAAGGCAAAACGAAAGAAGACTGGAATATCCAACTCAGAAATGAAAGTCATACGGAGTTATAGATGAATTCATTGCTGGTCAAGAGATGTAATTCTTGGGAATCATAATTAAGCAGTTAATTGTGGATTCTGTATATTGTGATTAAACTGTTGATCATCGGAATATCACTTCAATTGCATATCGTTGCAAGTTGATGCAAGAAATACTATGGATTTTATGACTAGCTAATGATGAGTTTTGACACGCTCGGGAACACGGTAGAAGGTTTACTATACCGTGTGTTGACTCTATGATTATCTTCATAATTCATTTTAGAGTTGAGTAAATTGTTACTACACTTTAGCCTTGTTGCAAAACATCATTTTGAATCATGTTTGTTGCAAGAGAGTTGTTCAAAGCTATGAATAACGTAAAGGCCATACTTCCATTATGAATAAGTTGTATGTTATGAATCTTGATAATAATATTAAACATCCATAACACTGACGCTAAACGTCGCAAGACTGACAGAAATACCACATAGATGTGGCACTGCCGTTTATCACAAGTGACATAACATGCATGAAGAATTTCCATAAGTGATGGACTTTCGAGTCATATGATTATGAATCACTTGACGCTTGCGATCTTTGTCTCGAAGTAATGTGACTAAAACACCGTTGATAGGCCATACATGAACGGGCAACTAAACCATTGATAATCATACATGATGATGTGTGTAGTCCAATAAGTGTAGTTGTGTGTAGTGGATTCCCTATCTTCACTCATGAGTTGAAATAGATATGAGGATATCTGTTCAATAGAGACATACGTCTGAAATCTTTGAAATGTTCAAGGAATTTTAGAGTGAAATAGAAATTCATTGTAATGAGAAAATAAAGCTTCTGCAAATTAGATTGTAGGAAGTAATATTTGAGTTACAAGTTTAGCAAACGTCTGATGAGTTGTGAAGAAGTGGCATAACTTGCGTCTCCCGGAACACCACTATGAGTAAAGTGTTCGAGAGATGTAATCAAGCCATGTATGACACGGTAAGATCAAATATGATGTTTATCAATTTTCCATTATACTTATTAAAGTTATGCGTTAGAGACTACGGCTTTTACACTGAAAAGAGCACCATCAAATCTGTTGAAATGACACCATATTAGATGTGGAATGGAAGTGTTAAAACCATATTGTCTTTTCTTAAAATTTGGGTGTATGAGATATATGTTTAACATACTCAAAACACCAAATCAGATAAGTGCTACTTTGTGAAGGTTATTCCAAAAGGTTTGGTATTCCTCTATCACTACACAAAAGCAAAACTGTTTGCTGTTAAGAACAATGTGTTTTGAAGAAAATGGTTTCTTGCAAAAGAGTGAGTGGGAGGACAGTGCAACTTGTTAAAGATTGTTGACTCTTCAAATAAGTGCGCAGCTGAACCACACAGGTTAGACAAAACTCGTACAAACATTCATGATATGTAAAACGAGATATTATTGTTCGACAATGATAAACCGGTGATATACAATGAAGCGTTGATGGGCCCTGACTCCGGGATTTGGCTAAATGCCAAATAAATCCGAGATAGTATCCATGGAAGTAAGTCAAGTTTTGAACTTGGTAGACCCTCCTAAAGACTAAAAGTCTGAAGAATATATATATGGATCTATAATTGATTCGGATGAAATTGTTTTATCCATAAAGCTCAACTCGTTGGAAATTGTTTTCTAGCAAGTTCAAAGGTTGACTACGGCGAAATAGTTTCGACCGTAGAGATGCTTTAGTCAGTTCGGGTTATATTAGCAATTACTACATATCTCATTTATAGGATATGGTAGAATGAACGTCAAACAAAGTTCCTACACGGAAATATAACAAAGGACGTATATGTGATACGACCGGAATGTTTTGTCGATTCAAAGGATGCTAAAATAGATGCAAGCCTTGGATATCCAGTGATGGACTGAAGCTAGCACAATGGAGTTGGAATTTTCGTTATGATGAAATTGCCAAAAGAGTTTGTTTTCATCGGGAATAAACGAAGATGCTTGAATGTTCAAGAAATTAAGTGGGAGCTGAATGATATTTCTAAAACCTTATGTAGATGACATATTGTTGATTGGAAATGATATAAATTTCTTGACACGAATAAGGACTTCATTGGAAATAGTTTTCAGTTGAAGAACTTGGGCTAATATAGCATTAGTATTGAGCACAGTGGTCTATGTAGATAGTAAGTGCCTGATCATGCTAAAGCCAACATTACATGTTGACATGATACTAAAGTAGTTTAGTATGAATACGCCAAGAAGGATGTTCTTGCCGAGGCCACGGTGAAAAGTTGTTTGCGGAAATCGGTGTTCATGAACACAGATAAGCAAAAACACGTGAATTGAATTCCACTCACCTGTGTGTTTGGATTAATCATGTACACCATAATATGTAAAACAACCAGATATGTCCAGTGCTCCAAAAGGTTGTGAGCAAGATACCAAAGTGATCAATATGTTGATCATTGGACAAACAGTGAAAAGTTAAACTTATGAAAGATAAGATATGTTTCTCGGAAAAATGGAGAGAATGAAGAGCTCGTTGTAATGAGTTACACCAGCTGAATTTTTTATGTAAACAGTTACACCAATTCAGTCTTCATACTTAGTCCGACCGATTTTCGATTTTAATTGGGATTATGTGTTTCACACATAAGGGTGGCACAGTATGGAGGAACTGTGTTAAGTTAGATACTGTGGCGAATTCTATAACAGAGGCTAAGTATATTGTTGCTTAAAGAAGTAACAAGGGAGGGTATTTTGAATCATCAGTTCATGAACATGGTATGGTTTCCAAGATGCTTGAAGCTCATGGAACATCGATGAATGATTTCATGACTTATTCTAAAGGAACCAAGGTCCTGCCAAATGATTCAAACATATACAAAGCTAAACTGATAAAATTAGTGAATTTTATGATAGCGTGAAAACGCGAATATGCAAGATACAAACGGGCCTGAAACGTCAGATCCGATGATGAAGTCTATACCACAAATGAAGCATGTATTACACCGGTATGCCATAGGTGTAAAGTGCTCAAGCACTGATAATATTATTGACTCTAGTGCAAGTGGGAGACTGTTGGAAATATGCCCTAGAGGCAATAATAAAATGTTATTATATATATTTCCACGTTCGTAATTAATGTTTATATTTCTGTGCTATAATTGCAATGACCCTGACTATGAGATTCAGAAGAAAACTCACTTTCATGTGTGGAAATTTAAACACCAAGAGTCCCTGGTTTAGCCTCTAAGACCAGCTCATGTGCTAACTGATGATTACGTTTTCTTAATCATGGACATTGTTCTTGTAACAAGGATGTCAGTAGCAATGGGAACATATTGTTAGCAGAACAATGATGTTGAACCGACCCCAGTATTGAATGATATACTTAGAGATCACATCGTAACTACGTTATAAGTCTTATCATGAAATGTTATCATATACGTAATTCCTTAGACCATGAGAGTATCGAGTTGCTTCACACAGGAAGACATGCTTTGGTTCTTAGATGAATCCTCCCGTAAATGGGAAGTAGTAAAATAAGTTCTGGGTATGTCAGATAGTGTGGCTAGTGACTATGATAGTTCAAGAATGGGATTTGCTCCTTCACGATGAAGAGATATTGACTTTGGGCCCACTCGGTATGACGGTATCCATTCTAGTCTGGCCAGACGCATTGTGATTTAATCACGGGGATACTGGAATACAATAACGAGAAATAGAGACAAACGAGCAAAGAGGATAACAAGTGGCTTGTGTTCAAGAAGTTGTTACACATGGGTTCCAAACATCTCTCCTCTAACTTTGTCATATATCGCGAAGCAAAGGGAATGGTACATGACTAAACATAATGGTTCACTCGAAGTTTTTTCGTGTATGTGCGGGAGTCAACATGGGTGTCCATGGCTCCGCTGTTGATTATTGGCTATTGACAAAAGGCTGTTGACCTATGTCCGGAAGATGTTCTGAGTCATGTCCGCATTATACCGAACCTATTGGGTCACACACTTAACGAGTAGTAATCTGTTAGAGAACTAGGAGATGAAAAGAGAAAGGGTACCGGAATTGTTTCGGGTGGAACCGGAAGTGTTTCCGGGTAGCACTAGAAGTGTTCTAGGTGGTGCCGAATGGTTTTAGAATATTTGAGAACGGTCTCGAATGATTCCGGAACATTCAAGAAGAGTCTTGAAGTGGTAACAAGACATCCGTGATAGTCTCGGAAGGTTTCGCAACATTTGGTAATAGTTGTGGAAAGGTTACGGAACATCGGGAAAATTGTTCCGGCACTTCCGGAAATGTTCCGGGAGGTTTCGGAAGGTTCCCGGGAGCTTATGGAAGTATCCGGAGGGTTAAGGAACTCTGCAAACCGCGGAAACCGACGTTAGACCAAGTAGGAAGGTCCACAAGGTCGTAACTTGGAAGGAAAAGGAATTTCCTTGAGTCCAAAGGACCAGACACCAGGGTCCCTGGCGTTTTGGACCAGGACGCCGGGGTCCGCGGCGTTTCGGCGTGGAATCCGTGTTGCACTCCTCCTGGTGGCCAAAACCGACTTTTGGGAGAACCCTCGCCCAAGTTGCGACCCCAGGCTTCCACCTATATATTCTGGGGCAGGGGTAGCCCCAAAGACACACCAGAAAAGCCCCAAGGCTGCCCCAGCTAAATCCCACGCGCCTCTAATTCTCTTCGGGCTAGATCGTTCTAGTCCGGACGCCGCTAGGCTCTTATCCCTCTAGTTTCTCTCGGTCGCGTTCTTCTCTGGACGACGGAGCGCTGCTGGATTGCTACATCGGGATGTGTGGATACCGGTAGAGGGATCATACCTTTGATCCTTCTTCAAGGTCCTTCTTCTTCCTCGAAGATCATGTTCGAGGGACTTGTTCGTGGGACTTGATCGGGACGGATCGCGGGACGGTTCACGGGATAGATCGCGCAACGGATCGTGGAACGGTACGCGGGATCGATATCCTCGTGGTTGGGAGGTCATTGAAATTCCTAGCTGCGGGGATCTGCACCAACGGTCTTCACCAACTCTACTTCCGCTACATCGGTTGGTGAGCCATGAACTAAAACCTTGTATGCAATCTTCTTGGATGATCTTGGGTTCTTGATTCGTAGGCACGAATTTTTTTGTTTTCTACTACGTTTCCCAACAGGCACCTGCACGCAGGTGCAGTCAAGTAGAGAGCATCCCAGTCGGTACTTCTAAGACGTCTTAAGGAAGAGGAGCAGGCTGCTAGATGAAGAAGGGATCATGGCCCTTCACGTAGTCCTCGAGGAAGATGCCGAAGGATGCATGACGTGCCTTCTTTACCTGGTTCGCCTCTTTCCGCTGGGATTTGGCAGCGGTCTTGGAATGCATGATCAGGCTGTCAAAGTCTCTCGCAACCTTTCTCATAGGACAGAATGGGCATCGGATGTTCCCATACGCCCCGTCATCACGGTAGCTGATCTTCCCATTCAGCAGCTTGCGGAGGATGTAGCGGCTCTTGTTGTCCCTGCTTTCCTTGTCAGAATTGACATAGTCGGAACCTACCTGTGAAATATTAAACACATAAGAACAATCATGTTCAGAAGATAACTATCAACAACCTACAAAATAAAGGGCTGGGAAGAAACCATGATAGATATCATAATGAAGGGCGGATCGACAGTTGGTCATGGCGGATGGAGTGCATATATTCACGGACACTCAAATTTTTAGTACAATTTTTTCATCTATATATTGCAGCATGAGTTACACAACTGTCTGCACCTTACACACATGTCATCGACACCACGTAATTGGCATTCTGCTGGCACGTTATCTTCGGAGGCAGTGTATACTCATGGACTCATGGCTATAACATGTTGAGGCTTTGACTAGGGTTTGAGGCAGAAAATCATATCACTGTGGGTGCTCTAATGAAGGGGACTAGGGTTTCATCTACATGAACAATTTATATGTTGCAATGCCAAACAAAATGATATGAAGTCCTGGATTCTCCACTGATCGTAATGAGAGTATGAAACTAGAGACAGAGTAAACCGTACCCTATGACGATTAAAACAAGAACTATCCAGAACTAAACCCTACACCTTGGTAGCATGAGATTACAAGACCAATAAATGACATGCATGGAAAATAAATTTGATTTTCGAACCAACTGGCCATATGGTACAGGAAGAAAACCCCAATGTAAAGAAAGAAGAGTGTACAATCGAGATATACCTCAGGGTCAACCCTGCTATATAATCGAGAAAACCCCAATGTAAAGAAAGAAGTACAGAACAACCCTTCTATACACACGACGCCACACACACACACACACACACACACACACACACACACACACGATTTGGGTGGGGTGGACGACGCCGGATATGTGTATGTCCATGTATACAATGCGGAGCTGGAGGTCAGGTGACTTTGGGTGCATGTCATGTGGCCGACCCACATGTCATACACCCAAAGGCAGGTGGCGTCACGACACTAGCACCTGGTTCATCAATCGTTGGATATGGGTGTTGGCTGCATGTCGTGTGTGCAGTGTCGTCTGCATAGCAATTTCATAGAAAAATGTTAATTTATACTGATGGACGCATTACAGCGTCACAGTATTGCGTGTGGGATGGCATCTGCTCATCACTTCTTCACTGGTAACTGCGAGAGGTCTAGACCTAGCTAGCTTGTAAAAATATATTACTTGCTTCTTCTGGTACTACTATACTCCAGCGGCTAGAAATAATTGGGTACCAACGGTAACCATCGCACACACAACATTATGACTGCCTGTTTGCTTTGATCAGCCCTAAAAATAATTGAGTACCCCGTTTCATTGCCAGCTTCTTGCCCTATACATACGTACACCTCTCTTGCGCACACCCAAATCCTGCTTCTCCTTCCCTCTCCTCGCCGCCTCCTCCTCGCAATTGTCGACAGTGATTCCTACTCGTCGTCACCATTTCGGCTGGCCACCCGGGTACTCCATGAGATGAGAGAGGCTAAAAAGCTAGTGTGGGATGATGCCATTATGTCAGAAGCGTTCGAGGCCTCGTCCTGGGCGACACTATTAATATCTTACAAAGTACTACAACCCTGAAAAAGAAACCCAAATGCAACATAAAATAATTTATTTAACTACTACTACTACTACTACTACTACTACTACTACTACTACTACTACTACTACTACTACTACTACTACTACTACTAGCACTAGTAATAATTAAAATCTCATCCTCCTACGCTCCCTCTTCTTAATCCATTCCTTCCTGCTTCGCGGCGGCCTTCCAACGTTCTGGGCGAGGGCCTCCCGCTGCCTCGGAATCCTTGACATGTGAATCAGCAACGCTCCGGCGCTCCTTGGCCACAAGCTTACCGGACTGGGTTGGAGCGTAGTGGATCTCACTCTCCGTGGCACTATACACCTTTACTTGGTACCTTCATGCGGCGGAGATGCATTTGGCGCCTTTGGCCTGCTTGTATATAAACATGGACTCCTCCTCCACCCGGACGGAACGCTCGACGGCCTTCCGCCACTGCGCTTCCTCCCAGCGCGCCACTCTGCCCTGGCGCTCGGCTTCCTTCACCTCCGCCTCCTCCTTCTTGGCCAGCTGCTTGGCCTTTACCTCCGGTGGCACCATCTCTTCTAGGTGTCGATCGTACTACGCCCACAGCTCCTCCATGGTTGGGGGCGCGGCGACGGGAGGCAAGGTTGAATGTGGGCTGACCGTTGGCGCCATTCATGCAGGTTGGAGCGTGTGCGCGCGGTGAGCGGGTGGGCGTGGGGGATCTAATGAACCATTTTTTGCATCGGCAGGTGAAGTAGTTATAGGCGGCTAGCCGGAATCAGGGGCGCAATCTACTCAACTCCGCATTGATAACATGCATTATTCGTTCTGCGCAAAAGATCGGAGACGGAGAATAGATTCGAAAATAAACATTAAAGATAGTTCCAGACTACATGATACTTCACATCCATCGGAGTTCATCGGATTACATCATCCACTTCCACTACATTTTTATTTTTTTCACAAACTAGCATAAAACTGTTGGATATATGCTCTAGAGGCAAATAATATATGATTATTCCAATATATCTAAGCAAGTTCATAACCAGTTTCATACCGTGCTAGAACTGCATCAGTGAAACAATGATGCAGGTGTGGTATAGAAACCCCAGAGTTCCTAGTTAGCCTCTACATCGATAACTAGTTCATGGTCAACATGATGGTCGTGGTTTCGCTATCATGGACAATTAAGTCTCTTGACTATGAGGTCACCTCACGGGTTAAGTGACGTGATGAACATTACCCAAAGTAAGCATTACAGCATGATCAAATCTTGTGAAGGTTCAGTGTTGTAATTACAGAACGTGGTAGACCGTTCCTTTGACCGTGAGTACGTGCATAATCACTATCTTCCCGGATGCTTTGACTTACATCCCACCACCTGACTGAAATATGCGGGTCATAACGGTTGTATCTTAGGTATTCCGTGGAGATACGTTGAGGAGTATTGTTTAAAAGAGCGGGATTTGTCAATCCATATAATGGATAGATACTCGGGGCCCACTCGGTGAGATTCCATCCATGAAGCTGCGCAGCGTGTGACTGGGTCACGGGGATGAATATCACAGGAACGAGTGAATGAGGATTAGTTCGGAACGAGGTTGAACCAGACATAGGATGTCATTGATCGAATCTCGGAACAATCCAGTATCGCTGACAAAGGGAATGCTATACGGCGTAAGGTCTAATCGGTGTTGATATCCGGAATGCACAGGGGTCATTATGGGCATCCAGGTCCCGCTGATGATCGTTGACTGTTGCCTCTGCTCGGTCATGACTGGAGTGTTCTCGGACCGTAGGGTAACACACTTAAGGGCTCGATGAAATCGGAGACCTTTTCGGAACCATCGGAGCAACCAGAGAATAAGAGAGACAATATCGGAGGAGTACCGTATTGAACCGAAACAAGTTCGGAGTGAGCCGGAAGTGTTTCCGGAGCACCGGGAGATGGAATAATATGTTTTAGTTATTAATTAATCGAATTAATAATTAAAATCATTTTATTTCTAATTAATATGTGCTATGGGCCTTAGTGGAGAAAAAGGCCCATTAAGGAATTAAAGGGAAAAGAAAAAAGAAAAGAAAAGGGGGGGGGGGAGGCGCCATGGGCCCTAGGGCCCATGAGGGGTGCGCCCCCTCTCCCCCCTTGGCCGGCCACCCCCTAGCAAAGGGTTTAGTGCCACATTGCTAGGGGAGGTGGGTTGACTCCCTTCCCCAGCCTATATAAAGACAGGCAGGGTGCACATAATTAATACACAGAAATTCGTGAGAAAATAAATATAACTCCGAATTGAGATCGGTTTTCTCCGGTCTCCTCCCCTCTCTGGTCTCTTCCATGGTGGGCTCCCTAGTGTGAGCCTGTAGTGGAATTGAGACCTCTCTGCTAGAATCGGAGGCCGTCGCGCTGCCGAAGCTACGTCCGGAGGTCTGCTTCCGCCCCCTCCGCTGGATCGGAGAACGGAGGTCCTCATCGAGTCTCGTATGTGTGCGAGTACTATGAGGTGCTGCACGTGTGGCACTACACCCATCCGGGTGCTCAACACAGCCAGGGGGCTGTGAAACTTGATCGGCTACATCAACCACGTTTGCGGGAACGTTTCCCGCGCAACGGACTACACCCCGAGGTATGTTATTTCCGCACTACTATCTGTTACGGTAATACGGCTAGCTAGATCTTGGGTTAAGGGAACGCTAGTTAGAAAAATTTGTGTTTTCTGCTGCGAACCCCAACAGTGGTATCAGAGCTAGGTCTATGCTTAGTATTACTGTACGGATAGAACACATCGGGGATGTGGGCGTTGATTGTATGATTGTTACCCTCTCACGTGCACTTGTTCATATCTGCGGCATTGTTTGATGAAGCGGCCCCCGACCGACTTTACACGTACTCTTACGCGAGACTGGTTCCACGCTTGACATACGGCTTGTACCGTATAAAGTGGCTAGGGGGGTGTCTGTCTCTCTACTTTAGCGGATGTGGCATTTGCAATGGAGGGGCCCGTGCGGGGTGTAATAGAGACAATCGTATGGTTGACGTTGTGGTTGACTCGTAGGTTAAAACCTGTTTTAACTATGAAAGCCCTAGCAGCCACGTAAAACTTGCAATATACAACTAGAACGTCTAAACCTTGTATTGCAAAGTGGGGGCTATCGTTTGTTTGTTTGTGATGTAGTGATAGCTTTGCTATGTGTTACTAGTAAGTAGTAATCGTCATCATAAAACAAACTAAAATGGAGACACTGTAGACTTAGTGTTGCCATAGCCCAGACATCTTAAAACTTGCTAGTATAAGATACACGACGGTAGCATGTGATAAGATGATCCCTTAACAAAGCCAAACACAAGTATTCTACCGAAGTGTGCACCACCTGGAAGGTTCTCCCATATGGCTTGATGCTCCGTACATACCGGAGTTGTCCTACATATTCAATGGAGTTCGCATGAGGTTGGGTTCGGCAAGCCTGGCATATGAAAATATGGCCTTGCTGAGCAGCATATAACATGGAGGTTAATTTGGCGAGCCTAGCATATGCAGATATGGCCTCGGAATACTAGAGATCGAAAGATCGAGCATGAGTCACAGCATATATAAGATAATGTGATCGCACAAGTTGTTGTCTACCTTTGAAACTGACCCGTCGGCCGTGTGATATTCGAGGTCGGGCAGTGAATCTGGATCATGTAATCACTAAAACTTCCTAGGGATGAAATGTTTTGGTGTGAGCTCATATGATTATATGAACTCATTGTTGTGAACTAGTCTTAATTGTGTTCCTTGCAATTATGTTTGTAGAAAATGAATGCACTAGAGCAACGTGAACTATCTTTCTTCATGGAAGGTGAAAGACTTAGAGAAAATGGGTCAAACTTTGCTGATTGGTATTCACGCCTTAGGACGTCGCTCAAGAGAGCAGACATCTTGTTTACAATAGAAATGCATGTGGAAGAACATCCGGACGATCATGTTGGCGATCAAAAGATACTTGATCATTATGCTCGCCGACAGAAATGCTCCGTAGTCAGGAATGTCATGTTCTTCAGCATGTCAGAGGAGTTGGGCATACAGTTACAGGACACTGGCCCATATGACATGATGGACACGCTAAAGACAATGTTCGTACGTGAGTTCAGAATTGCCAGATTTGAGTTAGAAAGCAAGTTTCTATCTACAAAGATGGAAGAACGCACAAGCCTTGTTGATCACTTAGACAGGATGCATGAGATGTACCTGACCCTGGTGGAGGACTATGAATATTGGACAATGAACGAAAGCACCACGGAAGAGTTTGCAATAAATACGTTATTGCACTCACTCCCTCCAAGTTATGGTGATTATGTTCATAGCTATGTCGGAAGAGGAGCTAATATGAGTCTCCAGAACTTCATGACTGATCTCTTGACCACGGACATTGCTCCTATCGAGGATGCAGAAGTCGTGGATGGAGAAGGTATATACTTGATATACTTTATAAATGTTTACTCCCTTATACAACAGATGCAGTAAATGAGTATTTGATACTTATTCTGTTTTATGAAAACAGGACCTGCTGTTGCATGGACGGGAAGAGGTGAAATCGAGGATTGATGGATATCAAGTCAGTTGATGGCCAGCATGGATTCCACCGAGACATCTATCATAGGAGATACTTAGAGTATTAGATAAATCTTATGTAATCATTATAGTATGAACACTTAATTGTATGTCTTGCATCTCGCGAGACAAAGTTATTCATGTAATGAGACAAGTCAGTTGTTCCATCTCTATGAATAAAAGTGTGCTTATACTTTGATTACATCTTGATTTATGATATGATAGAAAGCATTTATAATACTACTATTATTGTCAAGAAATTTTCAATGTTTAATGATAAAGTTGTCTTGATTATAACAAGTCAAAGATCTGATTGCATGAGGTGACTTCATAACTGATGAATTCATTAAATGTATGATCTATTAACTTGTGAGTTCATTATCGAATGAAAATCATAACTTGATTGCATAAGATGGATTAGATACACGATCTATGAACCTCTGCAATAAATATAATCATGACAAGGTTCTAGCAAGTAGAACTTGTGCCAATCATTATACATAAATGATGTAGAATGGGCATGTGAGTTATCATTAAAGACTTCATATGATTAATTGAAAGTTGTATTCAATTGAGATCATAAAACTGAGATCTGGGAATCACAGTGAGAAGTGAGAATACAAGGATGCATATCACTACGCTACGATCCGAAGTGATAAGTATTGATATTGACATAATGGGAGACTTGTGGAAGTTGTACCACAAACTACGATGGAAGTTGAAAGTGCTAGACTACTTAAACCATTCGTAGTCATACTAAACCGTAGTATGGTCTAAACGTTCTTTCCCCTAGCACTATAGTTATTGTCGAATAAGTTGTTTAATTCATTAAGTTAAAACACCCACTTCATGAATAGGAAACCATACTGATTCTAACGAGACATGATAGCTCCATAACTGATGGTGTTATAAGGTTTCTTAAAAGAAAGAATTTCTTTGTAATAAAACTACGAGCAATTGAAATTACATATTCTCCCGAATAGCAAATTGTGTGTTGCTTAATTGGTAATACGAGAAAAGTCTCTCGACACGGATCCAATTGGGAGATAATGAAAACTTTGACCGGGGTATTGGACCTTGCCTTCAGAATATCAGAGTATTGCAACGGAAGCATGTTCTGCTGTAATGACGCTATATAAGGAAGGATATGCCAAAGATGATTGATCTTGGTATATGAGTTGAAGCCATTGTTAAATTTAGAAGGTTATCATGAATACGTTCTGTACAGAACAATAATCATGAGTCTTCTTAATAAAACAATAAGGGAATAATATTGCTTGAAGACACAAAGGAATGATGGTAGCCTAGAACACGAGGAGAAATGAAATAATATTGAGTTACATTAAGGATGGCTCACGTCCTGTGAAATAAATCGGTTATTTCATATTCTCGACAAACTGGAGAGTTATTGAGAATAATGTAATGGAAATAAGGCATTATTTGGTTATGACCAAAGTTCAATGGTGATTGACTACGGAAACGTAGGAATGCTTTAATCAATAAAATATTTCATTTACACTACGATGGACCATAGCCTGAAATTGCATCTCAGCCAAATTTGGATTTGAAAGGGAATTGTAATGGGCAAGACGAAGGTTACTTCGTTAAAAGGATGGACTATAGTACCTCAAGACAGGAACCCTCAATCTTGATTTGATCAAGTGATTTTGTGATGACCAAAATATTGAGTGGGCCTGCAGTTTCATGAAACTGAGTGGGAGCTTTGAAGACTTCCCTGAAACTTGGAATGCAGAGGGCATTTTCTGAGTGGGAGCTTTGGAAGCATTGTCATTATGTGAGACATAGTGAACAATAAAATGACTCGATGAAAGCTGAACCACAAATATATGAGTATATGATGGATATATTTGAGTGGGAGCATGATCATTGTCTCAAACATATATGCGCTGATATGTGTGAAGAATGATCTCATATGTATATATATGGATATGCATTGATTGTGTACATAGAGAACCGTCTCATATACATATGTGCATTATTATATATATAGAGCATAAGGCAAATAAAATACAAGATTGCAAGAATCTTCTTTTATATGAAATACCAACACATTACACGTTGAAATCTATATGAGTAGATTAAGATACGGATAATGAAACGAAGTGAAGGTTGGAATAATCTTCTAGACAAGAAACAGGTTCTTGTGGCTAGAAATTATATAATGGATGAAATCCAAATATCACAAGCAATGTCTTGATGGAAGAATAGAGATGCACCATGTACTGGACATGTGATCTTATATATTCTTGACATATGATTCTACCATATAACATGCATTGTGAATCCAACAACAGAATGACTCAAAAGTTCTTGGTAGAAGAACAGATTCCGATGTGCTTTAGGAGTAAAACACAGAATCTGAATAAAGTCCATGCAGTCAGTATATGAGAGGCATACTGAGGACTATTCTCTAGAATATAGAAAGGATAATAGACTTGAATGTAATGCAAGATTACAATTGCAAGCCATATTATGGGTCTATATGGAATTAGAGACATCACCAAGGACATGAAAGGAATGTGAGCAAAAATTCACGGTACTACAAACATAATACTACTTAAGAAAGTAGACGTATGGATAAAAGTTTAGCGTTAGAAGTATTGGACTTCTGGCTGAGTGTATTTCCCGGTATATATGACTATGGATGAGTCTTCTAAAGACTGAACCAAGAGATCATTGGAGGATACTGTGAAATAATAGTCTCACTCTGCCGTGAAACTTATATCCAACCATTATATGATAATGAGTGGTATGTCAAAAGAGTTTTTGACCTATACCAGTTGCAAAGGAAACATACGAATCTGAATTGGTGCAGTTCGTTGACGAACCCTCTTCCATGAGCGTGCATGATCAATGAAACACTTATGTGATAAGATGTTTATGATCGGAAAAATGCGGCTAGATTATTAGCACTCTAGTGCAAGTGGGAGACTGTTGGATATATGCTCTAGAGGCAAATAATATATGATTATTCCAATATATCTAAGCAAGTTCATAACCAGTTTCATACCGTGCTAGAACTGCATCAGTGAAACAATGATGCAGGTGTGGTATAGAAACCCCAGAGTTCCTAGTTAGCCTCTACATCGATAACTAGTTCATGGTCAACATGATGGTCGTGGTTTCGCGATCATGGACAATTAAGTCTCTTGACTATGAGGTCACCTCACGGGTTAAGTGACGTGATGAACATTACCCAAAGTAAGCATTACAGCATGATCAAATCTTGTGAAGGTTCAGTGTTGTAATTACAGAACGTGGTAGACCGTTCCTTTGATCGTGAGTACGTGCATAATCACTATCTTCCCGGATGCTTTGACTTACATCCCACCACCTGACTGAAATATGCGGGTCATAACGGTTGTATCTTAGGTATTCCGTGGAGATACGTTGAGGAGTATTGTTTACAAGAGCGGGATTTGTCAATCCATATAATGGATAGATACTCGGGGCCCACTCGGTGAGATTCCATCCATGAAGCTGCGCAGCGTGTGACTGGGTCACGGGGATGAATATCACGGGAACGAGTGAATGAGGATTAGTTCGGAACGAGGATGAACCAGACATAGGATGTCATTGATCGAATCTCGGAACAATCCAGTATCGCTGACAAAGGGAATGCTATACGGCGTAAGGTCCAATCGGTGTTGATATCCGGAATGCACAGGGGTCATTATGGGCATCCAGGTCCCGCTGATGATCATTGACTGTTGCCTCTGCTCGGTCATGACTGGAGTGTTCTCGGACCGTAGGGTAACACACTTAAGGGCTCGATGAAATCGGAGACCTTTTCGGAACCATCGGAGCAACCAGAGAATAAGAGAGACAATATCGGAGGAGTACCGTATTGAACCGAAACAAGTTCGGAGTGAGCCGGAAGTGTTTCCGGAGCACCGGGAGATGGAATAATATGTTTTAGTTATTAATTAATTTAATTAATAATTAAAATCATTTTATTTCTAATTAATATGTGCTATGGGCCTTAGTGGAGAAAAAGGCCCATTAAGGAATTAAAGGGAAAAGAAAAAAGAAAAGAAAAGGGGGGGGGGAGGCGCCATGGGCCCTAGGGCCCATGAGGGGTGCGCCCCCTCTCCCCCCTTGGCCGGCCACCCCCCTAGCAAAGGGTTTAGTCCCACATTGCTAGGGGAGGTGGGTTGACTCCCTTCCCCAGCCTATATAAAGACAGACAGGGTGCACATAATTAATTCACAGAAATTCGTGAGAAAATAAATATAACTCCGAATTGAGATCGGTTTTCTCCGGTCTCCTCCCCTCTCTGGTCTCTTCCATGGTGGGCTCCCTAGTGTGAGCCTTTAGTGGAATTGAGACCTCTCTGCTAGAATCGGAGGCCGTCGTGCTGCCGAAGCTCCGTCCGGAGGTCTGCTTCCGCCCCCTCCGCTGGATCGGAGAACGGAGGTCGTCATCGAGTCTCGTATGTGTGCGAGTACTACGAGGTGCTGCACGTGTGGCACTACACCCATCCGGGTGCTCAACACAGCCAGGGGGCTGTGAAACTTGATCGGCTACATCAACCACGTTTGCGGGAACGTTTCCCGCGCAACGGACTACACCCCAAGGTATGTTATTTCCGCACTACTATCTGTTACGGTAATACGGCTAGCTAGATCTTGGGTTAAGGGAACGCTAGTTAGAAAAATTTGTGTTTTCTGCTGTGAACCCCAACAAAAACTACATAGGCCGATATGTGGCGGGCGTCTGCGGCGGCTTCTCACGGCTTGGGGATGAACTGGTCCGACGCTGCCTTGTACTCGTCGTACGCGAGGTCGTACGCCGCCTTGGCCTCGGTGTAGCGAAAGCCTCCGCCCTCTTTTGTGCCTGCTACCGCCGCGTTGGCGGCTTGGAGAGCCGTCTTGGCGGCACGAAGCTTGGAGGCGGCAGGCGCAACGTGCTCGCTCAGTTGGATGAAGACCAGCCACGAGCGGTCCCCATAGTCGCCGTCGTCACCGCCGCCACCGATGGGGATGAATAGCGACCTGGTGGAACTACTTGCCCGAGCATCGAGCGGGCCTCCACAGATGGCCCCGTTTCGTCGAGGGCTTCCAACATCGCCGCACCACTTGCCATGGAAATACCTCGTTGGAGATGGAGGAAATAAAACGAAGAAGGTTTTGAGATAACGCTCTAGGCGAAGTACATATAGGAAGTTCGAATGTATTCCACACGATTCAATAAAAACAACCGTTGGCAATGCAAAGTATAGAGTAATCCATTCAACACATTAGGTGCATTTCCTAGGAATTAAATGGATTAAAATTCAGATTAGCATTGCGAACGAATAAAATAGTGCACAAAAATGGTTTGAAAAATCAACATGTGGTTCGTTAGTGCCTTGATATTTCAAAGATCTAAGCGGCAATATCCAACCGTGAACACGACATTCGTTCGTTTAAAAATTCCATAAAAAATTAATAGGTCTGAAAAATTTGAAACTTGGCAGGGTGGCATTATATCATTTCAGTATGCCGGGAAAAAAAATGATACGATTGTACAACTAGTATGATGTGCACCCTTTAGAAACCGAACTATCCCCGAAGAAGAGTCGTGTTTTCAAGGTGGAATGAATCGTATTCAAATATATCTTCTCATTTGCTTCATCTTTTGACCTCTAGTTTGTTTCTACAGTGACCATAGACCCAATCATCTCACGTGCTACAATATGATTTTTTTGCTGGACAATTTGCTATTTTTAACGCATTATATGCATTTCCTAGGCATTAAATGGAATAAAATTCAGATTAGCATTGCGAACGAATAAAGCAGCGCACGAAAATGGTTTGAAAAATCAACATGTGATTCGTCAGTGCATTGGTAAGTTTTTTGCAACAAATGTGATGATATTTCAAAGATCTAAGCAGCGATATCCAACCGTGAACGCGACATTCATTCGTTTAACAATCAAGAAAACAAATTAATATGTCTAAAATATTTATAACTTGGCAGGGTGTCTGACGGGGATCAACCCCCGGCAAATCCCATGGTCAGGGACCCTAGGTTAGTCATAGAGATAGACACAGGTTGGACGATACTCGTCGGCTAACAGGAGAAGCACTTCCTTCTCGATATTATTGCTTGAGGGAGTGATTACAATGGAGGTCAAGGCGAGTTCTCGCAAGGCTACATGAATAGATACGTATTGAGTTGTCCTGGACGTCTCCCCCCCAGCCCTTATATATTAGGCTAGGTCGCAGGGATTCCGTACTAGGTTACAGAGATGGTTTCCTAGTTCTATTCTTCGCCTTGTACGCCAAGTTGCACCTTCCATGTTAGTCGCGGACTCCTACGTTGGTGCCTGGTTGGGCCAATCGTGGGCTTGCCGTAGCTTCCCAGCGGGCCTTCTGTCTTCATACGCACCAGGTAGCCTTTCATGCAAGAGTCGTGGGGTCACCCCCTCGTCAGTAGCCCCCGAGTGCCTGGGGGACTCGAAGAGTCGCGCAGGGAATCGAATTCATCTGCGCTTTATTATTTGCAAGCGTGGCATCGCCACGAGTCGCTGGCAGTTTTGAGCTATGACAATATCCGTTTCGAGGGATTGCTAAGCTGAAAGGGCCCAAGGAGTCGACTGGTCGAGCCTTGGTGAATTGCGCTAGTGACAAATACCACAGTAGCCCAATCAAGCTCACGTCCCTCGACATGAACTTGGAACGACCGGTGTCAAGCAAAGTCATGCCCCTGCAGGTCTTATAGGATCAATTGCTGCTAGTCTAAGAACGAAGCCTGAGCGCGTCCGCTCAGATATTTCTATCATGCGAGCGCATGGAAAAGGTAGGGAGTGAAATCGCTCTGCGGCAAGTCCCGGCGCGGCCGTTCTGCGCAGCGGGGTCTTACCTACATGCTAAGCTTGCGTGCCATCTGGGAACAGTGTGTCGTAGCCCAGGCATAGTTGTTTTTGTAGAGGCATGGAGCCTGATTAGCGATGCACCCACTTGGAATAAACAATCAAGTGAGCTGTTTTAACAGTCACTCGCGGAGTGTTGTAATGAACTCATGCGAGGAAAATAAGAAAGCACCCACTCGGAATGTCGTCGAGTGCGCGAGTAAGTCATGTTTGTTGAATTGCTGAGTCTCTTTTACGAGTAGTCACTCCAGTGCTTTACTGCTTTCGGGGTGAGGGAGCACCCGAACTTTGAGAGTATGTTTTTTTTTCTGCTGGTGCGAGTGATCACTCGAGCACATTTTGCCGTCAGGGTGAGGGAGCACCCGAACTCGAATAAAGGTACTCCCGATGGGAGTAAGAATTTTGTGGAGTCAAAAAATTTGGACGTATAGCTGGCTTTCGGAATCTTTTGGTTTTTGGCCAACTGTTTGTATCTTGATCCATCCCTCTTGAGATGTCGTGCTGACATGCATTGTTATGATGTTTGATGACCTATGATGATGTTTGATTTCTCGATCCGTCGCGTCTTCTGGACCATCATAATGATGGTTTGGACGTCGTGATGCCTGTTGCCCGTTGGGTTTCCAAGGCTTCGTATGGGAAACCGGCGAGATTTGACGTGTCCTTTAAATAATGCTGATTGTGTGAAGGCATCTTTGCCTTGGAATTCGTAACGCCCGGCCCAGCGGTCTTTGATGCAATGATGACGCTACCTGAGCTTCCGCGTGCTTTTCCTGGTTTGCCCTTGGATTGCTCTATGAATACTTCCTGTGGTTTCCCGTCCTTGGCAATTATTCTTCGCATCTTTCTCTTCTTCTTCTTCTTCTTCTTCTTCTTCTACTTCTTCTTCTTCATATGGCGCCCAAGCGTGGTAGAGGTGTGGATGGGCGAGGTCGTGGTCGCCGTGGCCGTGGTGGCCGCACGCCTCGTTCTTCGCGAGGTGGACGCCATGGTACCGCGTTGGTGCCTTCTTCTTCTTCCTCCATGGAGGAGGGTTTTTGGCGCCATGACTTTCTTTTGCGTGTTCTTAACCGGAATGCTGCCCGGATTCCTCTTCCTCTCTCGTTTTCCTCCATTGCTTCTGAGCTTAACTTGAGGGGCTTCTGGTTTAGTCTTCACGGATGTGCTCGTTCTTCTTCTTGGGTGGAGCTGGAGACTGATAGTTCATCCTTGATTTTCCTTGGGCTTGGCTGGAGGGCGTTTTCTCGTCAGTTGAATCCGCGCGGCGGAGATAGCCTTTGTTGTCATTTTGACGGAGAATATACTGTTATTATCCACGCTTTTGATGCTGGTGGCAACCGTCTTTATCCATACTGTGGGGAAACAAGCAGCGACGATTCCGATGGCTCGAGTGGTGGTTCGCCTGCTTCTCTTGTGTCTTCGTCTTCGGCTGATCCCTCGGGCGATGGTGTTTGCTCTTCTAGTTCTAAGGAGGAACTGGACGTCAAACCGGTCGTCAAGCGGCTGCGTTAGTAGGCGAGGCACCTTGTAGAACTGGAGGACGGCGAGCTTCTTCTTCACCGGCTGAGTTGCTAGTTTGTCTATGGTGATGCCCTACGGGTTGTGGCACGAAAGTGCCAATTATCTTAGCATGAGCACACATGTAGAAGTTGAGCGTAACCCATCTTGCAGTTCTGCGGGTCTTTCTGTAGTGACAACTGTCGTTTTGACTTCTTTGTAATGAAATCAATGTCTTCGACTCCTTTGTAATGATATGGGTGTCTTCGACTCCTCTGTAATGATATGAGTGTCTTCGACTCCTTTGTAATGAGATGAATGTCTTCGACTCCTTTGTAATGAGATGAATGTCTTCGACTCCTTTGAATGTCTTTGGCTCCTTTGCAATGAAGATGTCTTCTCGGGTGCGCGCCAGCGCTCCCGATGGGACTAGCCCCCGAGGCTGCGTTTGATTTGTAGAATCGAGCGCATGCTTTATGAATTTTTGTCTCACTGGTTTGTAGATGTTTTTTTTTCAACTTTGGACCGGGTGTGCGCCAGCGCTCCCGATGGGAGTAGCCCCCGAGTCTTTAGGTGATCGCTTGCGATCAAGTGAAGACTAAAGAACCGTGAGCTTTTTGATGCTATTTTCTTTGTCGGAACTTTTGTTTTTGGCGAGACTCTTGCGTTCTGGCCTCCCGATGGTTGTAGTTAAGGTCGCTTTTTTAGCGAGGATAGCGTCTCTTGGGGGAGTTTTAGGATCTAGTCCCCGAGTGCTTTTTAAGTAAAGGTCGCGTTTGCGAAGATAGCGTCTCTCGAGGGGAGTTCTAGGCTCGATCCCCCGAGTGCTTGTGAGTAAAGGTCGCGTTTGCGAGGATAGCATCTCTCGGGGGGAGTTCTAGGCTCGAGCCCCCGAGTGCTTGTAAGTAAAAGTCGCGTTTGCGAGGATAGCGTCTCTCGGGGGGAGTTCTAGGCTCGAGCCCCCGAGTGTTTGTAAGTAAAAGTCGCGTTTGCGAGGATAGGGTCTCCCGGGGGGAGTTCTAGGCTCGAGCCCCCGAGTGCTTTTAAGTAAAAGTCGCGTTTAGCTAAGATAGCGTCTCTCGGGGGGAGTTTCGACTCGAGCCCCCGAGTGCTTTTGAGTAAGATGCTTTGGGAAAAATTGTTTTATTCCTTCGAAATTTACATGAGTTTCCGATCGGTGCTGCTGCCGATGTCTTAATAGTGCCTAGAGGACTATGGGTAGAACAGGCGCAGGTTCTCTACGTTCCATGGATTTCCCACGTCCTCATTGGTCTTTGGATTCTTCAATCTGTATGCTCCTCCTCCGATGACTTATGAGATGATGATCGGCCCTTCCCATTGTGGGGCAAGTTTGTGCACTTTTTCCTGTATTAGCCGTAGCACAAGGTCTCCTTTGTTGAACGTTCTGATCCGTAGGCGACTGCTTTGATATGTGCGTAATTTGTCCTGGTAGCCTTCAAATCTTGCGATAGCTTTGTCCCGAGCTTCATCTGCTATGTCTTTGTCATTCTGCAGTGCTTCTTGTGCCTCTTCCTCTTCGTACCCTGAGATTCTAGTGGCTCCGAATTTTAAGTCGTGCGGCAGCAGTGCTTCTGCCCCGTATACCAAGAAGAAGGTTGTGTACTGGGTCGAGCTGTTTGGGGTGGTGCGCAGGCTCCATAGAACTGCGGGGAGCTCTTCTACCCAGTTGCCTGCGGCATGTTCTAGTGGTGCTAGGAGTCGCTTCTTTATTCCTCCGCATACTAGGCCGTTTGCCTTTTCCACCTGGCCATTGGACTGTGTGTGTGCGACTGATGCGTAGTTGATTTTGATGCCCAGCTCCTGACAGAATTTTTGGAACTCTGCTGCTGTGAAGTTTTACCGTTGTCTGTGATGATGTTGTGTGGTATCCCGAATCTGAAGATGATTGACTTGATGAAGTTGACTGCCGTGAGGGCTGTTGAGCTGGTGATTGGTACTGCTTCAATCCATTTTGTGAACTTGTCTACATCGACTAGTAGGTGTGTTCGTCCTCCTTTTGATGATTTTTCAGTGGGCCAACCATGTCGAGTCCCCATGTGGCGAATGGCCATGATAATGGTATTGTTTTGAGTTCTGATGCTGGGGCGTGCGGCCTGCTGCCGAACTTTTGTCAGGCAATGCAACGCCGTACGATATGCTCTGCATTTGTCATAGCGGTCGGCCAGTAGAAACCTGACCGAAAGGATTTTGCCATGACTGCTCGACTGCTGGCATCATGCCCGCAGGTGCCTTCGTGAATCTCGAGTAGTAGGGCTTTGCCGTCTTCTTCGTCTATGCACTTTTGGAGGACCTGAGAGATGCTGGCTTGTAGAGCTTTCTGTTGATTACCGTGAATGCTTTAGATCGTCGACTGATGCGTTGGGCTTCTGTGAAGTCTTGTGGTAGAGTATCCTGTATTAGGAATCTGAGGAACGGTTCTCTCCAAGAGGGGTCTTCGGGTGCGGCTGGCTCTGGCTCCTCGACTGCGTTGTTTCCCTCTTCATTAGCGAAGGGTTCGCTGCTGCCACTTGCGCTGGTTCGCTTGTGTTGTCGTCTTCTACGGCTGCTTCTGGCGCGAGTTCTTTGGTTGTGATGACGATCTCGTCTACGTAAACTTGGATGCTTCCGCCAATCTGGTCTCTCACGCATGCTTGCATCATTTGCTGGTATGTTGCTCCAGCATTGTTTAGACCAAAGAGCATTTTTTGAGAGCGGGATACTCCGTGGAGGGTGGTGAACGAGGTCTGCTCTTCATCTTTTTCCGTCATCCTGATCTAATTGTATCCTGAGTATGCGTCGAGGAAAGAGAGGAGGTCGCATCCTGCTGTGGAGTTGATTATCTAACCGATTCTTGGCAGGGGGAAGTGGTCTTTTGGGCAGTGCTTGTTGATAGGACCATAGTCGACGCACATCCTCAGTACCTCGGTGTCCTTTTTAGGGACTAGGACTGGGTTTGCTATCCATGTTGCTTTCTTCGTCTCTCGGATGAACTGTGCGTCGAGTAGTCAGTTGAATTCTTCTCTGATTGCTCTGCGCTTGGGCTCTGAGAATCGTCGCAACGCCTGCTTTACTGGCTTGGTGTTTGGATTGATGTGGAGCGCGTGTTCTGCAAACTCTCATGGTATTCCGGGCATGTCAGCTGGGCACCAGGCGAAAATTTTCCACTTTCGCGAAGGAAGGTTATTAGGGCGGTTGATTGCTCTTCTGGAAGGTGGGCATACACGCGAACCGTCTTCTCCGGGTCTGTTGGGTGGACTTGGTGTGTGATTGTGTCGCTGTCGATGTTGAATTCGCGGCCAAATTCTTTTGTCTCGCTTCGGTTTTCCAGCGGGAATATGCTTTTGTCCGTCACCATGGCTATTTCTTTGAGCTGTTGCTGGGCTCCGATTTGGTGAAGCTTCTTTTGACTGTGATGATTCCTGCGGGTCCTGGCATCTTGAGCTTGAGGTATGCATAGTGTGGAACCGCCATGAACTGTGCGAACGCTGGTCGCCCGAGTATGGCATGATACCGCGACTGCCAGTCGAGCACTTCGAACTCGAGCGCTTGCTTTGCGAAGTTGCGCTTGCTGCCGAAGATCACATCAAGCTGTATTGTTCCAATGGAGGTGGTTGCTTCGCACGGAACTATGCCGTATATTGTGGTGCCTGACTTCTTCCAAACTGATCGTGGGATTAACATCTTGCGTAGGGTGCTGGAGAATATTATGTTTAGACTACTGCCTCTGTCCATGAAGACTCTGTCCATGTCGTAACCTCTGATCTGTGCTTCGAGGACGAAGGGTGCGTGTCCAGGCCTCGGGACTGCGGGCGGATGGTCGCTCTGTGAGAAAGTGATGCTGGTCTCGGCGCCGCTCAGTTGGTAGGTTTCATTTATCTTTAGGTCTTCGGCTGCTTTGTCCTGCAAGGTGTAGGAATCTTGATTTGATTTCGGAGGTCTTCCTTCTTGGATCATGCAGACTCGTCCATGCGACGCAGGGTATTGCTCTTCTGTAGTTCGTGCGGACGACTGCGCACTTCTTCGAGTGCGTTTGGCTTCGCGCTCCTCCTTGAGGCTGTTGGAGAGTTCGGCGAATAGCAGGAAATCTCCTAGTGTGTGGCTTGCTCTGAGATGTCCTCGGCTGTCTTCAAAATAGTGGATCGCGCAAGGTCCCTCCAGCTTCTCTTTGGCTGTGAGTTTGCTGGAGCCGGCGTGCCTTCTTCTCCTCGAGATTTGGAAAATCTGCGAGTGGTCTTCCGCTCGGATATGGAATATTGGGTCAATTTCTATCCCGTCACTGAGTGATTGGCTTCGGATGAAGTTGGCAATTTCTATCTGGCTCGTAGTACTCTCCGGTAGGGGTTTCAGAGTCGCTGTCATGGCGTGTGGTGGGAGTCCGGGCGGCGGCGGGTCGTCGACTGATGGGCAAGTCTTCGGCTGCGCGCCGCGACTCTTCGAGTGGGGTTCCCGAGTAGGGTCCTCGTGTTTTTCTTCCGGGTCGTCGAGTTCTTTTCCGTCGGCGATGGATCTGACAGTCGTCAGGATGCTGGACTTGGCTCGGCTGCAGGCTGGATGATTTTGACGAGATGATGGAGACGCTTGTGGTGATCTTGTATTCCTCGAGCGGGCTAGATCTGGTTCTAGTCCTCGAGTCTTCATCTGCTGAGGGCGGGACCGCCGAGATCGTGATTCCAACCTGTGTAGTTCCCACAGACGGCGCCAATTGACGGGGATCAACCCCGGCAAATCCCATGGTTAGGGACCCTGGGTTAGTCATAGAGATAGACACAGGTTGGACGATACTCGTCAGCTAACAGGAGAAGCACTTCCTGCTCGATATTATTGCTTGAGGGGGCGATTACAATGGAGGCCAAGGCTAGTTCTCGCAAGGCTAGATGAGTAGATGCGTATTGAGTTGTCCTCGACGTCTCCCCTCCCAAGCTTTATATATTAGGCTAGGTCGCAGGGAGTCCGTACTAGGTTACAGAGATGGTTTCCTCGTTCTAGTCTTTTCCTTGCACCCCAAGTTGCACCTTCCATGTTAGTCATGGACTCCTACGTCGGTGCCTGGTTGGGCCAATCGTGGGCTTGTCGTAGCTTCCCAGCGGGCCTTCTGTTTTCATACGCACCAGGTAGCCTTATATGCAGGAGTCGTCGGGTCACCCCCTCGTCAGCTAGAGAAGGAGGAATACCTCCTATGGGTCATGGAAGAATCGGCAATGGCGCACCAAAATGATCTTTGGCTCCGCCACTACTACGAGCATTACAGCGAGCATTACGACGGAGAATTGGTCACCATGATGGATCCGGAGACCTCAGCATCGGACCATCGCCGTCCGAGGGCGTTGCTGACACCGACGCCGACGACACCGAGATGTCTTCCTCACTAGTCGTCAATTTCTCCTCCTCCGACGATGCATAGGTCCACCGGATCCCTAGGCCGATGGTTGTGGTCTTTGTTTAATCACTGATAGTAGTAAAGCCCCTGTCTATTGTTAATGTTAATGCTAGCTCCTTTTAAGGTTGCTTCCAATCCAAAGGTGCTAAGTGATGTGTTAATTGTATTAACTATTAAAAGAGTTAAGCAACTATATTTCACAATGCATTGGTGCTTAGTTTGTTGTTGCTAAGGTTGCATCATTTAATTGTTTATTGACTAAAGTATTTCATGCATTGGCTAGTTTCCTCTATTTTTTGCAGTGATTTTGGGATATGCGATGATCACAATAAATTTTTAAAGATAGAAGCGCTTGCGATGATTTTGGGATATGCGATGATCACAATCAATTATTAAGATAGAAGCGTTTGCGATGATTTTGTTTGGCGACACTTTACCTGCGCATATAGCGAAAATTTTCGCCAGCCGCGCAAATATAGAGCCTCCCCCTTCTTTTGCCTCTCTCTTCAGCACACATCCCCCCCTTTCTTGTTCAAACACTCCCACCCCCTACACATTTCCCCGGCCTCCTCGATGACGACGCCCCTACCATGTTCTCACCCCAAGATTTAACACAACCCTCTTCGTCCACACCCATGCCACGACTGCCGGCCCGCCACGTCCCATTCAAATCACCACCACCACTTCCCACAAGCCGCAGGTCCCGCCGTTCGCCACGGTCCAGGCGCCATGGTCTGGAGCTCAAGGAGCCCTTGGCCGTGGAGATGAAAATCGCGGCCACAGTCGCTGACGAGGCCACGGTGGCGTTGATACGGTGAGGATAGTTCTCACTCCTCGTTGGTTACCCCAAGTGGAAGGTGAGATGTAGCGTAGCAGCAAATTTCCCCTATGTAGAGGATACGGCTTGTCTCCCATAGGACTCGCAAAGATACAAGAAGGTGGTAAAGTGAACAATGGCGCCGTTCACAACCGAGGGTTGCAAACTTCACCTAGACCTGCACACAGATACAAATAACTTTGCTCCCAACGAGTACAGAGGAGTTGTCAATTCCTCCGGCCTTGCTGTTTACAAAGGATCAACGCAAGAGATAATAATAGTGGCAACTGAAAGTAAAGACTGAAAGTAAATTGAGGGTATAAACAATGATATGAAGATGGACCGGGGTCCCGTGATTTTCACTAGTGACGTCTCTCTCCCAAAAGACGATAAAAGTGCTAGCGAGGTAAACAAATCACAGTTGGGCAATTGACAGGATTATGAAGGCACCGCAATGCTAACTATGTTGCAAAGAAAGGAAGGGCTCAAAAGCAATGGGCAGCACGCCAAAGTAAGTAGACCGAAATCCATCTGCATCTACTACGAATCATCCACCTTGAGATATCTATCCAGAACATCTCGCTGGTATTAAGTTGCGAATGGTCCAAGGGAAACTACTCACGGTACATACGAGAGGCGTCCATGGCTATGGAGGGTCTCCCGGAGGGGGTAGCTTCTCCCGGCAGGGTGCCGGAGCAGCTTCTCCAGGCAGCCCCGATCTAGAAACGGCGGCGGAGGCGGAACAGAGGCGAGATCGCGAAAAAGGAGTCCGTCTTAGGGGTTTCCACCCCGAGGGGTAAATATAGGAGAAGGGGGGTGTCGAGGGGACCCACCAGGCAGCCAGGAGGCCTCACGGCGCGGCCTAGGGTGGGGCCGCGCCGGGGGCCATCCTGGCCTCCTGGTGGTGGCCCTCCTCCGCTCCTTTGGTGTTTCCGGAAGCTTCCGTGACGCTGATTTTTTATCTGATTTTTCCGGATTTTTTGGAGCACTTTTAATGGCCGGAAAACCTGAAATACAAAAACAGCAGAAAACAACAACTGGAAACTAGGTGCACTGAGTTAGTAGGTTAGTCCAAATAGGTTCAAAAGTGTATGAAAGTTCAAGAAAAACATGGCAAAGTCACACAAAACATGCATGGAACAAGCAGAAATTATAGATACGTTTGGGACGTATCAACATCCCCAAGCTTAATTCCTGCTCGTTCTCGAGTAGGTAAATGATAACAAGCATAATTTCTGTGGTGACATGCCACACAACCATAAAAGTACTTTTAAGTAAATCAATCAAAGCATGCAATTCAATTCAAGTATTAACAAGCAAGAGTCTATATTAGCATTGACGCAAGCAACAAAAGAACAAAAGGTGCAAAAGCTTTTGCTGTCCGTGACTCGAATGTCTCCAGATGGAGTTTGCGTGCAAGCAAGGGATAGGGAAATACGAGAGAAAAATAAGGTTGTTGAGAACAACTATCTACTAAATTTTCACACTTGGTCTCCTTTGGATTCTTATCTGGACTCGTCCCCAGACCACTAGTCAGGTACAAGTCAAACTGATCCACTCCCTTTCGATATTTTGAGCACTCATGCAATGGATGAGTGTGAGCAAGAAAGTTGACACCTAAAAGGCGAAACAGAAAGAAGGTGGAGGAGGAAGACAAAAAAGGTGTGAAAGGCTCACATCAATGAGGACAATCATAGGAGAGAGAAGGCCATATGATAGATATGATGTGAGGAGTAGGGATTGCCATACAACGGATGCACATGTGAGCTAAAAGCTCTCCAAGGGAACTAGTGGGGGTGCATCTAACTTGCTTGCTCAAGAAGACCTACAGCTCGTTTGAGGAGGCTCATCATTGGAATATACAAGCCAAGTTCTATAGTGTAAAGGGTCCCCACATAGCTATATGCATGATGATGATCTCTATGGAGTAGAAGGGATAGGAGATGAATTACTAGTGTGGATCTCTCAAAAGGAATAGTAGTATGCCCCCTTCTCTCTTTTTATTTTTCTTTTTCTCTTTTTTTGGTGGCCTCAATGGCTCTTTCTATTTAACTCTCATTTGTCCTCTTTGGGATCTTTTGATTTTGTCCTCTTTGGGATCTTTTCCTCACTTTAGGGGCAACACTCTCTATTTTACAAGAATAAAGGAGATCTTTCACACTTTACAAAGGTACTCACATAAAGAAAATGTAACTATCATGATGCAAATGTATGCTTCTGCCAGGATAGTATGATATGCAATGATACTAGCGCATCATCTAGCAATGATTAGGGCAAGGCCCAACTAGCATGCGGCTCATCGATCAAGCAAGTAGAATGTATGACATGAGGATCAAGTCATGAGAAGGTGAATGTTGCATGAGAATGTATCTCGGAAAGGCTACGGAAATGCCTTGTAGGTAGGTATGGTGGCTGTTTTGAGGAAAGATATGAGGAGGCTTATGATGACAGAGCGTATCGTGCCAAGGGTTTGGATGTACCGGCGAAGGTGGACGCTAACTCTCGGAGTGAGAAGAGAGCAATGCAAGGCACAGGGGAGGCTAGAGAAAGTATAGGTGGGTGGAAGTGTCAACTTTCGAATACTCACATTAGTCCGAAGAACTCATGCACTTATTATCGGTAACTCTCAATCTAATCAGGAGGTTCACAAAGAGACAGGTACCCCGAGGAGGAGTGTATGGGGGTTTGGTTATCCTTGCGCATCCTCGACTCATGGTACGTGAGTGTACTCTAATATTCGAACCCTCCAGAGGTTAGTGATCCATCTAGTAGCTAGAGTTCTCAACAGGGGTTTTTTGTTTTCGAAAAACACACGGATTTCCCAAAATACAACATCTATCACTAATAGGCAAGAGCTCTTGACACCATAAGTTCAAACATTAATCTAATCAATACCTCAAAACTATTTCAAGTTACTACTACAAAGAGAAAAGCAACTTCAACTACCTACTTCTAGTCAAGACACAAAACTCAGTGCAACAGGCAAACTCTCTAACAAGATAAAACATGCAACCTATAGAAATTTCAACCTAAAACAAAAGAAAAGCTCTAGAAAAACTAAAGCACTACAACTAAATAGAGCAGCAACTAAGAAAAGAAAAAGAACAACTCACAGCTGAAAGAACAAGTATGCAAATCCTATGAGGAGTTCTAGTTCAAGCGGAGCGTGTAATTCTCCCACACAAAATAAAGTAAGCTGGGATCTAACTTGTTACTACAGAAAACAAAGTAAAAGAAAACTAAAAACAAAACCTAAGAGCGAGACGCTCCAAGAAAAGCACATAACGCATGAAGTCATAAAAATATAGTGCAACGAGAGACGAACTGATAATTGTTGATGAAGAAGGGGATGCACGGGGGCATCCCCAAGCTTAGACGCTTGATTCTCCTTGAATATTTGTTGGGGCTGCACATGGGCATCCCCAATCTTGAGCGTTTGACACTCCTGAATCTTCTTTTATCATCCTCCATCGCGCACTTGAAAACTCCCTTCATACACAACTCATTGTAGGATGATTAGAGGGGTTAGTACCCTAATAAAATAATTTTCGTCTACTACAAATAAAGATTTCCAGGAAAGCTACTGTTTCCCAAGATTTCCAAAAGGTTTTTGCAAAGAAAAAGCAAGCTTAAGGTTTGCAAAAGTGAAGAGAGACAAAACGTGGCAGAATCTGTGAAAAAAAGAACAGCAGATTGAAACGAATTTTTTAGGGGTACTTCTGCAACTCAAATAAAAAAAACTCAGAACATACGGAAGTTTCGTAATTGTATAGAGCATGCTGATTAAAAATTTCAGCTCAAAAACACGAACTGGGATTTTTCTTTGATTTTTCTAGTCACGAGGACAGAATCTGTTTTCTGGACAGCATGTCACAACTTTCACTTCCCTTGTCGTATGAGGCTAAACTTGGCACAAAGCTTGAAAAGTAAAGATACAATGATGTTGCTACAGTAGTAACAATCATCAAGAGCACTAAGAACAGAACAAAAGCAAAAAGAAAAACCTAAATTCGTTGCGGGCTGCCTCCCAGAAGCGCTTCTTTAGAGCCATTAGCTAGGCTTAAAGATAATGGAAGATGCTCTCGCAAGAATAAGAATTTTGAAGCAAAAGAGAGCATCAAGAAGCAAATATGAAACAGATTTAAGCCTAACCCACTTCCTATGCATAGGCATCTTGTAAGAAAATAAATCAAAGAAGCACAAAGTGACATGCATAGGAAGGTCGAAAAAGAACAACTTCAAAACTTTCAACATGAAGAGAGGTGTTTTAGTAATATGGAAGTTTCTACAACCAAACTTCCCTCTCTCGAAATAATTTTCAGTAGTATCAAGAACAACATCAAGAATATAACTATCACATAAATCATGTTGTTCATGACCTACAAGCACACGTGTATAGTTTTCAACACGGTCTTTAAGATTATAAGATAAATGCAACCCATCACATTGAGCCTTGATAAGGGAAAATTCTCCGGAGTTTGAAGTTTCAAAAGGATAATATGGCGATCAAGTGTGGGTGCAATAGCAACAATTTCATGCTTAACATAAGGAACTATAGCAAGTTCATCTTCGTAAGCGTCATCCATAGTGGCATCACGGCCATAATCATAGAAGGCATCAACTTCATCAAAAAGGGATATTTCAAAAGAATCCATAGGATCATAACACTCATATAAGGTAAGAGTCAAAGAGTTACTCTCATTAGAAGGTAGACATGGATGGGTCCATTCTTCCTCCTCTCGTTCGTCACTCTCCTCCTCTTTTTCATCCAATGAGCTTTCAGGTTTAGTAATTTCTTCTTCCATAGAGTCCTGCAAAACATTAGTATCTTCCTTTGGAGGAGAGATTCTCTCAAGATGATCAGTAATATAGTAATTTGCATAGTAATTTTCCAAACAATAGTTAAGTATAGCAAGACTCTCAGATTTGTAAGGGGCATCATCAATATTTTTAATGTAACATCCCAAAATTCTTCGAATTTTGGAATGTTAATAAATTAAATAGATAATGATTGTTTGCTTGATGTGTTTGATTTTCTCTGGGATTTAAAACCTTTGAGGTTTATTGAATATTAAAAAGAGAGGGAATAAAATGACTTTCCCTAATATTCACCGTTGGTGTTTTGGAATTTATTATTTAAAAACAAAACCAAGAAAATAAAATGAGAGCAGGTAATATGACTCCTTCAACATTTTAAAAGTTTGGAAAAGGTTTTAAACCTTTAATGGAATTCTTTTAAAATATTTTTAAACATTTTTCAACACATGGCAGTTCGCTGGAGAGTATATAAAAGGACTTATCCCCATTTTTAATTTGTTGGAAAAAAAGTTTAAAATATTTATGGGAGACTTTTTAATTTTACCTTGGAGTTATAAATATTTTCTAAAATTATGTTTGGAATTTATTTATGCTCTGGAAACGTTTTTAAATCAATTATCGGAGTTTTCGGTATTTTTAAAATGCCAGAAAAGTATTTAAAAATATTTAAAAATAAGTTGCAAATTTTTTATTTTATTTTATTATTTTGGTCAAGCCAAAAATTCAATTTTATTATTTTAAAAATATTGGCGAAGACGGAATTTTAAAATAATTTTCCGTGATTTTTCTAATATTGTTTTGGGCCTATTGGGCCTGGTCTGTTTTTTTTCCAGCAAGACCGAATTTGTTTTCATTTCGGATTTACAAAAAAAAAAGAGGGATTAGAGGCTGGCTATAAATAGCCCCGATTAGGGCTAAGTTTATTTTCGGCAGCGTTTATTAGGGTTAGCTAATCCAATCCGCGGGACCCGCCGCCGACGACGTCATCGCCGGAGCTTCGCCGGAATTTTCGCCGGAGCATCGCCGGAGTGCGTTTTGTCGCGTTTTTTCGAGGTATTGTGTGCGGATCGTCGGAGTTTTTGCGCCGCACCGCCGCCTGCGCCGACCCCGCCACCGCGCCGCCCCTAGCCGCGCCGCCGCGCTGCTCCGCCGCCGGGCCGCCGCCCCACCGGCCGGAGCCGGCCGCCGCCCGCGCCCGCTCGTCCCGTGCGCCCACGGCTGTGCGCGCCCGCCCCCTGGCCGCCCGCCGCCGCCGCGGTTGCCCGCCGCCCCGGCCGCCCCGCTGGCCGCCGGCCGGAGCCCCCGCGCCCGAGCCAAGCTTGGCCGAGGCCGCAGCCATGGCCGGTCCCCTGCGTCCAGCCGCGTGGGGAAGAAGGAGGCTGTGAAAAAAAAAATTTGGAAGAAAACGTTTCGGAAAAAATATATTTCAGATCTGGATCCAAACCGCCCAGGGACCCGATCGCGTTTTTTGCAAATTTTTTTTTTATGTATCAGTCATTTTTGCAGTAAAACCCCCCGGTACCCCGTTTTTCACCCGAAACCGTTTTCGCGAGTACTTTTTAACCGTAACTCGGAATTGGGCGATTCCAGTTGCGTTGCGACCGTGTAGAAATTCTCTAGCCAGTAGACCTAGTGTTACAGAAGTTTGAAGTATTTAAATTTGGATCCCAAGCTGATCCAAATTTGGACTTCCGGCAGCCGTAATTTTTTACCGGTGCACCCGTTTGCGCCGTTTCTTTTTGCATTGGAACACTCGTTCCATGTACCTTCTGTTTGTATCATGTGTGCACAAAAATTCACAAGTTTATTGATCTGTTCAAATTCAAATTCAACTCTATGTTGCAATTGCTATGACCTGCGTTGTAGTATTCCGTTTCACGTGATTCTTTTTGCATATTGGATCATATGAGACATCTTATCGGCAATATCCAGATACCATTCATATTGCTATGATCTTTACCTTGATTTCATGATTCCTTGATCATACTCTTGTATCGACAATTCCTTATCCGTTGACTCTCTCGAGTTCACGTTCCACCGATCACGTTCGAGCACATCCACACCTTTGCACTTCAAAACCTTTTTGTTTTGTTGCTAAAACTTTAGTGATTGTTTTGTTGATCTTATGTTTTGTCGTTGTGGTGTGATTGCTTATTGAGTACTTTCGTTGACGATAGATTGCTCGGAGTGTGACGAGTAGAGTTGACTGGAACGTGAGAGCGAAGATCTTCATCGAATGTATAAGGCAAGTGATACTTTGACCATACTCATTCCTATATTTTTTCTATATGCATTATATCAGGAAATATCACTCTATTGCATGATAGGTAGTTTATTTTACTGTTGCTGCAAAACCAGTTAGGATAGCCACATGTTTTGACTTGTGTACCGTAGATCAACCTAGCCGTGTTGTTACTTTATTGCTATGCTTTGTAGACGTGGTTTGGGTTGTGCAATTCATGGAGTGCATGTGAGATGTTTAATAACTTGTGTAGCAACTGTTTAATAAATAGAAATCACTTCTGGACGGGCAGGGAGTGCTTCCTGGGGGCTCGTTTCCTTATCTAAGGTCGAGACCAGGTTGTACCCCTAATGGTTTGTTTGGTGGCCGAGAAAACGTCATGGTGAGCCCGCTGACGTGGTGGGCGCCGTCCAGGCTCAAAAAGATCAGACTTACTTGGTGACTAGAAGCTTACCTATACGGCCGCTGGCCATATGGGCTCTGGCTTAGTTGAGTATGATGTAGGAAGCCTCTCCCGTGCAATGCTAGCAGATGTAGATATGATAGGTGGTACCGGCTTGCCGTTGGGTGTAGGTGACCTCTTCTGAAAGACTTCGTCTCAATCTTCGGGTTGAGTCCAGCGGGGAAAGTGTACTAACCTCTGCAGAGTATAAACTAATCATGATTAGCCGTGTCCCCGGTTATGGACATCTTTGAGCTACTAGACATTACTGTTAATGGAGGATCTTGACAGATGAATCACCTTAATAATTTTGAGTGGGCAAGATTAATAAAGGGTGTGGTGGATTGAGACTGGTGTGCCCAGTTCAATCTTTAGTAGTAAGTTCAACATAAAATTTTGACTAGTTTAGTTCAGGAGAAAATTGGCTTTCTGCAAAACTAAACCATAAGCCTTTCCGTTGACTTACCTTGCATGTAGTTGTAGGTCCTTTATATAAACTTTTTCGTGTCACTTGCCGTACAAATCAGATGTACTGACCCGTTGTCGGGCTGTAACCTTCGGTGTTGCAGGTTTTTCAGACGATCAGTAAGGTGCGTTTAGGGGTTGCGAGTCTACACTCAGCATGTTCGCATGTGGCTGTTGATGGGACTCCACGTTATTTGCTTTTGCTTCCGCTATATTTATATTGAATAAGCTAGCCTTGAGCTATGCAACTTGTTATTTATTTACTCTGGATCATACGTTGTAATAATGATGCACTTGTACTTTGATATACATCTATAATACTGTGTGTGCCAGCGAGTTCGATCCAGGGACTGGCACTTGAACACAGAGACTTCAATTCGGTGTGAATTGGGTCGTTACATTTAAGAAGAGAAGTAATTTCATAGGCACCCTTATAAGCAACAAATTCTTCTATTTCCTCTGCATCATAAAAATCATAGTTTCTCTTAGCATAAGAAGCTAAGGTTTCATCATCGTTGTACTCACATTGGAAAGAAAGGTGTTTGTGCCTCATAAAGCAATAATATTCATCCCTGCAGAAAGATATATTATATATTGAGCACAAGTTTCTAGCATACTCATACAACTGATGTATTTGTTTCCATAAGTGTATCCCCTTTTGAGACAAGCGGTGTTCCTTGTACCACTTTTGTTGATCCTCGGTGAATCCTCCATGCAAATAAGATCTAGTTTCAAAGAAGTCAGACATTGATTGGCAAGTAAGGAACTAGACATACTTTTGTTTTGAATTTTTGATAAAAGAAACTAAAGCAAAAACTGAAAGGTAAACTAACAAGACTAAAAAGCAAAGATAAAAGATAGTGTACAACTCCCCTATCTTGTAGACTGGAGTCCCCGGCAACGGCGCCCGAAATTAGATTGATACGGTGAGGATAGTTCTCACTCCTCGTTGGTTACCCCAAGTGGAAGGTGAGATGTAGCGTAGCAGCAAATTTCCCCTATGTAGAGGATAGGGTTTGTCTCCCGTAGGACTCGCAGAGATACAAGAAGGTGGTAAAGTGAACAATGGCGCCGTTCACAACTGAGGGTTGCTAACTTCACCTAGACCTGCACACAGCTACAAATAACTTTGCTCCCAACGAGTACAGAGGAGTTGTCAATTCCTCCGGCCTTGCTGTTTACAAAGGATCAACGCAAGAGATAATAATAGTGGCAACTGAAAGTAAAGACTGAAAGTAAATTGAGGGTGTAAACAATGATATGAAGATGGACCGGGGTCCCGTGATTTTCACTAGTGATGTCTCTCTCCCAAAAGACGATAAAAGTGCTAGCGAGGTAAACAAATCACAGTCAATTGACAGGATTATGAAGGCACCGCAATGCTAATTATGCTGCAAAGAAAGGAAGGGCTCAAAAGCAATGGGCAGTATGCCAAAGTAAGTAGACCGCAATCCATCTGCATCTACTACGAATCATCCACCTTGAGATATCTATCCAGAACATCTCGCTGGTATTAAGTTGCGAATCCCACCCAAAGTGGAAACTCAAAGCAACAGACAACTGCATTAAAAGAACTATGCGTAAAGTAAACAATCCTTGCACCCGCAGGTACAAGAACCGTTGTTTTATCCCTGGTGGGAACAACACATCCCCTAGTCTCATGTTTCTGTCACTCAAGCTAGACATCGAGGGGCTGAACCCACAATCGAGCATAACGCTCTCTCTTGGAGTTGCAAATAAAATACTTGGCCAAAGCAAATACCGCAACGGAGAACATGCAAGAATTTACTCAAGAACAAAATATAAAAGAGAAGAACCAAATATATTACTCATCACAATCTGAACATAGTCTCATAATCCATCAGATCCCAACAAACTCAGCATAGCAACATCAGAAATTTCATAGATGCCTCGATCATGTGAGGCAGCTCATGAGGACTCGAAAGTGGAGGCACAAAAGAGGGAGAGATATATCACATAGCTACTGGTCACGGACCCATGGTCCAAGGGAAACTACTCACGGTACATACGAGAGGCGTCCATGGCTATGGAGGGTCTCCCGGAGGGGGTAGCTTCTCCCGGCAGGGTGCCGGAGTAGCTTCTCCAGGCAGCCCCGATCTAGAAACGGCGGCGGAGGCGGAACAGAGGCGAGATCGCGAAAAAGGAGTCCGTCTTAGGGGTTTCCACCCCGAGGGGTAAATATAGGAGAAGGGGGGTGTCGAGGGGACCCACCAGGCAGCCAGGAGGCCTCATGGCGCGGCCTAGGGTGGGGCCGCGCCAGGGGCCATCCTGGCCTCCTGGTGGTGGCCCTCCTCCGCTCCTTTGGTGTTTCCGGAAGATTCCGTGACGCTGATTTTTTATCTGATTTTTCCGGATTTTTTTGGAGCACTTTTAATGGCCGGAAAACCTGAACTACAAAAATAGCAGAAAACAGCAACTGGCAACAGGGTGCACTGAGTTATTAGGTTAGTCCAAATAGGTTCAAAAGTGTATGAAAGTTCAAGCAAAACATGGCAAAGTCACACGAAACATGAATGGAACAAGCAGAAATTATAGATACGTTTGGGACGTATCAGGCGTCTATGCGCGCGGACCCTAAGATCCTCGAGGAGCACATGGCCGTCGAGGCCACCTTTAACGCGACGCGCATCGACGCTACCTCAAGGTTGTAAATTTTGCGTAGCAGCTCTTCATGTTTTTTCGCGGGCACCGTTGGTGCCTACGACGAACCCTACGCTGTGTTTTCTCAGCGTGCTCGTGCTTACATGAACTCTAGATCTAGCAGGTTGGTGAACCAGACCGACCACCAGCAGGGCACCCACGATGTGCAGATCTCTCCCTCTTCCAAGGGGAAAGAGACCATTTGATGACGACGAGCAGTAGCTCATTTCAGCTTACCTAATGCCTATGTTCAACTAGCAAGCTTAAGCTTATTTCATTATATTTGGTTTCCCTTTGCAATGTAATGCCACTATGTAATATGCTCTTCAATAACACTTACACGAGCAATGCGATGCCATGTCAGAGCTCTAACATAGTGTTCATTTTCACTCTTTATTTCGTGCAATTCTTCAAGAATAAAACGACTCTGAGCAATATGTTCTGATTAACTATTCTCCGGTTTCTGATCTGATCGCAGGAATGGAAGAGGTCAGGGAGGATTATAAAAAATGGGATTCCTGCAGAGGAGGGCGAAACAGTGCAATGTGCAGATCAAGTAAGAAAACTGACTACTCCGCTGCCATGCTACACGTAGATGTTAACTTATTCCCGGACGTTCGTGGCTATCTTAGGTGTGACATACAGGCGGCGGTTCAGCCCTCCCATCTTTATGTCGGTGTGCTTAGATCTACATCATGAGTCAAGTTAGAATCATTCTTACAGGTGGAAGGATGTATATTGTAGGATTGTAGGTGCAAGAAAGCTTTATCCATTCGCCATTGATTTCAAATTCCTAACAATAGATATAGTTGCTCTCTTTTGTTGCAACACAAAATTGAAGAACTAAACCGCATTTTATCTGACAATGAGTCATCAATATTACTCTTGTCGCGGGGTAATTTGAGCAGCTATGATATCGATGATCACATCATATATTGAACTAGAAGAACATCCCGCGTGCTGCAGCGAAAATGTATATTGGAAGCCTATAATCTATATTGAAAGGGTATAAAATGCATGTAAATAAACTCAGTGACATGGACAAATGGTTGGCTAAAGTAGTATGCACAAATGTATCCCTGTGAGGTTTTGTTAGTGGATAACATGCACAAATGATTGGCTATAATAGTTGGTGAGGTAGATAGCTTGCATGTTGAGATAGACACTATATATGCATCTTAGTGGGATTTATTCGTTATATGTTTTTGCGATCATATAACTGCTCAAAGTACCCAGGACGAGAGTAATATTGATGAATGTTGTGAATTTACGATGTTATTTATGTCTTCCAAATTTGTTACAACAAAATACATTAACTATATTTATGAACAGAACTTTGGATTCAATTAATGGGTTGAAAAATCTAGTATTTACAGCTCCACTATACCTACTCCTTTTACTTATATGAATGAGTCATACTTGACTAACGATGCTCGCATATGATGCTAATTTTGCTGACGGTAAATCACTTTATGCTACCGACCGCCGATGAATCTTAGGCCAGTTGGATGAAGAAATTTTCTGTTCTTTAAAGTCCCTCAGCTGATCTGCTACCTCATTCGTCATCCACCCGAGGTTGTTTGCTTCCTCATATCTATTACTTCTTTTGTTACTGATGGCAGAGAAGTTGATAGGTTTAGTTGGGTTGCCTTCCCAGTCAACCGCGCCAATAAACGATTCTTGATAACCCACAAGTCTAGCGGATCAATTGTAGATTTTCGATAAATAAGGATGTCGATCCCAACAAGGAGCAGAAGGTACTGACAAGTGACTCTGGATAAGGAAAAGGCTGCACACACTGAAAGGTAAATATTTAGGGGGTTTTGGTTTATGCAACATAAAGGTAAAAGACAACCAAAGTAAACAGGGTAACTGAGGAGTAGCAAGTGGCCGAATCCTTTCACAAGGATAAGCCTAGGAACTGAATTTATAAAAGCTAAAGTGTTCTCATGGGCACATGGGAGAGATAGTCAAGTTACTTTCACCATATTCCGCCAAGTAGTATGTATTGTATCGATAAGTGTCGGTGGGTGGATCAATGCTAGTACACCTTCTAGACTAAGATAATTGCACTCTTATGGTTACACACCTTGCAAGCATCCGCAAATACAAGGTAGTAATTAAGGCATAAGCCTAACCACAACATTACGATCGAGGATCCATAACTCCCTTGGGCAAAAGTGTGCGAACTGGGATTCAGGTTTCTGTGACTCCGGCAACCGACCATAATCATCCTTTGTACACAATGTATTCCCCTAGGTCCTTAATAAGGCGAAGTGTTGAGTGTTCGACTCACACAACACCACTAGGAAAATATCAACACAACTTAAATATCAAACAACACATAATACTTCAACATCATATGACTACTAACAACTAGACTTCTCCCATGTCCTCAAGAACTAAAGTAACTACTCACAAGACATAAAAGAGATCATGATCAGAGGTGATAGATGGGTGGAAAACTATCTGGACACAATAATATTTCTCCAACAAAACTCAATAGCATTCACCACAAAGTAGTAATCAAGACCAACAAAGTAGAGAGGATAGATAGTACGGATTACAACTGTCAGAACCCTTTGTTAGGTAATGTGCTAGGGTTAGCAAGTCTCTTGCATCATGTTAAAAATTTCAAAAGAAATCTTTGAAATCAAATTCAAAAGCAAAATGGGAGAAGGAACCCCCCCAGATGAATTAATTCAAAAGGCCAGATAAAAATCTTCTCCAAAAATTCATGTTAGATTTTTGAAAAGTCTAATAAATGAGTGTGATCACATATCAAGTGATGTGGGACCCACCCCATGCTCATGGATTTTTCAAATATTCAAACAGTGCCTTGGAATTAATCAAAAACCCCTATTTGAGTTAAGATTCAAATTATTTGAATTTTAAAAAGTGCCAAACTTTACAAGTGGCTAGTCTACATTATTAAGAGGCCATATAAAAAGTTTCAGCATTTTAGAAAATGGCTAGGTATTTATTTTTGCTAGCCAAAACAAATGTCAGAAAAGAAAAACGGAAAAAGAAGCAGAAAACCTTACCTGGCGCCCAGGCGAGAGCAGCCCACCCAGCCCAGCCGGCCCACCAGGGGCAGCAGGGTCTTCTTCCCCGCCCCGCGCCTCCAAGCTGCTCCGTGGAATGCCACCGAGCCAGCCGTGGATGACACGTCGCCGTCGAGGACCTTCCAGGCCTCCCCGTGCCTCCTTCTCGCGCCTGGAGACGCCTCTCGGCCGTCCCAATCCATTCCCCCCTCCAGAGCTTCTTCCCCTCCTCCTGCGCTCGATTTCGTCGCCGCCCGAAGCTTCACCGGAGCGCACCGCCGTGGACGACGTGGCCACCATGCCCTAGAGCTCCAACCAGCAAGTCCACCGTGTTCCTCGTCCTCGACTTCGTCTTCACGCAGAAGCTGGAGCCCTAGTTCCTCCCCGAGCCGACGCCATCGTCTTCAACCTCTCGCTGGACCCGCGAGCTCGCCGCCGTCGATTCGCCGCCGTTGAAGCCTCCCAGAGCTTGCTGTTGCTTCCGTTCGATTCGCGGTGAGCCACTGAGCGTTTCCCCCAAGATTCCAGCACCCCGCAACCCCTCTAGCCGATTTCACCATGGAAGTGGAGGAAGGTCGCCGCCATGGACGACGATGAGGTCGCCCCTGTGCCCCATCATCTCGTCCAGCGCGCGCGTTTGACTCCCAGTGGCTCTAGCATTCGAACGCGAGCGTCCCAGCTTCAAGACGTGGCCTCTAGCCCCACTCCCGACCTCGCCGGTTCTCTGCCGCCGCCTTTGCTCGTCGCCGACGTCATTCCGGTGAGCCCCCATGCTGCTCGTCTGTCCCAGATGAAGCGCGCGTGCCTGGGCTCCCGTTTGGTGGTCGCGGCATGCCAAATGGTGGACGGAGTCGCCCTCCCCGGAGCGCCGCCGTGCGCTGGAGTCGCCTGCGTCTAGCCGCCGGTAGCCCGCCGACGTGGCAAGGGTGATTAGCCCTAATGCACCCCCCTGGTGTCATTGACGAGTGGGCCCAAGGCCACTAACTAACTCCCTGGTTAGTTTAACTAACCGGGTTAATTAACCCCCCCACTGACACCCCGGCCCCACTGGTCAGCCCCCTGCTGACGCCATGCTGGCGCAGTGCTAACGCAGTAAACCAGTTAAATCGTTTAAATTAAAACAGAAAAATTCCAGAAATTCCAGAAAAAGGCTGAAACTTTGGAAATTCATAGAAAATTAATATTAACTCAAAATTTAACAAATAATATATGAAAAATGATCAGGAGAAAATAAGCTATCCAAATATCGAACTTTCAACCATGTTTGATTTGAATTTAAATTGGGATCAGTAGCATTTGCTATTTGATTTAATTGGAATTAATTCAAATTCTTTTCAAATGCTTTTGCATTTTGAACCATATCAACATACTACATTTCAAACACACATCAGAGGCATATCATACACATTTCAAAATGGTTCAACTTGATCAAACAATGTCCTATGCAACTTGACTAAATTGAATTCAAATTGGAGTTTGAATTTGCAATTCAATTTGCAATATACGCCATTTAAATGGAATTGCTTCACACATCAAAGCATATACATCAAGTTTCAACCTTCAACCATGTGATTGTGGATTGTATTTACTTTGCTACCTTGTTTGTTGTTTGTCGAGTAGAGGTGGAACCGAAACAGGAGGCTGCCCCCTTCGTTGAAGACCCCGAACCCGAACCTCGTCAGCAAGGCAAGCAAACCCCCATTGATCATGTCGATAAAATCCCAATTCCCTCTCATGTCTCGCTTATGCATTGTATAGGATGATTTCCATGCTACGTTTCTACCGCATAGATGAACCCATTCCTTTGCATGACCTATCATTTGTCACAGTAGTAGGCAAACCACAATCCTAGCAAATGTAGGAGTTGATTGATATCATGTGACCCCTGCAAATGTTACTGCTTATTGCATGCTTAGAGTGATACAATGATGTTACTGTTATGTGAGTCGGGATGGTAGTGATCATGTTGATGATGGTAGAAAGGTGTTGGTGAATCTACCCTAATACAAGGTGAACGATGAGAGGCTGTGTAGGAGTACTCGGTGGGTTGTCTCGTTGAACACCGCCCTAAGTCCGAGTTCTTGTGTGGTGATCCAAGATGAAGAGTACAACCACACATTGGGCTCACTGACCCCTCTCAGCTTACTAACTCATCCCTTTCGATGTCCAGATGTCGCAATAGTTCGGAGTTCTGGTAGGTCTGTGGCCTGGCAGCTAAGTGAGAGAACGGCTCATCCGAGACCGGCTTACGCACCACGCACACATCATCTGGGTCCACTTCGGTAAACCGGCCGGGTTCACGATAGTGGAAGCCAACCCAGGTAGGCGGGTTTCTTGGACTAGATAGGCTATGAGGTAAAAGTTGTGGTGAGCATCCTCGCTGGCACCCCTTGAATGGTGTCGAGATCAAAGGAGGTAAATGATGATCATGTGTGTGTAGCGGTACACCCCTGCAGGGTTAACAAAACTATTCGAATAGCCGCGTCCGCGGTTATGGACTGCTTGGAAAGCTTAGCTTGATTATTAGACAACTTGAACTGGATACTTCTAAAACACACCAAGATAAGTGTGAGTGCTATGGCGTGATTTCTCGTGGGGAAGTCGAGGAAGGCACCATAGTGGTGTAATTGGTTGGAGAAAGTAGTGGACTCGTGTACGCTTCTTACCTCAAGTCTGGTACTCGTAGTTCAGGACTAGCCAAGTCAAAGCTGGAAGTTCTGCAAGTGAACCCCACCTCCCTTTACTATGATACATGTGCATGAGTAGTATAGCTCCTATGTAAGTCTTGCTGAGTACGATTTTGTACTCACGTTTTCTTATTCTATGTTTTAGATGAACCCACTGACCCCGAAGGTGGCTTCTTCATCGAGCTCGACGACTGAAGATCAAGCTAATCTAGTCCCAGTCAGACGACTGGTTCCCTCGTGGAGGGCTTGTGTTTAAATAAGGCTTCTTAAGCCATTTGTTAAACTTGTTTGTACTCAGACATACTTTGCTTCCGCTTGTTGTTGTAATGTTGGATCACATACTTGTGATCTCTGTGTGCACTCTGTAAGAGTTATCAATAAAATGTATAATTTGTAGAGAATTGCAATGATACCTACTGTTCATACAAGGCATGTGTGCTGCGTGTATGTTTATAACATGCATGTCTTTGTATGGGTTTTCGAGACCTTAGTTGTGATCTGGCTGGCGGTCTTTCATACACCAAGTGGCCCTTAGATGTGCGCAGCTTGGGGCATCATCAACATGGTCAGACTGTAGGACTAGCAGCCTTGGCCGAAGTCGAGTCTAGCCTTCTATAGTTATATAGTTACTCTGGGTATATAAGGGAACAACGTAAGGCTTCTTTTTTCTCCTTACCCCCTTCGTTCTGAGTTCTGAGTCACCCTCATCTTATTCTACGGGAAGATAGGACTAGGCTCTCCTCTGTCTGACTAGAACATCTTGTTGTTTGTTTCCTTGTAGCCGTAGGAAAGTTGTGATCGGTTTGTTAGAGTGGTTATGCTTCCTGATTTCTTACATCGTATGTAAGTGCTGTTTCCATGTTGTGAGAAATTGTATTTTTCTTGAAATTACAGACGTTATGCTGTCCGAGTCATTCCAGGTTTATCTCATAATCTGATGCATTTGCAAACTCCTTCTTTCTGTTTCAGATGGCAGATCTTCCCTCTCGGCAGATTGTTCGTTTGACCAGGTGCCTCGGTGTGCGTGGCCATCCCGCCACGTTGATCGAGATGATGTCCTATGTGGGATATCGATGGTATCCTGAGTACACCGTCGAGGAGCAGTTCCTTGACTTCAACCAGACCCAGTTCCACTGCATCGTCAGGATCTACCCGCACCACAATGGAGTCACTCATCCTATCCACTTTGGACATGGCATTGGCATGACTGAGAACATGGCTGTGCAGGATGCTACATACTCATGTATTACCCTGCTGAGAGAGGAGCACACTATGCTGAGAGAGACCTCGTTCCGCTATATCCCTGCTGCACTTCCAGGAGAAGAGGGATATTACACCGGACTCTACTCAGATCACTCTGGAGAAGATCCAGTACTTCAGATGACTGCTAGGTTTGCTAGTGATCGAGATCGTGATGCACGCGCTCTCCGTTTTGAGCTTCACGCCACCCGTGTTCGTCTGTATCGAGCACTGACACTTTTGGCACCCTTCCCGAGTGTTGGATCAGTCGAGTATGATGCTATCTACCCTGTGAGGACTCAAATGCCTTCTCGAGTTGCTTGGCCCGAGATTAGAGGCATTTTCCACCCCGTGGTCCTTTGCTTCCACCCTACGCTGGACCTAGGCCCCATCCTTGCCCAAATGGATATCAGGGTCCACAGGCCTCCGTGTTTTCCGATGGTCACCTTCAGCTACCGGGATACGCGGGTAACTTTTACGAGGACTACTATGGAGATGGAGATGAGTGAGACCGCTTGTGGTCTTACTTAGTGAGGATGTAATAGTATCTTAGTATATTGTACGCAAGGTGTCTAAGTTCCAAAGGCTTAGATAAATAATGTATAGGAAGTCAGAGTGCCTCTGAAGGATGTATCATCTTCATCACGTTTGTATTAGCTTGGTGCTTGTACTAAAACGATGTATGGTTTGTATGACAGCTTGTGAATATATGGCTTGTATGCTTTTATCACCATGTTGTCAAGATGATTACTTCCTTTGCTCTGTAATCCTTCCAGTACTTCAATACCTTGATTAGACTCTTCAAATCAACTCTGTTTGAATTTGGTTTTCACCTTCAGGATGTCTCAAGGAACCCGTGGCCAGCTTGGTCATGCCCAGGGTCGTGGGAATGAACAGGAGGAAGGCAACCTTCCACCCCCACCCACGATGGCTCAGGTTCTAATGGAGGTTGAGAGGAACCGCCGAGACTCTCACCATTTGCTGGAGGTCATTGCCCGCAACACCACTCAGAAGCGCAACGAGTTGGTGTCTCTGAACGACTTCATCCGGCTTCATCCCCCGGTTTTCAGTTACTCCACCGAGCCCCTTGACACCGATGACTGGCTTCGCAGCATCGAGAGGAAGCTCCAAGCAGGCCATGTTGCAGATGGCGACAAGGTCAGCTATGCCACCTATCACCTTGAAGGTGCAGCTAGCTCTTGGTGGGAGAACTTCCTGAACATGCGTCCCGTTGGACCGCCCACATCTTGGGATGAATTCTGCACTTCCTTCCGCGAGCACCACATTCCAAAGGGTCTTATGGATCGCAAGCGTGAAGAGTTCTGCAACCTCACCCAAGGCAGAAGGACTGTTGACGAGTTTAGTTGTGAGTTCAACCGACTTGCTCGTTATGCTACTGAAGAAGTCTCCACCGACGCAAAGAAGCAAGAGAGGTTCCGTCGTGGACTCAATTCCGGACTCCGTCGTGAGCTCAACCTACATGACTTTGCCACCTTCCAGGTCCTTGTCAACAAGGCCATCAAGGCAGAGGACATGAACACCCCAAATGACTTACGCAAACACCCTAGGGACGATGGTTCATCCAGTTCCGGCTCTCAGAAGCGCAAGATCTGGATCCCCAACAGTATGTTTCGCCAGAACAACCCACCGAGGCCATTCTATGTGGCGCCTCGTCCACCAACTCAGTTCCACCCAGCTCCACCAAACAACCCATCTCCACGCACTGTCTTTGGAGCCTGTTACAAGTGTGGTCAGGCAGGCCACTACTCTCACGAGTGCCCCCAGAACCAGCTCCAGAATCAGAATGCTCCACCCCGTGCCGGAGGCAACAACAATGGTCGTGGAAAGCCCCCCCAGAAGGTCTACACCACCAAACCAGCTCCTCCCGCCACTCGTGGACGTGTGAACCAGATTGCCGCCGAAGAGACTGACGACACCACTGACGTCATTCTTGGTACGCTCCCAGTCAATTATGTTTCTACTTCCGTTCTTTTCGACCCAGGAGCATCTCATTCATTCATGTCGGAAATTTATGCACTTCGTCATGAGTTATCCTTTGTTGAATTGTCCACCCCCATGATTATTCAAACTCCAGGGTCAAGATGGCAAACTAATAGAGTAAGCCACGGTAATCAAATTGAAATTGAGGGTTTAGTATTCCTTGCTTCACTCATAGCCCTCAAGTCTTCGGATATTGATGTCATCCTTGGCATGGATTGGCTATCAAGACAGAATGCCTACCTTGATTGCAGAGGCAAATCAGTGAAACTCACCCACCCTTCAGGCAAGACCGTCAACTACACCTCACCCAGAACAAGAACCCAAGTGTATTCTTTGAATGTACTTCCCCTTCCCGACCTTGAAGATGTTTCGGTGGTTCGTGACTTCCCGGATGTCTTTCCTGAAGAGCTGCCGGGAATGCCACCCGACAGATGTGTAGAGTTTATAGTGGATCTTGTGCCAGGAACCGCACCAATTTCTAGACGTCCCTACAAAATGGCCCCACGTGAGTTAGCTAAGCTTAAAACCCAACTGGAGGCTTTGTTGGAAAAAGGCTTCATTCGCCCTAGCTCATCGCCATGGGGTTGCCCCGTTCTGTTCGTAACGAAGAAAGATGGAACAGAAAGGATGTGCGTAGACTATCGCCCGCTCAATTTAGCGATGATAAAGAACAAGTACCCATTGCCCAGTATCAATGATCTTTATGATCAACTTGCAGGATCCTCTGTCTTCTCCAAGATGGATTTGAGATTAGGGTATCATCAAATCAAAATCCGAAACGAGGACATTCCCAAAACGGATTTTACTACTCGTTATGGTCTGTACGAGTACACCGTCATGTCCTTTGGTTTAACCAATGCCCCCGCCACTTTCTCACGCATGATGAATTCGATCTTCATGGAGTACTTAGATAAATTTGTTGTAGTTTATCTCGATGACATTCTCATCTACTCGAAGAACGAAGCAGAACATGCCGAACACCTAAGGCTGGTATTGATGAAACTTAGAGAGCATCGCCTGTATGCTAAATTCTCCAAGTGTGAATTTTGGCTACCAGAAGTGACCTACTTAGGCCACATGATTTCTGCAAAAGGCATTGCTGTGAATCCCGAGAGAGTTCAGGCCGTCCTTGAGTGGACTCCACCTGAATCGGTTAAGAAAGTTAGGAGTTTTCTTGGCCTAGCCAGCTATTGCCGTCGCTTCGTCGAGAACTTTTCTAAAGTTGCAAAGCCTCTAACTGAACTCCTCAAGAAAGATAAGAAATTCCTATGGACTCCCAAGTGCGAGGAAAGCTTTCAAGAGCTAAAAAGGAGATTGACTTCTACACCCGTACTTGCACCTCCAGACACCAAAAAGGATTTTGAGATCTATTGTGACGCATCACGGCAAGGGTTAGGATGCATACTTCTGCAAGATAGACATGTGGTAGCTTATGCTTCACGCCAGTTGCGGCAACATGAAGAGAACTATCCTACCCATGAACTTGAACTCGCTGCCGTAGTTCATGCCCTAACAACTTGGCGACATTACCTCCTTGGTAATCGTTGTGAGATCTATTCCGACCACCAAAGCCTCAAATACATTTTCACCCAGCCAGATCTTAATCTCAGGCAAAGACGCTGGATTGAGTTGATAAATGATTATGACGTAGGAATTTCTTACACCCCAGGCAAAGCCAATGTCATGGCTGATGCACTAAGTTGTAAGTCGTATTGTAACAACCTTATGTTACAACAGTATCAACCACTTCTATATGAGGAATTTTGCAACCTCAATCTTGAGATTGTTCCTCATGGCTATCTTTCTACCTTGGTGGCGAAACCAACTCTTGAGGATCAAATCATAGTTGCCCAAAGGCGTGCACGAGGTGTTCGCCGGATCAAGGAGAACATTGCTAGCGGAGTTGCTAAATGTTTCTCCACAGATAGCAAGGGAACGGTATTCTTTGGAAATCGTTTGGTAGTACCTAAGAATAGGGAACTAAGGCAACTCATCCTCAAAGAAGCCCATGACACACCCCTCTCAATTCATCCCGGTAGCACAAAAATGTACCGAGATCTACGCCAGAGATTTTGGTGGACCAGGATGAAGAGAGACATTGCTCAATTTGTTGCCGAATGTGATGTTTGTCGTCGCATTAAGGCAGAACATCAAAGACCTGCTGGTACACTTAAACCTTTGCCTATTCCAGAGTGGAAATGGGACAAAGTCGGTATGGACTTCATCACCGGCTTTCCAAAAACCCAGAAAGAAAATGACGCCATCTTCGTTGTCATAGATAGGCTTTCCAAAGTTGCTCACTTCCTTCCAGTTCGCGAGTCTATAACTGCTAGCCAGTTAGCGGACTTGTACGTCTCTAGAATTGTATCCCTTCATGGTGTTCCTTTGGAAATCAATTCTGATCGCGGTAGCCTTTTCACCTCAAGATTCTGGGGAAGCTTTCAGAATGCTATGGGAACTCATCTCTCCTTTAGTACGGCTTTCCATCCTCAGTCTAGCGGTCAAGTCGAAAGGGTTAACCAAATTCTTGAAGACATGCTCAGAGCTTGTGTTATATCATTCGGAAAGAATTGGGAGAAATCTCTTCCATTCGCCGAATTTGCTTATAACAATAGTTTTCAATCTAGTCTGAACATGGTTCCTTTTGAACTCCTTTATGGACGACGATGTCGAACACCACTAAACTGGTCAGAAACCGGTGAAAGACAATTCTTTGGACCGGACATGATCAAGGAAGCAGAAGAGCAAGTTCACATTGTTCGTGATCAATTGAAAGCAGCTCAGTCTCGTCAGAAAAGCTACTATGATCGTCATCATAGGCAAGAGAGCTACAATCTGGATGAGAAGGCTTACCTTCGGGTTACTCCTCTGAAGGGAACCCAACGTTTCGGTATCAAAGGCAAGTTGGCCCCACGTTACATCGGACCTTTCCGCATTCTTGCTAAACGTGGAGAAGTTGCCTACCAACTTGAACTACCCCCACACCTTCTGAATCTCGGGACGAGATTCTGTTGAGTGGGGGTGAGTTGTCAGAACCCTCTGTTAGGTGATGTGCTAGGGTTAGCAAGTCTCTTGCATCATATCAAAAATTTCAAAAGAAATCTTTGAAATCAAATTCACAAGCAAAATGGGAGAAGGAACCCCCCCAGATGAATTAATTCAAAAGGCCAGATAGAAATCTTCTCCAAAAATTCATGTTAGATTTTTGAAAAGTCTTATAAATGAGTGTGATCACATATCAAGTGATGTGGGACCCACCCCATGCTCATGGATTTTTCAAATATTCAAACAGTGCCTTGGAATTAATGAAAAACCCCTATTTGAGTTAAGATTCAAATTATTTGAATTTTAAAAAGTGCCAAACTTTACAAGTGGCTAGTCTACATTATTAAGAGGCCATATAAAAAGTTTCAGCATTTTAGAAAATGGCTAGGTATTTATTTTTTCTAGCCAAAACAAATGTCAGAAAAGAAAAACAGAAAAAGAAGCAGAAAACCTTACCTGGCGCCCAGGCGAGAGCAGCCCACCCAGCCCAGCCGGCCCACCAGGGGCAGCAGGGTATTCTTCCCCGCCCCGCGCCTCCAAGCTGCTCGGTGGAATGCCACCGAGCCAGCCATGGACGACACGTCGCCGTCGAGGACCTTCCAGGCCTCCTCGTGCATCCTTCTCGCGCCTGGAGACGCCTCTCGGCCGTCCCAATCCATCACCCCCTCCAGAGCTTCTTCCCCTCCTGCGCTCGATTTCGTCGCTGCCCGAAGCTTCACCGGAGCGCACCGCCGTGGACGATGTGGCCACCGTGCCCTAGAGCTCCAACCAGCAAGTCCACCGTGTTCCTCGTCCTCGACTTCGTCTTCACGCAGAAGCTGGAGCCCTAATTCCTCCCCGAGCCGACGCCATCGTCTTCAACCTCTCGCTGAACCCGCGAGCTCGCCGCCGTCGATTCCCCGCCAATGAAGCCTCCCTGAGCTTGCTGTTGCTTCCGTTCGATTCGCGGTGAGCTACTGAGCGTGTCCCCCAAGCTTCCAGCACCCCGCAACCCCTCTAGCCGATTTCACCATGGTAGCCGAGGAAGGTCGCCGCCATGGACGACGATGAGGTCGCCCCTGTGCCCCATCATCTCGTCCAGCGCGCGCGTTTGACTCCCAGTGGCTCTAGCATTCGAACGCGACCGTCCCAGCTTCAAGACGTGGCCTCTAGCCCCACTCCCGAACTCGCCGGTTCTCTGCCGTCGCCTTTGCTCATCGCCGACATCATTCCGGTGAGCCCCCGTGCTGCTCGTCTGTCCCAGATGAAGTGCGCGTGCCTGGGCTCCCGTTTGGTGGTCACGGCATGCCAAATGGTGGCCGAAGTCTCCCTCCCCGGAGCGCCGCCATGCGCTGGAGTCGCCGGCGTCTAGCCGCTGGTAGCCCGCCGATGTGGCAAGGGTGATTAGCCCTAATGCACCCCCCTGGTGTCACTGACGAGTGGGCCCAAGGCCACTAACTAACTCCCTCGTTAGTTTAACTAACCGGGTTAATTAACCCCCCCACTGACACCCCGGCCCCACTGGTCAGCCCTCTGCTGACGCCATGCTGGCGCAGTGCTGACGCAGTAAACCAGTTAAATCGTTTAAATTAAAACAGAGAAATTCCAGAAATTCCAGAAAAAGGCTGAAACTTTGGAAATTCATAGAAGATTAATATTAACTCCAAATTTAACAAATAATATATGAAATATGATCAGGAGAAAATAAGCTATCCAAATATCGAACTGTCAACCATGTTTGAGTTGAATTTAAATTGGGATCAGTAGCATTTGCTATTTGATTTAATTGGAATTAATTCAAATTCTTTTCAAATGCTTTTTCATTTTGAACCATATCAACATACTACATTTCAAACACACATCAGAGGCATATCATACACATTTCAAAATGGTTCAACTTGATCAAACAATGTCCTATGCAACTTGACTAAATTGAATTCAAATTGGAGTTTGAATTTGAAATTCAATTTGCAATATACGCCATTTAAATGGAATTGCTTCACACATCAAAGCATATACATCAAGTTTCAACCTTCAACCATGTGATTGTGCATTGTATTTACTTTGCTACCTTGTTTGTTGTTTGTCGAGTAGAGGTGGAACCGGAACAGGAGGCTTCCCCCTTCGTTGAAGACCCCGAACCCGAACCCGAACCTCGTCAGCAAGGCAAGCAAACCCCCATTGATCATGTCGATAAAATCTGAATTCCCTCTCATGTCTTGCTTATGCATTGTATAGGATGATTTCCATGCTACGTTTCTACCGCATAGATGAACCCATTCCTTTGCATGACCTATCATTTGTCACAGTAGTAGACAAACCACAATCCTAGCAAATGTAGGAGTTGATTGATATCATGTGACCCCTGCAAATGTTACTGCTTATTGCATGCTTAGAGTGATACAATGATGTTACTGTTATGTGAGTCAGGATGGTAGTGATCATGTTGATGATGGTAGAAAGGTGTTGGTGAATCTACCCTAATACAAGGTGAACGATGAGAGGCTGTGTAGGAGTACACGGTGGGTTGTCTCGTTGAACACCGCCCTAAGTCCGAGTTCTTGTGTGGTGATCCAAGATGAAGAGTACAACCACACATTGGGCTCACTGACCCCTCTCAGCTTACTAACTCATCCCTTTCGATGTCCAGATGTCGCAATAGTTCGGAGTTCTGGTAGGTGTGTGGCCTGGCTGCTAAGTGAGAGAACGGCTCATCCGAGACCGGCTTACGCACCACGCACACATCATCTGGGTCCACTTCGGTAAACCGGCCGGGTTCACGATAGTGGAAGCCAACCCAGGTAGGCGGCTTTCTTGGACTAGATAGGCTATGAGGTAACATTTGTGGTGAGCATCCTCGCTGGCACCCCTTGAATGGTGTCGAGATCAAAGGAGGTAAATGATGATCATGTGTGTGTAGTGGTACACCCCTGCAGGGTTAACAAAACTATTCGAATAGCCGCGTCCGCGGTTATGGACTGCTTGGAAAGCTTAGCTTGATTATTAGACAACTTGAACTGGATACTTCTAAAACACACCAAGATAAGTGTGAGTGCTATGGCGTGATTTCTCGTGGGGAAGTCGAGGAAGGCACCATAGTGGTGTAATTGGTTGGAGAAAGTAGTGGACTCGTGTACGCTTCTTACCTCAAGTCTGGTACTCGTAGTTCAGGACTAGCCAAGTCAAAGCTGGCACTTCTGCAAGTGAACCCCACCTCCCTTTACCTTGATACATGTGCATGAGTAGTATAGCTCCTATGTAAGTCTTGCTGAGTACGATTTTGTACTCACGTTTGCTTATTCTATGTTTTAGATGAACCCACTGACCCCAAAGGTGGCTTCTTCATCGAGCTCGACGACTGAAGATCAAGCTAGTCTAGTCCCAGTCAGACGACTGGTTCCCTCGTTGAGGGCTTGTGTTTAAATAAGGCTTCTTAAGCCATTTGTTAAACTTGTTTGTACTCAGACATACTTTGCTTCCGCTTGTTGTTGTAATGTTGGATCACATACTTGTGATCTCTGTGTGCACTCTGTAAGAGTTATCAATAAAATGTATAATTTGTAGAGAATTGCAATGATACCTACTGTTCATACAAGGCATGTGTGCTGCGTGTATGTTTATAACATGCATGTCTTTGTATGGGTTTTCGAGACCTTAGTTGTGATCTGGCTGGAGGTCTTTCATACACCAAGTGGCCCTTAGATGTGCGTAGCTTGGGGCATCGCGATGCGATTGCTCGAGACTCCGTCTCGTGTACACTTTGTGGTATGATCGAGCCCGCCCTAGACCCCGACTAAGTGATCGGGATGGAGTAAGTCTATGTAAGAGTTATGAGATAGTCGATAGTATGGTTGAGGCGACTTGTCTGTGAATATGGGAGTTCATCACCCATATCATTAGACTTGTGTGCGGACGATGAGGACCCATCTCAGTTGATCATCCGGCCTGGATGGGATGCCCCTCACGTACGATGCTTTCCGAGAACGTTCTGTGCTTGGCCTTGTCTGCTTATACAAGTGGGTACGGTTCTCGGCTCTCCATATGACTATGTCGTAGCGGGACTTGCATACACTAACCCCGGGTCCCGACAACAACACAAGTTGCAATTGTGAGATGAGATGGGATGGAGGTGGAGATGGTGCTGATTTTGGGGATGATGTTGATGATGATCTCGATGATGCCCGTGATGATGATGATGACAATGGCGATGATCTCCCCTTCCGGGAGGTGATCTCCCCGGCGAATTTCCCGCTGGAGATGGCTTTTTCTTCTCTGTAGGTTTCCGCCACGAGGCGGCGGTGAAACTCCGAAACTCCTCCTGTTCTAGGGTTTTTATCCCAGGGGGTAATTTAGGCCAGAGGGGGCACCGAGGTGGGCCACCAGGCATCCAGGAGGGTGCCTGGCGCGCACTACGGGGGGGCGGGGGGGGGGGGGGGGGCGCCAGGGACCCTTCTGCTTGCCTGATGGGTCCCCTTGGGTCCCTCTTCGGTGAACTCCAGTGAATCTTCAAAAAAATGATCTCCGTCAAATTTCATCGAATTTGGAGTTGATCTGATTCAGCAACTTGATGTCCACTTTTCACCGCTGAATTCTGTTTCTGCTGCTTCGGCACCGGAAAGTTGCAAACTGTGTAAAACAAGCCAAAACAACATAAGAACAATACTTTAAAGTGGAATATATCAATGAATAGGGCTAAATTACAATATAAAATAGTGATGCATTTTGGACGTATCAACTCCCCCAAGCTTAGACCTCGCTTGTCCCCAAGCGATTACTAAGCTCGGCAAAAATGTTCACAAGTTTAGAGAGTGAAGTGTCGATAAAAGAATACGGACTAGAAGCATCAAAATTTCTCACCGAACTGAACCATCCTCAACAGGAACCTCAACTCATAAGGTCCTTATGAGAAAGTAGTATCAACTATAACAAAGTAGGACCAAGAAAACTCATCAAATCATAGCAAACATAGCCTTGTTCAAGGACCAATTAATAACTTTTACTTTTGCTCTTTTACTTATAATGGAACCAGTTGAAGCTTTTGAAAGAACATGTTATTAGTCAAGAAGTGAACATGTTAACACAAAGGAAGATGTTTACTTGGCATAAGCCTTGAAACAACTTACTTATCAAAAGATAATGTCAACAGAGATGTAACATGCTAACTATCAATGCAGCTTTATATGCAAGAATATTTATCAAAATCAAGTGTCTGTTCTCTCTCAGGAAGGAAGGAAGTAGGAAGGACTGACTCAACACAAAATAAAGGATAAACCCCGTGCAAAAGGGTAAGAAGGGAAAACTCGTGTGCCATCTCTAGATCAAACAGAATAAAACAGACTTTGGGAGGTGCATGATCCGTCAACGACTGCTGATAGATAACTCACTCACTTCATGATTTAGACATGTTTCGAGGAACGGCTCCCATGTGGGGACGATCACATCCCCTTAAATTCATTTTCTTATCACTCATAAATGGGCGAAGGAACTTGTGTGTTAGTATTTATCTTTTACGAGCTGGGCACTGATACGTCCAAAACGTATCTATAATTTCTTCTTGCTTCATACCTCTTTTGTGTGATATTGCTATGATATTGATGAGCTTCCATACACTTTTGATCATATTTGGACTAACCTATTAACTCAGTGCACCCCAGTGCCAGTTCCTGTTTTCTGCTGTTTTTCTATTTCAGGTTTCCCCCTTATTAAAAGTACCAGAAAAATTCCGGGAAAATAGAGGAAAACTCAGCGTACCGGAAGCTTCGAGAAAAGCCCAAGAGGGGCCAGAGGGGAGCCAGGGGGGCCCAGGCGGCTAGAGGGCGCGGCCAGGCCCCTGGCCGCGCCAGGGGGGCGCGTGGAGCCCCTGGCCCACCTCTGGCTTCCCCCTTTCGCCTATTTATTCCCCGTGACGAGAAACCCTCGGGGACAAAACCCTTTTTCGCGATCTCTCCTCTGTTCCGCCGCCGCCGCGCTTCCAAGATCGGGAGCACCAGAAGACCTCTTCCCGGCACCCTCCCGGAGGGAGTAATCACCTCCGAGAGCCTCTCCACCACCATGGATGCTTCTCGGATGAACCGTGAGTAGTCCAACTTGGACCATGGGTCCATGATCAGTAGCTATGTGATGTTCTCCTCCCCTCTTTGTTCTTCATGGATTAGACCTCGTGAGCTGCCCTACATTATCGAGGCACATATGTAATCTTTCTGCTGTTGCTATGCTGAGTTTGCTGGGATCCGATGGATTATGAGATTATGTTCAGATTGTGATTGAGTTATATATTCTCTACTTTTATATTTATGTTCTTGAGTAACTCTTGCATGTTCACCGTTGCTGTTTATTGCTTTGGCCAAGTAGTAGGTAGTGACTCCAAGAGGGAGCGTTATGCATGATTGTGGGTTCATGCCCCCCGATGACTAGCTTGAGTGACAGAAACATGAGTCTAGGGGATGTGCTGTTGCCACAAGGGGGAAACAACGGTGTTTGTAACCTCGGTTGCAAGTATTGTTTACTTTACGCAAATTTCTTTAATGCAGTTGTCCGTTGCTTTGAGTTTACACTTTGGGTGGGATTCGCAATTTAATACCAGCGAGATGTTCTGGATAGATATCTCAAGGTGGATGATTACTGGGTAGATGCAGATGGATTTCTGTCTACTTGTCTTGGCGTACCGCCCGTGCTTTTGAGCCTCTTCCTTTCTGTTTTGCATAATTAGCATTGGTTTGCGCACATAATCCTGTCAATTTCCTAGCTGTAATTTGTTTACCTCGCATGGATGTTTTATCATCTTTAGGGAGAGAGACATCACTAGTGAACATCATGAGATCCAGGTCCATACTTCCACCACTGTTTACACTATCAATTTACTTTTAGTATTTACTTTTCAGTTGCTATCACTATCACTATTATCTCGTGCTTTTTATCCTTTGTAAACAATAAGGCCGGAGGAATTGACAACTCCTCTGTACTCGTTGGGAGCAAAGCTATCTGTTGTGTCTGCAGGTCCAGGCAAAGCAAGTGATTATCATAAAACGGCGCCTCACTTTCCGAACCACCTACTTGTCGACCTTGGAGTCCTACTGGAGACAATCTAAACCTTAGCATATTCGCTAAGGGAAATTTGCCGCTATCTTCATCTCACCTTCCACTTGGGGTAACCAACGGGGGCGAGAAGTTATCTCGTGTATCAAGCAAATTTCTGGCATCGTTGCCGGGTACTCCACTCTTCAAGATAGGGGAGTTGCACACTATCTTTTATCTTTGATTTTTAGTCTTGTTAGTTTACCTTTTAGTTTTTGCTTTAGTGTCTTTTATCAAAAATAAAAAAAAACAGTTATCTTGCCTTTATTTATCCTTTCTGTTTAGTCAAACATGTTAGGATTTGGTGCCTTGAGGGAGTCTGAGGTCTTAGACTTCCATCAAAGGGATGGAGAAAATATGAAGAAGGCTTGGGATAGAATTTCTGATGCACATAGGAGAGTTATGCCTTGGATACCTATAATAATTGTGCTTAGAAATTTTTACCATGGTCTTTTTAGATGGTGAAAGCACTCTCTTGATATTATAGCTGAAGGGGATTTCTTAGCTTGTGATGAAGCTAGAGCTCTTGAAATTATACATGGTCTATCTAGTTACTTTGTTTATGATCATAGTTTTGATACTGTTATAGATAGACTTGCTACTATTGAAAAAAGATTGGATGCTCTAGACTTGAAAAAGGCAAAGAAATCCCAACCAAATAAGAAAGATGTTTATGAGATAGATGGTGACTGGGAACCCTTTGTTAGAATTAGCATCTCTAACCAAGACTTCCTTTCCTTGTGTGACATTGGATCTATGGTTTCTACTATGCCAAAAGTTGTTTATGATTCTTTAAAATTTAACATGGACAAATTATCATCATATCATGAACATGCTAATGGAGATATTTCTGAGATCCAGGGGAGGATAAAAGAGGTACCAGTGACATTCCTTAAGGGGAATGCAATGGTTGATTTCTTTGTCATGAAGCCAAACCAAGGAAACATAGTGCTTGGGAGGGATTTCCTCCGAGCCATGAAAGGCTTCATTGATATAGGTAAGGGACAAATACGCTTACGCGGGAAAGCCAAAGGTGTGTACCCTTTCCCTAAGAGAAGCAAGAATGAACTTGTTCAGGAACCATTTGCATCATATTATAACTCCGATTATTATGATGATCTTTGATTCCTTCTATTTGCATTAAGCCTAGCTAATGGATTTAAAGAAGCGCTTTCGGGAGGCAGCCCGCAACGAATTTAGGTTTTCCTTTTTGTTTTTCTTCTGTTTTTAGTGTTCTTGATGATTGTTACTACTGTAGAAACATCATTGTATCTTTACTTTTCAATCTTTGTGCCTTTTGTAGCCTCATACGATAAGGGGAATGAAAGTTGTGACATGCTGTCCAGAAAACAGATTCTGTCCTCGTGATTAGAAAAATCATAGAAAAATCCCAGTTCATCTTTTTGAGTTGAGTTTCTTACACAGCGTGTTATATACAATTACGAAACTTTAGTATGTTCTGAGTTTTTTGATTTGAGTTGAAGAAGTACCCCTAAAAAATTCGTTTTTACCTGCTGGTCTGTTTTTCAAAGATTCTGTCCTGTTTTGCTTTTTCTTCGTTTTGCAAACCTTAAGCTTGCTTTTTCTTTGCAAAAACTTGTTGGCAATCTCGGGAAACAGTAGCTCTTCAAGTTTATCTTTATTTCCAGTAGAGAGAAAATTATTTATTATGGGTACTAACCTCGCTAATCAGATTATGATGAGTTATGTATGAAGGGAGTTTCAAGTGTGCGAGGGAAGATGATGAAAGAAGATTAAGAAGTGTCAAACATTCAAGCTTGGGGATGCCCCCATGCATCCCCAAGAAATATTGAAGGAGACTCAAGCGTCTAAGCTTGGGGATGCCCTCGTGCATCCCCTTCTCCATCGACAGTTATCAGTTCGTCTCTCGTCTCACTATATTTTTATCACTTCATGCGTTATGTGCTATGCTTGGAGCGTCCCGCTCTTAGGTTTAGTTTTTAGTTTTTATTTGGCTTTGCTTGCTTTTCATAACAAGTTAGAACCCACCTTTCTTTGTGTGGGAGAGAAACACGCTTCACTTCCAAAATTTAGAACACAACATATGACTTTTCATGCTTATCTTTGCTGTGTTTGTTCTTTATCTTTCCGTAGCTGCTGTCATGCTTTGCTCTTAGCTTTCATGTTTATCTTTTAAAGAGATTTTGTTTAGTTTCTTTCTGGAACTCTCTTGAGTTTTCATGTTTATCTTGTTTAGAGAGTTTGCCTGTTGCACTGAGTTTTGTGTCTTGACTTGAAGTAGGTAATTGAGGTTGCTACTCTTTTTGTAGTAGTAACTTGCAAAAGTTTTGAGGTGTTGTCTTGAGTAATGTTTGGACTTTTGGTTTCAAGAGCTTTAGCCTATTAGTGATAGATGTCGTATTTTGGGCAATCCGTGTTTATTTTCGAAAACCTACAAATTAGTTGAGAAATTTAGCTACTAGTTGGATCACTACTCTTTTGAGGGGTCTAATATTAGAGTAAACTCACGTACCATGAGTCGAGGATGCGCAAGGATAACCAAACCCCCATACACTCCTCCTCGGGGTACTTGTATCTTTGTGAACCTCCTTATTAGGTTGAGAGTTACCGATAATAAGTGCATGAGTTCTTCGTACTAATGTGAGTATTCGAACGTTGACACTTCCACCTTCCCATATTTTGCTAGCCTTTCCTGTGCCGTGCATTGCTTTCTTCTCACTCCGAGAGTTAGCGTCCACTTTAGCCGGTACATCCAAACCCTTGGCATGATACGCTCTATCATCATAAGCCTCCTTATATCCTTCCTAAAAACAGCCACCATACCTACCTATCAAGGCATTTCCATAGACTTTCCAAGATACATTGCCATGCAACATCCATCTTCTCATGACTTGATCTTCATGTCATACATGCTACTTGATTGATCGATGAGCCGCATGCTAGTTGGGCCTTGCCCTAATCATTTCTACATGACGCGCTAGTATCATTGCATATCCTGCTACACTGGCAGAGGCATACATTTGCATACATCATGATAGTTACATTTTCTTTATGATTCGAGTACTTTGTAAAGTGTGAAAGATCTTCTATACTTCTTTGTAATATATAGAGTGTTGCCCCTAAGTGAGGAAAAGATCCCAAAGTGGAAAAATTAAAAGATCCCAAAGAGGAATTAAAAGATCCCAAAGAGGACAAATGAGAGTTAAATATAAAGAGCCATTGAGGCCACAAAAAATACAAAACAATAATAAAAAATAGAAAAATAAAAAAAAGAGAAAGAGAGAAGGGGGTACACTACTATTCTTTTTGAGAAGATCCACACTCGTACTCCATCTTGTATCTTGTACTCCATAGAGACTATCATTCATGCATATAACTATGTGGGGACATTCACACTATAGAACTTGGCTTGTATATTCCAATGATGAGCCTCCTCAAATGAGCTCTAGGTCTTTTTGAGCAAGCAAGTTGGATGCACCCCCACTAGTTCCATTGGAGAGATTTTAGCTCATATGTGCACCCGTTGCATGACAATCCCTACTCCTCACATCGTATCTATCATTTGGATTTCTCTCGCCTATGATTGTCCTCATTGATGTGAGCCTTTCACACCTTTTTGTCTTCCTCCTCCACCATATTCTCTCTTCGCCATCCTAAGTGTCAACTTTCTTTCTTACGCTCATCCATTGCATGAGTGCTCAAAATGTCGAAAAGGAGTGGATCATTTTGACTTGTACCTGGCTAGTGGTCTGGGGATGAGTCAAGATAAGATTCCAAAGAAGAACAAGTGTGACACTTTAGTAGATTGAGTTCTCAACAATAAAAATACTTTTTCTCGCATATCACTATCCCCTTTCTTGCACGCAAACACCATTTGGAGACCTTTGAGTCACGGATAGCGAGAGCTCTTGCACATTTATGTTCTTATGTTGCTTGTTTCAATACTAGATATAGACTCTTGCCTGTTATGACTTGAATTGAATTTCATGCTTTGATTGCTTTACTTACAAAGTTCTTATATGGTTGTTAGCATGTCACCACAGAAATTATGCCTGTTATCATTTACCTACTCGAGGACGAGCAGGAATTAAGCTTGGGGATGTTGATACGTCCAAAATGTATCTATAATTTCTGCTTGATCCATGCCTCTTTTGTGTGATATTGCTATGATATTGATGAACTTCCATACACTTTTGATCATATTTGGACTAACCTATTAACTCAGTGCACCCCAGTGCCCGTTCCTGTTTTCTGCTGTTTTTCTATTTCAGGTTTCCCCCTTATTAAAAGTACCAGAAAAATTCTGGGAAAAATATAGGAAAAATCAGCGTACCGGAAGCTTCGAGAAAAGCCCAGGAGGGGCCAGAGGGGAGCTAGGGGGGCCTAGGCGGCCAGAGTGCGCGGCCAGGCCCCTGGAGCCCCTGGACCACCTCTGGCTGCCCCCTTTCGCCTATTTATTCCCCGTGACGAGAAACCCTCGGGGAAAGAACCCTTTTCCGCGATCTCTCCTCTGTTCCGCCGCCGCCGCGCTTCCAAGATCGGGAGCACCAGAAGACCTCTTCCCGGCACCCTGCCGGAGGGAGTAATCACCTCCGGGAGCCTCTCTACCACCATGGATGCTTCCCGGATGAACCGTGAGTAGTCCACCTTGGACCATGGGTCCATGATCAGTAGCTATGTGATGTTCTCCTCCCCTCTTTGTTCTTCATGGATTAGACCTCGTGAGCTTCCCTACATGATCGAGGCACATATGTAATCTTTCTGTTGTTGCTATGCTGAGTTTGCTGGGATCCGATGGATTATTAGATTATGTTCAGATTGTGATTGAGTTATATATTTGATTCTCATCTTTTATATTTATGTTCTTGAGTAACTCTTGCATGTTCTCCGTTGCTGTTTATTGCTTTGGCCAAGTAGTAGGTAGTGACTCCAAGAGGGAGCGTTATGCATGATTGTGGGTTCATGCCCCTCGATGACTAGCTTGAGTGACAGAAACATGAGTCTAGGGGATGTGCTGTTGCCACAAGGGGGAAAACAACGGTGCTTGTACTTGCGGGTGCAAGGAATGTTTACTTTACGCAAAGTTCTTTAATGCAGTTGTTCGTTGCTTTGGGTTTACACTTTGGGTGGGATTCGCAATTTAATACCAGCGAGATCTTCTGCATAGATATCTCAAGGTGGATGATTAGTGGGTAGATGCAAATGGATTTCGGTCTACTTGTCTTGGCGTACCGCCCGTGCTTTTGAGCCTCTTCCTTTCTGTTTTGCATAATTAGCATTGGTTTGCGCACATAATCCTGTCAATTGCCCAGCTGTAATTTGTTTACCTCACATGGCTGTTTTATCGTCTTTAGGGAGAGAGACATCACTAGTGAACATCATGAGATCCAGGTCCATACTTCCACCACTGTTTACACTATCGATTTGCATTCAGTATTTACTTTTCATTTGCTATCACTATCATTATTATCCCGTGCTTTTTATCCTTTGTAAACAACAAGGCCATAGGAATTGACAACTCCTCTGTACTCGTTGGGAGCAAAGCTATTTGTTGTGTGCGCAGGTCCAGGAAAAGCAAGTGATTATCATAAAATGGATCCTCACTTGCCGAACCACCTACTTGTCGACCTCGGAGTCCTACTGGAGACAATCTAAACCTTAGCATATTCGGTAAGGGAAATTTGCCGCTATCTACATCTCACCTTCCACTTGGGGTAACCAACGGGGGCGAGAAGTTATCTCGTGTATCAAGCACTCATGCCAGTTCCTTCTCGTATTAGGGTTTTGCATATTAGACATGCAATCCCAAGATAAAACTTGTCCAAATTAAGAAGATCAAGGGTTACCCACCACTTCCTCATGAGCTGAATCAGAGGCACAAAACAAAATATTTTGAACATCTAAAGGTAGCACATAAATTATATACTTTAGGAGTGGTAGTGGAATACCACAAATAGGAAGGTATGGTGGACTCAAGTGGAAGATGTTGGTTTCAGGGTATGGAAGTACAAGCAGAATTCTGCTTGGTACAGATTTTTGGCTAGCAAGGCTTTGAGAGACCAGACGATTGATGATGACTTGGATGCAAGCAATATAAAGCATAAACATTAAAACTAGCATGCCACATCAAGTTGTCTTCCTTGTCAACATAACACTTCAAGCATAATAACACAAAGGTTTTGGCTATGTCGCTACTTTGAGAAAAACATGCTTGTTGTTATGATCAAAGCTATACTTGCCAAGATTAAATAAAGTTTTCGAAGCCATACCTGATATAAGGTCAATACTCCCCATAAGAATCAGCTCATAATGTCGATTGCGTGAAGAGAATACCGTGTGCAGCGAAGAAACCAATAGACTTCTCATTAATATTCCTTCATAGACGAATCCACACTCACAGATACAAAACTCTAAACAAAAGGAGTGATAGACCTCAATGCAACACCTATTTCATAAAGTAACTTCCCTAGACATGATACGACTCTACTTGACTCCTAAAGACAAAGATAAAGATAAAGATACCGGGACTCCCCCAAGCTTGGAACAAGCTGAGGGGGTGCCATTACCCGAGGAGATTTACTCCTCATTCTTGTTCTTGTTGATCACATACTCCTTGGCGAAGCGCTTCCAAGGGAAAGGTTCTCCAGTCTCGAAGGACATTCCCGTCTCCAGGATCCTGCACTCAACACCCAAACCTATGCGTAAGAACTTAAGTTCATACTCACAGTTCTGGTTCTGCAGATCATAGATCTGTGCTTGAAGCTCATAAACTTTTTCTTCTAGTGCGGCCAAACTTGACCACATCTCCTTCATCTCCTTCTTGTGGGAAGCCTCTATCTCGTTCATGATGTCGAAGTTAGCTTCAACACCACGCTCCACCATCTTCTTGAACTTGAAGACCTCATGTTCCATCTCCTTCAGCCGCTCCTCGGTGCTCCCTCCCTTGACTGGTCCCTTCAGATCTTCCTTGTGGAGGACACCATCCTCCACACGAAGGATCTGGGGTGCTTCCTCACCTCTGCGAGGTAAGGATCGATGACGTTGACGACAAACTTGTCCTTGGGGGAACTTGGGGAAGCCATGGCACCTAGATCTGCTGAAAGTTTTCCTGGCAGAAACATCTCAAGAAGAAAACACGCGAAATCGAGAGATACGGTGCCGGGACGATCCGGGCAAATATATAGCCAAAATTTCCGCAACAGAAGGAAGGTTTCAAGCCAAGGTGGAGTCGGAGTCGGAGTCCGGGGCCCCCAGGAGGGTGCCTGGCGCGGCCAAGAGGGGGGCGCGCCGAGAGGCCTCTTGGCCCCCCTGGAGCTCCTCTCCGTCTCCACTTGGGCTTGGAATTTTCCTAATTTTGCAAAAACCTTGAAAATTAAACTTTTATTAACGTTCGTGATGTTTCCTTACCGTAATACATACCTTTTCTTATTCTTCTCCTGCCGGTGTCTGAAACTGGGCGCAACATGTTCTTCATGAGTTCTTGTATATATCATGTTCACATCCACATGGATAGGATCACCTGCCATGTAATGTTTGAGTCTTTTTCCAGTCACAACTTGAGATTTGGTGCCTTCAAAATTGTTAATCTTGATTGCACCGGACCGATATACTTCTTCGATATGAAAAGGTCCTTCCCATCTGGAAAGTAGTTTACCTAGAGAAGACCTGAAACGAGATCTAAACAACAAAACTTTATCACCAACATTAAATTCACATTTCAGAATCCTTTTATCGTGCCACTTCTTTACCTTTTCTTTGAACATTTTAGCGCTCTCGTAAGCTTCACTTATCCACTCATCTAAAGAAGTCAAGTTCATGAGACACTTTTCACCAGCTAAATTTGGGTCAGCATTCAGCTCTCTGACAGCCCAGAAAGCTTTGTGCTCTAACTCTAATGGCAAATGGAAAGCTTTGCCATAGACCATCTTATACGGAGACATGCCCATGGGGTTTTTGTAAGCAGTTCTATACGCCCATAGAGCATCTCCTAACTTCTTTGACCAGTCATTTCTAGAACTGTTTACTGTTTTCTGTAAGATCAACTTGATCTCTCTATTGGTGAGCTCAACTTGCCCATTAGTTAGAGGGTGGTATGGTGATGCAATTCTATGATTGACATCGTACTTGGCTAGAGATTTCCTAAAAGCTCCATGCGTGAAGTGTGACCCTCCATCTATCATGAGGTACCTTGGTACACCAAACCTGGGAAAAATTACATCCTTGAGCATTTTCAAAGATGTCTTGTGATCAACACTCTCAGTGGGGATTACTTCAACCCACGTGGTTACATAATCAACATCAACTAAGATGTTTGTGTACTTGTGTGAAGGAGGAAAAGGACCCATGAAATCAAAACCCCAGCAATCGAAAGGTTCGATTACTAGTGAGTAATTCATAGGCATCTCATTTCTCCTGCTAATGTTACCAACTCTCTAACACTTATCGCAAGATAGAACGTACCTTCTGGCGTTCTTAAAAAGTGTAGGCCAATAAAACCCTGATTGTAGAACTTTATGTGCGGTCCTTTCACCGACATGATGCCCTCCATAGGCACTATCGTGACATTGTCGAAGAATGTCTTTCTGCTCGTGCTCCGGTATACACCTTCTTACGATCCCGTCCGCACCATATTTATGAAGATGTGGGTCATCCCAAAAGTAATGCCTCAAATCCGTGAAGAATTTCTTCCTCTGCTGAAATGTAAAACCTGAGGCAAAAAGTTTGCAACGATAAAATTAGCATAATCTGCAAACCAAGGATCGGAATGAGATTGTACTTTTACAACAGCAAGTTGTTCATCTGGAAAACTGTCGTTGACTGGAATAGGATCGTGCGGAATATCTTCCATCCTTGAAAGGTTGTCCGCCATCAGATTGTCTTCTGATTTTATATCGACAATCTACAAATCAAATTCTTGAAGAAAGAGTACCCATCTTATGAGCCTTGGTTTGGCATCCTTTTTCTGCATAAGATACTTAATGGCAGCATGGTCAATATGGATAATAACCTTAGAATCAACAATATACTGCCTAAACTTATCACAAGCAAACACCACTGCCAAGAATTCCTTCTCGGTAGTAGCATAATTCTTTTGAGCACTATCAAGGGTTTTGCTAGAATAGTGTATGACATTCAACTTCTTATCAACCCTTTGTCCTAAAACACCTCCAACAGCAAAATCACTAGCATCACACATAATTTCAAAGGGAAAATTCCAGTCAGGTGGTTGTACTATAGGAGCGGTTATCAAAGCTTTCTTAAGAACTTCGAAAGCTTCCTTACAATCTTCATCAAATACAAAAGGAACGTCCTTCTGGAGAAGATTGTTGAAGGGTCTCGAGGTCTTACAAAAATCCTTGATATATCTTCTATAGAAACCAACATGACCGAGAAAACTACGAATACCTTTGATGTCCCTTGGATAGGGCATTCTTTCAATAGCTTCAATATTTGCCTTGTCCACTTCAATTCCCCTTTCGGAAATCTTGTGACCAAGGACTATACCTTCGTTAACCATGAAATGGCACTTCTCCCAATTAAGCACCAAATTTGTTTCTTCACATCTCTGCAAAAATTTATTAAGATTGTGGAGACAGTGGTCAAAGGAGGTTGCATAGAAGGAAAAGTCATCCATGAAGACCTCCACAATCTCCTCACAGAAACCATGAAATATAGCAGACATACACCTCTGAAAAGTAGTAGGTGAATTACACAAACCAAAAGGCATACGCCTATAAGCATAAGTACCGTAAGGACACGTGAAAGTGGTCTTCTCTTGATCCGCGGTGTTAACATGAATCTGAGAGAAGCCAGAATACCCATCAAGATAGCAAAAGTGGGTGTTTTTAGACAGCCGCTCAAGCATCTGATCAATAAAGGGCAGAGGATGGTGGTCCTTCCGGGTGGTCTTGTTCAACTTCCGGAAATCAATACACATTCTATATCCAATAATAGTCCGCTGAGGTATTAGTTCATTTTTATCATTAGGAACAACATTCATACATCCTTTCTTAGGAACACAATGAACTGGACTTACCCACTTACTATCAGCTATAGGATAGATGATACCTGCGGCTAGAAGTTTGAGAACCTCCGTCCTAACCACGTCCTTCATCTTTGGGTTCAACCGTCGTTGATGATCAACAACCGGTTTAGAACTAGGCTCGAGATTGATAGTATGTTGGAAAATGGATGGACTGATACCCTTAAGATCATCAAGAGTATAGCCAATAGCACCTCGGTGTCTGCGGAGTGTCTCAAATAATTGCTCTTCTTCATACCCTGAAAGGTTAGAATTGATAATAACAAGATATACTTTCTTTTCATCTAAATAAGCGTACTTGAGCGTATCGGGAAGTGGTTTTAGATCAAACACCGGGTCTTCTTTGGGTTGCGAGAGGATTCATAAAGGTTCAACCGGGAGGTTGTGCTTCAGGATAGCAGGTTGTCTTAAGAATATGTCTTCTAGCTCATTGCTTTCCTGCATACGCATGTCATTCTCGTGGTCTTCCATAAATTGCTGCAAGGTGTCGTCGGGAGGGATTGCGATAGAAGAAATTTCTTCAATAATTTTTTCATTACTAGAAAAATCAGTACCACGAGGCTGCTTAGAAAACTTAGAAAAATTAAATTCATACGGCTCACCGTTGAATTCAACAAAAACTTATCTTTCTTGCAATCTATTATAGCTCCGCAAGTGCTGAGGAAGGGCCTACCAAAGATAATAGGGCAAAAACTATCTTCCACTGAACCAAGTACAAGAAAGTCAGTAGGATATTTTACCTTCCTGCAGAGTACTTTAATGTCTCTTACAATCCCAACTGGAGAGATTGTCTATTTATTTTCAAGATGAATCATGACATCTAGGTCTTCGATCTCACACGGCTGAATCTCGTGCATGATCTCTTGATAAAGTGAGAAGGGAATAGCGCTGACACTGGATCCCAAATCACATAGCCCATAGTAGTTATGCTCTCCTATTTTGACAGATACAACAGGTGTACCTGAAATTGGGGCTTTGTTCTTGGCTGTGACAATGTTAGTGGAAACAACACAAAAACTAATAGTAGATTCTTCAATATCACTGGTTACCAGATCCTTAACCATTGAAACTTGAGGCTTGACCTTGATCAGGTCCTCAGGTTCATCAGTGGTCCTTCATTTTTGTTTAGAATACAAGTAACAAAAGAGTGATCCTTTATCCTTGAGGGATAAGGAGGCAGTTCATACACAATTGCCGGTAAAACAGGATCATTAACATTAATCTCAATAGGTGACTCCTTGAAAGGTTTATGATGTTGACTCTCGTTCTTCTTAGAAGAATCAACATGAGAAGCAAAGTCCTTGCAAAAGTCAATCATTAGCTGGGAATCAAGACCAATTTTAGAGAAAAAGGTATTAAAGTAATCAGTAACTCTCAATGTAGTCATGCTCATAGTTTATAGCGGGTTCAATTCCTTTATCAATTTCCCAGTCTTCAGTATTCTTCTGGATCCTTTCAATAAGATCCCATTTTTCTTCTATACTTCTGGTCTGGAATACCCCGCTAGAGGAGGCATCCAACATCTCCTTGTCTTGACGAGAAAGCCTGGAATAAAAATTTGTAAGTATAATTTCCTTGGGGATCTCATGGTTGGGACATTTGAGCATCAGGTACTTCAGTCTCCCCCAAGCTTGAGTGATGCTCTCTCCGTCGCGAGACCAAAAGTTGTAGATGTAGTTCCTGTCTTGGTGAATTTCACGAAGAGGATAAAACTTTGCATAAAAGAGAGACATAAGCTCTTGCCATTCAAGAAAATCAGAGTTATCGAGTAGCTTATACCAATCTAAAGCTTTATCTTTAAGTGATACGGAGAATAATTTCTTCATGATGAACTCCACCGTTACACCTGCAAGCTTAAATAAAGAACATAATTATGACAAATATAGCAGGTGTTCTCCCGGATGTCCTTCTCCTGTATAACGATTAGCCAAGACATAATCAATAATACCAGTTGGTATTTTATAGGGAACAATTTCAGTAGGGGTAGGAGTAACCACCACAGTTGTGGGGCGGCTCCTCAACAGCAAAGAACCAACAGTAGAGGGGTCCATAAGGACTGAGGGTAGCAACAACAAAAAATAAAAACAGCAACACAAAGTAAAGGTTTCCTTACCGGCTTCACTTACCAATAGCGCTACACTCCCCGGCAACGGCGCCAGAAAAGCTCGTTGATGGCGGAGAAGTTGATAGGTTTAGTTGGGTTGCCTTCCCTGTCAACTGCGCCAATAGACGATTCTTGATAACCCACAAGTCTAGGGGATCAATTGTAGCTTTTCGATAAATAAGGATGTCGATCCCAACGAGGAGCAGAAGGTACTGACAAGTGACTCTGGATAAGGAAAAGGATGCACACACTGAAAGGTAAATATTTAGGGGTTTTTGGTTTAAGCAACAGAAAGGTAAAATACAAGCAAAGTAAACATGGTAACTGAGAAGTAGCAAGTGGCCCAATCCTTTCACAAGGATAAGCCTAGGAACTGAACTTATAAAAGCTAAATCATTCTCGAGGGAACACGGGAGAGATAGTCAAGTTATTTTCACCATATTCCGCCAAGTAGTATGTATAGTATCGATAAGTGTCGGTGGGTGGATCAATGCTAGTACACCTTCTAGACTAAGATAAGTGCACTCTTATGATCACACACCTTGCAAGCATCCGCAAATTCAAGGTAGTAATTAAGGCATAAGCCTAAACACAGCATTACGATCGAGGATCCATAACTCCCTTGTGCAAAAGTGTGCGAACTGGGGTTCAGGTTTCCGTCACTCCGACAACTGTAACTGCCCAGTTTTCACAAAAATTAAAAAAAATGTTTTCGGTGAGAATTGTTTGATTGTCTGCTTTGTTTGCGGTGTTTGCATCCCCGATTTATCGATCAACGATTATTTTCCCCCTCTTATCTCGTACCGGACGGAGACCGACCCTTGCCACCCTGACACTCGACCTTTGCGACACCGGGTTTCACCCGAACACCGTCGCAAAAACCGCACGAGACCAGCCGCAGCCAACGGAACAAAAACCCCATTTAATAATTAAACGGGTTATTTTTATAGCGCGCCGGAAAGTGTTCTTGGAACGGTTCCAGCGCGAGGTGAACGCCTCCGGCTCGACGCGTTGATCGCGCAGTTCGAAGTTTTACCCGAATCGGAGGTACTGCGGACCCCCCGGCGTTCAGAAACGCGAGCGCCGCGCGCGCGAGAGAAAAACCGGGGATGTTTTTGCAAACTGCCAGCCACCTGGGCTATATAAAGACCACCACACTCCCACCCATTTCTAGGGTTTCCCTAGCCACAATATTGCAGCCACCCCCCTCACAATAGCCAAATTTTCGCAGTTTAGTTCTTTTTGCCCAAAATCCAGCCTCCCTGCGATCTGGACCGTCGGATCGCCCGATCCAATGGCCCAGACGCGCCATGGCCACCTCCCACCTACCTCTCTCCTCTCTCTCCTCACCAACCGAGCTCCACGCCGTGGGCAGCCGATGCCGCCTCCGGCCTGCACGCCGGCCAGCCGGGCCACCGGCGCCGCCGCGCCCTTCCTTCTCCTCCCGCGCCCCTGCTCCTTCCTCCTCCTCCCTTCTTTCCTCCCTCACCTCTTCTTCTCCATGCAGGAGCCGCCCGCGCCATGGATCACTGAAGCCCGAGCTCGAGTAGCGAGCGGCACCTCCACGAACTCCGACCGCCTCCTCCGCCGGGTCGCCGGATTCACCGCGCCGGATCCGCCTCCTCGTGACCCCGCTCCCCTGGTCCTCCAGCCGTGCCGCCTGGCTCCCTCGCCGGAGCGCGCCAGCAGCCGGCTCCGCCCCCTGGTCGGCCTCGTCCAGGCGGACCAACTGCTCGACCACCGCCGGATCTGGGCCGGGGCGCCCCAACCTGCCCACTCCCCTCGCGGCCCACCAGCTTCGTGCGGCCCAGCGCACCTCCAGGCCGCCAGCCCCCTCGTCCAGATGGGCTCGGCCCACGTAGTGGGCCTCTTATTTTTTTCTCCTCTGTAAGATTTCTGCTAAGTCCTTTATTTTTGTGCTGCTGATCCAGTTTTGCAATGTAATTTCCCGTTGATCCGTAGCTCCGATGAACGTGCCCCCAAAACGAAAGCTGCTTAGAATTGCGTGTACTTTAATTCATATTTTGTGAGCATTTGCTTTTGAGGTCATCTTGATTGTGTAATTGTGTGCTAAACAGGGCTACCTGCCGTTAACTGCTGCAAAGTTGTTGTAGCTGTTATTTTATTGCAACTTCGGGCGACGGTTGCTTCGCAACCGTACGTCGGAATTGAGTGATTCCTTTTGCATCCTGTTAAGCATTGTTCCTAATTCAGTTTCATGCATTCATATGCCATAATTGCTTGCTGCATCATGATTGTATCTTGCTCCAAAGTAGCTATCCTGCTATTAGTGTGCCGCTGTTTATATTTTGTTGCAACTTCGGTCGACGGGTGTGTCGCGACCGTTTATCGGAATTGAGTGATTCCAATTGCATATTATTAAGCATCATGTCTAGTTCATGCTCATGTATTTCTATGTCATGTTCCTACACTTTTCATATAGTTATACCCCCGTTTATACAGCATGTGTGCATAGCTTGTTTTGCTTGTATCTTTTTAACCGTAACTCCGTTTGGGGTGTTCTTTATATGTAACTTGATTAGTTTTTCGTGTACTTTGTGTTTATGATATTGTTTGCTGCTGTTAAACAACCTAAAATATGGTTTAGGACATAACAGTACCAAATGTTTTAAGCATCGTGCGGCACTTAGTGTTATGCCATGTTTAGGTTGTGCCTCACTTAAATTGACTAGCATAGATAGTTTACTTTGTGCTTCATCTCTTGACATGTTTGTGTGCTATGCCATGCTTGCTTGAGTTGCCATGTTAGTAACCGTTGGTTGACCACTTGTAGCTAAACAACTTGAGGCGACTCTAAATGTGCGGTATCGTCGTGTGCGATGAGTACTCGACTTAAATTGTTAGTAATCGCTCTCGACGGTAGGTGCGATGTCTCGTGTTGCTTCTTGTTGATTCTTGCTTGTGTTTGCTTCGTAGTAATAGATGCTTGCTCGTTGATTGCTTTCCAGTGTTTATTGTCTTGTGTGCTTCTGCGGGTACCACTCGGAGACAATGCGAGCTTGCGATCAACTACACCTTCGGAAACCGACTTATCAACAGGCAAGGACTATACATTACTTATGATCCATTCTATTTCAACCAGCGGTTTGCATGCTAGTCTAGGTTAGTTTCGATGTTTGATCCTACCACATGTTTACAACCTCTTTTAGACCGATACAGCCATGTCCCCTCCCAGCAAACCATGTACTGCTATGTTACTATTGCTCGTTGCTCAACCCCTGCTTAGTATGCATGCTTAGGATGCTACGATGTTACCCTGTTACTTCTGGTTTGAGATATCACATTATTATTGTTGTTATTGATGATATGATTATTATAATGTTGACTATATTCGACGAAAGATGGAAGGTCTAGGCTATCCCGCCACGACGCTTTGTTCCATTCGAGTCACCTAGGACCCGAGTTCCGGGTATTGGTTTTAAGACTGAGCGTGTCTAACCGCGTGTGGGATTTTATGGGGTCCCCTTTTCTTACCTACCTAGCTTCAAACATTTCTAGTGGTGGCCCAAGCTGATTTACCATTTGAAACCGCATGCATAACTGGTCTGCATCCAGTGGTTTTAAAACAACTCGGGCCAGCAGAGACATAGTTCCTTTGTTGGTCCACACACTAGTGAGCTAGGGAAGTCCCCTGTTATATAGGTGAGACTAAACCCGACCTTGGCCATACGGAAGAGTCTGATCCGAGAGCGTGGCCAGCTTTTGGATTGGGTGTCGAATTCCCGGGGGCCACCTGGATTTGTTCGTTGTTAGTTAGAGGGACATGTCGTCTAGGATCTCTCGGAACTAAATCATAAAATGGTTGCCTATCATGGGTAGCAACTGAGAGAGATGGGCGTGCGTGCAGAGCCTTGTTATGGGAAGTTGGTACACCCCTGCAGGGTTAAATCTTTTCGAGAAGCCGTGTCCACGGTGATGGACGACTTGAGACCTACTCCTTGTTCATAGACAACAACAACTGAGATAATCTTAATATAATTTGATCAACGTGTGTGTGTGTGCCTTGACTGCTTCTTCTTCGTCAGGATGCGAAGAGGAGGACAAGGATATGATAGGTGTTATGTTTGCGTAGTAGTTGATAGCAAGACTTGTTGGAGGCGATTCCTCATCGAATGCTTGGCTTCTTATCTTACTCTCTAGATCGTTAGCCACTTTATAAATGCTAGTGCGGCAGCAACCTCACCACTTACCCCTTCCTTACCGTAAACTGCTATTTGTCCTAGAATGACGAGTGATGAAGTCCTTGCTGGGTCAGATGACCACTACAGTTGGATGCTGAGTACTTCTGTACTCATGATACTACCCCCAAACTCTTTTCAGGGTTCTTGATCGACAACAGGTATGGTGATCGACGTTTCATGTGAAGACTCGACGACGACTAGTTAGGCGGATCCCGGCGGAGGGCCTGGACCCGTGTGCTTATGGGGGTCGATGATTTTCTTTTGCCACTAGGCATTTGCTTGTAGTCTGTACTCAGACATCTATCTTCCGCTGTTGTATTGTATTAAGGCAGTTGTATGCCGATTGTATGAGATGTTGTATCCTTGTATCTGTAATGTTGTGATATCATGTTGGAAATCCGGGGCATATGACTTCGTCATATGTCGCGGTGGGACCGATATGTGCTTCGTCCCCGGATCTGGATGGAAACATCTAGATCTGGAACAGTACCGCATATCGGGCCCTACAACTTGGCATCAGAGCCTTACCGACCGTAGGATCCCCTCTATGGCCGAAGTCGAGTCTAGACAACATCTATTTTGTAGTTACTAAGTTAGTTATCGGAGAGTAGGATTCTTTTACTCCTTACCCTTGGTCTGGTTAGGACAAGTGTCGTAAGTGTTTTAACTCTTGGCTTATCCCTTTTCAAAGTTTAGGATCTCGAGTGAGTTGAGTTTCGGAATAGTTACAATGCCTTGCTTGCAGCGTATTGTCTCGATTCCGATTTCAGGTCAGGAAATCCTATAGTACCTTTAGTTCTTCCGACTCCGGGTAAACATCTTGGTCATCTGTTGACTTCAGTTCTCTTGCCCAGTATCCTCACGATTTCCGTGAGAGTACTTCCTTGATCGTCGCTTTTAATTGTCATTCTTCCTCTTGACCACCTGATGGTTTCGTTTTCCGACGTCGCCGTCTCTCTGCGGAAATTTATCTCAACCGAAGTTCGACGTCGACATGGAGCAGAGTCCCTTGTTGGTGGTGTTGAAGATCGTCGTCTCCCTTTCCTCTTCCCCCTCTTCCCCCGGATCATCCTGGATCTCGGGACGAGATCCCTTGTTGGTGTTGTTGTATTGTAACAACCTAGTTTTCACAAAAATTAAAAAAATTGTTTTCGGAGAGAATTGTTTGATTGTTTGATTTGTTTGCAGTGTTTGCATCCCCGATTTATCGATCGGCGATTATTTTTCACCCTCTTATCTCGTACCGGACGGAGACCGACCCTTGCCACCCTGACACTCGACCTTTGCGACACCGGGTTTCACCCGAACACCGTCGCAAAAACCGCACGAGACCAGCCGCAGCCAATGGAACAAAAACCCCGTTTAATAATTAAACGGGTTATTTTTATAGCGCACCGGAAAGTGTTCTCGGAACGGTTCCAGCGCGAGGTGAACGCCTCCGGCTCGACGCGTTGATCGCGCAGTTCGAAGTTTTACCCGAATCGGAGGTACTGCTGACCCCCGGCGGTCAGAAACGCGAGCGCCGCGCGCGCGAGAGAAAAACCGGGGATGTTTTTGCAAACTGCCAGCCACCTGGGCTATATAAAGACGACCACACTCCCACCCATTTCTAGGGTTTCCCTAGCCACAATATTGCAGCCACCTCCCTCACAATAGCCCAATTTTCGCAGTTTAGTTCTTTTTGCCCAAAATCCAGCCTCCCTGCGATCTGGACCGTCGGATCGCCCGATCCAACGGCCCAGACGCGCCCTGGCCACCTCCCACCTACCTCTCTCCTCTCTCTCCACACCAACCGAGCTCCACGCCGTGGGCAGCCGCCGCCGTCTCCGGCCTACATGCCGGCCAGCCGGGCCACCGGCGCCGCCGCGCCCTTCCTTCTCCTCCCGCGCTCCTGCTCCTTCCTCCTCCTCCCTTCTTTCCTCCCTCACCTCTTCTTCTCCATGCAGGAGCCGCCCGCGCCATGGATGGCCGAAGCCCGAGCTCGAGCAGCGAGCGGCGCCTCCACGAACTCCGTCCGCCTCCTCCGCCGGGTCGCCGGATTCGCCGCGCCGGATCCGCCTCCTCGTGACCCCGCGCCCCCTGGTCCTCCAACCGCGCCGGCTGGCTCCCTCTCTGGAGCGCGACAGCAGCCGGCGCCGCCCCCTGGTCGGCCTCGTCTAGGCGGACGAACTGCTCGACCACCGCCGGATCTGGGCCGGGGCGCCCAAGCCGACCCACTCCCCTCGCGGCCCACCAGCTTCGTGCGGCCCAGCGCACCTCCAGGCCGCTAGCCCCCTCGGCCAGATGGGCTCGGCCCACGTAGTGGGCCTCTTATTTTTTTCTCCTCTGTAAGATTTCTGCTAAGTCCTTTATTTTTGTGCTGCTGATCCAGTTTTGCAATGTAATTTCCCGTTGATCCGTAGCTCCGATGAACGTGCCCCAAAAACGGAAACTGCTTAGAATTGTGTAATTGCGTGTACTTTAATTCATCTTTTGTGAGCATTTGCATTTGAGGTCATCTTGATTGTGTAATTGTGTGCTAAACAGGGCTACCTGCCGTTAACTGTTGCTAAGTTGTTGTAGCTGTTATTTTATTGCAACTTCGGGCGACGGTTGCTTTGCAACCGTACGTCGGAATTAAGTGATTCCTTTTGCATCCTGTTAAGCATTGTTCCTACTTTAGTTTCATGCATTCACATGCCATAATTACTTGCTGCATCATGATTGTATCTTGCTCCAAAGTAGCTATCCTGCTGTTAGTTTGCTGCTGTTTATATTTTGTTGCAACTTCGGTCGACGAGTGTGTCGCGACCGTTTATCGGAATTGAGTGATTCCAATTGCATATTGTTAAGCATCATGTATAGTTCATTCCCATGTATTTTTATGTCATGTTGCTGCACTTTTTCATATAGTTATACCCCCGTTTATACAGCATGTGTGCATAGCTTGTTTTGCTTGTATCTTTTTAACCGTAACTCCGTTTGGGGTGTTCTTTATATGTAACTTGATTAGTTTTTCGTGTACTTTGTGTTTATGCTATTTTTTTCTGCTGTTAACCAACCTAAAATATGGTTTAGGACAGAACATTACCAAATGTTTTAATCATCGTGCGGCACTTAGTGTTATGCCATGTTTAGGTTGCGCCTCACTTAAATTGACTAGCATAGATAGTTTACGTTGTGCTTCATATCTTGACATGTTTGTGTGCTATGCCATGCTTGCTTGAGTTGTCTTGTTAATAACCGTTGGTTGATCAGTTGAAGCTAAACAACTTGAACCGACTCTAAATGTGCGGTATCGTCGTGTGTGATGAGTACTCCACTTAAATTGTTAGTAATCGCTCTCGACGGTAGGTGCGATGTCTCGTGTTGCTTCTTGTTGATGCTTGCTCGTGTTTGCTTCGTAGTAATAGATGCTTGCTCGTTGATTGCTTTCCAGTGTTTATCGTCTTGTGTGCTTCTGCGGGTACCTCTCGGAGACAATGCGAGCTTGTGATCAACTACACCTTCGGAACCCGACTTATCAACAGGCAAGAACTATACATTACTTATGATCCATTCTATTTCAACCAGCGGTTTTCATGCTAGTCTAGGTTAGGTTCTATGGTTGATCCTACCACATGTTTACAGCCTCTTTTAAACCGATACAGCCATGTCCCCTCCCAGCAAACCATGTACTGCTATGTTATTATTGCTCGTTGCTCAACCCCTGCTTAGTATGCATGCTTAAGATGCTACGATGCTACCCTGTTACTTCTGGTTTGGGATATCACATTATTATTGTTGTTATTGATGATATGATTAATATAATGTTGACTATATTCGATGAAGGATGGAAGGTCTAGGCTATCCCGCCCCGACGCTTTGGTCCATTCGAGTCACCTAGGACCCGAGTTCCGGGTATTGGTTTTAAGACTGAGCGTGCCTAACCGTGTGTGGGATTTTATGGGGTCCCCTTTTCTTACCTACCTAGCTTCAAACATTTCTAGTGGTGGCCCAAGCTGATTTACCATTTTAAAACGCATGCATAACTGGTCTGCAGCCAGTGGTTTTAAAACAACTCGGGCCAGCAGAGACATAGTTCCTTTGTTGGTCCACACACTAGTGAGCTAGGGAAGTCCCCTGTTATATAGGTGAGACTAAACCCGACCTTGGCCATACGGAAGAGTCCGATCCGAGAGCGTGGCCAGCTTTTGGATTAGGTGTCGACTCCCCGGGGGCCACCCGGATTTTTTCGTTGTTAGTTAGAGGGAAATGTCGTTTCGGATCTCTCGGAACTAAATCATAAAATGGTTGCCTATCATGGGTAGCAGCTGAGAGAGATGGGCGTGCGTGCAGAGCCTTGTAATGGGCAGTTGGTACACCCCTGCAGGGTTAAATCTTGTCGAGAAGCCGTGTCCACGGTTATGTACGACTTGAGACATACTCCTTGTTCATAGACAACAACAACTGAGATAATCTTAATATAATTTGATCAACATGTGTGTGTTCCTTTACTTCTTCTTCTTCATCGGGATGCGAAGAGGAGGAAAAGGATAGGATAGGTGTTATGTTTGCATAGTAGTTGATAGCAAGACTTGTTGGAGGAGATTACTCATCGAATGCTTGGCTTCTTATCTTACTCTCTAGATCGTTAGCCACTTTATAAATGCTAGTGCGGTAGCAACCTCACCACTTACCCCTTCCTTACCGTAAACTACTAGTTGTCCTAGAATGACGAGTGATGAAGTCCTTGCTGGGTCAGATGACCACTACAGTTGGATGCTGAGTACTTCTGTACTCATGATACTACCCCAAACTCTTTTCAGGGTTCTTGATCGACAACAGGTATGGTGATCGACGTTTCATGTGGAGACTCGACGACGACTAGTTAGGCGGATCCCGGTGGAGGGCCTGGACCCGTGTGGTTATGGGGGTCGATGATTTTCTTTTGCCACTAGGCATTTGCTTGTAGTCTGTACTCAGACATCTATGTTCCGCTGTTGTATTGTATTAAGGCAGTTGTATGCCGATTGTATGAGATGTTGTATCCTTGTATCTGTAATGTTGTGATATCATGTTGGAAATCCGGGGCATATGACTTCTTCATATGTCGCGGTGGGACCGAGATGTGCTTCGTCCCCGGATCTGGATGGAAACATCTAGATCTGGAACAGTACCGCATATCGGTCCCTACAACAACCCACCATAAGCATCCTTTTTACACAATGTATTCCCCTAGGTCCTTAATACGGCGAAGTTTTGAGTGTTCGACTCACACAACACCACTAGGAAAATATCAACACAACTTAAATATCAAACAACACATAATACTTCAACATCATATGACTACTAACAACTAGACTTCTCCCATGTCCTCAAGAACTAAAGTAACTAATCTCAAGAGATAAAAGAGATCATCATCAGAGGTGATAGATGGGTGGAAAACAATCTAAACACAATAATATTTCTCCAACAAAACTCAATAGCATTCACCACAAAGTAGTAATCAAGACCAACAGAGTAGAGAGGATAGATAGTACGGATTACAACACAAGTTGCAATTGTGAGATGAGATAGGATGGAGGTGGAGATGGTGCTGATGTTGGGGATGATGTTGATGATGATCTCGATAATGCCCGTGGCGATGATGATGACGATGGCGATGATCTCCCCTTCCGGTAGGTGATCTCCCCGGCAGAATCTGCCCGCCGAAGATGGCTTTTTATTCTCTGTAGGTTTCTGCCACGAGGCAGCGGCGAAACTCCGAAACTCCTCCTGTTCTAGGGTTTTTACCCAGGGGGGTAATATAGGCCAGAGGGGGCACCAAGGTGGCCCACCAGGCATCCAGGAGGGTGCCTGCGCGCCCTAGGGGAGGGGCCGCGCCAGGGACCCTTCTGGTTGCCTGGTGGGTGTAACATCCCAAAATTCTCCGAATTTTGGAATGTTAATAAATTAAATAGATAACGATCGTTTGATTGATGTGTTTGATTTTCTCTGGGATTCGAAACTTTTGGAGTTTATTGAATATTAAAATGAGAGGGAATAAAATGACTTTCCCTAATATTCACCGTTGGTGTTTTGGAATTTATTATTTAAAAACAAAACCAACAAAATAAAATGAGGGAAGGTAATATGACTCCTTCAACATGTTTTTAAAAGTTTTGGAAAAGATTTTAAATCTTTATTTGGAATTCTTTTGGTTATTCAAAGTATTTTTCAGCTAAAGGAAAATTCGTTGGAGAGGATATAAAATGACTTATCCCCTTTTTAATAAAGTGGAAAATATTTAGAATATCACTTTAAAGTTTTTAAAATTTATTTTGAGTATTATAAATAACTCTACAATTAATTTAGAGATTTTATAATGCTAAGAGAGTTTGTATTTCATTGAAATGATTTATAAAAATATTTTAAAAGAGTTGAAAGAGTATTTCAATGGGATATTTTTATTGGGGTAACAATTTTAAAATTTATATTTTATTATTTAAAAATGGTTTGTTAATGTTTTTGACCAAATAAAAATATTTAAATAATTTATTGGGTCTCATTTGATTTATGAAAAGTATTTTATATTTAAATAAAGTATTTAGAAAAGGTTTTTATTTTTATTTACCTTTTTGGAAAATATTTTTCATTTTATAATTTTCTTTAGATTATTTGATGAATTTAGAATTTTATTTCATATTTTTTCCGAGTTACGGTTATTTTTATTTTATTGTTTGAAGTTACGGTTTTAATTAAAAAAAAAAAGAAAAACCGTAGCTCGGCCCATTAGATGCTTTCCGCCTGCGAGCGCAACTGGAGTCCAAGTAGTACATGTTTCATTTTTTTTTCCTGGTCTATTTATAAATAGGATTTCAATAATCCTTTTTCCTTTTCTTCTATTTCTCTCTCTCTCCAAAAAAAAAATTGAAAACCCTAGCAGCGGACCCGCGGGCCTCCCCGCCGCCACCGCCTCGCCGGATTCCGCCGGCGTGGCCACCCCGCCGCCCGCGCCGCCCGTCGCCGGATGCCGCCGCCACCGCAGCGCCCGAGCCGCGCCCCGCCGCCTCGGTCTCGCCGCCCCTCCGACCGAGCCGGGGCCGGCCGCCCGCTGCTGAAGCCGCGCGCGCCGCCACCCGACGACGGACACCGCGCCCAGCCGCCGCCTTGCGCCGGCGTGCGAGCTCGCCGGAGCAAGCACCCGAGCCGCGCCGTTTCCCTCCCACGTGCGCGCCGGCGCTGCCCCGTGTGCGCCACCACAGCCGCCCCACGCCGCCTCCTCTTCCCCACTCGCCGGAGCCGAGCTCCTCCTCGCCGGATTTCTCAAGTTCGCCGGAGTCAACTCCGGTCAGATCTGACCGGGGACCCGATTGTTTTTTGCAAAGATCTTTATTCGCAAACAGGCCCCTGTTGGCAGAAAACCCCCTCGACTCGCACCGGCGATATCTTCTACACCGTAAGTCGGATCGCGGTGAAACCTTTTGCTACGCGTTCGTGTTGTTCTGTACTTTTGCATGGTATAAAGTTTTCAAACTTTGCACACTTTTGAATTTGAGTTTATTTCAAATTCAAATTCAAACTTCTAGTGGTCGTATCTTTTAAACCGTTGATCCAAATCGAGGGATTCTTTTTGCGTTGGATCACTTGTTCCATGTACTTTCTGTTTGTATCATGTGTGCACAAAAATTCACAAGTTTATTGATCTATTCATATTCAAATTCAATTCAATGTTGCAATTACTATGACCTGCGTTGTAGTATTCCGTTTCACGTGATTTTTTTTGCATATTGGATCATATGAAATATCTTATCGGCAATATTTACATACCATTTATATTGCTATGATCTTTACATTGATTTCATAATTCCTTGATCATATTCTTGTATCAACAATTCTTTATCCGTTGACTCTCTCGAGTTCACGTTCCACCGATCACTTTCGGGCACATCCACACCTTTGCACTTCAAAACCTTTTTGTTTTGTTACTAAAACCTTTATGATTGTTTTGTTGATCTTATGTCATGTCCTTGTGGTGTGATTGCTTATTGAGTTCTTTCGTTGACGATAGATTGCTCGGAGTGTGACGAGTAGAGTTGACTGGAACGTGAGAGCGAAGATCTTCATCGAATGTATAAGGCAAGTGATGCTTTGACCATACTCATACCTATATTTTCTATATGCATTATGTTAGGAAATATCACTCTATTGCATGATAGATAGTTTATTTTACTGTTGCTGCAAAACCAGTTAGGATAGCCACATGTTTTGACTTGTCTACCGTAGATCAACCTAGCCGTGTTGTTACTGTATTGCTATGCTTTGTAGACGTGGTTTGGGTTGTGCAATTCATGGAGTGCATGTGAGCTGTTTAATAACTTGTGTAGCAACTGTTTAATAAATAGAAATCACTTCTGGACGGGCAGGGAGTGCTTCCTGGGGGCTCGTTTCCTTATCTAAGGTCGAGACCAGGTTGTACCCCTAATGGTTTGTTTGGTGGCCGAGAAAACGTCATGGTGAGCCCGCTGACGTGGTGGGCGCCGTCCAGGCTCAAAAAGATCAGACTTACTTGGTGACTAGAAGCTTACCTGTACAGCCGCTGGCCATATGGGCTCTGGCTTAGTTGAGTATGATGTAGGAAGCCTCTCCCGTGCAATGCTAGCAGATGTAGATATGATAGGTGGTATCGGCTTGCCGTTGGGTGTAGGTGACCTATTCTGAAAGACTTCGTCTCAATCTTCGGGTTGAGTCCAGCGGGGAAAGTGTACTAACCTCTGCAGAGTATAAACTAATCATGATTAGCCGTGTCCCCAGTTATGGACATCTTTGAGCTACTAGACATTACTGTTAATGGAGGATCTTGACAGATGAATCACCTTAATAATTTTGAGTGGGCAAGATTAATAAAGGGTGTGGTGGATTGAGACTGGTGTGCCCAGTTCAATCTTTAGTAGTAAGTTCAACATAAAATTTTGACTAGTTTAGTTCAGGAGAAAATTGGCTTTCTGCAAAACTAAACCATAAGCCTTTCCTTTGACTTACCTTGCATGTAGTTGTAGGTCCTTTATATAAACTTTTTCGTGTCACTTGCCGTACAAATCAGATGTACTGACCCGTTGTCGGGCTGTAACCTTCGGTGTTGCAGGTTTTTCAGACGATCAGTAAGGTGCGTTTAGGGGTTGCGAGTCTACACTCAGCATGTTCGCATGTGGCTGTTGATGGACTCCACGTTATTTTCTTTTGCTTCCGCTATATTTATATTGAATAAGCTAGCCTTGAGCTATGCAACTTGTTATTTATTTACTCGGGATCATACGTTGTAATAATGATGCACTTGTACTTTGATATACATCTATTATACTGTGTGTGCCAGCGAGTTCGATCCAGGGACTGGCACTTGAGCACAGAGACTCCAATTCGGTGTGAATTGGGTCGTTACAGATGGTATCAGAGCAGTGTGTTGACTGTAGGTTCGTGACCCTAGAAAATGGATAGAAAAGCCATAGGAACAAAAATATTTTATCACTCCTTGATCACTTACTCTCTTGACTAGTATTTCTCATCTATGATTCATCTTCTAAAACTTCTCATCTTGTTTTATTATGAATATCCCTCTGAGTTGCTTACCCTTGGAAGACAAGACATTTGAGAAGAACATCATCACCCTCGGGGATCAATTGGAGTTGTGATTATCGGAACTAGAAGGAATAACCTACGGTGATCAATAAGTTTGACACTGTGAGAGGAACCTTTAAGATCAGCTTAGCTCAGAAGGATGAAGCTTAGAATCAGACCACCACCTTTTAGGTGAAGTTAGATGAACGAATTTCGAGTAGTATGATGAGATCGTATGTCTTGCACATATGACCTTACCCTAGGAGTTGTTTGTGTGCTTTGACTGTTGTGACTGTATTGATTTTTGTTATGTGTGGCCGTCGAACGTAGAAGTTTTTGCCGCTTTCTTGTTTGAGTGCATATGCTTGGTGTTACCTTAGTTTGTTTTCTTGTCGGTGTTATAGTTTTGCCCTAACCTTTGTCGTATGGGCTTAATAGATGGAGTATGAAGTAGGACTCGCCTTTTCTGGGGCGATGTCGAGACTGATGGTGGAGCAATGGATTCGTAGTATGGAGGAGATTTTGGAGCGTAAGAAGGTTGGAAGTGAGGACATGGTCCCCTATGCTGTCAAGTACTTTGTAGAAGAGGCTGCTACTTGGTGGAGAATGCACCAAGCGATTGACGAATCACGAAGGAAGATTACTTGGAAGGAATGAAGAAAGCTATCCAAGAATTGAAGGAAGCACCCGTGAAGAAGAAAGAGAAGGACATTAGCCACATTCAGTGTTACCGGTGCAGAAATATGGGACATTACGCCAACACGTGTCCAGAATTAAAGGAAGCACTCATGATGAAGAAGATAAAAGACCTCAGCCAAATTGAGTGTTTTTGGTGCAGGAACATGGGACACTACAGCAATATGTGTCCGGAATTGAAGGGGAAGGAGAAGTTATGAACGTGGAAGCAAGGATGATGACTTGAAGAAGCTTATGTTTTGCAACAGGAGAATAGGATTTTCGTGGCGTGCACTAAGTGCACGATGCTACCCTTTTATGTTAGTTGGGATGTGTATCGATGCATGTTTGCTATGGATTGACTAGATGTTTTATGTCATGATTGTTTTGTTAAGTTTTGCTTGTGGCCTTGACCCTGTTATGTCTTGTTTGATTGATGTTGTGTGTGACCCTTTGTGTTTCTTCTATGCGAGTAGAATAAGTATACGTTTCATTAGACCCCTCATCTATTTAGTATGCTTCAAGATTAAAGAAGACACAACAACAAGAAGAATAACTTGACGAATGACTCAACGATATGAAGGTTGTTTCGAGATTTCAAAACTGAAGCTACCAGCATTGAAGACTTGAAGACCTGGAAGGTTCAAGTTTCTACCGTTAGATCGTTCTGTGAGCTGTCATTTCTTGTTTTACCGACAGCTACACATCAAAACTTATGTTTCAAAACTAGTGTGATGTTTGTATGGGTATCTCTCTCTCTCTCTCTACCTTGCTATCTACATTCTGTTACCTCTCACCTCAAACCCTACACTGAAGAAGCTACTACAATGGCGGCAAAAGTCAAGACTGGAATGAAGATGAATGCAACCGATGTTGGGATCAAGGATAAACCACAGGTCCCAGGATCTTACGACAAGAGGGCACAATCTTGCTGAAGGACGAACTCTGGAGGAAGTTGTAGTCCACCAGTGCACGTTTTATAGCATGCTACGTAAACCTGAGTGTTGAGGAAACGATAGATCTTTTGTGTGGCTTGCAGAACCATGGACTTATCTGAATCCAGTTCAAGATAAGAAGGACTTCTGCAATGCTCGTGAGGATTACCGAGCGTTAGATTGCGAGATTCGCTAAACCATATACAAGGTAATGATTTGGGTGCGGAATGGATTGATCACCATGCCGACTACTCTTATTATTTGCTCTTGCTATGCGGGATAGTAAATCTTGAGTGACTTACCTATAGAAGAGAGACGACGATGTTAAGCCTGAACCATAGAATGGTACGATGTGTGACCCCTGTAGGAGATTTCCGTTTGTATTATACGGTGAGTATAGACCAAGACCATTTGCTGCAGGTATCCCGCAATAATATTCGTGATGACCACCAAGAGAGAAATCGATAGTTGCTTAGTAGTGGCGTTTGAGTTGTCAGCCATGAAGTCTCAGTACTTGGAAGACCACTCTCTTGCTAAGGAACGAAAACCTCAAAGGAGGAATTCGTGAAACCTCAAAGACCGAAGGTGAAATCTGTACGAGGAATGTTATCGACGGATTAAGATACTAGAAGCCCACACTTGTGATGAAGAATTCCATGCCCCAACAGAGGATGAAGAATATGTGCGAGGAGCTCGCTGAGGGAGCAAGATTTTGAAGACCAATTCGCATTCCTTTTAAGGGTGGTAGCACCCTGGACCATCAGTGGATCGATGGACTGTCATGAAGACCCAAACCCTAACCTTTCTTTCTAGCCTTCTCGAATCTCGAGGATGAGATTCCTTTTAAGGGTGGTAGTGTGTAACATCCCAAAATTCTCCGAATTTTGGAATGTTAATAAATTAAATAGATAACGATCGTTTGATTGATGTGTTTGATTTTCTCTGGGATTCGAAACTTTTGGAGTTTATTGAATATTAAAATGAGAGGGAATAAAATGACTTTCCCTAATATTCACCGTTGGTGTTTTGGAATTTATTATTTAAAAACAAAACCAACAAAATAAAATGAGGGAAGGTAATATGACTCCTTCAACATGTTTTTAAAAGTTTTGGAAAAGATTTTAAATCTTTATTTGGAATTCTTTTGGTTATTCAAAGTATTTTTCAGCTAAAGGAAAATTCGTTGGAGAAGATATAAAATGACTTATCCCCTTTTTAATAAAGTGGAAAATATTTAGAATATCACTTTAAAGTTTTTAAAATTTATTTTGAGTATTATAAATAACTCTAAAATTAATTTAGAGATTTTATAATGCTAAGAGAGTTTGTATTTCATTGAAATGATTTATAAAAATATTTTAAAAGAGTTGAAAGAGTATTTCAATGGGATATTTTTATTGGGGTAACAATTTTAAAATTTATATTTTATTATTTAAAAATGGTTTGTTAATGTTTTTGACCAAATAAAAATATTTAAATAATTTATTGGGTCTCATTTGATTTATGAAAAGTATTTTATATTTAAATAAAGTATTTAGAAAAGGTTTTTATTTTTATTTACCTTTTTGGAAAATATTTTTCATTTTATAATTTTCTTTAGATTATTTGATGAATTTAGAATTTTATTTCATATTTTTTCCGAGTTACGGTTATTTTTATTTTATTGTTTGAAGTTACGGTTTTAATTAAAAAAAAAAGAAAAACCGTAGCTCGGCCCATTAGATGTTTTCCGCCTGCGAGCGCAACTGGAGTCCAAGTAGTACATGTTTCGTTTTTTTTTCCTGGTCTATTTATAAATAGGATTTCAATAATCCTTTTTCCTTTTCTTCTATTTCTCTCTCTCTCCAAAAAAAAAATTGAAAACCCTAGCAGCGGACCCGCGGGCCTCCCCGCCGCCACCGCCTCGCCGGATTCCGCCGGCGTGGCCACCCCGCCGCCCGCGCCGCCCGTCGCCGGATGCCGCCGCCACCGCAGCGCCCGAGCCGCGCCCCGCCGCCTCGGTCTCGCCGCCCCTCCGACCGAGCCGGGGCCGGCCGCCCGCTGCTGAAGCCGCGCGCGCCGCCACCCGACGACGGACACCGCGCCCAGCCGCCGCCTCGCGCCGGCGTGCGAGCTCGCCGGAGCAAGCACCCGAGCCGCGCCGTTTCCCTCCCACGTGCGCGCCGGCGCTGCCCCGTGTGCGCCACCACAGCCGCCCCACGCCGCCTCCTCTTCCCCACTCGCCGGAGCCGAGCTCCTCCTCGCCGGATTTCTCAAGTTCGCCGGAGTCAACTCCGGTCAGATCTGACCGGGGACCCGATTGTTTTTTGCAAAGATCTTTATTCGCAAACAGGCCCCTGTTGACAGAAAACCCCCTCGACTCGCACCGGCGATATCTTCTACACCGTAAGTCGGATCGCGGTGAAACCTTTTGCTACGCGTTCGTATTGTTCTGTACTTTTGCATGGTATAAATTTTTCAAACTTTGCACACTTTTGAATTTGAGTTTATTTCAAATTCAAATTCAAACTTCCAGTGGTCGTATCTTTTAAACCGTTGATCCAAATCGAGGGATTCTTTTTGCGTTGGATCACTTGTTCCATGTACTTTCTGTTTGTATCATGTGTGCACAAAAATTCACAAGTTTATTGATCTGTTCATATTCAAATTCAATTCAATGTTGCAATTACTATGACCTGCGTTGTAGTATTCCGTTTCACGTGATTTTTTTTGCATATTGGATCATATGAAATATCTTATCGGCAATATTTACATACCATTTATATTGCTATGATCTTTACCTTGATTTCATAATTCCTTGATCATATTCTTGTATCAACAATTCTTTATCCGTTGACTCTCTCGAGTTCACGTTCCACCGATCACTTTCGGGCACATCCACACCTTTGCACTTCAAAACCTTTTTGTTTTGTTTCTAAAACCTTTATGATTGTTTTGTTGATCTTATGTCATGTCCTTGTGGTGTGATTGCTTATTGAGTTCTTTCGTTGACGATAGATTGCTCGGAGTGTGACGAGTAGAGTTGACTGGAACGTGAGAGCGAAGATCTTCATCGAATGTATAAGGCAAGTGATGCTTTGACCATACTCATACCTATATTTTCTATATGCATTATGTTAGGAAATATCACTCTATTGCATGATAGATAGTTTATTTTACTGTTGCTGCAAAACCAGTTAGGATAGCCACATGTTTTGACTTGTCTACCGTAGATCAACCTAGCCGTGTTGTTACTGTATTGCTATGCTTTGTAGACGTGGTTTGGGTTGTGCAATTCATGGAGTGCATGTGAGCTGTTTAATAACTTGTGTAGCAACTGTTTAATAAATAGAAATCACTTCTGGACGGGCAGGGAGTGCTTCCTGGGGGCTCGTTTCCTTATCTAAGGTCGACACCAGATTGTACCCCTAATGGTTTGTTTGGTGGCCGAGAAAACGTCATGGTGAGCCCGCTGACGTGGTGGGCGCCGTCCAGGCTCAAAAAGATCAGACTTACTTGGTGACTAGAAGCTTACCTGTACAGCCACTGGCCATATGGGCTCTGGCTTAGTTGAGTATGATGTAGGAAGCCTCTCCCGTGCAATGCTAGCAGATGTAGATATGATAGGTGGTATCGGCTTGCCGTTGGGTGTAGGTGACCTCTTCTGAAAGACTTCGTCTCAATCTTCGGGTTGAGTCCAGCGGGGAAAGTGTACTAACCTCTGCAGAGTATAAACTAATCATGATTAGCCGTGTCCCCGGTTATGGACATCTTTGAGCTACTAGACATTACTGTTAATGGAGGATCTTGACAGATGAATCACCTTAATAATTTTGAGTGGGCAAGATTAATAAAGGGTGTGGTGGATTGAGACTGGTGTGCCCAGTTCATTCTTTAGTAGTAAGTTCAACATAAAATTTTGACTAGTTTAGTTCAGGAGAAAATTGGCTTTCTGCAAAACTAAACCATAAGCCTTTCCTTTGACTTACCTTGCATGTAGTTGTAGGTCCTTTATATAAACTTTTTCGTGTCACTTGCCGTACAAATCAGATGTACTGACCCGTTGTCGGGCTGTAACCTTCGGTGTTGCAGGTTTTTCAGACGATCAGTAAGGTGCGTTTAGGGGTTGCGAGTCTACACTCAGCATGTTCGCATGTGGCTGTTGATGGACTCCACGTTATTTGCTTTTGCTTCCGCTATATTTATATTGAATAAGCTAGCCTTGAGCTATGCAACTTGTTATTTATTTACTCGGGATCATACGTTGTAATAATGATGCACTTGTACTTTGATATACATCTATTATACTGTGTGTGCCAGCGAGTTCGATCCAGGGACTGGCACTTGAGCACAGAGACTCCAATTCGGTGTGAATTGGGTCGTTACAGTGGGTCCCCTTGGGTCCCTCTTCGTTGAACTCCAGTGAATCTTCATAAAAATGATCTTCGTCAAATTACATCGAATTTGGAGTTGATCTGATTTAGCAACTTGATGTCCACTTTTCACCGCTGAATTCTGCTTCTTGTGCGTCGGCACGAGAAAGTTGCAAACTGTGTAAAACAAGCCAAAACAATTTAAGAACAATACTTTAAACTGGAATATATCAATGAATAGGAAATTACAATATAAAATAGTGATGCATTTTGGACGTATCACTTACACGCGGTTTTTTCAGGCAACACATTTGGGATGAGTCAATCATTTCACACGAGTTTTACAGGTTAACTGTGTGGGATATACTTCTGTATCGCATACGAGTTGTTTTACCGAAACGTCTGCACCTACAGGCGACATAACAAACTGTTTCTGGCTATCGTGCGGAATAGGCCTCCCTATCACAATCGAGAGCAAGGTGACGGTGCCGATTCCTGTAGGCGATAGGGGTCAAAACCGTTTGGATAGCTATCGCGCGCACTAGTGGTAGTAAGAGAAAAGGGTAAGGGTAACAAAATGATGTGAAGACAATGATTTATACCAATATTCACTTCCTTGGAGGGAAGGTACTCACCGTTGGAGGGATGGATCATACCACGAAGGCACAACAATGCCATGAAGGCTCACCATATTCTCCCCTTGAGATATCAGAACAATGGTGATCCCAAAGCACTAGCGGTTGACCTTAAAGGTGGCCACCTAACCCTCACGAAGGAAACAAGGGAAATCACAATGGTTTGTTCCTCTTCAAAGAACTCCTACCCGCTTAGGAGTCTCCAACCATAACAAGATCAAGGAGAAAAGCTCAAGACTTTCTCAAATCACGATTTCCTTTGGTTGGAATATGAGGAAGGGGTGGATCTATCACTAGTACGACGATCCGCCAAGAACTCTCACAAAAATCTCTAGGATCTAAGATTCAATGTGGGAAATGAGGAGAGGGAGCACTTGTGTTCTTGGGAGTCTTTTGAATGGAGAGACTACCTCTCTGTCAGAGTGGGAGAGGTGTATTTATATCTCCACAAGAAAAACAACGGTTGGACACTTAAGTGGCCTGGCCCGGACGTTCGGTAGCTACACTTTAAGCATTTTAATAGAAGTCTTGTGATCAATACTTTTAGTTGGAATAGCTTCTACCCATTTAGTGGCATAGTCAGCAACAACTAGAATATGAGTGTAACCATCCAAGGGAGTAAAAGGTCCTATAAATTCAAAACCCAAAATATCAAATGGTTCTATAAATATTGAATAATTCATAGGCATTTTTTGATGTCTATATCACCAACTCTTTGACATTCATTACAAGAAAGGATAAACTTACGTGCATCTTTAAAGAGAGTATGCTAGTAGAAAATTGATTGTAATACCTTGTGCATAGTTCAGTCTCCAGCATGGTGTTCTCCATAAGGACTGGAGTGCAATTTCCTCAAGATTTGTTTCTGCTTATGCTCAGTTATACAACATCTAATAATACCATCTGCTCCTTTATATAAGTGTGGGTCATCCAAAAAGTAATATCTCAATTCAAAGATGAACTTTTTTCTTCCTCAATATGAAAAGTTGGGTGGAAGATATTTAGCAACAATGAAATTTAACTACAAAATTGATGATTGTTGGTGAAAAAAAGCCTCATAATAGGAACAAAATATCACCTAAAATCATTTTTGGTGACGAGAACCGCCACAAGCTAATTTCCTCCTGGAACAGCGCTTCGGACACCTTAGGTGACGGTTTGGCCTGATTTTAGAGAGGCATTTGGTCATCATTAGGTACATACATTTTGTTACGATGGTTCTCCATGTCACAGAACACGACTTAAGCATCACCTATGCTGATATATCGAGTCTAGGCAAAAAAAGGATTGCCATATTAAAGAGACATTTATTTTCCCTATGACGTTAGTTGCTCAAATTGAAACCCAATGATACCTTTTCCTACATGCTCGTGTTGATTATGTGAGTCTTGTGGTCCAACATTAAATTATACTTATTTAGGAATATTATTTAACATTTGTGTATAACGAGCATTTATCTAAGAAACAACTAACTTTGATTATATACCATGTGATGACCCACAAGTGTAGGGGATCTATCGTAGCCTTTTCGATAAGTAAGAGTGTTGAACCCAACGAGGAGCAGAAGGTATTGACAAGTGATCTTGAGATAGGAATAACTGCAAGTACTGAGAGGTAAATTTTTATGGGTTTTCTGATATAAGTAACAAGGAGATAAAAGCAAATAAAGTAAATTGTGATAAGGTGTAGCAAGGTGGCCCAGTCCTTTTGTGCAAAGGATAAGCCAAATGATCTAAACTTATAAAGGTGAAAACGTTCTTGAGGACACACGGGAGAGATAGTCATGTGCCTTCGCTATATTCCGTCTCGGTACTATGTTTGTGTTGATAAGTGTTGTGTGGGTGAACTAATGCTAGTGCACTTTCTAGACTAAGATAAGTACACACTTATGATTAAACATCTTGCAAGCATCCGCAAATTCAAGAGAGAAATTAAGGCAAAGCCTAACCTTAGCAATAAACTTTAGGGCCCAGCAATCCCTCGTGTGAAAGTGTGCAAACTGAGGTTCAGGTTTCTGTCACTCCGGCAACCCACCATAAGCATACTTTATACACAATGCATTCCCCTAGGTCCTTAAAAGGTGAAGTGTTGTGTAGTAGACGTTCACACAACACCATTAGACGAATAACACCACAACTTAAATATCAAACAACACATATTACTTCAGCATCATATGACTACTAACAAGTAAACTTCTCCCATGTCCTCAAGAACTAAAGGAACTACTCAAAATACATAAAAGAGATCATGATAAGAGGTGATGAATATATGATGAACAATCTGGTCATAACGATAATTATCCAATAAAACTCAATATCATTCACCACAAAGAGTAATCAACTCCGGTAGAGTAGACGGGATGGATAGTACAAGTTACAACTTGAATTGCAATGGTGAGATGATATGGGATGAAGATGGAGATGGTGCTGATGGTGATGATGATCTCGATGATGCCCGTGACGATGGTGATGACGATGAGGACGATCTCCCCCTCCGGGAGGAGTTCTTCTCGGCGGAATCTGCCCGCCGGAATGGTCTTTTCTTCTTTGTAGGTTTCCGCCACGGAGCGGCGGAGAAACTCCGTATAATCTTCTCCTCCTGGGGTTTTAGGTCACGATGAAGATATATGATGGGGTCCCGGGAGTGGGTCCCACCTCCCAGGCCACCACCTGGCGTGGCCTAGAGGTGGGCCGCGCCACCAGGGTGCCTAGGAGCCTGGTGGGCCCCCTCCGGGTGCCCTTCGGCTGATCTTCGTCAATTCTTCAGAAAACTACACCCCGTGAATTTCAGGACATTTGGAGATGTGCTAATATGGCCACTTTATGTGCACTTTTCCCCGCTGATTCCTGCGTCTGCTATTTCGGCCCCAGAAAGTTGCAAACTATGTAAAACAAGACAAAACACAATGAGAACATCATCATAACATGAAATATATCAATGAATAAAGGCAAATTATGATATAAAATAGTGATGCATTTTGGACGTATCAACTCCCCCCAAGCTTAGACCTTGCTTGTCCCCAAGAGAATACTGAGCTCGGTAAACCTGTCCCCATGTTTTGAGAGTGAAGTGTTGATAATAAGAATACAGAAAAGAAGCATGATAATTCCTCCTACTAAACTCAAGCATCCTCAACAACAACCTCAACTCATATGGCCCTTATGAAAGAGTAATATCAATTACAATCAAAAGTAGGACCAAGAAAACTCATCAAATCATGGCAAACATATCCTTTGGTCAAAGAACAACTAATAACTTTTAACTTCTTCTCTCTCCTTTATATTTTGATGGGATCATTTGAAGGTTTTTAAAGAACATGTTATTAGTCAATAAGTGAAAAAAGAAATATGTTTGATGTAGCAAGGCTCAAAAAACAACTTGTTTATCTTAATGATAATGTCAACAAAGATGTAATATTGCAATTCTCAATGAAACAATATAAAGGCATGCATCTTTTGTCAACATAAGGTGTCTGGTCTTTGTGGGATGGAAAGAAGTGGGTTTACTGACTCAACGTAAAAGTAAAGCCTTAGCCCTTCGCAGAGGGTAGTAGGGAAAACTCATGTGCTAGAGCTTTTAGAGCTTTCGAAATCAGTAAAGATTAAAAAATAAGATTTTGAAAGGTGCATAATTCATCAATGAATGCTAGTAGATGACCCAATTACCTCTCATGCTGAGAAAGTTTCGAGGAACGGCTCCCAAGTTGGGACAATCACATCCCCTTAATCTCCTTTGTTTATCATTGCCAAAGTTTTCTGATTTCTCATGAACAAAGCGCGGAGGAGGGTTTATTTGTTGTATTAACTTTTACGGGCTAGGCGCACTCATGCCAGTTCCTCCTCATATTATGGGTTTGCAGATTAGACATGCAATCCCAAGATAAAACATGTCCAACATAAGAAGATCATGAATTACCTACTACTTCCTCATGAGCTAAATAGAGGCACATAACAAGGGGTATAATATTTTAAAGATTTAAAGATAACACATGAAATACCACGAATAGGAAAGGCATGGTGGAATCTTTGGAAGGTTGAGGTTTCAAGGTATGGGTGCACAAGAAGTATTCGCGCTTAGTAGAAGGTTTGGCTAGCAAAGGATTTTTTTAAAAGCAGACAAATGATGTTGACTTTGATGCAAAACAATATAAAGTCTACATTAAGAATTGACACAAAACATCAAGTTGTCTTCCTTGTCAACTTAACACTTCAAGAATAAGAACATAAAGGTTTTGGCGATGTTTCTACTAGAAAAACTCATTCTTGTTGTTATGAACAAAGCTATGTTTGCCAAGATTAAATAAAGTTTTCAAAGCCATTCCTGATATATGAGATCAATACTCCCGTAAGAATCATCATATAAGGTCGATTGCGTGAAGGGAATACCGAGTGCAGCGAAGAAACCAATAGACTTCTCATTAATATTCCATCATAGAAACTGCACACTAACAGATACAAAACTCTCCACATAGGAGTGATAGAACTCAATGCATACACCTATTTTATAAGATAACTTCCGTAGACATGATACGACACTAAACTTGACCTCGAACGACAAAGATAAAGATAAAGATACCGGGCACTCCCGCAAGCTTGGAACAAGCTAAGGGGATGCAATTACCCATGAAGATTATACTCCTGATCTCTGTTCTTGTACAACGGGTAGGTCTCAGAAAAACGTTTCCATGGTAAACGTCCTCCATCCACGCATGATTCTTTTTTTCTTGGATCCTGCAGTCGGCAGCTATGCCCAAGCGCAAAAACTTTCTTTCATACTCACAGTTTTGATTTTGGAGGTCAAAGATGTGTCCTTGAAGCTCGAACACTTTGGTTTCTAGTGCGGATACGCTTGAATGCACTTCCTTCATCTCCTCCTCATGTTGCTTCTGCAGCTCGGTGATGATGTCGGCGTTGGCCTCAAGATCATGCTCGATCATCAACTTATACTTGAAGACTTCTTGCTCCATTTCTTCCAGCCTGGTCTTGGTGCTCCCCTCCTTGACTGCTCCCTTCATATCTTCCTGGTGAAGGGCACCATCCTCCACCCAAAGTGTTTGAGGATGCCTCTTTACCTCTGCGATGTAAGGGTTGATGACATTGACGAGGAACTTGTCCTTGGGGGAACTTCGGGAATCCATGGCACCTAGGTTTTGCTGAAAGTTTTCCTGGCAATAACATATCGAAAAGAGTACGCGCAAAATCGCAAGATACAGAGCCGGGACGATCCGGGCAAATATATAGCAAACATTTCTGCATCAAAAGGAAGGTAACAAGACAAAATGGGGTCGGAGGCGGACTCCGGGGCTCCCAGGTGGCCAGGGAGCAGGCCGCGCCACCAGCGCGTCTGGGGGCCCTGGAGCTCGTCTCCGGCTCCACTTCGGCTCCGAATTTTCCTATTTCTTCAAAAACACGTAATATAGGACTTTTATGGATGTCCGCGAAGTTTTCTTACCGTATTACATACCTATTCTTATTATTCTCCTGCTGGCGTCTGAATCCGGGCTGCAACATGTTCTTCATGAGTGGTTGTGCGTATCGTATCCACATCAACATTGACAGGGTCTCCTACCAGGTAATGCTTCAATATTTTCCCATTCACAACTTGAGGTTTGGTGCCTTCAAATTTTTTAATCTTGATTGCACCGGAGCGGTAGACTTGTTCGATATGAAAAGGTCCTTCCCATCTGGAAAGTAATTTACCTGGAGAAAACCTGAAACGAGATCTAAACAACAACACTTTATCACCAACATTAAATTCACGGTTCAAAATTTTCCTATCATGCCACTTCTTTACCTTTTCCTTCAACATTCTCGCGCTCTCATAAGCTTCACTTCTCCACTCATCTATAGAAGTGAATTTCATGAGACGCTTTTCACCAGCAAGTTTTGGGTCAGCATTAAGCTCTCTAACAGCCCAGAAAGCTTTGTGCTCTAATTCTAAAGGCAAATGGCAAGCCTTTCCATATACCATCTTATATGGGGACATGCCCATGGGATTTTTCTAAGCAGTTCTATACGCCCACAAGGCTTCTCCTAACTTCTTGGACCAGTCCTTTCTAGAACTGTTCACTGTCTTTTGTAAGATCAACTTGATCTCTCTATTTGTGAGCTCGACCTGCCCACTCGTTTGAGGGTGGTAAGGTGAAGCAATCCTATGGTTAACATCATACTTTGCCAAAGCTTTTCTAAAAGCACCATGTGTAAACTGTGACCCTCCGTCGGTCATGAGGTACCTTGGTACACCAAACCTAGGAAATATCACATCTTTCAGTATTTTTAAAGATGTCTTATGATCAACACTTTCAGTGGGGATTGCTTCAACCCACTTGGTTACATAATCAACAGCTACTAGAATGTGAGTGTACTTGTGCGAAGGAGGAAAAGGACCCATAAAATCAAAACCCCAGCAATCAAAAGGCTCAATAACTAGAGAGTAATTCATAGGCATCTCATTTCTCCTACTGATGTTACCAACTCTCTAACACTTATCACAAGATAAAACATATTTCTAGCATCTTTAAAGAGAGTAGGCCAAAAAAACCTGATTGGAGAAACATGTGTGCGGTCCTCTCACCGGCATGATGTCCTCCATAGGGACTATCGTGACAATCCCTGAAGATATCCTTCTGCTCATGTTCCAGTATGCATCTCCTCATGTTCCCGTCTGCACATTCTCCGAAAATATGTGGGTCATCCCAAAAGTACTACCTCAAATCATGGAAGAATTTCTTCCTTTGCTGGAATGTTAAACCTGGAGGTAAAAACTTGGTGAAAATAAAGTTAGTATAGTCTGCAAACCAGGGATCAGATATAGATTGTATTCTCAAGACAACTAATTTTTCATCAGGAAAACTATCATTAACAGGAATAGGATCATGTGGTATATTTTCTATCCTAGAGAGGTTCTCCGCTACCAGATTGTCCGCTCCTTTCCTGTCAACAATATGCAAATCAAACTCCTGAAGAAGAAGAACCCATCTTATAAGTCTAGGTTTGACATCCTTCTTCTCCATAAGATACTTAATAGCAGCATGGTCAGTATGAATAATGACTTTGGAATCAACAATATAATGTCTAAATTTGTCACAAGCAAACACTGCTGCTAAAAATTCCTTTTCAGTAGTAGAATAATTCTTTTGAGCACTACCAAGGGTCTTTCTAGCATAATGTATAACATTCAATTTCTAACAACCCTTTGTCCTTACACAGCTCCAATAACAAAGTCACTAGCATCACACATAATTTCAAAAGGTAAATTCCAATCAGGCGGTTGGACTATAGGAGCAGTTATTAAAGCTTTCTTAAGAACTTCGAAGGCTTCCTTGCAATCTTCATCAAACACAAAAGGAATATCTGATGACCCTCAACTGTAGGGGATCGTTTGTAGCGTTTTTGATAAATAAGAGTGTCGAACCCAACGAGGAGCAGAAGGTATTGGTAAGTGACTTTTGTAAAGAAATAGCTGCAGGAACTGAAAGATAGTTTTTTTAGGGGTTTTCAATATAAGCAACAAAAAGGTACAAGCAAGCGAAGTAAAAAGGAACTGAGGAGTAACAAGTGGCCCAATCCTTTGGTGAAAAGGATAGGCCTGGCAACTGAACTTAATAAGGCTAAAAGTGTTCTTGAGGACACGGGAGAGATTGTCACGTGCTTTCGCCATACTCCGTATCGGTAATATGTGATGTGTTGGTAAGTGTTGAGTGGGTGGATCTATTCTAGCACACCTTCTAGACTAAGATAAGTGCAATCTTATGATTAAACATATTGCAAGAATCCAAAAATACAAGGTAGTAATTAAGGCAAAAGCCTAACCATAGCAATACGATCGATGATCCATTGTTCCCTTGTGCAAAAGCGTGCAAACTAGGGTTCAAGTTTCTGCACTCTGACTACCCACCGTAAGCATTCTTTATACACAAAGCATTCCCCTAGGTCCTTAATAAAGTGAAGTGTTGAGTGTTCAACTCACACAACACAACTAGGAAGAAAACAACACAACTTAAATATCAGACAACACATATTACTTCAACATCATATGACTACTAGCAACTAGACTTCTCCCATGTCCTCAAGAACTAAAGTAACTAATCACAAGACATAAAAGAGATCATGATTAGTGGGGATAAATAGATGATAAAAAATCTGGAAACAATGATATTTCTCCAACAAAACTCAATAGCATTCACCCCAAAGTAGTAATCAACACTGGTAGAGTAGAGAGGAGAGATAGTACGGATTACAACGCAAGTTGCAATTGTGACATGAGATGGGATGGTGGTAGAGATGGTGCTGATGTTGGGGACGATGTTTATGATGATATCGATGATGCCTGTGACGATGGTGATGACGATGGCGATGATCTCCCCTTCCGGGAGGTGTTCTCCCCGGCGGAATCTGCCCGCCGGAGATGTCTTTTCTCCTCTATTAGTTTCCGCCACGGAGCGGCAGCGGAACTTGCGAAACTCCTCATCTTTTTGGGTTTTCGTATAACAAGTGATATATAGGCTAGTGGGGGGCGCCGGGAGTGGCCCTAGGGTCCAGGCGCCCTCCAGGCGCGCCCCAGGTGGGGGTCGCGCCAGGTGGCCACCTAGGTGTATGGCCCCCGATGCGGTGCTAACTCAAGTTAGTCGCTTTCACGTCTCGCTCATGTTAGTAGCGCATAAAAGGCCACCGACTCACGACACTCGCACTCGTGTCTCTGCCAGATTCTGGACAACAGATATAAGAACAATGAACTTTATACTAAGATATAAATATACAGAGTCCAGGGCATACATCACCGCTGGTATTTATTACATCATCTCAGAGGTCCATAGACCCAACAGTACATCATGCGACAAGCGGAAGACAATCACAACCAAGTACGGTGAAAATCCAAATGGCCCTAGAGAGGGCTACACATAAACAAGTCCACCCACGGAACGTCGGAAACCCAACTGTAGGATCTACTGAGCGAAGTCATCCTCATCGTCGTCCTCCAGGGGCACCTCCACGAAGTATCGTCCGGTGCTTGGGTCGAGGTAGTAGTCAACTGCAGCGGCCGATCAGGAAAAACAGTAAAAGCACAAAAGGAAACAAGGGGTGATATTATATCATTACAAGATAACGAACTTCCTACGGTAAGACAAGGTAAAAGGAAAGGTGGCAGCCGCACTAGCATATATGGTGGATATCGTTCTATTAGAGTAGAGGTAAGATCCAAGAATGCACGTGACATCGTGTCATAAGTCTCCTATCCACCTACTTACGGCAAACATAACACAACCTTGTTCTTCTCTCGGTCCCCTGGATGAAGAAAAGCAGCCAAGGCACACACACGGTAGGCAAGTTTTTTTTATCATCCAATTTGATGTTATTCTATGAACAAGACGTAGCCTCTGAGTCATCCATAACCGTGGACACGGCTTTTCGAAAAGATTTAACCCTGCAGGGGTGTACCAACTGCCCATTATAAGCTTCGCATGTACGCCCGGTTTCCTCTTGGCTGGGTAAGCGCCTGAAACTCCAGAACGTCAGAGTCCCTCTAACTAACAACGCACAACTCCGGGTGGCCCCTGGTGAGTCGACACCCAACTCAAAAGCCGGTTGCGCTCTCGAATCGGCCTCTACCGTCTAGATGAGGTCAGCTTAGTTGCCCAAACAGATGTGGACAACCCCCTAGCTCCCTGGGGTGGACCAACAAGAGAACCTACGTCTCCGCTGGTCCAGGTTGTTTCGAAAACTGCTGGGGTACCAACCAAGCACACACACGTTTGCAAAACGTGAAATCAGCTCGGGCCACCACTAGAATTGTATGAAGCGAGGTAGGTAAGACAAGGGGGCCCATAGAACCCCACACAAGATTATGCACGCTCAAACAAAGAACCAATACTCGGAACTAGGATCCTAGGTGACTCAAATGGAACAAAGCACCAGGCGAGAATAGCCCGGCCTCTCATATTTCGTCAAATATAATTAACATCATAATAATAAATATCAACCAACTTCTTTAGTAACATGATATCCCAACCATAGCATAGGGTAAGCAGCAAGTTTTCCTAATCATACTAAGCAATGGCTGAGCAGCGGTAACTTAGCAATACAATGTTTTGCTGGGATGTGGGTGACGGGGATATACCCCGGCAAATCCCATGGTCAGGGACCCTGGGTTAGTCATGAGAGGCACAGGTTGGACGATAGCTCGTCGGCTAACAGGAGGATACGTTCTTGCTTGATATTATTGAATGGAGATGGAGATTACAGGGGAGCCAAGGCTAGTGCGCACAAGACTAGGGTTACAAATTGTGTATTGGATGATCTCGACGTCTCCCCTCCTAGCCCTTATATACTAGGCTAGGTCTCGGGGAGTCTGTCCGGGATTACATATGAGGTTTCCTAACCCTGATTTTGTACCATATGGCAAGTTGGCACCTTCCTTACGAGTCGTGGACTCCTAGGTCGGTGCCACTAGTGGGCCAAGGCTGGGCCCAGGCGGCATCTCTATGGGCCTTCTGTCTTTGGGTACACCGGGTAGGCCCATCCATAGGAGTCGTGGGGTCACCCCCTCGTTAGTAGCCCCCGAGTGCCTAGGGGCCTCGAAGAGTCGCGCAGGGACTCGATTCCATACTTGCGTCGTTTTTATGTATGCACGGTTCAACCGCGGGTCGCTGACAGTCTGGGGCCATGAAAAAACCTATTTCGAGGGACGCTAAGCTGAAAGGGCCCAAGGAGTCGATTGGTCGAGCCTTGGTGAATTGCACTAGTGGCAAAAACCGCAGTAGCCCAATCAAACTCACGTCCCTCGACATGAGCTTGGAATACTGGTGTCGAGCAAAAGTCATGCCACTGCAGGTCTTACAGTGATCAATTGCCGCCAGTAAAGTTCGTAGCCTAGGCGCGTCCGCCCGGCTTTTTCTATCATGCAAGCGCATGGGAAAGATTGGGAGTGAAATCGCTCTGCGGCAAGTCCCAGCCCGGCCGATCTGCGCAGCGGGGTCTTACCTACACGCTAAGCTTGCGTGGCATCTGGGTACAATGTGTCGTGTTCCAGGAATATGTATTTTTTATTGAGGCGCGGAGCCTAGTTGATAATGCACCCACTTGGAATAAACAATCAAGTGAACTGTTTTAGCAGTCCCTCGCGGGGCTTGGTCGAGTTCTCGGGCGAGGAGTAATGTAGAGGAGTACTTGCTCGGGAGGTCTTCGAGTGTTCGGGTACTTAGAGTTTTGTGAGTAATCACTCGAGTATCAGCTTTGCTCTCGGGGTGAGGGACCACCCGATACTCGAGTGCAGGTCTACTTATCCTGTGTCGTGGTGAGGGAGCACCCGAAACTCTCATGGGTGCGAGTAATCACTCGAGCACGTTTTTTCTTCTAGGTGAGGGAGCACCCGAGACTCTCATGGGTGCGAGCAATCACTCGAGCACGGTATTTTATTTAGGTGAGGGAGCACCTGAGACTCTCATGGGTGGATAAGCTCCTGATGGGAGTTAAATATATTTGAAAAATGTATTTGAGTCAGTAAAAACGGTGCTTGCAGGCTGTATTTCTTTTGCGCCGCCATTGTAAATTACCTCTGCTTGGTAAGGATAACGATCTCTTTGCTGTAGGACCGTCAAAAGATGCTCTGTCTGCGAACGGTCATATTTTCATGAACGGTCATAATGATGGCTTTTGGTGGCGTGCTGCAGCCGCCTGTTGAGTTATCGATGCCCGTATTTGAAAACACGCGAGATTTGACGCGTCCGGCGCACAGTGCCGCCCGTGTGAAGTCATCTTTGTCTCGGAATTTGAATCGCCCGGTTTGCTTGGTCTTTGGATTAATTGTTGCGGTCGTCTGGGCTTCTACGTGCCCTTGGGGTTGCGCTATAAATAGACCCCTTTTCTTCATCTGGCAGTATTGTTCGTCCTCTGCTCATCTTGCTCCTCTTTCTCTTGCTCCTCTCATGGGGCCCAAGCGAGGTGCAGGTATGACTGGCCGCGGCCGTGTTCGCCGTGGCCGCGGTGGTCGTACTCCGCGCTCCTCTCGTGGCGGCCGTCATGGTGCACCGTCAACGCCTTCTTCCTCGTCTTCAGAGGAGGGTTTTTGGCGCTATGACTTTCACCTACGCGTCCGTGGCCGGAACGCTGCTCGCATTCTTCTTCCTTCTGCATTTGCTGCCATTGTTTCTGAGCGTAGTTTGGATGGCCTTCTTCTTCGTCTTCAGGGGTGTTCTCGGCCTCCTTCTTATGTTGAGTTGGAGACCGACAGTTCCGGCTTGATTTTCCTTGGATTTGGCATCCGCGCTTTTGACCCGAGCGGCAATCGCATGGATCCGTACTGGCAGGAGACAAGCAGCGATGGTTCTGACAAGTCGAGGGGTCCTTCGCCTGCGTCTTCAACTGCTTCCTCCTCCGGCGACTCTTCGGGTGGTGATGCTGTGTCTTCCAGCTCTGGAGAAGACCTCGACGTCAAGCCATCGATCAAGCGGGCACGCCAGGCGACCTTGTAGAACTGGAGGCATCGGCGTCATCTTCTCCGACAGCTCGGGTGGAGCTGGAGAAGAAGCTGGTGGATCATCGTCTTCGGTGCTCCGCAAATAAGTCGAGCTTCACCTTTTGTTATGTCATTGACATCATGAGCTGGCTGCTTCGACTCCTCCTTTGTCTGTGATGATGCTCGTTGTCTTGGTGCCAATCATCCCGGCATGGGCACACATGTAGAAGTCATAATTCTTTGGGTGATTGATGTTGTAGGCTTATCGGGTGCTTGTGCCTTTGTAACTAGGTTAGTTCTCCATGTAATGATGATTGCCTTCGAGTAATCAGAGCTGCGTTCTATCCAATGTACTTGGGGTCTTGAGAATGATCTTCGGGTCCTTGTAATGCGAACTGTGTTTGCGTCTTTGTAATGGAATCTGCCTTTGAGTCCTTTGCGATGTGATCTTATCTTTAAGTCTTTCAACGAGAGCTGTCTTCGAGTCCGTCAAGTCTTTGTACTGTGGATTCTATCGGCTGCGCGACAGCGCTCCCGATGGGAGTAGCCCCCGAGGCTACGTTCGAGTCGTAGGGTCGAACGCCGGCTGAGATTTGTTTCCTTCATCATTCGTCTGTTAACTACCTTCTTTTATCGGGTGCGCGACAGCGCTCCCGATGGGAGTAGCCCCCGAGTCTTTAGGTGATCGTTGGCGATCACGTGAAGACTAAAGGATTGTCTGTGTCCTGTGCTACATCCATATTTCTCCAGAGTACTTGGTGTTCCATCTGGTTGTAGCCGTGTTTACCCTTTGATTCCGGACAGTTTTCAGTGGGTGGCGCCTTTCAGGGATTTTTGCTTGGACCCTTTAGGTTTCGGGCTGCGTGAGCAATGATAGCGTCTCTCGGGGGGAGATGGTGCTCGAGTCTCCGAGTGTTTTGGGTAAAGATCGCGTGAGCGACGATAGCGTCTCTCGGGGGGAGTTAGTACTCGAGCCCCCGAGTGCTTTGAGTGAAGATCGCATGAGCGAAGATAGCGTCTCTCGGGGGGAGGTTTGTACTCGAGCCCCCGAGTGCTTTGGGTAAAGAGCGCGTGAGCGACGATAGCGTCTCTCGGGGGGAGTTAGTACTCGACCCCCGAGTGCTTTGGGTGGAGATCGCATGAGCGACGAAAGCGTCTCTCGAGGGGAGTTAGTACTCGAGCCCCCGAGTGCTTTGAGGTGGTAGTATTTGGGCAACATCATTTTATTGCGTCGAAGGGTTACATGAGCTGCCAGTTGAGCATGACTGGTGGAGACTATGTGTAGAACAGGCGTAGGTTCTCTACGTTCCATGGATTTCCCACGTCTTCGTCAGTCTTTGGGTTCTTCAGTCTATAGGCGCCTCCTCCTATGACTTCTGAGATTATGAACGGTCCTTCCCATTGGGGTGCAAGCTTGTGGACTTTCTCTTGTATTAGCCGTAGGACAAGGTCGCCTTTGTTGAAGGTTCTGGTGCGCAGGCGACTGCTTTGGTAAGTGCGCAGCTTCTCCTGGTACCCCTCTGACCTTGCTAGTGATGTGTCCCTTGCTTCGTTTTCTATGTCCTTGTCATCTTGCAGTGGTTCTTCTGCTTCCTCTTCTTCGTACCCCGAGATCCGGGGTGCCCCGAATTTGAGGTCATGTGGTAGGTAGCACTGCCTCCGACCCGTACACCATAAAGAAAGGTGTGTACTGGGTTGTGGTGTTTGGGGTGGTGCGCAGGCTCCATAGTACTGCAGGGAGTTCTTCTACCCAGTTGCCTGCGTCCTGCTCGAGTGGTGCAAGAAGCCGCTTTTTGAGTCCTTCGCATAATAGGCCATTTTATTTTTCCACCTGGCCATTAGACTGCGGGTGCGCGACTGATGCGTAATTGATTTTGATGCCCAGCTCTTCGAAGAAGTTCTGGAATTCTGCCGCTGTGAAGTTCGTGCCGTTGTCCGTGATGATGTTGTGTGGCACCCCGAACCTGAAGATGATTGATTTGATAAAGTTCACTGCCGTGAGGGCTGTGGAGCTGGTGATGGGCACTGCTTCGATCCACTTGTTGAACTTGTCAACTACTACCAGAAGGTGTGTTCTTCCTCCTTTTGATGACTTCTTGAGTTGGCCTACCATGTCGAGTCCATAGGTGGCGAACGACCATGATAGTGGTATGGTCTTGAGTTCTGAGGCTGGAGCGTGTGGCCTGCTGGCAAATTTTTGACAGGCAATGCAACGCCGCACGATGTCTTCTGCGTTTTTCATCGAAGTGGGCCAATAAAACCCTGCTCGGAACGCTTTGGACATGAGCACTCGACTACTCGCGTGGTGCCCGCATGTGCCCTCGTGGATTTTGAGCAGTAGGGCTTTGCCGTCTTCTTCATCGATGCACCTCTGGAGTATCTGGGTGATGCTGCGCTTGTATAGCTTTGTGTTGATCACTGTGAATGCCTTGGATCGGCGACTGATGTGCCGAGCTTCTGAGACGTCTTGCGGTAGCGTGCCTTCGATTAGGAATCGAAGGAATGGTTTTGTCCACGCTGGTCCTTCGAGTGTTGTTGGATCTGTAGGTTCGACCGCTTGGCTGTTGTTGCCTTCAGATGGACTCGTTGATGCCACCTGTGCTGGCTCTGTGTTGTCGTCGTCTACAGTTGCCTCTGGTGCTGCTGTTTTTTCCTTGATGGATCTCTGGCTGATGCTTTCGAGGAAGACGCCGGGTGGTACTGGTCCTCGAGTCGAGCCAATGTTTGCGAGTTCGTCGGCTTCTGTGTTGTTTGTTCTTGGGATATAATTGAGCTCGCAGCCATCGAAACTTCCTTCGAGCGTGTTGTAGAGCTTCTGGTAGGCCGCCATGTTGTCGGCTACTGCATTGCAGTCTTTCATTGCCTGCTGGACGATGAGGTTGGAGTCTCCGTAGATTACGAGGCGAGTGGCACCGCTTGTTTTGGACATGCGCATGCCGTAGAGCAGTGCCTCGTATTCGGCTTCGTTGTTGGAGGCATGGCTGAAGTTGATCTGGAGGACGTATTTGAGCTTGGTTCCTTTGGGGGAGACCAAAACGACTCTTGCTCTGGCTCCTTGCTGTCTTTTTGACCCATCAAAGAACATTGTCCATGAGTTCGATAGGTCCGGGGGCCTGGTGTCTGGACCTCCGTCCACTCAACCAGAAAGTCTGGGAGTACTTGGGCTTTGATTGCTGTTGGGTGCTTGAATTGCAGGTCCCGCGGGCTGAGCTCAATGTTCCACTCGACGACTCGCCCAGTCGCTCTAGGGTTTTTGAGGATGTCCACGAGCGGCACGCTACTCACGATTGTGATAGGGTGTTCGTCGAAGTAGTGCGACACCTTTCTTGAGCTCGTGATGATGGCAAGTAGTAGTTTCTGGTAGTGCGGGTACCGCTGTTGGGATTTTTTCAAGAGCATGCTGAGGTAGTAGATCTACCTTTGTATGCTCTGGACCTTGCCTTCTTCTATGCGCTCGACGACGAGTACTGTGCTTACCATGCTGTTGCGTGCTGCCACGTAGTGGTACAGTTTTTATTTTTGTTTGGGTACCGCCAAGATCGGTGGGGTCGGGAGTGTCTTCTTCAGGTCCGCGAATGCTTTGCAGGCTTCTTCGGTCCACTCGAATTTCTCTCCTTTTATGAGCAACTGGTAGAATGGCAGTGTGCGCTCTCCAAATCTGCTGATGAAATGACTCAAGGCCGCGAGTCTTCCGGTGAGCTGCTGCACGCATTTGATGTCGGTTGGCTCCTGCATCCTGGCGATTGCTTGAACTTTCTCGGGGTTCGCTTCGATTCCTCGAGCGGATACCATGTACCCGAGCAACTTCCCGGCTGGGACGCCGAACGCGCACTTCTTCGGGTTGAGCTTGATTCTGTACTTTTTGAGTGCTGCGAAGGTCTCGCGCAGGTCGTCGAGTAGCGTGTTTGCACTGTAGGTTTTGATGACTATGTCGTCCACGTAGACCTGCACGTTTCTTCCGATTTTCTCTTTTAAGAATTCTTGTATCATCCGCTGGTATGTGGCACCGACGTTGTTGAGTCCAAAGGGCATTGTTCTGTAGCAGAATACGCCGTAAGGGGTGATGAATGATGTATGCTCTTCGTCTTCTTCCTTCATCTTGACCTGATTGTATCCTCAGTAGGCGTCGAGGAACGATAGTAGATCGCATCCTGCTGTCGAGTCGATTATCTGATCGATTCTTGGAAGGGGAAAATGATCCTTTGGGCAGTGCTTGTTGACTGGCCCGTAGTCGACGCACATCCGCAGCACGTCTGTGTCTTTCTTGGGGACCAACACAGGGTTGGCAATCCAAGTGGCTTTCTTCGTCTCTCGGATAAATTGAGCGTCGAGTAATCGGTTGACCTCCTCTCCGACTGCTCCGCGCTTGGGTTCTTAGAATCTTCGTAGCGCCTGCTTCACTGGTTTAGTGTTTGGCTTGATGCGCAGCGCGTGTTCCGCGAACTCACGCGGTACTCCTGGCATGTTGACTGGGCACCAGGCAAAGATTTCCCATTCTTCGCGGAGGAAAGCGATGAGGGCAGCCGCTTGCTCTTCCGTGAGGTGGGCATACACACGGATTTTTTTTCTGGGTCCGTCAGGTGCACCTGGTGGGTGACCGTGTCGCTATCGATCCTGAAGTCCCGCCCGTACTCTTTTGACTCGCTTCGGCTTGCTAGCGGAAAGATACTTTTGTCTGTCGCCATGGCTATTTCTGTGAGTTCTTGCTCGGCTCCGAAGGTGTCGGAGACTTTGTGGAAATCGCGATCGCACTTGTCTGATTTGGTGAATCTCCCGTTGAATGTAGTGACGCCCGCGGATCCTGGCATCTTGAGTTTGACGTAGGCGTAGTGCGGAATCGCCATGAATTACGCGAATGCTAGACGTCCCAGTATGGCGTGATACTACAACTGCCAATCGAGTACTTCGAACTCGAGGGTGCGTCTTGCGAAATTGCGTCTGCCGCCAAAGACGACTTCGAGCTCGATTAATCCAAGGGAAGTGGCTTCTTCTCCTGGGACTACTCCGTATAACACGGTGCTTGATTTCTTCCATACTGATCGTCGGATCAACATCTTGCGTAGGGTGCTGACGAAGATTATGTTCATGCTGCTGCCTCCGTCCATGAAGATTCTGTCCATGTCGTACCCTCCAATTTGAGCGTCGAGTACCAGGGGAGCGTGCCCCGGCCTTGGGACTACAGGCTGGTGATCGCTCTGGGAGAACGTGATGCTGGTTTCTGCGCTGTGTAGCTGGTAGACTTCGACTGTGTTTAGGTTCTCGGCTGCTCTGGCTTGCAGGGTGTAGGCGTCCTGTTGGGCTTGCGATACCCTGCCTTCTTGGATCGTGTACACCTGTTGACGAGGGGGTGACCCCACGACTCCTATGGATGAGCCTACCCGGTGTACCAGAAGACAGAAGGCCCACAAAGATACCTCCTGGGCCCAGCCTTGGCCCACTAGTGGCACCGACGTAGGAGTCCGCGAGTCATAAGGAAGGTGCAAACTTGCCGTACGGAACAAGATCATGGTTAGGAAATCTCATATGTAATCAGGACGGACTCCCCGAGACCTAGCCTAGTATATAAGGGCTAGGAGGGGAGACGTCGAGATCAAGCAATACACAATCTGTAACCTAGCCTCGTGCGCCCTAGCCTCGGCTTCCCTGTAATCGCCATCTCCAATCAATAATATCGAGCAGGAACGTATCCTCCTGTTAGCCGACAAGCTTATCGTCCAACCTGTGCCTCTCATGACTAACCCAGGGTCCCTGACCATGGGATTTTCTGGGGTACATCCCTGTCAATTGGCGCCGTCTATGGAACTACACAGGTTGGAATTACGATCTCGACGGTTCCGTCTCCACTGAGCCGTAACTCAAGGGCAAGAACCAGATGCAATCTACCCGAGGAACTCAAGATCACGATGAACATCTCTACCGCCCCGACAAGATCGCTCGGCCAGCAGCCGTGCCAAGACCAATACTATGGAGGCAACCGAGCCCACCGCCAGCGAAGGAGAACTCGACGGTCCAAAAGAAAGGCGCGAGGGTTCTACACGGAGACCCCGATCGACGAACTACAACATGAAGAAGAGGACCTGCCGGCCACTCAACGACCCACCGCCACCCGGGCACCCACCGCACAACAAGACACTGACTCCGAGCTCGAGATCAACGACCGCCAAGACCATCGACAACAAGGAAGAAATCGACGGCCAAGATGGCAGGTGCGAGGATCCTACGGAGCGATTCCACCCGACGAGTCGAACTATACAGCCGCACGATCGCCGACCACTCGACGACCCGCCGCCGTGCGGACAGGCACCACCCGCCAGGATAGCGACTCCGAGACTCGGACCGGCGAATACTACGACCCAGATCGAAAGCCAGATGAATTCGCCAATCTCATAAGGAACCATAATCTAAGTGCAGGGATCGAAGTCGACCCGCGAGCTCACGAGCACCCAGCGGACCACACTCTATTCTTCCGAATCTCAAGGAGGAAACGGCACGCCGGGTCTGGCAAGCTCACGGTCAGAAAACAGCTAGGAGGACCATGCACGGTCCACTGCTTCGAAGACAACTGGGGAAACATCAGATCGAGCCACACTCTGGGAGACTGCCGCCTGTTCAATGAACTCGCCGACAGCCTCAAGGAGGAAAAACAGCAAGAAGCCAAGCGCGCCCGACGAGTCGAGCAGTCGTCCACTCAAGGACAGGGTGTACACGATCCAAGAAGGCAAGGTATCGCAAGCCCAACAGGACGCCTACACCCTGCAGGCTAGAGCAGCCGAGAATCTTAACGTAGTCGAAGTCTATCAGCTACACGGCGCAGAAACCAGCATCACGTTCTACCAGAGCGACCACCCGCGTGCAGTCCCAAGGCCGGGGCACGCGCCCCTGGTCCTCGACGCTCAAATCGGAGGGTACGACATGGACAGAATCTTCATGGACGGAGGCAGCAGCATGAACATAATCTTCGTCAGCACCCTGCGCAAGATGCTGATCCCTCGATCAGTATGGAAGAAATCAAGCAACGTGTTATACGGAGTAGTCCCAGGAGAAGCAACTACTTCCCTTGGATTAATCGAGCTCGAATTCGTCTAAGGAAACAGACGCAATTTCGCAAGACGCACCCTCGAGTTCGAAGTACTCGATTGGCAATCACAGTACCACACCATATTGGGGCGTCCAGCGTTCACACAATTCTTGGCGATTCCGCACTACGCCTAACTTAATCTCAAGATGACAGGATCCGCGGGCGTCATCACAGTCAACGAGAGCTCCATCAAGTCCGAAAAATGTGACCGAGACTTCCACAAATTCTCTGACACATTCGCAACCGAGCAAAAACTCACAGAAACAGTCACGGCGAGATAAAAGCACCTTCCCACTAGAAGGCAGAAGCGAGTCAAAAGAGCATGGACGGGACTCCAAGATCGACAGCGACGCGGTCAAACGCCAAGTACACCCGACGGACTCAGGAAAAACAGGCCACCCGAAAATGCCCTTTGGCTTAAGCAACGCAGGAGCAATACACCAGCAAATGGCGCAATCACACATGAGAAACCGGATCGGTGGAAACATTCATGCCTATATAGACGAGACCATCGCAACGATCAAAGAACTCGGACCAGAAGCAGACACGGAGGATGACAACAAAGTTGAACCAGTACAAGTAGCAGCCGCAGACCCAGTAGTTAATGAAGAAGCCCACGACGCACACGAGGAGCCACAACCACCCGCACCAGAGGACCAATCTTGGAGAGAGCCACTCCAAAGGTTCCTAATCGATGGCATCCTATCGTAGGACATCGCAGAAGCCAAACGTTTTAGTCGGCGCTCCAAAACATTCACAGTAATCAACGGACAGCTCTACAAGCGCGGCGTTTCTCAGGTCCTACACAAATGCATAGATGAGGAAGACGGCAAGACCCTACTATTGGAGATCCACGAAGGCACTTGCGGGCACCATGTATGCAGTCGAGCACTCGTGGCAAAAGCCTATAGAATAGGACTTTACTGGCCAACAGCTAGGATGAACGCAGAGGATATCATGCGGCGCTGCATGGCCTGCCACAAATTCGCCAGCAGGCCGCACGCCCCAGCCTCAGAACTCAAGACCATACCACTATCATGGCCCTTCGCCACCTGGGGACTCGAGATGGTGGGCCCACTGAAGAAATCATCAAAGGGAGGAAGAACTCACATGCTAGTAGCATTTGAAAAGTTCACCAAATGGATCAAAGTAGTGCCCATCACCAGCTCCACAGCCCTCACGGCGGTGAACTTCATCAAATCAATCATCTTCAGGTTCGGGGTGCCACACAACATCATCACGGACAATGGCACAAACTTCACAGCAGCAGAATTCCAGAACTTCTGCGAAGAACTGGGCATCAAAACACCCACAATCCAACGGCCACGTGGAAAAAGCAAACGTCCTAGTATGCGGCGGACTCAAAAAGCGGCTCCTCGCACCACTCGAGCAGGCCGCGGGCAACTGGGTAGAAGAGCTCCCTACCGTACTATGGAGCCTACGCACCACCCCGAACACTGCAACCCAGTACACACCTTTCTTTATGGTGTACGGGTCGGAGGCGTTGCTACCACATGACCTCAAATTTGGGGCACCCCGGATCTCAGGGTACGAAGAAGAGGAAGCAGAAGAAGCGCTGCAAGATGACAAAGACACAGCAGACGAAGCAAGGGACACAGCCCTAGCAAAGTCAGAGGGATACCAGGACAAACTGTGCACTTACCAAAGCAATCGCCTGCGCACCAGAAACTTCAATAAAGGCGACCTTGTCCTACGGCTCATACAAGATAAAGTTCACAAGCTCGCCCCCCAATGGGAAGGACCGTTCATAATCACAGAAGGCATAGGAGGAGGCTCCTATAGACTGAAGAACCCGAAGACTGACGAGGACGTGGGAAATCCATGGAACGTAGCGAACCTACGCCTGTTCTACATATAGTCTCCACTAGTCATGCTCATCTGGAAACTCATGTAAACATTCGATGCAATAAAATGATGTTGCTGTCGGGACCCGGGGTTAGCGTATGCAAGTACAGTTAAGACATAGTCATATGGAGAGCCGAGAACCGCACCCACTTGTCTAAGCAGACAAGGCCAAGCACTGAACATTCTCGGAAAGCATCGTACGTGAGGGGCATCCCATCCAGGCCGGATGATCAACTGAGATGGGTCCTCATTGTCCGCACACAAGTCAAATGATATGGGTGGTGAACTCCCATATTCAAAGACAAGTCGCCTCAACCATACTACCGACTATCTCAAAACTCTTACATAGACTTACTCCAGCCCGATCACTTAGTCGGGGTCTAGGGCGGGCTCGATCATACCACAAAGTGTGCACGAGACGGAGTCTCGAGCAATCGCATCGCTATGCCCCAAGCTGCGCACATCTAAGGGCCACTTGGTGTATGAAAGACCGCCAGCCAGAACACAACTAAGGTCTCGAAAACCCATACAAAGACATGCATGTTATAAACATACACGCATCACACATGCCTTGTATGAACAGCAGGTACCATTGCAATTCTCTACAAAGTGTACATTTTATTTATAACTCTTATAGAGTACACACAGAGATCACATACATGTGATCCAACATTACAACACAGAACGGAAGCAAATTATGTCTGAGTACAGACAAGTTTAACAAATTGGCTTAAGAAGCCTTATTCAAACATAAAGCCCTCCACGAGGGAACCAGTCTGCTGACTGGGACTAGACTAGCTTAACTTCAGTCGTCCATCTCGATGAAGAAGCCACCTTCGGGGTCAGTGGCATCATCTAAAACATAGATTAAGCAAACGTGAGTACAAAGTCGTACTCAGCAAGACTTACATAGGAGCTATACTACTCATGCACATGTGTCAAGGTAAAAGGAAGTGGGGTTCACTTGCAGAAATGCCAGCTTTGACTTGGCTAATCCTGAACTACGAGTACCAGACTTGAGGTAAGAAGCGTACACGAGTCCACTACTTTCACCAACCAATTACACCACTATGGTGCCTTCCTCGACTTCCCCACGAGAAAGCACGTCATAGCACTCACACTTATCTTGGTGTATTTTAGAAGTATCCGGTTCAAGTTATCTAATAATCAAGCTAAGCTTTCCAAGTAGTCCATAACCGCGGACGCGGCTATTCGAATAGTTTTGTTAACCTTGCAAGGGTGTACCGCTACACACACATGACCATCATTTACCGCCTTTGATCTCGACACCATTCAAGGGGTGCCAGCGAGGATGCTCACCACAACTGTTACCTCATAGCCTATCTAGTCCAAGAAAGCCGCCTACTTGGGTGGGCTACCACTATCGTGAACCCGGCCGGTTTACCGAAGTGGACCCAAGCGATATGTGCGTGGTGCATAAGCCGGTCTCGGGTGAGCCGTTCTCTCACTTAGCATCCAGGCCACAAGCCTACCAGAACTCCGAACTACTGCGACATCTGGACATCGAAAGGGATGAGTTAATAGGTTGAGAGGGGTCAGTGAGCCCAATGTGTGGTTGTACTCTTCATCTTGGATCACCACACAAGAACTCGGACTTAGGGCGGTGTTCAATGAGACAACCCACCGTGTACTCCTACACAGCCTCTCATCGTTCACCTTGTATTAGGTCGATTCACCAACACTTTTCTACCATCATCCACATGATCACTACCATCCCGACTCACATCACAGTAACAACATGGTATCATACTAAGCATGCAATAAGCAGTAACATTGCAGGGGCCACATGATATCAAACAACTCCTACAGTTGCTAGGATTGTGGTTTGCTTACTACTGTGACAAAAGATAGGTCATGCAAAGGAATGGGTTCATCTAAGCGGTAGAATCGTAACATGGTGATCATCCTATACAATGCATAAGCGAGACATGAGAGGGAAGTGGGATTTTATCGACATGATCAATGGGGTTTTGCTTGCCTTGCTGACGAGGTTCGGTTTCTGGATCTTCAGCGAAGGGGGTGACCTCTTGCTCCGGTTCCACCTCTACTCGACAAACAAAGCACGAAGTAGCAATCAATATGAATGAAATGCTCAAGCACATGATTGAATGTTAATGCTTGAAGTACAAGTTTTGATGTGTGAGGCAATTCCATTTAAGTGGAATATATTGCATTTAAAATGCAAATTCAAACTCCACATTTGAATTCAACATTAACCAAGTTATATGTGATATAGTTTGATCATTTTGAATTACCTTCAAATGTGTATGATATGCCTCTGATGTGTAAGTGAAATGTAGCATGTTTCCATGGTTCAAGTTGCAAAAATATTTGAATTGAATTTGATTTAATTCCATTTAAATCAAATAGCAAATGCTACTGATCACATTTTAAATTCAACTAAAACAGAGTTGAAAGTTTCATATTTGGAAAGATAATTTTCTCCTGATCATTTTTCATATATTATTTGTCCAATTTGGAGTTAATATGAATTTTCTATGAATTTCCAAAGTTTGGGGTATTTTCTGGAATTTCTGGAATTCTTTTTAATTAGAAAAGCTTTTATTGCGCCAGCACTGCATCAGCATGACGTAGGGGGTTTTGACCCCGGTCAAACTGACAAGGGGTCCCACTGATCAGCCTCTGTAGGGGTTAATCCGTTTTAATTAAAGATTTTGATTAACTTAGAGGGGGCTGGCCCCACGTGTCAGTGGCCCATGGCCTAACTAAACAAGGGTTAGTCCCCTAATTAACCCAGCCTACCGGCGGCTAGCCGCCGGCGGCACTGGACACGGCGGCGTGGTCGCCGGAGTGACCAAACGGCCACGGGAGAGCACAGGGAGGACACCAATCGACTCAGCATCGTCTTCCACATCATCTGGAGGCAACAGGGGGTCACAAGGTGGTCGGGAGAGACCGCGGCGACGACTCCGGCGGAAACAGAGAACCGGCGAGGTCGTAGCCGAGGCTAGGGAGCACGGTTTGGGGTGATTTTGGTTGCGTTCGAAAACTGGGAAGGCTAGGTGCCAAACGCACGCACGGGTGCAACGCCAGGGGCACTGAAACGAGCTCCAGTTCGGCCATGGCGGGGAGCTTGCTCGGGATCCATGGCGGATTCGGTTGTGGGGCCAACGAGGCGCTGCAAACTTAGGGGAAAGGTGAAGAAGCTCACCCTGAAGCTAATGGAGAAGACGGTGAGGCCGGGGATGCTGTGTAGCCGAGGAATTTGACGACGGTGACTCACGGGTCCGGCGAGCTCTCGGTGAAGCTGGCGTCGATTGCTGAGGTGCTCAGGCTCGATTGCTTGAGGGGAACAATGAAGAGGCTTGCTGCGGTTCTCCTGGACACGGCGGCACGGCTCGGGGACGACGGTGGCTACGTGTTCTCGACGGCGTGCTCCACGGCGGTCTTCGAGCGGCGGTGAAATCGGGCACAGGAGGAGGAGGAAGACGAAGGAGAGGGGGGGAATGGATCAGGACGGCTGCGCGGCGTCTCCAGCGAAGGGATAAGGCACGGGACAGGCAGGCAGCTACCTGTCGTGCCCACGGCGGTCGCCGGCGAGGTGCCTGCCTGCCTGGAGGGAAGAAGACGCATGTAACCCCCTCCAGGTGGGCTGGGCCGGCCAGGTGGGCTGCGGGGGTTTAGCTGGGCTGAAACCAGGTAAGTTCTTTCTTTTCTTTTTCTCTCTGTTTAATCTTTCCTTTCTTTTTCTGTAATTTGTTTTGGCTCTGATAAAAATACCAAACCATTTTATTAAATGCTGAAAACTTTTACATGGCCTCATAATAATATAGACTAGCCACTCATAAACTTTCAACATTTTTAAAATTCAAATGATTTGAATTTTAAATCAAAAAGGGGTATTTCTTTAATTCCAAGGTACTGTTTGAATATTTGAAAAATCTATGAGCATGGGGTGGGTCCCACATCACTTGATATGTGATCACACTCATTTATAAGACTTTTCAAAACTCTAACATGAATTTTTGGAAAATATTTTTATCTGGCCTTTTGAATTAATTCATCTGGGGGGTGTTCCTTCTCCCATTTTGATATTGAATTTGATTTCCAAGATTTCTTTTTGAAATTTTGACATGATGCAAAGGTACTAGCTAACCCTAGCACATACCTAACAGAGGGATCTGACAGTTGCCCAATTCCTACCACAACAAAGCACTCGGGGGCTCGAGCACAAAAACTCCCCCCGAGAGACGCTATCGTCGCAATCGCGATCTATTACCAAAGCACTCGGGGGCTCGAGCACAAAGACTCCCCCCGAGAGACGCTATCATCACAATCGCGATCTCTCACAAAAGCACTCGGGGGCTCGAGCACAAAAACTCCCCCGAGAGACGCTATCGTCGCGATCGCGATCTATTACCAAAGCACTCGGGGGCTCGAGCACAAAGACTCCCCCCGAGAGACGCTATCGTCGCAATCGCGACCTCTCACAAAAGCACTCGGGGGCTCGAGCACAAAAACTCCCCCCGAGAGACGCTATCGTCGCAATCGCGATCTTTCTCAAAAGCACTCGGGGGCTCGGTTGCAAAATCTCCTCCCGAGAGACATCTTTGTAGCTCATGCAGTCCAAAGCTCAAAAGGGACCAAGCAAAAACACATCGACAAGCGCCACCGGTTGAACTCTGTCCGGAATCAAAGGGAAAGACATGGCTACAACTAGATGGAACACCCTATACTCCGAAGAAATACGGACGGAGCACAGGACGCAGACAAATATTTAAGTCTTCACCCAATCGCCAACGATTACCTAAAGACTCGGGGGCTACTCCCATCGGGAGCGCTGTCGCGCACCCGATAAAAGACAGGAAATAATGGAAGAATGACAAAGGAAACAGATCTCAGCCTACGTTTGACTCTTCGACTCAAACGTAGCCTCGGGGGATACTCCCACCGGGAGCTCTGTCGCGCACCCGATAGAACCCACAAAGCGAAGTTCTAATGGACTTGAAGACAGCTTTCGATCACCAAGGACTCGAAGACAACTCTCGTTTGCAAAGGACTCGAAGACAGATTCCATTACAAAGACTCCAGCATAGTTCGCATTACAAGGGCCCGAAGATCATTCTTAGTACAAAAGATTCGAAAGTACATTGGATAGAAGGCAGCTCTGATTGCTCGAGGGCAATCCTCATTACATGGAGAACTAACCTAGTTACAAAAGGCACAAATAAGGCTACAACATCAGTCACCCAAGGAATTATGACTTCTACATGAGTGCCCATGCTGGGATGATTGGCACCAAGACAGCGAGCATCATCACAGACAAAGGAGGAGTCGAAGCAGCAGGCTCATGATGTCAATGACATAACAAAAGGTGAAGCTCGACTTATTTGCAGAACAGTTGAAGACGATGCTCCACCAGCTTCTTCTCCTGCTCCACCAGCTTCTTCTCCAGCTCCACTTGAGCTGCCGGCGATGATGACGCTGCCACCTCCAGTTCTACAAGGTCGCCTGGCGCGCCCGCTTGAGTGGCGGTTTGACGTCGAGATCCCCTTCAGAACCGGAGGGGGAAGCAGTTGAAGACGGCTCCGCATCAGCACCCGAAGAGTCACCGGAGGAGGAAGCAGTTGAAGACGCAGGCGAAGGACTCATCGACCTGTCAGAACCATCACTGCCTGTCTCCGGCCAGTACGGATCCATGCGGTTGCCGCTCAGGTCAAAAGCGCGGATGACAAGAGTGTCTTTACAATCAAAATGGCAACAAAGAATGTCACCATCACGCAGGTTCAACCGACGAGCAAAGGATTTCCAGCCAAAGCCAAGAAAAATCAAGCGGGAACTATCGATCTCCAACTTAACATAAGAAGGAGATCGAGCCCACCCCTGTAGACGAAGCAGCAAGCCATCAAGGTGACGTAGTCAAAGGTGACGTAGTCGACTGGTCTGATGGTGTTTGCATTGAATTGCTTCTTGATCTCTGTGATCCAATCATCCGCTACCAGTGGGTCTCGAGCCTTGGAAAACCTGGGGGGGGGGGTGATAGCAAGGAACTGCTGCAAGTCGTGTACTGTGGCCGATCACTCCTCTGGGCAGTCTTGTTCTGGAGCATCTGTAAGATCGTAGCTGCTCCCTGAGCCACTGCGGTCACAGCCTCCCCAATGAGAGGGTTCTTTGGCGGTGGCATGTTCTCTCTTGGCATCCTGTATACAGGAACACTTATGAGAACATGGTAGAAACGTCAACAAAACCACAAGATAAAGCAATATTGACAACAAAACTTCCTCACGAGGTATGAGGAAGCCGAAGGCTGAAAATCCACCAAGGTTAACCCGGAAAGTCGAAATCTAGGTGCTACTTAAATCCCCAAACCGAGATCATTCGAATCCAAGATAATAATTTGCTAGTGAGCACACAACAACATATATACGAGTGGTTGAAGACCTGAACGTTGAGACATCTGCCCTGAGCGGCCCGCAGAAGCGGTCTCCTATAGGGCGAGGAACCACATCCGGAGGATGCCAACCATCCCTATATATGAGTTTCACCTGAGGTACGCCGTAAGCGAGGTGGAGCTGTCAACCCCAAGTGGCGGCTCAGTGTTCTCAACGTACGCCAACCCTTCTCGTCGCTAGCAAAAAATTATAGAGGAATCGGAGCCTCATGTAAACGAGAACCTAGATTTGTTTTGAAAGGGGATAAGTTGCAGAGAGAAAACAACGTTTCATTTCCTCAAGGAAAAAGGGGTGGGAGGGTGGGGTAAGAAGAAAAAGAAAGAGTTCCTACTCTCCGATTTTTCCTTAATAACTACAAAATAGTTTCTAGACTCAACTTCGACCAGTAAGGGGTCCTACAGTCAGTCCTGCTCTGATACCAAGTTGTATGGCCCCCGATGCGGTGCTAACTCAAGTTAGTCGCTTTCGCATCCCGCTCAAGTTAGTAGCGCATAAAAGGCCACCGACTCACGACACTCGCACTCGTGCCGCTGCCGGATTCTCGACAACAGATATAAGAACAATGAACTTTATACTAAGACATAAATATATAGAGTCCAGGGCATACATCACCGCTGGTATTTATTACATCATCTCAGAGGTCCATAGACCCAACAGTACATCATGCGACAAGCGGAATACAATCACGACCGAGTACGGTCAAAATCCAAATGGCCCTAGAGAGGGCTACACATAAACAAGTTCACCCACAGAACGTCGGAAACCCAACTGTAGGATCTACTGAGCGAAGTCATCCTCATCGTCGTCCTCCAGGGGCACCTCCACGAAGTATCGTCCGGTGCTCGGGTCGAGGTAGTAGTCAACTGCAGCGGCCGATCAGGGAAAACAGTAAAAGCACAAAAGGAAACAAGGGGTGAAATTATATCATTACAGGATAACTAACTTCCTACGGTAAGATAAGGTAAAAGGAAAGGTGGCAGCCGCACTAGCATATATGGTGGCTATCGTTCTATTAGAGTAGAGGTAAGATCCAAGAATGCACGTGAGATCGTGTCATAAGTCTGCTATCCACCTACTTACGGCAAACATAACACAACCTTGTTCTTCTCTCGATCCCTTGGACGAAGAAAAGCAGCCAAGGCACACACACGGTAGGCAAGTTTTTGTTATGATCCAATTTGATGTTATTCTATGAATAAGACGTAGGCTCTGAGTCGTCCATAACTGTGGACACGGCTTTTCGAAAATATTTAACCCTGCCCGGTTTCCGCTTGGCTGGGTAAGCGCCTGAAACTCCGGCACGTCAGAGTCCCTCTAACTAACAACGCACAACTTGGGGTGGCCCCCGGTGAGTCGACACCCAACTCAAAAGCCGGCCGCGCTTTCGAATCAGCCTCTACCGTCTGGATGAGGTCGGGTTAGTTTCCCAAACATATGTGGACAACCCCCTATCTCCCTGGGATGTACTAACAAGAGAACCTATGTCTTCGCTGGTCCAGGTTGTTTCAAAAACTGCTGGGGTACCAACCAAGCACACACACATTTGCAAAATGTGAAATCATCTCGGGCCACCACTAGAATTGTATGAAGCGAGGTAGGTGAGACAAGGGGGGCCCATAGAACCCCACACACGATTAGGCACGCTCAAACAAAGAACCAATACCCGGAACTCGGATCCTAGGTGACTCAAATGGAACAAAGCACCAAGCGGGAATAGCCCGGCCTCCCATCTTTCGTCAAATTTAATTAACATCATAATAATAAATATCAACCAACTTCTTCAGTTACAAGATATCACAACCATAGCAACGGCTGAGCAGCGGTAACTTAGCAATACAATGTTTTGCTGGGATGTGGGGATCATGGCTGTTTGGTTTTTGATTGTGGCATAAGTGTAAGGCCCGATATGCGATACTGTTCCAGATCTAGATGTTTCCATCCAGATCCGGGGACGAAGCACATATCGGTCCCACCGCGACATATGACAAAGCCATATGCCCCCGATTTCCAACATGATATCACAACATTACAGATACAAGGATACAACATCTCATACAATCGGCATACAACTGCCTCAAATACAATACAACAGTGGAAGATACATGTCTGAGTACAGACTACAATCAAATGCCTAGTGGCAAAGAGAAAAACATCGATCCCATAACCACACGGGTCCAGGCCCTCCACCGGGATCCGCCTAACTAGTCGTTGTCGAGTCTCCTCGTGAAACGTCGATCACCAAACCTGTTGTCGATCAAGAACCATGAAAAGAGTTTGGGGGTAGTATCATGAGTACAGAGGTACTCAGCATCCAGCTGTAGTGGTCATCTGACCCAGCAAGGACTTCATCACTCGTCATTCTAGGACAACTAGTAGTTTACGGTAAGGAAGGGGTAAGTGGTGAGGTTGCTGCCGCACTAGCATTTATGAAGTGGCTAACGATCTAGAGAGTAAGGTAAGAAGCCAAGCATTCGATGAGGAATCGCCTCCAACAAGTCTTGCTATCAACTACTTACGCAAACATAACACCTATCCTATCCTTGTCCTCCCCTTCGCATCCCGACGAAGAAGAAGCAGTCAAGGCACACACACACGTTGATCAAGTTATATTAAGATTATCTCAGTTGTTGTTGTCTATGAACAAGGAGTAGGTCCCAAGTCGTCCATAACCGTGGACACGGCTTCTCGAAAAGATTTAACCCTGCAGGGGTGTACCAACTGCCCATTACGAGGCTCCGCACGCACGTCCATCTCTCTCAGTTGCTACCCATTATAGGCAACCATTTTATGATTTAGTTCCAAGAGATCCGAAACGAAAGGTCCCTCTAGCTAACAACGAACAAATCCGGGTGGCCCCCGGTGAGTCGACATCCATCTCCGGAGCCGGCCGCGCTCTCGATCTGGTCTCAACCGTCTGTCGCAGGTTTGGATAGCCGGTTAATCACACATGGGAAACCGCGTCCTCAGCCGGACAAAGTGGGCCAGCAAGGGAACTAAGTCCTCACTGGTCCAGGTTGGTTCGTAAACAACTGGCTGCCGACCAGCACACACACGGTTTCAAATGGTAAATCAGATTGGGCCACCACTAGAAATGTTTGAAGCTAGGTAGGTAAGAAAAGGGGACCACATAAAATCCCACACGCGGTTAGGCACGCTCAGTCTTAAAACCAATACCCGGAACTCGGGTCCTAGGTAACTCGAATGGAACAAAGCGTCGGGGCGGGATAGCCTAGACCTTCCATCCTTCATCGAATATAGTCAACATTATAATAATCAATATCATTAACAACAATATAATAATGTGATATCCCAAACCAAGGAGTAACAGGGTAACATCGTAGCATCCTAAGAATGCATACTAAGCAGGGGCTGAGCAACGAGCAATAGTAACATAGCAGTACAAGGTTTGCTGGGAGGGGACATGGCTGTATTGGTTTGAAAGAGGCTGTAAACATGTGGTAGGATCAAACACCAAACCTATCCTAGACTAGCATGCAAACCGCTGGTTGAAATAGAATGGATCATAAGTAATGTATAGTCCTTGCCTGTTGATAAGTCGGGTTCCGAAGGTGTAGCTGATCGCAAGCTCGCATCATCTCCGAGAGGTACCCGCGGAAGCACACAAGACGATAAACACTGGAAAGCAATCAACGAGCAATCACTCTATTACTACGAGGCAAACACGAGCAAGCATCAACAAGAAGGCAACACGAGACATCGCACCTACCGTCGAGAGAGGTTACTAACAGTTTAAGTGGGGTATCGGTCACACACGACGAATACCGCACGTTTACGGTGGTTCAAATTGTTTAGCTACAGGTGATCAACAAAGGTTGTTAACATGACATCTCACTCAAGCATGTCATAGCACACAAACATGTCAAGAGGTGAAGCATAAATAAACTACCTAAGCTAGTCAATTTAAGTGGGGGGTAAAACCTATACATGGCAACTATTACGGACCCCACGATAAAAAGGAATTTGGTACTGTTTTGTCCTAAACAATATTTTATTATTTTTATTATCAAGCAAGAACAGCATAAACACAATCTACATGCAATTCTAATCAAGTTACATATAAGAAACATTTTAAACAGAGCAACGGTTAAAAAGTTATTGCAGTTACAGTTTACAGTGGCAAGCAGTTGTAAATAGCGGGTAAACAGCATGTAAACAAAGTCAAACATGGCAACAAAAATCAAATTATTAATCTACATGCAAAACGGAGCAACTTTCATGTACAAAACGTCTCCATCGGAGCTACCGGTGAAAAGATATAAGCATCGCAAAATAAACAATACAATCTGCCAAAATAAATAAAAAGAACCTAGCAGAAAAAACTAAACGGGCCGAATCTACTGGGCCCAACAGAAAAAAAAAGAAATAAATAAAAAAGGAAAAAAGAGGGGCAGCTCACCCATGGGCCGTGGCCCAAGTGGCCTGGTGAGGGGGCTGCGGCCTGGCTGGGCCGTGGCTGGCCTGGGCCGCCAGGCTGCTGGGGAGGCCCAGCCGGTCAACGCAGAGGCGAGCGGGCGCTCCAGCCGTCCCGACCGGAACGAACAGCGCGGCGGCGCCGGGTGTTGCTCCGGCAAGGGGAGTCCATGGCGGCGGGGATCGCGGGAGCAGGCGGAACGGGGCGATGTCGTCGGGATCCGGCCGGATCCAGTCAAGGCGACGGCCAGCGGCGAGGGCACAGGCGCGGCGCTACGCGGAGCTCCTCGGGCTGGGCGTCCATGGCGGCCTGGGAAGAGAGCACAGAGGATGAGAGGAAGAGGGAGAAGGGGAGAGGGAGAGGAGGAGGGAAAACGAAGAGGGAGACCACGGGCGCGGCGGCCGGACCTGCAGGGATGCGGCGGCTCGCCAGCCGGAGGCGCTTGGCGGCGGGGAGGAGCACGGGCGGTTGCGATCAAGGAGGTTGGAGGAGGCTGGGCACACCCTGGCCGTTGGATCAGTTGATCTGACGGTCAGGAGTGTTTGGGTCTAGGGTTTGCTAAAAATTTGGGGTTAAAACTGCGAAAATTGGGTCTTTTTGTGCCAGATCTGGGGCTGGTGGCTGCCTAGGTGCTTAGGGGAAACCCTAAGTGGGGTGGTGGTCTTTATATAGCCCAGGTGGCTGGCAGTTTGCAAAAACATCCCCGGTTTTTCTCTCGCGCGTGCGGTGTTTACGTTTCTGACCGCCGGGGGTCCGCAGTACCTCCGATTCGGATAAAACTTCGAACTGCGCGATCAGCGCGTCGAACCGGAGGCGTTCACCTCGCGCTGGAACCGTTCCGAGAACACTTTCCGGCGCGCTATAAAAATAACCCGTTTAACTATTAAACGGGGTTTTCATTCCGTTGGCTGCGGCTGGTCTCGTGCGGTTTTCGCGACGGTGATCGGGTGAAACCCGGTGTCGCAAAGGTCGAGTGTCAGGGTGGCAAGGGTCGGTCTCCGTCCGATACGAGATAAGAGGGGGGAAAATAATCGCCGATCGATAAATCGGGGATGCAAACACCGGAAACAATTCAGACGATCAAACAATTCACACCGAAAACAAAATTTTTAATTTTTGTGAAATCTGGGTTGTTACAATAAGCAAGGTGGATAGGAGCAAACAATCGTACTAGACTATAGATAGGAAGGTAGGCAGAGGGTTATAAGGTAATGGTATAAATCTTCCCCTTGTGTGGGTAATCGGTCGACGGAGCAGACGTAGTAGGGTCCTCGGGCTCGATGTCGGAAATCTCCACGTAAGTCTCCTTGGCAGCCTTAGGTGCTAATGTAAGGTACCAGCAAGGAAAGCACACAAGTAAACATCGAGACCAACAATGCTCAAGCATGGATGAGATGATCAAGTTTAAAGACATGGTGTGACCCTATCTAGTCAAATTAAATGGAGGTGTTGACGACACGTCAACAACTGCATATGCAATTACTTACATTTTTATGGCTTTGGTCATAGCCTAAATTTTGGTGTAAATATCATAGCAACATGGCATGGCATGAAACAATAACTACAAGTTTAACAACAACAAGCATCATGGAATAAATGTATCGATTCCGGAGACGGAGAAGTGCCGGTGAAATTGACACCAAAAGGAAGTATCGAGGGAACAAGGGTTGAATCATCTTGTGACAACATGATGGACGGAAAAACAGAAGACTTTGAGAGGCCCAACATGTGGAGGCTCAAAGCATCAAACAAGATAAAGGTGGCAAGGTCAAGCATTTGAAAATGGGGCAACAACAAAATGGCATGGTCACATATGGGTTCTACTTCCCTCCATAGTTTGAAAATTTATGTTTGCTCAAAACATAAATCAGAGGTGACCATCATGCTCAGTGGGTTTTTCTACCCCATTTTGGTATATGGCATGTGCCCAAAGCATTGGATTCAAACAGAAACAAAATCCAAAGGATTTGAATTTGAATAAAAAGAAAAAGGAAAACAGAAAAAAAATCAGAGGACAGGCCGCTAGGGCCATCCTCGGGTGCCCCCTGGCCCAACTGGGCTGGTGGCTTGCGGAGAGGGCTAGCTGGGCCAAGCCCAGTAGGACCTGCTGGCTTGGCAGTCACTGGCAAGCGGGCCAGGGCTGTCGGCCTTCCGGTTAAATCCAAAAAGAAAAGGGGCTCTTTGCGCCCAACGGGGTTCGAACCCGCGACCTCACGATCGAAACCCAGCGAGCCAACCAGCGGAGCTAGAAGTGGGAGTACGACAAACTGAAGAAAAAAGGCATCTCGCACTGCACGTTGCAACTGGCAGCGGCAGGCAAATTCCAACGACGAGCGCGGCGGCCGTGCTGCACTAGAAACTAAACGGGGAGGTGCTACGGCTATATGGGACTGTCAGGTACCCATTTTTGCTTACAGATGCACTGGTGTCTCGACGGCGGCGGCTAGCTCCATGCCGGAACTCTCGGCGGCTCACTGCAAGTCTGCCTCTGAATAAAAAATTCAGACGGCGGCCGGAGATCTCCCGGCGACTGTGGCGTATGCTACAGCACTCCGACAACGTACTGGCTGGGTGCTTTGGGTAGCCGCGACATCCACAAACGTACAACCGTCGAGATCCGGCCCTAGCTGGCAAAAGGGCACAACTTTAACTCGCCGGAAGGACACGGCGCTGCACTGCTCAGCGACCACATCTGGCGCACCCAACTCATGCAAGCACGCGACAGCAGCAGCCAAGGGGCTGCTCTGGACGCGCCCGGGGTTTCTTAAACAAGTCCCGAACACACCTTGGACGCGGTGACCCCGGCCAGCACGACATTGGCAACTACGACGGCGGACTGAAACTTTCCACGACTTGGGATCAGGCTTACGGCGAGCTACGGGAAGAAGGGAGGTGTCGCCGCTCACCTAGAGGGGGTTGAGGACGAAAACGGACGCGACAGCCAAGGAAGGAGTCGACGTCGGGGAAGAAGGTTCCTGTGGCGGAGGTCGTCGTCTCCGGGATGGTTTGAAGCTCCACACGAGGATCTGCAGGGCGAGGACGGCGAGGACAAGCTGCAGAAGGGCGTGCGCAAACACACGCTCGTCGACGGTTCGGAACGGCGGCGAATTTCTTGTCTGGATCACCGGACTCAGGCGGAACAACGGAGGTCCAGGTCGGTCATGGCGGCGGTGGCGAGAGGAGAAGAGGGGAGGAACGGACCTAGGGTTCCAGGAGGGAGTCCTAGGCGAGCTTATAAAGGGGGAGGAGGGCCTCCGGCCAAGTCGTCGTCCTCCTGCCGCCGTGGCCTCCTCCGGCGTGAGAGAGCAGAGAGGGGAAAGCGGGTCTCCATGCTGGAAAGGTGCAGACGAGCCGTACCGGTTCGCCATGGCTGGGCCAAGGGGGAGCAGGCCCAGGTGGGCTAGGCCTGATCCAGAAACGAAAGAAAAAAAGGAGAATTCCCCCTGCCTCACCTTTCCATAAAAAAAATGTCTTAGGGAGTTTTCCAGATTTATTCACAAGGTTGATAAATACATAAAAAATATGTAAATGATCCTTGCAATATTAGCCAATTTATAAAATTGGTTTGGAAATTTATTCAACAACTAAAAAGTGGAGTTGTTTTTGAAATTCAGATCCACTTTGAACTACAACCCACATTTTTGGTGATTGCAAAAATGAATTGAGGTTGTGAAAACCCTTGGCATTGCAATGGAGAAGGCTATGCCAAGTTTGAGGTTGATGGGAGGTCAAATGAAAATGGAACAATTCACCCAACACTCCTCTTGAACCCACTTGGATGCATTTGAAAGCAACTTTAACGGGCTCCAATCCCAATGCAAATTTAAATCACCACATGAAAAGATAAATTCTAGCATCATGCCAAGTTACAAGGTCATCAGACAAAGTACAATTTCATGTTGATTTACAATTATTGCAAATGGGTTGTTACACTGGGCACCCTGTGACCCCCCGCTGGCCCCTCTTTTGCGTGTCCTCGTCATCCTTCTAGAGAATGGCCTCCGTCGATTTTCAGGTAATTTGGGGGTCTTCTCCTTCAGCAACTCAGCATCCACTTTTTACCGCTGAATCCTGCGTCTTCTGCTTCGGCATCGGAAAGTTGAAAATTGTGTAAAATAAGCCAAAACAACATAAGAATAGCATCATATCGTGAAATATATCAATGAATAGGGATGAATTACTATATAAAATAGTGATGCATTTTTGACGTATCAACTCCCCCAAGCTTAGACCTCGCTTGTCCCCAAGCGAATACTGAGCTCGGTAAACCTGTCCACAAGTTTAGAGAGTGAAGTGTCGATAAATAGAATACGGACAAGAAGTATCATAATTTCTTCATCAAACTCAATCATCGTCAAAAACAACCTCAACTCATAAGGCCCTTATGAGAAAGTAGTAACAATTATAATCAAAAGTAGGGCTGAGAAAACTCATCAAATTATGGCAAACATATCCTTGGTTAAGGGACAACTAATAACTTTTCTTTTTTCTCTTTCTATTTATAATGAAACAATTTGAAGATTTTTAAATAACATGTTATTAGTCATGAAGTGAAAATGTTAACACAAAGGAAGATGCCTGCTTAGCAAAATCTTTCGCAAACAACTTACTTATCAATAGATAATGTCAACAAGGATGTGGCATGGCAAAACTTAATGCATCATTATATGAATGAATCCTCATCAACGTCAAGTGTCTGTTCGCTTTAAGGAAGGAAGGAAATGGGAAAAACTGACTCAACATAAAAGTAAAAGAAAAGCCCTTGTTATAGTCAAGCAGGGAAAGCTCATGTGGTATCCTTAAATCAAACAGAATGAAAATAAATTTTGGGAGGTGCATAGTTTGTCAACGAATTCTAATCGATAGCTCAACAACTTCTCAAGCTGGACAAGTTTCGAGGAACGGCTCCCAAATGGGGACGATCACATCCCCTTAATCTCCTTTGTTTATCACTGCCAATGTTTCTGATTTCTCATAGACCAAGCGTGAAGGAGGGTTTGTTTGTTGTATTATCTTTCGAGCTGGACGCACTCATGCCAGCTCCTCCTAGAATTATGGGTTTGCAGATTAGACATGAAATCCGGGGGTAAAACTTGTCCAACTTAAGAAGATCATGAATTCCCTACTACTTTCTCATGAGCTAAACAAGAGGCACAAAACAGAAGATTTTGGACATTTAAGGATAACACATAAATTCTATACTTTTAGGAGTGGTAGGGAAATACCACGAATAGGAAGGTATGGTGGACTCATATGGAAGATATTGGTTTCAGGGTATGGATGCACAAGCAAAAATCTGCTAGGCAAAGAGTTTGGCTAGCAAAGGCTTGAGAGAACAGACAATTGATGCTAACTTAGATGCAAAACATATAAAGCATAAATATTAAGGTAAGCATAACACATCAAGTTGTCTTCCTTGTCAACATAACACTTCAAGCATAATAACATAAAGGTTGCTGCTATGTCGCTACTTGAGAAAACATGCATGTTGTCATGACCAAAGCTATGTTTGCCAAAATTAAATAAAGTTTTCAAAGCCATACCTGATATAAAGTCAATACTCCCCATAAGAATTATCATAAAAGGTCCATTGCTTGAAGATAATACCGAGTGCAGCGAAGGAACCAATAGACTTCTCATTAATATTCCTTCATAGACGAGTCCACACTCACGGATACGAACTCTCCACAAAGGAGTGATAGACATCAATGAAAACACCTATTTCATATAATAACTTTCCTAGACATGATATGACTCTACTTGACTCTAAAAGACTAAGATAAAGATACCGGGCACTCCCTGATACGCGAGAGATGATAATTTCTTCTCGCCCTTCGTTGGTTACCCCAAGTGGAAGGTGAGATGCTGCGTAGCGGCAAGTTTCCTTCGGTGAAGATACCGAGGTTTTTCTCCAGTAGGACTACGGAGATGAGAAGTAGGTGGTGTAACATCCTCACTGTCATGTAACAGTAATCACTACAGTGATCCTCTTGTTAATGATCATTACTGTTGTTAATCATGGCATGATCATCTAAGCTTTTGATCACATTCAAAATCCCCTTTTGTTGGCATTAATTTTATGTGGTAAATAAAAGTTTAACCAAAAAATTTGAAAGCAATTTTGTAAAATGACTAAAAATCAGTGGATCACATCCATATGGTTTTGGGAATTTATTAAGCTATAAAATAAATCAAACAATTCACAACAGTAGCAAAACAGTGGCATTTAATACCTTTTTGGATAAAGAAAATGCAAAAAAAATTATAATTGCCCCAAAAAATGTGTAGCACTGGTATGGATTATAACATTAATTATGGAACATATTACACATTTAAAAAAATGTAAAAGCTAATAAAACAATTATAACAGAAAGGAAAATAGAAAATAAAACAAAAACGAAAAGAAAATAGAAAAGGCCTATGCCTCGCCCAGGGCGAGGCCCACCTCAGCCCACCCGGCCCCTTCTTCTTCCTATCGTACATGGAGGGGCATGGCGCACATCCGGGAGGCCACAGCCGCGGCCATCGCCGTGGCAGCCATCCACGGTGACCCCAGCGTGGATAAGGGCCAACTGGCCGCCCCTTGCACCCCAACCCTAACCCTAGGCCACTGGATCGGTTCCCCCTCCCTCACGCTCGCCCGCCTCGTTCTCCCCTGTTGCAGCACACGGCCATCGGCGTGCCACCGCCGTTGGTGTGCTCCTAGACCTCCCCGCGTCACCTGGGCATGTCCAGGAGGACCTTGACGCCCTGAAGCCCTCGCCACCGCCGCCGTTTCCCCGCCACGACCGCTCCGCCTCACCGCCGAATTACCTCGACTGCTCGCCGCCCCGCACCTCCATTTCGCACCGACAAGCTCCACGGTGAGCTTCCGGTACTTCCCATCCTCTCGCGCGCGATTTTCTACACTGGGTTGCCGTCCCCTTCGCTGCGCGCTCCGGTCGCCTTGGCTGGGCGCGCCCTCGCCGTGTCTCTGGCCGCCCCCATCTCGCCCCGGCCGCGCCCAGACATGCACTACATGCGCACGCGCGCGACGCCGCTTACGTGCTCCTGCACAGCCCCGCCATGGCCGCCCTCACCGGAGCGACCTCCCATGCTTGCCATGGCCATGCGCCCCCTGGCCAATCGCCGCTTCCGTGCGCGCGGGCACCACCTCGCCGCGCAGCTCGCCGCTAGCACGTCCCGCCCACTCGCCCTGTGCCCCCTTAGCCGGAGCGGCCTCGCCGTGCCTCTGTCGTCGCCGGTGTGGGCACGCCATGGCTTAGCCACGGACTAAACTGCCGGGGGGAATTAGCCCCCTAATTATTGTTTAAGAAAATAATAATAACACCCCCCTGTGTATGACATGTAGGCCCACCACCTGTTAAGTTAATAATAATGTTTAGTTTCAATTACTATTAGACCAGTGGATGACATGTGGCCCCCAATAGGTTATTTAGATATGAATTGAATTTCAATATCTGTGTCTATGACACATGGGACCCACTGGTCAGGTTTGACCAGTCAAAGCTGACAGTTGGGCCCCTCCTGTAAGTTTGACCCAGTCAACGATTCCTTGTGGATAATGTTATATTAATTAATAAAGATAATTAGAAATGATTTAAAACTTATTTAAACTTTGAATTTAAATATCTTTTAAACTGTAGGTCAGATTCAAAAACTTTATAAATCAAAATTGATCAGAAAAATACAACGAATACGAATACACTATCCGTATGTCTACCACACCCCTCTAACACAACGAACATCGACGTCCCCCCTCTGGGCCGTCTGTCCTGTAATTACCCGGAGCCGGTAAAATTGTCGGTTAAATTACCGTTTCGTCTGCAACGTGTAGCACCGCATTAGTTCACCTCTAGTTTAACATTTGCCATTGCTTGTATTTGTATTGCTATTATTGCCGTGTATTTATTGTTTCTTCCACCTCTCTTATTGTCTGGTAGTCTCGACGTCCGCTGCTGATGCCCCTGTGATCTACTTCGTCGACGACGACCGTACATCTACCGTCGAGCTTCCAGGCAAGCAGAGCCATTCTCTTCCCCAGATATCGCCTATCTTTTCCGTACATTTCTTGCACTAGGCATTGTTACTGCTGCTTCTACGTTATAATCCTATTCAATTGCATAGTCTGTCTGTGTCGCCCCTTGTTGTACCTTCTTTTATCCTATGCTGCCTATATTCATATATATTATTCATAAGTTAGCCCTGCGCCTGGTTAGTCAATAGGATTAGATTGCGGGTCATGTTCACTCTGGGAGTGAATGCGGATACGATACATTACAACTGCTACAGGTACGGTTCAGAGCAGACACCGCTTTAGGCCCCTACCCCCAGAGTAATCCTTGTACTCCACTCGTTGCTGACTCTGTATAGCCGCCCTAGGGTACTGAACCATGGTTGTCCTTACAAGTAAGGAGTCGGGTGACCCCACGGTGCCCGCGCAGGATATCTTAGCGGAACGACAGGTCAGGTGTATTCCACCGGTGTGCGGCGGGCCTGGTACTGTTCGTGGCCGACAGATATCCTGTTGTACGAAAGTCGAGCTCTTCAGAGAAAACGCGAGACAAGGTAAGGAGACAGTTCACCTTGTTGGTAACCGCACGAGTTGGTGGGACGACAGGGCAGGCACCGATGTTACTGGTGGTCCTAAGTGTTGTCGTTTTCCGCGACTCATTCAATAAGGGGCAACGATAACGGTTGTATCGGCAGAAAATAATAAAATTCTTAATGAGTTCGGCGGATGACTTGAGTAGCCTTTTGGCTTGTACGCACTACCTTGGGATTACGGTGTGGGCCCTCCGTGTTGTGGTCTCGTTCGAAAGCTCTGAAAGACGTCCAGTTCAGCATTGTGGCCGGGACTGATCGTCACATGTGGTGTACGGATCTCCCGCCTCACAACGACCCGGAGAGCGAGGGGTGATAGGCCCATGACCCCCTTGCACTTAGGGCTGTAGACCGGCGGGGACCTCTCTGATGAGCCGTAGGATGGGCCTCGGCGTGTCGGATAGCCTCGCTGGGGTGTTCCCTAACAAGGTGTATGCCACCCTGGAGATCCGAGCGTGTAGTATGACACCAGTGCACCCCTGCAGGGAGTTTAATCTATTCGAATAGCCGTGTCCATGGTAACATGACGCTTTATGCTAATGCCAAACTCTACCACTACAAACTACTACTATTAATCTGTTGGTTCTGGGTTTTTCTTCCTATTACAACTTATTAATAATTATTAATAATTACAACTTACTATTATACAATGCTGCAACAACTTCTGCTGCATTGTTCTTACATTCATGCTATTGAATTGTTCGCTATTCTCTTCTTGTGCTTCAAGACTCGTTGGAAGATGCTAGTCTTTGATGGGCCTAGCTTCTCATCCTTATTCTGATTTCTACCTTGTAGTCCACTATAAACATCATCCCCTTTCCATTTTATAAAAATGCATAATTGCTTAGTAGTGGACGTAAGACTCGCAGGTATGCTAGATACTCACCCTTGCTTTATTTCCCCCTTTTTGTTTTGCCTGATCGGCCGCTGCAGTCGACGTTGGAGTCTAGGAGAAGAAGATCCCCGGAGCCCTCTACGACGTCGAGTTCCCCCTTTGGCCAGGAGTAGTTCGGTGGATCCCAGGCAGGAGGCCTCGCCTTTTCGATCTATACCTCTGATGTTATTTGTGCTAGCCTTCTTAAGGCAAAAATTTACTAACTATGTCTGTACTCAAATATTATGATTGTTTAACTTATTTTTTTGGATCCTCGTGATCCCTGGTTGTAATATCAGTTTTATTTTATTTGAGTCTAGTGTTGGGTTGTGATATTATCATCGTGGCACCCTGATTTCGGTCGTGTACCCTGCGTGTATGATTACTATACACGGCTTGATTTTGGGGGTGTGACAAGTTGGTTTCAGAGCCGACTTCCTGTAGGAAGCCACCCCAACACCACTTGGTCGAAGTTGAGTCTAGTCTTTGAAAAACTATTTTTGCTAACTTAATGTTTGGCTCACGGGCGCACATCGATGTCACTACGTGTGATATCTATGGTAGTAGGATCCTTTTCTCCTTACCTATGCTCTGGGACTCTTCTCTCTTATCCTTGCTGGTAAGGTTTACTAACTCTGACATTAGGATCACGTTCTCTTGATTCCACCCGGCTTTCTGGTGCTTCCCCATTGATTGATTCATGTCGCAGGAGTTCTGACCCAGGTCCCGGACCGCGGATCCCATTCTCATTCTGGGCAGGCCGCGCGTTCTCTGGCACAAACTCCTGTGGACAAAAGTTTTCTTGCGGCGTGATTGACATATCGGAAGCTATGTCGCGTCGTGTAATCCTTACCGCGGTCTGCGCGCCGCCTACTGAGTCCTTTTTCCTTAATTTCTACGACGTTACGCTGTCCGATTTTGACCGACTCTGTGCAATGATATGTATGTCTTTATGACTACTATTGTGTATCTACCTTACTTCTCATTCATTGATCGTACTGCATCGAGTATGACTCCTTATCCTTGCATATTCTTTGTCTCAACTAACCCCTGCTGTTCAGGCAGGATGGCAGACGATCCCCCACCTCCGCCTTATTTGGCCGCAATGATGCAACAGTTTGAACTGAACCGTGAGCAGTTTGATCTGAACCGTCAGTTCATGGCCGGAGTAATGGCCCGACTTCCAAACCAGAATGCCCAAATCACATTGCATAAGTTCGTGCGCCTCAACCCGTCTGTTTTTCGCAAATCCACCAATCCGATGGATGCTGATGATTGGCTCCGTGAAATCTTGTTCGAGATGGAGTCAGCTAATGTTGCCCCGACCAGTTATGTTAAGTTCGCGGCATTTCATCTGAAGGTTCAGCCGCTCAATGGTGGGAAAGCCACATGCGTGTGCTGCCTGCTGGGACTGTGACCACTTGGCAAGAATTCCAGTTAGCCTTCCGTGCATGGCACATTCCTCGAGGTCTAATGGACCAGAAGAAGGAGGATTTTCTCAAACTTAGACAAGGCATGACAACTATTGTTGAATATCATAGGAGATTCCTTGAACTGTCTCGCTATGCTGAAGATTACGTCGACACCGACGCTCGCAAGCAGTAGAAATTCCGTGAAGGATTGCATCCCAATTTGAAGCTGACAGTAGCTGCTAATGATTTCGCAGACTTTGTGACGCTCGTCAGCAAGGCTTTCCAAGTTGAAACTGCTCTAGCTGATCACCAGGAATCCCTCAAGCGTACTCGAGATGTCGGCCCATCCTCGGGAAGACCCACTCAGAAACTTCAAGTCTATATCGCACACAATGTCCACCACCGACCTGCCCCAACGCCAAGGCCGTCTTATGTTGCACCTCGTCTGCCTCCGCCACCGAGACAGCTGCCGATTCAGACGAGACAACCAGGGCACCTTGCTCCCGACTGTCGCCCAGTTCAGCCTCAGAATGCACCACATCCCCCTGTTGGTCGTTAGAAGAGTTGTTGGAACAGTCGTCCTAGAAACGGTAATGCCAAGACGTCTGCTGTTAGTTGTGCTCACGTCACCCATGTCAAGATGGAAGAAGCTCGTGAGTCCCCAAGAATGGTAGTGGGTACCCTTCTCGTCAATTCAGTGCCAGCTTCTGTTCTCTTTGATTCCGGCGCGTCGCATTCATTTATGTCCCAGCCGTTTTCTCAACTGCATGGGTTAGCTATGGAATCCTTCGCCACTCCTTTAGCGGTAAATGCCGTTGGATCTCAGAGTCGTGCCACCATGATGAGTCTCGATACCACCATTGCAATTGTGGGTCAGTTGTTCTCGGCTCCTCTTATTATCCTCAAGTCGTCCAACATTGATGTCCTCCTCGGTATGGATTGGTTGGGGGCACATGATGCCCATATCCACTGTGCCACTAAGACAGTTCAGCTCACGCACCCTTTTGGCAAGAAGATTCTGTACTCGGCCCGAACAGCTCAGCATGCCGAAGGCCAGATATATGCTTTGAATGCTTTGAATACCTCACCTCTTGAAGGGATCGAGTCGTTCGTGATTTTACAGACGTCTTCCACGAAGAACTACCGGGAATACCCCCGATCAAAGATGTCGAATTCTTCATCGACTTAAAGCCTGGCACCGTCCCTATTGCTAAGCGCCCTTATAAGATGCCGCCTCATCACCTCCTTGAACTGAAGAAGGATATCGACATGGCACTCCACAAAGGCTTCATCCGTCCAAGTTCCTCTGCTTGGGGAGCACCTTCACTCTTTGTCAAAAAGAGCGACGAAACGAACCGTTTGGTCCAAGATTACCGACCTATCAACCAAGCAACAATACAGAACAAGTATCCGCTTCCTCGGATCAATGATCTATATGATCAACTTACTGGATCTACGGTGTTCTCGAAACTCGACTTGAGGTTGGGTTACCATCAGATCCAGGTCCGCGAAGAGGACATCCCGAAGACCGCCTTCATTACTCGTTATGGTTCATACGAGTACACCGTCATGTCCTTTGGCCTGACCAATGCTCTAGCCACATTCTCCAGATTGATGAACTATATATTCATGGAATACCTCGACAAGTTCGTCGTGGTTTATCTGGATGATATCTTAATATACTCCAAGAATGAAGAAGAACATGCTGAACACCTTCGTCTTATACTGGAAAAGCTTCGAGAACACAAACTCTATGCTAAGTATTCCAAGTGTGAGTTCTGGCTTCCCGAAGTAACCTACCTTGGTCATGTGATTTCCAAGGATGGCGTTGCCGTCACCCTAGAACGTATCCAGGCTATTCTTGATTGGACTCCTCCCAAGACCGTCAAGCAAGTCAGAAGTTTCCTCGACCTCGCTAGTTATTGCCGCCGTTTCGTCGAGAACTTCTCCAAGATTGCCAAGCCTTTGACTAATCTTCTTCACAAAGGCGTCAAGTTTGAGTGGACAGATAAATGTCAGGAAAGTTTTCAAGCTCTCAAGGACAAGCTCACTTCTCCACCAGTGCTTTCTTCGCCTGATACTCAGAAGGACTTCGTGATATATTGTGACGCGTCTCGTCAAGGATTAGGTTGTGTCCTAATGCAAGAGCGCCGGGTGATTTCTTATGGCTCTCGTCAGTTGCGATCTCACGAAGATAATTATCCAATGCATGATCTCGAATTGGCAGCAGTAATTTATGCATTGAAGCTGTGGCGACATTACCTCGTTGGTAATCGTTGCGAGATCTACACCGATCACCAAAGCCTGAAGTACTTGTTTACTCAGACAGACCTGAATCTCCGCCAACAAAGATGGCTTGAGACAATAGCCGATTTCAACATGGATATTCATTACACCCCAGGCAAAGCTAATGTGATGGCCGGTGCTTTGAGCCGTAAAGCTTACTGTAGTGAACTTGAGGTTCAACTAGAACAACCACCTCTGTATGAAGAGTTTCAAAAGCTGAACCTCGAGATTGTTCCTCAAGGTTATGTAAATAATCTGGTTATCGAACTGGATCTCGTCAAATCGGTCAAGGCTATACAGCTTTATGATGATTTCGTACACAAGATTAAGCGCGATATCGCAAATGGAAGACCCTCACCCTTCACTATGGATAGCAAAGGTGCTGTGTTCTACCAGAACCGTTTAGTGGTTACTCACAGCAAGGGAAGGCATGAGAACCTGGATATGACACCAAAAGCGGCTCATGATACCCTGTTGTCCATTTATCCTGGAAGCACCAAAATGTACCAAGACATTCGTCAGCAGTTTTGGTGGCCTAACATGAAGCAAGACATTGCCCGGTATGTTTCTGAATGTGACGTTTGTCGTCGCGTCAAGGGTGAACATCAAAAACCCCCCGGAGCACTACAACCATTTGAAATTCCTAAATGGAAGTGGGACAAAGTCTAGATGGACTTCGTCACCGGTTTTCCTAGATCACAAAAGGGAAACGATGCGATCTTTGTCGTCATCGGCCAGTTCTCCAAGGTTGCTCACTTTATACCAGTCAAGGAGAAGATCACTGCTACTCAGTTGGCAGAATTTTATATCTCCCAAATTGTGTCACTCCACGGTATTCCGTTGGAGATCAGTTCAGATCGTGGCAGCCTTTTCACCTCAAGATATTGGAGGAGTTTCCAAGAAGCTTTGGGGACTATTCTGCATCTCAGCACCGCTTATCACCCCCAGTCACAAGGCCAAGTTGAACGAGTCAATCAAGTGCTGGAAGACATGCTTCGAGCTTGTATTATTTACTTCGTAAGAAATGGGAGGAATCTCTCCCGTTGGTCGAGTTCTCGTATAACAATAGCTACCACGCTAGTCTGAAGATGGCACCCTACGAAGTTCTCTATGGGCGTAAGTGTCGAACCCCTATGAATTGGTCAGAAACTTGGGAACGTACACTCATTGGTCTGGATATTGTTCAGCGAGCTGAAGATCAAGTTCACGTCATTCGTGAACATTTGAAGGCCGCTCAGTCCCGCCAAAAGAGCAACTATGACCGCAAACATAGAGAAATGGAATATCAACCTGGTGACCAAGCTTACCTCCGTGTCACTCCCATGAGGGACACTCATCGCTTCGGGATCAAATGCAAGTTGGCTCCTCGCTACATTGGACCGCTCCGTATCCTTTCTAGGAGTGGACCCGTGGCATACCGATTGGAATTGCCGCTGAACCTCTCCCAAGTCCACAATGTCTTCCACGTGTCGCAACTCCGTCGCTGCTTCAAGGACCCTATTAGAGAAGTGGAACATGATATGATTGAGCTGCAACAAGACTTGACTTATCAAGAACATCCGAGCCGCATTCTCGATCAGCCTGAACGTCGAACCCGCAACAAGACCGTCAAATTCCTCAAGGTTCAATGGTCGAATCATTCTGAAGATGAAGCCACTTGGGAACACGAAGATCGGCTTCGTGATGAATACCCCGATCTTTTCCTCACTACCACTTAAATTCTCGGGACGAGAATTCTTGTAGTGGGGGAGATTTGTAACGATCTCACTATCATGTAACAGTAATCACTACAGTGATCCTCTTGTTAATGATCATTACTGTTGCTAATCATGGCATGATCATCTTTTCTTTTGATCACATTCAAAATCCCCTTTTGTTGGCATTAAAATTTATGTGGTAAATAAAAGTTTAACCAAAAACTTTGAAAGCAATTTTTTAAAATGAATAAAAATCAGTGGATCCCATCCATATGGTTTTGGGAATTTATTAAGCTATAAAATAAATCAAACAATTCACAACAGTAGCAAAACAGTGGCATTTAAAACCTTTTTGGATAAAAAAATGCAAATAAATTTATAATTGCCCCAAACATTTTGTAGTGCTGGTATGGATTATAACATTAATTATGGAACATATTACACATTAAAAAAAATGTAAAAGCTAATAAAACAATTATAACAGAAAGGAAAACACAAAAGAAAACAAAAACGAAAAGCAAATAGAAAAGGCCTATGCCTCGCCCAGGGCGAGGCCCACCTCAGCCCAACCCGCCCCCTTCTTCTTCCTACCGTACACGGAGGGGCGTGGCGCACATCCGGGAGGGCACTGCTGCGGCCATCGCCGTGGCAGCCATCCACGGTGACCCCAGCGTGGATAAGGGCCAACCGGCCGCCCCTTGCACCCAACCCTAACCCTAGGCCACTGGATCGATTCCCCCCTCCCTCACGTTCGCCCGCCTCGTTCTCCCCTCTTGCAGCACACGACCGTCGGCGTGCCACCGCCGTTGGCGTGCTCCGAGACCTCCCCGCGTCACCTGGGCATGTCCATGAGGACCGCCGGCGACTTCCTCGTCACCCTCGCGCTTCAATTTGGACCTTGACGCCTTGAAGCCCTCGCCACCGCCGCCGTTTCCCTGCCACGGCCGCTCCGCCTCACCGCCGAATTACCTCGACTGCTCGCTGCCCCGCACCTCCATTTCGCACCGACAAGCTCCACGGTGAGCTTCCGGGACTTCCATCCTCTCGCGCGCGATTTGCTACACTGGGTCGCCGTCCCCTTCGCTGCGCGCTCCGGTCGCCGCCAAGGCCGCCTTGGCTGGGCACGCCCTCGCCGTGTCTCTGGCCGCCCCCATCTCACCCCGGCCGCGCCCAGACACGCACTGCACGCGCACGCGCGCGACACCACTTCCGTGCTCCCGCACACACCCGCCACAGCCGCCCTCACCGGAGCGACCTCCCATGCTTTCCGTGGCCACGCGCCCCCTGGCCAATCGCCGCTCCCGTGCGCGCGGGCACCACCTCGCCGCGCAGATCGTCGCGGCCACATCTCTCCCACTCGCCATGTGCCCCCTTAGCCGGAGCGGCCTCGCCGTGCCTCTGCCGTCGCCGGCGTGGGCACGCCGTGGCTTAGCCACGGACTAAACTGCCGGGGGGAATTAGCCCCCTAATTATTGTTTAAGAAAATAATAATAATAATAATACCCCCCCTGTGTATGACATGTAGGCCCACCCCCTGTTAAGTTAATAATAATGTTTAGTTTAAATTAGTATTAGACCAGTGGATGACATGTGGCCCCCAATAGGTTATTTAGATATGAATTGAATTTTAATATCTGTGTCTATGACACATGGGACCCACTAGTCAGGTTTGACCAGTGAAAGCTGACAGTTGGGCCCCTACTGTAAGTTTCACCCAGTCAACAATTCCTTATGGATAATGTTATATCAATTAATAAAGATAATTAGAAATGATTTAAAAATGATTTAAACTTTGAATTTAAATTTCCTTTAAACTGTAGGTCAGATTCAAAAACTTTATACATGAAAATTGATCTGAAAAATACAATGAATACGAATACACTATCTATATGTCTACCATACCCCTCTAACACAACGAACATCGACGTCCCCCCTCTGGGCCGTCTGTCCGGTAATTACCCGGAGCCGGTAAAATTGCCGGTTAAATTCCCGTTTCGTCTGCAACGTGTAGCACCACATTAGTTCATCTCTAGTTTAACATTTGCCATTGCTTGTATTTGTATTGCTATTATTGCCGTGTATTTATTGTTTCTTCCCCCTCTCTTATTGTCCGGTAGTCTCGACGTCCGCTGTTGATGCCCCTGTGATCTACTTCGTCGACGACGACCGTACCTCTACCGTCGAGCTTCCAGGCAAGCAGAGCCATTCTCTTCCCTAGATATCGCCTATGTTTTCCGTACATTTCTTGCACTAGGCATTGTTACTGCTGCTGCTACGTTATAATCCTATTCAATTGCATAGCCTGTCTTTGTCGCCCCTTGTTGTACCTTCCTCTATCCTATTCTGCCTATATTCATATATATTATTCAGCAGTTAGCCCCGCGCCTTGTTAGTCAATAGGATTAGATAGCGGGTCGTGTTCACTCTGGGAGTGAATGCGGATACGATATATTACAACTGCTACAGGTACGGTTCAGAGCGGACAACGCTTCAGGCCCCTAACCCGGCTCTGCCGAGCCACATCAAGTGTGAGCTATCGAGGAGTAATCCTTGTACCCGAAAAGCTGTCTGTATGGTTTTTTTGTGAGCAGGAAAATGGAATTTTGACGTCCCAAAAAATTCCCAGAAAAATACCAGAAAATCCCCGCACCCGAAGAAGCCAGATGCCGGAAGTGGGACCAGAGGGGAGCCCAGGGGGCCCCAGGCGCCCCCTTGGCGCGGCCAGGGGTGGGGTCACGCCCTCTGGCCGCCTGCGGGCCTCCCCCCTCCTCTGGTGCCCTACCAGGACTCCTATTTATTCCCGTGACGCGAAAACCCCAGAACATAAGTCGTTTTTCCAGTTCACGTCGCCGATCCACCGCCACCCTCTGTTCTTCTCCGGGAGGGCTAATCTGGAGGCTGTTTTGGCCTCCGGAGAGGGAGATCATCGCCATCGTCATCATCATCTCCACTCCATCCTTCCTCCTTGACTTCTCCATCCATGTGTGAGTAATTCCCTGCTGTAGGCAAAGGGGATGGTAGGGATTGGATGAGTTAGATCATGTAATAGTTTATCAGATTGTTGGGGGCATGTTGCCTATCATCTAGATTGGTGTTTATCATCTTTGCTTTGACTTGTTTCTCTTAATGCTTGTCACTTTGGGCCCGAGTGCCATTATTTCAGATCTGAACCCTATGTGTTTGCATGAATATATTTGTGTTCTTGATCCTATCTATGAGTTGTTTGCACCTATTATAGTCGGGAACCGGCGATCCCAAAGGTGACAGCTTGGGACACCAAAGGGGATGGACTATAATTTGAGGATTCGATGTATCCATTGATTCTTAATGCTTTGTTCCGGTGCTCTTTGACAGGAGCACCTTAATCTCCATAAGTTCCTTTTGGCCCCGTTCATAGCGGGATGGTAGGACTAAAGATGTTGTGCAAGTTCTTATTGCAAGCACGTACAACTACCTGTGGGGTACATGCCTGATGTTTGATTTATGCCTAGATGATCGTTGCTTTTATGTGTGCCTTGGCCCAAGTTGATTACATGATGTGTCTTATCCATGCAGCGCCCAACCATCCATCTCCCTAGCCTACATTGTTTTTAATTCTGCTGGTTACTAGTTGTTTACTTACGCTGTTTTACTATTACCGTTGCTATCGTCACTTCCATATCGCAGTTACTATTAATACCTTGTTGCAAGTAAGTGTATCTCAGGTGCGGTGGAGTTGACAACTCCACATTTAAAGATTGTTGATATTCTTTGGCTCCCCTTGAGTCGAATCTGTAAATTGGGTTATTCTTACCCGCGAAGACTATCTCGATCCCCTGCACTTGTGGGTTATCAAGCCTCTTTTCTGGCGCCGTTTCCGGGGAGCATAGCTTTATTCACAAGTCTACTTGAAGTATTTTTCCTGCTGCAATTTATCCGCTATGGGTAAGAAAGAAGACCCCAAGGTCCCGATCTTACCATCCCGTACGAGAAAAGGTACTGTTCTGAACACTAGTGCTACACTTGATTCACCTTCAGTTATGAGTAAGTTTTCTTCACCTTCACTGCATGATGCCTCTACTGAATCTGTTACTATGTCTGATACTTTTGATGATGCTTCTACCACTCTTGATGAGATTGGGTCACTTAGTCACGCTCTTGAGAAACAGATCGCTGCTGCAAAAAAAAATCTGGAATTGAAATTCCTGATACTTGCTATCCTTTTGATGGAACTTACACTTATCCCGATTTGAGTAAACTCAAGGAGAGACTCCTTGATGAGGATTATATTATACTTGATGATGATTTATGAAGGGAGCTGATAGAGTTTGACGACTCTGACCCTGATGCTATTAAGAAGCTTCTCAAAAAACACTCCCTGAAGAACAAGACCGTTCCTGATCCTAAATTTGCTACGTCTCCTATATGCATCAATGATCCTGATTATAATTTCTCTGTTGATCTTTCACTTATATCTATTGTTGAATCTGACCCATTTTATGGTAGAGAAAATGATGATGCTATTGCACACCTGACCAAACTCACTGAGTTAGGTGGCTTGTTTACTACAGATGAGAAGATGCGAAACTTCTATGTTACTAAGCTTTTTCCTTTTTCTTTAAAGGAAGGTGCTAAAGCATGGTACGATGCACTACCATGTGGTTCTATTAGGAGTCCTCAAGACTTAGCTCAATCTTTTGTTGAAAAGTACTTCACTGCTCATATGCAACATGCTGCTTTACGAAAAATTTATAACTTTACACAGTTGTGGGATGAGAACCTCCCTAAATCTTGGGGGAGGTATTGTAGTCTGATTCAGGCTAGACCGGGACATGGAGTCCCTAAGAATGGATTAATTGATATATTTTATGTTGGTCTAACTGATGAATCTAGATCCTACTTGGACAGTTGTGCTGATTGTGTTTTCAGGAAAAGAACACCGGACGATGCAGAAGAATTGATGGGAAAGATTGCCAAGAACCACGAAGATTGGTCCGTCCCTGAACCACCTCTACGACCAAAGAAGAGTGGCATGCTTGTCCTAAGCCCCGAAGATATGCAAGAAGCTAAGAAGTCTATTAAAGAGAAGGGTATTAAAACCAAAGACGTGAAGAATCTACCCCATATTGAGAAATTGTGTGAGCCTACCACTCACCCTCCTATGGTAGAAGTACACTATCTTTTAGATTTCAATGCAAGTGACATTCCTCATGGTAAGCCTCCTGGTCAATGTTTAGATGAGCTTGATAATTTTATTATGAACCAAAATCACTTTAATGAGAGGATACAAAGTCAGTTGCATGATAATTCCCTTGCTATCAAAAGTTTGCTTTATGTTCTAGGAAGAACAGTTAATGATGTTAAATGTCTTGTGAAGCATTTTCATATGGTTCAAACTCAGCTTGATCAACTTTCTAATGTGCAAAAATATTTGCTTGCTAATAATGCCAAACAGGATATACAGGCCTTCGGGATTAAAACCCGAGGGGGAACCAGCACTCAGGATCCTCTTTATCCGGAGGAGCACCCTAAGAGGATCGAGCAAGATTCTGAAATACAGGAAGAAGAAATTGTTAGCTCTCCGAAGAAGAATAAGATGCACAAAGAAGCTGACAATTCCAATGATCCGAATAGTATATCTAATTCCGATGCTGAGACTGAAGACGGTGCTAAGCCTGAAAAGGATACTGAAAAGAATGATCCACCCGAAGTTCGAGAAGAAGAAGCACCCGATAAACGCAAGAAATACACTAGAGAAGACTTTATCGCAAGAAGACATGGGAAGGAACGAGAACCATGGATACAGAAACCCATGCCCTTTCCAGGTAAGTCTCTCAAAACTAAAGAAGAAGAGCATTACAATAAGTTTTGTGAGTGGATGAAACCTCTTTTTCTTCAAATACCTTTTACTGATGCTATTAAGTTACCTCCTTATTCGAAGTATATGAAAGATATTGTTACTAATAAAAGAAAAGTTCCTAATGAAGCAATATCTACTATGCTTGCTAACTACTCTTTTAGTTGCAAGATTCCTGAGAAGCTTGGTGATCCAGGTATACCCACCATTCCTAGTTCCATAAAGAATAATTATGTTAAGACCGCTTTATGTGATCTTGGAGCAGGAGTGGGTGTTATGCCTTTTCCCTTTACAAGAGATAATGTTTAGAAAAACTAATCCCTACAGATATCTCTCTTCAGATGGCTGACAAGTCAACAGCTGTTCCCATAGGTATTTGTGAGGATGTTCCCGTTGAAGTTGCTAATTGTTTAATCCTTACTGATTTTGTTGTGCTTGACATGCCAGAGGATCGGAGCATGTCTATTATTCTTGGTAGACCTTTTCTTAACACCACAGGTGCTATTATTGATTGCAATAAAGGAAAGGTTACCTTCAATGTGAATGATAAAGAACACAAGGTGTATTTTCCGAAGAAAATTGACAAGAGGCATGGCCTCAACTCTATAGAGAATATCGAGACCGTGAAGATTGGAGAATGGGATTGTCCTTTACACGTGCACCACAAATACAAAACCATCATGGTGGGGACGATGTCCATTAAGTAAAGGTGCAATGATCACTTCATGAGAGGTGAGGCTTTTTGCTCTATGTATCACCGGTTTGTTGGTAAGACTTGATCAACCTTGCTGGTAAGCATGTTTTGTATAGGGAAAAAGTGGAGCTTTTTATGTTTTCATTTGCCTTAGCTTTTATTCTCCTTGCTGTATCAAGTTTATATGTTTTTGAAACTTCACAACTCTAATCACTGCTTCAAGTTTTCAGAAGGTTTCACAGCTTTTTGAACTTCAAAAAAATTTCAACAGTGAAGTTGTCAGAAAAATTCCAGAAAAATTATATTAAAAATTTCCATGCCGGGAGGGATCCAGAGGTACCTGGGGCTGACCAGGGGGGACCACCAGTGGCCTAGACGGTCAGCTGGCACGGCCTGGCCCCTGGCCGCGCCCACAGGGCGCCTAGGGCCCACATGGCAGCCAACCAGGTAAGTCTTCTTCCTCCTCCTTCCTCTCTCTCCAAAAACTCAAGTTCTGCACTTTGTTCTTGCGTTCTTGCAGTTCTTGGAGGCGATTTTCGATCTCTCTCTATGACCCATCATTTGAGCTGAGATTTTGGGAAAATACTCCCTGGTATGTAATTCCTTCACCCCTCCAATTAGATTTTTGATTGGTGTCCTCATTTGTGAGTATTTATGAGCTCTTGGTGTTGCTTATATGAGCTTGCATGCATGTGTAGAAACTTATTTTCCAAGTTTTTATGCAAGTTTATGCCTTAGGTAAGTGAGTAGAGTAGTTTTCCCCAACTCACTTTGTTTAAATCCTTGTTTTTTGTGAATTGTCAAAAAAATTCAGAAATGAGTTTCTTTGGAAAAGAAAAGGGGTGGCTTGGGAAGAGGAAGCACGAGCGCTCCGATTGAGTCACTAGAGATGCAGCTTCACCCTCAGTAGTTAGGGTGAGCTACAATGAAGATCATGTGCCCCTCGAGTTGTTGGAAGAATCAAATTCAACATGCGCAATGATGTATCTGTGCGATGATTTTCTTATAGCTGCTGGAATTAAGGAGGAATTTTATGGCCTTTCTGCCAACGCAGGTTTGACACAGCTAGCTTTATGCCGTGTGGTACAATACAAAAAGCTTACCTCCTATTTTGTTAACAGTTTTTGTTATAACCATGATGCTGGAATCGTTGAGTTCAAACTTTATAATGATCTCATAACCATGTATTTGGAATAGTTTTGTGATATAATAGGTGTGCCGAACGTTGGTCAGACAGCTAAGACGACCATGCATCCTTCTGGGTTGAGGACCCATTTCAACTCCCTCTGTTGCCAGGAGGAGACCGACATTCGGCGCCAGAAGATTTCCAACATCTTGTTTCCACACCTCAGGTATTTTGCGTATTTTGTTGCTAGAGGGGTGTTAGCTCGTGACAACACGAGCAATGGTTCTACACCAGATTTCGCTATTTATGCGAACGCCCTCTCTGGTAAGAATGAGTATAATGTGGGTGCCTTAATTGCTCGGCGCCTTGTTACGAATAGTAACAAAGCCGATTTATATGGTGGCATTTACGCCACACTTATCCGTGAGTCTCTTGAGCGCACCCCGCATCCTGATGATGTTCCCTTTTCATACGCGAGTCTCGATCTTGCGGCTATCAAGAAGCATAAGTTTGTTACCATGCCTTATCAGTTTGGTGACCTTGGTTATATTTTGAGGTTTGAAAGGACTATTACTCGTGAGATCCGTCTACCTGCATCACTTTTGTTTGATAACACTCGCAGGAATGGATGGTCCTTCAACGAAATTGAGTTCGATGAGTTCTTGGCTAATTACCAGCCGCATAACCCCATGGAGGGGGTTGTGCCCGATGAGGAGGAGCTTGGTGAGTTCCCACCTTTCCAGGGAGAGACCTTCACCGAGCATGGCGAGGGATCTTCTTCCGCTTGGAGCGCAGGACCTTCCTCATGGGAGGATCCGAGGACTTCGGTGTACGCACCGGAGGGCTCATACGACCCCTAGACTTACCCTTACCCCAGAGCAGGACGCTCCTGGGGGCAGTAGCTGCTACCAACTTAGGACAAAAGCCTAAGCTTGGGGGAGTACGTGCCCTTCTCACATTTCCATAGTATTATCCGTTTTTATTTTATTCTCTTTGATATTTTTGAAGTTTTTTCCCGTTCTTCTTTGTTCTTTTATTTTGAAAATACAACAAAAAGATTTCTCTTTTCTTTTTCTTTTGTTTAACCTTTGAAAAATCCAAAAATATTTTATTTTCTCTCTTTAGTTTTCTTTGTTGCAGATTTTAGCTCAAGTCCGTGATGGAATTTTCACTTGATTATATATTTCCTACGTTCAATCGTGCAAGTGACAAGGCAGTAATGAAGAAGATCGACGAAAGGGATGCAACAAGGAAAACCGGTATCAACTCTTTTTGTTTCTACTTTTGTACATATGCTTGTACTTATGATTTAGAGACCAGCTTGTAGCGACATAGTGCTATGTTTACAATGCTTTCCCAGTGTTCATGCTTTCCTTGTGGCTAATCGCAAATAGCTAGAGTACATAATGTATTGTTGAAATGATTTACATGCATTGCATTGTTCATGGTTTGGCATACTGAAGTGGTATTTCCCTTTGGAGAATTCTTGGATTGACTTGGCACATGCTTACACATGTTTATGACTAAAAAGTCTACTATGCCTTGATGATCTTTGAATTTCAGAATAGTCATATCATTTTCATGCCTGATTCAATGTTACTTTGTCGCTCTGCATGATTATAACTGTTATTGCTCTCTAGTTGGTCGCTTCCCAGTCTTTTGCTAGCCTTCGCTCGCACTAAGCGGATTTCTGCTTGTGCATCCAAAATCCTTGAAACCAGTTTTTCCATATGAGTCCACCATACCTTCCTATGTGGTATTTACCGGCCATCCTAACAAAGACTTTCTTGTAGCATCTCGAAATTATTCAAAAACACTCCTGTTTTGTGCTTCTGTTTAGCTCATGAGGAAGTATTAGGTAATTCATGACCGTCTTATGTTAGACATGTTTTATTCCGGGATTGCTATCTAATCTGCAAACCCCTAATACGAGGAGGAACTGGCATGAGTGCGCCCATCTCACAAAAGATAATCACAACCAACGAACCCTCCTTCATCCTTTGTCTATGAGAAATCAGAAAACTTTGGAAGTGATAAACAAAGGAGAATAAGGGGATGTGATCATCTCCATCTTGGGAGCCATTCCTCGAAACATGTCTAGCGTAAGAGGTGATTGAGTTCTCTACTAGCATTCGTTGACAAAGCATGCACCTCCCAAAACACTTTTTATCTCTGTTTTCAAAACCAAGAGCCCTGGAACAAGTTTAGTCTTTTCTTCCTTTCACGGGGTTTCAACCCTGCCATCAAATTCCACGGTTCGGGAGTCTCCACCTTCTTTCTTCAAAGCACCAACTAGGAGAGCATAATTTTCCTTCTGAATGTAATGTGCATTGTCCCAAAGTACTACATTGTCTTTTGCATGATTCTGGTATTATTTATTCTGAAATTTCTTAGTTCTAGTCTCCTTTAAAACTCCGTAGGAGTTTCTGCATTTATGTTTTGCTTCACTCACGAAGGCTAGCGAAATACCACTCTAGTATGTTCAAACTTTGTGCATTGTAATCCTGTCTTGATGTTCAGTAGCATGTTACTTTCTTTTAGTTGTTTGTGATTGATCGCTTGAAAGAAGGATTGCTTTGTGCATTGTCCACATAGCATTGTGTCGATACTTGATAAATTCTTTTCGTAGTACTTGCTTATATACATCTATTGAAACAAAAGAGTTTTTCAAAGTTTTCTTTGTCGCGTTCAGTTCGTTGTACTGAATTGCTTGAGGACAAGCAATATTCTAAGCTTGGGGGAGTTGATACATCTCAAACGTATCTACTTTTCCAAACACTTTTGCTATTGTTTTGCCCTCATTCTTGCATGATTTGGACGAAACTAACCCGGACTAGCATTGTTTTCAGCAGAGCTGTCTGTATGGTTTTATTGTGCGCAGGAAAATGGATTTTTGACGTCCCAGAAAATTCCCAGAAAAATACCAGAAAATCCACGCACCCGAAGGAGCCAAATGGCATATGTGGGACCAGAGGGGAGCCCCTGGCGCCCCCCCTGGCACGGCCAGGGGTGGGGTCGCGCCCTCTGGCCGCCTGGGGGCCTCCCCCCTCCTCTGGTGCCCTACCAGGACTCCTATTTATTCCCGTGACGCGAAAACCCCAGAACAGAAGTCGCTTTCCTAGTTCACGTCGCCGAGCCGCCGCCACCCTCTGCTCTTCTCCGGGAGGGCTAATCTGGAGGCTGTTTTGGCCTCTGGAGAGGGGATATCATCGCCATCGTCATCATCATCACCACTCCATACTTCCTCCATGACTTCTCCATCCATGTGTGAGTAATTCCCTGATGTAGGCAAAGGGGATGGTAGGGATTGGATGAGTTAGATCATGTAATAGTTTATCAGATTGTTGCGGCATGTTGCCTATCATCTAGATTGGTGTTTATCATCTTTGCTTCGACTTGTTGCTCTTAATGCTTGTCACTTTGGGCCCGAGTGCCATGATTTCAGATCTGAACCCTATGTGTTTGCATGAATATATTTGTGTTCTTGATCCTATATATTAGTTGTTTGCACCTGTTATAGTCCGGAACTGGCGATTCCAAACGTGACAGCTTGGGACACCAAAGGGGCTGGACTATAATTTGAGGATTCCATGTATCCATTGATTGTTAATGCTTTGTTCCGGTGCTCTTTTACAGGAGCACCTTAATCTCCATAAGTTCCTTTTGGCCCCGTTCGTAGTGGGATGGTAGGACAAAAGATGTTGTGCAACTTCTTATTGCAAGCATGTACAACTACCTGTGGGGTACATGCCTGATGTTTGATTTATGCCTAGATGATCGTTGCTTTTCTGTGTGCCTTGCCCCAAGTTGATTACATGATGTGTCTTATCCATGCAGCGCCCAACCATCCATCTCCCTAGCCTACAGTGTTTTCAATTCTGCTGGTTACTAGTTGTTTACTTTTGTTGTTTTACTATTACCGTTGCTATCATCACTTCCATATCGCAGTTACTATTAATACCTTATTGCAAGTAAGTGTATCTCAGGTGCGGTGGAATTGACAAATCCAGTGTTAAATCTTGTGGATATTCGTTGGCTCCCCTTGAGTCGAATCTATAAATTGGGTTATTCTTACCCGCGAAGACTATCTCGATCCCCTGCAGTTGTGGGTTATCAGGTGGCCGCCTGGGCACCTGGTGGTGGCCCCCCGACCCTCATTCGGGGTTCCTGAAGCTTCCGATGCGTTGATTTTTTATCATATTTTCCCGAATTTTTGGAGCACTTTTAATATGGGGGAAACGTGGAACCAAAAAATAGCAGAAAACATAAACTGGCACTGGGGTGCACTGAGTTAATAGGTTAGTCCAAATATGATCAAAAGTTATGAAAGTTTATCTAGATCATAGCAATATCACACAGAACATGCATTGAGCAAGAATAAATTATCGTTACGTTTGGGACGTATCAACATCCCCAAGCTTAATTCCTGCTCGTCTCGAGTAGGTAAATGATAACAAGCATAATTTTTGTGGTGACATGCTAGCAACCATATAAGAACTTTGAAAAGTAAAGCAATAAAGGTATGTGATTCAATTCAAGTCAAGTCATAACTTGCAAGAGTCTATATTAGCATTGAAACAAGTAACAAAAGAACATTAGGTACAAGAGCTCTCGCTGTCCGTGACTCGAATGTATCCAAATGGTGTTTGCGTGCAAGAAGGGAGATAGGGAATACGAGAAAAAAGTATTTTTGTTGAGAACTCAATCTACTAAAGTTTCACACTTGATCTTCTTTGGAATCTTATCTTGGCTCGTCCCCAGACCACTAGCCAGGTACAAGTCAATTTTATTCACTCCTTTTTGATATTTTGAGCAGTCATGCAATGGATGAGCGTAAGCACGAGAGTTGACACTTAGGATGGAAAAGAGAGAAATATGGTGGAGGAGGAAGACTAAAATGGTGAGAAAGTCTCACATCAATGAGGACAATCATAGGCGAGAATGCCAAATGATAGATAAGATGTGAGGAGTAGGGATTTCCATGCAACGGATGCACATATGAGCTAAAAAGCTCTCCAATGGAACTAGTGGGGGTGCATCCAACTTGCTCGCTCATGAAGACCTAGAGCTCTTTTGAGGAGGATCATCCTTGGAATATGCAAGCCAAGTTCTATAGTGTGAAGGTCCCCACATAGCTATATGCATGAATGATCATATCTGTGGATCTTTCAAAAGGATAGTAGTGTTGCCCCTTTGTCTCTTTTTATTTTTATTTTTTCTCTTTTTTCCATTTTCTGTATATTTTGGTGGCCTCAATGGCTCTTTCTATTTAACTCTCATTTGTCCTCTTTGGGAACTTTTATTTTGTCCACTTTGGGATCTTTTCCTCACTTAAGGGCAACACTCTAATTTACAAGAGGGTATAGAAGATCTTTCACACTTTACAAGGTACTCAAAACATAAAGAAGATGTAGCTATCATGATGTATGCAATGTATGCCGCTGCCAGTGTAGCAGGAACATGTATGACATGAAGATCAAGTCATGAAGAGGTGGATGTTGCATGGCAATATATCTCAGAAAGGCTATGGAAATGCCTTGATAGGTAGATATGGTGGCTATTTTGAGGAAATATATAAGGAGGTTTATGATGATAGAGAGTATCATGCCAAGGGTTTGGATGTACCGGCGAAGGTGGACGCCAAGTCTCAGAGTGAGAAGAAAGCAATGCACGACATGGGAGAGGCTAGCAAATATGAGGAGGTTGAAGTGTCAACTTTCAATACTTACATTAGTCCGAAGAACTCATGCACTTATTATCGATAACTCTCAATCTAATAAGGAGGTTCACAAAGAGACAAGTACCCTGAGGAGGAGTGTATTGCGGTTTTGTTATCCTTGCGCATCCTCGACTCATGGTACGTGAGTGTACTCTAATATCCGATCCCTCCAAAGATTAGCGATCCATCTAGTAGCTAGAGTTCTCAACTAGTTTTTGTAGGTTTTGAAAATAAACACGGATTGCCCAAAATACGACACCTATCACTAATAGGCTAGAGCTCTTGAAACCAAAAGGTCAAACATTACTCACATCAATACGTCAAAACTATTGCAAGTTAATACAAAATTTAAATAGCAACCTCAATTACCTAATTTCAAGACAAGACACAACTCAGTGCAACAACCAAATCTCTTAACAAGATAAACATGAAAACTAAAGAGAGTTCCAACAACAAACTAAACAAAAGCCAAGGATCTTGCTAAACACAAACTAAGACTAAAACTAAACATGGAAGTATCTATGAAAAGATAAAAAACACACAACAGTAAAAAAAAGATAGGCATTAAAAATCCTATGATGTGTTCTAGATTGGAGTGGAGCGTGTTTCTCTCCCACACAAAGTAAGATGGGGTCTAACTTGTTATGAACATCAAGCAAAGATAGAGAAAACTAAAAATAAAACCTAAGAGCGAGATGCTCCAAGCATAGCACATAACGCATGAAGTGATAAAAATATAGTGAGACGAAGGACGAACTGATGATTGTTGATGGAGAAGGGGATGCACGGGGGCATCCCCAAGCTTAGACGCTTGAGTCTCCATGAATATTTATTGGGGATGCATGGGGGCATCCCCAAGCTTGAGCGCTTGACACTCCCAGATCTTCTTTCATCATCTTCCATCGCAAACTTGAAAACTCCCTTCATACATAACTCATCATAAGCTTATTAGAGATGTTAGTACCCTTAATAAAATAATTTTCCCCACTGGATATAAAGATATTCTTTAAGATCTACTGTTTCTCAAGATTTTCAAAAGGTTTTTGCAAATAAAAAGCAAGCTTAAGGTTTGCGAAAGTAAGGAGAGGCAAAACGTGGCAGAATCTATGGAAAACAGAACAACAGGTAGTAGAGAATTTTTTAGGGTACTTCTTCAACTCAAATAAAAAAACTAAGAACATACGAAAGTTTCAAAATTGTATAGAGCATGATGTGTAAAAAATTCAGCTAAAAATATGAACTGGTGATTTCATCCGATTTTTTCCATCAAGAAGACAAAATTTGTTTTCTGGACAACATGTCACATCTTTTGCTTCCCTAATCATAAGAGGCTATAACTTGGCACAAAGCTTGAAAATAAAGATACAATGATGTTGCTACAGTAGTAAAAATCATCAAGACCACTAAGAACAGAAGTAAAAACATCTTGGGTTGCCTCCCAACAAGCGCTTTCTTTTACGCCTTTAAGCTAGGCATAAGGCAAAAGAAGAATCAAGTTTTATCAAGAGAAAGAGAATAGCTAGCCCGTGTAACGGAATCAAAAGGTAACTTGATTTTATTTCTAGGGAAGTGTTCCATCCCATTTTCGAGAGGGAATTGAAATTTTATATTACCCTCTTTCATGTCAATAACGGCACCAACGGTGCGAAGAAAAGGACGTCCCAAAATAATTGGACATAAAGGTTCACACTCTATATCCATAATAATAAAATCAACGGGAACATAGTTGTCATTGACAATGATAAGAACATCGTCGATCTTCCCCAAAGGTTTCATTACGGAAGAATCAACAAGACGAACACCAAAATAACAAGAATCAAAAGGTTTCAATTCAAACATATCATACATTCTTTTGGGTATGACAGAGGTACTAGCACCAACGTCACATAAAGCATAGCAAGAGAAGTTATTTAATTTAATTTTTATCATAGGGTCCCAACCATCATCTAGCTTCCTAGGTATGGAGGCTTCTATCCTAAGATTCTCCTCCCTATATTTGATGAGAGCATTTGTGATATGATCCGTGAAGGCAATATTAAGTGGGGGTCTCTAGACATTTTGTGTAGCAAGCTAATAACTTCGGAGAGGGTGCAACTATGAAAATCAATATCACTACTATCAAAGGTGGTAGTAGTGTCATCTAAGCTCACTTGTTTGAAACCCTCTATGTTCATAGGAGTTTCTTCTTCTACGGTTGAGGTATTAGCATCACCATTAATAGGTCCAATGGGACTTGGAGTGCATTGGGTGCTAATAGTTTCGGTATCCTCAACAATTTGGATAGTGGCAATTGTGTGGTGTGTAGGAAGGCTCTTAATTCTATCCTCTTCCTTTTTTTCTCTAGCCCATATTTCTTTAAGTTTATCCATCATCCTAATATTTTCATTAATTTGTAATTGGATAGCATTAATAGGAGTGGCCTTCCTCTCCTCAAGGGGAGAGGTTCTAATTTTCAGCATCTCAACATCAATGGCTAAGCTATCTACCTTCAAAGAGAGATTATCTAACTTAGCTAATTTCTCTTCTACATTCTTGTTGAAGGCTTTTTGGGTAGTGATAAAGTCTCTAAGCATATTTTCTAGTTCAGAAGTGGGGTTCTTGTTGCTAGGGTAGGTGTTGTTGTTCCCATAGTTGGATGGAAACGGTCTAGGATTACTAGAAAAGTTGCCCCTATAAGCATTGTTGTTGAAGTTGTTTCTAGCAAAAAAGTTCACATCTACTTGTTCCTGAGCAACCACAGAATTTAAAGGAACATCATGAGGATCAATAGAGGGTTGCTTGGTAAGTAGAGACATAATTAAGTCAACTTTTTCATTAAGGGAGGTAATCTCCTCGACAGAGTTTACCTTCCTACCTGTTTGAGCGTGTTCGGTGTGTCATTGGGAATAATTGGTCATCATCTCATCGAGAAGCTTTGTGGCAGCACCCAGTGTAGTTGACATAAAGGTTCCTCCCGCGGCCGAATCTAATAGGTTCCGTGAGGTAAAGTTCAAGCCTGCATAAAAAGTCTGGATAACCATCCAGGTAGTCAAACCATGTGTAGGGCATTTCTTAACAAGAGATTTCATATGTTCCCAAGCTTGGGAAACGTGTTCATTATCCAATTGCTTAAAATTCATAATGTTACTCCTCAATTGGATAATTTTAGCAGGGGTTAGTATTTCCCAATATAATCATCTTTGCACTTATCCCAAGAATCTATGCTATTCCTAGGCAAAGATTGAAACCAGATTTTAGCTCCTTCCGTCACAGAGAAAGGAAAAAAGCTTGAGCTTAACAACATCACCTTATACTTCTTTATACTTTTGCATATCACATAATTCAACAAAAATATTCAAGTGTAAAGCAGCATCATCTCCAGCACCAGAGAATTGATCTCTCATAACAAGGTTTAGCAAAGCAGGTTTACTTTCATAAGAGGTAGTTGAAGTGGCAGGTGTGGCAATAGGATTGCAGATAAAGTCTTTCTTGTTGTGACTAGTGAAGTCACACAACTTGGTGTTTTCAGTGGAACCCATAGTAGCAGCAAGTGTGGCAGATTTTTTTTGTAATTTTTGATAGAAGACACAAAGATAAAAACTGAAAGTTAAACTAACAAGACTAAAAAGTAAAGGTAAAAGGTAGTGGGCAACTCCCCTATCTTATCACTCGGAGTCCCCGGCAAGGGCGCCAGAAATTTGCTTGATACACAAGAGATGATAATTGCTTCTCCCCCTTCATTGGTTACCCCAAGTGGAACGTGAGATGGAGCATAGCAACAAGTTTCCCTCGGTGAAGATATCGAGGTTTGTTTACAGTAGGACTTCGGAGATGATAAGTAGGTGGTGAAGTGACCAATGGCGCCGTTCACAACTCAAGGTTTCTTACTTCACCTGGACCTGCACACAGACACAAATAACTTTTCTCCCAACGAAGTTCAGAGAGGTTGTCAATCTCTCCGGTCCTATTGTTTACAAGGATAAAAAACACAAGGGATAATGATAATGATAGAAACTGAAAGTAAAAGCAGAAAAGTAAATGAGCGTGTAAACAATGATGAGAATATGGACCGGGGTCCCGTGATGTTCACTAGTGATGCCTCTCTCCCAAAAGACGATAAAACTGCTATGTGAGGTAAACGAATTACGGATGGGCAATTGACAGGATTATAAACGCACCGCAATGCTAACTATGCTACAAAAGAAAGGAAGAGGCTCAAAAGAATGGGCAGTACACCAAAATAAGTAGACCGAAATCCAACTGCATCTACTACTAATCATCTACCTTGAGATATCTATCCAGAACATCTCGCTGGTATTAAGTTGCGAGCCCCACCCAAAGTGTAAACCCAAATCAATAGACAACTGCATTAAAAATCACTTTACGTAAAGTAAACAATCCTTGCAACCGCGGTTACAAGCACCATTGTTTTCCCCCTTGTTGCAACAACACATCCCCTAGACTCATGTTTCTGTCACTCAAGCATGTCATCAGGGGGCATGAACCCACAATCGAGCATAACGTTCCCTCTTGGAGTTACTACCTACTACTTGGCCAAAGCAATAAACAACAATGGATAAAATGCAAGAATTACTTAGGAACAAAAATATAAAAGATAAGAACCAAATATATTACTCTATCACAATCTGAACATAATCTCATAATCCATCAGATCCCATCAAACTCAGCATAGCAACAGAAGAAAGATTACATATGTGCCTCGATCATGTAGGGAAGCTCACCAGGTCTAAACCATGAAGAACAAAGAGGGAAGGAGAACATCACATAGCTACTGATCACGGACCCATGGTCCAAAGAAAACTACTCACCGCACATCCGGGAAGCGTCCATGGTGGAGGGGAAGCTCCCGGAGGTTGATCTTCCCTTCGGCAGGAAGTAGGGAAGAAGTCTGCTAGCGCTCCCGATGTTGGAAGCGCAGCGGCGGCGGAACAAAGGCGATATCGTGAAAAGGGGTTCTGCCTTTGGAAGTTTCACGTCACAGGGAATATATATGCGAAGGGGGGCAGCCAGGGGGGCCACCAGGAGTCCAGGCGCCCCCCTGGCGCGGGCAAGCCCTAGGACGCGCCAGGTGGCCTCCTGGGCACCTGGTGGTGCCCCCCCGGCCCTACTTCGGGTTTTCGGAAGCTTCCGATGTGCTGATTTTTTTTCTCCTTTTTCCCGAATTTTTGGAGCACTTTTAATATGGGAGAAACCTGGAACAAAAAAAACAACACAAAACAGAAACTGGCACTGGGTGCACTGAGTTAATAGGTTAGTCCAAATATGATCAAAAGTGTATGAAATTGTATCTAGATCATCGCAATATCACACAAAACATGCATGGAGCAAGTAGAAATTATCGATACAGTTAGGACGTATCACTCCCCCAAGCTTGGATCAAGCTAAGGGGATGCCATTACCCGAGGAGATCTACACCTCATTCCTGTTCCTGTTGATCACGTAGTCCTTGGGGGAAATTGGGAAAGCCATGGCACCTAGGTCTAGCTAAAAGATTTCCTGGCAGGAACCGCTCGAGAAGAAAACACACGAATCGCAAGATACGGTGGCGGGACTATCCGGGCAAATATATAGAAAAAATTTCTGCAACAAAAGGAAGGTAACAAGCCAAAGTGGATTCGGAGACGGACTCCGGGGTGCCCAGGCGGCCTCCTGGCGCGACCAGGAGGTAGGCCGCGCCAGGGGGGCGCCTGGGCCCCCTGGAGCTCTTCTTCGGCTCCAATCAAGCTTCGAATTTTCCTAATTTTGCAAAAACTCGTAATATGTAACTTTTATGGCGGTTCGTGATGTTTCCTTACCATAATACATAACTTTTCTTATTCTTCTTCTGATGGTGTCTGAAACAGGGCTGCAACATATTCTTCATGAGTTGTTGTGTGTATTAAATTTACATCAACATTGACGGGGTCTCCCGCCATGTAATGCTTGAGTCTTTTCCCATTCACAACTTGAGGTTTGGTTCCATCAAAATTGTTAATCTTGATTTCATCGGAGCGGTATACTTCTTCGATATGAAATGGTCCTTCCCATCTGGAAAGTAGTTTACCTGTAGAAAACCTCAAACGAGATCTAAACAACAAAACTTTATCACCAACATTAAATTCACGTTTCAAAATTCTTCAATCATGCCACTTCTTTACCTTTTCCTTAAACATTTTAGCACTCTCGTAAGCTTCACATCTCCACTCATCTACAGAAGTCAAGTTCATGAGAGCTTTTTGTCGGGACCCGGAATACGCGTATGGAATTCCAGTCACAACTCAATTATATGGAGAGCCGAGAGTCGTACCCACTTGTCTAAAAAGACAAGGCCAAGCACATAACACTCTCGGAAAGCATCGTACGTGAGGGGCATCCCATCCAGGCCGGATGATGAACTGAGATGGGTCCTCATCGCCTGCTCACAAGTCTAAATGATTATGGGTGGTGAAATCCCATACTCATAGACAAGTCGCCTCAACCATATTATCGATTGAATTATAACACTTACATAAACAGACTCCATCCCGATAACTTAGTCGGGGTCTCGGGAGGGCTCAATCATACAACGAAGTGTGCCACGTGATAGAGTCACGAGCAATCGCATCGCCATGCCCCAAGCTGCGCACATCTAAGGGCCACTTGGTGTATAAAATACCGCCAACAAGAAAACAACTAAGGTATCGAAAACCCATACTAAGACATGCATGTTATAATCATACACGCAGCACACATGTCTAGTATGAACAACAGGTATCATCACATAACTCTACAAAGTACTTCTTTATTGACTTACACATAGAGTATACAAAGATCACATGTCTGTGATCAACATTACATCATACAACGGAAGCAAATTAGGTCTGAGTACAGGCAAGTTTAACAAATGGCTTAGAGAAGCCTTGTTCAACAAACATGCCCTTCCACGAGGGACCAGACTGCTGTCTAGAACTATATTAGCTTAGTCAACGTCGAGCTTCAGGAAGGTGACTCTTGCCGTGAGGCGTCACAAACTATAAGTATGCATCCTAACCCTTGTCGTGAGGCGTCACAAAAGATCTTGAAATCCTTTTTGGTGTCTGGAGGCGCAAGTAGGGGTGTAGAAGTCAATCTTCTTTTTAGCTCTTGAAAACTTTCCTCGCACTTGGGAGTCCATTGGAATTTCTTATCTTTCTTGAGGAGTTCAGTTAGAGGCTTTGCAACTTTAGAAAAGTTCTCGACGAAGCGGCGGCAATAGCTTGCTAAGCCAAGAAAACTTCTAACTTGCTTAACCAATTCAGGTGGAATCCAGTCAAGGACGGCCTAAACTCTCTCGGGATTCAAAGAAATGCCTTTTGCAGAAATCACGTGGCCTAAGTAGGTCACTTCTGGTAGCCAAAATTCACACTTAGAGAACTTGGCATAAAGACGATGCTCTCGAAGTTTCATCAATACCAGCCTAAGATGTTCGGCATGTTCTTCTTCGTTTTTCGAGTAGATGAGAATGTCATCAAGATAAACTACAACAAATTTATCTAAGTATTCCATGAAGATCGAATTCATCATGCGCGAGAAAGTGGTGATGGCATTGGTTACACCAACGGACATGACGGTGAACTCGTAATGACCATAACGAGTAGTGAAAGCCGTCTTGGTTTGATGATAGCCTAATCTCAAATCCATCTTGGAGAAGACCGAGGATCCAGCAATTTGATCATAAAGATCATTGATCCTAGGCAGTGGGTACTTGTTCTTTATCGTCGCTAGATTTAGCGGGCGATAGTTTACGCACATCCTTTCAGTTCTGTTCCATCTTTCTTCGTTACGAACAGAACGGGGCAACCCCATGGCGATGAGCTAGGGCGGATGAAGCCTTTTGCCAACAAAGCTTCAAGTTGGATTTTAAGCTCAGCTAACTCACGCGGGGCCATTTTGTATGGGCGTCTGGAAATTGGGGTTGTGCCTGGCATAAGATCTACGATGAATTCTACACATCTTTTTGGGGGCATCCTTGGAAGTTCTTCGGGAAAGACATCCGGGAAGTCACGAACCACCGGAATATCTTGAAGGTCAGGAAGGGGAAGCACATTCAAAGTATGCATCTGGGTTCTAGAACTGGGTGAGGTGTAGTCAATTGTATGGCCTGAAGGATGGGTGAGTTTTACTGACTTGGCTTTACAATCAAGGAAGGCATTCTGTCTTCATAGCCAATCCATACCTAAGATGACATCAATGTCTGAAGACTTGAGGGCTATGAGTGAAGCAAGGAATATTAAACCCTCAATTTCAATTTGATTACCATGACTTACTCTATTAGTTTGCCACTTGGGACCAGGAGTTTGAATGATCATTGGAGAAAACATTTCTTCAAAAGGGAACTCATGACGAAGTGCATAACTCTCCAACATGAATGAATGAGATGATCCTGGATCGAAAAGAACGGAGGCAGGAACATGATTGACTAGGAGTGTGCCAAGGATGACGTCAGAAGTAGCAATGGTTTCCTCAACTGAGATTTGGTTCACATATCCACTACTTGTGGCTGAAAGCTTTGCTGGGATGGTTTTGGTGGGGTATTTCTTTGAAGGCTTATGACTAGGTCGACGGGGTGCCACAAACACTGTAGGGCATTGTCGGAAGTAATGGCCTGGCAGACCACACGTGAAACACATCCTGCCTGAATTGCTGGGAGCAGGAGTACTTGATTGCACACCATCATTCCGGGGTGGAACAATGTGTGGAGGTGGATGGCATATATTGGATGGTGGCCTCTGAAGAAGGTTTGGAGGTATGGCACTTGTTGGAAACCATATTCAGCGTTTCTGAGGGGCTGAACTTGAAGAAGGAACAAACTCACGGGCATGCTTGCGAGACTCTTCGAACACTTCATTTCCATGCTCAGCTCTGAAGGATCTGTTGACTAAATCCTCAAAGGCGGAAAATTCAAGGAGGTTGAGATCATGGCGAAGGATAGGGCTAAGTCCCTTACGGAACCTTGCCTGCTTTCTGGGATCGGTGGTGATCTCATCTTGGACATATCGAGCAAGACGGTTGAACTCTCTCACATACTCATGCATGGACATCTCTCCTTGAGTCAGGTTGCAGAACTCTTCCTTCTTGCGCTCCATTAACTCATCCAGAATGTGGTACCCTCGAAAGGCAACACAGAACTCCTGCCAAGTCACTACGTGACCATCTGGCTGCATAGCAACATAGTTCTCCCACAATTGAAGAGCAGCACCTTCCATGAAGTATACCGCGAAAATAACTCGGTTATTGGGAGCAACATGTGCCGTGTCAAGCTTACGCTCGATGGAACAGAGCCAATCATCAGCTTCAAGGGGCTCAGAAGAACATCGGAATACCGGTGGCTTGAGGAGGATGAAGTCCTGAATGCTCACAACCACATTGCGATGATGGGCGATATTCTGCTCAATGTGCTCCAAAAGGCGTGTTTGATCACGTCGATTCCGCTCAGCTTCCATCATGATTTCCGCCACAGAAGGCGGTGGTGGAGGTTCATCATCATTTCGATTCCGAACACGGTCTCGATTCCGACGAACAGCACTACGAGTTCCATCTAACATCCTGTGTGATAAAAATCAACAATCAGAACAGGTTGTACGATGGAATCAAAGATAAGAGGACATGATGAAGACGGAAAAGATTATAATGCGAAGGCAATGACTCACAGAAACACGGAACAAATCCGGCAGCATAACGGCTACACCGGGATGGAAAACTAGAAAACCTCAAGAAGATGCGACAAAACTTCTTCAAGGAACTCAAAGACACGAAGACTCTAGACAACCGAACACAACTTTCCTACGGCTACAAGGAAGCAAACAACGAGATGTTCTAGTCAGATATAGATGAGCCTAGTCCTATCTTCACGTAGAACAAGATGAGGGTGACTCAGAACTCAGATCGATGAGGGTAAGGAGTAAAAGAAGCCTTACATTGTTCCCTTAATACCCAAGTAACTATATAACTATACAATGCTAGACTCGACTTCGACCAAGGGTTGAATAATCCTACAGGCAGTCCTGCTCTGATACCAAGTCTGTCGGGACCCGGAATATGCGTATGTAATTCCAGTCACAACTCAATCATATGGAGATCCGAGAGTCGTACCCACTTGTCTAAGAAGACAAGGCCAAGCACAGAAGACTCTCGGAAAGCATCGTACGTGAGGGGCATCCCATCTAGGCCAGATGATCAACTAAGATGGGTCCTCATCGCCTGCTCACAAGTCTAAATGATTATGGGTGGTGAAATCCCATACTCATAGAAAAGTCGCCTCAACCATATTATCAATTGAATTATAACACTTACATAAACAGACTCCAGCCCGATCACTTAGTCGGGGTCTTGGGCGGGCTCAATCATACAACGAAGTGTGCCACGTGAAGGAGTCACGAGCAATCGCATCGCGATGCCCCAAGCTGCGCACATCTAAGGGCCACTTGGTGTATAAAAGACCGCCGACAAGAACACAACTAAGTTATCGAAAACTCATACTAAGACATGCATGTTATAATCATACACGCAAAACACATGTCTAGTATGAACAGCAGGTATCATCACATAACTCTACAAAGTACTTCTTTATTGACTTACACATAGAGCATACAAAGATCACATGTCTGTGATTAACATTACATCATACAACGGAAGAAAATTAGGTCTGAGTATAGACAAGTTTAACAAATGGCTTAGAGAAGCCTTTTTCAACAAACATGCCCTTCCACGAGGGACCAAACTGTTGTCTGGAACTATACTAGCTTAGTCAATGTCGAGCTTCAGGAAGGTGACTCCATCGGGGTCTGGGTTCTCATCTAAAAAATAGAATAAGAAAACGTGAGTACAAAGTCGTACTCAGCAAGACTTACATCAGAACTACACTACTCATGCTCAAGTTTCAAGGTAAAGGAGGTGGGGTTCAACATGCAGAAGTGCCAGCTTTGACTTGGCTAGTCTTGTACTACGATTACCAGACTTGATGTAAGAAGCGTACACGAGTCCACTACCAAGTCTCCAACCAATACAGCACTATGGATACTTCCTCGACTTCCCCACGAGGAAGCACACCATACCACTCACGCTTATCTTGCGAGTTTTAGGGTATCCATTCAAGTTGTCTAATAATCAGGCACAACTTTACAAGTAGTCCTTAACCGCGGACGCGGCTATTCGAATAGTTTTGTTAACCTTGCAAGGGTGTAAACTACACACACACGACCATCAGTTACCGCCAAGTCTCGTCACCATTCAAGGAGTGCCGGCGAGGATGTTCACCGTGACACTTCGCTCACAACCGGTCTATTCCAGGAGTCCACTATCTGAGGTAGATCCCGCTCGAGAGCCCGGCCGGATCAACGATACGGACTCAGACAATGTAGGCAACCGAGACGCCATCCGAGAAGATGGTCCGTTGCCGTATTTTACTTTGGCCCACTACTAGAAATCCCCATATTGCCGATGGTGCAAACTAATGACCGACGGGCCCATTACAGTAATAACCGACGGTGGTGATAATGAACGAATTTTTTTTAAACTCACACACATAACCATGAATATCCGACGGTGAACTAAGTTTTCCGACGGGGAAAACCCAACTCTCGGGTATCCAATGTAATGACCGACGGTGCATTATAATATCCGACCGTTTTGGTTGTGCCCATGGGGATTACATGTAATACCCGACGGTGAAATTTTATAGCCGAATGTTAAAACAAAACTCTCGGCTATGAGTGGAAATGGCTGACCGTACATGTCACTCTTGGTTATTAGATTAATGTGCCCGACAAGAGATAGGAATAACCGACGGTTGATTTTCACCCTCGGTGATATGTTCCGATGAAAAATCGTCAATAAACATGTGGTCCAATCGAGGTTACATTCTAGATAATTCCATTACATGTAATTTTTCCAACAATTAGGTCCCAACCTACAATTTTAAGTTCATTAATTATTATTATTTGTAACTATAGTGTTAAGAAAATTAGTCCAAAACAATACAAATGTGATGTTTAGAAAGAGAAATATGTTTGGAAAAATTTTGCACTTATAAATAAGTATCTTTAGGAGACCCCCGTTGAGGCAAGAGAAAAGGTCATTGTCCCCGACCAGCCGACCTGCCTTATGCAAGATAGAATCACCGACCATTAGTGAACGGGAAGCTTCTCAACACACATAGTGTTACATATATATATATAGCCCTTGATAGACTGTATTATCATGTGTGGAACATGGAGCCTTGTGTGGTCTCACAGTCTGAGCAGACGGATTTGCTGCTTACAAAGTTCGCTATCGGGAGTACGTGATACCGATTGATTCTCATCTTATATGAGTGCGTTGTAGGATATCATTCAATAATCTCGACTGTTTCCTATTTTGTAGGTGCTTTGTGCTCCTTTTCGTGCTTCCCAGGCTCGCTTCGTCGGCTAACATGAAATGGAAAAAAGATGTAGTTCTAGATCGATATAGAGCTCATCCATATGATGGTGGTTGCTTCACAGCGGCTCGACGTCTGCTACAACGATGTATGTTCCACTCACACACACACATATTGTCGGGACCCGGGGTTAGCGTACGTAATTCCAGTCACGATGCAATCACATGGAGATCCGAGAGACGTACTCACTTGTCTAAGCAGACAAGGCCAAGCACAGAACACTCTCGGAAAGCATCGAACGTGAGGGGAATCCCATCCAGGCCGGATGATCAACTGAAATGGGTCCTCATCGTCCGCTCACAAGTCTAATGCTTATGGGTGGTGAATCCCATACTCATAGACAAGTCGCCTCAACCATGTTATCGATTGAATCCTAACTCTTACATAGACTTACTCCAGCCCGATCACTTAGTCGGGGTCTAGGGCGGGCTCGATCATACAAGAAAGTGTGCACATGACAGAGTCACGAGCAATCGCATCGCGATGCCCCAAGCTGCACACATCTAAGGGCCACTTGGTGTATAAAAGACCGCCAACCAGATCACAACTAAGGTCTCGAAAACCCATACTAAGACATGCATGTTATAAACATACACGCAGCACACATGCCTAGTATGAACAACATGTATCATCACATAACTCTACAAAGTGTATCTTTATTGACTTACACATAGAGCATACAAAGATCACATGTCTGTGATCATCATTACATCATACAACGGAAGCAAATTAGGTCTGAGTACAGACAAGTTTAACAAATGGCTTAGAGAAGCCTTGTAAACATACATGCCCTTCCACGAGGGACCAGACTGCTGTCTGGAACTATACTAGCTTAGTCAACGTCGAGCTTCGGGAAGGTGACTCCATCGGGGTCCGGTTCTCATCTAAAACATAGAATAAGCAAACGTGAGTACAAAGTCGTACTCAGCAAGACTTACATCAGAACTATACTACTCATGCTCAAGTATCAAGGTAAAGGAGGTGGGGTTCAACATGCAGAAGTGCCAGCTTTGACTTGGCTAGTCCTGTGCTACGAGTACCAGACTTTGAGGTAAGAAGCGTACACGAGTCCACTACATGTCTCCAACCAATTACACCACTATGGTTACTTCCTCGACTTCCCCACGAGTTTTATAAGTATCCATTCAAGTTGTCTATGATCAAGTAAAGGTCTCCAAGTAGTCCATAACCGCGGACACGGCTATTCGAATAGTTCATTAACCCTGCAGGGGTGTACATCTTCACACGCGTGTCATCACTTATCGCCTCTTTCTTGTCACCATTCAAGCGGGTGTCGGACGTGGATGAAACCAAGGCACTACCCTCACATCACCTTCTCTAATCCAGGAGTCGACTACCTGAGTTTGTCACCGCTCGAGAGTCCGGCCGGTTCCACGAAACGGACTCAGATAATGCAAGGGACCGAGACGCCACCTTTGACAGATGGTTTCACTGCCTCACAGATCCACCCACATATCTATGCATAAGTCAAATGGAAAGTACGAATCTAGTGTGACTCCTGGACCGGATCCGGTACGTAAAGAGGCCAAACGGGGCTCCCATAAAACCCTACATGTGGTCATACTCTTTGTCTTGGATCACAAAACAAGAACTCGGGGCCCCACTGTGTACTCCTACACATCCTCTCATCGTTCACCTTTGTTTAGGGTGGATTCACCAACACGTTATCATCAACATCACTGTGTTCATTCCATCCCGAGTCACAACCATAACATCCTCATTGTATCACTAAGAAGCAATAAGCAGTAACAGTTGCAGGGGCCACATGCTCATCAATCAACTCCTAAATCTTCTAGGATTGTGGTTTGCTTAATACGGTGACAAAATGATAGGTCATGCATCGGAATGGGTTTAACTATGCGAAAGAACGTGTCTCGATGATCTCCTAAACATGCATAAGCGAGACTGAGAGGGAACTAGGATTTTATAGACATGATCAATGGGGTTTGCTTGCCTTGCTGACGATACACGGGTCTTAACGGTGGTCTTCTTCTTCGGGGGTGATCACCGTCTCGGAACGTCTATCATCGGAGGCAATCATCAACAAGGGGGGACAACTTTGAAAATAAATTCACAAGCACATGATAAGGTTGTCCATGATGTGAGTGGTACTGGTTTGTAGCATATTCATCTTAATTGAAGTATATTGCATTTGAAATGCAAATTCAAACTCCAAATTCAAATTCAAATTAAGCCATATACAAATTTGCTACTGTTCACCCATTTTAAAATGGTCAATCATAAAAACAAATTGCATATTCTTAATCCTTGCATTTTTCTGATAATTTCTCATATATTATATGTCCAATTTGGAGTTACTATGAATTAGTTATGATTTTCTAAAGTTTAATTGATTTTCTGGATTTTTCTGATTTTCTCTTTATTATTTTAATTTCTGGAAAAAGGTTTATTGCATCAGCATGATGCAATGCTGATGTCACATGGGCTCTGTCCAGGGGGACCCACTGGTCAGTGTCAGTGAGGTTAATCCCTGTTAATTAAAACTAACAGGGGGTTAGTTAGGGGCTAGGGCCCACCTGTTTGTGACACTGGATGGGGTTAGTGAGTAGCTTAGGGCTAATTAAGCTGGGCCCGCCGGGATGTCGCCGCCGGCGACCTCTGGCACGGCGAAGGGGTCGCCGGTGACCAAACGGCCACGGGAGGGCACGGGAGCAGTCCCAATCGAGCCTACGCACTCGCGCGCGTCGACTGGGTTGGTGGTCTGCCACGGGGCGGCCTGAGGGCTCGACGGCGAGCACTTCCGCGGCGGCCGGAGCTCGGGTTCGACGGGAACGATGACGGGAACACGGGAATGGGCACGGTTAGGGGGGAAAGCTGCGCAAGGTCACCCTGAACTCGAAGGCGGGGTCGAGGAGGCCGTTGGAGCAGAGGAGACGGCGAATTTGGCTATGGCGTGCCGACGGTCGTGGCGGAGAAACCCGATGCCGGCGTCTTCCTCGGGGCCCCTTGGGTCGCATTGATGCTGCTGGTCGATGGAGTCGTCGCTGGGGAGTCCTCTGGACAACACGGCGGCACGGGGGAGGCACGGTGGCCACGCGGGCGCACAATGGCGGCCGGCGGCGAGCTACGGGTGGTGCGCGAATCCGGCTAGGGAGAGAGGGAGAGCAAGCGGAGAGAGGGGAGGAATGGAGGAGGCTTCCAGGGCCTTCTCCAGGCGAGGAGATGAGGACGGGGGAAGAAGGAGGTGGCCGTGGGCGTCGCCGGCATGCATGCCATGCAGTGGCGTGCTCTGGTGTCCAGGGAAGAAGACGAGGCTGCCCTTTTGGGCTGGGAAGAAATGGCCACTGGGCCCAGGTGAGTGGGCTCTGTTCTCTTTTTCCTTTTCTCTGTTTCTGTTTTCTGTTTTCTATTTTTCTTTGCTTTGTTTTGCTCCAAATAAATAGCAGAGCATTTTTATTAAATGCCCAAATATTTTTATAAACCCTAGGTGACCAGTAGCTAGTCACATTTAGGATTTGGGCATTTTTGAAATTCAACTTATTTGAATTTCAAATCAAATAGGGGTTCTTTTAATTTGCCAAGGCACATTTTGAATTTTTGAATATTCCATTGGCATGGGAAAAAACCCAAACCACTTTTAAGATGATCACCATCATTTATAGGAATTTTCCAAATATTCAAATGATTTTTGGAAAAAGATTTTTATCTGGCCATTTGAATGAATTTCTCAGGGCTTTTCTTTTCCCCATTTTTAATTTCTTTTTGAATTTTTCACATGATGCAAAGGCACAATTAAACCCTATCACTTACCTAAACTTGGGTTGTGACAACTCGCCCCCACTCAAAAGAATCTCGTCCTGAGATTCAGAAGTCGTCGGGAGGAAGGTGGGGTACTCAGCACGGAGGCGGTCTTCTCTTTCCCAGGTTGATTCTTTCTTGGAGTGATGTGACCATTGCACTTTGAGGAACTTGATCTTCTGACGACGAGTGACACGCTCTGCTGAATCAAGAATACGTACAGGGTACTCTCGATAAGAAAGGTCATCTGGGAGATCAAGCGTTTCATGGTCGAATTCGCGGATGGGGTCCTTGAAGCAACGCCTGAGTTGTGACACATGGAATACATCATGCACTCGGGAAAGGTGAGGGGGTAGTTCAAGTTGGTAGGCAACTTCTCCACGTTTAGCTAGAATGCGGAAAGGTCCGATGTAACGTGGGGCCAACTTGCCTTTGATACCGAATCGTTGGGTTCCTTTCAGAGGAGTAACCCGAAGGTAAGCCTTCTCATCAATATTGTAGCGCTCCTCTCTATGATGACGATCATAGTAGCTCTTTTGACGAGACTGAGCAACTTTCAAACGATCACGAACAATGCGAACTTGCTCTTCTGCTTCCTTGATCATATCCGGTCCAAAGAGTTGTCTTTCACCGGTTTCTGACCAATTTAGGGGTGTTCGACATCGTCGGCCATAGAGGAATTCAAAGGGAGCCATGTTCAGACTAGATTGATAGCTATTGTTATAAGAAAATTCGGCGAATGGAAGAGATTTCACCCAATTCTTTCCGAAAGAGATAACACAAGCTCTGAGCATGTCTTCCAAGATTTGATTAACCCTTTCAACTTGACCGCTAGACTGAGGATGGAAAGCTGTACTAAAGGATAGATGAGTTCCCATAGCATTCTGAAAGCTTTCCCAGAATCTAGAGGTGAAAAGGCTACCACGATCAGAATTGATTTCCATAGGAACACCGTGAAGAGACACAATTCTAGAGACATACAAGTCCACTAACTGGCTAGCAGTTATAGACTCGCGAACTAGAAGGAAGTGAGCAACTTTTGAGAGTCGGTCAATGACAACGAAGATGGCATCATTTCCTTTCTGGGTTTTTGGAAAGCCGGTGATGAAGTCCATACCGACCTTGTCCCATTTCCACTCGGTAATATACAATGGTTGAAGAGTACCAGCAGGTCTTTGGTGTTCGGCCTTAATGCGACGACAAACATCACATTCGGCAACAAATTGTGCAATGTCTCTCTTCATCCGGGTCCACCAAAATCTCTGGCGTAGATCTCCGTACATTTTTGTGCTACCGGGATGAATTGAGAGGGGAGTGTCATGAGCTTCCTTAAGGATCAACTGCTTTAGGTCTTCATTCTCAGGAACTACTAAACGATTTTCAAAGAATATCGTTCCTTGATCATTTGCAGAGAAACATTTAGCAACTCCGCTAACAATGTTCTGCTTAATCTCTTGAATACTACTATCTTGTTTCTGGGCGGCTATGATTTGATCCTCAAGGGTTGGTTTCGCCACCAGGGTAGAAAGAAATCCATGAGGAACTATCTCAAGATTGAGCTTGCGAAATTCCTCATGAAGAAGTGGTTGATACTGTTGCAACATGAGGTTGTTAAAATACGACTTACGACTTAGTGCATCAACCATGACATTGGCTTTGCCTGGGGTGTAAGATATTCCTAAGTCATAATCTTTTATCAACTCAATCCAGCGTCTTTGCCTGAGATTAAGATCTGTCTTTGTGAAAATATATTTGAGGCTTTGGTGGTCGGAATAGATCTCACAACGATTCCCATGGAGGTAATGTCGCCAAGTCTTCAGGGCATGAACTACGGCAGCGAGGTCAAGATCATGGGTAGGATAGTTCTCTTCATGTGGACTCAACTGGCGTGAAGCATAAGCTACCACATGTCTATCTTGCATAAGTATGCATCCTAACCCTTGCCGTGAAGCATCACAAAAGATCTCGAAATCCTTTTTGGTGTCTGGAGGCGCAAGTACGGGTGCAGAAATCAATCTTCTTTTTAGCTCTTGAAAGCTTTCCTCGCACTTGGGGGTCCATTGGAATTTCTTATCTTTCTTGAGGAGTTCAGTTAGAGGCTTCGCAACTTTGGAGAAGTTCTCAACGAAGCGGTGACAATAGCTTGCTAAGACAAGAAAACTCCTAACTTGTTTAACCGATTCAGGTGGAGTCCAGTCAAGGACGGCCTGAACTCTCTCGGAATTGACTGCAACACCTTTTGAAGAAATCACGTTGCCTAAGTAGGTCACTTCTGGTAGCCAAAATTCACACTTGGAGAACTTGGCATAAAGGCAGTGCTCTCTAAGTTTCATCAATACCAACCTAAGATGTTCTGCGTGCTCTTCTTCGTTCTTCGAGTAGATGAGAGTGTCATCAAGATAAACTGCAACAAATTTATCTAGGTACTCCATGAAGATCGAATTAATTAAGCGTGAGAATGTGGCGGGGGCATTGGTTAAACTGAAGGACATGACGGTGTACTCGTAAAGACCATAACGAGTAGTGAAAGCCGTTTTTGGAATCTCCTCGTTTCGGATTTTGATTTGAAGATAGCCTAATCTCAAATCCATCTTGGAGAAGATAGAGGATCCAGCAAGTTGATCATAAAGATCATTGATCCTGGGCAGTGTGTACTTGTTCTGTATCCTCGCTAGATTTAGCGGGCGATAGTCTACGCACATCCTTTCTGTTCCATCTTTCTTCGTTACGAACAGAACGGGGCAACCCCATGGCGATGAGCTAGGGCGGATGAAGCCTTTTGCCAACGAAGCATCCAGTTGGGTTTTTAGCTCAGCTAACTCATGTGGGGCCAGTCTATATGGGCGTCTGGAAATTGGGGTTGTGCCTGGTATAAGATCCACTATGAATTCTATACACCTGTGGGGTGGCATTCCCGGCAGTTCTTTAGGAAAGACATCCGGGAAATCACAAACCACCGGAATATCTTCAAGGTCTGGAAGGGGAAGCACATTCAAAGTATGCATCTGGATTCTAGAGCTTGGTGATGTGTAGTCAATGATCTGGCCTGAAGGATGGGTGAGTTTGACTGACTTGGATTTACAATCAAGGAAAGCATTCTGCCTTGATAACCAATCCATGCCTAGGATGACATCAATGTTCGAAGACTTGAGGGCTATAAGAGAAGCAAGGAATACTAAACCCTCAATTTCAATTTGATTGCCATGGCTTACTTTATTAGTTTTCCATTTGGAACCAAGAGTTTGAATGATCATTGGAGAAAACATTTCTTCAAAAGGAAATTCATGATGAATGCATAACTCTCCGACATGAATGAATGAGAAGCTCCTGGATCGAAAAGAACGGAGGTGGGAACATGATTGACTGGGAGTGTGCCAAGGATGACATCAGAAGTAGCAGTGGTGTCCTCAACTGAGATTTGGTTCATGTATCCACTACTTGTGGCTGAAAGCTTTGCTGGGATGGTTCTGGTGGTGGATTTCCCTGGAGGCTTATGACTAGGTCGACGTGGTGCCACCAACACTGTAGGGCATTGTCGGAAGTAATGGCCTATCAGACCACACGTGAAACACATCCTGCCTGAATTGCTGGGAGCAGGATTACTTGATTGCACACTATCATTCCTGGGAGGAACAATGTGTTGAGGTGGATGGCATATATTGGATGGTTGTCTCTGAAGAAAGTTTTGAGGTATGGCACTAGTTGGAATCCGTATTCGGTGTTTCTGAGGGGCTGAACTTAAAGAAGGAGCAAGCTCAAAAACATGCTTGCGAGACTCTTCGAACACTTCATTGCCATGCTCAGCTCTAAAGGATCTGTTGACTAAATCCTCAAAGGTGGAAAATTCAAGGAGGTTGAGATCATGGCGAAGGATGGGGTTAAGTCCCTTACGGAACTTTGCTTGCTTCCTGGCATCGGTGGTGATCTCATCTAGGGCATACCGAGCAAGACGGTTAAACTCTCTCACATACTCATGAATGGACATCTCTCCTTGAGTCAAATTGTAGAACTCTTCCTTCTTGCGATCCATTAACTCATCTAGAAGGTGGTACCCTCGAAAGGCATCACGGAACTCCTGCCAAGTCACTAAGTGACCATCAGGCTGCATAGCAACATAGTTCTCCCACCATTGAATAGCAGCACCTTCCAGGAAGTATACCCCGAAAATAACTCGGTCATTGGGAGCAACATGTGCCGTTTCAAGCTTACGCTCGATGGAACGGAGCCAATCATCAGCTTCAAGGGGCTCAGAAGAACATCGAAATACCGGTGTCTTGAGGAGGATGAAGTCCTGAATGCTCACAACCACATTGCAATGACGTGAGGTATTCTGCTCGATGAGCTCCAGAAGACGTGTCTGCTCACGTCGATTCCGCTCGGCTTCCATCATGATTTCCGCCGCAGAAGGCGGTGGTGGAGGTTCATCATCATTTCGATTCCGAACACGGTCTCGATTCCGACGAACAACACTATGAGTTCCACCTGACATCCTGTGTTATAAAAATCAACAATCAGAACAGGTTGTATGATGGAATCAAAGATAAGAGGACATGATGAAAACGTGTTGGGACCCGGGTTAGCGTATGCAAGTCCAGCTAAGACATAGTCATATGGAGAGCCAAGAACCGTACCCACTTGTCTAAGCAGACAAGGCCAAGCACAGAACGTTCTCGGAAAGCATCGTACGTGAGGGGTATCCCATCCAGGCCGGATGATCAACTGAAATAGGTCCTCATCGTCCGCACACAAGTCTAATGATATGGGTGATGAGCTCCCATATTCAAAGACAAGTCGCCTCAACCATACTATCGACTATCTCATAACTCTTACATAAACTTACTCCAGCCCGATCACTTAGTCGGGGTCTAGGGCGGGCTCTATCATACCACAAAGTGTGCTCGAGACAGAGTCTCGAACAATTGCATCGCGATGCCCCAAGCTGCGCACATCTAAGGGCCACTTGATGTATGAAAGACCGCCAGCCAGATCACAACTAAGGTCTCGAAAACCCATACAAAGACATGCATGTTATAAACATACACGCAGCACACATGCCTTGTATGAACAGTAGGTATCATTGCAATTCTCTACAAAGTATACATTTTTATTGATAACTCTTATAGAGTGCACACAGAGATCACAAACATGTGATCCAACATTACAACACAAGCGGAAGCAAATTATGTCTGAGTACAGACAAGTTTAACAAATGGCTTAAGAAGCCTTATTTAAACACAATCCCTCCACGAGGGAACCAGTCGTCTGACTGGGACTAGACTAGCTTGATCTTCAGTCGTTCAACTCGATGAAGAAGCCACCTTCGGGGTCAGTGGGTTCATCTAAAACATAGATTAAGCAAACGTGAGTACAAAGTCGTACTCAGCAAGACTTACATAGGAGCTATACTACTCATGCACATGTATCAAGGTAAAGGGAGGTGGGGTTTCTCTTGCAGAAATGCCAGCTTTGACTTGGCTAGTCCTGAACTACGAGTACCAGACTTTGAGGTAAGAAGCGTACACGAGTCCACTACTTTCTCCAACCAATTACACCACTATGGTGCCTTCCTCGACTTCCCCACGAGAAAGCACACCATAGCACTCACACTTATCTTGGTGTGTTTTAGAAGTATCCGATTCAAGTTGTCTAATAATCAAGCTAAGCTTTCCAAGTAGTCCATAACCGCGGACGCGGCTATTCGAATAGTTTTGTTAACCCTGCAGGGGTGTACCGCTACACACACATGATCATCATTTACCGCCTTTGAACTCGACACCATTCAAGGGGTGCCAGCGAGGATGCTCACCACAACTGTTACCTCATAGCCGATCTAGTCCAAGAAAGCCGCCTACTTGGGTTGGTTACCACTATCGTGAACCCGGCCGGTTTACCGAAGTGGACCCAAGTGATGTGTGCGTGGTGCATAAGCCGGTCTCGGATGAGCCGTTCTCTCACTTAGCATCCAGGCCACAGACCTACCAGAACTCCGAACTACTGCGACATCTGGACATCGAAAGGGATGAGTTAGTAAGCTGAGAGGGGTCAGTGAGCCCAATGTGTGGTTGTACTCTTCATCTTGGATCACCACACAAGAACTCGGACTTAGGGCGGTGTTCAACGAGACAACCCACCGTGTACTCCTACACAGCCTCTCATCGTTCACCTTGTATTAGGGTCGATTCACCAACACTTTTCTACCATCATCATCATGATCACTACCATCCCGACTCACATAACAGTATCATCATGGTATCACTTTAAGCATGCAATAAGCAGTAACAAGTGCAGGGGCCACATGATATCAATCAACTCCTACATTTGCTAGGTTTGTGGTTTTGCCTACTACTGTGACAAATGATAGGTCATGCAAAGGAATGGGTTCATCTATGCGGTAGAAACGTAGCATGGTAATCATCCTATACAATGCATAAGCGAGACATGAGAGGGAAGTGGGATTTTATCGACATGATCAATGGTGGTTTGCTTTCCTTGCTGACGAGGTTCGGGTTCTGGGTCTTCAACGAAGGGGGCAGCCTCCTGCTCCGGTTCCACCTCTACTCGAAAACAACAAGCAAAGTAGCAAAGTAAATACATTGCACAATCACATGATGGAAGGTTGAAACTTGATGTTTATGCTTTGATGTGTGAAGAAATTCCATTTAAATGGAGTATATTGCAAATTGAATTGCAAATTCAAACTCCAATTTGAATTCAAACTTAACCAAGTTACATGTGACATTGTTTGATCATTTTGAACCTTTTGGAAATTTGTATGATATGCATCTGAAGTGTGGTTGAAATGTAGCATAATTCCATGGTCCAAGTTGCAAAATCATTTGAATTGAATTTGAATAAATTCCAAATAATTCAAATGACATATGCTACTGGTCCCATTTTAAAATCAACTCAAACATAGTTGAAAGTTGGATTGTTGGATAGCTTATTTTCTCCTGATCATTTTTCATACATTATTTGTCCAATTTGGAGTTAATATGAATTTTCTATGAATTTCCAAAGTTTGGGGTATTTTCTGGATTTTTCTGAATTATTTTTATTTCTTTTATTATTTGGAAAATTCCTTTATTCCTTTTATTGCATCAGCATGATGCACTGCTGGCGTCACCAGGGGGCTGACAGGTGGGCCAGGGTTGTCAGTGGCTGGTTAATTTAATCCGGCTGGGTTAACTTAACTAGTGGCTTAATTAAGACACTGGGCCCACTTGTCATTGGCTCAGGGGGTCATTAGTGGGTGGATTAGCGAGGGGGGGGGGTTAGGCTAACCCACCGGCGGCTAAACGCCGGCGGTCTGGCCACGGCGGCGCTGCACGGGAGGTGGCTGTAGTGGTCCGTTTGAAGCGCTGGAGGCACCAAACGCAAGCTCGTGGAGCCGCGCGTCTCGGGGAGGGTCCAGGTGACCAAGGAGGCCACCGGAGCGACGCCGGCGACGACCTTCCGCGGCGGCCGTGGCACGGTCTCGGGGTGGATCTCGCTGCAGAGCGCCATTTGAGCCACCGCTGGGCGCGTTCGAAGCAGCAGTTCACGGCGGAGGTTAGGGGTTTGACAAGACGGCGAGGATGATTGCCTAGAAGATGCTCGCCGACGACGGCCGTGGAGGCTCGGTACTCCGGCGACCATGGCAATCAGTGACAGAGGAAGAAATCGAGGGGGAGAGGTTAGGGGTTTTGACCGTGAGCTCACCAGGAACTCAACGGAGGTGGTGGCGAGGGCTGGGGTGGCTCGACGGCGATGTAATCGACGATGTTGCGCGGCGGCCGTAGATGAAGACGACGACACGATTCGGCAGCTCCAGGGGGCTTCAGCTCCCCATATTCCTCTCAAAGACGAAGACAACTGCGGTGAAGACGGATGGACAGGATCCGGGGGCTTCTCGGCGTCGATGGCTACGCGGGGGCTTGACGGTGCTCCGGCGAGCTTCACGGACGTCGGCGGAACGGGCGAGAGAGGAGGGGGAGGTGGTTCTGGAGGGGTGGAACGGATCGGGACGTCTCCCAGACGTCTCCATGCGAGGAGATAAGCCCTGGGCAGGCAGGCAGCTCCCTGCCGTGCCCACGGCGCTCTCGGCGAGGTGCTTGCCTGCCTGCAGGGGAAGAAGATGCATGTACCCCCTCTAGGGTGGCTGGGCCGGCTGAGGTGAGTGGGCCTCGCCCCTGGGCGAGAGGTAAGCTTTTGTTTTCTTTTTCTATTTTTCTTTTATGTAGTTTGTTTTGTTTACCTAAATAAAATAGCTAAACATTTTATTAAATGCTGAAAAATTTTATATGGCTTCATAATAATATAGACTAGCCACTTATAAAGTTTCAACATTTTTAAAATTCAAATAATTTGAATCTTAACTCAAATAGGGTTATTTGATTAATTCCAAGGCACTGTTTGAATATTTGAAAAATCTATGAGCATGGGATGGGTCCCATATCACTTGATATGTGATCACACTCATTTATAAGACTTTTCAAAATTCTAACATGAATTTTTGGAGAAGATTTTTATCTGGCCTTTTGAATTAATTCATCTAGGGGGGGGGGTTCCTTCTCCCATTTTGCTTTTGAATTTGATTTCAAAGATTTCTTTTTAAATTTTGACATGATGCAAGGTTACTTTGATCCTAGCACATTACCTAACAGAGGGTTCTGACAACTCGCCCCCACTCAAAAGAATCTCGTCCCGAGATTCAGAAGACTGTGGGAGGAAAGTGGGGTACACGGCACTGAGACGGTCTTCTCTTTTCCATGTAGCTTCTCTCTCAGAGTGGTGTGACCATTGCACTTTCAGAAACCTAATCTTCTGACGACGAGTGACACGCTCTGCGGAATCAAGAATACGAACGGGGTATTCTCGATAAGATGGTCATCTTGGAGATCAAGCGTTTCATGGTCGACTTCGCGGATGGGGTCCTTGAAGCAACGCCTGAGTTGGGACACATGGAATACATCATGTACTCGGGAAAGGTGCGGGGGTAGTTCAAGTTGGTAGGCAACTTCTCCACGTTTGGCAAGAATGCGGAAAGGTCCGATGTAACGTGGGGCCAACTTGCCTTTGATACCGAAACGTTGGGTTCCCTTCAGAGGAGTAACCCGGTGGTAAGCCTTCTCATCCAGATTGTAGCTCTCTTGCCTATGATAACGATCATAGTAGCTTTTCTGACGAGACTGGGCTGCTTTCAATTGATCACGAACAATGCGAACTTGCTCTTCTGCTTCCTTGATCATGTCCGGTCCAAATAATTGTCTTTCACCGGTTTCTGACCAGTTTAAAGGTGTTCGACATCATCGTCCATATAGGAGTTCAAAAGGAGCCATGTTCAGACTAGATTGAAAACTATTGTTATAAGAAAATTCGGCGAATGGAAGAGACTTCTACCAATTCTTTCCGAATGAGATAATACAAGCTCTGAGCATGTCTTCAAGAATTTGGTTAACCCTTTCGACTTGACCGCTAGACTGAGGATGGAAAGCTGTACTAAAGGAGAGATGAGTTCCCATAGCATTCTGAAAGCTTCCCCAAAACCTAGAGGTGAAAAGGCTACCGCGATCAGAATTGATTTCCAAAGGAACACCGTGAAGGGATACAATTCTAGAGATGTACAAGTCCGCTAACTGGCTAGCAGTTATAGACTCGCGAACCGGAAGGAAGTGAGCAACTTTGGAAAGCCTATCTATGACAACGAAGATGGCATTGTTTCCTTTCTGGGTTCTTGGAAAGCCGGTGATGAAGTCCATACCGACTTTGTCCCATTTCCACTCGGGAATAGACAAAGGTTGAAGTGTACCAGCAGGTATTTGATGTTCTGCCTTAATGCGACGACAAACATCACATTCGGCAACAAATTGAGCAATGTCTCTCTTCATCCTAGTCCACAAAAATCTCTGGCGTAGATCTCGGTACATTTTTGTGCTACCGGGATGAATTGAGAGGGGTGTGTCATGGGCTTCCTTGAGGATGAGTTGCCTTAGTTCCCTATTCTTAGGTACTACCAAACGATTTCCAAAGAATACCGTTCCCTTGCTATCTGTGGAGAAACATTTAGCAACTCCGCTAGCAATGTTCTCCTTGATCCGGCGGACACCTCGTGCACGCCTTTGGGCAACTATAATTTGATCCTCAAGAGTTGGTTTCGCCACCAAGGTAGAAAGATAGCCATGAGGAACAATCTCAAGATTAAGCTTGCGAAATTCTTCATGAAGAAGTGGTTGATACTGTTGTAACATGAGGTTGTTACAATACGACTTACGACTTAGTGCATCAGCCATGACATTGGCTTTGCCTGGGGTGTAAGAAATAACTACGTCGTAATCTTTTATCAACTCAATCCAGCGTCTTTGCCTGAGATTAAGACCTGGCTGGGTGAAAATGTATTTGAGACTTTGGTGGTCAGAATAAATCTCACAACGATTACCAAGGAGGTAATGTCGCCAAGTTGTTAGGGCATGAACTACGGCAGCGATTTCAAGGTCATGGGTAGGATAGTTCTCTTCATGTGGCCGCAACTGGCGTGAAGCATAAGCTACCACATGTCGATCTTGCAGAAGTATGCATCCTAACCCTTGCCGTGATGCATCACAATAGATCTCGAAATCCTTTTTGGTGTCTGGAGGTGCAAGTACGGGTGCAGAAGTCAATCTTCTTTTCAGCTCTTGAAAGCTTTCCTCGCACTTGGGAATCCATAGGAATTTCTTATCTTTCTTGAGGAGTTCAGTTAGAGGCTTTGCAACTTTAGAAAAGTTCTCAACGAAGCGACGGCAATAGCTGGCTAGGCCAAGAAAACTCCTAACTTGCTTAACCGATTCAGGTGGAGTCCAGTCAAGGACGGCCTGAACTCTCTCGGGATTCACAGCAATGCCTTTTGCAGAAATCACGTGGCCTAAGTAGGTCACTTATGGTAGCCAAAATTAACACTTGGAGAATTTAGCATACAGGCGATGCTCTCTAAGTTTCATCAATACCAGCCTTAGGTGTTCGGCATGTTCTTCTTCGTTCTTCGAGTATATAAGGATGTCATCGACGTAAACCACGATGAACTGGTCCAAATACTCCATGAAGATTGAATTCATCATGCGTGAGAAAGTGGCGGGGGCATTGGTTAAACCAAAGGACATGACGGTGTACTCGTAAAGACCATAACGAGTAGTAAAAGCCGTTTTGGGAATGTCCTCGTTTCGGATCTTGATTTGATGATAACCTAATCTCAAATCCATCTTGGAGAAGACAGAGGATCCAGCAAGTTGATCATAAAGATCATTGATCCTGGGCAATGGGTACTTGTTCTTTATCGTCGCTAAATTTAGCGGGCGATAGTCTACGCACATCCTTTCTGTTCCATCTTTCTTCGTTACGAACAGAACGGGGCAACCCCATGGCGATGAGCTAGGGCGGATGAAGCCTTTCTCCAACAAAGCTTCCAGTTGGGTTTTAAGCTCAGCTAGCTCACGTGGGGCCATTTTGTATGGGCGTCTAGAAATTGGTGTGGTTCCTCGGGCAAGATCCACTATAAACTCTACACATCTGTTGGGTGGCATTCCCGGCAGCTCTTCAGGAAGACATCCGGGAAGTCACGAACCACCGGAATATCTTCAAGTTCGGGAAGGGGAAGTAAATTCAAAGAATTCACTTGGGTTCTTGTTCTGGGTGAGGTATAGTTGACGGTTTTTCCTGAAGGGTGGGTGAGTTTCACGGATTTGCCTTTGCAATCCAGGTAGGCATTCTGTCTTGATTGCCAATCCATGCCAAAGATGACATCAATATCTGAAGACTTGTGGGCTATGAGTGAAGCAAGGAATACTAAACCCTCAATTGCAATTTGATTACCGTGGCTTACTCTATTAGTTTGCCATCTTGACCCTGGATTTTGACTAATCATTGGGTGGACAATTCAACAAAGGATAACTCATGACGAAGTGCATAACTTTCCGACATGAATGAATGAGATGCTCCTGGGTCGAAAAGAACGGAAGTAGGAACATAATTGACTGGGAGCGTACCAAGAATGACGTCAGTGGTGTCGTCAGTCTCTTCGGCGGCAATATGGTTCACACGTCCACAAGTGGCGGGAGGAGCGGGTTTGGCGGTGTAGACCTTCTGGGGTAGCTTGCCACGACCATTGTTGTTGCCTCCGGCACGGGGTGGAGCATTCTGATGCTGGATCTGGTTCTGGGGGCACTCACGAGAATAGTGGCCTGCCTGACCACATTTGTAACAGGCTCCAAAAACAGTGCATGGAGCTGGGTTGTTTGGTGGAGCTGGGTGGAACTGGGTTGGTGGACGAGGCGCCACATAGGATGGCCTCGGTGGGTTGTTCTGGCGGAACATACTATTGGGGTTCCAGATCTTGCGCTTCTGGGAGCCTGAACTAGATGATCCATCGTCTCTAGGGTGTTTGCGAAAGTCATTGGGGGTGTTCATGTCCTCTGCCTTGATGGCTTTGTTGACAAGGACCTGGAAGGTGGCAAAGTCATGTAGGTTGAGCTCACAACGGAGTCCAGAATTGAGTCCACGACGGAACCTCTCTTGCTTCTTTGCGCCGGTGGAGACTTCTTCAGTAGCATAACGAGCAAGTCGGTTGAACTCACGACTAAACTCGTCAACGGTCCTTCTGCCTTGGGTGAGGTTGCAGAACTCCTCACGCTTGCGGTCCATAAGACCCTTTGGAATGTGGTGCTCACAGAAGGAAGTGCAGAATTCATCCCAAGATGCGGGCGGTCCAACGGGACGCATATTCAGGAAGTTCTCCCACCAAGAGCTAGCTGCGCCTTCAAGGTGATAGGTGGCATAGCTGACCTTGTTGCCATTTGCAACATGGCCTGCTTGGAGCTTCCTCTCGATGCTGCGAAGCCAGTCATCGGCGTCAAGGGGCTCGGTGGAGTAACTGAAAACTGGGGGATGAAGCCGGATGAAGTCGTTCAGGGACCCCAACTCATTACGCTGCTGAGTGGTGTTGCGAGCAATGACTTCCAGCAGGTGGTGAGAGTCTTGGCGGTTCCTCTCAACTTCCATCAGAACCTGAGCCATCGTGGGTGGGGGTGGAAGGTTGCCATCCTCCTGGTCATTCACAAGACCCTGGTTACGACCAATCTGGCCACGGGTTCCTTGAGACATCCTGAAGGTGAAAAACCAAAGTCAAACAGAGTTGATTGGGAGAGTCTAAACAAGGTATTGAAGTACTGGAAGGATTACAGAGCAAAGGAAGTAATCATCTTGACAACATGGTGATAAAGCATACAAGCCATATATTCACAAGCTGTCATACAAGCCATACATCGTTTTAGTACAAGCACCAAGCTAATACAAACGTGATGAAGATGATACATCCTTCAGAGGCACTCTGACTTCCTATACATTATTTATCTAAGCCTCTGGAACTTAGACCCTTGCGTACAATACACTAAGATACTACTACATCATCACTAAGTAAGACCACAGGCGGTCTCACTCATCTCCATCTCCATAGTAGTCCTCATAAAAGTTACCCGCGTATCCCGGTAGCTGAAGGTGACCATCGGAAAACACGGAGGCCTGTGGACCCTGATATCCATTTGGGCAAGGATGGGGCCTAGGTCCAGCGTAGGGTGGAAGCAAAGGACCACGGGGTGGAAAAATGCCTCCAATCTCGGGCCAAGCAACTCGAGAAGGCATCTGAGTCTTCACTGGGTAGATAGCATCATACTCAACTGATCCAACGCTCACGAAGGGTGCCAAAAGGGTCAGTGCTCGATACAGACGAACACGGGTGGCGTGGAGCTCGAAACGGAGAGCGCGTGCATCACGATCTCGATCACTAGCAAATCTAGCAGTCATCTGAAGTGCGGGGTCCTCTGTAGAGTGATATGAGTAGAGTCCGGTGTAATATCCCTCTTCTCCTGGAAGTGCAGCAGGGATATAGCGGAACGAGGTCTCTCTCAGCATAGTGTGCTCCTCTCTCAGTAGGGTAATACATGAATATGCAGCATCCTGCACAGCCATGTTCTCTGTCATGGCAATGCCATGTCCAAAGTGGATAGGCTGAGTGACTCCAACGTGGTGCGGGTAGATCCTGACAATGCAGTGGAACTCGGTCTGGTTGAAGTCGAGGAACTGCTCCTCAACGGTGTACTCAGGATACCATCGATATCCCACATAGGACATCATCTCGATCAATGTGGCGGGATGGCCACGCACACCGAGGCACCTGGTCAAACGAACAATCTGCCGAGGGGGAAGATCTGCCATCTGAAACAGAAAGAAGGAGTTTGCAAATGCATCAGATTATGAGATAAACCTGGAATGACTCGGACAGCATAACGGCTGTAATTGCAAGAAAAAGACAATTTCTTACAACATGGAAACAACACTTACATACGATGTAATAAATCATGAAGTATAACCACTCTAACAAACCGATCACAACTTTCCTACGGCTACAAGGAAGCAAACAAAGAGATGTTCTAATCAGACAGAGGAGAGCCTAGTCCTATCTTCCCTTAGAATAAGATGAGGGTGACTCAGAACTCAGATCGATGAGGGTAAGGAGAAAAAAGAAGCTTTACGTTGTTCCCTTATATACCCAGAGTAACTATATAACTATAGAAGGCTAGACTCGACTTCGGCCCAGGCTACTAGTCCTACAGTCAGTCCTGCTCTGATACCAACTCTGTCGGGACCCGGGGTTAGCTTATGCAAGTCCAGCTAAGACATAGTCATATGGAGAACCGAGAACCGTACCCACTTGTCTAAGCAGACAAGGCCAAGCACAAAACGTTCTCGGAAAGCATCGTACGTGAGGGGTATCCCATCCAGGCCGGATGATCAACTGAAATGGGTCCTCATCGTCCGCACACAAGTCTAATGATATGGGTGACGAGCTCCCATATTCAAAGACAAGTCGCCTCAACCATACTATCGACTATCTCATAACTCTTACATAAACTTACTGTAGCCCGATCACTTAGTCGGGGTCTAGGGCGGGCTCGATCATACCACAAAGTGTGCCCGAGACAGAGTCTCGGACAATCGCATCGCGATGCCCCAAGCTGCGCACATCTAAGGGCCACTTGATGTATGAAAGACCGCCAGCCAGATCACAACTAAGGTCTCGAAAACCCATACAAAGACTTGCATGTTATAAACATACACGCAACACACATGCCTTGTATGAACAGTAGGTATCATTGCAATGCTCTACAAAGTATACATTTTTATTGATAACTCTTATAGAGTGCACACAGAGATCACAAACATGTGATCCAACATTACAACACAAGCGGAAGCAAATTATGTCTGAGTACAGACAAGTTTAACAAATGGCTTAAGAAGCCTTATTTAAACACAAGCCCTCCACGAGGGAACCAGTCGTCTGACTGGGACTAGACTAGCTTGATCTTCAGTCGTCCAGCTCGATGAAGAAGCCACCTTCGGGGTCAGTGGGTTCATCTAAAACATAGATTAAGCAAACGTGAGTACAAAGTCGTACTCAGCAAGACTTACATAGGAGCTATACTACTCATGCACATGTATCAAGGTAAAGGGAGGTGGGGTTTCTCTTGCAGAAATGCCAGCTTTGACTTGGCTAGTCCTGAACTACGAGTACCAGACTTTGAGGTAAGAAGCGTACACGAGTCCACTACTTTCTCCAACCAATTACACCACTATGGTGCCTTCCTCGACTTCCCCACGAGAAAGCACACCATAGCACTCACACTTATCTTGGTGTGTTTTAGAAGTATCCGATTCAAGTTGTCTAATAATCAAGCTAAGCTTTCCAAGTAGTCCATAACCGCGGACGCGGCTATTCGAATAGTTTTGTTAACCCTGCAGGGGTGTACCGCTACACACACATGATCATCATTTACCGCCTTTGAACTCGACACCATTCAAGGGGTGCCAGCGAGGATGCTCACCACAACTGTTAGCTCATAGCCGATCTAGTCCAAGAAAGCCGCCTACTTGGGTTGGTTACCACTATCGTGAACCCGGCCGGTTTACCGAAGTGGACCCAAGTGATGTGTGCGTGGTGCATAAGCCGGTCTCGGATGAGCCGTTCTCTCACTTAGCATCCAGGCCACAGACCTACCAGAACTCCGAACTACTGCGACATCTGGACATCGAAAGGGATGAGTTAGTAAGCTGAGAGGGGTCAGTGAGCCCAATGTGTGGTTGTACTCTTCATCTTGGATCACCACACAAGAACTCGGACTTAGGGCGGTGTTCAACGAGACAACCCAACGTGTACTCCTACACAGCCTCTCATCGTTCACCTTGTATTAGGGTCGATTCACCAACACTTTTCTACCATCATCATCATGATCACTACCATCCCGACTCACATAACAGTATCATCATGGTATCACTTTAAGCATGCAATAAGCAGTAACAAGTGCAGGGGCCACAAGATATCAATCAACTCCTACATTTGCTAGGATTGTGGTTTTGCCTACTATTGTGAAAAATGATAGGTCATGCAAAGGAATGGGTTCATCTATGCGGTAGAAACGTAGCATGGTAATCATCCTATACAATGCATAAGCGAGACATGAGAGGGAAGTGGGATTTTATCGACATGATCAATGGTGGTTTGCTTGCCTTGCTGACGAGGTTCGGGTTCTGGGTCTTCAACGAAGGGGGCAGCCTCCTGCTCCGGTTCCACCTCTACTCGACAAACAACAAGCAAAGTAGCAAAGTAAGTACAATGCACAATCACATGATGGAAGGTTGAAACTTGATGTTTATGCTTTGATGTGTGAAGAAATTCCATTTAAATGGAGTATATTGCAAATTGAATTGCAAATTCAAACTCCAATTTGAATTCAAACTTAACCAAGTTACATGTGACATTGTTTGATCATTTTGAACCTTTTTGAAATGTGTATGATGTGCCTCTGAAGTGTGATTGAAATGTAGCATAATTCCATGGTCCAAGTTGCAAAATCATTTGAATTAAATTTGAATAAATTCCAAATAATTCAAATGACATATGCTACTGGTCCCATTTTAAAATCAACTCAAACATAGTTGAAAGTTGGATTTTGGGATAGCTTATTTTCTCCTGATCATTTGTCATATATTATTTGTCCAATTTGGAGTTAATATGAATTTTCTATGAATTTCCAAAGTTTGGGGTATTTTATGGATTTTTCTGAATTATTTTTATTTCTTTTATTATTTGGAAAATTCCTTTATTCCTTTTATTGCATCAGCATGATGCACTGCTGGCGTCACCAGGGGGCTGACAGGTGGGCCAGGGTTGTCAGTGGCTGGTTAATTTAATCCGGCTGGGTTAACTTAACTAGTGGCTTAATTAAGCCACTGGGCCCACTTGTCATTGGCTCAGGGGGTCATTAGTGGGTGGATTAGCGAAGGGGGGGGGTTAGGCTAACCCACCGGAGGCTAAACGCTGGAGGCACCAAACGCAAGCTCGTGGAGCCGCGCGTCTCGGGGAGGGTCCAGGTGACCAAGGAGGCCACCGGAGCGACGCCGGCGATGACCTTCCGCGGCGGCCGTGGCACGGGCTCGGGGTGGATCTCGCTGCAGAGCGCCATTTGAGCCACCGCTGGGCGCGTTCGAAGCAGCAGTTCACGGCGGAGGTGATGGACAGGACGGTGAGGATGATTGCCTAGCAGATGCTCGCCGACGACGACCATGGCGGCTCGGTACTCCGGCGACCATGGCAATCGGTGACAGAGGAAGAAATCGAGGGGGAGAGGTTAGGGGTTTTGACCGTGAGCTCACCAGGAACTCAACGGATGTGGTGGCAAGGGCTGGGGTGGCTCGACGGCGATGTAATCGACGATGTTGCGCGGCGGCCGTAGATGAAGACGACGACGCGATTCGGCAGCTCCAGGGGGCTTCAGCTCCCCATATTACGCTCAAAGACGAAGACAACTGCGGTGAAGACGATGGACAGGATCCGGGGGCTTCTCGGCGTCGATGGCTATGCGGGGGCTTGACGGTGCTCCGGCGAGCTTCACGGACGTCGGCGGAACGGGCGAGAGAGGAGGGGGAGGTGGTTCTGGAGGGGTGGAACGGATCGGGACGTCTCCCAGACGTCTCCATGCGAGGAGATAAGCCCTGGGCAGGCAGGCAGCTGCCTGTCGTGCCCACGGCGCTCGCCGGCGAGGTGCTTGCCTGCCTGGAGGGGAAGAAGACGCATGTACCCCCTCCAGGTGGGCTGGGCCGGCTGAGGTGAGTGGGCCTCGCCCCTGGGTGAGAGGTAAGCTTTTGTTTTCTTTTTCTATTTTTATTTTTTGTAGTTTGTTTTGTTTAGCTAAATAAAATAGCTAAACATTTTATTAAATGCTGAAAATTTTTATATGGCTTCATAATAATATAGACTAGCCACTTATAAAGTTTCAGCATTTTTAAAATTCAAATAATTTGAATCTTAACTCAAATAGGGTTATTTGATTAATTCCAAGGCACTGTTTGAATATTTGAAAAATCTATGAGCATGGGATGGGTCCCACATCACTTGATATGTGATCACACTCATTTATAAGACTTTTCAAAATTCTAACATGAATTTTTGGAGAAGATTTTTATCTGGCCTTTTGAATAAATCATCTGGGGGGGTTCCTTCTCCCATTTTTCTTTTGAATTTGATTTCAAAGATTTCTTTTGAAATTTTGACATGATGCAAGGTTACTTTGATCCTAGCACATTACCTAACAGAGGGTTCTGACAAGAACGGAAAAGATTATAATACGAAGGCAATGACTCAAAGAAACACGGAACAAATCCGGCAGCATAACGGCTACACCGGAATGGAAAACAAGGCAACCTCGAGGAGATTGGACAGAACTTCCTCAAGGAACTCAAAACACGGAGAGTCTGGACGACCACAACAATCCTACGGCTACAAGAAAGCACTCAACGAGATTTTCTAGAAAGACATAGATGAGCCTAGTCCTATCACCCCGAGAAAAGATAAGGGTGACTCAGAACTCAGATTGATGAGGGTAAGGAGAAAAATAAACCTTACGTTGTTCCCTTTATGCCCAAGTAACTATATAACTATAGAATGCTAGACTCGACTTCGACCAAGGGTTGAATAATCCTACAGACAGTCCTGCTCTGATACCAAGTCTGCCGGGACCCGGGGTTAGCGTATGTAATTCCAGTCACGATGCAATCACATGGAGAGCCGGGAGCCGTACCCACTTGTCTAAGCAGACAAGGCCAAGCACAGAACACTCTCGGAAAGCATCGAACGTGAGGGGCATCCCATCCAGGCCGGATGATCAACTGAAATGGGTCCTCATCGTCCGCTGAGAAGTCTAATGCTTATGGGTGGTGAATCCCATACTCATAGACAAGTCGCCTCAACCATGTTATCGATTAAATCCTAACTCTTACATAGACTTACTGCAGCCCGATCACTTAGTCGGGGTCTAGGGAGGGCTCGATCATACAACAAAGTGTGCACGTGACAGAGTCATGAGCAATCGCATCGCGATGCCCCAAGCTGCACACATCTAAGGGCCACTTGGTGTATAAAAGACCGCCAGGCAAATCACAACTAAGGTCTCGAAAACCCATACTAAGACATGCATGTTATAAACATACACACAACACACATGCCTAGTATGAGCAGCAGGTATCATCACATAACTCTACAAAGTGTATCTTTATTGACTTACACATAGAGCATACAAAGATCACATGTCTGTGATCATCATTACATCATACAACGGAAGAAAATTAGGTCTGAGTACAGACAAGTTTAACAAATGGCTTAGAGAAGCCTTGTAAACATACATGCCCTTCCACGAGACCAGACTGCTGTCTGGAACTATACTAGCTTAGTCAACGTCGAGCTTCGGGAAGGTGACTCCATCGGGGTCCGGTTCTCATCTAAAACATAGAATAAGCAAACGTGAGTACAAAGTCGTACTCAGCAAGACTTACATCAGAACTATACTACTCATGCTCAAGTATCAAGGTAAAGGAGGTGGGGTTCAACATGCAGAAGTGCCAGCTTTGACTTGGCTAGTCCTGTGCTACGAGTACCAGACTTTGAGGTAAGAAGCGTACACGAGTCCACTACATGTCTCCAACCAATTACACCACTATGGTTACTTCCTCGACTTCCCCACGAGTTTTATAAGTATCCATTCAAGTTGTCTATGATCAAGTAAAGGTCTCCAAGTAGTCCATAACCGCGGATACGGCTATTCGAATAGTTCATTAACCTTGCAGGGGTGTACATCTTCACACGCGTGTCATCACTTATCGCCTCGTTCTTGTCACCATTCAAGCGGGTGTCGGACGTGGATGAAACCAAGGCACTACCCTCACATCACCTTCTCTAATCCAGGAGTCGACTACCTGAGTTTGTCACCGCTCGAGAGTCCGGCCGGTTCCACGAAACGGACTCAGATAATGCAACGGACCGAGACGCCACCTTTGACAGATGGTTTCACTGCCTCACAGATCCACCCACATATCTATGCATAAGTCAAATGGAAAGTACGAATCTAGTGTGACTCCTGGACCGGATCCGGTACGTAAAGAGGCCAAACGGGGCTCCCATAAAACCCTACATGTGGTCATACTCTTTGTCTTGGATCACAAAACAGGAACTCGGGGCCTAGGGCAGTGTTCAACGAGACAACCCACTGTGTACTCCTACACATCCTCTCATCGTTCACCTTTGTTTAGGGTGGATTCACCAACACGTTATCATCAACATCACTCTGTTCATTCCATCCCGACTCACAACCATAACATCCTCATTGTATCACTAAGAAGCAATAAGCAGTAACAGTTGCAGGGGCCACATGCTGATCAATCAACTCCTAAATCTGCTAGGATTGTGGTTTGCTTAATACGGTGACAAAATGATAGGTCATGCATCGGAATGGGTTCAACTATGCGAAAGAACGTGTCTCGATGATCTCCTAAACATGAAAATGTGAGACTGAGAGGGAAGTAGGATTTTATAGACATGATCAATGGGGTTTGCTTGCCTTGCTGACGATACACGGGTCTTAACGGTGGTCTTCTTCTTCGGCGGTGATCACCGTCTCGGAACGTCTGTCATCGAAGGCAATCATAGGGGGGACAACTTCGAAAATAAATGCACAAGCACATGATAAGATTGTCCATGATGTTAGTGGTACTGGTTTGTAGCATATTCATCTTAATTGAAGTATATTACATTTGAAATGCAAATTCAAACACCAAATTCAAATTCAAATTAAGCCATATACAAATTTGCTACTGTTCACCCATTTTAAAATGGTCAAACATAAAAAAAATTTGCATATTCTTAATCCTTGCATTTTTATGATAATTTTTCATATATTATATGTCCAATTTGGAGTTACTATGAATTAGTTATGATTTTCTAAAGTTTAATTGATTTTCTGGATTTTTCTGGTTTTCTCTTAATTCTTTTAATTTCTGGAAAAAGGTTTATTGCATCAGCATGATGCAATGCTGATGTCACAGGGGCTCTGTCCAGGGGACCCACTGGTCAGTGTCAGTGAGGTTAATCCCTGTTAATTAAAACTAACAGGGGTTAGTTAGGGGCTAGGGCCCACCTGTCTGTGACACTTGAGGGGGTTAGTGAGTAGCTTAGGGCTAATTAAGCTGGGCCCGCCGGGATGTCGCCGCCGGTGACCTCTGGCACGACGGAGGGGTCGCCGGAATGACCAAACGGCCACGGGAGGGCACGGGAGCAGTCCCAATCGAGCCTACGCACTCGCGAGCGTCGACTGGGGTTGGTGGTCTGCCACGGGGTGGCCTGAGGGCTCGACGGCGAGCACTTCCGCGGCGGCCGGAGCTCGGGTTCGATGGGAACGACGATAGGATTACGGGAATGGGCACGTTTAGGGGGGAAAGCTGCGCAGGCTCACCCTGAGCTCGAAGGCGGGGTCGAGGAGGCCGTTGGAGCAGAGGAGACGGCGAATTTGGCTATGGCGTGCCGACGGCCGTGGCGGAGAAACCCGATGCCGGCGTCGTCCTCGGGGCCCCTTGGGTCGAATTGATGCTTTTGGTCGATGGAGTCGTCGCTGGGGAGTCCTCTGGACAACACGGCGGCACGGGGGAGGAACGGTGGCCACGCAGGCACACAACGGCGGCCGGCGGCGAGCTACGGGTGGTGCGCGAATCCGGCTAGGGAGAGAGGGAGAGCAAGCGGAGAGAGGGGAGGAATGGAGGAGGCTTCCAGGGCCTTCTCCAGGCGAGGAGATGAGGACGGGGGAAGCAGGAGGTGGCCGTGTGCGTCGCCTGCATGCATGCCACGCAGTGGCGTGCTCTGGTGTCCAGGGTAGAAGACGAGGCTGCACTTTTGGGCTGGGCCGAAATGGCCACTGGGCCTAGGTGAGTGGGCTATTTTCTCTTTTTCTTTTTCTCTGTTTCTGTTTTCTGTTTTCTATTTTTCTTTGCTTTTTTTTGCACCAAATAAATAGCAGAGCATTTTTATTAAATGCCCAAATATTTTTATAAACCCTAGGTGACCAGTAGCTAGTCACATTTAGCATTTGGGCATTTTTGAAATTCAACTTATTTGAATTTCAAATCAAATAGGGGTTCTTTTAATTTTCCAAGGCACATTCTGAATTTTTGAATATTCCATGGGCATGGGAAAAAAACCCAAACCACTTTTAAGATGATCACCATCATTTATAGGAATTTTCCAAATATTCAAATGATTTTTGGAAAAAGGTTTTTATCTGGCCATTTGAATTAATTTCTCAGGGCTTTTCTTTTCCCCATTTTTGAATTTCTTTTTGAATTTTTCACATGATGCAAAGGCACAATTAAACCCTAGCACTTAGCTAAACTTGGGTTGGGACACATATATATGCTAACCCATGAAAGGACGACTGTTCTTCTTCCTAAATTGTAATAAGCATGAGTTTCATATTTTTAGAAAACAATATAAGGAATTTAAGAACATAAGTAGGATTTTTGTATAGAATAAATGGTCCAAATAAAGATAGATTATGTTGAAAATGGTGGCTCATATATGAAAAAAAGCAATACCAATGGAAAAACATGTCATTCCATGGTTTCAACCCAACAGAATTGTCAACTATCACTTGATGCTTTACCAAAAATACATCAAAGGATATGTGATATATCTTGATATTCATTTTACATGCATACACTAGCCTCATCAACGCAAGCAACCAAATCCCTTAAGACTAGTTCACCTAATCCCCTCACTGAAATCATGGATCACAACTTATATTTTTAGGGGTCGGTCGACGATGCCCCTTTCTCCTCCACTCATGTAATTCAATTTGACCTTGGAACACTTAGATGTGTAGTGACCGGTCGTCGAATCCCTTTCTCCTCCACTCTTACTTGGATCGATATTTGACCTCAGAAAGTTAAGCTCCCATGGGGCATAGCAGTAGGTTAACATACGGTCATCATCTACCAAAGAAAGCTAGGGTTGGGTGGGAGATCCCGTGCTATCACAGACAACCGATGAAGACAAATATATCATTATATTCATCGCACAAGGATCATATCAAGAAACATCATATGCAATACCATTCGGATATCTATCTATATCTCTTATAAAGAAAAACCCCACTAAGATGCATTTATGATGTCTATCTCAACATGCAAGCTATCCACATCATCCATTATTGTTGCCAATCATTTGTCCATGTCATCCACTAAAAATCTTACTAAGATGCATGCATTTATGATATCTATCTTAACATGCAAGCTATATACCCACATCACCCACTATTGTAGCCAATCATGTGTCCATATCATTCACTTTCATTTACATGGATATTATACCCTTTCAATTTACATTGTAGAGTTTTTTATAGAAATTTCCGATGCAACGCGCAGGGTATTATTCTAGTATTTAAAAATAGGTCAAGGTGAGAAATCTAAGAATAAAAGTTACATTTTTTATTAAGAAACAAATAGATAACCTCGAATGTAAAATTGAACTACTTGAGAAATCTAAGAATAAAATTAGAAGTTTCCAAAGGGAAATGCATCAATTTGGATTTAAAAATTGAACTATGTGAGAAATCTAAAAATAAAAATAAGAGTTGTTTAAAGAATAATTGCGGAAAAGTTGTTTGTGAGGCTTTACTGAACACAAAGCACGCCTTGATGTTGCTTTATATTGTGATGGTCCAAAGCTACACCTGAGTAAGAATTCAAAGGGTTTAAATAAGTAAAGTTTTCTCATGGGTTTGCTGCTAATTTGAGTAAAACTGTCAACTTGCATACAAAGAAATTCATTGGGCTTAAAAGCCATGACCACCACATCTTCATGGAGCGCCTCGTGCCAGTTGCCCTATGAGGCTTCATCCCAGAACCTGAATGGAAGGTCATAGCAGAGTTATGTTTTTTATAAATAATTGTGTGCTAAAGAAATCGCTCCAAAACGAATGCGTGAACTTGAGGAGAAGCTTCTTGTTCTGTTATGAAAATTTTAGAAAATGTTGCCACCGGGTTTATTCAACGTAATGCAACACCTGATAGTGCATATCCAGTATGAGGCAAGAGTTGGCGGCCCCGTGGCATATCGTTGGATGTATGTTTTTGAGAGGTATGCTACACTATATATTTATAAAACACTAATCAATACATTGTATTATGAATTCTGCCATGTATCGCTGAAACTTCTAATAATTGGTTATATGAAAATGCACTATGTTCGCTTAAAAGCGTGAAACAAGGCAAGAGTGGAGGGATCAATAGTTGAAGCTTGTATTGTAAACAATAATTGAAAACAAATTTCAAGCATTTATGTGCCAAAAGTCCCGCACAAAAATGTATTGTATTGGTTATTTAATTTTAGAAAATTCAATTAAAGTCTAAAAAGATAAATTTTGGCATGTTGTAATGAAATGACCTCATTATACCATTATAAAATTTTGAGAACGTTTCACTTTTTTTTGGTATACACTCTTTAGAAATTGAACTTTCCCTGAGCAAGAATCATGATTTAGAAAGGAAACGTATCAAGTTTGAATTAGAATTGATATTTAATTAATCGTTTGTCCTTGAATCTTTTTATACAACCAACATACACCATAAAACTTCTCATCATAAAATAAAGCATTTTTCAGAGCTCATTATTATATTTACGTTATTTAATACATTTCTAGTTATGAAACTACTAATATATATTCACGTGTCATATTTTGATTGGTCCATAAAATCTGACGCGGATCGTGCCTCAAACACCGTGAATGGTCCGAATCCAACGACAAGCCAAGACCACAGTCCCAGCCCCGCACTCCTCCTCTCGTTCCCTTTTCTCCCACGCACCACAACCTTCTCTCCCATGCACCACAACTTCCTCCCCCAACCCTCTCACTCCCTCTGACCTCAATCCACCGCCGCACCCACCCCCCCCCCCCTCCCCGTCGACGATGGACACAACGGGGATTCACTTGCGACCTCCTATGCTCCAACCCCACCGTCTACATCCTACTCTACCCCAACCTTATCGGTGTCCCCTTCCCTCTCCTCCCAGATCGACTCGAGCTTCTCATGTAGTGGCCAGATCCGGTAGGAAGTCCCTCTGATAAGTCCAAAACGTATCTATAATTTCTGCTTGCTCCATGCTTCTTTTGTGTGATATTGCTATGATATCGATGCACTTCCATACACTTTTGATCATATTTGGACTAACCTATTAACTCAGTACACCCCAGTGCCAGTTCATGTTTTCTGTTGTCTTTGTATTTCTGGTTTTCCCATTACTTAAAGTGCCAGAAAAATTCCAGGAATAATATAGGAAAAATCAGCGTACAGGAAGCTTCGGGAAGAGCCCAAGTGGGGCCAGAGGGGAGCCAGGGTGGCCCAGCAGGCCACCTGGCGCGGCCACCCCCTAGGCCGCACCAGGGGGGCGCCTAGGGCCCCTGGTCCACCTCTGGCTGCCCCCCTTCGCCTATATATCCCTCTTGTCCCGAAACCCTCGAGGACAAAACCCTTTTTCGAGATCTCTCCTCTGTTCCGCCGCTGCTGCGCTTCAAAGATCGGGAGCACCAGGAGACCTCTTCCCGGCACCCTGCCGGAGGGAGGAACCACCTCCGGGAGCTTCTCCACCACCATGGATGCTTCCCGGATGAACCGTGAGTAGTCCACCTTGGACCATGGATCCATGATCAGTAGCTACGTGATGTTCTCCTCCCCTCTTTGTTCTTCATGGTTTAGACCTCGTGAGCTTCCCTACATGATCGAGGCACAGATGTAATATTTCTGCTGTTTCTATGCTGAGGTTGCTTGGATCTGATGGATTATGAGACTACGTTCAGATTGTGTTTGAGTAATATATTTGATTCTCCTCTTTTATATTTATGTTCTTGAGTATTTATTGCATGTTCTCCGTTGATGTTTATTGCTTTGGCCAAGTAGTAGGTAGTAACTCCAAGATAGAGAGCTATGCATGATTGTAGGTTCAAGCCCCTGATGACTAGCTTGAGTGACAAAAACATGAGTCTAGGGGATGTGGTATTTTCACAAGGGAGAAAACAATGGTGCTTGTACTTGCGGGTGCAAGGATAGTTTACTTTACGCAAAGTTCTTTAATGCAGTTGTCTGTTGCTTTGAGTTTGCACTTTGGGTAGGATTCGCAACTTAATACCAGCGAGATGTTCTGGATAGATATCTCAAGGTGGATGATTAGTAGGTAGATGCAGATGGATTTCGGTCTACTTGTTTTGGCGTACCGCCCAAGCTTTTGAGCCTCTTCCTTTCTTAGTAGCATAGTTAGCATTGGTTTGCGCACATAATCATGTCAATTTCCCAGCTTTAATTTGTTTACCTTGCATGGCTATTTTATCGTCTTTTGGGAGAGAGACATCACTAGTGAACATCATGGGACCCCGGTCCATATTTCCACCACTTTTTACACCCGCTATTTATTTTCTTCTTTATTTCCTTTTCCGTTGCTATGACTATCATTATTATCCCGTGCGTTTGATCCTTTGTAAACAACAAGGCCGGAGGGATTGACAACCTCTCTGTACTCGTTGGGAGGAAAGTTATTTGTTGTGTGTGCATGTCCACGTCAACCACCTAATTGATGGCGCCGTTGTCACCTTCCTGTCGTTGTCGGAGTCCTACTGGAGACAAACCTTGGTATCTTCATCGAGGGAAATTTGCTGTTGTCTACATCTCAACCTTCCACTTTGGGAAACCAATGAGGGGCGAGAATCCATAAAAGCTAATTTCTGGAGCTGTTGCCGGGTACTCCACTCTTCAAGATAGGGGAGTTGCACACTATCTTTTATCTTTGCTTTTTAGTCTTGTTAGTTTACCTTTCCGTTTTTGCTTTAGTGTCCCTTATCAAAAATCAAAAAAATAGTTACCTTGCTTTTAGTTATCCTTTCTGTTTAGCCAAGCATGTTAGGATTTGGTGCCTTGAGGGAATCAGAGGTCCTATATTTCCATCAAAAGGATGGAGAAAATATGAAGAAGGCATGGGACAGAATTTCTGATGCGCATAGGAGAATTATGCCTTGGATACCTATAAAAAATGTACTTAGAAATTTTTACCATGGTCTTTTTAGATGGTGAAAACACTCTCTTGATATTATAGCCGAAGGAGATTTCTTAGATTTTGATGACGCTAGAGCTCTTGAAATTAGACATGGTCTATCTAGTTACTTTGTTTATGATCATAGTTTTGATACTGTTATAGATAGACTTGCTACTATTGAAAAGAGAATGGATGCTCTAGTCTTGAGAGAAGTAAAGAAACCCAAGCCAAATAACAAAGATGTTTATGAACTAGATGGTGACTGGGAACCCTTTGTTAGAATTAACATCTCTAATCAAGACTTCCTTGCTTTTTGTGACATTGGATCCAGGGTTTCTACTATGCCAAAAGTTGTTTATGATTCTTTAAAATTCAACATGGACAAATTGTCATCCTATCATGAACATGCTAATGGAGATTTTCTGAGATCCAGGGAAGGATAAAAGATGTACCTGTTACATTCCTTAAAGGGATTGCAATGGTTGATTTCTTCATCATGAAGCCAAACCAAGGAAACATAGTGCTTGGAAGGGATTTCCTCCGGGCCGTAAAAGGCTAAATTGATATAGGTAAGGGACAAATACGCCTACGCGGGAAGGCAAAACGTATGTACCCCTTTCCTAAAAGAAACAAGGATGAACAAGTTGAGGAACCATTGGAAGCGATTTACAACTCCGATTATTATGATGACTTTTGATTCCTCCTTTTTGCATCAAGCCTAGCTAATGGCTTTAAAGAAGCGCTTTCGGGAGGCAGCCCGCAATGAATTTAGGTTTTCCTTTCTGTTTTTCTTCTGTTTTTAGTGGTCTTGATGATTGTTACTACTGTAGCAACATCATTGTATCTTTACTTTCCAAGCTTTGTGCCATTTATAGCCTCAGATGACAAAGGAGGTGAAAGTTGTGACATGCTGTCCAGAAAACAGATTCTGTCCTCTTGACGGGAAAAACATAGAAAATTCCCAGTTCATCTTTTTGAGATGAATGTTTTACACAGCATGCTCTATACAATCACGGAACTTTCGTATGTTCTGAGTTTTTTTATTTGAGTTGCAGAAGTACACCTAAAAAATTATTTACTACCTTCTGGTCTGTTTTTCACAGATTTTGTCCTGTTTTTCCTTTTCTTCGTTTTACAAACCTTAAGCTTGCTTTTTCTTTGAAAAAACTTTTTGGAGATCTTGAGAAATAGTAGCTCTTCAAGAATATCCATATTTCCATTAGATAAAAATATATTTCATTGTGGGTACTAACCTCGTTAATCAGATTATGATGAGTTATGTATGAAGGGAGTTTTCAAGTGTGTGAGGGAACATGATAAAAGAAGATTCAGGAGGGTCAAATGCTCAAGCTTGGGGATGCCCCCGTGCACCCCCAAGAAATATTCAAGAAGACTCCAGAATCTAAGCTTGGGGATGCCGCCATGCATCCCCTCTCCATCAACAATTATCAGTTCGTCTTTCGTTCCACTATATTTTTATCACGTCATGCGTTATGTGCTATGCTTGGAGCGTCTTGCTCTTTATTTCATTTTTAGTTTTCTTTAGCTTTGTTTGCTGTGTATGACAAGTTAGAACCCAACTTCCTTTGTGTGGGAGAGAAACACGCTCCACTTCACCCTAGAACACGACATAGGATTTTCATGCTTATCTTTGTTGTCTGTGTTCTTTATCTTTTTTGTAGCTGCTGTCATGTTTAGCTCTTAGTTTTTGCTTATATTTTTAAGAGCTTTTGTTTAGTTTGTTGCTGGAACTCTCTTGAGTTTTCATGTTTATCTTTTTTAGAGAGTTTGCCTATTGCACTAAGTTTTTTGTCTTGACTTGAAGTAGGTAATTAAGGTAGCTATTCGATTGTAGTAGTAACTTGCAAAAGTTTTGAGGTATTTCTATGAGTAATGTTTGAACTTTTGGCGTCAAGAGCTTTAGCCTATTAGTGATAGATGTCGTATTTTGGGCAATCCGTGTTTATTTTCGAAAAACCTACAAAATTAGTTAAGAAATTTAGCTACTAGATGGATCACTAATCTTTGGAGGGATCGAATATTAGAGTACACTCACGTACCATGAGTCGAGGATGCGCAAGGATAACCAAACCCCCATACACTCCTCCTCGGGGTACTTGTCTCTTTGTGAACCTCCTAATTAGATTGACAGTTACCGATAATAAGTGCATGAGTTCTTCGGACTAATGTGAGTATTCGAAAGTTGACACTTCCACCTTCCCATATTTTTCTAGCCTCTCATGTGCCTTGCCTCATTCTCACTCCAAGAGTTGGCATCCACCTTCGTCGGTACATCCAACCCCTTGGCATGATACTCTTTGTCATCATAAGACTCATTATATCCTTCCTCAAAACAGCCACCATACCTACCTATCAAGGCATTTCCATAGCCTTTCCGAGATACATTGCCATGCAACATCCACCTTCTCATGACTTGATCTTCATGTCATACATGCTTTTCCTTGATCGATGAGCCGCATGCTAGTTGGGCCTTGTCCTATTCATTGCTACATGACGCGCTAGTATCATTGCATATCCTGCTACACTGGCAGAGGCATACATTTGCATACTTCATGATAGTTTCATTTTCTTTATGTTGAGTAATTTTATAAAGTGTGAAAGATCTTCTATACTTCTTGTAATATATAGAGTGTTGCCCCTAAAGTGAGGAAAAGATCCCAAAGAGGACAAAATCAAAAGATCCCAAAGAGGACAAATGAGAGTTCAACAGAAAGAGCCATTGAGGCCACAAAAAAAATAGAAAAAAAGAGAGAAAGAAATAAAAAGAGAGAAGGGGGCACACTACTATTCCTTTTGAGAGATCCACACTCGTACTCCATCTTATATCTTGTACTCCATAGAGATTATCATTCGTGGATATAGCTATGTGGGGACCTTCACACTATAGAACTTGGCTTCTATATTCCAATGATGAGCCTCCTCAAATGAGCTCTAGGTCTTCTTGAGAAAGCAAGTTGATGCACCCTTCCATTGGAGAGCTTACCTTAGCTCTTATGTGCATCCGTTGCATGGCAATCCCTACTCCTCACATCATATCTATCATTTGGATTTCTCTCGCCTATGATTGTCCTCATTGATGTGAGCCTTTCACACCTTTTTTTGTCTTCCTCCTCCATCATTTTTCTCTCTTTGCCATCCTAAGTGTCAACTTTCTTGCTTACGCTCATCCATTGCATGAGTGCTCAAAATATCGAAAACGAGTGGATCATTTTGACTTGTACCTAGCTAGTGGTCTGGGGATGAGTCAAGATAAGATTCCAAAGAAGACCAAGTGTGAAACTTTAGTAGATTAAGTTCTCAACATAAAAACTATGTTTTACTCTCTCGTATATCCCTATCCCCTTTCTTGCACGCAAACACCATTTGGAGACATTCGAGTCATGGACAGCGAGAGCTCTTGCACCTTTATGTTCTTATGTTGCGTGTTTCAATGCTAATATAGACTCTTGCCTGTTATGACTTGAATTCAATTACATGCATTTATTGCTTTTACTTAAAAGTTCTTATATGGTTGGTAGCATGTCACCACAGAAATTATGTTTGTTATCATTTACCTTCTCGAGGACGAGCAGGAATTAAACTTGGGGATGTTCATACGTCCAAAACGTATCTATAATTTCTTCTTGCTCCATGCTTCTTTTGTGTGATATTACTATGATATCGATACACTTCCATACACTTTTGATCATATTTGGACTAACCTATTAACTCAATGCACCCCAGTGCTAGTTCCTGTTTTCTGCTGTTTTTGTATTTCAGGTTTTCCCATTACTTAAAGTGCCAGAAAAATTCCGAGAAAAATATAGGAAAAATCAGCATACAGGAAGCTTCGGGAAGAGCCCAAGTGGGGCCATAGGGGAGCCAGGGGTGGCCTAGGCGGCCACCTGGCGCGGCCACCCCCTAGGCCGGGCCAGGGGGGCGCCTGGGGCCCCTGGTCCACCTCTGGCTGCCCCGTTCGCCTATATATCCCTCTCGTCCCGAAACCCTCGAGGACAGAACCCTTTTTTGCGATCTCTCCTCTGTTCCGCCTCCGCCGCGGTTCGAAGATCGAGAGCACAAGGAGCCCTCTTCCCGGCACCTTTCCGGAGGGAGGAACCACCTCCGGGAGCTTCTCCACCACCATGGATGCTTCCCGGATGAACCGTGAGTAGTCCACCTTGGACCATGGGTCCATGATAAGTAGTTATGTGATGTTCTCCTCCCCTCTTTGTTCTTCTTGGTTTAGACCTCGTGAGCTGCCCTACATTATCGAGGCACATATGTAATCTTTCTTCTGTTGCTATGCTGAGTTTGCTGGGATCTGATGGATTATGAGACTATGTTCAGATTGGGCTTGAGTAATATATTTGATTATCCTCTTTTATATTTATGTTCTTGAGTATTTCTTGCATGTTCTCCGTTGATGTTTATTGCTTTGGCCAAGTAGTAGGTAGTAATTCCAAGAGGGAGCGTTATGCATGAGTGTGGGTTCATGCCCCCTGATGACTAGCTTGAGTGACAGAAACATGAGTCTAGGGGATGTGTTGTTGCCACAAGGGAGAAAACAACGGTGCTTGTACTTGCGGGTGCAAGGATTGTTTACTTTACGCAAAGTTCTTTAATGCAGTTTTCTGTTGCTTTGAGTTTACTCTTTGGGTGGGATTCGCAACTTAATACAAGGAAGATGTTCTGGATAGATATCTCAAGGTGGATGATTAGTAGGTAGATGCGGATGGATTTCGGTCTACTTGTTTTGGCGTACCGCCCAAGCTTTTGAGCCTCTTCCTTTCTTAGTAGCATAGTTAGCATTGGTTTGCGCACATAATCCTGTCAATTTCCCAGCTGTAATTTGTTTACCTTGCATGGCTATTTTATCGTCTTTTGGAAGAGAGACATCACTAGTGAACATCATGGGATCCCGGTCCATATTTCCACCACTTTTTACGCCCGCAATTTATTTTCTTCTTTATTTCTTTTTCCGTTGCTATCACTATCATTATTATCCCGTGCGTTTGATCCTTTGTAAACAACAAGGCCGGAGGGATTGACAACCTCTCTGTACTCGTTGGGAGCAAAGTTATCTGTTGTGTGTGCATGTCCACGTTGGGGTTGTCACCTTCCTGTCGTTGTCGGAGTCCTACTGGAGACAAACCTTGGTATCTTCACCGAAGGAAATTTGTTGTTGTCTACATCTCAACCTTCCACTTTGGGAAACCAAAAAGGGGCGAGAAGCCATCACCCTCCCACCACCTCGCGCCTGACGAGGGGGTGACCCCACGACTCCTATGGATGAGCCTACTCGGTGTAGCAGAAGACAGAAGGACCACAAAGATACCGCCTGGGCCCAGCCTTGGCCCACTAGTGGCACCGACGTAGGAGTCCGCGAGTCATAAGGAAGGTGCAAACTTGTCGTACGGAACAAGATCATCGTTAGGAAACCTCATTTGTAATCAGAACGGACTCCCCGAGACCTAGCCTAGTATATAAGGGCTAGGAGGGGAGACGTCGAGATCAAGAAATACACAATCTGTACCCTAGCCTCGTGCGCCCTAGCCTCGGCTTCCCTGTAATCGCCATCTCCAATCAATAATATCGAGCAGGAACGTATCCTCCTGTTAGCCGACGATCTTATCGTCCAACCTGTGCCTCTCATGACTAACCCAGGGTCCCTGACCATGGGATTTTCCGGGGTACATCCCCATCAGCGCCTGAAACCCTAACCTAGCGAACGATCATGGCGGGCGAGCGAGCTCGTGATCCACATCACAGAAAGGTACGCATCCCACCTCCTCCCATTCTCTTCTCCTCCCCAATCTGTACTGAATAAGCTTTTTGTTCTTCAATTCTTTCCACAAAACATCGTAATTCCTGATTTTTGTTTAGATCGAAAGCTGCAGGGACTTATTTCTCACTTGAAAATATATACCGGTTCATCTTTGGAGGACTATACAAGCCCTCCTTTTAGATTTGTACAGCGCTGTGCACATATTTAATAGAGTTGTTAATTTGTTGTCATTTCCCGAACTTTCATTTAGCAGATAAATGGAATAAAATGTTTTGTCTTTACTCTTTACCGTTGCGCATTGTCCGGCGAGACTATGGTACGTACAAAGGTTGATATTCCTTCAGACGCCGTGGTTAAGCGGGTTAGACTGTTGCTAGATGGGATTCAGGCAAACTTGTTGGAAATAACGAAAGCAAAGAGAGACAACTGCATTAAAATCATCAGCACTTGGGATGAATTCATAGCAGCTCTAAATGAGAAAAAGTTGATCTTGGCTCCATGGTGTGATGGAGAGGTATTTGATGTCCTGCCCTACATTTCTGTCGTTCAATGTTCATTGTTCAGGTAATTAAACCATAGATTCTACGCACCTTTTAATCAAAAGAGTCACATGTAGGAGGATAGAATTTAATGACATTCCAGTTTGCCGGTACACTAGTGGATGTGGTTGTCAACCTTAGTGTGGCATGGTTTAAACTACGATTATTTGGTTTTGCCTTATTTGAATGCAACAGATTTCCTGGATGACTTAAGTAAATCTATCCTTGACTCCCACTTCTCCATCCAGGCCGGCACCACTGCACGCCTTTCTTCTCGCCGACTCCCCACACTCATGCAGCAGCGGCATCTTCACCGCCAGCTACTTCCTCCCGATCAGGTGGTCGCCGACTTGCCGCCCTCATGCAGCAGCGGCATCCTGACCGCCGGCTTCTTCCTCCCGATTAGGTAATCTTGGGTTCCAGCCCTTTGTGAATGAACAAATACAATATGCACATCAGTTCTTGCTAGTGTGCGTACGTCTCAGACTTTCAGTATTCAACACATGTGTCGTTTAAGAAAATCACTAGTTTTTTTTTCAGTATTCAGATTGACAGACACACCACTTGCTAATCATGCCAACTAGCACTACACTAGTAATCTTATTATTTTGGTTTCTTGCGTAGGTGAGCACTAGCACTCGTAATCTTCCATGTTATTTCATTGTTATTGCTTCGTCATATTTAGTAGTAAAAGAAATTGTTGTTTTGATGGATTCAGTATGCGTTGTAGCTTCTCGGCAGAATAGACACACATTAGTGTTTATTAGTGTTTAAGGCTGCTTCTTGTAATTCTGTTAGAGTAACCATTAACCAGTGCCATGGTAGCTTATGTTACTGATTATATGATCTTGTGTGTGATCTTGTTACCAGGCGTGCAGATGATGAGGGCCACTACCAACAGCAGCCGACGTCGAAGGCCGCTACATGTGGCAGCCGGCATCAAGGGGCGCCATCAGCAGCAGCCAGCCTCGCTACGAGCAGTAGCTAGTGTTGCTGAAGTGCAACATCTAGTGTTGTTGCAAAAAAATTATAAATTCAATAACACATCCCACTTGTATTAATTGAGTCGTATGCTAATAGATAATCATACAAACGGTTGATTTGATTTGTGTATTTGTTTGCAACTAAATAAGCATCCCATGCAATTAACTCATACAATTAATTTAGTCGTGTATGCACAAAAGTTAGTAAAGCAAACAGTTTTTTGATATCGTGTGGGAAAAGGCCTATCTATCCCAATCGAAGGCAAGGCGACGGTTCTGAATCTCGTAGGGGATAGGCCTAAAAAACTGTTTGGATAGCTATCTCTTGGACTAGTGAGGGGTGACTAAATCTCTACGGTGGAACAAATATCTCACATAAACATTGTGCCAACGGGAACTTTAGACCGTTGATGAATATATATATATTGATAGTGTTCACTCATTTTGACGGGATGTATTCACTATCAGTCATATATCTAGCCGATGGTCAGATTCTCCCTATGGTTACAACCAAGTTCAACGGTTCAAGAATACCATCGAGTATTTTGGAAACCGACGGTACACAATCACCGTCGGTCATTTTATGGCCGACGTGTAACCGTCGGCTATACATGTCGTTGGGTTAGTGCGAGCTGGCAGCTGCCAGTGACATGGCCGACAGTTCACCGTCGGCTAACTACCGTAGGCAATGGTATTGCCCGACTGTACCGTCGGATGTTAGTGTAATGGCCGACCAAGCATTACCGACGGGGGATTGCCGACGGTGTATTGTTGGCTATAGTATTAACAGACGGTGAACATAAATATGCGACGGTGATTTGACCCTCGGTTATAATGGGATTTCTAGTAGTGCACACTCGAAGGAAGTTTCGACGGCTGCGAGATTAATTATATCCCCAGAGAAAACAACACAGAAGTTGACGAACTCGCAAACATCGGCTCGAATCGAGGACCAGTACCACCCGGCGTCTTCCTTGAAAGCATCAGCCAGCGATCCATCAAGGAGAAACCAACAGCACCAGAGGCAGCTGTAGATGACGACACCACAGAGCCAGCACAAGTGGCATCAGCAAGTCCATCTGAAGGAAACAGCAGCCAAGAGGCCGAACCTATAGATCCAACAACACTCGAAGGACCAGCATGGACAAGACCGTTCCTCCGATTCATAATCGACGGCACACTACCAGAAGACGTGTCAGAAGCTCGGCGCATCAGCCGCCGATCCAAGGCATTCACAGTCATCAACAGACAGTTATACAAGCGAAGCATCACCCAGATACTTCAGAAGTGCATCGACGAAGAAGACGACAAATCCCTACTGCTTGAAATCCATGAGGGCACCTGCGGGCACCACGCGAGAAGCCGAGTACTCGTATCCAAAGCGTTCCGAGCAGGGTTTTATTGGCCCACTGCGATGAAAAACGCAGAAGACATCGTGCGGTGTTGCATTGCTTGCCAAAAATTTGCCAGCAGACCGCACGCGCCGGCCTCAGAACTCAAAACCATACCACTATCGTGGACGTTCGCCACCCGGGGACTCGACATGGTGGGCCCGCTCAAAAAATCATCAAAAGGAGGAAGAACTCACCTACTAGTAGCAGTCGACAAATTCACCAAGTGGATCGAAGCAGTGCCCATCACTAGCTCCACAGCCCTCACGGCAGTGAATTTCATCAAATCAATAATCTTCAGGTTCGGAGTACCACACAACATCATCACGGACAACGGTACGAACTTCACAGCGGCAGAATTACAGAACATCTGCGAAGAACTGGGTATCAAAATCAACTATGCATCAGTTGCGCACCCGCAGTCCAACGGCCAGGTGGAGAAAGCAAATGGCCTAGTATGCGGGAGAATCAAAAAATGGCTCCTCGCACCACTCGAGCAGGCCGCAGGCAACTGGGTAGAAGAACTCCCCACAGTATTATGGAGCCTGCGCACTACCCCAAATACCGCAACTCAGTACACACCTTTCTTCATGGTATACGGGGCGGATGCAGTGCTACCACATGACCTCAAATTCGGGGCACCCCGGATCTCAGGGTACGAAGAAGAAGAAGCAAAAGAAGCGCTGCAAGATGACAAGGACACAACAGACGAAGCAAGGGACACAACCCTAGCAAAGGCAGAGGGGTACCAGGACAAACTGCAAACTTACCAAAGCAGTCGCCTGCGCACCAGAACCTTCAATAAGGGCGACCTTGTCCTACGGCTCATACAAGAGAAAGTTCACAAGCTTTCCCCCCAATGGGAAGGACCGTTCATAATCACAGAAGTCATAGGAGGAGGCGCCTATAGACTGAAGAACCCGAAGACTAACGAGGACGTGGGAAATCCATGCAACATAGCGAACCTACGCCTCTTCTACCCATAGTCCCCACCAGTCATGCTCATCTGGAAGCTCATGTAAACCTTCAACGCAATAAAATGATGTTGTCCAAATACTACCATACCAAAGCACTCGGGGGCTCGATTACAAAACTCCCCCCGAGAGACGCTATCATCGCAATCACGATCTTTTACCAAAGCACTCGGGGGCTCGAGTACAAAACTCCCCCCGTGAGACGCTATCGTCTCAATCGCGATCTTTTACCAAAGCACTCGGGGGCTCGAGTACAAAACTCCCCCGAGAGACGCTATCGTCGCAATCGCGATCTTTTACCAAAGCACTCGGGGGCTCGAGTAGAAAACTCCCCCCGAGAGACGCTATCGTTGCAATAGCGATCTCTCACCAAAGCACTTGGGGGATCGAGTACAAAACTCCCCCCGAGAAACGATATCATCGCCATCGCGATCTTTTACCAAAGCACTCGGGGGCCCGAGTACAAAACTCCCCCCGAGAGACACTATCGTCGCAATCGCGACCTTTTCACGAAAACACTCAGGGGCTTGATTACAAAATCTCCCCCCGAGAGACATCATCATCGCTCTCGCAGCCCGAAACTCAAAAGGGTCCAAGCAAAAACCCATCGACAAGCGCCACCCATTGAAATATGTCCGGAATCAAAAGGAAAGATACGACTACAACCAGATGGAACACCATGTACTCTGAAGAGATATGGACGGAGCGCAGGACGTAGACAATTCTTTAAGTCTTCACCTGATCGCCAACGATCACCTAAAGACTCGAGGGCTACTCCCATCGGGAGCGCTGCCGCGCACCCGATAAAAGACCGAAAATAATGAAAGGACGACAAAGGAAAAAAATCTCAGCCTACGTTCAACTCTCCGACTCAAACGTAGCCTCGGGGTTTACTCCCATCGGGAGCGCTGTCGCGCACCCGATAGAACCCGAAGTGCGAAGTTTTTGATGGACTCGAAGACAACTCTCGACCGCAAAGGACTCGAAGAAAGCTCTCGATCGCACGGGACTCGAAGACAGCTGTCGGTTGCAAAGGACTCGAAGATAGTTCTCGATCGCCAGGACTCGAACACAGCAATCGGTTGCAAAGGGCTCAAAGACAAATTCCGCTGCGAAGACTCAAGCACAGTTCACATCACGAGGGTCATTTTCAGTACAAAAAGATTCAAAATACATTGGATGGAAGGCAGCTCCGATTACTCGAAGGCAATCCTCATTACATGGAGAACTAATGTAGTTACAAAAGGCACAAGCAGCCGATAAGCCTACAACAAGGAATTATGACTTCTACATGAGTGCCCATGCTGGGATGATTGGCACCAAGCCAGCGAGCATCATCACAGACAAAGGAGGAGTCGAAGCAGCGGGCTCATGATGTTAATGAAATAACAAAAGGTGAAGCTCGACTTATTTGCAGAGCAGTTGAAGACGATGCTCCACCAGCTTCTTCTCCTGCTCCACCAGTTTCTTCTCCAGTTCCACCCGAGCTGCCGGCAAAGATGACGCTGCCGCCTCCAGTTCTACAAGGTCGCCTGGCGCGCCCGCTTGACCGTGGTTTGGCATCGAGATCCTCTTCAAAACAGGAGGGGGAAGCAGTTGAAGACGGCTCAGTGCTTATTTGCTTCTCGCCCTTCGTTAGTTACCCCAAGTGAAGGTTTGAGATGCAGTGCAGCAGCAGTTTTCCCTCGGTGAAAATACCAAGGTTTGTCTCTAGTAGGACTCCAAAGATGATAAGTAGGTGTCAGCGGCGCAACTGACACGGACCTGCACACAGACACAGATAACTTTTTTCCCAACGAAGTTCAGAGAGGTTGTCAATCTCTCCGGTCTTGTTGTTCACAAATGATAAAACGCAAGGGATAATGATAGCAACTTGAAAGTAAATGCAGAAAAGTAAATATAGCTTGGAGTCAGTAATGAGGATATGGACCGGGATACGTGATGTTCACTAGTGATGTCTCTCTCCCAAAAGACGATAAAACTGCTATGCAAGGTAAACAAATTACAGAAGGGAAATTGACAGGATTATGAACGCACCAGAATGCTAACTATGCTACAAAAGAAAGGAAGAGGTTCAAAAGCACAGGCAGTACGCCAAGGTAAGTAGACCGAAATCCATCTGCATCTACTACTAATCATCCACCTTGAGATATCTATCCAGAACATCTCGCTGGTATTAAGATGCGAGCCCCACCCATAGTGTAAACCCAAAGCAACAGACAGCTGCATTAAAAAGAACTCTGCGTAAAGTAAACAATCCTTGTAACCGCGGTTACAAGCACCGTTGTTTTCCCCCTTGTGGCAACATCACATCCCCTAGACTCATGTTTCTATCACTCAAGCGTGTCATCGGAGGGCATGAACCCACAATCTAGCACTACGCTCCCTCTTGGAGTCACTACCTACTACTTGGCCAAAGCAATAAACAGCAACGGAGAACATGCAAGAATTACTTAGGAACAAAAATATAAGAGATAAAGACCAAATATATTACTCTATCACAATCTGAACATAATCTCATAATCCATCAGATCCCTCCAAACTCAACATAGCAACATCAGAAATATTACAAAGGTGCCTCGATCATGTAGGGCAGCTCACGAGGTCTAAACAATGAAGATCAAAGAGGGGAGGAGAACATCACATAGCTACTGATCACGGACCCATGGTCCAAGGAAAACTACTCACGAGACATCCGGGGAGCATCCATGGTGGAGAGGAGACTCCCGGAGGTCAATCCTCCCTCCGGCAGGGTGCAGGGAAGAGGTCTTCTGGTGCTCCCGATCTTGGAAGCGCGGCGGCGGCGGAACAGAGGTGAGTTCGCGGAATAGGGTTCTGCTTCTGGAGTTTTCCCGTGACGGGGGATAAATAGGAGAAGGGGGGGCAGCCAGAGGTGGACCAGGGGCCCCAGGCGCCCCCCTGGCACGCCCAGGGGTGGGGCCGCGCCGGGTGGCCAACTTGGCCCCCCTGGCTCCCCACTGGCCCCTCCCGGGCTCTTCTCGAAGCTTCCGTCACGCTGATTTTTTATCTGATTTTTCCTGAATTTTTCTGGCACTTTTTATATGGGGGAAAACTGAAATAGAAAAATAGCAGAAAACAGGAACTGGCACTGGGGTGCACTGAGTTAATAGGTTAGTCCAAATATGATCAAAAATGTATGAAAGTGTATCTAGATCATAGCAATATCACACAAAACATGCATGCAGCAAGCAGAAATTATAGATACGTTTTGGACGTATCAATATCCCCAAGCTTAATTCCTGCTCGTCCTCGAGTAGGTAAATGATAACAAGCATAATTTCTGTGGTGACATGCTAGCACCCATATAAGAACTTTGAAAAGTAAAGCAATCAAGGTTAGAGATTCAAATCAAGTCATAACATGCAAGAGTCTATATTAGCATTGAAACAAGTAAAAAAAGAACATTAGGTGCAAGAGCTCTTGCTGTCCGTGACTCGAATGTCTCCAAATGGTATTTGCGTGCAAGAAGGGGGATAGGGAATACGAGAAAAAAGTATTTTTGTTGAGGACTCAATCTACTAAAGTTTCACACTTGGTCCTCTTTGGAATCTTATCTTGACTTGTCCCCAGACCACTAGCCAGGTACAAGTCAATTTGATCCACTCCTTTTCGATATTTCGAGCACTCATGCAATGGATGAGCGTAAGCACGAGAGTTGACACTTAGGATGGAAAAGAGAGAAGTACGAAGGAGGAAGACAAAAAGGATGAGAAAGACTCACATCAATGAGGACAATAATAGGCAAGATATGCCGAATGATAGATATGATGTGAGGAGTAGGGATTGCCATGCAACGGATGCACATACGAGCTAGGAAGCTCTCCAAAGGAACTATTGGGGTGCATCTAACTTTCTCGCTCATGAAGACCTAGAGCTCGTTTGAGGAGGCTCATCCTTGGAATATGCAAGCCAAGTTCTATAGTGTGAAGGTCCCCACATAGCTATATGCAAAAAGATCATCTCTATGGAGTAGAAGGATATAAAGGAAGTACTAGTGTGGATCTCTCAAAAGGATAGTAGTGTTGCCCCTTTCTCTCTTTTTATTTCTTTTTCTCTTTTTTCTATTTTTTGTATTTTTTTGGTGGCCTCAATGGCTGTTTCTATTGAACTCACATTTGTCCTCTTTGGGATCTTTTATTGTGTCCACTTTGGGATCTTTTTCTCACCTAAGGGCAACACTCTAATTTACAAGAAGGTAAAGGAGATCTTTCAGACTTTACAAGGTACTCAAAACATAAAGAAGATGTAACTATCATGATGTATGCAAGGTATGTCGCTGCCAGTGTAGCAGGAACATGTATGACATGAAGATCAAGTCATGAAGAGATGGAAGTTGCATGGCAATGTAACTCAGAAAGGCTATGGAAATGCCTTGATAGGTAGGTATGGTGGCTGTTTTGAGGAAAGATAAAGGGAGGCTTATTGTAAGGCCCGATATGCGGTACTGTTCCAGATCTAGATGTTTCCATCCAGATCTGGGGACGAAGCACATATCGGTCCCACCGCGACATATGACATAGCCATATGCCCCGGATTTCCAACATGATATCACAACATTACAGATACAAGGATACAACATCTCATACAATCGGCATACAACTTCCTTGAATACAATACAACAGCGAAAGATACATGTCTGAGTACAGACTACAAGCAAATGCCTAGTGGCAAAGAGAAAAACATCGATCCCATAACCACATGGGTCCAGGCCCTCCGCCGGGATCCGCCTAACTAGTCATCGTCGAGTCTCCACGTGAAACGTCGATCACCATACCTGTTGTCGATCAAGAACCCTGAAAAGAGTTTGGGGGTAGTATCATGAGTACAGAGGTACTCAGCATCCAACTGTAGTGGTCATCTGACCCAGAGTGGACTTCATCACTCGTCATTCTAGGACAACTAGTAGTTTACGGTAAGGAAGGGGTAAGTGGTGAGGTTGCTGCCGCACTAGCATTTGATGAAGTGGCTAACGATCTAGAGAGTAAGGTAAGAAGCCAAGCATTCGATGAGGAATCGCATCCAACAAGTCTTGCTATCAACTACTTACGCAAACATAACACCTATCCTATCCTTGTCCTCCTCTTCGCATCCCGACGAAGAAGAAGCAGTCAAGGCACACACACGTTGATCAAGTTATATTAAGATTATCTCAGTTGTTGTTGTCTATGAACAAGGAGTAGGTCTCAAGTCGTCCATAACCGTGGACACGGCTTCTCGAAAAGATTTAACCCTGAAGGGGTGTACCAACTGCCCATTACGAGGCTCCGCACGCAAGTCCATCTCTCTCAGTTGCTACCCATCACAGGCAACCATTTTATGATTTAGTTCCAAGAGATCCGAGACGACAGGTCCCTCTAACTAACAACGAACAAATCCGGGTGGCCCCCGGTGAGTCGACTTCCATCTCAGGAGCCGGCCGCTCTCTCCATCTGGTCTCTACCGTCTGTCTCGGGTTTGGATAGCCGGTTAATCACACATGGGAAACCGGGTCCTCAGCCGAACAAGGTGGGCCAGCAAGGGAACTAAGTCCTCACTGGTCCGAGTTGGTTTGTAAACAACTGGCAGCTGACCAGCACACACACGGTTTCAAATGGTAAATCAGCTTGGGCCACCACTAGAAATGTTTGAAGCTAGATAGGTAAGAAAAGGGTACCCCATAAAATCCCACACGCGGTTAGGAACTCTCAGTCTTAAAACCAATACCCGGAACTTGGATCCTAGGTGACTCGAATGGAACAAAGCGTCGGGGCGGGATAGCCTAGACCTTCCATCCTTCGTCGAATATAGTCAACATTATAATAATAATCATATCATCAACAACAATGTAATAATGTGATATCCCAAACCAAGGAGTAACAGGGTAACATCGTAGCATCCTAAGCATGCATACTAAGCAGGGGCTGAGCAACGAGCAATAGTAACATAGCAGTACAAGGTTTGCTGGGAGGGGACATGGTTGTATCGGTTTGAAAGAGGCTGTAAACATGTGGTAGGATCAAACATCGAACCTAACCTAGACTAGCATGCAAACCACTGGTTGAAATAGAACGGATCATAAGTAATGTATAGTCCTTGCCTGTTGATAAGTCGGGTTCCGAAGGTGTAGTCGATCGCACGCTCGCATCGTCTCCGAAGGTACCCGCGGAAGCACACAAGACGATAAACACGGGAAAGCAATCAACGAACAAGCATCTATTACTACGAGGAAAACACAAGATCAAGAAGGCAGCACACGACACGGCAACGCGATACGGATCTATCGTCGAGAACGGTTACTAACAGTTTAAGTGGGGTATCGGTCACACACGACGAATACCGCACGTTTACGGTGGTTCAAGTTGTTTAGCTACAGGTGATCAACAAAGGTTGTTAACATGGCAACTCAAGAAAGCATGGAATAGCACACAAACATGTGAAGAGGTGAAGCACAAAGTAAACTATCTATGCTAGTCAATTTAAGTGAGGCACAATCCTAAACATGGCATACACTAAGTGCCGCACGATGATTAAAATATTTGGTACTGTTCTGTCCTAAACCATATTTTAGGTTGGTTAACAACAGCAAACAATAGCATGAACACAAATTACACGAAAAACTAATCAAGTTACATATAAAGAACACTCCAAACGGAGTTACGGTTAAAAAGATACAAGCAAAACAAGTTACGGGCACAAGCTGTATAAACAGGGGTAAATCTATATGCAACAGTGCAGCAACATGACATAGCAATACATATAATGAAAGTAGACATGATGCTTAACAATATTCAATTGGAATCATTAACTTCCGATAAACGGTCGCGACACACTCGTCGGCCGAAGTTGCAACAAAATATAAACAGCAGCACACTAACAGTAGGGTAGCTACTTTGGAGCAAGATATAATCATGATGGAGCAAGAAATTATGGCATGTGAATGCATGAAACTGAAGTATAAACAATTATTAACATGATGCAAAAGGAATCAATCAATTCCGATGAACGGTTGCGAAGCAATCGTCACCCGAAGTTGCAATAAAATAATAAAAGCAACACTTAACAACAATTTGTAGCAGTTTAACGGCCTGATGCCCAATTTAGCACACAATTACACAATCAAGATGAGCTCAAACGGAAAAACTTTCTACATACGAATGCTAGAGCACGCAAAAGTGAGCAACTTTCGTTTTGGGGGCACGTTCATCGGAGCTACGGTTTAACGGCTTGAGATGCAGTGAAGGCTTGAGATGCCCTTCGTTGGTTACCCCAAGTGAAGGCTTGAGATGCAGTGCAGCAGCAGTTTTCCCTCGGTTAAGATACCAAGCTTTGTCTCCAGTAGGACTCCAGAGATGATAAGTAGGTGTAAGCGGCGCAACTGACACGGATCTGCACACAGACACAGATAACTTTGTTCCCAACGAAGTTCAGAGAGGTTGTCAATCTCTCCGGTCTTGTTGTTCACAAATGATAAAACGCAAGGGATAATGATAGCAACTTGAAAGTAAATGCAGAAAAGTAAATATAGCTTGGAGTCAGTAATGAGGATATGGACCGGGATACGTGATGTTCACTAGTGATGTCTCTCTCCCAAAAGACGATAAAACTGCTATGCGAGGTAAACAAACTACAGAAGGGAAATTGACAGGATTATGAACGCACCGCAATGCTAACTATGCTACAAAAGAAAGGAAGAGGTTCAAAAGCACAGGCAGTACGCCAAGGTAAGTAGACCGAAATCCATCTGGATCTACTACTAATCATCCACCTTGAGATATCTATCCAGAACATCTCACTTGTATTAAGTTGCGAGCCCCACCCAAAGTGTAAACCCAAAGCAACAAACAACTGCATTAAAAATAACTCTGCGTAAAGTAAATAATCCTTGTAACCGCGGTTACAAGCACCATTGTTTTCCCCCTTGTGGGAACAGCACATCCCCTAGAGTCATGTTTCTTTCACTCAAGCGTGTCATCGGGGGGCATAAACCCACAATCTAGCACTAGGCTCCCTCTTGGAGTCACTACCTACTACTTGGCCAAAGCAATAAACAGCAACGAAGAACATGCAAGAATTACTTAGGAACAAAAATATAAGAGATAAAGACCAAATATATTACTCTATCACAATCCGAACATAATCTCATAATCCATCAGATCCCACCAAACTCAACATAGCAACAGCAGAAATATTACAAAGGTTCCTCGATCATGTAGGGCAGCTCACGAGGTCTAAAGAATGAAGATCAAAGAGGGGAGGAGAACATCACATAGCTACTGATCACGGACCCATGGTCCAAGGAAAACTACTCACGAGACATCCGGGGAGCATCCATGGTGGAGAGGAGACTCCCGGAGGTCAATCCTCCCTCCGGCAGGGTGCCGGGAAGAGGTCTTCTGGTGCTCCCGTTCTTGGAAGCGAGGCGGCGGCAGCACAGAGGCGAGTTCGCGGAATAGGGTTCTTCTTCTGGAGTTTTCCCGTGACGGGGGATAAATAGGAGAAGGGGGGGCAGCCAGAGGTGGACCAGGGGCCCCAGGCGCCCCCCTGGCGCGGCCAGGGGTGGGGCTGCGCCGGGTGGCCGCCCGGGCCCCCCTGGCTCCCCTCTGGCCCCTCCAGGGATCTTCTCAAAGCTTCCGTCACGCTGATTTTTTATCTGAATTTTCCCGAATTTTTCTTGCACTTTTTATATGGGGGAAAACTGAAATAGAAAAACATCAGAAAACAAGAACTGGCACTGGGATGCACTGAGTTAATAGGTTAGTCCAAATATGATCAAAAATGTATGAAAGTGTATCTAGATCATAGCAATATCACACAAAACATGCATGGAGCAAGCAGAAATTATAGATACGTTTTGGACGGATCACTCAGCACCAGCACCCGAAGAGTCACCCGCGGAGGAAGCAGTTGACGACGCAGGCAAAGGACTCCTCGACCTGTCAGAACCATCACTGCTCATCTCCGGCCAGTACGGAGCCATGCGGTTGCCGCTCGGGTCAAAGGCGCGGATGACAAGAGTGTCTTCGCCATCAAAATGGCAACAAAGAGTGTCACCATCACGCAAGTTCCACCGACGAGCAAAGGATATCCAGCCAAAGCCAAGAAAAATCAAGCGGGAACTATCGTTCTCCAGCTTAACATAAGAAGGAGATCGAGCGCACCCCTGAAGACGAAACAACAAGCCATCAAGGCCACGCTCAGAAACAATGGCAGCAAATGCAGAAGGAAGAAGAATGCGAGCGGCGCCCCGGGCATGGACGTGTAGGAGAAAGTCATAACACCAAACACCCTCCTCCGAGGAAGAGGAGGAAGGCACCAGTGATACACCATGACGACCACCGCGAGAAGAGCGCGGAGTACGACCACCACGGCCGCGGCGAGCACAACCACGGCCAGTCATAGCAGCTCCGCGCTTGGGCGCCATGATAAGAGGAAGAGAAAGAGGAGCAAGATGAGCAGAGGTCGAATACCGCTGCTAGATGAAGAAGAGGGGTCTATTTATAGCACAAACCCAAGAGCATGTAGAAGCCCATACGATGGGAGCCATTAATTCAAAGACCAAGCACGCCGGGCGATTCGAAGTCTGAGACAAAGATGCCTTCACATGAGAGGCACAGTGCGCTGGACGCGTCAAATCTCGCGCGTTTTCAATGCGCGCATCGATAACTCAACAGGCGGTTGCAGCACGCCACCAAAAGCCATCATTATGACCGGTCATGAAGACATGACGGTTAGCCGCCAGAGCATCTTTGACGGTCCTCCAGCAAGGAGATAGTTATCTTCACCAAACAAGAGGTAAAATCAAAGGGGCAGTGAGCAGAAGAGGCAGCTTGCAAGCACCGTTTTCTTCATAGTCTAAATACATTTTTTCAAATATATCTAACTCCCATCTGGAGCGTATCCACCCATGAGAGTTTTTTGGGTGCTCCCTCACCCAGAAGGAAAAATGTGCTCGAGTGATCACTCGCACCTACGAGAGTCTCAGGTGCTCCCTCACCTAGAAGAAAAGATGTGCTCGAGTGATTACTCGCACCCATGCGAGTTTCGGGTGCTCCCTCACCACGACACAAGATGAGCAGACCTACGCAATGCCAGATTGAGCGGTCCCGGAGGATCGGGTGCTCCCTCACCCTGAGAGAAAAAGCGATATTCGAGTGATTACTCGCAAAACTCTATATACCCAAGCACTTGACGACCTCCTGAGCTAATATTCCTCTATGTTACTCCTCGCCCGAACACTCGGTGAAGCTCCGCGAGTGACCGCTAAAACAGCTCACTTGATTGTTTATTCCAAGTGGGTCCATTATCTACTAGGCTCCGCGCCTCAATAAAAATACATATTCCTGGAACACGATACACTGTGCCCAGATGCCACGCAAGCTTAGCGTGTAGGTAAGACCCCGCTGCAAAGATCGGCCGGGCTGGGACTTGCCGAAGAGCGATTTCACTCCCAACCTTTTCCACGCGCTTGCATGATAGAAAAATCCAGGCGGACGCGCCTAGGCTACAAACTTTACTGGCGGCAATTGATCACTGTAAGACTTGCAGCGGCATGACTTTTGCTAGTCACCAGTGTTCCAAGCTCATGTCGAGGGACATGGGTTTGATTGGGCTACTGCGGTTTTTGCCACTAGTGTAATTCACCAAGGTTCGACCCGTCGAATCCTTGGGCCCTTTCAGCTTAGCATCCCTCGAAACAGGTTTTGTCATGGCCCCAGACTGCCAGCGACCCGCGGTTAAACCGTGCATACATCAAAAAACGACGCAAGTATGGACTCGAGTCCCTGCGCGCCTCTTCGTGTCCCCCAGGAACTTGGGGGCTACTGACGAGGGGGTGACCCCACGACTCCTATGGATGAGCCTACCCGGTGTACCCGAAGACAGAAGGCCCACAAAGATGCCGCCTGGGCCCAAAATTGGCCCACTAGGCACCGACGTATGAGTCCGCGAGTCACAAGGAAGGTGCAAACTTGCCGTACGGAACAATATCATGGTTAGGAAACCTCATCTGTAATCCAGGACGGACTCCCCGAGACCTAGCCTTGTATATAAGGGCTAGGAGGGTAGACGTCGAGGTCAAGCAATACACAATCTTTAACCCTAGCCTTGTGCGCACTAGCCTTGGCTCCCCTGTAATCGCCATCTCCGATCAATAACATCGAGCAGGAACGTATCCTCCTGTTAGCCGATGAGCTATCGTCCAATCTGTGCCTCTCATGACTAACCCAGGGTCCCTGACCATGGGATTTTCCGGGGTACATCCCTGTCACCCACCTATTGAAATTGTGCCCTTTAAAATACCAACTAGTATTGTTGATTGTGTTATGGCTAATCGATATGCAGGAGATAGACATCCAGGTGACCACTTTCTATATCTTTCACAACTATGCTCCTTATTTAAGCTTGCAGGCATATCAATGGACTTCATTATCAGAAAACTATTCTCTCTATAACTAAAAGATAAGGATTGGGATTGGTATAGGCTTCTTGATAACTCTCATTTACTAAATTGGCAAGAACATATGCCTCTCTTTTATGCAAAGTTTTATCCTCTTCATGAAATACATCGAGACATGAACTATATTTATAAATTTTGGTCTCGTGATGGAGAAAGCATTGCCCAAGCTTGGGGGAGATTGAAGTCCCTATGCTCAAATGCCCCAATCATGAGCTCCCCAAGGAAATAATTCTTACAAATTTTTATGGAAGGCTTTCCCGTCAAGATAGAGAGATGCTTGATGCCTCCTCTAGTGGGGTATTCAGCACCAGAAGCATTGAAGAAAGGTGGGATCTTATGAAAAGGATCCAGAAGAACAATGAAGATTGGGAGATTGATAAAGGTATTGAACCCCTTATAAATTATGAGCATGATTACATTGAGAGCTATGTGAAAACTGATTACTTCAATACCTTTTGTGCTAAGATTGGTCTTGATTCCCATCTTCTAATCGACTTTTGCAAAAACTTTGCCTCTCATATTGATTCCTCTAAAAAGGAGTGTAAGAGAAATGTTTTGCCCCCGTGTGTTTTGGATATTGTTGGACAAGACAGTAGAGGAACTAACAATGTTTTCTAGTGTAAATAGTTGAATAGGTTCCTGAAGGACAAGCTAGGTGATAAAGCTTCAGGGAAGGCTTTCAAGTTATAGAAGCATTACCCCCTGAGCGAAGCTTAATCATGGAGGATGACCCCCAAAAATGAAGGTGTCCTGAAGCTCAACTCGTTGAAGGAAATGAAGAAGACGGCGCAAGACTTAGATGTGTTTGTGTAGTTCTTTTTCTGTTCTTTGAGTCATAGGACAAACCGTACTATCAAGAGGGGTCCTTAGTTTGTGGACACCGAAGTTATTGAGAAAATGCTCAGATCAAATCCACATCAAGTGAGAAGCCTGAGCGAAGAAATCTCATGTGCACTAAGTTAAGCTTCAGTAGCAAAGACTTCGTTCTTTGGCTTCTGAAGCATAACTAAGTCCGTGAGTCAGCTTTACTTGTTCCGCAAGTAAAGTTGCGCAGTGATGACAAATCCTACCGTTGTGGACACGTGTCAAGCTGTCACTTCAGGTCAATTTGGTCATTCCACACCTCGGGATCGCCAACTATAAATACGCTGCCCCGTCCTTCATTGGCGGGTGGCTGCTCTGAAAATATTCCTGAGAGAGATTGAAGAGAGCACCCCAAGAACACCACTGAAGCAAAACCCAAAACCCAGAATACTGAAGCCTAAGTCCCATTGATCTGAGTAGATTCGAGATGACTTAGGTGAAATCTTACTAGCCTTTTTATCTTGGAGAACTGCAATTATCCTAGATGGTTAGAGTGTTGTTCTTCAGAGAGCGAAGAGTAATTGTCTCCTCGAAGTCCAGTTTGTCAAAGGTTTCGGTGATTTCCTCAATAATCAACCACGAGTGAAGAACTGACCAAGCTCAAGGAGTTTGGGGCAGTGGAGGAACGGACGGAGAGAGATTTGCTCCAGGTGTTCAATCACCAGTCCCTCCAACCAGACGTAGCGCTTTGTAGAGCGTGAACTGGTCGAACAAACATCGCCGAGTCTCAGTTCTTTTTACTTCAAGCACTTACCTTCTGTATTGCATTTACTTCGCAGTTATGCTTCAATGTGTTTTGATTTTCTGCATTTAGTTTTGCTTCCAGTTTTACTTCGCTGTTTCTCTTTACTTATGCTTCACTTCATAGTTTCATGCGAAAATTTCAAGTGATCATTCACCCCCTCCCCCTCTGATCACATACTTGGACTTTCAATTGGTATCAGAGCTAGTCACTCCCTACACTCTGTGTGTTTTGGATTAACCTCTTGGAGTGCTTTCAAGTATGTCTTTCGCAACTATTCGCTCCGGCAAACCTATTCCCGTTTTCAATGGGAAGGACTACCCGTACTGGAAGGACAAAATGAAGAGAAATATCATGGCTATCAATTCTGTTGCCTGGCAAGTTGTCTTGCATGGAGTCACAGTCGCCGATGAGAAGGCTATCACTCCTGAAGAAGCAAAATTGATTGATCTTGATTCTGAAGTTTGGATATTCATCACCAATCATCTGACACCAGAAAAGTATCATGAAGTGAAGAATATCCCCTCTGCCAAAGGAGTCTGGGACTATCTGGAAAAGATTGGTGAAGGTGTTTCTACCAAGAAAGAAGCCATAATTGACACTCTACGAAGCAAATTCTATCGATTCAAGAGAAACGAGGGTGAAAAAGTCAGCTCCATTTATAGCAGACTCACTGCTCTTGCTAATGAGTTGATTTCCCTCGGTGCTGATGACATTACGCCTCACTCAGTTGTAAGAACTTTGCTTCGCTCATTGGATGATTCATTTGATCACATTGTGCTGATGATCAAGGAAAGGACTGATTTCAGACGTCTTGTTGCCGCTGATATTCTTGAGAGACTCAATACTTTTGAAATGGAAGAAGATGAGAAAAGTGACATTAATGGCTCTCGAAGAAGATCTCATGCTTTGAAAGAAAAATCTTCGCGTCATTCTTCACCCGAAGTTAGTTCTGCTTCAGGTGTCGAATCAGATGATCCTGCAAGCATTGGGAAAGATTTAGCATTGATCATGAGACGCTTCAACCGCTTCCAAAGAAAAGGTTTTTCTTCACCGAAAAAGAGTTATTCTTCAAGGAGCTCAAGTCAGTCATCTCACCGCTCATCCTCAAATAGCTCTCCATCGAAGGACAACTGCTGCTACAAGTGCAAGAAACCGGGTCACTACATTGCTGATTGCCCTCTGTGGGAAGCTGAGAACAAATCGAAGCATTCGCTCAGAGACTCCTCAACCAAGTCCCAAAGATCTTCCAGAAGCTATGAGTCCAAGAGACATGATTCCAGTTCGAGAAGAGAAAAGAAGAAAGATTCTGATGATGACAAGAGGAAGAAGTATCATAAGAAGCGTGGGGGTTCTTCATCAAAGACTCACTCGTCTCGTCGAAGAAGCTCTCACCGTGCAAAGGCCTATCTGGGAAAGGAGATGAACTCTGAAGAATAATCCTCTGGGTCCGAAGCTGAATCAGGCTCAAGGTCTGGGTCTGGGTCTGAATCAGATGGAGTTGTTGGTTTGGCATTCGCTTCAGCAGATGCTTCAACCAAAGCTTCGAGCTCATTCTTCACCAAGAACAGTAGTGAAGATGAACTCCTGCATATTGCTTCATGGCCAAGGCAAAGGTATCTTCATCCAAATCTAACTATGATACTTCTGATTGTTCCTCATATGACAGTGATTCGAAGATAAGCTATGCTAAACTTGCTAAAATTGCTTCTATCCAACAAGATGAACTTGATTCGCTAAGCAAAACCATTAAGAAATCAGAAACTCTGTTGATCAATGAGATAGAGAAAGGTCAAACTTTAACTAATGAGCATGCAGCTCTGAAGGAAAAGTTTGAAGAATTATCCTCTCAGCATGATCTTATTTCAGTTGATTATGAGAAGCTCACCTATGAGTTTCTTCAGAGGAAAATGGCCCTCGAAAGACTGAAAGAGGCTAATGAAGAGTTGGAAAATGTCAATCCCTCTCTCATGGCTCATCAAAGTTCTGAATCAAATCATAAAACTGATTCACCTTGCTTAACTTATCTGGAACGAAGCAAAACTAATTCCAAAGGCAAAGCTCCTATTATTATTGATGATACTAATGCCTCAGATGAGGAAAACTCTGCTATTACCGAGGAACTACTCAGGTTGAAAAACTTAATTGAACCAGGCATGTTCAAAAGTGTGCAAGGTCACCAATATCTTTGTGATATCCTGAGGAAGGCTCTCCTTCACAGGAATCCCAGGAATGAGGGTGTTGGTTTCGAGAGAAAGATAAACCCTGATGGCACATATTGGGAACCTGAGCAGTATCCTAAGACTGTTTGGGTCCTAGCGAAGGAGAAACCTATTGATATTGCTAACCTTTCAGGTTTCGACTGCAAAATGAACAAAGCTATTGTGGATAAATCACTTGATTCTGACTACAAGCTCATTAAAGATGAACAAGGAAAGGTTACTACTGAGTATGTTGGTACTCCTCCAAAGAATGGCTTCTATAAGAGGCAGATATGGGTGCAGAAAGCACTTGTGGAAAAACTGCCTGCTAACCATACCATGAAGGGAAAGTCTTCGGTACCACCGAATCATTTCCATTCACTAGAGAAGAGAAATGATTCATTGGTGTCCGAATCAAATGTTCCACAGAAGCAATACTATCACACTGGTCTTTATACTTATCGTCCTCATGATAACCATAATAAGATTGCATATTCTCATTCTTATCCTAACCATTCGCAGAGGACTTACATTTATGGTGTACTTGATGGTCCACCTAAGCAATATAATCATGTTCGTTTTCATATCCTAACCATTCTTCAACCAGTGCTTCAACCTCTTCTCAGTCACCTTCTCGTTTGTGGGTGGTTAAGAAGAACTAATTCTTCTGCAGGGCTATGTCTCCGGTGGATCCGAATGGGTTATGGATAGTGGTTGTACAAATCATATGACCGGAGACAAGGAGTTATTCACTGAAGAAAAACTATCTCAATCTTCTCAGAAGTACATTACCTTCGGTGATAACAACAAGGGTAAAGTTTTAGGTTTGGGTAAGGTTGCCATATCGAAAGATAAGCACATTGACAAGGTTATGCTAGTCCAATCTCTTGGCTATAATCTTATGTCTATTTTGAAGTTATGCGATATGGGTATGCTTGTTCTATTTTCTGCATCACGTTGTGTTGTCTTTTCACAGGATGACTATACGTTTGTCTTCGAGGGTTACCGAAAAGGAGATTTATACATCGTTGATTTTTCTTCGGGCCCTGCCGTATCCACATGCCTAATGGCAAAAGCTTCATCTAGTTTGTTATGGCATCGAAGACTTGGTCATGCAAGGATGAGAAATCTTCATAGTCTAGTGAAGAAGAAGCATGTTATTGGCCTTAGCGAAGTAAAATTCGATAAGGATCGTCTCTGCAGTGCTTGTGAAGCTGGTAAAATTACGAAGAAACATCATTCAGCGAAGACTATCATGACTACTACTCGTCCTCTTGAATTGCTTCATATGGATCTTTTCGGTCCTCAAAATTATGCAAGTCTGGGAGGAAACAAATATGGTCTTGTTATTGTTGATGATTTTTTTTGATATACTTGGGTTTTCTTTCTGGATGAAAAGAGCAAAGTTGTTGAAATCTTCAAGTCATTCGCTAAGAGAGCTCAAACAGAATATGAATTATCTCTGAAGCATATTCGAAGTGATAATGGAACTGAATTAAAAAATACTCATATTGAAGAATTTCTTGATGATCATGGCTTTACACATGAGTTCTCTGCTGCTTATACACCTCAATAGAATGGTGTTTTTGAAAGGAAGAATAGAACTCTCATTGAAATGGCCAGGACCATGCTTGCTGAATACAGACACCTATCAGGTTCTGGGCCGAAGAAATTAACACAGCTTGTCATATCATCAACAAGGTTTACCTTCACAAATTTCTGAAGAAAACTTCACATGAGCTTATCACTGGTAACAAACCAAATGTTTCGTAACTTAGGGTTTTTGGTGCTCCTTGCTTTATTAGAGATATGAATCATAGCTCCAAATTTACCACTAAGGCACATGAAGGTTTTCTTCTAGGTTATGGCTCAAATTTTCACACTTACAGGGTGTATAACTCTCACTTTTGGAAAGTTATGGAAACTATAGATGTGAGGTTTGATGAAACTAATGGCTCTCAAAAAGAGCATTTGCCTCATGATCTAGATGAACCGCCACTTGATGAAGTGATCAAGTGCATGGCTATAGGAGAGATTCGCCCTGTTGAAGCCAATCCTCGTCAAGCTAATAGGGATGATGACGGTCCAATGTTCCCACACATAGCCCGGGGCGCTGGAGATCAACATCCTGAAGCTAATAGTGAACAGGACGAAGAAGAGCAAGGAAACGAAGGAAATGCTAATCCTGAAGGAAATGCCGAAGCTGAAGGTGAGGCAGATCCTGAAGCTAGAGAAGATCCTGAAGATGAAGCAGATCCTGAAGCAGAAGCTGAGCGTGAAGAAAATGATTCAACTTTATCACGAGTTCGAAGAGGAGTTGATGTTGATCCGATCCTTGAAGAAATTCATCAACCAGGTCGTCCCACCACTCATTCTCGTACTCGTTTGGCTAACTTCTGTGGAAACTTTTCGTTTGTGTCCATGCTAGAACCTTCAAAGTTTGATGAAGCTATGAAGGATCCAGATTCGTTAACTGCTATGCTCGAAGAACTTAACCAGTTCAAGAGAAACAAAGTCTGGTCCTTAGTTGATAGACCTGATCCCACGAAGCACAACATCATTGGTACAAAGTGGATTTTTCGCAACAAGCAAGATGAAGATGGTATAGTGGTAAGAAACAAAGCACGACTAGTAGCACAAGGTTACACCCTAATCGAAGGTATCGATTTCGGCGAAACTTATGGTCCAGTCGCTCGTCTCGAATCCATTCGCGTTATGCTTGCTTTTGCAAATTTCAATGGTATTCTACTTTATCAAATGGATGTGCAAAGTGCTTTTCGTAACGGAGAAATCGAAGAAGAAGTGTATGTTATGCAGCCTCCAGGTTTTGAAGACCCAAAGAACCCTGACATGGTGTACAGGTTGCACAAGGCCCTCTATGGGTTGAAGAAAGAACCTCGTGCTTGGTACGACACACTGAAGGACTTCCTTCTGAAGAAAGGCTTCAAACCTGGAACAACTGACCCAACTCTTTTCACTCGATCTTATAATGGTGATTTGTTTGAATGTCAAATATATGTAGATGATATTATTTTTGGCTGCACTAACACTGAGATCAACGAAGAACTTGCCAAAATGATGTCGAAGAAATATGAGATGTCAATGATGCGTGAACTGAATTTTTTCCTTGGACTTCAAATCCGTCAACAGAAGAATGGCACCTTTATTTCTCAATAAAAATATCTCAAGGACTGCCTGAAGAAGTTTGTTCTTACTGATTGCAAAACTATTAAGACTCCAATGCCTACCAATGGCTTCCTACATGCAGATGAGAAGGGCAAAGCCTTCGACCAGAAGAAATATCGGTCTATGATTGGATCTCTTTTATATCTTTGTGCATCTAGACCTGACATTATGCTTTCAGTATGTATTTGTGCTCGTTTTCAGGCCAATCCAAAGGAATCACATCATATTGCTGTAAAGCGAATTCTTTGGTATCTTGCTCAGAAACCTACCTTGGGCTTGTAGTATCCCAAGGGAGCTCAGTTTGATCTCATTGGCTATTCTGATTCAGATTGGGCTGGTGATCGTGTGGACAGAAAATCAACTTCAGGGACTTGTCATTTTCTTGGAAGATCACTTGTGTGTTGGGCTTCGAAGAAGCAAAATTGTGTCTCAATATCTACAGCTGAAGCCGAATACATTGCTGCTGGGTCATGCTGTACTCAGATTCTGTGGCTGAAGCAAACACTGAAGGATTATGGTATTCATGTGAAGAAAATTCCCCTTCTATGTGATAATGAGAGTGCAATCAAAATTGCTCACAATCCTGTGCAGCACTCTCGCACGAAGCATATTGACATTCGCCATCATTTTCTTCGTGATCATGTTCAGCGTGAAGATATTGTGATAAGTCATGTCAGAACTGAAGATCAATTAGCTGACATTTTCACGAAACCATTGGAAGAGAAAAGGTTTTGTGCGTCAAGGTGTGAGCTCAATGTAACAGCCCATGTGCAATAAATAAGAATCACCATGAAGTTCTACTTTGTCTGTTGACTTTGTAACTTGGCATGATGCTAAACTTTATAATTTCATGTGGTGATTTAAATTTCATCGAGATTGGAGCCCATTTGGTTTGTTTCTTTTTGCATCCAAAATGGTTCAAGAAGGGTGTTGGAGGATTTTTCTTTGTTGCATGCTTGCTCTCCTTGACCCCAAACTTGGCCTAGCCATTTCAATTGCTAGTGCAAGGGTTTGAAAATTCTCAAATTATTTTTGCCATCATCAAAATAGGGGGCTCTAGTTCAAAGTGGTTTTGAATTCAAAAATGAGCTCACAATTTTGTTGTTGCCAAAAATACCCAAACCATTTTTAGAAATTGAGGAATAATGCAAGGTGTGAGATTCTTGAGCTCATGGATTTTTACCCTTGTGTTTATTTCCAAAAAAATCCCAAGTGCACCTTTTCTATTGAGAAAAGGTACTGTTTGCATGGTGATTTTTCTCTGCATTCAAAAATTGCCCAACCAATTTTGGATGATCAGACTTGTTGCCAGAGTTATTTAAAAATATTGTGCTATATTTTTTTATAATCTCTTTCCTTCCTCTTTTCTTTTCTTTGTCTGCTGCGTTTTCTAAAATACAGAGGTTTTCTTTCCCTCCTCTGCATCCAGAGAAGCCCAGCCCATCCGGGGCCTGGCCGTTTCGGCCCAGCAAGAGGAGCCCGCGCCCTCCATTATATTTTCTTCTTCCTCTCTCCCGCTGACCGCCCGGGCCCGCTTGACAGCGTCCTCTTCCTTACCTTTTCCCCCTCCTTTTCCCGTCGTCAGAACAGGACGGAGAGGAGCTCGGCGTGGAGCCCTCTCGCCAGCCTCCCCTCCTTACCCCCTTTAAAGCCAGGGCTCCTCCCCCCCTCGCAGAACCCTAGCTGCCCCGTTCACCTCCTCGATTTTGCCCGCCGCCGCCGCCATGGGAGGAGCCGAACTCCCCTGTTTCTCCGGTGAGTCACCGGAATTCGGCGTCGTGGTGGCTCGTGGGTGGCCGTGCTCTCCTGTCCGTGGTCCTTGACACCCCTGCATTCCGTTTTTCCGGCAGGCCGGAGCTAGGAGATGTGCCTCCTTGCCACCGTCTTCCTACCGCCGGGACGTCGTCTTCCCCAACGTCGACCTCGGCGAGCTCGCGTCTCGCCACTTCTGTTGGCTCGAGATCGTCCTCACCCCCCCCCCCCTAGGTGAGCGTGTGATTCCCATTCTGCCGCCTCCTGTCGTACCCGTAGTAGCTCCCCGCAACGCCGTAAGCCGCCGCCGCGATTCTCGTTGCCGCCGCAGGGCTCGTGGTCTTCGTTCCCGCATCATGTCCCGGATGGACGCACGCGTATGAGGGTGGCGTTCCAGACGTGCGGAGAGAGGACAAGGAGCCACCTTTGGACTCGTCGCCTCCTCGCGCGTTGTCTCTGTCAGAGCGAATTGGCTGCAGCGGCGTCGCCATGATCTCGCCGGCCTCAAGGGTCCTGCTGTGGCCTTCTTGCGATCACATCTGGGCAGCCACGTCTTCGTGGGTGTGCCCCCTTTCCAATCCACGGTTGAGTGAAGCCGGAGAGGCACCGTGGGCGACGTGCTCGTCGCTGGAACAGGCTGTGGCCGGCCGGTCCCTGAAGATGCAGGGTTACGTGCCCGTGAAGTTCCAAGCGAGGAAGAGCCGCCGTTGTGGGGTTTTTGGCACGGCCTGGGAGATAAATGGATACCTGGGTGTATCCTCTACGTGCTTCAAGTCGCCGTCTAGCCGCCGGTGGGCCGTAATCGATGTCACCGTCGCCGGCGTAGCCTGGCTGCGGTGGACTGTCGGCTGCCTCCCTGGTTCAGTTAACAGTGGGGTACAGCTTACGTTTGTTGCTGCCCTGTGTTGTTCAGAACTCGAATCATAGCACAGTGGCAGGGGAGCGCAGGATACATTGGTGAGGCGCGGGTTCGAGTCCCGCTCGGGGCACTTTGCCCCCCCCCCTTTTTTCCTTTTAAGTGGGAGGCTGACCACTGGGCCAGCCTGGTTAGTGGCTCAAGCCACAGTGGCCTGCTGGGCTCAGCCCAGCAGCCCCTTGTCGGCCCCTCGGCTTGCTGGGCCGGATTTGCCCGAGGCCAGCCCAAGAGGGACTGAGCTTGTTCTTCTTTTCCTTTTCCTTTTGATTTTCTTTTCTGTTTAATTCAAAAATCTAATTTGAATTCAAATTCAAATATGATTAGAACTTTCATTTCATCCAGGGTCATCCCATATATGTTTTTGGGGTAGCTTCACCCACTGATCTCAATGGTGAAGTCCATTTTTGCATTTGGCCCCCTTTAAAAATTGAAGTGTGGCCATTTTGCAAATAAGCCCCTTTTCATTTCTTTGTTTTTGTCAAGTTTGCCCGAATTCAAAATTGGCCATGCCATATATGAATCTTGGGTAGTTTTTCACAAGGATTGCAATGGTGATGTCCTCATGATGTTTTGTGCAACTCATGTGGACAAGGTGTGACCACCTGATCCAGAACCAATCTGTCCTTTCTGCTTGCAACATTTCAACTTCAGTGCATTTTGAAATGTTGATCATCTGCTCTTTCCAAGTTTGTTTCCATGTCATCTTCATTCAACTTTCTTCAAAGCCAGCCCCTAACATATTGTCATATGCAATGTGGCTGGTTTCCAACTGTTGTTGCACCTTCCTTGTGTCAAATTCACCGGCACTACTCCTACTCCGGAATCGATGATTACTTTTCATGTTGTTTTATTTATGTTATATGCATTTGTTGTTCATGCCATGTTGACATGCTACTTACACCAAAATAAGGCTAGGACCAAAGCCATCTTCACGTAAATAAATTGCATATGAAGTTGTTGACGTGTCGTCACCACCTTCATTTAAATTGACTAGATAGGGTCACAGCATGTCAAATTAAACTTGCTCATATCACCCTTGCCTGTGCATTGTACCCGTTACTTACTTGTGTGCCTTTTTATTGCCGGTACCTTACGTTAGCACCTGAGACCGCCAAGGAGGCTTACGTGGAGATTTCCAACACCGAGCCCGAGGACCCTGCTGCGTCTGCTTCGACGACCGATTACCCAGGCAAGGGGAAGATTCATACCATTACTTGATACCTTTCTGCCTACCTGCTTAGTTGTAGCCTAGAACGTTTGTTTGATCCTATCCACTTTGAGTATGCCACCTTCAAAACACAAATAGACATGATCCCCATATCCCAGCAAAATATTGTATTGCTAAGTTACTGCTGCTCAGCCATTGCTTAGTATGAGTAGGAAAAACTTGCTGCTTACCCTATTGCTTTGGTTTGGGATATCATGTTATTTAAAGAAGTTGGTTGATATTTATTATATTTATGATGTTAATTTATACACGACGAAAGATGGGAGACCCGGCTGTTCCCGCCAGGTGTTTTGTTCCATTTGAGTCACCTAGGTCCCGAGTTCCGGGTATTGTGTTTCTTGACGAGCATGCCTAATCGTGTGTGGGATTCTATGGGGTCCCCTTGTCTTACCTACCTAACTTCATACAGTTCTAGTGGTGGCCCGAGCTGATTTATTATTTGCAAACGTGTGTGTGCTTGGTTGGTACCCCAGCTATTTTCGAAACAACCCATAAAAACGGAGACATAGTTCCTCTGGTTGGTCCACACTGGTGAGCTAGGGAAGTCCCCTTTTATATAGGCGAGACTAAACCCGACCTTGGCCATACGGCAGAGGCCGATTCGAGAGCTTGGCCGGCTTTTGGATTGGATGTCGACTCCCCAGGGGCCACCCGGAATTGTGTGTTGTTAGTTAGAGGGACTCTGACGTTCCGGAGTTTCAGGCGTTTACTTAGCCAAGTGGAAACTGGGCGTACATGCGAAGCCTATGATGGGCAGTTGGTACACCCCTGCAGGGTTAAATCTTTTCGAAAAGCCGTCTCCGCGGGTATGGACGACTTGAGACCTACTCCTTGTTCATAGAACAACATCATTTTGAATCTTAAATTAAAACTTGCCTACCGTGTGAGTGCCTTGGTTGCTTTTCTTCGTCCATGGGGACCGAGAGAAGATCCAGGTTGTGTTATGGTTGACGTAAGTAGGTGGATAGCAGACTTATGACACGATGTCATGTGCTATTCCTGGATCTTACCTCTACTCTAATAGAATGATAGCCACCATAAATGCTAGTGCGCCTGCAACCTTTACCTTTACTTTGTCTTACCGTAGGGAGTCAGTTATCTTGTAATGATATAATCTCACCCCATTTTACTTTTGTGCTTTTACTGTTTTTCTTGATCGGCCGCTGCAGTGGAGTACTTTCTTGACCCGACCTCTGGACGATACTTCGTGGAGGTGCCTCCGGAGGATGACGATGAGTTCGACCTTGTTCAGTAGATCCTACAGTTGGGCTTCGACGATCCGTGGGTGGACCCTTTATGTGCAGCCCTCTCTAGGGAAATTTGGCTTTTGACCGTACTCGGTCGTGTTTGTCTTCCACTTATCGCATGATGTACTGTTGGGTCCACGGACCTCTGAGATGATGTAATAATTATCCAATGGCGATGTATGCCTTGGACTTTATATTTATGTCTTAGTTAAAGTTCTTCGTTCTTATACTTGTTGTTGAGAATCCGGCAGCGACACGAGTGCGAGTGTCGTGAGTCGGTGGCTCTTTATGCGCTACTAACTTGAGCGGGACGCGTAAGCGACTAACTCGAGTTAGCACCGCATCGGGGGTCTTACAACATGGTATCAGAGCAGGACTGACTTTAGGACCCCTTACTGGCCGAAGTTGAGTCTATAAACTATTTTGTAGTTACTAAGGAAAAATCGGAGAGTAGGAACTCTTTCTTTTTCTTCTTACCCCACCCTCTCACCCCTTTTCCGTGAGGAAGTGAAACGTTGTTTTTCTCTGCAACTTATCCCCTTTCAAAAACAAATCTAGGTTCTCGTTTACATGAGGCTCTGATTCCTCTATAATTTTTTGCTAGCGACGAGATGTGTTGGCGTCTTTGAGACCACTGAGCCGCCACTTGGGGTTGACTGCTCTACCTCTCTTACGGCGTACCCCAGGTGAAACGTCCATACAGGATTGGCGGGCATCCTATGGTAATATGGATGTGGTGTATTTTCCCCTATGGACGACCGTGATGGCGGGCCGCTCAGGGCAGATGTCTCATTGTTCAGGTTTCCAACCGCTCGTATATATTGTTGTGTGCTCGCTAGCAGATTATTATATTGGATTCGGATGATCTTGGTTTGGAGATTCTAGTAGAACCTAGCTTTCGACTTTCCGGGTTAACCTTGGTGGAATTTAAGCCTTCGGCTTTCTCATACCTCGTGAGGAAGTTTTGCTGTCAATATTACTTTACCTTCTGGTTACATCAATGTTTCAACCATGTTCTCATAAGTGTTCCTATATACAGGATGCCAAGAGCGAACATGCCGCCGCCAGAGAACCCTATCCTTGGGGAGGCTGTAGCCGCAGTGGCTACGGGCACAGCTGCGATCCTACAGATGCTGCAGAGCCAGAATGCCCAGAGGAGTGATCGACCACAGTACACCACACTGCAGCAGTTCCTCGCGATCAACCGCCCCAGGTTCTCCGAGGCTCGAGACCCGCTGGAGGCGGATGACTGGATCGCAGAGATCAAGAAGCACTTCAATGCAAACATCGTCAGACCTGTCGACTACGTCACCTTCGCCTCCTTCCAGCTTCAGGGTGCAGCAGCCAGCTGGTACAATACCTACAAGGCCAACAAGGGTGATGCTATCATCACGTGGGCAGACTTCGTCGCAGAATTCAGAGCAGCGCATATTCCGAGTGGTCTGATGGACAGGAAGCGTGAGGAGTTCTTGGCTCTGAGACAGGGTGACAGGTCAGTTCAGGAGTACAACCTGGCCTTCGTCAGGCTAGCCAGGTACGCTCCAGAGGAGGTCAGCACAGAGGCTAAGAAGATTGCGAGGTTCCGTGGAGGTCTCAGCACAGAGATCAAGTACGCGCTCACTCAGTGCAGTCCCACGCTGTTCTCACAGTTCGTGGATCAGGCTATCCGCCAGGAGTTAGCCAGAGCAGAGTGGGATGCAGAAAGGAAGCGCCAGCGTGAGCACAGTTCCGCAGTGATGATCCACAAGAAGGCAAAGACTTGGATTGCAGAGGCACCACCGTAGAGGCAGCAGTACCAGCAGAGGGGGGCAGTTGTCCGCACTTTTTCCCGCCCTCCCGTCCCAGTTCAGCAGGGGCCTCGCTCTACACCAGCACACGCGAGCACCCAGGCCGCAGCAGCAGCCCAGGCCGGGCGTGATTTGCTACAAGTGCAGAGAGCCAGGGCACACGTCTCCCAACTGCACCAATCCGCGCTTTGCTCGGCTCCCACCGCCTCCACCTCGCTCTACTCCGAGCACCGCGATGGTGAAGGCACAACCACGTCCACTTCGTGTGAACAACGTGATGCTCTCAGATGCTCAGCAGTCTTCAGAGATTGTTCTTGGTAGGTTACTTGTGTGTTCAGTTCCCGCGACAGTTTTGTTCGATTCCGGAGCTTCTCACTCCTTCGTTTCCAAGTCTTTTTCTCGTGCACATGATTTGCATTCAGAGATGATGTCGTCTCCTATGGCTATCTCTACACCAGGCTCCAAGTTCAGTTCAGCTGTCAGAGTTCCGGATGTGCAGATCCAGATTCAGGGTCTCCTTTTCTCCGCTTCTTTGGTTTTGCTTCCGCGTTCCGACATTGATGTCATTTCGGGCATGGATTGGCTTGTGAAGCACAAGGCCAATATCGATTGTCCGACCAGATCTGTCAAGTTGACACATGATTCAGGCGCAGAGGTCTTGTACACTTGTGGCTCTATGACAGGACCAGCACAGTTGTACGCGTTGAACGCAGGAGTTGCGCCTTTGCTCGAAGAGGTCAGAGTTGTCTGTGAGTTCCCAGACCTCTTTCCGGAAGAGTTGCCAGGAATTCCCCCAGTTCGAGCTATTGAGTTCGTTATTAAGCTAGAGCCTGGTACCCAGCCGATTTCTCAGCATTCGTACAAGATGTGTTCGAAGGAGTTGATTGAGCTCAAGAAGAAGTTGACAGAGTTGGAAGCAGGCGGTTTTATCCGCGCCAGCACTTCCCCATGGGGTGCACCAGCTTTGTTTGTCCAGAAGAAGGATGGGACTAGCCGCTTGGTCCAGGACTATCGCGGTATCAACAAGAAGACCATCAAGAACAAGTACCCTCTGCCCCGCATCAATTATCTGTTTGAGCAGTTAAATGGGGCTAAGGTGTTTTCCAAGCTTGACTTGAGGATGGGGTATCACCAAATCTGTGTTCGTGAAGAGGATATTCCTAAGACCGCGTTCAGCACACGTTATGGGCTGTATGAGTTCACAGTCAGGACTTTTGGGTTCTCAAATGCCCCTCCGACATTCATGAGAGCTATGAACTATCTGTTCCAAGATTGGCTTGATGTGTTTGTGATCCTCTACCTCGACGGCATTCTTGTCTATTCCATGTCAGAGGCTGAGCATGAGGAACATTTGCGCTTGGTGCTGCAGAAGTTAAGAGAGCACCGGTATTACGCCAAGTTCTCCAAGTGCGAGTTTTGGCTGGACAAGGTCAATTTTCTGGGCCATGTCATCTCCGCTGAGGGAATTGCGGTTGATCCAGAGCGAGTCCGCACTATTCAAGAGTGGGATCCACCGAAGAATGTGAAGCAACTAAGGAGTTTTCTCGGCCTCGCCAGTTATTGCAGGAGGTTTGTGCAGAATTTCTCCAAAATAGCCAAACCAATGACTGAATTGTTGTGTAAGGACAAGCGATACACTTGGTCACCAGCTTTCCAGTCAGCCTTCGAGGAGTTGAAAGAGAAGCTGACCACAACTCCAATTCTCACGCTGCCAGATGAGTCACAACCTTTTCAGGTGTTTTGTGATGCCTCTTTGCAAGGTTTGGGCGGAGTTTTGATGCAAGGCAGGAATATTGTGGCATATACCTCACGGCAGTTGAAGACAAGTGAGAGGAATTATCCCACGCACGACTTGGAGCTTGCAGCAGTTGTGCACGCTTTGGTCACTTGGCGACACCTCCTCTTAGGGAGGAAGGTGGATGTGTTCACCGACCACAAGAGTCTGAAGTACTTGTTCACTCAGCCAAATCTGAACTTGAGGCAAAGAAGATGGCTCGAAACCATTACTGAGTACACAGTTGATATTCAGTACACGCCTGGGAAGGCGAATGTCATAGCTGATGCGCTGAGCCGCAAGGGCGATTGCAATAATATCCAGGTGCAGAAGATCCACCCCGATTTGTGTGAGTCCTTTCGAAGGCTCAATCTCGAGCTTGTTCCAGCAGGCTATCTTGCCAACCTTGTGGTAGAGCCCATTGTTCATGAGAAGATTCGTGAAGCTCAGTCTGGCAGCTCAATGATTCAGAAGATCAAACAGGGTATTGCCGCCTCAGTTTCGAAGTACGGTTGCTTTTCAGTGCATAATGACGGCACCGTGTTGTTCGAAAAGCGAGTTGTTGTTCCCAAGGAGGGAGATCTCAAAGAGGTCATCATGAAGGAAGCCCATGATTCAAAGCTATCGATTCACCCTGGCAGTACAAAGATGTATCAAGATCTCAAGCAAAGCTTTTGGTGGACTCGTATGAAGCGGGATGTTGCCCGTTACGTGTCTCAGTGTGATGTGTGCAGGAGACTGAAGGCACAACACCAGAAACCTGCCGGGTTGCTTCAGCCACTTGAGATTCCGGAGTGGAAATGGGATCACATAGAGATGGATTTCATCACAGGCTTCCCTTTGTCGCAGAAGAAGAACAATGCCATCTTTGTTTTCATTGACAATCTTTCCAATGTTGCCCATTTCTTTCCAGTGAAGGACTCCATTTCAGCAGCTCAGTTGGCGGATTTGTACACCGCAAGAGTTGTATCTTTGCATGGCATTCCCAAGAAGATCAGTTCTGATAGAGGCAGCCTTTTCACCTCTAAGTTCTGGCAGGCCTTTCAAAAGGCGATTGGTACGACAGTGTTGTTCAGTACCGCTTATCACCCTCAGACAAGTGGGCAAGTCGAGCGCGTGAACCAAATCCTCGAGGACATGCTTCGGGCATGTCTCATCTCGTTTGGCATGAAGTGGGAAGAGTGCTTGCCGTATGCTGAGTTCTCTTACAACAACATCTATCAGGCAAGTCTGCAGGCAGCGCCGTTTGAAGTCTTGTATGGCCGCAAGTGCAGGACACCTTTGAACTGGTCCGAGACAGGTGAGAGGCAGCTATTCGGTCCAGATGTCATCCAACAGGCAGAGGACAGAGTGAAGATTGTCCGAGAGCACCTAAAGGCAGCACAGTCTAGGCAGAAGGCCTATTATGACAAAAGGCACCGTGGTGTAGCCTTTCAGGTTGGTGATTGGGCGTACCTGAGAGTGTCTCCGTTGAGGGGAACTCACCGCTTTGGTATCAAAGGAAAGCTCGCTCCAAGATTTGTCGGACCTTTCCGCATCCTTGAGACTAAAGGACCTCTTTCCTTTCAGCTCGAGCTTCCAGAGAGTCTGTCGATGGTGCATGACGTGTTCCATGTGTCCCAGCTAAAGCAGTGCTTCAAGCAGCCAGAGCAGGCTGTTGACTTGGGCGAGATCTAGCTGAGTGCGGACCTTTCCTACTCAGAGTGTCCAGTCCGTGTTCTTGAGACGTCCGAGCGCAAGACTCGCAACAAGACCGTCAAGTTCATGAAAGTTCAGTGGGCACATCATTCGGAGAAGGAAGCAACGTGGGAGCATGAAGACCATCTCCGTTCTGAGTATCCTGAGTTGTTTCAGGCTTAGATCTCGGGACGAGATCCTGTGTTGGTGGGGGAGTGTTGTAACAGCCCATGTCCAATAAATAAGAATCACCATGAAGTTCTACTTTGTCTGTTGACTTTGTGACTTGGCATGATGCTAAACTTTATAATTTCATGTGGTGATTTAAATTTGCATCGAGATTGGAGCCCATTTGGTTTGTTTCTTTTTGCATCCAAAATGGTTCAAGAAGGGTGTTGGAGGATTTTTCTTTGTTGCATGCTTGCTCTCCTTGACCCCAAACTTGGCCTAGCCATTTCAATTGCTAGTGCAAGGGTTTGAAAATTCTCAAATTATTTTTGCCATCATCAAAATAGGGGGCTCTAGTTCAAAGTGGTTTTGAATTCAAAAATGAGCTCACAATTTTGTTGTTTCCAAAAATACCCAAACCATTTTTAGAAATTGAGGAATAATGCAAGGTGTGAGATTCTTGAGCTCATGGATTTTTACCCTTGTGTTTATTTCCAAAAAAAATCCCAAGTGCACCTTTTCTATTGAGAAAACGTACTGTTTGCATTATGGTGATTTTTCTCTGCATCCAAAAATTTCCCAACCAATTTTCGATGATCAGACTTGTTGCCAGAGTTATTTAAAAATATTGTACTATATTTTTTTATAATCTCTTTCCTTCCTCTTTTCTTTTCTTTGTCTGCTGCGTTTTCTAAAATATAGAGGTTTTCTTTCCCTCCTCTGCATCCAGAGAAGCCTAGCCCATCCAGGGCCTGGCCGTTTCGGCCCAGCAAGAGGAGCCCGCGCCCTCCATTTTTTTTTCTTCTTCCTCTCTCCCTCTGACCGCCCGGGCCCGCTTGACAGCGTCCTCTTCCTCACCTTTTCCCCCTCCTTTTCCCGTCGTCAGAGCAGGATGGAGAGGATCTCGGCGTGGAGCCCTCTCGCCAGCCTCCCCTCCTTCCCCCCTTTAAAGCCAGGGCTCCGCCCCCCTCGCAGAACCCTAGCTGCCCCGTTCCCCTCCTCGATTTCGCCTGCCGCCGCCATGGGAGGAGCCGAACTCCCCTGTTTCTCCGGTGAGTCGCCGGAATTCGGCGTCGTGCTAGCTCGTGGGTGGCCGTGCTCTCCTGTCCGTGGTCCTTGACACCCCTGCGTTCCGTTTTTCCCGCAGGCCGGAGCTAGGAGATGTGCCTCCTTGCCACCGTCTTCCTCCCGCCGGGACGTCGTCTTCCCCAACGTCGACCTCGGCGAGCTCGCGTCCCGCCTCTTCTGTTGGCTCGAGCTCGTCCTCACCCCCCCCCTAGGTGAGCGTGCGATTCCCCTTCTGCCGCCTCCTGTCGTGCCCATAGTAGCTCCCCGCAAAGCCGTAAGCCGCCGCCGCGATTCTCGTTTCCGCCGCGGGACTCGTGGTCTTCGTGCCCGCATCATGTCCCGGATGGACGCACGCGTATGCGGGTCGCGTTCCGGACGCGCGGAGAGATGACAAGGATCCACCTTTGGACTCGTCGCCTCCTCGCGCGTTGTCTCTGTCAGAGCGAATTGGCTGCAGTGGCGTCGCCATGATCTCGCCGGCCTCCTAGGGTCCTGCAGTGGCCTCCTTGCGATCACATCTGGGCAGCCACGTCTTCGTGGGTGTGCCCCCTTTCCAATCCACGGTTGAGCGAAGCCGGAGAGGCACCGTGGGAGACGTGCTCGTCGCTGGAACAGGCTGTGGCCGGCCGGTCCCTGAAGATGCTGGGTTGCGTGCTCGTGAAGTTCCAAGCGAGGCAGAGCCGCCGTTGTGGGGTTTTCGGCACGGCCTGGGAGATAAATGGATACCTGGGTGTATCCTCTACGTGCTTCAAGTCGCCGTCTAGCCGCCGGTGGTCCGTAATCGATGTCACCGTCGTCGGCGTAGCCCTGGCTGCGGTGGACTGTCGGCTGCCTCCCTGGTTCAGTTAACAGGGGGGGTACAGCTTACGTTTGTTGCTGCCCTGTGTTGTTCAGAACTCGAATCGTAGCACAGTGGCAGGGGAGCGCAGGATACATTGGTGAGGCGCGGGTTCGAGTCCCGCTCGGGGCACTTTGCCCCCCCTTTTTTCCTTTTAAGTGGGAGGCTGACCACTGGGCCAGCCTGGTCAGTGGCTCAGGCCACAGTGGCCTGCTGGGCTCAGCCCAGCAGCCCCTTGTCGGCCGCCCGTCTTGCTGGGCCGTATTTTCCCGAGGCCAGCCCGAGAGGGACTGAGCTTGTTCTTCTTTTCCTTTTCCTTTTGATTTTCTTTTCTGTTTAATTCAAAAATCTAATTTGAATTCAAATTCAAATATGATTAGAACTTTCATTTCATCCAGGGTCATCCCATATATGTTTTTGGGGTAGCTTCACCCACTGATCTCAATGGTGAGGTCCATTTTTGCATTTGGCCCCCTTTAAAAATTGAAGTGTGGCCGATTTTCAAATAAGCCCCTTTTCATTTCTTTGTTTTTGTCAAGTTTTCCCGATTCAAAATTGGCCATGCCATATATGAATCTTGGGTAGTTTTTTACAAGGATTGCAATGGTGATGTCCTCATGATGTTTTGTGCAACTCATGTGGACAAGGTGTGACCACCTGATCCAGAACCAATCTGTCCTTTCTGCTTGCAGCATTTCAACTTCAGTGCATTTTGAAATGTTGATCATCTGCTCTTTTCAAGTTTGTTTCCATGTCATCTTCATTCAACTTTCTTCAAAGCCAGCCCCTAACATATTGTCATATGCAATGTGGCTGGTTTCCAACTGTTGTTGCACCTTCCTTGTGTCAAATTCACCGGCACTACTCCGACTCCGGAATCGATGATTACTTTTCACGTTGTTTTATTTATGTTATATGCATTTGTTGTTCATGCCATGTTGACATGCTACTTACACCAAAATAAGGCTAGGACCAAAGCCATCTTCACGTAAATAAATTGCATATGAAGTTGTTGACGTGTCGTCACCACCTTCATTTAAATTGACTAGATAGGGTCACAACATGTCAAATTAAACTTGCTCATATCACACTTGCCTGTGCATTGTACCCGTTACTTACTTGTGTGCCTTTTTCTTGCCGGTACCTTATGTTAGCACCTGAGACCGCCGAAAGATGGGAGACCCGGCTGTTCCCGCCAGGTGTTTTGTTCCATTTGAGTCACCTAGGTCCCGAGTTCCGGGTATTGTGTTTCTTGACGAGCGTGCCTAATCGTGTGGGGGATTCTATGGGGTACCCTTGTCTTACCTACCTAGCTTCATACAGTTCTAGTGGTGGCCCGAGCTGATTTACTATTTGCAAAAGTGTGTGTGCTTGGTTGGTACCCCAGCTGTTTTCGAAACAACCCGGACCAACGGAGACATAGTTCCTCTGGTTGGTCCACACTGGTGAGCTAGGGAAGTCCCCTGTTATATTGGCGAGACTAAACCCGACCTTGGCCATACGGAAGAGGCCAATTCGTGAGCTTGGCCGGCTTTTGGATTGGATGTCGACTCCCCGGGGGCCACCCGGAATTGTGCGTTGTTAGTTAGAGGGACTATGATGTTCCGGAGTTTCAGGGGTTTACTTAGCCAAGTGGAAACCGGGCGTACATGCGAAGCCTATGATGGGCAGTTGGTACACCCCTGCAGGGTTAAATGTTTTCGAAAAGCCGTGTCCGCGGTTATGGACGACTTGAGACCTACTCCTTGTTCATAGAACAACATCATTTTGAATCTTGAATTAAAACTTGCCTACCGTGTGAGTGCCTTGGTTGCTTTTCTTCGTCCAGGGGGACCGAGAGAAGATCCAGGTTGTGTTATGGTTGACGTAAGTAGGTGGATAGCAGACTTATGACACGATGTCACGTGCTATTCCTGGATCTTACCTCTACTCTAATAGAACGATAGCCACCATAAATGCTATTGCGGCTGCAACCTTTACCTTTACTTTGTCTTACCATAGGGAGTCAGTTATCCTGTAATGATATAATCTCACCCCATTTTACTTTTGTGCTTTTACTGTTTTGCCTGATCGGCCGCTGCAGTGGAGTAGTTTCTTGACCCGAGCTCTGGACGATACTTCGTGGAGGTGCCTCCGGAGGATGACGATGAGTTCGACCTTGTTCAGTAGATCCTACGGTTGGGCTTCGACGATCCGTGGGTGGACCCTTTATGTGCAGCCCTCTCTATGGAAATTTGGCTTTTGACCGTACTCGGTCGTGTTTGTCTTCCACTTATCGCATGATGTACTGTTGGGTCCACGGACCTCTGAGATGATGTAATAATTATCCAATGGCGATGTATGCCTTGGACTTTATATTTATGTCTTAGTTAAAGTTCTTCGTTCTTATACTTGTTGTTGAGAATCCGGCAGCGACACGAGTGCGCGTGTCGTGAGTCGGTGGCTCTTTATGCGCTACTAACTTGAGCGGGACGCGTAAGCGACTAACTCGAGTTAGCACCACATCGGGGGTCTTACACTCAATATATTGGACTCACGCAATGTACTGTAAGACCGAACCTTTACCTCCATGTATATATTCATTTACTTCGTTATTCATCTTTTGGTTTCGTTGTTTGTTTTTGCTTCAATTTTATTTTGTTTGGATTTAGTCCTCAATTCTTATCACCTTTTGCTTCGTTTGGTTTTTCTTCGAGGTGATAAGTTTCGGACCCTACCCCTTCTATTCTTCTTCTTTCTTATTCTGTCTGTCCAAAATGGTTGAGCACAATTGAAACGGAAAGTATTTTGCTTCGAACATCATTGTGTTCCGAATGAAATGCTTCCAACTTTTATCGAAGTTTTACTCAAATCGAAGACATATTCTTCGGTCGTTGAGATCCCGTCTAATCCGAGTCGTTGAGATTTTCTCACGATCCGCGACACAATCCTCTCCACAGAATCCGGAGAGGCGGTCGCTGGGAGCCGTCCGATCTGATTTGACAACCCCTGTCAGACCAGCCCTATATAAGGCTTCCTTCCCAGCGCACCATCACACCTCCTCGTCCTCGCCACTCTGAAACCCTATCCTCTCTCGCGCGCCGTCGTGCTCATCATCTCCGTCGCCGTTCTTGCCGCTTCACTGCCGGAAGAACGCGGCCGTGGACTTTGCGTCACCGTCGAACTCCTCCTCTGCTCGTCGTCGCCGTAGCTGCTCGTCGTCACCGAGATAGGGTATGCCAAGCCCTCGATCCAATCCTCCTCTCTTTGTTAATCCCTGTCTGGATTGGATCCGAGATGTTAGATGTGCGATTGGGTTGTTTTTCTTAGGTTTCTTTGATCCGTTGGATCTTTACTCCGTGGGGAAACTTGTTTCTGCTAGCAAAAGCTTCCCATCTCGATTCAGGTTAGAGGATAGGGTTTGTTGATATCTGTTCCGTGTTAGGCTTACAGTTCTTCCTTTATGTGGTTAAGTCTAGCTCAAAACAGACTGGAAGCATTCCCCATATTCAATTCTGAATCTCTTGTCAAAACTTGTTGCTTGTGGTCGAAACTTTTAATGGTGCTCATACCATACTTGCCTTTTTTCCCTCGCTACCTTGTGCTTTTCACATGATGTATGTGGATTTAGGCTTCGGGAATGAGTCCCCTATCCTTGATCACATCAACGAAGCAGAACAAGATGCTCCGAAGAGAAAAGGTGGCAGAACCAAGGAAACTAATAATGCCAGAGGCATCCCCGAATCCATTCGCATTGAGCTTGGATATGACACACATCCAGAAGAAACCAAAGATCAGCGCAAGATTCGCTTGCAAAACATTCGCCGCTACTGGGCGGTCAGATGGTACAAGTACAAGAGCATCCCTGACTGGAAGTGGGCTATGCAATTTTCCTTCAGTCCACTATATCAATACACTTCTGCAATGTGCAGTCAGTACACTGAAGAAAATCGTCATTTGTACTATCCAGTTCCACCAAAGTATCCTCACCCGAATACTCTCAAAACTCCTGATGACTACCCTGATGAGCAAGAGCGATTGAGAATCGCTGCTGAGAAGAAGAGACTCAAGGAAGCTAAGAAAGCTGCCAAGTTAGCTGAAGCTGAAGCCCATGATGTTGGGCCTAGCTCGAAGAAGAAAAGGAAACTTAAGAAATCAGCTTCTCCTCCTCATGCTTCCACAGATGATGAAGAGCAAGCCAGACTGGAACAAGCTGCTCTGGAAGATTCAATTTTGAATGAATCAAATGCTGCTGCAGATAACGAATCTGAATCTAAAACTGATGATGAATCAGATCCTGCTCCCCGTAAGAAGCAAAGACTTCGGATTCCATTGAAGAAGAATCCAGGAGAAAAACCTTCTGCCAAAGGGATAAAGATTCAAGACCCCAAGGATAAGCCCTCTGCTCGCCCCACCATTGACTTATCAAACTTGGTGGTTGCGAAGCCCTTGGCCTCCAAGACACCGGCTGATGCTCTCAACACTGAGAGGCGATCGAAGCAGAGGCATGACCCTGCCAAGCAACAATCTGCAAAGGCCGCTGCATCAGCGAAGCCCAAGCAGTCTGCTCCACCAAACCCTTCAGCGAAGCGGAAGCTCACTGAAGAAGAATTAAAACAGAAAGACCTCGTAGAGGCACTTGAACGAAACATTCTTTCACGAAGCTCCGCAGAAAAGCAGAAGGCAAATGAGGAAGCCGCAAGAAAGCAAAAGGAGTTGGACTCCGCTAGATTGGCTGCAGAAAAGGCTGAGACGAAGCGCAAGCTCGCCGAAGCCGAAAAGAATGAAGAGAAGGCTGCCGCAGAAGCCAAACTGCTGGCTGAGCACGAAGCTAAACGCAATGCCTCTCTAGAAGGCCTCAGAACAAAGAAGGCTGAGAAAGCTGCTAGGGCAGTTCAGAAAAAGTCTATTGTCGACATGACTCCCTCCACTGAAGCTATTCCACCGAAGCAGAAAGGCATTTCTCTGCCTGAAGCTCAAGCTGAAGCTGATCGCCATAGTGAACATCAGTTCCTTGACCCTCGTGAAGGATAACTATGGGATCAATTGGGCATCACAGAAGCCCTTTGGGAGAAGTGTGCTGCTGAAGAGCCTGAAGCTGTTGATCTAGGTGAAGTTTATATCTCAAGCTCCATCGAAGCAATGATCTCCACTATGATTAGTCAGCTGAAGGATTTGCATTCTAGAGATAAATCTGAAGTTACAAATATTCACAACTATCAGAAGCGAGCTGAAACTGAACCAGATGAAGAATTCAAACAACATGCTTTGAAATTGCTTCAGCAAGTGACAAAAGTCAATACCACCACCAAGGATAACATCAAAATCTTCAGGGGCAAGATTAAGTCGCTGTCGATGAAATGGTGAAGACTCACAATGCATCCATTATGGAAAGGGATTCACGGAAGCACAAGGCTCCGCAAGAAGACGAACCAATTATTGTGAAACCAGTTGCTGCTAAACCTTCGGTTGCAAAGGCTTCAGACCCTTCTCCAAAGAAGAGATCTACAAAGAAGCGGAAGGTAACTTTGGCCTCAGCTGCCTACATGGACACTAGTGATGAGCAGCCGAAGGAAACCCCTGAAGAAGTTCCCACTCCTGCTCCGAAGCCAAAACCTTCCCAGCATAAACCAAAAGCTTCAGCTCCACCCACAAAAACCCCCACACCTCGTCCTACCAGATCCACTCCCAAACCAACTCCACCACAAAAAGCTCCTACCCCCACGAGAACTCCTACCCCAACTCCAACACCTGCACCAACTCCCGCACCCATCCCACCCCGTGCGCCCACACCAATACGTGCTCCATCCCCCGCACCGCAAAGGATTCCCACACCACCTGCTGCTCCCGCACCACCTCCATCACCTCCCCATGAAGCAAATCAACCCTCTCCAACCCACTCCAGAACTCGTGGCACCCGAGACTATTCCCCCGCCAGAACCGCTCAAGAGTCCGAATCAAATGTGCCTCGCACCGAAGCACATGAAGATGAAGATGAGCAAGTACAGATACTGAATCTTTCGCAAGAGCAAGCTCTTATAGTCGCTCAAACTGCTGGCCCTTCTAGAGCCAATCAAATAGCTCCTCTGCAAATATTTCATGCACATTCGCACCCCTGCCAAGACACCCAGCTTGAATCAAATTACCCTCACGAAACTTTTCCCATTTTCAAGGGCGCTGGATTTTCTTCAAGCCATGGTCCGGATTCCAGCTTAGAGCAACATCAGAAGCGTCACCGATTCTTTGGTGTCAGTCCTTATGCTTTAGATCGCACTGCAGATGATCTTCGTTTCTGGACTGCAAAGCAACAAATTTTATACACCAAAGTCTTCTGTCAGCAAGGTGTTCTGTTTAGGCACAAATATCTGGATATGCGAAGTCTTTCCACTGCCACTTTCTTCCAGAAAATCACCGAAACCATTGAGAATCAAAATCTGACTCGGCTGTTTGCTTTGAGCACTCCCTTCAATTCTGAACTCATCAAGAAATTCTATGCCACTCTATATGTTTCTGGTGATGCCAATGAACCCAACTCGTGGACGCTGGAATGGATGATCCAAGGTAAAGTCTTAAGAATGTCCTCAGCCGAATTCATGGAGATAGTAAATATTCCAAGGCATTCTGGAATTCAAGAAAAGATTCACTTAGAACCTGATCTGGCTGAAGAACAATTTGCTACCCTGCTGGATACAGAAGTCACTGCAAACTATTTTCCTGAAAACATTCGCCCGAAGCATTTGAACTTCATCTCTAGGACTTGGTTCTACATCTTGTCCAACTCTTTGATTCCATTGAGTACTATTTCGGAAGAATCGAACATTTATCCAGAGACAAGGCATGCCATTATGAAGCTCACTCATGGTATCATCTTTGATTTTGAAGACTGCTTCCTTCGGAACTTGGTTCATGCAGCAGATCTACCATTCACCCTGAACCCCTATGCTCCCTGGCTGCAAGTTGTCTGCGACTATGGAAGGAATGAAGAATTTGTGGCTCGCCATCATCCGAAGCTTTTCCTTCCACCAGTGCGTGACACTTTGGAATTGTTGGGGAAGCCCAATGATCCTTTTGCCACATATGTTGGCGTGCGCCATGAAGTTAATGAGCGCAACTTATCCAAGAAATTCCGGAAAGACTGCCACCACTTTGAAGTTAATCTTCGGTCGCAGCAAATGATTGAAAACTACATTGAAGCCAATCAACGCCAGATGCAATTTCTTGCTGATGAGATAAACCGAGTTGGCAACATTGCGCTCAATAACAATCACTATCTGCGTGTCCTCAAACGTCATTCCTGGAAGGGACTCTGGAAATTCAACTCTGTAAAAGGCTTTTGTAAAGATCACATTTACAAATAATATGAGCACCTCCAGCGAAACTTTTCCCGTGATGATACGGTGGACCGCCCGAATCAAAAGATCCCTCCCCTGCACAAGATTGATGAAGTCTTCTTCGTCAATGAGCCAGAACCCATCAGGCCTGACACCGTCTCTGAGAAAGACTCCATCACATCAAAGGATGACGACGGCCTCGACAACAGCGACCTCGACATAAACCTGATCACCCAGACGCACCACGAAGAAATTCCTTCGTCTTCTTCCGAAGAAGAATCCTCTGGCAATCAATCTTCGTTGGATGAGTCTTCGTCAAGCTCTGCTTCGTCGGGCTCCAAGGGTGCTGATGCCGCACAATAGATCTCTCGAACCTCGTCCCAAACTTTTGTCCAATCATTGACAAAAAGGGGGAGAATGAGGGCATCGATGAGTTAGATTTGCATCGGGGAAAGGGTTTTTTCTATTCGCGTTTTGCTACACTTGGTTAAGTTACAACAAACATTCCATTCTCTTCGATTCGGTTGTAACTTAAGTTTAACTTCGGTCTTGCTACTTCTGTGCTACGCTTAAGTTTTAATAACCCCTTTGCTTGCAAGTATTGCTTTGTATCTTCTATCTTGCAGGTGGTTATTATTTTCTAAGTCACAGGTTATTGGAAGCAATTGCATACATTCCTGGATATATATCTTCAAATGCAATTATATTCGCTAAGATATTTGTTTTGCTCTCCACCGAAGAAATTTCTCTCAAGCATTAACTTCGATTATATAAATCTTCGATGCTTGCATTCAGGGGGAGCCAAAAACTTCATATCTTAGATTTTGTCTCATCACTTCACAAAAACTTCAATATCTTTTATCGATGCCTGTTTTGTCAACAATAGTCCAAAAAGGGGGAGATTGTAAGAGCAAAGTTTTGCCCCCGTGTGTTTTGGATATTGTTGGAAAAGACAGTAGAGGAACTAACAATGTTTTCTAGTGTAAACAGTTGAATAGGTTCCTGAAGGACAAGCTAGTTGATAAAGCTTCATGGAAGGCTTTCAAGTTATCGAAGCATTACCCCCGGAGCGAAGCTTAATCATGAAGGATGACCCCCAAAAATGAAGGTGTCCTGAAGCTCAACTCGTTGAAGGAAATGAAGAAGACGGCGCAAGACTTAGATGTTTTTGTGTAGTTCTTTTTCTGTTCTTTGAGTCATAGGACAAACCGTACTATCAAGAGGGGTCCTTAGTTTGTGGACACCGAAGTTATTGAGAAAATGCTCAGATCAAATCCACATCAATTGAGAAGCCTGAGTGAAGAAATCTCATGTGAACTAAGTTAAGCCTCAGTAGAAAAGACTCCGTTCTTTGGCTTCTGAAGCAGAACTAAGTCCGTGAGTCAGCTTTACTTGTTCCGCAAGTAAAGTTGCACAGTGATGACAAATCCGACCGTTGTGGACACGTGTCAAGCCATCACTTCAGGTCAATTTGGTCATTCCGCACCTCGAGATCGCCAACTATAAATACACTGCCCCGTCCTTCATTGGCGGGTGGCTGCTCTGAAAATATTCCTGAGAGAGATTGAAGAGAGCACCCCAAGAACACCACCGAAGCAAAACCAAAAACCCAGAGTACTGAAGCCTAAGTCCCATTGATCTGAGTAGATTCGAGATGACTTAGGTGAAAGCTTACTAGCCTTTTTATCTTGGAGAACTGCAATTCTCCTAGACAGTTAGACTATTGTTCTTCAGAGAGCGAAGAGTAATTGTCGCCTCGAAGTCCAGTTTGTCAAAGGTTTCGGTGATTTCCTCAACAATCAACAACGAGTGAAGAACTGACCAAGCTCAAGGAGTTTGGGGCAGTGGAGCAACGGACGGAGAGAGATTTTCTCAAGGTGTTCAATCACCAGTCCCTCCAACCAGACGTAGCGCTTTGCAGAGCGTGAACTGGTCGAACAAACATCACCGAGTCTCAGTTCGTTTTACTTCAAGAACTTACCTTCTGTATTGCATTTGCTTCGCTGTTATGCTTCAATGTGTTTTTATTTTCTGCATTTAGTTTCGCTTCTAGTTTTACTTCGCTGTTCCGCTTTACTTATGCTTCACTTCATAGTTGCATGCGAAAATTTGAAGTGATCATTCACCCCCTCCCCCTCTGATCACATACTTGGACTTTCAAGGAGGATCAACATCATAAGCCCTTTAAGGATTTACCCGTTGATATTCATGTTGCTGACCCTATCTTGCCTGAAGTTATATATGAAAATCCCCCTTTTCCCGCAAGGATGAGGGAGCATTCTTTTGTGACAGGCATATTAAATAAAAGTGAGATAAGAACTGATGAGCCTGAGGACCAGATCAAGGTCGATCCTCAAGTTGCATTGGTTAAAATCTTGTTACTAGTGATATTATAGATTGCAATATAAATTTTTGTGTTGTTTCCACTAACCTTGTCACAGTCAAGAATAAAGGCCCAATTTCAGGTACTCCAGTAGTATCTGTTAAAATAGGAGATCACAATTATTATGGGCTATGCGATTTGGGATCTAGTGCTAGCGATATTCCTTATTCACTCTATCTGGAGATTATGAGTGAGATTTCACCTTGTGAACTTGAAGAAATTGATGTTACTATTTATCTTGCAAACAGAGAAACTATCTCTCCCATTGGAATTGTGAGAGATGTCGAAGTCTTATGTGGAAAGGTAAAATATCCTACTGACTTTTTAGTACTTGGTTTAGTGCAAGATAATTTTTGTCCTATTATATTCGGTAGATCTTTTCTCAAGACTTGTGGAGCTATTATAGATTGCACGAAAGGGAAAGTATCTGTTGAATTCAATGGTGATCCATATGAATTTAACTTTTCTAAATTCTCCAAAAAAACTCGTGGTACTGATTTGCCTAGTAATGATAAAATTATTGAAGATATTGCCTCTATTCTATTCCTCCTGATCCTTTGCAGCAATACATGGAGGACCACGAGAATGATATGCATATGCAGGAAAGAAATGAATTAATTGAAGCCTTCTTGAGACAACCTGCTATCTTGAAGCAAAACCTTCTGTTTGAACCTTTAAGAATTTTATCACAGCCCAAAGAAGACCCGGTGTTCGATCTCAAGCCTCTTCCCGATGCTCTCAAGTATGCTTATTTAGATGAAAAGAAAGTATATCCTGTTATTATCAATTCTAACCTTTCAAGATATAAAGAAGAGCGATTATTGGAAACCGTTCGTAGACACCAAGGTGCCATTGGATATACCCTTGATGATCTCAAGGGAATTAGTCCATCTATTTGTCAACATACTATCAATCTTCAGCCCAATGCTAAACCAGTTGTTGATCATCAACGACAGTTGAACCCAAAGATGAAGGATGTTGTGAGGACCGAGATCCTCAAGCTTCTAGCTGCAGGTATTATCTACCCTATAGCTGATAGTAAGTGGGTAAGTCTAGTACATTGTGTTCCTAAGAAGGGGGGCACAACTGTTGTTCCTAATGATAAGAATCAACTAATCCATCAGAGAATTATTATTGGATATAGAATGTGTATTGATTACAGGAAGTTGAACAAGGCGACGAGGAAGGATCACTACCCATTGTCATTCATCGACCAAATGCTTGAAAGGTTATCCAAAAATACCCACTTTTGCTATCTTGATGGATATTCTGACTTCTCTCAAATTCATGTTAACACTGCTGATCAAGAGAAGACCAAGTTTACTTGTCCTTTTGGTACTTATGCTTATAGACGTATGCCTTTTGTTTTATGCAATGCCCCTGCTACTTTTCAAAGGTGTATGTCTGCTATCTTTCATGGTTTTAGTGAGGAAATTTTTGAGGTCATCATGGACAATTTTGTCTGTCTATGGAACCTCTTTTGACCATTGTCTCCACAACCTTAATAAAGTTTTGCAGAGATGTGAGGAGACAAACTTGGTACTTGATATGTCCAAAATGCATCACTATTTTATATGATAATTCATCTCTATTCATTGATATATTTCACGATATGATGTTGTTCTTATAGTGTTCTGGCTTGTTTTGCACAGTTTGTAACTTTCCGGTGCCGAAACAGCAGACACAGGATTCAGCGGAGAAAAGTGGACATAGAGTTGCTGAAACAGAACATCTCCAACTAAGCTGAAAATCGACGGAGGGAATTTTTCGAAAGAATGACAAATCCACGCCAAACGGGGGCCAGAGGGGGGCCACTAGGTGCCCATGCAGCTGATACGCGAGAGATGACAATTGCTTCTCGCCCTTCGTTGGTTACCCCAAGTGGAAGGTGAGATGCAGCATAGCGGCAAGTTTCCCTTGGTGAAGATACCGAGGTTTAAAGATTGTCTCCCGTAGGACTCCGGCAATGATAAGTAGGTGGTTCGGCAAGTGATGCGCCGTTTGAAGATAATCACTTGCTTATCCTGGACCTGCACACAGACACTAATACCTTTGCTCCCAACGAAGTTCAGAGAGGTTGTCAATCTCTCCGGATGTTGTTTACATAGGATCAAACGCAAGGGATAATGATAATGATGATAGCAACTGAAAGTAAAAGAAGAAAAGTAAATAAGCGTGTAAACCATGAAGAACAAAGAGGGGAGGACAACATCATATAGCTACTAATAACGTAACCATGGTCCAAAGGAAACTACTCACGACACATCCGGGAAGCGCCCATGGTGGAGGGGAAGCTCCCGGAGGTCGATCCTCCCTCCGGAAGGGTGCCGGGAAGAGCTCTGCTGGCGCTCCCGATCTTGGAAGCGCGGCGGCGGCGGAACAGAGGAGAGATCTTGAAAAAGGGTTTTTTCCTCGGAAGTTTCACGTCACGGGAGATATATAGGCGAAGGGGGGCAGCCAGGGGCCCCACCAGGGGTCCATACGCCCACCTGGCGCGGCCAAGCGCCAGGCCGCACCAGGTGGCCGCCTGGGGCCCTGGTGGGTCCCACCCGGCCTCCCTTCGGGACTCCGGAAGGTACCTTCATGCTGATTTTTTATCTGTTTTTTCCTGAATTTTGGGAGCACTTTTAATATGGGGGAAAACTAAAATAGAAAAATAGCAGAAAACAGAAACTGGCACTGGGGTGCACTGAGTTAATAGGTTAGTCCAAATATGATCAAAAGTGTATGAAAGTGTATCTAGATCATAGCAATATCACACAAAACATGCATGGAGCAAGCAGAAATTATCGATACGTTTGGGACGTATCAACATCCCCAAGCTTAATTCCTGCTCGTCCTCGAGTAGGTAAATGATAACAAGCATAATTTCTGTGGTGACTTGCTAGCAACCATATAAGAACTTTAAAAACTAAAGCAATCAAGTTATGTGATTCAATTCAAGTCATAACTTGCAAGAGTCTATATTAGCATTGAAGCAAGTAACAAAAGAACATTAGGTGCAAGAGCTCTTGCTGTCCGTGACTCGAATGTCTCCAAATGGTGTTTGTGTACAAGAAAGGGGATAGGGAATATGAGAAAAAACTATTTTTGTGTTGAGAACTTGATCTATTAAAGTTTCACACTTGGTCTTCTTTGGAATCTTATCTTGACTCGTCCCCAGACCACTAGCCAGGTACAAGTCAATTTGATCCACTCCTTTTCGATATTTTGAGAACTCATGCAATGGATGAGCGTAAGAACGAAATTTGACACTTAGGATGGCAAAGAGAGAAATATGGTGGAGGAGGAAGACAAAAAGGTGAGAAAGGCTCACATCAATGAGGACAATCATAGGCGAGAAGGCCAAATGATAGACATGATGTGAGGAGTAGGGATTTCCATGCAACGAATGCACATATGAGATAAAAAGCTCTCCAATGGAACTAGTGGGGGTGCATCTAACTTGCTCGCTCATGAAGACCTAGAGCTCTTTTGAGGAGGCTCATCCTTGGAATATGCAAGCCAAGTTCTATAGTGTGAAGGTCCCCACATAGCTATATGCATGAATGATCATCCCTATGGAGTACAAGGATAAGAGGGAGTATGTAACAGCCCAGATTTCACAAAAATTCAAATTTTTGTTTTCGGTGTGAAATATTTGATTGTCTGATTTGTTTGCGGTGTTTGCATCCCCGATTTATCGATCGGCGATTATTTTCCCCCCTCTTATCTCGTACCGGACGGAGACCGGCCCTTTCCACCCTGACACTCGACCTTTGCGACATCGGGTTTCGCCCGATCACCGTCGCGAAAACCGCACGAGACCAGCCGGAGCCAACGAAACGAAAACCCCGTTTAATAATTAAACGTGTTATTTTTATAGCGCGTCGGAAAGTGTTCTCGGAACGGTGCCAGCACGAGGTGAACACCGCCGGCTCGACGCGCTGATCACGCAGTTCGAAGTTTTACCAGAATTGGAGGTCCTGGGGACCCCCGGCGGCCAGAAACGTGAACACCGCGCGCGCAAGAGAAAAACCGGGGATGTTTTTGCGAACTGCCAGCCACCGGGGCTATATAAAGACCACCACACTCCCACCTCTTTCTAGGGTTTCCCTAGCCACAAAATTGCAGCCACCCCCTCCACTTTGCCCCAAAATTAGCCCCAATTTCGTCCAAACCCTAGCCCAGATCAGGTTTTGTACTCCCAAGCCATCTGGACCGTCAGATCTCGCGATCCGACGGCCCAGAGGCCGCCAGGTCAGCCTGCCTCTCCACCTCCAGTCTCCTCTCTCCTCAAGCCCGTGGAACCGCCGCCGCCGGCCAACTTCGGCCGTCGCGCCAGCCCCGCGGCACCGCTGGTCTTCTCCTCCTCCCCTCGCGCCCTCTCCTCCCCTCTTCTTCCCTCACCTCGCGCTCTCCTTCCCTCTACAGGTCGCCGTCGGCCGCGACAGCCGCCGTCGCGTGCCATGGCCGGCGTGGCTGAGTCCAAGCCGTCGCGCCGCCGGTATCCCGCACCCGGACGTCGCCGCCAAGCAGCCGTTGAGCCGCGGGCCTCCTCTACCCTCGTCGCCGTGCAGGCCGACCCCAAGCCGCGGCCGCAGGAGCGCCGCCCCTCACCGGCGACGGCCGCCGCCGCACTGGTCGTGATCCGGATCGGGATCTAGATCGGCTGCCCCCATTGACCCCGCGTGGGCCCCGCGGCCCAGTCCAGCCAAGGCGCATCCAGGCCCAGGCCGCCAGCCCGGATCCGCCAGGCCGCCTCCAGGCCGACTTTGGCCGAGCCCAAGGGGTGAGCTGGCCGATTTCCTTTTTTCTGTTTTTTTTCCAAGACCTCATTTTCTACTAAGTCCTTTATATTATTGCTGCTGATCTGTTTTGCATCGTAATTTGCGAGTAAACCGTAGCCCGGATGACGTTGCGCCCAAAAGGAAATTTGGTTAGAATTGTGTGTATTTCAATCCATCTTTTGTGAGCATTTTGATTTGAGGCCATCTTGATGTTGTTAATCTGTGTTGAAGTGGGCATCACGCCGTTAATTGCTATTGTTTCCTGTTATGTGCTGTTGTTGTTATTTTATTGCAAGTTTGCGTGATGACTGTGACACATCCATGAGGCCTATTGCATTGATTCTTTTTGCATACTATTAAGCATCATGTCTATTTCGATTACATGTATTGCATTGTCATGTTTGCATTCCTGATCATAGTTATTTTTAGCTCCAAAGTTGCTATGCTGCTGTTGTTGACAGCCACCTCGGTTTTTCTCTAAGTCTGTAACGTCCTGATGCCATGTTGTTTGCTTAATATCTTTTGATCTGTTATGTTTATGACCTTGATTATTTTTTGTACCTGATCACCATCATGCCTACTCCATGCTCATATATTTCTATGCCAAGTTGCTACACTTTTGCATATAGTTTTGATCCTGTTTGTACAGCATAAAAATAACAGTTTCTGCCATGTTTTTGAGATTTTCACTAAGTCCTAGACCAGTAATGTTTTATTGCATTTTGCAAGGGCTATAACTAGTTGTTCATGATGCCTTTTGCATGATTCTTTTTGCCATTCCTTCCTTGTCATGTCTACTTTAATTGCATATCATTTGTGAGCATGTTTGCATTCATTATCCTGTTTATGCATTGCTCTAAAGTGTGCTTCCTGATGTTGCCAGATTGTGCCCGTAACTTGTTTTGCTTGTATCTTTTTAACCGTAACTCTGTTTGGGGTGTTATTTATATGTAACTTGATTAGTTTTTCGTGTACTTTGTGTTCATGCTATTGTTTTCTGCTGTTAACCAACCTAAAATATGGTTTAGGGCAGACCAGTACCAAATCATTTAATTGTCGTGGGGTACTTAGTAGTATGCCATGTTTAGGTTGTGCCTCACTTAAATTGACTAGCATAGATAGTTTATCTTATGCTTCACCTTTGTTGATCACTTGTAGCTAAACAACTTGAACCCTTGTAAATGTGCGGTATCGTCGTGTGTGGCGAGTACTCCACTTAACCTGTTAGTAACCGCTCTCGACGGTAGGTGCGATGTCTCGCGTTGCCTTCTTGTTGATGCTTTCTCGCGTTTGCTTCTTAGTAACAGATGCTTGCTCGTTGGTTGCTTTCCAGTGTTTATTTTTTGTGTGCTCCCGCGGATACTCTCGGAGACGATGCGACCTTGCGATCAACTGCACCTTCGGAACCAGACTTATCAACAGGCAAGGACTATACATTACTTATGATCCATTCTATTTCAACCAGCGGTTCTCATGCTAGTATAGGATAGGTTTGATGTTTGATCCTACCACATGTTTACAGCCTCTTTCAAACCGATACAACCATGTCCCCTCCCAGAAAACCATGTACTGCTATGTTACTATTGCTCGTTTCTCAGCCCCTGCTTAGTATGCATTCTTAGGATGCTACGATGTTACCCCCTGTTACTCCTTGGTTTGGGATATCACATTATTATATTGTTGTTGATGATATGATTATTATAATGTTGACTATACTCGACAAAGGATGGAAGGTCTAGGCTATCCCCCCCAGACGCTTTGTTCCATTCGAGTCACCTAGGACCCGAGTTCCGGGTATTGGTTTTAAGACTGAGCGTGCCTAACCACGTGTGGGATTTTATGGGGTCCCCTTTTCTTACCTACCTAGCTTCAAACATCTCTAGTGGTGGCCCAAGTTGATTTACCATTCGAAACCGTGTGTGTGTTGGTCGGCCGCCAGTAGTTTTCCAACCAACCCGGACCAGTGAGGACATAGTTCCCTTGCTGGCCTACCTTGTTCGGCTGAGGACCCGGTTTCCCATGTGTGATTAACCAGCTATCCAAACCTGCGACAGACGGTAGAGACCGATTCGAGAGCGCGGCCGGATTTTGAGTTGGGTGTCGACTCACCAGGGGCCACCCGGATTTGTTCGTTGTTAGTTAGAGGGACCTGTCGTTTCGGATCTCTCGGAACTAACTCATAAAATGGTTGCCCATAATGGGTAGCAACTGAGAGAGATGGGCGTGCGTGCGGAGCCTCGTAATGGGCAGTTGGTACACCCCTACAGGGTTAAATATTTTCGAGAAGCCGTGTCCACGGTTATGGACGACTTGAGACCTACTCCTTGTTCATAAACAACAACAACTGAGATAATCTTAATATAACTTGATCAACCTGTGTGTGCCTTGAATTCTTCTTCTTCGTCGGGATGCGATGAGGAGGACAAGGATAGGATAGGTGTTATGTTTGTGTAAATAGTTGATAGCAAGACTTGTTGGAGGCGATTCCTCATCGAATGCTTGGCTTCTTATCTTACTCTCTAGATCGTTAGCCACTTCATAAATGCTAGTGCGGCAACAACCTCACAACTTACCCCATCCTTACCGTAAACTACTAGTTGTCCTAGAATGACGAGTGATGAAGTCCTTGCTGGGTCAGATTACCACTACAGTTGGATGTTGAGTACTTCTGTACTCATGATACTACCCTCAAACACTTTTCAGGGTTCTTGATCGACGTTTCACGTGGAGACTCGACGACGACTAGTTAGGCAGATCCCGACGGAGGGCCTGGACCCGTGTGGTTATGGGGATCGATGTTTTTCTCTTTGCCGCTAGGAATTTGCTTGTAGTCGGTACCCAGACATGTATCTTCCGCTGTTGTGTTATATTTAAGGCAGTTGTATGCTGATTGTTTGAGATGTTGTATCCTTGTATCTGTAATGTTGTGATATCATGTTGGAAATCCGGGGCATATGGCTATGTCATATGTCGCGGTGGGACCGATATGTGCTCCGTCCTTGGATCTGGATGGAAACATCTAGATCTGGAACAGTACCGCATATCGAGCATTATAGAATACTAGTTTTATCTTTGAAAAGGATAGTAGTGTTGCCCCTTCTCTCTTTTTATTTTTATTTTTTATTTTTTCTATTTTTTTTATTTTTTTGGTGGCCTCAATGGCTCTTTCTATTTAACTGTCATTTGTCCTCTTTGGGATCTTTTATTTTGTCCACTTTGGGATCTTTTCCTCACTTAAGGGAAACACTCTAATTTACAAGAGGGTATAGAAGATCTTTCAAACTTTACAAGGTACTCAAAACATAAAGAAGATGTAGCTATCATGATGTATGCAATGTATGCCGCTGCCAGTGTAGCAGGAACATGTATGACATGAAGATCAAGTCATGAAGAGGTGGATGTTGCATGGCAATATATCTCGGAAAGACTATGGAAATTCCTTGATAGGTAGGCATGGTGGCTGTTTGAGGAAGGATATAAGGAGGTTTATGATGATAGAGCGTATGATGCCAAGGGTTTGGATGTACCTGCGAAGGTGGACGCCAGCTCTCGGAGTGAGAAGAAGGCAATGCACGGCACATGAGAGGCTAGCAAATATGAGGAGGTGGAAGTGTCAACTTTCAATACTTACATTAGTCCGAAGAACTCATGCACTTATTATCGGTAACTCTCAATCTAATAAGGAGGTTGACAAAGAGACAAGTACCCCGAGGAGGAATGTATGGCAGTTTGGTTATCCTTGACATCCTCAACTCATGGTACGTGAGTGTACTCTAATATCTGATCTCTCCAAAAATTAGCGATCCATCTAGTAGCTAGAGTTCTCAACTATTTTTGTAGGTTTTGAAAATAAACACGGATTGCCCAAAATATGACACCTATCACTAATAGGCTAGAGCTCTTGACACCAAAAGTTCAAATATTACTCACATCAATACCTCAAAACTATTGCAAGTTACTACTAAAATTAAATAGCAACCTAAATTACCTACTTTCAAGACAAGACACAACTCAGTGCAACAACCAACTCTCTTAACAAGATAAACATAAAAAATAAAGAGAGTTCTAGCCACAACCTAAAAAAAACCAAGGCTCTTGCTAAAGACAAACTAAAACTAAAACTAAACATGGCAGTAGCTACGAAAAGGTAAAGAAGACACAACAGTAAAAAGATAAGCATGAAAAATCCTATGATGTGTTCTAGATTGGAGTGGAGCGTGTTTCTCTCCCACACAAAGTAATACGGGGTCTAACTCGTTATGAACAACAAGCAAAACTAAAGAAAACTAAAAATAAAACCTAAGAGCGAGACGCTCCAAGCATAGCACATAACACATGAAGTGATAAAAATATAGTGAGAAGAAGGACGAACTGATGATTGTTGATGGAGAAGGGGATGCACGGGGGCATCCCCAAGCTTAGACGCTTGAGTCTCCTTGAATATTTATTGGGGATGCATGGGGGCATCCCCAAGCTTGAGCTCTTGACACTCCTGGATCTTCTTTCATCATCTTCCATCGCACACTTGAAAACTCCCTTCATACATAACTCATCATAAGCTGATTAGAGAGGTTAGTACCCTTAATAAAATAATTTTCCCCACTGGATATAAAGATATTCTTCAAGATATACTGTTTCTAAAGATTTCCAAAAGTTTTTTGCAAAGAAAAATCAAGCTTAAGGTTTGCAAAAGTAAGGAGAGACAAAACATGGAAGAATCTGGGAAAAACAGAACAACAGGTAGTATAGAATTTTTTAGGGGCACTTCTACAACTCAAATAAAAAAACTCAGAACATACGAAAGATCTGCAATTGTATAGAGCACGCTGTGTAAAAAATTCAGCTCAAAAATATGAACTGGTGATTTGATCCGATGTTTCCCGTCATGAAGGAAGAATCTGTTTTCTGGACAACATGTCACAACTTTTGCTTCCCTTATCATAAGAGGCTATAACTTGGCACAAAGCTTACAATGATGTTTCTACAGTAGTAGAATTTATCAAGACCACTAAAAACATAAGTAAAAACATCTTGGGTTGCCTCCCAACAAGCGCTTTCTTTTACGCCTTTAAGCTAGGCATAAGGCAAATGAAGAATCAAAGGTCTCCAAGATCGTCGGAATCATATAAACCTTCAAATTGATTTTCAATAAGCTCATTCTTCTTCTTCCTAGGAAAGAGGTACTTACCTTTCGACTTACCGCGTAAGCGTATGTGCCCATTACCAATATCCATGGAGCCCTTCATAGCTCGGAGGAAGTCCCTTCCGAGCATGATGTTACTTTGGTTTGGCTCCATGATGAAGAAATCCATCGGTGCAATCCTATGAAGGAATGCAACTTGGACTTATTTTACCTTTCCTTTGACCTCTGAAATATCTCCATTAGTGTGTTCATGATAAGATGATAATTTATCCATATCTAGTTTGAAAGAGTCATAAACTATTTTTGGCATTGTAGAAACCATGGATCCAATGTCACAAAAAGCATGGAAGTCTTGGTTAGAGATGCTAATCCTAACAAAGGGCTCCAAATCATCATCTATCTCCAACATTTCTTTCTTGTTGGATTTAAGTTCTTCTAACTTCCTCAAGTCTAGAGCATCCATCCTCTTTTCAATAGTGGCAAGTCTATCTATAACAGTATCAATACTACGATCATAAACAAAATAACTAGATAGACTACGAAAAATACCAAGAGCTCTAGCTTCATCACACTCTAAAAATTCTCCTTCAGCTATAATATCAAGAGAGTGTTTACACCACTTAAAAAGACCATGGTAAACATTTCTAAGCACAATTTTTATAGGTATCCAAGGCATAATTCTTTTATGTGGTTCAGAAATTTTGTCCCATGCCTTCTTCATATTTTCTCCATCCCTTTGACGGAAATTGATAACTTCCGATTCCCGCAAAGCATCAAGTCCTAACATCTTCATCTAAACAAGGAGGACTAATAACAGAAAGGTAAATAATTTTTTGTGATTTTTGATATAAGACGCAAAGATAAAAAATGAAAGGTAAACTAACAAGACTAAAAAGTAAAGGTAAAAGATAGTGGGCAACTCCCCTATCTTATCACTTGGAGTCCCCGGCAACGGCGCCCGAAATTTGCTTGATACGCGAGAGATGATAATTGCTTCTCGCCCTTCGTTGGTTACCCCAAGTGGAAGGTGAGATGCAGCGTAGCGGCAAGTTTCCCTTGGTGAAGATACCAAGGTTTAAAGATTATCTCCCATAGGACTCCGACAATGATAAGTAGGTGGTTCGGCAAGTGATGCGCCGTTTGAAGATAATCACTTACTTCTCCTGGACCTGCACACAGACACTAATAACTTTGCTGCCAACGAAGTTCAAACGCAAGGGATAATGATAATTATGATAGCAACTGAAAGTAAAAGAAGAAAAGTAAATAAGAGTGTAAACAATGATGAGAATATGGACCGGGGTCCTGTGATGTTCACTAGTAATGTCTCTCTCCCAAAAGATGATAAAACTGCTATGCGAGGTAAACAAATTACATATGGGAAATTGACAGGATTATAAACGCACCACAATGCTAACTATGCTACAAAGAAAGGAAGAGGCTCAAAATCATGGGAGGTATGCCAAAATAAGTAGACCGAAATCCAACTACATCTACTACTAATCATCCACCTTGAGATATCTATCCAGAACATCTCGCTGGTATTAAGTTGCGAGCCCCACCCAAAGTGTAAACCCAAAGCAAGAAACAACTGCATTAAAAGAACTTTGCGTAAAGTAAACAATCCTTGGAGCCGCGTTTACAAGAACCGTTGTTTTCCCCCTTGTGGCAACAACACATCCCCTAGACTCATGTTTCTGTCACTCAAGCGTGTCATCAGGGGGCATGAACCCACAATCGATCATAACGTTCCCTCTTGGAGTTACTACCTACTACTTGGCCAAAGCAATAAACAACAACGGAGAACATGCAAGGATTACTTAGGAACAAAAATATAAAAGATAAGAACCAAATATATTACTCTATCACAATCTGAAAATAATCTCATAATCCATCAGATCCCATCAAACTCAGCATAGTAACAGCAGAAAGATTACATATGTGCCTCGATCATGTAGGGAAGCTCACGAGGTCTAAACCATGAAGAACAAAGAGGGGAGGAGAACATCACATAGCTACTGATCACGGACCCATGGTCCAAAGGAAAGTACTCACGGCACATCCGAGAAGCGTCCATGGTGGAGGGGAAGCTCCCGGAGGTCGATCCTCCCTCCGGCAGGGTGCCGGGAAGAGGTCTGCTGGCGCTCCCCATCTCGGAAGCGCGGCGGCGGCGGAACAGAGTCTAACATCCCTGAAATTCCACCTAATTAAAAAATTTGTTTGTTGCTTTATTTTATTGCTTTCTAGAATTATTTGCAGTGTTTGCTTCGTAGTAACAGATGCTTGCTCGTCGATTGCCTTTTCTAGTGTTTGCTTTTTGTGTGCTCCCGCGGATACTCTCGGAGACGATGCGAGCTTGCGATCAACTGCACCTTCGGAACCCGACTTATCAACAGGCAAGGACTATACATTAGTTATGATCCATTCTATTTCAACCAGCGGTTTGCATGCTAGTATAGGATAGATTCGATGTTTGATCCTACCACATGTTTACAACCTCTTTCAAACCGATACAACCATGTCCCCTCCCAGCAAACCTTGTACTGCTATGTTACTATTGCTCGTTGCTCAGCCCCTGCTTGGTATGCATGCTTAGGATGTTGTGGATGATATGATTATTATAATGTTGACTATATTCGACGAAGGATGGAAGGTCACTTAGGAACCGAGTTCCGGGTATTGTGTCTCTTGACGAGCGTGCCTAACCGCGTGTGGGATTTTATGGGGTCCCATTTTCTTACCTACCTAGCTCCAAACATTTCTAGAGGTGGCCCAAGCTGATTTACCATTTGAAACCCCGTGTGTGTGCTTGGTTGGATCCCCTTGCAGTTTTTAAACAACCCGGGCCAGCGGAGACATGGTTTCTCTGTTGGTCCACACTGCTGAGCTGGGGAAGCCCCTGAGTTCAGGTGAGGCTAACCCCGACCTTATCCATACGGAAGAGTCCGATCCGAGGGCGCGGTCGGCTCTTGGATTGGGTGTCGACTCCCCGGGGGCCACCCAGATTTGTGCGTATTTAGTTAGAGGGACCTGTCGTTTCGTACCTCTTGGAACTAAATCATAAAATGGTTGTCTATGATGGGTAGCAACTGAGACAGATGGGCGTGCGTGCGGAGCCTTGTAATGGGTAGTTGGTACACCCCTGCAGGGTTAAACCTTTTCGAGAAGCCGTGTCCACTGTTATGGACGACTTGAGACCTAATCCTTGTTCATAGACAAGAACAACTGAGATAATCCTAATAACTTGATCAATGTGTGTGTGCCTTGACTGCTTCTTCTTCGTCGGGATGCGAAGGGGAGGACAAGGATATGATAGGTGTAATGTTTGCGTAAGTAGCTGATAGCAAGACTTGTTGGAGGCGATTCCTCATTGAATGCTTGGCTTCTTATCTTAGTCTCTAGATCGTTAGCTACTTCATAAATGCTAGTGCGGCAACAACCTCACCACTTACCCCATCCTTACCGTAAACTACTAGTTATCCTAGAATGACGCGTGTTGAAGTCCTTGCTGGGTCAGTTGACCACTACAGTTGGATGCTGAGTACTTCTGTACTCATGATACTACCCCCAAACTCTTTTCAGGGTTCTTGGTCGACAACAAGTATGATGATCGAAGTTTCACGTGGAGACTCGACGACGACTAGTTAGGCGGATCCCGGCGGAGCGCCTGGACCCGTGTGGTTATGGGGATCGATGATTTTCTCTTTTCCACTAGGCAATTGATTGTAGTCCGTAGTCAGACATGCACCTTCCACAGATGTATTGTATTAAGGCAGCTGTATGCCGATTGTATGAGAAGTTGTATCCTTGTATCTGTGATGTTTCGATATCATGTTGGAAATCAGGGGCATATGGTAGTGTCATATGTCGCGGTGGGACCGATATGTGCTTCGTCCCCGGATCTGGATGGAAACATCTAGATCTGGAACAGTACCACATATCGGGCCTTACAACTTGGTATTAGAGCCTTACCGACTATAGGATCCCTTTTTCTGGCCGAAGTCGAGTCTAGACGAAAACTATTTTGTAGTTACTAAGATAGTTATCGTATAGTAGGATTCTTTTTCCTCCTTACCCATGCTCCGGTCAGAACAAGTGTGGTAAGTGTTTTTACTCTCGTCTTATCCCCTTCAAAATTTACGATCTCGAGTGTGTGGAGTTTCAAAATAGTTACAATGCCTTGCTTGCAGCGTATTGTCTTGATTCCGATCTCAGGTTTGGGAAATCCTGTAGTACCTTTAGTTCTTACGCCTCTGGGTAAACATCTTGGTCGTCTGTTGACTTCAGTCCTCTTGCCCAGTATCCTCGCGATTTCAGTGATAATGCTTCCCTTGATCGTCGCTTTCAACTATCGTTCTTTCTTTTTGTCTCCTGATGGTTCCGTTCTTCGACATCGCCATCTCTCTGCGGAAAGTTTCTCAACGAAAGGTCATCGTCGACATGGAGCAGAGTCCCTTGTTGGTGGTGTTGAAGATTGTCGACTCTCTTTTCTCCCCCCCCTCTCCCCCGGATCGTCCAGGATCTCGGGACGAGATCCCTTGTTGGTGGTGTTGTATTGTAACATCCCGGAAATTCCACCATAATTAAAAAAAATTTTGTTTCTTTATTTTATTGCTTGCTAGAATTTTTTGCAGTGTTTGCTTCGTAGTAATAGATGCTTGGTCGTTGATTGCCTTTCCAGTGTTTACTTCTTGTGTGCTCCCGCGGATACTCTTGGAGATGATACGAGCTTGCGATCGACTACACCTTCGGAACCCGAATTATCAACAGGCAATGATCCATTCTATTATATCCAGCGGTTTTCATGCTAGTCTAGGATAGGTTCGATGTTTGATATTACCACATGTTTACAACCTCTTTCAAACTGATACAGCCATGTACCCTCGCAGCAAACCTTGTACTGCTATGTTACTATTGCTCGTTGCTCAGCCCCTCCTTAGTTTGCATGCTTAGGACGCTACGAATGTTACCCCCTGTTACTGATACGTCTCAAACGTATCTACTTTTCCAAACACTTTTTCTATTGTTTTGCCCTCATTCTTGCATGATTTGGATGAAACTAACCCGGACTAATGCAGTTTTCAGCAGAGCTGCCTGCATGGTTTATTTGTGCGCAGGAAAATGGATTTTTAGACGTCCCAGAAAATTCCCAGAAAATTACATGAAAATCCACGCACCCGAAGGAGCCAGGAGCCAGAAGTGGGACCAGAGGGGAGCCCTGGGGGCCCCAGGCGCCCCCCTGGCGCGGCCAGGGGTGGGGCCGCGCCCTCTGGCCGCCTGGGCTTCTCCCCCCTCCTCTGGTGCCCTACCGAGGCTCCTATTTATCCCCGTGATGGGAAAACCCCAGAACAGAAGTCGTTTTCCCAGTTTCCGCCACCCTCTGTTCTTCTTCGGGAGGGCTAATCTAGAGGCTGATTTGGCCTCCGGAGAGGGGAGATCGTCGCCATCGTCATCACCATCGCCACTCCATCCATCCTCCATGACTTCTCTTCATATGTGTGAGTAATTCCCTGTTGTAGGCAAAGGGGATGGTAGGGATTGGATGAGTTTAATCATGTAATAGTTCGTCAGATTGTTGGGGGCATGTTGCCTATCATCTCCTTTGGTGTTTATCATCTTTGCTACAATTTGTTGTTCTTAATGCTTGTCACTTTGGTCCCGAGTGCCATGTTTTCAGATCTATACCCTATGTGTTTTCATGAATATATTTGTGTTCTAGATCCTATCTATGAGTTTTATGCACCTATTATGGTCCGGAACCGACGATCCCAAAGGTGACATCTTGGGACACCAAAGGGGATGGTCCATAATTTGAGGATTCCATGTATCCATTGAGTTTATTGCTTTGTTCCGGTGCTCTTTGACAGGAGTACCTTAATCTCCATAAGTTCCTTTTGGCCCCGTTCGTAGCGGGATGGTAGGACAAAAGATGTTGTGCAAGTTCTTATTGCAAGCACGCACAACTACCTACGGGATACATGCCTATTGTTTGATATTTTCCTAGATGATCATTGCTTTTCTGTGTGCCTTGCCCCGTGTTAGAATCTATTATATGTTTACTCTCATCCATGCAGCGCCCAACCATCCATCTCCCTAGCCTACAGTGTTTTTAATCCTGCTGGTTATTAGTTGTTACTTTTTGCTATTTACTTTTGCTGTTGCTATCATCACTATCATATTATCGTCACCACTTATCTATCGTTGCAAGCAAGTATATTTCAGGTGCGGTTGAATTGACAACTCAACTATTAAAGCTTATAAATACTCTTTGGCTCCCGTGTGTCGAATCAATAAATTGGGTTAACTTACCCGCGAAGACTATCTCGATCCCTTACGCCTGTGGGGCATCAGTTACTCCTTGGTTTGGGCTATCACATTATTATATTGTTGTGGATGATATGATTAGTATAATGTTGACTATATTCGACGAAGGACGGAAGGTCTAGGCTATCCCGCCCCGACGCTTTGTTCCATTCGAGTCACCTAGTGTGACGCCCACGAAATCAGACCGTGTACAGTAATCATACACGCAAGGTACACGATCGAGATCAGGGACTCACGGTGAGATATCACCACACAACTCTACAAATAAAATAATACAAGTTGTTTAATACAAGCTAGGGGCCACGAGGGCTCGAATACAACAGCTCGAGAGCACAAAGTTAGCGGAAGCAATAGTATCTGAGTACAGACACAAGGATACAAGGTTTCCTTAAGAAGGCTAGCACAAATAACAACAGATCAAAAAGGCGAGGCCTCCTTTCTGGGAACCTCCAAACTACTCCTGGCCAACAGGGAACTCGACGTCGCAGAAGGCATCGTGGATCTTCATGTTGCGGTGGTCGGCATCGGGGATCTCATGCTCCTGGACTCCAAGGCTCCAATGTCGACTGCAGCGGCCGATCAGGCAAAACAAAAAGGGGGAAATAAAGCAAGGGTGAGTATCTAGTATACCCGCGAGTCTTACGTCCGCTACTAAGCATTTATGCATTTGTATCAAATGGAAAGGGGAGGTTGTATATATAGTGGACTGCAAGGTATAAATCAGAATAAGGATAAGAAGCTAGGCCTATCGAAGACAAGGTACAGTTCGGTAGAAAACCTGATTTGGTAACTTTAAGTATCCCCCAAGTCTTTTGAGACTTGGAGAGTTCTTAGAAGATTTTCTATTGATGATCTAAGATCCTCAATGCAAGTGATGTTGTGCTTCCCCAAGCCTCGTGGGTTTTGGCAAGCACTTAGAATGTGTTTTCTAGATCCTCATCCGAGTTGCGCACATCTTGGATAGAGAATCTGATGGTGGGTCTTCGTCCGAGCTGTCGCAGCTCGGAAGAAAATCTATTTTATAGCTTTAAGCAGCCCCCAAGTCTCCTGAGACTTGAAAGTACTTAGAATTTTTTTTCTATTGATGATCTTGTAGACAAGATCCTCAATGCAAATGATGTTGTGCTGCACCAATCCTGTTGGGCGTTGGTAAGCACTTATAATACGTTTTCTAATTTCTCGTCCGAGCTTCGCACAGCTCGGATAGAAAACTTGATTGTGGATTTTCGTCCGAGCTGGGCGCACCTCGGAAGAAAATCTGATTTTATAGCTTTAAGCAGCCCCCAAGTCTCCTGAGACTTGAAAGTACTTAGAAATTTTTTCTATTGATGATCTTGTAGACAAGATCTTCAATGCAGATGATGTTGTGCTGCCCCAAGCCTGTTGGGCGTTGGTAAGCACTTATAATAACTTTTCTAAGTTCTCGTCCGAGCTGCGCACAGCTCGGATGGAGAACCTGATTGGGGATTTTCGTCCGAGCTGGGCGCAGCTCGGAAGAAAATCCGATTTTATAGCTTTAGGCAGCCCCCATGTCTCCTGAGACTTGAAAGTACTTAGAAATTTTTTCTATTGATGATCTTGTAGACAAGATCTTGAATGCAGATGATGTTGTGCTGCCCCAAGCCTGTTGGGCGTTGGTAAGCACTTAAAATAAGTTTTCTAAGTTCTCGTCCGAGCTGCGCGCAGCTCGGATGGAGAACCTGATTGGGGATTTTCGTCTGAGCTGGGCGCAGCTCGGAAGAAAATCTGATTTTATAGCTTGAAGCAGCCCCCAAGTCTCCTGAGACTTGAAACTATTTAGAATTTTTTTCTATTGATGATCTTGTAGACACGATGTTCAATGCAGATGATGTTGTGCTGCCCCAAGCCTGTTGGGCGTTGATAAGCACATATAATAAGTTTTCTAAGTTCTCGTCCGAGCTGCGCGTAGCTCGGATGGAGAACCTGATTGGGGATTTTTGTCCGAGCTGGGCGCAGGTCGGAAGAAAATCTGATTTTATAGCTTTAAGCAGCCCCCAAGTCTCCTGAGACTTGAAAGTACTTAGAAAAAATTTCTATTGATGATCTTGTAGACAAGATCTTCAATGCAGATGATGTTGTGCTGCCCCAAGCATGTTGGGCGTTGGTAAGCACTTAGAATAAGTTTTCTAAGTTCTCATCCGAGCTGCGCGCAGCTCGGATGGAGAACCTGATTCGTAGTAATGGAAAACAGATTGAGCAAGGCAAACTGTGTGTATGAAATAATATTTTATTCAGATCTTACAAGCGTGCTCATGCATAGAAACGGCGCAATAACTGGGCGTTCCATGCATGAGGCTCTTCTATCTTATTAGTTACATCGTACAGGTGATAGGCCCCATTGTGCAGTACTCTAGAGATGACATGTGGGCCTTCCCATGGGGGAGCTAGTTTGTGGTCCGCAGTTTGCTTGATGCGAAGTACCATATCGCCCTCTTGAAATGAGCGAGCTCGGACATGTCGGTCGTGGTATCGGCGAAGGTCTTGCTGGTAGAACACCGAGCGGGTGAGGGCTAGGTTTCGCTCTTCTTCCAAGAGATCAACAGCATCTCGTCGTGCTGCTTCAGCCTCGGCTTATGTGTACTGGCTTATGCGGGGGGCGTTGTGCTTAAGGTCACTCGGGAGAACTGCTTCTGAACCGTAAACGAGGAAGAAAGGGGTTGACCGAGTTGAGCGATTGGGAGTTGTTCGCAATCCCCACAAGACTGAAGGGAATTCATCGACCCAGGCACCCGCTTCTTCCTTCATTTCTCGAAGTAGCCAAGGCTTGATTCCTTTGAGTATTAATCCGTTTGCTCGTTCGACCTGGCCGTTGGACTGTGGGTGTGCGACTGAGGAGAAGTTGACCTGAATACCATTGGTCCAACATAATTTCTTGAATTCGGCCAAGTTGAAATTCGACCCATTATCGGTGATGATGTCATGTGGAACACCAAACCGATGTATGATACCTTGCATGAAGCTGACTGCTGTGGCGGAGTCTAGGGTCTTGATAGGTTTTTCTTCTATCCATTTTGTAAACTTGTCTACTGTGACCAAAATGTGGGTGAATCCATGCTTGTCCGTTCGGAGTGGTCCGATCATATCCAGACCCCATACTGCGAATGGCCAGGCTAGGGGGATTGTCTTCATTTCGGAGGCTGGTTTGCGGGTCTGGTTGGCGTAAAACTGACAGCCTTCACAGTGGTCCACGATGTAACGAGCATCGCTGAGGGCTTCAGGCCAGAAGAAACCAGCTCGGAAAGCTTTTGCCACCAATGTCCGACTTGAGGCATGGTGGCCACAATCTCCCGCATGTATGTCTTGTAGGATGCAGCGGCCTTCCTCCTCGGAGATGCATCGCTGGGGGACATGAGTGATGCTATTTCTGTATAACTCCCCATTGATCACTGAGTAAGACTTAGATTTGTGGACAATTTTCTTAGCTTCTATCTCATCATCAGGCAGATCTTGATTTTGCAGATAAGCAAGGATTGGAAGTGTCCACTCGGGGGGAATGACCTCCACATCAAACACCATGTCAACTACTGCGGGTATATCTTCTTTGTTGGGGATGTTTTTGTCAGGCAGCATATCTGGATCGGCTTCTAGGAATGGATCTTCCTTGACTGTTGGAGAGTGCAAGTGCTCCAAGTAAATCCCTGGCGGGAGCTGACCCCTGGTAGAACCCAACTTGGCTAGGTCATCTGCTGCCTGATTTTTACCCCTTGGAATGTGATGGAGCTCCAGCCCATCAAATTTTTTCTCCAATTTTCTCACTGCTACACAGTAGGTTATCATTGCTGGACTCCGGATGTCCCACTCTTTCATTACTTGGTTGATTACTAGGTCTGAATCTCCGAATATCATTAATCTCCTGATTCCGAGTGAAATGGCCATTCGCATGCCGTACAGAAGAGCTTCATACTCGGCTTCGTTATTTGTTGCTGGGAAATGGATTTGGAGGACGTATCTCATCTCGTCCTTCTTTGGTGAAACCAGTAACACCCCTGCTCCTGCTCCATGAAGCATCTTGGACCCATCAAAGAACATCGTCCAATGCTCTGGTGTTGGTTGTGGGGGATGTTGGACCTCAATCCACTCGGCCAGGAAGTCCACCAGTGCCTGCGACTTGATTTATTTTTTGGCTTGGTAATTGAGGTCAAAGGGTAGTAGGTCCAAACTCCATTTTGCTATTCTGCCTGTTAAGTATCTGTTGTTCATAATTTCTGCCAGGGCAGCTTCAGAGACCACTGTGATAGAATGATCCTGGAAGTAATGTGCGAGCTTCTGTGATGCCAAGTAAATTCCCATCGCCAACTTCTGGTAGTGGGGATATCTCTGCTTGGATGGTGTGAGGACTTCGGAGATGAAGTACACCGGTCTTTGTACCTTTTGTGACTTTCCTCCTTCTCTTTCCACCACTATAGCTACGCTAACCACTCGGCTTGTGGCTGCAATATATAACAAGAGCGGCTCTTTTTCTTGAGGTGCTTCCAGGACCGGCCGAGTTGACAGTTGCTTTTTGAGTTCTTCAAACGCCATTTGAGATTCCTCCGTACAGACGAAATTTGGTGATTTTTTCATCAGCTGGTAGAGAGGTAGGGCTTTCTCTCCCAGTCTGGAGATGAACGTACTGAGTGCTGCGAGACAACCTGTCAATTTTTGGACGTCTCGGAGCTCCTTGGGAGGCTTCATGTTTTGAATTCGGCGATTTTTTCCGGGTTGGATTCTATCCCCCGCTCGGAGACCATGAATCCGAGTAGCTTCCCCGCTGGCACACCAAAAACGCATTTTCAGGATTCAGCTTGATGTTGTAGGCTCGGAGGCTCTGAAAAGTTTCAGCTAAGTCGGCTAGCAAACTACTTCCTTTAACCGACTTGATCACGATGTCATCCACGTAGACCTCCACATTTCTGCCGATTAGCCAGATCAGGCAATTCTGCATCATGCGTTGGTACGTGGCGCCTGCGTTTCTGAGTCCGAATGGCATCGTGATGTAACAAAAACATCCGAATGGGGTTATGAATGTTGTTTTAAGCTCATCTCGTTCATATAGTTGGATTGGATGGTAACCCGAGTATGCATCAAGAAAACATAATCTCTCGCAACCCGATGTGGAATCAACAATCTGGTCAATGTGAGGAAGAGGGAAATGGTATTTTGGACAAACTTTATTGATATGACGGAAATCAACACAAGTTCTCCAAGATTTATCTTTCTTCGGAACCATTACAGGATTTGCTAACCACTCGGAGTGGAAGATTTCCCTAATGAATCCAGCTGCTAATAGTCTAGCTATCTCCTATCCGATGGCCTTCCTTTTCTCGGAGGAAAACCGCCGGAGGGACTCTTTCACCGGTCTTGCTTTCGGATCCACGTGTAACTTGTGCTCGGCCAACTCCCTTGGGACTCCAGGCATATCGACAGGCTTCCATGCGAAGATGTCCCAATTCTCACGGAGGAATTTTACGAGCTCGAGTTCCTATTGGGGATCCAAATCGGTTGCAATGTTGGTGCATTTGTCTTTATCTGTGGGATGTATCTGTACCCTCTTGGTCTCTCCGGCTGACTCGAATGAACATGTCTTCTTTGGTTGCAGTAACTCGGATGAGTCAGCGGCTTTTTTGTACTCGGCCAGCTCGACCTCAGCCATTTGCTGGTCAGCTATCAGGACTCCTTCTGCAGCAGTTCTTCGGCTTGCTTGTAGTCTCCCGAGACAGTGATCACGTCGTGCGGGCCAGGCAACTTTAGTTTCAGATAGTCATAACAGGGGATGGCCATGAATTTTTCATAGGCTGGTCATCCGACTAGGGCATGGTATGCACTCGGAAAATCCACCACTTCAAAGGTGATCTTTTCTTTTCAGAAATTACTCGGAGTACCAAAGACCACATTGAGGGAGATCATTCCGAGTGAGTATGCCTTTTTCCCCGGGATTATCCCTTGAAATTCCAGATAGCTTTTACGGAGCTTGGACATTGGAATGTTCATGCTCTTCAGAGTGCTTGCATATAAGATGTTAATTCCACTGCCACCATCCATCAAAACATTTCTGATCCTGAAGTTCCCATTCCCTGTTTCCACAAAAGGATCCACAATCAGAGCATGCCTTCCTGGGTGAGGGATGTGAGGAGGCTGATCCGACTGGTCGAAGGTGATTGGGACGTCAGCCCACTTCATATAACTCGGAACTGCCGGAGCTGCTGAGTTGACTTCTCTGAACCTTATCTTTTCTACCCTCTTCGACTCCCGCCCTGCGAAGATGACTAAAACTCCGTCTTCTCTTGGGAAGCCTTCGCTGTCCAAATCTGGGCTGGGCGCTTTCTTTTTTCCGGTATCCTTATCTTTTTGGGGACCTGTCCTTGCATTCTGGGCCGCTCTTTTGATCAGGCGACATTGCCGAGCTATATGCTTTGGAATGACTAACTTTCCCTCGGCATCTCGGGTGGTGTGAAGAGGACAAGGTTGATGCAGGACTTCATCATCATTGGACGGCTTTTTCTGCCGCGGCTGCCACTCCTTTCGTGCCTGGCCCTTGCCATGAATTCCTGAAGCGTTTGCTTCGGCCACTAACTCTGCGTCCGTTGGGGCGTCCTCTGCCTTTCGCTTGTTTTTGCCTCCAGTCTTCTGCTTCGGGTTAGGCGCCGAGTTGTTGCCTCCTCTATGATGCTAGTTCTTCTGCCGAATCTCCTCTTCACCGTTGGCATATTTATTTTCTATCTCTATCAGTTTTCCCAGTGAGGTGACATGAGGTGACCTTGCCAACTTGAGACACAGCTCTTTGTACTCGACGCCTTGCTTGAAGGCATGAATAGCCTGGAACTCGGAGACTCCTTCAACCGAGTTATGAAGTGTGATCCATCTCTGGATATAATTCCGAGTAGATTCAGTACTGCTCTCTACACACAATTGTAGCTCGGTTAGTCCACCAGGTCTCTTGTAAGTCCCTTCAAAATTCTTGACGAACACTTTCTCGAGGTCTTCCCAAACCCAGATGCTACTAGGGGGGAGTTGATTTAACCATGCCCGAGCTGAGCCTTCTAGCATCAATGGCAGGTGCATCATGGCTATCTCGTCTCCTCCCCCTCCGATTTGCACGGCTATTCTGTAATCGTCTAACCATGTCTGAGGTTTAGCATCACCTCGGTATTTATCCACCCATTGAGCTATCCTGAAGTGGGGCGGAATAGGGGTCGACCTAATCCTTTCGCTGAAGCAAACTGGCCCGGTGGCCATTGAGGGCCGAGCTTGGTCCAATCACAACTCAATCATATGGAGAGCCGAGAGTCGTACCCACTTGTCTAAGAAGACAAGGCCAAGCACATAACACTCTTGGAAAGCATCGTACGTGAGGGGCATCCCATCCAAGCCGGATGATCAACTGAGATGGGTCCTCATCGCCCGATCACAAGTCTAAATGATTATGGGTGGTGAAATCCCATACTCATAGACAATTCTCCTCAACGATATTATCGATTGAATTATAACACTTACATAAACAGACTCCATCCCGATCACCTAGTCGGGATCTCGGGCGGGCTCAATCATATAACAAAGTGTGCCACGTGACAGAGTCACGAGCAATCGCATCGCGATGCCCCAAGCTGCGCACATGTAAGGGCCACTTGGTGTATAAAATACCGCCAGAAAGAACACAACTAAGTTATCGAAAACCCATACTAAGACATGCATGTTATAATCATACACGCAGCACACATGTCTATTATGAACAGCAGGTATCATCACATAACTCTACAAAGTACTTCTTTATTGACTTTTACATAGAGCATAAAAAGATCATATGACCATGATCCATTATTACATCAAAAAACAAAAGCAAATTAGGTCTGAGTATAGACAATTTTAACAAATGGCTTAGAGAAGCCTTGTTCAACAAACATGCCCTTCCACGAGGGACCAGACTGCTGTCTGGAACTATACTACAATGGTCAACTTCGAGCTTCATGAAGGTGACTCCATCGGGGTCCGGGTTCTCATCTAAAACATAGAATAAGCAAACGTGAGTACAAAGTCGTACTCAGCAAGACTTACATCAGAACTACACTACTCATGCTCAAGTTTCAAGGTAAAGGAGGTGGGGTTCAACATGCAGAAGTGCCAGCTTTGACTTGGCTAGTCCTGTACTACGAGTACCAGACTTGAGGTAAGAAGCGAACACGAGTCCACTACCAAGTCTCCAACCAATACACCACTATGGATACTTCCTCGACTTCCCCACGAGGAAGCACACCATAGCACTCACGCTTATCTTGCGAGTTTTATAAGTATCCATTAAGTTGTCTAATAATCAAGTAGAGGTCTCCAAGTAGTCCATAACCGCGGACACGGCTAATCGAATAGTTTATTAACCCTGCAGGGGTGTACATCTTCACACGCGTGTCATCACTTATCGCCTCGTTCTTGTCACCCTTCAAGCGGGTGTCGGACGTGTATGAAACCAAGGCACTACCCTCACATCACCTTCTCTAATCTAGGAGTCGACTACCTGAGTTTGTCACCGCTCGAGAGTCTGGCCGGTTCTACGAAACGGACTCAGATAATGCAAGGGACCGAGACGCCACCTTTGACAGATGGTTTCGCTGCCTCACAGGTCCACCCACATATCTATGGTTAAGTCAAATGGAAAGCCCGAATCTAGTTTGACTCCTGGACCGGATCGGGTACGTAAAGAGGCCAAACGGGGCTGCCATAAACCATACATGTGGTCATACTCTTTGTCTTGGATCACAAAACAGGAACTCGGGGCCTAGGGCAGTGTTCAATGAGACAACACACTGTGTACTCCTACACAGCCTCTCATCGTTCACCTTTGTTTAGGGTGGATTCACCAACACAGTTTCAGCTTCATCAGTAACATGAACACAACCATCCCGACTCACAGATCAAAGTAACCTCATTGTAAACTCTAAGCATGCAATAAGAAGTAACAGTTGCATGGGACACATGCTCATCATTCAACTCCTATATCTGCTAGGATTGTGGTTTTCTTAAGACGGTGACAAAATGATAGGTCATGCATCGGAATGGGTTCAACTATGCGAAAGAACGTGTCTCAGTGATCTCCTAAACATGCATAAGCGAGACGGAGAGGGAAGTAGGATTTTATAGACACGATCAATGGGGTTTTCTTGCGTTGCTGATGATACATGGGGTTTACCGATCTTCTTCTTCTTCGGGGGTGATCACCGTCTCGGAAACACTGTCATCGGAGGCAATCATCAACAAGGGGGGGACAACTTCGGAAGTAAATGCACAAGCACATGACCATGTTGTCCATGATGTGAATTCTACTGATTTGTGGCACATTTGATTTAAATGAAGTGTATTGCATTTGAAATGCAAATTCAAACTCCATATGTTGTCCAAATTAGCCAAGTTGCATTTGCTAGTGTTTGATCATTGTAAACCATCTTGACATGTGCATGATATACTTCTGATGTACAAGTGATCATGTTTGCATTGCATTGGTTGAAGTTGTAATAGCATTTGAATTCAATTTGAATTAATTCCAATTAAGCCAAATAGAAAAAGCTACTGGTCCCAATTTAAGATCAACTCAAACATGGTTGAAAGTTGATTATTTGGATAGAGAATTTTCTGCGGATCATTTTTCATATATTATTTGTCCAATTTGGAGTTAAGGTTTAAAAGTTATTGAATTTCAAAGTTTATTCTTTTGGAATTACTGGAATTATTTTAAACAGGAAAAAGGCTTTTCTACATCAGCATTGTGTCATGCTGACGTCAGGACTGCTGACTGGTCAAACTGACCAGTAGGGCCGGGATGTCAGTGGTTGTATGTTTAATCTCCGTGGTTATCTAAATTAAGCCGAAATGATTAGGGGGTGGGGGCCACTGTCAGTGTCACTGGGGCGGATTAGGTGGGTGGTTAAGCACTAATCGCCCAGCCACATCAGCAAAGGCCGACAGCTAAACGCCGGCGACACCAGACGCGGCGGCGCTCGCACGGGACGGCGGTGCAGGGCTCCAAAGGCCAAACGGAGGGAACTTGCGTGCTCCTCGTTCTCACCCGCGTCAAATGGAGCAGATGGGGGTCTCCTGGGCTGTGGGAAACTCCACCGGCGACGACTCACGCGCGGCGGCCGGAGTTGAGCTCGACGGGCGCGGTGATTTCGTCCACGGGGAGGAGCGCTGCAAGGGGAAAAAGAAGGGGAAGCTCACCCCAGTGCTAACAGAGAAGACGGCGGGGTCGCAGGAGCTCCGGAGGCGACGAATTCCTCGCCGGTGTGCGGCGGCTGTGGCGGAGGAAGAAAGCTCGATTTTCCATCGTCGGAGCTCTCCATCTCGCGTAAGTTGGCTTGGTGACGAAGTCGACGACGGGGAACGCGATGGACACGCCGGTTTGCCTCCTCGACGTCGTTGGCCACGCCGGGGCGCGACAGTGCTCTGCGGCGGCAACGGCGAGCTTCGGTTGTCGACGAACACGGCGAGACAGGGCGAGGAAGAGCTGCGCTGGAGGGGGAAAGTGTTCAGGAAGGAGCAGGGCGTCTTCGTGGTGCGTAGTTGTGGCCTGGGAAGCTGCTGCGTGGCCACGGCTCGTCGGCGGCGTCGGTGGAGTGCTGCATGCATTCCACCGAGCACCTTGGGGCGCGGGGGAGGAAGAGACAAAATGGGGAGGTGGGCTGGGCCGTGGGGGTTTAGTTGGGCCCGAGGCCTATAGGGGTGGGCTGGGTTTCCTTTTTCTTTTTTATTCTTTGTTTTGTTCTGTTTTCTATTTCTGTAAATTGTTTTGCTCTGGATAAAATAGCAAAGCATTTTGTAAAATCCTCAAAACTTTTATGTGACCTTACATGGAATAACACTAGCCACTCACAAGTTTTGGGAATTTTTGAAATTCAAATAATTTGAATTTCAATTCAAGTAGGGTCATTATTTAAATTCCAAGCTACTTTTTGGATTTTTGAAAAATCTATGAGGAGTCGATTAATCCCAAATCACTTTTAAAATGATCACACTCATTTTTAGGATTTTTCAACATATCCAAAATAATTTTGGAAAAAGATTTATTCCTGGCCTTTTATGTTAATTCTTTAGGGCTTTTATTTTCCCCATTTTTGAATATCTTTTGATTTTTTCACATGATGCAAAGGGGAACTCAAACCCTAGCACTTACCCAAGTTGGGGTTCTGACAGTGACGTTCTTGCAGGGGGAACTTGGGAATGAATTCGCTGCTGTGATGTACTGACAGCAGCATTTTGATTCACTGCAGTTTGCAGCAAAAACGCCAGGTGCTGAATTTCCTCGGCTGCCGATCCACTGGGCTGCAGAGAATTTACAATCCGAGTAGCCGCTATGAGGTTTTCTACTGGGGTAACTATAGCCCGGAAAGGTTCCCGGCCTGGGCCCCGCAGTTGTCGGCTTGTTCTGCTTTGCCTGAGCCGAGCTACCTCCTGAGAATGGCGCTCCAAGGTGTTTTCTAGCTCGGCCAGGCGCTCTCGCTCAGCCAAGTTAGTTAATTTGGATGCCTCCAGGCCTCGCCCTTCTGGAGTGCTTGTGTCGATGGGGGTGTTTAGCAGCCGCTCAACCGCTTCTGCTTCTTCCTGCTCCTCCCGAGTAAGGGGGCGGGGTTGTTGACTTGCTTTTCCAAGATCTAACCTTCGGAAAGCAGATACACGCCGGGCCGGCTCCCGAGTGCCAGCCCTGGATGGACTGTTAGCTTTTTCTCGGGCGGGATTATCCCGAGCTGGCGATGGCTAAGAGGGTGGAGTCTCAGCCATGCACACTTCCGCAACAGCGATTGGGGCGCTGCTGCTGCTTTCTTTCTCGGCGCCCGACTCGGGGTCAGACGCCGCCATGCCTTCTTCTTCGACCGAGTCGAACAGAGGCAAGAGAGATGCTGTGGAGCCTTCTCTTGCGATCAGTTCATCCAGGGCCTTCTGGACCGACTTCACCGAGTCGATGACTTCCACCTGCTGAATCTGGACCGATTTTCCACGATGATGAGCGCGCGGGCGGCCCGAGTGCTTCTTATGGCGGACAGATAACGGCGCGAGTGCTTGACGATGGGCCGACAATTGGAGGTGTAGGGCCCCCGACTCATCAGCTCGGAACTGGATGCTGCCTCTTGAAGGCAGCAATTGTGCCTGGAGCGGAGAATCCACCAACCAGGCGGAATCGTCAGCTACGAAAGCCAACGATCCGAAATGGAAAACCTCTCCGACGATGAGCTCGGGGCCGTGAACCGACGAAGAGGATGAGGAAAACGCCATCTCTACGACTGGTGATCAACTCAGCCCCACGGTGGGCGCCAACTGTCAGGGATATAATCCTGAAAATAGATATAGGGGTATGAAAGGAGCTAAATGAATCTGTACGTGGAGTGGTTGACGCAGGGAAAATTATACAGGTTAGGCATCTCCTTAGAGATAAAAACCTTAGTCCTGTCCCAGGCTGACTGGGGTGTTCTTGCTCAAGAGTATGAGGATTAGAATTTCGCGTGCCCAAACCGAAGGAGGGGGGAGGCTTATATAGAGTGTGCCCCTGCCCCTTAATTCCTTGGTCTTAAATGGGTCTTGATTATAGGATTAAATGCGTACTAAATACAGAAAATAGTATGCCCATTACTACTAATAAAGGAGGAGAAACGCCCGCGGTCTTGAATGCTTCCTGTCTGTTGCGTTTTGTCATCCGAGTAAGGAATGGCTCGCCGATCTCTTCCGAGTGCCGATCTACTAGGATCTTGCTGGACTTCCGAGTAGCTGCGTACTCGGAAGTGGTTTCTGATCTCCGAGTAACCTGTTACTCGGAGATCGTTGATGCTCCAAGTTTTTAGTGATCTTATTTTGTTGGGTGTGTTTGGAAAACCAAGGGCTTAAGGGTATCCCTTGGTTTCCCTTGCCTAGGGGTATGCCTTTAGTATTACCACGACACACCCCACCGAAGCTATCCGACACAAAGTAGCCCATCCTTCGGAATCAACGGAGAGGTCATCCGCCAAACTATATCCTATGTACGCCGGGCTTTGGACCCTAACCCGAACGTACTCCTGCATGGTGCGTGACTGGCCGGTGAAGCAAAATCAAAGAAAATACAAATACACCTCTCGAGCAAGAGAAGACAACACCACTTCCCTGCAATCAGCCCGCGATACTGCTGACATCTGAAGACCCTCGAACGAGACTACGATGCAGGGGAGCCCACACTCCTCATACCACGTGTAGGTAGTGCGTACAAGCCAAAAGGCTACTCAAGACATCCGCCGAACCATTTAGCATTTTAATTAACCTGCGTGACAACCGTTATCGTTGTCTCGACTTAACTGACACGCGGACAACGACAGCAGTCAGGACCACCAGTACATCGGTGCCTGCCCTGTCGTCCCACCAAGTCTCTGCGGTTACCAACAAGGTGAACCGTCTCCTTACCTTGTCTCGCGTGTGCTCTTGGTAGATCTCGACTTTCGTGGTTTGGTAACTCTCGCTACATACGAGCAGGGGCCAAGCACGCCAGTACGTCGGTCGTACCCTACATGTCGTTCCCGACGCAATACTGCTCGCGGGCACCGTTGGGTCGCCCGACTTCTTACCTTAAGGACAACCGTGCTCAGGTACCTAGATCGGCTATACAGAGCCAGCAACGAGTGGAGTACAAGGATTACTCCTTGATAGCTCGCACTTGATGGTGGCTCGGCAGAGCCGAGCTAGGGGACCTTAGGCGCTGTCTGCATTGTACCGTACCTGTGCAGTTATATATATTTTGTATCCGCATCACTCCCAGAGTGGTCACGGCCCGCTATCTAATCCGAGCTAACAATGCGCAGGGCTCACTGCTGAAATAATGAATAAGTATAATAGGCACCATAGGATAAAGGAGGTACATCAAGGGGCGACAAAAACAGGCTATGCAATTGAATAGGATTGTAATCGTAGCAACAGTAGTAACAATGCCTAGTGTAAGAAATGTACGGAAAAGATAGGCGCTATCTGGAGAAGAGAAAGGCTCTGCTTGCCTGGTAGCTCGACGATAGGGGTACGGTCGTCGACGAAGTAGTCGTACCCAGCAACGGTGTAGTCGGCGGTAGCAGCGGGGTCTACCGAAGAATAAAGGGGGGGAGAAACAATAAATACACAGCAATAATAGCAATACAATTACAAGACATGTCAAATGCATGGTTAACTGTGTTCTAACGCAGTGCAAGGTGTATTGCTCAGAGTGGGAATTCATCCGGGGATGAAATACCGGCTCCGGGTGATTATCGACAAACGACCCGGAGGGGGGGGAATGCCGATGTTCGTTGTGTTAGAGGGGTGTGGATGGTATACGGATAGTGTATCCGTGATCGTTGATGCATTCCGAACAACTTTTATGTTCAGAACATTTTCATCCGGAGAGTTTTACTGGTACCGGGTAATTACCGGACAGACGATCCAGAGGGGGAAGTCTCATTTTCGGTATGTTAGAGGGGTGCGGTGGGTATGCGGGTAGCGTATTTGTTATATTTTTCTGATCAATTTAGATGCATAAAGTTTTTCAATCGGACTTACGGTTTAAAAGATATTGAATTTTAAAGTTATAATCATTTTAAAACAATTTCTGGATTTTCTTTTATTTATAAATTCAACATTATCAACAAGCTTATCCAAACAGTGCTGACAGAAGGGGCCCACTTGTCATACACAAGAGGTGTTTGACTGGTCAAACTGACCAGTGGGTCCCATGTGTCATAAACACATATATTAAGATCCAATTTATTTAATCTAAATAACCAATGGGGTCCACATGTCATACACACTAGTGTTAATAATCATTTAAAATTAATCCAGTGATTATCTTAAGTGCATGGGCCCACATGTAAGTCTAACAGGGTAATTTCTAACAGTTTTCTTTTAGATTTAATCATCTGGCCTTGGGCCCACCTGTCATTGCCACAAGTATCTTAACAGGGTTTTAATTAAATCTAATGGCCTCGGGCCCAGTTGTCATAGGTAGTGGGGTTAACTAAAAGGTTATTTAGCCCATAATTAAACTGGGCCAACTCCACTAGTCAGGGGCACACCTCACCGGCTTAAGCCAGTGGGTGCCCACCGGCGACACAAGCACGGCGGCGAGGCCCACAGGCTGGAGGGGTTGCGGTGGGGGGATGGATCTGGCCCCCGTGTGAGCGAGGCATGCGCACGTCGGGTGTGGTCAAGGGCGCGGGTGCACGCTCGGTCGGGGAGGCCACAGCGGGCGCCTGGTGGCCATGGCTTCGACGGTGAGGAGAACCGCCCGCCTCCGACAAAAAATGGGAGCAACAGAAGGCGGGGATCAAGCGCGGGCGAAGCCCCACATCGTCCAGTGGAGAATGAGACTGCAAGGGAGGTTGGGTCGACGGCAATGGCGAGCACAGTGGCGACAGGGATCTCCTGCGGCGGCCGGGGCAAGAACGGACGAGGACGACGAACTGGTACACAACAGCGAGCGCGTGATGGGAAAAAATGGAGAAGGGTTCACAGTGGACTCGATGACGAGGTCGGCGATGTCGAGCAGCGGCCGCATACGACGAATCGAACGACGACAGTCGGCGGCCATGGCGGAGGAGGCAACGCGATTGGGTCGATGCGGTAGTCTTCGGCCCGAGCTCGAGGGTGGAGACGACCTGGAGGACCCCAGCGGTGCTCTTGGGCATGCTCCCGTGTCTCGGCGAGCATGGTGGCCGTGGCGGCGCACTTGTACATGGCAACAGCGGCGACAGGCTTGGGTGGGGAGTGAGGCACAGAGGGGAGAAAGGGGTGTCTGCCCGATCTAGGGTTTGCTGGGAGGGGGGCTTGCCGTGGCCTTGTACACGCCGGGGGCAACCGTGGATGGTCGCCACGGCGACCGCGGCCATGGCCTCCGTGGGATAGCTTCCACGCTACCTCCATGAACAGGAGGTAGAAGACAAGTGGGGTGAGAGCTGGGCCGGGTAGTTGGGCCTCGCCCTAGGCGTAGGATAGATCCATTTTTTTATTTTCTTTGTTTTCTTTTCTGTTTGTATTTTTTTTATCTAGGTTTTGATTTTTGTAAAATGTTATACTCGCCCCAATATTAGTGTTACACTTTACCATGATGCCACAAAAAGTTTGGCCCACAATAAAATTCATTTAGATTTTATTCAATGCACTAAATATTAAATGGAGCTATTTTTTCTTCTGTCTTGGTTTATTTAAATTCTCAAAACATTGTAATAAATTACCACTGCTATTTTATTATGACCCCATGATTATTTGCTATTTAATAAAATTGATTGCACAATTTTTGGTAAAGGTTTATTTTCCACTTTGTTGTTAATTCCATCCAAAGGGAATTTTGAATTATGATTTGAATCAAGGTGATCAAAGAATGGTTAATCACAGGGACTTGGTAGTAATCAAATGTGATTACTGTAGTGTGACACCCGGGGTGTTACACCTAGGACCCGAGTTTCGGGTATTGTGTCTCTTGACGAGCGTGCTGATACGTCCAAAAAGCATCACTATTTTATATTGTGATTTCACTCTATTCATTGATATATTCCACTTTAAAGTATTGTTCTTATGTTGTTTTGGCTTATTTTACATAGTTTACAACTTTCCGGTGCCGAAGCAGCAGAACCAGAATTCAGCGGTAAAAAGTGGATACCAAGTTGCTGAATCAGATCAACTCCAAATGCGATGAAATTTTACGGGGAGCTGTTTTATGAAGATTGACTGGGGATCACCGAAGGAGGAGGTGAGGGGACCCACCAGGCAGCCAAAAGGGTGCCTGGCGCGGCTCCCCTCCTGGCCGCTCCAAGCACCCTCCTGAGTGCCTGGTGGCCCCCCTCGGTGCCCCCTTTCGCCTATATAAACCCCCTGGGGTGGAAACCCCTAAACAAGAGTTGTTTCCGTGTTTCGCCGCCGCCACGGGGCGGAAACCTACAGAGGAGAAAATCCATCTCCGTCGGGCAGATTCCGCCGGGGAGATCACCTCCCGGAAGGGGAGATCGTCGCCATCATCATCATCATTGTCACAGGCATCATCGAGATCATCATCAACATCATCCCCAACATCAGCACCATCTCCATCTCCATCCCATCTCATCTCACAATTGCAACTTGTGTTGTAATCCGTACTATCTATCCTCTCTACTCTGTTGGTTTTGGTTAATACTTTGTGGTGAATGCTATTGAGTTTAGTTGGAGAAATATCATTGTGTCCAGATTGTTTATCACCCATCTATCACCTCTGATCATGATCTCTTTTATGTCTTGTGAGTAGTTACTTTAGTTCTTGAGAACATGGGAGAAGTCCAGTTGTTAGTAGTCATACTATGTTGAAGTATTATGTGTTGTTTGATACTTAAGTTGTGTTGTTATTTCTCTAGTGGTGTTATGTGAGTCGAACACATAACACTTCACCTTTCATGGGCCTAGGGGAATACATTGTGCACAAAGGATGCTTATGGTGGGTTGCCGGAGTGACAGAAACCTGAACCCCAGTTCGCAGACTTTTGCACAAGGGAGTTATGGATCCTTGATCGTAATGCTGTGGTTAGGCTTATGCCATAATTACTACCTTGTATTTGCGGATGCTTGCAAGGTGTGTAATCATAAGAGTACACGTATCTTAGTCTAGAAGGTGTACTAGCATTGATCCACCCACCGACACTTATCAACACGATACATATTACTTGGCGGAGTTGTGTGAAAGTGACTTGACTATCTCTCCCGTGTTTTCTCGAGAACGCTTTAGCTTTTATAAGTTAAGTTCCTAGGCTTATCCTTCTTAAAGGATTGGGCCACTTGCTACTCCTCAGTTACCCTGTTTACTTTGCTTGTCTTTTACTTTTCTGTTGCTTAAACCAAAAACCCCTAAATATTTACCTTTAAGTGTTTGTAGCCCTTTCCTTATCCAGTGTCACTTATCAACACCTTCTGCTCCTCGTGGGATCGATACTCTTATTTATCGAAAAGCTACAATTGATCCCCTAGACTTGTGGGTTATCAAGAATCGTTTATTGGCGCGGTTAACAGGGAAGGCAACCCAACTAAACCTATTAACTTCTCCACCATCAACGAGCTTTTCTGGTGCAGTGCCGGGGAGTGTAGCGCTATTGGTAAGTGAAGCCGGTAAGGCAACTTTTATTTTCTGTTGTTACTTTCAGTCCTTATGGACTCTTCTGTTGTTGGTTCGTTGCTGGTAAGGAGCCGCCTCACGACTGTGGTGGTCACTCCTACCCCTACTGAAATTTTGCCCTATAAAATACCATCTGGTATTTTTGATTATGTCTTGGCTAATCGTTATACAGGAAAAGGACATCCGGGTGAACACCTTCTATATTTATCACAATTATGTTCTTTATTTAAGCTTGCAGGTGTGACGATGGAGTTCGTCATGAAGAAACAATTCTCGATATCACTCAAAGATAAAGCTTCAGATTGGTATAAGCTACTCGATAACTCTGATGTGCTTGAATGGCCAGATCTTATGTCTCTCTTTTATGCAAAGTTTTATCCTCTTCGTGAAATTCACCAAGACAGGAACTACATCTACAACTTTTGGTCTCGCGACGGAGAGAGCATCGCTCAAGCTTGGGGGAGACTGAAGTCCCTGATGCTCAAATGCCCAAACCATGAGCTCCCCAAGGAAATTATACTTACAAATTTTTATGCCAGGCTTTCTCGTCAGGACAAAGAGATGTTGGATGCCTCCTGTAGTGGGGTATTCCAGACCAGAAGGATGGAAGAAAAATGGGATCTTACAGAAAGGATCCAGAAGAACACTGAAGACTGGGAAATTGATAAAGGTATTGAACCCGCTATAAACTATGAGCATGACTACATTGAGAGTTATGTGAAGACTGATTACTTTAATACCTTTTGCTCTAAAATTGGTCTTGATTCCCAGCTAATGGTTGACTTTTGCAAGGATTTTGCTTCTCATATTGATTCTTCCGGGAAGAAGGAGAGTCAACATCATAAACCTTTCAAGGAGTCACCAATTGAGATTAATGTTACTGATCCTGTTTTACCTGTAGTTGTGTATGAACAGCCTCCTTATCCCTCCAGGATAAAGGAGCCCTCTTTTGTTACAGGTATTCTAAACAAGAATCGAAGGACCACTGACGAACCTGAGGACATGATCAAGGTCCAGCCTCAAGTTGCAATGGTCAAGGATCTGGTAACCAGTGATATCCAAGAATCCACTATTAGTTTTTGTGCTGTTGCCACTAACATTGTCACAGCCAGGAACAAAGGCCCAATTTCAGGTACACCAGTTGTATCTGTCAAAATAGGAGATCATAATTACAATAGGCTATGTGATTTGGGATCTAGCGTCAGCGCTATTCCCTTCACACTTTATCAAGAGATCATGCATGAGATTCAGCCGTGTGAGATCTAGGACATTGATGTCACTATCCATCTTGAAAATAAACAAACAATCTCTCCAATTGGGATTGTAAGAGATGTTGAAGTACTCTGCGGGAAGGTAAAATATCCTACAGACTTTCTTGTACTTTGTTCAGTGCAAGATAGTTTTTTCACTATTATCTTTGGTAGGCCCTTCCTCAGCACTTGCGGAGCTATAATAGATTGCAAAAAAAGGTAAAGTTTCTGTTGAATTCAACGGTGAGCCGTATGGATTTAATTTTTCTAAGTTTTCTAAGCAACCTCGTGGTCCTGACCTGTCAAGTAATGATAAAATTATTGAAGAAATTTCTTCCATTGCTATTCCTCCTAATGACACTTTGCAGCAATTTATGGAAGACCACGAGAATGATATACATATGCAGGAAAGCGATGAACTAGAAGACATATTTTTAAGACAAACTCCCATCCTGAAGCACAACCTCCCGGTTGAACCTTTAGGAATCCTCTCGCAGCCGAAAGAAGACCCGGTGTTCGACCTAAAACCACTACCCGATACGCTCAAGTATGCTTATTTAGATAAAAAGAAAGTATATCCTGTTATTATCAATTCTAACCTTTCAGGGTATGAAGAAGAGCGATTATTGGAGACACTCCGCAGACACCGAGGTGCTATTGGATATACTCTTGATGATCTCAAGGGTATTAGTCATTCCATTTGCCAACATACTATCAATCTCGAGCCCGATGCTAAACCGGTTGTTGATCATCAACGACGATTGAACCCAAAGATGAAGGACGTGGTTAGGACGGAGGTTCTCAAACTTCTAGCCGCAAGTATCATCTATCCTATAGCTGATAGTAAGTGGGTAAGTCCCGTTCATTGTGTTCCTAAGAAAGGAGGTATGACTGTTGTTCCTAATGATAAAAATGAACAAATACCTCAGAGGACTATTATTGGATATAGAATGTGTATTGATTTCAGGAAGTTAAACAAGGCCACCCGGAAGGACCACTATCCTTTGCCCTTTATTGATCAGATGCTCGAGCGGTTGTCTAAAAACACCCACTTCTGCTATCTTGATGGGTACTCTGGCTTCTCCCAGATTCACGTCAACACCGCGGATCAAGAGAAGACCACTTTCACGTGTCCTTACGGTACTTATGCTTATAGGCGTATGCCTTTCGGTTTGTGTAATGCACCTTCTACTTTTCATAGGTGTATGTCTGCAATATTTCATGCTTTCTGTGAGGATATTGTAGAAGTTTTCATGGACGACTTTTCCCTCTATGGAAACTCCTTTGACACTGTCTCCACAATCTTAATAAAGTTTTTCAGAGATGTGAAGAAACAATTTTGGTGCTCAATTGGGAGAAGTGCCATTTCATGGTTAACGAAGGGATAGTTCTTGGACACAAGATTTCCGAAAGGAGAATTGAAGTGGACAAGGCAAAAATTGAAGCTATTGAAAGGATGCCCTATCCAAGGGACATCAAAGGTATTCGTAGTTTTCTAGGTCATGCTGGTTTCTATAGAAGATTTATCAAGGACTTTTCTAAGATCTCGAGACCCCTTACCAATCTTCTCCAGAAGGATGCCCCTTATGTATTTGATGAAGATTGTAAGGAAGCTTTTGAAGTTCTTAAGAAAGCCTTGATAACCGCTCCTATAGTACAACCACCTGACTAGAATTTTCCCTTTGAAATTATGTGTGATTCTAGTGATTTTGCTGTTGGAGCTGTTTTAGGACAAAGGGTTGAAAAGAAGTTGAATGTCATCTACTATGCCAGCAAAACACTTGATAGTGCTCAAAAGAATTATGCTACTACCGAGAAGGAATTCTTGGCAGTGGTGTTTGCTTGTGATAAGTTTAGGCAGTATATTGTTGATTCTAAAGTTATTATTCATACTGACCATACTGCCATTAAGTATCTTATGCAGAAAAAGGATGCCAAACCAAGACTCATTAGATGGGTACTCCTTCTTCAAGAATTTGATTTGCAGATTGTCGATAGAAAAGGAGAAGACAATCCGGTGGCGGATAATATTTCAAGGATGGAAGATATCCCGCACGATGCTGTTCCAGTCAACGACAATTTACCAGATGAATAGCTTGCTGTTGTAAAAGTACAATCTCATTCCGACCCTTGGTTTGTAGATTATGCTAATTTTATCGTTGCAAAGTTTTTGCCTCCAGGTTTCACATTTCAGTAGAGGAAAAAATTCTTCACGGATTTGAGGCATTACTTTTGGGACGATCCACATCTTTATAAAGAAGGTGTGGACGGGATCGTAAGAAGGTGTATACCGGAGCACGAGCAGCAGGACATTCTTCGACAATGTCACGATAGTCCCTATGGAGGACATCATGCCGGTGAAAGGACCGCACATAATGTTTTACAATCAGGTTTTTATTGGCCTACTCTCTTTAAGGACGCCCGAAGGTACGTTCTATCTTGTGATAAGTGTCAGAGAGTTGGTAACATTAGCAGGAGAAATGAGATGCCTATGAATTACTCACTAGTGATCGAACCTTTCGATTGCTGGGGTTTTGATTTTATGGGTCCTTTTCCTCCTTCACACAAGTACACACACATCTTAGTTGCTGTTGATTATGTAACCAAGTGGGTTGAAGCAATCCCCACTGAGAGTGCTGATCACAAGACATCTTTGAAAATGCTCAAAGATGTAATTTTTCCTAGGTTTGGAGTACCAAGGTACCTCATGACAGATGGAGGGTCACACTTCACGCATGGAGCTTTTAGGAAAGCTCTAGCCAAGTACGATGTCAATCATAGGATTGCATCACCGTACCACCCTCAAACTAGTGGGCAAGTTGAGCTCACCAATAGGGAGATCAAGTTGATCTTGCAGAAAACAGTAAACAGTTCTAGAAAGGACTGGTCAAAGAAGTTAGGAGATGCTTTGTGGGCATATAGAACTGCTTACAAAAACCCCATGGGTATGTCTCCATATAAGATGGTCTATGGAAAGGCTTGCCATTTACCATTAGAGTTAGAGCATAAAGCTTTATGGGCTGTCAGAGAGCTGAATGCTGACCCAAAGTTAGCTGGTGAAAAGCGTCTCATGAACTTGACTTCTCTAGATGAGTGGAGAAGTGAAGCTTACGAGAGCGCTAAAATGTTCAAGGAAAAGGTAAAGAAGTGGCACGATAAAAGAATTCTGAAACGTGAATTTAATGTTGGTGATAAAGTTTTGTTGTTTAGATCTCGTTTCAGGTTTTCTCCAGGTAAAGTACTTTCCAGATGGGAAGGACCTTTTCATATCGAAGAAGTATATCGGTCGGGTGCAATCAAGATCAATAATTTCGAAGGCACCAAACCTCAAGTTGTGAATGGACAAAGACTCAAACATTATGTGGCAGGTGATCCAATCAATGTGGATGCAAGCATGATATATACAAGTACTCATGAAGAACATGTTGCAGCCCAGTTTCAGACTCCGGCAGGAGCAGAATTAGAAAAGGTATGAATTATGGTAAGAAAACACCGCGAACGTCAAAAAAAGTTAACTTTTCAGAGTTTTTGCGAAATTAGGAAAATTACAAGCCCGAGTGGAGCCGGAGAGGAGCTCCAGGGAGGCCAGGAGGCCCCCTGGCGAGGCCCCACTCCTGGCCACGCCGGGCACCCTCCTGGCTTCCCTGGACTCCGCCTCCGACTCCACCTAGGCTTGAAACCTTCCTTCTGTTGCAGAAATTTTGCTATATATTTGCCCGGATAGTCCCGGCACCGTATCTCTCGATTTCGCATGTTTTCTTTCTTGGTCTGTTTCCGCCAGGAAAACTTTCAGCAGATCTAGGTGCCATGGCTTCTCCAAGTTCCCCCAAGTACAAGTTCGTCGTCAACGTCATCAACCCTTACCTCTGTGAGGTGAGGAAGCACCCCCAGGTCCTTCGTGTGGAGGACGGTGTTCTCCACAAGGAAGATCTGAAGGGACCTGTCAAGGAAGGGAGCACCGAGGAGCGGCTGAAGGAGATGGAACATGAGGTCTTCAAGTTCAAGAAGATGGTGGAGCGCGGTGTTGAAGCTAACTTCGACATCATGAACGAGATCGCGGCTTCCCACAAGAAGGAGATGAAGGAGATGTGGTCAAGTTTGGTCGCATTAGAAGAAAAAGTTTATGAACTCCAAGCACAGATCTATGATCTGCAGAACCAGAACTGTGAGCATGAACTAAAGTTTCTGGGCATGGGTTTCGGTGCTGAGTGCAGGATCTTGGAGACGGGAATGTCCTTCGAGACTGGAGAACAACTGCCATGGAAGCGCTTCGCCAAGGAGTACCTGACTGAGAAGAACAAGAATGAGGAGTGAAACTCCTCGGGTAATGGCACCCCCTTAGCTTGTTCCAAGCTTGGGGGAGTGCCCGGTATCTTTATCTTTATGTTTTTCTTTAGGAGTCAAGTAGAGTCATATCATGTCTAGGGAGGTCACTTTATGAAATAGGTGTTGCTTTGAGGTCTATCACTCCTCTTGTGGAGAGCTTTTTATCCGTCAGTGTGGAGTCGTCTATGAAGGAATATTAATGAGAAGTCTATTGGTTTCTTCACTGCACTTGGTATTCTCTTCACACAATCGACATTATGAGCTGATTCTTATGGGGAGTATTGACCTTATATCAGGTATGGCTTCGAAAACTTTATTTAATCTTGGAAACTATAGCTTTGGTCATAACAACAAGCATGTTTTTCTCAAACTAGCGACATAGCCAAAACCTTTGTGTTATTATGCTTGAAGTGTTATGTTGACAAGGAAGACAACTTGAGGTTTCATGCTAGTTTTAATGTTTATGCTTTGTATTGCTTGCATCTAAGTTGTCATCAATTATCTGCTCTCTCAAAGCCTTGCTAGCGAAAACTCTGTACTAAGCGGAATTCTCCTTGTACTTCCATACCTTGAAACCAACTTCTTCCACTTGAGTCCACCATACCTTCCTACTTGTGGTATTCCACTACCACTCCTAAAGTATATAATTTATGTGCTATCTTTAGATGTTCAAAATCTTCTGTTTTGTGCGCTGATTTAGCTCATGAGGAAGTGGTGGGTGACCCATGATCTTCTTAATTTGGACAAGTTTTATCTTGGGATTTCATGTCTAATCTGCAAACCCCTAATACGAGAAGGGACTGGCATGAGTGCCTAGCTCGTAAAAGATAAATACTAACACACAAGTTCCTTCGCCCTTTTACGGGTGATAAACAAAGGAATCCAAGGGGATGTGATCGTCCCCACATGGGAGCCATTCCTCGAAACTTGTCCAAATTATGAAGTGAGTGAGTTATCTATCAGCAGTCGTTGACGGATCATGCACCTCCCAAAAGTTTGTTTTTATTCTGGTTTATCTAGAGATGGCACATAAGTTTTCCCTGCTTACCCTTTTGCACGGGGTTTATCTTTATTTTGTGCTGAGTCAGTCCTTCCTACTTCCTTCCTTTCTTGAGAGAGAACAGACATTTAATGTTGATAAATAAGCTTGCATATAAAGTTGCATTGAAATCTAGCATGTTACATCTTTGTTGACGTTATCTTTTGATAAGTGAGTTGTTTACAAAAGATTATTCTTAGTAAACATCTTCCTTTGGGTTGATATGTGCACTTCTTGACTAATAGCATGTTCTTTCAAAAGCTTCAACTATTCCATTATAAGTGAAAGAACAAAAGTAAAAGTTATTAGTTGTTCCTTGACCAAGGCTATGTTTGTCATGATTTGATGAGTTTTCCAGGTCCTACTTTGTTATAATTGTTACTACTTTCTCGAGTTGAGGTTGCTGTTGAGGATGTTTAAGTTTGGTGAGGAATCTTGATGCTTCTTGTTCGTATTCTTTTCTCGACACTTCACTCTCTAAACTTGTGGACAGGTTTACTGAGCTCAGCAATCGCTTGAGGACAAGCGAGGTCTAAGCTTGGGGGAGTTGATACGTCCAAAAAGCATCACTATTTTATATTGTGATTTCACCCTATTCATTGATATATTCCACTTTAAAGTATTGTTCTTATGTTGTTTTGGCTTATTTTACACAGTTTACAACTTTCCGGTGCCGAAGCAGCAGAACCAGAATTCAGCGGTAAAAAGTGGATACCAAGTTGCTTAATCAGATCAAGTCCAAATGCGATGAAATTTTACGGGGAGAAGTTTTATGAAGATTGACTGGGGATCACCGAAGGAGGAGGTGAGGGGACCCACCAGACAGCCAGAAGGGTGCCTGGCGCGGCCCCCCTCCTGGTCGCGCCAGGCACCCTCCTGGGTGACTGGTGGCCCCCCTCGGTGCCCCCTTTCGCCTATATAAACCCCCTGGGGTGGAAACCCCTAAACAAGAGTCGTTTCCGTGTTTCGCCGCCGCCACGGGGCGGAAACCTACAGAGGAGAAAAGCCATCTCCGGCGTGCAGATTCCGCCGGGGAGATCACCTCCCGGAAGGGGAGATCGTCGCCATCATCATCATCGTCACGGGCATCATGGAGATCATCATCAACATCATCCCCAACATCAGCACCATCTCCATCTCCATCCCATCTCATCTCACAATTGCAACTTGTGTTGTAATCCGTACTATCTATCCTCTCTACTCTGTTGGTGTTGATTACTACTTTGTGGTGAATTCTATTGAGTTTTGTTGGAGAAATATCATTGTGTCCAGATTGTTTATCACCCATCTATCACCTCTGATCATGATCTCTTTTATGTCTTGTGAGAAGTTACTTTAGTTCTTGAGAACATGGGAGAAGTCTAGTTGTTAGTAGTCATACTATGTTGAAGTATTATGTGTTGTTTGATACTTAAGTTGTGTTGTTATTTCTCTAGTGGTGTTATGTGAGTCGAACACATAACACTTCAACTTTCATGGGCCTAGAGGAATACATTGTGCACAAAGGATGCTTATGGTGGGTTGCCGGAGTGACAGAAACCTGAACCCCAGTTCGCATACTTTCGCACAAGGGAGTTATATATCCTTGATCGTAATGTTGTGGTTAGGCTTATGCCTTAATTACTACCTTGTATTTGCGGATGCTTGCAAGGTGTGTAATCATAAGAGTACACTTATCTTAGTCTAGAAGGTGTACTAGCATTGATCCACCCACCGACACTTATCAACACGATACATATTACTTGGCGGAGTATGGTGAAAGTGACTTGACTATCTCTCCCGTGTTTTCTCGAGAACGCTTTAGCTTTTATAAGTTCAGTTCCTAGGCTTATCCTTCTTAAAGGATTGGGCCACTTGCTGCTCCTCAGTTATCCTGTTTACTTTGCCTGTCTTTTACTTTTCTGTTGCTTAAACCAAAAACCCCTAAATATTTACCTTTAAGTGTTTGCAGCCCTTTCCTTATCCAGTGTCACTTATCAACACCTTCTGCTCCTCGTGGGATCGATACTCTTATTTATCGAAAAGCTACAATTGATCCCCTAGACTTGTGGGTTATCAAGAATCGTTTATTGGCACGGTTAACAGGGAAGGCAACCCAACTAAACCTATTAACTTCTCCACCATCACGTGCCTAACCGCGTGTGGGATTTTATTGGGTCCCCTTTTCTTACCTAACTAGCTCCAAACATTTCTAGAGGTGGCCCAAGCTGATTTACCATTTGAAACCCCGTGTGTGTGCTTGGTTGGATCCCCTTGCAGTTTTTAAACAACCCGGGACAACGGAGACATGGTTTCTCTGTTGGTCCACACTGGTGAGCTAGGGAAGCCCCTGAGTTCAGGTGAGGCTAACCCCGACCTTAGACATACGGAAGAGTCCGATCCGAGGGCGCGTCCGACTCTTGGATTGGGTGTCGACTCCCCGGGGGCCACCCAGATTTGTGCGTTGTTAGTTAGAGGGACCTGTCGTTTTGTATCTCTTGGAACTAAATCATAAAATGGTTGCCTGTGATGGGTAGCAACTGAGAGAGATGGGCGTGCGTGCGGAGCCTTGTAATGGGAAGTTGGTACACCCCTGCACGGTTAAATCTTTTCGAGAAGCCGTGTCCACTGTTATGGACGACTTGAGACCTAATCATTGTTCATAGACAAGAACAACTGAGATAATCCTAATAACTTGATAAATGTGTGTGTGCCTTGACTGCTTCTTGTTCGTCGGGATGCGAAGGGGAGGACAAGGATATGATAGGTGTTATGTTTGCGTAAGTAGCTGATAGCAAGACTTGTTGGAGGCGATTCCTCATCGAATGCTTGGCTTCTTATCTTACTCTCTAGATCGTTAGACACTTCATAAATGCTAGTGCGGCAGCAACCTCACCACTTACCCCATCCTTACCGTAAACTACTAGTTATCCTAGAATGACGAGTGATGAAGTCCTTGCTGGGTCAGTTGACCACTACAATTGGATGATGAGTACTTCTGTACTCATGATACTACCCCAAAACTCTTTTCACGGTTCTTGGTCGACAACAGGTATGGTGATCGACGTTTCACATGGAGACTCAACGACGACTAGTTAGGTGGATCCCGACGGAGGGCCTGGACCCGTGTGGTTATGGGCATCGATGATTTTCTCTTTGCCTCTAGGCAATTGATTGTAGTCTGTACTCAGACATGTACCTTCCGCTGATGTATTGTATTAAGGCAGCTGTATGCCGATTGTATGAGATGGTGTATCCTTGTATCTGTGATGTTGTGATATCATGTTGGAAATCCGAGGCATATGGCAGTGTCATATGTCGCGGTGGGACCGATATGTGCTTCGTCCTCGGATCTGGATGGAAACATCTAGATCTGGAACAGTACCGCATATCGGGCCTTACACAGAGGCGAGATCGCGAAAAAGGGTTATGTCCTCAGAAGTTTCATGTCACGGGAGATATATCGGCGAAGTGGGGTAGCCAAGGGGCCCACCAGGGGTCTAGATGCCCCCTGGCGCGACCAAGCCCTAGGCCGCGCAAGGTGGCCACCTGGGGCCCTGGTGGGTCCCACCTAGCCCCCCTTCGGGAGTCCGGAAGGTTCCCTCACGCTGATTTTTTATCTGATTTTTCCCGAATTTTTGGAGCACTTTTAATATGGGGGAAAACGGAAATAGAAAAACAGCAGAAGACAGAAACTTGCACTGGGTGCACTGAGTTAATAGGTTAGTCCAAATATGATCAAAAGTGTATGAAAGTGTTTCTAGATCATAGCAATATCACACAAAACATACATGTTGCAAGCAGAAATTATCGATACATTTGGGACGTATCAGCGGCCTCGGGGCGCGCCAAGTGGCCGCTTATACTCCTGGGGCCACCCCAGGCTACCCCCTCTGGCCTATATACTCCTCGTCACCCGAAAACCCTAAAAGAGAGAGATTTTACGGAGTTCTGCCGACGCTCCGTGGCGGAAACCTACAGAGGAGAAAAGGGCTCTCCGGCGGGCAGATTCCGCCGGGGAGAACACCTCCCGGGAGGGGAGATCATCGCCATCGTTATCACCATCTTCACGGTCATCATCGAGATCATCATAAACATCATCATCATCATCAGCACCATCTCCATCCCATCTCATCTCACCATTGCAATTTGTGTTGCAACTCGCACTATTCACCCCCTCTACTTTACCGGTGTTGGTTACTTCTATGTAGTGAATGCTATTAAGTTTTGGTGGAGGATTATTGTTATGACCAGATTGTTTATCATCTATTTATACCCTCTGATCATGACCTCTTTTATGTCTTGTGAGTAGTTACTTTAGTTCTTGAGGACATGGGAGAAGTCTTGTTGTTAGTAGTCATATGATGTTGAAGTAATATGTGTTGTTTGCTATTTAAGTTGTGGTATTATTTTTCTAGTGGTGTTATGTGAGTCGAACACATAACACTTCGCCTTGTTAAGGACCTAGGGGAATACATTGTGTATAAAGGATGCTTATGGTGGGTTGCCGGAGTGACAGAAACCTGAACCCAAGTTCGCACACTTTTGCACAAGGGAATAATGGATCCTTGATCTTATTGCTGTGGTTAGGCTTTTTCCTTAATTTCTCCCTTTTATTTGCGGATGCTTGCAAGGTGTTTAATCATAAGGGTGCAATTGTCTTAGTCTAGAAGGTGTACTAGCATATACCCACCGACTAAACACTTATCAACACAAAACATAGTACTAGACGGAATATGGCGAAAGTAACTTGACTACCTCTTTCGTGTGTTCTCAAGAACACTTTAGTCTTTATAAGTTCAGTTGCTAGGCTTATCCTTTGCTCAAAAGGATTGGGCCACTTGCTGCTCCTCAGAATTATTTACTTTACTTGTTTTTACCTTCTTGTTGCTTATACCGAAAACCCCTAAAAAGTTATCTTTCAGTGCTTGCAGTTATTCCTTGTCCAAAGTCACTTGTCAGTACCTTCTGCTCCTCGTTGGGTTTGACACTCTTACTTATCGAAAACACTACGATAGATCCCCTAGACTTGTGGGTCATCAAGAACTGTTTTCTGGCGCCGTTGCCGGGGAGTGTAGCGCTATTGGTAAGTGAAGCTGGTAAGGAAACCTTTATATTGTAAGTGTTGTTTTTATTTTGCTATTTATACTTTCTATCCTTGTGGACAACTCTACTATTGGTTCATTGCTTGTGGGGAACCGCCCCACTACTGTGGTGGTTGCTTCCACCCCTACTGAAATTGTGCCCAATAAAATACCAACTGGTATTATCAATTGTGTCTTGGCTAATCGCTATGCAAGAGACAGACATCCAGGTGAACACTTGCTATATTTGTCACAACTATGTTCATTATTTAAGTTTGCAGGTGTATCACTGTAGTTTGTCATGAGGAAATTATTCTCCGCATCACTTAAAGATAAAGCTTAAGATTGGTATGAGCTTCTCGATAACTCACATTTGCTTAATTGGCAAGAGCTTATGTCTCTCTTTTATACAAAGTTTTATCCGCGTCATGAAATTCATCGAGACAGGAACTATATCTATATCTTTTGGTCTCGTGATGGAGAAAAGTATCGCTCAAGCTTGGGGGAGATTGAAGTCCCTAATGCTCAAATGTCCTAATCATGAGCTCCCCAAGGAAATTATACTTACAAATTTTTATGCCAGGTTTTCTCGTCAGGATAAGGAGATGCTTGATGCCTCCTCTAGTGGGGTATTTCAAATGAGAAGCATTGAAGATAGATGGGATCTCATTGAGAGGATTCAGAAGAACACTGAAGATTGGGAAATTGATAAAGGTATTGAACTTGTTATAAATTATGAGCATGATTATATTGAGAGCTATGTGAAAACTGATTACTTTAATACCTCTTGCTGATTATGGTCTTGATTCCTAGCTAATGATTAACTTTTGTAAGGATTTTGCCTCTAATGTTGACTCTTCTAAGAAGAAGAAGGAGCAGCACCATAAACCCTTCAAGGAATTACCTATTGCTATTAATGTTGCTGACCCTATCTTACCTGCAGTTATATATGAGCAGCCTCCTTTTCCCAAAAGGATGAAGGAGCATTCTTTTGTTATAGGTATAATAAATAAAAGTGAAAGGAACACTGATGAGCATGAGGACCTGATCAAGGTCAAGCCTCAAGTTGCATTGTTTAAAGATCTTGTTACTAGTGACATTGAAGATTTGATACGTCCAAAATGCATCGTTCTTTTATATCGTAATTCACCCATATTCATTGATATATTTCAACTTTCCGGTGCCGAAACAGCACACGTAGGATTCAGCGGAGAAAAGTGGACATTGAGTTGGTGAAGCAGAACATCTCCAAATGCGCTGAAAATTGACGGACGATATTTTTCCAAATAATAATGAAGCTTTGGCGAAAAGGATCCAGAGGGGCCACCAGGTGCCCAGGCGCCCCCCTGGCATGGCCCCCACCAGGGGCGCACCGGGAGGCCACCTGGACCCCTGGGGCCACTCCCGGCTCCCCCCTTTCGCATATCTATTGCCCGTCATCCAAAAACCCTAAAAAAGAGGGGAGTTTCGCGAGTTCCGCCACCGCTCCGTGGTGGAAACCTACAGAGAAGAAAAGACATCTCCGGCGGGAAGATTCCGCCGGGGAGAACACCTCCCGGAAGGGGAGATCATCGCCATCGTCATCACCATCGTCACGGGAATCATCGAGATCATCATCAACATCATCCCCAACATCAACACCATATCCATCTTCATCCTATCTCATCTCACACTTTCAACTTGTGTTGTAATCTGCACCATCTATCCTCTCTACTCTACCGATGTTGATTACTCTTTTATGGTGAATGCTATTGAGTTTTCTTCGAGAAATATTGTTATGTCCAGATTGTTTATCATCTATTTATCACCACTGATCATGATATCTTTTATGTCTTGTGAGTAGTTACTTTAGTTCTTGAGGACATGGGAGAAGTATAGTTGTTAGTAGTCATATGATGTTGAACTAATACGTGTTGTTTGATATTTAAGTTGTGTTGTTATTTTCCTAGTGGTGTTGTGTGAGTTGAACACATAACACTTCGCCTTGTTAAGGACCTAGGGGAATGCATTGTGTATAAAGAATGCTTACGGTGGGTTGCCGGAGTGACAGAAACCTGAACCCCAGTTTGCAAACTTTTTCGCAAGGGAATAATGGATCCTTGATATTATTGATGTGGTTAGGCTTTTGCCTTAATTTCTACCTTGTATTAGCGGATGCTTGCAAGGTGTTAGGAGTGCACTTATCTTAGGCTAGAAGGTGTACTAGCATAGATCCACCCACTCAACACTTATCAACACAAAACATAGAACCGATATGGAATATGGCGATAGCACGTGACTACCTCTCCCGTATGTCCTCAAGAACGCTTTAGCCTTTACAAGTTCAGTTGCTAGGCTTATCCTTTTTACAAAAGGATTGGGTCACTTATTGTTCCTCGGTACCTTTTACTTTGCTTGTTTTTACCTCCACGTTGCTTATACCGAAAACCCCTAAAATGTTATCTTTTAGTTCTTGCAATTATTCCTTGTCCAAAGTCACTTATCAATACCTTCTGCTCCTCGTTGGGTTTGACACTCTTACTTATTGAAAACGCTACAATAGATCCCCTACAGTTGAGGGTCATCAAGTATTGCTTTCTGGCGCCGTTGTCGGGGAGTGTAGAGCTATTGGTAAGTGAAGCTGGTAAGGAAACCTTTATATTTTGTGTGTTGTTTTTATTTTGTTGTTGCTACCTTTTGTCCTTATGGAAAACTCTACTCTTGGTTCGTTGCTTTTGGGGAAACGCCCCACTACTGTGGTGGTTGCTCCCACCCCTACTAACGAGGGGGTGACCCCATGACTCCTGCATATGAGGATACCCGGTGCATATGAAGATAGAGGGCCCGCTGGGGAGCCACGACAGGCTCACGACTGGCCCAACCAAGCACCGACGTAGGAGTCCGCGACCAGTATGGAAAGGCATGACTTGGCGTACAAGGCAATAGTAGTACTAGGAAACTATCTTTGTAACCTAGTGCGGACTCCCCGAGACCTAGCCTTGTATATAAAGGCTGGGAGGGGAGACGTCCAGATCAATCCAATACACATCTACTCATCTGGTCTTGCGAGAACTCGCCTGGCCTCCTCTGTAATCGCCCTCTCACGCAATAATATCGAGCAGGAAGTGCTTATCCTGTTAGCTGACGAGTATCATCCAACCTGTGCCTTCTCTATGACTAACCCAGGGTCCCTGACCATGGGAATTGCCGGGGTCGATCCCCGTCAATTGGCGCCGTCTGTGGGAACTACACAGGCTGGAATCGCGATCTCGGCGGCCTCATCACCAGCAGCCATCGAAGCAGCGACTCCGACAGCACTCATCGACTCCACGACTCGAGCAGACTCCGATCTGTTCAGATCCCTCGGCTTCATGGCTCACCTTTCTGCTTTTCAGCCGGCCTTCGCCGATCTGCGCACCGGTGTCAACCTAACCTTCGGAGCGTACCAGATTTACATCAACCACTGGGGAGTTCTCCCACAACAACAGATCCTACACCAGCGAACGAAGCAGCACCCGCCCGCGTGGCGACCGTGCGAGTCAGCCACGACTCCAAACCCGACTACTCGAGTGGTCCATGGAAGAAGCACAACATACGCGCAAGCAATACGACATTCAAGACATTGTCCCAAGTGTTCATCGCAGGCGTCCATGAGCCAACCACAGATGACAAAGGCCAAGACGACGACCCGAGAAGTCGCCAAGACACTCGCCCGAACAGCAAAAACAGTGACCCCGACAACACTGGCCAGGTCACCGTCACACTGGGAGAACCAAGAACCATACCAAAGAAAATATACAAAGGAACGGAGCATAGCAATCACAGGAGCAACGAGCCAGAAAGCAAGAAGCACCAGATCCCGAGCATGTCGACAGAGGACCATTACGTAGAAAAAATCTACCTGTCCAAAGAAGCTATCACGAGAGTAAGAGACGTAGTAAAACACGGTAAACTACTCCCGGAGAACGCAACACGAGACGAGCTCAGAGCATACAACAAGTTGGCGAGTGATGTCACCAAGAAAACAAGACAGCAATGCTTAGAACTAGAGAAGCAAGGAAAAACCGCCATCGACCCAAGGACCAACCGCAGGCCATCTCCCAGAAGTGACTCCTTCGACTACGACTCCCCCGTCCGAGCCAGATCCAGATTCAGCAATCTGAAACGCACGGACAAAAAGAAGGTAGTCCACAAGCTAGATGACGACTTCAAGCTAGAAGAGGACGACGGCGAGGAAGAACAACTCACGCCAGCCGAAGCCCTTATAACTGCACAAGAATACCTATCTCGTGCTCAGAAAGGCAAAAAGGGCAATTTGGATCGCAACACGACGATGGCACTCAAAATAATGAAAAACGCCATCACCGTATCAGCCCCCCAAAAAGCAGGCGCGAGACGAGTCCCCCGCGAGCAAACCCCGGACAGGGACCCCAGTTCACCCGACGACGACAACAGAGACGACTGGCGCAAACGCCCAAACAAAAACAAAAACCACGACAGCGACGGCAACAGCAATCGGCGAGACGCACACGACGACATAACACAAAACAAGGTCAACCGCGGAAGGCGAAGGCGAGCATCCCGCGAAGAATACTCGGACGAACAAGCCTCCGACGAGGACATAGAACCATGCGGAGCACTGTGCTTCACGCGATCCATATGAGAAACAAGGATGACGAAAGGTTTCAAGCTAAACTCCACAACACACAAGTACGACGGGCTGGAAGAGCCAGAGGCATGGCTTGACGACTACCTAACGGCCGTCAAATTCCAGCGTGGAACCAACATCACAACAATACAGTACGTACAACTGATGCTCGAGAGCTCGGCACGACACTGGCTGAAGAACCTACCGCGAGGATCAATCAGTTCCTGGAAGCAGTTCCCCAGCGCCTTCATCGAGAACTTCAAGTCCACCTACAAACGACCGGCATCACTGAGGAGCTGAGGGCCTGCAAACAAGGATCATGAGAATCCTTGCGATCATACATCCAGCGATGGACCATACTCAAAAACTCAGCCGAGGACATATTAGACGAAAGCGCAATCGACGCATTCAGGAGAGGCTTGCAACGCATCGACTTCAAGGAGCAACTCGGGCAGATGAAGGTCCGAACACTCGCACGACTGCTAGAGCAAGCCAACAACTGGGCAGACGGAGAAGACTCCATATGGAACGAATCAGAGATCCAGATAGAGCGCTCAGAACGCGACTATGACTACCACACCAGCGACAGAGGATTCGATAGAAGAAGAAAACGCCCAAGGCGTAACTTCTACGACGATAGAGGACTCGATATGGTCGCGGCCGGCTTCCCGGACGACAGAGAAGGCAGACACCGCGACGACGGAAGAATGTAGCGCATAGACGACCAAGAAGAAGCACCCCAAGTTCAGAAACGGGATTGGAGAACAAGGCAGCCGCGAGATGATGCTCGAGCATATCGCTCGGCCAAAGAACATCTCGACGGACCGTGCACACTACACGGGTTCATAAACGAGCGAGGATAGCTCAGAACAGGACACACCCTCAGAAATTGCAGGCGCTTCATCGAGCTCTCAGAAGAAAAAAGGCGATCTACAACTGCAGCAGCACAGCCTCTCGCAAGCGTAGTAGTCGGGACCATCGCCCACAACGCACCACCAGCACCTGCAATACCAACAAGGAAAGTAGCAATAATCCAAGAATGGAGCACGACACCCGAGGAAGAGGAAAAATACCCAGAAGCGCATGGCCGGATATACATGATACAAGAAGGAAGACCGTCAAACAGGCAGCAGAAGCAGGTCACCAGACATGTTTTTCTCGCAGTCTCCTCGCACCCTGCTGTCCCAGAATACTTACGTGGATCCGAGACTGAAATCACCTTCTCCCGAGAAGACCACCCGCCAGCCATTCCGCGCCCAGGACATGCCGCATTAGTACTCGAAGAAAGAATCGGAAACTACGACATGTCACGAGTCTTCATGGACGGCGGCAGTGGAATCAACATCATATTCACAAGAACCCTGGAAGAAATGCTCATCCAAAACTCAGCACTAAAAACTTCAGGCACAATGTTCCATGGAATCGTGCCAGGGAAGGCAGTCTACCCCCTCGGAAAAATAAGCCTCGAAGTGGTTTTTGGAAGCACGAGCAACTTCCGCAAAGAGACTGGAAATCACATTACCATGCCATCCTAGGACGCCCAGATTTCGCGTGTTTCATGGCAGTCCCACACTATGAAAATGCCAGGTCCGCGAGGAGTGATCACAGTCAGCGGCAGCTTCGTCAGATCTGACCGCTGCGACAAAGAATTCCACAAGATATCAGAAACCTTCGGAGCACACCAAGCCAGCAGAGCCACAACATCAGAAGAAGAAGCCCTTCCATAGAAGCAAAAGGGAGTAACCAGTGGACCTACAAGGTTTCGCACAACAAGAACCCACACCAGTCCACCACAGCAATCTACAACTCTTAGGGCTACCAAGCCATCGATCCAAATAAAAGGGTTGTCTTCAAACAACCCCCCTCGTGTAAGAAACAAAAGGAAAAATATTGAAAATATTCTTCCAAAAACCCCTTTTGCTCATTGGCACTCGGAGGCTCGCCGCAGCAGCCACCCCCCGAGGCGTTCTTCGCTCATGCGACTAAAAAATTGGCACTCGGGGGCTCGCCGTAGCAGCCACCCCCCGAGGCGTTCTTCGCTCACGCGACTAAACAATTCGCACTCGGGGGCTCGCCGCAGCAGCCACCCCCCGAGGCGTTCTTCGCTCACGCGACTAAAAAATTGGCACTCAGGGGCTCGCCACAGCAGCCACCCCCCGAGGTGTTCTTCGCTCACGCGACTAAAAAATTGGCACTCGGGGGCTCGCCGCAGCAGCCACCCCTCGAGGCGTTCTTCGCTCACGCGACTAAAAAATTGGCACTCGGGGGCTCGCCGCAGCAGCCACCCCCCGAGGAGTTCTTCGCTCATGCGACTAAAAAATTGGCACTCGGGGACTCGCCACAGCAGCCATCCCCCGAGGCGTTCCTTGCTCACGCGACTTAAAATTTGACACTCGGGGGCTCGCCGCAGCAGCAACCCTCCTAGGCGTTCCTCGCTCACGCGACTTAAAAATTGACACTCGGGGGTCGCCGCAACAGCAACCCCCCGAGGCGTTCTTCGCTCACACGACTTAAAAATTGGCACTCGAGGGCTCGCCGCAGCAGCCACCCCCCGAGGCGTTCTCCGCTACGCGACTTAAAAATTGGCACTCGGGGGGCTCGCCACAACAGCCACCCCCCGAGGCGTTCTTCGCTCACGCGACATAAAATTGGCACTCGGGGACTCGCCGCAGCAGCCACCCCCCGAGGCGTTCTTCGCCTACACGACTCTAAAATTAACACTCGGGGGCTCCTCGCCCAAAAACTCAGCAGCCGACAAGACTAACCTATACCAGACAAGATCCATTACAACAGACGAACAAAGTAAAACTAAAGGGAACAACAACACACGTTGTCCAGCAAAGGAACCAGCACCAAGCACGGACTAATCTCCAGGCTCTGATTTTACTTTACACAGGGCACCCAACCGATGGTCGTTATCTTCGACCACCCACTTCACAACTTCACTCACAGGCTTGTCCACCATGGCGTAATGATCGTCCATTGGCTGAGCTCGACCACCAGAAGGACCTTGAGCTGCGAGCATAATATCCACCCCCGGCCAATGACTATGGACAAAAGCAAAAGGACAGCGAGCCCCTGCATATATCTGGTGATTAACTACACGCCGAAGATCCGCAAGCTGAGAGAACACCCGAAAAATCTTTTCAAGAGAATACGGGACATGATCCAAAGGGTAAAACTCAGCAAAGATCCTGCCAAACACTCCGCAACAGTACTCAAGAGCTCGTGGTACCCACTCAACCCGCATCCGCAGAATGGAGAAAACCCGAGCACGCGCCCTATCCATCCAGAAAGGATTTTTTGCCTGCACAACTGGGTCCTCCAGCCGCAAAAACTCCGATTGCACGACTTCCTCTTCCTCGTGAGAACGCACGGCAAGCACTTCGCAAGGAAGAACAAAAGATCAGCCGCAAGCATAAAGGAAAAGAACTCGCGCAGTCGAGCGGTCGAAGAGAGACAAACTCACCATTCAGAAGATCAGACAACTTTATCATCCAAGCCGCCAAGCTATCCAAGACGGCTTCAGCACGTTCGCGTTTCAAGCGATGGACCGCAACAGCACCAATCAGGCGAACAATCTCGCGTTCGGCCTCTTTCAGCCTCAATCAAACAGACTCATAGGCACCCTCGCGAGCATCCTCCTTCAGCAAAGTCCAAGCCCAAGAAACGTCCGGGATGGCCTATCGCAAAGAGAAACAAGTCAAAAGAAACAAGACAACAAGCAACACAAAAAGCAAAGCAGGTCCATGAATTAAAAAAGATCCACCGTCCCGCAGGAGGCACATTACAGTTGAAGTTTTCAAAGCAAAAACAAATTCACCCTACTCCTCGGTTGAAGAACTGTTCACAGCCTCTACGACCAGCTGCAACTGGCGGACCAGCCGAGTGGCTCGAGCACTCTTGTCGTCCGTATAAGCAGGCAAACTATCCACCATGGAATCCTCAATGGGAACACCATGCCCCAGAAGAACAACAATAGACGTGGCAAGCCCAATCACCACGTTCTCGCGAACCAAGCCCTCCAGCTGATCACCATCCGGACCGAAGGCAGCAACCAGAGAATCGAGACCCTCAGGACGCTACTCCTCATCTGGGAACATATGCTCATGAAGAATCTTCAAAAGAGTTGAAGCCCGAGCACAGACATCCCCAACAGCTACAGCAGCGCCCGAGACAACATCTCCAGAGCCACGGAGAGCGCCCAACCCTGCAGCAGCTACCTCCACCACCCCAATACCCGCAGAACCTGGAAGAAGGGAAATGACTAAATATCCAGAAATTTCAGAGACAAACAAACCCCAGTAAACGAAAGACAGGAAGAGTCCACAAACCAGTCAAAGAGCCCGCCAAATCCTGTAGGCGCCCACACTCAGCCTTCTCGACCTGGAGAAACTTCTCCTCCACCTGCCGCAACCGCTCGAGCTCGCCATGCTGCGCCTGTAGCTCCTTTTCTTTGGACTCCAGAGCAGCCTGAAGCTCAGCAAGCTCCTTCTTTGCAGCCTCTGCCCGCTTGTCAGCACCTTTCTTGCGACCTACAGAATGGACACCAATCAGGCAAAATCAACTAGCTAAAGAAACAAATACCAAGAATCAAGATCTCACGTCTCATAGCGGTCAAGCTCCCCTGGACCGAGTCATGAGCACGTCGCCACCGATCAGTTTCAGTCAGCACATGTTCGCACATCCGGAACAAAGGATGAATTAAAGTAAATGCACCAATAAAAGCCTAGGAAAGAAGAAAATCAAGCTCAAGACTACAACCAATCACAAATGATTGCTTGCAGCCTCGGGGGCTACTCCCATTGGGAGCACTGTCGTGCTCCCAATATGCATAAGATCGACAAAAGGAAGCCCAAACTAAAGACTACAACCAATCACAAGTGACTGCTTGCAGCCTCGGGGGCTACTATAGCAAAACACAGAAGGACAAAGAAATCACATACCTGCTCCGCCATGCGATCAAAGAACTTCACCTTATCTTCAGCAGAGAGATCCCGCCTCTCCAAGAAGTGCTCCTCAGGGATCACTAGTTTAACATCCGGAGGTAAGTCCCCTTCAGGAGCCGCAACAGCCACAGCAGACCCCCCAGACGGAGCAGTCGCAGAAGTTCCCTCCGCGCCTATATTCACAGGGATTGTGCCCGCACCTGAAGCCACAGGAGTAGCAGAACCAGCCAGCTGATCAGGCACCGCACCAGAATCAGTCGAAGGAGCACCAACAGCAGCGGCACTCGCAGAAGAAGCAGTCGGAGCAGGAGCAGTCCTACAAACAACATATCTGCATAACACAAGTCAAGAAAATGAACACCAGAACGACAAAGTGGAAAGTTTTACTAACCCAGCAGGCGCAGCGCCCGGACGAAGCAATATCCCGAACTTGCGTTTTTTCAGGGCAGCCGAAGGAGGACACGGCACAATAGTCTTGACGACCGCTGGTAAGTCATCACCGTCATCCACTGCATCACGACCACTCGCGCTCAAAGGGCAAGTGCGTTTGACGCGCAGAGGACTCGATTCCTCAGATTCCTCCACAACTGACGGCCGACCACCCGCCGAGTTGACAGCATCAGCACCCGAAGCACCCCCATCACTCGCATGTACAGGATCAGCTCCAGCCTCACCAGGTTCATCAAGAATATCCGCATCCTCAGGCTGCGGCGGATTGTTCAACAAGGGAATGTGATCCTACAGATCAAAGCAACCTCAGCAATCAACAGAACTGAGTCAAAATTATAAATAAAAATCCAAAGACAAGTATCTGAGGAAGAGGAAAATCAGAAGAGTAAGGAAGGATGAGGCTCTCTTCCCCAATACTCGTACACTTTGTGACTTGCTGAACCCGGGTCAAAAGATCACCATCAGAGAACCCCTCGGGCGAACACCTGGTCGAGTCATCAGACCCACTGTATTGCCACATGGGACGCACCCGATGCTGAAGCGGCTGCACGCGTCTCTTGACAAACACGGAGATAAGCTGGCCGCCAGTCAATTCATCCTTCAAAGAAGTAATCTTGTGCACCAATGGCTCCACAAGAGACACCTCGCGAGCAGACAAAGGATGTGCCCACGAAGACCGCTTAACAGCCCGCGCAGCAGGATCGAAAGGGGCAAGACCAAACCGCTGACCTTCAACGCATTGATCCTTCAGATAAAACCAACTCCTCCGCCATGAAAAACGGAGTCCAGATTCTCCAGATCAAAATAGGCAGCCTTCTCCTTAATGGAAATACCCACGCCCCCAATGGCATATTCAGAGTTCGACCTCTTCACATTAAAAAGACGTTTCCAGAGGCAGATCCCCAAAAAACCCTCGAAGAGCGTGATGAAACATGCAATATGCAGAATCCCATTGGGAGTCAAGTCATGCAGTTGCAATTGATAGGCGCAAAGCAACCCCCGGAGAAAAGGATGAATGGGAAGCGCAAAACTACGAGGGAAGAAGCTCTGAAAGCATACCCGTTCATCTGGACGGGGCGCAGGAATCTCCTCATCCCCAGGAATCCAAGCGGCACCATGCGCCACCACGCCGTCCGCCACCAACTCATCCAGATCTACAGTTCCAAAAGTAGACCGCTCCCATCTGCCAGTCATCCTCGCGGACTCCTGTGCTGCACTGCGAGGACGCTTGGACATGGATCTTAACAAGAAAACCGCATGAAGAGACAGGCAGGAGACAAAGAACGAAGAAGGAAGAAGAAAGGAGAGGCAGGAGAAGGCAATGGCTGGGTGAAAACCTAAACAAACCAGACCCCCCGGTATTTAACCAGCAGTCGGAGAAAGCAAATCATCACCGCTCGTCTTGGAATCCAGCAGACGTGGCGCGATCCCATGATAGACGAGAAACATGGAAAACTCAACCGGCGCACTAACCATACCGCCCATTGCGCGCGAAAAACAAGGGCCATCATCGCGCACCGCAAAATTTTCGGGCAGCAGGCGTCAAGTCACTTCATTTTCACATGACACGGCGACCCAACCTGTTAGGCGGGCCAGCAAACGTCACATCTCAGCAACGCGTCTCCAGCACGCACCTTCGGTCAACATCTTGCTCCTCACAAGTTTTTTCATATTAATCCAAAAATTCTTTTACTCCCATTGGGAGTACCTTATTTCGAGTTCGGGTGCTCCCTCACCCAGAAGGCAAAGACGTGGTCGAGTGATCACTCGCACCAGCAGAAACAACGTACTCTCAGAGTTTGGGTGCTCCCTCACCCTAAAGTCAGTAAAACATTCGAGTGAATACTCTCAAAAAAGACTCAGCAATTCAACAATATGATCTACTCGCGCATTCGACGACTTTCCGAGTGGGTGCTTTCTTATTTTACTCGCCTGAGTTCATTACAAACTCCGCGAGTGACTGCTAAATAGCTCACTTGATTGTTTATTCCAAGTGGGTGCATCACTAACCAGGCTCCATTCCTCTACAAAAAAAACAATTATGCCTGGGCTACGACACACTGTACCCAGATGCCACGCAAGCTTAGCGTGTAGGTAAGACCCCGCTGCGCAGAACGGCCGGGCTGGGACTTGCCCCAGAGCGATTTCACTCCCGACCTTTTCCATGCGTTCGGATGATAGAAAGAGCCGAGTGGACGCGCTCAGGCTATTTGCTTAGACTGGCGGCAATTGATCCTATAAGACCTGCAGCGGCATGACTTTGCTTGACACCGGTCGTTCCAAGTTCATGTCGAGGCACGTGAGCTTGATTGGGCTACTGCGATATTTGCCACTAGCGCAATTCACCAAGGCTCGACCAGTCGACTCCTTGGCCCCTTTCAGCTTAGCAATCCCTTGAAACAGGTATTGTCATGGCTCAAAACTGCCAGCGACCCGCGGCAATGCCGCGCCTACAATCAATAAAGCGTTGGCGAATTCAAGTCCCTGCACGACTCTTTGAGTCCCCCAGGCACTCGGGGGCTACTTACGAGGGGGTGACCCCATGACTCCTGCGTATGAGGATACCCGATGCATATGAAGATAGAGGGCCCGTTGGGAAGCCACGACAGGCCCATGACTGGCCCAACAAAGCACCGACGTAGGAGTCTGCGACCAGTATGGAAAGGCATGACTTGGCGTACAACGCAAGACTAGAACTAGGAAACTATCTTTGTAACCTAGTGCGGACTCCCCGGGACCTAGCCTAGTATATAAAGGCTGGGAAGGGAGATGTCTAGATCAATCAAATACACATCTACTCACCTGGTCTTGCGAGAACTCGCCTGGCCTCCTCTGTAATCGCCCTCTCACGCAATAATATCGAGAAGGAAGTGCTTCTCCTGTTAGCCGACGAGTATCGTCCTTCTCTATGACTAACCCAGGGTCCCTGACCATGGGATTTTCCAGGGCCGATCCCCGTCACCTACTGAAATTGTTCCTTATAAGGTACCAACTAGTATTATTGATTATGTCTTGGCTAATCGTTATGCAGGAGACAGACATCTAGGTGAACACTTGCTATATTTGCCACAACTATGTTCATTATTTAAGCTTGCAGGTGTGTCAACGGAGTTTGTCATGCGGAAATTATTCTCAGTATCACTTATAGATAAAGCTTCAGATTGATATAAGCTCCTCGATAACTAACATTTTCTTAATTGGCAAGAGCTTATGTCTCTCTTTTATAAAAAAAATTATCCTCTTCATGAAATTGATCGAGACAAGAACTACATCTATGACATTTGGTGTCATGATGGAGAAAGCATCTCTCAAGCTTGGGGGAGATTGAAGTGCCTAATGCTCAAATGTCCTATTCATGAGCTCCCCAAGGATACTATACTTACAATTTTTTATGCCAGGCTTTCTCATCAGGATAAGGAGATGTTGGATGCCTCCTCTAGTGGGGTATTTCAAACGAGAAGCGTTGAAGAGAGATGGGATTTCATTGAAAGGATTCAAAAGAACACTAAAGACTGCGAAATCGATAAAGGTATTGAACCCATTAAAAATTATGACCATGATTATATTGAGAGCTATGTGAGAACTGATTACTGTAATACCTTTTACTCTAAAATTGGTCTTCATTCCCAGCTACTGATTTATTTTTGTAAGAACTTTGCCTCTCATATTGACGCTTCTAAGGAGGAGAAGGATCAGTACCATAAATCCTTCAAAGAATTACCTGTTGATATTAATGTTGTATATGAAAAAAAACCCTTTTCCTGCAAGGATAAGGGAGCACACTTTTGTGACAGGCATAATAAATAAAAGTGAGAGAAGAACTAACGAGCTTGAGGAGCAGATCAAGGTCGATCCTCAAGTTGCAGTGGTTAAAGATCTAATTACTAATGGTGTTTTAGATTCCAATATAAATTTTTGTGCTCTGTCCACTAACATTGTTACAGTCAAGAATAAAGGTTCAATTTCAGGTACACCTATTGTATCTGTTAAAATAGGAGATCATAATTATTATGGGCTATGTGATTTGGGATTGAGTGTTAGCACCATTCCTTATTCACTCTATTAGGAGATCATGGGTGAGATTTCACCCTGTGAACTCGAGGAGGTTGATGTTACTATTTATCTAGCAAACAAAGAAACTATCTCTCCCATTGGAATTGTGAGAGATGTTGAAGTCCTATGTGGAAAGGTAAAGTATCCTACCGACTTCCTAGTACTTGCTTCAGTGCAAGATAGTTTTTGCCCTATTATCTTAGGTAGGCCTTTCCTCAGCACTTGTGGAGTTATAATAGATTGCAAGAAAGGTAAAGTTTCTATTGAATTCAATGGTGAGCCATATGAATTTAACTTTTCTAAGTTCTCCAAGAAGCCTCGTGGTACTGATTTTCCTAGTAAGATATTGCTTCCATTGCTATTCCTCCTAATGATCCTTTACAGCAATGTATGGAAGACCACGAGAATGATATGTATATGCAAGAAAGAAACGAGCTGGATGACATGTTTATAAGGCAATCTGCTATCCTGAAGCACAACCTTCCAGTTGAACCTTTAGGTATCCTCACACAACACAAAGAAGACCCGATGTTTGATCTCAAACCACTTCCCGATACGCTCAAGTACGCGTATTTAGATGAAAACAAAATATATCTTGTTATTATCAATTCTAACCTTTCAGGATTTGAAGAAGAGCAATTATTGGAGACACTTCGTAGACACCGTGGTGCTATTAGATACACCCTTGATGACCTTAAGGGAATTACTACATCAATTTGACAACATACTATCAATCTCGAGCCCGATGCTAAACCGGTTGTTGATCGTCAACGCGGGTTGAACCCAAGGATGAAGGGCGTGGTTAGGACTTAAGTTCTCAAGCTTCTAGCCGCAGGTATCATCTATCCTATAGCTGATAGTAAGTGGGTAAGTCCAGTTCATTGTGTTCCTAAGAAAGGAGGTATAACTGTTGTTCCTAATGATAAAAATGAACTAATGCCTCAGAGCATTGTTATTGGATACAGAATGTGTATTGATTACATGAAGTTGAACAAAGCCACCAGGAAGTACCTGTACCCGCTGCCTTTCATCGATCAAATGCTTGAGTGGTTGTCCAAAAACACTCACTTTCTCTATCTTGACGGGTACTCTAGCTTCTCTCAAATACATGTTAATACTGCCGATCAAGAGAAGACCACTTTCACGTTTCCTCATGGTACTTATGCTTATAGGTGTATGCCTTTTGGTTTATGTAATGCCCTGATACGGTGAGGAAGATAGTTCTCTCACTTCTCGTTGGTTACCCCAAGTGGAAGGTGAGATGTAGCGTAGCAGCAAATTTCCCTTAGCGAAGATGATAAGGTTTAGGTTGTCTCCAGTAGGACTCCAAGAGATACAAGAAGGTTGTAAGGTGAACAATGGCGCCGTTCACAATCTAAATATTTCTTACTTCAGCTGTACCTGCACACACAGCAAATAACTTTGCTCCCAACGAGTTCAGAGGAGTTGTCAATTCCTCCGGCCTTGCTGTTTACAAAGGATCAACGCAAGAGATAAAAGTGCAACTGAAAGTAAAAACAAAAAGTAAATTGAGGGTGTAAACAATGGTGGAAATATGGTCCGGGGTCCCATGACGTTCACTAGTGATGTCTCTCTCCCAAAAGACGATAAAAGTGCTAGCGAGGTAAACAAATCACAAATGGGCAATTGACCGGATTATAAATGCACCACAATGCTAACTATGCTACAAAAGAAAGGAATATTCTCAAAAGCAATGGGCAGTACGCCAAGGTAAGTAGACCGAAATCCATCTGCATCTAATACGAATCATCCACCTTGAGATATCTATCCAGAACAACTCGCTGGTATTAAGTTGCGAATCTCGTCCAAAGTGTAAACTCAAAGCAACAGACAACTGCATTAAAAGAACTTTGCGTAAACTACACAATCCTTGCACCCGCAGGTACAAGCACCATTGTTTTATCCCTGGTGGCAACAGCACATCCCCTAGTCTCATGTTTCTGTCACTCAAGCTAGACATCAGGGGGCTGAACCCACAATCAAGCATAACGCTCCCTCTTGGAGTTGGAACAAATCAGTTGGCCAAAGTAAAATACGGTAACGGAGAACATGCAAGAATTAACTCAAGAACACAAATATAAAAGTGAACCAAATATATTACTCATCACAATCTGAACATAGTCTCATAATCCATCAGATCCCAGCAAACTCAGCATAGCAACACAGAAAATTACAAAGGTGCCTCGATCATGCGAGGCAGCTCACGAGGTCTCGAAAGTGGAAGCACAAAGAGGGGAGGAGAACATCACATAGCTACTGGTCATGGACCCATGGTCCAAGGGGGACTACTCACAACACATCCTGGAGGCATCCATGGCGATGGATGGTCTCCCGGAGGGGGTTCCTCCTTCCGGCAGGGTGCCGAGGCAGCTTCTCATGGCAGCCCCGATCTTGAAACGGCGGCGACGGCGGTACAAAGAGGAGAACGAGAATAGCAGATCGATATTAGGGGTTTCCTCCGCGGGCACTAAATATAGGCCAAGGGGGCACCGAGGGGGGCCATAGGGCAGCCAGGAGAGTGCCCGGCGCGCCCCCACAGGGCAGCCAGGAGGGTGCCCGGCGCGCCCTAGGGGTGTGCCAGGGACCCTCCTGGGGCCCTGGTGGGTCCACTCCCTTCCATCCTTGGTTCTTCGGGAAGCTTCCAGGACGCTAAATTTTTATATATTTTTTCTGGAATTTATTTGGTATTACTCGATGGTATTCTTGAACCATCGAACTTGGATGTAACCATAGGGAGAATCTGACCATCGGCTAGATATATGACCGATAGTGAATACATCCCGTCAAAATGAGTGAACACTATCAATATATATATATTCATCAACGGTCTACAGTTCCCGTTGGCATAATGTTTATGTGAGATCTTTGTTCCACCGTAGAGATTTACTCACCCCTCACTAGTCCAAGAGATAGCTAATCAAACGGGTTTTTAGGCCTATCCCCTACGAGATTCGGTACCGTCGCCTTGCCTTCGATTGGGATAGATAGGCCTTTTCCCACACGATATGAAAAAACGGTTTGCTTTACTAACTTTTGTGCATACACGACTAAATTAATTGTATGGGATGCTTATTTAGTTGCAAACAGTTACACAAATCATATCAACCGTTTGTATGATTATCTATTAGCATACGGCTCAATTAATACAAGTGGGATGTGTTATTGAATTTATAAAAAATTTGCAACAACACTAGATGTTGCACTCCAGCAACACTAGCTACTGCTCGTAGCGAGGCTGGCTGCTTCCGATAGCGTCCCTCGATGCCGGCTACCACATGTAGCGGCCTTCGACGTCGGCTGCTGTCGGTAGTGGCCTTCATCATCAGCACGCCTGGTAACAAGATCACACACAAGATCATATACTCAGTAACATAAGCTACCATGGCACTGGTTACTGGTTACTCTAACATAATTACAAGAAGCCGCCTTAAACACTAATAAACACTAATGTGTGCCTATTCTGCCAAGAAGCTACAACGCATACTGAATCCATCAAAACAAAAATTTCTTTTACTACTAAATATGACGAAGCAATAACATTGAAATAACATGGAAGATTACGAGTGCTAGTGCTCACCTACGCAAGCAACAGAAATAATAAGATTACTAGTGTAGTTCTAGTTGGCATGATTGGCAAGTGGTGTGTCTGTCAATCTGAATATTGAAAAAAAACTAGTGATTTGCTTAAACGACACATGTGTTGAATACCGAAAGTCTGACACGCACGCACACTAGCTAGAACTGATGTGCATGTTGTGACTTTTCATTCACGAAGGGCTGGAACCCAAGATTATCTGATCGGGAGGAAGAAGCCGGCGGTCAGGATGCCGCTGCTGCATGAGGGCGGCGAGTCGGCGACCACCTGGTCGGGAGGAAGTAGCCGACGGTGAAGATGTCGCTGCTGCACGAAAGAGGGGAGTCGGCGAGAAGAAAGGCGTGCAGCGACACCGGCCTGGATGGAGAAGCGGGAGTCAAGGATAGATTCACTTAAGTCATCCAGCAAATCTGTTGCATTCAGTTAAGGAAAAACCAAATAATCGTAGTTTAAACCATGATACACTAAGGTTGACAGCCACATCCACCAGTGTACCGGCAAACTGGAATGTCAGTAAATTCTATCCTCCTACATGTTACTCTTTTGATTAAAAGGTCCGTAGAATCTATGGTTTAATTACCTGAACAATGAACATTGAACGACAGAAATGTAGGGCACGACATCAAATACCTCTCCATCACACCATGGAGCCAAGAACAACTTTTTCTCATTTAGAGCTGCTATGAATTCATCCCAAGTGCTCATGATTTTAATGCAGTTGTCTCTCTTTCCTTTCGTTATTTCCAACAAGTTTGCCTGAATCCCATCCAGCATAAATCTAACTTGCTCAACCACGGCGTCTGAAGGAATATGACCATTTGTACGTACCATAGTCTCGCCAGACAATGCGCACCGGTAAAGAGTAAAGACAAAACATTTTATTCCATTTATCTGCTAAATGAAAGTTCGGGAATGACAACAAATTAAGAACTCTATTAAATCTGTGAACAGCGCTGTACAAGTCTAAAAGGAGGGCCTGTATAGTCCTCAAAAGATGAACCGGTATATATTTTCAAGGGAGAAATAATTCCATGCAGCTTTCGATCTAAACAACAATCAGGAATTACGATGTTTCGTGGAAAGAATTGAAGAACAAAAAGCTTATTTAGTACAGATTGGGGAGGAGAAGAGAATGGGAGGAGGAGGGATGCGTACCTTTCTGTGCTGCGGATAACGAGCTCGCTCGCCCGCCATGATCGTTCGCTAGGTTAGGGTTTCAGGCGCGAGGTTGGTGGGAGGGACTTCCTACCGGATCTGGCCACTACATGAGAAGCTCGAGTCGATCTGGGAGGAGAGGGAAGGGGCCACCGATAAGGTTGGGGGAGAGTAGGATGTCGACGGTGGGGTTGGAGCAAAGGAGGTCGCCGGTGAATCCCTGTTGCGTCCATCATCGACGGTGGGGGTGGGGGTGGGTGCGGCGGTGGATTGAGGTCAGAGGGAGTGAGAGGGTTGGGGGAGTAAGTTATGGTGCGTGGGAGAGAAGGTTGTGGTGCGTGGGAGTGAAGGGAACGAAAGGGGGGAGTGCGGGGCTTGGGCTGTGGTCTTGGGTTGCCGTTGGATTCGGACCATTCACGGTGTTTGAGGCACGATCCGCGTTAGGTTTTTATGGACCAATCAAAATATGACACGTGAATATATATTAGTAGTTTCATAACTAGAAATGTTTTAAATAACGTAAATATAATAATGAGCTCTGAAAAATGCTTTATTTTATGATGAGAAGTTTTATGGTGTATGTCGGTTGTATAAAAAAAATTCACGGACAAACAATTAATTAAATATCAATTCTAATTCAAACTTGATACGTTTCCTTTCTAAATCACGATTCTTGCTCAGGGAAAGTTCAATTTCTAAAGAATGTATACCAAAAAAAAGTGAAACCTTCTCAAAATTTTATAATGGTATAATGAGGTCATTTCATTACAACGTGCCAAAATTTATCTTTTTTAGACTTTAATTGAATTTTCTAAAATTAAATAACCAATAAAATACATGTTTGTGCGGGACTTTTGGCACATAAATGCTTGAAATTTGTTTTCAATTATTGTTTACAGTACAAGCTTCAACTATTGATCCCTCCACTCTTGCCTTGTTTCACGCTTTTAAGCGAACATAGTGCATTGTCATATAACCAATTATTAAAAGTTTCAGCGATACATGGCAGAATTTATAATACAATGTATTGATTAGTGTCACATAAATATATAGTGTAGCATACTTCTCAAAAACATACATCCAACGATATGTCACGGGCCCGCCAACTCTTGCCTCATACAGGAGATGCACTATCAGGTGTTGCATTACGTTGAAGAAACCCGGTGGCAACATTTTCTCAAATTTTCATAACAGAACAAGAACCTTCTCCTCAAGTTCACGCATTCGTTTTGGAGCGATTTCTTTAGAACACAATTATCTATAAAAAAAACTTAACTCTGCTATGACCTTCCATTCAGGTTCTGGGATGAAGCCTCATAGGGCAACTGGCACGAGGCACTCCATGATGATGTGGTGGTCATGGCTTTTAAGCCCAATGAATTTCTTTGTATGCAAGTTGACAGTTTTACTCAAATTAGCAGCAAACCCATGAGAAAACTTCACTTATTTAAACCATTTAAGGATGGTCATTTTATCGTCCTTACTAACACAATATTCCGCTCTAGGTTTTTTCCACACACCCTTTGAATTCTTACTCAGGTGTAGCTTTGGACGATCACAATATAAAGCAACATCAAGGCGTGCTTTGTGTTTAGTAAAGCCTCACAAAAAACTTTTCCGCAATTATTCTTTAAACAACTCTTATTTTTAGTTTTAGATTTCTCACATAGTTCAATTTTTAAATCCAAATTGATGCATTTCCCTTTGAAAACTTCTAATTTTATTCTTAGATTTCTCAAGTAGTTCAATTTTACATTCGAGGTGATCTATTTGTTTCTTAATAAAAAATGTAACTTTTATTCTTAGATTTCTCACCTCGACCAATTTTTAAATACTAGAAGAATACCCTGCGCGTTGCAGCGGAAATTTCTATAAAAACTCTACAATGTAAATTGAAAGGGTATAATATCCATGTAAATGAAAGTGAATGACATGGACACATGATTGGCTACAATAGTGAGTGATGTGGGTATATAGCTTGCATGTTAAGATAGATATCATAAATGCATGCATCTTAGTGAGATTTTTAGTGGATGACATGGACAAATGATTGGCTACAATAATGGATGATGTGGATAGCTTGCATGTTGAGATAAACATCATAAATGCATCTTAGTGGAGTTTTGCTTTATAAGAGATATAGATAGATATCCGAATGGTATTGCATATGATGTTTCTTGATATGATCCTTGGGCGATGAATATAATGATATATTTTTCTTCATCGATTGTCAGTGCTAGCACGGGATCTCCCACCCGACCCTAGCTTTATCTGGTAGATGATGACCGCATGTTAACCTAATGCTATGCGCCATGGGAGCTTAACTTTCTGAGGTCAAATATCGATCCAAGTAAGAGTGGAGGAGAAAGGGCTTCAACGACCGGTCGCTACACATCTAAGTGTGCCAAGGTCAAATCGAAGTACATGAGTGGAGGAGAAAGGGGCATCATCGACCGACCCCTAAAAATCTAAGTGGTGATCCATGATTTCAGTGAGGGGATTAGGTGAACTAGTCTTCAGGGATTTGGTTGCTTGCGTTGATGAGGCTAGTGTATGCATGTAAAATGAATATCGAGATATATCACATATTCTTTGATGTATTTTTGGTAAAGCATCAAGTGATAGTTGACAATTCTGTTGGGTTGAAACCATGGAATGACATGTTTTTCCATTGGTATTGCTTTTTTGCATATATGTGCCACCATTTTCAACATCATCTATCTTTATTTGGACCATTTATTCTATACAAAAATCCTACTTATGTTCTTAAATTCCTTATATTGTTTTCTAAAAATATGAAACTCATGCTTATTACAATTTAGGAAGAAGAATAGTCGTCCTTGCATGGGTTAGCATATATATATGTGTGTGTGTGAGTGGAACATACAACAGGCGATCGTTGGATCGTTGTAGCAGACGTCGAGCCGCTGTGAAGCAACTGCCATCATATAGATGAGCTCTATATCGATCTAGAACTACATCTTTTTTCCACTTCATGTTAGCCGCCGAAGTGAGCCTGGGAAGCACGGAAAGGAGCACCAAGCACCTACAAAATAGGAAACAGTCGAGATTATTGAAGGAAACGTACTCCCGATAGCGAACTATGTGAGAAGCAATCATCCGTCTGCTCAGACTGTGAGACCACACAAGGCTCCATGTTCCACACATGATAATACAGTCTATCAAGGCGCCATGTGCCACATGATGAGCACCCAATCTAGGGCTATATATATATGTAACACTATGTGTGTTGAGAAGCTTCCCGTTCACTACTGGTCGGCAATTCTATCTTGCATAAGGCGGTTCGGCTGGTCGGGGACAATGACCTTTTCTCTTGCCTCAACGGTGGTCTCCTAAAGATACTTATTTATAAGTCCAAAAAATTTCCAAACATATTTCTCTTTCTAAACATCACATTTGTATTGTTTTGGACTAATTTTCTTAACACTATAGTTACAAAAAATAATAATTAATGAACTTAAAATTGTAGGTTGGGACCTAATTGTTGGAAAATTACTTGTAAGGGGATTATCTAGAATGTAACCTCGATTGGACCACATGTTTATTGACGATTGTTCATCGGAACATATCACCGAGGGTGAAAATCAACCGTCGGTTATTCCTATCTCTCGTCGGGTACATTAATCTAATAACCAAGAGTGACATGTACCGTCAGCCATTTCCACTCATAGCCGAGAGTTTTGTTTTAACCTTCGGCTATAAAATTTTACCGTCGGGTATTACATGCAATCCCCATGGGCACAACCAAAACGGTCGGATATTATAATGCACTGTCAGTCATTACTTTGGATACACGAGGTGGGTTTTCCCCGTCGGAAAACTTAGTTCACCGTCGGATATTCATGGTTATGTGTGTGAGTTAAAAAAATTGTCGTTCATTATCACCACCGTCGGTTATTACTGTAATGGCCGACGGCCCGTCGGTCATAAGTTTGCACCGTTGGAAATATGGGGATTTCTAGTAGTGGTGTTGTAGAGCTTCTGATAGGCCGCCATTTTGTCGGCTACTGCATTGCAGTCTTTCATCGCCTGTTGGACGACGAGGATGGAGTCTCCATAGATTACGAGGCGAGTGGCACCGCATGTTTTGGCCATATGCATGGAATAGAGCAGTGCCTCGTATTCGGCTTCATTGTTGGAGGCGTGGCTGAAGTTGATCTGGAGGACGTATTTGAGCTTGGTTACTTTGGGGGAGACCAGAACGACTCCTGCTCCGGCTCCTTGCTGTCTTTTGGACCCATCGAAGAACATTGTCCATGAGTTCGATAGGTCGGGGGGGGGCTGGTGTCTGGACTTCCGTCCACTCGACCAGAAAATCTGGGAGTACTTGGACCTTGATTGCTGTTGGGTGCTTGAATTGCAGGTCCCGCAGACTGAGCTTAATGTTTGTCGGGACCCGGGGTTAGCGTATGCAAGCCTCGCTACAACACAATCATATGGAGAGCCGAGAACCGTACCCACTTGTCTAAGCAGACAAGGCCAAGCACAGAACGTTCTCGGAAAGCATCGAACGTGAGGGGCATCCCATCCAGGCCGGATGATCAACTGAAATGGGTCCTCATCGTCCGCACACAAGTCTAAATGATATGGGTGATGAACTCCCATACTCATAGACAAGTCGCCTCAACCATACTATCGATTGTATTATAACCCTGACATAGACTTACTCCAGCCCGATCACTTAGTCGGGGTCTAGGGAGGGCTCGATCATACATCAAAGTGTGCACGAGACAGAGTCTCGAACAATCGCATCGCGATGCCCCAAGCTGCGCACATCTAAGGGCCACTTGGTGTATAAAAGACTGCCAGCCAGATCACAACTAAGGTCTCGAAAACCCATACTAAGACATGCATGTTATAAACATACACGCAGCACACATGCCTGGTATGAACAGCAGGTATCATTGCAATTCTCTACAAAGTATACATCTTTATTAATAACTCTTACAGAGTGCACACAGAGATCACAAGCATGTGATCCAACATTACAACAGACAAGCGGAAGCAAGTAGGTCTGAGTACAGACAAGTTTAACAAATGGCTTAGAGAAGCCTTATCTAAAAACAAGCCCTCCACGGGGGAACCAGTCGTCTGACTGGGACTACACTAGCTTGGTCTTGGTCTGAGTCTTCATTCTTCGAGCTTCAGGTAGAAGCCACCATCGGGGTCGGTGGGTTCATCTAAAACATAGATTAAGCAAACGTGAGTACAAAATCGTACTCATCAAGACTTACATAGGAGCTATACTACTCATGCACATGTATCAAGGTAAAGGGAGGTGGGGTTTCACTTGCAGAAGTGCCAGCTTTGACTTGGCTAATCCTGAACTACGAGTACCAGACTTGAGGTAAGAAGCGTACACGATTCCACTACATCTCTTCAACCAATACACCACTATGGTTACTTCCTCGACTTCCCCACGAGAAGCACACCATAGCACTCACGCTTATCTTGGTGTATTTTAGAAGTATCCAGTTCAAGTTGTCTAATAATCGAGCACAGCTCTCCAAGAAATCCATAACCGCGGACGCGGCTATTCGAATAGTTTTTTTAACCCTGCAGGGGTGTACCGCTACACACACGTGCCATCAGTTACCGCCTTTTGCGTGTCACCGTTCAAGAGATGACAGCGGGGATGCCACCACAACACTTCGCCCACAACTCCGTTCTAGTCCAGAGAGTCACCTATCTGAGGGGGGTCCGTATGGAAGTCCGGCCGAGGTTCCAGTACAGCCTCAAACGATGTGTGCAGGGTCCCAAGCCGGTCTTGAAAAGCCGTTCATCCACTTCGCAGACCGTGCCACAGCCCTACCAGAACTCCGAACTACTGCGACTCTTGGGGTTCGAACGGGGTGAGGTACTAGGATGAGAGGGGTCAGTGAGCCCAATGTGTGGTTGTACTCTTCTTCTTGGATCACCACACAAGAACTCGGACTTAAGGCGGTGTTCAACGAGACAGCCCACTGTGTACTCCTACACAGCCTCTCATCGTTCACCTTGTATTAGGGTAGATTCACCAACACGTTTCACTTTCATCAACACCATGTTTATCATCATCCCGACTCACATCATAAGCAACCTCACTGTACCACTAAGCATGCAATAAACAGTAACAGTTGCAGGGGTCACATGATATCAACCAACTCCTACATCTACTAGGATTGTGGTTTGCTTACTACTGTGACAAGATGATAGGTCATGCAAAGGATATGGGTTCAACTATGCGGTAGAAACGATATCATGGTGATCATCCTAAACAATGCATAAGCGAGACATGAGAGGGAAGTGGGATTTTATCGACATGATCAATGGGGGTTTGCTTGCCTTGCTGACGAGGTTCATTCACGGGGTCTTCAACGAAGGGGGTGATCTCGAGTTCCGGCTCCACTTCTATCCGAGCAAACAATATAAACAAAGCATAAATAAGTTGCAATGCTCAAGCACATGATTATGTTGTCAAATGATGTGAATTGTATTGAGGTGATCTAGGTTCCATTTGCAACAAGTTAATTGAAGTTGATTTGAAAGTGAATTCAAATTCAAACTCCAAATGTATTTAAATTGGTCCAAGTTGCATTTGCTAGTATTTGTATTTTTTAATCCAAATGATCATGTGTGTGATAAGTTTCTGAAGTGTAGGTGATCATATGTGCATTGCAAAGGTTCAAAGTGGAATTGCATTTGGATTAAATTTGAATTAATTCCATTTAAATCAAATAGGGTATTTAATTAATTTCCAAGCCATTATTTGAAAATTAGAAAATTCCATGAGCATGGGATTGCTCCCAAACCATTTTTAAAATGATTAGTACCATTTATAGGAATTTTCCAAATGTTCAAATGATTTTTGGAAAAAGATTTTTATCTGGCCATTTGATTTAATTTCTCCGGGCTTTTCTTTTCCCCAATTTTGAATTTCCTTTTGAATTTTTGCATGATGCAAAGGAGCACTTGATCCTAGCACATACCCTAGTTGGGGTTGTGACAACTCGCCCCCACTCAAAAGAATCTCGTCCCGAGATTCAAAAGTCTGCGGGAGGAAGGAGGGGTTCTCGGCACTGAGACGGTCTTCTCTTTCCCACGTGGCTTCTTTCTCTGAGTGATGAGACCACTGAACTTTCAGAAACTTGATCTTCTTTCGGCGAGTGACACGCTCTGCTGAATCAAGAACACGAACAGGGTATTCTCGATAAGAAAGGTCATCTTGGAGATCAAGCGTTTCATGGTCGACTTCGCGGATGGGGTCCTTGAAGCAACGCCTGAGTTGTGACACATGGAATACATCATGTACTCGGGAAAGGTGCGGGGGTAGTTCAAGTTGGTAGGCAACTTCTCCACGTTTAGCAATAATGCGGAAGGGTCCGATGTAACGTGGGGCCAACTTGCCTTTGATACTGAATCTTTGGGTTCCCTTCAGAGGAGTAACCCGGAGGTAAGCCTTCTCATCCATATTATAGGTTTCCTTTCTATGATGACGATCATAGTAGCTTTTCTGACGAGACTGTGCGGCTTTCAAACGATCACGAACAATGCGAACTTGCTCTTCTGCTTCCTTGATCATATCCGGTCCAAAGAGTTGTCTTTCACCGGTTTCTGACCAGTTTAAGGGTGTTCGACATCGTCATCCATATAGGAGTTCAAAAGGAGCCATGTTCAGACTAGATTGAAAACTGTCGTCTATGGAAGCTTCCCCAAAATCTAGAGGTGAAAAGGCTACCACGATCAGAATTGATTTCCAAAGGAACACCGTGAAGAGACACAATTCTAGAGACGTACAAGTCCGCTAACTGGCTAGCAGTTATAGACTCACGAACTGGAAGGAAGTGTGCAACTTTGGAAAGTCTATCTATGACAAGAAGATGGCATCGTTTCCTTTCTGGGTTTTTGGAAAGCCGGTGATGAAGTCCATACCGACTTTGTCCCATTTCCACTCTGGAATAGGCAAAGGTTGAAGTGTGCCAGCAGGCCTTTGATGTTCTTCCTTAATGCGACGACAAACATCACATTCGGCAACAAATTGAGCAATGTCTCTCTTCATCCTGGTCCACCAAAATCTCTGGCATAGATATCGGTACATTTTTGTGCTACCGGGATGAATCGAGAGGGGTGTGTCATGGGCTTGTTTGAGGATGAGTTGCCTTAGTTCCCTATTCTTAGGTACTACCAAACGATTTCCAAAGAATATCGTTCCTTTACTATCTGCGGAGAAACATTTAGCAACTCCGCTAGCAATGTTCTCCTTGATCCGGCATACACATCGTGCACGTCTTTGGGCAACTATGATTTGATCCTCAAGGGTTGGTTTCGCCACCAAGTTGAAAAGAGATCCACGAGGAACAATCTCGAGATTGAGCTTTCGAAATTTCTCATGATGAAGTGGTTGATACTGCTGTAACATGAGGTTGTTGCAGTACGACTTACGACTTAGTGCATCAGCCATGACATTGGCTTTGCCTAGGGTGTAAGAAATTCCTACGTCGTAATCTTTTATCAACTCAATCCAGCGTCTTTGCCTGAGATTAAGATCTGGCTGGGTGAAAATGTATTTGAGGCTTTGGTGGTCGGAATAGATCTCACAACGATTACCAAGGAGGTAATGTCGCCAAGTTGTTAGGGCATGAACTACGGCAGCGAGTTCAAGGTCATGGGTAGGATAGTTCTCTTCATGTGGCCGCAACTGGCATGAAGCATAAGCTACCACATGTCGATCTTGCAGAAGTATGCATCCTAACCCTTGCCGTGATGCGTCACAATAGATCTCGAAATCCTTTTTGGTGTCTGGAGGTGCAAGTACGGGTGCAGAAGTCAATCTTCTTTTGAGCTCTTGAAAGCTTTCCTCGCACTTGGGGGTCCATTGGAATTTCTTATCTTTCTTGAGGAGTTCAGTAAGAGGCTTTGCAACTTTAGAAAAGTTCTCGACGAAGCGGCGGCAATAGCTGGCTAGGCCAAGAAAACTCCTAACTTGCTTAACCGATTCAGGTGGAGTCCAGTCAAGGACGGCCTGAACTCTCTCGGGATTCACAGCAATGCCTTTTGCAGAAATCACGTGGCCTAAGTAGGTCACTTCTGGTAGCCAAAATTCACACTTGGAGAATTTATCATACAGGCGATGCTCTCTAAGTTTCATCAATACCAGCCTTAGGTGTTCGGCATGTTCTTCTTTGTTCTTCGAGTAGATGAGAATGTCATCAAGATAAACTACAACAAATTTATCTAAGTACTCCATGAAGATTGAATTCATCATGCGTGAGAAAGTGGCGGGGGCATTGGTTAAACCAAAGGACATGATAGTATACTCGTAAAGACCATAACGAGTAGTGAAAGCCGTTTTGGGAATGTCCTCGTTTCGGATTTTGATTTGATGATAACCTAATCTCAAATCCATCTTGGAGAAGACAGAGGATCCTGCAAGTTGATGATAAAGATCATTGATCCTGGGCAATGGGTACTTGTTCTTTATCGTCGCTAGATTTAGCGGGCGATAGTCTACGCACATCCTTTCTGTTCCATCTTTCTTCGTTACGAACAGAACGGGGCAACCCCGTGGCGATGAGCTAGGGTGGATGAAGCCTTTTGCCAAAGAAGCTTCAAGTTGGATTTTAAGCTCAGCTAACTCACGTGGGGCCATTTTGTATGGGCGTCTGGAAATTGGGGTTGTGTCTGGTATAAGGTCCACTATGAACTCTACACATCTGTCGGGTGGCATGCCCGGCAGCTCTTCAGGAAAGACATCCGGGAAGTCACGAACCACCGGAATATCTTCAAGGTCAGGAAGGGGAAGCACATTCAAAGATTGTACTTGGTTTCTTGTTCTTGGTGAGGAGTAAACTATTGTCTGGCCTGAAGGATGTGTAAGTCTAACTGACTTGGCTTTACAATCAAGAAAAGCATGTTGTCTTGATAACCAATCCATACCAAGGATGACATCAATATCTGACTTGAGGGCTATGAGTGAAGCAAGGAATACTAAACCCTCAATTGCAATTTGATTACCATGGCTTACTCTATTAGTTTGCCATTTTGAACCAGGAGTTTGAATTATCATAGGGGTGAACATTTCTTCAAAGGATACATCATGCCGAAGTGCATAACTCTCCGACATGAATGAGTGAGATGCTCCTGGGTCGAAAAGAACAGAAGTGGGAACAAAATTGACTGGGAGTGTACCAAGAATGACGTCGGAAGTACTATCAGTTTCCTCAACTGATATTTGGTTCACACGTCCAAGATTTTCTGAGGTGGATGGCTTAGCGGTAGAAACCTTCGGGGGTGGTTTGGCACGAACAGTGGGTTTTCTTCTGGCATGGGGTGGAGCATTCTGGTTGACGGGGCACTCACGAGAATAGTGACCAGGCTGGCCACATCTGAAGCAGGCTCCAAAGATAGTGCGGGGAGCTGGGTTGTTTGGTGGAGCTGGTGGACGAGGCGGCACAAGTGATGGCCTCGTTGGGTTGTCTTTGGGAAAAAAAACTGTTAGGAATCCAGATCATGCGTTTCTGAGGGCGTGAACTAGAAGAAGGGGCAAGCTCAAGAGCATGCTTGCGAGACTTCTCGAAAATTTCATTGCCATGCTCAGCTCTGAAGGATCTGTTGACTAAATCCTCAAAGGTGGCAAATTCGATGAGGTTGAGATCATGACGGAGGATGGGGCTAAGTCCCATGCGGAACCTTGCCTACTTTCTGGCATCGGTGGTGATCTCATCTTGGGCATAACGAGCAAGACGGTTGAACTCTCTCACGTACTCATGAATGGACATCTCTCCTTGATTCAGATTGCAGAACTCTTCCTTCTTGCGCTCCATCAACTCATCCAGAATGTGGTACCCTCGAAAGGCAACACAGAACTCCTGCCAAGTCACTATGTGACCATCTGTCTGCATTGCAACATAGTTCTCCCACCACTGAAGAGCAGCACCTTCCAAGAAGTATACAGCGAAAACAACTCGGTCATCGGGAGCAACATGTGTAGTGTCAAGCTTACGCTCGATGGAACGGAGCCAATCATCAGCTTCAAGGGGCTCAGAAGAACATCGGAATACCGGTGGCTTGAGGAGGATGAAGTCCTGAATGCTGACCACCACATTATGATGGTGGGCGGTATTCTGCTCGATGAGCTCCAGAAGGCGTGTTTGATCACGTCTATTCCGCTCGGCTTCCATCATGATTTCCGCCGCAGAAGGCGGGGTTGGAGGTTCATCATCATTTCGATTCCGATCACGGTCTCGATTCCGAAGAACAGCACTACGAGTTCCACCTGACATCCTGTGTGATAAAAATCAACAATCAGAACAGGTTGTACGATGGAAGCAAGGATAAAAGGATATGATTTCAGAAGGAGAAGATTATAATGCAAAGGCAATGATTCAAAGAAACACGGAACAAATCCGGTAGCATAACGGTTACACCGGGATGGAAAACAAGACAACCTCGAGGAGATTGGACAGAAGTTCCTCAAGGAACTCAAAACACGAAGACTCTGGACATCCACGACAATCCTATGGCTATAAGGAGGCAAACAACGAGATGTTCTAGTCAGACATAGATGAGCCTAGTCCTATCTTCCAGTAGAAAAGGAAAGGGTGACTCAGAACTCAGATCGATGAGGGTAAGGAGAAAAAGAAGCCTTACGTTGTTCCCTTATATACCCAGAGTAACTATATAACTATAGAAGGCCCGACTCGACTTCGGCCAAGGCTGATAATCCTACAGTCAGTTCTGCTCTGATACCAAGTTTGTCGGGACCCGGGGTTAGCGTATGCAAGCCTCGCTACAACACAATCATATGGAGAGCCGCGAACCGTACCCACTTGTCTAAGAAGACAAGGCCAAGCACAGAACATTCTCGGAAAGCATCGAACGTGAGGGGCATCCCATCCAGGCCGGATGATCAACTGAAATGGGTCCTCATCGTCCGCACACAAGTCTAAATGATATGGGTGATGAACTCCCATACTCATAGACAAGTCGCCTCAACCATACTATCGATTGTATTATAACCCTTACATAGACTTACTCCAGCCCGATCACTTAGTCGGGGTCTAGGGCGGGCTCGATCATACATCAAAGTGTGCATGAGACAGAGTCTCGAACAATCGCATCGCGATGCCCCAAGCTGCGCACATCTAAGGGCCACTTGGTGTATAAAAGACCGCCAGCCAGATCACAACTAAGGTCTCGAAAACCCATACTAAGACATGCATGTTATAAACATACACGCAGCACACATGCCTGGTATGAACAGCAGGTATCATTGCAATTCTCTACAAAGTATACATCTTTATTAATAACTCTTACAGAGTGCACACATAGATCACAAGCATGTGATCCAACATTACAATAGACAAGCGGAAGCAAGTAGGTCTGAGTACAGACAAGTTTAACAAATGGCTTAGAGAAGCCTTATCTAAAAACAAGCCCTCCACGGGGGAACAAGTCGTCTAACTGGGACTACACTAGCTTGGTCTTGGTCTGAGTCTTCATTCTTCGAGCTTCAGGTAGAAGCCACCATCGGGGTCGGTGGGTTCATCTAAAACATAGATTAAGCAAACGTGAGTACAAAATCGTACTCAGCAAGACTTACATAGGAGCTATACTACTCATGCACATGTATCAAGGTAAAGGGAGGTGGGGTTTCACTTGCAGAAGTGCCAGCTTTGACTTGGCTAATCCTGAACTACGAGTACCAGACTTCAGGTAAGAAGCGTACACAAGTCCACTACATCTCTTCAACCAATACACCACTATGGTTACTTCCTCGACTTCCCCACGAGAAGCACACCATAGCACTCACGCTTATCTTGGTGTATTTTACAAGTATCCAGTTCAAGTTGTCTAATAATCGAGCACAACTCTCCAAGAAGTCCATAACCGCGGACGCGGCTATTCGAATAGTTTTGTTAACCCTGCAGGGGTGTACCGCTACACACACGTGTCATCAGTTACCGCCTTTTGCGTGTCACCGTTCAAGAGATGACAGCGGGGATGCCACCACAACACTTCGCCAACAGCTCCGTTCTAGTCCAGAGAGTCACCTATCTGAGGGGGATCCGTATGGAAGTCCGGCCGAGGTTCCAGTACAGCCTCAAACGATGTGTGCAGGGTCCCAAGCCGGTTTTGAAAAGCCGTTCATCCACTTCGCAGACCGTGCCACAGCCCTACCAGAACTCCGAACTACTGGGACTCTTGGGGTTCGAACGGGGTGAGGTACTAGGATGAGAGGGGTCAGTGAGCCCAATGTGTGGTTGTACTCTTCTTCTTGGATCACCACACAAGAACTCGGACTTAAGGCGGTGTTCAACGAGACAACCCACTGTGTACTCCTACACAGCCTCTCATCGTTCACCTTGTATTAGGGTTGATTCACCAACACGTTTCACTTTCATCAACACCATGTTTATCATCATCCCGACTCACATCATAAGCAACCTCATTGTACCACTAAGCATGCAATAAGCAGTAACAGTTGCAGGGGTCACATGATATCAACCAACTCCTACATCTACTAGGATTGTGGTTTGCTTACTACTGTGATAAGATGATAGGTCATGCAAAGGATATGGGTTCAACTATGCGGTAGAAACGATATCATGGTGATCATCCTAAACAATGCATAAGCGAGACATGAGAGGGAAGTGGGATTTTATCGACATGATCAATGGGGGTTTGCTTGCCTTGCTGACGAGGTTCATTCACGGGGTCTTCAACGAAGGGGGTGATCTCGAGTTCCGGCTCCACTTCTATCCGAGCAAACAATATAAACAAAGCATAAATAAGTTGCAATGCTCAAGCACATGATTATGTTGTCAAATGATGTGAATTGTATTGAGGTGATCTAGGTTCCATTTGCAACAAGTTAATTGAAGTTGATTTGAAAGTGAATTCAAATTCAAACTCCAAATGTATTTAAATTGGTCCAAGTTGCATTTGCTAGTATTTGTATTTTGTAATCCAAATGATCATGTGTGTGATAAGCTTCTGAAGTGTAGGTGATCATATGTGCATTGCAAAGGTTCAAAGTGGAATTGCATTTGGATTAAATTTGAATTAATTCCATTTAAATCAAATAGGGTATTTAATTAATTTCCAAGCCATTATTTGAAAATTAGAAAATTCCATGAGCATGGGATTGCTCCCAAACCATTTTTAAAATGATCAGTACCATTTATAGGAATTTTCCAAATGTTCAAATGATTTTTGGAAAAAGATTTTTATCTGGCCATTTGATTTAATTTCTCAGGGCTTTTCTTTTCCCCAATTTTGAATTTCCTTTTGAATTTTTGCATGATGCAAAGGAGCACTTGATCCTAGCACATACCCTAGTTGGGGTTGTGACAACTCGCCCCCACTCAAAAGAATCTCGTCCCGAGATTTAGAAGTCTGCGGGAGGAAGGAGGGGTACTCGGCACTGAGACGGTCTTCTCTTTCCCACGTGGCTTCTTTCTCTGAGTGATGAGACCACTGAACTTTCAGAAACTTGATCTTCTTTCGGCGAGTGACACGCTCTGCTGAATCAAGAACACGAACAGGGTATTCTCGATAAGAAAGGTCATCTTGGAGATCAAGCGTTTCATGGTCGACTTCGCGGATGGGGTCCTTGAAGCAACGCCTGAGTTGTGACACATGGAATACATCATGTACTCGGGAAAGGTGCGGGGGTAGTTCAAGTTGGTAGGCAACTTCTCCACGTTTAGCAATAATGCGGAAGGGTCCGATGTAACGTGGGGCCAACTTGCCTTTGATACCGAATCTTTGGGTTCCCGTCAGAGGAGTAACCCGGAGGTAAGCCTTCTCATCCAGATTATAGCTTTCCTTTCTATGATGACGATCATAGTAGCTTTTCTGACGAGACTGTGCGGCTTTCAAACGATCACGAACAATGCGAACTTGCTCTTCTGCTTCCTTGATCATATCCGGTCCAAAGAGTTGTCTGTCACCAGTTTCTGACCAGTTTAAGGGTGTTCGACATCGTCGTCCATATAGGAGTTCAAAACGAGCCATGTTCAGACTAGATTGAAAACTGTTGTTATAAGCTGTTGCGTGCTGCCACGTAGAGGTACAGCTTTTCTTTTTCTTTGAATACCACCAGGGTCGGTGGGGTTGATAGTGTCTTCTTCAGGTCCACGAATGCTTTGCGAGCTTCTTCGGTCCACTCGAATTTCTCTCCTTTTCTCAGCAACTGGTAGAATGGCAATGTGCGCTCTCCCAATCTTCTGATGAAACGACTCAGGGATGCGAGTCTTCCGGTGAGCTGCTACACGCCTCTGATGTTGGTTGGTTCTTGCATCATGGCGATTGCTTGGACTTTCTCGGGGTTCGCTTCTATTCCTCGAGCAGAGACCATGTACCCGAGCAGCTTCCCGGCTGGGACGCCGAATGCGCACTTCTTCGGGTTGAGCTTGATTTTGTACTTGTTGAGTGCTGCAAAGGTCTCGCGCAGGTCGTCGAGTAGCGTGTTTGCACTGTAGGTTTTGAAGACTATGTCGTGCACGTAGACCTGCACGTTTCTTCCGATTTTCTCTTTTAAGCAGGCTTGCATCATCCGTTGGTATGTGGCGCCGGCGTTCTTGAGTCCGAAGGGCATTGTTCTGTAGCAAAATACGCCGTAAGGGGTGATGAATGATGTATGCTCTTCGTCTTCTTCCTTCATCCTGATCTGATTGTATCCTGAGTAAGCGTCGAGGAACGATAGTAGATCGCATCCTGCTGTCCAGTCGATTATCTGATCGATTCTCGGCAGGGGAAAGTGGTCCTTTGGGCAGTGTTTGTTGACTGGCCCGTAGTCGACGCACATTCGCAGTACGTTCGTGTCTTTCTTGGGGACTAGCACAGGGTTGGCGACCCAAGTGGCTTTCTTCGTCTCTCGAATGAATTGGGCGTTAAGTAGTCGGTCGACTTCCTCCCCGATTGCTCTGCGTTTGGGTTCTGAGAATCTTCGTAGCGCCTGCTTCACTGGTTTGGTGTTTGGCTTGATGCGCAGCGCGTGCTCCGCGAACTCGCGCGGTACTCCTGGCATGTCGGCTGGGCACCAGGCAAAGATTTCCCATTCTTCGCGGAGGAAAGTGATGAGGGAAGTCGCTTGCTCTTCCGGGAGGTGGGCGTACACGCGGACTGTTTTTTCTGGGTCTGTCAGGTGCACCTGGTGGGTGACCGTGTCGGTGTCGATCTTGAAGTCCCGTCCATACTCTTTTGACTCGCTTCGACTTGCTAGCGGAAAGATACTTTTGTCTGTCGCCATGGCTATTTCTGCGAGTTCTTGCTCGGCTCCAAAGGTTTCAGAGACTTTGTGGAAATCGCGATCGCATTTATCTGACTTGATGAAGCTCCCGTTGACTGTAATGACGCCCGCGGATCCTGGCATCTTCAGTTTGAGTTAGGCGTAGTGCGGAATCGCCATGAATTGAGCGAACGCTGGACGTCCCAATATGGCGTGATACTGTGATTGCCAATCGAGTACTTCGAACTCGAGGGTGTGTCTTGCGAATTGCGTCTGTTGCCGAAGACGACTTCGAGCTCGATTAGTCCCAGGGAAGTAGCTGCTTATCCTGGTACTACTCCGTATAACACGGTGCTTGATTTCTTCCATACTGATCGAGGGATCAGCATCTTGCGCAGGGTGTTGACGAAGATTATGTTCATGCTGTTGCCTCCGTCCATGAAGATTCTGTCCATGTCGTACCCTCCGATTTTGGCGTCGAGTACCAAGGGCGCGTGCCCCGGCCTTGGGACTGCAGGAGGGTGATCGCTCTGGGAGAACGTGATGCTGGTTTCTGCGTCGTGTAGCTGGTAGACTTCGACTGCGTTTAGGTTCTCGGCTGCTCTGGCCTGCAGGGTGTAGGCGTCCTGTTGGTCTTGCGATACCTTGCCTTCTTGGATCGTGTACACCTGTCCGTGAGTGGGCGACTGCTCGGTTCGTCGGGCGCGATTGGCTTCTTGCTGTTTTTCCTCCTTGAGGTTGTCGGCGAGTTCGTTGAATAGGCGGCAGTCTCCCAGAGTGTGGCTCGATCTGATGTTTCCCCAGTTGTCTTCGAAGCAGTGGATCATGCAGGGTCCTTCTAGTTGTTCCCTGACCGTGAGCTTGCTGGATCCAGCGTGCCGCTTCCTCCTTGAGATTCGGAAGAACGGCGCGTGGTCCGCTGGGTTCTCGTGATCTCGCGGGTCGAATTCGATCCCTTCACTTAGATTCTGGTTCCTTATTATATTGGCGAATTCGTCTGGCCTTTGATCTGGGTCGTAGTATTCGTCGGTCCGAGTCTCGGAGTCGCTGTCCTGGCGGGCGGTGGCTGTCCGCACGGCATCGGGTCGTCGAGTGGTCGGCGATCGCATGGCTCTATAATTCGACTCGTCGGGTGAGGTCTCTTCGTAGAATCCTCGCGCCTGTCTTCTGAGCCGTTGATTTCTTACTCATTGGCGATGGTCTTGGCGGTCGCTGATCTCGAGCTAGGAGTCAGTTTCTTGTTGAGCGGTGGGTGCTTGGGTGGCGGTGGGTCGTCGAGTGGCCGGCAGGTCCTCTTCTTCATGTTGTAGTTCGTCGATCGGGATCTCCGTGTAGAACCCTCGCTCCTTTCTTTTGGGTCGTCGATTTCTCCTTCGCTGGCGGTGGGCTCGGTTGCCTCCGTAGTATTGGTCTTGGCACGGCTGCAGGCTGAGCCATCTTGCTGGGGCGGCGGAGATATTCGCCGTGATCTTGAATTCCTCAGGTGGATTGCATCTGGTTCTTTCTCTTGAGTTGCGGCTTGCTGAAGACGGAACCGCCGAGATCGTAATTCCAACCTGTGTAGTTCCCACAGACGGCGCCAATTGACGGGGATGTACCCCGGCAAATCCCATGGTCAGGGACCCTGGGTTAGTCATGATAGGCACAGGTTGGACGATAGCTCGTCGGCTAACAGGAGGATACGTTCCTGCTCGATGTTATTGATCGGAGATGGCGATTACAGGGGAGCCAAGGCTAGTGCGCACAAGGCTAGGGTTACAGATTGTGTATTGCTTGACCTCGACGTCTCCCCTCCTAGCCCTTATATACTAGGCTAGGTCTCGGGGAGCCCGTCCTGGATTACAGATGAGGTTTCCTAACCATGATCTTGTTTCGTACGGCAAGTTTGCACCTTCCTTGTGACTCGCGGACTCATACGTCGGTGCCACTAGTGGGCCAAGGTTGGGCCCAGGAGGCATCTTTGTGGGCCTTCTATCTTCGGGTACATCGGGTAGGCTCATCCATAGGAGTCGTGGGGTCACCCCCTCGTCAGTGGGGGAGCCTTCTCAACCACAGTAGTGGTGGGGCAGTTCCCCGCAAGCAAAGTACCAAGAGCAGAGTGGTCCATAGGGACTAAAAGTAACAATAGAAAAATAAAATCATCACGTACAATATATAGGTTTCCTTACCAATTTCACTGACCAATAGCGCTACATTCCCCGACAACGGCGCCAGAAAATGGTCTGCATGACCCAAAAGTGTAGGGGATCTATCGTAGCCTTTTCGATAAGTAAGAGTATCGAACCCAGCGAGGAGTAGAAGGTATTGACAAGTGATCTTGAGATAGGAATAACTTCAAGTACTGAGAGGTAACTTTTTATGGGTTTTCTGATATAAGTAACAAGGATATAAAAGCAAATAAAGTAAATTGTGATAAGGTGCAGCAAGGTAGCCCAGTCCTTTTGTGCAAAGGATAAGCCAAAGTATCTAAACTTATAAAGGCTAAAACGTTCTTGAGGACACACGGGAGAGATAGTCATGTGCCTTCGCCATATTCCGTCTCGGTACTATGTTTTGTGTTGATAAGTTTTGTGTGGGTGAACCTATGCTAGTGCACTTTCTAAACTAATATAAGTACACTCTTATGATTAAACCTCTTGAAAGCATCCGCAAATACAAGAGAGAAATTAAGGCAAAGACTAACCATAGAAATAAACTTTAGGTCCCAAAAATCCCTCGTGCGAAAGTGTGCGAACTGGGGTTCAGGTTTCTCTCACTCCGGCAACCCACCATAAGCATACTTTATACATAATGCATTCCCCTAGGTCCTTAAAAGGTGAAGTGTTGTGTAGTCGACGTTCACACAACACCACTAGAAGAATAACACCACCACTTAAATATCAAACAACACATATTACTTCAACATCATATGCCTACTAACAACTAGAATTCTCCCATGTCCTCAAGAACTAAAGGAACTACTCACAAAAGATAAAAGAGATCATGATCAGAGGTGATAAATATATGATAAACAATCTGTTCATAAAAACTCAATAGCATTCACCACAAAGAGTAATCAACACCGGTAGAGTAGAGGGGATGGATAGTACAAGTTACAACTTGGATTGCAATGGTGAGATTAGATGGGATGAAGATGGAGATGGTGCTGATGGTGATGATGATCTCGATGATGCCCATGACGATGGTGATGACGATCTCCCCCTCCGGGAGGAGTTCTCCCCGGCGTAATCTTCCCGCCAGAAAGGTCTTTTCTTCTCTGTAGGTTTTTAGGTCACGATGAATATATAGGACAAAGGGGGGGTCCCGGGAGTGGGGCCCACCTCCCAAGCGGCCACCTAGCGCGACCTAGAGGGGGTTCGTGCCACCAAGGTGCCTAGGAGCCTGGTGCCCCCCCCCCTCCGGGTGCCCTTCAGTTGATCTTCGTCAATTCTTTGGAAAATTACACCCCGTGAATTTCAGGTCATTTGGAGATGTGCTGATATGGCCACTTGATGTGCACTTTTCCCTGCTGATTCCTGCGTCTATTGTTTCGGCATCGGAAAGTTGCAAACTTTGTAAAACAAGCCAAAACACTATAAGAACATCATCATAACATGAAATATATCAATGAATAGAGGCAAATAATGATATAAAATAGTGATGCATTTTGGACGTATCACCATGACGTATGATGCTTGCCACTGTACCCCAAATCTAATGACAAAAGGATACTACATTAGGAGTAATTTCTGTGTGTACGAGTATAACATAGGAAGATGATGTTCCATAGCACCGAAATCACAAATTGCGCTAACACTGCATAATGAGTTTAGAAGTATAACAAAAACTTGGTACATCAACGCATCATTACCAACAATGTCTCACATCAATAGAAGGAGTGATGGAGCACTAACACGAAATACTCGTCATTAGATTTAAAGAATAATCAGCTTTAGCAAGATCAAACTACTCTTCATTGTGTTTAAATAATAATCAGTTTCAGCAAGACCGAAGTACTCTTCATTAGGTTTACAGAATAATCAGTTTCAGCAGAACCGAACTACTCTTCATTAGGTTTACAGAATAATCAATTTCAGCTCTTGAGGCTTGAAAGTACTTAGAAAAATTTTCTATTGAAGATCTTGTATGCAAGGTCCTCAATGCAGATGATGTTGTGCTTCCTCAAGCCTTTGGGGCGTTGGTGAGCACTTAACATAAGTTTCCTAAGTTCTCGTCCGAACTGCGCACAGCTCGGATGGAAAGTCCTGATTAATAGTGTTCTTCCGAGCTGCGCGCAGCTCGGAAGAAAACCTGTTTTTATGGCTTTAAGCAGCCCCCAAGCCTCTTGAGGCTTGAAAGTACTTAGAAAATTTTTCTATTGAAGATCTTGTATAAAAGGTCCTCAGTGCAGATGATGTTGTGCTTCCTCAAGCCTTTGGGGCGTTGGTGAGAACTTAACATAAGTTTCCTAAGTTCTCGTCCGAACTGCGCACAGCTCGGATTGAAAACCTGATTAATAGTGTTCGTCCGAGCTGCGCGCAGCTCGGAAGAAAACCTGTTTTTATGGATTTAAGCAGCCCCCAAGCCTCTTGAGGCTTGAAAGTACTTAGCAAATTTTTCTATTGAAGATCTTGTATACAAGGTCCTCAATGCAGATGATGTTGTGCTTCCTCAAGCCTTTGGGGCTTTGGTGAGCACTTAACATAAGTTTCCTAAGTTCTCGTCTGAACTGCGCACAGCTCGGATGGAAAACCTGATTAATAGTGTTCGTCCGAGCTGCGCGCAGCTCGGAAGAAAACATGTTTTTATGGCTTTAAGCAGCCCCCAAGCCTCTTGAGGCTTGAAAGTACTTAGAAAATTTTTCTATTGAAGATCTTGTATACAAGGTCCTCAATGCAGATGATGTTGTGCTTCCTCAAGCCTTTAGGGCTTTGGTGAGTACTTAACATAAGTTTCCTAAGTTCTCGTCCGAGCTGCGCACAGCTCGGATGGAAAACCTGATTAATAGTGTTCGTCCGAGCTGCGCGCAGCTCGGAAGAAAACCTGTTTTTATGGCTTTAAGCAGCCCCCAAGCCTCTTGAGGCTTGAAAGTACTTAGAAAAATTTTCTATTGAAGATCTTGTATACAAGGTCCTCAATGCAGATGATGTTGTGCTTCCTCAAGCCTTTGGGGCTTTGGTGAGCACTTAACATAAGTTTCCTAAGTTCTCGTCCGAGCTGCGCACAGCTCGGATGGAAAACCTGATTAATAGTGTTCGTCCGAGCTGCGCCCAGCTTGGAAGAAAACCTGTTTTTATGTAATGAAAACGAATGGAATAAGGCGCACTAGGCGTACAAGTATTTTTATTCATGTCTTACAAGCTTGCTCATGCATAGAATCGGCGCAGTAACTGGGCGTTCCAGGCATGAGGCTCTCCTATCTTATTGGTTACATCATACAGGTGATAGGCCCCATTGTGCAGTACTCTGGAGATGATAAACGGGCCTTCCCATGGGGGAGCTAATTTGTGATCCGAAGTTTGCTTGATGCGAAGTACCATGTCACCCTCTTGGAAGGAGCGAGCTCGGACGTGTCGGTCGTGATATCGGCGAAGGTCTTGCTGATAAAACGTCGAGCGGGTGAGAGCTAAATTTCATTCCTCTTCCAAGAGATCAACGCCGTCTTGTCGCGCTTCTTCAGCTTCAGCTTCTGTGTACTGGCTTATGCGGGGTGCATTGTGCTTGAGGTCACTCGGAAGGACTTCTTCTGAGCCGTAGACGAGGAAGAAGGGGGTTGACCGAGTTGAGCGATTGGGAGTTGTACGCAATCCCCAAAAGACTGAAGGGAGTTCAACAACCCAGGCGCCCGCTGCTTCCTTTAGTTCCCGAAGGAGCCGAGGCTTGATTCCTTTGAGTATTAGTCCGTTGGCTCGTTCGACTTGGCCATTGGACTGTGGGTGTGCAACTGAGGCGAAGTTGACCTGGATGCCATTGGACCAACAGAATTTCTTGAATTCGGCCGAGTTGAAGTTCGATCCATTATCAGTAATGATGTCATGCGGGACGTCGAACCGATGGATGATGCCCTGCATAAAGCTGACTGTTGTGGCGGAGTCTTGGTTCTTGATAGGCTTTGCTTCTATCCATTTTGTAAACTTGTCTACGGCGACCAGAATGTGGGTGAAACCATGCTTGCCCGTTCGGAGCGGTCCAATCATATCCAATCCCCATACTGCAAATGGCCAGGCTAGGGAGATGGTCTTCATCTCGGAAGCTGGTTTGCGAGGCTGGTTGGCATAAAACTGGCAACCCTCGCAATGGTCCACGATGTAACGGGCATCGCTGAGGGCGTCAGGCCAGAAGAAACCAGCTCGGAAAGCTTTTGCCACTAACGTCCGACTTGAGGCATGATGGCCACAATCTCCCGAGTGGATTTCTTGCAGTATGCAGCGGCCTTCTTCCTTGGAGATGCATCACTGGGGGACATGAGTGATGTTGTTCCTGTACAGCTCTCCATTGATCTCCAAGTAGGACTTGGACTTGCGGACGATATGTTTGGCTTCTATCTCGTCGTCGGGCAACTCTTGTTTTTGCAGATAGTCGAGGATTGGGCGTGTCCACTCGGGAGGAATGTCTTCCACATCAAACACCATGTCGACTACTGCAGGTATGTCTTCTTTGCTGGGGATGTTCTTGTCAGGCAGCATGTCCGGATCGGCCTCCAGGAAGGGATCTTCCTTGACTGTTGGGGAATGTAGGTGTTCCAGATAGATCCATGGTGGGATCTGTCCGCGGGTGGAACCCAATTTGGCAAGGTCGCCTGCTGCCTGATTCTTAACCCATGGGATGTGATGGAGCTCCATCCCATCAAAAAAATTCTCCAGTTTTCTCACTGCTACACAGTAGGTTGTCATTACTGGGCTTCGGATGTCCCATTCTTTCATTACTTGCTTGATTACAAAGTCTGAATCTCCGAATACCATAAGTCTCCTGACTCCGAGTGAGATAGCCATTCGCATGCCATACAGAAGAGCTTCATATTCTGCTTCGTTGTTTGTTGCTGGGAAATGGATTTGGAGGACGTACCGCATCTCATCCTTTCTGGGTGAGACTAGTACCACCCCTGCCCCTGCACCGTGTAGCATCTTGGAGCCATCAAAGAACATTGTCCAATGTTCTGGTGTTGGCTGTGGGGGATGTTGGACTTCAATCCACTCGGCTAGGAAATCCACCAGTGCTTGTAACTTGATTGCTTTCTTAGCTTGGTAATTGAGGTCAAAGGGGAGTAGGTCCAAACTCCATTTTGCTATTCTGCCTGTTGAATATCTGTTGTTCATAATTTCTGCCAGGGGAGATTCAGAGACCACTGTGATGGAATGATCTTGGAAGTAATGCGCGAGCTTCTGAGCCGCCAAGTAAATCCCCATTGCTCTCTTCTGGTAGTGAGGGTATCTCTACTTGGACGGCGTGAGGACCTCGGAGATATAGTACACCGGTCTTTGTACTTTCTGTGATTTTCCTTCTTCTTCTCTCTCCACCACTATGGCTACACTGACAACTCGGCTGGTGGAAGCAATATATAACAAGAGCGGCTCTTTTTCCTGGGGTGCTGCTAGGACTGGCCGAGTTGACAGTTGCTTTTTGAGTTCTTCGAAAGCCATTTGAGCTTCTTCCGTCTAGATGAAATTCGGCGATTTTTTCATCAGTTGGTAGAGAGGTAGGGTTTTCTCTCCCAATCTGGAAATAAACCGACTGAGTGCTGCGAGGCATCCTGTTAACTTTTGGACGTCTCGGAGCTGCTTGGGAGGCTTCATGTTCTGAATTGCCGCGATTTTTTCCGGGTTGGCCTCTATTCCCCGCTCGGAGACCATGAATCCGAGTAGTTCCCCTGCTGGCACGCCAAAAACACACTTTTCAGGATTAAGCCTGATGCTGTAAGCTCGGAGGCTCTGAAAAGTTTCGGCTAGGTCAGCTAGCAAGCTACTCCCTTTAGCCGATTTGATTACGATGTCATCCACGTAGACTTCCACGTTCCTGCCGATCTGCCAGATCAGACAATTCTGCATCATGCGTTGGTACGTGGCGCCTGCATTTCTTAGTCCGAATGGCATCGTGATGTAACAGAAACATCCGAATGGGGTTATAAACGCCGTTTTGAGCTTGTCTCGTTCATATAGTCGGATTTGATGGTAACCCGAGTATGCATCGAGGAAACATAATCTCTCGCAACCTGATGTGGATTCCACAATCTGGTCAATACGAGGAAGAGGGAAATGTTCTTTTGGACAAACTTTATTGATGTGGCGAAAATCAACACAAGTTCTCCAAGATTTATCCTTCTTCGGAACCATTACAAGATTCGCTAACCACTCGGAGTGGAAGATTTCCCTAATGAATCCGGCTGCTAACAGTCTAGCTATCTCCTTCCCGATGGCTTTCCTTTTCTCAGAGGAAAACCGTCGGAGGGACTCTTTTACCGGTCTTGCTCTCGGATCTACATGTAACTTGTGCTCGGCCAATTCCCTTGGGACTCCAGGCATGTCGGAGGGTTTCCACGCGAAGATGTCCCAATTCTCACGGAGGAAGTTGACGATCTCGAGTTCCTATTGGGGATCCAGATCGGTAGCGATGTTGGTGTACTTGCCTTCATCTGTGGGGTGTATCTGCACCCTCTTGGTCTCTCCGGCCGACTCGAATGACGATGTCTTCTTTGGCTGTAGCAACTCAGACGAGTCGGCGGCCTTCTTGTATTCGGCCAATTCGACCTCGGCCATCTGTTGATCAGCTATCAGGGAGCCTTTCTGCAGCAGGTCTTCGGCTTGCTTGTAGTCTCCTGAGACAGTGATCAAGCCGTGAGGGTCGGGCATCTTGAGCTTCAGGTAGACATAACAGGGGATGGCCATAAATTTTGCGTAGGCCGGCCTTCCGAGTAAAGCGTGATACACACTCGGGAAGTCCACTACTTCAAAGGTGATCCTCTCTTCCCGGAAGTTACTCGGAGTACCGAAGACCACATTGAGGGAGATCATTCCGAGTGAGTACGCCTTTTTCCCCGGGATTATCCCATGAAATTCCAGATAGCTTTTTCGGAGTTTGGACATCGGGATGTTCATGCTCTTCAGAGTACTTTCGTACAGAATGTTAATTCCGCTGCCACCGTCCATCAAGACATTCTTGATCCTGAAGTTACCATTTTCCGTTTCCAGCAAAGGGTCCACAATTAGGGCGTGTCTTCCCGGGTGAGGAATGTGAGGAGGGTGGTCCGACTGATCGAAAGTGATTGGGACGTCGGCCCACTTCATGTAACTCGGAACTGCCGGAGCCGCCGAGTTGACCTCTCTGAATATTATCTTTTCCACCCTCTTCGATTCTCGTCCTGCGAAGATGACCAATACACCGTCTTCCCGCGGGAAACCCTCGCTGTCCAGTTCCGGGCTGGGTGCTTTCTTTTTCCCGGTCTCTGTAACATCCTAAAATTCTCTGGATTTTGGAATGTTAATAAATTAAATAGATAATGATTGTTTGCTTGATGTGTTTGATATTCTCTGGGAGTTAAAACTTTTGGAGTTTGTTGAATATTAAATAGAGAAGGAATAACATGACTTTCCCTAATATTCACCGTTGGTGTTTTTGGAATTTATTATTTAAAAACAAAACCCACAAAATAAAATGAGAGAAGGTAATATGACTCCTTCAACATTTTTAAAAGTTTGGAAAATGTTTTAAATCTTTATTGGAATTCTTTTTGATTATTCAAAATATTTCGCAACTAAAAGAAAATTCATTTGAGAGGATATAAAATGACTTATCCCCTTTTTAAATAAAGTTGGAAATATTTAGAATACTAGTTTAAAGTTTTTAAAATTTATTTTTAGTATTATAAATAACTCTAAAATTAATTTGGAGATTTTATAATGCTAAGAGAGTTTTTATTTCATGGAAATGATTTATAAAAATATTTTAAAAGGGTTGAAAAAGTATTTCAAAGGGATATTTTAGTTTACCAAATTATTTATTGAGTTAACAATTTTAAAATTTATATTTTATTATTTAGAAATGGTTGGTCAATGTTTTTGACCAAATAAAAATATTTTAAAAGGTTTATTGGATTTTATTTGATTTATGAAAAGTATTATATATTTAAATAAAGTATTTAGAAAATGTTTTTATTTTTATTTTCCTTTTTGGAAAATATTTTCATTTTATAATTTTTTTTGTATTATTTGATGAATTTAGAATTTTATTTCATATTTTTCGGAGTTACGGTTATTTTTATTTTATTGTTTGTAGTTACGGTTTTTAGTTAAAAAGAAAAAATCCGGGCTACCGGCCCAATAGCCTTTTTCGCATGCGAGCGCATTAGAGTCCGTTTCGGACACAGTTCGTTTTTTTTTCTGCTTATAAATAGAAGTCCAGATTTTCCTTTTTTATTTTCTTTTTCCTTTTTACTTTTATTTTGGAAACCCTAGCCGGCGGGACCCGCGGGCCGCCGCCGCCGCCGGGCCCCGCCCGTCAGCCCGCCGCCGCCGAGCTCCTCCTCGCGCCGCGCCGCCCTGGTTGCCACCTCGCCGGAGGCCGGCCACCGCCGCCGTCGCGCCGGTCGTCGCGCCTCGCCGCGCCGCCTCCTGTGCCGCCGCCCCTCGCCGCCTCTTCCTCCACCGCGGCCGCCCGACCCCGCGGCCAGCCGTCGGGCTCGCCGTCGCCGGAACCGCGGCCAGCCGGAGCCGCGCCGCTCCACGGCCAGCCGGGCCGCGCCACCCCGATGGCACCGGCCGCCGCCGCCCCTCCCCATGCCGCGCCCGAGGCCGCCCCCGACGCCCACTGCCGCCTCCTCCACGCCGGACCTCGCCGGAGCACGTGCTGCCCTCGCCGGAGCATCACCGGATCAAATTCCGGCCAGATCTGAAACTGAGGACCCGATTGCTTTTTCGGAAGAATTTTATTTACAGACGAGTCCCTGTTGGCAGAAAACCCCCCGGCACCGTAGCCGCGATATCTTCTACACCGTAAGTCGGATCGCGGTGAATCTTTTTCTACGCGCTCGTATTGTTCTGTACTTTTGCATGGTATAAAGTTTTGCACACTTTGCACACTTTTGAATTTGAAGTTATTTCAAATTCAAATTCAAATTCCGGTGGTCGTATCTTTTATACCGTTGATCCAAATCGAGTGATTCTTTTTGCGTTGGATCACTCGTTCCATGTACTTTCTGTTTATATCATGTGTGCACAAAAATTCACAAGTTTATTGATCTGTTCAATTTCAAATTCAATTCCATATTTCAATTGCTATGACCTGCGTTGTAGTATTCCGTTTCACGTGATTCTTTTTGCATATTGGATCATATGAGACATCTTATCGGCAATATCGGCATACCATTCATATTGCTATGATCTTTACTTTGATTTCATAATGCCTTGATCATACTCTTGTATCGACAACTCTTTATCTGTTGACTCTCTCGAGTTCACGTTCCACCGATCACCTTCGGCACATCCACACCTTTGCACTTCAAAACCTTTTTGTTTTGTTGCTAAAACTTTAGTGATTGTTTTGTTGATCTTATGTTTTGTCCTTGTGGTGGGATTGCTTATTGAGTTCTTTCGTTGACGATAGATTGCTCGGAGTGTGACGAGTAGAATTGTCGGAATTATGTGCGCGAATAACTTCATCAAGATTCAAGGCAAGTCATATCTTTTGATCATATTCCCTATTACCTATGTTTTCAATGCATTAGTTCTTCTTCTTTAGATTGCATGATAGGTTGTACTATGCTATTACACCCAGTAGTTCATTGAGGTAGGTCTGATCCTTACATCTTTGTCACCATCGTATAATAGGATATTTCTATGCTAAGTAGACGTGGATTGGAAAGTGAATCATTATGAGGTATGAGTGATAAAGTAGTAATTAGGACCAAGATAAAGTTAATGAACTACCTGGGTGGGATGGTTGCGAGCATCCTGGAGGTGGCCAGTGATGACTGCGGAAAGCCACCCAGGCTCAAAGGGACTGTTTGTATTGACATACCTAGAAGCTTACGTGTGCAGCCACAAGCTACTATGGGCTCTGGCTTGGTTGATCAGTTGTAGGGACTCTTACTAGGTAGCGCTACGAAAGTAGATGTGAGTAGGTGGGATGGGTGCTACCGGAGTAAGGGAAACTCTTCTGAAAGACCATGTCTCGATCTTCCAGTTGTCATACACCATGCAGTGTGACAAACTACAAAGGAGGCGATCGAGTCTTGTGGGGAAAAGTGCACAAACCTCTGCAGAGTGTAAAACTAATCGATTAGCCGTGTCCCCGGTTACGGACAATTTGAGCGACTAGATGTGGTAATATTGATTTGTCTCATCATCTTTAATTAACTGATTGGTTTAATCACTTTGGGATAGATTGAGTGGGGGTTCCCATCTCAATCGTATGCTATTGTAGAACTTAGTTATTATTATTCTATAGGGAAAAATTAGCTTTTTGCAAAAAAATGAAATGTAGAAGCTCCACCAGCCAAATTGCATGTATTGTAGGAAATTTTACTTCTTTCTGGGATATGATTTGCCGTACATTCAAATGTACTGACCCGTTGTCGGGCTGTAACCTTCGGTGTTGCAGGATTATATACGACGAGTAAGTGATACAATTTAGGGTCGTGACGTCTACACTCAACTTTGCTGTTGGCGTTGATGGGACTCCACTTATATATTGATTGTTCTGCTGTGTATTCTAGCCAAAGGGCTGTAAGGTAATAAATACCATGGATTTACGTTAATTTATGACATGTGATACTATGGTATTTCATCGAGTACCTGTGTGTGCTAGCATACTGATCCAGGGATAGCACAGAAGCACAGTAGACTTGGTTCCCTTCGGGACCGGGTCGTTACAGTCTCCTTGTCTTGTTGGGGGCCTGTTCTTGAGTTCTGGGCTGCTCTCTTGATCAGGCGGCACTGCCGAGCTGTATGCTTTGGGATAACCACCTTTCCCTCAGCATCGCGGGTGGTATGGAGAGGACAGGGCTGGTCCAGAACTTCGTCGTCGTTGGACGGCTTTTTCTGCCGCGGTTGCCACTCCTTTCGTGCTTGACCCTTGCCATGAAGGCCCGAAGCGTTTGCTGCCGCCACCAGCTCTGCGTCTGTTGGGTCGTCTTCCGCCTTTCTCTTGTTATTTGCGGTCTTCTGCTTCGGGTTCGGCGCCGAGATGCCACCTCCTCTATGCTGCTGATTCTTCTGCCGGATTTCTTCTTCGCCATTGGCATACTTGTTTGCTATTTCCATCAACTTCCCGAGTGAGGTGATGTGCGGTGACCTTGCCAACTTGAGACTTAACTCCTTGTACTTGACCCCTTGCTTGAAGGCGTGAATGGCCTGGAACTCGGAGACTCCTTCGAATGAGTTGTGGAGTGTGATCCACCTCTGGATGTAGTCCCGAGTAGTCTCGGTGTTGCCCTAGACGCACAATTGCAGCTCGGTCAGGCCTCCGGGCCTCTTGTAGGTCCCCTCGAAATTATTGATGAATACTCTTTAGAGGTCTTCCCACACCCAGATGCTACTTGGGGGGAGCTGATTCATCCACGACCGAGCCGAGCCTTCTAACATCAACGGTAGGTGCATCATGGCTATCTCGTCACCGCCCCCTCCGATCTGCACGGCTATTCTGTAATCATCCAGCCATGTTTGGGGTTTAGCATCACCTCGCTACTTGTCCACCCCCTGGGCTATCCTGAAGTGTGGCGGAATGGGGGTAGACCGAATCCTTTCACTGAAGTAGACCGACCTTGTGGCCATCGAGGGCCGAATCTGATCCTGACGATGAGTTCTGGCGCGGTCGACTCGGGTCTGAACAAGGTGGCTTCGGGCGTCGTCTTCAATGTCAAAATAACGGTCGTCTCGGTGACGAGGGAACTCCTCCCTCCGAGGTGCGGGCCGACCTGTCCCACGGGCTTCTGGTCTTCTGAGGTCTTCATGCCGATATTGCTCTTGGCGATGATCTCTTCGAGGTTCATCCTTGCGCCGAGGCGAACTGTTTCTGTTCCTCCGTGCTTCCCCATAGGGCGTGTGTACCGACAATGACGTCCTCGCAGGGGGAACTTGGGAATGGATCCGCTGCTGTGATTGACTGACAACAGCGTTTTGATCGACTGTGGCTTGCAAGAGGAACGCCAGGTGCTGAATTTCTTCCTCCGCCGATCCACTGGGCTGCAGAGAGTTTGCGATTTGAGTCGCCGCTATGAGATTTTCCACTGGGGTGCCCATAGCTCGGAAAGGTTCTCGACCTGGTCCCCGTAGTTGATGACTCGTTCTGCTTTGTCTGAGCCGAGCTGCCTCCCGAGCTTGACGCTCGAGAGTGTTTTCCAACTCGGCCAGACGCTCCCGCTCAGCCAAATTGGTTAATCTGGCTGCCTCCAGGCCTCTCCCTTCTGGGGTGCTTGTGTCAATTGGGGTATTAAGCAGTCGCTCGGCCGCTTCTGCCTCTTCCCGCTCCTCCCGGGTAGGTGGACGAGGTTGCCGACTTGAATCTCCGAGCTCCAACCTTCGGAAGGCTGAAACACGTCGGGTCGGCTCCCGAGTGCCAGCCCCGGATGGGCTGTTCGTTTCATCTCGGGCGTTAGTGTCCCGAGCTGGCGATGGCTGAGAGGGCGGAGTCTCGGCCATACATACTTCCGCAACCGCGACAGGGGCGACAGGGGTGCCGCTGCTGCCTTCTTTCTCGGCGCATGACTCGGGGTCGGACGCTGCCATGCCTTCTTCCTCAACCAAGTCGAACAGAGGCAAGAGAGAAGCCGTGGAGCCTTATCTTACGATCAGTTCGTCCAAGGCTTTGTGGGCTGACTCCACCGAGTCGATGACTGCCACCTGCTGGACCTTGACCGTATTTCCACGATGGTGAGCGCGAGGACGGACCGAATGCTTCTTCTTGTGGCGGACAGGTAGCAGCGCGGGTGCTTGACGATGAGCCGACAGCTGGAGGCGCAGGGCCCCCGACTCGTCAGCTCGGAAGTGGACGCTGCCCCTTGTGGGAAGCAATTGTGCCTGGAGCGGGGAATCCGCTAACCAAGCCGAATCGTCAGCTATGAAAGCTAACGATCCAAAACAGAAAACCTCTCCGACGATGAGCTCAAATCCGCGGGTCGACGAAAAGGATGAGGAAAATGCCATCTCTACGATTGCTGATCAACTCAGCCCCACGGTGGGCGCCAACTGTCGTGGATGTAAATCTGACAATGAGTATAGGGGTATGAAAGGAGCTAAATGAATATGTACGTAGAGTGGGTTGACGCAAGAGGATTATACAGGTTAGGCCTCTCCGTAGAGATAAAAACCTTAGTCCTGTCCTAGGCTTACTTGGGTGTTCTTTCTTCAGAATACTGAGAGGGGAAAAAGTGTGCGCGTGCCTATGCCAGAGGGGAGGGGGTGGCTTATATAGAGTGCACCCATGCCTCCTTAATTCCCTGGCATAAATGGGTCTTAATTACAAGATTAAATACATACTTAATTACAAAACGGCCAGCCCATTACTACCAATAAAAGGGGGAAAGAACGTCTGCAGCATTAAATGCCTCCTATCCGTTGCGATTTCCATCTTCCGAGTAGTGGGGGCTCGCCGGTCACATCCGAGTATCGCTCTACTCGGATCTCGCTGAGCTTCCGAGTAGTTGTTTACTCGGGAACGGCTCCTGGTCTCCGAGTAACGTGTTACTCGGAAGCCGCCAATGCTTCGTGTTTTTGGTTGATCTTGGTTTTCTTGGTGTGTGTTTTCTGGGGGAAACCCAAGGCTTAGGGATACCCCTGGGTTTCCCTCTCCTAGGGGTATACCTTTAGTATTACCACGACAGGCCTCGTCGGTGGTGCGTTTGGCTTCGCGGATGGCTTCTTCGGTGTGTGTAATTGCGTTGGAGATAGTTTGTGACGCCTTGAGCTCCTATTCAGCAATGGGGGTGCAGCCCGTCTAATATCAGAACGACGCTAGCGACCTCACACTGCATGTCGATGATGTGGCATTGGGCTTCCTCCTGGAGCTCAACGAGTCGCTTCAAGTGGTAGTCACAATCATGGCGTGCCTCCTCTGCTTGGCGGAAGACCGCCTCGATGTGCAGCTCCTCTTTTTCGATGGGTCGTCGGTTCTATGCGACTGTGGGGGTTGGGTCAAACACACATTCGAGGGTCGAGGTGACCTATGCAGCCTGCCGCTGGCACCGAAAATGAAGGGGCAACAAGAGGGCGTGTGCACCATCATCGATGTAAAGGGGGTTATTTTATTTCTAGGGTTCGCTGGCAGATGGAAAGGAACCTCTCCTTAAATTGAGTGGTCGCCTAGTGTGGATTAGTTCAAACTTGAACTGATAGGACCACATTCGAGCATGATTGAATAAAGATGTCAGGAGGTAGATAGAACTGAGGCCGTCCATCATCCATCCAACGGTCCAAAGTGTATTGAATTTACTTCATCCTTGAATTAATTACAATTAAAGAAAAATCTGAAGAAAATGGATCATCATGTGAGGAAACGAAATCTTTTGAACACTTGGCCTCAAACTTCGTTTCAGATGTCCTATAGGAACACCCTAACATAGACCTAGAGGAAATCACGATGGGGTACACCCGCGGGTGAACGCCCTAGAACAAGTGTGGAGTGTTTCATTGGAAACAACACACGGGAGGTCCGGGTGACCTCCGTCACACACATGTGACTCTAATACATGTATTAAATGGTTTACTTATGTTTGAATATGCAATGCAAAACTTTGATGTGCCACTTGCTTCACAAACAGGACTGTCATCCTCCACGAAGGTTTTGGCCTTCAAGTGTAAGTCACACACTTAATTAGAGGCGATGGAAGGGAATCTTGTGAATACTATGCCTAAAACTTGGTTTCATTTGTCCTATAGGACCACCCCACACACCTAGAGGAAATCACCATGGGCTACGCCCGCTAGTGAACGTCTAGACCAACCGAGGAGCGTTTCATCAGAAACAACATAGGGGTGTTTCAGCTGACCTCTCCCATCTGCATGTGGCCATAATACATGTTTGAAAGTGTTTTGCTATGTTTGAATATGAAATGCACAACTTTTATGTGGCACTTGTTTCATATGTGAAACTATGGCCCACTTAGGTACATGACAGACTTATAGTGTGAGTCCTGCACATAGAGTCGACGGAAGGGAATCTTCTGAATACTATGTCTCAAACTTGGTTTCAAATGTCCTATAGGAAAAACCTTACACAAATTAAACAAGAGGAATTCACCTTGGGCTACCCTTTCAATTTTCATGCTAACCTATACCAAGCGGGGAACATTTAGTCATAAACAATAGGAGAGAGGTTTGGATGACCTCCCCCAACTGCATATGGCCCTAATACATGTTTTAAATGTTTTTGTATGTTTGAATATGCAATGCACAACTTTTATGTGGCACTTGCTTCACAAAGAATACTATGGCCCAATAAGATATGTTTTGTACTTAGAGTGCGAGTCCCTCGTACTTTTAAGTCGACGGGAAGGGAATCTTGTAAATACTATGCCTCAAACTTGGTTTCAAATTTCCTATAGGACAAACCTTATACACATACCAAGAGAAGATTACCATGGGCTGCCGCATCTAATGGTGGAGAACTCCCTAGACCAAGTGGGGCGTTTCTTCAGAAAAAACATAAGGGAGGTCCGGATGGCCCACCCCCCCCCCAGCCCCAACTTCATGTGGCCCTAACTAATAGATGTTTGAAAGGTTTTTTATTTTCAAATATGCAATGCACAACTTTGATGGGGCACTTGCGTCACAAACATGACTATATATGGCCCATTAAGCTATGTTCTTGACTTAGAGTGCGAGTCATACACTTAGAGTCGATGAAAGGGAATCTTGTGAATACTGTACCACAAACTTCATTTCAACTGCCCTATAGGTCAAATCTTAAACGAACCAAGAGGAATTCACAATGCACTACCCCCCTTTTTGATGTTGGTGAACGACCAAGGCCAAGCGGGGAGCATTTAGTCGAAAACAACACGAGGGAGATCTGAATGATCTCCTCCCCAACTACATGCATGTGGCCCTAATAATGTATGAAAGTGTTTTGTTATGTTTGAATATGCAATGCACAACTTTGATGTGTGGCACTTCCTTCACAAAGACTACCATGCACAAAGGTTCTAGACTTAATTATAGTGTGAGTCATATAGTTAGAGACGATGGAAGCGATCTTGAGAAGATCTATATGCATCAAACTTAGTTCCAAATGTGTTGTAGGACAAACCAAATAAAATCCAAGAGGAATTCACCAAGGGATACCCTCTTTGATGTCGGAAGGACCGGATCAAAGACCAAGTGGGTCCCAAAATATAGATGATTGTTTCACTAGAGATGGCCTCCCTCAACTACATGTGACCCAAATACATCTATGAAAGGGTTTGTTATGTTTGAATATGCAATGCAGAACTTTGATGTGTCACTTCCTTCAAAAAAGGACTATCGCCCACAAAGTCAATGGACTTAAAAATGGAAAATAAGTTTATCATAATAACAAATTCGTAATGTTATTATGGTCATGGTCATTTTTCTTGAAAGACATGAAACCTTCATACATGATGTTCCTTTTTTTGAAGTTTTTTTCAACTCAAGGATGGTTCATATGTGTGTGTAAATGCACTCTTTATTCAAAATAAAGTACAACCAAACACCATGTCATGGTATGTATTTATCCTCCAACAGTGTTGAAGTGACAATGATAAGATAAAAAAATCTCGCTACAAACATTTTGGATTGACTCGTGCATGACACACACACATATGAGTGTATAAGTGCCTGAATCATATTTCTGGAAATGGTCATGAGTTTCCTGAAAGTTCTCATGCAAACATCTAAAAATTACTGGCACACACATATGTGTGTATAAATGCCCAAACAACTGATAGTACGGTTGAATTCTTGGGTCCCTTCTTTTTATTCCCTCAATTTTCCCCTTCCAACCTACATATATGACTCGTGCTTGATATTAAATTTCCACATCCACAATAAATACCTTGCATTTAACCTCACAATAATTTCGCACCACCCCTCCTCTCTCTCTCTCTCTCTCTCTCTCTCTCTCTTCATCCAGATCCAGACGACTATCAGCAGCGATGGTGTCCCTCCCCGGGACGCAGCGATGGTGTCCCTCGCCAGCAATGACATACAACATGACAAAAAAATCCACGCCAAAATTAGGCCTTCGGAGCGGTAAGGAACGCACAGTGCCTACGACATATATCACAAAAAACTAATTGTAAACGGACATGTAACAGTTAAAGACTGCATGTTGTTCGCATGCTATTGAAATCCAATGGTGTATCTTCTATTAGAGAAAGTAGGTAAAGTTAGGGTTAGGTTTTGCATAGCCCGAATCCGGTGATCCCAAATTGCTTCCCGGGCTCTATATGTGCATCAGCTTCATTCATTTCGACAAAGGATGGATTTTTTGCTCAAGCGGGTACGTCTCCTTCATATGTCATGTCCATGATGTTCTCATGTTATTATATGTTGAAATTCCAATCTAGGGTTTCTATACTTACTGATTCTATCGTTATTTTGTCTTTGATCTATAGTTGCTACTTGCTACACTCGTGGCTACCCCCTGCCACCAAAATTTCACTATGACAAGATCAGGGAAAAATCATGAAGGAAAATGCTCTCTATATGGTGAGTGTATTGAAAGCAAGGGGAATTTCTCAAGGTGAACCCCTTTATACGAAGAATTTTTCTCTAATTGCACAAAGACTTGATTAAGGGAGTGCTAACAAATGTGAAAAGAAACATGCACAAGGGGGAATTCGATAGATAAATACAGACCCACATCAATAGATAGAAGTAGAGAAGGACCCTAACTTTGAACCGATGCCTACGTTTGACCTCTGTTGCCAGCCTAATGTTTTGGACCCACCACTCAATAGACGAGAGTAGTGTTCAAGGAGCTAGCGGTTTGACCTCTGTTGGCAGCTTAACGTTTTGAACCCACCACTCAATGGATGAGAGTACTGTTCAAGGAGAAGCTGACACATTGGACCCACCAGTATGAAGCATATATATTGTCTCAATCATGTACATACCGGTTTGCAGATGAGCCATGTGTGTGTAGTAGTAATCGTATTAAGAGATCTGGTCCACTTAGTATAGTACATCGTGTATATGTACGACCACAGGGCAAAAATACGGTCAAGTACCGGCCGGTCGCACCGGCGTATATACGCACGTGCATGGAAGCAACATAGATGTGTACACATGGAGAGGCAACCTTCATACATATATGCACATGGAGAGGCAACATTGGCACGTACACGGAGAGGCAATATTGGCACGTACATGGAGAGGTAACGTATGCACATACACATACATGGATTGGGAGTGTACGCAAGGGCAGCGACGGGGAACGGAGATGCGGGACAAAGAGGCTCGCAACGGGGAATGGAGCACTATAGTGCAGGAGGTAAAACGAACATGCCCGCAACTAGGAACAGATCATTGTAGCGTGAGAGGTAAAATAGAGAGGCTCGCAACACGGAGTAAATGAAGATTGTAGAGCGTGACGTATAACAGGAAGGCTTGGAACGGAGAGAGGAAACCGTGATAGTGTAGCGCCAGAGGCGATGGGGCATTATAGAGCAAGGGGTGCCCTATGACCGCGACCGCGATGGGGTCCTCCGCAACCGGCTAGGCCGTACACCTCAACGGTGTACTGTAGCGGGACCAGGGCAACACCCTAGACGGGCACCTTCGTCCGACAAAGATGCCTAAGAAGAAAAACATACATACCGACCATCAACCGCGATACCAGCACACAATCTATCGTCTTTCAGATGTCGTCAATGCATAACATAATATGCATCCGCTCTAAGACTGCCTCTCAAGCTTCACACCACTAGAGCAAAGTCATCTCAACGGTGGAGCCCGAGAACACATGTCCACCACAGGGATACCATCGCCACCACACCATTCCTGCTTGAACAGACAGCCAGCAGATCCATCACCAACCATGGAGCAAAACGTCGCATCGTGAAAAGATATGCAATACTTTTATTCATCGTTGACGTCGTCCTCACTGAAGCCAAGACGTAGAATAGTTAAACCCTAAACTTCTAAGCTCCTAATCCTCCGGCTAAATGAAACCGCACACTCGGAATCCGACGACTCCTCACCATCGCCGATTGAAAGGCCGTCGACAAAGGAGAGACACTGGAGAACCGTGTCTGATGTCAATGGCTAGGGTTGTGTCGTATCAGAGGAAAACTTTTTCGGGAGAGGCGTAGTAAATGATCCCATTCTAAATTACTTAACATAGATTTATCTAGATATGGATGTGTATGAACTTCAAAAACGTCGAGATGCATCTGCTTCTACACATATCGAAGTGAAGTAATAGATTACGACGACTTCAACTTGATACACATGTTAATTAACTATAAATCCTCTAGGACCCTCTAGAAGTTTATCTTCACAACCCGCATAACTCAACCCTAAGTATATAGTGCAAACAGTCGCGCGAAAGTATATTAAGCGCGACTGAAAAAGCTAGCAACCCGTACAACAGATAATTACCTACGCTATAACACTAGTTACCATAACAAAAGTTCGCGCTCACCATATTTCCCATAGTATAAGGGTCTTAACTTAATAACAACGTAACAACGATAGCAACTGGTTTCAAGAGCAGCAATAGGATTGTATCGAATTTACAACCTACCCGCCCTTTCAACTCTCATGTAATAACTCCATAAAGTAGTACAAATTTGTCTCTATCAAGGTTCCAATGCTTCGTTTCTTAAGACCTCCCGCAATGGAAGTATCATGCATGCCAACTAAGCAAATTTGGTTATGTGGCATAGAATTAAATGAAGAAATAGAGAGTCGAGTATCATATTATGATACCGTATCATAATAAATGCTAAGATAGTATGTGTCTCGCATGACAATAAATAATACTCTCTTCGTTCCTAGATGTAAGGTGTATAAGTTTTTGAAAAAAAGTCCAAAATATAGGATGTATTGCATTGCATCGCTCATCTAGATTTTTTTATAGATTTCATCATGTTTTCTTATCTCTTGTAAACCCTTTTATTTTCTCACGTCAATTAGCTACATGTAATCCTGTCCAAATCTGGTGTAATTTTTTCTCAACATGTGTTCTTTAATTTTTATGCCAAAACTATACACGTTATATCAAGGAACGAAGGGAGTACTACTTATGATACTAAGATATGATATTGTGCATTGCGAAGGTAGTATCATATACTAGTATCATGTGCATGATACTAGTGTATGATATTATCTCCACAATGCATAGTATCATATCTTAATATCATAAGTAGTAGTATTAATTGCTATGCAAAAAATATATACTACTAGCTTAGCATTTATTATGATACAGTATCATAAAAGCATGGTTAATAGTGTAACCGACTGTAGGCTATAAGGAGATGCTATGTCATCCAGTAGCGGCGGCAGAACGAGCATACGCCCCAGGCAGCCTTCACTGTTGCAATAGCTACAGTGTTAAATAGTATTTACTGTTGCTACACTCAACAAAGAGCATCTCAGCCACGCCCCAAGCGGCAGCCCGGGTTGCCTGGGCCTGGCGCTGTCGCTGTCGCTGATGTCATTTATAGCCTAGTATAATAGTTAGTTATAAATATGTATTATTTTATTAATATATGGCTCATATGTCTGTCTCACAAAGTGTTTAGGAGCACGTGTTGGAGCTGGCTACTAATCTGTAGCTCGCTTCTCTTCTCTCTCCTCTGCTCTCTCCTCCAACTAAGCAAAAATATAATATTTTAGTGCTTACAGCTTGTTGAATGTACCTTATTGTATTTGCTCTAATATGATACTCAACCCTCTCATTCTTCATTTAATTCTATGTCATCAAATTTGCTTAGTTGACATGCATGATAATAACTAGGTAAACTCTATTCCTCCGACATTTGAATTATTTTTTCCATTCGCCAGACCAGTCCTGTACCGTCGATTAGTTTTCAATCACACGGTCAAGTATATATCTTTCTTTAGTCCTGCCCACCAGCCCGTTAATCACGCACTTACGATTTGGCAGAACAGATCCACATTTGATAGATTGCCCGTTCTCGACATGTCCAGCGACCTCTCTGGCTCTGCATCTTCCATTCGATTCCCAACAGGATTCAGCTGCGATGATTCACATCGCTAGTAGGCTCCACCATGTCCATGTAAATTGGCTATGGCATCTCATATTCCCAGAGGCTTGCAACATTCTCAGTAGTAGGAGCATCAGGCGCAACCACGCGAGCGACTCCGCCTAGCAGCGAGCCAGCGATAAACCTCGTCATTTTTCTAGGTTTGGATCTTTTCTATATTTTGTTATGTATTGTTAGACTGTATTTTATTCAAATTTATTAGTGATATATCATATTTTTTGCCCAGTTTAGTTCAGGTAACTTAATAAAACCGCTGATTTGTTTGGATGAAATTTGTTTATTAGATAAGAAATTTAGGCACACGCATCCTATGGGTCAACTACCCACATCTATGCCCCGGCATAAAAAAAACTACCCACATCTATGTACCGTACAGGTTTCATGCTAAATATGTACAAAAAAAATACTTATCTATTGTTTCAAATAATATGAAGGGATGCTTTCATCCCTATTTATGCTTCTTTATACTATTTCAAGAACTCAAGCTCTGTGTACCATTGACACTTCACTATAACTCAGTCAACACTCAACTTATATCTAATAATGTACTTATCAACCTAATTTTCATATGTTTCTTTCCTTTTTTTAATAAACATGTCTATATCTTCCATGCTTCCAACAATAACAATAATTGCTTCAACATTAACCCAAATTTAACCTCAACATTGTATGTTACATAAATAATGGAGGAAGCATGGTTTTGTACTGTTGTTTTTCATCGGTACATTTCATTTGAAGCATTCTAGAGATCTCCCCATTTGATTTTGTATTTGTTCAAGAAAAATTTCTACCTATGTTGCATGATTATGTGCTCGGATTACAGCAAGCATAGTGAAGGCAGCCTAACTCCCGGGGGTTGCACTAAGTTGATCCCTTCTTTCTATCTTTATTTCTTGCATACATATCCATGATAGTAATTTTTGCTTCAATCATTGCCACTGTGTGCTTATTTTATTGTATATACATTATGCTTCAACCAATACTTTTTTGTGCTTCAATCAATATTAGTGTGCTTCAACCACGAACAACGACTTTGCTTCTTTGACTAAAGTTATTGTACATACATTTTCTTTCTTTCAATGAACCTTTTTTTTGTCCGAACCACATTATTGATGTATGATTCATAACTCCTCATTAATGTTTCCACGAAACATCGCGATTAATTATAAATTTGGTTATTGGATGTGTTTCCATGGTAGCAAACTGTTGCTTCAACCATTGTCTGTGTATGCTTATTTTATTGTACAAACATTTTGGTTCAACCAATTCTATTGTGTGCTTCAACTACTTTTTACTTATATTTTGTACCTATATTTTGCTTCTTACAACAAATTTTTTTTGTTTCAACAACTACCTCTGTTTACTTCATTTTTTGTCCCTAATATTTCTGTTGTAGACACATTTTGTTATGTTTGGTTTAGCTATGCTTCTTCATTTCCGGCATAATGTCAAGAATGTTGAGTGCATCACGGTAAGGACACTATTGTATGTCGGTGGTTGCCTTGTTTACGAGGAAGAACAAGCGGCATACGTGGAGCTCACCCATGATCGGCTAGTTCAACACGCAGTGATGTCGGTTATGGAGAATTGAGATTATTGTTGTTTTAGAAGAAAAAAACTGTATATTGTTCTTAGTGGATAATTTTGTTCCAGTGTATATTCACAATTTGTTTTGTGAAAAGTAAATATTTCTATCAAGCCCGAATATTTTTTTATGCTACACCAAAATAAAATTTCCAAAACATCAAAAAGCTAATATAGCATAGAAATGATGTTTCCTTCGATATAAAAGATATTTCTATCAATACAATCAAAAAATAAGTTCCCATCGCACCATAAAAGCATGCTTCCATCGATAAAGAATAATGCTTCCTTGCCGTGGAAGCATGTTGGGCTGCACAAAAATGCATCTCCAACAATTATTATTTTCTTATATTTGTTTGTTGGAAGCAAAACACAACTACTAGTTTTTCTTTGGACAATTAAGCGATACTTGACATAGAAATAATGTTTTCGTCGATATAAAAAATATTTCTATCTATACAATCAAAAAATAAGTTCCCATCGCACCATAAAAGCATGCTTCTGTCGATAAAGAATAATGCTTCCTTGCTATGGAAGCATGTTGGGTTGCACAAAAATGCATCTCCAACAATTATTATTTTCTTATATTTGTTTGTTGGAAGAAAAACACAACTTACCAGCTGATTTTCTTTGGAAAATTAAGCGAGATTTGGCGTGATTTATGGGAAGCAGATTTTAACTAACGGCCAATTTCTATCCGTCTACCACGTTGATATGCACATCCCAGCTCAAACAATAAACATGTTGATATGCACGTTAAATCTAGGAAGCACTCAATTAGGAAGCAAAGGGGGCTGGGAATTGTAGCGGGCGCTTTAAGCAGAAGCAGTTATTAGGAATCAATTAGTGAAAGAGACCAGCGCACCATATTAGCAGATTGGACGGCTATTGCGCTTTTAATCCTACGGTGCCCAACTGGTCTGATAGGAAGCAAGAGATCAGTAGTCTGATCCCTAGCACTGTCCTAATAGCTATGATACTCCCATTGTAAAAAGTCCATGTAATTATGTTCTTCAGTGATGACACATGGTGCAGGTGAAGGTAGTGCAACTGGCAATATCTTTAGTTCATGTTGAGTAGTGGTTGGTAGTGAAGCATTCGACTCTGATAAACTGAGCTATAATCATTTTTTCAAGGATACGTCATGGAATGACGTATCAGTCTCATAGAAGGCAACGCCAAGACGGCAAAGGTTTTGCATACAAGTTAACAACGCCACGGCCAACATGGCCAACCCACCACATGTCGACTACTCGCTAACGACCCACCCTACCCGCGTACTCTGGAGCGTCTCGTCCTTCCGAAGCAATCCCGCCGCTCGCCAATTGCTTCCCTCTGTGTAGATCAGTTGCAAGACCTTGTCGGTGGAGGGCCTCGCCCCATCGAAGACCACGGCATTGCGGTGCTTCCATAGCGCACAAATGACCAAGGAGATCGCAGTCCAGACCTCCTTTCTATGTGCACGCGGTGGGTGCAAGGAGGTCCACCAATCTATCAGACGCGCATCACTGGTGGGGAGCCATTCGGGCCTCCCCCATCGATTCGTCAGGGAAGCCCAAACCTGCCTTGCCAGCACGCAGCCAAGCAGGACATGATCAATTGTCTCTGGCGCTTGGTCGCAAAGAGGGCACACCGCAGGGTGCGGCATGCTCCGACGTGCGAGGCGATCGGCCGTCCAACATCGCCGTCTGGCGGCGAGCCAAGCGAATATCTTGCATGTCGCCGGGGCCCTAGAGCGCCAAATCTGTGTAGCCCCAGCCAACTCCACTCGGCCAACAAATAGGGCGCGATAAGCCGATCGCGAGGAGAACCCTCAATCTCCCTCCCAGGCCCAATATATCCTGTCTGGCCCCTCGCTCAGGGCCACCTCCTGGGTCCTGTCCACCAAGGTGAGGAGTTCGTCGAGCGCCTGAGCCGTCATATTGGGTACCACGTCCTGCCACTAGCCTCCACCCATTCCCTGGCGAACAGTCCGTGTCTTGGCAACCTCCGTCCTGACAAAGCGGAAGAGCTCCGGCAGGGTCGAGTCGATGGGGTCCTCATCTAGCCACCAGTCTGTCCAGAATTTGGCGGTGCGGCCATCGCGTAGCGTGCATCTAGCACCCGCCTTATATATCCCGAAGGATATCTTGCTGACCTGAAGGTTGAAGGACTGCCATGGCTTGGCAGGCTCCGTTCTTGCCAGCCATGGCCATCTGGCCCTCAACGCGTGGTTCATGAGCGCCAAATTAGGAATGTCAAGGCCGCCCAGCTCCTTCGGAGTGCAAACTGCCTTCCACGCCACCAGGCAGTGCCTACCGTGTACGTTCTGTTGGCCCTTCCAGAGGAAGCCACGACACACCTTCTCAGCCGCAGCGAGTGTCTTGGCTGGCAGATCAAGTGCCAGCATGGTGTGAATTGGCATAGACGCCAAAGTAGATCGAATGAGCTCAAGCCGCTCAGCACGGAAGAGCAACCGCGCCTGCCACGCCGGAAGCCAATCTGCCATGCGTTCCACCAGGGGCTGCAGCTGGGAGGCCGAGGGCTTGCGGAGACCCAACGGCAGGCCGAGATAGCGGGATGGCCAGCCTAACACCTGGCAACCCAATTCCGCCGAGATGAGCCGGCTCTGATCCGGTGTGCAACGAATCGGGTGGGCTGAGCACTTTGCTAGGTTAGTGCACAACCCCGAGGCCATCCCAAAGTCCCGCAGGATCCACGTGAAATTACGGAGAGACTCGGTGTCCGGGCTGAGAAAAGTGACGACGTCATCGGCATAGATCGATGTACGGCCGTCCAGGCCTACCGCTCCCAACGGCACCAAAAGGCCGCAGTTCGTAGCATGTCGAAGAAGATAGTGGAGGCCTTCCATGACAAGCACAAAGAGCAGGGGGAGAGAGGGTCCCCCTGCCTCAAGCCCCTCCGGTGGAAGATCACCTCACCGGGCATGATCACGTCTTTGTTTGCAGGTAATTTTGCTTAGTCGGCTGCATCATAGAAATCTTGTTAATTTGGTTGGATATTGCGTGGAAAAAGGTCAACACACACTGATGTATGAGTACATGAACAATGGAAATCTGATACTAATTTATGATACTATTCATTACGAGCAGCCTCTCGTGAATTGTTTCTCAAAGATTGTATCTAATTTAATGATTTTAAATTCATACATATACATGTGATTGATCTAACAATAATTTTTGCATATGACCACGTGTAAGGGTAGCTACTTCCTCCGTAAGCTAATATAAAATATTTTAGATCACTAGTTTATTTATCTAACACATCTTATATTAGTTTACAGAGGGAGTACAATTTACTTCTTTTTCATCATTAAGTATTATGCTACGTAAGCAAAACACCAATGATTACGTGCTAAAAAACTAGCATTAAGAGTGCCCTTACAACATGTTCAAAATATAAGTGATATAGTAAAATGAAACAAAACTCCATACCAACCTTAAAAAAAATCCAATAATAATTTGTGCATAGAGAGCAAAAGTTGATACGGATACAAACATAAATTTATCATCATAAAACGACAAGCAACTTATATATCATGTCCAGCACTTTTTTTTTGAGGGGCCAGCACCTGATTTTTTGGTACACTAAAAATACCATACTGCTTGACTCAACTATTTAGCACTAGTAAAATTAAATAGCGTCCCAGTGGCCGAAGTAACACATCAGTTACTAAATCACTTTTTCCGATGGATCCAGGCGAAAATTTACGACAGTAATATGTTGAAAGCAGAACATTCTCATACGAGTTAGGTGGCTCCACTGGGCTTCAAGATTTCGCCGAGATTCACATGCAGGCTATTCCTCATGGTTCTCCTTCCTGTCCCACCAGCCCCACTGGAACCACCAGCATTGCCCTTTCTCATCATCGCTGCAAACTCACTGTAATCAATTTGTCCATCCTACACAAAAATTTATATGTCAAGTGACAAATATATTATAAGAAGAATGGAGTGGTAAAAAACAATGCTAAAAAGACCAACATTGTTTTGATCCACATCCTTGATCATATCCTCAAGATGAACATCAGAAAGACCAAATTTCTCGCATGCTTGCGAGAGCTCATCAATGGTTATAAAGCCACTTCCATCTTTATCAAAGAATGAGAACGCTGACACCAAATTTTCCTCCCTCTCCAGTTTATTCACATGCAATGTAGCTGCTAAGAATTCACCATAGTCAATGGATCCACTGTTGTCAATATCAGCCTGAAGAAGATAGATAAAACCATATTATAAACTCAATGATGGGTACACTCTAAAAAGTACTGGACTGCAATTACGAACGACGAACTCAACAACATTGTAGGACTTACCGCATCCATCAAAGACTGGATTTCAGGTTCCATTAGATCGGATCCCACCCTTTTCAACCCATCTTTCAGTTCTTCATAAGTTATTGTCCCACTATTGTCAGTATCAATCATTTTAAACAACTCTTTTAAGCCACCGATCTCCTCCTCAGATAGACTTTCAGCAATGACCTGCAAGAACACAAACACGCTTGGTCTCTGAAAAGATCAAGGTACAAGGTAATTCATGTTGCACTCTGCTGCCATCTTTATTCAGCAGTTGCAATAATAGTACCACATTATTCTGCAAGATTGTACAATCCATAAATATCACGAAGAGACAAGGCCTACTGACAAGATTGGTACACAATAACCCATATTTCTTATTAAAATCTCATTTTTCTTCATTACATATGCGTGATAGACTGATAGTTATGAAACAAATTTCACTTGAGACTTCAATTTTCAGTGAACTCATTCTAGACTTAAGTGTTTGTATGTATACAAAATGTGTCAGAAAAAGGAGGCAATAATGTAGTGCTGTAATAGAGCACTAACTCTACTCAAGTTCTAAGAAAGAGTAATGAATTTAGCGTGCAAAGTCTGCTACATGTCACCAACAGGACAAAAAGATTCCATACCCTCAATGCCATCTTCTTCAGCTTGTTCATTGCAGAAAAGTGTTTCAGCCTTGACAAAACAGCAGAATCAATAGGCTTGTCAGGTGCAACAGAATCATCAACAATCCATGGATGACCTGACATGGGCAATACCATTGTTATTAGTTTTTTTCAGATGATGGAAGGGAGAACCTCCCCCGTCTCTGCATCCGGAGATGCATGCAGCATTGTTATTAGTAAAAATACACTTATGTGACATAGGGAAGGACAGAGCAAGACTTACATAGAACCTCATGAGCAGTCTCTCTCTTTGTAGGATCACGGATAAGCATCTTACGAACTAGATCTTTAGCACTATCAGAGATACTAGGCCATGGATCAGATTCCAAGTCAAGCTTACCTCGCAAAATCTGCTTGAAAATTCCTGATTCGCTTTCTGAGAGGAGAAAAGCAGATTTTACCAAATCATACAACATGATGTTGGCAAATGATGATAGATCTAGACCTAGCAATTCAATGGTTAGACCAGTAAATAATCTACCTGCCCAAAACGGCGGTACACCACAGAGCAAAATGTACAGAATTACTCCAGCACTCCAGACATCAGCTTCTGGCCCATAGCATTTTAGAAGCACCTCAGGTGCAACATAATAGGGACTCCCAACAACATCAGCAAATTTATCCCCTGAAAAAGGGGAGGAGTTTTTATTGTCAACAAACTCTAAGCAAGTTCTATTCATCATTCTAGCAAAATAGATGAGTACACCACATTAATTAACTCAAGATTCCACTAACTACTAGTCACTATGCACTAAATTAAGCATGGCAGCGCAGCTGGGAATTTTACAAATTCTGTTTACTAGCAATAAAAAATTATCTTGACAAAATGCTACCTCTGTTCAGAATTATAAGATGTTCTAACATTTTTCTGAATCGGATTCATATAGACGCGTTCTAGTGTGTTTCTTAACTCATTTCAGTCCGTATCTCCATATCGAAATATCCAAAACATCTTATATTTGTGAACGGAGGGAGTAATCACTAAGTTCTGCCACAAGTCCTCAAATACACATTTAACAGTTTGAAGTTAAGTTGTGGAGTTCTCTTCCGTGAAGCAAAGTTCCTTCAGTTGTCTACTTTTATTGAATAAAAAACTGTGCCTTATTCTTGTGTCTGTAATTCTGTTTCACATTATTTTTCTGTTCAGTGCCCGTGTATGGAGGCAGGAAGTATTGCTATTTGGCATGTTATTGACTCGATTTTGCAAAAAAGTAGGTGGTCAGCAATTTAGCTGCACTGGTAAGTAAATATTCTATATGTTCTAGAAAACAAGGTAGATTAAGCAACATCGTGCAACACAATCATTTTTTTTTTGCAGTGAGTCATTCATTAAAGTGCACCCCCTATGAATAAAATTTCTGCAGCAGTTTTCAGCAGGGAGGACCAACATGAATCCATACATCGCAGTCCACAATACAGCTCCACGTGCAATTCTATATCCTACGAAGTTGTATCTCATGAACTAAGATACAACTTTGGCATTCTGAACTTAGCCACACACTGAACTTTGGCATTCTGTCAAAAATAGAAATTCATAGTGCAGACACCCCCTCTGTCCTAAAATAAGTCACAAATTTATCTAGATGTAAAACGAAGTCTAGATACATCCATATCTAGACAAATATGCAACACTTATTTTAGGACGGAGGAAGTACAACAGTAAGCACATTGAAGGTAGATGTCCAGTGTATGTAATGTAACCCCATATATCCAAAGTATTCTATGACCATTCAGATCAAAATTGCTAATGTTTCCCAGCCAAAATTAATAACTGGAGACCACTTTCACACACCCACAATACTGTACTACTCCTACCATATTTGAACAATACAAGTTTTGATTCCCATTTACCAAGCTTATCCTCTAAGCCGAGCTAGAATTACATACGGTGACCTTATGATTTTCCATCAGATCATTGGGCAATATTATGAATATTACAAATAAAAATGGTTATGTAACACACCTCCATTATGTAAAAAAGTACCAAATTGACTTGAAACATCAAAATAGTCAAACCACAGAGATCCACTGCCCCCTAGCATTTTTTACAATAGGATTATACTCCCTCCTTTCACAATTATAAGATGTTCTAACTTTTTTCTGAATCGGATTTATATAGACGCATTCTAGTGTGTTTGTTCCCTCATTTCAGTCCGTATCTCCATATTAAAATATCCAAAACATCTATTTGTGAACGGAGGGAGTAATCACTAAGTTTTCCCACAAGTCCTCAAATACAGATTTAACAATTTGAAGTGAAGTTGTGGAGTTCTCTTCCGTGAAGCAAAGTTCCTTCAGTTGTCTAGTCTTATTGAATAAAAAACTGTGCCTTATTCTTGTGTCTGTAATTCTGTTTCACATTATTTTGCTGTTCAGTGCCCGTGTATGGAGGCAGGAAGTATTGCTATTTGGCATGTTATTGACTCGATTTTGCAAGAATGTGGGTGGTCAGCGATTTAGCTGCACTGGCAAGTAAATATTGTATATGTTCTAGAAAACAAGGTAGATTAAGCAACATCCTGCAACACAATCTTTTTTTGTTGTAGTGCGTCATTCTTTAAAGTGCACCCCCTATGAATAAAAGTTCTGCAGCAGTTTTCAGCAGGGAGGATCAACAAGAATCCATACATCGCAGTCCACAATACAGCTTCACGTGCAATTCTATATCCTAAGAAGTTGTACGTATCTCATGAACTAAGATACAACTTTGGCATCCTGAACTTAGCCACACACTGAACTTTGTCATTCTGTCCAAAATAGAAATTCATATTGCAGTAACACTCCCTCCGTCCTAAAATAAGTGTCGCAAATTTATCTAGATGTAAAACTAAGTCTAGATACATCCATATCTAGAAAAATCTGCAACACTTATTTTAGGACGGAGGACGTACAACAATAAGCACATTGAAGCTAGATGTCCAGCGTATGTATTGTAACCCCATATATCCAAAGTATTCTATGACCACTCAGATCAAAATGTTTCCCAGAAAAAGTTAATAAATGGAGACTACTTTCACACCCCCACAATACTGTACTACTCCTACCATATTTGACCAATACAAGTCTTTATTCCCATTTACCAAGCTTATCCTCTAAGCCGAGCTAGAATTACATACGGTGAGCTTATGATTTTCCATCAGATCATTGGGCAATATTACGAATATTACAAATAAAAATGGTTATGTAACACACCTCCGTTATGTAAAGAAGTACCAAATTGACTTGAAAGATCAAAATAGTCAAACCACAGGGATCCACTGCCGCCTAGCATTTTTACAGTAGGATTATACTCCCTCCCTTCACAATTATAAGATGTTCTAACTTTTTGTCTGAATCAGATGTGCATAGACGTGTTTTAGTGTATTTGTTCGCTCATTTCAGTCTGTATGTATGTAGTCCATATTGAAATATCGAAAACATATTATATTTGTGAACAAAGGAAACTAGCATATCATATTGGTTTTTCGTCAAAATAGGAAATGTCAACCGTATTGGGGAATATTTTAGCAAAATTATCATTCGTCAACCGAGTAATCTATGTAAATGGCATATTGATTAGGTTGCCTGGTGTAAATACCTAGACCAGTTTATAACAAGCATTCTTTGTCCTGAACACCAAGTGCATCAAATACCTAGTTGTTGCATCAATCAAATCAAACAAACGAAATACTAGGAACCAATTTGTACGCACCAGGCTTGTAGAAGACGGAAAGGCCGAAGTCCGTGGCCTTGAGTGGGGCGTCCTCGGCCGTGCTGGCGAAGAGGAAGTTCTCCGGCTTGAGGTCCCGATGCATGACGCCGAGCGAGTGGCACCCCTCTACCACCCCCACGATGGTCCTGATGAGTTGGGCAGCGGCGCGCTCGCTGTAGTGGCCCTTGGCCACGATGCGGTCGAAGAGCTCGCCGCCTGCGCAGAGCTCCATGACGAGGTGCACGAAGAGGGCGTCCTCGTAGGCGCCGCGGATGCGAACCACATTGGGGTGCTCCGACAGGTGATGCATGATCTGGATCTCACGCCACACGTCCTCGTAATCCTCACGGCACAGCAGCTTGCGCTTGGGGATGGACTTGCACGCGTACTCGCCGCCGTCCTCCTTGGCCACGCACAGGTACGTCGTGCCGAACTGCCCCTGCCCCAGCTTCTTACCGATGCGGTAGTGGTCGCGCACGTTCGCTGTCTTGTGCGGCAGCACCGACGCCGGCCGCCCCACCGACGGCGCCGTCACAGGCGGCAGCCGAGCGTGCGCCTTGCCCCCTGCCTTCTCCCTCCCGGGGCCTTTAGGGTCCGGCTGCATTGGATCAAGAACCGTACGGAAACCGAAGCCTCCCTTCCCTCCCCTCCCCTTGTCGGAAACGATCGGAAATGGACCTTGTCTCCCGCCTTCGTCAACGATCCTAGGAAATTTACAGGGATCGCGATTGAACAATTCAAAAAAGGATTGGATCTTGGAGCGGGCCCTCTTGCCTTGGGGATTCCTGGCGGAACAGATGATGAATAAAGGAGCTTTAGCGGAGGTTTATGGCGGCTCCTCCGTCCGAAGAGCGGGGAGAAATGTGTAGCAATGGGATTGATGTGCTCCTCCCTGGGTGGATTTCTTGCAGGGATTTCAGGTGAGGTCACACGCGAAGATTGAATTCTCGCTCCATGCGTGGTTGGAAACCTATTGGCTCCGATTGGGCTTGCACATGGGGATGAATTGTTCGGGCATGTTGGGGAGCATGGCGATCTTATTCTAATCCGTGAGAGGGATGGAGGAGAGGGTGGAAGGAAGAAGACAACCGTGGTCGGAATTTTCTTTTCCATTTGCACCATATAAAATTTATGGGAAAAATATCTAAGGTGCATGTTGGTCTTTTTTTAAAACTGAACGTTTCCAACAAGTGGTGTATCTTAGACACACATAAAATAATTTTACACTATTGAAAAGTGTATTTTACATCATCTAAAACATGTTTGCTCATCCTCACAAAAAAACATGTTTGCTCCAAAAAAATGATGTAAACCAAAAAAATCGTGGTACGTCCTCCCCCCCCCCTTGCTTCGTCGTCGCCGGAGGGGACGCGGGCTAAGCCACGCGTGCCCCGGGAAGGGATAGTTGCGGCGAGGCTCTCTTGGCGGCAATCGCCGGTGGTTGACGGGCGGTGGTGCTTTTAAACGACAGCGAATCTGGTGCGTGGAGGGCGTGGTTGCTCGCGTGCTGGCACAGCTGGGCCGCGGCTGGCGGTGTTGGCCTCGTTGTGTGCGTATGCTCCATCTGTGGTGGAGGATCTAGCAAGGGTGCTTGGATCCGGTCGGGGCTCCTGCTCGACGTTCGCATCCTCGGGATCTCGCGCGTGGTCGGGATGCTTGGCGGTGTGGCCTGCTCCTTCTGGTGGCGTTGCGGATCTAGCGTGAGGAGTCGGATCCTCGTCATGCAAGGCGCGCGTGGCTGCCGGATCTGGAGCGTGGTTTCTGTGCTTGCGGCTGTGCGCTCCAAGGTGCGTGGTAGGAGGGGTGTGTGGTGGTGGTGGCTCCGGTACTAAGCCTGCGATGGTGCGGTGGTGACGGTTGGCGGCAAGTGGTGGAGGTTTGTTCTACTGTGAATCGGACTTCTTCGGATGCTCCGGCTCCACAAATCTGGTAGTGTAACGAGGACTTCGGTGAAAGCATTTCCTAACCATGGTCAAGGCCAACGACGGCGACGCCTACGGGCATCGTTTACCTTCTTGGAGGTGTAGTTGTGGAGCTTCTTCAGCGTCATGAAGGATTTGAATCTCTGGATGAAAATATTAGCTTCGGTTTCTTAAGCGGGTGACGGTGGCGTCTCGTCGTGACCTCCTTGGAGGCATCATTTGGGAGAGGTTGTCGCGAGGAATCTCTCCACCGCTGACGAGGATTGGCCTCGGCAAATCCCATGGTTAGGAACCCTGGGTTTGATCGTAAAGGAGGGAGTGCGAGGTTGGCGATCTCGTTGGCTAACAGGAGACGGGATTTACCCAGGTTCAGGGCCACGATCGGTAAAACACCTAATTCCTGATCGATGTATTATATGGTGGATGCGATTACACTGGAGGCTTCGGCAAGATTGGTCTAGCCAAAGGCTTCGGCAAGATTGGACACCCAAGAGGACGCCACGGGATAAGGGCAGGTCACACGGGAAGAGGAACCGCGAGAAGACGAAGAGAAGGACAACTTCCTCCAGGAGTCGGACCGTTCGGGCCGACGTCGGACCGTCCGGGTCGGAGGTCGGACCTTCCAGAAAGAAAAACCCGAAGACTGGCTTCGGTGATAATTATTCTGACGTCCGGACCCCAGGTCGGACCGTCCGGGTTGAGGTCGGACCGTCCGGGCTGGAGGTCGGACCGTCCGGAAAGCAACGCCCAAGATCGAATCTCGGTGGTAATTGTTTGGATCGTCTGGACCACAAGTCGGACCGTACTGGCTGATGTCGAACCGTTCGGACCCCAGGTCGGACCGTCTGTAAGGCCCGATATGCGGTACTATTCTAGATCTAGATGTTTCCATCCAGACCCGGGGACGAAGCACATATCGGTCCCACCGCGACATATGACGAAGCCATATGCCCCGGATTTCCAACATGATATCACAACATTACAGCTACATGGATACAACATCTCATACAATCGGCATACAACTGCCTTAATACATTACATCAGCGTAAGATACATGTATGAGTACAGACTACAATCAAATGCCTACTGGAAAATAGAAAAACATTGATCCCCATAACCACACGGGTCCAGGCCCTCCGCAGGGATCCGCCTAACTAGTCGTCGCCGAGTCTGCACGTGAAACATCGATCACCGTACCTGTTGTCGATCAAGAACCCTGAAAAGAGTTTGGGGGTAGTATCATGAGTACAGAAGTACTCAGCATCCAACTGTAGTGGTCAACTGACCCAGCAATGACTTCATCACTCGTCATTCTAGGACAACTAGTAGTTTACGGTAAGGATGGGGTAAGTGGTGAGGTTGCTGCCGCACTAGCATTTATGAAGTGGCTAACGATCTAGAGAGTAAGATAAGAAGCCAAGCATTCGATGAGGATTCACCTCCAACAAGTCCTGCTATCAGCTACTTACGCAAACATAACACCTATCCTATCCTTGTCCTCCTCTTCGCATCCCGACGAAGAAGAACCAGTCAAGGCACACACATGTTGATCAAGTTATATTAAGACTATCTCAGTTGTTGTTGTCTATGAACAAGGAGTAGATCTCAAATCGTCCATAACCGTGGACACGGCTTCTCGAAAAGATTTAACCCTGCAGGGGTGTACCAACTGCCCATTACAAGGCTCCGCACGCACGCCCATCTCTCTCAGTTGCTACCCATCACAGGCAACCATTTTATGATTTAGTTCCAAGAGATCTGAAATGACAGGTCCCACTAACTAACAACGCACAAAACCGTGTGGCCCCCGGTGAGTCGACATCCAACTCAAAAGCTGGTCGCGCTCTCGAATCGGTCTCTACCGTCTGGATGAGGTCCGGATGACTAACCCTTGCCCGGGCAGGCACCCCTAGCTCCCAGGTGTGGACCAACAGGATATACCATCCCACTGGCCCGATTTGTTTTTAATCCACTGGCTGCAGACCAGTTATGCATGCGGTTTCAAATGGTAAATCAGCTTGGGCCACCACTAGAAATGTTTGGAGCTAGGTAGGTAAGAAGAGGGGACCCCATAGCATCCCACACACGGTTAGGCACGCTCGTCAAGAGATACAATACCCGGAACTCGGGACCTAGGTGACTCGAATAGAACAAAACGTCGGGGCGGGATAGCCTAGACCTTCCATCCTTCGTCGAGTATAGTCAACGTTATAATAATCATATTATCAACAACAATATAATAATGTGATAGCCCAATCCAAGGAGTAACAGGGTAACATCGTAGCATCCTAAGCATGCATACTAAGCAGGGGCTGAGCAACGAGCAATAGTAACATAGCAGTACATGGTTTGCTGGGAGGGGACATGGCTGTATCGGTTTGAAAGAGGCTGTAAACATGTGGTAGGATCAAACATCGAACCTAACCTAGACTAGCATGCAAACCGCTGGTTGAAATAGAATGGATCATAAGTAATGTATAGTCCTTGCATGTTGATAAGTCGGGTTCCGAAGGTGTAGTTGATCGCAAGCTCGCATCGTCTCCGAAGGTACCTGCGGAAGCGCACAAGACGGTAAACACTGGAAAGCAATCAACGAGCAAGCATCTATTACTACGAAGCAAAGACGAGAAAGCATCAACAAGAAGGAAACACGAGACATCGCACCTACCGTCGAGAGCGGTTACTAACAGGTTAAGTGGAGTACTCGTCACACGCGACGATACCGCAAATTTACAAGGGTTCAAGTTGTTTAGCTACACAAGATGAGCAAAGGTTGTTAACATGGCATCTCACTCAAGCATGCCATATCACACAAACATGACAAGAGGTGAAGCATAAGATAAACTATCTGTGCTAGTCAATTTAAGTGAGGCACAACCTAAACATGGCATTCCACTAAGTACCCCACGATAATTAAAGGATTTGGTACTGTTCTGCCCTAACCATATTTTAGGTTGGTTAACAGCAGCAAACAATAGCATAAACACAAAGTACACAAAAACTAATCAAGTTACATATAAAGAACACTCCAAACGGAGTTACGGTTAAAAAGATACAAGCAAAACAAGTTTGGAACACAATCTGCCAACATCAGGAAGCACACTTTAGAGCAATCCATAAATAGGATAATGAATGCAAACATGCTCACAAATGATATGCAACAAAAGTAGACATGGCAGGGAAGGCATGGCAAAAGGAATCATGCAAAAAGGCATCATGAACAATTAATTATAGCCCAAGCAAAATGCAATAAAACATTACTGGTCTAGGACTTAGTGAAAAACAGGGCAGAAACTGTTATTTTCATGCTGTATAAACAGGGGTAAAACTATATGCAAATGTGCAGCAACATGGCATATCAAAATATGAGCATGGAGTAGGCATGATGGTGATCAGGTACAAACAAGAATCATGGTCATATGCATAACAGATCAAAAGATATTAAACGTGCAACATGGCATCGAAAAGTTACAGACTTAGTGAAAAACTGAGGTGGGTGTCAAAAACAGTGGCATAGCAACTTGGGAGCTAAACATATCTATGTCTAGAAATGTAAACATGACAATGCAATACATATAATGAAAGTCGAAATGATGCTTAACAGGATGCAACAAGAATTAATAGCATAGGCCTCAAGGATGTGTCACAATCATCAATCAAACTTGCAATAAAATAATAACAGCAGCACTTAACAGGAAGTAGCAGCAGTTAACAGCCTGATGCCCACTTCAACAGTGAAAAGCAACATCAAGATGGCCTCAAATCAAAATGTTCACAAAAGATGAACTGAAATACACACAAAACTAAACAATTTTCCTTTTGGGCGCAACGTGATCCGGGCTACGGTTTACACGCAAATCTACTCGCAAAATGAATACAGCAACAATAATTCACAGACTTAGACAAAAATTTGAAAAAAAAAACAGAAGAAGGAAAAAAAACGAGGAGCTCACCCTGGGCCGAGGCCCAACTTGGCTGGTGAGCGTTGGATAGGCGACTTCTCGCCTACGGGCGAGAGATAGGAAGCGGCCGGGTTGTTGGGCTGCTGGGCCTAGCCCACAACGGCGGAAGTTGGTGTCGGCCCGATCCCGGCCTGGATCGGGGCTGGCGGCGGCGGAGGCGGCCGTCGGTCGGCTCGCTCGACGCCGGCGAGCGGTGGCGTGGCGGCGCGCGACGTGGAGACTGAGGGAGGCACGGATTCGACACGGAAACCAGGGGGAGGCGGCGCATCCGGTGGCTGGTATCATGGTGGCCGACGAAGACGGCGAGGCCGCGACGGTTCCTCGAGTCATGGCGGCGGCGGCCCGGGCCGTCCATGGCGGGATCGCCGGCGGGGACCTGCAGGACGAGAGGGGGAGATGCGATGTGAGGAGGGATGAGGCGGAGGAGAGGAGGCACGGCGGGAAGAGGCGACCTGGGGAGGCGCGGCGCGGGGTCGAGGCCGGCGGCACGACTGCGGTCTCCGGTGAGGGGCGGAGGGTGGGGCGGCGCGGCTGCAGGGCCCTGCGGGGCCGGGTTGGCTGGGAGGGTGAGGAGGCCAGATCTGGGCCATCAGATCCCAGATCTGACGGTCTGGATCAAAGGGAAGGCTAGGGTTTCGAAAATGTGTGCTTTGGGAGGCAAATTTGGGCAAAGTGGAGGGGGGTGGCTGCAATTTTTCCAGAGGGAAGCCCTAGAAAGGGGTGGAGAGTGGTGGTCTATATATAGCCCAGGTGGCTGGCAGTTTGCAAAAACATCCTCGGTTTTTCTCTTGCGCGTGCAGTGTTTCTGTTTCTGACCGCCGGTGGTCCGCAGGGCCTCCGATCCGGGTAAAACTTCGAACGCGCGATCAGCGCGTCGAGCCGGCGGCGTTCACCTCGCTCAGGAACCGTTCTGAGAACACTTTCCGGCACGCTATAAAATATCCTGTTTACTTATTAAACGGGGTTTTTTCGTTCCGTTGGCTACGGCTCGTCTTGTGCGGGTTTTCGCGATGGTGATCGGGTGAAACCCGGTGTCGCAAAGGTCCAGTGTCAGGGTGGCAAGGGTCGGTCTCCGTCCGTTACGAGATAAGAGGGGGCGAAATAATTGCCGATCGATAAATCGGGGATGCAAACACCGCAAACAAATCAGACAATCAAACAATTCACACCGAAAGCAGAAAATTTTTATTTTTGTGAAATCTGGGTTGTGACAATACAACACCACCAACAAGGGATCTCGTCCCGAGATCCTGGACGGTCCGGGGGAGAGGGGGAGAGAAAAGAGGGTCGACGATTCTTCAACACCACCAACAAGGGACTCTGCTCCATGTCAACGTCGAACTTTGGTCGAGATAAATTTTCCGCAGAGAGATGGCGACGTCGAAGAACGGAACCATCGGGAGACAAAAGAAAGAACGATAATTGAAAGCGACGATCAAGGGAAGCATTCTCACTGAAATTGTGAGGATACTGGGCAAGAGGACTGAACTCAACAGACGACTAAGATGTTTAACCAGAGTCGGAAGAACTAAAGGTACTACAGGATTTCCCAAAGCTGAGATCGGAATCGAGACAATACGCAAGCAAGGCATTGTAACGGTTCCGAAACTCCATACTCTCGAGATCTTAGAGTTTGAAGGGGATAAGACGAGAATTAAAACGCTTACGCCACTTATCCTGACCAGAGCAAAGGTAAGGAGTAAAAAGATTCCTACTCTCCGAAACTAACTTAGTAACTACAAAATAGTTTTTGTCTAGACTCAACTTCGTCCAGAGAGGGGATCCTACGATCGGTCAGGCTCTGATACTAAGTTGTAGGCCCGATATGCGGTACTATTCCAGATCTAGATGTTTCCATCCAGACCCGGGGACGAAGCACATATCGGTCCCACCGCGACATATGACGAAGCCATATGCCCCGGATTTCCAACATGATATCACAACGTTATAGCTACATGGATACACCATCTCATACAAACGGCATACAACTACCTTAATACATTACATCAGTGGAAGATACATGTCTGAGTACAGACTACAATCAAATGCCTACTGGCAAAGAGAAAAACATCGATCCCCGTAACCATACGGGTCCAGGCCCTCCGCCGGGATCCTCCTAACTAGTCGCCGTCGAGTCTCCACGTGAAACGTCGATCACCATACCTGTTGTCGATCAAGAACCCTGAAAAGAGTTTGGGGGTAGTATCATGAGTACAGAAGTACTCATCATCCAACTGTAGTGGTCAACTGACCCAGCAAGGACTTCATCACTCGTCATTCTAGGACAACTAGTAGTTTACGGTAAGGATGGGGTAAGTGGTGAGGTTGCTGCCGCACTAGCATTTATGAAGTGGCTAACAATCTAGAGAGTAAGATAAGAAGCCAAGCATTCGATGAAGATTCACCTCCAACAAGTCCTGCTATCAGCTACTTACGCAAACATAACACCAATCCTATCCTTGTCCTCCTCTTCGCATCCCGACAAAGAAGAAGCAGTCAAGGCACACACACGTTGATCAAGTTATATTAATATTATCTCAGTTGTTGTTGTCTCTGAACAAGGAGTAGGCCTCAAGTCGTCCATAACCGTGGACACGGCTTCTCGAAAAGACTTAACCCTGCAGGGGTGTACCAACTGCCCATTACAAGGCTTCGCACGCACGCCCATCTCTCTCAGTTGCTACCCATCACAGGCAACCATTGTATGATTTAGTTCCAAGAGATCCGAAACGACAGGTCCCTCTAACTAACAACGCACAAAACCGGGTGGCCCCCGGTGAGTCGACATCCAACACAAAAGCTGGCCGCGCTCTCGAATCGGTCTCTACCGTCTGGATGAGGTCGGGATGACTAACCCTTGCCCGGGAAGGCACCCCTAGCTCCCAGGTGTGGACCAACATGATATACCATCCCACTGGCCCGATTTGTTTTAAATCCACTGGCTCCAAACCAGTTATCCATGCGGTTTCAAATGGTAAATCAGCTTGGGCCACCACTGGAAATGTTTGGAGCTAGGTAGGTAAGAAGAGGGGACCCCATAGCATCCCACACGCGGTTAGGCACGCTCGTGAAGAGACACAATACCCGAAACTCAGGACCTAGGTGACTCGAATGGAACAAAACGTCGGGGCGGGATAGCCTAGACCTTCCATCCTTCGTCGAGTATAGTCAACGTTATAATAATCATATTATCAACAACAATATAATAATGTGATAGCCCAATCCAAGGAGTAACAGGGTAACATCGTAGCATCCTAAGAATGCATACTAAGCAGGGGCTGAGCAACGAGCAATAGTAACATCGCAGTACATGGTTTGCTGGGAGGGGACATGGTTGTATCGGTTTGAAAGAGGCTGTAAACATGTGGTAGGATCAAACATCAAACCTAACCTAGACTAGCATGCAAACCGTTGGTTGAAATATAATGGATCATAAGTAATGTATAGTCCTTGCCTGTTGATAAGTCGGGTTCCGAAGGTGTAGTTGATCGCAAGCTCGCATCGTCTCCGAAGGTACCCGCGGAAACACACAAGACGGTAAAAACCGGAAAGCAATCAACGAGCAAGAATCTATTACTACGAAGCAAACACGATAAAGCATCAACAAGAAGGCAACACGAGACATCGCACCTACCATCGAGAGAGGTTACTAACAGATTAAGTGGAGTACTCGTCACACACGACGATACCGCACGTTTTCAAGGGTTCAAGTTGTTTAGCTACACAAGATGAGCAAAGGTTGTTAACATGGCATCTCACTCAAGCATGGAATATCACACAAAGATGACAAGAGGTGAAGCATAAGATAAACTATCTATGCTAGTCAATTTAAGTGAGGCACAACTTAAACATGGCATTCCACTAAGTACCCCACGACAATTAATGGATTTGGTACTGTTCTGCCCTAAACCATATTTTAGGTTGGTTAATAGCAGAAAAAAATAACTTAAGCACAAAGTACACGAAAAACTAATCAAGTTACATATAAAGAACACTCCAAACGGAGATACGGTTAACAAGATACAAGGAAAACAAGTTTGGAACACAATCTGCCAACATCAGGAAGCACACTATAGAGCAATGCATAAACAGGATAATGAATACAAACATGCTCACAAATGATATGCAACAAAAGTAGACATGGCAGGGAAGGCATGGCAAAAGGAATCACGCAAAAAGGCATCATGAACAATTAATTATACCCCAAGCAAAATGAAATAAAACATTACTAGTCTAGGACTTAGTGAAAATCAGGAAAACAGCGCAGAAACTGTTATTTTCATGTTGTATAAACAGGGGTAAAACTATATGCAAATGTGCAGCAACATGGCATATCAAAATATGAGCATGGAGTAGGCATGATGGTGATTAGGTACAAACAAGAATCATGGTCATATGCATAACAGATCAAAAGATACTAAACGTGCAACATGGCATCGGAAAGTTACAGACTTAGTGAAAAACAGAGGTTGCTGTCAAAAATAGTTGCATAGCAACTTTGGAGCTAATCATATCTATGTCCAGAAATGTAAACATGACAATGCGATACATATAATGAAAGTAGACATGATTCTTAACAGGATGCAACAAGAATTAATAGCATAGGCCTCGTGGATGTGTCACAATCATCAATCAAACTTGCAATAAAATAATAACAGCAACACTTAACAGGAAGTAGCAGCAGTTAACAACCTGATGCCCACTTCAACAGTGAAAAACAACATCAAGATGGCCTCAAATCAAAATTCTCACAAAAGATGAACTGAAGTACGCACAAAACTAAACAATTTTCCTTTTGGGCGCAACGTGATCCGGGCTACGGTTTACTCGCAAATCTACTCGCAAAATGAATACAACAACAATAATTCACAGACTTAGACAAATTTTGAAAAAAAAACGGAAGAAGGAAAAAAACGAAGAGCTCACCCTGGGCCGATGTAACAGCCCAGATTTTGCTAAAAATTAAAATTTTTGTTTTCGGTGAGAATTGTTTGACTATCTGATTTGTTTGCGGTGTTTGCATCCCCAATTTATCGATCGGTGATTATGTTTTCCCCTCTTATCTCGTACCAGAATGAGACCGACCCTTGCCACCCTGACACTCGACCTTTGCGACACCGGGTTTCACCCGATCACCGTCGCGAAAACCGCACGAGACCAGCCGCAGCCAACGGAATGAAAAACCCCGTTTAATAATTAAACGGGTTATTTTTATAGCGCGCCGGAAAGTGTTCTCGGAACGGTTCCAGCGCAAGGTGAACACCGCCGTCTCGACGCGCTGATCGCGTAGTTCGAAGTTTTACCCGAATCGGAGGTCCTGCGGACCCCCGGCGGTCAGAAATGTAAACACCGCGCGCACGAGAGAAAACCGGGGATGTTTTTGCAAATTGCCAGCCACCTGGGATATATAAAGACCACCACACTCCCACCCCTTTCTAGGGTTTCCCTAGCCTAAAAATTGCAGCCACACCCCCAGCCTTGCTCAAATTTTCGCAACCTAGCCCATCAGATTTGAAAAATCAGCCCCAGGCACTCTGGACCGTCAGATCTGGAAATCCGACGGCCCAGAGGCCGCTACGTCAGCGCCTGGCCTCCTTCCTCTTTCCTCCAGCCCAACCGCGCCGCCACCCGAGCCGAAGGCCTCCCGCTCCCACGCGCCGCCGCCAGCCCGCCCGTGGAAGCCGCCTCCACTCTGGCCGCCGGAGCAGCCGCCAGGCCCCGGCCACCTCCTCCTCTCCCTCACGGCCTCCTACCTTCTCCTTCCTCTCCCCTCCCCGTCCTAACCGTTCTCCTCTCCTCGCAGCGCCGAGCACAGCCGCCATGGACGACGAGGCGGAGCTCGAAGCTCCACGCATCTGGCGACCACCTTGGCCGAGTCCGGCGACCCCGCCAGCCGTCGGATCCGCCCCGACCCGGCCTCTCCAGCTCCTCCCTGCGCCCATCCCCGTCGTCCCCTGCATCGCCCGCCTTGCCGGAGACCAGCAGCCCCAACCGGCGCCGGCGGCATCGACGTGCAGACGAGGGCGAGCGCCCAGCTCCAGCGCCGCCTCCACCGTGGCCTGGGCCGGCCCACCCCAGCGCCCTGGCTCTCCAGCGCCCCGGCCTATCTAGACGCGAGATGGGCCGAGCCCAGAGGGTGAGGCACGTTCCCCTTTTTTCTGTTTTTTTTTCAGTACCTCAATTTTTTTCTAAGTCTGGAGAATTTGTAGTGCTGTTTCGTTTTTGCGCTGTAGTTTGCGAGTAAACCGTAGCTCGGATCGTGTTGCGCCCAAAAGGAAATTTGTTTAGAATTGTGTGTACTTCAATTCATATTTGTGAGCATTTTGATTTGAGGCCATCTTGATGTTGTTAATCTGTGTTGAAGTGGGCATTAGGCCGTCAAACTGCTACTAATTGTTGTCTTGTGCTGCTGCTGTTATTTTATTGCAACTTTGCATGATGATTGTGACACATCCATGAGGCCTATCGCATTGATTCTTTTTGCATACTGTTAAGCATCATGTCTACTTCCATTACATGTATTGCATAGTCATGTTTGCATTCCTGGTCATAGTTATTTTTAGCTCCAAAGTTGCTATGCTGCTGTTTTTGACAGCCACCTCAGTTTTTCTCCAAGTCTGTAACGTTCCGATGCCATGTTGTTTGCTTAATATCTTTTGATCTGTTATGCCTATGACCATGATTCTTGTTTGTACCTAATCATCATCATGTCTACTTCATGCCCATGTATTGCTATGTCATGTTGCTATACTTTTGCATATAGTTTTGCTCCTGTTTATACAGCATAAAAATAATAGTTTCTGCCATGTTTCTCTGATTTTCACTAAGTCCTTGACCAGTAATGTTTTATAGCCTTTTGTGTTGCCTATAACTAGTTGTTCATGATGCCTTTTTGCATGATTCCTTTTGCCATGCCTTCCCTGCCATGTCTAATTTAGTTGCATGTCATTTGTGAGCATGTTTGCATCCATTATTCTGTTTATGCATTGCTCTAAAGTGTGCTACCTGATGTTAACAGCTTGTGGCATAACTTGTTTTGCTTGTATCTTTTTAACCGTAACTCCGTTTGGGGTGTTCTTTATATGTAACTTGATTAGTTTTTCGTGTACTTTGTGTTTATGGTATTGTTTGTTGTTTTTAACCAACCTAAAATATTGTTTAGGACAGAACAGTACCAAATCCTTTAATTGTTGTGCGGCACTTAGTGGATGCCATGTTTATGTTGTGCCTCACTTAAATTGACTAGCATAGATAGTTTACCTTATGCTTCACCTCTTGCCATGTTTGTGTGCTATGCCATGCTTGATTGAGTTGCCATGTTAACAACCTTTGTTGATCACCTGTAGCTAAGCAACTTGAACCTTTCCAAATGTGCGGTATCGTCGTGTGTGACGAGTACTCCACTTAACCTGTTAGTAACCGCTCTCGACGGTAGGTGCGATGTCTCGTGTTGCCTTCTTGTTGATGCTTGCTCGTGTTTGCTTCATAGTAATAGAGTGCTTGCTCGTTGATTGCTTTCCAGTGTTTCCATCCTGTGTGCCTCCCACGGGTACCTCTTGAAGACGATGCGAGCTTGCGATCAACTACACCTTCGGAACCCGACTTATCAACAGGCAAGGACTATACATTACTTATGATCCATTCTATTTCAACCAGCTGCTGGCATGCTAGTCTAGGATAGGTTCGATGTTTGATCCTACCACATGTTTACAGCCTCTTTCAAACCGATACAGCCATGTCCCCTCCCAGCAAACCATGTACTGCTATGTTACTATTGCTCGTTTCTCAGCCCCGTCTTAGTATGCATGCTTAGGAAGCTACGATGTTACCCCATGTTACTCCTTGGTTTGGATATCACATTATTATATTGTTGTTGATGATTTGATTATTATAAATGTTGACTATATTCGACGAAGGATGGAAGGTCTAGGCTATCCCGCCCCGACGCTTTGTTCCATTCGAGTCACCTAGGATCCGAGGTCCGGGTATTGGTTTTAAGACTGAGCGTGTCTAACCGCGTGTGGGATTTTATGGGGTCCCCTTTTCTTACCTACCTAGCTTCAAACATTTCCAGTGGTGGCCCAAGATGATTTACCATATGAAACCGTGTGTGTGCTGGTCGGCCGCCAGTAGTTTTCAAACCAACCTGGGCCAGCGGGGACATAGTTTCCTTGTTGGTCCACCTTGTTCGGCTGAGGACCCGGTTTCCCATGTGAGATTAACCGACTATCCAAACCTGCGACAGACGGTAGAGACCAATTCGAGAGCGCGGGCGGCTTTTGAGTTGGGTGTCAACTCACCGGGGGCCACCCGGATTTGTTCGTTGTTAGTTAGAGGGACCTGTCGTTTCGGATCTCTCGGAACTAAATCATAAAATGGTTGCCTCTAATGGGTAGCAACTGAGAGAGATGGGCGTGCGTGCGGAGCCTTGTAATGGGCAGTTGGTATACCCCTGCAGGGTTAAATATTTTCGAGAAGCCGTGTCCATGGTTATGGACGACTTGGAACCTACCTCTTGTTCATAGACAACAACAACTGAGATAATATTAATATAACTTGATCAATGTGTGTGTGCCTTGACTACTTCTTCTTCGTTGGGATGCGAAGAGGAGGACAAGGATAGGATAGGTGTTATGTTTGCGTAAGTAGTTGATAGCAAGACTTGTTGGAGGCGATTCCTCATCGAATGCTTGGCTTCTTATCTTACTCTCTAGATCGTTAGCCAATTCATAAATGCTAGTGCGGCAGCAACCTCACCACTTACCCCATCCTTACCGTAAACTACTAGTTGTCCTAGAATGACGAGTGGTGAAGTCCTTGCTGGGTCAGTTGACCACTACAGTTGGATGCTGAGTACTTATGTACTCATGATACTACCCCCAAACTCTTTTCAGGGTTCTTGATCGACAACAGGTACGGTGATCGACGTTTCACGTGGAGACTCGACGACAACTAGTTAGGCGGATCCCGGCGGAGGGCCTGGACCCGGGTGGTTATGGGGATCGATGTTTTTCTCTTTGCCAGTAGGCATTTGATTGTAGTATGTACTCAGACATGTACCTTCCGCTGTTGTATTGTATTTGAGGCAGTTGTATGCCGATTGTATGAGATGTTGTATCCTTGTATTTGTAATGTTGTGATATCATGTTGGAAATCTGGGGCATATGGCTATGTCATATGTCGCGGTGGGACCGATATGTGCTTCGTCTCCGGATCTGGATGGAAACATCTAGATCTGGAACAATACCGCATATCAGGCCTTACAGCCGAGGCCCAACTTGGCTGGTGAGCGCTGGATAGGCGACTTCTCGCCTACGGGAGAGAGATAGGAAGCATCCGGGTTGGTGGGCTGCTCGGCCTAGCCCACAGCGGCGGAAGTTGGTGCCGGCCCGATCCCGTCCTAGATCGGGGCTGGCGGCGGCGGAGGCGGTCGTCGGTCGGCTCGCTCGACGCCGGCGAGCGGTGGCGTGGCGGCGCGCGACGTGGAGACTGCGGGAGGCACGGATCCGACGAGTAAACCAGAGGGAGGCGGCACATCCGGTGGCCGGTGTCATGGTGGCCGACGAAGACGGCGAGGCCGCGACGGTTCCTCGGGTCATGGCGGCGGTGACCCGGCCGTCCATGGCGGGCTCGCCGGCGGGGACCTGCCGGATGGGAGGGGGACATGCGAGGTGAGGAGGGATGAAGCAGAGGAGAGGAGGCACGGAGGGAAGAGGCAACCCAAGGAGGCGCGGCGCGGGGTCGAGGCCGGCGGCGCGGCTGCGGTCTCCGGTGAGGGGCGGCGGGTGGAGCGGCCCGGTTCGGGTCCGAGCGGGCCGGCGGCGCGGCTGCAGGGCCCTGCGGGTCCCGGGTTGGCTGGGAGGGCGAGGAGGCCAGATCTGGGCCGTCAAATCCCAGATCTGACGGTCTGGATCAAAGGGAAGGCTAGGGTTTCGAAAATGGGGGCTTTGGGAGGCAAATTTGGGCAAAGTGGAGGGGGTGGCTGCAATTTTTCCATAGGGAAGCCCTTGAAAGGGGTGGGAGAGTGGTGGTCTTTATATAGCCCAGGTGGCTGGCAGTTTGCAAAAACATCCCCGGTTTTTCTCTCGCGCGCGGTGTTTACGTTTCTGACCGCTGGGGGTCCGCAGGACCTCCGATTTGGGTAAAACTTCGAACTGCGTGATCAGCGCGTCGAGACGGCGGCGTTCACCTCACGCTGGAACCGTTCCGAGAACACTTTCCGGCGCGCTATAAAATATCCCGTTTACTTATTAAACGGGTTTTTTCGTTCCGTTGGCTACGGCTGGTCTTGTGTGGGTTTTCGCGACGGTGATCGGGTGAAACCCGGTGTCGCAAAGGTCCAGTGTCAGGGTGTCAAGGGTCGGTCTCCGTCCGGTACGGGATAAGAGGGGGAAAAATCGCCGATCTATAAATCGGGGATGCAAACACCGCAAACAAATCAGACAATCAAACAATTCACACCGAAAACAAAAATTTTAATTTTTGTGAAATCTGGGCTGTTACACCTTCCGACTGGGTCAACGCGTGCGAGATCTGCCTGCGCGCAGAAAGTGGGATACGGCATTTGTACCCCTTGGTATGAGACCTAGACTATAAATACTTGTCTCCTACCTCCGTTTCAGGGTTAGGTAAGATATTATCTAGATTTGAGAGAGCTTAGCTCCTACTTTCCCCTTGGGAAACTAGATCTCTTTGAGATACTCTCTCAATCCTTCCTCTCCCCACTCATAGAAGGAGAGGCCCCTCTTCTAGTGGTAGAAGGAGAGGGAAACTACCACCTCCGTTGGTGTATGGATCTTGAGACGTGTGGTACTTGTGTGTGGATTTGAGTGTTCTATGTGTTGGATCTTGTTCCCCTTTCTCCCTTGTGTTGATTCCTCCTTGTGATTTCCTCTCTTGCTTTGTGTAAGGCCCGATATGCGGTATTGACGAGGGGGTGACCCCACGACTCCTACTAATGGGCCTACCCGGTGTCATTGAAGGCCCACGAAGCTACCGCCGGATTCACCTTGGCCCACTAGATGGCACCGACATTGGGAGTCCTCGACTGACAAGGAAGGTGCAGGGACTTGCCGTGCAAGCTAGGGTTAGATTTCCTGTAATTGTAGATTGATTCCCCGAGACCTGGTCTACTATATAAAGGCCAGGAGGGGCAACGCATAAAGGAGAGACATCGCCTGTAACCCTAGCCCAGAGCGCATCTACCTTGGCATTCCCTGTAACTTCTCCACAATCAATATATCGAGCAGGAAGTGTATCCTCCTGTTTGCCGACGAGCTTATCGTCCAACCTGTGTCTTCTCCAACTAGCCCAGGGTCCCTAACCATGGGACTTGCCGGGGCCGATCCTCGACAATTGGCGCCGACCATGGGGACCACACAGGTTGGAATTACGATCTCGGCGGTCCCATCTTCAGCAAATCGCAACTCAAGGGCAAGAGCCGGTCCCAATCCACTCGAAGGATTCAAGGTCACGGCAAACATCTTCGCCGTCCCAGCAGTCTCGATCGAGTCGCAACCGTATCAGACCCAGTACAGTGGAGGCAACCAAATACGGCATCAGTGACGAAGGAACTAACGACCCAGAAGAGCCGCAAAGAACCCCTACGCAGGAGTCCCACTCGAGGAGGCGCGACGTGCGGCAGGAGACCCGCAGGTCTTTCGACGGCCCACCACCACCCGAGCGCCCACCGAGCATCACGATGATGGCTACGAGCCTGACACCAGCAACCAAGAATATCGCCGCCAAAGGAGGAATCGACGACCCAGGAAGCGTTCCAGGGAGATCTGCAACGAGGACAAACCCTGCAAACCGCACGACGCAGTCGAGGAGCCAAGGGCCGTCCGGTGCACCGCCACGCGGGCACTCAACGACAGACAAGACAGCGACTCAGAGACACCGGTCGGCGAATACTACGACCCGGAGCGAACCGGACGAATTCGCCAACCTCATCAAGCATCAGGACACAATTCGAGGAATCGAAACAGACCCCCGATTCTACGAACGCCCGGAGCATGTCTTCACAATCTCAAGGAGGAAGAGGCACGGCGGGTCAAGCAAACTTACGGTCAGAGAACAGCTTGCAGGACCCTGCACAATTCACAACTTTGAAGACGAATGGGGGCGCATCAGATCCAACCACACCCTGGGAGAATGTCGCCTGTTCAACGAGCTGGCCGACGACCTCAGGAACGAAAAACGCAAAGGAGTCAAGCGCGCTCGAGAGCTCGAGCAATCGCCACCACCAAGCCACGAAGGACGCTGCAGCCCTCCGCATGGGCAGGTGCTCATGATACAGGAAAGCAGGGTGCCACAAGCGCGGCGTGACGCCTACACCCTGCAGGCTGCAGCAACCGAGAACATGAAACCAGTGGAAACCTACCAACTTCACGACGCGGAGACCATCATCACGTTCTCACAGGATGACCACCCGCCAGCCATACCAAGACCAGGACACGCGCCTCTCGTGCTCGACGCACAAATCGGAGGATATGACATGGATAGGGTTTTCATGGACGGAGGCAGCAGCATGAACATCATCTTCGCAAGCACCCTGCATAAAATGTTGACCCCTCGGTCGGTATGGAAGAAGTCAAGCACCGTACTAAACGGCGTAGTACCTGGAGAAGCAGCAACATCACTCGGATCAATCGAGCTTGAGGTTGTCTTTGGCAACCGACACAATTTCTCCAAGCACGTCCTCGAGTTCGAGGTGCTCGACTGGCCATCTCAATACCACTCCATACTGGGACGACCAGCGTTTGCGCAGTTCATGGCAGTACCACACTACGTCTATCTGGAGCTCAAGATGCCAGGTTCAACAGGAGTCCTCACGATCAGCGTAAGCTTCATCAAGTCAGACCAATGCAACCGCGATTTCCACAAAACCTCCGACACACTAGGAGCGGACCAAGAACTGAGAGAAATAGTCATGGTCGTCGACAAGAAAATCTTCCCATTGGCAAGCCGCAGCGAGTCAAAGGAGCACGGTCCTATCTTCAGCATCGACGGCGACACGGTCACGCACCAAGTACACCCGACGGACCTAGATAAAACAGTCCGCCAGAGGAACAAGCGACTGCTCTAGTGGCTCTCCTTCGAGACGAGTGGAAGACATTCGCCTGGTGCCCAGCCGACATGCCTGGCATACCACGTGAATTCGCAGAACACGCCCTAAACATCAAACCAAACACGAAACCAGAAAAGCAAGCTTTGAGACGATTCTCGGAGCCCAAGCGTAGGGCAATCGGAGAAGAAGTCAACCGATTGCTCGACGCCCAGTTCATCCGAGAAACCAAGAAGGCCACTTGGATAGCAAACCCAGTGCTTGTGCCTTAGAAGGACACGGACGTACTGCGTATGTGCGTCGACTACGGGCCAGTGAACAAGCACTGCCCGAAAGACCATTTTCCCCTGCCAAGGATCGACCAAATAATCGATTCGACTGCGGGATGCGATCTGCTTTCCTTTCTGGATGCATATTCAGGATACAACCAGATCAGGATGAAAGAAGAAGACGGAGAGCACACCTCACTCATCACACCTTACGGTGTATTCTGTTACAAGACCATGCCCTTCGGTCTGAAGAACGCAGGTGCCACATACCAGCGGATGATGCAAGCCTTCCTAAAGGAGCAAATCGGGAGGAACGTACAGGTGTACGTAGACCATATTGTCATCAAGACCTACAAAGCAGACACGCTACTCGACGACCTGCGCGAAACCTTCGCAGCACTCAACAAATACAGGATCAAGCTGAATCCAAAGAAGTGCGCTTTCGGCGTACCGGCCGGGAAACTTCTCGGTTACATGGTCTCCGCCCGAGGAATCGAAGCAAACCCCGAGAAGGTCCAAGACATTGCCAAGATGCAAGAACCGACTGATATAAAAGGAGTACAGCAGCTAACTGGAAGACTCGCAGCACTAAGCCGCTTCATCAGCCGGCTAGGGGAACGCACGCTGCCCTTCTACCAACTGCTAAGGAAAGGAGAAAAATTCGAGTGGACAGAGGAAGCCCGCCAAGCATTCGTGGACCTCAAAAAGACGCTCTCAACTCCACCAGTTCTGGCGGTACCCAGGGACAAAGAGAAACTCTACCTCTACATAGCAGCACGCAGCAGCGTAGTAAGCACGGCACTCGTCGTCGAACGCATGGAAGAAGGCAAAGTCCAAAGCATACAGAGGCCAATCTACTACCTCAGCATGCTACTGAACAAGTCCCAGCAGCGATATCCACACTACCAGAAGTTACTGCTGGCCATCATCATGACTTCACGGAAGGAATCACACTACTTCGACGAGCACCCGGTCACCATAGTGAGCAACGCCCCACTCGCGGACATTCTCAACAACCCGGGAGCAACTGGACGAGTCGCCGAGTGGAACATAGAGCTCAGCCCGCGAGATCTACAGTTCAAGCACCCAACAGCAATCAAAGCCCAAGTACTCCAAGACTTCCTGGTCGAGTGGGCAGAGGTCCAAACACCAGGACCCCCGGATCTGTTGAACTCATGGTCAATGTTTTTCGACGGATCGAAAAGACAACAAGGAGCAGGAGCAGGAGTCGTCCTACTCTCCCCCAAAGGAACGAAGCTGAAGTACATCCTCCAGATAAACTTCAGCCACGCATCCAACAACGAAGCAGAGTACGAGGCACTCCTCCACGGCATGCGCATGGCCAAAACATGCGGAGCCACCCGCCTCATCATCTACGGGGACTCCAATCTCGTCGTCCAGCAGGCGATGAGAAATTGCAACTCCCTAGCCGACAACATGGCAGCTTATCAGAAACTCTACAACGAACTCGAAGGGAGTTTCGACGGCTGCGAGCTCAACTACATCACCAGGGCCAACAACACGGAGGCGGACGAGCTCGCAAACATCGGATCGACCCGAGGACCAATACCACCCGGAGTTTTCCTGGAGAGCATCAGCCAAAGATCCATCAAAACACCGGCGGTGGCACTCGGGACAGCCGAGGAAGAAGAGGGCGCAACAGACCCTGCGCAGGTGGCATCAGCAAGCCCGTCAGAAGGCACCGGCACTAGCACACCCGACGGCACAGCAGCAGACGAGCTCGACGGACCAGCCTGGGAAAAACCATTCCTTCGGTTCATAATCGAGGGAACGCTACCACAAGACGTGGCCGAAGCACGACGCATTAGCAGACGCTCCAAAGCGTTCACGATGATCAATAGACAGTTGTACAAGCGCAGCATCACGCAAATACTACAAAAGGGCATCGAAGAGGAAGACGGCAAATCCCTACTCCTCGAAATCCACGAGGGCACATGCGGGCACCACGCAAGCAGTCAAGCACTCGTGTCCAAGGCATTCCGAGCGGGATTCTACTGGCCCACAGCTATGAAAAACGCAGAGGACATAGTGCGGCGCTGTGTCGCCTGCCAGAAATTCGCTAATAGACCGCACGCCCCGGCCTCAGAGCTCAAGACCATACCATTATCCTGGCCATTCGCCACCTGGGGACTCGACATGGTCGGCCCACTCAAGAAATCATCAAAAGGAGGAAGGACACATCTACTGGTCGCAGTCGACAAGTTCACCAAGTGGATCGAAGCAGTGCCAATCACTAGTTCCACCGCCCTCACGGCCGTGAACTTCATCAAGTCAATAATCTTCAGATTCGGAGTGCCACACAACATCATCACAGACAATGGCACAAATTTCACAGCTGCCGAATTCCAGAACTTCTGCGAAGAACTAGGCATTAAAATAAACTACGCGTCAGTCGCGCACCCGCAATCCAACGGCCAGGTGGAGAAAGTAAACGGTCTCGTATGCGGAGGACTCAAGAAACGGCTCCTCGCACCACTCGAGCAGGCCGCCGGAAACTGGGTAGAAGAGCTCCCCGCAGTACTTTGGAGCCTATAGACCACGCCAAATACTGCGACCCAATTCACACCGTTCTTTATGGTTTACGGGGCCGAAGCAGTACTACCACATGACCTCAAGTTCGGAGCCCCTCGGGTCACGGGGTACGAAGAAGAGGAAGCAGAGGAAGCACTCCAAGACGACAAAGACACAGTCGACGAGGCAAGAGACGTGGCCATGTCAAAGTCAGAAGGATACCAGGACAAGCTGCGCACTTACCAAAGCAGCCGCCTTCGAACGAGATCCTTCAACAAAGGGGACCTAGTACTACGACTGATACAAGAGAAGGTCCACAAATTATCTGGGAAGGCCCATTCATAGTATCAGAAGTCACCGGAGGCGGCGCCTACAGGCTAAAGAACCCAAAGACGGACGAAGATGTGGGCAACCCATGGAATGTCGCAAACCTGCGACTGTTCTACCCTTAGCATCAATCGGTTGGACATGACCGGCAACTCATGTAAACCACTCGACCGCAATAAAGCATATGTTTCCCAAACATTGCCAGCTTTCAAACAAAGCACTCGGGGGCTTAAGAAAAATCCCCCCGAGCCCTGCTATCGCCTACGCGATCTTACATCAAAAAGCACTCGGGGGCTTAAGAAAAATCCCCCCGTGCCCTGCTATCGCCTACGCGATCTTACATCAAAAAGCACTCGGGGGCTTAAGAAAAATCCCCCCGAGCCCTGCTATCGCCTACGCGATCTTACATCAAAAAGCACTCGGGGGCTTAAGAAAAATCCCCCCGAGCCCTGCTATCGCCTACGCGATCTTACATCAAAAAGCACTCGGGGGCTTAATAAAAATCCCCCCGAGCCCTGCTATCGCCTACGCGATCTTACATCAAAAAGCACTCGGGGGATTAAGAAAAATCCCCCCGAGCCCTGATATCTCCTACGCGACCTTACATCAAAAGCACTCGGGGGCTTAAGAAAAATCCCCCCGAGCCCTGATATCGCCTACGCGATCTTACATCAAAAAGCACTCGGGGGCTTAAGAAAAATCCCCCCGAGCCCTGCTATCGCCTACGCGATCTTACATCAAAAAGCACTCGGGGGCTTAAGAAAAATCCCCCCGAGCCCTGCTATCGCCTACGTGATCTTACATCAAAAAGCACTCGGGGGCTTAAGAAAAATCCCCCCGAGCCCTGCTATCGCCTACGCGATCTTACATCAAAAAGCACTCGGGGGCTTAAGAAAAATCCCCCCGAGCCCTGATATCGCCTACGCGATCTTACATCAAAAAGCACTCGGGGGCTTAAGAAAAATCCCCCCGAGCCCTGCTATCGCCTACGCGATCTTGCACCAAAAAGCACTCGGGGGCTTAAGAAAAATCCCCCCAAGCACGCCATCGCCCACGTGATTCAACACTTGAAAACTGGAATCACCATAGCAACAAACAGGAGTACCCAAAGCTTTCACAAACGACAACGTCTACATCTTCGCCACAACAAAATAAGAGGATTACTGTAGAAGCTCATCACGCAAAGTTCATATCAGCCTACGTCCGACTCCCCGACTCGAACGTAGCCTCGGGGGCTACTCCCATCGGGAGCGCTGACGCGCACCCAATAGAGTTTGAACAAGCAGGCCACAGCCAGCTGCACCTGCGAAAGGACACGAGACTCGCAAAGGGTGTAGTCAGCACTATCTCCAACTTCACCCCGGCGAAGATCAACCGCAGCTGCTCCAAGGATGGCGCCAAAGGAAACAGGCCAAGTTTCTCTCAGCCTACGCTCGACTCTACAAACTCGAACGAAGCCTCGGGCGCTACTCCCATCGGGAGCGCTGACGCGCACCCGATAGAATCTACGTCCAAAAGCAGTACACCAGGAGGAGCCGAACACATTTTAAGCAGTTAAGACACAGCAGAAGGAGTCGACGACCTGGCACAGTCGAGTGCATAATGTTGGAAAGACTGGAGGCAAAACACTTTACTCAAACAGCCTGAAACACAAACTTGGACACAAAGACTCAGTTACATTTGGATAGAAGGCAGCTCCTACTACAAGAGGGAATCAGCCAAGGAATTATGACTTCTACATGTGTGCCCATGAAGTACATGACTACATTACAAGGACATCAACAAAGATAACGGGAGGAAAAGGGACTCGTGGAGGATGTCAATGACATAACAAAAGGTGAAGCTCGAGTTATTTCTCGATGCTCCACCAGCTTCTTCTCCAGCTCCACGAGTTTCTTCTTCAACCCCTCTACAGCAGCAGCACCACCAGCTTCTTCTCCAGCTGCAGCCACACAGCCGTCGAAGAAAAGCCGTCGTCAGCCCTACGAAGCCCCTTGGCGTGCTCGCTTGGTCGAAGGCTTGACGTCGACGTCCTCGCCAGAGTTGGCCACCAAGTCATCACCACCAAAGGAGCTCCTGGAAGACGGAGTCGAAGAAGAAGAAGGCGTAGCACCCCCCGACCTTGTGGAAACGTCGTTGCTTGACTCCTGAGCTCGCGGGTCCATGATGTTGCCGCTCGGATCAAAAGCACGGATGGCAACAGTGCTCTCACCATCAAATCGACAGCAAAGAACATCGCCATGGCGCAGACCCAAACGACGAGAAAACAAACTCCAACCAGAACCAAGAAAGACCAAGCGGGAACGGTCAAACTCCAAATCGACGTAGGAGGGAGCTCGATCGCTCCCCTGAAGACGCAGAAGCAAGCCATCCAAACCAAGATCGACCACAATGGCAGAAAAAGAGGGAGGAAGAAGAACGCGAGTGGCACTAAGGCCACGAACGCGCAACAAGAAGTCATGCTGCCAAAAGCCCTCTGCAGAAGAAGAAGAAGGTGGTAGCGAAATTCGACCACCGCGTCCAGAACGAGGAGTACGTCCACCCCTACTACGACGGACGCGGCCACGGCTGGAGCCTCGTTTTGGTGCCATGAAAAGTTAGTAAAAGGGAAGTAGAAGAGGAGACAGATGGAGGAAAGCAAACCAGGACGAAGCCAATTTATAGTGCAAGGAAGCCCCGACGCGGCAAGGCCAAGCGATGCCCGCACTTAAAACTACGCCGACGCTTCAAAATCCGAGACCAAAGATGCTCGCCCACGGGGCGCGCTGTTCATACTACCATCAAATCACGCGCGTGGGAAACGCGCGCCTCGGGAACTTAACCGGCGCTGCTAGCACGCCACTGAGCTCATCATTATGACCGGTCAAGATGAAAAGACGGTTCACTGCCAACCATCTATGACAATAACCACACAGTGACGTGGTTATACTGACAGAAGAGTCTTGTCACAGGCAAAAGCATATCAGGTACCTACCGACGCCTAGAGATTTTATCAGATCTTTTTCCAACAAAGCAAAAAAATCTCACTCCCATCGGGAGGAGCCCATCTCGAGAGTCACCAGGTGCTCACTCATCTGAAGATCAACAAGGTGCTCGAGTGATCACTCGCATGCACTAGAGTTACAGGTGCTCCCTCACCTATGGACCCACAAGGTGCTCGAGTGACCACTCGCACCCTTGAGAGTCTCGGGTGCTCCCTCACCTCTGAAAGAAACTCAAACAGCTTTCGAGTAATTACTCGCAGAAGGATTCCTCGCCTGAGCACTCGAAACAAGCTCCGCGAGTGAGATGAGTGAACAGCTCGCTTGATGATTTGTTCCAAGTGGGTGAAATGCTATAAGGCTCCGCGCCTCAAAAACACACCTATTCCTGGAACCACGACACACTGTGCCCAGATGCCACGCAAGATTAGCGTGTAGGTAAGACCCCGCTGCGAAGTTCGGCCGGGCTGGGACTTGCCGAAGAGCGATTTCACTCCCAACCTTTCCATGCGCTGCGCAGGAAGTATCAAGCCGGGCGGATGCGCCTTAGGCTACGCAACCAGCTGGCGGCAAATGAACACTGTAAAACCTGAAGCGGCCGGACTTTTGCTATGCTCCAGTATCCCAAGCTCATGTCGAGGGACATGGGTTTGATTGGGCGATCGTGGTATTTGCCACTAGCGCAATTCACCAAGGCTCGATCCGTCGACTCCTTGGGCCCTTTCTGCTTAACATCCCTCGAAACAGGTTTTGTCATGGCCACCATGCTGCCAGCGACCGCGGGTGCACCGCGCATACAAGCCACGGACGTATGAAGACGAACTCGAGTCCCTGCGCGACTCTTCGAGTCCCCCAGGCACTCGGGGGCTACTGACGAGGGGGTGACCCCACGACTCCTACTAATGGGCCTACCCGGTGTCATTGAAGGCCCACGAAGCTACCGCCGGATTCACCTTGGCCCACTAGATGGCACCGACATTGGGAGTCCTCGACTGACAAGGAAGGTGCAAGGACTTGCCGTGCAAGCTAGGGTTAGATTTCCTGTAATTGTAGATTGATTCCCCGAGACCTGGTCTACTATATAAAGGCCAGGAGGGGCAACGCATAAAGGAGAGACATCGCCTGTAACCCTAGCACAGAGCGCATCTGCCTTGGCATTCCCTGTAACTTCTCCACAATCAATATATCGAGCAAGAAGTGTATCCTCCTGTTTGCCGATGAGCTTATCGTCCAACCTGTGTCTTCTCCAACTATCCCAGGGTCCCTAACCATGGGACTTGCCGGGTCCTAGCTGATCAAGTGGACAAACAGGAAAACCATGTTCCCACTGGCCCAGTTCGTTTTAAGAAAAAGTCTGCTAGGAGCGACCCGTCAGACACACATACGGTTTGCAAATGGTAAATCATCATGGGCCACCTCTAGAACTGTTTGGAGATAGGTAGGTAAGACAAGGGGACCCCATAGAATCCCACACGCGGTCAGGCACGCTCGTCAAGAGAAACAATACCCGGAACTCGGGTCCTAGGTGACTCGAATGGAACAAAGCGCCGGGGTGGGATAGCTGGACCTTCCATCCTTCGTCGAATATATTCAACATTATAATAATCACATCATCCATAATAATATAATAGTTTGATAGCCCAATGCAAGGAGTAATAGGAGAACAATTCTAGCATCCTAAGAATGCATACTAAGCAGTGGTTAAGCAAGAAAGGTACATGGCCAAACAAAGGTTTGTTGGGATGTGGGGGACATGGTTGTTTGGGTTTATTTGAGAGGCATAAATATGAGGTGGTAGGATCAAGCAATCGTTCTATCCTATACCTAGGCACAAGTGAGCTGAAATTTATAAGTATGATATATGCTCCCCCTTACCTAATGAGAAGACGAAGCCGAAGGTGTAGTCGTTCGCAAACTCGCAACGTCTCCGAGAGTAACCGTGGGAGCACACAAGAGGGAAACACTGGAAAGGAAATCGACGAGCAAGCATCTATTACTACGAAGCAATCACCAGCAAGAAACACCAAGAAGGCAACACGAGACAATGCACTACGGCGTCGCATCTACCGTTGAGAGCGGTTACTAAAAAGTTAAGTGAAGTACTCGTCACACACGACGATACCGCAAATTTATAATGGTTCAGGTTGTTTAGCTACACAATATGAGCAAATGTTGTTAACATGGCATCTCACTCAAGCATGGCATATCACACAATCATGGCAAGTGGTGAAGCACAAAGTAAACTATCTATGCTAGTCAATTTAAGTGGGGCAAAATCCTAAACATGGCATAGCATTAAGAACCTCACGAAAAATAAAGTATTTGGTACACTTATGCCCTAAACCATATTTTAGGTTGATTAACAACAGCAAAAAAGCACAAACACAATCTACATGAAATTCTAGTCAAGTTACATATAAAGAACATTTTTATCAGAGCAACGGTTAAAAAGTTATAGCCTATTACATTTACAATGGCAAGGGTTGTAATTAGAAGGTAAACATCATGTAGACAAGTGAAAACATAGCAAAGAGCAAAATTTTATTAATATACACAAAAAACGGAGCAAGTTTCATGTAGAAAGCGTCTCCATCCGACTAACGGTTAAAAAGATAACCACATCGCAAAATTATAACTAAATGTGCCAATTAAATACCCAAAAAAGCTAAAATCGCTAGTGGGCCAAAACTGACTCTGCTGGGCCTAAGCAGGTGAGCACGGAATAATAAAAGATGCACAAGGGCGCACAAAAGCATGATATGAACTGGGCCAAGCCCACTACCGCAATAGGAAAAAAGGATAAAGGGGTGCTCACCCTGGGCCAAGGCCCATGCGCGGAGCCGAGCGAGAGATAGCAGCAGCTCGCCCTGGGCGCTGTTGGACGGCAGGCTGCGGGGGAGCGGACGGGATGAAGGGTGAGGACATGGTCTGTGGGGCGTTGACGGGCTTGGCAGGCTGGTGGGCGAAGGAGTTGGGCTGTCGGCGTGGCCCACCTGGCAGCACGAGCGGGCGACGCGGCTCCGTCCTCGTACCGATGGCGCCGGCGACGAGCGGTCGCAGCTCCGTCGCGGTGGGGCTCCTCCGTCGAGGTAGGAGGTCGGGGCAGAAGATCCGAGGGCGGCGGCGCCGGATCAGGTGAAGGGGAAGCCACCGGCGAAGGAAGGCTGTCGGACTTGGCTTCCTGGCCATGGCGGCTGCGAGCTCTGCTCGAGAGGCATCCATGGCGTCTCGGCCTCGAAGAAAAATATGAGAAAAGGTGAGAGGGAGAGAGAGGGAAGGAGAAGGAGAAGAGGGGGCGCGAGGGCGCGACCTGGCGAGGCTATGGCGGCTCGGCGAGCTCGCCAGAGGTGGCGGCCGGCGCGACCACGAGGGAGCTCAGGCGGAGGCGGCTTCGACCCAGTTCGGGTCCGGGCGTGCTGCGGCGGCGGTGGTGCGGGCCCGTGGGGCCCGGATGCGCCTGGTGCTGGCTTGAGGAGCTCTGGGGATGATGTGGCGCCTTCGGAGCCATCCATCTTCAGATCGAACGGCTGTGGTGGCTTTGGATCTAGGGCTTCGAGCTGTGGGGGACTATTTGGGAAGATTTGGAATTTCTCAGGGGGGGTGTCTACGAATTTGTGTTAGGGGAAACCCTAAAAATGGTAGGGGAGAGTGGTGGTCTATTTGTAGGCTGGACTAGATGGCAGGTTTACACAAATGCCCTCGGTTTCTCTCTCGCGCGTCCGACGATTACGGTTCTGACCGCAGGGAGTCCATACGACCTCCGATTCGGGAGAAATCTCGAACCACACGCTCAGCGCGTCGAGACAGTCACTTATTCACTTCGATACCGTTCCGAGAAGATTTTCCAGCGCCCAATAAAACAATCCGTTTATTAAATAAATGAGGTTTTTGTTTCGGTGGTGATGTCTGGACTTGTGCTAGACGTTGTGACGGTGCTCGAGTGAAACTCGGTGTCGCAAAAGATCATGTGCCATTGGGAAAAGGGTTCGGTCACGCATTTGATACGAGAAAGACGGGGAGAATATTCACCGATTAAGAATTTGGTGAAGCACACACTGCAAACAATACAGACAATGAAAACAACAACGCAACAAACAATTTTTTTAATTTGGGTGAAAATCCCGGGCTGTTACACTTTGTTCTTGTTGTGAATCTCCACCTCCGAATTGTGAAGATTTGGGCCAATCCGTCGGTTTGTCCTACATCATTTGATATCAAGAGCACGGTTGCCACGATTCGGAGCCCCTTCCCCTCGTTTTTCTAGCCAATTTTTGTTTATTTTTCTTACCTAATTTGAAAATCCCCACCAAGAATAGCCTCATCCAAGATTTTTCCACTTGTTGGATTTCACGAGATTTGGTTTGTTTTGTTCCATGGATATTATGGTTTACTCGTGTAGTCTCCCTTTGCGTCCCTAGACACTTTTCTCCTGATTTCACCCAAAAAATTTCTTCTCTTCTCCTTGTGGAGTTCATCCTCAGATCTGCTTGGATCTTGCGACGTTGGACCGTCCGGGCCACACGCCTGATCGTCTGGGACAAATCTGGATCGTCCGAAAAGGAAGCCGGATTGCCCCGAATCGACGCCAACACCACCCTCAAGCCCCACCGGAAGCAAGGCCGGTACCACATTTTTTCGTGAGGGTAAGGTGACGTGGGGTATCTTTCCGTCCACCATCTCTCCCCTTGCGACCCCTTTATAACCCTTTCCCCTTTTGTGACTACCTTCTTGGTCTTATTGAGCCTAGCTCTCTAAATATTGTCAGCTCTCACCTTTTGTTCACCGTAGTAGTCATCTATACTTCGTGCAATTCCCATCTAGTTGTATCAAAATTGACAGCGCCTCAAGTACCGTGGTCAAGAGAGAGTTCCATTCAAAAAAAGAGAAGAGAAAAAGATATACAAAACTTCTAAGAAAAAGAGAGCGCAAATAGTGAAAAGTTCCGCAAGAGCACATGTAGAGTTTATATTCCTCATTATAGGTTGGTGCACTTATGTGAATCAAGCCCGTTGAGAAATCGAGCTAGTGACTCTCTTTGTACTTGTGCAACGCGAGCTTTAGTATTCGTTAAGCATTACCTTGCTCACTTTCTTGGTTCCATAAGTCCCACTATCTTTGCGTGCGCGTTTCCATTTGTACTCTCTATCTTTTGATCTACTTGTATTGCATTGCTTCATTTGGACCTCTACCAATTTTATTAACATCTTGATCCACTTATTGCATTTCTTTGGCCACAAACTCCTACCAAGCTCCACATAAGCCATTTGTAGGTGTGCGTGTGGGAACGAGATTCAAACAAGGACATTATTTTCACTACACGAAGCTACATATCTCTCGATTCATTCCATCTTCGAGAAGTTATCCTTGATTTTGTTCTCTTCGTTTTACTCTCACATCTACCCGCTTGTTGTCATGGCTAGGAAAGATTCTCCTTCTTCATCGGTGAATGGTACACATCGTGATACAAGCAATATGGTTACTCAAGAGACTCATCTCTAATTCCAACATGAAATGCGTGACACGCACGAGAAGTTGAGAAACCGGATTGCCACGATTGCGGTGGACCTACACAACGTTCAAGATCGCATATCCCAGAAAATGGAAGAGTTCGCCGAGCGCAATAAATTCCACATGGAGGAATTCAAGCAACACATGCTCCACCGTGACAATGCTGATTTCTACGCACGCTTCTATTGTTGTAGACTATGTTGGGCCTCCAAGCGCAGAGGTTTGTAGGACAACAACAATTTCCATCAAGTGGATGACCTAAGGTTTATCGAACTCAGGCAAGTAGAGGTTGAAGATGGTCTCTCTCAAGCAATCCTGCAATTAAGAAACAAGAATTCTCTTGTGTCCCCAACACACCTAATACAATGGTAAATTTTATAGGTGCACTAGTTCGGCGAAGAGATGGTAAAATACGAGTGGTAGGTGTGGCAAAGCAAGGTAATATAAATCTGTAATAAAAATTACATCAAGGTAGCAAGTGACAAAAGTGAGCACAAATGGTGTAACAATGGTGAGAAACAAGGCCTAGGCTTCATACTTTCACTAGTGGCAACTCCCAACAACATTGACATGGTCTAATCACATAATATTTCCACTAAAACATGCAATGGAGACGTACTTGGAGGTCATTCCTTTGTGATCAAGAGAGGATGAGAATTATGCAGGGCTACAGAAGCACACCTCAGAGTTCGTATTTCTCATCTATGGATTTCCCAATGTCACCGCGGCCATCCAAAGAGAGTACCACAATCACCACAATATATATCTCAAGGATAGTCAAAGACAAGCACCAAGAGACTCTCAATCTTCAATCAATTCACAAAAGAGGAAATCACTCATGAAAATATTCTTCTAAACCATGTCCAATAGACCGTTGTCACCATGGTCTCGGAGATTATACTAGATAAAGACAAGTGAGTACATCGAATACAATACATAGAAGACAGGGAAACATCATGGGATCACCCTAGATTAACATAGCCTATGATCACAATCAAGATCACATCATGGGAGAGAGAATTAACTACATAGATACTGTAGAAGACCTCAGCCCCGAGGAGGAACTACTCCCTCCTCATGGAGGGAGGAAGCAACGTCGATGGAGATGAATCCGGGGGCATTTTTCCGTCCCGCCAGGGTGCCGACACAGGAAAATTGGTCCCCCGAAGCTTGTTGGCGATGGCGGCGGAGATCGGAATTGCTTCTGGAAAAAGGAGTTGCGGAATCAGGGTTTCCTCCACGGGGGTAAAAATAGGGACAAAAGGGGGCACCAGGGGAGGTCCCACTCGCCCAGGTGGCCTGGTGGCGTGGCCTCCCCCTAGGCCGCGCTAGGTGGCTGCCTAGGAGGGGGTGGCCCCCCTTCGGCTCTCCTTCTGGCGCCTGGAGTCTTCTGGAATGCTGATTTTTATGGAATTTTTCAGCCACTGTAAATATGGGTATAAACCTGCAGTTCACAGACATTAGCAGACAGAAACTGGCACTGGGTGCACTGAGTTGGTAGGTTAGTCAAATATGTTGGAAATGGTATAAAAGTGTAGCAAAACACATAGCAATATCACCCATATAAGCACGGAACAAAAAAATACGTTTGGGACGCATCAACATCCCCAAGATTAATACCTGTTCGTCCTTGAGCAGGAAAATGATAACACAAATAATTTTTGTGGTGACATGCTACCAACATATAAGAACTTTATAGTAAGGCAATCAAGAAATTCAATTCAAGGCAAAGTCATAACAAGCAAGAGTTTATATCTAGTATTGAAACAAGCAACATAAGAACATAAAGGTGCAAGAGCTCTCGCTGTCCGTGACTCGAATGTCTCCAAATGGTGTTTTCGTGCAAGAAGTGGGAGATGGGTTTAGAGAATAAAATACTATTTAACTCAGTTGAGAATTCAATCTACTAAAGTTTCACACTTGGTCTCCTTTGGATTCTTATGATGACTCGTCCCCAGACCACTAGCCAGGCACAAGTCAAACTGATCCTCTCCTTTTCGATTTTGAGACTCATGCAATGGATGAGCGCAAGCAAGAAAGTTGACACTTAAATGGCAAAGAGAATAATGACGTGGAAGGAAGAGAAAAGGTGTGAAAGGCACACATCAATGAGGATAATCATAGGCGAGAGAAAGCCAAATGATAGATATGATGTGAGGAGTAGGGATTGCCATGCAACGGTGCATATATGAGCTAAGGTAAGCTCTCCAATGGAACTAGTGGGGTGCATCCTACTTGCTTGCTCAAGAAGACCTAGAGCTCATTTGAGGAGGCTCATCATTGGAATATACAAGCTAAGTTCTATAGTGTAAGGATCCCCATATAGTTATATGCATGAATGATAATCTCTATGGAGTACAAATACTAAATGAGCATGAGTGTGGATCTTTCAAAAGGAATAGTAGTGTTGTCCCTTCTCTCTCTTTTTGTTTTTTCTATTTTTTGTATTTTTGTGGCATCATTGGCTCTTTCTATTTATCTCTCATTTGTCCTCTTTTGGGATCTTTTAATTTGTCCTCTTTGGGATCTTTTGTTTGTCCTCTTTGTGATATTTTTGTCACTTTAAGGGCAACACTCTATATTTTACAAGAATTATAGGAGATCTTCACACTTTACAAGAAGTACTCAACATAAAGAGAATGAAACTATCATGATGTATGAAAATGTATGCCTCTACTTGTGTAGCATGATGCATGTAACGACCCAATTCACACAGAATTGAAGTCTCTGTGCTCAAGTGCCAGTCCCTGGATCGAACTCGCTGGCACACACAGTATCATAGATGTATATCAAAGTACAAGTGCATCATTATTACAACGTATGATCCAGAGTAAAACAAATAACAAGTTGCATAGCTCAAGGCTAGCTTATTCAATATGAATATAGCGGAAGCAAAAACAAGTAACGTAGAGTCCCATCAACAGCCACAAGCGAACATGCTGAGTGTAGACTCGCAACCCCTAAACGCACCTTACTGGTCGTCTGAAAAACCTGCAACACCGAAGGTTACAGCCCGACAACGGGTCAGTACATCTGATTTGTACGGCAAGTGACACGGAAAAGTTTATATACAGGACCTACTTCTACATGCAAGGTGAGTCAAAGGAAAGGCTTAGGGTTTTGTTTTGTAGAAAGCCAATTTTCTCCTGAACTAAACTAGTCAAAATTTTAAGTTGAATTTCTACCTGAAACACATAGCAACCCATGCTACTCTTTCCCACCAAAATTATTATTAAGTGTTCATCTGTCAAGATCATTCAATAACAGTACTGACTAGTTGCTCAAAGTTTGTCCGTAACCGTGGACACGGCTAATCATGAACAGTTTATACGCTCTGCAGAGGTATTACACGTTCCCCACTGGACTCAACCCGAAGATTGAGACAAAGACTTTATGAAGAGGTTGCCTCCACCTTTTGGTAGCCGGTACACCTAACACACATCTACATCAGCTAGCTACCAGGGCCAGGTTCCCCACAACGTACTCGTGCTAAGCCAGAGCCCATATAGCCAGTGGCTGTACACGGAAGCTACTAGTAGTATTGCATGTCTGATCTTTTTGAGCCTGGACGGCGCCCACTGCGTTCAGAGGGTAGACACCATGTCGCACCCGGTTCACCACCATAACAACCATTGGGTGCATTTAACCCCGGCACTGTCTTTAGACAAGGCACAGCCACCGAGATGCAACCCGCCCGTCCAGAAGTGATTTCTATTTATTATAACGTTGCTACATAAATTATTAAATAGCTCACAAGCACTCCATGCAATTCTCACAACCCAATCCATGTCTATAAATCATAGCAATAAAGTAACAACACGTGCTAGGTTGATCTACAAATACAAGTCAAGACATGTGGCTATCCTAACTGGTTTGCAGCAACAGTAAAGTAAACTACCTATCATGCAATACGGTGATATTCTTAACATAATGCATATAGTAAATATAGGTATGAGTATGGTCAAAGCATCACTTGCCTTCTTGTTGTTCCTGACGTTCACAATCCTCACAAATCGAGGCGGCACACTCCGGACAATCTATACGAGCAAACATAGCACCAATCAACATATATTCAATACAAATATATAAAAACAGTAATAAACATTGAAATAACAGTAGAAAAACTTGCCTAACAATAGCTAAACTTAAAGTACTTGTCAAAATAAAACCAACGCAAAAAGAAACGGCGCAAACGGGCGCACCGTTAAAAAGTTACGGCTACCGGAAGTTCAAATTTGGATCTGCTTGGGATTCAAATTTGAAAACTTCAAACTTCTGTAAAACTTAGTCTAATGGCTAGAAAATGTCACCATGGTCGCAACGCAACTTGAATCACTCAATTCCGACTTACGGTTAAAAAGTACTCGCGAAAACGGTACCGCGCGAAAAACGGGGTCTAATCTGCAAACATGGACCTCTCCGTAAATAAAATAACGCGAAAAACGCGTCGGGTCCCTGGCCGACGGTTGACTGGACGTTTTTTTTTCGAAATGCATCTAAAACTTTTTTTTCAGCTCTCTCTCTCCCCACGCACGGGGAGACCGGCCATGGGGCTGCGGCTCCGGCGAGGCTGGGCTGCTCCGGCCGGCGGCGTGGAGGGCGGCCGGCGGCGGGGACGCGCCGGGGGCGGCAGCCTAGGCGGCCATACAGCGGGCGCGGCGCGAGGTGCTCACCGGCGACAAAAAAAAACGAGCTCAGACGAAAAATCCGGCGAACTCCGGCGATGACGTCGGCGGCGGCGAGTCCCGCGGATTAGTTTAGGGCTAAACCTAAAACGCTAAAAGAAAATAATCTAACCCTAAATGGAGCTATTTATAGACATCCTCTCCTCCGTTTTTTTTGTAATCCGAAATGAAAACAAATTTGACCAGGCGGAAAAAAACAGAACAGGCCCATTAGGCCCAAATTTTTTTTGAAAAATCACGGAATATTATTTTTAATTTCCGTCTTCGCCAATACTTTTAAAATAATAAAACTGAATTTTTGGCTTTACCAAAATATTAAATAAAAATAAAAACTTTGCAATTTATTTTTAAATATTTTAAAATACTTTTCTGGCATTTTAAAAATACCGAAAACTCCGAAATTGATTTTAAAACTTTTCTGGAGCATAAATAAAATCCCAAAAATATTTTTAGAAAATATCTATAACTCCAAAGTAAATTTAAAAAGTCTCCAAAAATATTTTAAACCATTTTCCAACAATTTGAAAATGGGGATAAGTCCTTTTATATCCTCTCCAGCGAACTGCCATGTGTTGAAAAATGTTTAAAAATATTTTAAAACCTCAGAAAAATGCGGAAGCAGCATGAGATGCATATGATGATCTATTAACATCCGAATTTAGAAAATTGGGATGTTACAATGCAATGATACTAGCGCGTCATGTAGCAATTATAAGGGCAAGGCCCAACTATCATGCGGCTCCTCGATCAAGCAAAAGCAGGTATGACATGAAGATCAAGTCATGAGATGATGGATGTTGCATGGGAATGTATCTCGGAAAGGTTATAGAAATTCCTTGATAGGTAGGTATGGTGGCTGTTTTTGAGGAAGGATATAATGAGGTTTATGATGACAGAGCAAAGTTTGCACCAACTCTCAAGATGAGAAACGGAAATGCAAGGTACCGAAGAGGCTAGAAAAATATGGAAGGTGGAAGTGCCAGCAATCGAATACTCGCATTAGTCCAAAGAACTCATGCACTTATTATCGATAACTCTCTATCTAATCAGGAGGTTCTCAAAGAGACAATTACCGTGAGGAGGAGTTTATGGGGGTTTGGTTATCGTTGCGCATCCTCGACCCATGGTACGTGAGGGTACTCTATATATTCCAACCCCTCCAAAGGTTAGCGATCCATCTAGTAGCTAGAGTTCTCAACTAATTTTTTGTAGTTGTCGAAAATAAACACTGATTTCCCAAAATACGATACCTATCACTAATAGGCTCAAGCTCTTGCACCAAAATTCCGAACATTACTCAAATCAATACCTCAAAACTATTGCAAGTTACTACTACACTTATAATAGCAACCTCAATTACCTATTCATGCAAGACACACAACTCAGTGCAGCATACCAACTCTCTAAACAAGATAAACATGATAACTCAAGAGAGTTCCAAAAGCAACAACCGAAATAAAAGCTCTTAGAAATATAAGCATGAAAACAAAGAGCTAAGCATGACAACAACTATGAAAAGATAAAGAACACACAATCAAAGATAAGCATGAAACCTATGTTGTGTTCTAGGGTGGAGTGGAGCGTGTTTCTCTCCCAAACAATGTAGGCTAGGGTCCAACTTGTTATGAACAACAACCAAAAGTAAACGAACTAAAAAGTAAAGACCGAGACGCTCCAAGCATAGCACGTAACATATGAAGTGATAAAAATATAGCGCGGAGAAGAACGAACTCATGATTGTTGATGGAGAAGGGGATGCACGTGGACATCCCCAAGCTTAGACACTTGAGTCTCCTTGAATATATATTAGGGGTGCATGGGGGCATCCCAAAGCTTGAGCGCTTGACACTCCCGTATCTTCTTTCATCATCTTCCTTCGCACACTTGAAAACTCCCTTCATACGAAACTCATCATAAGCTGATTAGAGTGGTTATTACCCATAATAAAATAATTTACTTCTACCGTAAATAAAGATTTTCAGAAAGAGCTACTGGTTCTCAAGATTGCCAAAAAGTATTTGCAAAGAAGAAGCAAGCGTAAGATTTGCAAAACGGAGAAAACGCAAAACGTGGCAAAATATGTGAAAAACAGACCAGTAGGTAGTTAATAATTTTTTGGGGCACTTATGCAACTCAAAAAAAAACTCAGAACAGACGCCAGAAAGCTAATTGTATAGAGCATACTGTCAAAAAAATTCAGATAAAAAATATGAACTGGTGATTTATGGTGAATTGTTCCGTCAAGCAGACATAATCTGTTTCTGGACAACATGTCACAACTTTTGAACTTTCTGGCAATCTGAGGCTTGAAAAGTAAAGATACAATGATGTTGCTACAGTAGTAACAAACATCAAGACCACTAAAAACTGAAAGAACAAACTGAAAGTAAAGATAACATGGGGTGCCTTCCAAGATCTCTTTCTTTATAGCCATAAAGATAGGCTTAAATTTTTAAAGAAGCTCTTGTAAGAATAAGAGTTGAAGCATAAAAGAGAGCATCAAGAAGAAAATACCAACCAAATTTAAGTCTACCCCACTTCCTATGCAAAGGGATCTTGTAGAGGAATAACTCATTAAAGCATAAAGATATTAGCATAGGAAGGCAAAACAAGTGAAACTTCAAAAATTTCTACATAGAGAGAGAAACCCTGATAAAATTGAGATATCTATAAGCACGAGTTCCCCTCTCATAATAATTTGCAGTGGCATCATGAATAAAATCAACAATATAACTGTCACATAAAGCATTCTCATCATGATCCACATGCAAAAGGTATTCTTGCTAGCAAAAGAATTATCAACTATCACATCACTGGTGGGTAAAGGATTTGCAATCCTATCATCCCCAAGCTTAGAGCTTTCCATATCATCATTTTCAGAGCTGGTACCAAAAAGATTTTCAAGATCATAAGTAGCATTATCATCATTTTCCCAATCAGAAAAAGTGACATCCATATCATAATCAAAATCATCTTAAATAGTGCCTATGGACTTAACATCAGGATAATAATGAAGGCAATAAATTTCACCATCTTCTTCAAACTCACAAGCGTTAGGATAAAAGTTGATGCGAGGAATATTCTTAGGCTAGGTTGATACCCACTCTTCTTCCTTCTTGCTTCTCTTGTCTTTCTTCTTCTTCACCTTAGGAGGGAGTGGTTGGAGAGGAAGCTTCTCCACGTATTCTTTTTATCATTAGAAACAATAGGGGAAACTTGGGAGAAACTGTCCTTTTTATTAGTGGAAACATAAGAGACATTTTTATACTTTGGTAAAGTTCCCTCCTTTCCAATCTTACTTATGTAATCATTTTCATGGCAATTAACAACACAATAGAGATGGCATTTTTGCAAAGTGTTTTTTATTCCTAAGGCATTATCATCTAGCCAAGAAGTTTTTTCGGATAATTCTTCACACATAAAAAATAACATAAGTTTATCATCAAGATCAGAAGTGATCATGTTATCACACAACTGGTTAACAATTAGGTTTTGAAAGTACATGCATTGAAAATTAAAGTGACCCTTTATACCACAAAGTTCACAAGTAAAAGGATAAAGTTCACACAATTCTCTAGCAATTTCATTTAAATCTGTAACCCAAGTGATTGTTCTTTCATGCTTATGTTGCCTACAATACTTCTCTTCTTCAATCATAGTCCTTTCACAAGGTCTATCCACTCCACAAAAATTAACATGCTTATATAAAACTTCATTTTCAGGAATTGGATCATGCATGTTGTAATTATCATTAACAATTTCATTCTCTTAGCAAATCTCTTTAAAAGGTTCATGCTGCTTGATACAATTCTCCATAGGCATATTAAGATGTGAACCAAAAGATTTGAGGAAATCAACAAGGAGTTGAGAATCAAGCCCAAACTTAGCACTAAACTTATTAAAACTTTCAGTTTCAACAAAGGACTTAATGCAATCATACTCATAATTTATAACTGACTCTTTACCTTTGTCGATCTCCCAATCTTCAGTATTGCATTGAATTTTTCAATGAGTTCCCATTTGGCATCAATCTTTTCGTTTGTGAAAGAACCCATAGATGAAGCATCGAGCAAGTCTTTATCCTGTGGAGAGAGCCTCTCATAGGAATTAGTAATAATCATATCTTTGGGAGCCCATGGTTAGGACATTTTAGCATTAAAGTTTTCAGTCTCCCCCAAGCTTGAGCTATGCTCTCTCCATCATGAGGATAGAAATTATAAACATAATTCCTATTCTCATGGACTTCATGAAGAGGATTAAACTTGGAGTAAAAGAGAGACTAGATCTCTTACCAATCCCGTGGGTGAGAATCATCAAGTAGCCTATACCATTCCAATGCTTTTCCTTTCAGTGACAAGGTAAATAATTTCCTCATGACTCCATCTCTTGTCAAACCTGAAATCTTAAACAACTCACAAAGTTATGTAAGTTTCAACAAATGAATACTAGGATTGACTGTTCCATCCCCTGCATAACAATCATTCCTAATTATTTCAATTATCCCAAGTGGTATTTCTAATGGGATACATTCAGTAGGTGAAGGAGACTTCTCTACCATGGGTGTGGTAAAGCGTCCTTCCCCAAAGAGCGAACTAAGAGTGTAGTTTTTCCATAAGCCTAACTAGTGAAAATAAAAACAAGAAACAAAAAGATTTAATTGCAAGATCTAAAGATATACATTTAAACGCTTACCTCCCCACAACAAATACCTTCGTTGCGGGTGTGTGTGTGCCTCTTACTTACTTCCCGGGCAATGGTGCCAGAAACAGCTTGACGTCTACGCACGCTTCTATTCTTGTAGACTATTTTGGGCCTCCAAGCACAGAGATTTGTAGGACAACAACAATTTCCCTCAAGTGGATGACCTAAGGTTTATTGAACTCAGGGAAGTAGAGGTTGAAGATGGTCTCTCTCAAGCAATCCTGCAATTAAGAAACAAGAAGTCTCTTGTGTCCCGAACACACCTAACACAATGTAAATTGTATAGGTGCACTAGTTCGGTGAAGAGATGGTAAAATACGAGTGATAGGTGTGGCAAAGCAAGGTAATATAAATCTGTAATAAAAATTACAGCAAGGTAGCAAGTGAAAAAAGTGAGCACAAACGGTGTAACAATGGTGAGAAACAAGGTCTAGGCTTCATACTTTCACTAGTGGCAACTCCCAACAACATAAACATAATATAATCACATGATATTTCCACTAAAACATGCAATGGAGACATACTCGCAGGTCATTCCTTTGTGATCAAGAGAGGACGAGAATTATGTAGGGCTACAAAAGCACACCTCGGAGTTCGTAGTTCTCATATGGATTTCCCAATGTCACCGCGGCCATCAAAAGAGAGTACCACAATCACCACAATATATCTCAAGGATATTAAAAGACAAGCACCAAGAGATTCTTAATCTTCAATTAGTTCACAAAAGAGGAAATCACTCATGAAAATATTCTTCTAATCCATGTCCAGTAGACCGTTGGCAGCATGGTCTCGGAGATTATACTAGATAAAGACAAGTGAGTACTTCGAATACAATAAATAGAAGAAGGGGAAACATAATGGGATCAACCTAAATTAACATAGCCTATGATCACAATCAAGATCACATCATGGGAGAGAGAATTAACCAAATAGCTACGGTAGAAGACCTCCGCCCCGAGGAGGAACTACTCCCTCTTCTTGGAGGGAGGAAGCAACATCGATGGAGATGAATCTGGGGGCACTTCCCCTTCCCGGTAGAGTTCCCACACAGGAATTCTGGTCCCCCGAAGCTTGTTGGCGATGGCGGTGGAGATCGGAACTGCTTATAAAAAAGGATTTGTGGAATCAGGGTTTCCTCCACGGGGGTAAAAATAGGGCCAAAGGGGGGCACCAGTGGAGGTCCCACTCGCCCAGGCGGCCTGGTGGCGTGGCCTCCCCCTAGGCCGCACCAGGTGGTCGCCTTGGAGGGGGGTGCCCCCCTCTGGCTCTTGTTCGGGCGTATGGATTCTTCTGGAACGCTAATTTTTTAAATATTTTTTATTGAATTTTTCGCGCACTAAAAATATGGGTATAAACCTGCAATTCACAGACATCAGCAGACAGAAACTGGCACTGGGTGCACCGAGTTAGTAGGTTAGTCCAAATATGTTGAAAAGGTATAAAAGTGTAGCAAAACACATAGCAATATCACCCATATAAGCATGGAACAAGAAGAAATTATAGATACGTTTGGGACGTATGAAACGCCAATATGGAGAAGCTCATGGCCATGCTCTCTTCTCGACGACATCATTCTTCATCATCTACTTCTTCACGCTAGTCTTATCACCATTACAAGTCCAACCATGAGCCCGTTGAGCACATCTAGCCTCTTTATGGAAAAGAGCCACAAGACCGCGCCATGTAGCGCGACAAGCGTCTCCACCTTGAGAGACAAGTGCATGACACCCTCAACTACCAACATCACCACCAAGGGGCAACAACACATAATGCCCGCCCGACAAGACAAGGAAATGAAGACCACTTGGGCCTCCATCATGGGAACCAAGAACAAGGAAATCGCATGGCCTCTCGTGTTCATCTTGGTAAGCCATCTCAATCTCATGTGCCTCGAGATGACCGCCATCCAAGACCGCCACCTCACCCACGTTAAGATGGCATACCTTCGACGTCCCTTCGCACATTGGAGGGACACCAGAATGCACCTCACGTGCCCAACTTTGACCATCAAGATTACTACAATGAAAACCTTCACCACAATGATCGACGAGCTAGACCACATCCGCCTCCACTTGAGCATCTTCGGGTTCGTCAACCAAATAACAATGAAGAGCGCTTTGGAAGGTTCAAGTTCACCATGCCAAGTTCTCGGGAGGAACAAACCCCGAGGACTGCCTCTCATGGGCCCTCAAAGTGAACAAGATATACCGAGTGCACAATTACGATGAGTCCAAGAAATTCGCCATGGCATCCCTCGAGTTTGAGGATTATGCTCTCAATTGGTGGGAGCAAGTGCAAGATCTCCGTCTTGAGCAAGGGACACCACAAGTGTGCACATAGGAAGAAATGAAACAAGTCATGAGAGCCCGATTTGTTCCAAAACATTACACCCGTGACCTCCATCAAAACCTCCAAGCCCTCAAGCAAGGCTACAAGACGGTGGAGGAGTATTATAAGGAAATGGAGTTGGCCATGATTCGAGCAAATGTGAAGGAGTCCACCGAACAAACCATGGCTCGTTTCCTCAACGGCCTCAACTACCAACTGAAGAAGATCACCAACTTCCAACCATACAATAGTGTGGAAGAATTGGTGCATCTAGCCACCAAAGCGGAGCGGAAAGTCCAAGAAGATGTGAAGTACTCCAAATTTGTGTCATCCAACACCCGGGGTACAATTTCTCCATCTCAAGCGTCTCCAAGCACAAAACTCTACACCCGTGCACCACCTTCAAGTGCGGGCCAATCAACCTCAAGACAACCGGCAACCTCTTCGACTTGTCCTTCGCCTACTACACCTAAATTCAATCCTAGAGAGTCCATCAATACTTTTCCACCAAAAGATGCCAAGAAAAGCTCAATTGAATGTTTCACTTGCAAGGGCCGCGGGCACAATTCCTTTGAGTGTCCTACCAAGCGGACCATGATCGTCACCGAAGACGGCGAGTATGACTCTCTGACTGACAGTGAAATGCAAGCGTTGGCTCAAGTCTCTCAACACATACAAATAAATTATGATGATGAAGATGGACAGGTATATTGTGACAATGATGCAAGTCCCTCCCTAGTGGTGTCCAAAGTATTAACCCTCCAACAAGAGCTCGATGAGAATCAAAGGTGTCACATCTTTCATACCAAGGCGGGCATAAAAGGTCGGTCCGTCAAGGTCATTGATGACCCACAAGTCTAGGGGGTCTATCGTAGTGTTTTCGATAAGTAAGAGTGTCAAACCCAACGAGGAGCAGAAGGTATTGACAAGTGACTTTGGACAAGGAATAACTTCAGGCACTGAAATAGAACTTTTTAGGGGTTTTCGATATACGCAACAAGAAGGTAAAAACAAGCAAAGTAAAGGGTGCTGAGGAGCAGCAAGTGGCCCAATCCTTTTGAGCAAAGAATAAGCCTAGCAACTGAACTTATAACAACTAAAGCGTTCTTAAGGACGCACAGGAGAGGTAGTCATGTGCTTTATCCATATTCCATATCGATACTATGTTTTGTGTTGATAAGTATTGAGTGGGTGGATCTATGCTAGTACACCTTCTAGACTAAGACAAGTGCACTCTTATGATTAAACACCTTGCAAGCATCCACAAATACAAGGTAGAAATTAAGGCAAAAGCCTAAACACATAAATAAGATCAAGGATCCATTATTCCCTTGTGCAAAAGTGTGCGAATTGGGGTTCAGGTTTCTGTCACTCCGGAAACCCACCATAAGCATCCTTTATACACAATGTATTCCCCTAGGTCCTTAACAAGGCGAAGTGTTATGTGTTCGACTCACATAACACCACTAGAAAAATAACACCACAACTTAAATATCAAACACCACATATTACTTCAACATCATATGACTACTAACAACAAGACTTCTCCTATGTCGTCAAGAACTAAAGTAACTACTCACAAGACATAAAAGAGATCATGATTAGTGGTGATAAATATATGATAAACAATCTGGTCATAACAATAATTCTCCAACAAAACTCAATAGCATTCACCACGAAGAGTAATCAACACCAATAGAGTAGAGAGGATGGATTGTACGGGTTACAACACAAGTTGCAATGGTGAGATGAGATGGGATGGAGATGGACATGGTGTTGATGATGGTGATGATGTTGATGATGATCTCGATGATGCCCGTGACGATGGTGATGACGATGGCGATGATCTCCCCTTCCGAGAAGTGTTCTCCTCGGCAGAATCTTCCCGCCGGAGAGCCCTTTTCTTCTATGTAGTTTTCTCCACGGAGCGGCGGCGGAACTCGCAAAACTCCTCTCTTTTTAGGGTTTTCGGGTGACGAGGGGTATATAGGCCAGAGGGGGGGACCCTGGGGTGTCCCCAGGAGTCCAGGCGGCCTCCCGGCGCGCCCCTGGTGGGGGCCGCGCCAGGGGGGCGCCTGGGCACCTGGTGGACCCCTCTGGCCCCTTTTTGGCATAGCTCCGTTATTCCTCCAAAAAATACCCTCCGTCGATTTTCAGCTCAATTGGAGGTCTTCTGAGTAAGCAACTCTATGTCCACTTTTCTCCGTTGAATGATGTGTCTGCTGTTTCGGCACCGGAAAGTTGCAAACTATGTAAAACAAGACAAAACAACATAAGAACAACATCATAATGTGAAATATATCAATGAATAGGGGTGAATTAGGATATAAAATGGTGATGCATTTTGGACGTATCAGTCATCATTGATGGCAGAAGTTGCCACAACTTGGCAAGTGAAGAACTTTGCTCCTAGCTCAACCTCATCAAGAAGAAACACCCTCGTCCGTACAAAGTGCAATGGCTTAGGGATTTTGGCTCCATCAAAGTGGATCACACGGTGGAAGTCTCATTCAAAATTGGCGCCTACGAAGACAGATTAGAGAGTGACGTGGTGCCAACGAGCGTTTGTCATTTGCTCTTGGACCGCCCTTGGAAATTTGATCGGAGTGTACTACACAATGGTCGTACCAACCAATATATCTTCAAGGGGAGGGGCAAAGAATTGATTCTTCGTCCCATGACCCCAAGTCAAGTGATTGCCGACAAAATACACAGCACAAACCCTCATGGGGACAAAAGTGAGAGAGAGAACCACCAAAAAGTGAATGAGTGCCACAAGCCAAATATGAGTGAACCCATGAGGCGTACAAGCAATGACATCGTCCTTCTAGCCACCAAAAGAGAGGCCCAATAAGTGCGGAATAGCCCATCCCACATTCTTCACTTTGTACTCTTGTACAAAGATGAGGTGATTATGACTAATGACTCACCCCCTCTTCCTCGTGCCATAACTTCTATCTTGCAGGAATTTGAGGACGTGTTTCCCTCCGAGCTACCACCGGGTCTCCCTCCACTTCGGGGCATTGAGCACCGCATCGACCTCATCCCCGATGCACCTCTCCCCAACCAGGCACCCTACCGCCGCACCAACCCCGAGGAGACAAAGGAGATTCAAAGTCAAGTCGAACAACTACTAGAGAAATGGTACGTTCGCGAAAGCCTTAGCCCTTGTGCGGTGCCAGTTCTAATTGTGCCCAAGAAAGATGGTACTTGGCGTATGTGTTGTGATTGCCGCCCATCAATAATATTACGGTTCACTATAGACACCCCATTCAGTGCTTAGATGACATGCTTGACAAACTCCCTGGTGCTATCATTTTCACTAAGATTGATCTCAAAAGTGGCTACGATCAAATACGTATGCAAGTCGGTGACTAGTGGAAACCCGCCTTCTAGACCAAGAGTGGTCTCTATGAATGGTTGGTTATGCCATTCGGCTTATTTGAAGCCCCTAGCACTTTCATGCGCGTTATGAACCATGTTCTCCGTTATCTCACTGGCAAGTTTGTTGTAGTTTACTTTGATGATATCCTCATTTATAGAAAATCTATGGAGGACCATGCTCGTCATATTCGTGAAGTGCTCCAAGTCTTGCGTAAGGAACAATTATATGCTAATCTTGAAAAATGCACTTTCTTCACTTCCAAACTCACATTCCTTTGCTTTGTGGTTTCCTCCAATGGCATTGAAGTTGATGAAGCTAAAGTAAATGCAATTAAAATTTGGCCCCAACCTACCACACTATCACAAGTCCATAGTTTCCTTGGTCTAGCCGGTTTATACCGTCGTTTTGTTAAAGATTTTAGCACCATTGTATTACCTTTGCATGCTTTAAGCAAAAATAATGTTCCTTTATCCATCTCAAGAGAAAGCTTTTAATGAACTCAAGCATCGCCTTACTCATGCTCCTTTACTTGTTTTTCCCAACTTTGATAAACCTTTTGAAGTTCATTGTGATGATAGTGGCACAGGTATAGGAGGCATGCTCATGCAAGATAGACGCCTGATAACCCACAACTGTAGGGGATCGAGATAATCTTCGCGGGCAAGATAACCCAATTTATTGATTCGACACTTGGGAAGCCAAAGAATACGTACAGGCTTTGACAATTGAGTTGTCAATTCAACCGCACCTGAAATAAACACTTGCTTGCACAAAGGTATTAGTAGCAACGGTAGTATGGAAGTGGTAGTGGTGATGATAATAACGGTGAAGAAACAGCAAAAGTAAACAACTAGTAACCAGCAGGATTGAACACTATAGGCTAGGGAGATGGATCGTTGGCCGCTGCTTGGATGAAATCAAACATGTAATAGATTCTAACACGGGCAAGGCTCACAGAAAAGAAAGGATCATCTAGGCAAATATCAAACATCAGGCATGTATCCCAAGGTAGTTGTACGTGCTTGCAATAAGAACTTTGCACAACATCTTTTGTCCTACCCTCCCGCTATGAACGGGGCCAAAAGGAACTTAGGGAGATTAAGGTACTCCTGTCAAAGAGCACCAGAACAAAGCATTAACACTTCATGGATACACGGAATCCTCAAATTATAGTCCATCCACTTTGGTGTCCCAAGCTGTCACCATTGGGATCGCCGGTTTCGGACTATAATAGGTGCATACAACTCATAGATAGAATCAAGAACACCAACAAACTCAAGAAAACAAAGGGTGATCAGATCTGATATCATGGCACTCGGGCCCAAAGTGACAAGCATTAAGAGAAACAAGTTGTAACAAAGATGATAAACACCAAGTAGATGATAGGCAACATGTCCCCAACAATCTGATAAACTATTACATGATCTAACTCATCCAATCCCTACCATCCCCTTTGCCTACAGCAGGGAATTACTCACACATGAGAGGAGAAGTCATGGAGGGGTGATGGAGAGGAGATGATGATGACGATGATTTTCCCTCACCGGAGGCCAAAACAACCTCCAGATTAGCTCTCCCAGAGAAGAACAGAGGGTGGAGGGGGCTCTGCGACGTAGATCGGAAAAACGACTTCTTTTCTGGAGTTTCCTCGCAGAGGGAATAAATAGGGCCAAGGTAGGGCACCAGGGGGTGTGGGACCCACCCAGGAGGGCAGGTGGCGCGGCCAGGGGCTGGGTCGCGCCACACACCCTTCTGGCTGCCCCCTGGCTGCTCTGTGGCCCCCCTTTGGCATCGTCGAAGCTTCGGGAACGCTGATTTTTTATTTGATTTTTGTGGATTTTTCCAGCGTACCTAAATATCCAGAAACCTGCACAATATAAAACAGCACTGGAAGCTCTGCTGAAAACAGCTTCAGTCTGGTTAGTTTCGTCCAAATCATGCAAGAATGAAGCCAAACCAATAGCAAAAGTGTTTGGAAAATTAGATACGTTTGAGACGTATCAACTACCCCAAGCTTAGCTATTTCTTGTCCTCAAGCAATTTAGTTCAACGAACTGGATGCGACAAAGAAAACTTTGACAGACTCTTTTGCTTCATTAGTTGTATATAAGCATGTACTACGAAAGAGTTTAGCAACTTTTGACACCATGCTATAAAGGCAATGCACGAAGAAATCCTTCTTTCATGTGATCAGTCACAAACAAACAAAAGTAAATAATATGCTGCTGAAAATCAATTCAAGATCACAATGCACATAGCATGAACATACTAGAGTGGTATCTCGCTAGCCTCCATGAGTGAAGCAAAACATAAATGCAGAAACTCCTCCGGAGTTTCAAAGGAGACTAGAACTAAGAACTCAAAGTAAGAAATATCACAATCATGCAGAAGACAATGTGGTAGTTTGGGACAATGCATGTTACACTAAGAATGACAATTATGCTCTCATAGTTGGTGCTTTGGAGAAGGGAAGGTGGAGACTCTCGAACCGTGGATTTTGATGGCAAGGTTTAAAACCCGTGAAAGGATGCAAAGACTAAACATGTGCCAGAGCTCTTGGTTTGGAAAACAGAGATAAAACTCTTTTGAGAAGTGCAACTTTCCAGTCAACGGTGAACGGTAAAGGTCTCTCAATATCTTCCATGCCAACCATATTAATGCCTTTTGCTTACACATGTTCCCTTATCCATAAATCCTTTGATGGTCTACGGAACCTTTTATTTTGCCTCAATTATGGAAGGAGGGTATCGTTCCATCTATCATAAGCAGCATTTGGTCCATTTCATTCCATCATCAAGTATGGGGGAGGTGTAACTCTTTTTTTTAATTGACTAGTTAAAACTTCCGTCAAAATATTTTTGGCATGGTAGATACTGATTTTCCCTCATCGCACCATGAGCTTGTACGGTTGCAAAAGGGAAGCTTTTGAATAAATTTCGAGATGGCACAAGAAAGTCTAAGTTAGGAGTGTCCGGTAAATACCACATATAGGTAGATATGGTGGACTCAAGTGGAATAACTGGTTTTAAAAAGGAGTTTGGATGCATAAGCAGAATTCCGCTTAGTGCGAGTGAAGGCTAGAAAAATACTAGGAAGCGACCAACTATAGAGCAATAATTGTCATAATCATGCAGAGCGACAAAGCAACATTGAATCGGGCATGAAAGTGATATTACCCACTCTGAAGTAAACAGATCATCAAGGCAGAACAGACTTTTTAGTCTTAACATCCGTGAACATGTGCCAAGTCGATCCAAGAATTCTCCGAACGGAAATACCACTGCAATATTCCACATGAAAAATGCAATGCATGTCAATCATTTCAAGCAACACATTATGAACTCACTAACCACAAAGAAATCATGAACCACTGGGAAATCATTGTAAACATAGCACAATGTCGCTACAAGCTGGTCTCTAATCATAAGGACAGGCATATGTACAAAAGTAGAAACAAAAAGAGTTCGTACCGGCTTTCCTTGTTGCATCCCTTTCGTCGATCTTCGTCATTACTGCCTTGTCACTTGCACAATCGAACGTAGGAAATATATAATCAAATGCCATCACGGAATCGAGCTGAACTCTGAAAACAAAGCAAACTAAAGAGAGAAAGAAAATCTTTTTTGGGGGCTTTTCAAAGGCTAAATAAATTACTATGCTTTCTGGAAGGTTTGTGACAGATATGGAGGACGAGACCTCCGCGGGTGGTTCTTCGTCACGAGGTAGGGGTCGGGGTACTACGCTCGCACCAGGGACTCTACGGAGGTCTTTGCTTGAGAGTATGTCCTCGCCTCCTACTTCTGAGGTGCCCAAGGGGAGAGGAGGTCGGACGAAGAGGGGAGGGAGAGGAGGCAGAGCAGGTGGTGGCCGCACGAGAGGGAGGTGGATAGCTGCGCCTTCCTCACCACCACTTCCGGCTGATTCACCAAAGCACAGGGTGGATCCCTCCTCGGAGATTCCCGTGGTGGACGAGGAGGCTACATCACAGCGCACATCCTGGGGTCCGTGGCCGGAGGTGGAGACGCCCGAGGGGGAGGTTGGTGAAGAGGAGGCGGTTCCCACTGATGATGAGGCTGAGGGGGCTGAGGGTAACACCGTGTACCAGCGTGGGGGTACACGGCTCCCGGCTTTGACGGTGACTCCCGCCCATAGGTCGTTGATTACGCCTGATGGAGAGACGTAGGTGCACTTAATTACTTTGTTTCAGTACGCCGAGGTTTATGCAAATATCTGATGGCTTTTTTACTTTTTTGTATTGCAGGGGTTGGGCATACGCCTCGGGTGTCCGCAATCCCAACGACATCCTTGGTGTGCTCATCAGGCAGAATTTCCCAGGGTTGGTTCAGTTGCCCGATGATGATTCGCCTCCGCAGCCTGGACTCTTTTGGGAGAACTATATAGTTGCCGAGGCCCCGTCAAATACGACCGTCAACGGGGTCGAATGACACACCAGAGCGGACATGGTGTTGAACGGCTTTTGGGTAATTTCTCTTTCACACAATGAGAAATTGAGAATGGCTAGGTAGTTGGTGCACTCATCAGTGTTGTCTCGTGCTATTAATTGCAGGTCTATTACAAGGTCGAAGAGTCCATGGAGGAGGAGGCGGGAAAGGTGCTCATCCAAGAGTGCAGGAGCCTCTTACAGAACACAAGGCACGAGATGCGAGTGCAGGCGGTCCATGACTACTACGCCAAGCGTGGCCTTAAGCGTAGCAAGTCGGAATGCCGAAAGAAGTATCTTTCGAGGGACCAGTACATGATGGTAACCCCTTCTTGCATATTTTAGTTTCGTTGATTTGATTCCTAGCTAGCTAGGCCTGTAATAGCTAATCTTCCTGTTTACTAACTTAGGCGCCACCGAGATGGTGTGCGAATAAGATGGATTGTTGGGAGGTCATTGTGGACCAGTGGTGCTCAGAATCCTTGTTGGACGCCCACAACAATGCCAAGGACCGACGCGCCCAGATGGTTGGTGTGCCACACCATCAAGGCAGCCGCAACTTAGCTGGTTACGGGAAAAAATGGGTATGTGTGTTTTGCTAATATTGTCTTTTACGCACCCACAACTTAGCCGTTTACTAATATTGTGCTTTGCTTTGTCTTTTAGGCGGAGCATAATAAAACAGAGCCTCTTGGGGTGCTCGACAATTATGGCATGGCCCATACAACGTCGTACAAGAAGGCCAAGTCACTCTCTGAGTCGGATATTGCCACTCCGTCGAATTTCACCAATGTTGCCACCTACGGTAAGATGAAGGCTTATACCGAGGTGGCGAAGGAGAAGCACGAGCAGGATTATACCCCGGTTGGGAAGCCTATTGACCCGGAGCTGGTGATGATCTCTGGTGGCGGAAGGCGCCATGGCGCCATGGCCATTGGAGATAAGTTGATTCGGTGCAATAGGACTCTTCCTGAGATCAAGGCGCGCCAAACGAGCTCTTCTCCTGCTATAAAGACTCATGCGCGGCCAGTCGATCTCTCTATCGAGGTTATCCATAAGGACTCTTCCATTCTTGTGTTCTCTCATCGAATATTACAGTGCTAATTACAGGAGTGGGGTTGCAGGAAGCTCTTGAGAGAGAGCGACAGAATACCCAGCGGCTACTCGAGGAGAAGGAGCAGTTGGCGGAGGAGAAGGCAGCAGAGAGAGAGCGGTTCGCAGAGGAGAGGACGGCGAAGGCTCTTGAGGAGGCCACGGCACGCCACGATGCGTCGAACCGGGCCTTGTACGAGCTCATCGTGGTAAGTCACTTGTTCATATTCATCCAAAGAATGCATGTTATATTGTTTGTTTATATTAGGAACTAATATGATTGACTCGTGGAAAAAAAATGTGTAGACTATGTGCGAGAAGACTGGCCAGGCCGCTCCACCGATGCCGATCATTTCTCCTGTGGGGACGGTGAGTATCTTTCAATGATCATCAATACCTTATTGAGTGGTGTCGTGCTAACCGCTTGTTGATCTTTTCGTGCAGCATAACTCTCGGGCTGCATCCCATGACCCTTCTCCCCCATCAACCTCGGGCAACCCGACTAATGCTTCTCAGCCACCTCAGCCTTGAGGGCTACACTCCGATAATTTATGTTCTATATTTTTCCTTATAAATGCTTAGTTAGTTTGAAATTGCATATTTAGCTTCTGAAATCCTATATTTATTCGAAAAATTCCATACTTTGCCTATTTTACACAAAAAGGACATATTTAGCTTAGTTAGTTCCAAAACTAACATAGTCAACTTAGTTTTCTCACAAAATCTCAAAGTTATCTTAATTGGGTCAAAAAATGCTAAAGCTAGCTTAAATTGGCTCAACAATTGTTAAAGTTTGCTTAGTTGCTCAAAATGCTAAAGTTAGCTCAATTTCCTCAAAATATGCTAAATCTAGCTTAATTCGATCACCATTGCTTATGTTAGCTTTGTTTGCTCAAAAGTAGAAGAAGGAGGAGAGGATCTTTTCTTCTTCTTCTCCTTCTCCTTCTTTTTCTTCTTCTTCTTCTCGTTTTACTTCTTCTTATTTTTCTCCCTCTTCTCATTTTACTTCTCCTTCTTCTTCTTCTCATTTTACATCTTCTTCTACTTGTTCTTCTTATAACTTTCTTAGCCTCATTTTTGCAGATTTGCTTGAAGGGAGTCATGCTATGATGGAGTGGTGCATTTGAACTTGTAGCTTAGTTTTATAAAAAAAATGTCACTTGTGTGTTTGATATGGTGATATGATGGAGTGCTATGATGTACCATGTATATATTGTGTTTGGAGAAGATCACTTATTGTGTTTGAGACTATATATGAGTATGCGATTGATGAAAATATATATATGCATAGTTTTGGTTGATCAGAATGTGTGGGTGCTTGCACAACTGTTGAGAACATGTATATGTATATATATATTGTTATATTTTTGTCAAATGCAGGGATTGAAAGAAAAACAGAAAAAAAACAGAGGTAATGTAGGTTCTTTGCCGTCTGATGGCAGTCGGCAAAGCTGTTTGCCGTCTGCTGGTGGTCGGCAAAGGTGACACGTGGCACCCAGCTGTGCAATCTGGGAATAGACTGGGTGCCATTTGGTCCGTATGTCGTCTGCATATGTATGGCAGACGGCAAAGAGCATTACTATGCCGTCTGCCCGGCAGACGACAAAGATCTGACGAGAGGTGACATCTTGATGACGTCACCATTTCTTTGCCGTATGTGGGTAGACGGCACACCTCGCCGTTAACGGCCTGACGGAGGGGCTTGTAATTATTTTTTCCGTCAGGCTCTCATTGCCGTCTACTTGCCAGTATACAGTCGTCAAAGGGCTTTGTCGTCCGTCGATTATGTGCAGACGACAAAGCACCTCTTTGCCGAAGAAACTGTTGACAGGAGCTGTGCCGTCCGGGGGCAGACGGCAAAGCTCTTTGCCGACTGCTAAAGGTGTGTTTGCCGTATGCCTTGGCAGACAGCAAACAAGAGAATTCCAGTAGTGACAAGGGGGTGAAGTGGATGAAGATAGATTGGTTGTTCATGTGCTCAAGATTATATCCCGAGTCCTCAAATCATCTCCCACAAATCCGCTATATTTCAAGCCAAAATGCCAACTTGTTTCCCACCTAGTATGTTAGGTCGGTCCCGTCGATTTTCTCTATGTCTAGGTCTGTCCTCAACTATCTAAGAACGTTGATTTTATGAACCTCAATTATCCTAACTTTGATTAGCACCTCTTTGAGCTTAGAGATCATATTCGTGCAAAGGGAGATTCCTTTACCATTAGCGGCAGAAAACAAAATATTTCCTAGCAACGAGGATGATACACTCAAGATCTATACTATGCAGATGTAAGGTAACGGAGGAGTTCTGTGTTCATACCCTTGAAGACCAAAAGCGGGATTATGTTCCCGTTTAAACATAGTTGATCAAGACGTACGTCGACGCCGACCTCAAGGTCATGTAGACGTACCGTCGGTATCAAGTGCTACAACTGGCAGCACCTCTACATTTCTACACGCGTTCGTTGTAGACAAGGTCCCCCGGGCTCCGATCCAGCGAAGCAGTGGAAGAATAGAGATCCGGACCGGGAGTCTAGCAGCACAAAGGTGTGCATATGGTGGAGATCTCAAACCTCGTATGCATGTTCCAATATTTCGAAAACACGCGTGAGGGAAAGATAGGAGGCAATTGCTAGGTGGAGGAATGAATGAATGAGGGAAGGGGGCACCCTCCTCCTTATATAGGCATGGGGGGAAGGCGCCACTCAAAATTATATAGACAAATTGGTTGTTCATGTGCTCAATATTATATCCCAAGTCCTCAAATCATCTCCCACAAATCCGCTATATTTCAAGCCAAATGCCAACTCGTTTCCCACCTAGTATGTTAGGTCGGTCCCGTCAATTTTCTCTATGTCTAGGTATGTCCCCAACTATCATCGTTTCAAAAATTCTGAAATAACATGTTGGTTCCACCGAATAGTTCACTAGACATGCATATCGGATACACCGAAGCACATTGATGGGTGAAGGAATGAATGAATGAGGGAAGGGGGTCCCTCCTTATATAGGCATGGGGGAAGGCGCCACCTTGGTTGAGCCTTCCCCCCCCCCTAGGTTTTGGTGGGGGTACCCCACATGGGGCCTTTGGCCCTTAGGGTTTGGCATCCCCCCTGGGTTGCCGACTGGTGGCCCATTGGGAGTTAGTCTATATATAAATTCATTTTATTATTTAATTCTATTAATTAAATACTAAAACACATTATTTAAGTTTGTGAACAATTCAGCGACTCCGGAAATGTTTTGATACCTCTTCGAAACAATTGACATGACCGAGACACCTCTCCGAGCAATGACCAACAACGGGATCTAGAAACCCATGATGATATGGAAACGATATGTTTATTTCTACCACTGTAATTATACTAGATGAACGACACTTATTCGGGATTGAAGGGAATACTTCTTCCGTTTTGAAATAAATTATACTAGATGAACGACACTTATTTGGGATTGGAGGGAGTAGGATTTTGCTTCTAACATACAGGGTTTGTCGTAAGAACACGGTGCAAGTGCGACCGGCAGTGAGCTCATCCATAAATTTAAAAAAAAATTGTCTTCTCTTATTTAAAAGATGATCTCTTAGCAATAATTCTCTCACCATAAATTCAAGAACCTCTAACTATTATAGCTAAGCTAAGATAAAATCCATTGTATATTATTTTTTTGTCATATCTAATTTACGTGACTAAGCTAAAATAAACAGTCTTATCAACCATTGCACTCCAGCATTCCAGCAGTCTATTCACCCAAAACAAACATGGAAGAAATAAAATGGTATGGCTTCAGAAAATCTTCCATTTAAATCCAATGTAACACGGTGATATTTGAACGAGGAAGCTGACAATAAGTAAAAAACAATATTATGAACATCAAATAGTTGATGTCCGTTTAAACTTGCACCCCTCACTGCACATTCTTTGCAGTAACTTGTTTGCAATAATTCTGGTAAATCACAGCCATTTCCTAACAAAAGTTGAGAACCTCATCAACGCTTCATGTTGCCAACTAGTAGGATCTAGTAGGCTATGGAACAAGCACATATTCCCACTTGCCTAGTGCAACTTCCGTACTATCTGTACAAATAGGCAACAGCGATGCACAAGTGCGGGAATGACAGGTTAACCAAATCCAAACCCTTCATTTGCCTCATGAGCCAATAGCAACCTCTCCTGGAGCTGGTCTTTGGATGTGTACTCAGGCAAGTCTAGTTGGTTAAAGCTGCAGTGAGCAAAAGCAGAATACTACATCAGTATTTAGCTAAACCAAAAAATTATTGATAATGACAAGTGAGGCCATGTCAAAGCATAATTAATGGACTGGTCAAGATTGGTTACCAAGTATGAGCTGAGGGCAGATGGTTGGTGCTGCCGTACGCCTTGTGTATTTGGAATCTTTGTGGTCCAGATATTCCTTGGAGCGCACTGAAACCCTCCAGAGGTACCTGTAGTTCAGCTCAAAGCATAAAACACCACATATAATACAATGTACACTAAAAGCATCACTTGACAGCATAATGGATGCTGCAAAGACACAAATTTCCTATCATGAAATCAGTCTCAAGGTAAGGATCATGAGTTAACAGGTAAAAGGACAGACCCAGTGCATAGAAACTCCCACACAAGGTGGGGTCTAGGGAGGGATTATAGAAACCTAGTCTTACCTCTGCTACAGTGCAATGCAGATAGGCTGGTTCGAACCCAGGACCTCTTGGCACAAGTGGGGAGGACTTCACCACTGCGCCAGGCCTGCCCTCATCATGAGTTAACAGGTGCATCATACTAATTCAAGCTGAAATAGCCACCTAGAACAATTTTCATAAATAGTAATAGATTTAAAATTTAAAAGTTGTAGGTGCTTTCACCAAATACCTTCGAAGTGCCAGTAACGAACTGGAGGAATCGAGCTTTGTCCTCCTTGCTGAAACCTTGGACAATTTCCCAAAACCATTGAATAACTGGAGAAGCTATGCTGTAGCCAGAATACTCGGTATTTGCCTTTAGGTCGTCCATTGAAAGCACATGTACAACATAAGTAGAGCACATGCAACGTCTAAACAGATCATTACACAACTGAATTGACTCTTTCAACTCACAGTCAATATCTGGGAGTCCACTGATTAGCAGTTCAAACTCTTTGTCGTTAAAAATGGATATCAGCTCCCGAGGAATGAGCTCATTAAATACTTCCATGAAAGCATTAATCTGAGGCCTAATTGTCGTGGTTAAAGTAGTAGTAGTAGTAGTAGTAGCAGTAGCAGTGTAACACCCTCAGAATCAGTAACAGTAATCACTACAGTGATTCCACTGTTACTGATCATTACTGTTGATGATCAAGCCTTGAACACCTTTGATCACAGCTCATTGAAATTCCAACCCTGATAAAATTTTCAAATAAGTGTGGAATTGTAAATCTTGCTCCAAGGATTGTGAATGCATGTCAATCAACTTGATCATGGTTAAACCAAAACCCCCTAGTCATTTGAATGATCCCAAGGCCATGATGATTATGGAACCAATGTTGGGTTATCAAAATTTCTATTGATTTCAAAATGGAAATGAAAGTTATGGTAAACCCTAAGTAATGCAACCACTTTTAATAGTTGCAAATAATCAGTAGGTCACCTTAAGTGTTTAGGGTTTTATTAAAATGGTATAGGAATAATATTTAAAATAAAAACAATAGTTAGGAATTGTTAAATTGCCATGGAATTAAAATAAACAAGTGGATATAATAATTGAACTAAAAATTATGGAAACAATTTTATAAAATGCCTAATAATCAGTAGGCCATAATAAAAGTGAATTAGGGTTTTATTGTAATGTTTTAATCATGTAGATAAATAAAAACAGTAGCAAAATAATAGCTTTTACCTCATATTAAATAATTTAAAAGTCTAAAGGATTTTATTTTTGTACCAAACTTTTTGTGGCATCATGTTAAAGTGTAACACTAATATAGGTGCAATTATAACATTTTACAAAAATCAAAACCTAGCTAAACTAAATACAAACAGAAAAGAAAATTTAAAAGAAACAAAACAAGGAGAAAATAAAAAGGAACTAAAACCCGCCTGGGGCAAGGCCCACCCTGGGCCCAGCCCCCCTCTCTCTCTCTCTCTTTCGTGTGTCCCCAACCACCCCACCCCGTCGGGATATGGCCATGGCCACTGTGGCCACGCCGTGGCCGCCCCCACCCTCACCTGCTCCCTCCCCTCCCTCCACCTGCTCCCCCATGGCAGATAAGGAGGCCTCCCCCCCTCCTGACCCCGCAACCCTAACCCTAGCCCCCGATTCCCCCATCCCGAGCTCATTCCTTCTTCTTCCTCTAGCCCGAGCGCCTCCATGGCCGTCCCACTGAACTCACGCGGCCACCGTCCCTCCCAACCCCGGCTGAGGTGTCGGGTAGCTTCGCCTCCATCGTCATCATCTCCACGCGGAGGAATTCGACCCGGGGCGCCTCATCAACGACGCAATCGACTTCCCCCTTTATTGCATCTGCGAGCGACGACGACGAATTCCGGCCACCCCACACCTCCATCGCGCATGCTGCCCACCTCTACGCGATCTCGGTGAGCTGGTCTACCATCTCCAACTGTGGCGGCTCCCCCTTCCCTCTCTAGATGGCCGTGCCCTGGGGCCCGAGCTCGGCGCCACCATTGACGTCCGTGTGCTTGCCCCCGTGTGTTTCAGCTCGCGCCACTAGCACCAACACGCTGCATGTGGTCCGTATGTTCGATTTGGCCAGGAATCCCTCTTGTTATTGCCTGGTTTCGCCGATATCCATTTGGCCCGTACGCCGCCGCCGCCGCCGTTATCTCCAGTGCCGACGACCCCGGCCTCCCCTGCAGCCTCCTCTGTCACTGGTCGACGTGCGACTACTCCGGCATTCGATCCCCGCCCTCTGCCTCGAATTTGGTCGCCGGAGGCGCCCCGCTGTGCTCCCGTCGTGCTCCTGCTTGCCGCCGGCGAGGGCATGGCTGTGGTAAGCAACGGGGATAACCCCCACCCGTTAATAAGCCCCCCACTGACCTGTGGGCCAGCCCGGGTTAATTAGCCCCTAACCTAAGTTAAACAAAAAATAATCCCCTCTAAGTCTATTACAAGTGGGCCCAACCCCCCCCCCCTAAATTAAACTGATGTTTGAATTAAATAAAGATAACCCCTCTGTCACTTACAGTTGGGCCCTGGTCTTAGTTAATTTAAATAAAATTGATATATGTCTCTGTGAGTATGGCAGGTGGGGTCCATCACTTGTTAATTGATTTAAATGGATTTATACTAATAGCAGTGTATGACATGTGGGTCCTCTGATATTTTTGATTTAAATAAAATGAGTTAAATGCCTCTGTGTATGACATGTGGGTCCACCCTGTCAGCACTGGTTTGGATAAGGTTCTGGATAAGGTTGGATTTTATTAATAAAAGAAAATCAGAAAATCCTTTTTAAATGATTTAAAAGCTTTGAAAAATCATATAAAATAAACCGTAACTCAGATCAAAAAACTTTATACATCAAAATTGATTAGAAAAATATAACGAATACGGATACGCCATCCGTATGTCAACCACCCCCCTCTAACACAACGAACATCGACATTCCCCCCCTTCGGGCCGTTTGTCGATAATTCCCGGTACCGATAACAGTTGTCCGGATAAAAAACTTTCGTATACGAAAGTTGCTCAGAAAGGATCACTGAATACAGATACGATACCCATATCCTCACCACACCCCTCTAACATACCGATCATCGAATTGTCCCCCCTCCGGTGGCACTGTCCGATGGATTGCCCGATAACCGTTAAACTGTCCGGTACTGTTAGTGCCTGGATGAATTTATTCTGAACACGAAAGTTGTTCGGAATAGATCAACTAACCCGGATACACCACCCACACATGTGTCGGATGTCCACGACACCTCCGGCATGATATCTCCCCCTCCGGACACACTGTCCGGTAATCACCCGGAGCCGGTATTTCATCCCCGGATGAATTCCCGATCCGAGCAACGTGCATCGTACTGCGATAGAACCCCGTTTACAATTCATTTGTTATGTCTTGCATTTGTATTGCTATTATTGTTGTGTATTTATTGTTTCTTCCCCCCCCCCCTTAATCTCCGGTAGACCCCACTGCTGCCGTCGACTACACCGATGCTGAGTACGACTACTTCGTCGACGCCCGTACCGCTACTGTCGAGCTACCAGGCAAGCAGAGCCATTCTCTTCCCCAGATATCGCCTATCTTTCCATACATTTATTGCACTAGGCATTGTTACTGCTGCTGCTACGATTACAATCCTATTCAATTGCATAGCTTGTTTTTGTCGCCCCTTGATGTACCTTCCTTTAATCCTATGCTGCCTATTATTACTTATGCATTATTCAGCAGTAAACCCTGCGCATTGTTAGCTAGGTTTAGAATAGAGGGTCGTGATCACTCTGGGAGTGATCGCGGGAACGATATATTACAACTGAAACAGGTACGGATCAATGCAGACACCCTAGGGAACCTACAATGGCGAGACTCTGCCGAGTCGCTTCGAGTTTGACTTATGAGTGGAATGGACTCGTATTTCACTCTCGTCGGCTCAGTAGCGTAGCATCACCGGGATGATATGAGGTTTACCTCTTTAGTTCATTCCGCTGATGTCTCTGTCAAACCTCTTTAAGTGTGCCATCGAGGGTGATACCTCCTGGTTTCACTTAACGGTAGGAACTCGAACCAACTGGTGTCCTTAAAGGTAAGAAGTCGGGCGACCCAACGGTGCCCGCGAGTGGTATTGCGACGGGACGACAGGGAGGGTACGACCAGTGTACCGGTGTGCTTGTCCCCTGATCGTTGGCCGCGAGAGTTACCAAACCGCGAAAGTCGAGCTCCTCCAGGAGCACACGCGAGACAAGGTAAGGAGACGGTTCACCTTGTTGGTAACCGCAGTGACTTGGTGGGACGACGGGCATGCACCAATGTACTGGTGGTCCTGGCTACTGTCGTTGTCCGCGGGTCAATTAAGTCGAGGCAACGATAACGGTTGTCACGCAGGTTAATTAAAATGCTAAATGGTTCAGTGAATGTCTTGAGTTGGCTATATGCCATGTACGCACTACCTACCCGTGGGAATTACGAGTTTATGGGCTCCTCTGCTTCGTAGTGTCATCTGAGGACTCTTCGGACGTCAGCAGTACCGCGGGCTGATTGCCGGGAAGTGCGTTGTCTTCTTGGCTCGAGTTGTGTTGTTTTTGGTTACGGCTTCCCGGCCACCCACGCACCGTGCAGGAGTACGTCAGGGTTGGGGTCAAAGGCCCTGAGTACTTAGGATTTAGACCGGCGGATGGCCTCTCTGTTGAGTTTGAAAGATGGGCTATGAAGTGTCGGATAGCCTCGGTGGAGCGTTCCCTAACAAGGTTCCCGCCACCCTGGAGATCCGTGTGTGTAGCGTAACACAAGTGCACCCCTGCAGGGAAGATTAATCTATTCGAATAGCCGTGTCCATGGTAACAGGACGCTTTATGCTGAAGCTGGATCTTACCACTACAAACTATTATTATTAAACTGTATGGTTCCGGGTTTTCTTCCTCGCGGGGATGTCGAGGAGGTGAACTCGGAGGCATTGTTAATTATTACAACTTATTATTATACAATGCTGCAGCAACTTCTGCTGCATTGTTACTTTATGCTTTATATAAACTGTTGGCTGATTCTTACCTCATGCTGCAAGACATCGTTGGAAGATGCTAGTCTTCGATAGGCCTAGTTTCTTACCCTTGCTCTGGATTTCTGTCTTTCAGTCCACTATATATAGCCTCTTCATTCCGTTGATACAATGCATAATGCTTAGTAGCGAACGTAAGACTCGCGGGTATACTAGATACTCACCTGCTTTATTTCCTTTACTGTTTTTCCTGATCGGCCGCTGCAGCCGACGTTGGAGCCCAGGAGCTGGAGTACCCCGGAGGCGCCTACTACGACGTCGAGTTCCCCGTTGACCAGGAGTAGTTCGGTGGATCCCAGGCAGGAGGCCTCGCCTTTTCGATATGTATCTCTGATGTGATTTGTGCTAGCCTTCTTAAGGCAAAACTTGACTAACTATGTCTGTACTCAGATATTATGGTTTGTATGACTTATGTATTCGGGTCCGCGTGACCCCCTCTATTGTAACATATTTGTTTATCCTTTTGTGTTTAGTGTTGGGCTGTGATATTATCACCGTGGCACCCTAATCTCAGTCGTGTACCCTGTGTGTATGATTACTGTACACGGTCTGATTTTGGGGGCGTCACAAGCAGTAGCAGTAGCAGTAGCAGTAGCAGTAGCATTAGCAGTAGCAGTAGCAGTAGCAGTAGCAGTAGGAGTAGAAGTAGTAGTAGTAGTAGTAGTAGTAGTAGTAGTAGTAGTAGTAGTAGTAGTAGTAGTAGTAGTAGTAGTAGTAGTAGTAGTAGTAGTAGTAGTAGTAGTAGTAGTAGTAGTAGTAGTAGAAGAAAAGAAATAGATGAAGGAAAAGAAAAAGGAAAGAAATAGAATAAGAAGAAGCAGAAGAAGAAGAAGAAGAAGAAGAAGAAGAAGAAGAAGAAGAGGAGGAGAAAGAAGTAGAGGTAGAAGATGTAATTACCGGGATAGAATGTTGGTATTGATCGGTTGCTTTTTAATGTGTGGTACTTTCGCTGCGAGGGTCTGGTGTTCGACGACCTCCCCTTGTGTTCGACGATCTCCCCCTGCACTCGAGGGTGAGCAGAACATGTCCTATCCTCCTGATTCCCCTTCCTTTGCTCTGTTCCGGTCTTTGTGCCGATGACACTAGCTAGTCATAGGTAGATTCAATATACAGTCGCGTAACCAGTATGCGTCTCCCGTTCGAAAGGATTATAGTATAAATATGCATTCATTTCCATATTTATAATAGTAATTCTTTCGAATTGTCCAACGTTATCCATGGACAACCCGAGTATGTGTAGATTGGGTCGTTTTTCCATGCTCTGTTCCTGATCCGACGTGGAATTTCGTCAGTGCCACCCTGTTGTTCTCTGGATACACAACCTCTTTACTTGTTGTCGAGACGTGTATTAGGAGAACAGCGGGGAGGTGCTGCCGAAATTCTTTGTCGAGTCGGGAGAAGAGCATGGGAAAACGAACCCAATCTACACATACTCGGGTGGGATTAGGACCTATCTTTACCTATTAGTGTGTAGGTTAATTAATTGCATATGCCGTAGCTATGTATAAAAGCAATAAAAAGTGGACATAATGAAGTTGACAAACTTGTATATTTGTTGTTTAGTAGCTAGCTAGTGACAAGATGAGCGATGATCGTGCCTGGATGTACACCGGTCGCCCTAATCAGAAAGAGATGACCACTGAATGGGCAATGAAAACCAAGGACTTTCTGAGAGCAGCGTTTGCAAATGGTCAGAGAAAAACCCGGTGCCCCTATGTTAGGAGCGGTTATTGGAGAAGGAGGTATCGAATATTATGGAAGAGTTGAAGCAATATACGAACTTCTATTCTATGGTGAAAATCCTCCGAACGTCGTTGTCTTCAAATGTCATTGGTTTCTTCCATCGGAGACTAGACGGACTCATGAACATGTAGGTCTAGTCGAAATTCGACAAGACACAATTCAAATGTCCACGATGTCTATATTACGGCTCAACAGGCCACCCAGGATTTCTATCTATCCTACCCCGGCCAAACGGTTGAAAACCTGAAAGGTTGGGATGTCGTTTATGATGTGCCGCCACATCTGAGACCACCTCCCCCCAATGAAGATGATTATAAGCCTCACATTAACCCGGAGACATATGAAGGAGAATTCTTCCAAGAAACCCGGAGCCTCAAAAAACGTTTCCTAAACCGCTCTACACAACCCGAGAACATGGAACAAGACAATGAGACTGAACCCGATACCGATGATGAGGAAGAAGCCCATACCAATGATGTGCAAGAGCCTCCTGAAGAAGAAGAGGTTACTGCTCTAGATGATTTGTCAATGCTTGAACGTTTACAGAAAGGCCTTCCAAATGTTGGTGTTGTTGAACCCGACGATGCCGTCATTTATGACGACACGCGTGATAGTGATTATGATCCATCAATTGATCCCGGAGAAGAGACGGATGATCCCGACTATTGTTAGTTGTATGAATCCCAACTTTAAATATATGTATATATATTCTCATTATAGTAATTGCTTTTTTCTTTTGTAGTAGTATTATTTATTTTTCTCATTTGTACTAGTTTATTTTACTATGCTTTCTGGCAGGTTCGTGACAGATATGGAGGGAGAGACCTCCGCGGGTGGTTCTTCGTCACGAGGTAGGGGGCGGGGTACTATGCTCGCACCAGGGACTCTACGAAGGTCTTTGCTCGAGAGTATGTCCTCGCCTCCTACTTCTGAGGTGCCCAAGGGGAGAGGAGGTCGGACGAAGAGGGGCGGGAGAGGAGGCAGAGCAGGTGGTGGCCGCACGAGAGGGAGGCGGACAGTTCCGCCTTCCTCGCCACCACCTCCAATTGATTCACCAGAGCACAGGGTGGATCCCTCCTCGGAGAGTCTCGTGGTGGACGAGGAGGCTACATCCCAGCGCACGTCCTGGGGTCCGTGGCCGGAGGTGGAGACGCCCGAGGGGGAGGTTGGTGAAGAGAGTCAGGTTGGTGAAGAGGAGGCGGTTCCCACTGATGATGAGGCTGAGGGGGCTGAGGGTAACACCGTGTACCAGCGTGGGGGTACATGGCTCCCGGCTGAGACGATGACTCCCGCACATAGGTCGTTGATTACGCTTGATGGAGAGACGTAAGTGCACTTAATTACTTTGTTTCAGTACTCTGAGGTTTATGCAAATATCGGATGGCTTTTTTACTTTTTTGTATTGCAGGGGTTGGGCATACGCCTCGGGTGTCCGCAATCCCAACGGCATGCTTGGTGTGCTCATCAGGCAGAATTTCCCGGGGTTGGTTCAGTTGCCCGATGATGATTCTCCTCCGCAGCCTGGACTCTTTTTGGAGCACTATATAGCTGCCGAGGCCCCATCAAATACGGCCGTCAACGGGGTCGAATGCCACACCAGAGCGGACATGGTGTTGAACGGCTTTTGGGTAATTTATTTTTCACACAATGAGAACTTGAGAATAGCTAGGTAGTTGGTGCACTCATCAGCGTTGTCTCCTGCTATTAATTGCAGGTCTATTACAAGGTCGAAGAGTCCATGGAGGAGGAGGCGGGAAAGGTGCTCATCCAAGAGTGCAGGCGCCTCTTGCAGAACACAAGGCACGAGATGCGAGTGCAGGCGGTCCGTGACTACTACGCCAAGCGTGGCCTTAAGCGTAGCAAGTCGGAATGCCGAAAGAAGTATCTTTTGAGGGACCAGTACATGATGGTAACCCCTTCTTGCATATTTTAGTTTCATTGATTTGATTCCTAGCTAGCTAGGCCTATAATAGCTAACCTTCCTGTTTACTAACTTAGGCGCCACCGAGATGGTGTGCGGATAAGATGGATTTTTGGGAGTTCATTGTGGACCAGTGGTGCTCAGAAGCCTGGTTGGCCACCCACAACAATGCCAAGGACCGACGCGCCCAGATGGTTGGTGTGCCACGCCATCAAGGAAGTTGCAACTTAGCTGGTTACGGGCAAAAATGGGTATGTGTGTTTTGCTAATATTGTCTTTTATGCACCCACAACTTAGCCGTTTACTAATATTGTGCTTTGCTTTGTCTTTTAGGCGGATCATAATAAAACAGAGCCGCTTGGGGTGTTCGAAAATTATGGCATGGCCCATACAGCGTCGTACAAGAAGGCCAAGGCACTCTCGGAGTCGGATATTGCCACTCCGTCGACTTTCACCAACATTGCCGCCTACGGTAAGTGGAAGACTTATACCGAGGTGGCGAAGGAGAAGCACGGGCAGGATTATACCCCGGTTGGGAAGCCTATTGACCCAGAGCTGGTGATGATCTCTGGTGGCGGAAGGCGCCATGGTGCCATGGCCATTGGAGATAAGTTGATTCGGTGCAATAGGACTCTTCCTAAGATCAAGGCGCGCCAAACGAGCTCTTCCCCTGCTATAAGGACTCGTGCGCGGCCAGTCGATCTCGCTATCGAGGTTAGCCATAAGGACTCTTGCATTCTTGTGTTCTCTCATCGAATATTACAGTGCTAACTACATGAGTGGGTTGCAGGAAGCTCTTGAGAGAGAGCGACAGAATACCCAGCGGCTACTCGAGGAGAAGGAGCGGTTGGCGGAGGAGAAGGCGGCGGAGAGAGAGAGGTTCGCAGAGGAGAGGACGGCGAAGGCTCTTAAGGAGGCCGCGGCACGCCACGATGCGTCGAACCGGGCCTTGTACGAGCTCATCGTGGTAAGTCACTTGTTCATATTCATCCAAAGAATGCATGTTATAATGTTTGTTTATATTAGGAACTAATATGATTGACTCGTTGGAAACAAATGTGCAGACTATGTGCGAGAAGACTGGCCAGGCCGCTCCACCGATGCCGATCATTTCTCCTGTGGGGACGGTGAGTATCTTTCAATGATCATCAATACCTTATTGAGTGGCGTCGTGCTAACCGCTTGTTGATCTTTTCGTGCAGCATAACTCTCGGTCTGCATCCCATGACCCTTCTCCCCCGTCAACCTCGGGCAACCCGAATGATGCTTCTGAGCCACCTCAGCCTTGAGGGCTACACTCCGGTAATTTATGTTCTATATTTTTCTTTATAAATTCTTAGTTAGTTTGAAATTGCATATTTAGCTTCTGAAATCCTATATTCATTCGAAAAATGCCATACTTTGCCTATTTTACACACAAAAAATGACATATTTAGCTTAGTTAGTTCCAAAACTAACATAGTCAACTTAGTTTGCTCACAAAATCTCAAAGTTATCTTAATTGGGTCAAAAAATGCTAAAGCTAGCTTAAATTGGCTCAACAATTGTTAAAGTTTTCTTAGTTGCTCAAAAATGCTGAAGTTAGATCAATTTCTTCAAAATATGCTAAATCTAGCTTAATTCGATCACCATTGCTTATGTTAGCTTTGTTTGCTCAAAAGTAGAAGAAGAAGGAGAGGATCTTTTCTTCTTCTTCTCCTTCTCCTTCTTTTTCTTCTTCTTCTTCTCATTTTACTTCTTCATTTTACTTCTTCTTCTTCTTCTTATTCTCCCTCTTCTCATTTTACTTCTCCTTCTTCTTCTTCTCATTTTACATCTTCTTCTACTTATTCTTCTTATAACTTTCTTAGCCTCACTTTTGCAGATTTGCTTGAAGGGAGTCATGCTATGATGGAGTGGTGCATTTGGACTTGTAGCTTAGTTTTATAAAACAAATTGTCACTTGTGTGTTTGATATGGTGCTATGGTGGAGTGCTATGATGTACCATGTATATATTGTGTTTGGAGAAGATCACTTGTTGTGTTTGAGACTATATATGAGTATGGGATTGATGAAAAAATATATATGCATAGTTTTGGTTGATCAGAATGTGTGGCTGCTTGCACAGCTGTTGAGAACATGTATATGTCTATATATATTGCTATATTTTTGTGAAATGCAGGGATTGAAAGAAAAACAGAAAAAAACAGAGGCAATGTGTAAGGCCCGATATGCGGTACTGTTCCAGATCTAGAGGTTTCCATCCAGATCCGGGGACGAAGCACATATCGGTCCCACCGCGACATATGACAATGCCATATGCCCCGGATTTCCAACATGATATCACAACATTACAGATACAAGGATACAACATCTCATACAATTGGCATACAACTGCCTTAGTACAATACAACAGCGGAAGATACATGTCTATGTACATACTACAATCTAATTCCTACTGGCAAAGAGAAAAACATTGATCGCCATAACCACACGGGTCCAGGCCCTCCGCCGGGATCCACCTAACTAGTCGTCGTCGAGTCTCCACGTGAAACGTCGATCACCATACCTGTTGTCGATCAAGAACCCTGAAAAGAGTTTGGGGGTAGTATCATGAGTAGAGAAGTACTCAGCATCCAACTGTAGTGGTCATCTGACCCAGCAAGGACTTCATCACTGGTCATTCTAGGACAACTAGTAGTTTATGGTAAGGAAGGGGTAAGTGGTGAGGTTGCTGCCACAGTAGCATTTGTGAAGTGGCTAACGATCTAGAGAGTAAGGTAAGAAGCCAAGCATTCGATGAGGAATCCCCTCCAACAAGTCTTGCTATCAACTACTTACGCAAACATACCACCTACCCTATCCTTGTCCTCCTCTTTGCATCCTAACGAAGAAGAAGCAGTCAAGGAACACACACGTTGATCAAGTTATTTAAGATTATCTCAGTTGTTGTTGTCTATGAACAAGGAGTAGGTCTCAAGTCGTCCATAACCGTGGACACGGCTTCTCGAAAAAATTTAACCCTGCAGGGGTGTACCAACTGCCCATTACAAGGCTCTACACGCACGCCCATCTCTCTCAGTTGCTACCCATGATAGGCAACCATTTTATGATTTAGTCCCAAGAGATCCGGAACGACAGGTCCCTCTAACTAACAACGCACAAATCCGGGTGGCCCCCGGGGAGTCGACATCCAACTCAAAAGCCGGTCGCGCTCTCGAATTGGCCTCTACCGTCTGGACGAGGTCGGGTTAGTTACCCAAACTATGTGGGAAACCCCCGAGCTTCCAGGTTTGGACCAACAGAAAAACTATGTCTCCGCTGGCCCGAGTTGTTTCGAAAACAGCTGGGGCGCCAACCAACACACACACGTTGCAAAAGTAAAACCAGCTTGGGCCACCACTAGAAATGTTTGAAGCTAGGTAGGTAAGAAAAGGGGACCCCATAAAATCCCACACGTGGTTAGGCACGCTCAGTCTTAAAACCAATACCCGGAACTCGGATCCTAGGTGACTCGAATGGAACATAGCGTCGGGGCGGGATAGCCTAGACCTTCCATCCTTCGTCGAATATAGTCAACATTATAATAATCATATCATCAAAAACAATATAATAACGTGATATCCCCAAAGCAAGGAGTAACAGGGTAACATCGTAGCATCCTAAGCATGCATACTAAGCAGGGGCTGAGCAATGAGCAATAGTAACAAAGCAGTACAAGGTTTGCTGGGAGGGGACATGGCTGTATCGGTTTGAAAGAGGCTGTAAACATGTGGTAGGATCAAACATCGAACCTATCCTATACTAGCATGCAAACCGCTGGTTGAAATAGAATGGATCATAAGTAATGTATAGTCCTTGCGTGTTGATAAGTCGGGTTCCGAAGGTGTAGTTGATCGCAATCTCGCATCGTCTCCGAGAGGTACCCGCGGAAGCACACAAGAAGGAAACACTGGAAAAGACAATCGACGAGCAAGCATCTATTACTACGAAGCAAACACGAGCAAGCATCAAAAAGAAGGCAACACGAGACATCACACCTACCGTCGAGAGCGGTTACTAACAGGTTAAGTGGAATACTCGTCACACACGACGATACCGCACATTTAGAAAGGTTCAAGTTGTTTAGCTACAGGTTATCAACAAAGGTTGTTAACATGGCAACTCAAGCAAGCACGGCATAGTACACAAACATTCAAGAGGTGAAGCATAAGATAATCTATCTATGCTAGTCAATTTAAGTGAGGCACAACCTAAACATGGCATTGATACGTCCCAAACGTATCTATAATTTATGCTTGTTCCATGCATGTTTTGTGTGACTTTGTCATGTTTTGCTTGACCTTTCATACACTTTTGAACCTATTTGGACTAACCTATTAACTCAGTGCACCCAGTTGCCAGTTTCTGCTTTCTGCTTTTTTTGTATTTTAGGTTTTCACGGCCATTAAAAGTGCTCCAAAAATTCCGGGAAAAATATATAAAAATCAGCGCAACAAAAGCTTCCGGAAACACCAAAGGAGCGGAGGAGGGCCACCACCAGGAGGCCAGGAGGGCCCCTGGCGCGGCCCCACCCTAGGCCGCGCCAGGAGGCCTCCTGGCTGCCTGGTGGGTCCCCTCGACGCCCCCCTTCGCCTATATTTACCCCTCGGGGTGGAAACCCCTAATATGGACTAGTCTTTCGCGATCTCGCCTCTGTTCCTCCACCGCCGTTTCTAGATCGGGGTTGCCTGGATAAGCTGCTCCGGCACCCTACCGGGAGAAGCTACCTCCTCCGGGAGACCCTCCATAGCCATGGACACCTCCCGTATGTACCGTGAGTAGTTTCCCTTAGACCATGGGTCCGTGACCAGTAGCTATGTGATCTATCTCTCCCCCTTTTGTGCTTCCACTTTCGAGTCCTCGTGAGCTGCCTCACATGATCGTGGCATCTATGTAATTTCTGTTGTTGCTATGCTGAGTTTGTTGGGATCTGATGGATTATGAGACTATGTTCAGATTGTGATGAGTAATATATTTGGTTCTTCTCTTTTATATTTTGATCTTGAGTAAATTCTTGCATGTTCTCCGTTGCGGTATTTGCTTTGGCCAAGTATTTTATTTGCAACTCCAAGAGAGAGCGTTATGCTCGATTCTGGGTTCAGCCCCTTGATGTCTAGCTTGAGTGACAGAAACATGAGACTAGGGGATGTGTTGTTGCCACCAGGGATAAAACAACGGTGCTTCTACCTGCGGGTGCAAGGATTGTTTACTTTACGCAAAGTTCTTTTAATGCAGTTGTCTGTTGCTTTGAGTTTACACTTTGGGTGGGATTCGCAACTTAATACCAGCGAGATGTTCTGGATAGATATCTCAAGGTGGATGATTCGTAGTAGATGCAGATGGATTTCGGCCTACTTACCTTGGCGTACTTCCCATTGCTTTTGAGCCCTTCCTTTCTTTGCAGCATAGTTAGCATTGCGGTGCCTTCATAATCCTGTCAATTGCCCAACTGTGATTTGTTTACCTCGCTAGCACTTTTATCGTCTTTTGGGAGAGAGACATCACTAGTGAAAATCACGGGACCCTGGTCCATCTTCATATCACTGTTTACACCCTTATTATTTTCAGTCTTTACCTTCAGTTGCCACTATTATTATCTCTTGCGTTGATCCTTTGTAAACAGTAAGGCCGGAGGAATTGACAACTCCTATGTACTCGTTGGGAGCAAAGTTATTTGTATCTGTGTGCAGGTCCAGGTGAGGTTGGCAACCTCAGCGCCATTGTAAACTTTACCACCTTGTTGTATCCTTCGGAGTCCTATGGGATACATACCTTGGTATCTTTGCCAAGGAAAAACTTGCCGCTGCACTATATCTCACTCTGCACTTGGGGTAATCAACGAGGGCTTGAAGAGTATTAACACTCTCTTGCCATCAGGCATACACTAAGTGCCGCACAACAATTAAAGAATTTGGTACTGTTCTGTCCTAAAACATATTTTAGGTTGGTCAACAACAGCAAACAATAGCATAAACACAAAGTACACAAAAAACTAATCAAGTTACATATAAAGAACACCCCAAACGGAGTTACGGTTAAAAAGATACAAGCAAAACAAGTTACGGGCACAATCTGCCAACATCACGAAGCACACTTTAGAGCAATGCATAAACATGATAATGAACGCAAACATGCTCACAAATGATATGCAACTAAAGAAGACATGGCAGGGAAGGCATGGCGAAAAGAATCATGCAAAAAGGCATCATGGTTCACTAGTTATAGCTCATGCAAAAATGCAATAAAACATTACTGGTCTAGGACTTAGTGAAAATCACGAAAACAGGGCAGAAACTGTTATTTTTATGTTGTATAAACAGGGGTAAAACTATATGCAAAAGTGCAGCAACATGACATAGTAATATAAGAGCATGAACTAGACATGATGATGATCAGGTACAAAAAAGAATCAAGGTCATAGGCATAACAGATCAAAAGATATTAAGCAAACAACATGGCATCGGGACGTTACAGACTTAAAGAAAAACAGAGGTGGCTGTCAAAAACAGCAGCATAGCAACTTTGGAGCTCAATAACTATATGACCAGCAAGCATATCATGGCAATACAATACATATAATGGAAGTAGACATGACGCTTAACAATATGCAATTGGAAGCACTCAATTCCGATAAACGGTTGTGACGCAACCGTCACCCGAAGTTGCAACAAATTAACAGTTTCGGCAACAGCAGCACATTAACATCAGGGTCACCACTTTGGAGCAAGATTTAATATAGCTAAAGCACCCAAACATGATAAGTCAGAGCATAGGGATGAAGTACACATGATGCTTAACACATAGGAAAAAGAATCAATGCAATAGGCCTCATGGATTTGACACAAGCATCACCCAAAGTTTGAACAAAATAATAGCAGCAGTAGTTAACAGCAGATTAGCAACTTAATGATCTGGTGCCCTGTTCAACACACAATTACATATTCAAGATGACCTCAAAATAAATAACTTCCTAAAGATGAACTCTAGAGCACACAAAGCATAACCAAACAAAAAAAGAATCACTTCATTTGGACCTACGAGTCAACGGGAATTAACGTTAAACAGCATCAGCAGCAATAATTTCTACAGACTTAGCAGAAAAAATAAAAATAAAAAGAAAAACAACCGGGAAAAGAAAAAAAGGGGGCCTCACCCTAATGGGCTCGGCCCAAGTGGCGAGGAGGCGGCCTGGCGCTGGCTGGCTGCGCGGGGTGGGCCGCAGCGGGCTGGCTGGGCCGGCCCAGGCGGGGCGAGCAGCGGTTGGGGACGGGGCGCCTGCTCGGGACTCCTCCCCGAGCGGCCGGCCGGCCAACTCCGGCGACATGGCGCGGCGTCGCAAGGCGGGGAGGCCGGAAGGAGGGGCAACGGCGGCAGATCCGGCTAGATCCCGCACGGATCTGGCCGACGGCGTGCTTGAGGAGGCGCGGCGACGGGCTCGTGGGGCGGCGGCTCGAAGCTTCAGGACAGGGCTCCCATGGCGCGGCGGCCGGCGTGCTCCTGCGCAGAGAGAGGGACGCGGTGAGGAGGAGAGGGAGACGCGGGGGAAAGGAGGAGGTGGCCGGCGGCTCGGCTCGCCGGAGTGCGCTGCGGTGCCGGCGGCGGCGGCGCCATGGAGGTGCGGCTCAAGCGGCGCTCAGCGTGGAGGCGGCTCGGGGCGGCCTGGTTCGGCTGGGAGGGACACGTGGCGCGATCTGGGGCGTCTAGCTCCAGATCTGACGGACAAAAACGCCTGGAAGCTAGGGTTTCGCTAAAATTGGGGTCTAGAGGGCAATTTTGGGGCAATTTGGAGGGGGGTGGCTGCAATTTTTGGCTAGGGAACCCTAGAAAAGGGTGGGATTGTGGTGGTCTTTATATAGCCCAGGTGGCTGGCAGTTTGCAAAAACATCCTCGGTTTTTCTCTCGCGCGCGTGGTGTTTACGTTTCTGACCGCCGGAGGTCCGCAGGACCTCCGATTCGGGTAAAACTTCGAACTGCGCGATTAGCGCGTCGTGCCGGCGGCGTTCACCTCGCGCGGGAACCGTTCCGAGAACACTTTCTGGCGCGCTTTTGTCGGGACCCGGGGTTAGCGTATGTAAGACTCGCTACAACACAATCATATGGAGGGCCGAGAACCGTACCCACTTGTCTAAGCAGACAAGGCAAAGCATAGAACGTTCTCGGAAAGCATCGAACGTGAGGGGCATCCCATCCAGGGCGGATGATCAACTGAGATGGGTCCTCATCGTCCGCACACAAGTATAAATGATATGGATGGTGAACTCCCATACTCATAGACAAGTCGCCTCAACCATACTATCGATTGTATTATAACCCTTACATACACTTACTCCAGACCGATCACTTAGTCGGGGTCTAGGGCGGGCTCGATCATACATAAACATGTGCACATGACGGAGTCACGAGCAATTGCATCGCGATGCCCCAAGCTGCGCACATCTAAGGGCCACTTGGTGTATAAAAGACCGCCAGCCAGATCACAACTAAGGTCTTGAAAACCAATACTAAGACATGCATGTTATAATCATACACGCAGCACACATGTCTAGTATGAACAGCAGGTATCATTGCAATTCTCTACAAAGTGTACAACTTTATTGATAACTCTTACAGAGTGCACACAGAGATCACGAGACCGTGATCCAACATTACAACAAGCATGCGGGAGCAAAGTAGGTCTGAGTACAGACAAGTTTAACAAATGGCTTAGAGAAGCCTTATTTAAACACAAGCCCTCCACGATGGAACCAGTCTGCTGACTGGGGCTACACTAGCTTGGTCTTCAGTCGTCGAGCTCGAGGAAGAATCCACCTTCGGGGTCAGTGCGTTCATCTAAAACATAGAATAAGCAAACGTGAGTACAAAGTCGTACTCAGCAAGACTTACGTAGGAGCTATACTACTTATGCACATGTATCAAGGTAAAGGGAGGTGGGTTTCAATGCAGAAGTGCCAGCTTTGACTTGGCTAGTCCTGAACTACGAGTACCAGACTTGAGGTAAGAAGCGTACACGAGTCCACTACATGTCTCCAACCAATTACACCACTATGGTGCCTTCCTCGACTTCCCCACGAGAAAGCACGCCATAGCACTCATGCTTATCTTGGCAAGTTTTATAAGTATCCAGTTCAAGTTGTCTAATAATCAAGCTAAGCTTTCCAAGCAGTCCCTTACCACGGACGCGGCTATTCGAATAGTTTTGTTAACCCTGCAGGGGTGTACCGCTACACACACATGACCATCAGTTACCGCCTTTGGCCTCGACACCATTCAAGGGGTGTCTGCGAGGATGTTCACCACAACTGTTACCTCATAGCCGATCTAGTCCAAGAAAGCCGCCTACCTGGGTTGGCTACCACTATCGTGAACCCGGCCGGTTTACCGAAGTGGACCCAGATGATGTGTGCGTGGTGCATAAGCCGGTCTCGGTTGAGCCGTTCTCTCACTTAGCAGCCAGGCCACAAACCTACCAGAACTCCGAACTACTGCGACATCTGGACATCGAAAGGGATGAGTTAGTAGGTTGAGAGGGGTCAGTGAGCCCAATGTGTGGTTGTACTCTTCATCTTGGATCACCACACAAGAACTCGGACTTAGGGCAGTGTTCAACGAGACAACCCACTGTGTACTCCTACACAGCCTCTCATTGCTCACCTTGTATTAGGGTAGATTCACCAACACATTTCCACCATCATCAACATGATTGCTACCATCCCGACTCACATAACAGTACCAACATTGTATCACTCTAAGCATGCAATAAGCAGTAACATTTGCAGGGGCTACATGATCTCAAACAACTCCTACATATGCTAGGATTGTGGTTTGCTTACTACTGTGACAAATGATAGGTCATGCAAAGGAATGGGTTCATCTATGCGGTAGAAACGTACCATGGTAATCATCCTAAACAATGCATAAGCGAGACTGAGAGGGAAGTGGGATTTTATCGACATGATCAATGGGGGTTTGCTTGCCTTGCTGACGAGGTTCAAACACAGTGTCTTCAACGAAGGGGATGGCCTCCGGTTCCGGCTCCACTTCTATCGAGAAAACAAGGCAATCAAGGGATAAATATAAATGCAATGCTCAAACACATGATCAATATTGTAGTGTGATGTTCATGGTCACAATGTGTTGGCAATTCCATTTAAAAGGAGTATATTGCAATTGAATTGCAAATTCAAACTACATTTGATTTCTCGATTAATTTCAAATGCATTTGAATCCATGAATGTTCATTTGAAATGGTTGAGCATGAAGTGATGTTGTAAAGGTGAGGTAAAGTATCTGATGTGTGGATGAAACCATTTAAAAGAAGTGTGTTGCAAAGTCATTTGCAAAATCACTCCAAATTTGAATTCAAATTAAAGCTATATGGATGTTTGCCACTATTCACCCAATTTAAATTGGTCAAACATAGAAACAGAGCCCATATTCACAATCCTTGGATTTTTCTGATAATTTTAGACATATTATTTGTCCAATTTGGAGTTAATATGAATTTTCTATGAATTATTGAAGTTTAAAGTGTTTTCTGCAATTTCCTGATTTCTATTAAATAAAATTCTAATTACTGCGTCAGCATGACCTCATGCTGACGTAGGGGAGTCTGGCCAGTGGGTCGGGATGTCAGTGTCAGAGGGGTTTAATCCCTGTTTAATTAAATTGATAGGGGGGTTATTAGGGGCTGGGCCCACCTGTCAGCGACTATGGGTGGGATTAAGGGCTGATTAGCCCCTAAGCTAAACCAACTCGGCCGGCGGCTAGCCGCCGGTGCCACTGGGCACGGCGGAGCCCCGCCGGAGTTCGTTTCCGGCCACTTATTGGCACGGGGAGTCCACTGGGAGGTGCCCCGTGCACACCCGCATCGCGTAGAGCATGAGGGGGTCACAGGGGAGCTCCACGGCCACGCCGGCGGCACTGTAGTCGCCGGAGCACCGTCGGGATCGCGAAAACGTGCACGGGAAGAGGCTTCGGAGGCAGGGGCGGGTGCTGCGTGACCATGCGCATCGAGTGGGGCTAGCTGGGGTTCGCCAGGGTGTCTCTGGCCACGTCTTCGACGACAGCGCGGCGGCTGGAGCTTCTGTCCATGGCGAGCAGGCGAGGCAGAGCATGGGGAAGGCAGCGGGAGGGGGCAAAGGAGGCGCAAGCTCAGTGTGAGTGTTTTGGCGCAGGCGAGAGAGGCTGAGGGACTGCGGTGGCGGTGGATTTCTCGACGGCGAGTGGCGGCCGGCGGGGAAGACGACGAAGGGCGCGGCGCGGTGGAGGCATCCTAGCTCGATTGCTTCTTCTCGGAGACGAGGACGACCATGGCGGTTGCGTAGGATAGCACGGATGGGATCCTCGTCGACGTTGGCCACGTCGGGGCGTGACGGCGCTCTGCGGCGGTGCTCGGGCTCACGCGAGAACGGCGAAGGAGGGGAGGAGAAGGATGGCCAAGGGGGGGAATGGATGCGGCCGTGTCCAGGGAGTCATCGTGGCGCATCTAGAGGGCTCGAGGGGGCACCTGGAGGCTGGGAGACGTCGAGGTGGCGTCTGCGGCTCGGGTGGCTTTCCACCGAGCAGCTTGTGGGCGCGGGGAGGTAGAAGACAAAGGAGAAGGCTGCTGGGCTGGCTGTTAGGCCTCGCCCTGGGCGACAGGTAAGGTTTTCTGTTTTTCTTTCTTATTTCTTTTTTCTTCTGCTATTTGTTTTGGTACTGCTAAATAAAATAGCAAACCATTTTATAACATGCTGAAACTTTTTACATGGCCTCATAATATATTAGGCTAGCCACTTATAAAGTTTGGCACTTTTTAAAATTCAAATCATTTGAATTTTAAATCAAATAGGGGTTTTTGATTAATTCCAAGGTCCAGTTTGAATATTTGAAAAATCCATGAGCATGGGATTGGTCCCACATCACTTGATATGTGATCACACTCATTTATGAGACTTTTCAAAAATGCAAAAGGAATTTTTGGAGCAACTTTTATTCTGTCCATTTGAATTAAATTCATCTGGGGGTGTTCTCTATCCCATTTCATTTTCTTTTGAAATTTTTAACATGATGCAAAGTTTCTTGCTAAACCTAGCACATACCTAACAGAGGTTCTGACAGCTTTGAAATATCCCGTTTACTTAATAAACGGGGTTTTTTGTTCCATTGGCTGCGGCTGGTCTCGTGCGGTTTTCGCGACGGTTATCGGGTGAAACCCGGTGTCGCAAAGGTCGTGTGTCAGGGTGGCAAAGGTCGGTCTCCGTCCGGTACGAGATAAGAAAGGGAAAAATAATCGTCGATCGATAAATCCGGGATGCAAACACCGCAAACAAATCAGACAATCAAACAATTCACACCGAAAACAAAATTTTTAATTTTTTTGAAATCTGGGTTGTTACAATACAACACCACCAACAAGGGATCTCGTCCCGAGATCCAGGACGATCCGAGGGAGAGGGGAAGGGGAAAAGAGAGTCGACAATCTTCAACACCACCAACAAGGGACTCTGCTCCATGTCGACGTTGAACTTCGGTCGAGATAAATTTTCCTCAGAGAGACGGCAACGTCGGAAAAGGAAACCATCGGGAGACCAAGAGGAAGAACGATAGTTGAAAGCGACGATCAAGGGAAGCATTTTCACTGAAATCGTGAGGATACTGGGCAAGAGGACTGAAGTCAACAGACGACCAAGATGTTTACCCAGAGTCGGAAGAACTAAAGGTATTACAGGATTTCCCAACCTGAGATCGGAATCGAGAAAATGCGCTGCAAGCAAGGCATTGTAACTATTCCGAAACTCCACACACTCGAGATCCTAAAGTTTGAAAGGGGATAAGTCGAGAATAAAACACTTACGACATTTGTCCTGACCGGAGTAAGGGTAAGGAGTAAAAAGATTCCTACTCTCCGATAACTAACTTAGTAACTACAAAATAGTTTTTGTCTAGACTCCACTTCGGCCAGAGAAGGGATCCTACGGTCGGTAAGGCTCTGATACCAAGTTGTAAGGTCCGATATGCGGTACTGTTCCAGATCTCGAGGTTTCCATCCAGATCCGGGGACGAAGCACATATCGGTCCCACCGCGATATATGACAATGTCATATGCCCCGGATTTCCAACATGATATCACAACATTACAGATACAAGGATACAACATCTCATACAATTGGCATACAACTGCCTTAGTACAATACAACAGCGGAAGATACATGTCTGTGTACAGACTACAATCAAATGCCTACTGGCAAAGAGAAAAACATCGATCCCCATAACCACACGGGTCCAGGCCCTCCGTCGGGATCCGCCTAACTAGTCGTCGTCGAGTCTCCACGTGAAACGTCGATCACCATACTTGTTGTCGATCAAGAACCCTGAAAAGAGTTTGGGGGTAGTATCATGAGTACAGAAGTACTCAGCATCCAACTATAGTGGTCATCTGACCCAGCAAGGACTTCATCACTTGTCATTCTAGGACAACTAGTAGTTTACGGTAAGGAAGGGGTAAGTGGTGAGGTTGCTGCCGCACTAGCATTTGTGAAGTGGCTAACGATCTAGAGAGTAAGGTAAGAAGCCAAGAATTCGATGAGGAATCGCCTCCAACAAGTCTTGCTATCCACTACTTATGCAAACATAACACCTATCATATCCTTGTCCTCCTCTTCGCATCCCGACGAAGAAGAAGCAGTCAAGGCACGCACACGTTGCTCAAGTTATTTAAGATTATCTCAGTTGTTGTTGTCTATGAACAAGGAGTGGGTCTCAAGTCGTCCATAACCGTGGAAACGGCTTCTCGAAAAGATTTAACCCTGCAGGGGTGTACCAACTGCCCATTACAAGGCTCCGCACGCACGCCCATCTCTCTCAGTTGCTACCCATGATAGGCAACCATTTTATGATTTAGTCCCAAGAGATCCGGAACGACAGGTCCCTCTAACTAACAACGCACAAATCCGAGTGGCCCCCGGGGAGTCGACATCCAACTCAAAAGCCGGTCGCGGTCTCGAATTGGCCTCTACCGTCTGGACGAGGTCGGGTTAGTTACCCAAACTATGTGAGCAACCCCCGAGCTTCCAGGTTTGGACCAACAGAAAAACTATGTCTCCGCTGGCCCGAGTTGTTTCGAAAACAGCTGGGGCGCCAACCAACACACACACGTTGCAAAAGTAAAACCAGCTTGGGCCACCACTAGAAATGTTTGAAGCTAGGTAGATAAGAAAATAGGACCCCATAAAATCCCACACGCGGTTAGGCATGCTCAGTCTTAAAACCAATACCCGGAACTCGGATCCTAGGTGACTCGAATGGAACAAAGCGTCGGGGCGGGATAGCCTAGACCTTCCATCCTTCGTCGAATATAGTCAACATTATAATAATCATATCATCAAAAACAATATAATAACGTGATATTACCAAACCAAGGAGTAACAGGGTAACATCGTAGCATCCTAAGCATGCATACTAAGCAAGGGCTGAGCAACGAGCAATAGTAACATAGCAGTACAAGGTTTGCTGGGAGGGGACATGGCTGTATCGGTTTGAAAGAGATTGTAAACATGTGGTAGGATCAAACATCGAACATATCCTATACTAGCATGCAAACCATTGGTTGAAATAGAATTGGTCATAAGTAATGTATAGTCCTTGCCTGTTGATAAGTCGGGTTCCGAAGGTGTAGTTGATCGCAATCTCGCATCGTCTCCGAGAGGTACCCGCGGAAGCACACAAGAAGGAAATACTGGAAAAGACAATCGACGAGCAAGCATCTATTACTACGAAGCAAACACGAGAAAACATCAACAAGAAGGCAACACGAGACATCGCACCTACCGTCGAGATCGGTTACTAACAGGTTAAGTGGAATACTCGTCACACACGACGATACCGCACATTTAGAAAGGTTCAAGTTGTTTAGCTACAGGTTATCAACAAAGGTTGTAAACATGGCAACTCAAGCAAGCACGACATAGCACACAAACATTCAAGAGGTGAAGCATAAGATAATCTATCTATGCTAGTCAATTTAAGTGAGGCACAACCTAAACATGGCATACACTAAGTGTCGCACAACAATTAAAGGATTTGGTATTGTTCTGTCATACACCATATTTTAGGTTGGTCAACAACAGCAAACAATAGCATAAACACAAATTACACGAAAAACTAATCAAGTTACATATAAAGAACACCCCAAACGGAGTTACGGTTAAAAAGATACAAGCAAAACAAGTTATGGGCACAATCTGCCAACATCACGAAGAACACTTTAGAGCAATGCATAAACATGATAATGAACGCAAACATGGTCACAAATGATATGCAACTAAAGCAGACATGGCAGGGAAGGCATGGCAAAAAGAATCATGCAAAAAGGCATCATGGTTCACTAGTTATAGCTCATGCAAAAATGCAATAAAACATTACTGGTCTAGGACTTAGTGAAAATCACGAAAACAGGGCAGAAACTGTTATTTTTATGCTGTATAAACAGGGGTAAAACTATATGCAAAAGTGCAGCAACATGACATAGTAATATAAGAGCATGAACTAGACATGATGATGATCAGGTACAAAAAAGAATCAAGGTCATAGGCATAACAGATCAAAAGATATTAAGCAAACAGCATGGCATCGGGACGTTACAGACTTAAAGAAAAACAGAGGTGATTGTCAAAAACAGCAGCATAGCAACTTTGAAGCTCAATAACTATATGACCAGCAAGCATATCATGGCAATACAATACATATAATGGAAGTAGACATGATGCTTAACAATATGCAATTGGAATCACTCAATTCCGATAAACGGTTGCGACGCAATCGTCACCCGAATTTGCAACAAATTAACAGTTTCAGCAACAGCAGCACATTAACATCAGGGTCACCACTTTGGAGCAAGATTTAATATAGCTAAAGCACCCAAACATGACAAGTCAAAGCATAGGGATGAAGTACACATGATGCTTAACACATAGGAAAAAGAATCAATGCAATAGGCCACATGGATTTGACACAAGCATCACCCAAAGTTTGAACAAAATAATAGCAGCAGTAGTTAACTGCAGATTAGCAACTTAACGATCTGGTGCCCTGTTCAACACACAATTACATATTCAAGATGACCTCAAAATAAATAACTTCCTAAAGATGAACACTAGAGCACACAAAGCACAACCAAACAAAAAAAGAATCACTTCATTTGGACCTACGAGTCAACGGGAATTAACAGTGCAAAACAGCATCAGCAGCAATAATTTCTACAGACTTAGCAGAAAAAATAAAAAAGAAAGAAAAACAACTGGGAAAAGAAAAAAAAGGAGAGGAGGCGGCCTAGCGCTGGCTGGCTGTGCGGGGTGGGCCGTAGCTGGCTGGCTGGGCCGGCCCAGGCGGGGCGAGCAGCGGTTGGGGACGGGGGCGCCTGCTCGGGACTCCTCCCCGAGCGGCTTGGCGGCGGCCGGCCGGCCAACTCCGGCGACATGGCGCGGCGTCGCAAGGCGTGGAGGCCGGAAGGAGGGGCGACGGCGGCAGATCCGGCTGGATCCCGCACAGATCTGGTCTGCGGCGTGCTTGAGGAGGCGCGGCGACGGGCTCGTGGGGCGGCGGCTCGAAGCTTCGGGACAGGGCTCCCATGGCGCGGCGACCGGCGTGCTCCCGCGCAGAGAGAGGGACGCGGGGAGGAGGAGAGGGAGGCGCGGGGGAAAGGAGGAGGTGGCCGGCGGCTCGGCTCGCCGGAGTGCGCTGCGGTGCCGGCGGCGGCGCCATGGAGGTGCGGCTCGGGCGGCACTCAGCGTGGAGGCGGCTCGGGGCGTCCTGGTTCGTCTAGGAGGGACACGTGGCGCGATCTGGGGCGTCTAGCTCCAGATCTGACGGCCAAAAACGCCTGGAAGCTAGGGTTTCGCGAAATTGGGGTCTATAGGGCAATTTCTGGGCAATTTGGAGGGGGTGGCTGCAATTTTTGGCTAGGGAAACCCTAGTAAGGGGTGGGAGTGTGGTGGTCTTTATATAGCCCAGGTGGCTGGCAGTTTGCAAAAACATCCTCGGTTTTTCTCTCGCGCGCGTGGTGTTTACGTTTCTGACCGCCGGGGGTCCGCAGGACCTCCGATTCGGGTAAAACTTCGAACTGCGCGATCAGCGCGTAGTGCCGGCGGCGTTCACCTTGCGCGGGAACCGTTCCAAGAACACTTTCCGGCGCTCTTTGAAATATCTCGTTTACTTATTAAACGGGGTTTTTCGTTCCGTTGGTTGCGGCTGTCTCGTGCGGTTTTCACGACGGTGATCGGGTGAAACCCGGAGTCACAAAGGTCGTGTGTCAGGGTGGCAAGGGTCGGTCTCCGTCCGGTACGAGATAAGAGAGGGAAAATAATCGTCGATCGATAAATCGGGGATGCAAACACCGCAAACAAATCAGACAATCAAACAATTCACACCAAAAACAAAATTTTTATTTTTTGTGAAATCTGGGTTGTTACACAATGTAGGTTCTTTGCCGTCTGCTGGCAGTCGGCAAATCTGTTTGCCGTCTGCTGGTGGTCGGAAAAGGTGACACGTGGCACCCAGCTGTGCAATCTGGGAACAGACTGGGTGCCATTTGGTCCGTATGTCGTCTGCATATGTCTGGCAGACGACAAAGAGCATTACTATGTCGTATGCCCGGCAGACGACAAAGATCTGACGAGAGGTGACATCTTGATGACGTCGCCATTTCTTTGCCGTGTGTCGGTAGACGGCACACCTCGCCGTTAACGGCCTGACGGAGGGGCTTGTAATCTTTTTTCCGTCAGGCTCTCGTTGCCGTCTACTTGCCTGTATACAGTCGGCAAAGGGCTTTGCCATCCGTCGATTATGTGCAGACGGCAAAGCACCTCTTTGCCGAAGAAACTGTTGACAGGAGATGTGTCGTCCGGGGGCAGACAGCAAAGCTCTTTGCCGACCGCTAAAGGTGTGTTTGTCGTATGCCTTGGCAGACGGCAAACAAGAGAAATCCAGTAGTGACAAGGGGGTGAAGTGGATGAAGATAGATTGGTTGTTCATGTGCTCAAGATTATATCCCGAGTCCTCAAATCATCTCCCACAAATCCGCTATATTTCAATCCAAAATTCCAACTCGTTTCCCACCTAGTATGTTAGGTCGGTCCCGTCGATTTTCTCTATGTCTAGGTCTATCCTCAACTATCTAAGAACGTTGATTTTATGAACCCCAATTATCCTAACTTTGATAAGCACCTCTTTGAGCTTAGAGATCATATTCGTGCAAAGGGAGATTCCTTTACCATTAGCGGCAGAAAACAAAATATTTCCTAGCAACGAGAATGATACACTCAAGATCTATACTATGCAGATGTAAGGTAACGGAGGAGTTCTGTGTTCATACCCTTGAAGACCAAAAGCGGGATTATGTTCCCGTTTAAACATAGTTGATCAAGACGTACGTCGACGCCGACCTCAAGGTCATGTAGACGTACCGTCGGTATCAAGTGCTACAACTGGCAGCACCTCCACATTTCTACACGCGTTCGGTGTAGACAAGGTCCCCCGGGCTCCGATCCATCGAAGCAGTGGAAGAATAGAGATCCGGACCGGGAGTCTAGCAGCACGAAGGTGTGCATATGGTGGAGATCTCAAACCTCGTATGCATGTTCCAATATTTCGGAACCACGCGCGAGGGAAAGAGAGGAGGCAATTGCTAGGTGGAGGAGTGAATGAATGAGGAAAGGGGGCTTCCTCCTTATATAGGCATGGGGGGAAGGCGCCACTCAAAACTATATAGACAAATTGGTTGTTCATGTGCTCAATATTATATCCCAAGTCCTCAAATCTTCTCCCAAAAATCCGCTATATTTCAAGCCAAATGCCAACTCGTTTCCCACCTAGTATGCTAGGTCGGTCCCGTCAATTTTCTCTATGTCTAGGTCTGTCCCCAACTATCATCGTTTCAAAATTCTGAAATAACATGTTGGTTCCACCGAATAGTTCCCTAGACATGCATATCAGATACACCTAAGCACATTGATGGATGAAGGAATGAATGAATGAGGGAAGAGGGGTTCCTCCTTATATAGGCATGGGGAGAAGGCGCCACCTCGGTTGAGCCTTACCCCTCCCCCTAGGTTTTGGTGGGGGTGCCCCACATGGGGCCTTTGGCCCTTAGGGTTTGGCATCACCCTTGGGTTGCCAACTGGTGGCCCATTGAAAGTTAGTCTATATATAAATTCATTTTATTATTTAATTCTATTACTTAAATACTAAAACACATTATTTAAGTTTGTGCACAATTCAGCGACTCCAGAACGGGATCTAGAAACCCATGATGATATGAAAACGTTATGTTTATTTCTACCACTGTAATTATACTAGATGAACAACACTTATTCAGGATTAAAGGGAATACTTCTTCCGTTTTAAAATAAATTATACTAGATAAACGACACTTATTTGGGATTGGAGGGAGTAGGATTTTGCTTCTAGCATACAGGGTTTGTCGTAAGAACACGGTGCAAGTGCGACCGGCAGTGAGCTCATCCATAAATAAATAAAAAGTTGTCTTCTCTTATTTAAAAGATGATCTCTTAGCAATAATTCTCTCACCATAAATTCAAAAACCTCTAACTATTATAGCTAAGCTAAGATAAAAACCCATTGTATATTACTTTTTTTGTCATATCTAATTTACGTGACTAAGCTAAAATAAACAGTCTTATCAACCATTGCACTCCAGCATTCCAGCAGCCTATTCACCCAAAACAAACATGGAAGAAATAAAATGGTATGGATTCAGAAAATCTTCCATTTAAATCCAATGTAACACGATGATATTTAAAGGAAGAAGCTGACAATAAGAGAAAAAAACAATATTATGAACATCAAATAGTTGTTGTCCGTTTAAACTTGCACCCCTCACTACACATTCTTTGCAGTAACATGTTTGCAATAATTCTGGTAGATCACAGCCATTTCCCAACAAAAGTCGAGAACCTCATCAACGCTTCATGTTGCCAACTAGTAGGATCTAGTAGGCTATGGAACAAGCACACAATCCCACTTGCCTAGTGCAACTTCCATACTATCTGTACAAATAGGCAACAGCGATGCACAAGTGCGGGAATGACTGGTTAACCAAATCCAAACCCTTCATTTGCCTCATGAATAGCCAATAGCAACCTCTCCTGGAGCTGGTCTTTGGATGTGTACTCAGGCAAGTCTAGTTGGTTAAAGCTGCAGTGAGCAAAAGCAGAATACTACATCAGTATTTAGCTAAACCAAAAAATTATTGGTAATGACAAGTGAGGCCATGTCAAAGCATAATTAATGGACTGTTCAAGATTGGTTACCAAGTATGAGCTGAGGGCAGATGGTTGGTGCTGCCGTACGCCTTGTGTATCTGGAATCTTTGTGGCCCAGATATTCCTTGGAGCGCACTGAAACCCTCCAGAGGTACCTGTAGTTCAGCTCAAAGCATAAAACACCACATATAATACAATGTACACTAAAAGCATCACTTGACAGCATAATGGATGCTGCAAAGACACAAATTTCCTATCAAGAAATCAGTCTCAAGGTAAGGATCATGAGTTAACAGGCAAAAGGACAGACCCAGTGCATAGAAGCTCCCACACAAGGTGGGGTCTGGGGAGGGATTATAGGAACCTAGTCTTACCCCTGCTACAGTGCAATGCAGAGAGGCTGGTTCGAACCCAGGACCTCTTGGCACAAGTGGGGAGGACTTCACCACTGAGCCAGGCCTGCCCTCATCATGAGTTAACAGGTGCATCATACTAATTCAAGCTGAAATAGCCACCTAGAACAATTTTCTTAAATAGTACTCCCTCCGATCCAAATTAATTGACACACACTTAGTATAAGTTTATACTAAAGTTGTACTAAGTGTGCGTCAATTAATATGGATCAAAGGGAGTAATAGATTTAAAATTTAAAAGTTGTAGGTGCTTTCACCAAATACCTTTGAAGTGCCAGTAACGAACTGGAGGAATCGAGCTTTGTCCTCCTTGCTGAAACCTTGGACAATTTCCCAAAACCATTGAATAACTGGAGAAGCTATGCTGTAGCCAGAATACTCGGTATTCGCCTTTAGGTCGTCCACTGAAAGCACATGTACAACATAAGTAGAGCACATGCAACGTCGAAACAGATCAATACACAACTGAATTAACTCTTTCAACTCACAGTCAATATCTGGGAGTCCACTGATTAGCAGTTCAAACTCTTTGTCGTTAAAAATGGATATCAGCTCCCGAGGAATGAGCTCATTAAATCCTTCCATGAAAGCATTAATCTGAGGCCTAATTGCCGTGGTTAAACGATGCTCTGCTACCCTATCGACGTATTCATGCTTGTTCTCCTCAGTGACCCTAATGTTACGCCCTCCAGGAATCAACTCACAATCAGTTACCTGCATATAATTGGTACTTACAGTCACCACATTAACCAGAGAGAGAGAAAGAGAAGAGAGAGAGAGAGGCGTACCTCAGCTTTCTCATACAATATCAGCTTCTCTTCATCTGCATCCATGCTAAATGTAAGGTCCAGGACATCACTTATGTCATTCTGCAAAAAGAAAAAGGATAAAATGTCACACATGGACTGTCAACGGTCGACATATACGTACACACACAAAAATACATACCTCAAGCATCCACTTAAGGTTTCTGTAGTAAGCAGGATCAATGGCTTCAATATCATGGTAAGTAACCTTGGCACCAAGTATGTGCTTGTAGAAAGATCTAGTGAAATGGGCATCTAAAAGTTGGGCATCAAAGAGAGCTTTTCCAACCTGGGGAGAGAAAATTGTTAGTAGTAATAGTAGTAGTAGTAGTAGTAGTAGTCTGTAGTGGTGGTAGTAGTAGTAGTAGTAGTAGTAGTAGTAGTAGTAGTAGTAGTAGTAGTGGTAGTAGTAGTAGTAGTAATTAGTAGATTACTCACCACTCGTCCAACAAATTTGAAATATGAGAGGTGTTCAGTCTGATACACAGAGTTAGGGTTTGGTTGAAATGTCAAGTCATTTCCAACAGTCGTGAATAGAAGGGCACCCTTGTCGAAAATCACTCGTGATAGCAACTGATACCACTCTCTTGTGAGTCCACCAGCATCAATGCCTTCTTCTCCTTGGAAATGAACAGTGAGTCTACCCTTTAAGTCCTGGGGTGAGCGCATCCTAAGCTGATTATAGGAGTCTTCCAGAATGTATGCCCGTCGGACAGAAATTCTAACAGGACTGTGATGATGGTCGTGCTGATGCTTAATTTTAGACCGGAAATATGCACGTTTGTTGTCAAAATCAATCAGGCGTGGGACCTTCAACATCAGAGAGAATGATTTTTCCAGCAACCCGGAGTTTTGTCGGATAAATGCATTTAATAATCTTCTGTGTTTCTCTGAGAATTTAACAAAAGCGGTGTGCTTCTCGTCAAGACTGGTATGACTTGCAGATGACTTCTGCCCACTACTAGACGTTGAAGCATCCTCCATGTCAGATGTTGACGGCTCTTGAACAGCATCAGGTTGTCCTGGGCGTAACTTCTCGCATGTCACAAAAAATGATTCTATGTACGGTAATATATTCTGGGTTCCAGCAGGCAACGGAGGTGCTACACCAGTTGATACTCTAGTTGCATTTGCAGAAGATGGACTCAAATTTGATGTATATTCTGAAGAGTTCTCAATTCTGCTTATGCAGTTGCTTAGCTCCAACCACAACGCATCCAAAGCAGTGTTAATTTCAGAAATCTGGGACAGTGCATCTGAATGGTCCTTCTCTGCAAGAAGCTCTGGATCTTTTCTCTCTTGAAGAGATGTGACAAGAGAACTCAGAGCCTGCACAACTCTTAGAACTGCCATGCCATTGGCCGATGATGTGCTCAGAATTGCCTTTTCAGAATCTTCATACAAGTGAAGCTCCTTCATGGCACAAACAGTCAAATTTTGCATTGAACGTGCAAGCTCATTTATGAAATGGCAACAGATGAAAGGAGCCAAAGCTACAATCTTTTTCAGAACTTCTGCAACAAGGAGATATGCGTTGTCTGATAACCTGGAAACAAATAAGGACCAGGCTCGCTTATGTTAGTTAGTCATCAGAATATTGGGCAAGGGATAACTGAGCAAAACAATGGCATGCATGATTTCTAAAAAGGACAATTAATAGCAAAATGGAAATGCGGCAACCAGCTAATAGGAAAAAGATGTATAAATTATTACTTAAGTAGTTCACTGAAATTAGAAGTTCATACCCATCATGCGCAAGCAATGAACATAGCAATCGAAGCTCAGCTTTGGGAAGACTATGTAAAACAGCTTGCAGGCCACTTCCATTATCTGCAGGGGATTTTCCACTATCCTCAGCATTGGGCTTCGCTCCAGATGATCCAGCAACACTGGCATCCTCTTGGACATCTCGTGTTGCATTCTCAGGTGCAGACAGTTTCTCTGATGAACTTTCCAACTTAGCTTCATTAATTTCGTTCTCAGCGTTAAGCATGACAACTTCCAGAAGATTGAGCAACTACAAATATTCAAAAGATTATGAAAAACTCAATGAGGAAAAAAATCTACACTGAGAATGGTGAAAACAAATTGTAAACCTGTTCAAGATGGGCTACACTTCTCATATAAAGTGGCTGATTTAATAGAGTTAAAAGTAGAACGAGCGCGAAAGCTTTCTGTTGTTCCACATCTTCCACAAGGACATCCTTTCCTCGCCTATGATCAAGTGTTTCAGTATGGGATGTGGGTGGGCAGGGGAACTGAAGAAAAAGCAAGAGCTTAGCCACATTTGGATGATTTCTTGCCAGGTATGTCAGAGTTTCCAGCACACGGCGGGAAACCAATGGTGGCACACCTGCTTATGGCAACAAAGAAATTACTTAGTACACAATTCACATACAATTCTCAGAAAATATACACCAATGGAACAATCAAACTGAAAACAAAAACTGAAACAAGATCAACATTAATTACCATCGGAGGATTGAGGGCGTGAATACGTGATATTTGCATGGCACCCATACAGCCTAAATGATGGCTCGGTCGCATCAATTGATTTCTTAGAAGAGCCATGCAGATCAAGCATAAGCATGTCCACAAGAATTTGGACCAAGGACTTTCTGCTTTCCCGGTGAGCACAAAGGTTCAAGAGAAGCCTCTGCAGCTGGCCCTTGTAAATAGGCTGTACATGAATAGAGGAAAGAGTTATTATTACTATGCAATATGCATGCTTTGGGCACCACCAGAAAGAGCAGAACCATCAGAGAAAGTAAAGGAATTACCTGAACAACTCGAAGTAATCGAATAAGAGCATTCAGAGCATCCTTGTCAACAAGAGGAGTCCCTTCAGTTTCAATTAGCTTGCTGGTCGTTTGACGGGAGGAATCACCGGTGTTTCTATCAAGGCCTGAACCAATAATATCACTACGACGAGAGGACTCTCCCCTCCTGTTCCTGGAGTTCATGCCAAAAAGTGAGCCGCTATGATATCGATGAGCAAACCTCTCCCGCAACATGTTGGCTTCAGCAACTAGTGCAGGTGTCAATGTAGCTAGTAGGGTATCGGGAGAAGTCAAAAGCACCTGGAATCAACAAGTTAGACCTCCTAAGTCAACTCATAGCAAATCAAATAATGGTAGCTGAAGACAATCATACAGCAAATTGTGTTAAAAAGAACTTCAATAACATAATTATACCTCCTCCCGTATTTCTGAAGGGAAGGTTGCAATAATTGATACAGCATCCATTTCAACTGGTTGTCCTTCAAGCTCTTGGGACTGTTGTTGCAACCGTTGGGCACGTTGTTGAGCTAGAACCTCTTCACGTATATCAGGTGGCAGTGCAGCAAGGAATTCAGGATCAATGTCCCCGTCATTCTGAGGCTGCTCACTGGAAGTCTGAGTCACTTGATCTTGACGTGAAGAAAGAACTTCAGCCCGTAAATCCTCAGGAAGAGCCTCCAAGAATGTAGGATCAATTGAGTCAGTGCCAGTAGCCCTGTTAGGCTCTTGACTCCCCTCGCTAGCATTCTGATCAGATTCCTGGACTGGAATTTGGGGGATCTCCCTAACACTCTCCAGTGACAAGTCCCTGCTGCTAACTGGTACAGCACTTCCAGAAGGCCTCCGCGATCGAGTAGCTGCCTGTAAATCACCCAAAGGTGTCCTGTCTGAAGCCCCATGCCGGTCACCATCATCATGCCCTTCAACACTTCCAATTTCCACATCTAAACTTCTGAGGCTTTCCCCTAGAGTAGCACCACTACCACTGCTTGCTTGGCTTACTGCTTCCACATCACGGATAACAGCATCACTACGTTCATATTGCATATCTGCGACATGCTCACTTGCACTGGATGTATCTCGTTGAAGTTGATCACTGTGAGGAGGTGCAGGAGCAGCACTTGCAGAGCCATCCACCTCTGACCTAACTGCAGAAACATCAACATTTTCATTGTTTCCATTTTGTTCTGCTGGTTCTTCCCTTGCATCAGTTTCTGATCCGTGCAAATGACTGGGATGATCATTTAATTGAGCACCAACAGCAGGTGTGCTCTGCTCATCAGGATGTTCAACCATGGGCCTTCTCAACTGAGAGAGCAGAAGTTCTTCAATGCCCTCAGGTACTGCAAGGGCGGCAGATCCATTGCGTTGGGGGCCATCATCCAGCCACATATTAAAGCGGTGTCCATTCCGTCCACTTCGCAAGCTTCTGAATATAGCATCCAAACGGGAAGAACTATTCTCATGATTACGATCAGAGAAAGCCATCTCAACTAAATTTTCTGAAAAGAGAATAATTTGGATAAGCTGTGCATGATGTACCACAGAATGGAGCTTAAAATAACATGGTTCCCAACAAAAAATGGAGTTCCAAAATCATTTCAGGTGTTTGGCTTTAAGAAAAACTATGGCTTTGTAAACATACTATTGCTAACACCATAGTGTTTTAGGAGTATAAAAAATCAACTCTTGACTTTTTTTTCTAACTGAGGAAAGAACGCAAAATGATGCGGAAGACTTACACACATGGGAAAGCTTACATACCAAAATTATGGCAGAATATGCCAACAGGATATACAAATAGGTGCAACAAACAGACCAATACGAGCTAGTTATAGCCTATAAGTATTCATGTATACTTAGGTGAACAGATAATAAACTTTGGAGCTTCATGTGCATACTGTGCAATTTTGTTTATACTTTCTCAATCTCAATAATTATATGTATACATAAAATACCAAATGAAATAGTGCTGGTGCCAAAGACCTAATAGTAGCTTTACAAATACTGCAAGAAACTGCATTATCTGTATCCTTGGTATTTTGCAACTAGGGCTTAAGCAACTGTGGTCTAAGAAATACCCTGAATCCAAACAGAGCCTAAAATGTGTAAATAATAACATATTTGCGAGGATACCTGGTTGTCTCTGTTGTGGAAGTAACATTGAAGGTTCCTCCAAGAGTGGGTGGTCAAGTACACCTTGGTCGCTTGCTCTCCCAAGAAGATTGTATATAGATGTACTGCGGCCTTGCCGTCTTGTGCCAAAAATGTCCAATGGCATTACACGCAGTGTATCCCCAGCCACATTGTTGGTCTGCCCAAAAACCTCAATATGGTCAAACACATTAATTCCATTGATCCCCTCCTCTAGGCGAAGGATTACTCCCTCCTCATCTTCATCATCATCATCTTCTTCTAGGAGATCTTCATCAAATTCTTCTTCATCAATCTCACGGTCATCCTGATCTGTGTCAGCATGAGATATCTGATGGGCATCGTCCTCCTCCAGGTTGTTATTTTCCTCCTCATCATCATCTTCATCAACCTCCTCACCATCATCTGCTGACATATCTTCATCACTCTCATCTTCATCTTCAGCCATGTCATCGTCTCTGTTACGTGGAATATCAAATCGAATATCCATTGTGGACTCATTTCCAGTTCTATCTTCAGCAATCTCATGCATAAAATCATCTTCGCCATCATGGGCAAAACCTCCATCTATATCACGGTCATGATCCATCTCATCTGCCACTGAATCCGAACTTCGTGAAGCATGAACAGCATTGAAGGTTTCCCTGTGATCAGTTACCATTGCAGTTGGTTGAGAAGTTGTGTCAAGAACCTGGAATCTATTTGTTGATGAATCTACATTGTTCTGCTCCGAAACATTCTTTGATGAGTTCTCCCCTTTACCATTATAATCTGCTAAATGAACATGCTCCTTAGTAACCACTTCAAGAGCCTTGACAATACCAGTTACAATCTTTGCTGAATCAGGGTGATCCAAATCAAGAACTTGAAGAGTCTTTGTTAGACTCTGAACAAGGCCAACCTCAACAAATGTAACTACAGATTCTGCTGAAAGTGAGGAGCCCGTTGGCGAGCGGGCTGACAGAATATCATTGAGCAAATCAACATAAGCATTCATCCTCAACATTGGAGGTTTGCAACCAGTAGAATTGTCTGTGAACTCCACAAATATACTGCAGATTTCAGAACAGATCCTTTTTCGTCCTTCTGGGGAACGAATAGATGAAGCCACTAAAAATTGATTACCCCTTGTTGCCAATTTGTACCTCCAATCACCATCAGCCTTTCTTTCTTTCTTTTGCTTTGTAGCATGTGGAAGGAAATGCTGTAATATATGATTAAATATTCCGCCGCTGCTAAAACCACACGTGCCCCGGGTAGGACCCCGCATGCTGGTCAATTCAGCATCATGGCGAAGAACAACTTGAACGGATGAAGCATAAGTTAATAGTACATCTGTGAGCAGCTTCAGGACAAATGCATTTTTAGCCAGAGATGCAGTGGCATCTTGGATTGCTTCCTTGGACTCTTCAGGTGTGACCACAACAGCCTTCCCTTTACCTTTTGCTGAACTAGAGTCAATATCCATGTCCATGGATGAGGAACCAACAGATTGGTCCTCAGCTCTCGGTGGTGGGACAAAGGTCATTACTAGATCTAACAGATGCTCAATAACAGTGGCAAAGCTTTGTGGTGGCTTGCGATGAGATTTCATACTCCTTGCACTCGAATCAGATTGTTTCCCTTTGGCACTTATAGGAGATGTCATAACCATGTCCCCTGATGTTATCTTTGTGGCAATACCTGATGATTTATCCTTATCAGCCAACTTATCCTTCTCTTTTTCCTTGCTCTTCTCCTTCTCACGGTCCTTCAATAGAACAACATACGGTCTATCTCCAACCATCTCAATCTGGCACACAGCTTGGGCAGCTTTCATAAATATCACTGGGTCCCTATATACAACAAATGCCAAATTCTGAACAAAATTACGTGGTGTAACTCTAGGATTTGCATGGCGATTAGCAGCGGTGACAAGACTATGGCGTATCTCTAATTCCATAGCTTGCTGAAGGGTATGGGGATCCTCCAAAATATGACGGATAATTGTAGAAACTACACTGTTGAATCCAGAGAACAAGCTACTTGTCGGCAAACTTAGCAATGCATGTAGGCCACCAGACTCGAGAAAACTGATAGCAGCCACATGGACTTTCGTCAGTGTAGCACACAACTGAAGAATAGCATGCATAGTACCAGAAGGCAACTGCTTCTGAATGCATTTACAGCAGATCCTCAGAAGTTGCTCCTGGTCCTCCAAGTCCAATAACCCAACACTTGAGGAAGGTTCTGAATCCTTCTTGCTGTCATCAATCACAACAGACGTCTGTGTAAGTGAATTATCCTTTTTGAGAACATCAAGTTCAGTAACATCTGGCAACTTGGGTTCCAACTGGAGCATTCTATCAACAGAAAGGAAACAGGAAGTAATCCAATTGGGAACCTTGGTGCGTTGATCTTCCCTTGGCTCCAACTCCCAGTTGCACAGCAGATTCAAAGCAACCTTTACAAGACCAGCCTTTGAGGCAACTTCACGAGCAGCGGTATCTCCATGGAGAATCAAAGCAAGAACATGGAAAAAAGTAGACAATGCAGTGTTCTTTAAAGGATCAGATGCCACAAGACATTGCTTCAGATGATCAATCAAATATGTAAGCACCTTCACACGGTTTTGGCCATCATTCTGTGAGCTGATAGTCACAAGAATATCCCGGACAGGAAAAGCTAATGATTCCTTTGCCTGTAGCAGCCGAACACATGAAGATAATACTTCATCCATGGGAGGGAGCTGAACATGTACTTCTTCAAGCTCAAGATCATCAGTTGCATCATTATCCTCTTGAGCAGGTGTATCAGAATTCCCTAGAGACATAGCAAGAGCTCGAGCAAGTTCGTCATCCTCTGGTGGTTCCTCAGGGTGGGAGAACAACCAATCAGTCGCGATCTCAACGCTATTCGTTCCAACCTGTCTTAATGCTTCTTCAGCTCTGGCACGAGAAAAACCCATCTCTATAATAAGGGAAATTGCATTCTCGTCAGGGGGTGGACCAGACAAACGAGCAGCAACATTGCTAACAGTATTTTTCACTTCTACCCCAGAGTAAACATGCCTCATGATGGATGTGACTGAACTGATTAACTCAAGATTGCATTCTGGAAACTGTGGATGGGCCCAGATGGGAAGAACAGTCTTTAAGACTTTAGACTGAAGCAACTTCATGAATCTTTCAGCATCTTGCGGAAACCTGACAGTTCCACTAAAAATAGGCTGCTCAAGTAGTTGTCTTGCCGATGAAGAGAGAATAAATGATGACGTTACAAGATGGTCCATGGCTGCACCATAGCTGGAAAGAGGGCCATAAATCCATGAACAATCTGTATCCTTCTCTTCCGTCCCAGTTTTACTATCAGTCTCCATAGGTGACGGGGGTGTCCTGTTCATTGTGAAAAGCAACTCACTGGTAGCTTCAAATGTGGTCAAGATAGCCTGAATGACACCACGGCAGTAAAAAGAATTAACCATGATTGGATTACATGATTCTGGTCTGTCCAACAATATCCCATCAATAAACTCAACAACCTTTCCAAGGTATCGGCACTTTGTAGCAACAGTAATCTCCCTTTCTGGACTGATTGTGTGCCCCTCAAAATTGAGGTGCTCCAACACGATAGAAGCAATATTGCTAGCAACAGAAACAACAGATGGAGATAGATTTATAGGACTGTTCTCACGGCGAGATGTAAGCAGCATTGCTTTCCCAAGCTCCATAAACAAATGGTTAATGTGGTAAGAAAGTGACCTCATCATGTCACAGCAAGACAAATGCTCAGATCTTTTCTTGTCCTCTTCTGACTTCGCATTTGGAGCAGATGAACTGGATGGCTGATCCTGGGAACTTGAGGGCAACACTGTATTAGGGTATCTATCGGCACCAACTCTGTGAGAGTCAGTAGCTGCACGGCCCATATCACGGTAGATATTAATAAGGTCAGACACCTGAGACTCTATGTTCCACCCAGAGCCCCGTCGCCTTATAAGAGGATCAAGATATTGCCTAAAGGAGGTGTATCTGTTATCATCAGTGTCGCCCGCAGCAGCATCAACTTGCTGGGCCTCATTTGCAGAAGAAGAACTAGCTTCAGGCTCTATTTTCTTCTCATCAAAAAGTGAAATTTGCCAAAGCACTTCCCGGTGGACTCTTCCGATATCTTCCAGGACATCCCTACTAACATCACCAAATTCTGAGAGTAGAGCGTTCATCCAGCGATTGTCTTTCGATGCCGCAAGGAAGAGCAGAAATTCAACAATAAAAAGAGATGGAACGGCTCCTTTCTCCAACTTAATCACTTCACCTGACCCAAAAACTGTATCAAGTTCCTGTAGAGCATTCTTCAAATGCTCCTTTAAAGAGGAGCAAAATGCACGCGCAAGTGGAGTAGAATGCTGTTGAGTAAACCCCTTGAATACCATAGTGCTGTGCAAAGCAATAGGCATCCCACCAGAAGATTGGGTGATGGTAGGTCGCAGCAAGAGTGTCAACAGAGTCTGTAGACCTCCCTTTTCTACAAACAGCCTGCAAGTTTCTGAATTTTCCATTGTCCTGTGGACCAATACCATAACATGGAAAATGCTCAAATGGGAAAACTGCTCATCATTAGTTCCATCTGAGCCAGAATCCATTGCACTTACTAAATCACGCCCTTCAACATCCGTTTCCATATCTGTTTTTTCTTCAGCACTGGCTGCTTCAGTGATTTTATCTCCACAAGGTGAAGAAAGTTTCTTGATTATTTCAATGATGATGTCAACACCAGTACTTCTAAGGGACTGCACATGACGAAGAAGCTCTTCCACTGCATTGGCTAAAAGAACAACACCTTCATTCATTGGTATCAGATATTTCCTACTGGTGAACGTCTCTACAAGAAAACGCAGCGCTGTAGTTTCCCTGACAGACTCAAGTCCTTGATTATTAAGGCAAATTGCGCCCAGGCCATTGGGTACACATATAAGAGCTTTACAAGATGGTATCACCCCAGCAGTCACTGATGACAGGAAAGCATCAGGAAGACCAAGTTCCTTTAAAGCAGGAAAGCATGTAGGATCCTTATGTATTATCTCACTCATAACAGTAACTGAAGAGAAGTATATATCGCCACCAAACTTGCCAACATTCTGGAATATAAGGGAAAGTGACATGGGCAAAGAGTTATCATTGGAACTTTGAGAGCGAGCAGGATTTGCAGGAGAATATGTAGCAGAACCTAATGCCTTGAGCAAAGCCTTAATCAATCGCTTCTGTGAGTAGAGATGGTCATCTTCCGATTTTGATGCATCACTAGCAACCACTGAAGTAAGACTGTCAGCAACACCAATAACACGCTGCACCTCCACATGTAACCTCTGAGACAAATGTTCTACACCACCCAAATCTTTAAACAGGGAAACAGCAGGGCTGCTGTACTCCATCAGCTTCTGAAGGGTCTTTACTGCCAAACATACAAGATGCATGTGGGAAGGATCATTATCTTGCAGAAGAGGCAGGAGAGGTGGAACCATCCCTGAACCCCTAACGGTGGTCCCAGAACTCGAAGATGAAAGCACATGAAGCAAAAAGAACTGCAGAAGGGCATCAACAATTAAAGGAGATGAAGTATCATTGGGGCTACTGAGGGACGATATTGCTTTCTGCAGAACACTGAGCAAGACCATGCGGTTTCCCCCAGCAGAGATGATACTTGAGCCACTCAGTATCCTAGCTCGCTCATGAGATGATGCATATGCTGCTAACTGTGCTCCCAATGCAAGCATAGCCAATGCCCGGATGGGCCCAGGAACAATATCTTCTGACCGAACAAGACGGATTAACTCATTTATGTACTCTGGCTCATTTGTGAAGAACGATGTTAGTTCATCATGGGCATCACTGGATTGCACGAGAACAATGAAAGAAAGGAGACTTATGCGACTATATAGCCGGCATGTCCTCGGGGAATTAAAAGCATGTGCATATCTTATCCTTGTAAACAAGGAAAACCGGTGCTCTGGAGGCACATTAAACTTGTCAATACATTGCTTCAATATGCTCAAGTCATCCTCCTTCTGAAGGTGCAGGTCTGGGATATGTATCACACAGAGATTAGATGACTTGTTCTTGTCATTAGTTTGGTCAGAGTCTTGGATGGGTGCTAAATTATATTCAAAATGAAGAGTGGACCCAAGACGATGTTGTGTGCCATCATATTTGTTCTCCATGTCTGCTGGGAATAAGCACAAACCCTCTAGCTGATTTCGCTCATTTGCCACAACACAGGAATACAAGCCTAGACCTTCCTCCTTGCTACCCCATCCTTGGGCCAATGATAGAAGATGGCTGTTTATAGCTCCACAGTCGATCAGTTTTCCATTCATATGTAATTTCGAAGGATTTATTTTCACCACTGAAGCAAGAGTTTCCAAAGCCGCAACAACGACCTCAGGATCTGATGATGCCAATAGATTCTTAAAATGCTGATACAAGGAGTAGAGGACATTGATCAGTTTAAGTGGAATAAAAAGAAGGGTCTGAAATTTTGATCTTTGGGACTTTAGTGAAGAGTTCAAAAGCACATAAAAAAGAACACCAGCTTACCTCAATACCAGCAAAGGATGTTTTGTTCTGGCAGTTTTCCAACACAATTTGCATAACTCTCAAAATTTGTAAGATGGTATTTTTTGTCAACGGTTCACCCTCAGCCATATCATCGGTCAAGAGAAGATCCTTCCTAGAAGAGATGTATGTCTTGAAATACGTATCAAAATGCATAAACAGAGGCTTCCAATGGTGAAAATTTCCCTGCAACGAATTGTTAACTGTAAATGGGTAATGAAAATAAGCGTAAACGTAATGGAAATCAAACTCAGAAAAGGAAAACAGTTACCTTATTGAACTCCCAACGGAAGCCTGATAGTGGTATGGCAATATCATGTAGTGGAATATTGATTACACGATCAATAAATGCTTTAACTTTTGCTGGCTGCAAAGAACAGAACGTGATTTATAACCAAATTATATCAGGTGTTCCCATGATACAAGTTAAATGAATTATGTATATAAGCACAGAGGTACACTTATCACATAAAATCACACCTCATACAAAAAAAATCAAGAAACAAGCACACTTTCTACTATAATGTCGTGCAAAGAACACTGTTCAATTCTAATAGTACAAGCTGAATAGACCATTGAAGTCCGTCGAAATAGTTTGTAACAAGTGGCCCAGATATTTAAGCATACAAGCACAGGTTTACCTCATAATCTAATTCGAGCAAGTTCTAGTACTTAAGACCATCTGAAATTCAGGCCACACCCTCAAGTATATAAACTTTAAGATTTGAAATGCAGTATTGATACTAAAATTTACAGGGCACTGATGAATATGCAAACGTAATCAACTGCTCAATCTAGAAACAAAAGAAATATTAGCAAACAGATTACCTTTTAAAGCCATTCTTATTAGAACCTAAACTACCTCTGAAACAAATGTGTAACTACAGTGAGTTAAGTCGCTAAATTAAGTATGAACCAAATGTGTAACCTCGAGTGAAATGATGATAACATGTACAGAGAACCAAATATAATAACCCCCAGCTATAAATTAAAAGCAAGTTGGCTAGCAGTATTAAGACATCAATATGGAAGCTGCTATCGAGTGTCTTATTACAATGAAGCTAGTTAATAATACCGTTAACACATATCAGATGTACAAATCAAAAGCAGGAATACACAATAGTGCTATAGCACTAGAGTCAGCAAAAACAGAATGAGAAACTCCACATGAACAATACAACAACCACCACAGGTATTGCCCTTTAACAGGCACATAAGACAAAACCACAAGACAAAACCAAGAACGTTGGAGGGCATCCAGTTGCGAGCCATGAGTTGTGAAGAAGAAAGAACTACATGCGTAAGCACAAACAGAATAGAAAACGAGACGTTCTAAGTAGAACTCATAAAAGGGGAACAAATGCATCCATCAAAACCCGTTCTGTGCTTCTCAACATGGTATGAACCATATGCAGGGACACTAAGCCACAGTTAGAATAAGATATACTATGCGCTCATGAAAGGAACATTTAAATCCAGTATAGCACTTGATGTACCAACAAAAAGCACCACGTTAACTAGGTAGCGCACTTACACAGGTGCATGTAGCAGTAAAGGTTTTACCAAGATCACACAATCACAAACACCTGAATACGAGATCGCCTAAAACACTAAGTACTACAACTTTACACCTATCCCCGAGCGAGGCTTATCCAGCGGAACAACTGCCACAGAACGGCAACGCCGGCATGGAATCAAAACCCTAGCCTAAGACCTAGCGAGGATTCAGCCATACAAGCATGTTTGCACCTACAACCACCCCGATCAAAACCCTAAAACAAAGAAGGCGAACGGAATCGGGAGGGGGAAAAGAGGACTCACTGGCTCGGACTCGACTTTGATCGCCGGTGACGCGGCGCGGCTGCCAGACAGGATCTGCTGCAGCCGAAGCGGGAAACTGGCCCTGTGCGCGGCCATCGCCGCCGCTGCCATCTCCGATCGGGATACCTCACTTGTGCCTCACCTTCATCACAACAAACACACCGCCAAAACAATCAGCGCAACGAAAATAAATACCCTAGAGATTTCTCGAAAACCCTAGGCCTGATCGCGGTAGCGAGGGAGGGGAGAGAGATGGTCGGGTACCTTCAGGGTTTTCGACCGACGAGAAGAGCACATCGGCCGCAGAGGAGGAGGCCGCGGCGGTGTGGAAGGGAGGCGGCTAGGCGGGGGGATTCGGAGGTGGGAGAGAGAAGAGGAGTTGAGGTGTTTGGGTATGAAGAAGAGAGGGGAGAAAACCTGCTTTTGTGAAGGGGCGAGGAGGGGGAGGCGGACGAGAGAAAAGGAGGCGCACGGTAGGTCACGGGCTCGGCAGCCTGGGTTTTCTAGCTGTGTTTTGTTGCCACGAGTTTTACTTTTCACATAAATCCCTTCTATATTTCTTCAAAGAAAAACTGCCTCCTTCTTCGTCTTGGATCTCACCTCCCCTACTCACTCAACCCCGATAAAAACCGAAGGTGTCTCGATGTAGTTTTAATAAGATGGTAGCTATCGATTTGGTGAAAACGGTTTTTAACGATTAAACTATAAATATGTGAAGCATTGTGGCTTAGTAATCGTTAAACCAATTCTAAAAGATCACTGATCATGAAGGTCTGGTCCTGCAATCAAAGAACAACTAAGAACGAAGTATTATAATCTGAATATTGCGAATAAAGGATGAATGGTTGGTGAAAATTGGGATTCTAAAACGATCTTCGTCTGTTTGTTGGGCATAAGTAAAATACACGAAATTGCAACGATAATTAACTTTAATCCAAACAAAATTCAAATTGAGACGACACTCTATGGCTATGTGTACTATGGACAAAGGGGGATTTCATGATGCTTTGGTAGACGTGTCCAAAATCCATCCTAAGTTGGTTTCCTTTATATATACAGACTCTAAAGACTTAAGTAATATGGATAAGACTCATGTAATTTGGAAATGACATATTATAACCTTTCTATATTTTTTGTATGGTGATGCGATAATAAAAACCTTTGAACGAACGTTATGAAGTGACATATCATATATTTATTTATTCAAGTCTTGATGCAATTCTTATGATGGCTTCAAAGTCATGAAATCGCATGACCTTTACATACACACAAAAAAACTATGTATTCCACAAATCACGCTCTCTCTCCCGAGGTGATCCATGGGCAATCGGCTTCCAATGAACCCAACCTCCCACCAGCAGCCCTTGTTGAATATATTAGCAATTTAGCATATGATTTAATCCACGAAATAGACAAACAATCCATGGCAACAATGAAACAGATCAAACTAGCCATGCGATCTACTAAAACAGTAGACAACGAGATCACATCTAAAGCAATTACTAGGAACACGACATGCAACATGATCTCAAACACAGAAGAACAGATCACGTACGGTGCAGCGGGTGTGGAGCCGCTGGTGTTGGTGTCGCCCATGTCGTTGATGGAGAGGCTGCCGACGTCCGGAAAGAAGTCGTCGTCGGAGAAGTAGTCGTCGTAGCTGTCAGCAGTCGCGCGAGTGCGCTCCCCAAAAACCTGATTGCCCCTCTCCCGTACAAGATCTCGAGAGGCGGAGTTTCGGAGGCCTGCTGTCCCTTCTTGCGGTGCACGCTGGAAGAAGGGATGGAGAAGACTTGAGCGGCGGCTCAATGATCTGGAACGAGGAGGAGGAACCATATGGCGGTGCGGCCAGGGTAGGGTTTGCGCTGTTTATATAGACGCAACGGGGTGGGCCGACGTGGGAGTAGAGCCCACGAAAATGGCGCACAGATTAAGCATAATTAACGCGTCTGTTAATTATAATTAATGCCTCATTAATTTTTCCCGAGCTGCAAAAATATAAGCGTACGCATAGCTTTGTCCTCGGCTCGGCTCATTCCCGAAACCCGACGCGCCCGCGCGCGCGTCGTGATGAGACGAGGCGAGGCGTGGCGAGGCGAGCGAGGAGGAGGAGCGCGCGTGTAGCACTTCTCTTCTCAAGCTCTTACAAGTGCTAGTGGAGCTCACCTTATAAAGAGGTGTAGCTCTCCCTCCACTAGCGAGGTGGTACTAAACTTCTCACCACTTGCTATGCATGAATGGGCCAAGAGAATTTCAGATTTTACAAAGTGCTTTGGGCCAAAAGCCCACTCAAGCAAATAGATAAAATCCCCCACAAAGTCTCATTGGCTCATCTCACCATTTTGTTCCAAATCATTGTTTATATACCGATGTTTTAGTGGAGACTGTTAAGTTGAACTTCCACGTAGAATTCATGCTACACTAGTTCACAACTTGAATAGTGGACTATGCCTTGAACTACAAGCTTTCTGTAAATCTAGTTTCACACAAACCCTTGACCGATACTAGGCTACCGCAAGACTTCCCCGCGGGTGGAGCTTATACGTCATACTCCAAAGCCTTTCATGAGTTTATTATAGAGCATCCAACTCTCACGGACTGCGGCGTTTAACAGCCAAGCTCATATAGGTGTATTCCTCAAAAGATGCTCTGCAGGACGACATCTCTGCTTATATACATAAGCCACTTGGAACACATTAAGATAAATATCAACCTGTCATGCAGATCAGGAGAGTATTGCATCATAACGGAGTGGGGTAACCAATATAAGGATACTCTCCTCTCAGCTGACCAACAGCTTATCTCCTACTTCTACTTCACGGGATCTCCAATCACATAGAGTAGGTTACCACTGTGGACAACTCAAACGGTGGGTCTCAAACCCATCTCTCTCGATGCATTATCTATCACATTACGTGATAGACCCTTTGTGAAGGGATCTGCCAGATTTTTAGACGTTTGGATATAATGCAATGTAATAACTCCGGAGTTCTTCAATTTTCTGACAGATTTCAGTCTCCTCTTCACATGTCTTGATGACTTCATATTATCCTTAGAACTGTTTATTTTGACGAACACAGTTTGGTTATCACAGTTCATCAGGATAGCGGGTATTGGTTTTTCAACCACAGGTAAGTCCATCAAGAGCTCACGAAGCCACTCTGCTTCAACAGTGGTTGTGTCTAATGCTGTGAGTTCTGCTTCCATAGTTGACCTCGTTAAGATGGTCTGCTTGCAAGACTTCCAGGAAACAGCGCCACCACCAAGTGTAAACAAATACCCACTTGTGGCCTTAATCTCATCAGCATCAGATATCCAATTGGAATCACTATAACCCTCAAGTACCCTAGGATACCCAGTATAGTGAATCCCATAGCTCGCAGTGCCTTTCAAATACCGCATAACTCTCTCAAGCGCATGTCAATGATCATCTCCCGGATTTGACACAAATCGGCTTAGTTTTCTAACAGCAAACGAGATGTGAGGCCTCGTGGCACTTGCCAAGTACATAAGCGAGCCAATAATCTGAGAGTATCTCAGTTGATCTCTAGCAATCTGTTTATTCTTACGAAGTAGCACGCTAGGATCATATGGTGTTGGAGAGGGCTTACAGTCTCTATACCCAAAATGACTTAAGACCTTTTCCACATAGTGAGACTGAAGCAGAGTAATCGCACCATCATCATCTCTTAGTAGCTTGATGTTCAAGATAACATCAGCTACCCCCCAGATTTTTCATCTCAAAACAGCGAGATAAGAAATCCTTGACATCCTTGATTAAATTGAGGTTGGTCCCAAAAATCAATATGTCGTCGACATATAGACAAAGAATGACTCCCTCGCCCCCACCATGGCGATAGTACACACACTTGTCGGCCTCATTTACAACAAAGCCTTCAGCAGTTAAAGTCCTTTCAAACTTTTCGTGCCACTGCTTAGGAGCTTGCTTAAGGCCATACAACGACTTCAATAACTTACACACCTTGCCCTCTTGACCAGGTACTACAAAACCATCTGGCTGCTCCATGTAAATTTCCTCGTCCAACTCTCCATTGAGGAAAGTTGTCTTAACGTCCATTTGATGAACGAGAAGACCGTGCGAGGCAGCCAATGAAAGTAGCACCCGTATAGTGGTCAATCTGGCCACTGGTGAGTAAGTATCGAAGAAGTCTTCACCTTCTTTTTGAGTATAGCCCTTGGCCACAAGCCTTGCTTTGTACTTCTCAATAGTACCATCAGGCCTAAGCTTTTTCTTGAACACCCACTTACATCCTACAGGTTTGCACCCATAAGGACGTTCAGTAACTTCCCAGTTTCCGTTAGCCAAGATGGAATCCATCTCGCAACGAACAGCTTCCTTCCAGTAGTCAGCATCAAGAGATGCATAGGCTTCTGAAATAGTACTGGGTGTGTCATCCACGAGGTACACAATGAAATCGTCACCAAAGGACTTTGCAGTCCTCTGTCTCTTGCTCCTTACAGGAGTTTCATTGTCATCCTCCTCAGGATTCTCAACGTGTTCTATCGAAATGGTGGTCTCAGGAATCTCGGTTAAATCCTGACCAAATAAAGTAGGAATCTCCTGGTTTGATGAGGTAGGCATATCCTTCATAGGAAATATATCCTCAAAGAAAGTCGCATCATTCAAATCCATAATTGTACCAACACGCATGTCGGATACCTCAGATTTTACTATCAAAAATCTATAGCCAATGCTATGAAAAGCATAACCCAACAGAACACAATCTACGGTTTTTGGTCCAAGCTTGCGCTTCTTGGGGATCGGTATATTGACCTTTGCCAAACATCCCCAAGTACGTAAGTAAGAGAGTTTCAGCCTTTTCCTTTCCCATTCCTCAAATGGGGTAACAGTTTTTGTCTTTGTGGGAACTCGGTTTAGGACATGACATGCAGTCATTAGCGCCTCCCCCCACCATGCCTTGGAGAGACCCGAAGTATCTAACATGGCGTTAACCAAATCAGTTAGAGTTCGGTTATTTCTTTCGGCCACCCCATTTGACTGAGGTTAATAGGGAGGCGTCCTCTCATGTATTATACCATGTTCCGCACAAAACAAAACAAATTCATTGGAAAAGTATTCTCCACCACGATCAGACCTAAGCCGTTTAATCTTTCTATCAAGTTGGTTCTCTACTTCGGCTTTATAGTTTTTGAAGTAAGTTAAAGCCTCATCTTTAGATTTCAGAAGATACACATAACAATATCTAGTAGAGTCATCAATCAACGTCATGAAATATTTCTTTCCACCTTTTGTCATCACACCATTCATCTCACAGAGGTCTGAATGTATAAGTTCCAGTGGTGCCAAGTCTCTTGCCTCTGCAGTCTTATGGGACTTGAGAGGTTGCTTAGCTTGAACGCATACTTGGCACTTGGAAACCTTGACAGTAGGAAACTTCGGAATTAAACTCATATTAGCTAACCGCGTCATGCTACCAAAGTTAATGTGTCAGAGTCGAGAATGCCAAACATTGGACTCATTATCATAACAAATATGATTAACAACTTTGGTGCAAATATCTGACAAAGATAGGCGGAACAAGCCTCCGCATTCATAGCCTTTCCCAACGAATTGTCCATACTTGGAAATTACAACTTTATTGGACTCGAAAACCAACTTAAAACCATCTCGACACAAACGCGAACCGCTAACGAGATTTTTATTGATGGAGGGCACATGATGAACGTTCTTCAGTCGCACGATCTTCCCCGAAGTAAACTTCAGATCCACCGTACCGACCCCACAAACAGTAGCATATGACCCGTTCCCCATCAGCACGGGGGAAGTCCCTGTGACCTGATAAGAAGAAAACATAGAGGCGTCAGCACAGACATGAACATTGGCACCAGTATCAATCAACCAATCAGGAGACTGGCATAATGAAAGAATAGTAGGGACGTACCCAGAGTCTTTCATCTCCGTGTCAATGACAACATTGGCGGTCTTGCCGCCATTCTCAGGTCCGCGCTCCTCATAGCGATTAGGGCAGCTGGAGGCCCAATGCTTTTCACTGCCGCAAACATGGCACACTCCCTTCTTCTTATTAGGATTCTTATTGAAGTTGGTAGGCTGTTATGGCTTGTTCTTTTTATCGAACTTGCCTTTTCCACCAGATTTATTCTTGAAGTTGAACTTGTTGGGCTGATAGTTCTTTTTCTGTACCATATGGGCACTTGAACCACCCTCAGGAACTCGAGCGCGTGTATCCTTTGCTCTCGCCTTCTCTTCAACATCAAGAGTCCCAATGAGATTCGCAACGCAAAACTCTTGCCTCTTGTGTTTTAAAGAAGTAGCAAAGTTGTTCCACGAATGTGGAAGTTTGGCAATAATACCTCCGGCCACAAACTTGTCCGGCAACACACACTTGAAGTGCTCAAGTTATTTGGCAAGCGACTGTATCTCATGCGCTTGTTGAACAACAGAGCGCTCATCAGTCATCTTGTAGTCATAATATTGTTCCATGACATACAACTCGCTGCCAGCGCCCGAGGCCCCAAACTTGGCCTCGAGCGCATCCCTCATGTCCTTGCAGTTATCAAACGACATATATGAATCCACAATGGAATCATCAAGAATACCAAGGAGGGCACCCTTAAAGAGAGTATCGATCTTCTCATAAGCCTCCTGCTGTGCAGGAGTAAGATCGCCCTCGGGCTTTCCCTTGGTGGCGTCATAGCATTGCATGGACTGAAGCCAATACACCGCTCTCGTGCGCCACCGCTTATAGTGCACCCCCTTGAAAGGCGGCGGCTTCATAGACGCAAGTAAGCCAGATGCAGTAAATTGCCTATAATCAGGTTTTTGGATTGTTGAATATATTAGCAATTTAGCATATGATTTAATCCACGAAATAGACAAACAATCCATGGCAATAATGAAACAGATCAAACTAGCCATGCGATCTACTAAAACAGTAGACAATGAGATCACATCTAAAGCAATTACTAGGAACACGACATGCAACATGATCTCAAACACAGAAGAACAGATCACGTACGGTGCAGCGGGTGTGGAGCCGCTGGTGTTGGTGTCACCCATGTCGTTGATGGAGAGGCCGCCGACGTCCGAGAAGAAGTCGTCGTCGGAGAAGTAGTCGTCGTCGCTGTCAGCAGTCGCGCGAGTGCGCTCCCCAAAAACCTGATCGCCCCTCTCCCGTACAAGATCTCGAGAGGCGGAGTTTCGGAGGCCTGCTGTCCCTTCTTGCGGTGCACGCCGGAAGAAGGGATGGAGAAGACTTGAGCGGCGGCGCAACGATCTTGAACGAGGAGGAGGAACCATATGGCGGTGCGGCCAGGGTAGGGTTTGCGCTGTTTATATAGACGCAATGGGGTGGGCCGACGTGGGAGTAGAGCCCACGAAAACGGCGCACAGATTAAGCATAATTAACGCGTCCGTTAATTATAATTAATGCCTCATTAATTTTTCCCGAGCTGCAAAAATATAAGCGTACGCATAGCTTTGTCCTCGGCTCGGCTCATTCCCGAAACCCGACGCGCGCGCGCGCGTCGTGATGAGGCGAGGCGTGGCGAGGCGAGCGAGGAGGAGGAGCGCGCGTGTAGCACTTCTCTTCTCAAGCTCTTACAAGTGCTAGTGGAGCTCACCTTATAAAGATGTGTAGCTCTCCCTCCACTAGAGAGGTGGTACTAAACTTCCCACCACTTGCTATGCTTGAATGGGCCAAGATCATTTCAGATTTTACAAAGTGCTTTGGGCCAAAAGCCCACTCAAGCAAATAGATAAAATCCAACAATCCCCCACAAAGTCTCATTGGATCATCTCATCATTTTGTTCCAAATCATTGTTTATATACCGATGTTTTAGTGGAGACTATTAAGTTGAACTTCCACGTAGAATTCATGATGCACTAGTTCACAACTTGAATAGTGGACTATGCCTTGAACCACAAGCTTTCTGTAAATCTAGTTTCACACAAACCCTTGACCGATACTGGGCTGCCGCAAGACTTCCCCGCGGGTGGAGCTTATACGTCATACTCCAAAGCCTTTCATCAGTTTATTAGAGAGCACCCAACTCTCACGGACTGCGACGTTTAACAGCCAAGCTCATATAGGTGTATTCCTCAAAAGATGCTCTGAAGGACGACATCTCTGCTTATATACATAAGCCACTTGGAACACATTAAGATAAATATCAACCTGCCATGCAGATCAGGAGAGTATTGCATCATAACGGAGTGGGGTAACCAATATAAGGATACTCTCCTCTCAGCTGACCAACAGCTTATCTCCTACTTCTACTTCACGAGATCTCCGATCACATAGAGTAGGTTACCATTGTGGACAACTCAAACGGTGGGTCTCAAACCCATCTCCCTCGATGCATTATCTATCACATTACGTGATAGACCCTTTGTGAAGGGATCTGCCAGATTTTTAGACGTTTGGATATAATCCAATGTAATAACTCCGAAGTTCTTCAATTTTCTGACAGATTTCAGTCTCCTCTTCACATGTCTTGATGACTTCATATTATTGTAACAACCCACATGTAACAAGCTAGCAAACACCATGTAATTTACTTCCTCTGTTGGACTTGTAACTTGGCATGGTGAATGTCTATGTCATTTCATGTGATGATTTAAATTGGCATTGAGATTGGAGCATTGTTGGGTTGATTTCTTTTGCATCCAAGATGATTCAAGAAGGGGATTGGAGTAAATTTTCCCTGTTGCATGCTCACTCTTCTTGATCCCAATTTTGGCCTAGCCATTTCTTTTGCCTTTGCAAGGGTTTTAAAATCCTCAAAGTATTTTTGCCATCATCAAAACCAGGAGCTCTAGTTCAAAGTGATTTTGAATTCAAAATGAGCTCACACTTTTGTTGTTGCCAAAAATGCCCAAATCATTTTTAGAAATTCAGGAATAATGCAAGGATAATTCTACATATTTTTATGTGAATTTTGCACTTGTATTTAATCCAGAATTAACCCCTTTTCCTTTTTCTGTTTTTGTAAATGGAAAAAGGATCCAGCAACCTTTTTCTCTCCTCTGCTCCAAGTCTTGCTGGAGGCCCAGCCCAGCAACCTCAGCTCCGCAGCCCACCTGGGCCTCCGCTAGCGAAGCGTTACGCGGGAGGCACCCTGGCCGCCCGATCAAGATCCGAGGGGGGGGGGGACTCATCGCCTTTCCACCGTGGAGAGGTCCCCTCCCCCTCTTCTCTCACACCGGCGGGCGGGCATCGACGTCGACGCTTGCCGACGTGGCTGGAGGCCGCCCCTCCATATAAGCCGCCCCCTGGAGCCGCAGGACCCCCCTAGGGTTCCGTTTCCCCATCGTTTTCCCCCTCGCCGCCGCCGGGAGAGGTCTCCTCCTCTACCCTGCTTCCGCTCTGTTCCGGTGAGGTCCCGAGCAATTCGCCGCCGCCTCGTGATCTCCCATCGATTCCTTGCTCCACGCCGTCGTGGTGACTGTTGTTTGTGCGTTTTCCCCTTCAGGAGCGTGCCGGGAGGAGCAGGACGTCCCCGAGCTGTGGATCCCCGCCGCGGGCCGTCTTCTTCCTCGACGCCGTCGTCAGCGTCTTCTTCCTCTACGGCAAGGCTGGGACGCTCGAAGCGACCCACAAGGTGAGCTAACGCCCACGCCTTCACCCGTAGCGTCGCGTAGCAGTCCATCCACGGTAGCAGTAGGCCATCTACCGCGTAGTTCGTCGCCGGCGAGGAAGTCGTGATCACCGTGCCCGTGGTGCGTCTCGAACGACCTCCCGCGTGCTCCAGGAGTGTCCAGAGTGCGTTTCTGGTACCAAAGGAGCCCCCTTGCCGCGTAGCTTCTTTGGGTTTCACCGTGTCTGAACTCTGCGCGTCTCTGTCAGTCAGATCCGCCACGGATTCAGGCGAGCATAGCATCCCCTCTGGTGAGATCCAGGACGGGGCCGGGACATCCACGTGATCGTGGTACTTCCCTCTCGCGCTGCAAGCGATTCCGTGGCCAGAGGCGTCGTGTGCTCGTCGCACGGTTCGCCTGAAGTAGGATGCACGGTGGTGTCTGAAACTGCAGTTCAGAGCCGCCGCAACAGTGCTGTTCCGCTGAAGCTAGCAAGCAGTAGAGATGGAGCTAGGAGCCATGGCGCGCGTCGTCGTGTAGTGCTAGGTGCCTTCTCGGTTTCGTTCCATGGCAGGGTGGCCGGAGCTTGCCTGTACACGGCACGCGGTTCGCCGCAGTAGAGCGTCGCCGACGAAGTTCAGAGTTTTCAGGTGTTCAAGGTTCAGTAACCTGGGCCTTGAACCTTACCTAGCACGCGTAGCGTATATGTTCAGAAACGCTTCGTGGCGCAGTGGTAGCGAGCGTGGAGACGAGCAGCGAGTCGCGGGTTCGATTCCAGCCGACGCCCCCCCATTTTTTGTTTTTTCTCCTGAGGCTGACGACTGGGACCCGCTTGTCAGCGAGCCAAGCCGCGTGGGCTGAGCCCATTGCGGGCCAGAGAGGTTGGATGGGCTGGAATCGCCCGAGAGCAGCCCATGGAGGCTGATTCCTTGTTCTTTTTATTTCTTTTCTTTTTCTTTGATTTTCTTTTCTGTTTAAATTCAAATTTGAATTTGCCTCCAAATTCAAATATGTTTTGAACATCTTTTGCAAATAGGGGCATGCCTTATATGTTTTTGGGGTAGCTTGAGCTACTACACCCCATGGCGAGGTCCATTTTTGCATCTGACCCCTTTAAAAAAATTGAAGTATGGTCATTTTGCAAATAAACCCCTTTTACCTTTTCTTTGTTTTTGTAAATTGGTTCAAATTTTAAATTGCCCATGTCATATATGATTCTTGGGTAGTTTTGCACAAGGAGTTGCATGGTGATGATGATTTCATCATCTGAACCTATTTCAAATTCATGTGGTACAATTTTGCACTCAGCCCCCTGAACTTCAGTTGAATTTGCAACTGCCCTTGCAAACTCAAATTGAGACATATCATATATGTTTTGGGGTGCTTTTCTGCAAGGAGTTCAGCAGTGATGTTTTCATGATGTGTTGTGCAACTTTTGAGACAAGGTGTGATCACCTGGTTCAGAAGCTTTCAGATCTGTCTGCCTGCAACATTTCAACTTCAGTGCATTGGAAATGTTGTACATCTGATATTTTCAAGTCTGTTCCAAGTCATCTTCTTTATTCAAGTCAGCCCCTAGCATATTGTCACATGCCTAGTGGCTGGTCTCCATCAACTGTTGCACCTTCCATGTGTCAACTTCACCGACACTACTCCGTCTCCGGAATCATCGTTTGCTTTCATGTTATTTAAATTCTTGTAATGCTTGTTGATCATGTCATGCTATCATGCTACTTGCACCTAAATTAAGGCTTAGACCAAAGCCATTACAATGTAAATAAGTGCATATGAAGTTGATGACTTATCGTCATCACCTTCATTTAAATTTTACTAGACAGGGTCATACCATGTAAATAAAACTTGAACATGCCATCCTTGTTTGAGTTTGCTCAGTTGCTTACTTGTGTGTTTCCTTGCCGGTATCTTACGTTAGCACCCGAGACTGACGAGGAGACTTACGTGGAGCTGTCCGACGCCGAGCACGAGGGTACCGTCAGTGCTGCTTCGACTACCTTACCAGGCAAGGGGGAGATCTGTGTCATTACTTTATAACTTTCTGCTCATGCCTAGCTGTAGAACTAGAACGTTGTTGCTTGATCCTATCTACCTTATATGCCATGTTTAAACCCATACAGCCATGATCCCCACATCCCAGCAAACCTTTGTACTGCTAAGTTACCGCTGCACAGACATTGCTTAGTATGGATAGAAAACTTGCTGCTTACCTTATATATATTCATGGATGGGATATCGTGCTATAAAAGAAGTTGGTTGATATTTATTATGGCTAAATGATGTTAATTTATATTAGACGAAAGGTGGAAGGCTGGACTATCCCCGTCTGGTGCTTTGTTCCATTTGAGTCGCCTAGGACCCGAGTTCCGGGTATTGTGTTTCTTGACGAGCGTGCCTAATCGTGTGTGGGGTTTTATGGGGCCCCCTTGTCTTACCTACCTAGCTCCGTACAACTCTAGTGGTGGCCCGAGCTGATTTACATTTGCAACTGCGTGTGTGTTGGTTGGTACCCCAGCTGTTTTCGAAACAACCCGGGCCAGCGGAGACATGGTTTCTCTCGCTGGTCCACACTTGGCGAGCTAGGGGTCCCCTGAATATTCAGGTGTGACTTACCGACCTTAGCCTGACGGTAGAGACCGATTCGAGAGCGTGGCCAGCTTTTGGGTTGGGTGTCGACTCACCGGGGGCCACCCGGAATTGTGCGTTGTTAGTTAGAGGGACTCTGACGTTCCGGAGTTTCAGGCGCTTACCTAGCCAAGAGGAAACCGGGCGTACATGCGACGTCTATAATGGACAGTTGGTACACCCCTGCAGGGTAAATCTTTTCGAAAAGCCGTGTCCGCGGTTATGGACTACTTGAGACCTACTCCTTGTTCATAGAATAACATCAATTGTAATCATGTTGTAAAACTTGACAAACCGTGTGTGTGCCTTGGTTGTCTTTCTCGTCCAAGGGGGACCGAGAGGGAAACGAGGTTGTGTTATGTTTGCGTAAGTAGGTGAATAGCTGACTTATGACACGTTGTCAACGTACTTCTTGGATCTCATCTCTATTCCGATAGAACGAGTAGCCACCATATATGCTAGTACGGCTGTAACCTGTCTCTGTCTTTACCTTACCTGTAGCGTTAGTTATTCCGTAATGACATGTTCTCACCCCCGTTTACATTTCGGTCTTTACCGCTTTGCCTGATCGGCCGCTGCAGTGGACTACTACCTCGACCCCAGCACCGGACGTTACTTCGTGGAGGTGCCCCCGGAGGACGAAGACGAGTACGAGTACCTCGACCAGTAGGATCTTTTAGTTGGGCTCAGACGTTCCCGTGGGTGGATATTTATGTGTAGCCCTCTCTAGGGCAATTTGGTTCTTGACCGTACTCGGTCCCTACTATGCTTCCGCTTGATGTTTTGATGTATTGATGAGATGTACTCATGATGATGTTGTATTCTTAGACAGTGGCGTTGTATGCCCTGCTCTATGTTTCTATCTATATGTATTTCCTTTCTTATAGAGTTATGCTTATATACCTGTTGTCGAGAATCCGGCAGCGACACGAGTGCGAGTGTCGTGCGCCGGTGGCGTCTGATGCGCTTCTAACTCCGACCGGACGTGAAAGCGACTAGTTAGAGTTAGTACTGTATCAGGGGCATTACAACTTGGTATCAGAGAAGGACTGACTGTAGGACCCTTTACTGGCCGAAGTTGAGTCTAGAAACTATTTTGGTAGTTATATAGGAAAAATTTCGGAGAGTAGGACCTCTTTCCGTTTTCTCCTTATCCCACCCTCCCACCCCTTTTTCCGTGAGGAAGTGAAACGATGTTTTGTCTCTGCAACTTATCCCCTTTCAAAACAATCTAGGTTCTCGTTTACATGAGGCTCCGATTCCTCTATAATTTTTTGCTAGCGACGAGATGTGTTGGCGTCTTTGAGACCACTGAGCCGCCACTTGGGGTTGACTGCTCTACCTCGCTTACGGCGTACCCCAGGTGAAACGTCCATACAGGATTGGCGGGCATCCTATGGTAATATGGATGTGGTGTCTTTCCCCTATGGACGACCGTGATGGCGGGCCGCTCAGGGCAGATGTCTCATTGTTCAGGTTTCCAACCGCTCGTATATATTGTTGTGTGCTCGCTAGCAGATTATTATCTTGGATTCGGATGTTCTTGGTTTGGGAATTCCAGTAGCACCTAGCTATCGACTTTCCGGGTTAACCTTGGTGGAATTTCAGCCTTCGGCTTTCTCATACCTCGTGAGGAAGTTTTGTTGTCAATATTGCTTTAACTCTGGTTACTTCAATGATTCGTTCATGTTCTCATAAGTGTACCTGTATACAGGATGCCAAGAGCGAACATGCCGCCGCCAGAGAACCCTATCCTTGGGGAGGCTGTAGCCGCAGTGGCTCAGGGCACAGCTGCGATCCTTCAGACGCTGCAGAACCAGGGTGCTCAGAGGAATGATCGACCACAGTACACCACGCTGCAGCAGTTCCTTGCGATCAGCCCCCCAGGTTCTCCGAGGCTCGAGACCCGCTGGAGGCGGATGACTGGATCGCTGAAATCAAGAAGCACTTCAATGCCAACGCCGTCAGACCCGTCGACTACGTCACCTTCGCCTCCTTCCAGCTTCAGGGTGCCGCAGGCAGTTGGTTCTCGACGTACAAGGCCAACAAGGGTGATGCAGAGATCACGTGGGAGGATTTCGTCAGGGATTTCAGAGCTGCTCATATTCCCAGTGGTCTGATCGAGAGGAAGCGCGAGGAGTTCTTAGCTCTGAGGCAGGGGGACAGGTCTGTGCAGGAGTATAACCTGGCCTTCGTCAGGCTTGCCAGGTATGCTCCAGAGGAGGTCTCGTCAGAGGCCAAGCGCATTGCCAGGTTCCGCGGTGGTCTTGCCACGGACATCAAGTATGCGCTCACCTTGTCCACGCCAAGCCTGTTCTCAGAGTTCGTCGACCAGGCTATCAGACAGGAGTCAGCGGAGGCAGAGCGTTCTGCAGAGAAGAGGAAGCAGAGAGAGCACAGTTCAGCAGTGATGGTCCACAAGAAGGCCAAGTCCTGGGTTGCAGAGCCACAGTCTCAGCAGCAGCGTCAGCAGTTTCAGCAGAGGGGGGCAGTTGTCCGCACTTTTGCCCGCCCTCCCGTCCCAGTGCAGCACGGGCCTCGCTCTACTCCACCCTCCGCGAGGCCGCCTGCTCCACAGGGCCAGCCCAGGCCAGAGATCACGTGCTTCAAGTGTGGCAAGCCGGGCCACAAGTCTCCACAGTGCACCGACCCTCGTTACGCCAGGCTGCCTCCGCCCCCACCTCGCTCTACACCGAGCAACGCGATGGTGCGGGCCCATCCACGAGCGCTCAGGGTGAACAACGTGACTGTGGCAGAGCCTCAGCAGTCGTCCGAGATTGTGCTTTGTAGGTTACTTGTGTGTTCAGTCCTAGCGACAGTTTTGTTTGATTCCGGAGCTTCCCATTCCTTCATGTCCAAGTCCTTTGCTCAGAGATTTGACTTTCAGTCAGAGGTGTTGCCTTCACCTTTGGCCATTTCTTCCCCGGGTTCCAAGATGAGCTCAGCTATCAGAGTTCCTAAGGTGCAGATTCAGATTCAGGGTCTTCTTTTCTCAGCATCCTTGATCTTGCTTCCAAGTTCCGACATTGATGTCATTTTGGGCATGGATTGGCTTGTCAAGTACAAGGCCAAGATTGATTGTCCGTCCAAGACCGTGTTGCTGACGCACGATTCAGGCGCAGAGATTTGGTACAGTTGTCGCTCGACAGTGGGATCAGCACAGTTGTACGCTCTGAACGCTGGAGTTGCTCCATTGATCGAGGAGGTCAGAGTTGTTCGAGAGTTTCCAGATGTCTTCCCGGAGGAGTTGCCAGGTATTCCACCCGTGCGTGCTATTGAGTTCGTGATCGAGCTAGAACCTGGTACACAGCCGATATCTCGGCAGCCTTACAAGATGTGCCCGGAAGAGCTGATTGAGTTGAAGGAACAGTTGGTGAAGCTTGAGAAAGATGGGCTCATTCGTCCGAGCACTTCCCCTTGGGGTGCCCCGTGTCTTTTTGTGAAGAAGAAAGATGGTACTAGTCGGTTAGTTCAAGACTACCGTGGTATCAACAAGAAGACAATTAAAAACAAGTACCCTTTGCCCAACATCAATGATCTATTTGAGCAATTGCATGGAGCAAAGGTGTTTTCAAAGCTTGATCTAAAGATGGGGTACCACCAGATTCGTGTCCGTGAGGAGGACATTCCTAAGACAGCCTTCCGCACTCGTTATGGACTGTACGAGTTTACGGTCATGACGTTTGGCTTTTCAAACGCACCTCCGACGTTCATGAGGGCCATGAACTATGTGTTTCAAGAATGGTTGGATGTGTTCGTACTCCTCTACCTCGACGACATCCTTGTCTTCTCCAAGTCAGAGGCTGAGCATGAGGAGCATCTCAGATTGGTGTTGCAGAAGTTGAGAGATCACCAGTTTTATGCCAAGTTCTCCAAGTGTGAGTTCTGGAAGAATAAGGTCAACTTCCTTGGCCATATCATTTCCTCAGAGGGCATTGCTGTTGACCCAGACAGAGTCCGGACGATCCAGGATTGGACTCCGCCAAAGAATGTCAAGCAGCTGAGGAGTTTTCTCGGACTTGCCAGCTATTGCAGGAAGTTTGTCGAGAATTTCTCCAAGATAGCAAAGCCGATGACCGAGCTGTTGTGCAAGGGCAAGAAGTACTCTTGGTCACAGGCTTGCCAGACAGCTTTTGACGAGTTGAAGCTGAGGTTGACCACAGCTCCGATCCTTACGCCGCCAGATGAGTCACAGCCGTTTCAAGTTTTCTGTGACGCCTCGTTGAATGGCCTTGGCGGAGTGTTGATGCAGGGAAAGAATATTGTGGCTTACACCTCCAGACAGTTGAGACAGGCTGAGAGGAATTATCCGACCCACGATCTTGAGCTGGCTGCAGTAATTCATGCGTTGGTTACTTGGCGACACCTCCTCCTAGGGAGGAAGGTTGATGTGTTCACCGATCACAAAACCTTAAAGTACTTATTCACGCAGCCTAACCTGAACTTGAGGCAAAGGAGGTGGCTCGAGACTATTACTGAGTACTCCGTGGATATTCAGTATACGCCTGGCAAGGCGAATGCCATAGCTGATGCGTTGAGCCGCAAGGGTGATTGCAACAGTGTCCAGGTGCAGAAGATACACCCTGATTTGTGTGAGGCATTTCGAAGGCTGAATCTCGAGCTAGTTCCAGCAGGCTATCTAGCCAACCTTGTGGTAGAGCCCACTATCCGTGAGAGGATTCGTGAAGCTCAGTCTGGTAGCTTGATGATTCAGAAATTCAAGCAGGGTGTTGCCGCCTCAGTTCCGAAGTACGGTTGCTTTTCAGTGCATAATGACGGCACCGTGATGTTCGAGGAGAGAGTTGTTGTTCCCAAAGAAGGAGGTCTCAGAGAGGTAGTCTTGAGAGAAGCCCATGACTCAAAGTTGTCTATCCACCCTGGTAGCACCAAGATGTATCAGGACCTCAAGCAGAACTTTTGGTGGACTCGTATGAAGCGGGATGTTGCCCGTTTTGTCTCCCAGTGTGATGTGTGCAGGAGAGTGAAAGCACATCATCAGAAACCTGCAGGGCTACTTCAGCCAATTGAAATTCCAGAGTGGAAATGGGATCAGATTGAGATGGATTTCATCACAGGTTTCCCTTTGTCGCAGAAGAAGAACAATGCCATCTTTGTTGTCATTGACAATCTCTCCAAAGTTGCCCACTTCTTTCCAGTGAAGGACTCCATTTCAGCAGCTCAGTTGGCGGATTTGTACACCGCACGAGTTGTATCTTTGCATGGCATCCCCAAGAAGATCAGTTCTGATCGAGGCAGTCTTTTCACCTCCAAGTTCTGGCAGGCCTTTCAAAAGGCGATTGGTACGACAGTGTTGTTCAGTACCGCTTATCACCCTCAGACCAGTGGGCAGGTTGAGCGTGTGAATCAAATTCTTGAGGACATGTTGAGGGCATGTGTCATCTCGTTTGGCATGAAGTGGGAAGAGTGCTTGCCGTATGCCGAGTTCTCATACAACAACAGCTATCAAGCAAGTCTGCAAGCAGCGCCGTTTGAAGTCTTGTATGGTCGCAAGTGCAGGACACCTTTGAACTGGTCCGAGACAGGCGAGAGGCAGCTGTTCGGTCCAGATGTGATCCAAGAGGCAGAGGACAGAGTGAAGATTGTCCGAGAGAACTTAAAGGCAGCACAGTCTAGGCAGAAGGCCTATTATGACAAGAAGCACCGTGGTGTTGACTTCAAAGTTGGTGACTTCGCATACCTCAAAGTGTCTCCACTTCGGGGCACTCACCGCTTTGGGATCAAAGGCAAGTTGGCTCCCAGGTTCGTTGGTCCGTTCCGCATCCTCGAGACTCGGGGACCTCTTGCGTTCCGCCTCGAGCTTCCAGACACCTTGGCTATGGTGCATGATGTGTTCCACTTGTCTCAGTTGAAGAAGTGTTTCAAGCAGCCAGAGCAGGCAGTGGACTTGGGCGAGATCCAGCTCAGTGCGGATCTTTCTTACTCAGAGCGTCCAGTCTGTGTTCTTTACTCGTCCGAGCGCAAGACTCGCAACAAGACCGTCAAGTTCCTCAAAGTGCAATGGGCACATCACTCGGAGAAGGAAGCAACATGGGAGCGTGAAGATCATCTCCGTTCTGAGTATCCCGAGCTTTTTCTTGCTTAGATCTCGGGACGAGATCCTATGTTGGTAGGGGAGAGCTGTAACAGCCCACATGTAACAAGCTAGCAAACACCATGTAATTTACTTCCTCTGTTGGACTTGTAACTTGGCATGGTGAATGTCTATGTCATTTCATGTGATGATTTAAATTGGCATTGAGATTGGAGCCTTGTTGGGTTGATTTCTTTTGCATCCAAGATGATTCAAGAAGGGGATTGGAGTAATTTTTCCCTGTTGCATGCTCACTCTTCTTGATCCCAATTTTGGCCTAGCCATTTCTTTTGCCTTTGCAAGGGTTTTAAAATCCTCAAAGTATTTTTGCCATCATCAAAACCAGGAGCTCTAGTTCAAAGTGATTTTGAATTCAAAATGAGCTCACACTTTTGTTGTTGCCAAAAATGCCCAAATCATTTTTAGAAATTCAGGAATAATGCAAGGATAATTCTACATATTTTTATGTGAATTTTGCACTTGTATTTAATCCAGAATTAACCCCTTTTCCTTTTTCTATTTTTGTAAATGGAAAAAGGATCCAGCAGCCTTTTTCTCTCCTCTGCTCCAAGTCTTGCTGGAGGCCCAGCCCAGCAGCCTCAGCTCCGCAGCCCACCTGGGCCTCCGCCAGCGAAGCGTTACGCGGGAGGCACCCTGGCCGCCCGATCAAGATCCGAGGGGGGGGGGACTCATCGCCTTTCCACCGTGGAGAGGTCCCCTCCCCCTCTTCTCTCACACCGGCGGGCGGGCATCGACGTCGACGCCTGCCGACGTGGCTGGAGGCCGCCCCTCCATATAAGCCGCCCCCTGGAGCCGCAGGACCCCCCTAGGGTTCCGTTTCCCCATCGTTTTCCCCCTCGCCGCCGCCGGGAGAGGTCTCCTCCTCTGCTCTGCTTCCGCTCTGTTCCGGTGAGGTCCCGAGCAATTCTCCACCGCCTCGTGATCTCCCATCGATTCCTTGCTCCACGCCGTCGTGGTGACTGTTGTTTGTGCGTTTTCCCCTTCAGGAGCGTGCCGGGAGGAGCAGGACGTCCCCGAGCTGTGGATCCCCGCCGCGGGCCGTCTTCTTCCTCGACGCCGTCGTCAGCGTCTTCTTCCTCTACGGCAAGGCTGGGACGCTCGAAGCGACCCACAAGGTGAGCTAACGCCCACGCCTTCACCCGTAGCGTCGCGTAGCAGTCCATCCACGGTAGCAGTAGGCCATCTACCCCGTAGTTCGTCGCCGGCGAGGAAGTCGTGATCACCGTGCCCGTGGTGCGTCTCGAACGACCTCCCGCGTGCTCCAGGAGTGTCCAGAGTGCGTTTCTGGTACCAAAGGAGCCCCCTTGCCGCGTAGCTTCTTTGGGTTTCACCGTGTCTGAACTCTGCGCGTCTCTGTCAGTCAGATCCGCCACGGATTCAGTTGAGCATAGCATCCCCTCCGGTGAGATCCAGGACGGGGCCGGGACATCCACGTGATCGTGGTACTTCCCTCTCGCGCTGCAAGCGATTCCGTGGCCAGAGGCGTCGTGTGCTCGTCGCACGGTTCGCCTGAAGTAGGATGCACGGTGGTGTCTGAAACTGCAGTTCAGAGCCGCCGCAACAGTGCTGTTCCGCTGAAGCTAGCAAGCAGTAGAGATGGAGCTAGGAGCCATGGCGCGCGTCGTCGTGTAGGGCTAGGTGCCTTCTCGGTTTCGTTCCATGGCAGGGTGGCCGGAGCTTGCCTGTACACGGCACGCGGTTCGCCGCAGTAGAGCGTCGCCGACGAAGTTCAGAGTTTTCAGGTGTTCAAGGTTCAGTAACCTGGGCCTTGAACCTTACCTAGCACGCGTAGCGTATATGTTCAGAAACGCTTCGTGGCGCAGTGGTAGCGAGCGTGGAGACGAGCAGCGAGTCGCGGGTTCGATTCCAGCCGACGCCCCCCCATTTTTTGATTTTTCTCCTGAGGCTGACGACTTGGACCCGCTTGTCAGCGACCCAGGCCGCGTGGGCTGAGCCCATTGCGGGCCAGAGAGGTTGGATGGGCTGGAATCGCCCGAGAGCAGCCCATGGAGGCTGATTCCTTGTTCCTTTTATTTCTTTTCTTTTTCTTTGATTTTCTTTTCTGTTTAAATTCAAATTTGAATTTGCCTCCAAATTCAAATCTGTTTTGAACATCTTTTGCAAATAGGGGCATGCCTTATATGTTTTTGGGGTAGCTTGAGCTACTGAACCCCATGGTGAGGTCCATTTTTGCATCTGCCCCTTTAAAAAAATTGAAGTATGGTCATTTTGCAAATAAACCCCTTTTACCTTTTCTTTGTTTTTGTAAATTGGTTCAAATTTTAAATTGCCCATGTCATATATGATTCTTGGGTAGTTTTGCACAAGGAGTTGCATGGTGATGATGATTTCATCATCTGAACCTATTTCAAATTCATGTGGTGTAATTTTGCACTCAGCCCGCTGAACTTCAGTTGAATTTGCAACTGCCCTTGCAAACTCAAATTGAGACATATCATATATGTTTTGGGGTGCTTTTCTGCAAGGAGTTCAGCAGTGATGTTTTCATGATGTGTTGTGCAACTTTTGAGACAAGGTGTGATCACCTGGTTCAGAAGCTTTCAGATCTGTCTGCCTGCAACATTTCAACTTCAGTGCATTGGAAATGTTGTTCATCTGATCTTTTCAAGTCTGTTCCAAGTCATCTTCTTTCTTCAAGTCAGCCCCTAGCATATTGTCACATGCCTAGTGGCTGGTCTCCATCAACTGTTGCACCTTCCATGTGTCAACTTCACCGACACTACTCCGTCTCCGGAATCATCGTTTGCTTTCATGTTATTTAAATTCTTGTAATGCTTGTTGATCATGTCATGCTATCATGCTACTTGCACCTAAATTAAGGCTTAGACCAAAGCCATTACAATGTAAATAAGTGCATATGAAGTTGATGACTTATCGTCATCACCTTCATTTAAATTTGACTAGACAGGGTCATACCATGTAAATAAAACTCGAACATGCCATCCTTGTTTGAGTTTGCTCAGTTGCTTACTTGTGTGTTTCCTTGCCGGTATCTTACGTTAGCACCCGAGACTGACAAGGAGACTTACGTGGAGCTGTCCGACGCCGAGCACGAGGGTACCGTCAGTGCTGCTTTGACTACCTTACCAGGCAAGGGGGAGATCTGTGTCATTACTTTATAACTTTTTGCTCATGCCTAGCTGTAGAACTAGAACGTTGTTGCTATATCCTATCTACCTTATATGCCATGTTTAAACCCATACAGCCATGATCCCCACATCCCAGCAAACCTTTGTACTGCTAAGTTACCGCTGCACAGCCATTGCTTAGTATGGATAGAAAACTTGCTGCTTAACTTATATATATTCATGGATGGGATATCGTGCTATAAAAGAAGTTGGTTGATATTTATTATGGCTAAATGATGTTAATTTATATTAGACGAAAGGTGGAAGGCTGGACTATCCCCGTCTGGTGCTTTGTTCCATTTGAGTCGCCTAGGACCCGAGTTCCGGGTATTGTGTTTCTTGACGAGCGTGCCTAATCATGTGTGGGGTTTTATGGGCCCCCCTTGTCTTACCTACCTAGCTCCGTACAACTCTAGTGGTGGCCCGAGCTGATTTACATTTGCAACTGCGTGTGTGTTGGTTGGTACCCCAGCTGTTTTCGAAACAACCCGGGCCAGCGGAGACATGGTTTCTCTCGCTGGTCCACACTTGGCGAGCTAGGGGTCCCCTGAATATTCAGGTGTGACTTACCGACCTTAGCCTGACGGTAGAGACCGATTCGAGAGCGTGGCCAGCTTTTGGGTTGGGTGTCGACTCACCGGGGGCCACCCGGAATTGTGCGTTCTTAGTTAGAGGGACTCTGACGTTCCGGAGTTTCATGCGCTTACCTAGCCAAGAGGAAACCGGGCGTACATGCGACGTCTATAATGGACAGTTGGTACACCCCTGCAGGGTAAATCTTTTCGAAAAGCCGTGTCCGCGGTTATGGACTACTTGAGACCTACTCCTTGTTCATAGAATAACATCAATTGTAATCATGTTGTAAAACTTGACAAACCGTGTGTGTGCCTTGGTTGTCTTTCTCGTCCAAGGGGGACCGAGAGGGAAACGAGGTTGCGTTATGTTTGCGTCAGTAGGTGAATAGCTGACTTATGACACGTTGTCAACGTACTTCTTGGATCTCATCTCTATTCCGATAGAACGAGTAGCCACCATATATGCTAGTACGGCTGTAACCTGTCTCTGTCTTTACCTTACCTGTAGCGTTAGTTATTCCGTAATGACATGTTCTCACCCCCGTTTACATTTCTGTCTTTACCGCTTTGCCTGATCGGCCGCTGCAGTGGACTACTACCTCGACCCCAGCACCGGACGTTACTTCGTGGAGGTGCCCCCGGAGGACGACGACGAGTACAAGTACCTCGACCAGTAGGATCTTATAGTTGGGCTCAGACGTTCCCGTGGGTGGATATTTATGTGTAGCCCTCTCTAGGGCAATTTGGTTCTTGACCGTACTCGGTCCCTACTATGCTTCCGCTTGATGTTTTGATGTATTGATGAGATGTACTCATGATGATGTTGTATTCTTAGACAGTGGCGTTGTATGCCCTGCTCTATGTTTCTATCTATATGTATTTCCTTTCTTATAGAGTTATGCTTATATACCTGTTGTCGAGAATCCGGCAGCGACACGAGTGCGAGTGTCGTGCGCCGGTGGCGTCTGATGCGCTTCTAACTCCGACCGGACGCGAAAGCGACTAGTTAGAGTTAGTACCGCATCAGGGGCATTACAATTATCCTTAGAACTGTTTATTTTGACGATCACAGTTTTGTTATCACAGTTCATCAGGATAGCGGGTATTGGTTTTTCAACCACAGGTAAGTCCATCAAGAGCTCACGAAGCCACTCTGCTTCAACAGTGGTTGTGTCTAATGCTGTGAGTTCTGCTTCCATAGTTGACCTCGTTAAGATGGTCTGCTTGCAAGACTTCCAGGAAACAGCGCCACCACCAAGTGTAAACAAATACCCACTTGTGGCCTTAATCTCATCAGCATCAGATATCCAGTTGGAATCACTATAACCCTCAAGTACCCTAGGATACCCAGTATAGTGAATCCCATTGCTATGCATGAATGGGCCAAGAGAATTTCAGATTTTACAAAGTGCTTTGGGCCAAAATCCCACTCAATCAAATAGATAAAATCCAACAGCCCTAACCAACACTCGATCTAGAGAAATATCCCAATGCCCTGGGTCACCATACACTCGTTCAGGTTGACCCGCTGGATCTCCGCGAGATCTGAAAGAATATGGGAGTGGCGATCGGATCATTGGTGACTCAAAAGGAAAATGGTAAGTGCATGGTGTCTGCTGCAAGATTGGAAGGGTCACGATCTGATGAGATCATTTACCGGATCCATGAAAGGATGGAGGGATTCAAATCGTCCTTAGTTACATAGCAGTGAATCAGAGGAATGGCGAGTGGGATTGGAATACTTCACCAAGAATGGGGTCTGGTATATAAAAATTTGTCGCCTCTAAAAGGCATTAGTAAGGTTGCATCTGTTATTCCCAAGGATCGAGTAGATGCAGATGAATGGAACGAAATGGAAAGGTCTACTAAAAGATGGTGTAGGGTCTCATATGAAGTATATAGACGCTTCCATCCATTTCCAAAATGGAAGCGCATATTGAATCCATCGCGACACATGACACTGCCATATTCCTCGAATTTCAAACATATTTACAACAAGCATACAAGTGCATTATTACAAAACAACAACAACGGAGAATACAAAGTTTGAAGAAAGACAACAACAAGTGCCTAAGAGGCAAAGAGAAAAGCATCGATCCCATAACCACTTAGGTCCAGGCTCCTCGTTGGGATTCACTAAAGTAGTTGTCGTCAAATCTTCACGTGGAACATCGTCGATCATCATACTTGTTTGCCGATGTAGAACCATGGAAAACGTCGAGTGTAGTACCATGAGTACATGGGGGTACTCAGCTAGCCTCAACTATACCCAACAAGGCATATCAAAAATCACCCTACCATAATTAACTAGCTCACGGTAAGGATGGGGTAAGTGGTGAGGTTGTTGCTGCCACACTAGCATGTATATCAAGTGGCTAACTGTAACACACCAAGTGTCATGCTACAGTAATCCCTTTATGTTAATAACAAATCACTGTGATTAATCTTGTCCTAATCATCATGGATTCAAATCACCATTTAAAATCCCCTTTTGATAGATTTAAAAACAAAGGTGGAAATAAAACTTAATCCAAAAATGGTGCAACCAATTTTATGAAATACCTAATAACCAGTAGGTCATAATAGAATAGAGTTGGGGATTTATCAAATTATTTAAATGATTTAAACAAATCAAAACAGTAGCTAAAGGAGTCATAATAAATTCTTTGCAATTTATATAATATTCAAATGAATTTATTTCTTCTCCAAACTTTTTGTAGATGGGCACAATTATATAATATGAATATTGGGATCACTTACACATTTTACACAATTCAATTGATGGTTAGACAAAAATATAAACAGAAAAGAAAATAGAAATGCAAAAATGGTAAAACTTTAAATGTTGCCCAGGGCAACCACCAACCGGGCCCAGCTGGCCCAGCCCATCTCCCTCCCCTTGTCTTCTTCCTCCCTCCCCTGTTCACCATGCGTGGCGGGCATCCCTCGGTCGAGCCGCGCTGTGCCGCCGTGGCGGCCATCCGCCAGCTCCCTAGAGGCTAAGGACCACCCCGAGCCCCTGCCTCCGCAAACCCTAGCCTACCCCTCCCTTTGAGATCCCCTCGCATCGCCGTCCACCCTCCTTGTCTCGCTCGCCGGCCGAACCTGTGGACACGCCGCCGTCGTGCTCGTGGCCAACGGTCACCTCCGGCCCATCCATCGCGCCCAGGAGCTACACAACGGAGGTCTTCATCGGCAGCACTGCGAGATCAAGGCCGAGGAGCATCACATGCGTCACCATCTTCATCCTCTCCGTCGACGACCGCCGCACCGTGCCATCAAATCCGCCATCGTCCTCGCCGAGGTCTGTTGGGATACGGGGCAGAAAACAATAATTTTTCCTACCTACAAAACCGGAACCCAAGATCTATGATATGGTGATGTAATGTAACGGAGGGAATCGGTGTTCATACCTTTGAAGACTGAAAGAGGGAAACGTTCTATGAACGTGGTTGGCGTAGACTCTGAACCTACGACCTCCCTATCGTGTAGAAGACCACCAGCGATGAAGACTCCTGGCGACCTCCGGCGATGAAGTAGCACCACAAGTGTAGTGCCTCGAGGAGATTACACACTTACGATGCAACCGATGTTCCCTCCGGGCTTCAAACCAGGCGAGCAGCGGAAAGAAGACGGATTTGGATCTGACTCCGGCAGAGCGACGACGTTCTTTGGTGGAGAACTCCGATGGTACGAATTAACGCCCCCTCGTTGGTTACCCAAAGTGGAAGGTTGAGATGTAGACAACGGTAATTTCCCTCAGTGAAGATACCAAGGTTTGTCTCCAGCAGGACTCCAGCAACGACAGGTAGGTGACAACGACGCCAGAGATTGGCGGTTGGCGTGGACCTGCACACACAACAAATAACTTTGCTCCCAACGAGTACAAAGGGGTTGTCAATCCCTCCGGCCTTGTTGTTTACAAAGGATAAAACACACAGGATAATAATGATAGTGATAGCAACGGAAAAGTAAATACTGAAAGTAAATTGATAGTGTAAACAGTGTTGGAAATATGGACCGGGGTCCTATGATGTTCACTAGTGATGTCTCTCTCCCAAAAGACGATAAAATAGCCATGCGAGGTAAATTTTTTACAGCTGGGCAATTGATAGGATTATGTGCGCAAACCAATGCTAATTATGTTATGAAGAAAGGAAGAGGCTCAAAAGCATGGGCGGTACGCTAAGACAAGTAGACCGAAATCCATCTGCATCTACCTACTAATCATCCACCTTGAGATATCTATCCAGAACATCTCGCTAGTATTAAGTTGCGAATCCCACCCAAAGTGTAAACTCAAAGCAACGGACAACTGCATTAAAGAACTTTGCGTAAAGTAAACAATCCTTGCACCCGCAAGTACAAGCACCGTTGTTTTCCCCCTTGTGGCAACAACACATCCCCTAGACTCATGTTTCTGTCACTCAAGCTAGTCATCGGGGGGCATGAACCCACAATCATGCATAACGCTCCCTCTTGAGGTCACTACCTACTACTTGGCCAAAGCAATAAACAGCAACGGAGAACATGCAAAAATTACTCAAGAACATAAATATAAAAGAGGATAAACAAATATATTACTCAAACACAATCTGAACATAATCTCATAATCCATCGGATCCCAGCAAACTCAGCATAGCAACAGCAGAAAATATTACATATGTGCCTCGATCATGTAGGGCAGCTCACGAGGTCTAATCCATGAAGAACAAAGAGGGGAGGAGAACATCACATAGCTACTGATCATAGACCCATGGTCCAAGGTGGACTACTCACGGTTCATCCGGGAAGCATCCATGGTGGTGGAGAAGCTCCCGAAGGTGATTCCTCCCTCCGGCAGGGTGCCGGGAAGAGGTCTTCTGGTGCTCCCGATCTTGGAAGCGCAGCGGCGGTGGAACAGAGGAGAGATCGCGAAAAAGGGTTCCCATCTTGGGGTTTTTGCGTCACGGGGAATAAATAGGCGAATGGGACAGCCAGGGGGGCCACCAGGGGCCCAGGCGTCCCCCTGGGGCGCGCCGGGACGGCGCCTGGGGCCCTGGTGGGTCCCCTCCGCCCTCCCCCCTCGGTGATTCCGGAAGCTTCCTGTACGCTGATTTTTTATTGGATTTTCCCGAATTTTTGGAGCACTTTTAATATGGGGGAAACCTGAAATAGAAAAACAGCAAAAAACAAGAACTGGCACTGGGGTGCACTGAGTTAATAGGTTAGTCCAAATATGATCAAAAGTGTATGGAAGTTCATCAATATCATAGCAATATCACACAAAAGAGGCATGGAGCAAGCATAAATTATAGATACGTTTTGGACGTATCAACATCCCCAAGCTTAATTCCTGCTCATCCTCGAGTAGGTAAATGATAAAAGCATAATTTCTGTGGTGACATGCTAACAACCATATAAGAAATTTTAAGTAAAGCAATCAAGGCATGTAATTCAATTCAAATCATAACAGGCAAGAGTCTATATCTAGCATTTAAATAAGCAACATAAGAACATAAAGGTGCAAGAGCTCTCGCTGTCCGTGACTCGAATGTCTCCAAATGGTGTTTGCGTGCAAGAAAGGGGATAGGGATATACGAGAAAAAGTATTTTTGTGTTGAGAACTCAATCTACTAAAGTTTCACACTTGGTGTTATTTGGAATCTTATCTTGACTCATCCCCAGACCACTAGCCAGGTACAAGTCAAAATGATCCACTCCTTTTCGACATTTTGAGCACTCATGCAATGGATGAGCGTAGGCAAGAAAGTTGACACTTGGGATGGCAAAGAGAGAATATGGTGGAGGAGGAAGACAAAAAGGTGTGAAAGGCTCACATCAATAAGGACAATCATAGGCGAGAGAAAGCCAAATGATAGATATGATGTGAGGAGTAGGGATTGCCATGCAACGGATGCACATATGAGCTAAAAGCTCTCCAATGGAACTAGTGGGGGTGCATCCAACTTGCTTGCTCAAGAAGACCTAGAGCTCATTTGAGGAGGCTCATCATTGGAATATACAAGCCAAGTTCTATAGTGTGAAGATCCCCACATAGCTATATGCATGAATGATAATCTCTATGGAGTACAAGATATAAGAGGGAGTACGAGTGTGGATCTCTCAAAAGGAATAGTAGTGTGCCCCTTCTCTCTTTTTATTTATTTTTCTCTTTTTTCTCTTTTTTGTATTTTTTGGTGGCCTCAATGGATCTTTCTATTTCTCTCATTTTTCCTCTTTGGGATCTTTTAATTTGTCCACTTTGGGATCTTTTAATTTGTCCACTTTGGGATCTTTTCCTCACTTTAGGGGCAACACTCTATATATTACAAGAAGTATAGAAGATCTTTCACACTTTACAAAGTACTCAAATCATAAAGAAGATGTAACTAGCATGATGTATGCAAATGTATGCCTCTGCCAGTGTTGCAGGATATGCAATGATACTAGCGCGTCATGTAGCAATGATTAGGGCAAAGCCCAACTAGCATGCGGCTCATCGATCAAGCAAGTAGCATATATGACATGAAGATCAAGTCATGAGAAGGTGGATGTTGCATGGCAATATATCTCAGAAAGGCTATGGAAATGCCTTGATAGGTAGGCATGGTGACTGTTTTGAGGAAGGATATAAGGAGGTTTATGATGACAGAGCGAATCATGCCAAGGGTTTGGATGTACCGGCGAAGGTGGACGCTAACTCTCGGAGTGAGAAGAAAGCAATGCACGGCACACGAGAGGCTAGAAAAATATGAGAAGGTGGAAGTGTCAACTTTCGAATACTCACATTAGTCCGAAGAACTCATGCACTTATTATCGGTAACTCTCAATCTAATAAGGAGGTTTCACAAAGAGACAAGTACCCCGAGGAGGAGTGTATGGGGGTTTGGTTATCCTTGCTGTAAGGCCCGATATGCGGTACTGTTCCAGATCAAGATGTTTCCATCCAGATCCGGGGACGAAGCACATATCGGTCCAACCGCGACATATGACAAAGTCATATGCCCCGGATTTCCAACATGATATCACAACATTACAGATACAAGGATACAATATCTCATACAACCGGCATACAACTGCCTTAATACAATACAACAGCGGAAGATACATGTCTGAGTACAGACTACAATCAAATGCCTAGTGGCAAAGAGAAAAGCATCGATCCCATAACCACACGGGTCCAGGCCCTCCGCCGGGATCTGCCTAACTAGTCGTCGTCGAGTCTCCACGTGAAACGTCGATCACGATACCTTTTGTCGATCAAGAACCCTGAAAAGAGTTTGGGGGGTAGTATCATGAGTACAGAGGTACTCAGCATCCAACTGTAGTGGTCATCTGACCCAGCAAGGACTTCATCACTCGTCATTCTAGGACAACTAGTAGTTTACGGTATGGAAGGGGTAAGTGGTGAGGTTGCTGCCGCACTAGCATTTATAAAGTGGCTAACGATCTAGAGAGTAAGATAAGAAGCCAAGCATTCGATGAGGAATCGCCTCCAACAAGTCTTGCTATCAACTACTACGCAAACATAACACCTATCCTATCCTTGTCCTCCTCTTCGCATCCCGACGAAGAAGAAGCAGTCAAGGCAGACACACGTTGATCAAATTATATTAATATTATCTCAGTTGTTATTGTCTATGAACAAGGAGTAGGTCTCAAGTCGTCCATAACCGTGGACACGGCTTCTCGAAAAGATTTAACTCTGCAGGGGTGTACCAACTTCCCATTACAAGGCTCCGCACGCACGCCCATCTCTCTCAGTTGCTACCCATGATAGGCAACCATTTTATGATTTAGTCCCGAGAGATCCGAAACGACAGGTCCCTCTAACTAACAACGAACAAATCCGGGTGGCCCCCGGGGAGTCGACACCAAATCCAAAAGCCGGCCACGCTCTCGGATCAGACTCTTCTGTATGGCCAAGGTCGGGGTTAGCCTCACCTATATAACAGGGGACTTCCCTAGATCACCAGTGTGGACCAACAAAGGAACTCTGTCTCTGCTGGCCTGAGTTGTTTTAAAACCACTGGCTGCAGACCAGTGACGCACACGGTTTCAAATGGTAAATCAGCTTGGGCCACCTCTAGAAATGTTTGAAGCTAGGTAGGTAAGAAAAGGGGACCCCATAGCATCCCACACGCGGTTAGGCACACTCAGTCTTAAAACCAATACCCGAAACTTGGATTCTAGGTGACTCGAATGGAACAAAGCGTCGGGGCGGGATAGCCTAGACCTTCCATCCTTCGTCGAGTATAGTCAACATTATAATAAACATATCATCAACAACAATAATAATAATGTGATAGCCCAAACCAAGGAGTAACAGGGTAACATCGTAGCATCCTAAGCATGCATACTAAGCAGGGGCTGAGCAACGAGCAATAGTAACATAGCAGTACATGGTTTGCTGGGAGGGGACATGGCTGTATCGGTTTGAAAGAGGCTGTAAACATGTGGTAGGATCAAACATCGAACCTATCCTAGACTAGCATGCAAACCGCTGGTTGAAATAGAATGGATCATAAGTAATGTATAGTCCTTGCCTGTTGATAAGTCGGGTTCCGAAGGTGTATTTGATCGCAAGCTCGCATCGTCTTCGAGAGGTATCCGCGGAAGCACACAAGACGATAAACACTAGAAAGCAATCAACGAGCAAGCACTCTATTACTACGGAGCAACACAAGATCAAGAATACATCACACGACACAGCAACGCGATACGGATCTATCGTCGAGAACGGTTACTAACAATTTAAGTGGAGTACTCGTCACACACGACGATACCGCACGTTTACGGTGGTTCAAGTTGTTTAGCTACAGGTGATCAACAAAGGTTGTTAACATGGAAACTCAAGCAAGCATGGCATAGCACATAAACATGTCAAGAGGTGAAGCACCAAGTAAACTATCTATGCTAGTCAATTTAAGTGAGGCACAACCTAAACATGGCATAACACTAAGTGCCGCACGATGATTAAAACATTTGGTACTGTTCTGCACTAAACCATATTTTAGGTTGGTTAACAACAGAAAACAATAGCATAAACACAAAGTACACGAAAAACTAATCAAGTTACATATAAAGAACACCCCAAACGGAGTTACGGTTAAAAAGATACAAGCAAAACAAGTTACGGGCACAATCTGCCAACATCACGAAGCACACTTTAGAGCAATGCATAAACAGGATAATCATTGCAAACATGCTCACAAATGATATGGAACTAAAGTAGACATGACAGGGAAGGAATGCCAAAAAGAATCATGCAAGTAGGCATCATAGATCAAAAGATATTAAGCATGCAACATGGCATCGGAACGTTACAGACTTAGTAAAAGAAAAGAGGTGGCTGTCAAAAACAGCAGCATAGCAACTTTGGAGCTCAATACCTATATGACCAGCAAGCATATCATGAAAATGCTATACATATAATGGAAGTAGACATGATGCTTAAAAATATGCAATTGGAATCACTCAATTCCTATAAACGGTCGCGACACACTCGTCGACCGAAGTTGCAACAAATATAAACAGCAGCACACTAATAGCAGGGTAGCTACTTTGGAGCAAGATACAATCAGCATGCAGCAAGAAAATATGACATGTGAAGGCATGGAACTGAAGTATAAACAATGCTTAACAGGATGCAAAAGGAATCAATCAATTCCGACGAACGGTTGCGACGCAACCGTCGCCCGAAGTTGCAATAAAATAACAGTTCAGCAACAACAGCACAGCTAACGATCTGGTACCCACTTCGACGCAGAATTAAATTATCTAGACGGCCTCAAATGGAAAAGCTTTCTACATACGAACGCTAGAGCACGCAAAACTGAGCAATTCATCTTCTAGGCGCTACACGATCCGAGCTACGGTTTGATCGCAATTATCGTCGCAAAAACGTAACGACATCAATATATACAGACTTAGCAGAAATAAATAAAAGGAAAACAGAGCGCTCAGGAGAGAAAAAAAGGACACGACCTCACTTGGGCCGGCCCAGAGCAGCAGCAGCAAAAAAAAAACTCACCGGCCCAAGGTGGCGCGTGCGGGTGGGCTGGGCCGGCCCACCAGCGGTTGGTGGCTGTGACTGTGTGCCCGATCCGATCTGGATCGGGTCTTCTAGGGGCGGCGGCCGCCGGCCAGCTCGCCAGCGAGAGCGCTCGACGGCGTAGGGCGGCGCTTTGGCCAGGGGACACGGGCGGCGGCGCAGGACGGAGGGGAACGGCGCGGCGGCGTCAGTGGAGATTGCCGGTGGCCGCGGGTCGTATAGAGGAAGGCGGCGCGACGAGGGGATCCGGCGGCGGTGACTTTCAAGGGCAGCCATGGCGCTGTGGCGCTCCGCCCGTGCTGCGACAGGAGGGCAGGGAGGAGGTGAGGGCACGCAGGGAAGGAGAGGGAGGCGGTGCTGCTCACCGGAGAGCCGCGAGGAGCGGTGGTCAGCGACGAGCGGCGGCTCGGGCGCGGCTCCTCCATGGCCGGCGACGAGCGGGCGGCTAGATGGGCTGCTCGGGCCCGGGCCCGCGGGGGCGGCTTGGGCCCGCGGGGCCCGGACGTGGCCTGTGCTGCGGTTGGAGGTGATGTGGCCTCTCCAGAGCCACAGATCTGAGGATCTGACGGCTCTGGATAGCCCAGGAGTTAGGGTTTCGAATTTTTGGGGCTGGTTTAGGCAGATCTGAAAATTCAGAGGGGTGTGGCTGCAAAATGCCATAGGGGAACCCTAATTGGCTGGTTTGGGAGGTGGGGGTCATTATATAGGCAGGTTGGCTGGCCAGTTTACGCAAACGCCCTCGGTTTTTCTCTCGCGCGCGCGGTGTTTACGTTTCTGACCGCCGGGGGTCCGCAGGATCTCCGATTCGGGTAAAACTTCGAACTTCACCTCACGCTGGAACCATTCCGAGAACTCTTTCTGGCGCGCTATAAAAATAACCCATTTAATTATTAAACGGGGTTTTCATTCCGTTGGCTGCGGCTGGTCTCGTGCGGTTTTCGCGACGGTGATCGGGTGAACCCCGGTGTCGCAAAGGTCGAGTGTCAGGGTGGCAAGGGTCGGTCTCCGTCCGATACGAGATAAGAGAGGGGGAAAATAATCGCCGATCGATAAATCAGGGATGCAAACACCGCAAACAAATCAGACAATCAAACAATTCACACCGAAAACAAAAATTTTAATTTTTGTGAAATCTGGGCTGTTACACTTGCGCATCCTCGACTCATGGTACGTGAGTGTACTCTAATATTCGACCCCTCAGAAGAGTAGTGATCTAACTAGTAGCTAAAGTTCTCAACTAATTTTGCAAGTTTTGAAAATAAACACGGATTGCCCAAAATACGACATCTATCACTAATAGGCTAAAGCTCTTGACACCAAAAGTCCAAACATTACTCAAAACAATACCTCAAAACTATTGCAAGTTACTACTAAAACTGAATAGCAACCTCAATTACCTACTTCAAGTCAAGACACAAAACTCAGTGCAACAGGCAAACTCTGTAAACAAGATAAACATGAAAACTCAAGAGAGTTCCAGCAACAAACTAAACAAAAGCTCTTTGAAAAGATAAACATGAAAGCTAAGAGCAAAACATGACAGTAGCTACGAAAAGATAAAGAACACACACAACAAAGATAAGCATGAAAAGTCATATGTTGTGTTCTAGATTTTGAAAGTGGAGCGTGTTTCTCTCCCACACAAAGAAAGCTGGGTTCTAACTTGTTATGAACAGCAAGCAAAGCTAAAGAAAACTAAAAATAAAACCTAAGAGCGAGACGCTTGTAACACCCGAGTGTCATGCTAAAGTAATCATTTTGCTAATGAGATTTACTGATGTTAAAACATGCCTTGATCATCTTTGAATCCAAAACAATTCAATATGCCTTTTGGTGGATATTAAAATATTGTGTCAAATAAAATCTTGTCCAAATACCTTGCAACCAATTTTGTAAAATGCACAATAATCATTGGATAATGTCCATATAGATATGGGGATTTATTAAGCTATAAAATATATTAAACAAATCACAACAGAGTCAAAACAACCCTTTTCTCACATGGCATATTCAAAACAAATACGAAATTACTTTATTTGGGGCCCAAACTTTTTGTGGCACTTCTTTAAAGTGCAAAACTAATTATGTGACTTGTTTCACAATTTACAAAATTCTAATGCTAGGCAAATAATTGCAAACAGAAAATATAGAAAGATAAATAACAAAAAAATAAAGGAAAACCCTATACTACGCCCAGGGGCAAGGCCCACCCCGGGCCCAACCCCTCCCTCCTCTCTCCTCCCACCTGCCCTCATCCCATCCACTCCACTGGCGCCATTCCGTGGACACGCCGGCGCCCTGACCACTGCTTGGCCGCCCCCCTCACCTGCTCCCCTCTCGCCTCTGCGGAGATAAGGCCGAGGCCAACTGCTCTGGCCCCCCTCTGCTCACTCCTCTTCCCCCTCCTTGTGCCCTCCCCTCCTCTCCCGTGTAGCTCCTGGCGCGCCCGTGGCCATGGCCGGTGAACACCCGCGACCACTGGCCGAGATAACCCCCGCCGTGGTTTCAGGGTGGAGGCTCGTCGTCGACTCTGTCTTGGTGCACGGTGAATGGAGCCGGTGTGCCCCCAGTCGCGTGAATCGGGCCGCCCCTCCCGCCACGGCCACTTCACCGCCGCCGCCCGCACGCTCCACCCCGAGCTCCTCCGGCCCCGAGACCTCTCCCCTTCCCTCCTGTGAGCTTCCCTCCGTCTCCCCCTCGCCTCGCTGTGGACTTGTCGTCGTGGCCGCCGTCGTTTTCTCGTCGTGGTCGCCATTTGCGCTCGGCTAAGCTCGCCGCAGTCGCCTTGCGCTCGGTCGTGCCCTCGCACGCACTCTCGCCCGCGTGGCCATGTCCCCTCGCTCGTCCCCGCGCGTGAGAAACCGCCCGTGCTTGGCCACACCCCCACCGCCGCCCGCTCGCCTGGCTCCCGGCATGGCCACCATGGCCGAAGCTTGAGCTCGCGGCGCCTCTGCCCGCGCTCGGGCCGCATGCCCCATGTCCTGCGTGGGCACGCGCGCGCGCCGGCCACGCCCCGCACTCCTCGTCGTGGCCACCCCCTCGCCGGAGCATCTCCGGCCGCCGTGGCTGAGTTCAGCCACTAATCCCCCTACCCCTCTAATTAAAATCAGCTTAATCAAAGGACTTTTAATTATTAGGTCACTTACACGTGGGGTCCATTGTTAGTTAAAACATATAGTGAAAATAACACTCACCCAATGTGACTTACTTGTTGGCCCAACCCTTTAATTAAATCTCTGGATTACATATAACAATAATTAAAACTTGAGTCCATGACACATGGCCCCCAGGCCTTTAACTAATCCCTGTTTAATTAAAATGGTTATTAAAACCTGAGGGTATGCCATGTGGGCCCCCCTGGGATATTTAGATTAAATTAAATTAGTTTTATTAGTACTGTGTATGACATGTGGGACCCACTGGTCAGTAGGCCCTACCTGTCAGTTTGACCAGTCAATTACTATTCTGGATAATGTTGCTTTTATTAATAAAAGAAATTTTAGAAAATTCCAAAAAGCATTTGAATATTAGAAATTCAATATATTTTAAACCGTCACTCCGATGAAAATGTTTTATACATCAAAATTGATTAGAAAAATACGTAGGATACGAATACGTTATCCGTTGGTCTACCAACCCCCTCTAACATACCGAACATCGAACCATCCCCCTCTGGACCGTTTTTCCGATGATTGCCCGATACCGAAAAACTATCCGGCTGAATTTATTTTGAACACGAAAGTTGTTCAGAATGGATCAACTAACACGGTTACACCTTTCACACGTTTGTCGGATGTCCAGGACACCTCCGGCATGGTACCTTCCCCCTCCGGACAGCCTATCCGATAATCACCCGGAGCTGGCAGTTCATCCCAGGATGAATTCCCGCTCCGAGCATAATACATTGCCCTGCGTTAGAACACGTTACCTTTGCTTATGTCATGCCATGCATATGTTTGTTTATGATTGCTTTCTATTTACTGTTTCTTCCCCCTCTTAATCTCCGGTAGACCCCGCTGCTGTCGACGACCTTGCCTCTACCGCCGAGCTTACAGGCAAGAAGAGCCATTCTCTTTCCCAGATATCGCCTATCTTTCCGTACATTTCTTGCACTAGTCATTGTTACTGCTGCTGCTACGTTGCTTACCTATTCAATTGCATAGCCTGTCATTGTCGCCCCTTGATGTGCCTTCCTTTATCCTATGCTGCCTATAAATATATATATGATATTCAGCAGTGAGCCCCGCGCCTTGTTAGTCAACTAGGATTAGATAGCGGGCTGTGATCACTCTGGGGAGTGAACGCGGATACGATGATTATAACTGCACAGGTACGGTACAATGCAGACACCTCCTAAGGCCCCCTAGCTCGGCTCTGCCGAGCCACCATCAAGTGTGAGCTATCAAGGAGTAAACCTTGTACTCCACTCGTTGCTGACTCTGTATAGCCGCTCTAGGTACCTGAGCAACGGTTGTCCTTCAGGTAAGAAGTCGGGCAACCCAATGGTGCCCGCGAGTGGTATTGCGACGGGACGACAGGGAGGGCACGACCAGTGTACCGGTGTGCTTGGCCCCTGATCGTCGGTCGCGAGAGTTACCAAACCACGAAAGTCGAGCTCCTCCAGGAGCACACATGAGACAAGGTAAGGAGACGGTTCACCTTGTTGGTAACCGCAGAGACTTGGTGGGACGACAGGGCAAGCACCGATGTACTGGTGGTCCTGACTGCTGTCGTTGTCCGCGGGTCAGTTAAGTCGAGGCAACGATAACGGTTGTCCCGCAAGTTAATAAAATGACTAATGGTTCGGTGGATGTCTTGAGTTGGCTATATGCCATGTACGCACTACCTACCTGTGGGAATTAGGAGTTATGGGCTCCCCTGCTTCATAGTCTCGTCCGAGGACTTTTCAGACGTCAGCAGTACCGCGGCCTGTGCAGGGAAGTGGTGTTGTCTTATTTTCTCGCGCGGTGGTGTCTTATTTGGATTTGCTTTAACTTCATCGGCCAGCCATTGTGACGCCCCCAAAATCAATCCGTGTACAGTAATCATACACGCAGGGTACACGGCTGAGATTAGGGTGCCACGGTGAGAATATCATAGCACAACACTAAACACAAAAGGATAAACCAATATGTTACAAGATAAGGGGGTCACACAGACCCGAATACATAAGTTATACAAACCATAATATCTGAGTACAAACATAGTTAGTCAAGTTTTGCCTTAAGAAGGCTAGCACAAATAACATCAGAGATACAGATCGAAATGGCAAGGCCTCCTGCCTGGGAGCCTCCGAAAGTACTCTTGGTCCTGGTCAAAGAGGGGCTCGACGTAGTAGTAGGCGCCTCCGGGGTACTCCTGCTCCTGGGCTCCAATGTCGACTGCAGCGGCCGATCAGGCAAAACATAAAGGGGGAAATAAAGCAAGGGTGAGTATCTAGCATACCCGCGAGTCTTACGTCCGCTACTAAGCATTTATGCATTTGTATCAAATGGAAAGGGGAGGCTGTATATAGTGGACTGCAAGGTAGAAATCAGAATAAGGGTAAGAAGCTAGGCCTATCGAAGACTAGCATCTTCTGACGTGTCTTGCAACATGAGAAGAGAAACAACCAACAATTTATATAAAGCATAAAGTAACAATGAAGTAGAAGTTGCTGCAGCATTGTATAATATAGATTGTAATGATTAATAATAATAATGCCTCCGAGTTACCCTCCTCGACTTCCCTGCGGGGAAGAAAACCCGGAACCATACAGTTTAATAGTAATAGTTTGTAGTGGTAAGATCCAGCTTCAGCATAAAGCGTCCTGTTACCGTGGACACGGCTATTCGAATAGATTAAACTCCCTACAGGGGTGCACTACTGTTCAGCCTGCACGCTCGGATCTCCAGGGTGATGGGAACCTTGTTAGGGAACGCTCCAGCAAAGCTATCCGACACGACGCAGACCATCCTAGGCTCAGCAGAGAGGCCATCCGTCGGACTATATCCTATGCGCCAAGGGGTCTAGGTCCCTCACCCTTGCACGCTCCTGCACGGTACGAGACTGGCCAGTGAAGCAAAAGAAAATCCAAAAACACTTGCTGCAGCAAAGAAGACAAGACCGCTTCCCGGCTATCAGCCTGTGGTACTGCTGACGTCTGAAGAGCTTTCGGGCAAACTACGACGCAGGGGAGCCCATAACTCCTTATCCCACGTGAAGGTAGTGAGTACAGGCCTTTGCGGCCTCTCAAGTCATCCGCCGAACCATTTAGCAGTTTAATATTATCTCACAGACAACCGTTATCGCTATCTGACTAACTACACAACGGACAACGAACATCAACAAGGCCCACCAGTAACGTCGGGGCCTGCCCTGTCGTTCCGTCAAAGCGCACAGTTACCAACAAGGTGAACCGTCTCCTTACCTTGTATCGCGTGTGCTCTTGGTAGAGCTCGACTTTTTCGTGGTTTGGTAACTCTCGTGAGATACGAGCAGGGGCCAAGCACGCCAGTAACGTCGGTCGTACCCTCCCTGTCGCTCCCGAGAATATACCGCTCGCGGGCACCGTTGGGTCGCCCGACTCTTACCTTTAAGGACACCATTTGATTCGAGTGCCTACCATTAAGTGAAACCAGGAGGAATCACCCTCGATGGCACACTTAAAGAGGTTCGACAGAGAAATCATCGGAATGAACTAAAGAGGAATACTCTCGTATCACCCCGGTGGTGTCGAGACACCAGCGGAATGAACTAAATAGGAATACCCTCGTATCATCCCAGTGATGCTACGCTACTGAGACGACGAGAGTGAAATACGAGTTCGTCCACTCGTAAGTCAAACTCGAAGCGACTCGACAGAGTCTCGCTGTTGTAGGTTCCCTAGGGCTTCTGCATCGATCCATACCTGTTGCAGTTGTATATATTTTGTATCCGCGTCACTCCCCTGAGTGGACACGGCCCGCTATCTAATCCTAGCTAACAATGCACAGGGCTCACTGCTGAATATAATATATAGATATAGCAGGCAACATAGGATAAGGAAGATACAACAAGGGGCGACAAAATCAGGCTATGCAATTGAATAGGATTGTAACATAGCAGCAGCAGTAACAATGCCTAGTGCAAGAAAGTACGGAAAGGTAGGCGATATCTGGGGAAGAGAATGGCTCTGCTTGCCTGGAAGCTCGACGGTAGGGGTAGGGTCGTCGACGAAGTAGTCGTACCCGACAGCGGTGTAGTCAGCGGTAGCAGCGGGGTCAACCGGAGAATAAGGGGGGGGGGAGAAACAGTAAATATAAATCAATCATATACAAACAAATGCATGACATGACAGATGCAACATTAACGGTGTTCTAACGCAGTGCAATGCACATTGCTCGGAGCGGGAATTCATCCGGGGATGAAAAACCGGCTCCGGGTGATTATCGAACAGGGTGTACGGAGGGGGAAGAGATCATTCTGGAGGTGTCGTGGACATCCGACAAACGTGTGGATGGTGTAACCGTGCTAGTTGAAACAATCCGAACAACTTCCGTGTTCAGAATAAATTCATCCGAATACTTTGACAGTACCGGACAAATCATCGAACAGACGGTCCGGAGTGGGACGATTCGATGTTCGTTGTGTTAGAGGGGTGACGGGGATGTACCTCGGCAAATCCCATGGTCAGGGACCCTGGGTTAGTCATGAGAGGCACAGGTTGTACGATAAGCTCGTCGGCTAACAGGAGGATACGTTCCTGCTCGATATTATTGATTGGAGATGGCGATTACAGGGAAGCCGAGGCTAGGTTACAGATTGTGTATTGCTTGATCTCGACGTCTCCCCACCTAGACCTTATATACTAGGCTAGGTCTCGGGGAGTCCGTCCTGATTACATATGAGGTTTCCTAACCGTGATCTTTTTCCGTACGGCAAGTTTGCACCTTCCTTATGACTCGCGGACTCCTACGTCGGTGCCACTAGTGGGCCAAGGCTGGGCCCAGGCGACATCTTTGTGGGCCTTCTGTCTTCTGGTACACCGGGTAGGCTCATCCATAGGAGTCGTGGGGTCACCCCCTTGTCAGTAGCCCCCGAGTGCCTGGGGGACTCGAAGAGGCGCGCAGGGACTCGAATCCACTCTAGCGTCGTTTTGATGTATGCACGGTTCAACCGCGGGTCGCTGGCAGTCTGGGCCATGACAAAACCTATTTCGAGGGATTCTAAGCTGAAAGGGTCCAAGGTGTCGACTGATCGACCCTTGGTGAATTGCACTAGTGGCAAAAACCGCAATAGCCCAATCAAACCCATGTCCCTCGACATGAGCTTGGAACACTGGTGTCTAGCAAAAGTCATGCCGCTGCAGGTCTTACAGTGATCAATTGCCGCCAGTAAAGTTTGTAGCCTAGGCGCGTCTGCCCGCCTTTTTCTATCATGCATGCGCATGGAAAGGTTGGGAGTGAAATCGCTCTTCGGCAAGTCCCAACCCGGCCGATCTTCGCAGCGGGGTCTTACCTACACGCTAAGCTTGCGTGGCATCTGGGCACAGTGTATCGTGTTCCAGGAACATGTATTTTTATTGAGGCGCGGAGCCTAGTAGATAATGCACCCACTTGGAACAAACAATCAAGTGGGCGGTTTTAGCGGTCACTCGTGGAGCTTCTCCGAGTGCTCGGGTGTAGAGGGATATTTTCTCGGGAGGTCGTCGAGTGCTTGAGTATATAGAGTTTTGCGAGTAATCACTCGAATATCGCTTTTTCTCTCGGGGTGAGGGAGCACCCGATACTCCAGGACCGCTCGATCCGGCGAGTGCAGGTCTGCTCATCTTGCGTCATGGTGAGGGAGCACCCGAAACTCTCATGGGTGCGAGTGATCACTCGAGCACGTTTTTACTTCTGGGTGAGGGAGCACCCGAAACTCTCATGGGTGCGAGTAATCACTCGAGCACGTTTTTACTTCTGGGTGAGGGAGCACCCGAAAACTCTCATGGATGGATACGCTCCCGATGGGAGTTAGATATATTTGAAAAATGTATTTATACTATGCAAAAAACGGTGCTTGCAAGCTGCCTCTTCTGCTGACTGCCTCTTTAATTTACCTCCTGTTTGGTGAAGATAACTATCTCCTTGCTGGAGGACCATCAAAAGATGCTCTGGCTGCTAACCGTCATGTCTGCGTGACCAGTCATAATGATGGCTTTTGGTGGCGTGCTGCAGCCGCCTGTTGATTTATCGATGCTCGCATTGAAACCACGCGAGATTTGATGCGTCCAGCGCACTGTGCCGCCCGTGTGAAGGCATCTTTGCCTCAGAATTCGACTCGCTCAGCGTGTTTGGTCTTTTATTTAATGGCTCCCGTCGTCTGAGCTTCTATGTGAGGTTTGTGCTATAAATATGCCCCTCTTTTTCTTCTAGCAGCGGTATTCGTCCTCTGCTCATCTTGCTTCTCTTTCTCTTCCTCTTCTCATGGCACCCAAGCGTGGAGCTGGTATGACTGGCCGTGGTCGTGCTCGCCACGGCCGTGGTGGTCGTACTCCGCGCTCTTCTCGCGGTGGTCGTCATGGTGCAGCGTTGGTCCTTCCTCCTCTTCCTCGAAGGAGGGTGTTTGGTGTTATGACTTTCTCCTGCACGTCCGTGGCCGGGGCGCTGCTCGTATTCTTCTTCCTTCTGCATTTGATGCCATTGTTTCTGTGCGTGGCCTTGATGGCTTTCTAGTTCGTCTTCAGGGGTGCGCTCGATCTCCTTCTTATGTTAAGTTGGAGATCGATAGTTCCCGCTTGATTTTTCTTGGCTTTGGCTGGAAATCCTTTGCTCGTCGGTTGAACCTGCGTGATGGTGACACTCTTTGTTGCCGTTTTGATGGTAAAGACACTCTTGTCATCCGCGCTTTTGACCCAAGTGGCAACCGCATGGATCCGTACTGGCCGGAGACATGCAGTGATGGTTCTGACAGGTCGAGGAGTCCTTCGCCTGCGTCTTCAACTGCTTCCTCCTCCGGTGACTCTTCGAGTGCTGATGCGGAGCCGTCTTCAACTGCTTCCCCCTCCGGTTCTGAAGGGGATCTCGACGTCAAACCACCAGTCAAGCGGGCGCGCTAGGTGACCTAGTCGAACCGGAGGTGGCAGCGTCATCTTCGCCGGCAGCTCGAGTGGAGCTGGAGAAGAAGCTGGTGGAGCAGGAGAAGAAGCCGGTGGAGCATCGTCTTCAACTGTTCTGCAAATAAGTTAAGCTTCACCTTTTGTTATGTCATTGACATCATGAGCCTGCTGCTTCGACTCCTCCTTTGTCTGTGATGATGTTCGCTGTCTTGGTGCCAATCATCCCAGCATGGGCACTCATGTAGAAGTCATAATTCCTTGGGTGACTGATGCTGTAGGCTTATTTGTGCCTTTTGTAACTAGGTTAGTTCTCCATGTAATGAGGATTGCCCTCGAGCAATCGGAGCTGCCTTCTATCCAATGTACTTTCGAATCTTTTGTACTAAGAATGATCTTCGGGCCCTTGTAATGCGAACTATGCTTGAGTCTTTGTAATGGAATCTGTCTTCGAGTCCTTTGCAAACGAGAGTTGTCTTCGAGTCCTTGGTGATCGAAAGCTGTCTTCAAGCCCATTAGAACTTCGCTTTGTGGGTTCTAACGGGTGCGCGACAGCGCTCCCGATGGGAGTAGCCCCCAAGGCTACGTTTGAGTCGAAGAGTCGAACGTAGGCTGAGATCTTTTTCCTTTGTCATTCTTCCATTATTTCCTGTCTTTTATCGGGTGCGCGACAGCGCTCTCGATGGGAGTAGCCCCCGAGTCTTTAGGTAATCGTTGGCGATTGGGTGAAGACTTAAATATTTGTCTGTGTCCTGCGCTCCGTCCGTATTTCTTCGGAGTATAGGGTGTCCCATCTAGTTGTAGCCGTGTCTTTCCTTTTGATTCCGGACAGAGTTCAACGGGTGGCGCTTGTCGATGGGTTTTTGCTTGGTCCCTTTTGAGCTTTGGACTGCATGAGCTACGACGATGTCTCTCGGGAGGAGATTTTGCAACCGAGCCACCGAGTGCTTTTGAGAAAGATCGCGATTGCGACGATAGCGTCTCTCGGGGGGAGTTTTTGTGCTCGAGCCCCCGAGTGCTTTTGTGAGAGGTCGCGATTGCGATGATAGCGTCTCTCGGGGGGAGTCTTTGTGCTCGAGCCCCCAAGTGCTTTGGTAATTGATCGCGATTGCGATGATAGCGTCTCTCGGGGGGAGTTTTTGTGCTCGAGCCCCCGAGTGCTTTTGTGAGAGATCGTGATTGCGATGATAGCATCTCTCAGGGGGAGTCTTTGTGCTCGAGCCCCCGAGTGCTTTGGTAATAGATCGCGATTGCGACGATAGCGTCTCTCGGGGGGAGTTTTTGTGCTCGAGCCCCCGAGTGCGTTGTTGTGGTAGGATTTGGGCAACATCATTTTATTGCATCGAATGTTTACATGAGTTGCCAGATGAGCATGACTGGTGGAGACTATGGGTAGAATAGGCGTAGGTTCGCTACGTTCCATGGATTTCCCACGTCCTCGCCAGTCTTCGGGTTCTTCAGTCTATAGGCGCCTCCTCCTATGACTTCTGTGATTATGAACGGTCCTTCCCATTGGGGGGCGAGCTTGTGAACTTTCTCTTGTATGAGCCGTAGGACAAGGTCGCCTTTATTGAAGGTTCTGGTGCGCAGGCGATTGCTTTGGTAAGTGTGCAGTTTGTCCTGGTATCCCTCTGACTTTGCTAGGGCTGTGTCCCTTGCTTCGTCTGCTATGTCTTTGTCATCTTGCAACGCTTCTTCTGCTTCCTCTTCTTCATACCCTGAGATCCAGGGTGCCCCAAATTTGAGGTCATGTGGTAGCACCGCCTCCGACCCGTACACCATAAAGAAAGGTGTGTACTGGGTTGCAGTATTCGGGGTGGTGCGTAGGCTCCATAGTACGGCAGGGAGCTCTTCTACCCAGTTGCCCGCGGCCTGCTCGAGTGGTGCGAGGAGCCGCTTTTTGAGTCCTCCGCATACTAGGCGGTTTGCTTTTTCCACCTGTCCGTTGAATTGTGGGTGTTTTGATGCCTAATTCTTCGCAGAAGTTCTGGAATTCTGCTGCCGTGAAGTTTGTGCCATTGTCCGTGATGATGTTGTGTGGCACCCCGAACCCGAATATGATTGATTTGATGAAGTTCACCGCCGTGAGGGCTGTGGAGCTAGTGATGGGCACTGCTTCGATCCATTTGGTGAACTTGTCGACTGCTACTAGCATGTGAGTTCTTCCTCCCTTTGATGATTTCTTCAGTGGGCCCACCATATTGAGTCCCCAGGTGGAGAAGGGCCATGATAGTGGTATGGTCTTGAGTTCTGAGGCTGGGGCGTGCGGCCTACTGGCGAATTTGTGGCAGGCCATGCAGCGCCGCATGATATCCTCTGCGTTCCTCATGGCTGTTGGCCAATAAAGTCCTGTTCTAAAGGCTTTTGCCACGAGTGCTCGACTGCAGACATGGTGCCCGCAGGTGCCTTCGTGGATCTCCAGTAGTAGGGTCTTGCCGTCTTCCTCATCTATGCATTTGTGTAGGACCTGAGAAACGTCGCGCTTGTAGAGTTGTCCGTTGATTACTGTGAATGTTTTGGAGCGCCGACTAATGCGTTTGACTTCTGCGACGTCCTGCGGTAGGATGCCGTCGATTAGGAACCTGTGGAGTGGCTCTCTCCAAGATTGGTCCTCTGGTGCGAGTGGCTGTGGCTCCTCGTCTGCGTTGTGGGCTTCTTCATTAACTACTGGGTCTGCGACTGCTACTTGTACTGGTTCAACTGTGTTGTCATCCTCCGTGTCTGCTTCTGGTCCGAGTTCTTTGATTGTTGCGATGGTATCGTCTATATAGGCCTGAATGTTTCCACCGATCCGGTTTCTCATGTGTGATTGCGCCATTTGCTGGTGTATTGCTCCTGCGTTGCTTAAGCCGAAGGGCATTTTCGGGTGGCCTGCTTTTCCTGAGTCCGTTGGGTGTACTTGGCGTTTGACCGCGTCGCTGTCGATCTTGGAGTCCCGTCCATGCTCTTTTGACTCGCTTCTTCCTTCTTGTGGGAAGGTGCTTTTATCTGTCGCCGTGACTATTTCTGTGAGTTCTTGATCGGCTGAGAATGTGTCAGAGACTTTGTGGAAGTCTCAGTCACATTTGTCAGACTTGATGGAGCTCCCATTGACTGTGATGACGCCCGAGGATCCTGACATCTTGAGTTTAAGGTAGGCGTAGTGCGGAATCGCCAAGAATTGTGTGAACGCTGGGCGTCCCAATATGGCGTGATACTGTGATTGCCAATCGAGTACTTTGAACTCGAGGGCGCGTCTTGCGAAATTGCGTCTGTTGCCGAAGACGACTTCGAGCTCGATTAATCCAAGGGAAGTAGCTGCTTCTCCTGGGACTACTCCGTATAACACGGTGCTTGATTTCTTCCATACTGATCGAGGGATCAGCATCTTGCGCAGAGTGCTAATGAAGATTATGTTCATGCTGCTTCCTTCGTCCATGAAGATTCTGTCCATGTCGTACCCTCCGATTTGAGCGTCGAGGACCAGGGGCGCGTGCCCCGGCCTTGGGAATGCAGGCAGGTGGTCTCTCTGGGAGAACGTGATGCTGGTTTCTGCGTCGTGTAGCTGATAGAATTCGACTGCGTTATGATTCTCGGCTGCTCTAGCCTGCAGGGTGTAGGCGTCCTGTTGGGCTTGCGATACCTTGCCTTCTTGGATCGTGTACACCTGTCCTTGAGTGGACGACTGCTCGGCTCGTCGGGCACACTTGGCTTCTTGCTGTTTTTCCTCCTTGAGGCTGTCGGCGAGTTCATTGAACAGGCGGCAGTTTCCAGAGTGTGGCTTGATCTGATGTTTCCCCAGTTGTCTTCGAAGCAATGGATCGTGCATGGTCCTTCTAGCTGTTCCCTGACCGTGAGCTTGCCAGGCCCGGCGTTCCGTTTCCTCCTTGAGATTCGAAAGAATAGCGCGTGGTCTGCTGGGTGCTCGAGAGCTCGCGGGTCGACTTCGATCCCTGCACTTATGAGATTGGCGAATTCATCTGGCCTTCGATCTGGGTCGTAGTATTCGCCGGTCTGAGTCTCGGAGTCGCTTTCCTGGCGGGTGGTGGCTGTCTGCGCGGCAGCGGGTCGTTGAGTGGTCGGCGATCGTGCGGCTGTATAGTTCGACTCGTCGGGTGGAATCGCTCCGTAGGATCCTCACGCCTGCCTTCTTGGTCGTCGATTTCTTCCTTGTTGGCGATGGTCTTGGCGGTCGCTGGTCTCGAGCTCGGAGTCAGTGTCTTGTTGTGCGGCGGGTGCCCGGGTGGCGGTGGGTCGTTGAGTGGCCGACAGGTCCTCTTCTTCATGTTGTAGTTCATCGATCGGGGTCTCCATGTAGAACCCTCGCGCCTTTCTTTTGGACCGTCGAGTTCTCCTTCGCTGGCGGTGGGCTCGGTTGCCTCCGTAGTATTGGTCTTGGCACGGCTGCTGGTCGGGCGATCTTGTCGGGGCGGCAGAGATGTTCGCCGTGATCTTGAGTTCCTCGGGTAGATTGCATCTGGTTCTTGCCCTTGAGTTACGGCTTGCTGGATACGGAACCGCCGAGATCATAATTCCAACCTTTGTAGTTCCCACAGACGGCGCCAATTGACGGGGATGTACCCCGACAAATCCCATGGTCCGTGACCCTGGGTTAGTAATGAGAGGCACAGGTTGGACGATAAGCTCGTCGGTGATACGTCCAAAACGTATCTATAATTTCTGCTTGCTCCATGCATGTTTGTGTGATATTGCTATGATCTAGATACACTTTCATACATTTTTGATCATATTTGGACTAACCTATTAACTCAGTGCACCCCAGTGCCAGTTCCTGTTTTCTGCTGTTTTTCTATTTCAGTTTTCCCCCTTATAAAAAGTGCCAGAAAAATTCGGGGAAATTCAGATAAAAAATCAGGGTGACGGAAGCTTCGAGAAGAGCCCGGGAGGGGCCAGAGGGGAGCCAGGGGGCCCTGGCGGCCACCCGACGCGGCCCCACCCCTGGCCGCGCCAGGGGGCGCCTGGGGCCCCTGGTCCACCTCTGGCTGCCCCCTTCGCCTATTTATCCCCCGTCACGGGAAAACTCCAGAAGTAGAACCCTATTCCGCGAACTCGTCTCTGTTCCGCCGCCGCCGCGCTTCCAAGATCGGGAGCTGTAAGGCCCGATATGCGGTACTGTTCCAGATCTAGATGTTTCCATCCAGATCCGGGGACGAAGCGCATATCGGTCCCACCGCGACATATGACGAAGTCATATGCCCCGGATTTCCAACATGATATCACAACATTACAGATACAGGATACAATATCTCATACAATCGGCATACAACTGCCTCAAATACAATACAACAGCGGAAGATATATGTCTGAGTACAGACTACAATCAAATGCCTAGTGGCAAAGAGAAAAACATCGATCCCCATAACCACACGGGTCCAGGCCCTCCGCCGGGATCCGCCTAACTCGTCGTCGTCAAGTCTCCACGTGAAATGTCGATCACCATACCTGTTGTCGATCAAGAACCCTGAAAAGAGTTTGGGGGTAGTATCATGAGTACAGAGGTACTCAGCATCCAACCGTAGTGGTCATCTGACCCAGCAAGGACTTCATCACTCGTCATTCTAGGACAACTAGTAGTTTACGGTAAGGAAGGGGTAAGTGGTGAGGTTGCTGCCACACTAGCATTTATGAAGTGGCTAGCGATCTAGAGAGTAAGATAAGAAGCCAAGCATTCGATGAGGAATCGCCTCCACCAAGTCTTGCTATCAACTACTTACGCAAACATAACACCTATCCTATCCTTGTCCTCCTCTTCGCATCCCGACGAAGAAGAAGCAGTCAAGGCACACACACGTTGATCAAGTTATATTAAAATTATCTCAGCTGTTCTTGTCTATGAACAAGGAGTAGGTCTCAAGTCTTTCATAACCGTGGACAGGGCTTCTCGAAAAGATTTAACCCTGCAGGGGTGTACCAACTGCCCATTACAAGGCTCCGCACGCACGCCCATCTCTCTTAGTTGCTACCCATCACAGGCAACCATTTTATGATTTAGTTCCAAGAGATCCGAAACGACAGGTCCCTCTAGCTAACAACGAACAAATCCGGGTGGCCCCCGGTGAGTCGACATCCAGCTCAGGAGCCGGCCGCGCTCTCGATCTGGTCTCTACCGTATGTCGCAGGTTTGGATAGCCGGTTCATCACACATGGGAAACCGGGTCCTCAGCCGGACAAAGTGGGCCAGCAAGGGAACTATGTCCTCACTGGTCCGGGTTGGTTTAAAAACTACTGGCAGCTGACCAGCACACACAAGGTTTCAAATGGTAAATCAGCTTGGGCCACTTTAAGGCCCAATATGCGGTACTGTTCTAGATCTAGGTGTTTCCACCCAGATCCGGGGACGAAGCACATATCGGTCCCACCGCGACATATGACAAAGCCATTTGCCCCGGATTTCCAACATGATATCACAACATTACAGATACAAGGATACAACATCTCATACAATCGGCATACAACTGCCTCAAATATAATACAACAGCGGAAGGTACATGTCTGGGTACAGACTACAAGCAATGCCTAGTGGCAAAGAGAAAACATCGATCCCATAACCACACGGGTCCAGGCCCTCCGCCGGGATCCGCCTAACTAGTCGTCGTCGAGTCTCCACGTGAAACGTCGATCACCATACCTGTTGTCGATCAAGAACCCTGAAAAGAGTTTGGGGGTAGTATCATGAGTACAGAGGTACTCAGCATCCAACTGTAGTGGTCATCTGACCCAGCAAGGACTTCATCACTCGTCATTCTAGGACAACTAGTAGTTTACGGTAAGGAAGGGGTAAGTTGTGAGGATGCTGCCGCACTAGCATTATGAAGTGGCTAACGATCTAGAGAGTAAGATAAGAAGCCAAGCATTCGATGAGGAATCGCCTCCAACAAGTCTTGCTATCAACTACTTACGCAATCATAACACCTATCCTATCCTTGTCCTCCTCTTCGCATCCCGACGAAGAAGAAGCAGTCAAGGCACACACACACGGTGATCAAGTTATATTAAGATATCTCAGTTGTTGTTGTCTATGAACAAGGAGTAGGTCTCAAGTCGTCCATAACTGTGGACACGGCTTCTCGAAAAGATTTAACCCTGCAGGGGTGTACCAACTGCCCATTACAAGGCTCCGCACGCACGGCCATCTCTCTCAGTTGCTACCCATCACAGGCAACCATTTTATGATTTAGTTCCAAGAGATCCGAAACGACAGGTCCCTCTAGCTAACAACAAACAAATCCGGGTGGACCTCGGGGAGTCGACACCCAATCCAAAAGCTGGCCACGCTCTCGGATCGGACTCTTCCGTATGACGCAGGTCGGATTGCCGGTTAATCACACATGGGAAACCGGGTCCTAGCTGATCGGGTGGACCAACAGAGGAACTATGTCTCCACTGGCCCGAGTTGTTTGAAAATTAGTGGCAGCTGACCAGCACACACACAGTTTCAAATGGTAAATCAGCTTGGGCCACCTCTAGAAATGCTTGAAGCTAGGTAGGTAAGAAAAAGGGACCCCATAAAATCCCACACACGGTTAGGCACGCTCAGTCTTAAAACCAATACCCGGAACTCGGGTCCTAGGTGACTCGAATGGAACAAAGCGTCGGGGCGGGATAGCCTAGACCTTCCATCCTTCGTCGAATATAGTCAACATTATAATAATCATATCATCAACAACAATATAATAATGTGATATCCCAACCCAAGGAGTAACAGGGTAACATCGTAGCATCCTAAGCATGCATACTAAGCAGGGGCTGAGCAACGAGCAATAGTAACATAGCAGTACAAGGTTTGCTGGGAAGGGACATGGCTGTATCGGTTTGAAAGAGGCTGTAAACATGTGGTAGGATCAAACATCGAACCTAACCTAGACTAGCATGCAAACCGCTGGTTGAAATAGAATGGATCATAAGTAATGTATAGTCCTTGCCTGTTGATAAGTCGGGTTCCGAAGGTGTAGTCGATCGCAAGCTCGCATCGTCTCCGAGAGGTACCCGCGGAAGCACACAAGACGATAAACACTGGAAAGAAATCAACAGTGCACCACTATTACTAAGGAGCAATACAAGATCAAAGAGACAACACAAGGCACGACAACGCGATACGGATCTATCGTCGAGAACGGTTACTAACAGTTTAAGTGGGGTATCGGTCACACACGAAGAATACCGCATGTTTACGGTGGTTCAAGTTGCTTAGCTACAGGTGATGAATCAACGGTTATTAACATGGAAACTCAAGCAAGCATGGCATAGCACACAAACATGGCAAAAGGTGAAGCACAAAGTAAACTAGCTATGCTAGTCAATTTAAGTGAGGCACAACCTAAACATGGCATAACACTAAGTGCCGCACAACAATTAAAGGATTTCGTACTGTTCTGTCCTAAACCATATTTTAGATTGGTTAACAACAGAAAACAATAGCATAAACACAAATTACACAAAAAACTAATCAAGTTACATATAAAGAACACCCCAAACGGAGTTACGGTAAAAAATATACAAGCAAGACAAGTTATGCACACATGCTGTATAAACAGGGGTAAATCTATAAGCAAAAGTGCAGCAACATGACATATCAATACATGGGATGAAAGTAGACATGATTCTTAAGAATATGAAATTGGAATCACTCAATTCCGATAAACGGTCGCGACACACTCGTGGACCGAAGTTGCAACAAAATAACAGTTTCAGCAACAGCAGCACAATAACAGCAGGGTAGCTACGTTGGAGTAAGATTTAATCATGATGCATCAGACAATTATGGCATGTGAATGCATTAACTGAAGTAGAAACAATTCTTAACGCAACGCAAAAGGAATCAATCAATTCCGACGTACGGTTGCGAAGCAACCGTCGTCCGAAGTTGCAATAAAATAACAACATCAACACTTAACAGGAAAAACTAGCAATTTAATGGCCTGATGCCCTGTTCAGCACACAATTACACAATCAAGACGACCTCAAAAGGAAAAACTTTCTACATACGAAAGCTAGAGCACGCAAAATTGAGCAACTATCATTTTGTGGGCACGTTCATCGGAGCTACAGTTTAAGCGTTATTAACGGTGCAAAACAGATCACAACAGCAATTTTCAGGGACTTAGAAAAAAATACAGGGGCTAAGGAAAAAAAACAGAGACAATAAAAAAATAAAAAGGGGGGGGGGACGCCTGGCTCACCCATGGGCCGAGGCCCACTGGCCTGGAGGCGGCCTGGCGCTGGGTTGCTGGGGCCTGCTTGGGCTGTGGGCCGCTGGGGAGGAGGCCGGCCCAGGCTGGCCAGGCGGTTGGAGGAGCCGACCTCGACGCCGTTCCCGCACGGTTGGCTGGCGGAGGCCAGCGTAGCCGTCCGGCGAGGGGGGTCCGGCGAGTGGCGCAGGGTGAAGGGGAGGGGCAGATCCGGCGTCTTCGGGCGCAGGCGGAGGAGGGCGCTGGATTCGGCCAGGATCCCGCCGGCTTGGAGCACGGCTCGTCGGCCGGCTTCCACCATGGCGTGGACGGGGCGCAGCTCCTGGTGGCGGCGACCTGTAGAGAGAAGAGGGAGGCGGTGAGAGGAAAGGAGGTGGTGGGAGAGAGAGGGAAGGGAGAGGAGAGGGAGCCGGCGGGCGAGCTGGGTGGCTGGGGCGTCTCTGGTGGCCTGGCCGGAGGCGGCGGCTCCACGGCATGCGGGTCAGGTAGGAGAGAGAGAAAAAGGAGAGAGGTGGAGGCCAGGTGGATCTGGGCCGTTGGATCCGCAGATCCGACGGTCCAGATCGAGAGGGGCTAGGGTTTGCTAAAATTTGGGGCTAAATTGTGCGAAAATGGTGTAAAATATCTCAGATCTGGGGGCTGGTGGCTGCCTAGGTGCTTAGGAAAAACCCTAAGTGGGGTGGTGGTCTATATATAGCCCAGGTGGCTGGCAGTTTGCAAAAACATCACCGGTTTTTCCCTCGCGCGCGCGGTGCTCACGTTTCTGACCGCCGGGGGTCCGCAGTACCTCCGATTCGGGTAAAACTTCGAACTGCGCGATCACCGCGTCCAGCCGGAGGCGTTCACCTCGCGCTGGAACCGTTCCGAAAACACTTTCCGGCGCGCTATAAAAATAACCCGTTTAATTATTAAACGGGGTTTTTCGTTCCGTTGGTTGCGGCTGGTCTCGTGCGGCTTTCGCGACGGTGATCGGGTGAAACCCGGTGTCGACAAGGTCGAGTGTCAGGATGGCAAGGGTCGGTCTCCGTCCGATACGAAATAATAGGGGGAAAAATAATCGCCGATCGATAAATCGGGGATGCAAACACCTCAAACAAATCAGACAATCAAACAATTCACACCGAAAACAAAATTTTTAATTTTTGCAAAAACTGGGCTGTTACAGCCACCACTAGAAATGCTTGAAGCCAGGTAGGTAAGAAAAGGGGACCCCATAAAATCCCACAGGCGGTTAGGCACGCTCAGTCTTAAAACCAATACCTGGAACTCGGATCCTAGGTGACTCGAATGGAACAAAGCGTCGGGGCGGGATAGCCTAGACCTTCCATCCTTCGTCGAATATAGTCAACATTATAATAATCATATCATCAACAACAATATAATAATGTGATAACCCAAACCAAGGAGTAACAGGGTAACATCGTAGCATCCTAAGCATGCATACTAAGCAGGGGCTGAGCAACGAGCAACAGTAACATAGCAGTACAAGGTTTGCTGGCAAGGGACATGGCTGTATCGGTTTGAAAGAGGTTGTAAACATGTGGTAGGATCAAACATCGAACCTAACCTAGACTAGCATGCAAACCGCTGGTTGAAATAGAATGGATCATAAGTAATGTATAGTTCTTGCCTGTTGATAAGTCGGGTTCCGAAGGTGTAGTTGATCGCAAACTCGCATCGTCTCCGAGAGTATCAGCGGGAGCACACAAGAAGTAACACTGGAAAGCAATCAGCGGAGATACCACTATCACTACGGAGCAATCACGAGCAAGCAATAAACAAACAAGCATGGTCAAGTATGATGCATGTCATTTTAATATCATGGCATGAATATAAGAATAGGCAAGTTTAATTGAAGTATCGGGAAGCAAGGGTGCAATGCTACCGACAACCTTCTTATGCATTAGGTAGGTGATTAATGAATCGTGGGGATCCTTATGTTGAAGTTGTTATGAGGCATGGTCATGGCAGATGCAAAAGACTAGAACATAATATTAGAAAGAATTGCCCACACATGAGAATAAACCTCGAGGTGGGGTTCCTCAACATAACATATATGAAAATTCCATGGCATAATATGATGCAACTAATGCAATCTATTTCAAGCAATTAAATAAAGGGCGAGACTACGCTACCGGAAGCTATGGTCAATGGGGAAAAACGGTGCTCGGAACACACGAAGCCAAGTGCAACATGTGAGGGGTTTACGTGCAAAATGCACCATCACCAAAATAATGCATGCCCATTTAACAAAATGAACAGCACCATCACCTTCCTCGCATTTTTCTAGCCCAAAAACATATATGATATGTCAAATTTGGAGCAAGGATGCACATTTTACAAGCATGGCAAAAAAAGGACAGATTGAAAGGATTTGAATTAATTTGCAAAAAGAAGGGAAAAGGGGGTATTATCTTGTCCAGCATGGGACTCGAACCCCAGACCTCAAAGTGAGACACACGTGCCCGCACCACTGCGCTACGGCTCAAGTCGCAAACAAAAGAGAAACCTAAACTACATGAGCGAACCCTGATGCGCTAACTGAACCTGAAAAACAGAGCGCAAAACAGATAAAAAGGGTGCCTTATTTAGCACACAATTAGACAATCAAGACGACCTAAAAAGCAAAAACTTTCTACATACGAATGCTAGAGCACGCAAAACTGAGCAACTTTCGTTTTTGGGGCACGTTCATCCGGGCTACGGTTCGCACGTTAAAGTAAGCGCAAAACTGATTACAGCAGCAAAACAGCACAAGACTTAGCAGAAATTTGAGGTCCTGGGCCGAAATAGGAAAAAAAACAGAGGGGGCGGCTTTGGGCTGCTCACCATGGGACTCGGCGCCCATCTCGGCCTGGGAGAGGTGGATCTGGCCTGGCTTGGGCTGGGGGCTTGCTGGGCTGTCAGGCCGGCCCAGCTCGGCCGCTGGAGGGAGTCGGTCGGCGGTTCCAGCTCGGCCTCGTCGTGGCTGGCAACGGCAGCCGGCGTGGGGCGGCGCCATACGGGGAGGCAGGCGAGGGGGCGCAGCGCGGGCGGTCCAGGCGGAGGAGGGCCGCAGGCGGGCGTGCTTGGGGCGGCGCGGGAGCTCCTGGCCGGCCGAGGTGCTCCAATGGCGCGGCGGCCGGGGGCCATGGCGGCGGCGCTCCGGCGCGTGACCTGCGAGAGGAAGAGCAGGAGGAGTGAGCGCAGAGGGAGAGAGGAGGTGCGAGAGAGGGAGGAGGAGAGGTGCGCCCTGGCTGCGGCTTGCCGGCGACCGGCCGGATCGGGCGGCGCGTCCACGGGCAGAGGAGAGAGGAGGATTGGAGAGAGAGAGAAGAGAGGAAAAAAGGTGACGTGGCGCGACGCAGTTCGTCTGATCTGGATCCGACAGATCAGATCAGCGGTCTGGATCTGAGAGGGGGTTGGCTGCAAAATTGGACTAGGGAAACCCTAGAAATGGGTGGGAGGTTGGTGGTCTATATATAGGCAAGTTGGCTTGCCTGTTTACGCAAACGCCCTCGGTACCCCTCTCTCGCGTCCGGTGATCGCGTTCGTGACCGTCGAGACTCCATACGGACTCCGATTCGGACGAAACTTCGACCTACGCGCTCAGCGCGTCGAGCCCGTCGATCGTACCTCACTGCGGTGACATTCCGACAACATTTTTCGGTGCCCCAATAAAATAATCCATTTATTAAATAAACGGGGTTTTCGTTCCGGTGGCGATGGCTGGACTTGTGCCGGTTGCGACGGTGCTCGGGTGAACCCCGGTGTCGCACAGGTCGTGTGCCGTGGTGGGAAGGGGTCGGTCTCCGTCCGATACGAGATAAGAGGGAAAAAATAATCTCCGATCGATAAATCGGGGATGCAAACACCGCAAACAAATCAGACAATCAAACAATTCACACTGAAAACAAAATTTTTAATTTTTGTGAAAACTGGGCTGTTACAGGAGCACCAGAAGACCTCTTCCCGGCACCCTACCGGAGGGAGGATTGACCTTCGAGAGTCTCCTCTCCACCATGGATGCTCCCCGGATGTCTCGTGAGTAGTTTTCCTTGGACCTTGGGTCCGTGATCAGTAGCTATGTGATGTTCTCCTCCCCTCTTTGATCTTCATTGTTTAGACCTCGTGAGCGGCCCTACATGATCGAGGCACCTTTGTAATATTTCTGCTGTTGCTATGTTGAGTTTGGAGGGATCTGATGGATTATGAGATTATGTTCAGATTGTGATAGATTAATATATTTGGTCTTTATCTCTTATATTTTTGTTCCTAAGTAATTATTGCATGTTCTCCGTTGCTGTTTATTGCTTTGGCCAAGTAGTAGGTAGTGACTCCAAGAGGGAGCGTAGTGCTAGATTGTGGGTTCATGCCCCCCGATGACACGCTTGAGTGACAGAAACATGAGTCTAGGGGATGTGCTGTTGCCACAAGGGGGAAAACAACGGTGCTTGTAACCGCGGTTACAAGGATTGTTTACTTTACGCAGAGTTCTTTTTAATGCAGTTGTCTGTTGCTTTGGGTTTACACTTTGGGTGGGGCTCGCAACTTAATACCAGCGAGATGTTCTGGATAGATATCTCAAGGTGGATGATTAGTAGTAGATGCAGATGGATTTCGGTCTACTTACCTTGGCGTACTACCTGTGCTTTTGAACCTCTTCCTTTCTTTTGTAGCATAGTTAGCATTGCGGTGCGTTCATAATCCTGTCAATTGCCCTTCTGTAATTTGTTTACCTCGCATAGCAGTTTTATCGTCTTTTGGGAGAGAGACATCACTAGTGAACATCACGTATCCCGGTCCATATCCTCATTACTGATTCCAAGCTATATTTACTTTTCTGCATATTTTGCTAGCCTTTCCCGTGCCGTGCATTGCCTTCTTCTCACTCCGAGAGTATGTTTCCACCTTCGCAGGTACATCCAAACCCTTGGCATGATACGCTCTGTCATCATAAGCCTCCCTTTATCATTCCTCAAAACAGCCACCATACCTACCTATCAAGGCATTTCCATAGCCTTTCTGAGTTACATTGCCATGCAACTTCCACCTTGTAAATTGTCATACATGTTCCTGCTACACTGGCAGCGACATACCTTGCATACATCATGTAGTTACATCTTCTTTATGTTTTGAGTACCTTGTAAAGTGTGAAAGATCTCCTTTACCTTCTTGTATATTATAGTGTTGCCCTTAAGTGAGGAAAAGATCCCAAAGTGGACACAATAAAAGATCCCAAAGAGGACAAATGAGAGTTAAATAGAAAGAGCCATTGAGGCCACCAAAAAAATACAAAAAATAGAAAAAAGAGAAAAAGAAATAAAAAGAGAGAAAGGGGCAACACTACTATCCTTTTGAGAGATCCACACTAGTACTCCCTTTATATCCTTGTACTCCATAGAGATGATCTTTTTTCATATAGCTATGTGGGGACCTTCACACTATAGAACTTGGCTTGCATATTCCAAGGATGAGCCTCCTCAAACGAGCTCTAGTTCTTCATGAGCGAGCAAGTTAGATGCACCCCCACTAGTTCCATTGGAGAGATTCTTAGCTCTTATGTGCATCCGTTGCATGGCAATCCCTACTCCTCACATCATATCTATCATTTGACATCTCTTGCCTATGATTGTCCTCATTGATGTGAGCCTTATCATCCTTTTTGTCTTCCTCCTCCACCATATTTCTCTCTTTGCCATCCTAAGTGTCAACTCTCGTGATTACGCTCATCCATTGCATGAGTGCTCAAAATATCGAAAAGGAGTGGATCAAATTGACTTGTACCTGGCTAGTGGTCTGGGGACGAGTCAAGATAAGATTCCAAAGAAGACCAAGTGTGAAAATTTAGTAGATTGAGTTCTCAACACAAAAATACTTTTTTCTCGTATTCCCTATCCCCCTTCTTGCACGCAAACACCATTTGGAGACATTCGAGTCACGGACAGCAAGAGCTCTTGCACCTAATGTTCTTTTGTTACTTGTTTCAATGCTAATATAGACTCTTGCATGTTATGACTTGATTTGAATCTCTAACCTTGATTGCTTTACGTTTCAAAGTTCTTATATGGTTCCTAGCATGTCACCACAGAAATTATGCTTGTTATCATTTGCCTACTCGAGGACGAGCAAGAATTAAGCTTGGGGATGTTGATACGTCCAAAACGTATCTATAATTTCTGCTTGCTCCATGCATGTGTTGTGTGATATTGCTATGATCTAGATACACTTTCATACATTTTTTATCATATTTGGACTAACCTATTAACTCAGTGCACCCCAGTGCCAGTTCCTGTTTTCTGCTGTTTTTCTATTTCAGTTTTCCCCCATATAAAAAGTGCCAGAAAAATTCGGGAAAATTCAGATAAAAAATCAGCGTGACGGAAGCTTCGAGAAGAGCCCGGGAGGGGTCAAAGGGGAGCCAGGGGGGCCCAGGCGGCCACCCGGCGCGGCCCCACCCCTGGCCGTGCCAGCGGGGGGGGGGGGGGGGGCGCCTGGGGCCCCTGGTCCACCTCTGGCTGCCCCCTTCGCCTATTTATCCCCCATCACGGGAAAACTTCAGAAGCAGAACCCTATTCCGCGAACTAGTCTCTCTTCCGCCGCCACCGCGCTTCCAAGATCAGGAGCACCAGAAGACCTCTTCCCGGCACCCTGCTGGAGGGAGGATTGACCTCCGGGAGTCTCCTCTCCACCATGGATGCTCCCCGGATGTCTCGTGAGTAGTTTTCATTGGACCATGGGTCCGTGATCAGTAGCTATGTGATGTTCTCCTCCCCTCTTTGATCTTCATTGTTTAGACCTCGTGAGCTGCCCTACATGATCGAGGCACCTTTGTAATATTTCTGCTGTTGCTATGTTGAGTTTGGAGGGATCTGATGGATTATGAGATTATGTTCAGATGGTGATAGAGTAATATATTTGGTCTTTATCTCTTATATTTTTGTTCCTAAGAAATTCTTGCATGTTCTCCGTTGCTGTTTATTGCTTTGGCCAAGTAGTAGGTAGTGACTCCAAGAGGGAGCGTAGTGCTTGATTGTGGGTTCATGCCCCCCGATGACACGCTTGAGTGACAGAAACATGAGTCTAGGTGATGTGCTGTTGCCACAAGGGGAAAACAACGGTGATTGTAACCGCGGTTACAAGGATTGTTTACTTTACGCAGAGTTCTTTTTAATGCAGTTGTCTGTTGCTTTGGGTTTACACTTTGGGTGGGGCTCGCAACTTAATACCAGCGAGATGTTTTGGATAGATATCTCAAGGTGGATGATTAGTAGCAGATGCAGATGGATTTCGGCGTACTTACCTTGGCGTACTGCCTGTGCTTTTGAACCTCTTCCTTTCTGTTGTAGCATAGTTAGCATTGCGGTGCGTTCATAATCCTCTCAATTGCCCTTCTATAATTTGTTTACCTCGCATAGCAGTTTTATCGTCTTTTGGGAGAGAGACATCACTAGTGAACATCACGTATCCCGGTCCATATCCTCATTACTGATTCCAAGCTATATTTACTTTTCTGCATTTACTTTCAAGTTGCTATCATTATCCCGTGCGTTTTATCATTTGTGAACAACAAGACCGGAGAGATTGACAACCTCTCTGAACTTCGTTGGGAACAATGTTATCTGTGTCTGTGTGCAAGTCCGCGTCAGTTGCGCCACTGACACCTACTTATCATCTCCGGAGTCCTACTGGAGACAAACCTTGGTATCTTCACCGAGGGAAAACTGCTGCTGCACTGCATCTCAAACCTTCACTTGGGGTAACTAACGAAGGGCGAGAAGCCAATAAGCAAGAGTATTTCTGGCACCGTTGCCGAGGACTCCGAGTGCTAAGATAGGGGAGTTGCACACTACCCTTTACCTTTGTTTTTTAGTCTTGTTAGTTTACCTTTCAGTTTTTATCTTTGTGTCTTTTATCAAAAACTACAAAAAAATCTGCCACACTTGCTGCTACTATGGGTTCCACTGAAAACACCAAGTTGTGTGACTTCACTAGTCACAACAACCAGGACTTTATCTGCACTCCCATTGCCACACCTGCCACTTCAGCTACCTCTTATGAAATTAAACCTGCTTTGCTAAACCTTGTTATGAGAGATCAATTCTCTGGTGCTGGAGATGATGATGCTTTACACTTGAATAATTTTGTTGAATTATGTGATATGCAAAAGTATAAATAAGTAGAAGGTGATGTTGTTAAGCTCAAGCTCTTTCCTTTCTCTTTAAGGGGAGATGCTAAAATCTGGTTTCAATCTTTGCCTAGAAATAGCATAGGTTCTTGGGATAAGTGCAAAGATGCTTTTATAGGGAAGTACTACCCTCCTGCTAAGATTATCCAATTGGGATAAGTGCAAAGATGCTGGCCCACAGTCAGTGGCACACAAGGGTGTGATTATTTGCTAATTAAATTTCTGATGAACAGGACCCACTGGTCAGCCTCACCGGAGCACGCCGGCGATGAGGTACTCCGGCGAGGTCGCCGTTCTCGCGATGCAGGGCCCCATCTCGCTCGCCGCTTGCTGCAGTCGAACGAGAACTCCACGCCGCGTTGATCTGGAGTGTTCCCGCGAGCTGGGACGCACTGTGGGGAGGGCAGGGTCAACAATGGCGGAAGCTGTGCACGAATCCAATGGCCAAGCTCAAACCGCGACGAATCCGTTCGAACTAACGCGCCAAATTGATAACATGGGCCACCAGGAACAAGATGTTGTACTCGGCGCACACGGAGAGGCACTGGGTGTGCGATGCCACGGCCATGGCGGCGGCCGAAGCAAGGCTCCAATGGCGACGGCGAGTACGGTGAGAGGGGAGGACCGAGAGGAGTTGGCGGCGGCGTGGAAACTCACGGGGAGGGTGTAGAGGCCGACGACGGGCTATACGGTGGCCTGGAGCGGCCGAAATTGACGACGACGACGACGACGCGATGCCGAGATGGGGAATGGCGAGATGCGCGCGTCGTGGACCTCCCCCTCGCGATTCCTTTCGTGGACAGGGGAAGACGACGATGGCGCAGCCGCTGGACACCACGTCGGGGCGGCTCGAGCTCGTTGGCCACGACTGGCAACGGCAATGGGGACGGTGGTGGCCGCGCGGTTTTTCCCGAGCGAGTACGAGGCGAGGAGGGGGAGAAAAAGGGCTAGGGTTCACCAGGGGGCTCGGGGGCGAGTAGTTATCCAGGGGTTCGAACCCTAGGAGTTGCGGATGCTCGACACGACGACAATCGCCGTCGAGCAGCTCCTGCCATGGCGACACGAGGGGGAGGGGGAACAGTAGGAAGGGGATGACCCCGGGTGGGCCAAGTGGGCTGGTTTGGGCCGGTTGGACTGCACTGTGCACTTAGTGCACTGGCCAGCAAGCCTTTTTCTTTTATTTCTTTTCTGTTTCTATTCTTTCCCTTTTGTATTTCTTTTTAGTTGGTTTTTACAATTTTGTAAAATATGGAACTTGATCCATAATTGATATTGCACATTACGAGAGTGCCACAAAAAGTTTTGTGTCAAAATAAAATCAATTGAATTTTTCTTTTTATTTAAAAGGGATTAAATGCCAATGGTTTGGCTATTGTTTGAATTGTTTGATTTATTTTATATCTTAATAAATTGCCATACCCACATACACATGGTCCACTGAATATTGGTGATTTAACAAAAGTGGTTTCATAATTTTTGGACAAAGTTATTTGTCACATGATTTTTGATATTAACCAAAAGGAATTTTTGAGTTTGTTTGAATTCAAAGATGAACAAGGCATGATCAAAGGTGATTAGAGGCTTGCTAATCACAGAGAATTATATTAACAAAAGTTTTACTAATGCCTGACACCGAGGGTGTTACAAATCTCACCACTACAAGAATTCTCGTCCCGAGAATCTAAGCGGTAGAGGGGAAAAGATCGGGGTATTCTTCACGAAGACGATCTTCGCGTTCCCAAGTGGCTTCATCTTCAGAATGATTCGACCACTGAACTTTAAGGAACTTGGTTGTCTTGTTGCGGGTTTTGCGTTCAGACTGATCGAGAATGCGGCTCGGATGTTCTTGATAAGTCAAGTCCTGATGCAATTCAATCAGATCATGTTCCACTTCACGAATAGGGTCCTTGAAGCAGCGACGGAGTTGCGACACATGAAATACATCGTGGACTTGGGATAGGTTTGACGGCAACTCCAATTAGTAAGCCACCGGTCCACTTCTGGAAAGGATACAGAACGGGCCAATGTAGCGAGGAGCTAACTTGCCTTTGATCCCGAAACGATGAGTGCCCCTCATGGGAGTGAAACAGAGGTAAGCTTGTTCACCGGGTTGATAGACCATTTCCTTGTGCTTGCGGTCAAAGTTGCCCTTCTGGCGGGACTGAGCATCCTTCAAGTGTTCACTAATAACGCGGACCTGATCTTCGGCATGCTGTATAATGTCTGGACCAATGAGGGTTCGTTCTCCAGTTTCTGACCAATTCAGAGGGGTTCGACACTTACGTCCATAAAGAACTTCAAAGGGTGCCATCTTCAGACTAGCCTGATAGCTATTGTTGTACGAGAATTCAGCAAATGGAAGAGATTCCTCCCATTTCTTACCGAATGAAATGACACAAGCTCGAAGCATATCTTCAAGCACTTGGTTGACTCGTTCAACTTGTCCTTGCGACTGGGGGTGATAAGCAGTGCTAAATTTAAGGTGAGTGCCCATAGCTTCTTGGAAACTATCCCAGAACTTCGAGGTGAAAATGCTGCCACGATCTGAACTGATCTCCAACGGAATGCCGTGGAGGGAAACAATTCTGGAAACATATAAGTCTGCTAACTGACTAGCAGAGATCGTCTCCTTGACAGGAAGAAAGTGGGCAACCTTGGAGAATCGGTCGATGACGACAAAGATCGCATCATGACCCTTCTGTGATCCCGGAAAACCGGTGACAAAGTCCATTTCAATCTTGTCCCAATTCCATTCAGGAATAGAGAGTGGTTGCAGAGTTCCAGTAGGTCTTTGATGTTCGGCTTTGACATGACGACAAACGTCACACTCATCAACATAACGAGCAATGTCTTTCTTCATGCTAGGCCACCAGTACCGTTGACGAAGGTCCTGGTACATCTTGGTGCTACCTGGGTGGTTTGACAACGGGGTATCATGAGATTCTTTCATAACATCCGGAGTCAAGTTTAGATTGCCCTTGCTAGGAACCACTAAACGATTCTTGAAGTACAACGCTTGATCATCAGCAAGCCTGTAGTCTGAGGGCTTTCCTGTGGCGAGATATCACTTGATCTTTTCGTAATCAGAGTCAGCTCTTTGGATGAACTTGATGTCTTTGTCGAGGTCTACTTCAACAACAAGGGAATTCACATGTCCCTGCGGAACAATTTCAAGGTTCAACTTGCGGAGCTCTTCATACAGAAGTGGCTGCTCTATCTGGACTTCGAGTTCAGAACAGTAGGCTTTGCGGCTTAAGGCATCGACCACCACATTAGCTTTGCCAAGGGTGTAAGAAATTCCCATGTTGTAGTCGGCTATGGTTTCGAGCCATCTCTGCTGGCGGAGATTCAGGTCTGGTTGAGTGAATAGGTACTTCAGGCTTTGGTGATCGGTATAGATCTCGCAACGGTTACCAACGAGGTAATGTCGCCACAGCTTCAATTCATAAATTACCGCTGGAAATTCGAGATCATGTGTTGGATAGTTTTCTTCGTGAGCACGCAACTGACGAGAGCCATAAGCAATCACTTTGCGCTCTTGCATTAGAACACAACCTAATCCTTGACGAGACGCGTCGCAATAAATCACGAAGTCCTTCTGAGTATCAGGGGGAGCAAGCACTGGGGGAGAAGTGAGCTTGTCCTTCAGAGCTTGAAAATTTCTTGACATTTATCAGTCCACTCAAACTTGACGCCCTTGTGAAGCAGTTTAGTCAGTGGCTTGGTAATCTTGGAGAAATTCTCAACAAAACGGCGGCAATAGCTGGCAAGGCCGAGGAAACTTCGGACTTTCTTGACAGTCCTGGGTGGAGTCCAGTCAAGAATAGCCTGGATATGTTCTGGGTTGACGGCAACGCCATCCTTGGAAATCACATGAGCAAGGTAAGTTACTTCGGGAAGCCAGGATTCACACTTAGAATACTTAGCATAGAGTTTGTGTTCTCGAAGCTTTTCCTGCACAAGGCGAAGATGTTCAGCATGTTCTGCATCGGTCTTGGAGTAAGTCAATATATCATCCAGATAAACCACGACAAACTTGTCAAGGTATTCCATGAATATATAGTTCATCAATCTGGAGAAGGTGGCTGGGGCATTCGTCAAGCCAAAGGACATGACATTGTACTCGTATGAACCATAGCGAGTAATGAATACGGTCTTCGGGATGTCCTCATCACGGACCCGGATCTGATGGTAACCCAACCTTAAGTCGAGTTTTGAAAACACCGTGGATCCAGCAAGTTGATCATAAAGATCATTGATCCGAGGGAGGGGGTACTTGTTCTGTATCGTGGCTTGGTTGATAGGTCGGTAATCTTGGACCAAACGGTGCGTTCCATCACTCTTCTTGACAAAGAGCGAAGGTGCTCCCCAAGCAGAGGAACTTGGACGGATGAAGCCTTTCTCGAGGGCCGTGTCGATCTCCTTCTTCAATTCAAGGAGGTGGTGAGGTGGCATCTTATACGGGTGCTTGGCAATAGGGACGGTGTCGGGCTTCAAGTCGATGACAAATTCAACTTCCCTAATCGGGGGTATCCCCGGCAGTTCTTCTGGGAGTACGTCGGTAAAATCACAAACGATTGGGACTTTCTCAATCCCTTCAAGAGGTGCGACATTCAAGGCATTCAGAGCATATATACGAGCTTCATCATTCATCGACACAATGGCAGTGTGACTCACAATCGCGCCAGAAGGATGAAAGTGTTGGATGACCTTGGTGCCACAATAAAGTGCGGCATCGTGGGCTTTGAGCCAGTCCATACCCAAGATAAGGTCAATAGTGGATGTTTTCAGAATATGTGGGGAGACAAGGAACTCAATCCTTTTGATCTCGACGGTGATGTTAGGTGCCAGCATGTCAACGTGACACATGCCGCCGGGTGTTTTAACGACCAAGGGGGTGCGCATATTTTCGTGGTATATGCCATGGTTAGATGCAAATGCTCCAGACATAAATGAATGCGATGCTCCTGTATCAAATAAAACAGTAGCAGGTATTGAGTTAATGAGGAGAGTACCCATCACTGTAGCGGGATGTGCCTGAGCTGCTTCAACATCAATGTTGTAAGCATGACCACGAGCATGAGTATTTGACCCAGTATTATAGTTGAGGGTCCCATTGTTGCCACGACCATTTCCGCGGCCAGCAGGGTGAACTACCAGTTGATTCTGTCGCTGAGGGCAGTCTCTGGAAATATGGCCTGGCTGACGGCACTTGAAACACAGGCCATCTTGAGGACGGAGGGGTGCAGTCTCAGTCTTCGGCTGTCTCGGCGGGGGCGGAGGCAGACGGGGTGCAACATACGACGGCCTTGGTGCAGGGGTGATACGTCCAAAACGTATCTATAATTTCTTCTTGCTCCATGCATGTTTTGTGTGATATTGCTATGATCTAGATACACTTTCATACACTTTTAATCATATTTGGACTAACCTATTAACTCAGTGCACCCCAGTGCCAGTTCCTGTTTTCTGCTGTTTTTCTATTTCAGTTTTCCCCCATATAAAAAGTGCCAGAAAAATTCCGGGAAAAATACAGGAAAAATCAGCATACAGGAAGCTTCGAGAAGAGCCCGAGAGAGGCCAGAGGGGAGCCAGGGGGTGGGGGCCCAGGTGGCCACCCGGCGCGGCCCCACCCCTGGCCGCGCCAGGGGGGGGGGGCGCCTGGGGCCCCTGGTCCACCTCTGGCTGCCCCCCTTCGCCTATTTATTCTCCGTCACGGGAAAACTCCAGAAGAGGAACCCTATTCCACAAACTCGCCTCTGTTCCGCCGCCGCCGCGCTTCCAAGATCGGGAGCACCAAAAGACCTCTTCCCGGCACCCTGCCGGAGGGAGGATTGACCTTCGGGAGTCTCCTCTCCACCATGGATGCTCCCCGGATGTCTCGTGAGTAGTTTTCCTTGGACCATGGGTCCGTGATCAGTAGCTATGTGATGTTCTCCTCCCCTCTTTGATCTTCATTGTTTAGACCTCGTGAGCTGCCCTACATGATCGAGGCACCTTTATAATATTTCTGCTGTTGCTATGCTGAGTTTGGAGGGATCTGATGGATAATAAGATTATGTTCAGATTGTGATAGAGTAATATATTTGGTTTTTATCTCTTATATTTTTGTTCCTATGTAATTCTTGCATGTTCTCCGTTGCTGTTTATTGCTTTGGCCAAGTAGTAGGTAGTGACTCCAAGAGGGAACGTTGTGCTAGATTGTGGGTTCATGCCCCCCGATGACACGCTTGAGTGCAGAAACATGAGTCTAGCTGATGTGTTGTTGCCACAAGGGGGAAAACAACGGTGCTTGTAACCGCGGTTACAAGGATTGTTTACTTTACGCAAAGTTCCTTTTATTGCAGTTGTCTGTTGCTTTGGGTTTACACTTTGGGTGGGGCTCGCAACTTAATACCAGCGAGATGTTCTGGATAGATATCTCAAGGTGGATGATTAGTAGTAGATGCAGATGGATTTCGGTCTACTTATTTTGGCGTACTGCCCGTGCTTTTGAGCCTCTTCCTTTCTTTTGTAGCATAGTTAGCATTACGGTGCATTCATAATCCTGTCAATTGCCCTTCTGTAATTTGTTTACCTCGCATAGCAGTTTTATCGTCTTTTGGGAGAGAGACATCACTAGTGAACATCACGTATCCCGGTCCATATCCTCATTACTGTTTCCAAGCTATATTTACTTTACTGCTTTTACTCGCTATCATTATCCCTTGCGTTTTATCCTTTGTGAACAACAAGACCGGAGAGAATGACAACCTCTCTGAACTTCGTTGGGAACAAAGTTATCTGTGTCTGTGTGCAGGTCCGCATCAGTTGCGCCGCTGACACCTACTTATCATCTCTCGATTCCTACTGGAGACAAACCTCGGTATCTTCACCGAGGGAAAAATGATGCTGCACTACATCTCAAACCTTCCACTTGTGGTAACCAACGAAGGGCGAGAAGCCGTCACACAAGTTTTCTGGCGCCGTTGCCGGGGACTCCGAGTGCTAAGATAGGGGAGTTGCACACTACCCTTTACCTTTGTTTTTTAGTCTTGTTAGTTTATCTTTCAGTTTTTATCTTTGTGTCTTTTATCAAAAAATACAAAAAAATCTGCCACACTTGCTGCTACTATGGGTTCCACTGAAAATACCAAGTTGTGTGACTTCACTAGTCACAACAACCAAGAGTTTATCTGCACGCCCATTGCCACACCTGCCACTTCAGCTACCTCTTATGAAATTAAACCTGCTTTGCTAAACCTTGTTATGAGAGATCAATTCTCTGGTGCTGGAGATGATGGTGCTTTACACTTGAATAATTTTGTTGAATTATGTGATATGCAAAAGTATAAAGAAGTAGAAGGTTATGTTGTTAAGCTCAAGCTCTTTCCCTTCTCTTTAAGGGGAGATGCTAAAATCTGGTTTCAATCTTTGCCTAGAAATAGCATAGATTCTTGGGATAAGTGCAAAGATGCTTTTATAGGGAAGTACTACCCTCATGCTAAGATTATCCAATTGAGGAGTAATATTATGAATTTTAAGCAATTGGATAATGAACACGTTGCCCAAGCTTGGGAACGAATGAAATCTCTTGTTAAGAAATGCCCTACATATGGTTTGACTACCTGGATGGTTATCCAGACTTTTTATGCAGGCTTGAACTTTACCTCGCGGAACCTGTTAGATTCGGCCGCGGGAGGAACCTTTATGTCAACTACACTTGGTGCTGCCACGAAGCTTCTCGATGAAATGATGACCAATTATTCCCAATGGCACACCGAACGCGCTCCAACAGGTAGGAAGGTAAATTCTGTCGAGGAAATTACCTCCCTCAATGAAAAAGTTAACTTAATTATGTCTCTACTTACCAAGCAACCCTCTATTGATCCTCATGATGTTCCTTTAAATTCTTTGGTTTCCCAAGAACAAGTAGATGTGAACTTTATTGCTAGAAAAAACTTCAACAACAATGCTTATAGGGGAAATTTTTCTAGTAATCCTAGACCGTTTCCATCCAACTATGGGAACAACAACACCTACCCTAGCAACAACTCCTATAATCCTGCTTATACGAAAAGAGACCTACCTAGCTTTGATAAATTGGTAGAAATAGAGAAAGCTACTAAGAACTATATGCACACCCAGTTTGAACAAAACAAAGCCTTCTCTAAGCAGATAGGTGAGCATACTTCCATTTTGCAAAACATTAGTGAACAGCTTGATAGCCTGAACAGTGAGATTTCTAATCTCCAGGCTAGACTTACCGCCACCGAAACCCATGTTTCGAATATGTCCCACACCCAATCTACTTTGATAAATCAAATGGCAGCCAAACCGGAAGTTATCCCTATGGAAGAAGATAGAATTAAGAGCCTTCCTACACACCACACAGTTGCCACTATCCAAATTGTTGAGGACACCCAAACTATTAGCACTCAATGCAGTCCTAGTACCGTTGTACCTATTAATGGTAATGCTAATACCTCAACCGTAGAAAAAGAAACTCCTATGAACATAGAGGGTTTCAAAAAAGTAAGCCTAGATGACACTACTACCACCTTTGATAGTAGTGATATTGATTTTGATAGTTGCACCCTCTCAGAAGTTATCAGTTTGCTACACAAAATGTCTAGAGACCCCCACACTAGCACACTTAATCTTGCCTTCACGGAGCATATCACAAATGCTCTCATCAAAGCTAGGGAGGAGAAGCTTAGAGTAGAAGCCTCCATACCTAGGAAGCTAGATGATGGTTGGGACCCTATGATCAAAATTAAATTAAATAACTTCTCTTGCTATGCTTTATGTGATGTTGGAGCTAGTACCTCCGTTATGCCCAAAAGAATATTTGACATGTTTGAATTGAAACCCTTTGAGCCTTGTTCTTTTGGTGTTCGTCTTGTTGATTCTTCCATAAAGAAACCTTTGGGGAAGATCGACGATGTTCTTATCATTGTCAATGACAACTATGTTCCCGTTGATTTTATTGTTATGGATATAGAGTGTGAACCTTTGTGTCCAATTATTTTGGGACGTCCTTTTCTTCGCACCGTTGGTGCGATTATAGACATGAAAGAGGGGAATATAAAATTCCAATTCCCATTCAAAAAGGGGATGGAACACTTCCCTAGAAAGAAAATCAAGTTACCTTTTGAGTCCGTTACACGGGCTAGTTATTCTCTTTCTCTTGATAAAACTTGATTCTTCTTTTGCATCATGCCTAGCTAATGGCTTTAAAGAAGCGCTTTCGGGAGGCAGCCCGCAACGAATTTAGGTGTTTTCTTTTTGATTTTGTTGTGTCTTGATAATTTTTACTTCTGTAGCAACATCATTGTATCTTTATTTTTCAGCTTTGTGCCAAGTTATAGCCTCTTACGACAAGGGAAGTAAAAGTTGTGACATGCTGTCCAGAAAACAGATTCTGTCCTCGTGATCAGAAAAATTCCAGTTCATCTTTTTGAGCTGAAATTTTTACACAGTATGCTCCATACAATTACGAAACTTCCGTATGTTCTGAGTTTTTCAATTTGAGTTGCAGAAGTGCCCTTAAATAATTCTTTACTATCTGCTGTTCTATTTTTCACAGATTCTGCCACGTTTTGTCTCTCCTAACTTTTGCAAACCTTAAGCTTGCTTTTTCTTTGCAAAAACTTTTTGGCACTCTTGAGAAAGAGTAGCTCTTCAAGAATATCTTTATATCCAGTGGAAAATTTTATTTATTAAGGGTACTAACCTCTCTAATCAGCTTATGATGAGTTATGTATGAAGGGAGTTTTCAAGTGTGCGATAGAAGATGATGAAAGAAGATCCAGGAGTGTCAAACGCTCAAGCTTGGGGATGCCCCCATGCATCCCCAATAAATATTCAAGGAGACTCAAGCGTCTAAGCTTGGGGATGCCCCCGTGCATCCCCTTCTCCATCAACAATCATCAGTTCGTCCTTCGTCTCACTATATTTTTATCACTTCATACGTTATGTGCTATGCTTGGAGCGTCTCGCTCTTAAGTTTTATTTTTAGTTTTCTTTAGCTTTGCTTGCTGTTCATAACAAGTTAGATCTCGTCTTACTTTGTGTGGGAGAGAAACACGCTCCACTTTCAAATTTAGAACACATCATATGATTTTTCCTGCTTATCTTTTTGCTGTTGTGTGTTCTTTATCTTTTCATAGCTACTGCCATGTTTAGTTTTAGTCTTAGTTTGTCTTTAGCAAGAGCCTTGGCTTTTGTTTAGTTTGTTGCTGGAACTCTTTTTAGTTTCCATGTTTATCTTGTTAAAGAGAGTTGGTTGTTGCACTGAGTTGTGTCTTGTCTTGAGAGTATGTAATTGAGGTTGTTATTTAATTTTAGTAGTAACTTGCAATAGTTTTGAGTTATTGTTGTGAGTAATGTTTGAACTTTTGGTGTCAAGAGCTCTTGCCTATTAGTGATAGGTGTCGTATTTTTGGCAATCCGTGTGTATTTTCAAAACCTACAAAACTAGTTGAGAACTCTAGCTACTAGATGGATCACTACTCTTCTGAGGAGTCGAATATCAGAGAACACTCACGTACCATGAGTCGAGGATGCGCAAGGATAACCAAACCCCCATACACTCCTCCTCGGGGTAATTGTCTCTTTGTGAACCTCCTTATTAGATTGAGAGTTACGGATAATAAGTGCATGAGTTCTTCGGACTAATGTAAGTATTGAAAGTTGACACTTCCACCTTCCCATATTTTTCTAGCCTCTCCCGTGCCGTGCATTGCCTTCTTCTCACTCCGAGAGTTGGTGTCCACCTTCGCCAGTACATCCAAACCCTTGGCATGATACGCTCTGTCATCATAAGCCTCCTTATATCTTCCCTCAAAACAGCCACCATACCTACCTATCAAGGCATTTCCATAGCCTTTCCGAGATATATTGCCATGCAACATCCACTTCTTCATGACTTGATCTTCATGTCATACATGTTCCTGCTACACTGGCAGCGACATACTTTGCATACATCATGTTAGTTACATCTTCTTTATGTTTTGAGTACCTTGTAAAGTGTGAAATATCTCCTTTACCTTCTTGTAAAATAGAGTGTTTCCCTTAAGTGAGGGAAAGATCCCAAAGAGGACACATTAAAAGATCCCAAAGAGGACATATGAGAGTTAAATAGATAGAGCCATTGAGGCCACCAAAAAAATACAAAAAATAAGAAAAAGAGAAAAAGAAATAAAAAGAGAGAAAGGGGCAACACTACTATCCTTTTGAGAGATCCACACTAGTACTCCCTTTATATCCTTGTACTCCATAGAGATCATCATTGTGCATATAGCTATGTGGGGACCTTCACACTATAGAACTTGGCTTGCATATTCCAAGGATGAGCCTCCTCAAACGAGCTCTAGGTCTTCATGAGCGAGCAAGTTAGATGCACCCCCACTAGTTCCTTTGGAGAGCTTCTTAGTTCGTATGTGCATCCGTTGCATGGCAATCCCTACTCCTCACATCATATCTATCACATGGCCTTCTCTCGCCTATGATTGTCCTCATTGATGTGAGCCTTTCACACCTTTTTGTCTTCCTCCTCCACCTACTTCTCTCTTTGCCATCTTAAGTGTCAACTCTCATGCTTACGCTCATCCATTGCATGAGTGCTCAAAATATCGAAAAGGAGTGGATCAAATTGACTTGTACCTGGCTAGTGGTCTGGGGACGAGTCAAGATAAGATTCCAAAGAAGACCAAGTGTGAAACTTTAGTAGATTGAGTTCTCAACACAAAAAATTATTTTTTCTCGTATTCCCTACCCCCCTTCTTGCACGCAAACACCATTTGGAGACATTCGAGTCATGGACAGCGAGAGCTCTTGCACCTATTGTTCTTTTGTTACTTGTTTCAATGCTAATATAGACTCTTGCATGTTGTGACTTGAATTGGATCTCTAACCTTGATTGCTTTACTTTTCAAAGTTCTTTTATGGTTGCTAGCATGTCACCACAGAAATTATGTTGTTATCATTTACCTACTCGAGGACGAGCAGGAATTAAGCTTGGGGATGTTGATACGTCCAAAACGTATCTATAATTTCTGCTTGCTCCATGCATGTTTTGTGTGATATTGCTATGATCTAGATACACTTTCATACACTTTTAATCATATTTTGACTAACCTATTAACTCAGTGCACCCCAGTGCCAGTTCCTGTTTTCTGCTGTTTTTCTATTTCAGTTTTCCCCCATATAAAAAGTGCCAGAAAAATTCCGGGAAAAATACAGGAAAAATCAGCGTATAGGAAGCTTAGAGAAGAGCCCGGGAGGGGCCAGAGGGGAGCCAGGGGGGCCCAGGCGGCCACCCGGCGCGACCCACCCCTGGCCGCGCCAGGGGGCGCCTGGGGCCTCTGGTCCACCTCTGGCTGCCCCCCTTCGCCTATTTATTCTCCGTCACGGGAAAACTCCAGAAGAGGAACTCTATTCCGAAAACTCGCCTCTGTTCCGCCGCCGCCGCGCTTCCAAGATCGGGAGCACCAAAAGACCTCTTCCCGGCACCCTGCCGGAGGGAGGATTGACCTCCGGGAGTCTCCTCTCCACCATGGATGCTCCCCGGATGTCTCGTGAGTAGTTTTCCTTGGACCATGGGTCCGTGATCAGTAGCTATGTGATGTTCTCCTCCGCTCTTTGATCTTCATTGTTTAGACCTCGTGAGCTTCCCTACATGATCGAGACACCTTTGTAATATTTCTGCTGTTGCTATGCTGAGTTTGGAGGGATCTAATGGATTATAAGATTATGTTTAGATTGTGATAGAGTAATATATTTGGTTTTTATCTCTTATATTTTTGTTCCTAAGTAATTCTTGCATGTTCTCCGTTGCTGTTTATTGCTTTGGCCAAGTAGTAGGTAGTGACTCCAAGAGGGAACGTTGTGCTAGATTGTGGGTTCATGACCCCCGATGACACGCTCGAGTGACAAAAACATGAGTCTAGGGGATGTGCTGTTGCCACAAGGGGGAAAACAACGGTGCTTGTAACCGCGGTTACAAGGATTGTTTACTTTACGCAAAGTTCTTTTTATTGCAGTTGTCTTTTGCTTTGGGTTTACACTTTGGGTGGGGCTCGCAACTTAATACCAGCGAGATGTTCTGGATAGATATCTCAAGGTGGATGATTAGTAGTAGATGCAGATGGATTTCGGTCTACTTATTTTGGCGTACTGCCCGTGCTTTTGAGCCTCTTCCTTTCTTTTGTAGCATAGTTAGCATTGCGGTGCGTTCATAGTCCTGTCAATTGCCCTTCTGTAATTTGTTTACCTCGCATAGCAGTTTTATCGTCTTTTGTGAGAGAGACATCACTAGTGAACATCACGTATCCCGGTCCATATCCTCATTACTGTTTCCAAGCTATATTTACTTTACTGCTTTTTCTTGCTATCATTATCCCTTGCGTTTTATCCTTGGTGAACAACAAGACCGGAGAGATTGACAACCTCTCTGAACTTCGTTGGGAACAAAGTTATCTATGCCTGTGTGCAGGTCCACGTCAGTTGCGCTGCTGACACCTACTTATCATCTCTGGAGTCCTACTGGAGACAAACCTTGGTATCTTCACCGAGGGAAAACTGCTGCTGCACTACATCTCAAACCTTCCACTTGGGGTAACCAACGAAGGGCGAGAAGCCATCAAGGGCAGTTGGACGCATAACACCGTGCGGAATCCAGACGAGTTGCTTCTGTGCTGTGCCCGAAGATGAGCCAGCATCACGGGGGCGCTTCGGCGAACCACCGAACTTAAGCTGAGTGATAGTCTGGTTCACCATGGTGGCGAAGTCGGGGAAGACGTGCAAAGCCAGTGCCGGCTGGAGATCTGCGTTGAGTCCATCACGGAACTTCTCTTGCCTAATTGCATCATTTGGGAGGTCACTTGCAGCATAGCAGGAGAGGCGGAGGAATTCCCTCTGATATGCCTCGACAGTTTTGTTGCCCTGAACGAGGTTGCAGAACTCGGTCTTCATACGGTTCATAATCACCTGGGGGACATAACGAGCACGGAAGGTAGTCTTGAAGTCATTCCAGGTGACGACAGTCCCTTCAGCTAGCGAGCCCTTGTAAGTGTCCCACCACTGAGCAGCGGGGCCACACTGGAAATAGGACGCAAAGTTGACATAATCAGCAACGCTCACATTAGCGAACTCCAACTGACGGTTGATGTCACGGAGCCAATCATCGGCATCTAGCGGCTGTTCAGGTTGGTGGAAGAGAGGGGGATTGAGACGCATGAAATCCCGCAGAGTAACCACAGGCGGTTGGTTCTGGTGCTGGTTATGATTCTGGTTCTGGAGCTGATCTATGACTCCTTGTATAAACACCTGGTTCATCTGAAACTGCTGCATCATCGCGACCATGTAGTCCGGCGGCGGAGGTGGATCGTTGGCACCACGACCACGACCACGACCACCACGACCAGCCATCCTGCTAGAATTTCACACGGGTATTTCAGCGATGAACATTTATCGAGATACCGGAAACGAGTAAGAGGTAATGCGACAACAAAGAGGAGGCGCGGATATATAGGAGTAGTCATATAAGACATACACATCCACACATAGAGTCAACCGGAAAATCGGGCAGCGTAACGTCGTAGAAATTAAGGAAAAAGGACACACTAGGCGGCGCGCAGACCGTGGTAAGGATTACACGACGCGACATAGATTCCACTATGTCAATCACGCCGCAAGAAAACTGTTGGCCACAGGAGTAGATGCCAGAGAATGCGCGGCCTGCCCAGAATGAGAATGGGATCCGCGGTCCGGGACCTGGGGTAGAACTCCTGCGACACGACTCAATCAATGGGGAAGCACCAGAACGCCGGGTGGAATCAAGAGAACGTGATCCTAATGTTAGAGTTTGTAAAACTTAGCAGCAAGGATAAGAGAGCAGATTCCCAGAGCATAGGTAAGGAGAAAAGGATCCTAATACCATAGATATCACACGTAGTGACATCGATGTGGGCCCGTAAGCCAAACATTAAGTTAGCAAAATAGTTTTTCAAAGTCTAGACTCAACTTAGACCAGGTAGTGGTGGGGTGGCTTCCTACAGGCAGTCGGCTCTGATACCAACTTGTGATACCCCCAAAATCAATCCGTGTACAGTAATCATACACGCAGGGTACACGGCTGAGATTAGGGTGCCACGGTGAGAATATCACAACACAACACTAAACACAAAAGGATAAACCAATATGTTACAAGATAAGGGGGTCACATAGACCCGAATACATAAGTTATACAAACCATAATATCTGAGTACAGACATAGTTAGTCAAGTTTTGCCTTAAGAAGGCTAGTGTAACAGCCCAGTTTTCACAAAAATTAAAAATTTCGTTTTCGGTGTGAATTGTCTGATTGTCTGATTTGTTTGCGGTGTTTGCATCCCCGATTTATCGATCGGCGATTATTTTCCCCCCTCTTATCTCGTACCGGACGGAGACCGACCCTTGCCACCTTGACACTCGACCTTTGCGACACCGGGTTTCACCCGATCACCGTCGCGGAAACCGCACGAGACCAGCCGCAGCCAACTGTACGAAAAACCCCGTTTAATAATTAAACGGGATATTTTTATAGCGCGCCGGAAAATGTTGTCGAAACGTCACCGCAGTGAGGTACGATCGAAGAGCTCGACGCGCTGAGCGCGTGGTTCGAGATTTCATCGTAATCGGAGTCCGTATGCAACTTCGGCGGTCACGAACGTATTCACCGGACACGCGAGAGGGGTACCGAGGGCGTTTGCGTCAACTGCCAGCCACCCATGCTATATAAAGACCACCACCCCACTTAGGGTTTCCCTAAGCCACCAGCCCCCAGATCCAGATCTGAGCCCCAATTTTCGCAGCAAACCCTAGCTCCCAGATCCGTTTTCGGGCGTCGGATCGCAGATCGGACGCACCGGATCGCCTGCAGCCTTCTCCCTCCTCTCTCCTCACGCCTCCTGCCCGTGGATTCCCGAGGCCGCCGCCGCCTCCACGTCCGCTCCGGCCGTCGCCGGCAAGCAGCAGGGCCGCGCCACCTCTCCCTCTCCTCCATCTTCTCCTCCTTTCCCTTCCCTCTCCCCTGACCTCTTCCTCCTCCTTCTTGCAGCCGCAGCCCGCCATGAAAGCTCAGGAAGAGCTCGCGCCGCCGCCCCGGCAGGAGCTCGCGCTGCCCCCGAGTCCGCAGCCCCGCCATTGGAAGCCCGAGCTCGGAGCTCCGCTCGAGCCGCCGGCCACCGCGCCTCCGGCGACCCACGCCGCCGGCCTCCTCCCGCGCAACCCCTCCGGCCCCCTCGCCTGCCCGCGTCCCCTGCGTCCTCCCCTCGCCGGAGGGCAGCGACAGCCGCCGCCGGCTGGACCTGTCCAGGACGAGGACGGGGACGTCGTCCCAGCCGCCCGCTCCAAGCCGCCTCGGCCAGGTGGGCCGCCTCAACCGCCAGGCCCAGCGCGCCATTGCCCCTCTAGGCCTGGGCCGGCCCAAGTGAGCTGCCCCTTTTTTTTTCTTTTTTTGTTATTTCTTTTTTTTAGTTAGTTGGGCCCAGTAGATTTCGGCCCAGTTAGTTTTTTTTTCTGTTAGTTGTTTTTTATTTTTAATTTAGGCAGATTAGTTGTTTTTTTTTTGCGGTGCCGTAACTTTTTAACCGTAGCTCCGATTGCGACGATTTAAATATGAAACTTGCTTAGAATTGTGTGTAGATTAATAATTTGCGCTTGTTTGCCATGTTTGACTTTGTTTACATGCTGTTTGACTGCTAATTACAACTTCCTGCCACTGTAAACTGTAATTGCTATAACTTTTTATCTGTTGCTCTGTTTAAAATGTTTCTTATATGTAACTTGACTAGAATTGCATGTAGGATGTGTTTTTGCTATTCTTGCTTGCTAATAAAAATAATAAAATATTGTTTAGGGCAAAACAGTACCAAATGCAATATTTATCGTGGGGTCTGCAATAGTTTGCATGTTTAGGATTTCACCCCACTTAAATTGACTAGATCAGATAGTTTATTCTTGCTACACCTCTTGACATGTTTGTGTGATATGCCATGCTTGCTTGAGTTGCCATGTTAATAACCGTTGTTTGGTCACCTGTAGCTAAACAACTTGAACCACCGTAAATGTGCGGTATCGTCGTGTGTGACGAGTACTCCACTTAAACCGTTAGCAACCGCTCTCGACGGTAGGTGCGATGTTTCGTGTTACTTCTTGTTGATGCTTGCTCTTGTATTGCTCCGTAGTAATAGTGGTGCACCGTTGATTGCTTCCAGTGTTTACTTCTTGTGTGCTCCCGCGGATACTCTCGGAGACGATGCGAGCGTGCGATGAACTACACCTTCGGAACCCGACTTATCATCAGGCAAGGACTTGCATTACTTATGATCCATTCTATTTCAACCAGCGGTTTGCATGCTAGTATAGGTTAGGTTCGATGTTTGATCCTACCACATGTTTACAGCCTCTTTCAAACCGATACAGCCATGTCCCCTCCCAGCAAACCTTGTACTGCTATGTTACTATTGCTCGTTGCTCAGCCCCTGCTTAGTATGCATGCTTAGGATGCTACGATGTTACCCTGTTACTCTTTGGGTTGGGATATCACATTATCATATTGTTGTTGATGATATGATTATTATTAATGTTGACTATATTCGACGAAGGATGGAAGGTCTAGGCTATCCCGCCCCGACGCTTTGTTCCATTCGAGTCACCTAGGATCCGAGTTTCGGGTATTGGTTTTAAGACTGAGCGTGCCTAACCGCGTGTGGGATTTTATGGGGTCCCCTTTTCTTACCTATCTAGCTTCAAACATTTCTAGAGGTGGCCCAAGCTGATTTACCATTTGAAAAACTGCATATATATCTTGTCGGGTCGCTCCTAGCAGATATCTTTTAAAATAACCCGGGCCAGCGGAGACATAGTTCCTTTGTTGGTCCACACCTGGTGAGCTAGAGGCCTGCCCACATGTGAGGGGATCAGTTACCTCGACCTTAGCCAGACGGAAGAGTCCGATCCGAGAGCGTGGCCAGCTTTTGGGTTGGGTGTCGACTCCCCGGGGGCCACCCGGATTTGTTCGTTGTTAGCTAAAGGGACTTGTCGTTTCGGATCTCTTGGAACTAAATCATAAAATGGTTTCCTATCATGGGTAGCAACTGAGAGTGATGGACGTGCGTGCGGAGCCTCGTAATGGGCAGTTGGTACACCCCTGCAGGGTTAAATCTTTTCGAGAAGCCGTGTCCACGGTTATGGACGACTTGAGACCTACTCCTTGTTCATAGACAACAACAACTGAGATAATCTTAATATAACTTGATCAACGTGTGTGTGCCTTGACTGCTTCTTCTTCGTTGGGATGCGAAGAGGAGGACAAGGATAGGATAGGTGTTATGTTTGCGTAGTAGGTGGATAGCAAGACTGTTGGAGGCGATTCCTCATCGTATGCTTGGCTTCTTACCTTACTCTCTAGATCATTAGCCACTTCATAAATGCTAGTGCGGCAGCAACCTCACCACTTACCCCTTCCTTACCGTAAACTACTAGTTGTCCTAGAATGACGAGTGATGAAGTCCTTGCTGGGTCAGATGACCACTACAGTTGGATGCTGAGTACCTCTGTACTCATGATACTACCCCCAAACTCTTTTCAGGGTTTTGATCGACAACAGGTATGGTGATCGACGTTTCACGTGGAGGCTCGACGACGACTAGTTAGGCGGATCCCGGCGGAGGGCCTGGACCCGTGTGGTTATGGGATCGATGCTTTTCTCTTTGCCAGTAGGCATTTGATTGTAGTCTGTACTCAGACATGTATCTTCCGCTGTTGCATTATATTCGAGGCAGTTGTATGCCGATTGTATGAGATGTTGTATCCTGTATCTGTAATGTTGTGATATCATGTTGGAAATCCGGGGCATATGGCTTTGTCATATGTCGCGGTGGGACCGATATGTGCTTCGTCCTCGGGTTCGGGCGGAAACGTACGAATCTGAAACAGTACCGCATATCGGGCCTTACAACTTGGTATGAGAGCCTTACCGACCGTAGGATCCCTTCTCTGGCCGAAGTCGAGTCTAGACAAAAACTATTTTGTACTTACTAAGTTAGTTATCGGAGAGTAGGAATCTTTTTTCTCCTTATCTTTGCTCTGGTCAAGACGAGTGCCGTAAGTGTTTTATTCTTGTCTTATCCCCTTCAAAACTTTAGGATCTCGAGAGTGTGGAGTATCAGAATAGTTACAATGCCTTGCTTGCAGCGTATTGTCTCGATTCCGAGCTCAGGTGGGAATTCCTGTAGTACCTTTAGCTTCTCCAATTTCGGTTATCATCTGGGTCGTCCTTTGCCATCCATCCTTTTGCTCAGTGTTTTCACGACTTGTGTCGAAAATCACTATCCCTTGATCTGGTTTTCGCGATTGTTCTTCCTCTTGACACTGACGTTTCGTTTTTCCGACGATGTCGTCTCTCTGCGGAAATTTTGTCTCGACCGAAGTTCGACGTCGACATGGAGCAGAGTCCCTTGTTGGTGGTGTTGAAGATCGTCGTCTCTTTTCTCTCCCCCCTCTCCCCCGGATCGTCCTGGATCTCGGGACGAGATCCCTTGTTGGTGGTGTTGCCTGTAACAGCCCAGTTTTCACAAAAATTAAAAATTTCGTTTTCGGTGTGAATTGTCTGATTGTCTGATTTGTTTGCGGTGTTTGCATCCCCGATTTATCGATCGGCGATTATTTTCCCCCCTCTTATCTCGTACCGGACGGAGACCGACCCTTGCCACCTTGACACTCGACCTTTGCGACACCGGGTTTCACCCGATCACCGTCGCGGAAACCGCACGAGACCAGCCGCAGCCAACTGTACGAAAAACCCCGTTTAATAATTAAACGGGATATTTTTATAGCGCGCCGGAAAATGTTGTCGAAACGTCACCGCAGTGAGGTACGATCGAAGAGCTCGACGCGCTGAGCGCGTGGTTCGAGATTTCATCGTAATCGGAGTCCGTATGCAACTTCGGCGGTCACGAACGTATTCACCGGACACGCGAGAGGGGTACCGAGGGCGTTTGCATCAACTGCCAGCCACCCATGCTATATAAAGACCACCACCCCACTTAGGGTTTCCCTAAGCCACCAGCCCCCAGATCCAGATCTGAGCCCCAATTTTCGCAGCAAACCCTAGCTCCCAGATCCGTTTTCGGGCGTCGGATCGCAGATCGGACGCACCGGATCGCCTGCAGCCTTCTCCCTCCTCTCTCCTCACGCCTCCTGCCCGTGGATTCCCGAGGCCGCCGCCGCCTCCACGTCCGCTCCGGCCGTCGCCGGCAAGCAGCAGGGCCGCGCCACCTCTCCCTCTCCTCCATCTTCTCCTCCTTTCCCTTCCCTCTCCCCTGACCTCTTCCTCCTCCTTCTTGCAGCCGCAGCCCGCCATGGAAGCTCAGGAAGAGCTCGCGCCGCCGCCCCGGCAGGAGCTCGCGCTGCCCCCAAGTCCGCAGCCCCGCCATTGGAAGCCCGAGCTCGGAGCTCCGCCCGAGCCGCCGGCCACCGCGCCTCCGGCGACCCACGCCGCCGGCCTCCTCCCGCGCAACCCCTCCGGCCCCCTCGCCTGCCCGCGTCCCCTGCGTCCTCCCCTCGCCGGAGGGCAGCGACAGCCGCCGCCGGCTGGTCCTGTCCAGGACGAGGACGGGGACGTCGTCCCAGCCGCCCGCTCCAAGCCGCCTCGGCCAGGTGGGCCGCCTCAACCGCCAGGCCCAGCGCGCCATTGCCCCTCCAGGCCTGGGCCGGCCCAAGTGAGCTGCCCCTTTTTTTTCTTTTTTTGTTATTTCTTTTTTTTTAGTTAGTTGGGCCCAGTAGATTTCGGCCCAGTTAGTTTTTTTTTTCTGTTAGTTGTTTTTTATTTTTAATTTAGGCAGATTAGTTGTTTTTTTTTGCGGTGCCGTAACTTTTTAACCGTAGCTCCGATTGCGACGATTTAAATATGAAACTTGCTTAGAATTGTGTGTAGATTAATAATTTGCGCTTGTTTGCCATGTTTGACTTTGTTTACATGCTGTTTGACTGCTAATTACAACTTCCTGCCACTGTAAACTGTAATTGCTATAACTTTTTATCTGTTGCTCTGTTTAAAATGTTTCTTATATGTAACTTGACTAGAATTGCATGTAGGATGTGTTTTTGCTATTCTTGCTTGCTAATAAAAATAATAAAATATTGTTTAGGGCAAAACAGTACCAAATGCAATATTTATCGTGGGGTCCGCAATAGTTTGCATGTTTAGGATTTCACCCCACTTAAATTGACTAGATCAGATAGTTTATTCTTGCTACACCTCTTGACATGTTTGTGTGATATGCCATGCTTGCTTGAGTTTCCATGTTAATAACCGTTGTTTGGTCACCTGTAGCTAAACAACTTGAACCACCGTAAATGTGCGGTATCGTCGTGTGTGACGAGTACTCCACTTAAACCGTTAGCAACCGCTCTCGACGGTAGGTGCGATGTTTCGTGTTACTTCTTGTTGATGCTTGCTCTTGTATTGCTCCGTAGTAATAGTGGTGCACCGTTGATTGCTTCCAGTGTTTACTTCTTGTGTGCTCCCGCGGATACTCTCGGAGACGATGCGAGCGTGCGATCAACTACACCTTCGGAACCCGACTTATCAACAGGCAAGGACTTGCATTACTTATGATCCATTCTATTTCAACCAGCGGTTTGCATGCTAGTATAGGTTAGGTTCGATGTTTGATCCTACCACATGTTTACAGCCTCTTTCAAACCGATACAGCCATGTCCCCTCCCAGCAAACCTTGTACTGCTATGTTACTATTGCTCGTTGCTCAGCCCCTGCTTAGTATGCATGCTTAGGATGCTACGATGTTACCCTGTTACTCTTTGGGTTGGGATATCACATTATCATATTGTTGTTGATGATATGATTATTATTAATGTTGACTATATTTGACGAAGGATGGAAGGTCTAGGCTATCCCGCCCCGACGCTTTGTTCCATTCGAGTCACCTAGGATCCGAGTTCCGGGTATTGGTTTTAAGACTGAGCGTGCCTAACCGCGTGTGGAATTTTATGGGGTCCCCTTTTCTTACCTATCTAGCTTCAAACATTTCTAGAGGTGGCCCAAGCTGATTTACCATTTGAAAACCTGCATATATATATCTTGTCGGGTCGCTCCTAGCAGATATCTTTTAAAATAACCCGGGCCAGCGGAGACATAGTTCCTTTGTTGGTCCACACCTGGTGAGCTAGAGGCCTGCCCACATGTGAGGGGATCAGTTACCTCGACCTTAGCCAGACGGAAGAGTCCGATCCGAGAGCGTGGCCAGCTTTTGGGTTGGGTGTCGACTCCCCGGGGGCCACCCGGATTTGTTCGTTGTTAGCTAGAGGGACTTGTCGTTTCGGATCTCTTGGAACTAAATCATAAAATGGTTTCCTATCATGGGTAGCAACTGAGAGTGATGGACGTGCGTGCGGAGCCTCGTAATTGGCAGTTGGTACACCCCTGCAGGGTTAAATATTTTCGAGAAGCCGTGTCCACGGTTATGGACGACTTGAGACCTACTCCTTGTTCATAGACAACAACAACTGAGATAATCTTAATATAACTTGATCAACGTGTGTGTGCCTTGACTGCTTCTTCTTCGTTGGGATGCGAAGAGGAGGACAAGGATAGGATAGGTGTTATGTTTGCGTAGTAGGTGGATAGCAAGACTGTTGGAGGCGATTCCTCATCGTATGCTTGGCTTCTTACCTTACTCTCTAGATCGTTAGCCACTTCATAAATGCTAGTGCGGCAGCAACCTCACCACTTACCCCTTCCTTACCGTAAACTACTAGTTGTCCTAGAATGACGAGTGATGAAGTCCTTGCTGGGTCAGATGACCACTACAGTTGGATGCTGAGTACCTCTGTACTCATGATACTACCCCCAAACTCTTTTCAGGGTTCTGATCGACAACAGGTATGGTGATCGACGTTTCACGTGGAGGCTCGACGACGACTAGTTAGGCGGATCCCGGCGGAGGGCCTGGACCCGTGTGGTTATGGGATCGATGCTTTTCTCTTTGCCAGTAGGCATTTGATTGTAGTCTGTACTCAGACATGTATCTTCCGCTGTTGCATTATATTCGAGGCAGTTGTATGCCGATTGTATGAGATGTTGTATCCTGTATCTGTAATGTTGTGATATCATGTTGGAAATCCGGGGCATATGGCTTTGTCATATGTCGCGGTGGGACCGATATGTGCTTCGTCCTCGGGTTCGGGCGGAAACGTCCGAATCTGAAACAGTACCGCATATCGGGCCTTACAGCTAGCACAAATAACATCAGAGATACAGATCGAAAAGGCAAGGCCTCCTGCCTAGGAGCCTCCGAAACTACTCCTGGTCCTGGTCAAAGGGGGGCTCGACGTAGTAGTAGGCGCCTCCGGGGTACTCCTGCTCCTGGGCTCCAACGTCGACTGCAGCGGCCGATCAGGTAAAACATAAAGGGGGAAATAAAGCAAGGGTGAGTATCTAGCATACCCGCGAGTCTTACGTCCGCTACTAAGCATTTATGCATTTGTATCAAATGGAAAGGGGAGGCTGTATATAGTGGACTGCAAGGTAGAAATCAGAATAAGGGTAAGAAGCTAGGCCTATCGAAGACTAGCATCTTCTGACGTGTCTTGCAACATGAGAAGAGAAACAACCAACAATTTATATAAAGCATAAAGTAACAATGAAGCAGAAGTTGCTGCAGCATTGTATAATATAGATTGTAATGATTAATAATAATAATGCCTCCGAGTTCCCCTCCTCGACTTCCCTGCGAGGAAGAAAACCCGGAACCATACAGTTTAATGGTAATAGTTTGTAGTGGTAAGATCCAGCTTCAGCATAAAGCGTCCTGTTACCGTGGACACGGCTATTCGAATAGATTAAACTCCCTACAGGGGTGCACTACTGTTCAGCCTGCACGCTCGGATCTCCAGGGTGATGGGAACCTTGTTAGGGAACGCTCCAGCAAAGCTATCCGACACGACGCAGACCATCCTAGGCTCTGCAGAGAGGCCATTCGCCGGACTATATCCTATGCGCCAAGGGGTCTAGGTCCCTCACCCTTGCATGCTCCTGCGAGGTACGAGACTGGCCGGTGAAGCAAAAGCAAATCCAAAAACAACTGCTGCAGCAGGGAAGACAAAACCGCTTCCCGGCTATCAGCCCGTGGTACTGATGACGTTTGAAGAGCTTTCGGGCAAACTACGACGCATGGGAGCCCATAACTCCTTATCCCACGTGAAGGTAGTGCGTACAGGCCTTTGCGGCCTCTCAAGTCATCCGCCGAACCATTTAGCAGTTTAATGTTATCTCGCAGACAACCGTTATCGCTGTCTGACTAACAACACAACGGACAACGAACAGCAACAAGGCCCTCTAGTAACGTCGGGGCCAGCCCTGTCGTCCCGTCAAAGTGCGCGGTTACCAACAAGGTGAACCGTCTCCTTACCTTGTCTCGCGTGTGCTCTTGGTAGAGCTCGACTTTTTCGTGGTTTGGTAACTCTCGCGAGATACGAGCAGGGGCCAAGCACGCCAGTAACGTCGGTCGTACCCTCCCTGTCGCTCCCGACAATATACCGCTCGCGGGCACCATTGGGTCGCCCGACTCTTACCTTTAAGGACACCAGTTGATTCGAGTGCCTACCATTAAGTGAAAGCAGGAGGAATCACCCTCGATGGCACACTTAACGAGGTTCGACAGAGAAATCAACGGAATGAACTAAAGAGGAATATTCTCGTATCACCCCGGTGGTGCCGAGACACCAGCGGAATGAACTAAAGAGGAATACCCTCCTATCATCCCAGTGATGCTACGCTACTGAGCCGACGAGAGTGAAATACGAGTTCGTCCACTCGTAAGTCAAACTCGAAGCGACTCGGCAGAGTCTCGCCGTTGTAGGTTCCCTAGGGCGTCTGCATTGATCCGTACCTGTTGCAGTAGTATATATTTTGTATCCGTGTCACTCCCCTGAGTGGCCACAGCCCGCTATCTAATCCTAGCTAACAATGCACAAGGCTCACTGCTGAATATAATATATAGATATAGCAGGCAACATAGGATAAGGAAGATACAAAAAGGGGCGACAAAATCAGGATGTGCAATTGAATAGGATTGTAACGTAGCAGCAGCAGTAACAATGCCTAGTAGAAGAAAGTACGGAATGGTAGGAGATATCTTGGGAAGAGAATGACTCTTCTTGCCTGGAAGCTCGACGGTAGGGGTAGGGTCGTCGACGAAGTAGTCGTACCCGGCGTCGGTATAGTCGGCGGTAGCAGCGTGGTCTACCTGAGAATAAGGGGGGGGGAGAAACAGTAAATATAAAGCAATCATATACAAACAGATGCATGACATGATAGAGGCAACATTAACGGTGTTCTAACGCAGTGCAATGCACGTTGCTCGAAGCGGGAATTCATTCGGGGATGAAAAACCGGCTCTGGGTGATTATCGGACAGGGTGTCCGGAGGGGGAAGGGATCATGCCGGAGGTGTCGTGGACATCCGAACAACCTTCGTGTTCAGAATAAATTCATCCGGATACTTTGACAGTACCGGACAAATCATTGAACAGACGGTCCAGAGGGGGACGGTTCGATGTTCGATGTGTTAGAGGGGTGTGGTTGGTATACGGATAGCGTATCCGTATTCGTTATATTTTTCTAATCAATTTTCATGTATAAAGTTCTTGAATCTGACTTACGATTTAAAAGATATTGAATTTTAAAGTTTAAATTATTTTAAATCATTTTCTAATTTTTCTTTATAAATAAAATGCAACATTATCCACAGAGGGTTGACCAGGTCAAACCTGACCAGTGGGTCCCACTGGTCAGCCTCACAATTAATAAAACCATTTTATTAATTTAAATAACAGTGGGGTCCCACATGTCACTGACTGATTCAAGTAATTTAATCTAAAATGGGATTAACCAGGGGGGTCCCACATGTAAGTCACACATGTTTAATTAGCAGTTTTATTTATTAACTCTAAATTTTTTCTTTTTATTAAAACACAATTTAATTAGCAGGGGCTGGCCCACAGTCAGTGGCACACAAGGGTGTGATTATTTGCTAATTAAATTTCTGACGAACTGGCCCCACTGGTCAGCCTCACCGGAGCACGCCGGCGATGGGGTACTCCGGCGAGGTCGCCGTTCTCACGATGCAGGGCCCCATCTCGCTCGCCGCTTGCTGCAGTCGAACGAGAACTCCACGCCGCGTTGATTTGGAGTGTTCCCGCGAGCTGGGACGCACTGTGGGGAGGGCAGGGTCAACAATGGCGGAAGATGTGCACGACTCCAATGGCCAAGCTCGAAGCGTGACGAATCCGTTCGAACTAACGCGCCAAATTGATAACACGGGCCACTAGGAACAAGATGTTGTACTCGGCGCACACAGAGAGGCACTGGGTGTGCGATGCCACGGCCATGGCGGCGGCCGAAGCAAGGCTCCAATGGAGACGGCGAGTACGGCGAGAGGGGAGGACCGAGAGGAGTTGTCGGCGGCGTGGAAACTCACGGGGAGGGTGTAGAGGCCGACGGCGGGCTCTACGATGGCCTGGAGCGGCCGTAATTGGCGACGACGATGCGATGCCGAGATGGGGAACGGCGAGATGCGCGCGTCGTGGACCTCCCCGGCGCGATTCCTTTCGTGGACATGGGAAGACGACGATGGCGCAGCCGCTGGACACCACGTCGGGGCGGCTCGAGCTCGTTGGCCACGACTAGCCACGGCAATGGCGACGGCGGTGGCCGCGCGGTTTTTCCCAAGCGAGTACGAGGCGAGGAGGGGGAGAAAATGGGCTAGGGTTCACCAGGGGGCTCGGGGGCGAGTAGTTATCCAGGGGCTCGAACCCTAGGAGCTGCGGATGCTCGACACGATGACAATCGCCGTCGAGCAGCTCCTGTCATGGTGACACGAGGGGGAGGGGGAACAGTATGAATGGGATGACCCCAGGTGGGCCAAGTGGGCTGGTTTGGGCCGGTTGGACTGAAGTGTGCACTTAGTGCACTGGACAGCAAGCCTTTTTCTTTTATTTCTTTTCTGTTTCTGTTCTTTCCCTTTTGTATTTCTTTTTAGTTGCTTTTTACAATTTTGTAAAATATGGAACTTGATCCATAATTGATATTGCACATTACGAGAGTGCCACAAAAAGTTTTGTGTCAAAATAAATCAGTTGTATTTTTGTTTTATTTAAAAGGGATTAAATGCCACTGGTTTGGCTACTGTTTGAATTGTATTATTTATTTTATAGCTTAATAAATTCCCATACCCACATAGACATAGTCCACTGAATTTTGGTGATTTAACAAAAGTGGTTTCATAATTTTTGGACAAAGTTAATTGTCACATGATTTTTGATATTAACCAAAAGGCATTTTTGAGTTTGTTTGAATTCAAAGATGAACAAGGCATGATCAAAGGTGATTAGAGGCTTGCTAATCACAGAGAATTATATTAATAAAAGTTTTACTGATGCCTGACAACGAGGGTGTTACAACCATGCACCGTGCAGGAGTACGTTCGGGTTGGGGTCCAAGGCTCGGCGTACTTAGGATTTAGACCGGCGGATGGCCTCTCTGTTGAGTTTGAAAGATGGGCTACGGAGTGGCGGATAGCCTTGGTGGAGCGTTCCCTAACAAGGTGCCCGTCACCCTGGAGATCCGTGCGTGTAGTGTAACACAAGTGCACCCCTGCAGGGAAGATTAATCTATTCGAATATCCGTGTCCACGGTAACAGGACGCTTTATGCTGAAGCTAGATCTTACCACTACAAACTATTATTATTAAACTGTAGGGTTCCGTGTTTTCTTCCTCGCTGGGATGTTGAGGAGGTGATCTCGGAGGCATTGCTAATTATTACAACTTATTATTATACAATGCTGCAACAACTTCTGCTGCATTGTTACTTTATGCTTTATTTGAACTGTTGCCTATTCTCTTCTCATGCTGCAAGACAGGTCAGAAGATGCTAGTCTTCGATAGGCCTAGCTTCTTACCCTTATTCTGATTTCTACCTTGCAGTCCACTATATACAGCCTCCCTTTTCCATTGATACAAATGCATAATTGCTTAGTACCGGACGTAAGACTCGCGGGTATGCTAGATACTCACCTTTGCTTTATTTCCCCCTTTTTGTTTTGCCTGATCGGCCGCGGCAGTCGACGTTGGAGCCTTGGAGTTCAGGAGAAGAAGATCCCCGATGCTGACCACCGCAACATGAAGATCCCCGATGCCTTCTACGACGTCGAGTTTTCCGTTGACCAGGAGTAGTTTGGAGGTTCCCAGGCAGGAGGCCTCGCCTTTTCGATCGAGTGTTGATTTTATGCTAGCCTTCTTAAGGCAACCTTGTATTCTTGTGTCTGTACTCAGATACTATTGCTTCCGCTAACTTTGTGCTTTTGAGCTATTGTATTCCCTCGTGGCCCCTGGCTTGTATTAAACAGCTTGTATTATTTTATTTGTAGAGTTGTGTTGTGATATCTCACCGTGAGTCCCTAATCTCGATCGTGTACCTTGCGTGTATGATTACTGTACACCGCTTGATTTTGGGTGCATCACAAGTTGGTATCAGAGCCGACTGCCTGTAGGACACCCCCTTCCAACTCCTTGGTCGAAGTCGAGTCTAGTATTTGCAAAACTACTTTACTGACAGTGTCGTGCGACTTATCGGCCCACGTCGCAAACTGGGTGGTATTACGATCTTTTACTCCGTACCTTTACTCTGGGAATCTGATCTCTCTTCTCTTTTGGGTTAAATTTGTGCTAACTTTGACATTAGGTTCTCGTGACTACTTCCTCCCGGAGAGCCCCTCATTCCAGATGGTCGCTTACTTCGCCAGAAGATGCCGAATATACTCCCGAATGAATTGTCAAGACGCTATGTGCCCATCGCCCTTGCAATCCCCTGTCACTGAAAAGTCCGTATGTATAACCACATACACCTTCCGTTCATCTATTCAATCCCAGTTGCTCTTGTGTTCACAAGATGCATCAAAATACTTTCCGTTGTTTCGGGAATCCTTTGAGCCTACCGCCTTGCAGCTTCTTTTCACCCTGCGGATAATTCCTCACATTTAACGAGGATCCGTTCATCCTAAGTTGTCTGTGATTCCCAAAATACTTTGAAATACTATTCTATCTCGCGACAATCCTTGGCAGCCTACTGCTGTGGAGATTCTTCTTACCTGCTTGCACTATGATTAATTCCGTTTGTCTTATGGTCTTCGATGACCTCCCTTGGCATTGCCATTCCGATCTGTTGAATCATCGTGTGCGCGAGTGCACGCAATCATCAGTTGATCCCTATGAGTCCATTCTTCTGGCTCAAACGTCATTCCGGGCATGAGCTGGTTCTCGGTAAATCAAACCTTGATCGATTAACCGTCAAGCTTCTGTTCAACTTATTCATGTTTGATCGATGTATCCGAATCTGATACACCGATATGGAAGTCATAATTCCTTTGTACTTAATCATCGAATTATTCCGATGCTTCTATCTCCCATGCTTTGGCATTGTTTCTTCTTATGGTTGAGTACCGATACTCGCACCAGACTCTCCGTACGCCGCCTGACCTTTTTGGTGGATTACTACCTATCATCTCCTTGTGTCCTAAATCATTGAAAAGCTTCCCCTGATACGAAATGCCTTTGGCGAACGGTATCATCTGGTCCGTGTCATCAGCCTTCTGCTTTCAAACTTGTATCTCTTGTTCATGTTGTTTGTCTTATAGATTCGTAAGATTTCCCTATGGGTTGTATCTATGTTTCAACCATCTGTGTGAACCCCGGAAACTTCTGCGGGTCATACTCTACTGGTGTTATGCCAGATAAATTTCCTACTCTACAACTTCATCGAAAGCGAGAAGTGATTGAAATGTTATGCATTGAAGAAGTGGGAGTCGACCTTGAACTTGTGTTCATGCCCATGGATATGATGTAGAACTGATCATGAAAGCTTCTCGTAAAGATAAGTGTCTCCTTGGTGTAAATTCTTCTACACCTATGATCCACAATTCTACCTTCGAGTATTACCTCTGGTATCTCGAGGATATCATACCTTTGCACTACATCTTATGAATTTTGATGAAACAATACCTTTCCTTGTCGTAACCACTCCATGGGTTCTGGGTTGTCGTCAACCGAGAACACCACTTACCTTTTGCTCCACCACCCCTTTTGTTTGGTGATGTTGCTATTCGATTGCTTTCTCTCGGAACCTCTCGACATAATGTGTCGTGATCATCATCAACATTTTGACTTCTCTCAAGTGTTAATTGAATTCATGGTGAGAAATACCATCCTTACCCCTCGATGATTTATGTTATCATCAAAAACCTCCTTTAGCTCCTTGCCAATACAAATTGGTCATGTATATCTTGCTCTGCTTTCCCTTGGGAAAGATATACTCTGGATACTGGTGTATCATCACATTTTCCTTTTCATTGGTCCGTTTAACCTTTCTTGTAATGTGTCTTGTCTGAGCATTGATAATTCCCTGCTTATGTAAACACTTCGGTGTAAGAATTTGTTCGTACAACCTGTTACTATTGTTGATGACTTTTCGGTGACCACCGATGGACAAGCACCTTGCCAATTGGTCCGCCTCGTCTTAACGAGCAGGAAAATGGTTCTCTTTGTCCCTCGCCCTTGGTACCGACGTTGTTGCCGACATAGCTAACAAGTTGTTCTCTGGCTTACCTTGCATCGTGATCACATGGAATGTCACCACCCTTCATATTCAATGTGGGCCCATAACCCACAAATCCACAGGATTGAAACTGACTCTTGTCATCTACTTTGCGATATTCGGCCCGACATCATGCTTATGCCTGATGCTCTGGACCCCTTTTCATCATCCGTCATAGGCATCGAATGCATGCCTGTCCGCTTGAAACTTCTCATAACATATTTTGTTTCTCTTGATGTATTCTCCTGAGTTAAACTCGGAAGATACTTTGTACCCCATTCCCTTGGACAGCCTCGGTTGATTAACCGGGTACCAATCCGCCCCCCTTGGAATTTTCCTCCTAGCCTACGTAGGTACGATGAAGCCCCCACAGGAAGGATGACAACTCGTCAAGATGCACCGATACAGAGAAATGAAGACAACGTCATGAAGGACTAGCTTCTTAGAGAAGGGCAAAAAGAACCTGAAGATTCGTTAGAATACGAAACCGAAACCTTACCCCTTTCAGTACCTTTTAATTCTCGGGACGAGAATTCTTTGTAGTGGTGGAGATTTGTAACACCCCCAGTGTCATGCTAAAGTAATCATTTTGCTAATGAGATTTACTGATGTTAAAACATGCCTTGATCATATTTGAATCCAAAACAATTCAATATGCCTTTTGGTGGATATTAAAATATTGTGTCAAATAAAATCTTGTCCAAAAACCTTGCAACCAATTTTGTAAAATGCACAATAATCATTGGATCATGTCCATATAGATATGTGGATTTATTAAGCTATAAAATATATTAAAAAAATCACAACAGAGTCAAAACAACCCTTTTCTCACATGGCATATTCAAAACAAATACCAAATTTCTTTATTTGGGGCCCAAACTTTTTTTGGCACTTCTTTAAAGTGCAACACTAATTATGGGACTTGTTTCACAATTTACCAAATTCTAATGCTAGGCAAATAATTACAAACAGAAAATAAAGAAAGATAAATAAAAATAAATAAAGGAAAACCCTATACTACACCCAGGGGCAAGGCCCACCCCGGGCCCAACCCCTCCCTCCTCTCTCCTCCCACCTGCCCCCATCCCATCCACTCCACTAGAGCCATGCCGTGGACACGCCGGCGCCCTGATCACTGCTTGGCCGCCCCCCCTCACCTGCTCCCCTCTCGCCTCTGCGGAGATAAGGCCGAGGCCAACTGCTCTGCCCCCCCTCTGCTCACTCTTCTTCCCCCTCCTTGTGCCCTCCCCTCCTCTCCCGTGCAGCTCCTGGCGCGCCCGTGGCGATGGCCGGTGAACACCCGCGACCACTGGCCGAGATAACCCCCGCCGTGGTGTCAGGGTGGAGGCTCGTCGTCGACTCCGTCTTGGTGCGCGGTGAATCGAGCCGGTGTGCCCACAGTCGCGCGAATCGGGCCGCCACCTCCCGCCACGGCCACTGCACCGCCGCCGCCCGCACGCTCCACCCCGAGCTCCTCCGGCCCCGAGACCTCTCCCCTTCCCTCCTGTGAGCTTCCCTCCGTCTCCCCCTCGCCCCGCTGTGGACTTGTCGTCGTGGACGCCGTTGTTTTCTCGTCGTGGTCGCCATTTGCGCTCGGCTGAGCTCGCCTTAGTCGCCTTGCGCTCGGCCGTGCCCTCGTGCGCACTCTCGCCCGCGCGGCCACGTCCCCACGCTCGTCCCCGCGTGTGCGCAACCGCCCGTGTTCGGCCACACCCCCACCGCCGCCCGCTCGCCTGGCTCCCGGCATGGCCGCCATGGCCGAAGCCTGAGCTCGCGGCGCCTCTGCCCGCGCTCCGGCCGCGTGCCCCATGTCCTGCGTGGGCACGCGCGCGCGCCGGCCACGCCCCGCACTGGCCACGCCCCGCACTCCTCGTCGTGGCCACCCCTCGCCGGAGTATCTCCGGCCGCCGTGGCTGAGTTCAGCCACTAATCCCCCTACCCCTCTAATTAAAACCAGCTTAATCAAAGGACTTTTAATTATTAGGTCACTTACACATGGGGTCCATTGTTAGTTAAAACATATAGTGAAAATAAAACACACCCAGTGTGACTTACTTGTGGGCCCAACCCTTTAATTAAATCTCTGGATTACATATAACAATAATTAAAACTTGAGTCCATGACACATGGGCCCCAGGCCTTTAACTAATCCCTGTTTAATTAAAATTGGTATTAAAACCTGAGGGTATGACATGTGGGCCCCCTGGGATATTTAGATTAAATTAAATTAGTTTTATTAGTACTGTGTATGACATGTGGGACCCACTGGTCAGTAGGCCCCACCTGTCAGTTTGACCAGTCAATTACTATTCTGGATAATGTTACTTTTATTAATAAAAGAAATTTTAGAAAATTCTAAAAAGCATTTAAATATTAGAAATTCAATATCTTTTAAACCGTCACTCTGATGAAAATGTTTTATACATCAAAATTGATCAAAAAAATACGTAGGATATGAACACGCTATCCTTTGGTCTACCAACCCCCTCTAACATACCGAACATCGAACCATCCCCCTCCGGACCGTCTGTCCGATGATTGCTCGATACCGATAAATTATCCAGATGAATTTATTTTGAACACGAAAGTTGTTCAGAATGGATCAACTAACACAGATACACCTTTCACATGTTTGTCGGATGTCCACGACACCTCCGGCATGGTACTTTCCCCCTCCGGATACCCTGTCCGATAATCACCCGGAGCTGGCAGTTCATCCCCGGATGAATTCTCGCTCCGAGCATAATAGATTGCCCTGCGTTAGAACACGTTACCTTTGCTTATGTCATGCCATGCATATGTTTGTTTATGATTGCTTTGTATTTACTGGTTCTTCCCCCCTTAATCTCCGGTAGACCCCGCTGCTGTCGCCGACTACATCGCTGCCGGGTACGACTACTACGTCGACGACCCTGCCTCTACCGCCGAGCTTACAGGCAAGAAGAGCCATTCTCTTCCCCAGATATCGCCTATCTATCCGTACATTTCTTGCACTAGGCATTGTTACTGCTGCTGCTACGTTGCTTACCTATTCAATTGCATAGCCTGTCATTGTCGCCCCTTGATGTGCCTTCCTTTATCCTATGCTGCCTATAAATATAAATATGATATTCAGCAGTGAGCCCTGAGCCTTGTTAGTCAACTAGGATTAGATAGCGGGCCGTGATCACTCTGGGGAGTGAACGCGGATACGATGATTATAACTGCACATGTACGTTACAATGCAGACACCGCCTAAGGCCCCCTAGCTCGGCTCTGCCAAGCCACCATCAAGTGTGAGCTATCAAGGAGTAATCCTTGTACTCCACTCGTTGTTGACTCTATATAGCCGCTCTAGGTACCTGAGCAACAGTTGTCCTTCAGGTAAGAAGTCGGCCGACCCAACGGTGCCCGCGAGTGGTATTGCGACGGGACGACAGGGAGGGTACGACCAGTGTACCGGTGTGCTTGGCCCCTGATCATCGGTCGCGAGAGTTACCAAACCACGAAAGTCAAGCTCCTCCAGGAGCACACGCGAGACAAGGTAAGGAGACGGTTCACCTTGTTGGTAACCGCAGAGACTTGGTGGGACGACAGGGAAGACAACGATGTACTGGTGGTCCTGACTGCTGTCGTTGTCCGCGGGTCAGTTAAGTCGAGGCAACGATAATGGTTGTCCTGCAAGTTAATAAAATGACTAATGGTTCGGTGGATGTCTTGAGTTGGCTATATGCCATGTACGCACTATCTACCCGTGGGAATTACGAGTTATGGGCTCCCCTGCTTCATAGTCTCATCCAAGGACTCTTCAGACGTCAGCAGTACCGCGGCCTGCGCCAGGAAATGGTGTTGTCTTATTTGCTCGCGCGGTGGTGTCTTATTTGGATTTGCTTTAACTTCACCGGCCAGCCACGCACCGTGCAGGAGTACGTTCGGGTTGGGGTCCAAGGCTCGGCGTACTTAGGATTTAGACCGGCGGATGGCCTCTCTGTTGAGTTGGAAAGATGGGCTATGGAGTGGCGGATAGCCTCGGTGGAGCGTTCCCTAACAAGGTGCCCGTCACCCTGGAGATCCGTGCGTGTAGTGTAACACAAGTGCACCCCTACAGGGAAGATTAATTTATCCGAATAGCCGTGTCCTAGGTAACATGACGCTTTATGCTGAAGCTGGATCTTACCACTACAAACTATTATTATTAAACTGTATGGTTCCGGGTTTTCTTCCTCGCTTGGATGTCTAGGAGGTGATCTCAGAGGCGTTGCTAATTATTACAACTTATTATTATACAATGCTGCAGCAACTTCTGCTGCATTGTTACTTTATGCTTTATTTGAACTTTTGGCTATTCTCTTCTCATGCTGCAAGACACGTCAGAAGATGCTAGTCTTCGATAGGCCTAACTTCTTACCCTTACTCTGATTTCTACCTTGCAGTCCACTATATACAGCCTCCCTTTTCCATTGATACAAATGCATAATTGCTTAGTAGAGGACGTAAGACTCGCGGGTAGGCTAGATACTCAGCTTTGCTTTATTTCCCCCTTTTTGTTTTGCCTGATCGGCCGCTGCAGTCGACGTTGGAGCCTTGGAGTTCAGGAGAAGAAGATCCCCGATGCCGACCACCGCAACATGAAGATCCCCGATGCCTTCTACGACGTCGAGTTTTCCGTTGACCAGGAGTAGTTTGGAGGTTCCCAGGCAGGAGGCCTCGCCTTTTTGATCGAGTGTTGATTTTATGCTAGCCTTCTTAAGGAAACCTTGTATTCTTGTGTCTGTACTCAGATACTATTGCTTCCGCTAACTTTGTGCTTTCGAGCTATTGTATTCGAGCCCTCGTGGCTCCTGGCTTGTATTAAACAACTTGTATTTTTTTGTAGAGTTGTGTTGTGATATCTCACCGTGAGTCCCTAATATCGACCGTGTACCTTGCGTGTATGATTACGGTACACGGCTTTATTTTGGGGGCGTCACAACGCTCCAAGCATAGCACATAACGCATGAAGTGATAAAAATATAGTGAAACGAGAGACGAACTGATAATTGTTGATGTAGAAGGGGATGCACGGGGGCATCCCCAAGCTTAGACGCTTGAGTCTCCTTGAATATTTCTTGGGGATGCATGGGGGCATCCCCAAGCTTGAGCGCTTGACACTCTTGAATCTTCTTTCACCATCTTCCCTCGCACACTTGAAAACTCCCTTCATACTTAACTCATCATAATCTGATTAGCGAGGTTAGTACCCATAATAAAATAATTTTTCTCTACTGGGAATAAAGATATTATTGAAGAGCTACTGTTTCTCAAGATCGCCAAAAAGTTTTTGCTAAGAAAAAGCAAGCTTAAGGTTTGCAAAACGAAGAAAACACAAAACATGAAAGAATCTGTGAAAAACGGACCAGCAGGTAGTAAAGAATTTTTTAGGTATACTTCTGCAACTCAAATCAAAAAACTCAGAACATACGAAAGTTCCGTAATTGTATAGATCACTCTGTGTAAAAAATTCAGCTCAAAAAGATGCACTGGGATTTTTCTAGTCACGAGGATAAAATCTGTTTTCTGGACAGCATGTCACAACTTTCACTTCCCTTGTCATATGAGGCTATAAATGGCACAAATCTTGAAAAGTAAAGATACAATGATGTAGCTACAGTAGTAACAATCATCAAGACCACTAAAAACAGAAGAAAAACAAAAAGGAAATACCAAATTCGTTGCAGGCTGCCTCCCAAAAGAGATTCTTAAAAGCCATTAGCTAGGCTTAATGCAAATAGATCAAGTCTTTTCAAGAAAATAACTAGCCCGTGTAACGGACTCAAAAGGCAACTTAATCTTTTTTCCTAGAGAAGTGTTCTGTAACAACCCAGATTTCACAAAAATTAAATTTTTTGTTTTCGGTGTGAATTGTTTGATTGTCTGATTTGTTTGCGGTGTTTGCATCCCGGATTTATCGATCGGCGATTATTTTCCCCCCTCTTGTCTCGTATCGGACGGAGACCGACCCTTTCCACCCTGACACTCGACCTTTGCGACACCGGGTTTCACCCGATCACCGTCGCGAAAACCGCACCTGACCAGCTGCAGCCAACGGAACGAAAACCCCGTTTATTTAATAAACGGATTATTTTATTGGGGCGCCGAAAACTGTTGTCGGAATGTCACCGCAGTGAGGTATGATCGACGGGCTCGACGCGCTGAGCGCGTAGGTCTAAGCTTCGTCCGAATCGGAGTCCGTACGGAGTCTCGGCGGTCACGAACGCGATCACCAGACGCGAGAGAGTGGTACCGATGACATTTCGTAAACTGGCCAGCCAACCTGCCTATATAATGACCCCCACCTCCCAAACTAGCCAATTAGGGTTCCCCCTATGGAATAATTGCAGCCACCCCCCTCTTTTGCACAAAATTAGCCCCAAAACACCCACATCTCGAAACCCTAGCCACCCAAGCGATTCTGGCCATTGATCTGTAAGGTCAAGGGCTCAGATCTAGCCCCAACTCCTCCACAACAGCCCCAGATCCGATTTGGGCCCCGCAGGGCTCGAGATCCGCCGCCGGCCACCGACGGGCCGCGCTGGGCCCGCCCGGCCACCGCACCGAGCGCGCCGCCCGTCTCCTCGGAGCGCCGCCGCCTCCCGTACTCCGGCGCAGCCGCCGTCGCGCGCCACCATCCGCACCATCCGGGCCGCCGACTCCCCTCCTCCCGCGACCTTCCTCTCCCTCTCCTCCCTCCTGACCTCCTCTCCCTCGCCTCGCAGGTCGCCGGGGACACCGATCCGGAGCCGCGACCGCCATGGACGCCGCCATGGGAAGCCCAGCCCGAGCTCGAGGTGCCGCCCCTCGCAGCCACCGGCCCCGCCGCCTCAAGCCGCCACCGTCCAGATCCGGCAGCTGGGAGCCGGATCGGCCGCCCCTCTCCCGTCCTGGCCCTCCTCGCCGGAGTTGGCAGCCGGCGCCACCACGGTCACCGGTCGGGATCAGGAGGATCCCGATCCAGCCGTCCCCGCCGATCCAGCCTAGGTGGGCCAGCCCGCCTCCCCTGCTGTGCGGCCCAGCCAGCACGCTGGCCTCTCCAGCGCCCACCTCGGCCTGTTGGGCCGCAGCCCATGAGGTCGATTTTTTTTTCTAGACCTGCTGAAAATTTTCTAAGTCTGAGATATTTTGCTGCTGATCCCGTTTTGTACTGCGATTTCCCGTTGATCCGTAGCTCCGATGAACGTGCCCCCAAAATGAAAGTTGCTTAGAATTGCGTGTACTTTAATTCATCTTTTGTGAGCATTTGCATTTGAGGTCATATTGATTGTGTAATTGTGTGCTAAAGTGGACATCAGGCCGTTAAACTGCTACTAATTCCTGTTAAGTGTTGCTGTTAATATTTTGTTGCAACTTTGGGTGATGATTGTGACACATCCATGAGGCCTATTGCATTGATTCTTTTTACTATGTGTTAAGCATCATGTGTACTTCATTTCCATGCTTTAACTTGTCATGTTTGGGTGCTCTAGCTATATTAAATCTTTCTCCAAAGTGGTGATCCTGATGTTAATGTGCTGCTGTGCTGAAAACTGTTATTTTGTTGCAACTTCGGCCGACGAGTGTGTCGCGACCGTTTATCGGAATTAAGTGATTCAAATTGCATATTGTTAAGCATCATGTGTACTTTCATTACATGTATTGCATCTTCATGTTAGAATTCCTAGTCATATAGATATTCTGCTCTAAAGTTGCTATGCTGCTATTTTTGACAGCCACCTCAGTTTTTCACTAAGTCTGTTACTTTGCGATGCCATGTTGTTTGCTTAATATCTTTTGATCTATGATGCCTATTTGCATGATTCTTTTTGCCATGCCTTCCCTGTCATGTCTACTTTAGTTCAATATCATTTGTGAGCATGTTTGCATTGATTATCCTGTTTATGCTTTGCTCTAAAGTGTGCTTCGTGATGTTGGCAGTTTGTGCCCGTAACTTGTTTTGCTTGTATCTTTTTAACCGTAACTCCGTTTGGGGTGTTCTTTATATGTAACTTGGTTAGTTTTTCGTGTACTTTGTGTTTATGATATTTTTTTGCTGTTGTTAACCAACCTAAAATATGGTTTAGGGCAGAACAGTACCAAATCCTTTAATTGTCGTGCGACACTTAGTGTTATGCCATGTTTAGGTTGTGCCTCACTTAAATTGACTAGCATAGATAGTTTACTTTGTGCTTCACCTCTTGACCTGTTTGTGTGCTATGCCATGCTTGCTTGAGTTTCCATGTTAATAACCGTTGGTTGATCACCTGTAGCTAAGCAACTTGAACCACCGTAAACGTGCGGTATTCGTCGTGTGTGACCGCTACCCCACTTAAATTGTTAGTAACTATTCTCGACAATAGATCCGTATCGCGTTGCCGTGCCCTGTGTTGCCTCTTTGATCTTGTATTGCTCCATAGTAATAGTGGTGCACCGTTGATTGCTTTCCAGTGTTTCTTCTTGTGTGCTTCCGCGGGTACCTGTTGGAGACGATGCGAGTTTGCGATCAACTACACCTTCGGAACCCGACTTATCAACAGGAAAGGACTATACATTACTTATGATCCATTCTATTTCAACCAGCGGTTTTCATGCTAGTCTAGGATAGGCTCGATGTTTGATCCCACCACATGTCTATAGCCTCTTTCAAACCAATACAGCCATGTCCCCTCCCAGCAAACCATGTACTGCTATGTTACTATTGCTCGTTGCTCAGCCCCTGCTTAGTATGCATGCTTAGGATGCTATGATGTTACCATGTTACTCCTTGGTTTTGGGATATCACATTATTATATTGTTGTTGATGATATGATTATTATAAATGTTGACTATATTCGACGAAGGATGGAAGGTCTAGGCTATCCCGCCCCGACGCTTTGTTCCATTCGGGTCACCTAGGATCCGAGTTCCTGGTATTGGTTTTAAGACTGAGCGTGCCTAACCGCGTGTGGGATTTTATGGGGTCCCCTTTTCTTACCTATCTAGCTTCAAACTTTTCTAGTGGTGGCCCAAGCTGGTTTTACCTTTTGCAACGTGTGTGTGTTGGTTGGCGCCCCAGCTGTTTTCGAAACAACTCGGGCCAGCGGAGACATAGTTTTTCTGTTGGTCCAAACCTAGAAGCTAGGGGGCTGCCTACATCTGTTTGGGTAGCTAACCCGACCTCGTCCAGACGGTAGAGGCCGACTCGAGAGCGCGGCCGGCTTTTGAGTTGGATGTCGACTCACCGGGGGCCACCCAGATTTGTGCGTTGTTGGTTAGAGGGACCTGTCGTTCCGGATCTCTTGGGACTAAATCATGAAATGGTTGCCTATCATGGGTAGCAACTGAGAGAGATGGGCGTGCGTGCGGAGCCTTGTAATGGGCAGTTGGTACACCCCTGCAGGGTTAAATCTTTTTGAGAAGCCGTGTCCACGGTTATGGACGACTTGAGACCTACTCCTTGTTCATAGACAACAACAACTGAGATAATCTTAATATAACTTGGTCAATGTGTGTGTGTGTGCCTTGACTGCTTCTTCTTCGTCGGGATGCGAAGAGGAGGAAAAGGATAGGATAGGTGTTATGATTGCGTAAAGTACTTGATAGCAAGACTTTTGGAGGCGATTCCTCATCGAATGCTTGGCTTCTTATCTTACTCTCTAGATCGTTAGCCACTTCATAATGCTAGTGCAGCAGCAACCTCACCACTTACCCCTTCCTTACCGTAAACTACTAGTTGTCCTAGAATGACGAGTGATGAAGTCCTTGCTGGGTCAGATGACCACTACAGTTGGATGCTGAGTACCTCTGTACTCATGATACTACCCCCAAACTCTTTTCAGGGTTCTTGATCGACAACAGGTATGGTGATCGACGTTTCACGTGGAGACTCGACGACGACTAGTTAGGCGGATCCCGGCGGAGGGCCTGGACCCGTGTGGTTATGGGATCGATGTTTTCTCTTTGCCGCTAGGCATTTGATTGTAGTCTGTACCTAGACATGTATCTTCCGCTGTTGTATTGTATTTAAGGCAGTTGTATGCCGATTGTATGAGATGTTGTATCCTTGTATCTGTAATGTTGTGATATCATGTTGGAAATCCGGGGCATATGACTTCGTCATATGTCGCGGTGGGACCGATATGTGCTTCGTCCCCGGATCTTGATGGAAACATCTAGATCTGGAATAGTACCGCATGTCGGGCCTTACATGTTCCATCCCTTTCTTGAGAGGGAATTGAAATTTTATAATCCCTTCTTTCATATCAATAACAGCACCGACGGTGCGAAGAAAAGGACGTCCCAGAATAACTGGACAAGAAGGTTCACATTCAATGTCCATAATAGTAAAATCAACGGGAACATAATGTTGATTGACAATGATAAGAACATCATCGATCTTCCCCAAAGGTTTCTTTACGGAAGAATCGACAATACGAACACCAAAAGATCAAGGATCAAAAGGTTTCAATTCAAATATATCATACATTCTTTTGGGCATAGCAGAGGTACTAGCTCCAACATCACATAAAGCATAGCAAGAAAAGTTATTCAACTTAATTTTAATCATCGGATCCCAACAATCTTCTAGCTTTCTAGGTATGAAGGCTTCTACCCTAAGCTTCTCCTCCCTAGCTTTAATGAGAGCATTAGTGATATGCTCCGTGAAGGAAAGATTAAGTGTGCTAGTGTGGGGGTCTCTAGACATCTTGTGAAGGAAACGAATAACTTCAGAAAGGGTGCAATTATCAAAATCAAGGTCACTACTATCAAGTAAAGTGGTAGTGGTGTATTTTAGGCTCACTTGTTTGGTAGCTTCTATAGTCATATGAATTTCTTCTTCTATGGTTGAGGTCATAACATCACCATTAATAGGTCCTATGGGACTAAGGGTGCATTGGGTGCTAAGATTTTGGATATCCTCAACCACTTGGATAGTAGCAACGATATGGTGTGTAGGAAGGCTCTTAATTCTATCTTCTTCCTCCTTTTCTCTATCCCATCTCTCTTTAAGTTTAGCCATCATCCTAGTGTTTTCATTAATTTTCATTTGAATAGCATTCATAGGAGTGACCTTCCTCTCCTCAAGGGGAGAAGTTCTAATTTTAAGCGATTCTACTTCATGGGCTAAATTGTCTACCTTCGACGAGAGGTTATCTAATTTGTCTAGTTTTTTCTCTACACTCTTGTTGAAGGCTTTTTGGGTAGTGAGAAAGTCTTTAAGCATACTCTCTAATTCAAAAGTGGAGTTTTTGGTGCTAGGATAAGTGTTGTTGTTCCCATAGTTGTTGGAGGGGTATGGCCTAGGATTGCTACCAAAGTTACTCCTATAAGCATTGTTGTTGAAGTTGTTTCTAGAGCTAAAGTTCACATCTACTTGATCTTGAGCAATCAAAGAATTTAAAGGTTCATCTTGAGGATCAATAGGAGATTGCTTGGTAAGTAGAGACATAATCAAGTCAACTTTTTCATTTAGGGAGGAGATCTCCTCGACAGAGTTTACCTTCCTACCGGTTGGAGCTCTTTCGGTGTGCCACTGGGAATAGTTGGTCAGCATCTCATCGAGAAGTTTTGTGGAAGCACCAAGTGTAGTTGACATAAAGGTTCCTCCCGCGGCCGAATCTAACAAGTTCCGCGAGGTAAAGTTCAAGCCTGCATAAAAAGTTTGGATAACCATCCAAGTAGTCAAACCATGCGTAGGGCAATTCTTAACAAGAGATTTCATGCGTTCCCAAGCTTGGGCAACATGTTCATTATCCAATTGTTTAAAATTCATAATAAAGCTCCTCAATTGGATAATCTTAGCAGGGGGATAATACTTCCCAATAAAAGCATCCTTGCACTTGTCCCAAGAGTCTATGATATTCTTAGGCAAGGATTGAAACCAGATTTTAGCTTCATCTCTCAAGGAGAAAGGAAAAAGCTTAAGCTTAACAATATCACCATCTACTTCTTTGTACTTTTGCATATCACAAAGCTCAATAAAATTACTTAAGTGCAAAGCAGCATCATCTTTAGCATCAGAGAATTGATCTTTCATAACAAGGTTCAGCAAAGCAGGTTTAATCTCATAAGAAGGTGCTGAAGTAGCAGGTGTAGCAATAGGAGTGCAGATAAAGTCACTATTGTTGTGACTAGTGAAGTCACAGAACTTGGTGTTCTCACAGGAACCCATAGCAGCAGCAAGCAAGATAACTATTTTTTTGATTTTTGATAAAGGACACTAAAGCAAAAACTGAAAGGTAAACAAACAAGACTAAAAAGAAAAGATAAAAGATACTGTGCAACTCCCCTATCTTGAAGAGCGGAGTCCCCAGCAACGGCGCCAGAAATTGCTTTTGATGGTACGAATTAACGCCCCCTCGTTGGTTATCGAAAGTGGAAGGTTGAGATGTACACAGCGGCAATTCCCTCGGTGAAGATACCAAGGTTTGTCTCCAGCTGTACTTCGTCAACGACAGGTAGGTGAAAACGGCGCCAAAGATTGGCGGTTGGCGTGGACCTGCACACACAACAAATAACTTTGCTCCCAACGAGTACAAAGGGGTTGTCAATCCCTCCGGCCTTGTTGTTTACAAAGGATAAAACGCACGGGATAATAATGATAGTGATAGCAACGAAAAAGTAAATACTGAAAGTAAATTGATAGTGTAAACAATGTTGGAAATATGGACCGGGGTCCTATGATGTTCACTAGTGATGTCTCTCTCCCAAAAGACGATAAAATAGCCATGCGAGGTAAACAAATTACAACTGGCCAATTGACAGGATTATGTGGGCAAACCAGTGCTAATTATGCTATGAAGAAAGGAAGAGGCTCGAAATCATGGGTGGTACGCCAAGACAAGTAGACCGAAATCCATCTGCATCTACCTACTAATCATCCACCTTGAGATATCTATCCAGAACATCTCGCTGGTATTAAGTTGCGAATCCCACCCAAAGTGTAAACTCAAAGCAACGGACAACTGCATTAAAGAACTTTGCGTAAAGTAAACAATCCTTGCACCCGCAAATACAAGCACCATTGGTTTGGTGGCTGGAGATGCCGTGCGGATTCCAGGGGAGGAACCTGTTCCTACTCCCCTGGCCGATGAGCGAGTGTGCTTTCAGGCGTTCTTTCCTCGCGGATTTTCCCTACCAATTCACCCTTTTGTTCATGGTTTGTTGTACACCTATCGGCTTGAGCTGCACAATTTGACTCCCAATGGGATTTTGCACATTGCTTGTTTTATTACCCTTTGTGAAGCTTTCTTGGGGATCTATCCCCATTGGGGGCTATGGAAGCACCTCTTTTGTATAAAGAGGATGAACTCTGAGTACGCTATAGGGCAGGTGGGTATATCCATTAAGGACTCCAAATTGTACTATGATTTGGAGATGCTTGACTCCGTCAGTGCTTGGCGAAAAAGTTGGTTCTATCTGAAGGACCAGCATATTGATGGGCAGCGATTTGGTCTTGCTCCATTTAATCCTGAAGCGCGGGTAGTCAAGCAGGCCTCATGGTCCCATTCTTTGTCTTTGAAAGAGTCATCTGAAGTGGCTCCCTTCTTGGAGAGGATTGCCCTGGTGAAGGATAACTTGACCGGTGGGCAGCTCATCTCTGTTTTCATTGGGAGGCGCGTGCAACCCTTGCAGTCGCGAGCCTGTCCCATGTGGCAATATGAGGGACTCGGGGACTCGACGAGATGCTCTGGTCAAAGCTTGACGCCGATGGCCTCCTGGACCGGATCCAGTACGTCACCAAACGCTCGAACGTTTTCGAGATGGGTTTCGTCACTCCGTATTCTTCTGATCACGCACTGCCGCAGGTTCGCGTTTTTGAATTTTCCATGTGACTGGAGATGTTTGTTTGACTGCTTGCTGATGACATTTCTTGCTTTTGTAGGATCATGTTCCCGTGCTGTGCAACCCTCCATAGCCGGAGGATGCAGATATTTGCGAGGAGCCGGATGCTTCCGTTGCTGACGATGCTGCTCCGAGTGCTGGTGTCGGCGTGCTTGCGGGTGCGGACGAGTCCATGGGGATCGAGCTGCCCGGGACCGGAGATAGTGAGGAATCGACGCCCTTTCGCGTCAAGCGGTCGCGGCCTTCCGGCACCGAGGGTCTTGACGTGACTAGTGGTGCTGTTCCGATGTCTGAACCGTCTGCTGAGCCGTCTCCTTCTGCTGCTGAATTCAAAAGGCCCAGGTTTGGGAGGTTGTTGCGTGTTGGCTCTGTGCGCGGCGGGTAAGCATATGCTTGTCTTTGCTTGAGCTGTTTTTCCTCTGTTCATTTGTCTGATGGGCTTTATCTTGTAGCGCTGCGACTGCTCCAGCTGCTTCCTCCTCTATCGCGGCTGCTGTCGACCTGCAGTCGACTGACTCCGGAGCAGCCGCCAAGCATACTTGGGATTCGTCGGCTGCTGTTTGTCGGCCCGTATCGTCGGTGATCCCTGCTGTCCCGGTTGCGGGTGTGATTCCTGTTGTTCCTGTTGTATATGTGCCCTAGAGACAAATTAATAAATATATCTGTCATATATCCGTTTTTTTCATAATACATTTTATACTGTGCTATAATTGTATTACTTGGAAATACTAATACAGGTGTAGTATAAAACATGGTCCGTAGTTTAACTCGGGTAAACTATCTCATTGGGAAATTGATTGATCAAGCTTTCCTGATCATGGCGACACTTAAGTCCATTGACAATGAGGTCATATCGTTAAGGGGAATGATGTGATGGACGTACACCCACCTAAAGTATTGCAATGTGATCGAGTCACATAGTTCAGCGTTGCTATGACTTTGTAACGTATGGCTTAGTCCTTAGACCGTAACGATCATACGTAATTGTCATCTATGAGGAGACTTTGATTTGTATCCCACCGCCTGACTGAAATATGCTGGCTATAACGGTGCACTTTGGGTATTCTGAAATAGATGGTTGATGAGTATGTTAATAGATCAGAGCGGGATTTGTCATTCCTTGTGACAGGACAGGTACTCTGGGCACACTCGGTGATATTGCATCAACACCTTGCAAGGACGTGACTAGGTCACAAGAGATGCAATGATCATGGACGAGAGAAGTTGTTTGTTGTGAACAAGATGTGAACACGGTATGTAGGATACCGACGATCAAACCTCGGACAAACAAAGTACCGCAGCACAGAGGGATTACGTCGTATCGTTAACGGTTTCCAAAAGCGATCGAACTTCATTCGATGGAAGCGCAGGGGCTGTCAAGGATTGTAACCAGGTCCAACTGACTAGTCATTGGTCAATGAGAAGAGTCTCGACCATGTCTGCTGTTTCCCGGACCGTTAGGGTGTTACACTTAAGGGCAATCGATGCATAGAACAGTTACGGGATCAATCGGTGAAATAGGAGGAATCACCGGAATAGTTCCGGAGGAGGACGGAACGGTTTCCGAACATTTTGAATAGTTCAAAATAAAGTTTAATTGTTTTAATAATGTTTTATTATTTAATTATCTGAATTAAATATTTAAAACATATTAAATAAATTTAAAAAATGGGAAAAAGGATAAATGGGCCCATGGGGCCCATTAAGGGAGGAGGGGGTCTCCATCCTTGGGCTTGGCGCCAAGGGTGGGGCCCACCACCCCCCTTGGCCGGCGCACTCCCCCCCTTGGGAGTTTAGTCCCACATGGGGGAGGGGAGGAGGATGGCACCCCCCTTGGCCTCTATAAGGAGGGGTAGACCCCCCCCTTTTTCCAACACACCAATATCTCCTTCTTCCTCCTTCTCCTTCCCGGAAGTGGACTCCCCTTGTTTGGAGTCTGCACCTGGATTGGAGTTCTCCACCATAAGGCAGGCCGTCGTTCTGCTGGAGTCAGGATCCGTAGCCGTCTTTCTTCCGCTGCTCACCTGGTTCGGGGCCCGGGAGGAACATCGATTGTACCGTACGTGTATAATCTCTTCGAGCCACTACACATGTGGTGCTACTTCGTCGCTGGAGGTTTACCGGGAGTCATCCTCGCCGGTGGTGGTCTTCTACACGACAAGGAGGTCTAAGTTCCGAGTCTACGCCAGCCACGTTCGCAAGAACGTTTCCCTCTTTCGGTCTTCAAAGGTATGAACACCGATTCCCTCCGTTACTTTGCATCGCCATAGCATAGATCTTGGGTTCGGGTACCGTAGGTATGAAAAATTTGTGTTTTCTGCCCCGTATCCCAACAGTGGTATCATGAGCTAGCTATGCGTAGATGTATTGCCGAGGGTCCAGTCGAGTGATCGTGGGTGACGCAGAGCCTTTGTTTGGGTTGGCAGTCGCGGCTGGCCTGGAGGGTGGTCGCACGGGTGGCGACTACGTCGATTGCTGCTGTAGATGTTGTCGCGGGTGTTCGGGCGTCATCCGTGAGGCGGAGGGTGCCCCAGTGATTGATGTAGATCTGATATGCTTCGAAGATCAGGTTGATGCCGGAGCGTAGGTCGGCGAAGATTGGTCGGAGAGTCGAAAGGTGGGGCGTGAAGACAAGGGACCCGAACAGATCGGATTCCTCCTGGGTCGTCGGATCGAAGAGTGCTGGTGAAGACGTCGCGCCGGTGGGTGTTGAAGATGCTGATGAGGCCGTCGAGATCGCGTTCCCAACCTGTGCGGTTCCCACAGACGGCGCCAATTGACGGGGATGTACCCCGGCAAATCCCATGGTCAGGGACCCTGGGTTAGTCATGAGAGGCACAGGTTGGACGATAAGCTCGTCGGCTAACAGGAGGATGCGTTCCTGCTCGATATTATTTATTGGAGATGGCGATTACAAGGGAGCCGAGGCTAGTGCGCACAAGGCCAGGTTACAGATTGTGTATTTCTTGATCTCGACGTCTCCCCTCCTAGCCCTTATATACTAGGCCAGGTCTCGGGGAGTCCGTCCTGATTACAGATGAGGTTTCCTAACCATGATCTTTTTCCGTACGGCAAGTTTGCACCTTCCTTATGACTCGCGGACTCCTACGGCGGTGCCACTAGTGGGAAAAGGCTGGGCCCAGGCGGCATCTTTGTGGGCCTTCTGTCTTCTGGTACACGGGTAGGCTCATCCATAGGAGTCGTGGGGTCACCCCCTCGTCACCTCCCCCATGTGGGACTAAACTCCCAAGGGAAGGGGCTGCGCCGACTATGGGGGGATGGGCCCTACCCTTGGCGCATGGCCCAAGGGGGGAACCCCCTCCTTCCCCTAATGGCCCCATATGGCCCATTTGCCTTTTTCCATTATATTAATTAATTTAAATGTATTTAAATATTTAATTCTGTCAATTAAATAATAGAACATTATTAAATATAATTAAATTTTATTTTGAACCTTTCAAAATATCCAAAACATCTTCCGGCAATCCCCGAAACAATTCCGGTGCTCTCTCCTTTTTCATCGATGATCCTAAATCAATCCTAATGCATTGATTACCCCTTAAGTGTGACACCCTATGGTCCGGAAAACAACAGACATGATCGAGACACTCTCTCGATCAATGACTAATCAATTGGACCTGGTGTAAGGCCCGATATGCGGTACTGTTCCAGATCTAGATGTTTCCATCCAGATCCAAGGACAAAGCACATATCGGTCCCACCGCGACATATGACAATGCCATATGCCCCAGATTTCCAACATGATATCACAACATTACATCTACAAGGATTCAACATCTCATACTATCGGCATACAACTGCCTTAAATACATTACATCAGCGGAAGATATATGTCTGAGTACAAACTATAATCAAATGCCTAATGGCAAAGGTAAAACACACCATTCTCGTAACCACACGGGTCTAGGCTCTCCGCTGGGATCCATCTAACTAGTCGTCGTCGAGTCTCCTCGTGAAACGTCGATCACCATACCTGTTGTCGATCAACAACCCTTAAAAGAGTTTGGGGGGTAGCATCATGACTTCACGAGTACAAAAGTACTCAACATCCAACTTTAGTGGTCAACTGACCTAGCAAGGACCTCATCACTCGTCATTCTAGGATAACTAGTAGTTCACGGTAAGGATGGGATAAGTGGTGAGGTTGCTGTCGCACTAGCATTTATGAAGTGGCAAATGATCTAGAGAGTAAGATAAGAAGTCAAGCATTCGATGAGGAATCGCCTCCAACAAGTCTGCTTGTCAGAACCCCAATTTGGGTAAGTGCTAGGGTTTGAGTGCCCATTTGCATCATGTGAAAATTTCAAAAGAAATTCAAAAATGGGGAAAGCATAAAGCCCTAGAGAATTTAATTAAATGGCAGACAAAAATTTCTTCCAAAAATTCCTCTGTTATTTTTGAAAAGTCTTAAAAATATGCATGATCACATACAAAGTGAAGTGGGTCCGACTGCATGCTCCAAGATTTCTCAAAAAATCCAAACGGAGCTTGGAAATTAAATAATACCCCTATTTGATTTGAAATTCAAATTGTTTGAATTTCAAAAATCCCCAAACTTTGTAAGTGGCTAGCTATATGCAATACAAGTCCACATAAAAAGTTTGAGAATTTATAAAAATACTTTGATATTTTATTTAGCAAGGTAAAACAAATTGCAGAAAAGAAAAACAGAAAGAATAAGGAAAAGGGGGGCTTCCCTATTTTGTGCCCAACTCATCCAGCCTGGCCTAGCTGGCCCAGCCCACCACCCAGCACCCTTGTCGTCTTCTCCAACCAGCTCGGTGGTGAGCTGGGAGCATGCCTTCGCCACCTCGACGTCGAGAGACGTCTAGGGCCCTCCTCAAGCCTCCCCCACGCGCCACGCAGCAGCCAGAGCACCCCTGCATCCTTTCCCCTACCTCCAGTTCACTCTCCCGCTCTCCTCGCGTTGGAAATCGCCTTGGCCGAGAGCTAGGTCTCGCCGCCGTCGAGCACAGCCGTGGCCAACGGCAACGGATCACCGTGCCACCTTGTCCAAGAGGACCACCGCCGTGGACTTCGTCGAACTGCGCTCTGAATCGAGCCCCAACAGCCCCGACGATGAAGCCCTCTTCAACCTCTCGCCGCCGGCCGCAGTAGATCCCGGCGAGAAATTCCTGACCACCAGCCCGTCCCCGTCCTCGCCGAGGTCCTCAACGCACTCAGGTGAGCCTCACGGTTCTTTCCCCGCTCCCATCAATCCTCGCCGCGCCGTGCTTCACCTTCCCCGCCAGCCAGTGCTCCGGCCGCCGCGGGTTTCGTCGCCCCTGTGGTCTCCGGCCTCCCCGTGGTCGCCGTGGTGCACCAGCGCACACGCGAGGACGCGAGGCACGTCCTGGTGCCTTCCCCATGCCTCCCCGTGGCCGGGAGCTCGACTCCAGCGATCGCCGCCGTGGCCAATGCCACCGGCGTCAAGCCGCCGGCCACTGAGGCCCTAACCCACCTCTCTAATCACCCCTGACCCTATGACATGTGGGGCCTACCCCTTAATTAAGCATTTTAATTAAACTAACCCCACTGTTTAACACCCCAGAGACTGACCAGTGGGCCCCGTCTGTCAGGCCACCCCCACGTCATCATGACGTCACCATGACGCAATAAATTGCTAAATGATTTAAAATAATGCAGAAAAGTCAGAAAAAGGAATAAACTTTGGAAATTCATAGAAAATTCATATTAACTCCAAATTGGACAAATAATATATGAAAAATGATCAGCAGAAAATAATCTATCCAAATATACAACTTTCAGCTATGTTTGAGTTGAATTTAAAATAGGACCAGTAGCTTTTGCTATTTGGTTTAAATGGAATTAATTCAAATTTAATTCAAATGCTTTTCCACTTTGATCCAATACAATGTAAACTTGGTCACTTGTACATCAGAGACATATTACACACATGATCACATGGTTTTCAAAGAACAAAAAATAGCAATTGCAATTTGGTTAAATTGAAATTCATATGTGGAGTTTGAATTTGCATTTCAAATGCAATACACTTCATTTAAATCAAATGTACCACAAACCAGCACCATTCACATCATGGACAACATTATCATGTGATTGTGAATTTAAATTCAATGTTGCCCCCCTCTTGTTGATGATTGTGCCGGTAACAGTGCCTCCGAGACGGTGATCACCCCCGAAGAAGAAGACCACTATTAAGAACCATGTATCGTCAGCAAGGCAAGCAAATCCCACTGGTCATGTCTATAAAATCCTACTTCCCTCTCAGTATCGCTTATGCATGTTTAGGAGATCACCGAGACACGTTCTTTCGCATAGTTGAACCCATTCCGATGCATGACCTATCATTTTCTCACCGTATTAAGCAAACCATAATCCTAGCAGATATAGGAGTTGAATGATGAGCATGTAGCCCCTGCAACTGTTAATGCTTATTGTTGCTTAGTGATACAATGAGGTTACATTGTTTGTGAGTCGGGATAGATATTCATAATGGTGGTGATGATAACATGTTGGTGAATCCAACCTAAACAAAGGTGAACGATGAGAGGCTGTGTAGGAGTACACAGTGGGTTGTCTCGTTGAACACTGCCCTAGGCCCCGAGTTCCTGTTTTGTGATCCAAGACTAAGAGTATGACCACATGTAGGGTTTATGGGAGCCCCGTTTGGCCTCTTTACATACCCGATCCGGTCCAGGAGTCACACTAGATTCGGGATTTCCATTTGACTTAACCATAGATATGTGGGTGGACCTGTGAGGCAGCGAAACCATATAACAAAGGTGGCGTCTCGGTCCCTTGCATTATCTGAGTCCGTTTCGTAGAACTAGCCGGACTCTCGAGCGGTGAAAAACTCAGGTAGTCGACTCCTGGATTAGAGAAGGTGATGTGAGGGTAGTGCCTTGGTTTCATCCACGTCCGACACCCTCTTGAAGGGTGACAAGAATGAGGAGATAAGTGATGACACGCTTGTGAAGATGTACACCCCTGCAGGGTTAATAAACTATTCGAATAGCCGTGTCCGCGGTTATGGACTACTTGGAGACCTCTACTTGATCATAGACAACTTGAATGGATACTTATAAAACTCGCAAGATAAGTGTGAGTGTTATGGCGTGCTTCCTCGTGGGGAATTCGAGGAAGTATCCATAGTGGTGTATTGGTTGGAGACTTGGTAGTGGACTTGTGTACGCTTCTTACCTCAAGTTTGGTACTCATAGTACAGGATTAGCCAAGTCAAAGCTGGCACTTCTGCATGTTCAAACCCCACCATCCTTTACCTTGAAACTTGAGCTTGAGTAGTATAGTTCTGATGTAAGTCTTTCTGAGTACGACTTTCTACTCATGTTTGCTTATTCTATGTTTTAGATGAGAACCCGGACCCCGATGGAGTCACCTTCCTGAAGCTGGACGTTGACTAAGCTAGTATCGTTCCAGACAGCAGTCTGGTCCCTCGTGGAAGGGCATGTATGTTGAACAAGGCTTCTCTAAGCCATTTGTTAAACTTGTCTGTACTCAGACCTAATTTGCTTCCGTTGTATGAGGTAATGTTGATCACAGACATGTGATCTTTGTATGCTCTATGTGTAAGTCAATAAAGAAGTACTTTGTAGAGTTATGTGATGATACCTGCTGTTCATACTAGACATGTGTGCTGCGTGTATGATTATAACATGCACGCCTTAGTATTGGTTTTCGAGACCTTAGTTGTGATCTGGCTGGCGGTCTTTTATACACCAAGTGGCCCTTAGATGTGCGCAGCTTGGGGCATCGCGATGCGATTGCTCGTGACGCTGTCACGTGCACACTTTGTTGTATGATCGAGCCCGCCCTAGACCCCGACTAAGTGATCGGGCTGGAGTAAGTCTATGTAAGAGTTAGGATTCAATCGATAACATGGTTGAGGCGAATTGTCTATGAGTATGGGATTCACCACCCATAAGCATTTAGACTTGTGAGCGGACGTTGAGGACCGATCTCAGTTGATCATCCGGCCTGGATGGGATGCCCCTCACGTTTGATGCTTTCCGAGAGTGTTCTCTGCTTGGCCTTGTCTGCTTAGACAAGTGGGTACGGCTCTCGGCTCTCCATGTGATTGCATCGTGACTGGAATTACATACGCTAACCCCGGGTCCCGACAGACTTGGTATCAGAGCAGGACTGTCTGTAGGATTATTCAACCCTTGGTCGAAGTCAAGTCTAGCATTCTATAGTTATATAGTTACTTGGGTATAAAGGGAACAACGTAAGGCTTCTTTTTCTCCTTACCCTCATCGATCTGAGTTCCGAGTCACCCTTATCTTTTCTACGGGATGATAGGACTAGGCTCATCTATGTCTTACTAGAACATCTCGTTGAGTGCTTCCTTGTAGCCATAGGATTGTTGTGGTCATCCAGAGTCTCCGTATTTTGAGTTCCTTGAAGAAGTTCTATCCAATCTCTCCAAGGTTGTCTCATTTTTCATCCTGGTGTAGCCGTTATGTTGCCCGAGTTATCCCGTGGTCCTTTGAAGTCATTGTTGTTGCATTACAATCTTTTCCCGCCTAAATCATGTCGTCTTATCTTTGTTTCCATCGTCAAACCTGTTCTGATTATTTATTTTTATCACACATGATGTCAGGTGGAACTCGTAGTGCTGTTCGTCGCAATCGAGACCGTGATCGGAATCGAAATGATGATGCACCTCCACCACCGCCTTCTGCGGCGGAAATCATGATGGAAGCTGAGAAGAATCGACGTGATAAAACCCGCCTTCTGGAGCTCATCGAGCAGAATACCTCACGTCATTGGAATGTGGTTGTGAGCATTCAGGACTTCATCCTCCTCAAGCCGCCGGATTTCCGATGTTCTTCGGAACCCCTTGAAGCTGATGATTGGCTTTGTTCCATCGAGCGTAAGCTTGACACGGCACATGTTGCTCCCGATGATCGAGTTATATTCGCGGCATACTTTCTGGAAGGTGCTGCTGCTGAATGGTGGGAGAACTATGTTGCGATGTAGTCTGATGGTCACATAGTGAATTGGCAGGAGTTCCGTGATGCCTTTCAATGGTACCACCTTCTAGATGAGTTATTGGAGCGCAAGAAGGAAGAGTTCTGCAATCTGACTCAAGGAGAGATGTCCATTCATGAGTATGTGAGAGAGTTCAACTGTCTTGCTCGTTATGCCCAAGATGAGATCACCACCGATGCCAGAAAGCAGGCAAGGTTCCGTAAGGGACTTAGCCCAATCCTTCGCCATGATCTCAACCTCCTTGAGCCACCTTTGAGGATTTAGTCAATAGATCCTTCAGAGCTGAGCATGGCAATGAAGTGTTCGAAGAGTCCCGCAAGCATGCTCTTGAGCTTGCTCCTTCTTCAAGTTCAGCCCCTCAAAAACGCCGAATATGGATTCCAACTAGTGCCATACCTCAAAACTTTCTTCAAAGACCACCATCCAATATATGCCATCCACCTCAACACATTGTTCCTCCCAGGAATGATGGTGTGCAATCAAGTAATCCTGCTCCCAGCAATTCAGGCAGGATGTGTTTCACGTGTGGTCTGACAGGCCATTACTTCCGACAATGCCCTACAGTGTTGGTGGCACCACGTAGACCTAGTCATAAGCCTCCAAAGAAATCAACCACCAAAACCTTTCCACCAAAGCTTTCAGTCACAGGTAGTGGATATGTGAACCAAATCTCAGTTGAGGAAACCACTGCTACTTCTGACGTCATCCTTGGTACACTCCCAGTCAATCATGTTCCCGCCTCCGTTCTTTTCGATCCAGGAGCTTCGCATTCATTCATGTCGGAGAGTTATGCACTTCGGCATGAATTCCCTTTTGAAGAAATGTTTTCTCCAATGATCATTCAAACTCCTGGTTCAAAGTGGCAAAATAATAGAGTAAGCCATGTCAATCAAATTGCAATTGAGGGTTTAGTATTCCTTGCCTCTCTTATAGTCCTCAAGTCTTCGGACATTGATTTCATCCTAGGCATGGATTGGTTATCAAGACAGAATGATGTCCTTGATTGTAAAGCCAAGTCAGTTAAGCTCACTTATCCTTCAGGCCAGACAATTGACTACACATCACCCAGCTCTAGAATCCAGATGCATACTTTGAATGTACTTCCCCTTCCAGGCCTTGAAGATATTCCGGTGGTTCGTGACTTCCCGGATGTCTTTCCCGAAGAGCTACCAGGAATGCCACCTGACAGATGTGTAGAATTCATAGTGCATCTTATACCAGGCACCGCCCCAATTTCCAGATGCCCATATAGAATGGCCCCACATGAGTTAGCTGAGCTAAAAACCCAACTTGATGCTTCGTTGGCAAAAGGCTTCATCCTCCCTAGCTCATCGCCATGGGGTTGCCCTGTTCTGTTCGTAACGAAGAATGATGGAACAGAAAGGATGTGCGTAGATTATCGCCCGCTAAATCTAGCGACGATAAAGAATAAGTACCCACTGCCCAGGATCAATGATCTTTATGATCAACTTGCTGGATCCTCTGTCTTCTCCAAGATGGATTTGAGATTAAGCTATCATCAAATCAAGATCCGAAACGAGGACGTTCCCAAGACGACTTTCACTACTCGTTATGGTCTTTACGAGTTCACCGTCATGTCCTTCGGTTTAACCAATGCTCCTGCTACTTTTTCACGCATGATGAACTCGATCTTCATGGAGTATTTGGACAAGTTCGTCGTGGTTTACCTTGATGACATCCTTATATACTCGAAGAACGAAGAAGAACATGCCGAGCATCTTAGGCTGGTATTGATGAAACTTCGAGAGCATCGCCTTTATGCCAAGTTCTCGAAGTGTGAATTTTGGCTACCAGAAGTGACCTACTTAGGCCACGTGATTTCTGCAAAAGGCATTGCTGTCAATCCCGAGAGAGTTCAGGCCGTCCTTCACTGGACTCCACCTGAATCGGTTAAGCAAGTTAGGAGTTTTCTTGGCTTAGCAAGCTATTGCCGCCGCTTCGTTGAGAACTTCTCCAAAGTTGCAAAGCCTCTAACTGAACTCCTCAAGAAAGATAAGAAATTCCAATGGACCCCCAAGTGCGAGGAAAGCTTTCAAGACCTAAAAAGAAGAATGACTTCTGCACCCGTACTTGCGCCTCCAGACACCAAAAGGGATTTCGAGATCTATTGTGATGCTTCACTGCAAGGGTTAGGATGCATAGTTATGAAAGATAGACATGTGGTAGCTTATGCTTCACGCCAGTTGCGTCCACATGAAGAGAACTATCCTACCCATGATCTTGAACTCGCTGCCGTAGTTCATGCCCTGAAGACTTGGCGACATTACCTCCTTGGTAATCGTTGTGAGATATATTCCGACCACCAAAGCCACAAATACATATTCACCCAGCCAGATCTTAATCCCAGGCAAAGACGCTGGATAGAGTTGATAAAAGATTATGACTTAGGAATTTCTTACACCCCAGGCAAAGCCAATGTCATGGCTGATGCACTAAGTCGTAAGTCGTATTGTAACAACCTCATGTTCCAACAGTATCAAGCACTTCTTCATGAGGAATTTCACAAGCTCAATCTTGAGATAGTTCCTCATGGATTTCTTTCTACCCTGGTGGCGAAACCAACCCCTGAGGATCAAATCATAGCCGCCCAGAAACAAGATAGTAGTATTCAAGAGATCAAGCAGAACATTGTTAGCAAAGTTGCTAAATGTTTCTCTACAAATGATCGAGGAACGATATTCTTTGAAAATGGTTTAGTAGTCCCTGAGAATCAAGACCTAAGGCAGCTGATCCTTAAGGAAGCTCAAGACACTCCCCTCTCAATTCATCCCGGTAGCACAAAAATTTACCGAGATCTACGCCAGAGATTTTGGTGGACCCGGATGAAGAGAGACATTGCACAATTTGTTGCCGAATGTGATATTTGTCGTCGCATTAAGGCAGAACATCAAAGACCTGCTAGTACTCTTCAAACATTGTCTATTCCCGAGTGGAAATGGGAGAAGGTCGGTATGGACTTCATCACCGGCTTTCCAAAAACCCAGAAAGGAAATGATGCCATCTTCGTGGTCATTGACCGACTCTCAAAAGTTGCTCACTTCCTTCCAGTTCGCGAGTCTATAACTGCTAGTCAGTTAGCGGACTTGTATGTCTGTAGAATTGTGTCTCTTCACGGTGTTCCTTTGGAAATCAATTCTGATCGTGGTAGCCTTTTCACCTCTAGATTATGGGAAAGTTTTAAAAATGCTATGGGAACTCATCTCTCCTTTAGTATAGCTTTCCACCCTCAATCTAGCGGTCAAGTTGAAAGGGTTAATCAAATCTTGGAAGACATGCTCAGAGCTTGTGTTATCTCTTTCGGAAAGAATTGGGAGAAGTCTCTTCCATTTGCCGAATTTTCTTATAACAATAGCTATCAATCTAGTCTGAACATGGCTCCTTTTGAATTCCTATATGGACGAAGATGTCGAACACCCCTAAACTGGTCAGAAACCGGTGAAAGACAACTCTTTGGACCGGATATGATCAAGGAAGCAGAAGAGCAAGTTCACATTGTTCGTGATCGATTGAAAGCCGCTCAATCTCGTCAAAAGAGCTACTATGATCGTCATCATAGAGAAGAGAGCTACCATATTGATGAGAAGGCTTACCTTCGGGTTACTCCTCTGAAGGGAACCCAAAGATTCGGTATCAAAGGCAAGTCGGCCCCACGTTACATTGGACCTTTCCGCATTCTAGCTAAACGTGGAGAAGTTGCCTACCAACTTGAACTACCCCCGCACCTTTCCCGAGTACATGATGTATTCCATGTGTCACAACTCAAGCGTTGCTTCAAGGACCCCATCCGTGAAGTCGACCATGAAACGCTTGATCTCCAAAATAACCTTTCTTATCGAGAGTACCCTGTTCGTATTCTTGATTCCGCAGAGCGTGTCACTCGTCGTCAGAAGATCAGGTTTCTGAAAGTGCAATGGTCACATCACTCCGAGAAAGAAGCTACGTGGGAAAGAGAAGACTGCCTCCGTGCCGAGTACCCCACCTTCCTCCCGACGACTTCTGAATCTCGGGACGAGATTCTTTTGAGTGGGGGCGAGTTGTCAGAACCCCAATTTGGGTAAGTGCTAGGGTTTGAGTGCCCCTTTGCATCATGTGAAAATTTCAAAAGAAATTCAAAAATGGGGAAAGCAGAAAGCCCTAGAGAATTTAATTAAATGGCCAAACAAAATTTTCTTCCAAAAATTCCTCTGTTATTTTTGAAAAGTCTTAAAAATATGCATGATCACATACAAAGTGAAGTGGGTCCCACTGCATGCTCCCAGATTTCTCAAAAAATCCAAACGGAGCTTGGAAATTAAATAATACCCCTATTTGATTTGAAATTCAAATTGTTTGAATTTAAAAAATCCCCAAACTTTGTAAGTGGCTAGCCATATGCAATACAAGTCCACATAAAAAGTTTGAGAATTTATAAAAATACTTTGCTATTTTATTTAGCAAGGTAAAACAAATTGCAGAAAAGAAAAACAGAAAGAATAAGGAAAAGGGGGCCTTCCATGTTTTGGGCCCAACTCATCCCCCCTGGCCCAGCCCACCACCCAGCACCCTTGTCGTCTTCTCCAACCTGCTCGGTGGCGAGCTGGGATCACGCCGTCGCCACCTCGACTCGAGAGACGTCTAGGGCCCTCCACAAGCCTGCACCGCGCGCCACGCAGAAGCCAGAGCACCCTCGCATCCTTTCCCCTTCCTCCAGTTCACTCTCCCGCTCTCCTCGCGTTGGAAATTGCCGTCGAGCCAGAAGCCAGAGCACCCACGCAGAAGCCAGAAGCCAGAGCACCCACGCAGAAGCCAGAGCTAGGTCTCGCCGCCGTCGAGCACAGCCGTGGCCAACGGCAACGGATCTCCGTGCCACCTTGTCCAAGAGGACCGCCGCCATGGACTTCGTCGAACTACGCTCCGAAAGCGAGCCCCAACGGCCCCGACGACGACACCCTCTTCAACCTCTCGCCGCCGGCCGCAGTAGATCCCGGCGAGAAATTCCTCACCGACAGCCCCTCCCCGTCCTCGCCGAGGTCCTCAACGCACTCCGGTGAGCCTCACGGTTCTTTCCCCCCTCCCATCACTCCTCCCCGCGCCGTGCTTCTCCTTCCCCGCCAGCCAGTGCTCCGGCCGCCGCGGGTTTCGTCGCCCCTGTGGTCTCCGGCCTCCCCGTGGTCGCCGTGGTGCACCAGCGCACACGCGAGGACGCGAGGCACGTCCTGGTGCCTTCCCCATGCCTCCCCGTGGCCGGGAGCTCGACTCCAGCGATCGCCGCCGTGGCCAATGCCACCGGCGTCAAGCCGCCGGCCACTGAGGCCCTAACCCACCTCTCTAATCACCCCTGACCCTATGACATGTGGGGCCTACCCCTTAATTAAGCATTTTAATTAAACTAACCCCACTGTTTAACACCCCAGAGACTGACCAGTGGGCCCCGTCTGTCAGGCCACCCCCACGTCATCATGACGTCACCATGACGCAATAAATTGCTAAATGATTTAAAATAATGCAGAAAAGTCAGAAAAAGGAATAAACTTTGGAAATTCATAGAAAATTCATATTAACTCCAAATTGGACAAATAATATATGAAAAATGATCAGCAGAAAATAATCTATCCAAATATACAACTTTCAGCTATGTTTGAGTTGAATTTAAAATAGGACCAGTAGCTTTTGCTATTTGGTTTAAATGGAATTAATTCAAATTTAATTCAAATGCTTTTCCACTTTGATCCAATACAATGTAAACTTGGTCACTTGTACATCAGAGACATATTACACACATGATCACATGGTTTTCAAAGAACAAAAAATAGCAATTGCAATTTGGTTAAATTGAAATTCATATGTGGAGTTTGAATTTGCATTTCAAATGCAATACACTTCATTTAAATCAAATGTACCACAAACCAGCACCATTCACATCATGGACAACATTATCATGTGATTGTGAATTTAAATTCAATGTTGCCCCCCTCTTGTTGATGATTGTGCCGGTAACAGTGCCTCCGAGACGGTGATCACCCCCGAAGAAGAAGACCACTATTAAGAACCATGTATCGTCAGCAAGGCAAGCAAATCCCACTGGTCATGTCTATAAAATCCTACTTCCCTCTCAGTATCGCTTATGCATGTTTAGGAGATCACCGAGACACGTTCTTTCGCATAGTTGAACCCATTCCGATGCATGACCTATCATTTTCTCACCGTATTAAGCAAACCATAATCCTAGCAGATATAGGAGTTGAATGATGAGCATGTAGCCCCTGCAACTGTTAATGCTTATTGTTGCTTAGTGATACAATGAGGTTACATTGTTTGTGAGTCGGGATAGATATTCATAATGGTGGTGATGATAACATGTTGGTGAATCCAACCTAAACAAAGGTGAACGATGAGAGGCTGTGTAGGAGTACACAGTGGGTTGTCTCGTTGAACACTGCCCTAGGCCCCGAGTTCCTGTTTTGTGATCCAAGACTAAGAGTATGACCACATGTAGGGTTTATGGGAGCCCCGTTTGGCCTCTTTACATACCCGATCCGGTCCAGGAGTCACACTAGATTCGGGATTTCCATTTGACTTAACCATAGATATGTGGGTGGACCTGTGAGGCAGCGAAACCATATAACAAAGGTGGCGTCTCGGTCCCTTGCATTATCTGAGTCCGTTTCGTAGAACTAGCCGGACTCTCGAGCGGTGAAAAACTCAGGTAGTCGACTCCTGGATTAGAGAAGGTGATGTGAGGGTAGTGCCTTGGTTTCATCCACGTCCGACACCCTCTTGAAGGGTGACAAGAATGAGGAGATAAGTGATGACACGCTTGTGAAGATGTACACCCCTGCAGGGTTAATAAACTATTCGAATAGCCGTGTCCGCGGTTATGGACTACTTGGAGACCTCTACTTGATCATAGACAACTTGAATGGATACTTATAAAACTCGCAAGATAAGTGTGAGTGTTATGGTGTGCTTCCTCGTGGGGAAGTCGAGGAAGTATCCATAGTGGTGTATTGGTTGGAGACTTGGTAGTGGACTTGTGTACGCTTCTTACCTCAAGTTTGGTACTCATAGTACAGGATTAGCCAAGTCAAAGCTGGCACTTCTGCATGTTCAAACCCCACCATCCTTTACCTTGAAACTTGAGCTTGAGTAGTATAGTTCTGATGTAAGTCTTTCTGAGTACGACTTTCTACTCATGTTTGCTTATTCTATGTTTTAGATGAGAACCCGGACCCCGATGGAGTCACCTTCCTGAAGCTGGACGTTGACTAAGCTAGTATCGTTCCAGACAGCAGTCTGGTCCCTCGTGGAAGGACGCTCCGAAAGCGAGCCCCAACGGCCCCGACGACGACACCCTCTTCAACCTCTCGCCGCCGGCCGCAGTAGATCCCGGCGAGAAATTCCTCACCGACAGCCCCTCCCCGTCCTCGCCGAGGTCCTCAACGCACTCCGGTGAGCCTCACGGTTCTTTCCCCCCTCCCATCACTCCTCCCCGCGCCGTGCTTCTCCTTCCCCGCCAGCCAGTGCTCCGGCCGCCGCGGGTTTCGTCACCCCCGTGGTCTCCGGCCTCCTCGTGGTCGCCGTGGTGCACCAGCGCACGCGCGAGGACGCGAGCCACGTCCTGGTGCCTTCCCCGTGCCTCCCCATGGCCGGGAGCTCGACTCCGGCGAGCGCTGCCGTGGCCAGTCCACCGGCGTCAAGCCGCCAGCCACTTAGGCCCTAACCCACCTCTCTAATCACCCCTAACCCTATGACATGTGGGGCCTACCCCTTAATTAAGCATTTTAATTAAACTAACCCCACTGTTTAACACCCCAGAGACTGACTAGTGGGCCCTGTCTGTCAGGCCACCCCCACGTTATCATGACGTAACCATGACGCAATAAATTGCTAAATAATTTAAAATAATGCAGAAAAGCCAGAAAAAGGAATAAACTTTGGAAGTTCATAGAAAATTCATATTAACTCCAAATTGGACAAATAATATATGAAAAATGACCAGCAGAAAATAATCTATCCAAATATACAATTTCAGCTATGTTTGAATTGAATTTAAAATGGGACCAGTAGCTTTTGCTATTTCGTTTAAATGGAAGTAATTCAAATTTAATTCAAATGCTTTTCCACTTTGAACCAATACAATTAAAACTTGGTCACTTGTACATCAGAGACATATTACACACATGATCACATGGTTTTCAAAGAACAAACAATAGCAATTGCAATTTGGTTAAATTGAAATTCATATGTGGAGTTTGAATTTGCATTTCAAATGCAATACAGTTCATTTAAATCAAATGTAACACAAACCAGCACCATTCACATCATGGACAACATTATCATGTGATTGTGCATTTAAATTCAATGTTGCCCCCCTCTTGTTGATGATTGTGCCGGTAACAGTGCCTCCGAGACGGTGATCACCCCCGAAGAAGAAGACCACCGTTAAGAACGGTGTATCGTCAGCAAGGCAAGCAAACCCCATTGATCATGTCTATAAAATCCTACTTCCCTCTCAGTCTCGCTTATGCATGTTTAGGAGATCACCGAGACACGTTCTTTCGCATAGTTGAACCCATTCCGATGCATGACCTATCATTTTGTCACCGTATTAAGAAAACCATAATCCTAGCAGATATAGGAATTGAATGATGAGCATTTGGCCCCTGCAACTGTTACTGCTTATTGCTGCTTAGTGATACAATGAGGTTACATTGTTTGTGAGTCGGGATGGATATTCATAATGGTGCTGATGATAACGTGTAGGTTAATCCACCCTAAACAAAGGTGAACGATGAGAGGCTGTGTAGGAGTACACAGTGGGTTGTATCGTTGAAAACTGCCCTAGGCCCCGAGTTCCTGTTTTGTGATCCAAGACAAAGAGTATGACCACATGTAGGGTTTATGGGAGCCCCGTTTGGCCTCTTTACGTACCCGATCCGGTCCAGGAGTCTCACTAGATTCGGGCTTTCCATTTGACTTAACCATAGATATGTGGGTGGAACTGTGAGGCAGTGAAACCATCTGTCAAAGGTGGCGTCTCGGTCCCTTGCATTATCTGAGTCCGTTTCGTAGAACCGGCCGGACTCTCGAGCGGTGAAAAACTCAGGTAGTCGACTACTGGATTAGAGAAGGTGATGTGAGGGTAGTGCCTTGGTTTCATCCACGTCCGACACCCACTTGAAGGGTGACAAGAATGAGGCGATAAGTGGTGAAAAACATGTGAAGATGTACATCCCTGCAAGGTTAATAAACTATTCGAATAGCCGTGTCCGCGGTTATGGACTACTTGGAGACCTCTACTTGATCATAGACAACTTGAATGGGTACTTATAAAACTCGCAAGATAAGTGTGAGTGCTATGGCGTGCTTCCTCGTGGGGAAGTTGAGGAAGTATCCATAGTGGTTTATTGGTTGGAGACTTGGTAGTGGACTCGTGTACGCTTCTTACCTCAAGTTTGGTACTCGTAGTACAGGACTAGCCAAGTCAAAGCTGGCACTTCTGCATGTTGAAACCCCACCCCACTTTACCTTGAAACTTGAGCATGAGTAGTATAGTTCTGATGTAAGTCTTTCTGAGTATGAATTTGTACTCACGTTTGCTTATTCTATGTTTTAGATGAGAACCCGGACCCCGATGGAGTCACCTTCCTGAAGGTTGACGTTGACTAAGCTAGTATAGTTCCAGACAGCAGTCTGGTCCCTCGTGGAAGGGCATGTATGTTGAGCAAGGCTTCTCTAAGCCATTTGTTAAACTTGTCTGTACTCAGACCTAATTTGCTTCCGTTGTATGATGTAATGTTGATCACAGACATGTGATCTTTGTATGTTCTATTTGTATGTCAATAAAGAAGTACTTTGTAGAGTTATGTGATGATACCTTCTGTTCATAGTAGACATGTGTGATGCGTGTATGATTATAACATGCATGTCTTAGTATGGGTTTTCGAGACCTTAGTTGTGATCTGGCTGGCGGTCTTTTATACACCAAGTGGCCCTTAGATGTGCGCAGCTTGGGGCATCGCGATGCGATTGCTCGTGACTCTGTCATGTGCACACTTTGTTGTATGATCGAGCCCGCCCTAGACCCCGACTAAGTGATCGGGCTGAAAGTAAGTCTATGTAAGAGTTAGGATTCAATCGATAACATGGTTGAGGCGACTTGTCTATGAGTATGGGATTCACCACCCATAAGCATTTAGACTTGTGAGCGGACGTTGAGGACCCATCTCAGTTGATCATCCGGCCTGGATGGGATGCCCCTCACGTTTGATGCTTTCCGAGAGTGTTCTGTGATTGGCCTTGTCTGCTTAGACAAGTGGGTATGGCTCTCGGCTCTCCATGTGATTGCATTGTGACTGGAATTACATACGCTAACCCCGGGTCCCGACACTGCTATCAGCTACTTACGCAAGCATAACACCTATCCTATTCTTGTCGTCCCATTCATCACCCGATGAAGAAGAAGCGGTCAAGGCACACACACGTGGATCAAGTTTTTTTATTATGATTCAGTTGATGTTATCTATGAACAAGACGTATGTTCCTAGTCGTCCATAACCGTGGACACGACTTCTTGAAAAGATTTAACCATGTAGGGGTGTACCAACTGCCCATTACAAGGCTCCGCACGCACGCCCATCTCTCTTAGTTGCTACCCATGACATGCAACCATTTTATGATTTAGTCCCAAGAGATCCGGAACGATAGGTCTCTCTAACTAACAACACACAAATCCGGGTGGCCCCCGGGGAGTCGACACCCAATCCAAAAGCCGGTCGCGCTCTCGGATCGGACTCTTCCGTATGGCTAAGGTCGGGGTGACCCTCACCTAAACTCAGGGGCTTCCCTAGCTCACCAGTGTGGACCAATAGAGGAACTCCGTCTCCGCTGGCCCGGGTTGTTTTAAAATCTGCTGGGGGCCCAAGCAAGCACACACACGGTTTCAAATGGTAAATCAACTTGGGCCACCACTAGAAATTTTTGGAGCTAGGTAGGTAAGAAGAGGGGACCCCATAGCATCCCACACGCGGTTAGGCACGCTCATTCTTAGAACCAATACCCGGAACTCGGATCCTAGGTGACTCGAATGGAACAAAGCGCCGAGGCAGGATAGCCTGACCTTCCATCCTTCGTCGAATATAGTCAACATCATAATAATCATATCATCCACAACAATATAATAAGGTTATATCCCAATCCAAAAAGTATCAGGGTAACATTCGTAGCATCCTAAGTAGCACACTAAGCAGGCAGGGGCTAAGCAACGAGCAATAGTAACATAGCAGTACATGGTTTGCTGGGAGGGGACATGGCTGTATCGGTTTAATCTCGCAACGTCTACGAAGGTAACCGCGGGAGCACACAAGAAGGAAACACTGGAAAGGCAATCGACGAGAAAGCATCTATTACTATGATGCAAACACGATCAAGCAACATCAAGAAGGCAACACGAGACAACGCGTTACGATACGGATCTACCGTCGAGAGCGGTTACTAGCAGGTAAAGTGGAGTATCCGTCACACACGACGATACCGCAGTTTATCATAGTTCAAGTTGTGTAACTACACAGCATGAGCAAAGTTTGTTAACATGGCATCTCACACAAGCATGGCATGTTACACAATCATGGCAAGAGGCGAAGCATAATGTAAACTATCTATGCTAGTCAATTTAAGTGAGGCACAATCCTAAACATGGCATATCGCTAAGTACCCCACGACAATTAAACATTTGGTATTGTTCTTCCCTAAACCATATTTTAGGTTGGTTAACAGCAGCAAAAAATAGCATAAAAATGATCTACACGCAATTCTAATCAATTTACATATAAAGAACATTTTTATCGGAGTTACGGTTATTAGGTTATTAAATAAAATATTAACTGTGGCATAGCATGTAAATAGCAGTAAAATGGCATGTAGACAAGTGCAACCATGGCAAAGGAGCACATTTTATTAATCTACCCGAAAAACTAAGCAAGTTTCATGTAGAACACGTCGTGATCCGAGCTACCATAAAAAAGATATCGCTGATACGTCCCAAACGTATCTATAATTTCTGCTTTCTCCATGCATGTTTTGTGTGATATTGCTATGTTTTAGATACACTTTTGATCATATTTGGACTAACCTATTAACTTAGTGCAGCTCAGTGCCAGTTTCCGTTTTCTGTTGTTTTTCTATTTCAGGTTTCCCCGTATTGAAAATGCTCCAAAAATTCCGGGAAAATACAATAAAAAAATCAGCGCTTTGGAAGCTTCCAAAGTCTCGAAGGGGGGGGGGGCGGCGGAGGGGACCCACCAGGGCCCCAGGCGCCCTCCCGGCGCGTCCAGGAGTCGGGCCGCCTGGACCCCTGGTGCCCCCCTGGCTGCCCCCCTTTTCCTATTTATTCTCCATCATTGGAAACCCTCGAGGACAGAACCCCTTTTCACGATCTCGCCTCCGTTCCTCCGCCGCCGCGCTTCCAAGATCGGGAGCGCGAGAAGACCTCTTCCCGGTACCCTGCCGGAGGGAGGATCGACATCCGAGAGCTTCTCCACCACCATGGACGCTTCCCGGATGATCCGTGAGTAGTCCACCTTGGACCATGGGTCCATGATCAGTAGCTATGTGATGTTCTACTCCCCTCTTTGTTCTTCATGGATTAGACCTTGTGAGCCGCCCTACATGATCAAGGCACATATGTAATTCTTTCTGTTGTTGCTATGGTGAGTTTGTTGGGATCTGATGGATTATGAGACTATGTTCAGATTGTAATTGAGTAATATATTTGGTTCTTATCTTTTATATTTTTGTTCTTGAGTAATTCTTGCATGTTATCCGTTGTTGTTTATTCCTTTGGCCAAGTAGTAGGTAGTGACTCCTAGAGGGAGCGTTATGCTTGATTGTGGGTTCATGCCCCCTGATGACTAGCTTGAGTGACAGAAACATGAGTCTAGGGGATGTGATGTTGCCAAAAGGGGGAAAACAACGGTGCTTGTAACCGCGGTTGCAAGGATTGTTTACTTTACGCAAAGTTCTTTTAATGCAGTTGTTTGTTGCTTTGGGTTTACACTTTGGGTGGGGCTCGCAACTTAATACCAGCGAGATGTTCTGGATAGATATCTCAAGGTGGATGATTAGTAGTAGATGCAGATGGATTTCGGTCTACTTATTTTGGCATACCGCCCATGCTTTTGAGCCTCTTCCTTTCTTTGTAGCATAGTTAGCATTGGTTTGCGCTCGTAATCCTGTCAATTGCCCAGCTGTGATTTGTTTACCTCGCATAGCAGTTTTATCGTCTTTTGGGAGAGAGACATCACTAGTGAACATCATGGGAACCCGATCCATATTTTCACCACTGTTACACCCTCAATTTACTTCATGCTTTTACTTTCTAGTTATAGCTATCACTACCTATTATCTGTTGCGTTGATCCTTTGTAAACAGCAAGGCCGGAGAGATTGACAACCTCTCTGTACTCGTTGGGAGCAAAGTTATTTGTTGTGTGTGCAGGTCCAGGTGAAGTAAGCAATCTTAGATTGTGAACGACGCCATTGTTCACTTCACCACCTACTTGTCGACCTTGGAGTCCTACTGGTCGATCTCAAACTTGGTATCTTTGCCAAGGGAAATCTTGCTACTACGCTAAATCTTAACCTTCCACTTGGGGTAACCAACGAGGGGCAAGAAGCTATCACTTCCTCGCTAGCATCAATCACCATCGCAAAAATATAACACAATCTACCAAAAAAATAAATAGAAAAGAGGTAAGCGTGCCACTGGGCCGAATCTGGACGAACTGGGCCAACCAGGGGCGCGCAACCTAACTATCCTACGCATATGGGCGTTACGCAGCAGCAGCTCTGCTGGGCCAAGCCCAAGCGAAACAAACAAAGAGAAAAAATAAAATAAAAAGGGGGGAGGCTGCAAAATGGCACTAAGGAAACCCTAGGAGGGCTGGGAGAGAGTGGTGGTCTATTTATAGGCTGTCCTGGATGGTAGGTTTACGCAAACGCCCTCGATTTCTCTCTCGCGCGTCTGATGTTTATATTTCTGACCGCCGGGAGTCCATATGACCTCCGATTCGGGTAAAACTTCAACCACGTGCTCCACGCATCGAGCCGGGATACCAAGTTGTAAGGCCCGATATGCGGTACTGTTCCAGATCTAGATGTTTCCATCCAGATCCGGGGATGAAGCACATATCTGTCCCGCCGTGACATATGACAATGCGATATGCCCCGGATTTCCAACATTGTATGAAAACATTACAACTACAAGGATACAACATCTCATACAATCGGCATACAACTGCCTTATTACAATACATCAGCGGAAGATACATGTTTGAGTACAGACTACAATCAAATGCCTAATGGCAAAGGTAAAACACACCATTCCCGTAACCACACGGGTCCAGGCTCTCCGCCGGGATCCACCTAACTAGTCATCGTCGAGTCTCCACGAAGGCGTCCAGAAGAAGGATCGTCGAGCTCCTCTGAAGTCCAAGATCGTTTGCATAATGTGCGTAAAAGAGAGAAGAAAGGGGTGAGATATATAAACAAGTCTTTTAACTAACTTCTCACGGTAAGTTGGGGTAGTGGTGAGGTTGCAGCCGCACTAGCAATATATGAGGTGGCTAACGATCTATTCAGAGTAAGATGAGAACCAAGCGGTTAATGAGGAATCGCCTCCAACAAGTATGCTATCAGCTTCTTGCGCATTCATAACACCTATCCTATCCTTGTACTCCCCTTCATCACCCGATGAAGAAGAAGCAGTCAAGGCACACACATGTTGATCAAGTTTTAATCATGATTCAATTGATGTTATCTATGAACAAGACGTAGGTTCTAAGCCGTCCATCACCGTGGACACGGCTTCTCGAAAAGATTTAACCCTTCAAGGGTGTACCAACTTCCCATTACAAGTGGCGGCACGCGCCCATCTCTCTCAGTTGCTACCCATCACAGGCAACCATTTTATGATTTAGTTTCCAGAGATCCGAGACGAGAGGTCCCTCTAGCTAACAACGAACAAATCCGGGTGGCCCCCAGATAAAAGGTTTAAAAAGAATATTCACCCCTGACGATGGGGTGACCCCACGACTCCTACGGATAGGCCTACCCGGTGTCCCTGAAGATAGAAGGCCCATGAAGACCCGCCTGGACCCCGCCTTGGCCCGCTAATTGGCACCGACGTAGGAGTCTGCGACTCACAAGGAAAGTGCGAAGACTTGTCGTACGGAGCAAGCTAGGGTTAGGAAAGCTTACCTGTAAACGTAGATGAACTCCCCGAGACCTAGCCCAGTATATAAGAGCTAGGAGGGGTGACGCCAAAGGGATCCAATATCATCGGTAACCCTAGCCTTGAGCACTCCAGCCTCGGCATCCACTGTAATCGTATCGCCCTCATCAATAATATCGAGCAGGAACGTGTCCTCCTGTTTGCCGACGAGCTATCGTCCAACCTGTGCCTCTCATGACTAACCCAGGGTCCCTAACCATGGGATTTGCTGGGTTGATCCCCGTCAATTGGCGCCGTCCGTGGGGACGACACAGGTTGGGATCACGATCTCGGCGGTCCCGTCTTCAGCAAGCCGCAAATCAAGGGCAAGGACCAGATCTAGCCCACTCGAAGGATTCAAGATCACAGCGAACATCTCTACCACCCCATCAAGATTGCTCGGGCTACAGCTGTGCCAGGGCCGACACTACGGTAACGGCCAAGTGCAGCGTCAGCAGCGAAGGAATCGACGACCCAGAAGAACGGCGAGAGGCCTCTACGAAGGAATTCCACTCGACGAACCGCGATGCGCAGCGGAGGACTCGCAAATCTTTTGACAACCCACCGCCGCCCGGGTACCCGCCGCACATCAAGACGATGACTACGAGATCGAAACCAGCGATCAGCAGAACCATCGCCAAGGAAGAAGGAATCGACGACCCAAAAGGCACGCACGGGAGATCTACGGCGAGGCCCCACTGAACGAGCCACGTCACGCAGCCGTGCAACCGACGACCACTCGACGACACGCCATTGCACGAGCACCTGCCGCCAGCCAGGAACGACTCCGAGACACCGGTGGGCGAGTACTATGACCCAGATCGAAGGCCAGATGAATTCGCCAACCTCATCAAGAACCAAGATATGAGTCGAGGAATCGAAACCGACCCTCGCTTCCACGAACACCCGGAGGATCACGAGAAAATCTTCAGAATCTCAAGAAGGAAGAGGCACGCTGGATCTAGCAAACTCACGGTTAGAGAGCAGCTAGCAGGACCCTGCACGATCCACAGCTTCGAGGATGACTGGGGACGCGTCAGGTCAGGTCACACTTTGGGAGACTGCCACCTGTTCAACAAGCTAGCCAACGACCTCAAGAAGGAGAAGCAGAAAGAAGACAAGCGCAACCGGCGACCCGAACAATCGCCGCCCTCAAGCCTGGAAGGACGTCATAGCCCGCTGCAAGGACAGGTGCTCATGATCCAAGAGGGAAGGGTGCCGCAAGCACAACACGACGCCTACACCCTGCAAGCTAGAGCAGCCGAGAGCATAAATATAGTCGAAGTCTACCAGCTACATGATACGGAGACCAGCATCACGTTCTCACAGGACGACCTTCCACCCGCAGTCCCAAGACCGGGGCACGCGCCCCTGGTGCTCGATGCACAAATCGGAGGGTACGACATGGATAGGGTCTTCATTGTAACAACCCAGTTTTCACAAAAATTAAAAAAAATTGTTTTCGGTGTGAATTGTTTGATTGTCTGATTGTTTGCGGTGTTTGCATCCCCGATTTATCGATCGGCGATTATTTTTCTCCCTCTTATCTCGTACCGGACGGAGACCGACCCTTGCCACCCTGACACTCGACCTTTGCGACACCGGGTTTCACCCGATCACCGTCGCGAAAACCGCACGAGACCAGTCGCAGCCAACGGAACGAAAAACCCCGTTTAATAATTAAACAGGATATTTTGTACCGTGACGGAAAGTGTTCTCGGAACGGTTCCAGCGCGAGTTGAACGCTGTCGGCTCGACGCACTGATCGCGCAGTTCGAAGTTTTACCCGAATCGGAGGTACTGTGGACCCCCCGCGGTCAGAAACGCGAGCAGCCGCCGCGCCGCCCCCGCAGACCTCTCCCTCTTCCCGCGCCTCTCATCCACCTAGCCTCCCTCCATCTCCTCTCTCACCTCCGCCTGTTCTCCATGTGCAGGAGACGCCGCCGTCGCGGGAGCACCGGTGAGCTCCCCGGTCTCCTCCAACCGCCGCCCGAAGCCCTCCGGCCAGATCCGGCGAGCAGCCAACCGGATCCGCCATCCCGTGCCCTCCTCTGGCGTCCTCGGCATGTGCCGCCTCGCCACGTCGCGGAGTCGGCCAGCCGGCGAGCCCGCCGCCGCCGCCGCTGTCGGGACGAGGCAGCGCCTCCACCCGGCCGCTGTCGCCGTCGAGTTGGGCCGACGAGCCCAACCGGCCTGCCAGTCGCGGCCCACCACAACAAGCCAGCCCAGCGCTCCAAGGCCCAGTGCGCCAGCCACGGCCTGATGGGCCGAAGCCCATGGGTGAGCCGTTATTTTATTCCCTAGACCCTGTTATTTTTTTCTAAGTACCAGGAATATATGTTGTTGATCCCGTTTTGTACTGCGTTTTCCCGTTGATCCGTAACCCGGATGAACGTGCACCAAAAAGACGAATTGTTCAGCTTTGCGTGTACTTTAATCCATCTTTTGTAAGTTTTTGCATTTGAGCTCATCTTGATTGTGTAATTGTGTACTGAACAGGGCATCAGGCCGTTAAACTGCTACAAATTGCTATTATGTGCTGCTGTTATTATTTTGTTGCAACTTTGCATGATGATTGTGACTCATCCATGAGGCCTATTGCATTGATTCTTTTTCCATTATGTTAAGCATCATGTGTACTTCAATTCCATGCTTTAACTTGCCATGTTTGGGTGATTTAGCTGTATGAAATCTTGCTCCAAAGTAGCTATCCTGATGTTATTGTGCTGTTGTTGCTGAAACTGTTATTTTGTTGCAACTTCGGTCGACGAGTGTGTCGCGACCGTTTATCGGAATTGAGTGATTCCAATTGCATATTGTTAAGCATCATGTCTAATTTCATCCCATGTATTTCTATGTCATGTTTCTTCACTTTTTCATATAGATTTACCCCTGTTTATACAGCATGTGTGCATAACTTGTTTTGCTTGTATCTTTTTAACCGTAACTCCGTTTGGGGTGTTCTTTGTTTGTAACTTGATTAGTTTTTCGTGTACTTTGTGTTTATGCTATTGTTTGCTATTGTTAACCAACCTAAAATATGGTTTAGGACAGAACAGTACCAAATGTTTTAATCATCGTGCGGCACTTAGTGTTATGCCATGTTTAGGTTGTGCCTCACTTAAATTGACTAGCATAGATAGTTTACTTTGTGCTTCACCTCTTGACCTGTTTGTGTGCTATGCCATGCTTGCTTGAGTTGCCATGTTAATAACCGTTGGTTGATCACCTGTAGCTAAGCTACTTGAACCACCCTAAACGTGCGGTATTCGTCGTGTGTGACCGATACCCCACTTAAACTGTTAGTAACCGTTCTCGACGATAGATCCGTATCGCGTTGCCGTGTCGTGTGCTGTCTTCCTGACCTTGTGTTGCCCCGTAGTAATATATGCTTGCTCGTTGATTGCTTTCCAGTGTTTGTCGTCTTGTGTGCTTCCGCGGGTACCTCTCGGAGACGATGCGAGCTTGCGATCGGCTACACCTTCGGAATCCGACTTATCAACAGGAAAGGACTATACATTACTTATGATCCATTCTATTTCAACCAGCGGTTTGCATGCTAGTATAGGTTAGGTTCGATGTTTGATCCTACCACATGTTTACAGCCTCTTTCAAACCGATACAGCCACGTCCCCCCAGCAAACCTTGTACTGCTATGTTACTATTGCTCGTTGCTCAGCCCCTGCTTAGTATGCATGCTTAGGATGCTACGTTGTTACCCTGTTACTCCTTGGTTCGGGATATCACATTATTATTATTGTTGTTGATGATCTGATTATTATTATAATGTTGACTATATTCGACGAAGGATGGAAGGTCTAGGCTATCCCGCCCCGACGCTTTGTTCCATTCGAGTCACCTAGGATCCGAGTTCCGGGTATTGGTTTTAAGACTGAGCGTGCCTGATCGCGTGTGGGATTTTATGGGGTCCCCTCTTCTTACCTACCTAGCTTCAAACATTTCTAGAGGTGGCCCAAGCTGATTTACCATTTGAAACCGTGTGTGTCCTGGTCAGCTGCCAGTAGTTTTCAAACAACTCGGTCCAGCGGAGACTTAGTTCCTCTGTTGGTCCACACTTGATGAGCTAGGGAAGTCCCCTGTTATATAGGCGAGACTAAACCCGACCTTGGCCATACGAAAGAGTCCGATCCGAGAGCGTGGCCAGCTTTTGGATTGGGTGTCGACTCCCCGAGGGCCACCCAGATTTGTGTGTTGTTAGTTAGAGGGACCTGTCGTTTCGGATCTCTTGGAACTAAATCATAAATTTTTTGCCTATAATGGGCAGCAACTGAGAGAGATGGGCGAGCATGCGATGCCTCGTAATGGGCAGTTGGTACACCCCTGCAGGGTTAAATCTTTTCGAGAAGCCGTGTCCACTGTTATGGACGACTTGAGGCCTACTCCTTGTTCATAGACAACAACAACTGAGATAATCTTAATATAACTTGATCAACGTGTGTGTGTGCCTTGACTGCTTCTTCTTCGTCGGGATGCGAAGATGAGGACAAGGATAGGATAGGTGTTATGTTTGCGTTGTAGTTGATAGCAAGACTTGTTGGAGGCGATTCCTCATCGAATGCTTGGCTTCTTATCTTACTCTTTAGATCGTTAGCCACTTCATAAATGCTAGTGCGGCAGCAACCTCACCACTTACCCCTTTCTTACCGTAAACTACTAGTTGTCCTAGAATGACGAGTGATGAAGTCCTTGCTGGGTCAGATGACAACTACAATTGGATGCTGAGTACCTCTGTACTCATGATACTACCCCCAAACTCTTTTCAGGGTTCTTGATCGACAACAGGTATGGTGATCGACGTTTCATGTGGAGACTCGACGACGACTAGTTAGGCGGATCCCGGCGGAGGGCCTGGACCAGTGTGGTTATGGGGATCGATGTTTTTCTATTTTCCACTAGGCATTTGATTGTAGTCTGTACTCAGACATGTATCTTCCGCTGTTATATTTTATTAAGTTAGTTGTATGCCGATTGTATGAGATGTTGCATCCTTGTATCTGTAATGTTGTGATATCATATTGGAAATCCGGGGCATATGACTTTGACATATGTCGCGGTGGGACCGATATGTGCTTCGTCCCCGGGTCTGGGTGGAAACACCTAGATCTAGAACAGTACCGCATATCGGGCCTTACAACTTGGTATCAGAGCCTTACCGACCGTATGATCCTCTTCTCTGGCCGAAGTCGAGTCTAGACAAAAACTATTTTGTAGTTACTAAGTTAGCTATCGGAGAGTAGGATTCTTTTTACTCCTTACCTTTTCTATGGTCAGGACAAGTGACGTAAGTGGTTTTATTCTAGCCTTATCCCTTTCAAACTCTAGGATCTCGAGTGTGTGGAGTATCGGAACCGTTACAATGCTTTGCTTGGGAAGTATTGTCTCGATTCCGAGCTCAGGTGGGAATTCCTGTAGTACCTTTAGCTTCTCCGATTTGGGTTATCATCTGGGTCATCCATTGTCATCCCTCCTTTTATCGGTGTTTTTACGACTTGCGTCGAAAATCACTATCCCTTGATCTGGTTTTCGCGATCGTTCTTCCTCTTGACACTGATGGTTTCGTTTTCCGACGTTGCCGTCTCTCTGCAGAAATTTATCTCGACAGAAGTTCGACGTCCACATGGAGCAGAGTCCCTTGTTGGTGGTGTTGAAGATCGTTGACTCTCTTCTTTCCCCCTTCCCCTCTCCCCCGGATCGTCCTGGATCTCGGGACGAGATCCCTTGTTGGTGGTGTTGTATTGTAACAGCCCAGTTTTTACAAAAATTAAAAAAAAAATTGTTTTCGGTGTGAATTGTTTGATTGTCTGATTGTTTGCGGTGTTTGCATCCCCGATTTATCGATCGGCGATTATTTTTCTCCCTCTTATCTCGTACCGGACGGAGACCGACCCTTGCCACCCTGACACTCGACCTTTGCGACACCGGGTTTCACCCGATCACCGTGGCGAAAACCGCACGAGACCAGTCGTAGCCAACGGAACGAAAAACCCCGTTTAATAATTAAACGGGATATTTTGTAGCGCACCGGAAAGTGTTCTCGGAACGGTTCCAGCGTGAGTTGAACGCTGCCGGCTCGACGCACTGATCGCGTAGTTTGAAGTTTTACCCGAATCGGAGGTACTGCGGACCCCCGGCGGTCAGAAACGCGAGCAGCCGCCGCACCGCCCCCGCATACCTCTCCCTCTTCCCGCGCCTCTCCTCCACCTAGCCTCCCTCCATCTCCTCTCTCACCTCCGCCCGTTCTCCATGTGCAGGAGACGCCGCCGTCGCGGGAGCACCGGCGAGCTCCCCGGTCTCCTCCAACCGCCGCCCGAAGCCCTCCGGCCAGATCCGGCGAGCAGCCAATCGGATCTGCCATCCCGCGCCCTCCTCTGGCGTCCTCGTCCTGTGCCGCCTCGCCACGTCGCCGGAGTCGGCCGGCCGGCGAGCCCGCTGCCGCCGCCGCTGTCGGGACGAGGCAGCGCCTCCACCCGGCCGCTGTCGCCGCCGAGTTGGGCCGACGAGCCCAGCGGGCCTGCCAGTCGCGGCCCACCCCAACAAGCCAGCCCAGCGCTCCGAGGCCCAGTGCGCCAGCCACGGCCTGATGGGCCGAAGCCCATGGGTGAGCCGTTATTTTTTTCCCTAGACCCTGTTATTTTTTTCTAAGTACCAGGAATATATGCTGCTGATCATGTTTTGTACTGCGTTTTCCCGTTGATCCGTAGCCCGGATGAACGTGCGCCCAAAAGACGAATTGTTCAGCTTTGTGTGTACTTTAATCCGTCTTTTGTAATTTTTTGCATTTGAGCTCATCTTGATTGTGTAATTGTGTGCTGAACAGGTCATCAGGCCGTTAAACTGCTACAAATTGCTATTATGTGCTGCTGTTATTATTTTGTTGCAACTTTGCATGATGATTGTGACTCATCCATGAGGCCTATTGCATTGATTCTTTTTCCATTGTGTTAAGCATCATGTGTAGTTCAATTCCATGCTTTAACTTGCCATGTTTGGGGTGCTTTAGCTGTATTAAATCTTGCTCCAAAGTAGCTATCCTGATGTTATTGTGCTGTTGTTGCTGAAACTGTTATTTTGTTGCAACTTCGGTCGACGAGTGTGTCGCGACCGTTTATCGGAATTGAGTGATTCCAAGTGCATATTGTTAAGAATCATGTCTAATTTCATCCCATGTATTGCTATGTCATGATTCTGCACTTTTGCATATAGATTTACCCCTTTTTATACAGCATGTGTGCATAACTTGTTTTGCTTGTATCTTTTTAACCGTAACTCCGTTTGGGGTGTTCTTTATATGTAACTTGATTAGTTTTTCGTGTACTTTGTGTTTATGCTATTGTTTGCTGTTGATAACAAACCTAAAATATGGTTTAGGACAGAACAGTACCAAATGTTTTAATCATCGTGCGGCACTTAGTGTTATGCCATGTTTAGGTTGTGCCTCACTTAAATTGACTAGCATAGATAGTTTACTTTGTGCTTCACCTCTTGACCTGTCTGTGTGCTATGCCATGCTTGCGTGAGTTGCCATGTTAATAACCGTTGGTTGATCACCTGTAGCTAAGCAACTTGAACCACCCTAAACGTGCGGTATTCGTCGTGTGTGACTGATACCCCACTTAAACTGTTAGTAACCGTTCTCGACGATAGATCCGTATCGCGTTGCCGTGTCGTGTGCTGTCTTCATGACCTTGTGTTGCCCCGTAGTAATAGATGCTTGCTCGTTGATTGCTTTCCAGTGTTTGTCGTCTTGTGTGCTTCCGCGGGTACCTCTCGGAGACGATGCGAGCTTGCGATCGGCTACACCTTCGGAATCCGACTTATCAACAGGCAAGGACTATACATTACTTATGATCCATTCTATTTCAACCAGAGGTTTGCATGCTAGTATAGGTTAGGTTCGATGTTTGATCCTACCACATGTTTACAGCCTCTTTCAAACCGATACAGCCATGTCCCCTCCCAGCAAACCTTGTACTGCTATGTTACTATTTCTCGTTGCTCAACCCCTGCTTAGTATGCATGCTTAGGATGCTACGTTGTTACCCTGTTACTCCTTGGTTCGGGATATCACATTATTATTATTGTTGTTGATGATCTGATTATTATTATAATGTTGACTATATTCGACGAAGGATGGAAGGTCTAGGCTATCCCGCCCCGACGCTTTGTTCCATTCGAGTCACCTAGGATCCGAGTTCCAGGTATTGGTTTTAAGACTGAGCGTGCCTAATCGCGTGTGGGATTTTATGGGGTCCCCTCTTCTTACCTACCTAGCTTCAAACATTTCTAGAGGTGGCCCAAGCTGATTTACCATTTGAAACCGTGTGTGTGCTGGTCAGCTGCCAGTAGTTTTCAAACAACTCGGTCCAGCGGAGACTTAGTTCCTCTGTTGGTCCACACTTGGTGAGCTAGGGAAGTCCCCTGTTATATAGGCGACACTAAACCCGACCTTGGCCATACGGAAGAGTCCGATCCGAGAGCGTGGCCAGCTTTTGGATTGGTGTCGACTCCCCGGGGGCCACCCGGATTTGTGCGTTGTTACTTAGAGGGACCTGTCGTTTCGGATCTCTTGGAACTAAATCATAAAATGGTTTCCTATAATGGGAAGCAACTGAGAGAGATGGGCGAGCATGCGACGCCTCGTAATGGGAAGTTGGTACACCCCTGATAGGTTAAATCTTTTCGAGAAGCCGTGTCCACGGTTATGGATGACTTGAGGCCTACTCCTTGTTCATAGACAACAACAACTGAGATAATCTTAATATAACTTGATCAACGTTTGTGTGTGCCTTGACTGCTTCTTCTTCGTCGGGATGCGAAGAGGAGGACAAGGATAGGATAGGTGTTATGTTTGCATTGTAGTTGATAGCAAGACTTGTTGGAGGCGATTCCTCATCGAATGCTTGGCTTCTTATCTTACTATTTAGATCGTTAGCCACTTCATAAATGCTAGTGCGGCAGCAACCTCACCACTTACCCCTTTCTTACCGTAAACTACTAGTTGTCCTAGAATGACGAGTGATGAAGTCCTTGCTGGGTCAGATGACCACTACAGGTTGATGCTGAGTACCTCTGTACTCATGATACTACCCCCAAACTCTTTTCAGGGTTCTTGATCGACAACAGGTATGGTGATCGACGTTTCACGTGGAGACTCGACGACGACTAGTTAGGCGGATCCCGGCGGAGGGCCTGGACCCGTGTGGTTATGGGGATCGATGTTTTTCTATTTGCCACTAGGCATTTGATTGTAGTCTGTACTCAGACATGTATCTTCCGCTGTTATATTGTATTAAGGCAGTTGAATGCCGATTGTATGAGATGTTGTATCCTTGTATCTGTAATGTTGTGATATCATGTTGGAAATCCGGGGCATATGGCTGTGACATATGTCGCGGTGGGACCGATATGTGCTTCGTCCCCGGGGCTGGGTGGAAACACCTAGATCTAGAACAGTACCGCATATCGGGCCTTACATTCATGGACGAAGGCAGCAGCATGAATATCATCTTCGCCATCACCCTGCAAAAGATGTTGATCCCACGATTAGTATGGAAGAAATCGAGCACACGGGTTAGTCCCAGGAGAAGCAGCCACATCCCTCGGAGTCGTCGAACTTGAAGTAGTCTTCGGCAACCGACGCAACTTCGCAAAGCACGTCCTCGAGTTCGAAGTACTCGACTGGCAATCGCAGTATCATGCCATATTGGGACAGCCAGCATTCGCGCAGTTCATGGCGGTTCCACACTACGCCTACCTCAAGCTCAAGATGCCAGGATAAACGGGAGTCATCACGATCAACGGAAGCTTCATCAAATAAGATCAATGTGACTGTGACTTTCACAAAATCTCCGACACATTCGGAGCCGAACAAGGGCTCAGAGAAATAGCCATGGTGACGGACAAGAGTACCTTCCCATTGGTGAGCCGAAGTGAATCTAAGGAGTACGGACGCGACTTCAGCATCGACAGCGACACATTCACTCACCAAGTGCACCCGACGGACCCGGACAAAACAGTCCACGTGTACGCCCACCTACCAGAGGAGCAGGCGACGGCTCTGGTCGCTTTCCTTCGAGATGAGTGGGAAATATTCGCCTGGTGCCCAGCCGACATGCCTGGAATACCACGCAAATTCGCGGAGCACGCCCTACGCATCAAGCAAAACACGAAGTCGGTGAAGCAAGCTCTGAGACGATTCTCGGAGCCCAAGCGCAGAGCAATCGGAGAGGAAGTCAACCGGTTACTCGACGCCCAGTTCATCCGAGAAACGAAGAAAGCCACCTGGATAGCCAACCCAGTGCTGGTGCCCAAGAAAGACACGAATGTGCTGCGCATGTGTGTCGACTACGGACCAGTCAACAAGCATTGCCCGAAGGATCACTTCCCCCTGCCTAGAATCGATCAGATAATCGACTCGACAGCAGGGTGCGATCTACTTTCCTTTCTTGATGCCTACTCAGGATACAACCAGATCAGGATGAAGGAAGAAGACGAAGATCACACATCGTTCATCACCCCTATGGCGTATTCTGCTACAGGACCATGCCCTTCGGGCTCAAGAACGCAGGCGCCACATACCAGCGAATGATGCAGGCCTGCCTGAAAGAGAAAATCGGAAGAAATGTGCAATTCTATGTGGACGACATCATCATCAAGACCTACAAAGCAGCCACACTACTCGACGACCTGCGCGAAACCTTCGCAGCGCTCAACAAATACAGAATCAAACTCAACCCAAAGAAGTGCGCATTCGGCGTACCGGCGGGGAAGCTGCTCATCTATATGGTCTCTGCCCGAGGAATCGAGGCAAACCCTGAGAAAGTCCAAGCCATCGCCCGAATGCAAGAACCAGCAGACGTCAAAGGAGTACAGCATCTCACTGGAAGACTCGCAGCCCTAAGCCGCTTCATCAGCAGGCTGGGAGAACGCACGCTGCCTTTCTATCAGCTGCTCAGGAAAGGAGAGAAATTCGAGTGGACGGAGGAAGCCCGCCAAGCATTCGCGGACCTGAAAAAGACACTCTCGACCCCACCAATCCTGGCGGTACCCAAGGAACGAGAGAAGCTATACCTCTACGTGGCAACATGTAACAGTGTAGTAAGCACATCGCTCGTTGTCGAACGCACAGAAGAAGGCAAGGTCCAGAGCATCCAGAGACCAATCTACTACCTCAGCATGCTCCTGACCAAATCCCAGCAGCGGTACCCGCATTATCAGAAGCTACTTCTGGTCGTCATCATGAACTCAAGAAAGGTGTCCCACTACTTCGACGAGCACCCTATCACAATCGTGAGCAACGCACCACTCGCTGACATACTCAACAACCCTGGAGCGACTGGACGAGTCACCGAGTGGAACATTGAGCTCATTCCACGGGACCTGCAGTTCAAGCACTCAACAGCCATCAAAGCCCAAGTACTCCTAGATTTCCTGGTCGAGTGGATGGAGGTTCAGACACCAGGCCCCCCAGACTTATCAAATTCATGGTCAGTGTTCTTCGATGGGTCCAAGAGACAACAAGGAGCCGGGGCAGGAGTTGTGCTCATCTCCCCTAAAGGAACAAAGCTAAAATATATCCTCCAGATCAACTTCAGTCACGCCTCCAACAACGAAGCAGAATACGTGGCACTCCTCCATGGCATGCGCGTGGCCCAAACGTGCAGAGCCACTCGCCTCATAATCTACGGGGACTCCAATCTCGTCGTCCAGCAGACGATGAGAAACTGCGACGCAATAGCCGACAACATGGCGGCCTACTAGAAGCTCTACAACGCACTCGAAGGAAGTTTCGACGGTTGCGAGATCAACTACATCACCAGGGCCAACAACACAGAAGCTGACGAACTCGCGAACATTGGTTCGACCCGAGGACCAATACCACCCGACGTTTTTCTCGAAAGCATCAACCAGAGATCCATAAAGGTACAAGCAGCAGCACCTGAAGCAGTCGTGGACGGCGAGGACGCAACAGACCTAGCATAGGTGGCAGCAGCAAGCCCATCAGAAGGCACAAGCACCAGCACACCCGACAGCACAACTCCGACAGATCTCGAAGGACATGTCTGGGCAAAACCGTTCCTCCGATTCCTAATCGAAGGTACGCTACCGCAAGACGTGGCCGAAGCACGATGCATCAGCCGACGATCCAAGGCGTTCACGGTGATCAACAAACAGCTATACAAGCGCAGCATCACCCAGATACTCCAAAGGTGCATCAACGAAGAGGACGACAAAGCCCTACTGCTCGAAATCCACGAAGGCACCTGCGGGCACCATGCGAGCAGTCGAGTACTCGTGTCCAAAGCATTCCGAGCCGGGTTCTATTGGCCCACAGCCATGAAAAACGCAGAGGAAATCGTGCGACGTTGTGTCGCCTGCAAGAAATTCGCCAACATGCCACACGCCCCCGCCTCAGAGATCAAGACCATACCACTATCCTGGCTGTTCGCCACCTGGGGACTCGACATGGTGGGCCCACTCAAGAAATCATCAAAGGGCGGAAGGACACACCTTCTCGTCGCAGTCGACAAGTTCACTAAATGGATCGAAGCAGTGCCCATCACCAGCTCCACAGCCCACACAGTTGTCAACTTCATCAAATCGATCATCTTCAGGTTCGGAGTGCCACACAACATCATCACGGACAACGGCACGAACTTCACAGCCGCATAATTCCAGAACTTTTGCGAAGAACTGGGCATCAAAAACAATTATGCATCAGTCGCGCACCCGCAGTCCAACGGCCTAGTGGAAAAAGAAAACGGCCTTGTATGCGGGGGAATCAAGAAGTGGCTCCTCGCACCACTCGAGCAAGCCGCCGGAAACTGGGTAGAAGAACTCCCCGCGGTACTATGGAGCCTACGAACTACACCAAACACCGCGACCCAATACACACCCTTCTTCATGGTGTACGGGGCAGAGGCAGTACTACCACATGACCTCAAGTTCGGAGCACCTCGGGTCACCGGGTACGAAGAAGAAGAAGAAGCAGAAGAAGCATTACATGATGACAAATATACAGCTCACGAAGCAAGAGATACAGCCCTGGAAAAATCAGAGGGGTACCAGGAGAAGCTACGCACCTACCAAAGCAGTCGCTTGCGCACAGAACCTTCAACAAAGGTGACCTAGTCCTACGGCTGATACAAGAGAAGGTCCATAAACTTGCCCCCCAATGGGAAGGACCATTTATAGTCTCAGAAGTCATCGGAGGCGGCGCCTAAAGGCTGAAGAACCCGAAGACAGACGAGGACGTGGGTAACCCATGGAACGTAGAAAACTTGCGACTGTTCTATCCATAGTCCCCATCGGTGAGACATGACTGACAACTCATGTAGCCGCTCGACCGCAATAAAATAAATGTTTCCCAAATACTGCCATCTCAAAGCACTCGGGGGCTCGAGCACACACTCCCCCCGAGAGACGCTATCATCGCCTACGCGATCTTAACCAAAGCACTCGGGGGCTTAAGCATAAAATCCCCCCGAGAGACGTTATCGCCACTTAAGCGATCTTAACCAAAGCACTCGGGGGCTTAAGCATAAAATCCCCCCGAGAGACGCTATCGCCACTTAAGCGATCTTCACCAAAGCACTCGGGGGCTTAAGCATAAAATCCCCCCGAGAGACGCTATCATCGCTTACGAGATCTTAAACAAAGCACTCGGGGGCTTAAGCATAAAATCCCCCCGAGAGATGCTATCGCCACTCAAGCGATCTTAACCAAAGCACTCGGGGGCTTAAGCATAAAATCCCCCAGAGAGACTCTATCGCCACTCAAGCGATCTTAACCAAAGCACTCGGAGGCTTAAGCATAAAATCCCCCCGAGAGACGCTATCGCCACTCAAGCGATCTTAACCAAAGCACTCGGGGGCTTAAGCATAAAATCCCCCCGAGAGACGCTATTGCCACTTAAGCGATCTTAACCAAAGCACTCGGGGGCTTAAGCATAAAATCCCCCCGAGAGACGCTATCGCCACTTAAGAGATCTTCACCAAAGCACTAGGGGGCTTAAGCATAAAATCCCCCGAGAGACGCTATCATCGCTTACGTGATCTTAACCAAAGCACTCGGGGGCTTAAGCACAAAATCCCCCCCGAGAGACGCTATCGCCACCTACGCGAGCTCACCTTAAAAACTCGGGGGCTCAGGCATAAGCATTCCCCGAGACACGCTACGGTCCTATTCAAAAACACCAAGTTAGCAATCTTCAAGTCTTCACCCGGACGACAAACAACCAAGACTCGGGGACTACTCTAGAGTTGAACCGCGAGGAAATACGCAAAGTTTTAAGCCTACGTTTGACTCTACAACTCAAACGTAGCCTCGGGGGCTACTCCCATCGGGAGCGCTGCCGCGCACCTGATAGAACACACTAGAAAGTTAAAGTCAGTGCATCACGGGAGGAATCGAAGACATTTCACGCTATCAGAGGGAGTCGAAGACATTCTGCGCTATCAAAAGGAGTCGAAGACAGTGCATCACAGGAGTCGAAAACACAGTTTATTGCAAGATCTCAACCACAGCTTGAATTCAACCATAAAGGTATAAAAGGACTCAACTACATTTGGATAGAAGGCAGCTCCTGTTACAAGAGGGGATTACCCAAGGAATTAAGACTTTTACATGTGTGCCCATGAGGGGTAATCGACTCTAGTGCAAGGGCATCACCACAGATAAAGGAAAAAAGGAAGCTAGCAGAGGATGTCAATGACATAATAAAAGGGTGAAGCTCGACTTATTTGTCGATGCTCCACTAGCTTCTTCTCCTGCTCCACCAGCTTCTTCTCCAGCTGCAGCTGCACGCCTTCTTCTCCAGCTGCACAGCTTCTTCTCTGAGTTGCCGGCGAAGATGAGGCCGCCTCCAGTTCTACAAGGTCGCTTGGCGCGCCCGCTTGATCAACGGCTTGACGTCGATGTCCTCTTCGGAGCTGACGGAGACGGCATCACCACCTGAGGAGTCGCCAGAAGACGGAGCTGTAGAAGATGCTTTCAATTGGTCCTTTCAATTGGTATCCTTCTGACGGAGACGGCATCACCACCACCCCCCCCCCCTCTAGGCGACATCGTGGTCCTTTCAATTGGTATCAGAGCAAGGTCTCTCCCTATGAGGCTTCACCGCCTGGAGAGTAAGATGTCGACTAGTGGTACAGTGAACAATGACACCTTTGATTTTGATGGCACAAATTATCACTTGTCGAGAATTCGCATGCTATGTCACTTCCGGACCATGGGTCCAAATGTTTTGAGAATTGTTACTATCGGGGCTCATATTGCCAAGGATTGCCTACCTCCATCTCTTGAGTATATGCATATTGATAGTGATGCTTTGGGAGCCATCCATCAAGCTATAACATTTGATGTGTTTGAGTCTATTTAGATGTGTAAGACAGCTCATGAGGCTTGGAACAAACTTGATGTTGTATATGGTGGATCATATATTGATAAAGCCGATATTTTCCCATGGAACAAACTTGATGTTATATCCATGTGTTTCACTTTACCAACATGTATCTTGTCACAAGGTAATGACGTGGTAAGTGGAGAAATCATGTGTGATGATGATGTTGAGATCATTATAAATGATCCTCCGTGTAGAAATACTAGCATTATAGCTTCCATGGACTTGAACATATCCTGCACCAACTTTGGCATAAACTCTTTTTTCATTAGTTCATGCATTTCATCTAAAGATTCCTTGACATACTCTTTGTGATGATATGCTTGATCTTCCTTGTTGCCATGATATAAGTGCTTCAATTTCCTCTAGTTATTGTATGACTAACCATGTAGAGGATACCAAGAAAAATGTGGCACACTTGATTAACGAAGACCCCTGTTGTCCGAAAAAGTCATCACCGATGCACATGTGCCTCATGGCAATAGGTAATCACGAGGTATCCTATTCTCTTAGTGATGACGATGATGATTGTGATGAAAATGATGTTGCCATGACCCAAAATCTCTATGATATTGGAAAAACCCTTTGTAGGGTTAACAAGGACACATATAGGATGTTCCAAGATGTTCTTGCCTCCTTTGATAAACGTAATGATTTACTTCATGGAGTGCAAGATAAAAATGAACTACTTGAACATAATATCATTTCGGTTCAAATCTTTGAGAGACTTGAAGTGTTCAAAAGAAGAGATTGAAGTTTCTCATTGTATGCTTAAAGATGATTTTGAGAACCTTGACCTTGGCTACAAGAACATCAAAGGAGAGCTCACTAAACTCTCTAAGTTGCGTGAGGAACTTCAAGCTACTCATGAGAAGTCTCTTGGTTCTACCTCTCCCTCTAATATTGTCAATGATGCTTGTACTACTAATCCTATTTTGTGTGAAGCATCAATATTGAAGGATAATGACGAGCTAAGTGCTCAACTCGATTTGATAACTACCAATTATGGGAAATTGGAAGTAATTCCTGAAAATCTCTCGAGCACTCATGAGGTCCTTCTAACCTCTCATTATAGACTAAAGTTAGCCCATGAGGCTATGATCACTAAGGTAAAATCTTACGAGTCTCATGTGGACATTAGCACATATTCTACACAAAATGCCTTGTTGTCATGTGCTAGTCCTTGCAATTCCTCTCTACATGATGTTGCTACATGTTGCGATGATTTTCTCACCATGCTGTGTTGCTCTAATAATGAAACTTCTACATCCTTTAGCTCTTTTGTCAATACTAACATTTTAGAGGAGAATAAAGAGCTCAAGGCCCAAGTCACTAGTTTGAAGAAAGACTTGGAGAAGTGCTATGATGGGAAATCCACACTCCACAATAAATTGAGTGTACAAAACTTCCCTCAAGATATGTGTGGACATGGTTGTATATCCAATAAGAAGAATTCCAAGAACAATAAGAAGGGACAAGACCAAGTCAAGAATGAGGCCAACATGACATGCTTCAAGTGCAAGAATGTTGGACACCATATAAGATCTTGTCCAATGAAGAACAAGACCTCAAGTAAGAAGCACCATGGGAAGCGGCCTTAAGAACAATCTCAAGATAACGAAAGGCCTCTCCCCATGATTAACCATGATCATGATCCTCATGTTGGGAAGGAAAAAAAGAAGAGAAAGGGAAGCACATGTTGATATACTTGCCGTAAGAAGGGACACATATCTTCATCATGTCCTAACGGTAACATCTTTAAGCCTCCAATAATAAATGATCATTATTTACTTAGGAAGGATAATGTTGGCAATGTGTTTGCTAAGTTTATGGGTACCCAAAGTGGTTCGAAGGTGGATAAGACCATTTGGGTTTCCAAACCTATTGTGACTAATTTCTTAGGACCCAACTTTGTTGGGGACCAACAAGCTCTAAGTTGATCAATTGGTGTGTGGAGAGCATTGGAGACTTGGCTTATTCATGAAGAAGAAGAAAGTACTTTCACCAAAAGTTGTGATTAATTACTTGTCAAGTGGATTATCATCATATTCATTAATCCAATGCTCATCCTTGCGGTAACTTGTAGTTACATTGTTTACATTGAAAGTTACTAGATCCATGCATGTGTAGGTTTTGTGCCTAGCATGTGTTTGTATGTTGTGCCTCGTATTATACTTGATTTGTGTTATTTAGCATATGTAGGTTGCAATGCACTTCATATAGTTGTGTGTGTTATTTTGAGCATTTATTGCTTCATTCGTTGAATCGTATTTGAATCTTTCGAGATATCAATGGATCATCACATTATGGGGGGGGGTGTTATGTTTACACATATCACAAAAATTGGATGTGTATATATGTGGAACGCCATATAGAATTATTTGTACAATATTTTCTAGCATAGTCAGTACTCACAAAGTAAAATGTGCATCCATGTACAACCCCTAGAAATATCTCAAATAAATTGGGTTTCATCTGACTCATGTGAATAATACATGAATTGTCACATTATGGGGGAGCGGTATACTATGTACATACCGCAATCCTTATTGACATGTATAAACTGAATAATGCCATTTAGAATTCATATTTGAAATTATCTTATATCTATGTGGCTTACATTGTTTTGTTTGAGTATGGTAGTCTTGTGCGTTTTCTCCATGATCTATCCTAAAAATCTTAGGTGGGAATTTTTTTGATTCAATTCATTCCATGTATGGTGATGGATGGCTATCTATCTAATTGGAATATTAAGAATTTACTATACAGGCTTTGTGGTTAATTATAAACTCTTATCATATGCTTTATATATTGAAGTTGATCTTGCATATCTTCGTAACCTACCAGCGAGTGTTATTCTAGATACCATAAATCTGGTATTCCCTGATGGAGTAGAATTAGTAGATCACCTTCGTCTCGGCCATTACTTCAACTTACATTTTACATCTTGCCGAGAAATTGTCAGAACCCTCTGTTAGGTAATGTGCTAGGGTTAGTAAGTCAATTGCATCATGTTAAAATTTCAAAAGAAATCTTTGAAATCAAAATCAAAAGCAAAATGGGAGAAGGAAACCCCCCCAGATGAATTAATTCAAAAGGCCAGATAAAAATCTTCTCCAAAAATTCATGTTAGATTTTTGAAAAGTCTTATAAATGAGTGTGATCACATATCAAGTGATGTGGGACCCACCCCATGCTCATGGATTTTTCAAATATTCAAACAGTGCCTTGGAATTAATTAAAAACCCTTATTTGAGTTAAGATTCAAATTATTTGAATTTTAAATTTGTTCAAACTTTATGAGTGGCTAGTCTATATTATTATGAGGCCATATAAAAAGTTTCAGCATTTTATAAAATGGTTTGATATTTTTATCAGAGCCAAAACAAAATTACAGAAAAAGAAAGGAAAGATTAAACAGAGAGAAAAAGAAAAGGAAACTTACCTGGCCATTCGGCCCAACTCATCCCCCGCGGCCCAGCAAGCCAGCCCAGCCCGCAGCCCCCGTTTGTATTCTTCCCCGGTGCGGCAAGCAGCTCGCTGGAGCGCAAGCCGACGCCGGCGGCAGCTGCCTGCCTGCCTGGCCCCTCCCTGGCCTTCTACACGCGCCACGGAGACGCCCGTGTTCGTCTCGTCCACTTCCCCCTCTCCAGAGCAAGCTCCTCCCTCTCTGATAGAGGCGAAGGTGTCCCGATGTTTCGATGAGATGGTGGAGATCGATTATGGTGGAGTAGACTTTCACGACCCGACTACGAACGTGCGAAGACGTTGCGCCTTAGCGATCGCTAAACCAACTCCGAGAGGTTATTGATCCCGCGGATGCACGATCAACCTGACCACGAAGGTCTAATTCCTGCAAGCAATCGAAGAACAAGCAAGAACTAAGAATTGCAATCTGGATATTGCGAATATAAGATGAAAGATTACAAAAGTTGGGGTTCCAATGAGGTCTTGGCCTGGTCGGATGACACAAACGAAGAGCTCGAAGTTGCGGCTATGGCTAACTTAAATCTAATTAAAACCCAAGTCTAAACGACGCCCTAAGGGCTGTATATATGGGGGAACAGAGGGGATTTTCGTGACCCCTTGGAGGTGGGGTCCGAAAACAACCCTAACTCGGTTTCCCCACACATACGGACTCTAAAAACTGCCTATAATGTGGTATTTCGAAATTACATGGGCCCAGCCCAATATTAAGGTGACGCAGCACCTATAATTGCTCTTGGACGAAAATAATGAAGTGGCATCTCGTGTATTCCGTCCAAGCCTTCATGCATGCCTTATGGTGGCTTCAACGTGCGAAAATCCCCACTGGAAGCTCCACTGTACTTTCCCCCGCGCGCACCTTCTTCTCCATTCTTGATCCCGCTCCAATGACCATCCTTCTTGTCCATGCTAGGTCCTTCATTCATAACCAAAACAAAAGTATCTAATTTAGGCAGCATCATATGTTCATGAACAATAGAAGGATTCACAAGAAACGAAAGTACCTGATAATTTAGTTGACGTGCACGTGCTCTAGTAACTGGTCCAGTATGTGTAGTTGGTGAGGGTATGGGTGTAACATTAGTAGGGATGTCCTCATCATCCTCCCCTTCTTGAATTGAAGTCGTCCTCGACGGAAGCTCATCATCTTCTCCCAAATAAGGTTTCAAATCTGCAATGTTAAATGTGGGACTAACCCCAAAATCTGCAGGTAGCTCAAGTTTATATGCATTATCATTAATTTTCTGTAAAACCTTAAAGGGACCATCAGCTCGTGGCATTAACTTAGACTTGCGCAAATCAGGAAACCTATCTTTTCGTAGATGTAACCAAACAAGATCTCCTGGTTCAAAAACAACATGCTTTCGACCCCTATCACCAGCAAGCTTGTATCTAGCATTCATGCGCTCAATGTTTTCTTTAGTTAACTCATGCATTTTTAATATCAATTCAGCACGTTGCTTAGCATCAAAATTCACCTTCTCCGAAGATGGAAGAGGCAGCAAATCAATAGGTGCACGAGGTAAAAAACCATAAACAATCTCAAAAGGGCACATTTTAGTGGTAGAATGCACTGAACGATTATAAGCAAATTCAATATGAGGTAAACATTCTTCCCACAGTTTCAAGTTACTTTTTAAAACAGCCCTAAGCATAGTAGACAATGTCCTATTGACCACTTCAGTTTGTCCATCAGTTTGGGGATGACATGTAGTACTAAAAAGTAGTTTAGTCCCCAACTTAGCCCATAAGCATCTCCAAAAATGGCTAAGAAACTTAGTATCACGATCCGAGACAATAGTATTGGGCACACCATGTAAACGAATAATCTCTCCAAAGAATAAATCAGCAACATTAGCAGCATCATCGCTTTTATGACATGGTATAAAATGTGCCATCTTAGAAAATCTATCCACGACAACAAATATGCTATCTCTCCCCTTCTTTGTTCGAGGCAAGCCTAAAACAAAGTCCATGGATATGTCCTCCCACGGAACACTAGGTACAGGTAAAGGCATGTATAAACCATGAGGATTGAGTCGTGACTTAGCTTTTTGACATGTAGTGCAGCGAGCAACAAAACGCTCAACATCCCGTCTCATCTTTGGCCAAAAGAAATGTGTAGCAAGTACGTCCTCCGTCTTTTTCACGCCAAAATGGCCCATTAATCCTCCTCCATGTGCCTCCTGCAACAACAAAAGACGAATAGAGCTAGCTGGAATGCATAGCTTGTTAGAACGGAACACAAATCCATCATTAAGCACAAACTTGTTCCATGTTCTACCCTCTCTACAATTCTGCAATACATCTTTAAATTCCGCATCATTTGCATATTGTTCTTTGATTGTCTCTAAACCGAATATCTTCAAGTCAAGTTGTGAAAGCATAGTATAACGACGAGACAAAGCATCAACAATAATATTATCTTTCCCCTTCTTGTGTTTAATGACATAAGGGAAAGTCTCAATAAATTCAACCCACTTAGCATGTCTACGATTAAGTTTTGCTTGACTTCTTATGTGTTTCAAAGATTCATGATCAGAATGTATAACAAATTCTTTGGGCCATAAATAATGTTGCCAAGTTTCTAATGTCCGAACAAGAGCATATAATTCCTTATCATAAGTAGAATAGTTCAGACTAGGCCCACTCAATTTTTCAGAAAAGTATGCAACAGGTTTAGCATCTTGTAATAACACACCTCCCAAACCAATCCCACTAGCATCGCATTCAAGCTCAAAAGTCTTATTAAAATCAGGAAGTTGGAGCAAAGGAGCATGTGTTAACTTATCTTTCAATACCGTGAAAGCTTCTTCCTGTGCGGTACCCCAAGTAAAAGGCACATCCTTGCGTGTAAGCTCATTGAGAGGGGCAGCAATGGTGCTGAAATCTCTCACAAAACGCCTATAGAATCCAGCGAGGCCAAGAAAACTCCTCACTTGTGTGACCGTTTTGGGCTGCGGCCAACTCTCAATCGCCTCGATCTTGGCTTTATCAACTTCAATACCCTGTGGAGTAACAACATAGCCAAGAAACGATACTCGGTCGGTGCAAAAGGTGCACTTCCCAAGGTTACCAAATAAACGTGCATTACGTAGAGCAATAAAAACAGCACGTAAATGATCCAAATGTTCCTCCAAAGATTTGCTATAAATCAGTATATCATCAAAATAGACTACCACAAATCGTCCAATGAAAGCACGTAAAACCTCGTTCATTAATCTCATGAAAGTGCTAGGTGCATTAGTTAACCCAAAAGGCATGACTAACCACTCATATAATCCAAACTTAGTTTTAAAAGCCGTTTTCCATTCATCTCCTAATTTCATGCGAATTTGATGGTATCCACTACGCAAATCAACTTTGGAAAACATGGTAGAGCCACTTAATTCATCAAGCATATCATCTAACCTAGGAATAGGATGACGATAACGAATAGTAATATTATTAATGGCTCGACAATCAACACACATACGCCATGTTCCATCCTTTTTAGGCACTAATATAACAGGAACAGCACAAGGACTAAGGGACTCACGTATGTAACCTTTGTCGAGTAGCTCTTGTACTTGACGCTGAATCTCCTTCGTCTCCTCCGGATTGGTACGGTATGGCGCACGGTTGGGCAACGAAGCACCGGGAATTAAGTCAATCTGATGCTCAATCCCTCGAATAGGTGGTAATCCCGGTGGTACGTCTTGTGGAAAGACGTCAATAAACTCCTGCAAAAGGTCAGTGACAACAGGAGGCAAAGAAGGAGGCAATTCCTCAAATGAAAACAAAGCTTCTTTGCACACAAAAGCATAGCACACATATTGACTAACATCCAAATCTGAAATATCAACCTTAGTAGCAAGCAAAGTTGGACTAGTCAATTTAATTTCATTAGAAACAGCAGAAGAAGATTTGCTATTAGTCTTATGTTGTTGCTCAAATTCTTTGGCTGCTATCTCATTCTCACTCTTATTTTTCTCCTGTTTTGCTTTACTAGCTCTAGCAAGATCATCTTTCACAATTTGTTCAGGAGACATAGGAAGTAAAGCAATATTTTTATCCTGATGAACTAGAGTAAACTGATTTGTCCTACCATGGTGTACAACATTCCTATCAAATTGCCATGGACTACCAAGTAAAAGAGAGCATGCTTGCATGGGTACCACATCACAATCAACATAATCAGCATATGCAGCAATGCTAAAGTGCACACGAACAGAACGCGTTACCTTAATCTTACCACTATTGTTAAACCACTGAATATAGTACGGATGGGGGTGTGGTCTTGTGGTGAGAGATAGCTTCTCCACCAACTCCATGCTAGCCAAGTTGTTGCAACTCCCTCCGTCAATGATGATGCGAACCGAACGTTCTTTCACCACTCCCTTTGTGTGGAACAAATTATGCCTCTGGTTTTGCTCGGCCTTCGTTACCTGCACACTTAATACACGTTGAGCAACCAAACTAGCATATTTATCTGCATCATCAGGAGTCATATACTCTATATCATGAGCATCATCATGGGCACCCTGTTCCTCATGAGCAATGAGAACTAGAGTCTCCTCATCATAGTCACTCGCTGACTCATACCCACCATCCGCCGTAATAGTCATCACACGCTTGGAGGGACAGTCTTTTGCGAAGTGACCTCCACCTTGGCACCTGCGACATTTAATATCACGATCTCGTGCTTGCCCTGTGGACGCCATGGATGAAGAAGAACTCGCTGCTGGACCACTCTGTGCACCCTTGAATGGTGGCGCTGGCTGTTTTGGTGGCTCCCTGTAAGAATGAGCGGCTGAAGTAGATGGTGGAGCAGCAGGACATGTGGATGTAGAAGGTCCACGCGATGTCCATGATGTATTTCGTCCTGCAGAAAAGTTAGGTCTCGTAGCGGCCTGTCGATCCTGCACTTCACGTTCAGCTTTACAAGCAAGATGAAACAAACGAGTGATAGTAGCAAAGTCCTTGTATTCTAGAATAGTTTGTATCTCCCTGTTTAAGCCACCCATAAAACGTGCAAGCATAGCTTCATTATCCTCTACTAGGCCACATCTAATCAATCCAGTTTGTAATTCTTGATAATATTCCTCTACAGAATTTTTTCCTTGTCTCAAACGCTGTAATTTTTGTAACAATTCACGTTGATAATAAGGGGGAACCCAGCGAGTACGCATAGCATCTTTTAAAGCAGCCCAAGTAGTTGGAATATTATTAGCATGCAATCTACAATGTTCAGACCACCAAATAGATGCAAAGCCCGTGAATTCACAAACAGCAGCCGTAACACGTCTATTCTCAGGATATTGTAAACATGTAAAACGTTGTTCAGTTTCTAACTCCCAAGTAAGATAAGCATCAGGAATATATCTACCCTCAAACGGCTTAAGATTCAATTTAAGTTTAGGCACATGTTCATCATCGCGTACCTGAGGGGGTGGTTGGTGTCGACCGTGGCGAATGTTGGAACGTGGACGTCCAGCTGGCTGCTCATAGGCCGCTTCCTGTTCCACCTCCTCCTCGTAATCACCCTCGTAGTTGTCGTCCAGGCCGACGTCAGAAGCAGCAGCAGCAGCAGTAGCAGCAACTGCAGCAGCAGGAGGAGCACCAATACCAGCAGCTTGTCCACGCGGAAACAGAATACGTCGTGCACGTGGTAGTGGCGGTGGCTGTGGCTGTGCTGAAGGTAGGCGTGCGATCAACTCAGTAAACTTGGCGTCGAGCTTGGTGTCGATCATCTTCTCCACGCCATCAATCGCCTCTGTAAATCTGGTCTCGATGTCCTGCACCTGTTGAGACATCATACGTGCAAATTTATCATGTAGCTCCTTGTTTGTCATGTTCTCCCAATCGGGTGCATCCCGCGCCACTTCATCATGTGATCCTGGCATGGTTAGCAGAAATAGAAAACACACCGGAATATGATCCTACTGCTACTAATGGGATGGATGTGGGGTGGTGGAAAGCACAAATCCGTCAAGCTTTTCTTACGTTCTTACCGATTCTTACCTAGCAGCAGGTGGTGATGTACAACCAACGGGTCAAAACTCTCAGAGATGTGGTAGAGCGATGGCCAGGCGGTGTCAAAACGCACGATGTAGAATATATGTGGAGCTGTAGGAAGGCTGACAAGTATGGTAGGAAAAAAACTCAACAGTAATCAAAACAGAGATGCAAAGCTGAATAAACACTCGACGTCGGTACTGTGCTGATCCTAGGCTAGACCGTACTAGAGACGCGAGCCTAAAACACCAACGAAAGCACGGCGCGGCACGTAACAACTGTGAAGCACACTCTGAATTTTTTTTTTCTCTCTCTTTTTTTTTTTTTTTTTTTGCTTTTTTTTTTTGGCGATGCGGGACTGCGGGGGCTGAAAAAGTGCGAAAAAATCACTATGGTGGCGAACGTCTCAAAACGAGTTTCTGGACCTAAGGAACGTATGGGCACGAAATTTTTTTACCCCTGAAAATTTTGGCCTAAAAACTGCTCTGGAAAGCGTGCCAGACTCGACTCGGAAATCACCCTCTTCTACGTACGACAAAAGATTGGTGAAATCCGACTCTAATCAACTCAAAACTATTCTGGCTACGGAGATATTACAAACCGAACGGGTGATGGAACTCGACTCGGATCGGTAGGTTGTGGTGGTGTGTATGGACTCTGCTTGGCGGAACGTGGTGGTGTATCTGGACTCGGATTGGCGGAACGTGGTGGTGTACTACTGTTCGGCGGCGGCGTGACAAAACTGTGATCAGAACTCGAAACTCTAAGGTAACTAGACGCTAAGATCAGCAACTCGACACAACGATGCAACCGCAAATTCAACAATGCAAACTACTGTAAAGACAACTGGACAAAGGCTCGGACTGTTTTGGGACGTGATGATCTAACCCTAATTTTTTTTTGTTGGCTTTTTCGTGGACTGTAGGTATGAAAAACAGAACCAATCTAGACTACGAAACTGGTAAATCTCACCGAGCAACCTGGAAATCTGATACCACTTGATAGAGGCGAAGGTGTCCCGATGTTTCGATGAGATGGTGGAGATCGATTATGGTGGAGTAGACTTTCACGACCCGACTACGAACGTGCGAAGACGTTGCGCCTTAGCGATCGCTAAACCAACTCCGAGAGGTTATTGATCCCGCGGATGCACGATCAACCTGACCACGAAGGTCTAATTCCTGCAAGCAATCGAAGAACAAGCAAGAACTAAGAATTGCAATCTGGATATTGCGAATATAAGATGAAAGATTACAAAAGTTGGGGTTCCAATGAGGTCTTGGCCTGGTCGGATGACACAAACGAAGAGCTCGAAGTTGCGGCTATGGCTAACTTAAATCTAATTAAAACCCAAGTCTAAACGACGCCCTAAGGGCTGTATATATGGGGGAACAGAGGGGATTTTCGTGACCCCTTGGAGGTGGGGTCCGAAAACAACCCTAACTCGGTTTCCCCACACATACGGACTCTAAAAACTGCCTATAATGTGGTATTTCGAAATTACATGGGCCCAGCCCAATATTAAGGTGACGCAGCACCTATAATTGCTCTTGGACGAAAATAATGAAGTGGCATCTCGTGTATTCCGTCCAAGCCTTCATGCATGCCTTATGGTGGCTTCAACGTGCGAAAATCCCCACTGGAAGCTCCACTGTACTTTCCCCCGCGCGCACCTTCTTCTCCATTCTTGATCCCGCTCCAATGACCATCCTTCTTGTCCATGCTAGGTCCTTCATTCATAACCAAAACAAAAGTATCTAATTTAGGCAGCATCATATGTTCATGAACAATAGAAGGATTCGCAAGAAACGAAAGTACCTGATAATTTAGTTGACGTGCACGTGCTCTAGTAACTGGTCCAGTATGTGTAGTTGGTGAGGGTATGGGTGTAACATTAGTAGGGATGTCCTCATCACTCTCTCTCGCCGGAATCGGAGACGCCCGAAGCTTGCGCCAGGACGCGCCGCCGCACCCGCGTGGCCATTGACGCCGAGGAGCCCAACCCAGATGTCCAGGACGCGCGCCGTGTTCGTCTTCGTCGTCGTGCAGAAGTAATCGGGCTCGGAGCCGCTGTAGCCGCCGCAATCATCGTCGCCATCTCGTCGGAGCCGTCGCGCGCCATCGTCGATTCCATCACCACCGGCGCCCCTCTGCCCTCCCCGACCTCGTCGTCGCACTCAAGGTGAGCAGCAGCCTTTTTCCCCTCAACTAGCTGGTCCCGCCTCGCCCTCTAGCTCGATCCGCCATGGGAGCCGAGCAAGGTTGCCGCCGCGGTTGACCATACGCTCGCTCCCGTGCGCCTTCGTCCTCACCAACGTGTCCGTGATGTTCCTGGAGCCCCCAGCAGCCCAACGCACCACGCACGCTTCATCCCGTGGCCGATTTGCAAAAGTTGCTCGAAGCAGTAGCTCCGGTCGTCGCCGCGTTGAAGCTGCCGTCGTCTGTGACCTCCCCGGCGACGTGCTGGTGGTGCTACCGACGCGGCTCATCGTAGCATATGTCATTTAATTTAGCTTGGCTAAGTTTGAATTATGCTACTTTTCATTAGCATATAAGCTATCCAAAAATGATCAGGAGAAAATAAGCTATCCAAAAATCCAACTTTCAACTATGTTTGAGTTGATTTTAAAATGGGATCAGTAGCATATGTCATTTGATTTATTTGGAATTTATTCAAATTCAATTCAAATGATTTTTGCAACTTGGACCATGGAATTATGCTACTTTTCAACCACACTTCAGAGGCATATCATACACATCTCAAAATGATTCAAATTGATCAATCAATGTCACATGTAACTTGGCTAAGTTTGAATTCAAATTGGAGTTTGAATTTGCAATTCAATTTGCAATATACTCCATTTAAATGGAATTGCTTCACACATCAAAGCATATACATCAAGTTTCAACCTTCCATCATGTGATTGTGCATTGTATTTACTTTGCTACCTTGTTTGTTGATTTTCGAGTAGAGGTGGAACCGGAACAGGAGGCTGCCCCCTTCGTTGAAGACCCCGAACCCGAACCTCGTCAGCAAGGCAAGCAAACCCCCATTGATCATGTCGATAAAATCCCACTTCCCTCTCATGTCTCGCTTATGCATTGTATAAGATGATTACCATGATGCGCTTCTACCGCATAGATAAACCCATTCCTTTGCATGACCTATCATTTTGTCACAGTAGTAAGCAAACCACAATCCTAGCAAATGTAGGAGTTGATTGATATCATGTGGCCCCTGCACTTGTTACTGCTTATCGCATGCTTAGAGTGATACCATGATGATACTGTTATGTGAGTCGGGATGGTAGTGATCATGTGGATGATGGTAGAAAAGTGTTGGTGAATCGACCCTAATACAAGGTGAACGATGAGAGGCTGTGTAGGAGTACACGGTGGGTTGTCTCGTTGAACACCGCCTTAAGTCCGAGTTCTTGTGTGGTGATCCAAGATGAAGAGTACAACCACACATTGGGCTCACTGACCCCTCTCAGCTTACTAACTCATCCTTTTCGATGTCCAGATGTCGCAATAGTTCGGAGTTCTGGTAGGTCTGTGGCCTGGATGCTAAGTGAGAGAACGGCTCATCCGAGACCGGCTTATGCACCACGCACACATCACTTGGGTCCACTTCGGTAAACCGTCCGGGTTCATGATAGTGGTAGACAACCCAAGTAGGCGGCTTTCTCGGACTAGATCGGCTATGAGGTAACAGTTGTGGTGAGCATCCTCGCTGGCACCCCTTGAATGGTGTCGAGATCAAAGGCGGTAAATGATGATCATGTGTGTGTAGAGGTACACCCCTGCAGGGTTAACAAAACTATTCGAATAGCCGCGTCCGCGGTTATGGACTGCTTGGAAAGCTTAGCTTGATTATTAGACAACTTGAACTGGATACTTCTAAAACACACCAAGATAAGTGTGAGTGCTATGGCGTTCTTTCTCGTGGGGAAGTCGAGGAAGGCACCATAGTGGTGTAATTGGTTGGAGAAAGTAGTGGACTCGTGTACGCTTCTTACCTCAAGTCTGGTACTCGTAGTTCAGGACTAGCCAAGTCAAAGCTGGCATTTCTGCAAGTGAAACCCCACCTCCCTTTACCTTGATACATGTGCATGAGTAGTATAGCTCCTATGTAAGTCTTCCTGAGTACGACTTTGTACTCACGTTTGCTTAATCTATGTTTTAGATGAAACCACTGACCCCGAAGGTGGCTTCTTCACCGAGCTGGACGACTGAAGATCAAGCTAGTCTAGTCCCAGTCAGACGACTGGTTCCCTCGTGGAGGGCATGTGTTTAAATAAGGCTTCTTAAGCCATTTGTTAAACTTGTCTGTACTCAGACATAATTTGCTTCCGCTTGTGTTGTAATGTTGGATCACATGTTTGTGATCTCTGTGTGCACTCTATAAGAGTTATCAATAAAAATGTATACTTTGTATAGAATTGCAATGATACCTACTGTTCATACAAGGCATGTGTGTTGCGTGTATGTTTATAACATGCATGTCTTTGTATGGGTTTTCGAGACCTTAGTTGTGATCTGGCTGGCGGTCTTTCATACACCAAGTGGCCCTTAGATGTGCGCAGCTTGGGGCATCGCGATGCGATTGCTCGAGACTCCGTCTCGTGCACACTTTGTGGTATGATCGAGCCCGCCCTAGACCCCGACTAAGTGATCGGGCTGGAGTACGTTTATGTAAGAGTTATGAGATAGTCGATAGTATGGTTGAGGCGACTTGTCTTTGAATATGGGAGTTCACCACCCATATCATTTGACTTGTGTGCGGACGATGAGGAGCCATCTCAGTTGATCATCCGGCCTGGATGGGATTCCCCTCATGTACGATGCTTTCCGAGAACGTTCTGTGCTTGGCCTTGTCTGCTTAGACAAGTGGGTACGGTTCTCGGCTCTCCATATGACTATGTCTTAGCTGGACTTGCATACGCTAACCCCGGGTCCCGACAGACTTGGTATCAGAGCAGGACTGACTGTAGGACTAGCAGCCTTGGCCGAAGTCGAGTCTAGCCTTCTATAGTTATATAGTTACTCTGGATATATAAGGGAACAACGTAAGGCTTCTTTTTTCTCCTTACCCCCTTCGTTCTGAGTTCTGAGTCACCCTCATCTTATTCTACGGGAAGATAGGACTAGGCTCTCCTCTGTCTGATTAGAACATCTCGTTGTTTGCTTCCTTGTAGCCGTAAGAAAGTTGTGATCGGTTTGTTAGAGTGGTTATGCTTCCTGATTACTTACATCGTATGTAAGTGTTGTTTCCATGTTGTAAGAAATTGTCTTTTTCTTGCAATTACAGTCGTTATGCTGTCCGAGTCATTCCAGGTTTATCTCATAATCTAATGCATTTGCAAACTCCTTCTTTCTGTTTCAGATGGCAGATCTTCCCCCTCGGCAGATTGTTCGTTTGACTAGGTGCCTCGGTGTGCGTGGCCATCCCGCCACGTTGATCGAGATGATGTCCTATGTGGGATATCGATGGTATCCTGAGTACACCGTTGAGGAGAAGTTCCTTGACTTCAACCAGACCCAGTTCCACTGCATTGTCAGGATCTACCCGCACCACGTTAGAGTCACTCAGCCTATCCACTTTGGACATGGCATTGGCATGACTGAGAACATGGCTGTGCAGGATGCTGCATACTCATGTATTACCCTGCTGAGAGAGGAGCACACTATGCTGAGAGAGACCTCATTCCGCTATATCCCTGTTGCACTTCCAGGAGAAGAGGGATATTACACCGGACTCTACTCGGATCACTCTGCAGAAGATCCAGTACTTCAGATGACTGCTAGGTTCGCTTGTGATCGAGATCGTGATGCACGCGCTCTCCGTTTTAAGCTTCACGCCACTCGTGTTCGTCTGTATCGAGCACTGACCCTTTTGGCACCCTTCGTGAGCGTTGGATCAGTTGAGTATGATGCTATCTACCCAGTGAGGACTCAGATGCCTTCTCGAGTTGCTTGGCCCGAGATTGGAGGCATTTTTCCACCCTGTGGTCCTTTGCTTCCACCCTACGTTGGACCTAGGCCCCATCCTTGCCCAAATGGATATCAGGGTCCACAGGCCTCCGTGTTTTCCGATGGTCACCTTCAGCTACCGGGATACGCGGGTAACTTTTACGAGGACTACTATGGAGATGGAGATGAGTGAGATCGCTTGTGGTCTTACTTAATGAGGATGTAGTAGTATCTTAGTATATTGTACGCAAGGTGTCTAAGTTCCAGAGGCTTAGATAAATAATGTATAGGAAGTCAGAGTGCCTCTGAAGGATGTATCATCTTCATCACGTTTGTATTAGCTTGGTGCTTGTACTAAAACGATGTATGGTTTGTATGACAGCTTGTGAATATATGGCTTGTATGCTTTATCACCATGTTGTCAAGATGATTACTTCCTTTGCTCTGTAATCCTTCCAGTACTTCAATACCTTGATTAGACTCTTCCAATCAACTCTGTTTGACCTTGGTTTTTCACCTTCAGGATGTCTCAAGGAACCCGTGGCCAGGTTGGTCGTAACCAAGGTCGTGGGAACAACCAGGAGGAAGGCAACCTTCCACCCCCACCCATGATGGCACAAGTTCTGATGGAAGTGGAGAGGAACCGCCGAGACTCTCACCATCTGTTGGAAGTCATCGCACGCAACACCACTCAGCAGCGCAACGAGTTGGTGTCCCTGAACGACTTCATCCGGCTTCATCCCCCGGTTTTCAGTTAGTCCACTGAGCCCCTTGACGCCGATGACTGGCTTCGCAGCATCGAGAGGAAGCTCCAAGAAGGCCATGTTGCAAATGGCGACAAGGTCATCTATGCCACCTATCACCTTGAAGGTGCAGCTAGCTCTTGGTGGGAGAACTTCATGAATATGCGTCCCGTTGGACTGCCTGCATCTTGGGATGAATTCTGCACTTCCTTCCGTGAGCACCACATTCCCAAGGGTCTTATGGACCGCAAGCGTGAGGAGTTATGCAACCTCACCCAAGTCAGAAGGACTGTTGACGAGTTTAGTCGTGAGTTCAACCGACTTGCTCGTTATGCTACCGAAGAAGTCTCCACCGACGCAAAGAAGCAAGAGAGGTTCCGTCGTGGACTCAACTCTGGACTCCGTCGTGAGCTCAACCTACATGACTTTGCCACCTTCCAGCTCCTTGTCAACAAGGCCATCAAGGCAGAGGACATGAACACCCCCAACGACTTCCGCAAACACCCTAGAGATGATGGATCATCCAGTTCCGGCTCTCAGAAGCGCAAGATCTGGATCCCCAATAGTATGTTCCGCCAGAACAACCCACCGAGGCCATCCTATGTGGCGCCTCGTCCACCAACTCAGTTCCACCCAGCTCCACCAAACAACCCATCTCCCCGCACTGTTTTTGGAGCCTTCTACAAGTGTGGTCAGGCAGGCCACTACTCTCGTGATTGTCCCCAGAACCAACTCCAGAATCAGAATGCTTCACCCCGTGCCGGAGGCAACAACAATGGTCGTGGCAAGCCCCCCCCATAAGGTCTACACCGCCAAACCCGCTCCTCCCGCCACTCGTGGACGTGTGAACCAGATTGCCGCCGAAGAGACTGACGACACCACTGACGTCATTCTTGGTACGCTCCCAGTCAATTATGTTCCTACTTCCGTTCTTTTCGACCCAGGAGCATCTCATTCATTCATGTCGGAAAGTTATGCACTTCGTCATGAGTTATCCTTTGTTGAGTTGTCCACCCCAATGATTATTCAAACTCCAGGGTCAAGATGGCAAACTAATAGAGTAAGCCATGGAAATCAAATTGCAATTGAGGGTTTAGTATTCCTTTCTTCACTCATAGCCCTCAAGTCTTCAGATATTGATGTCATCCTTGGCATGGATTGGCTATCAAGACAGAATGCCTACCTGGATTGCAAAGGAAAATCCGTGAAACTAACCCACCCTTCAGGCAAAACCGTCATCTATACCTCACCCAGAACAAGAGCCCAAGTGCATTCCTTGAATGTACTTCCCCTTCCCGAACTTGAAGATATTCCGGTGGTTCGTGACTTCCCGGATGTCTTTCCTGAAGAGCTGCCGGGCATGCCACTCGACAGATGTGTAGAGTTTATAGTGGATCTTGCCCCAGGAACCACACCAATTTCTAGACGCCCATACAAAATGGCCCCACGTGAGTTAGCTGAGCTTAAAACCCAACTGGAAGCTTTGTTGGAAAAAGGCTTCATCCGCCCTAGCTCATCGCCATGGGGTTGCCCCGTTCTGTTCGTAACGAAGAAAGATGGAACAGAAAGGATGTGCGTAGACTATCGCCCGCTAAATTTAGCGACGATAAAGAACAAGTACCCACTTCCCAGGATCAATGATCTTTATGATCAACTTGCAACATCCTCTGTCTTCTCCAAGATGGATTTGAGATTAGGTTATCATCAAATCAAAATCCGAAACGAGGACATTCCCAAAACGGCTTTTACTACTCGTTATGGTCTTTACGAGTACACCGTCATGTCCTTTGGTTTAACCAATGCCCCCGCCACTTTCTCACGCATGATGAATTCGATCTTCATGGAGTACTTAGATAAATTTGTTGTGGTTTATCTCGATGATATTCTCATCTACTCGAAGAACAAAGAAGAACATGCCGAACACCTAAGGCTGGTATTGATGAAACTTAGAGAGCATCGCCTGTATGCTAAATTCTCCAAGTGTGAATTTTGGCTACCAGAAGTGACCTACTTAGGCCACGTGATTTCTGCAAAAGGCATTGTTGTGAATCCCGAGAGAGTTCAGGCCGTCCTTGACTGGACTCCACCTGAATCGGTTAAGCAAGTTAGGAGTTTTCTTGGCCTAGCCAGCTATTGCCGTCGCTTCGTCGAGAACTTTTCTAAAGTTGCAACGCCCCTAACTGAACTCCTCAAGAAAGATAAGAAATTCCTATGGACTCCCAAGTGCGAGGAAAGCTTTCAAGAGCTAAAAAGAAGATTGACTTCTGCACCCGTACTTGCACCTCCAGACACCAAAAAGGATTTCGAGATCTATTGTGACGCATGACGGCAAGGGTTAGGATGCATACTTCTGCAAGATCGACATGTGGTAGCTTATGCTTCACGCCAGTTGCAGCCACATGAAGAGAACTATCCTACCCATGACCTTGAACTCGCTGCCGTAGTTCATGCCCTAACAACTTGGCGACATTACCTCCTTGGTAATCGTTGCGAGATCTTTTCCGACCACCAAAGCCTCAAATACATTTTCACCCAGCCAGATCTTAATCTCAGGCAAAGAAGCTGGATTGAGTTGATAAAAGATTACGACGTAGTAATTTCTTACACCCCAAGCAAAGCCAACGTCATGGCTGATGCACTAAGTCGTAAGTCGTATTGTAACAACCTCATGTTACAACAGTATCAACCACTTCTTCATGAGGAATTTCGCAAGCTCAATCTTGAGATTGTTCCTCATGGCTATCTTTCTACCTTGGTGGCGAAACCAACTCTTGAGGATCAAATCATAGTTGCCCAAAGGCGTGCACGAGGTGTTCGCCGGATCAAGGAGAACATTGCTAGCGGAGTTGCTAAATGTTTCTCCACCGATAGCAAGGGAACGGTATTCTTTGGAAATCGTTTGGTAGTACCTAAGAATAGGGAACTAAGGCAACTCATCCTCAAGGAAGCCCATGACACACCCCTCTCGATTCATCCCGGTAGCACAAAAATGTACCGAGATCTACGCCAGAGATTTTGGTGGACTAGGATGAAGAGAGACATTGCTCAATTTGTTGCCGAATGTGATGTTTGTCGTCGCATTAAGGCAGAACATCAAAGACCTGCTGGTACACTTCAACCTTTGTCTATTCCCGAGTGGAAATGGGACAAAGTCGGTATGGACTTCATCACCGGCTTTCCAAGAACCCAGAAAGGAAACAATGCCATCTTTGTTGTCATAGATAGGCTTTCCAAAGTTGCTCACTTCCTTCCGGTTCGCGAGTCTATAACTGCTAGCCAGTTAGCAGACTTGTACGTCTCTAGAATTGTATCCCTTCACGGTGTTCCTTTGGAAATCAATTCTGATCGCGGTAGCCTTTTCACCTCTAGATTTTGGGGAAGCTTTCAGAATGCTACGGGAACTCATCTCTCCTTTAGTACGGCTTTCCATCCTCAGTCTAGCGGTCAAGTCGAAAGGGTTAACCAAATTCTTGAAGACATGCTCAGAGCTTGTGTTATCTCATTCGGAATGAATTGGGAGAAGTCTCTGCCATTCGCCGAATTTGCTTATAACAATAGTTTTCAATCTAGTCTGAACATGGCTCCTTTTGAACTCCTATATGGACGACGATGTCGAACACCACTAAACTGGTCAGAAACCGGTGAAAGACAATTCTTTGGACCGGATATGATCAAGGAAGCAGAAGAGATAGTTCGCATTGTTCGTGATCAATTGAAAGCAGCCCAGTCTCGTCAGAAAAGCTACTATGATCGTCATCATAGGCAAGAGAGCTACAATCTGGATGAGAAGGCTTACCTTCGGGTTACTCCTCTGAAGGGAACCCAACGTTTCGGTATGAAAGGCAAGTTGGCCCCACGTTACATCGGACCTTTCCGCATTATCGCTAAACGTGGAGAAGTTGCCTACCAACTTGAACTACCCCCGCACCTTTCCCGAGTACATGATGTATTCCATGTGTCCCAACTCAGGCGTTGCTTCAAGGACCCCATCCGCGAAGTCGACCATGAAACGCTTGATCTCCAAGATGACCTTTCTTATCGAGAATACCCCGTTCGTATTCTTGATTCCACAGAGCGTGTCACTCGTCGTCAGAAGATTAGGTTTCTGAAAGTGCAATGGTCACACCACTCTGAGAGAGAAGCTACGTGGGAAAGAGAAGACCGCCTCAGTGCCGAGTATCCCTCCTTCCTCCCGCAGACTTCTGAATCTCGGGACGAGATTCTGTTGAGTGGGGGCGAGTTTTCAGAACCCTCTGTTAGGTAATGTGCTGGGGTTAGTAAGTCACTTGCATCATGTTAAAATTTCAAAAGAAATCTTTGAAATCAAAATCAAAAGCAAAATGGGAGAAGGAAACCCCCCTAGATGAATTAATTCAAAAGGCCAGATAAAAATCTTCTCCAAAACTTCATGTTGGATTTTTGAAAAGTCTTATAAATGAGTGTGATCACATATCAAGTGATGTGGGACCCACCCCATGCTCATGGATTTTTCAAATATTCAAACAGTGCCTTGGAATTAATTAAAAACCCTTATTTGAGTTAAGATTCAAATTATTTGAATTTTAAAATTGTTCAAACTTTATGAGTGGCTAGTCTATATTATTATGAGGCCATATAAAAGTTTCAGCATTTTATAAAATGGTTTGATATTTTTATCAGAGCCAAAACAAAATTACAGAAAAATAAAGGAAAGATTAAACAGAGAGAAAAAGAAAAGGAAACTTACCTGGCCATTCGTCCCAACTCATCCCCCGCGGCCCAGCAAGCCAGCCCAGCCCGCAGCCCCCCGTTTGTCTTCTTCCCCCGGCGCGGCAAGCAGCTCGCTGGAGCGCAAGCCGACGCGGGCGGCAGATGCCTGCCTGCCTGGCCCGTCCCTGGCCTTCTAGACGCGCCACGGAGACGCCAGTGTTCGTCTCGTCCACTTCCCCCTCTCCAGAGCAAGCTCCTCCCTCTCTGTCGCCGGAATCGGAGACGCCCGAAGCTTGCGCCAGGACGCGCCGCCGCACCCGCATGGCCATTGACGCCGAGGAGCCCAACCCAGATTTCCAGGACGCGCGCCGTGTTCTTCTTCGTCGTCGTGCAGAAGTAATCGGGCTCGGAGCCGCTGTAGCCGCCGCAATCATCGTCGCCATCTCGTCGGAGCCGTCGCGCTCCATCGTCGATTCCATCACCACCGGCGCCCCTCTGCCCTCCCCGACCTCGTCGTCGCACTCAAGGTGAGCAGCAACCTTTTTCCCCTCAACTAGCTGCCCCCCCCCTCGCCCTCTAGCTCGATCCGCCATGGGAGCCGAGCAAGGTTGCCGCCGCGGTTGACCATACGCTCGCTCCCGTGCGCCTTCGTCCTCGCCATCGTGTCCGTGATGTTCCTGGAGCCCCCAGCAGCCCAACGCACCACGCACGCTTCATCCCGTGGCCGATTTGCAAAAGTTGCTCGAAGCCGTAGCTCCGGTCGTCGCCGCGGTTGAAGCTGCCGTCGTGTGTGACCTCCCCGGCGACGTGCAGGTGGTGCTACCGACGCGGCTCATCGCTGGCTCTCGAATGGTGGTCCTGGCGCAAAGAATGGAGGCCAGGAGGAGGAGATAGCGCAGCGCCGCCGCGTCTGTGACGCCGGCGTTTAGCCGCCGGCAGGCCCGCCGACGTGTCCACTTAATTAGGGGTTAACCCCTCTGTTAGTTGACCCCAGGTCAATGACAGTTGGGACCCTGGAGCCCTTAACCCCCCGGTTAGTTTAAACTAACCGGGTTATTTAACCCAGCCACTGACAGGGTTGGCCCACTTGTCAGCCCCCTGCTGACGCCATGCTGGCGCAGTGCTGACGCAGTAAATCAATTCCAGAATTGAAATGAATTAAAAGAAATTCCAGAAATTCCAGAAAAAGGCCCAAACTTTGGAAATTCATAAAAAATTCATATTAACTCCAATTTGGACAAATAATATATAAAAAATTATCAGGAGAAAATAAGCTATCCAAAAATCCAACTTTCAACTATGTTTGAGTTGATTTTAAAATGGGATCAGTAGCATATGTCTTTTGATTTATTTGGAATTTATTCAAATTCAATTCAAATGATTTTTGCAACTTGGACCATGGAATTATGCTACTTTTCAACCACACTTCAGAGGCATATCATACACATCTCAAAATGATTCAAATTGATCAATCAATGTCACATGTAACTTGGCTAAGTTTGAATTCAAATTGGAGTTTGAATTTGCAATTCAATTTGCAATATACTCCATTTAAATGGAATTGCTTCACACATCAAAGAATATACATCAAGTTTCAACCTTCCATCATGTGATTGTGCATTGTATTTACTTTGCTACCTTGTTTGTTGTTTTTCGAGTAGAGGTGGAACCGGAACAGGAGGCTGCCCCCTTCGTTGAAGACCCCGAACCCGAACCTCGTCAGCAAGGCAAGCAAACCCCCATTGATCATGTCGATAAAATCCCACTTCCCTCTCATGTCTCGCTTATGCATTGTATAGGATGATTACCATGATGCGTTTCTACCACATAGATGAACCCATTCCTTTGCATGACCTATCATTTTGTCACAGTAGTAAGCAAATCACAATCCTAGCAAATGTAGGAGTTGATTGATATCATGTGGCCCCTGCACTTGTTACTGCTTATCGCATGCTTAGAGTGATACCATGATGATACTGTTATGTGAGTCGGGATGGTAGTGATCATGTTGATGATGGTAGAAAAGTGTTGGTGAATCGACCCTAATACAAGGTGAACGATGAGAGGCTGTGTAGGAGTACACGGTGGGTTGTCTCGTTGAACACTGCCGATGCTAAGTGAGAGAATGGCCAACTCATCCCTTTCGATGTCCAGATGTCGCAATAGTTCGGAGTTCTGGTAGGTCTGTGGCCTGGATGCTAAGTGAGAGAATGGCTCATCCGAGACCGGCTTATGCACCACGCACACATCACTTGGGTCCACTTCGGTAAACCGGCCGGGTTCACGATAGTGGTAGCCAACCCAAGTAGGAGGCTTTCTCGGACTAGATCGGCTATGAGGTAACAGTTGTGGTGAGCATCCTCGCTGATTTTGTAGCCCTACATAATTCTCGTCCTCTCTTGACCACAAAGGAATGACCTCCGAGTGAGTCTTCGTTGCATGTTTTATGGGAAATATCATGTGATTAGACTATGTTAATGTTGTTGGGAGTTGCCACTAATGAAAGTATGAAGCCTAGGCCTTGTTTCCACCATTGTTACACCGTTTGTGCTCACTTTTGTCACATGTTTTCTTGCTGCACTTTTTATTACAGATTTATATTACCTTGCTTTGCCACATCTATCACCCATATTTTATCATCTCTTCGCTGAACTAGTGCACCTATACAAGTCCTAGTTGTATTAGGTGTGTTGGGGACACAAGAGACTTCTTGTATCTTAATTGCAGGGTTGCTTGAGAGAGAACATCTTCAACCTCTACTTCCCTGAGTTCGATAAACCTTAGGTCATCCACTTGAGGGAAATTGTTGTTGTCCTACAAACCTCTGCGCTTGGAGGCCCAACATAGTCTACAAGAATAGAAGCGTGCGTAGACATCACTCGCATCGTCTCCGAGAGTAACCGCGGAAGCACACAAGAAGGAAACACTGGAAAAGGCAATCGACGAGCAAGCATCTATGTAAGGCCCGATATGCGGTACTGTTCCAGATCTAGATGTTGCCATCCAGATTCGGGGACAAAGCACATATCGGTCCCACCGCGACATATGACATTGCCATATGCCCCGGATTTCCAACATGATATCACAACATTACAACTACATGGATACAACATCTCATACAATCGGCATACAACTGCCTTAGTACAATACATCAGCGGAAGATACATGTCTGAGTACAGACTACAATCAATGCCTAGCGGCAAAGGTAAAACACACCATTCCCGTAAGCACACGGGTCCAGGCTCTCCGCCAGGATCCGCCTAACTAGTCGTCGTCGAGTCTCCGCGAAGGCGTCAGACGAAGAGTCGAGGTAGCAATCAACTGCAGTGGCCATCAGGCAAAACATAAAAGGGAAAAGAAAATAAAGGGGTGAGAATATATCAAAGTCTTGTAACTAACTTCTCACGGTAAGATGGGGGTAGTGGTGAGGTTGCAGTCGCACTAGCAATATATGAGTGGCTAACGGTCTATTTTAGAGTAAGTGTAGAACCAAGCATTCGATGAGGAATCGCCTCCAACAAGTCTTGCTATCATCTACTTACGCAAGCATAACACGTATCCTATCCTTGTCCTCCTCTTCGCATCCCGACGAAGAAGAAGCAGTCAAGGCACACACACATTGATCAAGTTATTAAGGTTATCTCAGTTGTTGTTGTCTATGAACAAGTAGTAGGTCTCAAGTGGTCCATAACCTTGGACACGGCTTCTCGAAAATATTTAACCCTGCAGGGGTGTACCAACTACCCATTACAAGGCTCCACACGCAAGACCATCTCTCTCAGTTTCTACCCATCACAGGCAGCCATTTTATGATTTAGTCCCGAGAGATCCGAAACGACAGGTCGCTCTAGCTAACAACGAACAAATCCGGGTGGCCCCCGGTGAGTCGACATCCACCTCAAAAGCCGGCCGTGCTCTCGAATCGGCCTCTACCGTATGACTCGGGTTTGGATAACCGGTGAATTCTCACATGAGTCCGGGTCCTCAGCCGGCCAAGTTGGACCAACAAGGAAACCATGTCCCCGCTGGTTCGGGTTCTTTTAAAGAATATCTGCCAGGAGCTACCCGACAGACACACACACGGTTTTCAAATGGTAAAATCAGCTTGGGCCACCACTAGAAATGTTTGAAGCTAGGTAGGTAAGAAAAGGGGACCCCATAGCATCCCACACGCGGTTAGGCACGCTCAGTCTTAAAACCAATACCCGGAACTCGGTTCCTAGGTGACTCGAATGGAACAAAGCGGCGGGGCGGGATAGCCTAGACCTTCCATCCTTCGTCGAATATAGTCAACATTATAATAATCATATCATCCACAATAATATAATAATGTGATATCCCAATCCAAGGAGTAACAGGAGGTAACAGATGATAACATCCTAGCATGCATACTAAGCAGTGGCTGAGCAGCGAGCAAAAGTAACATAGCCGAACAAGGTTTGCTGGGATGTGGAGGACATGGTTGTTTGAGTTTATTTGAGAGGCAATGAATATAAAGTGGTAGGATCAAGCAATTGTTCTATCCTACACCTAGGCGCGAGTGAGCTGAAAGTTATAAGCATGATATATGCTCCCCTTACCTGATGAGAAGACGAAACCGAAGGTGAAGTCGATCGCAAGCTCGCAACGTCTCCGAGAGGTACCCGCGGAAGCACACAAGAAGGAAACACTGGAAAAGGCAATCGCGAGCAAGCATCTATTACTACGAAGCAGTCACGAGCAAGCATCAACAAGAAGGCAACACGAGAAAACACACTACGGCATCGCATCTAGTGTCGAGAGCGGTTACTAACAGGTTAAGTGGAGTACTCGCCATAGACGACGATACCGCACATTTAGAAAGGTTCAAGTTGTTTAGCTACACAAGATGAGCAGAGGTTATTAACATGGCATCTCACTCAACCATGGCATAACACACAAACATGAAAAGAGGTGAAGCATAAGATAAACTATCTATGCTAGTCAATTTAAGTGAGGCTCAACCTAAACATGGCATTCCACTAAGTGCCCCACGACAATTTAAGTAATTGGCACTGTTCTTCCCTAAACCATATTTAAGGTTGGTTAACAACAGTAAAAAATAGCACAAACACAAAGTACATGAAATTCTAATCAATTTACATATAAAGAACACTCCAAACGGAGTTACGGTTAAAAAGATACAAGCAATACAAGTTTGGAACATAATCTGCCAACATCAGGAAGCACACTTTAGAGCAATGCATATATAGGATAAAGAATGCAAACATTCTCACAAATGATATGAAACTAAAGTATACATGGCATGCATGGCATGGCAAAAGGGAATCATGCAAATAGGCATCATGGTTCACTAGTTATAAGCAACAGAAGAAGCTATAAAATATTACTGGTCAAGGACTTAGTGAAAATCAGGAAAACTGGGCAGAAACTGTTATTTTCATGCTGTATAAACAGGGGCAAAACTATATGCAAATGTGCAGCAACATGACATAGCAGTATATGGTCATGAACTAGACATGATGGTGATCAGGTACAAACAAGAATCAAGGTCATAGGAATAACAGATCAAAATATATTAAGCGTACAACATGGCATCGGAAAGTTACAGACTTAGTGAAAACAGAGGTGGTTGTCAACAATCAGCAGGATAGCAACTTTGGAGCTAAACATATCTATGACCAGAAATGTAAACATGACAATGCAATACATATAATGGAAGTAGACATGTCATAGATCAAAATGACATATTGTAATGCTCAATAGGATGCATGGTTAAAAAGATATAGGGCAGCAAAGTAGCAACTTTATATAAACAGCAGCACACTAAAAGCAGGGTCACCACTTTGAAGCAAGAATTAATATAGCTACAGCAGGCAAACATGACATGTGAATGCATAGGATTGAAGTAGGCATGACGCTTAACAGTATGAAACAAGAATCAATGCAATAGGCCTCATGGATGTGTCACAATCATTAATCAAACTTGCAATAAAATAACAACAACAGCACATAACAGAAAATAATAGCAGTTAATAGTCTGATGCCCAATCTAACAGTGATTAACAACACCAAGATGGCCTCAAATGAAAATGCTCACAAAAGATGGATTGAATTACACACAATTCTAAACAATTTTCCTTTTGGGCGCAACGTGATCTGAGCTACCGTTTACTCGTAAACTACAACACAAAACAACATCAGTAGTACAATATTTCCAGACTTAGAAAAAAATGAGGTCCTGGAAAAATAAATAAAAAGGGCAACCCGGTGCATGTAGCTCCCGCTTGCGTAGGGTCTGGGGAAGGGTCCGACCACTTTGGGTCTATTGTACGCAGCCTTTCCCTACATTTATGCAAGAGGCTGTTTCCAGGACTTGAACCCGTGACCTCATGGTCACAAGGCAGCAGCTTTACCACTGCGCCAAGGCTCCCCTTCTCCTGGAAAAATAAATAAATAACGAAACGGGCCTCACCTAGATGGGCTCGGCCCAAGAGGTAGGAGGAGGCGGTTGGTGGCCTGCGTTGGCGGTTGGGCCTGGCCCGGCCCACGGAGGCGGCCCACAGGGGCGGTTCGAGTAGGGACGCTCGTCCTCGATCCCGTCCTAGATCGTGAGGACGGCGACGGCGCTCCGGCAACCTCCGGCGAGGGAGCGCGGAGAGGGACACCGGGAGGGGCATCCCAGGGCGGTGGAGGCGGCCAGGGTGCCGCGGATCCGGACGGAGGGGCTCCGGCGGCGGCCGTGAGTTCGGGCTCTGGTGGTGCCATGGCGGGCGCGGTGAGCTTCAGCTCGCCGGCCATGGTGCTCGGCGGCGTCCCTCGGGTGGTGTCATAGAAGTTTCTTTCACCAGAATCAGGCATACAAAAACGATCATTGAAGGAATTCGAAAGAATGGCACACTCAAATTTGGATGGAAACTATGGTCATAGAGATAATTCGGCAAATGAGAGGCACAATCCCATTTCATACCAAAGGATATAACCTAGTGGTTGAGCATGCTTTCAATAGCTTGAGCATTCCACATTCATATGTCTTAACTAAATCTGTGCCGAAGACCTTGGTAACACTTCATACAACCATGATGAATATATTCGGGGGATGCGGATGCAAAGGAAGATAACACCTCCTCAGATTTGTTTTCTTGGTATAGCAAGATGCTTGCCAACATAACTTGTCTGCATGATCGACCGAGATACATTTAGCACTCCGCTTCTAATGTTCTCCTTGATGTTCTAGATACCACAATCATGCCTCAAAGTAGCATCGATATGGTCATGAAGTAAAGGTCGGACTTCGGGACACAAAGGATCCATAAGGAATAACTTCTAGAATAAGTCATACAATATTCTAATGGAGGAGTGGCTACTAATGAATGAAATTTGGGGATACCTTCGAGAATGGTGGCTAGGTTCATCACACAGGTAAAACTATATACATACGGAGCTGGCTTAGTGGATGGTTTTCTTGTGGGTGATCATGGCTTCCTAGGTACTACAACAGATATGTCGAGTAACAAAGTACCCAGACACAAAGGTTAGCATGGTTACTCTGGCTAAAAGACATCTGAAGTGGGAGGAAAGAGTTGCAATTGCATCAACACCGGATTCTAGAAATCTAATGATCCTCAACAAGAATTCCTAGAATGAATCGGACAGCATAACGGATGTACCGGAATGAAAAGTGAGACAACCTGCAAGAATTTGGACATAACTTCCTCAAGAAACTCGATAGAATGAGGACACTTGGGGACAACAACACTTCTACGGCTATAGAGAAGCAATCAACGAGATGTCCTAGTAGAGACAAAGAAGATCATATTCCTATCTTCCCGTAGAACAAGATGAGGATGACTCAGAACTCAGATCGATGAGGATAAGAAGAAAAAAGAAGTCTTACGTTGTTCCCTTATACCCCAAGTAACTATATAACTATATAATGCTAGACTTGACATCGGCCAAGGTTTGATAATCCTACAGACAGTCCTGCTCTGATACCAAGTCACAACTCAATCATATGGAGAGCCGAGAGCCATACCCACTTGTCTAAGAAGACAAGGCCAAGTACAAGACACTCTCGGAAAGCTCGAACGTGATGGGCATCCCATCCAAGACCGGATGATCAACTGAGATGGGTCCTCATAGTCCGCTCACAAGTCTAAATGATTATGGGTGGTGAAATCCCATACTCATAGACAAGTCGCCTCAACCATATTATCGATTGAATCATAACACTTACATAAACAGACTCTGGCCCGATCTCTTAGTCGGTGTCTCGGGCGGGCTCGATCGTATAACGAAGTGTGCCACGTGACGGAGTGACGAGCAATCCCATCGCGATGCCCCAAGCTGCGCACATCTCAGGGCCACTTGGTGTAAGAAAGACCGCCGGCGAGAGCACAACTAAGGTATCGAACCCCACACATGACATGCACGATATAAACATACACGCAACATGCATGCCAAGTGTACAACAGCAGGTAACACAACATGAACTCTACAAACTCATAGACTTTATTGCATCTGCTAAACTGAGCAGATATAGTAGTTGTATTACAAGCAGAGATCACATGATTGTGATCCAACATTACATCAAGCAACAACGGAAGCAAATTATGTCTTAGTAAAGACAAGTTTAACAAATGGCTTAAGAAGCCTGAAAGATAATACAACGACCCTCCAAAGGAACCAGGCTGCTGTCTGGAACTATACAACTTAGTCGGCGTCGAGCTCGAGGTAGAGGCCACCATCAGGGTCAGTGGTCTCGTCTCTAAAACATAGAATAAGAAAATGTGAGTACAAAGTCGTACTCAGCAAGACTTACGTCAGAACTATACTACTCATGCTCAGGTATCAAGGTAAAGGCAAGTGGGGTTGTAATGCAAAAAGCTTTGACTTGGCTATCCTGTACTACGACTACATAGAGTTGAGATGAGAGGTGCACACGAGTCCATCTAATCTTGATCACCACATCAATACACCACCATGGATTCTGCCTCGACTTCCCCACGAGGAAGCAACCCAAAGCACTCACACTTATCTTGAGATTTTTAGAGTATCCATTTGAGTTGTCTAATAATCAAGTAAAGGTCTCCAAGTAGTCCATAACCGCGGACATGGCTATGCGAATAGATCATTACCCTGCAGGGGTGTACGCTTCACACACGTGTCATCACTTACCGCCCGTGACTCGTCATCCTTCTAGCGGATGCCGGACGAGGATAAACACCAAGGCACTTACCTCATGGCTCCAACTCTAGTCCGGGGGATCGCCTATCTGAGTATGTACCCCAATCGGGAATCCGGACGGGGTTTCCGTTCAGGACCCAGACGATGTATGGACGGTCCGGCAAGCCCACCTCGACGGATGGAACCGCGTTTGCCTAAAACCGTGCTACAAAGTAACCGTGCATCTCCTTCCACTCCGGCACAAAATCAAATTGAAGAATCGATAACCCATGCAAATCCTGGACCATAATCGGGGTGAGTTAGTAGGCTAAACGGGGTCCCATAGCCCTGCATGTGGAAGTAATCTTGTCTTGGATCACAACACGAGAACTCGGGGCCTAGGGCAGTGTAAATGAGACAAACCACTGTGTACTCCTACACAGCCTCTCATTGTTCACCTTTGTTAGGGTGACTTCACCAACACATTCCCATCATGTTGCATTGTTCACTACCATCTCGATACATCACCCAGATGGATCAACTTCATTGCAAACACTCTAAGCATAGCATAGCATAACATGGATGAAGGGCCACATGATGAACACAATCAATCCTGGATCTACTAGGTTGAGGTTTGCTTAATACTATGAAAGCAATGATAGGTCATCCAAAGGATGGGTTCAACTTAGCGATAGAACGGTAACATGTGAATCACCTAATCATGCATAAGAGAACAAGAGGGAAATGGGTTTTTATAGACATGATCAATGTGGTTTGTTTGCCTTGTTGACGATCACGAGGTGTCACTGTCGGGGGAATAACCCCCCGGTAGGGTCAAGAAGGCAAAATATTTTTCAAGACATCGGGCGCCAATTGCGCCCTCAGTTCGGTCGGCCGACTGCCGACTGCTCCGCGCCGAATGCGCCCCCAGCTCGGCCGCTCACCGATTGCCTGTCGTCCGACTGCCCACGCATCTGGTCGACTGCTCATCTGCCAGATGCCCGCAGCTTGGCTGCCCGCAAGTCAATCGAGTTGTCCCGTCGATAAGACCAGATAAAGCAAGACAGGACAAGTGAAAGACATCTCTAGTCACCTCATGACATGGTGAATAGTGTAAAGTGGAGGTGTCACATTACATCACATCACCCCATCACCTCACATGTACTCTATTTTGTCTTCTTCCCCTGGTCTCCACCCTCATGAGCATCTTGCCACCACCTACATAAGGGGCAAGGATGCACACGGTGGAGAGGGTTCCTTCCTCATTCCCCCCCCCCTCCTCTCACAAGTAGAGAGAGCAAGAGCTCTCCTCTCCTCTCACGGCTAGGAGTAGAAGAGTAGCAGAGTAGCAGTAGCAAGTCAGCTTGGCCAGGAGCAAAGTAGCTAGCAGATACAGCTCAAGGAGCAACCATGTGTTGGGATACGGGGCAGAAAACACAAATTTTTCCACACCTACGGTACCCGAACCCAAGATCTATGCTATGGCGATGTAAAGTAACGGAGGGAATCGGTGTTCATACCTTTGAAGACCGAAAGCGGGAAACGTTCTTACGAACGTGGTTGGTGTAGACTCAGAACTACGACCTCCCTGTCGTGTAGAAGACCACCACCGGCGAGGATGACTCCCGGTAAACCTCCAGCGGTGAAGCAGCACCACAGGTGTAATGCCTCGAAGAGATTATACACGTACGGCACAATCGATGTTCCTCCCGGGATCCGAACCAGGCGAGCAGCGGAAAGAAGACGGCTACGGATCCCGACTCCGGCAGAGCGACGGCCTTCCTTATGGTGGAGAACTCCAATCCTGGTGCAGACTCCAAACAAGGGGAGTCCACTTCCAGAAATGGAGAAGGAAGAAGAAGGAGATCAATTGTTGTATGGAAAAAGGGGGGTCTACCCCTCTATATAAAGGCCAAGGGGGGTGTGTTCCCTCTTCCCTCCCCCATGTGGGACTAAACCTCCAATGGGGGAGGGGTGCGCCGGCCTAGGGGGGGTTGGGCCCCACCCCTTGGCGCCAAGCCCAAGGGGGGGAACCCCCTCCTCCCCTAATGGGCCTCTAAGGCCCATATAGCCTTTTTTCCATTATTTTAATTATTTAATAAGTTTTAAATATTTAATTCAGATAATTAAATAATAAAAACATTATTAAAACAATTAAACTTTATTTTGAACTATTCAAAATGTCCGGAAACCATTCCGTCCTCCTCCGGAACTATTCTTGTGATTTCTCCTATTTCACCGATTGATCCCGTAACTGTCCTATGCATCGATTGCCCTTAAGTGTAACACCCTAACGGTCCGGGAAACAGCATACATGGTCGAGACTCTTCTCATGGACCAATGACTAGTCAGTTGGACCTGGTTACAGTCCTTGACAGCCCCTGCGCTTCCATCGAATGAGCTTCGATCGCTTTTGGAAACCGTTAACGATACGACGTAATCCCTTTGTTCCGCGGTACCTTGTTTGTCCGAGGTTTGATCGTCGGTATCCCACATACCGTGTTCACATCTCGTTCACGACAAACAACTTCTCTCGTCCATGATCATTGCATCTCTTTGTGACCTAGTCACGTCCTTGCAAGGGTTGATGCAATATCACCGAGTGGGCCCAGAGTACCTGTCCTGTCACAAGGACTGACAAATCCCGCTTTGATCTATTAACATACTCATCAACCATCTATTTCGGAATACCCAAAGTGCTCCGTTATAGCCAGCATATTTCAGTCAGGCGGTGGGATACAAATCAAAGTCTCCTCATAGATCGTGATTACGTATGATCATTACGGTCTAAGGACTAAGCCATACGTTACAAAGTCATAGCAACGCTGAACTATGTGACTCGATCACATTGCATTACTTTAGGTGGGTGTCTGTCCATCACATCATTCCCCTAATGATATGACCTCATTGTCAATGGACTTAAGTGTCGCCATGATCAGGAAAGCTTGATCAATCAATTGCCCAATGAGATAGTTTACCCGAGTTAAACTACGGACCATGTTTTATACTACACCTGTATCAGTATTTCCAAGTAATACAGTTATAGCACAGTATAAAACGTATTATGAACAAAACGGATATGTGACAAATATCTTTATTAATTTGTCTCTAGGGCACATATCCAACAGTCTCCCACTTGCACTAGAGTACAAATTACACTAGTTTACATCAGGTATGTATCTAACACCAATGGTCTCTCGGTGTTCTTCAAACTTGCCCTGTGGAAGAGGATTAGTCATCGGGTCTGCTGCGTTCAGATCCGTATGTATCTTGTGAATCCTAGTGTGTCCATCCCTGACGTAGTATCGCGTCACATGGAACTTTCGGAGGATGTGCTTGGTTGTAGAGTGAGTTCTTGGCTCCTTCGCGTTAGCAATGGCACCCGTGTTGTCGCAGTAGATTCCCACGGGGTCAGTGCAACTGGGAAAGACGTCAAGCTCGATCACGAACTTCTTCAGCCACAGCGCCTCGTTTGACGCTTCGCAAGCGGCAATATACTCCGACTCCATTGAAGATTGAGCGACGACTGACTGTTTGCCGCTCCTCCAGCTAATCGCGCCACCGTTCAACATGAAGACATATCCCGTCTGGGATTTCGAGTCATCTAGGTCTGATCCGAGGCTTGCGTCAACGTAACCCTTTACGGTGAGCTCCTCATCAACTCCTCCATAAACAAGAAAGAGATCCTTGGTTCTTCTCAAGTACTTAAGGATGTTCTTCACTGCTGTCCAATGGGCCATTCCCGGATTACTCTGGTAGCGATTAGTCATACTAATGGCCAGCGCTAAATCCGGTCTGGTACATAACATAGCATACATGAGAGAACCTATGGCTGAGGCATAGGGCTTTGAGGACATCTCCTCTTTCTCTTTAGCTGTGGTCGGGCATTGAGTCATGCTTAGTTTGACACCTTTTATGACTGGCAAGAGACCTCTCTTGGAGTCATCCATTTTGAACCTTTTCAAAATCTTGTCAATATAAGTATTCTGACTCAAGGCCAACCTTCGATTAGGTCTATCTCTATAGATCTTAATCCCCAAGTATGTACGCAGCTTCACCTAGGTCCTTCATGGAAAATTGTCCATTCAGATATTCCTTCACTTCCTCTAAGAATTTCTTATCGTTCCCTATTAGTAATATGTCATCCACATATAACACAAGGAATGCTACAGAGCTCCCACTCAGTTTCTTATAGACGCAGAACTCTTCGACGTTTTGGACAAATCCAAAAGCTTTAATGACCTCATCAAATCGAAGATTCTAGCTCCGAGATGCTTGCTTCAACCCATAGATGGACCGTTGAAGCTTGCAAACCTTACCAGCATTCCTTGGATCGACAAACCCCTCTGGTTGCATCATATACAACTCTTCCTCAATGTTGCCATTTAGGAATGCAGTGTTCACATCCATCTGCCATATCTCGTAATCATGATATGCAGCTATTGCTAGTAGGATCCGAATAGACTTTATCATCGCTACAGGAGAGAATGTCTCCTCGTAGTCAACTCCTTGAATTTGTCGGAAACCCTTTGCGACAAGTCGAGCTTTGTAGACAGATACGTTTCCGTCTGCGTCAGTCTTTTTCTTGAAAATCCATTTATTCTCGACGGCCTTACGGTCCTCGGGAATATCCACCAAAGTCCATACTTTGTTGGTGTACATGGAGTCTATTTCGGATTTCATGGCTTCAAGCCATTTCTCGGACTCGGGTCCCTCCATTGCTTCTTTGTAACTCGTAGGTTCATCCGACTCAATAGCCGAGATTGCATTCACAAGCTGTCCGTAAAACTCAGTAGGTTGACGGACTCTTGATGACCTACGGGGCATAAAAGGTTCCTCTTCATTCTCATCATGATCATCGTGAATGTCATGATCGTTATGAATGTCGTTCTGGCCATTCTCTTCAACTCCCACTGTGGAAGATGGTTCCAGAACAAATTCCGTAGCCATTTCATCCAATTGGAGTGACTGGTCAGTTACTTCATCGAGGTCTATTTTCCTCCCACTCAACTCTTTCGCGAGAAACTCCTTCTCAAGAAAGTGTCCCGTCTTGGCAACAAACGTTTTGCTGTCAGACTTGTTGTAGAAGGTGTACCCATAAGTTTCCTTGGGATAGCCCACAAAGATGCACTTATCCGCCTTGGATTCAAGTTTGTCAGGATGTAGTTTCCTAACGTAAGCCTCACAACCCCAAATCTTCAGGTGAGACAACTCAGGTTTAGTGCCATGCCATTCTTCAAATGGTGTTGTCTTTACGGATTTGGATGGTGCCCTATTAAGAATATGAATGGCGGTTTCTAATGCATACCCCCAGAATGACACAGGCAAATCAGTATGAGACATCATCGATCGTACACTATCCAATAGGGTTCGATTACGTCGCTCAGCTACACTGTTTCTCTGAGGTGTGCCTGCCGGCGTAAGCTGTGGTACTATGCCACAAGACTTCAGATGATTGCCAAAATCGTGACTCAAATACTCGCCACCTCGATCCGATCGAAGGTGCTTGATTTTCCTTCCGAGTTGATTTTCGACCTCATTCTGAAATTCCTTGAACTTTTCAAAGGTTTCAGACTTGTGTTTCATCAAGTAAATATACCCATATCTACTCAAGTCATCAGTAAAGGTCACGAAGTAACAAAGATCATTGCGAGTGGGGATGTTCATGGGTCCACATACATCCGTGTGTATGATCCCCAATAAGACATCCGCACGCTCCATCACACCATTGAATGGAGTCCTTGTCATTTTGCCCATGAGGCATTGTTCACATGTATCAAGGGATCCAAAATCCAATGAGTCAAGAAGTCCATCCTTATGGAGCTTCTCCATGCGTTTTACACCAATATGACCAAGTCGGAAATGCCACATCATCATGTGATCTTCATTATTCTTCAATCTTTTGGCCTCAATATTGTTAACGTGACTCACGTCACCATCGAGATTAAGTATGAATAAACCATGCGACTCCGGTGCGTGAACATAAAACATATCATCCTTATAAATCGAACAACCAATTGTATCGGATTTAAAAGAATAGTGGTCTCGCTTCAAGCAAGAACCACTCACGATGTTCACACTCAACGCGGGTACATAGTAACATTTATTCAGAACTAAAACCAATCCCGAAGGGAGACTAAGATGCTTCGTGCCGACCGCCAAGACTTCAATCTGGCAGCCATTCCCCACGTGCATCGTCACTTCATCCTTGACCAAGCGTCTCCTATTCCTTAGTCCCTGAATGGAATTAGAAATATGAGCGACAGATCCTGTATCAAATATCCAGGATGTGTTCCCAGCGCTTGTCAAGAGAAGATCAATAATATGTATATCAAATATACCTTCGTCTCTCTTGGCGACCTTGCCAGCCTTCTTGTCCTTTAGGTACTTGGGACAGTTGCGCTTCCAGTGACCTTCACCCTTGCAGTAGAAGCACTCCACTCCGAGTTTAGTCTTGGGTGCCTTGGGAGGAGCGGCAACTGACTTGCCATCCCTCCTGGGGCCACCTCTCCTGGCCTTCTCCCGTCTGCTTGACTTCTTGAAGTCAGTGGTCTTGTTGACCATGAAGACGGCGTGCTCCTTCTTGATTTCAACCTCAGCGCTCTTTAGCATGGCGAACAACTCAGAAGGGGTTTTGGTCATCCCCTGCATGTTGTAGTTCAGCACAAAGCCTTTGTAGCTGGGGGGAAGCGATTGCAACACCCTATCAACCGCAAGTTCATCTGGAATCTGACATTCCAGAGCATTCAAGCGCTGAACGTAGCCAGACATTTTGACCACGTGCTCACTCACGCTGCCGTGCTCATCCATCTTTGCTGAGAAGAAGGCTTCAGAAGCCTCGTACCGTTCAGCCCTGGCTTGAGGTGCGAAGACCGCCTTGAGGTCGGTGATAATCTCATATGCACCCATCCTCTCAAAACGTTTCTGCAGCTCAGCCTCCATGGAGTAGAGCATGCCACTCTGGACAAGGTTGTAATCATCAGTCCTGGAGAGATAGACATTCTTCTCGTCCTGACTGGCATCATCTGCTGGTGCGTCACCTAACGCGTCCTCTAGTACGTATGCCATTTTGAGGGGAACGAGGAGAACCCTCAGGGCGCGGAACCAGTTGGTGAAGTTTGTCCCATCTGTTTTTAGCTTATCTTTCTCTAGGAATGATCCTAAGTTGAACGAGGGGCGAGGTGCTGCCATCTACAAGGTTGGATTCACAACGATACATATTTAGACTTTTGTTCATAATGTGGAGTTTCAATTTAATCTTAAAATTCTAGAAAGCTCCCACTTAGATAAACACCTCTCAATTTAACTAAGTGATTACACAATCCCAGCCCCCATACCTCCCCCGATATGTACGGCCCAGTATGCGAACCAGGTAGGCCTCTAAGCCAATCACATCAGCCATGTGACTCGTGCTCGACCTTTCGGTCTTCTGTGTTCCAGGCCCGCATCTACATACGTCAAGCCTGCCAATCGAACCTTGATGTTAGCTGTTCAGCAAGGCCATATCTGCATATGCCAGGCTCGCCGAACCCAACCTCATGCGAACTCCGTTGAATATGTAGGACAACTCCGGTATGTACGGAGCATCAAGCCATATGGGAGAACCTTCCAGGTGGTGCCCATCAAAAGGGAGAACACAATGTTGGTATTGTGAGAGATGGTCCTGTTTCGTGCTACCGTGGATGTATCTAGCATACTAGCATAAAACAGGAAGTAAAACTTTAAATCATACAACCTATGATCCCCCTTCATGCAAAGCAAAGTTAGAACGTCTTTCTACTTTAGCTTGTGCAAGTTTTACGTGGCTGCTAGGGGTTTCGAGAGAGAGAACCGATTTCTATCCTGCGAAAAACAAGCCACAACACCGTCTCTTATTCGTCTCTATTACACCCCTGTCGGGGCCCTCCGTTGCAAACATCTTCGCATCGCTAATGCAGAGAGACAGACACCCCCCCAGCCACTTTATATGGTACAAGCCATATGTCAAGCGTGGAACCAGTCTCGCGTAAACGCGTAAGGTCGGTCGGGGGCCGCTTCATCAAACATTGCCGCAATGCTGAATGAGTACACGTGGGAGGGTAACGAATGAAGATTCGATGCCCACATCCTAGATGTGTTCTATCCGTACAATACATCTACGCATAGCTAGCTCATGATACCACTGTTGGGATATGGGGCAGAAAACATAAATTTTTCCACACCTACAGTACCCGAACCCAAGATCTATGCTATGGCGATGTAAAGTAACGGAGGGAATCGGTGTTCATACCTTTGAAGACCGAAAGCGGGAAACGTTCTTATGAACGTGGTTGGTGTAGACTCAGAACTACGACCTCCCTGTCGTGTAGAAGACCACCACCGGCGAGGATGACTCCCGGTAAACCTCCAGCGATGAAGCAGCACCACAGGTGTAATGCCTCGAAGAGATTATACACGTACGGCACAATCGATGTTCCTCCCGGGCTCCGAACCAGGCGAGCAGCGGAAAGAAGACGGCTACGGATCCCGACTCCGGCAGAGCGACGGCCTGCCTTATGGTGGAGAACTCCAATCCTGGTGCAGACTCCAAACAAGGGGAGTCCACTTCCAGAAATGGAGAAGGAAGAAGAAGGAGATCAATTGTTGTATGGAAAAAGGGGGGTCTACCCCTCTATATAAAGGCCAAGGGGGGGTGTGATCCCTCTTCCCTCCCCCATGTGGGACTAAACCTCCAAGGGGGGAGGGGTGCGCCGGCCTAGGGGGGTTGGGCCCCACCCCTTGGCGCCAAGCCCAAGGGGGGGAACCCCCTCCTCCCCTAATGGGCCTCTAAGGCCCATATAGCCTTTTTTCCATTATTTTAATTATTTAATAAGTTTTAAATATTTAATTCAGATAATTAAATAATAAAAACATTATTAAAACAATTAAACTTTATTTTGAACTATTCAAAATGTCCGGAAACCATTCCGTCCTCCTCCGGAACTATTCCGGTGATTTCTCCTATTTCACCGATTGATCCCGTAACTGTCCTATGCATCGATTGCCCTTAAGTGTAACACCCTAACGGTCCGGGAAACAGCAGACATGGTCGAGACTCTTCTCATGGACCAATGACTAGTCAGTTGGACCTGGTTACAGTCCTTGACAGCCCCTGCGCTTCCATCGAATGAGCTTCGATCGCTTTTGGAAACCGTTAACGATACGACGTAATCCCTTTGTTCTGCGGTACCTTGTTTGTCCGAGGTTTGATCATCGGTATCCCACATACCGTGTTCACATCTCGTTCACGACAAACAACTTCTCTCGTCCATGATCATTGCATCTCTTTGTGACCTAGTCACGTCCTTGCAAGGGTTGATGCAATATCACCGAGTGGGCCCAGAGTACCTGTCCTGTCACCAGGACTGACAAATCCCGCTTTGATCTATTAACATACTCATCAACCATCTATTTCGGAATACCCAAAGTGCTCCGTTATAGCCAGCATATTTCAGTCAGGCGGTGGGATACAAATCAAAGTCTCCTCATAGATCGTGATTACGTATGATCATTACGGTCTAAGGACTAAGCCATACGTTACAAAGTCATAGCAACGCTGAACTATGTGACTCGATCACATTGCATTACTTTAGGTGGGTGTCTGTCCATCACATCATTCCCCTAATGATATGACCTCATTGTCAATGGACTTAAGTGTCGCCATGATCAGGAAAGCTTGATCAATCAATTGCCCAATGAGATAGTTTACCCGAGTTAAACTACGGACCATGTTTTATACTACACCTGTATCAGTATTTCCAAGTAATACAGTTATAGCACAGTATAAAACGTATTATGAACAAAACGGATATGTGACAAATATCTTTATTAATTTGTCTCTAGGGCACATATCCAACAGTCTCCCACTTGCACTAGAGTACAAATTACACTAGTTTACATCAGGTATGTATCTAACACCAATGGTCTCTCGGTGTTCTTCAAACTTGCCCTGTGGAAGAGGATTAGTCATCGGGTCTGCTGCGTTCAGATCCGTATGTATCTTGTGAATCCTAGTGTGTCCATCCCTGACGTAGTCTCGCGTCACATGGAACTTTCGGAGGTTGCTCAGATCTGCCCATTTTGACCCAAAATCCCGAAATTGTGCTCCCCTGTGATCTGGATCGTCAGATCTCGCGATCCGACGGCCCAGATCCACCCTAGCCAGCCAGCCCTTCTCTCTCCTCCAACTCCCCCCGTGCAGCCATGGAGGCGAGGCCGCCGCCTCCGCATCCGGCCAGGCCGCCGCCGGTGCCCTCCGCCGGAGCCGCAGCCCTCCGCGCCTCTCCTCTGCGCCTTCCCTCTCCCCTGCTCCCTCTCACCCCGTCCCTCTCCTCCGTCGCAGGTGCGCCGCCGCCGCCGAACAGGGACGCCGCCGCAGCACCATGGCCAGCACGGGCCCGGTCGCCATGGAGCCGCCGCCCCGGCCCCGAGCTCGCGCCGCCCCGGGAGCTCGCCCGCGCCCTCAAGCCCCGGGCCCCCCGCGCCGTTCCCCGCCGCCCTCGCCGCCGGTGGCCGGCGCGCCACCGGGGGGCTGCCGCCGCCGCTGGAGAGCTCGCTCCCGTCGGTACGAGGACGAGCTTCCCCTCGTCCAGCCAACCAGCCAGCCGGGTGGTCCGGCCTGCCCAGCCCAGTAGCCACGGCGGCCCATCTCCAGCGCCCTCAGCCCAGGCCGGCCACCCCTCCAGGCCAGATGGGCCACGGCCCAGAGGTCCAGCGCCCCCCTTCCTCTTTTTTTTTTATTTTTGTTTATTTGTTTCCTGTTGGGCCCAATAGGAGTAGATTTGGACCGTTTAGGTTTTTTTTTCTCTGTTAGGGTTTTTTTCATTTAATTAGGCAGTTTTAGTTGTAATTTTTGCGGTGCCCGTAACTTTTTAACCGTAGCTCCGATTGCGACGCGTTAAATATGAAACTTGCTTAGTTTTGTGTCTAGTTTAATAATTTGTGCTCCTTTGCCATGTTTGACTTTGTTTACATGCTGTTTGACTGCTAATTACACTGCCTGCCACTGTAAACTGTAACTGCAATAACTTTTTATCTGTTGCTCTGTTTAAAATGTTCTTTATATGTAACTTGACTAGAATTGCATGTAGGTTGTGTTTTTGCTGCTCTTGCTTGCTAATAAAAATAATAAAATATTGTCTAGGCAAAAAAGTACCAAATTCCATTTTTATCGTGGGGTCCGCAATAGTTTGCCATGTCTAGGATTTCACCCCACTTAAATTGACTAGCCCAGGTAGTTTATTTATGCTTCACCTCTTGCATGTTTGTGTGCTATGCCATGCTTGCTTGAGTTGCCATGTTAACAACCGTTGGTTGATCACCTGTAGCTAAGCAACTTGAACCACCGTAAATGTGCGGTATCGTCGTGTGTGACGAGTACTCCACTTAAATTGTTAGCAACCGCTCTCGACGGTAGGTGCGATGTCTCGTGTTACTTCTTGTTGATGCTTGCTCTTGTGTTGCTCCGTAGTAATAGTGGTGCACCGTTGATTGCTTTCCAGTGTTTACTTCTTGTGTGCTCCCGCGGGTACCTCTCGGAGACGATGCGAGCGTGCGATCAACTACACCTTCGGAACCCGACTTCTCAACAGGCAAGGACTTGCATTACTTATGATCCATTCTATTTCAACCAGCGGTTTGCATGCTAGTATAGGTTAGGTTCGATGTTTGATCCTACCACATGTTTACAGCCTCTTTTAAACCGATACAGCCATGTCCCCTCCCAGCAAACCTTGTACTGCTATGTTACTTTTGCTCGTTGCTCAGCCCCTGCTTAGTATGCATGTTTAGGATGCTACGATGTTACCCTGTTACTCTTTGGGTTGGGATATCACCTGATTATTATATTATTGTTGATGATATGATTATTATAATGTTGACTATATTCGACGAACGATGGAAGGTCTAGGCTATCCCGCCCCGACGCTTTGTTCCATTCGAGTCACCTAGGATCCGAGTTTCGGGTATTGGTTTTAAGACTGAGCGTGCCTAACCGCGTGTGGGATTTTATGGGGTCCCCTTTTCTCACCTATCTAGCTTCAAACAGTTCTAGTGGTGGCCCAAGCTGATTTACCATTTGAAACTCATGCATATACGTCTGTCGGGTAGCTCCTTGCAGATGTCTTTTCAAAACAACTTGGGCCAGCGGAGACATGGTTTCTTTGTTGGTCCACCCTTGGCCGGCGAGGGCCCGGTCTCATAAGAGAACTAACCGGTAACCCAAACCCTGTTGCGACGGAAGAGTCCGATCTGAGAGCGTGGCCAGCTTTTGGATTGGGTGTCGACTCCCCGGGGCCACCCGGATTTGTTCGTTGTTAGCTAGAGGGACTTGTCGTTTCGGATCTCTTGGAACTAAATCATAAAATGGTTGCCTATGATGGGTAGCAACTGAGAGTGATGGACGTGCGTGTGGAGCCTTGTAATGGGTAGTTGGTACACCCCTGCAGGGTTAAATCTTTTCGAGAAGCCGTGTCCACGGTTATGGACGACTTGAGACCTACTCCTTGTTCATAGACAACAACAACTGAGATAATCTTATTATAACTTGATCAGCGTGTGTGTGCCTTGACTGCTTCTTCTTCGTCGGGATGCGAAGAGGAGGACAAGGATAGGATAGGCGTTATGTTTGCGTAGTAGGTGGATAGCAGACTTGTTGGAGGCGATTCCTCATCGAATGCTTGGCTTCTTATCTTACTCTCTAGATCGTTAGCCACTTCATAAATGCTAGTGCGGCAGCAACCTCACCACTTACCCCTACCTTACCGTAAACTACTATTTGTCCTAGAATGACGAGTGACGAAGTCCTTGCTGGGTCAGATGACCACTACAGTTGGATGCTGAGTACCTCTGTACTCATGATACTACCCCCAAACTCTTTTCAGGGTTCTGATCGACGACAGGTATGGTGATCGACGTTTCACGTGGAGACTCGACGACGACTAGTTAGGCGGATCCCGGCGGAGGGCCTGGACCCGTGTGATTATGGGATCGATGCTTTTCTCTTTGCCAGTAGGCATTTGCTTGTAGTCTGTACTCAGACATGTATCTTCCGCTGTTGTATTGTATTTGAGGCAGTTGTATGCCGATTGTATGAGATGTTGTATCCTGTATCTGTAATGTTGTGATATCATGTTGGAAATCCGGGGCATATGGCTATGTCATATGTCGCGGTGGGTCCGATATGTGCTTCGTCCCCGGATCTGAGTGGAAACACCTAGATCTGGAACAGTACCGCATACCGGGCCTTAAAAATATCCAATTCATTCGCCGCATCTGACTCTGCAATGCGCCAGATCACGTTAAGTCCCAGTGGTTTCATCCAAGGGCAATCATCCGGACAGCAGCAGCAATCGGCAGAAGCAAATGGGCCAAGCGGTCCCAATCGGCGCGAGAGGCGCGAGATCCAGAGGAACGGCAACTTTGGAAACAACAACAACACCCCCAATTTCAACAACAACAACAATACTGGTTTCAACAAAAGGAAGGATGAGCAGCCGGATGCCCAGTATGGCAACCGGCAGGTAGCAACAGTGCAACACCAAGAGGAACAAGGGGCTGCGGGAGGCAGTCGGAAGCAGAAGCCTGCAGAAAGGCCGCCAGGTCAGTCCAGGCCCACATACACCTTTGAGGACATGATGAATCAGCCCTGCAAAATGCATAGTAGAGTAGGCAAGCCCGCATCGCACACTACTCGGCAGTGCATTTGGGTTGATCGTTTGGCAAAGGGAGGAGCAGGAAATCCACCCCCACCACCGCCCCCACCCCCAGGCCCACCACCAGCAAATGCTCGGCAGCAGTTCCCACGTCAGGATGCAGCATATATGATCTTCACCAGTGAATCGGATAATAAGGGTAGTCGGAGAGCCCGTGAGCAGGCATTCAATGCCACCATGTCAGCAATTTCTCAGAGGATGAACTGGTCAGACAATGCCATAACATGGGGCCTAGAAGACCACCCGAGCATAATGCCCAACCCGGGCAATTATATACTCGTGGTGGACGCAATCTTGGAGGCACCATTGTATTCTTGCAAGTTCACCAGGACACTCATTGATGGAGGCAGTACCATCAACATTTTGTACAGAGACACAATGATCAAGCTCGGCATCAGTGAGAGCGAGTTGGAGCCCAGCAGAACTACATTTCATGGGATACTGTCCGGCCTGTTATGTACCCCATTAAGCCGCATTCGGCTTGAGGTAGTGTTCGGGTCGGAAGAGAATTTCCGCCGAGAGCCGATCTGAGCAGCCCATACCATGTTTTTCTCGGGTCGCCTGCGATCACCAAGTTCATGTTCAACATCATGCAGCCCTACCTGAAGATGAAGCTCCCAGTGCCCAATGGTCCAATCACTGTGTGTGGTGACTACAGGAATTCACTGGAGTGTTCGTCTGCTGGTTCCAAGCTAGCCGATTCTCTGGTCATCGACGCAGAACGGCGCCAGCTCGACAAGGTGGTAGCAGCAGTCCAAGCTCAGATGAAGGACCCCATGCCGAGCACGAAGGACAAGAGACCGAATGATGAAACCATATTTCAAGCGGCAAAGGACAGCAAGAGGATTGCCCTGGACCCCTCCGATCCGAGCAAGTGCGTCATCGTCGGGGCAGGCCGAGGCGTCGACTGGAGTATTGATTCAGACGGGACCATCCTCTTCATCGACGGATTTTTCTTCACCGGCGTCTTCTTCAACGGCGCCAATTTTTCTTCATCTACACTCCGCTCTCTGTTCCACAGGTGCACGGTGTCTGCAGATCCGGTGGTTGCGCACCCGGAGGTTGCGCGTGAGGGCCCGAGTGCTGCGCATTTTCGTTTGTGGGTCTTTCGGTTTCATTCATCTACGGTTGCATCGCAGCTCGGACGCTCGACGCTGCTGTACATCCGGCTGCGAAGGAAATCGGCCGTCGATTCCTTCAGTTCGGCCGCGCCGCATCCAGTCGCCGCCGTTTGCTCGCCTAGATCCGAGCCGACTGCTTTTTTCAGTTCGGCCGTGTGCCCCCGAATCCGGCTGCGTTTCCGCCAAAGTCATCAAGCTAAATTCATCAAGAAGATTTTTGTTCAGCCCGTGTACTAGTTCAGTACATCAAGCTGAATCCATCCAGCCGCTTGAGAATCCTAGTGCTGCACGTACGTTGTTTGCGGCTGGAGAGAAAGTAATCAGGTCGGCATTATATTCCTCAGGCTCCCACGGCTCTTCGCCGCACTCGGAGGCTACCCATGCCGATTGCGCCCGGCCCCCGCCGAGCTGAGCTCTTCCCCGGGCTGATATTCCTGCGTCGTGCCTCGCCGCCACACGCCTCGCATCCGGCTCTCTCCAGCCGCCCCCCTGCACCAAGCTCGGCTCCTGCTGGTCGCCTCCGAGCTGACGCGCCCCTGCCAAGTTCGCCGCCCAGCTCGGCCCCGCGCAGGTCGGCGCCTCCTCCGCCGGGCTCGCCTCCCCGTCCGAGATCGCCCGCCTCCGGCTGCGTGCCGTGCGGCTGGCCACGCTCGGCCTCCTGCTCGGCCTGACTGGTCGTCCGCTCCGCCAGCCCGCCGCCCACGCCCGCGTGCTGGCTCCCGGCTGCTCCGCGCATGTCCTCCCCCCGCGTCAGGTTGGCCAGCTCCCGCCGGTTGGCTGCCCGTGCTCCCGCTGTCTACAGGTTCAGAAGAGATAGAGGTTCAGAGTACAGAGAAAGGAGTTGGCTCGGCCAGAGAAATAAAAACGGCTGTGCTGGTTGGTTTGGTCCGACTGCGCCAGTAACATGGGCCGACTGCGCCAGTTCGGTCAGGCCGATAAAAAAAGAAGAAGAAGAAGAAGAGAGATCCGCAGTGGCTTTAGAGACCGATTGTGTGGCATCTATCGGTAAAGTGGTAGTATTGTGAGCCAATTGCTCAGTTCGGCTGGTGTCAGGCTGAGTGCGCCCGCCAGACCGCAGTGACATCCGGTTGCGCCTGTCGTTTATCCGGATGCGGGAAAAAAAATGGTCGGTTGTGATCTGTTGGACCAGCTGCGACAAAAGAAAAGTGTGAGCCGATTGCTCAGTAGTTCGGCTGGTGTCAGGTCGATTGCGCCCGCCAGTCTGCAGTTGCATCCGTTTGCGCCTATTCGGCCATCCGACTGCAAAAAAAAGTGGTCGGCTGTGATCTGTTGGACCAGCTGCGACAAAAGAAAAGTGTGAGCCGATTGCTCAGTAGTTCGGTTGGTGTCAGGCCGATTGCGCCCGCCAGTCTGCAGTTGCATCCGTTTGCGCCTGTTCAGCCATCCGTCTGCAAAAAAAAGTGGTCGGTTGTGATTCTGTTGGACCAGCTGCGACAAAAGAAAAGTGTGAGCCGATTTCTCAGTAGTTCGGCTGGTGTCGGGACGATTGCGTCCGCCAGTCTGCAGTTGCATCCGTTTGCGCATGTTCGGCCATCCGACTGCAAAAAAAAGATATCGGTGGCAATCAAGAGAAAGTGCGAGCCGGTTGCACATTTGTGTGGGCCGATTGCTTAGAAAAAAAAGTCTGCGGCTGTGTCCACAAGAGATAAGTGCACGACTCGCCGAGTCACCCGGAATCTCGGAGGACGAACCTTCCGAGTGCCCCGTCTGCTACAACATCAGAGGACCCTTCGGATGACTCACCAAGTCACCCGGAGGCTCGGAGATTGCACCTACCGGATGCTCGACGAGTCACCCGGAGGCTCGGAGGATGAGCCTGCCGAGTGCCCCGTATGCTACAGCAGCAGAAGACTCTCCGGATGACTCACCAAGTCACCCGGAGGCTACACCCAGTGGGTGCTCCAGCTGCGCCAAAATTTCAATGTGAGTTTCAATAGCGCTTATCACAAAAAGTATGCCGGATGAACCTGAGTAGTCTTCGGGGGTTATCTCCGTGTTAATTCTAGTTGGCTGCATACTCGGTCGGGACCGGCTGCCTCCGGGCAGGCCGGATAACCCAAATCGTTATTTCCAAAAAATGGATTAGTAGTGGGTAGGATACCAAAGGCCCACTCTTCGAGCCAGCCGCAGACCGCAGGTCGACTGTAATGCTGGTAAGAGAAAAACCTGAAGGTCACCGCACATGAAAAAACATCCGAAGAGAGAACAACTTGGGCGACCCGATCGCTTTCCTTTTTAGAAGTTGGCTCGGTTGAGTTTGCTCCCCAAAGTCTAAGTACTGTATACTCTATCTCGCGGCCCACACTTCGATCCAGATGCAGACCGCGGGTCGGCTGTAATGCTGGCGAGAGCAAAAGCCAATGGGTGGAATGAACAGAAAAATGTCTGAAGGGCTCGAGCTAAGCCGAGTCGGCCTCCCGCCGCACAATCTATACTTCGGAAAAATAGTGAAGATTTTATATGTCTGCATTGAGTAACTTTATCTTATGCATGATCATTTCCGGGGGAAAACTGTTGAGACCCTTGACGGCATCGACTGCAACAGGAGAAAGAGAAGATCCGAGTCGACTGCACGCAGTCGGCCCGAATCTCGGAGGCTACACCCAGTGGGTGCGCTGACGCGCCCCCACTGGAAAGAAGCTGCCCCAAGGGAAATTATCATCCATCTACACCGACAAGGAAGAAGCCCCCTGGATGACTCTCCGAGTCACCCGAAGGCTCGGAGGCTACTGTCGGAGGAATAACCCTTCGGTAGGGTCAAGAAGGCAAAATATTTTTCAAGACATCGGGTGCCGATTGCGCCCTCAGTTCGGTCGACCGACTGCCGGCTGCTCCGCACCGAATGCGCCCCCAGCTCGGTCGCTCGCCGATTTCCTGTCGTCCGATTGCTCGTCTGCCGGATGCCCGCAGCTCGGCTGCCCGCAAGTCAATCGAGTTGTCCCATCGATAAGACCAGATAAAGCAAGACAGGACAAGTGAAAGACATCTCTAGTCACCTCATGACATGGTGAATAGTGTAAAGTGGAGGTGTCACATTACATCACATCACCCCATCACCTCACATGTACTCTATTTTGTCTTCTTCCCCTTGTCTCCACCCTCATGAGCATCTTGCCACCACCTATATAAGGGGCAAGGATGCACACGGTGGAGAGGGTCCCTTCCTCATTTCCCCCCCTCCTCTCACAAGTAGAGAGAGCAAGAGCTCTCCTCTCCTCTCCTCTCACGGCTAGGAGTAGAAGAGTAGCAGAGTAGCAGTAGCAAGTCAGCTCGGCCAGGAGAAAAGTAGCTAGAAGATACATATCAAGGAGCAACCATGTACAGTATTCCACCATATAGTGCAGACATGCAGGAGTAGGGGTTTTTTCTCTATGGAGAGCCCTGAACCTGGGTACATCGCAGTGTTGCCAATCTCGCCTCCGGCACCAGCGACACTAACCTTGGTCTGTCCCCCTCTTTTGCCATCCTCATGGCATCTGCCGTTACATATCGACGATAGTCACTCTTCAGGGTAGTCGGAAACTACGTCCGGCGATGAATCTATCGAGAAGAAGCAGACACCGAGACAACAACAATGTAAACATCACATTGCAATGCTCAAAAAAGATGCATAACATAGCATGGAATGGTAATGATGTGCTCTATGTTCAAGTTACAACATGTTAATTGAAGTTGATTTGAATAATAAATTCAAATTCAAACTCCAAATGAATATTCAAATTTGTCCATATTGCATTTGCTACTGTTTGTTCATGTAAACTATTTTTTCATGCTTGAAAGTTTCATATTTGGATTCCTTGCATTTTTCTGATAATTTTTCATATATTATTTGTTTGATTTGGATTTATGGTTTAAAAGTTATTGAATTTCAAAGATTTAGCTATTTTCTGGAATTTCTATTAACAGAGAATTTTGATTTATTGCATCAGCATGAGGCAATGCTGACGTCATGCTGTTGACTGGTCAAGATGACCAGTGGGCCAGCCCTGTCAGTGGCACAGGGTTAAAACTCTGTTAGTTTAAAAATAACAGGATTATTTGGGGGGGTGGGCCCCACCTGTCAGTGGCTTAGGGCCAACTAACCTAGGTGGTTAGTGCCCTAATGGCCAGGGGAGCCGACGGCTCACCGCCGGTGCCACTGGGCACAGTGGCGCCTCGCCGGAGAGGGGCTCCCGGCCACGGCTTGGCATGCCAAGGGCGCCAGGAGGGAGCCCTCGCACGCGCGCACCTAGTGGGGTACACGGGAGGATCGGAGGAGGACAGAGGCCTCGCCGGGGACGAGCCCCGTGATGGCAAGAGAGTGTTAATACTCTTCAAGCCTCGTTAGTTACCCCAAGTGCAGGGTGAGATATAGTGCATCGGAAATTTTTCCCTTAGCAAAGATACCAAGGTTTGTCTCCCGTAGGACTCCGAAGGATACAAGAAGGTGGTAAAGTGAACAATGGCGCCGAGGTTGCTAGCTTCACCTGGACCTGCACACAGATACAAATAACTTTGCTCCCAACGAGTACAGAGGAGTTGTCAATTCCTCCGGCCTTTCTGTTTACAAAGGATCAACGCAAGAGATAAAAGTGGAACTGAAAGTAAAGACTGAAAGTAAACTAAGGGTGTAAACAGTGATGTGAAGATGGACCGGGGTCCCGTGATTTTCACTAGTGATGTCTCTCTCCCAAAATACGATAAAAGTGCTAGCGAGGTGAACAAATCACAGTTGGGAAATTGACAGAATTATGAAAGCACCGCAATGCTAACTATGTTGCAAAGAAAGGAAGGGCTCAAAAGCAATGGGCAGTACGCCAAGGTAAGTAGACCGAAATCCAACTGCATCTACTACGAATCATCCACCTTGAGATATCTATCCAGAACATCTCGCTGGTATTAAGTTGTGAATCCCACCCAAAGTGTAAACTCAAAGCAACAGACAACTGCATTAAAAGAACTTTGCGTAAAGTAAGCAATCCTTGCACCCGCGGGTACAAGCACCATTGTTTTATCCCTGGTGGCAACAGCACATCCCCTAGTCTCATGTTTCTGTCACTCAAGCTAGACATCAGGGGGCTGAACCCACAATCAAGCATAACGCTCCCTCTTGGAGTTGCAACAAACTACTTGGCCAAAGAAAAATACTGCAACGGAGAACATGCAATAATTTACTCAAGAACAAAATATAAAAGAGAAGAACCAAATATATTACTCATCATAATCTGAACATAGTCTCATAATCCATCAGATCCCAGCAAACTCAGCATAGCAACAGCAGAAATTACAAAAGTGACTCGATCATGTGAGGCAGCTCACGAGGTCTCGAAAGTGGAAGCACAAAGAGGGGAGAGGTACATCACATAGCTACTGGTCACGGACCCATGGTCCAAGGGGGACTACTCACGACACATCCGGGAGGCGTCCATGGCTATGGATGGTCTCCCGAAGGGGGTTCCTCCTCCCGGCAGGGTGCCGGGGCAGCTTCTCCAGGCAGCCCCGGTCTTGAAACGGCGGTGGCGGCGGTACAGAGGCGAGTTCGCGGAAAATAGGTCGATATTAGGGGTTTCCACCCTGAGGGATAAATATAGGCGGAGGGGGGTGTCGAGGGGACCCACAGGGCAGCCAGGAGGCCCCCTGGCGCGGCCTAGGGTGGGGCCGCGCCAGGGACCCTTATGGAGTCCCTGTGGTGGCCCCCCTCCGCTACCTTGGTGATTCCGGAAGCTTCCGGGTCGCTGATTTTTTATCTGATTTTTCCGGATTTTTTGGAGCACTTTTAATGGGCGGAAAACCTGAAATACAAAAACGGCAGAAAACATCAACTGGTAGCTGGGTGCACTGGGTTAATAGATTAGTCCAAATATGCTCAAAAGTGTATGAAAGTTCAAGAAAATCATGTCAAAGTCACACAAAACATGCATGGAGCAAGCAGAAATTATAGATACGTTTGGGACGTATCACCCCGCGGCGGCCGGAGTGATGCTCAATGGCCACGGCGAACCGGGCCACGGGAGGGGTCGGGGTAGGGGGAAAGGAAGCGCACGCCCACCCTGAGCGCGTTGGAGAGGCCGGAGAGGTCGGGGAGGTACGGTAGGCGGCGAATTTGAAGACGAGGTCCGACAGCTGGGAATGAAAACGACGACGATGGCGTGGCCTTGAGGGCGTCTCGTCTCCAATTGGACGTCCCCGGTGACGAAGACGGCGTCGGCGAGCTTGATGGACAAGACGGAGAGGTGAACGGGGCATGGTGGCCACGTCTACGCCCGATGGTGGCCGAAGGTTGCTCTCGGTGGCGGTGAGAAAATGGCAAAGGAGGAAGGGAACGCGGCCAGGAGGGAGGGGAAAGAGCAGGGGAGGTGCACAGGGCCTCCACGGCGCTGGATAGGGACGGGGGGGGGGGGGAGAGTCAGCTGCGTGGCAAGCAGGAGGTGGCGCCCGGGCCCGGCATGCCCTCTACGGCGACGTCCTCCTGGCTCTAGGAAGAAGACGGGCGTGCCCCTGGTGGGTTGGGCTGGCCTTCGGAGCCAAATGGTCCAGGTGGCCCAGAAGGGTAAGTGAGGTGGGTTTTCTTATTTTCTTCTTTTCTTCTTTCTGTTTTCATTTGTTTTGTTTTGAAAAAAAATAGCAAATTTTTTTATAAAATCCCAAAGGGGTTTATATGGACTTAGGTAACAAATACCTAGCCACACCCACTGTTTTGGAATTTTTGAAATTCAATTCATTTGAATTTCAATTCAAATATCATTTAAATTTAATTTCCAAGCCTCTATTTGAATTTTTGAAAATTCCTTGGGCATGTGGTTGGACCCACAACACTTGAAATGTGATCATGCTCATTTATAGAGATTTTCAAAAAGTTCAGAAGATTTTTGGAAAAAGATTTTTGTCTGGCCATTTATTTAAATTCTTTTTTAGGCTTTTTTGCAAATCCCCAATTATTAAATAAAGAAATTTAAACCTGATGCCTTATTTCTAGAAGTAAAAAGAACATACCAAAACTAGGGTTGTGACATCGGTCTCCGTCCGGTACGAGAGAAGAGGGGGGGAAATAATCACCGATCGGTAAATCGGGGATGCAAACACCGCAAATAAATCAGGCGATCAAACAATTCACACCGAAAAAAAAAATTATTTTTTGTGAAATCTGGGTTGTTACAACCTATTACTACAAAAAAATCACGAGCAAGCATCAACAAGAATGCAACACGAGACACGCGCTACGGTATCACATCTATCATCGAGAGCGGTTACTAACAGGTTAAGTGGAGTACTCGTCACACAAGACTATACCGCACATTTAAAAGGGTTCAAGCTGTTTAGCAACACAACATGAGCAAAGGTTGTTAACATGGCATCTCACTCAATCATGGCATATCACACAATAATGGCAAGAGGTGAAGCACAAAGTAAACTATCTATGCTAGTCATTTAAAGTGAGGCAACACCCTAAACATGGCATAATACTAAGTGCCCCACAACGATTAAAGCATTTGGTACTGTTCTGCCCTAAACCATATTTCAGGTTGGTTAACAACAGAAAACAATAGCATAAACACAAATAACATGAAATTCTATTCAAGTTACATGTAAAGAGCATTTTTATCGGAGCAACGGATAAAAGGTTATTAAATAAACAATTTACAGTGGCATGCGGTGTAATTAGCAATAAAATAGCATGTAGACAAGTGCAAACATGGCAAAGGAGCACAAGAGATTGTAAATTTCTCTTACCAATGTGGGATAGCCTACGATGCCATAGCCATCCCACGTCGGCCTTGGCCATTGGGCATGTTTTAATATGAGCGCTCTCTTTCGAGAAATCAACAGTAACAGCCCGGAAATTCCACCCTAATTAGAAAATTTTGTTTGTTGTGTTGCTGTGATGTTTTCCTGTATTGTTTGCAGTGTTTGCTTCGCCCAATCATTAATCGGTGAATATCCCCCCCCCCATATTTCTCATATCAGATGCGAGACTGACCCTTTTCCACCTCGGCACACGACCTTTGCGACACCGGATTTCACCCGAGCACCGTCGCGACTTCCGGCACAAGACCAGCCAACACCATCGGAACGAAAAACCCCATTTAATAATTAAATGGATTATTTTATTGGGCGCCGGAAAAATGTTCTCGGAACAGTATTGAAGTGAGGTAGAATTCATCGGCTCGCCGCGTTGAGCACGTGGTTCGAGATTTCGTCCGAATCGGAGGTCGTATAGACTCTCGGCGGTCAGAAACATGGAGTGTCGGACGCGAGGGAGAAACCCCGAGGCCTTTTGCGTAAATCTGCCATCCAGGCCACCTATATAAAGACCACCACCCTCCTTGCCATTCCTAGGGTTTCCCCCTTGTAAAAATTACAGACACCCCCCTCACAATGTCCAGATCTTCCCCAAATCCCTCTCTACACTCGAAACCCTAGATCCAATTCAACCCTGCCCGTCAGATCTCGAATCGGAGGGCCAGAAAGCCGCTACGTCACCCCCTGACCACATCACCAGCCTCTCCACCATGCTGGGGGCCCGCATGGCTGCCGCGGCCCGCTCGGGCCCATCCGGGCGCCGCCGCGCCCAAGCCACCGAGCCGCTTGACGCCACCCGACGCCGGCAAGCGCCACCGCCGCCTCCCGCCGCCGAGACACTGCCCGCAGGTCGCCGTGCCGCGCCCCTCCTCTTCTTCTCCCTTTCCCTCTCCTCACCTCAGTCTCCCTCTGTCCAAGACCGGCCGTCGCTCCATGAACGACCTCGGCCCGAGCCGCCGCCATGGACAGGAGCTCGCCGGGAAGTCGCCGTTTGCCTCGCCACCTGCTAGAACTGGGAGCCGCGCCCCCCTCCGTCCATCTTCGTGACCATCGCCGCCAGAGGCCACCCCTCGTCGCCGGCGTCAATGGCCGCCGCCTCTGCCATCAGTCGACGGGGACGAGGCGAGCCCGTCCTGCCACGCACGCCCGTCCCGCTCGTCCGCCAGCGCGGCCCAACCAAGTAGCGCGGCCCAGCGTTGAACCTCGGCCCATGGCGTTTCCTTGCCCTGGGCGACAATTGCTATCCTCCGCCCCTGCCACTTGGGCCGTAGCCCGCTCGGTGAGTTGCCTCACTTTTTTTTATTTGTTGTTGTTTGATGGGCTAGGCCCAGTACACGTGCTGCTGTTTAGCTCCATGTGTGCCTGTTAGCTAAATTGCGCTCACCTGGTTAGGCCCAGATTAGTATAGTTTCGGCCCAGAGCGAGTATAATATTTTTTCTGTATATTAATTTGTGGCAGACTTAGTTATAATTTTGTGACGCGAATATCTTTTCAACCGTAGGTCGGATGGAGACGCTTTGTACATGAAAGATGCTTAGTTTTTCATGTAGATTAATAAAATGTGCTTCTTTTCCATGTTTGATCTTGTCTACATGATGTTTTACTGCTATTTACGTCGCATGCCACCGTAAATGCAATAGGCAGTAACTTTTTAACCGTTGCTCCGATAAAAATGTTTCTTACATGTAACTTGACTAGAATTTCGTGCAAATTGTGTTTATGCTGCTCTTTCTTGCTAATAACAAATATTAAAATATATTTAGGACAAAAAAGTACCAAATTCCATTTTTATCGTGGGGTCCGCAATAGCTTGCCATGTATAGTTTTCCATTTAAAATTTAACGTTTAAATTGCCAAGCAAGAAACCTAAATAAGCTAGGCTCAACTATGTGCACCAATAAGTTATACTAAGCAAGATAAACAACTATGTGATAGCAAGATATAACAAGAGCACTAAGGCTATCACAAAGTAGGTGCACAAGTAAATAGGTTGACTAGAAGAACAACCTATGGGACAAGCAATGCAGCATAGTATGAGCAAGCACAAGATAAACAATGTAATAAGCTTGCTCAAACTAAGGGTAGAGATAACCGCAAGTGGAGCCGATGGAGACAAGGATTTGTTACCGAAGTTCCTTCTCTTGCGAGAAGTACGTCTCCGTTTGGAGAGGGTGAGGATCACAATGCTCACGCGAAGCCAACGAGGGCCACCCTATTTCTCCTCACGCTCTTACCGATGCAAGATGCCGTGATTCCACTATTAGGACACTTGAGGGCGGTCACCGAACCCGTACAAATGGAGAACCTTGGGGCCGGTCACCGAACCCGTACAAATGCTCGGGGCAATCTCCACAACCAAATTGGAGGCTCCCGTAGCGTCCCGAAGCTTTCCACCACAATGATTGAGCTCCGTAACAACAAGCCTCTAGGTGCCAACGCACCCATGAGGTACAAGATCTAGAATACCAAAGCACTCAAGAGTATCTTCTCAACTTCACTCACTACAAAGAATCCTCGGAGAGAACTCAAACGATGCACCAAATGCACTGGCAAGAGCACACGAAGTGCTCAAGTCCCCAACTCTCAAATCCCACCAAAGCAACAAAAGCTATGGAGAAATATGAGAGGAAGAACAAGGAGAAAAAAAATAACTCCAAGATCTAGATCCACAAGGTTCCCCTCACTTAGAGGAGAGATGGCTTGGTGGAGAATGTGGATCTAGACTTCCTCTCTCTTTTCCCTCAAAAAGGAGCAAGAATCATAGGAGGGGAAGAGAGTAAGCAAGCTCAAAGAGGTCAACAATGGGGGGAAGAACTTGCACAAAACCGGTAGGGACAAAGGAGGAAGACGACCCCCTTTTATATGTCCCCACGAAATCTAACCGTTATGCACAGAAAAGCACGGACCGGTACAACCGGCCTGCACCACTGGTACAACCGGTCCAACAAGAGCAAAGCACACTCTTTCTAACCCTAGCTAGTGGCAGAGCAGGCAGGCCGGTACAACCGGTCCGGCAACCGGTAGTACCGGATTTACCGGTACAACCGGTATGCAACCGCTCTGCCATCGGCCCAGGTCAGAAGGAAAATGGCTATCGCCCGGTGGTTGGTCCGGTACAACCATTCCCCTAAACCCTAGCCGCTGGTGGGGGAGGGCGAGCGGTACAACCGCTCCTAGCACCGGTAGTACCGGTTTTACGGGTACAACCGTGCTGCCACCGCCCCGCCACCCGCCTAGATCAGAGGGGAAAGGCTCCCAGCCCGGTGGTTGGACCGGTACCTATCCCGGTGGTACCGTCCCCTGACAAGGGAGGTACAACCGGCCCAACCGACCGGTACAACCGCCCGGCAGGAACTGCCATCACTAGGAAAACCAGAACAGCCACAACTTCTGCATATGAACTCTGATTGAGGCAAACTCAAGCTTGATGGAAAGCTAACGAACAGAGCTGCCTAATCATGAGAGAAGTGGCAAGAGAGAAATTACAAACAAATAGAGGTGTGAAACCTCTAAACGAGAAGAACCGACAAATCTCCCACATCGAAAAACACAAGAGAAGATGCATATGAAATCCGCTTTCGATGAACACGAGCTTGTCAAGAGGAAGACCACAAGCTCCAAAACTCACAAAGAGAAAAACCAAACAAGAACCAATAAAGATGATGCCAAGGATGCAAAGTTTTGAGCTCTCCATGAACGACTTGGCCTAGCCTATAACCCGGTCTCCTAACTACCACCAAGAGACCGGTAAACTAGACACCTATCTATGTCAAACCTTTGTCTTGCGCATAATCCACTTGAGCTTGATGATGCGATCATGCCCGCCTCAAGTTGGAGCATCTTCCTTGATTCTGTCGGCTCGATGAAGACTAGTAGATAGCTCCCCCATACTCCATTATGGGTGAGCCTCTTTTAGGCACATCTTCACAAGACCATTATCACCAAATGGTCGGCAAGCTCCAAGCATATGATATCTTCGTGATGCTCCTCTTGAAATTGCACGCATCGACTTGACAAATCTTTGGATAGCTCCATGAAGAACACCTTGGTCAACACGTAATCTTCATCCTACAACCTTGAAGCCAACATATGATCTTCAAGCATTGCCTATGGACGGACCTTCAAGTATAACTCAAGGAAACCATTAGTCCATAAAGTTTGTCATCAATTAACAAAACCAAACATGAGGGCGCATGCCCTTTCACCCCCCACTTAAAGTGACTAGATTAGATAGTCTATTTATGCTTCACCTCTTGCCATGCTTGTGTGACATGCCATGTTTGAGTGAGATGCCATGTTAATAACCTTTGCTCATGTTGTGTAGCTAAACAACTTGAACCGATTCTAAATGTGCGGTATCGTCGTGTGTGACGAGTACTCCACTTAACCTGCTAGTAACCGCTCATGATGATAGATGCGATACCGGAGCACGTTATCTCGTGTTGCCTTCTTTTTGATGCTTGCTCGTGATTGTTTAGTAGTAATAGATGCTTGCTCGTCGATTTCCTTTTCCAGTGTTTCCTTCTTGTGTGCTTCCGCGGGTACCTCTCGGAGACGATGCGAGCTTGCGATCGACTACACCTTCAGTTTCGTCTTCTCATCAGGTAAGGGGGAGCATATATCATGCTTATAACTTTCAGCTCACTCGCGCCTAGGTGTAGGATAGAACGATTCTTCATCCTACCACTTCATATTCCTTCCTCTCAAATAAACCCAAACAGCCATGTCCTCCACATCCCAGCAAACCTTGTTCGGCTAAGTTACTATTGCTCGCTGCTCAGCCACTGCTTAGTATGCATGCTAGGATGCTATCAATTGTTATCCTGTTACTCCTTGGATTGGGCTATCACATTATTATATTATTGTGGATGATATGATTATTATAATGTTGACTATATTCGACGAAGGATGGAAGGTCTAGGCTATCCCGCCCTGGCGCTTTGTTCCATTCGAGTCACTAAGATCCGAGTTCCGGGTATTGGTTTTAAGACTGAGCGTGCCTAACCGCGTGTGGGATTTTATGGGGTCCCCTTTTCTTACCTATCTAACTTCAAACATTTCTAGTGGTGGCCCAAGCTGATTTACCATTTGAAAACCGTGTGTGTGTCTGTCGGGTCGCTCCTAGCAGATAATCTTAAAAATAACCCGGGCCAGCGGAGACATGGTTTCTCTGTTGGTCCACACTGGTGAGCTAGGGGGCTGCCCACATGTGAGGGGATCAGTTACCTCGACCTTGGCCAGACGGAAGAGTCCGATCTGAGAGCGTGGCCGGCTTTTGGATTGGGTGTCGACTCCTCGAGGGCCACACGGATTTGTTTGTTGTTAGCTAGAGGGACTTGTCATTTCAGATCTCTCGGAACTAAATCATAAAATGGTTGCCTGTGATGGGTAGCAACTGAGAGAGATGGGCGTGCGCGCGGAGCCTTGTAATGGGCAGTTGGTACACCCCTGCAGGGTTAAATCTTTTCGAGAAGCCGTGTCCACGGTTATGGACGACTTGAGACCTACTCTTTGTACATAGACAACAACAACTGAGATAATCTTAATAAACTTGATCAACGTGTGTGTGCCTTGACTGCCTCTTCTTCGTCGGGATGCGAAGGGGAGGACAAGGATAGGATAGGTGTTATGTTTGCGTAAGTAGCTGATAGCAAGACTTGTTGGAGGCGATTCCTCATCGAATGCTTGGTTCTCATCTTACTCTAAAATAGACCGTTAGCCACTCATATATTGCTAGGGCGTCTGCAACCTCACCACTACCCCCATCTTACCCGTGATAAGTTAGTTATAAGACTTGTTGATATAGCTCACCTCTTTCTTTTCTCTTTTACGCACGTTATGCAAACGACCTTGGACTTCAGAGGAGCTCGACGACCCTTCTTCTGGACGCCTTCGCAAAGACTCGATGACGACTAGTTAGGCGGATCCCGGCGGAGAGCCTGGACCCGTGTGGTTACGGGAATGGTGTGTTTTACCTTTGCCACTAGGCATTTGATTGTAGTCCGTACTCAGACATGTAGCTTCTGCTGATGTATTGTATTAAGGCAATTGTATGCCGATTGTATGAGATGTTGAATCCTTGTAGCTGTAATGTTGTGATATCATGTTGGAAATCCGGGGCATATGACTTCGGCATATGTCGCGGTGGGACCGATATGTGCTTCGTCCCCGGATCTGGATGGAAACATCTAGGTCTGGAACAGTACCGCATATCGGGCCTTACATCAACCACATAAAGGTTGTCTTCAACATGCCCAACAAAGACCACTTTGAGATTATCCCTCTTAAAGACGGTCACATGAAACTCACTAAAGATTGAGTCATATCCGTTACGTGCTAATTGGACAGTGGAAAGTAGATTGTAGTGAAGGGATTGGACAAGCATGAAATTTTTGAGTAAGGAATCACTCGAGATGACAAACTTTCCTAATCCCATTACCTTGCCTTTACCATTGTCGCCAAAGGAGATGTCCGAGGATGACTTGAGCGATCCAACGAGATCCACGAGCATATCCTTGTTTCTGGTCATATGATTGGTGCAACCACTATCAATCACCCATTGAGTGCCACTGGAGGTATAGTCCTGCGAGAATCAAGATTTGCTTTGAGGTCCCCATTTTCAATGGGTCCTAGGGAGTTAGCAACAAGGGTATTAGGTACCCAAATAGTCCATGCATAATCATCATAATTAGTGCCGACAAATTTAGCAAATGTATAGCCATCATCCCTTCTTAAATAAGATGGATTGTTCATGCCAACATAATTAGGGGAGGGAACCATGTCTTTGGTGATGACTCGGTGTGTTTTATAAGCTCCCCTTTGATTATCTTGTGGCTCTTTCCAAGAAGCTTATACTCCTCACCGAGTTAACCATGAACAAATTTAAGCTTAGCAATTTTATCCAAGAGGTCATGGTTAATTTCAAGTGAGAGTTCTATAGCATCATTGGTCTTAACAAAGTCTATCTCATGTGAAGTGAAGGTTTCCTCAAGCGAGGCTTTCATGGTTTCCACTTCATGGAGTTTTTTCTCAAGGAGGTCATTCCTCTCCTTTTCCTCTATTAGGAGGGTTTCCACATTATCAATGTAGTCATCACGTTCGGTGATTGACTTCATCATGTTGAGGAAACGAGCAAGGGATTTTCCCTTAAGCGTCTCCATGAAAGCTAATGAGGTTTCCTCACTATAATCAAGACCATCATCTTCACACTCATCCTCCAACTCCTTACTTGAAGAGTTGGGAGTGGGAGATGATGGCTTAGGGGTAGTATACTTTGATATTACCTCTCTAGCCATGAGGCACCGGTGAGTGTTGGGCTTGTTCTCATTGGGAGATTCAAAGAGACTTGATGTGGAGGAGGAGGATTTGGAATGCACGGCTATGGCAGCCATGCCCACTTTCCCATCATCACCATCTTCATCATCCCCGGATAAGTACTCTTCATGAACAAGCGCCTTGTCACCACGTCGCTTGACAAAATTCTTGAAAATCTTCTTCTTGAACACGAGCTTCTCAGACTTGTCTTCTCTTCTCTCATAGGGACAATCCGCAACAAAATGCTTTGGACTATCGCAATTATAGCACTTTCTCCTTCCATAGGTTCTTCCTTGGAGATTCTTCCCTTTTGTAGACTGGTGCCCGTATATTTCTTGACCAAGAGGGCAAAGTCTTCTTGAAAGTCATTTTGTCGGGCATGTCTACATCCTCATTGCATTCTCCCACTTCTTCAACATCTTCTATAGCTGAGGAGATGACTGTCCTTTTAGCCTTTAGGGCAAGATTGTTGGTGCCATTTATCCCTTGAACAAGATCATGGTTTTCTTGGACTTGGCCTCCAACAAAGAATGGGTGGTTAAGGATGAAACAATTTGACTTGGAGTCAATTGATCAAAGCCCGGGCATTGATGGATCATAGTGACCATGGTGTTATCCGTTAGGATCATGCCACAAATGAACTTGTCCTTGATGAAGTTTTCATCCGCCCAAGTGCATCCAAAGTTCCTCAAATCCAACACAATGGACTTGAGTCTATGGTATATTTGTTCTGTGGTCTCCCCATCCTTCCTAGCGAACATGTTAATATCTTGCTTGAGAAGAGCCAACCATATCTTTGCACACTAATATTTCCTTCAAATATTTCACAGAGGGTATCCCAAATTCCCTTGGTCGTCTTCAATAGAGCAACGGAGTCTTTGTAATCCTCCTGCACGGTCAACCAAAGCATGTGGCAAGCACTTGCATTGAGTTGGTCGTCAACGGCTTCCCTTGGAGATAAATTTGAAGGATCTTCAGGGTGATAGCCTTTCATGATAATCCACCACAGTTGAGTGGATGCGCTCTGAATGTGTAACTCCATAGCTAATTTCCATTTACCAAATGAGTTAGGATTCAAAGGGAGGGGGTCCCCAATATTATTAATATGCGACATAGGAATCTGAGGAGGAGAATATGAAGGAGCAACAAAATTATATGACGGTGGAGTGTGGGTTGTGGAACGTCTAAGTGTCTCCCTCGTACCATCAACACCTAAAACAACATTAGGAGAAAATATTGATGAGGTCGAGGGTGTATGCAAGAATGAAGCAAGTTTCTTGTCAACTTGTTCACCAACCAAGGCCTTCGTCGAGTTTTCCATGGAGATTTTGAAGGACTCCATGAAATCCTTGAATTCAGTCATGGTTAGCGAACTGGAGGCCCTAGAGCTAGCATCTCCATTATCTTGGAATGGAGCAGTGTGTGGTGGTGGTGGCGCAGCCGGATTAATAATGGGTGCACCAAGGCACCAAGTTCTACTTCGGCCACGGGAAGGTTTCCACCTTGATCCCCTATGTTCTCCATATCCTCTTAGGAGGTTTTATATGTTCCAGATGTATCTCTAATTTCTTCTTGTTCCATGCTCATTTGGGTGACATTGATATGTGTTTTGCTACACTTTCGTACATTTTTACACATATTTGGACTAACCTACTAACTCAGTGCCTCCGTTTTACCCAAAAGAATGTATTATATGCTTGAAATGAAACCTTTTGATCCATGTTCTTTTGGTGTTCGCCTTGTTGATTCTTTTGTGAAGAATTCTTTAGGGAGGATTGACGATGTTCTTATTGTTGTCAAGAATCCTCGTTGATAATTATGTTCCCGTTGATTTTCTTGTCATGGACATTGAGTGTGATCCCTCATGTCCAGTTATTTTGGAACGTCCTTTTCTCCGCACCGTTGGTGCTATCATTGATATGAAAGAAGGGGCCATTAGATTAAAATCCCCCCTCAAAAAGGGAATGGAACACTTCACTTGAAAGAGGATTAAGTTACCTTATGAGTCCGTTACGCGGGGAAGTTATTCTTTTGGAGTTGATAAAACTTGATCTTTTTTGCATCATGCCTAGCTAAAAGGCATAAAAGAAAGCGCTTATTGGGAGGCAACCCAAAATGATTTTACTTTCAGTTTTAGTGGTCTTGATGCTTGTTACTACTGTAGCAACATCATTTTATCTTTATTTTCAAGCTTTATGCCAAGTTTTAGCCTCCGGTTGCAAGAAAGATCAAAAGTTGTGACATGCTATCCAGAAACAGATTTTGTCTGCTTGACGGAAAAATTCACCAAAAATCACCAGATCATGTTTTTGATCTGCATTTTTTTACAGTATGTTCTATACAATTGGATTTCTGGTGTCTGTTCTGAGTTTTTTGATTTGAGTTGTAGATGTGCCCCGAAAAAATTATTTACTATTTGCTCGTATGTTTTTCACAGATTCTGCCACGTTTTGCATTTTCTCCGTTTTGCAAATCTTAAGCTTGCTTTTTCTTTGCAAAAACTTTTTGGAAATCTTGAGAAATAGTAGCTCTTCATGAAAATCTTTATTTCCAGTGGAGCAAAAATATTGATTTATGGGTACTAACCATTATAATCAGCTTATGGTGAGTTTCATATGAAGGGAGTTTTCAAGTATGCGAAGGAAGATGATGAAAGAAGATCCGGGAGTGTCAAAATCTCAAGCTTGGGGATGCCCCCATGGGCCCCCAAGAGATATCCAAGGATACTCGAGCGTCTAAGCTCGGGGATGCCCCCGTGCAGCCCCTTCTCCATCAACAATCATCAGTTCGTCCTTCTCCATGCTATATTTTTTATCTCGTCATGTGTTATGTGCTATTCTTGGAGCGTCTCGCTCTTTACTTTTTAGTTTTTTTAGTTTTGCTTGATTTTCATAACAAGTTGGACCCTAGCCTTCATTGTCTGGGAGAGAAACAAGCTCCACTTCACCCTAGAACACAACATAGGTTTGCATGATTATCCTTTTTTTGTGTGTGTTTTATCTTTTCTTAGTTGTTGTCATGCTTAGATCTTGTTTTCATGCTTATCTTTTTAAGTGCTTTTATTTAGGTTGTTGCTTTTGGAACTCTCTTTAGTTATGATGCTTATCTTGTTTAGAGAGTTAGTCTGTTGCACTGAGTTGTGTGTCTTGAATGAGTAGGTAATTGAGGTTGCTATTATAAGTGTAGTAGTAACTTCCAATAATTTTGAGGTATTGATTTGAATAATGTTTGGACTTTTTGTGCCAAGAGCTTGAGCCTATTAGCGATAGGTGTTGTATTTTGGGCAATCCGTGTTTATTTTCAAAAACTATAAAAAATAATAGTTGAGAACTCTAGCACTAGATGGATCATAACCTCTGGAGGGGTTGGAATATATAGAGTACCCTCACGTACCATGGGTCGAGGATGCGCAAGGATAACCAAACCCCCATACACTCCTCCTCGGGTTACTTGTCTCTTTTGTGAACCTCCTGATTAGATAGAGAGTTACCGATAATAAGTGCATGAGTTCTTCGGACTAATGCGAGTATTCGATTGTTGGCACTTCGACCTTCCATATTTTGCTAGAATCTTCGGTACCGTGCATTGCCCTTTCTCATCTTGAGAGTTGGTGCAAACTTCGCCGGTGCATCCAAACCCTTGGCATGTTACGCTGTGTCATCATAAACCTCCTTATATCTTCCTCAAAACAGCCACCACACCTACCTATCAAGGAATTCCCATAGCCTTTCTGAGATACATTGCCATGCAACATTGATCATCTCATGACTTGATCTTCATGTCATACATGCTTTTGCTTGATCGAGGAGTCGCATGCTAGTTGGGCCTTGCCCTCATAATTTCTACATGACTTGTTAGTATCATTGCGTATCCTGCTAAACTAGCAGATGCATACATTTGCATACATCATGATAGTTTTCAGTTTTATTTATGTTGAGTAGTTCTTGTAAAGTGTGAGATTTTCTATACTCTTGTAAAATATAGTGTTGTCCTTAAGTGAGGAAAAGATGCCAAATAGGAAAAAATAAAAGATCCCAAAAGAGAACAAATTAAAAGATCCCAAAGAGGACAAATGAGAGATAAATATAAAGAGCCAATGAGGCCACAAAAATACAAAAAATAGAAAAAGAAAGACAAAAAGAAATAAAAAGAGAGAAGGGGGCAACACTACTATTCCTTTTGAAAGATCCACAATCGTACTCCATAGTTCTTTTTGTACCCCATAGAGATTTTCTTATCATTCATACATAACTATGTGGGGATACTTAAACTATAGAACTTGGCTTGCATATTCCAAGGATGAGTGTCCTCAAAAGAGCTCTAGGTCTTCATGAACAAGCAAGTTGGATGCACCCCCACGAGTTCCATTGGAGAGCTTACCTTATCTCATATGTGCATCTGTTGCATGGCAATCCCTACTCCTCACATCATATCTATCATTTGGATTTCTCTCGCCTATGATTGTCCTCATTGATGTGAGCCTTTCACACCTTTTTCTCTTCCTTCCCCACCATTTTCTTCTTTCCCATCCTAAGTGCCAACATATCTTGTTTGCTCTCATCCATTGCATGAGTGCTCAAAGTCGAAAGAGAGAGGATCAGTTTGACTTGTGCCTGACTTGAATTGTAATTGCTCAAAGTTGAAAGAGAGAGGATCAGTCGAAAGAGAGAGCTCTAGTTTCAATACTAGATATAGACTCTTGCTTGTAATTGCCTTGACTTGAATTGCATATCTTACTTGCTTTACTTCGAAGTTCTTATATGTGTGTTAGCATGTCACCATAGAAACTACCTGTGTTATCATTACCCTACTCGAGGACGAGTAGAAATTAAGCTTGGGGATGTTGATACGTCCCAAACGTATCTATAATTTCTGCTTGTTCCATGCTCATTTCGGTGACATTGCTATGTATTTTTCTACACTTTCATACCTTTTTACACATATTTGGACTAACCTACTTACTCAGTGCACCCAATGTCAGTTTTTGTCTCCTGATGTGTGTGAATTGCAGGTTTATACCTATATTTATAGTGCCCAAAAAATTCCATGAAAAATATACGTAGAAAAAAATCAGCATGACTGAAGCCTCCAGAAGCCCGAAAGAGAGCCGGAGAGGGGCCACCCCCTCCCAGGCGGCCACTTGGCGCGACCAGGGGTGGGGCCGCACCCATAGGACGCATGGGAGGAGGACACCTCCCCTGATGCCCCCCTTCGGCCTATATTTACCTCCCAATGCAGAGACCCTGAAAAGAGACCCCACATCGCAATTTTCACCAATGTTTCGCCGCCACGATCCCAAGATCGGGACCGCCAGAAGACCTCGTCCCGGCACCTTGCCGGAGGGAGGATTGATCTCCGGGAGCTTCTCCACCACCATGAGCGCTTCTCGGATGTGCCTGAGTAGTCCCCCTTGGACCATGGGTCCATGACCATTATCTATGTGATGTCTTCTCTCCAATCTTGTGCTTCGATTCTTAGCCCTTGTGAGCTGCCCTACATGATCAATTCACCTTTGTAATCTTTCTGCTGTTGCTATGTTATGTTTTCTGGGAACCGATGGATTATGAGATTATGTTCAGATTGTGATGAGTTATATATGTGGTTCTCCCTTTATATTTTGTTCTTGAGTAATTCTTGCATGTTCTCCGTTGCTTTTTATTGCTTTTGCGAACTCGTAGAGAGTAACTCCAAGATGGAGCGTTATGCTTGATTATGGGTTCATTCCCCTCGATGTCTATCTTGAGTGACAGAAACATGAGACTAGGGGATGTGTTGTTCCCACCATGGAGAAAACAACGTTGCTTGTAACCGCAGTTACAAGGATTGTTTACCATACACAAAATTTGTTAATGCAGTTGTCTGTTGCTTTGGGTTTACACTTTTGTAACAGCCCATTTGCAATAATTGTAATCCATAGTGGAATTTCACTTTGTCTGATGACTTTGTAACTTGGCATGATGCTAGTTGATGCAATTCCATGTGATGATTACAAATGTCATTGAGTTTTGAGCTCATTTTTTTTGCTTATGAATTCAAACAAAATGGTCAAAGAAGGATGTTGGGTGAATTGTTCCATTTGTTTGTGATCTCCCCTAAACCTCAAACTTGGCCTAGCCATTCCTTTGGCTTGAGGAAGGGTTTTAGAATCCTTGAGTCATTTTTTCCATCACCAAAAATAGGGGCTCTAGTTCAAAGTGGTTTTGAAATTCAAAAAGAGCTCACATTTTTGTTGTTGCCAAAATGGGTCAATCCATTTTTGAAAAATCCAGAAAAATGCAAGGGTTAAGATTATTGAGCTCATGGATTTTTTTCTCTCCTTGTGTTTTCTTCTCAAGAATTCCCAATGCACCTTTACTATTTACTTTTTAAATAGAAAATGGTACTGTTTTCAACTTGGGAATTTTTCTCTGCATCTAAAATTGCCCAAACTAATTTTGGATGTTCAAGCATGTTGCAAGGAGTATTAAAAAAATATTGTGATATTTTTTCTCCTTTTCTTTCTGCCCTTTTCTTTTTTTCCTTTTCTGTTGTTTTCTTTTGATAAGCAGAAGGGCTTTCCCTTCTCTTCTCTCACAGCACAGGCTTAGCCCACCTGGGCCTGGCCGTTTCGGCCCAGCAAGGAGAGCCCCGCGCTTTTTTTTTCTGCGACCCGGGCCCGCTTGCCAGCCCCTGCTTTTCATCTCCTTCCTCCACCTTTTCCCCGGTGAGAGAGAGAGCAGAGACGACGAGCGGAGCGTGGAGCCCCCTCGCCAGCCTCACCTCCTCGTCCCCTTTTAAGCTGGGCTTCCTCCTCGCCTCAGGAACCCTAGCCAGCCTTCCCCCCTCCTCAATTTTTTTCCTCTAACGCCGCCTCCATGGGAGAGTTTTCCTCCCTTGTTTCCCCCTAACCGGAGCTAGGAGCTGCGCCGTCCGCACCGTCGTCTTCCTCTTCCGCGGTTCGTCTTCTTCACCGGCGTCGAGGAGGTCGACTGCCTGCACCCAAGCGAGCCTGCGACGTCAACGCTGCTTGCGAGCTCGTCCCCAGCCTCCCCTAGGTGAGATCGGGTGTCCTCGATCATGTCCTCGTATATGTAACGCTTCACCGGCTAGTTAGGCGTTGCGTTGCGCATACGCTGGAGCCAGAGCACGAGCGGAGAGCTCCCGTGGCCGTTCCAGTTGCGCAGTGGCCACGCCCCCCTTTTCGTTTCTCCCTGTCGTTTCCAGTCGGTAGCGCCGCCGTGAGTTCTCCGTCTGCAAGGAGCCGCCTTTTGTGTCCGGCACGGCGAGATCTTCGCAAAAATGGGTTCTGCGATGTCCCAGGAACGCGTAGCACCTCCCCATCGAGTCGCCGGAGCAGCGTAGCCAACGGGGTGGTCGCCGGAATCCCCCTGCCGCGTCGGCGTCTGAGGTTCGTCAGAATTCAGAGGGGTGGCCGCCGTGGTCTTCCCGGCGAGCCAAAGCCGTTTCCTTTGAGACCCCAGAGTAGTGCTGGGACTGCACGGGTACCTGGGCATCCCCTCTTCGCACCCCACCTCGTCGATGAGTCGATGGGAGCCCGCCGTCGAGGCCAGGGTCGCCGGAATCCCGCCGCCGCGGCTCTATCCGAAGGGTGTTCAGTTTCGTGAGAAACAAGCGTTGCGCTTTTCTTCAGTTATCCCGCGCTTCATTAGTTATCACCCGTGAGTCTGATTCCCTAACGTGCTCCCTTCCCTAGCTTAGATGGTTGGCTCGCTGTGAGTCGACTTGAGGTCGTGGGTTCGATCCCCCACTGGGACAATTGTCCCCTTCTTTTTGTTCTCCCAGCAGGTGTGTGGGCTTGGCCCAGTGGCCTCAGCTACGCCAGTGGGATAGCAGGCTGGGCCAGAGGGAGAGACTGGGCCAGTGTGGCCGAGACCAGCCCAAGTGCTGGGCCTCTCTTCCTTCCCCTTTTCTTTTGACTTCTTTTCTGGTTTTAATTTTCAAATTGTTTTGAAATCAAATTTAAGTCTTAATTTGGGAATTTGAGCATTTTACCCCAAACGTATCTTGACATATATGATTTTTTGGTAGAATTTCCCACTAACCCCAATGGTGAGGTCCATTTTGCAGATTGAGCCTTTATTTTTTGAGGTGTTGGCAATTGCATTAAGGCCCTTCGGATCTTCTTTTTTTTGCAAGTGGTGTTTTGCTTTTTCAACCCGAGTCATGCCATATATCAAATTGGGGTAGAGAAATCTATTGATCAACATGGTCGCCTCAGTTTTTATGTTTGAGATACATGAAAATTGGAACAATGTGGATGGAAGTTGCACCCACATGTGACCTTGTCTTGCATGATTTTCTCCCCTTGACATCCGTTGATCTTGTTTGGGTCCCACAAGTTGGCACACCCAGGCGTTCTTTCCATGCTTCATCTTTCCACATGGTCCACCATCTTGCACCCCATGTGGCCTTCCTTTTATACTCCCTTGGTGTCTTTTCGCCGACACATTTTTCTCCGTCTCTGGAATCGATAATTATTTTTTTCGATGCTTATCGTTAAATGTTGTTATTGTTTCATGCCATGCCATGTTTCCATGTTACTTACATCAAAATTAAGGCTAAGGCCAAGGCCATAAAAATGTAAATAATTGCATAAGAAGTTGTTGACGTGTCTTCACCACCTTCATTTAAATTGACTAGATAGGGTCACATCATGCCTATTAAACTTGATCATCCCATACATGAATGTGCATTAGTTCTCGTTGCTTACTTATGTGGCTTTTCCTTGCCGGTACCTTACGTTAGCACCTGAGACTGCCGAGGAGACTTACGTGGAGGTTTCCGACACCGAGCCCGAGGACCCTGCTACGTCTGCTTCGACGAACGATTACCCAGGCAAGGGGAAGATTTATACCATTACTTGATACCTTTCTGCCTACCTGCCTAGCTGTAGCCTAGAACGTTTGTTTGATCCTATCCACTTGCTTATGCCACATTAAAAAAAAACCATGTTCCCCACGTCCCAGCAAACCTTTGTATTGCTAAGTTACCGCTGCTCAGCCATTGCTTAGTATGAGTAGGAAAACTTGCTGCTTACCCTATGTTATGGTTGGGATATCATGTTATTAAAGAAGTTGGTTGATATTTATTATTATATTGATGTTAATTTATACTTGACGAAAGATGGGAGACCAGGCTGTTCCCGCCAGGTGTTTTGTTCCATTTGAGTCACCTAGGTCCCGAGTTCCGGGTATTGTGTTTCTTGACGAGCGTGCCTAATCGTGTGTGGGATTCTATGGGGTCCCCTTGTCTTACCTACCTAGCTACAAACAATTCTAGTGGTGGCCCAAGCTGTATTTACCATTTGCAAAACGTGTGTGTGTCTGGTTAGCGCTCCAGCAGATTTAAAATAACTCGGGCCAGCGAGGACAGAGTTCCCTTGTTGGTCCACTCCTGGAAGCTCGAGGGCTGCCCACAGTGATGGGTTAGTAACCCCGACCTCGTCCAGACGGTAGAGACCGATTTGAGAGAGCGGCCGGCTTTCGAGTTGGATGTCGACTCACCGGGGGCCACCCGGACTTGTGCGTTGTTAGTTAGAGGGACTCTGACGTTCCGGAGTTTCAGGCGCCTTCTCCCGCCAAGCGGAAATCGGACGTACATGCGAAGCCTATGATGGGAAGTTGGTACACCCCTGCAGGGTTTAATCTTTTCGAAAAGCCGTGTCCGCGGTTATGGACGACTTGAGACCTACTCCTTGTTCATAGAATAACATCAATTTGAATCATATTTTTAAAACTTGCCTACCGTGTGAGTGCCTTGGTTGCTTTCTTCGTCCAGATAGAAAAGATCCAGGTTGTGTTATGTTTGACGTAAGTAGGTGGATAGAAGACCTATGACACGATGTCACGTGTATCTCTTGGATCTTACCTCTACTCTAAACGATAGCCACCATATATGCTAGTGCGGCTGCAACATTTACCTTTATCTTGTCTTACCGTAGGGAGTTAGTTATCCTGTAATGATATAATCTCACCCTTGTTTTCCTTTTGTGATTTTACTGTTTTTCCTGAGCGGCCGCTAAAGTGGAGTACTACCTCGACTCGAGCACTGGACGATACTTCGTGGAGGTGCCCCCGGAGGATGACGATGAGGATGACCTCGTTCAGTAGATCCTACAGTTGGGCTTCGACGATCCGTGGGTGGACTCTTTATGTGCAGCCCTCTCTAGGGAAATTTGGATCTTGACCGCACTCGGTCGTGTTTGTCTTCCGCTTGTTGCATGATTTTCTGTTGGGTCCACGGACCTCTGAGATGTTGTAATAAATTCCAGTGGCGATGTATGCCCTGGACTCTATATATTTATGTCTTAGTTTAAGTTCTTTCTTCGTATACCTGTTGCCGAGAATCCGGCAGCGACACGAGTGCGAGTGTCGTGAGTCGATGGCTCTTTATGCGGTACTAACTTGAGCGGGACGCAAAAGCGACTAACTCGAGTTAGCACCGCATCGGGGGCCTTACAACTTGGTATCAGAGCAGGGCTGACTGTAGGACCCCTTACTGGCCGAAGTTGAGTCTAGAAACTATTTTGTAGTTACTAAGGAAAAATCGGAGAGTAGGAACTCTTTCTTTTTCTTCTTGCCCCACCCTCCCACCCCTTTTCCGTGAGGAAGTGAAACGTTGTTTTCTCTCTGCAACTTGTCCCCTTTCAAAAACTAATCTAGGTTCTCGTTTACATGAGGCTCCGATTCCTCTATAATCTTTTGCTAGCGACGAGATGTGTTGGCGTCTTTGAGACCAATGAGCCGCCACTTGGGGTTGACTGCTCTACCTCGCTTACGGCGTACCCCAGGTGAAACGTCCATACAGGATTGGCGGGCATCCTATGGTAATATGGATGTGGTGTCTTTTCCCCTATGGACGACCGTGATGGCGGGCCGCTCAGGGTAGATGTCTCATTGTTCAGGTCTTCAACCACTCGTATATATTGTTGTGTGCTCGCTAGCAGATTATTATCTTGGATTCGGATGATCTCGGTTTGGGGATTCTAGTAGCATCTAGCTTTCGACTTTCCGGGTTAACCTTGGTGGAATTTCAGCCTTCGGTTTTCTCATACCTCGTGAGGAAGTTTTGTTGTCAATATTTCTTTATCTTCTGGTTTCTTCAATGTTTCAACCATGTTCTCATAAGTGTTCCTGTATACAGGATGCCAAGAGCGAACATGCCGCCGCCAGAGAACCCTATCCTTGGGAAGGCTGTAGCCGCAGTGGCTCAGGGCACAGCTGCGATCTTACAGATGCTGCAGAACCAGACTGCCCAGAGGAATGATCGACCACAGTACACCACTCTGCAGCAGTTCCTTGCTATCAACCCCCCCCCCAGGTTCTCCGAGGCTCGATACCCGCTGGAGGAGGATGACTGGATCGCAGAGATCAAGAAGCACTTCAATGCAAACACCGTCAGACCAGTGGACTACGTCACCTTCGCCTCCTTCCAGCTTCAGGGTGCAGCAGCCAGCTGGTACGATACCTACAAGGCCAAGAAGGGCGATGCTATCATCACGTGGGCAGATTTCTTCGCAGACTTCAGAGCAGCGCATATTCCGAGTGGCCTGATGGACAGGAAGCGAGAGGAGTTCTTGGCTCTGAGACAGGGTAACAAGTCAGTTCAGGAGTACAACCTGGCCTTCGTCAGGCTCGCCAGGTACGCTCCAGAGGGGGTCAGCACAGAGGCTAAGAAGATTGCCAGGTTCCGTGGAGGTCTCAGCACAGAGATCAAGTACGCGCTCACCCAGTGCAGTCCCACGCTGTTCTCACAGTTCGTGGATCAGGCTATCCGCCAGGAGTCAGCCAGAGCAGAGTGGGATGCAGACAGGAAGCGCCAGAGAGAGCACAGTTCCGCAGTGATGGTCCACAAGAAGGCCAAGTCCTGGGTTCCAGAGGCGCCACCACAGGGTCAGCAGTTCCAGCAGAGGGGGGCAGTTGTCCGCACTTTTTCCCGCCCTCCCGTCCCAGTTTAGCAGGGGCCTCGCTCTACACCACCACACGCGAGGCCACCCAGGCCGCAGCCCCATCCCAAGCCGGGCGTGATCTGCTTCAAGTGCAAACTGTCAGGGCACTATTCCACTAAGTGCACTGACCCTCGCTTTGCTCGACTCCCACCGCCCCCACCTCGCTCTACTCCGAGCACTGTGATGGTGAGGTCACAGCCACGTGCAATCCATGTCAACAATGTGATGATGACAGATGCTCAGCAGTCGTCAGAGATTGTGCTTGGTAGGTTACTTGTTAATTCTGTTCCCGCGACCGTGTTGTTCGATTCCGGAGCTTCCCATTCCTTCGTCTCTCAAAAATTCGCTGATGAGCAAGTCCTATCTTTGGAGGATTTGCCCAGTTCCTTGTGCATTGTTTCTCCCGGTTCCAGGATGGCTTCGTCTCTCCGTGCTCCTTTTGTGAGGATTGATATCCAGGGCTGCATGTTTTCATCTTCCTTAATCTTTCTTCCGCGTTCCGACATTGATGTCATCTTGGGAATGGATTGGCTTGTGCAACACAAGGCCAGTATTGATTGTCCGACCAGATCCGTGAAGTTGACACATGATTCAGGTGCAGAAGTCTTGTACACTTGTGGCTCTATGACAGGACCAGCACAGTTGTACGCCTTGAACCCAGGAGTTGCACCTTTGCTCGAAGAAGTCAAAGTTGTCTGTGAGTTCCCAGACGTCTTTCCGGAGGAGTTTCCAGGAATTCCCCCAGTCCGAGCTATTGAGTTCGTTATTGAGCTAGAGCCTGGTACCCAGCCGATTTCTCGGCATCCGTACAAGATGTGTTCGAAGGAATTGATTGAGCTCAAGAAGCAGTTGACAGAGTTGGAGGCAGGCGGTTTTATCCGCTCGAGCACTTCCCCTTGGGGTACACCAGCTTTGTTTGTCCAGAAGAAGGATGGGACTAGCCGCTTGGTCCAGGACTATCGTGGTATCAACAAGAAGACCATCAAGAACAAGTACCCTTTACCCCGCATCAATGATCTGTTCGAACAGTTGAATGGGGCTAAGGTGTTTTCCAAGCTTGACTTGAGGATGGGGTATCATCAAATCTGTGTTCGTGAAGAGGACATTCCCAAGACCGCGTTCAGCACACATTATGGGATGTATGAGTTCACAGTCATGAATTTTGGGTTCTCAAATGCCCCTCCGACTTTCATGAGAGCTATGAACTATTTGTTCCAAGAATGGCTTGATGTGTTCGTGATCCTCTACCTCGATGACATTCTTGTCTATTCCAAATCAGAGGCTGAACATGAGGAACATCTACGCTTGGTACTGCAGAAGTTGAGAGAGCACCGGTACTACGCCAAGTTCTCCAAGTGTGAGTTTTGGCTGGACAAGGTCAATTTTCTGGGCCATGTCATCTCCGCTGAGGGAATTGCGGTTGATCCAGAGCGAGTCCGCACTATTCAAGAGTGGGCTCCGCCGAAGAATGTGAAGCAGCTAAGCAGTTTTCTCGGCCTCGCCAGTTACTGCAGGAGGTTTGTGCAGAATTTCTCCAAAATAGCGAAGCCAATGACTGAATTGTTGTGCAAGGACAAGCGGTACACTTGGTCACAAGCTTGCCAGTCAGCCTTCAAGGAGTTGAAAGAGAAGTTGACCACAGCTCCAATTCTTACGCCGCCAGATGAGTCACAGCCTTTTCAGGTGTTTTGTGATGCCTCTTTACAAGGTCTGGGCGGAGTTTTAATGCAAGGCAGGAATATTGTGGCGTATACCTCACGGCAGTTGAAGACAAGTGAGAGGAATTATCCCACACACGACTTGTAGCTTGCAGCAGTTGTGCACGCTTTGGTCACTTGGCGACACCTCCTCCTAGGGAGGAAGGTGGATGTGTTCACGGACCACAAGAGTCTGGAGTACTTGTTCACTCAGCCAAATCTGAACTTGAGGCAAAGAAGATGGCTTGAGACAATTACTGAGTACATAGTTGATATTCAGTACACGCCTGGGAAGGCGAATGTCATAGCTGATGCGCTGAGCCGCAAGGGCGATTGCAATAATATCCAGGTGCAGAAGATCCACCCTGATTTGTGTGAGTCCTTTCGAAGGCTCAATCTCGAGCTAGTTCTAGCAGGCTATCTTGCCAACCTTGTGGTAGAGCCCACAATCCATGAGAAGATTCGTCAAGCTCAGTCTGGCAGCTCAATGATACAGAAGATCAAACAGGGTATTGTCGCCTCAGTTCCAAAGTACGGTTGCTTTTCAGTGCATAATGACGACACCGTGTTGTTCGAAGAGCGAGTTGTTGTTCCCAAGGAGGGAGATCTCAGAGAGGTCATCATGAAGGAAGCCCATGATTCCAAGCTGTCGATTCACCCTGGTAGCACGAAGATGTATCAAGATCTCAAGCAAAGCTTTTGGTGGACTCGTATGAAGCGGGATGTTGCCCGTTACGTGTCTCAGTGTGATGTGTGCAGGAGAGTGAAGGCACAGCACCAGAAGCCTGCAGGGTTGCTTCAGCCACTTGAGATTCCGGAGTGGAAATGGGATCATATAGAGATGGATTTCATCACATGCTTCCCCTTGTCGCAGAAGAAGAACAATGCCATCTTTGTTGTCATTGACAATCTTTCCAAAGTTGCCCACTTCTTCCCAGTGAAGGACTCCATTTCAGCAGCTCAGTTGGCGGATTTGTACACCGCAAGAGTTGTATCTTTGCATGGCATTCCCAAGAAGATCAGTTCCGATAGAGGCAGCCTTTTCACCTCTAAGTTCTGGCAGGCCTTTCAAAAGGCGATTGGTACGACAGTGTTGTTCAGTACCGCTTATCACCCTCAGACAAGTGGGCAAGTCGAGCGCGTGAACCAAATCCTCGAGGACATGCTTCGGGCATGTGTCATCTCGTTTGGCATGAAGTGGGAAGAGTGTTTGTCGTATGCTGAGTTCTCTTACAACAACAGCTATCAGGCAAGTCTGCAGGCAGCGCCGTTTGAAGTCTTGTGATCCAAGAGGCAGAGGACAGAGTGAAGATTGTCCGAGAGCACCTAAAGGCAACATTTAACAGTCTAGGCAGAAGGCCTATTATGACAAAAGGCACCGTGGTGTAGCGTTTCAGGTTGGTGATTGGGCGTACCTGAGAGTGTCTCCATTGAGGGGAACTCACCGCTTTGGTATCAAGGGAAAGCTCGCTCCAAGATTTGTCAGACCTTTCCGCATCCTTGAGACTAGAGGACCTCTTGCCTTTCGGCTCGAGCTTCCAGAGAGTCTGCCAATGGTGCATGACGTGTTCCATGTGTCCCAGCTAAAGCAGTGCTTCAAGCAGCCAGAGCAGGCTGTTGACTTGGGCGAGATACAGCTGAGTGCGGACCTTTCCTACTCAGAGCGTCCACTCCGTGTTCTTGAGACGTCCGAGCGCAAGACGCGCAACAAGACCGTCAAGTTCATGAAAGTTCAGTAGGCACATCGTTCGGAAAAGGAAGCAACGTGGGATCGTGAAGATCATCTACGTTCCGAGTATCCTGAGTTGTTTCAGGCTTAGATCTCTGGACGAGATCCTGTGTTGGTGGGGGAGTGTTGTAACAGCCCATTGGCAATAATTGTAATCCATAGTGGAATTTCACTTTGTCTGATGACTTTGTAACTTGGCATGATGCTAGTTGATGCAATTCCATGTGATGATTACAAATGTCATTGAGTTTTGAGCTCATTTTTTTTGCTTATGAATTCAAACAAAATGGTCAAAGAAGGATGTTGGGTGAATTGTTCCATTTGTTTGTGATCTCCCCTAAACCTCAAACTTGGCCTAGCCATTCCTTTGGCTTGAGGAAGGGTTTTAGAATCCTTGAGTCATTTTTTCCATCACCAAAAATAGGGGCTCTAGTTCAAAGTGGTTTTGAAATTCAAAAAGAGCTCACATTTTTGTTGTTGCCAAAATGGGTCAATCCATTTTTGAAAAATCCAGAAAAATGCAAGGGTTAAGATTATTGAGCTCATGGATTTTTTTCTCTCCTTGTGTTTTCTTCTCAAGAATTCCCAATGCACCTTTACTATTTACTTTTTAAATAGAAAATGGTACTGTTTTCAACTTGGGAATTTTTCTCTGCATCTAAAATTGCCCAAACTAATTTTGGATGTTCAAGCATGTTGCAAGGAGTATTAAAAAAATATTGTGATATTTTTTCTCCTTTTCTTTCTGCCCTTTTCTTTTTTTCCTTTTCTGTTGTTTTCTTTTGATAAGCAGAAGGGCTTTCCCTTCTCTTCTCTCACAGCACAGGCTTAGCCCACCTGGGCCTGGCCGTTTCGGCCCAGCAAGGAGAGCCCCGCGCTTTTTTTTTCTGCGACCCGGGCCCGCTTGCCAGCCCCTGCTTTTCATCTCCTTCCTCCACCTTTTCCCCGGCGAGAGAGAGAGCAGAGACGACGAGCGGAGCGTGGAGCCCCCTCGCCAGCCTCACCTCCTCGTCCCCTTTTAAGCTGGGCTTCCTCCTCGCCTCAGGAACCCTAGCCAGCCTTCCCCCCTCCTCAATTTTTTTCCTCTAACGCCGCCTCCATGGGAGAGTTTTCCTCCCTTGTTTCCCCCTAACCGAAGCTAGGAGCTGCGCCGTCCGCACCGTCGTCTTCCTCTTCCGCGGTTCGTCTTCTTCACCGGCGTCGAGGAGGTCGACTGCCTGCACCCAAGCGAGCCTGCGACGTCAACGCTGCTTGCGAGCTCGTCCCCAGCCTCCCCTAGGTGAGATCGGGTGTCCTCGATCATGTCCTCGTATCTGTATCGCTTCAACGGCTAGTTAGGCGTTGAATTGCGCATACGCTGAAGCCAGAGCACGAGCGGAGTGCGCCCGTGGCCATGCCAGTTGCGCAGTGGCCGCGCCCCCCTTTTCGTTTCTCCCTGTCGTTTCCAGTCGGTAGCGCCGCCGTGAGTTCTCCGTCTGCAAGGAGCCGCCTTTTGTGTCCGGCACGGCGAGATCTTCGCAAAAATGGGTTCTGCGATGTCCCAGGAACGCGTAGCACCTCCCCATCGAGTCGCCGGAGCAGCGTAGCCAACGGGGTGGTCGCCGGAATCCCCCTGCCGCGTCGGCGTCTGAGGTTTGTCAGAATTCAGAGGGGTGGCCGCCGTGGTCTTCCCGGCGAGCCAAAGCCGTTTCCTTTGAGACCCCAGAGTAGTGATGGGCCTGCACGGGTACCTGGACGTCCCCTCTTCGCACCCCACCTCGTCGCTGAGTCGATGGGAGCCCGCCGTCGAGGCCAGGGTCGCCGGAATCCCGCCGCCGCGGCTCTGTCCGAAGGGTGTTCAGTTTCGTGAGAAACAAGCGCTGCGCTTTTCTTCAGTTATCCCGCGCTTCATTAGTTATCTCCCATGAGTCTGATTCCCTAACGTGCTCCCTTCCCAAGCTCAGCTGGTTGGCTCGCTGTGAGTCGACTTGAGGTCGTGGGTTCGATCCCCCACTGGGACAATTGTCCCCTTCTTTTTGTTCTCCCAGCAGGTGTGTGGGCTTGGCCCAGTGGCCTCAGCTACGCCAGTGGGATAGCAGGCTGGGCCAGAGGGAGAGACTGGGCCAGTGTGGCCGAGACCAGCCCAAGTGCTGGGCCTCTCTTCCTTCCCCTTTTCTTTTGACTTCTTTTCTGGTTTTAATTTTCAAATTGTTTTGAAATCAAATTTAAGTCTTAATTTGGGAATTTGAGCATTTTACCCCAAACGTATCTTGACATATATGATTTTTTGGTAGAATTTCCCACTAACCCCAATGGTGAGGTCCATTTTGCAGATTGAGCCTTTTTTTTTTGAGGTGTTGGCAATTGCATTAAGGCCCTTCAGATCTTCTTTTTTTTGCAAGTGGTGTTTTGCTTTTTCAACCCGAGTCATGCCATATATCAAATTGGGGTAGAGAAATCTATTGATCAACATGGTCGCCTCAGTTTTTATGTTTGAGCTACATGAAAATTGGAACAATGTGGAGGGAAGTTGCACCCACATGTGACCTTGTCTTGCATGATTTTCTCCCCTTGACATCCGTTGATCTTGTTTGGGTCCCACAAGTTGGCACACCCAAGCGTCCTTTCCAGGCTTCATCTTTCCACATGGTCCACCATCTTGCACCCCATGTGGCCTTCCTTTGATACTCCCTTGGTGTCTTTTCGCCAACACATTTTTCTCCGTCTCCGGAATCGATAATTATTTTTTTTCGATGCTTATCGTTAAATGTTGTTATTGTTTCATGCCATGCCATGTTGCGATGTTACTTACACCAAAATTAAGGCTAAGGCCAAGGCCATAAAAATATAAATAATTGCATAAGAAGTTGTTGACGTGTCGTCACCACCTTCATTTAAATTGACTAGATAGGGTCACATCATGCCTATTAAACTTGATCATCCCATACGTGAATGTGCATTAGTTCTCGTTGCTTACTTATGTGCCTTTTCCTTGCCGGTACCTTACGTTAGCACCTGAGACTGCCGAGGAGACTTACGTGGAGGTTTCCGACACCGAGCCCGAGGACCCTGCTACGTCTGCTTCGACGACCGATTACCCAGGCAAGGGGAAGATTTATACCATTACTTGATACCTTTCTTCCTACCTGCCTAGCTGTAGCCTAGAACTTTTGTTTGATCCTATCCACTTGCTTATGCCACATTAAAAAAAACCAAACATCCATGATCCCCACGTCCCAGCAAACCTTTGTATTGCTAAGTTACCGCTGCTCAGCCATTGCTTAGTATGAGTAGGAAAACTTGCTGCTTACCCTATGATATGGTTGGGATATCATGTTATTAAAGAAGTTGGTTGATATTTATTATTATATTGATGTTAATTTATACTTGACGAAAGATGGGAGACCAGGCTGTTCCCTCCAGGTGTTTTGTTCCATTTGAGTCACCTAGGTCCCGAGTTCCGGGTATTGTGTTTCTTGACGAGCGTGCCTAATCGTGTGTGGGATTCTATGGGGTCCCCTTGTCTTACCTACCTAGCTCCAAACAATTCTAGTGGTGGCCCAAGCTGTATTTACCATTTGCAAAACGTGTGTGTGTCTGGTTAGCGCTCCAGCAGATTTAAAATAACTCGGGCCAGCGAGGACAGAGTTCCCTTGTTGGTCCACTCCTGGAAGCTCGAGGGCTGCCCACAGTGATGGGTTAGTAACCCCGGCCTCGTCCAGACGTTAGAGGCCGATTTGAGAGCGCGGCCGGCTTTCGAGTTGGATGTCGACTCACCGGGGGCCACCCGGACTTGTGCGTTGTTAGTTAGAGGGACTCTGACGTTCCGGATTTTCAGGCGCCTTCTCCCGTCAAGCGGAAATCGGACGTACATGCGAATCCTATGATGGGCAGTTGGTACACCCCTGCAGGGTTTAATCTTTTCGAAAAGACGTGTCCGCGGTTATGGACGACTTGAGACCTACTCCTTGTTCATAAAATAACATCAATTTGAATCATATTTTTAAAACTTGCCTACCGTGTGAGTGCCTTGGTTGCTTTCTTCGTCCAGGGGGACCGAGAGAAGATCCAGGTTGTGTTATGTTTGACGTAAGTAGGTGGATAGAAGACCTATGACACGATTTCACGTGTATCTCTTGGATCTTACCTCTACTCTAATAGAACGATAGCCACCATATATGCTAGTGCGGCTGCAACCTTTACCTTTATCTTGTCTTACCGTAGGGAGTTAGTTATCCTGTAATGATATAATCCCACCCCTGTTTTCCTTTTGTGCTTTTACTGTTTTGCCTGATCGGCCGCTGCAGTGGAGTACTACCTCGACCCGAGTACTGGACGATACTTCGTGGAGGTGCCCCCGGAGGATGACGATGAGGATGACCTCGTTCAGTAGATCCTACAGTTGGGCTTCGACGATCTGTGGGTGGACTCTTTATGTGCAACCCTCTCTAGGGCAATTTGGATATTGACCGTACTCGGTCGTGTTTGTCTTCCGCTTGTTGCATGATTTTCTGTTGGGTCCACGGACCTCTGAGATGTTGTAATAAATTCCAGTGGTGATGTATGCCCTGGACTCTATATATTTATGTCTTAGTTTAAGTTCTTTGTTCGTATACCTGTTGTCGAGAATCCGGCAGCGACACGAGTGCGAGTGTCGTGAGTCGGTGGCTCTTGATGCGCTCTAACTTGAGTGGGACGCAAAAGCGACTAACTCGAGTTAGCACCGCATCGGGGGCCTTACAACTTTGGGTGGGGCTCGCAACTTAATACCAGCGAGATGTTCTGGATAGATATATCAAGGTGTATGATTAGTGAGTATATGATGATGAATAAATGGTCTGCTTGTCTTGGCGTACTTCCCGTACTTTTGAGTCTCTAACTTTCTTGTGGCATAGTTAGCATTGCGGTGCATTTATAATTCTGTCAATTGCACAGTTGTAATTTGTTCACCCAGCTTAGTTGTTTTATCGTCTTTTGGGAGAGAGACATCACTAGTGAACATTATGGGACCCCGGTCCATATTTCCACCATTGTTTACACCTCAACTCTTTATTGCTTTGTTTCCATTCAGTTGCAATCACTATCACTATTTCCATTGTGCGTTTGATCCTTTGTAAACGACAAGGCCGTAGAGATTGACAACCTCTCTAAACTCGTTGGGATCAAAGTTATTTGTTTCTGTGTGCAGTTCCACATCAACCTTGTCTCCATCTGGCAACTTAATTTCTAGCACCGTTGACACCTACTTGAAGGATTCAGAGTCCGCCGGAGATAAACCTTGGTATCTTCACCGAGGGAAATTTGCTGGTATCTACATCATAACCTTCCACTTAGGGTAACCAACGAGGAGGTGTTCTCTACACCCATCACGGTTAAGACCTTAATAAGAGACCTAGCTCTGATACTAATTGAAAGGATCGATATGGTCAACTAGAGCAGGGGGTGAATAGGTGACTAACAAATTTAAAATTAATTTCCAAGTTTTAGGGTTAAGCGGATAAATAAGATTATCTAGATGTGTACTAGATGAACAACGCTATGTGGCAAGGAGTCTTAGTGCTCAGATACAGAGTCAAGCCTGAACTTTCTCAGTTCATCTCAACTTTTTTAACTACTAAGGTATAGAGTTTCTAAATTGGTTCATTTACACCCCCTCCCCCTTAATTAGTCATTCTTGATGTGACTGACATGTAAATACTCTGTATATCCCCCACTTTCTTGGGACCCCTTAATACATATGGTTGTGGGAGCTTCTCCCCCAGCCACCCTTTCTTAAAAAATACAACCTATGTGGAAAGCAAGCATAAACTCAAATGATAGGCAACAAATACAATAGCAAGCCAACAAGAAAATGAAGCTAGTACAAGTAAATATGCGAGAAAGGGTAAACCGAAGGTGACATGGAGACACGAAGATTTGTTCTTCCGAAGTTCACAATCTTTTGAAGGAGTGCTAATCTCCGTTGGAGCGGTGCTCAATCCTTGAGAGCGCTACCAAGTACATAGCTCAATGTATTCTCCTTTTTGATTCACCCCCAACGGATGAGCCTCGATTCACTCGGGGTTGGTCTTGAAGGATACCACCACACCTTTACAAACTTCTCGGAGCACACAACAAACAAGGAAGCTTTCGGGACGGACACGTAGCCTCCTAGGCGCCAAAGCTCCAAGAGTAACAAGTCAACGGTGATGAAATCTTGAGGCGAACAACAAAGTATTGGAGTGTTTAGGGGGTTGGGGGAGGGAGGATCCAAGATTTTGAGGTATGTCAAGGGTGGAGTGGCTTGGAGAAGGATTAGGGTCAAAGGAGCAAGAAGGGGTGGTATTTATACTCCCCCATCTCAGATCTAGCCGTTGCCCCGGGTGATCCTAGGCACCCAGAGTGGTGGTGAGAAGAAAACCCACCGACCTAGCCAGGAGACCGGACACCAAGGGGTTTAGGACCACGGGCTCCCGGAGAGGTCAAAGAGAAAAACCTTGAGCCAGGCCACACGGGGTGGTCAGAGGGCATCCACCTAGCCCGGGCACCCGGGGGTCCAGGACCCCAGGCACCTGGGGTAGTCAGAGAGGTACATGGACTTTTCGAAAGATAATCCCGAAAACCAACATAAAGAAAATATATGATGTTCGCACTAACCCTAATCACCGTGACCCCTCGTGATAGTGCAGCAGTTCCTATGATTCAAAAGTAACCGATAATATCTTTCGAGTCCAAAGAATGCCTTATTTTTTCTTGTTGGATAAAGTGGGGCCACACAAGTCCGTAGACGTCACCGAGAAACCAATGTCCTGAGATAAACTAGATAGCCGACATTAGTCCTCACAAATCGTATTGTGATCAATACCAAAACCGCAATCAGGGGCAATTGCACTTTTTGTTGTGGTGTTTAGTACTATCTTTGGATGCTCTCAGTGACAGCGTGGGTTATCCATAGATGTGGAATACAAACTCTAAGGTGTGCTCTTGTAGTCCCTACACAATTCTCGTCCTCTTTTGATCCACAAAAGAATGATCTCCGAGTAACGTCTTCCTTGCATGTTTTTTGAGGAAATATCATATGTTTCAATTATGTTAATGTTTTTGGGGGTTTCCATTATTGGAAATATGCCCTAGAGGCAAATAATAAAGTATGTTTTCATTAGTTCATAATAAGTTTTATACTATGATATAATTGTATTAAGAGGAAACTTTAATACACGTGTGGTATACAAACAACTAGGTCCCTAGTTAACTCTAGCATGCTAGTTCATTGGGCAATTGATGATCAAGGTTTCCTCATCATGGAGACACATACGTCCATTGACAATGAAGTCATGTCATTAGGAGAATGATATGATGGACACACACACACACCTAAAGTGTTGCAATGTGATCCTGTCACATAGTTCAACATTGCGATAACTTAATAACGTAGTGACCCCATTCATAGAACTTAATGATCATATGTAATTTCTATCTATTAGGATGATTTGAGTGTATCAACCGTTACACCGTAATAGGGTAACCATAAAGGTTCATCTTGGGTATTCCAAAGTAGATATGTTGAGGAGTATGGATCGATCAGATCGGGATTTGTCCATCCGAGTGACAGATACATACTCTGGGCCCACTCGGTAATATTACATAATAAAGATTGCAATCATGTGACTAGTTCACGAGGTTGTAATATCACATGACGAGTAAATATGTTTGTTAGTAACGAAGATGAACTAGGTATTGGATACCGACGATCAAACCTCGGACAAACTAAGTACCGTATGACAAAGGGATCAGGACTCAACCTAACGGTTCAAACGATGAAGTTAATTCGATGGAAGCACATGGGCCATCAAGGATTGTCACCTTATCCCACATGATGGTCATTGGTCAGAGAGTGTGGGCACCCCGGACTATATGTCCGAAGCGGCTAGTTGTGCATACCGTCATGCTCCCATGATCAGTGTCACATGACGCACAACTCGACAATGGATATCACAGTCACAAGTTCATACAGTACCGAATAAAAAGTCATACATCAACATAGTCTTACCCGGCCTCATCGGGCTCGAATGGCAGCGGAATAAGCAAAATCAAGATAGATAGCAGAGTCACAATCCACAGGTAAAGCTTAGAGCGTAGCACATCCTAGTACTCGTCAGTTGCGTCATCGTCAAATACCTGCTCCTCCAAGCCTGGACGATTGAATAACCAGGGACAAAGCCGTGAGTACATACAAAGTACTCGCAAACCACCTAAAGAAAGGAACAAAGATTTTTGTACAAGAAAATAATGGGATGGCTATATGGTGGAGTTTAACCTGGGGGAACCTAACTACTCAATATTAGTTAAGTTGGCAACATTTTATCCTTGGAAAATTTTAATCCCACAATTATATTTGATTTAATCATGTCCAACCCTTTTCATACCAACATCATCATCGAGAACCATAATCTCAGTACTAGAATTTCTCATCTATTCCCCACAAAGTGTGGCCTCACTAGCTGTCCATGACCGTGGACTCCGGCTACTCGAATAGTTTTCACTCTGCAGAGGTTGTACACTTTACCCCCAACATTCGATACATCCGCCGTGAGTCCCCACGGTTCGTCATACCTCAGTATGCGCTTTTCGGATAATCGACCGTAGTCTTCCCCTTGTCTATTCTAGTACAGGTGAATCTACCCCTTGCGTACTACATGGACTGTCCACGTGCCAGGTCATGCTCCTCTTGGACCCAAGCCTGCACCGTAGCCGAATAGCACCAAGGTTCCCTCTGACACCAAGCCTAGAAAATTTCACCACTCAACTTCGAGGGCTATCAGATTCGTGGAATCAAACATCCATGTGTAGTTATAAGACCCCCATACTAAGATAAATAAGTTTCCAACTAGCCCTGTCCCATACCAGAGTATTGTGGTTGTATTGTAAGACTAGGTATCGGCGGCACTTATAGAGAGTCCCTCCTGACTTTGAATATGTTCAACGATGTTTCCAACAACCACAATCTTGGCCATCACATATTCTTAGATGTATGCCAATTCATTAGGGTGGAGCAAGATTACTCAAGTTATTATGTTGTCATTAGTCCTTTAGCAAGGCTAGGGATCAAGATCATCGGTGTCTAATTTCTTTCTCCCAAATAGGTAGGCTTACAAGGTATGTGGTGTTTCACCTAATATCTAATACAATCCCATCCCAAAAATGATACTCCCTCCGTTCCTAGATATAAGGTGTATAGTTTTTTTAATAAAAGTTCAAAATATAAGGTGTATTGCGTTGTACCACTCGTGTGGGATTTTTTTTTTTAAATAATTTATCATGTTTCTTTATCTCTTGCAAACCCCTCTATCTTCTCATGTCAATTAGCTATGTGTAATCCCATCCAAACCTAGTGTAAATTTTCCTCAATGTGTGTTCTTTAATCTTCGTGCCAAAAACTATACACCTTATATCAAGGAACGGAGGGAGTATAATAGTAGCATGATATATAATATAGTACAAAGAAAGTAAAAATGTAGGACAAGGGTTTGATTTTTGAAGATGGCTTTCCTTCCTCGTCGTTGTCTCCTGGTACGACGTCTTCGGCTTAGGAGGAGTCTTCACCTGCAACGTCAAGCGTCTCGTCTACACGTTGCGGAAAATAAACACATGATTACAAACAAGGCATTAACAAACAAGACATGCATACAATTGCCACTCAAACATATCCATAGCACCATAACAATGTCCTAACATGAGGGTAACAATTTTTATTCGGGGTTGGTTTAACAATGTGAATATTAAGCCGGCAACATAACAAACAAGTAACAACAAAATTAATAAAAATATACACAATTATGTCATGGTATTTAGTTTATTAAAGCCTTAGCTGAAAACAATATTTTTAAGTTGCCTTAGGATCATATCACAATTTGTATTTTAATTCCACTCAATAAGTTCACCACAATAATAATGCTCACAAGTTTATCCCACAACTTACTAAATGATTCAACATAACACAAGAGTAGAATGTCTAATGCATGATTAACAAGTTATTTAAGGTGGTGTAGCTTAAGATTTTTTTTTACCAAAGGACAAAATATCACAAGTTGGTAACAAGGATAAATTCTTTAATTATGATTTAGTTTAACATGGGATTAACAAGCATTTAACAAAGATAACATAAAATTCTATTAGAATTTTTCCTTTACGTAGAATTTAATACATGCCTCAACATGTTAAATACGTATTACTTTTAGGGCAGGTTAACGTGGTTATTAAAGTGGAGCAATCAACAAGATTAAAGAATAATAATGCCCATAATAGAAAAGTTCATATCAATTCCTTCTTTTATTTCAACAATATATATTTTTAGTTATTTTATTATTTTTATTAAGTAAATTCATAACAATTTCCTACTGACCAGGTGCAATTTTAATAAGCTAACAATTTAACATCTCTAACATAAATTTAATAGAAATTAAATAAGCAATCAAATTAATAATAAATGGTCACAACTTAATTTTATCAAATCAAAATTCTGCACATTTAGAAAAATAAAGCATCATTTTAGAATCATCACACAATTTGTTTCACATTTTTCTGACATATAGATATTTTTCTAAAACTATTTTGGTTTTGCAGATCTAATAAAAAGGAAAAGACTTCAGCAAGCCGGACTGTGGCTATATTATGCCCACGGGTATTTTTATCCAGTGGGACGAGCCCGTGCAATGCGGCGTGCTGTTTTTTTTTTTGAGCAAAGGGGTACAAAGAGATCCTGGGCGTTGGATCTGGGCTGATCCAACGACCCACGACCATCTCCTTCCTCCCGCTCAGGTAGGGCATGGGAGAAACTCCCATGGCATCCAGGGGCGTGGGGAGGGCTCACCGGAGGGGCTCGGGGCGGGGGCCGACGATGGGGAGTGGCGGAGGACGTAGAGGAGGGCCCCGGGGTTCCGTTTTTGGCGAAAAGAGTTGCGGGAGACGTCGGCACAGCGGTCCTGCTCGGGGTATACTTGAGACGGCGGCGAAGCTCGGGGAGGCTCCTCCAAGCCGCGGAGGTGGCCACCTCCGCCTGGTGGCGTGCTGCTCCTAGACGGTGACGCGTGCAGGTGGAGAGGCGGGACCGTGGCGTTGGTGCGGCTCGGTGCAGCGGCGACGTATAGCTCGCCGGGTTCGGCTCGTTGGCCTCCGGCGCTCCGGTTCAGGGAGGGGGCGGCGCTCCTCGTCGGCTCTCCACTCCTCCCTTCCTTCGTTCTTCTCTTCCTCTTCTTCTCGTCCTCCTTTCCTCCTCTCTTTCTTCCTCTCTTTCTTCTCTGTTTCTCTCTTGCTCGGGCTAGGCTAGAGGGGCAAGGCTGCCAAGGTGGCTAAGTGGAGCAGGATGGAGAGGTGAGGAGGGGCTGGGTATGGTGTTGTATTTTCGTGAGGTGGAAGGGGATCCAGGGGCTCCTTTTTATAGCCGAGCAGGGTGCTTTGGCTAGGCGAGAAAACGTACGAGGCGCACTGGCTCGAGCGGGAAAGGTGCAACCGGCGAGCGGGATCGAAAGGCGATCAACGGTGCACTAGCAGGGAGCGATCCGTGGGTTCGTCCTCTACTGGATGGTGAGGGCGGTGGCTGGCTGGTTCTGGCGAGGGAATCCTCGCGAGCACGCGTACGAGACCAGGGCTGCAGGGCGTGCATGGCTTGGCCAATCGGGAGGGCATGGGAGAGTTGTCTATGCCCTAGGGCTGACAGAGTGAGAGGGGAGGTTGGTTGGCGTGGGGGAGGTGCTTCTGGGGAAGGGGCTTCCTAGGGGAGAGAGACTCGGGTGAGAGGGAGAGAGAATCGGGAGAGAGAGAGAACAGAGAGAGGGAGAGATATAGGAGGGAGAGAGAAGGAGATAGGAGAGGCTTCGGCCTCTCTCTCCAATCCTCTCCAGATCCTTGGTTTCCAAGGAAATATGGAGAGAGAGAGGGCTAGGGGCTAGGTGGGTGGTTAGGGTAGTTTAGGTGTTGTTTATTTTCCTATTTAATTTTTATTTAAATGAGGTTTTAATCGATTTAAACATAGACAAAAAAAACTGCCATCTAGGTGTTTGTGGAAATGCCTAAAAGGACTTGAACTTGAATTTCTGGGAATTTACATAATTAATTTTGTTTTGAACTTGCTTAGATGATCACAATATTATTAGTGATATTCTCCTCATTTAAAAGGGTTCCAAATTTCTTTTCTTTGGTTATCTTTAATATGCATTCATTATTTTATGAATGAATTTGTGTGACTTATAGTATTTTAAAAGAATTATATTTTTCTGAAATCTTTTAGTTCCACATGCACACTTCATAATGCTAAACAAAGCAACAACAAAAGATAGGCAAAAAGAATCAACAGATGAACAATGTGAGTGGGTGCAAAAGTTATAAGTGGTATGAGGGTCTTAGCTATATAGATGACAGGGTTTAGGTTGATCTTGCTTGTGATCATGCTAAGATGATCAACAGTATGGATTGGTAGTGACTAAAACTATTCACACACGTGTATCAACAACACATGATAGTAACACAAGTTCCCCTTTGCACGACAAGCAACACCATGATCATTTATATCTATGTGTTCTATTATGCGTCATAGCATTTTATGTGATTTTTAATGATCATTGTTTTAATTCATTTTGATTTGGCACAAATTTATCTCCTTAGGGTTTTGGTAGGTCTTAAGAGATTATTATACTAATTATATTCCTAAAAACAAATGAGGTTTATTCCCCATATATTTGTTTAATGAACGAGAGAAAAATATCTAATGGAATTAACACAACAATAAAGGTAAATTTCAAAGGAAGGCTAAATGATACTATGGTTTGAATTATTACTATATTTTGATCATGTTCTGTTTTTTGTGAACATCTTTAAATGATTTGCATACATGGGGGAGAGATGATCTTCACAACATCCACTTGTTTATCTATGTACCACAAAATGATCAACACTACATCCATGATTATCTACTTGGCATTAAATTCAAACAACATGATCACCTCATGTTCATCTTTTGACTACATGCAAGATCATGATCATCTCTAAACACACACACATTCAAACATTCATTCATCATCACACCACTGCAAGAAAAAAGTTTTTGTTGTCCCTCAATTTTTGGTCATCCACTAGCGACTTATATCACATGCTATAATTTTTGGGGTGTGACAGAGAGTGTCTCGATCATGTCTGTTGTTGCCCTAATCGTAGAGTGTCACCCTTAAGGGTATTTGACGCATTAAGGATAGATGTCAGAGAAATAAGAGAGAACTATGAAATCATTTCGAAGGGGTGTCGGAAAAAGTTCCGAGGTTCTGAATTGTTCGAGAAGTTATTTGAATATGTTTTAGTATTTAATTAAATGAATTAAATATTAAAATATAATTTAAATAATTAAATGGAATAATGATTCTTTTATTTTTCTTTAAAAGAGAGAAAAAAAAGGCTTGGCTCCATGGGCCATGGGGCCCATGTAGCCAAGTGTCCATTAGCCACCACGCCATGGGCAAACTAGCCATGTGGTACTACTTTTTAGTACCACATGGCTAGTTGACAGGCATTCACAACCCTTTTTCCCCTATATATGAAATTGAGGTTGCCCTTTTTCTACAATAGAAAATTCCAGATAAATTTTGTTGATCTCTCGCTCCCTTTCTCCTTCCTATGATCAGACTCCCCTTGTTTAGAGTCTACACTAGGTCGGAATCGGGATCCGAATCCATCTTTTTCGGCTACTCGCCTGGTTCGGAGCCCGGAGGGAACAACGGGTACACCGTATCTATGTAATCCCACGAGGTGCTTCACTTTCGGTACTCCTTCATCGTTGAGGTCATGTCATGCATGTCTTCACCGACAACGATCTGACGGGGACGTAATCCCGTCATCGGTCTTCAAGGACAGGGTGGCTTCTGGAGTCGTTGAGGATCTCCGTCGCATCGAGGATCGGCTGGTACGACTAAATCAACCACGTTCACGTGGGAACGTTTCCCGCTTAAGGGACTACATACTAGTATGTTACTGTTTTCCTTCTATTACTTACATCAGCATAGCATAGGTCTTGGGTTTGGGCATCGGGTAGGTTGGAAAAATTATTGTTTTCTGCCCCGAGCCCCAACAACCACTAGTGAAAGTATGAAGTCTAGGACTTATTTCCAAGTGTTCTAATACTGTTTGTGCTCACTTTTGTCACTTGCTACCTTGCTGTAATTTTTATTACAGATTTATATTACCTTGCTTTGCCACACCTATCACCCATATTTAAACATCTCTTCGCCGAACTAGTGCACCTATACAATTTAACATTGTATTAGGTGTGTTGGGGACACAAGAGACTTCTTGTATCTTAATTGCATGGTTGCTTGAGAGATACCATCTTCAACCTCTACTTCCCTGAATTCGATAAACCTTAGGTCATCCACTTGAGGGAAATTTGTTGCTACCCTAAATCTCTGCACTTGGAGGCTCAACATAGTCTACAAGAATATAAGCGTTGATGGCTTCTCGCCCCTCGTTGGTTACCCCAAGTGGAAGGTTGAGATGTAGCTAGCAGTAAATTCCCCTTGGCGAAGATACCAAGGTTTGAGTCGACCAGTCTGGGGGCCCTCTGGCTCCCCTCTAGCGCACCTTCTGGTCCTGGGTCCCTCTGGGTGCGTGGATTTTCCGTGACTTGTCTAGGAATTTTCTGAAGTACCTAAAAATCCATATTCATGCACACAAGAAAACCATACAGGCAACTCTACTGAAAACAGCGTCAGTCCGGGTTAGTTTAGTTCAGATCATGCAAGAATGAGGCCAAAACAATAGCAAAAGTGTTTGAAAAAATAGATACGTTTGAGGCGTATGAACTCCCCCAAGCTTAGCATGTTACTTGTCCTCAAGCAATTCAGTTCAACGAACTAGAAGCGACAAACAAAACTTTGACAAACTCTTTTGCTTCATTAGATGTATATAAGCATCAACTATGAAAAGAGTTTAGCAAGTATTGAAACAATTCTACATGGACAATGCACGAAGCAATCCTTCTTTCATGTGATCAATCACAAACAACCAAAAGTAAATAATATGCTGCTGAAAATGAAGACAGGATCACAATGCACATAGCTTGAACATACTAGAGTGGTATCTCACTAGCCTCCTTGAGTGAAGCAAAACATAAATGCAGAAACTCCTCCGGAGTTTTAAAGGAGACTGGAACTAAGAATTTCAGAACAAGTAATATCACAATAATGCAGAAGACAATGTGGTACTTTGGGACAATGCACATTACACTCACAATGAAAATTATGCTCTCAATAGTTGGTGCTTTGAAGAAATAAGGTGGAGACTCTCGAACCATGGCTTTTTATGGCAAGGTTGAAAACCCGTGGCTGGAAGCAAAGACTAAACATGTACTAGAGCTCGCAGTTTTTGAAAACAGAGATAAAATTCTTTTGGGAAGTGCAACTTTCCAGTCAACGGTAAACGGTAAAGGTTTCTCAATATCTCCCATACCAACCACATTAATGGCAGTTCCCATGCTTTTTTTTCTTACACTTATGTTCCCTTATCCATCTATCATTTCACGGTCTATGGTGCCTTTTATTTTTCCTCAAGTATGGAAGAAAGTTCTCGTTCCATCTATCATTAGCACCATTTGACCCATTTCATTCCATCATCAAGTATGGGGGAAGTGTAATTTTTTATAAATTGTGAAACAAGTGAGAACTGGGCATTCTCCAGACCGGCCTCTGCCTCATAAATTTGACTAGTTAAAACTTTGTCAAGGAGTAAAACATTTTTGGCATGGAAGATACTGATTTTCCCTCACCGCACCATGACCTTATACGGTTACAAAAAGGAAACTTTTGAATGAATTTTGAGATGGTACAAGAAAGTCTTCGTTAGGGATGGCATGTAAATACCATATATAGGAACGTATGGTGGACTCATGTGGAATAACTGGTTTGAAAGGATTTTGGATGCACAAGCAGAATTCCGCTTAGTGCAAGCGAAGGCTAGCAAAAGACTGGGAAGCGACCGACTAGAGAGAAATAACGGTCATAATCATGCAGAGCGACAAAGCAACATTGAATCGGGCATGAAAGTGATATAACTATTCTGAAATAAAAAAGATCATCAAGACATGATAGAATTTTTAGTCATAAACATGTGTGAACATGTGCCAAGTCAATCCAAGAATTCTCTGAAGGGAAATACCACTTCAATATGCCAAGCCATGAACAATGCAATGCATGTAAATCATTTCAACAACACATTACGCACTCTAGCTATTTGAGATTAGCCACAAAGAAAGCATGAACCACTGCGAAAGCATTGTAAACATAACACTATGTCGCTACAAGCTGGTCTCTAGGTCATAAGTACATGCATATGTACAAATGTAAAAAAAAAAGAGTTCATACCGGTTTTCCTTGTTGCATCCCTTCCGTCGATCTTCGTCATTACTGCCTTGTCACTTGCACGATCGAGGGTAGGAAAATATAATCAAGTGCAAATGCCATCACGGACTCGAGCTGAACTCTGCAAACAAAGCAAACTAAATAGAGAAAGGAAATCTTTTTTGGGTTTTTTCAAAGGTTTAACGATAGAAAAATAAAGGAGAAATCTTCTTGTTGTTTTTGCAAAATAAGGGGGAACAAAGAAGAACAAGCAAAAACTTCGAAAAGATCAAAGTGAACAACATAAAACGGATAATACAATGGAAGGGGGAGAAGGGCACGTACTCCCCCAAGCTTAGGCTTTTGGCCTAAGTTGGTATCGGCTACTGCGGTCCCCAGGACCCTCCAGCTCCGAGGTAGTACTGGTGCGTCCACTGGTCGTACGGGTCTTCAGACGCGTACACCGAAGTCTTGGGATCCTACCACGAAGAAGGCTCCGCGCTCCAAGTAGAAGAGGACCCTTCACCCCACTGGGTAACGGGCTCCTCCTCATCAGGCACAACCCCCTCCATGGGGTTATGAAACTACTGCTGGGCCACAAACTCATCAAACTAGATAATGTTCAAGGACCATCCGTTCCTGCGATTATAATCAAACAAAAGAGGTGTAGGTAGACGGATCTCCCGAATAGTGGTCAGTCCAAACCTCAGAATATAATTAAGGTTACCAAACTCGGAAGTCCTGGTAACAAACTCATGCCTCTTCATGGTAGCAAGGTCAAAGCTTATAAAAGGAAAAGGCTCATCATCAGGATGTGCGGTGCGCTAAAGAGACTCAAGAATAAGTGTGGCATAAACGCCACCAAAGAGATCTCCCTTATTGCCATTAGCACCAAGGCGGCGAGCAATCAAGGCACCCACATTATACTTACTCTCCCTTAAGAGGGCGTTCACCAGGATAGCAACATCCGGCGCAGAACTGTTGCTCGTTTTGTCACGAGCTAACACCCCTCTAGCAATAAAATATGCGAAATACTTGAGATGGGGAAACAAGATGCTAGAAATCTTCGAACATTGGACATCCTTCGTGTCTTGGCTATAAAGAGAGTTGAAGAGAGTCCTCAGCTCGGCGGGCTGAGAGTTCATCTTTGTCGTCTTTCCAGCGTTCGGCACACCTATTATTTCACAAAATCTTGCCAATGGCATGGTCAAAAGATCATCATAAATTCTAAACTCAACAATACCAGCATCATGATTATATCTGAAACTATTAATAAAATAGGAGATGAGTTTGTGATACTGAGCAACACGGCATGTTGCAAGCCGTGTCAAACCTGCATTGGCACAAAGGATGTAAAACTCCTCCTTGATGCCATCAGCTTCAAGGAAAACTTAGCACGGGTACGTCATTGCACGTTCCGGATTTGTCTATTCTAACAACTCTAGGGGCACATGAGGGTGTGAAGGAGAAGACAGATGTGTACAAACTGGAGAAGACAGAATGGCTCCCCCGCTCCCTCTCTCCCTCTCCACCACCACGCCACCCACCAACCAAGATTTCCTTGCCGCCGACCATGGAGTGCTCTAAGGTGCCATGGAGGGCCTCCTACACTGGGATTTCAACCCCGGCCTCGTGGTTTAGGATCAGGTTCGTCGTCGATTTCGTTCTACAGTTCATTTCTCTCCTCACAATGGCACCCAAGAGTTCTTTTTGGTTGCGTCCTTCTCCTCTGCTTCCTTCCCTCTTTCATGTTCTTCGGTTGCACTTGCTCTCCAATGTTGCATTGGTGGATTAGCAGAGGGTTTCAATGTTGTTCATACTAGATGATACCCCACGCGTTGCTGTGGGAACCGTTAAGAAAGAATTTATTTATTTTAAACATGTGAAAAATATGAAATATAGTACGTATAATTTAAAAAAATTAAATATTGTTTAAAGTAAAAATCTAAGAAAAATTCATGAAAAATCCAAAAATGAGTTTAATTTTTTGTTGTTTTAAGTTAGTTACCTGACAATATATCGGTGAGATGATATGAAAAAAATAACATTGAGTAGAGGCAGTGAAGACGTGTCCACCCTTGGCCAGCCCTAAAACAATTATAGCAACTATGGATGTGTATTTCTAAAAAAACATATAGAAAAATAAAATGCGATGTAACGCATAATTTGATTTTCTATAAAGAAAGTCCCTTATAAATTATGAAGTTGAGTGCATACAATAGTTGTTTTTTATTTGTGATAGATTGCATGCACATGCAAAGTTAATGGGAGCATGTGCATGAAGAGTTAGTGGAAGAGTATTTACATGGTGGACCTACTTATTGATGTGGATAGCTTGCATGCCAAGATAAATAGGTTAGTGGGGATGAACTATTTAGGTATTATAGATGGGTGATCAGAAGTATCGGTTTTCAGTGGCCTCAAATCAAGTGGGTCACTTCATCTATCATCTTAAAGATCGGATTTGGTCCGACTTTGTCTGCCATTTCACTCTATACAAGAAGTCAAGTGTTTCTAGGCCATTGGGTTTATCTGGATGGTCAGAAGATTGTGAAATGGGCAAAATTACTAGCCGCTCTCCAGCTAGTGTGCGTTCGAACTTGGATTTCTTACGTGATAGTGCGCGTCATGATCATTCTTCTGCTTCTGAGCTTGCTAAATTTGGTTTTTGGACTGATACACCCAACAATTTACAAAGTCTCTTCGATCATGCAGTGGATGAAGCTCTTTCTCCGATGGCCTTTGCATCAGGTTTGAATCAGTGTAATTTGGCAACAGCAAATCCGGTTAATGTTTCCTTGAACGGTAAAACATGTTCCCTCAAGTTTGGAATATTTGATTCGGTGGCCCATTTGACCGACAGCTTTAAATCAAATTTTATGGTAAATCTTTCCTGTTATCGCCCAATGATAGTCTGTCTCCTTTGGATTTGGAAAGGGTCATTGATTTGCGTCAAGTTGAGTATTCGAATTCAGAGATATGCCAAATTTTGAAGGTCAGTAAAATTCCGAATAATACGGATATCTATAATTCTCTCGGAAGGTGTTCGATTTGTGAATCCCACAATCACAAGAGCCATGATTGTAAGGCTACCATATGTGAAGCATGCAGCAATTTCCATAGAGCATGTTTCTGTACCACGGGCCCTGTGGTGATTTCATGCACTACATGTAATAGTAACAGGCATGAGTATCTTTTCTGCCCGGCTAGATGGAAATGCACTAAATGCAATTTATTGGGGCATACCCATAATGGCTGTCACTTTTGTAGGAATGCTAGGTAATTTTGGAAACCCAGACATTTCCATCCATCACAACAGGATATGAGACAACACCCACATACACAATCACATGGATTCCTCCATCCGCACCCCAGGACACAACATTTGGTTTGGAGACCTGAACTAGGTAACATATCGGACGATACGATTGTGCAAAAACCTATAACATCTCATATTACGTCGTTGGCTCAGTCTGAAAAATTGTCATCTCCACCACTCTGCGCTTCTGCCGAACAACCCATGGCAAACTTTCTAGTAAACCTGTACGAGCTCCTTCCGTTGGGCGCTTAGATGGAGAGAGGTCCGGACACTCCAATGGCTCGTAGCACGATCGTGGTGGATGATCCACCTCTGAGTCATGAAAGGTATGCGATTGTTACGGTTCATCCTGCAATTCCTGATCATCACAAACGTCTAGTTCTCCAAGAGGTGGTCAAAATTGTTACTGAGGATTTTGGTTTGGTAATCCCGGAGTCGTTTGTTTATCCTGTGGGTGTGGGGATGTTTGCATTTGAGGATGTCATGATCCGTGATCAATACATTCAAGAAAGCCCACATGAGTTAGATGAGGATTCAACCTCAACCTTTTCTTTTGTGCCCCATGATGATGAGACTCTGCCCTTTCCAGTATGTTGCCTGGATAGTTTTCCTTGCTTTTCCTATGTATTACCAGACAAAATACTATATTAACAAGGTGGTTTCTTGCTTTGGGAAGCTTGACTTGTGGCATAGGCCATGTCATAACAAAGAGCGAGTACTTGTTCGAGTCATCATCAGTGACATTGCACTGGTCCCTTATAGCATGGTGGTTCGTCGGAGTAGTTCTTTGTCGGGTACGGACGCTCTTGGTCTGTGCACAGCAGTGGTGCTTTGATCAGCAACAACTCCAACAAGCACATATAGATGAAGCATGGAACCAAGGTTTGGCTGAAAATGTGTACAATGAAGATGCTGATGGGTGGAGAGCCTGGCCTGTGAATCCCCTTACCTATCGTGGCGTTAATCTGAGACGCTACTTCCAGTATGAGGGTCCTTCCCTCATGAATGGGGTAGCCTTTGAGAAGAATGTCTCTGATGACCCACAGGATGAGTGGTCGATGTACTCTGCTGAGTCTGCAGTGGCGGATGACCTGGTTAATGGACTTCCCAATGCACAATTCCAATATCTTCGTGCGGAAGGTGATACTATGACTGTTTCTGTGCCATTGTCGCCAGCTTTCTTAGACTGGGTGAGGTTTATGTACACTTAGAGTCTCGTTCGCCGTATACAGGAGCCCACTGAGACTTTTTTTGATCCGCAACCTGTGCATCTTCCATTCAATCCGACGGATCTACTGGATGCGTTCTTCTTGGCATACCGTAATGCAGTCTGGGATACTAGCATCACAAGTCGTGCCATTCCCATTGGAAATCTGAATGTGAACAACCATGTGGTCATACCGCTTGAGATCTGGAACATGTCCATCAACTCTGAGCCCACTCAAATTGAGCCCGTCTATGTGGTCCAGGAAGAGCCCGAGGCCCAACTTACCGATTTGGATGTTGATGCTTCCGTCCCTGAATATTCTGCTGATGTGGTTGTTCTGGAGGATGAGGCGACTGATCCTGCACTCACTGTGAATACAGATGTCCCTTCCCATGTTGATGGTACATCTATAGGGGATATGACTACATCTAGCCCGATGGATGCTCTGATTCAGAACATGTTGGTGTGAGAGAAAGCTCCAATTGATACCTCCAAGCTCAAGCGCAGCCCTAGATCAAACAAGTATGATGGGTTCAAAGTTCCCGCTGTTTCTAAAGGCAAGCCTGTGGTCTCCAAGGTTAAACAGCGCCGGGCTCCCTAGTCTCATGTTTCTGTCACTCAAGCTAGACATCGGGGGGCATGAACCCACAATCAAGCATAACGCTCCCTCTTGGAGTACCTATCTACTACTTGGCCAAAGCAATAAAAAGCAATGGAGAACATGCAAGAATTGCTCAAGAACAAAATATAAAAGGAGAACCAAATATATAACTCATCACAATCTGAACATAATCTCATAGTCCATCGGATACCAGCAAACACAGCATAGCAACAGCAGAAAGAATTACATAGATGCCTTGATCATGTAGGGCAGCTCAGGAGGGCTATGAATTGAAGCAAAAGATTGGAGAGAAGACATCACATAGCTACTGGTCATGGACTCATGGTCCAAGGGGGACTACTCACGGCAGATCCGGGAAGCGCTCATGGTGGTGTAGAAGCTCCCGGAGGTCAATCCTACCTCTGACAGGGTGCCGGGAAGAGGTCTTCTGGTGCTCCCGATCATGGAAGCGAGGCGGCGGCGGAACAGAGGTGAAAATCACGATGCGGGGTTCCTCTCGAGGGTTTCCATGACGAGGTGTAAATATAGGCCGAAGGGGGGCATCAAGGGGTGGACCCTCCCCCTAGGTGCCCTGGTGGCGCGGCCAAGAGTGCGGTCGTGCCACCTGGCCGCCTGGGAGGGAGGTGGCCCCCTCCGGCTCACCTTCGGGCTTCGTGAAGCTTTCGTTGCGCTGATATTTATATATTTTTCTGGCATTTACTGGGCAGTGTAAATATGGTTTAAAATCTGCAATTCACAGACATCAGCAGGCATAAACTAGCACTGGGTGCACTGAGTTAGTAGGTTAGTCCAAATATGTGTAAAAAGGTATGAAAGTGTAGCAACACACATAGCAATATCACCCAAAAGAGCATGGAACAAGCAGAAATTATAGATACGTTTGGGACGTATCAAGCGTGTGTAGAAATCAAGCTATTTCTAGGGCCGTTGCCGGGGAAGTAAGGTAAGAGGTAGTCACACTATCGCAAGGAAGCTATTTCTTGCAAGGAGGTGAGTGCTTGAAGGTATATCTTTAGATCTTGCAATTAAATATTTTTGCTTCTTGTTATTATTTTCACTAGTTAGGCTTATGAAAAATAATAATAAAATGAGAGAGATTTATGAGCTCTATCTTGAATTATGTTATGAAGTGTTTGAAGAGAAAATTTAAAATAAACTATGGAACTATATTATTTACATAACACTCATGATAGTAGCAATGTTATTAGTATGTCTTCTTTGAATACCTTTGATGCTAGAGATATGTAAAGCCATAAGCTTGGGGATGCTATGTTTGATGAGGATGATATTAATAGCCCCCCAATTTTGATGGGAACACTACTGGAAAAAAGCACTTTAATGACGCACTACATTTGGACATTAATGTCGCACATAAGGTGTGCCATTACTACCACGCCATTAATAGCACTTAGTAATGGTGCACATTTGGTGAGTCATTATTATCCTAGACAGTAATGGCGCACCAGGAGTGCGCCATTACTATGGCCACAAGTGCGCCATTTTTATGAGGGCTGTAATGGCGCACGTCTGAGTGCGCCACTACTGGTCCCACCATATGTGCTTCTTGTGTTCTGGTCCCTAATGGCACACTTTTTAGGGAGTGCGTCATTGGTTTGTTTCCCTACATGCTTCAGTAAAGTGCACAATGTGCGCTATTACTATGTTTATTAATATATTTTTATTTTGCTTTTCTGTATTTGCAGCGGTTACAAAATACATTAGGTACAACACAGATATAAATAGCACAACATATAAAGAACAGATTTATCGAATACAACAGAAGATTAGTCTCCGAATACAATTCATCATATTAGTCTCCGAATTCAAAATACCGAACAAATTAGTTAGAACATTACAAGTCTCAAGTAGCGAGTTAATTTGTCTTCACATTACAAGTCGATATCTAAACAACCATGACATAGAAGAAGAGGGTGGCGGTCACGATGAGCATCATCGCGACCAAAGTGATCTTCATCCGGTTCCTCCTCCGCTCCCTCCTCTCCCCCGCTAGATAGCGCGCGTATCTAGCTTCCGCCTCCGCCCTTGTGGGGTACCTTTTGTAACTGTTACCGCTAAAACGGTGAACCTGTCTCCGACAATCCTCCCAGTCATCGTAGACTCCGGGAATCCTACCAATGTACATGACATATCGTCTGCTTTATGCACTAGACAAACAAAACATTAATAGCAACTCATAGATAATATGTAAGTAGTACATACGTATACAACAAAATGAAGGACCAAAGGAAGAGAAAAGCAACACACATTAATAGCACAAAGCACGCGGTTCATGGTCCTAGTAATAAATAGCATCGACTACATATAAGTTGAATGACGACTGTTTAAACTCAGACATACGTACATACAAGTTCATAAAAGTTTATACATCACACAAGCTCTCATCAATAGTACATAACTACATAGCTAGGCGCATAGGCATCAAGACGTTTGGCTCCGCTCACGGGCCGGAGTGTGGATGAATTCGTCGTCTTTCGTGATGGTCATGAATGGGCGATCGCCGTCGGTCTGGAATCTTAGCATTGTATCTATTTCACTGTTGGACGGTTGGTTGTTGAGGTAAAACTCCCCCGTGTTACAAAGGAAATTTTCAGAGATGATTCCTGCCAAGTCTGACTGGATGCGGAAGAATTCTTGTATGAGGTCGGCGTCTTGGATTTCCGACAAGCGTGCGGCCCAGTCTTTGAGATGATTTGGTAGCGTAAGCTGCTGATGGTCCCATATGAACGCTCGCATGTGATGGAGGGCGTAGTAGGCATCCTTCTAACCGATAGGCGGCTGCTTGATGCAGGCAAACTTTGTTGAGTGAGTGAACACATGCGCGCTGATATGATCACAATTGCTAGTCTGTGTGCCATCAGCAAGGAAGAAAAACCTGCAGTTTCTTCTAGTTGTAATTTATCAAATAGTAAAGAGGACGCACAGATTATTTTTATTGGAGAAATTTCTGTCAGACTTATTGCTGCTCAAGAAATCAAGCCAAACTTCAGGACACCTCCAAGATGGTAAATAACGTGGCCAAAATAGATAATTAATATATTTAATATTAGTTACGAGATGTGCGTGCCATAGTGCTAGATTGTTAATTTTCTGAATTTCTTATGCTAGTCGGATGGAGTCCTGGTAGTGCCGGACATGGGAATACTAGTTTGTTTTGGATTCTAGTGATTAACGTGTCGGATAATTAATTAGTCAAGTCCTTAGTTAAGTTGTTAGTAGAGTCCGTTTCAAGTTAAACTAGCTTTGTCCGTTTCGCAAGTTTCACTGCCTATACAAAGGGCCGGCCACGGCCGATGTAGAGGGACAGTTTTTGGTATTGTGAGTTAATAGAAACACAGAAAAGGTTCCAGGTTGGGGGACACCAACATCGAGCGTTTTGCAATCCTTGCTGTGAGGATTTGTTTGCCGTGCGTGAGACACGCTGGATCTTTGTTTCAGTTTCTTGTTGATCTGAAGCTCTACTTCTATCATCTATTTTCTTCTCTAAAGTGTCGTGAAAGATCGGGCCGACGAACGACTCATCATCTAGTTGGTCTCCATCACGCGCCGTACCTAACAACTTCCTTCCTGAAGATGCCTCCAGATTTGGAGTAGCGCGAGAGAACCTCATCGAGAACTTTCTTGATATTTGTATAGTCTTTGTTCGACTCACAGTCCGGTTCGAAATACGTGGCCGTGGACCATTTCGGGCTCAGAGCGATGAGTACGCACTTTGTTTCATCACTGCAAATAACACGGATGTTAGGAGGAAAAGAACGACCGAAATCTAAGCAACCTAATGTACCTTATAGGGACGTGAGGGGATGACTTACTCGGGAAAGTAAGGCACGAGGAAGTTGTCCTTATCCTTGTTCGCCAGAATGACGCCTTCGAGGTAATCACTAGCGAGTCGCCGGTCCCCGGGGCTGGACAAGAGCTTGGCACGCATGTAGAAGGGTTCGACTATAACGATGTCCGGGGTCTTGTCTCTAATGATCCGCATATCCATACTGAGCGCAAATAGATGAATGAATGTGTAGTGCAGCTGAAAAAGGTGAAACATAGCAAAGATGTCATCAAACCACAGGAAGATCACAAGTCCGATGTCGCAAGCAACAAAGCCCTTTCCCTCCGATACCTTGGCAGTGAAAACCGGGTATGCCACATCATTCTCTCTGAGACGCCGCGTCTCTATTTTCAGAACAATGTCATGCAGACTCTTCATAGCACCGGTTGCAGCATCGAGCATTGCAGCAGATAGCATCGGCTTACCCGCCACATGCACCCTTGACATGATTCCGTCGGGTCTTGCTGGCCCGTCTTGAGCACGGATCTTCGGTGCCGGCTGGCTCGCAGTAGTGGGACCCTTCTTCCTTCTTGTTTGTCCCTTCTTCTTCGGCTTCTCATGTAATGGGACCTTTACCTGCTCAGAGACCGCCTTCCTGAGTATGTTGGGGCTGATAATATTTCGCGCCTCGGTCGTCTCAGCCTCGGTGAAGGCGGCAGCTGAAGGCATCTCCTGAGAACTGAACATTCAACGCTTATTGTTGCAATTCATCTCCGCGCTACGAGATGGGTGGTGAGAGTCTTTTGCACAAACATTGGGTTCTTGAGAAGCGGGCAGGAAAAGCTCGTCCATGTTGCACCCACCATGTTCGTTGAAGAACTCATTGACACGGGCAAATAGTGTGTTGGTGTTGGTGTTGCTCCGATCTTGTGCCACATCCATCTCCGTGGGGTGGTGGCCCGGATCAGCCGACGGTGTTGCAGCGGTCTTGCCATGGTTTGGTGCCGGCACGACTGGCGGTGGAGTGAAGTAGTCCCTAACCCCAAACGAATCTGACACTTTGGCCAAAGCATGCTCCAGCTCAAGCAGCCGCGAAGGTCCATCACTTCTTCTTCGTCGGCTCCAGGGGGTCGATAGGGAGGTAACAATTCGTCGTAACCATCCAGCACATGAATCAGTTGAACCCTATACACGTTGGTTGGCATCGGATTACCAGGGAACACGCGGTTGCCCGGTTGAATGATTTTTCCCAAGGAAACATCGAACAACTCCTCGTCCACGAAGTGGAGGAGAGTGCATGGAACGTTGGCGGCACCCTGCGAAAACATGTAGGCCGTCAAAGATGCCCAGTCAAAGGCAAAAGGAGATGAACTCATCAGCCAAGGCTTAGTTACCGTGATGGCTTCGAGCTCGGCTAATGTCGATGGACCGCTAACTGCGGGCGAGCATGTGACGGAGGGGGCGCATGCTCCTGAGGTGTCGTGTGTTGGTGTTTTACGCTCCAATACTTGCGCCGCCGCCGGGGTCAGAAACGCATTCGCCGCCGGGGGCACCAATGCGGCCGCAGTCGGGGACACCAACGCGACCGCAGCCGCGGGCACCGTCGTGGACGCCGCCGGGGTCAGAAACGCATCTGCCGCCGGGGACACCAACGCGGTCGCCGCCGGAGACACCGCTGCGGCTGCTGCCGCCACGTTGGAGTTGCTGCCCGTGAAGCTGAGAATCGGGGGCAACCCTTGTTGACCGCTCGCAAGCCAGTCTCGCATCATCAAAAACAAGGAAGACATCATGTTGGGGAGCGCCTGTCCAACTTATTGTTCGACAATGCTTGGAATCTGCTCCATTTTTTCCTTGAGTTGTGCCTCCGGCTGCTGCGCCGAGCTGCTAGTGCTTTTCTCCTTTCGCCCAGAGCTATAGTAGTCCGACCATTTTGTGGAACAACCTTTGTCGGACACACGACCAGCTGACGACGGCTTACTCAAGTTATCATTTTTCTTGAGTGTGTTCAACGCCCTATTTAAATAGTTGTCCCAAGGGGCGATACCCGGGGAACCCTTGCTGCTGCTTTCAGTTTCCTGCACAAGGAACGCGGGGCCATTCAGAAATTTGGCTTCATTAATTTTAAAATGCGACCATATGGAGCTAATTAAATAGGGGGGTATTCTTTACCAGAAGACACTCAAGCTCTTACACCTTCGGATCTGTCGTAAGCTCCCCTGTTACCGGGTTCCTCTTGTACTGGTCCCTGACATAGTTATCGGTAGGCTTATCTCCGTATTTATTGAAGAGGGGCGGTAGGCCTTGTGCGGCACGCTCCGCCTCCTCCTTGTCCCTTCTCGGTTCCGCCACTCTGTAACCGCAGGGACCGAGTCTGTGGATCCCTAAGTTCAACTCCCGCATATATTTCCCCCACTGACTCGATTCACTGGATGTGGTGTCCTCGCACTTGAGCTTGAACTCATGGTAGTAAGTTTCGCTGATCGGAGGATTTTCCTCCTTGATCTTCTCGTAACTAACACCCTTACTAATCATTTTCTTCACCGTGGTTCGCCAAGTAGCAAGGGATGTGCTCATCTTCGTGAGGGCAACACTGTTCACTTTATTCCTTAAGAGGTTTGTTTTTGCAAATTGAGCGAGGAACCGGTATCGGTTGTGCAGCTTCGTGAAGAGGAGGTTGCGCCAATTTGCTAGGTCGGGATGCCTTAGGTTCTCGGTGTTGATCGAGACGGTGCCCCGGAGAATGCACCGGAGTTATCCGGCGTACCCAATGACTAAATGCTCGGGCACCGTTGGAAGCCCATTTTTAGCCATTCGGTAAATTCCTCCTTGTCGGTGCCTAGCTTGCTCGGGTGCCTGTCCTTTTTTTGCTACTTCGGTTGGCTGCCATCTGTAGCTTGGTTGCCATCATCAGTGGCAGGATCGGCCTCGGCGGCACCACAATCATCCCCGCTAGTAGTTGTGTACTCGGGATCGGTAGAGTCATCCCCGATGCCCTCGTAGCGGGGTTGAGGTTGTTGATCATCGTCCATGCTCATCTCCCAATATTGCTTCTAGTGCGAACCGGAGGCCTCAACGTTGTCGGCAGTCTACACCCACTAAATAGGATAAGAAAAAATGCTACTGGAGTGATTGGATAAGATCAGAGTAGCTAGTATCTATTCTTCTCACATTTAGAGGAAAACTAGAAAAGGAAAAATAAAAAGGCAAGTTTTAGAAAATGTGGCCAAGTGAATATTTGCAACCAAAAAATAACTAGTCAATATAAATAACTAGAAAAAGTGCATGCAAAGCACCTTCTAGGTCAAGAAAATTAACAAAGGTCATGCACGAATTCACGAAAAAATTCGGCATAATCTTTGCTAATTTTCTTGAGCTACGATCCCATTCTCAACCGAAACGAAAATTAATCGACATTTTGGGAGAATGGGGTCATTATTTGTACCTACACAAAAAAGCGCCTACATGTAGGCACAACAAGCATATATATAGGCACAACCAGGTGCACAATGGACAAGTGACAAAAGCATACAATATATAAATAGAACTGTGAACAGAACTAAGCTATGGTTTCACCAAACACACTTCTCATCACAAGTTTCACAATGCAGTTTCTCCAAAAAAAATCAGTCTATATTACTGGTTGGTTACATCTCAGATTGGGGATAGTCCGTGCAACTATAGAAGTATAAGAAGGCCTTTCAAGTTTATCTTTAATAGAAGAATGCTTGTGATGATTTCTTTCCTTTCACTCTATTCACCAACTGCTTCAAGTCACTGAAATCCTGAAGGAAGAACATAGACTACATGGTGAGACATAAGGCACCCACACACACCCACGCGCACACGCACACGCCCACCCCCACCCACCCACACCCACACACCCACACACACACAGACACACACAATTTAGTTGGCACATTTAGGCAAACATACTGGTTAGTGGTCACTTACACAAGAAATTGAACTGTTAAGAGTAACTAGTTCTAGACACAATCACATGTGCTTCTAAAATAATTTACAGGAACCTAGAAACTGAAGCATAAAACCTACAGCTAATTAGATATGTGTGGAAAGAACGTTATTCATAAGGTAAATCATCTACACCTTTGAATCAATTAACTAATGTAGGAAATGTAAATATACCTACTTAATAGATAATCTGTGTACAACTACAATATAGAAGTGTTATTCTCTCAAAATGGAGAAAGATGCAACAGAGTAAGACTTAAATAGGTGGGAACAGCAATCAAACAAGAGCTAGATCATGTAGCCATGCACAGCACTGCCTATTCTAACATACCTTATGGTGTTCAGAGGTACAGTACATGAATAATGATCAAACAGATACACAATACTGCAAGGCAGAACAGGTGGTGGTGATTGCAAAAATTAAATAAGTTAACTCTACCAAGAGCAGAGCAACACACACATCTATTCTGAATGAGTGAATTTAACATGCCATATTACAGTACAGTTATTCACTAACTCACGCAGCCAGATGGCAGTCCCTACCAAATTGAAGCCAGTTTACCAACATGCCATACACAATATTCAAAGAAAAGCATGGGGGTAACATATACTTATACTACTCAGCAGCCATGCCATCAAATCCAGGCACATGGATAGAGGAAACCAGTAAACAGGGTGGTGGCACATATTTTAGAAGCACTTTTCTTAGAATGCACATGATGGCCTTGATTTTAGAACTGAAAGTGAGAAGACTAATAGACTTAAAAACAGAGAACTCAAATTTAAACTTGTGTGACATATATAATTTGACGACAGTTTGAAAATGGAAAAAGAAATGATATGTCTACAACCTTTAGATGCGAAATCTCGGCAATGGAAGGTAGAGCCACATACCCCCTGCTTATAGCTCTGCAGAAATATTAAAGTAAGGTAAATAATAATATACTAGTAGTAGGTGCTAGTGGAAAACAACTTTTCTCAAAGACTGAGTAGACAAATGCATAAAGAACTCACTAATCCAGGCTGCTGCTTCTGCCATATAATACTTCAGGTTCAGAGAGAAACGAAGCATGGACTGGACTGTACGATGGAGTTATCAGTGATGAGAATCTCCTACACTGGACTAAACATTGCAAAGAACAAGCAGAATCGACAAGAGAAAGTTGGAACAAGATCAATTGATCACTGTCCCTCAATCCTTAAGCTGAAGAACCCAACCAAGAAATGGAACTAGATCATGCCATTGTCTCCATCAGAGCATCACTTTGACATGGGAAAGAAAGATACGCTCATAAATCCTACCTACCCACCTAATGCTTGCTTGGTAGACCATGCATAGGTAGGGTTTGTGTAATCTAAAATTCCAAATGATGATGAGCACCTGAAATGTGCACTAATATATGCTACAAATTCGTCCAAAACCCACCACCGCACCAAGGATCACAATCCCTATCAATCAATTTGAAACCAGAGAATACTGTCACACTAAATCAACTAACTTTTCACACTAAATGCAAGCAAAATTACTAGAGTAATGAACCCAAGCAATCTACTAGTACTACTAGGGAGTGGTATTCGGTATTCAAATCATACGGAATTCGTGTAAAAGCAAAGAGAGGAGTTGAACCAGAGGAGACGCGAGAGTGGGCAACTTACTACTCTGGTGGCCTGCTCCGATCTCGCGGGCGCGGTGTGGGGTGGGGAGGGGATCGAGCTCGACGTTATACGCCCGAGGGGGGGCGCGCGGAGACGGGCGCGAGGTCGTCGGCGGGGATGCCGGAGACTGGCGCGCGGAGGCGGCGTAGAAGGCAGAGGTAGCGCGTCGTCGTCGAGCGCGATGGAGGACGGGGGGGCGGCGTCGGGGGAGGGGGCGGGAGGGAGAGGGAGGCCACCGGAGAGGTGGGGAGGGAGTCGCCGGAGACGGGGAGCGGGAGGGGGCGGTCACGGGAGAGGTGGGGAGTGCGGCGACGAGATGGGATCGAGTGTGTGGCCGATTTTTTTTTAAGTAAATGCAACTTTATTGAATTAAAAGCAGAGTACACCTGAGATTACAAAGCTTGGAGAGAAAAAAGACAGAAGAACAGATACAGTAGGGCAGCTTTCATGGCTCTTGTAACAGCCCAGTTTTCACAAAAATTAAAAATTTTGTTTTCGGTGTGAATTGTTTGATTGTCTGAATTGTTTGCGGTGTTTGCATCCCCGATCTATCGATCGGCGATTATTTTTCCCCCTCTTATCTCGTACCGGACGGAGACCGACCCTTGCCACCCTGACACTCGACCTTTGCGACACCGGGTTTCGCCCGATCACCGTCGCGAAAACCACACGAGACCAGCCGCAGCCAACGGAACGAAAACCCCGTTTAATTATTAAACGGGTTATTTTTATAGCGCGCCGGAAAGTGTTTTCGGAACGGTTCCAGCGCGAGGTGAACGCCTCCGGCTCGACGCACTGATCGCGCAGTTCGAAGTTTTACCCGAATCGGAGGTACTGCGGACCCCCGGCGGTCAGAAACGTGAGCACCGCGCGCGCGAGAGAAAAACCGATGATGTTTTTGCAAACTGCCAGCCACCGGGGCTATATATAAGACCACTACACTCCCACCCATTTCTAGGGTTTCCCTAGCCAAAATTTGCAGGCACCCCCCTCCACTTTGCCCAGTTTGCCTCCCCGATCCCAGATTTTTTCGGACCGTTCGATCCGCGATCGGACGCACCGGATCGCGCCATGTAGCCTCTCTCCTCTCCCGTGCCATGCCCGTGGAGGCACCTCACCGCCGCCTCTCGCCTCCGGCCAGCAGGCCACGGCCGCCGGAGCCTCCCCGCCGGCTCCCCTCCTCCTCCCGCGGCCTTCCTCTCCCTCCCCTCTCTTTCCCCCTTCTCCCTCTCATCCTCTCTCTCTCTCTGTGTGATGCAGCAGCAGGAGCCCGGCCGCCATGGCCTTGAAATTCGAGCTCGGAGCCCCCTGGATCCGCGCCGTGCCGCCCCTGGGAACCACGCCGGCGGCCAGATCCGGCCTTCCGCGCTCGATCTCCTCGCCTCCAGCCTCCTCTGCTGCCTCTCGTCGCCGGTGGCCGGCGCGCCACCGGTCCGCCGCCGCCTGGTGCCCTGCTCGGGAGGAGCCCGACGGGAGGCACCGGCTGCCTCTCCAGCGAGGTGGGCCGGCACCCCCAAGGCGGCCCAGCAGAAGCCCCAGCCCAAGCCAGGCCAAGCCGCCAGCCCCTCTCCAGCCGCTGTTGGGCCGAGCCCAACTGGGTGAGGCCCATGCCCTTTTTTTTCTCTCTGTTGTTTTTTCCATTTTTCAGAAATTTTGCTAAGTCTGATAAAAACTGTGTGCTGATGCTGTTTTGCGTTGAAGTTTGCGAGTGATCCGTAGCTCCGATGACGTTGCCCCCAAAATGAAAGTTGCTCAGAATTGTGTGTACTTTAATTCATCTTTTGTGAGCATTTGCATTTGAGCTCATCTTGATTGTGTAATTGTGTGCTGAACAGGGCATCAGGCCGTTAAACTGCTACTTTTTCTTGTTATGAGCTGCTGTTATTATTTTGTTGCAACTTTGCATGATGATTGTGACAAATCCATGAGGCCTATTGCATTGATTCCTTTTGCGTTGCGTTAAGCAATGTTTCTACTTCAGTTCCATGCATTCACATGCCATATTTGCTTGCTGCATCATGTTTATATCTTGCTCCAAAGTGGTGATCCTGATGTTATTGGGCTGTTGTTGCTGAAACTGTTATTTTGTTGCAACTTCGGTCGACGAGTGTGTCGCGACCGTTTATCGGAATTGAGTGATTCCAATTGCATATTGTTAAGCATCATGTCTACTTTCATCCCATGTATTGCTATGTCATGTTGCTACACTTTTGCATATAGATTTACCCCTGTTTATACAGCATGTGTGCCCGTAACTTGTTTTTCTTGTATCTTTTTAACCGTAACTCCGTTTGGGGTGTTCTTTATATGTAACTTGATAGTTTTTCGTGTACTTTGTGTTTATGCTATTGTTTGTTGTGGTTACCAACCTAAAATATGGTTTAGGACAGAACAGTACCAAATCTTTTAATCATCATGCGGCACTTAGTGTATGCCATGTTTAGGTTGTGCCTCACTTAAATTGACTAGCATAGATAGTTTACTTTGTGCTTCACCTCTTGACCTGTTTGTGTGCTATGCCATGCTTGCTTGAGTTGCCATGTTAATAAACGTTGGTTGATCACCTGTAGCAAAACAACTTGAACCACCGTAAACGTGCGGTATCGTCGTGTGTGACGAGTACTCCACTTAAATCGTTAGTAACCGCTCTCGACGGTAGGTGCGATGACTCGTGTTGCCTTCTTGTTGGTGCTTGCTCTTGTATTGCTCCGTAGTAATAGTGGTGCACCGTTGATTGCTTTCCAGTGTTTCCGTCTTGTGTGCTTCCGCGGATACTCTCGGAGACGTGCGAGCTTGCGATCAACTACACCTTCGGAACCCGACTTATCAACAGGCAAGGACTATACATTACTTATGATCCATTCTATTTCAACCAGCGGTTTGCATGCTAGTATAGGTTAGGTTCGATGTTTGATCCTACCACATGCTTACAGCCTCTTTTAAACCAATACAGCCATGTCCCTTCCCAGCAAACCTTGTACTGCTATGTTACTATTGCTCGTTGCTCAGCCCCTGCTTAGTATGCATGCTTAGGATGCTACGATGTTACCCTGTTACTCTTTGGGTTGGGATATCACCTTATTATATTGTTGTTGATGATATGATTATTATAAATGTTGACTATATTCGACGAAGGATGGAAGGTCTAGGCTATCCCGCCCCGACGCTTTGTTCCATTCGAGTCACCTAGGATCCGAGTTCCGGGTATTGGTTTTAAGACTGAGCGTGCCTAACCGCGTGTGGGATTTTATGGGGTCCCCTTTTCTTATCTATCTAGCTTCAAACATTTCTAGTGGTGGCCCAAGCTGATTTACCATTTGAAAACCGTGTGTGTGTCTGTCGGGTAGCTCCTGGCAGATATTATTTAAAATAACCCGGACCAGTGAGGACTTAGTTCCCTCGCTGGCCCACCTTGTCCGGCTGAGGACCCGGTTTCCCATGTGTGATTAATCGGGTATCCAAACCCGAGACAGACGGTAGAGACCAGATCGAGAGAGCGGCCGGCTCCTGAGATGGATGTCGACTCACCGGGGGCCACCCGGATTTGTTCGTTGTTAGCTAGAGGGACCTGTCGTTTCGGATCTCTTGGAACTAAATCATAAAATGGTTGCCTGTGATGGGTAGAAACTGAGAGTGATGGACGTGCGTGCGGAGCCTCGTAATGGGCAGTTGGTACACCCCTGCAGGGTTAAATCTTTTCGAGAAGCCGTGTCCACGGTTATGGACGACTTGAGACCTACTCCTTGTTCATAGACAACAACAACTGAGATTATCTTAATATAATTTGATCAACGTGTGTGTGTGTGCCTTGACTGCTTCTTCTTCGTCGGGATGCGAAGAGGAGGACAAGGATAGGATAGGTGTTATGTTTGCGACAGTAGTTGATAGCAAGACTTGTTGGAGGCGATTCCTCATCGAATGCTTGGCTTCTTATCTTACTCTCTAGATCGTTAGCCACTTCATAAATGCTAGTGTGGCAGCAACCTCACCACTTACCCCTTCCTTACCGTAAACTACTAGTTGTCCTAGAATGACGAGTGATGAAGTCCTTGCTGGGTCAGATGACCACTACAGTTGGATGCTGAGTACCTCTGTACTCATGATACTACCCCCAAACTCTTTTCAGGGTTCTGATCGACAACAGGTATGGTGATCGACGTTTCACGTGGAGACTCGACGATGACTAGTTAGGCGGATCCCGCCGGAGGGCCTGGACCCGTGTGGTTATGGGATCGATGTTTTTCTCTTTGCCAGTAGGCATTTGATTGTAGTCTGTACCCAGACATGTATCTTCCGCTGTTGTATTGTATTTAAGGCAGTTGTATGCCGATTGTATGAGATGTTGTATCCTTGTATCTATAATGTTGTGATATCATGTTGGAAATCTGGGGCATATGGCTTTGTCATATGTCGCGGTGGGACCGATATGTGCTTCGTCCCCGGATCTGGGTGGAAACACCTAGATCTGGAACAGTACCGCATATCGGGCCTTACAGCTCTGGAAAGAAGTAGAACAACTAAATTGCTGAGAAAGGCTTTGGTGAGCCAGATTGTGGGCTATACCATTGATCTCTCTTTTCATATGAAAGATTTGAGCCTGAGAATTGAAAGTATCCGAGAAGAAGTTAGCCAACATTGGTCTTATTTTCCACAGGGAATTTGTACTCCTAATGTTCCTGTCGACGACCACTTTGGCAAGGAGAGGCAGTCAGTGAGGAAGGTCGGCGCTTGATGATTGAGGCACCTGGCCACCTGCGCCGCCATGGACAGAGCGAGGGCCTCTGCCTCAAGGGGGTGGAAGCAAGATGTGACGCCCCCAAAATCAATCTGTGTACAGTAATCATACACGTAGGGTACACGGCTGAGATTAGGGTGCCACGGTGAGGATATCACAGCACAACACTAAACACAAAAGGATAAACAAATATGTTACAACAAAGGGGGGTCACGCGGACCCGAATACATAAGTCATACAAGCCATAATATCTGAGTACAGACATAGTTAGTCAAGTTTTGCCTTAAGAAGGCTAGCACAAATCATATCAGAGATACAGATCGAAAAGGCAAGGCCTCCTGCCTGGGATCCACCAAACTACTCCTGGTCAACGGGGAACTCGACATCGTAGTAGGCGCCTCCGGGGTACTCCTGCTCCTGGGCTCCAACGTCGGCTGCAGCGGCCGATCAGGCAAAGCGAAAAAGGGGAAATAAAGCAAAGGTGAGTATCTAGCATACCCGCGAGTCTTACGTCCGCTACTAAGCATTATGCATTGTATCAACGGAAATAAGAGGCTGTATATAGTGGACTGAAAGACAGAAATCCAGAGCAAGGGTAAGAAGCTAGGCCTAACGAAGACTAGCATCTTCCGGCGATGTCTTGCAGCATGAGGTAAGAATCAGCCAACAGTTTATATAAAGCATAAAGTAACAATGTAGAAGAAGTTGCTGCAGCATTGTATAATAATAAGTTGTAATAATTAACAATGCCTCCGAGTTCCCTCCTCGACTCCCCTGCGAGGAAGCAAACCCGGAACCATACAGTTTAATAATAATAGTTTGTAGTGGTAAGATCCAGCTTCAGCATAAAGCGTCATGTTACCGTGGACACGACTATCCGAATAGATTAATCTTCCCTGCAGGGGTGCACTTGTGTTACGCTACACGCACGGATCTCCAGGGTGGCGGGAACCTTGTTAGGGAACGCTCCACCGAGGCTATCCGACACTTCATAGCCCATCTTTCAAACTCAACAGAGAGGCCATCCGCCGGTCTAAATCCTAAGTACGTCGGGCCTTGGACCCCAACCCAAACGTACTCCTGCACGGTGCGTGGCTGGCCGGTGAAGTTAAAGCAAATCCAAATAAGACACCTGCACCGCGCGAGCAAATAAGACAACACCACTTCCCGGCAATCAGCCCGCAGTACTGCTGACGTCTGAAGAGTCCTCGGACGACACTACGAAGCAGAGGAGCCCATAACTCGTAATTCCCATGGGTAGGTAGTGCGTACATGGCATATAGCCAACCCAAGACATCCACTGAACCATTTAACATTTTAATTAACCTGTGTGACAACCGTTGTCGTTGCCTCGACTTAACTGACCCGCGGACAACGACAGCAGCCAGGACCACCAGTACATCGGTGCCTGCCCTGTCGTCCCACCAAGTCACTGCGGTTACCAACAAGGTGAACCGTCTCCTTACCTTGTCTCGCGTGTGCTCCTGGAGGAGCTCGACTTTCGTGGTTTGGTAACTCTCGCGGCCAACGATCAGGGGCCCAGCACACCGGTACACTGGTCGTACCCTCCCTGTCGTCCCGTCGCAATACCTCTCGCGGGCACCTTTGGGTCGCCCGACTTCTTACCTGAAGGACAACCGTTTCTCAGATACCTAGGGAGGCTATACAGAGTCAACAACGAGTGGAGTACAAGGATTACTCCTTGATGGCTCACACTTGATGGTGGCTCGGCAAAGCCGAGCTAGGGGGCCTGAGGCGGTGTCTGCATTGTACCGTACCTGTGCAGTTATAATAATTGTATCCGCGTTCACTCCCCTGAGTGATCACGGCCCTCTATCTAATCCTAGCTAACAATGTGCAGGGCTCACTGCTGAATAATGCATAATAATAATAATAGGCAGCATAGGATAAAGGAGGTACATCAAGGGGCGACAATGACAGGTTATGCAATTGAATAGGATTGTAACGTAGCAGCAGCAGTAACAATGCCTAATGCAAGAAATGTACGGAAAGATAGGCGATATCTGGGGAAGAGAATGGCTCTGCTTGCCTGGAAGCTCGACAGTAGGGGTAGGGTCGTCGACGAAGTAGTCGTACTCAGCAGCGGTGTAGTCGACGGCAGCAGCGGGGTCTACCGGAGATTAAGGGGGGGAAGAAACAGTAAATACAAAGCAATCATATACAAACAGATGCATGACATGACAGATGAAAAGTTAACGGTGTTCTAACGCAGTGCAATGCACGTTGCTCGGAACGGAAATTCATCCGGGGATGAACGACCAGCTCCGGGTGATTATCGGAAAAGGTGTCCGGAGGGGGGAGATATCATGCCGGAGGTGTCATGGACATCCGACACATGTGTGGGTGGTTTATCCGGGTTAGTTGATCTATTCCGAACAACTTCCGTGTTCGAAATAAATTCATCCGGGCACTCTAACAGTACCGGACAGTTTATCGGACAGACGGTCCGAAGGGGGATGGTTCAATGTTCGTCGTGTTAGAGGGGTGTGATAGACATACGAATAGTGTATTCGTCTTCGTTATATTTTTCTGATCAATTTTCATATATAAAGTTTTTGAATCTGAGTTACGGTTTAAAAGTTATTGAATTTCAAAGTTTTAAATTATTTAAATGATTTTCTGGAAAAAAATATATTATTTATCCAACATTATCCAGAACATTATCCAAAACAGTGCCTGACATGTGGGACCCACATGTCAGCCTCTGTTTATTTATAAATCATTTTAATAAAACAGAATAGCCACTAGGCCCACATGTCAGCCACTGGAATTTATTTAAATCTTTTAAATAATTAAAATCTGACAAGGGGGGCCCAGTGGTCAGTGACTCCAGTGTTAAGTAAACTTGTTTAATTAAGTTAAATGGCCAGGGGCCCACATGTCAGTGTCTGGGAGGGGTTTATTATTCTGTTTAATTTTTCTGTTAAGCTAACAAAGTAATTAACCGGGGGGTCCACTGTCAGTGGCTTAGGGGGAGGGATTAGTGCCCTAATGACGTTTCCGACGAGCGGGTCCCACTTGGCAGTGACAGGTGACCTCACCGGCGGCGATGGCCTGCGACGAGCTCGAGCGTGCGCTCGTTACAGGGCACGGGAGGGGGAGGGGTTAGCCCCAATCGACGCAGCAGACAACGGGGAGGCTTCCGGTGGTTGTGCGGTGGCCTGGGTTCGCCGGAAACGTGGCCGGCGTCGAGGTTTGGCGACGGTCAGAAAATCGCGAAGACAACGACGACGATTTAGCCCGCGGTTTGGGGCGTGTGGTTCCTGGGTGTATTGCGCGCAAGGTGACACGCTTCGCGCGCCAAAATCGCGAGCTAGGTCGCGGGGAGGAACACGGCGGCGGCGACGGAGCCACAGCTCCAATGCCGTCGGTCGATTCAGTGCACGAGGGGCTTCGCGGGGAGTTGGGGAAGGTAGAGGAGCTCACCGAGGAGGTGTAGCCGTTTAAGCGGGCTCGGGGGAGAGGCGACGTGGCCGGAATCGACGTTGAGGTTGCGGCGGCCGGAGTGGGGGAAGAAGACGCGGGCGACGGCTGTGGTGCTCCCCGGGCTCGATTGGCTGGTGTAGTCGACGAAGACGACGATGGCGCAGCCGCTGGACACCACGTCAGGGCGGACCGTTCTCGTTGGCCACGACTGGCCACGACAATGGCGACGGCGGCGCTCGGGAGTTTTTCCCCGAGGCGTGCGAGAAGAGGAGGAGGGGGAAAGGAGGGGGAGGATGTCCAGGGGGTCGGCCGGGGTGGCCTTATCGCGTCGGCGCCGGGAGGGAGCAGGTGGAGGCGGGGCCGGCCTGGCAGCGGCGTGGCCGCGCTCGGCCGCCGTATGTAGCAGGTGAGGGAGTGGGTGGGGAAGAAGACAAGGGGTGGGGGTGGGCTGGGCCAAGTGGGCTGTCGCCCTGGGCGACGTTTAGCCCTTTTTTTATTTTGTTTTGTTTTTCTGTTTGTTCTATTTCTTTTCTGTAATTGATTTATTAACCCTAGCATTTTTGTAAAATGTTATTGGTGTTTGTAAAAGATCTTGAGTTTTTATAAAATCATTTGATATTTTATTTTATTGAAAATGGAGCAGAACCCACTGTTTTTGCTACTGTTTGAGTTGTTTGGATTTTTCAGTGGCTTAATAAAATACCATAACCACATGGGCACGACCCACTGATTATTTGTGATTTAATAAAAGTTGTTGTATAATTTTTGGACAAGTTTTATTTGCAACATATTATTTTTAATATCAACAAAAGGCATTTTTGGATTTGATTTGATTCAAATTTGATCATTTCATGATTTAGCAACAGTAATTGTCATTAGCAAAAGGATTACTGTTACAGATAACTGAGGGTGTTACAAATCTCCCCCACTACAAGAATTCTCGTCCCGAGAATTTAAGTGGTAGCGAGGAAAAGATCGGGGTATTCATTGCGAAGGCGATCTTCGCGTTCCCAAGTGGCTTCATCTTCAGAATGATTCGACCACTGGACTTTGAGGAACTTGACGGTCTTGTTGCGGGTTCGACGCTCAGACTGATCGAGAATGCGGCTCGGATGTTCTCGATAAGTCAAGTCTTGTTGCAGCTCAATCATATCATGTTCCACTTCGCGGATAGGATCCTTGAAGCAGCGACGAAATTGCGACACGTGGAAGACATCGTGGACTTGGGAGAGGTTCGCCGGGAATTCCAACCGGTATGCCACGGGTCCACTCCTGGAAAGGATACGGAACGGGCCAATGTAGCGAGGAGCCAACTTGCCCTTGATACCGAAGCGATGAGTGCCCCTCATGGGAGTGACACGGAGGTAAGCGTATTCACCAGGTTGATAGACCATTTCCCGGTGTTTGCGATCATAATTGCTCTTCTGACGAGACTGAGCGGCCTTGAGATTTTCTTGCACAACGCGAACTTGATCTTCAGCTTGTTGGACAAGATCCGGTCCGAAGTAGGGTCGTTCCCCAGTTCCTGACCAATTCAGGGGGGTTCGACACTTACGTCCGTATAGAACTTCGAAGGGGGCCATCTTCAAGCTAGCCTGATAGCTATTGTTGTACGAGAATTCCGCGTACGGGAGAGATTCCTCCCATTTCATGCCGAATGAAAGGACACAAGCGCGAAGCATGTCTTCCAGCACTTGATTGACTCGTTCAACTTGGCCTTGCGACTGGGGATGATAAGCGGTGCTGAGAGACAGACGAGTCCCGAGGGCTTCCATGAAACTATTCCAGTATCGTGAGGTGAAAAGGCTGCCACGGTCTGAACTGATCTCCATCGGAATACCGTGGAGTGACACAATCCGGGAGATATACAAGTGTGCTAACTGACTAGAAGTGATCGTCTCCTTGACCGGCAGGAAGTGAGCAATCTTGGAGAATCGGTCGATGACGACAAAGATGGCATCGTTACCTTTCTGTGACTTAGGAAAACCGGCGACGAAGTCCATTTCGACTTTGTCCCACTTCCAATCAGGAGGAGGGAGTGGTCGCAACCAACCAGCAGGTTTCTGATGTCCGGCTTTGACGCAACTGCAAACGTCACATTGAGAAACATAGCGGGCGATGTCTTGCTTCATGTAAGGCCACCAGTACCGCTGACGAAGGTCTTTATACATCTTGGTACTGCCAGGGTGGATTGACAAGGGAGAATTATGGGATTCTTCCATGATATCCGGACCACAGTTAATGATGGCCGGGCTCATAGGAACTACTAAGCGGCCCTTGAAGTACACAGTATCACCATCATTGGCATCAATGGTAAAAGAGGAGGGCTTTCCTTCTGCGATGTCCTGCTTGATCTTCACAATGTCAGGGGCCAGAGATTGTATACTCTTGATGAGGTTGTCGAGGCTTGACTCGGGAACCAGGTTATTGACGTAACCTTGAGGAACCATCTCGAGGTTCAACTTGCGAAACTCTTCGTACAGAAGTGGTTGCTGCACCTGAACCTCAAGTTCAGAACAGTAAGCTTTGCGGCTCAAGGCATCGGCCATCACGTTAGCCTTGCCCGGGGTATAAGAAATATCCATGTTGAAGTCGGCTATTGTCTCGAGCCATCGTTGTTGACGAAGGTTCAGATCTGGTTGAGTAAACAGGTACTTCAGACTTTGGTGATCGGTGTAGACCTCGCAACGATTACCGACGAGGTAATGTCGCCACAGCTTCAATGCATAAATTACTGCTGCCAATTCGAGATCATGTGTTGGATATTTGTCTTCGTGAGCACGCAACTGACGAGAGCCATAAGCAATCACTTTGCGCTCTTGCATTAGGACACAGCCTAATCCTTGACGAGACGCGTCGCAATATATCACGAAGTCCTTCTGAGTATCAGGGGGAGCGAGCACCGGGGGAGAAGTTAGCTTGTCCTTGAGCGCTTGGAAACTTTCTTGACATTTATATGTCCACTCAAACTTGACGCCTTTGTGAAGCAGATTAGTCAGGGGCCTGGCAATCTTGGAGAAATTCTCGACGAAACGGCGGCAATAGCTAGCGAGCCCGAGGAAACTGCGGACTTGCTTGACGGTCTTGGGAGGAGTCCAGTCAAGAATAGCCTGGATACGTTCTGGGGTTACGGAAATGCCATCCTTGGAAATCACATGTCCAAGGTAGGTTACTTCGGGAAGCCAGAACTCACACTTAGAATACTTAGCGTAGAGTTTGTGTTCTCGAAGCTTCTCCAGTATAGGACGAAGATGTTCTGCATGTTCTTCTTCATTCTTGGAATATATCAATATATCATCCAGATAAACCACGACGAACTGGTCGAGGTACTCCATGAAAATATAATTCATCAATCTGGAGAAGGTGGCTGGAGCATTGGTTAAGCCAAAGGACATGACGGTGTACTCGTATGAACCATAGCGAGTAATGAAGGCAGTCTTCGGAATGTCCTCATCACGGACTCGGATTTGGTGATAACCCAACCTCAAATTGAGTTTAGAAAACACCTTGGATCCTGCAAGTTGATCATACAGATCGTTGATCCGGGGAAGTGGGTATTTGTTCTGGATGGTGGCTTGGTTAATGGGCCGATAATCTTGGACCAATCGGTTTGTCCCATCGCTCTTCTTGACAAAAAGCGAAGGTGCTCCCCAAGCTGAGGAACTGGGGCGAATGAATCCTTTCTGAAGTGCCTTGTCGATTTCCTCCTTAAGTTCAAGGAGTTCATGTGGCGGCATCTTGTAAGGACGCTTGGCAATAGGGGTGGTGCTGGGCTTCAAGTCGATGACAAATTCGACTTCTTTGATCGGGGGTATTCTCGGCAGTTCTTCTGGGAAGACGTCGGGAAAATCGCGAACGACTGGAACGTTCTCGATGCCTTCGAGGGGGGCGGCATTCAAAGCATTCATCATGAATATCTGTGTTTCAGCATTACGGGTAACTCGGGTGGTGTGGTTAACAATCTCGCCGGAGGGGTGAAAAAGTTGGACAGACTTGGTGCCACAATAAAGTGCGGCATCGTGAAATTTCAACCAATCCATTCCAAGAATGAGGTCTATGGTGGAAGACTTCAGAACGATGGGGGAAGCAAGGAATTCAATCCCTTCAATTTCAACAATGGTTCCGGGCACTATCTTGGTGGTTTGAAATTGGCCTATCGGGGTGCGGACAACCATCGGTGGGTTCATCTTTTCTAGCGTGAAGTTATGTGACAATGCAAATGCTTCCGGCAAGAATGAATGCGATGCTCCTGTATCAAATAAAATAGTAGCAGGTACGGAATTAACGAGAAGGGTACCCATCACGGTAGCGGGTTGTTGCTGAGATTCTTCAACATTGATGTTGTTAGCATGTCCACGAGCATAAGCAGCAGACCCAGTATTATAGTTGGGGGTCCTGTTGTTGCCACGACCATTTCCGCGGCCAGCAGGGTGAACTACCAGTTGCTTCTGTTTCTGGGGGCACTCCTTGGAAAAATGCCCAGGTTGGAGGCACGTGAAGCATAGTCCATCCTGAGGACGAAGGGGGGTAGCATTGGGTGGTGCAGGCAGAGCTCTTGGCATCTGCGGTGGCGGAGGCAGACGGGGTGCAACATAAGACAACCTTGGAGCAGGGACAGGTGAATGGGTCACACTGGTAGGGAGCCAGATACGACACTTCTGCGTTGCGCCCGAAGATGAGCCAACTTCACGATAACGCTTCAGAGAGTTCTTGTGCTCCATCTGGGCAGTCTCGACGGTGATAGCTTTGTTCACCATGGTGGCGAAGTTGGCGAAATCATGAACGGCAAGAGCGAGCCTGAGGTCTGGGTTGAGGCCACGACGGAACTTCTGCTGCCTGCGAGCATCAGTGGTGATCTCTTCTTCCGCATAGCGAGAGAGGTTGAGGAACTCGCGTTGATAGGCTTCAACAGTCATGTCGCCCTGAGTGAGGTTGCGGAATTCTTCCGCCTTACGATCCATGATCCCCTGAGGAATGTAGCGGGCGCGGAAGGCAGACTGAAATTCATCCCAGGTGATGACTTCACCAACTGGCAGTGAACGCTTGTGGGTGCTCCACCACTGAGCAGCGGCGCCTTTCATATGATAAGACGCAAAGTTCACATAGTCGGCTGGATCGACATTAGCAGACTCCAGCTCGTGCATGATGTCGCGAAGCCAGTCATCATCATCCAACGGCTGAACAGTGTTGCGGAACATAGTGGGGTTGACGCGGGTGAAGTCGTGCAGAGTCACGGTGGCATGCTGATGGTGGTGCCCATTCTGATTCGGCTGTGGAAACTGAGCCATGACATTCTCCATGAACTGACGGTTCAGCTCGAACTGCTGCATCATCCCGGCCATGTAATCTGGCGGCGGAGGTGGGTCGTTGGCAGCACGACCACGACCACGACCACCACGACCAGCCATCCTGCTAGAATTTAACAGGGGTATTTCAGCGATGAAAATTTAACGAGATAACGGAATCAAGCCTGAAGTAAGACGACAACGAAGAGGAGGCGCGGATATATATAGGAGTAGTCATATAAGACATACACATTTACACACAGAGTCAATCGAAAATCGGGCAGCGTAACGTCGTAGAAATTAAGGAAAAAGGACTCACTAGGCGGCGCGCAGACCGCGGTAAGGATTACACGACGCGACATAGATTCCACTATGTCAATCACGCCGCAAGAAAACTGTTGGCCACAGGAGTTAATGCCAGAGGACGCGCGGCCTGCCCAGAATGAGAATGGGATCCGTGGTCCGGGACCTGGGGTAGAACTCCTGCGACACGACTCAATCAATGGGGAAGCACCAAAAACGCCGGGTGGAATCAAGAGAACGTGATCCTAATGTCAAAGTTTGTAAAACTTACCAGCAAGGATAAGAGAGCAGATTCCCAGAGCATAGGTAAGGAGAAAAGGATCCTAATACCATAGATATCACACGTAGTGACATCGATGTGGGCCCGTAAGCCAAATACTAAGTTAGCAAAATAGTTTTTCAAAGTCTAGACTCAACTTCGACCAAGTAGTGGTGGGGTGGCTTCCTACAGGCAGTCGGCTCTGATACCAACTTGTGACGCCCCCAAAATCAATCCGTGTACAGTAATCATACACGCGGGGTACACGGCTGAGATTAGGGTGCCACGGTGAGGATATCACATCAAAACACTAAACACAAAAGGATAAACAAATATGTTACAATAAAGGGGGGTCACGCGGACCCGAATACATAAGTCATAGAGGCCATAATATATGAGTACAGACATAGTTAGTCAAGTTTTGCCTTAAGAAGGCAAGCACAAATCATATCAGAGATACAGATCGAAAAGGCGAGGCCTCCTGCCTGGGATCCACCGAACTACTCCTGGTCAACGGGGAACTCGACGTCGTAGTAGGCGCCTCCGGGGTACTCCTGCTCCTGGGCTCCAACGTCGGCTGCAGCGGCCGATCAGGCAAAGCGAAAAAGGGGAAATAAAGCAAAGGTGAGTATCTAGCATACCCGCGAGTCTTACGTCCGCTACTAAGCATTATGCATTGTATCAACGGAAATAAGAGGCTGTATATAGTGGACTGAAAGACAGAAATCCAGAGCAAGGGTAAGAAGCTAGGCCTAACGAAGACTAGCATCTTCCGACGATGTCTTGCAGCATGAGGTAAGAATCAGCCAACAATTTATATAAAGCATAAAGTAACAATGTAGCAGAAGTTGCTGCAACATTGTATAATAATAAGTTGTAATAATTAACAATGCCTCCGAGTTCCCTCCTCGACTCCCCTGCGAGGAAGCAAACCCGGAACCATACAGTTTAATAATAATAGTTTGTAGTGGTAAGATCCAGCTTCAGCATAAAGCGTCCTGTTACCGTGGACACGGCTATCCGAATAGATTAATATTCCCTGCAGGGGTGCACTTGTGTTACGCTACACGCACGGATCTCCAGGGTGGCGGGAACCTTGTTAGGGAACGCTCCACCGAGGCTATCCGACACTTCATAGCCCATCTTTCAAACTCAACAGAGAGGCCATCCGCCGGTCTAAATCCTAAGTACGTCGGGCCTTGGACCCCAACCCGAACGTACTCCTGCACGGTGCGTGGCTGGCCGGTGAAGTTAAAGCAAATCCAAATAAGACACCTGCACCGCGCGAGCAAATAAGACATCACCACTTCCCGGCAATCAGCCCGCAGTACTGCTGACGTCTGAAGAGTCCTCGGACGACACTACGAAGCAGAGGAGCCCATAACTCGTAATTCCCACGGGTAGGTAGTGCGTACATGGCATATAGCCAACTCAAGACACCCACTGAACCATTTAACATTTTAATTAACCTGCGTGACAACCGTTGTCGTTGCCTCGACTTAACTGACCTGCGGACAACGACAGCAGCCAGGACCACCAGTACATCGGTGCCTGCCCTGTCGTCCCACCAAGTCACTGTGGTTACCAACAAGGTGAACCGTCTCCTTACCTTGTCTCGCGTGTGCTCCTGGAGGAGCTCGACTTTTGTGGTTTGGTAACTCTCGCGGCCAACGATCAGGGGGCCAGCACACCGGTACACTGGTCGTACCCTCCCTGTCGTCCCGTCGCAATACCTCTCGCGGGCACCGTTGGGTCGCCCGACTTCTTACCTGAAGGACAACCGTTTCTCAGATATCTAGGGCGGCTATACAGAGTCAACAACGAGTGGAGTACAAGGATTACTCCTTGATGGCTCACACTTGATGGTGGCTCGGCAAAGCTGAGCTAGGGGGCCTGAGGCGGTGTCTGCATTGTACCGTACCTGTGCAGTTATAATAATTTTATCCGCGTTCACTCCCCTGAGTGATCACGGCCCTCTATCTAATCCTAGCTAACAATGTGCAGGGATCACTGCTGAATAATGCATAATAATAATAGGCAGCATAGGATAAAGGAGGTACATCAAGGGGCGACAATGACAGGTTATGCAATTGAATAGGATTGTAACGTAGCAGCAGCAGTAACAATGCCTAATTAAAGAAATGTACGGAAAGATAGGCGATATCTGGGGAAGAGAATGGCTCTGCTTGCCTGGAAGCTCGACGGTAGGGGTAGGGTCGTCGACGAAGTAGTCGTACTCAGCAGCGGTGTAGTCGACGGCAGCAGCGGGGTCTACCGGAGATTAAGGGGGGAAGAAACATTAAATACAAAGCAATCATATACAAACAGATGCATGACATGACAGATGAAAATTTAATGGTGTTCTAACGCAGTGCAATGCACGTTGCTCGGAACGGAAATTCATCCGGGGATGAACGGCCAGCTCCGGGTGATTATCGGATAAGGTGTCCGGAGGGGGGAGATATCATGCCGGAGGTGTCGTGGACATCCGACACATGTGTGGGTGGTGTATCCGGGTTAGTTGATCTATTCCGAACAACTTTCGTGTTCGAAATAAATTCATCCGGGCAATCTAACAGTACCGGACAGTTTATCGGACAGACGGTCCGAAGGGGGATGGTTCGATGTTCGTCGTGTTAGAGGTGTGTGATAGACATACGGATAGCGTATTCGTATTCGTTATATTTTTCTGATCAATTTTCATGTATAAAGTTTTTGAATCTGAGTTACGGTTTAAAAGTTATTGAATTTCAAAGTTTTAAATTATTTAAATGATTTTCTGGAAAAAATATATTATTTATCCAACATTATCCAGAACATTATCCAAAACAGTTCCTGACATGTGGGACCCACATGTCAGCTTCTGTTTATTTATAAATCATTTTAATAAAACAGAATAGCCACTAGGCCCACATGTCAGCCACTGGAATTTATTTAAATCTTTTAAATAATTAAAATCTGACAAGGGGGGCCCAGTGGTCAGTGACTCCAGTGTTAACTAAACTTGTTTAATTAAGTTAAATGGCCATGGGCCCACATGTCAGTGTCTGGGAGGGGTTTATTATTCTGTTTAATTTTTCTGTTAAGCTAACAAAGTAATTAACCGGGGGGGTCCACTGTCAGTGGCTTAGGGGGAGGGATTAGTGCCCTAATGACGTTTTCGACGAGTGGGTCCCACTTGGCAGTGACAGGTGACCTCACCGGCGGCGATGGCCGGCGACGAGCTCGAGCGTGCGCTCGTTACAGGGCACGGGAGGGAGAGGGGTTAGCCCCAATTGACGCAGCAGACAACGGGGAGGCTTCCGGTGGTGGTGCGGTGGCCTGGGTTCGCCGGAAACGTGGCCGGCGTCGAGGTTTGGCGACAGTCAGAAAATCACGAAGACGACGACGACGATTTAGCCCGCGGTTTGGGGCGTGCGGTTCCTGGGTGTGGTGCGCGCAAGGTGACACGCTTCGCGCGCCAAAATCGCGAGCTAGGTCGCGGGGAGGAACACGTCGGTGGCGACGGAGCCACGACTCCAATGGCGTCGGTCGATTCAGTGCGCGAGGGGCTTCGCGGGGAGTTGGGGAAGGTAGAGGAGCTCACCGAGGAGGTGTAGCCGTTTAAGCGGGCTCGGGGGAGAGGCGACGTGGCCGGAATTGACGTTGAGGTTGCGGCGGCCGGAGTGGGGGAAGAAGACGCGGGCGACGGCTGTGGTGCTCCCCGGGCTCGATTGGCTGGTGTAGTCGACGAAGACGACGACGGCGCAGCCGCTGGACACCACGCCGGGGCGGACCGTGCTCGTTGGCCACGACTGGCCACGACAATGGCGACGGCGGCGCTCGGGAGTTTTTCGCCGAGGCGTGCGAGAAGAGGAGGAGGGGAAAAGGAGGGGGAGGATGTCCAGGGGGTCGGCCGGGGTGGCCTTATCGCGTCGGCGCCAGGAGGGAGCAGGTGGAGGCGGGGCCGGCCTGGCAGCGGCGTGGCCGCGCTCGGCCGCCGTACGTAGCAGGTGAGGGAGTGGGTGGGGAAGAAGACAAGGGGTGGGGGTGGGCTGGGCCAAGTGGGCTGTCGCCCTGAGCGACGTTTAGCCCTTTTTTATTTTGTTTTGTTTTTCAGTTTGTTCTATTTCTTTTCGGTAATTGATTTATTAACCCTAGCATTTTTGTAAAATGTTATTGGTGTTTGTAAATTAGGGTTACATATTACTGAGGTTCCACAAAAGATCTTGAGTTTTTATAAAATCATTTGATATTTTATTTTATTGAAAATGGAGCAGAACCCACTGTTTTTGCTACTCTTTGAGTTGTTTGGATTTTTAGTGGCTTAATAAAATACCATAACCACATGGGCATGACCCACTGATTATTTGTGATTTAATAAAAGTGGTTGTATAATTTTTGGACAAGTTTTATTTGCAACATATTTTTTTTAATATCAACAAAAGGCATTTTTGGATTTGATTTGATTCAAATTTGATCATGGCATGATTTAGCAACAGTAATTGTCATTAGCAAAAGGATTACTGTTACAGATAAGTGAGGGTGTTACACAAGAGAAGCATGGCCTTGCACGTAGATAGATCGTTGCTGATGATTTTGAGTCATAGCAATATAGACTCCGATTTCAGTGGCCCTTTGGTCAGAAGGCAGACCACAAATGTTGGAGCAGTCATGGGCAGCATCCGAGTATACTTTAGTACCTGTAATCAACAAATCAGAGGAAATATTGCTCCCAGGGAGTGGGAGATCAGAGGTTGTAGTAGTTGTGTCTTGAGCTTGTTGATTGTTGTTATGTTCCTGCAAAATGTTAGTCACAGCTAGATTGGAAAACTCTTCGATGGCACTGATAGCAGCCTTAATGTGGTGTGGCTAAGACTTCGTTTTCCTGAAAATCGCATCATTCCTGTCTTTCCAAATACACCAAAGAAAAATTAAAATGTTAGGAAGTTTGGCTTGAGGGTGATTGGAGCTAAGTATGGCCGAGAACCAAGATGTCATGGTAGTGTCCGAGGTGAAGAAGTTATCTATAACCATATTCCAGGGAGGCAAAAACCAAACAGCTCGAGAGAAGGGACATAAAAAGAAGAGATGAAACTCATCTTCTTCCATGCCACATCTGACACAGAGCTTTGAGATGTGTATGGAGAAGCGCCCAGCTCTGCTCCCTGTTGGCAAAGCTTTCCTGAGAAGCCTCCAAGCAAATGTTTTAATCTTTGGAATGAGAGATTTTTCTTTCCAGACTTTGTTGAGCAAGTGTTTTGTAGCAGCAGCTAGAACAGCCGGCCTGTTCCTGGGGTTCGAATTAATGTCCTGCAAACATAACTTATAAGTGGATTTCGAGTTACAAAGTCCCGAGGGAGTAAGATTCCAGCAAAGGATGTCAGGGCAATCATCATGAATAATGGAAGTGGTAAGTATGGCGTCAGCAAGAGGCTGCTGAAAAAGCGAATTGATCAAAGCAGTATTCCAAGTTTTAGTGCCAGAGTGCCATAAATCTGCAATGGTAGCAGGGTAATTATAAGGAGGAACTTGGATAATCAGATTGTCATGAACATTACGCCACTCAGAGCACCAAGGGGATCTCCAAATGGAGCTATTTCCTTGAGTTATTTGAATTGAAGAGTTGGCAGAAAGTTTGGGCATAATTTTTAAAATAGAGGACCAGAAACCTGATTTTGGGACATTCGCAGCAGCTTTCCATAATGAAGAATCATAGAAATATTTAGATTTTAGTACCTTGTATAAATGTGCAGTAGGGTCATTAGCAATTCTCCAGGCTGAAGCTAATAGAAGTCCTTCATTGATTGCTTGCAGGTTCCTGAGGCCCAAACCACCATCTTCCTTGGGTAAGCAGATGTCTTTCCATGCTCTCAGACACAAACTTTTCCCTGTGAAGTTATCTCTAATGCCAGACCACCAAAAAGTTCTGATGATAGCAGTAAGTTGAGTGATTTGCTTTTTGGAGAATAAAATATTGGACATGAAATACACAGGTATGGAAGAAAAAAACAGATAGAATGATCTCAATTCGAGCAGCGTGCGAAAGCATGTTGGCTTTAAAAGAGGGGAGTTTATTTCTGAACTTATCAATGACAAAGTTGTAAGCAGAAGATCTGTTCTTAGCGGGTAAAATGAGTGGGTGCCCCAAGTGAACAAAAGTAGCATCCATGTCAGGAACCTGGAAGAGTCCTTTGATTTGCAATTTAACCGTATTGGGAGTTTTCTTACTGAAGAGAATGGAGGATTTTGTTCAGTTGGGGATCTGTCCAGAACCTGCACAAAAGTGTTGAAGCACATTGTATATTGTTGTAGCTTCCTGCAGATTAGCTTGTCCACAAATAATCAAGTCGTCAGTGAAAAGTAAAGAGTGAATAGGGGGGCAGCCGGGACCCAAGGAGATTCCTTGCAGGTTGTTTGTTTGAAGAGCTTCATTAAGACCAAGAGAGGGTTCATTAATAGTGAGGACAAATAAGCATGGCGATAAAGGGCATCCTTGTCGTATACCTCTCCGGCTTTTGAATTTTTTTGTCGGTTGGCCATTAATGATGAAAGAGAAAGTAGGGCTCGAGATGCAGGCATGGATAAGTTTGATGAAATGACCATGCAACCCTTGACGTACCAGGGCAGCAACTATGAAGTCCCACTCAATACGATCAAAATCTTTAGCAAGGTCAATTTTTATCATAAAAGCTTCATGGTTCCAAGAAGACAGACTAAAAGAGTGGGTGATTTCTTGAGCAATGATAATATTATCACTAATTCTTCTACCTTTGATGAAAGCTTGTTGGGCATGATCCAAATAATCAGGGAGGTGAGGTTTAAGTCTATTAGCAATGGCTTTGGCAATAATTTTATAAACAACATTGCAAAGACTAATTGGCCTAAAATCAGTAGGCAAGAGAGGAACCAACTTTTTTGGGATAAGAGCAATGTTGGTGTCCGCAATGTGAGGAGGAAGAATACCTGAGTTGAAGAAGGTTTGAACCAGAGTGGTGATCTCCTCTCCAATCCAACTCTAAGCTGCTAAATATAATTCAACATTGAAGCCATCAGGGCCTGGGGAAGCATTTCGTTTCATATCCTATAAGATCTGCAAAACCTCATCTTTAGAAGGGAGAATGTAAGTGGGATCCCCATCTTGATCAGGGATGTTTGTATTAGCAAAAGGAGTTGCAGAAGTGTCATTAGACGAAGCAAATATATGTTTGAAGTAGTTGACAAAGGTGTTGGCAATCATGTCTGGTTTCTGGTGAGTGATATTGTTTTCATCTGTGATGGAAAGAATGGTGTTTCTCTTCCTTCTCTTAAGAACTGCCCTGTAGAAGTATTGGGTATTTCTGTCACCTTTTTTTGCCCATTGCTTCTTACCTCTTTGTTTGTAGAATGTATCCATCTTGGTGAGATTCATATCGTATCTGCGAGATAAAGTGGCTTCCAACGCGTGATCTTGCTGGTTTGGAACCTGCATTTGAATGTGGTTGATATGTTTTTCAATGTCAGCTTGCTCTTGCTGCAAAGGCTTTTTCTTCCTGCACCATTTCTTTAGAGATGTAGCTAGTTTATTAGTTTTGACATAGAAGGAATTGTGAGACCCACAGTTAGCCCACGCATTCTTAGCAACATCTAGGAAGTCATTTTCGAGAAGCCACCAATTTTCAAACTTAACGGACTGCTTCGGCCTAGTGAAAGTACCATAAGTAGAAAATAAAATAGGCGCATGGTCACTGAGAATGATAGGACGATTCAACACTTTTGAATTTGGATGCGCAGCAAGCCATTCAACATTCACCAGGCACCGATCCAGCCTCTGATAAATAGGGCTGGAAGAATGCATGTTGTTACGCCAAGTGTAAGCCGGACCATTGTAGCCTAAATCAAACAAACCGCATTTCTTTAACAAAGCACGAAACTTAGACATACGGTTCATATTAGGATTACAACCATTAAACTTGTCTACATCATAAAGGATGTCATTAAGATCACCCATACATACTACATGTTTGCCTGGATTTTGATGAACAAAGGAGGCAACCTTCAACCATATACCACTAGTGTTGTGGTGATAGGGATCCCCATATATACACACCAAACAGAACTGGGTTCCTAGCGCTACGTCGGTGGCGGTGGCGAGAATATAGTGGAAGCTAGCGTCATATATATCTGTAACGACCCGATTCACTAAAGAATCCAAGTCTCTGTGCATTCTGTGCTAGTCCCTGGATCAATAGCTAGCACACACAGTACATGATGTAATATCAAGAATAAACCACATGTCATATATATATTACATCGAAGATCCAGTATTACAAATAAACATACCTGCATAGCTCAAGTCTAGCTTAAAATAAAATACAACGGAAAACAATAAAGAGTTTTGTGGCGTCCATCAACTCCACCGGCAAGTTGAGTATAGACATCGTAACCCTACATCGCATCACTTACTCATCGTATACAATCCTGCAACACCGAAGGTTACAACCCGACAACGGGTCAATACATCTGATTTGTACGGCAAGTCACACGAAAAAAGTATATATAATAGACCTACATCTACATGAAGGATAAGTCAAAGGAAGGCTTATGGTTTAGTTTTGCAGAAAACCAGTTTTTCCCTCACATACTACAACTAATCAAATTTTAATTTATCTTGCTAGTCCTAAGTATGGTTGAATCGGGCTACACCAATTCCAACCATCCCTTTATTAAAATTTCCCACTCAATTTCTTATTAAGGTGAATTATCTGTCAACACCATTGTAACAGCCCAGTTTTCACAAAAATTAAATTTTTTGTTTTGGTGTGAATTGTTTGCTTGTCTGATTTGTTTGCGGTGTTTGCATCCCCGATTTATCGATCAGTGATTATTTCCCCCCCTCTTATCTCGTACCGGACGGAGACCGACCCTTGCCACCCTGACACTCGACCTTTGCGACACCGGGTTTCACCCGATCACCGTCGCGAAAACCGCACGAGACCAGCCGCAACCAACGGAACGAAAAACCCCGTTTAATAACTAAACGGGATATTTTTATAGCGCTCCGGAAAGTGTTCTCGGAACGGTTCCAACGCGAGGTGAACGCCTCCGGCTCGACGCACTGATCGCGCAGTTCAAAGTTTTACCCGAATCGGAGGTACTGCGGACCCCCGGCGGTCAGAAACGTGAGCACCGCACGCGCGAGATAAAAACCGGGGATGTTTTTGCAAACTGCCAGCCACTGGGGCTATATAAAGACCACCACACTCCCAACCATTTTTAGGGTTTCCCTAGACACAATTTTGAAGCCACCCCCCTCACAAAAGCCCCAATTTTTGCATTTTGCCCAAGTTTTGCACTCCCTGCGATCTGGACCGTCGGATCGGCCGATCCAACGGCCCAGATAGCGTCAAACATTTCTAGTGGTGGCCCAAGCTGATTTACCATTTGAAAACCATGCATATATGCCTGTCGGGTAGCTCCTGGCAGACATCCTTTAAAATAACCTGGACTAGTGAGGACATAGTTCCCTTGCTGGCCCACTTTGTCCGGCTGAGGACCCGGTTTCCCATGTGTGATTAACCGGCTATCCAAACCTGCGACAGACGGTAGAGACCAGATCGAGAGAGCGGCCGGCTCCTGAGATGGATGTCGACTCACCGGGGGCCACCCGGATTTGTTCGTTGTTAGTTAGAGGGACCTGTCGTTTCGGATCTCTTGGAACTAACTCATAAAATGGTTGCCTGTGATGGGTAGCAACTTAGAGAGATGGACGTGCGTGCAGAGCCTCGTAATGGGCAGTTGGTACACCCCTGCAGGGTTAAATCTTTTCGAGAAGCCGTGTCCACGGTTATGGACGACTTGAGACCTACGTCCTGTTCATAGACAACAACAACTGAGATAATCTTAATATAACTTGATCATCGTGTGCGTGTGCCTTGACTGCTTCTTCTTCGTCGGGATGCGAAGAGGAGGACAAGAATAGGATAGGTGTTATGTTTGCGTAAGTAGTTGATAGCAAGACTTGTTGGAGGCGATTCCTCATCGAATGCTTGGCTTCTTATCTTACTCTCTAGATCGTTAGCCACTTCATAATTGCTAGTGCGGCAGCAACCTCACCACTTACCCCTTCCTTACCATAAACTACTAGTTGTCCTAGAATGACGAGTGATGAAGTCCTTGCTGGGTCAGATGACCACTACAGTTGGATGCTGAGTACCTCTGTACTCATGATACTACCCCCAAACTCTTTTCAGGGTTCTGATCGACAACAGGTATGGTGATCGACGTTTCACGTGGAGGCTCGACGACGACTAGTTAGGCGGATCCCGGCGGAGGGCCTGGACCCGTGTGGTTATGGGATCGATGTTTTTATCTTTGCCAGTAGGCATTTGCTTGTAGTCTGTACCCAGACATGTATCTTCCGCTGTTGTATTGTATTCAGGCAGTTGTATGCCGATTGTATGAGATGTTGTATCCTGTATCTGTAATGTTGTGATATCATGTTGGAAATCCGGGGCATATGGCTTTGTCATATGTCGCGGTGGGACCGATATGTGCTTCGTCCCCGGATCTGGGTGGAAACACCTAGATCTGGAACAGTAACGCATATCGGGCCTTACAACCATCCAACAACAATAATGCCCAGTTGCTCAAAGTTGTCCGTAACCGTGGACACGGCTAATCATGATCAGTTTTTACACTCTGTAGAGGTTTGTACACTTTCCCCACTGGACTCAACCCGAAGATTGAGACATAGTCTTTCAGAAGAGGTTGCCTCCACCCTTTGGTAGCCGGTACACCTATCATATCTACATCAACTAGCTACCAGGCCAGGTTCCCCGCAACATACTCATCTAAGCCAGAGCCCATATAGCCAGTGGTTGTACATGGAAGCTACTAGTCACACTGTCTGTCCGATCTTTTTGAGCCTGGACGGCGCCCACTGCGTTCAGAGGGTACTAACCATGACGCACCCGGTTCACCACCAAAACAACCATTCGGGAAGCATTTAGCCTTGGTCTCTCCTTATCCAAGGCATGAGCCCCAGGATGCATTCCCTGCCCGTCCAGAGGTCATTTCTATTTAAGTTTGCTAGTCAAGTCATTAATCCTCACATAGCTCAAATGATAACTCAACCAATCCCCGTCTACAAAGAAATAGCAGTATATAACAACCACGATCCTAGGGCGACAATGAAATACAAGGTCAAAACATATGGCTATCCTACTAGGTTTAAATCATAACTAATATATAATCCTACACATGCATAGAGTGATAATTTGCTACATGCATAATAGAAAATATAGGTTGAGGTATGGTCAAAGTGTCACTTGCCTTTTCCATTCGGTGAAGTTCTTCGCTCTCACGGTCCAGTCAACTCTACTCGTCACACTCCGAGAAATATATCGCAAACGAAGGAACTCGAATAAGCAATCACATCACAACGAGACAAACAAATATCAACAAATACACACAAAGGTTTTAGCAACAAAACAAAAAGGTTTTGAAGTGCAAAGGTGTAGATGTGCTCGAAGATGATCGGTGGAAGTGAACTCGAGAGAGTCAACAGATAACGATTCATCGGTAAGGAATTGTGATCATGGAAATTTATGAATTCAAGGTGAATATCATGCCCACATGAAAAGTGTGTGAACCTTACCGATAACATGTCTCAAATGATCCGATATGCCAAAAGAATCACGTGAAACGGAATACTACAACGCAGGTCATAGCAAGTGCAAAATTGAATTGAATTTGAATCTAAACAGATTAAGAAACATTTGAATTTTTGTGTACACATGCTACGAACAGAAAGTACATGGAACGAGTGATCCAACGCAAAAAGAATCACTCGATTTGGATCAACGGTTTAAAAGATACGGCCTCCGGAATTTGAATTTGAATTTGAATTAAATTCAAATTCAAAAGTGTGCAAAGTGTGTAAAAATTCATACCATGCTAAAGTACAGAACAACACGAGTGCGTAGGAAAAAGTTTCACCTCAATCTGACACCCGGTGTAGAAGATATTGCGGGCGCGAAAACGGGGTCTTTTCTGCAAAAAGGACCTATCCACAAATAAAAATTTACGAAAAACGCGATCGGGTCCCTGGGACCAGATCTGGCCGGAACAACTCCGGCGAGGAGGTTTCCGGCGAACTCCGAGCAGCTCCGGCGAGCAGCTCGGCCGACGGTGGCACCCAGCGACGAGGGAGACGCGGCGCGACCTCGGGCACGCGTGGTGGCGGCGAAGGACCGGCCGGGGGCTGGCGGCGTCCGGCGCGGTCCGGCGAGCTGCGGCCGGCCGGTGACTCGCGGTGGCGGCGACGTTCCGGTGAAGTGCGCGGCGGCCCGGCCGCGACGACGAGCGGCGACGCTGGCGGCTCGTGGGGGTGCGGGCGGCGGCGCCCGGCGCGACACACTCCGGCGAGGTGCGAGGTGGCGCGGCGGAGGTGGTCCGGCTGCGGCGACGTGGCGGCGGCGGCGGGACCCGCGGGGCTAGGGTTTTCCAATACAAAAAATAAAAAGAAAAGAAATTTTCTGAAAACTATAAATAGGCAGAGAAAAAGAAAAAAAACCAAATTGGCCCGTTTTGGACTCTACTGCGTCCGCGGCGGAGAACCGCTATTGGGCCGGCTCGGTACACATTTTTTTAATTAAGACCGAAGCTTCAAACAATTGTATAAAAATAATTACTAATCAGAAAAATATGAAATAAATTTCTAAATTCATAAAATAATACAAAGAAATTTATTTAATGAATACATTTTCAAAAAAGTAAAATAAAAATATTTTCTAAATAATTTATTTAAATATAAAATACTTTTCATAAATCAAATAAAATCCAATAAATGATTAAAAGTATTTTTATTTGGTCAAAAGCATTGACAAACCATTTCTAAATAATAAAATATAAATTTTAAAATTGTTACACCAATAAATAATTTGGTAAAATAAAAATATCCCATTGGAAAACCTTTTCAACTCTTTTAAAATATTTAATAAATCATTTCAATGAAATAAACACTCTCTTAGCATTATAAAATCCCTAAAATAATTTTAGAGTTATTTATAATACTCATAATAAATTTTAAAAACTTTAAAGTAATATTCTAAATATTTCCCAACTTTATTAAAAAGGGGATAAGTCATTTTATATCCTCTCAAATGAATTTCCTTGAGTTGAAAAATGTTTAGAATATTCGAAAGAATTCCAATAATGATTTAAAACATTTTCCAACCTTTTAATATGCTGAAGGAGTCATATTACCTTCTCTCATTTTGTTTTGTTGGTTTTGTTTTAAATAATAAATTCAAAAAACACCAATTATGAATATTAGGGAACCTTTTATTCCCTCTCTTCTTTAATATTCAATAAACTAAAAAAAATCCTAGAGAAAATCTAACACATCAAGCAACAATCATTATCTATTTAATTTTATTAACATTCCAAATTTTGGAAAATTTTGGGATGTTACAGACTACCACCCTTAAAAGGAATCTCGTCCTCGAGATTCGAGAAGGCTAGAAAGAAACAGGTTAGGGTTTGGGTTTTCCTGACAGTCCATCGATCCTCCGAGGAGCTAGGGTGCTACCACCCTTAAAAGGAATACTACATGGTCTTCAAAAGCCTGCCCCCTCAGCGAGCTCCTCACACCTAATCTTCATACTCCGTTGGGGCATTGAATTCTTCATCACAAGTGTGGGCTTCCAGTGTCTTAATCCATCGATGACATTCTTCGTAAAGATTTCACCTTCAGTCTTCGAGGTTTCACGAATTCCTCCTTTGAGGTTTCCATTCCATAGCGAGAGAGTGGTCTTCCAAGTACCGAGACTTCATGGCTGACAGGTCAGACGCCACTACTAAACAACTATCGATTTCTCTCTTGGTGGTCATCACGAATACTTCTACGGGATATCTGCAGCAAATGGTCTTGGTCCATACTCACCGTATAACACAAACGGTAATCTCCTAGAGGGGTCACACATCGTACCATTCTATGGTTTAGGCTTTAACATCGTCGTCTCTCTACTGTAGATAAGTCACTCAAGATTTACTATCCCGCATAGCAAGAGCGAATAATCAGGGTAGTCGGCATGGGGGCCAATCCATTCCGCACCCAAATCATTACCTTGTATATGGTTTAGCGAATCTCGCAATCTAACACTTGGTCATCCTCACAGGCATTGCAGAAATTCCTCTTGATCTTGAATTGGGTTCAGATAAATCCATTGCTCTGCAAGCCAACCAAACATCTATCGTTTCTTCACAACACTCGGGTTTGCGCAACTTGCTACAAAACGTGCACTGGTGAACTACAACTTGCTCCATGGTCCTTCCTTCAGCAATATTGTGCTTGCTTGTTGTAAGATCCTGGCACACGGGGTTATCCTTGAACTCAGCATTAAGTTGCATCCATTTTTATTCCGGTCTTGACTTTAGCAGCCATTGTAGTAGCTTCTTCAGTTTAGGGATGATGGTGAGGGGGAATAGAATGTAGATAGCGAGGTAGAGAGAGAGAGAGAGGTAGGGAGAGATACCCATAAAAACATCACACTAGTTTTGTAAATAAGTTTTGATGTGTAGCTGTCGGTAAAACACAAGAGATGACAGCTCACGAAAACGCTCTAATGGTAGAAACTTTTAAAATCTTCAGGGTCTTCAAATCTTCAATGTTGGTAGCTTCACTTTTGCATCGTCGAAGTAATCTTCATATCATCGAGTCGCTTGTCAACTTATCCTTCTTGTTGTTGTGTCTCCTTCAGTCTTGAAGCATACTAATTAGATAAGGGGTCTAAGGTAACATAAACTTATTCTACTCACGAAGAAGAACCACAAAGCACAACACATCACATCACAACAAAGGCATATCAGGGTCAAGGCCACAAGAAAAACCAAACAAAATAATCAAACATAACACACCTAGTTCAACCAGCAAAACATGCATTGAACCACATCTCCAACTAACAGAAAAAGAGTAACAACGTACACTTAGTGCACACCTACGACGTCTGTCCTCTAATTGCAAACCATAAGCTTCTTCAAGTCAGCATCCTTACTTCCACGGTCACATCTTCTTCTTTCCCTTCAATCCTGGACACATGTTGGCGTAATGTCCCATATTCTTGCACCGATAACACTGAATTTCGCTAAGATTTTTCCTTTCCTTCTTCACAGGTGCTTCCTTGAACTCCTGGATAATCTTCTTCATCCATTCCTTTTGTTGTTGAATCACTTGTTGTGTCATGATGAAGAATTTACACTGAGCGGGGTAATGATCATTTCCTTCACACATAAAACATGTGACTTGAGCCGTGGGACATTCTTCACCCAAGTGAATTTCCTCACAATAGGGACATCCATCTTGGTGTCCTTCATAGGAGTGTCCTACTTCCCCGCAAATTTTGCAGGCACGAGGCCTCTTAAGGTTTACCGTTCTTTTTGTTGGGGTGACAAGGCGGGATCCCAACAAAATCCTTGTAAATTCCTTCCAGGAAATCTTCCTTCGTGATCCGTCAATTGCTTGGTGCATTCTCCACCAAGTAGCAGCCTCTTCTACCAAGTACTTAACAGCATAAGGGACCATGTCCTCACTTCCAACCTTGTTTATCTTCATGTGCTCCTCCATACTACAAATCCATTGCTCCACCTTCAGTCTCGACATCGCCCCAGAAATGGTGAGTCCTACTTCATACTCCATCTATTAAACCCATACGACAAGGGTTAGGGCAAAACTATAACACCGACAAGACAACAACTAAAGATAACACCAAACATATGCACTCAAACAAGAATAAGGCAAAAAAAAAACCTACGTTCAACAGTAACGCATAACAACAAACAATACAGTCACAAAAGTCAAACACACAACCCACACCTAGAGTAAGGTCATATGTGCAAGACATATGATCTCATCATACTACGCGAAATTCGTTCATCTAACTTCACATAAAAGGTGGTGGTCTGATTCTAAGCTTCTTACTTCTCAGCTAGGCTGATCTTAAAGATTCCTCTCATAGTTCCAGAACTTATTGATCACCATAGGGTATTCTTCTGGTTCTTGTGATCATAACTTCAATTGATCCACGAGGTTGATGATGCACCTCTCAATTGTCTTGTCTTCAGGGGTAAGTAACTCAGAGGGTATTTATAGTAAAACAAGATGAGGGTTTTAGAAGATGAATAATGGATGAGAGATACTAGTGGGGAGAGTAAGTAACCAAAGAGTGATAAAATAATTTTGTTCCTATGGATTTTCCTATTCGTTTTCTAGGGTCACGACCTACAGTCAACATGGGCTCTGATACCATCTGTAACGACCCGATTCACTAAAGAATCCAAGTCTCTGTGCATTCTGTGCTTGTCCCTGGATCAATAGCTAGCACACACAGTACATGATGTAATATCAAGAATAAATCACATGTCATATATATATTACATCAAAGATCCAGTATTACAAATAAACATACCTGCATAGCTCAAGGCTAGCTTAAAATAAAATACAGCGGAAAACAATAAAGAGCTTCGTGGCGTCCATCAACTCCACCGGCAAGTTGAGTATAGACATCATAACCCTACATCGCATCACTTACTCATCATATACAATCCTGCAACACCGAAGGTTACAGCCCGACAACGGGTCAGTACATCTGATTTGTACGGCAAGTCACACGAAAAAAGTATATATAACAGATCTACATCTACATGAAGGATAAGTCAAAGGAAGGCTTATGGTTTAGTTTTGCAGAAAGCAAGTTTTTCCCTCACATACTACAACTAATCAAATTTTAATTTATCTTGCTAGTCCTAAGTATGGTTGAATCGGGCTACACCAATTCCAACCATCCCTTTATTAAAAGTTCCCTCTCAATTTCTTATTAAGGTGAATTATCTGTCAAGACCATCCAACAACAATAATGCCCAATTGCTCAAAGTTGTCCGTAACCGTGGACACGGCTAATCATGATCAGTTTTTACACTCTGCAGAGGTTTGTACACTTTCGCCACTAGACTCAAACCGAATATTGAGACATAGTATTTCAGAAGAGGTTTCCTCCACCCTTTGGTAGCCGGTACACCTATCATATCTACATCAGCTAGCTACCAGGGCCAGGTTCCCCACAACTTACTCATCTAAGTCAGAGCCCATATAGCCAGTGGTTGTACATGGAAGCTACTAGTCACACTGTCTGTCCGATCTTTTTGAGCCTGGACGGCGCCCACTTCGTTCAGAGGGTACTCGCAATGACGCACCCGGTTCACCACCAAAACAACCATTCGGGAAGCATTTAGCCCTGGTCTCTCCTTATCCAAGGCATGGGCCCCAGGATGCATTCCCTGCCCGTCCAGAGGTGATTTATATTTAAGTTTGCTAGTCAAGTCATTAATCCTCACATAGCTCAAATGATAACTCAACCAATCCCCATCTACAAAGCAATAGCAGTATATAACAACCACGATCCTAGGGCGACAATGAAATACAAGGTCAAAACATATGGCTATCCTACTAGGTTTAAATCATAACTAATATATAATCCTACATGACGAGGGGGTGACCCCACGACTCCTACGGATAAGCCTACCTGGTGTCCATGAAGACAGAAGGCCCATGGAGATACATCCTCGGCCCGCTAGATGCCACCGACGTAGGAGTCCACGACTCACAAGGAAGGTGCGAAGACCTGCCGTACGGAGCAAGCTAGGGTTAGAAAAGTTTACCTGTAAACGTAGATGAACCCCCCGGGACCTAGCCCGGTATATAAGGGCTAGGAGGGGCGATGCCAAAGACATCGAATACCACCTGTAACCCTAGCCTTGTGCGCTCCAGCCTTGGCCTCCACTGTAATCGCGTCTCCCCCATCAATAATATCGAGCAGGAGCGAGCCTTCCTGTTTGCCGATGAGCTATCGTCCAACCTGTGCATCTCATGACTAACCCAGGGTCCCTGACCATGGGATTTGCCGGGGTTGATCCCCGTCACTACACATGCATAGAGTGATAATTTGCTACATGCATAATATAAAATATAGGTTGAGGTATGGTCAAAGTGTAACTTTGTCACATCCCCAAGTTAGGTTTGTGCTAGGATCAAGTGCTACCTTGCATCATGCAAAAATTCAAAAAGAAAATTTCAAAAATGGGGAAAAGAAAAGCCCTGAGAAATTAAATCAAATGGCCAGATAAAAATCTTTTTCCAAAAATCATTTGAATGTTTGGAAAATTCCTATAAATGGTACTGATCATTTTAAAAATAGTTTGGGAGCAATCCCATGCTCATGGAATTTTCTAATATTCAAACAGTGGCTTTGGAAATTAAATAAAACCCTATTTGATTTGAAGTTCAAATTATTTGAATTTCAAAAATGCTCAAATTTTATAAGTGGCTAGCTCTCTATTTTATGAGGCCATATAAAAAAATTGTGGCATTTTATAAAATGCCTAGCTATTTTTTTAGCTAGGTCAAACATATTGCAGAAATAATAAAAAGAAAAGAAAGCAGAGAGCTTACCTGGCGCCACAGGCGAGGCCCACCTCTCCAGCCGGCCCAGCCCGCGAAGCCCCCCTTGTCGTCTTCTACCCCCGCGCTGCCAAGCAGCTCGGTGGCGCGGCGCCGACGCCGTGGACGCCACCTCGACGCCCAGGAGCTTCCAGGCCGCCCCAGGACTCCAAGGTGCGCCACGGAGACGCCCTCGACTCCCTCTCTCACTTTCCCCCATCGCTGCTTCGTCCGGAGCCCTCCCCTAGTTTTCCCCTTCTTCCCCGAGAGCGTCCGCTGTTCGTCGTCGACGAGAACCGCAACCAGCGCCGGATAGAAGCCTGAAGGCCATGTCCATCGTGCGCGCCATCGTCGACTTCCTCTTCACGCAGCAGGCGAAGCTGTGATCTGGACTCAAGCCGCCGGAATCGAGCTCGAGCCGCCGCCGGACCCGCAAGTCGCCGTCGTCGAATTCGCCGCCACCACGACCTCCCCGACCTCCCTGACCCCTCTGCTAGAATCACGGTGAGCTCGCGGTTCGACTGAGCCATTCCTTCGTCTCCCTCCTCCTCCCTAGCTGGATCCGCCATGGACGCCGAAGCTCCTCGCCGCCACGGTCATCGTAGTCGAGCGTCCGTGACGCAAACGAGCTCGGGGGCATGTCCTTCGTCTTCACCTTGCTCCTCTGCATCGATTGCGAGCATCCCCGGTTCAAATGGAGCACCACAGCAAGCTTTGCCCCAAGCCCGAGCCATGGCCGCCGCTAGGGCTTGACGCCGACGACGCTCCGGTGAGTTCCATCCCCCCTGGCTGGCTCCATTCGACGCGGCGTCCTTCCTGCAGCCGTTTGGTGCCTCTGGCGTGCCAAACGCGCGACCAGGGCGCGAACCCGTGCAGCGCCGCCGCGACTCCAGTCGCCGGCGTTTAGCCGCCGGCGTGTCAGCCCTAACCCCCCTGTTAAGCAACCAGTTAATGACCCCTGGGTCACTGACCAGTGGGCCCAGTGGCTTAATTAAGCCACTGGATTAATTTAACCCACGGGTTAAGTTAACCCAGTCACTGATAAGGTGACCCCACATGTCAGCCCCCCCTGACGTCAGCACTTGCGCAATAAATCAGTTTTATGAATTTCCAGAAAATCAAAATGAATTAAAAGAATTCCAGAAAATCCAGAAAATACCCCAAACTTTGGAAATTCATAGAAAATTCTTATTAACTCCAAATTGGACAAATAATATATGAAAAATGATCAGGAGAAAATTATCTTTCCAAATATGCAACTTTCAACTCTGTTTGAGTTGAATTTAAAATGTGATCAGTAGCATTTGCTATTTGATTTAAATGGAATTAAATCAAATTCAAATAAAATATTTTTGCAACTTGAACCATGGCAACATGCTACATTTCAATCACACATCAGAGGCATATCTTATACATTTGAATATAATTGAAAATGATCAAACTATGTCATATACAACTTGGTTAATTTGAATTCAAATGTGGAGTTTGAATTTGCAATTCAATTTGCAATATACTCCATTTAAATGGAATGATCAACACATCAGTACCATGAACATCACCCTTTCAATATTATTCATGTGATTGTGCATTGTACATTATGTTGATCCTATGATTGTCATGTTGCTGATAGACGTGGAGCCGGAACCCGAGGTCACCCCCTACGTTGAAGACCCCGAACCCGAACCTCGTCAGCAAGGCAAGCAAACCCCCATTGATCATGTCGATAAAATCCCACTTCCCTCTCATGTCTCGCTTATGCATTGTTTAGGATGATCACCATGTTACGATTCTACCGCATAGATGAACCCATTCCTTTGCATGACCTATCATTTTGTCACAGTAGTAAGCAAACCACAATCCTAGCAAATGTAGGAGTTGTTTGATATCATGTGGCCCCTGCAATGTTACTGCTTATTGCATGCTTAGTATGATACCGTGTTGTTACTGTGATGTGAGTCGGGATGGGAATGATCATGTTGATGTTGGTAGAAAAGTGTTGGTGAATCGACCCTAATACAAGGTGAACGATGAGAGGCTGTGTAGGAGTACATGGTGGGTTGTCTCGTTGAACACCGCCCTAGTACGAGTTCTTGTGTGGTGATCCAAGATGAACAGTACAACCACACATTGGGCTCACTGACCCCTCTCAACTTACTAACTCATCCCTTTCGATGTCCAGATGTCGCAATAGTTCGGAGTTCTGGTAGGTCAGTGGCCTGGTTGCTAAGTGAGAGAACGGCTCATCCGAGACCGGCTTATGCACCACGCACACATCACTTGGGTCCACTTCGGTAAACCGGCCTGGTTCACGATTGTGGTAACCAACCCAAGTAGGCAGCTTTCTCGGACTAGATCGGCTATGAGGTAACAGTTGTGGTGAACATCCTCGCCGACACCTCTTGAACGGTGTCGAGTACAAAGGCGGTAAATGATGATCATGTGTGTGTAGCGGTACACCCTTGCAAGGTAAACAAAACTATTCGAATAGCCGCGTCCGCGGTTATGGACTGCTTGGAAAGCTTAGCTTGATTATTAGATAACTTGAACCGGATACTTCTAAAACACACCAAGATAAGTGTGAGTGCTATGGCGTGCTTTCTCGTGGGGAAGTCGAGGAAGGCACCATAGTGGTGTATTGGTTGGAGAAAGTAGTGGACTCGTGTACGCTTCTTACCTCAAGTCTGGTACTCGTAGTTCAGGATTAGCCAAGTCAAATCTGGCACTTCTGCAAGTGAACCCCACCTCCCTTTACCTTGATACATGTGCATGAGTAGTATAGCTCCTATGTAAGTCTTGCTGAGTACGACTTTGTACTCACGTTTGCTTAATCTATGTTTTAGATGATGCCACTGACCCCGAAGGTGGCTTCTTCATCGAGCTGGACGACTGAAGACCAACTAGTCTAGTCCCAGTCAGACGACTGGTTCCCTCGTGGAGGGCTTTGTGTTTAAATAAGGCTTCTTAAGCCATTTGTTAAACTTGTCTGTACTCAGACATAATTTTGTTCCGCCTGTGTTGTAATGTTGGATCACATGTATGTGATCTCTGTGTGTACTCTATAAGAGTTTTAAATAAATTGTACACTTTGTAGAGAATTCCAAAGGTACCTGCTGTTCATACAAGGCATGTGTGCTGCGTGTATGTTTATAACATGCATGTCTTTGTATGGGTTTTCGAGACCTTAGTTGTGTTCTGGCTGGCGGTCTTTCATACACCAAGTGGCCCTTAGATGTGCGCAGCTTGGGGCATCGCGATGCGATTGTTCGAGACTCCGTCTCGTGCACACTTTGTGGTATGATCGAGCCCGCCCTAGACCCCGACTAAGTGATCGGGCTGGAGTAAGTCTATGTAAGAGTTTTGAGATAGTCGATAGTATGGTTGAGGCGACTTGTCTTTGAATACGGGAGTTCACCACCCATATCATTTGACTTGTGTGCGGACGATGAGGACCCATCTCAGTTGATCATCCGGCCTGGATGGGATGCCCCTCACGTACGATGCTTTCCGAGAATGTTCAGTGCTTGGCCTTGTCTGCTTAGACAAGTGGGTGCGGTTCTCGGCTCTCCATATGACTATGTCTTAACTGTACTTGCATACGCTAACCCCGGGTCCCGACAAACTTGCCTTTTCCATTCGGTGAAGTTCTTCGCTCTCACGGTCCAGTCAACTCTACTCATCACACTCCGAGAAATCTATCGCAAACGAAGGAACTCGAATAAGCAATCACATCACAACGAGACAAACAAAGATCAACAAATACACACAAAGGTTTTAGCAACAAAAGAAAAAGGTTTTGAAGTGCAAAGGTGTAGATGTGCTCGAAGATGATCGGTGGAAGTGAACTCGAGAGAGTCAACAGATAACGATTCATCGGTAAGGAATTGTGATCATGGACATTTATGAATTCAAGGTGAATATCATGCCCACATGAAAAGTGTGTGAACCTTACCGATAACATGTCTCAAATGATCCGATATGCCAAAAGAATCACGTGAAACGGAATACTACAACGCAGGTCATAGCAAGTGCAAAATTGAATTGAATTTGAATTTAAACAGATCAAGAAACATTTGAATTTTTGTGTACACATGCTATGAACATAAACTCCATGGAACGAGTGATCCAATGCAAAAAGAATCACTCGATTTGGATCAACGGTTTAAAAGATACAGCCTCCGAAATTTGAATTTGAATTTGAATTAAATTCAAATTCAAAAGTGTGCAAAGTGTGCAAAAATTCATACCATGCTAAATTACAGAACAACACGAGTGCGTAGGAAAAAGTTTCACCTAAATCCGACACCCGGTGTAGAAGATATTGCGGGCGCGAGGACAGGGTCTTTTCTGCAAAAAGGACCTATCCACAAATAAAAATTTACGAAAAACGCGATCGGGTCCCTGGGACCAGATCTGGCCGGAGCAACTCCGGCGAGGCGGTTTCCGGCAAACTCCGAGCGGCTCCAGCGAGCGGCTCGGCCGACGGTGGCACCCAGCGACGAGGGAGACGCGGCGTGGCCACGGGCACGCGTGGTGGCGGCGTCCGGCTCGGTCCGGCGAGCTGCGGCCGGCCGGCGACTCGCGGTGGCGGCGACGTCCCGGTAAGGTGCGCGGCGGCCCGGTGTGGTGCGCGGCTGCCCGGCCGCGACGACGAGCGGCGACGCCGACGACTCGTGGGGATGCGGGCGGTGGCGCACGGGAGGACGGCGGCGCCCGGCGCGACGCACTTCGGCGAGGTGCGAGGTGGCGCGGAGGATGTGGTCCGGCGGCGGCGGCGGCGGGACCCGCGGGTCTAGGGTTTTCCAATACAAAAAAATAAAAAGAAAAGAAAAGAAATTTTCTGAAAACTATAAATAGGCAGAGAAAAAGAAAAAAAACAAACCGGGCCCGTTTTGGACTCTACTGCGTCCGCGGCGGAGAACCGCTATTGGGCCGGCTCGGTACGCATTTTTTTTAATTAAGACCGAAGCTTCAAACAATTGTAGAAAAATAATTACTAATCAAAAAAATATGAAATAAATTTATAAATTCATAAAATAATACAAAGAAATTTATTTAATGAATACATTTTCCAAAAAGTAAAAAAATAAAAAAAAAATTCTAAATGATTTATTTAAATATAAAATACTTTTCATAAATCAAATAAAATCCAATAAATTATTAAAAGTATTTTTATTTGGTCAAAAGCATTGACAAACCATTTCTAAATAATGAAATATAAATTTTAAAATTGTTACACCAATAAATAATTTGGTAAAATAAAAACATCCCATTGGAAAACCTTTTCAACTCTTTTAAAATATTTAATAAATCATTTCAATGAAATAAACACTCTCTTAGCATTATAAAATCCCTAAAATAATTTTAGAGTTATTTATAATACTCATAATAAATTTTAAAAACTTTAAAGTAATATTCTAAATATTTCCCAACTTTATTAAAAAGGGGATAAGTCATTTTATATCCTCTCAAATGAATTTCCTTGAGTTGAAAATTGTTTAGAATATTCACAAGAATTCCAATAATGATTTAAAACATTTTCCAACCTTGTAATATGTTGAAGGAGTCATATTACCTTCTCTCATTTTGTTTTGTTGGTTTTGTTTTAAATAATAAATTCCAAAAACACCAATTATGAATATTAGGGAAAGTCCTTTTATTCCCTCTCTTTTTTAATATTCAATAAACTCAAAAAAATCCCAGAGAAAATCTAACACATCAAGAAGCAATCATTATCTATTTAATTTTATTAACCTTCCAAAATTTGGAAAATTTTGGGATGTTACAATATCGATACTAAGCGAGTCCGTCCACATGAGCCAAAGGCCACCCGAAGTACCTCTAGAAGGAACAACAAGAGCATTAGTAACATCAAATCGATTGACAAGATCAGTTTGCAGAATTTTAGAGGATTTAATTTCCGAAACAAAAGTTACCTGAGCACGTGTGGAACGGATCAGATTGGCCAGGAACATCATTCACCTATTGCCGAGGCCCTGGCCCATGCCCCGGCAGTTCCAGGCGATGGCTCTCATGGGGACGGAGGCACATTTGGGCCACGCGCCGCCGCCCGTCCATCCAGAGAATCCTCTCCGGCTTGATGATGCCGCTTAGTCGCTTGCACAGCTTGTCCAAGTTGATCCTGTCCCCCAAAGATAGGAACGCCTCTAGCAGTGGATCTATGGAGATCTTCAGCTTCCAGCGTGGGCTCATCTCTGGTGCAATGAGCGTGAGAATGAGCATGGAAATCCATGTAGTGGAGGCGATCAACGCCAGGAGGAGAGAAAGCCCCCGCCCTAGAGTCAACAGTGCCACTGCTAGCCCCCGGCAAATGCGCCCCAAGGGGCCAGGGGTCGTAGCTTCCAGGGGAGTTGGCTCCCTGAACCACAGCCTGTCCGCCAGCGAGAGGAGCGGTGTGTCCGATTCAGGGAGGGGATGAGGATAACCCTAATTAGCGCGATAGCAATGGCGCACTCCTCCTAGGTGTGCCGTTAGCATTAGAAAGAAGGACGTGTCTAGCCGGCGACCGAGCGCCCAGTCGTTCAATCCAGCGGCCTTTTCAAATAAAGAAAAGACCTCCTATGCTTTTTTTTACTATATAAAAGGAAGGTTTTTCTCCTTCCGTTCAATACTTCACGTGCATTTATTGGAGGTTTGGAAATATTTAAAAAGCTGTAATTTTAGATTCGAGCATCAAAATTCATATCCGTTTTCACCGTTAGAATTCTTGTGACAAGTACTTCAAAACTAGATCCAAAATGAGTATGTTTTGACAAATATATTTTTTGAGCAACTATGAGTGCGATGGAGGCAACTTTAGTGCTAAAAGAAAGCAACTTCTTAGCAATTATGAATACGATGAAGGCATGTATTTTGACAAAATTCCCATCAAACGAATAACACATATCCGAACAAAGTGTAACCGAGTACGTGCGTTTTGAGCAACTCCTAGGTGACATTTATGTAACTCCCTATTGAACGAAAAACTCGTATCTAAACAAATGGTAACTATGAATGTGTGTTTTGAGTAACTTCCTATTGAATGAAAAACTCACATATAAAAATAAAGCAATTGCAGGCGTGCGTTTTGAGCAACTCTCAGCCGATACTTATGAAACTCTATTGAACAATTACAAAAACACAGTACAAAACTGTTTTAGCAAAACTAAACTACTGTCCTATCAAAACTAAGCAACCTTGCTAGCGAATTCAAGCAACTGTGTTATAAGAAACACAATGCAAATTTGTCCTAGCAAAAATCAAGCAACTGTCATAATAAAACTAAGCAACTGTACTAACAAAACCAAACAACAAAGTTATGACACCATGCAACTAAGACTGATGCACCCCTCATTTACGCCATGTATAACCGCTGGACGGGCACCGCGTCAAGCAGGTCGATGTGTTGGATATATGCTCTAGAGGCAAATAATATATGATTATTCCAATATATCTAAGCAAGTTCATAACCAGTTTCATACCGTGCTAGAACTGTGTCAGTGAAACAATGATGCAGGTGTGGTATAGAAACCCCCAGAGTTCCTAGTTAGCCTCTACATTGATAACTAGTTCATGGTCTACATGATGGTCGTGGTTTCGCGATCATGGACAATTAAGTCTCTTGACTATGAGATCACCTCACTGGTTAAGTGATGTGATGAACATTACCCAAAGTAAGCATTACAGCATGATCAAATCTTGTGAAGGTTCAGTGTTGTAATTACAGAACGTGGTAGACCGTTCCTTTGACCGTGAGTACGTGCATAATTGCTATCTTCCTAGATTCTTTGACCTACATCCCACCACCTGACTGAAATATGCGGGTCATAACGGTTGTATCTTGGGTATTCCGTGGAGATATGTTGAGGAGTATTGTTACAAGAGCGGGATTTGTCAATCCATGTAATGGATAGATACTCGGGGCCCACTCGGTGAGATTCCATCCATAAAGCTGCAGCGTGTGACTAGGTCACACGGATGAATATCACGGAAACGAGTGAATGAGGATTAGTTCAGAACGAGGTTGAACCAGACATAGGATGTCATTGATCGAATCTCGGAACAATCCAGTATCACGGACAAAGGGAATGCTATACGGCGTAAGGTCCAATCGGTGTTTGATATCCGGAATGCACAGGGGTCATTATGGGCATCTAGGTCCCGCTGATGATCATTGACCGTAGCCTCATCTCGGTCATGACTGGAGTGTTCTCGGACCGTAGGGTAACACACTTAAGGGCTCGATGAAATCGGAGACCTTTTCGGAACCACCGGAGTAACCAGAGAATAAAGGAAACAACATCAGAGAAGTACCGTGTTGAACCGAACAAGTTCGGAGTGAACCGGAAGGTGTTCCGGAGCACCGGGAGATGGAATATTATGTTTTACTTATTAATTAATTGAATTAATAATTAAAATCATTTTATTTCTAATTAATATGTGCAATGGGCATTAGTGGAGAAAAAGGCCCATTAGGGGAAGAAATAAAAGGGGAAAAAAGAAAAAAAAGGGAGTGGGGGGGGGGAGGCGCCATGGGCCCTAGGGCCCATGAGGGTGGCGCCCCTCTCCCTTCTTGGTCGGCGCCCCCCCTAGCATGTGGGATAGTCCCACATTGCTAAGGGAGGGGGGTTGACTCCCTCCCCTACCCCTATATAAAGAGGGCCATGGTGCACATATTTAATTAAGCCAAATACACAATAAATAGGATTAAATTAGTATTTACTCCGAATTGAGATCGGTTTTCTCCGGTCTTCTCCCCTCCCTTGTCTCTTTCGCGGTGGGCTCCCTAGTGTGAGCCTATAGTGGAATTGAGGCTTCTCTGCTAGAATCGGAGGCCGTCGTGCTACCGAAGCTCCGTCCGGAGGTCTGCTTCCGCCACCTTCGCTGGATCGGAGAACGGAGGTCGTCATCGAGTCTCGTACGTGTGCGAGTACTATGAGGTGCTACACGTGTGGTGCTACACCCATCCGGGTGCTCAACACAGCCAGGGGGCTGTGAAACTTGATCGGCTACGTCAACCACGTTTGTGGGAACGTTTCCCGCGCAACGGACTACACCCCGAGGTATGTTATTTCCGCACTCCTTTCCGTTACGGTAATACGGCTAGCTAGATCTTGGGTTATGGGAACGCTAGTTAGAAAAATTTGTGTTTTCTGCTGCGAACCCCAACAGTGGTATCATGAGCTAGGTCTATGCTTAGTATTACTGTACGGATAGAACACATCGGGGATGTGGGCGTTGATTGTATGATTTTACCCTCCCACATGTACTTGTTCACATCTGCGGCATTGTTTGATGAAGCGGCCCCCGACCGACCTTACGCGTACGCTTACGCGAGACTGGTTCCACGCTTGACATACGGCTTGTACCGTATAAAGTGACTGGGGGGGTGTCTGTCTCTCTACTTTAGCGGATGTGGCATTTGCAACGGAGGGCCCCGTGCGGGGTGTAATAAAGACAATCGTATGGTTGACGTTGTGGTTGACTCGTAGGTTAAAACCTGTTTAACTATGAAAGCTCTAGCAGCCACGTAAAACTTGCAATATACAACTAGACCGTCTAAACCTTGTATTGGTAAGTGGGGGCTATCATTCGTTTGTTTGTGATGTAGCGATAGCTTTGCTATGTGTTACTAGTAAGTAGTAATCGTCATCATAAAACAATCTAAAATGGAGACACTGTAGACTTAGTGTTGCCATAGCTCAGACATCTTAAAACTTGCTAGTATAGGATACACGGCGGTAGCACGTGATAAGATGATCCCTTAACAAAGCCAAACACAAGTATTCTACCGAAGTGTGCACCGCCTGGAAGGTTCTCCCATATGGCTTGATGCTCCGTACATACCGGAGTTGTCCTACATATTCAATGGAGTTGGCATGAGGTTGGGTTCGGCAAGCCTGGCATATGCAGATATGGCCTTGCTGAGCAGCATATAACATGGAGGTTAATTTGGCGAGCCTAGTATATGCAGATATGGCCTCGGAATACTAGAGATCGAAAGATCGAGCATGAGTCACAGTACATATAAGATAATGTGATCGCACAAGTTGTTGTCTACCTTTGAAACTGACCCGTCGGCCGTGTGATATTCGAGGTCGGGCAGTGAATCTGGATCATGTAATCACTAAAACTTCCTAGGGATGAATTGTTTTAGTGCGAGCTCATTTATAATATGATTATATGAACTCATTGTTGTGAACTAGTCTTAATTGTGTTCCTTGCAATTATGTTTGTAGAAAATGGATAGTACCCAGTACCTTGAAATAGTTTCCTTCTTACATGGTGAAAGACTTAAAGAAAATGGGTCAAACTTCATTAGTTGGTACTTACGCCTTAGAGCCGTGCTCAAGAGAATCAACCTTTCATTCTTAACTAAAGAGCATGTGGGAAACCCTCCAGCAAACGACATGGATGCACAAGCGGCGATTGATTATCAGTATCGTCGAAGGACATATGCCATAGCTAAGGGTATCATAGAAACCAGCATTCCGCAACCTTTGCGTGAGGAGTATGCTGATTTGGATACATATGATATGATCGATGAGCTGAAGTCATCAAACTTGCATCGGTTTAGAGTTTCCAGATTTGAGTTAGAAAGTGATTTTCTCTCTACAAAGATGGAAGAAGGCTCTTGCCTGAAGGCACACTTGGCCAAGATACATGAGATGCATCTGATCCTCGTAGATGACTTTGACTATGGGACCACAAATGAGTCTGCGATATACACGGTGTTACACTCGCTTCCACCGAGCTGTACAGACCATGTCCATGGCTATGTCGGCAGAGGTGAAAGCCTCGAGTTCTCTAACTTCATGGATAGACTTCAGTAGCTGGAGGTTGAACCCATTGAAGGAGAAGTTGTTGATGGAGAAGGTATATACTTGATATACTTTATAAATGTTTATTCCCTTATACAACATTTGCAGTAAATGAGTATCTGATACTTATTCTGTTTTATGAAAACAGGACCTGCCGTTGCATGGACGGGAAGAGGTGAAATCGAGGATTGATGGATATCAAGTCAGTTGATGGCCAGCATGGATTCCGCCGAGACATCTATCATAGGATATACTTAGAGTATTAGATAAATCTTATGTAATCATTATAGTATGAACACTTAGTTGTGTGTCTTGCATCTCGCGAGACAAAGTTATTCATGTAATGAGACAAGTCAGTTGTTCCATCTTTATGAATAAAAGTGTGCTTATACTTTGATTACGTCTTGATTTATGATATGATAGAAAGCATTTATAATACTGATATTATTGCCAAGAAATATTCAATGTTTAATGATAAAGTTGTCTTGATTATAACAAGTCAAAGATTTGATTGCATGAGATGACTTCATAACTGATGAATTCATTAAATGTATGATCTATTAACTTGTGAGTTCATTAACGAATGAAAGTCATAACTTGATTGCATGAGATGGATTAGATACACGATCTATGAACCTCTGCAATAAATATAACCATGACAAGGTTCTAGCAAGTAGAACTTGTGCCAAATCATTATACATAAATGATGTACTAAATGGGCACGTGAGTTATCATTAAAGACTTCATATGATTAATTGAAAGTTGTATTCAATTGAGATCATAAAACTGAGATTCAGGAATCACAGTGAGAAATGAGAATACAAGGATACATATCACTACGCTACGATCCGAAGTGATAAGTATTGATATTGACATAATGGGAGACTTGTGGAAGTTGTACCACAAACTACGATGGAAGTTGAAAGTGCTAGACTACTTAAACCATTCGTAGTCATACTAAACCGTAGTATGGTCTAAACGTTCTTTCCCCTAGCACTATAGTTATTGTCGAATAATGTTGTTTAATTCATTAAGTTAAAACACCCACTTCATGAATAGCAAACCATCCTGAATCTAACAAGACATGATAGCTCCATAACTGATGGTGTTATAAGGTTTCTTAAAAGAAAGAATTTCTTTGTAATAAAAGTACAAGCAATTGAAATTACATATTCTCCCCGAATAGCAAAATGTGTGTTGCTTGATTGGTAATGCGAGAAGAAGTCTCTCGACACGGATCCAATGGGAGATAATGGAAACTTTGACCGGGGTATTGGAGCTTGCCTTCAGAATATCAGAGTATTGCAACAGAAGCATGTTCCGCTGTAATGACACTGTATAAGGAAGGATATGCCATAGATGATTAATCTTGGTATATGATTTGAAGCCATTGTTGAATTTAGAAGGTTGTCATGAATACGTTCTGTACAGAACAATAATCATGAGTCTTCTTAATAAAACAATAAAGAATAACATTGCTTGAGACACAAAGGAATGATGGTAGCCTAGAACACGAGGAGAAATGAAATAATATTGAGTTACATATAGGATGGCTCACGTCCCGTGAAATAAATCGGTTATTTCATATTCTCGACAAACTGGAGAGTTATTGAGAATAATGTAATGGGCATAAGGCATTATTTGGTTATGACCAAAGTTCAATGGTGATTGACTACGGAAACGTAGGAATGCTTTAATCAATAAAATATTTCATTTACACTATGATGGACCATAGCCTGAAATTGCATCTCAGTCAAATTTGGGATTTGAAAGAGAATTGCAATGGGCATGACGAAGGTTATTTCGTTAAAAGGATGGACTATAGTACCTCAAGACAGGAACCCTCAACCTTGATTTGATCAAGTGATTTTGTGATGACCAAAATATTGAGTGGGCCTGCAGTTTCATGAAACTGAGTGGGAGCTTTGAAGACTTCCTGGAAACTTGGAATGCAGAGGGCATTTTCTAAGTGGGAACTTTGGAAGCTTTGTCATTATGTGAGACATAGTGAACAATAAAATGACTTGATGAAAGCTGAACCACAAATATATGAGTATATGATGGATATATTTGAGTGGGAGCATGATCATTGTCTCAAACATATATGCATTGATATGTGTGAAGAATGATCTCATATGTATATATATGGATATGCATTGATTGTGTATATAGAGAATCGTCTTATATACATATGTGCATTATGATATATATAGAGCATAAGGCAAATAAAATACAAGATTGCAAGAATCTTCTTTTATGTGAAATACCAACACATTACACGTTGAAATCTATATGAGTAGATTAAGATACGGATAATGAAACGAAGTGAAGGTTGGAATAATCTTCTAAGACAAGAAACAGGTTCTTGTGGCTAGAAATTATATAATGGATGAAATCCAAATATCACAAGCAATGTCTTGATGGAAGAATAGAGATGCACCATGTACTGGACATGTGATCTTATATGTTCTTGACATATGATTCTACCATATAACATGCATTGTGAATCCAACAACAGAATGACTCAAAAGTTCTTGGAAGAAGAACATATTCCGATGTGCTTTAGGAGTAAAACACAGAATCTGAATAAAGTCCATGCATTCAGTATATGAGGAATACTGAGGACTATTCTCTAAAATAAGAAAGGATAATAGACTTGAATGTAATTCAAGATTATAATTGCAAGCCATATTATGGGTCTATATGGAATTAGAGACATCACCAAAGACATGAAAGAAATGTGAGCAAAATTCACGGCACTACAAACATAATACTACTTAAGAAAGTAGACGTATGGATAAAAGTTTAGCGTTAGAAGTATTGGACTTCTGGTTGAGTGTATTTCCCAGTATATATGACTATGGATGAGTCTTCTAAAGACTGAACCAAGAGATCATTGAGGATACTGTGAAATAATAGTCTCACTCTCCCGCGAAACTTATATCCAACCATTATATGATAATGAGTGGTATGTCAAAAGAGCTTTTGACCTGTACCAGTTGCAAAGGAAACATACGAATCTGAATTGGTGCAGTTCGTTGACGAAACCTCTTCCATGAGCATGCATGATCAATGAACACTTATGTGATAAGATGATTATGATCGGAAAAATGCGGCTAGATTATTAGCACTCTAGTGCAAGTGGGAGGCTGTTGGATATATGCTCTAGAGGCAAATAATATATGATTATTCCAATATATCTAAGCAAGTTCATAACCAGTTTCATACCGTGCAAGAACTGTGTCAGTGAAACAATGATGCAGGTGTGGTATAGAAACCCCCAGAGTTCCTAGTTAGCCTCTACATTGATAACTAGTTCATGGTCAACATGATGGTCGTGGTTTCGTGATCATGGACAATTAAGTCTCTTGACTATGAGATCACCTCACTGGTTAAGTGACGTGACGAACATTACCCAAGTAAGCATTACAACATGATCAAATCTTGTGAAGGTTCAGTGTTGTAATTACAGAACGTGGTAGACCGTTCCTTTGACCGTGAGTACGTGCATAATTGCTATCTTCCCGGATGCTTTGACCTACATCCCACCACCTGACTGAAATATGCGGGTCATAACGGTTGTATCTTGGGTATTCCGTGGAGATATGTTGAGGAGTATTGTTACAAGAGCGGGATTTGTCAATCCATATAATGGATAGATACTCGGGGCCCACTCGGTGAGATTCCATCCATAAAGCTGCAGCGTGTGACTAGGTCACAGGGATGAATATCACGGGAATGGGTGAATGAGGATTAGTTCACGAGGTTGAACCAGACATAGGATGTCCTTGATCGAATCTCGGAACAATCCAGTATCGCGGACAAAGGGAATGCTATACGGCGTAAGGTCCAATCGGTGTTTGATATCCGGAATGCACAGGGGTCATTATGGGCATCCAGGTCCCGCTGATGATCATTGACCGTAGCCTCATCTCGGTCATGACTGGAGTGTTCTCGGACCGTAGGGTAACACACTTAAGGGCTCGATGAAATCGGAGACCTTTTCGGAACCATCGGAGTAACCAGAGAATAAAGGAAACAACATCGGAGAAGTACCGTGTTGAACCGAACAAGTTCGGAGTGAACCGGAAGGTGTTCCGGAGCACCGGGAGATGGAATATTATGTTTTAGTTATTAATTAATTGAATGAATAATTAAAATCATTATATTTATAATTAATATGTGCAATGGGCCTTAGTGGAGAAAAAGGCCCATTAGGGGAAGAAATAAAAGGGAAAAAAAGAAAAAAAGGGAGTGGGGGGGGGGGGAGGCGCCATGGGCCCTAGGGCCCATGAGGGTGGTGCCCCTCTCCCCCCTTGGCCGGCGCCCCCCTAGCATGTGGGATAGTCCCACATTGCTAAGGGAGGGGGGTTGACTCCCTCCCCTACCCCTATATAAAGAGGGCCATGGTGCACATATTTAATTAAGCCAAATACACAATAAATAGGATTAAATTAGTATTTACTCCGAATTGAGATCGGTTTTCTCCGGTTTTCTCCCCTCCCTTGTCTCTTTCACGGTGGGCTCCCTAGTGTGAGACTATAGTGGAATTGAGGCTTCTTTGCTAGAATCGGAGGCCGTCGTGCTGCCGAAGCTCCGTCCGGAGGTCTGCTTCCGCCACCTTCGCTGGATCGGAGAACGGAGGTCGTCATCGAGTCTCGTACGTGTGCGAGTACTACGAGGTGCTACACGTGTGGCACTACACCCATCCGGGTGCTCAACACAGCCAGGGGGCTGTGAAACTTGATCGGATACATCAACCACGTTTTCGGGAACGTTTACCGCGCAACGGACTACACCCCGAGGTATGTTATTTCCGCACTCCTTTCTGTTACGGTAATACGGCTAGATCTTGGGTTATGGGAACGCTAGTTAGAAAATTTGTGTTTTCTGCTGCGAACCCCAACACGATGTGAGTTCGACGATTGATCCCTCGTGGTCGGAGCCCAATAACTTCATCACAACGCGGTTGTGACGCTAGGGGTTGCCGGTTACCCATAGTGGTGCCGCGACGTTCGACTTTGCTGCTTCACCATCATTTGCTACGAGGGAGGCCTCCCGTGCCCTTTGCCTCGCATGATTGGCACGTCGCGCCTCACCTCCCCGTTGACCGGGTTATAAGTGCGGGCTTATTATAAAATCAACTGCAACTACCCCCTAGAAAAATCCACACAACTATTCTAGCAAGATCTAACACAATAGTCTTAGCAAAAAATCCAAGAAAATTTCCTAGCAAATGCAAGCAACTATTTTACAAAATCACAATGCAAAACTATTCTAGCAAAACTGAACAATCGGCCTATCAAATCCAAGCAATTGAGCTAGAAAATGTGTTGTTAAAAAATACAATACAAAACTTTCCTAGCAAAAAGCAAGAACTATGTTAACATACCCAAGCAACAGTCCTAATAAAACCAAGCAACTGCGCTATGAAACGATGCAACTAGGGTTGATGCATGTCTCATCTATGCTCTGCACCCCCTAGACTGGTAGCCGCGTCTAGCAAGTCAATGTAAGTTTACTGATGGTTCCATCGTGGTCGAAGCCCGACATCAAGAAAATGCACTATGACACGATGCAATTTCGGATGTGCATTTTGTGCAACTCTCTGTTGAACGAAGAAATCCCATTCGAACAAAGAGCAACTCTGAGCGTATGTTTTGAGCAACTTATGGATGAAATTTATGTAACTCCTTATGGAATGAAAGCTCGTGTCCGAGAGCAAATCCCTCGTGAAATGAAAACTCAAAACCTAACAAAGAACAATTACTTTTGTGCATTTTGAGTAACTTCTAGCTGACATTTATGCAACTCCCTATTGAACGAAAAACTCATATTTAAACAAATGGTAACTATGGACGTGCGTTTTGAGTAACTTTCCGTTGGATGAAAAACTCATATCCAAACAAATATAAACTGCGGACGGGCGTGTTGTGCAACTCCTAGCTGGCATTTGTGCAACTCTCTGCCAAACAAAAAACTCTTATCCAAATAAATAACAATTGCAAACGTACATTTTGAGCAACTCCCTTGTTGAATGAAAAGCGCATATCCGAACAAAGAGCGATTGTTGGCATGTGTTTTAAGCAACTCCTAGCCGACATTTATGCAACTCCCCGATGAAAGAAAAACTCATGTACAGAAAAATAGGAACTCTCGATTGAACGAAAACATCCTATCCGAAAAAGGAGCAACTGCGAGCGTGTGTTTTGAGAAACTCCTAGATGACATTTATGCAACTCCATGTCGACGAAAATAATGATATCCAAACTAATAGTAACTACAGACGTGTGTTGTGAGAAACTCTTCATCGGATGGAAAACTCATATTCGAACAAACAACAATTGCGGACATGCATTTTGAGCAACTCTTAGCTGACATTTTTGCAACTCCATATCGCGCGTGATCCAAAGCAGCCGTACCTAGTAAAATATCAAAGCAACTATATTACTAAAACACAATGCAAACATATTATAGTAAAACTAAGCAACTATTTTATCAAAATCAAGCAACTATGATAGAAAATTCATGCAACTGCGTTAGAAAAAACAAAATTCAAAATTATGCTCGCAAAAATCAAGCAACTGTCCTAATAAAATTAAGAAACTACCTCGTAACACAATACAATTGTTCTATTGTGCGACTCCGCATCGCACGGCTAACATACCGCGCCATCGTCATGTACGTGAAATTAGTATAGGGCATGGGACACACATCAGCTCACGAAACCTAAGGTCCCGCAATCTTCCCTACCCTATTCTTCCTCGTTCATAGGTACTGATCAAACACACCAGAAATACCTATTCAATGACTAATTATTGAATGACAAGAGCCTACTAAACAAAGCTTGCTTACTACGCTAGGAGTTGCCAGTCACCCGTAGCAACGTCCTGGCGTGCGACTCCCGTCACTGACGTTAGTTGCGAGGGCGGCCACGACCTCCCGTGCCCTCTGCCCTGCACGGTGGGCACAACGCGCCAACACCATCCCATCGATCGGGGTAATAATTGCGGGGTTATGATGAAATCAACTGCAACCGCCTTCCAAAAAAAATCCACACAATTATTTTAGTAAAAGCCATAGCAATTGTTCCTAAAAGATTCAAGCAACTTTGCTAGAAAATCCGAACAACTGTATTACCAAAATTCAATGCAAAACTATTCTAGCAAAATTAAGAAAGTGTCTTTGGAAGTTCAAGAACCTACATTATAAAAAAACAATTTAAAATTTTGAGCAACTCATGTTTTAATTTTGAGCAACTCTTATGCCACCATGCAACACTAATAATCCTAGGGGTTGCAAAACATGTGTACACATTCCAACAAATAACGTCCTCATGAGATTACAATCCTTTATTGTATAGTGACAAACACTCTTTAGAACTTCAAAAAATTTAGAACCTTGCATCACTACCAAAACAACCTTGGATCTATTCATATAAAGAACATATTTAGTTTTTTATTCGTAACTGGATATTACTAGTATGCAATGTAGACATAAGAGAAGTAACACAAAAAATTGCAGTATGCTAGCAAATTTAAGCAACTGCATTGTAAAAAAATACAATGCAAATCGTCCTAGCAAAAACCAAGCAATTGTCCTAACAATGCCAAGAAACTGTCCCGATAAAACCAATCAACTGTCAGATGACATGATGCAACTAGGATAAAACCAAGAAACTGTCCCAACACCAAATTCGACCTTTTTTCACAACCGGATACCTCAATTATTAAAAATCAAATTCAAGCTACCACGTTATAAAATAATACAGAAGTGTTCTATTAAAAACCAAGCAACTATCCATACAAAAGCAAGCAACTCACCTAACTAAACCAAGCAACTGTCCTATGACACGACACAACTAAGGTGATGCGCGCTACATCTTTGTTAGCAAGACCCAAAGCAAACTATCTGTAGAAAAAAAATTCAAGCAACTTTCCTAGTAAATCTAAGCAATTGCATTACTAAAACACGTATTACCAAAACACAATGCAAAATTATTCTGGCAAAACTAAGCAACTCTCCTTTCAAAATCAAGCAATTGACCTAAAAAATTAAAGAAACTGCATTATAAAAGCATATTGCAAAATTGACATGGAAAAACCAAGAAACCGGTGTAGAAAAATAAAGCAACTATTCTAACGAAAGCAAAAAACCACAATATGACATGACGATGTCGCTCGTCTGACTTCATCGTCGTGTCCGTGTCCGGCAGTCGGCTGATCCTTCAGGAGTGAAGGTTTGGTCGCCGACGAGGTAGAGTACAACATAGGACACATACCTTCTGATAGGACTTGAGGCAACACCATCACCGTTGGAGACCATGGACTGCATGTCGCTGATCGATGTGAGAGGTCGATGATGGATCCGATATGACCGGAGTTCGAAACCTCCACCACAAAATGAGTACGACGCTAGGGGTTGCCAATCACCCTGTAGCGGTATCGTGACGTGCGACTCCGCCTTGGCGGCGTTTGCTGTGAGGGCGGCTGCAGCCTCTCTCGACCTCTACCTTGCCTACAAACCGGGCCATAAGTGTAGGTTTACTACAAAATCGACTGCAATTTCCCCTAGGATAAATCCACACAACTGTTCTAGCAATATCCCAAAGCAATTGTTTCTAGCAAAAAAAATCGAAGCAACTTTCCTAGAAAATCCAAGCAACCGTATTATCAAGAAAATTAAGCAACTCTCCTATCAAAACAAAGCAATTGTTCTAGTAAATTTAAAGAACTGTATTACTAAACAACTGCACTTGTGCGTCACGACAACAAAAATACAAAGAAGATCAATCTGTGAATAGGTATTATTAGTAATATTTCTAGATGGATATAAATAGCAAAATCAGCCGCACTACATCTATCTACCACGAGCATCACTCTAGGACAACTAGCAGCACTCCATCAATGTTAGTGTTGTTGAGCCACTAGTCATACTACTGTAATTTTTCGATGGATGTATCTACAAGAAAACGATATTCAAGCAGGACCTAAATCACATATTGTGGCTTATTTTTTGCTTGTTTGTTGTTTCTCCCCTTGAACCAAACCAACGCAACAATTTCAGAATTTCTTCTTCTAGCTTTATCCATCAGCACTCGATTCAGCCATACGGGATGCAGCCAAAAGAAGCAGAGCCGCCGGCAAGCTGCGGACGGAAGCAACAGTAGAGGGTGCAGATGGCATTAAATTCATGGGACCAACGGAAACCATGATGGCCGGAACAGGGAGGCTCAAATCGAGGGTAGGAGGATGACTGGGAGCGTTGTCAAATGCTTGGGGCGCCGTGATTCTCTCTCTTTTGTTTCTTCAGCACGGGGGATTTGTGATGTGAATGGACGAGAACGTCATCGTTGTAGAACCGGTGGTCTGTTCTCTCGTCCATGTCAAAGCTTTGCCAATATGGCTCACGGTGGTGATAGCCGCGCGCTACAGGAGGTCGCGAGCGGTGAGCTGGGTGACGGGATCCAGCGCCCTAGGTAGTGCGAGTAGTCGGGAGATTGTGGTGGGCAGCGCACTGGGGAAGGAAGCTGACGTCATGCACGAAGGTGGGGTCGGTCGAGTGGGGAGAGGGAACAGCTGCGCTGGAGCGGCCGAACAGGTTGTCGGGAGTGGGTGCATTCGGGATGGCTAATGGGCGCAGCTGCGCTCGTAAGTCATTGGGTAGAAATAATAGAATAAAAGATAAGTGTGTGGTTGTAGACAGAACAACTAGCATAGTCTAGTGGTTGGTCCTTTGATATAGTAAGCAAGCCACCCAGGTTCGAGTTCAGACAACTTCACTTTTTCACCTTAAAAAAACATTACCTTATGATAAACATCTAAACATTTTAAAATAAATACATGGCAATTTTAATACTCCTTTCATTCCTAAATATAACAAAAACTATCAACATCTACAATATTATCTAAAATAATATAATGCTCATAATATAAAATAATATAATGTTTAAAAGATATCTAAAAATATTTTTAGTTAGACCACTTAAACCATCTCCTTTACTCAATCACAATAGAATCATTTACATGCTCATAAATGAGGTTGAAATCAAGTGACATGAAATAACAATCATCAAATAACTATCATCTTTTCACAATCTTTTTGCCCTTCTTTTTCGGGTTTGCATAATTTAGCCCCGGAACCCCTTGATTTCTTTTCTTGAACGGGCAAACGCCTTTAGTTATGGTGGTCCTGCTTCTTCTTGATTTGTATGGTACTGCATCATCGTCGTCGTCATCTTCAATCTTTGGGTCGCCGTACTTGTCGAAGTCTTGCTCGTTGGCGGCTCCATCCATTTCGATGATGTTTCTTTTGCCTCTCCGCACGACAACACGAGCGGGCTTTGACGGGTCGGTAATGAAGAAGCATTGGTCTACTTAGCTAGCCAGTACCCATAGCTCATTTTTAGCGGTGATGTTTGCGCCCGCGGTCTTGGATTTGTCTTCGGATATAACCATGGTGGTGAAATACCGGCTTTCTTTTACGATGCTCTTGGCCCATCTGACGCGGAACATCGTTTCCTCGGAGTTCTGATAATCTCTCTTCATGTCCTTTTCCTCGGTGTAGAATGTGTAGCCGTTGATATCGTACGCCTGATATGTCATCAGGTTGTGCTCGGCGCCCTGTGACAAGGCGAAAACGAGTTTTTCTTCCTCAGAAGAGTCCTCTTGTAAAGGGTACGATAGAAGCTTGTCCTTGAACCAACGCGTGAAGCATGAGTTGTGCTCTTTGAGTACATCTCCGTCTGTCCACTATTGGCCTCGGTCATTGCACGTCTTCTCAATTGAGGTTTTGTGATTGACCACCCAAGGATCGACCAAGTCAATGTGTTGCAGCGCGACTAGGTTTGCTCTTTCAAAGTCGGCGAGTCGATCCTAGAAGTCGACATGCATTTCGCGGTGACCACATCCAGCGAGCCTGCCGAGGTGCCTGTTGACGGGCAGACCAACGGGGTTATCAATGCCTAGATAATTCGTGAAGAAGGGGATGCACTCTTCGGTCAGAAAGCCCTAGGCTATGCTTCCATCTGGACGAGCCCTGTTACAAATGTATCCTTTGATCACACCATTCATCCTTTCGAACGGCATCATGCTGTGCAGGAACGTCTACCCGAGTTGGATGATATCATCCACGATATGGACGAGGAGATGCACAATGACGTCGAAGAATGCGGGCGGAAAGTATATATCGAGCTCGGATAGTATCGACACAATCTCTTCTTGTAGCCTTCTGAGTTGCCTCACGCCAACCGATTTCCGAGAGATGACATCGAAAAAGATGCATAGGCCAAATAGTGTTTCACGGACGTGGTCGTCCATGATCCCGCGCATTGCAACCGGAAGTAGCTGCGTCATCAGCACATGACAGACGTGAGACTTCATCCCGCTGAACCTCTGCTTCGCTGAGTCTAGGTATATGATGATCTTCCCCGCGAAACTATAAGGAAGTTTTTTTCCTAGGAGGCAGTTGATAAGTTGATGGATCTCCTTCTCACTTAGAGTGAAGCACGCGGGGGGCAGTAATGTCCGCTCTGCTTCTTGGCCTTTTTGCCTTTGCGATGACTTTCCGTGTCCTCTGGTTGCTCATCATCATCATCATCATCATCATCATCATCATCATCATCATTAGGGAGGTTTGCGTGAAACTCCTCCCTGATGCCCATTGATAGCAAGTCTGCCCTTGCTTTCGGCCCATCTTTGGTCTTTTCTCGCATGTTGAGCAAGGTAGCAAACATACTCTCGCACACATTCTTCGTGATATGCATGACATCAAGGCTATTCGACACACCGAGGATGTTCCAGTACGGCAAGTGCCAAAAAACAGACCTCGTTTTCCATACCTTCAGCAGCGGCTCTGGCGCCTTTCTCTTAGAATTGATCTTTCGTGGCGGTGGACAGTTTCTCCAATTTTTCAACATCATGTCTATTTCCGTGCCGCTCCTCCTACGTGGGGCCTTTCAGAGTTCGGCTATTCCATCGAACAGATCCTTGCGTTTTCTCCATGGGTCATTGTGAGGAAGCCATCTTTGATGTCCCATGAACACGGTTTTTGAAGACACGGGATCCTTAGGTAGCTGGTGATACGTTGTGTCATCCATGCACCTGGCGCATCCATGATGGCACTGAAGTAGTGCTCCTCGTTGGTTACCCCAAGTGGAAGGTTGGATGTAGCCTAGCAGCAAATTTCCCTTGGCAAAGATACCAAGGTTGAGATCGACCAGTAGGACTCCAAGGTCGACAAGTAGGTGGTAAAGTGAACAATGGCGCCGTTCACAATCTAAGATTGCTTACTTCACCTGGACCTGCACACACAACAAATAACTTTTCTCCCAACGAGTACAGAGAGGTTGTCAATCTCTCCTGCCTTTCCATTTACGAAGGATCAAACGCAAGAGATAATGATAGTGATAGTGACTGCAACTAGAAAGTAAAAGCAAGAAGTAAATTGAGGGTGTAAACAGTGGTGGAAATATGGACCGGGGTCCCATGATGTTCACTAGTGATGTCTCTCTCCCAAAAGACGATAAAACTTGCTATGTGAGGTAAACAAATGACAGCTGGGCAATTGACAGGATTACGGGCGCAAATCAATGCTAACTATGCTACAAAAGAAAGGAAGAGGCTCAAAAGCATGGGCAGTATGCCAAAATAAGTAGACCGAAATCCATCTGCATCTACTACTAATCATCCACCTTGAGATATCTACCAGAACATCTCACTGGTATTAAGTTGCGAGCCCCACCCAAAGTGTAAACCCAAAGCAACAGACAACTTCATTAAAAGAACTTTGCGTAAAGTAAACAATCCTTGCAACCGCGGTTACAAGAACCATTGTTTTCCCCCTTGTGGCAACATCACATCCCCTAGACTCATGTTTCTGTCACTCAAGCTAGTCACCAGGGGGGCATCAACCCACAATCAAGCATAACGCTCCTTCTTGGAGTCACTACCTACTACTTGGCCAAAGCAATAAACAACAATGTAGAACATGCAAGAATTACTCAAGAACTCAAATATAAAAGAGAAGAACCAAATATATTACTCATCACAATCTGAACATAGTCTCATAATCCATCAGATTCCAGCAAACTCAACATAGCAACAACAGAAAGAATTACATATGTGCCTTATCATGTAGGGCATCTCACAAGGTCTAATCCATGAAGAACAAAGAGGGGAGGAGAACATCACATGGCTACTGATCATGGACCCATGGTCCAAGGTGGACTACTCACGGATCATCCGGGAAGCGTCCATGGTGGTAGAGAAGCTCCCGGAGGTCAATCTTCCCTCCGGCAAGGTGCCGGGAAGAGGTCTTTTGGCTCTCCTGATCTTGGAAGTGCGGCGGCGGCGGAACAGAGGAGATATCGCGAAAAACGGTTCTGTCTTCGGACATTTCTGGGTGAAGGAAATATATAGGCGAAGGGGGCAGCCGGGGGCCCACCAGGGGGTCCATGCGCCCCCCTGGCGTGGCCTAGGGTGGGGCCGCGCCCCCTGGCCGCATAGGCACAGGGTACCCCTCCCCCCGGCTCTCCTTCGGGGCTCTGGAAGGTTCCCGTGCACTGATTTTTTTATTGGATTTTTCTGGAATTTTTGGGGCACTTGGCACACTGAGAGTAGTTCAGCATCATCTCATCAAGTAGCTTCGTGGCAGCACCAAGTGTGGCTGACATAAAAGTTCCTCCTGCGGCCGAGTCTAGCAGATTCCGCGAGGTAAAGTTTAAGCCTGCATAAAAAGTCTAGATAACCATCCAAGTAGCTAAACCATGTGTAGAGCCGTTCTTAACAAGAGATTTCATGCGTTCCCAAGCTTGGGCAACGTGTTCATTATCCAATTGCCTAAAATTCATAATATTACTTCTCAACTGGATAATTTTAGCAGGGGGATAGTACTTCCCAATAAAAGCATCCTTACACTTGTCCCAAGAATCAATGCTATTCTTAGGTAAGGATTGCATCCACTCCTTGGCTCTTCCTCTCAAGGAGAAAGGAAAATGCTTCAGCTTGACGATGTCTCCATCTACTTCCTTGTACTTTTGCATATCACAAAGCTCAACAAAATTATTTAAGTGCAGGGAAGCATCCTCTCCAGCACCTGAGAATTGATCTTTCACAACAAGATTCAACAAAGCAGGTTTAATTTCATAAGAAGGTGCTGAAGTGGCAGGTGGAGAAATAGGAGTGCAGATAAAGTCATTGTTTTTGTGACTAGTGAAGTCACACAACTTGGTGTTTTCATTGGAACCCATAGTAGCAGCAGGTATTTTTGATAAGGGACACAAAAGAAAAAACTGAAAGATAAACTAACAAGAATAAAAAGCAAAGATAATAGATAGTGTGCAACTCCCCTATCTTGTAGACTGGAGTCCCCGGCAACGGCGCCAGAAATTAGCTTGATACTGTGAGGAAGATATTTCTCTCACTTCTCGTTGGTTAACCCAAGTGGAAGGTGAGATGTAGCGTAGCAGCAAATTTCCCTCGGTGTAGATACCAAGGTTTGTCTCCAGTAGGACTCGTAGAAATACAAGAAGGTGATAAAGTGAATAATGGCGCCGTTCATAACTCAAGGTTTCTTACTTCACCTGGACCTGCACACACCGCAAATAACTTTGCTCCCAACGAGTACAGAGGAGTTGTCAATTCCTCTGGCCTTGCTGTTTACAAAGGATCAATGCAAAAGATAATAATAGTGGCAACTGAAAGTAAGAACTGAAAGTAATTGAGGGTGTAAACAATGGTGGAAATATGGACCGGGATCCCATGACGTTCACTAGTAATGTATCTCTCCCAAAAGACGATAAAAGTGCTAGCGAGGTAAACAAATCACAGCTGGGCAATTGACAGGATTATAAACGCACCGCAATGCTAACTATACTATAAAAGAAAGGAAGAGGCTCAAAAGCAATGGGCAGTACGCCAAGGTAAGTAGACCGAAATCCATCTGCATCTACTACGAATCATCCACCTTGAGATATCTATCCAGAACATCTCGCTGGTATTAAGTTGCGAATCCCACCCAAAGTGTAAACTCAAAGCAAAAGACAACTACATTAAAAGAACTATGCGTAAAGTAAAAAATCCTTGCACCCGTAGGTACAAGCACCGTTGTTTTATCCCTGGTGGCAGCAGCACATCCCCTAGTCTCATTGTCGTCGATATGTGATGGCAGATGCCATGGGGATGGCTAAAGTGAGGGGAAGACGCGAGGAAGAAGATGTCGATGGTGCCGGAATCGGGTTGGGCACGAACACGGTGACGGACACCACGATGTACCCAGGTTCGGGGCTCTCCGGAGAGATAACACCCCTACTCCTGCTTGTCTCTTCTATAGCAATGGAACTGAGCTACAATAACTGCTTCTCTATCTACTCAGGAGAAGGTGAGGTCCGCCGTGGGCAAGGCTCTCTCCTGCTTCCCTGAGGAGGAACTACAAGAAGTAAATGAACTGAGCGAGATGTGAGTAATGGTGCGAATGTGTGGATCGTCCCTCATGCAGGAGGGGTACCCCGGGCTCTTATAGTGTGAGCCCGGGGTAAATCGGTAACTTCATTGCCGATTGGGCCCAGCTGTCATCCTCTAATCGACTGGTCCCACCGACTGCTCCTCTCCGGGTGATCCGGACCCGACAAGCGGCGGCCCATACTGTAGACTCGTAGGGCATGATGATGAACAGTGGAGCTAGGAGGTGCGGTCTTGTCGTCCTATCCGCGTAATCGGCGGAGAGGTCGACACTGCATCTCTGCCAGATCTTCGATGTGACTTGGCTTCTCTGACACCCCGATCTCTCGGGATTGCGCATTTATGACCTCGTACTTGGACCTCCGACTGGTCTCGGGGTCAACTTCTCCAGGGGTGGTAAGTTGTACCGATTGCGCCTGGGCTGACTGGTGGCCCTCGGCAGGGTCGATTTCTCTAGGCAATCGGCCGCGTCGATGCCCATCTCGGCCCAGCTACAGGCCAATCGGATGATCGTCTTGGTGATGAAAAGGGTGGACCGGTTGCGCCTGGGCCGACTGCTGGCATTCGGTACGGCTGATTGCCTTGGAGAAATCGGCCATACGCCTTCCTAGCTCGGCCCAGCTGCAGCCCAATCGGTCCATCCTTGTCTTGAGAGGTTTCTTTCGCTTGGGTGAGCCTACCCGGGTACCAATCCCCCGACAGTAGCCCCTAAAGCTGTAAAGGTCCCACAGTCATTTGACCGCGGGGCCTTTGCAGTTTTCAATCTTTCTCCAACATCTTCTGAATGCTTTGGCCTCATCAAGTGCGTCGTTCCGAGTTCGTCAAACGACTCGGAGATCACACTCGGCTAGCCAAGATTTCTTCCGATTTGATTTGAATTGTCTCCGATTTCTTTCTTCACTTTTTGAGAATCATATCCCTCACCAACTCGGATCTAATCCTCACCGATTGCTTTCCAACGGTTACCTCCGATTCTTCCGGGATGCAGTCAATTGACCGGGGCCCACGACCCACGCGCGATTTGACGTAACTACATGCCTCGACCCTCACGTCGCACTCCTCGCTTCCCACGCTGGGATCTCTTGCGCCGGTTTGCAGGTTGGTCTTCCTGTGGGCTAGGCCACACCGGGTCACACGGCTGCAGCCGGATCCCACTCCCCTCCCCCGCCGCCCATATAAGCCACAGGGGGGCCTTTGCCTCCTCCTTCTCTCATACGCCTTCTTCCTCCTCCGCCTCTTGCTCTCGCGCTCGCCATTGCTGTTCCGCCCGAAGCTTTCTGTCGTGCTCGCAGCTCCGCCTCCGCGCACGGAATCAGCTCCGTCCGCACACTCGCGTGCTCCTCCACCACCGCGGTAACCTTTCCCCGCCACCTTGCGCTCTGCCCGTGCGCTTCTCGTCTTCATTCTTTCCGCCCGCAAGCTCCATGGCGCCCCGGCGAGATACCTCTCAGGCCAGACGTGGGTGCTGGAAGGGCTCCACCGTCGACGCCGGTGCCCTCCAGGCCTTGGTTCGCGCCCGCAAGATGCCGGCCGAGGTCCAATGGCGTGCTCCCGGCACCGAGCTCGTGCCCAATGCGCGTGCTGGCGAGAGGGTCGTGTTCCTCGCTCACTTTGAGTGCGGATTCGGACTCCCCGCCAGCACCTTCTTTCGGGACTTCCTCAACTTCCATCATCTTCAACCGCATCATCTCGCGGCGAACTTCATCATGATCCTCTCCGGCTTCGTCACGCTGTGCGAGGGTATCTCGGCTGCCGCCCAAGCATCGCTCTCTGGAAGCGGTTCTTCAACCTCCGAGCTCACAATGCTCGGACGGGAGCTGTGGTGCCGTCTGCTACGGAGGCCGGCGACCCGACCCATGTGACTGACATGACCGACTGCGGCAGTTGCCTCATCGCAGCCGGCAAGCACAAGTATAAAGGTCCCGAGATCGTCCAAGCGTGCAAGAACTGGCAAACCACCTTCTTCTATGTCAAGTCGCCCGACCAAGGCCCCGATCTGCTGAATTTGCCCGAGTTCACCCTCGCACGGCCGACTGAGAAATACCAGTGGTCGCTGAAGTACGGTGTCGGCGATTGCGATGTTGACGCCCAAGTCACTAGGATTGCTCAGCTGGAGCAGGAGGGCCTCCTGCCGACTGATCTTGCTGCTGCCTGGCTCCAAGCCCGAGTGCTCCCTCTACAGCGCCGAGTGCACCGCATCTGCGATATGTCGAGCCCCCGAGATCCCACTCGGCTCTGCACGTGGCGAGTGAAACTCGAAGACCTCTGCACCAGGCTGAAGACTATCACATACAGTCCTTCTCCCGACTCTTTCCGCTTCGGCCTTGAGTACCTCAACCGCCGAGAGAAACCACCTGTGGTATGATCCGACTGTTCCCTTTCTCCGATTGCTTTTTCCTCATCTTAACTTCTCTGATGACCTTCTTCTTCTTGCTCAACACTTCATCCGATCCGATCTGATGGAAGACGGCCAGGTGGCCGTCGCGTACGCCCCCGACCGCGAGGAAGATGACCCCGCGGACTTCGAGTACAATGGCGAGGTTCCCCCCTCCGAATCCGACGATGACGGCGCCGATGACGGTGAATCCTCTGGGGAGTGCTCCGAATCCGAAGATCCCGCTGACGCCGCCGACGCCGAGGCCGCCGACCCAAAGAACGCCGACATCCGAACTGCAACTCAAGGGGGTACGCTTGACCCTTCCCTTGAGCAATTTCTGGCCGAATGGAGAGATGACGATAGTGTCTCAAAGGTTGGTGATTCTGATGCAGCTCCTCAGGACAAGCCTCCGAAGGTGCCGACTAAACGCGCCTCGACGACCGGCTCCTCCTCTGGTGCCGCTCCCAGCAAGGCCGCTAAGACGGCGCCGACTGGTCTCAAAGGCAAGCAGCCTCAGGTGACGGCCAATCGAGTGCCGACTGGTCAAGCGCCTCTGAATGTCGCCCCGCTGAGATGTCGGATGCTGACAGGCGCGCCGAGGACAGTCGGGTATACCTTTATCTTCATGCCTCAAACCTCTCTGTCTTCTTGTAACAGCCCAGTTTTCACAAAAATTAAATTTTTTTTTTCGGTGTGAATTGTTTGATTGCCTGATTTGTTTGTGGTGTTTGCATCCCCGATTTATCAATCGGCGATTATTTCCCCCCTCTTATCTCGTACCGGACGGAGACCGACCCTTGCCACCGTCACACTCGACCTTGTGACACCGGGTTTCACCCGATCACCGTCGCGAAAACCGCACGAGACCAGCCGCAGCCAACGAAACGAAAAGCCCGTTTAATAATTAAACGGGTTATTTTTATAGCGCGCCGGAAAGTGTCCTCGGAACGGTTCTAGCGCGAGGTGAACGCCTCCGGCTCGACGCGCTGATCGCGCAGTTCGAAGTTTTACCCGAATCGGAGGTACTGCGGACCCCCGGCGGTCAGAAACGTGAGCACCGCGCGCGCGGGAGAAAAACCGGAGATGTTTTTGCAAACTGCCAGCCACCGGGGCTATATAAAGACCACCACACTCCCACCCCACTTAGGGTTTTCCCTAAGCACCTGCAGCCCCAGATCTGCCCATTTTTGCCCCAATTTTCGCACAACCCTAGATCTCAGATTTTTGACCGTCGGATCGCGCGATCGGACGCGCCTCGTTGCGCCACATCACCCTAGTCATCTCCCACTCCAACCTCTTCCTCTCTCCTCTCCCAGCCGCCTTGGACCCGAGGCCATCGCGTCGCCGCCTCCGGCCAGGCCGCAGCCGCCGCCGGCCACCCTCCTCCTTCCCTCTCCTTCTCCCTCCCCTTCTCTCTCCTTTTCCCTCTCTCCATCTCCCTCTCACCCCTTGATTCCCTCTCCCTTGCAGGAATAGCAAGCCAGGCCGGCCAAGACTGCCCGAGAAACTCGGCCGAGTCGCCGCCCCTGCCCCCGTCCCGGCGTCGCCCCAGCTCGCCGCCGACCGGAGTCCGGCCGGATCCGCCGGCCAGGTTGCTCCTCCGCGCCCCCAGTCCCTGCCTCCTGGACACCCCCTCGCCGGCGGGAGCTAGCGCCGCCGCCCCTGCTCAAGCTCGGGAGGAGGAGCCAGCCGGCCTCCTCTCCTCCAGCCAGGCCAGGCCGGCCTGCAGCCAGCCCAGCCGGCTGCCTCCTCTAGGCCCAGCAAGCCGCCAGGCCTCCCAGGCCAGTGGGCCGTGGCCCATCGGTGAGCGCCCCACCTTTTTTTTCCTTTTTTCGTTTTTTCTTCTTCTTTTCTGTTGGGCCCAGTAGAAGATTCGGCCCGTTTAGTTTTTTTTTCTTCTGCCAGGTTTTTTATTTAACTGCAGATTGTATTGTTTTTATTGTGAGTGCTATATCTTTTCACCGGTAGCTCCGATGGAGATGCTTTCTACATGAAAGTTGCTCCATTTTGCGAGTAGATTATTAAAATGTTGCTTGTTGCCATGTTTGACTTTGTTTACATGCTGTTTGACTACTAATTACACTGCTTGCCACTGTAAACTGCAACTGCAATAACTTTTTAACCGTTGCTCTGTTTAAAATATTTCTTATATGTAACTTGACTAGAATTGCATGTAGATTGTGTTTATGCTGTTCTTGCTTGATAAATAAAATAATAAAATATTGTTTAGGGCAAAACAGTACCAAATTACATTTTTATCGTGGGGTCCGCAATAGTTTGCCATGTCTAGGATTTCACCCCACTTAAATTGACTAGCTTAGGTAAATTATTTATGCTTCCCCTTTTGTAATGTTTGTGTGCTATGCCATGCTTGAGTGTGATGCCATGTTAAAAACCTTTGTTGATCACCTGTAGCTAAGCAACTTGAACCACCGAAAACGTGCGGTATCGTCGTGTGTGACGAGTACTCCACTTAACCTGTTGGTAACCGCTCTCGACGGTAGGTGCAATGTCTCGTGTTTCCTTCTTGTTGATGCTTGCTCGTGTTTTCTTCGTAGTAATAGATGCTTGCTCGTTGATTGCTTTCCAGTGTTTACTTCTTGTGTGCTCCCGCGGATACTCTCGGAGATGATGCGAGCTTGCGGTCAACTACACCTTCGGAACCCGACTTATCAACAGGCAAGGACTATACATTACTTATGATCCATTCTATTTCAACCAGCGGTTTTCATGCTAGCATAGGTTAGGTTCGATGTTTAATCCTACCACATGTTTACAACCTCTTTCAAACCGATACAGCCATGTCCCCTCCCAGCAAACCATGTACTGCCATGTTACTATTGCTCGTTGCTCAGCCCCTGCTTAGTATGCATGCTTAGGATGCTACGATGTTACCCTGTTACTCTTTGGGTTGGGATATCACATTATTATATTATTGTTGATGATATCATTATTATAATGTTGGCTATATTCGACGAAGGATGGAAGGTCTAGGCTATCCCACCCCGACGCTTTGTTCCATTCGAGTCACATAGGACCCGAGTTCCGGGTATTGGTTTTAAGACTGAGCGTGCCTAACCGCGTGTGGGATTTTATGGGGTCCCCTTTTCTTACCTACCTAGCTTCAAACATTTCTAGTGGTGGCCCAAGCTGATTTACCATTTGAAACCGTGTGTGTGCTGGTCGGCCGCCAGTTGTTTACAAACCAACCTGGACCAGTGAGGACATAGTTCCCTTGCTGGCCCACTTTGTCCGGCTGAGGACCCGGTGTCCCATGTGTGATTAACCGGCTATCCAAACCTGCGACAGACGGTTGAGACCGGATCGAGAGAGCGGCCGGCTCCTGAGATGGATGTCGACTCACCGGGGGCCACCTGGATTTGTTTGTTGTTAGCTAGAGGGACCTGTCATTTTGGATCTCTTGGAACTAAATCATAAAATGGTTGCCTGTGATGGGTAGTAACTGAGAGAGATGGACGTGCGTGCGGAGCCTTGTAATGGGCATTTGGTACACCCCTGCAGGGTTAAATCTTTTCGAGAAGCCGTGTCCACGGTTATGGACGACTTGAGACCTAGTCCTTTTTCATAGACAACAACAACTGAGATAATCTTAATATAATTTGATCAACGTGTGTGTGCCTTGACTGCTTCTTCTTCGTCGGGATGCGAAGAGGAGGACAAGGATAGGATAGGTGTTATGTTTGCGTAGAAGGTGGATAGCGGACTTGTTGGAGGCGATTCATCATCGAATGCTTGGCTTCTTATCTTACTCTCTAGATCGTTAGCCACTTCATAAATGCTAGTGCGGCAGCAACCTTCCCACTTACCCCATCCTTACCGTAAACTACTAGTTGTCCTAGAATGACGAGTGATGAAGTCCTTGCTGGGTCAAATGACCACTACAATTGGATGCTGAGTACCTCTGTATTCATGATACTACCCCCAAACTCTTTTCAGGGTTCTTGATCGACAACAGGTATGGTGATCGACGTTTCACGTGGAGACTCGACGACGACTAGTTAGGCGGATCCCGGCGGAGGGCCTGGACCCGTGTGGTTATGGGATCGATGCTTTTCTCTTTGCCAGTAGGCATTTGATTGTAGTCTGTACCCAGACATGTATCTTCCGCTGTTGTATTTTATTTGAGGCAGTTGTATGCCGATTGTATGAGATGTTGTATTCTTGTATCTGTAATGTTGTGATATCATGTTGGAAATCCGGGGCATATGGCTTTGTCATATGTCGCCGTGGGACCGATATGTGCTTCGTCCCCTGATCTGGGTGGAAACACCTAGATTTGGAACAGTACCGCATATCGGGCCTTATACTGATTCACCTCTTCTTCCTTCTTTCAGGGAGCCGATTGGTCTTGACGACGTCGACGCCGGCATTCCTGCCCGAGTCGGCGTAGTTATTTCCCCCGCCGCGTCTGCTGCTGCGGTCCGCAAACGGCAGCCGGTTCCACATCGTACCTCCAAGGACACCGAGCGCGCCGCCAAGAAAGCCCGCCTTGAGATTGCCAAGACAACTACTGCTTCCACCACTGCCTCCAAGACCTCCAAGAGCCCGGCCGACCAGGGAGTCACTGGTGGCGAAGGAGCGCAACCGGTCGATCCGATTGCCCCATCTCCGCCACGACGCTCTGACCCAGTCTCCGCCCCCGTTACGATTATCTCCTCACCCATCCTGACGACCACCTCGCCGATTATGACGAACACCTTGCCGATTGTGGCAACCTCCTCGACCTCGTCTCGTCCGATTTCGCCACGGCCACAACCGGATGCCTTCGGCCTTCCGGTGACGTCGGCGCCACCGGTCTCGAACATCACTTCCTCTGCCGCTGCAACTCAAGCTTCACTGCCACATCCGACTTCTTCTGCGTCAATAATTTTGATGCGCTCGGTGGAGCAGTTCCGGGCCGAGTACTCTCGCACCAGACATGTCGGCGCCGAGCCCGATGCTTCACACCGCTCCCCGGTTTCCCCTCAAGGTCCTTTGACGACAGCCTACAATCGGGTGAACGACTTCGCCACCGCCATCACTCAAGACCTCCAGCTGCTCGACCGCCATCACACGGTAAGCTCTTCAACCTTTCTTTATGGATTCCTCCAATCGGGAGACTTTTCTTCCGGTGGGTGCGCGCAAGCGCACCCACTGGGTGTAGTCCCCGAGATTCGGGCCGATTGTTAACAATCGGTTTGGATCTTTTATGCTCTTTGCTTCTTTTTCTTTCCTTTTCCAATCGGGAGACCTCCTTCCGGTGGGTGCGCGCAAGCGCACCCACTGGGTGTAGTCCCCGAGATTCGGGCCGACTGTTTGCAATGGGTTCGGACCTTTTATACTGTTCGCCTCTTTTGCTCATCTCTCCTGCCTTCCTCCTATCGGGAGACTTTTCTTCCGGTGGGTGCGCGCACGCGCACCCATTGGGTGTAGTCCCCGAGATTCGGGCCGATTGCCTGCAATCGATTCGGATCTTCTTTTGGCTGTTGTGCATCTAAAGTTCATCTTGTTCTTCTTCTCAGGTCATTTTTGAAGAAAGACGCCAGGTCTTCGAGAAGCTCCTCGAAGCCTACGCCGCCAGCCTCCGAACCCTCGCTCAAGCCCAGCTTGAGGTCAACAATCAATCGGCCGAGATCAACAAGCTGAGAGGTAACTTCTCCATTACTTCTATCTTCCCTCCGATTGATAATATCTCTTGTACTAATTTCTTCATATCCTCCTCTAGTCTCTGTTCCCATGGTGGATGACCTTCAGGGCCGAATTGCCGAACTAACCACTGAACTCGGCCAGCAAGGACATGCGCTTGCCGCAGCTAAGCAAGAGGCGACCCGACTGCAGGGAGTGGAAACCGATTTGACTCGGACCATCCAAAACCTCCGCTCTGAGCTGGCTGCTCTAAAGAAGAAGCATTCGGACGACCTGGCTGTTGTGACTGCTGCTGGCGATGGACTTCACGCTGAACGAGACGCAGCTGTAGCCGCCCGAGAAGCGATGCAGGCCGAGAGGGATGACGCCGTTGCTGCCCGAGACTCCATCCGAAAAGACCGTGACGAGCACATTGCTAAATATGAAGAGTTGGAGAAGCACAATTATGAAGAAACAACCCGACTGCGCCACCGGGCCAAGGGTTTCTGTGATACCATGACTGAGATGGACGTCCTTCTTAGCGGTGAGTGTTTCTTGCATCCGAGTGCACTTTCCGACTGCTTCCTTCTTCTGTGTTATTACTCATACTTTCCTTCGTGATGCAGAGGCCTGGCCTGAATCTGAGGCAGCTGCTTATGCAGCGGTGGCCAAATCCCGAGAGGAGACCATCGCGGCCGGAGGGACCGTCCAACTTGATGATAATGTCTGGAATCGGCATGAATATCTGATTGGTACGGAGGCTCGCATTCCTGTCATCAAGGGGATTGCACTGTCCTTCAAACTTGGCATTCTGAAGATTGCCGAATTGCTGTGGGTTGGGCTGCAGAGGATGAAGCATGTTGCCGGCTCCTCCGCCGAGACCTGCGAACCGGAGACTTTGGTCGAAGAAGATTCCGACAAGGGAGAGGCTCCGAATGCTACCACCGAGCAGACTCAGATTCTTCTGAAGGCCATCCCACGTCGGATTGATGTCTTGCTCAATTCTGTCGGTCGAACTGGTGCGGAGACTGCTCTTCAAACCGTGCTGAGCTGGTACCCACAAGTGAAGTTCCCCAGCTCTACAACATCAGAGAGAATGCCGCCGATTTTCTTGAGAAGACTTATACCGAGGTGAATCGGCTAGCCAGCACCATGGTGAACTGGTTTTCTCCCTATGACTACACTCCATATCTCGACGAGGGAGGGAACCCATTGGCAGCAACTACCATCTCTGGCTTGGCCGATGAGCTTTCTGACAGCGGCTCTTCCCATACCTCTCCGAGGTCCAAACAAGCCGGGGCCACGTCGACTGACGCACAGTCGGAGCCGGATGCCGCTACTGCTCAAGCCAATCCGACTGCCCCCGCCACTTCAGCTGCTCCGACTGCGAGCTCTGCGCCACCATCTGCCCCGACTTCTTGAGCCGTGCCGCCGATGACGTCATCTACTTCTGCGTGCCGACATCAGATCGGCCTTATCTTATTTTTACTTTCAGACCAGTTGCTTGTAAACTTGTGAAACATGATTTTAATTTCACCGACACCCACTGGGTGTGGTTCGATGTAATGAATTTATTCGGCCTTAGGCCTGTTATCTCTATGCAATCCGATTGCTCGTTGCAAGTTTTATTTGTGCGATCTACTTTGCGTTTTTGTCGGTTTCCTTTATCGGTCTGCACTTGGGGGCGTCATGCCTCGTCCATTCTGCAGACGAAATGCGGTCTGCAGTCGGATCGAAGGTTCCGGCCAAGGTTCGATAAGTTTTTTTTGTTTACACGACAAGATTTAGCGCAAAGGATTCTGCAACGTTAGGAGCCGATTTCTCGCTGCCGGCTGCTCGGTGCACCGGTCTGCGGCACAATCGGTAGCTGACTTTGTCGGCTATGCCCTTTTTAGAGCGTTTCGATTTGTTTCTCGGGAATTTGTACTTCCGACTGCCCCAACCGCTACCCTTCTCAATGCCACAAACACTCTCGTGACTTGTGCTTGAGTTAGGTGCTAAGTCGAGTGCCAGCCCGCAGCCCCCATGCCTCGTTGGCTTATTTTGCTGACCTCGTGGTCGGTTAGTCCCCGAGTGCGTTATGCACGTCTCGGGTATGAATAAGCGTTGCCGACTTGGGCTAGCTTTTCGAATGAAATTATGCAAAGGTAATCGAATGCTCTTTTTCAGAGGCATGATAGCTTTACTAATCGTTTGCCGAATAGCATACATACATTTCTACTGCTGAGCTATAGAATGGGCATAAGAGCTCGGCGTTCCACGGCCGCTCCGTTTCTACTCCTGATGTGTCCTTATGCCGAGTGCCCTTGGTTGAGTCGATCAAATAATATGAGTTGTTCTTGAGCGCGCGGCTGATGACGAATGGTCCCTCCCATGGTGAGGCCAACTTGTGCTGCCCATCTGACTTCTGAATTCGGCGTAGCACCATGTCCCCCTCCCGGAAGGCGAGAGGACGAATCTTCTTGCTGTGGTAGTGCCGCAACTTCTGCTGGTAGACTGCCGATCTGGACAAGGCCAGAAGGCAGGCTTCTTCCTTGAGATCGATGCCATCTTCTCGTGCTAACTTGGCTTCTTCCTCGTTGTACAAGGCATGCCGAGGTGAATCAAACTCGATGTCGGACGGGATGATTGCTTCTGATCCATACACCAGGAAGAAAGGAGTGAATCCAGTCGACCTGTTTGGCGTGGTCCTTAAGTTGAATAGCACTGCTGGGAGTTCTTCAATCCAAGCTCCGGGTGCCCTCTCAAGTGGCTCCACCAATCGAGGTCTGATACCTGAGAGGATGAGGCCATTTGCTCTTTCTACTTGACCATTCGACTGAGGATGTGCAACGGATGCCAGATCAAGCCGAATACCCTGCTGAGATGCATATCGAGCCAGTGCACCCTTTGAAAAATTGGTGCCGTTGTCGGTGATGATGCTATTGGGCACACCATATCTGCACACGATGTCGGCCACAAAACGGACCGCAGTCGGACCATCCAGCTTCTTGATCGGGCGGGCTTCAATCCACTTGGTAAACTTGTCCACTACGACCAGGAGATGTGTCATGCCACTTCGGGCTCTCTTGAATGGACCAACCATGTCCAAACCCCACACCGCGAATGGCCATGCTATTGGGATTGTCTTCAATGCTGATGCTGGCTGATGACTTTTTTCCTTGAACCGCTGGCAACCCTTGCAATATTTCACCAAGTTCTCAGCCGCTGCATGCGCAGTCGGCCAATAGAAACCATGTCGGAGGGCTTTGTTGGCGATGGCTCTTCCTGACGCGTGATGAACGCATTCACCTTGGTGAATGTCTCTGAGCAACTCCAAGCCTCTGTCTTCTTCTACACATCTCTGAAAGACACCGGTTGCACTCTTGTGCACTAGCTCGTTGTTGATTATTGTGTATGCCCAAGATCGGCGACTGATTTGTCTCGACTCGGCTTCGTCTTCTGGAAGGACTTCGTCCGCTAGGAAATCTCTAATTGGCTGTGCCCATGATGGCGCACTGACGACTACCATCACTACTGCTTGCTGGGGTGCAACTTCTTCTTGGACCTCGGCTTCTTGGCCATTGGCCTCTTGGATCTCGGCCTCTTGAACCTCTGCCATCTCGACTTCTGTCTCTGAACTGTCGATTGCAGCGTCTGGCACGCATTCGGCAGCCCCTGGTGACGACTGCTCGTCTGGAGCTGAAACTTCTTCAATGCAATCGGCAGTGCCTGACGTCATTGGCTCTTCTGAGGCTGTGCCGTCTGGCGCTGCCTCTACTTTCTTCCCGTTATCCTTGCTCTTTTTGCTGCATTTGGCAGCCCCTGGTCTGCAATCGGCAGCCCCTGGTGCTGTCGGCTCTGTTGAGGCTGGAATACCTTGGGTGCTTGATTGCTTCTTCGGAGTTGGGATTTTTGCCGGTTGAGCTTCTTTCACCTTCTTCAACACTTCAAGGTCGGTCTCTGAGATGAAGATGGACTCGTATTCTGGAGATGGCATGATGGATGGCTTCCTGATGTGCTCAAGTGATACGCCTGGCGGAATAGCTTGCCTTGTTGAGCCGAGCTTAGACAATGCATCTGCTGCTTCGTTGTTTGCTCTCGGCACATGGTAGAACTCACATCCTTCAAAGTACCCACTGATTTGCTGCACTAGGAAACACTAGCTTGCCATATTCGCATCCTTTGCATCCTAGGTGCCTGTGCACTGCTGCACCACCAAATCGGAGTCACCAAAGCACTCAATATTCCGAATGCCAATTTCCTTGGCCAGCTTGATACCATGCACAAGGGCTTCGTACTCGGCAACATTGTTTGATGCTGCAAAGTGAATCTAAAGTACATAGTGTAGTTGATCTCCTCTTGGTGAAGTGAGCACTACGCCAGCCCCTAGGTCACTCTTCATCTTGGATCCATCAAAATGCATTCGCTAGAAGTCCGATCCTGGGACGGATGGCATATATTGAGTTTCAGCCCAGTCCACCAGGAAATCGGCCAACGCTTGCGACTTGATTGCTGTTCTCGGCTCATACTGGATGCCATGGTTGGCGATCTCGATTGCCCACTTCGCCACTCTTCCAGTTGCATCTCTGCTTCCTATGATGTCGGCCAGTGGAGCCGAGATGACGACCGTGATCAAATGGGCTTGAAAATATGGCTTCAATCTCTTGGCTGCCATATATACTCCATAGCACATCTTCTGGTAGTGAGGGTAGTTCTGCTTGGACGCCGAGAGCACTTCATTGATGTAATACACAGGTCGCTGAATCTGCTGTACTTTGTCCTTCTCTGGCCGCTCCACCACCAAGACTGCACTGATCACCCGATTAGTTGCCGCAACATATAACATCATTGGCTCCTTCTCAATCGGGGCAGCCAGAATTGGCGCAGTGGAGAGCATGCGCTTGAGTTCTCGGAATGCTTCATTTGCCTGAGGTGTCCAGGTGAACTTCTCCGTTTTCTTCATCAACTGATATAACGGGATTTCTTTTTCACCTAGCCGACTGAGAAATCGGCTGAGTGAGGCGAGGCAACCGGTGAATTTCTGTACTTGCTTCAGGTTCTTGGGCTGGTCCATTCGCTCGATTGCGGCTATCTTCTCGGGATTGCATTCGATTCCTCTCTCGGAAACGAGAAATCCCAAGAGCTTGCCGGCTTGGACTCCAAAAACACACTTCTCAGGATTGAGCTTGATCTGGTAAGTTCTCAGATTTGCAAATGTCTCTCGGAGGTCATCTAGGAGTGTGACTCCCTTGGCCGACTTTACTACCAGATCATCCACATAGACGTTGAGATTTCTGCTGAGCTGGGAGTGTGTGCATCTCTGAATTGTGCGCTTATAAGTAGCACCCCGATTCTTCAAACCGAAAGGCATGGTGATATAACAATAAGCCCCGAAAGGGGTTATAAATGCAGTTTCTATTTGATCTTCCACAACAAGTTTAATCTGGTGATAGCCAGCTGTGGCATCCAGAAAAGACAAAAGCTCGCAGCCGGCCGTAGAATCAATCACTTGATCGATACGGGGTAGAGCAAACGGATCTTTCGGGCACGCCTTGTTCAGGCAGGTGTAATCAATACACATGCGCCAGGTCTTGTTCTTTTTCATGACGAGGACTGGATTCGCCAGCCACTCGGGGTAAAACACTTCCATGATGAAACCGGCAGCTTGTAGCTTCGCAATCTCTTCGCCGATTGCCCTTCTCTTATCTTCAGAAAAACGTCTCAGGGGTTGCTTGACCGGCTTCGAGCCTGGCCGAATGTGCAGCTTGTGCTCGGCGAGTTCTCTCGGCACACCAGGCATGTCTTGTGGAGACCATGCGAAGATGTCCCGATTCTCACAGAGAAACTCGACGAGCTCGCTTTCCTATTTGTCGCTAAGTCCAGCTCCGACTACAACGAACTTGGTTGAGTCGGAGGGATCTAGAGCGACCTTCTTGCTGTCCTTGGCCGACTGAAAAGCCGATTCCTCATCTGCTCTCTTGGCCGGGCCGACTGGGAGTGGATTCTTGTTCTGTGCTTGCGCCATTGCTATCACTTTGCCTAGCTGACGCTTCTCTGTTTCAACCACTTGGGAGTCAGCCAAACTGCCGCCAGCCGACGTGCACTCGAGGGACTTCCTAAAGTCCCCGGTGATGGTGATGAAGCCGTTTGGCCCTGGGATCTTCATCTTGAGGTAAGTCTGCTGTGCATTAAACATGAACTTGGCGAATGCGGGCAGTCCCAACAGAGCATGATAAGGATTGCTGAGGTCGGCGACCTCGAACCAGATTGGCTCCCTCCTGAAATTCTCCTCTGTGCCAAATATGACATCCAGCCGAATAAGACCCATGGGGGTGCAAGACAACCCAGGGACAATCCCATGGAATGTCGTCCGACTGCGCTCCAGATCCTTCTCGGTGAGCCCTAGCTTGATCAAGGTGTCTCTGTACAGAATGTTGATTGTGCTTCCTCCATTGACGAGCACTCGGGAGAACTTGCATGAAAACCTTGGTCCTGCGAACAGAGCATCAACCACAAGCGGATAATTGCCTGGATTCGGCAAGATGGTCGGGTGATATGCTCTGTCCCAGGATATGGGACACTCGAACCAATGCATGTACTGAGGAATCAGCGGCATGGTGGCATTGACTTCTTGAGCTCGAGCTCTCCAACTGCCCTTGTCGGTGGACTCGCTGGTGAAAATCATGTAAGCGGCGTCTTTCCGCGGGAACTGGTTCTGCTGTTGAGGTGGTCCTCTGTTCTGGGGTGGTGGTGGGGGTGGAGGTGGTAAAGCTTCTCCTTTTGCAATCCTTCTCACGAAATCACACTGACGAGTGGTATGCGCAGACGGCCTGCCCGGAGTGCTGTGCAACTTGCACGGTGCATCCAGCATATCATCAAACGTGTACTTGGGCTTCATCTGTCCCTGTGGCCTCACATTGGGCTTCATCTTCCGACTGCCTCCTGCAGCCCCTGGATCTTCTTCATTCTGGACAGCGGCCACCTGCCGACTGCCATACTGAGTATCTGGCTGCTCATCCTTGCGCTTGCCATTGTTCTGCTGGTTGTTGCTATTGTTGCGGTTGTTCTCTCTTCTTTCTTTCCGACTGAGGCCTTGATTCCCTACGTCCGACTGCGGAGCCCCTGGTGACTGAATGACACCTCCAACTCCGAGCTGGATAGCGCGCATCGCAGAATCGGACACAACAAACGAGTTGGCCACCTTCATGAGCTCGGCGAGCGATGTGAAATCCTTGCGGAGCAACTTGTGCTTCAACATTGAATCGGCCAGGCATCCATCCGTGAAGTACTGGATGGCCTGGATCTCATGGACTCCTTCGCATGAATTCTTCAGCTTGATCCACCGAGATAAGTAATCTCGGAGGGGTTCATCCTTGCCCTGCACACAAAGAGCCAACTGCCGCGGGAGGTTGGGCCGCTCATATGTGCTCGTGAAGTTGTGAATGAATGCACTCGTGAAATCTCCCCAACAATTTACACTGTCCTTGGGCAGATTATTCAACCAAGTCCGAGCTGAACCTTGCAGCATCAAAGGTGCATAACGGACTGCCACGCGCCGACTGCCCCCTGCAATGCGAACTGCGGTCAGGTAATCGGACAACCAATCTTCTGGCTTCACAGAACCATTGTACTTGGGTGTGTCTCTCGACAGCGTGAAGCCTTTGGGAATCTTCTCGGTCCGAATGCGATGACCGAAACACGACGGGCCAGCCTCTCCCTCTTCATCTTCTTGAGCCTCCTTCTCCAGGAGCTCAATGCGATGCATGGAGTCATTCTGACCGATTTGGCGACGACCAAGTCGGGCGCTGATTGCTGGTCTTGGTGCCGACTGCTGAGGCATGTCATTGCGCCTGCTGTTAACAGCTGGCTCTTCAATTCTTCTGCTTGTCGCTGGGGGTGGCTGATTGCTCCTGACCCTACTCTCATGCCGAGCTGGGGCCGGTTGTTGCCTGTTCTGGCGCGGTGCATTCGGTTGCTGGCTAGCTTCCGGAATCGGCCTCACAGTTCCTCTTGATACCCCAGGTCCTGCATTCGGATTCTCCATTGCGACCAGTCGCTGCTCCTTTGCGGCTGCCAGCAGCTCGCGCATTCGGCGCGTCTGCTCACGCCGTTCATCTCCTTCCAACTCTTCCAAATCGATTGCTATCTGCTCGGCGGCTCTCAGGTTCTTGTCCGGCGTGCTGTACGTCGGCCTCTGGATGAACGCCGATTGCTCCGGCTGCGCCTGCTGCGCCGGCCTCGCTGGCCTCTCCGGTTGCTCGGCTCACGACAGGTGCTGATGGACTTCTCGACCTCGGCTTCTCAGGTCTTCTAAGATTGTGGGATCAATCGGCCGACGCGGTCCTGCATGCGCTGCCTTGTACTCCCTTGTGATAGCTCCCAGCCTACGCTCTTCTGCCAGCACTTGCTCGGCCCTGCGAGCGAGGGCAAGCCTTGTTGTCTCCAGCTCAGTGTGCACTTGATCAGGATCACCATTCCTGTTCACGGGTGTGTACAACACATCCCGCAATGCACTGGTGCCGACTCTTTCTGCGGCGTCTGCCGCCTCTTTGGCCCTCCTGACCGCACTCGCTGCGCCGCGGTTGCTTGATGAAGATGCCGCCGCCATCATGACGGCTGCGTGCACATGGCCATCCTCTCCGCCGGGTGCTGCAGTGCAGCCCCTGGTCGAGAGCGGATCCGTGACGCACGAGAAGATGCGTATCTCCCTGGGATATGCCTCGTGGAAGCTGCCGATGAAGAGACGATGGCTGCCAACTTGCAGTGACACACCGGGAGGCAGGGGTGCACCGGCCCCGTACCGCGCCGAGTAATCCACCACGTAGTCGATTGCCCCACGCCTAAGAATCAGGCCAGAGGCGTGGCTACCGCCCGATGCAGAGGAAAATCCCGTCCGGATCTTTACTCCAGTCGACGCCTCGGTCTGCCCCACGGTGGGCGCCAACTGTCGTCGATATGTGACGGCAGATGCCATGGGTATGGCTAAAGTGAGGGGAAGACGCGAGGAAGAAGATGTCGATGGTGCCGGAATCGGGTTGGGCACGAACACGATGACGGACACCACGATGTACCCAGGTTCGGGGCTCTCCGGAGAGATAACACCCCTACTCCTGCTTGTCTCTTCTATAGCAATGGAACTGAGCTACAATAACTGCTTCTCTATCTACTCAGGAGAAGGTGAGGGCCGCCGTGGGCAAGGCTCTCTCCTGCTTCCCTAAGGAGGAACTACAAGCAGTAAATGAACTAAGCGAGATGTGAGTAATGGTGCGAATGTGTGGATCGTCCCTCACGCAGGAGGGGTACCCCGGGCTCTTATAGTGTGAGCCCGGGGTAAATCGGTAACTTCATTGCCGATTAGGCCCAGCTGTCATCCTCTAATCGACTGGGTCCCACCGACAGCTCCTCTCCGGATGATCCGGACCCGACAAGCGGCGGCCCATACTGTAGACTCGTAGGGCACGATGATGACAGTGGAGCTAGGAGGTGCGGTTTTGTCGTCCTATCCGCGAAATCGGCGGAGAGGTCGACACCGCATCTCTGCCAGATCTTCGATGTGACTTGGCTTCTCTGCCACCCCGATCTCTCGGTATTGCGCATTTATGACCTCGTACTTGGACCTCCGACTGTTCTCGGGGTCAACTTCTCCAGGGGTGGTAAGTTGTACCGATTGCTCCTGGGCCGACTGGTGGCCCTCGGCAGGGTCGATTTCTCTAGGCAATCGGCCGCGTCGATGCCCATCTTGCTCCAGCTATAGGCCAATCGGATGATCGTCTTGGTGATGAAAAGGGTGGACCGGTTGCGCCTGGGCCGACTGCTGGCATTCGGTACGGCTGATTGCCTTGGAGAAATCGGCCGTACGCCTGCCTAGCTCGGCCCAGCTGCAGCCCAATCGGTCCATCCTTGTCTTGAGAGGTTGCTTTCGCTTGGGTGAGCCTACCCGGGTACCAATCCCCCGACACTCATGTTTCTGTCACTCGAGCTAGACATCAGGGGGCTGAACCCACAATCAAGCATAATGCTCCCTCTTGGAATTGCAACAAATCACTTGGCCAAAGCAAAATACGGCAACGGAGAACATGCAAGAATTAAATTATCAACACAAATATAAAAGAGAAATAAATATATTACTCATCACAATCTGAACATAGTCTCATAATCCATCAGATCCCAACCAACTCAGCATAGCAACACAGAAAATTACAAAGGTGCCTCGATCATGTGAGGCAGCTCATGAGGTCTCGAAAGTGGAGGCACAAAGAGGGGAGGAGAACATCACATAGCTACTGGTCATGGACCCATGGTCCAAGGGGACTACTCACAAGACATCCGGGAGGCGTCCATGGTGATGGATGGTCTCCCGGAGGGGATTCCTCCTTCCGGCAGGGTGTCGGGGCAGCTTCTCCTAGCATCCCTAATCTTGAAATGCCAGCGGCGGCGGTACAGAGAGGAGAACGGGAATAGCAGATCGATATTAGGGGTTTCCTCCGCGGGGGCTAAATATAGGCCAAAGGGGGGCACAGGGAGGGGCCACAGGGTAGCCAGGATGCCTCCTGGCGCGCCCTAGGATGGGGCCGCGCTAGGGACCCTCCTGGGGCCCTGGTGGGTCCACCCTCTTCCATCTTTGGTTCTTTGGGAAGCTTCCGAGTCGCTGATTTTTTATATAATTTTTCCGGAATTTATTTGGCACTTTTAATGGCCGCAAAACCTGAAATATAAAAACAGCAGAAAACATGAACTGGCAACTAGGTGCACTGAGTTAAAAGGTTAGACCAAATATGATAAAAAGTGTATGAAAGTTCAAGTAAAACATGGAAAAGTCACACAAATCATGCATGGAGCAAGCAAAAATTATAGATACGTTTGGGACGTATCACCTAGCAGCAAATTTCCCTTGGCAAAGATACCAAGGTTGAGATCGACCAGTAGGACTCCAAGGTCGACAAGTAGGTGGTAAAGTGAACAATGGCGCTGTTCACAATCTAAGATTGCTTACTTCACCTGGACCTGCACACACAACAAATAACTTTGCTCCCAATGAGTACATAGAGGTTGTCAATCTCTCCAGCCTTGCCGTTTACAAAGGATCAAACGCAAGATATAATGATAGTGATAGTGACTGCAACTAGAAAGTAAAAGCAAGAAGTAAATTGAGGGTGTAAACTATGGTGGAAATATGGACCGGGGTCCTATGATGTTCACTACTGATGTCTCTCTCCCAAAAGGCGATAAAACTTGCTATGCGAGGTAAACAAATGACAGCTGGGCAATTGACAGGATTACGGGCGCAAACCAATGCTAACTATGCTACAAAAGAAAGGAAGAGGCTCAAAAGCATGGGAAGTACACCAAAATAAGTAGACCGAAATCCATCTGCATCTACTACTAATCATCCACCTTGAGATATCTATCCAGAACATCTCGCTGGTATTAAGTTGCGAGCCCCACCCAAAGTGTAAACCCAAAGCAATAGGCAACTGCATTAAAAGAACTTTGCATAAAGTAAACAATCCTTGCAACCACGGTTACAAACATCGTTGTTTTCCCCCTTGTCGCAACAACACATCCCCTAGACTCATGTTTCTGTCACTCAAGCTAGTCATCAGGGGGCATGAACCCACAATCAAGCATAACTCTCCCTCTTGGAGTCACTACCTACTACTTGGCCAAAGCAATAAACAACAATGGAGAACATTTAAGAATTACTCAAGAACTCAAACATAAAAGAGAAGAACAAAATATATTACTCATCACAATCTGAACATAGTCTCATAATCCATCAGATCCCGGCAAACTCAACATAGAAACATCAGAAAGAATTACATATGTGCCTTGATCATCTAGGGTGGCTCACAAGGTCTAATCCATGAAGAACAAAGAGGGGAGGAGAACATCACATAGCTACTAATCATGGAACCATGGTCCATGGTGGACTACTCACGGATCATCCGGGAAGCGTCCATGGTGGTGGAGAAGCTCCCGGAGGTCAATCCTCCCTCCGACAGGGTGTCGGGAAGAGGTCTTCTGGCGCTCCCAATCTTGGAAGCGCGGCGGCGGCGGAACAGAGGCGAGATCGCTAAAAAGGGTTCTGTCTTCGGATGTTTCGGGGCGAAAGAAATATATAGTCGAAGGGGGGCAGCCGGGGGCCACCAGGGGGTGCAGGCGCCCCCTGGCGTGGCCTAGGGTGGGGACACACCCCCTGGACGCCTAGTCACAGGGTGTCCCCCCGGCTCTCCTTCGACGCTCTGGAAGGTTCCCGTGCACTGATTTTTTATGGGATTTTTCCGGAATTTTTGGGGCACTTTTAATATGGGGGAAACCTGAAATAAAAAGACAGCAGAAAACAGGAAGTGGCACTGGGGTGCACTGAGTTAATAGGTTAGTCCAAATATGATCAAAAGTGTATGAAAGTGTATAAAAAACATAGCAATATCACAAAAAACATGCATGGAGCAATCAGAAATTATAGATACATCTGGGACGTATCAATCCACAGTGTCCGTGGACCACCTGCCCCGCGACATATCCAAAACTGAGATAGTCGCGCACCGTCATGAGCAGTGCGACTTTCATTGGGAAATATTTTCCCTCATGAGCGTCCCACGTATTGACTGGCGTTCTCCATAGCGTATCTAGCTCCTCTTTCAGGAGCCCCAGATACAGATTGAGGTCGTTTCCTGGTTGTTTCGGCCCTTCAATTAGCACACTCATGTGCATGTACTTCCTCTTCATGCACTCCCTGGGGGGATGTTGTACATGCACACAAACACTGGCTAGGTGATATGTGTGCTTCTCTGGTTGCCGAAAGGATTGACTCCATCGATGCTCGCGACCAACACGACATTCCTTGGATCCTTCCCAAAGTCCTCTTCAAAGTTCAACGCCTCCCACTGGGTCCCAGTAGAAGGGTGACTCAACTTCCTGTCTTTTTCTGGATCATTTTTTCATCTTCTTCCATTTGCTGCTTCCTTTCCGCATGCCAACGAATGAGCTTAGCTTACTTAGGGTCCGCGAAATAACGCTGCAGACGAGGAATGGTCGGAAAGTACCATACCGTTTTTTAGGAGCTTTCTTGTTCTTCTTGTATCGACTGACGCCACACTTCGTACATACGGTAGACTCCGCGTACTCATGCCAATAAATGATGCAATCGTTAACGCAGACATTGTATCTAACATGCGGTAAATCCAGAGGGCACACAATTTTTTTGCCTCATTGAAACTGGTCGGGCACGTGTTCCCCTTGGGAAGACTTTCTTGCCAGAATGTCATGTTTTCATCGAAGCATGTCTCAGTCATTTTGTGTTTTACTTTCATATCCAGATCCATGAGCGCTACTTTCAGAAAGGTATCCTCGGGATTGCATCCTTCATACAATGGAGTAACCGCGTCTATCTCAAGTTGATTCATCTTGACTTTCTCTCGGGCGGCAGCTCTTGCGTTATTACTCGCCTGGTTCAGAAGCAACTCTTGAAGATGAGGGTCCTGCACCCAGTCCATGGACGATGGTCCATCGCCGTCTTCTCCGGCATCATAATCATCTTGATCATGCCCTTCGTTATTGTGTTGATGTTCCTCATCATGATCATGTCCGACATCTTCTACATGATGATTGTGTCCTGCATCGTGATCATGTCCGGGATATTCTTCGTCTTCTCGCCCGCCCTCGGCGCTATTGCCCTACTGCCCTTCGTTATTTCTTACTATTGCTCGGCCACCATGGACGACTTCATAATCATCTTCATCACCTTCCCACCGATATCCATCCATGAAACCACGCATGAGCTGGTGCCCTTTTATGGTGTTCAAATCCGGGTCCATAAGGTTTTTCAGCTTGCATTTTCGACACATACATCTTATCTCTGTCTCGTTCTTTTGAATTATCTCGGCCTTTGTGAAGCTCAAAAACCTATCCACGATGCCTCCGGTCATGTTGCGAACCATGGACTCCTGCGGGGCACAAAGCAAAATGATATTTTAAAACCAAAAAAAATTGCCATGACTTTGCCTAATTTTTAGGACAAAAAAGAATGCAAAGTATGCCAATTTTTCGCCGAAACGGAAATGAATCAACATTCCGGCAAAAATATTGAAAACTATCGCATGTGAGGTACCTGCAAACACGTACATATATATCACATGATCATCACATCACACCACACATATACACCGACAGAAAGTGTGTTCGAAAGAGAACAAACTAGATCTACACAACCATAAAGAGAGATCCCTTACTTACCACTCGAAAAAAGGAGATAGAACTAGTTATTTTGGGTAGATCTAGTGTGAAAATAAGGAGAGAACAAGGAAGGAACTGAGAGAAGCTTGTTGGAGGTGGAGAAAGGGAGTGTGGTAGGTGGCTGCCAAAATAACTATCCGCTCCAGAGTTAGTAATGGCGCACCATAGCCAATATGCGCCATTACTATGTCTGGGAGGCTAATGGAGCACCTACAGAGGGTGCGCCATTACTAACCTTAGCAGAGGTGGGCCCAAGCCAGCGGAGGGGGTACCAGGCCTAGTAATAGCACACTTCTATGATATGCGCCATTAGCACCAATGGTTACCTAATAGCGCATGTTGCAGAAATGCGCCATTGCTATTTCTCAGCCATGGGCCCACCCCCTCCCCTGACTTAGCAATGGCGCACCAGGGAATTATGCGCCATTAGAAACTAGGAACACTAATGGCGCATTTCCTGCCGGTGCGCCATTGCTAAGCCAGGGGAGGTGGGCTGGTCTAGGAACAAATTACCAGTGGTGCACTTCCAGGAACGTGCACCATAAGAAAGGTAGAAACTAATGGCGCACTTCTCTCTGGTGCACCATTGCTATATAGCAATGGCGCACCGCCTGTGCAGTGCGCCATTAGCATCCATATTATCTATAGCCATTTTTCTAGTAGTGGAATGTTTGCTATGATGATACTTTTCCTTCTATGTATGATGATTACAATGATGAATGTGATATTTTCAGTCCACCTACTATTGAGGAGGAAATTTATTATGATTATAATATGCCTCCTATCTATGATGATTATTTGGATGACACCTATACTATAATGAATACTTTTTTATATGTGGATCGTGATAAGGATGATTTATGTGATAGCTATTTTGTTGTCTTTTCTCCCACTATTATTAACGAGAAGGATTTTTCTTACGTTGGGAGTAATAAATTTTCTATGCTTGTAGATCATGATAAGAATGTTTTATGTTATGGTTATATTGTGTAATTTATTCATGATGCTACTGAGAATTATTATGAGAGAGGGATATATGGTTTTACTTATCTCAATAATATTAAGTTTCCTCTCTTTATGTTGAAGGTTTTAAAATTGCACTTGTTTTTCCTTCCTACGCTAGTTGCTTTGTGCTTCAATGAATTACTTTCTTTCAAGATCCCGTTGCATAGGAAGTGGGTTAGACTTAAATTATTTTTGTATTTTCTTCTTTATGCTCTCTTGTGCTTTAACTCTTATTCTTACGGGAGCATCATTAAAATTCTAAGCATATCTTTATGGCTATAAAAAAGAGCTCTTGGGAGGCACCCCATGTTATCTTCTCTTTCAGTTCTTTTTTTTAAGTGTGTCTTGGTGCTTGTTACTACTCTAGCAACACCATTGTATCTTTATTTTCAAGTTTTGTGCCAATTTTTAGCCTCTAATGATGGGGAAGACAAAAGTTGTGACACGTTGTCCAGAAAACATATTTTGTCTGCTTCACTGCAAAAATCTTTAAAAATCGCCATAAAATCATTCTGGCCTGAATGTTTTACAAAGCATGATCTATATAATTTTCCTACTTTCATTAGTTTTGAGTTTTCTAATTTTAGCTACATAAGTTCCTTCAAAACTTCAAGTTTCACATGTTGTTCTGTTTTCCTAGATTTTTGCCTTGTAATTGCATTTTTATCTTTTGGGACTTTTGTTCATGGATTTTCTTTGCAAGAAATTTAAACAAATTAGGGAACATAAGCTAATGTTTAATTTGAGTGTTCCAATTTGTTTCAACAGTACCCAAGTGAAACTTTATTATTTATTGGTACTAATCGTCAGTTTATGAGAAGTTTCGTCTGAAGGAAGTTTTCAAGTGTTACGAAGCGAGATGATGAAAGAAGATCAAGGAGTGCCAAAAGCTTAAGCTTAGGGATGCCCCCAGCTCCCCCAAGAAATATTCAAGGAGAATCAAGAGTCTAATCTTGGGTATGCCTCCGTTCATCCCCTTCTCCACCAACAATTATCAGTTCTTCCTTCTTAGCGCTATATTTTTATTGCTTCACATTTTATGTGATATGCTTGGAGCGTCTTGCTCTTTAGTTTTAGTTTTTAGTTTCTCTTTGTTTTGTTTGTTGGTCATAGCTTGTGTGACCCTATGATCCTTGATTGGGAGAGAGACACGCTCCACTTTTGCTTAGAAAAATCATGTGCTTCATGTTTACTTGTTGAGTATTCAATTTTAGTTTCTGGCTAGTGTTTTACTTGTTAGCTCTTATTTATCATATTTATCTTTTGAAGAGCTATTAGTTTTTATTTATGAATGTTTTAGGACTCTCTTGTGTTTCACTCTTATTTGATTAAGAGAGTTGGCTTCTACTGGTTGATATATCTATGATTGAAAAAAATGCTATGTTCGTAGTGTTGTTTAGTAGTTCATGTTTTCTTATGATTAGTCTCAAATAGCTGAGTGTTCTTAATGTGCGATTTGAAATACGAACATGATTTGTTTCCATATGATGTGGTATGGTTTAGGAAAACCCTTCCTATCAGAAGGCTGATCTGAGCAATTTTTCATATTAGCACCTAGCTGTCAGATGGAAACAATGGATCCCACGACTTTCGTGTGGGCTATATAAACCACCACATTCCACCTAATTACCCTCAGCCCATAACCCTAACTGTCGTACTGCCATTTTCCTTCCACTGATCTGATGAGACCCATGGTGAGGACTGATGACCCTCAACTGTAGGGGATCGAGATAGTCTTTGCGGGCAAGATAGCCCAATTTATTGATTCGACACGAGGGGATCCAAAGAATATTTATAAGCTTTGACAGTTGAGTTGTCAATTCAACCGCACCTGAAATATACTTGCTTGCAACAAAATATTAATAGCAACTGTGATATGAAAGTGGTAATGGCGACAGCGAAAGCAAAACAGCAAAAGCAAACTACTAGTAACCAGCAAGATTAAAACACTGTAGGCTAGGGAGATGGATGGTTGGGCACTGCTTGGATAGGAGTGAACATGTAATAGATTCTAACATGGGGCAAGGCACACAGAAAAGAAAGGATCATCTAGGCAAATATCAAACATTAGGCATGTATCCCGTAGGTAGTTGTGCGTGCTTGCAATAAGAACTTGCAAAACATCTTTTGTCCTACCATCCCGCTACGAACGGTGCCAAAGGGAACTTATGGATATTAAGGTGCTCCTGTCAAAGAGCACCAGAACAAAGCAATAAAATCAATGGATACATGAAATCCTCAAATTATGGACCATCCCCTTTGGTGTCCCAAGATGTCACCTTTGGGATCGCCAGTTCCGGACCATAATAGGTGCATACAACTCATAGATACGATCAAGAACATAGATAAACTTATGAAAACACAAGCGGTTCAGATCTGAAAACGTGGCACTCAGGCCCAAAGTGACAAGAATTAAGAGCAACAAGTTGTAGAAAAGATGATAAACACCATAGTAGATGAGGCAACATGCCCCCAACAATCTGACGAACTATTACATGATCAAACGCATCCAATCCCTACCGTCCCCTTTGCCTACCGCAGGGAATTACTCACACATGTGAAAGGAAGTCATGGAGGGAGGATGGATTGGTAATGGTGATGACGATGGCGATGATATCCCCTCTTCGGATGCCAAATCAGCCTCCAGATTAGCCCTCCCAAGAAAGAACAGAGGGTGGCGGCGGCTCCGTGAAGGAAACTGGAAAATCGACTTCTGTTTTGGGGTTTTCCCGTCACGAGAATAAATAGGGGCATCGGTAGGGCACCAGAGGAGGGCGAGGCCCCCAGGCGGCCAGCCTGCGCGGTCAGGGGTGGGGCCGCGCCAGCAGGGCGCCTGGAGCCCCTCTGGCCCCCCTCTGGCCACACTTCTGGTTCGTGGAAGCTTCGGGTGCATGGATTTTTCCTGATTTTTCTGGGAATTTTCAGAGATACCTAAAAATCCATTTTCCTGCACACAATAAAACCATACAGGCAGCTCTGCTGAAAACAGCGTCAGTCCGGGTTAGTTTAGTTCAAATCATGCAAGAATGAGGGCAAAACAATAGTAAAAGCGTTTGGAAAAGTAGATACGTTTGATACGTATCAACTCCCCCAAGCTTAGCATATTGCTTGTCCTTAAGCAATTCAGTTCAACGAACTGGACGCGACAAAGAAAACTTTGACAAATCTTTTGCTTCATAAGATGTATATAAGCATGTACTACGAAAAGAGTTAGGCGGATATTGAAACAATGCTATGAGGAGAATGCATGAAGCAATCCTTCTTTCAAGTGACCATTCACAAACAACTAAAAGTAAATAATATGCTGCCGAAAATCAATGGTATCTCGCTAGCCTCCATGAGTGGTATCCCTCTAGCCTCCATGAGTGAAGCAAAACATAAATGCAGAAACTCCTCTGGAGTTTTAAAGGAGACTAGAACTAAGAATTTTAGAACAAGCAATATCACAATCATGCAGAAGACAATGTGGTACTTTGGGACAATGCATGTTACCTAAGAATGACAATTATGCTCTCAATATTTGGTTCTTTGAAGAAAGAAGGGAGACTCTCGAACCGTGGCTTTTTTATGGCAAGGTTGAAAACCCGTGGTTGGAAGCAAAGACTAAACATGTGCCAGAGCTCTTGGTTTTGAAAATAGAGATAAAATTCTTTTGAGAAGTGCAACTTTCCTGTCAATGGTGAACGGTAAAGGTCTCTCAATATCTCCCATGCCAACTATATTAATGCTTTTTGCTTGCACTTTTGTTCAATTATTCATCTAAAATTATCATGTGACGGTCTATGGAACCTTTTATTTTGCCTGAAGTATGGATGGAAGTTTCTCGTTCCATCTATCATTAGCAGCATTTGGTACATTTCATTCCATCATCAAGTATGGGGGAGGTGTAACTTATCTTTATTTTTTTATAAAATTGACTAGTTAAAACTTCCGTCAAAATATTTTTGGCATGGTAGATACTGATTTTTCCCTCACCGCACCATGAGGTTGTACGGTTACAGAAGGGAAGCTTTTGAATAAATTTCGAGATGGCACAAGAAAGTCTAAGTTAGGGGTGGCCGGTAAATACCACATATAGGAAGGTATGGTGGACTCAAGTGGAATAACTGGTTTGAAAAAGGAGTTTGGATACGCAAGTAAAATTCCGCTTAGTGCGAGCGAAGGCTAGCAAAAGACTGGGATGCGACCAACTAGAGAGCAATAGTTGTGATAATCATGCAGAGCGACAAAGCAACATTGAATCGGGCATGAAAGTGATATAACTATTCTGAAATAAAAAGATCATCAAGGCATGATAGACATTTTAGTCATAAACATGGGTGAACATGTGCCAAGTAAATCCAAGAATTCTCCGAAGGGAAATACCACTTCAGTATGCCAAACCATGAACAACGCAATGCATGTAAATCATTTCAACAACACATTATGCACTCTGGCTATTTGATATCAGCCACAAAGAAAGCATGAACAATGGGAAAGCATTGTAAATACAACACTATGTCGCTACAAGCTGGTCTCTAGATCATAAGTACGGGCATGTGTACAAAAGTAGAAACAAGAAGAGTTCATACGGGTTTTCCTTGTTGCTTCCCTTCCGTCGATCTTCGTCATTACTGCCTTGTCACTTGCACTACCGAACGTGGGAAATATAATTAAATGCTATCACGGACTCGATCTGAACTCTGAAACAAAGCAAACTAAAGAGACAAAGGATTTTTTTTGGGTTTTCAAAGGTTTAACAAAAGCAAAAGAAAAGAGAAATATTTTTGTTATTTTTTCAAATTAAAAAGGACAAAGAAGAACATGCAAAAACTTCGAAAAGATCAAAGCAAACAAAATAAAAAAGGATAATACAATGTAAAATGGGAGAAGGGCACATACTCCCCAAAGCTTAGGCTTTTGGCCTAAGTTGGTAGAAGCTAACGCCCCCAGGAGCCTCCTACTCCGGAGTGGTACGGGTAAGTCCATGAGTCGTACGAGCCCTCCGGTGCATACACCGAAGTCCTCGGGTCCTCCCATGAGGAAGGCCATGTGCTCCAAGAAGAAGAAGACCCCTCACCATACTGGGTGACGGTCTCCCCATGGAAAGGTGGGAACTCACCATCCTCCTCCTCGTCGGGCACAACCCCCTCCATGGGGTTATGCAACTGATACTGGGCCATGAACTCATCAAACTAGACATAATTGAAGGACCATCCTTTCCTGCGGGTATAATCAAACAAAAGTGGTGCAGGTAGACGGATCTCTCGAATAATAGTATTTTCAAACCTCAAAATATAAACAAGGTTATCCAACTCGGAAGTTGTGGTAACAAACTTATGCCTCTTCATAGCAGCAAGATCAAGACTTGAGTAAGAAAAGGGAACATCATCAGGATGCGGGGTGCCATTAAAATATTCTAGGATAAGCGTGGCGTAAACACCACCAAATAAATCACCCTTGTTACCATTCATAGCAAGGCGACGAGCAATTAAGGCACCCACATTATAACCACTCCTAGCAGAGAGGGCGTTTGCATAGATAGCGAAATATGGTGCAGAACCATTGCTCGTGTTGTCACGAGCCAACACCCCTCTAGCAATAAAATACGAAAAATACCTGAGGTGGGGGAATAGGATGCTGGAAATCTTCGTACGCCGGATATCCCTCGTCTCCTGGCTACAAAGAGAGTCGAAGAGAGTCCTCAACTCAGAGGGATGAGATTTCATCCTTGCCATTTGACCAGCGTTCGGCACACCTATTATATCACAAAATCTTGCCAAAGACATGGTCATAAGATTATTGTAAATTTTAAACTCAACAGTTCCAGCATCATGATTATAACTAAAACTATTCATGAAACCGGAGGTGAGTTTCTTATATTGTACCACACGACATAGTGCTAGCCGTGTCAAACCTGCATTGGCGCAAAGGCCATAAAATTCCTCCTTGATTCCCGCAGCTTCAGGAAAATCATCGCACGGATACATCATTGCGCATGCGGGACTCGTGTCTTCCAACAACTCTAGGGGGCACATGATCTTCGTTGTAGCTCACTCTATCAGCCGAGGGTGAAGCTGGAGCTCTAGTAACTCGGTCGGAGCGCTCGGGCTTCTTCTTCCCAAGCCACCACTTTGCTTTTCCTAGCAAACTCATTTCTGAAATTTTTGACAATTCACAAAAACAAGGATTTAAACAAAGTGAGTTGAGGAAAACTACTCTACTCACTTACCTAAGGCATAAACTTGCAAAAAAACTAGGAAAATAAATTTCTACACATGCATGCAAGCTCATATAAACAACACCAAGAACTACTAAATACTCATAAATGAAGCCACCAATCAAAAATCTAATTGGAGGGGTGGAGGAGTTACATACTGTAAGGCCCGATATGCGGTACTGTTCCAGATCTAGATGTTTCCATCCAGATCCGGGGACGAAGCACATATCGGTCCCACCGCGACATATGACGAAGTCATATGCCCCGGATTTCCAACATGATATCACAACATTACAGATACAGGATACAACATCTCATACAATCAGCATACAACTTCCTTAATAAAATACAACAACGGAAGATATATGTCTAAGTACAGACTACAATCAAATGCCTAGTGGAAAAGAGAAAAACATCGATCCCCATAACCACACGGGTCCAGGCCCTCCACCGGGATCCGCCTAACTACTCGTCGTCAAGTCTCCATGTGAAACGTCGATCACCATACCTGTTGTCGATCGAGAACCCTGAAAAGAGTTTGGGGGTAGTATCATGAGTACAGAGGTACTCCGCATCCAACTGTAGTGGTCAACTGTCCCAGCAAGGACTTCATCACTCGTCATTCTAGGACAACTAGTAGTTTATGGTAAGGATGGGGTAAGTGGTGAGGCTGATGCTGCACTAGCATTTATGAAGTGGCTAACGATCTAGAGAGTAAGATAAGAAGCCAAGCATTCGACGAGGAATCGCCTCCAACAAGTCTTGCTATCAGCTACTTACGCAAACATAACACCTATCCTATCCTTGTCCTCCTCTTCGCATCCCAACGAAGAAGAAGCAGTCAAGGCACACACACGTTGATCAAGTTATATTAAGATTATCTCAGTTGTTGTTGTCTATGAACAAGGAGTAGGTCTCAAGTCATCCATAACCGTGGACACGGCTTCTCGAAAAGATATAACCCTGCAGGGGTGTACCAACTGCCCATTACAAGGCTCCGCACGCACGCCCATCTCTCTCAGTTGCTACCCATCATAGACAACCATTTTGTGATTTAGTTCCAAGAGATCCGAAACGCCATGTCCCTCTAGCTAACAACGAACAAATCCGGGTGGCCCCCGGGGAGTCGACACCCAATCCAAAAGCTGGCCATGCTCTTGGATCGGACTCTTTCGTATGACGCAGGTCGGATTGCCGGTTAATCACACATGGGAAACCGGGTCCTAGCTGATCGGGTGGACCAACAGAGAAACCATGTCTCCACTGGCGCAAGTTATTTAAAACAGCTGGGGGCCCAACCAAGCAGACACACGGTTTTCAAATGGTAAATCATCTTGGGCCACCACTAGAAAGATTTGAATCTAGGTAGGTAAGAAAAGGGGACCCCATAAAATCCCACACGCGGTTAGGCACGCTCAGTCTCAAAAGCAATACTCGGAACTCGGATCTTAGGTGACTCGAATGGAACAAAGCGTCGGGGCGGGATAGCCTAGACCTTCCATCCTTCGTCGAATATAGTCAACATTATAATAATCATATCATCAACAACAATATAAAAATGTTATATCCCAAACCAAGGAGTAACAGGGGAACATCGTAGCATCCTAAGCATGCATACTAAGCAGGGGCTGAGCAACGAGCAATAGTAACATAGCAGTACACGGTTTGCTGGGAAGGGACATGGCTGTATCAGTTTGAAAAAGGCTGTAAACATGTGGTAGGATCAAACATCAAACCTATCCTATACTAGCATGCAAACCGCTGGTTCAAATAGAATGGATCATAAGTAATGTATAGTCCTTGCCTGTTGATAAGCCGGGTTCCGAAGGTGTAGTTGATCGCAAGCTCGCAATGTCTCCGAGAGTATCCGCGGGAGCACACAAGAGGTAAACACTGGAAAAGGCAATCAACGAGCAATCATCTATTACTATGAAGCAAACACGAGCAAGCATCAACAAGAAGGAAACACGAGACATCGCACCTACCGTCGAGAGCGGTTACTAACAGGTTAAGTGGAGTACTCGTCACACACGACGATACCGCACATTTAGAAAGGTTCAAGTTGTTTAGCTACATTTAAGCAAAGATTGTTAACATGGCATCTCACTCAAGCATGGCCTAGCACACAACCATTACAAGAGGTGAAGCATAACGTAAATTATCTATGCTAGTCAATTTAAGTGAGGCACAACCTAAACATGGCATACACTAAGTGTCGCACGACAATTTAAGTAATTGGTACTGTTCTGCCCTAAACCATATTTTAGGTTGGTTAACAACAGCAAACTATAGCATAAACACAAAGTACACGAAAAACTAATCAAGTTACAGATAAAGATCTGTCGGGACTCGGGGTTAGCGTATGTAATTCCAGTCACGATACAATCACATGGAGAGCCGAGAGCCATACCCACTTGTCTAAGCAGACAAGGCCAAGCACAGAACACTCTCGGAAAGCATCAAACGTGAGGGGCATCCCATTCAGGCCGGATGATCAACTGAGATGGGTCCTCATCGCCCGCTCACAAGTCTAAATGATTATGGGTGGTGAAATCCCATACTCATAGACAAGTCGCCTCAACCATGTTGTCGATTGAATCCTAACTCTTACATATACTTACTCCAGCCCGATCACTTAGTCGGGGTCTAGGGCGGGCTCGATCATACAACAAAGTGTGCACGTGACAGAGTCACGAACAATCGCATCGCGATGCCCCAAGCTGCGCACATCTAAGGGCCATCTTGTGTATAAAAGACCGCCAGCCAGATCACAACTAAGGTCTCGAAAACCCATACTAAGACATGCATGTTATAAACATGCACGCAACACACATGCCTAGTATGAACAGCAGGTATCATCACATAACTCTAAAAAGTACTCTTTATAGATATACACATAGAGCATACAAAGATCACATGTCTGTGATCAACATTACATCATACAACGGAAGCAAATTAGGTCTGAGTACAGACAAGTTTAACAAATGGCTTAGAGAAGCCTTGTACAACAAACATGCCCTTCCACGAGGGACCAGACTGCTGTCTGGGACTATACTACCAAGGTCAACGTCAAGCTTCACAAAGGTGACTCTATCGGGGTCCGGGTTCTCATCTAAAACATAGAATAAGCAAACGTGAGTACAAAGTCGTACTCAACAAGACTTACATAATAACTATACTACTCATGCTCAAGTATCAAGGTAAAGGAGGTGGGGTTCAACATGCAGAAGTGCCAGCTTTGACTTGGCTAATCCTGTACTACGAGTACCAGACTTGAGGTAAGAAGCATACACGAGTCCACTACTTTCTCCAACCAATACACCACTATGGTTACTTCCTCGACTTCCCCACGAGGAAGCACGCCATAGCACTCACGCTTATCTTGCGAGTTTTATAAGTATCCATTCAAGTTGTCTATGATCAAGTAGAGGTTTCCAAGTAGTCCATAACCGCAGACACGGCTATTCGAATAGTTCATTAACCCTGCAGGGGTGTACATCTGCACACGCGTGTCATCACTTATCGCCTCGTTCTTGTCACCCTTCAAGCGGATGTAGGACGTGGATGAAACCAAGGCACTACCCTCACATCACCTTCTCTAATCCAGGAGTCGACTACCTGAGTTTGTCACCGCTCGAGAGTCCGGCCGGTTCCACGAAACGGACTCAGATAATGTAAGGGACCGAGACGCCACCTTTGACAGATGGTTTCACTGCCTCACAGGTCCACCCACATATCTATACATAAATCAAATGGAAGGCCCGAATCTAGTGTGACTCCTGGACCGGATCGGGTACGTAAAGAGGCCAAACGGGGCTCCCATAAACCCTACATGTGGTCATACTCTTTGTCTTGGATCACAAAACAGGAACTCGGGGCCTAGGGCAGTGTTCAACGAGACAACCCACTGTGTACTCCTACACAACCTCTCATCGTTCACCTTTGTTTAGGGTGGATTCACCAACACGTTTATCATCAGCATCACTGTGTTCATTTCATCCCGACTCACAAACATAACATCCTCATTGTATCACTAAGCAGCAATAAGCAGTAACAGTTGTAGGGGCCACATGCTCATCAATCAACTCCTAAATATGCTAGGATTGTGGTTTGCTTAATACGGTGGCAAAATGATAGGTCATGCATCGGAATGGGTTCAATTATGCGAAAGAACGTGTCTCGATGATCTCCTAAACATGCATAAGCGAGACTAAGAGGGAATTGGGATTTTATAGACATGATCAATGGGGTTTGCTTGCCTTGCTGACGGTACACGAGTCTTATCGGTGGTCTTCTTCTTCGGGGTGATCACCGTCTCGGAAAAGCTAGTACCGGAAACAATCATCAACAAGGGGGACAACTTTGGAAGTAAAATGCACAAGCACATGATATTGTTGTGACATGAAGTAAAGGGTACTGATTTGTGGCAAATTCAATTTAATTGAAGTATATTGCATTTGGAATGCAAATTCAAACTTCAAATTTGAATTCAAATTAAGCCATATGCACATTTGTTACTGTTGCCCCATTTTAAAATGGTCAAACATAAAAACAAATTTCATATTCTTAATCCTTGCATTTTTCTGATAATTTTTCATATATTATTTGTTTAATTTGGAGTTAAAATGAATTTTCTATGAATTTCCAAAGTTTATATGATTTTCTGTCTTTTCTGTAATTCTTTTAAATCTCTGGGAAAACTTTATTGCATCAGCATGATGCAATGCTGACATAGGGGGGGTTTGACTGGTGGGGCCCCCATGTCAGTCTCTCAGAGGTTAAACCCTCTGTTAGTTTAAACTAACAGTGGGTTAGGGGTGGCATGGGGCCCACTTATCATGGACTCCAGGGGGGAAAAAGCACGTGATTAGCACTAATCGGCCGGCGGCTAACCGGCGGCGACCTAGCCACGGCGGCGCAGCACGGGGTGGTGCTCCTGGTGGCCATTTGGTGCGGGGCTTGCACCAAAATGATCACCAAGGAGCCACGGTTCAAAGGAATGGCTCGGGGGAGTGTGGGGAGGACCAGAGGCTCACCGGCGACGAGGAACGGCGGAGGCCGTGGCACTGTACCGGCGGGCTTGGTGATTCCGGCTACGGCAAGAGCAACGGAGGGCACAGGGAGATAGAGGGGCTCACCAGGAGCTCTCTGGTGCTAGCCAGGGGTGCTGGGGACGCCAGACGACGAGGTAATCGTGGAGGAACTCCGCGGCGGCCGGCGGCAAGTCGGAGAACCTAGCGTCGCGTGAGGAGCTTGCCCGGCTCGATTAGTCGAGGGCTTCGACGGAGAGGACAACGACGCTTCGCCTGCACATGGTCGCAGCGGCTGAGGAGGCGGGTGGCCACGGAGGCGCAGCGAGGTGCTCCGGCGTGCTCTCGAGTCTTCGCGAAATTTCGCCGGAGACGACGGGGAAAGGGGTCCAAAGGAGGGGGAAAAGGTGCGGGCGGCTTCTGCGTGTCGCGGTGGCGAGGAGAAGAGGAAGGGGAGGCCCTAGATGGCACGGCAGCCGCGGCATGCTCGCCACGGCGGCGAGCTGCCTGCTCTGGCGCCGTGGAGAAGACGACAAGGGAGGCCAGTGGGCTAGGCCGGCTTGGGCCTCGCCTGGTGCGAGAGGTAAGTCTCCTCTCTCTGTCTTTTCTCTTTTCTTTTTATTTCTGTTATTTGTTTTGCTCTGCTAAAATAAATACCATAGCATTTTATAAAAATGCCCAAATATTTTTTTTTAAACCCTAAGTGGCCAGTAGCAAGCCACTTGTATAATTTGAGCATTTTTGAAATTCAATACTTTTGAATTTCAATTCAAATAGGGGTCAAATTTAATTTCCAGGGAACTATTTGAAAATTAGAAAATTCCATGAGTATGGGAAAATACCCAAACCACTTTTAAAATGATCAGCATCATTTATAGGAATTTTCCAAACATTCAAATGATTTTGGAAAAAGATTTTTATCTGGCCATTTGAATTAATTTCTCAGGGCTTTCTGCTTCCCTATTTTTGAATTTCTTTTGAATTTTTGCATGATTCAAAAGGGCACAAACAATCCTAGCACTTACCCTAGTTGGGGTTCTAACAACTCGCCCCCACTCAAAAGAATCTCGTCCCGAGATTCAGAAGTCGTCGGGAGGAAGGTGGGGTACTCGGCACGGAGGCGATCTTCTCTTTCCCACGTTGCTTCTTTCTCGGAGTGATGTGACCATTGCACTTTGAGGAACTTGATCTTCTGACGACGAGTGACACGCTCTGCGGAATCAAGAATACGAACAGGGTACTCTCGATAAGAAAGGTCATCTTGGAGATCAAGCGTTTCATGGTCGACTTCACGAATGGGGTCCTTGAAGCAACGCCTGAGTTGTGACACATGGAATACATCATGTACTCGGGAAAGGTGAGGGGGTAGTTCAAGTTGGTAGGCAACTTCTCCACGTTTAGCAAGAATGCGGAGAGGTCCGATGTAACGTGGGGCCAACTTGCCTTTGATACCGAATCTTTGGGTTCCCTTCAGAGGAGTAACCCGAAGGTAAGCCTTCTCATCAAGATTATAGCTCTCCTCTCTATGATGACGATCATAGTAGCTTTTCTGACGAGACTGAGCGGCTTTCAATCGATCACGAACAATGTGAACTTGCTCTTCTGCTTCCTTGATCATATCCGGTCCAAAGAGTTGTCTTTCACCAGTTTCTGACCAGTTCAGGGGTGTTCGACATCGTCGGCCATAGAGGAATTCAAAAGGAGCCATGTTCAGACTAGATTGATAGCTATTGTTATAAGCAAATTCGGCGAATGGAAGAGATTTCTCCCAATTCTTTCCGAAAGAGATAACACAAGCTCTGAGCATGTCCTCCAAGATTTGATTAACCCTTTCAACTTGACCGCTAGACTGAGGGTGGAAAGCTGTACTAAAGGAGAGATGAGTTCCCATAGCATTTTGAAAACTTTCCCAGAATCTAGAGGTGAAAAGGCTACCACGATCAGAATTGATTACTAAAGGAACACCGTGAAGAGACACTATTCTAGAGACATACAAGTCCGCCAACTGACTAGCAGTTATAGACTCGCGAACTGGAAGGAAGTGAGCAACTTTTGAAAGTCGATCAATGACAACGAAGATGGCATCATTTCCTTTCTGGGTTTTTGGAAAGCCGGTGATGAAGTCCATACCGACCTTGTCCCATTTCCACTCGGGAATAGACAATGGTTGAAGAGTACCAGAAGGTCTTTGGTGTTCTGCCTTAATGCGACGACAAACATCACAGTCAGCAACAAATTGTGCAATGTCTCTCTTCATCCTAGTCCACCAAAATCTCTGGCGTAGATCTCGGTACATTTTTGTACTACCGGGATGAATTGAGAGGGGAGTGTCATGAGCTTCCTTAAGGATCAGCTGCTTTAGGTCTTCATTCTCAGGAACTACTAAACGATTTTCAAAGAATATCGTTTCTTGATCATTTGCAGAGAAACATTTAGCAACTCCGCTAGCAATGTTCTGCTTGATCTCTTGAATACTACTATCTTGTTTGTGGGCGGCTATGATTTGATCCTCAAGGATTGGTTTCGCCACCAAGTTGAAAAGAAATCCATGAGGAACTATCTCAAGATTGAGTTTGCAAAATTCCTCATGAAGAAGTGGTTGATACTGTTGTAACATGAGGTTGTTACAATACGACTTACGACTTAGTGCATCAGCCATGACATTGGCTTTGCCTGGGGTGTAAGAAATTCCTAAGTCATAGTCTTTTATCAACTCTATCCAGCGTCTTTGCCTGAGGTTAAGATCTGGCTGGGTGAATATGTATTTGAGGCTTTGGTGATCAGAATAGATCTCGCAACGATTACCAAGGAGGTAATGTCGCCAAGTCTTCAGGGCATGAACTACGGCAGCGAGTTCAAGATCATGGGTAGGATAGTTCTCTTCATGTGGCCGCAACTGGCGTGAAGAATAAGCTACCACATGTTGATCTTGCATAAGTATGCATCCTAACCCTTGCCGTGAAGCATCACAATAGATCTCGAAATCCCTTTTTGTGTCTGCAGGTGCAAGTACGGGTGCAGAAGTCAATCTTCTTTTTAGCTCTTGAAAGCTTTCCTCGCACTTGGGGGTCCATTGGAATTTCTTATCTTTCTTGAGGAATTCAGTAAGAGGCTTTGCAACTTTAGAAAAGTTCTCGACGAAGCGGCGACAATAGCTTGCTAAGCCAAGAAAACTCCTAACTTGCTTAACCGATTCAGGTGGAGTCCAGTCAAGGACGGCCTGAACACTCTCGGGATTGACTGCAACACCTTTCGCAGAAATCACGTGGTCTAAGTAGGTCACTTCTGGTAGCCAAAATTCACACTTGGAGAACTTGGCATAAAGGCGATGCTCTCTAAGTTTCATCAATACCAACCTAAGATGTTCTGCGTGCTCTTCTTCGTTCTTCGAGTAGATGAGAATGTCATCAAGATAAACCACAACAAATTTATCTAGGTACTCCATGAAGATCGAATTCATCAAGCGCGGGAATGTGGCGGGGGCATTGGTTAAACCGAAGGACATGACGGTGTACTCGTAGAGACCATATCGAGTAGTGAAAGCCGTCTTGGGAATGTCCTCATTTCGGATTTTGATTTGATGATAACCTAATCTCAAATCCATCTTGGAGAAGACAGAGGATCCTGCAAGTTGATCATAAAGATCATTGATCCTGGGCAGTGGGTACTTGTTCTTTATCATCGCTAGATTTAGCGGGCGATAGTCTACGCACATCCTTTCTGTTCCATCTTTCTTCGTTACGAACAGAACGGGGCAACCCCATGGCGATGAGCTAGGGCGGATGAAGCCTTTTGCCAACGAAGCATAAAGTTGGGTTTTTAGCTCAGCTAACTCATGTGGGACCATTCTATATGGTCGTCTGGAAATTGGGGTTGTGCCTGGTATAAGATCCACTATGAATTCTACACACCTGTCGGGTGGCATTCCCGGCAGCTCTTCAGGAAAGACATCCGGGAAGTCACGAACCACCGAAACATCTTCAAGGTCAGGAAGTGGAAGCACATTCAAAGTCTGTACCTGGATTCTAGAGCTGGGTGATGTGTAGTCAATGATCTGGACTGAAGGATGGGTGAGTTTGACTGATTTGGCTTTACAATCAAGGAAAGCATTCTGCCTTGATAACCAATCCTTTCCTAGGATGACATCAATGTCCGAAGACTTGAGGGCTATAAGAGAAGCGAGGAATACTAAACCCTCAATTGCAATTTGATTACCATGGCTTACTCTATTAGTTTGCCACTTTGAACCAGGAGTTTGAATGATCATTGGAGAAAACATTTCTTCAAAAGAAAATCCATGACGAAGTGCATAACTCTCCGACATGAATGAATGAGAAGCTCCTGGATCGAAAAGAACGGAGGCGGGAACATGATTGACTGGGAGTGTGCCAAGGATGACGTCGGAAGCAACAGTGGTTTCATCAACTGAGATTTGGTTCACACAACCACTACTTGTGGCTGAAAGCTTTGCTGGGATGGCTTTGGTGGTTGATTTCTTTGGAGGCTTGTGACTAGGTCGACGTGGTGCCACCAACACTGTAGGGCACTGTCGGAAGTAATGGCCTGTCAGACCACACGTGAAACATACCCTGCCTGAATTGCTGGGAGCAGGATTACTTGATTGCACAACATCATTCCTGGGAGGAACAATGTGTTGAGGTGGATGGCATATATCCGGTGGTGGTCTCTGAAGAAGGTTTTGAGGTATGGCACGGGTTGGAATCCAAATTCGGCGTTTCTGAGGGGCTGAACTTGAAGAAGGAGCAAGCTCAAGAGCATGCTTGCGAGACTCTTTGAACACTTCATTGCCATGCTCAGCTCTAAAGGATCTGTTGACTAAATTCGATGAGGTTGAGATCATGACGAAGGATGGGGCTAAGTCCCTTACGGAACCTTGCCTGCTTTCTGGCATCGGTGGTGATCTCATCTTGGGCATATCGAGCAAGACGATTGAATTCTCTCACATACTCATGAATGGACATCTCTCCTTGAGTAAGATTGCAGAACTCTTCCTTCTTACACTCCATTAACTCATCTAGAAGGTGGTACCCTCGAAAGGCATCACAGAACTCCTGCCAAGTCACTACGTGACCATCAGGCTGCATCGCAACATAGTTCTCCCACCATTCAGCAGCAGCACCTTCCAGAAAGTATGCCGCGAATATAACTCGATCATCGGGAGCAACATGTGCAGTATCAAGCTTACGCTCGATGGAACGGAGCCAATCATCAGCTTCAAGGGGCTCAGAAGAACATCAGAATACCGGTGGCTTGAAGAGGATGAAGTCCTGAATGCTCACAACCACATTGCAATGACGTGAGGTATTCTGCTCGATGAGCTCCAGAAGGCGTGTTTGGTCACGTTGATTCTTCTCAGCTTCCATCATGATTTCCGCCGCAGAAGGCGGTGGTAGAGGTTCATCACCATTTCGATTCTGAACACGGTCTCGATTCCGACGAACAACACTACGAGTTCCACCTGACATCCTGCGTGATAACAATCAACAATCAGAACAGGTTGAAGGATGGGTTCAAGGATAACAAGACATGATGAAGGAGGAAAGGATTATAATGCGAAGGCAATGATCCACAGAAACTCGGAATAATTCCGGCAGCATAACGGCTACACCGGGATGAAAAATGAAACAACCTCGAAGAAATTGGACAGAACTTCTTCAAGGAACTCAACAGAACGATGAGTCTGGACGACCACAACTGTCCTACGGCTACAAGGAAGCACTCAGCGAGATGTTCTAGTAAGACATAGATGAGCCTAGTCCTATCATCCCGTAGAAAAGGTAAGGGTGACTAAGAACTCAGATCGATGAGGATAAGGAGAAAAAGAAACCTTACGTTGTTCCCTTATACCCAGAGTAACTATATAACTATAGACTGCTAGACTCGACTTCGACCAAGGGTTAAATAATCCTACAGACAGTCCTGCTCTGATACCAAGTCTGTCGGGACCCGGGGTTAGCGTATGTAATTCCAGTCACGATACAATCACATGGAGAGCCGAGAGCCGTACCCACTTGTCTAAGCAGACAAGGCCAAGAACAGAACACTCTCGGAAAGCATCAAACGTGAGGGGCATCCCATCCAGGCCGGATGATCAACTGAGATGGGTCCTCATCGCCCGCTCACAAGTCTAAATGATTATGGGTGGTGAAATCCCATACTCATAGACAAGTCGCCTCAACCATGTTGTCGATTGAATCCTAACTCTTACATATACTTACTCCAGCCCGATCACTTAGTCGGGGTCTAGGGCGGGCTCGATCATACAACAAAGTGTGCACGTGACAGAGTCACGAACAATCGCATCGCGATGCCCCAAGCTGCGCACATCTAAGGGCCACTTGGTGTATAAAAGACCGCCAGCCAGATCACAACTAAGGTCTCGAAAACCCATACTAAGACATGCATGTTATAAACATACACGCAGCACACATGCCTAGTATGAACAGCAGGTATCATCACATAACTCTACAAAGTACTCTTTATAGATATACACATAGAGCATACAAAGATCACATGTATGTGATCAACATTACATCATACAACGGAAGCAAATTAGGTCTGAGTACAGACAAGTTTAACAAATGGCTTAGAGAAGCCTTGTACAACAAACATGCCCTTCCACGAGGGACCAGACTGCTGTCTGGGACTATACTACCAAGGTCAACGTCAAGTTTCACAAAGGTGACTCGATCGGGGTCCGGGTTCTCATCTAAAACATAGAATAAGCAAATGTGAGTACAAAGTCGTACTCAGCAAGACTTACATCAGAACTATACTACTCATGCTCAAGTATCAAGGTAAAGGAGGTGGGGTTCAACATACAGAAGTGCCAGCTTTGACTTGGCTAATCTGTACTACGAGTACCAGACTTGAGGTAAGAAGCATACACGAGTCCACTACTTTCTCCAACCAATACACCACTATGGTTACTTCCTCGACTTCCCCACGAGGAAGCACGCCATAGCACTCACGCTTATCTTGCGAGTTTTATAAGTATCCATTCAAGTTGTCTATGATCAAGTAGAGGTTTCCAAGTAGTCCATAACCGCGGACACGGCCATTCGAATAGTTCATTAACCTTGCAGGGGTGTACATCTTCACACGCGTGTCATCACTTATCGCCTCGTTCTTGTCACCCTTCAAGCGGATGTCGGACGTGGATGAAACCAAGGCACTACCCTCACATCACCTTCTCTAATCCAGGAGTCGACTACCTGAGTTTGTCACCGCTCGAGAGTCCGGCCGGTTCCACGAAACGGACTCAGATAATGTAAGGGACCGAGACGCCACCTTTGACAGATGGTTTCACTGCCTCACAAGTCCACCCACATATCTATACATAAATCAAATGGAAGGCCCGAATCTAGTGTGACTCCTGGACCGGATCGGGTACGTAAAGAGGCCAAACGGGGCTCCCATAAACCCTACATGTGGTCATACTCTTTGTCTTGGATCACAAAACAGGAACTCGGGGCCTAGGGCAGTGTTCAACGAGACAACCCACTGTGTACTCCTCCACAGCCTCTCATCGTTCACCTTTGTTTAGGGTGGATTCACCAACACGTTTATCATCAGCATCACTGTGTTCATTTCATCCCGACTCACAAACATAACATCCTTATTGTATCACTAAGCAGCAATAAGCAGTAACAGTTATAGGGGCCACATGCTCATCAATCAACTCCTAAATCTGCTAGGATTGTGGTTTGCTTAATACGGTGGCAAAATGATAGGTCATGCATCGGAATGGGTTCAACTATGCGAAAGAACGTGTCTCGATGATCTCCTAAACATGCATAAGCGAGACTGAGAGGGAATTGGGATTTTATAGACATGATCAATGGGGTTTGCATGCCTTGCTGACGGTACACGGGTCTTATCGGTGGTCTTCTTCTTCGGGGTGATCACCGTCTCGGAAAAGCTGGTACCGGAAACAATCGTCAACAAGGGGGGACAACTTCGGAAGTAAAATGCATAAGCACATGATATTGTTGTGACATGAAGTAAAGGGTTCTGATTTGTGGCAAATTCAATTTAATTGAAGTATATTGCATTTGGAATGCAAATTCAAACTTCAAATTTGAATTCAAATTAAGCCATATGCACATTTGTTATTGTTCCCCCATTTTAAAATGGTCAAACATAAAACCAAATTGCATATTCTTAATCCTTGCATTTTTCTGATAATTTTTCATATATTATTTGTTTAATTTGGAGTTAAAATGAATTTTCTATGAATTTCCAAAGTTTATATGATTTTCTGTCTTTTCTGTAATTCTTTTAAATCTCTGGAAAAACTTTATTGCATCAGCATGATGCAATGCTGACATCAGGGGGGGTCTGACTGGTGGGGCCCCCATGTCAGTCTCTCAGGGGTTAACCCCTCTGTTAGTTTAAACTAACAGTGGGTTAGGGGTGGCCTGGGGCCCACTTGTCATGGACTCTAGGGGGGAAAAAGCACGTGATTAGCACTAATCGGCCGGCGGCTAACCGACGGCGACCTAGCCACGGCGGCGCAGCACGGGGTGGTGCTCCCGGTGGCCATTTGGTGCGGGGCTTGCACCAAACTGATCACCAAGGAGCCGCGGTTCAAAGGAAAGGCTCGGGGGAGTGTGGGGAGGACCAGGGGCTCACCGGCGACGAGGAACGGCGGAGGCCGTGGCACTGTACCGGAGGGCTTGGTGATTCCGGCTACGGCAAGAGCAACAGAGGGCACAGGGAGATAGAGGGGCTCACCAGGAGCTCTCTGGTGCTAGCCAAGGGTGCTGGGGACGATGGACGACGAGTTAATCGTCGAGGAACTCCGCGGCGGCCGGCGGCAAGTCGGAGAACCTAGCGTCGCGTGAGGAGCTTGCCCGGCTCGATTAGTCGAGGGCTTCGACGGAGAGGACAGCGGCGCTTCGCCTGGACATGGTCGCAGCGGCTGAGGAGGCGGGTGGCCACGGAGGCGTAGCGAGGTGCTCCAGCGTGCTCTCGGGTCTTCGCGAAATCTCGCCGGAGACGACGGGGAAAGGGGTCCAGAGGAGGGGGAAAAGGTGCGGGCGGCTTCTGCGTGTCGCGGTGGCGAGGAGAAGAGGAAGGGGAGGCCTTAGATGGCACGGCAGCCGCGGCATGCTCGCCACGGCGGCGAGCTGCCTGCTCTGGCGCCGTGGAGAAGACGACAAGGGAGGCCAGTGGGCTGGGCCGGCTTGGGCCTCGCCTGGTGCGAGAGGTAAGTCTCCTCTCTCTGTCTTTTCTCTTTTCTTTTTATTTCTGTTATTTGTTTTTCTCTGGTAAAATAAATACCATAGCATTTTATAAAAATTCCCAAATATTTTTTTTAAAACCCTAGGTGGCCAGTAGCAAGCCACTTGTATAATTTGAGCATTTTTGAAATTCAATACTTTTGAATTTCAATTCAAATAGGGGTCAAATTGAATTTCCAGGGCACTATTTGAAAATTAGAAAATTCCATGAGTATGGGAAAATACCCAAACCACTTTTAAAATGATCAGCATCATTTATAGGAATTTTCCAAACATTCAAATGATTTTTGGAAAAATATTTTTATCTGGCCATTTGAATTAATTTCTCAGGGCTTTCTGCTTCCCCATTTTTGAATTTCTTTTGAATTTTTGCATGATGCAAAATGGCACAAACAATCCTAGCACTTACCCTAGTTGGGGTTCTGACAAGAACACTCCAAACGGAGTTACGGTTAAAAAGATACAAGCAAAACAAGTTACGGGCACAATCTTCCAACATCAGGAAGCACACTTTAGAGCATTGCATAAACAGGATAATGAATGCAAACATGCTCACAAATGATATGAAACTAAAGTAGACATGGAAGGGAAGGCATGGCAAAAGGAATCATGCAAAAAGGCATCATGAACAACTAGTTATAGCTCATGCAAAATGCAATAAAACATTACTGGTCTAGGACTTGGTGAAAATCACGAAAACATGGCAGAAACTGTTATTTTTATGCTGTATAAACAGGAGCATAACTATATGCAAAAGTGCAGCAACATGACATAGCAATACATGGGCATGTACTAGACATGATGATGATTAGGTACAAAAAATAATCAAGGTCATAGGCATCATAGATCAAAAGATATTAAGCAAACAACATGGCATCGGAACGTTACAGACTTAGAGAAAAACAGAGGTGGCTGTCAAAAACAGTGGCATAGCAACTTTGGAGCTAAAAATAACTATGACCAGGAATGCAAACATGACAATGCAATACATGTAATGGAAGTAGACATGATGCTTAATAGTATGCAAAAAGAATCAATGCAATAGGCCTCATGGATGTGTCACAATCATCATGCAAACTTCCAATAAAATAATTACAGCAGCACACTAACAGGAAAAATTAGCAGTTAACGGCCTGATGCCCACTTCAACACAGATTATCAACATCAAGATGGCCTCAAATCAAAATGCTCACAAAAGATGGATTGAAGTACACACAATTCTAAGCAATTTTCCTTTTGGGCGCAACGTGATTCGGGCTACATATTACTCGCAAATCTACTCGCAAAATTGAATCAGCAGCACATATTTTCTAGACTTAGAAAAAATAACAGGGGTTAGCGAGGAAAAAAAAAGGAAAAATAATAAAATAAAAACAGCCTCACCATGGGCCTGGCCCATCAGGAGGCCTAGGAGGCCGTCTCGGTTTGGACTCGGCCAGGGTGGGCCGCAAGGGGCAGCCGACGGTTGGAGGAGCCGGATCGGGAGCTGTTCCCGTAGCCTCGGCGGCGGCGGCTCGTTGCCGGTGAGGGGAGGCGCCACGCGCACGGGCTGGCCAGAGGAGGGGTGCGGCTGGCAGCGCCGCCTCGGATTCGGCCGGATCCGGCTTGCAGCGAGGCTGGTGAGGCCAAAGGCGGTGGGGCGCGGCGTCCGTCGAGCTCGGGCCGGCCCTCCCATGGGCGACCTGCGAGGAGAGAGGGAAAGGCAGGGTGTGGAGAGAACGGAGGAGGGAGGAGAGGGAAGGAGGGCGCCAGGGAGAGAGGAGGAGGGTGGCCGACGACTCGCCGGATAGAGGCGGCGCGGCGGCGCGGCTCTCCACGGACTTGCGGCGCTTGGGCGAAGAGAGAGGAGATGCGAGGTGGAGGCCAGAGGGACACGTCGCGGCTTCTGGGCCGTCAGATATGAGATCTGACGGTCCAGATCAGAGGAGAGGCTAGGGTTTCGCAGATCTGAGGCCGTGGGGAAAAATTGGGGTGTTTTGGAGGGGGGTGGCTGCAATTTTGTGGCTAGGGAAACCCTAGAAAGAGGTGGGATTTTGGTGGTCTTTATATAGCCCAGGTTGCTGGCAGTTTGCAAAAACATTCCCGGTCTTTCTCTCGCGCGCGCGGTGTTTACGTTTCTGACTGCAAGGGGTCCGCAGTACCTCCGATTCGGGTAAAATTTCGAACTGCACGATCAGCGCGTCGAGCCGGCGGCGTTCACCTAGCGCTGGAACCGTTCCGAGAACACTTTCCGGTGCGCTATAAAAATATCCTGTTTAATTATTAAATGAGGTTTTTCGTTCCGTTGGCTGCGGCTGGTCTCGTGCGGTTTTCGCAAAGGTGATCGGGTGAAACCCGGTGTCGCAAAGGTCAAGTGTCAGGGTGGCAAGGGTCGATCTCCGTCCGGTACGAGATAAGAGGGGGGAAAATAATCGCCGATCGATAAATCGGGGATGCAAACACCGCAAACAAATCAGACAATCAAACAATTCTCACCGAAAATAAAAAAATTATTTTTTGTGAAATCTGGGTTCTTACACATACCAAGGAGTATTTTCTCAAAATCTCAGCTCAAACGAAGGGTTATAGATAGAGATCAAAAATCGCCTCCAAGAACGCAAGAAGAAGTGTAGAACTCGTGTTTTTGGAGAGAGAAGAAGGAGGAGGAAGAAGATATACCTGGAGATGGGACATGTGGGACCAGGCGCCCTGTTGGCGCGGCCAGGGGGCTGGCTGCGCCAGATGGCCGCCTTGGCCACTGGTGGCCCCCGTAGTCAGCCCTAGGTGCTTCTAGGTCACTCTCGACGTGGAATTTTTATTTTATTTTTCTGGAATTCTTCTGAAAACTTCACTCTTGAAAAAAATTCGGAGTTCAAAAAGTTGTGAAACTTTCTGAAAACTTGAAGGAGTGATTAGAATTGTGAAGCTTCAAAAACATATAAACTTGGTACAACAAAGATAATAAAAGCTAAGGCAAATGAAGACATAACAAGCTCCACTTTTTACCTATATAAAACATGCTAGCTAGCAAGGTTGATCAAGTCTTACCAACAAACTGGCGATATATAGAGTAGAAAGTCTCGTCTCTCATGAAGTGATCATTGCACCTTTACATTAATGGACATTGTCCCCACCATAATGGTTTTCTATTTGTGGTGCACATGTAGAGGACAATCCCATTCTCCAATCTTCAGGGTCTCGATATTCTCTATAGAGTTAAGGCCATGCTTTTTGTCGATCTTCTTCAGAAAATACACCGTGCATTCTTTATCATCAACGTTGAAGGTAACCTTTCCTCCATTGCAATCAATAATAGAACCTACCGTGTTAAGAAAAGGTCTACCAAGAATAATGGACATGCTCCCATCCTCAGTCATGTCAAGCACAACAAAATCTGTAAGAATTAAACAATTAGCAACTTCAACAGGAACATCCTCACAAATACCTATCGGGACGGCTGTTGACTTGTCAGCCATCTGAAGAGAGATATCTGTAGGGATTAGCTTATCTAAACATAGCCTCTTGTAAAGAGAAAAAGGTATAACACTCACTCCTGCTCCAAGATCACATAAGGCAGTTTTAAAATAATTATTTTTTATGGAGCAAGGAATGGTGGGTATACCTGGATCACCAAGTTTCTCAGGAATCTTGCCGCTGAAAGAGTAGTTAGCAGGCATAGTAGATATTGCCTCATTAGGAACTTTTCTTTTATTAGTAACAATATCTTTCATACATTTGGAATAAGAAGGTAACTTAATTGCATCAGTCAAAGGAATTTGAAGAAAAAGAGGTTTCATCCATTCACAAAATTTATTATAGTGCTCTTCTTCTTTAGATTTGAGAGACTTACCTGGAAAGGGCATGGGTTTCTGTACCCATGGTTCTCTTTCCTTCCCGTGTCTTCTTGCGATGAAGTCTTCTCTAGTATACTTCTTGTGTTTATCGGGTGCTTCTTCTTCTCGCACCTCGGGAGGATCATCCTTCTCCTTATCCTTTTCGGGCTCAGTGCCGTCTTCAGTTTCAGCATCGGAGGTAGATATACTGTTAGGATCAACAGCGGGTTCTTCACTTGTAATAGGATCATTGGATTTGTCAGCTTCCTTGTGTTTCTTCTTCTTATTTTTCATCTTTGGAGAGCTAACAATCTCGTCTTCTACCTGCACTTGAGAATCCTGCTCGATCCTCTTCGGATGCCCCTCGGGGTAGAATGGGTCCTGGGTGTGTGTTCCACCCCTGGTTTTTATACCATAAGCTTGTATAACCTGTTTGGCATTATTAGCAAGCAAATCTTTTTGCACATTAGAAATCTGATCAAGATGAGTTTGAACCATATGAAAATGCTTAACAAGACATTTAACATCATTAACTGTTCTATCTAGAACATCAAGCAAACTTTTGATAGCAAGGGAATTATCATGCAACTGAATTTGTATCCTTATATTAAAATGATCTTGCTTAATAATAAAATTATCAAGCTCATCTAAGCATTGATCAGGAGGCTTACCTTTAGTGATGTCACTTTCAGTAAAATCAAATAGAGAGTATACCTCTACCAAGGGAGGGTGAGTAGTAGGCTCACACATCTTCTCTATAGGAGGTAGATTTTTCACGTCTTCGGCTTTAATGCCTTGCTCTTTTATAGAATTCTTTGCTTCTTGCATATCTTCGGGGCTTAGGACAAGCATGCCCCTCTTCTTTGGTGATGGAGGTGGTTCAGGAACGGAACAATCTTCGTGGTTTTTGGCAATCTTGCACATTAATTCTTCAGCATTGTCCGGTGTTCTCTCCCTGAAAACACAACCAGCACAACTATCCAGATAGGATCTGGATTCGTCGGTTAGACCAGCATAAAATATATCAAGTTGTTCATTCTTTGGGACTTCATGTCCCGGACTAGCCTTAATTAAACTTCAATACCTCCCCCAAGCTTTAGGGAGGTGGTCATCCTGCAACTGTTTAAAGTTGTAAATTCTTTGTAAAGCAGCATGTTGCATATGAGCAGGAAAATATTTATCGACAACAGATTCAGCTAAGTTCTGAGGACTCTTAATGGAACCATAATGTAGTGCATCATACCAGTCTTTAGCGTCTTCCTTCAAAGAGAAAGGAAAAAGCTTAGCCACATAAAAGTTTCGTATCATTTCATCAGTAGTAAATAAGCCACCCAACTCGGTTAGTTTGGTCAGGTGTGCTATAGCATCATCATTTTCTCTGCCATAAAAGGGGTCAACTTTGGCTGTAGATATAAGTGAGAGATCAACAGAGAAATCATAATCAGGATCAGTGATGCATATAGGAGTTGTAGCAAATTCAGGATCAGGAGTAATCTTGTTCTTCATGGAGTGCTTTTCAAGCAGCTTTTTAACAGCACCAGGGTCAGAGTCGACACACTCTTTGAGTTCCCTGCAAAAATCATCATCAAGAGTAATATAATCATCATCAAGGATTCTCTCCTTGAGTTCATGTAAGTTTGGGTAACCAAAGGTTTTGCACGTAGGAATATAGGTAGCAGGAGTCTCAGTCTCGGACTGTGCTGCAACCTTAGCAATCTGAGCTTCAAGATAGTGACCAAGAAAACTAGTATCATCAAGAGTGGTCGAAGCATCATCAAAAGTATCGGACATAGTAACAGACTCAGTAGAAGTAGCATGTGGTGGTAGCGGTGAAGCAAACTTACTTATAACGGAAGGTGAATCAAGCGTAGCACTGGTACTCAGAACAATACCTTTTCTTGTAGTGGATGGTAACATCGGAACCTTGGGGTCTCCTTTATTACCCATAGCGGATGAAGCATAGCAGGCAGAATACTTCAAGTAGACTTGTAAATATTGCTATGCTCCCCGGCAACGGCGCCAGAAAACAGTACTTGATGACCCTCAACTGTAGGGGATCGAGATAGTCTTTGCGGGAAAGATAACCCAATTTATTGATTCGACACAAGGGGAGCAAAAGAATATTTATAAGCTTTGACATTTGAGTTGTCAATTCAACCGCACCTGAAATATACTTGCTTGCAAAAAATTATTAATAGCAACTGTGATATGAAAGTGGTAATGGCGACAGCGAAAGCAAAACAGCAAAAGCAAACTACTAGTAACCAGCAAGATTAAAACACTGTAGGCTAGGGAGATGGATGGTTGGGCACTGCTTGGATAGGAGTGAACATGTAATAGATTCTAACATGGGGCAAGGCACACAGAAAAGAAAGGATCATCTAGGCAAATATCAAACATTAGGCATGTATCCCGTAGGTAGTTGTGCGTGCTTGCAATAAGAACTTGCAAAACATCTTTTGTCCTACCATCCCGCTACGAACGGTGCCAAAGGGAACTTATGGATATTAAGGTGCTCCTGTCAAAGAGCACCAGAACAAAGCAATAAAATCAATGGATACATGAAATCCTCAAATTATGGACCATCCCCTTTGGTGTCCCAAGATGTCACCTTTGGGATCGCCAGTTCCGGACCATAATAGGTGCATACAACTCATAGATACGATCAAGAACATAGATAAACTTATGAAAACACAAGCGGTTCAGATCTGAAAACGTGGCACTCAGGCCCAAAGTGACAAGAATTAAGAGCAACAAGTTGTAGAAAAGATGATAAACACCATAGTAGATGAGGCAACATGCCCCCAACAATCTGACGAACTATTACATGATCAAACGCATCCAATCCCTACCGTCCCCTTTGCCTACCGCAGGGAATTACTCACACATGTGAAAGGAAGTCATGGAGGGAGGATGGATTGGTAATGGTGATGACGATGGCGATGATATCCCCTCTTCGGATGCCAAATCAGCCTCCAGATTAGCCCTCCCAAGAAAGAACAGAGGGTGGCGGCGGCTCCGTGAAGGAAACTGGAAAATCGACTTCTGTTTTGGGGTTTTCCCGTCACGAGAATAAATAGGGGCATCGGTAGGGCACCAGAGGAGGGCGAGGCCCCCAGGCGGCCAGCCTGCGCGGTCAGGGGTGGGGCCGCGCCAGCAGGGCGCCTGGAGCCCCTCTGGCCCCCCTCTGGCCACACTTCTGGTTCGTGGAAGCTTCGGGTGCATGGATTTTTCCTGAATTTTCTGGGAATTTTCCGAGATACCTAAAAATCCATTTTCCTGCACACAATAAAACCATACAGGCAGCTCTGCTGAAAACAGCGCCTCTCCGGGTTAGTTTAGTTCAAATCATGCAAGAATGAGGGCAAAACAATTGTAAAAGTGTTTGGAAAAGTAGATACGTTTGAGACGTATCAAGGACCGATTACCCTAACCGGCATGCTGCCATTTTCCTGCCTCCGATCCGACGAGATCTACGATGAGAAGCTGTTTATCCATCGTTGTCATTGATCTGACGAGATCCACAACGAGCAGGCCTATAGGAAACAATGCGTATGCAACCTGCGCTATCTCATGCTTCCATTTCTGGTCACCCCATCCCGAAGCGCACCTCATCGCTACCACCGGCAATGGCGATGATGATGTTCATGAGGGCGGGCTACTAGCAGCCACGACGAGATCGACACCTTTATTCCATAGCGGCCTGAAGATGTCCCCCTAGATATTGTCCTTATTTTTGTGCTTCCTTCCATGGATGCCGATGCCACTGATTTCTCAAGACATCTGTGTGTGCACCAGAGAGTGGTAGTAATGTTGTGCTTCAATGTTATAGATGCAATGCTTCAGAGTGTGTACTAAGTTCTTTTTACAAATGCAATGTCACATGTTCCTATGTATCTGAGATGTGATATGATTGTTTGCTTCTTTTAACCGAAGCATGGCACAGCTTCTATACTATTGGGTTCCTGCTTCAACATTTATCAAATTATGTTTTCTATGTCTCACAAATAAATCGAATGCATCAATATTACATTCGGCATGCTTCTACCATCATAAAAAGTGTGCATCCAAATACAATTACATGTGCTTCAAAGCAAAAATTAAGAATTATGGCTTGTGGTCCTGGAAGAAAGATCATCATATGATGGAAACACGTAGTTCTTGATTATATGGACCTGGAGTGAAAATATAAATAAATTATGTGAATATTTTGGAAGCATACTTCTATTGAATTGAACAAAACTTTACACATCATGCTTTAGATTGAAGCAAGTTTCAACTGCATCAAAAGCATCATCGACAAACATCAGAAACATAAAATATGCTTCATGACGTTAAAAAACCATTTTTCTTTAATAATTAATTATTTTCCTTAAATCATGTTCTAATTAGCTTCCATAAAATCTGAATCTAAGAGTGATTATCAGCAATAATTTCACCCATGCATGCATGTTGATTGACTTGTAATTTAAAACTCCTACGTGGGTTGTGCAGTATGCATCAATGCTCTATCAGCACTTAGGGCCTGTTCGGTATTGCCCTGGCTCTCAACTCCAACAATCCTAAAATCAGATCTCGGCCGAACATGGAAACTCCAGGAGTTGACAAAAAAGAAGCTAGCAGCCACCGCGGTGTAATTTCGCTGGAGTTGAGAAGCTAGCGTTTTCCATCTCTTCAGAATCAGAGAAGCTGGAGTTGAAAAAAATTACAAAGGGATTGCCACCGCCAAGTAGCGAAATGGTGCGGGCAAAGAACAGAAAACAGCCCACCACCCTCGTCAGATCCAAATCGGGATCCTTTTTTTTCTTCTCCGCCCCAACTCCCCTGCATTAAATCCCTAGCCCACCCGCACCCCGACTGCCGCCACCGGGCCACCGGCCGCTGCCACAGGCATCCCGAGCACCGCCACGGCACGCCAACTACCGCGACCAGGTCACCGACCGCTTCCACCGACAGACCGCGGCCACCAGGGACGTCCTAGCCGCCGGCGGCGGCAAACCGTCGCCACTAGGTCACCGGCAGCAGCCACGGGCATCCCGGCCGCCGCCACCGGCACTACCCCGATGATACGTCCAAAACGTATCTATAATTTCTGCTTGCTCCATGCATGTTTTGTGTGATATTGCTATGATATTGATACACTTTGATACACTTTTGATCATATTTGGAATTACCTATTAACTCAGTGCACCCCAGTGTCAGTTCCTGTTTTCTGCTGTTTTTCTATTTCAGGTTTCCCCCATACTAAGGTGCTCCAAAAAATCGGAAAAATCAGATAAAAAATCAGCGTTCCGGAAGCTTCCGGATTCACCGAAGAAGGGCCAGAGGGCCCCCACCTGGTGCCTAGGCGGCCAGTGGGCGCGACCCAGGGCTTGGCCGCGCCGGGAGGCCGCCTAGGCGACTGGTGGCCCCCTGGTGCCCCCCTTTGGCTCCTATTTATTCTCCCGTCTTGAAAACCCTGATTCCAAAACCCTTTTCTCCAGAAGCTCTCCCGATCTCCGCCGCCATCGAAACCTAGCTTCGGGGGTCACCAGGATCCTGCTCCGGCACCCTGACGGAGAGGGCCTTGGACCCCGGGGCCATCTTCATCAACTCTTCTTCACCCCATGATGGATCATGAGTAGTTCCTCCTTGGACTACGGGTTCTTGGCAGTAGCTTGTTGGTATCTTCTCCTCCTTGATCTTCAATACAAAGTTCTCATGAGCTGCCCTACATGATTGAGATCCATATGATGTAATTGGTGTTGTGTTTGTTCGGATCCTATGAATTGTTACCTTGTTCAGTCCTAAGAGATTTATGAATTATTGTTGCTGCAATTTTGTTGATCTTAATGCTTGTTACTAGTGCACGAGTAGCATGATTTCAGATCGGAGCACGTTATGGTTGCATGATTATAATTGTTGTTCTAGATCTTATCTACGGTTGTATGCACCTATTATAGTCCGGAACCGGCGATCTCAATGGTGACAGCTTGGGACACCAAAGGGGATGGGCTATAATTTGAGGATCACATGTGTTCATAGAGTGCTAATGCTTTGTTCCGGTGCTCTTTGACAGGAGCACCTTAATTTCCGTAAGTTCCCTTTGGCCCCGTTCGTAGCGGGACGGTAGGACAATAGATGTTGTGCAAGTTCTTATTGCAAGCACGTACAACTACATACGGAACACATGCCTATGTTTGGTTCTTAGACTAGGATTGCTCTAGTTTGTTTGGCTAGAGTTTGTGCAATTTTGTCAATTGCCCAATTGTAATTCGTTCACCCAACACTTGCCTTTTTTCTTGGAGAGTTACCACTAGTGAAACCTTGAACCCCGGTCCATCTTTCATCTTTATTGCCTTTGTTGTTACTATTGCTCTCATCACTGCTGCTACTACTTTGTTACTACTTTGTGGTGTTGGTGATTGGGGAAGTCTCTAAGACTACACCCGTCAACACACCGTTTCTACTAAATATATTGTCTAGTGCTTTTTCAGGTGAGGTTGAATTGACAACTCAACTGCTAAGGCTTATAAGTATTCTTTGGCTCCCCTTGTGTCGAATCAATAAATTGGGTTATTCTTACCCGCGAAGACTATCTCGAACCCCTTCAGTTGTGGGTTATCAAGGATGTTTTCTGGCGCCGTTGCCGGGGAGCATAGCTCTACTTATAAGTTCACTTGATAAGTACACTTTATCTTATTACTCTGTTTGCTTAAAATGGTTAAATTCTTTGAAACTAGATCTTATTGGCAAGGTGGATTCACGGAGGATCAACAAAAATATTATAAGGAATACCGCTTGTCTGAAAAAGGGATATTTATATGGAAACTTATGTCTCAAGTTAATAGTTATTGTAGAAACTTATGCTTTGATTATGATATATCTTATTGCTGTGATGAATTTTGTTGCTGCTTGCCCTTTAAACACCTTCCCTTCCAATGTTGGTGTAATGGTAATGAAACCTTGGTATATTATATTAGGGGACATTATGATTTCTTTGATGTAGCACAAATAGAAGAATTTTTTGTTTTTAAGGGTGCCTATGAAATTTCTTCCCTTGTTGAAAATATTGAAGATGCCCCTTACAAATCTGAGAGTCTTGATATACTTAAATATTTCTTTGAGAATTTTAATAATGCTTATATTACTAACTATCTCAAAAGGTTCTATCCACAAGAGGAAGAGACTAATGCTTTGCAGGACTCTACAGAAGAAATTGCTGAAACTGAAAGCTCATTGGATGAAAAAGAGGATGAGAGTGACGAAAAAAAGGAGGAAGAATGGAGTAGCTACCCATATCTACCAACTATTGAGAGTAACTCTTTGACTCTTACTTTATATGATTGCCCTCCATGCTTACCTAAGGAGGCTGAATGCTATATTGATTGCTATGATCCTATTGAAACTTTTGAAATATCCATTTTTGATGAAATTGATGCTTGTGGCCATGATGCCCCTATTAATGAGACTTTCAAGGATGATTTTTCTATTGCTATTTATGATAGCCCTTGCTATTTTGATAAGTCTTATGATAACCCTCTATTTTTGCCTACTATGAATGTTCTTGATAATGAGGAGTTATGCTTAGAAAGATTATATGATTATGTGCTAGTAGATCATGACAAGAATTCTTTGTGTGATGGTTATATTGTTGAGTTTTTTCATGATTCTACTGAAAATTATTATGACAGAGGAAAATTTGGTTATAGAAATTTTCATGTTAGGAAAACACCTCTCTTCATGTTGAAAATCTTGAAGGTGCTCCTGTTTTACCTTCCTATGCTTGATACTTTGTGCTTCAATTATTTATTTTCTTACAAGATGCCCATGCATAGGAAGCATGTTAGACTTAAATGTGATTTATATTTTCTCCTTTGATGCTCTCTTCTGTGCTTCAACTTTTTATTCTTTTGTGAGCATCGTTACACTCATGCCTAGCTAATGGCTTTAAAGAAGCGATTTCGGGAGGCAGCCCGCAACGAATTTAGGTTTTACTTTTTGTTTTTCCTTCTGTTTTTAGTGGTCTTGATGATTTTTACTACTGTATCAACATCATTGTATATTTACTTTTCAAGCTTTGTCCCATTTATAGCCTCATATGACAAGGGAAGTGAAAGTTGTGATATGCTGTCCAGAAAACAGATTATGTCCTCGTGACAGGAAAAATCATAGAAAAATTCCAGTTCATCTTTTTGAGCTGAAACTTTTACACAGCGTGCTCTATACAATCACGGAACTTTCGTATGTTCTGAGTTTTTTTATTTGAGTTGCAGAAGTATCCCTAAAAAATTCTTTACTACCTTCTGGTCTGTTTTTCACAGATTCTGTCCTGTTTTGCCTTTTTTCGTTTTGCAAACCTTAAGCTTGAGAAACAGTAGCCCTTCAAGATTATCTTTATTTCCAGTAGAGAAAAAATTATTTTTATTATGGTTACTTACCTCGCTAATCAGATTATGATGAGTTATGTATGAAGGGAGTTTTCAAGTGTGCGAGGGAAGATGATGAAAGAAGATTAAGAAGTGTCAAGCGCTCAAGCGTGGGGATTCCCCCATGCATCCCCAAGAGATATTCAAGGAGACTCAATCATCTAAGCTTGGGGATGCCCCCGTGCATCCCCTTCTCCATCGACAATTATCAGTTCGTCTCTCGTTTCACTATATTTTTATCGCTTCATGCGTTATGTGCTATGCTTGGAGCGTCTCGCTCTTAGGTTTTGTTTTTTGTTTTCTTTAGCTTTGCTTGCTGTTCATAACAAGTTAGAACCCAGCTTTCTTTGTGTGGGAGATAAACACACTCCACTTCCAAAAATCTAGAACACAACATAGGACTTTTGCATGCTTATCTTAGTTTTGTTTGTTCTTTATCTTTTCATAGCTGCTTTCATGTTTTGCTCTTAGCTTTCATGCTTTTCTTTTCAAAGAGCTTTTGTTTAGTTTGTTGCTGGAACTCTCTTGAGTTTTCATGTTTATCTTTTTTAGAGAGTTTGCTTGTTGCACTGAGTTTTGTGTCTTGACTTGAAGTAGGTAACTGGGGTTGCTATTCTTTTTGAAGTAGTAACTTGCAATAGTTTTGAGGTGTTGTTTTGAGTAACGTTTGGACTTTTGGTGTCAAGAGCTTTAGCCTATTAGTGATAGATATCATATTTTTGGCAATCCGTGTTTATTTCCAAAACCTACAAAATTACTTGAGAAATCTAGCTACTAGATGGATCACTACTCTTCTGAGGGGTCAAATATTAGAGTACACTCACGTACCATGAGTCGAGGATGCGCAAGGATAACCAAACCCCCATACACTCCTCCTCGGGGTACTTGTCTCTTTGTGAACCTCCTTATTAGATTGAGAGTTACCGATAATAAGTGCATGAGTTCTTCGGACTAATGTGAGTATTCGAAAGTTGACACTTCCACCTTCCCATATTTTGCTAGCCTTTCCTGTGACGTGCATTGCTTTCTTCTCACTCCGAGAGTTGGCGTCCACCTTCGCCGGTACATCCAAACCCTTGGCATGATACGCTCTGTCATCTTAAACCTCCTTATATCCTTCCTCAAAACAGCTACCATACCTACCTACCAAGGCATTTCCAGAGCCTTTCCGAGATATATTGCCATGCAACATCCATCTTCTCATGACTTGATCTTCATGTCATACATGCTACTTGCTTTATCGATGAGACGCATGCTAGTTGGGCTTTGCCCTAATCATTTCTACATGACGCGCTAGTATCATTGCATATCCTACTACACTGGCAGAGGCATACATTTGCATACATTGATAGTTACATCTTTTTTATGATTTGAGTACTTTGTAAAGTGTGAAAGATCTTCTATACTTCTTGTAATATATAGAGTGTTGCCCCCCTAAAGTGAGGAAAAGATGGACAAATCAAAAGATCCCAAAGTGGACAAATCAAAAGATCCCAAAGTGGGCAAATTAAAAGATCCCAAAGAGGACAAATGAGAGAGAAATAGAAAGAGCCATTGAGCCCACCAAAAATACAAAAAATAGAAATAGAAATAAAAAGAGAGAAGGGGGCACACTACTATTCTTTTTTGAGAGATCCACACTCGTACTCCCTCTTATATCTTGTACTCCATAGAGATTATCATTCATGCATATAGCTATGTGGGGACCTTCACACTATAGAACTTGGCTTGTATATTCCAATGATGAGCCTCCTCAAATGAGCTCTAGGTATTCTTGAGCAAGCAAGTTGGATGCACCCCCACTAGTTCCATTGGAGAGCTTGCCTTAGCTCATATGTGCATCCGTTGCATGGCAATCCCTACTCCTCACATCATATCTATCATTTGGCTTTCTCTTGCCTATGATTGTCCTCATTGATGTGAGCCCTTCTCACCTTTTTGACTTCCTCGTCCACCATATTCTCTCTTTGCCATCCTAAGTGTCAACTTTCTTCCTTACGCTCATCCATTGCATGAGTGCTCAAAATGTCGAAAAGGAGTGGATCATTTTGACTTGTACCTGGCTAGTGGTCTTGGGATGAGTCAAGATAAGATTCCAAATAAGACCAAGTGTGAAACTTTAGTAGATTGAGTTCTCAACACAAAAATATTGTTTCTCGTATATCCCTATCCCCTTTATTGCACGCAAACACCATTTGGAGACATTCGAGTCACGGACAGCGAGAGCTCTTGCACCTTTATGTTCTTATGTTGCTTGTTTCAATGCTAAATATAGACTCTTGCCTGATATGACTTGAATTGAATTACATGCCTTGATTGCTTTACTTAAAAAGTTCTTATATGGTTGTTAGACTGTCACCACAGAAATTATGCTTTTATCATTTACCTACTCGAGGACGAGTAGGAATTAAGCTTGGGGATGTTGATACGTCAAAAACGTATCTATAATTTCTGCTTGCTCCATGCATGTTTTGTGTGATATTTCTATGCTATTGATACACTTTTATACACTTTCGATCATATTTGGACTAACCTATTAACTCAGTGCACCCTAGTGTCAGTTCCTGTTTTCTGCTGTTTTTCTATTTCAGGTTTCCCCCATACTAAAAGTGCTCAAAAAAATCAGGAAAATCAGATAAAAAATCAGCGTTCCGGAAGCTTCCGGATTCACCGAAGAAGGGCCAGAGGGGCCCCACCTGGTGCCTAGGCGGCCAGTGGGCGCGACCCAGGGCTTGGCCGCGCCGGGAGGCTGCCTAGGCGACTGGTAGCCCCCCTGGTGCCCCCCTTTGGCTCCTATTTATTTTCCCGTCGCGAAAACCCTGATTCTAGAACCCTTTTCTCCAGAAGCGCTCCCGATCTCCGCCGCCATCGAAACCTAGCTTCGGGGGTCACTAGGATCCTGCTCCGGCACCCTGCCGGAGTGGGCCTTGGCCCCCGGGGCCATCTTCATTAACTCTTCTTCACCCCATGATGGATCGTGAGTAGTTCCTCCTTGGCCTAAGGGTTCTAGGCAGTAGCTTGTGGGTATCTTCTCCCCCTTGATCTTCAATACAAAGTTATCATGAGCTGCCCTACATGATTGAGATCCATATGATGTAATTGGTGTTGTGTTTGTTGGGATCCTATGAATTGTTACCTTGTTCAGTCCTAAGAGATTTATGAATTATTGTTGCTGCAATTTTGTTGATCTTAATGCTTGTTACTAGTGCATGAGTAGCATGATTTCAGATCGGAGCACGTTATGGTTGCATGATTATAATTGTTGTTCTAGATCTTATCTACGGTTGTATGCACCTATTATAGTCCGGAACCGGCGATCTCAATGGTGACAGCTTGGGACACCAAAGGGAATGGGCTATAATTTGAGGATCACATGTGTTCATAGAGTGCTAATGCTTTGTTCCGGTGCTCTTTGACAGGAGCACCTTAATCTTCGTAAGTTCCCTTTGGCCCCGTTCGTAGCGGGACGGTAGGACAATAGATGTTGTGCAAGTTCTTATTGCAAGCACGTACAACTACATACGGAACACATGCCTACGTTTGGTTCTTAGACTAGGATTTCTCTAGTTTGTTTGGCTAGAGTTTGTGCAATTTTGTCAATTTCCCAACTGTAATTCGTTCACCCAACACTTGTCTTTTTGCTTGGAGAGTTACCACTAGTGAAACCTTGAACCCCGGTCCATCTTTCATCTTTATTGCCTTTGTTGTTACTATTGCTCTCATCACTGCTGCTACTACTTTGTTACTACTTTGTGGTGTTGGTGATTGGGGAAGTCTCTAAGACTACACCTGTCAACACACCATTGCTACTAAATATATTGTCTAGTGCTTTTTCAGGTGTGGTTGAATTGACAACTCAACTGCTAAGGCTTATAAGTATTCTTTGGCTCCCCTTGTGTCGAATCAATAAATTGGGTTATTCTTACCCGCGAAGATTATCTCGATCCCCTGCAGTTGTGGGTTATCAGAACGCCGCCACGAGCACCGGACGCTGCCAGCAGCACCCCGGCGACTCTGCTCCACCAGCCTCCCCGTCCTACTTCTGTATGTGTACTTGTGACAGAAATACTTTGGAGAATTTGTAGAAGATTATGTATCAGCTTGTTACACACAGATTTTAGGAATACAATGCATGTTATGTACATATATTCCAGCTTTGAACTTACATGATTTTAGGTGTTCACATTAATTGTGTTAGTGCACTTACATAATTTTTTATTTAAGATTTGAATATGACTGCCGAGTGGAGTGAAGATAAAACTAGGATTCTTACCGACTTGTTTGTCGTGCAAGTGCGGGCTGGAAATAGGCCAAACACGTACTTGACACCCAATGCATATGAGGAAGTGGCATTGCAATTCAAAGTGAGAACCGGATTGAACTACACTCATACCCAGTTGAAAAACAAATGGGACAAACTGAAAGGCGATTACATTTTATTCAAGAAGCTCAAGTTGATGGAGACTAGAGGGGGATGGGACTTTGCGCTTAACACTGTAAAACAAGATCCCGAGTGGTGGAATGTAACATCCCAGATTTCACAAAAATTAAAATTTTTGTTTTCGGTGTGATTTGTTTGATTGTCTGATTTGTTTGCAGTGTTTTCATCCCCGATTTATCAATCGGCGATTATTTTTCCCCCTCTTATCTCGTACCGGACGGCGACCGACCCTTGCCACCCTGACAATCGACCATTGCGACACCGGCTTTCACCCGATCACCGTCGCGAAAACCGCACGAGACCAGCCGCAGCCAACGGAACGAAAAACCCCGTTTAATAATTAAACGGGATATTTTTATAGCGCGCCGGAAAGTGTTCTCGGAACGGTTCCAGCGCGAGGTGAACGCCGTCGGCTCGACGCGCTGATCGCGCAGTTCGAAGTTTTACCCGAATCGGAGGTCCTGCGGACCCCCGGAGGTCAGAAACGTAAACACCGCGTGTGCGACAGAGAAAAACCAGGGATGTTTTTGCAAACTGCCAGCCACCTGGGCTATATAAAGACCACCACACTCCCACCTCTTTCTAGGGTTTCCCTAGCCACAAAATTGCAGCCACCCCCTCACAATAGCCCCAATTTTTGCAATCCTAGCCCATCAGATCTGGAATTTTTCTCCTGAGCGATCTGGACCGTCAGATCTTCAGATCTGACGGCCAGGAACCCTCCCCTAACCTCTCTCCTCTCTCCTCATGCCGCCGCCTGCACCGTGGAGGCCCTCGCCGCCGGCCTCGCCTCTCCCGCTGCCGGCCACCTCCCTCTCACCTCTGTCGCGCCCCTATCCTTCTCCTCCTCCCTCACATCCTCTCCCTTGCTGTAGGTCGCCGCGCCACCCTCCATGGACACGGGAGCCGCCGTCGGCAGCCGGCCGCGCCATCCCCGCGGCCTCGAGCTCGCCGTGCCGCCCGCCGGCGACTGGATCCGGCAGATCCGCGCCCGTCCCCGCCCCTTGCGTTGCCTGCCTTCGCGTTGGAGCTCACCGTAGCCGGCGACCTGCCTCCGCTGCTCGCTGTGCGCCCAGGACGACGAGGGCGAGTCGTCCCCGCCGGATCCCCCCAGGTGGGCCGGCCCAGCAGTCGGCGCCCACCGCAGCACGCAGCACCGCGGCCCAACCGCCTCGATCACCATCATGTCTAGTTCATGCTCATATATTGCTATGTCATGTTGCTGCACTTTTGCATATAGTTTTGCTCCTGTTTATACAGCATAAAATAACAGTTTCTGCCATGTTTTCCTGATTTTCACTAAGTCCTAGACCAGTAATGTTTTATTGCATTTTTCTTGGGCTATTACTAGTTGTTCATGATGCTTATTTGCATGATTCTTTTTGCCTTGTCTTCCTTGTCATGTCTACTTTAATTGCATATCATTTGTGAGCATGTTTGCATTGATCATCCTGTTTATGCAATGCTCTAAAGTGTGCTTCCTGATGTTGGCAGATTGTGCCTGTAACTTGTTTTGCTTGTATCTTTTTAACCGTAACTCCGTTTGGAGTGTTCCTTATATGTTTATGCCCGTACCTTGTTTTGCTTGATTAGTTTTTTGTGTACATTGTGTTTACGCTATTGTTTGTTGTCTCCCTGCGGAAAGTTTCTCGATGCCAGTTCGACGTCGACATGGAGCAGAGTCCCTTGTTGGTGGTGTTGAAGATTGTTTGACTCTCTTTTCTCTCTCCCCTCTCCCCCGGATCGTCCTGGATCTCGGGACGAGATCCCTTGTTGGTGGTGTTGTATTGTAATAGCCCAGATTTCACAAAAATTAAAAATTTTGTTTTCGGTGTGATTTGTTTGATTGTCTGATTTTTTTGCGGTGTTTGCATCCCCATATTTATCAATCGACGATTATTTTCCCCCCTCTTATCTCGTACCGGACGGAGAACGGCCCTTGCCACCCTGACACTCGACCTTTGCGACACCGGGTTTCACCCGATCACCGTCGCGAAAACCGCACGAGACCAGCCGCAGCCAACGGAACGAAAAACCCCGTTTAATAATTAAACGGGATATTTTTATAGCGAGCCGGAAAGTTTTCTCGGAACGGTTCCAGCGCGAGGTGAATGCCGTCGACTCGACGCGCTGATCGCGCAGTTCAAAGTTTTACTCGGATCAGAGGTCCTGTGGACCCCCGGCGGTCAGAAACGTAAACACCGCGTGCGCGACAGAGAAAAACCGGGGATGTTTTTGCAAACTGCCAGCCACCTGGGCTATATAAAGACCACCACACTCCCACCTCTTTCTAGGGTTTCCCTAGCCACAAAATTGCAGCCACCCCCTCACAATAGCCCCAATTTTCGCAATCCTAGACCATCAGATCTGGATTTTTTTTCTCTTGAGCGATCTGGACCGTCAGATCTTCTGATCTGACGGCCAGGAACCCTCCCCTAACCTCTCTCCTCTCTCTCCTCATGCCGCCGCCTGCACCGTGGAGGCCCTCGCCGCCGACCTCGCCTCTCCCGCCGCCGTCCACCTCCCTCTCACCTCTGCTGCGCCCCTCTCCTTCTCCTCCTCCCTCACATCCTATCCCTTGCTGTAGGTCGCCGCGCCACCCTCCATGGACATGGGAGCCGTCGTCGTCAGCCGGCCGCGCCATGCCCCGCGGCCTCGAGCTCGCTGTGCCGCCCGCCGGCGACTTGATCCGGCCGATCCGCGCCCGTCCCCACCCCCTGCGTTGCCTGCCTCCGCATTGGAGCTCGCCGGAGCCGGCGACCTGCCTCCACTGCTCGCTGTGCTCCCGGGACGACGAGGGCGAGTCGTCCCCGCCTGATCCCCCCCCAGGTGGGTCGGCCCAGCAGTCGGCGCCCATCGCAGCACGCGGCACCGCGGCCCAACCGCCTCCAGGCCCAAGGCCATCTCCAGATCCGCCAGCCTCATGGGCCGAGGCCCATGGTGAGTTTTATTTTTCTTTTCCCCTCTGCGAATTTTCACTAAGTCCTGTAAAAATTGTGCTGTTGATCCCGTTTTGCAAATCGATTTCCCGTTGACTCGTAGCTCGGAATGAAGTGATTCTTTTTTTGTTTGGTTGTGCTTTGTGTGCTCTAGAGTTCATCCATAGGAAGTTATTTATTTTGAGGTCATCTTGAATATGTAATTGTCTGTTGAACAGGGCACCAGATCGTTAAGTTGCTAATCTGCTGTTAACTATTGCTGTTGTTATTTTGTTCAAACTTTGGGTGATGCTTGTGTCAAATCCATGAGGCCTATTGCATTGATTCTTTTTCCTATGTGTTAGATATCATGTGTACTTCACTCCCATGCTTTAACTTGTCATTTTTGGGTGCTTTAGATATATTAAATCTTGCTCCAAAGTGGTGACCCTGATGTTAATGTGCTGCTGTGCTGAAAACTGTTAATTTGTTGCAACTTCGGGTGACGGTTGCGTCGCAACCATTTATCGGAATTGAGTGATTCCAATTGCATATTGTTAAGCATCATTTCTACTTCCATTACATGTATTGCATTGTCATGATATGCTTGCTGGTCATATATTTATTGATCTCCAAAGTTGCTATCCTGCTGTTTTTGACAACCACCTCTTTTTTTCTCTAAGTCTGTAACGTTCCGATGCCATGTTGTTTGCTTAATATCTTTTGATCTGTTATGGCTATGGCCATGATTCTTTTTTGTACCTGATCACCATCATGTCTAGTTCATGCTCATATATTGCTCTGTCATGTTGCTGCACTTTTGCATATAGTTTTGCTCCTATTTATACATCATAAAAATAACAGTTTCTGCCATCTTTTCCTGATTTTCATGAAGTCCTAGACCAGTAATGTGTTATTGCATTTTGCTTGGGCTATAACTAGTTGTGCATGATGCCTATTTGCATGATTCTTTTTGCCATGCCTTCCTTGTCATGTCTACTTTAATTGCATATCATTTGTGAGCATGTTTGCAATGATCATCCTGTTTATGCAATGCTCTAAAGTGTGCTTCCTGATGTTGGCAGATTGTGCCCGTAACTTGTTTTGCTTGTATCTTTTTAACCGTAACTCCGTTTGGAGTGTTCCTTATATGTTTATGCCCGTACCTTGTTTTGCTTGATTAGTTTTTTGTGTACTTTGTGTTTACGCTATTGTTTGTTGTTGTTAACCAACCTAAAATATGGTTTAGGGCAGAACAGTACCAAATACTTAAATTTTCGTGGGGCACTTAGAGTATGCCGTGTTTAGGATGTGCCTCACTTAAATTGACTAGCATAGATAGTTTATGTTATGCTTCACCTCTTGCCATGTTTGTGTGCTATGACATGCTTGCTTGAGTTGCCATGTTAACAACCATTGTTGATCACCTGTAGCTAAACAACTTGAACCGTTGTAAATGTGCGGTATCGTCGTGTGTGGCGAGTAGTCCACTTAACCTGTTAGTAACCGCTCTCGACGGTAGGTGCGATGTCTCGTGTTGCCTTCTTGTTGATGCCTTCTCGTGTTTGCTTCGTAGTAATAGATGATTGCTCGTTGATTGCTTTCCAGTGTTTACCTCTTGTGTGCTTCCGTGGGTACCTCTCGGAGACGTTGCGAGCTTGCGATCAACTACACCTTCGGAACCCGACTTATCAACAGGCAAGGACTATACATTACTTATGATCCATTCTATTTCAACCAGCGGTTTGCATGCTAGTCTAGGTTAGGTTCGACGTTTGATCCTACCACATGTTTACAGCCTCTTTCAAACCGATACAGCCATGTCGCCTCCCAGCAAACCATGTACTGCTATGTTACTATTGCTCGTTTCTCAACCCCTTCTTAGTATGCATGCTTAGGATGCTACGATGTTATCATGTTACTCCTTGGTTTGGGCTATCACATTATTATATTTGTTGTGGATGATATGATTATTATTATAATGTTGACTATATTTGACGAAGGATGGAAGGTCTAGGCTATCCCGCCCCGACGCTTTGTTCCATTCGAGTCACCTAGGATCCGAGTTCCGGGTATTGGTTTTAAGACTGAGCGTGCCTAACCGCGTGTGGGATTTTATGGGGTCCCCTCTTCTTACCTATCTAGATTCAAACATTTCTAGTGGTGGCCCAAGCTGGTTTTACCTTTTGCAAAACGTGTGTGTGCGAGTGTCGACCTCACAGATTCTCAAACAACTTGGGCCAGAGGAGACATGGTTTCTTTGTTGGTCCACACCTGGAAGCTTGGGGGCAGCCCACATCTTTTTGGGTAGCTAACCCGACCTCGTCCAGACGGTAGGGGCCGATTCGAGAGCGCGGCCGGCTTTTGAGTTGGATGTCGACTCACCTGGGGCCACCCGGATTTGTGTGTTGTTAGTTAGAGGGAGCTGTCATTCCGGATCTCTTGTGACTAAATCATAAAATGGTTGCCTATCATGGGTCGCAACTGAGAGAGATGGGCGTGCGTGCGGAGCCTTGTAATGGGCAGTTGGTACATCCCTGCAGGGTTAAATCTTTCGAGAAGCCGTGTCCACGGTTATGGACGACTTGAGACCTACTCCTTGTTCATAGACAACAACAACAACTGAGATAATCTTAATATAACTTGATCAACGTGTGTGTGCCTTGACTTCTTCTTCTTCGTTGGGATGCGAAGAGGAGGACAAGGATAGGATAGGTGTTATTATTGCGTAAGTAGTTGATAGCAGACTTGTTGGAGGCGATTCCTCATCAAATGCTTGGCTTATTATCTTAATCTCTAGATCGTTAGCCACTTCATAAATGCTAGCGCGGCAGCAACCTGACCACTTACCCCACCTTACCGTAAACTACTAGTTGTCCTAGAATGACGAGTGATGAAGTCCTTGCTGGGTCAGATGACCACTACAGTTGGATGCTGAGTACTTCTGTACTCATGATACTACTCCCAAACTCTTTTCAGGGTTCTTGATCGACAACAGGTATGGTGACCGAAGTTTCACGTGGAGACTCGACGACGACTAGTTAGGCGGATCCCGGCGGAGGGCCTGGACCCGTGTGGTTATGGGGATCGATGTTTTCTCTTTGCCACTAGGCATTTGATTGTAGTCTGTACTCAGACATGTATCTTCCGCTGTTGTATTGTATTTAAGGCAGTTGTATGCCGATTGTATGGGATGTTGTATCCTTGTATTTGTAATGTTGTGATATCATGTTGGAAATCCGGGGCATATGACTTCGTCATGTGTCGCGGTGGGACCGATATGTGCTTCGTCCCCGGATCTGGATGGAAACATCTAGATCTGGAGCAGTACCGCATATCGGGCCTTACATGGAAGAAGGCTAAAATTGTGAGTTGTCAAGTTTATGGTTTGTATCTATTTTTCCTGAATCCATAAATCATTTGTTTGAGGACAAGTATGTATCTAATTTACTAATATTTGTTTGTAATGCATTACAGGGCCTAAAAGGTTGTGGCAAGTTTCAGAAGAAAGGACTTCGCAATGAAGAAAACTTGTGCATTATGTTTGAGGATTATGGCCTCGGTCATTCTCCATTTGTTAGCAGTTATGAGTCTCTTGCTATGTTTTTGTGGACTTTGGGAGGTTGTGAATCAAATAGAAGAACTCAGAATTGTTTCAAGCATGCGGCTGACACTATCCACCACAAGTTCCATGAGTTACTAAAATGCGTGGTAAGGATGTCTTCTCACTACCTCAAGCCAAAAGATCAAAATTTTCACATTGTGCATCAAAGGATCCGTGGTGATAAAAGAGCCTTTCCACACATGAAATATTGTATTGGTGCAATAGATGGGACTCACATCAGAGCTTCTATTCCCGAAGACAAGCAAATCAGGTATATTGGAAGAACGGGTGTGGTTACTCAAAATGTGATGGCAATATGTGACTTTGATATGTATTTTACTTATCCGTCAATTGGACAACCTGGTTCCATGCATGACACAAGTGTGCTATTTCATGCAATGCATACGGATAGGGCCACCTTCCCCCAGCCTCCAAAGGGTGAGAATTTGTATTTGTTAAAACTCATTTCATCCATCATACAACTGACATTGATTGTTCCCTTTGTTGTTCTTTATAGGCAAGTAGTACCTTGTAGATGCTGGTTATCCTAATAGAAAGGGGTACCTTGCACCGTACAAAGGCGAAAGATATCATGTCCCTGACTTTCATAGAGGTGTCCCGCCTAATACACCTAAAGAGAAGTTTAATAGGATCCATTCGTCGAAGCGCAATTGCATAGAGAGAGCATTTGGAGTGTTGAAGATGAAATGGCAGATTCTTCTTAAGATGCCAAGCTACTCCATTGAAACTCAAAAGATGTTTGTTGCTGCTACTATGACATTGCATAATTATGTCCGCTTCCACGATGAAGAACATATCCACTTTGTTCGATGTGATAGGGACCCGTACTATGTGCCAACAATTCCGGAACGATACAAAAAATTTGCAGTTCCTTCACACATCAGATTCATCAACAACAGCGGATAATAGTGAAGACATGGATGCGTTTAGGCAAGAACTAGCTACTGCCATTGCACTAAGTTGGTGAGGTTCGGTTGATGTTAGAAACATTTATGTGCCCCTTTTGATTTGCAAACTTATGCAAAATGCTAGGATATTCATCTATGGAATGCTTGTTTCATATAAATATATATTTTATATGTGCAATGTATTTTTTACAGTGTTGAAATGCTCCATGTACAGTTTCTGTACACAGCCAAATTGCTCTAGAAAAAATCATACCAGCACCCCACTCACGCATGGGCTAAAATATTGGCACAACTACCACCTACCCACCCGAGCAGTCCTGTTGTCCACAACAACCCACCAGCTCGTTATAATTTTTCCAATCAAAATGGGCCAAAAGAGTATACGATTCGGCTTCCAGCCTTTCCATGCGTTGAGCTGAGAAGCTAGACAGTCGAACGATTCGCTGGCTCCTGGAGTTTGGGAGAGAAGCCAGCAGCTGGCGACGGAGCTGAGAGTTGGGGAGTTTTGGGCCAGGGAGAGCTACCGAACACACCCTTATTTAAAATTACATCTGATGGCTTGGGACTGGTCTGATAAGTAGCAAAAATCAGAAGGCTTATGCCTAGTGGCTTCCTTGCCACATAGTTTGAGTAACTCCCAAATGTTACAGTGAAGTTGTGTGTAATTGTGGGACGAAGTCCAGACACACATACAAAGAAAGTGAAGGGGTTTATTTATTTACAGTTTAACAAAATGGTGCTTTAGCCATTTAAATTATTAGATGAATCAATGCAAATGATCGAATGTAATGCTTATGTGATTCACATGATGCACAAACAATATAAAAATCAAATATATATAGGGTATTACTCGTGAAATGTTACATGGCTCCTCATGAAGAATAAGGTCATCTTGTGAGGTGAGGTGTCAAAACCTCCACTTGTTGTGAAGCTTCCTATGGGAATATCAAGACCTCTTTAGCTTAGGATTTGGGAAAGAATCTATTTTCCTTCATTGTGTATTGCATCATGTGTATATTATAATTGTTTTCCTTGTGATTCCTCTTGTTTTTCATCGTTTTCGTGTTCTTTCTCAAATTGACCTCTGATTCATGAAGATCGAGCCACCCTCGAGGATCACCTCCCTACAACACGACAAACAACAAAGTAGCTAGCTAAAGGAAAAAGTAGTATGTGTGTTTGATGATTGTATGTTGTTGACTCGGTCATCACCTCTCGCTTTCTGTAAACTTTGATTTCGGTTCAAATATCTAAACCTACCTGAATTTGGACAAATACGTCTGAAATAAGATGTACTCGACACAGTCTTTTTGTTGCACAAGTTCCATATGACATTTGATAGAGACTATCCAGGAAACAAAATTATTCGACTAGGCGAACACTTTTCATTCGGAACCATATTTATGATTTGAGTCACCTTAATCTGATGTCGTATTTTGGCTTTAAAATTATCCAAGAAGCAAAATTATCTGCCTCAGCGAAGCACATTTGAACACTTTTTTCGTTTGAAGCCATATTAAATATTTGCATCATAATCCCATGCTGTATTTTGTCTTTGAAGGTTGTATATGGCATACCCGTTCAGTGTAGCGAATAAAACCCCAAAGGAGGTTGAGCAAGCGTAGCGTTGCGTAGCGTAGGATCCAGGCTTCCCTCGCCGCCAGCCACTCCTTCCCCGGTGACCACCCCTCTTCTCCCTCTGTTGGCGACCACTCTGGGCCCGGCGGTCATCTATCGTTCCCCTCAGCCCCGGTGGTGCACTGTCGGCTCCATGGTGAGATCTGGAGGCGCGAGTCCGGAATCCGTATCCTCCATGGGTCCTGGCCTACGACAGGTGGTTTCGGGGTTGGGGCTCCCGGATTCTCGCTTGTCGTCAGTGGAAGGTGGGGCTCCTCCGCCGGAGGTTCTCCTAGTGCAGCAGCGCGCTCCTGGATGGCAGAAGCCAGCTCCCTCCCCTAAGGCGTTCTAGAGGAAGTGGCGGGAGCTCCACACGCAGAAGGAGGTTGGCCAGGTTTCTCGTCAGCTTAAGCCTTCCCCAAACTCGTCGGAAGAGCGGCATGAATTCCCGGTGGAGCTTCATGGGTTGTGCTTCAGGTGCTTTCGGGAGGGCCACCGAAAGAAAGCTTGCACTTTTCGGCCAATGTGCATCCGCTGTGGCGTGCAGGGTCAGGGATCGTCAGAGTGCAAGCGACCCCGAGGCCCGAACTCGGAGGCGGATTTGCTGCGCGCGGAGATTGCCAAGAGGGCTCTGCTCTTGCCACCAGCTGCTCGCATGGCGCCTCCTGTGAGTCTGACTCACCCTGCTCCTCATGTGCATGCTTACCCGGAGCCTAGCCAGGTCGCTTCGCGGGCGCGTTCCTCGCCAGTCGAGCCAGTAGCACGACAGGTGCAGCAGGTGGGGCTGGTGCCGCGGGGTGGGCAGGGTGCGTGCATCATTCACCGCTCGGAGGATCTGGAGGACATGGAGAGGCGTCTCTGGCTAGCCGTTGTGGCGTACGTTGGCGGGGCACGACCAAGCTTGTCCTGCGTGTGGGCGGTGGATACCATCTCTGCTCGACATGGCATCTCGCGTCATCGATTCTCGGTCCACAAGTTCCACTCGAAGAATTTCCTCGTGGTTTTCGCTACCCCGGAGATGAAGAACATGGTGTTGGGCGCCGATTTTTTGGAGGTTGAGGGATTCGACCTGCACTTCAAGTCGTGGCTCAATCAGGCTCAATCTCTCTCTAGGATGATGCGGGTCAAGGTTGATCTTATGATTAAGGGTGTTCTCGCGCATGCCTGGTCCAAGGCGGCGACGAGAGAGCTATTGGGCTCTGCTTGCTTCATTGAGCGGCTTGCTCCTGAAACGGTTAGTAAGGAAGATCTTTCTTTGTTCAAGGTCAGAGCTTGGTGCGTGGATGATGACCTAATCCCGGTGGAGAAGGCCATCTGGATCCCTGAAACCGGTGGAGGAGGGCGGCCGATGGCCGCAGTTCTGTCATCTTTTGTAGTACAACACCTTGATTCACATTGGGCGTCGGTGGGACTTTACTCCGCCGGAGAATTGGCGTCTTTCATCGGAGAGTAGCGGCCAAAGTGGGATCCTAGAAGATGAGGATGATGAGCAGTCGGACGGGGTGAAGGCGGTGCTGCCATGGACTCAGGGAGTCAAGGATGGTCACGGCGGCGGGGCTACAGTTGCCGGCAATGAGGGTAGTGGTTCATATAGGTTGGCGTTGCTGGGTCGGCTAGGACCCTTTGAATGGCACATTCCACCCATGAAGGACGCGCTGAGGACTATGGTGAACCCGGGGCCCCTCGCTCTGCAGGCCGATAGGGATGACGTCAGGGCTCCCAGGACTATCGAGTGTTTGAACGGGCAGGATCAGTTGCGCGATAGTGGTGTGCTTTCCCCATGTCCAGCTGTGGAGGCTAGGAAGCCGTTGGGCACAAGTGATCTACTGGAGGTGGGTGAGGCAGTGGTGGGGCCAGTCATGGGCAATCGGGTTTCGGATTTGGAGGCGACAGAACCAGAGCGCCAGACTCTATTCCTTTGGATCCCAAGGTGATCTTGTCGCGGCCTGGGCCACGGAAGCTACCTTTGAACCCTCGTTTGGAGAATTCCGAGGAGGGTAGTCGTACCCCGCCTGCGATGATGGATGAGATGGTGGCCAGGCTCACATGCACCGCCACCTGGTGTGGATTTGGTAGTGTCGAGCACTTTGTTGGAGGGAATCCCATGCAGCCCAATGCATGGCCAGATGGTGGGGCAGGGGGATCAGACTTTTGAGGTGACGAAGTCCCCGGGCTGGAATCCAGTTGAAGAGATTTTGAATGAATTGGCGCCACCGGATAGCTTCAAGATTTCCCTCCCAGTTGATTCTCTCGAGCTGGGATCGGAGCCTAGTGGTGGGGATGATCATGCTAGCTACTTCCAGGTGTCGTTATCAGAATGCTTTGACTCTGATGGTGGACAGGATGAAGGGGACTCAAGACTTGAGCATTTGCCGGCTGACCACCCTCCTTCGTCGGGTTGCACTCAAGGTGAGCAGCTAGCTCTAGTTGGCCTCAAATCCTTCTTTGGAGGCCTGCTAAAGAAGCTCGCACCTCCGGTTCTTAAGGAAATTGAGGCCACGTCGAGTGGACTGGCTGTGGTGGTGCCACACACTCCACGGTGCTCTATGCGTGCTAGTTGCAGTATCGCGAGCTCCACGAGTACCAAAGCTACTTCATCGGAAGCATTACTACTCAAGGCATTAGGGATTGCTCCGGTTGATTTGGCTGTGGATGACGGGACGGTGGAGGTGATGCGTAGATTGTTCGACTCGCTGCTGCAGGAAGGCCATCTACGAGCGATCGCGACCATCTTTGGAAATCCGATGTCGTTTGACCAGAGCCAGGTGATGTCACCTCTGGCTAGGGATGCGTGTTAGGGTCCATGCGGGCCTTGGGCATGCTGACATCGATATGTCACACACCAACTTGGAGTTGTTCAGTTGGAACGTGAGAGGGCTAAATAGCTCTGCTAAAAGGGATGCGCTTAGAGTTCTTGTGGATTCAGTTAGCCGTCGATTTGGTGTCTTCAAGAGACCAAACTTGCGGTTGTGGACTCTTTTTTAATTAGGCAGTGTCTTGGGCCTCGTTTTGAGGCATTTTGTTATTTGCCAGCTGAGGAGACCCATGGGGGTATTGTTATAGCGTGGGATCCTCTACTTCTCCAGATTTCCCATACGGCATTTGATCGCTTCTGTTTATCTAGTTTTGTCTCGCCATTGGAGGGTGACCCATGGTGGCTTACAGTGGTCCATGGGCCGAAAGGTGATTGTGAAAAAGGCACGTTTCTACATGAGAGGCGCTTATTCTGCCCGGGGCCATGGATGGTCATGGGGGACTTTAACCACATTCTCCAAGCGGCAGATAAGAGCAACTTGAATGTTGATAGACGTATGACGGGAAGGTTTAGGAGATGTGTTGATCGACTCGGCCTCAAGGAGCTTTAATTGCATGGTCGGCAATTCACGTGGAGTAACGAATGCGGTACACCCACCCTCACGAAAATATAACGTGCTCTAGTGTTGGTGGACTAGGAATGGTCTCACCCTGATTGTTGTCTCCAGGCCTTGTCCACATCTTGCTCGGATCACTGCCCTTTGCATCTGGCCCTCTCGTATATGCTTAAGCCTAAGCGTCGTTTCCGCTTTGAGCTATTTTGGCCGAAGCTCGAGAGATTTCTCGAGGCGGTCAAGGAGGGCTGGCAATGTGGACAGGATGTTGTGGATCCTTTTCGGCGATTGGACTTGCTGCTACGAAACACTGCAAAACACCTCACGAGCGGGAGCCAAAAGAAAGTGGGCCGCATCTCGGTAATGATCGCCATGACAAATTGGGTGATCCTCAGGTTGGATCAGGCCATGGAGGTTCGGTAGCTATCGACTGGGGAGCACTGGTTGCGGAAGACGCTCAAGAAGACTGCCCTAGGACTGGCATCACTCGAGCGGACCATTGCTAGACAGCGGTCACGCGTTAGGTGGTCGAACGAGGGAGATGCAGGATCCAAGCTATTCTTCATCATGGCTAATGGTCGACGAACTTCATCCCTTCCATGGGGCATAAGTCGAGGATCATCACTGAACAGGCGGAGAAGGAGAAAATTTTCTATGACTACTATAGATCGCTCTTGGGCAGAGTCAGGTGAAACAGCCCGGGATTTTCACCCAAATTAAAAAAATGTTTTTTGCTTTATTTTGTTGATTGCTAGAATTGTTTGCAGTATTTTCTTCGCCGATTTATTAATCGGTGATTATATTCCCCCCTCTTTCTCGTATCGGATGCGTGATCGAGCCTTTCCACAACAGCACACGACCCTTTGCGACACCGGGTTCACCGGAGCACCGTCGCAACTTCCGGCACAGGACCAGCCATCGCCATCAGAATGAAAACCCTGTTAATTTAATAAATGGATTATTTTATTGGGCATCAAAAAAAATTCTCGGAACAGTATCGAAGTGAGGTAGGACTGACGGGCTCGCCGCGCTGAGCGCGTGGTTCAAGATTTCGTCCGAATCGGAGTTTGTACGGAGTCTCGACGGTCATAAACGTGCGACGTAGGATCCGGGATATAAACGGGAGTATTTTCGTCTTCTGTCGGACCACCTACCCGATATAAGGACCCCTCACCTTCCCCCAAGTCATTAGGGTTTCCCTCCCTGGAAAATTGCAGCCACCCCCCTCTAAAATCCCAGATCTTCCCACATTGACCCCAAAACCCGAAACCCTAGCCATCTCATTGTTTTTGGCCATCAGATATGTAGGCAGACCCTCTAGATCGCGCCACGTCGCCCCAACCGCCCTCCCAACCAGCACGGCCCTCGCAGGGCCAGGATCCCGCCGCCGCGGCCCGCCCGGGCCCGAACCAAGGAGTCGGCCTCCCGAGAAGACTATCGCCGCCCCTCTCCGGCCAGCCTCCGGTAGCCGCGCCGCGAGTACGCCGGTGAGTAGCTTCTCCCACGTCTGCCCCCTCCTCTCGCCCTCACCTCCCTCTCTCCTCTCTGCTCCGCAGTTCACAGCCGCGCCGCCGCGCCATGAAAGGCCGAGCTGGAGCTTGCACCCACCCACCTCGGATCCTCACCGCCGCCAGCCGACGCCGGATCCAGCCGCCCCAAGCCAGCCGCGCCCTTCCTCCGCCACGACGCGGCCTCTTAGCTCCTCTCCGCCTCGCCAGAGCTCCGGCAGCCGCCCTGCGCCACCGCCCTTGATCCAATCGGGATCGGGACGGCTGCCAACCTCCACCGCCACCTGGCTGAGCCAACGTGGGCCCGTCTGGCCCAGCTAACCATCCAGCCACCGGCAGGCCAGCGCGCCCTCGTCCCACTCCGCGCGGCCCATGGCCATTCACCGCCTGGGGCGCAGCGCGCTAACCTCCGCTCACGTGCGTCATGGGCCGAGCCCTCTATGTGAGGCGCCTGCCTTTTTGTTTTTTTCCGTTAAGCGAGTTGGGTCGGCCCAGTAATTTTGCTGCTATGTGACGGTCGAGCGAGATTTAGCTGTCTAGCGCTCGCCCCTGTGTTAGCCCGTTAAGACAGATTCGGCCCGAGACGATTAGTGTTATTTTTCTGGGTATTTTAAATAGCAGATTGAGATACGATTTGGCGGTGCTTGTATCATTTTCACCGTTGCTCGTATGGAGACACTTTCTACATGAACGTTGCTCCGTTTTTCGTGTAGATTATTAAAATGTACTCATTTGCCATGTTTGCACTTGTCTACTTGCCGTTTTACTATTATTTACACCGCATGCCACTGTAAACTATTTATTTAAATAACTTTTTAACCGTAACTCCAATAAAAATGTTCTTTATATGTAACTTGACTAGAATTTTTTATAGATCGTGAATATGCTGCTCTAGCTTGCTAATAAAAATTCTAAAATATGTCTTAGGTCAAAAGAGTACCAAATGTTATAATTTTCGTGGGGTAACTAGTGATATGCCATGTTTAGGAATTTACCCCGCTTAACTTGACTAGCATAGATAGTTTACTCTTGCTTCACCTCTTGCCATGCTTGTGTGACATACCATGCTTGGGTGAGATGCCATGTTAACAAATTTTCTCATGTTGTGTAGATAAATAACTTGAACCCTTGCTAAATATGTGGTATCGTCGTGTGTGACGAATACTCCACTTAACCTGTTCGTAACCACTCTCGACGATAGATGTGATCGTAGTGCATTGTCTCGTGTTACCTTCTTGTTGATGCTTGCTCGTGATTTCTTCGTAGTAATAGATGCTTGCTCGTCGATTGCCTTTTCCAGTGTTTACTTCTTGTGTGCTCCCGCGGGTATTCTCGAACACGATGCGAGCTTGCGATCGACTACACCATCGGTTTCGTCTTCTCATCAGGTAAGGGGGAGCATATATCATGCTTATAACTTTCAGCTCACTTGTGCCTAGGCATAGGATAGAACGATTGCTTGATCCTACCACCTCCTATTTATGCCTCTCAAATAAACCCAAACAGCCATGTCCTCCATATCCCAACAAACCTTTGTTTGGTCATGTACCTTTTCTTGCTTAACCACTGCTTAGTATGCATGATTAGGATGATATCAACTGTTATCTTGTTACTCCTTGGATTGGGCTATCACATTAGGATTGGGCTATCGCATTATTATATTGTTGTGGATGATATGATTATTATACTGTTGACTATATTCAACGAAGGCTGGAAGGTCTAGGCTATCCCGCCCCAATGCTATGTTCCATTCGAGTCACCTAGGATCCGAGTTCCGGGTATTGGTTATAAGACTGAGTGTGCCTAACCGCGTGTGGGATGCTATGGGGCCCCTTTTCTTACCTACCTAGCTTCAAACATTTCTAGTGGTGGCCCAATCTGATTTACCATTTGCAAACCGTGTGTGTGTCTGTCGGGTCGCTCCCAGCAGATGTTCTTTAAACAACCCGGGCCAGCGGAGACATGGTTTTTCTTTTGGCCCACACTGGTGAGCTAGGGGGCTGGCCACATGTGAGGCGATCAGTTACCTAGACCTTAGCCAGACGGAAGAGTCCGGTCCGAGAGCGTGGCCGGCTTTTGGATTAGGTGTCAACTCCCTGGCGGCCACCCAGATTTGTTCGTTGTTAGCTAGAGGGACCTGTCGTTTTCGGATCTCTTAGAACTAAATCATAAAATGGTTGCTTGTGATGGGTAGCAACTGAGAGAAATGGGCGTGCGTGCGGAGCCTTGTAATGGGCAGTTGGTACACCCCTGCAGGGTTAAATCTTTTCGAGAAGTCGTGTCCATGTTTATGGATGACTTGATACCTACTCCTTGTTCATAGACAACAACAATTGAGATAATCTTAATAACTTGAGCAATGTGTGTGTGCCTTGACTACTTCTTCTTCATCGGGATACGAAGGGGAGGACAAGGATAGGTAGGTGTTATGTTTGCGTAAGTAGCTGATAGCAGACTTGTTGGAGGCGATTCCTCTTAGAATGATTGGCTTCTCATCTTACTCTAAATAGAACGTTAGCCACCTCATATATTGCTAGTGCGGCTGCAACCTCAACCACTACCCCCATCTTACTGTGATAAGTTAGTTACAAGACTTGTTCATATAGCTCACCCATTTCTTTTATCTTTTACGCACGTTATGCAAGCGATCTTGGACTACAGAGGAGCTCGACGACCCTTCTTCTGGACGCCTTCGCGGAGACTCAACGACGACTAGTTAGGCGGATACCGGCGGAGAGCCTGGACCCGTGTGGATGTGGGAATTGTGTGTTTTACCTTTGCCAATAGGCACTTGATTGTAGTCTGTACTCAGACATGTATCTTCCGCTGATGTATTGTATTAAGGCAGTTGTATGCCGATTGTATGAGATGTTGTATCCCTGTAGTTGTAATGTTGTGATATCATGTTGGAAATCCGGGGCATATGACAATGTCATATGTCGCGGTGGGACCGATATGTGCTTTGTCCCCGGATCTGGATGGAAACATCTAGATCTGGAACAGTACCGCATATCGGGCCTTACAACTTGGTATCAGAGCCTTACCGACCGTAGGATCCCTTTTCTAGACGAAGTCGAGTCTAGACAAAAACTATTTTGTAGTTAATATGTTAGTTATCGGAGAGTAGGATTCTTTTTACTCCTTACCCTTGCTCTGGTCAGGACAAGTTAAGAGTTTTAATTCTCGCCTTATCCCCTTCAAACTCTAGGATCTCGAGTAAGTGGAGTTTTGGAACCGTTACAATGCCTTGCTTGCAGCGTATTGTCTCGATTCCGATCTCCGGTTTTGCAAATCCTGTAGTACCTTTAGCTTCTCCGACTCGGGTGCACATACTGGTCATTCTTTTCTCTCCATCCTTTTGCCTGGTGTATTCACGATTTTGAGTGGGAACACTATCCTTTTGATCCGGATCTCGTTGTTGTTCTTCCTCTTGACATCTGATGGTCTCGTTCTCTGACGTTGACGTCTCTCTGCGGAAATTTATCTCGACGGAAGTTCGTCGTCGGCATGGAGCAGAGTCCCTTGTTAGTGGTGTTGAAGATTGTCGACTCTCTTTTCTCTCCCCTCCTCTACCCCGGATCGCCCAGGATCTCAGGACAAGATCCCTTGTTGGTGGTGTTGTATTGTAATAGCCAGGGATTTTCACCCAAATTAAAAAAACTATTTGTTCCTTTATTTTGTTGATTGCTAGAATTTTTTGCAGTATTTGCTTCGCCGATTTATTAATCGGTGATTATATTCCCCCCCCCCCTCCCCCTCTTTCTCGTATGGAAAAATCTAGATCTGGAACAGTACCGCAAATCGGGCCTTACATCAGGCCAGAGAACATTCGATTAATCTTGAGTTTCTAGGGATGGAGGAGGTGGACATATCGGACTTGGATATGGAATTCTCAGAGGACGAAATTTGGTCGGTAATCAAGAGCATGCATGCGGATCGTGCACCCGTACCATATGGTTTTTACGGACAATTCTTTCTTGACGCCTGGGAGATCATCAAAGGGGATGTGGTTGCGGCACTCAACCATTTGTTTGATGCGACGGTACGGGGATTTGGTTGGTTGAACCTCATCTCCTTGATCCCTACGAGAGTTGGAGCCCGGACAGTGGGTGATTTTCGGCCAATTAATTTGATCAACTGTCTCCCCAAGATTGGATCGAAGATGCTCGCCTCTGGATTGATCAGGCGCATGGTACAAGCCATATGTCAAGCGTGGAACCAGTCTCGCGTAAACGCGTAAGGTCGGTCGGGGGCCGCTTCATCAAACATTGCCGCAATGCTAAATGAGTACACGTGAGAGGGTAACAATTGAGAATTTATGCCCACATACTAGATGTGTTCTATCCGTACAATACATCTACGCATAGCCTTGCTCTGATACCACTGTTGGGGTTCGGGGCAGAAAACACAAATTTTTCCTTTACCTACGATACCCAATCCCAAGACCTATGCTATGCTGATGCAAGTAACGGATAGAGATAGATCACATACCAGTATGTAGTCCGTTAAGCGGGAAACGTTCCCGCATGAACGTGGTTGGTGTAGTCGTACCGGCAATCCCCGATGCCGCGCAGATCCACGATGACTCCTGTAGCCACCCGATCCTTGCAGACCGATGACGGGATTACGTCCCCGTCGGAACGTTGCTGATGATGACCTCGCGATACGACCACGACGATGAAGTAGCACTACAAGTGTAGTGCCTCGCGGGATTATACACATACAGTATACCCGACGTCCCTCCGGGCTCCGAACCAGTAGAGCAGCGGAAAGAAGATGGATTCGGATCCCGATTCCAGCAGCACGACGGCGTGCGTATAGTGGAGAAATCCCCAACCCAGAGCAGCCTCCAAACAAGGGGAGTCCACTCATAGGAAGGAGAAAGAAGGGAGACAGATGAGAAACTTTTCTCAAAAAATTCATGATTAAAAGGGCACCCCTACCCCTCCTTATATAGGCCAAGGAGGGGTGCCACCTCCCCTCAACTTCCCATGTGGGACTAATCCCAAGGGAGAGGGGTGGCGCACCAAATAAGGGGGGTGGGCCCCCTCATGGCGCCATGGCCCATGGGGGAAGACTCCCTCTCCCCCTAATGGGCCCTATGAGGCCAATATGCCTTTTAATTCATTTTTAATTATATTTAAATACATTTTAATATTTAATTCAGATAATTAAATAATAAAACATATATTAAACATTATTAAATATATTTTGAACCTTTCAAAATACCCGGAACAACTTCCGGCCTTCATCGGAACAATTCCGGTCATCACCGGAACAATTCCGGTGTTCTCTCCAATTTCTCCGGTGATCCCGAATCAATCCTTACTGCGTCGAGTACCCTTAAGTGTAACACCCTACGGTCCGAGAAACAGCAGACATGATCGAGAAAATTCTCATTGATCAATGACTAATCAATTGGACCTGGTTACAATCCTTGATAGCCCCTGCGCTTCCATCGAATGAACTTCAATCGCTGTTGGATCCGTTAACCGTGTGCCTGTTCCCTTTGTCCCGTGGTACTTTGCTTGTCCGAGGTTTGATCATCGGTATCCACTATACCTAGTTCGTCCTCGTTCTCAACAAACAAGTTTACTCGTTCCCGTGATATTACAACTCCGTGACCTAGTCACATGTTTGCAAACTTTATGATGCAATATCACCGAGTGGGCCCAGAGTACCTATCCGTCACACGGATTGACAAATCCCGCTTTGATCTATTTGCATACTCATCAACCATCTATTTCGGAATACCCAAAGTGCACTGTTATGGCCAGCATATTTCAGTCAGGCGGTGGGATACAAATCAAAGTCTCCTCATAGATGACAATTACGTATGATCATTACGGTCAAAGGATCTGGTCACTACGTTATAGTTATCGCAATGTCGAACTATGTGACTTGATCACATTGCAACACTTCTGGTGGGTGTATGTCCATCATATCATTATCCAATGATACGACTCCATTGTCAACAGACGCCATTGTCTCATGATTAGGAAACCTTGATCATCAATCGCCCAATGGACTAGTATACTAGGGTTAACTAGGGACCTGGTTGTTTGTATACCACACCTGTATTAATGTTTCCGCTTAATACAGTTCTAGCATAGTATCAAACGTATTATGAACTAATGGAATATGCTCGATAAAACATATTTTATTTGCCTCTAGGGCACATTCCCAACAGTCTTCATGACAACTTTCTGTTGTGCTGCAAGTTGTTGATACTCTATCCTCGTTGGTTACCCCAAGGTGAAGGTTAGATGTAATGTAGCGGCAAATTTCCCCTATGTAGAGGATAGGGTTTGTCACCCGTAGGACTCCGATAATGGTAAGTAGGTGTTTTGGCCAGTACGGCACCGAATCACTTGCTTCGCCTGGACCTGCACACGACACAAATAACTTTGCTTCCCAATGAGTACATAGATGTTGTCAATCTCTTCGGACTTGTTGTTCACAAAGGATCAACGCAACAGATAATAATGATAATGATAATAGCAACTAGAAAGTAAATGCAGGAAAATAAAAGAGTGTGTACACAATGGTGAGAATATGGACCGGGGTCCCGTGATGTTCACTAGTGATGTCTCTCTCCCAAAAGAGTATAAAATTTCTATGCGAGGTAAACAAATTACAGCTGGGCAATTGACAGTATTAAAAATGCACTGCAATTCTAACTATGCTACAAAGAAAGGAAGAGGCTCAAAAGCATGGGCGGTAATCCAAAATAAGTAGACCGAAATCCAACTGCATCTACTACTAATCATCCACCTTGAGATATCTATCCAGAACATCTCGCTGGTATTAAGTTGCGAGCCCCACCCAAAGTGTAAACCCAAAGCAACAGACAACTGCATTTAAAAGCACTTTGTGTAAAGTAAACAATCCTTGCAACCGCGGTTACAAGCACCGTTGTTTTCCCCCTTGTGGCAACAGCACATCCCCTAGACTCATGTTTCTGTCACTCAAGCGTGTCATCGGGGGGCATGAACCCACAATCGAGCATAACGTTCCCTCTTGGAATCACTACCTACTACTTGGCCAAAGCAATAAACAGCAACGGAGAACATGCAAGAATTACTTAGGAACAAAAATATAAAACATAAGAACCAAATATATTACTCAATCACAATCTCAACATAGTCTCATGATCCATCAGATCCCAGCAAACTCAGCATAGCAACAGCAGAAAATTACATGTGTGCCTCGATCATGTAGGGCAGCTCACGAGGACTAAACCAAGAAGAACAAAGAGGGGAGGAGAACATCACATAGCTACTGATCACGGACCCATGGTCCAAGGGAATCTACTCACGACACATCCGGGAAGCGTCCATGGTGGAGGGGAAGCTCCCGGAGGTCAATCCTCCCTCCGGCAGGGTGCGGGGAAGAGATCTGCTGGCGCTCCTGATCTTGGAAGCGTGGCGGCGGCGGAACAGAGGCGAGATCGCAAAAAGTGGTTCTTTCTTCGGAGGTTTCGCGTCACGGGGAATAAATAGGCGAAGGGGGCAGCCAGGGGGACACCAGGGGTCCAGGCGCCCCCTGGCGCGGCCAAGCCCTAGGCCGCGCCAGGTGGCCGCCTGGGTCCCTGGTGGTGGTCCTCTGGCCCCACTTTGGTGATTCCGAAAGCTTCCGTTGTGCTGATTTTTATCCGATTTTCCCGAATTTATGGAGCATATTTAATACGGGGAAACCTGGAATAGAAAAACAGCAGAAAACAGGAACTGGCACTGTGGTGCACTGATTTAATAAGTTAGTCCAAATATGATCAAAAGTGTATGAAAGTGTATTTAGATCATAGCAATATGAAACAAAACATGCATGGAGCAAGCAGAAATTATAGATACGTTTGGGACGTATCAACATCCCCAAGCTTAATTCCTGCTCGTCCTCGTGTAGGTAAATGGTAACAAGCATAATTTCTGTGGTGACATGCTAGCAACCATATAAGGACTTTGAAAAGTAAAGCAATCAAGGTATGTGATTCAATTCAAGTCATAACATGCAAGAGTCTATATTAGCATTGAAACAAGCAACAAAAGAACATTAGGTGCAAGAGCTCTTGCTGTCTGTGACTCGAATGTCTCCAAATGGTGTTTGCGTGCAAGAATGGGGATATGGGAATACGAGAGAAAAAGTATTTTTGTTGAGAACTCAATCTACTAAAGTTTCACACTTGGTCTTCTTTGGAATCTTATCTTGACTCGTCCCCTGACCACTAGCCAGGTACAAGTTAATTTGATCCACTCCCTTTCGGTATTTTGAGCACTCATGCAATGGATGAGCGTAAGCACGAGAGTTGACACTTAGGATGGCAAAGAGAGAAATATGGTGGAGGAGGAAGACAAAAAGGGTGAGAAAGGCTCACATCAATGAGGACAATCATAGGCGAGAATGCCAAATGATAGATATGATGTGAGTAGTAGGGATTGCCATGCAACGGATGCACATAGGAGCTAAGAAAAGCTCTCCAATGGAACTAGTGGGGTGCATCCATCTTGCTCGCTCATGAGGACCTAGAGCTCGTTTGAGGAGGCTTATCCTTGGAATATGCAAGCCAAGTTCTATAGTGTGAAGGTCCCCACATAGCTATATGCATAAATGATCATCTCTATGGAGTACAAGGATACGAGGGAGTACTAGTGTGGATCTTTCAAAAGGAATAGTAGTGTTGCCCCTTTCTCTCTTTTTATTTTCATGTTCTCTTTTTTCTATTTTTTTGTATTTTTTTGGTGGCCTCAATGGCTCTTTCTATTTAACTCTCATTTGTCCTCTTTGGGATCTTTTATTTTGTCCACTTTGGGATCTTTTCCTCACTTAAGGGCAACACTCTATTTTACAAGAAGTATAGAAGATCTTTCACACTTTACAAGGTACTCAAACATAAATAAGATGTAGCTATCATGATGTATGCAATGTATGCCTCTGCCAGTGTAGCAGGAACATGTATGACATGAAGATTAATTCATGAAGAGGTGGAAGTTGCATGGCAATATATCTCGAAAAGGCTATGGAAATGCCTTGATAGGTAGGTATGGTGGCTGTTTTGAGGAAAGATATAAGGAGGTTTATAATGACAGAGCGTATCATGCCAAGGGTTTGGATGCACCGGCAGGTAGACGCCAACTCTCAGAGTGAGAAGAGGGTCATGTACGGGACGGAAGAGGCTAGCAAATATGAGGAGGTGGAAGTGTCAACTTTCAATACTTACATTAGTCTGAAGAACTCATGCACTTATTATCGGTAACTCTCAATCTAATAAGGAGGTTCACAAAGAGACAAGTACCCCGAGGAGGAGTGTATGGGGGTTTGGTTATCCTTGCGCATCCTCGACTCATGGTACGTGAGTGTACTCTAATATCCGATCCCTCAAAAGATTAGTGATCCATCTAGTAGCTAGAGTTCTCAACTAGTTTTTGTAGGTTTTTGAAAATAAACATGGATTGCCCAAATTACGACACCTATCGCTAATATTCTAGAGATCTTGACACCAAAAGTTCAAACATTACTCACAACAATACCTCAAAACTATTGCAAGTTACTACTATAATTAAATAGCAACCTCAATTACCTACTTTCAAGACAAGACACAGCTCAGTGAAACAACCAACTCTCTTGACAAGATAAACATGGAAACTAATGAGAGTTCCGGCAACAAACTAAACAAAAGCCAAGGCTCTTGCAAAAGACAAACTAAAACTAAAACTAAACATGGCAGTAGCTACGAAAAGATAAAGAACACACAACAGAGAAAGATAGGCATGAAAAGGTCCTATGATGTGTTCTAGATTGGAGTGGAGCGTGTTTCTCTCCCACACAAAATAAGATGGGGTCTAACTTTTTATGAACATAAAGCAAATCTAAAGAAAACTAAAAAGGAAACCTAAGAGCGAGACGCTCCAAGCATAGCACATAACGCATGAAGTGATAAAAATATAGTGAGACGAAGGACGAACTGATGATTGTTGATGGAGAAGGGGATGCACGGGGGCATCCCCAATCTTAGACACTTGATTCTCCTTGAATATTTATTGGGGATGTATGGGGGCATCCCCAAGCATGAGCGTTTGACACTCCCGGATCTTCTTTCATCATCTTCCCTCGCACACTTGAAAACTCCCTTCATACATAACTCATCATAAACTGATTACAGAGGTTAGTACCCTTAATAAAATAATTTTTCCCCACTGTATATAAAGATAATCTTGAAGAGCTACTGTTTCTCAAGATTTCCAAAAGGTTTTTGCAAAGAAAAAGCAAGCTTAAGGTTTGCAAAAGTAAGGAAAGGCAAAACGTGGCAGAATCTGTGAAAAACATAACAGCAGGTAGTAAATAATTTTTTTGGGGTACTTCTGCAACTCAAATCAAAAACCTCAGACATACAAAAGTTTCACAATTGTATAGAGAATTCTGTGTAAAAAGTTCAGCTCAAAAAGATGAACTGGTGATTTGTTTCGATTTTTTCCGTCAAGCAGACAGAATCTGTTTTCTGGACAGCATGTCACAACTTTTGCTTCCCTTATCATAAGAGGCTAAACTTGGCACAAAGCTTGAAAATAAAGATACAATGATGTTGCTACAGTAGTAACAATCATCAAGACCACTAAAAACATAAGTAAAAACATCTTGCGTTGCCTCCCAACAAGCGCTTTTATTACGCCTTTAAGCTAGGCATAAAGATCATAAAAGATGCTCTCATAAAAATAAGGATTTGAAGCAAAAGAGAGCATCAAGAAGAAAATATGCAACACGTTTAAGCCTAACCCACTTCCTATGCCTAGGAATCTTGTAAGAAAATAAATCAAAGAAGCACAAAGAGACAAGCATAGGAAGGTGGAACAAGAACAACTTCAAAACTTTCAACATGAAGAGAGGTGTTTTTATAACATGGAAGTTTCTACAACCAAACTTTCCTCTCTCAAAGTAATTTTCAGTAGTATCATGAACAACATCAAGAATATAACTATCACATAAATCATAGTGTTCACGATCTACAAGCACACGTGTATAGTTTTCAACACAGTCTTTAGGAACATAGATAAATGCATCCCATCACATTGAGCCTTAATAAAAGTACAGTTCTCCAGAATATGAGTTGGAGATTTCAAAAGGATAATAGGGCAATCAAGTGTGGGTGAAATAGCAACAATTTCATGCTTAACGTATGGAACTATAGCAAATTCATCTTTGTAAGCATCATCCATAGTGGCATCTTGGCCAAAAGTATAGAAGGCATCAACTTCATTAAAAAGGGATATTTCAAAAGAATCCATAGGATCATAACACTCATATAAGGTAAGAGTCAAAGAGTTACTCTTATTAGAAGGTAGACATGGATGGCTCCATTCTTCCTCCTTTTGTTCGTCACTTTCCTCCTCATTTTCATCCAAGGAGCTTTCAGGTTCAGCAATTTCTTCTTCCATAGAGTCCTGCAAAACATTTGTCTCTTCCTTTGGGGGAGATATTCTCTCAAGATGATCAGTAATATAATAATTTTCATCGTAATTTTCCAAAAAATAGTTAATTATGGCAAGACTCTCCAATTTGTAAGGGGCATCATCAATATTTTTAAGAAGAGAAGTAATTTCATAGGCACCCTTGTAACCAACAAATTCTTCTATTTGCTCTACATCATCAAAATCATAATTTCTCTTAGCATAAGAAGCTAAGGTTTCATCATCATTGTACTCACATTGGAAAGCAAGGTGTTTGTGCCTCATAAAGCAACAAGATTCATCCCTACAGAAAGATATATTATATATTGAGCACAAGTTTCGAGCATACTCATACAACTGATGTATTTGTTTCCATAAGTGTATCCCCTTTTGAGACAAGCGGTGTTCCTTGTACCACTTTTTTTGATCCTCAGTGAATCCTCCATGCCAATAAGATCTGGTTTCAAAGAAGTCAGACATTGATTGGCAAGTAAGGAACTAGACATACTATTTTTGGGGGTTTTCAGTATAAGACACAAAGATAAAAACTGAAAGGTAAACTAACAAGACTAGAAAGCAAAGGTAAAAGATAGTGTGCACCTCCCCTATCTTAGCACTCGGAGTCCCCGGCACCGGCGCCAGAAATTTTCTTGATACTCTATCCTCATTGGTTACCCCAAGTGGAATGTTAGATGTAATGTAGCGGCAATTTCCCCTATGTAGAGGATAGGGTTTGTCTCCCGTAGGACTCCGATAATGATAAGTAGGTGGTTTGGCAAGTGCGGCACCGAATCACTTCCTTCGCCTGGACCTGCACACGACACAAATAACTTTGCTTCCCAACGAGTACAGAGAGGTTGTCAGTCTCTCCGGCCTTGTTGTTCACAAAGGATCAACGCAACAGATAATAATGATAATGATAATAGCAACTAGAAAGTAAAAGCAGGAAAATAAAAGAGAGTGTAAAAAGTGATGAGAATATGGACCGGGGTCCCGTGATGTTCACTAGTAATGTCTCTCTCCCAAAAGACGATAAAACGGCTATGCGATGTAAACAAATTACAGCTGGGCAATTGACAGGATTAAAAACGCACCGCAATGCTAACTATGCTACAAAGAAAGGAAGAGGCTCAAAAGCATGGGCGGTACGCCAAAATAAGTAGACCGAAATCCAAATGCATCTACTACTAATCATCCACCTTGAGATATCTATCCAGAACATCTCACTGGTATTAAGTTGCGAGCCCCACCCAAAGTGTAAACCCAAAGCAACAGACAACTGCATTAAAAAGCACTTTGCGTAAAGTAAACAATCCTTGCAACTGTGGTTACAAGCACAGTTGTATTCCCCCTTGTGGCAACAGCACATCCCATAGACTCATGTTTCTGTCACTCAAGCGTGTCATCGGGGGCCATGAACCCACAATCGAGCATAACGTTCCCTCTTGGAGTCACTACCTACTAATTGGCCAAAGCAATAAACAACAATGGAGAACATGCAAGAATTAATTAGGAACAAAAATATAAAAGATAAGAACCCAAATATATTACTCAATCACAATCTGAACATAGTCTCATAATCTATCAGATCCCAGCAAACTCAGCATAGCAACAAAAGAAAATTACATATGTGCCTCGATCATGTAGGGCAGCTCACGAGGACTAAACCATGAAGAACAAAGAGGGGAGGAGAACATCACATAGCTACTGATCACAGACCCATGGTCCAAGGGAAACTACTCACGGCACATACAGGAAGCATCCATGGTGGAGGGGAAGCTCCCGGAGGTCAATCCTCCCTCCGGCAAGGTGCCGGGAAGAAGTCTGTTGGCGCTCCCGATCTTGGAAGCGCGGCGGCGGCGGAGCAGAGGCGATATCGCGAAAAGGGGTTCTTTCTTTCTTTGGAGGTTTCGCGTCACGCGGAATAAATAGGCGAAGGGGGCAGCCAGGGGGGCCACCAGGGGTCCAGCCCCCCCCCCCTGGCGCGGCCAAGCCCTAGGTCGCGCCAGGTGGCCGCCTCGGTCCCTGGTGGTGGCCCTCTGGCCCCACTTTGGTGATTCCGGAAGCTTCCGTTGCTTTGATTTTTTATCCAATTTTTCCCTAATTTTTCGAGCATTTTTAATATGGGGGAAACCTGGAATAGAAAAAAGCAAAAAACAGGAACTGGCACTGTGGTGCACTGAGTTAATAAGTTAATCCAAATATGATGAAAAGTGAATTAAAGTGTATCTAGATCATAGCAATATCACAGAAAACATGCATGGAGCAAGAAGAAATTATTGATACGTTTGGACGTATCAGTTGCGCGCTCACTCCATCATCGAAAGCTTAAGGGCGTCATGCTGAAGCTGGATATTTCAAGGGCGCTCGATTCCCTTTCTTGGCCTGTCCTGTTTGAGGTCCTCAAGGCCAAGGGGTTCTCAGTGACATGGCAACGCTGGATTGTGAATCTGCTTTCCACCGCTAGCTCGAGGGTTTTGGTCAATGGGGTTCCCGGCAAGAAGTTCCGGCGTGCTCGCGGTCTCAGGTAAGGAAACCTTTGTCGTCGTTGCTTTTTGTGATCGGTATAGATGTCCTAATGTCTCTCCTCATCAAGGCCCAAGAAATGGGCGTAATCAGTACTATACCGGGAGTCTCCGCACTTCAGCGGATGTCAATTTATGCGGATGATGTGATTTTCTTCATTCGCCCCACTCGTCTAGATTTGAGCTTTGTTCAGGACGCGCTTCGCCTGTTTGGGGAGGCCTCTGGGCTGCATGTAAATTTTGGTAAATCCTAGGCTATCATAATTCGAGGGCCTATGGAGGATCAGGTCATTGTGGTTGACGCGCTGCCATGGTCGATGGCGGTGTTCCCTTGCAAATACCTTGGCCTGCCACTAGCTATTCGCCAATTGACTTGGTCGGAGAGGCAGCCGGTGATTGAGGTTGCAATCAAGTTCCTTCCTGGATGGCAAAAAGGATTGATTTCGCGCCCCGACAGACTGGCTATAGTGAACTCGGTCATATGGGCCAGACCGATACATCATTTATTGGTGGCTGAGGCCCCCAAATGGGCCCTCGAGCGTGTGGATAAGTACGTGTTGTCGGGCCTTCTTTTGGGAAGGCACTGAAGACATTCACGGCGGCAAGTGCTTGGTTGCCTGGGATCGGCTCTGTCGACCAAAGCAGATGGGAGGATTGGGAATCCTCAACTTGCGGAATCAAGGAATTGTACTGCGGTTGCGATGGGAGTGGTTGAAGCGCAGACCTGGGCGTCCATGGCAAGGTCTTAATCTGTGTCTGGATCGCTTGGTGGCGGAGGCCTTTTCCAGCCTGGTACATTGGGAGGTGGGAAATGGCGAGTCGGTGCTGTTCTGGAGAGACCGGTGGATCAATGGAGCCACGGTTTGTGAGATCGCTCCCCTGGTATTGGTGCGTGTGCGGACGCAGGTGATCAATAGGCGCTTGGTTAAGGAGGGTCTTGATGCGTCCCAAACGTATCTACAAATTCTGCTTGTTCCATGCTTATATTGGTGATATTTCTATATGTTTTGATACACTTTCATATCATTTATAACATATTTGGACTAACCTAATAACTCAGTGCCCAATGCCAGTTTTTGTCTGTTGTTGTCTGTGCATTGCAGGAAAATGTCAAAAATAAAAGTGCTCAGAAAATTCAAGAAATATCAGATAAAAATTAGCGCGACAGAAGATTCTAGAAACCCGAAGGAGAGCCGGAGGGGGCACCCCCTGGCCAGGCGGCCTCCTGGCGCGGACAGGGGGAGGTCGTGCCACCTGGTCGCCTGGTCAGATGGGGCCTCCCATCGAGCCCCCCTTTGTCCTATTTATTCATCCTCCTCCGAAAACCCACAACAGGAACCTCGTTATGCGATTTCATCCATTGTTCCGCCGCGGGAGCAATTCCGATCTCGGGATCGCCAGGAGAAGTTGTCCCGGCACCATGACGGAGGGAAGATTGACCTCCGGAGACCTCTCCACCACCATGATCGTCTCCACCATAATTTGTTCACCCAACATAGTTTTTTATCCTCTTTTGCGAGAGAGACAGCACTAGTGAAAGTCATTGGACCCCGGTCCATATTTCCACCATAGTTTACACTGTTCACCTTTACCTCTTTTATTTCCTTTCCGTTGCAATCACCATTATTATTTCCACCCTTGTGTTTTCATCCTTTGTAAACAACAAGACCAGAGAGATTGACAACCTCTCTGACTCGTTGGGGGCAAAGTATTTGTTTCTGTGTGACGGGCCACGTCAACTTACGCACCAGCTGAATTTCTGGCGCCGTTTTTTTTTTAAGACTGTGAAGCATGAGCTCCACAGTATTTTATTGCATGGGAGAACAAAATGTTCTCACAGAATAATACAGGAAATTACAGGCAGGAAAAGTAATGCAAGAAAAGTAAGCTACTCCCTACCCTAGTCTAATGCAAAGTATTAATCCAAGAAAGAAATCTAGTTTTAGGATCTCCCTGAAATCTGTGTGAAAGCAGGGTGATATCATGCACAAAGTGCCTTCTCCAGGATTGAAAAGAAACTCTTTCATTCCTGAAGGTCTTGCCATTTCTTACTAACCAAATGCACCAAGCAGCTGTAAGCATCACCTCCTTGAAGAAAGGCTGGCCAAAAGAAACTCTAGCCTCATGTAAGCAGTAGTGCAAAGGTCCATTGGCCATCCAGGTGATTTGCAGGTAGTTCTAGATCATGCAGCTGAAGTTGAAAGTGAAAAACAGATGTAATCTTTAGGGCCCGGGTTAATGGCGAGCTCGCCGGAAAGTCACCGGAGCTTCGCCGGAGTTCCACTTTCGGGCACGGGGTGGGGCTGCGAGGGTATGGGCGTGCTTCTCTCGTCGACGCGCACCCACTGGTGCTAGGAGGGGTTCCAGAGGAGGCCCGTGGCAATGGCTACAACAGCCAAGGCGGCGACCGACCACTAGTCGAGACGAAAAAGACGAGCTAGGGGGCTCGGGAGGAGGCTTGGAGAGGGGGAATCGACGTGGATGCTCACCCTGGAGCTCAAGACGGTGACGACGGCGTCTGGGAGTGCGCAGAGACGATGAATTCCGCGGCGGCCTTCTCCGGCTCCGGTGTCAAAACCCTCTGTTAGGTAATGTTCTAGGGTTAGCAAGTCCTCTTGCATCATGTTAAAATTTTCAAAAGAAATCGTTGAAATCAAATTCAAAAGCAAAAATGGGAGAAGTAACCCCCCCCCCAGATGAATTAATTCAAAAGGCCAGATAAAAATCTTCTCCAAAAATTCATGTTAGATTTTTGAAAAGTCTTATAAATGAGTGTGATCACATATCAAGTGATGTGGGACCCACCCCATGCTCATGGAATTTTCAAATATTCAAACAGTGCCTTGGAATTAATCAAATACCCCTATTTGATTTAAAGTTCAAATAATTTGAATTTTAAAAATGTTCAAACTTTACAAGTGGCTAACCTAGTATATTGTGATGCCACATAAAAAGTTTCAGCATTTAATAAAATGGTTTGCTATTTTTTTTAGCTAGCCAAAACAAATGTCAGAAAAAGAAATAAGAAAAAGAAAGCAGAAACTTACCTCTCGCCCAGGGGCGAGGCCCACTCACCTCAGCCGGCCCAGCCCACCTGGAGGGGGTACATGCGTCTTCTTCCCCTCCAAGCAGGCAAGCTAATCGCCGGCGAGCGGCGAGGGCGCGCCAGGCAGCTCCCTGCTTCCCTGGCCTTATCCCCTTGTCTGGAGACGTCCTGGAGGCGCCCAGCTTCGTTCCCCTTCGTCCAGAGCCACCTCCCCCTCCTCCCTCGCCGTATTCGTCGTCGACAGAAGGAGCCGCCGAAATGCGCCGCCGCACCCGCGTGGCCACCGGCCTCATCGAGCTGCCGCAAGATGTCCAGGACGCGCGTCGTGCTCGTCTTCGTCGCCGTGCAGAAGTAATCGGGCTCGGAGCCTCTGTAGCCGCCGCAATCGTCGTCACCTTCTCGTCGGAGCCGCCGCGCGCCATCGACGAATTCGTCACCGTCAAGGCACCCCCGACCTCGCCGTCGCATCCTTCGCATCCGTGGTGAGCAGGCGCTTAGTTTCCCCCTGTTTCCCCCATCCAGTTCGTCCTCTAGATCGATCTGCCATGAGAGCCGAGCAAGGTGGCCGCCAAGGTTGAACCTGCGGTCGCTCCCGTGCTCCCAAGTCCTGCCCAGCACGCGCGTTTGGCTCCTGGAGTTCGTAGCATTCGAACGCAACCCTCCCGGCTTCAAAACGTGCCCTCTAGCTCCACTTCCAACCTCGCCGTTGTTCTGCTTCCGCCGGGGAAGACGACGTCGTCCCTCTGCACCTCCCCTCGAGCCCCAGGTGCCACCATCCGATGCGGGAGATGACCAGGAACACATCCGTGCCCTTACTTTGGCTTCCCGTGATCTAAATCGCCATCCCGATGAACTTCGGCGAGCAACAGTGTTGCCGCCGACGACCCCCCCCCCCCCCCCCCCGCCGCCATTAGCCATAACCCCAGCTTAGTTAACCCTTGGACCCACCCCCAGTGACAATGACATGTGGGCCAAGCCCCCTGGCTAATCCTTGGGTTAAGTTTAAATCAGTTTAAACAGTTTAATTAACACAGTGACACTTACAGGTGGGACCCCCTTGTCAGTGGCCCCCTGACGCCAGCATGAGGTCATGCTGACGCAGTAAATGAATTTCCAGTATAAAAAGAATTCAGGAAATTACAGAAATTCCAGAAAAAGGATGAAACTTTGGAAATTCATAGAAAATTCATATCAACTCCAAATTGGACAAATAATATATGAAAAATGATCAGGAGAAAATAAGCTATCCAAATATCAAATTTTCAACCATGTTTGAGTTGAATTTAAAATGTGATCAGTAGCATTTGCTATTTGATTTAAATGGAACTAAATCAAATTCTTTTCAAATACTTTTGCAACTTGAACCATGGCAACATGCTACATTTCAATTACACATCAGAGGCATATCATACACATTTCAAAATAGTTCAACTTGATCAAACAATGTCATATGTAAATTGGCTAAAATGAATTCAAATTGGAGTTTGAATTTGCAATTCAATTTGCAATATACTCCATCTAAATGGAATTGCTTCACACATCAAAGCATATACATCAAGTTTCAACCTTCAACCATGTGATTGTGCATTGTATTTACTTTGCTACCTTGTTTTTTGTTTGTCGAGTAGAGGTGGAACCGGAACAGGAGGTTGCCCCCTTCGTTGAAGACCCCGAACCCGAACCTCGTCAGCAAGGCAAGCAAACCCCCATTGATCATGTCAATAAAATCCCACTTCCCTCTCATGTCTCGCTTATGCATTGTATAGGATGATTACCATGCTACGTTTCTACCTCATAGATGAACCCATTCCTTTGCATGACCTATCATTTGTCACAGTAGTAGGCAAACCACAATCCTAGCAACTGTAGGAGTTGATTGATATCATGTGGCCCCTGCAATTGTTACTCCTTATTGCATGCTTAGAATGATACCATGTTGATACTGTTATGTGATTCGGGATGGTAGTGATCATGATGATGATGGTAGAAAGGTGTTGGTGAATCTACCCTAATACAAGGTGAACGATGAGAGGTTGTGTAGGAGTACACGGTGGGTTGTCTCGTTGAACACCGCCCTAAGTCCGAGTTCTTGTGTGGTGATCCAAGATAAAGAGTACAACCACATATTGGGCTCACTGACCCCTCTCAACCTATTAACTCATCCCTTTCGATGTCTAGATGTCGCAATAGTTTGGAGTTCTGGTAGGTCTGTGGCCTGGCTGCTAAGAGAGAGAACGGCTCATCCGAAACCGGCTTACGCACCACGCACACATCATCTGGGTCCACTTCGGTAAACCGGCCGGGTTCACGATAGTGGTAGCCAACCCAGGTAGGCGGCTTTCTTGGACTAGATAGGCTATGAGGTAACAGTTGTGGTGAGCATCCTCGCTGGCACCCCTTGAATGGTGTCGAGATCAAAGGCGGTAACTGATGATCATGTGTGTGTAGCGGTACACCCCTGCAGGGTTAACAAAACTATTCGAATAGCCGCGTCCGCGGTTAAGGACTGCTTGGAAAGCTTAGCTTGATTATTAGACAACTTGAACTGGATACTTCTAAAATACACCAAGATAACTGTGAGTGCTATGGCGTGCGTTCTCGTGGGGAAGTCGAGGAAGGCACCATAGTGGTGTAATTGGTTGAAGAGATGTAGTGGACTCGTGTACGCTTCTTACCTCAAGTCTGGTACTCGTAGTTCAGAACTAGCCAAGTCAAAGTTGGCCCTTCTGCAATTGAACCCCACCTCCCTTTACCTTGATACATGTGCATGAGTAGTATAGATCCTATGTAAGTCTTGCTGAGTACGACTTTGTACTCACGTTTGCTTAATCTATGTTTTAGATGAACCCACTGACCCCGAAGGTGGCTTCTTCATCGAGCTGGCCGACTGAAGATCAAGCTAGTCTAGTCCCAGTCAGACGACTGGTTCCCTCGTGGAGGGCTTGTGTTTAAATAAGGCTTCTTAAGCCATTTGTTAAACTTGTCTGTACTCAGACATAGTTTGCTTCCGCTTGTTGTTGTAATGTTGGATCACATACTTGTGATCTCTGTGTGCACTCTGTAAGAGTTATCAATAAAATGTATACTTTGTAGAGAATTGCAATGATACCTGTTGTTCATACAAGGCATGTGTGCTGCGTGTATGTTTATAACATGCATGTCTTTGTATGGGTTTTCGAAACCTTAGTTGTGATCTGGCTGGCGGTCTTTCATACACCAAGTGGCCCTTAGATGTGCGCAGCTTCGGGCATCGCGATGCGATTTCTCAAGACTCCGTCTCGTGCACACTTTGTGGTATGATCGAGCCCGCCCTAGACCCCGACTAAGTGATCGGGCTGGAGTAAGTCTATGTCAGAGTTATGAGATAGTCGATAGTATGGTTGAGGCGACTTGTCTGTGAATATGGGAGTTCATCACCCATATCATTAGACTTGTCTGCGGACGATGAGGAACCATCTCGGTTGATCATCCGGCCTGGATGGGATGCCCCTCACGTACGATGCTTTCCGAGAACGTTCTGTGCTTGGCCTTGTCTGCTTAGACAAGTGGGTACGGTTCTCGGCTCTCCATATGACTATGTCGTAGCGGGACTTGCATACGCTAAACCCGGGTCCCGACAGACTTGGTATCAGAGCAGGACTGACTGTAGGACTAGCAGCCTTGGCCGAAGTCAAGTCTAGCTTGCTATAGTTATATAGTTACTCTGGGTATATAAGGGAACAACGTAAGGCTTCTTTTTTCTCCTTACCTCATCGTTCTGAGTTCTGATTCACCCTCATCTTATTCTACGGGAAGATAGGACTAGGCTCACCTCTGTCTGATTAGAACATCTTGTTGTTTGCTTCCTTGTAGCCGTAGGAAAGTTGTGATCGATTGTTAGAGTGGTTATGCTTCCTGATTTCTTACATCGTATGTAAGTGTTGTCTCCATGTTGTAAGAAATTGTCTTTTTCTTGCAATTACAGCCGTTATGCTGTCCGAGTCATTCCAGGTTTATCTCATAATCTGATGCATTTGCAAACTCCTTCTTTCTGTTTCAGATGGCAGATCTTCCCCCTCGGCAGATTGTTCGTTTGACCAGGTGCCTCGGTGTGTGTGGCCATCCCGCCACGTTGATCGAGATGATGTCCTATGTGGGATATCGATGGTATCCTGAGTACACCGTCGAGGAGCAGTTCCACGACTTCAACCAGACCCAGTTCCACTGCATTGTCAGGATCTACCCGCACCACAATGGAGTCACTCAGCCAATCCACTTTGGACATGGCATTGGCATGACTGAGAACATGGCTGTGCAGGATGCTACATACTCATGTATTACCCTGCTGAGAGAGGAGCACACTATGATGAGAGAGACCTCGTTCCGCTATATCCCTGCTGCATTTCTAGGAGAAGAGGGATATTACACCGGATTCTACTCAGATCACTCTGCAGAAGATCCAGTACTTCAGATGACTGCTAGATTTGCTAGTGATAGAGATCGTGATGCACACGCTCTCCGTTTTGAGCTTCACGCCACCCGTGTTCGTCTGTATCGAGCATTGACACTTTTGGCACCCTTCGTGAGTGTTGGATCAGTCGAGTATGATTCTATCTACCCTGTGAGGACTCAGATGCCTTCTCGAGTTGCTTGGCCCGAGATTGGAGGCATTTTTCCACCCCGTGGTCCTTTGCTTCCACCCTACGCTGGACCTAGGCCCCATCCTTGCCCAAATGGATATCAGGGTCCACAGGCCTCCGTGTTTTCCGATGGTCACCTTCAGCTACCGGGATACGCTGGTAACTTTTACGAGGACTACTATGGATATGGAGATGAGTGAGACCGCCTGTGGTCTTACTTAGTGAGGATGTAGTAGTATCTTAGTATATTGTACGCAAGGTGTCTAAGTTCCAAAGGCTTAGATAAATAATGTATAGGAAGTCAGAGTGCCTCTGAAGGATGTGTCATCTTCATCACGTTTGTATTAGCTTGGTGCTTGTACTAAAACGATGTATGGTTTGTATGACAGCTTGTGAATATATGGCTTGTATGCTTTTATGACCATGTTGTCAAGATGATTACTTCCTTTGCTCTGTAATCCTTCCAGTACTTCAATACCTTGATTAGACTCTTTCCATCAACTCTGTTTGACTTTGGTTTTCACCTTCGGGATGTCTCAAGGAACCCGTGGCCAGCTTGGTCGTAACCAGGGTCGTGGGAATGAACAGGAGGAAGGCAACCTTCCACCCCCACCCACGATGGCTCAGGTTCTGATGGAGGTTGAGAGGAACCGCCGAGACTCTCACCATCTGTTGGAATTCATTGCCCGCAACACCACTCAGCAGCGCAACGAGTTGGTGTCCCTGAACGACTTCATCCGGCTTCATCCCCCGATTTTCAGTTACTCCACCGAGCCCCTTGACGCCGATGACTGGCTTCGCAGCATCGAGAGGAAGCTCCAAGCAGGCCATGTTGCAAATGGCGACAAGGTCATCTATTCCACCTATCACCTTGAAGGTGCAGCTAGCTCTTGGTGGGAGAACTTTCTGAACATGCGTCCCGTTGGACCGCCCGCATCTTGGGATGAATTCTGCACTTCCTTCCGTGAGCACCACATTCCCAAGGGTCTTATGGACCGCAAGCGTGAGGAGTTCTGCAACCTCACCAAAGGCAGAAGACCGTTGACGAGTTTAGTCGTGAGTTCAACCGACTTGCTCGTTATGCTACTGAAGAGGTCTCCACCAACGCAAAGAAGCAAGAGAGGTTCCGTCGTGGACTCAATTCCGGACTCTGTCGTGAGCTCAACCTGCATGACTTTGCCACATTCCAGGTCCTTGTCAACAAGGCCATCAAGGCAGAGGACATGAACACCCCCAACGACTTCCGCAAACACCCTAGAGACGATGGATCATCCAGTTCAGGCTCTCAGAAGCGCAAGATCTGGATCCCCAACAGTATGTTCCGCCAGAACAACCCACCAGGCCATCCTATGTGGCGCCTCGTCCACCAACTCAATTCCACCCAGCTCCACCAAACAACCCAGCTCCACGCACTATCTTTGGAGCCTGTTACAAGTGTGGTCAGGCAGGCCACTACTCTCGCGAGTGCCCCCAGAACCAACTCCAGAATCAGAATGCTCCACCCCGTGCCGGAGGCAACAACAATGGTCGTGGCAAGCCAGCCCAGAAGGTCTACACCACCAAACCCGCTCCTCCCGCCACTCGTGGACGTGTGAACCAGATTGCCGCCGAAGAGACTAACGACACCACTGACGTCATTCTTGGTACGCTCCCAGTCAATTATGTTCCTACTTCCGTTCTTTTCGACCCAGGAGCATCACATTCATTCATTTCGGAAAGTTATGCACTTCGTCATGAGTTATCTTTTGTTGAATTGTCCACCCCAATGATTATTCAAACTCCAGGGTCAAGATGGAAAACTAATAGAGTAAGCCATGGTAATCAAATTGCAATTGAGGGTTTAGTATTCCTTGCTTCACTCATAGCCCTCAAGTCTTCAGACAATGATGTCATCCTTGGCGTGGATTGGCTATCAAGACAGAATGCCTACCTTGATTGCAAAGGCAAATCCGTGAAACTCACCCACCCTTCAGGCAAGACCGTCAACTACACCTCACCCAGAACAAGAACCCAAGTGCTTTCTTTGAATGTACTTCCCCTTCCCAAACTTGAAGATATTCCGGTGGTTCGTGACTTCCCGGATGTCTTTCCTGAAGAGCTTCCGGGAATGCCACCCGACAGATGTGTAGAGTTTATAGTGGATCTTGTGCCAGGAACCGCACCAATTTCTAGACGTCCATACAAAATGGCCCCACGTGAGTTAGCTGAGCTTAAAACCCAACTGGAGGATTTGTTGGAAAAAGGCTTCATCCGCCCTAGCTCATCGCCATGGGGTTGCCCCGTTCTGTTCGTAACGAAGAAAGATGGGACAGAAAGGATGTGCGTAGACTATCGCCCGCTAAATTTAGCGACGATAAAGAACAAGTACCCATTGCCCAGGATCAATGATCTTTATGATCAACTTGCAGGATCCTCTGTCTTCTCCAAGATGGATTTGAGATTGGGTTATCATCAAATCAAAATCCGAAATGAGGACATTCCCAAAAAGGCTTTTACTACTCGTTATGGTCTTTACGAGTACACCGTCATGTCCTTTGGTTTAACCAATGCCCCCGCCACTTTCTCACGCATGATGAATTCGATCTTCATGGAGTACTTAGATAAATTTGTTGTGGTTTATCTCGATGACATTCTCATCTACTCGAAGAACGAAGAAGAACATGCCGAACACCTAAGGCTGGTACTGATGAAACTTAAAGAGCATCGCCTGTATGCTAAATTCTCCAAGTGTGAATTTTGGCTAACAGAAGTGACCTACTTAGGCCACGTGATTTCTGCAAAAGGCATTGTTGTGAATCCCGAGAGAGTTCAGGCCGTCCTTGACTGGACTCCACCTGAATCGGTTAAGCAAGTTAGGAGTTTTCTTGGCCTAGCCATCTATTGCCATCGATTCGTCGAGAACTTTTCTAAAGTTGAAAAGCCTCTGACTGAACTCCTCAAGAAAGATAAGAAATTCCTATGGACTCCCAAGTGCGAGGAAAGCTTTCAAGAGCTAAAAAAGAGAATGACTTCTGCACCCGTACTTGCACCTCCAGACGCTAAAAAGGATTTCGAGATCTATTGTGACGCATCACGGCAAGGGTTTGGATGCATACTTATGCAAGATAGACATGTGGTAGCTTATGCTTCACGCCAGTTGCGGCCACATGAAGAGAACTATCCTACCCATGACCTTGAACTCGCTGCCGTAGTTCATGCCCTAACAACTTGGCAACATTACCTCCTTGGTAATCGTTGTGAGATCTATTCCGACCACCAAAGCCTCAAATACATTTTCACCCAGCCAGATCTTAATCTCAGGCAAAGACGCTGGATTGAGTTGATAAAAGATTATGACTTAGGAATTTCTTACACCCCAGGCAAAGCCAATGTCATGGCTGATGCACTAAGTCGTAAGTCGTATTGTAACAACCTTATGTTACAACAGTATCAACCACTTCTTCATGAGGAATTTTGCAAGATCAATCTTGAGATTGTTCCTCATGGCTATCTTTCTACCTTGGTGGCGAAACCAACTCTTGAGGATCAAATCATAGTTGCCCAAAGGCGTGCACGAGGTGTTCGCCGGATCAAGGAGAACATTGCTAGCGGAGTTGCTAAATGTTTCTCCACAGATAGCAAGGGAACGGTATTCTTTGAAAATTGTTTGGTAGTACCTAAGAATAGGGAACTAAGGCAACTCATCCTCAAGGAAGCCCATGACACACCCCTCTCGATTCATCCCGGTAGCACAAAAATGTACTGAGATCTACGCCAGAGATTTTAGTGGACCAGGATGAAGAGAGATATTGCTCAATTTGTTGCCAAATGTGATGTTTGTCTTCGCATTAAGGCAGAACATCAAAGACCTGCTGGTACACTTCAACCTTTGCCTATTCCAGAATGGAAATGGGACAAAGTCGGTATGGACTTCATCACCGGCTTTCCAAAAACCCAGAAAGGAAACGACGCCATCTTCGTTATCATAGATAGGCTTTCCAAAGTTGCTCACTTCCTTCCAGTTCGCGACTCTCTAACTGCTAGCCAGTTAGCAGACTTGTACGTCTCTAGAATTGTATCCCTTCACGGTGTTCCTTTGGAAATCAATTCTGATCGCGGTAGCCTTTTCACCTCTAGATTCTGGGGAAGCTTTCAGAATGCTATGGGAACTCATCTCTCCTTTAGTACAACTTTTAATCCTCAGTCTAGCGGTCAAGTCGAAAGGGTTAATCAAATTCTTGAAGACATGCTCAGAACTTGTGTTATCTCATTCGGAAAGAATTGGGAGAAGTCTCTTCCATTTGCCGAATTTGCTTATAACAATAGTTTTCAATCTAGTCTGAACATGGCTCCTTTTGAACTCCTATATGGACGACGATGTCGAACACCACTAAACTGGTCAGAAACCGGTGAAAGACAATTCTTTGGACCGGATATGATCAAGGAAGCAGAAGAGCAAGTTCGCATTGTTCGTGATCAATTGAAAGCAGCCCAGTCTCGTCAGAAAAGCTACTATGATCGTCATCATAGGCAAGAGAGCTACAATCTGGATGAGAAGGCTTACCTTCGGGTTACTCCTCTGAAGGGAACCCAACGATTCGGAATCAAAGTCAAGTTGGCCCCACGTTACATCGGACCTTTCCGCATTCTTGCTAAACATGGAGAAGTTGCCTACCAACTTGAACTACCCCCGCACCTTTCCCGAGTACATGATGTATTCCATGTGTCCCAACTCAGGCGTTGCTTCAAGGACCCAATCCGCAAAGTCGACCATGAAACGCTTGATCTCCAAGATGACCTTTCTTATCGAGAATACCCCGTTCGTGTTCTCGATTCAGCAGAGCGTGTCACTCGTCATCAGAAGATTAGGTTTCTGAAAGTGCAATGGTCACACCAGTCTGAGAGAGAAGCTACGTGGGAAAGAGAAGACCGTCTCAGTGCCGAGTATCCCTCCTTCCTCCCGCAGACTTCTGAATCTCTGGACGAGATTCTGTTGAGTGGGGGCGAGTTGTCAGAACCCTCTGTTAGGTAATGTGCTAGGGTTAGCAAGTCCTCTTGCATCATGTTAAAATTTTCAAATGAAATCATTGAAATCAAATTCAAAAGCAAAAATGGGAGAAGGAACCCCCCCCCCCAGATGAATTAATTCAAAAGGCCAGATAAAAATCTTGTCCAAAAATTCATGTTAGATTTTTGAAAAGTCTTATAAATGAGTGTGATCACATATCAAGTGATGTGGGACCCACCCCATGCTCATGGATTTTTCAAATATTCAAACAGTGCCTTGGAATTAATCAAATACCCCTATTTGATTTAAAGTTCAAATAATTTGAATTTTAAAAATGTTCAAACTTTACAAGTGGCTAACCTAGTATATTGTGATGCCACATAAAAAGTTTCAGCATTTAATAAAATGGTTTGTTATTTTTTTTAGCTAGCCAAAACAAATGTCAGAAAAAGAAATAAGAAAAAGAAAGCAGAAACTTACCTCTCGCCCAGGGGCGAGGCCCACTCACCTCAGCCGGCCCAGCCCACCTGGAGGAGGTACATGCGTCTTCTTCCCCTCCAGGCAGGCAAGCAGGTCGCCGGCGAGCGGCGAGGGCGCGCCAGGCAGCTCCCTGCTTCCCTGGCCTTATCCCCTCGTCTGGAGACGTCCTGGAGGCGCCCAGCTTCGTTCCCCTTCGTCCAGAGCCACCTCCCCCTCCTCCCTCGCCGTATTCGTCATCGACAGAACGATCCGTCGGAACGTGCCGCCGCACCCGCGTGGCGGCCGGCCTCATCGAGCTGCCGCAAGATGTCCAGGACGCGCGCCGTGCTCGTCTTCGTCGCCGTGCAGAAGTAATCGGGCTCGGAGCCTCTGTAGCCGCCGCAATCGTCGTCGCCTTCTCGTTGAACCTGCGCTCGCTCCCGTGCTCCCAAGTCCTGCCCAGCACGCGGGTTTGGCTCCTGGAGTTCGTAGCATTCGAACGCAACCCTCTCGGCTTCAAAACGTGCCCTCTAGATCCACTTCCGACCTCGCCGTTGTTCTGCTTCCGCCGGGGAAGACGCCGCCGTCCCTCTGCACCTCCCCTCGAGCCCCAGGTGCCACCATCCGACGCGGGAGATGACCAGGAACCCATCCGTGCCCTTACTTTGGCTCCCGTGCTGTAAATCGCCATCCCGATGAACTCCGGCGAGCAACAGTGCTGCCGACGACGACCCCCCCCCCCCCCCCGCCATTAGCCATAACCCCAGCTTAGTTAACCCTTGGACCCACCCCCAGTGACCATGACATGTGGGCCCAGCCCCCTGCTAATCCCTGGGTTAAGTTTAAATCAGTTTAAACAGTTTAATTAACACAGTGACACTTACAGGTGGGACCCCCTTGTCAGTGGCCCCCTGACGCCAGCATGAGGTCATGCTGACGCAGTAAATGAATTTCCAGTATAAAAAGAATTCAAGAAATCACAGAAACTCCAGAAAAAGGCTGAAACTTTGGAAATTCATATCAACTCCAAATTGGACAAATAATATATGAAAAATGATCAGGAGAAAATAAGCTATCCAAATATCCAACTTTCAACCATGTTTGAGGTGAATTTAAAATGTGATCAGTAGCATTTGATATTTGATTTAAATGGAATTAAATCAAATTCTTTTCAAATACTTTTGCAACTTGAACCATGGCAACATGCTACATTTCAATTACACATCAGAGGCATATCATACACATTTCAAAATAGTTCAACTTGATCAAACAATGTTATATGTAACTTGGCTAAAATGAATTCAAATTGGAGTTTGAATTTGCAATTCAATTTGCAATATACTCCATCTAAATGGAATTGCTTCACACATCAAAGCATATACATCAAGTTTCAACCTTCAACCATGTGATTGTGCATTGTATTTACTTTGCTACCTTGTTTGTTGTTTGTCGAGTAGAGGTGGAACCGGAACAGGAGGTTGCCCCCTTCGTTGAAGACCCCGAACCCGAACCTCGTCAGCAAGGCAAGCAAACCCCCATTGATCATGTCGATAAAATCCCACTTCCCTCTCATGTCTCGCTTATGCATTGTATAGGATGATTACCATGCTACGTTTCTACCGCATAGATGAACCCATTCCTTTGCATGACCTATCATTTGTCACAGTAGTAGGCAAACCACAATCCTAGAAACTGTAGGAGTTGATTGATATCATGTGGCCCCTGCAATTGTTACTGCTTATTGCATGCTTAGAATGATACCATGTTGATACTGTTATGTGAGTCGGGATGGTAGTGATCATGATGATGATGGTAGAAAGGTGTTGGTGAATCTACCCTAATACAAGGTGAACGATGAGAGGCTGTGTAGGAGTACACGGTGGGTTGTCTCGTTGAACACCGCCCTAAGTTCGAGTTCTTGTGTGGTGATCCAAGATAAAGAGTACAACCACACATTGTGCTCACTGACCCCTCTCAACCTATTAACTCATCCCTTTCGATGTCCATATGTCGCAATAGTTCGGAGTTCTGGTAGGTCTGTGGCCTGGCTGCTAAGTGAGATAATGGCTCATCCGAGACCGGCTTATGCACCACGCACACATCATCTGGGTCCACTTCGGTAAACCGGCCGGGTTCACGATAGTGGTAGCCAACCCAGGTAGGCGGCTTTCTCGGACTAGATAGGCTATGAGGTAACAGTTGTGGTGAGCATCCTCGCTGGCACCCCTTGAATGGTGTCGAGATCAAAGGCGGTAACTGATGATCATGTGTGTGTAGCGGTACACCCCTGCAGGGTTAACAAAACTATTCGAATAGTCGCGTCCGCGGTTAAGGACTGCTTGGAAAGCTTAGCTTGATTATTAGACAACTTGAACTGGATACTTCTAAAATACACCAAGATAAGTGTGAGTTCTATGGCGTGCGTTCTCGTGGGGAAGTCGAGGAAGGCACCATAGTGGTGTAATTGGTTGACGAGATGTAGTACTCGTGTACGCTTCTTACCTCAAGTCTGGTACTCGTAGTTCAGGACTAGCCAAGTCAAAGCTGGCCCTTCTGCAATTGAACCCCACATCCCTTTACCTTGATACATGTGCATGAGTAGTATATCTCCTATGTAAGTCTTGCTGAGTACGACTTTGTACTCACGTTTTCTTAATCTATGTTTTAGATGAACCCACTGACCCGTGCACACTTTGTGGTATGATCGAGCCCGCCCTAGACCCCGACTAAGTGATCGGGCTGGAGTAAGTCTATGTAAGAGTTATGAGATAGTCGATAGTATGGTTGAGGCGACTTGTCTGTGAATATGGGAGTTCATCACCCATATCATTAGACTTGTGTGCGGACGATGAGGAACCATCTCAGTTGATCATCCGGCCTGGATGGGATTCCCCTCACGTACGATGCTTTCCGAGAACGTTCTGTGCTTGGCCTTGTGTTCTTAGACAAGTGGGTACGGTTCTCGGCTCTCCATATGACTATGTCGTAGCGGGACTTGCATACGCTAACCCCGGGTCCCGACATCCGGCAAGATCCCGAAGATGCTAGCGTCGGCTCAGGGCGACCTCGGGCTCAATTAGCAGGGGGGGTTCGACGGAAATGGTTGCGCTTGTTCTTCTGGACAACACGGCGAGGAAGATGGAGGCCGGTGGCCACGCAGGCGCGGCGGCGCGTTCCGGCACGGGCTTCGGGCGGCGAGCGGAACGGCGAAGGGAGAGGGGGAGGAGGTCCAGAGAGAGGGGGAAATGGTGAGGGGGTACGTGGGCATCTCCACGGAGAGGGAAGGAGGCCTGGGGAGGTCTAGACGCCTCGGGGCATCGAGGTGGCGTCGGCGCGTCCACGGCTCGCCACCGAGCTGCTTGGAGGCGAGGGGAGGAAGAAGACAAGGCGAGGGTGCTGGGATGGGCCGGCCAGGTTAGGTGGGCCTTCTCCTGGGCGTGAGGTAACTTCTCTCTCCTCTGTTTCTTTTTCTTTTCTGTTTTATTTTTCTTTCATTTGTTTGCTCTGATAAATAAATGCCAAGATATTTTATAAAAATCCCCAAACTTTAATTTGGACTTATGTGACATATAACTAGCCACTCCCAAGTTTTGAAGATTTTTGAAATTCAAATAATTTGAATTTCAAATCAAATAGGGTATTTAATTAATTTCCAAGCCCTATTTGGAATATTTGAAAAATCTTGGTGCATGAAGTGGGACCCACTTCACTTTATATGTGATCATGCATATTTATAAGATTTTTCAAAAATACCAGAGGAAATTTTGGAAGAAATTTTTGTCTGGCCATTTAATTAAATTCATTAGGGCTTTTATTTTCCCCAATTTTCAATTTCCTTTGAAATTTCTTCAAGATGCAAAGGGCACTCAAATCCTAGCACTTACCCTAGTTGGGGTTCTGACAACTCGCCCCCACTCAAAAGAATCTCGTCCCGAGATTCAGAAGTCGTCGGGAGGAAGGTGGGGTACTCGGCACGGAGGCGGTCTTCTCTTTCCCATGTTGCTTCCTTCTCGGAGTGGTGTGACCATTGTACTTTCAGAAACTTGATCTTCTGACGACGAGTGAAACGCTCTGCTGAATCAAGAATACGAACAAGGTACTCTCGATAAGAAAGGTTATCTTGGAGATCAAGCGTTTCATGGTCGACTTCGCGGATGGGGTCCTTGAAGCAACGCCTGAGTTGTGACACATGGAATACATCATGTACTCGGGAAAGGTGCGGGGGTAGTTCAAGGTTGTAAGCAACTTCTCCACGTTTAGCGAGAATGCGGAAAGGTCCGATGTAACGTGGGGCCAACTTGCCTTTGATACCGAATCGTTGGGTTCCCTTCAGAGGAGTAACCCGGAGGTAAGCCTTCTCATCAAGATTGTAGCTCTCCTTTCTATGATGACGATCATAGTAGCTTTTCTGACGAGACTGTGCGGCTTTCGATCGATCACGAACAATGCGAACTTGCTCTTCTGCTTCCTTGATCATATCCGGTCCAAAGAATTGTCTTTCCCCGGTTTCTGACCAGTTTAGGGGTGTTCGACATCGTCGTCCATAGAGGAGTTCAAAAGGAGCCATGTTCAGACTAGATTGAAAACTATTGTTATAAGCAAATTCGGCAAATGGAAGAGACTTCTCCCAATTCTTTCCGAATGAGATAACACAAGCTCTGAGCATGTCTTCAAGAATTTGGTTAACCCTTTCGACTTGACCGCTAGACTGAGGATGGAAAGTTGTACTAAAGGAGAGATGAGTTCCCATAGCATTCTGAAAGCTTCCCCAGAATCTAGAGGTGAAAAGGCTACCTCGATCAGAATTGATTTCCAAAGGAACACCGTGAAAAGACACAATTCTAGAGGCATACAAGTCCGCTAACTGGCTAGCAGTTATAGACTCGCGAACGGGAAGGAAGTGAGCAACTTTGGAAAGTCGGTCAATGACTACGAAGATGGCATCATTTCCTTTCTGGGTTTTTGGAAAGCCGGTGATGAAGTCCATACCGACTTTGTCCCATTTCCACTCGGGAATAGGCAAAGGTTGAAGTGTACCAGCAGGTCTTTGGTGTTCTGCCTTAATGCGACGACAAACATCACATTAGCAACAAATCGAGCAATGTCTCTCTTCATCCTAGTCCACCAAAATCTCTGGCGTAGATCTCGGTACATTTTTGTGCTACCGGGATGAATTGAGAGGGGTGTGTCATGGGATTCTTTGAGGATGAGTTTCCTTAGATCCTTATTCTTAGGTACTACCAAACAATTTTCAAAGAATACCGTTCCTTTACTATCTGTGGAGAAACATTTAGCAACTCCGCTAGCAACGTTCTCCTTGATCCGGCGAACACCTCGTGCACGCCTTTGGGCAACTATGATTTGATCCTCAAGGGTTGGTTTCGCCACCAAGTTGAAAAGAGATCCACGAGGAACAATCTCGAGGTTGAGCTTTCTAAATTTCTCATGAAGAAGTGGTTGATACTGTAGTAACATGAGGTTGTTACAATACGACTTACGACTTAGTGCATCAGCCATGACATTGGCTTTGCCTGGGGTGTAAGAAATTCCTAAGTCATAATCTTTTATCAACTCTATCCACCGTCTTTTCCTGAGATTAAGATCTGGCTGGGTGAATATGTATTTGAGGCTTTAGTGATCAGAATAGATCTCACAACGATTACCAAGGAGGTAATGTCGCCAAGTCTTCAGGGCATGAACTACGGCGGCGAGTTCCAGATCATGGGTAGGATAGTTCTCTTCATGTGGACGCAACTGGCATGAAGCATAAGCTACCACATGTCTATCTTGCATAAGTATGCATCCTAACCCTTGTCATGAAGCATCACAATAGATCTCGAAATCCCTTTTGGTGTCTGGAGGTGCAAGTACGGGTGCAGAAGTCAATCTTGTTTTTAGCTCTTGAAAGCTTTCCTCGCACTTGGGAGTCCATTGGAATTTCTTATCTTTCTTGAGGAGTTCAGCTAGAGGCTTTGCAACTTTAGAAAAGTTCTCGACGAAGCGGTGGCAATAGCTTGCTAAGCCAAGAAAACTTCTAACTTGCTTAACCGATTCAGGTGGAGTCCAGTCAAGGACGGCCTGAACTCTCTCGGGATTGACAGCAATGCCTTTTGCAGAAATCACGTGGCCTAAGTAGGTCACTTCTGGTAGCCAAAATTCACACTTGGAGAATTTAGCATGCAGGCGATGCTCTCGAAGTTTCATCAATACCAACCTAAGATGTACTGCGTGCTCTTCTTCGTTCTTCGAGTAGATGAGAATGTCATCAAGATAAACCACAACAAATTTATCTAGGTACTCCATGAAGATCGAATTCATCAAGCGCGAGAATGTGACGGGGGCATTGGTTAAACCGAAGGACATGACGGTATACTCGTAAAGACCATAACGAGTAGTGAAAGCCGTTTTGGGAATGTCCTCGTTCCTGATTTTGATTTGATGATAGCCTAATCTCAAATCCATCTTGGAGAAGACAGAGGATCCAGCAAGTTGATCATAAAGATCATTGATCCTGGGCAGTGGGTACTTGTTCTTTATCGTCGCTAGATTTAGCGGGCGATAGTCTACGCACATCCTTTCTGTTCCATCTTTCTTCGTTACGAACAGAACGGGGCAACCCCATGGCGATGAGCTAGGGCGGATGAAGCCTTTTGCCAACGAAGCATCAATTTGGGTTTTTAGCTCAGCTAACTCATGTGGGGCCATTCTATATGGGCGTTTGGAAATTGGGGCTGTGCCTGGTATAAGATCCAGTATGAATTCTACACACCTATCGGGTGGCATGCCCGGCAGTTCTTCAGGAAAGACATCCGGGAAGTCACGAACCACCGGAATATCTTCAAGGTCTAGAAGGGGAAGCACATTCAAAGTATGCATCTGGGTTCTAGAGCTGGGTGATGTGTAGTCAATGATCTGGCCTGAAGGATGGGTGAGTTTAACTGATTTGTCTTTACAATCAAGGACAGCATTCTGTCTTGATAACGAATCCATGCCTAGGATGACATCAATGTCCGAACACTTGAGGGCTATAAGTGAAGCAAGGAATACTAAACCCTCAATTGCAATTTGATTGCCATGGCTTACTCTATTAGTTTGCCACTTGGAACCAGGAGTTTGAATGACCATTGGAGAAAACATTTCTTCAAAGGGGAACTCATGATGAAGTGCATAACTCTCCAACATGAATGAGTGAGAAACTCCTGGATCGAAACGAACGGAGGCGGGGACATGATTGACTCAGAGTGTGCCAAGAATGACGTCAGAAGCAGCAGTGGTTTCCTCAACTGAGATTTGATTCACATATCCACTACCTGTGACTGAAATCTCTGCTAGAAAGGTTTTGGTGGTTGATTTCTTTGGAGGCTTGGGTCGAGAATGACGTGGTGCCATCAAGACCTGAGGGCATTGACGAAAGTAATGGCCTGGAAGACCACACTTAAAGCATACCCTGTCTGAATTGCTGGGAGTGGGATTACTTGGTTGCACACCATCATTCCGGGGAGGAAAAATGTGTTGAGGTGGATGACATGTATTCGGTGGTGGCCTCTGGAGAAGGTTTTGAGGTATGACACTGGTTGGAATCCAAATTCGGCGTTTCTGAGGGGCTGAACTTGAAGAAGGGGCATGCTCAAGAGCATGTTGCGAGACTCTTCGAACACTTCATTGCCATGCTCAGCTCTGAAGGATCTGTTGACTAAATCCTCAAAGATGGCAAATTCAAGGAGGTTGAAATCATGGCGAAGGATGGGGCTAAGTCCCTTGCGGAACCTTGCCTGCTTTCTGGCATCGGTGGTGATCTCATCTTGGGCATAACGAGCAAGACGGTTGAACTCTCTCACATACTCATGAATGGACATCTCTCCTTGAGTCAGATTGCAGAACTCTTCCTTCTTGCGCTCCATCAACTCATCCAGAATATGGTACCCTCGAAAGGCAACACAGAACTCCTGCCAAGTCACTACGTGACCATCTGGCTTCATAGCAACATAGTTCTCCCACCATTGGAGAGCAGCACCTTCCAGGAAGTATACCGCGAAAATAACTCGGTCATCGGGAGCAACATGTGTAGTATCAAGCTTACGCTCGATGGAACGGAGCCAATCATCAGCTTCAAGGGGCTCAGAAGAACATCGGAATACCGGTGGCCTGAGGAGGATGAAGTCCTGAATGCTCACAACCACATTGCGATGATGGGCAGTATTCTGCTCGATGAGCTCCAGAAGGCGTGTTTGATCACGTCGATTCCACTCAGCTTCCATCATGATTTCCTCCGCAAAAGGCGGTGGTAGAGGTTCATCATCATTTCGATTCCAAACACGGTCTCGATTCCGAAGAACAGCACTACGAGTTCCACCTGACATCCTGTGTGATAAAGATCAACAATCAGAACAGGTTGTATGATGGAATCAAAGACAAGAAGGACATGATGAAGACGGAAAAGAGTATAATGCGAAGGCAATGACTCAAAGAAACACGAAACAAATCCGGTAGCATAACGGCTACACCGGGATGGAAAACAAGAAAACCTCGAGAAGATGGGACAGAACTTCTTCAAGGAACTCAAAGACACGAAGACTCTGGACGACCACAACAATCCTATGGCTACAAGGAAGCACTCAACGAGATGTTCTAGTCAGACATAGATGAGCCTAGTCCTATCATCCCGTAGAAAATATAAGGGTGACCAAGAACTCAGATCGATGAGGGTAAGGAGAAAAAGAAGCCTTACGTTGATCCCTTATACCCAGAGTAACTATATAACTATAGAATGCTAGACTCGACACCGACCAAGGGTCGAATAATCCTAAAGACAGTCCTGATCTGATACCAAGTCTGTCGGGACCCGGGGTTAGCGTATGTAATTCCAGTCACGATACAATCACATGGAGAGCCGAGAACCGTACCCACTTGTCTAAGTAGACAAGGCCAAGCACAGAACGTTCTCGGTAAGCATCGAACGTGAGGGGCATCCCATCCAGGCCGGATGATCATCTGATATGGGTCCTCATCGTCCGCTCACAAGTCTAGATGCTTATGGGTGGTGAATCTCATACTCATAGACAAGTCGCCTCAACCATGTTATCGATTGAATCCTAACTCTTACATAGACTTACTCCAGCCCGATCACTTAGTCGGGGTCTAGGGAGGGCTCGATCATACAACAAAGTGTGCACGTGACAGAGTCACGAGCAATCGCATCGCGATGCCCCAAGTTGCGCACATCTAAGGGCCACTTGGTGTATAAAAGACCGCCAGCCAGATCACAACTAAGGTCTCGAAAACCCATACTAAGACATGCATGTTATAAACATACACACAGCACACATGCCTAGTATGAACAGCAGGTATCATCACATAACTCTACAAAGTACTTCTTTATTTACTTACACATAGAGTATACAAAGATCACATGTATGTGATCAACATTACATCATACAACGGAAGCAAATTAGGTCTGAGTACAGACAAGTTTAACAAATGGCTTCGAGAAACCTTGTAAACATACATGCCCTTCCACGAGGGACCAGACTGCTGTCAGGAACTATACTAGCTTAGTCAACGTCGAGCTTCAGGTCAGTGACTCCATCGGGGTCTGGTTTTTCATCTAAAACATAGAATAAGCAAACGTGAGTACAAAGTCGTACTTAGAAAGACTTACATCAGAACTATACTACTCATGCTCAAGTTTCAAGGTAAAGGGAGGTGGGGTTCAACAATGCAGAATTGCTAGCTTTGACTTGGCTAGTCCTGAACTACGAGTACCAGACTTGAGGTAAGAAGCGTACACGAGTCCACTATCAAGTCTCCAACCAATACACCACTATGGTTACTTCCTCGACTTCCCCACGAGGAGCACACCATGGCACTCACGCTTATCTTGCGAGTTTTATAAGTATCCATTCAAGTTGTCTAATAATCAGGTACAGGTTCCAAGTAGTCCTTAACCGCGGACGCGGCTATTCGAATAGTTTTGTTAACCTTGCAAGGGTGTAAGCTACACACACATGACCATCGGTTACCGCCAGGTCTCGCCACCGTTCAAGAGGTGACAGCAAGGATGTTCACCACGACACTTCGCTCACAACCGGTCTATTCCAGGAGTCGACTATCTGAGTTTGTCACCGCTCGAGAGTCCGGCCGGATCAACGAAACGGACCCAGACAATGTAGGCAACCGAGACGCCATCTCTGACAGATGGTTTCACTTTCTCACAGATCCACCCACATATCTAGGATGATGCAACATTTCCACTCACTCTTTTTCTATGCATATGTCAAATGGAAGGCCCGAACTAATGTGACTCCTGGACGTCAACACGGATCAAGGTACTAGGCCGAGAGGGGTCAATGAGCCCAATGTGTGGTTGTACTCTTTGTCTTGGATTACCATACAAGAACTCGGTGCTTAAGGCGGTGTTCAACGAGACAACCCACTGTGTACTCCTACACAGCCTCACATCGTTCACCTTGTATTAGGGTGGATTCACCAACACGTTATCATTAGCATCACTGTGATCATCCATCCCGACTCACAATCATAACATCCTCATTGTATCACTAAGCAGCAATAAGCAGTAACAATTGTAGGGGCCACATGCTCATCTGTCAACTCCTAAATCTGCTAGGATTGTGGTTTACTTAATACGGTGACAAAATGATAGGTCATGCATCGGAATGGGTTCAACTATGCGATAGAACGTGTCTCAGTGATCTCCTAAACATGCATAAGCGAGACTGAGAGGGAAGTAGGATTTTATAGACATGATCAATGGGGGTTTGCTTGCCTTGCTGATGATACACGGGGTTTACCGAACTTCTTCTCCTTCGGGGGTGATCACCGTCTCGGATCGTCTGTCACCGGAACAATCAATCAACAAAGGGGGCAACATTGTAATAGAATGCACAAGCACATGATTATGTTGTCCATGATGTGAATGGTGTTGATTTGTAGCAAATTCAATTTAAATGAAGTGTATTGCATTTGGAATGCAATTTCAAACTCCACATATGAAGTTCAAATTAACCAATTTGCATTTGATATTGTTTGATCATTTGAAACCATGTGATCATGTGTGTGATATGCTTCTGAAGTTCAGGTGATCATGTTTGCATTGTAATGGTTAAAATTTGAATTGCATTTGAATTAAATTTGAATTAATTCCATTTAATCCAAATAGCAAAAGCTACTGGTCCCATTTTAAAATCAACTCAAACATAGTTGAAAGTGGGAAATTTGGATATCTTATTTTCTGCTGATCATTTTTCATATATTATATGTTATATTTGGAGTTCATATGAATTTATTGTGAATTTCCAAAGTTTGGCTATTTTTCTGAATTTTATGGATTTATTTTAATTCTATTAATTCATTTAAACTCTGGAAATTGAATTATTGCATCATGCTGATGCAAGCATGACATCAGCAGGGGGGGCTGACATGTGGGGCCTACATGTCAGTGGCCCAGTGTTTTAAAATCTGTTTAATTAAAAGTGAACAGGGGTTAAGGGGGGCTGGCCCACTTGTCATTGGGCTAGGGGGGGATTAGCTGGCTAATGGCCTTGGGCCCACTGTCCAGAGAGAGAGAGGAGGGGTTAGGGCCCGGGTTAATGGCGAGCTCGCCGGAAAGTCACCGGAGCTTCGCCGGAGTTCCACTTTCGGGCACGGGGTGGGGCTGCGAGGGTATGGGCGTGCTTCTCTCGTCGACGCGCACCCACTGGTGCTAGGAGGGGTTCCAGAGGAGGCCCGTGGCAATGGATACAACAGCCAAGGCGGCGACCGGCCACTGGTCGAGACGAAGACGAGCTAGGGGGCTCGGGAGGAGGCTTGGAGTGGGGGAATCGACGCGGATGCTCACCCTGGAGCTCAAGACGGTGACGACGGCGTCTGGGAGTGCGCAGAGACGATGAATTCCGCGGCAGCCTTCTCCGGCTCCGGCGAGATCCTGAAGAGGCTAGCGTCGACTCAGGGCGACCTCGGGCTCAATTAGCAGGGGGGTCCGACGGAAACGGTTGCGCTTGTTCTTCTGGACAACACGGCGAGGAAGATGGAGGCCGGTGGCCACGCAGGCGCGGCAGCGCGTTCGGCGCGGGCTTTGGGCGGCGAGCGGAACGGCGAAGGGAGAGGGGGAGGAGGTCCAGAGAGAGGGGGAAATGGTGAGGGGGTACGTGGGCATCTCCACGGAGAGGGAAGGAGGCATGGGGAGGTCTAGACGCCTCGGGGCATCGAGGTGGCGTCGGCGCGTCCACGGCTCGCCACCGAGCTGCTTGGAGGCGAGGGGAGGAAGAAGACAAGGCGAGGGGGCTGGGCTGGGCCGGCCAGGTTAGGTGGGCCTTCGCCTGGGCGTGAGGTAACTTCTCTCTCCTCTGTTTCTTTTTCTTTTCTGTTTTATTTTTCTTTCATTTGTTTGCTCTGATAAATAAGTACCAAGATATTTTATAAAAATCCCCAAACTTTAATTTGGACTTATGTGACATATAACTAGCCACTCCCAAGTTTTGAAGATTTTTGAAATTCAAATAATTTGAATTTCAAATCAAATAGGGTATTTAATTAATTTCCAAGCCCTATTTGGAATATTTGAAAAATCTTGGTGCATGAAGTGGGACCCACTTCACTTTATATGTGATCATGCATATTTATAAGATTTTTCAAAAATACCAGAGGAAATTTTGGAAGAAAATTTTGTCTGGCCATTTAATTAAATTCTTTAGGGCTTTTATTTTCCCCAATTTTGAATTTCCTTTGAAATTTCTTCAAGATGCAAAGGGCACTCAAATCCTAGCACTTACCCTAGTTGGGGTTCTGACAAGAGACCTCTACACCACCATGATCGTCTCCAGGATGTGTCGTGAGTTGTCCCCCTTGGACCATGGGTCCATGATCAGTAGCTATGTGATGTCTTCTCTCCAATCTTGTGCCTCAATTCTTAGACGTTGTGAGCTACCCTACATAATCAAGGCACTTATGTATTAGTTTGTGTTGCTATGTTGTGTTTGTTGGGATCCGATGGATTATGAGATTATGTTCATATTGTGATAAGTAATATATTTGGTTTACCTTTATGTTTTAGTTCTTGAGTATTCTTGCATGTTCCCCGTTACGTTTGTTGCTTTGGCCAAGTAGTAGATTGTAACTCCAAGAGGGAGCGTTATGCTTTATTGTGGGTGCATGCCCCCTGATGTCTAGCTTGAGTGACAGAAACATGAGACTAGGGGATGTGATGTTTCCACCAGGGAGAAAACAGCGATGCTTGTAACAGCGGTTGCAATGATTGCTTACATTACGCATAGAGTGATAATGCAGCTGTCTGTTGCTTTGAGCCTACAGTTCAGCTAGGGTTCGTAGCTTAATACCAGAGAGGTGTTCTGGATAGATATCTCAAGGTGGATGATTGGTGAGTAGATGCTGATGGATAAACGGTCTACTCGTTTTGGTGTAATGCCCATATGATTGAGCCTCTAGCTTTCTTGTAGCATAATTAGCATTGCGGTGCGTTTATAATTCTGTCAATTGTCCAGCTGTAATTTGTTCGCCCATCATAGTTGTTTATCGTCTTTTGGAAGAGAGATGTCACTAGTGAAAGTCATGGGACCCCGGTCCATATTTCCACCATAGTTTACACCGTTCACCTTTACTGCTTTTATGTCCTTTTCGTTGCAATCACCATTATTATTTCCATCCTTGTGTTTTGATCCTTTGTAACAACAAGACCAGAGATATTGACAACATCTCTGACTCATTGGGAGCAAATTTATTTGTTTCTGTGTGCAGGGCCACGTCAACTTACGCACCAGGTGAATTTCTGGCGTTGTTGTCACCTTCTTGCGGTCTTTGGAGTCGTACTGAAGACAAACCTTGGTATCTTCACCAAGGAAAATTTGCTTCTATCTACATAATAACCTTCCACTTAGGGTAATCAACGAGGAGGTGTTATCTACACCCATCAGGTCTCCTGGGACGCTGTTGGGCTATGGACGTTCAGGATGGGCTATCGTCGGAGGGTTATGCCCAGCTGATTGCGCTCTGGGACATCATGATCGCATGGGATTTGAGGCATGGAGTTCTGGACAAGGCGTTGTGTCAGTGGCAGGGGAATGGTCACTAGTCAGCCAAGTCGGCATATCACATGTTCACGATGGGGTCGGTGCTGATGCCGATGGCTAGGGAGATCTAGCGTCGTAGAGCGCCGCTGAAGTGTAGGCTGTTCAATATGCTGGCTAGCCAATAGAGAGTATGGACGGCGGACCGTCGAGTCTGGCATGGCCTGCAAGAAGTCACATGGTGATGTTTCGTATGTCACCAGGAGGAGGATAGGGTAGATCACATCATTCTTCAGTGTGTCTACTCGCGTCAAGTTTGGGGGTTGATATTTGCGCGACTTGGGATTAGTTTGGAGTTGGTGCCCGCTATGGATAGCCAGCTTGTGGACTGGTGGATTGCGTCGAGGAGGAGGTGCCCGCTAGTGGATAGGAGAGACTTCGATTCCCTAGTGGTCATGGTGAGCTGGCACTTTGGAGGCAACGGAACGATCGTGTGTTTGGGCGGCAGCACGGCGGGCTCAACACTAATCGGATTGTTATTGAGATTGTTGACGACTGTAGGGTCCTTAAGATTATCCGAAGTGCAAATCATGCGATTATCAAATAGAGGTGTAGATGTAGGTGTGGGAGTGTTGTATCTGCTATGTTGTGTGTGGCCGGTCTTTTTTGACTGCCGCCTCTCTTGTACATTGTTTTTCTCTCTTTCGCGTACTCTCGGAAAAAAAAAGGTTGTATATAGCCTTGGATTAAGAATGATTGAAAGTTGCTCACCCCAACAAGACAATCACAATTTGATGTTAAGCATTTTACAATTGATTGTTATCTTTGGAACAAAATTACTCACGCCTTAGAGATCGCATACAATCTCAGACTGAGATCGTCTAGAAAACAAAATTGTTCATCTCAACGAAACAGACAACTTTCATGCTGATCACTTTTTAAACAACTTCCATGCTGAACGCTTTTCCATTTGAGGTCAGCCTTAGAAAACACCAACAGGGTGCTTAAGATCGCATTCATATGAGCCACATGCACTGCAGGAAAACATGCTATAAATAGAGATATTTAATCTAGTATTTGGACAAACCACAGTGGATCAGATGAAATTTCACACAGGGGAAAAAGAATTTACAAAAGAATAGCTCGCAGTGCAATTCTGTTGCCTAAAAAACAGAAAATGCACTATCCTCGAAAAATAATCTAGAGGCACGTGTCAAACTATATCCATCACTGATAGCGATTTGATGCAGGCTGACGTGCTTCAGTGCAAAGCCGTGGTTTGCGTGCGTGTATATCCCAAGTCTCTTTGGCATACTCGATGCCTGAAATAACTTACATAATTACACAGTTGCACTTGGATTCCAACTTTGGAGGCTTCATATTATCAGATGCCCTTGTGATTCCTGAAGCAGAACGTACAGGTGAAGGATCTTCGCCGATGGATTCTTTCACAGAGGTCTCTGTGGTAGTTGCTGTTTCACCTTCCAATCTTTTCCTTTTAACCTTACGATTTGGTGTTCTTCTGTGGGGCAGCTTAAGGAAACCATTCTCGTCTGGAATGGACTTCCCTACGATGGTAACAGTTGGTCGAGTGCGTTCTGATTCTTGCTCGTGCTCCAGCGCAATTGTTGCTGCCTTGTATGCCAGATCATGAACGATAGAACTACAGAAGAGAATTGTATCAGTAGCTTCTTCTAAAGTGAAGCACCTCTGAATTTGTTCGCTCGACCCTTCTACTGCCTGAGGTGATTTTTCTACAAGGTAGAGAGAATGATTAGGTTAAATATAAATATACTCCAAAGAAAGCGACATGAAAAAGTAGTATATATACTCCAAAGAAAGCGACATGAAAAAGTAGTAGCAAGGATTTTTCCCTATATATATATTCACTGGTTATATCTAAAAGAACACAACAAGAGTCATACGTTATGTCCAAGAGAAAATGTGTTGGGCATAAACGTACCTAGAGATTGGTATCATAAATGCAACAGCATATTGGATGTGAAAAAATGTATAAATCTCTTCTCGCTAATACTTCCAGTCACTCATTTATCATTTATGTTTCTTCTTCAGAGCAAAATGCATGCACCAAAACATACTAATTTTTCTATCATTCATAACTTTCTTTTCCGAACATATGCATAAAGTAATAATCAAACTTGCATGCCAGAGACCATGCTAATGTCACTCCTAGTCTATGTACAAGCAGGGGTAGTATTAGCACCAGCTACTTTAGGACAACTAAAGATGATTCTCAGAAAGACTTAACTAAAAATGATTCTCTGAAAGATGAGAGACACAACACATAATCGATGCATAAAGGATAAACATGAGTTCTGAGAAAAAAAATTAGAAACTTGATTGAGTAAACCGAAATTAGAAACAGCCCAAATACATACCAGTAGGAAGTTCTATTATGCTAGTTCCTGTCCTAGAAACCAACACATCTTCCTCCGAGATGGCAGACACACAACAATCATCCAAGATGTGCTCCTCAACCGAATCCTGAACTGCTTCAGATTGCATTAGAAGTGTATCTAAGTTCACCTCACTTGGATACTCTGGAGTGTCATCATCCAAGATGTGTTCCTCAACTGAATCTTGAACTGCTTCAGATTGCATTCGAAGAGTATCTAAGTTCACCTCACTTGGATACTCTGGAGTGCCAACAAAACAGCATTGAATGGTATCAGAAGTATCTTCATCTAATTTTAGCATGGATCTTTCCTCAGAAGCTGAAGATTCTAGGACATTAATTGGCATTTCCATCTCCAACGAACACAAATTAGTGCTGGAGTGATCGTTGTCAGCCATCCCACCCATCCTATGGTTCTGACTTATTACATCTTCTGTCTCACTCGACCTATCAAAGCTCGAGGAGTTCAAGTCAGCAGGGATGTCATCATTGACAATAGGCCGTGCAGTGGACAAAAACTCAACAGCATTTGACAAAGCATCCTTACTAGAGCCATCTTCTCCAGTAGAAATCACAGTTCTTGAAACGCTACTTTCCAAAGTGTCAATTCGGGAACAAGTGTCTTCAATTGCATCACTCTGATGGCAAAATGAAGCTGAAGAACCACTAACTGACATATCTGACACCGAAGCTATGCTTTGATGACTCATGGTACTGCTTAGTTGAGCTTTCTCGAAGTCACCCTTCTTACCGCTCCTAAGGCGCTCAAAGCGTGCATCTGATTGCCTAGAAGACCCTAAATCAATGGAAGAAGCTGAAGAGCTGTCACGTCCAAAGCTACGCTTCATCATATTTATACTATCTCTCGTATAATATGGCTCAGAACAAACAATATTTGTAGCAGCTAGGGCCCTCCCTTCCATGACCGGCCATTTGTTGCTGCTTGATTTCTGGTGTAAGAGTACTGATATCCCAGCACTTTCAACCTTTGGAAACGGATGGGTAGTTGATTCCAGTTGATGAGAATTATCACCAAATGCAGTTTCAGATACAGCTTCATTAAGGCATGGGGGTAATCCATGATTGCAGCTATCCATTTGGCCTCCATAATGGCCATGATCCACTGATGTTGGTCCTGTTTGTTGATGATCACTTACGCTAGATCGATTAAATGAGATATCATCATTTTCCAGTAAGGAGTCAGATACATGATACGGCATCATATTCTCCTCATGATTCACTACTTCCTGCCCCAGCAGCATGTCCTCATCTGTATCCACCATCGACTGATCTGGATGACATTTTCCTGTACAATCAGCTAGAGATTCATTGTTCACTGTTTGATGACCAAGAGATGCCTGTTTGCTGTAGTTTACAGTATCTGGGGCAATAGAAGGTTCAGATTCAACATAAGGCCCAGAATTTACAATTTTATCATCATGTTGATGTGCTTCTGAAGTCCATAACATATAGTCTGCAGAAAATCCTCCAACCTTTGAAGAGCATTGTTCACAACAGTCACCTTTTCCATCCAAATCGATCACATTGAAAGACTTCCCACATCTACCGCAAGTAGCCATTTCACCATGCCCAACCTGAGAACTATTTGCACCATCATATGCCATTCGATTAGCTGCCCATCTTTCCATATCAAAGTCATGTTTGCCACTTTTCACGTATTTTACTGCGATAGGTGAATCTTCTACATATTTTGTGCTCTTATTGTAACAGGTTTCCTCATTCAACTCATCCAACTTATCAAACATAAATATGTCCTCGTGAACTCGAAGGCCATCATCTGCTTCCCATTCACCAACAAGATCCTGTTGCTCTTGGTCGCTTTCCATGTAAGGGCCAAAAGTAGCACCATGCTCAGAGCTTGCATTACTGCTAGTTGTCATAGAGGAATTGTGTGAGACCATAGGCTTGTGCACATTATTCATTTTGCCAGCACCAAATGTAGTGGCAGGGACACTTGATAGAAGTGGCCGGAACCTATCTTGAGGACCTTTCCGATGATCCTAGAAAAGTAAGAACACGTTTCTCATCTTAGACGCAATTTAAGGAAATTTGGAACACACTACAGAATAGTAAGTCTCAACTTGCAGTAAAAGCACATTTGCATCATGCAAATAAACAATGGAACAACCAAGGAGTAATTATGTTTGGTAGAATAAGCTATACTTATTTGGTGAAAAAAGGATAAGAGAGCAATTTACTGTATCATACAATATCAGATTGGATGAATAAAAATTCCATGAGTTAAGCAACTTAGTCATAAAAAAGGTAAAAGAACTTAGTCACTGGAACAGGAGCATTTGTCAACCAAATATTCAGGATGAACAAATGTTTTCGTTTCAACCAATGTTTTCTTTTAAACTACTCTTGACTGTTAATTCATAATGGCACCCGTCCAAAGCATTTAACCCTAAATACAGTTGGTGTAACTGTTGTTTCCTTGTCAAAGTATAATAAAATAAATTACGGAAGTCCCTGGATTCCTCCTATGAGAAGGTGCAACGGCTAGGAATGTAAAAGGGACTAAATTGTCAAGCTTCATGCACTAGCCAGCGCAACCAATAGTCCGAACTGATAGAAAGGGCTAGGCAATCCATATATACACTTTAACACCCCCTCTCACGTGTGACGCGGAAAGTCAACCATGTGAATAAACTCAAGAGGTATGGCTCGAGAAGCCTATATGTGAACATAGAGGGGGCAACAACAAGTTTTTGGATAAATTGCGAAAGCCAAGACTTGAACTCAAGACCTTAGGCCCTGATACCATGTCAAGCTTCATGCACTAGCCAACGTAACCAAAAGACCGAACTGATGGTAGGCAATCCACCTATACACTTCAACAAAAACCAGGGTAAAAGAGTTTACAAGGCAGTGTCGTATAACTTAAGTAGAAATAATCCATCATCCTACTAAAAACTGGGCAACACTTTTTTAGGGAAAAACAGGAGAACACTTACCATCAACCAAACAGCAGAATCAAATGACCGTTTTGGGGCTGAGATAGGGGAAAAATTCTTGGACAGCTTCTTTGATGATGCAATACTTCTCGTCTTCATCACTGCCAAGCTCTTTTTTACAGCTGGGCTGCTGGAATAGCCAATTGATATAGACTGCATTGAGTCCATATCATCATCACCAGACGATGTTGCAGACGCTTTGCTGTGTGTGCTCAATCGATCTCGTTCAATGCTATGTGATGAACTGGCTCTTCTAGTTGGAGTAGGAGACATTGATTGCCTTCGACCTCTTGAACCCGTATCTAGTCCACTGAAAGATGTAGGGGATCCACCCCTTGAACGGGATACCGGACGACCTGGTAGAGATGTACGAAGGTTTGGAGGTGCATCATAAGAGAAAGCAGGATCATTGGATTGCCATCCTTGAGGTTTTGGGGAAGATCTAGCTTTAACGGGAGAGGCTCCCCTTGTTCCATTTAATGCTGAGCCACTTGAACCAGTACTCATCCTGCTAGAGACTGGACTTGCAGACCTTCGTTGGAGTGTCACTATCTTAGCAGCTGGAGGGGTTGAAGGTCTTCGCAATGGCGTTGGTGGTTGAACAGAAAGTGGTGGACTAGCACGAGAAGCTGAAATAGGCGATTTTGTCCTTGCCATAGAGCGTGGTGACAGGCTAAGCCTATTTGGGCTTGCACTGCTTCTACTCGACCTTTGAGCATTATCCATCTGTGTATGGACAATAGGTAACAAAACGGGTGGGTATTTGTTGCAAGGCCACATTAAGAATTCAAGAGCAAAAACTATGCCAAACATACCGTGGATGACCTCATGATATGTGTGGCCTTACTCTGAGCTCTACCCCTGGAAGCCTGGCCAACAGACTGTTCTTCTTCGTCATCTAATGAACGGAAAAGTGGAGTCTCTGGAGGAGTCAACAGCCTGTTAATTGAAAAGACAGAAGGCGATTAAGTCGTTTACACATGCAAGATTTGCATAGAGTGAGTGTAAGAAGTATAATCTTAGCCAAATTTGAATGAAGTAAATAAAATACTTGTAAGCGTCACAATACCATATTATGCTCAAGTCTATATGCTACGATTCTGAGAAATGATAATCCAAAGCCATGAGCAAATTGTATCGTAGTACCCATCGAAAGTATTATATAAATAAGGCATTTGTTAACCCGCTTTAAACCATGGGCGAAGCTGGAGGCGAAAATCATTTGGGTTACCTCTGTTGGTTATGGTGCAATCTTCCACTAATGAGCAATGTCAAGTAATTTAACGATTGTTTGATGAATTTCATCGGGCTCACCTGAACCGAACGCTTCTACCAGCTCTGCCCTGCTCTAAAACACGAAAGGTATTATTATGTGCTTAGATTATCATTTTGCAATGTTCCATCTTATTACTGTAGCAAACAGTAGTGACCTTCGTTCAAGTCTTCAGTTCACAACTTTGTAGATCCCAGGCGCAACGACCGAGAACTGGTAGGTGCCGGTAGTGGTCGGGGCGTTACAGTTGGTATCATAGTCGACCCTCACGGTTACACGTGATGTGTGCAAGTCAGTGAGGCTTACATGGGCTACATGTGGATGCAAGCACTGGCGCGCACAGACGTGTGTCAAAAGGGAACGTTCCTGTTGGGCCGACGGGGACGTTGGTTCCTTTGAGGGAGAGTGTATGTGACATCCCAAGCTCAATAGGAATGATAGACTACTCATAATAATAAGGTGCACTTACTTTTCTGGGAGCCCATAAAAAAAGAACCTCAAAGTTAAGTGTGCTTGGCTTGGAGCAATTTAAGGATGGGTGAACTACTGGGAAGTTGTTCAAGGTGCGCACGAGTGAGGACAAAGTGCGCAAAAAAGACTAGTGTTGATATGTGAGGACAGTCTAGATCCAAGGCACAATGACCGAGATTTGGTACGTGCCAGTAGTGGTTGGGGCATTACAGTGCACTTTGGGTACCACCAGATTGTCCGGTCCCACCCACCGGGCCGTCCGATCGGCCCCAAGAGCGCTTTCGGTGGTTGCTTCAGTTGCCACCATACTTTCCGGTCAAGAGTACCGAACTGTCCGGCCTCCTGTACCGGACTGTCCGGTAGTGCTGCATACGAGCAGGTTTTAGGCAAGGCCCATGTAATTGGACCTATATATATCCCTTCCCCTCATCCATTTTAGGGTTAGCTGAGATTAGAGACTTGAGAGAGCTTAGCTCAATCTACCTCCCCTAGTAGGATCCCTCCATCTTGGAGAAGAACCTTGCTTGCATGGTTGCCAAGACCTCCATCTATTGGAGAAGAATCCCCCAAGTGGATTATCAAGACCTCCTTAATTGGGGAAGAACTATCTCTCAAGCACTACTTTGTATCTTTATTTCCCTTGGTGTTCTTGGATCTTGGTACACCTCTTGTATTGTCTTGGATGTGAGGGATACTTGGTGTGGATCTTGTCCAATTAGTGTTATTTTTGTGTTCTCTTGTGGATCTCCCTTGTGTTTTTTGTTTTCTTCCTCAAATCCACCTCCAATTCGTGAAGTTCGGGCAAACCTAGAGGCTTGGTCCTTACCCCATATCACTCCAGGTCATATACAAGTGACTTTTCATAAAACTTTTAAACTGATTGCCAATATGATTAATTATATATATACACACATATATGTTTGTTTACAAAAGTATTTTCAGAATAGAATATTATACGTTTGTGTATATATATGATACACTATAAATTAGTGGTCAAAGTTGCATCTTGAAGACCGTGTCGATGTCCTAAACTTCACTTATTTGTGAACTGAAGGGACTACAGTGACATCAAACGAAAGTCTATACCGCAATTTAGCATTAACACTTCTATGAGAACAGGCCTGGTATTTCCTCCACAGCACCCAAAGGATATGGACTATGAAATTATGTTGATGGTCAAACCACAGAGTAGCTACTGTTGTAAACCTTTGATTCACATCCGGATAACCACCATGCTAAAGATAGCCAGACACAGTGCCTATCAAGGATTAAGGTTGAGAGTTGAGACAAGAGAATAACTGACTTCATTCACCTTTCATGGCCTGCACATATGAATTATACCTCCTAAATTGACACCCAAGGTATTGTACTCTTGTAACTATGAAACACTCTAATACGAGTATCTGAATCATACTTTCTTAATCGTTACTGTTTCAAACTATGCCTTCCTAATTCTATTTCTAACTCATCTTTCCCGCTTCAAGTCATCTCCTTCCTGAACTCTTCCCAAGCTGACTGTTGAATCTCATTTGGCGTCTCTTTCCTGTACAGAACTAAAACATACCAATTGTAGATCTTGTTGGCCGGCCAGCCACAATGCATCTGATGCCAGTTTGAGGCAATGTATGTCCACAACAGTACACATTCTTTTTTTACTTAAAATTAAGGAAAATTCGCATACTTAGCAAATAAGTGAAGAGTTCAGATTGACTCCAATTGTTATGACAGTGGATTGTTTTTAGTGGTCAAACTGAAATGACGAATGGAGATGAGGAATAATACCACGGTGCATGGAATTTACACAACAAATCGGGGTCCAATGTTGCTTGAAAAAGGGATATATAACATATGACCATGGTAATAGTAAAAATTATTTCGTTCATTGAAAATATGCATTTATCACTGAAAATGCCCCTTATGCAGATATAGGATGTTGAGACAATTGAAGAAGAGGTTATCACAATATTTCAGTATTTTCTTCAATTGACTAATGATTACAATACCATGTTATCTTGAAGCAATATCACAACTACATGTGCATGACACAAACTCACAACAAAACAAAGATGAACAAACTGCCTAGTTATTACAAAGCATGTAGCCCACTGAGGCTTTATACTGTGTGCAATTATCCCAACCTTAGATTGAACCAAGAGATGACACAAAGGACAAATTACACGACAAAAGAGAGGCTAAAGAGTTCCTCATGATGAGACTCGTCTCATCTATTAAACAACTAATTCTCACAAGTATTGCATGGCTACAACTACAAACCATGGCCCACCGAATCATTGACTTTGAGCTACCACCTACTGGGCAAATGATCGATGATTGCTATTTTATGGTAGTTTGCTCTTCATTAAGTGTGGTAGCTAATTATCAAGATACTAGACACAAAATGTGGATAGTGTGAAACCATAACTGCAACTTGATTTATATTAGTTTCCTTTTCATGTGCACACAAAGCTATTGGCCGAATCAAGCGACACAAGGTACAGCAGCATTGCCTTTTCCCCCTTATCACCAAATTGTTTTAGTCGATCTTCTCGAAGTTAGATGGCTAGCCAGATTTGTTGCAGCTAGCTCCAATAAATGTATTGTGCAAAGCAGATAGCAAAACAAGCAATAGAACAGCTAATCTCCCAAATATATCAAGCAGATGTTCATGACCAGCAGAAGGCTACATAAACAATACATTAATTAAAAGAAAGCAAAACAACATGTGCTATTAAGTTTCCATACCACTCATAATCATTTTTATCACCATCCACCTTAAGAAAATCATGGCTTTTCCCTCGTGCTGGGACATTGATACCAAGCTTAACATCTGGGAAAAAGCTCAATTTTGCTGGTAGACATGAATAAAAAAAGTAAGTATCAATAGTGCCGCAATATTAACACATGGGAATAGGACATTACAAAAATAAAAATAGAACTACATTATGGTATAAGGAGGAGGGTATCTATGAGCATTACAGATGGATTCATCAAAATCCTCGGATGGTTCCAGTAAGAAATTCTCAATCTCAGTTTTCTGCATATCAGCGAATAATGTGAGCTCATCATCATTTGGTTTAGCAGGCAGAACATTCCCGAAACCATTAACCCTCTTGTGAGGAGACTCCCTTGACCGTGAGGGTGAATGTGGCATCTTTTATAGCTTCTTAGTCTCTCCAAGTGCTTATATGCTCCTTCTGACACATCAGACCCAAATCATAGCCCGAGCTGCAATATACAACAGTGTTTTTCAATAACTAAATAAACCAAATTTGCACCAAAACAGAAGACATGTAAGGGGCAAAGAAGAAAAAAAGGTATGTTGATTTCATCATGAAATGTCAATAAAGAATCCATCACATTGCCAAATGAAACTATCGACCCTATTAAACCAACAAATCTATAATAATTCAAACAGAACGAACCAACTAAAAAGGTACTAAAAACACCCAAAAGTTGGACCTGCAGTTTCGCCCACATAAGAACCCGGCCTTCCTAATCCAACATCTCTGGATGAAAGCATCAGCAACATGGAGAGGGGTTCCTTTGGTAAAAAATGGATGGGAAAGCAAAGAACCAAAAGAGGGCAAAAACTAACGTTGGTATTCTACAATCTAAAACACACCTATTGCATGCAACGACTGAACAAACAACAAGACTTTTATAGAAAAAAGGTAGTGGTAATAATATTAATATCAAGAAGATACCAATTACACCCAGCATCTGCAACCCGGTATCAACAATTAGTCAAGACACAAGACCTAAACAGTATTTAGTAAAGTTCAATAGAAATCAAAAACAGTAAATCCAAAAAGCAAAAAATAAACTGAAATTCAACAGTTTAACACCACCCATCACCCAAAACATAAAATTGCATCAGCCATGCATATGAAGATCCAAGACGACCAGTCATAAATCAGCAAGGAGTACAAAACAAGAGATCGATGTCAAACAGAGCAAACATAAATTATAAACAGAATCTAACAACCGATAAACCACACAAAAGAAAGCTCAACAAAAAAGGACACAACAAGCAAGTTCAGTAAGAGTGGTTGCCAGAGTAGTTGTCCCATTCAATAACCACAAATTCCGTAGAACTGGGCACAAGAACGCCGGCAGGAAGACATTATGGACAATAATTGGCTTAAATTTACCACAATTCACAGCTAAAACAAGCAAACTGGATCTAACAAGCTAGTAATATGAAGGAAAAAAACAAGAACCATCAAAAGGCCACCAATTACGGATAAATCTTGCCCCGCATACCACCTCTCAACTACCCTCATTCACGCACACAAAACCAAATAAAGAAGCAAATCAACGACACCAGCGCGGTACGATGCTTCCAACCCGAAGGAAAGGAAAGAAGAGACAGCAGCAGTTGGAATCGCCACTCCACCCACCCACATTCCAACAACTGCAGCCGAAATCGGGAGCCCTGAACCCCAACTCACCAGCGTCGTCGTCCTCCGATCTCCCTCGCCGCAAGCGCGAGCGCCGAGGCAGATCCGAGCGCAGACCCAGCGGAGCCTCGGGGTGGGGATGGACGAGATTTTAGGGTTCCGCCACTTTCTCCTCCGCCTGCCTCCTACCACCCCGCGCTCCTCTCGCTGCTCCTGTTGCTCTGTCTCTCGGTCTCGGCTTTTCGATTCGTTGTCCTGCGCTGTATTGCCGCGGGGAGAAGCAAGCTCTGCTTCGGTTGTTGCTGTGTGTCTCCGTCGTGCGCTCGCAGACAGAGCAGGAGGTGGACTGGAGAAGAAGTGGGTTTTCTCCTTTTTGTTTTTCCTTTCCAAGAGCGACGATGATTTGTTTTAACAAAAAAAAAAGGAAAGCTTGTTAGTTGTAGGTTGGGATGGTGAGGAGATGATGATGGCAGATTTACATATTTGCCCCGTGATGAAAGGGCTTAAAAGTACAGGGCTATGAGTCACGTAGACTCCAATAGGTGACCTAAAATAGCGCTTAGCCCCCGAAAAAAAATCGTTTAACCTATGATGATGTAAAAAAAGCTAAAAATCATTATAAGTATATTTTGATTATTTTTTTACGTTGCGATGTAAAATAGGGCATTAGTGATCCAAATATACATCACCAAGGACCGTGGCTAAAAATGCATGCAGTCGCGCGCATGTAACTGTCGCGTGAAACCTTCCTGCTCGCAGCTGGAAACCATCTTCGCCGGTGACGCCGCCCTCCCCGAACTCCGCCACCCCGCCATCGTTGGCCTAATCTCTTCCCCCATAGGAATCGTCGCCATCTCGCGGCCCCTCCTCCATCTCAATTTTGTGTCCCTTGGCCATCACCGCCGCCCTCAGCCGTCACAACGCCCACCGGAACCCCCGATCGACCAGCTCCCGCTAGCCACGAAAGAGGAGTCGTTGTTACCGCGATCAACGAAGAGGAAGAAGTTTAAGTGACTAAAATACATTACCTATTGGGGACCTTTGTAACGCCCCGGCCACAACCACCGGTTCTCGGCGTACGTGTCGTGGGAAATGTTGGGAATGTGCCCTAGAGGCAAATAAAATATGTTTATTGGCGTATTCCATTAGTTCATAATAAGTTTTATACTGTGCTATAATTGTATTAAGCGGAAACATTAATACACGTGTGGTATACAAACAACCAGGTCCCTAGTTAACTCTAGTAAACTAGTCCATTAGGCAATTGATGATCAAGGTTTCCTGATCATGAGATGTGAACAGTCTATTGACAATAGGGTCATGTCATTGGGAGAATGACATGATGGACACACACCCACCAGAAGTGTTGCAATGTGATCCAGTCACATAGTTCAATATTGCGATAACTATAAACGTAGTGACCCGATCCTTAAGACCGTGATGATCATACATAATTGCTATCTACCAGGATGATTTGAGTGCATTAACCGTTACACTGAAACATGGTAACCATAAAGGTGTATCTTGGATATTTCGAAGTAGATATGTTGATGAGTATGCAAATAGATCAAAATGGGATTTGTCCATCCGAGTGACGGATACGTACTCTGGGCCCACTCGGTGATATTACATCATAAAGATTGCGCAATCATGTGACTAGGTCACGGGGTTGTAATATCACGGGAACGAGTAAACATGTTTGTCGGTAACGAGAATGAACTAGGTATATTGGATACCGACGATCAAAGCTCGGACAAACAAAGTACCGTATGACAAAGGGATCAGGACTCAACGTTAACGGTTCAAACGATGAAGTTAATTCGATGGAAGCGCAGGGGCTCATCAAGGATTGTAACCAGATCCCACATGATGGTCATTGGTCAGAGAGTGTCTGATCATGTCTGCTGTTTCCCGAACCGTAGGGTGTCACACTTAAAGGTATTCGACGCAATAAGGATTGATTCGGGATCATCGGTGAAATAAGAGAGAACATCAGAATTGTTCCGGGAGGTGCCGGAAGTTGTTCTGGATATTTCAAAAGGTTCAAAATAATGTTTAAATATGTTTTATTATTTAATTAACAGAATTAAATATTAAAATATGATTAAATATAATTAAAAATGAATTAAAAGGCATATGGGCCTAAAGAGGCCCATTAGGGGAAGGAGGGAGCTCCCCCTTGGGCCAAGGCGCCAAGGGAGGGAGCCCACCTCCCCTAGCCGCACCAACCCCCCCCCCCCTCCCTAGGGTTTAGTCCCACATGGGAAGGGGAGGGAGGGTGACACCCCTCCTTGGCCTATATAAGGAGGGGTGGGGGTGCCTTTTTTCTTCACACAATTTGATTTGAGACAAGTTTCTCAGATCTCTCCTCTCTCTCTTTCTCCCTCCTCGAGTGGACTCCCCTTGTTTGGAGTCTACACTTGGTTGGGGTTTCTCCACCATACGCACGTCGTCGTGCTGCTGGAATCGGGATCCGAATCCATCTTCTTTCCGCTGCTCTTCTGGTTCGGAGCCCGGAGGGAACGTCGGGTACACCGTATGCGTGTAATCCCGCGAGGCGCTACACTTGTGGTGCTCCTTCATCGTTGAGGCCGTGTCGCGACGTCTTCACCGACAACGTTCCGACGGGGACGTAATCCCGTCAACGGTTTTCAAGGACCGGGTGGCCTCAGGAGTCATCGTGGATCTGCGCGGCATCGGGGATTGCCGGTACGACTACATCAACCACATTCACGCGGGAACGTTTCCCTCTTAACGGACTACATACTGGTATGTGACCAATTCCCTCCATTACTTGCATCACCATAGCATAGGTCTTGGGTTCGGGACGCGTAGGTTATGAAAAATTATTGTTTTCTGCCCCGTTCCCCAACAGTGGTATCATGAGCAAGGCTATGCGTAGATGTATTGTACAGATAGAACACATCTAGTATGTGGGCATCAATTCTCCCAATTGTTGCCCTCTCATGTGTACTCGTTTAGCATTGCGGCAATGTCCTGATGAAGTGGCCCCGACCGACCTTACGCGTTTACGCGAGACTGGTTCCACGCTTGACATATGGCTTGTACCATATAAGTGGCTGGGGGTGTCTGTCTCTCTAAAATTAGAGATGCGAAGACGTTTGCAACGGAGGGCCCCGACAGGGATGTAATAGAGACAATTGTGGGCTTGGTGTTGTGGTTGTATGTTCGTAGGCATAGAAACGGTTCTATCTCGAAAGCCCTATCAGCCACGTAAAGCTTGCAAAAGATAAAGTAGAGGCGTCTAAACTTTAATTTGCAGGGGGGCATCATAGTTAGTATGATTTATACTATAGCATCATGTTTTGCTTGTATTAGATATACGACGGTAGCATTATAGGATGATCCCTCAGTAATCCAACAAAGTATCCTTCCTTAGTGAAGCACCATCTGGAAAGATCTCCATTATGGAGGCATCGCGTGTCACACGGGTGTCAAACATATTAGGGTTCAAATGAGATGGGTGGAGCAAGCCTGGCATGTCCAGAAACATGGCCTTGCATACGCGGCATATAATCACTAAGGTTATTGTGGCGAGCCTGGCATATGCAGATATGACCTCGGGACACAGTGATCGAAAGATCGAGCATGAGTCACATGGATGACGTGATTGTAATGATGGCCTACCTTGAGAATATACTGATGGTCGTGTCACACGGGGGAGGTATAGTTCTCAAGGATTGTGTAATCACTTAGAATAAACTATGAGGGATGTTTGTCTGAGTGGGAGTTCTAGAATTGTTTAAAACATGAACTCCTATTATGAACTTAATCTTCATGTCTTAGCAAATATCATTGTAGATAATGTCATAACCAATGTTTATAACCATGGCTCTTTAGTGTGATGTAGAACTTAAGGAAACTGGGTCTTACTTCATTGATGTGTACCAACACCGTTAGAGACATACTCATTACTAATGACTTGTTAAAACAAAATACGAGAACTGCTAGGAGATACACCGGATAACTCCGTAATTGAGGAAGATGATGATGAGTATCGTATTCATCGTCTCTTATTCAATGACTGTCCGATACACCATACTTCATTCTATGGAATCTGAATTGTGAATGCATGATTAAGACACCAACACGTATGACGTGCTAGGTGATCTTAAAAGCACTAAGTCACAAATCAGAGTAATGGAATATGAGTATATGGACGGGGTTTCTTTCAACCATGGTGGAAGGAATAACCTGCTGAGAAAGTCACTTGGAAAATGTATAAGATACATGAACACCTTGTGTACAACTTGGACTACAGAATGACTGGTTACTTTGCGATAACTCGGGAGTTGCATTCGCTTCCTCCCAGCTACAAAGACCGCGTCGAGACTATGTCATGAAGGAGAATCGTTCACCTGTCATGATGTCATGGTTAAAGTTGTGAACTTTAAAGGTAGAACCAATGCAGGAATAGTCATTGACGGAGAAAGTATATTTGATACACGGGTTATAAATGTTTTTCCCCACAAAACACTGATTGTGGTTGATTAAGTATTCGATGCTTGAACTCACTGCTTAAAGAGTGTCTTGGAAGGGATGAGGTGAAAATGTGTGCTGACGGTAATCAAGATAGTTGATGGTCGACAACACTCTCCCTCTACATCTATCATTTGATTAGTATATGAATAAATTTATGATCGTTTGAGTGTGAACCTTATTAGTGTGTCTTGCATCTCGCGAAGACAATTATTCATATTAGTGAGAAACAAGTCAGTTGTTCTCCTTTTATGAACGATATCTTTTATGGTCACATTACGGTTATGAATGAGTTATTCTTATATTGATGGTAGTAGTTTGATCATTTATAAGAAATATTGTAATGCCAAGAATTATCCAAACTTAGCAATGACACTACCGTTTAAGTCATGATTGGTTTGATGAAGTCTTGAGATACTTGATCTCTTGACACATGCAAACCATGCCTCTTTAGGTGAGATGACTGAAACCTCGCATTCTGGTAAAACAGAGTTTGCGATGACTGTTGCATATCATACATAGTGATGTATCATATTTCAGTATGTAGTGAATTTCATTATTTCGTAAACTTCAGATGCGGACTTAGATGAATATGTGTATTCACTAATGAAACATGAGTCTGGGATAGTTTGATGTGATAAAAGGGATTTCAGAATGAACACGGGTACTAAATTAACGAGAAAAACAAGTCTCTACGATTTGATCAAAGAAACAAATGTTTTGAGTTAGGCTTCGGCATACGGACTTGTGTGAAAGTTATTCCACAAATTACAATGCTTGGAACACTTCAATATTGTTGATGTGCCTGAACATTATAATCATACTTTATTGGATAGTGTATGGTATAAGTTATCTCTTACCGAGTTACGTTATTATTGTTTAGAGTTATTAATTTAATAAGCAAACACTCACTTCAGTATAGGGAACCATCTGAGTTCGTGGAAACCAACACTATATAAGTTATGGTGTGTCATGGTTTCTAGGAAAATAATTTATGTGGTAAATTATCTTTGTAGTGTATCCTTAGTCAACTATGGATGCATCTTCCGCAACTAGGACCAAAGAGCAAAACTTGTGTTGCTAAGTTTGGTGTTTGTCAAGAAGTGTTCTTGATGAATGTGTTAATGGAAGAAAGTGAAAGTTCAAACAAGGTAATTGACCTTGCCTCCAGATGTCAGAGTAGCGCAACGGAATGTGTTCCGAAACCAAAGCTCTACAATTAGAGGAGAAAATGATGATAATGATCATGGTGTTTCGGTTGAAACTTTTACTGAACAAAGTAGGATTCAAGAATACATATTTTCCCTTGTGCAAAGTAATATTCATGATTCACTTGCCAAGTTAATGGAACAAGACATACCTATGAACTACGAAGAAGCGATGGTGGACCTAAGTACGAGGAATGACTATGAGTCATGGAATCCTATATTGAGTTACATTTAAGATTACATGAATCTTATCGAGTAAAAAGGTTACTTGATATTCTCAATAACTTCAAGGTTATAAGGAATAAATGTGAACATCAAAGGAAGACATCAAGATCGATTTGTCATGAAGGATGTTTCTGACAAATTCAAAAGGTTGACTACAATAGTAGCGATGCTTGAGTCAATAGGATTATCACTACGATTGATCCAAATTGTTATCAATACCGTGATTTCCTCAAATCCTGCATTTGAAGAAGGGTTGTAATTGGTACAACGAGAAGGTTTTGGAAAACATATGGATGCTAGTGTCTCGTAACCGGAATTCTCGATTTGATGGATGATCAAAGGATTTTGGACTTAGACAAAATATCGAGGAAAAATGCATTTGCATGAAACTGAGTGGGAGCTGAATAGTATCCTAAACCTAATATGTGGACGACATATTTTGAGTGGGAGCTATGGGAGTGTGAAGCCCCCAAAATCGAGTCGTGTACAGTAATCATACACGCAAGGTACACGATCGAGATTAGGGACTCACGGTGAGATATCACAACACAACTCTACAAATACAATAATACAAGTTGTTTAATACAAGCCTGGGGCCACGAGGGCTCGAATACAACAGCTCAAGAGCACAGAGTTAGCGGAAGCAATAGTATCTGAGTATAGACACAAGGATACAAGGTTGCCTTAAGAGGGCTAGCACAAATATCAACAGATCGAAAAGGCGAGGCCTCCTGCCTGGGAACCTCCAAACTACTCCTGGTCAACGGGGAACTCGACGTCGTAGAAGGCATCGGGGATCTTCATGTTGCGGTGGTCGACATCGGGGATCTCCTGCTCCTGGACTCCAAGGCTCCAACGTCGACTGCAGTGGCCGATCAGGCAAAAAAATAAAAGGGGAAAATAAAGAAGGTGAGTATCTAGCATACCCGCGAGTCTTACGTCCGCTACTAAGCATTTATGCATTTGTATCAAATGGAAAGGGGAGGCTGTATATAGTGGACTACAAGATAGAAAACAGAATAAGGGTAAGAAGCTAGGCCTATCGAAGACTAGCATCTTCTGACGATGTCTTGCAGCATGAGGAGAGAAACAGCCAACAGTTCATATAAAGCATAAAGTAACAATGAAGCAGAAGTTGCTGCAACATTGTATAATATAAGTTGTAATGATTAATAATAACAATGCCTCCGAGTTCCCCTCCTCGACTTCCTTGCGAGGAAGAAAACCCGGAACCATATAGTTTAATAGTAATAGTTTGTAGTGGTAAGATCCAGCTTCAGCATAAAGCGTCCTGTTACCGTTGACACGGCTATTCGAATAGATTAAACTCCCTGCATGGGTGCACTATTTTTCAGCCTGCACGCTCGGATCTCCAGGGTGGCGTGAACCTTGTTAGGGAACGCCCCACCGAGGCTATCCGACACATCGCAACCCATCCTAGGCTCAGCAGAGAGGCCATCCGCCGGACTATATCCTATGCGCCAAGGGGTCTAGGTCCCTCACCCTTGCACGCTCCTGCACGGTACGAGACTGGACGGTGAAGCAAAAGCAAATCCAAAACACACCTGCTGCAGCAAAGAAGACAAGACCGCTTCCCGGCTATCAGCCCGTGGTACTGCTGACGTCTGAAGAGCTTTCGGACGAACTACGACGCGGAGGGCCCACACCGTAATCCCACGTGTAGGTAGTGCGTACAGACCAACGGGTCTCTCAAGTCATCCGCCGAACCATTTAGCATTTTAATATTATCTCGCAGACAACCGTTATCGCTGTCTGACTAACAACACAACGGACAACGAACAGCAACAAGGCCCACCGGTAACGTCGGGGCCTGCCCTGTCGTCCCGTCAAAGCGCGCGGTTACCGACAAGGTGAACCGTCTCCTTACCTTGTCTCGCGTGTGCTCTTGGTAGAGCTCGACTTTTTCGTGGTTTGGTAACTCTCGCGAGATACGAGCAGGGGCCAAGCACACCAGTAACGTCGGTCGTACCCTCCCTATCGCTCCCGGCAATATACCGCTCGCGGGCACCGTTGGGTTGCCTGACTCTTACCTTTAAGGACACCAGTTGATTCGAGTGCCTACCATTAAGTGAAACCAGGAGGAATCACCCTCGATGGCACACTTAACGAGGTTCGACAGAGACATCAGCGGAATGAACAAAAGAGGAATATTCTCGTATCACCCCGGTGGTGCCGAGACACCAACGAAATGAACTAAAGATAAAGAGGAATGCCCTCGTATCATCCCAGTGATACTACGCTACTGAGCCAATGAGAGTGAATTACGAGTCAGTCCCCTCGTAAGTCAAACTCGAAGCGACTCGGCAGAGTCTCGCTGTTGTAGGTTCCCTAGGGCGTCTGCATTGATCTGTACCTGTTGCAGTTGTATATATTCTTGTATCCACGTCACTCCCCTGAGTGGCCACGGCCCGCTATCTAATCCTAGCTAACAATGCGCAGGGCTCATTGCTGAATATATTATATAGATATAGCAGGCAGCATAGGATAAGGAAGGTACACCAAGGGGCGACAAAATCAGGTTATGCAATTGAATAGGATTGTAACGTAGCAGCAGCAGTAACAATGCCTAGTGTAAGAAAGTACGGAAAGGTAGGCGATATTTGGGGAAGGGAATGGCTCTGCTTGCCTGGAAGCTCGACGGTAGGGGCAGGTTCGTCGACGAAGTAGTCGTACCCGGCAACGGTGTAGTCGGCGGTAGCAGCGGGGTCTACCGGAGATAAGGGGGGGCAAGAAACAGTAAATACAAAGCAAGCAATGCAAACATATGTTTGACATGGCAAATGTATTGATGTCGGTGTTCTAACGCAGTACGATGTATCAGGCTCGGAGCGGGAATTCATCCGGGGATGATTTGCCAGCTCTAGGTGATTACCGGACAGGGTGTCCAGAGGGGGGAGGTATCATGCCGGAGGTGTCGTGGACACCCGACAAACATAAGGGGGGTGTGTCCGTGTTAGTTGAACCATTCCGGACAACTTTCGTGTTCGGAATAAATTCATCCGGCAGGTTTTTTATCGGCACCAGGAATTATCGATAGACAGCCCGGAGGGGGGGGGAATGTCGATTATCGGTGTGTTAGGGGGTGTGGTGGGTATACGGATAGCGTATCCGTATTCGTTATATTTTTCTGATCAATTTTGATGTATAAACTTTTTGAATCTGACTTACGGTTTAAAAGATATTTAAATTCAAAGTTTTAAATCATTTAAAAGATTTTCTATAATTATTTTTTTATTAAAAATCCAATATTATCCACAGGCAGTTGACTGGTCAATTGACATGGGGGTCCCACATGTCAGCCTCTAGTTTGTAATAATACATTTAGTTTAATTAAACAACACCTGACCCCACATGTCATTGACAGATACTTTAACAGATTCATTTCACTTAATTAAATAGCAAGGGGGGTCCACCTGTCATTCACAAGGGGGGGGGTTATTCTCCTCTGATGATTAACTAACAGGAAGTTAGTGGCACATGGCCCATATGTCAGAGGCACTGGGGGGCTTAAGCCACGGCTGTTACAGCCGACCACACCCAGCGCTCGCCGCCGGCGAGGTGCACGACGACGAGGCCGAACCGAAGAGGGGAACCGCGGCAGGGGTGCAGCCATCGCAAGCAGGGGCTGCAGGCCGAGGTGGGTGGCGGGGGAAGGTGGGACTCGGCCATGGCCACTGGCCGAGGGCGGCGAGGCCGCCGTGCCGCCGCAGCTGTAGCGCGTAGAGGGAGCGGGCACAGGGCGTGGCCCGGCGCGGCCAGAGCGTGGTTGGGGCGTGCGGAGAGCAGCGGATGCGCACGGGGGCAAGGCCGAGCACGAGCCAGGGCGCACGGCGCGCGGCGCTTTCATGGCGGCCCCGACGATTATGGCGTCGGGGGGAGGCTTTACGACAGCGAAACGAAGGAGGGGAGAGAGGGAAACGGTCGAGGAGCTCACCAGAAGTCCATAGCCGTCGACGGCGAGCTCGGGGGAGGTGTGTAGCGGCCGAATTTTTCCGGGACTTCCGGCGACCCGAGGAAGAAGACGACCGCGATTCACGGGCGATGGTGGCTCCCGGCGATGACTGACTACATTGGGAGATGAGTTCGAGCGCGTTGGACCTCCTGGACATGCTAGTTGGGCACGGGAGGCACGGTGGCCGCGCGTGCTCACGGGCTCGAGGCCATGGCGGCACGGGTGACGAAGAACACGACGAGCAGGAGGGGGAAAAAGGCGCGGGCTAGAGCTAGGGTTAGGGTTCGGGGTCACGGGGGCGCGGGGGTACTTGTGCTCGCCGGTGAGCCGTGGGATGCTCGCCACGGCGCCGACAGCGGCCATGGCGCCACGGATGGCCGCCACGCACGGCTGTGAACAGGAGGAAGAAGGGAGATGGGGAAAGTGGGCCGGGCCCGGTTAGGCTTTGCCCTAGGCAAGAGATAGCGCCATTATTTTCTTTCCTTTTGTGTTTCTATTTTATTCATGTTTCCAATTTTGATTAGCCATCAATTGAATTTTCTAAAATAAGAGACCTGCTCCCATATTACTATTACACTATAATATGTTGTTACAAAAAGTTGAGACTTTCATAAAATCATTTGATTTTTGTTCTATTTAAAAAGGATTAAAAATGTCTGGATTAGGCATTGTTTTGATTTGTTTAATGTATTTAAATAAGGTATTAAAATCTCATTACTAATTTTTATGACTTATTAATTATTAGGCAATTAATAAAATTGGTTGCATAATTTTTGAATAAACTTCAATTTCCACTTTTATTTAATTTTCAAGATATTGTTTTATTTCTTAACATTACTAAAACACTTTGATAAAATATCCATTACTATATTAACAAGGCCTAAGGATTGCTAGGCATTTTATTAACAGGTTTCATCATTTATGGTCCAACTATGATTTTTATTTTATTTTTAACTTCCATGACAATTTAGATAACCCAACATCATTGGTTTCATAACTATCATTGACTTGGGTTTATCCTATAGGCTAGGTATGACTTGGTCTAATTATTTTCAAGGTGATTAATAATCTCCCAAAATTCTTGGAGCAAGATTTATAATCCAACCAATTTGAAATTTTGATCAGGGTTGGAATATGACAGAGCTATGATCAAAGGTGATCATGGCTTGATTAATAACAGTGATGATCATTATCAAGGGGATCACTGTAGTGATTAATGTTACTGGCTCTGGGGGTGTTACAAATCTCCCCCACTACAAAGAATTCTCGTCCCGAGAATTAAAAGGCAGTGGAAGAGGTAAAGCTTTGGTTTCGTATTCTAACGAATCTTCTAGTTCTTATTGTCCATCTCGAAGAAGTTAATCCTTCTCGTTGATGTCTTCATTTCTCTGCATCGATGCATCTCGACGAGTTGTCATCCTTTCTTCAGTGGCTTCATCGTACTTACGAATAGGCTAGGAGATAGCACTTAAGGGGGGGGGGGCGGATCGGTACAAGGTTAATCATCCGAGACGGTCCAAGGGAATGGGGTACAAAGTAGCTCACGAGTCGAACTCATGGAGATACATCGAGAGAAACAAAAGAAGGCGTGAGAAGTTTTCAGTCGAATAAGCAAGCATTTGACGATGATAACGGAGGATGAAAAGGGGTCCAGAGCATCAGGCATAAGCACTGAGTCTGATATCGCACTGAATATCACAAGGTAGAGGATTCGTGAATTGCACACGAGGTCAAGCAAGAGGAATAACCTCGAGGACAGAAAGGTACAAGAGAGTCAGGTTTCGATCCTGTGGAACTGTGGGTTATGGGCCACAGTGAATAAGAAGGGTGGTGATAAACAATGCGATCAAGTTGCAAGGTAAGTCAAAGAACAACTTGTTAGCTATGTCGACAACAATGTCGGTACCAAGGGCGAGGGACGAAGAGAACCGTTTTCCTGCTCGTTAAGACGAGGCGGACCAGTAGGCAAAGTTCTCGTCCATCGGTGTTCACCGAAAAGTCATCAGCAATCGTAACTGGTTGGACGGACAAAGTAGTACACCGAAGTGTTTACATCAGCAGGGAATTATCATTGCTCGGATAATTTATATTCAAAGAAAGGTTAAACAGACCAATGGAAAGGAAAATGTGATGATACCCAAGTATCAGGCGTAAATCTTTCCCAAGGGAAAGCAGAGCAAGATATATATGACCAAGTTTGTATTGGCAAGGAGTCAAAGGGGGTTGTCAACGATGACACCAATCATCGAGGGGCAAGAATGGTATTTCCCACAATGAATTAAATTGACACCTGGAAGAAGGAAAAATGTTGATGATGACCACGACACGTCATGTCAAAAGGTTTCAAGAAAATACAATCGAACAACGGCGACATCAAGCGAAAGGAATGGTGAAGCAAAAGGTATTCGATGTTCTCGGTTGACAACAACCCAGAACCCATAGAGTGGTTACGACAGGGAAAAGTATTGTTCCATCAAAATTCATTCGATGTAGTGCAAAAGTATGATATCCTCGAGGTTCCAGGAGGTAATACTCGAAGGTAGAACGGAGGATCATAGGTGTAGAAGAATTTATACCAAGGGGACAATTTAACTTTACAAGAAGCTTTCATGATAAGTTCTACATCGTATCCATGGGCATGAACACAAAGGTTCAGGGTCGACTCTCACTTCTTCAATGCATAGCCTCTCATTCACTTCTCAATGTCGATGAATTTGTAGCTATCAAAAATGTATTTGGCATAACACCAGTAGAGTATAACCCGCAGAAGTTTCGGTTCATACAGATTAGGGGAAGTGTAGGTTTAACCCATCGAGGCATTTTGAAAACCATATAACAAACATCATAAGCGAGGGATACCAGTTCGAAAGCAGAAGGCTGACGACATGAAGTAGATGATACTATTAGCGAGAGTCATCTTGTATCAGGAGAAATTCATCAACGACTTAGGGCAAAAGGGAACAACAGGTAGTAATCCACCAAAAGTCCAGGCGGGGTACAGAGAGTCTGGTGTGAGTATCGATACTCAACCATACGAAGAAAGAATGTCAAAGCATTGGAGATAGAGGCATCGGAACAATTCAATGCTTAAGTACAAAGGAATTATGACTTCCATATCGGTGTATCAGATTCAGATACATCGATCAAACATGAATAAGTTAAATAGAAGCTTGACGGTTAATCAATTAAGGTTTGATTTACCGAGAACCAACTCATGTCCGGAATGACGTCTGAGCCAGAAGAATGGATTCATAGGGATCAACTGATGATTGCGTGCACTAGCACACACGATGATTCAATAGGTCAGAATTGCAATGCCAAGGGAGGTCATCAAATACTAGAAGACAACCGGGATTAAGCATAGTGCAAGCAGGTAAGCAGAATCTCCAAAGTAGTAGGTTGCCGAGGATTGTCGCGAGATCGAATAGTATTTCAAAGTATTTTGGGAATCACAGGAACCACTTAGGATGAACGGATCCTCGATAAATGTGAGGAATTATCCGCAAAGTGAAAAGAAGTTGCAAGGCAGTAGGCTCATAGGATTCCCGAAACAACGGAAAGCATTACGATGCATCTTGTGAACACAAGAGCAACTGGGATTGAATGGATGAACAAAACGTGAATGTGGTTATACATACGACTTATCGGTGGCAGGGAATTGTCAAGGTATCGACACATATGGTCTCAGAAATTTTATCGAAGAGTAATCTTCGACATCTTCTGGCAAAGTAAGCGACCATCTGGAATGCAGGGCTCTCCGGAAGGAAGGACGTACGAGAACCTAAAGTTAGTGTTAGCAAAATTCTTTAACCCGAAAGAGAAGAGAGATCAGAGTCCCAGAGTAAAGGTACGGAGCAAAAGATCCTCATACCACCCAGTTTTGCGACATGGGCCGATAAGCCACACGACACTGTTAGTAAAGTAGTTTTGCAAGAACTAGACTCGACTTCGACCAAGGAGTTGGAAGGGGGTGTCCTACAGGCAGTCGGCTCTGATACCAACTTGTGACGCCCCCAAAATCGAGTCGTGTACAATAATCATACACGCAAGGTACACGATCGAGATTAGGGACTCACGATGAGATATCACAACACAACTCTACAAATACAATAATACAAGCTGTTTAATACAAGCCTGGGGCCACAAGGGCTCGAATACAACAGCTCAAGAGCACAAAGTTAGCGGAAGCAATAGTATCTGAGTACAGACACAAGGATACAAGGTTGCCTTAAGAGGGCTAGCACAAATATCAACAGATCGAAAAGGCGAGGCCTCCTGCCTGGGAACCTCCAAACTACTCCTGGTCAATGGGGAACTCGACGTCGTAGAAGGCATCGGGGATCTTCATGTTGCGGTGGTCGACATCGGGGATCTCCTGCTCCTGGACTCCAAGGCTCCAACGTCGACTGTAGCGGCCGATCAGGCAAAACAATAAAAGGGGAAAATAAAGCAGGTGAGTATCTAGCATACCCGCGAGTCTTACGTCCGCTAATAAGCATTTATGCATTTGTATCAAATGGAAAGGGGAGGCTGTATATAGTGGACTGCAAGATAGAAAACAGAATAAGGGTAAGAAGCTAGGCCTATCGAAGACTAGCATCTTCTGACGATGTCTTGCAGCACGAGGAGAGAAACAGCCAACAGTTCATATAAAGCATAAAGTAACAATGAAGCAGAAGTTGCTGCAACATTGTATAATATAAGCTGTAATGATTAATAATAACAATGCCTCCGAGTTCCCCTCCTCGACTTCCCTGCGAGGAAGAAAACCCGGAACCATACAGTTTAATAGTAATAGTTTGTAGTGGTAAGATCCAGCTTCAGCATAAAGCGTCCTGTTACCGTGAAAACGGTTATTCGAATAGATTAAACTCCCTGCAGGGGTGCACTACTGTTCAGCCTGCACGCTCGGATCTCCAGGGTGGCATGAACCTTGTTAGGGAACGCCCCACCGAGGCTATCCGACACATCGCAGCCCATCCTAGGCTCAGCAGAGAGGCCATCCGCCGGACTATATCCTATGCGCCAAGGGGTCTAGGTCCCTCACCCTTGCACGCTCCTGCACGGTACGAGACTGGCCGGTGAAGCAAAAGCAAATCCAAAACACACCTGCTGCAGCAAAGAAGACAAGACCGCTTCCCGGCTATCAGCCCGTGGTATTGCTGACGTCTGAAGAGCTTTCGGACAAACTACGACGTGGAGGGCCCACACCGTAATCCCACGTGTAGGTAGTGCGTACAGACCAACGGGTCTCTCAAGTCATCCGCCGAACCATTTAGCATTTTAATATTATCTCGCAGACAACCGTTATCGCTGTCCCGTCAAAGCGCGCGGTTACCGACAAGGTGAACCGTCTCCTTACCTTGTCTCGTGTGTGCTCTTGGTAGAGCTCGACTTTTTCGTGGTTTGGTAACTCTCGCGAGATACGAGCAGGGGCCAAGCACGCCAGTAACGTCGGTCATACCCTTCCTGTCGATCCCGACAATATACCGCTCGCGGGCACCGTTGGGTCGCCCGACTCTTACCTTTAAGGACACCAGTTGATTCGAGTGCCTACCATTAAGTGAAACCAGGAGGAATCACCGTCGATGGCACACTTAACGAGGTTCGACAGAAACATCAGCGGAATGAACTAAAGAGGAATATTCTCGTATCACCCCGGTGGTGCCGAGACACCAGCGAAATGAACTAAAGAGGAATGCCCTCGTACCATCCCAGTGATACTACGCTACTGAGCCGACGAGAGTGAATTACGAGTCAGTCCCTTCGTAAGTCAAACTCGAAGCGACTCGGCAGAGTCTCGCCGTTGTAGGTTCCCTAGGGCGTCTGCATTGATCCGTACCTGTTGCAGTTGTATATATTCTTGTATCCGCGTCACTCCCCTGAGTGGCCACGGCCCGCTATCTAATCCTAGCTAACAATGCGCAGGGCTCACTGCTGAATATATTATATAGATATAGCAGGCAGCATAGGATAAGGAAGGTACACCAAGGGGCGACAAAATCAGGTTATGCAATTGAATAGGATTGTAACGTAGCAGCAGTAGTAACAATGCCTAGTGCAAGAAAGTACGGAAAGGTAGGCGATATCTGGGGAAGAGAATGGCTCTGCTTGCCTGGAAGCTCGACGGTAGGGGCAGGGTCGTCGACGAAGTAGTCGTACCCGGCAGCGGTGTAGTCGGCGGTAGCAGCGGGGTCTACCGGAGATAAGGGGGGAAGAAACATTAAATACAAAGCAAGCAATGCAAACATATGATTGACATGGCAAATGTATCGATGTCGGTGTTCTAACGCAGTACGATGTATTAGGCTCGGATCGGGAATTCATCCGGGGATGATCTGCCAGCTCCGGGTGATTAAAGGACAGGGTGTCCAGAGGGGGGAGGTATCATGCCGGAGGTTTCGTGGACACCCGACAAACATAAGGGGGTGTATCCGTGTTAGTTCAGCCATTCCGGACAACTTTCGTGTTCGGAATAAATTCATCCGGCAGGTTTTTTACCGGCACCGGGAATTATCGACAGACAGCCCGGAGGGGGGATGTCGATTATCGGTGTGTTAGGGGGGTGTGGTGGGTATAAGGATAGCTTATCCGTATTCGTTATATTTTTCTGATCAATTTTGATGTATAAACTTTTGAATCTGACTTACGGTTTAAAAGATATTTAAATTCGAAGTTTTAAATCATTTAAAAGATTTTCTAGAATTATTTTTATTATTAAAAATCCAACATTATCCACAGGCAGTTTACTGGTCAACTGACATGGGGGTCCCACATGTCAGCCTCTAGTTTGTAATAATACATTTAGTTTAATTAAACAACACCTGGCCCCACATGTCATTGACAGATACTTTAACAGATTCATTTCACTTAATTAAATAGCAAGCGGGGGGGGGGGGGGGTCCACCTGTCATTCACAAGGGGGGGGGGTTATTCTCCTCTGATGATTAACTAACAGGAAGTTAGTGGCACATGGCCCATATGTCAAAGGCACTGGGGGGCTTAGGCCACGACTGTTACAACCGACCACACCCAGCGCTCGCCGCCGGCGAGGTGCACGACGACGAGGCCGAACCGAAGAGGGGAACCGCGGCAGGGGTGCAGCCATCGCAGGCAGGGCAGAAGGCCGAGGTGGGTGGCGGGGGAAGGTGGGACTCGGCCATGGCCACTGGCCGAGGGCGGCGAGGCCGCCGTGCCGCCGCAGCTGTAGCGCGCGGAGGGAGCGGGCACAGGGCGTGGCCAGAGCGTGGTTGGGGCATGCGGAGTGCAGCGGATGCGCACGGGGGCAAGGCCGAGCACGAGCCAGGGCGCGCGGCGCCTCCATGGCGGCCCCGGCGGTTATGGCGTCAGGGGGAGGCTTTACGACAGCGAAACGAAGGAGGGGAGAGAGGGAAACAGTCGAGGAGCTCACCAGAAGTCCATAGCCGTCGACGGCGAGCTCGGGGGAGGTGTGTAGCGGCCGAATTTTTCCGGGACTTCCGGCGACCCGAGGAAGAAGACGACCATGATTCACGGGCGATGGTGGCTCCCGGCGATGACTGACTACATTGGGAGATGAGGTCGAGCGCGTTGGACCTCCTGGACATGCTGGTTGGGCACGGGAGGCACGGCGGCCGCGCGTGCTCACGGGCTCGAGGCCATGGCGGCACGAGCGACGAAGAACACGACTAGCAGGAGGGGGCAAAAGGCGCGGGCGAGAGCTAGGGTTAGGGTTCGGGGTTACGGGGGCGCGGGGGTACTTGTGCTCGCCGGTGAGCCGTGGGATGCTCGCCACGGCGCCGACATCGGCCATGGCGCCACGGATGGCCGCCACGCACGGCTGTGAACAGGAGGAAGAAGGGAGATGGGGAAAGTGGGCCGGGCCCGGTTAGGCTTTGCCCTAGGCAAGAGATAGCGCCATTATTTTCTTTCCTTTTGTGTTTCTATTTTATTCATGTTTCCAATTTTGATTAGCCATCAATTGAATTTTCTAAAACAAGAGACCTGCTCCCATATTACTATTACACTATAATATGTTGTTACAAAAAGTTTGAGACTTTCATAAAATCATTTGATTTTTGTTCTATTTAAAAAGGATTAAAAATGTCTGGATTAGGCATTGTTTTGATTTGTTTAATGTATTTAAATAAGGTATTAAAATATCATTCCTAATTTTTACGACTTATTAATTATTAGGCAATTAATAAAATTGGTTGCATAATTTTTGAATAAACTTCAATTTCCACTTTTATTTAATTTTCAAGATATTGTTTTATTTCTTAACATTACTAAAACACTTTGATAAAATATCCATTACTATATTAACAAGGCCTAAGGATTGTTAGGCATTTTATTAACATGTTTCATCATTTATGGTCCAACTATGATTTTTATTTTATTTTTAACTTCCATGACAATTTAGATAACCCAACATCATTGGTTTCATAACTATCATTGACTTGGGTTTATCCTTTAGGCTAGGTATGACTTGGTCTAATTATTTGCAAGGGGATTAATAATCTCCCAAAATTCTTGGAGAAAGATTTATAATCCACCCAATTTGAAAATTTTATCAGGGTTGGAATATGACAGAGCTATGATCAAAGGTGATCATGGCTTGATTAATAACAGTGATGATCATTATCAAGGGGATCACTGTAGTGATTACTGTTACTGGCTCTGGGGGTGTTACAGGGAGTATTATCCTGAACTTAATATGTGGGTGACATATTTGAGTGGGAGCTATGTGGATATTATCCTAGTCTTATATGTGGCTGACATATTTGAGTGGGAGCGTGACAATATTCTCATATATAACATATGGTGAATGATGTAGTTGGTATTAATGATTATTGAAAATATTTCATGAATGAAGTTAAGCATTGAAAATCTATTAAGATAGATTAATGCGTTTAATATCATTGAGTCGGAATACTTTCCTGGATAAGATTCTGAAGAAGTTCAGAATGGGACAAGTCAAGAAGGTAGTTCTTACTTGTATATCCAAGAGAAGTATCGAGTTAATCTCAGTACAAGAACAATGGTTAAATGATGGTTAAATGAAAAAAATGGATGTGCTACATCCTCTATGCCTCTGTCATAGGTTCTTTCATATAAAACCAAAGTTTTGTACTCGACGTAATGTGACCCAAGTTCTTAGTAAGAAGAACATGTTGTGATATGATTTATGAGTAAATCATTGAACAAAGAGTTAAGTTTATCCTTAAGTATCTGGGAGAGCTGAGGATACATCTCTAATTTGTAAAGGATAGTGGACTTGACCATAAATGTTATGTTGGTTCAAGTTCTGACACTAACCTGGAAAACTGAGATATCATACTAATAAATGCCTAAGCTGAAAGAAACATGGTTAGACATCAAAGTTGCATACAATGCACTAAGGATTAAATCTACAATGATATGGCTACTTTAGAAGTGGTAAGAGTTATATTTTGGCTTAAGAAGTTCGACTTCTGACTGAGTGAGTTTCACTGTGCATGACTATGGGAAAGTCCGCCTGACCCACCGGATGTCATTGCTGAAACATAAACAAACGAAGTCTCACTCTATCGCCGAATATATATATATATATCTCATCATTATAATGGATAATGAAGTAATGTCAAACTAGGTGACATTAATGATTTTCAAAAGACATACGGATCTGAATGGTACCCTGACCGTTGATACAACCTTTTCCACAAGCAAGCATGATCTATAACCATATACATGATATGGAGTTATGATCCACAGAAAAATGCAACTAGATTATTTGTACTCTAGTGCAAGTGGGAGACTGTTGGGAATGTGCCCTAGAGGCAAATAAAATATGTTTATTGGTGTACTCCATTAGTTCATAAGAAGTTTTATACTGTGCTATAACTGTATTAAGAGGAAACATTAATACACGTGTGGTATACAAACAACCAGGTCCCTAGTTAACTCTAGTAAACTAGTCCATTGGGCAATTGATGATCAAGGTTTCCTGATCATGAGATCTGAACAGTCTATTGACAATGGGGTCATGTCATTGGGAGAATGACATGATGGACACACACCCACCAGAAGTGTTGCAATGTGATCCAGTCACATAGTTCAACATTGCGATAACTATAAACGTAGTGACTCGATCCTTAAGACCGTGATGATCATACATAATTGCTATCTACCAGGATGCTTTGAGTGCATTAACCATTACACTGAAACATGGTAACCATAAAGGTGTATCTTGTGTATTCCGAAGTAGACATGTTGATGAGTATGCAAATAGATCAAAACGGGATTTGTCCATCCGAGTGACGGATAGGTACTCTGGGCCCACTCGGTGATATTACATCATAAAGATTGCGCAATCATGTGACTAGGTCACGGGGTTGTAATATCACGGGAACGAGTAAACATGTTTGTCGGTAACGAGAATGAACTAGGTATATTGGATACCGACGATCAAAGCTCGGACAAACAAAGTACCGTATGACAAAGGGATCAGGACTCAACGTTAACGGTTCAAACGATGAAGTTAATTCGATGGAAGCGCAGGGGCTCATCAAGGATTGTAACCAGATCCCACATGATGGTCATTGGCCAGAGAGTGTCTGATCATGTCTGCTGTTTCCCGAACCGTAGGGTGTCACGCTTAAGGGTATTCGACGCAATAAGGATTGATTCGGGATCATCGGTGAAATAAGAGAGAACATCAGAATTGTTCCGGGAGGTGCCGGAAGTTGTTCTGGATATTTCAAAAGGTTCAAAATAATGTTTAAATATGTTTTATTATTTAATTAACAGAATTAAATATTAAAATATGATTAAATATAATTAAAAATGAATTAAAAGGCATATGGGCCTAAAGAGGCCCATTAGGGGAAGGAGGGAGCTCCCCCTTGGGCCAAGGCGCCAAGGGAGGGAGCCCACCTCCCCTAGCCGCACCAAACCCCCCTCCCTAAGGTTTAGTCCCACATGGGAAGGGGAGGGAGGGTGGCACCCCCCCTTGGCCTATATAAGGAGGGGTGGGGGTGCCTTTTTTCTTCACACAATTTGATTTGAGACAAGTTTCTCAGATCTCTCTTCTCTCTCTTTCTCCCTCCTCGAGTGGACTCCCCTTGTTTGGAGTCTACACTTGGTTGGGGTTTCTCCACCATACGCACGCCGTCGTGCTGCTGGAATCGGGATCCGAATCCATCTTCTTTCCGCTGCTCTTCTGGTTCGGAGCCCGGAGGGAACGTCGGGTACACCGTATGCGTGTAATCCCGCGAGGCGCTACACTTGTGGTGCTCCTTCATCGTTGAGGCCGTGTCGCGACGTCTTCACCGACAACGTTCCGACGGGGACGTAATCCCGTCATCGATCTTCAAGGACCGGGTGGCCTCAGGAGTCATCGTGGAGCTGCGCGGCATTGGGGATTGCCGGTACGACTACATCAACCACGTTCACGCGGGAACGTTTCCCGCTTAACGGACTACATACTGGTATGTGACCAATTCCCTCCGTTACTTGCATCGCCATAGCATAGGTCTTGGGTTCGGGACGCGTAGGTTATGAAAAATTATTGTTTTCTGCCCCGTTCCCCAATAGGAAAAACACAGCAGATGTCCTTATAGAGAACTTGATGCGGGGACTTGGCTACGAGTGCGTACGAGGAGGGAGAGTCGATTGGTAGAGACTCAAAACGAAGATCGGGATGAGAGAGACACAGGGATTTACCCAGGTTCAGCCCCTCGATGAGGTAAAGACCTACTTCTTGCCTTTCTTGTATTATATGTGGGAGATCTCGATTACAAGGGCGCTAGAAGTCGCCGGTGTCTCAAGAACTAGACTAGATTTGTTCGCCCTTAAAACGTCCCAAGGTTTCATCTTATATACACGCCGAGCCCCAGGGTTTTACAATGAGACCGACCATCAAATGAGGTGGAGTCCTATCCTATCTCTTCGATGACTTGTCTTGTCCTCCAAGACAACTTCAACTCCTTCCTTCTGGCATCGGTCTTCATCTTGTAAGTCGGTCGTCTCATAGGACGAATCTTCCTCTGGGCCTTCTTCTTAATGAGTCAGCCCACGGGCCGACTCTCTTCATTTTGTGGAAGTATTCATGATCCTGCCAGGTCCATGAATTATTCCCCCGACAGTTGACGAGGGGGTGACCCCACGACTCCTACGGATAGGCCTACCCGGTGTCCCTGAAGATAGAAGGCCCACGAAGACCCGCCTGGACCCGCCTTGGCCCACTAATTGGCACCGAGATAGGAGTCTGCGACTCACAAGGAAAGTGCGAAGACCTGTCGTACGGAGAAAGCTAGGGTTAGGAAAGCTTACCTGTAAACGTATATGAACTACCCGAGACCTAGCCCAGTATATAAGGGCTAGGAGGGGCGACGCCAAAGGCATCCAATATCATCGGTAACCCTAGCCTTGAGCGCTCCAGCCTCGGCATCCACTGTAATCGCATCTCCCTCATCAATAATATCGAGCAGGAACATGTCCTCTTGTTTGCCGACGAGCTATCGTCCAACCTGTGCCTCTCATGACTAACCCAGGGTCCCTTACCATGGGATTTGCCGGGGTTGACCCCCGTCAATTGGCGCCGTCGGTGGGAACCGCGCAGGTTGGGAACGCGAACTCGGTGGCCTCATCATCATCGACACTCATCGACTCGGCGGCTCCGGCAAGATCTAATCTTTTTGAGTCCCTCGGATTCACGGCCCACCTCCCGTCCCTCCAGCCAGTCTTTGCCGATCTACACTCCGGCGTCAATCTGATCTTCGGAGCGTATCAGATCTACATCAACTATTGGGGGACTCGTCGCCTCACCGACGGCACCCGCGCACCCACGGCAACACCTGCAGCAGTGACCGGAGCGGACGCCGCCCGCACGGCCAACCTATCTGGCAGCCGTAGCTACCCACCCAACTCAAGGCTCCACGCCACTCGCGACCGCTCGAGTGGAGCCCCAACATGGAGAAGCACCATCACACATATCAGCAAGGAGGCGGCAAGGACACCATCGCAGGTGTTCATGGCAGAAGTTGGCGCACCAGCGTCAGGTAACAACGGACGAGTCGACGACCCGGGCACTCATCAAGACACCCCAACCACCAGCAGGGAGGCAGGTCCCGGCAAAACCAGTCAGATGGTCGTAAAACTAGGAGAACCGGGGTCCATACCAATGAAAGTCCTAGTGGGACAAGGACCCAGCAATCAAAAAAGCAGCCAGCCGCCAAGGAGCAACCAGCAAGCACCCGGCAATGGCGGCCAACCATCACGCAGCAGGCAGCAAGCCCCGGTTGCAGCGGCAGAGGAACCACCCAGAGAAAAAATATACTTGTCCAAGGAATCAATGACAATGGTAAAGGAAGCAGTCGCCCTCGGCAGTCTACTACCACCAGATGCCTCAAGGGACGAGCTAAGGGCATACAACAAGCTAGCGGGCGAGCTAACCCAGCAGACGAGACAATGGCGCCTAGCCATGGAGAAGCAAGAGAAGGAGGAACTCGAAAAGAAAAGCAGTCGCAGACAACCTCCCAGAAGTGACTCACCAGGCCGCGACTCCCCCACCCGCAACAGATCGAAACTCAACAATCTGCGGAAGACAGAAAGGGCGAGAGTGGTGCGGAAACTCGAAGACGACTTCAGATTAGAGGAAGACGACGACGAAGAAGAGCCCCTCACTCCGGGAGAAGCACTCATAAGCGCCCAGGACTACCTGTCCCGTGCCCAGAAAAGCAGAAAGGGCAAGTCAGATCGCTACACTTCCATTGCTTTGCAGATAATGAAGGACGCCATCGATGCCTCGGTGCCTAAGAAATCCAGCCCAAAACGGCAGACTCGCGAGCGGACACCGGACAGGGAACCCAGTTCACCAGACGACGACAGTAACGACGACAGGCGCAGACGCTCCGACAGGAACAAGAAGCACGACAGCGACGACAACAACAGGCGCCGCAGCACTCGACGAGATACGCGAGATGACATCACACAGAACAGAGTCAACCGCAGCAGGCGAAGACGCGCAGCATGCGAGGAGTACTCGGACAAAGAGGCTTACGATGAGGAAATCGAGCCATGTGGAGCACCATGCTTCACACGTGCCATACGTGAGACGCGAATGCCAAACGGGTTCAAACTGAACTCCACGACACTAAAGTACAACGGACTCGAGGAGCCGGAGGCATGGCTCGACGACTACCTAACAGCAGTCAAGTTTCAGAGAGGAACCAACGTCACGGCAATACAGTACGTGCAACTCATGCTCGAGAGCTCCGCTCGACATTGTCTGAAGAATCTCCGGCGCGGATCCATCAGCTCCTGGAGCCAGTTTTGAGGAGCCTTCATAGAAAACTTCAAATCCACATACAAGCAACCAGCCACACTCGAGGAACTGCGGGCATGCAAACAAGGAACGAGGGAGACCCTGCGAGCATACATCCAGCAATGGACGATACTCAAGAATTCAGCGGAAGACATCTCGGCCGAAAGTGCGATCGACGCGTTCAGGTGAGGCCTACAGCGCGTTGAATTCAAGGAGCAGCTCGGATAGATGAAAGTCCGAACACTCGCACGGCTGCTAGAAATAGCCAACAGCTGGGCGGATGGAGAAGATTATGTTCGTAATGAAACAGAAACCCACACTGCACGATCAGAGTACGACTACGACTACAACGGAGATAGAGGAGCCGACAGAAGAAGGAAGCGACCCAGACGGAACTTGTACGACGACAGAGGACCTGACATGGTCGCCGCCGGTTTCTCGGACGATCGGAACGGCAGGCACCGCGATGACAACAGACCACAACGAAGAGAAAACCCAGAAGACGAGCCCCAGGCTTAGAAACGAGAATGGAGGACAAGGCAGCCGCGCGACGGCACTCGCGCATTCCGCTCCGCTAAGGAACAACTCGACGGACCGTGTTCTATACACGGATTCAGAAACGAGCGAGGAGAGCTCAGATCATCCCACACCCTCAAGAACTGCAGAAGCTTCTATGAGTTGGCCGAGGAGAAAAGCCGCTCCGCGGCCGCAATAGTACAACCACTCGCAAGCATAGCAGTCGGGCCAGTCGCCCACAACGCGCCACCAGCCCCTTCCTCTGCCAACAAGACAAGTGGCCGCCATCCAGGAACGGCAAAGGACACCAGAAGAAGAAGACCAGTACCCAGAAGCCCACGGGAGGATCTACATGATACAAGAAGGCAGGCTTTCCAACAGGCAGCAGAAACAAGTCACCAGACAAGTCTTCCTAGCAACCTCCGCACACTCGGCCGTCCCAGAGTACCTGCGCGGGTCGGAGACAGAAGTCACTTTCTCCCGGGACGACCACCCGCCAGTCGTTCCCCGACCAGGGCACGCCGCGCTAGTACTCGAGGCCAGAATCGGAAATTACGACATGTCGCGAGTATTCATGGACGGCGGCAGTGGGATCAACATCATCTTCACCCGAACACTCGACGACATGCTCATCCAAAACAACGCACTCAAGTCCTCAGGCACAACCTTCCACGGGATCGTACCAGGAAAAACAGTCTACCCCCTCGGAAGGATAAGCCTGGAGGTAGTCTTCGGGAACGCGACAAACTTCCGCAAGGAAACGCTGGACTTTGAAGTGGTCGACTGGAAGTCACAATACCACGCAATCCTCCGGCGACCAGCTTTCGCTCGCTTCATGGCCGTACCCCATTACGCCTACCTCAAGCTGAAGATGCCAGGCCCACACGGGGTCATCACAACCAGCAGCAGTTTCGTCAGATCCGACCGCTGCAACAAGGAATTCCACAAGATAGCAGAAGCCTTCGTAGCCCACCAAGGCAGCATGGCCACGGGACTCGCAGAAGAAGCGCTCCCGTAGAAGGAAAGGAACATCGTCCGAAGAACCCAGGCACTCGGAGACAAAGCTACCAGGCCCTTAAGGCCACTACATCATCGTTCTAAGCAAAAGGGATCTGTCTTCAATAGAACCCCCTTACTCTTTGTAAGAGACAGCAGGAAAAGTATTACATAAAGATTTTTCCCCAAAATATGTTAGCACTCGGGGGCTCGCCGAAGCAGCCACCCCCCGAGGCGTCCTCCGTAATCGCGGCACATTAACTTGGCACTCGGGGGCTCGCCGAAGCAGCCACCCCCGATGCGTCCTCCGCAATCGCGACACATTAACTTGGAAATCGGGGGCTCACCGAAGCAGCCACCCCTCGAGGCGTCCTCCGCAATCGCGGCACATTAACTTGGCACCCAGGGGATCGCCGAAGCAGCCACCCCCCGAGGCGTCCTCCGCAATCGCGACACATTAACTTGGCACTCGGGGGCTCGCCGAAGCAGCCACCCCCCGAGGCGTCCTCCGCAATCGCGGCACATTAACTTGGCACTCGAGGGCTCGCCGAAGCAGCCACCCCCCGAGGCGTCCTCCGCGATGGCGACACATTAACTTGGCACTCGGGGGCTCGCCGAAGCAGCCACCCCCAGAGGCGTCCTCCGCCATCGCGGCACATTAACTTGGCACTCGGGGGCTCGCCGAAGCAGCCACCCCCCGAGGCGTCCTCCGCAATCGCGACACATTAACTTGGCACTCGGGGGCTCGCCGAAGCAGCCACCCCCCGAGGCGTCCTCCGCAATCGCGACACATAAAAACTTTTACACTCGGGGGCTTGCCGCGGCAACCCTCCGGAACATCCCCCGCAACTACAACGCAGACGACCCCCCGCGACAAAACCAAGATAGCATGGAATATATACCACCAAGAAGAAGCATATACAACGAAGGGAAGCACCTAACCTTTAGGCTCCAACTTCGCCTTAATAAGTGCACCCAGATGGCGGTCGTTCTCTTCGAAAACTCGCCTCACAACCTGGCGCGCAGGTTTATCTACAACCATGTAGTGCTCATTCATCGGATGATCCCTACCGCCTGGAGGACCCGCCACCACTTGATAAAAATCCACCCCGGCCAATGACTATGGACAAAACCCAAAGCAGCTCGGGCTCCAGCACGAATCTGATGATCCATCAGTCGACGTAGCTCGGCAGGCTGAGAAAATACGCGACAGAGCCTCTCAAAGGACGAAGGAACCACCTCCAGCGGATAGAACTCAGCATGGGTACCACCCAATACCCGCTGGCAGTATTTGAGAGCATCCAGCACCCGCTCAACTCGGAGACGAAGCAAAGCAAATGCTCGAGCACGAGCCCCATCCGCCCAAAAGGGATTGCTCGCCTGCACTCTAGGATCATCAAGCCGTGACATCTCCGACTGGACGTCCCTCTCTTCATCCCGAGATTGCCCCGCCAGCACTTTGAAAGTCAAAAACCACGATCAAGACAGAGACAGCAAAACCTACCAAATGGAATCGAGCAACCAAGCAGAGGCGAAACTCACCCCGCAGGAGGTCGGAAAACTTCACCACCGACGAAGAGAGGATCTCGACCACGGCCTCGGCACGCTCGCGCCGAGTACGCTGAACGGCTATGGATCCCTTCAGTCGAACAATCTCCCGCTCAGCGTTCTTCAGTCGCAAGCAAACAGACTCGTAGGCACCCTCGCGAGCGTCATCCTTCAGCGAATTCCAAGGACGAAGAACTCCCGGAGTGGCCTACCGCAGGATGAACAAAACAAAGAAATCAAAAAGCAGCAAGAGGAACAGCCAAGCAGTCACTCAGATAAAGGTAGCAAAAGATCAACCATCACAACGGAGTCACGAATTAAAGACAAAGTTTCAAAGCGACGCACCACTACTGTGCCTCCCCCTCACCTACGACAGGGGGATCCTGAGCATCTACAACCTGTTGCAGGCGACAAGCCAGTTTATCGGCTCGGTCGATCTGCTCATCAGAATAGTCCGGGATGGTCTCAACCAACGAATGATCAAAGGAAATCCCATGCCCCATAAGGACGACAAGGGCCGTGGATGTAAGGCCCGATATGTGGTACTGTTCCAGATCTAGATGTTTCCATCCAGATCCGGGGACGAAGCACATATCGGTCCCACCGTGACATATGACATAGCCATATGCCCCGGATTTCCAACATGATATCACAACATTACAGATACAAAGATACAACATCTCATACAATCGGCATACAACTGCCTTAATACAATACAACAGCGAAAGATACATGTCTGAGTACAGACTACAATCAAATGCCTACTCGCAAAGAGAAAAACATCGATCCCCATAACCACACGGGTCCAGGCCCTCCGCCGGGATCCGCCTAACTAGTCGTCGTCGAGTCTCCACGTGAAACGTCGAACACCATACCTATTGTCGATCAAGAACCCTGAAAAGAGTTTGGGGGTAGTATCATGAGTACAGAAGTACTCAGCATCCAACTGTAGTGGTCATCTGACCCAGCAAGGACTTCATCGCTTGTCATTCTAGGACAAATAGTAGTTTACGGTAAGGATGGGGTAAGTGGTGAGGTTGCTGCCGCACTAGCAAATATGAAGTGGCTAACGATCTAGAGAGTAAGATAAGAACCAAGCATTCGATGAGGAATCGCCTCCAACAAGTCTTGCTATCAACTACTTACGCAAACATAACACCTATCCTATCCTTGTCCTCCTCTTTGCATCCCGACGAAGAAGAAGCAGTCAAGGCACACACATGTTGATCAAGTTATATTAAGATTATCTCAGTTGTTGTTGTCTATGAACAAGGAGTAGGTCTCAAGTCGTCCATAACCAAGGACACGGCTTCTCGAAAAGATTTAACCCTGCAGGGGTGTACCAACTGCCCATTACAAGGCTTCGCACGCACGCCCATATCTCTCAGTTGCTACCCATCACAGGCAACCATTTTATGATTTAGTTCCAAGATATCCGAAACTACAGGTCCCTCTAACCAACAACGAACAAATCCGGGTGGCCCCCGGGGAGTCGACAGCCAATCCAAAAGCTGGCCACACTCTCGGATCGGACTCTTCCGTCTCAATAGGGTTTGGGTTATCGAGACGCCTCACGTGAGGCCTCGGGCCCTCGCCGGTCAAAGGTGGACCAACAGGGAAACCATGTCTCCGCTGGTCCGGGTTGTTTAAAACTGCGAGGGGATCCACCAAGCACACACACGGGGTTTCAAATGGTAAATCAGCTCGGGCCACCATGTTTGAAGCTAGATAGGTAAGAAAAAGGGGACCCCATAAAATCCCACACGCGGTTAGGCACGCTCAGTCTTAAAACCAATACCCGAAACTCGGATCCTAGGTGACTCGAATGGAACAAAGCGTTGGGGCGGGGTAGCCTAGACCTTCCATCCTTCGTCGAATATAGTCAACATTATAATAAACATATCATCCAGAACAATATAATAATGTGATACCCCAAAACCAAGGAGTAACAGGAGGTAATAGCGTAGCATCCTAAGCATGCATACTAAGCAGGGGCTGAGCAACGAGCAATAGTAACATAGCAGTACATGGTTTGCTGGGAGGGAACATGGCTGTATCGGTTTGAAAGAGGCTGTAAACATGTGGTAGGATCAAACATCGAACCTAACCTAGACTAGCATGCAAACCGCTGGTTGAAATAGAATGGATCATAAGTAATGTATAGTCCTTGCATGTGGATAAGTCGGGTTCCGAAGGTGTAGTTGATCGCAAGCTCGCATCGTCTTCGAGAGGTACCCTCGAAGCACACAAGACAGTAAACACTGGAAAGCAATCAATGAGCAAGCATATATTACTACGAGGAAAACACAAGAAAGCATCAACAAGAAGCAACACAAGACATCGCACCTACCGTCGAGAGCGGTTACTAACAGGTTAAGTGGAGTACTCGTCACACACGACGATACCGCACGTTTACGGTGGTTCAAGTTGTTTAGCTACACAAGGTGAGCAAAAGGTTGTTAACATGGCATATCACTCAAGCATGGCATAGCACACAAACATGGAAAGAGGTGAAGCACAAAGTAAACTATATAATCTAGTCATTTTAAGTGGGGGGTAAAACCTATACATGTCAACTATTACAGACCCCACGATAAATATTGCATTTGGAACTGTTTCTCCCTAAACAATATTTTATTATTTTTATTAGCGAGCAAGAGCAGCATAAACACAATCTACATGCAATTATAGTCAAGTTACATATAAGAAACATTTTTATCGGAGCAACGGTTAAAAAGTTATTGCAATTACCGTTTATAGTGGCAAGGGTTGTAATTAGCAGGAAACAACATTTAAACAAAGTCAAACATGGCAACAAAGCACATTTTGTTAAACTACACGAAAAACTAAGCAAGTTTCATGTTTAAAGCGTCGCGATCCGAGCTACGAGGTAAAAGATATAGCTACCGCAAGAAAAACAATACAATCTGCCAAAATATATAAATACAGAAAATAATAAAAGCTACTGGGCCGAATTTGCACTAAGCGGGCCTAACCAGAGGCGACACTAGCTACTAAAAAGCGCCCACGGGCGTTACACTGCCATGGGCCGGGCCAACAGAAAAAAAGAAAAAAGGGGGCGCTCACCCTTGCTGGGCCGTGGCCCAAGCCGGCGGGGGAATGGGCCGCCTGGGGCGCTGCAGGGGAGCTGGGCCGCGAGGCGCCAGGCTGGCCCACGTGGGGCGAGCGGTCAAGCGTCTCGTCCCTCTGGACGAGGCCGACCAGGGGCGGCGGCGCAGGCGTCCTCGGCTCGCTGCCGGCGAGGGAGGCGCGCAGGGGGGCGCGGTGGAGATTGAGGCGGCCGGATCGGGGCAGACCGGGCACGGCGGTGCCGGATCTGGGCACTAGGAGGTCGCCGGCGTGGTCTCCCGGGCACGACGAGCTTGGCCTACAAGCTCCCATGGTGGCGGCTCGAAATAGAGGGAAAAGAGATGAGAGGAGGGAGAGGCGGGGTGAGGAGGAAGAGAAGAGTGGGAGGAGAGAGGACCTGGCGGCGCGGCTTGCCCGGTGGCGCGCCGGCAGCGACGTCCACGGGCTGGAGGCGGCTCGGGTGGAGGAGAGAGGAGCACGTGTTGGTGGGGAGGCTGGGGCGCATCTGGGCCGTTGGATCGGCCGATCCGACGGTCCAGATCCGCTGGAGAGAAAAATCTGAGATTTGGAGGGCTAGGAGAGTTTTTGGGGCAAAGTGAAGGGGTGGCTGCAATTGTTACCAGAGGGAAACCCTAGAAAGGGTGGGAGTGTGGTGGTCTTTATATAGCCCAGGTGGCTAACAGTTTGCAAAAACATCCCCGATTTTTCTCTCTCGTGCGCGGTGTTTACGTTTCTGACCGTCGGGGGTCCGCAGTACCTCCGATTCGGGTTAAACTTTGAACTGCGCGATCAGCGCGTCGAGCCGGAGGTGTTCAACTCGCGCTGGAACCGTTCCGAGAACACTTTCCGGCCCGTTATAAAATATCCCGTTTACTTATTAAACGGGGTTTTCGTTCCGTTGGCTGCGGATGGTCTTGTGCGGTTTTCGTGACGGTGATCGGGTGAAACCCGGTGTCGCAAAGGTCGAGTGGCAGGGTGGCAAGGGTCGGTCTCCGTCCGATACGAGATAAGAGGGGAAAAAATAATCGCCGATAGATAAATCGGGGATGCAAACACCACAAACAAATCAGACAATCAAACAATTCACACCGAAAACAATTTTTTTTTGTGAAATCTGGGCTGTTACAGTGGAAGTACCACTCACCACGCTCTCCGCAACTAGCTCCACCATACGCTTCCCATCCGGGCCGAATGCAGCCACCCGAGCGCCCAGGCCATCAGGCACCTTTGAACCCTCCGGCATAAGGTGTTCGTGCGCAAGACCCACAAGATCGGAAGCCCGGGTGCAGATGTCCCCAACCACTGCAACAACACCTGCAACAGCATCTACAGCACCTTGAAGAACTCCAGACCCTGACGCAACAGCTTCCATCGGTTTCGCACCTATAGCAGCTGCATCAAGCAAAGAAACGTCATCACGGGAAGACAGTAGGAACATCAAGACCAATGAATGAATGCCAAACTTACACACAAGCGAGTCCGCCAAGGCGCGAAGACCTTTGCCCTCGACTGCTTCCACCCGCGCACGCGCGTCCTCAGCCTGACGAAGGCGAACCAGCTCCTCGTGTTGACCATGCAACTCCGCCTCCTTGGAAGCCAAGGTAGCCTTAAGAATGGAAACCGTCCTCCCCGCCTTCTCGGCTTGCTTCTCGGTAGCCTAGTGACGGTCTGCGAGGCAAGACAGTACTCAGAACAAAAGACGCAGCGGCCAAAACTCAGCAGCGCAAGAATGAAAACTCGCCATTCATAGCAGACAAAGCATCCTGGGCAGAATCATGGGCCCGTTGCCAACACTCAACATCAATCACCAAACGCTCATAGTGTTGGAAAACAGGCTGCAAAATCCAGACAATCAGATGATAAGGAAAGACAAGACTACAAGCAACTGCAAGTAGTTACTTGTAGCCTCGGGGGCTACTCCCATCGGGAGCACTGCCGTGCCCCCAATGATAAAGTCGCACAGGCACGAATCAACTTACCAGCTTGGAGACGTGGTCGAAAACACGAGCCTTGTCTTCAATCGCCAGATCAAGTCGGCCAAAGTACGGGGGACCAAGTTCAGTAGGCTTGGACTCAGGAGCAACAACACCAGGCGCCTCAGAAGAGGGCGCACCAGGAACTACACCCGCAGTCGAAACGGCAGGAGTCGCCGACGGCCCAGATTGACCAGCAGCAGCCGAGGGGTCCTTAAGATGCTTGGCTGCCGCCCCAGAGTCCGTCGACTCCAAGTCAGTAGTAGCTGCGCTGGTGCACGAAGCAGCCGGAGCAGTCGCAGCACTACAAGATAAGCATTATCAGACGCAGGAACAAGGAAAAGGGAACGGGAAAAAATCCAACAGATTCTTACCCGACACGCGCAGCACGAGGGCGCCGCAGCCTCCCAAGCCTGACCCTCTTTGGAGCAGCGGCCGAAGTAGCAGCCGAAGGGGAAGGCCCAGCAAACGGAGCAGCCGGTGGGACAGCATCACTTAATGCATCATGATCTTCAGCGCTCAAGGGGCGCGACCGCTTCACGCGAAAGGGACTCGAAACTTCACTATTTCCAGTTTCCACCAGCACAGCCTCGACATCAACAGTTAAAGCAACATCATCAGCTGCGGAAGCACCAGGTTCTTCAAGAATATCGGCGTCCTCCGGCTGCGGAGGATTACACAGCGCCGGAGCATGGCCCTGCAAGGCAAGCAATGTCAACAAGAGAGCAAAACTAGGTACTTGTCCAAACAAACGAATGAACACGGACACCAACCTGCGGCGGAGAGTGATCAGAAGCATACGGAAGGGCAAGGCGCATTTCCGAAATACTCGAGCACTTGGTCACATGTTGGATGCGAGTCAGCAGGGCGTCAGGTTCAAGATCTTGAGGCGAGCATCTCGTCAAGTCACCGAGCCCCTCGTACTGCCACATAGGACGAGTTCGATGCTGCAACGGTTGAACTCGCCTCCCCACAAAAACAGAGATGAGCTGACCACCAGTCAAGTTATCCTTCAACATAGCAATCCTCTCCAAAAATGGAGTCAGCTCGGACGACTCCACCTCGGTCAAGGAATGAGACCACGAAGGCTGTCTGACCACCCGCGCTTCCGTATTGAAAGAAGCAAGACCAAATTGTTGACCAACAACGCAGCGATCCTTCAGATAAAACCAGCCTTTTCGCCAGCCGCTAACGGAATCGATCTTCTCCAAGTCAAAATACGAATTTTTATCCCCAATGGAGATACCCACCCGACCCACGGCGTAATCAGAGTTCGTCCTTTTTATACTAAAAAGGCGCCTCCAAATTCCCCAATGGGGGTAAATCCCCAGGAAGGCCTCACAAAGAGTGATGAAACACGCAATGTGCAAAATTCCGTTGGGAGTCAGGTCATGCAACTAGATCTGATAGGAATACAACAAGCCACGAACGAAAGGATGCAGCGGAAGAGAAAACCCGCGGTAGAAGAAAGCCTGGAAGCATACCCGCTCGTCCGCCGCCGGCGCTGGAATTGACTCATCACCATGGAGACGCACATCACCCTCCACCACCACGCCGTCAGCAACCAGCGCATCCAGATCTCCGGTCCCGAACGTGGACCGCTCCCACTTGCCGGACATCTTGGCCGACTCTACAGCAGTACGGGGGCGCTTGGTCATAGATCCCGCAGTAGCCCGCAGAGGAGAAAAGATGAAGGCTCAAGAACAAGAAGGAAACAGAGAAAGAGGAGGAAGGCAATGGCTGGGTAAAACCGACAATTTACCCATCCGCAAGGTATTTAACCCAAGAGCCTAGCAAGAAGGGCCACCGTCCAACCTTATCGCCCGGCAAACGTGGCACGATCCCATAAACAGGCGAAAAGAATGGAAAATCCAACCGGCGCAGTAACAACACCGCCCACTACGCGCGCAAAAAGAGGACCATGATCGTGCGACGCGAAAATTTCGGCGGGACAGCGCCAGGTCATTTCCTTCGGCAGACTACAGTGGTCAAAAACACCAGAAGACCACGCCAACGTCATATCACAGCAAGGTGTACTGAGTACGCCATCAAGGCTCAGAGATTCTATCTTTCAGATCTTTTTCCCGATGAAGAAAAACATCTTACTCCCATCGGGAGAGCACACCATGAGAGTCCCAGGTGCTCCCTCACCCAAAGGTCAGCAATGTGCTCGAGTGATCACTCGCACTCACGAGAGTCTCGAGTGCTCCCTCAACCCGACGCAAGACAAACATTCACTCGCCAAGATCATACGGCGCTAGAGTCTCAGGTGCTCCCTCACCTCAAGAGCCGAAACGGCATTCGAGTGACTACTCGCAAAGAACCCCCCGTCTGAGCACTCGAAACAAGCTCCGCGGGTGAATGAGTGAACAACTCGCTTGATGTTTTGTTCCAAGCGGTTGCAATACTATTAGGCTCCGCGCCTCAAAAATACACATTGCTGGAACACGATACACTGTGCCCAGATGCCACGCAAGATTATCGTGTAGGTAAGACCCCGCTGCGAAGTTCGGACGGGCTGTGACTTGTCGAAGAGCGATTTCACTCCCTACCTTTTCCATGCGCTGCGCATGATAGAAAAAGCCGGGCGGACATGCCTTAGGCTATGCACATTACTGGCGGCAAATGAACACCGTAAGACCTGAAGCGGCAGGACTTTTTCTCGACACCAGTGTTCCAAGATCACGTCGAGGGACGTGGGTTTGATTGGGCTACTGCGGTATTTGCCACTAACGCAATTCACCAAGGCTCAACCAGTCGACTCCTTGGGCCCTTTCAGCTTAGCATCCCTCGAAATAGGTTTTGTCATGGCCACCAGACTGCCAGCGACCCGCGGTTGTACCGCGCATACAAACGACCGACAAATGGATGTACTCGAGTCCCTACGCGACTCTTCGAGTCCCCCAGGCACTCAGGGGCTACTGACGAGGGGGTGACCCCACGACTCCTACGGATAGGCCTACCCGGTGTCCCTGAAGATAGAAGGCCCACGAAGACCCGCCTTGGCCCGCTAATTGGCACCGACGTAGGAGTCTGCGACTCACAAGGAAAGTGCGAAGACCTGTCGTACGGAGCAAGCTAGGGTTAGGAAAGCTTACCTGTAAACGTAGATGAACTCCCCGAGACCTAGCCCAGTATATAAGGGCTAGGAGGGGCGACGCCAAAGGCATCCAATATCATCGGTAACCCTATCCTTGAGCGCTCCAGCCTCGGCATCCACTGTAATCGCATCTCCCTCATCAATAATATCGAGCAGGAACGTGTCCTCCTGTTTGCAGGCGAGCTATCGTCCAACCTGTGCCTCTCATGACTAACCCAGGGTCCCTGACCATGGGATTTGCCGGGGTTGATCCCCGTCAACAGTAGCCCCCAAGATTTTCATGGGGATGGCTCCAGGGCAATCTTCTTCAAATAACTCTGTCACTAGAACCGGCAAGTCACGGAGTAGGCATCCCTCGCACCCTTTCGCATGGGTCGATCGAAAGGATGTAACGATTAAACAAATCACTCTAAGGTGTGAATGCGATCCATGACCTCACAGTTATCGAGGCATCGCCATTAAGTCCCATCGTATGGGAAACTGATGAGACCTGCACTTTAAAGGCTGGCGTAGGAATTGTTGAGAATGTGCCATAGAGGCAATATAAAATATCTTTATTGGCATATTCCATTAGTTCATAATACGTTTTATTCCGTGTTATAATTGTATTAAGAGAAAACCTTAATACATGTGTGGTTGATGCGCGAGAGATGATAATGGCTTCTCGTCCTTCGTTGGTTACCCCAAGTGGAAGATGAGATGTAGGATAGCAGCAAATTTCCCTTGGCAAAGATACCAAGGTTGAGATCGACCAGTAGGACTCCAAGGTCGATAAGTAGGTGGTGAAGTGCACAATGGCGACGTCCACAATCTAAGCTTTCTTACTTCACCAGGACCTGCACACAAATACAAATAACTTTGCTCCCAATGAAGTTCAGAGAGGTTATCAATCTCTCTGGCCTTGCCGTTTACAAAGGATCAAACGCAACAGATAATAGGTAGTGATAATTGCGACTGGAAAGTAAAGACAGGAAATAAATTGAGCGTGTAAACAGTGATGAAAATATGCACCGGGGTCCCATGACGTTCACTAGTGATGTCTCTCTCCCAAAAGACGATAAAACTGCCATGTGAGGTAAACAATTCACTGTTGGGCAATTGACAAGATTACAGGCGCAAACCAATGCTAACTATGCTACAAAGAAAGGAAGAGGCTCAAAAGCATGGGCGGTACGCCAAAATAAGTAGACCGAAATCCATTTGCATCTACTACTAATCATTCGCCTTGAGATATATATCCAGAACATCTCGCTGGTATTAAGTTGCGAGCCCCACCCAAAGTGTAACCCAAAGCAACAGACAACTACACTAAATTTTTTTGCGTAAAGTAAACAATCCTTGCAACCGCGGTTACAAGCACCGTTGTTTTCCCCCTTGTGGTAATAGCACATCCCCTAGACTCATGTTTCTGTCACTCAAGCTAGTCATCAGGAGGCATGAACCCACAATCAAGCATAACGCTCCCTCCTGGAGTCACTACCTACTAGTTGGCCAAAGCAATAAACAACAACGGAGAATATGCAAGAATTACTCAAGAACAAAAATATAAAAGATAAGAACTAAATATATTACATTATTTCAGACTCATGTTTCATTAGTGAATACAAATATTCATCTAAGTCCACATACGAAGTTCACGAAATAATGAAATTCACCACATGCTGACATACGATACATCACAATGTATGGTACTCAACAATCAGTACACATTCCGTTTACCAGAATGCGAGGTTTGAGTCATCTCACCTAAAAGGCATGGTTTGTATGTGTCAAGAGATCAAGTATCTTAAGACATCATCATACCATTCATGACTTAAACTATAGTGTCATTATTAAGCCTGGATATTTCTTGGCATTACAATATTTCTTATAAATGATCAAACAACTATCATCAATATAAGAATAACTCATTCATAATCGTAATGTGACCATAAGAGATATCATTCATAAAAGGAGAACAACTGACTTGTTTCTCACTAATATGAATAATTGTCTTCGCGAGATGCAAGACACACTAATAAAGTCCTCATTCAAACGATCATAAAATGTATTCATATATTAATCAATTGATAGATGCAGAGGGAGAGTTTTGTCGACCATCAACTATCTTGATTGCCGTCACCACACATTGTCACCTCATCCCTTCCAAGCCACTCTCAAGAAGTAAGTTCAAGCATCGAATACTTAATCAACCGCAATTAGTGTTTCGTGGGAAAGACATTTATAACTCGTATAACAAATATACCTTCTCCGTCGATGACCATTCCTGCATTGGTTCTACTCTTAAAGTTCTTGACTTTAACCATGACCTCATGACAGGTGAACGATTCTCCTTCATTACATAGTCCAGACATGGTCTTTGTAACTGGGAGGAAGCGGATGCAACTCCCCGGTTATCGCAAAGTAACCAGTCATTCAGTAGTCCAAGTTATACACAAGGTGTTCCATGTATCTTATACATTTTCCAAGTGACTTTCTCAGCAGGTCCTTCCACCATAGTTGAAATAAACCCCATCCATATACTCATATTCCATTACTCTGATTTGTGATCAAGTGCTTTCAAGTTCACCTAGCACGTCATACGTGTTGGTTAACATGCATTCACAATTCAGATTCCATAGAATGAATTATGGTGTATTGGATAGTCATTCATAAGTGACGGTGAGTGCGATACTCATCATCATCTTCCTTGATTACGGAGTTGTCAGGTGTATCTCCTAGCAGTTCTTCGTATTATGTTTAGCAAGTCATTGCTAATGAGTATGTCTCTAATGGTGTTGGTACACATCAATGAAGTAAGACCCATTTACCTTAAGTTCTATCATACTAAAAGAGCCATAGTTCTAAACATTGGTATGACGTTATCTACAATGATATTTGCTAAGACATGAAGATTAAGTTCATAATATGGAGTTCATGTTTCTAAAAAAATTCTGGAACTCCCACTCAGACAAACATCCCTCATAGTTTATTCTAAGTGATTACACGATCCTTGAAGAACATACCTTCCCCGTGTGAAACGACCATCAGTATGTTGTTCAAGGTAGGCCATCATGCCAATCACATCATCCATGTGATTCATGCTCGACCTTTCGGTCTCTTGTGTCCCGAGGCCATATCTGCACACGCCAGGCTCGCCACAATAACCTTAGTGAGTATATGCCGCGTATGCAAGGCCATGTTTCTGGACATGCTAGGCTTGCTCCACCCATCTCTTGTGAACGTAAAAATGTTTGACACCCGTGTGACATGTGATGCCTCCATAATGAAGAACTTTCTAGATGGTGCTTCACTAAGGAAGCACACTTGGTTGGATTATTGAGGGATCATCCTATTATGCTACCGTCGTATATCTAACATATTAGCAAAATAGGATGCAAGAGTATAAATCATACATGCTATGATTCCCCCCGACATGCAAATTAAAGTTGAAAACGCCTTTCTACTTTATCTTTTGCAAGTTTTACGTGGATGCTAGGGGTTTCGAGAAAAGAACCGCTTTCTATCCTGCGAAAAAAAGCCACAACACCAATCCCGCAATTGTCTCTATTACACCCCTGTCGGGGCCCTCCGTTGCAAACATCTTCGCATCGCTAATGCAGAGAGACAGACACCCCCAGCCACTTTATATGGTACAAGCCATATGTCAAGCGTGGAACCAGTCTCCCGTAAACGCGTAAGGTCGGTCGGGGGCCGCTTCATCAAACATTGCCGCAACGCTAAATGAGTACACGTGAGAGGGTAACAATTGGATAATTGATGCCCACATACTAGATGTGTTCTATCCGTACAATACATCTACGCATAGCCTTTCTTTGATACCACTGTTGGAGTTCGGGGCAGAAAACACAAAATTTTCATAACCTACGAGACCCATACCCAAGACCTATGCTATGATGATGCAAGTAACGGACAGAAATAGATCGCATACTAGTATGTAGTCCGTTAAGCGAGAAACGTTCCCGCATAACGTGGTTGGTGTAGTCGTACCGGCAATCCCCGATGCCGCGCAGATCCACGATGACTCCTGTAGCCACCCGATCCTTGTAGACCGGTGACGGGATTACGTCCCCGTCGGAACGTTGCTTATGAAGACCTCGCGATATGACCACGACGATGAAGTAGCACCACAAGTGTAGTGCCTCGCGGGATTATACACATACATTATACCCGACGTCCCTCCGGGCTCCGAACCAGTAGAGCAGCGGAAAGAAGATGGATTCGGATCCCGATTCCAGCAGCACGACGGCGTGCGTATAGTGGAGAAATACCCAACCAAGTGTAGACTCCAAACAAGGGGAGTCCACTCGAGGAAGGAGAAAGGAGGGAGAGAGAGATGAGAATTTATCTAAAAAATATGATGAATAAAAGGGCACCTCTACCCCTCCTTATATAGGCCAAGGAGGGGTGCCACCCCCCTCCACTTCCGGGGTGGGACTAATCCCAAGGGGAGGGGGGTGCGCCATGAATAAAGGGGGTGGGCCCCTCTATGGCGCCATGGCCCATGGGGGAGGACTCCCTCTCCCCCTAATGGGCCCTATGAGGCCCATGTGCCTTTTCTTCCATTTTTAATTATATTTAAATACATTTTAATATTTAATTCAGATAATTAAATAATAAAACATATATTAAACATTATTAAATATATTTTGAACCTTTCAAAATACCCGGAACAACTTCCGGCCTTCATCGGAACAATTCCGGTGTTCTCTCCAATTTCTCCGGTGATCCCGAATCAATCCTTATTGCGTCGAGTACCCTTAAGTGTAACACCCTACGGTCCGGGAAACAACAGACATGATCGAGACAACTCTCATTGATCAATGACTAATCAATTGGACATGGTTACAATCCTTGATAGCCCCTGCGCTTCCATCGAATGAACTTCAATCGCTGTTGGATCCGTTAACCGTGTGCCTGTTCCCTTTGTCCTATGGTACTTTGCTTGTCCGAGATTTGATCATCGGTATCCAATATACCTAGTTCTTCCTCGTTCTCAACAAACAAGTTTACTCGTTCCCGTGATATTACAACTCCGTGACCTAGTCACACGTTTGCAAACTTTATGATGCAATATCACCGAGTGGGCCCAGAGTACCTATCCGTCACATGGATGGACAAATCCCGCTTTGATCTATTTGCATACTCATCAACCATCTATTTCGGAATACCCAAAGTGCACCGTTATAGCCAGCATATTTCAGTCAGGCGGTGGGATACAAATCAAAGTCTCCTCATAGATGACAATTATGTATGATCATTACGGTCAAAGGATCTGGTCACTACGTTATAGTTATCGCAATGTCGAACTATGTGACTTGATCACATTGCAACACTTCTGGTGGGTGTATGTCCATCATATCATTATCCAATGATACGACTCCATTGTCAACATACGCCATTGTCTCACGATCAGGAAACCTTGATCATCAATCGCCCAATGGACTAGTATACTAGGGTTAACTAGGGACCTGGTTGTTTGGTACCACACCTGTATTAATGTATCCGCTTAATACAGTTATAGCATAGTATCAAACGTATTATGAACCAATGGAATATGCTCAATAAAACATATTTTATTTTCCTCTAGGGAACATTCCCAACAGTCTCCCACTTGCACTAGAGTACAAATAATCTAGATGCATTTTTCTCTGGATCATAACTCCTTATTGATCATGCTTGCCCGTGGAAGAGGTTGTATCAACGGTCTGGGTACCATTCAGAACCGTATGTCCTTTTGCAAATCATAATGTCACCTAATTTGACATTCCTTCATTATCCACTATAATGATGAGGTATATATATTTGGCGGTGAAGTGAGACTTCGTTTGCTGTGTCATAGCAATGACATCCGGTGGGTCACGCGGACTTTCCCATAGTCATGCACACTTGAAACTCACTCAATCAGAAGTCGAACTTCTTAAGCCATAATATAACTCCTGCTACTTCTAAAGCATCCACATCAATGTAGATTCAATCCTTAGTGCATTGTATGCAACTTTGATGTCTAACCATGTTTCTTTCAACTTAGGCATTCATTAGTATGTTATCTCAATTTTCTAGGTTAGTGTCAAAACTTGAACCAGCATAACATTTATGGCCAAGTCCACTATCCTTTACAAATTTGAGATGTATCCTCAGTTCTCTTCAGACACTGAAGGATAAACTTAACTCTTTGTTCAATGATTTACTCATAAATCATATCACAACATGTTCTTACTACTAAGAACTTGGGTCACATTACGTCGAGTACATAACTCTGGTTTTATATGAAAGAACCTATGACAAAGGCATAGAGGTTCCAACACATCCATTTCTTTCATTAACCATTAACCATTGTTCTTGTACTGAGATTAACTCAACACTTCTCTTGGATATACAAGTAAGGACCACTTCTTGACTTGTCTCATTCTGAACTCCTTCAGAATCTTATCCAGGAAAGTATTACGACTCAAATTTATTAAACACATATCTATCTTAATAGATCTTCAATGCTTAATACTTATTCATCTTCATTTATGAAAGATTCAAATTATCATTAACACCAACTGCACCATTCATAATATGTTATCCATATATGAGAATGTTATCATGCTCCCACTCAAATATGTCATGCACATATTAAGTTATAGGATAACACTCATATTGCTCCCACTCAAATATGTCGGCCACATATAAGACAAGGATAACATCCACATGGCTCCCACTTAGATATGTCAGACACATATTAAGTTCAGGATACTAACCACATGGCTCCTACTCAAATATGTCATTTACATATAAGTCTAGGATAATACTCCCATAGCCCCCACTCAAAATATGTCGTCTACATATTAAGTTTCAGGAAACTATTCATCTCCCACTCATTTTCATGCAAATGCATGTTTCCTCGATATTTTGGTTAAGTCCAAAATCCTTTGATCGTCCATCAAAATGAGAATTCAGTTTACGAGACACTAGTATCCATATGTTTTTCCAAAACCTTCTTGTTGTACCAATTACAACACTTCTTCAAATACAGGATTTGAGGAAGTCAAGGTATTGATAACAATCCTGGATCAATCGTAGTGAATATCCCTTTGACTCAAGCATTGCTACACATTGTAGTCAACCCATTGAATTTGTCAGAAACAATCTTTGCGACAAACCAATCTTGACGTCCCTTTGATGTTCACATTTATTGCTCATAACTCTGAAGTTATTGTGAATATCAAGTAACCTCCTTACTTGATAAGATTCAAGCAATCTTAAATGTAACTCAACATAGGATTTCATGACTCGTAGTCATATCTCGTACTTAGGTCCACCATCGCTTCTTTCTAGTTCGTAGGAATGTCTTGTTCCATTAACATGACAAGTGAATCATGAATATCATTTTGCACCAGGGGCAAATATATATTCTTGAATCCTACCTTTCTCAGTAAAAGCTCCCATCAAAAGATCATGATCATTATCATTAGTTTCTCCTCTTATTGTAGATCTTTTCTTCCAGAACATATTCCGTTGCACTACTCTGACATTTGGAGGCAAGGTCAATTACCTTGGTTGAACTTTCACTTTTCTTCCATTACCACATTTATCAAGAACAATTCTTGACAAACACCAAACATAGCAATACAAGTTTTGCTCCTTTTGGTTCTAGTTGTGGAAGATGCATCCATAGTTGTCTAAGGATACACTACAAAGATAATTTATCTTACATAAATCAAGCTTCCTAGAAACCACAACACACCATGACATATATAGTGTTGGTTTCCACGAACTCAGATGGTTCCCTATGCTGAAGTGAGTGTTTGCATATTATATTAATAACTCTAAACAATAATAACGTAACTTGGTAAGAGACAACTTAGACCATACACTTTTCGATAGAATATGATCACAATGTTCAGGCACGTCAATCATATTGAAGTGTCTCAAGACATTGCAATTTGTGGAACAACTTTCACACAAGTCTTTATGCCCAAGACTAACTCAAAACATTTGTCACTTTGATAAAATCGTAGAGACTTGTCTTTCTTGTTAATTTAATATCCATCTTTACTCTGAAATCCCTTTTGATCATATCAAATTATTTCAGACTCATGTTTCATTAGTGAATACAAATATTCATCTAAGTCCACATACGAAGTTCACGAAATAATGAAATTCACCACATGCTGACATACGATACATCACAATGTATGGTACTCAACAATCAGTACACATTCCGTTTACCAGAATGCGAGGTTTGAGTCATCTCACCTAAAAGGAATGGTTTGTATGTGTCAAGAGATCAAGTATCTTAAGACATCATCATACCATTCATGACTTAAACTGTAGTGTCATTATTTGTTGGATATATGCTCTAGAGGCAAATAATATATGATTATTCCAATATATCTAAGCAAGTTCATAACCAGTTTCATACGGTGCTAGAACTGCATCAGTGAAACAATGATGCAGGTGTGGTATAGAAACACCCAGAGTTCCTAGTTAGCCTCTACATCGATAACTAGTTCATGGTCAACATGATGGTCGTGGTTTCGCGATCATGGACAATTAAGTCTCTTGACTATGAGGTCACCTCACTGGCTAAGTGACGTGATGAACATTACCCAAAGTAAGCATTACAGCATGATCAAATCTTGTGAAGGTTCAGTGTTGTAATTACAGAACGTGGTAGACCGTTCCTTTGACCGTGAGTACGTGCATAATCACTATCTTCCCGGATGCTTTGACTTACATCCCACCACCTGACTGAAATATGCGGGTCATAACGGTTGTATCTTAGGTATTCCGTGGAGATACGTTGAGGAGTATTGTTTACAAGAGCAGGATTTGTCAATCCATATAATGGATAGATACTCGGGGCCCACTCGGTGAGATTCCATCCATGAAGCTGCGCAGCGTGTGACTAGGTCACGGGGATGAATATCACGGGAACGAGTGAATAAGGATTAGTTCGGAACGAGGTTGAACCAGACATAGGATGTCATTGATCGAATCTCGGAACAATCCAGTATCGCTGACAAAGGGAATGCTATACGGCGTAAGGTCCAATCGGTATTGATATCCGGAATGCACAGGGGTCATTATGGGCATCCAGGTCCCGCTGATGATCATTGACTGTTGCCTCTGCTCGGTCATGACTGGAGTGTTCTCGGACCGTAGGGTAACACACTTAAGGGCTCGATGAAATCGGAGACCTTTTCGGAACCATCGGAGCAACCAGAGAATAAGGGAGACAATATCGGAGGAGTACCGTATTGAACCGAAACAAGTTCGGAGTGAGCCGGAAGTGTTTCCGGAGCACCGGGAGATGGAATAATATGTTTTAGTTATTAATTAATTGAATTAATAATTAAAATCATTTTATTTCTAATTAATATGTGCTATGGGCCTTAGTGGAGAAAAAGGCCCATTAAGGAATTAAAGGGAAAAGAAAAAGAAAAGAAAAAAGGGGGGGGGGGAGGCGCCATGGGCCCTAGGGCCCATGAGGGGTGCGCCCCCTGTCCCCCCTTGGCCGGCCACCCCCTAGCAAAGGGTTTAGTCCCACATTGCTAGGGGAGGTGGGTTGACTCCCTTCCCCAGCCTATATAAAGACAGGCAGGGTGCACATAATTAATACACAGAAATTCGTGAGAAAATAAATATAACTCCGAATTGAGATCGGTTTTCTCCGGTCTCCTCCCCTCTCTGGTCTCTTCCATGGTGGGCTCCCTAGTGTGAGCCTGTAGTGGAATTGAGACCTCTCTGCTAGAATCGGAGGCCGTCGTGCTGCCGAAGCTCCGTCCGGAGGTCTGCTTCCGCCCCCTCCGCTGGATCGGAGAACGGAGGTCGTCATCGAGTCTCGTACGTGTGCGAGTACTACGAGGTGCTGCACGTGTGGCACTACACCCATCCGGGTGCTCAACACAGCCAGGGGGCTGTGAAACTTGATCGGCTACATCAACCACGTTTGCGGGAACGTTTCCCGCGCAACGGACTACACCCCGAGGTATGTTATTTCCGCACTACTATCTGTTACGGTAATACGGCTAGCTAGATCTTGGGTTAAGGGAACGCCAGTTAGGAAAAATTTGTGTTTTCTGCTGCGAACCCCAACAGTGGTATCAGAGCTAGGTCTATGCTTAGTATTACTGTACGGATAGAACACATCGGGGATGTGGGCGTTGATTGTATGATTGTTACCCTCTCATGTGCACTTGTTCATATCTGCGGCATTGTTTGATGAAGCGGCCCCCGACCGACTTTACGCGTACTCTTACGCGAGACTGGTTCCACGCTTGACATGCGGCTTGTACCGTATAAAGTGGCTAGGGGGGTGTCTGTCTCTCTACTTTAGCGGATGTGGCATTTGCAACGGAGGGCCCCGTGCGGGGTGTAATAGAGACAATCGTATGGTTGACGTTGTGGTTGACTCGTAGGTTAAAACCTGTTTAACTATGAAAGCCCTAGCAGCCACGTAAAACTTGCAATATACAACTAGATCGTCTAAACCTTGTATTGCAAAGTGGGGGCTATCGTTTGTTTGTTTGTGATGTAGTGATAGCTTTTGCTATGTGTTACTAATAAGTAGTAATCGTCATCATAAAACAAACTAAAATGGAGACACTGTAGACTTAGTGTTGCCATAGCCCAGACATCTTAAAACTTGCTAGTATAAGATACACGACGGTAGCATGTGATAAGATGATCCCTTAACAAAGCCAAACACAAGTATTCTACCGAAGTGTGCACCACCTGGAAGGTTCTCCCATATGGCTTGATGCTCCGTACATACCGGAGTTGTCCTACATATTCAATGGAGTTCGCATGAGGTTGGGTTCGGCAAGCCTGGCATATGAAAATATGGCCTTGCTGAGCAGCATATAACATGGAGGTTAATTTGGCGAGCCTAGCATATGCAGATATGGCCTCGGAATACTAGAGATCGAAAGATCGAGCATGAGTCACAGTATATATAAGATAATGTGATCGCACAAGTTGTTGTCTACCTTTGAAACTGACCCGTCGGCCGTGTGATATTCGAGGTCGGGCAGTGAATCTGGATCATGTAATCACTAAAACTTCCTAGGGATGAAATGTTTTAGTGCGAGCTCATATGATTATATGAACTCATTTGTTGTGAACTAGTCTTAATTGTGTTCCTTGCAATTATGTTTGTAGAAAAATGGATAATACCCAGTACCTTGAAATGGTTTCCTTCTTACATGGTGAAAGACTTAAAGAAAATGGGTCAAACTTCATTAGTTGGTACTTACGCCTTAGAGCCGTGCTCAAGAGAATCAACCTTTCATTATTAACTAAAAGGCACGTGGGAAACCCTCCAGAAAACGACATGGATGCACAAGCGGCGATTGATTATCATTATCGTCGTAGGACATATGCCATAGCCAAGGGTATCATAGAAACCAGCATTCCGCAACCTTTGCGTGAGGAGTATGCTGATTTGGATACATACGATATGATCGATGAGCTGAAGTCATCAAACTTGCATCAGTTTAGAGTTGCCAGATTTGAGTTAGAAAGTGAGTTTCTCTCTACAAAGCTGGAAGAAGGCTCTTGCCTGAAGGCACACTTGGCCAAGATGCATGAGATACATCTGAGCCTCGTAGATGATTTTGACTATGAGACCACACATGAGTCTGCGATATACACGGTGTTACACTCGCTTCCACCGAGCTATACAGACCATGTCCATGGCTATGTCGGCAGAGGTGAAAGCCTCGAGTTCTCTGACTTCATGGATAGATTCCAGTACCTGGAGGTCGAACCCATTGAAGGAGAAGTTGTCGATGGAGAAGGTATATACTTGATATACTTTATAAATGTTTACTCCCTTATACAACAGATGCAGTAAATGAGTATTTGATACTTATTCTGTTTTATGAAAACAGGACCTGCTGTTGCATGGACGGGAAGATGTGAAATCGAGGATTGATGGATATCAAGTCAGTTGATGGCCAGCATGGATTCCACTGAGACATCTATCATAGGAGATACTTAGAGTATTAGATAAATCTTATGTAATCATTATAGTATGAACACTTAGTTGTGTGTCTTGCATCTCGCGAGACAAAGTTATTCATGTAATGAGACAAGTCAGTTGTTCCATCTCTATGAATAAAAGTGTGCTTATACTTTGATTACGTCTTGATTTATGATATGATAGAAAGCATTTATAATACTACTATTATTGTCAAGAAATATTCAATGTTTAATGATAAAGTTGTCTAGATTATAACAAGTCAAAGATCTGATTGCATGAGGTGACTTCATAACTGATGAATTCATTAAATGTATGATCTATTAACTTGTGAGTTCATTATCGAATGAAGAATCATAACTTGATTGCATGAGATGGATTAGATACACGATCTATAAACCTCTGCAATAAATATGATCATGACAAGGTTCTAGCAAGTAGAACTTGTGCCAATCATTATACATAAATGATGTAGAATGGGCATGTGAGTTATCATTAAAGACTTCATATGATTAATTGAAAGTTGTATTCAATTGAGATCATAAAACTGAGATTCGGGAATCACAGTAAGAAGTGAGAATACAAGGATACATATCACTACGCTACGATCCGGAGTGAAAAGTATTGATATTGACATAATGGGAGACTTGTGGAAGTTGTACCACAAACTACGACGGAAGTTGAAAGTGCTAGACTACTTAAACCATTCGTAGTCATACTAAACCGTAGTATGGTCTAAACGTTCTTTCCCCTAGCACTATAGTTATTGTCGAATAAGTTGTTTAATTCATTAAGTTAAAACACCCACTTCATGAATAGGAAACCATCCTGGTTTTAACGAGACATGATAGCTCCATAACTGATGGTGTTATAAGGTTTCTTAAAAGAAAGAATTTCTTTGTAATAGAACTACGAGCAATTGAAATTACATATTCTCCCCGAATAGCAAAATTTGTGTTGCTTAATTGGTAATACGAGAAAAGTATCTCAACACAGATCCAATGGGAGATAATGGAAACTTTGACCGAGGTATTGGACCTTGCCTTCAGAATATCAGAGTATTGCAACGGAAGCATGTTCCGCTGTAATGACACTGCATAAGGAAGGATATGCCAAAGATGATTGATCTTGGTATATGAGTTGAAGCCATTGTTGAATTTAGAAGGTTGTCATGAATACGTTCTGTACAGAACAATAATCATGAGTCTTCTTAATAAAACAATAGGGAATAATATTGCTTGAAGACACAAAGGAATGATGGTAACCTAGAACACGAGGAGAAATGAAAAATATTGAATTACATTAAGGATGTCTCACGTCCTGTGAAATAAATCGGTTATTTCATATTCTCGACAAACTGGAGAGTTATTGAGAATAATGTAATGGACATAAAGCATTATTTGGTTATGACCAAAGTTCAATGGTGATTGACTACGGAAACGTAGGAATGCTTTAATCAATAAAATATTTCATTTACACTACGATGGACCATAGCCTGAAATTGCATCTCAGTCAAATTTGGATTTGAAAGGGAATTGTAATGGGCAAGACGAAGGTTACTTCGTTAAAAGGATGGACTATAGTACCTCAAGACAGGAACCCTCAAACTTGATTTGATCAAGTGATTTTGTGATGACCAAAATATTGAGTGGGCCTGCAGTTTCATGAAACTGAGTGGGAGCTTTGAAGACTTCCCTGAAACTTGGAATGCAGAGGGCATTTTCTGAGTGGGAGCTTTGGAAGCTTTGTCATTATGTGAGACATAGTGAACAATAAAATGACTTGATGAAAGCTGAACCACAAATATATGAGTATAAGATGGATATATTTGAGTGGGAGCATGATCATTGTCTCAAACATATATGCATTGATATGTGTGAAGAATGATCTCATATGTATATATATGGATATGCATTGATTGTGTGTATAGAGAATCGTCTCATGTACATATGTGCATTATGATATATATAGAGCATAAGGCAAATAAAATACAAGATTGCAAGAATCTTCTTTTATGTGAAATACCAACACATTACACGTTGAAATCTATATGAGTAGATTAAGATACGGATAATGAAACGAAGTGAAGGTTGGAATAATCTTCTAGACAAGAAACAGGTTCTTGTGGCTAGAAATTATATAATGGATGAAATCCAAATATCACAAGCAATGTCTTGATGGAAGAATAGAGATGCACCATGTACTGGACATGTGATCTTATATGTTCTTGACATATGATTCTACCATATAACATGCGTTGTGAATCCAACAACAGAATGACTCAAAAGTTCTTGGAGAAGAACAGATTCCGATGTGCTTTAGGAGTAAAACACAGAATCTGAATAAAGTCCATGCATTCAGTATATGAGAGGCATACTGAGGACTATTCTCTAAAATATAGAAATGATAATAGACTTGAATGTAATGCAAGATTACAATTGCAAGCCATATTATGGGTCTATATGGAATTAGAGACATCACCAAAGACATGAAAGAAATGTGAGCAAAATTCACGGTACTACAAACATAATACTACTTAAGAAAGTAGACGTATGGATAAAAGTTTAGCGTTAGAAGTATTGGACTTCTGGCTGAGTGTATTTCTCAGTATATATGACTATGGATGAGTCTTCTTAAAGACTGAACCAAGAGATCATTGGAGGATACTGTGAAATAATAGTCTCACTCTCCCGCGAAACTTATATCCAACCATTATATGATAATGAGTGGTATGTCAAAAGAGCTTTTGACCTATACCAGTTGCAAAGGAAACATACGAATCTGAATTGGTGCAGTTCGTTGACGAACCCTCTTCCATGAGCGTGCATGATCAATGAAACACTTATGTGATAAGATGTTTATGATCGGAAAAATGCGGCTAGATTATTAGCACTCTAGTGCAAGTGGGAGACTGTTGGATATATGCTCTAGAGGCAAATAATATATGATTATTCCAATATATCTAAGCAAGTTCATAACCAGTTTCATACCGTGCTAGAACTGCATCAGTGAAACAATGATGCAGGTGTGGTATAGAAACACCCAGAGTTCCTAGTTAGCCTCTACATCGATAACTAGTTCATGGTCAACATGATGGTCGTGGTTTCGCGATCATGGACAATTAAGTCTCTTGACTATGAGGTCACCTCACTGGCTAAGTGACGTGATGAACATTACCCAAAGTAAGCATTACAACATGATCAAATCATGTGAAGGTTCAGTGTTGTAATTACAGAACGTGGTAGACCGTTCCTTTGACCGTGAGTACGTGCATAATCACTATCTTCCCGGATGCTTTGACTTACATCCCACCACCTGACTGAAATATGCGGGTCATAACGGTTGTATCTTAGGTATTCCGTGGAGATACGTTGAGGAGTATTGTTTACAAGAGCGGGATTTGTCAATCCATATAATGGATAGATACTCGGGGCCCACTCGGTGAGATTCCATCCATGAAGCTGCGCAGCGTGTGACTAGGTCACGGGGATGAATATCACGGGAACGAGTGAATAAGGATTAGTTCGGAATGAGGTTGAACCAGACATAGGATGTCATTGATCGAATCTCGGAACAATCCAGTATCGCTGACAAAGGGAATGCTATACGGCGTAAGGTCCAATCGGTATTGATATCCGGAATGCACAGGGGTCATTATGGGCATCCAGGTCCCGCTGATGATCATTGACTGTTGCCTCTGCTCGGTCATGACTGGAGTGTTCTCGGACCGTAGGGTAACACACTTAAGGGCTCGATGAAATCGGAGACCTTTTCGGAACCATCGGAGCAACCAGAGAATAAGGGAGACAATATCGGAGGAGTACCGTATTGAACCGAAACAAGTTCGGAGTGAGCCGGAAGTGTTTCCGGAGCACCGGGAGATGGAATAATATGTTTTAGTTATTAATTAATTGAATTAATAATTAAAATCATTTTATTTCTAATTAATATGTGCTATAGGCCTTAGTGGAGAAAAAGGCCCATTAAGGAATTAAAGGGAAAAGAAAAAGAAAAGAAAAAGGGGGGGGGGGGGAGGCGCCATGGGCCCTAGGGCCCATGAGGGGTGCGCCCCCTCTCCCCCCTTGGCCGGCCACCCCCTAGCAAAGGGTTTAGTCCCACATTGCTAGGGGAGGTGGGTTGACTCCCTTCCCCAGCCTATATAAAGACAGGCAGGGTGCACATAATTAATACACAGAAATTCGTGAGAAAATAAATATAACTCCGAATTGAGATCGGTTTTCTCCGGTCTCCTCCCCTCTCTGGTCTCTTCCATGGTGGGCTCCCTAGTGTGAGCCTGTAGTGGAATTGAGACCTCTCTGCTAGAATCGGAGGCCGTCGTGCTGCCGAAGCTCCGTCCGGAGGTCTGCTTCCGCCCCCTCCGCTGGATCGGAGAACGGAGGTCGTCATCGAGTCTCGTACGTGTGCGAGTACTACGAGGTGCTGCACGTGTGGCACTACACCCATCCGGGTGCTCAACACAGCCAGGGGGCTGTGAAACTTGATCGGCTACATCAACCACGTTTGCGGGAACGTTTCCCGCGCAACGGACTACACCCCGAGGTATGTTATTTCTGCACTACTATCTGTTACGGTAATACGGCTAGCTAGATCTTGGGTTAAGGGAACGCCAGTTAGGAAAAATTTGTGTTTTCTGCTGCGAACCCCAACATTATTAAGCCTGGATATTTCTTGGCATTACAATATTTCTTATAAATGATCAAACAACTATCATCAATATAAGAATAACTCATTCATAATCGTAATGTGACCATAAGAGATATCATTCATAAAAGGAGAACAACTGACTTGTTTCTCACTAATATGAATAATTGTCTTCGCGAGATGCAAGACATACTAAAAAAGTCCTCATTCAAACGATCATAAAATTTATTCATATATTAATCAATTGATAGATGCAGAGGGAGAGTGTTGTCGACCATCAACTATCTTGATTTCCGTCAGCACACATTGTCACCTCATCCCTTCCAAGCCACTCTCAAGCAGTAAGTTCAAGCATCGAATACTTAATCAACTGCAATTAGTGTTTCGTGGGAAAGACATTTATAACTCGTATATCAAATATACCTTCTCCGTCAATGACCATTCCTGCATTGGTTCTACTCTTAAAGTTCTTGACTTTAACCATGACCTCATGACAGGTGAACGATTCTCCTTCATGACATAGTCCAGACATGGTCTTTGTAACTGGGAGGAAGCGGATGCAACTCCCCAGTTATCGCAAAGTAACCAGTCATTCAGTAGTCCAAGTTATACACAAGGTGTTCCATGTATCTTATACATTTTCCAAGTGACTTTCTCAGCAGGTTGTTCCTTCCACCATAGTTGAAACAAACCCCGTCCATATACTCATATTCCATTACTCTGATTTGTGATCAAGTGCTTTCAAGTTCACCTAGCACGTCATACGTGTTGGTTAACATGCATTCACAATTCAGATTCCATAGAATGAATTATGGTGTATTGGATAGTCATTCATAAGTGACGGTGAGTGCGATACTCATCATCATCTTCCTTGATTACGGAGTTGTCAGGTGTATCTCCTAGCAGTTCTTCGTATTATGTTTAGCAAGTCATTGCTAATGAGTATGTCTCTAATGGTGTTGGTACACATCAATGAAGTAAGACCCATTTACCTTAAGTTCTATCATACTAAAAGAGCCATAGTTCTAAACATTGGTATGACGTTATCTACAATGATATTTGCTAAGACATGAAGATTAAGTTCATAATATGGAGTTCATGTTTCTAAAAAAATTCTGGAACTCCCACTCAGATAAACATCCCTCATAGTTTATTCTAAGTGATTACACGATCCTTGAAGAACATACCTCCCCCGTGTGACACGACCATCAGTATGTTGTTCAAGGTAGGCCATCATGCCAATCACATCATCCATGTGATTCATGCTCGACCTTTCGGTCTCTTGTGTCCCGAGGCCATATCTGCACATGCCAGGCTCGCCACAATAACCTTAGTGAGTATATGCCGCGTATGCAAGGCCATGTTTCTGGACATGCTAGGCTTGCTCCACCCATCTCTTGTGAACGTAAAAATGTTTGACACCCGTGTGACACGTGATGCCTCCATAATGAAGAACTTTCCAGATGGTGCTTCACTAAGGAAGGACACTTTGTTGGATTAGTGAGGCATCATCCTATTATGCTACCGTCGTATATCTAACATATTAGCAAAACAGGATGCAAGAGTATAAATCATACATGCTATGATTCCCCCCGACATGCAAATTAAAGTTGAAAATGCCTTTCTACTTTATCTTTTGCAAGTTTTACGTGGATGCTAGGGGTTTCGAGAAAAGAACCGCTTTCTATCCTGCGAAAACAAGCCACAACACCAATCCCGCAATTGTCTCTATTACACCCCTGTCGGGTCCCTCCGTTGCAAACATCTTCGCATCGCTAATGTAGAGAGACAGACACCCCCCAGCCACTTTATATGGTACAAGCCATATGTCAAGCGTGGAACCAGTCTCCCGTAAACGCGTAAGGTCGTTCGAGGGCCGCTTCATCAAACATTGCCGCAACGCTAAATGAGTACACGTGAGAGGGTAACAATTGGATAATTGATGCCCACATACTAGATGTGTTCTATCCGTACAATACATCTACGCATAGCCTTGCTCTGATACCACTGTTGGAGTTCGGGGCAGAAAAAACGAAATTTTCATAACCTACGAGACCCATACCCAAGACCTATGCTATGCTGATGCAAGTAACGGACAGAAATAGATCGCATACCAGTATGTAGTTCGTTAAGCGAGAAACGTTCCCGCATAACGTGGTTGGTGTAGTCGTACCGGCAATCCCCGATGCCGCGCAGATCCACGATGACTCCTGTAGCCACCCGATCCTTGTAGACCCATGACGGGATTACGTCCCCGTCGGAACGTTGCTGATGAAGACCTCGCGATATGACCACGACGATGAAGTAGCACCACAAGTGTAGTGCCTCGCGGGATTATACACATACATTATACCCGACGTCCCTCCGGGCTCCGAACCAGTAGAGCAGCGGAAAGAAGATGGATTCGGATCCCGATTCCAGCAGCACGACGGCGTGCGTATAGTGGAGAAATCCCCAACCAATTGTAGACTCCAAACAAGGGGAGTCCACTCGAGGAAGGAGAAAGGAGGGAGAGAGAGATGAGAATTTATCTCAAAAATATGATGAATAAAAGGGCACCTCTACTCCTCCTTATATAGGCCAAGGAGGGGTGCCACCCCCCCTCCACTTCCACGGTGGGACTAATCCCAAGGGGAGGGGGGTGAGCCATGAATAAAGGGGGTGGGCCCCTCTATGGCGCCATGGCCCATGGGGGAGGACTCCCTCTCCCCCTAATGGGCCCTATGAGGCCCATGTGCCTTTTCTTCCATTTTAATTATATTTAAATACATTTTAATATATAATTCAGATAATTGAATAATAAAACATATATTAAACATTATTAAATATATTTTGAACCTTTCAAAATACCCGGAACAACTTCGGCCTTCATCGGAACAATTCCGGTGTTCTCTCCAATTTCTCCGGTGATCCCGAATCAATCCTTACTGCGTCGAGTACCCTTAAGTGTAACACCCTACGGTCCGGGAAACAGCAGACATGATCGAGACAACTCTCATTGATCAATGACTAATCAATTGGACCTGGTTACAATCCTTGATAGCCCCTGCGCTTCCATCGAATGAACTTCAATCGCTGTTGGATCCGTTAACCATGTGCCTGTTCCCTTTGTCCTATGGTACTTTGCTTGTCCGAGGTTTGATCATCGGCATCCAATATACCTAGTTCGTCCTCGTTCTCAACAAACAAGTTTACTCGTTCCCGTGATATTACAACTCCGTGACCTAGTCACACGTTTGCAAACTTTATGATGCAATCTCACCTAGTGGGCCCAGAGTACCTATCCGTCACACGGATGGACAAATCCCGCTTTGATCTATTTGCATACTCATCAACCATCAATTTCAGAATACCCAAAGTGCACCATTATAGCCAGCATATTTCAGTCAGGCGGTGGGATACAAATCAAAGTCTCCACATAGATGACAATTACGTATGATCATTACGGTCAAAGGATCTGGTCACTACGTTATAGTTATCGCAATGTCGAACTATGTGACTTGATCACATCGCAACACTTCTGGTGGGTGTATGTCCATCATATCATTATCCAATGATACGACTCCATTGTCAACAGACGCCATTGTCTCATGATCAGGAAACCTTGATCATCAATCGCCCAATGGACTAGTATACTAGGGTTAACTAGGGACCTGGTTGTTTGTATACCACACCTGTATTAATGTTTCCTCTTAATACAGTTATAGCATAGTATCAAACGTATTATGAACTAATGGAATATGCTCGATAAAACATATTTTATTTGCCTCTAGGGCACATTCCCAACACGTAAGCACGAGAGTTGACACTTAGGATGGCAAAGTGAAAGATATGGTGGAGGAGGAAGACAAAAAGGTGTGAAAGGCTCACATCAATGAGGACAATCATAGGCGAGAGAAGGACAAATGATAGATATGATGTGAGGAGTAGGGATTGGCATGCAACGGATGCACATATGAGCTAAGAAAAACTCTCCAATGGAACTAGTGGGGGTGCATCCAACTTGCTCGCTCAAGAAGACCTAGAGCTCGTTTGAGGAGGCTCATCATTGGAATATACAAGCCAAGTTCTATAGTGTAGGTCCCCGCATAACTATATGCATGTATGATCATCTCTGTGGAGCACAAGATATAGAGGGAGTATGAGTGTGGATCTTTTAAAAGGAATAGTAGCGTTGCCCCCTTCTCTCTTTCTATTTTCTTTTTCTCTTTTTTCTCTTTTTTGTATTTTTTGGTGGCCTCAATGGCTCTTTCTATTTAACTCGCATTTGTCCTCTTTGGGGTCTTTTTAATTTGTCCTCTTTGGGGTCTTTTTAATTTGTCCTCTTTGGGATCTTTTACTCACTTAAGGGCAACACTCTATTTTACAAGAAGTATAGAAGATCTTCACACTTTACAAGGTACTCATCATAAAGAAGATGTAGCTATCATGATGTATGCAAATGTATGCCTCTTCCAGTGTAGCAGGAACTTGTATGACATGAAGATCAAGTCATGAGAAGTTGGATGTTGCATGGCAATATATCTCGGGAAGGCTATGGAAATGCCTTGATAGGTAGGTATGGTCACTGTTTTGAGGAAAGATATAAGGAGGTTTATGATGACAAAGCGTATCATGCCAAGGGTTTGGATGGACCGGCGAGGTGGGTGCCAACTCTCGGAGTGAGAAGAGGGCAATGCTTGGTACTGAAGAGGCTAGCAAATATGAGGAAGTGAAAGTGTCAACTTTCAATACTTACATTAGTCCGAAGAAGTCATGCACTTATTATCGGTAACTCTCAATCTAATAAGGAGGTTCACAAAGAGACAAGTACCCCGAGGAGGAGTGTATGGGGGTTTGGTTATCCTTGCACATCCTCGACTCATGGTACGTGAGTGTACTCTAATATCCGATCCCTCCAAAGATTAGTGATCCATCTAGTAGCTAGAGTTCTCAACTAGTTTTTGTAGTTTTTGAAAATAAACACGGATTGCCCAAAATACGACACCTATCACTAATAGGCTAGAGCTCTTGACACCAAAAGTTCAAACATTACTCACAACAATACCTCAAAACTATTGCAAGTTACTACTATAATTGAATAGCAACCTCAATTACCTAGTTAAAGACAAGACACAACTCAGTGCAACAACCAACTCTCTTAACAAGAGAAACATGAAAACTAAAGAGAGTTCCAGCAACAAACTAAACTGAAGCTCTTGAAAAATATAAACATGAAAACTAAGAGCTAAACATGGCAGCAGCTACGAAAAGATGAAGAACACACAACAAAGAAAGATAAGCATGAAAATCCTATGATGTGTTGTAGTTTGAAGTGGGGCATGTTTCTATCCCACACAAAGTAAGCTGGGTTCTAACTTGTTATGAACAGCAAACAAAGCTAAAGAAAACTAAAAAGTAAACCTAAGAGCGAGATGCTCCAAGCATAGCACATAACGCATGAAGTGATAAAAATATAGTGGAACGGAGGACGAACTAATTATTGTTGATGGAGAAGGGGATGCACAGGGGCATCCCAAAGCTTAGTCGCTTGAGTATCATTGAATATTTATTGGGGATGCATGGGGGCATCCCCAAGCTTGAGCGTTTGACACTCCCGGATCTTCTTTCATCATCTTCCCTCACACACTTGAAAACTCCCTTCATACATAACTCATCATAATCTGATTAGAGAGGTTAGTACCCTTAATAAAATAATTTGCCTCTAATGAAAATAAATTTTTTCTTGAAGAGCTACTATTTCTCAAGATTGCCAATAAGTTTTTGCAAAGAACAAGCTAGCGCAAGACTTGTCCTGAGAAATTCACGTCATATGTTCGAAGAGTCGAACTTGACATGGGACCTTTGCTGCGAGGCGGATACGAGGAGAGAGTCGACATGGACAAGAGACTCGGTGATTTACCCAGGTTTCAGCCCCTCTTTGTCTAAATGCCTAATCTTGCTTCTTATTATTATAGGTTTCGACTCCCCGAATAGAAGAGTCGGTGGATCGATTACAGATGAGCCAGATCGCAACCTTAGTCTCGAGGAGATCTAGGTTACGTCGAAAAGTGTCTAGTCCTATCTTAGATTGAGATTGTTCTGAATCTGGATCCCGTGGACCTCGACTTATAAAGGCGCCGGTTCCCGGGGTTCCGCGAGTCTGACTCCGACACGAGGTGGAGTCCTGTAACAGCCCAGAAGCAGTTTTATATTCCAAGTTGTATTTTTGCTTCCATCAATGGCTTTGAAACTTGTTATCATGCAAGAAGATGTAATTCCATGTGATGATTTTAAATGCCAAGGAGTTTTGAGTTCATTTGATTTGCTTTTGAGTTCAAACAAAATGGTTCAAGAAGGGTGTATGAGGAATTTTTCCATGTTGCATGTGTGCTCCCCTTGACCCAAAAGTTGGCATAGCCCAATCCTTCCCCCACTACTGGAAAAAAGGTCTTTAATGGCGCACTTGTTTTTGACATTAATGGCACACTTTAGGTGCGCCATTACTAGCACGCACCATTACCATCATGTATACTAATGGCGCACCAGAAGTGCGCCATTACTAAGGCCAGTCATGCGCCACTGATGTTACTGGTCCCTCCACATGTGTGTCTTGTGCTCTGGGTTACTAATGGCGCACTTTCGGGAAGTGCACCATTGCTGTGTTTCTCCACATGCGCCACTGAGGTACACTATGTGCGCCATTACTATGTATATTAGTTTTTTTTCTCTTTTGCTTTTCTGTATTTGCACAGGTTACAAACAGATATAAACAACAGATTTATAAACAGCACAGATATAAGCAACAAATTTATCGAATACAATAGAAGATTAGTCTCCGATTACAAATCATCATATTAGTCTCCGAATTCAAAATACCGAACAAAGTTAGAACATTACAAGTCTCGAGTAGCAAGTTTGTCTTCACATTAAAAGTCGATATCTAAACTACCATGACATTGAAGAAGAGGGTGGCGGTCACGATGAGCATCATCGTGACCAAAGTGATCTTCATCCGGTTCCTCCTCCGCTCCCTCCTCTCCCCCGCTAGATAGCGCGCGTATCTAGCTTCCGCCTCCGCCCTTATGGGGTACCCTTTGTAACTGTTACCACTAAAACGGTGAACCTGTCTCCGACAATCCTCCCAGTCGTCGTAGACTCCGGGAATCCTACCAATGTACACGACATACGACGGCATCTGCTTTATGCACTGCACAAACAAAACATTAAGAGCAACTTACAAATAATATTTAGGCAGTACATACGTATACAACAAAATTAAGGACCAAAGGAAGAGAAAAGCAACACACATTAATAGCACACAGTTCATGGTCCTAGTAATAAATAGCATCGACTACATATAAGTTGAATGACGACTGTTTAAACTAAGGAGACATATGTACATACAAGTTCATAAAAGTTTATACAACACACACAAGCTCTCGTTGATAGTCCAGAACTACATAGCTAGGTGCACGGGCATCAAGACTTTTGACTCCGCTCACGGGCCGGAGCGTGGGTGAAGCCGCCGTCTTTCGTGATGGTCATGAATGAGCGATCGCCGTCAGCCTGCAATCTTAGCATTGTATCTATTTCACGGTTGGACAGTTGATTGTTGAGGTAGAACTCCCCCGTGTTATGAAGGACATCTTCAGAGATGATTCCTGCCAACTTCGACTGGATGCGAAAGAATTCTTGTCTGAGGTCGGCGTCTTGGATTTCCGACAAGCGTTCGACCCAGTGCTTGAGATGAGCTGGCAGCGTAAGATGCTTCTGGTCCTGTACGAACGCCCGCATGTGATGGATGGCGTAGTAGGCATCCTTCTGACCGCCAGGCGGCTGCTTGACGTAGGCAAACTTTGTTACGTGAGTGAACACATGCGCGCCGTACCTAACAACTTCCTTCTTGAAGGTGCCTCCAGATTTGGAGTAGCGCGAGAGAGCCTCATTGAGAACTTTCTTGATATTTCTGTAGTATTTGTTCGACTCACGGTCCGTGTCCAAATACGTGGCCATGGACCATTTCGGGCTTAGAGTGATGAGTGTGCACTTTGTTTCATCACTTCACACAACACGGATGTTAGGAGGAAAAGAACGACCGGAATCTAAGCAACCTAATGTACGTTACGAGACGTGAGGGGATGACTTACTCGGGAAAGTAAGGCACGAGGAAGTTGTCCTTATCCTTGTTCGCCAGAATGACGCCTTCGAGTTAATCACTAGCGAGTCGCCGGTCCCCGGAGCTGCAGAAGAGCTTGGCACAAATGTAGAAGGCGTCGACTATAACGATGTCCGGGGTCTTGTCTCTAATGATCCGCATCTCCATACTGAGCGCAAATAGCCGAACGAATGTGTAGTGCAGCGGAAAAAGGTGAAACATAGCGAAGATGTCATCAAACCGCAGGAAGATCACATGTCCAATGTCGCGAGCAACAAAGCCCTTTCCCTCTGGCACCTTGGCGGTGAAAACCGGGTATGCCACATCATTCTCTCTGAGACGCCGCATCTCTGTATTCAGAACAATGTCATGCAGACTCTTCATAGCACCGGTTGCAGCATCGAGCATTGCAGCAGATAGCATCGGCCTACCCGCCACATGCACCCTCGACATGATTCCGTCGGGTCTTGGTGGCCCGTCTTGAGCACGGATTGTCGGTGCCGACTGGCTCACAGTAGTGGGACCCTTCTTCCTTCTTGTTCGTCCCTTCTTCTTTGGCTTCTCATGTAATGGGACCTTTACCTGCTCGGAGACTGCCTTCCTGAGTGTGTTGGGGCTGATAACATTTCGCGCCTCGGCCGTCTCAGCCTCGGTGAAGGCGGCAGCTGGAGGCGTCTCCTGAGAACTGAACAGTCAACGCTTATTGTTGGAATTCATCTCCGCGCTACGAGATGGGTGGGAGGAGTCTTTTGCACCAAGGTTGGGTTCTTGAGAAGCAGGCGGGAAAAGGTCGTCCATGTCGCACCCACCGTGTTCCTTGAAGAAGTGATCGACACGAGCAAGTAGTGTGTTGGTGTTGGTGTTGCTCCGATCTTGTGCGACATCGATGTCCGTGGGGTGGTGGCCCGGATCAGCCGACGGCGTTGCAGCGGTCTTGCCATGGCTTGGCGCCGGCACGACTGGAGGTAGGGTGGAGTAGTTCCCCACCCCCAAACGAATTTGGCACTTCGGCCAAACCAAGCTCCAGTTCAATCAGCCGTGGAGGTCCATCACATCTTCATCCTCGGCTCCAGGGGGTCGATAGGGAGGTAACAATTCGACGTAGCCATCCAGCACCCGAATCAGTTGAACCTTATACACGTTGGTTGGCATCGGATTACCATGGAACACGCGGATGCACGGTTGAACGATTCTGCCCACGGCAACATCGACCAACTCCTCGTCCACGAAGTGCAGGAGAGTGCATGGAACGTTGGTGGTGCCCTGCGAAAACATGTAGGGCATCAAGGATGCCCAGTCAAAGGCAAAAGGAGATGAAGTCATCGGCCAAGGGTTAGTTACCGTGATGGCGTCGAGCTCAGCTAATGTCGATGGACCGCCAAAGGCGGGCGGGCATGTGACGGAGGGGGTGCTTGCTCCTGAGGTGCCGGGCGTTCGTGTTTTACGCTCCAATACTTGCGCCGCTGCTGGGGTCACAAACGCATCCGCCGTCAGGGACACCGTCGCGGCCGCAGCCGGGGGCACCGTCCTGGCCGCCGTTGGGGTCACAAACGCATCCGCTGCCGGGGACACCATCGCGGCCTCCGCCGCTCCCGTCGCATTGTGAGAGTTGCTGCCCATGAATCTGGGAATCGGGGGAAACCCCTCTTGACCGCTCGCAAGACAGTCTCGCATGAACACAAACAAGGAATGCATCATGTTGTTGAGCGTATGCCCAACTTGTTCTTCCACAATGCGTGGAATCTGCTCCATTTTTTCCTGGAGTTGTGCCTCCGAGCCTCTAGTGCTTTTCTCCTTTCGCCTAGTGATGTAGTAGTCCGACCATTTTGTGGAACAGCCTTTGCCGGACACACGACCAACTGACGACGGCTTACTAAACTTATCCTTTTTCTTGAGTGTGTTGATTGCCCTATTTAAAGAGTTGTCCCAAGGGGCGATAGGCGGGGACCCCACGCTGCTGCTTTCAGTTTCCTGCACAAGGAACGTGGGGACCATTCAGAAATTTGGCTTCACTCATTTTAAAATGCAACCATATGGAGCTAATTTAACAGGGGGGTATTCTTTACCAAAAGACGCTCAAGCTCCTCCACCTTCGAATCCGTCGTAAGCTCCCCTGTTATCGGGTTCCTCTTGTACCGGGCCCTGACATAGTTAGCGGTAGGCTTATCTCCGTATTTTTTGAAGATGGGTGGTAGGCCTTGCGCGGCACGCTCCGCGTCCTCCTTGTCCCATTTCGGTTCCGCCACTCTGTAACCGCCGGGACCGAGTCTGTGGACCCCTAAGTTCAATTCCCACATACTTTTCCCCCACTGACTTGATTCACTGGTTGAGGTGTCCTCGCACTTGAGCTTGACCTCCTCGTAGTCAGTTTCGCTGATCGAAGGATTTGCCTCCTTGATCTTCTCGTAACTAACACCTTTACTAATCATTTTCTTCACCGTGCTTCTCCAAGTATCCAGGGATGTGCTCATCTTCATGAGGGCGGCACTGTTCACTTTATTCCCGTGGATGTGACGCCCCCAAAATCAAGCCGTGTACAGTAATCATACACGCAAGGTACACGATCGAGATCAGGGACTCACGGTGAGATATCACAACACAACTCTACAAATAAAAATAATACAAGCTGTATAATACAAGCCAGGGGCCACGAGAGCTCGAATACAACAGCTCGAGAGCACAAAGTCAGCGGAAGCAATAGTATCTGAGTACAGACACAAGGGTACAAGGTTGCCTTAAGAAGGCTAGCACAAAATCAACACTCGATCAAAAAGGCAAGGCCTCCTGCCTGGGAACCTCCGAACTACTCCTAGTCAAGGGGAACTCGACGCCGTAGAAGGCATCGGGGATCTTCACGTTGCGGTGGTCGGCATCAGGGATCTCCTGCTCCTGGACTCCAACGTCGACTGCAGCGGCCGATCAGGCAAAACAATAAAAGGGGAAAAATAAAGCAGGTGAGTATCTAGCATACCCGCGAGTCTTACGTCCGCTAGTAAGCATGTATGCATTTGTATCAAATGGAAAGGGGAGGCTGTATATAGTGGACTGCAAGGTAGAAAGTCAGAATAAGGATAAGAAGCTAGGCCTATCGAAGACTAGCATCTTCCGACGAGTCTTGCAGCATGAGGTAAGAATCAGCCAACAGTTTATTATAACAGTAATGAAAGTAACAATGCAACAGAAGTTGTTGCAGCATTGTATAATAATAAGTTGTAATCATAATTAACAATGCCTCCGAGTTCCCTCCCTCGACATCCCCGCGAGGGAGAAAACCCGGAACCAACAGTTTAATAGTAGTAGTTTGTAGTGGTAGGATCTGGCTTCAGCATTAAGCGTCCTGTTACCGTGGACACGGCTATCGATAGATTAATCTTCCCTGCAGGGGTGCACTAGTGTGACACTACACACTCGGATCTCCAGGGTGGCGTACACCTGGTTAGGGAGCACCCCACCGAGGCTATCCGACACAACGCAGTCCATCCTACGACTCATCAGAGAGGTCTCCGCAGGTCTACAGCCCTAAGGGCAAGGGGGTCATGGGCCTATCACCCCTCGCTCTCCGGGTCGTTGCGAGGAGGGTGAATTCCAACGCCGCAGCGCGATCCGTCCCTGCCGCAATGCTGAACTGGACGTATTTCAGAGTTTTCGAACGAGGCTACATTGCGGAGGCGCCCAAACACGTAATCCCACGTATAGGTAGTGCGTACAAGCCAAAAGGCTACTCAAGTCATCCGCCGAACCCGTTAAGCATTTTATTAATTTTCTGTCGAGACAACCGTTATCGTTGCCCCTTATTGAATGAGTCGCGGACAACGACAGCAGTCAGGACCACCAGTAACGTCGGTGCCTGCCCTGTCGTCCCACCAACTCGTGCGGTTACCAACAAGGTGAACCGTCTCTTTACCTTGTCTCGCGTGTGCTCTTGGTAGAGCTCGACTTTCGTACAACAGGAAATCCTTCGGCCACGAACAGTACCAGGCCCGCCGCACACCGGTGGAATACACCTGACCTGTCCTTCCGCTAAGATACCCTGCGCGGGCACCGTTGGATCACCCGACTCCTTACCTGTAAGGACACCAGTTTATTCGAGTGCCTACCATCAAGTGAAACCAGGAGGAATCACCCTCGATGGTACACTTGAAGAGGTTCGACAAAGACATCAGCGGAATGAACTAAAGAGGAATATTCTCGTATCACCCCGGTGGTGCCGAGACACCAGCGGAATGAACTAAAGAGGAATACCCTCGTATCATCCCAGTGATGCTACGCTACTGAGCCGACGAGAGTGAAATACGAGTCCGTCCACTCGTAAGTCAAACTCGAAGCGACCCGACAGAGTCTCGCCGTTGTAGGTTCCCTAGGGTGTCTGCATTGATCCGTACCTGTTGCAGTTATAATATTTTGTAATCCGCGTTCACTCACCAGAGTGATCACAACCCGCTATCTAATCCTAGCTAACAATGCGCAGGGTTTAGTGCTGAATATTATATATATTTATAAGGCAGCATAGGACAAAGGAGGGTACATCAAGGGGCGACAGAAACATGCTATGCAATTGAATAGGATTGTAACGTAGCAGCAGCAGTAACCATGCCTAGTGCAAGAAATGTACGGAAAAGATAGGCGATATCTGGGGAAGAGAATGGCTCTGCTTGCCTGGAAGCTCGACGGTAGGGGTACGGTCGTCGACGAAGTAGTCGTACTCGGCAACGAGGTCTATCGGAGAATAAAGGGGGAGAAACAATAAATACACATCAATAATAGCGATACAATTGTATGACATAGCAGATATAAAGCAACGGGGCTCTAACACAGGGTTCGGTGATTTGATCGGAGCAGGAATTTCTCCGGGGATGACTCATCAGTACCGGTTGATTACCGGACCGATGATCCGGAGGGGGAAGGTTCCATGTTTGTAGTGTCATGGATATCCGACAAACATGTGAAAGGTGTATCCGTGTTAGTCGATCCATTCTGAACAACTTTCGTGTTCAGAATAAATTCATCCGGGTAGTTTGCCGATATCGGGCAATCATCGGACAGTCGATCCGGAGGGGGACGGTTCGATGTTCGTAGTGTTAGAGGGGTGTGGTAGACATACGGATAGCGTATCCGTATTCATTATATTTTTCTGATCAATTTTGATATATAAATTATTTTCATCTGACATACGGATTAAAAGATATGATTTTCTAGAGTTTAAATCATTTATAAGCATTCTGGATTTTCTTTTATTATTAAAATGCAACATTATCCAAAACCTTATCCAGAACAGTGGCATTGACTCAGTCAAACTTACAGGTGGGACCCACATGTCATACACTGGTATTTAAATTAATCCTTATATTTATTTAATAACAAGTGGGGCAATTTGTCATTGTCTAATTGGGATTTTTCTGAAATATTGCTAAGTCTGAGAATCGTTGTTTAAACATCATCTAGCTACCTTCGAGGGGCTACGGTTTAGGGTTCCACTCCTCCGATGAAATTGTGCCCAACATCAACTGTCATTAGTTGCCAGTGATGTCGAATCTGGTACAGATGGTATTTAGGTTAGGGCTCATCTACTCAATTAAAACGTTGTCGGGAAAGTGACGCCCGACGTTAATTCTCGGAATTGTTAAAAGATGCAAGGTTCGGGCGATGAATGTCGTTGATCAGTAGCCCAGATGGAGATGCATCCAACACGGGTTTTGCGCTATAACATGTGCACTATCATGCCATGCCCTCAGAAGGCATGACAGATACCTACGACAAGTTTATCCACAATGCCAAATTGGCCATCGGGTCAACTCCGTTTTGCGGTTTCACATAAATCCTCCTTTTGCGAATTTGGTAGGAATTAATCTGTGCATCTCATGGACTTGGTCCAATGGCGAAAATCGAAGCTCGTTATGTGTACAACAAGCCCATGTCTTTTGCATTATTTATAAAAGTCAGTAACATAAATTTTTGGGGCTCAGGAAGTGGTTAAGGTATTGTTCCTGACTTAGCAAAAAAATGTTGAATCTGAGAATTTCTGTTTTAACACAGAGTACCCTTTTGAAAAATTTATTGTGATCAACCTATTCACAATTTGGAGATGGTCCAATAGAATGAAATCATCCTTGACATGTATAGTTTATGGATCTATCAAATTTTACCATTTTAGAATTGATTTGATGTGGTTTTGGGGGCTGTACAAAGAGCAGATCAGCAGCAATAGTAAGTAGCAGCAGCACATAGCAGCGGCAACATACAGCATCCATCAGCGGCACGGCCAGGCGCGGCCTGTGGCGGGGCTCGTCTCGCTGGCGACGAAACGCAGGGGAGGGAGAGGGAGATTCACGGGGGGAGCTCACATGGAGCGCGTGTAGGGCTTGCGGCGGCCGGAGGGAGCTCGGAGGTGCGCGGGCGGCGGTGAACTCGGTGCGGCGGAGAGGCGGCCACGACCACGCGGGGGAGAGCACCGAAACCGCACCGGAAACCATGGCGGCGGGGCGGTTAGGGTTGGCCGGGGGGGGAGCGCGAGGAGGAGCGGCGGCGGGGACTCCATGCGGTGGGAGGCGGCGTCCCGAGGGGGGCCGGGCAGTGCAGCGCGGAGGCCAGGCCTGCCGGCGGCGGCCGAAACCAGGCTGGCGTAGCCGCCCCCGCTGGTCCAGAGGAGGGAGGGGATCGGGATGGGGTGGGGAGCCGAGCGAGAGAGATGGGGGTGGCTCGGTCGGTCGTTTAGGTCTAGGGGCAGGGTGGGTTGAGGCGGCCTGGCAGGCCGGCCTGTGCTGGCTGGGAACTAGGCCCAGTCGGCCTGGGCTAGTTCCTTTTTTTTACTTTTCTGTTTTTTTATTATTTGTTTAAGCTACTTTAGTATTTTTGTAAATATGAGACTGGCCCCAAAAATTAGTGTGATATTATACAGACTTATTACTAAAGGTTTCTAGGATTTACAAAAATCATTTGATTATTGGTTTTATTAAAAAGGTAATAAAATCCATTGCTTTCCTACTGTTTTTAATTCTTTATAATATTAAAACATTTTAATAAAAACCCAATTCACTTTTAATATGGCATATTGATTATTAGGCATTTTATAAAATTGCTACTATAATTTTTTTGTTAAAGTTTTATCTGCCACTTGTTTTTATTATCCATTCAAAGAAGGGGGTTGGACTTTGATTTGCACAATGATGATCAAGGCACACGTGGCACATGGTTATTAACATCAACCCTTATGATATTGGACCTGATCAACTGCAACGTTTGATGAGGGCATGATGGGTACGTTGGATTTAATAACCCCATCATGATCTGAAGATGAAAAATCAAAATTTTATCAAGGCCAGTTTGAGCAACAGAGATTATCAATAGTGATTAGCGATAGTAATCCCTGATTAGCAAAGTGATTACTGTTCATGATAGTGAGGGTGTTACAGTGGAGTTGTGTGTTTACGAATTGAGCGGGGAACTTGTCTCGGTTGTGCAGCTTCGTGAAGAGGAGGTTGCGCAAATTTGCTCGGTCAGGATGCCTTAGGTTCTCGGTGTTGATCGAGATGGTGTCCTGGAGAATGCACCCGAGTTGTCCGGCGTACCCACCGACTAATTCTTTGGGCGCCGTTGGAAGCCCATTTTTGTCCACTTCGGTAAATTCATCCTTGACGGTGCCTAGCTTGCTCGGGCGCCTCTCCTTTTTTTGCTTCTTCGGTTGGCTGCCATCTGTGGGTTGGCCATCTGTGGGTTGGCTGCCATCATCAGTGGAGGGATCGGCCTCGGCGGCACCACAATCATCAGTGTACTCGGGATCGGTAGAGTCATCCCCGATGCCCTCGTAGCGGGGTTGAGGTTGTGGATCATCGTCCATGCTCATCTCCCAATATTGCTTCTGGTGGTGCGAACCGGAGGCCTCATCGTTGTCGGCCATCTACACCCACTAAATAGGATAAGAAAAAAATGTTACTAGATTGTTTGGATGATATCAGGGTAGCTAGTAAATATATTCCTCTCACATTTAGAGGAAAACTAGAAAAGTAAAAATAAAAGGCAGGTTTTAAAAAAATTGGTCAAGTGAATGATGTGCAACCAGAAAATAACTAGTCAATATAAATAACTAGAAAAAGTGCATGCAAAGCACCTTCTAGGTCAAGAAAATTAACAAAGGTCATGCACGAATTCACGGAAAAATTCGGCATGACCTTTGCTAATTTTCTTCAGCTAGGACCCCATTCTCAACCGAAACGGAAATTAATCGACATTTCGAGAGAAAGGGGTCATTATTTGTACCTGTAATAAAAGGCCTACATATAGGCACAACAGATACTTACAGATTCACTAACAGATTCACTAAAAACTATAGAAGTCCACATTATTTGTACCAATCTAAAAACAACGCCCACATGATACTAACATATTCACTAAAAACTACCTAATAATGTAATAGGCAGAACAAGTCCAAAACTCAAGCTCAGATTTAAAAGTTTACCTTTAATAGAGAGTGCTTGAAGTGAAACAAATGTGTATTCAGACTATTACAGCCCTGCCAACAGAGCAAGGTTGAGCAGTCAGTAATTTAATCATAAACTACAACAGTAGTATAAAATATTTATAGAACCAATATGACTTGAATGTAGTAGAGAGTGCAAAAACTTGATTTTTTTTAGCAAAAGTATATGCTGCCTATGATATCAGATTTAGCCAAAGAAATGAAGTTTTGAATGCCACAGCTAAAATTATGTCACAACAATAGGATACAAAACACAATATAACTTGCTTATGTAATATACAACAAACCGTTCATCAACTTAGAAATGACGGCGGCTAATAATCAGATAAAAACCAACACATCATATTATTTGTCGCTAATTACCACATCAAGAGAAGCATGTACATTGCTGAGGTGTAAGAGCTACCTGATATAGGTTTTGCCTTGCAATTCACTGGAGCTATGATATATGATTTCCTTCCTTCCGCCACAAATATTTCTCAAGGTGTGAAGCAATAGCTACAATAGGCTGGCACCATTAAGAAAATCATTACTTACAGCAAGAAGGCACATAGCAGGCTGGTACAACAACTTCAAGCTACAACTCATCAAGCATGTAAAATGTGCATAACTACCACTGAGAAAATAGTATGTCATGCATGCACTACATATCAAGAAGGCACATAGCTAGAAAGGGTTAAAATTACATGGACATTAACCTGTCCAGTTTTTCAATGAATTGCCAATGGGATTGCTAACACCACACATAACAGTACCATCCAAACTTTGAGCTAGCATACAGAGAGTGATGCGATTTTTTTGCAAAACATCAAAACTGAAAAATCAATACACTTCAAAGGTAAGCAAAAAAGTAATTCACATGCATAAGACTAATCCGTTCACCAATGAGACAAGAAAAGAAAGGAATTAGCCTACTGTTTTCAGACTTAGATTGTAAATAAATTCTATAAGCAAGTGAATCAAGTATTTTTGGTTTTGACAACCAGGGCCGAGACTTACCACAACAAATGGAGTAGTTGTCCTGGATAGAATATGCAGTTCCAGAATCAACAATCCCATTGGGGACAATTCCTGTGAGAAGAGGTGAACAAAGGAGCAACTCGTCAGCAGATTTTTGCAACTACGCTGCCATGGTTGACCAAAGAGTGGAAATGAAGGGAAGGAGCAGGGCGGCCGTGCAGGTGTGGTCGGAGGGCGGCGATGCAGATGTGGTCGGAGGGGGCGGTGCGGATGTGTTCGGAGGGCGGCGGTGTAGATGTGGGCGGAGGGGGCGGTGCAGATGTGGTCGGAGGGCGGCGGTGCCGATGTGGTCTGAGGGTGGCGGTGCAGGAGGAGACACACGAATGAAGGAAACGTCACCTGCTCTTGAGGTCGGCGGTGGCGCGGCTGGGAGATGGTGTGGGCGGCGGTGTGGATGACGACGACAGGCGACGACGAGTCCTGCAGAGAGAGGCGGAGGGGGGCAGTGAGAGAGAGATAGATAGATAGAGAGAGAGAGAGAGAGAGAGAAAGAGAGAGAGGACGTGGGAGGAGGGGCGCGGGGTCGTCGGAGGGTCGCCGGACGCAGAGGAGGGGCGCGGGGAGAAGTGTGGGGGTTAGGGTTTCGGGAGAGGGGAGAGGTGGGATTGGGGGGGTACGGGTTAGAATTGGCGCACATTTGGTACGTGCGCCATAAGGTTAGTCGATAACAATGGCACACTTTCGGCAAGGTGCGCCATTAACATTAAACCATATCTAGCTTAAAACAGGTGCGTCTGTGCCAATAGACAGAACCACTTACATAGTCTAGTGGTTGGTCCCTTGATACATGAATCTAGCCACCCAGGTTCGAATCCTGGTAGTCCATCTTTTTTGCACTTTAATTTTTTTTATATCAACCTTATCATAAACATCCAAAACCTTTAAAATAATGGTAGTCCCATCTTTTTTGCACTTTGAAAAAATATAGGCAGCCCCATTTTTTTGCACTTTAAAAAAATATATAGTAATAATGACATATCAATAGCTTCATAGAAAAATGATACAAAATTCCCACATACACACACACACACACGCGGCAGACACGTTGTGATTGGATCTTATTAGCTATCATCTTTTCACAATATTTTTTCCCTTCTTTTTCGCGTTTGCATAATTTAGCCCCGGAACCCCTTGATTTCTTCTCTTGAACGGGCGACCGCATTTAGGTAGGGTGGTCCTGCTTCTTCCTGTTTTGTATGCTACTGCATCATCGTCGTCGTCATCTTCAATCTTCGGGTCGCCATACTTGTCGAAGTCTTGCTCGTTGGTGGATCCATCCATTCCGATGATGTTCCTTTTGCCTCTCCGCACGACAACACGGCTGGGCTTTGACAGGTCGGTAATGAAGAAGCATTGATCCACTTGGCTAGCCAGTACCCATGGCTCATTTTGCGCGGTGACGTTTGCGCCCGTGGTTTTGGATTTGGCTTCGGGTATAACCATGGTGGTGAAATACCGGCTTTCTTTTACGATGCTCTTGGCCCACCTGACGCGGAACATCGGCACCTTCTCTCTAGCGTAGCTGAGCTCCCAGATCTCCTCGATCCTTCCGTAGTATCTTTTCTTGACGTTACCGGTGTAGGCTTCCATCGTTACCCCGGATTTCTGATAATCGCTCTTCATGTCCTTTTCCTCGGTGTAGAATGTGTAGCCGTTGATATCGTACGCTTGATATGTCATCAGGTTGTGCTCGGCGCCCTGTGACAAGGCGAATACGAGTTTTTCTTCCTCGGAAGAGTCCTCATGTAAAGGGTACGATAGAAGCTTGTCCTTGAACCAACGCGTGAAGCATGAGTTGTGCTCTTTGAGTACATCTTCGTCCGTCCACTGTTGGCCTCGGTCATTGCATGTCTTCTCAATTGAGGTTTTGTGCTCTACCACCCAAGGATCGACCAAGTCAATGTGTTGCAGCGCGACTAGGTTTGCTCTTTCAAAGTCGGCGAGTCGATCCTGGAAGTCGACATGCATTTCGCGGCGACCCTCGCGGTGATCACATCCAGCGAGCCTGCCGAGGTGCCTGTTGACGGGCATACCAACGGGGTTATCGATGCCTAGATAATTCGTGCAAAAGGATATGCACTCTTCGGTCAGAAAGCCCTGGGCTATGCTTCCATCTGGACTTGCCCTGTTGCGAACATATCCTTTCATCACACCATTCATCCTTTCGAACGGCATCATGCTGTGCAGGAACGTCGGCCCGAATTGGATGATATCATCCACGATATGGACGAGGAGATGCACCATGACATCGAAGAATGCGGGCGGGAAGTATATCTTGAGCTCGCATAGTATCACCACAATCTCTTCTTGTAGACTTCTGAGTTGCCTCACGCCAACCGGCTTCTGAGAGATGACATCGAAAAAGTTGCATAGGCCAAATAGCGTTTCACGGACATGGTCATCCATGATCCCGCGCATTGCAACCGGAAGTAGCCGCGTCATCACCACATGACAGTCGTGATACTTCATCCCACTGAACCTCTGCTTCGCTGAGTCTAGGTATCTATTGATCTTCCTAGCGAAACCGTAAGGAAGTTTTATTCCTTGGAGGCAGTTGATAAACTGCTGGATCTCCTTCTGACTTAGAGTGAAGCACGCGGGGGTCAGTAATAATGTTCGCTCTGCTTCTTGGCCTTTTTGCCTTTGCGACGACTTTCCGTGTCCTCCGGTGGCTCATCATCATCATCATCATCATCATCATCATCGTCGTCGTCGTCATCATCATCATCATTAGGGCGGTTTGCCTGAAGGTCCTCCCTGATGCCCATTGATAGAAAGCTGCCCTTGATTTCGGCCCATCTTTGGTCTTTTCTGGCATGTTGAGTAGGGTAGCAAGCAGACTCTCGCGCACATTCTTCGTTATATGCATGACATCAAGGCTGTTTGGCACACCGAGGATGTTCCAGTACGGCAAGTCCCAAAAAACAGACCTCGTTTTTCATACCGTCAGCAGCGGCTCTGGCGCCTTTCTCTTAGAATTGATCTTTCTTGGCGGTGGGCACTCTTTACAATTTTTCAACAACATGTCTATTTCGATGCCGCTCCTCCTACGTGGGGCCTTTTGGGGTTCGGCTGTTCCATCGAACAGATCCTTGCGTTTTCTCCATGGGTCATTGTGAGGAAGCCATCTTCGATGTCCCATGAACACGGTTTTTGAAGACCCAGGATCCTTAGGTAGCTGGTGATACGTTGTGTCGTCCATGCACCTAGCGCATCCACAGTGTCCGTGGACCACCTTCCCCGCGACATATCCTAAACCGAGATAGTCGTGCACCGTCGTGAGCAGTGCAGCTTTCATAGGGAAATATGTTTCTTCTAGAGCGTCCCACGTATTGACTGGCGTTCTCCATAGCGTATCTGGCTCCTCTTTCAGAAGCCCCAGATACAGATTGAGGTCGTTTCCGGGTTGTTTCGGCCCTTCAATTAGCACACTCATGTGCATGTACTTCCTCTTCATGCACTCCCAGGGGGGATGTTGTACATGCCCACAAACACTGGCTAGGTGCTATGTGTGCTGCTCTGGTTGCTGAAAGGATTGACTCCATTGGTGCTCGCGACCAACACTACGTTCCTTGGATCCTTCCCAAAGTCCTCCTCGAAGTTTGACGCCTCCCACTGGGTCCCATCAGAAGGGTGACTCAACATCCTATCTTTTTCTGGATCATTTTTTCAGCTTCTTCCTTTTGCTGCTTCCTTTCCGCATGCCAGCGCATGATCTTAGCTTGCTTAGGGTCCGCGAAATAACACTGGAGATGAGGAATGATCGGAAAGTACCACACCATTTTTTGAGGAGCTTTCTTCTTCTTCTTGTATCGACTGGCGCCGCACTTCGGACATATGGTAGACTCCGCGTACTCATGCCGATAAATGATGCAATCGTTAACGCAGACATGGTATCTAACATGCGGTAAATCCAGAGGACACACGATTTTCTTCGCCTCATTGAAACTGGTCGGGCACGTGTTCCCCTTGGGAAGACGGTCTTGCCAGAATGACATGTTTTCGTCGAAGCATGTGTCGGTCATTTTGTGTTTTAGTTTCATCTCCAGAGCCATGAGCGCTACTTTCAGTCGGGTATCCTCGGGATTGCATCCTTCATACAATGGAGTAACTGCATCCATCTCAAGTTGATTCAGCTTGGCTTTCTCTCGGGCGGCAGCTCTTGCGTTATTACTCGCCTGGTTGAGAAGCAACTCTTGAAGATGAGGGTCCTGCACCCAGCCCATCGACGATGGTCCATCATCGCCGTCTTCTCCGGCATCTTCATCTTCATGATGATCATGCCCTTCGTCTTGATCTTCCTCATGATCATGTCCGGCATCTTCTACATGATGATTTTTTCCTGTATCGTGATCATGTCTGGGAGATTCTTCGTCTTCTCGCCCGCCCTCGGTGCTATTTCTGCTTACTGTTTCCCGGCCACCCTGGACGAATCCATAATCTTCTTCATCACCTTGCCACCAATAGCCATCCATGAAACCACGTGTGAGCAGGTGCCCCTTTATGGTTTTTGAATCCGGGTCCAAAAGGCACTTCAGCTTGCATCTTCGACACAGACATCTTATCTCCGTCTCGTTATTTTGAATCATCCCGGCCTTCGCGGAGCTCAAAAACCTATCTACGATGCCTCCGGTCATCTTGCAAACCATGGTCGCCTGCGGGTCATAGAGGAAAACGATATTTTAGAACCAATTTTTTTTGGCATGACCTTGCCTAATTATTAGGACAAAAAAGAATGCAAAGTGTGCCAAATTTTCGCCGAAACGGAAATGAATCAACATTCCGGCAAAATATTGGCAACTATCGCATATGTGAGGTACCTGCAAACACACACGTACATACATATCCCATGATCATCACACATCCATTTTCACAACACACATACATATATACCCCATGATCATCATATCACACCACACATATACACCAACAAAAAGTGTATTCAAGAGAGAACAAACTAGATCTACACAACAATAAAGAGATATACCTTACTTACCAATGAAAAAAGGAGATACAACTACTTATTTTGGGTAGATCTATGGTGCAAATAAGGTGAGGAGAAGGAATGAACCGAGAGAAGCTTGTTGGAGGTGGGGAAAGTGAGTGTGGTGTGCTGCAAAAATATCTAGCTGCTCCCAGAGTTAGTAATGGCGCACCTCACCAAATATGCGCCATTACTAACTCTGGGACAGGTGGTCCTAGCTGGCCAGAGGGGGGACCAGGATAGCAATGGCGCACATCCCAGAAGTGCGTCATTAGAGTTATACACTTAGTAATGGCGCACTTCCCAAATATGCGCTATTGCTATGTCATCAGGCCTGGGCCCACCCCTCCCCTGACTTAGCAATGGCGCACATCCCAGAAGTGCGCCATTAGCATCCCTGGTGTCTTATGGCGCACTTCCGAGAAGTGCGCCATTGCTAAGTCAGGGGAGGGGGGCTGGTCCAGGAGCGAATGGGTGGTGGAGCACCTGTTGGTACGTGCGCCATTAGTAACAGGGGCACTAATGGCGCACCAGGACATGGTGCGCCATTGCTATTTAGTAATGGCGCACTGCACATGTGGTGCGCCATTAGTGTCCATATTATCTATAGCCATTTTTCCAGTAGTGCCCTTCCCAAGCCTTTAAAAAACCTTGCACCAATATTTTAGCCCCCAAAGATGTGGATCCCTATTCAAAGTGAATTTGAATTTCAAAATGGCCCCACATTTTGTTGCTCCAAAATTGGTCAAACCAATTTTATAAAATGGAGAATGTTGCAAGGGTTCAGAAACATATTTTGATATGTTTTTCTGTGTTATGGTTTGCCCTCAAAAAGTCTTGGAAGTTCTCTGTTTTATTCTAAATGGAAAAACTTTCCTTTTCTTTCCTTGGAGGCAGAGGACCTGCCAGGCCCAGCCCAGCAGGCCTCTCCGCCCTTCCCCGCAGCCCAGACAACCCATGCCACCGAAGTGGTACCCGGGGGCAGCTGTGGCCGATGGATCTGAATCGGGCGGCCCTCCTTCGTCGCCTTTCCAGCGTGTCGCCGGTCCCCCCCTTCGCTCTCTCTCACACCGGCGACCCCGTCGACGTCGATGCTGGCCAGTGTGGCCAGGAGAGCCTCCCCCTTTATATCGAGCACGCCTCCAACTCTGTGGAACCCTAGGTTCCCCATTTTCTCCCCCCTTTCTGCGCGCCGCCGCCACAAGGGCCGAGGGGCACCTCCCCTATTCCCACTGGTGAGGCTCAAATTCGCCGCCGTCTCGTCGTATTTCTGACCGTGCGCTCGCGTGCGCGGCCTCCAAGCTCACCAACGGCTTCTCCTCGCAGGAATTGCCCGCGCGGTGCCCGTTTCTAAGCCGTGCCTCGTCGATGTTCGTGTCACAACCCCAATTTAGGCAAGTGCTAGGATTTGAGTTCCCTTTGCATCATGTGAAAAATTCAAAGAGAAAATAAAAAATGGGGAAAAGAAAGCCCTGAGAATTTAATTCAATTGGCCAGATAAAAATCTTTTTCGAAAAATCATTTGAGCATTTGGAAAATTCCTATAAATGATGCTGACCATTTTAAAAGTGGTTTGGGAGAAATCCCATGCTCATGGAATTTTCTAAATTTCAAACAATGCCTTGGAAAATTAATTAAACCCCTATTTGATTTGAAATTCAAATTATTTGAATTTCAAAAATGCCCAAAAGTTATGAGTGGCTAGCTATTTATATCCTAAGCCCACATTAAAGATTTGGGTATTTTATAAAATTCTCTACTATTTATTTCAGAGCAAAATAAATAGAAGAAAAAGAAAAACAGAAAGAAAACAGAAAGAAAAGGAAAAAATGGCAAAGCAGCCCACCCCCCTAAGGCCTCGGGCCCAACTAAACCTTCCCCGGTCCAGGCCCAGTCGAGCTTGTCGTCTACCCCAAGCTGCTCGGTGGCGCGCTGGGAGGGCACGGCCGACGCCGCCGTGGCAACCGAGAGCCGTCTAGGCCTTCCCTGCCTTCCTTCTCGCGTCATGCAAGCCCCCAGAGCACCCCCGTACCTTCCCTCTCTTCCACGGGTCGCCCCTGTTCTCCTACCTCGCGGATCTCGCGCAAGCCCGAGCACAGCCGGAGGACGCCGGCGAGCTTCTGCGCGGACAACGACGACGAGGCGCCGCACCAACGTGTCCATCAGAACCGCGGTCGTCTTCTCCGTCGTTTTGCGTCGTCAATTAGAGCTCAAAGGCCCCAGAGCGGATGCCAACTCCAACTTCCTCCCGCCGGCCACCGTGTGCTTCGAGCTCAAATTTCGTCGCCGTCCAAGCTTCTCCGCCTCCCCTGACTTCTCCTTTACCCTCCCGGTGAGCTCACGGTTCGTTCCCCCCTAACCCCGGCTCCTCCCGTGCCCCCAATCGTCGTCGCCTTCTTCCAGTGGCTCTGGCCGCCGCGAAAATTGAAGCCGTCGACGCCGTGGTCCTCCCCGGCGACGATGGACTAGTCCATCGTATGTGCGAGGCCACGGGGAGCTGACCGGTACCCTCTGCAAGGCCCCTGGTGGCCGAGAAGCCCACTCCAGCGCACCTCCGCCGCACGCCGTGGTCGACGCCGGCTAACCGCCGGTGGGTAGATTAGCTTAAGGCTAATCACCCCCACTAACCACCCCAGCAGCCACTGACAGTGGGACCCACAGCACCCTAACCCCTCTGTTTAAATTAACTAAAACGGGGTTAACCCCTAAGCCAGTGACAAGGCTGGCCCACTGGTCAGAGCCCCCCCCACGTCAGCACGACCTCATGCTGACGCAATAAAAAGAAAAGGAATTAAAAAGAATTAAAAGAAATCAGAATAATCCAGAAAATGCAGAAAATTAGCTAAACTTTGAAAAATCATAGAAAATTCATATTAACTCCAAATTGGGCAAATAATATATGAAAAATGATCAGCATAAAATTCTCTATCCAAATATGAAACTTTCAACCATGTTTGAGTTGATTTTAAAATGGGACCAGTAGCTTTTTCTATTTTGCTTAATTGGAATTAATTCAAATTTAATTCAAATGCTAATTCACTTTGAACCATTGCAATGCAAACATGATCACCTGAACTTCAGAAGCATATCACACACATGATCACATGGTTTCAAATGTTCAAACATTTTCAAATGCAATTTGGTTAAATTGAAATTCATATGTGGAGTTTGAATTTGCATTTCAAATGCAATACACTTCATTTAAATCAAATGTGCCACAAATCAGTAGCATTCACATCATGGCCAACTATATCATGTGCTTGTGCATTCTATTACAATGTTGGCCCCCCCTCTTTTTGATGATTGTGCCGGTAACAGTGCCTCCGAGACGGTGATCACCCCCGAAGGAGAGGAAGTTCGGTAAACCCCGTGTATCGTCAGCAAGGCAAGCAAACCCCATTGATCATATCTATAAAATCCCAATTCCCTCTCAGTCTCGCTTATGCATGTTTAGGAGATCACCGAGACACGTTCTTTCGCATAGTTGAACCCATTTCGATGCATGACCTATCATTCTGTCACCGTATTAAGCAAACCACAATCCTAGCAGATATAGGAGTTGAATGATGAGCATGTGGCCCCTGCAACTGTTACTGCTTTTGCTGCTTAGTGTTATAATGAGGATGTTATGATTTGAGTCGGGATGGAATGAACACAGTGATGTAAATGATAACGTGTTGGTGAATCCAGCCTAAACAAAGGTGAACGATGAGAGGCTGTGTAGGAGTACACAGTGGGTTGTCTCGTTGAACACTGCCCTAGGCCCCCGAGTTCCTATTTTGTGATCCAAGACAAAGAGTATGACCACATGTAGGGTTTTATGGGAGCCCCGTTTGGCCTCTTTACGTACCCGATCCGGTCCAGGAGTCACAATAGATTCGGGCTTTCCATTTGGCATGTGCATAGAAAAAGAATGAAGAAAAGGTTTGCATCATATAGATATGTGGGTGGACTTGTGAGGCAGTGAAACCATCTGGCAGAGGTGGCGTCTCGGTCCCTTACATTATCTGAGTCCGTTTCGTGGAACCGGCCGGACTCTCGAGCGGTGCCAAACTCAGGTAGTCGACTCCTGGATTAGAGAAGGTGATGTGAGGTTAGTGCCTTGGTTTCATCCACGTCCGACACCCGCTTGAAGGGTGACAAGAACGAGACGATAAGTGATGACACGCGTGTGAAGATGTACACCCCTGCAAGGTTAATGAACTATTCGAATAGCCGTGTCCGCGGTTATGGACTACTTGGAGACCTCTACTTGATCATAGACAACTTGAATGGATACTTATAAAATCCGCAAGATAAGCGTGAGTGCTATGGTGGGCTTCCTCGTGGGGAAGTCGAGGAAGTAACCATAGTGGTGTATTGTTTGGAGACTTGTAGTGGACTCGTGTACGCTTCTTACCTCAAGTCTGGTACTCGTAGTACAGGACTAGCCAAGTCAAAGCTGGCACTTCTGCATGATGAAACCCCACCTCCTTTACCTTGATACTTGAGCATGAGTAGTGTACTTCTGATGTAAGTCTTGCTGAGTACGACTTTGTACTCACGTTTGCTTATTCTATGTTTTAGATAAGAACCCGGACCCCGATGGAGTCACCTTCGTGAAGCTCGACGTTGACCTTGGTAGTATAGTTCCAGACAGCAGTCTGGTCCCTCGTGGATGGGCATGTATGTTTACAAGGCTTCTCTAAGCCATTTGTTAAACTTGTCTGTACTCAGACCTAATTTTCTTCCGTTGTATGATGTAATGTGATCACAGACATGTGATCTTTGTATGCTCTATGTATATATCAATAAAGAGTACTTTGTAGATTTATGTGATGATACCTGCTGTTCATACTAGGCATGTGTGCTGCGTGTATGTTTATAACATGCATGTCTTAGTATGGGTTTTCGAGACCTTAGTTGTGATCTGGCTGGCGGTCTTTTATACACCAAGTGACCCTTAGATGTGCGCAGCTTGGGGCATCGCGATGCGATTGCTCGTGACTTTGTCACGTGGCACACTTTGTTGTATGATCGAGCCCGCCCTAGACCCCGACTAAGTGATCGGGCTGGAGTTTGTTTATGTAAGAGTTATGATTCAATCGATAACATGGTTGAGGCGACTTGTCTATGAGTATGGGATTCACCACCCATAAGCATTTAGACTTGTGAGCGGACGATGAGGACCCATCTCAGTTGATCATCCGGCCTGGATGGGATGCCCCTCACGTTCGATGCTTTCCGAGAGTGTTCTGTGCTTGCCCTTGTATGCTTAGACAAGTGGGTACGGCTCTCGTCTCTCCATGTGATTGCATCGTGACTGGAATTACATACGCATATTCCGGGTCCCGACAGTTCGCCGCGGCCTTCTTTTTCCCCGATGCCGGCCGCTTCTACCTCTTCTTCCCCGACGTGCGCGAGGTCGTCTGCGAGCACCCCTAGGTGAGCTTCGCGCCTTCCCTTTCCTTTAGCTCGCCGCGTAGGCTTCCCACGTCGTAGGGGTTCGTCAGGAGCCGCAGTCCTCGTCGCCAGAAAGCCGTGCGTGATCGCCGTCCCTGTGGCATAACCCGCACGTGCTCGCGCGCACTCCTAGTCGGTCCAGAGTCGCAAGTACTCAACATCCAACTGTAGTGGTCATCTGACCCAGCAAGGACTTCATCACTCTTCATTCTAGGAAAACTAGTAGTTTACGGTAAGGATGGGGTAAGTGGTGAGGTTGCTGCCGCACTAGCATTTATGAAGTGGCTAACGATCTAGAGAGTAAGACAAGAAGCCAAGCATTCGATGAGGAATCGCCTACAACAAGTTTGCTATCAACTACTTACGCAATCATAACACCTATCCTATCCTTGTCCTCCTCTTCGCATCCCGATGAAGAAGAAGCAGTCAAGGCACAAACACATTGATCAAGTTATATTAAGATTATCTCAGTTGTTCTTGTCTATTAACATGACGTAGGTCTCAAGTCGTCCATAACCGTGGACACGGCTTCTCGAAAAGATTTAACCCTGCAGGGGTGTACCAACTGCCCATTACAAGGCTCCGCACGCACACCCATCTATCTCAGTTGCTACCCATGATAGGCAACCATTTTATGATTTAGTCCCGAGAGATCCGGAACGACAGGTCCCTCTAACTAACAACGCACAAATCCGGGTGGCCCCCGGTGAGTCGACATCCAACTCAAAAGCCGGTCGCGCTCTCGAGTCGACCTCTACCGTCTGGACGAGGTCGGGTTAGTACCCAAACAGATGTGGGCAGCCCCCTAGCTTCCAGATGTGGACCAACAAAGGAACTATGTCTCCGCTGGCCCAAGTTGTTTGTAAATCTGCGAGGTCGACACTCGCACACACATGTTTAGCAAAAGGTAAAACCAGCTTGGTCCACCACTAGAAATGTTTGAAGCTAGTTAGGTAAGAAGAGGGGACCCCATAAAATCCCACACGCGGTTAGGCACGCTCAGTTTTAAAACCAATACCCGGAACTCGGATCCTAGGTGACTCGAATGGAACAAAGCGTCGGGGCGGGATAGCCTAGACCTTCCATCCTTCGTTTAATATAGTCAACATTATAATAATCATATCATCAACAACAATAATAATAATGTGATATCCCAAACCAAGGAGTAACAGGGTAACATCGTGGCATCCTAAGCATGCATACTAAGCAGGGGCTGAGCAACGAGCAATAGTAACATAGCTGTACATGGTTTGCTGGGAGGGGACATGGCTGTATCAGTTTGAAAGAGGCTGTAAACATGTGGTAGGATCAAACATCGAACCTAACCTAGACTAGCATGCAAACCGCTGGTTGAAATAGAATGGATCATAAGTAATGTATAGTCCTTGCCTGTTGATAAGTCGGGTTCCGAAGGTGTAGTTGATCGCAAGCTCGCAACGTCTCCGAGAGGTACTCGCGGAAGCACACAAGAGGTAAACACTGGAAACCAATCAACGAGCAAGCATCTATTACTACGAAGCAATCACGAGCAAGCATCAACAAGAAGAAAACACGAGACACCGCACCTACCGTCGAGAGCGGTTACTAACAGGTTAAGTGGAGTACTCGTCACACATGACGATACCGCACGATTATAAGGGTTCAAGTAGTTGAACTACATGTTATCAACAAAGGTTTTTAACATGGCAACTCAGTCAAGCATGGCATAGCACACAAACATGGCAAGAGGTGAAGCATAAGTAAGCTATCTAAGCTAGTCAGTTTAAGTGGGGCAAACTCCTAAACATGCTTATCACTATTTACCCCACGAAAATTATAACATTCGATACTGTTTTGCCCTAAACATATTTTATTATTTTTATTAGCAAGCAATAACAGCATAAACACAAAGTACACAAAAAACTAATCAAGTTACATATTTTTATTAAACGGAGTTACGGTTAAAAAGATACAAGCAAAACAAGTTTGGAACACAATCTGCCAACATCGGGAAGCAGACTTTATTGCATTGCCTAAACAACATAATGAATGCAAACATGCTCACAAATGATATACAATTAAATTAGACATGACAGGTAAGGCATGGCAAAAAGAATCATGCAATTTGGCATCATAGACCAAAAGATATTAAGCATGCAACATGGCATCGAAACGTTACAGACTTAGAGAAAAACAGAGGTGGCTGTTGAAAACAGCAGCATAGCAACTTTGGAGCTCAATACCTAGATGACCATAAAGCATATCATGACAAAGAAATACATATAATGGAAGTAGACATGATGCTTAACAATATGCAATTGGAATCACTCAATTCCGATAAACGGTTGCGACGCAACCGTCACCCGAAGTTGCAACAAATTAACAGTTTTCAGCACATCAGCACATTAACATCAGGGTCACCACTTTGGAGCAAGATTTAATATAGCTAAAGCACCCAAACATGACAAGTTAAAGCATGGGAATGAAGTACACATGATGCTTAACACATAGGAAAAAGAATCAATGCAATAGGCCTCATGGATTTGACACAAGCATCACCCAAAGTTTGAACAAAATAACAGCAGCAGTAGTTAACATCAGATTTAGCAACTTAACGATCTAGTGCCCTGTTCAACACACAATTACATATTCAAGATGACTTCAAAATAAATAACTTCCTAAAGATGAACTCTAGAGCACGCAAAGCACAACCAAACAAAAAAAGAATCACTTCATTCGGAGCTACGAGTCAACGGGAAATCGATTTGCAAAACGGGATCAGCAGCATAATTTTTACAGGACTTAGTGAAAATTCGGGGTCCTAGGCGAAATAAAAAAAACAGAGGGGGGGGGGGGTTCGGGCTGCTCACCCATGGGCCTTGGCTCATCAGGCCGGTGCCTGATCTGGGCCACGGAGGGGGAGGCTGATGGCTGGGCCTTGCTGCCGGATCTGGCCCGCCTGGCCTGGCGCGGTCGAATGGGCAGTGGCTCGGCTCCTCCCGAGCGCATCGAGCGGCAGCGGCGGCTGTGCCCTCCGGCGAGGGGCAGCGCGAGGACAGTGCAGGGAGGGTCCGGCGAGGCGGGAGGAGGACGGCGAGCGTCGGGGTCACCGGGTCCGCCAGGTCCAGCAGCAGGGGAAGGCCATGGGGCGGCGCTGCATGAGCTCCGGCTCGGGCCGGCCATGGCTACGGTGCTGCCGACGTGCTGCACAGGAGAGAGGAGAGATTAGGAGAGGAAAGAGGGAGGGAGAAAGAGAAGGGGAAGGAAAGGGCTCGGCTGGGCGGAGGGGAAGGTGGCCGCCGGCGGCGGCTTCCCACGGCGTGGAGCTCGGGCGCACGGTGGAGAGGAGAGAGAGGGAGGTTGGGGCCGACGTGGCGCAATCCTGGCCGTCAAATCGGCCGATCTGACGGCCCAGATCCATTGGGCTGATCTCCAGATCTGGGAGCTAGGTTTTGGACGAAAATGGAGGTATTTTTGGGGCAAAGTGGAGGGGGTGGCTGCAATTTTGTGGCTAGGGAAACCCTAGAAAGAGGTGGGAGTGTGGTGGCCTTTATATAGCCCAGGTGGCTGGCAGTTTGCAAAGACATCCCCGGTTTTTCTCTCGGCGCGCGGTGTTTACGTTTCTGACCGCCGGGGGTCCGCAGGACCTCCGATTCGGGTAAAACTTTGAACTGCGCGATCAGCGGGTCGAGCCGGCGGCGTTCACCTCGCGCTGGAACCGTTCCGAGAACACTTTCCGGCGCGCTATAAAAATATCCCGTTTAATTATTAAACGGGGTTTTCATTCCGTTGGCTGTGGCTGGTCTTGTGCGGTTTTCGCGACGGTGATCGGGCGAAACCCGGTGTCGCAAAGGTCGAGTGTCAAGGTGGCAAGGGTCGGTCTCCGTCCGGTACGAGATAAGAGGGGGAAAAAATAATCGCTGATTGATAAATCGGGGATGCAAACACTGCAAACAAATCAGACAATCAAACAAATCGCACCGAAAACATATTTTTTAATTTTTGTGAAATCTGGGCTATTACGCCCCCCTCTTTTTCTTTTAATTTGAGGGCCTGACTGGTGGGCTCCCCATGTCAGTGAGGTGCTGCCCGAGTGGGCTGTGGGCTGAGCCCACTGGTGTATCAGAGAGAGAGGGAACTAGGCCAGATTGCCCGAGACCAGCCCAGCTGGGGCTTTCCCTCCATTTTTCCTTTTTCTTTTTCTTTCCCCCCTGGTTTTCATTTTGAGTGACCCCTGGACAATTTGGGGCATCACATATATGTTTTTGGGGTAGGAGAAGCTACCGATCACCACGGTGAGGTCAGAACAGGGGCTTGAGCAACTTACAAACGAAGATGTTGGCCATCCTCATTTTTGTTGCTTTTTTCCTTTCTTTTCTTTTGATCTTTCTTATTCCTTTGAAATCATTTGTGGTTCCACCACAAGAGAAATCATTCATGGAAGTCAAAGAGGTTGCATGGGGACCATGTGTGTTTGACAACACATGTGGCAAGGTGTGGAAGTTTTCCATGCAAATGCTTCTTTTCCTTCTCCTTTCATTCTTGACACTTTCCCAGGGTGTCTACCCTTGTCGACACCTTTCATTCTCCGGAATCGGGTAGTTTACTTCACGTTGTTCATGCATTGTTTTTATGATCTTGGCATGTCATGTTGCCATGTCACTTACACCTAAGTTAAGGCTATGACCAAAGCCATAAAAACATTAATAATTGCATATGGAGTCTGTTGACGTGTCGTCTGATACGCGAGAGAGGATTGCTTCTCGCCCTTCGTTGGTTACCCCAAGTGGAAGGTAAGATGCATCGTAGCAGCAAGTTTCGCTCGATGAAGATACCGAGGTTGAGTATCGACCAGTAGGACTCCGAAGATGACAAGTAGGTGTCAGCGGCGCACCTTACGCAAACCCGCACACAACACAATTAACTTTTTCTCCCAACGAAGTTCAGAGAGGTTGTCAATCTCTCCAGTCTTGTTGTTTACAAAGGATAAAAAACACAGGATAATGATAATGATAGCAACTGAAAGTAAAAAGCAATAAAGTAAATGAGCGTGTAAACAGTGATGAGAATATGGACCGGGGTCCCGTTATGTTCACTAGTGATGTCTCTCTCCCAAAAGACGATAAGACTGCTATGCGAGGTAATCAAATTACAGAAGGGCAATTGACAGGATTATAAATGCACAACAATGCTAACTATGCTACAAAAGAAAGGAATAGGCTCAAAAGCATGGGCAGTACGCCAAAATAAGTAGACCGAAATCCATCTGCATCTACTACTAATCATCCACCTTCAGATATCTATCCAGAACATCTCGCTGCTATTAAGTTGCGAGACCCACCCAAAGTGTAAACCCAAAGCAAAAGACAACTACAATAAAAAGAACTTTGCGTAAAGTAAACAATCTTTGTAACCGCGGTTACAAGCACCATTGTTTCCCCCCTTGTGGCCACAACACATCCCCTAGACTCATGTTTCTGTCACTCAAGCGTGCGATCAGGGGGCATGTACCCACAATCGAGCTTAACGTTCCCTCTTGGAGTCACTACCTACCACTTGGCCAAAGCAATAAATAGCAACGGCGAACATGCAAGAATTACTTCGGAACAAAAATACAAAAGATAAGAACCAATTATATTACTCTATCACAATCTGAACATAATCTCATAATCCATCAGATCCCATCAAACTCAGCATAGCAAAAGCAGAAAGAATTACATATGTGCCTCGATCATGTAGGGAAGCTCACGAGGTCTAAACCATGAAGAACAAAGAGGGGAGGCGAACATCACATAGCTACTTATCACGGACCCATGGTCCAAGATAGACTACTCATGGCAAATCCGGGAAGTGTCCATGGTGGAGGAGAAGCTCCCGGAGGTCGATCCTCCCCGCGGCAGGGTGCCGGGAAGGGTCCTGACGGTGCTCCCGATCTTAGAAGCGCGGCGGCGGTGGAACATAGGAGAATTTGCGAAATAGGGTTCTGTCTTCGGAGTGTCCCCGTGATGGATAATAAATAGGCGAAGGGGGCAGCCATGGGGGCCACCAGGAGTCCAGGCGCCCCCCTGGCGCGGCCAGGCCCCTGGCCGCACCAGGTTGCCGCCTGGGTGCCTGGTGGTGGCCCCATGGCCCTCCTTTGGGCTTCTGGAGTCTTCCGACACGCTAATTTTTATCTGATTTTTTCCGGATTTTTGGAGCATTTTTTATATGGGAAAAAACTTAAATAGAAAAACAGCAGAAAACAGGAACTGGCACTGGGGTGCACTGAGTTAGTAGGTAGTCCAAATATGATCAAAAGTGTATGAAATTGTATCTAGATCATAGAAATATCACACAAAACATGCATGGAGCGAGCAGAAATTATCGATACGTTTGAGACGTATCAACATCCCCAAGCTTAATTCCTGCTCGTCCTCGAGTAGGTAAATGATAACAGGAATAATTTATGTGGTGACATGCTAGCAACCATATAAGGACTTTGAAAAGAAAAGCAATCAAGGTATGTAATTCAATTCAAGTCATAACATGCAAGAATCTATATTAGCATTGAAACAAGCAACGAAAGAACATTAGGTGCAGGAGCTCTCGCTGTCCGTGACTCGAATGTCTCCAAATGGTGTTTGCGTGCAAGAAGGGGGATAGGGAATACGAGAAAAAAAGTATTTTTAGTTGAGAACTCAATCTACTAAAGTTTCACACTTGGTCTTCTTTGGAATCTTATCTTGACTCGTCCCGAGACCACTAGCCAGGTAAACGTAAATTTGATCCACTCCTTTTTGATATTTTGAGGACTCATGCAATGGATGAGCGTAAGCACGAGAGTTGACACTTAGGCTGGCAAAGAGAGAATATGGTGGAGGAGGAAGACAAAAAGGATGAGAAAGGCTCACATCAACGAGGACAATCATAGGCGAGAAGACCAAATGATAGATATGATGTGAGGAGTAGGGATTGCCATGCAACGGATGCACATATGAGCTGAAAAGCTCTCCAATGGAACTAGTGGGGGTGCATCTCACTTGCTCGCTCATGAAGACCTAGAGCTCTTTTGAGGAGGCTCTTCCTTGGAATATGCAAGCCAAGTTCTATAGTGTGAAGGTCCCCACATAGCTATATGCATGATCATCTCTATGGAGTACAAGGATAAGAGGGAGTACTAGTGTGGATATTTCAAAAGGATAGTAGTGTTGCCCCTTTCTCTCTTTTTTTATTTTTCCTATTTTTTGTATTTTTTGGTGGCCTCAATGGCTCTTTCTGTTTAACTCCCATTTGTCCTCTTTTGGATCTTTTGTTTTGTCCACTTTGGGATCTTTTCCTCACTTAAGGGCAACACTCTAATTTACAAGAGGGTATAGAAGATCTTTCACACTTTACAAGGTACTCAAATCATAAAGAAGATGTAGCTATCATGATGTATGCAATGTATGCCTCTGCCAGTGTAGCAGTAACATGTATGCCATGAAGATCAAGTCATGAAGAGGTGGATGTTGCATGGCAATATATATCGGAAAGGTTATGGAAATGCCTTGATAGGTAGGTATGGTGGCTGTTTTGAGGAAAGATATAAGGAGGTTTATGATGACAGAGCGTATCATGCCAAGAGTTTGGATGTACCGTGGAAGGTGGACGCCAACTCTCGGAGTGAGAAGGAGGCAATGCACGGCACAGGAGAGGCTAGCAAATATGAGGAGGTGGAAGTGTCAACTTTCAATACTTACATTAGTCCGAAGAACTCATGCCCTTATTATCGGTAACTCTCAATCTAATAAGGAGGTTCACAAAGAGACAAGTACCTCGAGGAGGAGTGTATGGGGGTTTGGTTATCCTTGCGCATCCTCGATCCATGGTACGTGAGTGTATTCTAATATCCGACCCCTCAGAAGAGTAGTGATCCATCTAGTAGCTAGAGTTCTCAACTAGTTTTGTAGGTTTTCAAAATAAAAACGGATTTACCGAAATACGACACCTATCACTAATAGGCTAGAGCTCTTGACACCAAAAGTTCAAACATTACTCACATCAATACCTCAAAACTATTGCAAGTTACTACTAAAATTAAATAACAACCTCAATTACCTAATTTCAAGACAAGACACAACTCAGTGCAACAACCAACTCTCTTACCAAGATAAACATGAAAACTAAAGAGAGTTCCAGCAACAAACTAAAAAAAAATCCAAGGCTCTTGCTAAAGACAAACTAACACTAAAACTAAACATGGCAGTAGCTACGAAAACATAAAGAACACACCACAACAAAAAGATAGGCATGAAGAATCCTATGACGTGTTCTAGATTTTGAAAGTGGAGCGTGTTTCTCTCCCACACAAAGTAGGATGGGATCTAACTTCTTATGAACAGCAAGCAAAGCTAAAGAAAACAAAAAACAAAACCTAAGAGCGAGACACTCCAAGCATAGCACATAACGCATGAAGTGATAAAAATATAGTGAGACGAAGGACGAACCGATGATTGTTGATGGAGAAGGGGATGCTCGGGGGCATCCCCAAGCTTAGACGCTTGATTCTCCTTGAATATTTATTGGGGATGCATGGAGGCATCCCCAAGCTTGAGCGCTTGACACTCCCGAATCTTCTTTCATCATCTTCCATCGCACGCTTGAAAACTCCCTTCATACACTACTCAACATAAGCTGATTAGAGAGGTTAGTACCCTTAATAAATAATTTTTCCCCACTAGATATAAAGATATTCCTGAATAGATATTGTTTATCAAGATTTCCGAAAGGTTTTTGCAAAGAAAAAGCAAGCTTAAGGTTTGCAAAAGTTAGGAGAGACAAAACGTGGAAGAATATGTGAAAAACAAAACTTCAGGTAGTAAAGAATTTTTTAGGGGCACTTCTGCAACTCAAATCAAAAAACTCAGAACATACGAAAGTTCCGTGATTGTATAGTGCACGCTGTGGAACACATTCAGCTAAAAAAGTTGAATTGGTGATTTATTCTGATTTTTCCCGTCACGACGACAAAATCTGTTCTCTGGACAGCATGTCACAACTTTCACTTCCCTTGTCATATGAGGCTATAACTTGGCACAAAGCTTGAAAATAAAGATACAATGATGTTGCTACAGTAGTAACAATCATCAAGACCACTAAAAACAGAAGTGAAAACTTCGTGGGTTGCCTCCCAACAAGCGCTTTCTTTTACGCCTTTAAGCTAGGCATAAAGATTATAGAAGATGCTCACATAAAAATAAGAATTTGGAGCAAAAGAGATCATCAATAAGAAAATATGAGACACATTTAAGCCTTACCCACTTCCTATGCATAGGCATCTTATAATAAAATAAATCAAAGAAGAAAAAAGAAACCATCATAGGAAGGTGGAACAAGAACATCTTCAAAACTTTCAACATATAGAGAGGAGTATTAGTAATATGGAAGTTTTTACAACCAAACTTCCCTCTATCAAAATAATTTTCAGTATTATCATGAACAACATCAAGAATATAACTATCACATAAATCATGTTGTTCATGACCTACAAGACCACGTGTATAGTTTTCAACACGGTCTTTAGGATTATAAGATAAATGCAACCCATCACATTGAGCCTTGATAAGAGCACAATTCTCCGGAATATGAGTTGGAGATTTCAAAAGGATAATAGGACAATCAAGTGTGGGTGAAATAGCAAAAAATTTATGCTTAACATGAGGAACTATAGCAAGTTCATCTCCGTAAGCATCATCCATAGTGGCAACACGGCCATAAGCATAGAAGGCATCAACTTCATCAAAAAGGGATATTTCAAAAGAATCCATGGGATCATAACACTCATATAAGGTAAGAGTCAAAGAGTTACTCTCATTAGAAGGTAGAAGTGGATGGCTCCATTCTTCCTCCTTTTGTTCGTCACTCTCCTCCTCTTTTTCATCCAAGGAGCTTTCAGGTTCAGCAATTTCTTCTTCCATAGAGTCCTGCAAATCACTAGTCTCTTCCTTTGGGGGAGAGATTCTCTCAAGATGATCAGTAATATAATAATTTGCATCATAATTTTCCAAACAATAGTTAAGTATAGCAAGACTCTCAGATTTGTAAGGGGCATCATCAATATTTTTAAGAAGAGAAGTAATTTCATAGGCACCCTTATAAGTAACAAATTCTTCTATTTGCTCTGCATCATCAAAATCATAATTTCTCTTAGCATAAGAAGCTAAGGTTTCATCATCATTGTACTCACATTGGAAAGCAATGTGTTTGTGCCTCATAAAGCAACAAGATTCATCCATGCAGAAAGATATATTATATATTGAGCCCAAGTTTCTAGCATACTCATACAACTGATGTATTTGTTTCCATAAGTGTATCCCCTTTTGAGACAAGCGGTGTTCCTTGTACCACTTTTGTTGATCCTCAGTGAATCCTCCATGCCAATAAGATCTGGTTTCAAAGAAGTCAGACATTGATTGGCAAGTAAGGAACTAGACATTCTAATTATTTTTTATTTTTTATATAAGACACAAAGATAAAAACTAAAAGGTAAACTAACAAGACTAAAAAGTAAAGGTAAAAGGTAGTGGGAAACTCCCCTGTCTTAATACTCGGAGTCCCGGCAACGACGCCATAAATTCTCTTGATATGGGAGAGAGATTTGCTTCTCGCCCTTCCACTAGTAGAAAACAAGGCTTTGGTTCAGGCCTCTCCAGCACATTAGTCCCGGTTGTGCCACTACCGGGACCCATGGGGGTCATACGTCCCGGTTCGTGCGCCCCGGGGGCCGGCCGGGCCTCGTGGGGCGTTGGTCCCGGTTCTTCTGGGGGCATATGTCCCGGTTCCAGACAAGAACTGGGACCAATGGGCCTCGCTCCTGGCCCACAACCATTAGTCCCGGTTTGTTGCTCGACCCGGGACGAAAGGCTCGCCCACAAGCATTAGTCCAATTTCAGGGTCATTTAGCCCAAAATAAATCATTAAATGCATGAAAAATAGCAAATGAAGTCAGAAAGGGTTGAAATTTAAGTATGTGGCTTTGAATGATGCATATTGAATGCACAAAAAGTCTTGAGTTCAAATAAGTTTAGAAAAATGAAATGTCTTTGTAACAGATGAGTTTTCGTCTGAAACCCTCGTACTTCGAAAGAGATGGTCCAGTTTGTACACCAAGTGCATCCAGATTTTGCCGTAACCTTCTCAACTTTTGCACACATGTTATGTGGGTCAAATGATGATACCATGCCAAGTTTCAACCTTTTCTGAGTTTATTTGTAGTGCTTTCCAATTTTAGGGTCATTTAGCCCAAAATAAATCATTAAAGGCATGAAAAATAGCAAATGAAGTCACAAAGGGTTGAAATTTTAGTATGTGTCTTTGAATGATGCATATTGAATGCACAAAAAGTCTTGAGTTCAAATAAGTTTAGAAAAATGAAATGCCTTTGGAACAGATGAGTTTTCGTCTGAAACCCTCGTACTCCGAAAGAGATGGTCCAGTTTGTACACGAAGTGCATCCAATTTTTTCCGTAACCCTCTCGACTTGTGCACACATGTTATGTGGGTCAAATGATGATACCATGCCAAGTTTCAACCTTTTTTGAGTTCAGTTGTAGTGCTTTCCAATTTCAGGGTCATTTAGCTCAAAATAAATAATGAAATGCATGAAAAATAGCAAATGAATTCAGAAAGGGTTGAAATTTTAGTATGTGGCTTTGAATGTTGCATATTGAATTCACAAAAAGTCTTGAGTTCAAATAAGTTTAGAAAAATGAAATGCCATTGTAACAGATGAGTTTTCGTCTGAAACCCTCGTACTTCGAAAGAGATGGTCCAGTTTGTACACGAAGTGCATCCAGTTTTTGCCGTAACCCTCTCAACTCTTGCACACATGTTATGTGGTTCAAATGATGATACCATGCCAAGTTTCAACCTTTTCTGAGTTCAGTTGTAGTGCTTTCCAATTTCAGGGTCATTTAGCTCAAAATAAATCATTAAATGCATGAAAAATAACAAATGAATTCAGAAAGGGTTGAAATTTTAGAATGTGGCTTTATTTCTTCTCCGCGGGAAACCTAGAACATATGGTGGCATGGTGGCGGCGACGCGGCAAACTTAAAATATTCAACAACTTAATATCTCAAACCTAGAACAGAAAAAACTACTCCTCCTCATCGTCGGAGAAATCGTCTTCGACGACGGAGCTGATGTCATCCTCCAGCGCTATCCAGCGGGGGTCACCGACGGGCCAGTTGGTGGCGCCTCTCGCCAGTTCCTCCTCGGCCATCGCCTTGGCCACCCACCGCTCCTCCCGCCATTCATGACGCTCGTGTCGCTGCTCCGCGCTCTCGGCCGCCAGCCTTGTCCAGTGTTCCGCCTCCTCCGAGGCTTCACGGGGATGGCTCACGTACAAATCCTGCACGGCGCGCTGGTCCTGCTCCGAGGCGAGGCCGAGCACTGCTCGTCAGCGATGGAGGCGGTGGTCCTCTTCAGTGAAGAGGAGCGGCGGATCTGCCATGTCCTCCACCTCTTCCACGCTGTGGAAGTCGCGGAAATTCATCTCCGCGCGCGGGCGGCCTAGCCTCCACGCCGCAACGTCGTACGCGCGTGCGGCTCAAGATGCGTGGTAGAACATGCCGAGCCACACGCACTCGTTGTTGGCGCAGGTGATCACTGTCGTGTATGTTCCTTCGAGGCGCCCACGGACGCCGTGGTAGCGGGGGTGGATTCGGCGGCGGGGCGACATGGTGGCGGTGGCGCGGAAGGGGAAAGAGTGCACGAGAAGAGAACTAGTGGCGACTGGCGTTGTGTGGAGTCCTCTTCCACGCGCTTTTAACCGTACACGATTCTGAATCCAACCAATCAGGAAGAAGCACACGGATCGCGTGTTTCTTTCAAGCGCTTGTGAGTCGTTGGATCAAGCTTCTGAGCTGTTGGATCCAACCAATCATGAAGAAGCACACCGTCGGGCTGTATGCAGGGGAAACCTTGTGTTTTGTTTGATTGGAAAACAAAAACAAAAAAGTATAGCAATTTCATTATAGGACGTCAACGGAAGAATACTCCATATCCTGTACTCTGTCAAGACGAATTTCAGACGGTCCTCGCCTGGTTGACAAATCCGGCAAGTCTACCGACCAGGCGTGGACCGTCTGAAATACCCGTACGGGATTTTCGTCCCATACGGGTTTTCAGACGGTTCCTGCCTCGTGGGCACATCTGGAAAATCTGCCAACCAGCCGAGGTCCGTACGAATTTCTCCCGGACAGAGTACCGGATACAGATGAATTTCTCCATGTACGGCCTAAAGTGAACTTGTTATGCTACGATAAGTCCACGCGGACCTGTGCTTATAAACAGGTCTAACTCCACTTCGGCTAGCGAGGTGGTACTAATTTTATTTGCTTACAGGGGACCTTTAGTACCGGTTCTGGGTACCAACCGGTACTAAAGGGTTAGTTAGTGGTTAATTACGGTGGGAGAGGCCTTTAGAACCGGTTGGAGGTACCAACCGGAACTAAAGGTCCTTTTTCAGAGAAAAATAATGCCACCTACTGGGCATCACGGCCTGGATACGACTAGAAACCCACTAATGGGCCAGGATCCAGGCCCGCACCAGGCCCAGAAGGACCACAACTAAGCAGTAACAGAGTAGGCCCGAAAGTCTGTGGTTGAGAGGAGCTCGAAGTGGTACGCGCATCAGCGCTTATAAACCACTCCGGCTGTCCCTCGACTAGCGAGGTGGGACTAAACATCCCACCGCACCGCGGCGCAGGGCCTTTGGTTCCGGTTGGTGGCACCGACCGGTGCCAATGCACCCCTTTAGTTCCGGTTGGTGCCACCAACCGGGACCAATGGTCTCTGTTTCCCGCCCTTTGGGCTGCTGAAAAAATATCATTGGTTCCGGTTGGTGACATGAACCCGTACGAATACCCACCTTTAGTACCGGTTGGTGCCACCAACAGGGACCTATTATCTTGGTATATAATCCCCCCGCCTTCCAGGCGTCCTTCCCATCTGTCATTTGGCTCAAGAAGACGCCGACGTCGACACCGACGCCATCAGGCTGCCTGATTGCCACGCCGCGCCGCACCGCCCCCGCCATCGTCGACGACCTCGCCTGCGGCACCCCGAGCATCTCGCCTTCCTCGATCCGCATTGCCGCCGCCCCCGCTCCTCCGTTCCTCACCATCGCGCCTCGCCGCCCCGCTCCTCCACCGCCGCCCCGCTCCTCTACGTCGCCGCCTCGAGCCCACTGGTGAGTCTCCGGCGCCGCTAGATATAGATAAATAAATAGATGATAGATATATTAGATATATAGATAGATAGAGATAGATAGATAGATAGAGTAGAATCTGTGTATAAATGATAGATAAATAGCTAGATAGATAGATAAATAGATAGAGATAGCTATAATAAATAGATAGATATATAATAGATAGAGTAGAATCTTTGTATAATTAATAATAGATAGATAGATAGATAGCTAAGTATTTTTGTCTTATTTTGTTAAATTTGTTAGTTAGTATAATTTTTCACTCGTTCATGTTAATAAAACTTTGCATATTAAATAAGTTCTCGGCAACGATGCCTGGCCCGAATCCCCGTCGTCGCCGGTCGGAGAGCACCTGCTTGATGGGATGGGCGATGTCCGGGACTGGGCTCCCCCGGGCTGGCACTGGGAGGTGATCTCCGAGGCGCGCCGCTTAGTGAGGATTCCGGGTCCTGTCGTTGACCCGGATCTTCTTTGGTGGCGGCCGCGTGGGCTACAGTCGATGCGGAGGCAGCCGACCCCCAAGTGGATTGTACGCCGACGTGTCAGGGAGGAGGACGAGCACGTCCGTCACTACTTGGTGGCGTTGGACGCCGGGTCATGGAGGACCTGGAAGGTTCTTCAGGGATCTCATCCGAGCTACGAGTTCGTGGTGGTTCCTTCTCTTTGGGTGGCCACCTTCCACCGCACCCGACGTTGTTTACTGTATTAGTCATGTTGTTTACCGTTGTATTACTCAATATATATGTGACCAAGCACCCTTGTGATATGTACAAGTACGAAACTTGTTCATCCTACTTCGGTTAGTCGCCACACTGTCCCAGAATCGCTTATGTGTGCACTTAAAATATGAGGCACTATGCAACCTTGTTTTAAAATATTATTGCTGCATTTTTATTCGACTTTATCCTTTTTGTGTGTATTAACTTTGAACCAACCGGGACCTATTCTCTTGGTATATAATCCCCCGCCTTCCAGTCGTCGTTCCCATCTCATCATTTGGCTCAAGACGACGCCGACGACGACACCGAACTAATCTTTTGAATTATATATGAACATAGAAAATGGCTGATGATGAACAACTCGTCCAGTGCCCCTATTGTGACGATAACTCGGGTCGGTGTGACAGCAGGTATCCAAAGTTGGATGGGGATGAAGAAAGATATTTATCCCTCACGCTTAGGCGTGACTTCGTAAAAATAACGGTATATACAACTTCTGCGTCGACATCATCCTTCTTATTAAGCATGCTTCGCTCTTAAATTTTTGTTTTGACGTGTAATTTTTTTTATAATAACCTAGCGCATCCCATGCTATGCAAGACGCCAAGTATGAGACTTTGTTAAATTCAATTTGTGGCAAAAGAATGAAACAAAGGAAGTCAAACTAAAGACGACGTAACATGGTATAACTTTGAGGATTGATGTCACTAATAAATCTTGATGCACTTATTTTGCTTGTCCAAATTGGCATGCATTGTGCAAGGCATATGCATTACAGGAGGGTATGAAAATAACCTTTGATCTTGGACCTCGCCGAGATGTATTTAAAAATAAGGATATTTGGATGCTAGTGGACGACAAGAAGCTGGTTATATCTCAACGTGAGTTTCTTAACCAAATTTTACTTGTTTCCTTTCCTTATTTCTTTGCTTCCCAAGTTGACAACTTTGTTATAATTGCCAGTTTATCTCTATGCTCCGATGGATGTACGCAAGATGTTTGATAATTCTTTCTATAATGGTGGCATTGAGGAGCTAACCATGGATGAACAAGATGAGTACATCTCCTTTCTTGAAGATGTAACTGGCTTTGCAAACGAATCTTATACTCCATATGTTCCATTTGTTCTCAAGTTATTGCCGGTATATGTATCAAACTACATCATGGTGAGATTTTTTACTGTTCTGTCACTACTTCATCATTTTCAGAAATCTTTTGACCTAAGATTAACTATACCGCATTACTAAGTATTTTACTCATATGTTTTCAACAGAAAATCCCGAAAAAAATGTGTGCCTAGATGGATGCCTTCTAGAGGCGAGCTTACAGTTGTGGCTTACAGTTGTGGATTCCTACGTCCATGGGAAGAACTCTTCAAGACTGACTACTCCACTGAAAGTGAACGTGATGGTGGCTCCTTAAGAATAAAAAATTGGAAACGGATAGTGATTCAGAAGAATATAAAAGATTGGAACAAGGTCTTCTCCATATTAAATTATGGAAATGAAGGTGTCTTTTGGTTTTTTTATATTTACCCTTGTGAGGATGAGCAGTCTCATAGGTGATATATATGAGGAGTCGAGGTAATATTATAGAAATGGAACTTTGTGTTTGATATTAGCGAAGTTAAATTAGCAAAGGACCTTTGTGTGTTGGATATTAATTATGATCATGATGATATATATGAGATGAATCGTTTCTCTCCTAGATGGTAATAAGAGAGTACACAACTCTCTTTATTAGCTAGCTAAAACAATATAGGAAACCCCTAAATTAACCCCTACAAAACCCCTAACCCCCCACCCTTTCAAAAAAGAAAAACCTAGCCCGTCCCGGTTGGTGGCACCAACCGAGACAAAAGGCCCTCCCGCCTGGGCAAGCCATAGCGGCCACGTGGGGGCCCATCTGCCCCGGTTCGTGGCCCAACCTGTACTAAATGTTTTGGGCATTAGTAACGACCATTTAGTCCCGGTTCCGGAACCGGGACAAATGGGCCTCTGGACCAGGGACAAATGGGCCTCTTTCTACCAGTGTTCGTAGGTTACCCCAAGTGGAAGGTAAGATGCAGCGTAGAAGCAAGTTTCCCTTGGTGAAGATACCGAGGTTGAGTATCGAATAGTAGGACTCCGGCGATGATAAGTAGGTGTCAGCGGCACACCTGACGCGGACTTGCACACAACACAATTAACTTTGATCCCAACAAAGTTCAAAGAGGTTGTCAATCTCTCCGGTCTTGTTGTTTACAAAGGATAAAAAACACAGGATAATGATAATTATAGCAACTGAAAGTAAAAAGCAAGAAAGTAAATGAGCGTGTAAACAGTGATGAGAATATGGACCGGGGTCCCGTGATGTTCACTAGTGATGTCTCTCTCCCAAAAGACGATAAGACTGCTCTTCGAGGTAAACAAATTACAGATGGGCAATTGACAGGATTATAAACGCACCGCAATGCTAACTATGCTACAAAAGAAAGGAAGAGGCTCAAAAGCATGGGCAGTACGCCAAAATAAGTAGACCGAAATCCATCTGCATCTACTACTAATCATCCACCTTGAGATATCTATCCAGAACATCTCGCTGCTATTAAGTTGCGAGCCCCACCCAAAGTGTAAACCCAAAGCAACAGACAACTGCATTAAAGAGAACTTTGCGTAAAGTAAAGAATCCTTGTAACCGCACTTACATGCACCGTTGTTTCCCCCCTTGTGGCCACAACACATCCCCTAGACTCATGTTTCTGTCACTCAAGCGTGTCATCAGGGGGCATGTACCCACAATCGAGCATAACGTTCCCTCTTGGAGTCACTACCTACCACTTGGCCAAAGCAATAAATAGCAACGGAGAACATGCAAGAATTACTTCGAAACAAAAATACAAAAGATAAGAACCAATTATATTACTCTATCACAATATGAACATAATCTCATAATCCATCAGACCCCATCACACTCAGCATAGCAAAATCAGAAAGAATTACATATGTGCCTCGATCATGTAGGGAAGCTCATGAGGTCTAAACCATGAAGAACAAAGAGGGGAGGAGAACATCGCATAGCTACTGATCACGGACCCATGGTCCAAGGTAGACTACTCACGGCACATCCGGGAAGCGTCCATGGTGGAGGAGAAGCTCCCGGAGGTCGATCCTCCCTCCGGCAGGGTGCCGGGAAGGGTCCTGACGGTGGTCCCGATCTTGGAAGCGCGGCGGCGGCGGAACAGAGGAGAATTTGCGAAATAGGGTTCTCTCTTCGGAGTTTCCCCGTGACGGAGAATAAATAGGCGAAGGGGGGTAGCCAGGGAGGCCACCAGGCACCCCCTGGCGCGGCCAGGCCCCTGGCTGCGCCAGGTGGCCGCCTGGGTGCCTGGTGGTGGCCCCCTGGCCCTCCTTCGGGCTTCTGGAGTCTTCCGACACGCTGATTTTTTATCTGATTTTTCCCGAATTTTTGGAGCATTTTTTATATGGGGAAAAACTGAAATAGAAAAACAGCAAAAAACCAGGAACTGGCACTAGGGTGCACTGAGTTAGTAGGTTAGTCCAAATATGATCAAAAGTGTATGGAAGTGTATCTAGATCATAGCAATATCACACAAAACATGCATGGAGCGAGCATAAATTATCGATACGTTTGAGACGTATCATCGTCAATGCATTCATTTAAACTTGACTAGATAGGGTCACACCATGTCCAATTAAGCTTGATCATTCCATCCATGCTTGTGCATTTGATCTCGATGTTTACTTGTGGTGTTTCTCTTGCCGGTACCGTACGATAGAGCCTGAGCTTACCGAGGAGACCTACATGGAGCTATCCGACACCGAGCCCAAGGACCCTGCTACGTCTGCTCCGTCGACTACTTATCCAGGCAAGGGGGGTTTATATATCATTCCTTATAGCTTTCAGCTCGCTTGCCTAGCTGTATCTAGAACGGTTGTTTGACCCTACCACCGTATACTTGTGCCTCCCAATTAAACACCAAACAACCATGCCCCCACATCCATGCAAAACCTTGTTTGGCTATGTACCTTGCTTGGTTAACCATAGCTTAGTATGTGTAGGCCCTTTACCCGCTGCTTACACCCATTGCTCCTTGGTGGTTTATCATGCTATTATCAGAAATTGGTTGATATTTATTATTATGATGTTAACTTATATTTGACGAAGGATGGGAGACCGGGCTATTCCCGCCAGGTGTTTTGTTTCATTCGAGTCACATAGGTCCCGAGTTCCGGGTATTGTGTTTCTTGACGAGCGTGCCTAATCGTGTGTGGGATTCTATGGGGTCCCCTTGTCTTACCTACCTAGCTTCAAATAGTTCTAGTGGTTGCCCGAGCTGATTTACTATTTGCAAACGTGTGTGTGCCTGGTTGGTACCCTGATACGCGAGAGAGGATTGCTTCTCGCCCTTCGTTGGTTACCCCAAGTGGAAGGTAAGATGCAGCGTAGCAGCAAGTCTGCCTCGGTGAAGATACCGAGGTTGAGTATCGACCTGTAGGACTCCGACGATGATAAGTAGGTGTCAGCGGCGCACCTGACGCGGACCTGCACACAACACAAAAAAACTTTGCTCCCAACGAATTTCAGAGAGGTTGTCAATCTCTCCGGTCTTGTTGTTTACAAAGGATCAAAGACACGAGATAATGATAATGATAGCAACTGAAAGTAAAAAGCAATAAAGTAAAAGAGCATGTAAACAATGATGAGAATATGGACTGGGGTCCCGTGATGTTCACTAGTGATGTCTCTCTCCCAAAAGACGATAAGACTGCTATGCGAGGTAAACAAATTACAGATGGGCAATTGACAGGATTATAAACGCATCGCAATGCTAACTATGATACAAAAGAAAGGCAGAGGCTCCAAAGCATGGGCAGTATGCTAAAATAAGTAGACCGAAATCCATCTGCATCTACTACTAATCATCCACCTTGAGATATCTATCCAGAACATCTCGCTGGTATTAAGTTGCGAGCCCCACCCAAAGTGTAAACCCAAAGCAATAGACAACTGCATAAAAGAACTTTGCGTAAATTAAATAATCCTTGTAACCGCGGTTACAAGCACCGTTGTTTTCCCCCTTATGGCCACAACACATCCCCTAGACTCATGTTACTGTCACTCAAGCGTGTCATCAGGGGGCATGTACCCACAATCGAGCATAACGTTCCCTCTTGGAGTCACTACCTACCACTTGGCCAAAGCAATAAATAGCAACGGAGAACATGCAAGAATTACTTCAGAACAAAAATACAAAAGATAAAAACCAATTATATTACTCTATCACAATCTAAACATATTCTCATAATCCATCAGATCCCATCAAACTCAGCATAGCAAAAGCAGAAAGAATTACATATGTGCCTCGATCATGTAGGGCAGCTCACGAGGTCTAAACCATGAAGAACAAAGAGGGGATGAAAACATCACATAGCTACTGATCACGGACCCATGGTCCAAGGTAGACTACTCACGACACATCCGGGAAGAATCCATGGTGGAGGAGAAGCTCCCGGAGGTCGATCCTCCCTCCGGCAGGGTGCTGAGAAAGGTCCTGACGGTGCTCCCGATCTTGGAAGCGCGGCGGCGGCGGAACAGAGGCGAGATTGCAAAATAGGGTTCTGTCTTTGAAGTTTCCCCGTCACGGAGAATAAATAGGCGAAGGGGGCAGCCAGGGGGCCACCAGGGGTCCAGGCGCCCCCTGGACGCGCCAGGTGGCCTCCTGGGACCCTGGTGGTGGCCCTCTGGCCCCACTTGGGTGCTTCTGGAAGACGCTGTTACGCTGTTTTTTTATCCGATTTTCCCGAATTTTTGGACCACTTTTAATATGGGGGAAACCTGGAATAGAAAAACAGCAGAAAACAGGAACTGGCACTGGGGTGCACTGAGTTATTAGGTTAGTCCAAATATGATCAAAAGTTTATGAAAGTGTATCTAGATCATAGAAATATCACACAAAACATGCATGGAGCGAGCAGAAATTATCGATACGTTTGAGACGTATCAACATCCCCAAGCTTAATTCCTGCTCGTCCTCGAGTAGGTAAATGATAACAGGAATAATTTCTATGGTGACATGCTAGCAATCATATAAGGATTTTGAAAAGTAAAGTAATCAAGGTATGTAATTCAATTCAAGTCATAACATGCAAGAGTCTATATTAGCATTGAAACAAGCAATGAAAGAACATTAGGTGCAAGAGCTCTCGCTGTCCGTGACTCGAATGTCTCCAGATGGTGTTTGCGTGCAAGAAGAGGGATAGTGAATACGGGAAAAAGTATTATTGTTGAGAACTCAATCTACTAAAGTTTCACACTTGGTCTTGTTTGGAATCTTATCTTGACTCGTCTCCAGACCACTAGCCAGGTACAAGTCAATTTGATCCACTCCCTCTCGATATTTTGAGCACTCATGCAATGGATGAGCGTAAGCACGAGAGTTACACTTAGGATGGAAAAGAGAGAATATGGTGGAGGAGGAAGTCAAAAAGGTGAGAAAGGCTCACATCAATGAGGACAATCATAGGCCAGAAGGCCAAATGATAGATATGATGTGAGGAGTAGGGATTGCCATGCAACGGATGCACATATGAGCTGAAAAGCTCTCCAATGGAACTAGTGGGGTGCATCTAACTTGATCGCTCATGAAGACCTAGAACTCTTTTGAGGAGGCTCATCCTTGGAATATGCAAGCCAAGTTCTATACTGTGAAGGTCCCCACATAGCTATATGCATGATCATCTCTATGGAGTACAACGATGTAGAGGGAGTACTAGTGTGGATCTTTCAAAAGGATAGTAGTGTTGCTGTTGGGGATCGGCGCAGAGAACAAAAATTTTCCTACCTACGAGTCCCGAACCCAAGATCTATGCTATGCTGATGTATGTAACGGAAGGAATCGGTGTTCATACCTTTGAAGACCGAAAGAGGGAAACGTTCCTCGAACGTGGTTGGCATAGACTCTGATCCTACGACCTCCCTGTCGTGTTGAAGAACCTCCGACGATGAAGTAGCACCACACGTGTAGTGCCTCGCAGGATTACACACGTACGGTGCAATCGACGTCCCTCCGGGCTCCGAACCAGAAGAGCAGCGGAAAGAAGATTGATCCGGATCCCGATTCCGACAGCGCGACGGCGTCCGGATGATGGTGAAACCCCCAACCAGGTGCAAACTCCAAACCAGGGGAGTCCGCTCTAGGTCGGAGAAAGATAGTGATAAAGAACTCAATGGGATGAAGGAAAAAGGCACCCTACCCCTCCTTATATAGGCCAAGGAGGGGGGGGATCCTCCTCCCCTCCCCCATGTGGGACTAAACTCCCAAAGGGGGGGAGGGTGCGGCTAGGGAGGGGGCCAAGGCCCCTCCCTTGGTGCCATGGGCCAAGGGGGGAAACCCCCTTCTCCCCTCATGGGCCTCTTTAGGCCCATATGCCTTTTCCACCTTTTTAATTAATATTTAAATCATTTTTAATATTTAATTTTGTCAATTAAATAATAAAACATATTTAAACATGAATATTTATTATTTTGAACCTTTCAAAATCTCTGGAACAGCTTCCGGCACCTCCCGGTACATTTCTGGTGTTTTCTCTCTTTTCACCGATGATCTCGAATCAATCCTTAATGCATCGATTGCCCTTAAGTGTGACACCCTACGGTCCGGGAAACAATAGACATGGTCGAGACACTCTCTGACCAATGACCATCATGTGGGATCTGGTTACAATCCTTGATGTGCCCCTACGCTTCCATCGAATAAACTTCATCGCTGTTGAACAATTAACAATATGACTTGATCCCTTTGTGCTTCGGTACTATGTTTTTCCGAGGTATGATCGTTGGTATCCAATACCTAGTTCTTCCTCGTCTCCGACATAACATGTTTACTCGTCTGTGAATATTACATCTCTTGTGACCTAGTCACTTGCTTGCAAGCTATTGATGCAACACCATCGAGTGGGCCCAGAGTACCTATCCGTCACACGGATTGACAAATCCCGCTCTGATCTATTTCATACTCCTCAACATATCTACTTCAGAATACCCAAGATACACCTTTTCAGTTCCCATGTTTCAGTGTAACGGTTAATGCACTCAAAGCATCCTAATAGATAGCAATTATGTATGATCATCACGGTCTAAGGATTCAGTCACTATGTTATTAAGTCATCGCAATGCTGAACTTATGTGACTTGATCACTAAGAAATGCTTAAGGTGGGTGTGTGTGTCCATCACAACATTCTCCTAATGATATGACCTCATTGTCAATAGACTATTATGTTCTCATGATCAGGAAAACATGATCATCAATTGCCCAATGAGCTAGTATGCCTGAGTTTAACTAGGGACCAGGTTGTTATATATCACACGTGTATTAATGTTTCCGCTTAATACATTTCTAGCGCAATATATAACGTATTATGAACAAACATTTATGTGACAAATATCTCTATTAATTTTCATCTACGGCACATATCCAACAGTCTCCCACTTGCACTAGAGTACAAATTACACTAGTTTACATCAGGTATGTATCTAACACCAATAGTCTCTCGGTGTTGTTCAAACTTGGCTTGCGGAAGAGGCTTAGTCATTGGGTTTGACGGATTCAGATCTGTATGTATTTTGCAAATCCTAGTATGACCATCCTTGACGTAGTCCCGCGTCACATGGAAACGTCGAAGAATATGCTTGGCTGTAGAGTGATGTCACAACCCCAAGTTAGGTATGTGCTAGAGTTAGCAAGTAACTTTGCATCATGTTAAAAATTTCAAAAGAAATCAAAATGGGAGAGAGAACACCCCCAGGTGAATTAATTCAAATGGCTAGAAATAAAGTTGCTCCAAAAATACCTTTTGCAATTTTGAAAAGTCTCATAAATGAGTGTGATCACATATAAAGTGATTTGGATTCAATCCCATGCTCATGGATTTGTCAAATATTCAAATAGGACCTTGGAATTAATCAAAAACCCCTATTTGAATTAAAGTTCAAATAATTTGAATTTTAAAAAGTGCCAAACTTTATAAGTGGCTAGTCCAATATATTATTAGGCCATATAAAAAGTTCTAGCATTTTAGAAAATGGTTTGCTATTTAATTAGCAGTGCCAAAACATAATGCAGAAAAGTAAAACAGAGAGAAAAGGAAAAATGAGCTTACTTGGCAAAGCAGTCCAACCCACACAGGCCGGCCCAGCCCAGCAGCCTTCTCCCCCTGTCGTCTTCCTCCCCGCGCCTCCAAGCTGCTCGGTGGAATGCCACCGAGACAGCCGAGCACACCTTGCTCTCCCCAGCCTCCACCTGCCCCTCCCGAAGCTCCTAGACGCGCCACGCAGCTACTGGGCGAGCTGCACGTCCATTCCCCCTCCTCCCAACCCCTCTGTGTCTCTCCCCAGCTCGCCCGAGACGACCCCGAGAGCATCGCCGGCCATGGCCATGGCAACTCGTAGCCCGAGCTCGAGATAGCCGCCAGGAACGAGTCCATCGTCTTCACTATCGTCTTCTATGCTGAGCCGCAGAAGGAATCGCCCCGGGATGCCTTGTAGCCGACGTGCGCTTCATCTTCTTCTACTCCGGCCGCCGTGCGTCGCGGTCCAAATACTCCGCCGTCGAGCCCTCCCCGACCGAGCCGCTACCTCCGTCGATTTCCTGGTGAGCTGTAGCTCAAAACACCTCTAGCTACGGCCTCGTTTGCGTACTCTAGCGACGTCCGCCATGGGAGCCGAGCAAGCTCGCCGCCATGGACGACGTTAAGCTCGCTCCCATGCTTTTTCGTCCATCCCAGCCTGCCCATCGTGCTCCTGAAGTCCACGTGGTTCTGTTGCACTAGCGCACGCTCAAGTTGGGCCACTGCAGCGTCGTCTTCGTTGTCGCCATGCCACGGTTGCCGCCGACGAGGTCCCTGCCGTCGCCTCCGTCACCCTCCGCTCATGCTGCAACCTCCAGTGGACGCGCGACGACCCCAGGATCCCAACGCAGCTCTCCCCGTTCGATTTGGTGGACGGCGCCGCCGTCCCCGCGGACACCGCCGTTGTCTGTGACCACCGGCGGCTAACCGCCGGCGCAGAAGACGTGGCCGTGATTAGGGTAGCCCTAACCCCACCCCTAAACCACCCCTAGTGTCACTTACAGGTGGGCCCCGGGCCCCCTCTAATCTCTCTGTTAGTTTAATTAACAGGGATTTAACCTAAAGAGGCTGACAGGGTGACCCCACAGTTCAGTTTGACCAGAGTCAAGCCCCTGATGTCATGCTGATGCAGTGATGACGCAATAAACCCTTTTCCATTTAAAAGAAAATCCAGAAAATTCCAGAAAATGCTTTAATCTTTGGAAATTCATAACTAATTAATTTTAACTCCAAATTGGAAAAATAATATGTCTAAAATTATCAGAAAAATCCAAGGAATGTGAATATGGACTTTGTTTTCATGTTTAACCAATTTAAATTGTGTGAACAGTGGCAAACATCCATATGGCTTTAATTCAAATTCAAATTTGAGGTGCATTTGCAAATGAGTTTGCAATTGGCTTCTTTTAAATGGAATTGTCAACACATTGTGACCATGAACATCACCAATACAATATTGATCATGTGCTTGAGCATTGCAAGTATATTTATTCCTTGTTTGATTGTTTTCTCGATAGACGTGCAACTGGAATCGGAGGCACCCCCTTCGTTGAAGACGCTGTTACCGAACCCCGTCAGCATGGCAAGCAAACCCCCATTGATCATGTCGATAAAATCCCACTTCCCTCTCAATCTCGCTTATGCATTGTTAGGATGATTACCATGATGCGTTTCTACCGCATAGTTGAACCCATTCCTTTGCATGACCAATCATTTTGTCACAGTAGTAAGCAAACCACAATCCTAGCAAATGTAGGAGTTGATTGATATCATGTGGCCCCTGCAACTGTTACTGTTTATTGCATGCTTAGAGTTACAATGAGGTTACTCTTTTGTGAGTCGGGATGGTAGTGATCATGTTGATGATGGTGAAACTGTGTTGGTGAATCTACCCTAATACAAGGTGAACGGTGAGAGGTTGTGTAGTAGTACACAGTGGGTTGTCTCGTTGAACACCGCCCTAAGCCTGAGTTCTTGTGTGGTGATCCAAGACAAAGAGTACTACCACATGTTGGGCACATGGACCCCCGCTGAACCTACTAACTCACCCCTTCTCAGTTCAATGAGTCGCAGTAGTTCGTAGTTCTGGTAGGTCTGTGGCACGGTCTGCGAAGTGGAAGAACGGCTATTCAGACCGGCTTGGGACCCTGCACACATCTTCTGGGACCATATCGGTAAACCGGCCGGGTTCACGATGTGGACTCCAGCCAAGATAGGCGTGTCCATTGTACTTAAGTTGGTTGTGAGGTAAAAGTTGTGGAAATTATCCTCGCCGACACCCGCTTGAAGGGTGACGAGATCCCGGCGGTAACTGATCGTTTCATGTGTGTAGCAGTACACCCCTGCAGGGTTAATAAACTATTCGAATAGCCGCGTCCGCGGTAAGGGACTACTTCGAAAGCTGTGCTCGATTATTAGACAACTTGAACTGGATACTTATAAAACTTGCCAAGATAAGCGTGAGTGCTATGGCGTGCTTTCTCGTGGGGAAGTCGACGAAGGCAACATAGTGGTGTAATTGGTTGGAGACATGTAGTGGACTCGTGTACGCTTCTTACCTCAAGTCTGGTACTCGTAGTTCAGGACTAGCCAAGTCCAAGCTGGCACTTCTGCATTTGCACCCCACCTCCCTTTACCTTGATACATGTGCATGAGTAGTATAGTTCCTACCTAAGTCTTGCTGAGTACGACTTTGTACTCACGTTTGCTTATTCTATGTTTTTAGATGAACACCCTGACCCCCGAAGGTGGATTCTTCCTGGAGCTCGACGACTGATCAAGCTAGTGTAGTCCCAGTCAGACGACTGGTCCCTCGTGGAAGGGCTTGTTTATAGATAAGGCTTCTCTAAGCCATTTGTTAAACTTGTCTGTACTCAGACCTACTTTGCTTCCGCATGTTTGATGTAATGTTGGATCACAGACTTGTGATCTCTGTGTGCACTCTGTAAGAGTTATCAATAAAGTTGTATACTTTGTAGAGAATTGCAATGATACCTGCTGTTCATACTAGACATGTGTTCTGCGTGTATGATTATAACATGCATGTCTTAGTATGGGTTTTCGAGACCTTAGTTGTGATCTGGCTGGCGGTCTTTTATACACCAAGTGGCCCTTAGATGTGCGCAGCTGGGGGCATCGCGATGCGATTGCTCGTGACTCTGTCACGTGCACACTTTGTTGTATGATCGAGCCCGCCCTAGACCCCGATTAAGTGATCGGGCTGGAGTAAGTCTATGTAAGGGTTATAATACAATCAATAGTATGGTTGAGGCGACTTGTCTATGAGTATGGGAGTTCATCACCCATATCATTTAGACTTGTGTGCGGATGATGAGGACCCATCTCAGTTGATCATCCGGCCTAAATGGGATGCCCCTCACGTTCGATGCTTTCTGATAACGTTCTTTCCTTGGCCTTGTTTGCTTATACAAGTGGGTACGGTTCTCGGCTCTCCATATGATTGTGTTGTAGCGAGTCTTGCATACGCTCACCCCGGGTCCCTACAAGTGAGTCCTCGGCTCCCTTGCGTTAGCAATGTGTCAGAACCCCAACTAGGGTAAGTGATAGGGTTTTTTTGTGCCCTTTGCATCATGCAAAAATTCAAATGAAATTCAAAATGGGGAAGCAGAAAGCCCTGAGAAATTAATTCAAATGGCCAGATAAAAATCTTTTTTCAAAAATCATTTGAATATTTGGAAAATTCCTATAAATGATGGTAATCATTTTAAAAGAGGTTTGGGTTCTTTCCCAAGCTCATGGAATTCTCTAAAATTCAAACAGTGCTCTGGAAATTAAAGTTTACCCCTATTTGAATTGGAATTCAAATGTTTTGAATTTCAAAAATTCCCAAATCCTAAAAGTGACTAGCTACTGGTCACCTAGTATTTATAAAATTAGTTGGGCATTTTTATAAAATGTTTTGGTATTTTTACCAGAGCAAAACAAAAGGCAGAAAAAGAAAAACAGAAGAAAGCAAAGAAGAAAAAGAAAAACAAAACCCAGCCCAACCCCCTACGGCCTCGGGCCCAACTCACCTGTCCGGCCTAGCCCACCTCTCCTCCCCTTGTCGTCTTCCCCGCCCAGAGCCAGAGCAGGCAGCTCGCCGCCGTGGCGAGCATGCCCGCGGCTGCCGAGCCTTCGAGGCCTCCCCTGCCCTATCCTCTCGCCCCGGAGACACGCAGCAGCCGCCACATCCTTTCCCTCTCTCTCCCGGTCGTTTCCCCCTCCAAATCTCGCCGTTCCCCTGCGAACCGAAGCTCACCGCCGGCCATCCCCTGCGAGAAGACGCGGCCACCAAGCTCCTCCGCCCTCGCCATGATGTCCAGGATGAAGCCCGGCCTCGACTTCTACTAGACACACCCTCAATCGAAGCCCGGAGGCCACGATCACGACTCCAGCCTCAAGAACTCGCCGCCGGCCGCCGCGAAGCTCTCCGTCGATTGCAACACCGTCCGCCTTCCCCAGCCTCCTTATCCAGCACAGGCGTGCTCCTAGTGAGCTTCCATCTCGCCCTAGCTCCTCCGAGCTCCAATCCGTGCATAGCATCGCCATTGCCGTCTTCCAGTGCTCCGGCCGCCGCAGGCTTCGTCGTTGCCATGGCCTGGAGCTTCTCCGCGAGATGCGCACGGGCGAGGGCTTCCTCCCAGTACCACCCACGCCTCTCCCCGTGGCCAAATGGCCAAGTCCGGCAATGCGCCGCCGTACCCAAGTCGCCGGGCACTTAGCCCTTAACCCCGTGCCTAACTACCCCCCTAACCCACTGACCCCTGGGCCCTAGTGCCCCTAAATTAATCCAGGTGCTTAACTAAGAGGGGGTTAACCCCACTGTGGCTGACAGAGGTGGCCCACTGGCCAGAGCACCAGTAATGTCATCCACACGTCACTGCTTGTCAGAACCCTCTGTTAGGTAATGTGCTAGGATCAAGTAACCTTGCATCATGTCAAAAATTTCAAAGGAAATCAACTTCAAAATCCAAATGGGAGAAGGAACACCCCCAGATGAATTAATTCAAAAGGCCAGATAAAAATCTTCTCCAAAAATTCATGTTAGAGTTTTGAAAAGTCTTATAAATGAGTGTGATCACATATCAAGTGATGTGGGACCCACCCCATACTCATAGATTTTTCAAATATTCAAACAGTACCTTGGAATTAAAGAAATACCCCTTTTTGATTTAAAATTCAAATCATTTGAATTTTAAAAATGTTGAAAGTTTATGAGTGGCTAGTTTATTTTATTATGAGGCCACATAAAAAGTTTCAGCATTTAATAAAATGGTTTGGTATTTTTATCAGAGCCAAAACAAATTACAGAAAAAGAAAGGAAAGATTAAACAGAAGAAATTATAAAACGTTACCTGGCGCCCAGGCAAAGTCGGCCCACCCCAGCCCAGCCGGCCCAAAGGGGCACGGGGGTCTTCTTCCCCGTCCCGCGCCTCCAAGCTGCTCGGTGGAATGCCACCGAGCTAGCTGGGGACGACACCTCGACGCCGAGGAGCTTCCGGCCCTCCCCGTGGCCTCTTCTCGCACCTGGACGCGCCTGGAGACGCCGTGAGCTCATTCCACCCCTCCCCAGTGCCTTTCCTCCTCTCTCTCGCTGAGCCCCGCGAAGGACAGGACGCCGCCATCGCCATAGCTTGAAGCCCGCGTGGCCAACGACGTCCCCGAGCTGCGCCGTGCTGTCCATCCTCCTCGTCGTCGTCGACTACGTCTCCCAGTGCAGCGAATCGAACTCGGAGCCCTCCTAGCCGCCGGAATCGAGCTCGAGCCGTCGCCGGAACCGAAGGACGCCTTTGTCGATTTCGTCGTCGTCAAGCCCTCCCAGCTCAATCCGCCACCTCCGTTGAGTTCCTGGTGAGCTCCCGACCGGAACCCCTCTCTTCTTCCCCTGGATTACTCCCTCTAGCCTGATCCGCCATGGAAGCCGAGCACGGTTGCCACCGAGGTTGACCATGCGCTCGCTCCCGTGCGCTTCCGTCCTCGCCAGTGCGTCCGTAGTACTCCTGGAGTCCCCAGCAACCCAACGCGACCATGCCTGCTTCTCCCCGTGGCCGTTTTGCAAGTTCTACTCCAAGCCGTGGCTCCGGCCGCCGCCAAGGCCGAAGCAGTCGACGAACGTGACCTCCCCGGCGACGTACAAATGGTGCTTATGAAGCGGCTCATCACAGGCTTTCGAACGGTGGTCTCAGCGCAGAGAATGGAGGCCAGGAAAAGAAGAATGTGCAGCGCCGCCGTGGTCCAGTCGCCGGCGTCAAGCCGCCGGCGAGTCAGCTCTAAACCCCCCCTGTTTTCACCAAATTAGTGACCCCTGGGTCACTGACCAGTGGGCCCAGTGGCTTAATTAAGCCACTGGATTAAGTTAACCCACGGGTTAAGTTAACCAGCCACTGACAGGGTGGCCCCAAATGTCAGCCCCCCCCCCTGACGCCAGCTTGACGTCAGCCTGACGCAGTAAATCATTTAAATGAATTTCCAGAGATTATTTGAATTAAAAGAATTCCAGAAATTCCAGAAAATACCCCAAACTTTGGAAATTCATAGAAAATTCATATTAACTCCAAATTGGACAAATAATATATGAAAAATGACCAGGAGAAAATTATCTTTCCAAATATGCAACTTTCAACTCTGTTTGAGTTGAATTTAAAATGGGACCAGTAGCTTATGTTATTTGGTTAATTTGAATTTAATTCAAATTCAAACCAAATGCTTTTGCTACTTGGACCATGGAATTATGATGTAATTCACCCATACATCAGAAGCACATCTTATACAAGTGAAGATGATTCAAAATGATCAAACCATGTCACTTACAACTTGACTAGCTTGAATTCAATTGTGGAGTTTGAATTTGCATTTTAAAGGCAATATATTCCACTTAAATGGAATTGCCTCACACATCAAAACTTATACTTCAAGCTTTAACATTCAATCATGTGCTTGAGCATTACATTCATATTGATTGCTACTTCGTGCTTTGTTTGTCGAGTAGAGGTGGAACCGGAGCAGGAGGTCACCCCCTTCGCTGACGATCCAGAACCCGAACCTCGTCAGCAAGGCAAGCAAACCCCCATTGATTATGTCGATAAAATCCCACTTCCCTCTCATGTCTCGCTTATGCATTGTATAGGATGATCACCATGTTACGATTCTACCGCATAGATGAACCCATTCCTTTGCATGACCTATCTTTTTGTCACCGTAGTAAGCAAACCACAATCCTAGCAAATGTAGGAGTTGAATGATATCATGTGGCCCCTGCAATGTTACTGCTTAATGCATGCTTAGTATGATACCATGTTGTTACTGTGATGTGAGTCGGGATGGTAATGATCATGTTGATGTTGGTAGAAAAGTTATGGTGAATCGACCCTAATACAAGGTGAACGATGAGAGGCTGTGTAGGAGTACACAGTGGGTTGTCTCGTTGAACACCGCCCTAAGTCCGAGTTCTTGTGTGGTGAGCCAAGATGAAGATTACAACCACACATTGGGCTCACTGACCCCTCTCAACTTACTAACTCATCCCTTTCGATGTCCAGATGTCGCAGTAGTTCGGAGTTCTGGTAGGCTTGTGGCCTGGATGCTAAGAGAGAGAACGGCTCACCCGAGACCGGCTTATGCACCACGCACACATCGCTTGGGTCCACTTCGGTAAACCGGCAGGGTTCACAATAGTGGTAACCAACCCAAGTAGGCGGCTTTCTCGGACTAGATAGGCTATGAGGTAACAGTTGTGGTGAGCATCCTCGTTGGCACCCCTTGAATGGTGTCGAGATCAAAGGCGGTAAATGATGGTCATGTGTGTGTAGCGGTACACCCTTTCAAGGTTAACAAAACTATTCGGATAGCCGCGTCCGCGGTTATGGACTACTTGGAAAGCTTAGCTTGATTATTAGATAACTTGAACCGGATACTTCTAAAACACACCAAGATAAGTGTGAGTGCTATGGCATGCTTTCTCGTGGGGAAGTCGAGGAAGGCACCATAGTGGTGTATTGGTTGGTGAAAGTAGTGGACTCGTGTACGCTTCATACCTCAAAGTCTGGTACTCGTAGTTCAGGATTAGCCAAGTGAAAGATGGCACTTCTGCAAGTGAACCCCACCTCCCTTTACTTTGACACATGTGCATGAGTAGTATAGCTCCTATGTAAGTCTTTCTGAGTACGCCTTTGTACTCACGTTTGCTTAATCTATGTTTTAGATGACGCCACTGACCCCGAAGGTGGCTTCTTCATCGATCTGGACGACTGAAGTTAAGCTAGTCTAGTCCCAGTCAGCAGACTGGTTCCCTCGTGGAGGGCTTTGTGTTTAAATAAGGCTTCTTAAGCCATTTGTTAAACTTGTCTGTACTCAGACATAATTTGCTTCTGCTCTGTGTTGTAATGTTGGATCACATGTATGTGATCTCTGTGTGTACTCTATAAGAGTTATAAATAAAATGTACACTTTGTAGAGAATTGCAATGGTACCTGCTGTTCATACAAGGCATGTGTGCTGCGTGTATGTTTATAACATGCATGTCTTCGTATGGGTTTTCGAGACCTTAGTTGTGTTCTGGCTGGCGGTCTTTCATACACCAAGTGGCCCTTAGATGTGCGCAGCTTGGGGCATCGCGATGCGATTGCTCGAGACTCCGTCTCGTGCACACTTTGTGGTATGATCGAGCCCGCCCTAGACCTCGACTAAGTGATCGGGCTGGAGTAAGTCTATGTAAGAGTTTTGAGATAGTCGGTAGTATGGTTGAGGCGACTTGTCTTTGAATATGGGAGTTCACCACCCATATCATTTGACTTGTGTGCGGACGATGAGGACCCATCTCAGTTGATCATCCGTCCTGGATGGGATGCCCCTCACGTACGATGCTTTCCGAGAATGTTCAGTGCTTGGACTTGTCTGCTTAGACAAGTGGGTGCGGTTCTCGGCTCTCCATATGACTATGTATTAACTGTACTTTCATACGCTAACCCCGGGTCCCGACAGACTTGGTATCAGAGCAGGACTGACTGTAGGACTAGTAACCTTGGCCGAAGTTGAGTCTAGCTTGCTATAGTTATATAGTTACTCTGGGTATATAAGGGAACAACGTAAGGCTTCTTTTTTCTCCTTACCCCCTTCGTTCTGAGTTCTGAGTCACCCTCATCTTATTCTACGGGAAGATAGGACTAGGCTCTCCTCTGTTTGATTAGCACATCTCGTTGTTTGCTTCCTTGTAGCCGTAGGAATGTTGTGATCGGTTTGTTAGATCGGTTATGCTCCCTGTTTTACTACATCGTATGTAAGTGCTGTTTCCATGTTGGAAGAAATTGTCATTTCTTACAATTACAGCCGTTATGCTGTCCGAGTCATTCCAGGTTTATCTCATAATCTGATGCAATTGCAAACTCTTTTCTGTTTCAGATGGCAGATCTTCCCCCTCGGCAGATTGTTCGTTTGACCAGGTTCCTCGGTGTGCGTGGCCATCCCGCCACGTTGATCGAGATGATGTCCTATGTGGGATATCGATGGTACCCTGAGTACACCATCGAGGAGCAGTTTCACGACTTCAACCAGACGCAGTTCCACTGCATTGTCCGGATCTACCCGCACCACGTTGGAGTCACCCAGCCTATCCACTTTGGACATGGCATTGGCGTTACCGAGAACATGGCTGTGCAGGATGCTGCATATTCATGTATTACCCTGCTGAGAGAGGAGCACACCATGCTGAGAGAGACTTCTTTCCGCTATATCCCTGCTGCACTTCCAGGAGAAGAGGGATATTACACCGGACTCTACTCAGATCACTCTGCAAAGGATCCAGCACTCCAGGTGACTGCTAGGTTTGCTAGTGATCGAGATCGTGATGCACGCGCTCTCCGTTTTGAGCTCCACGCCACCCGAGTTCGTCTGTACCGAGCACTGACGCTCTTGGCACCCTTTGTGAGCGTGGGATCAGTTGAGTATGATGCGATCTATCCAGTGAGAACGCAGATGCCTTCTCGAGTTGCTTAGCCCGAGATTGGAGGCATTTTTCCACCCCGTGGTCCTTTGCTTCCACCCTACACTGGACCTAGGCCCCATCCTTGCCCAAATGGATATCAGGGTCCACAAGCCTCCGTGTTTTCCGATGGTCACCTCCAGCTACCGGGATACGCGGGTAACTTTTATGAGGACTACTATGGAGATGGAGATGAGTGAGACCGCCTGTGGTCTTACTTAGTGAGGATGTAGTAGTATCCTAGTATATTGTAAGAAAGGTGTCTAAGTTCCAGAGGCTTAGATAAATAATGTATAGGAAGTCAGAGTGCCTCTGAAGGATGTATCATCTTCATCACGTTTGTATTAGCTTAGTTCTTGTACTAAAACGATGTATGGTTTGTATGACAGCTTGTGAATATATGGCTTGTATGCTTTTATCACCATGTTGTCAAGATGATTACTTCCTTTGCTCTGTAATCCTTCCAGTACTTCAATACCTTGATTTGACTCTTGAAATCAACTCTGTTTGACTTTGGATTTTCACCTTCAGGATGTCTCAAGGAACCCGTGGCCAGGTTGGTCGTAACCAAGGTCGTGGGAACAACCAGGAGGAAGGCAACCTTCCACCCCCACCCATGATGGCACAAGTTCTGATGGAAGTGGAGAGGAACCGCCGAGACTCTCACCATCTGTTGGAAGTCATCGCACGCAACACCACTCAGCAGCGCAATGAGTTGGTGTCCCTGAAGGACTTCATCCGACTTCCATCCCCAGTTTTCAGTTACTCCACCGAGCCCCTTCACGCCGATGACTGGCTCCGCAGCATCGAGAGGAAGCTCCAAGCCGGCCATGTTGCAGATGGCGACAAGGTCAGCTACGCCACCTATCACCTCGAAGGTGCAGCTAGCTCTTGGTGGGAAAATTTTCTGAATATGCGCCCCGTTGGACCACCTGCATCTTGGGAGGAATTCTGCACGTCCTTCCGTGAGAACCACATTCCCAAGGGTCTTATGGACCGCAAGCGTGAGGAGTTCTGCAACCTCACTCAAGGCAGAAGGACTGTTGACGAGTTTAGTCGTGAGTTCAACCGACTTGCTCGTTATGCTACTGAAGAAGTCTCCACCGACTCCAAGAAGCAAGAGAGGTTCCGTCATGGCCTCAACTCCGGACTCCGTCGCGAGCTCAACCTTCATGACTTTGCCACATTCCAGGTCCTTGTCAACAAGGCCATCAAGGCAGAGGACATGAACACCCCCAACGACTTTCGCAAACACCCTAGAGATGATAGTTCATCCAGTTCTGGCTCCCAGAAGCGCAAGATCTGGATTCCAAACAACATGTTCCGCCAGAACAACCCACCGAGGCCATCCTATGTGGCGCCTCGTCCACCCACCCAGTTCCACCCAGCTCCACCAAACAACCCAGCTCCACGCACTGTTTTCGGAGCTTGCTACAAATGTGGTCAGGCAGGCCACTATTCTCGCGAGTGTCCCCAGAACCAGCTCCAACACCAGAATGCTCCACCACGTGCCGGAGGCAACAACAACAACAACAATGGCCGTGGCAAGCCACCCCAGAAGGTCTTCACCGCCAAACCCGCTCCTTCCGCCACTCGTGGACGTCTGAACCAGATCGCCGCTGAAGAGACTGACGACACCACTGACGTCATTCTTGGTACGCTCCCAGTCAATTTTGTTCCTACTTCCGTTCTTTTCGACCCAGGAGCATCTCATTCATTCGTGTCGGAAAGTTATGCACTTCGTCATGAGTTACCCTTTGTTGAATTGTCCACCCCGATGGTTATTCAAACTCCAGGGTCAAGATGGCAAACTAATAGAGTAAGCCATGGTAATCAAATAGCAATTGAGGGTTTAGTATTCCTTGCTTCACTCATAGCCCTCAAGTCTTCAGACATTGATGTCATCCTTGGCATCGATTGGCTATCAAGACAGAATGCCTACCTGGATTGCAAAGGCAAATCCGTGAAACTCACCCACCCTTCAGGCCAAACCGTCAACTATACCTCACCCAGAATAAGAACCCAAGTGCATTCCTTGAATGTACTTCCCCTTCCCGAACTTGAAGATATTCCGGTGGTTCGTGACTTCCCGGATGTCTTTCCTGAAGAGCTGCCGGGCATGCCACCCGACAGATGTGTAGAATTTATAGTGGATCTTGTTCCAGGAACCGCACCAATTTCCAAACGCCCATATAAAATGGCCCCACATGAGTTAGCTGAGCTAAAAACCCAACTTGATGCTTCGTTGGCAAAAGGCTTCATCCGCCCTAACTCATCGCCATGGGGTTGCCCCGTTCTGTTCGTAAAGAAGAAAGATGGAACAGAAAGGATGTGCGTAGACTATCGCCCGCTAAATTTAGCGACGATAAAGAACAAATACCCACTGCCCAGGATCAATGATCTTTATGATCAACTTGCAGGATCCTCCGTCTTCTCCAAGATGGATTTGAGATTAGGTTATCATCAGATCAGAATCCGAAACGAGGACATTCCCAAAACGGCTTTTACTACTCGTTATGGTCTTTACGAGTACACCGTCATGTCCTTTGGTTTAACCAATGCCCCCACCACGTTCTCACGCTTGATGAATTCGATCTTCATGGAGTACCTAGATAAATTTGTTGTGGTTTATCTTGATGATATTCTCATCTACTCGAAGGACGAAGAAGATCATGCCGAACACTTAAGGCTGGTATTGATGAAGCTTAGAGAGCATCGCCTGTATACTAAATTCTCCAAGTGTGAATTCTGGCTACCAGAAGTGACCTACTTAGGCCACGTGATTTCTGCAAAAGGCATTGCTGTGAATCCCGAGAGAGTTCAGGCCGTCCTTGACTGGACTCCACCTGAATCGGTTAAGCAAGTTAGGAGTTTTCTTGGCCTAGCCAGCTATTGCCGTCGCTTCGTCGAGAACTTTTCTAAAGTTGCAAAGCCTCTAACTGAACTCCTCAAGAAAGATAAGAAATTCTTATGGACTCCCAAGTGCGAGGAAAGCTTTCAAGAGCTAAAAAGAAGATTGACTTCTGCACCCGTACTTGCACCTCCAGACACCAAAAAGGATTTCGAGATCTATTGTGATGCCTCACGACAAGGGTTAGGATGCATACTTCTGCAGGATCGACATGTGGTAGCTTATGCTTCACGCCAGTTACGGCCACATGAAGAGAACTATCCTACCCATGACCTTGAACTCGTTGCCGTAGTTCATGCCCTAACAACTTGGCGACATTACCTCCTTGGTAATCGTTGTGAGATTTATTCCGACCACCAAAGCCTCAAATACATTTTCACCCAGCCAGATCTTAATCTCAGGCAAAGACGCTGGATTGAGTTGATAAAAGATTACGACGTAGGAATTTCTTACACCCCAGGCAAGGCCAATGTCATGGCTGATGCACTAAGTCGTAAGTCGTACTGTAACAACCTCATGTTACAGCAGTATCAACCACTTCTTCATGAGAAATTTCGCAAGCTCAATCTTGAGATTGTTCCTCATGGCTATCTTTTAACCTTGGTGGCGAAACCAACTCTTGAGGATCAAATCATAGTTTCCCAAAGGCGTGCACGAAGTGTTCGCCGGATCAAGGAGAACATTGCTAGCGGAGTTGCTAAATGTTTCTCCACAGATAGCAAAGGAACGGTATTCTTTCAAAATCGTTTGGTAGTACCTAAGAATAGGGAACTAAGGAAACTCATCCTCAAGGAAGCCCATGACACACCCCTCTCAATTCATCCCGGTAGCACAAAAATGTACCGAGATCTACGCCAGAGATTTTGGTGGACTAGGATGAAGAGAGACATTGCTCAATTTGTTGCCGAATGTGATGTTTGTCGTCGCATTAAGGCAGAACATCAAAGACCTGCTGGTACACTTCAACCTTTGTGTATTCCCGAGTGGAAATGGGACAAAGTCGGTATGGACTTCATCACCGGCTTTCCAAGAACCCAGAAAGGAAACAATGCCATCTTCGTTGTCATAGATAGGCTTTCCAAAGTTGCTCACTTTCTTCCGGTTAGCGAGTCTATAACTGCTAGTCAGTTAGCGGACTTGTACATCTCCAGGATTGTATCCCTTCACGGTGTTCCTTTGGAAATCAATTCTGATCGTGGTAGCCTTTTCACCTCTAGATTTTGGGGGAGCTTTCAGAAGGCTATGGGAACTCATCTCTCCTTTAGCACAGCTTTCCATCCTCAGTCTAGCGGTCAAGTCGAAAGGGTTAACCAAATTCTTGAAGACATGCTCAGAGCTTGTGTTATCTCATTCGGAAAGAATTGGGAGAAGTCTCTTCCATTTGCCGAATTTGCTTATAACAATAGTTTTCAATCTAGTCTGAACATGGCTCCTTTTGAACTCCTTTATGGACGACGATGTCGAACACCACTAAACTGGTCAGAAACCGGTGAAAGACAATTCTTTGGACCGGACATGATCAAGGAAGCAGAAGAGCAAGTTCGCATTGTTCGTGATCAATTGTAAGCAGCCCAGTCTCGTCAGAAAAGCTACTATGATCGTCATCATAGGCAAGAGAGCTACAATCTGGATGAGAAGGCTTACCTTCGGGTTACTCCTCTGAAGGGAACCCAACGTTTCGGTATCAAAGGCAAGTTGGCCCCACGTTACATCGGACCTTTCCGCATTATTGCTAAACGTGGAGAAGTTGCCTACCAACTTGAACTACCTCCGTACCTCTCCCGAGTACATGATGTATTCCATGTGTCCCAACTCAGGCGTTGCTTCAAGGACCCCATCCGCGAAGTCGACCATGAAACGCTTGATCTTCAAGATGACCTTTCTTATCGAGAATACCCCGTTCGTATTCTTGATTCCGTAGAGCGTGTCACTCGTCGTCAGAAGATTAGGTTTCTGAAAGTGCAATGGTCACACCACTCCGAAAGAGAAGCTACGTGGGAAAGAGAAGACCGTCTCAGTGCCGAGTACCCCACCTTCCTCCCGCAGACTTCTGAATCTCGGGACGAGATTCTTTTGAGTGGGGGTGAGTTGTCAGAACCCTCTATTAGGTAATGTGCTAGGATCAAGTAACCTTGCATCATGTCAAAAATTTCAAAGCAAATCAACTTCAAAATCCAAATGGGAGAAGGAACACCCCCCAGATGAATTAATTCAAAAGGCCAGATAAAAATCTTCTCCAAAAATTCATGTTAGAGTTTTGAAAAGTCTTATAAATGAGTGTGATCACATATCAAGTGATGTGGGACCCACCCCATACTCATAGATTTTTCAAATATTCAAACAGTACCTTGGAATTAAAGAAATACCCCTTTTTGATTTAAAATTCAAATCATTTGAATTTTAAAAATGTTGAAAGTTTATGAGTGGCTAGTTTATTTTATTATGAGGCCACATAAAAAGTTTCAGCATTTAATAAAATGGTTTGGTATTTTTATCAGAGCCAAAACAAATTACAGAAAAAGAAAGGAAAGATTAAACAGAAGAAATTAGAAAACGTTACCTGACGCCCAGGCAAAGTCGGCCCACCCCAGCCCAGCCGGCCCAAAGGGCCACGGGGGTCTTCTTCCCCGTCCCGCGCCTCCAAGCTGCTCGGTGGAATGCCACCGAGCTAGCTGGGGACGACACCTCGACGCCGAGGAGCTTCCGGCCCTCCCCGTGGCCTCTTCTCGCACCTGGACGCGCCTGGAGACGCCGTGAGCTCATTCCACCCCTCCCCAGTGCCTTTCCTCCTCTCTCTCGCTGAGCCCCGCGAAGGACAGGACGCCGCCGTCGCCATAGCTTGAAGCCCGCGTGGCCAACGACGTCCCCGAGCTGCGCCGTGCTGTCCATCCTCCTCGTCGTCGTCGACTACGTCTCCCAGTGCAGCGAATCGAACTCGGAGCCCTCCTAGCCGCCGGAATCGAGCTCGAGCCGTCGCCGGAACCGAAGGACGCCTTTGTCGATTTCGTCGTCGTCAAGCCCTCCCAGCTCAATCCGCCACCTCCGTTGAGTTCCTGGTGAGCTCCCGACCGGAACCCCTCTCTTCTTCCCCTGGATTACTCCCTCTAGCCTGATCCGCCATGGAAGCCGAGCACGGTTGCCGCCGAGGTTGACCATGCGCTCGCTCCCGTGCGCTTCCGTCCTCGCCAGTGCGTCCGTAGTACTCCTGGAGTCCCCAGCAACCCAACGCGACCATGCCTGCTTCTCCCCGTGGCCGTTTTGCAAGTTCTACTCCAAGCCGTGGCTCCGGCCGCCGCCAAGGTCGAAGCAGTCGACGAACGTGACCTCCCCGGCGACGTACAAATGGTGCTTTCGAAGCGGCTCATCACAGGCTTTCGAACGGTGGTCTCAGCGCAGAGAATGGAGGCCAGGAAAAGAAGAACGTGCAGCGCCACCATGGTCCAGTCGCCGGCGTCAAGCCGCCGGCGAGTAAGCTCTAAACCCCCCCTGTTTTCACCAAATTAGTGACCCCTGGGTCACTGACCAGTGGGCCCAGTGGCTTAATTAAGCCATTGGATTAAGTTAACCCACGGGTTAAATTAACCAGCCACTGACAGGGTGGCCCCACATGTCAGCCCCCCCTGACGCCAGCTTGACGTCAGCCTGACGCAGTAAATCATTTAAATGAATTTCCAGAGATTATTTGAATTAAAAGAATTCCAGAAATTCCAAAAAATACCCCAAACTTTGGAAATTCATAGAAAATTCATATTAACTCCAAATTGGACAAATAATATATGAAAAATGACCAGGAGAAAATTATCTTTCCAAATATGCAACTTTCAACTCTGTTTGAGTTGAATTTAAAATGGGACCAGTAGCATATGTCATTTGGTTAATTTAAATTTAATTCAAATTCAAACCAAATGCTTTTGCTACTTGGACCAAGGAATTATGATATAATTGACCCATACATCAGAAGCACATCTTATACAAGTGAAGATGATTCAAAATGATCAAACCATGTCACTTACAATTTGACTAGGTTGAATTCAATTGTGGAGTTTGAATTTGCATTTTAAATGCAATATTGGGCTCACTGTGGGTTGTCTCGTTGAACACCGCCCTAAGTCCGAGTTCTTGTGTGGTGATCCAAGATCAAGATTACAACCACACATTGGGCTCACTGACCCCTCTCAACTTACTAACTCATCCCTTTCGATGTCCAGATGTCGCAGTAGTTCGGAGTTCTGGTAGGCTTGTGGCCTGGATGCTAAGTGAGAGAACGGCTCACCCGAGACCGGCTTATGCACCACGCACACATCGCTTGGGTCCACTTCGGTAAACCGGCCGGGTTCACGATAGTGGTAACCAACCCAAGTAGGCGGCTTTCTCGGACTAGATAGGCTATGAGGTAACAGTTGTGGTGAGCATCCTCGCTGGCACCCCTTGAATGGTGTCGAGATCAAAGGCGGTAAATGATGGTCATGTGTGTGTAGCGGTACACCCTTGCAAGGTTAACAAAACTATTCGGATAGCCGCGTCCGCGGTTATGGACTACTTGGAAAGCTTAGCTTGATTATTAGATAACTTGAACCGGATACTTCTAAAACACACCAAGATAAGTGTGAGTGCTATGGCGTGCTTTCTCGTGGGGAAGTCGAGGAAGGCACCATAGTGGTGTATTGGTTGGTGAAAGTAGTGGACTCGTGTACGCTTCTTACCTCAAAGTCTGGTACTCGTAGTTCAGGATTAGACAAGTCAAAGCTGGCACTTCTGCAAGTGAACCCTACTTCCCTTTACTTTGACACATGTGCATGAGTAGTATAGCTCCTATGTAAGTCTTGCTGAGTACGCCTTTGTACTCACGTTTGCTTAATCTATGTTTTAGATGACGCCACTGACCCCGAAGGTGGCTTCTTCATCAATCTGGACGACTGAAGTTAAGCTAGTCTAGTCCCAGTCAGCAGACTGGTTCCCTCGTGGAGGGCTTTGTGTTTAAATAAGGCTTCTTAAGCCATTTGTTAAACTTGTCTGTACTCAGACATAATTTGCTTCCGCTCTGTGTTGTAATGTTGGATCACATGTATGTGATCTCTGTGTGTACTCTATAAGAGTTATAAATAAAATGTACACTTTGTAGAGAATTGCAATGGTACCTGCTGTTCATACAAGGCATGTGTGCTGCGTGTATGTTTATAACATGCATGTCTTCGTATGGGTTTTCGAGACCTTAGTTGTGTTCTGGCTGGCGGTCTTTCATACACCAAGTGGCCCTTAGATGTGCGCAGCTTGGGGCATCGCGATGCGATTGCTCGAGACTCCGTCTCGTGCACACTTTGTGGTATGATCGAGCCCGCCCTAGACCTCGACTAAGTGATCGGGCTGGAGTAAGTCTATGTAAGAGTTTTGAGATAGTCGGTAGTATGGTTGAGGTGACTTGTCTTTGAATAGGGGAGTTCACCACCCATATCATTTGACTTGTGTGCGGACGATGAGGACCCATCTCAGTTGATCATCCGGCCTGGATGGGATGCCCCTCACGTACGATGCTTTCCGAGAATGTTCAGTGCTTGGCCTTGTCTGCTTAGACAAGTGGGTGCGGTTCTCGGCTCTCCATATGACTATGTCTTAACTGTACTTGCATACGCTAACCCCGGGTCCCGACACTGCTGATGCATTAATGAGAAAAAGAATTAAAATAATTTTAGGAAATTACAGAAAATCCAGAAAAAGGCTTAAACTTCAATAAATCATAGAAAATTCACATTAACTCCAAATTAAACATATAATATATGAAAAATTATCAGAAAAATGCAAGGATTAAGAATATGCAATTTGTTTTTATGTTTTACCATTTTAAAATGGGGGAACAAAAGCAAATGTGTATATGACTTAATTTGAAATTGAATTTGGAGTTTGAATTTGCATTTCAAATGCAATATACTTCAATTAAGATGAATATGCTACAAACCAGTACCACTCACATCATGGAAAAACTTATCATGTGCTTGTGAATTCACTTTCGAAGTTGTCCCCCCGTTATTGATGATTGCCTCCGATGACAGACGTTCCGAGACGGTGATCACCCCCGAAGAAGAAGACCACCGTTAAGACCCGTGTATCGTCAGCAAGGCAAGCAAACCCCATTGATCATGTCTATAAAATCCTACTTCCCTCTCAGTCTCGCTTATGCATGTTTAGGAGATCACCGAGACACGTTCTATCGCATAGTTGAACCCATTCCGATGCATGACCTATCATTTTGTCACCGTATTAAGAAAACCAAAATCCTAGCAGATTTAGGAGTTGAATGATGAGCATGTGGCCCCTGCAACTGTTACTGCTTTTGCTGCTTAGTGATACAATGAGGATGTTATGTTTGTGAGTCGGGATGGAATGAACACAGTGGTGCTGTTGTTAACGTGTTGGTGAATCCACCCTAAACAAAGGTGAACGATGAGAGGCTGTGTAGGAGTACACAGTGGGTTGTCTCGTTGAACACTGCCCTAGGCCCCGAGTTCCTATTTTGTGATCCAAGATAAAGAGTATGACCACATGTAGGGTTTTATGGGAGCCCCGTTTGGCCTCTTTACGTACCCGATCCGGTCCAGGAGTCACACTAGATTCGGGCTTTCCATTTGATTTATGCATAGATATGTGGGTGGACCTGTGAGGCAGTGAAACCATCTGTCAAAGGTGGCGTCTCGGTCCCTTAAATTATCTGAGTCCGTTTCGTGGAACCGGCCGGACTCTCAAGCGGTGACAAACTCAGGTAGTCGACTCCTGGATTAGAGAAGGTGATGTGAGGGTAGTGCCTTGGTTTCATCCACGTCCGACACCCGCTTGAAGGGTGACAAGAAAGAGGCGATAAGTGATGACACGCGTGTGAAGATGTACACCCCTGCAGGGTTAATGAACTATTCGAATAGCCGTGTCCGCGGTTATGGACTACTTGGAGACCTTTACTTGATCATAGACAACTTGAATGGATACTTATAAAACTCGCAAGATAAGCGTGAGTGCTATGGCGTGCTTTCTCGTGGGGAAGTCGAGGAAGTATCCATAGTGGTGTATTGGTTGGAGACTTGGTAGTGGACTCGTGTACGCTTCTTACCTCAAGTATGGTACTCGTAGTACAGGAATAGCCAAGTCAAAGATGGCACTTCTGCATGTTGAACCCCACCTCCTTTACCTTGATACTTGAGCATGAGTAGTGTAGTTCTGATGTAAGTCTTGCTGAGTACGATTTTGTACTCACGTTTGCTTATTCTATGTTTTAGATGAGAACCCGGACCCCGATGGAGTCATCTTCATGAAGCTCGATGTTGACCTTGGTAGTATAGTTCCAGACAGCAGTCTGGTCCCTCGTGGAAGGGCATGTATGTTTACAAGGGTTCTTTAAGCCATTTGTTAAACTTGTATGTACTCAGACCTAATTTGCTTCTGTTGTATGATGTAATGTTGATCACAGACATGTGATCTTTGTATGCTCTAGGTATAAGTCAATAAAGAAGTACTTTCTAGAGTTATGTGATGATACCTGCTGTTCATACTAGGCATGTGTGATGCGTGTATGGTTATAACATGCATGTCTTAGTATGGGTTTTAGAGACCTTAGTTGTGATCTGGCTGGCGGTCTTTTATACACCAAGTGGCCCTTAGATGTGCACAGCTTGGGGCATCGCGAGGCGATTGCTCGTGACTCTGTCACGTGCACACTTTGTTGTATGATCGAGCCCGCCCTAGACCCCGACTAAGTGATCGGGCTGGAGTAAGTCTATGTAAGAGTGAGGATCCAATCGATAACATGGTTGAGATGACTTGTCTATGAGTATGGGATTCACCACCCATAAGCATTTAGACTTGTGAGCGGACGTTGAGGACCCATCTCAGTTGATCATCCGGCCTGGATGGGATGCCCCTCACGTTTGATGCTTTCCGAGAGCGTTCTGTGCTTGGCCTTGTCTGCTTAGACAAGTGGGTACGACTCTCGGCTCTCCATGTGATTGTATCGTGACTGGAATTACATACGCTAACCCCGGGTCCCGACAGACTTGGTATCAGAGTAGGACTGTCTGTAGGCTTATCAAACCCTTGGTCGAAGTCGAGTCTAGCATTCTATAGTTATATAGTTACTTGGGTATAAAGGGAACAACGTAAGACTTCTTTTTTTTCTCCTTACCCTCATCGATCTGAGTTCTGAGTCACCCTTATCTTTTCTATGGGAAGGTAGGACTAGGCTCATCTATGTATGACTAGAATATCTCATTGATTGCTTCCTTGTAGCCGTAGGACAGTTGTGGTCGTCCAGAGTCTCCGTGTTTTGAGTTCCTTGAGGAAGTTCTGTCCAATCTCCTCGAGGTTGTTTCATTTTCCATCCCGGTGTAGCCGTTATGCTGCCGGATTTGTCCCGTGTTTCTTTGAATCATTGCCTTTGCATTACAACCTTTCCGCCTAATTCATGTCCTTCTTGTCTTTGATTCCACCATACAACCTGTTCTGATTGTTGATCTTTATCACACAGGATGTCAGGTGGAACTCATAGTGTTGTTCGTCGGAATCGAGACCGTGTTCGGAATCGAAATGATGATGCACCTCCACCATCGCCTTCTGCGGCGGAAATCATGATGGAAGCTGAGAAGAATCAACGTGACCAAACACGCCTTCTGGAGCTAATCGAGCAGAATACCTCATGTCATTGCAATGTGGTTGTGAGCATTCAGGACTTCATCCTCCTCAAGCCACCGGTATTTCGATGTTCTTCTGAGCCCCTTGAAGATGATGATTGGCTCCGTTCCATCGAGCGTAAGCTTGATACTGCACATGTTTCTCCCGATGATCGAGTTATATTCGCGGCATACTTTCTGGAAGGTGCTGCTGCTGAATGGTGGGAGAACTATGTTGCGATGCAGCCTGATGATCACCTAGTGACTTGGCAAGAGTTCTGTGTTGCCTTTCGAGGGTACCACCTTCTAGATGAGTTAATGGAGCGCAAGAAGGAAGAGTTCTGCAATCTGACTCAAGGAGAGATGTCCATTCATGAGTATGTGAGAGAGTTCAACCGTCTTGCTCGTTATGCCCAAGATGAGATCACCACAGATGCCCGAAAGCAGGCAAGGTTCCGTAAGGGACTTAGCCCCATCCTTCGCCATGATCTCAACCTCATCGAATTTGCCACCATTGAGGATTTAGTCAACAGATCCTTTAGAGCTTAGCATGGAAATGAAGTGTTCGAAGAGTCTCGCAAGCATGCTCTTGAGCTTGCCCCTTCTTCTAGTTCAGCCCCTCAGAAACGCCGAATTTGGATTCCAACCCGTGCCATACCTCAAAACCTTCTTCAGAGGCCAGCACCAAATATATGCCATCCACCTCAACACATTGTTCCTCCCAGGAATGATAGTGTGCAATCAAGTAATCCTGCTCCCAGCAATTCAGGCAGGATGTGTTTCACGTGTGGTCTGACAGGCCATTACTTCCGACAATGCCCTACAGTGCTCGTGGCACCACGTCGACCTAGTCATAAGCCTCCAAAGAAAACAACCACCAAAACCATCCCAGCAAAGCTTTCAGTTACAAGTAGTGGTTATGTGAACCAAATCTCAGTTGAGGAAACCACTGCTTCTTATGACGTTATCCTTGGCACACTCCCAGTCAATCATGTTCCCGCCTCCGTTCTTTTCGATCCAGGAGCATCTCATTCCTTCATGTCGGAGAGTTATGCACTTCGTCATGAGTTCCCCTTTGAAGAAATGTTTTCTCCAATGATCATCCAAACTCTTGGTTCAAAGTGGCAAACTAATAGATTAAGCCATGGCAATCAAATTGCAATTGAGGGTTTAGTATTCCTTGCCTCTCTTATAGTCCTCAAGTCTTCGGACATTGATGTCATCCTAGGAATGGATTGGTTATCAACGCAGAATGCTTTCCTTGATTGTAAAGCCAAATCAGTCAAACTCACCCATCCTTCAGGCCAGACAATTGACTACACATCACCCAGCTCTAGAATCCAGGTGCATACTTTCAATGTGCTTCCCCTTCCTGACCTTGAAGATATTCCGGTGGTTCGTGACTTCCCGGATGTCTTTCCTGAAGAACTGCCGGGAATGCCACCCGACAGGTGTGTGGAATTCATAGTGGATCTTATACCAGGCACATCCCCAATTTCCAGATGCCCATATAGAATGGCCCCACATGAGTTAGCTGAGCTAAAAACCCAACTTGATGCTTCGTTGGCAAAAGGCTTCATCCGCCCTAGCTCATCGCCATGGGGTTGCCCCGTTCTGTTCGTAACGAAGAAAGATGGAACAGAAAGGATGTGCGTAGACTATCGCCCGCTAAATCTAGCGACGATAAAGAACAAGTACCCATTGCCCAGGATCAATGATCTTTATGATCAACTTGCTGGATCCTCTGTCTTCTCCAAGATGGATTTGAGATTAGGTTATCATCAAATCAAAATCAGAAACGAGGACATTCCAAAAATGGCTTTCACTACTCGATATGGTCTTTAAGAGTACACCGTCATGTCCTTTGGTTAACCAATGCCCCCGCCACATTCTCGCGCTTAATGAATTCGATCTTCATGGAGTACCTAGATAAATTTGTTGTGGTTTATCTTGATGACATTCTCATCTACTCGAAGAACGAAGAAGAGCACGCAGAACATCTTAGGTTAGTATTGATGAAACTTAGAGAGCACCGCCTTTATGCCAAGTTCTCCAAGTGTGAACTTTGGCTACCAGAAGTGACCTACTTAGGCCACGTGATTTCTGCAAAAGGCATTGCTGTGAATTCTGAGAGATTTCAAGCCGTCCTTGATTGGACTCCACCTAAATCGGTTAAGCAAGTTAGGAGTTTTCTTGGCCTAGCAAGATATTGTCGCCGCTTCGTTGAGAGCTTCTCCAAAGTTGCAAAGCCTCTAACTGAACTCCTCAAAGAGATAAGAAATTCCTATGGACTCCCAAGTGCGAGGAAAGCTTTCAAGAGCTAAAAAGAAGATTGACTTCTGCACCCGTACTTGCACCTCCAGACACCAAAAGGGATTTCGAGATCTATTGTGATGCTTCACGGCAAGGGTTAGGATGCATACTTATGCAAGATAGACATGTGGTAGCTTATGCTTCACGCCAGTTGCGGCCACATGAAGAGAATTATCCTACCCATGATCTTGAACTCGCTGCCGTAGTTCATGCCCTGAAGACTTGGCGACATTACCTCCTTGGTAATCGCTGTGAGATCTATTCTGATCACAAAAGCCTAAAATACATATTCACCCAGCCAGATCTTAACCTCAGGCAAAGACGCTGGATAGAGTTGATAACAGATTATGACTTAGGAATTTCTTACACCCCAGGCAAGGCCAATGTCATGGCTGATGCACTAAGTCGTAAGTCATATTGTAACAACCTCATGTCACAACAGTATCAACCACTTCTGCATGAGGAATTTCGCAAGCTCAATCTTGAGATAGTTCCTCGTGGATCTCTTTTCAACTTGGTGGCGAAACCAACCCTTGAGGATCAAATCATAGCCGCCCAGAAACAAGATAGTAGTATTCAAGAGATCAAGCAGAACATTGTTAGCGGAGTTGCTAAATGTTTTTCTGCAAATGATCAAGTAACGATATTCTTTGAAAATCGTTTAGTAGTTCCTGAGAATGAAGACCTAAAGCAGCTGATCCTTGGGGAAACTCATGAAACTCCCCTCTCCATTCATCCCGGTAGCACAAAAATGTACCGAGATCTACGCCAGAGATTTTGGTGGACCCGGATGAAGAGAGACATTGCAAAATTTGTTGCCGAATGTGATGTTTGTCGTCGCATTAAGGCAGAACACTAAAGACCTGCTGGCACTCTTCAACCATTGTCTATTCCCGAGTGGAAATGGGACAAAGTCGATATGGACTTCATCACCGGCTTTCCAAAAACCCAGAAAGGAAATGATGCCATCTTCGTTGTCATTGATCGACTTTCAAAAGTTTCTCACTTCCAGTTCGCGAGTCTATAACTTCTAGCCAGTTGGCGGACTTGTATGTCTCTAGAATTGTATCTCTTCACGGTGTTCCTTTGGAAATCAATTCTGATTGTGGTAGCCTTTTCACCTCTAGATTTTGGGAAAGTTTTCAAAATGCTATGGGAACTCATCTCTCCTTTAATACAGCTTTCCACCCTCAATCTAGCGGTCAAGTTGAAAGGGTTAATCAAATCTTGGAAGACATGCTCAGAGCTTGTGTTATCTCTTTTGGAAAGAATTGGGAGAAATCTCTTCCCTTCGCCGAATTTGCTTATAACAATAGCTATCAATCTAGTCTGAATATGGCTCCCTCTGAATTCCTCTATGGCCGACGATGTCGAACACCCCTAAACTAGTCAGAAACCGGTGAAAGACAACTCTTTGGACCGGATATGATCAAGGAAGCAGAAGAGCAAGTTCGCATTGTTCGTGATCGTTTGAAAGCCGCTCAGTCTTGTCAGAAAAGCTACTATGATCTTCATCATAGAGAAGAGAGCTACAATCTTGATGAGAAGGCTTACCTTCGGGTTACTCCTCTGAAGGGAACCCAAAGATTCGGTATCAAAGACAAGTTGGCCCCACGTTACATCGGACCTTTCCGCATTCTTGCTAAACGTGGAGAAGTTGCCTACCAACTTGAACTACCCCCTCAACTTTCCCGAGTACATGATGTATTCCATGTGTCACAACTCAGGCGTTGCTTCAAGGACCCCATCTGCGAAGTCGACCATGAAACGCTAGATCTCCAAGATGACCTTTCTTATCGAGAGTACCGTGTTCGTATTCTTCATTCTGCAGAGCGTGTCACTCGTCATCAAAAGATCAAGTTCCTCAAAGTGAAATGGTCACATCACTCCGAGAAAGAAGTAACCTGGGAAAGAGAAGACCGCCTCCGTGCCGAGTACCCCACCTTCCTCCCGATGACTTCTGAATCTCGGGACGAGATTCTTTTGAGTGGGGGCGAGTTGTCAGAACCCCAACTAGGGTAAGTGCTAGGGTTTGTTTGTGCCCTTTGCATCATGCAAAAATTCAAATGAAATTCAAAATGGGGAAGCAGAAAGCCCCGAGAAATTAATTCAAATGGCCAGATAAAAATCTTTTTTCAAAAATCATTTGAATATTTGGAAAATTCCTATAAATGATGGTGATCATTTTAAAAGAGGTTTGGGTTCTTTCCCAAGCATATGGAATTTTCTAAAATTCAAACAGTGCTCTGGAAATTAAAGTTTACCCCTATTTGAATTGGAATTCAAATGTTTTGAATTTAAAAAATTCCCAAATCCTAAAAGTGACTAGCTACTGGTCACCTAGTATTTATAAAATTAGTTGGGCATTTTTATAAAATGTTTTGGTATTTTTACCAGAGCAAAACAAAAGGCAGAAAAAGAAAAACAGAAGAAAGCAAAGAAGAAAAAGAAAAACAAAACCCAGCCCAACCCCCTACGGCCTCGGGCCCAACTCACCTGTCCGGCCTAGCCCACCTCTCCTCCCCATGTCGTCTTCCCCGCCCGGAGCCAGAGCAGGCAGCTCGGCGCCTTGGCGAGCATGCCCGCGTCTGCCGAGCCTTCGAGGCCTCCCCTGCCCTATCCTCTCGCCCCGGAGACACGCAGCAGCCGCCACATCCTTTCCCTCTCTCTCCCGGTCGTTTCCCCCTCCAAATCTCGCCGTTCCCCTGCGAACCGAAGCTCACCGCCGGCCATCCCCTGCGAGAAGACGCGGCCACTGAGCTCCTCCGCCCTCACCATGATGTACAGGATGAAGCCCGGCCTCTACTTTGACTAGCCACACCCTCAATCGAAGCCCGGAGGCCACGAGCACGACTCCAGCCTCAAGAACTCGCCGCCGGCCGCCGCGAAGCTCTCCGTCGATTGCTCCACCGTCCACCTTCCCCAGCCTCCCTATCCAGAACAGGCGTGCTCCTGGTGAGCTTCCATCTCTCCCTAGCTCCTCCGAGCTCCAATCCGTGCATAGCATCGCCATCGCCATCTTCCAGTGCTCCGGCCGCCGCAGGCTTCATCGTTGCCATGGCCTGGAGCTTCTCCGAGGCCCCCAGTTCCTCCGCGAGATGCGCACGGGCGAGTGCTTCCTCCCAGTACCACCCACGCCTCTCCCCGTGGCCAAATGGCCAAGTCCGGCAATGCGCCGCCGTACCCAAGCCGCCGGCGTCAAGCCGCCGGGCACTTATCCCTTAACACCGTGCCTAACTACCCCCTAACCCACTGACCCCTGGGCCCCAGTGCCCCTAAACTAATCCAGGTGCTTAACTAAGAGAGGGTTAACCCCACTGTGGCTGACAGAGGTGGCCCACTGGCCAGAGCACCAGTGATGTCATCCACACGTCACAGCTGATGCATTAATGAGAAAAAGAATTAAAATAATTTCAGGAAATTACAGAAAATCCAGAAAAAGGCTTAAACTTCAATAAATCATAGAAAATTCATATTAACTCCAAATTAAACATATAATATATGAAAAATTATCAGAAAAATGCAAGGATTAAGAATATGAAATTTGTTTTTATGTTTGACAATTTTAAGATGGGGGAACAGAAGCAAATGTGTATATGACTTAATTTGAAATTGAATTTGGAGTTTGAATTTGCATTTCAAATGCAATATACTTCAATTAAGATGAATATGCTACAAACCAGTACCACTCACATCATGGACAAACTTATCATGTGCTTGTGCATTTACTTTCGAAGTTGTCCCCCCCTTGTTGATGATTGCCTCCGATGACAGACGTTCCGAGACGCTGATCACCCCCGAAGAAGAAGACCACCGTTAAGACACGTGTATCGTCAGCAAGGCAAGCAAACCCCATTGATCATGTCTAAAAAATCCTACTTCCCTCTCAGTCTCGCTTATGCATGTTTAGGAGATCACTGAGACACGTTCTATCGCATAGTTGAACCCATTCCGATGCATGACCTATCATTTTGTCACCGTATTAAGAAAACCAAAATCCCAGCAGATTTAGGAGTTGAATGATGAGCATGTGGACCCTGCAACTGTTACTGCTTTTGCTGCTTAGTGATACAATGAGGATGTTATGTTTGTGAGTCGGGATGGAATTTACACAGTGGTGCTGATGTTAACGTGTTGGTGAATCCACCCTAAACAAAGGTGAACGGTGAGAGGCTGTGTAGGAGTACACAGTGGGTTGTCTCTTGAACACTGCCCTAGGCCCCGAGTTCCTATTTTGTGATCCAAGACAAAGAGTATGACCACATGTAGGGTTTTATGGGAGCCCCGTTTGGCCTCTTTACGTACCCGATCCGGTCCAGGAGTCACACTAGATTCGGGCTTTCCATTTGATTTATGCATAGATATGTGGGTGGACCTGTGAGGCAGTGAAACCATCTGTCAAAGGTGGCGTCTCGGTCCCTTACATTATCTGAGTCCGTTTCGTGGAACCGGCCAGACTCTCGAGCGGTGACAAACTCAGGTAGTCGACTCCTGGATTAAAGAAGGTGATGTGAGGGTAGTGCCTTGGTTTCATCCACGTCCGACACCCGCTTGAAGGGTGACAAGAACGAGGCGATAAGTGATGACACGCGTGTGAAGATGTACACCCCTGCAGGGTTAATGAACTATTCGAATAGCCGTGTCCGCGGTTATGGACTACTTGGAGACCTTTACTTGATCATAGACAACTTGAATGGATACTTATAAAACTCGCAAGATAAGCGTGAGTGCTATGGCGTGCTTTCTCGTGGGGAAGTCGAGGAAGTATCCATAGTGGTGTATTGGTTGGAGACTTGGTAGTCGACTCGTGTACGCTTCTTACCTCAAGTCTGGTACTCGTAGTACAGGAATAGCCAAGTCAAAGCTGGCACTTCTGCATGTTGAACCCCACCTCCTTTACCTTCATACTTGAGCATGAGTAGTGTAGTTCTGATGTAAGTCTTGCTGAGTACGATTTTGTACTCACGTTTGCTTATTCTATGTTTTAGATGAGAACCCGGACCCCGATGGAGTCATCTTCGTGAAGCTCGATGTTGACCTTGGTAGTATAGTTCTAGACAGCAGTCTGGTCCCTCGTGGAAGGGCATGTATGTTTACAAGGCTTCTCTAAGCCATTTGTTAAACTTGTCTGTACTCAGACCTAATTTGCTTCCATTGTATGATGTAATGTTGATCACAGACATGTGATCTTTGTATGCTCTATGTATAAGTCAATAAAGAAGTACTTTGTAGAGTTATGTGATGATACCTGCTGTTCATACTAGGCATGTGTGATGCGTGTATGGTTATAACATGCATGTCTTAGTATGGGTTTTCGAGACCTTAGTTGTGATCTGGCTGGCGGTCTTTTATACACCAAGTGGCCCTTAGATGTGCGCAGCTTGGGGCATCGCGATGCGATTTCTCGTGACTCTGTCACGTGCACACTTTGTTGTATGATCGAGCCCTCCCTAGACCCCGACTAAGTGATCGGGCTGGAGTAAGTCTATGTAAGAGTTAGGATCCAATCGACAACATGGTTGAGGCGACTTGTCTATGAATATGGGTTCACCACCCATAAGCATTTAGACTTGTGAGCGGACGTTGAGGACCCATCTCAGTTGATCATCCGGCCTGGATGGGATGCCCCTCATGTTTGATGCTTTCCGAGAGCGTTCAGTGCTTGGCCTTGTCTGCTTAGACAAGTGGGTACGGCTCTCGGCTCTCCATGTGATTGTATCATCACTGGAATTACATACGCTAACCCCGGGTCCCGACACAATGGCACCCGTATTGTCGCAATAAATGCTAACGTGTTCAGTGCAACTAGGGAATACGCCAAGCTCGATGACGAACTTCTTCAGCCAATGCGCTTCATTCGACGCTTGATACGTCCCAAACGTATCTATAATTTCTTCTTGCTCCATGCATGCTTTGTGTGACTTTGCCATGTTTTGCTTGAACTTTCATACACTTGTGAACCAATTTGGACTAACCTATTAACTCAGTGCACCCAATTGCCAGTATCTCTTTTTTGCTGTTTTTGTATTTCAGATTTTCCGGCCATTAAAATTGCTCCAAAAAATCCGAAAAAATCAGATAAAAAATCGGCGTCACGAAAGCTTCCGGAAACACCAAAGGAGAGAAGGGGGGCCACCACCAGGAGGCCAGGAGGGTCCCTGGCGCGACCCCACCCTAGGCCGCGCCAGGAGGCCTCCTGGCTGCCTGGTGGGTCCCCTCGACACCCCCTTCGCCTATATTTACCCCTTGGGGTGGAAACCCCTAATATCGATCTCTTTCTCGTGAACTCCCCTCTGTACCGCCGCCGCCGTTTCAAGATCGGGGCTGCCTGGAGAAGCTGCCCCGGTACCCTGCCGGGTGGAGGAACCCCCTCCGGGAGACCATCCATAGCCATGGACGCCTCCCGTATGTACCGTGAGTAGTTTCCCTTGGACCATGGGTCCGTGACCAGTAGCTATGTGATCTATCTCTCCCCCTTTTGTTCCTCCACTTTCAAGTCCTCGTGAGCTTCCTCACATGATCGAGGCATCTATGTAATTTCTGCTGTTGCTATGCTAAGTTTGTTGGGATCTGATGGATTATGAGACTATGTTCAGATTGTGATGAGTAATATATTTGGTTCTTCTCTTTATATTTTGTTCTTGATTAAATTCTTGCATGTTCTCCGTTGCGGTATTTGCTTTGGCCAAGTATATTATTTGCAACTCCAAGAGAGAGCGTTATACTCGATTGTGGGTTCAGCCCCTCGATGTCTAGCTTGAGTGACAAAAACATGAGACTAGGGGATGTGTTGTTGCCACCAGGGATAAAACAACGATGCTTGTACCTGTGGGTGCAAGGATTGTTTACTTTACGCAAAGTTATTTTAATGCAGTTGTCTGTTGCTTTGAGTTTACACTTTGGGTGGGATTCACAACTTAATACCAGCGAGATGTTCTGGATAGATATCTCGAGGTGGATGATTCGTAGTAGATGCAGATGGATGTTGGTCTACTTACCTTGGCGTACTGCCCATTGCTTTTGAGCCATTCCTTTCTTTGCAGCATAGTTAGCATTGCGGTGCGTTCATAATCCTGTGAATTGCCCAACTGTGATTTGTTTACCTCGCTAGAACTTTTATCGTCTTTTGGGAGAGAGACATCACTAGTGAAAATCATGGGACCCCGGTCCAGCTTCACATTATTGTTTACACCCTCAATTTACTTCCAGTCTTTACTTTCAGTTGCCACTATTATTATCTCTTGCGTTGATCCTTTGTAAACAGCAAGGCCGGAGGAATTGACAACTCATCTGTACTCGTTGGGAGCAAAGTTATTTGTTGCTGTGTGCAGGTCCACGTCAACCGCCTAATTTCTGGCGCCGTTGTCACCTTCTTGTATCTCTTGGAGTCCTACTGGTTCGATAACCTTGGTATCTTCACCGAGGGAAATTTGCTGCTACGCTACATCTCACCTTCCACTTGGGGTAACCAATGAGGAGTGAGAAAACTATCCTCACCATATCAAGCTAATTTCTGGCGCCGTTGCCGGGGACTCCAGTCTACAAGATAGGGGAGTTGCACAGTATCTTTTATCTTTGCTTTTTAGTCTTGTTTGTTTAACTTTCAGTTTTTACTTTTGTGTCCTTAATCAAAAATACAAAAAATACCTGCTACCTTGTCAGTAGTTACCACTATGGCTGGTCCTTTTGCCTGTGGTGAGGCAGAAGTGCTTACCTTTATTCAAAGAGGTGGTGAAAGTTTGAAAGATGCTTGGTATAGAATTAATGATTCTCAAAAAAGAGCCACCAAGAAGCAATCCACTTCTATCCTGCTTAGAACTTTTTATGTTGGGATTACTTCTTGGAATAGGTTTCTTTTAGACACTGCTATCAATGGGAACTTCATGGAGGCCCCAGTTTGGGGAGCCCTTAATGTTATTGAAAATCTTGTTGGAAGTCTCCCCATTGTTAGTATTAAGGAGGACATTACTTTAGCTCACATTGTGAGAAAACTTTAAAAGATAGAGCTAGAGATGCCAAGTATCGATAGGGTGAATGAATTGGATCGTAAGATTCAAGGGAATTTGAATAGGCTAGATAATTCCATGCAGAAAATTGTCAAAACTTTGGAGACTATCAAATCCCTTGATGAAAAGTCTTCTAGGATAGAAAAGATCGAGGAAGTTATTGAAACTTTAGGAACTACCTTTTCCTCAATCAAAACCAAAAAGGATGAAACTCCAGCAAAGAAGGAACCTAAGTCCGTTTACGTACCCAAGGTTCCTCGAGCTAAAGCTAGCACACCCAGTGACAAGAGAGTTGAAACTGTCAAAGCTGGCACTTCTGCATTTGAACCCCACCTCCCTTTACCTTGATACATGTGCATGAGTAGTATAATTCCTACGTAAGTCTTGCTGAGTACGACTTTGGACTCACGTTTGCTTATTCTATGTTTTTAGATGAACCCCCTGACCCCCGAAGGTGGATTCTTCCTAGAGATCGACGACTGATCAAGCTAGTGTAGTCCCAGTCAGACGACTGGTCCCTCGTGGAAGGGCTTGTTTATAGATAAGGCTTCTCTAAGCCATTTGTTAAACTTGTCTATACTCAGACCTACTTTTCTTCCGCATGTTTGATGTAATGTTGGATCACAGACTTGTGATCTCTGTGTGCACTCTGTAAGAGTTATCAATAAAGTTGTATACTTTGTAGAGAATTGCAATGATACCTGATGTTCATACTAGACATGTGTGCCGCATGTATGATTATAACATGCATGTCTTAGTATGGGTTTTCTAGACCTTAGTTGTGATCCGGCTGGTGGTCTTTTATACACCAAGTGGCCCTTAGATGTGCGCAGCTTGGGGCATCGCGATGCGATTGCTCATGACTCTGTCACGTGCACACTTTGTTGTATGATCGAGCCCGCCCTAGACCCCGACTAAGTGATCGGGCTGGAGTAAGTCTATGTAAGGGTTATAATACAATCGATACTACGGTTGAGGCGACTTGTGTATGAGTATGGGAGTTCATCACCCATATCATTTAGACTTGTGTGCGGACGATGAGGACCCATCTCAGTTGATCATCCGGCCTGAATGGGATGCCCCTCACGTTCGATGCTTTCTGAGAACGTTCTGTGCTTGGCCTTGTCTACTTAGACAAGTGGGTACGGTTCTCGGCTCTCCATATGATAGTGTTGTAGCGAGTCTTGCATACGGTCACCCCGGGTCCCGACAAGTGAGTCCTCGGCTCCCTTGCATTAGCAATGGCACCCGTATTGCCGCATTAAATGCTAACAGGGTCAGTGCAACTAGGGAATACGCCAAGCTCGATGATGAACTTCTTCAGCCAATGCGCTTCGTTTGACGCTTGATATGTCCCAAACGTATCTATAATTTCTGCTTGCTCCATGCATGTTTTGTGTGACTTTGCCATGTTTTTCTTGAACTTTCATACACTTTTGAACCAATTTGGACTAACCTATTAACTCAGTGCACCCGGTTGCCAGTTTCTGTTTTCTGCTGTTTTTGTATTTCAGGTTTTCCGGCCATTAAAAGTGCTCCAAAAAATCCAGAAAAATAAGATAAAAAATCAACGTCACGGAAGCTTCTAGAAACACCAATGGAGCGAAGGGGGCCACCACCAGGAGGCCAGGAGGGTCCCTGGCGCGGCCCCACCCTAGGCCGCGCCAGGAGGCCTCCTGGCTGCCTGGTGGGTCCCCTCGACACCCCCTTCGCCTATATTTACCCCTCGGGGTGGAAACCTCTAATATCGATCTCTTTCTCGCGAACTCCCCTCTGTACCGCCGCCGTCGCCGTTTCAAGATCGGGGCTGCCTGGAGAAGCTGCCCCGACACCCTGCAGGGAGGAGGAACCCCCTCCGGGAGACCATCCATAGCCATGGACGCCTCCCGTATGTACCGTGATTAGTTTCCCTTGGACCATGGGTCCGTGACCAGTAGCTATGTGATCTATCTCTCCCCATTTTGTGCCTCCACTTTCGAGTCCTCGTGAGCTGCCTCACATGATCGAGGCATCTATGTAATTTCTGCTGTTGCTATGGTGAGTTTGTTGGGATCTGGTGGATTATGAGACTATGTTCAGATTGTGATGAGTAATATATTTTGTTCTTCTCTTTTATATTTTGTTTTTGAGTAAATTCTTGCATGTTCTCCGTTGCGGTATTTGCTTTGGCCAAGTATTTTATTTGCAACTCCAAGAGAGAGCGTTATGAACGATTGTGGGTTCAGCCCCTCGATGTCTAGCTTGAGTGACAGAAACATGAGACTAGGGGATGTGCTGTTGCCACCAGGGATAAAACAACGGTGCTTGTACCTGCGGGGCAAGGATTGTTTACTTTACGCAAAGTTCTTTTAATTCATTTGTCTGTTGCTTTGAGTTTACACTTTGGGTGGGATTCACAACTTAATACCAGCGAGATGTTCTGGATAGATATCTCAAGGTGGATGATTCGTAGTAGATGCAGATGGATTTCGGTCTACTTACCTTGGCGTACTGCCCATTGCTTTTGAGCCCTTCCTTTCTTTGCAGCATAGTTAGCATTGCGGTGCGTTCATAATCCTCTCAATTGCCCAACTGTGATTTGTTTACCTCGCTAGCACTTTTATCGTCTTTTGGGAGCGAGACATCATTAGTGAAAATCACGGGACCCCGGTCCATCTTCACATTATTGTTTACACCCTCAATTTACTTTCAGTCTTTACTTTTAGTTGCCACTATTATTATCTCTTGCGTTGATCCTTTGTAAACAGCAAGGCCGGAGGAATTGACAACTCCTCTGTACTCGTTGGGAGCAAAGTTATTTGTTGCTGTGTGCAGGTCCACGTCAACCGCCTAATTTCTGGCGCCGTTGTCACCTTCTTGTATCTCTTGGAGTCCTACTGGTTCGATAACCTTGGTATCTTCACCGAGGGAAATTTAATTCTACGCTACATCTCACCTTCCACTTGGGGTAACCAACGAGGAGTGAGAAAACTATCCTCACCGTATCAAGCTAATTTCTGGCGCCGTTGCCGGGGACTCCAGTCTACAAGATAGGGGAGTTGCACAATATCTTTTATCTTTGCTTTTTAGTCTTGTCAGTTTACCTTTCAGTTTTTACTTTTGTGTCCTTAATCAAAAATACCAAAAATACCTGCTACCTTGTCAGTAGTTACCACTATGGCTGGTCCTTTTTCCTTTGGTGAGGCAGAAGTGCTTACCTTTACTCAAAGATGTGGTGAAAGTTTGAAAGATGCTTGGTATAGAATTAATGATTCTCAAAAAAGAGCCACCAAGAAGCAATCCACTACTATCCTGCTTAGAAATTTTTATGTTGGGATTACTTCTTGGAATAGGTTTCATTTAGACACTGCTATCAATGGGAACTTCATGGAGGCCCCAGTTTGGGGGGCCCTTAATGTTATTGAAAATCTTGTTGGAAGTCTCCCCATTGTTAGTATTAAGGAGGACATTACTTTAGCTCACATTGTGAGAAAACTTTAAAAGATAGAGCTAGAGATGCCAAGTATCGATAGGGTGAATGAATTGGATCGTAAGATTCAAGGGAATTTGAATAGGCTAGATAATTCCATGCAGAAAATTGTCAAAACTTTGGAGACTATCAAATCCCTTGATGAAAAGTCTTCTAGGATAGAAAGGATTGAGGAAGTTATTGAAACTTTAGGAACTACCTTTTCCTCAATCAAAACCAAAAAGGATGAAACTCCAGCAAAGAAGGAACCTAAGTCCGTTTACGTACCCAAGGTTCCCCAAGCTAAAGCTAGCACACCCAGTGACAAGAGAGTTGAAACTGTCAAAGCTGGCACTTCTGCATTTGAACCCCACCTCTCTTTACCTTGATACATGTGCATGAGTAGTATAGTTCCTACGTAAGTCTTGCTGAGTACGACCTTGTACTCACGTTTGCTTATTCTATGTTTTTAGATGAACCCCCTGACCCCCGAAGGTGGATTCTTCTTGGAGCTCGACGACTGATCAAGATAGTGTAGTCCCAGTCATACGACTGGTCCCTCGTGGAAGGGCTTGTTTATAGATAAGGCTTATCTAAGCCATTTTTTAAACTTGTCTATACTTAGACCTACTTTGCTTCCGCATGTTTGATGTAATGTTGGATCACAGACTTGTGATCTCTGTGTGCACTCTGTAAGAGTTATCAATAAAGTTGTATACTTTGTAGAGAATTGCAATGATACCTGCTGTTCATACTAGACATGTGTGCTGCGTGTATGATTATAACATGCATGTCTTAGTATGGGTTTCTAGACCTTAGTTGTGATCTGGTTGGTGGTCTTTTATACACCAAGTGGCCCTTAGATGTGCGCAGCTTGGGGCATCGCGATGCGATTGCTCATGACTCTGTCACGTGCACACTTTGTTGTATGATCGAGCCTGCCCTAGACCCCGACTAAGTGATCGGTATGGAGTAAGTCTATGTAAGGGTTATAATACAATCGATAGTACGGTTGAGGCGACTTGTGTATGAGTATGGGAGTTCATCACCCATATCATTTAGACTTGTGTGCGGACGATGAGGACCCATCTCAGTTGATCATCCGGCCTGAATGGGATGCCCCTCACGTTCGATGCTTTCTGAGAACGTTCTGTGCTTGGCCTTGTCTACTTAGACAAGTGGGTACGGTTCTCGGCTCTCCATATGATTGTGTTGTAGCGAGTCTTTCATACGGTCACCCCGGGTCCCGACAAGTGAGTCCTCGGCTCCCTTGCATTAGCAATGGCACCCGTATTGTCGCAATAAATGCTAACAGGGTCAGTGCAACTAGGGAATACGCCAAGATCGATGACGAACTTCTTCAGCCAATGCGCTTCGTTTGACGCTTGATATGTCCCAAACGTATCTATAATTTCTGCTTGCTCCATGCATGTTTTGTGTGACTTTGCCATGTTTTGCTTGAACTTTCATACACTTTTGAACCAATTTGGACTAACCTATTAACTCAGTGCACCCGGTTGCCAGTTTCTGTTTTCTGCTGTTTTTGTATTTCAGGTTTTCCGGCCATTAAAAGTGCTCCAAAAAATCCGGAAAAATAAGATAAAAAATCAGCGGCACGGAAGCTTCCAGAAACACCAATGGAGCGAAGGGGGCCACCACCAGGAGGCCAGGAGGGTCCCTGGCGCGGCCCCACCCTAGGACGCGCCAGGAGGCCTCCTGGCTGCCTGCTGGGTCCCCTCGACACCCCCTTCGCCTATATTTACCCCTCGGGGTGGAAACCCCTAATATCGATCTATTTCTCGCGAACTCCCCTCTGTACCGCCGCCGTCGCCGTTTCAAGATCGGGGCTGCCTGGAGAAGCTGCCCCGGCACCCTGCAGGGAGGAGGAACCCCCTCCGGGAGACCATCCATAGCCATGGACGCCTCCTGTATGTACCGTGAGTAGTTTCCCTTGGACCATGGGTCCGTGACCAGTAGCTATGTGATCTATCTCTCCCCATTTTGTGCCTCCACTTTCGAGTCCTCGTGAGCTGCCTGACATGATCGAGGCATTTATGTAATTTCTGCTGTTGCTATGCTGAGTTTGTTGGGATCTGGTGGATTATGAGACTATGTTCAGATTGTGATGAGTAATATATTTTGTTCTTCTCTTTTATATTTTGTTCTTGAGTAAATTCTTGCATGTTCTCCGTTGCGGTATTTGCTTTTGCCAAGTATTTTATTTGCAACTCCAAGAGAGAGCGTTATGCTCGATTGTGGGTTCAGCCCCTCGATGTCTAGCTTGAGTGACAGAAACATGAGACTACGGGATGTGCTGTAGCCACCAGGGATAAAACAACGGTGCTTGTACCTGCGGGGGCAAGGATTGTTTACTTTACGCAAAGTTCTTTTAATTCATTTGTCTATTGCTTTGAGTTTACACTTTGGGTGGGATTCACAACTTAATACCAGCGAGATGTTCTGGATAGATATCTCAAGGTGGATGATTCGTATTAGATGCAGATGGATTTCGGTCTACTTACCTTGGCGTACTGCCCATTGCTTTTGAGCCCTTCCTTTCTTGGCAGCATAGTTAGCATTGAGGTGCGTTCATAATCCTGTCAATTGCCCAACTGTGATTTGTTTACCTCGCTAGCACTTTTATCGTCTTTCGGGAGAGAGACATCACTAGTGAAAATCACGGGACCCCGGTCCATCTTCACATTATTGTTTACACCCTCAATTTTCTTTCAGTCTTTACTTTCAGTTGCCACTATTATTATCTCTTGCGTTGATCCTTTGTAAATAGCAAGGCCGGAGGAATTGACAACTCCTCTGTACTCGTTGGGAGCAAAGTTATTTGTTGCTGTGTGCAGGTCCACGTCAACCGCCTAATTTCTGGCGCCGTTGTCACCTTCTTGTATCTCTTGGAGTCCTACTGGTTCGATAACCTTGGTATCTTCACCGAGGGAAATTTGCTGCTACGCTACATCTCACCTTCCACTTGGGGTAACCAACGAGGAGTGAGAAAACTATCCTCACCGTATCAAGCTAATTTCTGGCGCCGTTTCCCGGTACTCCAGGCTATAAGATAGGGGAGTTGCACACTATCTTTTAACTTTGCTTTTTAGTCTTGTTAGTTTATCTTTCAGTTTTTACTTTTGTGTCCTTCATCAAAAATACCAAAAATACCTGCTACCTTGTGAGTAGTTACCACTATGGCTGGTCCTTTTGCCTTTGGTGAGGCAGAAGTGCTTACCTTTATTCAAAGAGGTGGTGAAACTTTGAAAGATGCTTGGGATAGAATTAATGATTCTCAAAAAAGAGCCACCAAGAAGCAATCCACTGCTATCCTGCTTAGAAATTTTTATGTTGGGATTACTTCTTGGAATAGGTTTCTTTTAGACACTGCTATCAATGGGAACTTCATAGAGGCCCCAGTTTGGGAAGCCCTTAATGTTATTGAAAATCTTGTTGGAAGTCTCCCCATTGTTAGTATTAAGGAGGGCATTACTTTAGCTCACATTATGAGAAAACTTTAAAAGATAGAGCTAGAGATGCCAAGTATCGATAGGGCGAATGAATTGGATCGTAAGATTCAAGGGAATTTGAATAGGCTAGATAATTCCATGCAGAAAATTGTCAGAACTTTGGAGACTATCAAATCCATTGATGAAAAGTCTTCTAGGATAGAAAAGATTGAGGAAGTTATTGAAACTTTAGGAACTACCTTTCCCTCAATCAAAACCAAAAAGGATGAAACTCTAGCAAAGAAGGAACCTAAGTCCATTTACGTACCCAAGGTTCCCCGAGCTAAAGCTAGCACACCCAGTGACAAGAAAGTTGAAACTGTGAAAACTTTGGAGGAGACACCTATCTTTAACTTTAATGAAACTCCAATTGATTTCCCTCCTTTTGATTTTATTCCGAGAAGCATTTCATTCGTCCTTTATTTGAGAAACCCATTAAGACTAGATGTACTATTGAAGAGCTTTTTGATGATCATGATGATGGTTCAATAGATGCACCTTGATCTTCTGCTTTGAGCCTAGCTAATGGCTCTAAATAAGCGCTTTCGGGAGGCAGCCCGCAACGAATTTAGGTTTTTATTTTTGATTTCGTGCTATTCTTAGTGGTCTTGATGATTGTTACTACTGTAGCAACATCATTGTATCTTTACTTTTCAAGCTTTGTGCCAAGTTTAGCCTCATACGACAAGGGAAGTAAAAGTTGTGACATGCTGTCCAAAAAACAGATTCTGTCCTCGTGACTAGAAAAATCAGAGAAAAATCCCAGTTCATCTTTTTGAGCTGAATGTTTTACACAGCATGCACTATACAATTACGAAACTTCCGTATGTTCTGAGTTTTTTGATTTGAGTTGCAGAAGTACCCCTAAAAAATTCGTTTCTAGCTGTTGTTCTGTTTTCATAGATTCTGCCACGTTTTGTCTCTCTTCACTTTTGCAAACCTTAAGCTTGCTTTTTTTTGCAAAAACCTTTTGGAAATCTTGGGAAACAGTAGCTCTTCCTGGAAATCTTTATTTGCAGTAGAGGAAAATTATTTTATCAAGGTACTAACCTCTCTAATCAGCCTACAATGAGTTATGTATGAAGAGAGTTTTCAAGTGTGCGATGGAGGATGATGAAAGAAGATTCAGGAGTGTCAAACGCTCAAGCTTGGGGATGCCCATGTGCACCCTAATAAATATTCAAGGAGACTCAAGCGTCTAAGATTGGGGATGCCCCCATGCATCCCCTTCTTCATCAACAGTCATTAGTTTGTCTCTCGTTGCACTATATTTTTATCACTTGATGCGTTATGTGCTTTTCTTGGAGAGTCTCGCTCTTAGGTTTTGTTTTTAGTTTTCTCTTGCTTTGTTTGCTGTAGTAACAAGTTAGATCCCAGCTTACTTTCTTTTGTGTGGGAGAGATACACGCTCCTCTTGAACTAGAACTCCTCATAGGATTTGCATGCTTATTCTTTTAGCTCTGAGCTGTTCTTTTTCTTTTCTTAGCTGTTGCTCTGTTTAGTTGTAGTGCTTTAGTTTTTCTAGAGATTTTCTTTTGTCTTAGGTTGAACTTTCTATAGGTTGCATGTTTTATCTTGTTAGAGAGTTTGCCTGTTGCACTGAGTTCTGTGTCTTGACTGAAAGTAGGTAGTTAAAGTTGCTGTTCTCTTTGTAGTAGTAACTTGCAATAGTTTTGAGGTATTGATTAGAGTAATGTTTGAACTTATGGTGTCAAGAGCTCTTGCCTATTAGTGATAGATGTCGTATTTTGGGCAATCCGTGTGTTTTTCGAAAACCAAAAATCCCTGTTGAGAACTCTAGCTACTAGATGGATAACTAACCTCTGGAGGGTTCGAATATTAGAGTACACTCACGTACCATGAGTCGAGGATGCGCAAGGATAACCAAACCCCCATACACTCCTCCTCAGGGTACCTGTCTCTTTGTGAACCTCCTGATTAGATTGAGAGTTACCGATAATAAGTGCATGAGTTCTTCGTACTAATGTGAGTATTCGAAAGTTGACACTTCCACCCACCTATAATTTTTCTAGCCTCTTCGGTACCGTGCATTGCCCTTTCTCACCTCAAGAGTTGGCGCATACTTCGCCGGTGCATCTAAACCCTTGGCATGATACGCTCTGTCATCATAAACCTCCTTATATCTTTCCCCAAAACAGCCACCATACCTACCTACAAGGAATTTCCATAGCCTTTCCGAGATACATTGCCATGCAACATCCACCTTCTCATGACTTGATCTTCATGTCATACATGCTACTTGCATGATCGATGAGCCGCATGCTAGTTGGGCCTTTCCCTAATCATTGCTACATGACGCGCTAGTATCATTGCATATCCTGCTACCCTGGCAGAGGCATACATTTCCATCATGATAGTTACATTTTCTTTATGTGAGTACCTTTGTAAAATGTGAAAGATCTCCTATATTATTGTAAAATATAGAGTATTGCCCCTAAAGTGAGGAAAAGATCCCAAAGAGGACAAAATCAAAAGAACCCAAAGAGGACAAATGAGAGTTAAATAGAAAGAGCCATTGAGGCCACCAAAAAATAAAAAAAAGAGGAAAAGAGAAAAATAAAAAGAGAGAAGGGGGCATACTACTATTCCTTTTGAGAGATCCACACTAGTACTTCATCTCCTATCCCTTGTAATCCATAGAGATCATCATCATGCATATAGCTATGTGGGGACACTTCACACTATAGAACTTGGCTTGTATATTCCAATGATGAGCCTCCTCAAACGAGCTCTAGGTCTTCTTGAGCAAGCAAGTTAGATGCACCCCCACTAGTTCCCTTGGAGAGATTTTAGCTCACATGTGCATCCGTTGTATGGCAATCCCTACTCCTCACATCATATCTATCATATGGCCTTCTCTCGCCTATGATTGTCCTCATTGATGTGAGCCTTTCACACCTTTTTGTCTTCCTCCTCCACCTTCTTTCTGTTTCGCCTTTTAGGTGTCAACTTTCTTGCTCACGCTCATCCATTGCATGAGTGCTCAAAATATCGAAAGGGAGTGGATCAGTTTGACTTGTACCTAGCTAGTGGTCTGGGGACGAGTCCAGATAAGAATCCAAAGGAGACGAAGTGTGAAACTTTAGTAGATAGTTGTTCTCAACATCCTTATTTTTTCTCTCGTATTTCCCTATCCCTTGCTTGCACGCAAACATCATCTAGAGACATTCGAGTCACGGACAGCAAGAGCTCTTGCACCTTTTGTTCTTTTGTTGCTTATGTCAATGATAATATAGACTCTTGCTTGTTAAGACTTGAATTGAATTTCATGCTTTGATTGCTTTAATTAAAAGTCCTTTTATGGTTGTGTGGCATGTCACCACAAACATTATGCTTGTTATCATTTACCTACTCGAGGACGAGCAGGAATTAAGCTTGGGGATGTTGATACGTCCCAAACGTATCTATAATTTCTGCTTGCTCCATGCATGTTTTGTGTGACTTTGCTCCTAGCTGCCTGGTGGGTCCCCTCGACACCCCCCTTCGCCTATATTTTCCCCTCGGGGTGGAAACCCCTAATATCGATCTCTTTCTCGCGAACTCCCCTCTGTACCGCCGCCATCGCCATTTCAAGATCGGGGCTGCCTGGAGAAGCTGCCCCGGCACCCTGCCGGGAGGAGGAACCCCCTCCGGGAGACCATCCATAGCCATGGACGCCTCCCGTATGTACCGTGAGTAGTTTCCCTTGGACCATGGGTCCGTGACCAGTAGCTATGTGATCTATCTCTCCCCATTTTGTGCCTCCACTTTCGAGTCCTCGTGAGCTGCCTCACATGATCGAGGCATTTATGTAATTTCTGCTGTTGCTATGCTGAGTTTGGTTGGATCTGGTGGATTATGAGACTATGTTTAGATTGTGATGAGTAATATATTTTGTTCTTCTCTTTTATATTTTGTTCTTGAGTAAATTCTTGCATGTTCTCCGTTGCGGTATTTGCTTTGGCCAAGTATTTTATTTGCAACTCCAAGAGAGAGCGTTATGCTCGATTGTGGGTTCAGCCCCTCGATGTCTTGCTTGAGCGACAGAAACATGAGACTAGGGGATGTGCTTTTGCCACCAGGGATAAAACAACGTGCTTGTACCTGCGGGTGCAAGGATTGGTTACTTTACGCAAAGTTATTTTAATGCAGTTGTCTGTTGCTTTGAGTTTACACTTTGGGTGGGATTCGCAACTTAATACCAGCGAGATGTTCTGGATAGATATCTCAAGGTGGATGATTCGTAGTAGATGCAGATGGATTTCGGTCTACTTACCTTGGCGTACTGCCCATTTCTTTTGAGCCCTTCCTTTCTTTGCAGCATAGTTAGCATTGCGTTGCCTTCATAATCCTGTCAATTGCCCAACTGTGATTTGTTTACCTCGCTAGCACTTTTGTCGTCTTTTGGGAGAGAGACATCACTAGTGAAAATCACGGGACCCCGGTCCATCTTCACATTATTGTTTACACCCTCAATTTACTTTCAGTCTTTACTTTCAGTTGCCACTATTATTATATCTTGCATTGATCCTTTGTAAACAGCAAGGCCGGAGGAATTGACAACTCCTCTGTACTCGTTGGGAGCAAAGTTATTTGTTGCTGTGTGCAGGTCCACGTCAACCGCCTAATTTCTGGCGCCGTTGTCACCTTCTTGTATCTCTTAGAGTCCTACTGGTTCGATAACCTTGGTATCTTCACCGAGGGAAATTTTCTGCTACGCTACATCTCACCTTCCACTTGGGGTAACCAACGAGGAGTGAGAAAACTATCCTCACCTTATCAACGCTTCGCAAGCGGCAATATACTCCGACTCCATCGTATATTGGGCGACGACTGACTGCTTTCCGCTCATCCATCTAATCGCACCACCATTCAACATAAACACGTATCCCGTCTAAGATTTTGAGTCATTGGGATCATTAACAAGACTGGCATCGACGTAATCTGTTACAACGAGCTCTTCTTCACATCCTCCATAGACAAGAAACAGATCCTTAGTTCTTCGTAACTACTTAAGGACGTTCTTCACTGCAATATAATGATCCATTCCAGGATTACTTTGGAAACGAATAGTCAGACTAACCGCCAGGGCCATATCTGGTCGAGTACACAACATAGCATACATGATAGAACCTATGGCTGAGGCATAGGGCTTTGAGGACATTTCCTCCCTTTCTTTTGCTGTTGCTAGGCATTGAGTCACACTCAATTTACTTCCTTTCATAACGGGCAAGAGGCCTCTCTTGGCGTTATCCATATTGAAACTCTTCAATATCTTCTCAAGGTAAGTTCTCTAACTCAATGCTAATAGGTGTCTTGATCTATCTCTATAGATTTTAATGCCTAATATGTATGCAGCTTCACCTAGGTCCTTCATGGAAAATTGTCCATTCAAATATTCCTTTACCCCCTCTAGAAATTTCACATCATTCCCTATCAATAATATGTCATCCACATATAGTACTAGGAATGCCACATAGCACCCACTCGCTTTCTTATAAACACTGATTTCTTCTTAATTTTGGACAAATCCAAAAGCTTTGATCACCTCATCAAAACGAAGATTCCAGCTCCGAGATGCTTGCTTCAACCCATAAATAGACCGTCGAAGTTTGCATACCTTACCAGCGTCCTTAGGATCAATAAAACCTTCTGGTTGTACCATGTACAACTCTTCCTCAATGTTGCCATTTAGGAACGCGGTTTTCACATCCATCTGCCATATTTCATAATCGTAATAGGCAGCAATTGGTAGCAATATCCAGATAGACTTTAGCATCGCTACGGGAGAGAAAGTCTCTTCGTAGTCAACTCCTTGAATTTGTCGGAAACCTTTTGCGACAAGTCGAGCTTTATAGACAGATACGTTTCCTTCTGCGTCAGTCTTTTTCTTGAATATCCATTTATTCTTGACGACCTTTCGGTCCTCCGGAATATCCACCAAAGTCCATACTTTGTTGGCATACATGGAGTCTATCTCGGATTTCATGGCTTCCAGCCATTTCTCGGACTCGGGTCCCTCCATTTCTTCTTTGTAGTTCGTAGGTTCGTCAGGTTCATTTAACATGACTGCATTGACAAGTTGCCCATAAAACTGAGTTTTTACTCGGACTCTTGATGACATGCGGGGTACAATAGGATCCTCTTCATCTTGATCATGATCATCATGTATGTCACGATCGTTATGAATATCATGGTCACCGTTCTCTTCAGCTCCCACTACAGAAGATGGTTCCGGAACAACTTCCATTGCCATTACTTCCACTTGGAGTGATTGGTCAATCATCTCGTTGAGGTCTATTTTCCTCCCACTCAATTCTTTCGAAAGAAACTCTTTCTCAAGAAAGCATCCAGTCTTGGCGACAAACGATTTGCCCTCAGACTGGTTGTAGAAGGTGTATCCAACGGTTTCCCTTGGATATCCCACAAAGATGCACTTATCCGCTTTTGATTCGAGTTTGTCAGGCTGAAGTTTCCTAACATAAGCCTCACAACCCCAAATCTTCAAGTGAGAAAACTTTGGTTTCTTGCCATGCCATTCCTCAAATCGTGTTGTCTTTACGGATTTGGACGGTGCCCTATTAAGAATGTAAGCGGTAGTTTCTAATGCATACCTGTAACACCCCCAGATCCAGTGTAGTAATCGCTACAGTGATTTCACTGTTCATGGTCATCACTGTTGCTGATCAAGCCATGATCACCTTGATCATAGCTCTGTCAGATTCTCACCATGATGAAATTTTCAGATTGGATGTGGAATATAATCTTGCTCCAAGAATTGCGAATGCATGTCAATCAACTTGCTCTGGTTAAAACCCATTCACCTTAGTCCTTTGCTGAATCCCAAGCCAGTGTTGTTGATGGAACCACTGATGATAGATTATAAAATTTGTCATGGAAATTACATGAGAGATGAAAACCATAGTGAACCAAGAGTTGTGTGGACATTTCTGAAACTTTAAGATGATCAGTAGATCATGATATTATGACATGGTTATTTTAATTAAGTGACTTAGTAATAATATGAATTAAAAACAATAGCTTGGAGGTTATTAAAATTTCCAAGAAATAATAATAAACAAGTGAGAATTATAACTGGACTTAAAATCGTGCAATCATTTTTATTAAGTGCCTAAAAGTCAGTAGGTCAGGTTAAGGTAAAAATAGGAATTTATTAAGTTGTTTAAGTAAGGTAAACAATTCAAAATCGGTAGCAAATAACCACCTTTAATCAATTTTTAAGTTATATAAAATATAAATGATTTTTATTTTGTTCAAATCTTTTTGTAGCAGTAGAATGGTTTACAACACAATTTTTTATGTGGGTTGCACATTCTACAAAATTGAATTTGTAAGCAAATAAAATTTAAACAAGATAGAACAGTAAACAAAAAAAAAGAAAACAAAAAAATGGAAAACTACTAAAACTCGCCTAGGGCGGAAACCCCACCTACCCAACCGCCCCCCTCCCGGTCAACTCTCTCTCGCCCGACCCCTCCTCCCTCCCGGATCTCGATCTCCCCTCCTCTCTCGATCCCCTCCCTCCAGCAACTCCCGCGGCCGCCGCCAGCCCTCTCGGCGCCGCCGTGGAGGCCACTGCCCCCCACGCCAGCTTCCCCTTCAACCCCGGCGCTCTCCGGCCTCGGCCATCCCCTGAAGCCCGCGGCCACAACGCCGCCACTGTTTCTGGCCGGCCCCGGTGACCCCGACGCCCCGGCCGCCGTGCAGCCCCACCCAGGGACCCCCCCTCGAGCTCGCCCCGCAATGGATGCCGACGCGGCTCCGGTGATCTTCCTCGACGCCCAGCCGCGACCCTGCTCCCCCTGTGAGCCGCCCGCAAATTCCTTCCCCTCCCCTCGCCATAGCTCCGGTTGCCGCGCCCCCCCCCCCTCCTGCCGCCGTGGTGCCCACCCCGGCTGCATGCCCAGCCCGCCCGAGGCCACACCCCCCCTGCTGCACCTTGCTGCGGGGCTGCTAGCAACCTCTACGCCGTGTGCTCGCCGTTCCATGGCTCAGGCCGCCGACGTGCCTTCGTGGTCGCGCGTCGTGCGCCCTGGGTCCGTGGCCGCTCCCATGCGCGCCTGCTCGAGGTCGCGACCTTGCCGCACCAGCGCCCCCTCGCCGGAGCAGACATCGCCGGCGTGAAGGTCCCCTGCCGGTAATCACCCTAACCCCCTGGACTGAAACAGATTAGGGATAACCCCCTGTTTATTTAATAGACCCAATGACAGTGGGCCCTGTTGCTTATTAGTTAATTAAAAAAAACAAATAAAATATCTCCTGCTTATGACATGTGGTCCTGTCCCACTAATATATACTGTTTAATTAAAACAATAGTTAAAATGGTACTCTATGAATGACATGTGGGCCACCCCTACTGTTTATTAATTAAAAAGTAATTATTAAAAATGTGAGGATGACATGTGGAGCCCACATGTCAGCACTATTGTGGATAATGTTTAATTAATAAGTAATAAAATAAAGTCTTAAAATGATTTTTAATGATTTAAATTTCAGAAAATCATATAAAATAAACCGTAGCTCGGATTCACAAACTTTATACATCAAAGTTGCTCAGAAAAATGTCTCGGTTAAGAATACGCTATCCGTATGTCAACCACACCCCCTAACACGACGGACATCGACACCCCCCCTCCCCGGCCGTTTGTCGAATTCCCGGTACCGATATACGTTGTCCGGATGTAAAACTTTTGTATACGAAAGTTGCTTAGAACGGATCACCGAGTTCGGATATGATACCCATACCCCCACCACACCCCTCTAACATGCCGAACATCGAACCGTCCCCCTCCGGTACCGCCAGTCCGATAATTTCCCGATACCGATAAACCCTCCGGATGAATTTATTTTGAACAAGAAAGTTGTCCGGAATGGTTCCACTAACACGGATACACCCCCTTATATTTGTCGGATGACCATGACACCTCCGGCATGATACCTTCCCCCTCCGGATCATCTGTCCGGTAATCAACCGGTATCGATGAGTCATCTCCGGATAAATTCCCACGCCGCCTGAAATACTTAACACTGCGTTAGAGCCTCGTAGCTTTGTAACTTCTATGTCTTGCATTTGTATTGCTATTATTGCTGTGTATTTATTGTTTCTCCCCCCCTTTTATTCTCCGATAGACCTCGTTGCTGCCGCCGACTAGATCGCTGCCGAGTACGACTACTTCGTCGACGATCGTACCGCTACTACCGAGCTTGCAGGCAAGCAGAGCCATTCTCTTCCCCAGATATCGCCTACCTTTCCATACTTTCTTGTACTAGGCATTGTTACTGCTGCTGCTACGATTACAGTCCTATTCAATTGCATAGCCTGATTTTGTCGCCCCTTGATGTACCTTCCTTATCCTATGCTGCCTGCTATATCTATGCATTATATTCAGCAGTGAGCCCTGCGCATTGTTAGCTAGGATTAGATAGCGGGCCGTGACCACTCAGTGGAGTGACGCGGATACAAAATATATACAACTGCAACAGGCACGGATCAATGCAGACACCCTTGGGAACCTACAACGGCGAGACTTAGCCGAGTCGCTTCGAGTTTGACTTACGAGTGGAATGGACTCGTATTTCACTCTCGTCGGCTCAGTAGCGTAGCATCACCGGAATGATACGAGGTTTACCTCTTTAGTTCATTCTGCTGATGTCTCTGTCAAACCTCTTTAAGTGTGCCATCGAGGGTGATACCTCCTGGTTTCACTTAACGGTAGGCACTCGAACCAACTGGTGTCCTTAAAGGTAAGAGTCGGGCGACCCAACGGTGCCCGCGAGAGGTATATTGTCGGGAACGACAGGGAGGGTACGACCGACATTACTGGCGTGCTTGGCCCCCTGCTCGTATCTCGCGAGAGTTACCAAACCACGAAAAAGTCGAGCTCTACCAAGAGCACACGCGAGACAAGGTAAGGAGACGGTTCACCTTGTTGGTAACCGCAGTGACTTGGTGGGACGACAGGGCAGGCACCGATGTACTGGTGGTCCTGAGTACTGTCGTTGACCGCGGGTCGGTTAAGTCGAGGCAACGATAACGGTTGTCACACAGGTTAATTAAAATGCTAAATGGTTCGGCGGATGACTTGAGAGACCCGTTGGTCTGTACGCACTACCTACACGTGGGATTACGGTGTGGGCCCTCCGCGTCGTAGTTCGTCCGAAAGCTCTTCAGACGTCAGCAGTACCACGGGCTGATTGCCGGGAAGCGGTCTTGTCTTATTTGCTGCAGCAGGTGTGTTTTGGATTTGCTTTTGCTTCACCGGCCAGTCTCGTACCGTGCAGGAGCGTGCAAGGGTGAGGGACCTAGACCCCTTGGCGCATAGGATATAGTCCGGCGGATGGCCTCTTTGCTGAGCCTAGGATGGGCTGCGATGTGTCGGATAGCCTCGGTGGGGCATTCCCTAACAAGGTTCACGCCACCCTGGAGATCCGAGCGTGCAGGATGAACAGTAGTGCACCCCTACAGGGAGTTTAATCTATTCGAATAGCCGTGTCCACGGTAACAGGACGCTTTATGCTGAAGCTGGATCTTACCACTACCAACTATTACTATTAAACTGTATGGTTCCGGGTTTTCTTCCTCGCATGGGAGTCGAGGAGGGGAACTCGGAGGCATTGTTATTATTAATCATTACAACTTATATTATACAATGTTACAGCAACTTCTGCTTCATTGTTACCTTATTGCTTTATATGAACTGTTGGTTGTTTCTCTTCTCATGCTGCAAGACTCGTTGGAAGATGCTAGTCTTCGATAGGCCTAGCTTCTTACCCTTATTCTGATTTCTATCTTGCAGTCCACTATATACAGCCTCCCCTTTCCGTTGATACAAATGCATAATGATTAGTAGCGGATGTAAGACTCGCGGGTATGCTAGATACTCACCCTTGCATTATTTCCCCTTTTATGTTTTGCCTGATCGGCCGCTGCAGTCGACGTTGGAGCCCAGGAGCAGGAGTTCCCGATGCCGACCACCGCAACGTGAAGATGCCCGATGACCAAGACCAGGAGTAGTTTGGAGGTTCCCAGGCAGGAGGCTATGCCTTTTCGATCGTTGCTGATATTTGTGCTAGCCTTCTTAAGGCAACCTTGTATCCTTGTGTCTGTACTCTGATACTATTTTCTTCCGCTGACTTGTGCTCTCGAGCTGTTGTATTCGAGCCCTCGTGGCCCTTGGCTTGTATTAAACAACTTGTATTATTTTATTTGTAGAGTTGTGTTGTGATATCTCACCGTGGCACCCTGATCTCGATCGTGTACCTTGCGTGTATGATTACTGTACACGGTCTGATTTTGGGGGCGTCACAATGCCCCCAGAATGACACAGGTAAGTCGGTATGAGTCATCATCGATCGTACGCTATCCAATAGAGTTCGATTACGTCGCTCAGAAACACCGTTACGCTGAGGTGTTCCAGCCGGCATAAGTTGTGGTATGATGCAACAAGTCTTAAGTTGATCGCCAAACTCATGACTTAAATACTCGCCTCCTCGATCGGATTGAAGGTGCTTGATTTTCTTCCCGAGTTGATTCTCGACCTCACTCTGAAATTCCTTGAACCTTTCAAAGGTTTCAGACTTATGTTTCATTAAGTAGATATACCCATATCTGCTTAAGTCATCTGTGAAGGTCACAAAGTAACGAAGACCATTGCGTGTGGGGACGTTCATAGGTCCACATACATCTGAATGTACGATCCCTAACAAGTCTTCCGCACGCTCCATTGTTTAATTGAATGGAGTCCTTGTCATCTTGCCCATAAGGCATGGTTCACATGTGTCAAGGGATCCAAAATCCAATGACTCCAGAAGTCCATCATCATGAAGCTTCTTCATGCGATTTTCACCAATATGACCAAGTCGACAATGCCACATCGTCATGTGTTCTTCGCCACTAGGTTTTAATATTTTGGCCTCTATGTTATCAATATGAAGTATATCACAATCGAGATTAAGAATGAATAAGCCATTTTTCTCTGGGGCTTGAACATAAAACACATGATCCTTATAAATCGCACAACCAATTGTACCTAACTTAAAAGAATAGTGGTCTCGCTTCAAGCAAGAACCACTAACGATGTTCACACTCAATGCGGGTACATAGTAGCACTTATTCAAAATCAAAACTAATCCTGAAGGGAGACTAAGATTCTTCGTGTCGACTGCCACCACTTCAATCCGGCAGCCGTTTCCCACGCGCATTGTCACTTCATATTTCATCAAGCGTCGCCTATTCCGTAGCCCCTGAGAGGAGTTAGAAATATGAGCAGCAGATCCTGTATCAAATATCCAGGATTTGTTCCCAGCGCTTGTTAAGAAAAGATCAATAACGTGTATATCAAATATACCTTTTTCTCTTCTGACAATCTTTTCAGCCTTCTTATCCTCTAGGTACTTGGGGCAGTTGCGTTTCAAGTGACCATCACCCTTGCAGTAGAAGCACTCAACGTCGGGCCTGGGTCCAGGTTTGGGTGCCTTACGAGGAGTGACAACTGGCTTGTCACCCTTCTTCGGGCTTCCCTTCTTTCCTTTCTCCTTCTTGCCAGACTTCTTGAATTCAATGGTCTTGTTGACCATGAATACATCATGCTCCTTCTTGATCTCAACCTCAGCAGTTTTCAGCATGGCGAACAACTCAGAAGGGGTTTTAGTCATCCCCTGCATGTTGTAGTTCAACACAAAGCCTTTGTAGCTAGGGGGCAGCGACTGCATCACCCTATCAACAGCAAGTTCATCTGGAATCTGACATTCCAGAGCATTCAAGCGTTGAACGTAGCCAGACATCTTGACCACGTGCTCACTAACACTGCTATGCTCATCCATCTTTGCTGAGAAGAAAGCTTCAGAAGCCTCATAACGTTCAGCCCTGGCTTGGGGTGCAAAGACGGCCTTGAGGTCGGTGATTATCTCATATGCACCCATCCTCTCAAAGCGTTTCTGCAGCTCAGCCTCCATGGAGTAAAGCATTCCACTCTGTACATGGTTGTAATCATCCGTCTTGGAGAGGTAGACATTCTTCTCATCCTGACTAGCGTCTGCTGGTGGTTCGTCACCTAACGTGGCCTCTAGTATGTATGCCATCTTGAGGGTAACGAGGAGAATCCTCAGAGTGCGGAACCAGTTAGTGAAGTTTGACCCATCGGTTTTCAGTTTGTCTTTGTCTAGGAATGACCCTAAGTTGAATGAGGGGCGAGGTGCAGCCATCTACAATGGTTATTTGCAAAACACATATTTAGACTTTGTTCATAATTGGAGTTCAATTTTAATTAATTCTAAAACTCCCACTTAGTTAAACATCTCTCCAAATTTACTAAGTGATTAACATAATCGTAGTTTGAATGATCATCCTCGAATATCACACGGCCGACGACACATCTCCCTAGGTAGGCCATCATGCCAATCATATCCGTTATATGACTCATTCTTAACCTTTCGGTCATCCGTATCCCAAGCTCATATCTACATATGTCAAGCCTGCCAGTCGAACCTTAGTGTATGGCTGTTCAGCAAGGCCATATCTGTATATGCTAGGCTTGCCAAACCCAACCTCATGCGATCGCTAATGTATGTATGACACCCGATCGTCACGGCCTGCCTATCATAAAGAGATCCTTCCAGGCGGTGCCCACTAAGGGAGAATACAATCATGGTATTGAGAGAGATTATCCTATCACGCTACCATCGCATATCTAGCATATTAGCAAGACAGGAAGTAAAACTGTAAATCATACAAGCTATGATCCCCCCTTACATGCAAATTAAAGTTAAAACGCCTTCTACTTTATCTTTTGCAAGTTTTACGTGGCTGCTAAGGGGTTCCGAGAGAGAACCACTTTCTATCCTGCGAAAACAAGCCACAACACCAATCCTGCAATCGTCTCTATTACACCCCTGTCAGGGCCCTCCGTTGCAAACATCTTATAGTCGCTAATGTTAGAGAGACAGACACCCCCCAACCACTTATATGGTACAAGCCATATGTCAAGCGTGGAACCAGTCTCGCGTAAACGTGTAAGGTCGGTCAGGGCAGCTTCATCAGGACATTGCCGCAACGCTAAACGAGTACACGTGGGAGGGTAACAATTGGAGAATTGATGCCCACATCCTAGATGTGTTCTACCCGTACAATACATCTACGCATAGCCTTGCTCTGATACCACTGTTGGGGATCGGTGCAGAAACCGAAATTTTTCCTACCTATGAGTCCCGAACCCAAGATCTATGCTATGCTGATGTATGTAACGAAAGGAATCGGTGTTCATACCTTTGAAGACCGAAAGAGGGAAACGTTCCTCGAACGTGGTTGGCGTAGACTCTGATCCTACGACCTCCCTGTCGTGTTGAAGAACCTCCGACGATGAAGTAGCACCACACGTGTAGTGCCTCGCGGGATTACACACGTACGGTCCAACCGACGTCCCTCCGGGCTCCGAACCAGAAGATCAGCGGAAAGAAGATTGATCTGGATCCTGATTCCGGCAGCGCGACGGCGTCCGTATGATGGTGAAACCCCTAACCAGGTGCAAACTCCAAACCAGGGGAGTCCGCTCTAGGTCGGAGAAAGAGAGAGAGAAAGAACTCAATGGGATGAAGGAAAAAGGGCACCCTACCCATCCTTATATAGGCCAAGGAGGGGGGGGATCCTCCTCCCCTCCCCCATGTGGGACTAAACTCCCAAAGGGGGGGAGAGTGCGGCTAGGGAGAGGGCCAAGGCCCCTCCCTTGGCGCCATGGGCCAAGGGGGGAAACCCCCTTCTCCCCTCATGGGCCTATTTAGGCCCATATGCCTTTTCCACCTTTTTAATTAATATTTAAATCATTTTTAATATTTAATTCTGTCAATTAAATAATAAAACATATTTAAACATTAATATATATTATTTTGAACCTTTCAAAATATCCGGAACAGCTTCCGGCACCTCCCGGTACATTTCCGGTGTTTTCTCTCTTTTCACCGATGATCCCGAATCAATCCTTAATGCATCGATTTCCCTTAAGTGTGACACCCTACGGTTCGGGAAACAGTAGACATGGTCGAGACACTCTCTGACCAATGACCATCATGTGGGATCTGGTTACAATCCTTGATGTGCCCCTACGCTTCCATCGAATAAACTTCATCGCTGTTGAACCGTTAACAATATGACTTGATCCCTTTGTGCTTTGGTACTATGTTTGTCCGAGGTATGACCGTCGGTATCCAATACCTAGTTCTTCCTCGTCTCCGACATAACATGTTTACTCGTCTATGAATATTACATCTCTTGTGACCTAGTCACTTGCTTGCGAGCTATTGATGCAACACCATCGAGTGGGCCCAGAGTACCTATCCGTCACTCGGATTGACAAATCCCGCTCTGATCTATTCCATACTCCTCAACATATCTACTTCGAAATACCCAAGATACACCTTTTCAGTTACCATGTTTCAGTGTAACGGTTAATGCACTCAAAGCATCCTAATAGATAGCAATTATGTATGATCATCACGGTCTAATGATTCAGTCACTATGTTATTAAGTCATCGCAATGCTGAACTTATGTGACTTGATCACACTGCAATGCTTAAGGTGGGTGTGTGTCCATCACATCATTCTCCTAATGATATGACCTCATTGTCAATAGACTATTATGTTCTCATGATCAGGAAACCTTGATCATCAATTGCCCAATGAGCTAGTATGCATGAGTTTAATTAGGGACCAGGTTGTTATATATCACACGTGTTTTAATGTTTCCGCTTAATACAGTTCTAGCACAATATATAACGTATTATGAACAAACAGATATGTGACAAATATCTTTATTAATTTGCCTCTAGGGCACATATCCAACAGTTGCCCCTTTCTCTCTTTTTATTTCCCTTTCTATTTTTTTTCTAATTTTTTGTATTTTTGGTGGCCTCAATGGCTCTTTATATTGAACTCTCATTTGTCCACTTTGGGATCTTTTGTTTTGTCCACTTTGGGATCTTTTCCTCACTTAAGGGCAACACTCTAATTTACAAGAGGGTATAGAAGATCCTTGACACTTTACAAGGTACTGAAATCATAACGAAGATGTAGCTATCATGATGTATGCAATGTATGCCGCTGCCAGTGTAGCAGGAACATGTATGACATGAAGATCAAGTCATGAAGAGGTGGAAGTTGCATGGCAATATATCTCGGAAAGGCTATGGAAATGCCTTGATAGGTAGGTATGGTGGCTGTTTTGAGAAAGGATATAAAGAGGTTTATGATGACGGAGCGTATCATGCCAAGGGTTTGGATGTACCGGCGAAGGTGGACGCCAACTCTCGGATTGAGAAGGAGGCAATGCACGGCACAGGAAAGGCTAGCAAATATGAGGAGGTGGAAGTGTCAACTTTCAATACTTACATTAGTCCGAAGAACTCATGCACTTATTATCGGTAACTCTCAATCTAATGAGGAGGTTCACAAAGAGACAAGTACCCCGAGGAGGAGTGTATGGGGGTTTGGTTATCCTAGTGCATCCTCGACTCATGGTACGTGAGTGTACTCTAATATTCGATCCATCTAGTAGCTAGAGTTCTCAACTAGTTTTGCAGGTTTTGAAAATAAACACGGATTGCCCAAAATACGACACCTATCACTAATAGGCTAGAGCTCTTGACACTAAAAGTTCAAACATTACTCACATCAATACCTCAAAACTATTGCAAGTTACTACTAAAATTAAATAACAACCTCAATTACCTACTTGTCAAAACAAGACATAACTCAGTGCAAAAACCAACTCTCTTAACAAGATAAATATGAAAACTAAAGAGAGTTCCAGCAACAAACTAAACAAAAGCCAAGGCTCTTGCTAAAATTAAAAATAAAAACTAAACATGGCAGTAGCTAAAAAAAGATAAAGAACACACAACAGTAAAAAGATAGGCATGGAGAATCCTATGATGTGTTCTAGATTTTGAAAGTGGAGCGTGTTTCTCTCCCACACAAAGTAAGATGGGGTCTAACTTGTTATGAACAGCAAGCAAAGCTAAAGAAAACTAAAAATAAAACCTAATAGCGAGACGGTCCAAGCATAGCACATAACGCATGAAGTGATAAAAATGTAGTGAGACGAAGGACGAACTGATGATTGTTGTTGGAGAAGGGGATGCACAGGGGTATCCCCAAGCTTAGACGATCGAGTCTCCTTGAATATTTGTTGGGGATGCATGGGGTCATCCCCAAGCTTGAGCGCTTGACACTCTCGAATCTTCTTTCATCATCTTCCATCGCACACTTGAAAACTCCCTTCATACACAATTCATCATAAGCTGATTAGAGAGGTCAGTACCCTTAATAAATAAATTTCCCCCACTCGATATAAAGATATTCTTGAAGAGCTACTGTTTCTCAAGATTGCCAAAAAAAAATTTGCAAAGAAAAAGCAAGCTTAAGGTTTGCAAAAGTTAGGAGAGACAAAACGTGGCAGAATCTGTGAAAAAAAGAACAGCAGGTAGTAGAGAATTTTCTAGGGGCATTTCTGCAACTCAAATCAGAAAACTCAGAACATACGAAAGTTTCGTGATTGTATAGAGCATGTTGTGTAAAACATTCAACTCAAAAAGATGAACTGGTGATTTATTCTGATTTTTTCCGTCACAAGGACAGAATTTGCTTTCTGGACAACATGTCACAACTTTCACTTCCCTTGTCATATGAGGCTATACTTGGCACAAAGCTTGAAAATAAAGATACAATGATGTTGCTACAGTAGTAACAATCATCAAGACCACTAAAAACAGAAGTAAAAACATCTTGGGTTGCCTCCCAACAAGCGCTTTCTTTTACGCCTTTAGGCTAGGCATAAAGATTATAGAAGATGCTCTCACAAGAATAAGAAATTTAAAGCAAAAGAGAGCATTAAGAAGTAAATATGAAACACATTTAAGCCTAACCCTCTTCCTATGCATAGGCATCTTGTAAGAAAATAGATCAAAGAAGCAAAAAGTGACATGCATAGGAAGGTGGAAAAAGAACAACTTCAAAACATTCAACATGAAGAGAGGTGTTTTTGTAATATGGAAGTTTATACAGCCAAACTTCCCTCTCTCGAAATAATTTTCAGTATTATCATTGTAACAACCTAGTTTTCATAAAAATTAAAAAAATTGTTTGATTGTTTGATTGTCTGATTTGTTTGTGGTGTTTTCATCCCCGATTTATCGATCGGCGATTATTTTCCCCCTCTTATCTCGTATCGGACGGAGACCGACCTTTGCCACCCTGACACTCGACCTTTGCGACACCGGGTCTCACCCAATCACCGTCGCGAAAACCGCACGAGACCAGCCGCAGCCAACGGAACGAGAACCCCGTTTAATAATTAAACGGATTATTTTTATAGCGCACCGGAAAGTGTTCTTAGAATGGTTCCAGCGCGAGGTGAACGCCACCGGCTCGACGCACTGATCGCGCAGTTCAAAGTTTTACCCGAATCGGAGGTACTGCGGACCCCCGGCGGTCAGAAACGTGAGCACCGCGCGTGCGAGAGAAAAACCGGGGATGTTTTTGCAAACTGCCAACCACCGGGGCTATATAAAGACCACCACACTCCCACCCCTCTCCAGGGTTTCCCTAGTCCAAAATTTGCAGCCACCCCCTCACAAAACTCAATTTTGCCCATTTTTGCCCAAATTTTAGCCTCCCTGCGATCTGAACCGTTGGATCGGCCGATCCAACGGCCCAGATCCACCTAGCCTCTCCACCTCGTCTCTCTCCTCCAACCTCCTCCAGCCCGTGGGCAGCACCAAGCCGCCGCCGCCGCCGAGCTCCGGCCGCAGCCGGCCAGCCACCCTCGCGCCGGCTCCCCTCCTCTCCTTCCTCTCTGTCTCTTCCTCCTCCATCCCTCCTCCCCATCTCATCTCTCCTCACCTCTCTCTCTCAACAGGAACCGAGCCATGGCCCCTCAAAACTCGAAGCCGCGGCCGCGCCATGGACAGAAGGACCCGAGCTCGGGGCCGGCCGCCACGGCAGCCGCTGGAGGCCCTCTCCACGCGGATCCGCCTCCTCTGTGCCCTGCCCGCCTCCTTGCGCCGCCACGAAGCCACTCGCCGGTGGGAGCCGCCGGCCACCGGAGCCAGCCGCCGGCCGCCGCGTCCTGGTCGGGAGGCGCCCGATCCAGCGCCGGCTGCCCAGCTGGGCCGGCTGCCCCTTGCGGCCCACCCCGGCTTGCCAGGCCGCGGCCCCCCCAAGCCCCTGCAGCCTTAGCCGCCTCTGGCCTGTTGGGCCAGCCCATGGTAGCCCCTTTTTTTTCTCTGCTGTTATTTATTTTATTTTGCTAAGTATGAGTAAACTGTGTGCTGTTTCAGTTTTGCGCTTAAGTTTGTGAGTAATCCGTAGCTCCGATGAACGTGCCCCAAAACGAAAGTTGCTCAGAATTGCGTGTACTATAATTCATCTTTTGTGAGCATTTGAATTTGAGCTCATCTTGATTGTGTAATTGTGTGCTAAAGTGGGCATCAGGCCGTTAACTGCTACAAATTCCTGTCTAGTGCTGCTGTTATTATTTTGTTGCAACTTTGCATGATGTTTGTGACAAATCCATGAGGCCTATTGCATTGATCCTTTTTCTATGTGTTATGCATCATGTGTACTTCATTTCCATGATTTAACTTGTCATGTTTGGGTGCTCTAGCTATATTAAATCTTTCTTCAAAGTGGTGATCCTGATGTTAATGTGCTGCTGTTGCTGAAACTGTTATTTTGTTGCAACTTCGGTTGACGATTGCTTCGCAACCGTTTATCGGAATTGAGTGATTCCATTTGCATATTGTTAAGCATCATGTCTACTTCAATTATATGTATTGAATTGTCATGATATTCTTACTGGTCATATAGATATTTAGCTCCAAAGTTGCTATGCTGCTGTTTTTTTACAGCCACCTCTGTTTTTCACAAAGTCTGTTACTTTGCGATGCCATGTTGTTTGCTTAATATCTTTTGATCTATGATGCCTATTTGCATGATTCTTTTTGCCATGTCTTCCCTGTCATGTCTACTTTAATTTAATATAATTTGTGAGCATGTTTGCATTCATTATCCTGTTTATGCAATGCTCTAAAGTGTGCTTCTTGATGTTGGCAGATTGTGCCCGTAACTTGTTTTGCTTATATCTTTTTAACCGTAACTCCGTTTGGGGTGTTCTTTATATGTAACTTGATTAGTTTTTCGTGTACTTTGTGTTTATGCTATTGTTTGCTGCTGTTAACCAACCTAAAATATGGTTTAGGTCAGAACAGTACCAAATCCTTTAATTGTCGTGTGGCACTTAGTGTATGCCATGTTTAGGTTGTGCCTCACTTAAATTGACTAGCATAGATAGTTTCCTTTATGCTTCACCTCTTGCCCTGTTTGTGTGCTATGCCATGCTTGCTTGAGTTTCCATGTTAATAACCGTTGGTTGATCACCTGTAGCTAAGCAACTTGAACCACCTTAAACGTGCGGTATTCGTCGTGTGTGACCGATACCCCACTTAAATTGTTAGTAACCTTTCTCGACGATAGATCCGTATCGCGTTGCCGTGCCCTGTGTTGTATTCTTGATCTTGTGTTTGCCTCGTAGTAATAGATGCTTGCCCGTTGATTGCTTTCTAGTGTTTATAGTCTTGTGTGCTTCCGCGGGTACCTTCGGAGACGATGCGAGCTTGCGATCAACTACACCTTCGGAACCCGACTTATCAACAGGCAAGGACTATACATTACTTATGATCCATTATATTTCAACCAGCGGTTTGCATGCTAGTCTAGGATAGGTTCGATGTTTGATCCTACCACATGTTTACAACCTCTTTCAAACCGATACAGCCATGTCCCTTCCCAGCAAACCTTGTACTGCTATGTTACTATTGCTCGTTGCTCAGCCCCTGCTTAGTATGCATGCTTAGGATGCTACGATGTTACCCTGTTACTCCTTGGTTTGGGATATCACATTATTATATTGTTGTTGATGATATGATTATTATAATGTTGACTATATTCGACGAAGGATGGAAGGTCTAGGCTATCCCGCCCCGACGCTTTGTTCCATTCGAGTCACCTAGGATCTGAGTTCTGGGTATTGGTTTTAAGACTGAGCGTGCCTAACCGCGTGTGGGATATTATGGGGTCCCCTTTTCTTACCTACGTAGTTTCAAGCATTTCTAGTGGTGGCCCAAGCTGACTTACCATTTGAAACTGTGTGTGTGCTGGTCAGCTGCTAGTAGTTTTTAAACCAACCCGGACCAGCGGAGACATGGTTTCCCTCATGGTCCACCTTTGACCGGCGAGGGCCCGAGGCCTCACATGAGGCGTCTCGATAACCCAAATCCTGTTGAGACGGAAGAGTCCGATCCGAGAGCGTGGCCAGCTTTTGGATTGGGTGTCGACTCCCCGGGGGCCACCCGGATTTGTTCGTTGTTAGTTAGAGGGACCTGTCGTTTCGGATCTCTTGGAACTATATCATAAAATGGTTGCCTGTGATGGGTAGCAACTGAGAGAGATGGGCGTGCGTGCGGAGCCTTGTAATGGGCAGTTGGTACACCCCTGCAGGGTTAAATCTTTTCGAGAAGCCGTGTCCACGGTTATGGACGACTTGAGACCTAGTGCTTGTTCATAGACAACAACAACTGAGATAATCTTAATATAACTTGATCAACGTGCGTGTGCCTTGAATGCTTCTTCTTCGTCGGGATGCGAAGAGGAGGACAAGGATAGGATAGGTGTTATGATTGCGACAGTAGTTGATAGCAAGACTTGTTGGAGGCGATTCCTCATCGAATGCTTGGCTTCTTATCTTACTCTCTAGATCGTTAGCCACTTCATAAATGCTAGTGCGGCAACAACCTCACCACTTACCCCTTCCTTACCATAAACTACTAGTTGTCCTAGAATGACGAGTGATGAAGTCCTTGCTGGGTCAGATGACCACTACAGTTGGATGCTGAGTACCTCTGTACTCATGATACTACCCCCAAACTCTTTTCAGGGTTCTTGATCGACAACAGGTATGGTGATCGACGTTTCACGTGGAGACTCGACGACGACTAGTTAGGCGGATCCCGGCGGAGGGCCTGGACCCGTGTGGTTATGGGTTCGATGTTTTTCTCTTTGCCAGTAGGCATTTGATTGTAGTCTGTACCCAGACATGTATCTTCCGCTGTTGTATTGCATTTGAGGCAGTTGTATGCCGATTGTATGAGATGTTGTATCCTTGTATCTGTAATGTTGTGATATCATGATGGAAATCCGGGGCATATGGCTTCGTCATATGTCGTGGTGGGACCGATATGTGCTTCGTCCTCGGATCTGGATGGAAACATCTAGATCTGGAACAGTACCGCATATCGGGCCTTACAATCATGAACAACATCAAGAATATAACTATCACATAAATCATGTTTTCATGATCTACAAGCACACGTGTATAGTTTTCAGCACTGTCTTTAGGATTATAAGATAAATGCAACCCATCACATTGAGCCTTGATAAGAGCACAATTCTCCGGAATATGAGTTGGAGATTTCAAAAGGATAATAGGACAATCAATTGTGGGTGAAATAGAAAAAAATTCATGCTTAACATGAGGAACTATAACAATTTCATCTCCGTAAGCATCATCCATAGTGGCATCACGGCCATAAGCATAGAAGGCATCAACTTCATCAAAAAGGGATATTTCAAAAGAATCCATGGGATCATAACACTCATATAAGGTAGGAGTCAAAGAGTTACTCTCGTTAGATGGTAGACGTGGATGGCTCCATTCTTCCTCCTTTTGTTCGTCACTCTCCTCCTCTTTTTCATCCAAGGAGCTTTCAGGTTCAACAATTTCTTCTTCCATAGAGTCCTGCAAATCATTAGTCTCTTCCTTTGGGGGAGAGACTCTCTCAAGATGATCAGTAATATAATAATTTTCATCGTAATTTTCCAAACAATAGTTAAGTATAGCAAGACTCTCAGATTTGTAAGGGGCATCATCAATATTTTTAAGAAGAGAAGTAATTTCATAGGCACCCTTATAAGCAACAAATTCTTCTATTTCCTCTGCATCATAAAAATCATAGTTTCTCTTAGCATAAGAAGCTAAGGTTTCATCATCATTGTACTCACATTGGAAAGCAAGGTGTTTGTGCCTCATAAAGCAACAAGATTCATCCCTTCAGAAAGATATATTATATATTGAGCACAAGTTTCTAGCATACTCATACTACTGATGCATTTGTTTCCATAAGTGTATCCCCTTTTGAGACAGGCGGTGTTCCTTGTACCACTTTTGTTGATCCTCGGTGAATCCTCCATGCCAATAAGATCTGGTTTCAAAGAAGTCAGACATTGATTGGCAAGTAAGGAACTAGACATACTATTATTATTATTTTGGATTTTTGATAAATGACACGAAGATAAAAACTGAAAGGTAAACTAACAAGACTAAAAAGTAAAGGTAAAAGGCAGTGTGCAACTCCCGTATCTTATCACTCGAAGTCCCCAGCAACGGCGCCAGAAATTCGCTTGATACGCGAGAGAGGATTGCTTCTCGCCCTTCGTTGGTTACCCCAAGTGGAAGGTAAGATGCAGCGTAGCAGCAAGTTTCCCTCGGTGAAGACACTGCATTAAAAGAACTTTGCGTAAAGTAAACAATCCTTGTAACCACGGTTACAAGCACCGTTGTTTTCCCCCTTGTGGCCACAACACATCCCCTAGATTCATGTTTCTGTCACTCAAGCGTGTCATCAGGGGGCATGTACCCACAATCGAGCATAACGTTCCCTCTTGGAGTCACTACCTACCACTTGGCCAAAGCAATAAATAGCAACGGAGAACATGCAAGAATTACTTCAGAAAAAAAATACAAAAGATAAGAACCAATTATATTACTCTATCACAATCTGAACATAATCTCATAATCCATCATATCCCATCAAACTCAGCATAGAAAAAGCAGAAAGAATTACATATGTGCCTCGATCATGTAGGGCAGCTCACTAGGTCTAAACCATGAAGAACAAAGAGGGGAGGAAAACATCACATAGCTACTGATCACGGACCCATGGTCCAAGGTAGACTACTCACGGCTCATCCTGGAAGCGTCCATGGTGGAGGAGAAGCTCCTGGAGGTCGATCCTCGCTCCGACAGGGTGCCGGGAAGGGTACTGATGGTGCTCCCGATCTTGGAAGCGCGGCGGCGGCGGAACAGAGGCGAGATTGCAAAATAGGGTTCTTTCTTCGTAGTTTCCCTGTCATAGAGAATAAATAGGCGAAGGGTGGCAGCCAGGGGGGCCACCAAGGGTCCAGGCGCCCCCCTGGCGCGGCCAGGCCCCTGGCCGCGCCAGGTCGCCGCCTGGGCCCCTGGTGGTAGTCCTTTGGCCCCACTTGGGTGCTTCTGGAAGACTCCGTTACGCTGATTTTTTATCCGATTTTCCCGAATTTTTTGAGCATTTTTAATATGGGGGAAACCTGGAATAGAAAAACAACAGAAAACAGGAACTGTCACTGGGGTGCACTTCGTTAGTAGGTTAGTCCAAATATGATCAAAAGTGTATGAAAGTGTATCTAGATCATAGCAATATCACACAAAACATGCATGGAGCGAGCAGAAATTATCGATACGTTTCAGACGTATCATACCCCAACAGTTTTCAAAACAACCCGGTCCAGCAGAGACATGGTTTGTCTTGTTGGCCCACACCAGGGAGCTAGGGGGTTGTCCGCATGGTTTGGGCAACTAACCCGACCTCATCCAGACGGTAGAGGCCGATTCGAGAGCGCGGCCGGCTTTTGAGTTGGATGTAGACTCACCGGGGGCCATCCGGAATTGTGCGATGTTAGTTAGAGGGACTCTGACGTTCCGTATTTTCAGCCGTTTACCCAGCCAAGTGGAAACCGGGCGTACATGCGAAGCGTATGATGGACAGTTGGTACACCCCTGCAAGGTTAAATCTTTTCGAAAAGCCGTGTCCGCGGTTATGGATGACTTATGACCTACTCCTTGTTCATAGAATAACATCAACTTAATCATGCTTATAAAATTGCCAACGTGTGAGTTGCCTTGATTGTTCTTCTTCGTCCGGGGCGACAAAGAGGGGACAAGGTTGTGTTATGTTTGACGTAAGTAGATGGAATAGAGTCCTATTGATGCGATCATCAACGAGTTCTTGGATCTTCCCTTACTCTAACTAGATCGTTAGCCACTCATATATGCTAGCGCGGCTGGAACCTCAACCACTACCTGTCCTTACCATGAGAAGTTAGTTATACTGCATTGATATATACTCACCTCTTGCATTTTCTTTCACGCTATGTACAAAGTTTGGGCCCTCGGACTACTACTTCGACACGAGCACCGACAAGTACTTCGTGGAGGTTCCGCCGGAAGAGGATGACCACGACTTCATAGAGTAGGCCTACAGTTGGGTTTCGACGATCCGCGGGTGGACTGCATGTTTGTGTGCAACCCTCTCTAGGGCCATTTGGATCTTGACCGTACCCGGCCGTGTTTGTCTTCTTCATGATGTTATGATGTACTGTTGGATCTTATGATCTCTGAGATGATGTAATAATACCAGTGGCGAGTGTATGCCCTGGACTTATATATTTTATGTCTTAGATTTGTTCATGCTTCATTTACCTGTTGTCGAGAATCCGATAGCGATACGAGTGCGAGTATCGTGCGTCGGTGGCCACTTATTCGCTTCTATCTCAGGTGGGACGCGAAAGCGACTAACTTGAGATAGTTCCGCATCGGGGGACTTTCAACTTGGTATCAGAGCAAGATTGACTGTAGGACCCCTTACTGGCGGAAGTCGAGTCTAGAAACTATTTTGTAGTTACTATAAAAAAGTTGGAGAGTAGGAACTCTTTCTTTTTCTTCTTACCCCATCCTCCCACCCCTTTTTCCGTGAGGAAGTGAAACGCTGTTTCTCTCTCTACAACTTATCCTTTCAAAACCAATCTAGGTTCTCGTTTACATGGGGATCCGATTCCTCTATAATTTTTTGCTAGCGACGAGAAGGGTTGGCATACGTTGAGAACACTGAGCCGCCACTTGGGGTTGGCAGCTCCACCTCTCTTACGGCGTACCTCAGGTGAAACTCCTATACAGGGATGGTTGGCATCCTCCGTAGGTGGTTCCTCCCCCTATAGGAGACCGCTTCGGCGGGCCGCTCAGGGCAGATGTCTCAACGTTCAGGTCTTCAACCACTCGTATATATTGTTGTGTGCTCGCTAGCAGATTATTATCTTGGATTTAGATGATCTCGGTTTGGGGATTCAAGTAGAACCTAGCTTTCGGACTTTCCGGGTTAACCTTGGTGGATATTCAGCTTTCGGCTTCCTCATACCTCATGAGGAGGTTTTGTTGTCAATATTGCTTTATCTTCTAGTTTCATCAAAATTTCTTCCATGTTCTCATAAGTGTTCCTGTATACAGGATGCCGAGAGGGAACATGCCGACGTCGGAGAACCTTATCCTTGGGGAGGCTGTGGCCGCAGTGGCTCAGGGCAAAACTGCGATCTTGCAGATGCTCCAGAACCAGACCGCCTAGAGGAATGATCGACCACAGCACACGACCTTGCAGCAGTTCCTCGCTATCAACCCCCCAGGTTCTCAAAGGAACGAGACCCGCTGGAGGCGAATGATTGGCTGGTAGAGATCAAGAAGCACTTCAACGCGAACACCGTCAGGCCAGTCGACTACGTCACCTTCGCCTCCTTCCAGCTTCAGGGTGCAACAGCCAGCTGGTACACTACCTACAAGGCCAACAAAGGTGATGTTGTGATCACGTGGGAGGACTTCGTCACAGACTTCAGAGTAGCGCATATTCCGAGTGGCTTGATGGTCAGGAAAAGAGAGGAGTTCTTGACTCTGAGACAGGGTGAGAGGTCAGTCCAGGAGTACAACCTGGCCTTCGCCAGGCTCGCCAGGTACGCTCCCGAGGAGCTCTCCACAGAGGCCAAGCGGATTTCCAGGTTCCGCGGAGGTCTCAACACAGAGATCAAGTATGCACTCACCCAGTGCAACCCTATGCTGTTCTCACAGTTCGTGGATTCAGCTATCCGCCAAGAGTCAGCCAGAGCCGAGTGGGACGCAGACAGAAAGCGTCAGAGAGAGTACATCTCGGCAGCGATGGTCCACAAGAAGGCAAAGACTTGGGTCACAAAGGCGCCACCATAGAGACAACAGTTCCAGCCGAGGGGGCACTTGTTTGCACTTTTTCCCGCACTCCCGTCCCAGTTTAGCAGCCCCCTCGCTCTACACCACCACACGCGAGTCCACCCAGGCCGCAACCCCAACCCAGGTCGGGTGTGATCTGCTACAAGTGTGGAGAGCCGGCTCACACTTCTCCCAATTGCATCGATCCGCGCTTTGCTCAGCTCCCACCGCCCCCACCTCGCTCTACTCCGAGCACTGCGATGGCGAGGGCACACCCACATGCAGTTCGAGTAGACAACATGATGATGACAGATGCGCATCAGTCTTCAGATATCGTGATTGGTAGGTTTCTTGTTAATTCTGTTCCTGTAACTGTGTTGTTCGATTCCGGAGCTTCCCACTCCTTTGTTTCTCAGTGATTCGCGCACGACCAGGTTCTCACCTTGGAGGACTTGCCCAAGTTCCTGCCTATTGTTTCACCCAGTTCCAAGTTCACTTCTTCTATCTGTGCTCCATTTGTGAGGGTCACTATTCAGGGTTGCCATTTCCCAGCCTCACTCATCGTTTTTCCTAGTTCTGATATCGATGTCATCTTGGGTATGGACTGGCTTGTGCAGCACAAGGCGAACATTGATTATTCGACCAGATCCGTGAGGTTGACACACGATTCAGGTGTAGTAATCTGGTATACTTGTGGCTCAATGGCAGGAGCAACAAAGTTGTATGCCTTGAATGCAGGAGTAGCACCTTTTCTTGAAGAAGTCAAAGTTGTCTTTGAGTTTCCAGACGTCTTCCCAGAGCAGTTGCCAGGTATTCCCCCAGTTCGAGCTATTGAGTTCGTTATTGAGCGAGAGCCTGATACATAGCCGATTTCTCGGCATCCGTACAAGATGTGTTCAGAAGAGTTGATTGAGCTCAAGAAGCAGTTGACAGAGTTGGAGGCAGCGGTTTCATCCGCGCGAGAACTTCCTCTTGGGGTGCCCCAGCTTTGTTTGTAAAGAAGAAAGATGGGTCTAGCCGCTTGGTCCACGACTATCGTGGCATCAACAAAAAGACCATCAAGAACAAGTACCCTTTACCCCGCATCAATGATATGTTCGAACAGATGAATGGGGAAAAGGTGTTTTCCAAGCTTGACTTGAGGATGAGGTATCACCAAATCCGTGTTCGTGAAGAGGACATTCCCAAGACCGCTTTCAGCACACGTTATGGGCTGTATGAGTTCACAGTCATGACTTTTGGCTTCTCAAACGCCCCTCCAACATTCATGAGAGGTATGAACTATTTGTTCCAAGAGTGGCTCGATGTGTTTTTCATCCTCTACCTCGACGACATTCTGGTGTATTCCAAGTCAGAGGCTAAACACGAGGAGCATCTTCACTTGGTGCTGCAGAAGCTGAGAGAGCACCGGTACTATACCAAGTTCTCAAGTATGAGTTTTGGCTCGACAATGTCAACTTTCTTGGCCATGTCATTTCCTCTGAGGGTATTGCGAATGATCCAGAGCTAGTCCACACTATTCAAGAATGGGCTCCACAGAAGAATGTGAAGCATCTAAGGATTTTCCTCAGCCTCACCAGCTATTGCAGGAGATTTGTGCAGAATTTCTCCAAAATACCAAAGCCAATGATAGAATTGTTGTGCAAAGGCAAACGATACACTTGGTCACCGGCTTGCCAGTTAGCCTTCGAGGAGTTGAAGAAGAAGTTGACCACAACTCCAATTCTCACACCGTCAGATGAGTCACAAGCTTTTCAGGTGTTTTGTGATGCCTCATTGCAAGGTCTAGGCGGAGTTTTTATGCAAGGCAAGAACATTGTGGCCTATACCTCACGGCAGTTGAAGACGAGTGAGAGGAATTATCCCATGCACGACTTGGAGCTTGCAGAAGTTGTGCACGCCTTGATCACTTGGCGACACCTCCTCTTAGGGAGGAAGGTGGATGTGTTCACCAACCACAAGAGTCTGAAGTACTTGTTCACTCAGCCAAATCCGAACTTGAGGCAAAGAAGATGGCTTGAAACCATTACTGAGTACACGGTTGATATTCAGTACACGCTTAGGAAGGAGAATGTAATAGCGGAGACGCTGAGCCGCAAGGGCGATTGCAATAACATCCAGGTGTAGAAGATCGACCCTGATTTGTGTGAGTCCTTTCGCAGGCTCAATCTCGAGCTAGTTCCAGCAAGCTACCTTGCCAACCTTGTGGTAGAGTCCACTATTCATGAGAAGATCCGTGAAGCTCAGTCTGGCAGCTCAATGATTCAAAATATCAAACAGGGTATTGTTGCCTCAGTTCCCAAGTGTGGTTGCTTTTCAGTGCATAATGACGGCACCGTGTTCTTTGAGGAGAGAGTTGTTGTTCCCAAGGAGGGAGATCTCAGAGAGGTCATCATGAAGGAGACCCATGATTCCAAGCTATTGATTCACCCCGGCAGTACAAAGATGTATCAAGATCTCAAGCAAAGCTTTTGGTGGACTCGTATGAAGCGGAATGTTGACCGTTTCATGTCTCAGTGTGATGTGTGCAGGAGAGTGAAGGCACATCACCAGAAGCCAGCAGGGCTACTTTAGCCACTTGAGATTCCGGAGTGGAAATGGGATCATATAGAGATGGATTTCATCACAGGCTTCCCTTTGTCGCAGAAGAAGAACAATGCCATCTTTGTCGTCATTGACAATCTTTCTAAAGTTTCCCACTTCTTTCCAGTGAAGGACTCCATTTCAGCAGCTCAGTTGGCGGACTTGTATACCTCAAGAGTTGTATCTTTGCATGGCATTCCCAAGAAGATTAGTTCTGATAGAGGCAGGCTTTTCACCTCCAAGTTCTGGCAGGCCTTTCAAAAGGCGATTGGTACGAAAGTGTTGTTCAGTACCGCTTATCACCCTCAGACCAGTGGGCAGGTCGAGCGCGTGAATCAAATCCTCAAGGACATGCTTCGAGCATGTGTCATTTCCTTTGGCATGAAATGGGAGGAATGCATGCCGTATGCTGAGTTTTCTTACAACAACAACTATCATCCAAGTCTGTAGGCAGCACCTTTTGAGGTGTTGTATGGCCAGAAGTGCAGGACACTTCTGAACTGGTCCGAGACAGGAGAAAGGCAATTGTTCGTCCCAGATGTGATCCAGGAGGCAGAGGATAAAGTGAAGATTATTCGAGAGCACCTCAAGGCAGCACAGTCAAGGAAGAAGGCCTATTATGACAAAAGGCACCGAGGTGTAGCTTTCCAGATTGGTGATTGGGCATACCTAAGAGTGTCTCCTTTGAGGGGAACTCACCGCTTCGGCATAAAAGGAAAGCTTGCCCAAGATTCGTCGGACCCTTCTATATCTTGGAGACTAGGGGACCTCTCGCCTTTCGGCTTGAGCTTCCCGAAAGTCTATCGATGGTGCACAATGTGTTTCATGTGTCCCAGCTAAATCAGTTCTTCAAGCAGCCAGAGCAGGCCGTTGACTTGGGCGAGATCAAGCTGAGTGCAGACCTTTCCTACTCAGAGCGTCCGGTCCGTGTTCTTGAGACTTACGAGCGCAAGACTCGCAACAAGACCGTCAAGTTCATGAAGGTACAGTGGGCACATCATTCAGAGAAGGAAGCAACTTGGGAGCGTGAAGATCATCTCCGTTCCGAGTATCCAGAGTTGTTTCAGGCTTAGATCTCGGGACGAGATCCTGCGTTGGTGGGGGAGAGCTGTAATAGCCCAGAAGCAGTTTTATATTCCAAGTTGTATTTTTGCTTCCATCAATGGCTTTGAAACTTGTTATGATGCAAGAAGATGTAATTCCATGTGATCATTGTAAATGCCAAGGAGTTTTGAGTTCATTTGATTTGCTTTTGAGTTCAAACAAAATGGTTCAAGAAGGGTGTTTGAGGAATTTTTTCATGTTGCATGTGTGCTCCCCTTGACCCCAAAGTTGGCATAGCCCAATCCTTCCCCTTCCCAAGACTTTTAAAAACCTTGCACCAATATTTTAGCCCCCAAAGATGTGCGTCCTTATTCAAAGTGAATTTGAATTTCAAAATGGCCCCACATTTTGTTGCTCCAAAATTGGTCTAACCAATTTTATAACATGGAGAATGTTGCAAGGGTTCAGAAATATATTTTGATATGTTTTTATCTGTTATGGTTTGCCCTCAAAAAGTCTTGGAAGTTATCTATTTTATTTTAAATGGAAAAAGTTTCCTTTTCTTTCCTTGGAGGCAGAGGACCTGCCAGGCCCAGCCCAGCAGGCCTCTCCGCCCTTCCCCGCAGCTCAGACAGCCCATGCGACCGAAGCGGTACGCGGGGGCAGCTGTGGATGTTGGATCTGAATCGGGCGGCCATCCTTCGTCGCCTTTCTAGCATGTCGGCGGTTCCCCCTCCGCTCTCTCTCACACCAGCGACGCCGTCGACGTCGATGCCGGCCAGCGTGGCCAGGAGAGCCTCCCCCATTATATTGAGCACGCCTGATACGGTGAGGAAGATAGTTCTCTCACTTCTTGTTGGTTTCCCTCGGTGAAGATACCAAGGTTTGTCTCCAGTAGGACTCGCAGATATACAAGAAGGTGGTAAAGTGAACAATGGCGCCGTTCAAAACTCAAGGTTGCTTACTTCACCTGGACCTGCACACACAGCAAATAACTTTTCTCCCAATGAGTACAGAGGAGTTGTCAATTCCTCCAGCCTTGTTGTTTACAAAGGATCAATGCAAGAGATAATAATAATGGCAACTGTAAGTAAGAACTGAAAGTAAATTGAGGGTGTAAACGATGGTGAAAATATGGACCGGGATCCCATGACATTCACTAGTGATGTCTCTCTCCCAAAAGACGATAAAAGTGCTAGCGAGGTAAAAAAATCACAGCTGGGCCATTGACAGGATTATAAACGCACCGCAATGCTAACTATGCTATAAAAGAAAGGAAGAGGCTCAAAAGCAATGGGAAGTACGCCAAGGTAAGTAGACCGAAATCCATCTGCATCTACTACGAATCGTCCACCTTGAGATATCTATCCAGAACATTTCACTGGTATTAAGTTGCGAATCCCACCCAAAGTGTAAACTCAAAGCAACAAACAACTGCATTAAAATAACTATGCGTAAAGTAAACAATCCTTGCACACGCAGGTACAAGCACCGTTTTTTATCCCTGGTGGCAGCAGCACATCCCCTAGTCTCATGTTTCTGTCACTCAAGCTAGACATCAGGGGGATGAACCCACAATCAAGCATAACGCTCCCTCTTGGAATTGCAACAAATCACTTGGCCAAAGCAAAATATGGCAACGGAGAACATGAAAGAATTAACTTAAGAACACAAATATAAAAGAGAACTAAATATATTCCTCATCACAATCTGAACATAGTCTCATAATCCATCAGATCCCAACAAACTCAGCATAGCAACACAGAAAATTACAAAGGTGCCTCGATCATGTGAGGCAGCTCACGAGGTCTCGAAAGTGGAGGCACAAAGAGGGGAGGAGAACATCACATAGCTACTGGTCAAGGACCCATGGTCCAAGGGGGACTACTCACAAGACATCCGGGAGGCGTCCATGGTGATGGATGGTTTCCCGGAGGGGATTCCTCCTTCCGGCAGGGTGCCGGGGCAGCTTCTCCTAGCAGCCCCGATCTTGAAACGGCGGCGGCAGCTGTACAGAGAGGAGAACGGGAATAGCAGATCGATATTAGGGGTTTCCTCCGCGGGGGCTAAATATAAACCAAAGGGGGCACTGAGAGGGGCCACAGGGCAGCCAGGAGGCCTCTTGGTGCGAGCTAGGGTGGTGCAGCGCCAGGGACCCTCCTGGGGCCCTGGTGGGTCCACCCCCTTCCATCTTTGGTTCTTTGGGAAGCTTCCGGGTCGCTGATTTTTTATGTAATTTTTCCGGAATTTATTTGGCACTTTTAATGGCCGGAAAACCTAAAATATAAAAACAGCAGAAAACAGGAACTGGCAACTGGGTGCACTGAGTTAATAGGTTAGTCCAAATATGATAAAAAGTGTATGAAAGTTCAAGTAAAACATGGCAAAGTCAAACAAATCATGCATGGAGCAAGCAGAAATTATAGATACGTTTGGGACGTATCAACGCCTCCAGCTCCATGGAACCCTAGGTTCCCCATTTTCTCCCCTCTTTCTCCGAGTCACCGTCGCCAGGGCCGAGGGGCACCTCCCCTATTCCCGCCGGTGAGGCTCCAATTCGCCGCCGTCTCACCGTATTTCTGACTGTGCGCTCACGTGCGCGACCTCCAAGCTCACCCACGTCTTCTCTTCGCAGGAATTGCCTGCACGGTGCCCGTTTCTAAGCCGTGCCTCATCGACGTCCGTTGCGGCCTTCTTCTTCCCCAACGCCGTCCGATTCTACATCTTCTTCCCCGACTTGCGCGAGGTCGTCTGCGAGCACCCCTAGGTGAGATTCGCGCCTTCCCTTTCCTGTAGCTCGCCGCGTAGGCTTCCCGCGTCGTAGGGATTCGTCAGGTGCGCATTCCTCGTCGCCGACAAGCCGTGCATGATCGCCGTCCCTGTGGCATAACCCGCACGTGCTCGCGCGCACTCTTAGTCAGCCCATCGCGCGCCTATGGCACCCACGGAGCGACCTTGGGCTCGGGTTGCAGTCGTCGTAGCCGTGTCTGACGAGATGTAGTCGGTGCAGTCACCGCCGAGTTGCTGCAGATGAGAAAGGCGCCATCTTCTCGCCGTTGAGGACACATCCGGGCACCCACGTGTTCATGGTGATGCCCTGCATCGTTTGCAAGAAGCCGTCGAGTTCTAGCCGGCATGAGCTCGTCGGATTTGTCGCCGGAACAGGGTGTGCATGCCACTGTTGCTGTCTTTGAACCCGTCGCAGCCATGTTCTTCCGGTGAGAATAGCAAGCGGGCTAGCGCACCATCGTGGCCGCGCGTAGCTGGATGTGGCATCTCGCGATCCCGAGTAGCCGCAGTGCTGCCGGTGCCGTGCCGGCGAGGCCAGCGCCACCACAAGTTTCATCGCCGTCGGGTGCTTCAGAGTTTCAGTTAAGTTGGGGGTATAGCTTATCTTTGCTGCGTCTGCTGTTTGTTCAGAAACACAAGCGTAGTGAAGTGGCTTGGGAGAGAAGTTTGCACCTGGGAGACCTGGGTTCGAATCCCTGGCTCCCCCTCCTTTTCTTTTAATTTTGAGGGGCTGACAGGTGGGCTCCCCATGTAAGTGAGGTGCTGCCCGAGTGGGCTGTGGGCTGAGCCCACTGGTGTAGCAGAGAGAGAGGGAACTGGGCGAGATTTCCCGAGACCAGCCCAGCTCGGGCTTTCCCTCCATTTTTCCTTTTTTCTTTTTCTGTTTGAATTTGATTTCAAATTCAAATTCCCCCTGGTTTGCATGTTTGAGTGACCCCTGGACAATTTGGGGCATCCCATATATGTTTTTGGGGTAGGAGAAGCTACTGATCACCGTGGTGAGGTCAGAACATGGGCTTGACCAACTTACAAATGAAGATGTTGGCCATCCTCATTTTTGTTGCTTTTTTCCTTTCTTTTCTTTTGCTCTTTCTTATTCCTTTGAAATCATTTGTGGTTCCACCACAAGTGTTTTATTCATTGATCATGCATTGTTTTTATGATCTTGCCATGTCACTTACACCAGAGTTAAGGCTATGACCAAAGCCATAAAAACATTAATAATTGCATATGGAGTCTGTTGACGTGTCGTCAACACCTTCATTTAAACTTGACTAGATAGGGTCACACCATGTCCAAATTAAACTTGATCATTCCATCCATGCTTGTGCATTTCATCTTGATGTTTACTTGTGGTGTTTCTCTTGCAGGTACCGTACTTTAGAGCCTGAGCTTACGGAGGAGACCTACGTGGATCTGTCCAAACCGAGCCCGAGGACCCTGCTACGTCTGCTCCGTCGACTACTTATCCAGGCAAGGGGGTTTATATATCATTCCTTATAGCTTTCAGCTCTCTTGCCTAGCGGTATCTACAATGGTTGTTTGATACTACCACCATATACTTGTGCCTCCCAATTAAACACCAGAACAACCATGCCCCCACATCCTAGCAAAACCTTGTTAGGCTATGTACCTTGCTTGCTTAACCATTGCTTAGTATGTGTAGGCCCTTTAGCCGCTGCTTACACCCATTGCTGCTTGGTGGTTTATCATGCTATTATCAGAAATTGGTTGATATTTATTATTACGATGTTAAATTATGTTAACTTAATGCCCATTAGATTTATTCTGCGTAAATCAAGGGATTTCCTGATGTTAGCCATTATCGTGCGACGCCTTGGGTTTCGGGCTGAGGTCCCTTATAAATAGGCCTCCCATACCCATCTGTTTATTCTACTCCGTCCGCATCTTCTCTTCGTCTTCTTCCTTGCGTAGCGAATGTCCTGAGCTTCATCCTTATTGCTGCATCGAGCTTCTCTCTTCTCAGCGGTCGCGAGAAATGGTCTGGGGCCGTGCCACTCCCACACACTACTCGAGTAAGTCCTCATCCCCTATCTCTTCCTACGATTTTTTGCTCATCACCATTGTTGCGGAACTTCAAGATTTTACCGTTTTGATAGACTGAGGTAGTTTAGCGGAAGATCTCACCATGCATGTTGGTAGATAGGTTAGGATTTCCTATAAACCATTCCGCGTCTATTTCTTGCTTGAAAGATTTTGCAGATCCATAGTTCCCAACCGCTTAGGGTTTCCGTAGGTTTACAGATCCGTTCATATTTTTGTTTATTTTCCTGAGCCTGGTAGATCCATCTGTTTCAGCATAATCTGTGAAATCTGTTTGTACAGTTGTCATAGAGTCGGTTTTGGTCCGACTCCGCAAATTTTTAGCCGAGGCCACTCCTTGCTTGTCTTTTGCCAGTTTCTGAGTCGGCTCAGTAAACATCATTTTTTATCTGCTAGGTCTGACTCTTGCAACATGGGTCACAAAGTTGCTGCCGTTAATAAGGCGGCAGGCAAAAAGCCGCTAGTCCCAAAGCCACCAGTCTAAAGATCAACTTTAGAATCCAACTGGGCAAAAAGTCAAGTTACTCTGGAGCAGTTGAATAAGATGGTGGCAGATGGAATCCTTCCTCCTCAGACCGAGATCAAGTGGCGATACCCTCGAGATGAGACTCGGCCGGAGCCTAAGGAAGGCGAAGTCGTCATTTTTGTTGATCATGTGACCCGGGGGTTTCGTGCTCCTGGGTCAAAATTCTTCAGGAGTGTGCTACACTGTTACAAGCTGCACCCTCAGGACTTGAGCGCTAATTCGGTGCTCAACATATGTCATTTTGTGCTCTACTTGCGGATCAAGCCGACTCTAGGTTTGTTTGCAGACTTTTATTACCTCAATAAGAAAACCGAGTGTAGTGGTGGGCCGGCTTTGGAGTGCGGTGGAGTCACCATCTAGAAGCGGGCCAAATCAATCTTTCCTGCTCCCAAGTTTGTCAAGCAAAGTGAAGGATTGGCAGAAGTCTTATTTCTACTGTACTTTGGAGGGTATCAAAGGTGAGCATCCTCTGCCCGGCTTTCATGAGAGCCGGTTGGAGTTTCATGGCGGTTTGAACCTTTTCCCCTCGGATGTTCATCAGAAGAAGAACGAGCCGATTCTTTCTCGGATGAGGGCTCTGCTGGCTCACGGGCTCACTGGCAGAGACCTAACTAGGTGCTGGGTGGGTTGTGATACGTCCCAAATGTATCTATAATTTATGCTCGATCCATGCATGATTTGTGTCATATTGCTATGATCTAGATACACTTTTGATCATATTTGGACTAACCTATTAACTCAGTGCACCTGATACGTCTCAAACGTATCTACTTTTCCAAACACTTTTGCTATTGTTTTGCCCTCATTCTTGCATGATTTGGACGAAACTAACCCGGACTAACGATGTTTTCAGAAGAGCTGTCTGTATGGTTTTATTGTGCAGGAAAATGGATTTTTAGGCGTCTCAGAAAATTCCAGGAAAAATTACAGAAAATCCACGCACCCGAAGGACCATTGTGCCCGAAGTGGGGCCAGAGGGCAGCCAGGGGCCCCCAAGTGCCCTGCTGGCGCGGCCCCACCCCTGGCCGCGCCAGGAAGCCGCCTGGGAGGGTCCACCCCCCTCTGGTGCCCTACTTCGACTCCTATTTATTCCCGTGGTGGGAAAACCCACGAACAGAAGTCGTTTTCCCAATTCTCGTCGTGGAGCCGCCGCCACCCTCTGTTCTTCTCCGAGAGGGCTAATCTGGAGGCTGTTTTGGCCTCCGGTGAGGGGAGATCATCGCCATCGTCATCATCATCACCACTCCATCCTCCCTCCATGACTTCTCCTTTCATGTGTGAGTAATTCCCTGCTGTAGGCAAAGGTGATGGTAGGGATTGGATGAGCTAGATCATGTAATAATTTATCAGATTGTTGGGGGCATGTTGCCTATCAACTAGATTGGTGTTTATCATATTTGCTTCAACTTGTTGCTCTTAATGGTTTTCACTTTGGGCCTGAGTGCCATGTTTTCAGATCTGAACCCTATGTGTTTGCATGAATATATTATGTTCTTGATCTTATCCACAAGTTGTATGCACTTGTTATAGTCCGGAACCGGCGATCCCAAAGGTGACAGCTTGGGACACCAAAGGGGACGGACTATAGTTTGAGGATTCCGTGTATCAATTTATTGTTAATGCTTTGTTCCGGTGCTCTTTGACAGGAGCACCTTAATCTCCATAAGTTCCTTTTGGCCCCGTTCGTAGCGGGATGGTAGGACAAAAGATGTTGTGCAAGTTCTTATTGCAAGCACGTACAACTACCTGTGGGGTACATGCCTGATGTTTGATTTATGCGTAGATGATCATTGCTTTTATGTGTGCCTTGCCCCAAGTTAAATACATGATGTGTCTTATCCATGCAGCACCCAACCATCCATCTCCCTAGCCTACAATGTTTTTAATTCTACTGGTTACTAGTTGTTTGCTTTCGCTGTTTTACTGTCGCTTTTTCACCACCACTATTTCCGTTGCTACCATCACTTCCATATCGCAGTTACTATTAACATCTTGTTGCAAGTAAGTGTATCTCAGGTGCGGCGGAATTGACAACTCCATTGTCAAAGCTTGTGGGTATTCTTTGGCTCCCCTTGAGTCGAATCTATAAATTGGGTTATTCTTACCCACGAAGACTATCTCCATCCCCTGCAGTTGTGGGTTATCAAGCCTGTTTTCTGGCGCCGGTTCCGGGGAGCATAACTTTATTCACAAGTCTACCTGAAGTATTTTACCTGCTGCAATTTATCCGCTATGGGTAAGAAAGAAGACCCCAAGGTCCCGATCTTACCATCCCGTACAAGGAAAGGTACTATTCTGAACACTAGTGCTACACTTGATTCACCTTCAGTTATGAGTAAGTTTGCTTCACCTCCACCACATGATGCTTCTACTGAATCCATTACTATGTCCGATACTAATGATGATGCTTCCACTACTCTTGATGATACTAGTTTCCTTGGTCACAATATTGAAACTCAGACTGCTAAGGTTGCAAGAGAATCCGAGACTGAGACTCCTGCTACCTATATTCCTACTTGCAAAACCTTTGGTTATCCAGACTTAGATGAAATCAAGGAGAGACTCCTTGATGATGATTATATTATACTTGATGATGATTTATGTAGGGAGCTAACAGGGTTTGTCGACTCTGACCCTGGTGCTATTAAGAAGCTTCTCGAAAAACACTCCCTGAAGAACAAGACCGTTCCTGATCTTGAATTTGCTACATCTCCTATATGCATCAATGATCCTGATTATAATTTCTCTGTTGATCTTTCAGTTATATCTATGGTTGAAGCTGACCCCTTTTATGGCACAGAAAATGATGATGCTATTGCACACCTGACCAAACTCACTTAGTTGGGTGGCCTGTTTACTACGGATGAACAGATACAAAATTTTGATGTTACTAAGCTTCTTCCTTTATCTTTGAAGGAAGGTGCTAAAGCATGGTATGATGCACTACCATGTGGTTCCATTAGGAGTCCTTAAGACTTAGATCACTCTTTCGTTGATAAGTACTTTCCTGCTCATATGCAACATGCTTCTTTACAAATAATTTATAACTTTAAACAGTTGCAGGATGAGCACCTCCCTAAAGCTTGGGGGAGGTATTGTAGTCTGATCCAGGATAGACCGGGACATGGAGTCCCTAAGAATGAATTAATTGATATATTCTATGCTGGTCTAACTGATGAATCCATATCCTATTTGGACAGTTGTGCTGGTTGTGTTTTCAGGAAAAGAACACCGGACGATGCAGAAGAATTAATGGGCAAGATTGCCAAGAACCACGAAGATTGGTCCGTCCCTGAACCACCTCCACCACCAAAAAAGAGGGGCATGCTCGTCCTAAGCCCCGAAGATATGCATGAAGCAAAGAATTCTATTAAAGAGAAGGGTATTAAAACTGAAGACGTGAAGAATCTACCCCATATTGAGAAGTTGTGTGAGCCTACCACTCACCCTCCTATGGTAGAGGTACACCATCTTTTAGATTTCAATGCAAGTGACATCCCTCATGGTAAGCCTCCTGATCAATGTTTAGATGAGCTTGATAATTTTATTATGAAGCAAAGTTACTTTAATGAGAGGATACAAAGTCAGTTGCATGATAATTCCCTTGCTATCAGAAGTTTGCTTGATGTTCTAGGTAGAACAGTTAATGATGTTAAATGTCTTGTGAAGCATTTTCATATGGTTCAAACTCAGCTTGAACAAATTTCTAATGTCCAAAAAGATTTGCTTGCTAACAATGCCAAACAGGATATACAGACCTTCGGGATTAAAACCCGAGGAGGAACTAGCACTCAAGATCCTCTCTATCCAGAGGGGCATCCGAAGAGAATCGAGCAAGATTCTCAAATTCAGGAAGAAGAAATTGTTAGTTCTCCGAAGAAGAAGCACAAAGAAGCCAATAAATCCAATGATCCAATTGCAAGTGAAGAGCTTGTTATTGAACCAAATAGTATATCTACCTCCGATGTTGAGACTGAAGACGGTGCTGAGCCTGAGAAGGATGGTGAAAAGAACGATCCACCTGAAGTTCAAGAAGAAGAAGCACCCGACAAACGCAAGAAATACACTAGAGAAGACTTCATCGCGAGAAGACATGGGAAGGAAAGAGAACCATGGGTACAGAAACCCATGCCCTTTCCAGGTAAGTCTCTCAAAACTAAAGTAGAAGAGCATTACAATAAGTTTTGTGAGTGGATGAAACCTCTTTTTCTTCAAATCCCTTTGACTGATGCTATTAAGTTACCTCCCTATTCGAGATATATGAAAGATATTGTTACTAATAAAAGAAAAGTTACTAATGAAGCAATATCTACTATGCTTGCTAACTACTCTTTTAGTGGCAATATTCCTAAGAAGCTCGGTGATCCAGGTATACCCACCATTCCTTGCTCCATAAAGAATAATTATGTCAAGACTGCTTTATGTGATCTTGGAGCAGGAGTGAGTGTTATGCCTTTCTCTCTTTACAAGAGGCTTTGTTTAGAGAAACTAATCCCTACAGATATCTCTCTTCAGATGGCTGACAAGTCAACAACCGTACCCATTGGTATTTGTGAGGATGTTCCCGTTGAAGTTGCTAATTGTTTGATCCTTACTGATTTTGTTGTGCTTGACATGCCCGAGGATGGGAGCATGTCTATTATTCTTGGTAGACCTTTTCTTAACACCGTAGGTGCTACTATTGATTGCAATAAAGGAAAGGTTACTTTTAATGTGAATGATAAAGAACACACGGTGTATTTTTCGAAGAAGATGGACAAAAGGCATGGCCTCAACTCTATAGAGAATATCGAGACCGTGAAGATTGGTGATTGGGATTGTCCTCTACATGTGCACCACAAATATAAAACCATTATGGTGAGGACAATATCCATTAAAGTAAATGTACCATGAATGCTTCATAGTAAGTGAAACTTTTTGCTCTATGTATTGCTAGTTTGGTAGTAGGACTTGATCAACATTGCTATTAAATGAGTTTTATATAAGTAAAAAGTAGAGGTTGTTATGTTTGCATTTCTTTTAGCTTTATCTTTCTTGTTGGTCCAAAGTTTTATAATTTTGAAGCTTCACGTAGCTAACCACTATTGCAAGTCTTTAGAAAGTTTTGCAGCCTTTTGAACCTCAAAATTTTTTCAATAGTGAAGTTGTCAAAAAAATTCCAGAAAAATAAAAATATAAATTTCCATGCTGGGAGTGACCCAGAGGCACCTGGGGCTGACCAGGGGGGCCACCTGGCGCAGCCTGCCCCCTGGCCGCGCCCATAGGGCGCCTGGGGCCCACAGGCCCCACCTGCAGGTATTTCTTCTTCCTCTCTCTCTCTTTCTCTCCAAAAACATGAGTTCTGCACTTGTTCTTACGTTCTTGTTGTTCATGGAGGCGATTTTCGATCTCTCTCTTCAGTCCATCGTTCGAGCTGAGATTTTGAGCAAATACTCCCTGGTATGTGACTCCCACACCCCTCCAATTAGATATTTGATTGGTGGCTTCATTAGTGAGTATTTAGTAGCTCTTGGTGCTGTTCATATGAGCTTTCAATCATGTGTGGAAATTTATTTTCCAAGTTTTGATGTGAGTTTATGACTTAGGGAAGTGAGTAGAGTAGTTTGCCCCAGCTCATTTTTTTAAATCCTTGCTTTTGTGAATTTTCAAAAATTTCAGAAATGAGTTTCTTTGGAAAAGCAAAAGGATGGCTTGGGAAGAAGAAGCCCGAGCACACTGACAGAGTAACTAGAGCTGCAGCTTCATCCTCAGCTTCTAGGGTAAGTTACAATGAAGATGTTGTGCCCCTGGAGTTGCTGGAAGATACAAGTCCAGCACGGGCAATGACGTTTCCGTGCAACGATTTTCTTGAAGCGGCAGGTATTAAGGAGGAGTGTGATAACCTTTGTGCTAATGCAGGTTTGACACGGCTTGCAACATGCCGTGTTACTCAATACCGTAAACTCACCTCCTGTTTTATTAACAGTTTTGGATATAACCATGATGCTGGTCTTATTGAGTTTAAAATTTACAATGATCCTTTGACCATGTCTTTGGAAAGATTTTGTGAAATAATAGGTGTGCCGAACATTGGACGGACGACAAAGATGAACACTCAGCCCACCGAGCTGAGAACGCTCTTCAACTCTCTTTGCAGTCAGGATACAAGGGATATCCGACGTTCGAAAATTTCTAGCATCTTGTTTCCCCAGCTCAGGTATTTTGCATATTATATTGCTAGAGGGGTATTAGCACGTGACAACACGAGCAACATTTCTGCGCCGGATATTGCTATCCTGGCAAATTCCCTCTCAGGGGAAACTACGTATAATGTGGGTGCCTTGATTGCTCGCCGACTTGCCCTTAATGGCAACAAGGGAGACCTCTTTGGTGGCGTTTACGGCACACTTATTCTTGAGTCTCTTGAGAGCACCCCACATCCTGATGATGAGCCTTTTCCTATTATAATTTTTTACCTTGCTGCTATGAAGAGGCATGAGTTTGTTACCAGGACTTCCAAATTTGGTAACCTTATTTATATTCTGAGGTTTGGACTATTCGATATTCGGGAGATCCGTCTACCTGCTCCTTTTTGGTTTGATTCTATTCGCAGGAATGGATGGTCCTTCGACGTCATCCAGTTCGATGAGTTCGTGGCCCAGCAGCAGCTCCATAACCCCATGGAGGGGGTTGTGCATGATGAGGAGGAAGATCCCATTACCCAGTGGGGTGAAGGATCTTCTTCCGCTTGGAGTGCGGAGCCTTCTTCGTGGTAGGATCCCAGGACTTCAGTCTATGCACCTGAAGCCGCGTACGACCGATGGACACACTACCCTGGAGCTGGAGGCTCCTGGGGACCACAGTAGCAGATACCAACTTAGGCCAAAAGCCTAAGCTTCGGGGAGTACGTGCCCTTCTCACTTTTTCCATTGTATTATCCGTTCTATGATTGTTCGTTTTGATCTTTTCGAAGTTTTTGCTTGTTCTTCTTTGATTCTTTCTTTGCAAAAAAAACAAAAAGATTTTCTCTTTCTTTTTTATTTCGTTTAACCTTTGAAAAATCCAAAAAGCTTTCTTTTCTCTCTTTAGTTTGCTTTGTTACAGAGCTCAGCTCAAGTCCGTGATGGTATTTGCACTTGATTATATTTCCCTACGTTCAATCGTGCAAGCGACAAGGCAATGAGGACAAAGATCGACGAAAGGGATGCAACAAGGAAAACCGGTATGAACTCTTTTTGTTTCTACTTTTGTACATATGCTTGTACTTATGATTTAGAGACTAGCTTGTAGCGACATAGTGCTATGTTTACAATGCTTTCCCAGTGGTTCATGCTTTCTTTGTGGCTAATCTCAAATAGCTAGAGTTCATAATGTGTTGCTTGAAATGATTTACATGTATTGCATTGTTCATGGTTTGGCATACTGAAGTGGTATTTCCCTTTGGGGAATTCTTGGATTGACTTCGCACATGCTTACACATGTTAAAGACTAAAAATTCTGCTATGCCTTGATGATCTTTGAATTTTAGTATAGTTATATCATTTTCATGCCCAATTCAATGTTACTTTGTCGCTCTGCATGATTATGACTGTTATTGCTCTCTAGTTGGTCGCTTCCCCGTCTTTTGCTAGCCTTCGCTTGCACTAAGCGGAATTCTTCTTGTGCATCCAAAATCCTTGAAACCAGTTATTCCATATGATTCCACCATACCTTCCTGTGTGGTATTTACCGGCCATCTTAACGAAGACTTTCTTGTACCATCTTGAAATTATTCAAAAACACTCATGTGTTGTGCCTATGCTTTAGCTCATGAGGAAGTAGTAGGTAATTCATGACCTTCTTATGTTAGACATGTTTTATTCCGGGATTGCATGTCTATTCTACAAACCCCTAATACGAGGAGGGACTGGCATGAGTGTTGTTGGATATATGCTCTAGAGGCAAATAATATATGATTATTCCAATATATCTAAGCAAGTTCATAACCAGTTTCATACCATGGTAGAATTGTATCAGTGAAACAATGATACATGTGTGGTATAGAAAACCCCAGAGTTCCTAGTTAGCCTCTATTTCAATAACTAGTTCATGGTCAACATGATGGTCGTGGTTTCGCGATCTTGGACAATTATGTCTCTTGACTGTGAGGTCACCTCACTTGATGAGTGACGTGATGAACATTACCCAAAGCAAGAATTACAGCATGATCAAACTTATGATGGTTCAGTGTTGTAATTATAGAACATAGTAGACCATTCCTATGAGTACGTGCATAATTGCTATCTACTCGGATGCTTTGACTTACATCCCAACACCTGACTGAAATATGTGGGTCATAATGGTTGTATCTTGGGTATTCCATGGAGATATGTTGAGGAGTATTGTTACAAGAGCGGGATTTGTCAATCTATATAATGGATAGATACGCGGGGCCCACTCGGTGAGATTCCATCCATAAAGCTACATCGTGTGACTAGGTCACGGGGATGCATATCACGGGAACGAGTGAATAAGGATTTGTTCAGAACGAGGTTGAACCAGACATAGGATGTCATTGATCGAATCTCGGAACAATCTAGTATCGCTGACAAAGTGAATGCTATACGACGTAAGGTCCAATCGGTATTGATATCCGGAATGCACAGGGGCCATTATGGGCATCCAGGTCCCGCTGCGGATCATTGACCGTAGCCTCATCTCGGTCATCACTGGAGTGGTCTCGAACCGTAGGGTAACACACTTAAGGGCTCGATGAAATCGGAGACCTTTTCGGAACTATCGGAGTTACCAGAGAATAAAGGAAGCAGCACCGGAAATGTTCCGTGTTGACCCGAAGGAGTTTCAGAGTGAGCCGGAAGGTGTTCTGGAGCACCGGGAGAAGGAATAATATGTTTTAGTTATTAATTAATTGAATTAATAATTAAAAACATTTTATTTATAATTAAAAGGTGCTATGGGACTTATTTATGAAAGAGGCCCATTAGGGGAAATAAAAGGGAAAAAGAAAAAGGAAAGAGGGGCACTACTGGAATTCATCAGTTTGCCATGGGTGAACCTCTTTGCCGTCTGTTTTTCATCGGGGCGGACGGCAAAGAGGCTGTATGCCGTCTGGTAACCTAAATACAAACGGCAACTAAATAACTCATGGCAACCATGTGGTTTGCCGTCAGCTTCAGCCGGACGGCAAACAGAACTTTGCCGTCTAAGGGCAGACGGCAACGGAGCTGGGAGGCCCACCAGGCCCTTCCGACCAGCCTGGCTAACGGCCCCGTGTTATGCCGTCTGCCAGCAGACGGCAAAGGGTGCTATGCCGTCTGCTAGCAGACGGCATAGCACGGGGACCGTTAACTGCCCGTCGTCTCTCCTATCTCTCCACTCTCTCCACTACTCTCTCCCGTGCCCTCTCTTCTCTTGCCCCCACGTACGCCGCCGCCGCCGCGCCCTCACCCTTGCTGTCGCCGGATCCCACCCGCCCCAGCCCGCCCCGCCCCCACCCGCCTTGGCCCGCCCCCACCCCACCATCCTCGGCCTGCCCCTCCCTCGCCCCACGGCCGTCGTCTCCGGCTCCGGCACCGCTGCCCTCCTCCGCCACCCTCCGTCAAGCCGCCGCCCACCTCCTCCACCTCCACCCCCACTCCGGCCGGTGAGCCCCCTCCTCTCCCTCTTTTTTTTTGTTTTCTCTGTTATATATAGTATTACTGTTATGCATTGTTAGATTTGTTAGTATTAGTGTTGTTCACATTATAGTTTATTGTTAGGTTAGTCATTTTTAGATTAGTAAATTTAGTTAGGTTCGTATTGTTGTTGTTTTTAATTGCTACTGTTTTTAATATAAGTTAGTTAGTTTTTAATTGCTACTGTTTTTAAAAGATTTTAGATTAGTAAATTTTTGTATTGTATTCAGTTATTCTATTGTAGTTAGTTAGTTTTATTTAGTTTGATTTATTAGTTGTAGTTAGTATGTTTAGTTAAATTTAATAAGAAGAGGAAAAGAATTAGAAAAGGAGAAGGAAGAAGAAGAAGAATAAGAGAAGAAGAATAGGATAAATAGAAGAGGAAGAAAAAGAAGAAGAGGAGAAAGAAGAATAAGAAGAAGAGGGGAAGGAAGAAGAAGAAGAAGAAGAATAGGAGAAAGAATAATAAGAAGAAGAGGAGAAGGAAGATTTAGAAAAGGAAAAGAAAATAAATAGTTTGTTAGGTTAGAAGAAAAATAATAATTAAAAGAAGAGGGAAAAGGGAAAGAAGAGAAAAAGTAATTAGATGTTACTGTTACTTAGCTCAATTACTAGTAGTAGTGTTTGTGTTGATTTTCTAAAATTAAATGTGCAGTTGTTTCCCCTTTACCTCGAGCATCGCCGTCGACGAGGGTCTTGTGTCGACGATCGCCCCTACGTCCGAGGGTGAGTAAAAAATGTCCTCTATCATCCCCCCCCTTCATTTGCTTTGTTCCGGCCTTTGTGTCGATGACACTAGTAGCTAGGTAAATACAGTCGCGTAACCAGTACGCGTCTCCCGTTCGAAAGGGTTACAGTTATAAATATGCATTAATTTGCATATTTATAATAGTGATTCTTTTGAATTGTCCAACGTTATCCATGGACAGCCCGAGTATGTATGTAGATTTGGTCGGTTTCCCATGCTTTGGTCCCGATCCGACGCGGTATTTCGTCAGCGCCTCCCTGTTGTTCTCCAGATACACAACCTCTCGGCTTGTTGTCGAGACGTGTATTAGGAGAAGAGCGGGGAGGTGCCGCCGAAATACCGCGTCGGATCGGGACCAAAGCATGGGAAACCGACCCAATCTACATACATACTCGGGTGGGATTAGGACCTATCTTTACCTATTAGTGTGTAGGTTAATTGCATATGCCGTAGCTATGTATGATAAAAGCAATAAAATGTGGACGTAATAAAATGGTATATTTGTTGTTTAGTAGCTAGCTGTAGCGACAAGATGAGCGATGATCGTGCGTGGATGTACACTGGTCGCCCTAATCAGAAAGAGATCAGCAATGAATGGGCAATGAAAACCAAGGAGTTTCTGAGAGCGGCGTTTGCAAATAGGAAGAGAAAAACCTGGTGCCCCTGCGTTAGGTGCGACAATTATAAACAGGCGACAGAGGTGGATATGGGTAAACACTTGCAGAAGTGGGGTTATAAGCATGGTTATACGGTGTGGAGCTTCCATGGCGAAGCTTGCGAACGACGGAGAGAGGAGGTGGTCCGTCAGCGCACGGATGAGTACGGAACCGGGATCGAAGACATGGTGCAGGACTTTGACGATGCGCGGGATGAGGACGATGAGATGGAGGAATCTGCGAAGGCCTTCTATGAGATGTTGGAGTCTTCGAAACGTCCGCTGCACGATCACACTGAGCTTTGTCAGCTCGATGCCATCGCATAGTTGATGGCTTTGAAGGCACAGTACAACTTGGGCACAGATTGCTACAATGCGATCACGACCCTAATTGGGAGGTTTCTACCAAAAGATCATGTTATGCCTGCAAACCTGTACCAATAGGATAAAATCCTCAAGGTACTTAAGATGCCCTATGAGCAGATACATGCTTGTGAAAATGGATGTGCTTTATTTAGGAAAGAGTATGCGGACGAAGACTATTGTCCCAAATGCAAGTCATCCAGGTATGTTGTGGTAGACAATGGTCAAGGTGAGAAGACGCAGGCAAAAATACCCGTAAATGTTCTTCGGTATCTTCCAGTGATACCAAGAATTCAACGCCTTTACATGATGGAAGAGACAGCCAGAAAGATGACATGGCACAAACATGGGAAGAGAACAGAATTTGATGCAGATGGGAAGCCGATGTTGACTCACCCATCGGATGGTTCAGCATGGAAGCACTTTGATGAAAAACATTCGGAAAAAGCTAAGGAGCCAAGGCATTGCCGAATCGCCGTCGGCATAGATGGGTTCAATCCTTTCGGTCTGATGGCAGCCTCATACAGTTGTTGGCCTGTATTTTTCATGCCACTCAATCTCCCCCCCCCCTCAGAGATTATGAAAAGGAAGAACATTTTCCTGACGTTGATAATACCAGGTCCCAAATATCCGGGGAAGAATATGGATGTGTACATGCAACCGCTTAAGGAGGAATTGCAACAAGCTGTGGACGAAGGGTTCAAGACATACGATGCAGCTAGCAAAAAGACCTTCAAAATGCATGTTTGGTACCAGTACTCGATGCATGACCTCCCGGCGTATGCGCTTTTCGCTGGCTTCTGTGTTCATGGAAAGTTCGGGTGCCCAACATGCAAGGCTGCTCTTCAGTTTCATTGGCTGAAGGCGGGTGGCAAGTATTCCTGCTTCGACTTGCATAGACAGTTTCTGCCTCCTAAGCATCCTTTTAGAAAATACAAGAAGAACTTCATCAAAGGCAAAGTTTTCAAAAACCTGGCAGCACCTACGATGACGGGCGAACATGTCTTGGCACAGTTGAACTCTCTCGAGCCTGATATAGAATGTCCCGGGTATTTTAAGGGATATAATTCGGAACACGCCTGGACTCACAAGACATGCTTCTGGGATCTCCCCTACTTCCAAGACCTCGAACTTCCACACAATATTGACGTGATGCACACTGAAAAAAATATCGGCGAGGCCCTGTTTGGTACATTTTTCGGCATAGATGTGAAGTCAAAGGATAATCCTAAAGCTAGAGTCGACCAGGAGACTCTATGTGATAGACCCTCATAGAACATGCGACAGCCGAAAGGAAAGAAGAATTGGTCCAAGCCAAGGGCCTGGTTCAATCTTGAAAGGGGGCATATCAGGGAAATTCTCTTGTGGGTGCAAAACAGTTTGATGTTCCCCGATGGGTATGCAGCGAATCTGAGGAGGGGAGCGAGTCCTAAAAAACATAAAATAATTGGGCTGAAGAGTCATGATTGGCACATATGGCCTGAGCGGGTAATGCCGGTGATGTTGCGCGGCTATACCCCCGAGGAAGAGTGGCTAGTAATGGCAGAACTGAGCTATTTCTTTCGTGTTCTTTGTGCTAAAGAACTCTCCGATGGCGTGCTAGAAGACATGGAAGATATGGCGCCGGAGTTGCTCTGCAAGTTAGAGAAGATCTTTCCACCGGTTTTTTTTAATCCGATGCAGCATTTTATATTGCATCTCTCGACGGAGGCAAGATTAGGGGGCCCTGTGCAAAATCGTTGGTGCTATTCAACGGAGAGAATGCAGAAGACGCTTCGAGAAAAATGTAAAAATAAACGTAGACTTGAAGCATTGATGGTCGAGGCTTTCATTACCGAGGAGGCGGCAAACTTCGTGACAGCACATTATGAAGCCAAAAATCGCCATTTGCATAATCCAAAGCCTCGGTACAATATTGCCGACCCCCAACGGCGTCAATCCAACCTCAGCCTATTCAAAGGGAAGCTCGGACCTGTTGGTGCTTCGAGAAATAAGATTTTGGATATCAAAGAATGGCGGACTCTTACACTGTATATCTTCACCAACCTAACAGAAGTGCGACCGTACATCGAGTAAGTGCTCGGTACGTACATTGTTTCGCAACTTCTAATAATTCTTGTTTCTTATTAATTCCCATGAATTCATACAGTCGATACGTCGCCAAATTATCGAATGGAGTGGTTATTGAAAGTGATTCCATCGCAAAGTATGAGCTTCTTGCCAATCAAGGAGACGGCAATCCTGGTTTCATCTCTTGGTTCAAACGAACGGTAACTATCATTCATATATAGGGTTTCATTTGTTGGTTCGACCTATTTTTCACTAATATACCAATCCTTTCCTATAAACTTATAGGAAAATGAGGAGCCTATGGACGCCGAATTGATACAAGTCGCTAATGGTTTTGACAATAAGGTCCGTGTATTTGAGAAATACGACATCAACGGGTATCGCTTTCGTACCGTTGATAAAGAGAGAAAAATGGCCGATCGAAAAAGTACAAATTCGAGTGTCTCTGCTGTCGGCGACGGAGGTATTGAGTATTATGGAAGAGTTGAAGCAATATACGAACTTCTATTCTATGGTGAAAATCCTCCCAACGTTGTTGTCTTCAGTTCTCATTGGTTTCTCCCGTCGAGGACTAGACGAACTCATGAACATGTAGGTCTAGTCGAAATTCGACAAGACACCCATTTTAATGTCCCCGATGTCTATATTACGGCTCAACAAGCCACCCAGGTTTTCTATCTATCCTACCCCTGCCAAACGGTTAAAAACCTGAAAGGTTGGGATGTCGTTTATGATGTGCCACCTCTAATTAGACCACCTCCCCCCAATGAAGAGGATTATGTACCCCACATTGACCCAGAGACATGTGAAGGAGAATTCTTCCAAGAAACACGCGTGATAAAAAAATATTTCCGAAACCGCTCTACGCAACCCGAGAACATGGAAGAAGACAATGAGAGTAAACCCGCTAACGACGATGTTGAAGACCCTGAAGAAGAAGAGGTTACTGCTCCAGATGACCTGTCCATGCTTGGCCGTTTACATAAAGGCCTTCCAAATGTTGGTGTTGTTGAACCTGATGAGGACGTCATTATCGACGACACGTGTGATAGTGATGACGATCCTTCAATTGATCGCAGAGAAGATACTGATGATCCCGACTATTGTTAGTTGTATGCATCTCAACTTTAATTATATATATATATTCTCATTATTGCAGTAATTATTTTTGTATTATTAATTCTTTTTCTCATTGTACTAATTATTTTATTTTAATTCTTGGCAGGTTCGTGACAGATATGGAGGGCGATACCTCAGGCTCGCGAGGGAGGGGTCATGCGCTCCCACCTCTAGATCTACGGAGGTCTTTGCTCGAGAGTATTTCCTCGCCTCCTCCTTCTACTAATGAGGTGCCCAGGGGGAGAGGAGGTCGGAAGAAGACCAGGAGAGGCAAAGCAGGTGGTGGTCGCGGGAAAGGGAGACGGACACCTGCTGCTGCTTCCTCGCCGCCACCTCCGGCTGACTCACCAGAGCACTGCAGGGCGGCTCCCTCCTCGGACACTCCGATCCACCAGCCTGAGGTGGATGAGGAGGCTACGTCCACCCGCATGACCTGGAGTCCCTGGCCGGACCAGCCGGACCAGCACACGCCTGAGGGGGAGGCTGGTGCCGAGCTGGACACTACGGATGAGGAGGAGGTGGCTGAGGGTACCACCGTGTACCAGCGTGCGGGTACACGGCTCCCGTCCGTGCCGGTGACTCCCGCCCATAAGTGGTTGATTACGCCTGATGGAGAGACGTAAGTGCACTTATACTCTCTTCCGGTACCTTCTATACTTATGTCTATCTGATGGCTTTGTCTTTTTATACTGCAGGGGTTGGATATACGGCAATGGTGTCCGCAATCTCAACTCCATCCTTGGTGTGCTCGTCAGGGAGAACTTGCCGGGGCTGGTTCAATTGCCCGGACCTGATGAGGTTCCGCAGCCTGGACTCAAATGGGAGCACTATTGTGCTGCCCAGGTCCCGCTGGATACGACCATCAACGGGGTCGAATGCCACACCAGAGCCGACATGGTGATCAACCGCTTTTGGGTAATTTCTGTTTCACACAATAAAATCTTGACAATAGCTAGTTGGTGCACTCATCAGTGTTTTCTCGTGCTATTGTAGGTCTACTACAAGGTCGATGAGTCCAAGGAGCAGGAGGCGGAGGACGTGATAGTTGCAGAGGCCACGCGCCTCTTGCAGAACACAAGGCACGAGATGCGAGTGCAGGCGGTACGTGACTACTACGCCAAGAAAGGGCGCAAGCGTAGCAAGAAGGATTGCCGCAAGAAGTTTCTTACCAGGGCCCAGTACATGACGGTAACCCTTCTTAAGTCTTGAATAGTTTGCTTGATTTGATTCCTATCTAGGCTACTTATTAGTTTCCTTGTTTACTAACTTAGGCGCCGCCGAGATGGTGTGCGGACAAGATGGATTGTTGGGAGGTTATTGTGGACCACTGGTGCTCAGATGCCTGGTTGGCCGTCCACAACAATGCCAAGGACCGGCGCGCCCAAATGGTTGGTGTGCCACACCATCAAGGCAGCCGTAACTTAGCTGGTTACGGGCATAAATGGGTATGTGCAAATTCTTCTTTGCTTTGTCTTTTAGGCACCCACTTACTAATATCATGCTTTGCTTTGTCTTTTAGGCGGAGCATAGTAAAACGGATGTGCCTCAGGTGTTCGACATGAATGGCATGTCCCATACAGCGTCGTACAAGAAGGCCAAGGCACTCTCAGAGTCGGATCTCTCCACTCCTTCGACTTTCACCAACATTGCCGCCTATAGTAAGCTCAAGGATTATAATGAGGTGGCGAAGGAGAAGCACGGGGAGGCTTACACCCCGATTGGGAAGCCTATTGACCCGGAGCTGGTGATGATCTCTGGTGGCGGAAGGCGCCATGGCGCCATGGCCATGGGAGATAAGTTGATTAGGTGTGATAAGACTCTTCCTGAGATCAAGGCGCGCCAAACGAGTTCTTCTCCTGCTATAAAGACTCGTCCGCGGCCAGTCGACCTCGCTATCCAGATTATCCATAAGGACTCTTGCATTCTTGTTTTCTCTCATCGAATATTACAATGCTAACTATAGGAGTGGGTTTGCAGGAAGCTCTTGAGAAAGAGCGACAGAACACCCAGCGGCTACTGGAGGAGAAGGAGCGGTTGGCAGAGGAGAAGGCAGAGGAGAGAGAGCGGCTGGCGGAGGAGAGGACGACGAAGGCTCTCGAGAAGGCCGCGGCACGACACGATGCATCGAACCGGGCCTTGTATGAGCTCTTCGTGGTAAGTCACTTGTTCATATTCACCCAAAGAATGCATGTTATAATTTTTGTTTATATTAGTAACTAATATGATTGACTCATGAAAAACAAATTTGCAGACTATGTGCGAGAAGACTGGTCAGGCCGCTCCACCGATGTCGATCATTTCTCCTGTGGGGACGGTGAGTACCTTTCGATGATCATCAATACCATATTGAGTGGCGTCGTGCTAACCTCTAGTTGATCTTTTCCTGCAGCATAACTATCGGGCTGCGTCCCATGACCCTTCTCCACCGTCAACATCGGCCAACCCGACGGATGCTTCTCAGCCACCTCAGCCTTGAGGGCTACACTCCGGTAAGTTTGAAAATGCTTAGTGTCAGAACCCCAACTAGGGTAAGTGCTAGGGTTTGATTGTGCCCTTTGCATCATGCAAAAGTTTCAAAAGAAAATTAAAAAATGGGGAAAAGGAAAGCCCTGAGAAATTAATTCAAATGGCCAGACAAAAATTTCTTCCAATTTTTCCTTTGGTATTTTTGAAAAGTCTTATAAATATGCATGATCACATATAAAGTGAAGTGGGTCCCACTGCATGCACCAAGATTTTTCAAATATTCCAAACAGGGCTTGGAAATTAAATTAAACTCCAATTTGAATTTAAATTCAAATTGTTTGATTTTCAAAAGTCACCAAAACTTATGAGTGGCTAGCTATATATGTTATAATCCCACATAAAAGTTTTCATGATTTTTTTAAAATGCTCTGCTATTTTATTTGGGGCAAAACAAATAACAGAAAAGGAAAACAGAAAGAAATAACAGAAGAAAAGAAAAAGGAAAACCCAGCCCACCCCACAGGCCACAGGCCCACTTTCCTCGGCCTGGCCCAGCCCAGCCGCCTCCTCCGTTGTCGTCTTCCCCCGGGCACGAGCACACAGCTGCGTGCCCGGCATGCCGTGGCCGCCGTGGCCGTCGGTGCCACGCAGCAGCCTTCTCAACGCCATCTGCGCGTCCAGAAGCCTCCCCTGGACGCCCCCATCTCCTTCCCTCTCTCTCTGTTTCCTCTCGCTCTCTCTCTTGTTGGATTTCACGGCCACCAGAGAGCACATCGTCGCCGCCGTCGTGCGCAAGCACGGCCACCGTGCCCCATCCGTCGCCTCAAGTTGTCTAGCAGAACCGCCGTGGAGAGCTTCACCGATTCGCTCCATCAATCGAGCCGGGAACTTTTGGAGACGTCGCCTTCTTCACCGAGACGCCGCCGGCCACCGAGGAACTCCGGCGAGCAATACGCTGCCTCCGGTGCCTCCCCGCCGTAGCCGTCAACGCCATCCGCTCCAGGGTGAGCTCGCGCCCGTTTCCCCTCTCTCCCAGCTCCTCCCCGTCCACCATAGCACTGCGCCACCAAAGCCGAGCCACGGCCGCCGCGCCTTGTAGACCCCGGCGAGGCTCTGGTCACCCCCGAGCCCCCCCGTGGGTTCTGGGTGAAGCGGGCGTGCACGGGGAGCACTCCGGTGCCCTCCGCGTGCCATCCCGGGGCCAGGAAGCCACTCCGGCGTTCCTCCGCCGTGTTCCGTGGCTGCCGCCGGCTAGCCGCCGGCCGATTAGGTCCTAATGACCCACTAACCCACCCCGCACGCACTGACAGGTGGGGCCCCCAGCCCTAATAACCCCTCTGTTAAGATAACAGAGAGGGGATTAACCCCCTGAGGCTGACACCCTGGACCCACACGTCAGCCCCCCCCCACGGATGTCATGCTTGCATCATGCTGATGCAATAAATGGTTTAAAAGAATTAAAGAATTTTCCAGAGAAATTACAGAAATTACAGAAAATCATATAAACTTTGAAAAATCATAGAAAATTCATATGAACTCCAAATTGGACAAATAATATATGAAAAATGATCAGTATAAAATTGTCTATCCAAATATGCAACTTTCAACCATGTTTGAGTTGATTTTAAAATGGGACCAGTAGGTTTTGCTATTTGGCTTAATTGGAATTAATTCAAATTTAATTCAAATGCAATTCAAATTTTAACCATTACAATGCAAACATGATCACCTGAACTTCAGAAGCATATCAACCACATGATCACATGTTTTCAAATGATCAAACATTTTCAAATGCAATTTGGTTAAATCGAAATTCATATATGGAGTTTGAATTTGCATTCCAAATGCAGTACACTTCATTTAAATCAAATGTACCACAAACCAGCACCATTCACATCATGGAGAACATAATCATGTGCTTGTGCATTTTACTTCCGAAGTTGTCCCCCTTTGTTGATGATTGTGCCGGTAACAGCTTTGCCGAGACGGTGATCACCCCCGAAGGAGAAGACCACCGTTAAGACCCGTGTATCGTCAGCAAGGCAAGCAAACCCCATTGATCATGTCTATAAAATCCCAATTCCCTCTCAGTCTCGCTTATGCATGTTTAGGAGATCATCTTGTATCGATTTTACCGCATAGTTGAACCCATATCCTTTGCATGACCTATCATCTTGTCACAGTAGTAAGCAAACCACAATCCTAGCTGACATAGGAGTTGTTTGATATCATGAGGCCCCTGTAACTGTTACACCTTATTGCATGCTTAGTGTTACATGAGGTTGCCTTTGATGTGAGTCGGGATGATGGTGAACATGGTGTTGATGAAAGTGAAACTGTGTTGGTGAATCCACCCTAATACAAGGTGAACGATGAGAGGCTGTGTAGGAGTACACAGTGGGTTGTCTCGTTGAACACCGCCTTAAGCACCGAGTTCTTGTATGGTAATCCAAGACAAAGAGTACAACCACACATTGGGTTCACTGACCCCTCTCGGCCTAGTACCTTGATCCGTGTCGACATCCAGGAGTCACATTAGTTCGGGCTTTCCATTTGACATGTGCATAGAAAAAGAACGAAGGAAATGGTTGCATCATATAGATATGTGGGTGCACCTGTGAGGCAGGAAAACCATCTGCCATAGGTGGCGTCTCGGTCACCTGCATTGTTTGAGTCTGTTTCGTTGATCCGGCCGGGCTCTCGAGCGGAGGCAAACTCAGATAGTCGACTCCTGGAATAGACCGGTTGTGAGCGAAGTGTCGTGGTGAACATCCTCGCTGTCACCTCTTGAACGGTGGCGAGACCTGGCGGTAACCGATGGTCATGTGTGTGTAGCTTACACCCTTGCAAGGTTAACAAAACTATTCGAATAGCCGCGTCCGCGGTTAAGGACTACTTGGAACCTGTACCTGATTATTAGACAACTTGAATGGATACTTATAAAACTCGCAAGATAAGCGTGAGTGCTATGGTGTGCCTCCTCGTGGGGAAGTCGAGGAAGTAACCATAGTGGTGTATTGGTTGGAGACTTGGATAGTGGACTCGTGTACGCTTCTTACCTCAAGTCTGGTATTCGTAGTTCAGGAATAGCCAAGTCAAAGCTGGCACTTCTGCATGATGAAACCCCACCTCCTTTTACCTTGATACTTGAGCATGAGTAGTTTAGTTCTGATGTAAGTCTTGCTGAGTACGACTTTGTACTCACGTTTGCTTATTCTATGTTTTAGATCAGAAACCGGACCCCGATGGAGTCACTTTCGTGAAGCTCGACGTTGACTAAGTTAGCATAGTCCCAGACAGCAGTCTGGTCCCTCGTGGAAGGGCATGTTTGTTTTACAAGGCTTCTCTAAGCCATTTGTTAAACTTGTCTGTACTCAGACCTAATTTTCTTCCGTTGTATTGATGTAATGTTGATCACAGACATGTAATCTTTGTATACTCTATGTGTATATTAATAAAGAGTACTTTGTAGAGTTATGTGATGATACCTGCTGTTCATACTAGGCATGTGTGCTGCGTGTATGTTTATAACATGCATGTCTTAGTATGGGTTTTCGAGACCTTAGTTGTGATCTGGCTGGCGGTCTTTTATGCACCAAGTGGCCCTTAGATGTGCGCAGCTTGGGGCATCGCGACGCGATTGCTCGTGACTCTGTCACGTGCATACTTTGTTGTATGATCGAGCCCGCCCTAGACCCCGACTAAGTGATCGGGCTGGAGTAAGTTTATGTAAGGGTTAGGATCCAATCGATAACATGGTTGAGGCGACTTGTCTATGAGTATGGGATTCACCACCCATAAGCATTTAGACTTGTGAGCGGATGTTGAGGACCCATATCAGTTGATCATCCGGCCTGAATGGGATGCCCCTCATGTTCGATGCTTACCGAGAACGTTGTGTGCTTGTCCTTGTCTGCTTAGACAAGTGGGTACGGTTCTCGGCTCTCCATGTGATTGTATCGTGACTGGAATTACATACGCTAACCCCGGGTCCCGACACTTAGTTAGTTTGAAAATGCATATTTAGCTTCTGAAATATTATGAAATTCTTAAATATAGCTAAGTTAGCTCAATAATAGCATGATTAGCCAGATTTGCTCACAATATGATGTAGTTAGCTTGATTTGCTCACAAAATGCTAAAGTTACCTTAATTGGATCAAAAAAAAGCTAAAGTTAGCTTCATTTGTTCAAAGTTGCCAAAGTTACCTTAATTTTCTCACAAAATTCTAAAGTTACCTTAATTGGCTCAAAAAATGCTAAAGTTAGATTCATTTGTTCAAAGTTGCCAAAGTTAGCTTAATTTGCTCACAAAATGCTAAAGTTACCTTAATTGGCTCAAAAAATGCTAAATTTAGCTTCATTTGTTAAAAGTTGCCAAAGTTAGCTTAATTTGCTAAAAAATGGTAAAATTAGCTTTATTGCCTAAAAATGACTAAAGTAATGCATTTTTGGAGTTGCTGCATTTTCACTTGTAAAGAGAAGCTCTTCTTCTTCTTCTCTTCTCATTCTTCTTCTCTTCTCATTCTTCTTCTTCTTCTTCTACTTCATCTTCTTATAATTTTATTTTCTTCATTTTACAGATTTGCTTAATGGGAGTAATGCTATGATGGAGAGTTGCAATTGGACTTGTAGCTTTGTTTATAAACTGTTTGGTCACTTGTGTGTACTTGTTTACTATGTATGAGAATTTGCTATTTGGTCACTTGTGTTTCCTATATATGTATGAGAACTTGTGTATATATGGATTTTGATTAATATTTGGTTGATCAACATGTGTGTGGGTGCTTACACTATGCTGTTGGAGAAACATATTGCTATATATATTGGTAGTTTTTGTCAAATACAAGGATTTAAAAGAAAACAGATAAAACAGAAGGAATGCATCCACTTTGCTGTCTGCTGGCTGTCGGCAAAGGCCTTTAACGTCTGCTTGCAGTTGGCAAAGAGGACACGTGGCGCCCAGCTGTGCAATCTGGCAACAGCTGGGTGACCATTTGGTCATTATACCGTTTGCCTCCTGCAAGACAGACGACAAAGTTGGGAGGTTTGCCGTCTGTTAGTAGACGGCATTAACGGCCTGACGGAGCCTGCCGGCCAGCCGGCTAGTTTCTGGGCAGACGGCAAAGTTTTCCGTCTGTCAGTAGATGGCAAACCCCGCCGTTAACGGCCTGACGGAGCCGGCTGGTAAAGGTTCGCCGTCATGCCCGCTCTGCCGTCTGCTTGCACAAATGCGCACGGCAAAGGTGGTTTGCCGTCCGTCGATTTCCTGCAGATGGAAAAGCACCTCTTTTCCAAAGAAATAGCTGACGGGTGCTTTGCCATGCGGGGGCAGACGGCAACGGACTTTGCCGTCCGCCATATAGGTGTTTGCCGTCTGCCGAGGCAGATGGCAAATAGGTAAATTCCAGTAGTGGGGGGAGGCGCCATGGGCCCTAGGGCCCATGAGGGGTGTGCCCCCTACCCCCCTTGGCCGGCCACCCCCTTAGCAAAGGGACTTTAGTCCCACATTGCTAAGGGAGAGGGGTTGACTCCCTCCCCTCTGCCTATATATAGATGGGCAGGGTGCACATATTTAATACACATAAATTCGTGAGAAAATAAATATTACTCCGAATTGAGATCGGTTTTCTCCGATCTTCTCCCCTTCCTCGTCTCTTCTACGGTGGGCTCCCTGGTGTGAGCCTGTAGTGGAATTAAGGCATCTCTGTTAGGATCGGAGGCCTTCGTGCTGACGAAGCTCCATCCGGAGGTCTGCTTCCGCCACCTTCGCTGGATCGGAGAATGGAGGTCGTCATCGAGTCTCGTACGTGTGCGAGTACTACGAGGTGCTACACGTGTGGCACTACACCCATCCGGGTGCTCAACACAGACAAGGGGCTGTGAAAATTGTTCGTCTACATCAACCACGTTTGTGGGAACGTTCCCCGCGCAACGGACTACACCCCGAGGTATGTTATTTCGCACTCCTTTCCGTTTCGGTAATACGGCTAGCTAGATCTTGGGTTATGGGAAACGCTAGTTAGGAAAAATTTGTGTTTTCCGCTGCGAACCCCAACATTGGTATCATGAGCTAGGTCTAGGCTTAGTATTACTGTACGGATAGAACACATCGGGGATGTGGGCGTTGAGTGTATAATTGTTACCCTCCCACGTGTACTTGTTCACATCTGCGGCATCGTTTGATGAAGCGGCCCCGACCGACCTTACGCGTACTCTTACGCGAGACTGGTTCCACGCTTGACATGCGGCTTGTACCGTATAAAGTGGCTCTGGGGTGTCTGTCTCTCTACTTTAGCGGATTTGGCATTTGCAACGGAGGGCCCCGTGCTGTGTGTAATAGAGACAATCGTATGGTTGACGTTGTGGTTGAATCGTTGGTTAAAACCTGTTTAACTATGAAAGCCCTAGCAGCCACGTAAAACTTGCAATATACAACTAGATCGTCTAAACTTTGTATTGCTAAGTGGGGGCTATCGTTTGTTTGATTATGATGTAGTCATAGCTTTGCTATGTGTTACTGATACGTCCCAAACGTATGTATAATTTCTGCTTGCTCCATGCATGTTTTGTGTGATATTGCTATGTTTTTGATATACTTTCATATATCTTTATAACATATTTTGGAACTAACCTATTAATGGTTGCAAAATTGCACAAGTTCTTGTTTTTCTACTTTATGTGTAGGAATTACTTGGATAAAGTAAAGATCACAAAAGCAAGCCTTGTAAGAGTTGGACTCTAACTTTCCCGAAATCTGTCCCCACCAGACAGGTTTTAAATATCGCCTCGAAAACGCTATAAGACGGCCTCAAACGGAAAAACTTAAAACTACAAAGTTGTAGGGAATTGTTTTCCGGTGGATTTAGACATAAAATTCGTCCCAATCGGAATTCGTATGCTTCCAGAAATCCCGAAATACAGAATACGTAATATGGATGACGGGAATCCGAGAGTAAATATAAAGAGAGGAAACCTAGGTCAAAGGGCACCATGAAATTTTCTCCCCCTTGGAAGCCTTCTTGAGGGGGAGATCAATCTCCACAACATCACCATTTCCAAGGAAGAAGAAGGGGCCAAGGGCCGCTGCCCCCAAGGGCCTTGGCCGTGGCCGTGGGCGCCGCCGCCGTCGCCGTCTCCTTCATCTCCTCCGGGCTGCACCTCTCCATCAACAACTCTCCCTCTCACTATGTCCATGTGTGAGTAGTTCCCCTCGGGGCTCAGGTTTCTACCAGTAGCTATGTGTTCTTCTCTCTCTCCCATGATGTGATCTTTCTTGTGATCATTGGCTATGTTAATCTAGGGTGATCCCATTATGTTTCCCCTTCCTCTATGTATTGGATTGATAGTATAATCCCCGAGACCAAGGTGTCAGCGATCTATTGGACATGGGTTATAAGAATATTATCATGAGTGATTTCCTCTTTTGTGTGTGGATTGAAGATTGAGAGTCTTTTGGTGCTTGTCTTTGACTATCCTTGAGATATGTTGTGGTGATTGTCATACTCTCTTTGGATGGCCGCGGTGACATTGGGAAATCCATAGATTGAGAACTACGAACTTTGAGGTGTGCTTTTGTAGCCCTACATAATTCTCATCCTCTCTTGACCACAAAGGAATGACCTCTGAGTGCGTCTCCATTGCATGTTTTATGGGAAATATCATGTGATTAGACTATGTTAATGTTGTTGAGAGTTGCCACTAGTGAAAGTATGAAGCCTAAGCCTTGTTTCCATCATTGTTACACCGTTTGCACTCATTTTTGTTACATGTTTGCTTCCTGCCCTTTTTATTACAGATTTATATTACTTCGTTTTTCCACACCTATCACCTATATTTTACCATCTCTTCGCCGAACTAGTGCACCTATACAACTCCTAGTTGTATTAGGTGTGTTGGGGACACAAGAGACTTCTTGTATCTTAATTGCAGGGTTGCTTGAGAGAGACCATCTTCAACCTCTACTTCCCTGAGTTCGATAAACCTTAGGTCATCCACTTGAGGGAAATTGTTGCTGTCCTATAAACCTCTGCGCTTGGAGGCCCAACATAGTCTACAAGAATAGAAGCGTGCGTAGACATGAAGCTATTTCTGGCGCCGTTGCCGGGGAGGTGAGTGCTTGAAGGTATATCTTTAGATCTTGCAATTAAATCTTTTTGTTTCTTGTTTTTATTTTCACTAGTTAGGCTTTATGGAAAACAACAAAAAAATGAGAGAGCTTTATGAGCTCTACCTTGAATTGGGTGATGAAGTGTTTGAAGAGAAAATCAAAAAACCTATGGAACTTTATTTGCATTCTCTTCATGATTCTAATTTTACTAGTATGTCTTCTTTAAATACCTTTGATCCTAAAGATATGCAAAGCTATAAGCTTGGGGATGCTACGTTTTATGAAGATGATATTTTTAGCCCCCCAAGTTTTGATGAGGAAATTTATTTTGATGATACTTTGCCTCCTATCTATGATGATTATTGTGATGACACTTATGCTATAGAGAATGAATGTTTGGAAGTGTATCATGATAAGAATGATTCATGTGATAGCTATTTTCTTGAGTTTGCTCCCACTATTACTAATAAGAAGGATTTTTCTTATGTGGAGAGTAACAAATTTTCTATGCTTGTGGATCATGATAATTTTTTTATGTGATACTTATATTGTTGAGTTTATTCATGATCCCACTGAAAATTATTATGAGAGGGGAACATATGCTCATAGATATTTCAAGAATATCAAGTTCCCTCTCTTTATGTTGAAAGTTTTGAAGTTGCACTTGTTTTGCCTTCCTATGCTAATATCTTTATGATTCAATGAGTTATTTCTTTATAAGATCCCTTTGCATAGGAAGCATGTTATACTTAAATGTGTTTCGTGTTTGCTTCTTGATGCTCTCTTTTGTTCTTCAACTCTTATTCTTGTGAGAGCATCTTCTATAATCTTTAAGCCTATCTAATGGCTTTAAAGAAGCGCTTTCGGGAGGCAGCCCGCAACGAATTTAGGATTTCCTTTTTTGTTTTTCTTCTGATTTTAGTGGTCTTGATGATTGTTACTACTGTAGCAACATCATTGTATCTTTACTTTTCGAGCTTTGTGCCAATTATAGCCTCATATGACAAGGGAAGTGAAAGTTGAGACATGATGTCCAGAAAACAGATTCTGTCCTCGTGACGGGAAAAATCATAATAAATCACCAGTTTATATTTTTTAGCTGAATTTTTTACACAGAGTGCTCTATACAATTACGGAACTTTCGTATGTTCTGAGTTTTTTGATTTGAGTTGCAGAAGTTCCCCTCAACAATTCTTTACTACCTGCTGTTCTGTTTTTCACAGATTCTGCCACGTTTTTTCTCTCCTAACTTTTGCAAATCTTAAGCTTGCTTTTTCTTTGCAAAAACTTTTTGGCAATCTTGAGAAACAGTAGCTCTTCAAGAATATCTTTATATCCAGTAGGGAAAAATTATTTATTAAGGGTACTAACCTCTCTAATCAGTTTATGATGAGTTATGTATGAAGGGAGTTTTCAAGTGTGCGATGGAAGATGATGAAAGAAGATTCGGGAGTGTCAAGCGCTCAAGCTTGGGGATGCCCCCATGCATCCCCTTCTCCATCAACAATCATCAGTTCGTCCTTCGTCTCACTATATTTTTATCACTTCATGCGTTATGTGCTATGCTTGGAGCGTCTCGCTCTTAGGTTTATTTTTAGTTTTCTTTAGCTTTGCTTGCTGTTCATAACAAGTTAGATCCCGTCTTACTTTGTGTGGGAGAGAAACACGCTCCACTTTCAAAATCTAGAACACATCATAGAATTTTTCATGCCTATCTTTTTGCTGTTGTGTGTTCTTTATCTTTTCGTAGCTACTGCCATTTCTAGTTTTAGTCTTAGTTTGTCTTTAGCAAGAGCCTTGGCTTTTGTTTAGTTTGTTGCTGGAACTCTCTTTAGTTTTCATGTTTATCTTGTTAAGAGAGTTGGTTGTTGCACTGAGTTGTGTCTTGTCTTGAAAGTAGGTAATTAAGGTTGCTATTTAATTTTAGTAGTAACTTGCAATGGTTTTGAGGTATTGATGTGAGTAATGTTTAAACTTTAGGTGTCAAGAGCTCTAGCCTATTAGTGATAGGTGTCGTATTTTGGGAAATCCATGTTTATTTCCAAAACCTACAAAACTAGTTGAGAACTCTAGATACTAGATGGATCACTACTCTTCTGAGGGATCGAATATTAGAGTACACTCACGTACCATGAGTCGAGGATGCGCAAGGATAACCAAACCCCCATACACTCCTCCTCGGGGTACTTGTCTCTTTGTGAACCTCCTTACTAGATTGAGAGTTACCGATAATAAGTGCATGAGTTCTTCTGACTAATGTGAGTATTCGAAAGTTGACACTTCCACCTCCTCATATTTGCTAGCCTCTCCTGTGCCATGCATTTTCTTCTTCTCACTCCGAGAGTTTGCGTCCACCTTCGCCGGTACATCCAAACCCTTGGCATGATACGCTCTGTCTTCATAAACCTCCTTATATCTTTCCTCAAAACAGCCACCATACCTACCTATCAAGGCATTTCCATAGCCTTTCCGAGATACATTGCCTTGCAACATCCACCTCTTCATGACTTGATCTTCATGTCATACATGTTCCTGCTACACTCGCAGCGGCATACATTTGCATCATGATAGTTATATCTTCTTTATGTGAGTACCTTTGTAAAGTGTGAAAGATCTCCTATATTCTTGTAAAATATAGAGTGTAGCCCCTAAAGTGAGGAAAAGATCCCAAAGAGGACAAAATCAAAAGATCCCAAAGAGGACAAATGAGAGTTAAATAGAAAGAGCCATTGAGGCCACCAAAAAATACAAAAAAAGAGAAAAAGAGAAAAGAAAAAAAATAAAAAGAGAGAAGGGGGCATACTACTATTCCTTTTGGGAGATACACACTAGTACTTCATCTTCTATCCGTTGTACTCCATAGAGATCATCATCATGCATATAGCTATGTGGGGACCTTCACACTATAGAACTTGGCTTGTATATTCCAATGATGAGCCTCCTCAAACGAGCTCTAGGTATTCTTGAGCAAGCAAGTTGGATGCACCCCCACTAGTTCCCTTGGAGAGATTTTAGCTCACATGTGCATCCGTTGCATGGCAATCCCTACTCCTCACATCATATCTATCATATGGCCTTCTCTCGCCTATGATTGTCCTCATTGATGTGAGCCTTTCACACCTTTTTGTCTTCCTCCTCCACTTTCTTTCTGTTTCGCCTTTTAGGTGTCAACTTTCTTGCTCACGCTCATCCATTGCATGAGTGCTCAAAATATCGAAAAGGAGTGGATCAGTGTGACTTGTACCTAACTAGTGGTCTGGGGACGAGTCCAGATAAGAATCCAAAAGAGACTAAGTGTGAAACTTTAGTAGATAGTAGTTCTCAACAATTACTTTTTTCTCTCGTATTTCCCTATCCCCTTTCTTGCACGCAAACACCATTTGGAGACATTCGAGTCACGGACAGCGAGAGCTCTTGCACCTTTATGTTCTTATGTTGCTTGTTTCAATGCTAATATAGACTCTTGCCTGTTATGACTTGAATTGAATTACATGCCTTGATTGCTTGACTTAAGAGTTCTTAAATGGTTGGTAGCATGTCACCACAAAAATTATGCTTGTTATCATTTACCTACTCGAGGACGAGCAGGAATTAATCTTGGGGATGTTAATACGTCCCAAACGTATCTATAATTTCTTCTTGCTCCATGCATGTTTTGTGTGATATTGCTATGTTTTTGATATACTTTCATATATCTTTATAACATATTTTGGAACTAACCTATTAATGGTTGCAAAAGTGCACAAGTTCTTGTTTTTCTACTTTATGTGTAGGAATTACTTGGATAAAGTAAAGATCACAAAAGCAAGCCTTGTAAGAGTTGGACTCTAACTTTCCCAAAATCTGTCCCCACCAGAAAGGTTTTAAAGATCGCCTCGGAAATGCTAGAAGACGGCCTCAAACGGAAAAACTTAAAACTACAAAGTTGTAGGAATTTTTTTTTCCGGTGGATTTAGACATAAAATTCGGCCCAATCAGAATTCGGATCAAACCCCGAAATACAGAAGACGTAATCTGGATGATGGGAATCCGAGAGTCTATATAAAGAGAGGAAACCTAGGTCAAAGGGCACCACGAAATTTCCTCCCCCTTGGCAGCCGTCTTGAGGGGGAGATCAATCTCCACAGCAGCACCATCTCCAAGGAAGAAGAAGGGGTGCTGCTGCCCCCAAGGGCCGTGGCCGCGGCCATGGGCGCCGCCGCCGTCGCCGTCTCCTTCATCTCCTCCGGGTTGCACCACTCCATCAACAACTCTCCCTCTCACCATGTACATGTGTGAGTAGTTCCCCTCGGGGATGAGGTTTCTACCAGTAGCTATGTGTTCTTCTCTCTCTCCCATGATGTGATCTTTCTTGTGATCATTGGCTATGTTAATCTAGGGTTATCCCATGATGTTTCCCCTTCCTCTATGTATTGGATTGATGTACTCAATTGATCTTATCTAATATAATCCCCGATACCAAGATGACATCGGTCTATTGGACATGGGTTAGAAGAATATTATCATGAGTGATTTCCACTTTTGTGTGTGGATTGAAGATTGAGAGTCTCTTGGTGCTTGTCTTTGACTATCCTTGAGATATGTTGTGGTGATTTTGGTACTCTCTTTGGATGGCCGCGGTGACATTGCGAAATCCATAGATTGAGAACTACGAACTTTGAGGTGTGCTTTTGTAGCCCTACATAATTCTCATCTTCTCTTGACCACAAAGGAATGACCTCCGAGTGCGTCTCCATTGCATGTTTTATGGGAAATATCATGTGATTAGACTATGTTAATGTTGTTGAGAGTTTCCACTAGTGAAAGTATGAAGCCTAGGCCTTGTTTCCATCATTGTTACACCGTTTGCACTCACTTTTGTTACATGTTTGCTTGCTGCACTTTTTATTACAGATTTATATTACTTCGTTTTGCCACACCTATCACCTATATTTTACCATCTCTTCGCCGAACTAGTGCACCTATACAACTCCTAGTTGTATTAGGTGTGTTGGGGACACAAGAGACTTCTTGTATCTTAATTGCAGGGTTGCTTGAGAGAGACCATCTTCAACCTCTACTTCCCTGAGTTCGATAAACCTTAGGTCATCCACTTGAGGGAAATTGCTGTTGTCCTACAAACCTCTGCGCTTGGAGGCCCAACATAGTATACAAGAATAGAAGCGTGCGTAGACATCAGTTACTAGTAAGTAGTAAACGTCATCATGATAAAACAAACTCAAATGGAGACACTGTAGACTTAGTGTTGCCATTGTTCAAACATCTTAAAACTTGCTAGTATAGGATACACGACGGTAGCATGTGATAAGATGATCCCTTAACAAAGCCAAACACAAGTATTCTACCAAAGTTTGCACCACCTGGAAGGATCTCCCATATGGCCGACATTCCGTACATATCGGGTGTCACACATATGAAACGACGTTCGCATGAGGTTGGGTTCGGCAAGACTAGCATATGTAGATATGGCCTTGCTGAGCAGCATATAACATGGAGGTTAATTTGGCGAGCCTAGCATATGCAGATATGGCCTCGAAATACTAGAGATCGAAAGATCGAGCATGAGTCACAATATACAGATAATGTGATCGCACACGTTGTTGTCTACCTTTGAAACTGACCCATCGGCCGTGTGATATTCGAGGGCGGGCAGTGAATCTAGATCATGTAATCACTAAAACTTCTTAGGGATGATTTTTTAAGTGCAAGCTCATTTATAATGTTATTATATGAACTCATTGTTGTGAACTAGTCTTAATTGTGTTCCTTGCAATTATGTTTGTAGAAAATGGATACGCCCCAGTATCTTGAATTGGTTTCTTTCTTACGTGGTGAAAGACTTAAAGAAAATCGGTCAAATTTCATTGGTTGGTACTTATACCTTACAGCTGTGATCAAGAGAGCCAACCTTTCGTTCTTAACAAAAGAGCATGTGGGAAACCCTCCAGCAAACGACATGCATGCACGAGCAGCGACTGATTATCAGAATCGTCGGAGGACATACGCCATATCTAAAGGTGTCATAGAAACCAGCATTCCACAAGCCTTGCGCGAGGAATATGCTGAGTTGGGTACATATGCCATGATAGATGAGATGAAGTCATTATACATGCATCAGTTTAGAGTGGCCAGATTTGAGTTAGAAAATGAGTTTATCTCTACAAAGATGGAAGAAGGCTCTTGTCTGAAAGCACACCTGGCCAAGATGCATGAGATACATCTGACCCTCGTAGATGACTTCGACTATTGGACCACAAATGAGTCTGCGATATACACGGTGTTACACTCGCTTCCACCGAGCTATATAGACCATGTCCATGGCTATGTCGGCAGAGGTGAAAGCCTCGATTTATCTGACTTCATGGATAGACTTCAGTATCTGGAAGTTGAACCCATTGAAGGAGAAGTTGTCGATGGACAAGGTATATACTTGATATACTTTATAAATGTTTGTTCCCCTTTATACAACACTTGCAGTAAATGAGTATATGATACTTATTCTGTTTTATGAAAACAGGACCTGTCGTTGCATTGACGGGAAGAGGTGAAATCAAGGATTGATGGATATCAAGTCAGTTGATTGCCAACATGGATTCCGCCGAGACATCTATCATAGGAGATACTTAGAGTATTAGATAAATCTTATGTAATCATTAAAGTGTGAACACTTAGTTGTGTGTCTTGCATCTCGCGAGACAAAGTTATTCATGTAATGAGACAAGTCAGTTGTTCCATCTTTATGAATAAAAGTGTGCTTATACTTTGATTACGTCTTGATTTATGTTATGATAGAAAGCATTTATAATACTTCTATTATTGTCAAATAATAGTCAATGTTTAAATGATAAAGTTGTCTTGATTACAACAAGTCAAAGATTTGATTGCATAAAGTGATTACATAACTGATGAATTCATTAAATGTATGATCTATTAACTTGTGAATTCATTATCAAATGGAAGTGATAACTTGATTGCGTGAGATGGATTAGATACACGATCTATGAACCTCTGCAATACATATGACCAAGACAAGGTTCTAGGAAGTAGAACTTGTGCCAATCATTATACATAAATGATGTACTAAATGGGCACATGAGTTATCATTAAAGACTTCATATGATTAATTGAAAGCTTGTATTCAATTTAGATCATAAAACTGAGATTCGGGAATCACAGTGTGAAGTAAGAATATAAGGATAAAAATCACTAAGCTATGATCTGAGTGATAAGTATTAAAGATGACATAATGGGAGACTTGTGGAAGTTGTACCGCAAATTACGATGGAAGTTCAAAGGGCTGGACTACTTAAACCATTCGTAGTCATACTAAACTGTAGTATGGTCTAAACATTCTTTCCCCTTGCACTAAAAATATTAACGAACAAGGTTGTTTAATTCATTAAGTTAAAACACCCACTTCATGAATAGGAAACCATCCTGAATCTAATGAGGCAAGATAGCTCCATAATTGATGGTGTTATAAGGTTTCTTAAAGAAATAATTTCCATGTGATAAAGCTACAAGCAATTGAAATTACATATTCTCCCCGAATAGCAAAATTTGTGTTGCTTGATTGGTAGTGCGAGAAGAAGTGTCTCAACACGGATCCAATGGGAGATAATGGAAGCTTTGACCAAGGTATTGGACCTTGCCTTCAGAATATCAGAGTATTGCAACGGAAGCGTGTTCCGCTGTAATGACGCTATATAAGGAAGGATATGCCAAAGACGATTGGTCTAGGTATATGAGTTGAAGACTTAGTTGAATTTAGAAGGTTGTCATGAATACATTCTGTACGGAACAATAATCATGAGTCTTCTTAATAAAACAAAAGTAATAACATTACTTGAAACGCAAAGGAATGATGGTAGCCTAGAACACGAGGAGAAATGAAATAATATTGAGTTGCATATAGGATGGCTCACGTCCTGTGAAATAAATTGGTTATTTCATATTCCCGATAAAATGGAAAGTTATTGAGAATAATGTAACATGCATAAGGCATTATTTGGCTCATAAAACTGTTATGACCAAAGTTCAATATTGATTGACTACGGAAATTTAGGAATGTTTTAATCAATAAAATATTTTATCTACACTACAATGGACCATAGCCTGAATTGCGTCTCAGTCAAAATTGGGTTTTGAAAGAGAATTGCAATGGGCATGACGAAGGTTTATTTCGTTGGAAGGATGGATTGTAGTACCTCAAGACAGGAACCCTCAACCTTGATTTGATCAAGTAATTTTGTGATGACCAAAATATTGAGTGGGCCTGCAGTTTCATGACACTAATTGGGAGCTTTGAAGACTTCCGGAAACTTAGAATGCAGAGGGCATTTTATGAGTGGGAGCTTTGGGAGCATTGTCATTATGTAAGACATAGTAACAATACAATGACTTGATGAAAGCTGAACCACAAATATATGAGTATATGATGGATATATTTGAGTGGGAGCATGATCATTATCTCAGACATGCATATTATGACATATGTGGAGAATGATCACGTGTATGTATATATGGACATGCGAATGATATATGCATATGGAGAATCGTCTCATATGCACGTATATGCATTATGATATATATGTATAAAACATAAGGTAGATATAACGCAAGATTACAAGAATCTTCCTTTATATGAAGTACTAAACACATCACACGTTGAAATCTATAGTGATAGATACGTATGATGAAACAAAGAAAATTTGGAATAATCTTCTAGACAAGAAACATGTTCTTGTAGCTAGAAATTATATAACAGATGAAATCCAAATATCACAAGCAATTTCTTGATGGAAGAATAGAGATGCACCATGTACTAGGACATGTGATCTCATATGTACTTTGACATATGATTCTACCATATAACATGCATTGTGAATCCAACAACAGAATGACTCAAAATATCTTGGAAGAAGAACAGATTCCGATGTGCTTTAGGAGTAAAACACAGAATCTGAATAAAGTCCATGAATTCAGTATATGAGGAATACTGAGGAGTATGCTCTAAAGTATAGAAAGATAATAGACTTGAATGTAATGCAAGATTACAATTGCAAGCCATATTATGGGCCTATATGGAATTAGAGACATCACCAAACACATGAAAGAAATGTGAGCAAGATTCACGACACTACAAACATAATACTACTTAAGAAAGTAGACGTATGGATAAAAGTTTAGCGTAAGAAGTTTGGACTTCTGGCTGAGTGTATTTCCCAATATATGTGACGCTGGATAAGTCTTCTGAAAACTGAACCAAAGGATCACTGAAGGATACTGCGAAATAATAGTCTCACTCTCCCGTGAAACATATATCCAACCATTATATGATAATGAGTGGCATGTCAAACTAGTTGACCTATGCTAGTTGCAAAGGAAACATACGAATCTGAATTGGTGCAGTCGTTGACGAACTCTCTTCCATGAGCATGCATGATCAATGAACACTTATGTGATAAGATGCTTATGATAGGGAAAATGCGGCTAGATTATTAGCACTCTAGTGCAAGTGGGAGACTGTTGGATATATGCTCTAGAGGAAAATAATATATGATTATTCAAATATATCTAAGCAAGTTCATAACCAGTTTCATACCGTGCTAGAACTGTATCAGTGAAACAATGATACAGGTGTGGTATAGAAAACCCCAGAGTTCCTAGTTAGCCTCTATTTAAATAACTAGTTCATGGTCAACATGATGGTCGTGGTTTCGCGATCATGGACAATTAAGTCTCTTGACTGTGAGGTCACCTCACTTGATGAGTGACGTGATGAACATTACCCAAAGCAAGCATTACAGCATGATCAAACTTATGAAGGTTCAGTGTTGTAATTACAGAACGTAGTAGACCGTTCCTTTGACCGTGAGTACCTGCATAATTGCTATCTACTCGGATGCTTTGACTTACATCCCACCACCTGAATAAAATATGCGGGTCATAACGGTTGTATCTTGGTTATTCCGTGGAGATATGTTGAGGAGTATTGTTACAAGAGCGGGATTTGTCAATCCATATAATGGATAGATACTCGGGGCCCACTCGATGAGATTCCATCCATAAAGCTGCAGCGTGTGACTAGGTCACGGGGATGAATATCACGGGAACGAGTGAATAAGGATTTGTTCAGAATGAGGTTGAACCAGACATAGGATGTCATTGATCGAATCTCGGAACAATCCAGTATCGCTGACAAAGGGAATGCTATACGACGTAAGGTCCAATCGGTATTGATATCCGGAATGCACAGGGGTCATTATGGGCATCCAGGTCCCGCTGATGATCATTGACCATAGCCTCATCTTGGTCATGACTGGAGTGTTCTCGGACCGTAGGGTAACACACTTAAGGGCTCGATGAAATTGGAGACCTTTTCGGAACTATCGGAGTTACCGGAGAATAAAGGAAGCAGCACCGGAAAAGTTCCGTGTTGACCCGAAGGAATTTCGGAGTGAGCCGGAAGGTGTTCCGGAGCACCGGGAGAAGGAATAATGTGTTTTAGTTATTAATTAATTGAATTAATAATTATTATTTTTATTTATAATTAAAAGGTGCTATGGGACTTATTTATGAAAGAGGCCCATTAGGGGAAATAAAAGGGAAAAGGAAAAAGGAAAGAGGGGGAGGCGCCATGGGATCGGTTTTCTCCGGTGTTGAGATCGGTTTTCTCCGGTGTTCTCCCCTTCTCGTCTCTTCCACGGTGGGCTCCCTAGTGTGAGCCTGTAGTGGTATTGAGGCATCTCTGTTAGGATCGGAGGCCGTCGTGCTGCCGAAGCTCCATCCGGAGGTCTGCTTCCGCCACCTTCGCTGGATCGGAGAACGGAGGTCGTCATCGAGTCTCGTACGTGTGCGAGTACTACGAGGTGCTACACGTGTGGCACTACACCCATCCGGGTGGTCAACAGAGGCAAGGGGCTGTGAAACTTGTTCGGCTACATCAACCACGTTTGCGGGAACGTTTCCTGCGCAACGGACTACACACCGAGGTATGTTATTCCACACTCCTTTCCGTTACGGTAATACGGCTAGCTAGATTTTGGGTGTAATGACCCAATTCACATAGAATTGAAGTCTCTGTGATCAAGTGAGAGTCCCTGGATCGAACTCGCTGGCACACACAGTATCATAGATGTATATCAAAGTACAAGTGCATCATTATTACAACGTATGATCCAGAATAAAACAAATAACAAGTTGCTTAGCTCAAGGATAGCTTATTCAACATAAATATAGCGGAAGCATAAGCAAATAACGAGGACTCCCATCAACAGCCACAAGCGAACATGCTGAGTGTAGACCCGCAACCCTAAACGCACCTTACTGGTCGTCTAAAAAACCTGCAACACCGAAGGTCACAGCCCGACAACGGGTCAGTACATCTGATTTGTACGACAAGTGACACGGAAAAGGTATATATAAAGGACCTACAACTACATGCAAGGTGAGTCAAAGGAAAGACTTATGGTTTTGTTTTGCAGAAAGCCAATTTTCTCCAGAACTAAACTAGCCATAAGTTTAAGTTGAAATCTACCTGAAACACACAGCAACCCATGCTAATCTTTCCCACCAAATCATTATTAAGTGTTCATCTGTCAAGATCATTCATCAACAGTACTGACTAGTTGCTCATTATTCGTCCGTAACCGTGGACACGGCTAATCATGATCAGGTTATATGCTCTGCAGAGGTTGTACACGTTCCCCACTGGTCTCAACCCGAAGATTGAGACGAATACTTTCCGAAGAGGTTGCCTCCACCCTTTGGTAGCCGGTACACCTAACACACATCTACATCAGCTAGCTACGAGGGCCAGGTTCCCCACAACGTACTCATGCTAAGCCAGAGCCCATATAGCCAGTGGCGGTACACGGAAGCTACTAGTAAGATTGCCTGTCTGATCTTTTTGAGCCTGGACGGCGCCCACTGCGTTCAGAGGGTAGACACCATGTCGCACCCGGTTCACCACCAAAACAACCATTGGGTGCATTTAACCCTGGCACTGTCCTTAGACAAGGCACAGCCACCAGGATGCAACCCACCCGTCCAGAAGTGATTTCTATTTATTATAAAGTTGCCACACAAATTATTAAATAGCTCACATGCACTCCATGAATTCTCACAACCCAAACCACGTCTACAAAGCATAGAAATAAAGTAACAACACATGCTAGGTTGATCTACAAATACAAGTCAAGACATGTGTCTAACCTAACTGGTTTTGCAGCAACAGTAAAGTAAACTACCTATCATGCAATAGGGTGATATTCTTAACATAATGCATATAGAAAATTATAGGTATGAGTATGGTCAAAGAACCACTTGCCTTCTTCTTGTTCTTGACGATCACAATCCTCACAAAATGATGCGGCGCACTCCGGACAATCTATACGAGCAAACATAGCACCAATCAACATATATTCAACACAAATATGCACAAACAGTAATAAACATACAAATAATAGTAGCAAAACTTGCCTAACAGAAACTAAACTTAAAATAATCGACAAAAGAAAACCAACGCAAAAAGAAATGGCGCAAACGGGCGCACCGTTCAAAAGATACGCCTACCGGAAGTTAAAATTTGAATATGCTTGGGATTCAAATTGGAAAACTTCAAACTTCCGCAAAACTTAGTCTATTGTATATAACTTTTTGTCACGGTTGCAACGCAACTGGAATTACTTGATTCCGAGCTACGGTTAAAAAGTAACCCGAAAACGGTACCGGGGTGGCATCGGGGTCCAATCTGCAAAAGGACCTATCCGTAAATAAGATAATTTTGAAAAACGCGATCGGGTCCCCGGCGCTTGTTTGACCGGATCTGGCCGGCTCCGGCCGGCGGCGGCGGCACGGCGCGCGGGCGGCCTACGGCCCGGCGCGGGGTGGCGGGGAAGTGCGGCGGCGGCGCTCACCTCGCGACGGCGGCGCTCACCTCACGGCGGTGGCGGCGGCGAAACGGGTCGGGCAGCGGCGGCGGATCGGGTCGGGGAAACCCTAATCCCCCGCGGGTCCGCGGGTTTATATAACCCACTCCGCGAAACTTTTTTTTAATCCGAAAACAATTCGAAAACGGCTGGGCGTAAAAAAACAGTACATGCCCATTAGGCCCAAAACAATTTTAGAAAAATAACGGGTAATTATTTTTAATTCCCGTTTTCACCAAACCTTTTAAAATAATAAAATTGAATTTTTGGCATTACCAAAATATTCAATAAAAGTAAAAACTTTGCAACTTATTTTTAAATACTTTTAAATACTTTTTCGGTAATTTAAAAATACCAAAAAATTCCAAAAAATGATTTTAAAATATCCCAGAGCATAAATAAATTCCCCAAAATAAATTTAGAAATTATTTATAACCCCAAAGTAAATTTAAAAAGTCTCTAGAAAATATTTTAACTATTTTCCAACATTTCAAAAATGGGGATAAGTCATTTTATATCCTCTCCAATAAATTGCCTTAAGTTGAAAAATGTTTAAAATATTTTTAAAACTCCAGAAAAATGCGGAAACAACATGAGATGCATATGATGATCTATTAACATCCAAATTTAGAAAATTGGGATGTAACAAACCTCCCCCCCTTAAGATGAATCTCGTCCTCGAGATTCGGGCTGGCTAGCAAAGAGGTGTGGATGATCTTGCTTCAAATCTTCTTCCCGTTCCCAAGTGGCTTCTTCCTCGGTATGATGATCCCACTGAACCTTGCATAGCCTGATCGTCTTGGTGCGGGTGACTCTTTCTGCAGTCTCCAGAATCTTCACAGATTTCTCCTCATAAGTCAGGTCACTCTCCAACTGAATTGCGTCAAGTGGCACTGTATCTCTCAAAGGAATATCCGCCATCTCTGCATGACACTTCTTCAGCTGCGATACGTGAAACACATCATGAACTCCTGACAAGGCTTCTGGCAACTCGAACTGATAATCTACCTCTCCTCTGCGCTCCAAGATCTTTTAAGGCCCCACAAAACGTGGTGCTAACTTGCCCTTGATTGCAAACCTCTTGATTCCGCGAATTGGTGAAACTCTGAGATACGCACGGTCTCCAACCTCATAGGTTACGTACTTGCGCTTCGCATCTGCATAGCTCTTCTTCCTGGACTGTGCTATCTTCAGTCTATCACGGATCAACTTGACTTTCTCCTCACCATCTCTGATCAGGTCTGGTCCAAACAACTGACGCTCTCCTACCTCATCCCACATCAACGGAGTCCTGCACTTCCTGCCTTACAGTAACTCGAATGGTGCCATCTAATGACTAGCCTGGTAACTATTGTTGTATGAGAACTCAACATATGGTAAGTTTTCATCCCAACTCGAACCATAATCCAACGCACAAGCTCTCAACATATCCTCCAAGATCTGATTGACTCTCTCGGTCTGCCCATCTGTCTAAGGATGGAACATTGTACTGAACTCCAGCCTATTTCCCAAAGTCTCATGCAACTGACGCCAAAACTTGGATGTAAACTGAGTACCTGTATCAGACACTACCTTGCTTGGAACTCCATGCAGACAAATGATCCTGGTCATATAAATCTTGGCTAGCTTGGCACTGTTGTAAGTTGTCTTCACCGGGATGAAGTGAGCAACCTTGGTCAGACGATCAACAATCACCCAAATAGAATCATATCCTGACCGAGTCCTGGGTAAACAAGGAATAAAGTCCATACCTATATGATCCCACTTCCAATCTGGTATAGGCAAAGGCTGCAACAATCCTGCTGGCTTCTGATGCTCAGCTTTGACTCTCTGGAAAACATCACACAATGCAATATACTGAGCTATCTCTCGTTTCAGACTGGGCCACAAAAATCTCTCCCTCAAATCCAAATACATCTTGGTATTTCCAGGATGAATAGAATAAGGTGAATCATGTGCCTCCTGAAGAATCAACTTCCTAATCTCTGCATCCTGCGGTACACAAATGCGCTTCTCAAACCAAATGGCTCCATGCTCATCCTCACGGAAACCCTCTTCTTTCCCTTTGGTCATATTCTCCTTTATCTCCTTAATTTCTGCATCACCCTTCTGAGCTTCTCTGATTCTTTCCAACAGATTTAGCTTCACTTCCAATGTTGCCACATATCCCTTAGGAACTATCTCCAACCTGAGATTCTTGAACTGCTCACATAACTCAAGTGGCATATCCTCAACATTAGCAACATTGATACGACTCTTACGGCTCAATGCATCAGCAACCACATTCGATTTTCCAGGATGATACTGCACGTTCAAATCATAATCCTTAATAAGCTCCAGCCATCTACTCTGCTTGAGATTCAACTCCTTCTGAGTAAAGATATACTTCAAACTCTTATGATCAGTAAAAACATCACAATGATTACAAACAAGATATTTCCTCCATGTTTTCAATGCGTGAACAACTGCAGCTAACTCCAAATCATGTCTAGGATAGTTCTGCTCATGGTCCTTAAGCTGACGTGAAGCATAAGCACCAACTCTACCCCCTTGCATCAAAACACAACCAAGTCCTCGACGAGATGCATCACAATATACTTGGAAATCCTTATGTATATCAGGCAAACATAAAACAGGTGCAGTTACTAACCATTTCTTCAACTCCTGAAAGCTGGTTTCACATTGCTCGCTCCAATCAAACTTATTCTCTTTCTTCAAAAACTCAGTCATTTGTTTTGCAAGCTTGGAGAAATTCTCAATGAACCTCCTATAATATACTGCAAGCCCCAAGAAACTGCGAATGTCTCCAACTGTCGTGGGTGTCTCCCATTCCGTAACTGTTGAAACCTTGGATGGATCCACAGCTACTCCTTCTCCTGACACAACATGTCCAAGGAATCCTACCTCCTTCAACCAAAACTCACACTTGCTGAACTTGGCATACAATTTGTGCTCCCTGAGCTTCTCCAATACTAAACGCAGATGTGCCTCATGCTCTTGCTCATTTTTGGAATACACCAATATATCATCAATGAACACCACAACGAATTTATCCAAGAACTCCATCAACACCTTGTTCATCATATTCATTAAGTATGAAGGAGCATTAGTCAATCCAAATGACATAACAGTATACTCATACAACCCATACCTTGTAGTAAAAGCAGTCTTCGGAATATCCTTCTCCCGAATCTTCACTTGATGATAACCAGAACGAAGATCAATCTTAGAGAATACACAAGCTCCCTCCAACTGGTCAAATAGATCATTAATCACCGGTAGAGGATACTTGTTCTTGATAGTAACATCATTTAGAGAACGGTAATCAACACACATCCTCTGGGTTCCATCCTTCTTCTCAACAAACAACACTGGAGACCCCCAAGGTGACGAGCTTGGGCGAATGAAACCCTTTTCCTGCAACTCTCTAATCTTCTCCTTCAACTCTGCAAGTTCATTAGCGGGCATCCTATACGGTCTCTTAGCAATAGGCCCCGTGCCTGGTATTAAATCAATAAGGAACTCAATCTCCCTATCCGGTGGCATACCTGGCAACTCCTCTGGAAACACATCCGGATAATCCCTCACAACACGCACATCATCCAGGCTACCCCCCTTAAGAGAATTCACCTGAGCATGCTGATGCTTATACTTGGACACATATCTGATCTTCTGCCCATTCGGTGCACGGAGAGTGATGGACCGACTGGCAGAATCAATAACACCTTGGTACTTGGCTAGCCAGTCCATGCCCAATATAATATCCAAACCTTGTGATTTCAATATAATCAAATTTGTAGGAAAAACATGCTTCCCTATGGCTAGGCTTATCTGATAGCATCCCAAACTAGCTGACATCTCCGCCCCCGGTGAACTTATGAGCATAGATGACTTAAGAACTACGGTAGGTAACTCATGCTTATCCACAAATACCCTCGATATGAAAGAATGCGATGCACCAGAATCAAAAAGAACAAGTGCGGGTACTGAATTGATAAAGAACTTACCAATCACCGCATCAGCCTCATCATAAATCTCCTCCACGTTGACATGGTTCACATGCCCCTTGTTGATAGGATTGGGCCTGACGACTCCATTCTCATTGGGCTTCGACTCTGGGCAGTCTGTGGCATAGTGTCCCATGTTCTTGCACTTGAAACACTGGATGTGACTCAAGTCCTTTGGTGCCTGGCCATTCTGACGGTTGTTTCCATTACCTCCATTGGCTCCATTGCTTCTCCCATTCCCATTGTTCCTTCCATTGCCATTGCCATTGCCATTCCTGTTACCATTCTGGTGGTTGTGGCCATTATGGTTGTGACCATTTCCCCCATGATGGTTGTGTCCTCCACTGTGAACATGGCCATTCCCACCATTGTGGTTATGTCCATGGTTATGTCCTCCATTGCCACCATAAGAATTGTGTGGCTTCTGATGTGGTCCAGAGTTATACTTGCCACCATTGTTCTTGTTGTACTTCCTCTTGCGGTTCTCAATGGCCTGCTGCTTTCCTTCCAACACAATAGCTTTGTCTATGAGCCCCTGAAAGTTAGCAAAGGTAGCCACTGTCAACTGGACTCCCAACTCGTGATTCAGCCCCTCCAAGAACTTCTCCTGCCTTGCTGCATCATTCCTGACATCATCTGGAGCATATCTTGCAAGCTTGTTGAATGCCTCAACATACTCGGCCACTGAACGGCCTCCCTGACGCAAGCTGCGGAACTCCTTCTTCTTCAAGCTCATGGCGCCTGCTGAAACATGTGCGGCGCAAAAAGCAGATTGAAACTGCGCCCAAGTGATGGTGTCGATGGGATAAGTCACCAAGTAGTTGTCCCACCAGGCAGCGGAAGGACCCTCCAGCAAATGTGAGGCAAACCTCACTCTCTCTGCCTCAGTGCAGCCAACTGTCTCCATGTTCCGGCCCACTGAACGAAGCCATTCATCCGCCACTATGGGCTCAGGAGTGCTAGAGAACCTCTGAGGATTCAGCCTCAGGAACCTCGCAAGCGTATCCATAGGTGGTGGTGGTGGTGGTGGCGCATTGTTGTTGTTGCCCATATTCTGAGTGAGCAACAGGATCAACTAAGCTTGTCCTTGAAGTAGCTGCTGCATGTAAACTGGCACTTCTTGTTGTTGTTCCCATTCCCCGTGGGATCACGTCTCGGCGGCATCTGTTGGGCAAGAATTGGTAAGTTGTAGACAGAAAGTAGCTAGGGAAATACATCCTACCCCATATGGTTATGATGAGCATGGCAAGCATTATATATACAATACATATATCACCAATCAACTTCACCAAACAATATCACCATAGAATCAAATATATAAAAATCATCAACCAATGCACTCATACGAAAAACCATCACATATCACACCATATAGTTTGAAATATATTGCATAACTGATATAAAATCCTCAACACAACCACGAATAATATAAGATCCTCAACACAACCACGAATAATAGTATATAAAACAACCTAGTATTGCCATACCGAATAAGTCGACATGGTCAAATACGCTAACACGATAACGGTAGTAAACTAATTTCCGGTGAAGTAATTATGAATGCTGTCTTTGCTAAACAGCATGCGTTATTCGCGCCCGCTAATACGGTTGCGCGTTTTGGGACTCGGTTCATCTTCTTCTGCCGAGGTCTCCACTTCTGGTTCCTCTTCTTTTTCTTCAACTCCATTGGCCTTCATCTTCTCCTTCAGCCTCTTTATCTCCGCTTGCATCTCCATCCTCTCCTTCTTCAGCTTGTTGGTGTCTCTCTTGAGCTTGGTGTTCTTCTGCTGCAATTCAGTGATGGTGTAGAGATCCGACTGGGTGCTCTTCTCCAGGTTATGGATGTGCTTCTCCAGGCTCTGGATGAAGTAGGTAGTTGTACCTGGCAAAATGGCCCCAGGCACATACTTGAACTTCTTTGGCCATATGATCCCCAATGGAAGGATCCTGGTCATCTTCTCGTACACCGTACCCTTTAGCTGGCCGACATACCGCTCAACAATGCGTGCAAGAGCCATGTGAGCGGCTATGCGCACACACTACTCCTTCTCCGGGGCATGCACCTCGAATGACTGCGTGATCACCCTTTCTTCCGTCATGCTTCCTAGGAGAAATGTCTCCACTTGCCAGTAGTCATCAGCTCCCCTTGTCTTCACTATGTCCGGCTGAAAGACTGGCGCGTAGATGTTCAGGTAATGGAAAATTCCCCTGAGCTCAGGTCCAAACGCCATAGCGCGGTATGAAAAAGTGGTCATCTATAATCAAAGAGAGGAAAGGAAAGATTAGAACAGGTATGAATACGAGATAGAGAAGGTAACTAAGTACAAGACAGAGTGATGTAAAGTAATATTTTTCATTCCTATGGCTTTTCTAATCCATTTTCTAGGGTCACGTCCTACAGTCAACACACTGCTCTGATACCATATGTAACGACCCAATTCACATAGAATTGAAGTCTCTGTGATCAAGTGCCAGTCCCTGGATCGAACTCGCTGGCACACACAGTATCATAGATGTATATCAAAGTACAAGTGCATCATTATTACAATGTATGATCCAGAATAAAACAAATAACAAGTTGCATAGCTCAAGGCTAGCTTATTCAACATAAATATAGCGGAAGCATAAGAAAATAACGAGGAGTCCCATCAACAGCCACAAGCGAACATGCTGAGTGTAGACCCGCAACCCTAAACGCACCTTACTGGTCGTCTGAAAACCCTGCAACACCGAAGGTCACAGCCCGACAACGGGTCAGTACATCTGATTTGTACGGCAAGTGACACGGAAAAGGTATATATAAAGGACCTACAACTACATGCAAGGTGAGTCAAAGGAAAGGCTTATGGTTTTGTTTTGCAGAAATCCAATTTTCTCCTGAACTAAACTAGTCAAAATTTTAAGTTGAAATCTACCTGAAACACACAGCAACCCATGCTAATCTTTCCCACCAAATTATTATTAAGTGTTCACCTGTCAAGAACATTCATCAACAGTACTGACAAATTGCTCAAAATTCGTCCGTAACCGTGGACACGGCTAATCATGATCAGGTTATACGCTCTGCAGAGAATGTACACGTTCCCCACTGGACTCAACCCGAAGATTGAGACGAAGACTTTCCGAAGAGGTTGCCTCCACCCTTTGTTAGCCGGTACACCTAACACACATCTACATCAGCTAGCTACCAGGGCCAGGTTCCCCACAACGTACTCATGCTAAGCCAGAGCCGATATAGCCAGTGGCTATACACGGAAGCTACTAGTAATATTGCCTGTCTGATCTTTTTTAGCCTGGACGGCGCCCACTGCGTTCAGAGGGTAGACACCATGTCGCACCCGGTTCACCACCAAAACAACCATTGGGTGCATTTAACCCCGGCACTGTCCTTATACAAGGCACAGCCACCTGGATGCAACCCGCCCGTCTAGAAGTGATTTATATTTATTATAAAGTTGCTACACAAATTATTAAATAGCTCACATGCACTCCACGAATTCTCACAACCCAAACCACGTCTAAAAAGCATAGCAATAAAGTAACAACACGTGCTAGGTTGATCTACAAATACAAGTCAAGACATGTGGCTAACCTAACTGGTTTTGCAGCAACAGTAAAGTAAACTACCTATCATGCAATAGGGTGATATTCTTAACATAATGCATATAGAAAATTATAGGTATGAGTATGGTCAAATCACCACTTGCCTTCTTCCTGTTCCTGACGATCACAATCCTCACAAAACGATGCGGCGCACTCCGGACAATCTATACGAGCAAACATAGCACCAATCAATATATATTCAACACAAATATGCACAAACAGTAATAAACATACAAAGAACAGTGGCAAAACTTTCCTAACAGAAACTAAACTTAAATTACTCGACAAAAGAAAACCAACGCAAAAAGAAACGGCGCAAACGGGCGCACCGTTAAAAAGATACGACTACCGGAAGTACAAATTTGAATCTGCTTGGGATTCAAATTTTAACACTTCAAACTTCTGCAAAACTTAGTCTACTGGCTAGAACTTTTCGTCACGGTCGCAACGCAACTGGAATCACTTGATTCCGAGCTACGGTTAAAAAGTAACCACGAAAATGGTACCGGGGTGGCATCGGGGTCCAATCTGCAAAAAGAACCTATCCGTAAATAAAATAATTTCTGAAAACGCGATCGGGTCCCCGGCGCCGGTTTGACCGGATCCGGCCTGCTCCGGCCGGCGGCGCGGCGCGCGGGTAGCCTGCGGCCCGGCGCGGCGGCTGCCGTGGCGGCGCGGGGTGGCGGGGACGGGCGGCGGCGCGGGTCGAAGGCGGCAGCGGCGGCGAAAAGGGTCGGGCGGCGGCGGCGGATCGGGTCGGGGAAACCCTAATCCCCCGCGGGTCCGCGGGTTTATATAACCCGCTCCGCGAAACTTTTTTTTAATCCGAAAACAATTCGAAAACGGCTACGCGTAAAAAAAACAGTATAGGCCCATTAGGCCCGAAACAATTTTGGAAAAATAACGGGTAATTATTTTTAATTTCCGTTTTCACCAAAACTTTTAAAATAATAAAATTGAATTTTTGGCATTACAAAAATGTTCAATAAAAATAACAACTTTGCAACTTATTTTTAAATACTTTTTTGGCAATTTAAAAATACCGAAAAACTCCAAAAAATGATTTTAAAATATCCCGGAGCATAAATAAATTCCCCAAAATAAATTTAGAAATTATTTATAACCCCAAAGGAAATTTAAAAAGTCTCCAGAAAATATTTTAACTATTTTCCAACATTTCAAAAATGGGGATAAGTCATTTTATATCCTCTCCAATAAATTGCCTTAAGTTGAAAATGTTTAAAATATTTTTTAAACTCCAGAAAAATGCGGATAAGTCATTGCATATGATGATCTATTAACATCCAAATTTAGAAAATTGGGATGTTACATTGGGTTATGGAAAACGCTAGTTAGGAAAAATTTGTGTTTTCCGCTGCAAACCCCAATAAGTGCGCCCAGCTCACAAAAGATAATCACAACCAACAAACCCTCCGTCACGCTTTGTTTATGAGAAATAAGATAACTTTGGTCGGGATAAACAAAGGAGATTAAGGGGATGTGATCGTCCCCATCTTGGGAGCCGTTCCTCGAAACATGTTAGCGTAAGAGGTGATTGAGTTGTCTACTAGCATTCGTTGACGAATCATGCACCTCCCAAAAACTTTTTACCTCTGTTTTCAAAACCAAAAGCTCTGGTACATGTTTAGTCTTTTCTTCCAGCCACGGGTTTCCAACCTTGCCATCAAAATCCACGGTTCGAGACTCTCCACCTTATTTCTTCCAAGCACCAACTATGAGAGCATAATTTTCATTCTGAGTGTAATGTGCATTGTCCCAAAGTACTACATTGTCTTCTGCATGATTGTGGTATTACTTATCCTGAAGTTCTTAGTTCTAGTCTCCTTTAAAACTCCGGAGGAGTTTCTGCATTTATGTTTTGCTTCACTCATGGAGGCTAGCGAGATACCACTCTGATATGATCGAGCTATGTGCATTGTAGTCTTGGCTTGATTTTCAGTAGAATATTATTTACTTTTAGTTGTTTGTGATTGTTCGCATGAAAGAAGGATTGCTACATGCATTGTCCTTGTAGCATTGTTTCAATACCTTCTAGACTCTTTTCATAGTACATGCTTATATACATCTAACGAAACAAAAGAGTTTGTCAAAGTTTTCTTTGTCGCGTTCAGTTCGTTGAATTGAATTGCTTGAGGACAAGCAATATGCTAAGCTTGGGGGAGTTGATACGTCTCAAACGTATCTACTTTTCCAAACACTTTTGCTATTGTTTTGCTCTCATTCTTGCATGATTTGGACGAAACTAACCCGTACTAACGATGTTTTCAGCAGAGCTGTCTGTATGGTTTTATTGTGCAGGAAAATGGATTTTTAGGCGTCTCAGAAAATTCAACGCACCCTTAGGACCATTGTGCCAGAAGTGGGACGAGAGGGCAACCAGGGGCCCCCCAGGCGCCTTGCTGGCGCGACCCCACCCCTGGTCGCGCCAGGAGGCCATCTGGGAGGGTCCACCCCCTCTAGTGCCCTACTTCGACTCCTATTTATTCCCGTGGCGAGAAAACCCCAGAACAGAAGTCGTTTTCCCAATTCTCGTCGCGGAGCCGCCGCCACCCTCTGTTCTTCTCCGGGAGGGCTAATCTGGAGGCTGTTTTGGCCTCCGGTGAGGGGAGATCATCGCCATCGTCATCATCATCACCACTCCATCCTCCCTCCATGACTTCTCCTTTCATGTGTGAGTAATTCCTTGCTGTAGGCAAAGGGGATGGCAGGGATTGGATGAGCTAGATCATGTAATAGTTTATCAGATTGTTGGGGGCATGTTGCCTATCATCTAGATTGGTGTTTATCATCTTTGCTTCAACTTGTTGCTCTTAATGCTTGTCACTTTGGGCCCGAGTGCCATGTTTTCATATCTGAACCCTATGTGTTTGCATGAATATATTTGTGTTCTTGATCTTATCCACAAGTTGTATGCACCTGTTATAGTCCGGAAGGGGCGATCCCAAAGGTGACAACTTGGGACACCAAAGGGGACGGACTATAGTTTGAGGATTCCGTGTATCCATTGATTGTTAATGCTTTGTTCCGGTGCTCTTTGACAGGAGCACCTTAATGTCCATAAGTTCCTTTTGGCCCCGTTCGTAGCAGGATGGTAGGACAAAAGATGTTGTGTAAGTTCTAACTGCAAGCACGTACAACTACTTGTGGGGTACATGCCTGATGTTTGATTTATGCCTAGATGATCATTGCTTTTCTGTGTGCCTTGCCCCAAGTTAAATTCATGATGTGTCTTATCCATGTAGCACCCAACCATCCATCTCCCTAGCCTACATTGTTTTTAATTCTACTGGTTACTAGTTGTTTGCTTTCGCTGTTTTACTGTCGCTGTTTCACCACCACTATTTCCGTTGCTACCATCACTTCCATATCACAGTTACTATTAACATCTAGTTGCAAGTAAGTGTATCTCAGGTGTGGTGGAATTGACAACTCCATTGTCAAAGCTTGTGGGTATTCTTTGGCTCCCCTTGAGTTGAATCTATAAATTGGGTTATTCTTACCTGCGAAGACTATCTCGATCCCCTACAGATGTGGGTTATCAGCACCCTAGTGCCAGTTTCTGTTTTTTGCTGTTTTTCTATTTCAGTTTTCCCCCATTTTAAAAGTGCTCCAAAAATCCGTGAAAACAGATAAAAAATCAGCGCAACGGAAGCTTCCAGAGTCCCGAAGGAGGGACAGAGGGGCCCCACTTGGTGCCCAGGCGGCCAGGTAGCACGGCCTAGGGTGGGTCCGCGCCAGGTGTCCGCCTGGACACCTGGTGACCCCTCTGGCCGCCCCCTTTCGCCTATTTAATCTCCGTGATGCGAAACCCCCGAAGACAAAACCCTTTTTGGCGATCTCACCTTTGTTCCGCCGCCGCTCTTCCAAGATCGGGAGCGCCAACAGACTTCTTCCCGGTACCCTTCCGGAGGGAGGATCGACCTCCAGGATCTTCCACTCCATCATGGACGCTTCCCGAATGTGCCGTGAGTAATTTTCCTTGGACCATGGGTCCGTGATCAGTAGCTATGTGATGTTCTCCTCCCCTCTTTGTTCTTCATGGCTTAGTCCTCGTGAGCTGCCTACATGATCGAGGCACATATGTAATCTTTCTGCTGTTGCTATGCTAAGTTTGCTGGGATCTGATGGATTATGAGATTATGTTCAGATTGTGATAGAGTAATATATTTGGTTCTTATCTTTAATATTTTTGTTCCTAAGTAACTCTTGCATGTTCACCGTTGTTGTTTATTGCTTCGGCCAAGTAGTAGGTAGTAACTCCAAGAGGGAACGTTATGCTCGATTGTGTGTTCATGCCCCCCGATGAGACGCTTGAGTGAAAGAAACATGAGTCTAGGGGATGTGCTGTTGCCACAAGGGGGAAAACAATGGTGCTTGTAACCGCGGTCGCAAGGATTGTTTACTTTACGCAAAGTTCTTTTAATGCAGTTGTCTGTTGCTTTGGGTTTACACTTAGGGTGGGGCTCGCAACTTAATACCAGCGAGATGTTCTGGATAGATATCTCAAGGTGCATGATTAGTAGTAGATGCAGTTGGATTTCGGTCTACTTATTTTGGCGTACTGCCCATGCTTTTGAGCCTCTTCCTTTCTTTGTAGCATAGTTAGCATTGCGGTGTGTTTTTAATCCTGTCAATTTCCCAGCTGTAATTTGTTTACCTCGGATAGCAGTTTTATCGTCTTTTGGGAGAGAGACATCACTAGTGAACATCACGGGACCCCAATCCATATTGTCATTACTGTTTACACGCTCATTTACTTTTCTGCTTTTACTTTCTAGCTGCTATCATTATCATTATCTGTTGCGTTGATCCTTTGTGAACAACAAGGCCGGAGAGGTCGACAACCTCTCTGTACTCGTTGGGAAGCAAAGTTATTTGTGTTGTGTGCAGGTCCACGTCAATTGTGCCGTTGACACCTACTTATCATCTCCTGAGTCCTACTGGAGACAAACCTTGGTATCTTCATCGAGGGAAATTTTTCGTTATCCTACATCTTACCTTCCACTTGGGGTAAGTAATGGGGCGAGGTGTTGCACCCGTCAACTCTCTCGTCATCAAGCGAATTTCTGGCGCCGTTGCCGGGGACTCCGAGTGCTAAGATAGGGGAGTTTCCCACCTTTTATATTTGCTTTTTAGTCTTGTTAGTTTACCTTTCAGTTTTTGCTTTTTCTTTCGAGTCTTATTTGAAAAACCAAAAACATATATGCTACCTTTTTCCTTTGCCTTGCTTTGCCTAGTTATTGTATCTTCACCATGGGTGTGGAACCACCCAAATATGGTAGGATGGACATGCTTCACTTGAATCATCTTCGATCAATTTGTGCTCGCGCTAAAAACCCAACCGACCTGGTTGATGGAAAATCATTGGATGAGCATGACCATTATACGCTGCACCGCTTATCTCAGAAAGGGAAAAGCTTATGGGATCAAATACATGTTTCTTATTGCCATGCTGAATCTTTGTGCCACATTTATGATTTTACTTTCTGTTCTAATATAGATCGTAAACACCTTCCTTTCCAATGCGAGTTTAATGAAAATGAGACCCTATCTTCTTATGCTAAAGGTGTTTATGATTACTTTGATGTTGAAAAGATTGAATAATTTGTTGCTTTTAAGGTGCTTATGAGATTGCTTCTCTGATTGAAAAGTATCATGATACTATTTACAAGTCTGAATACTTTGCAGTTCTTGCTTATTGCTTCAAGAATTATACTTCCAATTCTTATATTGAGGATTTTAAAAATAAAATGTTTGCTGTCCAAGAAGAGGCTAATGATTGCTTTGATGAGGAATCCCATTATTCCGATGACTCACTTGAAATATCCCTTTATGAAGATTTTGATACTTGCTTTGTTGATGGCCATGATGCCAATATGGATTATGCTCTCGAAGATGAACTCGCTATAGTTCCTTATGTTAGCATGAAATTGTTGATATTGCACCCACACTTGATTGTCCTATTATCCTTTTGAAATCTCCAACTCATATTCCGGAGAATTGTGCTCTTATTAAGGCTCAGTGTGATGGGATGCATTTATCTTATGTTCCTAAAGACCATGTTGAAAACTACACACGTGTGCTTGTAGATCATGAACAACATGATTTATGTGATATTTTTATTCTTGATGTTGTTCATGATACTACTAAAAATTATTTTTAGAGAGGAAAGCTTGGTTATAAAAACTTCCATATTACTAAAACTCCTCTCTTTATGTTGAAAGTTTTGAAGTTGTTCTTGTTCCACCTTCCTATGCATGTCACTTTCTGCTTCTTTGATTTATTTTCTTACAAGATGCCTATGCATAGGAAGTGGGTTAGGCTTAAATGTGTTTCATATTTTCTTATTAATGATCTCTTTTGCTTCAAATTCTTATTCTTATGAGAGCATCTTTTATAATCTTTATGCCAAGCTTAAAGGCGTAAAAGAAAGCGCTTGTTCGGAGGCAACCCAAGATGTTTTTACTTATGTTTTTAGTGGTCTTTATGATTGTTACTACTTTAGAAACATCATTGTGTCTTTATTTTCAAGCTTTGTGCCAAGTTATAGCCTCTTATGATATGGGAAGCAAAAGTTGTGACATGTTGTCCAGAAAACAGATTCTGTCTTCTTGACGGAAAAAATCGGAACAAATCACCAGTTCATCTTTTTGAGCTGAATTTTTTACACAGCATGCTCTACTATCTGTTGTTCTTTTTTTCATAGATTCTTCCACGTTTTTTCCTTTCCTTAATTTTGCAATCCTTAAGCTTGATTTTTCTTTGAAAAAACCTTTTGGCAATCTTGAGAAACAGTAGCCCTTCAAGAATATCTTTATATACAGTGGGGAAATTATTTTATTAAGGGTACTAACCTCTCTAATCAGCTTATGACGAGTTATGTATGAAGGGAGTTTTCAAGTGTGCGAGGGAAGATGATGAAAGAAGATCCGGGAGTTTCAAACGCTCAAGCTTGGGGATGCCCCCATGTACCCCCAATAAATATTCAAGGAGACTCAAGCGTCTAAGCTTGGGGATGCCCCCGTGCATCCCCTTCTCCATCAACAATCATCAGTTCGTCCTTCGTCTCACTATATTTTTATCACTTCATGCGTTATGTGCTATGCTTGGAGCGTCTCGCTCTTAGGTTTACTTTTTAGGTTTCTTTAGATTTGCTTTCTGTTCATAACAAGTTAGATCCCAGCTTACTTTGTGTGGGAGAGAAAGACGCTCCACTCCAATCTAGATTACATCATAGGATTTTTCATGCTTATCTTTTTGCTGTTGCGTGTTCTTTATCTTTTCGTAGCTACTGCCATGTTTAGTTTTAGTTTTAGTTTGTCTTTAGCAAGAGCCTTGGCTTTTGTTTAGTTTGTTGCTAGAACTCTCTTTAGTTTTCTTGTTTATCTTGTTAAGAGAGTTGGTTGTTGCACTAAGTTATGTCTTTTCTTGAAAGTAGGTAATTGAGGTGGCTATTTAATTTTTTTAGTAACTTGCAATTGTTTTGAGGTATTGTTGTGACTAATGTTTGAACTTTTGGTGTCAAGAGCTATAGCCTATTAGTGATAGGTGTCATATTTTGGGCAATCCGTGTATATTTTCAAAACCTACAAAACTAGTTGAGAACTCTAGCTACTAGATGGATCACTAATCTTTTGAGGGATCGGATATTAGAGTACACTCATGTACCATGAGTCGAGGATGTGCAAGGATAACCAAACCCCCATACACTCCTCCTTGGGGTACTTGTCTCTTTGTGAACCTCCTTATTAGATTGAGAGTTGCCGATAATAAGTGCATGAGTTCTTCGAACTAATGTAAGTATTGAAAGTTGACACTTCCACCTCCTCATATTTCCTAGCCTCTTCCGTACTGTGCATTGCCTTCTTCTCACTCCGAGATTTTGCGCCCACCTTCGCCGGTACATACAAACCCTTGGCATGATACGCTTTGTCAGCATGAACCTCCCTATATCTTTCCTCAAACAACCACCATACCTACCTATCAAGTCATTTCCATAGACTTTACAAGATATATTGCCATGCAATATCCACCACTTCATGACTTGATCTTCATGACATACATGTTCCTGCTACACTGGCAGATGCATACATTGCATACATCATGATATCTACATCTTCTTTATGTTTGAGTACCTTGTAAAGTGTGAAAGATCTTCTATACCCTCTTGTAAATTAGAGTGTTGCCCTTAAGTGAGGAAAAGATCCCCAAGTGGACAAAATAAAAGATCCCAAAGAGGACAAATGAGAGTTAAATAGACAGAGCCATTGAGGCCACCAAAAAAATACAAAAATAGAAAAAAGGGAAAAAGAAATAAAAAGAGAGAAAGGGGAAACACTAATACCTATTTGAAAGATCCACACAAGTACTCCCTCTTATCCTTGTACTCCATAGAGATGATCATACATGCATATAACTATGTGGGGACCTTCACACTAGAGAACTTGGCTTGCATATTCCAAGAATGAGCCTCCTCAAAAGAGCTATAGGTCTTCATGAGCGAGCAAGTTGGATGCACCCCACTAGTTCCATTGGAGAGCTTTCTTAGCTCATATGTGCATCCGTTGCATGGCAATCGCTGCTCCTCACATCATATCTATCATTTGACCTTCTCTCCTATGATTGTCCTCATTGATGTGAGCCTTTCTCACCCTTTTTGTCTTCCTCCTCCACCATATTTCTCTCTTTGCCATCCGAAGTGTCAACTCTTGTGCTTACGCTCATCCATTGCATGAGTGCTCAAAATATCAAAAAGAAGTGGATCAAATTGACTTGTACCTGGCTAGTGGTCTGGGACGGGTCAAGATAAGATTCCAAAGAGGACCAAGTGTGAAACTTTAGTAGATTGAGTTCTCAGCAAAAATACTTTTTCTCGTATTCCCTATTCCCTTTCTTGCACGCAACCACCATTTGGAGAAATTCGAGTCACGGACAGCGAGAGCTCTTGCACCTAATGTTCTTTTATTACTTGTTTCAATGCTAATATAGAATCTTGCATGTTATGACTTGAATTTAATCACATACCTTGATTGCTTTACTTTTCAAAGTTCTTATATGTTTGCTAGCATGTCACCACATAAATTATGCTTGTTATCATTTACCTACTCGAGGACGAGCATGAATTAAGCTTGGGGATGTTGATACGTCCCAAACGTATCTATAATTTCTGCTTGCTCCATGCATGTTTTGCGTGATATTGCTATGATCTAGATACACTTTCATACACTTTTGATCATATTTGGACTAACCTATTAACTCAGTGCACCCCAGTGTCAGTTCATGTTTTCTGCTATTTTTCTATTTCAGTTTTCCCCCATATTAAAATTGCTCCAAAATCCGGGAAAAATCAGCGCAACGGAAGCTTCTAGAGTCCCAAAGGTGGGCCGGAGGGGCCCCACCTGGTGCCTAGGCGGCCAGGTGGCGCGGCCTAGGGTGGGGCAGCGACGGGTGGCCGCCTGGACACCTAGTGCCCCCCTGTCTGCCCCCCTTCGCCTATTTAATCTCCGTGACGCGAAATCCCAGAAGACAGAACTGTTTTTCGCGATCTCTCCTCTGTTCCGCCACCGCGCTTCCAAGATCGGGAGCGCCAGCAGACTTCCTCCCAGCACCCTGCCAGAGGGAGGATCGACCTTCGGGAGCTTCCCCTCCACCATGGACGCTTCCCGGATGTGTCGTGAGTAGTTTTCTTTGGACCATGGGTCCGTGATCAGTAGCTATGTGATGTTCTCCTCACCTCTTTGTTCTTCATGGTTTAGTCCTCGTGAGCTGCCCTACATGATCGAGGAACATATGTAATCTTTCTGCTGTTGCTATGCTGAGTTTGCTGGGATCTGATGGATTATGACATTATGTTCAGATTGTGATAGAGCAATATATTTGGTTCTTATCTTTTATATTTTTGTTCCTAACTAATTCTTGCATGTTCTCCGTTGTTGTTTATTTCTTTGGCCAAGTAGTAGATAGTAACTCCAAGAGGGAACGTCATGCTCGATTGTGGGTTCATGCCCCCCGATGACACGCTTGAGTGATAGAAACATGAGTCTAGGGGATGTGTTGTTGCCACAAGGGGGAAAACAACGGTGCTTGTAACCGTGGTTGCAAGGATTGTTTACTTTACGCAAAGTGCTTTTAATGCAGTTGTTTGTTGCGTTGGGATCACATTTTGGGTGGGGCTCGCAACTTAATATCAGCGAGATGTTCAGGATATATATCTCAAGGTGGATGATTAGTAGTAGATGCAGTTGGATTTCGGTCTACTTATATTGGCGTACTGCCCATGCTTTTGAGCCTCTTCCTTCCTTTGTAGCATAGTTAGCATTGCAATGCGTTTTTAATCCTGTCAATTGCCCAGCTGTAATTTGTTTACCTCGCATAGCAGTTTTACCGTCTTTTGGGAGAGAGACATCACGGGACCCCGGTCCATATTCTCATTACTGTTTACACGCTCATTTACTTTTCTGCTTTTACTTTCCAGCTGCTATCATTATCATTATCTATTGCGTTGATCCTTTCTGAACAACAAGGCCAGAGAGATTGACAAACTCTTTGTACTCGTTGGGAAGAAAAGTTATTTGTGTTGTGTGCAGGTCCACGTCAATTGCGTCGTTGACACCTACTTATCATCTTCGGAGTCCTACTGGAGACAAACCTTGGTATCTTCACCGAGGGAAATTTTCCATTATCCTACATCTTACCTTCCACTTGGGGTAACCAACGAGGCGAGGTGTTGCACCCGTCAACTCTCTCGTCATCAGGATGGCAGATCCAACCACTCAGCATAAGGGACCGACTCATGTGTGAATACATTGGGAAAGGTGACCCTATGTGTTTTTCCCAGAATGAGTTTACTCCAAGTGAGTTGGTGACGGCTTGTAAGAAATTTCTTGCTGAACGTATTGATGATCTCAAGAAAGTCGTCCTTGCTCCGTTCTGTAAAGATAATCCGGCTCCACCTGTATGTTTTCGTCACATATTCCCTTTGACATGATATTTTTTCAAGAGTTTTGATCTTCCGACTTTTTTATTTCCAGGATGACGATCCATGGTGGAATGTAGGTCAGGATCTTGCTTCTAGTGCTAAGAGCCCGAGTCACACGGTAAGATTCGGTTGATCTTCCTTTTTGTGACGTACTTCTTCTTACATCTGTTATCCTTTTTAGGATGACTCGGATGATCATGAGGACGAAGATGATGATGAAGAGGAGGTACAGGATAAGGCTCCTCCTGTTGAGGCCGACTCTCAAAAGGAGAGTCAGAATGTGGATCCACCGGTATATGTCTTGCTGGCTCTTTATGATATTGTCGGTTGGATTTTTTGTCCTTATGTTTTATTTTTTCTCATAGGCACAAGGTCAAATAAGGCGTACCCGTAGTACCGACTCGGGGGACCCTCTTATGGTTATGCAAGAGGAGCCTCGGCATGTTCGAGGCAAGAATACTGGTATCTCAACCCCTTCCCTAAAGTCAGAAGGTTTCTTGGATGAACAGCCGCAAGCCGGAAACTCTTCTTCTGAGGGGTCGTATGTCCAAGCATATTTCCCTATCAACCGTGGGTAAGTGCCTTTATTGTAATGCTGACTTATCTATATATGTATGTTTTCTGATGAGTCATGTCTTTTCTTTTAGCAACACTCGAATTGACCCCAAGGATTTGGCCGACTCTGAAGTAGTGAAGAGTCGGCAGGTTTATCTGGAAGTTTGCCAGAAACCCTCGTTCTGAGGATTTGAAGAAGGCCGGCTTGAATGAGTCGAGTCCTTCGGGTCTCTACAAGGATACTTCTCCCGTTGCTGATGTCAATAAGCCATATATTCAATCTGAAAAGGTTGAAGTGGCTCCAAGTTCTAACCCGACTCCTTCTAAGGAGAACGTGGTTATTGATGAGGAAGTGATAATCACATGGTCGCACAAGGGTGTCCCACCTTCTCGCACAATTTTGGCGAAAGTTTTGGATGGTAAGGAGCAGGTGGTGAGCCGGCCTTATAAGTCGATCTCTGAGAAGACTTCTCTTGAGGATTTGTATAAGCGATCACTGGCTTGCTCTACTTAACAACATAGCATAGTCCTTCAGCTCCGACAGCGTTATGAGGTATTATTTTTGGTTTTCTTATCATATTGTCCTTGCTATTATAAATATGTAGCCCCATAAGCCGACATGGTTATTGAAGGCCATGGTGGGTTATGTAGGAGAAATTGAGTTATTCCCATCATAAGTCGGTATATTAATCTTGTATTATAGTGAGTCGAAATATTTTTCGAGCTATAGCCCCCATGAGTCGGTGGGATATGATTGTATCTCACCAGGTTATTGAATTTTTTGAAGGTGTAGCCCCCAAGTAGCTGGTTAGGAAGTTTGTCTAAGTAGATACTTAGTGATATTTTGTTTTTTCAGGCTCTTGCTTTGGAAGCTGGAAATGATGCTTGTCAGCTGGAAGGAAATTATAGATCCGAGTTGGCAAAGCGTGAGCAAGCCGAGAAAGAAGTCAGCCGACTCCAGGATGAACTGAAGAAAAAGGATGATGAATTGAGTCAGATGAAATCTGACATGTCTGAGGTTGAGACTGTCTTGTAGAAGGCGTGTGATGATGTGACGGCTCAGCGTAATGCGGCCGAGAAGAAACTGGAGTCGGCTGAGAAAAAACTGGAAACACTAAAGGGCAGCATTAACCAACTCGTGTCAACAATTTTTGGCAAGTCGGAAAGACCTTTGGTACATTCTGTTTCCCTGACTTTATTTGCTGATTGGCTGACTTAGTTATGGTTTCCTTGTATTTCTATAGGCAAAGAGCATGATATTTTGAAGGAGTCACCTGCCATGAAGCTGACCTGCACATTCACCCTTGTCAAGCAATTGTTTGAGGGTGCTTGTAAGGCCATAAGTGCAACTCAGCCAAAGCCCCCAAGTATGAAAAGGGTGACTGATTTGATGGGACCCCTCTCAGTTGTTTCTGAGTGGGTGAAGCTTGGCAAGCGATCGGCTTGCTGCATGGGTGTAATGCGAGGCCTGGAGCTCGCCAAAGCTTATCATCCTGGTATAAAGACGGAACTTTTGGCTGCCGGCTTCCCAGAATTCAAGGCCGACAACTCCAAATTTACCAAGGATGATCATACCAAGGTTCGCAAAGATACTCGCTCAGCTGCCACCAAGATAGCCGATGGAATGGATCTGACTTATCTGGAAGCCGGATATGATGATTCTAACAAGAGGCGCCGAGTCGACTTGCCTTCTCTAACCGAGTTTTCTCTTATCCCATCCCCAAAAGAAAGCCTCAGAGCCGGAAGGTTCTGTTGAGCCGACTTCAGGTGAGGAAGAGGATGAGATGAAGATGGATGACATCTCTGATGTAGACTTGGCTGAAATGTGTAATGCCCTTATGTCATCTGCAGGTGGTGCCGGGTCATCGTCGCAAAGATAATCCGGTGATCAAGCGTAGGCTTTATGCGGCCGATTTTAGAAACTTGTGATACATTTGATACGGCCGTAGTGCCGTGTTTGTAATATTGGGAGACATGTCCCGTAGTTTGCGACCAGTGTGTTGGTCAAATACTCTTATGATGTTTCGCCTTGTATTTTCCTTGCATTTTTAAATGCCAATCTTTTGATGCAAGTCGGCTTTTCCTTTGGGCGTTTGGCTCCTTTGTTTGTCGACTCGTAGTAGTCGTTTCTCGGAAGAGCTTGATTTGACTGAATTTATTCTTGGTGTTCCCGTTTGGCAAGTGTAGTGTTTGAAACAGTTTGAAGAAAGCTGGTTTCTGTACTTTAGCTTTCCACGGTTGCAACCGAGTCATATGCTTTTATGTTATAGGAGAGTCGGCGTGTGTGCCATAATGCAAGACCTTTGATAAGGAATTTTTGAGGTGTAGTCCCCATGAGTTGCCATATGCCTTTAGGTGTCATGCCGAGTCACATGGGTCTAACTCTCATTTTGCCTGAAAAGAAAAATTGTTATGCGTACTTGATGATATGTTATGATGCTTGTATGAAAAATGATAAATTTGAGGGCTCATGTAGAAGCCGACTTGTGCATCATCTTCTCGCGTTGAGAGCGATTATTGGATCAAGAGTCGGAACTTCTCTGTAAGCCGACACATATGATTTAACGTGCCCGGTTTCTAGGACCAAACTCGATAGGCGTTTTTTGTGATCCCCCAAAGTTTATATTGAACCGAGTTCGCATTAGTCATACGCGCTTGAGCTATATAGGCCAAACGGCGTGGGTGGCCAATTCATGCATATGTCGGGCTTTCTTCGGTTAAGAGTCGATGGGTGCCATCGAACTCCCCTACTTCCCCTGAATAAGTCATACACATGTGGGTTTTTAGATGTATATGCCGGCTTCTTATATTAGAGTCGATGAATATTATCGAGCTCCCCGATTCTCCTGACTAAGAAATACACATGCCCAGAGCCGATAGAGGGTTGATCAAGCCCCCAGGTCTCTAAGAAAAGGTGTAAAAATATGCAATGTATGATGCAAGATAAAAAATATGAAGATAATAAAGTAAAGGAGAGTCGTTAAAAATCGACTTCAAGTATATATCTGGCGAGAGCCGGTGCGACGAGAGTCGACTTTAGATGTGGCGAAGGCCTAGTGCGATGGAAATCAACTTTAGATGTGGCGAAGGCCTAGTGCGATGAAAATCGACTTTAGATACGGCGAGAGCCTGAGTGCGATGAATATCGACTTATATATATTAGATATGTCGAGAGCCTAATGCGATGAAAATCGACTTTGATTATGTCGAAATCCTGGTGCGATGAAAATCGACTTATGTTGAGAGCCAAAAAATGAAGGACCGACTCTTATTTTGGACGGGTCCATGTTCTTCATCTCTTGTAATAGTATGAGTCGGCTAAGCTGCCGTCGTGCTGATTTTCCCTTAGGATGTTTTCCTCGACTAGGCGTCTGTAATCTTGAATGAAGTACACTTGTCCCAGGTATGGTTAGCAGGGCGGCCAGGTTTGGAATGCTTTGGGAAAGTTTCTTGCATGGATTTCTCACAATCCTGGAATCTTACGTCCGGCTTTGATGGCTGTTCGTGGCTCTGGGAGCAGTCGCTGCCGTGTTTTTGCGGGGTCTGGTTGCGCCCGCGCTTTTTATTGCGCGTCCAACTTTTGCTTGGGATTCCCACATATCTGGCTTCATTAGACTCGGCGTGGCTGATGATAGCGTCCACGAGCCCCCTCTGGTCTTCGGCTACTTCCTTTATGCGTTTTAGTGCGTTGGTAATAGGTGTAAGACGGTGGCCTATCGACTCCTGGATCCTATCGTGCTGTAGTTTCTGCGAGAGCCGGTCTTGTGCTTCCGTGAGGTTTTGATGCTCCCAAGCTATCTCTTTCTGCAGCATCGTGGCTTTTTCCTGGTATTCCTCGAGCTGTTGGTCAGAGTAGGTTCTGTTTCGGCTTAGTCGTTGCCACACATTGGTGGCTCGTGCGTCTGGACCATTTTTGTTTTCCGGTGGATGTTGGATGGTGTCGGCGTCGTCGTAGTTCTGATAAGCCGGACTCCTATCTTCTGAAGAGAGTCGCCGTCTTTGGGTATCTTTTGTGTCGGTGGTTTTTTCCCGGGGTGATTTGAAGTAAGGAGTGTCCGGATTGTACTCTTCTAGGTCGGATCCGAGTCTACTATTTTTTACGGATCGAATCGACCTAGTGTCTTCGCATTTATCTTCTTCTTGGTATGAGTTAGCGTCAGAAAAATTCCCCGTGTCGCCATGGTTTGGGATCTTAACGACGCGTTCCGGCTCTGGAGACTCACCAATGAATCCTACGAAGGCATGATGAAGGTTGGTGTCTGGACGGCTTATACCTTGTGAGTTACTCGTTTGCTGGTAGGTGACTCCTACGTTTTTCAGGCCGTAGGGCATGGGAGAATGCCGACTCGTGATTTCCGTGACAACTTCAAGGTCTGGATCTGGCTCGGATTCGTCTATCTGGCCGATAAAGATGTGGGTAGACCCAATCGGGGCCCGACACCCTGATTCGACGGAATCGGCTTCAGGACCCCAAGTTGAGTCATCGATGCAGAGCTTTCCACGCCGGCTTCTAGTGTTCCGTCGAGCAATGAATCCCTCCATGCCGTGCAGATATCCCTCCAAAATCTCAAAACCTGCATGCACAGGCCCCACAGTGGCACCCACTGTCGTAGGAAAGTCACGACAGATGTTCGAAGATTCGAACTTGACATGGGAGCTTTGATGCGAGGCGGATACGAGGAGAGATTTGACATGGACAAGAGACTCGGTGATTTACCCAGGTTTCATCCCCTCTTTGTCTCCAGGTAAAAGCCTACTCCTGCTTCTTATTATTATAGGTTCCGACTCCCCGAATAGAAGAGTCGGTGGATCGATTACAAATGAGCCGGATCGCAACCTTAGTCTCGAGGAGATCTATGTTACGCCGAAAAGTGTCTAGTCCTATCTTGGATTGAGATTGTTCTGACTCTGGATCCCGTGGACCTCGACTTATAAAGGCGCTGGGTCCCGGGGTTCCGTGTAAGGCCCGATATGCGGTACTGTTCCCAATCTAGATGTTTCCATCCAGATCCGGGGACGAAGCACATATCGGTCCCACCGCGACATATGACAATGCCATATGCCCCAGATTTCCAACATGATATCACAACATTACAACTACAAGGATACAACATCTCATACAATCGGCATACAAATTCCTTAAATACATTACATCAGCAGAAGATACATGTCTAAGTATAGACTACAATCAAACGCCTAGAGGCAACGAGATAAAGACATCGCTCCCATAACAACACTGGTCTAGGACCTCCACCGGGATCCGCCTAACTAGTCGTCGTCGAGTCTCCACGTGAAACGTCGATCACCATACTTGTTGTCGATCAAGAACCCTGAAAAGAGTTTGGGGGTAGTATCATGAGTAAAGAAGTACTCAGCATCCAACTGTAGTGGTCAACTGACCCAGCAAGGACTTCATCACTCGTCATTCTAGGATAACTAGTAGTTCACGGTAAGGATGGGGTAAGTGGTGAGGTTACTGCCGCACTAGCATTTATGAAGTGGCTAACGATCTAGAGAGTAAGATAAGAAGCCAAGCATTCGATGAGGAATCGCCTCCAACAAGTGTTCTATCAGCTGCTTACGCAAACATAACACATATCCTATCCTTGTCCTCCTCTTCGCATCCTGACGAAGAAGAAGCAGTCAAGGCACACACACATTGATCAAGTTTATTAAGATTATCTCGGTTGTTGTTGTCTATGAACAAGGAGTAGGTCTCAAGTCCTCCATAACCGTGAACACGGCTTCTCGAAAAGATTTAACCCTGCAGGGGTGTAGCAACTCCCCATTACAAGGCTCCGCACGCACGCCCTTCTCTCCCAGTTGCTACCCATCATAGGCAACCATTTTATGATTTAGTTCCGAGAGATCTGAAACGACAGGTCCCTCTAGCTAACAACGAAAAAAATCCGGGTAGCCCCCGGCGAGTCGACACCCAATCCAAAAGCCGTCCGCACTCTTAGATCGGACTCTTCCAGCTGACGCATGTCGGATTACCATGTCACCTCACATGGGGCTGGGTCCTAGCTGATCGGGTGGACCAACAGGGAAACCATGTCTCCACTGGCCCAAGTTGGTTTAAAAAATATCTGCTAGGAGCGACCCGGCAAACATATATGCATGGTTTGCAAATGGTAAATCGGCTTGGGCCACCTCTAGAAATGTTTGAAGCTATATAGGTAAGAAAAGGGGACCCCATAGTATCCCACACGCGGTTAGGCACGCTCGTCAAGAGACACAATACCCGGAAGTCGGGTCCTAGGTGACTCGAATGGAACAAAGCGTTGGGGCGGGATAGCCTAGACCTTCCATCCTTCGTCAAATATAGTCAACATTATAATAATCATATCATCTGAAAGTGCAGTATATCGACCAGATGGAGGGGGTGAATGGGAGATTTTCAAATATCTTGAGGAATTTCGATTTCCTCAGGACTGAGGCCATACAAAATTGAGGAAACTAAAACTCGATGAAGCACAAAGATGTTACTGAAACGCAAGCATGAATGTAACTCAACCTATTGCAGAGCTAAAGTATGACCGATGCAAGAACCCAGGAATCAGACCAGAGTAAACTCAGAAAGAGAGGCTTTAGGAAGAGTCATCAGTGCATAAACATAAAAGCCGAGGTTGAAGAAATAGCACCAGGGCATTGAAGACAAATACTTGGTGAACCAGTTCGAGTTGCTGTGAAAACTCTAAATTTGGTTGGAGAGGCTGATATTGAACTCAGAAGACATAGTGTTCACCCTATTCTCCTTGAACTAAAGTCCTCAGACTCCGTTCAATTACTCAGGTGAGTCTTGAAGGTAGACTCCCGAAACCTTCACATACTCCGTTCAGTCAGGGAAGTCACAATTGCTTCTTGACTTCCTCAGAACGATGACTTCTACACCGGCTGGAAGATCACAGTCTTCAAGAGTAAAAATCTTCGGATCACTCGAACCGACTTCCTCAGAAATGCTCAACTACTCAGGCTGGTGGTTTTCCTCACTTAGGTTCTTCAGTTTCTTCAGAGGTGGGTTTCTCTCAAATGACAAGTGTCAGTTTTTATCTCGGAGCAGCCAACACACAAATGGGGCTGGGGGCGGCTATTTATAGCCGGGGAGCAACCCCAGGTGAAAGGACATAAATGCCCATGCATGAAATTAATTTCATGCCCACCCTTCGGACCGTTCGCTGGACATGTACCAGCGCTCTCCACGTGACACGTGGCACGGTCGGAACACTCTCTCACTTTCTTCAGGCGAACTGCACTGGAAGTTTTCCTGACTCCTCAACCGAAGACAAATTTCTTAGTGTCCTGAAGAACATCGTCTCAGACACCCGAGGAATTGAACTTCTACTGCAGGAGATTTCTCTGGGTTTTCTTCAGGATTTCTATTTGAGCACTTCCTCAGAAATATAGAACTCATTTTCCTCAACCCCTCCAACAGTGCGGTGTATTCCTACGACTCAAGAAGTATAAAAAGTCTGAGCGAAGACTACGTTTGAACTTCGTCTTCAACGCGAACTTCCTCAGGATCTTTCACTGCTTCAGCTTCAGCAGAATGCTTCAGGATCCTGTTTCCTCAGGATTTCGCGCCTCGCCAGTCTTCAGGAAACACCTCAATTTCTTCCATGTTCCTCAACATTTTGGGGGCTCGACAATGGTGGTTAACCTCTTCTTCAGGGACTGTTCTCCTGTTTATACTCACAAACACATCAGTCCCTTCACCTTTTTGTCATCAAATACTCCAAAACCTCAAAGGGGGCACTAGATGCATTTACAATCTCCCCCTTTTTGGTGATTTGATGACAATCAGGTTAAAGCTTCAACGGGATAAGATAAGTAATTTTGAGGAATTAAAAACTTGAAGAAAACAATTCATTGTTTGCAGATATAGAGATGCTCCCCTTGAGGATATGCATGTTTTGAAGACTTGGTAGAATATTTTTGAAAACATGAGGAGCTCCCCCTATATCCCGGATTATTTGAAACAGTGCATCATATGGAATAATTGAGAAATCAACAATATCACTGAGTAAGGTGGTTGCTGAGGAATATCATGAGTAATAGATAAACTTGGGGAATATCATGAGATAGGAAAAAGTGTCAGACAACCACACAAAACATCAGTATACATTTCATTACTTAGGAACCCCCATGAAAACCCGCTTGAAGACAACCAAATTTCTCCCACTTTGTCATTAAATGAACAAAAAGGAGAGGCTACATCTATCATCCCAAAAGTAGTGCCTCAGGGATGAGTAGAATCAGGTCGAAGGCACACCGTTGCAGTGTGAGGACAAGCTGTAGTGTCTTCAACTTCTTCAGGGGAGAATTCTTGGGCTTAATAGAAGGAGTTCATCGCCAAAGGTGGTGTCTTGCTCTTGGTGAATTGACGAGGAGGTCGAATATCAGGAAGCTGAGGTTGTCTAAGGCCAAGCTGGGCGAGATCTTCAGGCGTAATAACTTCAGTCAAAAGAGCATGACGTTGCTGATATATATGATGAGCATACTGATGAACCTTCTTCTGAGTAGTATGTATCTGCGCCATGTAGCTGAGGATGTCGCCAATCTGTCGCTTTGTCCAGTCATGATTGCGGTCCACTTTCTGATGGAGACTGATGAGGAGCTCGCGGTCAGTCATGATGCGAGCTTGAGTAGTTTCCTCAGTTGAGGCATGTGTGCGTTCCTCATGAGTGGTGCGAGACTGAGGCTGCCGAATATTGCAACCGAGAGAATCCTGAGGAAGGACTTCCTCATAGAAGGGCGCTTTGCCCTTGGCATTGGAGTCAATTGTATGTTGAAGCACTTCAACTGGAGGAACATAAGTGCGATGATTAGCCTGATCAGGCTTGAAGTTGATGCCAGTCTTGGTGCAGATGTGTCGGCACCCGGGGTTAGCGTATGCAAGTACAGTTAAGACATAGTCACATTGAGAGCCGAGAACCGCACCCACTTGTCTAAGCAGACAAGGCCAATCACTGAACATTCTCGGAAAGCATCGTACGTGAGGGGCATCCCATCCAGGCCGGATGATCAACTGAGATGGGTCCTCATCGTCCGCACACAAGTCAAATGATATGGGTGGTGAACTCCCATATTCAAAGACAAGTCGCCTCAACCATACTACCGACTATCTCAAAACTCTTACATAGACTTACTCCAGCCCGATCACTTAGTCGAGGTCTAGGGCGGGCTCGATCATACCACAAAGTGTGCACGAGACGGAGTCTCGAGCAATCGCATCGTGATGCCCCAAGCTGCGCACATCTAAGGGCCACTTGGTGTATGAAAGACCGCCAGCCAGAACACAACTAAGGTCTCAAAAACCCATACAAAGACATGCATGTTATAAACATACACGCAGCATACATGCCTTGTATGAACAGTAGGTACCATTGCAATTCTCTACAAAGTGCACATTTTATTTATAACTCTTATAGAGTACAAACAGATATCACATACATGTGATCCAACATTACAACACAGGCGGAAGCAAATTATGTCTGAGTACAGACAAGTTTAACAAATGGCTTAAGAAGCCTTATTTAAACACAAAGCCCTCCACGAGGGAACCAGTCTGCTGACTGGGACTAGACAACTTAACTTCAGTCGTCCAGCTCGATGAAGAAGCCACCTTCGGGGTCAGTGGCGTCATCTAAAACATAGATTAAGCAAACGTGAGTACAAAGGCGTACTCAGCAAGACTTACATAGGAGCTACACTACTCATGCACAGGTATCAAGGTAAAGGGAGGTGGGGTTCACTTGCAGAAATGCCAGCTTTGACTTGGCTAATCCTGAATTACGAGTACCAGACTTTGAGGTAAGAAGCGTACACGAGTCCACTACTTTCTCCAACCAATTACACCACTATGGTGCCTTCCTTGACTTCCCCACGAGAAAGCACGCCATAGCACTCACACTTATCTTGGTGTGTTTTAGAAGTATCCGGTTCAAGTTATCTAATAATCAAGCTAAGCTTTCCAAGTAGTCCATAACCGCGGACGCGGCTATTCTAATAGTTTTGTTAACCTTGCAAGGGTGTACCGCTACACACACATGATCATCATTTACTGCCTTTGATCTCGACACCATTCAAGGGGTGCCGGCGAGGATGCTCACCACAACTGTTACCTCATAGCCTATCTAGTCCAAGAAAGCCGCCTACTTGGGTTGGCTACCACTATCGTGAACCCGGCCGGTTTACCGAAGTGGACCCAAGCGATGTGTGCGTGGTGCATAAGCCGGTCTCGGATGAGCCGTTCTCTCACTTAGCATCCAGGCCACAAGCCTACCAGAACTCCGAACTACTGCGACATCTGGACATCGAAAGGGATGAGTTAATAGGTTGAGAGGGGTCAGTGAGCCCAATGTGTGGTTGTAATCTTCATCTTGGATCACCACACAAGAACTCGGACTTAGGGCGGTGTTCAACGAGACAACCCACCGTGTACTCCTACACAGCCTCTCATCGTTCACCTTGTATTAGGGTCGATTCACCAACACTTTTCTACCAACATCAACATGATCACTACCATCCCGACTCACATCACAGTAACAACATGGTATCATACTAAGCATGCAATAAGCAGTAGCATTGCAGGGGTTACATGATATCAACCAACTCCTACATTTGCTAGGATTGTGGTTTGCTTACTACTGTGACAAAATATAGGTCATGCAAAGGAATGGGTTCGTCTATGCGGTAGAATCGTAACATGGTGATCATCCTATACAATGCATAAGCGAGACATGAGAGGGAAGTGGGATTTTATCGACATGATCAATGGGGGTTTGCTTGCCTTGCTGACGAGGTTCGGGTTCTGGATCTTCAGCGAAGGGGGTGACCTGTTGCTCCGGTTCCACCTCTAATCGACAAACAAAGCACGAAGTAGCAATCAAATGAATGCAATGCTCAAGTACATGAATGAATGTTGAAACTTGAAGTATAAGTTTTGATGTGTGAGGCAATTCCATTTAAGTGGAGTATATTGCATTTGAAATGCAAATTCAAACTCCACATTTGAATTCAACTTAGCCAAGTTGAATGTGACATAGTTTGATAATTTTGAATCAACTTCAAATGTGTATGATATGCCTCTGAAGTGGGGTTGAAGTATAGCTTAAATCCATGGTCCAAGTTGCAAACTCAATTGATTTGAATTTGAAATAAATTCAAATAAACCAAATGACATATGCTACTGGTACCATTTTAAATTCAACTCAAACATAGTTGAAAGTTGCATATTTGGAAAGATAATTTTCTCCTGATCATTTTTCATATATTATTTGTCCAATTTGGAGTTAATATGAATTTTCTATGAATTTCCAAAGTTTGGGGTATTTTCTGGAATTTTTGGATTTATTTTTATTTCTTTTTATTTGGAAATTCATTTAAATCCTTTTATTGCATCAGCATGTGGTCATGCTGACGTGGCGGGGGGGTCTGACTGGTGAGCCAGGGGTGTCAGTGTCACATGGGTTTAATTGAAACGCTTTAAACTTAACCAGGGGGGTTAAGTGCCTGGGGGCCCCATGTTGGGAATGTGCCCTAGAGGCAAATAAAATATGTTTTATCGAGCATATTCCATTAGTTCATAATACGTTTGGTACTATGCTAGAACTGTATTAAGAGGAAACATTAATACAGGTGTGGTATACAAACAACCAGGTCCCTAGTTAACCCTAGTATACTAGTCCATTGGGCGATTGATGATCAAGGTTTCCTGATCATGAGACAATGGCGTCTGTTGACAATGGAGTCGTATCATTGGATAATGATATGATGGACATAAACCCACCAGAAGTGTTGCGATGTGATCAAGTCACATAGTTCGACATTGTGATAACTATAACGTAGTGACCAGATCCTTTGACCGTAATGATCATACGTAATTGTCATCTATGAGGAGACTTTGATTTGTATCCCACCGCCTGACTGAAATATGCTGCCTATAACGGTGCACTTTGGGTATTCCGAAATAGATGGTTGATGAGTATGCAAATAGATCAAAGCGGGATTTGTCCATCCGTGTGACGGATAGGTACTCTGGGCCCACTCGGTGATGTTACATCATAAAGTTTGCAAACATGTGACTAGGTCACGGAGTTGTAATATCACGGAAACGAGTAAACTTGTTTGTTGAGAACGAGGACGAACTAGGTATAGTGGATACCGATGATCAAACCTCGGACAAGCAAAGTACCATGGGACAAAGGGAACAGGCACACGGTTAACGGATCCAACAGCGATTGAAGTTCATTCGATGGAAGCGCAGGGGCTATCAAGGATTGTAACCAGGTCCAATTGATTAGTCATTGATCAATGAGAGTTGTCTCGATCATGTCTGCTGTTTCCCGGACCGTAGGGTGTTACACTTAAGGGTACTCGACGCAGTAAGGATTGATTCGGGATCACCGGAGAAATTGGAGAGAACACCGGAATTGTTCCGGTGATGACCGGAATTGTTCCGATGAAGGCCGGAAGTTGTTCTGGGTATTTTGAAAGGTTCAAAATATATTTAATAATGTTTAATATATGTTTTATTATTTAATTATCTGAATTAAATATTAAAATATAATTAAATATAATTAAAAATGAATTAAAAGGCATATGGGCCTCATAGGGCCCATTAGGGGGAGAGGGAGTCCTCCCCCATGGGCCAGGGCGCCATAGAGGGGCCCACCCCCTTTATTTGGTGCGCCACACCCCCCCCCTTGGGATTAGTCCCACCCCGGAAGGGGAAGGGGGGGTGTCACCCCTCCTTGGCCTATATAAGGAGGGGTAGGGGTGCCCTTTTAATCATGAATTTTTTGAGAAAAGTTTCTCATCTCTCTCCCTCCTTTCTCCTTCCTTTTGAGCGGACTCCCCTTGTTTGGAGGCTGCTCTGGGTTGGGGATTTCTCCACTATACGCACGCCGTCGTGCTGCTGGAATCGGGATCCGAATCCATCTTCTTTCCGCTGCTCTACTGGTTCGGAGCCCGGAGGGACGTCGGGTATACTGTATGTGTATAATCCCGCGAGGCACTACACTTGTGGTGCTACTTCATCGTCGTGGTCGTATCGCGAGGTCTTCATCAGCAAAGTTCCGACGGGGACGTAATCCCGTCATCGGTCCACAAGGATCGGGTGGCTACAGGAGTCATCGTGGATCTGCGTGGCATCGGGGATTGCCGGTACGACTACACCAACCACGTTCATGCGGGAACGTTTCCCGCTTCACGGACTACATACTGGTATGTGACCTATTTCTGTCCGTTACTTGCATCAACATAGCATAGGTCTTGGGATTGGTTATCGTAGGTCAAGGAAAAATTTGTGTTTTCCGCCCCGAACCCCAACAGTGGTATCAGAGCAAGGCTATGCGTAGATGTATTGTACGGATAGAACACATCTAGTATGTGGGCATAAATTCTCAATTGTTACCCTCTCACGTGTACTCATTTAGCGTTGCGGCAATGTTTGATGAAGCGGCCCCCGACCGACCTTACGCGTCTACGCGAGACTGGTTCCACGCTTGACATATGGCTTGTACCATATAAAGTGGCTGGGGGGGTGTCTGTCTCTCTGCATTAGCGATGCGAAGATTTTTGCAACGGAGGGCCCCGACAGGGGTGTAATAGAGACAATTGCGGGATTGGTGTTGTGGCTGGTTTTCGCAGGATAGAAAGCGGTTCTTTTCTCGAAACCCCTAGCAACCACGTAAAACTTGCAAAAGATAAAGTAGAAAGGCGTTTTCAACTTTAATTTGCATGTCGGGGGGAATCATAGCATGTATGATTTATACTGTTGCATCCTGTTTTGCTAATATGTTAGATATACGACGGTAGCATAATAGGATGATCCCTCACTAATCCAACAAAGTGTCCTTCCTTAGTGAAGCACCATCTGGAAAGTTCTTCATTATGGAGGCATCACGTGTCACACGGGTGTCAAACATTTTTACGTTCACAAGAGATGGGTGGAGCAAGCCTAGCATGTCCAGAAACATGGCCTTGCATACACAGCATATACTCACTAAGGTTATTGTGGCGAGCCTGGCATGTGCAGACATGGCCTCGGGACACAAGAGACCGAAAGGTCGAGCATGAGTCACATAGATGATGTGATTGGCATGATGGCCTACCTTTAACAACATACTGATGGTCGTGTCACACGGGGGAGGTATGTTCTTCAAGGATCGTGTAATCACTTAGAACAAACTATGAGGGATGTTTGTCTGAGTGGGAGTTCCAGAATTGTTTTTGAAACATGAACTCCATATTATGAACTTAATCTTCATGTCTTTGCAAATATCATTGTAGATAACGTCATACCAATGTTTAGAACTATGGCTCTTTTAGTATGATAGAACTTAAGGTAAATGGGTCTTACTTCATTGATGTGTACCAACACCATTAGAGACATACTCGTTAGTAATGACTTGCTAAACATAATACGAAAACTGCTAGGAGATACACCTGTTAACTCCGTATTCAAGGAAGATGATGATGAGTATCGTACTCACCGTCACTTATGAATGACTTTCCAATACACCATACTTCATTCTATGAGTCTGAATTGTGAATGCATGTTAACCAACACGTATGACGTGCTAGGTGAACTTGAAAAGCACTTGGTCACAAATCAGAGTAATGGAATATGAGTATATGGACGGGGTTTCTTTCAACTATGGTGGAAGGAACAACCTGCTGAGAAAGTCACTTGGAAAATGTATAAGATACATGGAACACCTTGTGTATAACTTGGACTACTGAATGACTGGTTACTTTGCGATAACTAGGGAGTTACATCCGCTTCCTCCTAGTTACAAAGACCATGTCTGGACTATGTCATGAAGGAGAATCGTTCACCTGTCATGAGGTCATGGTTAAAGTTAAGAACTTTAAGAGTAGAACCAATGCAGGAATGTTCATTGACGGAGAAGGTATATTTGATATACGAGTTATAAATGTCTTTCCCACGAAACACTAATTGCGGTTGATTAAGTATTCGATGCTTGAACTTACTGCTTGAGAGTGGCTTGGAAGGGATGAGGTGACAATGTGTGCTGACGGTAATCAAGATAGTTGATGGTCGACAACACTCTCCCTCTACATCTATCAATTGATTAATATATGAATAAATTTTATGATCGTTTGAATGAGGACTTTATTAGTGTGTCTTGCATCTCGCGAAGACGATTATTCATATTAGTGAGAAACAAGTCAGTTGTTCTCCTTTTATGAATGATATCTATTATGGTCACATTACGATTATGAATGAGTTATTCTTATGTTGATGATAGTTGTTTGATCATTTATAAGAAATATTCTAATGCCAAGAAATATCCAGGCTTAATAATGACACTACAGTTTAAGTCATGAATGGTATGATGTTGTCTTAAGATACTTGATCTCTTGACATATACAAACCATGCCTTTGAGGTGAGATGACTAAAACCTCGCATTCTGGTAAAACAGATTGTGTACTGATTGTTGAGTATCATACATTGTGATGTATCGTATGTCAGCATGTGGTGAATTTCATTATTTTGTGAACTTCATATGTGGACTTAGATGAATATATGTATTCACTAATGAAACATGGGTCTGAAATGGTTTGATATGATCAAAAGGGATTTCAGAGTAAAGATGGATATTAAATTAACAAGAAAGACAAGTCTCTACGATTTGATCAAAGTGACAAATGTTTTGAGTTAGTCTTGGGCATAAAGACTTGTGTGAAAGTTGTTCCACAAATTGCAATGTTTTGAGACATTTCAATATTGATTGACGTGCCTGAACATTGTGATCATATTCTATGAAAAAGTGTATGGTCTAAGTTATCTCTTACCAAGTTACGTTATTATTGTTTAGAGTTATTAATTTAATATGCAAACACTCACTTCAGCATAGGGAACCATCTGAGTTCGTGGAAACCAACACTATATATGTCATGGTGTATTATGGTTTCTAGGAAGCTTGATTTATGTAAGATAAATTATCTTTGTAGTGTATCCTTAGACAACTATGGATGCATCTTCCACAACTAGAACCAAAAGGAGCAAAACTTGTATTGCTATGTTTGGTGTTTGTCAAGAATTGTTCTTGATAAATGTGGTAATGGAAGAAAAGTGAAAGTTCAACCAAGGTAATTGACCTTGCCTCCAAATGTCAGAGTAGTGCAACGGAATATGTTCTGGAAGCAAAGCTCTACAATAAGAGGAAAAACTAATGATAATGATCATGATTTTTCTGATGGGAGCTTTTACTGAGAAAGGTAGGATTCAAGAATATATATTTGCCCTTGATGCAAAATGATATTCATGATTCACTTGTCATGTTAATGGAACAAGACATTCCTACGAACTACAAAGAAGCGATGGTGGACCTAAGTACGAGATATGACTATGAGTCATAAAATCCTATGTTGAGTTACATTTAAGATTGCTTGAATCTTATCAAGTAAGGAGGTTACTTGATATTCACAATAACTTCACAGTTATGAGGAATAAATGTGAACATCAAAGGGACGTCAAGATTGGTTTGTCACAAAGATTGTTTCTGACAAATTCAATGGGTTGACTACAATGTGTAGCAATGCTTGAGTCAAAGGGATATTCACTATGATTGATCCAGGATTGTTATCAATACTGTAGGGGAACGCGGCAGAAAACAAAAAAATTCCGCACTACGAACAGCCCAGGACCACTATGGAGACTGCATACAAGGTTTTTGATCTGATCGTTACCGACTCGTAGCGCAGCGGAAGTAGAGTCGATGTAGATCGTCGGTGCAGATCCCCGCAGCTAGGATTTACAACCTCCCAACCGCGAGAATGTATTCCCTCGTCTGCTCCTCGGACAGCGCTCAGGGAGGCGGTCAGACAGTCCCTCGGACGATGTCACGGACAGCCCTTCGGGAGGCCCCTCGAAACTCGATCGGTAACTCGGACAGCCCTCCGGGAGGACCCTTGAAACTCGAACGATAATTTGGACAGCCCTTCGGGAGGACCCTCGAACAGCCCCTCGGGCAAAAGATCGAAACTACGACCTCTCTACGGGGTTGCACACATACGGTGTCAGCTATCCGGCAGGGCTTCGCCGTTCAGAACTAGTTCCTGCCGGAGCCCAGACAGCCTTTCGGCTCTACGAAACTATTTCGCGGGGAGGGAGAGAGAATGCCAGATCATGCATGGCTTGTGTATTGAACTCAAGGGAGAGCTTGGATCAAGGATATGGGGCTGCCCTCACACCTCTATTTATAGGAAACCCAAGGGGGCTTTCTTGGCTCCCAAGTCCTTCTAGAAGGCTTTCCAAAAATATCTCAAGTAGTACTTTTTACTATTCATGACACCACTTTTTCGCGTCCGAAAATTCCGAAAATATTTCTGTGGGTCTTAGAATAATTCCAACACCCACTAAAATGATTTTGGGCGCATTCCGAAACAATTCCGGATTAGTGATTTTCATCTGCGAAAAGCAACCTAAGCATTTCCGGCAGCTCCGGAACATTTCCGGCAGCTCCGAAATATTTCCGAAAAAAATATTTTAATCTTTTCTCCAGAAAAATTCCAGAAGTTACCAGAACAATTCTGGCACTCTCCAAAATTACCAGGTGCTCTCCGAAACCTTTTCGGCTTAGTGGTTTACCCCGAAACAACTTTTCGGTTTTCTCTCACGGAACTTTTCCGCCGTCTCCGAAACCTTTCCGGTGACTTTATCTCAGACTCCCTTTCTAGTATTCAACAGATAGATGACCCTTAAGCGTGTGACCCTGTAGGTTCGATGAAGTATAGACATGACCGGAACACTTTCCGATCAATGATCAATAGCGGAACCGAGGACATCCATATTGATCCCTATACCCATACGAAGAATTATTCGAGTGAACCTTTAGTTGCTGTGTGCTATTCCTGTTGCTTCGCGATATATTACAAATACCCGAGGTGAGACTTATTGGCATCCCCGTGAATCAACAACTTGTCCACTATGCCAGTTACCTCGTTCCTGGTATTGTTCTCTTTTCTCGTTCCCGCGTTCCGGCATCCCTGTGATCAAATCACACTGTGTCTGGCCAGACGATGGTGGATACCGTAACACCGAGAGGGCCCTAAGAATATCTCTCCAACGACGGAGGAGCAAATCCCAATCTCGAGCTACCTAGTTCCTTGTCATACTTTTCCGTGAACCCGCAAGCTGCCGTAATAGCCACCCTTTTACAGATGACGTTTAACAAAACCCCAAAGTTCACGAAGCAAGTACGAAGGAACTCGATACTCTCATGGTCTAAGGAATTATGCAAACGCACAACTTTCTCTGTGTTATTAACCATTAACTTGTGACGAATGTATCTCATAGCATAACATCAATTCGGGTCGATTCAACACAAATGTTCTTCTAACATTGTGCCCTCAAAATTGCCGGCATAGTCATGCCCATGATCAGGAAAACAGAACCATCATGCAACACTTGAGCTAGTCTTAGAGGCGAGACTAGGAATATTTTTTTTTATCCGTTTATTATTCCACACGTGCATATGAGTCTTCCTCCGAGCCTCGTGGTTATTGCAGACTCGAGAACCATAGCAGTTATAGCATGGAATATAAACATAATTAGGAACATGGGGATAAATAATAACATTTATTATTGCCTCTAGGGCATATCTCCTACAGACTCCCACTTGCACTAGAGTCAATAATCTAGTCAATGCTAATGCACTTTACACCTACGGCATACTGGTGTAAAATATGCTTCACATGTGGTATAGCCTGATGTCCAACGGATCTGACAATTTCAACTCCGTGTGTATCTTTGCATATCCTCGCGTTTTCACGCTTTCACAAAATTCATATTTTGTGTGGACTTGGCTTTGTATATATGCGAATCACTGGTCGAACCTTGATTCCTCAGACTGAGCTATGGAGCAACTATCTTCAATAGTGTTCCATTGACCAAAGCCATATTGGAACCATACTAAGTTCATGAATGAACTATATGATTCAACATTTTCTTTGTTGCTTCTAAAGCAGCAACATACATAGCCATTTGTTATAGAATTTCGCCACAGTAACCTGTTATGAACAATTCCAACTTACTGTGCCACCATATTGTGTATTACACACACAAAAAAACTTTAACTCAAATCGAAAATCGCATGGAGCATTGATGAAGACCGTATCGATGTAATTACTTACAACAAGTACTTCATAATCTCTTCTTGCGAGAAAACATGTCATCAGTGCTACTTTAGTACTCAATGACATTTTTCACTGTTGTCCCACGATCAGTTCTTTGATCACTTTGGTATCTATACTCGCAACAACTTTGGAGTATTGGACATATCTGGTTGTTTTACATACCATGGAATACATGATTAATCCCAACACGAAGGTGTGTGGAATCTCCATCATGTAATTTGCTCATCAGTGTTTTGGGACACTGAGTCTTGCAAAAACTCTTTCCATGTGACTTTGGCAAGAATCACTCCTTGTCGTTTTTAATGCTAAATTGTTTTGGCATCTTCTCAGTATGTATTTTGGCTTAGCCCTATTAGGCAATTCTATCTCTTAGATAATTATGCCTAATATCAAGGCTACTTAACCCAAGCACTTCATCAAAAAACTATTTTCAATGAAGTCCTAATTCATGTCAAGAAATTTATATTATTTCCAATTAACAATGTGTCAAGCACACACAAGGTTTTTAGAAATATTATTATGCTCCCACTTACTTTCTTGCAATCACAAGCATCTTCGTTATCCATTGATGAAATCAAACTCTTTTGACTATTTCATCAAAAACGAAGATTCCAACTCCATTATGCTCTCTTTTGTCCATCGCAGGAACTCTGAAGTTTGCATACTTACTAGCATCCTCTGGACTGACAAAATAACTTGGACTGTATCTCCAAGGCAGTATTTCCATCTCATGGAAATCCTTTTGGCATCCATGTTTCATATCTCATGAATGAAATACGTATTAATTGCTAGTTTAACCCGAACCGACTTTAAGCATCGCTACGGAGAGACAATCTCGCCGTAGTTAATTCCTTGAAATTGTTATAAGCAACAAGTTGAGCTTTATGGATAAAACATTTTTATCCATATCAGTTTATAGTTCCATTAATATTCGTTAGACTCTAAGTCTTCCGAATGGTCCATCAAGATACAATCTTGAATTACGTATATGGAAACTATCTCGGATTTGTATTGGCATTTAGCCAATTCCGGAGTCAGGGCCCATCATCGCTTCCTTGATTATCGTAGGTATGCTTTTGTCTAACAACAATATCTCGTTTGCGCACCTGAGAGGTTTGCACGAGTTTTGCCTACGTGGCTCAGTTGCAAGTTTGACCGAAGTCCATACATCTCATGTAGAGGCTTCCGTATCAGTTGCAGTAGGAAACTCTGGAATCACTTCCAAGGTTCCTTTCCTTATATCTGATGACGAAGATACTGTTATCTCGTCGAGTTGCACTGTCCTCCCACTCACCTTTTTTCAAGAACCATTCTCTTTAAAAGCATACCGTTCTTTGTGGCAAAACCTTTTGCCTCGGTATAGTGGTGGAGGAATTCCCAATAATTTGGGATAACCTACAAAGTAGCACTTGTCTGATTTGGAATAGGTTTGTAAACAGTTTACACAATCCCCATATTCCAAATGTTAAGAAAAGATAAAACATGGTTGGGCGTACCATACCATGGCGTCATTTCAACAGACCTGATGGCGCTCCTTTCAGTGTAAAAGCCGCAGTCTCTAAAGCATTACATTAAAAGGAATAATGGCAAATTGATTTATGTCATCTTTGATCTTACCATGTCATAAATGGTTTGATTACATCTTCAAGGACATTCCACTTGCAGTGGTGTTCCGGGAGGTGCAAGTTATGAAAGCTCTTTTCACAACTCATCAAACATTGGCTAAACTTGTAACTCAAAAGTTCCTTTCTGCAATCGAATTGTAGAAACATAATTTTCTTGTCACAATAACTTTCACTTCATTTTTGAAAACCTTTCGAATGATTTCAAAAGATCCAGACTTACGTCTCATCAAGTAAATATCCATATATCTACTTGAGTCTTTTCTGAAGATAGATAAATCCACTACTAACAACATTTAACGGACTACACACATCAAATGTATGATCACCAATAAGTTTGTTGTTCGTTCCTCATGGCCTGTGAACGGTATTTCAGTCACTTAACTTTTCGGACGAAAGTTGCAAGTGTGAGATGATTCATAATCAAATGACTTCAAAATCCATCATTGTGGAATTTCTCCATGCGGGTTTCTCCAATGTGACCAAATGCAGTGCCACACATATGTGGTATTCTTTTAGTCTTTCGACATTTAGCGTCATTGTTATGGATGTATCCTATTACCATCAATATTCGTAACATACATCCCATCCCCGATGGAAGCATGGCCCTTTATGTTATTCATAATACTGAACAACAATTGTTCTTTTATGAAAAACCTTCTTGCAACATACTTTATGCAATCGGCTAGAGTGTATAAAACTCTAAAATGAATTATGAAAATAAATACAGATGGTGATACACCGATGGAAGGTATAGTAACTTTTACTATGTTCCCAGCGCGTATCTAAACCTCATTACTGGCAAGTCTTTTAGGCCGTAGTGGTTCTTGCATCGAGTTGCAACAGAATTCAATCGAGCGGGTATTCCTGTGATCAACTTTTAATCATAATACCCAAGAATTATGGATTAACTGTTTAATCACAATTCCCAAGAACTATTTATTTTTGACCAGCCTTCCATACATCAATAACTTTCATGACTTTTATACATGAGCTGGACATTCCAGTCTTCTTTCTTTTTGCCCTTATACTTTTAACAGTTTAACTTTCAATATATTTCTCCTACTCTCAGAAGAAGCACCCAACTTTAAGAGTGGCGTTAGCCCCGGACTTCCTAGGCGTGTGAGTCATACTAACACCCTTTGGACATTTCCTTTCTCTTTAAGTTGTTTGTTTTATTCACCTTCATCATATGACAGGCGTTCTTCTGGATCCCTCTCTTATCAGTCAAATGCCCAGTAAACACTTTACTAATACTTTGCAAACAAATATTGCTTTGGATATCTCATATCTTTTAGCCTTTGTCTGTATCTGAAAACAATTTTCAGTTCCATGAATATTACATAACTATCCCAAACTTGTGAAGTTCGGGTCTTATGGAAGCAAACGTATTGCACTTGACCACAATGGAATTCTAGCTTTTGGATCGAAGGACGAGAGTCACATCATCCATAGCATTAGCGGGAGGACACCGAAAGCATGCGATAGGACAAAATCCTTCTCGGCACTCTTGAGGACAATCCTCGCATTACGTTACCAACCGTAAAGTTTTAACCAGATATTTAACAACTTATTCAATTTTAATAGGGAAGGTGGAAACGCGAGCCATTATTCTACAACTATTAGCAAATTATACTTAGACAGTGTTCATAATTAATTGCACTCAGAATTAAACAAGTTCATTCTAAAATGCGCTCCCACTCAAATCAATATCTCTCAAAATTGATTATGAGTGATTCAAGATCCAAATATCAATACAACGCCATAGAATCATCATCTCATGACGAGGATTTTGATTTGGTAGGCCAACTTGCCGATCACATCTCTATGTGACTCTTGTTCATCTTTCGATGCATGTGTTCCGAGCTCAGGACGATCCTGCCATGAACGTCAAGACAACCAAGTGATCTTGCTGCGAGGTCTGACCTCACCCGCCTTACATTTCTCCAATCGTTCGTACCCATGCATCCATGGCGCACCCCGAAAGGATAGATGCTGTGACGGTGCTACATTTGGGAGAACACTAACTACTTGATATTTTAAGTGAGAGATCACCCTAATAAAAAGCGACTACCGCGCAATCAAGAAGGGTGCAACTTAAGGGATAAACATCTCAGGTAATTCATAATTGCATGATATGGTATAGCCCCTTCTGACGGAGAAGTCAAGTATTTCTTCGTCTTAGGCATTTGCGTCGGAGTTCACCTTCGCGAAGTTTGCCACCACCTTGTCGATGCACCAAATAATATTGCTATCTTTATAGCTAATAAAATAAGTGCATTACATAAGGTTGACTCGCAGGTCATTAAAGTGACAATCATATGGCTCCAGCCATCATGCCGAATCATGACACGCAGGTCATGTTAATAAATTTACATTATATAGTCATCTCATACATAATCAAATTAATATGAGCTTTGCTATACCACATCACATGCACATCCTGCAAAACCAAGTTAGACGCCTCTAATCGGTTTATGCAAAATTTTATTTTACGTGGCTTCTAAGGTTTTGACTTAAACCGCAGCTACCAACGTTTATCATCAAGCATGATTATTCAAGTCGCTAGATTAACTTTGCGGGGTGTATGAAACACGAGATAATAAAATCTCGAGCCCCATACTGAACTTCGTCATACGCGTGATCCCCGTGCAGATCATATCTGCATTGCCCTTTAGTCTGCAGAATTTCTTCTTTCTCTAACTATGGTGGAATTCAACGAACTGTTAGCACTTCTTTGATCAATCAGGATCGCAGATTGCCAGAACTTTGAAACTCCACCATACTGTTATTGAGATCAGAAATACACAAATTCCAGGGAAGCAACAAGAACATCGGGTAACAGATTTCATCTGCCACCCGCATAAATAATTTTCAGCAATAGATCTGATCTACTCCAAAATTATATTATGCAATACCCATACATCTCTATGTATTCTAGATCGCAACATGCATCTACGCATAGCACGGCTCTGATGCCACTGTAGGGGAACGCGGCAGAAAACAAAAAAATTCCGCACTACGAACAGCCCAGGACCACTATGGAGACTGCATACAAGGTTTTTGATCTGATCGTTACCGACTCGTAGCGCAGCGGAAGTAGAGTCGATGTAGATCGTCGGTGCAGATCCCCGCAGCTAGGATTTACAACCTCCCAACCGCGAGAATGTATTCCCTCGTCTGCTCCTCGGACAGCGCTCAGGGAGGCGGTCAGACAGTCCCTCGGACGATGTCACGGACAGCCCTTCGGGAGGCCCCTCGAAACTCGATCGGTAACTCGGACAGCCCTCCGGGAGGACCCTTGAAACTCGAACGATAATTTGGACAGCCCTTCGGGAGGACCCTCGAACAGCCCCTCGGGCAAAAGATCGAAACTACGACCTCTCTACGGGGTTGCACACATACGGTGTCAGCTATCCGGCAGGGCTTCGCCGTCCAGAACTAGTTCCTGCCGGAGCCCAGACAGCCTTTCGGCTCTACGAAACTATTTCGCGGGGAGGGAGAGAGAATGCCAGATCATGCATGGCTTGTGTATTGAACTCAAGGGAGAGCTTGGATCAAGGATATTGGGCTGCCCTCACACCTCTATTTTAGGAAACCCAAGGGGGCTTTCTTGGCTCCCAAGTCCTTCTAGAAGGCTTTCCAAAAATATCTCAAGTAGTACTTTTTACTATTCATGACACCACTTTTTCGCGTCCGAAAATTCCGAAAATATTTCTGTGGGTCTTAGAATAATTCCAACACCCACTAAAATGATTTTGGGCGCATTCCGAAACAATTCCGGATTAGTGATTTTCATCTGCGAAAAGCAACCTAAGCATTTCCGGCAGCTCCGGAACATTTCCGGCAGCTCCGAAATATTTCCGAAAAAAATATTTTAATCTTTTCTCCAGAAAAATTCCAGAAGTTACCAGAACAATTCTGGCACTCTCCAAAATTACCAGGTGCTCTCCGAAACCTTTTCGGCTTAGTGGTTTACCCCGAAACAACTTTTCGGTTTTCTCTCACGGAACTTTTCCGCCGTCTCCGAAACCTTTCCGGTGACTTTATCTCAGACTCCCTGTCTAGTATTCAACAGATAGATGACCCTTAAGCGTGTGACCCTGTAGGTTCGATGAAGTATAGACATGACCGGAACACTTTCCGATCAATGATCAATAGCGGAACCGAGGACATCCATATTGATCCCTATACCCATACGAAGAATTATTCGAGTGAACCTTTATTTGCTGTGTGCTATTCCTGTTGCTTCGCGATATATTACAAATACCCGAGGTGAGACTTATTGGCGTCCCCGTGAATCAACAACTTGTCCACTATGCCAGTTACCTCGTTCCTGGTATTGTTCTCTTTTCTCGTTCCCGCGTTCCGGCATCCCTGTGATCAAATCACACTGTGTCTGGCCAGACGATGGTGGATACCGTAACACCGAGAGGGCCCTAAGAATATCTCTCCAACGACGGAGGAGCAAATCCCAATCTCGAGCTACCTAGTTCCTTGTCATACTTTTCCGTGAACCCGCAAGCTGCCGTAATAGCCACCCTTTTACAGATGACGTTTAACAAAACCCCAAAGTTCACGAAGCAAGTACGAAGGAACTCGATACTCTCATGGTCTAAGGAATTATGCAAACGCACAACTTTCTCTGTGTTATTAACCATTAACTTGTGACGAATGTATCTCATAGCATAACATCAATTCGGGTCGATTCAACACAAATGTTCTTCTAACATTGTGCCCTCAAAATTGCCGGCATAGTCATGCCCATCATATGGAAAACAGAACCATCATGCAACACTTGAGCTAGTCTTAGAGGCGAGACTAGGAATATTTTTTTTTTATCCGTTTATTATTCCACACGTGCATATGAGTCTTCCTCCGAGCCTCGTGGTTATTGCAGACTCGAGAACCATAGCAGTTATAGCATGGAATATAAACATAATTAGGAACATGGGGATAAATAATAACATTTATTATTGCCTCTAGGGAATATCTCCTACAAATACCGTGACTTCCTCAAATCCTGTATTTGAAGAAGTGTTGTAATTGGTACAACCAGAAGGTTTTGGAAAAACATATGGATACTAGTGTCTCGTAAACTGAATTCTCGATTTGATGAATGATCAAAGGATTTTGGACTTAGCCAAAATATCGAGGAAACATGCATTTGCATGAAACTGAGTGGGAGCTGAATAGTTTCCTGAAACTTGATATATGTAGACGACATATTTTGAGTGGGAGCTATGGGAGTATTATCCTAGCCTTATATGTAAATGACATATTTGAGTAGGAGCCATGTGGATAGTATCCTAAACTTAATATGTGTCTGACATATCTAAGTGGGAGCCATGTGGATGTTATCCTTGTCTTATATGTGGCTGACATATTTGAGTGGGAGCAATATGAGTGTTATCCTATAACTTAATATGTGCATGACATATTTGAGTGGGAGCATGATAACATTCTCATATATGGATAACATATTATGAATGGTGCAGTTTGTGTTAATGATTATTTGAATCGTTCATAAATGAAGATGAATAAAGTATTAAGCATTGAAGATCTATTAAGATAGATATGTGTTTAATAACATCGAGTCGTAATACTTTCCTGGATAAGATTCTGAAGGAGTTCAGAATGGGACAAGTCAAGAAGTGGTCCTTACTTGTATATCCAAGAGAAGTATTGAGTTAATCTCAGTACAAGAACAATGGTTAATGGTTAATGAAAGAAATGGATGTGCTGGATCCTCTATGCCTTTGTCATAGGTTCTTTCATATAAAACCAGAGTTATGTACTCGACGTAATGTGACCCAAGTTCTTAGTAGTAAGAACATGTTGTGATATGATTTATGAGTAAATCATTGAACAAAGAGTTAAGTTTATCCTTCAGTGTCTGGAGAGAACTGAGGATACATCTCAAATTTGTAAAGGATAGTGGACTTGACCATAAATGTTATGCTGGTTCAAGTTTTGACACTAACCTAGAAAATTGAGATATCATACTAATGAATGCCTAAGTTGAAAGAAACATGGTTAGACATCAAAGTTGCATACAATGCACTAAGGATTGAATCTACATTGATGTGGCTGCTTTAGAAGTAGCAGGAGTTATATTATGGCTTAAGAAGTTCGACTTCTGATTGAGTGAGTTTCAAGTGTGCATGACTATGGGAAAGTCCGCGTGACCCACCGGATGTCATTGCTATGACACAGCAAACGAAGTCTCACTTCACTGCCAAAATATATACCTCATCATTATAGTGGATAATGAAGGAATGTCAAATTAGGTGACATTATGATTTGCAAAAGGACATACGGTTCTGAATGGTACCCAGACCGTTGATACAACCTCTTCCACGGGCAAGCATGATCAATAAGGAGTTATGATCCAGAGAAAATGCAACTAGTTTATTTGTACTCTAGTGCAAGTGGGAGACTGTTGGGAATGTGCCCTAGAGGCAAATAAAATATGTTTTATCGAGCATATTCCATTAGTTCATAATACGTTTGATACTATGCTAGAACTGTATTAAGCGGAAACATTAATACAGGTGTGGTATACAAACAACCAGGTCCCTAGTTAACCCTAGTATACTAGTCCATTGGGCGATTGATGATCAAGGTTTCCTGATCATGAGACAATGGCGTCTGTTGACAATGGAGTCGTATCATTGGATAATGATATGATGGACATACACCCACCAGAAGTGTTGCGATGTGATCAAGTCACATAGTTCGACATTGCGATAACTATAACGTAGTGACCAGATCCTTTGACCGTAATGATCATACGTAATTGTCATCTATGAGGAGAGTTTGATTTGTATCCCACCGCCTGACTGAAATATGCTGGCTATAACGGTGCACTTTGGGTATTCCGAAATAGATGGTTGATGAGTATGCAAATAGATCAAAGCGGGATTTGTCCATCCGTGTGACGGATACGTACTCTGGGCCCACTCGGTGATGTTACATCATAAAGTTTGCAAACATGTGACTAGGTCACGGAGTTGTAATATCACGGAAACGAGTAAACTTGTTTGTTGAGAACGAGGACGAACTAGGTATAGTGGATACCGATGATCAAACCTCGGACAAGCAAAGTACCATGGGACAAAGGGAACAGGCACACGGTTAACGGATCCAACAGCGATTGAAGTTCATTCGATGGAAGCACAGGGGCTATCAAGGATTGTAACCAGGTCCAATTGATTAGTCATTGATCAATGAGAGTTGTCTCGATCATGTCTGCTATTTCCCGGACCGTAGGGTGTTACACTTAAGGGTACTCGACGCAGTAAGGATTGATTCGGGATCACCGGAGAAATTGGAGAGAACACCGGAATTGTTCCGGTGATGACCGGAATTGTTCCGATGAAGGCCGGAAGTTGTTCTGGGTATTTTGAAAGGTTCAAAATATATTTAATAATGTTTAATATATGTTTTATTATTTAATTATCTGAATTAAATATTAAAATATAATTAAATATAATTAAAAATGAATTAAAAGGCATATGGGCCTCATAGGGCCCATTAGGGGGAGAGGGAGTCCTCCCCCATGGGCCATGGCGCCATAGAGGGGACCACCCCCTTTATTTGGTGCGCCACACCCCCCCCCTTGGGATTAGTCCCACCCCGGAAGGGGAAGGGGGGGTGTCACCCCTCCTTGGCCTATATAAGGAGGGGTAGGGGTGCCCTTTTAATCATGAATTTTTTGAGAAAAGTTTCTCATCTCTCTCCCTCCTTTCTCCTTCCTTTTGAGCGGACACCCCTTGTTTGGAGGCTGCTCTGGGTTGGGGATTTCTCCACTATACGCACGCCGTCGTGCTGCTGGAATCGGGATTCGAATCCATCTTCTTTCCGCTGCTCTACTGGTTCGGAGCCCGGAGGGACGTCGGGTATACTGTATGTGTATAATCCCGCGAGGCACTACACTTGTGGTGCTACTTCATCGTCGTGGTCGTATCGCGAGGTCTTCATCAGCAACGTTACGACGGGGACGTAATCCCTTCATCGGTCCGCAAGGATCGGGTGGCTACAGGAGTCATCGTGGATCTGCGCGGCATCGGGGATTGCCGGTACGACTACACCAACCACGTTCATGCGGGAACGTTTCCCGCTTAACGGACTACATACTGGTATGTGACCTATTTCTGTCCGTTACTTGCATCAGCATAGCATAGGTCTTGGGATTGGGTATCGTAGGTCAAGGAAAAATTTGTGTTTTCCGCCCCGAACCCCAACACCCCACCTGTCATTGACCTGTGGTCAATTAGCAGGGGGGTTAACCCCTAATGACAGTGGCCTCACCGGCGGCTAGCCGCCGGTGGCCACCAGTGCGGCGGCGCTGCACGGGGAGGGGGCTGCCGTGGGCCATTTGATGCGCGGGAGGCACCAACCGAAAGCTCGTGGACGCCCGCGTCAAGTGGTGCAGAGCAGCGCCACAGGGGAGCATCGGAGTGACGCCGGCGACGACCTTCCGCGGCGGCCGTGGCACGGGGTCGGGGTGGATCTTGCTACAGAGCACCATTTGAGCCGCTGGTGGGCGCGTTCGAAGTAGCAGATCAAGGCGGAGGTGAAGGACAAGACGGCGAGGTCGATTGCATAGCAGTTGCTCGCCGATGACGACCGTGGCTGCTTGGTACTCCGGCGACCATGGCAAACGGTGACAGAGGGCAAGAGGGGCCGGCTAGGTTAGGGGAAACACTCACCCAAACGCAGGGAGTGCAGCGGCGCAGTCGATGGAGGCGGGGAAGGCTTGACGACGGCGAATCAAAGACGGCGAGGTTGCGGGTCCGGCGAGGTCGCGATGAAGCTTGCGTCGTCCACGAGTTCAATCAGGCGCCCATCTTCTCCAGCTTGGGGTAGTCGTCGATGAGGAGCACGGGGGACACGTTGGTTCAAGCTCTAGGGCACGGTGGCCGGGAGTTCTTGCGACGGCGAGCAGCGGCTGCTCTCGGAGAAGAAGGGGGAAACGAGGAGAGGAAGGGAGAGCACGAGAGAGGAGGGGGAAATGATGCACGGCTTCAAGGCGGTTCTGCAGGACACGAGAAGACGGCCCGGGGAGGTCTGGAAGGTCGAAGATGTCGCGGTGGCGTCCACGGCGTCGGCGCCCTGCCACGGAGCTGCTTGGACGCGCGGGAGGAAGACGACAGAACGGTTCGGGTGGGCTGGGCCTGATGGGCCTCGCCTGGGCGACAGGTAAGTTCTTTTCCTTTTTCTGTTTAATCTTTCCTTTCTTTTCTGTCATTCTGTTTTGACTTTGGTAAAAATACCAAATCATTTTATTAAATGCTGAAAACTTTTACATGGCCTCATAATAATATAGACTATCCACTCATAAACTTTCAACATTTTTAAAATTCAAATGATTTGAATTTTAAATCAAATAGGGGTATTTCATTAATTCCAAGGCACTGTTTGAATATTTGAAAAATCTATGAGCATGGGATGGGTCCCACATCACTTGATATGTGATGACACTCATTTATAAGACTTTTCAAAAATCTAACATGAATTTTTGGAGAAGATTTTTATCTGGCCTTTTTGAAATAATTCATCTAGGGGGTGTTCCTTCTCCCATTTGGATTTTGAATTTGATTTCCAAGATTTCTTTTGAAATTTTGACATGATGCAAAGGCACTAGCTAACCCTAGCACATACCTAACAGAGGGTTCTGACAACTCGCCCCCACTCAAAAGAATCTCGTCCCGAGATTCAGAAGTCTGCGGGAGGAAGGAGGGGTACTCGGTAAGGAGACGGTCTTCTCTTTCCCACGTGGCTTCTCTTTTAGAGTGGTGTGACCATTGCACTTTCAGAAACCTAATCTTCTGACGACGAGTGACACGCTCTGCGGAATCAAGAATACGAACGGTGTATTCTCGATAAGAAAGGTCATCTTGGAGATCAAGCGTTTCATGGTCAACTTCGCGGATGGGGTCCTTGAAGCAACGCCTGAGTTGGGACACATGGAATACATCATGTACTCGGGAGAGGTGCGGAGGTAGTTCAAGTTGGTAGGCAACTTCTCCACGTTTAGCAATAATGCGGAAAGGTCCGATGTAACATGGGGCCAACTTGCCTTTGATACCGAAATGTTGGGTTCCCTTCAGAGGAGTAACCCGAAGGTAAGCCTTCTCATCCAGATTGTAGCTTTCCTGCCTATGATGACGATCATAGTAGCTTTTCTGACGAGACTGGGCTGCTTTCAATTGATCACGAACAATGCGAACTTGCTCTTCTCCTTCCTTGCTCATATCCGGTCCAAAGAATTGTCTTTCACCGGTTTCAGACCAGTTTAGTGGTGTTCGACATCGTCGTCCATAAAGGAGTTCAAAAGGAGCCATGTTCAGACTAGATTGAAAACTATTGTTATAAGCAAATTCGGCAAATGGAAGAGAATTCTCCCAATTCTTTCTGAATGAGATAACACAAGCTCTGAGAATGTCTTCAAGAATTTGGTTAACCCTTTCGACTTGACCGCTAGACTGAGGATGGAAAGTTGTACTAAAGGAGAGATGAGTTCCCATAGCATTCTGAAAGCTTCCCCTAAATCTAGAGGTGAAAAGGCTACCGCGATCAGAATTGATTTCCAAAGGAACACCATGAAGTGATACAATTCTAGAGATGTACAAGTCCGCTAACTGACTAGCAGTTATAGACTCGCGAACTGGAAGGAAGTGAGCAACTTTGGAAAGCCTATCTATGACAACGAAGATGGCATTGTTTCCTTTCTGGGTTCTTGGAAAGCCGGTGATGAAGTCCATACCGACTTTGTCCCATTTCCACTCGGGAATAGACAAAGGTTGAAGTGTACCAGCAAGTCTTTGATGTTCTGCCTTAATGCGACGACAAACATCACATTCGGCAACAAATTGAGCAATGTCTCTCTTCATCCTAGTCCACCAAAATCTCTGGCGTAGATCTCGGTACATTTTCGTGCTACCGGGATGAATTGAGAGGGGTGTGTCATGGGCTTCTTTGAGGATGAGTTGCCTTAGTTCCTTATTCTTAGGTCCTACCAAACGATTTTCAAAGAATACCGTTCCTTTGCTATCTGTGGGGAAACATTTAGCAACTCCGCTAGCAATGTTCTCCTTGATCCGGCGAACACCTCGTGCACGCCTTTGGGCAACTATGATTTGATCCTCAAGAGTTGGTTTCGCCACCAAGGTAGAAAGATAGCCATGAGGAACAATTTCAAGGTTGAGCTTGCGAAAGTCCTCATGAAGAAGTGGTTGATACTGCTGTAACATGAGGTTGTTAAAGTACGACTTACGACTTAGTGCATCAGCCATGACATTGGCTTTGCCCGGGGTGTAAGAAATTGCTACGTCGTAATCTTTTATCAACTCAATCCAGCGTCTTTGCCTGAGATTAAGATCTGGCTGGGTGAAAATGTATTTGAGCCTTTGGTGGTCGGAATAAATCTCACAACGATTACCAAGGAGGTAATGTCGCCAAGTTGTTAGGGCATGAACTACGGCAGCGAGTTCAAGGTCATGGGTAGGATAGTTCTCTTCATGTGGCCTCAACTGACGTGAAGCATAAGCTACCACATGTCGATTTTGCAGAAGTATGCATCCTAACCCTTGCCGTGATGCATCACAATAGATCTCGAAATCTCTTTTGGTGTCTGGAGGTGCAAGCATGGGTGCAGAAGTAGATCTTCTTTTTAGCTCTTGAAAGCTTTCCTCGCACTTGGGAGTCCATAAGAATTTCTTATCTTTCTTGAGGAGTTCAGTTAGAGGCTTTGCAACTTTAGAAAAGTTCTCGACGAAGCGACGGCAATAGCTGGCTAGGCCAAGAAAACTTCTAACTTGCTTAACCGATTCAGGTGGAGTCCAGTCAAGGACGGCCTGAACTCTCTCGGGATTTACAGCAATGCCTTTTGCAGAAATCACGTGGCCTAAGTAGGTCACTTCTGTTGCCAGAATTCACACTTGGAGAATTTAGCATACAGGCGATGCTCTCTAAGTTTCATCAATACCAGCCTTAAGTGTTCGACATGATCTCCTTCGTTCTTCGAGTAGATGAGAATATCATCGAGATAAACCACAACAAATTTATCTAGGTACTCCATGAAGATCGAATTCATCAAGCGTGAGAATGTGGCGGGGGCATTGGTTAAACCAAAGGACATGACGGTATACTCGTAAAGACCATAACGAGTAGTAAAAGCCGTTTTGGGAATGTCCTCGTTTCGGATTCTGATCTGATGATAACCTAATCTCAAATCCATCTTGGAGAAGACAGAGGATCCTGCAAGTTGATCATAAAGATCATTGTTCCTGGGTAGTGGGTATTTGTTCTTTATCGTCGCTAAATTTAGCGGGCGATAGTCTAAGCACATCCTTTCTGTTCCATCTTTCTTCTTTACGAACAGAACGGGACAACCCCATGGCGATGAGCTAGGGCGGATGAAGCCTTTTGCCAACGAAGCATCAAGTTGGGTTTTTCGCTCAGCTAACTCATGTGGGGCCATTTTATATGGGCGTTTGGAAATTGGTGCGGTTCCTGGAACAAGATCCACTATAAATTCTACACATCTGTCGGGTGGCATGCCCGGCAGCTCTTCAGGAAAGACATCCGGGAAGTCACGAACCACCGGAATATCTTCAAGTTCGGGAAGGGGAAGTACATTGAAAGAATGCACTTGGGTTCTTGTTCTGGGTGAGGAATAGTTGATTGTTTTTCCTGAAGGGTGGGTGAGTTTCACGGATTTGCCTTTGCAATCCAGGTAGGCATTCTGTCTTGATAGCCAATCCATGCCAAGGATGACATCAATGTCTGAAGACTTGAGGGCTATGAGTGAAGCAAGGAATACTAAACCCTCAATTACTATTTGATTACCATGGCTTACTCTATTAGTTTTCCATCTTGACCCTGGAGTTTGAATAACCATTGGGGTGGACAATTCAACAAAGGGTAACTCATGACGAAGTGCATAACTTTCCGACATGAATGAATGAGATGCTCCTGGGTCGAAAAGAACAGAAGTAGGAACAAAATTGACTGGGAGCGTACCAAGAATGACGTCAGTGGTGTCGTCAGTCTCTTCGGCGGCGATCTGGTTCAGACGTCCACGAGTGGCGGGAGGAGCGGGTTTGGCGGTGAAGACCTTCTGGGGTGGCTTGCCACGGCCATTGTTGTTGTTGTTGCCTCCGGCACGGGGTGGAGCATTCTGGTGTTGGAGCTGGTTCTGGGGACACTCGTGAGAATAGTGGCCTGCCTGACCACACTTGTAGCAAGCTCCGAAAACAGTGCGTGGAGCTGGGTTGTTTGGTGGAGCTGGGTGGAACTGGGTGGGTGGACGAGGCGCCACATAGGATGGCCTCGGTGGGTTGTTCTGGCGGAACATGCTGTTTGGAATCCAGATCTTGCGCTTCTGGGAACCAGAGCTGGATGAACCGTCCTCTCTAGGGTTTTTGCGGAAATCGTTGGGGGTGTTCATGTCCTCTGCCTTGATGGCCTTGTTGACAAGGACCTGGAATGTGGCAAAGTCATGAAGGTTGAGCTCGCGACAGAGTCCGGAGTTGAGGCCACGACGGAACCTCTCTTGTTTCTTGGAGTCGGTGGAAACTTCTTCGGTAGCATAACGAGCCAGTCGGTTGAACTCACGACTAAACTCATCAACGGTCCTTCTGCCTTGAGTGAGGTTGCAGAACTCCTCACGCTTGCGGTCCATAAGACCCTTGGGAATGTGGTGCTCGTGGAAAGAGGTGAATAATTCCTCCCAAGATGCAGGTGGTCCAACGGGTCGCATATTTAGAAAATTCTCCCACTAAGAACTAGCTGCACCTTCGAGGTGATAGGTGGCATAGCTGACCTTGTCACCAGTTGCAACACGGCCTGCTTGGAGCTTCCTCTCGATGCTGCGAAGCCAGTCATCGGCGTCAAGGGGCTCGGTGGAGTAACTGAAAACCGGGGGATGAAGCCGGATGAAGTCGTTCAGGGACACCAGCTCATTGCGTTGCTGAGTGGTGTTGCGTGCAATGACTTCCAGCAGGTGGTGAGAGTCTCGGCGGTTCCTCTCGACCTCCATCAGAACTTGGGCCATCGTGGGTGGGGGTGGAAGGTTGCCTTCCTCCTGGTCATTCCCACGACCTTGGTTACGACCAACCTGGCCACGGGTTCCTTGAGACATCCTGAAGGGAAAACCAAAGTCAAAAAGAGTTGATTGGAAGAGTCTAAACAAGGTATTGAAGTACTGGAAGGATTACAGAGCAAAGGAAGTAATCATCTCGACAACATGGTGATAAAGCATACAAGCCATATATTCACAAGCTGTCATACAAACCATACATCGTTTTAGTACAAGCACCAAGCTAATACAAACGTGATGAAGATGATACATCCTTCAGAGGCACTCTGACTCCTATACATTATTTATCTAAGCCTCTGGAACTTAGACACCTTGCATACAATATACTAGGATACTACTACATCCTCACTAAGTAAGACCACAGGCGGTCTCACTCATCTCCATCTCCATAGTAGTCCTCATAAAAGTTACCCGCGTATCCCGGTGGCTGGAGGTGACCATCGGAAAACACGGAGGCTTGTGGACCCTGATATCCATTTGGGCAAGGATGGGGCCTAGGTCCAGCGTAGGGTGGAAGCAAAGGACCACGGGGTGGAAAAATGCCTCCAATCTCGGGCCAAGCAACTCGAGAAGGCATCTGAGTCCTCACTGGGTAGATCGCATCATACTCAACTGATCCCACGCTCACAAAGGGTGCCAAGAGCGTCAATGCTCGGTACAGACGAACATGGGTGGCGTGGAGCTCAAAACGGAGAGCGCGTGCATCACGATCTCTGTCACTAGCAAACCTAGCAGTCACCTGAAGTGCTGGATCCTCTGCAGAGTGATCTGAGTAGAGTCCGGTGTAATATCCCTCTTCTCCTGGAAGTGCAGCAGGGATATAGCGGAAAGAAGTCTCTCTCAGCATGGTGTGCTCCTCTCTCAGCAGGGTAATACATGAATATGCAGCATCCTGCACAGCCATGTTCTCGGTAACGCCGATGCCATGTCCAAAGTGGATAGGCTGGGTGACTCCAACGTGGTGTGGATATATCCGGACAATGCAGTGGAACTGCGTCTGGTTGAAGTCGTGGAACTGCTCCTTGATGGTGTACTCAGGGTACCATCGATATCCCACATAGGACATCATCTCGATCAACGTGGCGGGATGGCCACGCACACCGAGGCACCTGGTCAAACGAACAATCTGCCGAGGGGGAAGATCTGCCATCTGAAACAGAAAGGAGTTTGCAAATGCATCAGATTATGAGATAAACCTGGAATGACTCGGACAGCATAACGGCTGTAATTGCAAGAAAAAGACAATTTCTTACAACATGGAAACAACACTTACATACGATGTAACAAAACAGGGAGCATAACCAATCTAACAAACCGAACACAACTTTCCTACAGCTACAAGGAAGCAAACAACGAGATGTTCTAATCAGACAGAGGAGAGCCTAGTCCTATCTTCCCGTAGAATAAGATGAGGGTGACTCAGAACTCAGAACGAAGGGGGTAAGGAGAAAAAAGAAGCCTTACGTTGTTCCCTTATATACCCAGAGTAACTATATAACTATAGAAAGCTAGACTCGACTTCGGCCAAGGCTACTAGTCCTACAGTCAGTCCTGCTCTGATACCAAGTCTGTCGGGACCCGGGGTTAGCGTATGCAAGTACAGTTAAGACATAGTCATATGGAGAGCCGAGAACCGCACCCACTTGTCTAAGCAGACAAGGCCAAGCACTGAACATTCTCGGAAAGCATCGTACGTGAGGGGCATCACATCCAGGCCGGATGATCAACTGAGATGGGTCCTCATCATCCGCACACAAGTCAAATGATATGGGTGGTGAACTCCCATATTCAAAGACAAGTCGCCTCAACCATACTACCGACTATCTCAAAACTCTTACATAGACTTACTCCAGCCCGATCACTTAGTCGAGGTCTAGGGCGGGCTCGATCATACCACAAAGTGTGCACGAGACGGAGTCTCGAGCAATCGCATCGCGATGCCCCAAGCTGCGCACATCTAAGGGCCACTTGGTGTATGAAAGACCGCCAGCCAGAACACAACTAAGGTCTCAAAAACCCATACAAAGACATGCATGTTATAAACATACACGCAGCATACATGCCTTGTATGAACAGTAGGTACCATTGCAATTCTCTACAAAGTGTACATTTTATTTATAACTCTTATAGAGTACAAACAGAGATCACATACATGTGATCCAACATTACAACACAGGCGGAAGCAAATTATGTCTGAGTACAGACAAGTTTAACAAATGGCTTAAGAAGCCTTATTTAAACACAAAGCCCTCCACGAGGGAACCAGTCTGCTGACTGGGACTAGACTAGCTTAACTTCAGTTGTCCAGCTCGATGAAGAAGCCACCTTCGGGGTCAGTGGCGTCATCTAAAACATAGATTAAGCAAACGTGAGTACAAAGGCGTACTCAGCAAGACTTACATAGGAGCTATACTACTCATGCACAGGTATCAAGGTAAAGGGAGGTGGGGTTCACTTGCAGAAATGCCAGCTTTGACTTGGCTAATCCTGAACTACGAGTACCAGACTTTGAGGTAAGAAGCGTACACGAGTCCACTACTTTCTCCAACCAATTACACCACTATGGTGCCTTCCTTGACTTCCCCACGAGAAAGCACGCCATAGCACTCACACTTATCTTGGTGTGTTTTAGAAGTATCCGGTTCAAGTTATCTAATAATCAAGCTATGCTTTCCAAGTAGTCCATAACCGCGGATGCGGCTATTCGAATAGTTTTGTTAACCTTGCAAGGGTGTACCGCTACACACACATGATCATCATTTACCGCCTTTCATCTCGACACCATTCAAGGGGTGCCGGTGAGGATGCTCACCACAACTTTTACCTCATAGCCTATCTAGTCCAAGAAAGCCGCCTACTTGGGTTGGCTACCACTATCGTGAACCCGGCCGGTTTACCGAAGTGGACCCAAGCGATATGTGCGTGGTGCATAAGCCGGTCTCGGATGAGCCGTTCTCTCACTTAGCATCCAGGCCACAAGCCTACCAGAACTCCGAACTACTGCGACATCTGGACATCGAAAGGGATGAGTTAATAGGTTGAGAGGGGTCAGTTAGCCCAATGTGTGGTTGTACTCTTCATCTTGGATCACCACACAAGAACTCGGACTTAGGGCGGTGTTCAACGAGACAACCCAACGTGTACTCCTACACAACCTCTCATCGTTCACCTTGTATTAGGGTCTATTCACCAACACTTTTCTACCAACATCAACATGATCACTACCATCCCGACTCACATCACAGTAACAACATGGTATCATACTAAGCATGCAATAAGTAGTAGCATTGCAGGGGTTACATGATATCAACCAACTCCTACATTTGCTAAGATTGTGGTTTGCTTACTACTGTGACAAAAGATAGGTCATGCAAAGGAATGGGTTCATCTATGCGGTAGAATCGTAACATGGTGATCATCCTATACAATGCATAAGCGAGACATGAGAGGGAAGTGGGATTTTATCGACATGATCAATGGGGGTTTGCTTGCCTTGCTGACGAGGTTCGGGTTCTGGATCTTCAGCGAAGGGTGTGACCTCTTGCTCTGGTTCCACCTCTACTCGACAAACAAAGCACGAAGTAGCAATCAAATGAATGCAATGCTCAAGCACATGAATGAATGTTGAAACTTGAAGTATAAGTTTTGATGTGTGAGGCAATTCCATTTAAGTGGAGTATATTGCATTTGAAATGCAAATTCAAACTCCACATTTGAATTCAACTTAGCCAAGTTGAATGTGACATAGTTTGATCATTTTGAATCAACTTCAAATGTGTATGATATGCCTCTGAACTGGGGTTGAACTATAGCTTAAATCCATGGTCCAAGTTGCAAACTCAATTGATTTGAATTTGAAATAAATTCAAATAAACCAAATGACATATGCTACTGGTCCCATTTTAAATTCAACTCAAACATAGTTGACAGTTGCATATTTGGAAAGATAATTTTCTCCTGATCATTTTTCATATATTATTTGTCCAATTTGGAGTTAATATGAATTTTCTATGAATTTCCAAAGTTTGGGGTATTTTCTGGAATTTCTGGATTTATTTATATTTCTTTTTATTTGGAAATTCATTTAAATCCTTTTATTGCATCAGCATGTGGTCATGCTGACATGGGGGGGGGTCTGACTGGTGGGCCAGGGGTGTCAGTGTCACATGGGTTTAATTGAAACGGTTTAAACTTAACCAGGGGGGTTAAGTGCTTGGGGGCCCCACCTGTCATTGACCTGTGGTCAATTAGCAGGGGGGTTAACCCCTAAAGACAGTGGCCTCACCAGCGGCTAGCCGCCGGTGGCCACCAGTGCGGCGGCGCTGCACGGGGAGGGGGCTGTCGTGGGTCATTTGATGCGCGGGAGGCACCAACCGAAAGCTCGTGGACGCCCGCGTCAAGTGGTGCAGAGCAGCGCCACAGGGGCGCATCGGAGTGACGCCGGCGACGACCTTCCATCTTCTTTCCGCTGCTCTACTGGTTCGGAGCCCGGAGGGACGTCGGGTATACTGTATGTGTATAATCCCGCGAGGCACTACACTTGTGGTGCTACTTCATCGTCGTGGTCGTATCGCGAGGTCTTCATCAGCAACGTTCCGACGGGGACGTAATCCCGTCATCGGTCCGCAAGGATCGGGTGGCTACAGGAGTCATCGTGGATCTGCGCGGCATCGGGGATTGCCGGTACGACTACACCAACCACGTTCATGCGGGAACGTTTCCCGCTTAACGGACTACATACTGGTATGTGACCTATTTCTGTCCGTTACTTGCATCAGCATAGCATAGGTCTTGGGATTGGGTATCGTAGGTCAAGGAAAAATTTGTGTTTTCCGCCCCGAACCCCAACACCCCACCTGTCATTGACCTGTGGTCAATTAGCAGGGGGGTTAACCCCTAATGACAGTGGCCTCACCGGCGGCTAGCCGCCGGTAGCCACCAGTGCGGCGGCGCTGCACGGGGAGGGGGCTGCCGTGGGCCATTTGATGCGCGGGAGGCACCAACCGAAAGCTCGTGGACGCCCGCGTCAAGTGGTGCAGAGCAGCGCCACAGGGGAGCATCGGAGTGACGCCGGCGACGACCTTCCGCGGCGGCCGTGGCACGGGGTCGGGGTGGATCTTGCTACAGAGCACCATTTGAGCCGCTGGTGGGCGCGTTCGAAGTAGCAGATCAAGGCGGAGGTGAAGGACAAGACGGCGAGGTCGATTCCATAGCAGTTGCTCGCCGATGACGACCGTGGCTGCTTGGTACTCCGGCGACCATGGCAAACGGTAACAGAGGGCAAGAGGGGCCGTCTAGGTTAGGGGAAACACTCACCCAAACGCAGGGAGTGCAGCGGCGCAGTCGATGGAGGCGGGGAAGGCTTGACGACGGCGAATCGAAGACGGCGAGGTTGCGGGTCCGGCGAGGTCGCGATGAAGCTTGCGTCGTCCACGAGTTCAATCAGGCTCCCATGTTCTCCAGCTTGGGGTAGTCGTCGATGAGGAGCACGGGGGACACATTGGTTCAAGCTCTATGGCACGGTGGCCGGGAGTTCTTGCGACGGCGAGCAGCGGCAGCTCTCGGAGAAGAAGGGGAAAACGAGGAGAGGAAGGGAGAGCACGAGAGAGGAGGGGGAAATGATGCACGGTTTCAAGGCGGTTCTCCAGGACATGAGAAGACGGCACGGGGAGGTCTGGAAGGTCGAAGATGTCGCGGTGGCGTCCATGGCGTCGGCGCCCTGCCACGGAGCTGCTTGGACGCGCGGGAGGAAGACGACAGAACGGTTCGGGTGGGCTGGGCCTGATGGGCCTCGCCTGGGCGACAGGTAAGTTCTTTTCCTTTTTCTGTTTAATCTTTCCTTTCTTTTCTGTAATTCTGTTTTGACTTTGGTAAAAATACCAACTCATTTTATTAAATGCTGAAAACTTTTACATGGCCTCATAATAATATAGACTAGCCACTCATAAACTTTCAACATTTTTAAAATTCAAATGATTTGAATTTTAAATCAAATAGGGGTATTTCATTAATTCCAAGGCAATGTTTGAATATTTGAAATATCTATGAGCATGGGATGGGTCCCACATCACTTGATATGTGATCACACTCATTTATAAGACTTTTCAAAAATCTAACATGAATTTTTGGAGAAGATTTTTATCTGGCCTTTTTGAAATAATTCATCTAGGGGGTGTTCCTTCTCCCATTTGGATTTTGAATTTGATTTCCAAGATTTCTTTTGAAATTTGGACATGATGCAAAGGCACTAGCTAACCCTAGCACATACCTAACAGAGGGTTCTGACAAGATGAGCTTCATGATCCATGGTGCGTATGACTTCAGAATATGAGGGTTCTGAGAAGCATCCACCAAAGTCCTGAAGAAGAAGTCTGAGACATTGATGGGAGCAGACATGCAGAGGCTGGAAAGTATGTTCTTCATGATGCCCACAACTTCTTCAGCAGTTGATTCGTATCCCTTGATGGGGCAGAATGACTTGGCCGATATTCTGTACATTGTGTTGGGCAGATACTGAAGCTCAGAGACGAGGAACTTGGTCCGGGGCGAGGCTTCAGGGGCTTGAGGCTTCATCAGCATATTCATCAGATCATCCCTAAGGAGTGGAGCACCGTACGTGCTGGGGACTGAAGCGTCAGAGGGAGGGAGCTGAAGAATTTCAATAATCTCAGGCACTGAGGCAGTGTAGTGCTGATGCTCAGTCATCCATTCGAGCACCCAAGAGTTGATGTCTTTGGGATCCCCTGAGACATATAGGGTGGCGTAAAAATGAAGCACAAGTTCTTCGTTCCAATGAATGCACTCGGAGCAGAACTGAAGCAACTTGGCATGAAACAAGTCATGCAACACGTTGTTGAAGCAAGGAATGTCCTCCATATCCATATGAGGAGTGTGTTTATGAGGAAAAACCTTTTGTGCCATGAAAAGAACTGAGGGATAGTAGTTCTTATGATTAGCCGTCCCGAACCTCAGTAGCTTGCTTGTGGGAGGAGAATGATATGGATTCTGGATCCCAGCCTAAAAGAAGCTCATGGCATTGAAGAATGCATCAGTGTTGAAGTTGGGTCGAGCATTAGCTTCAAGATTGCGATAAAATGGCTTCTTCTTCTTCGGGAAGAGAGAAAGGGCGGTGGCTTTCTCCTGAGGAGCAGGTGAAGCTGAAGCAGAGTGAGTCAGTGCTTGAGGAGGAGTGTCTTCAGCAGTAGTATCAGGGCCAGGTTTCAGAGAGGTTGGTGGGGCTGATGGAGATGTAACTTGAGGATCCGCAGAGTAGTTCGGTGCAGCTTCAGGTTCATCATTAGTACTCTGTTCTTCTTCAGTCTCAGGAGCGGGGGGAACATTCTCAGGCTCAACAGTGGCAGTGGCTGCAGTATTAGTGTCATCAGCAACATTTTTAGGAGCACTGGTGGCTTCCGATTCATCAGTATCAGAGGCAGAGGATGATGCACCAACTGAGTCTTCAGAGTGCCGAGAAGTATCAGGAAGCACCTCAGTGACAGTGGGGGAGTGAGGCTCAAGCGAAAAGATGGTATGAGTGGGCGAGTTCTCCAACTCGTATTCCTCATCGATGATACAAGGAGTACTGGTATCATCAATATCAACATCCATATCCTCAAGTTCAGTGATGACTGGTGGAGGTGGGAACGGGGCCGAGGGGACAATTGGTGTGGCAGCAGCTGAGGCAAGTTCCTTGGATGGAGGGGTGAAGACAATGATGTTGTGTTGAGGATTGGCGGGGGGAGTTGGAGCAGCAGTTGAGGGAACAGTGTATAACCTGCTTTTGAGGCAGGAGGAGCAGATGATAGCGTTGTAGCATCAATTGGCTCCTCAACTGTGGGTTTCAGCGTGGGCCTCTTCGCTGCAGGTGGAGTTGATGGTGGGGCATCAGGCATACGCTTGTGTCCTTGGGAGGAATCCTCAGGAACATCGTCAGCTTGAGCTGGGGTAGAAGTAGGCACTGAAGATGCTGGTTTCCGAAGCTTCATCAAGTTATTCATCTGCCGAGACATCCGTTCCTTGGACTTGCCAATGTAGGCACATTTTGCGGCATATTCAGTGTTGAGGCGATGAAACTCACATTGATGCTCGATCAACTCCTGAGGAGTAACATCCGTGACAGGTTTTTTTTAAAGTCACTGTGGACTTTCTTCAGTTGAGCCTTCAACTGTTTCTGAAGATCGCGGTGATGTATCTCATTGATGAGGGACTGTTGAATGTAGAACTTGATGTCTTTAGGTATGTCCAAATCATCAAGTGGAGTATCAAGCTTGACAGACCAAATCTCAATATATTCCAAGATCTTCCTGGGATCAAGGAGGAGTGAGATTTCAGAACCCGTGCCCTCAGCTTTGCGTCTGGCTGCAGCACGCACATACTCAATCTTTTGTTCCTCAGTGGCCACAAAAACGACAAAATCTTCAAACTCATCTTCATCATTAGAGCTGAAGTTAGTCTGATGAATGGAACCACGCATAGGTTTTTTATTCGGTGAGTTCCTGGTGCCGCGTTCGAGAACTGTTTTGGTCTTCAGCTGAGGCTGAGGTATTGTGGTGGACGCCTCAGGTGCACTGCCAGACTCATCAGTGCGAATTCTTGAAGCAGGAGTAGCGTCGTCTGTTCGTTGGCATGAGAAACCCAGAGCATTAGGCTGTGCTGAGGACTTCTTTGAGGGTTTGATGCCAGGAGCTTTTCTGCGAGGCTGTCGAGGCTGAGGTTGTGGCTGAGGCGGAGGATCAGCCTGAGGTGGAAGTTGCACCGAGGCAGCCAAGTCACGGGCCAGACTCTTTGCACGATTGGCAATTCTCTTGAGGTATTGATGATAAGCATCAGGAAAGTCATCAGTGGTCTTCATAGTTGTAGGATGAGGAATGACACCCGGTTCGGGAGGAGGGCGAGCCTTGATGCCCAAAGTCTTCAGAGGCGGATTGACCGTGAACATTTCCTCATGATGAGGATTAATCCATTTATAAGCAGCCCGCTGACACCAGTTTTTGTCACGACAATATTCATATACAAGATGACCTCAACTGAAGAAGTGCTCTATATGAAAAAGTTGGGTATTGTTGAGGTGAACATCTTTGTAGTTCAAGCCATCGCCATCCGACTCCATCTCGAAGGCCGAAACTATGTTTGAAGCAGTAATATCATGACATTCAAAGCACTATTTTGCCAATTAGGCCTTCAAGACATCATCAAATGGAAAACCTTCTACATGGAGAGGCTTGGTCTCGTCGAAGCGTTCGATTTTGATATTTGAAATGTCTAAATCCGAGTTCGGATGAAAAAGTTAAGGCCAAAACAGTACTGCACTGAAAAGTCAGTCCGGACCGTCCGGGCTAGACCTTGGACGTCCGGATAATTATGACCCGAAGCGGTTTTTTATCCGGACCGTCCGACCTGGGGGCCGGATCGTCCGGGCCGAGGTCGGACCGTCCGGGCTGAAGCCCGGATCGTCCGAATAATTACCAGTTTTTGGCCATAATTAGCCGGACCGTCCGGGCTATGGTCCGGACCGCCGGGGATGACCGCGAGGAGTCCGATTTTGCTCGGGATTTTGGTATATTGAACGAGAAAAGGACTCGTTTTCTTGCAAGGGAAGCCCAATCCCCTCATATATAAATGAGGTGACGGCCGATTGAAACAACACAAAATCGAACAAACATATCTACACTTCCGAACCCTAATTTTATCTCTCTCCCTTGTATCTTTCTTCTCGTTCTTCATTCGTTCTTGTTCTTGCAGGGCAACGATCCACGAGGCCCTAGGGGAGATCAGGTCGACCTAGGGCAGCCCATAGCCATCGTGCTCCCTGACTAGGTCCCTCCCGGGAGCGTGGGGTTTCGGGTCTTCAAAAGCGCCCGCCAGATTGCTTGCGTATCGCGCTTCCGGTCGGGTCTCCTTCGGCGTGAGCTGTGGTGCATCACCCCTGGCGTCGAGGGTACACGTGACGTGTTCGTGTCTCAACACACTTTTTGGCGACTCCGCTGGGGAACGAAGCTTTGAACGGTCTCCGACCCGTTCTTGCTACGAAAATATCGCCATCAAGGATTTGCTATCTACAAAGGTAATATGAATACTCAATCCCCTCATGTAGATGCAAATAGCTCATATGGTGTTACTAGATCGTTCAATGAATATGCTATATCGGCTAACCCTAGTTTTGTCAATTATACATCTAATTATATGCAAGGGCTGATTGAAAGTAATTTGCATGCTTCGACTTCTTATGATACTAGTAACATGCACCATATGTATTCCAATTCTCATGCATCGGCAACCCCAGAAATCCATATGCCGATGAACAACATGATGCGCTCGGTTGATAGAGTTGAAACACCCCATGTAGGAAATTTCAATAACATGCAACAAAGTGTTTCAACTTTTTATTCATCGGCACCTAACTTGCAATATGTTAATCAAAATATGCCGATGGATAGAGGAATTGGCCATGCTAGCACTAGTTATTCGGCCAATTACCATCAACCATCATATGCTACAACTCATGCTACTAATCTGTCAGTGCCGTATGCAACTGTTGTTACTCATATTTCGGCTCCACACCTTCATGGTTATAGAGAAATAAGTGACCAATCTACAGGAGCATACATACCTTCATCTAAATTTGCTGCTGAGGTGGCTGCGTTAGAAAGGAAGAAAGCCCAAAATGACAGGATTAGTGATATTTGTATGGAATTACATCTTAATGGTTTGTCTCCTGATTATAATGCAATAAAAGCTAGAGTTTTGCAAGAAGATGAATCATCGCCAATTGATCGGTTATGCCAGGAAAAATATAGTTCCACACCAATGCATATTTCTTCTCTTATTGCCCCAGCATACTATATAACCCCTATACAATTGCAAAGTTTCGGCAACACTCATGTTCTAATGCCAAAAGAGTCTGAAAGTATTGGAGGGCAATATTTCCCGGAGTGGGCTGAGATTGAGAAAAAGCTTAAAGCTAATGGAATTGGGGGGCAATCTTGTCCAGGGTGGGCTGAGCTTGAGAAGAAGCTTAAAGCTAAATCAGCTGCTCGTCGTTTGGAGCAAACAGAAAAAGAATTGGCTCAAAGAAAAGAAGCCTTGCCAATTGATGAAAAGAGTGATGATTCGAAGATTGAAAGTTCTTCGGCTGGAAAAGCCGAATGAACTAGTGTGTGTTCCGAATCCATCAAATCCAAAGAGGTAAGAACCATTGAGAAAGGGCATGGCCAGCACATAACAACCGTGCTTGATTTTTCTGAAGCTAAGGGAACCTATTACCTGCCGTATGAGTTTCGTGCCACAGAAATTGATGAGCATCAAGAACAAAGTGATATGGCCGAACAAAGTTTGGTTATTGATGAACATCAAGAACACAAGCGTGTAGTTGAGCAAAGTTCACTTGATGATCAATCTAGTAATGAAGCACGGAAAAAAGACAAAGATGAGGACAAGACGTTGGAGAGTCATCCAAAACTGGAGAAAACTATTGTTCAATTCGAAAAACCATCATGCTCTTCCAACATGTACTCGAGGTATGTTTAGCAAGTAATTTATCTATTTTCAGATTTGGTCATAACATTATTGTTGATGCATGACGAGAGGGTGACCCCATGACTCCTGCGTGTGAGGATACCTGGTGCGTATGAAGACGGGAGGCCCGCTGGAAAGCCTCAACAGGCCCACGACTGGCCCAATCAAGCACCGACGTAGGAGTCCGCGACTAATATGGAAGGCACGACTTGGCGTACAAGGCAAGACTAGAACTAGGAAACTATCTTTGTAATCTACTACGGACTCCCCGAGACCTAGCCTAGTATATAAAGGCTGGGAGGGGAGACGTCTAGGGCAATCCAATACACAATCTACTCTCCTGGTCCTACGAGAACTCTCCTTGGCCTCCCCTGTAATCGGCCCCTCACACAATAATATCGAGAAGGAAGTGCTTCTCCTATTAGCCGACGAGTATCGTCCAACCTGTTCCTTCTCTATGACTAACCCAAGGTCCCTGACCATGGGATTTGCCAGGGCTGATCCCCGTCAATTGGCGCTGTCTGTGGGAACTACACAGGTTAGAATCACGATCACGGCGGTCCCTCCCTCAGCAAATCAAGACTCAAGGACTAGAACCAGATCTAGCCCGCTGGAGGAATTCAAGTTCACCACAAGCATCTCCATCGCCCCGTCAAGATCACCTAGCGTGCAGTCGAGCCAGTCCAGCACCCCAACGACCGCCAGACCCATCGCCGACGGAAATGAACACGACAACCCAGAAGACAAGCGCGAGGACTCCACACGGGAACCCCACTCGAGGAGTCGCGGCATGTGACAGAAGACTCTCCCACCAGTCGACGACCCACCGCCGACCGGACTCCCACCACGCGACAAGACAACGACTCTGAAACCCAGACTGGAGAATACTACGACCCAGACCGAAGACCAGACGAATTCGCCAACTTCATCCGGAACCAATCACTCAGCGATGGGATAGAGCTTGACCCAAGATTCCGCAACCGAACGGAAGACCACTCACAGATCTTCCAAATCTCAAGGAGAAGAAGGCACGCCGGCTCCAGTAAACTCACAGCGAAAGAGCAACTGGAAGGACCTTGCGCGATCCACTGTTTCAAAGATAGTTGGGGACACCTCAGAGCAAGCCACACCCTAGGAGATTGTCGCCTATTCACCGAACTATCCAACAACATCAAGGAGGAAAAGCAGCGTGAAGCCAAGCGCACTCGAATCTGCATGGACGAATCTGCATGATCCAAGAAGGAAGACCCTCAAAAGCAAAGCAGGACGCCTACACCATGCAGGCCGAAGCAGCCGAAGGCCTAAAGATAGCAGAAATCTACCAACTTCGTGGTGTTGAGACCAGCATCACCTTCTCTCAGAGTGAACACCCGCCCGCAGTCCCAAGGCCGGGGCACGCACCCCTGGTCCTCGAAGCCCAGATCGGAGGTTACGACATGGACAGAGTCTTCATGGACAGAGGCAGCAGCCTAAACATAATCTTTGACAGCACCCTACGCAAGATGCTAATCCCACGATCAATTTGGAATAAGTCGGGCACAACAATATATGGCCTAGTTTCGGGCGAAGCAGCCGCCTCCATCGGAATAATCGAGCTTGATGTGATCTTCGGCAGCAAGCGCAACTTCGCAAAGAAAGTCCTCGAGTTCAAAGTGCTCGACTGGCATTCGCAGTATCACGCCATACTCGGGCGACCACCGTTTGCACAATTCATGGCGGTTCCACACTATGCATATCTCAAGCTCAAGCTGCCAGGATCCTCAGGAATCATCACAGTCAAGGGAAGCTTCAACAAATCGGACCAGTGCGACCACGACTTCCACAAAGTCTCCGACACGTTTGGATCCGAACAACAACTCAAAGAAATAGCCATGGTGATGGACAAAAGCATCTTTCAACTGGCGAGCCGAAGCGAGTCAAAAGAATTCAGCCGCGATTTCATCGTTGGCAGCGATACAATCACCCACCAAGTTCACCCAAGAGACCCAGAGAAGACGGTCCGCTTATACGCCCACCTCCCAAAAGAACAAGCAACCGCCCTCATAACGTTCCTTCGTGAAGAGTGGATAATTTTTGCCTGGTGCCCAGCCGACATGCCCAGAATACCATGAGAATTTGCAGAACATGCACTCCACATCAAGCCAAACACCAAGCCAGTAAATCAGGCGCTGCGAAGATTCTCAGAGCCCAAACGCAGAGCAATCGAAGAAGAAGTCAACCGACTACTCAACGCACAGTTCATCCGAGAGACGAAGAAAGCAACCTAGATAGCAAACCCAGTCCTAGTCCCTAAAAAGGACACTGAGGTAATGAGGATGTGCGTCGACTATGGGCCTATCAACAAGCACTGCACAAAAGACCACTTCCCCCTGCCGAGAATCGATCAAATAATTGACTCCACAGCAGGATGCGACCTCCTATCCTTCCTCGACGCATACTCAGGATACAATCAGATCAGGATGAAGGAAGAATACGAAGAGCACACCTCGTTCATCACCCCCTACGGCGTATTCTGCTATCAAACAATGCCCTTTGGCCTAAAAAATGTCGGAGCCACGTACCAGCGAATGATGCAAGCATGCTGGAGAGACCAGATTGGCAGAAACGTCCAGGTCTATGTAGACGACATTGTCATCAAAACCTATAGCACAAACACGCTACTCGACGACCTCCGTGAAACATTCGCGGCCCTCAACAAGTACAGAATCAAGCTCAACCCGAAAAAGTGTGTGTTCGGCGTCCCAGCCGGAAAACTACTCGGGTACATGGTCTCTGCCCGAGGAATCGAAGCAAACCCCGAAAAGGTCCAAGCAATCGCCAAGATGCAAAGGCCAACCAACATCAGAGGCGTGCAGCAACTCACAGGAAAACTCGCAGCATTGAGCCGTTTCATCAGCAGGCTAGGAGAAAGGACCTTACCGTTCTACAAACTGCTGACAAAAGGAGAAAAATTCGAGTGGACCGAGGAAGCCCGCAATGCATTCGCAGACCTAAATAAAACCCTGTCGACCCCATCAATCTTGGTGCTGCCTAAAGAACGAGAGACGTTGTACCTCTACATAGCAGCATGCAGCAATGTCTTCAGCACGCTGCTCGTTGTCGAGCGCGCAGAAGAAGGCAAAATCTAGAGCATAAAAAGACCAATCTACTACCACAACACGTTGCTCACAAAGCTATAGCAACGGTACCCGCACTACCAGAAGCTCCTGCTCGCCATTATCATGACCTCCAGGAAAATATCGCACTACTTCGATGAACACTCCATCACAATCATGAGTAGTGCACCACTCGCGGACATCCTCAACAATCCCGGAGCAACCGACCAAGTCGCTGAGTGGAACATGGAGCGCAGCCCGCGAGATCTACAGTTCAAACACCCAAGAACAATAATAGCCCAAGTACTCCCAGAATTCCTGGTTGCAAGGCCCCCGATGCGGTGCTAACTCAAGTTAGTCGCTTTCGCGTCCCACTTAAGTTAGTAGCGCATAAAAGGCCAGCGACTCACGACACTCGCACTCGTGTCGCTGCCGGATTCTTGACAACAGATATAAGAACAATGAACTTTATACTAAGACATAAATATATAGAGTCCAGGGCATACATCGCCACGGGTATTTATTACATCATTTCAGAGGTCCATAGACCCAACAGTACATCATGCAATAAGCGGAAGACAATCACGACCGAGTACGGTCAAAATCCAAATGGCCCTAGAGAGGGCTACACATAAGCAAGTCCACCCACGGATCGTCGGAACCCAACTATAGGATCTACTGAGCGAAGTCATCCTCATCGTCGTCCTCTGGGGGCACCTCCACGAAGTAACGTCCGGTGCTCGGGTCGAGGTAGTAGTCAACTGCAGCGGCCGATCAGGAAAAACAGTAAAAGCACAAAAGGAAACCAGGGGTGAGATTATATCATTATAGGATAACTAACTTCCTACGGTAAGACAAGGTAAAAGTAAAGGTTGCAGCCGCACTAGCATATGTGGTGGCTATCGTTCTATTAGAGTAGAGGTAAGATCCAAGAATGCACGTGACAGCGCGTCATAAGTCTGCTATCCACCTACTTACGGCAGACATAACACAACCTTGATCTTCTCTCGGTCCCCCTGGACGAAGAAAAGCAGCCAAGGCACTCACACAGTAGGCAAGTTTTAATTATGATCCATTTGGATGTTATTCTATGAACAAGACGTAGGCTCTGAGTCGTCCATAACCGTGGACACGGCTTTTCGAAAAGATTTGACCCTGCAGGGGTGTACCAACTTCCCATCGTAGGCTTCGCATGTACGCCCGGTTTCCACTTGGCTAGGTAAGCGCCTAAAACTCCGGAACGTGAGAGTCCCTCTAGCTAACAACGCACAATTCCGGGTGGCCCCCGGTGAGTCGACACCCAACTCAATAGCCGGCCGCGCTCTCGAATCAGTCTCTACCTTCTGTCGCAGGTTTGGATAGCCGGTTAATCTCACATGGGAAACCGGGTCCTCAGCTGAACAAGGTGGGCCAGCAAGGGAACTATGTCCTCGCTGGTCCGGGTTGGTTGGAAAACAGTTGGGGTACCACCAACACACACACATTGCAAATATAAATCAGCTTGTGCCACCACTAGAATTGTATGAAGCTAGGTAGGTAAGACAAGGGGGCCCCATAGAACCCCACAAACGATTAGGCACGCTCAAACAAAGAACCAATACCCGGAACTCGGATCCTAGGTGACTCAAATGGAACAAAGCACCAGGCGGGAATAGCCCAGCCTCCCATCCTTCGTCAAATATAATTAACATCATAATAATAAATATCAACCAACTTCTTTAGTAACATGATAACCCAACCATAGTATAGGGTAAAGCGGCAAGTTTTTCTAATCATACTAAGCAATGGCTGAGCAGCGGTAACTTAGCAACACAATGGTTTTGCTGGGATGTGGGGATCATGGCTGTTTTGGTTTTCATTGTGGCATAAGCAAGGTGGATAGGATCAAAACAACGTTCTAGACTACAGCTAGGCAAGTAGGCAGAAAGTTATAAAGTAATGGTATAAATCTTCCCCTTGCCTGGGTAATCGGTCGACGGAGCAGACGCAGCAGGATCCTTGGGCTCGGTGTCAGAAATCTCCACGTAAGTCTCCTCGGCCGTCTCAGGTGCTAACGTAAGGTACCGGCAAGAATAGCACACAAGTAAACATCGGGATCAACAATGATCAAGCATGGATGAGATGATCAAGTTTAATAGACATGGTGTGACCCTATCTAGTCAAATTTAAATGAAGGTGTTGACGACACGTCATCAACTTCATATGCAATTACTTATATTTTTATGGCTTTGGTCATAGCCTTAATTTTGGTGTAAGTAACATGGCATCATGACATGGCAAGAAACAATATCAACAAGTTAACAATAATAAGCATCGTGAAAATAAACTATCGATTCCGGAGACTGAAAGGTGTCGGTGAAATTGACACCGGATAGGGAAAGGAAATCAGCCACTCCCATAAAACAATATGTTAGGGGTTGGCTTCAAAGAATCAAGATGACCACGAAGTCGTGGTGCAAGATCAAGAATAAGAGCAACGAATCAAGGACATGACATGCACCAACTAGAAGATTTGCAAAGGGGAACCACACCAAGGCAAATGGTTTGTCCATATGCAAATATGGAACTCAACAATTTGGTACCCCTCACCTTGTTACCCTAGATGCAAATGTGTTATGATCATATGTCCAACAAGTGCAAGAGAAAAGAGTTTAAAAGGCAAAAGAAAAAGAAAGGGAAGGAATGGAACACACGTGCCATCGTACACCTCATCAATTTTGTGTTGCACAAAACACAAAACGGGTGGCTCCATTCAATTCCTTGCATTTTTCTTCCCCAAAATCATGTATCACATGTTGGCATTTGAACTAGCACACAAATGATACAAGTCCTCAGATTTTGAAATTTCAAGAATAAACAGAAAAGAAAAAAAAAAGAAAAAAAAGGTTGGGGTAAATGCACCCAGTAGGGTTCAAACCCGAGCCCATGCTCAACATGGCACACACCCCTTGCCACTGCGCTACTCACACGATTCTGAAAGAAATCGAGATGCAGCCAACAAGTGCTATACAACTCGGGTTACTGAATTTCGGACAAAACTGAAAACAGAGAACGGCGGAACTTGCAGCGAGGCTGGCCTCACGCAGTCTTCTCCGGCGACTCACCGGCGGCACCCTATGGCTAGAAGCTACTACCATGAACCCATTTTTGCCAAGATCTCGCGCCGGTGCTCCAAAGATGATGCCTTTCTCGCTGGAAAAGATCATGGTGGCGTCCTACTTGGCTGCAGCAGGGAAGTTAAGGCACGAGGCCATGGCTCAACTACGGGCAGCACCGGCTGCCATACATGCGTCCTGGGTGCTCTTGGAACACGCCTGCGCACCTACACCCACGCGCGCTCAACGCCGGACAACTCCGGCGACATCGGCCGACGACAGCTCAACTCCAGCAACGAAAAGAAAGGAGTGCCGGCATCGTGGAAAGAACAGAAACAATGCCGGCAATCCACGGGCTTGCGCTAGAACTTGCAGGGCACGCATGGCCAGAACACAGCGAGCGGCCCGGCTAGAACAACTCGCCGACTACGTCTACAATGCAGGAGGGAGAGGAGACGTGGATGCTCACAGCGGAGGAAAACAAGACCGTGGACGAGCGCAGGGAGGACGTCGCAGTCTCGACGGAGAGGACGAAGACGCGGGCTCGGGGTCGTCGACGTCGAAGAACGGCAGCCAATATCGCCCCTACACGCCGGCAACCATGAGAAACAGGGGAGGCTCGGGGGCGAGGCAAAACGATGGCGGCAGCGAAAAACGGAGGGGGGATGGAGAACTTAGGGTTTGGGAGAGGCTCTGGAGGGTCTAGATAGAGGGGGCGGTCACAGGAGGCTGCCCGGAGGGCTCCACGCCGGCCTCCTCCTCTCTCTGCTTTCTCTGACGCCGGGAAAAAGGTGGGACAGGGAGATGGGGAAGGAGGGGGATGACAGGTGGGCCAAGGCGCTGAGAGAGAAGAAAAGAAGAAAAAAAATGAGGGGCTGCTCGGCTGGGCTGATTTCGGCAGGCCCGAGTGGGCTGGTCCACGGCCAAGAAAAGAAAAGGGAAAAGAAGAAACCACTAGCTATTTTCTATTTAACAAAATAGAAAATACTTGGGGAGTTTTCCAGGAATATTCACAAGGAAATAAATTACACAAAAATATGCAAAATGATCCTTGATATATTCTCCAATTTATAAAATTGGTTTGGCCATTTTTAGAGCAACTAAAATGTGGGACCATTTTTGAAATTCAAACCACATTGAATTATGGCCCACATTTTTAGAGTTGGAAAAAATGGTGCAAGGCTTTTGAAAAGCTTGGGAAGGGGAAAGAATTGGCTATGCCAAGTTTGGGGTCAAGGGGAGTATGCATGCAACATGGAAAATTCCCCAAACACCCTTCTTGAACCATTTTGTTGAATTCAAAATCAATTCAAATGGGCTCCAATCCCAATGAAAATTTAAATCACCACATGAATGATAAACTCTAGCATCATGCCAAGTTACAAGGTCATCAGACAAAGTACAAATTCATGTTGATTTCTATTTATTGCTCATGGGCTGTTACAGCACTCCCCCACCAACACAGGATCTCGTCCCGAGATCTAAGCCTGAAACAACTCTGGATACTCGGAACGGAGATGATCTTCACGCTCCCACGTTGCTTCCTTCTCCGAATGATGTGCCCACTGGACCTTCATGAACTTGACGGTCTTGTTGCAAGTCTGGCGCTCGGACGTATCAAGAACACGGACTAGACGCTCTGAATAGGAAAGGTCCGCACTCAGCTGTATCTCGCCCAAGTCAATGGCCTGCTCTGGCTGCATGAAGCACTGCTTTAGCTGTGACACAATGAACACGTCATGGACCATGGACAGACTCTTTGGAAGCTCGAGCCGGAAGGCAAGAGGTCCTCTAGTCTCAAGGATGCAGAAAGGTCCGACAAATCTTGGAGCGAGCTTTCCTTTGATGCCAAAGCGGTGAGTTCCCCTCAATGGAGACACTTTGAGGTATGCCCATGCACCAACTTGGAAAGATACACCATGGTGCCTTTTGTCATAATAGGACTTCTTCCTAGACTGTGCTGCCTTTAGGTGCTCTCGGACAATCTTCACTCTGTCCTCTGCCTCCTGGATCACATCTGGGCCGAACAACTGCCTTTCACCTGTCGCGGACCAGTTCAAAGGTGTCCTGCACTTCCGGCCATACAAGACTTTAAACGGTGCTGCCCGGAGACTTGCCTGATAGCTGTTGTTGTAAGAGAACTCAGCATATGGAAAGAATTCTTCCCACTTCATGCCAAAGGAGATGACACATGCTCGAAGCATGTCCTTGAGGATTTGGTTCACACGCTCGACCTGGCCACTAGTCTGAGGGTGATCTGCAGTACTGAAGACAATCTTTGTACCCAATGCCTCTTGAAAGGCCTTCAAGAAGTTTGAGTTGAAAATGCTTCCATGATTAGAACTTATCTTCTTGGGAATGCTGTGCAGTGAAACAATTCTCGCGGTGTACAACTCCGCCAACTGTCCAGCCGAGATAGTTTCTTTGACAGGCAGAAAATGGGAAAATTTTGACAAGTTATCAATTACAACGAAGATTACATTATTGCCCTTCTGCGACCTCGGAAACCGGTGACAAAGTCCATTTCGATATGATCCCACTTCCACTCCGGAATTTCAAGTGGCTGAAGTAGCCCTGCAGGCTTCTGGTGCTGTGCCTTCACTCTTCTACACACATCACACTGAGACACGTAACGGGCAACATCCCGCTTCATACGAGTCCACCAAAAGCTTTGCTTGAGGTCCTTATACATCTTTGTACTGCCAGGGTGAATAGACAGCTTGGAATCATGGGCTTCCTTCATGATGACCTCTCTGAGATCTCCCTCCTTGGGAACAACAACTCGCTCTTCGAACAACACGGTGCCGTCATTATGCACTAAAAAGCAACTGTACTTTGGAACTGAGGCGACAATGCCCTGTTTGATCTTTTGTATCATTGAGCTGCCAGAATGAACTTCACGGATCTTCTCATGGATGGTGGGCTCTACCACAAGGTTGGAAAGGTAGCCTGCTGGAACTAGCTCGAGATTGAGCCTTCGGAAGGACTCACACAAATCAGGGTGGATCTTCTGCACCTGGATATTATTGCAGTCGCCCTTGCGGCTCAGCGCATCAGCTATGACATTCGCCTTCCCGGGCGTGTACTGAATATCAACTGTGTACTCAGTAATAGTTTCAAGCCATCTTCTTTGCCTCAAGTTCAGATTTGGCTGAGTGAACAAGTACTTCAGACTCTTGTGGTCGGTGAACACATCCACCTTCCTCCCTAAGAGGAGGTGTCGCCAAGTGATCAAAGCGTGCACAACTGCTGCAAGCTCCAAGTCGTGCGTGGGATTATTCCTCTCACTCGTCTTCAACTTCCGTGAGGTATAAGCCACAATATTTCTGCCTTGCATCAAAACTCCGCCTAGACCTTGCAATGAGGCATCACAAAACACCTGAAAAGCTGTGACTCATCTGGTGGCGTGAGAATTGGAGCTGTGGTCAACTTCTCTTTCAACTCCTCGAAGGCTGACTGGCAAGCTGGTGACCAAGTGTACCGTTTGCCTTTGCACAACAATTCAGTCATTAGCTTTACTATTTTGGAGAAATTCTGCACATACCTCCTGCAATAACTGCCGAGGCCGAGAAAACTCCTTAGCTGCTTGACATTCTTCGGCGGAGCCCACTCTTGAATAGTGCGGACTCGCTCTGGATCAACCGCAATGCCTTCAGCGGAAATAACATGGCCCAGAAAATTGACCTTTTTCTAGCCAAAACTCACACTTGGAGAACTTGGCGTAGTACCGGAGCTCTCTTAGCTTCTACAGCACCAGGTGAAGATGTTCCTCATGTTCAGCCTCTGACTTGGAATAGACAAGAATGTCGTCGAGGTAGAGGATCACAAACACAACGAGCCATTCTTGGAACAAAAAGTTCATATCTCTCATGAATGTTGGAGGGGCGTTTGAAAAGCCGAAAGTCATGACTGTGAACTCATACAACCCATAACGTGTGCTGAACGCGGTCTTGGGAATGTCCTCTTCACGAACACGGATTTGGTGATACCCCATCCTCAAGTCAATCTTGGAAAACACCTTAGACCCATTCAACTGTTCGAATAGATCATTGATGCGGGGTAAAGTGTACTTGTTCTTGATGGTCTTCTTGTTGATACCGCGATAGTCCTGGACCAAGCGGCTAGTCCCATCCTTCTTCCGGACAAACAAAGCTGGTGCACCCCAAGGGGAAGTGCTCGCGCGGATAAAACCGCCTGCCTCCAACTCTGTCAACTGATTCTTGAGCTCAATCAACTCCTTCGAACACATCTTGTACGGATGCCGAGAAATCGGCTGAGTACCAGGCTCTAGATCAATAACGAAATCAATAGCTCGAACTGGGGGAATTCCTGGAAACTCCTCTGGAAAGACGTCTGGGAACTCACAGACAACTTTGACTTCTTCGAGCAAAGGTGCAACTCCTGCGTTCAAAGCGTACAACTGTGTTGGTCCTGACATAGAGCCACAAGTGTACAAGACTCCTGCGCCTGAATCATGTGTTGCACAAGCCAATCCATGCCCAAGATGACATCAATGTCGAAACGAGGCAAGACAAACAGGGACGCTGAGAAGATAACGCCCTGGATACTGATCTCTACATCTGTAACTGTCCAGGAAGAAGTGAACCTTGAACCTGGAGTGACAACTGAGAGCTTGCTCGCAAGCTGGTCACGTGGAAGATCAACTCTCGACGCAAAAAACTAAGATATGAATGAATGGGCAGCTCCGGAATCGAACAGAACTGAAGAGGGAACTTAACACACAAGCAACCTACCAAGAACGATCTCTGGAGACTGCTGCGCATCTGTCAGCATCACATTGTTCACCTGAACTTCACGTGGATGTGCCTTCACCATCGCAGTTCTCGGAGTAGAGCGAGGTGGAGGCGGTGGGAGCCTAGCAAAGCTCGGATCGGTGCAGTTGGGAGAAGTGTGCCCCGACTCTCTGCACTTGTAGCAGATCACGCCTGGCCTGGGCTGCTGCTGCGGTCTAGGTGGCCTCGCGTGTGGTGGTGTAGATTGAGGCCCCTGCTGAACTGGGACGGGAGGGTGGGAAAAAGTGCGGACAACTACCCCCTCTGCTGGAACTGCTGCCTCTGCGGTGGTGCCTCTGTAACCCAAGTCTTTGCCTTCTTGTGGACCATCACTGCGGAGTTGTGCTCTCTCTGGCGCTTCCTGTCTGCGTCCCATTCTTCTCTGGATGACTCCTAGCGGATAGCCTGATCCACGAACTATGAGAACAACGTGGGGTTCCACTGGGTGAGTGCGTACTTGATCTCTGTGCTGAGACCTCCACGGAATCTGGCAATCCGCTTGGCCTCTATGCTGACCTCCTCCAGAGCGTACCTGGCGAGCCTGACGAAGGCCAGGTTGTACTAATGAACTGACCTGTCACCCTGTCTCAGAGCCAAGAACTCCTCTCGCTTCCTGTCCATCAAGCCACTCGGAATATGTGCTGCTCTGAAGTCTGCGACGAAGTCTCCCCACGTGATGATAGCATCGCCCTTGTTGGCCTTGTAGGTATCGTACCAGCTGGCTGCTGCACCCTGAAGCTGGAAGGAGGCGAAGGTGACGTATTCGACTGGTCTGACGGTGTTTGCATTGAAGTGCTTCTTGATCTCTGCAATCCAATCATCCGCTTCCAGCGGGTCTCGAGCCTCAGAGAACCTGGGAGGGTTGATGGCGAGGAACTGCTGAAGAGTGGTGTGCTGCGGACGCTCGTTCCTCTGGGCGTTCTGGTTCTGGAGCAACTGCATAATCACAGCGGTGCCCTGGGCCACTGCGGCCAAAGCCTCCCCAAGTATAGGGTTCTCCAGCGGCGGCGGCGGGTTTCCTCTCCTCATCCTGTAGACAGGGACATTTATGAGAAACGTTGCCCAAAAAAATTGACGAAACCACAAGATAGAACAAAATTTACAACAAACTCCCTCACGAGGTATGAGAAAGTTGAAAGTTGAATATCCACCAAGGTTACCCGGAAAGTCCGAAAACTAGGTGCTACAGGAATCCCCAAACCGAGATCATCCGAATCCAAGATAATAATCTAGTAGCGAGCACACAACAATATATACAAGTGGTTGAAGACGTGAACGTTGAGACATCTGCCCTGAGCGGCCCGCCAAAGCGTTCTCCTATAGGGGGAGGAACCACATCCGGAGGATGCCAACCATCCCTGTGTAGGAGTTTCACCTCAGGTACGCCGTAAGCGAGGTGGAGCTGTCAACCCCAAGTGGCGGCTCAGTGTTCTCAACATACGGAAACCCTTCTCGTCGCTAGCAAAAGATTATAGAGGAATCGGAGCCTCATGTAAACGAGAACCTAGATTTGTTTTGAAAGGGGATAAGTTGCCAAGATAAAACAACGTTTCACTTACTCACGGATAAAGGGGTGGGAGGGTGGGGTAAGAAGAAAAAGAAAGAGTTCCTACTCTCCGATTTTTCCTTAGTAACTACAAAATAGTTTCTAGACTCAACTTCGGCCAGTAAGGGGTCCTACAGTCAGTCCTGCTCTGATACCAAGTTGTAAGGCCCCCGATGCGGTGCTAACTCAAGTTAGTCGCTTTCACGTCCCACTCAAGTTAGTAGCGCATAAAAGGCCACCGACTCTCGACACTCGCACTCGTGTCGCTGCCGGATTCTTGAAAAAAGATATAAGAACAATGAACTTTATACTAAGACATAAATATATAGAGTCCAGGGCATACATCGCCACTGGTATTTATTACATCATTTCAGAGGTCCATAGACCCAACAGTACATCATGCAACAAGCGGAAGACAATCACGACCGAGTATGGTCAAAATCCAAATGGCCCTAGAGAGGGCTACACATAAGCAAGTCCACCCACGGATCGTCGGAACCCAACTATAGGATCTACTGAGCGAAGTCATCCTCATCGTCGTCCTCCGGGGGAACCTCCACGAAGTAACGTCCGGTGCTCGGGTCGAGGTAGTAGTCAACTGCAGCGGCCGATCAGGCAAAACAGTAAAAGCACAAAAGGAAACCAGGGGTGAGATTATATCATTACAGGATAACTAACTCCTACGGTAAGACAAGGTAAAAGTAAAGGTTGCAGCCGCACTAGCATATGTGGTGGCTATCGTTCTATTAGAGTAGAGGTAAGATCCAAGAATGCACGTGACATCACGTCATAAGTCTGCTATCCACCTACTTACGGAAGACATAACACAACCATGATCTTCTCTCGGTCCCCCTGGACGAAGAAAAGCAGCCAAGGCACTCACACGGTTAGCAAGTTTTAATTATGATCCATTTTGATGTTATTTTATGAACAAGACGTAGGCTCTGAGTCGTCCATAACCGTGGACACGGCTTTTCGAAAAGATTTAACCCTGCAGGGGTGTACCAACTGCCCATCATAGGCTTCGCATGTACGCCCGGTTTCCACTTGGCTAGGTAAGCGCCTGAAACTCCGGAACGTCAGAGTCCCTCTAGCTAACAACGCACAATTCCGGGTGGCCCCCGATGAGTCGACACCCAACTCAATAGCTGGCCGCGCTCTCGAATCGGTGTCTACCGTCTGTCCCAGGTTTGGATAGCCGGTTAATCTCACATGGGAAACCGGGTCCTCAGCTGAACTAGGTGGGCCAGCAAGGGAACTATGTCCTCGCTGGTCCGGGTTGGTTGGAAAATAGTTGGGGTACCACCAACACAAAAACGTTGCAAATATAAATCAGCTCGGGCCACCACTAGAATTGTATGAAGCTAGGTAGATAAGACAAGGGGGGCCCATAGAACCCCACACACGATTAGGCACGCTCAAACAAAGAACCAATACCCGGAACTCAGATCCTAGGTGACTCAAATGGAACAAAGCACCAGGTGGGAATATCCCAGCCTCCCATCCTTCGTCAAATATAATTAACATCATCATAATAAATATCAACCAACTTCTTTAGTAACATGATAACCCAACCATAATATAGGGTTGTCACAACCCTAGTTTTGGTATGTGATTTTATTACTAGAAATAATTGCATCATGTTTAAATTCTTGGTTTAAGAATTGGGGATTTGGAAAAGCCTCAAAAAGAATTTTAAATAAAAGGCCAGATAAAAAGTTTTTCCAAAATTCCTCCAAACAATTTTGAAAAGTCCTATAAATGAGTATGATCATTTTAAAAATGATTTAGAGTCAAACCCATGCTCATGGATTTTTCAAATATTCAAACAAAGGTTTGGAAATTAAATTTAAATGCTATTTGAATTCGATTCAAATAATTTGAATTCCAAAAATCTCCAAAATTGGGAGTCACTAGCTTTATGTCACATATGTCCAAGATAAATATTTGGGGATTTTTAAAAATGCTTTGGTATTTTTTTCAGAGCAAAAGAAATAAAATAGAAAGCAGAAAATGAAAAGAAACAGAAAAGGCCGAAGTCACTTACCTGGCCCACCTGGCCCAGCAGAGGAGGCCCAGCCCAAAAGGGCAGGGTCGTCTTCCTCCCAGGCCAGGCAGGCAGGCAGCTCGCCGCCGGCCACGGCATGGGCGCCAGGCAGCTACCTGGCTGTCCCTGCCCTCTTTAGCGGCGTCGTGGAGCCCTGGGCATCTTCCCCCTTTCATTTTCCCCCTCGCCTGGACCTCCTCCTCTCTCTCCCGTGCGAATCCCGCGAAGACCCGAGCGCCATCGTCGCTGCCGTGCATGCGCCTGCGTGGCCACCGACGTCGAGCCGCCCCGCCGTGCTGTCCAGAAGCTCCGCCGTGGTCGTCCACGCCATCTCGAGCACCCAATCGAAGCCGCGAAGCTTCAACAACGACGCCCGCGACCTCTGTCTCCGCCACGACCGCCGGCACGCCGTCGTCAAATTCGAGGCCCCCGCAGCTCCTCCGCCCCTCCTGTCTGTGCCAGCACGTTCAGGCTGAGCTCCCCGTGCTTTCTCCCCTAGCCCGTGCACTGTTCCGCGCCCCGGTGCCCTTTTCCCCCCACCAGCTGAGCGGCGCCGCCGAGGAGGTCGTCGCCGTCGTGGCCTCCGGCCTCCTCCTGCTGGCGCATGTGCTCCACTGGATGCGCGCGTGCAAGGGCCGCTTCCTGGTGCCCTTGGCGCAGCCATCTGTGGCCGGAGCCGCCGTCCAAAGCGGGCGCCGCCGCGTCCAGTGGTCGCCGGCGGCGAAACGCCGGCCACTGGGTCATTAGGGGCTAACCCCCCCCCCCTCCTAATCCCTCTCTCTCTCATAGACATGTGGGGCCAGCCCCCCCTTAATCCTCTGTTAAAATTTAAATTAAACGGGGTTAACCCCAGAGATAATGACACATGGGCCCCGCATGTCAGGTTCACCGGTCAGCGCCCCCATCACGTCATCCTGATGTCATGCTGACGCAGTAAAGTCTTTTCCTTTTTACAAATAATCCAAAAATTCCAGAAAATGATTAAATCTTTGAAATTCAATAACTGTTAAACCATAACTCCAAATCAAAAGTGTAATATATGAAAAATCATCAGAAAAATGCAAGGATTCCGAATATCATATTTTCATGGATGAAAAACACATCTATGATGATGGACCAGTAGCATTTAGCTATTTGGGTTATTTGGAATAACTCAAAATAAATGTTTAAATCATTTCAAATTAAATCTTTGCAATGCCAACCTTATCACATGAACATCAGAGGCATATCATACACATGACAACATGGTTTACCATATCCAAACATTAGCAAATGCAACTTTGGCAAATTTGAACAACATTTGGAGTTTGAATTTGAATTCCTTTTTCAAATCAACTTCAATTAAACTTGTTGCAAATTGAACATAGATCACATCAGTACCATGCCATCATTCATTTCTTTAATGTGCATTGCAATGTGATGTTTATACTTTGTTGTCTCAGTGTTTGCTTCTTCTCGATAGATCCATCGCCGGACGTAGTCCCTGTTTTCTACGAAGAGTGGCACCCCCGAGTCTCGACAATAAGGCAAGAAAACCCCCTTTGATCATATCTATAAAAACCCAGTTTCCCTCTTGTTCTCTTATGCATGATTAGGTGATTTCACATGTTATCGTTCTATCGCTAGTTGAACCCATCTTTTGCATGACCTATCATTGCTACCACAGTATTAAGCAAACCTCAACCTAGCAGATACAAGATTGTTTGTGTTCATCATGTGGCCCTTCATCCATGTTATGCTATGCCATGTTAGAGTTGTTTGCAATGGAGTTGATCCATCTGGGTGATGTATCGGGATGGTAGTGAACACATGCAACAAGGTGGTAACGTGTTGTTGAAGTCACCCTAATATAAGTGAACAATGAGAGACTGTGTAGGAGTACACAGTGGGTTGTCTCATTTACACTGCCCTAGGCCCCGAGTTCTTGTGTTGTGATCCAAGACATAGATTACTACCACATGTTGGGGTCATTGACCCCTCTTGACCTATTAACTCACCCCGACTAGGGTCCAGGATTCGCATGGGTTAATTTTCTTCTATTTTGCTTTCATAACGTAGCACGGCTTTAGGAAAGCGCAGCACCATCCGTCGAGGTGGGCTTGTCGGACCGTCCATACATCGTCTGGGTCCTGAACAGAAACCCCGGCCGGATTCCCGATTGGGGTACATACTCAGATAGGCGATCCCCTGGACTAGAGTTGGAGCCGTGAGGTAAGTGTCGTGGTACTATCCTCGCCGACACCGCTTGAAGGTGACGAGTTCTAGGCGATAAGTGGTAGCTACGTATGTGAAGAAGTACACCCCTGCAGGGTTAATGAACTATTCGAATAGCCGTGTCCGCGGTTACGTACTACTTGGAGATCTCTACTTGATTATTAGACAACTCAAATGGATACTCTAAAAATCGCAAGATAAGTGTGAGTGCTTTGGGTTACTTCCTCGTGGGGAAGTCGAGGAAGGATCCATGGTTGTGTATTGAAGTGGTGATCAAGATTAGATGGACTCGTGTGCGCCTCTCATCTCAACTCTGTGTAGTCGTATTACAGGATAGCCAAGTCAAAGCTTTCTGCATTACAACCCCACTTCCCTTTACCTTGATACCTGAGCATGAGTAGTATAGTTCTAACGTAAGTCTTGCTGAGTACGACTTTGTACTCATGTTTTCTTATTCTATGTTTTAGAGACGAGACCACTGACCCTGATGGTGGCCTCCCCCTTCAAGCTCGACGTCGACGAAGTAATGTAGTCCCAGACAGCAGCCTGGTCCCTCTGGAGGGTCGTTGTGTTTTCTTAAAGGCTTCTTAAGCCATTTGTTAACCTTGTCTTTACTAAGACATAATTTGCTTCCGTTGTTGTATGTTGTAATGTTGGATCACAGTGATGTGATCTCTGCTTGTAACACTACTATATCTGCTTTGTTTAGCAGATGCAATAAAGCTATGAGTTTGTAGAGTTCATGTTGTGTTACCTGTTGTTATACACTTGGCATGCATGCTGCGTGTATTTTTATATCGTGCATGTCATGTGTGGGGTTCGATACCTTAGTTGTGCTCTCGCCGGCGGTCTTTTATACACCAAGTGGCCCTTAGATGTGCGCAGCTTGGGGCATCGCGATGCGATTGCTCGTGACTCTTTCACGTGGCACACTTTGTTGTATGATTGAGCCCGCCCGAGACCCCGACTAAGAGATTGGGCTGGAGTCTGTTTATGTAAGTGTTATGATTCAATCGATAATATGGTTGAGGCGACTTGTCTATGAGTATGGGATTTCACCACCCATAATCATTTAGACTTGTGAGCGGACGATGAGGACCCATCTCAGTTGATCATCCGGGCCTGGATGGGATGGCCCTCACGTTCGAGCTTTCCGAGAGTGTCTTGTACTTGGCCTTGTCTGCTTAGACAAGTGGGTATGGCTCTCGGCTCTCCATATGATTGAATTGTGACTGGAATTACATATGCAAACCCCGGGTCCTGACAAGGGTAAAGCGGAATTTTTTTCTAATGATACTAAGCAATGGCTGAGCAGCGGTAACTTAGCAACACAATGGTTTTGCTGGGATGTGGGGATCATGGCTGTTTTGGTTTTCATTGTGGCATAAGCAAGGTGGATAGGATCAAAACAACGTTCTAGACTACATCTAGGGAAGTAGGCAGAAAGTTATAAAGTAATGGTATAAATCTTCCCCTTGCCTGGGTAAGCAGTCGACGGAGCAAACGTTGCAGGGTCCTCGGGCTCGGTGTCGGAAATCTCCACGTAAGTCTCCTCAGCCGTCTCAGGTGCTAACGTAAGGTACCGGAAAGCAAAGCACACAAGTAAACATCAGGATCAACAATGCTCAAGCATGGATGAGATGATCAAGTTTAATAGACACGGTGTGACCCTATCTAGTCAAATTTAAATGGAGGTGTTGACGACACGTCATCAACTTCATATGCAATTACCTATATTTTTATTGCTTTGGTCATAGCCTTAGTTTTGGTGTAAGTAACATGGCATCATGACATGGCACGAAACAATATCAACAAGTTAACAATAATAAGCATCGTGAAAATAAACTATCGATTCCGGAGATTGAAAGGTGTCGCTGAAATTGACACCGGATAGCTTCAAAGAAGGGAAAGGAAATCAGCCAGTCCCATATAAAAATATGTTAGGGGCTGCATTCAAAGAATCAAGATGACCACGAAGTCGTGGTGCAAGATCAAGAATAAGAGCAACGAATCAAGGACATGACATGCACCAACTAGAAGATTTGCAAAGGGGAACAACACCAAGGCAAAGGGTTTGTTCATATGCAAATATGGACCTCAACAATTTGGTACCCCTCACCTTCACTACTAGGGAAAAGCTTATAGGTAGAGGCTTAACAGTAGCGCCCTTTAAAGACAGGCGCTACTGCTAATTAGCAGTAGCGCGCTATATGGACGCTCGCTATTTATATGCCTGTATCAGTAGTGCCCTTCCGTTATGCCCGCTGCTGCTAATGTGGACCCAACTTAACCCAGAGGCCCGCAAATAGCAGTAGCACGTGATCTATTGGGTCGCTACTACGAAAAGAATAGCAGCAGCGCCGTAGCGGTACATGCACTACTGGTAAGGCGCAGCAGCCACCTTTTCCACCAACCATCCCCCTCCCCCCTCCTCTCTCTCCCTCACTTGCTTCTTCCTCATTCTTTCTCCTACCTCTTGTCGATCTCCATTAATGCATTACACCATCTCCATTAATGCACTACACACCATCTTCATTAATGAAATATCTCTCTCTTTCCTTCTAATTTGCTCCTCCTCCACCACCACATATCATGCATAAATTCATCTAGCTATCTCTCTTTCTCACCTTTGTCTCCTTCCTCTCACTAGCTAGTGCAAGCTTCTCCCATGTGTGATATTTTAACAAAAGGTATATACTTTCTCTCTCTCTCTCTCTTAGTTAATTACTAGCTAGCTAGGTACGTTGATGCATGAGATGACATGTGATATGAGAGTTTGCCTATGTTTTGCAGAAATGTCGATTTACTTCCGTTTCGGCGAATTTCGGGCAAACTCTATATGTCCTATTTTTAGGAAGGTCATTATAATCTTTGGTTTGTATAACTCGTAGGCGACCATGAAGGTATGTGGAAGGATGGTGGATAGATACTTGCGATCCGCAGTGGACGACATGGTTGAAAAAAGTGAAAAGGAGATTTTATGTCTTTGTCGAAAATGCAAAGAAGGCGTCTGGCTGGACCCCTTTAAGGGTGGACGTATGAAGGCGCACCTGCTTAGATATGGTTTCATGGATGGCTATACTCGATGGATAACTGAAGATGATGATGACGATATCGACGGTGCAACCAATAACCCCATGGCAGCGGATGAAGAGATGATTGATGGATCCGAAGACGAAGAGGGCGCTGGAAATGACGGCGGAGAAGAGGCCGCACATGGTAATGGCGTAGAAGATCAGACCGAACATGACGGAGAAGATGCGGACATGACGGATCCTTCGTCGCTACTAAATTCAATCGTGCGGGACCCTCATGTTCGAGACCTGCTTCGCAAGAAGACGACTAGCGACAAAGCTGGTTCTAGAGAGGAGGCCAAGTTGGAGCAACTGGAGGTAGACTCGAAGACTCCATTGTATGATGGTTGCGCTCCTGAGGTGACACGCTTGAGTTTCACGCTCGAACTTCTAAAGATGAAGGCTAAAAACAAATGGAGCGACAAAAGCCTTGATGATCATCTCAAGTATCTAAACAAGACAGTTCTTCCCCCGGGGAACCTTTTTCCTACTAGTATCGATGAGGCCAAGAAGATTGTGTGCCCTCTTGATCTGCCGCACATTAGATACCATGCATGCATCAACGATTTCATCATTTATCGGAACGAGAATGCAGAAAAACCAGTTGTCCGGTGTGCAATGCTGATAGATACAAGAAGGCCGGAAAGAAATCTCCTCAGAAAGTTGTATGGTACTTTCCGATCATTCCTCGTCTGCAGCGTTATTTCGTAGATCCTAAGGAAGCTGAGCTCATGCGGTGGCACGCGGTCAGGAAGGTGCCCGATGATGGAGATTATCCGAAGATGAGACACCCTGTGGATGGAAGCCATTGGAGAGCGTTGAACGCCGAATATGGATTTCATCTTGATCCAAGGAACGTCATGCTTGGCGTGAGTTCAGATGGCATGAATCCGTTTGGCAAGCAGAACACCAACCATAGCACATGGCCCGTGTTTGTATGGATGTACAACATTCCCCCGTGGAAGTGCATGAAGACAAAGTACATACACATGAGCATTCTGATTCAAGGGACGAAACAGCCGAGAAATAATATTAATCTATATATCGAGCTATTGAAAGAGGTGCTAGAAATGTTATGGAAATCACCAATCAAGACATGGGACGCTTTCGAAAAATAATATTTCTATATGAAAGCCGCGGTGCTGACGACGGTGCACGAATATCTCGGTTACGGATATGTATCAGGCCAGGTGTGCCATGGATATTGCGGATGCAGGAGGTGCATGGATGATACAAAGTCTCAGCAGCTAACGAAAGATGGTGGGTCTGCGAAAATCGTGTACATGGGGCATCGAAGATGGCTCGAGAAGAATGACCCGTGGAGAAACCGTGGAGATCTATTCAATGGTGATGCTGAGCATCGAGGACCTCCACGTAAGAGGAGCGGCGCCGAAATTGATGAGTTGTTGAAAAACTGGAAAGAGTGCCCCGCGCCTAGAAAGATGAAAAAACCGGAGCCGCTGCTGAAGGTATGGAAAACAAGGTCTGTTTTCTGGGACTTGGAGTACTGGCCCAAACTCGATACACCTCATTGTCTTGATAAAATGCATATCACGAAGAATGTTCTCGAGAGTTTTCTTGGCACACTGATGAACATGCCGGAGAAGACCAAGGATGGGCCGAAGGCAAGAAGAGACTTGGAAGATTTGGAAATAAGGGAAGATCTCCACATGCCCCGTAAAACGGCCGAGACAGAGACGGAGACAGAGGCAGGGGACAGCAGGCGGGGCAAAAAAGTAAAGAAGAAGGAAGAGAAATATTGCCCCCCTTCTTGCTTCACCTTCAATACGAAGGAGATCGATCAATTTTTCAAGTGTCTTACCGGAATAAAAGTTAGTTCCGGTTACTGTGGGAAGATAAGCAGATATCTAGACATGCAGAAAAAAAGGTTCAGCGGGATGAAGTCTCATGACTGTCACGTGATGATGACGCAGATACTACCGGTTGCCCTTAGAGGGATAATGGACAAGCACGTCCGTGACACTCTTACTGGTTTCTGTAATTTTTTCGATGTTATCTCTCGAAAGTCGATCAGTTCGAAGCAGCTCACAAGGCTACAGGAAGAGATTGTTGTCATACTATGTGAGCTCGAGATGTACTTCCCGCCCGCGTTCTTTGACGTCATGGTGCATCTGTGTGTCCACATTGTGGACAACATCATCGACCTTGGCCCGTCATACCTGCACAACATGATGCCGTTCGAGAGGATGAATGGGGTCATCAAAGGTTTCGTTCGTAACATGTCCCGACTAGATGGAAGCATCGTACAGGGCTATCTAACACAAGAGTTCATCTCTTTCTGCGAGAATTATCTAAGCAACGGAGACGACGACGTCCCTATTGTTGGTTTGCCCGTTAACAAGCACCATGGGAGGCTCGGAGGAGAAGGTCACACCAACGGTCGGAGGGAACTGCATGTCGACCACTCGGATCGACGCAATGACTTTGATAGGGCAAACTTAGTAGTGCTACAAAATCTTGACGTGGTAGACCCTTTCATGACACTGCACAAAGAAACCATCGCCAGGAAGTACCATGACCAGGGTCTACGCAAGACGGACGCCGAAGTTACTAGAGAGCACAAACCCACTTTCTTGCCTTGGTTCAAAGAGCATGTTCTTGCCAATCCCCCGGAAGAGGGGTCTACAGACGCATTGCTCATATACGCCTTAGCACATGGCCCTGCTGTCAACTTCCTCACCTATCAGGCATACGATATAAACGGATACACGTTCTATACGGAGGCCAGAGATATGAAAAGTGATTTCCAGAACTCGGGGGTGACGATAGAATGCATGACTGACGACAACGGCTCAACTGAAAGATATTACGGAAGGGTCGAAGATATCTGGGAGCTTAACTACTCTGGACTACACAATGCGACAATGTTCCGTGTCATATGGGCTAAGAATGTCGAAAGAGAAAACCGGTATTTCACTACTATGTCTATACCCGACGCCAAGAGCGCTATCGTGAACGTCATTGCCAAAAATGAGCCATGGATACACGCTAAGCACGTGACACAATGTTTCTACATAACCGACCCGAGCAATCCCAGCCGTGTTGTCGTGAGGAGAGGCAAAAGAAACATCGTCGAAATGGATGGAGTCGCCAACATAGAAGACTATGACCAGTACGTCAACCCGATGAGGGAAGATGACGACGACGATGAAGCATATGTCAAAATAAGAATGAAGACTACATTACCTATGAAAGATCGTACTCCATGGAAAAGGAAAAGTCACAACGAGGGCCTAAATTATTCGGAAACGACCAAAAAAGGAAAGAAACTAATCACTAAGAAACGACTTCGACGCTGAGAAACTAAATGTGTGTTGTAATCTATATATGTATCTATTTTGCATAATTGCACTTTAACCGCGTTATCGATCGGTCAAATTATATATTGCTGCTTTTAAATATATATTATATAAATTGTATCGGTCGTTGTTCGGAAAAAAAACTAAAAAGGAAATGGAGGAGGGAAAAAAATGCCAGAAATATCAGTAGCGGGCCCTGTCAGCGCGTGCTACTGCTAAGGTTTAGCAGTAGCTGGCCCTGTCAGAGCGGGCTACTGCTAAACTTAAGCGGGTCACCTCTAAGTTTTAGCAGTAGCGGGCCCTGTCAGAGCGCGCTACTGCTAAACTTAGCAGTAGCGGGCCCTGTCAGCGTGCGCTACTGCTAAACGTAGCAGTAGCGTGCGCTGACAGGGCCCTCTACTGCTAAGTTTCACTTAAACCGGTCGGGCAGGTTCTTCTTTTCATTCCCCTCTATCTCTCCCTCTCGAACTCCTCCCCGGCCGCCGTCGTCGTCGCCGCGCCTCCCCGCTCTCGTCGCCTCGCCTCCGCCGCCCTCGTCGCCTCGCCTCCACGCCCTCGTCGCCACGCCTCCGCCGCCCTCGTCGCCTCGCCACCGCGGCCGCCATCGTCGTCAGGCCGCCGCCGCCACCATCGATCTGCTCGGTAAGCCCCCCGCCCCCGTTTCCTCCATCCTCCGTCGATCTTTCCCCGTCCCCAGCCTTCACTACTGCCGCACAGCTCGATGATGCCTCCGGCTTCACTTCATCTCAGTAAATCATTTCATATTAAATGCTATTCTTGACATATGCTGTCTGAATTAGACTTAGGTATGCCCATTTCATATGTAGTACGTAGTACATTTATTTTTAGTCCTGCTTCAGCTCCAGGAAGGTTCGTTGAAGATACCATTTGAATTTGGGTTAACTATTCCTCCTCACACAGGAAACTAACTGTTAGGGAAACATTTGAATGCGAAGCTGAAACTATCAACACCTGTATAGCTAGTGGTTGGACATCCTGTTGTGATCAAGGCTGAAATGTCAATTTCCTGCAACTTGCCCATCAAAACCGACCTCTATGCGCAGCCTTTGTCCAATTCTATGTCGCTGCCGCTCTCCCCTGCAAAGCAGTTTTACTTGTATCTTACCTGCTGCTATTAGGGATGTGATTCAATTATTTATGAGAATTAATATCTGACGTATCAACTTATATATGCACACACACACACACACCTTGATTAAAACTCACTCCCCTGACTAACTCCCCTGGCTAGCAAAGTGTGTGATTTTGTAAGTGGCATCTAGCCAATTCCAGGTCCTATAAATGTTCTGATGCACTTGCGCTGATGAACTCGCTCACATGGAATCTCTTTCATTCACTCTGCCTCAACACCACGTATGCTCTGCTCACTGTTGAACTACTCTACTTAGTGTAACTCTGAAGAGTTGTTCTGTCTAATTGTGTGCGTGGGTATATGCTTAAGACAGAACAATCTGATGGAACAAAACACATGGTCCCCAATACCCATCTTATTATGCTCTGTGCAACACCATGTGATCATTACTCACTAGGCAAGATTTGCATCTCAAAACCTTGCACTCTACCGATTTGAATGAATAAAATAACAGTAATATTTAATATTGTTCAGGAGTTTGTATGAACTTTTGGAGTTGAAAATGCAAATGAAATGATATTGTGTACGAATTTTCTTCTTTTTTCCATATGCAGGGATCCGAGGGGCCTATGTTTTGCCGGAATGTTGATTTATTTCCGTTCCAGCAAATTTCAGGTTCCCGATATGTCCACTTTTTATCAAAGGTCATGCCGAAATTTACCATGAATTTCGACATGACTTGTGCTACAAAGTATGACATATCGAGTGCCCGGTATTTGATAGGACGGTATTTAGTCCTTTTTTTATAATTTGAGAATTAAACTTGGAGACTAAATATATCGTAGGAAATATGTCGACCAACGACGAAGCCGGTGCAAATGAAGATTTTGACTACCAGCAGCATGAACACTCCTTCCTCGACCATATGTCTTCTCAGCTACGAGACAAAGGTCCAAATGCCGCTAGTGTGACGGACGCCGAAATCGAGTCCGACAGCACTACTGATGGCACCGATGGCACTGACACCGGCGCCACCGACACCGGCGGCGCTGAAGCCGCTAATGAACCAGCAAATAAGAAGAAGGAGAGGGTACAAAAACCAAACAAGCTCGGCACCGACAAACTGCTAGTGACAGAGGTGCATCCTGGCAAATTCGAGGTAATAGCGCCGGCGGAAGCTCGCAGGTGCTACGGCAACTAAGTCGGATGCATCCTACGGGAAACCGCGAGCATCAACGACTATGACATGAAGAGTATACCAAATATGGAACATTTACTCCTTACGAAGCTGCACAACAGATTCAAGTTCCCGGATCGGGATGAGAGCAAAACTCCGTGGGATGATGATGCCATGATTGACATAAACGCCGCCGCCATTGTCAAGTTCAGCAACGCATTGTCCGCGTGGAAAGTGAGGGTGAAACAATTGATTGAGAAGAACAAACCTTTGTCCAAGATTTTTGCGGACAATCCATCACTTACGGAAGTTGAGTTCTTAAAATTCAAGGACACTTGCGCTACCGACGAAGCCAAGCTTAGGTCCGCGAAATTCAAGGGGCTTCCGAAAAGGAACACGGGGAAACACCGCCTTGGAAGCCGTGGTTACATTGGCAAAAGGCCCATATGGGACAAGGAAGACGCGGAACGTGAAGCCGCGGGGATCCCAGACCCCTTGGCGGAGTTCACCGACCCGCGGGAGTATGACTTCATCAGGACCCTCTACAAGTGGGACTCGAAGAAAAAGGTTTGGTCCACGGACGCGCCCACGAGGGAATTGATGAGATTACTGGTAATATTTTTTTCCACCTTATATTAGCTTCTCATCAAGTCAGAATACACGTTGTAGTAACATTTGTAAATGGTCCACCTTTCTTTCGCAGAAAGAGCAACACAAGCTTGATGCCGAAAGCGACTCATCGTCTCAGTCGACGATGAGGCCCAAGTGGGACACCCATCTCAACCGGGCCTTGAACATAATGAAGGGCCTCCCTTTGGACACTCGGCCGCAGCATGGACGTGTGCATGGCGTCGGAGACGGTGCCTAATGGAAGCACTACTACCACGAGGACCCTGAGGCCAAAAGGCAGAGAAGGAAGTTTAGTCAGGTCAACATCGACGAGAAGGTGAAGCTTGCGGTTGAGAAAAAAGCAGCTGAGATAAAACAAGCGACCAAACAAGAGATGATCAAGTCGGCAGTCAATGCAGCTTTAGCTGCCTGTAGAGATGAGTTCGCAGCTTCGGTTTCATCCTTGATCCCGGCTGTTATCGAGTGGACGAAGCAAAATCCAGACAAAACGGCAGTGGATTTTCCCCGTACTAGCTTCGTCGGGAGCAACTCGGTGAACATCGCACCAGCGGGGCCTGCTCTCGCATCCGGACATGCTCCATTAGCCGCTCATAGCAGCCCGTCCTCTGTCTCTGGCATGCTAGGCGGGCCTTCGCCTTTGGTTGAGCTCGACGCCCTCACGGTAATTACGCGTCACACCAACATATCTATAATATATCCCTTTTTCGTTGCCTTTTGGATGTCTGACGCCGTAGACATGTTTTCGCAGGCCGAGAGAACCCCATGCACCTTACTATACATGATCAATGGCCAGACGGTGGATGTGGGAAAGGCAACGATAATAAATCCCACGGATCGGATGATCCACACCATGCAGATGCCCAATACCACTTTCAAGGTTTCCGTGGCGAGTGTCAAACCGGGCCACGAGGATTTGGCTCCTCCGGTACAACTCGGGGGAGAGGAAGACGAGACCCCTAAGCGGCTTGCAGACTGCAAGGGCTATTTCATCCTATGGCCGAAGGGTCTTCTTCGTGTCGAGTCGGCCGCCGTGATGACCACACCAACGACAACACATTCCCAAGAAGGTATGAACACCACCACCCCGCCTCCGCAATTATTAGCGCCGCCTGTTATGCTGGGTGAGAGCGGCGAGCGACGCGAGGAAGGCGGTCCAAGCAGAGTGGATCGTGATTTCTTCCCCGTGCTCCAGCAAGAAATGGATGATGACATGGACGAGGATGGTGACCCTATGCAATTCCTCAACACCGCCTTCATTAATCAGGAAGTAGAAATGATGAGTCAGCCATATGACTCGGCCAATAAGGAGCATGTGGACGAGGAGATGGATATTCTGTCGGAGCAGGAGCATCCTAGGTCTGAGTGCAAAAAGTCTCTCTTCGTGCAACCCTTGCAGGACACGCCTCCAGATGCCGCCTCAAAACAGCATGAACAACCCTTGCTCAGCCCGTCAACACTTGGGTTGGCGATCAAGGGAGCTATGAAAGGCTCATCACAACCTCTCCCCCAGAAGAAGCCGAGGAAGAGACCGAATAGGAAAGACTTAGCTGCCAAAAAGGCTGTCAATGCTTCTAGCAGCAAGTCGGTTCCGCCAACCGGTTTTGCAGACCGTGTACCGATGAAAGGTACGGCGTTGATCCATGTCGCGGGCAAGCCGATCGTCCCGCCGAAACCGCTGGAGAGCATATCAGGGGATCTCAGGAGAGTGCATGACCATGTACTGTCGACAGAGAAAAGCCTTCTCGCGTCGAAGGATCCAGGATATCCACTTTATGCGGTGCGTGTGCCTCCGGGCATGGGCTACGTCGGCCCAGCGCCTGCGGAAGTGTTCTTCCTGCGGTTTGATCACATCTTTGAGATGTTCCTCACTAGGCGCCTCGATTTTACGATCGTCCGCCTTTTTGCGCTCCATATGAGCTTTGTCATCAAAAGAGAGGAAATCTCGCAAATCGCGGTGGCAGATCCATACTACATGCATGAGTCCTTCTTGTCGCTCGGTCACTATGAACTTAAAACTGCTAGGGAGTAGATCAAAAATTTCATGCTGATGAATAAGGAGAAGGAAATGGTTCTCGTGCCTTATCATCCAATGTAAGTCATTGCCCGATTGCCTTTACATTTCAATCATTCCTTTGCTCATATGGAGGCTAGCTAATTTGAGGTGCATTTATTTTGCGCAGCGAGGGGCACGCCGTCCTTATCATTCTTTTCCTGCGGGGTCTCCCATGCCGTTTATTTCGAATCGTCTAGGAACTTCAAAAGGGAGGACTACACCAAAGTAATGAGTCTTCTGGATTCCGCTCTCCAGGGCTTCGGCATGAGGGGTGGCCACATCGAGAAAAAGTCACGAAGGAAGGGCACGCCGTTTTTCTCGCATAAAACCAACTTCTGCAGTATCCATCAACCAGAAGGAAGTACAAATGATGGATACTATGTCATCCATGTCATGATGGAGTTCAGAAAGGATCAGCAACGTCTTCGCATGGCAAGCAAAGATGACAATCATATCATGATATGGGCAAAAAACTTAGCCGAACCGGATTATAAAGTAAGAGATGACTTCTTTCGCATCCTGAAGGATATTGCAACCATCATCATGAAAGAAGTCATCGACAAGAAGGGGATGTTCTACCACGGACCAATATCGCGAGCTGATGTTAAAACTCGCGTAGGAATGCAGCTTTTGGACATTACGCCGTTCAATAAGCTAGGGTGCGTCCTCCCAGATATGGATGGATGGAAGTTCTAGTGTATTGACTATGCCGATGATGATGTCTCGGTTGAATTTATACTTTTGGAAGTGATATGAAACCTTTGTGATGTAATTTAACGGTCATGTTGAACTACTTGGGTCACGCTTGCTAGCTAGTGAATTAGTTGGGGTACCATGAACAACGTGTGTATATTATATTATGTATGGTACTTTATGTTGCATCCATTCACTAACTTTTTGTCTTCGTGTTGCTCAAGTATATTAAGTTGTGTACTATTGTTGAATTCCTATAATGAATATGCATCTCTAATAGGTACATAGATCATCGATGGAGAAGAAGTGCTATGCCGTGTACATAGGGAAGGTTCCAGGAGTGTACGATGAGTGGCCAGAGTGTGAGGCCCGAGTGCACCGGTTCCCGGGCGGCAGCCAAAGAGGGTTCAATACCAGAGAGGAAGCGGAAGCTAGTTACTTGAGATTTACGATAGCGTGAGAGGAAGATCGGAGGCGGCGCTTCATGAGCTACTACATAATTCCACTCTTCCTCATAGTGACCGCTCTTCTAGTATATATCATAGTTTAGATGGATGATGAAACTTGCTTGTAGTTGCATGTATTTAAGATATTGTGACAACTTCTATCGCTTTTTTAGAGATGACATGATGAGAGACATCATTTGTGTTGGATATGAGAGATCATGATGATATATATATATGGTCATCAGATTATTTTATGTGTATGATATGATGAGATTTGTACTCTGTAGAAAACCTGTGTATGTGTATGAGACTATATTGTATAATACCTATACAAATACAGCAAAAATACGATGGGAAAAAGAAACAGAAAATGAAAAATAAATACCAGTAGCGCCCTATTACCTGTACGCGCTACTGGTATTAGTAGTAGCGGGCTCTAAAGGGGGCGCTACTGGTGTAGTAGTAGCGGGTGCGTACGCGCGCTACTGCTACAAGTTAGCTGTAGCGTGCTAGCAGTAGCGCGCCCTAGGGCGCTACTGATAAGCCAAAAGGGGGCGCTACTACTAGCCTTTCTCCTAGTATTGTTGTTACCCTAGATGCAAATGTGTTATGATCACATGTCAAACAAGTGCAAGAGAAAAGAGTTTAAAAGGCAAAAGAAAAAGAAAGGGAAGGAATGGAGCACACGTTCCATCGTATACCTCATCAATTTTGTGTTGCACAAAACACAAAACGGGTAGCTCCATTTAATTCCTTGCATTTTTCTGCCCCAAAATCATGTATCACATGTTGGCATTTGAACCAGCACACAAATGATACAAGTCCTCATATTTTGAAATTCAAAGAATAAACAGAAAAGCAAAAAAAAAGAAAAAAAAAGGTTGGGGTAAATTCCACCAGTAGGGTTCGAACCCGAGCCCATGCTGAACATGGCACAAACGCCTTGCCACTGCGCTACTCACACGATTCTGAAAGAAATTGAGATGCAGCCAACAAGTGCTATACTGCTCGGGTTACCGAATTTCAGACAAAACTGAAAACAAAGAACGGCGGAACTTGCAACGAGGCTGGCCTCACGCAATCTTCGCCGGCGACTCACCGGCGACACCCTATGGCTAGAAGCTACTACCACGAACCCATTTTTTCCAAGATCTCGCGCCGGCGCTCCAAAGTTGATGCCTTGCACGCTAGAAAAGATCATGGTGGCGTCCTGCTTGGCTGCAGCAGGGAAGTTAAGGCACGAGGCCATGGCTCAACTACGGGAAGCACCGGCTGCCATACGGGCGTCCTGGGTGCTCCTGGAACACGCCTGCGCACCTACACCCACGCGCGCTCAACGCCGGACAACTCCGGCGACACCGTCCGACGACAGCTGAACTCCAGCAGCGAAAAGAAAGGAGGGCGGGCACCGTGGAAAGAACAGAAACAACGCCGGCAATCCACGTGCTTGCGCTAGAACTTGCAGGGCACGCATGGCCAGAACACAGCGAGCGGCCCGGCTAGAACAACTTGCCGACTACGTCTACGATGCAGGAGGGAGAGGATACGTTGATGCTCACAGTGGAGGAAAACAAGACCGTGGACGAGCGCGGGAAGGACGTCGCAGTCTCGACGGAGAGGAAGAAGACGCGGGCTCGGGGTCGTCGACGTCGAAGAACGGCAGCCAATCTCGCCCCTACATGCCGGCAACCATGAGAAACAGGGGAGGCTCGGGGGCGAGGCAAAACGATGGCGGCGGCAAAAAACGGAGGGGGCATGGAGAACTTAGGGTTCGGGAGAGGCTCCGGAGGGGCTAGATAAAGGGGGCGGTCACAGGAGGCCGCCCGGAGGGCTCCACGCCGGCCTCCTCCTCTCTCTGCTTTCTTTGACGCCGGGAAAAAGGTGGGAGAGGGAGATGGGGAAGGAGGGGGATGACAGGTGGGCCAAGGCGCTGAGAGAGAAGAAAAGAAGAGAAAAAAAATGAGGGGCTGCTCGGCTGGGCTAATTTCGGCAGGTCCGAGTGGGCTGGTCCACGGCCAAGAAAAGAAAAGGGAAAAGAAGAAACCCCTGGCTATTTTATATTTAACAAAACAGAAAATACTTGGGGAGTTTTCCAGTAATATTCACAAGGAAATAAATCACACAAAAATATGCAAAATGATCCTTGATATATTCTCCAATTTGTAAAATTGGTTTGGCCATTTTTTGAGCAACTAAAATGTGGGACCAATTTTGAAATTCAAACCACATTGAACTATGGCCCACATTTTTAGAGTTGGAAAAAATGGTGCAAGGCTTTTGAAAAGCTTGGGAGGGGGAAAGAATTGGCTATGCTAAGTTTGGGGTCAAGGGGAGTATGCATGCAACATGGAAAATTCCCCAAACACCCTTCTTGAACCATTTTGTTGAATTCAAAAGCAATTCAAATGGGCTCCAATCCCAACGAAAATTTAAATCACCACATGAAATGATAAACTCTATTATCATTCCAAGTTACAAGGTCATCAGACAAAGTACAAATTCATGTTGATTTCTATTTATTGCTCATGGGCTGTTACACTGGTCGAGTGGGCAGAGGTCCAAACAACAGGTCCCCCAGACCTATCCAACTCATGGACGATGTATTTCGATGGATCCAAAAGACAACAAGGAGCCGGAGCAGGCGTCGTACTAGTATCCCCCAAAGGAACAAAGCTCAAGTACATCCTCCAGATCAACTTCAGCAATGCCTCCAACAACGAAGCAGAATACGAGGCACTACTCCACGGCATGCGCATGGAAAAAACTTGCGGCGCCAGTCGCCCATCGATCTATGGCGACTCCAACCTCGTCGTCCAGCAGGAGATGAGAGACTGTAACGCAGTCGCAGACAACATGACAGCCTACCAGAAGCTCTATAACACACTAGAGGGAGGATTCGACGGCTGCACACTCAAGTACATCCCAGAGCAAATAACACAGAAGCCGACGAACTTGCGAACATCGGATCGACTCGAGGACCAATACCACCAGGTGTTTTCCTCGAGAGCATCAACCAGAGATCAATCAAAGGAAAGCTATTGGAACCCAAGGTATTCCCAGAGGAAGATGACACAAATGAACCAGCACAGGTGGCAGCAACGAGCACAGCCGACGACACAAGCAGCCAAGCAACCGAAGTCGAAGAACCAGCAGCACTCGAAGACCCAGCCTGGGAAAAACCTTTCCTTCGATTCCTAATCGAGGGAAGCCTACAACAAGACGTTGCAGAAGCCCGACGCATCAGTGGACGATCTAAGGCATTCACGGTAATCAACAAACAGATCTATAAGCGCAACATTTCTCAGGTTCTCCAAAAGTGTATAGATGAAGAAGACGGCAAAGCCCTACTGCTCGAGATCCACGAAGGCACCTGCGGACATCACGCGAGCAGTCGAGCACTCGTGGCCAAGGCCTTTCGAGCAGGTTTTTATTGGCCGACCGCTCTGAGAAATGAAGAGGATATCGTACGAAATTGCATCGCCTGCCAAAAGTTCGCCAGCAGGCCACATGCCCCAGCATCGAAACTCAAAACCATACCATTATCATGGCCATTTTCCACATGGGGACTCGACATGGTAGGCCCACTCAAGAAATCCTCAAAAGGAGGACGAACACACCTACTAGTCGAAGTCGACAAGTTCACCAAATGTATCGAAGCAGTACCAATCACTAGGTCAACAGCCCTCACGGCAGTTAACTTCATCATGTCAATCATCTTCAAATTCGGAGTACCACACAACATCATCACAGACAATGGTACAAACTTCACAGCAGCAGAATTCCAAAACTTCTGTCAAGAGCTAGGCATCAAAATCAACTACACATCTGTCACACACCCATAGTCCAACGGTCAAGTGGAGAAAGCAAACGGCCTAGTATGAGGAAGAATAAAGAAAAGACTCCTAGCACCACTAGGACAAGCCGCGGACAACTGGGTAGAGGAACTTCCCGCAGTACTATGGAGCATGCGCACCACCCCAAACAGCTCAACCTAGTATACACCTTTCTTCTTGGTATACGGGGCAGAGGTAGTACTGCCGCACGACTTAAAATTTGCAGCCCCAGAATCTCAGGGTACGAAGAGGAAGAGGCAGAAGAAGCACCGCAGAACGACAATGACACAGCAGACGAAGCACATGACACAACCATCACAAGATCTGAAGGATACCAGGAAAAACTGCGCACATATCAAAGCAGTCGCCTACGGACCTGAACGTTCAACAAAGGAGACCTCGTGTTACGGCTAATACAAGAAAAAGTGCACAAGCTTGCCCCGCAATGGGAGGGGCCGTTCATAATCTCGGAAGTCATAGGAGGAGGCGCATACAGGTTGAAGAACCCCAAAACCAATGAGGACGTGGGAAATCCATGGAACGTAGCGAACCTACGCATGTTCTACCCATAGTCCTCTAGGCATTGTCAGAAGACATCGGCAGTAGCACCGATCGGCAACCCATGTAAAACTCGAAGAAATAAAATAATGCTTCCCAAACACCTTACTCAAAAGCACTCAGGGACTCGAGCTTAAACCCCCCCCCCCCGAGAGACGCTATCTTCTCTCATGCGACTATACTCAAAAGAACTCAGGGGCTCGAGCATAAAACTCCCCCCGAGAGATGCTATCCTCGCACATGCGACTATACTTAAAAGCGCTCGGGGGCTCGAGCATAAAACTCCACCCGAGAGACGCTATCCTCGCACATGCGACTATACTTAAAAGCGCTCGGGGGCTCGAGCATAAAACTCCCCCGAGAGATGCTATCCTCGCACATGCGACTATAATTAAAAGCACTCTGGGACTCGAGCATAAAACTCTCCCCAAGAGATACTATCTTCTCTCATGCGACTATACTCAAAAGAACTCAGGGGCTCGAGCATAAAACTCCCCCCGAGAGATGCTATCCTCGCACATGCGACTATACTTAAAAGCGCTCGGGGGCTCGAGCATAAAACTCCACCCGAGAGACGCTATCCTCGCACATGCGACTATACTTAAAAGCGCTCGGGGGCTCGAGCATAAAACTCCCCCGAGAGATGCTATCCTCGCACATGCGACTATACTTAAAAGCGCTCGGGGGCTCGAGCATAAAACTCCCCCGAGAGATGCTATCCTCGCACATGCGACTATAATTAAAAGCACTCTGGGACTCGAGCATAAAACTCTCCCCAAGAGACACTATCTTCTCTCATGCGACTATACTCAAAAGAACTCAGGGGCTCGAGCATAAAACTCCCCCCGAGAGATGCTATCCTCGCACATGCGACTATACTTAAAAGCGCTCGGGGGCTCGAGCATAAAACTCCACCCGAGAGACGCTATCCTCGCACATGCGACTATACTTAAAAGCGCTCGGGGGCTCGAGCATAAAACTCCCCCGAGAGATGCTATCCTCGCACATGCGACTATACTTAAAAGCACTCTGGGGCTCGAGCATAAAACTCCCCCCGAGAGACTCTACCCTCGCACATGCGAGTATACTTAAAAGCACTCGGGGGCTCGAGCATAAAACCCCCCCGAGAGACGCTACCCTCGCTGAAACGCGACCTCATCCACAAGCACCGGGAAGCCATAACGCAAGACCCCTTCGACTCACCAATAGTTTTCCGCAAAAAGAATCATATCAAAAAACGCAAAGTTATTTAGTCTTCACCTGATCGCAAGCGATCACCTAAAGACTCGGGGGCTACTCCCATCGGGAGCGCTGCTGCGCACCCGATCAAAAACTAGGAATAAAATAGCAACGGGAAAGGACAACCCAGGTAGACAAAAATCACAGCCTACTCCTGATTCTACAAATCAAACGTAGCCTCGGGGGCTACTCCCATCGGGAGCGCTGCCGTGCACCCGAAGGACAATTTTATTACAAAAGGAGTCGATTACAATTTCATTACAAAGGAGTCGAGGACAATTTTATTACAAAGGGGTCGAGGACAACTTCCATTACAAAGTTGTTGAAGACAGTACTTCCTTACAAAGGGGTCGAGGACAGTTTTCATTACAAAAGAGTCAAAGGAAAGTTATCGCTACAAAAAGGACTCGAGCAACTACCAGACGAGTTACAACTATCCCAAGGAATTATGACTTCTACATGTATGCTCATGATGAGATAATTGCCACCTTCGTACCACAACTTGACGAGCATCACCACAGACAAAGTAGCAACCCAGTCCGCGAAGAAGCAGGTCGCCGTCCTCCAGTTCTACAAGGTGCCTCGCCTACCGACGCAGCCGCTTGACGACCGGCTTGACGTCTAGCTCATCTTTAGAACTAGAAGAGCAAGCACCATCAGCCGAAGCTGAAGTCACGGGAGAAGCATGCGAACAACCACTCGACCCATCGGAAGTGCCACTGCTTGTTTCCTCCCAGTATGGATCCAGACGATTGCCACCGGCATCAAATGCACGAACAATAAGAGTACCTTCGCCACCAAAACGACAACAAAGGCTATCTCCGTCATGCAGATTCAACCGACGAGAAAACGCCCTCCAGCCAGATCCAAGGAAAATCAAGGATGAATTATCAACCTCCAACTCCACCCAAGAAGAAGACCGAGCGCATCCATGAAGAAGGAGCCAGAGACCCCTCAAATTAAGCTCAGAAGCAATGGATGCAAACGAGAATGGAAGAGGAATCCGGGAAGCGGTCCGGCTAAGAACACGCAAAAGAACATCATAGCGCCAAAACCCTCTTCCATGTAAGAAGAAGAAGGCGCCGACGCAACACCACGAAATCCACCACGTGAAGAGCGAGGCGTGCGGCCACCACGGCCACAACCTTGCCCAGTCACACCACCACCACGCTTGGGTGCCATATGAAGAAGAAACAGAAGAGAAGGATGTGAAGAATGGATGCCAAGGACAGGCAATAACATGAGATATTTATAGCACAGTCCAAGGGCAAACCAGGGAAAACACGCAGAAGCCCAGGCAGCGCCATCATTACATCAAAGACCAAATGGGCCAGGCGTTACGAATTCCAAGACAAGATGCCTTCACACGGTCAGCACTATTTAAAGGACACGTCAAATCTCGCCTGTTTCCCATACAAAGCCTTGGAAATCCAACAGGCACCAGGCAGCATGACGTCCAAATCATCATTATGACTAGCCAGAAGACGCGACGGATCAAAGAAGCAAGCATCATCATAGGTCACCAAACAACACGAAAATGCATATCAGCATGACATCTCAAGAGGGACGCATCAAGATAAAAGCAATTGGAAAAAACAAAATACTCCAAAAGCTACCTCTTTCTTGATGTCAGAATTTTCTGATTTTAAAATCTCTTACTCCCATCGGGAGTACCTTATTTCGAGTTCGGGTGCTACCTCACCCAGAATGCATAGACGTGCTCGAGTTATCACTCACACCAGCAAAAATGACGTACTTTCAGAGTTCGGGTGCTCCCTCACCCTGAAGACAGTAAAGCATTTGAGTGACTATTTGCTAAAGACTCAAAAAGTATTCGACAATATGATCTACTCGCTCACTCGACGACTTTCCGAGTGGGTGCTCTCTTATTTTCTTCGCCTGAGTTCGCTACAAGCTCCGCAAGTGACTGCTAGTAGCCCACTTGATTGTTTATTCCAAGTGGGTGCATCGCTAACCAGGCTCCGTGCCTCTACAAAAACAATTATGCCTGGGCTATGACACACTGTACCCAGAAACCACGCAAGCTTAGCGTGTAGGTAAGACCCCTCTACGCAGAACGGCCGAGCCGGGACTTGCCGTAGAGCGATTTCACTCCCGAACTTTTCCATGCGCTCGCATGATAGAAAGAGCCGAGCAGACGCGCTCAGGCTATTTGCTTAGACTTGCAGCAATTGATCCTATAAGACCTGCAACGGCATGACTTTGCTAGACACCGGTCGTTCCAAGTTCATGTCGAGGGACATGAGCTTGATTGGGCTACTGCGGTATTTTACACTAGCGTAATTCACCAAGGCTCGACAAGTCGACTCCTTGGGCCCTTTTCAGCTTAGCAATCCGTCGAAATAGGTATTGTCATGGCTCAAAACTGCCAGCGACCCGCGGCGGTGCCGCGCCACGAACAAGAAAGCACTGATGAAATCGATTCCCTGCGCGACTCTTCGAGTCCCTGCGCGACTCTTCGAGTCCCCCTGGCACTCGGGGGCTACTGACGAGGGGGTGACCCCACGACTCCTGCGTGTGAGGATACCTAGTGCATATGAAGACGAGAGGCCCGCTGGAAAGCCTCGACAGGCCCACGACTGGCCCAATCAAGCACCGACGTAGGAGTCCGCGACTAATATGGAAGGCACGACTTGGCGTACAAGGCAAGACTAGAACTAGGAAACTATCTTTTTAATCTAGTACGGACTCCCCGAGACCTAGCCTAGTATATAAAGGCTGGGAGGGGAGACGTCTAGGGCAATCCAATACACAATGTACTCTCCTGGTCCTACGAGAACTCGCCTTGGACTCCCCTGTAATCGCCCCCTCACGCAATAATATCGAGCAGGAAGTGCTTCTCCTATTAGCCGACAAGTATCGTCCAACCTGTTCCTTCTCTATGACTAACCCAGGGTCCCTGACCATGGGATTTGCCGGGGCTGATCCCCGTCAATGCATCTATTAGAAAAATTCTTATAAAAAATCTTGAGAGACCAATGAAGAAGGATAATTTACTTGTTAGCAATATAATTATAACAAAGCAGATCGGTCAACACATTGTGCCATTTAGAGAGACCGATAGTGACTTATTATTGCAGCAAAAGTTTTTTCCATTGTTTTATTTAAAATTTATATATACATGGATAGCTTTGCTAGTTTCATACTTGGCTTTCATTTGGTCTCAAGTGAGACATATATGTTATAACAGTTTTGTTTTCAGAAAAATAAAGCCAAGATTTGAATCTTTTGAGAAAACCGATGATAGTATAATTTCTTATTCAAAGTCATCGGAGATGGAGTGCGAGGCAAAATGCATAGCCGAATGGGGTGATACGAAATCTGAACCATTCGTTTGCTTACTTCCAAAGCCGTTCTCGCACCAAGATCGGCTAGAAAGCAAAAATATTACCTTAGATTCAAATATGTGTGATCAGATCTTTGATTTGTTGTTGAAGAATGATTATATTAGAATTCTTGATCACCATGTTAAGCCATCAATCCAAGGACGAATGTATTGTAAGTTACATGATTCGTTCAAGCATAATTTTGAGGACTGCCATATGTTTTGTCAATTTTGAGGACTGCCATATGTTTCATCAAATATTTAAAACACCAAGGGATCATCATTCTATTCCTATTGGTCCTGATGGCAAAAGGTTTTTTGCATCGGCTTCTTCAAGCCGATTCATTTAAGGACGAGAAGGTAAAAACTGCAGGTAATGGGATCAAGCTTTGAAGTACACAAATGATTCATGATTACAATTATGACATTCTTGAAGCCAAGAATTCTAACAAAGTTATAATGAAGACGCCGAGCACTGGGGGCATCAAGAAAATCCAAAGATCTATCCAAGGGAAATCGAAGAAAGCAAAGGCCGAGGTAAACGCAAAGGTAAAAAGCTAAAAGTCACTTTCGCGCAGCTATTGCAAAAATATCAGAAGGTAAGTGAGGATAAAATTTCTCATCGGCCAAGTAATTCAAAAGCATCAAGATCACCCCCTACGCGCAAATCTGAAGACCGGTATTGGCAAAGTGATAATTTCAATACCTCATACTCATATCCTTATTTTGGGTCGCCAGTACCAGCGACATGGATACCTCCCTAGGCTTATATGAATCAATATCCATCATGGGACACGTATAATTCTAGGGCACATTTTCCATCTTATTTTTAACGATCTCATCAAGATTATGTAGCTCCAAGAAGGTCCACATTTGATGAACAATTGCATAACAAAGACCGTTTCAATCAAAAGGAATCGGTCCGGAGCTCCAAGAAGAAGAAAGAGGTGGTCAAGAAAGTATATCGTGTCAAAAAGGATGGTCGTAAGTGTGCCTTGTCAGAACCCCAACTAGGGTAAGTGCTAGGGTTGCTTGTGTCTTTGCATCAAGAAAAATTTCAAAAGAAAATTCAAAAGTGGGGAAAAGAAAAGCCCTGAGAATTAATTCAAATGGCCAGATAAAAATCTTTTTCCAAAAAACATTTGAATAGTTGAAAATTTCCTATATATGATGGTGATCATTTCAAAAGTGGTTTGGGTTCATTCCCACACTCAAGGAATTTTCTACAATTCAAACAGTGCCTTGGAAAATTAAAATAACCCCTATTTGAATTGAGATTCAAATTTATTGAATTTCAAAAATGCACAAAAGTCATAAGTGGTTTGCTACTGACCACCTAGGGTTTTTAAAATTAGTTGGGCATTTTTATAAAATGTTTTGGTATTTTTACCAGAGCAAAACAGAAGACAGAAAATAGTAAAAAGAAAAAGAGAAAACAGAAGGGAGGGCAATCTTACCTTACGCCCAGGGCGACAGCCCATCTGGCCCGGCCCACTCCAGCGTCTTGTCTTCTACCTCGCCGGCCAACAGCACACAGGGAGCTGCGTGGAGGGCATGCCTCGACGCCGTGCCACCTCCAGCTTGCTCCCCTGGCCACCTAGCCCACCGTGAGGCGCCTGGAGACCCCCAGGTCCATCTCCCCCTTCGCTATCTCGTCTTCCCCCCTCTCTCTCGTCTGTTCCGCGCAGGCCCGAGGAGCTCATCTCGCCGCCGACGTGCGCCCGCGCGGCCACCGGCCTGCTCCCGCCGCACCACGTTGTCCACGATGACCGCCGTGAAGGTCTGTGTCACCCCGGCCCTTCGATTCGAACGGGGAAGCTCTGTGCGCGACGCCTGCGTCGAATCCTTCCGCCGCTGTCCTCGAACTCCGGCGAGCAATCTCCTTCCCTCCGGTGCTCCTCCGGCGTCCTTGACCCCGCCGCTGCGTCCACGGTGAGCCTGTTGATCGATTACCCCTTTCCTTTGCTCCTTCCACGTCGTTTTTCTCCTCACCGTCGAAGCCAGAGGTCCGGCCACCGCCATGGCCGACGCCACCGTCGCCACAGAGCCCGTCGTGACACCCCGTTGGCCCCTGCAGACGCGCGAGGCGAAGAGCAACTCGCCCGTGCCCCCAACGTCCCTCCCCGTGCCCTGTTTAGCAAACCCGGCGGTGCTCCGGCGAGCACAGGGGTCGCCGGCGACGACTAGCCATTAGGCCCCCCTAATCCCGCGCTAACCACCTCCCTGGGCCACTGACAAGTGGGCCCTAGACCCCCCTAACCCCTCTGTTTAATTTAAACAGAGAGGGGATTAACCCCCTAGACACTTACAGGTGGGCCCCTGTTGTCAGCCCCCCCTGTGACATCACCCCCCACATCAGCATGACGCAATAAAAGATTTTCCAGAAATAAAACAATTCCAGAGAAATTACAGAAATTCCAGAAAATACCCAAAACATCAATAAATCATAGAAAATTCATATTAACTCCAAATTGGACAAATAATATGTCTAAAATTATCAGAAAAATACAAGGATTATGAATATGGAACTTGTTTCTATGTTTGACCATTTTAAAATGGGTGAAAAGTAGAAAACATGCATATGGATCCTTTTCAAATTCAAATTTGGAGTGAATTTGCAAATGATTTTGCAACACACTTCTTTTAAATGGATTCATCCACACATCAGAGGCTTTACCTCACCTTTACAACATCACTTCATGATCAACCTTTTCAAATGAACTTCATGCATTCAAATGCATTTGAAATTCATCGATAAATCAAATGGAGTTTGAATTTGCATTTCAAATGAAATATACTCCTTTTAAATGGAATGCTCAATACATCAGTACCTTGAACATCACCATTACAATCTTATTCATGTGATTGTGCATTGTACATTATGTTGATCCTATGATTATCATGTTGCTGATAGAAGTGGAGCCGGAACCCGAAGCCACCCCCTTCGTTGAAGACACCGTGTGTGAACCTCGTCAGCAAGGCAAGCAAACCCCATTGATCATGTCTATAAAATCCCAATTCCCTCTCAGTCTCGCTTATGCATGTTTAGGAGATCACCTTGTGTCGATTCTACCGCATAGTTGAACCCATATCCGATGCATGACCTATCATCTTGTCACAGTAGTAAGCAAACCACAATCCTAGCTGACATAGGAGTTGATTGATATCATGTGGCCCCTGCAACTGTTACAGCTTATTGCATGCTTAGTGTTACAGTGAGGTTGCTTTTGATGTGAGTCGGGATGATAGTGAACATGGTGTTGATGAAAGTGAAACTGTGTTGGTGAATCCACCCTAATACAAGGTGAACGATGAGAGGCTGTGTAGGAGTACACAGTGGGTTGTCTCGTTGAACACCGCCTTAAGCACCGAGTTCTTGTATGGTAATCCAAGACAAAGAGTACAACCACACATTGGGCTCACTGACCCCTCTCGGCCTAGTACCCTGATCCGTGTCGACGTCCAGGAGTCACATTAGTTCGGGCTTTCCATTTGACATGTGCATAGAAAAAGAACGAAAGAACTGGTTGCATCATATAGATATGTGGGTGCACCTGTGAGGCAGGAAAACCATCTGCCAGAGGTGGCGTCTCGGTCACTTACATTCTTTGAGTCCGTTTCGTTGATCCGGCCAGGCTCTCGAGCGAAGGAAAACTCAGATAGTCGACTCCTGGAATAGACCGGTTGTGAGCGAAGTGTCGTGGTGAACATCCTCGCTGTCACCTCTTGAACGGTGGCGAGACCTGGCGGTTCCGATGGTCATGTGTGTGTAGCTTACACCCTTGCAAGGTTAACAAAACTATTCGATTAGCCGCGTCCGCGGTTATGGACTACTTGGAACCTATACCTAATTATTAGACAACTTGAAATGGATACTTCTAAAATACACCAAGATAAGTGTGAGTGCTATGGCGTGCTTTCTCGTGGGGAAGTCGAGGAAGGCATCATAGTGGTGTAATTGGTTGGAGATGTAGTGGACTCGTGTACGCTTCTTACCTCAACTCTGTTATTCGTAGTTCAGGATTAGCCAAGTCAAAGCTGGCATTTCTGCATGTTGAAACCCCACCTCCCTTTACCTTGATACTTGAGCATGAGTAGTGTAGTTCTGATGTAAGTCTTGCTGAGTACGACTTTGTACTCACGTTTGCTTATTCTATGTTTTAGATAAGAACCCGGACCCCGATGGAGTCACCGACCTGAAGCTCGACGTTGACTAAGTTAGCATAGTCCCAGACAGCAGTCTGGTCCCTCGTCGAAGGGCATGTTTGTTTACAAGGCTTCTCTAAGCCATTTGTTAAACTTGTCTGTACTCAGACCTAATTTTCTTCCGTTGTATGATGTAATGTTGATCACAGACATGTGATCTTTGTATACTCTATGTGTAAGTAAATAAAGAAGTACTTTGTAGAGTTATGTGATGATACCTGCTGTTCATACTAGGCATGTGTGCTGCGTGTATGTTTATAACATGCATGTCTTAGTATGGGTTTTCGAGACCTTAGTTGTGATCTGGCTGGCGGTCTTTTATACACCAAGTGGCCCTTAGATGTGCGCAGCTTGGGGCATCGCGATGCGATTGCTCGTGGCTCTGCCACGTGCACACTTTGTTGTATGATCGAGCCCACCCTAGACCCCGACTAAGTGATCGATAACATGGTTGAGGCGACTTGTCTATGAGTATGGGATTCACCACCCATAAGTATTTAGACTTGTGAGCGGACGTTGAGGACCCATCTCAGTTGATCATCCGTCCTGGATGGGATGCCCCTCACGTTTGATGCTTTCCGAGAGCGTTCTGTGCTTGGCCTTGTCTGCTTAGACAAGTGGGTACGGCTCTCGGCTCTCCATGTGATTGTATCGTGACTGGAATTACATACGCTAACCCCGGGTCCCGACAGACTTGGTATCAGAGCAGGACTGTCTGTAGGATTATTCAACCCTTGGTCAAAGTCGAGTCTAGCATTCTATAGTTATATAGTTACTTGGGTATAAAGGGAACAATGTAAGGCTTCTTTTTCTCCTTACCCTCATCGATCTGAGTTCTGAGTCACCCTTATCTTTTCTACGGGATGATAGGACTAGGCTCATCTATGTCTGACTAGAACATCTCGTTGTTTGCCTCCTTGTAGCCGTAGGACAGTTGTGGTCGTCCAGACTCGTCGTTCTGTTGAGTTCCTTGAGGAAGTTCTGTCAAATCTCCTCGAGATTGTCTTGTTTTCCATCCCAGTGTAGCCGTTATGCTGCCGGAATTATTCCGAGTTTCTGTGGATCATTGCCTTCGCATTATAATCTTTTTCGTCTTCATCGTGTCCTTCTTGTCTTTGATTCCATTGTACAACCTGTTCTGATTGTTGATTTTTATCACACAGGATGTCAGGTGGAACTCGTAGTGCTGTTCGTCGGAATCGAGACCGTGTTCGGAATCGAAATGGTGATGCACCTCCACCACCGCCTTCTGCGGCGGAAATCATGATGGAAGCTGAGACGAATCAACGTGATCAAACACGCCTTTTGGAGCTCATCGAGCAGAATACCGCTCGTCAGCGTAATGTGGTCGTGAGCATTCAGGATTTCATCCTCCTCAAGCCACCGGTATTCCGATGTTCTTCTGAGCCCCTTGAAGCTGATGATTGGCTCCGTTCCATCGAGCGTAAGCTTGATACTGCACATGTTGCTCCCGATGATCGAGTTATATTCGCGGCATACTTTCTGGAAGGTGCTGCGGCTGAATGGTGGGAGAACTATGTTGCGATGCAGACTGATGGTCACCTAGTGACTTGGCAAGAGTTATGTGTTTCCTTTCGAGGGTACCACCTTCTGGATGAGTTGATGGAGGGGCAAGAAAGAAGAGTTCTGCAACCTGACTCAAGGAGAGATGTCCATCCATGAGTATGTGAGAGAATTCAACCGTCTTTCTCGTTATGCCCAAGATGAGATCACCACCGATGCCAGAAAGGAGGCAAGGTTCCGTAAGGTACTTAGCCCCATCCTTCGCCATGATCTCAACCTCATCGAATTTGCCACCTTTGAGGATTTAGTCAACAGATCCTTCAGAGCTGAGCATGGCAATGAAGTGTTCGAAGAGTCTCGCAAGCATGCTCTTGAGCTTGCTTCTTCTTCAAGTTCAGCCCCTCGGAAACGCAGAATTTGGATTCCAACCAGAGCCATACCTCGAAACTTTCTACAAAGACCAACCTCCAATATATGCCATCCACCCCAACACATTATTCCACCCCGGAATGATGGTGTGCAGCCAAGTAATCCCAATCCCAGCAATTCAGACAGGGTATGCTTTAAGTGTGTTCTTCCAGGCCATTACTATCGTCAATGCCCTCAGGTCTTGATGGCACCACGTCATTGTCGACATAAGCCTCCAAAGAAATCAACCACCAAAGCCTTTCCAGCAAAGAGTTCATCCACTAGTAGTGGTTTTGTGAACCAAATCTTCGTTGAGGAAGCCACTGATGCTTCTGACGTCATTCTTGGCACACTCCTAGTCAATCATGTCCCCGCCTCCGTTCTTTTCGATCCAGGAGCTTCTCATTCATTCATGTCGAAGAGTTATGCACTTCGTCATGAATTCCCTTTTGAAGAATTTTTTTCCCGAATGATCATTCAAACTCCTGGTTCAAAGTGGCAAACTAATAGAGTAAGCCATGGCAATCAAATTGCAATTGAGGGTTTAGTATTCCTTGCTTCACTTATAGCCCTCAAGTCTTCGGACATTTATGTCATCCTAGGAATGGATTGGTTATCAAGGCAGAATGCTTTCCTTGATTGTAAAGCCAAGTCAGTTAGACTTACCCATCCTTCAGGCCAGACCATTGACTACACATCACCCAGCTCTAGAACCCAGATGCATACTTTGAATGTGCTTCCCCTTCCAGACCTTGAAGATATTCCGGTGGTTCATGACTTCCCGGATGTCTTTCCTGAAGAGCTGCCGGGAATGCCACCCGACAGATGTGTAGAATTCATAGTGGATCTTATACCAGGCACAGCCCCAATTTCCAGACGTCCATATAGAATGGCCCCACATGAGTTAGCTGAGCTAAAAACCCAACTTGATGCTTCGTTGGCAAAAGGCTTCATCCGCCCTAGCTCATCGCCATGGGGTTGCCCCGTTCTGTTCGTAACAAAGAAAGATGAAACAGAAAGGATGTGCGTAGACTATCGCCCGCTAAATCTAGCGACGATAAAGAACAAGTACCCATTTCCCAGAATCAATGATCTTTATGATCAACTTGCTGGATCCTCTGCCTTCTCCAAGATGGATTTTAGATTAGGCTATCATCAAATCAAAATCCGAAATGAGGACATTCCAAAAACGGCTTTCACTACTCGTTATGGTCTTTACGAGTATACCGTCATGTCCTTCGGTTTAACCAATGCCCCCGCCACATTCTCGCGCTTGAGAATTCGATCTTCATGGAGTAACTAGATAAATTTGTTGTAGTTTATCTTGATGACATTCTCATCTACTCGAAGAACGAAGAAGAGCACGTAGAACATCTTAGGTTGGTATTGATGAAACTTAGAGAGCACCGCCTTTATGCCAAGTTCTCCAAGTTGAATTTTGGCTACCAGAAGTGACCTCCTTAGGCCACGTGATTTCTGCGAAAGGTGTTGCAGTCAATCCCGAGAGAGTTCAGGCCGTCCTTGATTGGACTCCACCTGAATCGGTAAAGCAAGTTAGGAGTTTTCTTGGCTTAACAAGCTATTGCCGCCGCTTCGTCGAGAACTTTTCTAAAGTTGCAAAGCCTCTTACTGAACTCCTCAAGAAAGATAAGAAATTCCAATGGACTCCCAAGTGCGAGGAAAGCTTTCAAGAGCTAAAAACAAGATTGACTTCTGCACCCGTACTTGCACCTCCAGACACCAAAAGGGATTTCGAGATCTATTGTGATGCTTCACGGCAAGGGTTAGGATGCATACTTCTGCAAGATAGACATGTGGTAGCTTATGCTTCACGCCAGTTGCGTCCACATGAAGAGAACTATCCTACCCATGACCTTGAACTCGCTGCCGTAGTTCATGCCCTAACAACTTGACGACATTACCTCCTTGGTAATCGTTGTGAGATCTATTCCGACCACCAAATCCTCAAATACATTTTCACCCAGCCAGATCTTAATCTCAGGCAAAGACGCTGGATTGAGTTGATAAAAGATTACGACGTAGGAATTTCTTACACCCCAGGCAAGGCCAACATCATGGCTGATGCACTAAGTCGTAAGTCGTATTGTAACAACCTCATGCTAAAACGTAGGAATTACGACCCGAGGCCAGTTTTTGGCCATAATTAGCCGGACCGTCCGGGATGACCGCGAGGAGTCCGATTTTGCTCGGGATTTTGGTATATTGAACGCGAAAAGGACTCGTTTTCTTGCAAGGGAAGCCCAACCTCCTCATATATAGATGAGGTGACGGCCGATTGAAACAACACACAATCGAACAAACATATCTACACTTGTGAACCCTAATTTTATCTCTCTCCCTTGTATCTTTCTTCTCGTTCTTCGTTCGTTCTTGTTCTTGCAGGGCAACGATCCACGAGGCCCTAGGGGCCATCAGGTCAACCTAGGGCATCCCATAGCCGCCCTGCTCCCTGACGGGGTCCCTCCCTCGAGCGTGGGGTTTCGGGTATTCAACAGCGCCCGCTGGATTGCTTGCGTATCGCGCTTCCGGTCGGGTCTCCTTCGGCATTAGCTGCGGTGCATCACCCCCGGCGTCGAGGGTACACGTGACATGTTCGTTTGTCAACACAACCCAACGTTTGGCCCATTCGCGCGTGATTTTCTGAACCCTTAACTTTCGTTCACCAGCATTTTCCCGTTCTGGAGTCTTCAGTTTCTCATAGAGCTCAGGAGGCAAATCTTTAGCAGTATCATTGAGCTTGCAGCGAGGAGCCATTTTCTTCAGTGGTGGATACTGAGAAATGTTTCATTCGAGCTGAGCTGCAAATGAAGTGAGACTATGAGAACCATACGATTCCTCAGCAGACATGTACCTTTGACAGAATTAAGTTGCAAGGGAAGTGGGGTACGGTTATATGCGTTCATGAGGAATAGGCAGAGGAAAGCAAAGTAATGAGGCATAGGTATAGGTTTCAGAAAGCTTGCAATACTGTTGAGGAATGTAGTGGTGTGAAGAAACGGGAAGAATCTTGAAGAAGCTACAGTACTGAGGAACAAGTAACTGAGACACAAGCGTACCAGAACTGAGGCGAATGCTGAGGAACCACGAGTCAATCTTCCCCGGCGACGACGGCACGAGAGCTTGAGGAGCTCAAGGACGATTGCGCGCGAGAGAGGATATGTGAGGGAAAATGACCGCGGGGGGGGGTGGCTATTTATAGAAGGGTAAAAGCTGAGGGGTTGCGATTTTTTTGGACGAGATTGCCCCTGGCGGTTCGGATTCTCAGTGGTTATCGCATTGATGGATAAGCACTACGTGCGGTAAAATCGCAACAATTAAGTGAAAAGAATCGTAACTGATAATCCTCAATTTTGGGAAACTAAGGACAGTAAAAATGTTGAGGATAAAGACAAAATCCTCAGGTTGAGGAATACAAGAGTCCCAAATGAACACATATGAGATAGAGAGAATGGATAAGTGAGCACAGAGGGACGGGTCCGATCACATTCACCTAGATGAAGAAGAAAATGCTGAAGAACAAGAACTATAGGTGAACGCTGTTGAGGAAAAACCAGTAAGCATCAAGATGAAGACTCAAATGGAAAAACTGAGGATCAACAATTCCTGAGGAATTTGGGCGGTGGCGCTACCCACCTTATAGGGAATGAGACACTTGATGCGATACAATTGTTGTCTGGATCTTGAGTCAATTCCACGTTAATATCTTCACACTTAGCAAGGTAGTTCCTCATGAGTTGAGGAGTATGACGCATCGTGTGTTGTACATCAGGATACTTCAATATTTTTTAAGCGTTAGGATGTGTGTCCATTCACTGGACGTTTGAGGAATCTACAATATTTAGCTCACACCTCAGAGTGCTAAAACGCTTCTGATCCAAAGGCTTAGTGAATATATCAACAAGTTGGTATTCAGTCTTCATGTGGCTGATGATGATGTCTTACTTCAACACATGATCCCGAAGAAAGTGATACCGAATCTCAATGTGCTTCGTCCTTGAGTGTTGTACTGGATTCTGAGTGATCTTAATGGTGCTCTCATTGTCACATAGTAGTGGTACTTTCTTTAGGTTGATGCCGTAGTCCTTCAGATTTTGCTTCCTCCAAAGAAGCTGTGAGCAGCTTGCACCAGCAGCGATGTATTCAGCTTCAGCAGTGGAGTGGGAGACATAGTTCTGATTCTTCGATGACCAGCACACCAGAGAGCGTCCGAGGAAATGACATGTTCCTGAGGTAGACTTCCGATCCACTCGCTCTCCAGCATAATCTGAGTCTGAGTACCCAACGAGATCCAGCCGTGTGCCTTTTGGATACCATAAGCCTATGATACGTCCAAAACGTATCTATAATTTCTTCTTGCTCCATGCATGTTTTGTGTGATATTGCTATGATCTAGATACACTTTCATACACTTTTGATCATATTTGGACTAACCTATTAACTCAGTGCACCACAGTGCCAGTTCCTCTTTTCTGCTGTTTTTCTATTTCAGCTTTCCCCCATATAAAAGTGCCAGAAAAATTCCGGGAAAAATATAGGAAAAATAAGCGTACAGGAAGCTTCGCGAAGAGCCCGAGTGGGGCCATAGGGGAGCCAGGGGTGTCCCAGGAGGCCACCCGGCGCGGCCCCACCCCTGACCGCGCCAGGGGAACGCCTGGGGCCCCTGGTCCACCTCTGGCTGCCCCCCTTCGCTTATATATTCTCCGTCACGGGAAACTTCCGGAAGGAGAACCCTTTTTCGCGATCTCTCCTCCGTTCCGCCACCGCCATGCATCCGAGATCGAGAGCACCAGAAGACCTCTTCCTGGCACCCTGTCGGAGGGAGGGCCAACCTCCGGGAATCTCCTCTCCACCATGGATGCTCCCCGGATGTCTCGTAAGTAGTTTTCCTTGGACCATGGGTCCGTGATCAGTAGCTATGTGATGTTCTCCTCCCCTCTTTGTTCTTCATGGTTTAGACCTCGTGAGCTGCCCTACATGATCGAGGCACTTTTGTAATCTTTCTTCTGTTTCTATGCTGAGTTTGATGGGATCTCATGGATTATGAGATTATGTTCAGATTGTGATTGAGTAATATATTTGGTTTTTATCTCTTATATTTATGTTCCTAAGTAATTCTTGCATGTTCTCCGTTGTTGTTTATTGCTTTGGCCAAGTAGTAGGTAGTAACCCCAAGAGGGAACGTTATGCTCGATTGTGGGTTCATCCCCCCCGATGACACGCTTGAGTGACAGAAACATGAGTCTAGGGGATGTGCTGTTGCCACAAGGGGGAAAACAACGGTGCTTGTAACCGCGGTTGCAAGGATCATTTAGTTTACGCAAAGTGCTTTTTAATGCAGTTGTCTGTTGCTTTGGGTTTACACTTTGGGTGGGGCTCGCAACTTAATACCAGCGAGATGTTCTGGATAGATATCTCAAGGTGGATGATTAGTAGTAGATGCAGTTGGATTTCGGTCAACTTATTTTGGCGTACTGCCCGTGCTTTTGAGCCTCTTCCTTTCTTTTGTAGCATAGTTAGCATTGCGGTGCGTTCATAATCCTGTCAATTGCCCTTCTGTAATTTGTTTACCTCGCATAGCAGTTTTATCGTGTTTTGGGAGAGAGACATCACTAGTGAACATCACGTATCCCGGTCCATATCCTCATTACTGTTTCCACGCTCATTTACTTTTCTACTTTTACTTTCAATTGCTGTCATTATCCCTTGTGTTTGATCCTTTGTGAACAACAAGACCGGAGAGATTGAAAACCTCTCTGAACTTCGTTGGGAACAAAGTTATTTGCGTCTGTCTACAGGTCTGCGTCAGTTGCACCGCTGACACCTACTTATCATCTCTGGAGTCCTACTGGAGACAAACCTTGGTATCTTTACTGAGGGAAATTTGCTGCTGTGCTACATCACTCCTTCCACTAGGGGCTCACCAACGAAGGGCGAGAAGACTACACCCGTCAACTCTCGCGCCATCAGCCTAGCGACGGGGTGTGAGCCAAATATCGAAGAATTCGTTTCACCGCTTGGTGATGCGATTCCTTTGGTGCCGCTTGGAATGGGGCACACATGAAAACGCTTAACATTATATCAGGCCTAGATGCACATAGATATAACAGAGAACCTATCATGGAGCAGTATACCTTTTGATCGTAGTCCTTGCCATTTTCATCAGGACCGAGTTGTCCATTTGTAGGCATCGGTGTCTTGATACCCTTGCAGTCTTGCATCCCGAATTTCTTCAGGCACTCCTTGAGGTACTTCTCCTGAGAGATGAAGATGACGTTTCGTTGTTGACGAATTTGAAGCCCTAAGAAGAACTCCAGTTCGCCCATCATGGACATCTGATACTGTTCACTCATCAAGAATGCAAATTCTTCACTGTATTTCTTGTTAGTGCATCCAAATATAATTTCATCAACATAGATTTGACATATGAATAGTGCATCATCATATCGCTTAGTGAAAAGAGTTGGATCGAGGGAACTATATTTGAAGACCTTGCTGATGAGGAAATCCCTTAGTGTGTCATACCAAGCCCGAGGGGCTTGCTTCAGTCCATAGAGAGCTTTCTTCAATCTATACACCATATCAGGATTCTTTGAGTTTTCAAAACCTGGGGGTTGAGAAACATATACTTATTCCTCGATATTACCATTGAGGAATGCACTTTTCACATCCATTTGATATAACTTGATATTATGATGATTAGCAAATGCAAGCATGACACGAGTGGACTCAAGTCTAGCAACAGGAGCGAAGGTTTCACTGAAGTCGATCCCTTCGACTTGTGTGTATCCTTGTGCTACAAGACGAGCTTTGTTTCTGATCACTTGTCCATCTTCATCGAGTTTGTTGCGGTACATCCACTTCGTGCCGATGACATTGTGAACTCGAGGATCAGACCGTTTGACTAGTTCCCAGACATCATTCACTTTGAACTAAAGAAGTTCGTCTTGCATCGTCTGAATCCATTCCGCTTCTTGGAATGCCTCAGTGACTTTGGTGGGCTCTGAAATTGACACAAACGAGAAATTCCCACAAAAGTTAGCTATACGGTTAGCTCTTGCACGAGTGAGAGGACATAGTAGATTGACGTCGGCGAGGATTCTGTCCACTTGAACTTCATTCGCCACGCGAGGAAGACGAGGTGGATGATCTTTAGGCACATCGTTATCACTGTCATCAGATTCATTAGCATCAGCTTCAGGTGCTTCAGGGTTCTCAGGAGCCTCAGGATCAGGATCGTCATCAGGATTATTTGCATCAGGATTTGGATGTTCTTCAGGAGAAGGAGGTATGTGCGTTTCTTCAGGATGGTCCACGAGTATGATATCACCAGCACCCATCTTCCTGATCTGTTCTTCAGGTGGGGCTTCATCTAGATCAGGTGGCAGGTGCTCTCTTTGCGAGCCGTCAGATTCATCAAATCGCACATCTACAGTCTCAACAATTTTATGATGACTAATATTGTAGACTCTGTAGGTGTGCGAGTTGATACCATAACCAAGCATGAAACCCTCACATGCTTTGGGTGCAAATTTGGACTGGTGATGAGGATCACGAATCCAACATGGTGCACCGAATACTTTGAAGTAACTTACGTTGGGTTTCTTACCAACCATTAGCTCATATGATGTTTTCTTGAAGATCTTGTGAAGATATACTCGATTGACGATGTGGCATGCAGTGTTGATTGCTTCAGCCCATCAAATGAGTGGTGTGTTGTACTTAGCCAACATCGTTCGAGCCATCTCGATGAGGGTCCGGTTCTTCCTCTCAACAACTCCATTTTGTTGAGGAGTATAAGGCCCTGAGAACTCATGAGTGATGCCCAAGTCGTCGAGGAATTCTTCCACACCGATGTTCTTGAACTCAGTGACGTTGTCGCTTCGTATATGCTTGATCTTCAAGTTGTATTTGTTCATGACTCTCTAGGCGAAGCGCTTGAAGATTGCTGGATTTTCTGACTTATAAAGAAGAAAATGCACCCAGCTGTATCGTGAGAAGTCATCAACAATGACAAGACCATACATACTGCCTCCAAAGCTTGAGTACTTTGGAGGACCGAATAGATCCATGTGAAGTAATTCCAGAGGTCTTTTAGTCGTCATGATGCTCATCGCTGGATGCTTGGCCTTGGTCATCTTTCCAGCTTCACAAGCGCCACATAGCAGGTCCTTGGAGAATCTAATTTCCTCAATCCCGAGGACATGTTTCTTCAGAACTAGTTTCTGGAGGTTCCACATTCCAGTGTGGCTGAGTCTTCGATGCCATAGCCATCACTCTGAAGATCGAGCCATGAGGCAAGTGGCAACCTGAGGACCTTCAGAAAAATCTATAATATACAGGTCACCTTTCCTAACTCCCTGAAAGACGATGGAGTTACCGCTAACCATATAAACAACACAACCATATTTTCCGAAGAGAACAACGAGGTCAAGATCACATAGCATAGACACAAACATCAGGTTGTACCCGAGGGATCCAACAAGCATGACTTTGTCAATATGTTGGTCTCGAGAGATGATTCCATGAGAAGGCTTCTATCACCAGTCATGTGATTTGTGCATCCACTGTCCATCACCCATTCAGTCTTTCCCTTGGATGACTTAGCCATGAAGCAGAAGGCAGGGGTGGTATCTTCAGCTTCATCATCAACATGGGATGGATCAGATTCCTCAGTGCTGAAGATTTACTTGCAGACAAGAGATGTGGCAAGAGACATACCAGCCACACCCTCAGATTCTTCAGATTCTTCTTCCTCAGCATCAGGATCGGAACCAGATTCATCAGAGTCCAATTCTTTGCCGAGATATGCGCGAGCCTTACGGGAGCTGCTGTTCCTATATCCAGCAGACTTTGAGGATCTTGAGGATTTCTTCTTTGTCTTTTCATCAGAACTGACATCTTTCCCTTTCTTCTTCTTCTTCTTATTCTTCTTCTTCTTCTTCTTCTTCAGTTTAGCTTCCTTTTCCCAGAGAAGACACTCAGCGATGTAATGCCCAGGTTTCTTGCATTTGTGGCAGACTCTCTTCCTTGTGTCAACAGACTCATCATCTTTGCTTCTAATTGAGGAAGATCTCGAGGAATTTCCAAAGCGATTCTTCTTCGTGAATCTTTGGAATTTTCTGGTGAGGAGAGCAAGTTCCCGACTGAGGGTTTCAGGATCATCAGAGTTAGCCTCAGACTCTTCATCAGAGGACACCTTTCGTGCCTTAGATTTTAGCGCGCAGACTTTTGGCGTGGAGCTGTATAAGTCTCGTTTCTCAGAGAGCTTTAGTTCATGAGCATTGAGGCACTCGAGAATGTCAACAGGATCCAGAGTCTTGAAATCAGGCCTTTCTTGAATCATCAGTGATAGAAACTCAAATGAGTCATCCAGAGACCTCAGTAGTTTCTTCACCACCTCATGATCTGTGAAGTCAGCGGCACCCAGTGCTTGAAGTTCATTGGATATGATAGTGAGTCTGTCAAAGGATTGTTGCACATGCTCGTTGTCTAGCATCTTGAACCTGTTGAAGAGACTGCGAATTGTATCAACTCGAGAGTCTCGTTGTGTAGAAACTCCGTCATTAACTTTTGACAGTCTTGTCCATATCTTCTTTGCAGTATCCAGACCACTGATATGGTTGAACTGAGCCTTATTGAGGTGGCCGCCAATAATGCTTCGAGCTTTTGCATCAAGCTACCAGTTCTTCTCGACAACTTCAGGAGAAGTCATCAGAGTAGCTTCAGAAATGCCTTGATCAACAATATCCCATAGGTCCTTGTCAATGGCTTCAAGATGCATCATCATCTTGTTCTTCCAGTACGGGTAGTCTCTCCCGTCGAAGATGGGGCCGTTTGAGGCAACGCTCACTGTACCTGAGGTCGACATAACTAGAACTCCAGGTGGTTATACCGAATCACACAGAACAAGGGAGTACCTTGCTCTGATACCAATTGAGGAAACTAAAACTCGATGAAGCATAGAGATGTTACTGAAACACAAGCATGAATGTAAATCAACCTATTGCAGAACTAAAGTATGATCGACGCAAGAACTGAGGAATCAGACCAGAGTAAACTCAGAAAGAGAGGCATCAGGATGAGTCATCAGTGCATAAACATAAAAGCTGAGGTTGAAGAAATAGCACCAGGGCACTGAAGACAAAGACTTGATGAACCAGTTCGAGTTGCTATGACAACTCTACATCTGGTTGGAGAGGCTGAGATTGAACTCAGAAGACATAGTATTCACCTTATTCTCCTTGAACTAAAGTCCTCAGACTCTGTTCAATTACTCAGGTGAGTCTTCAAGGTAGACTCCGGAAACCTTCACAGAATCCGTTCACTCAGGGAAGTCACAATTGCATCTTGACTTCCTCAGAACGATGACTTCTACACCGGATGGAAGATCACAGTCTTCAAGAGTAAAAAGCTTCGGATCACTCGAACCGAGTACCTCAGAAATGCTCAACTACTCAGGCTGGTGGTTTTCCTCACCTAGGTTCTTCAGTTTCATCAGAGGTGGGTTTCTCTCAAATGACAAGTGTCAGTTTTTCTCTCGGAGCAGCCAACCCACAAATGGGGTTGGGGGCGGCTATTTATAGTCGGGGAGAAACCCCAGGTGAAAGGACATAAATGCCCATGCATAAAATTACTTTCATGCCCACCCTTTGGACCGTTGGCTGGACAGGTACGGGCGCTCTCCACGTGACACGTGGCACGGTCGGAACACTCTCTCACTTTCTTCAGGCGAACTGCACTGGAAGTTTTCCTGACTCCTCAACCGAAGACAAATTCCTCAGTGTCCTGAAGAACATCGTCTCAGACACCCGAGGAATTGAACTTCTACTGCAGGAGATTTCTCTAGGTTTTCTTCAGGATTTCTATTTGAGCACTTCCTCAGAAATACAAAACTCATTTTCCTCAACCCCTCCAACAGTGCGGTGTTTTCCTACGACTCAAGAAGTATAAAAACTCTTAGAGAAGACTACGCTTCAACTTCGTCTTTAGCACAAACTTCCTCAGGATCTTTCACTGCTTCAGCTTCAGCAGAATGCTTCAGGATTTCCTCAGGATTTCGCGCCTCGCCAGTCTTCAGGAAACACCTAAATTTCTTCAATGTTCCTCAACATTTTGGGGGGTCGACAACGGTGGTTAACCTCTTCTTCGGGGACTGTTCTCCTATGTATACTCACAAACACATCAGTCCCTTAACCGTTTTGTCATCAAATACTCCAAAACCTCAAAGGGGGCACTATATGCACTTACAACATCCACTATAATATAATAATGTGATAGCCCAAACCAAGGAGTAACATGGAAACATTCGTAGCATCCTAAGCATGCATACTAAGCAGGGGATGAGCAATAGTAACATAGTAGTACATGGTTTGTTGGGAGGGGAGATGGCTGTATCGGTTTGAGAGAGGCTGTAAACATGTAGTAGGATCAAACATCGAACCTAACCTATACTAGCATGCAAACCGCTGCTTATAATAGAATGGATCATACGTAATGTATAGTCCTTTCCTTTTGATAAGTCGGGTTCCGAAGGTGTAGGCGATCGCGAGCTCGCACCGTCTCCGAGAGTAAACGCGGGAACACTCAGGAAGGAAACACCGGAAGGCAATCGACGAGAAAGCATATATTACTACGAAGCAAACACGAGCAATCAACAACAAGAAAGCAACACGAGACAACACACTACGGTATCACATCTATCATTGAGAGCGGTTACTAACAGGTTAAGTGGAGTATTCGTCACACACGACGATACCACACGTTTACAAGGGTTCAAGTTGTTTGGCTACACAAGATGAGCAAAGGTTGTTAACATGGAATGTCACCCAAGCATGGCAATTCACACAATCATGAAAAAAGGTGAAGCATAAGTAAGCTATTTAAGCTAGTCAGTTTAAGTGGGGCAAACTCCTAAACATGCTTATCACTATTTATCCCACGAAAATTGTAATGTTTGGTACTGTGTTTCCCTAAAAAATATTTTATTATTTTTATTAGCAAGAAAGAGCAGCATATTCACAATCTAGATGCAATTCTAATCAAGTTACGTATAAGAAACATTTTTATCGGAGCAACGGTTAAAAAGTTATTAAAGAAAGAGTTTACGGTGGCATGCGGTGTAAATACCAGTAAAACAACATGTATACAAGGGCAAACATGGAAAAAGAGCACATTTTATTAATCTACACGCAAAACGAAGCAACTTTCATGTTTAAGGCGTCGCGATCTGAGCTACCGTTAAAAAGTTACGGGCATCGCAAAAAACAATACAATCTGCCAATTAAATAAGCCCATAAGCAAAAAAACACTATTGGGCCGAATTCCGACCTACTGGGCCTAACAGAGGGGGCGCAATATAATTAAAGGTCGCTCGTGCGCTAAACATGAACAAAACTACCGGGCCAAGCCCAACAGGGAACAAATAAAAAAAGGGAGGCTACCATAGTTGGCTCGGCCCAACGACGAGGTGGGCGTCGGCTAGTTAGGCGCCGCACAGGGCGGTGGAGAGGCGAGGCAGGCCCGGGCGCCAGCTGAGCGTTGGGGGTACAAGGGAGGCGGACTGGGCCACTAGCGCGCTGGCCCAGCAGTGGCTCGGGGCTTCGTTCCTTCCACGAGCAGAGGCGGCGCCGGCGGTACTCTGGCGCGGCGGCGCGGCGAGGCAGGGAGGAGGACGAGGAGTCGCGTGGGCACAGGGACGGCGCGTCGGCTACTGGACTCGCCGGATCCGAGGGGTGGCGTTCCAGGGGCGATGCTGATCTCCGAGCTTGGTAGCTATATCCATGGCGGTTTCCTGTCATGGCGCAAAGACAGAGGGAGAAGGGGGCGCGGTGAGAAGAAAAGAGGGAGAGGAGAAAGGAGGAGATGAAGACGGGGAGGAGGAGGCGCGACCTGCGGGCGCGGCGGGACGGCTGCTGGAGCTGCGGGGCTCGCCGGCCAGAGGGATGAGGCGGCGAGGACGGGAGGATAGGCTCGGGGGGGTGGAGTTCCACGCGTGCTGGCTGAGTGCAAGTGGTGACGTGGCATGCTTTGGGCCACTCGATCTGGATCCAGCGGTTCTGATCGAGGGGCTCAGATTTGTAGGGGATTGGCTGGCTTGTAAAATCTAGGTGAAGGGGGTGGCGGCGGTGGAGTGGGCAGGAACGAAATTAGAGGGTGTAAGTCTAGGGTTTGCCTAAAATGTCTATGGTAGCCTGCTATATATAGCAGGTGGGTTTTTGGGGAGGTTTTCGGGCCACAAAATGGCCCATTTCGGGTCCGGTTTTTCGGGTGGGCTAGAATCCGAAGATAAGAGGGGAATCCGGGGGTCCAGCTATCAGCGCATGCAATATTTTTTAAATAAGACCCTGGAGTATACCAACTACTATGCCTGGCACCTCCGATCGTTCACCCGCTAAACGAAGACGGAATCGCATGAAATCCAAAACACTGCCTCAAAGCACCGAACTGACGTCGTCTGCCTCGTTTCGCACAGAACTGAGAACGTCGAAACCCGCCCGATAAAATAACCCATTTAAATATAAATGGGGGGTTTTTGCACCGATGGTGAAGGTTGGTCTCATGCCGAAAGTTGCGAAGGTGCTCGGGTCGAACCCGGTGTCGCAAAGGTCGTGTGCCGTTGGGATACGTGCTATACAAGGTAAGTCGAATTCCTTCTACGGGTTCGATCTTCTTGCATTGCACAGCCGGCTCGTGGTCGGGTCTTCTTTTGTGGGCCTCTCTTCGGTGAGTTGGCCCATAGATCCTAATGCCAGGTTATGGGCTTGGTCCATCCCTCCGACAAGACTTGCAAAAGTGGGAAAGGGAAAACATGGCAGCATCTGTGAAAAACAGACCAGAAGGTAGTAGATAATTTTTTCGGGGTACTTCTGCAACTCAAATAAAAAAATCTCAGAACAGACGCTCGAAAGCTAATTATATGGAGCACGCTGTCAAAAAAATTCAGATCAAAAAGATGATCTGGTGATTTTAGGAGAATTTTTCCGTCCAAGGACATAATCTGTTTTCTGGACAACATGTCACAACTTTTGAACTTTCTTGAAATCGGAGGCTAAACTTGGCACAAATCTTGAAAATAAAGATAGAATGATATTGCTACAGTAGTAACAATCATCAAGAGCACTAAAAACAAAAGTAACAAAATATTGGGTTGCCTCCCAACAAGCATTTTCTTTTACGCCTTTAAGCTAGGCAGAAAGCAAAAAGAAGAATCACGTTGTATCAATTGAACCATCATCAAGATCATCAAAAAGCTCTTCAATTGTACAACTATTTTTAAGAGTTCTCTCAAATAAAGGCCTGATAAAGATACTTCTCGGGATAAAAGCAAAAGGAAGAAAATCAATTGGAGTTTCATTTATAAATCTATCCAAGAGAGGTATTTCTTCCTATGTTTTCACAGTTTCAACTCCCTTGGCAATGGGTGGATTATTTTTTGATGGAGGAAGCTTAGGGACACAAGTGAACTTAGGTTCCTTCCTTGCCAGAGTTTCTACCTTTTTGGGTTTGATTGAGGAAAAATTAGTTCCTAAAGTGCCAATGATTTCCTCAATCTTATCTATCCTAGAAGGATATGGATCATGGAATTTGATGGTCTCCAAAGTTTTGATAATTTTATGCATGGAGCTATCAAGTCTATTCAAATTCCCTTGAATATTGCGATCCAACTCATTTATCCTACTTATAATTGGTATTTCTAACTCTATCTTTTACAGTTTTTTCATAATGTGAGCTAGAGTGATATCCTCTTGAATGCTAGCAACAGGGAGATTTCAGACAAGATTTTCAATAACATTAAGAGACTCCCAAATTGGAGCTTCTAGGAAGTTCCCATTGATAGCAGTATCTAGAATGAACCTATTCCAAGGAGCAATTCCAACATAAAAATTTCTAAGAAGGATAGTAGTGGATTGCTTCTTGGTGGCTCTTTTCTAAGAATCATTAATTCTATACCAAGCATCTTTTAAACTTTCACCACCTCAACAAAGGCAAAAGGACCAGACATAATGACAATTACTAGCGAGGTAAATATTTTTTTGTGGTTTTTGATAAAGGACACAAAGATAAAAACTGAAAGGCAAACTAACAAGACTAAAAAGCAAAGGTAAAAGATAGTGTGCAACTCCCCTATCTTGAAGATTGGAGTCCCCGGCAACGGCGCCGGAAATTTTCTTGATGCGTGAGTGATGATAATGGCTTCTCGCCCTTCGTTGGTTACCCCAAGTTGAAGGTGAGATGTAGGATAGAAGCAAATTTCTCTTGGAAAAGATACCAAGGTTGAGATCAACCAGTAGGACTCCAAGGTCGAAAAATAGGTCTTGCAGTGAACAATGGCGCCGTTCACAATCTAATATTTCTTACTTCACCTGTACCTGCACACAAATACAAATAACTTTGCTCCCAACAAAGTTCAGAGAGGTTGTCAATCTCTCCGGCCTTGCCGTTTACAAAGGATAGAACGCTACAGATAACATGTAGTGATAATTGTGACTGGAAAGTAAAGACAGGAAATAAATTCAGCGTGTAAACAGTGATGAAAAATATGGACCGGGGTCCCATGACGTTCACTAGTGATGTCTCTCCCAAAAGACGATAAAACTGCGATGCGAGGTAAACAAATCACATCTGGGCAATTGACAGGATTGCGGGTGCAAGCAATGCTAACTATGCTACAAAGAAAGGAAGAGGCTCAAAAGCATGGGCGGTACGCCAAAATAAGTAGACCGAAATCCATCTGCATCTACTACTAATCATCCACCTTGAGATATCTGTCCAGACAACTGCATTAAAAGAACTTTGCGTGAAGCGATTCTTCCGAAGACAGAACCCTTTTTCGTGAACTCGCCTCTGTTCCACCGCCGCCGCGCTTACATGATCGGGAGCGTTACCAGACCACTTCCCGAGACCCTGCCAGAGGGAGGATTGACCTCCGGGAGCCTCTCCTCCACCATGGACGACTCTCGGATGTTCCGTGAGTAGTCTACCTTGGACCATGGGTCTGTGATTAGTAGATATGTGATGTTCTCCTCCCCTCTTTGTTCTTCATGGATTAGACCTTGTGAGCTTCCCTACATGATCAAGGCACATATGTAATTTTCTACTGTTGCTATGCTGAGTTTGCTGGGATCTGATGGATTATGATACTATGTTCAGTTTGTGATTGAGTAATATATTTGGGTCTTATCTTTTATATTTATGTTCTTCAGTAATTCTTGCATGTTCTCCGTTGCTGTTTATTGCTTTGGCCAAGTAGTAGGTACTAACTCCAAGAGGGAACGTTATGCTCGATTGTGGGTTCATGCCCCCTGATGACTAGCTTGAGTGACAGAAACATGAGTCTAGGGGATGTGCTGTTGCCACAAGGGGGAAAACGACGGTGCTTGCAACCGCGGTTGCAAGGATTGTTTACTTTACGCAAAGTTCTTTTAATGCAGTTGTTTGTTGCTTCGGATTTACACTTTGGGTGGGGCTCACAACTTAATACCAGCGAGATGCTCTGGATAGATATCTCAAGGTGGATGATTAGTAGTAGATGCAGTTGGATTTCGGTCTACTTATTTTGGAGTATCGCCCATGCTTTTGAGCCTCGTCCTTTCTTTTTAGCATAGTTAGCATTGCGGTGCGTTTTTAATCCTGTCAATTGCACAACTGTGATTTGTTTACCTCGCATAGCAGTTTTATCGTCTTTTGGGAGAGAGACATCACTAGTGAACATCATGGGACCCTGGTCCATATTCTTATCACTGTTTACATGCTCAATTTATTTCCTACTTTTACTTTCTAGCTTCTATCACCATTATCATTATCCTTGCATTTGATCCTTTGTAACCAACAAGGCCGGAGAGATTGACAACCTCTTTGAACTTTGTTGGGAGAAAAGTTATTTGTGTCGTGTGCAGGTCCAGGTTAAGAGAGCAATATCTCAAACGGCGCATTGCTCGCTTCACCACCTACTTATCACTATCGGAGTCCTACTGGTTCAATACTCAACCTTGGCATCTTCATCAAGGGAAATTTGCTACTCTCCTACATCTCACCTCCCACATGGGGTAACCAACGAAGGGCGAGAAGCCATTATCCACTTCCATGCCATCACAATATCACACAAAACATGCATGGAGCAGGCAGAAATTATAGATACGTTTGGGACGTATTAGTGGTATACAAAAAACCAGGTCCCTAGTTAACTCTAGCATACTAGCTCATCAGGCAATCGATGATCAAGGTTTCCTGATCAGGAGGTACGAACCACCTATTAACAATGATGTCGTATCATTGGGAGAATGATATGATGGACACACAAACACCAAAAGTGTTGCAATGTGATCGAGTCACATATGTTCAACATTGCGATTACTATAACATAGTGACCAGATCCTTAGACCATAATGATCATACGTAATTACTATCTATTAGGATGCTTTAATTTACATCCACTGCCTGACTGAAATATGCTGGCCATAAGGGTGTATTTTAGGTGTTCCGAAGTAGATACGTTAATGAGTATGCAAATAGATCAAAGCGTGATTTGTCCATCCGAGTGACGGATGGGTACTCTGGGCCCACTCTGTGATATTGCATCATAAAGTTTGCAAACGTGTGACTAGGTCATGGGGTTTTAATATCACGGGAACGATTAAACATGTTTGTCGGTAACAAGGATGAACTAGGTATATTGGATACCGACGATCAAACCTCGGACAAGCAAAGCCGTAGGACAAAGGGAACATGCTCAACGTTAAAGGATCCAAAAGCGATGAAGTTCATTCGATCGAAGCGCAAGGGCTATCTAGGATTGTGACCAGGTCCGACCGTTGGTCATTGATCAAGAAAGTGTCTTGATCATGTCTGTTGTTTCCCGGACCGTAGGTTGTCACACTTAAGGGTATTCGACGCATTAAGGATAGATTCGGGATCACCGGAGAAATAAGAGAGAACAACGGAATTGTTCCGGTGGAAGCCAGAAATGGTTATGGATATTCTGAAAGGTTCAAAATATTATTTAATAATGTTTAAATATATTTTATTATTTAACTAATATAACTAAATATTAAAATATGATTAAATATAATGAAAAATGGAAGAAAAGAAATGTGGGCCTAAATAAGCCCATTATGGGAAGGAGGAGCCTCCCCCCTTGGGCCATGCACCAAGGGAGGGCCCCACTCCCCCTTGGCCTGTGCACTAGCCCCCCTTGGGGGTTTAGTCCCACCTCGGGGAGGGAGGGAGTTGTGCAGCCCTCCTTGGCCTATATCAGGAGGGGTAGGGGTGCCCTTTTCTTCATAAGATTTAATCTTTCTCTTCTCTTTTCTCCTTTCTCGAGTGGAATCTCCTTGTTTTGCGTCTGCACTTGGTTGGGGATTTCTCCACCATATGCACGCCGCCGCGCTGCTAGAATCGGGATCAAATCTGTCTTCCTTCCGCTGTTCTTCTGGTTCGGAGCCCGGAGGGAACGTTGGGTACATCGTATGTGTGTAATCCCGCGAGGAGCTACAATTGTGGTGCTCCTTCATCGTCGTGGCCGTATCGCGACGTCATCGGTCTATAAGGACCGCGTGGCCTTGGGATTCATCATGGATCTACGCGGCATCGGGGGTTGCCGGTACGACTACATTAACCACGTTCACGTGGGAACGTTTCCCTCTTAACAGACTACATACTGGTATGTGACCTATTTTCATCCGTTACTTGCATCGGCATATCATAGGTCTTGGGTTTGGGAGTCGTAGGTTAAGAGAAAAATATTGTTTTCTGCCCCGTTCCCAACAAGAATCTCCACCGCCGCCGTAGATGATTTTACAGTTTTACCCCCAACTTATGCTATTTAAACTAGAGCACAGTCACAATTTATCCACGCATGTGCTTCTTCTCCATTCTTCCCCACATCCGTCATCATGGCCCGAAACTCCGCCTCCGTGAAGTTGAAGAAATGCCTCCTAGCACAAGCCAAGGCACTAGGGGCCGTCGCGGTCATGGTTGTGGTCATGGAGGTTACGCCGGCCGTTGCCGTGTGTAACGGCCTGGAAATTCCACCCTAATTAAAAAAATTTATTTTTTGCTTTATTTTGTTGGTTGCTAGAATTGTTTGTACTATTTGTTTCGCCAATTTATTAATTGGTAAATATATTTTCCCCTCCTACTCTTACCGGGATGCGTGACCGAGCCTTTCCACCATGGCACACAACCCTTTTGCGACACCGAGTTTCACCCGAGCACCGTCGCAACTTCCGGCACCAGACCAGCCATAGCCATCGGGAATGAAAAACCCGTTAATTTAATAAACAGATTATTTTATTGAGCGTCGGAAAAATGTTCTCGGAACGGTTTCTAAGTGAGGTAAAAGTGACCAGCTCGCCGCGTTGAACGCATGGTTCGAGGTATCGTCCGAATCGGAGGTCGTATGGAATCCCGATGGTCAGAAACGTAAACATCGGACGCGCGAGAGAGAAACTGGGGGCGTTTGCGTAAATATACCAGCCAACCAACCTATAAATAGACCACCACTCTCTCCCACCCATTTTAGGGTTTTCCCTAATACAGTTTGCAGCCACCCCCTCTAAAAATTGCCAGATCTGATCCAAACCCCTCCCACCAGCCAAAACCCTAGATCCGGGCGGCCCAGGGCCGTTAGATCTAGATAGAGGCGGTGGTAGCCGCGCCGCCGTGCTAGGTAGCCGCCGCCTCCGTCCTTGACCATCGCAATTATCGGGAGAAGCCGATCCAGGCGCCGCCGCCACCTAGGTCGAGCGCCCCTCCGCGGCCCGCTAGCGCCGCCATGGCCTAGCCATACGAGACGGCCCGCCGCTCCTTAGCGCCCAGTGCGACGCTGCGCCACCTCTCGCCCACCCCGCCATATGGGCCGAGGCCCATGGTGAGCCGAATTCCCCCTTTTTCCCTTTTCCTGATTTCTGCTAAGTCATTTCTCTCTTAACTTTTATACTGTTTTGCAACAATAATTGCGATAGATATAGGCCTCAGATGATTTTGCGCCCAATATGAAAATTGCTCACTGTGATGTGATCTAAATTGTTGCTTTAAGAAGTTTATTCATTTGAGGTAATTTGAGGGATGCAATTGCTTGTTTAATAATTCTACTCGTTGTTTACTGCTGGAACTGTTATTTTTAGCAATGTTTGGTTGATCATTGCCTCACATATATGCGTCATATGCATATACTTCTTTGCCATGGTGTAAGATCCGATATGCAGTACTGTTTCAGATCTAGACGTTTCCGTCCAAACCAGAGGACGAAGCACATATCGGACCCACCGCGACATATGACGAAGCCATCTGTCTCGGATTTTAACATGATATCACAACATTACATCTACAAGGATAAAACATCTCATACAATCGGCATACAATTGCCTTAATACATACATCAGCGGAAGATATATGTCTGGGTACAGACTACAATCAAATGCCTAATGTAAAAGGTAAAACACACCATTCCCACGTCCACACGGGTCCAGGCTCTCTGTCGGGATCCATCTAACTAGTCGTCGTCGAGTTTCCGCGAAGGCGTCCAGAAGAAGGGTCGCCGAGCTCCTCTATAGTCCAAGATTGTTTGCATAACTTGCGTAAAAGAGAGAAGAAAGGGGTGAGCTATATCAACAAGTCTTGTAACTAACTTCTCACGGTAAGATGGGGGTAGTGGTTGAGGTTGCAGCCGCACTAGCATTATATAAGTGGCTAACAATCTATTTAGAGTAAGATGAGAACCAAGAATTCGATGAGGAATCACCTCCAACAAGTCTTGCTATCAGCTACTTACGCAATCAAAACACCTATCATATCCTTGTCCTCCCCTTCGCATCCTAGTGAAGAAGAAGAAGTCAAGGCACACACACGTTGATCAAGTTATTAAGATTATCTCAGTTGTTGTTGTCTATGAACAAGGAGTAAGTCTCAAGTCGTCCATAACCGTGGACACGGCTTCTCGAAAAGATTTAACCCTGCAGGGGTGTACCAACTACCCATTACAAGGCTCTTCACGGATGCCCATCTCTCTCAGTTGCTACCCATCACAGGAAACCATTTTATGATTTAGTTCTGAGAGATCCGAAACGATAGGTCCCTCTAACTAACAACGCACAAATCCGGGTGGCCCTCGGGGAGTCGACAACCAATCCAAAAGCCGGTCGCGCTTTCGGATCGGACTCTTCCATATGGCCAAGGTCGGGGTTAGCCTCACCTGAAATCAGGGGCTTCCCTAGCTCACTAGGGGATATATTGTAGCGTTTTCGATAAGTAAGAGTGTCGAACCCAAAGAGGATCAGAAGGTATTGATAAGTGACTTTGGTAAAGAAATATCTGCAAGCATCAAAAGATAACTTTTTAGTGGGTTTTCGGTATAAGCAACGAGAAGGTAGAAACAAGCAAAGTAAAAGGTAATGAGGAGTAAGAAGTGGCCCAATCCTTTTGAGAAAAGGATAAGCCTAGCAACTGAACTTATAAGGACACACGGGAGAGGTAGTCACGTGCTTATGCCATATTCCGTATCGGTACTATGTTTTGTGTTGATAACTGTTGAGTGGGTGGATCTATGCTAGTACACCTTCTAGACTAAGATAAGTGCACTCTTATGATTAAACACCTTGCAGGCATCCGCAAATACAAGGTAGAAATTAAGGGATAAGCCTAACCATAACAATAAGATCAAGGATCCAATATTCCCTTATGCAAAAGTGTGTAATTTGGGGTTCATGTTTCTGTCACTCCGGCAACCCACTGTAAGCATTCTTTATAAACAATGCATTCCCCTAGGTCCTTAACAAGGCGAAGTGTTAAGTGTTCGACTCACACAACACCACTAGGAAAATAACAACAAAACTTAAATATCAAACAATACATATTACTTTAACATCATATGACTACTAACAACTAGACTTCTCCCATGTCCTGAAGAACTAAAGTAACTACTCACAAGACATAAAAGAGATCATGATCAGTGGTGATAAATAGATGATAAACAATCTGGAGATAACAATATTTCTCCAACAAAACTCAATAGCATTCACACAAAAGAGTAATCAACACCGGAAGAGTGGAGAGGATAGATATTACGGATTACAACACAAGTTTCAATAGTGAGACGAGATAGGATGAAGATGGAGATGGTGCTGATGTTGGGGATGATGTTGATGATGATCTCGATAATGCCCGTGACGATGGTGATGACAATGGCGATGATCTCCCCTTCCGGGAGGTGTTCTCCCCGGCGGAATCTGCCCGCCGGAGATGTCTTTTCTTCTCTGTAGGTTTCCGCCATGGAGCGGCAGCGGAACTCGTGATACTCCTCTCTTTTTAGGGTTTTCGGATGACGAGGGATATATAGGCCAGAGGGGGGAGCCGGGAGTGGCCCCAGGGGTCCAGGCAGCCTCCCGGTGCGCCTGTGGTGGGGGCCGCGCCAGCGGGGCGCCTGGGCACCTGGTGGCCTCCCTCTGGCTCCTTTTCGGAGAATCTTTGTTATTCTTCAGGAAAATATCCTCCGTCAATTTTCAGCGCATTTGAAGATGTTCTGTTTCAGCAACTCAATGTCCACTTTTCTCCGCTGAATCCTGCGTCTGCTGTTTCGGCACCGAAAAGTTGCAAACTGTGTAAAACAAGCCAAAACAACATAAGAATAACATCATAACATGAAATATATCAATGAATAGGGGTGAATTACGATATAAAATAGTGATGCATTTTGGACGTATCACCAGTGTGGACCAACAAAGGAACTCTGTCTCTACTTGCCCGAGTTGTTTGAAATTTGCTGGCCGCGGACCAGGCACACACACAGTTTCAAATGGTAAATCAGCTTGGGTCACCACTAGAAATGTTTGGAGCTAGGTAGGTAAGAAGAGGGCACCCATTAGCATCCCACACGCAGTTAGGCACGCTCGCCAAGAGACACAATACCCGGAACTCGAGACCTAGGTTACTCGAATGGAACAAAGCATCGAGGCGGGATAGCCTAGACCTTCCATCCTTCGTCGAATATACTCAACATTATAATAATCACATATCCCACAATAATATAATAGTGTGATAGCCCAATACAAGGAGTAAAAGGGGAAAAGTTGTAGCATTCTTAGCGTGCATACTAAGCAGTGGTTAATCAAGTAAGGTACATGGACAAATAAAGGTTTGCTGGGATGCGGGCGACATGGCTGTTTGGGTTTTAATATGGAGGCATAAATATGAAGTGGTAGGATCAAGCAATCGTTCTATCCTATACCTAGTCAAGTGAGCTGAAATTTATAAGCATGATATATGCTCCCTGACGGAGATCAACCCCGGCAAATCCCATGGTCAGGGACCCTGGGTTAGTCATGAGAGGCACAGGTTGGACTATAGCTCGTCGGAAAACAGGAAGGCACGCTCCTGCTCGATATTATTGATGGGCGAGATGCGATTACAGTGGATGCCAAGGCTGGAGCACTCAAGGCTAGGGTTACATATCATATTGGTTGTCTTTGGCGTCGCCCGTCCTAGCCCTTGTATACTGGGCTAGGTCGCGGGGAATTCATCTACGTTTATAGGTAAGCTTTCCTAACCCTAGCTTGCTCCGTACGGCAGGTCCTCACACCTTCCTTGTGAGTCGCATACTCCTACGTCGGTGCCAATTAGCGGGCCAAGGCTGGATCTTCATGGGCCTTCTGTCTTCAGGGACACCAGGTAGGCTTATCCGTAGGAGTTGTGGGGTCACCCCCTCGTCAGTAGCCCCCGAGTGCCTGGGGGACTCAAAGAGTCGCGCAGGGACTCGAGTACATCCATTTTGTCAGTTATTTGTATGTGCGGTACATCCGAGGGTCGCTGGCAGTCTGGTGGCCATGACAAAACCTGTTTTGAGGGATGCTAAGCTGAAAGGGCCCAAGGAGTCGACTGGTCAAGCCTTGGTGAATTGCACTAGGGCAAACCGCAGTAGCCCAATCAAACCCACGTCCCTCGACGTGAGCTTGGAACACTGGTGTCGAGCAAAAGTCCTGCCGCTTCAGGTCTTACGGTGTTCATTTGCCGCCAGTAATGTGCATAGTCTAAGGCGCGTCCGCCCGGCTTTTTCTATCATGCGCAGCGCATGGAAAAGGTTGGGAGTGAAATCGCTCTTCGGCAAGTCCCAGCCCGGCCAAACTTCGCAGCGGGGTCTTACCTACACGCTAATCTTGCGTGGCATCTGGTCACAGTGTATCGTGTCCCAGGAATGTTTGTTTTTGAGGCGCCGAGCCTAATAGTATTGCACCCGCTTGGAACAAAACATCAAGCAAGTTGTTCACTCATTCACCCGTGGAGCTTGTTTCGAGTGCTCGGGCGAGGGGTTCTTTGCGAGTAGTCACTGGAATGCCGTTTCGGCTTTTGAGGTGAGGGAGCACCTGGGACTCTTAGCGCCGTATGATCTTGGCGAATGCATGTTTGTCTTGTGTCGGGTTGAGGGAGCACCCGATACTCTCGTGAGTGCGAGTGATCACTCGAGCACATTGCTGACCTTTGGGTGAGGGAGCACCTGGGACTCTCATGATGTGCTCTCCCGATGGGAGTAAGATGTTTTTCTTCATTGGGAAAAAGATCTGAAAGATGGAATATCTGAGCCTTGATGTCTGTTTGTATTCTTCACCGCTTGTCAGGATAACGATGCCTCTGTTTGATGGATGTCAGGGATGCTCCGCCAGTGAACCGTCACTTCTTTATGACCGGTCATAATGATGACCGCTGTGGCGTGCGGCAGGCGCTGGTTGAGTTTCCGATACGCGCGTTGGAAACGCGCGTGAATTGACGCGTCTCATGCACAGTGCGTCCCTTGGGAAAGCATCTTGGTCTTGGAATCTGAGACGTCTTCGACGTTTGGTCTTTTGAATTAATTGCTGCTATCGTCGTGGATTCTCTGTGCTGGGAGGTTGATGTTCTATAAATAAGCCTTTTGCTTCCATAGCGTTTCGCCTCTACCCAGCTTGCTGCTTTGCCTCTTCCTTCTTCTCTTCTTCCTCTCATGGTTCCCAGGCGAGGTACTAGTCGTGGCCGTGGTGGCCGTGCACCACGCTCATGCCGTGGTGGTCGCCATGGCACGGCGCCAGTGCCTTCCTCCTCTCCCTTGGAGGAGGGTTTCTGGCGCTATAATTTTCTTTTACGCGTTCGTGGCCAGAGCGCCAATCGCGTTCTTTTTCCCTCTGCTTTTTCCTCCATTATCTCTGAACGTGGCTTAGATGGCTTCTTCTTCATCTTCAAGGGAGCTGTCGATCTCCTTCTTATGTTGACTTGGAGGTTGATAGTTCCCTCTTGATTTTTCTTGGCTCTGGTTGGAGTTTGTTTGCTCGGCGGTTGAATCTGCGAGATGGCGATATGATTAGCTGTCTTTTTGACAGTGAAAGTACTGTCACTGTCCGCGCGTTCGATCCAAGCGGCAACAGCATGGATCCGCACTGGCAGGAGTCGAGCAGCGACAACTCCACAAGGTCGAGGAGTCCTACGTCTGCATCTTCTACAGCTCCATCTTCTAGCGACTCCTCAGGTGATGGTGTCGTCTCCATCAGCTCCGAAGAGGACATTGACGTCAATCCATCGATCAAACGGGTGCGCCAAGCGACCTTGTAGAACTGGAGGCGGCCTCATCTTCGCTGGCAACTCGGGCGGATCTTGTAGAAGAAGCTAGTGGAGCAGGAGAAGAAGCTGGTGGAGCGTCGTCTTCAACTGCTCTGCAAATAAGTCGAGCTTCACCTTTTGTTATGTCATTAACATTATGAGCCTTCTGCTTCGACTCCTCCTTCATCTGTGATGATGCTTGCTGTCTTAGTGCCAATCATCCCAGCATGGGCGCACATATAAAAGTCATAATTCCTTGTGTGATTGATGTTGTAGGACTGTTTGTGTCTTTTTTAACTAGGTTGGTTCTCGATGTAATGAGGATTGCCTTCGAGTGATCGGAGCTTCCTTCTATCCAATATACTTTGAATCTTTTTGTACTGAAAATTGTCCTTGTGGTGTAAACTGTGCTTGAGCCTTTGCGATGGAATTTATCTTTGGGCCTTCTGCAGCCGAGAACTGTGTTCGAGTCCTTGGCGATAAGGAACTGTCGTCGAGTTCTTTGCAACCGAGAGCTGTGTTCGGGTTCTTGGCGATCAGGAGCTGTCTTCGAGTTCTTTGCAACCGGGACCTATGTTCGAGTCCTTTGCGATCGAGAGTTGTTCTCAATTCCATCCAAACTTTGCACTGTGGGTTGTATCGGGTGCGCGACAGCGCTCCCGATGGGAGTATCCCCCGAGGCTACGCTTGAGTCGGAGGGTCGAGCGTAGGCTGAGATTTGTTTCCCTTGTCGTTCTTCCGTTAATTTCTGTCTTTTATCGGGTGCGCGACAGCGCTCCCCCCGAGTCTTTAGGTGATCGTTTGCGATCGGATGAAGACTAAATGAGTTTGTGTCCTGTGCTCCCTCCAAAGTTTCTTCAGAGTACTTGGTGCTCCATCTGATTGTGGCCATGTCTTTTCGAGCCTTTCTTTCAGCAGGTGGGGCTGGCCGGGTATTTTTTCTTGGGCTTTTTAAGCTTCAAACTGCGCGAGCGGTTCTCGGGAGGAGGTGGTACTCGAGCCCCCGAGTGCTTGGATGTAGAGGTCGCGTGAGCGACGATAGCGTCTCTCGGGGGAAGTTTTTGTGCTCGAGCCCCCGAGTGTTTGTGTTTAAGATCGCTTGAGTGGCGATAGCGTCTCTCGGGTGGAGTTTTTGTGCTCGAGCCCCCGAGTGATTGTGTTTAAGATCGCTTGAGTGGCGATAGCGTCTCTCGGGGGGATTTTACTCTTAAGCCCCCGACTGCTTTTGGTTAAGATCGCTTGAGTGGCGATAGCGTCTCTCGGGGAGATTTTATTCTTAAGCCCCCGAGTGCTTTGGTTGAGACCGCATAGGCGATAGCGTCTCTCGGGGGGATTTTATTCTTAAGCCCCTGAGTTCTTTGGTTAAGACCGCGTAGGCGATAGCGTCTCTCGGGGGGATTTTACTCTTGAGGCCCCGAGTGCTGTGGTTAAGATCGCGTAGGGGATAGTGTCTCTCAGGGGGATTTTATGCTTAAGCCCCCGAGTGCTGTGGTTAAGATCGCGTAGGCGATAGCGTCTCTCGGGGGGATTTTATGCTTAAGCTCCCAAGTGCTGTGGTTAAGATCGCGTAGGAGATAGCGTCTCTCGGGGGGATTTTATGCTTAAGCCCCTGAGTGCTGTGGTTAAGATCGCATAGGCGATAGCGTCTCTCGGCGGGATTTTATGCTTAAGCCCCCGAGTGCTTTGAGATGGCAGTATTTGGGCAATATTTATTTATTGCGGTCAAGCGGCTACATGAGTTGCCAGTCATGTCTGACCGATGGGGACTATGGATAGAACAGTCGCAAGTTTGCTACGTTCCATGCGTTGCCCACGTCCTCGTCTTTCTTCGGGTTCTTCAGCCTGTAGGCGCCACCTCCGATGACTTCTGAGACTATGAATGGTCCTTCCCATTGGGGGGCAAGTTTATGGACCTTCTCTTGTATCAGCCGTAGGACTAGGTCACATTTGTTGAAGGTTCTAGTGCGCAAGCGACTGCTTTGGTATGTGCGTAGCTTGTCCTGGTACCCCTCTGATTTTTCCAGGGCTGTATCTCTTGCTTCGTCAGCCGTATCTTTTTCATCTTGTAGTGCTTCTTCTGCTTCTTCTTCTTCGTATCCGGTGACCCGAGGTGCTCCGAACTTGAGGTCATGTGGTAGGACTGCCTCTGCCCCGTACACCATGAAGAAGGGTGTGTACTGGGTCGCGGTGTTTGGTGTAGTTCGTAGGCTCCATAGTACCGCGGGGAGTTCTTCTACCCAGTTGCCGGCGGCTTGCTCGAGTGGTGCAAGGAGCTGCTTCTTGATTCCCCCGCATACAAGGCCGTTTGCTTTTTCCACTTGGCCGTTGGACTGCGGGTGCGGGACGGATGCATAATTTATTTTGATACCTAGTTCTTCGCAAAAGTTCTGGAATTCTGCGGCTGTGAAGTTCAAGCTGTTGTCCGTGATGATGTTGTGTGGCACGCCGAACCTGAAGATGATTGATTTGATGAAGTTGACAGCCGTGAGGGCTGTGGAGCTGGTGATGGGTATTGCTTCGATCCATTTAGTGAACTTGTCGACTGCGACGAGCAGGTGTGTCCTTCCGCCCTTTGATGATTTCTTGAGTGGGCCCACCATGTCGAGTCCCCAGGTGGCGAACGGCCAGGATAGTGGTATGGTCTTGAGCTCTGATGCGGGAGCGTGTGGCCTGTTGGCGAATTTCTGGCAGGCGATACAACGTCGCACGATTTCCTCTGCGTTTTTCATGGATGTGGGCCAATAGAACCCGGCTCGGAATGCTTTGGACACGAGTACTGGACTGCTCGCATGGTGCCCGCAGGTGCCTTCGTGGATTTCGAGCAGTAGGGCTTTGCCGTCCTCTTCGTCGATGCACCTTTGGAGTATCTGGGTGATGCTGCGCTTGTATAGTTGTTTGTTGATCACCGTGAACGCCTTGGATCGTCGGCTGATGCGTCGTGCTTCGGCCACATCTTGCGGTAGCGTACCTTCGATTAGGAATCGGAGGAACGGTTTTTCCCAGACAGGTCCTTCGAGCTCTGTCGGAGTTGTGCTGTCGGGTGTGCTGGTGCTTGTGCCTTCTGATGGGGTTGCTGCTTCCACCACGCCAGGTCTGTTGCGTCCTCGCCGTCCACGACTGCTTCAGGTGCTGCTGCCTGTACCTTGATGGATCTCCGGCTGATGCTTTCGAGAAAAACGCCGGGTGGTATTGGTCCTCGGGTCAAACCAATGTTCGCGAGTTCCTCAGCTTCTGTGTTGTTGACCCTGGTGATGTAGTGGAGCTCGCACCCGTCGAAACATCCTTCGAGTGCGTTGTAGAGATTCTGGTAGGCGCCATGTTGTCGGCTATTGCGTCGCAGTTTCTCATCGTCTGCTGGACGACGAGATTGGAGTCCCTGTAGATTATGAGGCGAGTGGCTCCGCATGTTTTGGCCATGCGCATGCCATGGAGGAGTGCCTCGTATTCTGCTTCCTTGTTGGAGGCGTGACAGAAGTTGATCTGGAGGACATATTTTAGCTTTGTTCCTTTAGGGGAGATGAGCACAACTCCTGCCCTGGCTCCTTGTTGTCTCTTGGACCCATCGAAGAACATTGACCATGAACTTGATAGGTCTGGGGGGCCTGGTGTCTGAACCTCCGTTCACTCGACCAGGAAATCTGGGAGTACTTGTGCTTTGATGGTTGTTGGGTGTTTGAACTGCAGGTCCCGTGGGCTGAGCTCAATGTTCCACTCGGCGACTCCTCCAGTCGCTCCAGGGTTATTGAGTATGTCAGCGAGTGGTGCGCTGCTCACGATTGTGATAGGGTGCTCGTCGAAGTAGTGGGACACCTTTCTTGAGGTCATGATGATGGCTAGTAGTAGCTTCTGATAATGCGGGTACCGCTGCTGGGATTTGGTCAGGAGCATGCTGAGGTAGTAGATTGTTCTTTGTATGCTCTGGACATTGCCTTCTTCTGCGCGTTCGACAACGAGCGCTGTGCTTACTACACTGTTACGTGCTGCCACGTAGAGGTATAGCTTCTCTCGTTCCTTGGGTAATGCCAGGATTGGTGGGGTCGAGAGTGTCTTTTTCAGGTCCGCGAATGCTTGGCGGGCTTCCTCCGTCCATTCAAATTTCTCTCCTTTCCTGAGCAGCTGATAGAAAGGCAGCGTGCATTCTCCCAGCCTGCTGATGAAGCGGCTTAGGGCTGCGAGTTTTCCAGTGAGCTGCTGTACTCCTTTGACGTCGGTTGGTTCTTGCATTCGGGAGATGGCTTGGACTTTCTCAGGGTTTTCCTCGATTCCTCAGGCAGATACCATATAGCCGAGCAGCTTCCCTGCCGGTACGCTGAATGCGCACTTCTTTGGGTTGAGTTTGATTTTGTATTTGTTGAGCGCTGCGAAGGTTTCGCCCAGGTCGTCGAGTAGTGTGGCTTCTTTGTAGGTCTTGATGACGATGTCGTCCACATAGACTTGCACGTTTCTTCCTATTTGCTCCTTCAGGAAGGCCTGCATCATTCGCTGGTATGTGGCTCCTGCGTTTTTGAGCCCGAAGGGCATGGTCCTATAGCAGAATACGCCGTAGGGGGTGATGAACGATGTGTGCTCTTCGTCTTCTTCCTTCATCCTGATCTGGTTGTATCCAAAGTAAGCATCAAGAAAGGAAAGTAGGTCGCACCCTGCTGTCGAGTCGATTATCTGATCGATTCTAGGTAGGGGGAAGTGGTCCTTTGGGCAATGCTTGTTGACTGGTCCGTAGTCGACACACATGCGCAGCACGGTCGTGTCTTTCTTGGGCACCGACACTGGGTTGGCTATCCAGGTGGCTTTCGTCGTTTCTCGGATGAACTGGGCGTCGAGTAACCGGTTGACTTCCTCTCCGATTGCTCTGCGCTTGGGCTGCGAGAATCGTCTCAGAGCTTGCTTCACCGGCTTCGTGTTTTGTTTGATGCGTAGGGCGTGCTCCGCGAATTCGTGTGGTACTCCAGGCATGTCGGCTGGCCACCAAGCAAATATTTCCCACTCATCTCGAAGGAAAGCGACGAGGTCCGTCGCCTGATCCTCTGGTAGGTGGGCGTACACGCGGACTGTTTTGTCCGGGTCCGTCGGGTGCACTTGGTGAGTGACTGTGTCGCTGTCGATGCTGAAGTCACGTCCATACTCCTTAGATTCGCTTCGGCTCACCAATGGGAAGGTACTCTTGTCCGTCACCATGGCTATTTCTCTGAGTTCTTGCTCGGCTCCGAATGTGTCGGAGATTTTGTGAAAGTCAAGGTCACATTGATCTTATTTGATGAAGCTTCCGTTGATCGTGAGGACTCCTGCTGATCCTGGCATCTTGACCTTGAGGTAGGCGTAGTGTGGGACCGCCATGAACTGCGCGAATGCTGGCCGTCCCAATATGGGTGGTACTGCGATTTCCAGTCGAGTACCTCGAACTCGAGGACATGCTTTGCGAAGTTGCGTCGGTTGCCGAAGAAAACTTCGAGTTCGATGACTCCGAGGGATGTGGCTGCTTCTCCTGGGACTACCCCGTGTAACTCGGTGCTCGATTTTCTCCATACTGATCATGGGATCAACATATTTTGCAGGGTGCTGGCGAAGATGATATTCATGCTGCTGCCTCCGTCCATGAAGACCCTATCCATGTTGTACCCTCCGATTTGTGCATCGAGCACCAGGGGCGCGTGCCCCGGTCTTGGGACTACGGGTGGATGGTCGTCCTGTGAGAACGTGATGCTGGTCTCCGTATCATGTAGCTGGTAGACTTCGACTATGTTTATGCTCTCGGCTTCTCTAGCTTGCAGGGTGTAGGCGTCGCGTTGTGCTTGCGGCACCCTTCCCTCTTGGATCATGAGCACCTGTCCTTGCAGCGGGCTGTGACGTCCTTCCGGGCTTGAGGGCGGCGATTTTTCGGGTCGCCGGTTGCGCCTGTCTTCTGTCTGCTTCTCCTTCTTGAGGTCGTCGGCTAGCTCGTTGAACAGGCGGTAGTCTCTCAAAGTGTGGCCTGACCTGACACGTCCCCAGTTATCCTCGAAGTTGTGGATCATGCAAGGTCCTGCTAGCTTCTCTCAGCCGTGAGTTTGCTAGATCCGGCATGCCTCTTCCTTCTTGAGATTATAAAGACTTTCTTGTGATCCTCCGGGTGTTCGTGGAAGCGAGGGTCGGTTTCGATTCCTCGACTCATGTCTTGGTTCTTGATGAGGTTGGCGAATTCATCCGACCTTCGATCTGGGTCATAGTACTCGCCCACCGGTGTCTCGGAGTCGCTGTCCTGGCTGGTGGCAGGTGTTCGTGCGATTGTGTGTCGTTGAGCGGTCGTCGGTTGCGCGGCTGCGTGACGTGGCTCGTTCGTTGGAGCCTCGCCGTAGATCTCCCATGTGCGCCTTTTGGGTCGTCGATTCCTTCTTCCTTGGCGATGGTTCTTCTGATCGCTGGTTTTGATCTTGTAGTCATCGTCTTGATGAGCGGCGGTTGCCCGGGCGGTGGTGGGTTGTCGAAAGATTTGCGAGTCCTCCGCTGCGCGTCGCGGTTCATCGAGTGGAATTCCTTCGTAGAGGCCCCTCGATGTTCTTCTGGGTCGTCGAGTCCTTCGGCGCTGACCCTGCCCTTGGTCGTTACCGTAGTATCGGTCCTGGCACAGCTGTAGCCTGAGCGGTCTTGATGGGGTGGCAGAGATGTTCGCCGTGATCTTGAATCCTTTGAGTGGGCTAGATCTGGTTCTTGTCCTTGAGTTGTAGCTTGCTGAAGACGGGACCGCCGAGATCGTGATCCCAACCTGTGTAGTTCCCATAGACGGCGCCAATTGACGGGGATCAACCCCAACAACTCCCATGGTCAGGGACCCTGGGTTAGTCATGAGAGGCACAGGTTGGACGATAGCTCGTCGGCAAACAGGAAGGCACGCTCCTGCTCGATATTATTGATGGGGGAGATGCGATTACAGTGGATGCCAAGGCTGGAGCACTCAAGTCTAGGGTTACAGATCTTATTGGTTGTCTTTGGCATCGCCCCTCCTAGCACTTATATACTGGGCTAGGTCGCGGGGAATTCATCTACGTTTACAGGTAAGCTTTCCTAACCCTAGCTTGCTCCGTACGGCAGGTCCTCGCACCTTCCTTGTGAGTCGCAGACTCCTACGTCGGTGCCAATTAGCGGGCCGAGGCTCGATCTTCATGGGTCTTTTGTCTTCAGGGACACCAGGTAGGCTTGTCCGTAGGAGTTGTGGGGTCACCCCCTCGTCACACCCCCTTACCTGATGAGAAGAGAAAACCGAAGGTGTAGTCAATCGCAAGGTCGTATCGTCTCCGAGAGTAACCGCAGGAGCCCACAAGAAGGAAACACTGGAAAAGGCAATCGACGAGCAAGCATCTATTAGTACGAAGCAATCACGAGAAAGCATCAACAAGAAGGCAACATGAGACAACACACTACAGTATCGCATCTACCGCCGAGAGAGGTTACTAGCAGGTTAAGTGGAGCATCCGTCACACACGACGATACCACACCTTTATCATAGTTCAAGTTGTTTAGCTACACAATATGATCAAAGGTTGTTAACATATCATATCACACAAACATGGCATGCCACACAAACATGGAAAGAGGTGAATCATAAAGTAAACTATCAATGCTAGTAAATTTAAGTGAGGTAAATCGTAAACATGGCATATCACTAAGAACCCCACGACAATTTATACATTTGGTACTGTTCTGCCCTAAACCATATTTTAGGTTAGTTAACAACAACAAACAATAGCACCAACAAAATCTACATAAAATTATAGTCAAGTTACATATAAAGAACACCCCAAACGGAGTTACGGCTAAAAAGATACAAGCAACGCAAGTTATGAACACAATCTGCCAACATCAGGTAGCACACTTAAGAGCAATGCAACAACATGCTACATGTTGCCAACATGCGCATAAATGACATGGATTAACAATAGACATGAAAAGAAAGACATGTCATAAAGGTTTCATTTATATGTGCATCAAGAAATAATAATTATAACCCAAGAAAAAGCTAAATTATACTACTGGTTTAGGACTTGGTGAAATCAGGAAAACATGGCAAAAGGTTAATAACATGCTCTCTAAACAATAGGTAAATCAATATCAAACAAGCTCCAAAATAAACATGCAATACATCTACATGAAGCCTACATGATTCTCATGAGTTCACACATTGCATTTATGGTCAAAAGAAGCATGGATAAATATGTAGCAAGCACGCAAAACAGGTAAAACATATTCCAGACTTGGTAGAAATCAGGGTAGTTGACAGATAACAACAGGTATGCACTTTGAGAGCTCAACAACTATATGAAAAGTAGATAAATCATGGCATAGTAATACATGGCACAATAATATACATGATAAGGTGCAAAACATTCCATGGTAGCTAAAGCATATATGGCATGGATCATTAACTATAGGGCATCAAAGTAGAAACTTTATACAAACAACAACACATATTATCAGGGTCACCACTTTGGAGAAAGAAATAAAATAGCTATAGTAGGTAAACATGACAATGGAATGCATTTAATTGAAGTACACATGATGCTTAACACATACAAGAAAGAATTACTGGCATAGGCATCATGGATGTGACACAAACATCAAGCAAACTTGCAAGAAAATAACAGTCAGCAGCAATTAACAGTAGGTAGAAGTGTTTAACATGAATTTACACCAACAAGATGACCTCAAATCAATTAACTTACTCAAGAAAAAAGTTAGAGAACAGCAAGATGCACAATTTTCCCTTTGGGAGCAAAGTCATACGACCTACGGATCATTCGCAAACGTCCTCTCAAAACAGTACAACAGCAGGAAAATATAAAGACTTAGCAAAATAAAAGGGCTTGGGCTAGCCCAAGTGGCAAAGGAGGCGAGGGATACGCCGGCCTCGCCCTGGGCGATATCCAGGCCGTGGGATGGGTCGTGCTGGTGACGGGCTGGTGGGGAAGCTCGAGCCGGTCTGGTTCGAGCTGACCCGATGGCGGCCAGCGGCGGCGCGCTACGCCGGCGAGGTGGCGCAGGGCGAGGCAAGGGGAGGCCGGGTCGCCGCGGGAGGAGGTGGCGGCGGTGGATCCGGTCGGCGCTACGCTAGATCTGGTCGGAGATGAGGCGTCCTGATGGCAAGAGACTGTTAATACTCTCAAGTCTTGTTGGTTACCCCAAGTGCAGGGTGAGATATAGTGCAGCGGCAAGTTTTCCCTTGGCAAAGATACCAAGGTTTGTCTCCCATAGGACTCCGAAGGATTCAAGAAGGTGGTAAAGTGAAAAATGGCGCCGAGGTTGCTAGCTTCACCTGGACCTGCACACAGATACAAATAACTTTGCTCCCAACGAGTATAGAGGAGTTTTCAATTCCTCCGGCCTTGCTGTTTACAAAGGATCAACACAAGAGATAAAAGTGAAACTGAAAGTAAAGACTGAAAGTAAACTAAGGGTGTAAACACTGATGTGAAGATGGACCGGGGTCCCGTGATTTTCACTAGTGATGTCTCTCTCCCAAAAGAAGATAAAAGTGCTAGCGAGGTAAACAAATCACAGCTGGACAATTGACAGAATTATGAAGGCACCGCAATGCTAACTATGTTGCAAAGAAAGGAAGGGCTCAAAAGCAATGGGCAGTACGCCAAGGTAAGTAGACCGAAATCCAACTGCATCTACTACGAATCATCCACCATGAGATATCTATCCAGAACATCTCGCTGGTATTAAGTTGCGAATCCCACCCAAAGTGTAAACTCAAAGCAACAGACAACTGCATTAAAAGAACTTTGCGTAAAGTAAACAATCCTTCCACCCGCGGGTACAAGCACCGTTGTTTTATCCCTGGTGGCAACAGCACATCCCCTAGTCTCATGTTTCTGTCACTCAAGCTAGACATCAGGGGGCTGAACCCACAATCAAGCATAACGCTCCCTCTTGGAGTTGCAAGCAAACTACTTGGCCAAACCAAATACTGCAACGGAGAACATGCAAGAATTTACTCAAGAACAAAATATGAAAGATAAGAACCAAATATATTACTCATCACAATCTGAACATAGTCTCATAATCCATCAGATCCCAGCAAACTCAGCATAGCACCAACAGAAATTACAAACATGCCTCGATCAAGTGAGGCAGCTCACAAGGTCTCAAAAGTGGAAGCACAAAGAGGGGAGAGGTACATCACATAGCTACTGGTCACGGACCCATGGTCCAAGGGGGACTACTCACGGCACATCCGGGAGGCGTCCATGGCTATGGATGGTCGCCCGGAGGGGGTTCCTCCTCCCGGCAGGGTGCCGGGGCAGCTTCTCCAGGCAGCCCTGTTCTTGAAAAGGCGGCGAGGGCGGTACAAAGGCGAGTTCGCGGAAAAGACATCGATATTAGGGGTTTCCACCCCGAGGGATAAATATAGGCGGAGGGGGGTGTCGAGGGGACCCACCAGGAAGCCAGGAGGCCTCCTGGCGCGGCCTAGGGTGGGGCCGCACTAGGGACCCTCCTGGTGTCCTGGTGGTGGCCCCCCTCCGCTACTTTGGTGATTCCGGAAGCTTCCGGGTCGCTGATTTTTTATCTGATTTTTCCGGATTTTTTGGAGCACTTTTAATGGCAAGAAAACTTGAAATACAAAAACAGCAGAAAACAACAACTTCTGCTCATCAACATAAGCTTTTATCTTTCTTTTGTAGATCTTGATATTGTCCTTGGTGGTGGTGTTCACATCTGTCACCTTCTGAAGTAGTTTCAAGGCGTGCTATTTGAAGTCTTCATCGGTCTCGTCTTCGGCACGCTTTTGATAGTTATGAATCTTTTCAGTTTCAGCCCTATCTCTGGAATGCAAATCCTTCAGGTGGCTGATCATAGTTGTGATCATAGCTTCGATGGAGTCTGATATGTAGACTTCACCGAGATCAACCACTTCAGGATCTTCAGCTTCACATTTCTTCCAAAGAGATTCAGATACGCCCAAGTGATCCCATAGTTCTCCTTCACGTGGATTAGGAAATTGATGTCCACTAGGGAGATCTTTCTCAGCATGAGCTTCAGTCATCGAGATGCCTTTCTGCTTCGGCAGATTTGCTTCAGCAGAAGGGTCATGTCCACCACTGCCTTCTTCTGGGCAGCCTTGGCTGCTTTCTCAGCCTTCTTTGTTCTGAGACTATCAAGAGTAGCTTTGCGCTTGGCTTCATTTTCTGCTAACTGTTTAGCTTCAGCATCAGCTTTTTCTACGTTTTTTATCGGCTTCGGCGAGCTTTCGCTTCCTCTCATCCTTCTCAGAAGAAAACTTGGCAGAGTCAAGTGCTCTTTGCTTCCTATCAGCTTCTTCAACTTCCTTCTGCTTGATGGCAGAATCTCTGGCAAGAATGCTGCGATTGAGTGCCTCCTCGAGGTCTTTCTGTTGCAATTCTGCTTCAGTGAGATTTCTCTTCACTGAAGGGTTTGGAGATGTGGACGGTTTGGGCTTCGATGGGGTAGCAGATTTCTCAGTTTGCTTCTGCTTCGCTGGGTCGTGTCTCAGCTTCGAGTACCTCTCGGTGTTGAGGGTCTCAGCCGGTGGCTTGGAAGCCAAAGGCTTCGCAACCACCAAGTTGGTCATACCACTGGTGGGGCGAGCTGCGGGCTATCAGATGGATCCTGAATCTTTTTCCCTTTTGCAGCAGGCTTCTCTCCTAGCTTCTTCTTCAATGGAATTCGAAGCTTTTTTTCTTGGGAGGGGCAGGCTCTGACTCATAATCTTCTTCAGCTTCTGATTTGTTATCAGCTTCAGCTTTAGACTCATCTTGGATTGAGTCTTCAAGAAATGCTCGTTTCAGTCTCGCTTGCTCTTCGTCATTAGTGGCGGCGTGAGGGGGTGAAGCAGATTTCTTCTTCAGTTTGCGCTTCTTTTTCTTCGAGGTCCGGCCTTGTCCAGCAGCTTCAGCAGCGGCTAACTTTCCTGCTTTCTTCTCATCTTTGATTCGCTTTTTCTCAGCAGCGATTATCAACCTCTTTTGCTCTTCAGGATAATCATCCGGAGTCTTCAGTGTATTGGGGTGAGGATACTTTGGTGGTACTGGGTAGTAGAGATGACGATTTTCTTCAGTATACTTGCCACACATGTGTGAAGTATACAAGAAGGGTGGATTGAAGGTAAACTGCATTGCCCATTTCCAGTCAGGGATATTTTTGTATTTGTACCACTTGATGGCGCAGTAGCGTCGAATTCCTTGCAAGAGAATCTTTCACTGATCTTTTGTTTCTTCAAGAGGGGTGTTATATCCAAGTTGCGTCCGAATGGATTCGGGGATGCCTCTAGCATTGTTCTTTTCCTTCGTTCTGCCTCCTCTTTTCTTAGGAGCACTTTGTTCTGCTTCGTTGATGTGGTCAAGAACATGGGACTCATCACCGAAGCCCAAATCCTCAGACAACCTGTGAAAAAGCATAAGGGAACGAGGGAAAAAGACAAGTATGTACTAAGCACCAGCAAAAGTTTGGACCAAACAAAAGGGGTTTTGACAAGAGAATCAGTTGAACATGGGTGATGATTCCGGCCTGTTCTGAGCTAGATTTGGCACACAAACTTTCATCTGGAGACTACCAACCCTAGAACAGAGCAGAGGATATCGAAACCCTAACTGCTAACCTGAATCGGAGTGGGAAGCTTTTGCTCTAAACAAGTTTCCCAAGAGATTAAAGATCCAGCGGATCGAAAGAACCTATCGAAAACAACCTAAAACACTAAGAAAAATGCATCCAATCTGATAGAAGGAACTGGAACTGAAGATGAGAAGATTGGATCGAGCCCAAACGTACCCTAAATCAGCGACGAAGGGCGGCTACGGCGGCGAGGACGACAGCGCGGAAGTCCACGGCGGAGTCTTTCCGACAGTGAAGTGGTGAGGACGACGGCGCGGACGAGGAGAACGGCGGCGCGCGAGTGAGATTAGGGTTCCGGAGAGATTCGGGGACGGGTGGAATTTGGTGTTGCTGGGTGAGGGGTATATATAGGGCTGGCCTCACAAGGGTTGTCAGGTCATATCGGACGGCTTCCAGCGACCGACCCTCCGGATTCAATGGCGAGGATTTCATGGCGTTTCGCGAGAAAATCTCAACGACCCGGATTTGATGGGATATCAACGATCGAATAAAAATAATTCTTGGTCTTGAATAAAAACTTCGATAAAGTTAGAAGCATATGATTCAGAACTCAATGACGTTCGAAGCATAATACTTTATGTTTCAAATGTGCTCAACCATTTTGAACAGATAAAATAAGAGAGAAAAAGAACAGAGGGGGTAGGGTCCGAAACTTATCACCTTGAAGAAAAACCAACAACGAAACTATAGGTGATAAGCATAGAGGACTAAATTCAATGAAAATAAAAGATAGAAGTCGAAGAAAAAACTAATATCAAAACCAAAATCAAACACCAAAGTAAATGAATATATACAAGGAGGTAAAGGTTCGGTCTTACAGTACATTTCGTGAGTCCAAAATATTGAGCTCATACCTTAACGCACATAACCTTTTCTCATCCAATGGTTTCATGAAAATGTTAGTCAGTTGATCTTCAGTTCTGACATGACTAATCACAATATCTTCACGCTGAACATGATCACGAAGAAAATGATGGCGAATATCAATATGCTTCGTGCGAGAGTGCTCCACAGGATTGTGAGCAATTTTGATTGCACTCTCATTATCACATAGAAGAGGAATTTTCTGCACATGAATACCATAGTCCTTCAGCGTTTGCTTCAGCCAGAGAATCTGAGTACAACATGACCCAGCAGCAATGTATTCGGCTTAAGCAGTTGATATTGATACACAGTTTTGCTTCTTGGAAGCCCAACACACAAGTGATCTTCCGAGGAAATGACAAGTGCCTGAGGTAGATTTCCTATCAACACGATCACCAGCCCAGTCCGAATCAGAATATCCAATAAGATCAAACTGAGCTCCCTTGGGATACCACAAACCCAGGGTTGGTGTGTGAGCAAGATATCGAAGAATTCGCTTTATTGCAGTATGATGTGATTCTTTTGGATTTGCCTGAAAGAGAGCACAAATAAATACTGAAAGCATAATGTCAGGTCTAGATGCACATAAATACAAGAGAGAGCCAATCATAGACCGATATTTCTTTTTATCGAAGGCTTTGCCCTTTTCATCTGCATCTAGGAAGCCATTGATAGGCATTGGAGTCTTAATTGTTTTGCAATCAGTGAGTCCAAACTTCTTCAGGCAATCCTTGAGATATTTTTCTTGAGAGATAAATGTGCCATTCTTCTGTTGACGGATTTGAAGTCCAAGGAAGAACTTCAATTCACCCATCATAGACATCTCATATTTCTTAGACATCATTTTGGAAAATTCTTCGCTGATTTGAGTGTTAGGGCAGCCAAAAATAATATCATCTACATATATTTGACACACAAACAAATCACCATTATAAGATCGAGTGAAAAGAGTTGGGTCAGTTGTTCCTGTTTTGAAGCCTTTATTCGGAAGGAAATCCTTCAAGGTGTCATACCAAGAACGACGTGCTTGCTTCAACGCATAAAGAGCTTTGTACAACCTATACACCATGTCAGGATTCTTCGAGTCTTCAAACCTGGAGGCTACATAACATACACTTCTTCTTCGATTTCTCCGTTAAGAAAAGCATTTTTCACATCCATTTGATAAAGTAGGATACCATTGAAATTTGCAAAAGGAAGCATAACACGAATGGATTCGAGACGAGAAACTGGAGCATAAGTTTGCCGAAATCGATACCTTCGATTTGGGTGTACCCTTGTGCTACCAGTCGTGCTTTGTTTCTTACCACAATACCAGCTTCATCTTGCTTGTTGCGGAAAAATCCACTTTGTACCAATGATGTTGTGCTTCGTGGGATCAGGCCTTTCAACTAAGGACCAGACGTTGTTTCGCTTGAACTGGTTAAGTTCTTCGAGCATGGCAGTTAACCAATCTGGGTCCTTCATGGCTTCATCAAACTTTGTAGGTTCTAGCATGGAGACAAATGAAAAGTTTCCACAGAAGTTAGCCAAACGAGTACGAGAGCGAGTTGTTGAACGACCTGGTTGTTGAATTTCTTCAGGGCTCGAGTCAACATCAACTCTTCTTCGCACTCGAGTCAGTGCATTTTCAAAAACTTGTGGTTCTGGTTCTTATTCAGGATCATCATTTCCTTCGGGATCAATATTTCCTTTAGGATTTGCATTTCCTTCAGGATCTGCATTTTCTTCGTTCACAAGTTCTTCTTCATCCTGTACATCATTAGGTTCAGGATGTTGATCTCCAGCGCCCCGGGTAATGTGTGGGAACATTGGATCATCATCATCTTGATTTTCTTGACGTGACTTAGCTTCGACATGACGAATCTCTCCAATAGCCATGGACCTAATCAAGAGGAGGTTCATCTAGATCATGAGGCAAATGCTCCTTTTGAGAGCCATTAGTTTCATGAAACCTCACATTTACAGTTTCCATAACCTTCCCAAACACGGAGTTATACACTCTATAAGTGTGAGAGTTTGAGCCATAACCTAGTAGAAAACCTTCATGTGCCTTAGGGGCAAATTTGGAGCTATGATTCATATCTATAATGAAGGAAGGAGCACCAAATACCCTAATATATGAGACATTATGCTTGTTACCAGTGATAAGCTCATGTGAGGTCTTCTTCAAAAATTTGTGAAGGTAAACCTTGTTGATGATATGACATGCAGTGTTAATTGCTTCGGCCCAGAACCTGATAGGAGTCTTGAATTCAACAAGCATAGTTCTGGCCATTTCAATAAGAGTTCTATTCTTCCTTTCAACTACACCATTCTGTTGAGGTGTATAAGCAGCAGAGAATTCATGAGTAAAACCATGATCATAAATAAATTCTTCAATATGAGTATTTTTGAATTCAGTTCCATTATCACTTCGGATATGCTTCAGAGATAATTCATATTCAGTTTGAGCTCTCTTAGCGAATGACCTGAAAATTTCAACAACTTTGCTCTTGTCATGCAGAAAGAAAACCCAATTATAACGAGAAAAATCATCAACAATGAAGAGACCACATTTGTTTCCTCCCAGACTTGCATAATTTTGAGGACCGATAAGATCCATGTGAAGCAATTCAAGGTGACGAGTAGTGGTCATGATAGTCTTCGCTGAATGATGTTTCTTCGTGATTTTTCCAGCTTTACAAGCACTGCAGAGACGATCCTTATCAAATTTTACTTCTCTAAGGCCAATAACATGCTTCTTCTTCACTAGAGTTTGAAGATTTCTCATCTCTGGATGACCAAGTCTTCGATGCCATAACCAACCAGATGAAGAATTTGCCATTAAGCAAGTGGATACAACAGGGCCCGAAGAAAAATCAATGATGTATAAATCTCCTTTTCGGTAACCCTCGAAGACAAATGTATAGTCATCTTGTGAAAAGACAACACAACATGAAGCATAAAATAGAACAAGCATACCCATATCGCATAACTTAGAAATAGACATAAGATTATAACCAAGAGATTGAACTAGCATAACCTTGTCAATGTGCTTATCTTTCGATATGGCAACCTTACCTAAACCTAAAACTTTACCCTTGTTGTTATCACCGAAGGTAATGTACTTCTGAGAAGATTGAGATAGTTTTTCTTCGGTGAATAACTACTTGTCTCCGGTCATATGATTAGTGCTACCACTGTCCATGACCGATTCAGATCCACCGGAGACATAGCCCTGCAGAAGAATTAGTTCTTCTTAACCACCCACAAACGAGCAGGTGACTGAGAAGAGGTGGAAGCACTGGTGGAAGCAACATCAAATCAAACAGGTTTATATTTCCTAGGGGGACCATCAAGTACACCATAAATGTAAGTCCTTTGTGAAGGGTTAGGATATGAATGAGCATATGCAATCTTATCATTATTATCACGGTGATGGTAAGTATAACGACCAGTGCGATAGTATTCCTTTTGAGGAACATTTGATTCGGGCACCACTGAATCATTTCTCTCCTCGAGAGAATAAAAGTGTTTCGGCGGTACCAAAGACTTTCCCTACATAGAATGGTTACCAGGAAATTTCTCAATGAGTGACTTGCGCACCCAGATTTGTCTCTTATAGAAACCATTCTTTGGAGGGGCACCAATGTATTCGGCCAAAACCTTTCCTTCCTGGTTCTTGACAAGCTTGTAGTCAGAATCAAGTGATTCATCAACAATAGCCTTAGCAATTTTGTAGTTGTAACCTGAAAAATTAGCAATATCTATAGGCTTATCCTTCGCTAGAACCCATACTGTTTTTGGGTACTTCTCAGGTTCCTAGTAAGTGCCATCAGGGTTTAGCTTCCTTTCAAAGCCAACACCTTCATTCCAAGGATTCCTGTGAAGGAGTGCCTTCTTCAGGATATCACAAAGATGCTGGTGTCCCTGGACACTTTTGAACAAACATGTTTCAAACAAATCTTTCAACCTGAGGAGTTCCTCGGTAACAGCAGAGTTTTCCTCATCTGAGGCATTAGTGTCATCAATAATAATAGAAGCTTTTCCTTTGGAATCAGTTTTTCTTCGCTCCTGGCAAGTTAAGCAAGGTGAATCAGATTTATGATTTGCTTCAGAACCTTGTTGATCCATGAGAGAGACATTGATGTTTTCCAACTCTTCATGAGCCTCTTTCAGTTTTTTGAGAGCCATTTTCCTCTAAAGAAACTCATAGGTAAGCTTCTCATAATAAACTGAAAGAAGATCATGCCGAGAGGATAATTCTTCAAACTTCTCCTTCAGAGCAGCATGCTCATTAGTTAAAGTTTGACCTTTCTCTATCTCATCGATCAACAGGGTCTCTGATTTCTTAATGGTTTTTCTTAGCGAATCAAGTTCATCTTGTTGGATTGAAGCAATTTTAGCCAGTTTAGCGTAGATTATCTTAGAATCACTGTCATATGAAGAACAATCAGAAGTATCATAGGTAACTTTGGATAAAGATACATTTGCTTTGACCATAAAGCAGTACGCAGGAGTTTCATCTTCACTGTTGTGGTTGGTGAAGAATGAGCTTGAAGCACCAGCCGAAGCAAATGCCAATCCAGCAACACCATCAGACTCGGATCCAGCTGGAGATCTTGAGCCTTATTCAGGTTCGGATTCAGAGGCTTCTTCTTCAGAGTTCATCTCCTTTCCTATATAGGCCTTGGCACGATGAGAATTGCTTCGACGAGAAGAGCGTGACCTCGAAGAAGAACTCTCACGCTTCTTGTGATACTTCTTTCTATTGTCATCATCAGAATCCTTCTTCTTTTCTCCTCTTGAACTGGAATCATGTCTCTTTGACTCATAGCTTCTGGAGGATCCGTGAGACTTGCTTGAGGAATTTTATAGTGAATGCTTTGATTTGTTTTCAGTTTCCCACAATGGGCAGTCAGCAATGTAGTGGCCTGGTTTCTTGCACTTGTAGCAGCAGTTGTCTTTAGATGGAGAACTTCTTGAGGATGAACGGTGAGATGAGTAACTTGAGATCCTTGACGAGTAGTTCTTCTTCGGTGAAGAAAAACCTTTTCGCTGGAAGCGGTTGAAACGTCTCATGATCAAAGACAAATCCTTCCCAATGCTTGCAGGCTCATCAGATTCAACACCGGAAGCAGAACTAACTTCAGGTGAAGAGTGATGTGAAGCTTTTGCTTTTAGAGCATGTGATCTTCTTCGATAGCCATTTATATCATGTTTCTCATCTTGTTACATTTGAAAATTAGTTAGTCTCTCAAGGATATCAGCAGCAACAAGATTTTTGATATCAGTCCTTTCCTTGATCATCAGCACAATGTGATCAAAAGAATCATCGAATGAGCAAAGCAAAGTTCTCACTACCGAATGAGGAGTGATGTCATCAGCACCGAGGGAAATAAGCTCATTTGAGAGAGCATTGAGTCTGCTGTAAATGGAGTTGACTTTCTTGCGCTCGTTTCTCTTGAATCGATAGTATTTGCTGCGGAGAGTGTCAATTCAGGCATCTTTCTGAGTGGAAACTTCTTCTCCAATCTTTTCCAGATAGTCCCAGACACCTTTGGCAGATGGGATATTCTTCACTTCATGCTACTTTCTGCAGTCAAATGGTTGGTGATGAATACCCAGACTTCAGAATCAAGGTCCATCAGTTTTTCTTCAGCAGGAGTGATGGCCTTCTCATCCTTGATTGTGACTCCTTTCAGGACAAATTGCCAGGCACCTGAATTGATAGCCATGATATTTCTCTTCATTTTGTCCTTCTAGTAAGGATAGTCCTTCCCATTGAAAACAGGAATAGGTTCGCCAGAGCGAATAGCTGCGAAAGACATACTTGAAAGCACTCCAGGAGGTTCATCCAAAACACACAGAGTGTAGGGAGTGACTAGCTCTGAAACCAATTGAAATTCCAAGTACGTGATCAGAGGGGGAGGGGGTGAATGATCACTTCAAATTTTCGAGTGAAGCTTTGAAGTGAATCATAAACTAAGCAGGAAGGGATAGTAGAAACTCATAACAGGGAAGCAAAACTGGAAGAGAAACTAAATACAGCGAATCAAAATACATTAAAGCATAACTAGGAAGAAAATGCATTATGGAATGTAACTGCTTGAAGTAAAATGAACTATGACTCGGCGATGTTTGTTCGACCAGTTCACGCTCTGCAAAGCGCTACGTCTGGTTGGAGGGACTGGTGATTGAACACCTGGAGCAAAAATCTCTCCGTCCGTTGCTCCAGTGCACCAATCTCCTTGAGCCTGGCCAGTTTTGACTCGGGATAGATTATCAAGGGAATCTCCAAAACCTTTGACAAACTTGATCTTCGAGGCGACAATTACTCTTCGCTCTCTGAAGTCGACACTCTAACCGTCTAGGAGAATTGCAATTCTCCAAGATAAAAAGGCTAGAAAGCTTTCACCTAAGTCATCTCGAATCTACTCAGATCAATGGGACTTAGGCTTCATTGTTCTGGGTTTTGGGTTTTGCTTCCGTGGCGTTCTTGGGATGCTCTCTTCAGTCTCTCTCAGGAATATTTTCAGAGCAACCGCACGCAAATGGAGGAGGGGCCGGCGTATTTATAGTTGGCGATCCCGAGGTGCGAAATGACCGATTTGACCCGAAGCGACAGCTTCACGCGTGTCCATAATGGTCGGATTAGTCATTACAGCGCAACTTTACTTGCCGAACAAGTAAAGCTGACTCACGGACTAAGTTCTTCTTCAGAAACCAAAGAATGAAGTCTTTCTACCGAAACTTAACTCAGTGCACATGAGATTTCTTCACTCTGACTTCTCACTTTGTTTAGATTTGATCTGAGCATTTTCTCAAGAACTTCAGTGTCCACAAGCTAAAGACCCCTGTTGATTGTACGATTTGAACTATGACTCAAAGAACTGAATAAGAACTACACAAAAACATCTAAGTCTTGCGCCGTCTTCTTCATTTCCTTCGATGAGTTGGACTTCAGGACACGTTCATTTTTGGGGGGTCATCCTCCGTGATTAAGCTTCGCTCAAGGGGTAATTCTTCGATAACTTGAAAACCTTCCTTGAAGCTTTATCACCTAGCTTGTCCTTTAGACACCTAATCAGTTGTTTACACTAGAAAACATTGTTAGTTCCTCTACTGTCTTGTCCAACAATATCCAAAACACATGGAGGCAAAACTTTGCTCTTACAGTTTCCCTTGTTATTCCTTGGGTTGGGCTATCACACTATTATATTTTGTGGATGATATGATAGTCACCTAGGATCCGAGTACCGGGTATTGGTTTTAATATTGAGCATGCCTAACCGCGCGTGGGATGCTATGGGGTCCCATTTTCTTACCTACCTATATCCAAATATTTCTAGTGGTGGCACAAGCTGACTTACCTTTTGAAAACTGTGTGTGACTGGTTCCGCGGCCAGCAGACTTTAAACAAACCGGGCCAGTGGGTACATTGTTTCCTATTGGTCCAACCTTGGCCGGTGAGGGCCCGGGCCTCAGTTGAGTGCCCCCGCAAGACAAACCCAGTTGAGACGGAAGAGTCCGATCCGAGAGCCTGACCGATTTTTGGATTGGGTGTCGGCTCCCCGGGGGCCACCCGGATTTGTGCGTTGTTAGTTAGAGGGACCTGTCATTTCGGATCTCTCGGGACTAAATCATAAAATGGCTGCCTCTGATGGGTAGAAACTGATAGTGATGGGCATGCGTGCAGAGCCTTGTAATGGGCAGTTGGTACACCGCTGCAAGGTTAAATCTTTTCTAGAAGTCGTGTCCACGGTTATGAAAGACTTGGAACCTGCGTCTTGTTCATAGATAACATCTACTGAATCATAATTAGAACTTGATCAACGTGTGTGTGCCTTGACTGCTTCTTCTTCGTAGGGATGCGAGGAGGAGGACAAGGATAGGACAGGTGTTATGTTTGCGTAAGTAGGTGGATAGCAGACTTGTTGGAGGCGATTCGTCATCGAATGCTTCGCTTCTCATCTTACTCTAAAATAGATCGTTAGCCACTTCATATAATGCTAGTGCGGCTGCAACCTCAACCACTACCCCCATCTTACCGTGAGAAGTTAGTTATTTGATTGTGATATAGCTCAGCCCCTTCTTCTCTCTTTTATGTACTCTATGCAAACAATCTTGGACTACAGAGGTGCTTGTTGACCCTTCTTCTGGACGCTTGATACGTCCCAAACGTATCTATAATTTCTGCTTGTTCCATGCACTTTTATGTGACATTGATACATGTTTTGCTACACTTTTATATCATTTTGGACTAACCTAATAAATCAGTGCACCCAGTGCGGGTTCCTGTCTGCTGATGTATTTAGTTGCATTGATTTTTCGCCAATTTAAAATGCTAGAAAAATTCGGGAAAAATCAAAATAAAAATCTGCGTTTAGGAAGCTTCCGCAAGCACTGAAGGAGAGCCGAAGGGGGGCCACCCCCCTCCCAGGCGGCCAGGTGGCGCGGACCCACCCCTGGCCGCGCCACCAGGGCGCCTTGGAGGTGGGCTCCACCTCTTGTGCCCCCCTTCGGCCTATTTTTACCCCCCGTCGAGGAAACCCTCGTAGAGAATCTTGCATCGCGAATTACCTCTTTGTTCCGCCGCCACCACGCTCCGAAGATCAGGAGCACCAGAAGACCCATTCCAGGAACCCCGACAGAGGGGGGATGTGTAACAGCCCAGGATCTCAATAGGAATGATAGACTACTCATATCAATAAGGTGCACCTTCTTTTTCGGGGGCTCATCAGGAAAGAACTACCAGGTTAAGCGTGCTTGGCTTGGAGTAGTCTTGGGATGGGTGACCGACCGGGAAGTTGATTCCGGGTGCACACGAGTGAGGACAAAGTGTACAGAAAAGACTAGTTTTGGTTTGTGAGGACAGTCTAGATCCCAGGCGCACCAACCATGGAATCGGTGGTTAACCAGTTGGGAGTGGTCGGGGCGTTACAATTGGTATCAGAGTCGACCCTGGTGGTTACACGATGTGTGTGTCGATCGGTGAGGCTTACATGGGGTACATGTTGGATGGTTGCAACTGGCGCGCACAAACGTGTGCCAAAGGGGAACGTTCCTCCTGGGCCGACGGGGACGTCGATTCCTTTGAGGGGTGGTGTATTTAACTTCCCAGGATCTCAATAGGAATGATAGACTACTCATATCAACAAGGTGCACCTTCTTTTTCGGGAGCCCATCGGGAAAGAACTACCAGGTTAAGCATGCTTGGGTTGTAGTAGTATTGGGATGGGTGACCGACCGGAAAGTTGATCCCGGGTGCACACGAGTGAGGACAAAGTATGCAGAAAAGACTAGTGTTGGTTTGTGAGGACATCCTAGATCCCAGGCGCACCGACCATGGAATCAGTGGTTAACCGGTTGGGAGTGGTCGGGGCGTTACAGGATGGACCTCCGGGAGCCTCTCCACCATCATGGACGCCTCCCGGATGTGCCGTGAGTTGTCTACCTTGGACCATGGGTCCGTGATCATTAGTTATGTGATGTCTTCTCTCCACCTTTTTTCTTCAATGTTTAGACCTTGTGAGCTGCCCTACATGATCAAGGCACCTATGTAATTTTCCTGCTGTTGCTAAGCTGTGTTTGCTGGGATCCGATGGATTATGAGATTATGTTCAGATCGTGATGAGTTATATATTTGGTTTACCTTATATATTTTGTTCTTAGTAATTCTTGCATGTTCTTCGTTGCTGTTTGTTGCTTGGGCCAAGTAGTATATAGTAACTCCAAGCGGGAGCATTATGCATGATTGTGGGTTCATGCCCCCCGATGACTAGCTCGAGTGAAAGAAACATGAGTCTAGGGGATGTGTTGTTTCCACCAGGGAGAAAACAACGGTGCTTGTAACCGCGGTTGCAAGGATTGTTTACCTTACGCATATATTGTTAATGCAATTGTCTGTTGCTTTGATTTTACACTTTGGGCGGGGCTCACAACTTAATACCAGCGAGATGTTCTGGGTAGATATCTCAAGGTGGATGATTAGTGAGTAGATGCAGATGGATTTCAGTCTAGTTGTCTTGGCGTACTTCCCATACTTTTGAGCACTCTTACTTTCAAGTAGCATAATTAGCATTGCAGTGCGTTTATAATTTTGTTAATTGCCCAGCTGTAATTTGTTCACCCTGCTTAGGTTTCCTATCGTCTTTTGGGAGAGACATCACTAGTGAACCTCACGGGACCCCGGTCCATATTTCCACCACTATTTACACCTCCACTTTACTTTATTTCTTTTACTTTCTGTTGCATTTATCACTACTGTCTACCCTTGCATTTGAACCTTTGTAAACAACAAGGCCGGAGAGATTGACAACCTCTCTGTACTCGTTGGGAACAAAGTTATCTGTTGCTGTGTGCAGGTCCACGTCAACTCTCGCGCTAGCAAGTAATTTCTAGGGCCGCTATCACCTACTTGTCTTCGTTCGAGTCCTACTGGTTCGATGACATTGGTATATTCACCGAGGGAAATTTGCTACTAAGCTACATCTCAACCTTCCACTTGGGGTTACCAATGAGGGGCGAGAAGCCATCAACGCTTTGTGGAGACTCGAGGACGATTAGTTAGGCGGATCCCGGAGGAGAGCATGGACCCGTGTGGTTATGGGGATGGTGTGTTTTACCTTTCCCACTAGGCATTTGATTGTAGTCTATAATCAGACATATATCTTTCGCTGATGTATTGCATTAAGGAAGTTGTATGCCGATTGTATGAGATGTTGTATCCTTGTAGCTGTAATGTTGTGATGTCATGTTGAAATTTGAGACATATGGCTTCGTCATATGTCGTGGTGGGTCTGATATGTGCTTCGTCCTCGAGTTTGGACGGAAACGTCCAGATCTAAAACAGTACCGCATATTGGCTCTTTCAACTTGGTATCAGAGCCATACTGACCATAGGATCCATTCTCTGGTCGAAGTCGAGTCTAGAATTTTTTTTTATTTTGTAGTTACTAAGCTAGTTATCGGAGAGTAGGATTATTTTTCCTCCTTACCCTTTCTCTGGTCAGGACAAGTGCCGTAAGTGTTTTAATTCTCGCCTTATCCCCTTCAAACTCTAGGATATCGAGTAAGTGGAGTTTCGGAACCGTTACAGTGCCTTGCTTGAAGAGTATTGTCTCTATTCCGATCTGAGGTTTTGGAAAATCCTGTAGTACCTTCAGTTTCTCCGACTCCGAATAAAATCTTGGTCATCCATCACCGTTCGTCCTTTTGCATGGTGTCTTCACGATTTTGAGTGGGAACACTATCCTTTTGTTTCGGTTCTCGCTGTCGTTCTTCCTCTTGACAGCGGATCGTTTCGTTATTCCGACGTTGCCACCTCACTACGGAAGATTATCTCGACGGAAGGACATCGTGCGAGATGGAGCAGAGTCCCTTGTTGGTGGTATTGAAGAGAGTCACCTCTTTTCTCTTCCCCCTCTCCCCTGGATCGTACTGGATCTCGGGATGAGATCCCTTGTTGTCGGTGTTGTATTGTAACAGCCCAGAAATTCCACCATAATTAATTTTTTTATTTCTTGCTATATTTTGTTGGTTGCTAGAATTGTTTGTAGTATTTGATTCGCCAATTTATTAATTGGTGAATATATTTCCCCTCCTTCTCGTACCGGGATGCCTGACCGAGCCTTTCCACCATGGCATACGACCCTTTTGCGACACCGGGTTTCACCCGAGCATCATCGCAACTTCTAGCACCAGACCAGCCATGGCCATCGGAAATGAAAACCCTGTTTATTTAATAAACATATTATTTTATTGAGCGTCGGAAAAATGTTCTCGGTATGGTTTCCAAGGGAGGTATAAGTGACCAGCTCGCCGCGCCTAGCACATGGTTCGATGTTTCATCTGAATCAGAGGTCGTATGGACTCCGGGCGGTCAGAAACGTAACCGTCGGACGCGAGAGAGAGAAACCGTGGGCGTTTGCATAAATCTGCCAGCCAGCCAGCCTATAAATAGACCACCACTCTCTCCCACCCATTTTAGGGTTTCCCCTAATACAATTTGCAGCCAGCCCCCTCTAAAAATTGCCAGATATTATCCAAACCCCTCCCACCAGCCGAAACCCTAGAACCCGGCGACCGAGGGGCCCTTCGATCCAGATCTGACGGCTCACGAGCCGCCATGTCGCCCAGCCGACCTCCACCTCTAGTTCAGGCCTCATAGGGCCCTAGCCAGCGTCGCAAGCCCGCTCAGGCCCATCAGGCCGGTCTAGCACCACCGCCTCCCGTGGACACGCCTCGCGCCTCCGGCCGCCGATGACCATCGCACCACCTCGCCGCCCCGGTGAGCCGCTCCTCCCCCGTGTGCCTCTCTTCTTCTCCCTCTCCTCCATCCTCACCTCGCCTCTCTCTCTCTCTCTCTCCAGAAGGTCATCGCGCCGCCACCTTCCATGGCCGTGGGGCCATAGAGCTCATGCCGTCGCGCCGAGCTGCTTGCCTCACCGCCTGAGGACCCTCTCATGCACCCCCTGGACCCTGACGCCGCCCAACCCGGCCTCCTCGGCTGATGGCTTCTCGCCCCTCATTGGTTACCCCAAGTGGAAAGTTGAGATGTAGCCTAGCAACAAGTTTCCCTCGATGAAGATACCAAGGTTATCGAACCGGAGGACTCATCATTATGCAAGTAGGTTTCAACGGTGCCAGATATTGAGTTGTCGGATGGAGATGAGGTTGACGTGGACCTTGAAACGTCCAAAATGTATCTATAATTTTTTCTTGCTCCATGCATGTTTTGGGTGATATTGCTATGGTTTTGATACACTTTCATACACTTTTGATCATATTTGGACTAACCTATTAACTCAGTGCACCCCAGTGCTAGTTTCTGTTTTCTGCTATCTTTTTATTTCAGGTTTTCCCATTACATAAAATGCCAGAAAAATTCTGGGAAAAATATATAAAAAATCAGCGCAATAGAAGCTTCCAGAGCTCTGAAGGGGGCCCGGAGCGGACCAACCAGGGCTCCAGGTGCCTTTGGGCGCGGCCTAAGGTGGGGCCATGCCAGGTGGCCTCCTGGAACCTTGGTGGCCTCCTGGCTGCCCCCTTCTCCTATATATTTCCTTTGTCCTGAAACCCCAGAGGACAGAACCCTTTTTCGCGATTTCTCCTCCGTTCCACCGCCATCGCGCTTCCAAGATCGGGAGCACCAGAAGACCTCTTCCCGGCACCCTGCCGGAGGGAGGATTGACCTCTGAGAGCTTCTCCACCACCATGGACGCTTCCTGGACGATCCGTGAGTAGTCCAACTTGGACCATGGGTCCATGATCAGTACATTTGTGATGTTCTCTCCCCCTCTTTGTTCTTCATGGATTAGACCTTGTGAGTTTCCCTACATGATCAAGGCACATATGTAATTCTTTCTGCTGTTGCTATGTTGAGTTTCCTGGGATCTGACGGATTATGAGACTATGTTTAGATTGTGATGAGTAATACAGTTAGTTCTTCTCCTTCTATATTTTTGTTCTTGAGAAATTCTTGCATGTTCTCTGTTGAGGTTTATTGCTTTGGCTAAGTAGTAGGTTGTGGGCACCCCGGACTATATGTCCGAAGCGACCAGTTGTGTATACAGTCATGCTCCCATGATCAGTTCGCATGACACACAACTCGACATGGATATCATAGTCTCAATGTTCATACAATACCGAATACAAGTCATACAACAATAAAGTCTTACATGGCCTCATCGGGCTCAATAGCAGCGGAAAAGCAAAAGCATCAAAGGCACGGGCGACACAATACACAGGGTAGATCTGAGCATAACATGTCCTAGTAGTCGCCGGTAGTATCGTCGTCATATACCTGCTCCCCAAGCCTGACCGATGGAATAACCACGGACAAAGCCATGAGTACATACAAAGTATTCGCAAACCACCTAAAGAAAGAAACAAAGTTTTTCATACGAAAATAATAGGATGGCTATATGGTGGAGTTTTTCATAGGGATTTTCTATCTACTCAAGATCATTATTAAGTTGGCAAAATTTTAACACTTGGCAGATTTTATTTCCCCACAGTGTACTTGGATAAGTCAAGTCCAACCTTTTTCCAATGACACATCATCGTCGCGATCCATAAACTCGGTACCGGCTTTCTCATCTATTCCCCACAAAGTTTGGCCTCACTAGCTGTCCATGACCGTGGACTCCGGCTACTCGAATAGATTTACACTCTGCAGAGGTTGTACACTTTACCCACCACATTCGATACATCCGCCGTGTGCCCCCACGGATCGTCATACTTTAGTATGCGGGTCTTGGATAATCGACCTTAGTTTTCCCCTTGTCTGCCCTAGTACAGGTGAATCCACCCCTTGCGTACTGCATGGACTTTCCGTGTGACAGGTCATGCTCCTCTTGGACCCGAGCCTGCACCATAGTCGAAGAGAACCAAGGTTCCTTCCGACACTAAGCCTAGCGAATTTCACCCATCGACTTCGAGGGCTATCGGATTCGTGGAATCACGCATCCATGTGTAGTTATAGGACCCCCGTACTAAGACAAACAAGCTTCCAACTAGCCCTGTCCCATACAAGAGTATAGTGGTTGTACTGCAATGCTAGATTTTGGCGGCACAAATAGAGAGTCCCTCCAGACTTTGCCCATGTCGGACGATGTTCCACAATCCCGGCTATACCACCTTCTTAGGTGAATGTCGTACCAAATAGGATGATGTATGACTTTCCAAATTGTTTTGTAGTGCTAAATACTAGAGCTGAGTGATGGTCTCGACATAATGCCAGGAACATCGGGGTTCTACTTAGTTTTTCCCAAATAGGTAGGCTATGGGGTGGTGTGAAGTTTTTCGAATATAACTAATACAATCCCAAAACATTTGAATATAATACTAGCATGATACAGTATAAATGATACAAAGAAAGTAAAAATGGGTACAACGTAGTTTGAGTTTTGACGGTGGCTTGCCTTCCTCGGCGATGTACCCTGGATCGGCTTCTTCGGTGGCAAGGGAGGAGTCTTCACCTGCAACGTACGGCGTATCGTCTACACGTTGCGGAAGAAACAAATTCACCATTATAATCGGGCAAAACAAACAAGGCACACAACACTCATCTTCACTATCAAACAACAAGTAAATAAAAGAACCATTTGTACTAGCATTGAAATACTACATCAACACTTCAAGTCGAAAACCACAACAAGGCACTGGAATAAATTTAATAGGATTACCACATCAAGAGTATATTAAAGCAATTCTTAACTTGAGTTATGTTAAGTTATTCACTAACAACTTATTAACTTGTTTTATTTCCATAACCAAGTTCATAGCAACAACATACTGACCATATGCTAGTTTAATATTAAACTATCAACCAAATAGTACTAACATAAGTTACAAAGGAAATAACTGGCAATATTAATAACAATAATAATAAAACGGGTCACAAATTTATTTAAGCCAAATAATATTCTACACATACAGAAAAATCAAGAATAATCACAGGAGTATATAAAAATCAACATTACATTTTTAGGGTTAACAGTGATTTGATTAAAACTATTCTTAGCAGCTAAAAAGCACAATTAACTAGTTTAAACTAAAGCAATTAATTTGATACTGCATAAAAATTATTGTAAACATACTTAAAAATAAAACACAATTTTCTAAGACACACAAAAATTATTTCATAATTTTCTGAGCTACGGTTATTTGTTTAGAATTATTTAAGTGCTGCAGTTTATGAAAAAGAAAAAGAAAAATGACAGCCGGCCCATGGCTATTTGGCGCATACGGGCACTGTTTCTTTTTTATTACTTTTTTTTTCTTTAAACGGGCCGAGCCCAGCGCAGCAGTAAGTTTTTTTTTAAAACGACGGGGTATGGGGCTAATCTGGCCGTTGGATGGCGCCTGATCGGACGGCCGTGGGCCATCTTCCCCACGAGCTCGGTCCTGACCAGGGCCGACGCAGGCCATGGCGCAGGGGAGGTGCAGGGGCCTCGCCGGTGGCCCTCCGGCGGACGGAGGCCGGTGGCAAGTGGCGGCGGGGGTAGGGGCGGCCTGGGGGCTCCGTTTTTGCCCTAAAAGGGGCCGCACAACGTGGAGTTTTGTGGGGCCCATGGTGTACAGTAGGGGGCTCGAGGCGCTCACTGGAGTTGCTCGGGTCGGCGGTGGACGGCGGGAGTTTGCGGCGGGCCTAGAGGACTGCGAGGGCGGTCCGTTTTTGACGAAGACGGCGGCCGGGGGCGACGGGGTTGACCACGGGTCGGGTTAGACGGCGGCGTGCAGGGGCTTCTTCGGCTCGGGGTCGTCGGGGCTCGGGGCGGTCGGCTCCTCCAGGCAGCGGCTCCTCGCCGGTGTAGCTCCAGCGTGGGGTGGAGAGGGGGCTCGCCGGCCGGCCCTCCCGCCTTCTCTCTTCTCTTCCTCCTCCTTCTTCCTTGCTTCTCTTCCTTCTTCTTCCCCTCGGTTTCTCTCTGTCTCGGGTGAGCGGGTATGGTGAGGCGCTGGAGTGAGGTGGAGTGAGGTGAGGAGGGGCGCTGGGGTGGGGTTTTATAGCGAGGAGGGGAGGGGAGTGGGCGCTCCGTCCTCCTCGCCTACTGGCCAGTCCAAGCGGTGGCGAGGGCTTGCGTCACCGGGGAAACCTGGGGGTGACGTCAGAGGAGGGAGGGTGGCATGCGGGCTGGGGAGAGAGGGAGATTGGCTGCGACCCAAGTAGTGTAGGTTTCCCTTTTTTACTGTTAGTAATTATCTTGCAAAATTCTACTTCTGTTTTTATTTAAGTTTGAATAAAAGTTTCAAACCCAAATCTTCTAAATACTTTTAAAACTTACAGAATTATTATTATAATTGTTTTTGGAAATTATAGAATATTTAATAAGGTTTATAATATTATTACTATTATAATAATAGCAAATGATCATTTAGCACAATTTAAATATTTTAATTAAATATCTTTTGCTATAGAGATATTTTTAATTATGTAAATAGTGAATTTTCATAAAGACAAGAATTTATTTGGGAGTCATTTTATTGGCTTTAATTATTTATGGGTCACTAAATGTGGTAGTTTGAGGTTTGGTGCTGTGAGTTTGTACCACTATTTAGGTTGATTCTTTAGTCATGGAAAGGCAACATCATAAGGAAAAGCAATATTAAGCATGGCAAGACAGGGCATAGAAATCAAAGCAAAGCGTAGCCAAACAACACAAGTAACAAGCACGTATGATATGTCACTCTTACCATTATCACATCTCAACCAAGCAAAGTTTTTGTTATCCCTAATTTTTGGCTACAATAACAAGGTAATAAAAGTCGGGATGTGACAGACCTTCCCCCCTTAAAAGAATCTCGTCCCCGAGATTCTCAAGCTAGTGAAGAGATGCGGGAACTCGCGCTTGAGGTAATCCTCCCATTCCCAGGTGGCTTCCTCCTCTGTGTGGTTTGTCCACTGGACCTTGTGGAACTTGATCGCGCGCTTTCGGGTGACTCGGGTGGCTTCTTCCAGGATACGAAGGGGTGTCTCGCGGTACATGAGATCCTGGATGATGTCCACCATGCGATGATCGATGTTCTTGAAAACATCGGGCTTGTCTGGCACCTCCAGACACTTCCGGAGCTGCGATACGTGGAAGACGTCGTGCACATCAGATAGCTCTGCTGACAGCCTCAACTGATAGGCAACTTGGCCTCGTTTGGCCATCACCTCAAACGGTCCGATGTATCGGGATGCTAGCTTTCCCTTCACATGGAATCGCTGCATTCCCTTCAATGGAGTGACTCGGAGATACACAAAATCTCCAACTGCAAAAGTCACCTCTCGACGCTTGGGGTCGGCATAACTGTTCTGACGAGACTGAGCGGTCTTGAGGCGCTCACGAATCAACTGAACCTGCTCTTCGGCCTCTTTCAGAACATCGGGTCCGAAAATCTTCCCTTCTCCGGTCTAAGACCAGTTCAGGGGCCTGCGACACTTCCTTCCATAAAGAGCTTCAAATGGTGCCATCTGCAAACTCGACTGGTAGCTGTTGGTGTAGGAGAATTCTGCATAGGGCAAGCAGTCCTCCCACTTGGAACCGTAGGCTAGAGCACATGCGCGGAGCATATCCTCTAGTATCTGGTTCACTCGCTCAGTCTGGCCTCCAGTCTGCGGGTGATAGGCTATGCTGAATGTGAGCTTGGTTCCTAGTGCCTCCTGGACTTGCTTCCAGAACCTCGAGGTAAACTGGGTACCTCGGTCACACACAATCTCCTTCAGGACTCCGTGCAGGCATACGATCCTCGACATGTACAATTCTGCCAGCTGGTCTCCTCGGTAGGTGGTTCGCACTGGGATGAAGTGCGCTACCTTGGTGATACGATCGACGATAACCCAGATAGAGTCATGTCCTTTACTCGACCTCGGTAGACCTGTGATGAAGTCCATGCCTATTTGTTCCCACTTCCATTCAGGAACTCGGAGTGGCTGCAATAGTCCTGCAAGTCTCTGATACTCTGCTTTCACTCTCTGGCAGATGTCGCACTTGGCGACATACAAGGCAATTTCACGCTTCATACCGTGCCACCAGAACAAGTCCTTCAGGTCTTAATACATCTTAGTCCCTCCAGGGTGGATGGAGTAAGGTCTATCGTGAGCTTCCTTCAGGATAGTGAGCTTCAACTCCTCTATTTCTGGCACACACAATCGGCCATCGAACCAAAGAACTTCGTTATCATCTATCGTGAACTTTCGGGGCCTTGCCGAGGAGCATCTTCTTCTTGATTCCCTCGATACTATCGTGTCCCTTCTGTGCCTCCTTGATCTGATCAAATAGAGTCGGAGTCAGCTCGAGGTGAGCCAGAAAACCGGGTGTAACAAGTTCCAAACCCACCTTCTCGAACTCCTCGTGCAGAGCTGGCTGCGTCTCTCTCATCATCACATTAAGTGTGCAGGGCTTGCGGCTGAGGGCATCTTCTACCACATTGGCCTTGCCAGGATGGTAGTGAATCTCGAGATCGTAGTCTTTGATCAACTCGATCCATCTCCTCTGGCTCATGTTCAACTCCTTCTGCGAGAAAATGTACTTCAGGCTATTATGGTCCGTGTATATGTCGCAACGGTGACCCATCAGGTAATGTCTCCATCTCTTGAGAGCAAGCACAACAGCGGCTAGCTCCAAGTCATGTGTTGGGTAGTTCAACTCGTGCGGCTTCAACTGTCGTGACAGGTACTCAATCACCTTTCCCACTTGCATAAGAACGCAACCCAAACCACTCTTCGATGCATCGCAGTACACATCAAAGCTCTTGGTCAGGTCAGGCATCGTCAACACTGGGGCGGATACCAATCTCCTCTTCAACTCCTGGAAACTGGCTTCACACTTTTCCGTCCACACAAACTTCTGGTCCTTCTTTAGCAGCTGGGTCATGGGTCGGGCGATGCTGGAGAAGCCTTCCACGAACTTGTGGTAGTATCCCGCTAGTCCGAGGAATCCTCTAACTTCAGTCTGAGTGGTTGGAGCTGTCCAGTCTATGACGTACTGAATCTTGGCGGGGTCGACGGATATTCCTCCTTCTGACAATACATGTCCCAAAAATCCGACTTCCTTGAGCCAGAACTCACACTTGCTGAACTTGGCATACAACTGGTGCTCACGCAAGGTCTCGAGGACTAAGTGCAAATGATCGGCGTGCTCTTCTTCGGTCTTGGAATATATCAGGATGTCGTCAATGAACACCACCACAAACTTGTCGAGATACTTCATGAAGATCTTGTTCATGAGATTCATGAAATTGGCCGGGGCATTGGTAAGTCTGAAAGACATGACAGTGTACTCGAACAAACCATAGCGGGTCGTGAAAGCTGTCTTGGGGATGTCCGACTTGCGGACCTTCAACTGGTGATATCCGGTCCTTAGATCGATCTTGGAGAAGACTCGGGCTCCGTTCAACTGGTCGAACAGATCCTCGATCTTGGGGAGCAGATACTTGTTCTTGATGGTCACTTCGTTCAGCTTACGGTAGTCCACACACATGCGTATGGTGCCGTCTCTCTTGTCCACAAAGAGAACTGGCGAACCCCAGGGTGAAGCACTGGGTCGAATCAGTCCCTTCTGGAGCATGTCATTCAGCTATTTCTTCAACTCAACCAGTTCTTCAGCATTCATCCGGTAGGGTCTCTGTGCAATAGGGGCTGTGCCAGGCACTAACTCGATGATAAACTCGATATCCCTATCAGGCGGCATACCGGGTAGCTCCTCCAGAAAGACGTCCGGGAATTCACACGCAACATTCACCTCTTCAAGTGGTGGCACCGAGACACTCTGATGACAGAAGGCTCGGGCAGTCTCTTCCTTGTCGGTGTACTCTATCTGAACTCCATCGGCACTTGTGAGGTTGACTGTCCTCTCAGTGCAATCTATCCGGCCTCGATATCTGGACAACCAAGTACCACATCTATACCTTCTGTCCCTAACACGATCAGGTCAGCTGGGAACTCGACTCCATGAATCGCTATGGGAACTCCGTAACAAGCTAAACTGGCTCGGGTTTTGGATCCAGGTATTTGGACTATCATGGGCCTCCTCATTTCACTAGGTGACAACATACTTCTATCCACAAATGTCTTCGTAACAAACGATTCTGATGCACCAGAATCGAACAATACTTGAGAAGGTACTAAATTAGCTGGAAACATACCCAAGATAACATCTGCTGCCTCCAGGGCTTCCTCGGCTTGCACATGGTTCAGACGTCCCTTGGCGGCGTTGGGCGCACCGCGCTGGGCATTGTTTCGGCCGGGGTTCCCTCTGGCTGGTGCTGGAGCATTGGGGCGTGGGGCAGCATTCGCCTTATTGGTCCAGGTAATGGCATCGTGACCCTTCTGGCCACACTTGAAGCAGATCACTTCTGATGCAGGATCGCGGGGAACTCCGCCTGCTGGGCGCGGAACTCCACCAGGGCGAGCAGGATCACTGGGGCGTGGCGCTGGGTAAGGGCTCCTTTGAGCCTGGGGTGCTGGCCTTGGTGGCTGTGTTGGACGCAGTCGGGGGTTGCTGGATCTACCCTGCTGCATCATGTGGCGCTTGCGGTTCTCAGAGGCCGTCTTGAGCTTGCCCTCCATCATGATAGCAGCATCGGCAAGAGACTCAAGATCGGGGAACTGCATGGCCACCAGGACAACCTGCAGCTCATCGTCCAATCCATCCAAGAAACGGTCCTTTCGCTTCTCCTCGGTGTCCACCTCCTCCGGGGCATACCTCGACAGCTGAGTGAAGCGGTCAAGATATCCAACCACAGTCATGCCTCCTTGCTTGAGGTGGCGGAACTCGTCCTTCATCCTCCTGATTAGTTCAGTCGGGATGTGCGCCTTCTTGAACTTCTCGGAGAACTCCGCCCAGGTGAGTACTTGCCCCTCAGGAAGACGGGCACGCACTCCTTCCCACCAGCTCCTTGCGGTGCCGGTGAGATAGTGGGTGGCATACAGGACCTTCTCGTTGTTGCCAACAGCGACGACAGCGAGGTTGTTCTCCATGGTGCGGAGCCAATCCTCAGCATCCAAAGGCTCCTTCGTCTGCGAGAACACGGGCGGGTTGGTGTTCTGGAAATCTCGGAGCCGAGACCTGGGCTCTTCATTCCCACCAGCTCCTCCGCCTCCTTGGTTGGCATTGGTGGCGGCCTGTACTAGCTGCTGAATTGCAGCCATGTTCGCCTGGCGCTCATCACGAGCGGCCTGGCGCTCCTCCATCAGCAATCGCAGAAGCTGCGCCATGTTCGGGTCGGGTGGTGGCGGTGGGGCGTCACCGGATCCACTTGGATTGGCGTGGGAGCTTCTCGGCATCCTGAGGTTGTTGCGCAAGATAAGAGGGAATTTAGTCTACAAGGGGGTAAGTCCCTAACAATCGATTTATCACACACAAGCAAGACTTATAAAATAGGTAATAATCATGCAACTAGCAATCACCACATGGTAGCAAAACGATAGCATAAGTCTCATGCATAATCAGGTCTTACAGGTAACCAACCACACATGCAACGTCTAACGCAATCTCCAAAAGGGCATCCAACAACTCCTCATCATCAGTGTCCGGAACCTCCTCGTACTCCTCATCCATCCATTCCTCATCATCACTGATATGAGCGTTCTCCCCCTTCTGGATGTCCTCGCCATCATCCAGAGCATCAATCTCATCCTCCAAATCGTCGCACTTGCGCTTCAGGCTTCTGGTCTTCTTCCTCAGCATCTTGTTACTCTCCTCCAGACTGGAGACCTTGTCCTGCAGCTCCTTGATAATCTTGTCCCGAGTCTCCAGCTCGATGGGGGCGACGGGGGCGGGACCCTCGGTCTGGAGGTTGTAGTCATGCTTGAACCGGACCTCATCCAGCTGAGCCTGAGTCAGAGCCAGGTGTCTCTCTAGAGCGAACAAGTGGTCCTTCAGGACCGGGTGAAGCACACTAGGAGTGGGATCTCCCTCACCATCGCGCATCCCGTAGTGACGGAACCGCGTGGTACCCAGCTCATACTGGTGAAACCTCACAAGGCAAGCAATCGCCTCCTGTCAAGCTCGGCCCAGACCCTCCTCCCAGTTACGAGCATACACCGTGAAGCTGATAGGATCCGACCGTGGGGTCACCTCCGAACCTCGGAGCACACACCGCACAATCAGGCGGAGCTCAGTATCCTCCCCACTGGTGATCTGGAAAGCCCTGAACTCCACAGCTGGGCAGTGAACGAGCGCAAGCAGATCCATCAGATCCTGAGCAAAGGGCGTCTTCCCAGCCTGAGTCAGCTGGAGGTGGTGCACAGGAACTCCTGCCATCTACAAGTTTTAAGAGTTTAAGTTAGATGACAAGTGTGCAAAATTTTATCATATTAAAACATTTAATAGTTTACTATAGAGGGTATAAGAGAGATAAGCATTCTATACTATGCATTTGACCATCTCTTTAGTTTAGAAAATAGTTTTTGATTCCCCCCCCATCCTATATACCGACCAACCTAACTAGGCTGCTATGTTCGGAACAGAGGCTTTGATACCAAGTCTGTGGGCACCCTGGACTATATGTCCGAAGCGACCAGTTGTGTATACAGTCATGCTCCCATGATCAGTTCGCATGACACACAACTCGACATGGATATCATAGTCTCAATGTTCATACAATACCGAATACAAGTCATACAACAATAAAGTCTTACATGGCCTCATCGGGCTCAAATAGCAGCGGAAAAGCAAAAGCATCAAAGGCACGGGCGACACAATCCACAGGGTAGATCAGAGCATAACACGTCCTAGTAGTCACCGGTAGTATCGTCTTCATATACCTGCTCCTCCAATCCTGGCCGATGGAATAACCAGGGACAAAGCCGTGAGTACATACAAAGTACTCGCAAACCACCTAAAGAAAGAAACAAAGTTTTGCATAGGAAAATAATAGGATGGCTATATGGTGGAGTTTTTCATAGGGATTTTCTATCTACTCAAGATCATTATTAAGTTGGCAAAATTTTAACACTTGGCAGATTTTATTTCCCAAAGTGTACTTGGATAAGTCAAGTCCAACCTTTTTCCAATGACACATCATCTTCACGATCCATAAACTCGGTATCGGCTTTCTCATCTATTCCCCACAAAGTGTGGCCTCACTAGCTGTCCATGACCGTGGACTCCAGCTACTCGAATAGATTTACACTCTGCAGAGGTTGTACACTTTACCCACCACATTCGATACATCCGTCGTGTGCCCCCACGGATCGTCATACTTTAGTATGCGGGTCTTGGATAATCGACCTTAGTTTTCCCCTTGTCTGCCCTAGTACAGGTGAATCCACCCCTTGCGTACTGCATGGACTTTCCGTGTGACAGGTCATGCTCCTCTTGGACCCAAGCCTGCACCGTAGTCGAAGAGCACCAAGGTTCCTTCCGACACTAAGCCTAGCGAATTTCACCCATCGACTTCGAGGGCTATCGGATTCGTGGAATCACGCATCCATGTGTAGTTATAGGACCCCCGTACTAAGCCAAACAAGCTTCCAACTAGCCCTGTCCCATACCAGAGTATAGTGGTTGTACTGTAATGCTAGATTTTGGCGGCACAAATAGAGAGTCCCTCCAGACTTTGCCCATGTCCGACGATGTTCCACAATCCCGACTATACCACCTTCTTAGGTGAATGCCGTACCAAATAGGATGAAGTATGACTTTCCAAATTGTTTTGTAGTGCTAAATACTAGAGCTGAGTGATGGTCTCGACAGAATGCCGGGAACATCGGGGTTCTACTTAGTTTTTCTCAAATAGGTAGGCTATGGGGTGGTGTGGAGTTTTTCGAATATAACTAATACAATCCCGAACCATATGAATATAATACTAGCATGATACAGTATAAATGATACAAAGAAAGTAAAAATGGGTAAAGCGGAGTTTGAGTTTTGACGGTGGCTTGCCTTCCTCGGCGATGTACCCTGGATCGGCTTCTTCGGTGGCAAGGGAGAAGTCTTCACCTGCAACGTACGGCGTATCGTCTGCACGTTGCGGAAGAAACAAATTCACCATTACAATCGGGCAAAACAAACAAGGCACACAACACTCATCTTCACTATCAAACAACAAGTAAATAAAAGAACCATTTGTACTAGCATTGAAATACTACATCAACACTTCAAGTCGAAAACCACAACAAAGCATTGGAATAAATTTAATAGGATTACCACATCAAGAGTATATTAAAGCAATTCTTAACTTGAGTTATGTTAAGTTATTCACTAACAACTTATTAACTTGTTTTATTTCCATAACCAAGTTCATAGCAATAACATACTGACCATATGCTAGTTTAATATTAAACTAACAACCAAATAGTACTAACATAAGTTACAAAGGAAATAACTAGCAATATTAATAACAATAATAATAAAAGGGGTCACAAATTTATTTAAGCCAAATAATATTCTACACATACAGAAAAATCAAGAATAATCACAAGAGTAGATAAAAATCAACATTACATTTTTAGGGTTAACAGTGATTTGATTAAAACTATTCTTAGCTGCTAAAAAGCACAATTAACTAGTTTAAACTAAAGCAATTAATTTGATACTGCATAAAAATTATTCTAAACATACAGAAAAATAAAACACAATTTTGTAAGCCACACAAAATTTATTTCATAATTTTCTGAGCTACGGTTATTTGTTTAGAATTATTTAAGCGCTGCAGTTTATGAAAAAGAAAAAAAAATGACAGCCGGCCCATGGCTATTTGGCGCATACGGGCACTGTTTCTTTTTTATTACTTTTTTTTAAACGGGCCGAGCCCAGCGCAGCAGTAAGTTTTTTTAAACGAAGGGGTATGGGGCTAATCTGGCCGTTGGATGGCGCCTGATCGGACGGCCGTGGGGCATCTTCCCCACGAGCTCGGTCCTGACCAGAGCCGACGCAGGCCATGGCGCAGGGGAGGTGCAGGGGCCTCCCCGGCGGCCCTCCGGCGGCCCTCCGGCGACCGGAGGCCGGTGGCAAGTGGCGGCGGGGGTAGGGGGCGGCCTGGGGGCTCTATTTTTTCCCTAAAAGGGGCCGCGCGGCGTGGAGTTTTGTGGGGGCCATGGCGTACAGTAGGGGGCTCGAGGCGCTCACCGGAGTTGCTCGGGTCGGCGGCGGACGGCGGGAGTTGGCGGAGGGCGTAGAGGACGCCAAGGGCGGTCCGTTTTTGACGAAGACGGCGGCCGGGGGCGACGGGGTTGACCACGGGTCGGGGTAGACGGCGGCGTGCATGGGCTTCTCCGGCTCGGGGTCGTCGGGGCTCGGGGCGGTCGGCTCCTCCAGGCAGCGGATCCTCGCCGGTGCAGCTCCGGCGTGGGGCGGAGAGGGGGCTCGCCGGCCGGCCCTCCCGCCTCCTCTCTTCTCTTCGTCCTCCTTCTTCCTTGCTTCTCTTCCTTCTTCTTCCCCTCGGTTTCTCTCTGTCTCGGGCGAGCGGGTTTGGTGAGGCGCTGGAGCGAGGTGGAGTGAGGTGAGGAGGTGCGCTGGGGTGGGGCTTTATAGCGAGGAGGGGAGGGGAGTGGGCGCTCCGACCTTCTCGCCTACTGGTCAGTCCAAGCGGTGGCGAGGGCTTGCGTCACCGGGGAAACCTGGGGGTGACGTCACAGGAGGGAGGGTGCCATGCGGGTTGGGGGGAGAGGGAGATGGGCTGCGGCCCAAGTAGTGTAGGTTTCCATTTTTTTTACTTTTAGTAATTATCTTGCAAAATTCTACTTCTGTTTCTATTTAAGTTTGAATAAAAGTTTCAAACCCAAATCTTCTAAATACTTTTAAAACTTACAGAATTATTATTATAATTGTTTTTGGAAATTATAGAATATTTAATAAGGTTTATAATATTATTACTATTATAATAATAGCAAATGATCATTTAGCACAATTTAAATATTTTAATTAAATATCTTTTGCTATAGAGATATTTTTTATTATGTAAATAGTGAATTTTCATAAAGACAAGAATTTATTTGGGAGTCATTTTATTGGCTTTAATTATTTATGGGTCACTAAATGTGGTAGTTTGAGGTTTGGTGCTGTGAGTTTGTACCACTATTTAGGTTGATTCTTTAGTCATGGAAAGGAAACATCATAAGGAAAATGTCGGGACCCGGGGTTTGCGTATGTAATTCCGGTCATAATACAATCACATGGAGAGCCGAGAGCCGTACCCACTTGTCTAAGCAGACAAGGCCAAGCACAGATCACTCTCGGTAAGCATCGAATGTGAGGGGCATCCCATTCAGGGCGGATGATTAACTGAGATGGGTCCTCATCGTCCGCACACAAGTCTAATGATATGGGTGGTGAATCCCATATTCACAGACAAGTCGCCTCAACCATGTTATCGATTGAATCATAACCCTTACATAGACTTACTCCAGCCCGATCACTTAGTCGGGATCTCGGGCGGGCTCGATCATACAACAAAGTGTGCCAGGTGACAGAGTCACGAGCAATCGCATCACGATGCCCCAAGCTGCGCACATCTAAGGGCCACTTGGTGTATAAAAGACCGCCGGCAAGAACACAACTAAGTTATCGAACCCCACACTAAGACATGCATGTTATAATCATACACGCAGCATACATGTCCAGTGTAAACAGCAGGTAATCACAACATGAACTCTACAAACTCATAGTCTTTATAACTTCTGCTAAACAGAGCAGACATAGTAGTTGTATTACAAGCAGAGATCACATGAATGTGATCCAACATTACATCAAACATCAGCGGAAGCAAATTATGTCTTAGTAAAGACAAGTTTAACAAATGGCTTAAGAAGCCTGAAAGAAAAGTACAACGACCCTCCAAAGGGCACAGGCTGCTGCCTGGAACTATACGACATTGATCCACGTCGAGCTCGAAGTAGAGGCCACCATCAGGGTCAGTGGTCTCGTCTCTAAAACATAGACTAAGCAAACGTGAGTACAAAGTCGAACTTAGCAAGACTTACATAGGAACTATACTACTCATGCACATGTATCAAGGCAAAGGGAGGTGGGGTTTCACTTGCAGAAGTGCCAGCTTTGACTTGGCTAATCCTGAACTACGAGTACCAGAGAGAGGTAAGAACGTACACGAGTCCAAGTAACAGTCTCCAAACAATACTCCACTATGGTACCTTCCTCGACTTCCCCACGAGGAAGCACGCCATAGTACTCACACTTATCTTGGTGTGTTTTAGAAGTATCTGGTTCAAGTTATCTATGATCAAGTAAAGGTCTCCAAGTAGTCCATAACCGCGGACACGGCTATTCGAATAGTTCATTAACCCTGCAGGGGTGTACTGCTACACACACGCCTCATCAGTTACCGCCTGGGGATGGACCCTTCAAGTGAGTACCGGCGAGGATGTTGCCATGACACTTCACTCACCGCACCATCTCTAGTCCTAGGGAGTCGCCTATTTGAGTTGGGACCACAGTCGGAATCCGGCCGATTGTTCCGATGCGGACTCAAACGTTGTGTGACCGCCATCAAGCTCAACTCAATCATGATCACTTGATTCAACGTGCCCACAACCTACGCCAACCACTTACCTTGGTTCCACCTGCTTGAGATCGTTAAAGGGCGAACTACTTGCGACTCCTGGACAGGTCCGGGGTGAGGTACTAGGCCGAGAGGGGTCAGTGAGCCCAATGTGTGGTCGTACTCTTGGTCTTGGATAACAACACAAGAACTCGGGCCTAAGGCAGTGTTCAACGAGACAACCCACTGTGTACTCCTACACAGCCTCTCATCGTTCACCTTTGTTTAGGGTAGATTCACCAACACGTTACCACCATCATTCACATGATCACTACCATCCTGACTCACATCAAAGTAGCCTCAGGTAACAACTCTAAGCATGCAATAAGCTGTAACAGTTGCAGGGGCCACATGATATCAACCAACTCCTACATCTGCTAGGATTGTGGTTTGCTTACTACTGTGACAAAATGATAGGTTATGCAAAGGAATAGGTTCAACTAGCGGTAGAACATATCATGGTGACATCCTAAACATGCATTTGCGAGAATGAGAGGGAACTGGGATTTTATAGACATGATCAAAGAGGGGGCTGCTTGCCTTGCTGACGATCACGATGTAACACTCTTCTGACGTGAGGTTGAACTCGTCTCTGAGATCAACTCTACCGAGAAGATGTAAACACCGAAGCACTGGAAGTAAAGCACAATCAAAATAATACAATGCACATTCAATATGCAAAACAAAGCATGGCAGTGTGCTGATGTGACCTATGTTTGAATTGCCACATTTTAATTGAAGTTGATTTGAAAAGTAAATTCAAATTCAAACTCCAAATGTTATTTAAATTTGGTCAACTTGCATTTGCTAATATTTGTTCATTTGAAACCAAATGATTATATGTGTGAAATGATTCTGATGTACAAGTGAAGTGTGGTGCATTTCAAAGTTTGAAGTTGGAATAGTAATTGATTTGAATTTGAAATAATTCCAATTAAATCAAATAGCAAAAGCTACTGATCCCTTTTTAATATCAACACCAACATAGCTGAAAGTTGGATATTTGGATAGAGGATTTTCTCCTGATCATTTTTCATATATTATATGTTGAATTTGGAGTTAAAATGAATTTTCTATGAATTTCCAAAGTTTGGGGTATTTTCTGGAATTTCTGGAATTCTTTAATTCTTTTAAACTCTGGAAAAGATTTAATGCGTCACTGTGACACAGTCCTGACATCAGGGGCTGGCCTGACAGGGGGGTCCCACTGGTCAGCCGCACTGGGTTAACTAACCCGGTTAGTTTTAAACTAACCAGGTATTAGGGGGTTCTGGGCCCACTGGCCAGTGACACTGGGGGGGAAATTAGCTCGCGGTTTAGGGCTGACAGGCCGGCGGCTTGACGCCGGCGGCTCTGGACACGGCGGCGCTCGCCGGAATCGGGTTCCCGGCCACGGTTGGATGCGCTGCGGGCACTGGGGCGTAGCCCTTGCTCGTGCGCATCGCCTCGAGTACACGGCGACCACAGGGGAGCACCGGAGGCACGGCGACGACCTCGTCGGCGGCGACAGAGACACGACGGTGACGTGGGAATCGCCTCAGTGCACTAGAGGACCACAAGACAGGTGCGTTTGAAGCCTACGGTTGCGGCGGTTCTAAAGGACGTGGTCTGGGCCACATCTGCGTTGCGTGTGCTCGCCGACGAGCACCGCGGCGACTCTGTACTCCGGCTTCATGGCGAACGGCGACGGAGACGCTGCGGGTTTCAAGGGGGTTAGGGTTTGTGGCCAGAAGCTCACCAGGAGCACGCTGGAGAGGTCGGAAGAGCACGACGAACTTGCGGCTCCGGCGGCGACTCGTTGATGATGCCTTCGCTTGTGGTGCTTGCTCAGCTCGATTCGATGAGGGCTTCGACGAAGACGACGTCGCTGCACGTGATGCACAAGGTGGCTAGGGCTGAGGAGCTTGTCGGTCACGGGTTCTCCACGGTGGTGCTCCGGCGTGTTCACGGGCGGCGCTGGATTCGTGAAGAGGAGAGGGGGAGGAGGTCCAGAGAGAGGGGGAATTGAAAGGGGGCTTCGAGGCGGCCTCCCAGGCGAGGAGATGAGGTCCAGGGGGGGCTGGAAGCCTCTCGGCGTCGAGGTGGCGCCGCGGCCACGCTCTGCCTCCACCGAGCAGCTTGGCTCGGCGGGGAAGAAGTCGACAAGCGTCTGGGGTGGGCTGGGCCGAGGCTAGGTAAGGTGGGCCTCGCCTGTGGGCGTGAGGTAAGCTGTTCTCTGCTCTGTTTTTCCTTTTTCTTTTTCTTTCTCTGTAAATAGGTTGACCTAGCTAATAAAAATAGCTAGGCATTTTATTAAATGCTGAAAATTTTTATATGGCCTCATAATAAAATAGACTAGCCACTTATAAAGTTTCAACATTTTTAAAATTCAAATAATTTGAATCTTAACTCAAATAGGGTTATTTTATTATTTCCAAGGCACTGTTTGAATATTAGAAAATTCCATGAGCATGGGATTGCTCCCAAATCATTTTTAAAATGATCAGCACCATTTATAGGAATTTTCCAAATGTTCAAATGATTTTTGGAAAAAGATTTTTATCTGGCCATTTGATTTAATTTCTCAGGGCTTTTCTTTTCCCCAATTTTGATTTTCTTTTTGAATTTTTGGCATGAATGCAAGGTACCTCTGATCCTAACACATACCTAACTTGGGGTTGTGGCAGAAAAGCAATATTAAGCTGGCAAGACAGGGCATAGCAATCAAAGCAAAGCATAGCCAAACAACACAAGTAACAAGAAGGTATCATATGTCACTCTTACCATTATCACAATTCAACCAAGCAAAGTTTTTGTTACCCCTAATTTTTGGCTACTCTAATAACAAGGTAATAAAAGTCGGGATGTGACATAGGTAGTGACTACAAGATGGAGCATTATGCTTGATTGTGGGTTCATGCCCCCTGATGACTAGCTTGAGTGACAGAAACATGAGTCTAGGGGATGTGATGTTGCCACAAGGGGGAAAACAACGCTGCTTCTAACCGCGGTTGCAAGGATTGTTTACTTTATGCAAAGTTCTTTTAATGCAGTTGTTTGTTGCTTTGGGTTACCATTTGGGTGGGACTCGCAACTTAATACCAGCGAGATGTTCTAGGTAGATATCTCAAGGTGGATGATTAGTAGTAAATGCAGATGGATTTCGGTCTACTTATGTTGGCGTACTGCCCATGCTTTTGAGCCTCTTCCTTTCTTTTGTAGCATAGTTAGCATTGTGGTGCGTTTTTAATCGTGTCAATTGACCAACTGTAATTTGTTTACCTTGCATAGCTGTTCATCGTCTTTTGGGAGAGAGACATCACTAGTGAACATCATGGGACACCGGTCCATATTTCCACCATTGTTTACACCCTCAATTTACTTCTTTTTTTTACTTTCTAGTTGCAATTATCACTACTATTATCTGTTGCGTTTTATCCTTTGTAAACGGCAAGGCCGGAGAGATTGAGAACCTCTTTGTACTCGTTGGGAGAAAAGTTATTTGTTTTTGTGTGCATGTCCAGGTAAAGTATGCAACCTGAGGTTGTGAACGACGCCATTGTTCACTTTACCACCTACTTGTCGACCTTGAAGTCCTACTGGAGACATAAATCATATCCTCTACGTTAGGGGAAATCTTGCTGCTACACTACATCTCGACCTTCCACATGGGGTAACCAACGAGGGGCGAGAAGTATTTCCTCGCTAGCATCAAGAAATTTCTAGCACCGTTGCCGGGGTCTCCAATCTTCAAGATAGGGGAGTTGCACGCTATCTTTTGTCTTTGCTTTTTAGTCTTGTTAGTTTACCTTTCATTTTTTATCTTTGTGTCCTTTATCAAAAATCACAAAAAAAATCTTATCCTGCTTGCTGCTACTATGGGTACCACTGAAAACACTAAGTTGTGTGACTTCACTAGTCATAACAACAATGATTTTATCTGCACTCCTATTGCTACACTTGCTACTTGATACGTCCCAAACGTATCTATAATTTCTGCTTGCTCCATGCATGATTTGTGTGACTTTGCCATGTTTTGCTTGAACTTTCATACACTTTTGATCATCCTTGGACTAACCTATTAAATCAGTGCACCCAGTTGCCAGTTCCTGTTTTCTGCTGATTTTGTATTTCAGGTTTTCCGGCCATTAAAAGAATTGCCAAATAATCCCGGAAAAATTATATAAAAAATCAGTGACCCGGAAGCTTCCCGAAGAACTAAAGATGGAAGGGGGTGGACCCACCACGGCCCCAGGAGGGTCCCTGGCGCGGCCCCACCCTAGGCCGCGCCAGGAGGCCTCCTGGCTGCCATGTGGCCCCACTCGGTGCCCCCTTTGGCCTATATTTAGCCGCCGTGATGGAAACCCCTAATATGGATCTCCTATTCCCGTTATCCTATCTGTACCTCCGCCGCCGCCGTTTCAAGATCGGGGCTGACAGGAGAAGCTGCCCCGGCACCCTGCCGGAAGGAGGAATCCCCTCCGGGAGACCATCCATCAACATCGACGCCTCCCGGATGTCTTGTGAGTAGCCCCCCTTGGACCATGGGTCCATGACCAATAGCTATGTGATGTTCTCCTCCCCTCTTTTTGCTTCCACTTTCGAGACCTCGTGAGCTGCCTCACATGATCGAGGCACCTTTGTAATTTCTGTGTTGCTATGCTGAGTTTGCTGGGATCTGATGGATTATGAGATTATGTTCAGATTGTGATGAGTAGTATATTTGGTTGTCTTTTCTATTTGTGTTCTTTAGTAAATTCTTGCATGTTCTTCGTTGCCGTATTTTACTTTGGCCAAGTGATTTGTTGCAACTCCAAGAGGGAGCGTTATGCTTGATTGTGGGTTCAGCCCCCTGATGTCTAGCTTGAGTGACAGAAACATGAGACTAGCGGATGTGCTGTTGCCACCAGGGATAAAACAATGGTGCTTGTACTTTCGGGTGCAAGGATTGTTTACTGTACGCATAATTCTTTTAATGTAGTTGTCTGTTGCTTTGAGTTTACACTTTGGGTGGGATTCGCAACTTAATACCAGCGAGATGTTCTGGATAGATATCTCAAGGTGGATGATTCGTAGTAGATGCAGATGGATTTCAGTCTACTTACTTTGGCGTACTGCCCATTGCTTTTGAGCCTCTTCCTTTCTTTTGTAGCATAGTTAGCAATGCGGTGCATTTATAATCCTGTCAATTGCCCAGCTGTGATTTTTTACCTCGCTAGCACTTTTATCGTCTTTCCAGAGAGAGACATCACTAGTGAACGTCATGGGACCCCGGTCCATATTTCCACCATTGTTTACGTATTCAATTTACTTTCAGTCTTTACTTTCAGTTGCCACTATTATTATCTCTTGCGTTGATCCTTTGTAAACAGCAAGGCCGGAGGAATTGACAACTCCTATGTACTCGTTGGGAGCAAAGGTATTTGTTGTGTGTGCAGGTCCAAGCGAAGTTAGCAACCTCGGCGCCACTTTTCACTTTACCACGTTCTTGTATCTGTGCGTGTCCTACGGGAGACAAACCCTATCCTCTGCTGCTACGCTACATATCACCTTCCACTTGGGGTAACCAACAAGAAGTTAGAGACCTATCTTCCTCACCGTATCAAGGAATTTCTGATGCCGTTGCTGGGGACTCCAGTCTACTAGATAGGGGAGTTGCACACTATCTTTTATCTTTGCTTTTTATTCTTGTTAGTTTACCTTTCAGTTTTTACTTTTGTGTCCCTTATAAAAAATACCAAAAATACCTGCTGCTACTATGGGTTCCAATGAAAACACCAAGTTGTGTGACTTCACTAGTCACAACAACAGTGACTTTATCTGCACTCCTATTGCTCCACCTCCTTTGCTGAATCTTGTTATGAAAGATCAATTTTCAGGTGTTGGAGAGGATGCTTCCTTGTACTTAAATAATTTTGTTGAGCTTTGTGATATGCAAAAGTACAAGGAAGTAGATGGAGACATCGTCAAGCTGAAGCTTTTTCCTTTCTCCTTGAGAGGAAGAGCCAAAGAGTGGCTGCAATCCTTACCTAAGAATAGCATTGATTCTTGGGACAACTGTAAGGATGCTTTTATTGGGAAGTATTATCCCCCTGCTAGAATGATCCAGTTGAGAAGTAACATTATGAATTTTAGGAAATTGGATAATGAACACGTTGCCCAAGATTAGGAACACATGAAATCTCTTGTTAAGAACTGCCCTACACATGGTTTGACTACTTGGATGGTTATCCAGACTATTTATGCAGGCTTAAACTTTACCTCGCGGAATCTGCTAGACTCGGCCGCAGGAGGAACTTTTATGTCAACCACACTTTTATGGCACACCGAATGATCTCCAACTGGTAAGAAGGTAAATTATGTCGAGGAGACCTCCTCTCTTAATGAAAAGGTTGACTTGATCATATCTTTACTTACCAAGCAAGCTCCTATTGATCCTCGGTCTGTTCCTTTAAATTCTTTGGTCGCTAAAGAACAAGTAGATGTGAAATTTATCTCTAGAAACAACTTCAACAATAATGTTTATAGGAGTAATTTTGGTAGCAACAATCCTAGACCTTTCCCATCCAACAACTATGGGAAAAACAACACTTACCCTAGCACCAAAAACTCCACTTTTGAACTAGAGAGTATGCTTAAAGACTTTATCACTACCCAAAAAGCCTTCAACAAGAGTGTAGAAGATAAATTAGACAAATTAGATATCCTCTCTTCGAAGGTAGACAACATAGCCCATGATGTTGAGATGCTTAAGATTAGAACTTCTGCCCCCGAGGAGAGGCACACCACTCCTATGAATGCTATCCAAGTGAAAATTGCTGAAAACATTAGGATGTTGGGCAAACTTAAAGAGAGATGGGCTAGAGAAAAGGAGGAAGAAGAGAGAGTTAAGATCCTTCCTACCTACCACACCGTAGCCACTATCCAAGTTGTTGAGGATGTTCAAACTATTAGCACCCATCGCACCCCTAGTCCACCTGGACCTATCAATGGTGATGCTACCACCTTAACCATATATGAAGAAACCTCTATGAACATAGATGCTTTCAAACAAGTGAGCCTTAATGATTTCACTACCTCCTTGATATATAGTAGTGACTTAGAATTTGACAACTTCACCTTACCTGAAGTTATTGGTTTCCTACACAAGATGTCTAGAGACCCCCACACTAGCACACTTAATCTTGCATTCACGGAGCATATCACCAATGCTCTAATCAAAGTTAGGGATGAGAAGATTAGGCTAGAACCCTCCATACCTAGGAAGCTAGAAGATGGTTGGGATCCAATGATAAAAATCAAATTGAATAACTTCTCTTGCTTTGCTCTTTGTGATGTTGGAGCTAGCACCTCTGTTATGCCCAAAAGAATGTATGATATTCTTGAATTGAAACCTTTTGATCCTTGTTCTTTTGTTTTTCGTCTTGTCGATTCTTCCGTAAAGAAACCTTTGGGGAAGATCGATAATGTTCTTATCATTTTCAATGACAATTATGTTCCCGTTGATTTTTACTATTATGGTCATTGAGTGTGAGCCTTCTTGTCCAATTAATTTGGGACGTCCTTTTCTTCACACCGTTGGTGCTGTTATTGACATGAAAGAGGGGAATATCAAATTCCAATTCCCTCTTAAGAAAGGGATGGAACACTTCCCTAGGAAAAAGATTAAGTTTCCTTTTGAGTCCGTCACACGGGCTAGTTATTTTCTTGATAAAACTTGATCTTTTGCTTTATGCCAAGCTTAAAGGCGTAAAAAAAACGCTTGTTGGAAGACAACCCAAGATGTTTTTTCTTCTGTTTTTAGTGGTCTTGGTGATTTTTAATACTGTAGCAACATCATCGTATCTTTATTTTTCAATCTTTGTGCCAAGTATTGCCTCATATGACAAGGGAAGTGAAAGTTGTGACATACTTTCCAGAAAACATATTCTGTCCTCATGATGGGAAAAATCTTAGAAAATTACCAGTTCCTGTTTTTGAGCTGATTTTTTTACACAACGTTCTCTATACAATTACGGAACTTTCGTATGTTTTGAGTTTTTTGATTTGAGTTGCAGAAGTATCCCTAAAAATTCTTTATTACCTGATGTTCTATTTTTCACAGATTCTGCCACGTTTTGTCTCTCCTTACTTTTGCAAACCTTAAGCTTGCTTTTTCTTTGCGAAAACCTTTTGGCAATCTTGAGAAACAGTATCTCTTCAAGAATATCTTGATTTCCAGTAAGGGAAAATTATTTTAATAGGGTACTAACCTCTCTAATCAGCTTATGATGAGTTGTTTATGAAGGGTGTTTTCAAGTGTGCGATGGAAGATGATGAAAGAAGATCCTGGAGTGTCAAACGCTCAAGCTTGGGGATGTCCCCATGCATCCCTAACAAATATTCAAGGAGACTAAAGCATATAAGCTTGGGGATGCCCCCGTGCATCCCCTTTGTCATCAACAATTATCAGTTCGTCTCTCGTTGCACTCTATTTTTATCACTTCATGCGTTATGTGGTATGCTTGGAGCGTCTCGCTCTTTACTTTTCTTAGGTTCGTTTTTGCTTTGTTTCCTGTTCATAACAAGTTAGACCCCAACTTTCTTTTGTGTGGGAGAGAAACACGCTCTGCTTGAATTATAACTCCTCATAGGATTTGCATGCTTATTTTCATAGCTGTGAGTTGTTCTTTTTCTTTTCTTAGCTGCTGCCCTGTTTAGTTGAAGTGCTTTAGTTTTCTTCTAGAGCTTTTCTTTTGTCTTATGTTGAATTTCCTAGAGGTTGCATGTTTTATCTTGTTTAGAGAGTTTGCCTGTTGCACTGAGCTTTGTGTCTTGACTAGAGAGTAGGTAGTTGAAGTTACTATTCTCTTTGTAGTAGTAATTTGCAATAGTTTTGAGGTATTGATTCGAGTAATGTTTGAACTTATGGTGTCAAGAGCTTTAGCCTATTAGTGATAGATGTCGTATTTTGGGCAATCCGTTTGATTTTCGAAAACCAAAACCCCTGTTGAGAACTCTAGCTATTAAAGTGACCACTAACCTCTGGAGGGTTCGAATATTAGAGTACACTCACATACCATGAGAGGATGCGCAAGGATAACCAAACCCCCATAAACTCCTCCTCGGGGTACTTGTCTCTTTGAGAACCTCCTGATTAGATTGAGAGTTACCGATAATAAGTGTATGAGTTCTTCGGACTAATGTGAGTATTCGAAAGTTGACACTTCCACCTTCCCATATTTTTTCTAGCCTCTCCTGTGTCGTGCATTGACTCCTTCTCACTCCGAGAGTTGGCGTCCACCTTCGCCGGTACCTCCAAACCCTTGGCATGATACACTCTGTCATCATAAACCTCCTTATATCTTCCTCAAAACAGCCGCCATACCTACCTATCAAGGCATTTCCATATCCTTTCCGAGATATATTGCCATGCAACATCCACCTTCTCATGACTTGATATTCATGTCATACATGCTACTTGCTTGATCGATGATCCGCATGCTAGTTGGGCATTGCCCTAATCATTGCTACATGACGCGCTAGTATCATTGCATATCCTGCTATCCTGGCAGAGGCATACATTTGCATCATGATAGTTACATCTTCCTTATGTGAGTACCTTTGTAAAGTGTGAAAGATCTGCTATATTCTTGTAAAATATAGAGTGTTGCCCCTAAAGTGAGGAAAAGATCCCAAAGAGGACAAAATCAAAAGATCCCAAAGAGGACAAATGAGAGAAATAGAAAGAGCCATTGAGGCCACCAAAAAAATACAGAAAATAGAAAAAAGAGAAAAAGAAAATAAAAAGAGAGAAGGTGGCACACTAATGTCGATGCATGCTTCTATTCTTGCAGACTATATTGGGCCTCCAAGCGCAGAGGTTTGTAGGACAGCAGCAATTTCCCTCAAGTGGATGACCTAAGGTTTATCGAACTCAGGGAAGTAGAGGTTGAAGATGTTCTCTCTCAAGCAACCCCGGAATTAAGATACAAGAAGTCTCTTGTGTCCCCAACACACCTAATACAACTAGGAGTTGCATAGGTGCACTAGTTCGGCGAAGACATGGGAAAATATGGGTGATAGGTGTGGCAAAGCAAGGTAATATAAATCTGTAATAAAAAGTGCAGCAAGCAAACATGTGACAAAAGTGAGTGCAAACGGTGTAACAATGATGGAAACAAGGCCTAGGCTTCATACTTTCACTAGTGGCAACTCCCAACAACATTAACATAGTCTAGTCACATGATATTTCCCATAAAACATGCAATGGAGACGCACTCGAAGGTCATTCCTTTGTGGTCAAGAGAGGATGAGAATTATGTAGGGCTACAAAAGCACACCTCAAAGTTCGTAGTTCTCTATCTATGGATTTCCCAATGTCACCGCGGCCATCCAAAGAGAGTACCACAATCACCACAACATATATCAAGGATAGACAAAGACAAGCACAAAGAGACTCTCAATCTTCAATCAACACACAAAAGAGGAAATCACTCATGATAATATTCTTGTAACCCATGTCCAATAGACAGCTGTCACCTTGGTCTCGGGGATTATACTAGATAAGATCAATTGAGTACATCAATCCAATACATAGAGGAAGGGGAAATATCATGGGATCACCCTAGATTAACATAGCCTATGATCACAACGAAGATCACATCGTGGGAGAGAGAGAAGAACACATAGCTACTGGTAGAAACCTCAGCCCTGAGGGAGAACTACTCCCGCTTCATGGAGGGAGGAAGCAACGTCGATGGAGATGAATCCGGGGGCACTTCCCCGTCTCAGCAGGCTGCCGGCACAGGAATTCTGGTCCCCCAAAGCTTGTTGGCGATGGCGGCGAAGATCGGAATTGCTTCTGGAGAAAAGGGGTCTAGATTCAAGGTTTCCTCCGCGGGGGTAAAAATAGGGCCAAAGGGGGGCACCAGGGGGGCCACAGGGCATCCAGGAGGGTGCCCGGCGCAACCTAGGGTGGGGCCGCGCCAGGGACGGACCCTTCTGGAGTCCCTGTGGTGGCCCTCCCCTCCTTCCTAGGTGATTCCGGAAGCTTCCGGGATGCTGATTTTTTATATAATTTTTCCGGAAATTTGGGAGCAATTTTAATGGCCCGAAAACCTGAAATACAAAAACAGCAGAAATCAGGAACTGGCAACTGGGTGCACTGAGTTAATAGGTTAGTCCAAATATGCTCAAAAGTGTATGGAAGTACTACCCACCTGCTAAAATTATCCAATTGAGGAGTAATATTATCAAGTTTAAGCAATTGGATAATGAACACGTTGCCCAAGCTTGGGAACGTATGACATCTCTTTTAAGAAATGCCGTACACATGGTTTGACTACTTGGATGGTTATCCAGACTTTTTATGCAGGCTTGAACTTTACCTCGCGGAACCTGTTAGATTCGGCCGCGGGAGGAACCTTTATGTCAACAACACTTGGTGCTGCCACAAAACTACTAGATGAGATGATGACCAACTATTCCCAATGGCACACCGAACGACCTCCAACAGGTAGGAAGGTAAACTATCGAGGATATTTCCTTCCTACATGAAAAGGTTGACTTGATTATGTCTTTACTTACCAAGAAAGCTCCTATTGATCCTCATGATGTTCCTTTAAATTCCTTGGTTGCTTGAGAACAAGTAGATGTGAACCTTATCTCTAGAAACAACTTCAACAACAATGCTTATAGGAGTAATTTTGCTAGCAACCCTAGACCGTTCCCATCCAACAAATATGGGAACAACAACAACAACTCCTATGGTCAAACCTATAAGGAAAGAGATTTACCTAGCTATGAGAAACTGGTAGAGATAGAGAAGGCCACTAAGAATTATATGCACACACAGTTTGAACAGAACAAAGCCTTCTCCAGAAAATTAGGTGAGCACACTTCTATTTTGCAAAACATTAGCATGAAACTTTAGATCCTGAACAATGAGATTTCTAATCTCTAAAAAAGACCTACTGCCACTGAAACTTATGCTTCAAACATGTCTCACACCCAAGCTACTTTGATAAACCAGATGGCAGCCAAACCCAAAGTTATCCACAAGGTAGAAGATTTAATTAAGAGCCTACACACCACACTGTTGCTACTATCCAAGTTGTTGAGGACACCCAAACTTTTAGCACCCAACACACTCCTAGTCCCATTGGACCTATTAATGGTGATGCTATTACCTCAACCATAGAAGAAGAAACTCCCATGAACATAGAGGGTTTCAAACAAGTGATCCTAGATGACACCATAACCACCTTGGATAGTAGTGACATTTATTTTGATAGTTGCACCCTTTCAGAAGTTATTAACTTGTTACACAAAATGTCTAGAGACCCCCACACTAGCACACTAAATCGTGCCTTCACGGAGCATATCAATAATGCTCTCATTAAAGCTAGGGCGGAGAATCTTAAGGTCGAAGCCTCCATACCTAGGAAGCTAGAAGATGGTTGGGATCCTATTCTAAAAATTAAATTGAATAAGTTAGCTTGCTTTGCTTTATTTGATGTTGGAGCTAGTACCTCCGTTATGCCCAAAATAATGTATGATATGTTTGAATTGAAACCTTTTGATCCTTGTTATTTTGGTGTTCGTCTCGTTGATTCTTCCGTAAAGAAACCATTGGGGAGGATTGACGATGTTCTTATCATTGTCAATGACAATTATGTTCCCTTTGATCTTACTATTATGGACATTGAGTGTGAACCTTCATGTCCAGTTATTTTAGGACGCCCTTTTCTTCGCACCGTTGGTGTTGTCATTGATTCGAAAGAGGGGAATATATAATTTCAATTCTCTCTCAAAAAGGGGATGGAACATTTCCCTAGAAGGAAAATCAAGTTACCTTTTGAGTCCGTTACACGGGCTAGCTATTCTCGTTCTCTTGATAAAATTTGATTCTTCTTTTACTTCTTGCCTAGCTTAAAGGTGTAAAAGAAAACGCTTGTTGGCAGGCATCCCAACATGTTTTTACTTATGTTTTTAGTGGTCTTGATGGTTGTTACTACTGTAGGAACATCATTGTATCTTTAAGCTTTGTGCCAAGTTTCGGCTCCGATTGCAAGAAATTTCAAAAGTTGTCACATGTTGTACAAAAAACAAATTCTGTCCTTGGACGGAAAAATTGACGATCATCTTTTTGATATGAATTTTTTTGACAGCTTGATCTATACAATTAGCTTTCGGGCGTATGTTCGGAGTTTTTTGATTTGAGTTGTAGAAGTATCCCAAAAAAACTATTTACTACCTGCTGGTCTGTTTTTCATAGATTCTGCCACATTTTGCCTCTCCTCAGTTTTGCAAGTCTTCCTGACGAGGGGGTGACCCCACGACTCCTATGGATGAGCCTACCCGGTGTACCAGAAGACAGAAGGCGAACAAAGATATCGCCTGGGTCCAGCCTTGGCCCACTAGTGGCACCGACGTAGGAGTCCGCGAGTCATAAGGTAGGTGCAAACTTGACGTATGGAAGAAGATCATGGTTAGGAAATCTCATCTGTAATCAGGACGGACTCCCTGAGACCTAGTCTAGTATATAAGGTCTAGGAGGGGAGACGTCGAGATCAAGCAATACACAATCTGTAACCTAGCCTCGTGCGCCCTAGCCTCGGCTTCCTTGTAATCACCATCTCCAATCAATAATATCGAGCAGGAACGTATCCTCGTGTTAGCCGACGAGCTTATCGTCCAACCTGTGCCTCTCATGACTAACCCAGGGTCCCTGACCATGGGATTTGCCGGGGTACATCCCCGTGAATTGGCGCCGTCTGTGGGAACTACACAGGTTGGAATTACGATCTCGGCGGTTCCGTCTCCAGCAAGCCATAACTCAAGGGAAAGAACCAGATGCAATCTACCCGAGGAACTCAAGATCACGGCGAACATCTCTCCCGCCCCGACAAGATCGCTCGGCCAGCAGCCGTGCCAAGACCAATACTACGGAGGCAACCGAGCCCACCGCCAGCGAAGGAGAACTCGACGGTCCAAAAGAAAGGCGCGTGGGTTATACACGGAGACCCCGATCGACGAACTAAAACATGAAGAAGAGGACATGTCGGCCACTCAATGACCCACCGCCACCCGGGCACCCGCCGCACAACAAGACACTGACTCCGAGCTCGAGATCAGCGACCGCCAAAACCATCGCCAACAAGGAAGAAATCAACAACCCAAAAGGCAGGCGCGAGGATCCTACGGAACGATTCCACCCGACGAGTCGAACTATACAGCCGCACGATCGCCGACCACTCGACGACCCGCCGCTGCGCGGACAGCCACCACCCGCCAGGATAGCGACTCCGAGACTCGGACCAGCGAATACTACGACCCAGATCGAAGGCCAGATGAATTCGCCAATCTCATAAGGAACCAGAATCTAAGTGCAGGGATCGAAGTCGACCCGCGAGCTCACGAGCACCCAGCGGACCACGCGCTATTATTCCGAATCTCAAGGAGGAAACGGCATGCCGGGTCTGGTAATATCACGGTCAGGCAACAGCTAGGAGGACCATGCATGATCCACTGCTTCGAAGACAACTGGGGAAACATCAGATCGAGCCACACTCTAGGAGACTGCCGCCTATTCAATGAACTCGCCGACAACCTCAAGGAGGAAAAACAGCAAGAAGCCAAGCGCGCCCGACGAGCCGAGCAGTCGTCTACTCAAGGACAGGTGTACACGATCCAAGAAGGCAAGGTATCGCAATCCCAACAGGACGCCTACACCCTGCAGGCTAGAGCAGCCGAGAATCTTAACGCAGTCGAAGTCTATCAGCTACACGACGCAGAAACCAACATCACGTTCTCCCAGAGCGACCACCCGCCTGCAATCCCAAGGCCGGGGCACACACCCCATGTCCTCGACGCTCAAATCGGAAGGTACGACATGGACAGAATCTTCATGGACGGAGGCAACAGCATGAACATAATCTTTGTCAGCACCCTGCGCAAGATGCTGATCCCTCGATCAGTATGGTAGAAATCAAGCACCGTGTTATACGGAGTAGTCCCAGGAGAAGCAGCTACTTCCCTTGGATTAATCGAGCTCGAAGTCGTCTTCGGCAACAGACGCAATTTTGCAAGATGCACCCTCGAGTTCTAAGTACTCGATTGGCAATCACAGTACCACGCCATATTGGGGCGTCCAGCGTTCACACAATTCTTGGCGATTCCGCACTACGCCTACCTTAAACTTAAGATGCCAGGATCCATGGGCGTCATCACAGTCAACGGGAGCTCCATCAAGTCCGACAAATGTGACCGAGACTTCCACAAATTCTCTGACACATTTGCAGCCCAGCAAGAACTCACAGAAACAGTCACGGCGACAGATAAAAGCACCTTCCCACTATAAGGCAGAAGCGAGTCAAAAGAGCATGGACGGGACTCCAAGATCGACAGCGACGTGGTCAAACACAAAGTACACCCGACGGACTCAAGAAAAGCAGGCCACCCAAAAATTCCCTTCGGCTTAAGCAATGCAGGAGCAATACACCATCAAATGGCGCAATCACACATGTGAAACCGGATCGGTGGAAACATTTAGGCCTATATAGACGAGACCATCGCAACAATCAAAGAACTCGGAACAGAAGTAGACACGGAGGATGACAACAGAGTTGAACCAGTACAAGTAGCAGCCGCAGACCCAGTAGTTAATGAAGAAGCCCACAACGCAAACGAGGAGCCACAACCACCCGCACCAGAGGACCAATCTTGGAGAGAGCCACTCCACAGGTTCCTAATCCACGGAATCATACCGCAGGACGTCGCAGAAGCCAAATGCATTAGTCGGCGCTCCAAAACATTCACAGTAATCAACGGACAGCTCTACAAGCGCGACGTTTCTCAGGTCCTACACAAATGCATAGATGAGGAAGACGGCAAGACCCTACTACTGGAGATCCACGAAGGCACCTGTGGGCACCATGTCTGCAGTCGAGCACTCGTGGCAAAAGCCTTTAGAACAGGACTTTACTGGCCAACAACCATGAGGAACGCAGAGGATATCATGTGGCGCTGCATGGCCTGCCAAAAATTCGCCAGAAGGCTTCACGCCCCAGCCTCAGAACTCAAGACCATACCACTATCATGGCCCTTCGCCACCTGGGGACTCGATATGGTGGGCCACTGAAGAAATCATCAAAGGGAGGAAGAACTCACATGCTAGTAGCAGTCGACAAGTTCACCAAATGGATCGAAGCAGTGCCCATCACCAGCTCAACAGCCCTCACGGCGGTGAACTTCATCAAATCAATCATCTTCAGGTTCGGGTTGCTACACAACATCATCACGGAGAATGGCACAAACTTCACAGTATCAGAATTCCAGAACTTCTGCGAAGAACTAGGCATAAAAACACCCACAATCCAACGGCCAGGTGGAAAAAGCAAACGGCCTAGTATGCGGAGGACTCGAAAAGCGGCTCCTCGCACCACTCGAGCAGGCCGCGGGAAACTGGGTAGAAGAGCTCCCTGCCGTACTATGGAGCCTACGCTCCACCGCGAATACTGCAACCCAGTACACACCTTTCTTTATGGTGTACAGGTCAGAGGCGGTGTTACCACATGACCTCAAATTTGGGGAACCCCGGATCTCAGGGTACGAAGAAGAGGAAGCAGAAGAAGCGCTGCAAGATGACAAAGACACAACAGACGAAGCAAGGGACACAACCCTAGCAAAGTCAGAGGGATAGCAGGACAAACTGCGCACTTACCAAAGCAATCACCTGCGCACCAGAACCTTCAATAAAGGCGACCTTGTTCTATGGCTCATACAAGAGATAGTTCACAAGCTCGCTCCCCAATGGGAAGGACCGTTCATAATCACAGAAGTCATAGGAGGAGGCACCTATAGACTGAAGAACCCGAAGACTGAAGAGGACGTGCGAAATCCATGGAACGTAGCGAACCTACGCCTGTTCTACCCATAGTCTCCACCAGTCATGCTCATCTGGCAACTCATGTAAACATTCAATGCAATAAAATGATGTTTCCCAAATCCTACCACAACAAAGCACTCGGGGGCTCGAGCACAAAAACTCCCCCCGAGAGACGCTATCGTCGCAATCGCGATCTATTACTAAAGCACTCAGGAGCTCGAGCACAAAGATTCCCCCCGAGAGACGCTACCGTCGCAATCACTACCTCTCACAAAAGCACTCGGAGGATCGAGCACAAAAACTCCCCCCCGAGAGATGCTATCGTCGCGATCGCGATCTTTCTCAAAAGCACTCGGGGGCTTGGTTGAAAAATCTGCTCCCGAGAGACATCGTCATAGCTCATGCAGTCCAAAGGTCATAAGGGACCGAGCAAAAACCCATCGACAAGCGCCACCCGTTGAACTCTGTCCGGAATCAAAGGGAAAGACACTGCTACAACTAGATGGAACACCCTATACTCCGAGGAAATACAGACGGAGCGTAGGACGCAGACAAATATTTAAGTCTTCACCCAATCGCCAATGATCACCTAAAGACTCGGGGGCTACTCCCATCGGGAGCGCTGTCGCGCACCCGATAAAAGACAGGAAATAATGGAAGAATGACAAAGGAAACAGATCTCAACCTACGTTCGACTCTTCGACTCAAACGTACCCCTCGGGGGCTACTCCCATCGGGAGCGCTGTCGCGCACCCGATAGAACCCACAAAGCGAAGTTCTAATGGACTTGAAGACAGCTTTCGATCACCAAGGACTCGAAGACAACTCTCATTTGCAAAGGACTCGAAGACAGATTCCATTACAAAGACTCAAGCATAGTTCGCATTACAAGGGCCCGAAGATCATTCTTAGTAAAAAAGATTCGAAAGTACATTGGATAGAAGGCAGCTCTGATTGCTCGAGGGAAATCCTCATTACATGGAGAACTAACCTAGTTACAAAAGGCACAAATAAGCCTACAACATCAGTCACCCAAGGAATTATGACTTCTACATGAGTGCCCATGCTCGGATGATTGGCACCAAGACAAAGTGCATCATCACAGACAAAGGAGGAGTCGAAGCAGCAGGCTCATGATGTCAATGATATAACAAAAGGTGAAGCTCGACTTATTTGCAGAACAGTTGAAGACGATGCTCCACCAGCTTCTTCTCCAGCTCCACTCGAGCTTCCGGCGAAGATGATGATGCCACCTCCAGTTCTACAAGGTCTCCTGGCGCGCCCTCTTGACTGGTGGTTTGACGTCGAGATCCCCTTCAGAACCGGAGGGGGAAGCAGTTGAAGACGGCTCCGCATCCGCACCCGAAGAGTCAATGGAGGAGGAAGCAGTTGAAGACGCAGGCGAAGAACTCCTCGACCTATCAGAACCATCACTGCATGTCTCCGTCCAGTACGGATCCATGCGGTTGCCGCTCAGGTCAAAAGGGCGGATGACAAGAGTGTCTTTACCATCAAAATGGCAACAAAGAATTTCACCATCACGCAGGTTCAACCAACGAGCAAAGGATTTACAGCCAAAGCCAAGAAAAATCAAGCGGGAACTATCGATCTCCAACTTAACATAAGAAGGAGATCGAGCGCACCCCTGAAGAAAAAGCAGCAAGCCATCAAGGCCATGCACAGAAACAATGGAAGCAAATGCAGAAGGAAGAAGAATACGAGACGCGCCCCAGCCACGGACGTGCAGGAGAAAGTCATAACACCAAACACCCTCCTCCGAGGAAGAGGAGGAAGGCACCAACGCTGCACCATGACAACCACCGCGAGAAGAGCGCGGAGTACGACCACCACGGCCGCGGTGAGCACGACCACGGCCAGTCATACCAGCTCCACGCTTGGGTGCCATCAGAAGAGGAAGAGAAAGAGAAGCAAGATAAGAAGAGGACGAATACCGCTGCTAGAAGAAAAAGAGGGGCCTATTTATAGCACAAACCCCAAATAGAAGCTCAGTCGACGGGAGCAATTAAATCAAAGACGAAACACGCCGGGCGAGTCAAACTCCGAGGCAAAGAAGCCTTCACACGGGCGGCACAGTGCGCTGGACGCGTCAAATCTCGCGTGGTTTCAATGCGCGCATCGATAACTCAATAGGCGGCTGCAGCACGCCACCAAAATCCATCATTATCACTGGTCATGCAGACATGACGGTTAGCAGCCAGAGCATATTTTGACGGTCCTCCAGCAAGGAGATAGTTATGTTCACCAAACAAGAGGTAAATTAAAGAGGCAGTCAGCAGAAGAGGCAGCTTGCAAGCACCGTTTTTTGCATAGTTTAAATACATTTTTCAAATATATCTAACTCCCATCCGGAGCGTATCTATCCATGAGAGTTTTCGGGTGCTCCCTCACCCGGAAGTAAAAACGTGCTCGAGTGATTACTCGCACCCATGAGAGTTTCGGGTGCTCCCTCACCCAGAAGTAAAAACGTGCTCGAGTGATTACTCGCACCCATGAGAGTTTCGGGTGCTCCCTCACCCAGAAGTAAAAACGTGCTCGAGTGATTACTCGCACCCATGAGAGTTTCGGGTGCTCCCTCACCCAGAAGTAAAAACGTACTCGAGTGATCACTCGCACCCATGAGAGTTTCGGGTGCTCCCTCACCATGACGCAAGATGAGCAGACCTGCACTAGCCAGATCGAGCGGTCCTGGAGTATCGGGTGCTCCCTCACCCCGAGAGAAAAAGCGATATTCGAGTGATTACTCGCAAAATTCTATATACTCAAGCACTCGACGACCTCCCAAGCAAATATCCCTCTACACTCAAGCACTCGGAGAAGCTCCACGAGTGACAGCTAAAACTGCCCACTTGATTGTTTATTCCAAGTGGGTGCATTATCTACTAGGCTCCGCGCCTCAATAAAAATACATGTTCCTAGAACACGATACACGGTGCCCAGATGCCACGCAAGCTTAGCGTGTAGGTAAGACCCCGCTGCGAAGATCGGCCGGGCTGGGACTTGCCGAAGAGCGATTTCACTCCCAACCTTTTCCATGCGCATGCATGATAGAAAAAGCCGGGCGGACGCGCCTAGGCTACGAACTTTACTGGCAGCAATTGATCACTGTAAGACCTGCAGCGGCATGACTTTTTCTAGACACCAGTGTTCCAAGCTCATGTCGAGGGACATGGGTTTGATTGGGCTACTTCAGTTTTGCCACTAGTGCAATTCACCAAGGCTCGATCAGTCGACACCTTGGGCCCTTTCAGCTTAGAATCCCTCGAAACAGGTTTTTTCATGGCCCCAGACTGCCAGCGACCCGCGGTTGAACCGTGCATACATCAAAACGACGCTATAGTGGATTCGAGTCCCTGCGCGCCTCTTCGAGTCCCCCAGGCACTCGGGGGCTACTGACGAGGGGGTGACCCCATGACTCCTATAGATGAGCCTACCCGGTGTACCAGAAGACAGAAGGCCCACAAAGATATCGCCTGGGCACAGCCTTGGCCCACCAGTGGCACCGACGTAGGAGTCCGCGAGTCATAAGGAAGGAGCAAACTTGCCGTACGGAACAAGATCATGGTTAGGAAATCTCATCTGTAATCAGGACGGACTCCCCGAGACCAAGCCTAGTATATAAGGGCTAGGAGGGGAGACATCGATATCAAGCAGTACACAATATGTAACCTAGCCTCGTGCGCCCTAGCCTCGGCTTCCCTGTAATCGCCCTCTCCAATCAATAATATCGAGCAGGAACGTATCCTCCTGTTAGCCGACGAGCTTATCATCCAACCTGTGCCTCTCATGACTAACCCAGGGTCCCTGACCATGGGATTTGCCGGGGTACATCCCCGTCACTTGCGCTAGCTTTTTCTTCGCAATAACTTTTTGGCAATCTTGAGAAATAGTAGCCCTTCAAAAAAAAAATTTGTTTAGTTTGTTGCTGGAACTCTCTTGAGTTTTCATGTTTATCTTGTTTAGAGAGTTGGCTTGTTGCACTGAGTTGTGTCTTGACTCAAAGTAGCTAATTGATGTTGCTATTCAATTTTAGTAGTAACTTGCAATAGTTTTGAGGTATTGTTATGAGTAATGTTTAGACTTTTGGTGTCAATATCTCTAGCCTATTAGCGATAGATGTCGTATTTTGGGAAATCCGTATTTATTTTAAAAAACTACAAAAACTAGTTGAGAACTCTAGATACTAGATGGATCACTAATCTTTGGAGGGATCCGATATTAGAGTACAATCACGTACCATAAGTCGAGGATGCGGATGGATAACCAAACCCCCATACACTACTCCTCGGGGGTACTTGTATCTTTGTGAACCTCCTGATTAGATTGAGAGTTACCGATAATACGTGCATGAGTTCTTCGGACTAATGTAAGTATTAGAAAGTTGACACTTCCACGTTCCCATATTTGTTAGCCTCTTCGGTACCGTCCATTGCTCTCTTTTCACTCTGAGAGTTGGCGTCTACCTCGCCGGTGCATCCAAACACTTGGCATGATATGCTCTGTCATCATAAACCTCCTTATATCTTTCCTCAAAAAAACCACCCGATGGCATTGAAGTAGTGCTCCTCGTTGGTTACCCAAAGTGTAAGGTTGGATGTAGCCTAGCAGAAATTTTCCCTTGGCAAAGATGCCAAGGTTTAGAGTGTCTCCCGTAGGACTCCAAGGTCGACAAGTAGGTGGTAAAGTGAACAATGGCGCCGTTCACAACTCAAGGTTGCTTACTTTACCTGGACCTGCACACACAACAAATAACTTTGCTCCCAACGAGTACAGAGAGGTTGTCAATCTCTTCAGCCTTGCCATTTACAAAGGATCAAATGCAATAGATAATAGGTAGTGATAATTGCAACTGGAAAGTAAAAGTAGGAAGTAAATTGAGGGTGTAAACAATGGTGGAAATATGGAATGGGGTCCCATGATGTTCACTAGCGATGTCTCTCTCCCTAAAGACGATAAAACTACTATGCGAGGTAAACAAATCATAGCTGAGCAATTGAAAGGATTAAAAATGCACCGCCATGCTAACTAGGCTACAAACAAAGGAAGAGGCTCAAAATCATGGGCAGTACGCCAAAATAATGAGACGTAAATCCATCTGCATCTACTACTAATCATAAACCTTGAGATATCTATCCAGAACATCTCACTGGTATTAAGTTGTGAGCCCCACCCAAAGTGTAAACCCAAACCAACAGACAAGTGCATTAAAAGAACTTTGCATCAAGTAAACAATGTTTGCAACCGCGGTTACAAGCACCGTTGTTTTCCCCCTTGTGGCAACAACACATCCCCTAGACTCATGTTTCAGTCACTCAAGCTAGTCATCATGGGGCATGAACCCACAATCAAGCATAAAGCTCACTCTTGGAGTCACTAGCTACTACTTGTCCAAAGCAATAAACAGCAACGGAGAACATCCACGAATTACTCAAAAACAAAAATATAAAAGATAAGAACCAAATATATTACTCAATCACAATCTGAACATAGTCTCATAATCCATCAGATCCCAGCAAACTCATCATAGCAACAGCAGAAATAATTACATATGTGCCTTGATCATGTAGGGCAGCTCACAAGGTCTAATCCATGAAGAACAAAGAGGGGAGGAGAACATCACATAGCTACAGATCATGGACCCATGGTCACAGGTGGACTACTCACGGATCATACGGGGAGCATCCATGGTGGTGGAGAAGCTCCCGGAGGTCAATCCTCGCTCCGGTAGGGTGCCGGGAAGAGGTCTTCCGGTGCTCCCGATCTTGGAAGCGCGGCAGCGGCAGAACAGAGGCGAGATCGCGAAAAAGGGTTCTGTCTTTGGGGGTTTCGGGTCGAGAGATTACTATAGGCGAAGGGGGGCAGCCAGGGGGGCCACCAGGGGTCCAGGTGGCCCCCTTGCGCGACCCCACCCTAGGGCGCGGCGAGAGGGCGCATGGGGCTCTGGTGGGTCCCCTCCAACCCCCCATCGGGACTCTGGAAGGTTCCCGTACGCTGATTTTTTTTGGATTTATCCAGAATTTTCAGAGCATTTTTAATATGGGGGAAACCTGAAATAGAAAAATAGAAGAAAAAAAATTTGGCACTGAGATACGTTTGGTAAGTATATCTAAAACATAGCAATATCACACGAAACATGCATGGAGCAAGCAGAAATTATAGATACGTTTGGGACGTATCAACATCCCCATTCTTAATTCCTGCTCGTCCTCGAGGAAGTAAATGATAACACGCATAATTTCTGTGGTGACATGCTACCAACCATATAAGAACTTTTAAGTAAATCAATCAAGGTACGTAATTCAATTCAATTAATAACAGGCAACAGTCTATATTAGCATTCAAACAAGCAACATAAGATATCTTGTTGTCCGTGACTCAAATGTATCCAGTTGGTGTTTGCGTGCAAGAAATGGGAGATGGGAATACGAGAAAAAATATTTATTTGTTAAGAACTCAATCTACTAAAGTATCACACTTAGTCTTCTTTGGAATCTTATCTTGACTCGTCCCCAGACCAGTAGCCAGGTACATGTCAATTTGATCCACTCCCTTTCGATATTTTGAGCACTCATGCAATGAATGAGCATAAGCATGAGAGTTGACACTTAGGATAGAAAAAGAGAGAGATATGTTGGAGGAGGAAGACAAAAAATGTGTGAAAGGCTCACATCAATGAGGACAATCATAGGCGAGAGGGCCAAATGATAGATATGATGTGAGGAGTTGGGATTTCCATGCAACGAATGCACATATGAGCTAAGAATAGCTCTCTAATGGAACTAGTGGGGGTGCATCCAACTTGCTCGCTCAAGAAGACCTAGAGCTCATTTGAGGAGGCTCATCATTGGAATATACAAGCCAAGTTCTATAGTGTGAAGGTCCCCACATATCTATATGCATATGATCATCTCTATGGAGTACAAGGTATAGAGGGAGTACGAGTGTGGATCTCTCAAAATTAATAGTAGTGTTGCCCCCTTCTCTCTTTTCATTTTCTTTTTCTCTTTTCTCAATTTTTTGTATTTCTTGGTGGCCTCCATGGCTCCTTCTATTTAACTCTCATTTGTCCTCTTTGGGATCTTTTCCTCACTTAAGGGCAACACTCTATTTTACAAGAAGTATAGAAGTTCTTTCACACTTTCCAAGGTACTCAACATAAAGAAGATGTAGCTATCATGATGTACGCAAATGTATGACTCTGCCAATGTAGCAGGAACATGTATGACATGAAGATCAAGTCATGAGAAGGTGGATGTTGCATGGCAATATATCTCGGAAAGGCTATGGAAATGAATTGATAGGTAGGTATGGTGGCTGTTTTGAGGAAAGATATAAGGAGGTGTATGATGATAGAGAATATCATGCCAAGGGTTTGGATGCACCGGCGAGGAGGACGCCAACTCTTGCACTGAGAAGAGGGAAATCCACGGTAACGAAAAGGCTGGCAGATATGAGAAGGTGGGAAGTATCAACTTTCAATACTTAGATTAGTCCGAAGAACTCATGCAACTATTATCAGTAACTCTCAATCTAATCAGGAGGTTCACAAAGAGGCAAGTACCCCGAGGAGAAGTGTATGGGGGTTTGGTTATCCTTGCGCATCCTCGACTCATGGTACGTGAGTGTACTCTAATATCCGATCCCTCCAATGATTAGTGATACATCTAGCAACTAGAGTTCTCAACTAGTTTTTGTAGTTTTTGACAATAAAAACGGATTGCCCAAAATACGACACCTATCACTAATAGGCTAGAGCTCTTGACACCAAAAGTTCAAACACTACTCACAACAATACCTCAAAACTATTGCAAGTTACTAATACAATTGAATAGCAACCTCAATTACCAACTTAAAGTCAAGACAAAACTCAGTGCAACAACCAACTCTCTAAACAAGATAAACATGAAAACTAAAGAGAGTTCAAGCAACAAACTAAACAAAATCTCTTGAAAAAGATAAACATGAAAAATAAGAGCTAAACATGACAGCAGCTACGAAAAGATAAAGAACACAAAACAAAAGAAAGATAAGCATGAAAATCCTATGATGTGTTCTAGTTTGAAGTGGAGCGTGTTTCTCTCCCACATAAAGAAATTTGGGTTCTAACTTGTTATGAACAGAAAACAAAGCTAAAGAAAACTAAAAAGGAAACTAAAGAGCGAGACGCTCCAAGCATAGCACATAACGCATGAAGTGATAAAAATATAGTGAGACGAAGGACGAACTGATAATTGTTGATGAAGAAGGGGATGCACGGGGGCATCCCCAAGATTAGACACTTAAGTCTCCTTGAATATTTATTGGGGATGCATGGGGGCATCCCCAATCTTGAGCGTTTGACACTCCCGGATCTTCTTTCATCATCTTCCCTCGCACACTTGACAACTCCCTTCATACATAACTCATCATAAGCTGATTAGAGAGGTTGGTACACTTAATAAAATAATTTTCCTCTACTAGAAATAAAGATTTTCTTGAAGGGATACTGTTTCTCAAGATTGCAAAAAAAAGTTTGCAAATAAAAAGCTAGCGCAAGACTTGCAAAATTGAGGAAAGGAAAAACGTGGCAGAATCTGTGAAAAATAGACCAGCAGGTAGTAAATAATTTTTTCGGGGTACTTCTGCAACAAATAAAAAAACTCAGAATAGACGCTCGAAAAAAGCCAATTGTATGGAGCACGCTGTCAAAAAAATTAGATAAAAAAATGATCTGGTGATTTTAGGCGAATTTTTCCATCCAAGGACATAATCTGTTTTCTAGACAACATGTCACAACTTTTTAACTTTCTTGCAATCGGAGGCTAAACTTGGCACAAAGCTTGAAAATAAAGATACAATGATGTTGCTACGGTAGTAACAATCATAAGGACCACTAAAAACAGAAGTAAAAACATCTTGGGTTGCCTCCCAACAAGCGCTTTCTTTTACGCCTTTAAGCTAGGCAATAAGCAAAAAAGATCAAGTTTTATCAAGTGAAAGAGAATAGCTAGCCCGTGTAACGGACTCAAAAGGTAACTTAATCTTCTTCCTAGGGAAGTGTTTCTCCCCCTTTTTAAGAGGGAATTTATATTTTATATTCCCGTCTTTCATGTCACTAACAACACCAACGGTGCGAAGAAAAGGACGTCCCAAAATAATTGGACATCAAGGTTCACACTCAATGTCTATAATAGTAAAATCAACGGGAACATAATTGTCATTGACAATGATAAGAACATTGTCAATCTTTCCCAAAGGTTTCTTTACGGAAGAATCAGCGAGACGAACACCAAAAGAACAAGGATCAAAATTTTACAATTCAAACATATCATACATTCTTTTGGGCATAACGGAGGTACTAGCTCCAACATCACATAAAGCATAGCAAGAGAAGTTATTCAATTTAATTTTTATCATAGGGTCCCAACCATTATGTAGCTTCCTAGGTATGGAGGCTTCTACTCTAAACTTCACCTCCCTAGCTTTGATGAGAGCATTAGTGATATGCTCCGTGAAGGCAAGATTTAGTGTGCTAGTGTGGGGGTCTCTAGACATTTGGTGTAGTAAGCTAATAACTTCTGAAAGGGTACAACTATCAAAATCAATGTCACTACTATCAAAGGTGGTGGTGGTGTCATCTAGGCTCACTTTTTTGAAAGTCTCTATGTTCATGGGAGTTTCTTCTTCTATGGTTGAGGTAATAGCATCACCATTAATAGGTCCAATGGGACTAGGAGCGTGTTGGGTGCTAAAAGTATGGGTATCCTCAACAACTTGGATAGTAGCAACAGTGTGGTGTGTAGGAAGGCTCTTAATTCTATCTTCTTCCTCGTTTTCTCTATCCCATCTTTCTTTAAGTTTATCTATCATCCTAATATTTTCATTAATTTGCATTTGGATAACATTAATAGGAGTGGCCTTCCTCTCTTCGAGGGGAGAGGTTCTAATTTTAAGAATCTCAACATCAAGGGCTAAGTTATCTACCTTCAAAGAGAGATTATCTAATTTGTCTATTTTTTCCTCTAGTCTCCTGTTGAAGGTTTTTTGGGTAGTGATAAATTCTTTAAGCATGCTTTCTAATTCAGAAGTGGAGTTCTTTGTTGCTAGGATAAGTGTTGTTGTTCCCATAGTTGTTGGATGGGAACGGTCTAGGATTGCTATGAAAATTACTCCTGTAAGCATTATTGTGGAAGTTGTTTCTAGAGATAAAGTTCACATCTACTTGTTCCTGAGCAACAAGAGAATTTAAAGGAACATCATGAGGATCAATAGGAGATTTCTTGGTAAGTAGAGACATAATCAAGTCAACTTTTTCATTTAGGGAGGAAATCTCCTCGACAGAGTTTACCTTCCTAGCTGTTGGATCACATTCGGTGTGCCATTTGGAATAGTTTGTCATCTTCTCATCTAGTAGTTTTGTGGCAGCACCAAGTGTTGTTGACATAAAGGTTCCTCCCGCGGCCGAATCTAACAGGTTCCATGAGGTAAAGTTCAAGCCTGCATAAAAAGTCTGGATAACCATCCAAGTAGTCAAACCATGTGTAGGGCATTTCTGAACAAGAGATTTCATGCGTTCCCAAGCTTGGGCAATGTGTTCATTATCCAATTGATTCAAATTCACAATATTACTCCTCAATTGGATAATTTAAGTAGGTGGGTAATACTTCCCAATAAAAGCATCCTTGCACATATCCCAAGAATCTATGCTATTCCTTGGCAAGGATTGAAACCAGATTTTAGCTCCTTCCCTCAAGGAGACAGGAAAAATCTTAAGCTTAACAATATCACCTTCTACTTCTTTATACTTTTGCATATCACAGAGTTCAACAAAATTATTTAAGTCTAAAGAAGCATCATCTCCAACATCAGAAAATTGATCTCTCATAACAAGGTTTAACAAAGCAGGTTTAATTTCATAAGAGGTAGATGAAGTAGCAGGTATAGCAATAGGAGTGCAGATAAAATCATTGTTCTTGTGACTAGTGAAGTCACACAACTTGGTCTTTTTAGTGGAACCCATAGTAGCAGCAAGTGTGACAAAAAAAATTGTGTGATTTTTGATAAAGGACACTAAAGCAAGGACCGAAAGGTAAACTAACAAGACTAAAAAGCAAAGGAAAAAGATAGTGTGCAAATTGATACATGTAACAGCCCAGATTTCACAAAAATAAAATAAATTGTTTTCGGTGTGAATTGTTTGATTGTCTGATTTGTTTGCGGTGTCTGCATACCCGATTTATCGATCGGCGATTATTTTTCCCCCTCTTATCTCGTACCGGACGGAGACCGACCCTTGCCACCCTGACACTCGACCTTTGCGACACCGGGTTTCACCCGATCACCGTCGCGAAAACCCGCACAAGACCAGACGCAGCCAACGGAATGAAAAACCCCGTTTAATAATTAAATGGGATATTTTGTAGCGCACCGAAAACTGTTCTCGGAACGGTTCCAGTGCGAGGTGAACGCCGCCGGCTCGACGCGCTGATCGCGCAATTCGAAGTTTTACCCGAATCGGAGGTCCTGCGGACCCCAGGCGGTCAGAAACGTAAACACCGCGCGCGTGAGATAAAAACCAGGGATGTTTTTGCAAACTGCCAGCCACCTGGGCTATATAAAGACAACCACTCTCCCACCTCTTTCTAGGGTTTTCCCTAGACCAAAATTGCAGCCACCCCCTCCACATTGCCCAAAAATTTCCCCCACAGCCTCCAATTTTCGCAACCCTAGCCATCCTCAAATCTGGACCGTCGGATCCGCCGATCCAATGGCCCAGATCGTGCCTAGCCTCCACCTCCTCTCTCCTCTCTCTCTCCTCCTGCACACTTCCCGCAGGCTCACCGCCGCCGCCATCCCGAGCCAACCGCGCGCCACCGCCGTGCTTGCTCCGGTGAGCCGCCCCTGCCGAGCGCGTGCACTTCCCTCTCCTCTCCTCTTCCTCACCGCCACCTTTCCCTCTCCTCTGTACAGCGCAGGTCGCCGCCGGCGCCATGGAATCCGTCTCCCCGAGATCGAGCTCGTCTCGTGTCGCCGCCACATCACGGCCGCCGCCGGAGCACCTCCGTCCGGATCCGCGGCACCATGGCCGCCTCCACCGCCCTGGGATGCCCCTCCCAGTGTCCCTCGCCGCGCTCCCTCGTCGGAGGTTGCCAGAGCGTCGCCGCCGTCCTCACGAGCCAAGACGGGATCAAGGGACGAGCGTCCCGCTCGGTTCCCCCGGCTGGGCCAGCAACGCCCACGTGGGCCGGCACCAGCCAGCAGGCCCAGCGCCCCCCCAATGGCCCAGCGCAGCCCAGCGGCCTCCTCTGGCCAGATGGGCCTCGGCCCAGAGGTGAGGCGCCCTTTTTTTTCTTTTTTTTCTATTTTCTTGTTGGGCCCAGTAGCTTTCGGCCCAGTGCATGTTTTTTTTATATTTTTGGGCTTTTTATTTATCTGTTAATTGTTGCGATGTGGCGGTAGCTATATCTTTTACCTCGTAGCTCGGATCGTGACGATTTAAACATGAAAGTTGCTTAGTTTTTCGTGTAGTTTAATAAAATGTTACTTGTTTCCATGTTTGGATTTGTTTACATGTTGTTTTCCTGCTAATTAAAACTGCTTGCCACTATAAACTGTAATTGCCATGACTTTCTAACCGTTCCTCTGATTAAAATGTTCTTTATATTTAACTTGACTAGAATTTCATGTAGATTGTTTTTTTGCTGCTCTTGCTTGCTACTAAAAATAATAAAATAATGTTTAGGGAAAAACAGTACCAAATGCAATAATTATCGTGGGGTCCGTAATGGTTGGCATGTGTAGGTTTTACCCCCACTTAAAATGACTAGATTAGATAGTTTACTTTATGCTTCACCTCTTTCCATGTTTGTGTGCTATGCCATGCTTCTGTGCTTTGCCAAGTTAACAACTTTGTTGATCACATGTAGCTAAACAACTTGAACCACCGTAAACGTCCGGTATCGTCGTGTGTGACGAGTACCCCACTTAATCTGTTAGTAATCGCTCCCGACGGTAGGTGCCATGTCTCGTGTTGCCTTCTTGTTGATGCTTGCTCGTGTTTGCTTCGTAGTAATAGAGTGCTTGTTCGTTGATTGCTTTCCAGCATTTACCCTCTTGTGTGCTTCCGCGGGTTCTCTCGGAGACGATGCGAGCTTGCGGTCAACTACACCTTCGGAATCCGACTTATCAACAGGCAAGGACTATACATTACTTATGATCCATTCTATTTCAACCAGCGGTTTGCATGCTAGTCTAGGTTAGGTTCGATGTTTGATCCTACCACATGTTTACAGCCTCTTTTAAACCGATACAGCCATGTCCCCTCCCAGCAAACCTTGTACTGCTATGTTACTATTGCTCGTTGCTCAACCCCTGCTTAGTATGCATGCTTAGGATGCTACGATGTTACCCTGTTACTCCTTGGTTTGGAATATCATGTTATTATTATTGTTGTTGATGATATGATTATTATAATGTTGACTATATTCGACGAAGGATGGAAGGTCTAGGCTATCCCGCCCCGACGCTTTGTTCCATTCGAGTCACCTAGGATCCGAGTTTCGGGTATTGGTTTTAAGACTGAGCGTGCCTAACCGCGTGTGGGATTTTATGGGGCCCCTTTTCTTACCTATCTAGCTTCAGACATTTCTAGAGGTGGCACAAGCTGATTTACCATTTGAAAACATGCATATATATCTTGTCGGGTGGCTCCTAGTAGATATCTTTTAAAACAACTTGGGCTAGTGGAGACATGGTTTCTCTGTTGGTCCACCCGATCAGCTAGGACCCGGTTTCCCATGTGTGATTAACCGGCAATCCGACCTGCGTCATACTGAAGAGTCCGATCCGAGAGCGTGGCCGGCTTTTGGATTGGTTGTCGACTCCCCGGGGGCCACCCGGATTTGTTCGTTGTTAGTTAGAGGGACCTGTCGTTTCGGATCTCTTGGAACTAAATCATAAAATGGTTGCCTATAATGGGTAGCAACTGAGAGAGATGGGCGTGCGTGCGGAGCCTTGTAATGGGCAGTTGGTACACCCCTGCAGGGTTAAATCTTTTCGAGAAGCCGTGTACACGGTTATGGACGAATTGAGACCTACTCCTTGTTCATAGACAACAACAACTGAGATAATCTTAATATAACTTGATCAACGTGTGTGTGCCTTGACTGCTTCTTCTTCGTCGGGATGCGAAGAGGAGGACAAGGATAGGATAGGTGTTAAGTTTGCGTAGTAGGTGGATAACAGACTTGTTGGAGGCGATTCCTCATCGAATGCTTGGCTTCTTATCTCACTCTCTAGATCGTTAGCCACTTCATAAATGCTAGTGCGGCAGCAACCTCACCACTTACCCCATCCTTACCGTAAACTACTAGTTGTCCTAGAATGACGAGTGATGAAGTCCTTGCTGGGTCAGATGACCACTACAATTGGATGCTCAGTACCTCTGTACTCATGATACTACCCCCAAACTCTTTTCAGGGTTCTTGATCGACAACAGGTACGGTGATCGACGTTTCGCGTGGAGACTCGACGACGACTAGTTAGGCGGATCCAGGCGGAGGGCCTGGACCCGTGTGGTTATGGGGCTCGATGTTTTTCTCTTTGCCAGTAGGCACTTGATTATAATCTGTACTCAGGCATGTATCTTCCGCTGTTGTATTGTATTAAGGCAGTTGTATGCCGATTGTATGAGATGTTGTATTCTTGTATCTGTAATGTTGTGATATCATGTTGGAAATCCAGGGCATATGGCTATGTCATATGTCGCGGTGGGACCGATATGTGCTTCGTCCCCGGATCTAGATGGAAACATGTAGATCTGGAACAGTACAGCATATCGGGCCTTACAATACACGAGATAACTTCTCGGCCCCGTTGGTTACCCCAAGTGGAATGTGAGATGTAGATAGGGGAAAATTTCCCTTAGTGAAGATGCTAAGGTTTAGATTGTCTCCAGTAGGACTATAAGGTCGACAAGTAGGTGGTTCGGCAAGTGAGGCGCCGTATTATGATAATCACTTGCTTTGCCTGGACCTGCACACACAACAGATAGCTTTGTTCCCAACAAGTACAGAGGAGTTGTCAATTCCTCCGGCCTTGTTGTTTACAAAGGATAAAAGCACGGGATAATAATGATAGTGATAGCAACTGAAAAGTAAATACTGAAAGTAAATTGATAGTGTAAACAGTGGTGGAAGTATGGACCTGGATCTCATGATGTTCACTAGTGATGTCTCTCTCCCAAAAGACTATAAAACAGCCATGCGAGGTAAACAAATTACAACTGAGCAATTGAAAAGATTATGTGCGCAAACCAATGCTAATTATGCAAAACAGAAAGGAAGAGGCTCAAAAGTACGGGCGGTACGCCAAGACAACTAGACCGAAATCCATCTACATCTACCCACTAATCATCCACCTTGAGATATCTATCCAGAACATCTCGCTGGTATTAAGTTGCGAATCCCACCCAAAGTGTAAACTCAAAGCAACGGACAACTGCATTAAAGTATTTTGCGTAAAGTAAACAATCCTTGCACTATTGTTTTCCCCCTTGTGGCAACAACCCATCCCCTAGACTCATGTTTCTGTCACTCAAGCTAGTCATCGGGGGTATGAAGCCGCAATCATGCATAACGCTCCCTCTTGGAGTCACTACCTACTACTTGGCCAAAGCAATAAACAGCAACGGAGAACATGCAAGAGTTACTCAAGAACATAAATATAAAAGAAGCGAATCAAATATATAACTCAATCACAATCTAAACATAATCTCATAATCCATTGGATCCCAGCAAACTCAGCATAGCAACAGCAGAAAGATTACATAAGTGCCTCGATCATGTAGGGCAGCTCACGAGGTCTAATCCATGAAGAACAAAGAGGGGAGGATAACATCACATAGCTACTGATCATGGACCCATGGTCCAAGGTGGACTACTCACGGTTCATCCGGGAAACATCCATGGTGGTGGAGAATCTCCCGGAGGTGACTCCTCCCTCCGGCAGGGTGCCGGGTAGAGGTCTTCTGGTGCTCCCGATCTTGGAAGCGTGGCGGAGGCGGAACAGAGGAGAGATCGCGACAAAAGGTTATGTCCCCGAGGGTTTCTCGTCATGGGGAATAAATAGGCAAAAGGGGGAAGCCAGAGGTGGTCCAGGGGCTCCAGGCACACCCCTGGCGCGGCCAGGGGCCTTGCCGCGCCCTTTGGCCGCCTGGGCCCCCCTGGCTCCCCTCTGGCCCCTCCTGGGCTTTTCTCGAAGCTTCCGGTATGCTGATTTTTCTTATATATTTCCCGGAATTTTTTTGGTACTTTTAATATAGGGGAAACCTGAAATAGAAAAACTGGAGAAAACAGGAACTGGCACTGGGATGCACGGAGATAATAGGTTAGTCCAAATATGATCAAAAGTGTATGGAAGTTCATCAATATCATAGCAATATCACACAAAAGAGGCATGGAGCAAGCATAAATTATAGATACGTTTTGGACGTATCAACATCCCCAAGCTTAATTCCTGCTCGTCCTCGAGTAGGTAAATGATAACAAGCATAATTTCTGTGGTGACGTGCTAACAACCATATAAGAACTTTGTAAGTAAATCAATCAAAGCATGCAATTCAATTCAAGTCATAACAGCCAAGAGTCTATATCTAGTATTGAAACAAGCAACATAAGAACATAAAGGTGCAAGAGCTCTCGTTGTCCGTGACTCCAATTCTCCAAATGTTGTTTGCGTGCACAAAAGGGGATAGGGATATACGAGAAACGGTATTTTTATTCTTCAGAACTCAATCTACTAAAGTGTCACACTTGGTCTTCTTTGGAATCTTATCTTGACTCATCCCTAGACCACTAGCCAGGTACAAGTCAAAATGATCCACTCCTTTTCGACATTTTGAGCACTCATGCAATGGATGAGCGTAAGCAAGAAAGTTGACACTTAGGATGGCAAAGAGAGAATATGGTGGAGGAGGAAGACAAAAAGGTGTGAAAGGCTCACATTAATGAGGACAATCATAGGCGAGAGAAAGCCAAATGATAGATATGATTTGAGGAGTAGGGATTGCCATGCAACGGATGCACATATGAGCTAAAATCTCTCCAATGGAACTAGTGGGGGTACATCCAACTTGCTTGCTCAAGAAGACCTAGAGCTCATTTGAGGAGGCTCATCATTGGAATATACAAGCCAAGTTCTATAGTGTGAAGGTCCCCACATAGTTATATGCATGAATGATAGTCTCTATGGAGTACAAGATACAAGATGGAGTACGAGTGTGGATCTTCTCAAAAAGAATAGTAGTGTGCCCCTTCTCTCTTTTATTTTTTTTCTCTTTCTCTTTTATTTCTTTTTCTATTTTTTTATTTTTTTGCATTTTTTGTGGCCTCAATGGCTCTTTCTATTTAACTCTCATTTGTCCTCTTTGGGATCTTTTAATTTTTCCTCTTTGGGATCTTTTAATTTGTCCACTTTGGGATCTTTTCCTCACTTAGGGGGAACACTATATATTACGAAGAAGTATAGTCTTTCACACTTTACAAAGTACTCGAATCATAAACAAAATGCAAATATCATGATGTATGCAAATGTATGCCTCTGCCAGTGTAGCAGGATATGCAATGATACTAGCGCGTCATGTAGCAATGATTAGGTCAAGGCCCAACTAGCATGCGGCTCATCGATCAAGCAAGTAGCATGTATGAAATGAAGATCAAGTCATGAGAAGATGGATGTTGCATGGCAATATATCTCGGAAAGGCTATGGAAATGCCTTGATAGGTAGGTATGGTGGCTGTTTTGAGGAAGGATATAAGGAGGCTTATGATGACAGAGTGTATCGCGCCAAGGGTTTGGATGTACCGGCGAAAGTGGACGCTAACTCTCGGAGTGAGAAGAAAGCAATGCACGGCACAGGAAAGGCTAGCAAAATATGGGAAGGTGGAAGTGTCAACTTTCGAATACTCACATTAGTCCGAAGAACTCATGCACTTATTATCGGTAACTCTCAATCTAATAAGGAGGTTCACAAAGAGACAAGTACCCCGAGGAGGAGTGTATGGGGGTTTGGTTATCCTTGCGCATCCTCGACTCATGGTACGTGAGTGTACTCTAATATTCGACCCCTCAGAAGAGTAGTGATCCAACTAGTAGCTAAAGTTCTCAACTAATTTGTAGGTTTTTGAAAATAAACACGGATTGCCCAAAATACAACATCTATCACTAATAGGCTAAAGCTCTTGACACCAAAAGTCCAAACATTACTCAAGACAACACCTCAAAACTTTTGCAAGTTACTACTACAAAAAGAATAGCAACCTCAATTACGTACTTCAAGTCAAGACACAAAACTTAGTGCAACCTGCAAACTCTCTAAACAATATAAACATGAAAACTCAAGAGAGTTCCAGCAACAAACTAAACATAAGCTCTTTTGAAAGGTAAACATGACAGCTAAGAGCAAAGCATGACAACAGCTACGGAAAGATAAAGAACAAACACAACAAGGATAAGCATGAAAAGTCCTATGTTGTGTTCTAAATTTTGAAAGTGGAGTGTGTTTCTCTCCCACACAAAGAAAGCTGGGTTCTAACTTGTTATGAACAGCAAGCAAACCTAAAGAAAAACTAAAAACAAAACCTAAGAGCGAGACGCTCCAAGAATAGAACATAAAGCATGAAGTGATAAAAATATAGTGACACGAGAGACGAACTGATAATTGTCGATGGAGAAGGGGATGCACGGGGGCATCACCAAGCTTAGACGCTTGAGTCTCCTTGAATACTTCTTGGGGATGCATGGGGGCATCCCCAAGCTTGAACGCTTGACACTTCTTAATCTTCTTTCATCATCTTCCCTCGCACACTTGAAAACTCCCTTCATACATAACTCATCATAATCTGATTAGCGAGGTTAGTACCCATAATAAAGTATATTTTTCTCTACTGGAAATAAAGATAACCTTGAATACCTACTATTTCCCAAGATTGCCAACAAGTTTTTGAAAATAAAAATCAAGCTTAAGGTTTGCAAAACGAAGAAAAAGCAAAACAGGACAGAATGTGTGAAAAACAGACCAGCAGGTAAAAACGAATTTTTTAGGGGGACTTATGCAACTCAAATAAAAAAACTCAGAACATACGAAAGTTTCGTAATTGTATAGATCACGCTGTGCAAAATATTCAGCTCAAAAAGATGAACTGGAATTTTTCCTGATTTTTCTAGTCACGAGGACAGAATCTGTTTTCTGGACAGCATGCCACAACTTTCACTCTCCTTGTCGTATGAGGCTATAAAAGGCACAAAGCTTGAAAATTAAAGATACAATGATATTTATACAGTAGTAAAAATCATCAAGACCACTAAAAACAGAAGAAAAACAAAAAGGAAAACCTAAACTCGTTGCGGGCTGCCTCACGAAAGCGCTTCTTTAAATGCATTAGCTAGGCTTAATGCAAATAGATCAAGTTGTATCAATTGAACCATCATCAAGATCATCAAAAAGATCTTCAATAATACAACCACTCTTAAGAGGTCTTTCAAATAAAAGCCTAATAAAGATACTTCTCGGAATAAAAGCAAAAGGCGGAAAATCAGTTGGAGTCTCATTCATCTCATTGAAGAGAGGTATTTCTTCCAAAGTTTTTACAGTTTCAACCCCTTTGGCAATAGATAAATTATTTTTGCAGCGAGGAGCCTTTGGAACGTAAAAGAACCGAGGTTCCTTCTTTGCCGAAGTTTCCACCTTTTTGGTTTTGATTGAGGAAAAAGTAGTTCCTAGAGTGTCAATAATTTCCTCAATCTTATCAATCCTAGAAGGGTCCAAGTCATGGGATTTGATGGTCTCCAAGGTTTTAAGAATTTTATGCATGGAGCTATCTAATCTATTCAAATTCCCTTGATCCTTACGATCCAACTCACTCATCTTATTAATACTTGGCATTTCTAGCTCCATCTTTTTATGTTTTTTCATAATGTGAGCTAGGGTAATGTTCTCTTGAATGCTATCAACAGGGAGATTTCCAACAAGATTTTCCATAACACTAAGAGCTTCCCAAATTGGGGGCTTCTATGAAATTCACATTGATAGCAGTATCTAGAATAAACCTATTCCAAGAAGTAATTCCAACATAAAAGTTTCTAAGCAGGATAGTAGTGGTTTGCTTCTTGGTGGCTCTTTTTTGAGAATCATTAATCCTATACCAGGCATCCTTCAGAATTTCACCACCTCTTTGTCTAAAGGTGAGCATTTCTGACTCACCAAAGGACAAAGGACCAAACATACTGATAACTTCTAGCAAGATAACTATTTATTTTTGATAAAAGACACTAAAGCAAAAATTGAAAGGTAAACTAACAAGACTAAAAAGAAAAGATAAAAGATAGTGTGCAACTCCCCTATCTTGAAGAGTGGAGTCCCCGGCAACGGCGCCAGAAATTTGCTTGATACACGAGATAACTTCTCGCCCTCGTTGGTTACCCCAAGTGTAAGGTGAGATGTAGATAGTGGCAAATTTCCCTTAGCGAAGATGCTAAAGTTTAGATTGTCTCCAGTAGGACTCCAAGGTCAACAAGTAGGTGGTTCGGCAAGTGAGACGCCGTTTTATGATAATCACTTGCTTTGCCTGGACCTGCACACACACCAGATAGCTTTGCTCCAAACGAGTACTGAGGAGTTGTCAATTCTGCCGGCCTTGTTGTTTACAAAGGATAAAAAGCACGGGAGAATAATGATAGTGATAGCAACTGAAAAGTAAATACTGAAAGTAAATTGATAGTGTAAACAGTGGTGGAAGTATGGACCTGGATCTCATGATGTTCACTAGTGATGTCTCTCTCCCAAAAGACGATAAAACAGCCATGCGAGGTAAAAAATTACATCTGGGCAATATTATGTGCGCAAACCAATGCTAATTATGCAAAACAGAAAGGAAGAGGCTCAAAAGAACGGGCGGTATGCCAAGACAAGTAGACTGAAATCCATCTGCATCTACCCACTAATCATCCACCTTCGGATGTCTATCCAAAACATCTCGCTGGTATTAAGTTGGGAATCCCACCCAAAGTGTAAACTCAAAGCAACGGACAACTGCATTAAAGAACTTTGCGTAAAGTAAACAATCCTTGCACCCGCAAGTACAAGCACCGTTGTTTTCCCCCTTCTGGAAACAACACATCCCCTAGACTCATGTTTCTGTCACTCAAGCTAGTCATCGGGGGGCATGAACCCACAATCATGCATAACGCTCCCTCTTGGAGTCACTACCTACTACTTGGCCAAAGCAATAAACAGCAACGAAGAATATGCAAGAGTTACTTAAGAACATAAATATATAAGAAGAGAATCAAATATATCACTCAATCACAATCTGAACATAATCTCATAATCCATCGGATCCCATCAAACTCAACATAGCAAGAGCAGAAAGATTACATAAGTGCCTCGATCATGTAGGGTAGCTCACGAGGTCTAATCCATGAAGAACAAATAGGGGAGGAGAACATCACATAGCTACTGATCATGGACCCATGGTCCAAGGTGGACTACTCACGATTCATCCGGGAAGCATCCATGGTGGTGGAGAATCTCCCGGAGGTGACTCCTCACTCCGGCAGGGTGCCGGGAAGAGGTCTTCTGGTGCTCCCGATCTTGGAAGCGCCGCGGCGGCAGAATAGAGGAGAGATCGCGAAAAAGGGTTTTGTCCCCGAGGGTTTCTCTTCACGAGGAATAAATAGGCGACAGGGGGCAGCCAGAGGTGGGCCAGGGCCTCCAGGCGCCCCCTGGCTCGGCCAGGGGCCTGGCCGCGCTCTCTGGCCGCCTGGGCCCCCTAGCTCCCCTCTGGCCCCTCCTGGGCTTTTCTCGAAGCTTCAGGTACGCTGATTTTTCCTATATATTTCCCAGAATTTTTCTGGTACTTTTAATAAGGGGGAAACCTGAATTAGAAAAACAGCAAAAAACAGGAACTTGCACTGGGCTGCACTGAGTTAATAAGTTAGTCCAAATATGATCAAAAGTGTATGGAAGTTCATCAATATCATAGCAATATCACACAAAAGAGGCATGGAGCAAGCAGATATTATAGATACGTTTTTGACGTATCACAAATCCCCTATCTTGAAGATTGGAGTTCCTGTCAACGGCGCCAGAAATTAGCTTGATGGCACTGAAATAGAGCTCCTCGTTGGTTACCCCAAGTGGAAGGTTGGATGTAGTCTAGCAGCAAATTTCCCTTGGCAAAGATGCCAAGGTGTAGAGTATCTCCCGTAGGACTCCAAGGTCGACAAGTAGGTGGTAAAGTGAACAATGGTGCCGTTCACAACCTCAGGTTTCATACTTTACCTGGACCTGCACACAAAAACAAATAACTTTGCTCCCAACGAGTACAGAGAGGTTGTCAATCTCGCCGGCCTTGCCGTTTACAAAGGATCAAACGAAACAGATAATACTAGTGATAATTGCAACTAGAAAGTAAAAGCAAGAAGTAAATTGAGGGTCTAAACAATGGTGGAAATATGGACCGGTGTCCCATGATGTTCACTAGTGATGTCTCTCTCCCAAAAGACAATAAACAGCTATGCAAGGTAAACAAATTACAGTTGGGCAATTGACACGATTAAAAACGCACCACAATGTTAACTATGCTACAAAAGAAAGGAAGAGGTTCAAAAGCATGGGCAGTACGCCAGCATAAGTAGACCGAAATCCATCTGCATTTATTACTAATCATCCACCTTGAGATATCTATCTAGAACATCTTGCTGGTATTAAGTTGCGAGTCCCACCCAAAGTGTAAACCCAAAGCAACAGACAACTGCATTAAAAGAACTTTGCGTAAAGTAAACAATCCTTGCAACTGCGGTTACAAGCACCGTTGTTTTCCCCCCTTGTGGAAACAACACATCCCCTAGACTCATGTTTCTGTCACTCAAGCTAGTCATCGGGGGGTATGAACCCACAATCAAGCATAACGCTCCCTCTTGGACTCACTACCTACTACTTGGCCAAAGCAATAAACAACAACAAAGAACATGTTAGAATTACTCAAGAACAAAAATATAAAAAATAAGAACCAAATATATTACTCAATCACAATCTGAACATAGTCTCATAATCCATCAGATCCCAGCAAACTCAGCATAGAAATAGAAGAAATAATTACACATGTTCCTTGATCATGTGGGGCAGCTCACAAGGTCTAATCAATGAAGAACAAAGAGGGGAGGAGAACATCGCATAACTACTGATCATGGACCCATGGTCCAAGGTGGAATACTCACGGATCATCCGGGAAGGGTTCATGGTGGTGGAGAAGCTCCCGATCTTGGAAGCGTGGCGGCAGCGGAACATAGGTGAGATCGCGAAAAAGGGTTCAGTCTTCGGGGGTTTCGGGTCGAGAGATAAATATAGGCGAAGGGGGCAACCAGGGGGGCTACTAGGGGTCCAGGAGGCCCCCTGGCGCGGCCCCACCCTATGGTGCGCTGAGAGGGCGCCTGGGGGGCTTGTGGGTACCCTCCGCCCCCCCCCCCTTCGGGACTCTGGAAGGATACCGTACGCTGATTTTTTATTGGATTTTTTCGGATTTTTTGGATTATTTTTAATACGGGGGAAACCTGAAATAGAAAAATAGCAGAAAACAAAAAATGGCACTGAGGTGCACTGAGTTAATAGGTTAGTCAAAATATGATCAAAAGTGTATGAAAGTTTATCTAAAACATAGCAATATCACACAAAACATGCATGGAACAAGAAGAAATTATATATACGTTTGGGACGTATCACCACCATACCTAGCTATCAAGGAATTTCCATAGCTTTCCGAGATATATTTCCATGCAACATCCACCCTCTCATGACTTGATCTTCATGTCATAGATGTTCCTGCAACATTGGCAGAGGCATACATTTGCGTACATCATGATAGCTACATCTTCTTTATGCTGAGTAATTTTGTAAAGTGTGAAAGATCTTCTATACTCCTTGTAAAATAGAGTGTTGCCCCTAAGTGACGAAACGATCTCAAAGAGGACAAATGAGAGTTAAATAGAAAGATCCATTGAGGCTACCAAAAAAATACAAAAAATAGAAAAAATAGAAAAAGAAAATAAAAAGAGAGAAGGGGGACCTTTACACTATAGAGATGATCCACACTCGTACTCCCTCTTATACCTTGTACTCCATAGAGATGATCATATATGCATATAGCTATGTGGGGACCTTTACACTATAGAACTTGGCTTGTATATTCCAATGATGAGCCTCCTCGAATGAGCTCTAGGTCTTCTTGAGCAAGCAAGTTGGATGCACCCCACTAGTTCCATTGGAGAGATTTTCATAGCTCATATGTGCACCCGTTGCATGGCAATCCCTACTCCTCACATCATATCTATCATTTGGTTTTCTATCGCCTATGATTGTCCTCATTGATGTGAGCCTTTCACACCTTTTTTTGTTTTCCTCCTCCACCACCTCTCTCTCTTTGCCATCCTAGGTGTCAATTTTCTTGCTTACGCTTATCCATTGTATGAGTGCTCAAAATGTAGAAAGGGAGTGGACCAGTTTGACTTTTACCTGGCTAGTGGTCTGGGGATGAGTCAAGATAAGATTCCAAAGAAGACTAAGTGTGAAACTTTAGTAGATTGAGTTCTCAACAAATAAATATTTTTCTCTCTCGTATTCCCATCCCCCACTTCTTGCATGCAAACACCATTTGGAGACATTCGAGTCATGGATAGCGAGAGCTCTTAAACCTTGATGTTCTTATGTTGGTTGTTTCAATGCTAATATAGACTCTATCTTGTTATGACTTGAATTGAATTACATGCCTTGATTGCTTTCCTTAAAAGTTCTTTTATGGTTGGTAGCATGTCACCACATAAATTTTGCTTGTTATCATTTACCTAGTCAAGGATGAGCAGGAATTAAGATTGGGGATGTTGATACATCCCAAACGTATCTATAATTTCTTCTTGCCCCATGCATGTTTTGGGTGATATTGCTATGATTTTGATACACTTTCATACACCTTTGATAATATTTGGACTAACCTATTAACTCAGTGCACCCCATTGCCAGTTTCTGTTTTCTGCTGTCCTTTCATTTCAGGTTTTCCCATTACGTAAAATGCCAGAAAAATTCCGGGAAAAATATATAAGAAATCAGCGCAACGGAAGCTTCCTGTGGGGGCGGCCTAGGGTGGGGCCGCGCCAGGGGGCCGCCTGGACCCCTGGTGGCCCTCCTGGCTGCCGCCTTTCCCCTATATATTTCCTTCATCTCAAAACCCCCGAGGACTGAACCCTTTTTTGCGATCTCGCCTCTGTTCCGCTGCCACCGCGCTTCCAAGATCGGGAGCACCAGAACACCTCTTCCCGGCACCCTGCCGGAGGGAGTATTGACCTCCGGGCGCGTCTCCACCACCATGGACACTTCCCGGGTGATCTGTGAGTTGTCCACCTTGGACCATGGGTCCATGATCAGTAGCTATGTGATGTGCTCTCCCCCTCTTTGTTCTTCATGGATTAGACCTTGTGAGCTGCCCTACATGAGCAAGGCACATATGTAATTCTTTCTGCTGTTGCTATGTTGAGTTTGCAGGGATCTGATGTATTATGAGACTATGTTCAGATTGTGATGAGTAATATATTTGGTTCTTCTCCTTTTATATTTTTGTTCTTTAGTAATTCTTGCATGTTCTCCGTTGCTGTTTATTGCTTTGGCCAAGTAGTAGGTAGTGACTCCTAGAGGGAGTGTTATGCTTGATTGTGGGTTCATGCCCCCTGATGACTAGCTTGAGTGACAGAAACATGAGTCTACGGGATGTGTTGTTGCCACAAGGGGGAAAACAACGGTGCTTGTAACCGCGGTTGCAAGGATTGTTTACTTTACAGAAAGTTCTTTTAATGCAGGTGTCTGTTGCTTTGGCTTTACACTCTGGGTGGGACTCGCAACTTAATACCAGCGAGATGTTCTGGATAGATATCTCAAGGTGGATGATTAGTAGTAGATGCAGATGGATTTCGGTCTACTTATCTTGGCGTACTGCCCATGCTTTTGAGCCTATTCCTTTCTTTTGTAGGATAGTTAGCATTGCGGTGTGTTTTTAATCCTGTCAATTGCCCAGCTGTAATTTGTTTACCTTGCATAGTTGTTTATCGTCTTTAGGGAGAGAGACATCACTTGTGAACATCATGGGACCCCGGTCCATATTTCCACCATTGTTTACACCCTCAATTTACTTCTTGCTTTTACTTTCTAGTTGCAATTATCACTACTATTATCTGTTGTGTTTGATCCTTTGTAAATGACATGGCCGGAGAGATTGAAAACCTCTTTGTACTCATTGGGAGCGAAGTTATTAGTATTTGTGTGCAGGTCCAGGTAAAGTAAGCAACCTGAGGTTGTGAACAGCGCCATTGAGCACTTTTCCACCTACTTATCGACCTTCGAGTCCTACTGGAGACATAAACCCTATCATCTATGTTAGGGGAAATCTTGCTGGTACACTACATCTCAACCTTCCACTTGGGGTAACCAACGAGGGGCGAGAAGTATTTCCTCGCTAGAATCAGACCTGCACACACAAAAAACAACTTTGCTCCCAACGAGTACAGAGAGGTTGTCAATCTCTCCGGTATTGTTGTTTACAAAGTATCAAACGCAAGGGTGGAAATAGTAGTGATGATTGCAACTAAAGGAAATAAAGCATTATATAAAGTGAGGTGTAAGTAGTGGTGGAAATATGGACCGGGGTCCCATGATAGTGATGTCACAAGTACTACTTCGAAGGTAATTTCACAAGTACAAGTCTCAGGTTGCGGCAGGCAAGACAACCCAACACTTGGGGACTACGCCAGCATGCCTCTTTTATATACGAAACTCCAAGTCATCACGAGGTGATAAAACTCAGAGCTTGGAGGCTACAGCTGATATGGACATAAAATTGCCCGTAAGTTTTTTCCAGAGTCCTTTTGAGAAGACACGAAAGAGAAAAAAGAAACATTGAACTCAAACATGGAAAATCTCAAAATTGAATCATATCGGTTTAATTGACATGAATCAGTGGAGCAAGCCGGCCTAATGATTTAGCCTCCAGACCCGGTCTTTATCCTAACTATTCATTATATTGGAAGTTTACCATGGACGCGCACCTAGCATTCTCTTCTAAGACAATCTCATTGCCACGTAAAGGTAGAGGAAAAATGAAGTCGACGCCAAGATTGCGTCCAAGCTAAACTTGGGGGCTACTGTCGGGGGTATTACTCACAGCTAAGACCCGACCAGAAGGCAACACACAAAAAGAAGACTCAGCCAGAAGACATGTCCTGAAAAATACAGGACCCATAAGTGGGCCTGACGGAGACTCCTCTACAGGAGTCCACTTAACTTGGAAGATTACAAGACTTAGAGTAGGACTCGGATTGATATCCGACTTACAATACAAGATGAGACTAGTCTGTATCATGATAGGACTCTACATGTAAGCCTCCACCTTCCACCTATATAAGGAGGGGGTAGGGTGCCCATAGAGGCCAAGTACGTGTAACATCCCATATTTCACAAAAATTAAAATTTTTGTTTTCGGTGTGATTTTTTTGATTGTCTGATTTGTTTGCGGTGTTTGCATCCCCGATTTATCGATCGGCGATTATTTCCCCCCCTCTTATCTCGTACCGACGGAGAGCCTGGACCCGTGCGGTTACGGGAATGGTGTGTTTTACCTTTGCCACTAGGCATCTGATTGTAGTCTGTACTCAGACATATATCTTCCGCTATTGTATTGTATTAAGGCAGTTGTATGCCGATTGTATGAGATGTTGTATCCATGTACTTGTAATGTTGTGATATCATGTTGGAAATCCGGGGCATATGGCAATGTCATATGTCGCGGTGGGACCGATATGTGCTTCGTCCCCGGATCTGGATGGAAACATCTAGATCTGGAACAGTACCACATATCGGGCCTTACAACTTGGTCTCAAAGCCTTACCGACCATAGGATCCCTTCTCTGGCCGAAGTCGAGTCTAGAAAAAAACTATTTTGTAGTTACTAAGTTAGTTAACGGAGATTAGGATTATTTTTCCTCCTTTCCTATGCTCTGGTCAGGACAAGTGTCGTAAGTGTTTTATTCTCGTCTTATCCCCTTCAAACTCCAGGATCTCTAGTGTGTGGGGTATCGGAACCGTTATAATGCCTTTCTTGCAGCGTATTGTCCCGATTCCGATCTTAGGTTGGGAAATCCTGTAGTACCTTTAGTTCTTCCGACTCGGGTTAAACATCTTGGTCATCTAATGACTTCAGTCCTCTTGCCCAATATCCTCACGATTTGAGTGAGAATGCTTCTCTTGATCGTCACTTGGACTATTGTTCTTCCTTTTGATCTACCGATGGTTTCGTTTTCCGACGTTGCTGTCTCTCTGCGGAAATTTATCTCGACAGAAGTTCGACGACGACATGGAGCAGAGTCCCTTGTTGGTGGTGTTGAAGATTGTCGACTCTCTTTTCTCTGCCCCCCCTCTCCCCCGGATCGTCCAGGATCTCGGGACGAGATCCCTTGTTGGTGGTGTTGTTTTGTAACAGCCCAGATTTCACAAAAATGAAAAATTTTGTTTTCGGTGTGATTTGTTTGATTGTCTGATTTTTTTGCAGTGTTTGCATCCCCGATTTATCGATCGGCGATTATTCCCCCCCCCTCTAATCTCGTACCCGCGGAGAGCCTGGACCCGTGTAGTTACGGGAATGGTATGTTTTACCTTTGCCACTAGGCATCTGATTGTAGTCTGTACTCAGACATGTATCTTCCGCTGTTGTATTGTATTAAGGTAGTTGTATGCCGATTGTATGAGATGTTGTATCCATGTAGCTGTAATGTTGTGATATCATGTTGGAAATCCGGGGCATATGGCAATGTCATATGTCGTGGTGGGACCGATATGTGCTTTGTCCCCAGATCTGGATGCAAACATCTAGATTGGGAACAATACCGCATATCGGGCCTTACAGTTTGCCAGAGTAGGCTTTCGCCAAAGTAGGCTTTCGCCAGAGTAGGCTTTCTGCAGAGACCAAAGTAGGCTTCCTGCGGAGACCCAAGAAGGCTCTAGATTACTCCCGGGTGATCTAAACTCGGAGCAACTAGACATAACTGTAAGAGAGCCGGTGACACACCGGAAGTTCCCCGTGAGCAAAGGAATAAGACCTAGCCACAAACAGCATGTAGGGTCTTTACAGGACGATGTTTTTCGGGCCCTGAAGCTGTATAAAATCTCGTTTTTGTTTCTCTGTGATGTTCTTCTTCCTCTTACACTCGTAGCAAAGGCCCCGTAATCAAGTTCTCTCATGAGGACATCTGCCGTGACTTTCGCAGGACAATTGGCGCCCACCGTGGGGGCTACCCACAAGGGTGTTGTATTCATGGAGGAAGTCCTCACATGGATCGAGAAACTCATGATCGGATGGACGAAGAAGAACCGACACGAACGAATCTAAATCAACATATCGACGATCCTCCAACTCTGGCAGGACTCGATCCGACCCAGGTGCATTGCAACCTCGGTTTAATCAAGATCCACATCAAGCTCATGGAGAAAACAAGAAAAAATTTGAGCACGCGCCTCGAAACTCATGCGCAGACCTCAACATTGACCATCATGCACAACCTGCAGGATAGGAAGAACGTCTATGTTGAAGATTCCACGGGAAAATTCTGACTTTCCGAAGAGATGAGTCAACAAAAAAATTCCAACTAACCAAAAGAGATGAGTCTACGGAAAAAATTCCAACTCACCAAAGGAGATGAGTCCACGGAAACATTCTGACTCACCAAAGAGATGAGTCTACGGAGAAATTCCGACTAACCAAATTATATGAGTCCATGGCAAAGAAAAAAAAGAGACCGGTCGCATACGAAAAATTCTGGCTCCTTCATTGAGTTCTGGATCATCGGTAAAATCCCGGCTCAGATTCCAGTTCATTGGAAAAATTTCGGTTCTTTCATTGAGTCATCGGTAAAATCCCGGCTCAGATTCCGGTTCGTTGAAACAATTCCGGCTCCTTCATTGAGTTCAGGATCATCGGTAAAATCCCGGTTTAGATTCCGGTTCATTGGAAAAATTCCTGCTCTTTCATTGAGTTCCGGATCATTGGAAAAATCCTGACTCCCTTCTCGAGTTCCGGTTTATTGGAAAATCTCGGCTCCACAATGAGATTCCGGTTCATTCAAAAATTCGGCCCCTCGATGAGTTTCGACTCGTTTAAAATTTTGGATCCTTAGCGATTCCCGGCTCATCAAAAATTCTGGCTCCTCGATGAGTTCCAGTTCATCGAGAATTCTGGATCCTTTATGGATCCAGGATCATTACAAATTACCGGCTTCGCAAGAAATCTCGGTAAGACTTGGCACTTTTGGAACCTAGAATTTTTCATTTTATGCATTGCACTTTTATTTTGTCGCACTAGGCTATCGCCACATAATAAGTCAACTTTTGTCGCACTAGGCTATCGCCACATAATAAGTCGACTTGCGTCGCACTAGGCTATCGCCAGATAATAAGTCGACTTTCGTCGCACTAGGCTATCGCCACATAATAAGTCGACTTTCTTCGCACTAGGCTATCGCCACATAATAAGTCGACTTTTGTCGCACTAGGCTATCGCCACATAACATGTCAACTTTCGTCGCACTAGGCTTTCGCCACATCTAATATCCAAAGTCGACTCTCGTCGTATCGGCTTTCGCCACATATATGCATAAAAATCAATTTCTATCATAACCAACATTTTCTTTCATATCTTCATATTTTTCATATTGCATCATACATTGCATATTTTTACACCTTTTCTCAGACACCTGGGGGCTTGAACAACCCCATATAGGCTCTGAGCATGTATATTGCTTAGTCAGGAGAATCGGGGAGCTCGATGATACTCATCGACTCTATTCTGAGAAGCCGACATATATATGTAAAACTCCACATGTGTATGACTTATTCAGTGGAAGTAGGGGAGTTCGATGGCACCCATCGGCTCTTAATTGAAGAAATCCCGGCATATACATGAATTGGCCACCCATGCCATTTGACCTGTATAGCTCAAGCTCATATGACTAACACGAACCAGGTTAGTCTAAACTTTTGGGGCTTACATAAAACGCCTATCGATTTTAGTACTAGGAACCGGGAACGCTAGTCATATGTGCCAGCTTACAGAGAAGTTCCGACTCTTGAACTAATTATCTCTCTCAACGCGAGAAGATGAGGCATGAGTCGGCTTCTATTAGCCTCTGAAATTTATTTTTTGCATACATCAGCATCTTAGCATACTTTTTTTCTATCATTTCATATGTCAGAAAACTATGCATACAATATGAGCGTTAACCTGTGTGACTCGGTATGATACAAAGATGCTCATACCGACTCATGGGGACTATAGCTCGAATTTCTCTGTGACTCGAGATGACACAAAGATGCTCATACCGATTCATGGGGACTATAATTTCTGCATTGCATCTTTTGCGTTCTTAAGTCGACTTCCGTCGCACCGGCTCTCCCCATATATATAAGTCGACTGCTGTCGCGCTGGATCTCGCCATATATATAAGTCGACTTCCGTCGCACTGGCTCTCACCATATATATAAGTCGAGTTCTGTCGCACCTGCTCTCGCCATATATATAAGTCGACTTCTATCGCACCGGCTCTCGCCATATATGTAAGTCGACTTCCATCGCACCGGCTCTCGCCATATATATAAGTCGACACTTGTCGCACTGGCTATCGCCATATAAAATATATAAGTCGACTTTTGTCGCACCGGATCTCGCCACATTCAGATGCTCATACCGACTTGGAGTTGGCAGACATTATTACAGGTTGCTGAAGGAAACATATTCCAACACTTGAAGGGCCACTCTATTTGGATGCTGGGAACACAACCCATCATATCATATCTACCAGATTCAGCAAATTCGCATTCATCGGTTTTTACCAGCAAGCAAACAATTGTCGGCTTCAAAAAAAAATCCTGGATTTGGCATATAGTACTTGCCGACTTCAGAAAACAAGAAAGAAATTGTAAATCCTAGGTTGCCACAGGCAAGACAATCCGGCACTTGGGGGATAGACTACTTCGAAGAAAATTTCACAAGTACAAGTCTCAGGTTGCTGCAGGAAAGACAACCCGACACTTGGGGGATACAGCAGCATGACTATTTTATATACGAAAATCCAAGTAATCACGAGATGATAAAACTCAGAGCTTGGAGGCTACAGGTGATATGGACATAAAATTGCCTGTAATTTTTTTCTCGAGTCCTTTTGACAAGACACGGAAGAGCAAAAAGCAACATTGAACTCAAACGTGGAAGAGCTCAAAATTCAATCATATTGGGTTCATTGACATTAATCAGTGGAGCAAGCCGGCCTAATGGTTTAGCCTCCAAACCCAATCTTTACCCTAACTATTCATTATATTGGAAGTTTACCTTGGATGCGCACCTAGCGTTATCTTCTACGACAATCTCATTGCCACGTAAAGGTAAAGGAAAAATGTAGCCGATGCCAAAATTGCGTCCAAGCTAAACTTGGGGGCTACTATCGGGGGGATTACTCACAGCTAAGACCCGACCAGAAGGTAGCACCCAAAAGAAAGACTCAGCCAGAAGACATGTCTTGAAGAATACAGGACCAATAAATCGGCTTGACGGAGACTGAAAGTCCAAGTATGTGATCAGAGGGGGAGGGGGTCAATGATCACTTCAAAATTTTCTACTGAAACTATTGAAGTGAAGCATAAGCAGTGCGGAATAGCGAAGTAAAACTGGAAGCGAAACTAAATGAGTGAATCAAAACACATTGAAGCATAAAAGTGAAGCAAATGCAATACTGAAGGTAAATGCTTGAAGTAAAACGAACTGGGACTCGGTGATGTTTATTCGACCAGTTCACGCTCTGCAAAGCGCTACGTCTGGTTGGAAGGACTGGTGATTGAACACCCGGAGCAAATCGCTCTCCGTCCGTTGCTCCACTGGACCAAACTCCTTGAGCTTGGTCAGTTCTTCACTCGTGGTTGATTATTGAGGAAATCACCGAAATCTTTGACAAACTGGACTTCGAGGCGACAATTACTCTTCGCTCTCTAAAGAACAACACTCTAACCGTCTAGAAGAATTGCAGTTCTCCAAGATAAAAAGGCTAGTAAGCTTTCACCTAAGTCATCTCAAATCTACTCAGATCTATGGGACTTAGGCTTCAGTTTTCTATATTTTGGGTTTTGCTTCGGTATAGTCTTTGGGGGTGCTCTCTTCAATCTCTCTCAGGAATATTCTTAGAGCAGCCACCCGAAAATGGAGGAGGGGGCGGCGTATTTATAGTTGGCGATCCCGAGGTGCGGAATGACCAAACTAACCCGAGGTGACAGCTTGACACGTGTCCACAACGGTCGGATTTGTCATCAATGCGCAACTTTACTTGAGGAACAAGTAAAGCTGACTCGCGGACTCAGTTCTGCTTCAGAAGCCAAAGAACGAAGTCTTTGCTACCGAAGCTTAACTTAGTGCACATGAGATTTCTTCGCTCAGGCTTCTCACTTGGTTTGGATTTGATCTGAGCATTTTCTCAATGACTTCAATGTCCACAAACTAAATACCCCTCTTGATAGTACGGTTTGTCCTATGACTCAAGGAACAGAAAAAAAAACTACACAAAAACATCTAAGTCTTGCGCCGTCCTCTTCATTTCCTTCAATGAGTAGAGCTTCATGACACCTTCATTTTTGGGGGTCAAACTTCGTGATTAAGCTTCGCTCCGTGGGTTATGCTTCGATAACTTGAAGACCTTCCCTGAAGCTTTATCACATAGCTTGTCCTTCAGGAACCTATGCAACTGTTTATACTAGAAAACATTGTTAGTTCCTCTACTGTTTTGTCCAACAATATCCAAAACACACGGGGGCAAAACTTTGCTCTTACAATCTCCCCCTTTTTGGACTATTGTTGACAAAACAGGCACCGATAAAATATATTGAAGTTTTTGTGAAGTGATGGGACAAACTCTAAGATTTGAAGCTTTTGGCTCCCCCTGAATGCAAGCATCGAAGATTTATATAATCGAAGTTAATTCTTGAGATAAATTTTCTTCGGTGGGGAGCAAAACAAAATATCTTAGCGAATACAATTGCATTGAAGATATATATCCAGGAAGTATGCAATTGCTTCCAATGACCTATGACTTAGAAAATAATAACCACCTGAAAGATTGAAGATACGAAGCAATACTTGCAAGCAAAGGGGTTATTAAAACTTAAGTGTAGCACAGGAGTAGCATGGCCGAAGTTAAACTTAAGTTACAACCCAATTGAAAGGAATGGAATGTTTGTCGTAACTTAACCAAACGAAGCAAATAGCAAAACCCTTTCCCCGATGCAAAACTAACTCATCGATGCCCTCATTCTCCCCCTTTTTGTCAATGATTGGACAAAAGGCCGAGAAAAGGTTCGAGAGATCTATTGCGCGGCATCAGCACCCTGAGAACCCGACGAAGTTGTGCTTAACGAAGACTCATCCGACGAAGACTGATCGCCTAAGGATTCTTATTCGGAAGAAGACGTAGGAATAGCTTCGTGGCGTGTCTGAGTGATGAGGTTGATGTCGAGGTCGCTGTCGTCAAGGCCATCGTTGTCCTTTGAGGTGATGGAGTCATTCTCGGAGACGGTATCTGGCCGGATGGGTTCAGGTTCGTTGACGAAGAATACTTCATCAATCTTGTGAAAGGGAGGGATCTTCTGATTCGGGAAGTCCACTGAGTCATCACGAGAAAAGTTTCGCTGGAGGTGCGGATACTCTTTGTAGATGCGATCTTTACGAAGGCCTTTGACAGAGTTGAATTTCCGGAGCCCCTTCCAGGAATGGCGTTTGAGAACACGCAAATACTGATTGTTGTTGAGAGCAATATTGCCAACTCTGTTTATCTCATCAGCAAGGAATTGCATTTGGCGCTGATTGGCTTCAATGTAGTTTTCAAGCATTTGCTGCGATCGAAGGTTAACTTCAAAGTGATGGCAGTCTTTCTGGAACTTCTTTGATAAGTTTCGCTCGTTGACTTCATGGCGCACACCAACATATGTGGAAAAAGGATCATTGGGTTTCCTCAGCAATTCCAAAGAGTCACGCACTGGTGGGAGGAAAAGCTTCGGATGATGGCGAGCCACAAAGTCTTCGTTCCAACCATAGTTACATACAACTTGCAGCCAGGGAGCATAAGGTTTCAGTGTGAAAGGTAGCTCTGCTGCATGAACCAAGTTCCTAATGAAGCAATCCTCAAAGTCAAATATGAGACCATGTGTGAGCTTCATAATGGCATGCCTTGTCTCTGGATAAATGTTTGATTCTTCCGAAGCAGTACTCAAAGGGATCAATGAGTTGGAAAAGATGTAGAACCAAGTCCTTGAAATGAAATTCAAATGCTTCGGGTGAATGTTTTCAGGAATGTAGCTTGCAGTGACTTCGGGGTCCAACAGAGTAGCAAATTCTTCGACTGACATATCAGGTTCTAAGTGAATCTTTTCTTGGACTCCAGAATGCCTTGGAATGTTAATAATCTCCATGAATTCAGCATAGGACATCCTGAATACTTTGCCTTGAATCATCCATTCCAGCGTCCATGAGCTGGGTTCATTGGCATCACCAAAAACATAGAGAGTTGCATACAATTGCTTGATAAGTTCAGAATTGAAGGGAGTGCTCAAAGAAAACAACCGAGTCAAATTCTGATTCTCAATAGTTTCGGCGACGTTCTGAAAGCAAGAGGCAGTGGAAAGACTTCGCATATCCAGAAATTTATGCCTAAACAGAACTCCTTGCTGACAGAAGACTTTGGTGTATAAGATTTGCTGTTCTGCAGTCCAGAAGCGAAGATCATCAGCTGTGCGGTCTGAAGCATATGGACTGACACCAAAGAAACAGTGGCGCTTTTGATGTTGTTCCAAGTTGAAGTCCGGGCCATGTCTTGAAGAATAACCAGCACCCTTGAAAATAGGAAAAGCTTCACGAGGGTAATTGGAGTCAAGCTGGGTATCTTGGCAGGGGCGCGAACGCGCGCGAATCCTTTGCAGAGGAGCAATAGGGTTGGCTCTTGAAGGGCCAGCAGATTGAGCGACTATAAGCGCATTCTCTCGCGATAGATTCAAAATCTGAACTTGTTCTTCTTCTTCATCATGTGCTTCGGTATTGGGCACATGTGCTTCGGAATCTTGAACTGTTCTGGCAGGGGGAAAATATCGGGATACATGGGTTCTGGAGTGGGTTGGTGAGGGTGCATTAGTTTCACGGGGAGGTGATGGAGGTGGTGCGGGAGCAACTGGTGGAGTGGGAATACTTTGTGGTTCGGGTGTAGGAGCACGAATGGGTGAGGGAACACGGGGTGTTATGGGTGTGGGGTTTCTTGCAGGCGTTGGAGTTGGAGTAGGAGCTCTGTGTGGTGGAGTTTGTTTGGGAGTGGTTCGGGTAGGAGGAGGTGTGGGAGTCTTGGTGGTTGGAGCTGAAGGCTTTGATGTGGGCTTGGATGGCTTTGGCTTCGGTGTAGGAGTGGGAACTGCTTCAGGGGTTTCCTGGGGCTGTTCATCACTGGTATCCATGTCTGCGGCTGAGGCCAAAGTAACCTTGTGCTTCTTTGTGGTCCTCTTCTTGGGTGAAGGACCTGATGCCTTAGATGCAGCAGGCTTGGGAGATGGTGCCGGAGCAACAACACGTTCAGCTTCGGGCGAAGCCTTGCATTTCCGCGAATCTCTTTCCATAATAAATGCATTATGGGTCTTCACCATATCATCCACAACAACCTTTATTTTGCCTTTGAAGATTTTGATGTTGTTCTTGGTGGTGGAATTGACATTCGTCACTTGCTGAAGCAACTTCAGAGCGTGTTGTTTGAATTCTTCATCAGGTTCTGATTCAGCTCGCTTCTGATAGTTGTGAATTTTTTTGTTGTCAACCCTGTCTCTAGAATGCAGATCCTTCAGCTGGCTGATCATTGTGGTGATCATTGCTTCGATAGATCTGGAGATGTAAACTTCTCCAAGATCAACAGCATCAGGATCTTCAGCTGCACACTTCTCCCAAAGGGCTTCAGTGATGCCCAACTGATCCCAGAGTTCGCCTTCACGTGGGTCTGGGAACTTATCGTCACTCTGACGATCACCTTCAGTTTGAGCTTCAGGCAGAGATATGCCTTTCTGCTTCGATGGAATAGAGGAGGGAGTCATGTCAACAACGGGCTTCTTCTGACTTTCCCTAGCAGCTTTCTCTGCTTTCTTTGTGCTGAGGCTGTCTAAAGTAGCCATTCGTTTAGCTTCATGCTCTGCCAGCTGTTTAGCTTCAGTGGCAGATTTTTCTTCGTTCTTTGCGGCTTCGGCGAGCTTGCGCTTCGTCTCAGCCTTCTCCGCAGCCAATTTAGCGGAGTCCAACTCCTTTTGATTTCGGGCAGCATCCTCATCTCCCTTCTTCTTCTCAGCTGAGCTTCGGGCAAGAATGTTGCGCTCAAGTGCCTCTTCGAGGTCTTTCTGTCTCAATTCTTCTTCAGTGAGCTTGTGCTTCGCTGAAGGGTTTGTTGCAGCAGACTGCTTGGGCTTCGTTGATGCTGAAGCCTTTGCAGGTTGTTTCTTGGCGGGGTCGTGCTTCTGCTTCGAACGCCTCTCAGTGTTGAGGGCATCAGCCGGTGGCTTGAGGCCAAGGGCTTCGCAACCACCAAGTTTGAAAAATCAATGGTGGGGCGAGCAGAAGACTTGTCCTTGGGGTCTTGAAACTTAATCCCCTTAGCATCAGGTTTCTCTCCTGGCTTCTTCTTAAGAGGGATCTGAAGTCTTTGCTTCTTGGGGGAGCAGGATCATCAGATTCATCATCTGCTTCGAATTCTGATTCGTTGTCAGCAGCATTTGATTCGTCCATGATTGAATCTTCCAGAGCAGCTTTCTCTAGCCTGACATGCTCTTCATCTTCTGTGGTAGCATGGGGAGGAGAAGCAGATTTCTTCTTCAGCTTCTTCTTCTTCTTCTTCGAGATTGGCCCTTCATGATGGGCTTCAGCTTCAGCCATCTTGGCTGCCTTCTTCTCTTCTTTGAGTCTTTTGATTTCAGAAGCAATCCTCAATCGTTCTTGCTCTTCTGGATAATCATCTGGTGTCTTGAGAGTGTTGGGGTGAGGAAGCTTCGGTGGAACTGGGTAGTAAAGGTGGCGATTCTCTTCGGTGTACTGACTGCACATGGCCGAAGTATACTGATAGGGTGGACTGAAGGCAAATTGCATAGCCCACTTCCAGGTAGGGGTGCTCTTGTACTTGTACCATCTAACAGCCCAGTACCGGTGAATATTTTGCAGACGATTCTTGCGCTGATCCTTGGTTTCTCCAGGAGGCGTGTCATAACCGAGAGCAAGACGAATGGATTCGGGGATGCCTCTGGCGTTGTTGGTTTCCTTCGTTCTGCCTCCTTTCTTCTTCGGAGCAGACCGTTCAGCTTCGTTGATGTGGTCAAGATTGGGTGACTCATTTCCGAAGCCTAACTCAGCAGACATCCTGTGAAAAGCATAAGGGTAGCGAGGGAAAAAGGCGAGTATGGAATGAGCACCAGCAAGAGTTTCGATCCAAAAACAAAAGCTTTGACAAGAGATTCAGAGAAGAATTTGGGTAAAGATTCTAGTCTATTCTGAGCTAGACTTAACCTTATGCAATGATAAGCTAAAACCCTAACACAGAACATATGTATTCTAACCCTAATTTCTAACCTGAATCGGGATGGAAACCTTTGACTAGCAGAAACAGATTTCCCAACAGTGCAACGATCCAACGAATCAAAGAAACCTAAAGAAATCATCCAAAAAGACTAAGAACACGGATCCAATCGGGAAACGGAAGAACAGAGGGATGGAGATTGGATCGTGGCTCGGCGTACCCTAACTCGGTGGCGTCGAGCAGCTACGGCGGCGATGAGCGGTGAGGACGTGCTCGTCGACGACGTGAAGTCCACGACGGCGCTCTTCCGGCAGTGAAGCGGCGAGAACGGCGACGGGGACGAAGAGCTCGACGGCGCTCAGGAGAGAGAGGGTTCCGGGGAGATGCGAATGAGGTGGGATGGATTCGCTGGGGTGAGATGCCTTATATAGGCCGGTCTGACAGGAGCTGTCAGATCAGATCGAACGGCCCCCAGCGTCTGTCTCTCCGGATTCTACGGCGAGGATTTCGTGGCGAATCGCGAGAAAATCTCAACGACCCGGATTTGATGGGATCTCAACGACCGAAGAATATGTCCTTGACTTGAGTAAAAACTTCGATAAGAATTGGAAGCATTTGATTCGGAACTCAATGATGTTCGAAGCAAAATACTTTCCGTTTCAATTGTGCTCAACCATTTTGGACAGACATAATAAGAAAGAAAGAGAATAGAAAGGGTAGGGTCCGAAACTTATCACATCGAAGAAAAACCAAACGAAGCAAAAGGTGATAAGCATAGAGAACTAAAACCAAGAGAAATAAAAATAAACTAAACGAAGCAAAAACAAACAACGAAACTAAATTGGTGAGAAACGAGGTAAATGAATATATATACAGAAGTAAAAAGGTTCGGCCTTACAGTACATGGCGTGAGTCCAATATATTGAGCTCACACCTTAACGTACATAACCTTTTCTCATCCAATGGTTTCGTGAATATGTCTGCCAGGTGATCTTCAGTTCTGACATGACTAATAACAATATCTTCACGCTGAACATGATCACGAAGAAAATGATGGCGAATGTAAATATGCTTCGTGCGAGAGTGCTGTACAGGATTGTGGGAAATTTTGATTGTACTCTCATTATCACATAGGAGTGGAATTTTCTTCACATGAATACCATAATCCTTCAGCGTTTGCTTCAGCCATAGAATCTGGGTACAGCATGATCCAGCAGCAATGTATTCGGCTTCAGCAGTAGATATTGAAACAAAGTTTTTCTTCTTTGAAGCCCAACACACAAGTGATCTTCCAAGGAAATGACAAGTCCCTGAAGTTGATTTCCTATCCACACGATCACCAGCCCAGTCAGAGTCAGAATAGCCCATGAGATAAAACTGAGCTCCCTTGGGATACCACAACCCCAAGGTAGGTGTGTGAGCAAGATAACGAAGAATTCACTTTACAGCAGTATGATGTAATTCCTTTGGATTTGCCTGAAAACGAGCACAAATACATACTAAAAGCATAATGTCAGGTCTAGATGCACAAAGATATAAAAGAGATCCGATCATAGACCGATATTTCTTCTGGTCGAAGGATTTGCCCTTCTCATCTGCATCTAAGAAGCCATTGGTAGGCATAGGCGTCTTAATGGTTTTGCATTCAGTAAGACCAAACTTCTTCAGGCAATCCTTGAGATATTTTTCTTGAGAAATAAAGGTGCCATTCTTCTGTTGATGGGTTTGAAGTCCAAGGAAGAACTTCAATTCACCAATCATAGACATCTCATATTTCTTCGACATCATTTTGGAAAATTCTTCGCTGATTTCAGTGTTAGTGCATCCAAAAATGTTATCATCTACATATATTAGACATACAAACAAATCACCATTATAAGATCGAGTGAAAAGCGTTGGGTCAGTGGTTCCTGGTTTGAAGCCTTTCTTCAGAAGGAAATCCTTCAATGTGTCGTACCAAGCACGAGGTGCTTGCTTGAACCCATAGAGGGCCTTGTGTAACCTGTACACCATGTCGGGTTTCTTCGGGTCTTCAAAACCTGGAGGCTGCATAACATACACTTCTTCCTCGATTTCTCCGTTAAGAAAAGCACTTTTCACATCCATTTGATAAAGCAGAATACCATTGAAATTTGCAAAAGCAAGCATAACAAGAATGGATTCGAGACGAGCAACTGGAGCATAAGTTTCGCTGAAATCAATACCAGACGTGCTTTGTTCCTAACCACTATACTGTCTTCATCTTGCTTATTGCGAAAAATCCACTTTGTACCAATGATGTTGTGCTTCGTGGGATCAAGTCTATCAACTAAGGACCAGAATTTGTTTCGCTCGAACTGGTTAAGTTCTTCGAGCATGGCAATTAACGAATCTGGATCCTTCATGGCTTCATCAAACTTTGAGGGTTCTAGCATGGAGACAAACGAAAAGTTTCCACAGAAGTTAGCCACCGAGTACGAGAGCGAGTTGTGGGATGACTTGGTTGATGAATTTCTTCAAGAATCGAATCAACATCAACTCTTCTTCGAACGCGTGATAAGGTCGAATCATTAGCTTCAGGCTCAGCTTCTGCTTCAGGATCTGCTTCAGCTTCAGGATCTGTTTCACCTTCAGCTTCAGCATTTCCTTCGGGATTAGCATTTCTTTCGTTCCTTTGTTCTTCTTCGTCCTGTTCATCATTAGCTTCAGGATGTTGATCTCCAGCGCCCCGGGCTATGTGTGGGAACATTGGACCATCATCATCCCTATTAGCTTGACGAGCATTGGCTTCAACAGGGAAAATATCTCCAATAGCCATGGACCTGATCACTTCATCAAGAGGAGGTTCCTCTAGATCATGAGGCAAATGCTCTTTTTGAGAGCCATTAGTTTCATCAAACCTCACATTCACAGTTTCCATAACTTTCCCAAAGTGATAGTTATAGACTCTGTAGGTGTGAGAGTTTGAGCCATAACCTAAAAGAAAACCTTCATGTGCCTTAGGGGCAAATTTAGAGCTATGATTCATATCTCTAATAAAGCATTGAGCACCGAATACCCTAAGGTACGAAACATTTCGTTTGTTACCAATGATAAGCTCATGTGAAGTCTTCTTCAGAAATTTGTGAAGGTAAACCTTGTTGATGATATGACAAGCTGTGTTAATTGCTTCGGCCCAGAACCTAATAGGAGTCTTGTATTCAGCAAGCATGGTTCTGGCCATCTCAATGAGAGTTCTATTCTTCCTTTCGACAACACCATTCTGTTGAGGTGTATAAGCAGTAGAGAACTCATGAGAAAAACCATGATCATCAAGAAAATCTTCAATATGAGTATTTTTGAATTCAGTTCCATTATCACTTCGGATATGCTTCAGAGATAATTCATATTCTGTTTGAGATCTCTTGGCAAATGACTTGAAGATTTCAACAACTTTTCTCTTGTCATCTAAAAATAAAACCCAAGTATAACGAGAGAAATCATCAACAATAACAAGAACATATTTTTTTCCTCCCAGGCTTGCATAATTTTGTGGACCAAAAAGATCCATATGAAGCAATTCAAGAGGACGAGTGGTAGTCATGATAGTCTTCGCTGAATGATGTTTCTTCGTAATTTTACCAGCTTCACAAGCACTGCAGAGACGATCCTTGTCGAATTTAACTTCGCTAAGGCCAATAACATGATTCTTCTTCACTAAGTTATAAAGATTTCTCATCCCTGCATGACCAAGTCTTCGATGCCATAACCAACCTGATGAAGCTTTTGCCATTAAGCATGTGGATACAGCAGGGCCCGAAGAAAAATCAACAATGTATAAGTCTCCTTTTCGGTAACCCTCGAAGACAAACGCATAGTCATCCTGTGAAAAGACAACACAACGCGAAGCAGAAAATAGAACAAGCATACCCATATCGCATAACTTCGAAATAGACTTTAGATTATATCCAAGGGATTGGACTAGCATAACCAAAACCTAAAACTTTACCCTTGTTGTTATCACCGAAGGTAATGTACTTCTGAGAAGAGTGAGATAATTTTTCTTCGGTGAATAACTCCTTGTCTCCGGTCATATGATTTGTGCAACCACTATCCATGACCCATTCGGATCCACCGGAGACATAGCCCTGCAGAAGAATTAGTTCTTCTTAACCACCCACAAACGAGCAGGTGACTGAGAAGATGTTGAAGCACTGGTTGAAGTAATATTAAATTGAACAGGAGTGTATTGCTTCGGTGTACCATCAAGCACACCATAAATGTAAGTCCTCTGCGAATGGTTAGTATAAAAATGAGCATATGCAATCTTAGTATGATTATTATGAGGACGATAAGTATGATGACCAGTGCGATAGTATTGCTTCTGCGGAACATTTGTTTCGGTCACCAGAGGATCATTTCTCGTTTCAAGAGAATAGAAATGATTCGGTGGTACCGAAGTCTTTCCCTGCATGGTATGGTTAGCAGGCAGTTTTTCCACAAGTGCTTTCTGCAACCATATTTGCATCTTATAGAAGCCATTCTTAGGAGGAGTACCAACATACTCAGCTGTAACCTTTCCCTGTTCATCTTTGATGAGCTTGTAGTCAGAATCAAGTGATTCGTCTACAATAGCTTTGTTCATCTTGCAATCAAAACCTGAAAGGTTAGCTATATCAATGGGGTTTCCCTTTGCAAGGACCCACACAGTCTTAGGATACTGCTCAGGTTCCCAATAGGTGCCATCAGGGTTAATCTTTCTTTCGAAACCAACACCTTCATTCCTGGGATTCCTGTGAAGGAGAGCCTTCCTCAGGATATCACAGAGATACTGGTGGCCTTGCACACTTTTGAACATGTCTGTTTCAAATAAGTTTTTCAACCTGAGGAGTTCCTCGGTAACAACAGGATTTTCCTCATCAGAGGCATTAGTATCATCAATAACAATAGAGCTTTGCCTTTGGAATCAATTTTGCTTCGTTACAAACAATCCAAACAAGGTGATTCAGTTTTATGATTTGCTTCAGAACCTTGTTGAGCCATGAGAGAGATTGACATTTTCCAACTCTTCATGAGCCTCTTTCAGTTTTTCGAGAACCATTTTCCTCTGAAGAAATTCATAGGTGAGCTTCTCATCATCAACTGAAAGAAGATCATGCCGACAGGATAATTCTTCAAACTTTTCTTTCAGAGCTTCATGCTCATTAGTTAAAGTTTGACCTTTCTCTATCTCATCGATCAACAGAGTTTCTGATTTCTCAATGGTTTTTCTTAGTGAATCAAGTTCATCTTGTTGGATTGAAGCAATTTTAGCAAGTTTAGAATATCTTATCTTTGAATCACTGTCATATGAAGAACAATCAGAAGTATCATAGTTAGATTTCGATGAAGATACCTTCGCCTTGGCATGAAGCAATATGCAGGAGATTCATCTTCACTACTGTTGTTGGTGAAGAATGAGCTCGAAGCTTTTGCCGAAGCATCTGCTGAAGCGAATGCCAAACCAGCAACACCATCTGATTCGGACCCAGACCCAGACCTTGAGCCTGATTGAGCTTCGGACCCAGAGGCTTCGTCTTCAGAGTTCATCTCCTTTCCCAGATAGGCCTTGGCACGGTGAGAGCTGCTTCGACGAGACGAGTAAGTCTTCGATGAAGAACCCTCACGCTTCTTGTGATACTTCTTCCTCTTGTCATCATCAGAATCTTTCTTCTTATCTCTTCTAGAACTGGAATCATGTCTCTTGGATTCATAGCTTCTGGAAGATCTGTGGGACTTAGTTGAGGAGTCTCTAAGCGAATGCTTTGCTTTGTTCTCAGCTTCCCACAGAGGGCAATCAACAATGTAGTGACCTGGCTTCTTGCACTTGTAGCAGCAGTTGTCCTTCGATGGAGAGCCTCTTGAGGATGAGCGGTGAGATGAGTGAGTTGAGCTTCTTGAAGAATAACTCTTCTTCGGTGAAGAAAAACCTTTTCTCTGGAAGCGGTTGAAGCGTCTCATGATCAGTGCTAAATCTTTTCCAATGCTTGCAGGATCATCTGATTCGACACCTGAAGCAGAACTGACTTCGGGTGAAGAATGACGCGAAGCTTTTGCTTTCAAGGCATGAGATTTTCTTCGAGAGCCATTTATGTCACGTTTCTCATCTTCTTCCATTTCAAAGGTATTGAGTCTCTCAAGAATATCAACGGCAACAAGACGTCTGAAATCAGTCCTTTCCTTGATCATCAACACAATGTGATCAAACGAGTCATCCAATGAGCGAAGCAAAGTTCTCACAACAGAGTGAGGAGTAATGTCATCATCACCGAGGGAAATCAACTCATTAGCAAGTTTTGTGAGTCTGCTGTAAATGGAGCTGACTTTTTCACCCTCGTTTCTCTTGAAGCAATAGAATTTGCTTCGGAGTGTGTCAATTCTGGCATCTTTCTGGGTAGAAACACCTTCACCAATCTTTTCAAGATAGTCCCAGACACCTTTGGCAGATGGAATGTTCTTCACTTCATGATACTTTTGTGGTGTCAAGTGATTGGTGATGAAAACCCAAACTTCAGAATCAAGATCAATCAGTTTTGCTTCTTCAGGGGTGATGGCCTTCTCATCGGCAACAGTGACTCCATACAAGACAACTTGCCAGGCAGTTGAGTTGATAGCCATGATATTTCTTTTCATCTTGGCCTTCCAGTACGGGTAGTCCTTCCCATTGAAAACAGGAATAGGTTCGCCGGAGCGAATAGCTGCGAAAGACATACTTGAAGACACTCCAGGAGGTTAATCCAAAACACACAGAGTGTAGGGAGTGACTCGCTCTGATACCAATTGAAAGTCCAAGTATGTGATCAGAGGGGGAGGGGGTGAATGATCACTTCAAAAATTTCTACTAAAACTATTGAAGTGAAGCATAAGGAGTGCGGAATAGCGAAGAAAAACTGGAAGCGAAACTAAATGAGTGAATCAAAACACATTGAAGCATAATAGTGAAGCAAATGAAATACTGGAGGTAAATGCTTGAAGAAAAACGAACTGGGACTCGGCGATGTTTGTTCGACCAGTTCACGATCTGCAAAGCGCTATGTCTGGTTGGAGGGACTGGTGATTGAACACCTGGAGCAAATCTCTCTCCGTACGTTGCTCCACTGGACCAAACTCCTTGAGCTTGGTCAGTTCTTCACTCGTGGTTGATTATTGATGAAATCACCGAAACCTTTGACAAACTGGACTTCGAGGCGACAATTACTCTTCGCTCTCTGAAGAACAACACTCTAACCATCTAGAAGAATTGCAGTTCTCCAAGATAAAAAGGCTAGTAAGCTTTCACCTTATTCATATCAAATCTACTCAGATCTATGGGACTTAGGCTTCAGTATTCTAGATTTTGGGTTTTTCTTCGGTATAGTCTTTGGGGGTTCTCTCTTCAATCTCTCTGAGGAATATTCTTAGAGCAGCCACCCGCAAATTGAGGAGGGGGCGGCGTATTTATAGTTGGAGATCCCGAGTTGCGGAATGACCAAACTGACCCGACGTGACAGCTTGACACGTGTCCACAACGGTCGGATTTTTCATCAATGCACAACTTTACTCGAGGAACATGTAAAGCTGACTCACGGACTCAGTTCTGCTTCAGAAGCCAAAGAACGAAGTCTTTGCTACCGAAGCTTAACTTAGTGCACATGAGATTTCTTCGCTCAGGCTTCTCACTTGGTTTGGATTTGATCTGAGCATTTTCTCAATGACTTCGATGTCCACAAACTAAATAACCCTCTTGATAGTACGGTTTGTCCTATGACTCAAGGAACAGAAAAAGAACTACACAAAAACATCTAAGTCTTGCACCGTCCTCTTCATTTCCTTCAATGAGTAGAGCTTCAGGACACCTTCATTTTTGGGGGTCAACCTTCGTGATTAAGCTTCGCTCTGTGGGTTATGCTTCGATAACTTGAAGACCTTCCCTGAAGCTTTATCACATAGCTTGTCCTTCAGGAACCTATGCAACTGTTTATACTAGAAAACATTGTTAGTTCCTCTACTGTTTTGTCCAACCATATCCAAAACACACGGGGGCAAAACTTTGTTCTTACAGAGACTCCTCTACAGGAGTCCACTTAACTTCGAAGATTACAAGACTTAGAGTAGGACTCGGATTGATATCCGACTTACAATACAAGATGAGACTAGTCTGTATCAGGATAGGACTCTACATGTAAGTCTCCCCCTTCCACCTATATAGGGAGGGGGTAGGGTGCCCATAGAGGCCAAGTCCGCCAGAGTAGGCTTTCTCCAGAGTAGGCTTTCGCCTGAGTAGGCTTTCTGCAGAGACCAAAGTAGGATTCCTGCGGAGACCCAAGAAGATTCTAGATTACTCCTGGGTGATCTAAACTCAAACAAACTAGACATACCTGTAAGAGAGCCAGCGACACGTCGGCGATTTCCCGTGAGAAAAGGAAGAAGACCTAGCCACAAACAACATGTAGGGTCTTTACCGGACGATGTTTCCCGGGGCCTGAAGCTGTATAAAATCGCCTTTCTCTCTCTCTGTGATTTTCTTCTTCCTCGTACACTCGTAGCAAAGGCCCTGTAATCAAGTTCTCTCATGAGGACATCTGCCGTAACTTTCCCACGACAGTCCCATGATGTTCAATTGTGATGTCTCTCTCCCAAAAGACGATAAAATAGCTACACTGGGTAAAGAAATTACAGTAGGGCAATTGACAGAACTATAAACGCACCACAATGTTTATTATGCTACTGGAAAGCTAGAGGCTCAAAAGCATGGGCAGTATGCCAAGAGAAGTATATGAAAATCCATCTTCATCTACTCGCCAATCATCCACCTTGAGATATCTATCCAGAACATCTCGCTGTAATTAAGTTGCAAGCCCCACCCAAAGTATAAACTCAAAGGAACAGACAACTGCATTAACAAACTTTGTGTAAGGTAAAAAATCCTTGCAATCGCGTTATAAGCATCATTGTTTTATCCCTGGTGGCAACATCACATCCCCTAGTCTCATGTTTCTGTCACTCAAGATAGACATCGGGGGGCATGAACCCACAATCATGCATAGACGCTCCCTCTTGGAGTTACTATCTACCACTTGGCCAAATCAATAAAAAGTAACAGAGATCATGCTAGAATTACTCAAGAACAAAATATAAAATTTAAACCAAATATATAACTCATCACAATCTGAACATAATCTCATAATCCATCGGATCCCAGCAAACACAACATAGCAACAACAGGAAAATGACATAGATGCCTTGATCATGTAGGGAAGCTCACAAGGGTTAAGAATTGAAGCACAAGATTGGAGAGAAGATATTACAAAGCTACTGGTCATGGACCCATGGTCCAAGGAGGATTATTCATGACACATCCGGGAAGCGTCCATGGTGGTGGAGAAGCTCCCGGAGGTCAATCCTGCCTCTGGAAGGGTGCCGGGAAGAGGTCTTCTGTTGCTCCCGATCTTGGAAGCGCGGCGGTGGAAGAACATAGAGGAAATTTCATGATGCGGGGGTCTCTCCAATGGTTTTCATAGCGAGGGGTAAAAATAGGCCGAAGGGGTGCACCAGGGGGTGGCCCCACCTCCCAGGCGCCCTGGTGGCGCAGACAGGAGGGGGGTCGCGCCACCTGGCCGCCTGGGTGTGGCCTGGCTCCCCCCGGCTCTCCTTCAGTACTCTGGAAGCTTCCTATGCTCTGATTTTTTATATGTTTTTGTGGAATTTTTGGAGCTCTATAAATATGGGTAAAAACCTGAATATTATAGACATCAGTAGATAGAAACTGGCACTGGGCGCACTGAGTTAGTAGGTTAGTCCAAAAATGTGTAAAAAGATATAAAAGGTGTAGCATAAAAATGGCACACCCACCACCCCACCGCCCATAACCCTAGCCCCCCTGGCGACCTACATCCCTAGCCACGTTTCTTTGATTTCTCTCCACTGATCTTACTCGGTTTTCTATACTGATTTCTTTGGTATCCTTTTCTCATGGCTTTTCGATCTGGTTCTACACTGGATCTAGATTTTTCACCAGGGGAGAAGTTTTCTGCTGAAGTTTTTGATCGATGGAAGGTCTCGGTTCATCCTTCGGATGATACGGATCAATTTTCTCTTGTGGTCTCATTTGGAAGACATTCCTTTCGTTTGGATGATGATTCTTTTGTGCATGCATTGGAATCTTCCCTTGGTGGATCTGCCATTGAGTGTATGGTTCAAGGTATACATGACAACGTTTTCACGTTTGTGGTATCTTGTAAACAGGTTGGATTACACATCATCAATTGCAGATCTTATGTTTGTGATCTGTTCAAGTGTTATTTTCATCTTTGGAGTAATGGTGGCCCTAATTGGAAGAGGGAATTTAAGCTCTGGAAAATGGTGTGTGATGCAGAATGTGTTGTTGTTAGCCCCACTAAAAAGTGAGTGTTGGTGGCTATGCCAGCCATGCATAATCCATCGGTAAATTCTACTATTCGTCGTTCTCCAAAGAAATCTCATAAGAAGGCGAGTTTTGCAACCTTCCAGGCTTACTCTGCGTGCAAGGGTTACAAGTGGCATGCCTCTCGATATCACATTGAGGATACACAGGAACCTGGGTATTCTCTTCAACCATCTAAATTGATTCCAGTTGCTGCAACGTCACCGGTGCAACTTTGGTGTTCCACTACCTCGCCGCCGATCATGTTTGGATTATTCAGGCTATTCTCGTTTACTTCCACCGATTCAGGCGGTGCATCCAGTCCTGATCCCGCTGATCACGGTCCACAAGACTCGGGCAGGGATAGGGATCTGATTTCAAACTCAATGGATCCAAGCCCACGTGATTTGATTTCATTGTCCCCTTCCGTGGGCTGCAAAGCCTCCTTCAAGTAAGTTTTAGGCCCATTGTCCGATTTGATCAGTTTTTCACCTGAGCATGCTATATCGCAAGAATTGGATAGGGCCTCGACCCCTGGTGTGGCTACTGGGCCTGTTACATCAACACCTTTGTCTTGCACCTCTTTGCCAGATTTAAATGAGCCCAGTGTTGGTTCTCCTACGGAGCCAATTCCAACTAATTTGGAGGCTTCTGGTTTTCAACAGAATATCGAGTCTCTGGATAATAAAAATTCGAATTCTGATCCTAACAATCTGGTTTTGGGTAACTCTATGGTTGATTTTAATGCTGCCATTGAGGACATTGCGCTTCGATTTTGGAAGTGTCAGAGATGTATTTCCATGAAGCATACAACCGAATCATGCACAAATAAAATAAGATGCCGAAACTGCTACCGATCTGGCCATATAGAAAAATCTTGTTTTGGGTCCCTTGGAAAAACCACCTTGAGATGACAAGTTAAAGATACCTCCAATCGGTTAGAATCCCAAATGGCAGCCCTCCCAGCTAAAGATATTGACCCTTCGACATTTATTACTGTTACACAACCTCTAGCAGAGCCATGTCCCATCGCGCCGTCGCCTCCACCTTTTCCCTCTTCTGCTTTGCTCCGTCCAGTTCAATCCAAGCTTCAAACAGAACATGGCCAACTATGATATTGACCAATTGGAGTTCATCCCGATGGGGTTCGAGATCACAGATGTTGGTCCTCTTCGTCTTCCTCGGACTTTCTTCTCTCCAACCAATGGGCCCGAGCGCACGCATGAGCAGTTTTCGGTGGCCATTGTTGAGCCAGAGCCGCTGCCTGAGGAGAAACTCATCTTCAGAAACATGGTGAGTGATTTCTTGGTGAACCAGCTAAACCGGGAGGTGGTGTCCGCTCAGCCTTGGATTCAAGGGGTAGGGATTTTTTAGTTCCGCAGTATGGCATCTAGACAGGTTCTGATTGATCATCCTCCTTTTGATCTTGTCAATGATCGTTTTGTGTGTTTTATCGCACACAATACTGGAATAAATCATAGGGCAAGACAAGGTTTTCGCAGAGGATGGATTATGTTGTTGGGAGTTCCCCTGGACTATCGTCGCACAACTTATTTGGCTGAGGCTATTAGTACTTTTGGTTGTTTTTTGAGCTAGTATCAAGCGTATCCTCGTCTAGTTCGGTCCCTGGTTTGTGTAGCATATCCTGCAGCGGCACAAGTACCACGTGATGTGGTTTTCCGGGAATATTCAAACTTTGATGGAGTGAGGATCTCTTGGACTGTTGCTGCATATGTTCCGAACTCTGATTTTGCTGATGCTCTTCCACACGACAAAGATCCTATGCCATTGGATGGTAATCCCCATCCGCTTCCTGACCACTTGGGTGATGCAATGCCTCAGATGGAGTTGACTGAGTTCCAGGAGCTGGGCTGGAATGACATCCCTTCACATGCACATCAACAACAGCCAGTCAACTTCCACCAACAGTTTTTCCCTGAAGGGCAACAGGACCAGCTTGCTGATGCAAATGCGCAAGACAATGCTGAAGCTGCACAAGCTGATCCAGTGCAATCTCAGGAATCCGTTGTTCTTGAAATGTCTGACAACTCAGTTAATTATGTGCACAATCTGGAGCAACAAGATGAAGTTAACCAAGATGCCCTGATTTTTGCCCCACAGCAGCCAATACAACAACCTCATGTGCACATTGGTCGTGTGCTCACTATCTTTGGTCCTGTTTTGCCTCCGGATATGGCTTGGCAAAGGACTTTTCAACATCTTTTGCCAATGCAATGGGTATCTCATATCCCACGCTTCCTACCTTTACAGGAACTCAAGATCTTTTCTCTGTCCAAGTGCACGTGGGAGGTGGATTTCTCTGATGAACTCAGATTTCGAGACACTAGAAGGCCTACAGTTACCACTCGCTAGTTTAAACCCAAATGTCATTGCAATCCTGTCTCGGGGAGGCATTTTTTTGAGGATGATCCTCCATCTCCGGGAGCTATGGGATGTGCTTCTCCTCCTCTAAGGTTGGAAGAGCCCGCAATTTTTCAGGCCACTAAGACTACTAGATCTAAAAGACAGAGAAGGCAAGTAGTTGAATCCGAAGTCAGAAGAAGTTCCAGGATCTCTGCTATGAAGAATGGTTTCATGCATGTTGCACCTGTAGGGCATCCTAAAGACTGCATTGCTCAGAAGAGGAGGAAGAAAAATCCAAAGGCAGCACCCATGCAGAGTGGCACTACTGACAAGACACCTCCATCACCAACGCCAATTAAAGTTATGCAGTCCATTGGAGCTAGGCTGGGCATTGCACCCTCCAAGCTCTCTGATGATCAGCTTATGGCTGACCTTATTTCTAGCCCAGCTACTACAGTTTCCTAATGATTAGTGCCTTTATCATAATTGTGGGCTGGTGGTGTGCCCTTGTAAATATCATGCTTTCGTGGAACTTGTTATCTAGCTACTGCTTTATTCCCTGTACCAGACTGGTTTTCCCTTGGCATTGCATGCCTTGGTCTTTTTTTTCATATCACTTTTGTTTTAATGAATAGCACATCTAATAGGAGCTGGAAAGTGTTGTGCTGGAATGTCAGGGGTCTTAACTCTGAATCTAGACAACTTGCTGTAAAACAAGAAACTGATGAAAGTGGCTGCTATGTACTTTTTCTTCAAGAGACCAAGTGTTTGTTTTTTCATCATCGAATTCTCCGGAAGTTATGCCCTAGAAGATTTGATAACTTTGCTTTTGTCCCCTCTAATGGAGCCTTTGGAGGAATAATCATAATATGGAATTCTGCTGTCTTTACTGGTACACTGTTACAGTCTCATCCCTTTGGTCTGATTGTGCAATTCACCTCTGTTCATAACTCTAAGATCTGGACCTTGGTGAATGTTTATGGTCCTTGTTGTGGGCCATTGAGAGATGATTTTGTCCAATGGCTATATGATCTTCAGATCCCTTTTGGTGATAATTGCCTTTTTCTGCGTGATTTCAATTTTATTAGATCTGCTGATAATAGAAAATTACCTGGTGGCAACATCAATGACATTTTCCTCTTCAATGAAATTATTGGTCATCTTGGCCTAGTTGAGTTACCACTGAAGGGCAGACAGTACACATGGTCCAACATGCAGAATGAACCATTACTAGAGCAGCTAGACTAGTTCTTTACTACTACTGATTGGACACTTGAAATTCCTAATACTATGGTTTTTCCCCTAGCTAGATCTTCTTCTGATCATGTCCCTTGTGTGGTATCCATTGAAACCGACATTCCACAGCTCAAATTTTAGATTTGAAAACTATTGGGTGAATCTTCCAGGTTTCATGTACTGTGTGGAGAAAACCTGGAAGAGACATTGCCAGAGGGATAGTATAGCCAAGAGGATCTCTACTAAGTTCAAAGGTCTGAGAGGAGCTTTAAAGTCTTGGCACACTAGTATATCCATGGTAAAGGCACTCATTGCTGATTATAATAAGGTCATCCCATTTTTGGATTCCTTGGAGGAATATAGACCTCTTTCTGTACCTGAAAGGAACTTCAAAAGAATACTGAAACTTCATCCGGAGGATACTCTAAAGCTGCAACACATCTATTGGAATCAGAGGTGCACCATCAGTAATATTCAGGTTGGTGAGGAAAACTCTATTTTTACAGTCCATGGCCACTGAAAGAAACAAGAAAAAAAATCCATTTCTAGTCTTAAGGACACTAATGGGGATGTGGTTTCTGATCATCACATCATGCATGGCATGATTTGGTCAGATTTTCATAGTAGAATGGGCACTGCCAATGGAATTAATCTGGGTTTTTATCTGGAGTCCTTAATCACACCTGTAGATGGACTACATGATTTGTCTGCCCCTTTCTCAGATAAAAAAGTTGAGACTGTACTTATGGAAATGCCTTTTGATAGAGAACATGGACCTGATGGTTTTACTGGACTTTTTATCAAGAAATGCTGGAGAATTATTAATGATGAATTTATGTAACTGGTTATGGATTTTTTCAATGGTGAGATAGGCATTTAATGTCTCAACACTTCCTTAATCACTCTTATTCCCAAGAAGTTAGGAGCTGAAATGATCACTGACTATAGGCCCAACTCCCTCACCAACAGATTCCTGAAGTTTCTGACAAAGTTGCTGGCCAACAGGCTGCAACTTGTGATCCTTAAATGTATATATAGGAATCAGTATGGTTTTCTGAAATGCAGATCCATACAGGATTGCTTGGGATGGTGCTATGAATATATCCACCAGTGTCAGGCCTCCTAAAGACCCATAGTGCTACTTAAGCTAGACTTTTCTAAAGCTTTTGAAAAATTTGAGCATGACATTATACTCCAGATTCTGCAGTACAAAGGTTTTGATAACAGATGGATTGGTTGGGTCAAAATGCCGCTTTCTTCTGGTACATCATCTGTTCTTCTTAATGGCATCCCTGGCAATCATTTCAAATGAATTAGAGGGGTAAGACAGGGTGATCCTCTTTCACCCTTGTTATTTGTTTTGGCTTCTGATCTTTTGCAATCAGTAGTCAATAGAATGTGCTCTGCTGGGCAACTCACTTTAGACATCCCTTGCAACAACCCTGATTTTCCCATAGTTCAGTATGCAGATGATACTCTGCTGTTCTTCCTGCTTGTGAGGAGCAACTCATTGCTCTCAAGCAAATGCTGGTTACCTTTGCTGCATCCACTGGACTCCATGTCAACTATAGCAAGTCCTTGTTGATCCCTCTTAATGTGCCTGATGCTAATATGTCTACACTGGCAGCTACCTTGGGTTGCACAGTTGGAACTATGCCTTTCACCTACCTGGGAGTCCCTATGGGCACAACCAGACCATCTGTCAGTGATCTTTCCCCTGTAGTGCACAAGATTGAGAGTAGGTTGTCTTCAGCCTCATGCTACATTAATCAGGGTGCTAGGCTGCAGTTGTTACAATTTGTGTTAACTTCCATGCCAGTTTATCACCTTTGCTCCTTGTCCATCCCGAAGGGCATCAGCAAGCAGATTGAGAGAATACAAAGGCAATGTCTCTGGAGAGGTAATTCAGATACCCCCAGAAAATCACTTGTTTCTTGGGATCTGGTTTGCAGACCTAAGGATAAAGGTGGTCTTGGGGTAATGAACATCAATATACAAAATGAAGCTCTGCTTATGAAACATCTACACAAGTTCTATAGTCATGAGGATGTACCTTGGGTACATTTGATTTGGGATGCCTATTACCATAACCAATTCCCACACAAAACACAACCTTGTGGTTCTTTTTGGTGGAAGGACATTTTCAAAGCTGCTGTTAAATATTGTGCCTTGGGAGTTCCCAAGATTGGTTGTGGCAGATCTCTATCTCTTTAGGATGATTGCTCGGTTACTGATGATGCGGGTAATTTAAGAGAGATGTTCCCTCACCTCTTCTCTTTCTCTTCTGACCATAATGCTTCTGTTTATCACATGGGTCAAATGGAGAATCCCCTGTCTCCCTTTCATTTACCTCTGTCGACTGCTGCTCACTCTGAATATCTTTCGTTCCAAAGCAATATCAGAGCAGTACTGCCCTCCACAATGCTTGACACCTGGGCGTGGCCACATAACAAAGGTGTTTTTATTTCCAAATTTATATACACCTTGGGACACTCTCATATACAAGTGGATCCCACGCTTACATGGATCTGGAAGAGTTCCTGTACTCTGAAAATCAAAGTTTTTGGTTGGCTTCTGTTAATGGACAGATTAAACACAAGGGACATGATGAAGAGGAGCCACTTGAATGTGGATGATGCTACTTGTGTTCTTTGCAATACTGATGTGCTGGAATATAGATTGCATCTATTTTTCACTTGTAATTTCAGTCTCAGAGTATGGAATTACATGGGTATAAGTTGGTTCCATGGACAGAATCTCAATACATTCCAAGTAGTCACTACGGCTATGCAGGATTTTGGATATCCTTTCTTCACTGAGGTTGTTTTTACTGCTTCCTGGAATATCTGGATCATCAGAAATGGCAAAATATTCAAGAATGAAAGGGCTTGCTTCAGTACCTGGAGACACAATTTCATTCATGACATAACCCTCCTTTCTCATAGGATCAAATGTAAATTCAAGGAGAAATTCTTAACTTGGATTAGATCTCTACCATAGTTCTTTTGGGTGTGGTTATCTCAACCAGTACCCTTTCATCTTAACCCCCCCTATAAGTATACCTCTCTTGTACTCTCACCTGCCTTAAATTTCAATAAAGTGTTGTGAGGATTTTTCCTTGCAGTTTTAAAATTCAAAAAAAAGTGTAGCAAAACACATAGCAATGTCACCTAAAAGAGCACGGAACAAGAAGAAATTATAGATACGTTTGGGACGTATCAACATCCCCAAGCTTAATTCCTGCTCGTCCTCGAGTAGGTAAATGATAACACAGATAATTTATTTGGTAACATGCTAACACACATAAAAGAACTTCAATGTAAATAAAGTAAGATGTGCAATTCAAGTCAAGATAATAACAAGAAAGAGTCTATATCTAGTATTGAAACTAGCAAAGTATTAACATAAAGGTGCAAGACCTCTCACTGTCCGTGACTCGAATGTCTCCAAATGGTGTTTGCGTCCAAGAAGTGGGAGATGGGTTTAGAGAATAAAAAATACTATATAGTTTAATTGAGAACTCAATCTACTAAAACTTCACACTTGGTCTCCTTCGGGGTCTTATTTTGACTCGTCCCCAGACCACTAGTCAGGTACAATTCAAAATGATACTCTCCCTTTCCACTTTGAGCACTCATGCAATGGATGAGCGCGAGAAAGATACGTTGGCACTTAGGATGGCAAAGAGAGAAGTGATGGGGAAGGAAGAAAAAAACGGAATGCAAAGGCTCACATCAATGAGAACAATCATAGTCAAGAGAAAGCCAAATGATAGATATGATGTGAGGAGTACGGATTGCCATGCAATGGATGCACATGTGAGCTAACGTAAGCTCTCCAATGGAACTAGTGGGGTGCATCCAACTTGCATGCTCATGAAGAACTAGAGCTCATTTGAGGAGGCTCATCCTTGGAATATGCAAGCCAAGTTCTATAGTGTATTGGTCCCCACATAGTTACGCATGAATGATAATCTCTATGGAGTACAAATATGAAAATGGAGTACGAGTTTGGATCTTTCAAAAGGAATAGTAGTGTTGCCCCTTCTCTATTTTTTTTTATTTTTCACTTTTTTCTTTTTTTGTCTTTTTGTGGCCTCATTGGCTCTTTCTATTTATCTCTCATTTGTTCTCTTTGGGATCTTTTAATTTTTCCTCTTTGGGATCTTTTCCTCACTTAAGGGCAACACTCTATATTTTAAAAGAATATAGAAGATCTTCACACTTTACAAGAAGTACTCAACATAAAGAAAGATGAAAACTATAATGATGTATGCAAATGTATGCCTCTTCCAGTGTAGCAGGATATGCAATGATACTAGCACGTCATGTAGCAATAATAAGGGCAAAGCCCAATTAGCATGTGGCTCCTCGTCATGACAATGTATCTCGGAAAGGCTATCGAAATGCCTTGATAGGTAGGTATGGTGGATGTTTTGAGGAAGATATAATGAGGTTTATGATGACAGAGTGTTTCATGCCAAGGGTTTGGATGCACCGGCGAAGTATGCACCAACTCTCAAGATGAGAAAGGGCAATGCACGGTACCAAAGAGTCTAGCAAAATATGGAAGGTGGACGTGCCAACAATCGAATACTCCCATTAGTCCGAAGAACTCATGCACTTATTATCGGTAACTGTCTATCTCATCAGGAGGTTCACAAAGAGACAAGTACCCCGAGGAGGAGTGTATGGGGGTTTGGTTATCCTTGTGCATCCTCGACCCATGGTACGTGAATGTACTCTATATATTCCAACCCCTCCAGTGGTTAGCGATCCATCTAGTAGCTATAGTTCTCGACTAATTTTTGTAGTTTTTGAAAATAAGCACGGATTGCCCAAAGTACGACACCTATCAATAATAGGCTCAAGCCCTTGGCATCAAAATTCCAAACATTACTCAAATCAATACCTCAAAACTATTGCATGTTACTACTACACTTGTAATAGCAACCTTAATTACCTACTCATGCAAGACACACAACTCAATGCAACAAGACCACTTTCTAAACAAGATAAGCATGAAAACTCAAGAGATTTCCTAAGTCAACCTAAATAAAATCTCTAAATGAAGATAAGCATGAAAAATAAGAGCTAAGCATGACAAAAGCTATGAAAAGACAAAGAACACACACAAAAAGAAATATAAGCACTCAAGCCTATGTTGTGTTTCTCTCCCAAACAATGAAGGCTAGGATCCAAATTGTTATGAACAACAAGAAAAACTAACAAACTAAAAAGTAAAGAGAGGGACGCTCCAAGTTTAGCACATAACATATGAAGTGATAAAAATATAGCATGGAGAAGGACGAACTGATGATTGTTGATGGAGAAGGGGATGCACAGGGGCATCCCCAAGCTTAAACTCTTGAGTCTCCTTGGATATTTCGTTGTGTTGCATGGTGGCATGCCTAATCTTAAGCGCTTGAAACTCCCAAATCTTCTTTCATCATCTTCTTTCGCATACTTGAAAACTCCCTTCATACGAAACTCATCATAAGCTGATTAGAGTGGTTAGTACCCATAATAAAATAATTTTTCTCCACTGTAAATAAAGATTTTCATGAACAGCTATTGTTTTTCCAGATTTCCAAAAAGTTTTTGCAAATAAATAGTAAGCTTAAGATTTCCAAAACGATGAAAACGCAAAACGTGGCAGAATCTACGAAAAATAGACCAGCAGGTAGTAAATAATTTTTTCGGGGTACTTCTGCAACTCAAATAAAATACTTAGAATAGACGCATGAAGCTAATTGCATATAGCATACTGTCAAAAAAATCAGATCAAAAAGATATTCTGGTGATTTTTAGCTAATTTTTCTGTCAAGGGGACAGAATCTGTTTCTGGACAGCATGTCACAACTTTTGAACTTTCTTGCAATCAGAGGCTAAAAATTGGCACAAAGCTTGAAAATAAAGATACAATGATGTTGCTACAGTAGTAGCCGCGCCTGCACACCACGCCGGTTGTAGCCGCGCCGCCTCCATCCTCGACCGGATCCGGAGAAGCCGATCCAGGCGCCGCCGCAACCTGGGACGAGCGCTCCTCCACGGCCCGCTAGTGCCGCCACGGCCCTGCCGACCGAGACGGCCCGCCGCTCCTTTACACCCTGTGCGACGCCGCGCTACCTCTCTCCCACCCGGCCATATGGGCCGAGGCCCATGGTGAGCCGAATTCCCCCTTTTCCCTTTCCCTTATTTTTGCTAAGTCATTTCTCTCTTAACTTTTGTACTGTTTTGCAACGATAATTGCGAGAAATATTGGCCTGGGATGGTTTTGCGCCCAATATGAAAATTTCTCACTGTGATGTGATCTACAATGTTACTTTAGGGAGTTTATTCATGTGAGGTCATTTGAGTGATTCAATTTCTTATTTAATACTGCTACTTGTTGTTTACTGCTGGAACTGTTATTTTTAGCAATGTTTAATTGATCATTGCCTCACATCTGTGCATCATATGCATATACTTCTTTTCCATGGATTGCTCAGCATCATGTATACTTGCAACACAATGCATTCAATTTTCATCTTATCTTGCTGTAGGTTGCATTTATATTGCTCCAAAGTGGTGCTCATGTTAATCTGCCATGCTGTTTGCATATTTTGCATTCTTGTTAGCCTTTTAGCTATTGATCAATGTCTCATATGATTTAGCCCCAATGGAATGAATTGTTCATTGTCTTGAATACTTTCATTCCATGTATTGCGATGCCATTTTATATTTTATTTTCATGTAGTAATTGAGCTCTAAAAGTGCATACTTGTTGTTTTCTGTCAACTACTCTGAAATCTACTAAGTCTGGAGTATAATTTACCTGTCTTGCATGCTTGTTATAAACTCATTCATGGGTCTTTTGACCACAAGTGCTATGTATAGATTGGAGCATCATGTATAATCCATGTTCATATATTTAATTTTCATATTGCTGTAGTATTGTTATTACTTTTTCTACTGTTCATAGAGCATGATTATAACAGTTTGTCTGATTCTCTGTTTTCACTAAGTCCTAAACCAGTATCATAAATTAGTTTTTTGCATGTGTTATAACTATTTAATCTTGATACTTCTGTAGATGAAACCTTTATGCCATGTCTTTCCAGTCATGTCTACTGTAAATGCATATCATTTTTGTGCATGTTTGCAATCTGTAGTATATTGTTTCATTGCTCTTAAGTGTGCTACCTGATGTTGGCAGATTGTACTCATAACTTGTGATGCTTGTATCCTTTTAACCACTACTCCGTTTGATATGTTATTTATATGTAACTTGACTAGAATTTCATGTAGATTGTGATTGTGCTATTGTTTGCTGTTGTTAACCAATCTAAAATATGGTTTAGGCCAGAACAATTACAAATGCTTAAATTCTCGTGGGGTACTTAGTGATATGTCATGTTTAGGATTTTGCCTTACTTAAATTGACTAGCATAGATAGTTTACTTTATGCTCCACCTCTTGCCATGATTGTGTGTTGTGCCATGCTTGAGTGAGATTCCATGTTAAAAACCTTTGCTCATGTTGTGTAGCTAAACTACTTGAACCAATGATAAATGTGAGGTATCGTCGTGTGTGACCGATACCTCACTTAACTTGTTAGTAACTGCTCTCAACGGTAGATGCGATACTGTAGTGCGTTTTCTCGTGTTGCATTCTTGATGTTGCTTGCTGGAGATTTCTTCGTAGTAATAGATTCTTGCTTGTCGTTTGCCTTTCCAGTGTTTCCTTCTTGTGTGCTCCTGCAGTTACTCTCGGAGATGATGCGAGCTTGCGTTCGACTACACCTTCGGCTTCGTCTTCTCATCAGGTAAGGGGGAGCATATATAATGCTTATAAATTTCAGCTCACTTGCCTATGTATAGGATAGCACGATTGCTTGATCCTACCACCTCATATTCATGCCACTCAAATAAACCCAAACAACCATGTTCCCCACATCCCAGCAAACCTTTGTTGGGCCATGTACCTTGCTTGCTTAACCACTGCTTAGTATGCATGCTTAGGATGCTACAACTGTTTCCCCTGTTAATCCTTGGATTGGGCTATCACACTATTATATTTTGTGGATGATATGATTATTATAATGTTGACTATATTCGACGAAGGGTGGAAGGTTAGGCTATCCCGCCTCGATGCTTTGTTCCATTTGAGTCACCTAGGATCTGAGTTCCGGGTATTGGTTCTAATATTGAGCGTTCCTAACCACGTGTGGGATGCTATGGGTCCCCTCTTCTTACCTACCTAGCTCCAAAAATTTCTAGTGGTGCCCAAGCTGATTTGCCATATGAAAACCATGTGTGTGACTGGTTCCGCGGCCAACAGACTTTAAACAAACCGGGCCAGTGGGGACAGTGTTTCCTATTTGTCCAACCTTGGCCGGAGAGGGCCCGGACCTCAGTTGAGTGCCCCGGCAACCCAAACCCAGTTGAGACGGAATAGTCTGACCCGAGAGCATGGACGACTTTTGGATTGGGTGTCAACTCACCGGGGGCCACCCGGATTTCTGCGTTGTTAGTTAGAGGGACCTGTCGTTTCAGATCTCTCGCGACTCAATCATAAAATGGTACCTTTGATGGGTAGAAACTGAGAGAGATGGGCGTGCGTGTGGAGCCTTGTAATGGGAAGTTGGTACACTCCTGTAGGGTATAATCTTTTCGAGAAGCCGTGTCCACGGTTATGAACGACTTGGAACCTACGTCTTGTTATAGATAACATCAATTGAATCATAATTAAAACTTGATCAAGGTGTGTGTGCCTTGGCTGCTTCTTCTTTGTCGGGATGCGAGGGGGAGGACAAGGATATGACAGGTGTTATGTTTGCGCAAGTAGGTGGATAGCAGACTTGTTGGAGGCGATTCCTCATCGAATGCTTCGCTTCTCATCTTACTCTAAAATAGATCGTTAGCCACTTCATATAATGCTAGTGCGTCTACCAACCTCCACCACTACCTCAATCTTACCGTGAGAAGTTAGTTATCCTATTTTGATATAGCTCACCCCTTCTTCTCTCTTTTATGTACTATATGCAAACGATCTTGGACTACAAAGGTGCTTGTCGACCCTTCTTCTAGACGCTTCGTGGAGACTCGACGACGACTAGTTGGGCAGATCCCGGCGGAGAGCCTAGACTCATGTGGTTATGGGTATGGTGTGTTTTACCTTTGTCACTAGGCATTTGATTGTAGTTTGTACTCATACATATATCTTCGGCTAATGTATTGTATTAAGGTAGTTGAATGCCGATTGTATGAGATGTTGTATCCTTGTAGCTGTAATGTTGTGAATCATGTTGAAATCTGAGATGTCGCAGTGGGTCCGATATGTGCTTCGTCATATGTCGCAGTGGGTCCGATATGTGCTTCGTCCTCGGGTTCGAACGGAAACGTCAAGATCTGAAACAGTATCGCATATCGGGTTTTACATCGTGGATGTCGTGAAGAAACTACAGCCAGTACGCGGGATCCTTCCATCCACAAGGGCATCTCTAAGCACGATTTCGTGGTAAACATCTTCTCCCGCATTCGCTGTCGAATAAAACTCCCTCTTTCTTTCGACATTTCCATGGTGGATCTCAAGCCTCCAGGTTTATTTTTGCACGTCGATGGGTGCCTATGGCCCTATCTGGGTGGAAACGGAGTTTGAGGAGGAAGCCTTGATGTATCTGGGAAAAAGGATGGAAAACCTTCGCCCATTGGTACGATCTGCGCAGGCGATTTCCTTTGTTTTAGATTCGATGGGAGAGATTCCATGTTGGTGAGGCCCTTTAATGCCTATGTCGACCGTCTGGAATGTTGCGCAAAGAGTACAAGTGAAGCCGACTCAAAAGAAGAGGACGTCTCCCCTCGCTCTCCTGCTGCAAGTGACCGGAGTGAATAGCTCATTACTAGCTCTGGCTCCTCCGGCTCATCATTAGATGAAGGAGGTGAAGGCTGTGTAGGTGGTGACAGCTACTTCGGCTCTGGATAAGATGTCAGGGACGTCAAGGCAATCCCAAGGCGCACTCGCAAATAGACTTAGGATTTTCCTTTGTCTGTGATGATGCCTGTCGCTGAGCGGAGTAGACCCAATCATTCCAGCATGAGTACACATATAGAAGTCATGATTTCTTGGGTTGTTTGTCTCTCAGTCCTTTTGATGTAAAAATTTCTCTTTGTAACCCTTTATGCAATCCATATATTGAAAAATACTTTTGGTTTTCACTGCTTTTTTTTGTTCCACATCATTTATCACTTGCACAATGGAGTCGGCTCATTGAGTTCATTATTTAGATAGGAGCCGGATCCCTGGACTTTAGCAAATGCACCCTTCATAACAGTGGATTATGACGACGATGAATTTGAGTTTTAGGAGAACGCTAGTTATGATGAAGAACTAGAAGATTCCTTTGATGAAGGGGTATTTTTCTTTCATCTTTCTTTATTTTATTCGGACCTTTTCAAATCGGTTTCAATCATGCCCTCCATTCTTTTAGCGGGAAGAGCCGGTGAAAAGGCGAAGAACCGAACCTTCGGACTCCGAGGACTTAGATCATCAAGACAAAATGACTTTACCGGGTCGGCTGTCTCCTCTAGTTGATGTGAATCAGCCTGAGTCGATTCCCATCATTGATTTCTCTGACGACGACTCTTCGGATTATCAAGCAGTCAAAGGGTACACTATGTATTTCCCTTTCATCTTCTTGAGGGAATGATGCTTATGTGTTTTGCCTATTTTTAGGGTGCAGGTTAACGACCAAGATTTTTTGGGTCCAGTGGCACCTAGGACTCGTTCTCTTGAAGAAGACGAGCCGAGATTTATCCAAAGGTCGACTCCTTTAGAGAAGGAGTCGATTTTACCTGAGCTGTATAGCAAACTTGTGAGCCAGATGGATCATCAATGAGACGTCCTTGGTTTAATGAAGAGAATATATGAGGTAATGTTTTGTACCATATTGTGAGTACTTTAGCCCCCATGAGTAGGGATAATGATATAAGTCATTGGCCGAGTCATAAAAGTATAATTTCCTATACGTTTGTTTACAGGGTATGTCCAGTAATTCTGGAGGTGCCGTTGCGACTCTGAAGAAACGTGTCATCCATCAAGCCTGCCAACTTAAAGAAGCTGAGAGGCGAATATATTTTATGATGGACCGTCATAAAATTATGGCGGGTCTGCTGAAAACGGCCCAAGTCATCTTTTCCAAAAAGGGTGAACGTATTAAGCAGTTGGAAACCCGATTGAAGCATAGGGATGACAAGGAAATCACCCTAAGTCAGAGCATTACAAGGCTAGTCAAGGCCGTTTTTGGTAAGCCTATAATTTTGATTTTGTTGGAGACAATATTCTTCTTAGTGTGTCCCACTAATGTGTTTGTTTGCTTGTCAGGTCCAGAGGACTCGATATTGGCTGTGTCGCCAGCTAAAAAATTAAGGGCAGTCACGAATGTTGTCTGAGACCTTCATACTAGTGGGTGTCGGGCAATTACTTTTGCCTCAGGCTTACCTGAGATAACCCAAGCTATTTCCAAGATGTTGGAAGACCTGTCGAAGGTGCCTGTCAGGACCCGGGGTTAGAGTATGCAAGTCCCGCTACAACACAATCATATGGAGAGCCGAGAACCGTACCCACTTGTCAAACAGACAAGGCCAAGCACAGTACGTTCTCGGAAAGCATCGAACGTGAGGGGCATCCCATATAGGCCGGATGATCAACTGAGATGGGTCCTCATCGTCCGAACACAAGTCTAAATGATATGGGTGATGAACTCGCATACTCATACACAATTCACCTCAACCATACTATCTATTGTATTATAACACTTACATAGACTTACTCCAGCCCGATCACTTAGTCGGGGTCTAGGGCGGGCTCGATCATACAACAAAAGTGTGCACGTGACAGAGTCACGAGCAATCGCATTGCGATGCCCCAAGCTGCACACATCTAAGGGCCACTTGGTGTATAAAAGACCGCCAGCCAGATCACAACTAAGGTCTCGAAAACTCATACTAAGACATGCATGTTATAATCATACACGCAACACACATGTCTAGTATGAATAGCAGGTATCATTGCAATTCTATACAAATTTTACAACACTATTGATAACTCTTACAGAGTACACACACAGATCACAAGTCTTTGATCCAACATTACATCAAACATGCGGAAGAAAAGTAGGTTTGAGTACAGACAAGTTTAAAAAATGGCTTAGAGAAGCCTTATTTATAAACAAGCCCTTCCATGAGGGACCAGTCGTCTGACTGGGACTACACTAGCTTGATCAGTCATCGAGCTCCAGGAAGAATCCACCTTCGGGGTCAGTGGGTTCATATAGAACATAGAATAAGCAAACGTGAGTACAAAGTCATACTCAGCAAGACTTATGTAGGAACTATACTACTCATGCACATGTATCAAGGCAAAGGGAGGTGGGGTTCAAATGCAGAAGTGCCATCTTTGACTTGGCTAGTCCTGTACTACGAATACTAGAATGAGATAAGAAGCGTACAAGAGTCCACTATCCAATTCTCTCAAGAAATTACTCCACTATGGTGCCTTCCTCGACTTCCCACGAGAAAGCACGCCATAACACTCACACTTATCTTGGCAAGTTTTATAAGTATCCATTGAAGTTGTCTAATAACCAGGCATAGCTTTCCAAGTAGTCCCTTACCGCGGACATGGCTACTCGAATAGTTTATTAACCCTGCAGGGGTGTACTTCTACACACATGAAACTATCAGTTACCGCCGGGATCTCATCACCCTGCAAGCGGGTGTCGGCGAGGATAATTTACACAACTTTTACCTCACAGCCAACTCAAGATCAATGAAGACGCCTATCTAGGATGGTTTCCACATTCGTAACCCGGCCGGTTTACCAAAGTGGTCCCAGAAGATGTGTGCGTGGTGCATAAGTCGGTCTCGGTTGAGCCGTTCTCTCACTTAGCAGCCAGGCCACAAACCTACCAGAACTTCGAACTACTGCGACTCATTGAACTGAGAAGGGATGAGTTAGTAGGTTGAGCGGGGGTCCATGTGCCCAACATGTGGTAGTACTCTTCGTCTTGGATCACCACACAAGAACTCGGGCTTTGGGCGGTGTTCAACGAGACAACCCACTGTGTACTCCTACACAGCCTCTCATCGTTCACCTTGTATTAGGGTAGATTCACCAAAACATTTCCACCATCAACAACATGATTGCTACCATCCCGACTCACATAACAGTAACAACATTGTATCACTCTAAGCATGCAATAAGCTGTAATAGTTGCAGGGGCCACAGGATATCAATCAACTACTATGTCAACTAGGATTGTGGTTTGCTTACTACTGTGACAAGATGATAGGTCATGCATAGGATATGGGTTCAACTATGCGGTAGAATCGATAACAAATTTATCATCCTAATCAATGCATAAGCGAGACTGAGAGGGAAATGGGTTTTTATCGACATGATCAATGGGGGTTTTCTTGCCTTGCTCACGAGGTTCAGTCACAGGGTCTTCAACGAAGGGGGTGCCTTCCCGTTCCGGTTCCACTTCTATTAGCAACATGACAATCATAGGATCAACATAATGTACAATGCACAATCACATGAATAAGATTGTAATGGTGATGTTCATGGTTGCAATGTGGGTACAATTCCATTTAAAAGAAGTGGAATGCAAAGTCATTTGCAAATTCACTCCAAATTTGAATTTAAAAGGGTTCATATGCATGTTTGCTTCTGTCCCCCCACTTTAAAATGGGAAAATCTGAAAACAAAGTAAATATTCAGAATCCTTGCATTTTTCTGATAATTTTACATATATTATATGTTTAATTTGGAGTCAAAATGAATTAGTTATGATTTTCCAAATTTAAAGCAATTTCTGCCTTTTTCCGAATTAAGTTAATTCAATTAACCATTTACTGCATCATGCATGCGTCAGCATGACTTAAGGGGGGGCTGAAAGCAGGGGGCCACTAGTCAGTGACTAGGGGGGTAACCACTCTGTTTGATTTAAACAGGGATTAGATTAGGGGCCTGGGCCCACTTTCAGTGGCCAAGGGGGTGATTAGGAGGGTCATTAGAGGGGGAGGGGTTAAGGTCTAGGTCGTTGCCGGTGAGCTTCGAGACGGCAGCGCTTCGACGGAATTCTTCTGCAGGGCACGGGAGGCCAAGGGGTAAGCACCAGCACGCAGCTCATGCTCCGCGCGTCCAGTGGACCCATTGGGGGGGTCACTGACGTGCTCCAGAGCACGGTAGCTTCGGCCATGGCGGTGGCCGGAGCACTACCTCGCCAGGATCTAGCTACGGTTCGCGAAAAGGACAGCGGAGAGAGGGGAAACGGAGAGCTCCTCACCCTGAACGCAACGGTGAGCTCGGGGTAGCCGGAGGAGGCGAGGTGGCTGTAACAGCCCAGATTTCACAAAAATTAAAAACTTTGTTTTCTGCGTGAATTGTTTGATTGCCTGATTTGTTTGCGGTGTTTGGATCCCCGATTTATCGATCGGCGATTATTTTAACCCCTCTTATCTCGTATCGGACGGAGACCGACCCTTGCCACCCAGACACTCGACCTTCGCGACACCGGGTTTCACCCGATCACCGTCGCAACCGCACGACACCAGCCGCAACCAACGGAACGAAAAACCCCGTTTAATAATTAAACGGGATATTTTTATGGGGCGCCGAAAAATGTTGTCGGAACGTCACCGCAGTGAGGTACGGTCGAAGAGCTCGACGCGCTGAGCGCGTGGTTCGAGATTTCGTCGGAATCAGAGTTCATATGCACCTTCGGCGGTCACGAACGCGATCACCGGCCACGCGAGAGGGGTACTGAGGGCGTTTGCGTCATCTGGCCAGCCAACCTGCCTATATAAAGACCACCACACTCCCCTAGGCCTTCTAGGGTTTCCCCCTCTGGAAATTTTCAGCCACCCCCCTCACAAACCTCCAGATCTGCAAAAAAACCCCTCTCTCCCCCGAAACCCTAGATCTGGGTGCACCACAGCCATCGGATCGCGAATCGGAGGGTCTGGAGGCTGCCACGTCGCACCCGGAGGGATCCAGCCAGCCTCTCCCACGTCTGGGCCCCGCAGGGCCCCAGATCCGCCGCCGGGCCATTTCTGGGCCCGCCTCCGTGCCGCCTCCGTCCGAGCTCCCCGTGGAGCATGCCACGGCCGCGCCGCCTGCGCTCCGGCGAGCAGCCAGCCGCCGCCGCGGCCCTCCTCCTCCTTCCTTCTCCCGCGCCTTCCCTCTCTCCTCCTCACCCCGTCGCCTCACCTTGCAGGTCACCGGAGCACGAGCATGGGGGGGCCGCAGCCGCCGCCCGCCATGGCCGGCCGAGCTCCGAGCTCGGGCCGCCACGCCCCGCGTCCGAGGCCGCCGCCCTGCCCCTTCGATGGCCGGATCCGCCGTAGCCGCCTCCGGATCCGAGCCCCTGCGCCTCCTCGACCCGGCCTAGCTCCGCTGGCCGGCGGCGCCGCGCCGCCACGACGAGCCGGCCGGAGCTGCCGCGTCCGTGCGGGATCCAGGCGCCGATCCAGTGGCTGGACGCCCAGGTGGGCCAGGCCACGGCCCAGCGGCCCAAGCCGCCTCCCAGGCCCAGCCAGCCGCCGGCCTCCTCTGGCTTGTTGGGCCGAGCCCAGATGGGGTGAGCCCAAGCGTTTTTTTTTTCTTTTTATTTATTTTTTCTGTTAAGTCTGTTTTTTTTACTAAGTCTGGAGCTAATTTTTCTGCTGCTGATTCAATTTTGCAACGACGATAGCAAGCGATCTGTAACTCCGATAAACATGCCCCCAAAACGAAAGTTGCTTAGAATTGCGTGTACTTTAATTCATTTGTTGTGAGCATTTGCATTTGAGCTCATCTTGATTGTGTTATTGTGTGCTGAACAGGGCATCAGGCCGTTAAACTGCTACTTTTCCTGTTATTGTGCTGCTGTTATTATTTTGTTGCAACTTTGCATGATGATTGTAAGAAATCCATGAGGCCTATTGCATTGATTCCTTTTGCGTTGCGTTAAGCAATGTTTCTACTTCAGTTTCATGCATTCACATGCCATATTTGCTTGCTTCATCATGTTTATATCTTGCTCCAAAGTAGCTATCCTGATGTTATTTTGCTGCTATTGCTGAAACTGTTATTTTGTTGCAACTTTGGATGACGATTGCTTCGCAACCGTTCATCGGATTTGAGTGATTCCAATTGCATATTGTTAAGCATGATGTCTACTTTCATCCCATGTATTGCTATGTCATGTTGCTGCACTTTTGCATATAGATTTACCCCTGTTTATACAGCTTGTGCCCGTAACTTGTTTTGCTTATATCTTTTTAACCGTAACTCCGTTTGGGGTGTTCTTTATATGTAACTTGATTAGTTTTTCGTGTTCTTTGTGTTTATGCTATTGTTTGCTGTTGTTAACCAACCTAAAATATGGTTTAGGGCAGAACAGTACCAAATCTTCTAATTATCGTGCGGCACTTAGTGCTATGCCATGTTTAGGTTGTGCCTCACTTAAATTGTCTAGCATAGATAGTTTACTTTGTGCTTCACCTCTTGCCATGTTTGTGTGCTATGCCATGCTTGGGTGCCTTTCCATGTTAATAACCTTTGTTTGGTCACCTGTAGCTAATCAACCTGAACCACCGGAAATGTGCGGTATCGTCGTGTGTGACGAGTACTCCACTTAAATTGTTAGTAACCGCTCCCGACGGTAGGTGCGATGTCTCGTGTTACTTCTTGTTGATGCTTGCTCGTGTTTGCTCCGTAGTAATAGTGGTGCACCGTTGATTGCTTTCCAGTGTTTATCGTCTTGTGTGCTTCCGCGGGTACCTCTCGGAGACGACGCGAGCGTGCGATCGACTACACCTTCGGAACCCGACTGATCAACAGGCAAGGACTTGCATTACTTATGATCCATTCTATTTCAACCAGCGGTTTGCATGCTAGTATAGGTTAGTTTCGATGTTTGATCCTACCACATGTTTACAGCCTCTTTTAAACCGATACAGCCATGTCCCTTCCCAGCAAACCTTGTACTGCTATGTTACTATTGCTCGTTGCTCAGCCCCTGCTTAGTATGCATGCTTAGGATGCTACGATGTTACCCTGTTACTCTTTGGGTTGGGATATCACCTGATTATTATATTATTGTTGATGATATGATTATTATTATAATGTTGACTATGTTCGACGAAGGATGGAAGGTCTAGGCTATCCCGCCCCGACGCTTTGTTCCATTCGAGTCACCTAGGATCCGAGTTCCGGGTATTGGTTTTAAGACTGAGCGTGCCTAACCGCGTGTGGGATTTTATGGGTCCTCTCTTCTTACCTACCTAGCTTCAAACATTTCTAGTGGTGGCCCAAGCTGATTTACCATTTGCAAACCGTGTGTGTGTCTGTTGGGTCGCTCCTGGCAGATATTATTTAAAACAACCCGGACCAGTGAGGACATAGTTCCCTTGCTGGCCCACTTTGTCCGGCTGAGGACCCGGTTATCCCAATGTGTGATGAACCGGGTATCCAAACCTGCGACAGACGGTTGAGACCAGATCGAGAGAGCGGCCGGCTCCTGAGCTGGATGTCGACTCACCGGGGGCCACCCGGATTTGTTCGTTGTTAGCTAGAGGGACTTGTCGTTTGGGATCTCTTGGAACTAAATCATAAAATGGTTGCCTATAATGGGTAGCAACTGAGAGTGATGGACGTGCGTGCGGAGCCTCGTAATGGGCAGTTGGTACACCCCTGCAGGGTTAAATCTTTTCGAGAAGCCGTGTCCACGGTTATGGACGACTTGAGACCTACTCCTTGTTCATAGACAACAACAACTGAGATAATCTTAATATAATCTGATCAACATGTGTGTGTGCCTTGACTGCTTCTTCTTCGTCGGGATGCGAAGAGGAGGACAAGGATAGGATAGGTGTTATGTTTGCGTAAGTAGTTGATAGCAAGACTTGTTGGAGGCGATTCCTCATCGAATGCTTGGCTTCTTACCTTACTCTCTAGATCGTTAGCCACTTCATAAATGCTAGTGCGGCAGCAACCTCACCACTTACCCCTCCTTACCGTAAACTACTAGTTGTCCTAGAATGACGAGTGATGAAGTCCTTGCTGGGTCAGATGACCACTACAGTTGGATGCTGAGTACCTCTGTACTCATGATACTACCCCCAAACTCTTTTCAGGGTTCTTGATCAACAACAGGTATGGTGATCGACGTTTCACGTGGAGACTCGACGACGACTAGTTAGGCGGATCCCGGCGGACGGCCTGGACCCATGTGGTTATGGGATCGATGTTTTTCTCTTTGCCATTAGGCTTTTGCTTGTAGTCTGTACTCAGACATATATCTTCCGCTGTTGTATTGTATTTGAGGCAGTTGCATGCCGATTGTATGAGATGTTGTATCCTGTATCTGTAATGTTGTGATATCATGTTGGAAATCCGGGGCATATGGCTTTGTCATATGTCGCGGTGGGACCGATATGTGCTTCGTCCCCGGATCTGGGTGGAAACACCTAGATTTGGAACAGTACCGCATATCGGGCCTTACAGTGGCGGTGGAATTTGTCGGGGACGAGCTCGGAGGCCAGCGATGAACTCGTGACGCGGACGTCTCCTCCAGTGGTGCTGGGCTCGATTCGAGAGCATAGAACGAAGAAGCGGGGCCCGGGGAGCACGAAGGACAAACTCGCGCGAGCTCTAGGCCATGATCGCCGATGCGGTTCACGGCGGTGCGCTCTGCTAGGGTTTGCGGTGCGAGAAAATTGCGAGGAGGACAAAGGGGAGCTGGGCTCTACGAGGGGGAAAGGGAAACGGTCATCCACTACGTCTCTCTAGCGCGATTAGAAGGGCTGGGAAGCCTCTAGGCAGCCTAGCAGCTGCCGCCGGCGTTGGCATGCCCTCCAGCGAGGTGCTTGCCGTGCCGGGGAAGACGACAAGGGGGCTAGCAGGCTTGGGCCGCGTAGGGGGTAAGTTAGGCCCGAGGTCTGGCGGAAGTGGGCTTCTTTCGCTTTTCTTCTTTTCTTTCTGTTTTCTTTTCTGTTATTTTGTTTTGCCTTGCTAAAATAAATAGCTAGGCATTTTCTAAAATGCCCCAGTTTTTTATGTGGACTTGTACTGCATATATCTAGCCACTCACCAAGTTTGGGAATTTTTTAAATTCAAATAATTTGAACTTCAATTCAAATAGGGGTTTAAATTTAATTCCATGCTCCTGTTTTTATATTTTAAAAATCCATGAGCATGGGATTGGATCAAAATCACTTTATATGTGATCACACTCATTTATGAGACTTTTCAAAAATGCAAAAGGAATTTTTGGAGAAACTTTTATTCTAGCCATTTGAATTAAATTCATCTGGGGGGTTTCTTCTCCCATTTCAATTTCAATTTGAAATTTTTTAACATGATGCAAAGTTACTTGCTAACCCTAGCACATACCTAACAGAGGGTTTTGACAACTCGCCCCCACTCAAAAGAATCTCGTCCCGAGATTCAGAAGTCTGCGGGAGGAAGGAGGGGTACTCGGCACTGAGACGGTCTTCTCTTTCCCACGTGGATTCTTTCTCAGAGTGGTGTGACCATTGCATTTTCAGAAACTTAGTCTTCTAACGACGAGTGACACACTCTGCAGAATCAAGAATACGAACGGGGAACTCCTGATAAGAAAGGTCATCTTGGAGATCAAGCGTTTCATGGTCGACTTCGCGGATGTGGTCCTTGAAGAAACGCCTGAATTGTGACACATGTAATACGTCATGTACTCGGGAAAGGTGTTGGGGCAGTTCAAGTTGGTAGGAAACTTCTCCACGTTTATCAAGAATGCGGAAAGGTCCAATGTAACGTGGGTCCAACTTGCCTTTGATACCGAATCGTTGGGTTCCCTTCAGAGGAGTAACCCGAAGGTAAGCCTTCTCATCCAGATTGTAGCTTTCTTGCCTATGATGACGATCATAGTAGATTTTCTGACGAGGCTAAGCTTCTTTCAATTGATCACGAACAATGCGAACTTGCTCTTCTTCTTCCATGATCATATCCGGTCCAAAGAATTGTATTTCACCGGTTTCTGACCAGTTTAGGGTTGTTCGACATCTTCGTCCATAGAGGAGTTCAAAAGGAGCCATGTTTAGACTAGATTGGAAACTATTGTTATAAGAAAATTCGGCGAATGGAAGAGATTTCTCCCAATTCTTTCTGAATGAGATAACACAAGCTCTGAGCATGTCTTCGAGAATTTGGTTAACCCTTTCAACTTGACCACTAGACTGACGATGGAAAGCTGTACTAAAGGAGAGATGAGTTCCCATATCATTCTGAAAGCTTCCCCATAATGTAGAGGTGAAAAGGCTACCACGATCAGAATTGATTTCCAAAGGAACACCATGAAGAGACACAATTCTAGAGACATACAAGTCCGCTAGCTGGCTCGCACTTATGGACTCGCGAATGGGAAGGAAGTGAGCAACTTTGGAAAGTTTATCAACGACAACGAAGATGGCATCATTTCCTCTCTGGGTTTTTGGAAAGCCGATGATGAAGTCCATACTGACTTTGTCCCATTTCCAATCAGGAATAGGCAAAGGTTGAGGAGTACCAGCAGGTCTTTGGTGTTCGGCCTTAATGCAACGACAAACATCACATTCGGCAACATACTGAGCAATTTTTTGTTTCATCCTAGTCCACCAAAATCTCTGGCGTAGGTCTTGGTACATCTTTGTGCTACCAGGATGAATTGAAAGGGGAGTGTCATGAGCCTCCATAAGAATTAGCCTCCTAAGATTCTGTTTTCGTTGTACAACTAATCAAGTGCCAAAGAAAACGACACCTTGATCATTTATGGAGAAACATTTATCAACTCCGCTAGCAATGTTCCTATTGATCTCTCGAATACCACTATCACGTTTCTGGGCGGCTATGATTTTATCCTCAAGGGTTGGTTTCGCCACCAAGGTAGAAAGAAAACCATGAGGATTGATCTCGAGATTGAGCTTTCGAAATTCCTCATGAAGAAGTGGTTGATATTGTTGTAACATGAGGTTGTTACAATACGACTTACGACTTAGCGCATCAGCCATGACATTGGCTTTGCCTGGGTTGAAAAAATTCCTAAGTCATAATCTTTTATCAAATCTATCCAGCGTCTTTTCCTGAGATTAAGATCTGGCTGGGTGAATATGTATTTGAGGCTTTGGTTGTCGGAATAGATCTCACAACGATTACCAAGGAGGTAATGTCGCCAAGTTTTCAGGGCATGAACTACGACAGCAAGTTCAAGATCATGGGTAGGATAGTTCTCTTCATGTGGACGCAATTGGCGTGAAGCATAAGCTACCACATGTCTATCTTGCATAAGTGTGCATCCTAACCCTTGCCGTGAAGCATCACAATGGATCTCGAAGTCCCTTTTGGTGTCTGTAAGCGCAAGTATAGGGGCAGAAGTCAATCTTCTTTTTAGCTCTTGAAAGTTTTCCTCGCACTTGGGAGTCCATTCGAATTTCTTATCTTTCTTGAGGAGTTCAGTTAGAGGATTTGCAACTTTGCAGAAGTTCTCAACGAAGCGACGGCAATAGCTTGCTAAGCCAACAAAATTCCTAACTTGCTTAACCGATTAAGGTGGAGTCCAGTCAAGGACGGCCTGAACTCTCTCGGGATTCACAGCAATGCCTTTCGCAGAAATCACGTGGCCTAAGTAGGTCACTTCTGGTAGCCAAAATTCGCACTTAGAGAACTTAGCATAAAGGCGATGCTCTCGAAGTTTCATCAATACCAACCTAAGATGTTCGGCATGTTCTTCTTCGTTCTTCGAGTAGATGAGAATGTCATCAAGATAAACTACAAAAAATTTATCGAAGTACTCCACGAAGATCGAATTCATCATGTGCGAGAAAGTGGCGGGAGCATTGGTTAAACCAAAGGACATGAAGGTGTACTCGTAAAGACCATAATGAGTAGTGAAATCCTTTTTGGGAATGTCCTCGTTTCTGATTTTGATTTGATGATAGCCTAATCTCAAATCCATCTTGGAAAATACAGAGGATCCAGCAAGTTGATCATAAAGATCATTGATCCTGGGCAGTGGGTACTTGTTCTTTATCGTCGCTAAATTTAGCGGGTGATAGTCTACGCACATCCTTTCTGTTCCATCTTTCTTCGTCACGAACAGAACGGGCAACCCCATGGCGATGAGCTAGGGAGGATGAAGCCTTTTTCCAACAAAGCTTCAAGTTGGATTTTAAGCTCAGCTAACTCACGTGGGGTTTCTAGAATAAAACCTACAACAAAGTCTGTGGAACTATCGGGCATGCCACTAGAAGTTCTTCTAAAAGGACAACCGAAATGGAGAGAAGGATTTTGCAAATGCATCAGATTATGAAGAAACCTGGAATGACTCGGACAACATAACGGTTGTAATCGCAAGAAAAGAAAATTTTCTTACTACATAGAAACAACACTTACATACGATGTAAGAAATCAGGAAGCACAACAACTCTAGCAAACTGAGCACAACTTTCCTATGGCTACAAGGAAGCAAACAACTAGATGTTCTAGTAAGACATAGATGAGCCTAGTCCTATCTTCCCATAGAAAAGATGAGGGTGACTCAGAACTCAGAAAGATGAAGGTAAGGAGAAAAAAGAAGCCTTATGTTGTTCCCTTATATACCCAGAGTAAGTATATATCTATAGAATGCTAGACTCGACTTCGACCAAGGCCGATAATCCTACATTCAGTCCTGGTCTGATACCAAGTCTGTCGGGACCCGGGGTTAGCGTATGCAAGTCCAGCTACAACGCAATCATATGGATAGCCGAGAACCGTACCGACTTGTCTAAGCAGACAAGGCCAAGCACAGAATGTTCTCGAAAAGCATTGAACGTGAGGGGCATCCCATCCAGGCCGGATGATCAACTGAGATGGGTCCTCATCGTTCGCACATAAGTCTAAATGATATGGGTGATGAACTCCCATACTAATAGAAAAGTCGCCTCAACCATACTATCGGTTGTATTATAACACTTACATAGACCTACTCCATCCTGATCACTTAGTCGGGGTCTAGGGCCGGCTCGATCATACAACAAAGTGTGCACGTGACAGAGTCACGCGCAATCTCATCGCGATGCCCCAAGCTGCGCACATCTAAGGGCCACTTGGTGTATAAAAGACCGCCAGCCAGGTCACAACTAAGGTCTCGAAAACCCATACTAAGACATGCATATTATAATCATACACGCATCACACATGTCTAGTATGAACAGCAGGTATCATTGCAATTCTCTACAAAGTTTACACTTTATTGATAACTCTTACAGAGTGCACACAGAGATCACAAGTCTGTGATCCAAGATTACATCAAACATGCGGAAGCAAAGTAGGTCTGAGTACAGACAAGTTTAACAAATGGCTTAGAGAAGCCTTATTTATAAACAAGCCCTTCCATGAGGGACCAGTCGTCTGACTGGGAATACACTAGGTTGATCAGTCGTCGAGCTCCAGGAAGAATCCACCTTCGGGGTCAGTGGGTTCATATAAAACATAGAATAAGAAAACGTGAGTACAAAGTCGTACACAGCAAGATTTACGTAGGAACTATACTACTCATGCACAAGTATCAAGGAAAAGGGAGGTGGGGTTCAAATGCAGAAGTGCCAGCTTTGACTTGGCCAGTCCTGTACTACGAATACCAGAATGAGATAAGAAGCGTACACGAGTCCACTATCCAAGTATCTCAAGCAATTACTCCACTATGGTGCCTTCCTTGACTTCCCACGAGAAAGCACGCCATAGCACTCACACTTATCTTGGCAAGTTTTATAAGTATCCATTGAAGTTGTCTAATAATCAGGCACAACTTTCCAAGTAGTCCCTTACCGCGGACGCGGCTATTCGAATAGTTTATTAACCCTGCAGGGGTGTACTGCTATACACATTGTAACAACCCACATGTAATGCCCATATGTCACACCATGTTTTGTACTTTCTCTGTTGGACTTGTAACTTCTCTTGGTGTATGTTCATGACTTTCCATGTGGTGATCTTAAGTTGCATTGGGATTGGAGTCCATTTTCTTTGTGTTCAAAGGTGACCAATGTGGTTCAGGTGGCATGATCTTGCATTTGTTCTGTCCACATGCCACCTCCCCTCAACCTCATCTTTGGATTAGCCAAATCTTTTGTTTTGCCAAGGATTCTTATCTTGTCAAATCTTTTTTACAACATTCAAAAACAGTGGCCCTAGTTCAAATGGTTTTGAATTTCAAAAAGGGGCCACATTTTTATTGTTGCCAAAATTGGTCAAACCAATTTTGTAAAATCCAGTAAAATGCAAGGATCAAGATTCTCAAGTTCATAGAATTTTGCACCTTGTATTTTCTTCTCCAAAATTCCCTAAACACCCTTTTTTATTTATTTTTAATAGGAAAGGGCACTGTTTGCCTTTGTGGAATTTTTCCTTGCATCCAAAAATTGGCCAACCAATTTTGGATACCCAATCATGCAGCAAGGAGCCTAAAAATATATTGCAATGTATTTTTATCCTCCTTTTTCCTTCTGCCTTTCTTTTCTTTGTTTTTGTTGTTTCTTAAAATAGGAAAGGGCTTCCTTTCTTTTTCTTCTCCTCCCAGCCCCGGCCTAGCCCACCTTGGCCCGTTCGCACCTCGGCCCAGCCCCACCGAACCGGTACGCATCGTCGTCTTCTTCCTTTCCAGCGTGGACACACGCTTTTCCCGCTCCTCCTCTCTCACGACGAGCGCCATGCCGGCAGTGGAGCCCCGAGCCAGCGAGACGCGCCCCCTCTCATTTATAAGCAGGCCCAGGGCTCCCCCTGGAACCCTAGTCCCCAATTCCTTCCCCAGTTTTCTCGCGCCGCCGCCTCCATGGACGCCCCCTTCCTCCCCTCTCCCGCCTGAAGACATCCGGAATTCGCCGTCGCCTGCAGTCGTCTTCGACCAGGAGCTCGTGGAGGTCTTCCTCCCCATCGTCTTCACCTTCCCCGACCCCGCAACCTTGCCGTAGGAGACGAGGAGTGGCGCGGTGCCTGCTTCTCGCCGCGGTTCGTCTTCGTCTTCTTCTTTGTCCTCTGGAAGGTTGGCTGCCTCCACTCCGGCCAAGCCTACGACGTCAGAGCTGCACGCGGTCTCGTCCGCGACCTCCCCTATGTGAGCATGCCCCGTCAATCCTCTGTTTTGCGAGAGCATCTCTGATCCAAAGCCGGCCCCATTTTCTTTTCCTCCGTTGGAGCTTGCAGCCGTGCAGTTCAGGGTCGCCGTGGCTGTAGCGTGAGCCCGTCTGTGCGTTAGAATTCTTTAGGACCATCCAGAGCACGCATAAGGCCGACAGGGGGCCTCCTTGTGCCCGCACGGTATCAATTGGGTGCTGCGCAATGCTTGCGGGTAGCTGCCGGGGTAGTTTGCCGCCCTGGACTTCCGGCGAGGCCAGAACGCCGTCGAAGTGACTCCGGTGCAGGATTAAGAAAAAAATGGGTTGTAGGATGTCCCATCTACGGCCAGCATCAATCTTTGAGCCGTTGGAAAAGCGAGGCCGACGCTTTCATCGTTGGAAGTCCGCCGCGCGCGCCGCTTGCCTGAACAAATTCAGTTCGTCAGTGAAATCCCTGCACTTTCTTCAGTTATCCCGCGCAGCGCAGGTTAAGTCATCGGTGTCCGCTGTCATGACGCGAGTTGCGTAATAGCCCAGCTGGTTGGTGCGCTGGGTCTGACCGTGAGGTCCTAAGCTCGACTCCCACCAGGGACATATTCCCAAACCTTTTTTGCGCTCGTGCGTGTAGCTGACGAGGGTGGCCTGCTTGGCAGTGGTTACGCGCTCGTGTGGAGCTGGGCTAGCCCAGCAGGTGCCAGACCCAGCCGAAGGCAGCACAGAGTGGGTCATCGTCTTTTTTTTTTCACAAACCCTTTTCCGATTATGTTTTATCTCAAAATTCAGAAAACTTGTGTCTTTTGCATGCTTGCTCAAATGCCCACATGTTGTACATGTTTTTGGGGCAGAAAAATCCGATGTTTAAGATGGTGCCATCCATTTCGTGTTTTGGGAAAATACAAAGTGAGACGTGATGCCTTTTCTTTTCAATCTCTAGCTCATGTCAAATCTTTTCATCTTGTTGATCTCTTCCAAGCAGACCTCCCACGTCATGTTGTTACGTGATAGCAGGTCTTTCCCCTTCAAGATCCGAAATGCATGTCTCTTGTTTCACACCTTTGCTTCGTTGAAACCTTCCGGTGCCAACTATCGTCGACACCTACCGTGTCCGGAATCGCTAATTATTTTCACGATGTTTATTAATGTTAATAGTTGTTATTGTTTCATGCCATGCCATGTTGCCATGCTACTTACACCAAAATTAAGGCTAAGACCAAAGCCATTCAACATAAACAAATTGCATATGAAGTTGTGGACGAGTCGTCACCACCTTCATTTAAATTTGACTAGATAGGGTCACGCCATGTCTGTTAAACTTGATCATACCATCCTTGTCTGTGCATTGCACCCATTGCTTACTTGTGTGCCTTTCCTTGCCGGTACCTTACGTTAGCACCTGAGACTGCCGAAGAGACTTACGTGGAGATTTCCGACACCGAGCCCGAGGACCCTGCTGCGTCTGCTTCGACCACCGATTACTCAGGCAAGGGGAAGATTTATACCATTACTTGATACCTTTCTGCCTACCTGCCTAGCTGTAGCCGAGAACGTTTGTTTGATCCTATCCACCTTGCTTATGCCTTATTCAAAACCAAACAGCCATGATCCCCACATCCCAGCAAAACATTGTGTTGCTAGTTACCGCTGCTCATCCATTGCTTAGTATGAGTAGGAAAACTTGCTGCTTACCCTATGCTATGGTTTGGGATATCATGTTATTTAAAGAAGTTGGTTGATATTTATTATTGATGATGTTAAATTTATACTTGACGAAAGATGGGAGACCAGGCTGTTCCCGCCAGGTGTTTTGTTCCATTTGAGTCACCTAGGTCCCGAGTTTCGGATATTGTGTTTCTTGACGAGCGTGCCTAATCGTGTGTGGGATTCTATGGGGTCCCCTTGTCTTACCTACGTAGCTTCATACAATTCTAGTGGTGGCCCGAGCTGATTTACTATTTGCAATGTGTGTGTGCTGGTGGTACCCCAGTTGTTTATAAACCACCTTGGGCCAGGAGGACTTGTGCCTTGGATGGCCCACCCTGACTGAGGACCCGGTCTCATATGAGAATTTAACCAGCTATCCAAACCTGAGTCATACGGTAGAGACCGATTCGAGAGTGTGGCCATCTTTTGAGTTGGGTGTCGACTCACCGGGGGCCACCCGGAGTTGTGCGTTGTTAGTTAGAGGGACTCTGACGTTTCGGAGTTTCAGGCGATTACCTAGCCAAGTGGAAACCGGGCATACATGCGAAGCCTATGATGGGCAGTTGGTACACCCCTGCAGGGTTAAATATTTTGAAAAGCCGTGTCCGCGGTTATGGACGACTCAAGACCTACTCCTTGTTCATAGAATAACATCAAGTTTGAATCATAATTAAAACTTGTCTACCGTGTGAGTGCCATGGTTGCTTTTCTTCGTCAAGGGGGACCAAGAGAAGATCCAGGTTGTGTTATGTTTGACGTAAGTAGGTGGATAGCAGACTTATGACACGATGTCACGTGTATTTCTTGGATCTTACCCCTACGCTAATAGAACGATAGCCACCATATATGCTAGTGCGGCTGCAACCTTTACCTTCATCTTGTCTTACCGTAGGGAGTTAGTTATCTTGTAATGATATAATCTCACCCCTGTTTTCCTTTTGTGCTTTTACTGTTTTGCCTCATCGGTCTCTGCAGTGGAGTACTACCTCGACCCGAGCTCTGGCCGGTACTTCGTGGAGGTGCCCCCGGAGGATGACGATGAGATCGACCTCGTTCAGTAGATCCTACAGTTGGGCCTCGACGATCCGTGGGTGGACTCTTTATGTGCAGCCCTCTCTAGGGCAATTTGGATTTTGACCGTACTCGGTCGCGTTTATCTTCCGCTTGTTGCATGATATTCTGTTGGGTCCATGGACCTCTGAGATGTTTTAAAAAATTCCAGTGGCGATGTATACCTATTGTCGAGAATCCGGCAGCGACACGAGTGCGACTGTCGTGAGTCGGTGACTCTTTATGCGCTACTAACTTGAGCGGGACTCGAATGCGACTAACTCGAGTTAGCACCGCATAGGGGGCCTTACACACATGAAACTATCAGTTACCGCCGGGATATCGTCACCCTTCAAGCGGGTATCGGCGAGGATAATTTCCACAACTTTTACCTCACAGCCAACTCAAGTTCAATGAAGACGCCTATTTGGGATGGTTTCCAAATTCGTAACCCGGCCGGTGTACCGAAGTGGTCCCAGAAGATGTGTGCGTGGTGCATAAGCCGGTTTCGGTTGAGCCGTTCTCTCACCTAGCAGCCAGGCCACAAACCTACCAGAACGCCGAACTACTGCGACTCATTGAACTGAGAAGGGGTGAGTTAGTAAGTTGAGCGGGCGTCCATGTTCCCAACATGTGGTAGTACTCTTCGTCTTGGATCACCACACAAGAACTCGGGCTTTGGGAGGTGTTCAACGAGACAACCCACTGTGTACTCCTACACAGCCTCTCATCGTTCACCTTGTATTAGGGTAGATTCACCAAAACATTTCCACCATCATCAACATGATTGTTACCATCCCTACTCACATAACAGTAACAACATTGTATCACTCTATGCATGCAATAAGCTGTAACAGTTCTAGGGGCCACATGATATCAATCAACTACTATGTCAACTAGGATTGTTGTTTGCTTACTACTGTGACAAGATGATAGGTCATGCATAGGATATGGGTTCAACTATGCGGTAGAATCGATAACAAGGTGATCATCCTAATCAATGCATAAGCGAGACTGAGAGGGGAAACGGAGAGCTCCTCACCCTGAACGCAACGGTGAGCTCGGGGTAGTCGGAGGAGGCGAGGTGGCGGTGGAATTTGTCGGGGACGAGCTCGGTGGCCGGCGATGAACTCGTGACATGGACGTCTCCTCCAGTGGCGTTGGGCTCGATTCGCGAGCGTAGAACGAAGAAGCGGGGCCCGGGGAGCACGACGGACAAACTCGCGCGAGCTCTAGGCCATGGTGGCTGCGGTGGTTCACGGCGGTGCGGTCTGCTAGGGTTTGCGGCGTGAGAAAATTGCGAGGAGGACGAAGGGGAGCTGGGCTCTACGAGGGGGAAAGGGAAGCAGTCGTCCACGGCGTCTCCCTGGCGCGATTAGAAGGGCTGGGAAGCCTCGAGACAGGCTAGCAACTGCCGCCGGCGTCGGCATGCCCTCGAGCGAGGTGCTTGCCGCGCCGGGTAAGACGACAAGGGGGCTAGCAGGCTTGGGCCGCGTAGGGGGTAAGTTGGGCCCGAGTCCTGGGGGAAGTGGGTTTCTTTCCCTTTTCTTCTTTTCTTTCTGTTTTCTTTTCCGTTATTTTGTTTTGCCTTGCTAAAATAAATAGCTAGGCATTTTCTAAAATTCCCCAGTTTTTATGTGGACTTTTAATGCATATAACTAGCGACTCCCCAAGTTTTGGAATTTTTGAAATTCAAATAATTTGAACTTCAATTCAAATATGGGTTTAAATTTAATTCCATGCTCCGGTTTGAATATTTGAAAAATCCATGAGCATGGGATTGGATCAAAATCACTTTATATGTGATGACACTCATTTATGAGACTTTTCAAAAATGCAAAAGGAATTTTTGGAGCAACTTTTATTCTGGCCATTTGAATTAAATTCATCTGGGGTGTTTCTTCTCCCATTTCAATTTCAATTTGAATTTTTTTAACATGATGCAAAGTTACTTGCTAACCCTAGCACATACCTAACAGAGGGTTCTGACAGTGCCTGCTTGGATTCAAGCCTCCAAAAGGCCGGCTTGTCTTCAAGGGGCTATGAGGTCTCTTGCTTTATGCAAGATATATTATCCCTCTGTTGAGTTGACTCGGCTAGTAGAGGGAGTTGCTACAAGAAGAGCCAATGGTCGACTATTCGAGAAGGAAGATTATCATCATGTTGTGAAGGCGACTCGTGTGGAAGTGTCTATTATAGAAGGCGACTAATGTGGAGGCGTCTATCATCATTATGGAGAGATTTGATCCTGGCTACAACGAACAAGGACAGAAGCGATCTATATCGACTCCAAGTCCTGTGGATTTACGTTTCAAAAAAAAAGTCCTGTGGATTTGAAACCATGTGGTTTTCGGATGCCTCTGGTGAACCCGACGGCTCCTTCTGTGGGGGTAGCCCCCAAGCCTGGATTGGATAAAAACGACAGTGCGAAGGAGTCGGTCCCAGGAACTAGTAGGCGATCTTGATTGTATGTAGCTTCTTACGTGTTTATGAGAAGAAACACGTGTAAAAAATGCCTCTTTTTGTGCAATTATTTATATGTACATGCAATTTAATACTGAAAAGTAAATAGCTTATAGAATTCGGTTGTGCGCATGACTTGGTCAGTATCCTTTGATCGAATAAGTTCAGGGTCGGTCGGCTCCACGATCGAATGCCTTCAAGTAACTTATGAAAAGGAATTACTGGTCACAGATGTGCGCGTAGATCGAACTTCTCTATATGTCGGCGTCGCATGACTTATTCTGCTGCTATGCTGACTTAGATTCAGGGTCAAAAGTGGCCTCATGCAGAGCCGTTGCTGAGTGAATCAAAAGCAGATACTATCAGGTCATAGATGTGCAATTGTGCATCAAGCTTACAGGCGATGTTTTGCCGTGATAGACTGTGTCAAAAAAAGAAAAAAATACTTGCAGAAAGAAAAGTAAAAAGCATAGTAACTCCACTTCATGATATGGGGGAAGAAAATAAGTAGAGTTATCTCCTTAGGAGTCGGCTCCATACTTATTGTACAAGAAAGGGGAGGATAAAAGGGGAGGTAGGGAGGGTGTGTTTTGACATCTTTACCAATGGAACTACGTGTAGTAGGGACGGAGCTGAGCGATGTTCCATGGCCGGGGAATTTCTTCCCCCTACATTTAAGATTTGGAAGACTCCCATATATCTACCAGATAGTATGATCCATTGTGTAGGTTCTTGCTTACCATGAATGGTCCTTCCCATGGTGAGGATAGCTTATGCATGCCACCCTTGTTCTGTATGAGACATAACACTAAGTCTCCTTCTTGGAAAGTATGACTTCATATTCTCCAGCTATGGTATCTCCCCAAGTCTGGCTGATAAATTGTAGATTTGGCTGCGGCGATATCACGTTCTCCATCGAGGAGAAGAAGAGAGTCTTGTCTTGCTTTCTCGTTGTCGGCTTCAACGTATGCCATGACCCGGTGTGAGTCATGCCTGATGTCGCTTGGTAGGATCGCTTCGGCTCCATAAACGAGGAAGAAAGGTGTATACCCAGTCGATTGGTTTAGTGATGTTCGGATGCTCCATAATACGGAGGGAAGTTCGTCTTCCCAGCAACCCGGAGAATGTTCTAACGGAACAAGGAGTCCAGGTTTTATTCCTCGGAGGAGTTCCTGGTTTGCACATTCGCCTTGTCCGTTTGACCGTGGGTGTGCCACTGAGGCCAGGTCCAGTCGAATGTGTTCTTGTTGGAAGAATTGTTCTATGACTCCTTCTGACAAGTTGCTTCCGTTGTCAGTGATTATGCTATGTGGGTATCCAAACAAGAAGATGATGCAAACGGGCTTGTAGCCTAGTGGTTGCATCAAACCTAGTAGCATGCCAGTTCCTGGGTTCGACTCCTTGTGGGAGAGAATTTAAACAGGTCTGGAATTTCTTGAAATAAAAGACTGTTGGGTTGTTGTCTCACAGTAAACATTCAAAAAAAACAGGAAGATGATTTTCTTTAGAACTTTCAACGCCGTCTTTGCGTCGCATTTGCTGACCGGTTCTACTTCCACCCATTTTGCGAATTTGTCGATTGCTACTAGGAGGTGGCCTACCATGTCCAACCCCATACTGCAAAGGGCCAAGTTATTGACATAATTCAGAGTTCTTGATCCAGAACGTGGTCCTGTCGAAATATTGACATCCATCACATTTTTTCACTATCTCCTCTGCGTCGGCATGAGCCGTTGGCCAATAGAAATCTTGCCTATAGGCTTTGGCCACCAGGGAATGAGATCCGGCGTGATGACCGCAGTTGCCTGAATGTACCTCAGTAAGTATTTCACGTCCTTCTGTTGGGGAGACGCACTTCAGGAAGACGCCCGTGGGACTGAGTCGTTGTAGTTCGTCCTTGTGGATTACAAAAGATTTGCTGCGTCTCACGATTTTCTGGCCAGAAACTCACCGTCGGGAAATATTCCTCGTGTTTTGTAGTTCAGGTATGGTGTGACCCATTCTGGGGTTGTGTGGAGTGCCACCACCAGGGCCAATTCTGGGTCTGGTACCACTATATCTTATTCGGTTGGGAGTCGTACTGAGGGGTGATCCAGGATATCCAGGAAGACATTGGGAGATACTGGCTTCTGTTGCGGTCCCAGCCGGGACAGGGCGTCTACTACCTCCTTGAGCTTCCTTTCTATGTGTCCGACTGTGTATCCTGTGAAGAAACCATCCTGTCGTGATACTTCTCGATGATAAGCCGCCATCATCGGGTCCTAAAATCCCATTTTCCAGAGACTTGTTGGGCGACTAAATCGGAGTCCCCCAGGCAATGTATCCTAGTTATGTTCATCTCCCGGGCGAGTCGTAGGCCATATAATAGTGCTTCGTACTCGGCCGTGTTGTTGGTGTAGGGGAAGCGTAACTGAAGGACATAGCATAATTTTTCTCCCTGGGGAGAGGTAATAACCACCCGAGCTCCAGGTCCTTGTAATTGTCGACTACCATCGAAGTGCAGAGTCCAGGATTTGGTGGTTGGTTTTAGGGTGGTATTTGTAGTTCTGTCCAGTCATTGATGAAGTCGACTAGGGCTTGAGATTTGATGTTTGTGCGTGGATCGTACTTTATATCGTAGGCCCCTAGTTGTATGGCCCCCTTTATTATTCGCCTGTTGCTTCCCATTATGTATGATATCTCGCAGGGGTGTGAACCGACGACCATAATAGAATGCTCTTGGAAGTAGTGCCTCAGCTTCCGACTTGACATCAAGACTCCCAAGAATAGTTTCTGCTAGTGAGGATAACGTTGTTTGGAGATCGACAATACTTCACTGACATAGTAGACGGGTCGTTGGATCAATTGTTATTTCCCTTCTTCCTTTCATTCGACTACCACTGCAGCACTGACGGTTTTGCTGTTTGGAGCGATGTAAAGCAACATGGGCTTCTTTGGTCTTGGAGCCGCCAGGACTAGTGCTTGGGATAACTGGAGCTTCAGGGCCTCTAGGGCTTGGTCGGCCACCTTATTCCAGATGAATGTATCTGCTTTCTTTAGGAGCCGGTATATGGGGATAACTTTTTTGTCGAGCCGGCTTATAAACCTAATGAGGGTGGCGATGCATCCGGTGATCTTCTGGACGCCCCGAATGGAGGTTGGTTTTGATAGAGACATGATGGCGTTATCTTCTCTGGGTTTTCCTCGATGCCTCTTTCTGATATGATATATCCTAGAAGTTTCTGCCTGGTACCCCAAAGGTGCATTTTTTGGTTTCAGCTTCATCTAGTAAGTGCAGAGATTCGCAAATGTTTCCGGTAGGTCTTTGATCAATGAGTCATCCTTCTCGACCTTAATCACTATGTCGTCGACGTACGCGCGTACGTAGTGCCCGATCTGTTCCTTTAGGCAGTACTGGACGGTACGTTGGTACGTGGCTCCTGTGTTTTTCAGACCGAATGGCATAGACGTATAACAGAAAGCCCCAAAGGGCTTAATGAAGGATGTCTTTTCCTGGTCTTCAATGACCATTTTTATCTGGTGATAGCCGGAGTATGCGTCCAGGAAACATAAGAGTTCGCATTCTGCCGTAGAGTCGATAATTTGGTCTATCCGCGGTAGGGCAAAGGGATCCTTGAGGCATTCTTTGTTGAAGTCTATATAGTCGACGCACATACGCCAGGTTCCGTTTTTCTTGAGGACCAGGACCAGGTTGGTCAGCCAGTTTGGATGAAATACTTCTACCATGAACCCGGCGGCTAGGAGCCGTGCTACCTCTTCTCCCATGGCTTCTCTTCTCTCGTCTATAAAATGGCGAAGGAATTGTTTGATTGGTTTCATCTTTGGGTCAGTGTTAAGGTGGTGCTCAACGAGTTCTCCCAGGACGCCAGGCATGTCTGAGGGTTTCCCTGAGAAGATGTCCCGATTCTCACGGATGAACTCGATGAGCGCGCTTCCCTATATGTCGGGTAATCCTGTCCCAATGATGAATTGCTTGGAGGAGTCTCCTAGGACAAAATTGACTTTCTTAGTGTCTTTCACCTGCTCGAACTTGGGGTTGGAATCGGGAGTCGGCTTCTTGAGCAGTATAGGGTCGGTCGGGTCCACTATTTCCTTGTAGACTTCAAGTCCAGTTGTGCGCACGCTTGTTCTGCGTACGTGGCGTCTTCTTTTTCGCAGGCCGTGGCGACTTCTCGGCTTCCATCAATGGTGATTACGCCGTATGGACCCGGCATCTTGAGTTTGAGGTATACGTAGCATGGCGAGCCATGAACCTTGCATAGGCCGGCCTTCCGAACAGTGAGTGATAAGGGCTTTTAATGTCTACGACCTCAAAAGTTAGTATTTCCGACCTGAAGTTGGAGGTGCTTCCAAAGGCTACCTCGAGATATATTTTCCCCAAAGGATGAGCCGACTTCCCTGGGACAATTCCGTGAAACACCGTGGAGGATGGTTGCAGCTCTTTTCGGGTCAGGCTCATCTCTTGGAAGGTTTTGAAGTAAAGTATGTTTATGTTGCTCCCTCAGTCCATAAGGACCTTCTCCAAGGTGTAGCCGTAAACCTGAGGTGCCACCACGAGGGCTAGGGTTTCTAGAGAGTCGACCCATGGAGGATGGTCATTTTGACTATAGGTTATTATTTGCTCGGACTACTTAAGCCACTTGGGAACCGTTGGAGTTTGTGAGACCGAGAGCCTTGTGGCACATTGCGCGTTCTTCCTGTCACTTCGACAACTGCTGGTAGTGAAAAAGTGGTAGGAGGCAGCGTGAGCGAACTCTTTGGGGTGTTCTTGGTAGCTGTGGCCGGACGGGGTCTTCGCGTCGCCGTCGTAACTGAACAGGAGGACATCCCCCCGAATTAGCTTGCGGCCGCACGCGAAGACCTTCCACCCCTGCGTCAGAAGCATCTCCCCGTTGGTCAAGAATCGGGTGGCTATCTGCACTGCTTCATGAGGACACCCGTCCACCCTTATCCACAGGTGCGGGGGCTGGGCATCCCTCATCGCCCTGCAGAACGTCTTTGGGAGAGGAAGCCACCTGCAAGTGGTTGACGCTACCTCCACGATGAACTCAAAGCCAATGGGCTCGTCATGAGCCACACTGCGGAGGGTGGCCGACGGCATGGCACCACCTCTCCCATGTCCGCCAACGTCGTGCCCACCTCCTCCCCAGCTGCCTCTGCCTCCGAGACCTCGCCCTCGCGGATTCGGCGAGTGGGCTCCCCTTGAAGACCCAACGACCGATGTTGCCCGTCCTCCTCTGCTTCCCCTCCTGCGACCACGACGTACTCATGGCCTGCCGCCGCAGAGCGTCAGTGGAGTGTCATCGTCGCTTGTTGGGGGGAGTGAGGTTTCGAAGCTTCGGAGCCATGGCTTACGCACTGACAGCCGATTGGAAGAAGAAGCAACTACCAGAAGATGCACGACTCGACCGCAAGTTGGATAGTTAAATACTCACCCCCGGGGAACAACACGTTAACTGCTGCTGTTACCCCACCTTCGGCCTCCGTGGCCGCCACCAACACCCGCCAGACATCGACACCCGCCTGCCAGGAGGGCTCCTGGCCACGCACGTATTCTCACAGCATGGATTACCTCACGGACGGTTCGGCTTCCCGGAACGTCAGGCCTGACTTGGCTCCCGGAGAGCCCATCTACGCTAAGCCAGACCCGGAGGCTACTGTCGGAGAGCAGGAGCTCGCTCCGTCAACCCGAAAAGCCTTGTCGCCCATCCGGAAAAGACCCTGCGTCAAGCACCCCAAACTCATCCGGAAAGTCCCAGCTATGGCACCTCCCGAAGAAAGCCTGGCCACCGCCTTCCTTAAGCGGTGGGGGACAGGCGGGGTCCCACCACCTGCAAAATATTCCAAGGCGCATAAAATGCGTTGCCCATGGCATAGAGGGAAGGGACTGCAGCGGCCCTTTCCGCCCCCTTTGATCCTCGTACGTGCTAGGAGCCCGCGCGAAAGCACAGCAAGGGCGGCGGCCTCCTGCCACGCATCCTTTTCGGAAGAAGCGTTGTATCAACAACTGCCAACCGCTGCTGAAGAAGCCTCATCAGGAAGCGTCACTGTGGTGACCCCCTTCGCCTATAAAAGGGAAGCCCAGGCCACAGGAAAATTGGTTCAATCCCTCAAGAGCATAGTACTACGCAAGGAGCTGATATTTCCTTCCGAAAAGCACTCCCATCATTGTAATCTTCATCAAGCAATCCATACAAGCAGGAGTAGGGTCTTACGTCTCCGGACGACCCGAACCTGGGTAAATCCCAGCGTGTCCCATTGGCGACGATCTCCATAGTGTTTCACGTGCGCATCCCGAGAACATCACACCCGCGAAAAAAGTGTAGCAAAACATATAGCAAAGTCACCAATATAAGTAGGGAACAAGCATAAATTATAGATACGTTTGGGACATATCAACATCCCCGAGCTTAATTCCTGCTCGTCCTCGAGCAGTTAGATGATAACAAGGATAATTTCTGTGGTGATAGGCTACAAACACATATTTGAACTTTAAAGTACAACAAGAAAGATATGCAATTCAAGTCAAGACAATAACAAGCAAGAGTCTATTTCTAGTATAGAAACTAGCAAAGTAAGAACATAAAGGTGCAAGAGCTCTCGCTGTCCGTGACTCTAATGTCTCCAATCGTTGTTTGCGTGCAAGAAGTGGGAGATGGGTTTAGAGCATAAAATACTTAATAGTGATTAAGAACTCAATCTACTAAAACTTAACACTTGGTCTCCTTTGGAATCTTATTGTGACTCGTCCCCGACCACTAGTCAGGTAAAAGTCAAACTGATCCTCTCCCTTTCGACTTTGAGCACTCATGCAATAAATGAGTGCGAGCAAGATATGTTGGCACTTAGGATGGAATATAGAATAATGATGGGAAAGGAAGACAAAAAAAGTGTGAAAGGCTCACATCAATTAGGGCAGTCATAAGTGAGAGAAAGTCAAATGATAGATATGATGTGAGGGGTAGGGATTGCCATTCAACGGATGCACATATGAGCTATGGGAAGCTATCCAATGGAACTAGCCGGGGTGAATCCAACTTGCTTTCTCAAAAAGACCTAGAGCTTAGTTGAGGAGGCTCGTCATTGGAATATACAAGCCAAGTTCTATAGTGTAAGGATCGCGACATAGTTATGCATGAATGATATGAAACTGTCTATGTAGTACAAAAATTAATTTGGACTACGAGTGTGGATCTTTCAAAATGAATAGTAGAGTTGCCCCCTTCTCTCTTTTTATTTCTTATTTTCTTTCTCTTTTTTCTATTTTTTTGTATTTTTGTGGCCTCTTTGGTTCTTTTTATTTATCTCCCATTTGTCCTCTTTGGGATCTTTTAATTTTGTCCTCTTTTGGGATCTCTTATTTGTGTCCTCTTTGGGATCTTTTCCTCACTTTAAGGGAAACACTCTATATTTTACAAGGATGTAGACGATCACACACGTTATAAGATGTACTCAACATAAAGAAAACTGAAAACTATTATGATGTATGCAAATGTATGCCTCTGCCATTGTAGCAGGATATGCAATTATACTAGCCCATCATGTTGCAATTACATGGGCTTGGCCGAAATAGCATGCGGCTCTAAAATCAAGCAAAAGCATGTATGACAATGAAAGATCAAGTCATGAGAAGATGGATGTTGCATGACAATGCATCTCGGAAAGGCTATGGAAATGCCTTGATAGGTAGGTATTGTGGTTGTTTTGAGGAAGGATATAATGAGGTTTATGATGAAAAAACGTATCATGACAAGGATTTGGATGCACCGGCGAAGTTTGCACCAACTCTTAGGATGAGAAAGGGCAATGCACGGTACCAAAGAGGCTAGCAAAATATGGATGGTGGAAGTGCCAACAATCGAATACTCGCATTAGTCAAAGGAACTCATTGACTTATTATCGGTAACTCTCTATCTAATCAAGAGATTCACAAAGAGACAAGTACCCCTAGGAGGAGTGTATGGGGGCTTGGTTATCCTTGCGCATCCTCGACCCATGGTACGTGAAGGTACTCTATATATTACAACCCTCCAGAGGTTAGCGATCCATCTAGTAGCTAGAGTTCTCAACTATTTTGTTATAATTTTCAAAAATAAGCATGCATTGCCAAAAATATGACACCTATCACTAATAGGCTTGAGCTCTTGACACGCATAAGTCCAAACATTACTCAAATCAATACTTCAAAACTAATGCAAGTTACGACTATACTTAAATAGCAACCTCAATTACCTACTCAAGTCAAGACACATAATCAGTGCAACATGCTAATTCTAAAAACAAGATAAGCATTAAACTCAAGAGATTTCTAAGAGCAACAACCTAAATAAAAGCTCTGAAAGATAAACATGAAAAGAAGAGCTAAGCATGACAAAAACTAGATATAAAACAGAACACTCAACAAAGATAAGCATGAAAACTATGTGTGTTCTAGGTGGAAGTGGAGCGTGTTTCTCTCCCAAAAAATGTAGGCTGGGTCCAACTTGTTATTAACAGCAATTAAAAACTAAACTAAGCAAAAAAAAACTAAAAAGTAAATGCAAGACACACGAACTGATGATTGTTGATGGACAAGGGAATGCACGGGGCGCATTCACAAGCTTAGACGCTTGAGTCTTGTAACACCCTCAGTGTCATGTAACAGTAATCACTTTTGTTAATGGCAATTACTGTGCCAAATCATGCCTCGATCATCTTTGCATCTAATCTATAAAAAAACCTTTTGGTTGATAATAAAAACATTTTGATAAATAAAGTTCAACCAAAAACTTTGCAACCAATTTTGTTAAATTTACAATAATCAGTGGATCATGTCCATATGGATATGGAGATTTATTTAGCTATTAAATAAATCAAACGAATCAAAACAGCAGCCAACAGTCCCTTTTAATCAATTGCATATTAAAAAAATACTAAATGAATTTTGAACAGTCCCAAACTCTTTGTGGCACAACTATAAAGTGTAACACTAATGTAGCAAAAAGTCACAATTTTTACAAAATTCATTTGAGTGCAAAAATAAAACAGTGTGAAACAGATAAGCAAAAGGACAGAAAATAGTAAAAGAGATCATTCTTTCTCAGTGCAACTCAAGTCTGGGCCCAACCCACCCCCACATCCTTCTCCCTCCTCTTACTGCTCACGCCAATCCCGTGGCACGCATCCGCGCCGGCCATGGCGAGGATAAGGGGAAGGCCACGCCCCGTGCCCCGTCTCCTGAAACCCTAGCGTCCCTCCCCTTTCTTCCTCGCGCCGCCGCTCCCCTCTCCCGGAGCTCGGTCAGAGTGCAGTGTCACCGCGCCGCCGTGCTCACCCCGGCCAACAATGACGGAAAACCACGCCGCTATGTCCTGACGCCTTGTAAGGCCCGATATGCGGTAATGTTCCAGATCTAGATGTTCCCATCCAGATCCGGGGACGAAGCACATATCGGTCCCACCGCGACATGTGTCAATGTCATATGCCCCGGATTTCCAACATGATTTCACAACATTACAACTACAAGGATACACCATGTCATACAATCGGCATACAACTGTCTTAATACATTACATCAGCGATAGATACATGTCTGAGTACATACTACAATCAAATGCCTAGTGGCAAAGGTAAAACACACCATTCTCGTAACTTCACGGGTCCAGGCTCTCCGCCGGGATCCTCCTAACTAGTCGACGTCGAGTATCCGCGAAGGCGTCCGAAAGAAGGGTCGTCGAGCTCCTCCGAAGTCCAAGATCGTTTGCATAACGTGCGTAAAAGAGAGAAGAAAGAGGTGAGCTATATCAACAAGTCTTGTAACTAACTTCTCACGATAAGATGGGGGTAGTGGTGAGGGTGCAGTTGCACTAGCAATATATGAGTGGCTAACGGTCTATTTTAGAGTAAGATGACAACCAAGCATTCGATGAGGAATCGCCTCCAACAAGTCTTGCTATCAACTACTTATGCAAACATAACACCTATCCTATCCTTGTCCTCCCCTTCGCATCCCGACGAAGAAGAAGCAGTCAAGGCACACACACGTTGATCAAGTTTATTAAGATTATCTCAGTTGTTGTTGTCTATGAACAACGAGTAGGTCTCAAGCTTTCCATAACCGTGCACACGGCTTCTCGAAAAGATTTAACCCTACAGGGGTGTACCAACTGCCCATTACAAGGCCCCGCACGTACGCCAAGCTCTGTCAGTCTGGCCCATTAAAGATACTCATTGAAGAGTTGTTCCGAGAGAACTGGACGTCATAATCCCTCTATCTAACAACGCACAATTCTGGGTGGACCCCGGGGAGTCGACACCCAATCCAAAATCCGGCCACGCTCCCAGATCGGACACTTCCATATGACGCAGGTCGAATTACCGGTAAATTCTCACATGAGTCCGGGTCTCATACGTCTCAAACGTATCGATAATTTCTGCTCGCTCCATACATGTTTTGTGTTATATTGCTATGATCTAGATACACTTTCATACATTTTTTATCATATTGGGACTAAACTACTAACTCAGTGCACCCCAGTGCGAGTTCCTGTTTTCTGCTTTTTTTCTTTTCAGTTTTCCCCCATATAAACAGTGCTCCAAAAATCCGGGAAAAGTCATATAAAAAATCAGTCTGTCGGAAGCCTCCAGAAGCCCGAAGGAGGACCAGGGGGCCACCACCAGGCACCCAGGCAGCTACCTGGCGCGGCCAGGGGCCTGTCCACGCCAGGGGGCGCCTGGGCTCCTGGTGCCCCCCCCCCCTGTCTGCCCCCCTTCTCCGATTTATTATCCTGCACGGGAAACTTCCTGTCACAACCCCAATTTAGGTATGTGCTAGAAATAGAAAGTCACTTTGCATCATGTTAAAAATTTCAAAAAGAAATTGAAATGGGAGAAGAAACCCCCCGGATGGATTTAATTCAAATGGCCAGAAATAAAGTTGCTCCAAAAATTCCTTTTGTATTTTTGAAAACTCACATAAATGAGTATGATCACATATAAAGTGATGTGGTAGCATTCCCATGCTCGTGGATTTTTCAAATATTCAAACAGGAGCATGGATTTAAATTTAAGCCCCTATTTGAATTAAAGTTCAAATTATTTGAATTTTAAAAATGCCCAAACTTTATAAGTGGGTAGCTATATGCATTTCAAGTCCACATAAAAATTTGGGGCATTTTATAAAATGGTTCGCTATTTTTAGCAGAGCCAAAACAAATAAACAGAAGAAGAAAAACAGAAAAGGGAAAGTGACGAGAGGGTGACCCCACGACTCCTACGGATGAGCCTACCCGGTGTACGTAAAGACAGAAGGCCCACAAAGATGCCACCTAGGCCCAGCCTTGGCCCACTAGTGGCACCGACATAGGAGTCCGCGACTCATAAGAAAGGTGCAAACTTGCCGTACGGAACAAGATCAGGGTTAGAAAACTGCATCTGTAATCCAGGACGGACTCCCCGAGACCTAGCCTAGTATATAAGGGCTTGGAGGGGAGACGTCAAGGGACAGAAAATACACAATATGTAACCCTAGCCTTGTGCGCACTAGCCTTGGCTTCCCTGTAATCGCCATCTCCGATCAATAATATCGAGCAGGAACGTATCCTCCTGTTAGCCGACGAACTATCATCCAACCTGTGCCTCTCATGACTAACCCAGGGTCCCTGACCATGGGATTTTCCGGGTTACATCCCCGTCAATTGGCGCCGTCTGTAGGAACCGCACAGGTTGGAAACGGGATCTCGGCGGCCTCATCAGCATCTCCAACAACGCCGACGCGATAACTTCACCAGCATCCTTCGATCCGACGACCCAGGCGGAATCCGATCTGTTTGGGTCCCTCGGCTTCACGGCCCACCTTTCGACTCTCCGACCAGTTTTCGCGGACCTACGCTCCGGCATCAACCTGATCTTCGGAGCATATCAGATCTACATCAACCACTGGGGCGCCCTCCACCTCACGGACGACGCCCAAGCACCCGCGGCGACATCTACAGCAGCAATCAACGCAGTCGCCACCCGCGCGGCCACCCTTCGAGCCAGCTGCGACTGCCCATCCAAACCAAGGCTCCACATCACCCGCGATCGCTCGGCTGGACCCCCGGCCTGGAAAAGCAGCACCACACGCACGAGCAATAAGGTGGCCAGGGCACCATCTAAGGTGTTCATGGCAGAAGCCGATGCACCACCAGCAAACGAGGAAGCCCAAGATAACGACTCAAGCACTCGCCAAGCCGACGAGAACACAAAAGCGCCCGGGACCGCCAGTTAGGTCGTCGTGAAGCTGGGAGAAGTGGGAAGCATACCAACGAAGGTACCACAGGGACAAGAACAGAGCAACCACAAGAGCGACAAGCCATCAAGCAGTAAGCAACAAACCCCGAGCGCGACGGTGGACGACCCACCCAAAGAGTGAATCTACCTGTCCAAAGAATCAATGGCCAGAGTAAAGGACGCAGTCGAACATGGGAAGTTACTACCGGCAAGCGCAACAAGGGACGAGCTCAGGGCATACAACAAATTGGCAAGCGAGCTAACCCAACAAGCGAGACAACAGCGTCTAGAGCTAGAGAAGCAAGAAAGGGTGGCCGCCGAGCAGAAAAGAAATCGCAAGCCACCTCCAAGAGACGACTCCCCGGATCACGGCTCCCCTCTCCGCAATAAATCGAAATTCAGCAACCTGCGACGAACAGATAAGAAGAGAGTGGTTAGGAAGCTCGACGACGACTTCAAGTTAGAAGAGCAGGATGACAAAGAGGAACCCCTCACACCAGCAGAATCCCTTATAAGCGCCCGAGACTACCTGTCTCGCGCCCAGAAAAATAGGCAGAACAGACCAGACCTGTCACAACCCCAATTTAGGCAAGTGCTAGGGTTTGAGTTCCCTTTGCATCATGTGAAAATTCAAAGAGAAAATCAAAATGGGGAAAAGAAAAGCTCTGAGAAATTAAATCAAATGGCCAGATAAAAATATTTTTCCAAAAATCTTTTGAACATTTGAAAAATTCCTATAAATGATGGTGATCATTTTAAAAGTGGTTTGGGATCAATCCCATGCTCATGGAATTTTCTAAAATTCAAAAGGTGCCCTGGAAATTAAATTTGACCCTATTTGAATTGAAATTCAAAATATATTGAATTTCAAAAATGTCACAACTCTATATTTGGCTAGCTACTGGTCACCTAGGATTTATAAAATTATTTGGGCATTTTTATAAAATGTTTTGGTATTTATTTACCAGAGCAAACAAATGAAAGAAAAAGAAAACAGAAAAGAAAACAGAAAGAAAAAGGAAAAAGGCAAAACAGCCCACCCCAGCCAGACCGCAGGCCCAACTTAACGCCCACGGCCCAGGCCCACCCCCACCACCTTGTCGTCTTGCCCGGCGTCGGCAAGCACCTCGGTGGCGAGCTCGCCGCCGCGCACGCCACCGAGGCACCTCCAGGCCACCTAGGGCCTCATCTGCACGCCACGGAGACGCCCAGAGAGGCCCCTGTCATCTCCCTCTCTCACCGTTCGCTCTTCCCCTCTCTCTCGCCGGATTCGCCCCACACCAGAGAGCGCGCGTCGCCGCCGTGCGTGTACCACTGTGGTCATCGTCGCCGAGCAGCCGAATCAAGATGTCCAGCGTGACCGCAGACACCGTCTTCGTCGACCCCCTTCATCAATTCGAGCTCATCGCCAACGGAGACGACGACAACCTCAAGAACTCGCCGCCGGCCACCATGGGCATCGTCGTCGAATCCGGCGCCCCCAGCTCCTCCCCGGCCGCCCCGAGATCACCTTCGCAACCGCAGTGAGCTCCCGACCGTTTCCCCCCTCCTAGCACCTCTCCCCGTCCCCTCTGTCGCCTTTCTCCATGGTCAGAGGCTCCGGTCGCCGCCCGCGTTGACGCCTACGTTGCTGCGGTGTCTCTGAGGTCCCCCTGATGACGAAGATGGACGCGGGGGAGCGCGGGGCACGTTTTGGAGCAAGAGCCCTTCCCTCCCGTGGCCATTTGGCCAAGTCCGGCGAGCTCCCCGGCCGGCAACAGTAAAGTCCGGCGAGCCCGCCATTAGGCCCCCCCCTAAACCTAAGCTAATCACCCACTGACCCCCTTCCAGAGTCCATGACAAGTGGGGCCAGCCCCCCCTTAACCCCTGTTTATTTTAAATCCAAACAGAATTTAACAGTGAGGCACTGACAGGCATGGCCCACATGACAGCCCTGCTGATGTCATGCTGAGGTCATGCTGATGCAATAAAAGAATTTCCAAAAATAAACCAATTTCCAGAGAATTAAAGAAATCCAGAAATTCCAGAAAATAGGTGAAACTTTAGAAATTCATAGAAAATTCATATTAACTCCAAATTAGACAAATAATATATGAAAAATGATCAGCAGAAAATTCTCTATCCAAATATGCAACTTTAAACCATGTTTGAGTTGATTTTAAAATGGTACCAGTAGCTTTTGCTATTTGGCTTAATTGGAATTATTTCAAATTTAATTCAAATGCTAATTCAACTTGAACCATTGCAATACACCACATCTCACTTGTACTTCAGAAGCATATCACACACATGATCATATGGTTTACAATGACCAAACATTAGCAAATGTAAGATGACATAATTTGAATAACACTTGGAGTTTGAATTTGAATTAACTTTTCAAATCAACTTCAATTAACATGTGGCAAATTGAACCTAGATCACACCAATACCTTTCACATCATGTGATAACCTAAACATCTGCTTGTGCATTCTATTACATTGTTGCCTCCCCCCCTCTTGTTGATGATTGTGTCGGTAACAGTGCCTCCGAGACGGTGATCACCCCCGAAGGAGAAGACCACCGATAAGACCCGTGTATCGTCAGCAAGGCAAGCAAACCCCATTGATCATGTCTATAAAATCCTACTTCCCTCTCAGTCTCGCTTATGCATGTTTAGGAGATCACCGAGACACGTTCTATCGTATAGTTGAACCCATTCCGATGCATGACCTATCATTTTGTCACCGTATTAAGCAAACCACAATCCTAGCAGATATAGGAGTTGAATGATGAGCATGTGGCCCCTACAATTGTTACTGCTTTTGCTGTTTAGTGGTACAATGAGGATGTTATGATTTTGAGTCGGGATGGAATGAACACAGTGATGCTGATGTTAACGTGTTGGTGAATCCACCCTAATACCAGGTGAACGATGAGAGGATGTGTAGGAGTACACAGTGGGTTGTCTCGTTGAACACTGCCCTAGGCCCCGAGTTCCTGTTTTGTGATCCAAGACAGAGAGTATGACCACATGTAGGGTTTTATGGGAACCCCGTTTGGCCTCTTTACATACCCGATCCGGTCCAGGAGTCACAATATATTCGGGCTTTCCATTTGGCATGTGCATAGAAAAAGAATGAAGAAAAGGTTGCATCATATAGATATGTGGGTGGACTTGTGAGGCAATGAAACCATCTGGCAGAGGTGGCGTCTCGGTCCCTTACATTATCTGAGTCCGTTTCGTGGAACCGGCCGGACTCTCGAGCGGTGCCAAACTCAGGTAGTCGACTCCTAGATTAGAGAAGGTGATGTGAGGTTAGTGCCTTGGTTTCATCCACGTCCGACACCCGCTTGAAGGGTGACGAGAACGAGGCGATAAGTGATGACACGCGTGTGAAGATGTACACCCCTGCAGGGTTAATGAACTATTCGAATAGACGTGTCCGCGGTTATGGACTACTTGGAAACCTCTACTTGATCATAGACAACTTGAATGGATACTTATAAAATCCGCAAGATAAGCGTGAGTGCTATGGTGGGCTTCCTCGTGGGGAAGTCGAGGAAGTAACCATAGTGGTGTATTGTTTGGAGACTTGTAGTGGACCCGTGTACGCTTCTCACCTCAAGTATGGTACTCGTAGTTCAGGACTAGCCTAGTCAAAGCTGGAACTTCTGCATGGTGAACCCCACCTCCTTTACCTTGAAACTTGAGCATGAGTAGTGTAGTTCTGATGTATGTCTTGCTGAGTACGACTTTGTACTCATGTTTGCTTATTCTATGTTTTAGATGGAAACCCAGACCCCGATGGAGTCACCGACCTGAAGCTCGACGTTGACCTTGGTATTATAGTTCCAGACAGCAGTCTGGTCACTCGTGGATGGGCATGTATGTTTACAAGGCTTCTCTAAGCCATTTCTTAAACTTGTCTGTACTCAGACCTAATTTGCTTCCGTTGTATGATGTAATATTGATCACAGACATGTGATCTTTGTATGCTCTATGTGTATATCAATAAAGAATACTTTGTAGAGTTATGTGATGATACCTGCTGTTCATGCTAGGCATGTGTGCTGCGTGTATGTTTATAACATGCATGTCTTAGTATGGGTTTTCGAGACCTTAGTTGTGATCTGGCTGGCAGTCTTTTATACACCAAGTGGCCCTTAGATGTGCACATCTTGGGGCATCGCGATGCGATTGCTCGTGACTCTGTCACGTGGCACACTTTGTTGTATGATCGAGCCCGCCCTAGACCCCGACTAAGTGATCGGGCTGGAGTTTGTTTATGTATGGGTTATGATTCAATCGATAACATGGTTGAGGCGACTTGTCTATGAGTATGGGATTCACCACCCATAAGCATTTAGACTGGTGAGCGGACGATGAGGACCCATCTCAGTTGATCATCCGGCATGGATGGGATGCCCCTCACGTTCGATGCTTTCCGAGAGTGTTCTGTGCTTGGCCTTGTCTGCTTAGACAAGTGGGTACGGCTCTCGGCTCTCCATGTGATTGCATCGTGACTGGAATTACATACGCATATTCCGGGTCCCGACAGACTTGGTATCAGACCAGGACTATCTGTAGGATTATCAAACCCTTGGTCGAAGTCGAATCTAGCATTCTATAGTTATATAGTTACTTGGGTATAAAGGGAACAACGTAAGGCTTCTTTTTCTCCTTATCCTCATCGATCTGAGTTCTGAGTCACCCTTATCTTTTCTACGGGATGATAGGACTAGGCTCATCTATGTCTTACTAGAACATCACGTTGTTTGCTTCCTTGTAGCCGTAGGAATGTTGTGTTCAGTTGTCTAGAGTCGTTGTGCTTCCTATTTTGAGACTTCCTATGTAAGTGCTGTTGAAATGTTGTGAGGATTTCCAATTCTCTTGCAATTACAGCCGTTATGCTGTCCGAGTCATTCCAGGTTTCTTCATAATCTGATGCGTTTGCAAAATCCTTCTATCATTTTCGGTTGTCCTTTTAGAAGAACTTCTAGGTGGCATGCCCGACAGATCCATAGAGTTTATTGTAGGTTTTGTTCTAGAAACCTTTAGTGATTCATTTCCAGCTTCTCCTCCCACTTTAGAGGTCTTTTAGCAAGAAGAACCACACTAAACATCATGTTGGGGTACTTTGTTACTCTGACATATCTGTTGTAGCCCCTAGTAAACCTTGGTCATCCTCTAGAAAGCTATCCAGAGATCCAACCCCTTAAACCTAGTCACCCGGCAGGTGTGTAGAGTTCATAGTTGATCCTATACCAGGCACAAACCCAATTTCTAGACGCCCATATAGAATGGCCCCACATGAGTTAGCTGAGCTAAAAATCCAACTTGAAGTGTTGTTGGCAAAAGGCTTCATCCGCACTAGCTCATCTCCATGGGGTTGCCCCGTTCTGTTCGTAACGAAGAAAGATGGAACAGAAAGGATGTGCGTAGACTATCGCCCGCTAAATTTAGCGACGATAAAGAACAAGTAACCATTTCCCAGGATCAATGATCTTTATGATCAACTTGCAGGATCCTCTGTCTTCTCCAAGATGGATTTGAGATTAGGTTATCATCAAATCAAAATCCGAAACGAGGACATTCTAAAAACGGCTTTCACTACTCGTTATGGTCTTTACGAGTATACCGTCATGTCCTTTGGTCTGACCAATGCCCCGCCACTTTTTCATGCATGATGAACTCGATCTTCATGGAGTATTTGGACAAGTTCGTCGTGGTTTACCTCGATGACATCCTTATATACTCGAAGAACGAAGAAGAACATGCCGAGCACCTAAGGCTGGTATTGATGAAACTTAGAGAGCATCGCCTGTATGCTAAATTCTCCAAGTGTGAATTTTGGCTACCAAGAGTGACCTACTTAGGCCACGTGAATTCTGCAAAAGGCATTGCTGTCAATCCCGAGAGAGTTCAGGCCGTCCTTGACTGGACTCCACCTGAATCGGTTAAGCAAGTTAGGAGTTTTCTTGGCCTAGCCAGCTATTGTCGCCGCTTCGTTGAGAACTTCTCCAAAGTTGCAAAGCCTCTTACTGAACTCCTCAAGAAAGATAAGAAATTCGAATGGACTCCCAAGTGCGAGGAAAGCTTTCAAGAGCTAAAAAGAAGATTGACTTCTGCACCCGTACTTGCACCTCCAGACACCAAAAGGGATTTCGAGATCTATTGTGATGCTTCACGGCAAGGGTTAGGATGCATACTTATGCAAGATCGACATGTGGTAGCTTATGCTTCATGCCAGTTGCGTCCACATGAATAGAACTATCCTACCCATGATCTTGAACTCGCTGCCGTAGTTCATCCCCTGAAGACTTGGCGACATTACCTCCTTGGTAATCGTTGTGAGATCTATTCTGATCACCAAAGGCTCAAATACATATTTCACCCACCCAGATCTTAATCTCAGGCAAAGACGCTGGATAGAGTTGATAAAAGATTATGACTTAGGAATTTCTTACACCCCAGGCAAAGCCAATGTCATGGCTGATGCACTAAGTCGTAAGTCGTATTGTAACAACCTCATGTTACAACAGTATCAACCACTTCTTCATGAGGAATTTCGAAAGCTCAACCTCGAGATTGTTCCTCGTGGATCTCTTTTCAACTTGGTGGCGAAACCAACCCTTGAGGATCAAATCATAGTTGCCCAAAGGCGTGCATGAGGTGTTCGCCGAATCAAGGAGAACATTGGTAGCGAAGTTGCTAAATGTTTCTCCACAGATAGTAAAGGAACGGTATTCTTTGAAAATCGTTCGGTAGTACCTAAGAATAAGGATCTAAGGCAACTCATCCTCAAAGAAGCCCATGACACACCCCTCTCAATTCATCCCGGTAGCACAAAAATGTACCAAGATCTACGCCAGAGATTTTGGTGGACTAGGATGAAGAGAGACATTACTCGATTTGTTGCTGAATGTGATGTTTGTCGTCGCATTAAGGAAGATCACCAAAGACCTACTGGCACACTTCAACCTTTGCCTATTCCAGAGTGGAAATGGGACAAAGTCGGTATGGACTTCATCACCGGCTTTCCAAAAACCCAGAGAGGGAACGATGCCATCTTCGTTGTCATTGACCGACTTTCAAAAGTTGCTCACGTCCTTCTAGTTCGCGAGTCTATAACTGCTAGTCAGTTGGCGGACTTGTATGTCTCTAGAATTGTGTCTCTTCACGGTGTTCCTTTGGAAATCAATTCTGATCGTGGTAGCCTTTTCACCTCTAGATTCTGGGGAAGCTTTCAGAATGCTATGGGAACTCATCTCTCCTTTAGTACAGCTTTCCATCCTCAGTCTAGCGGTCAAGTTGAAAGGGTTAACCAAAATCTTGGAAGACATGCTCAGAGCTTGTGTTATCTCATTCGTAAATAATTGGGAGAAGTCTCTTCCATTTTCCGAATTTGCTTATAACAATAGTTTTCAATCTAGTCTGAACATGGCTCCTTTTGAACTCCTATATGGACGACGATGTCGAACACCCCTTAACTGGTCAGAAACCGGTGAAAGACAATTCTTTGGACCGGATATGATCAAGGAAGCAGAAGAGCAAGTTCGCATTGTTCGTGATCGATTGAAAGCCGCATAGTCTCGTCAGAAAAGCTACTATGATCGTCATCATAGAAAGGATAGCTACAATCTTGATGAGAAGGCTTACCTCCGGGTTACTCCTCTGAAGGGAACCCAACGATTCGGTATCAAAGGTAAGTTGGCCCCACGTTACATCGGACCTTTCCGCATTATTGCTAAACGTGGACAAGTTTCCTACCAACTTGAACTACCCCGCACCTTTCCCGAGTACATGATGTACTCCATGTGTCCCAACTCAGGCGTTGCTTCAAGGACCCCATCCGCGAAGTCGACCATGAAACGCTTGATCTCCAAGATGACTTTTCTTATCGAGAGTACCCTGTTCGTATTCTTGATTCAGCAGAGCGTGTTACTCGTCGTCAGAAGATCAAGTTCCTCGAAGTGCAATGGTCTCATCACTCCGAGAAAGAAGCAACATGGGAAAGAGAAGACCGCCTCCGTGTCGAGTACCCCTCCTCCCTCCCACAGACTTCTGAATCTCGGGACGAGATTCTTTTGAGTGGGGGCGAGTTGTCACAACCCCAATTTAGGCAAGTGCTAGGGTTTGAGTTCCCTTTGCATCATGTGAAAAATTCAAAGAGAAAATCAAAAATGGGGAAAAGAAAAGCTCTGAGAAATTAAATCAAATGGCCAGATAAAAATCTTTTTCCAAAACTCTTTTGAACATTTGAAAAATTCCTATAAATGATGGTGATCATTTTAAAAGTGGTTTGGGATCAATCTCATGCTCATGGAATTTTCTAAAATTCAAAAGGTGCCCTGGAAATTAAATTTGACCCTATTTGAATTGAAATTCAAAATATATTGAATTTCAAAAATGTCCAAATTCTATATGTGGCTAGCTACTGGTCACCTAGGATTTATAAAATTATTTGGGCATTTTTATAAAATGTTTTGGTATTTATTTATCAGAGCAAACAAATGAAAGAAAAAGAAAACAGAAAAGAAAACAGAAAGAAAAAGGAAAAAAGGCAAAGCAGCCCACCCCAGCCAGACCGCAGGCCCAACTTAACGTGCACAGCCCAGGCCCACCCCCACCACCTTGTCGTCTTGCCCGGCGTCGGCAAGCACCTCGGTGGCGAGCTCGCCGCCGCGCACGCCACCGAGGCACCTCCAAGCCACCTAGGGCCTCATCTGCACGCCACGGAGACGCCCAGAGAGGCCCCTGTCATCTCCCTCTCTCACCGTTCGCTCTTCCCCTCTCTCTCGCCTGATTCGCCCCGCACCAGAGAGCTCGCGTCGCCGCCGTGCGTGTACTACTGTGGTCATCGTCGCCGAGCAGCCGAATCAAGATGTCCAGCGTGACCGCAGACGCCGTCTTCGTCGACCCCCTTCATCAATTCGAGCTCTTCGCCAACGGAGACGACGACAGCCTCAAGAACTCGCCGCCGGCCACCGTGGGCATCGTCGTCGAATCCGGCGCCCCCAGATCCTCCCCGGCCGCCCCGAGATCGCCTTCGCAACCGCAGTGAGCTCCCGACCGTTTCCCCCCTCCTAGCACCTCTCCCCGTCCCCTCTGTCGCCTTTCGCCATGGTCAGAGGCTCCGGTCGCCGCCCACGTTGACGCCGACGTTGCTGCGGTGCCTCTGAGGTCCCCTCGATGATGGACGCGGGGCACGTTTTGGAGCAAGAGCCCTTCCCTCCCGTGGCCATTTTGCCAAGTCCGGCGTGCTCCCCGGCCGGCAACAGTAAAGTCCGGCAAGCCCGCCATTAGGCCCCCCCTAAACCTAAGCTAATCACCCACTAACCCCCTTCCAAAGTCCATGACAAGTGGGGCCAGCCCCTCCTTAACCCCTGTTTATTTTAAATCCAAAGAAAATTTAATAGTGAGCCACTGACAGGCATGGACCACATGACAGCCCTGCTGATGTCATGCTGAGGTCATGCTGATGCAATAAAAGAATTTCCAAAAATAAACCAATTTCCAGAGAATTAAAGAATTCCAGAAATTCCATAAAATAGGTGAAAATTTAGAAATTCATAGAAAATTCATATTAAATCCAAATTAGACAAATAATATATGAAAAATGATCATCAGAAAATTCTCTATCCAAATATGCAACTTTCAACCATGTTTGAGTTGATTTTAAAATGGGACCAGTAGCTTTTGCTATTTGGCTTAATTGGAATTATTTCAAATTTAATTCAAATGTTAATTCAACTTGAACCATTGCAATACACCACATCTCACTTGTACTTCAGAAGCATATCACACACATGATCATATGGTTTACAATGACCAAACATTAGCAAATGCAAGATGACCTAATTTGAATAACACTTGGAGTTTGAATTTGAATTAACTTTTCAAATCAACTTCAATTAACATGTGGCAAATTGAACCTAGATCACACCAATACCTTTCACATCATGTGACAACCTAAACATGTGCTTGTGCATTCTATTACATTGTTGCCTCCCCCCCTCTTGTTGATGATTGTGCCGGTAACAGTGCCTCCGAGACGGTGATAACCCCCGAAGGAGAAGACCACCGATAAGACCCGTGTATCGTCAGCAAGGCAAGCAAACCCCATTGATCATGTCTATAAAATCCTACTTCCCTCTCAGTCTCTCTTATGCATGTTTAGGAGATCATCGAGACACGTTCTATCGCATAGTTGAACCCATTCCGATGCACGACCTATCATTTTGTCACCGTATTAAGCAAACCACAATCCTAGCAGATATAGGAGTTGAATGATGAGCATGTGGCCCCTACAACTGTTACTTCTTTTGTTGTTTAGTGGTACAATGAGGATGTTATGATTGTGAGTCGGGATGGAATGAACACAGTGATGCTGATGTTAACGTGTTGGTGAATCCACCCTAATACCAGGTGAACGATGAGAGGCTGTGTAGGAGTACACAGTGGGTTGTCTCGTTGAACACTGCCCTAGGCCCCGAGTTCCTGTTTTGTGATCCAAGACAAAGAGTATGACCACATGTAGGGTTTTATGGAAACCCTGTTTGGCCTCTTTACATACCCGATCCGGTCCAGGAGTCACAATATATTTGGGCTTTCCGTTTGGCATGTGCATAGAAAAAGAATGAAGAAAAGGTTGCATCATATAGATATGTGGGTGGACTTTTGAGGCAGTGAAACCATCTGGCAGAGGTGGCATCTCGGTCCCTTACATTATCTGAGTCCGTTTCGTGGAACCGGCCGGACTCTCGAGCGGTGCCAAACTCGGGTAGTCGACTCCTAGATTAGAGAAGGTGATGTGAGGTTAGTTCCTTGGTTTCATCCACGTCCGACACCCGCTTGAAGGGTGACGAGAACGAGGCGATAAGTGATGACACACGTGTGAAGATGTACACCCCTGCAGGGTTAATGAACTATTCGAATAGCCGTGTCCGCGGTTATGGACTACTTGGAAACCTCTAATTGATCATAGACAACTTGAATGGATACTTATAAAATCCGCAAGATAAGCGTGAGTGCTATGGCGTGCTTTCTCGTGGGGAGTCGAGAAAGGCAACATAGTGGTGTAATTGGTTTGAGACATGTAGTGGACTCGTGTACGCTTCTTACCTCAAGTCTGGTAATCGTAGTTAAGGACTAGCCAAGTCAAAGATGGCACTTCTGCTTATGAACCCCACCTCCCTTTACCTTGATACATGTGCATGAGTAGTATAGTTCCTACGTAAGTCTTGCTGAGTACGACTTTGTACTCACGTTTGCTTATTCTATGTTTTAGATGAACCCACTGACCCCGAAGATGGATTCTTCCTGGAGCTCGACGACTGATCAAGCTAGTGTAGTCCCAGTCAGACGACTGGTCCCTCGTGGAAGGGCTTGTTTATAGATAAGGCTTCTCTAAGCCATTTGTTAAACTTGTCTGTACTCAGACCTACTTTGCTTCCGCATGTTTGATGTAATGTTGGATCACGGACTTGTGATCTCTGTGTGCACTCTGTAAGAGTTATCAATAAAGTTGTAAACTTTGTAGAGAATTTTAATGATACTTGCTGTTCATACTGGACATGTGTGCTGCGTGTATGATTATTACATGCATGTCTTAGTATGGGTTTTGGAGACCTTAGTTGTGATATGAGACCAAGTGGCCCTTAGATGTGCACAGCTTGGGGCATCGCGATGCGATTTCTCATGACTCCGTCACGTGAACAGTTTGATGTATGATCGAGCCCACCCTAGACCCCGACTAAGTGATCGGGCTGGAGTAAGTCTATGTAAGGGTTATAATACAATCGATAGTATGGTTGAGGCGAATTGTCTATGAGTATGTGAGTTCACCACCCATATCACTTAAACTTGTGTGCGGACGATGAGGAACCATCTAAGTTGATCATCCGGCCTGGATGGGATGCCCCTCACGTTCGATGCTTTCCGAGAATGTTCTGTGCTTGGCCTTGTCTACTTAGACAAGTGGGTACGGTTCTCGGCTCTCCATTTGATTGTGTTGTAGCGAGTCTTGCATACGATAACCCCGGGTCCCGACACCCGGGCACAGACCCGCTTGGCAACATCAACAGCGGCCGACATGGCATCCACGCCCCCCCCGGAGAACTCCAGATTCCGATGCAACCACCTCCGTCGCACTCGCACCCGTAGAGGCTGCACCGGGCAACAAAAATCACTACAAAAGGAGGAAGGAGACAAAGCACCCAACAACGGAACAACGACTTACACACAAGCGAGTCCGCCAAGACCCGAAGAAGCTCGCACTCGACCGCCTCCGCCTGCACAAGCGCATCCTCAGCCCGACGCAGGCGCACGAGTTCCTCGTGCTGATCGTGCAGCTCCTTCTCCTTGGAAGCCAAAGCAGCCTTAAGGTTGGAAACCGTTCTTTCCGCCATCTCGGTCTGCTTCTCGGCAGCTTGACGACTGTCTGAAAAAACAAGACAACACTTAGAATCAAAGACCCAGCAGTTCAAGCACGGCAGCACAGGAATAAATACTCACTTCTCATGTCAGACATGGTACCCTGGGCAGGATTGTGGGCCTGCTGCCACCGCTCAGCCTCGACGACCAGACGCTCACAGTACTGGAACACAGGCTACTCGAAGAAATCAAATATTAAAAGTCAGAACCAAAGCAAGACTACAACCAATCGCAAGCGCTTGCTTGCAGCCTCGGGGGCTACTCCCATCGGGAGCATTGGCCGTGCTCCAAATGAAGACACAACGGAAAAACAGAGCCAAGGGAAGACTGCAAGCAACCGCAAGAACTTGCCTGCAGCCTCGGGGGCTACTCCCATCGGGAGCACTGTCGTGCCCCCGATGACAAAAACTGCACAAGCAAACAGGAAACAAACTCACCAGCCCAGCTATGCGGTCAAAAAAGCGGACTTTATCTTCAACACCAAGATCAAGACGGCCCAAGTAAGGACGATCTGGAGCAGCAGGCTCGGCATCAGGAGCAACAACACCAGATGCCACAGGCGGAGCGGCAGCAGGAATCACACCCGAAGCAGGGACAGCATAAGTCACCGACGGTACGAGCGGACCAACGGCAGTCGACGAATCCCCAGTATGCTTGGCGGCTGCTCCAGAGTCAGTCGACAGCAACCGCACTAGAGGAGGAAGCAGCCGGAGCAGTCGCAGCGCTGCAAGATAAAAGCCATCAGACAAAAGAACAAAGGAAAACCAGCCTCAGCAAAGACAAGAATATGCTTACCCGCCACAGGCAGAGCGAGTGCGCAATAACCTCCCAAACCTGGGCCTTTTGCACTCAGCGACAGAAGGAGACGGTACAGACAGCGGAACGGCACCACTCGTCGCATCAAGATCCTCGGCGCCCGAAGGCCGTGACCGCTTGACACGAAAGGGCCTCGATTCCTCACTATCTCCGGTACTTGGCAGCTCGACCCCCGTGGACTCGTCGGCACCAGTGGCACCCGCGAGCACGCTGGCACCAGCACTCGGCGCAGCATCGTCAGCAGCGCAAGCATCCGGCTCCTCGCGACTATCAGCATCCTCCGGCTGCGGAGGGTTTCACAACAAAGGAACATGATCCTAAAAAAGCAAATTGCATCATCAGCAAGCAGTCAAACAAGCATCTCAAGTCATACGGGAAATACAAAAATGCGAACCTGCGGCAGTGCGTGATCAGAAGAATAAGGAATGACGAAACCCATCTCGGAAACGCTCGAGCATTTGGTCACATACTGGATCCGGGCCAGATGGCCATCGGCATCAAGCTCTTGGCGGGAGCACCTTGTCGAGTCCTCGAGTCCCTCATATTGCCACATGGGACGGGCTCGAGACTGCAATGGTTGAACGCTCCTCCTAATAAAAACAGAGATGAGCTGCCCACCGGTCAAGTTGTCCTTCACCAGGGCAACCCTCTCCAAGAATGGAGCCACTTCAGATGACTCTTTCGCAGATAAAGAATGGGACCATGAAGCCTACTTGACTAGCCGCGCTTCAGAAGTAAAGGGAGCAAGACCAAATCGCTGCCCAACAACGTGCTGATCATTCAGATAGAACCAACTTATCCGCCAAGCACTGACGGAGTCAAGCATCTCCAAATCAAAGTACGATTTGGAGTCCCTAATGGATATACCCACCTGCCCTACAGCTTACTCAGAATTCGTCCTATTTATACAAAAGAGGTGCTTCCAGAGCCCCCAATGGGGATAGGTCCCCAAGAAAACCTCACAAAGGGTGATAAAGCAAGCAATGTGCAAAATCCCATTGGGAGTCAAATTGTGCAGCTGAAGCCGATAGGTGTACAGCAAACCACGAACAAAAGGGTGAATCGGAAGGGCAAACCCGCGAGGGAAGAACGCCTGAAAGCACACCCGCTCATCTGCCATGGGAGCGGGAACAGGTTCATCCCCAGGAATCCGCACGACATCTCCAGCCACCAAGCCATCAGCAATCAGCGGGCCGAGATCGGCAACCCCAAAAGTCAAGCGCTCCCACATGCCAGACATCTTGCCGATTTCGGAGCAGCACGGGAGCGCATTGTCATCAATCCCGTAGCAAGCAGCAACAGGAGGAAGGAGAAGGCTTAAGAACAGGGGAAATCTAGCAGTGAGGGGAGAAGGTAATGGCCAGGTAAAACCTAAAATTTACTCAGCCACTTGGTATTTAACCACCAGCTAGGTGAGCAGGGGCACCGTTCAATCCCAGCAGCCAGTAAACGTGGCACGATCCCACGGTTGGCGAAAAACATGGAAAACCCTAACGGCGCAGAAACAGCACCGCCCACTACGCGCGCAAAAAGAGGACCATAATCACACGAAGCGAAAATTTCGGCGAGACAGCGCCAAGTCATTTCCTTCGACAGGTTACAATGGTCAAAGATACCAGAAAAACCAAGCCAGCGTCACAACGCGTATCGAGTACGGTTCTCAGCTTCAGAAATTTCAAATTTTTAAATCTTTTTCCGATGGGCAAAACATTTTACTCCCATCGAGAGCATCTCCACGAGAGTTTCGGGTGCTCCCTCACCTAGAAGTAAATACGTGCTCGAGTGATTACTCACACCCATGAGAGTTTCGGGTGCTCCCTCACACAGAAGTAAATACGTGCTAGAGTGATTACTCACACCCATAAGAGTTTCGGGTGCTCCCTCACCACGACACAAGATGAGAAGACCTACACTCGCCAGATCGAGCAGTCCCAGAGTATCAGGCGCTCCCTCACCCCGAGAGCAAAGTGATACTCGAGTGATTACTCGCAAAACTCTATGTACCCGAGCACTCGAAGATCTCCCGAGCAAATACTCCTCTACATTACTCCTCACCCGAGCACTCAACAAATCTCCGTGAGTGACCGCTAAAACAGCTCACTTGATTGTTTATTCTAAGTGGGTGCATCACTAATTAGGCTCCGCGCCTCAATAAAAACACATATTCCTGGAACACGATACACTGTGCCCAGATGGCACGCAAGCTTAGCGTGTAGGTAAGACCCCGTTGCACAGATCGCCCGGACTGGGACTTGCCGCAGAACGATTTCACTCCCAACCTTTTCCATGCGCTTGCATGATAGAAAAAGCCAGGCGGACGCGCCTAGGCTACGAACTTTACTGGCGGCAACTGATCACTGTAAGACCTGCAGCGGCATGAATTTTGCTAGACACCAGTGTTCCAAGCTCATGTCGAAGGACATGAGTTTGATTGGAATACTGCGGTATTTTCCACTAGCGCAATTCACCAAGGCTCGACTCGTCGACTCCTTGGGCCTTTTCGGCTTAGCATCCCTCGAAACTAGTTTTGTCATGGCCCCAGACTGCCAGCGACCGCGGTTGAACCGTGCATACATCGAAACGACACAGGAACGGACTCGAGTCCCTGCGCAACTTTTCGATTCCCCCAGGCACTCGGGGGCTACTGACGAGGGGGTGACCCCACGACTCCTACGGATGAGCCTACCCGGTGTACCCGAAGACAGAAGGCCCACAAAGATGCTGCCTGGGCCCAGCCTTGGCCCACTAGTGGCACCGACATAGGAGTCCGCGACTCATAAGGAAGGTGCAAACTTGCCGTACGGAACAAGATCAGGGTTAGGAAACCTCATTTGTAATCTAGGACGGACTCCCCGAGACCTAGCCTAGTATCTAAGGGCTTGGAGGGGAGACGTCAAGGGACAGGCAATACACAATCTGTAAGCCTGGCCTTGTGCGCACAAGACTTGGCTTCCCTGTAATCGCCATCTGCGATCAATAATATCGAGCAGGAACGTATCCTTCTGTTAGCCGACAAGCTATCGTCCAACTTGTGCCTCTCATGACTAACCCAGGGTCCCTGACCATGGGATTTGCCGAAGTACATCCCCGTCAGAAAGGAAAACTAACCTCTCGCCTAGGCGAGGCCCAATAGTTGGACCAACCCACCAGCTCTTCTGTCGTCTTCCTCCCCGCGCCCAGAAGCAGCTCGCTATCGAGCAGAGAGCGCGGGCTCGACGCCACCTCGACGCCCAAGGCCTTCCAGAAATCCCCAGGACTCCAAAGCGCGCCACAGAGACACCCTCGACTCCCTCCTCCACTTTCCCCACCTCGGCTCGCTTTACCCTCCCTTCAAGTGCGATTCCACCGACACCCGAGAAGAACACCGGAGCACCCCGCCATGGAACTCGCAGCCAACGCCACCTAGGGCTCAAGCTGGTGTGTCCATCGCGCTCTCCGTCATCGACTCCGACGCCCTGCAGAAGCTAGAGGCCCAATTTCCCCTCAAGACGACGTCATCCGCACCAACGTACTCCGGTCGTCGAGAATATCCACGGGAAATTGCTTCGCCGTCCAAGTTCCTCTAGCCTCGCCGTCTCTGCCATCAGAACCAGGGTGAGCCTCTGCTCATTTCCCCCTTCATGGCGCCCCTTTCCTTTCCCTCTAGCCGGATCCACCATGAGAGCCAGAGCACGTCGCCGCTGTGGTTGACGTCGAGGTCGCCCCAGTGCCCCATCGACTCAACTAGTGTTCGCGTTTGACTCCCAGGTGCTCTAGCAATCGAACGCACCCATCCCGGCTTCATACCGTGCCCCTAACCCCAATGCCGACCTTGCCGTTGTTCTGTTTCCGTCGGAGCAGACGCCACCGTCCCTCTGGTCCTTCCCTCGAGCCCCAGCTACCACTAATCGACACGACAACTCTCAAGGAATCCAATCATGGCCCCCTTGCCCTCTCCCATGGCCTGGTTCGCAATCCCGAGCAACTCCGGCCATCTATAGTGGTGCCGCCGGCGAGAACCTCCATTAGCACCTTAACCCCAAAGCTTAATCACCCCGGGCCCACCTGCAGTGAGGCTGCCATGTGGGCCAACTCTGCTAATTCCCCCCTGTTTAATTTAAAAACGTTTAAATTGATTTAATTAACACAGTGAGAGACAGATAGGTGGGTCCCCTCTGTCAGTGGCCCCCTGATGCTAGCATTACATCAGCATGACGCAATAAGTGCTTTTCTATTTAAAACAAATCCAAAAAATGGTAGAAAATATGTGAAACTTTGGAAATTCATAGAAAATTCATCTTAACTCCAAATGAAGCAAATAATATGTCTAAAATTATTAGAAAAATTAAAGGATTCTGAATATGCAATCTGTTTTCATGTTTGAGAACAATGCATATGAATTCCTTTTAAATTCAAATTGGAGTTTGAGTTTGCAAATCAATTGCGATATAATCCTTTTAAATGGAATAACTCACACATCAGTGACACACACATCATGTTTCAAACTTCAACTCATGTGCTTGTGCATTGTACTTATTATGTTTCGATGTTTGTTGTTTGTCGAATAGAGGTGGAGCTGGAACCAGAGTCCACCCCTTTGTTGAAGACCCCGATACTGAACCTCGTCAGCAAGGCAAACAAACCCCATTGATCATGTGGATAAATGCCACTTTCCTCTCAGTCTCGCTTATGCATTGTTTAGGATGATTACCATGCTACGTTTCTACCGCATAGATGAACCCATTCCTTTGCATGACCTATCATTTTGTCATAGTAGTAAGCAAACCACAATCCTAGCAGATGTAGGAGTTGTTTGATATCATGTGGCCCCTGCAACTGTTACTGCTTATTGCATGCTTAGAGTGTTACAATGTTGATACTGTTATGTGAGTCGGGATGGTAGCATCATGTTGATGATGGTGTAAATGTGTTGGTGAATCTACCCTAATAAAAGGTGAACGATGAGAGTCTGTGTAGGAGTACACAGTGGGTTGTCTCGTTGAACACCGCCCTAAGTCCGAGTTCTTGTGTGGTGATCCAAGGTGAAGAGTACAACCACACATTGGGCTCATTGACCCCTCTCAACCTACTAAGTCATCCCTTTTGATGTCCAGATGTCGCAGTAGTTCGGAGTTCTGGTAGGTTTGTGGCCTGGCTGCTAAGTGAGAGAACGGCTCAACCGAGACCGGCTTATGCACCACGCACACATCATTTGGGTCCACTTCCGTAAACCGGCCGGGTTCACGATAGTGGTATCCAACCCAGGTAGGCGGCTTTCTTAGACTAGATCGGCTATGAGGTAACAGTTTTGGTGAACATCCTCGCCGACACCCCTTGAATGGTGTCGAGGCCAAAGGTGGTAACTGATGGTCATGTGTGTGTAGAGGTACACCCCTGCAGGGTTAACAAAACTATTCGAATAAACGCGTCCGCGGTAAGGGACTGCTTGGAAAGCTTAGCTTGATTATTAGACAACTTGTAATGGATACTTATAAAACTTGCCAAGATAAGCGTGAGTGCTATGGCGTGCTTTCTCGTGGGAAGTCGAGGAAGGAACCATAGTGGTGTAATTGGTTGGAGACATGTAGTGGACTCGTGTACGCTTCTTACCTCAAGTCTGGTAATCGTAGTTCAGGACTAGCCAACTCAAAGCTAGCACTTCTGCATTTGAACCCCACCTCCCTTTACCTTGATACATGTGCATGAGTGGTATAGTTCCTACGTAAGTCTTGCTGAGTACGACTTTGTACACACGTTTTCTTATTCTATGTTTTAGATGAACCCACTGACCCCGAAGGTGGATTCTTCCCGTAGCTCGACGACTGATAAAGCTAGTGTAGTCCCAGTCAGACGACTGGTCCCTCGTGGAAGGGCTTGTTTATAAATAAGGCTTCTCTAAGCCATTTGTTAAACTTGTCTGTACTCAGACCTACTTTGCTTCCGCTTGTTTGATGTAATGTTGGATCACGGTTTCGTGATCTCTGTGTGCACTCTATAAGAGTTATCAATAAAGTTGTAAACTTTGTAGAGAATTTCAATGATACCTGTTGTTCATACTAGACATGTGTGATGTGTGTATGATTATAACATGCATGTCTTAGTATGGGTTTTCGAGACCTTAGTTGTGATCTGGCTGGTGGTCTTTCATACACCAAGTGGCCCTTAGATGTGCGTAGGTTGGGGCATCGCGATGCGATTGCTCGTGACTCCGTCACGTGCACACTTTGATGTATGATCGAGCCTACCCTAGACCCCGACTAAGTGATCGGGCTGGAGTAAGTCTATGTAAGTGTTACAATACAATCGAGAGTATGGTTGAGGCGACATGTCTATGAATATGGGAGTTCATCACCCATATCATTTAGACTTGTGTGCGGACGATGAGGAGCCATCTCAGTTGATCATTCGTCCTGGATAGGATGCCCCTCACATTCGATGGTTTCCGAGAGCGTTTTGTGCTTGGCCTTGTCTGCTTAGACAAGTGGGTACGGCTCTCGGCTCTCCATATGATTGTGTTGTAATGGGACTTGCATACGCTAACCCCGGGTCCCAACAGACCTAGTATCAGAGAAGGACTGACTGTAGGATTATCAGCCTTGGCCGAAGTCGAGTCTAGCCTTCTATAGTTATATAGTTACTCTGGGTATATAAGGGAACAACGTAAGGCTTCTTTTTCTCCTTACCTTCATCGTTGTGAGTTCTGAGTTACCCTCGTTTTGTTCCACGGGAAGATAGGACTAGGCTCATCTATGTCTTACTAGAACATCTCGTTGTTTGCTTCCTTGTAGCCGTAGGAAAGTTGTGTTCGGTTTGTTAGAGTTGTTGTGCTTCCTGATTTCTTACATCGTATGTAAGTGTTGTTTCCATGCTATAAGAAATTGTCTTTTCTTGCAATTACAGCCATTATGTTGTCCGAGTCATTCCAAGTTTCTTCATAATCTGATGCATTTGCAAATCCTTTCCTCCATTTCGGTTGTTTTCCTAGAAGAATTCTTAGGTGGCATGCCCGACAGTTTCTTAAAGTTTGTTGTAGGTTTTATTCTAGAAACCTATATTGATGCATTTCCAGTTCTTCCTCCCACTTTAGATGTCTGCTAGCCAGAATAACCACACCAACCATCGTGTTGGGCTATTTTCCTACTCTGACATATCTGTTGTATCGCCTAGTAAGCTATGGTCATCCTCTAAGAAAACCATCCAGTAATCCAACTCCTTAAATCTAGCCACCCGACAGATGTGTAGAGTTCATAGTGGATCTTATGCCAGGAATCGCACGAATTTCTAGACGGCCATACAAAATGGCCCCACGTGAGTTCGCTGAGCTTAAAATCCAACTTGAATCTTTGTTGGCAAAAGGCTTCATCCACCCTTGCTCATCGCCATGGGGTTGCCCCGTTCTGTTCGTAACGAAGAAAGATGGAACATAAAGGATGTGCGTAGACTGTCGCCCGCTAAATCTAGCGACGATAAAGAACAAGTACCCACTGCCCAGGATCAATGATCTTTATGATCAACTTGCTGGATCCTCTGTCTTCTCCAAGATGGATTTAAGATTAGGCTATCATCAAATCAAAATTAGAAACGAGGACATTCCCAAAACGTCTTTCACTACTCGTTATGGTCTTTACGAGTACACTGTCATGTCCTTCGGATTAACCAATGCCCCGGCCACTTTCTCGCGCATGATGAATTTGATCTTCATGGATTACCTAGATAAATTTGTTGTAGTTTATCTTGATGACATTCTCATCTACTCGAAGAACGAAGAAGAACACACCGAACATCTTAGGTTGGTATTGATGAAAATTCGAGAGCATCGCCAGTATGCCAAATTCTCCAAGTGTGAATTTTGCCTACCAGAAGTGACCTACTTAGGCCATGTGATTTCTGCAAAAGGCATTGCTGTCAATCCCGAGAGATTTCAGGCCGTCCTTGACTGGACTCCACCTGAATCGGTTAAGCACGTTAGGAGTTTTTTTGGCTTAGCAAGCTATTGTCGCCGCTTCGTTGAGAACTTCTCCAAAGTTGCAAAGCCTCTAACTGAACTCCTCAAGAAAGATAAGAAATTCCAATGGACTCCCAAGTGCGAGGAAACATTTCAAGAGCTAAAAAGAATATTGACTTCTGCACCCGTACTTGCGCCTCCAGACACCAAAAAGGATTTCGAGATCTTTTGTGACGCCTCACGGCAAGGGTTAGGATGCATATTTATGCAAGATAGACATGTGGTAGCTTACGCTTCACACCAGTTGCGTCCACATGAAGAGAACTATCCTACCCATGATCTTGAACTCGCTGCCGTAGTTCATGCCCTGACAACTTGGCGACATTACCTCCTTGGTAATCATTGCGAGATCTATTCCGACCACCAAAGCCTCAAATACATATTCACCTAGCCAGATCTTAATCTCAGGCAAAGACGCTGGATAGAGTTGATAAAAGATTATGACTTAGGAATTTCTTACACCCCAGGCAAGGCCAATGTCATGGCTGATACACTAAGTCGTAAGTCGTATTGTAACAACCTCATGTTACAACAGTATCAATCACTTCTTCATGAGGAATTTCGAAAACTCAATCTTGAGATTGTTCCTCATGGCTATCCTTCTACCTTGGTGGTGAAACCAACTCTTGAGGATCAAATCATAGTTGCCCAAAGGCGTGCACGAGGTGTTCGCCGGATCAAGGAGAACATTGCTAGCGGAGTTGCAAAATGTTTCTCCTCAGATAGTTAAGGAACGGTATTCTTTGGAAATCGTTTGGTAGTACCTAAGAATAGGGAACTAAGTCAACTCATCCTCAAAAAAGCCCATGACACACCCCTCTCAATTCATCCTGGTAGCACAAAAATGTACCGAGATCTACGCCAGAGATTTTGGTGGACCCGGATGAAGAGAGACATTGCTCAATTTTTTGCTGAATGTGATGTTTGTCGTCGCATTAAGGCAGAACACCAAAGACCTGCTGGCACTCTTCAACTTTGCCTATTCCAGAGTGGAAATGGGACAAAGTTAGTATGGATTTCATCACTGGCTTTCCAAAAACCCAGAAAGGAAATGATGTCACCTTCGTTGTTGTGGATAGACTTTCAAAGTTGCTCACTTCCTTCCAGTTCGCGAGTCTATAACTGCTACCTTGTTAGCAGACTTGTATGTCTCTAGAATTGTGTCTCTTCATGGTGTTCCTTTGGAAATCAATTCTGATCGTGGTAGCCTTTTCACCTCTAGATTCTGGGGAAGCTTTTAAAATGCTATGGGAACTCATCTCTCCTTTAGTACAACTTTCCATCCTCAGTCTAGCGGTCAAGTCAAAAGGATTAACCAAATTCTCGAAGACATGCTCAGAGCTTGTGTTATCTCATTCGGAAAGAATTGGGAGAAGTCTCTTCAATTTGCAGAATTTGCTTATAACAATAGTTTCCAATCTAGTCTGAACATGGCTCCTTTTGAACTCCTCTATGGACGAAGATGTCGAACACCCTTAAACTGGTCAGAAACCTGTGAAAAACAATTCTTTGGACCGGATATGATCATGGAAGTAGAAGAGCAAGTTCGCATTGTTCGTGATCAAATGAAAGCAGCCCAGTCTCGTTAGAAGAGCTACTATGATCGTCATCATAGGCAAGAAAGCTACAATATGGACGAAAAGGCTTACCTTCGGGTTACTCCTCTGAAGGGAACCCAACGCTTCGGTATCAAAGGCAAGTTGGCCCCATGTTACATCGGAACTTTCCGCATTATTGCCAAACATGGAGAAGTTGCCTACCAACTTGAACTAACCCCGCACCTTTCCCGAGTACATGATGTATTCCATGTGTCACACCTCAGGCGTTGCTTCAAGGGCCCCATCCGGGAAGTCGACCATTAAACGCTTGATCTACAAGATGACCTTTCTTATCGAGAATACCCCGTTCGTATTCTTGATTAAGCAGAGCGTGTCACTCGCCGTCAGAAGACTAAGTTTCTGAAAGTGCAATGGTCACACCACTCTGAGAAAGAAGCCATGTGGGAAAGAGAAGACCGTCTCAGTGCTGAGTACCCCTCCTTCCTCCCGCAGACTTCTGAATCTCGGGACGAGATTCTTTTGAGTGGGGGCGAGTTGTCACAACCCCAGTTAAGGTATGTGCTAGGAATAGCAAGTCACTTTGCATCATGTTGAAATTTTCAAAAAGAAATTGAAATGGGAGAAGAAACCCCCCCAGATGGATTTAATTCAAATGGCCAGAAATAAATTTGCTCCAAAAATTCCTTTTGTATTTTTGAAAACTCACATAAATGAGTATGATCACATATAAAGTGATGTGGTAGCATAACCATGCTCGTGAATTTTTCAAATATTCAAACAGGAGCATGGATTTAAATTTAAACCCCTATTTGAATTAAAGTTCAAATTATTTGAATTTTAAAAATGCCCAAACTTTATAAGTAGCTAGCTATATGCATTTCAAGTCCACATAAAAATTTGGGGCATTTTATAAAATGGTTTGCTATTTTTATCAGAACCAAAACAAATAAACAAAAAAGGAAAAACAGAAAAGGGAAAGGAAAACTTACCTCTCGCCTAGGCGAGGCCCAACAGCCGGCCCAGCCCACCAGCTCTTTTGTCGTCTTCCTCCCCGCGCCCAGAAGCAGCACGCTGTCGAGCATAGAGCGCGAGCTCGACGCCACCTCGACGCCCAAGGCCTTCCAGGCCTCCCCAGGACTCCAAAGCGCGCCACGAAGACGCCCTCGACTCCCTCCTCCACTTTCCCCACCTCGGCTCGCTTTCCCCTCCCTTCTAGTGCGATTCCACCGACGCCTGAGAAGAACACCGGAGAACCCCGCCATGGAACTCGCAGCCAACACCACCTAGGGCTCAAGATGGTGTGTCCATCGCGCTCGCCATCATCGACTCTGATGCCCTGCAGAAGCTGGAGCCCCAATTTCCGCTCAAACCGACGCCATCCTCACCAATGTACTCCGGTCACCGAGAAGATCCACGGGAAATTGCTCCGCCGTCCAAGCTCCTCCGGCCTCGGCGTCTCTGCCATCAGAACCAGGGTGAGCCTCTACTCATTTCCCCCTTCATGGCGCCCGTTTCCCTGCCCTCTAGTCGGATCCACCATGAGAGCAAGAGCACATCGCCGCCGTGGTTGACGTCGAGGTCGCCCCAGTGCCCCATCGACTCAACCAGTGCGTGTGTTTGACTCCCAGGTGCTCTAGCAATTGAACGCACCCATCCCGGCTTCAAACCATGCCCCCTAACCCCAATGAAGACCTCACCGTTGTTCTGTTTCCGCCAGAGCAGACCCCGTCGTCCCTCTGGTCCTTCCCCCGAGCCCCATCTACCACCAATCGATGCGCATGCTCTCTAGGAACCCAGTCATGATCCCCTTGCCCTCTCCCGTGGCCTGGTTCGCAATCCCGAGCAACTCCGGCCGTCTATAGTTCTGCCTCCGGCAAGCACCTCCATTAGCACCTTAACCCCAGAGATTAATCACCCCTGGCTCACCTGCAGTGAGGCTGCCATGTGGGCCAGCTCTGCTAACTCCCCCTGTTTAATTTAAAAATGTTTAAATTGATTTAATTAACACAGTGAGAAACAGACAGGTGGGTCCCCTCTATTAGTGGCCCACTGATGCCAGCAATACATCAGCATGACGCAATAAGAGCTTTTCTATTTAAAACAAATCCAGCAAATGGCAGAAAATATGTGAAACTTTGGAAATTCATAGAAAATTCATCTTAACTCCAAATGCAGCAAATAATATATCTAAAATTATTAGAAAAATTCTAGGATTCTGAATATGCAATGTGTTTTCATCTTTGAGAACAATGCATATGAATTCCTTTTAAATTCAAATTGGAGTGCTATGGCGTGCTTTCTCGTGGGAAGTTTATAAAACTTGCTTATTAGACAACTTGTAATGGATACTTATAAAACTTGCCAAGATAAGCGTGAGTGCTATGGCGTGCTTTCTCGTGGGAAGTCGAGGAAGGAACCATAGTGGTGTAATTGGTTGGAGACATGTAGTGGACTCGTGTACGCTTCTTACCTAAAGTCTGGTAATCGTAGTTCAGGACTAGCCAAGTCAAAGCTGGCACTTCTACATTCGAACCCCATCTCCCTTTACCTTGATAAGGCTTCTTCATGTATTCTATGTATAGTTCCTACGTAAGTCTTGCTGAGTACGACTTTGTACTCACGTTTGCTTATTCTATGTTTTAGATGAATCCACTGACCCAGAAGGTGGATTCTTCCTGGAGCTCGACGACTTATCAAGCTAGTGTAGTACCAGTCAGATGACTGGTCCCTCTTGGAAGGGCTTGTTTATAAATAAGGCTTCTCTAAGCCATTTGTTAAACTTGTCTGTACTCAGACCTACTTTGCTTCCGCTTGTTTGATGTAATGTTGGATGACGGTCTCGTGATCTCTGTGTGCACTCTGTAAGAGTTATCAATAAAGTTGTAAACTTTGTAGAGAATTGCAATGATACCTGCTATTGATACTAGACATTTGTGCTGCGTGTATGATTATAACATGCATGTCTTAGTATGGGTTTTCGAGACTGTAAGGCCCGATATGCGGTACTATTCCAGATCTAGATGTTTCCATCCAGATCCGGGGACGAAGCACATATCGGTCCCACCGCGACATATGACATAGAGATATGCCCCGGATTTCCAACATGATATCACAACATTACAGATACAAGGATACAACATCTCATACAATCGGCATACAACTGCCTCAAATACAATACAACAGCAGAAGATATATGTCTGGGTACAGACTACAATCAAATGCCTAGTGGCAAAGAGAAAAGCATCGATCCCATAACCACACGGTTCCAGGCCCTCCGCCGGGATCCGCCTAACTAGTCCTCGTCGAGTCTCCACGTGAAACGTCGATTACCAAACCTGTTGTCGATCGAGAACCCTGAAAAGAGTTTGTGGGTAGTATCATGAGTACAGAAGTACTCAGCATCCAACTGTAGTGGTCATCTGACCCAGCAAGGACTTCATCACTCGTCATTCTAGGACAACTAGTAGTTTACGGTAAGGAAGGGGTAAGTGGTGAGGTTGCTGCCGCACTAGCATTATGAAGTGGCTAACGATCTAGAGAGTAAGGTAAGAAGCCAAGCATTCGATGAGGAATCGCCTCCAACATGTCTTGCCATCAACTACTTACGCAAACATGACACCTATCCTATCCTTGTCCTCCTCTTCGCATCCCGACAAAGAAGAAGCAGTCAAGGCACACACACACGTTGATCAAGTTATATTAAGATTATCTCAGTTGTTGTTTTCTATGAACAAGGAGTAGGTCTCAATTCGTCCATAACCGTGGACACGGCTTCTCGAAAAGATTTAACCCTGCAGGGGTGTACCAACTGCCCATTACGAGGCTCCGCACGCACGTCCATCTCTCTCGGTTGCTACCCATCACAGGCAACCATTTTATGATTTAGTTCCAAGAGATCCGAAATGACAGGTCCCTCTAACTAATAACGAACAAATCCGGGTGGCCCCCGGTGAGTCGACATCCATCTCATGAGCCGGCCGCGCTCTCGATCTGGTCTCAACCGTCTGTCGCAGGTTTGGATAGCCTGTTAATCACACATGAGACACCGGGTCCTCAGCCGGACAAGGTGGGACAGCAAGGGGACTAAGTCCTCACTGGTCCAGGTTGGTTTGTAAACAACTGGCGGCCGACCAGCACACACACGGTTTCAAATGGTAAATCAGCTTGGGCCACCACTAGAAATGTTTGAAGCTAGGTAGGTAAGAAAAGGGGACCCCATAAAATCCCACACGTGGTTAGGCACGCTCAGTCTTAAAAACAATACCCGGAACTCGGGTCATAGGTGACTCGAATGGAACAAAGCGTCGGGGCGGGATAGCCTAGACCTTCCATCCTTCGTCGAATATAGTCAACATTTATAATAATCAATATCATAAACAACAATATAATAATGTGATAGCCCAAACCAAGTAGTAACAGGGTAACATCGTAGCATCCTAAGCATGCATACTAAGCAGGGGCTGAGCAACGAGCTATAGTAACATAGCAGTACAAGGTTTTCTGGGAGGGGACATGGATGTATCGGTTTGAAAGTGGCTGTAAACATGTGGTAGGATCAAACATCGAACCTAACCTAGACTAGCATGCAAACCGATGGTTGAAATAGAATGGATCATAAGTAATGTATAGTCCTTGCCTGTTGATAAGTCGGATTCCGAAGGTGTAGCTGATCGCAAGCTCGCGTCATCTTCAAGAGGTACCCGCGGAAGCACACAAGAGGTAAACACTGGAAAGCAATCAACGAGCAAGCATCTATTACTACGAAGCAAACACGAGCAAGCATCAACAAGAAGGCAACACGAGACATCGCACCTACCGTCGAGAGCGGTTACTAACAGGTTAAGTGGAGTACTCGTCACACACGACGATACCGCACACTTACGATGGTTCAAGTTGTTTAGCTACAGGTGATCAACAAAGGTAGTTAATATGGAATACTCACTCAAGCATGGCATAACACACAAACATGGCAAGAGGTGAAGCATAAATAAACTATCTGATCTAGTCACTTTAAGTGGGGATAAAACCTATACATGGCAAACTATTGCGGACCCCACGATAATTATTGCATTTGGTGCTGTTTTGCACTAAACAATATTTTATTATTTTTATTAGCAATAAAGAACAGCATAACCACAATCTACATGCAAAACTAATCAAGTTGCATATATAGAACATTTTAAACAGAGCAACAGTTAAAAAGTTATTGCAGTTACAGTTTACAGTGGCAGGCAATGTAATTAGCAGTCAAATAGCATGTAAAAAGTCAAACATGGCAACAAGCAACATTTTAATAATCTACGCGCAAAACGGAGCAACTTTCATGTAGAAAGCGTCTCCATCGGAGCTACCGGTGAAAAGATATAGCTACCGCAAAAGCTAATACAAACTGCAAAATAATAAAAACCCTAGCAGAAAAAAAAACTAAACGGGCTGAAACAGAGGCAATCAAGCCCAACAGTAAATAATAATAAAAAATAAAAAAAGGTGCTCACCCTTGCTGGGCCGTGGCCCAAACCGGCGGGGGAATGGGCTGCTCGGCTAGCTGGGCCGCCTGGGGGGCGCGCCGGCCCACGGTGCAGAGGCCAGGCCCATCTGGACGCATCCAAGCGGGCGAACGGGCACGAGGCCTCGTCCTCGTCTTCGTCCCGACGGGCGAGCACAGGAGGCCGACGGCGGCTACTGCGCCCTCCGGCGAGGGCGGGCGGCGCAAGGGCGAGGAACAGGCGCAGGGGGGTTCGGCACGCGGCGGGCGGAGCCGGCTGGGTCCGGGGCGGATCTGGGTGGTGATGGTCTCGAGGGCGGCGGGGAAGCTTCGGGCTTGGGGGCGCATTCATGGCGGCCCGGCTCCTGGAGAGAAGGAGAGAGGAGGTGAGGGGAGAAAGAGAGGGGAGTGGGAAAAGGAGAGGAGCAGCAGGGGGGCGCGACCTGTGGGGGCGACGACCGCGGCCGCTCGCCGGAGCGCAGCGGCCACGGCATGGAGGTGGAGGCCAGGGAGGAGCTTCTCCACGAAGCTTCGGGCATGGGGAAACAGTGTGGTGACGTGGCGCTATCTCGGCCACCGGATTGACAGATCCGACGGTCAGGATCTGAGGATGGCTAGGGTTTCGGGATTTGGGGTCAAAATGGGCAGATCTGGATATTTTTCAGGGGCGTGGCTGCAATATTTGGCTAGGGAAACCCTAGAAAGGGGTGGGAGTGTGGTGTTCTTTATATAGCCCCGGTGGCTGGCAGTTTGCAAAAACATCCCCAGTTTTTCTCTCTCGCGCGCGGTGTTCACATTTCTGACCGCCGGGGGTCCGCAATACCTCCGATTCGGGTAAAACTTCGAACTGTGCGATCAGCGCGTCGAGCCAGAGGCATTCACCTCGCACTGGAACCGTTCCGAGAACACTTTCCGCCGCGCTATAAAAATAACTCGTTTAATTATTAAACGGGGTTTTTCGTTCCGTTGGCTGCGGCTGGTCTCGTGCGGCTTTCGCGACGGTGATCGGGTGAAACCCGGTGTCGCGAAGGTCGAGTGTCAGGGTGGCAAGGGTCGGTCTCCGTCCGATATGAGATAAGAGGGGGAAAAAATAATCACCGATCGATAAATCGGAGATGAAAACACCGCAAACAAATCAGACAATCACACAATTCACACCGAAAACAAAAAATTTTAATTTTTGCAAAATCTGGGCTGTTAGAGAGACCTTAGTTGTGATCTGGCTGGCGGTCTTTTATACACCAAGTGGCCCTTAGATGTGCGCAGCTTGGGGCATCGCGGTGCGATTTCTCGTGACTCTGTCACGTGCACACTTTGATGTATGATCGAGCCCGCCCTAGACCCCGACTAAGTGATCGGGCTGGAGTAAGTCTATGTAAGTGTTATAATACAATCGAGAGTATGGTTGAGGTGACTTGTCTATTAATATGGGATTTCACCACCCATATCATTTATACTTGTGTGCGGACGATGAGGACCCATCTCAGTTGATCATCCGGCCTGGATGGGATGCCACTCACGTTCGATGCTTTCCGAGAGCGTTCCGTGCTTGGCCTTGTATGCTTAGACAAGTGGGTACGGCTCTCGGCTCTCCATATGATTGTATTGTAATGGGACTTGCATACGCTAACCCCGGGTCCCGACACTTCCGAAGACAGAACCTTATTTCGCAATCTCGCCTCTGTTCCGCCGCCGCCGCGCTACCAAGATCGGGAGCATCGTTAGGACCCTTCCCGTCACCCTGCCAGAGAGAGGATCGACCTCCGGGAGCTTGTCCTCCACCATGAACGCTTCCCGGATGTACCGTGAGTAGTCTACCATGGACCATGGGTCCGTGATCAGTAGCTATGTGATGTTCTCCTCCCCCTCTTTGTTCTTCATGGTTTAGACCTCGTGAGCTTCCCTACATGATCGAGGCACTTCTGTAATTCTACTGTTGTTGCTATGCTGAGTTTGATGGGATCTGATGAATTATGAGATTATGTTCATACCGTGATAGAGTAATATATTTGGTTTTTATCTCTTATATTTTTGTTCCTAATTAATTATTGCATGTTCTCTGTTGCTGTTTATTGCTTTGGCCAAGTGGTAGGTAGTAACTCCAAGAGGGAACGTTATGCTCGATTGTGGGTACATGCCCTCTGATGACACGCTTGAGTGACAGAAACATGAGTCTAGGGGATGTGCTGTGGCCACAAGGGGGAAAACAATGGTGCTTGTAACCGCGGTTGCAAGGATTGTTTACTTTACGCAAAGTTCTTTTGAATGCAGTTGTTTGTTGCTTTGGGTTTACACTTTGGGTGGGGCTCGCAACTTAATACCAGCGAGATGTTCTGGATAGATATCTCAAGGTGGATGATTAGTAGTAGATGCAGATGGACTTAGGTCTACTTATTTTGGCGTACTGCCCATGCTTATGAGCCTCTTCCTTTCTTCTGTAGCATAGTTAGCATTGCGGTGCGTTTATAATTCTGTCAATTGCCCTTCTGTAATTTGTTTACCTCACATAGCAGTTTTTATCGTCTTTTGGGAGAGAGACATCACTAGTGAACATCACGGAATCCCGGTCCATATTCTCATCACTATTTACAAGCTCATTTATTTTCTCGCATTTACTTTCAGTTGCTATCATTATCATTATCCCTTGTGTGTTTGACCCTCTGTAAACAACAGGACCGGAGAGATTGACAACCTCTCTGAACTTCGTTGGGAGCAAAGTTAATTGTAGTGTGTGCAGGTCCGCGTCAGGTGCGTCGCTGACACCTACTTATCATTGTCGGAGTCCTACGGGAGACAAACCCTATCCTCTACATAGGGAAATTTGCTTCTATCCTACATCTCACCTTCCACTTGGGGTAGCCAACGAAGGGCAAGAAGCCATTATCACTTCCACGCCATCAAGCAAATTTCTAGCGACGTTGCAAGGGACTCCGAGTGATAAGATAGGGGAGTTGCCCACTTTTAGTCTTGTTAGTTTACCTTTCTGTTTTTATCTTTGTGTCTTATATCAAAAATCACAAAAGAATTATTTATCTTGCTGTTAGTAGTCCTTCTTGTTTAGATGAACATGTTAGGACTTGGTGCTTTACGGGAATCAGAAGTTCTCGATTTCCGTCAAAGTGATGTAGAAAATATGAAGAAGGCATGGGACAGAATTTCTGAAGCACACAGAAGAATTATGCCTTGGATACCTATAAAAATTGTGCTTAGGAATTTTTACCATGGTCTTTTAAAGTGGTGTAAACACTCTCTTGATATTATAGCTGAAGGAGACTTCTTAGAGTGTGATGAAGCTAGAGCTCTTGATATTTTGCACATTTTATGTAGTTCTTTTTTTTATGATTAGTATTGATACCCTTATAGATAGACTTGCCACTATTGAAAAGAGGATGGATGCTCCAGATTTGAGGGAAGTAGAAAAACTTAAGTCCAACAAGAAAGAAATGTTGGAGATAGATGATGATTCGGAGTCCTTCGTTAGGATTAGCATCTCTAACCAAGACTTCCTTGATTTTTGTGACATTGGATCCATGGTTTATACTATGCCAAAATTAGTTTATGATTCTTTGAAACTAGATATGGATATATTTTCATCTTATCATGAACATGCTAATGGAGATATTTCAGAAGTTAAAGGAAAGGTGAAAGAAGTCCAAGTTACATTCCTTCATATGATTGCACCGATGGATTTCTTTGTCATGGAGCCAAACCAAAGCAACATTGTGCTTGGAAGGAATTTCCTCTGAGCCATGAAAGGCTTCATTGATATTGGTAACGGGTTCATACGCTTACACGGTAACGCAAAAAGTAAGTACCTCTTTCCTAGGAAGAAGAAGAATGAGCTTATTGAAAATCAATTTGAAGTTTTTTACGATTTCGACGATCTTGGAGACCTTTGATTCTTCTTTTGCCTTATTCCTAACTTAAAGGCGTAAAATAAAGAGCTTGTTGGGAGGCAACCCAAGATGTTTTTACTTCTGTTGTTAGTGGTTTTGATGATTTTAACTACTGTAGCAACATCATTGTATCTTTATTTTCAAGCTTTGTGCCAAGTTATAGCCTCATATGACAAGGGAAGTGAAAGTTGTGACATGCTGTTCAGAAAACAGATTCTGTCCTCGTGACGGGAAAATCAAAAAAATCACCAGATCATCTTTTTGAGCTGAACTTTTTACACAGAGTGCTCTATACAATCACGGAACTTACGTATGTTCTGAGTTTTTTTATTTGAGTTGCATAAGTACCCCTAGAAAATTCTTTACTACCTACTGTTCTGTTTTTCACAGATTTTGCCACGTTTTGTCTCTCCTAAGCTTGCTTTTTCTTTTCAAAAACATTTTGGCAATCTTGAGAAACAGTAGCTATTCAAGAATATCTTTATATCCAGTGGGGAAAAATTATTTATTAAGGGTACTAACCTCTCTAATCACCTTATGATGAGTTATGTATGAAGGGAGTTTTCAAGTGTGCGATGGAAGATGATGAAAGAAGATTCGGGAGTGTCAAGCGCTCAAGCTTGGGGATGCCCCCATGCACCCCCAACAAATATTCAAGGAGACTCAAGCATCTAATCTTGGGGATGCCCCCCGTGCATCCCCTTATCCATCAACAATCATCAGTTCGTCCTTGGTCTCCCTATATTTTTATCACTTCATGTGTTATGTGCTATGCTTGGAGCGTCTCACTCTTAGGTTTTATTTTTAGTTTTCATTAGCTTTGCTTGCTGTTCATAACAAGATAGACCCCATCTTACTTTGTGCGGGAGAGAAACACGCTCCACTTTAAAAATCTAGAACATATCATAGGATTCTTCATGCCAATCTTTTTACTGTTGTGTGTTCTTTATATTTTCGTAGCTACTGCCATGTTTAGTTTTAGTCTTAGTTTGTCTTTAGCAAGAGCCTTAGCTTTTGTGTAGTTTATTGCTGGAAATCTCTTTAGTTTTCATGTTTATCTTGTTAAGAGAGTTGGTTGTTGCACTGAGTTATGTCTTTTCTTGAAAATAGGTAATTGAGGTTGCTATTTAATTTTAGTAGTAACTTGCAATAGTTTTGAGGCATTGATGTGAGTAATGTTTGAAATTTTGGTGTCAAGAGCTCTAGCCTATTAGTGATAGGTGTCGTATTTTGGGCAATCCGTGTTTATTTTCAAAAACCTACAAAACTAGTTGAGAACTCTAGGTACTAGATGGATCGCTAATCTTTGGAGGGATCGAATATTAGAGTACACTCACGTACCATGAGTCGAGGATGCTCAAGGATAACCAAACCCCCATACACTCCTCCTCGGGGTATTGTCTCTTTGTGAACCTCCTCATTAGATTGAGAGTTACCGATAATAAGTGCATGAGTTATTCCGACTAATGTAAGTATTGAAAGTTGACACTTCGACCTCCTCATATTTGCTAGCCTCTCTTGTGTCGTGCATTGCCTCCTTCTCACTCCGAGAGTTGGCGTCCACCTTCGCCGGTACATCCAAACCCTTGGCATGATATGCTCTGTCATCATAAACCTCCTTATATCTTTCCTCAAAACAGCCACCATACCTACCAATCAAGGCATTTCCATAGCCTTTCCGAGATATATTGCCATGCAACATCCACCTCTTCATGACTTGATCTTCATGTCATATATGTTCCTGCTACGCTGGCAGCGGCATACATTGCATACATCATGATAGCTACATCTTCTTTATGATTTGAGTACCTTTTAAAGTGTGAAAGATCATGTATACCCTCTTGTAAAAATTAGAGTGTTTCCCTTAAGTGCGGAAAAGATCCCAAAGTGGACAAAATAAAAGATCCCAAAGAGGACAAAAGAGAGTTAAATAGAAAGAACCATTGAGGCCACCAAAAAATACAAAAAATAGAAAAAAGAAAATAAAAAGAGAGAAAGGGGAAACACTACTATCCTTTTGAAAGATCCACACTAGTACTCCCTGTTATCGTTGTACTCCATAGAGATGATCATGCATATAGCTATGTGGGGACCTTCACACTATAGAACTTGGCTTGCATATTCCAAGGATGAGCCTCCTCAAAAGAGCTCTAGGTCTTCATGAGGGAGCAAGTTAGATGCATCCCCACTAGTTTCATTGGAGAGCTTTTCAGCTCACATGTGCATCCGTTGCATGGCAATCCCTACTCCTCACATCATATCTATCATTTGTTATTCTCTCCTATGATTGTCCTCATTGATGTGAGCCTTTCTCACCTTTTTGTCTTCCTCCTCCACCATATTCTCTCTTTTCCATCCTAAGTGTCAACTCTGGTGCTTACACTCATCCATTGCATGAGTGCTCAAAATATCGAAAGGGAGTGGATCAAATTGACTTGTACCTGGCTAGTGATCTGGGGACGAGTCAAGATAAGATTCCAAAGAAGACTAAGCGTGAAACTTTAGTAGATTAAGTTCTCAACAAAAATACTTTTTTCTCGTATTCCCTATCCCCCTTCTTGCACGCAAACACCATTTGGAGACATTCGAGTCGCACACAACGAGAGCTCTTGCACCTAATGTTCTTTTGTTGCTTGTTTCAATGCTAATATAGACTCTTGCATTTTATGACTTGAATTGAATTGCATACCTTGATTTCTTTACTTTTCAAAAGTTCTTATATGGTTTCTAGAAGGGTCCTAGCTGATCAGGTGGACCAACAGGAAAACCATGTTCCCACTGGCCCAATTTGTTTTAACATATGTTGGGGGCCCAACCAAGCACACACACGATTTCAAATGGTAAATCAGCTTGGGCCACCTCTAGAACTGTTTGAAGCTAGGTAGGTAAGAAAATGGGACCCCATAAAATCCCACACGCGGTTAGCCACGGTCGTCAAGAGACACAATACCTGGAACTAGGGTCCTAGGTGACTCGAATGGAACAAAGCATCGGGGCGGGATAGCCTATACCTTCCATCCTTCGTCGAGTATAGTCAACATTATAATAATCACATTATCCACAATAAATATAATAGTGTGATAGCCCAATCCAAGGAGTAACAGGATAACAGTTGATAGCATCCTAGCATGCATACTAAGTAGTGGTTGAGCAGCGAGCAAAAGTAACATAGCCGAACAAGGTTTGCTGGGATGTGGAGGACATGGCTGTTTGGGTTTTTTGAGAGTCATGAATATAAAGTGGTAGGATCAAGGAATCGTTCTATCCTACACGTAGGCGCGAGTGAGCTGAAATTTATAAGCATGATATATGCTCCCCCTTACCTGATGAGAAGACGAAGCCGAAGGTGTAGTCGATCGCAAGCTCGCATCATCTCCGAGAGGTACCCGCGGAAGCACACAAGAAGGAAACACTGGAAAAGGAAATCGACGAACAAGCATCTATTAATAAGAAGCAATCATGAGCAAGCATAAACAAGAAGGCAACACGATACAACACGCTAAGGTATCGCATCTATCGCCGAGAGCGGTTACTAAAAGCTTAAGTGGAGTACTCGTCACACACGACGATACCGCACATTTAGAATGGTTCCAGTTGTTTAGCTACACAACATGATCAAAGGTTATTAACATGGCATCTCACCCAAGCATTTCATATCACAAAAACATGACAAGAGGTGAAGCATAAGGTAAACTATCTACGCTAGTCAATTTAAGTAAGGTACAACCTAAACATGGCATGTTACTAAGCACCACACGAGCATTTACAAGTTTACTACCGCTATGCCCTAAACCACATTTTAAGTTTGTTAACAACAACAATAAACCACACACACACAATATACACGAAAAACTAATCTCGTAACATATAAAGATCACCCCGATCGGAGTTACGGTTAAAAAGATATAAGAAAAACAAGTTATGCACATATGTTGTTAACATCCGGAAGCACACTTTAGAGCAATAAACAAACATGATAAGGAACGAAAACATGCCCCAAAATGATATGCAATGTAGTAGACATGTCAGGAAATGGCATGGAAAAAATATTCATGCAAATAGGCATCATGGTTCACTAGTTATAAGCAACACAAGAAGCTATAAAAATCAGGAAAACAGGACAGAAACTGTTAATAGCAAGCTGTATAAACAGGGGTAAAACTATATGCAAAAGTGAAGAAACATGACATAGAAATATATGGGCATGCAGTAGACATGATGGTGATCAGGTACGAAAAAGAATCAAGGTCATAGGTATTATAGATCAAAAGATATTAAGCGTGCAACATGGCTTCGGAAAGTTACAGACTTAGTGAAAAACAAAGGTGGCTGTCAAAAACAGCGGGATCACAACTTTGGAGCTGAATATAATTATGACCAGGAATGTAAATATGACCATAAAATACATATAATGGAAGTATACATGGCATATATCAAAATGACATATTGCAATGCTCAATAGGATGCACGGTTAAAAAGATATAGGACAACAAAGTGTCAATGTTTCGCAAAGAGTAGCACAAAGTTAACATGTAGCTACTTTGGGTGATGATACAATCAACATGCTGCAGGCCAACATGACAGCTGACAGCATATAATTGAAGTAGACATGATTCTCAATAGAATGCAACAAGAATCACTCAATTCCGATAAACGGTCGCGGCGCACTCGTCGACCGAAGTTGGCTCAAAATAACAGTTTTCAGCAACAGTTTGCAGTTAACGACGGGAAGCCCTGTTCAGCACTCAATAACTATATCGAGACGACCTCAAAAAGATTAACTCACTAAAGGTAAAAGTTAGAGCACATAACATAGCACAATTTTCATTTTGGTCGCAAGTTCATCCGGGCTACGATTTAATCGCGATACTACTCACAAAATGGAATCTATAGCAGATATTTAGAGACTTAGAAAAAAAGCAGCAGGTTAAAAGGAAAAAAAGAGGGGAGAAGGACACGGGCTGGCTCACCCTTGGACCTGGCCCAACAGCAGGGGCGACGCGGGATAAGGAGGCGTCGCCCAGGCTCGAGCGAGAGGAGGTGGGCCGCGGTGCAGTGCCGGCTGGGCCGTGGGAACGGATCGGTGGCTGCTGGCCAGCCCACGACGGTGGGGCTGGCGGCGGCACCCGCTCGAGGCGAACCGGGCCACGGCGGCTCCCGCCAGGAAGAGGCGCGACACGGCGAGGGGACGACCCATGTCGCGGCCGACAGATCGGGTGTTGGCGGCACATGATCCGGCGAGTGGTTGCGGGGTCTTGGCGGCGTGGGGGCGATCTGCGGACGCCAGAGGCGTCTCCATCTCGGCTCGTCCCCGTTCATCGCGCGGCCACCTGCGAGAGAAGAGGGAGAAGGACGACGATGAGGTGGAGGGGAAGGAGAGGAGAAAGGAAAGGGGCGTGAGGAGGAGGAGGGCGCGGTGGCGACGCGTCTACCGGCGCGCGGTGGCCGGCCGGCGAGGTCGCCGGAGTGCGGCGGCGTGCCCATGGGAGGCGGTTGGTGGTGGCGTCCGGATGGACTTAGCGGGCCCGGCGGCGGCCCTGCGGGGCCTGGGCGCCCTGGCTGCAATGGTGGGAGGCCGGTGGCTCAGATCTGAGCCCTTGATGGCCAGATCTGACGGCTGGAAGTGGACTGGGGCTAGGGTTTCAAGGTGGAGAAGGATTTGGGGCAGAATTTGGAGGGGTTTTGAAGGGGTGGCTACAAATTGTGTTAGACTATGTTCGTTTAACCACACCCCGGCGGGGTTATGGGCCAAATCCGCGCGGATTGACAGGGATTTTCGCCGCGTGGGAATAAACCCGGCCCATGAGTTTTTTTTCGTTCGGTTAAGCCCCGTCACTTGTTTCCTCGGCCCAAACCTCCTTGATTTCGCGCGGAACCTACCCTCGACCCGGAGCTTGTGGAAAAAATCCTCGCAACTCTCTCCTTCCTCTCCCGAGCGGCGGCAGTGAACGGCGGAGACGAGTAGGCGGCGGTAAGGGACGATAGAGATGAGCAGGCAGAGGCGAGGGGGACAGCGAACGGCAGCGGTAGCGCAACGTTGCTGGAGGAAAACGGTAGCCGGGCGCCCCCACCAAAACCCTAGCCCCGCCCATCTTCCCCCGCCGCCGGAGAAAACTTAGTCGCCGTCATGCTCCTCCTTCCGCCCATCTTCCTCTGTTTCGGCTACAACTATCTAAGGTGAGTTTGTTTTCCTCTTTTTCTTCTTGCTCTGAACATGTGTGAATAGCTGGATGAGGTTGCAAATTACCATGGACTTTGTTATATTGTGAAAGTGCTGGATACATGTGAATGTTTTCTTGCATCTGGTACAAGCTGTAATCACACAATATTATTACTGTACATTGCTTGGTGCAAGCATGCATCCACTTCCCTATTGAGTGAACTGGATTGATCATACTTCTAAAGCCTATGTGTCTCGAAGGATTTTTGTAGGAATTTTTGGAGGATCTGGAACGGCCAGCCCGGCACCACGCAGAACGTCGACAATTGTCGCAGAGTATGATTCTAGTACTTGTTTTGGTATTTGAGTGATTAAATTGTCCTAACTTGTATATATAATATTTTTGGTACAAATTCCTCTTTGAAACATTAGATAAAAATGCTAGTGATGAATGAATGATATTTAGGTTTCCGATATATTTTCACATACATGTTTTCTTGATTCAGCTAGCTTATTCGTTGATTGTCAGACTAGAGTGTGATGCGCAGAGAGAAGATATGTGTTTAGCTTGAGATCTTCAATTATATCATTAGAATTTTATAGTGCATTCAACACTTGTTACCGGAACTTAGTCTAGAATTTTGGTTTTATTTTGACCTCCACTGTGCTACGACTTTGATGCTCTGTATTGTATCTAGTGCTAAACATAATTATCTAACAAAAATATTTGGTGGCATGGATAATATTTATTTAAGAAAATACTCCACTCACTGTTCCATTGTTTAGTTGTTCCTATTCTTGCTGGGATACAAGTAGATGTAGTAGATAACAAATCAAAAGTCCATTTTATCTGATGAGAAGGAAGTTCTTGACACCTTCCACGTCTCTACAACACATAGCTACTGATCATAGACCCATGGTCCAAGATGGACTACTCACGGTTCATCCGGGAAGCATCCATGGTGGTGGAGAAGCTCCCGGAGGTGATTCCTCCCTCCGGCAGGGTGCCGGGAAGTGGTCTTCTGGTGCTCCCGATCTTGGAAGCTCAGCAGCGGCGGAACAAAGGAGAAATCATGAATAAGGGTTCCCGTCTCGGGGTTTTTGCGTCACGGGGAATAAATAGGCGAAGGGGGCAGCCAGGGGGGGCACCAGGGGTCCAGGTGGCCCCTGGCGCGGCCCCACCCTGGGGCGTGCCCGGAGGGCGCCTAGCGCCCTGGTGGGTCCCCTCTGGCCCCCGTCCGTGATTCCGGAAGCTTCCTGATGGATGATTTTTTATTGGATTTTCCTGTATTTTTGGAGCACTTTTAATATGGGGGAAAACTGAAATAGAAAAAAAGCAGAAAACAGGAACTGGCACTGGGGTGCATTGAGTTAATAGGTTAGTCCAAATATGATCAAAAGTGTATGGAAGTTCATCAATATCATAGCAATATCACACAAAAGAGGCATGGAGCAAGCAAAAATTATAGATACGTTTTGGACGTATCAACATCTCCAAGCTTAATTCCTGCTCGTCCTCGAGTAGGTAAATGATAACAAGCATAATTTCTGTGGTGATATGCTAACAACCATATAAGAACTTTTAAGTAAAGCAATCAAGGCATGTAATTCAATTCAAGTCATAACAGGCAAGAGTCTATATGTAGCATTGAAATAAGCAACATAAGAACATAAAGGTGCAAGAGCTCTCGCTGTTCGTGACTCGAATGTCTCCAAATGGTGTTTCCGTGCAAGAAAGGGGATAGGGATATACGAGAAAAAGTATTTTTGTGTTGAGAACTCAATCTACTAAAGTTTCACACTTGGTCTTCTTTGGAATCTTATCTTGACTCATCCCCAGAACACTAGCCAGGTACAAGTCAAAATGATCGACTCCTTTTCGACATTTTGAGCACTCATGCAATGGATGAGCGTAAGCAAGAGAGTTAACACTTAGGATTGTAAAGAGAGAATATGGTGGAGGAGGAAGACAAAAAGGTGTGAAAGGCTCACATCAATGAGGACAATCATAGGCGAGAGGAAGCCAAATGATAGATATGATGTGAGGAGTAGGGATTGCCATGCAACGTATGCACATATGAGCTAAGGTAAGCTCTCCAATGGAACTAGTGGGGGTGCATCCAACTTGCTTGCTCAAGAAGACCTAGAGCTCATTTGAGGAGGCTCATCATTGGAATATACACGCCAAGTTCTATAGTGTGAAGGTCCCCACATAGCTATATGAATGAATGATAATCTCTATGGAGTACAAGATATAAGAGGGAGTACGAGGTTGGATCTCTCAAAAGGAATAGTAGTGTGCCCCCTTCTATCTTTTTATTTATTTTTCTCTTTTTTTCTATTTTTTTCTATTTTTTGGTGGCCTCTATGGCTCTTTATATTTCTCTCATTTGTCCTCTTTGGGATCTTTTAATTTGTGTCCACTTTGGGATCTTTTCCTCACTTTAGGGGCACCACTCTATATATTACAAAAAGTATAGAAGATCTTTCACACTTTACAAAGTACTCAAATCATAAAGAAGATGTAACTATCATGATGTATGCAAATGTATGCCTCTACCAGTGTAGCAGGATATGCAATGATACTAGCGCGTCATGTAGCAATGATTAGGGCAAGGCTGAACTAGCATGCGGCTCATCTATCAAGAAAGTAGAATGTATGACATGATGATCAAGTCATGAGAAGGTGGATGTTGCATGGCAATATATCTCGGAAAGGCTATGGAAATGCCTTGATAGGTAGGTATGGTGGATATTTTGAGGAAGGATATAAGGAGGTTTATGATGACAGAGCGTATCGTGCCAAGGGTTTGGATGTACCGGCGAAGGTGGACGCTAACTCTCGGAGTGAGAAGAAAGCAATGCACGGCACAAGAGAGGCTAGCAAAATATGGGAAGGTGGAAGTGTCAACTTTCGAATACTCACATTAGTCCGAAGAACTCATGCACTTATTATCGGTAAATCTCAATCTAATAAGGAGGTTCACAAAGAGACAAGTACCCTGAGGAGGAGTGTATGGGGGTTTGGTTATCCTTGCGCATCCTCGACTCATGGTACGTGAGTGCACTCTAATATTCGACCCCTCAGAAGAGTAGTGATCAATCTAGTAGCTAAAGTTCTCAACTAATTTGGTAATCTTTGAAAATAAACACGGATTTCCCAAAATACGACATCTATCACTAGTAGGCTAAAGCTCTTGATACCAAAAGTCCAAACATTACTCAAAACAATACCTCAAAACTATTGCAAGTTACTACTAAAAAAGAATAGCAACCTCAATTACCTACTTCAAGTCAAGACACAAAACTCAGTGCAATAGGCAAACTCTCTAAACAAGATAAACATGAAAACTCAAGAGAGTTCCAGCAAAAAACTAAACAAAAGATCTTTGAAAAGATAAGCATCAAAACTAAGAGCTAAACATGGCAGCAGTTATGAAAAGATAAAGAACACACACATCAAAGATAAGCATGAAAAAAGTCCTATGTTGTGTTCTAGATTTTGGAAGTGGAGCGTGTTTCTCTCCCACACAGAGAAAGCTGGGTTCTAACTTGTTATGAACAGCAAGCAAAGCTAAATAAAACTAAAAATAAAACCTAAGATCGAGACGCTCCAAGCATAGCACATAACGCATGAAGCGATAAAAATATAGTGAGACGAGAGACGAACTAATAATTGTTGATGGAGAAGGGGATGCACGGGGGCATCCCCAAGCTTAGACGCTTGAGTCTCCTTGAATATTTCTTGGGGATGCATGGGGGCATCCCCAAGCTTGAGCGCTTGACACTCCTGAATCCTCTTTCATCATCTTCCCTCGCACACTTGAAAACTCCCTTCATACATAACTCATCATAATCTGATTAGCGAGGTTAGTACCCATAATAAATAATTTTTTCTCTACTGGAAATAAAGATAATCTTGAAGAGCTACTGTTTATGAAGAATGCCAAAAAAAATTTGCAAAGAAAAAGCAAGCTTAAGGTTTGCAAAACGAAGGAAAGGAAAAACAGGACAAAATCTGTGAAAAACAGATCAGCAGGTAGAAAAGAATTTTTTAGGGATACTTCTGTAACTCAAATAAAAAAACTCAGAACATACGAAAGTTTCGTAATTGTATAGAGCACGCTGCGTAAAAAATTCAGCTCAAAAAGATGAACTGGGATTTTTCCATGATTTTTCTAGTAACGAGGACAAAATCTGTTTTCTGGACAGCATGTCACAACTTTCACTTCCCTTGTCATATGAGGCTATAAATGGCACAAAGCTTGAAAAGTAAAGATACAATGATGTTGCTAAAGTAGTAACAATCATCAAGACCAATAAAAACAGAAGGAAAAAAAGGGAAATCCTAAATTCGTTGCGGGCTGCCTCCCGAAAGCGCTTCTTTAAATCCATTAGCTAGGCTTGAAGATTATAAAAGATGCTCACGTAAGAATAAGGATTTGAAGCAAAAGAGAGCATCAAGAAGCAAACACGAAACACATTTAAGCCTAACCCACTTCCTATGTATGGGAACCTTGTAAAGAAATAAATCATGAAAGCACAAAGTAACAAGCATAGGAAGGTGCAAGAAGAACAACTTAAAAACTTTCATCATAAAGAGAGGTGTTTTTGTAACATGAAAGTTTCTACGACCAAACTTTCCTCTCTCAAAATAATTTTCAGTAGCATCATGAACAACATAAAGAATATAACTATCACATAAATCATATTGTTCATGACCTAGCCCACGTGTATTGTTTTCAACACGGTTTTTAGGATCATAAGATAAATGAAACCCATCACATTGAGCTTTGATAAGAGGCAAATTCTCCGGAGTTGGAGATTTCAAAAGGATAATAGGACAATCAAGTGTGGGTGCAATAGAAAAAATTTCATGCTTAACATAAGGAACTATAGAGAGTTCATTTTTGTTAGCATCATCCATAGTGGCATCTTGTAACAGCCCAGATTTCACAAAAAATAAAAATTTTGTTTTCGGTGTGAGTTGTTTGATTGTCTGATTTGTTTGCGGTGTTTGCTTCCCCGATTTATTGATCGGCGATTATTTTTCCCCCTCTTATCTCGTATCGGACGGAGACCGACCCTTGCCACCCTGACACTCGACCTTTGCGACACCGGGTTTCGCCCGATCACCGTCGCGAAAACCGCACGAGACCAGCCGCAACCAACGGAACAAAAACCCCGTTTAATAATTAAACGGGATATTTTTATAGTGCACCGGAAAGTGTTCTTGGAACGGTTCCAGCGCGAGGTGAATGCCGCCGGCTCGACGCGTTGATCGCGCAGTGCGAAGTTTTACCCGAATCGGAGGTCCTGCGGACCCCCGGCGGTCAGAAACGTAAACACCGCGCGCGCGAGAGAAAAACCGGGGATGTTTTTGCAAACTGCCAGCCACCTGGGCTATATAAAGACCACCACACTCCCACCCCACTAAGGGTTTTCCCTAAGCACCTAGCCAGCCTCCCAGATCTGGAAATACCCCAATTTTCACAGTTTTATCCCCATTTTCGCAAACCCTAGCTTCCAGGCGCTCTGGACCGTCAGATCTGACGATCCGACGGCCCAGAGGCCGCCACGTCCCCCGTGGAACCGCCCGCAGGCCTCCGCGCCCGTGCACCTCCGTGCAGCTGCCCGAGCCGCCTCGCCCTCGTCGTCGGGCCGCCACCGACAGTACAGCAGGCAGCCGCCGCCGGCTGCCCAAGCCCAAGCCCCTCCAGGTCGCCCCTCCTCCTCTCCTCTCCCCCTTCTCCTCTGACCTCCCTCTCCTCCTCTCGTCACAGTAGGGCCGAGCCGCCTGTCGCCAGAGCTGCAACCCCGCCACACGACGACGACGCACGGCCGCCCGCGCCCGAGGCAGTTGCCTTCGCAGCACCTCGCCGCGCCGACGAGAAGAGCCCCGCGCCCCTGTATCCGCCTCCGCCAGCGTCCTCCTCGACCGGAGCCGCACCTCGAAGCCTCCTCGCCTCGCCGCCCGACGGTGGCCTGCGCCGCCGTTGCCCGATCCGGTCGGGGCAGCCGGTCCAGCCAGCCGCCATGGGCCAGCCAGCCAGGTGCGGGCCCGATCCAGGCCCAGGCGCCCCAAGGCCAGATCCAAGCCAGGCCCATCCGCCAGGCCTCCCAGCTCCAGATGGGCCGAAGCCCAACTGGGTGAGGCCCCTTTTTTATTTTTTTCCCCTCTCTGTTATTTTTCCTTTATCTAATTTCTGCTAAGTTCTGAGATTTGTGCTGTATTTTTGCGATGCGAATATCTTTTAAACCGTAGCTCCGATCGCGACGCGTAAAACATGAAAGTTGCTTAGAATTTTGTGTAGATTATTAAAATGTTGCTTGTTGCCTTGTTTGACTTTGTTTACATGTTGTTGACCTGCTAATTACACTGCCTGCCGCTGTAAACTGTAATTGCCATAACTTATTAACCGTTGCTCTGATTAAAATGTTCTTTATATGTAACTTGACTAGAATTGCATGTAGAGTGTTTTTATGCTTCTCTTGCTTGCTAATAAAAATAATAAAATTATGTTTAGGGAAAAACAGTACCAAATTTCGTTTTTATCGTGGGGCCCGCAATAGTTTGCCATGTCTAGGATTTCATCCCACTTAAATTGACTAGCTTAGGTAGTTTATTTATGCTTCACCTCTTGCCATGTTTGTGTGATATGCCATGCTTCTATGCTTTGCAATGTTAGCAACCTTTGTTGATCACCTGTAGCTAAACAACTTGAACCTTTCTGAATGTGCGGTATCGTCGTGTGTGACGAGTACTCCACTTAACCTCTTAGTAACCGCTCTCGATGGTAGGTGCGATGTCTCGTGTTGCCTTCTTGTTGATGCTTGCTCGTGTTTGCTTCGTAGTAATAGATTCTTTCTCGTTGATTGCCTTTTCCAGTGTTTACCTCTTGTGTGCTCCCGCGGATACTCCCGGAGGCGATGCGAGCTGCGATCAACTACACCTTCGGAACCCGACTTACCAACAGGCAAGGACTATGCATTACTTATGATCCATTCTATTTCAACCAGCGGTTTGCATGATAGTCTAGGATAGGTTCGATGTTTGATCCTACCACATGTTTACAGTCTCTTTCAAACCGATACAGCCATGTCCCCTCGCAGCAAACCATGTACTGCTATGTTACTATTGCTCGTTGCTCAGCCCCTCCTTAGTATGCATGCTTAGGATGCTACGATGTTACCATGTTACTCCTTGGTTTGGGATATCACATTATTATTATTATTATTATTATTATTATTGTTGTTGTTGTTGATGATATGACTATTATAATGTTGACTATATTCGACGAAGGATGCAAGGTCTAGGCTATCCCGCCCCGACGCTTTGTTCCATTCGAGTCACCTAGGATCCGAGTTCCGGGTATTGGTTTTAAGACTGAGCGTGCCTAACCGCGTGTGGGATTTTATGGGGTCCCCTTTTCTTACCTACCTAGCTTCAAACATTTCTAGTGGTGGCCCAAGCTGATTTAACATTTGAAATCGTGTGTGTGTTGGTCAGCCGCCAGTTGTTTACAAACCAACCTGGACCAGTGAGGACATAGTTCCCTTGCTGGCCCACTTTGTCCGGCTGAGGACCCGGTTTCCCATGTGTGATTAACCGGCTATCCAAACCTGCGACAGAAGGTAGAGACCAGATCGAGAGCGCGGCCGGCTCCTGAGCTGGATGTCGACTCACCGGGGGCCACCCGGATTTGTTCGTTGTTAGCTAGTGGGACCTGTCGTTTCGGATCTCTTGGAACTAAATCATAAAATGGTTGCCTATGATGGGTAGCAACTGAGAGAGATGGACGTGCGTGCGGAGCCTTGTAATGGGCAGTTGGTACACCCCTGCAGGGTTAAATCTTTTCGAGAAGCCGTGTCCACGGTTATGGACGACTTGAGACCTACTCCTTATATAACTTGATCAACGTGTGTGTGTGCCTTGACTGCTTCTTCTTCGTCGGGATGCGAAGAGGAGGACAAGGATAGGATAGGTGTTATGTTTGTGTAAGTAGTTGATAGCAAGACTTGTTGGAGGCGATTCCTCATCGAGTGATTGACTTCTTATCTTACTCTCTAGATCGTTAGCCACTTCATAAATGCTAGTGCGGCAGCAACCTCACCACTTACCCCTTCCTTACCGTAAACTACTAGTTGTCCTAGAATGACGAGTGATGAAGTCCTTGCTGGGACAGTTGACCACTACAGTTGGATGCTGAGTACCTCTGTACTCATGATACTACCCCCAAACTCTTTTCAGGGTTTTTGATCGACCACAGGTATGGTGATCGACGTTTCACATGGAGACTCGCCGACGACTAGTTAGGTGGATCCCGGCGGAGGGCCTAGACCCGTGTGGTTATGGCATCAATGTTTTTCTCTTTGCCACTAGGCATTTGCTTGTAGTCTGTACCCAGACATGTATCTTCCGCTGTTGTTTTGTATTGAGGCAGTTGTATGCCGATTGTATGAGATGTTGTATCTTTGTATTTGTAATGTTGTGATATCATGTTGGAAATCCGGGGCATATGGCTATGTCATATGTAGCGGTGGGACCGATATGTACTTCGTCCCAGGATCTGGATGGAAACATCTAGATCTGGAATAGTACCGCATATCGGGCCTTACACATCTTGGCCATCAACAAAGCAAGTATCAAAATTTTCAGAAAGGGATATTTCAAGTGAGTCCTCGGAATCATGGGATTCCTCCTCAAAGCAATCATTGGCCTCTTCTTGGGCAGCAAACATTTTATTTTTAAAATCCTCAATATAAGAATTGGAAGTATAATTCTCGAAGCAATAAGCAAGAACTGCAAAGTTTTCGGACTGGTGAATAGTATCGTGATACCTTTCAATCAAAGAAGTAATCTCATAAGCACCTTTAAAAGCAACAAACTCTTCAATCTTTTCAACATCAAAGTAATCATAAACACCTTTAACATAAGAAGATGTTTATGATCTATATTAGAACAAGTAAAATCATAATTGTAGCACAAAAGTTTAGCATGGAAATAAGAAACATGTATTTGATCCCATAAGTGTTTCCCTTTCTAAGATAGGCGGTGCAGCGGATAATGAGCATGCTCATCCAATCATTTTCCCTCAACCAAGTCGGTTGGGTTTTTAGCGCGAGCACAAATTGATTGAAGATGAACCAAGTGAAGCATGTCCATCCTACCATGTTTGGGTGGTTCAGCACCCATGGTAGAAATAGCATCAGTAGGCAGACAAAGACAAAGGCAAAAGATAGCAACTATTTTTTTTGGTTTTTGATAAAGAAACCTAAAGAAAAAACTGAAAGGTAAACTAACAAGACTAAAAAGCAAAGGTAAAATATAGTGTGCAACTCCCCTATCTTGAAGAGTGGAGTACCCGGCAACGGCGCCAGAAATTACTATGATGTCACGAGAGTTTACTTCTCGCCCCTCATTGGTTACCCAAAGTGGAAGGTTGAGATGTAGGCAGCAGCAAATTTCCCTCGGTGAAGATACCAGGGTTTGTCTCCAGTAGGACTCCGATAACGACAAGAAGGTGACAACGGCGCAAAAGATTAGCGGTTGTCGTGGACCTCCACACACACCAGATAGCTTTTCTCCCAACGAGTACAAAGGGGTTGTCAATCCCTCCGACCTTGTTGTTTAGAAAGGATAAAACACACGGGATAATAATGATAGCGATAGCAACGGAAAAATAATAAAGGAGTAAATTGATAGAGGGTGCAAACAGTATTGGAAATATGGACCGGGGTCCTATGATGTTAACTAGTGATGTCTCTCTCCCAAAAGACGATAAAATAGCCATGCGAGGTACATAAATTACAGCTAGGCAATTGACAGGATTATGTGCGCAAACCAATGCTAATTATGCTATAAAAAAGGAAGAGGCTCAAAAGCATGGGAGGTACGCCAAGACAAGTAGTCCGAAATCCATCTGCATCTACCTACTAATCATCCATGTTGAGATATCTATCCAGAACATCTCGCTGGTATTAATTTGCGAATCCCACCCAAAATGTAAACTCAAAGCAGCAGACAACTTCATTAAAGACCTTTGCGTAAAGTAAACAATCCTTGCACCCGCAAGTACAATCACCGTTGTTTTCCCCTTGTGGCAACAACACATCCCCTAAACTCATGTTTCTGTCACTCAAGCTAGTCATCGGGGGGCATGAACCCACAATCATGCATAACGCTCCCTCTTGGAGTCACTACCTACTACTTGGCAAAAGCAATAAACAACAACGGTGAACATGCAAGAATTACTCAAGAACATAAATATAAAAGAGGAGAATCAAATATATAACTCAAACACAATGTGAATATAATCTCATAATCCATCGGATCCCAGCAAACTCAGCATAGCAACAACAGAAATATTACATAAGTGCCTCGATCATGTAGGGCAGCTCACGAGGTCTAATCCATGAAGAACAAAGAGGGGAGGAGAACATCACATAGCTACTGATCATAGACCCATGGTCCAAGGTGGACTACTTACGGTTCTTCCGGGAAGCATCCATGGTGGTGGAGAAGCTCCCGGAGGTGATTCCTCCCTCCGGCAGGGTGCCAGGAAGAGGTCTTCTGGTGCTCCCGATCTTGGAAGCGCAGCGGCGGCGGAACAGAGGAGAGATCGCGAATAAGGGTTCCCGTCTCTGGGTTTTTGCGTCACGGGGAATAAATAGGCGAAGGGGGAAGCCAGGGGGCCACCAGGGGTACAGGCGCCCTCCCTGTGCGCCCTAGGGTGGGTCCCCTCTGGCCCCCCTCGGTGATTCCGGAAGCTTCCTGATCGCTGATTTTTTATTGGATTTTTCCCGAATTTTTGGAGCACTTTTAATATGGGGCAAATCTCAAATAGAAAAACAACAGAAAACAGGAACTGGCACTGGGGTGCACTGAGTTAATAGGTTAGTCCAAATATGATCAAAAGTGTATGGAAGTTTATCAATATCATAGCAATATCACACAAAAGTGGCATGGAGCAAGCAGAAATTATATATACGTTTTGGACGTATCAGCGCGTCACCCCGTGGGTGTTCGGGTGGACACAAACGCGGCTGGCTCTTCCAGCATGGGTGGGTGTGGGCACGGGACTCCAGGATGCGCACGGCAAGGGCCGCACGGAGGACTTCCAGCCATGTACGAGGAGTGGCCTTTCTTCCACTCCAACATCGACCTGTTAGATCAGTTTGCGAGTGCTTTTTGGTGGACAGGTTGTATATTTATTTGTTGAATTTTGTTTACTCACTATGGAAGCGACATATGTGAGACGAGTTATTTGTTCGGCACGACCAACTTGATTCGGCTCAAGGAAATATTCAATGCGTGTTGTGATATTTTGTGCATATTATGATATTTTGGAAAATATTTAAAATTATTGTGATTTTGCAGTGCTTCAGTGAACAAAGCTACTCCAAAAAATTATTGTTCTTCCAATTTTACGAAATGCCTTACTACTACTCTATACTGTTGTGCTGATGTTTCCCAATATTTTGGTGAAAGAAAAAGAAGCTGCCGTAGGGTGTAACCGAATAGCCTTGTGGTGAAAGGGGGTAAATCCTCCGTGGAATGATTCCACGTGGGGATCGGATGAGGTCACCCAAACCCTGCATGCATTAAATCTACTAGGGGATATAAAACATTGAAACCGAAGAAAGCCTTAGGGGAAACCCTAGAAATGGCTAGGGAGAGTGGGGGTCTTTATATAGGCTGGCATGGATGGCAGTTTTATGCAAACGTCCTCGGGTCTTCTCTCTCGCGCCCGGTGATCGCGTTTCCTAGCGCCGGGAGTTCATATGACCTTCGATTCGGGTGAAATCTCGAACCACACGCTCAACGCGGCGAGCCCGTCAGTTCTACCTCACTTCAATAACGTTTCGAGAATATTTTTCGATGCCCAATAAAATAATCCATTTAATTATTAAATGGGGTTTTTCGTTCCGATGCGATGGCTGGTCTCGTGCCGAAAGTTGCGACGGTGCTCGGGTGAAACCCGGTGTCACAAGATCATGTGCCGTTGGGAAAAGGTTTGGTCCCGCATCCGATACGAGAATGAGGGGGGAAATATTCACCGATTAATAAATAGCAAAGAAAATACTGCAAACAATTCTAGCAATCAACAAAATAAAGCAACAACCATTTTTTTTAATTTGGATGAAAATTTCGTGCTGTTACACGCCTCATCGGCCTCGCCCTCGCCTCGCTGTGCTATTCGTCGTGGCAGGAAGCCCCAACAGCCGGCAAATCATGTCGCTCCCCTCCGCCTCAGGCGCCGGCAACCGACAGCGAATACCTCGCCTCCCCTGCTCCCCGGCCTCCCCGAGCGCACCCCGGAGTTCACTGTGAGCCCGCACACCTCCCCTATCCTCGTCCCTCTCTTCCGCGCGTCCCATGGCACCATTACTGCAAGGCCGAGCTCCGGCAGCCGCTGCACTTCGCCGGGTGCTCTGCCCCAGTCACTTCCAACCGTGGAACGACCACCGTTCGACGCGGGAGGAACCCAACTTTCGAACGAATCCAACCCGGTGTCTAACGTCGCCAGAATCATGTGCACGGTCGCCATCGTCGAGCCCCTGTTCATCACCGGCGAGCACCAATGTGTTAAACCGTGGGCTAACCCCACTGACCAGTGGGCCCATTCCTCTAATTAGGCTGCTAACTAAAATAGATTAGGAATAACCCGAGAGGCTTACATGTGGGCCAGACCCCCCCCCCTTAAATAATCTTCTGTCATGTTTAAATGGAGATAACCTTTGATTCAGTGACAAGTGGGCCCTAGCCATTAGTTAGATTATAATAACTGTTAGTTGTGTATGTCTCAATGACAGCTGGCCCCACTGGTTATTAGATTAAATAAAATGTTAGTGAAAATATTATTAGATCTGTGTTACTGACAGTAGGGGCCCACCTGTAAGTTTGACCAGTCAAAACACTGTTTTGGGTAATGTTGTTTTAATAATAAAAGAAATCTACAAAATGGTTTTAAATTGATTTAAACTATAGAAATTAATATCTTTTAAACCGTAGGTCTGGTGGAAAAACTTTATACATGAAAATTGATCATAAAAATACAACGAATAAAATACGATATCCGTATGTCCACCACCCCCCTCTAACATACCGAACACGAGACCTTCCCCCTCTGGATCGTTTGTCCGGTAATCATCCGGAGCCGGTAAAACATCTGGTTAAACCGTCGTTTCATATGCAACGTGTAGCACCGCATTAGTTCATCTCTAGCTTGACGTATTGCCATGTATTTCATCTGTGTTGCTATTATTGTTGTGTGTTTATTGTTTCGTCCCCTTACTTCTTCGGTAGACCTCGCGACTGCCGCCGACTACACCGCTGCCGAGTACAACTACGTCGTTGACGATCGTACCCCTACTACCGAGCTTTCAGGCAAGAAGTGCCTCTTCACCTCTCCCAGATATCACCTATCTATCTATATTTATCTTTTGCACTAGGCATTGCTACTACGTACATTCCTATTCATTGCATAGCATGTCATTGTCGCCCCTTGTTGTACCTTCCTTTATCCTATGCTGCCTATTATATATATATTATTCAACAGTTAGCCCTGCGCATTATTAGTCAACTAGGATTAGATAGCGGTCCATGATCGCTCTAGGGAGTGAACGCGGATACAATTTATTATAAATACAACAGGTACGATATAGAGAAGACACCTCTAAAGGCCCCTACCACGGCCCTGCTAAGCCACCTCAAGTGTGAGCTATCGAGGAGTAATCCTTGTACTCCACTTGTTGCTGACTTTGTAATTCCACCCTAGGGTCCCAAACCTGGGTTGTCCTTAAAGGTAAGAAGTCGGGTGACCCAACGGTGCCCACGAGTGGTATTGCGATGGGACGACAGGGAGGGTACGACCCTGATCGTTCTCCGCGAGAGTTACCAAACCACGAAATTCGAGCTACTCCAGGAGCACACGCGAGACAAGGTAAGGAGACAGTTCACCTTGTTGGTAACTGCGTGCTTTGACGGGACAACATCGCAAGAACCGATGTACTAATGGTCCTGGCTGATGTTCGTTGTCCGTTGTGTTACTAGTCAGGAAACGATAACGGTTGCCTGCGAGCTAAAAATAAAATGATTAAATGGGTCAGGTGGATGACTTGAGTTGGTCGAAGTGCCCTATGCGCACTAACTCCATGTCGGATTACGGTATGGGTCCTCCGCGTTGTGGTCTCGTTTGAAAGATCTGAAAGACGTCAAGTTCAGCATTGTGGTTGGGTCGACCCGTATCCTGGAAGAGTTGTGTGGAATCCACCTGACGCACATCGGCCCGGAGGGCGAGGGGCGACCGCCCAAGACCCACTTGCGCTTAGGGCTATAGACCGACGAGGACCTCTCTGATAAGCCGTAGGATGGGCCTCGGCATGTCGGATAGCCTCGGTGGGGCATTCCCTAACAAAGTGTAAGCCACCCTGGAGATCCGAGTGTGTAGTGTAACAGTAGTGCAGCCCCTGCTGGGAAGAAAATCTATTCGAATAGCCATGTCCACGGTAACAGGACGTTATATGCTGAAGCCAGACTCTACTACTACAAACTACTACATTACTAAACTGTTGGTTTCGGGTTTTCTTCCTTGCAGGGAAGTCGAGGAAGGATTCCCGGAGGCATTGATAATTGTTAACTAATACAATTTACTATTATATAATGCTGCATCAACTTCTGATGCATTGTTACTTTATGCTTTATAGATAACTGTTGTCTATGCTATTCTTGTGCTGCAAGAATCGTCGGAAGATGCTAGTCTTCGATAGACCTAGCATGTTCCCTCTTACCCTGGTACTTCTATCATACATTCCACTATACAGCCTCTTCATCCATTTTGATACAAGTGCATACATGCTTAGTAGCTTAGGTTTAAGTCGCGCTGAGTATGCTAGATACTCATCCTTGCTTTATTCCCCCTTTGTTTTATATACCCGGATTGCTGCAACCAGAAGCTGGCGCCTAGGAGCATGAGTACCCCCAGAGGCTCCTATTACGACGTCGACTTACCCGTTGACATGGAGTAGTTCGGAGGTTCCCAGGCAGGAGGCCTCGCCTTCTTGATGTGTTGTTATTTGTGCTAGCCTTCTTAATGCAAAACTTAACTAACTATGTATGTACTCAGATATTTGCTTTGTATAACTTACGTATTCGGATCCTCGTGATCCCTGGCTTGTAACTTAAAGATTTATCTTATTTGTGTCTAGTGTTGTGCTGTGATATTTTACCGTGGCACCCTTATCTCGACCGTGTACAGTTCGTGCATGATTAAGTACATGATCGTAAATCGGGGGCATCACAAGTTGGTATCAGAGCCGACTGCCTGTAGGAAACCCTCTACCCACTCCTTGGTCGAAGTTGAGTCTAGTCTTTGCATAACTATTTTACTAACACTGATGTTGTGGCTTAAGGGCCCACATCGCAAACTAGGTGGCATTAGATCCTTTTGTTCGTACCTTTACTCTGGAATTCTACTCTCTTATCCTTTAAGAAAATTTTGCTAACTCAGACCTTAGGATCTCGTGGTCGCATCTACCCGGAGAGCCGGATTATCCACAACATTTATTGCCTTTGATATACTCGGTGTACCATCTTGTCCGTCATAACCCGTTGTTATCATTGGGTATCGACGTTGCGGTCGATTTCATTAACAAGTTGACCACTGATGAAAGTTGCACCGAGATTGTTTTCCACCAAGCATTTTTCTTCTAAACCCTCTATTGAGTCGTGTCGCAGGGATTTCAGACTAGTATCCAGGACCCCTGGATCCCCTTTCTCATTCAGGGCAGGCCGCGCGTTCACTGGCTTAATTCCTGTTGCCAATAGTTTTCTTGCGACGTGATTGACATAGCCTTTGCTATGTCGCGTTGTGAATTCCTACCGCGGTCTACGCGCCGCCTAGTGTATCTTTTTTCTTAATTTCTTCGACGTTATGATGTCCGATTTTTGACTGACTTTGTGTGTGGATTTGTATGTCTTAAATGACTTCCCCTATATATCCGCTCCACTGCTTCTTCATTGTCGCATTACCTCATGCTTGTGTCCCGTATGTCGCTAAACTGTCATAGCTGAAATACCCCTGTTAAAATTTTAGCAGGATGGCTGATGATCCCCCACCTCCACCTTATTTGGCTGCAATGATGCAATAGTTTGATCGGAACCATCAGTTTCTGAACGGGTTGATGGCCCAGTTATCAACCCAGAATGCTCAGCAACAACCTGCCCCAATAATGCTGCAATAGTTTGTGTGACTCAACCCGTCTGTTTTCCGCAACTCCACCAATCCTATGGATGCTGATGATTGGCTCGTTGACATATTGTTTGAGATGGAGTCCGCTAATGTTGCCCCGACTAGCTACGTCACCTTTGCGGTATTTCATTTGAAGGGTTCATCCGCTCAATGCTGGGAAAGTCACAAGCGTGCGCTGCCTGCTGGAACTGTGACCACTTGGCAAGAATTCCAGTTAGCTTTCCGTGCATGGCACATACCTCGAGGTCTAATGGACTAGAAGAAGGAGGAGTTTCTCAAACTTAGACAAGGCATGACAACTATTGTTTAATATCATAGGGGATTCCTTGAACTGTCTCGCTATGCTGAGGATTACGTAAACACCGACGCTCGCAAACAGGAGAAATTCCATGAAGGATTGCATCCCGATATGAAGCTCGCACTTGTTGTTAATGATTTCGTAGACTTTGCGACGCTCGTCGGCAAGGCTTTCCAAGTTGAAACTACTCTGTATGATCACCAGGAATCCCTCAAACGTACTCGAGATGTTGGCCCATCCTCGAGATGGCTGATACGTCTCAAACGTATCTATTTTTCCAAATACCTTTGCTATTGTTTTGGCCTCATTCTTGCATGATTTGAGTGAAACTAACCCGGACCAACGATGTTTTCAGCAGAGATGTCTATATTGTTTTCTTATGCGCAGGAATATGGATTTTTAGGTGTCTCAGAAAATTCCTGGAGAAATCACAGAAAATCCACGCACCCGGAGGGACCCTGAGCCATAAGTGGGGCCAGAGGGCAGCCAAGGCGGCCCAGGAGCCCTGCTGGTGCGGCCCCACCCCTGGCCACGCCGGGAGGCTGCATGGGTGGGTCCTCCCCCCCTGGTGCCCTACCGAGACCCTTATTTATTCTCGTCACGAGGAAACCCTAGAACAGAAGTCGTTTTCCTAGTTTCCGTCGCGGAGCCGCCACCACCCTTTGTTCTTCTCCGGGAGGGCTAATATGGAGGTTGTTTTGGCCACCAGTGAGGAGAGATCATCGCCATCATCATCATCACCACTCCATCATCCCTTCATGACTTCTTCTTTCATGTGTGAGTAATTCCCTCCTATAGGAAAAGGGGATGGTAGGTATTGGATGAGTTAGATCATGTAATAGTTCGTTAGATTGTTGGGGGATGTTTCCTATCATCTACCTTGTTTATAATCTTGGCTACAACTTGTTTCTCTTAATGCTTGTAACTTTGGGCCCGAGTGCCATGAATTCAGATCTGAACCATTTGTGTTTTCATGAGTTTATTTGTGTTCTTGATCCTATCTATGAGTTGTATGAACCTATTATGGTCCGGAACCGCGATCCCAAAGGTGACAGCTTGGGACACCAAAGGGGATGGGCTATAATTTGAGGATTTAATGTATCCATTGAGTGTTAATGCTTTGTTCCGGTGCTCTTTGACAGGAGCACCTTAATCTCCATAAGTTCCTTTTGGCCCCGTTCATAGCGGGATGGTAGGACAAAAGATGTTGTGCAAGTTATTATTGCAAGCACGTACAACTACCTAACGGATACATGCCTAATGTTTGATATTTTCCTAGATGATCCTTGATTTTCTGTGTGCCTTGCCCCGTGTTAGAATCTATTACATGTTCACTCTCATCCAAGCAGAGCCCAACCATCCATCTCCTTAGCCTACAGTTTTTTAATCATGTTGGTTACTAGTTGTTTGCTTTTGCTGTTTTACTTTTGTTGTTGCCACTATCACTTTCATATCACTGTTTCTATTAATATTTTCTTTCAAGCAAGTATATTTCAGGTGCGGTTGAATTGACAACTCAAATGTTAAAGCTTATAAATATTCTTTGGCTCCCCTTGGGTCGAATCAATAAATTGGGTTATCTTACCCGCGAAGACTATCTCGATCCCCTACAGTTGAGGGTCATCAAGTAATGTTTTCTGGCACCGTTGCCGGGGAGCATAGATTTATTTACAAGTCTACTTGTAGTATTCTTCCTGCTTCACCTTATCCATTATGGTCAAGAAAGGAGACCCCCAAGGTTCCGATCTTACCATCTACTACAAGAAAAGGTACTGTTCTGAGCACTAGTGCTACGCTTGATTCACCTTCAGTTATAAGTAAGTTTGCTTCACCACCACCACCACATGCTAGTTCCACTGAGTCTTCTACTATGTCCGATACTTTCGATGATGCTTCCACTACTCTTGACGAAATTGGTTTTCTTGGTTGCAGAACAGTCCGAGACTGGAACTCCTGCTACCTATTACCCCACTTGCAAAGCCTTTGGTTACCCAGACTTGGAAAAACTCAAGGAGAGACTCCTTGAGGATGATTATATTATTCTTGATGATGATTTATGCAGGGAACTTATAGAGTGAGCCGACGCTGACCCTGGTGCTGTTAAGAAGCTTCTTGAAAAACACTCCATGAAGAGCAAGATTACTCCTGATCCTGAATTTGCTACATCCCCTATATGCATCAATGATCCTGATTATGATTTCTCTGTTGATTTGTCACTTATATCTACAAGTGAAGCTGGCCCATTTTATGGCAGAGAAAATGATGATGCTATTTCACACCTGACCAAACTCACTGAGTATGGTGGCTTGCTCACTACCGATGAGAAGATACGAAAATTTTATGTGACTAAGCTTCTTCCTTTCTCTTTGTAAGAAGACGCTAAAGCATGGTATGATGCACTACCCTATGGTTCCATTAAGAGTCCTCAAGATTTGGCTCAATCTTTTGTTGATAAGTACTTTCCAGCTCATATGCACATGCTTCTTTACAAAGAATTTATAAGTTTAAATAATTGCAGGATGAGCACCTCCCTAAAGCTTGGGGGAGGTATTGCAGTTTGATCAAGGCTAGACCAGGACATGGAGTCCCTAAGAATGAATTACTTGATATATTTTATGCTGGTCTAACCGATGAATCTAGATCCTATTTGGATAGTTGTGATGGTTGTGTTTTCAGGGAAAGAACACCGGACGACGCTGAAGAATAAATGGGCAAGATTGCTAAGAACCACGAAGATTGGTCCGTCCCTGAACCTCCTCCACCACCAAAGAAGAGGGGCATGCTTGTCCTAAGCCCCTAAGATATGCAAGAAGAAAAGAAGTCTATAAAATAAAAAGGTATTAAGGCCGTAGACGTGAAGAATCTACCTCCTATTGAGAAGATGTGTGAGCCTACTACTCACCCTCCTTTGGTAGAGGTACACTCTCTTTTTAGATTTCAATGCAAGTGACATCCCTCAAGGTATGCCTCCTGACCAATGTTTAGATGAGCTTGATAATTTTATTATGAAGAAAAATCAATTTAATATGAGGATTCAAAGTCAGTTGCATGATAATACTCTTTCTATCAAAAGTTTGCTTGATGTTCTAGGTAGAACAGTTAATGATGTTAAATGTCTTGTTAAGCATTTTCATATGGTTCAAACTCAGCTTGAATAAATTTCTGATGTGCAAAAAGATTTTCTTGCTAACAATCCAAAACAAGTTAATTTACAGGCTTATGGTATAAAGACTCGGGGTGGAACACGCACCCAGGACCCTCTCCATCTAGAGGGGCATCCGAAGAGGATCGAGCAAGATTCTCAAATGCAGGAAGAAGAATTTGTTAGCTCTCCGAAGAAGAAGAATAAGAAGAAATACAAGGAAGATGACAATTCAAATGAGCCCATAGTAGAAGAAGAGCCTGTTGCTGATCCAAATAGTATATCTACCCCTGATGCTGAAACTGAAGATGGTGCTGAGCCTGAAAAAGACAAGGAGAAGAATGATCCTCCCGAGGTGCGAGAGGAAGAAGCACCCGATAAACGCAAGAAATACACTAGAGAAGACTTAATCGCAAGAAGACATGGGAAGGAAAAAGAACCGTGGGTACGGAAGCCCATGCCCTTTCCACGTAAGTCTCTCAAAACCAAAGAAGAAGAGCACTATAATAAATTTTGTGAATGGATGAAACCTCTTTTTCTTCAAATTCCTTTGAATGATGCTATTAAGTTACCTCCTTATTCGAGATATATGAAATATATTGCTACTAATAAAAGAAAAGTCCCTAATGAGGCAATATCTAATATGCTTGCTAACTACTCTTTCTGTGGGAAGATTCCTGAGAAGCTTGGTGATCCAGGTATACCCACCATTCCTTTCTCGATAAAGAATAATTATGTCAAAACTGCTTTATGTGATCTTGGCGCAGGAGTGAGTGTTATGCCTTTCTCTCTTTACAAGAGGCTTTGCTTAGATAAATTAATCCCTACAGATATCTCTCTTCAGATGGCTGACAAGTCAACAACCGTCTCGATCGGTATTTGTGAGGATGTTCCAGTTGAAGTTACTAATTGCTCAATCCTTACAGATTTTGTTGTGCTTGACATGCCCGAGGATGGGATCATGTCTATTAGACTTGGTAGTCCTTTTCTTAATACCGCAGGTGCTATCATTGATTGCAATAAAGGAAAGGTTACCTTCAACATGGATTATAAAGAACACACGGTGTATTTTCCGAAGAAGATTTACAAAAGGCATGGCATTAACTCTATAGATAATATATAGACCGTGAAGATTGGAGAATGAGATTGTCCTCTACATGTGCACCACAAATACAAAACCATTATGGTGGGGACAATTTCCATTAAATTAAAGGTACAATGATCCCTTTATAAGAGGTGAGACTTTCTGCTCTATATATCGCCGGCTTGTTTGTAAGACTTGATCAACCTTGCTAGCTAGCATGTTGTAGATGGGTAAAAAGTGGAGCTTGTTATGTTTTCATTTGTTTTAGCTTTTTCTCTCCTTGTTGTACCAAAGTTATATTTTTTTGAAGCTTCACATTTCTAACCGTCGTTTCAAGTTTTCAGAAAGTTTCACAACTTTTTGAACCTCGAATTTTTTTCAAAAGTGAAGTTTTCAGAAAAATTCCACAAAAATTAAGATCAAATTTTCCACGACAAAAGTGACCCAGAGGCACCTGGGGCTGACCAGGGGAGGCCACCACTGGTCCAGGAGGCCAACTGGCGCGGCCTGCCCCTTGGTCGCGCCCACAGGGCGCCTGGGCCCACCAGGACAGCCACCGAGGTAAGTTTTCTTCCTTCCTCTCGCTTTCTTCCCCAAAACACGAGTTCTTCAGCTGGAACCCGTGTTCTTGCTGCTCTCCGTTCATAATTTCGATCTGTCTCTCCAGCGCATTGTTTGAGCTACAATTTTGAGCAAATACTCCATGGTATGTGACTCCTCCACCCCTCCAATTAAATTTTTGATTGGTGGCTTCGTTTGTGAGTATTTAGTAGTTCTTGGTGTTGTTCATATGAGCTTGCATGCATGTGTAGAAATTTATTTTCCAAGTTTTGATGCAACTTTATGCGTTAGGTAAGTGAGTAGAGTAGTTCGCCTCAACTCATTTTTCTTAAATCCTTATTTTTGTGAATTGTCAAAAATTTCAGAAATGATTTTGTTAGGAAAAGCAAATGGGTGGCTTGGGAAGAAGAAGCCCGAGCGTATCAATCGAGTCACTAGAGCTGCAGCTTCGTCCTCAGCTTCTAGGGTGAGCTATAATGAAGATCATGTGCCCCTAGAGCTATTGGAAGATACAAGTCTGGCACGTGCAATGACATACCCGTTCGAAGTTTTCCTTGAAGCTGCAGGAATCAAGGAGGAGTTTTACAACATTTGTGCTAATGCAGGATTGACACGGCTTGCAACATGCCGTGTTTCTTAGTATCGTAAACTCACCTCCTATTTTATTAAAAGTTTCAGATATAATCATGACATTGGAATTGTTTAGTTTAGAATTTACGATGATCTTTTGACCATGTCTTTGTCGAGGTTTTGTGAAATAATAGGTGTGCCGAACATCGGACAAACGGGAAGATGCACACTCAGCCCACCGATATGAGAACCCTCTTCAACTCTCTTTGCAGTCAGGATACCAAGGATATCCAGCGTTCGAAGATTTCCAGCATCTTATTCCCCCACCTTAGGTATTTCGCGTATTTTATTGCTAGAGGGGTGTTAGCTCATGACAACACGAGCAACAGTTCTGCACCGGATGTGCTTATCCCGGCGAACGCCCTCTCAGAGAAAAGTAAGTATAATGTGGGTTCCTTAATTGCTTGCCGCCTTGCTGCTAATGGCAACAAGGGGTATCTTTATGGTGGCGTTTACGACACACTTATCCTTGAGTCTCTTCATCGCACCGCACATCTTGACGATGAGCCTTTTACATATTTAAGCTTTGACCTTGCTGCCATGAAGAGGCATGAGTTTGTTACCAGGACTTCCGAGTTTGGTAACCTTAATTATATTCTTAGGTTTAAACTGACCACTATTCAGGAGATTCGTCCACGTGCACCTCTTTTATTTTATTATACTCACAGGAGCGGATGGTCCTTCAACGTTACCAAGTTTGATGAGTATGTGGTCCGGAAGAATTTTCATAACCCCATGAAGGGGGTTGTGCCCGATGAGGAGGAGCACGCAGAGTTTCCTCCTTCCCAGGGGGAGACCGTCACCTAGTGGGGTGAAGGGTCTTCTTATGCTTGGAGCGCGGATCCTTCTTCGTGGGAGGACCCCAGGACTTCGGTGTACGCACCTGAAGCCTCGTACGACCCTTGGACTCACCCGTACTACCCCGGAGCTGGAGGCTCCTGGGGACTGCAATAGCTGTTACCAACTTAGGCCAAAATCCTAAGCTTGGGGTAGTACGTTCCCTTTTCCATTGTATTATCCTTTTTGCGTTGTTCGCTTTGATCTTTTCGAAGTTTTTGCCTATTCTTCTTTGATTCTCTTTAATTTGCAAAAACAACAAAAATATTTCCCCTTTCTTTGGCTTTCGTTTAACCTTTGAAAAACCCAAAAAGAATTCCATTCTCTCTTTAGTTTTCTTTGTTTTCAGAGTTCAGCTCGAGTCCGTGATGGCGTTTGATTATATTTCCCATGTTCGATCATGCAAGTGACAAGGCAGTACTGACGAAGATCGATGGAAGGGATGCAACAAGGAAAACTGGTATGAACTATTTTTGTTTCTACTTTTGTACATATCCCTGTACTTATGATCTAGAGACCAGCTTGTAGCTACATAGTGCTATGTTTACAATGCTTTCCCAGTGGTTCATGCTTTCTTTGGGGCTAATCTCAAATAGCTAGAGTCCATAATGTGTTGTTGAAATGATTTGCATGCATTGCATTGTTCATGGTTTGGCATGTTGAAGTGGTATTTCCCTTCGAAGAATTCTTGGATTGACTTGGCACATGTTCACACATGTTTATGACTAAAAATTCTATCATGCCTTGATGATCTTTTTATTTTAGAATAGTTATATCACTTTCATGCCTGATTCAATGTTGCTTTGTCGCTCTGCATGATTATGACTTTTATTGCTCTCTAGTTGGTTGCTTCCCAGTCTTTTTCTAGCCTTCGCTCGCACCAAGCGGAATTCTGCTTGTGCATCCAAACTCCTTTTCAAAACAGCTATTCCACTTTAGTACACCATACCTTCCTATATATGGTATTTACCTGCCATCCCTAACGAACACTTTCTTGTACCATCTCGAAATTTATTCAAAAGCTTCCTTTTTGTAGCCATACAAGCTCATAGTGCGGTGAGGGAAAATCAGTATCTTCCATGCCAAAAATGTTTTACTCCTTGACTAAGTTTAACTAGTCAAATTTATGAGGCAGAGGTCGGTCTGGAGAATGCCCAGTTCTCACTTGTTTTACATTTTATAAAAAAAAATTACAGTTCCCCCATACTTGATGATGTAATGAAATGGGTCAAATGTTGCTAATGATAGATGGAACGATAAATTTCCTTCCATACTTGAGGCAAAATAAAAGGGACCATAGGCCTTCAAAGGATAGATGGATAAGGGAACAAAAGTGTAAGCAAAAAGCATGGGAACCTCCATTAATGTGGTTGGTATGGGAGATATTGAGAGACCTTTACCGTCTACCGTTGACTGGAAAGTTGCACTTCCCAAAAGAATTTTATTTTTGTTTTCAAAACCAAGAGCTCTGGTACTTGTCTAGTCTTAGCTTCCAGCCACGGGTTTTCAACCTTGCCATCAAAAGTCACGGTTCGATAGTCTCCCCTTCTTTCTTCAAAGCACCAACTATTGAGAGCATAATTTTCATTCTTAGTGTAACATGCATTGTCCCAAAGTACCACATTGTCTTCTGCATGATTGTGATATTGCTTGTTCTAAAATTCTCAGTTCTAGTCTCCTTTAAAACTCCAAAGGAGTTTCTGCATTTATGATTTGCTTCACTAATGGAGGCTAGCGAGATACCACTCTAGTATGTTCAAGCTATGTGCATTGTGATCTTGTCTTGATTTTTAGTAGCATATTATTTACTTTTAGTTGTTTGTGGTTGATCACATGAAAGAAGGATTGCTTCGTGCATTGTCCTTATAGCATTGTTTCAATAGTTGCTAAACTCTTTTCGTAGTGCATGCTTATATACATCTAATGAAGCAAAAGAGTTTGTCAAAGTTTTCTTTGTCGCGTCCAGTTCATTCAACGGAATTTCTTGAGGACAAGCAATATGCTAAGCTTGGGGGAGTTGATATGTCCCAAACGTATCTAATTTTCCAAACACTTTTGCTATTGTTTTGACCTCATTCTTGCATGATTTGAACGAAACTAACCCGGACTGACGTTGTTTTCAGCAGAGTTGCCTTTATGGTTTTCTTATGTGCAGGAATATGGACTTTTAGGTGTCTCAGAAAATTCCATGAAAACCCTGTCCCAGAAGTGGGGACATAGCGCAGCCAGGGGGCCCCAAGCGCCCTGCTGGCGCGGCCCCAGCCTTGGCCACACCGGGAGACTGCCTAGGTGGATCCTCCCCCCTCTGGTGCCCTACCAAGACCCCTATTTATTCTTGTCGCGAGTAAACCCCAGAACATAAGTCGTTTTCCCAGTTTCCATCACGGAGCCGCCGCCACCCTCTGTTCTTCTCTGGGAGGGCTAATCTGGAGGCTGTTTTGGCCTCCGGTGAGGGGAGATCATCGCCATCGTCATCATCATCACCACTCCATCATCCCTCCATGACTTCTCCTTTCATGTCTGAGTAGTTCCCTCCTGTAGGAAAAGGGGATGGTAGGGATTGGATGAGTTAGATCATGTAATAGTTCGTCAGATTGTTGGGGGCATGTTGCCTATCATCTACCTTGGTGTTTATTATCTTTTCTACAACTTGTTTCTCTTAATGCTTGTCACTTTGGTCCCGAGTTCCATGATTTCAGATCTGAACCACTTGTGTTTTCATGAGTTTATTTGTGTTCTTGATCCTATCTATGAGTTGTATGCACCTATTATGGTTCGGAACCGGTGATCCCAAAGGTGACAGCTTGGGACACGAAAGGGGATGGACTATAATTTGAGTATTTAATGTATCCATTGAGTGTTAATGCTTTGTTTCGGTGCTCTTTGACAGGAGCACCTTAATCTCCGTAAGTTCCTTTTGGCCCCGTTCATAGCGGGATGGTAGGACAAAAGATGTTGTGCAAGTTCTTATTGCAAGCACATACAACTACCTACGAGATACATGCCTAATGTTTGATATTTTCCTAGATGATCCTTGCTTTTCTGTGTGCCTTGCCCCGTGTTAGAATCTATTTCATGTTCACTCTCATCCAAGCAGTGCGCAAGCATACATCTCCCTAGCCTACAGTGCTTTAATCCTGCTGGTTACTAGTTGTTTTCTTTTGCTGTTTTACTTTCACTGTTTCCACTATCACTTTCATATCACTGTTGCTATTAATATTTTGTTGCAAGCAAGTATATTTTAGGTGTGGTTGAATTGACAACTCAAATGTTAAAGATTATAAATATTATTTGGCTCCCCTTGTGTCAAATCAATAAATTGGCTTATCTACCCCGCGAAGACTATCTCGATCCCCTACACTTGAGGGTCATCAATGGCCCGCTCAAAAACTTTGAATCTATATCCCACACAATGTCTACCACCGACCTGCTCCAACGCCAAGGCCATCTTATGTTGCACCTCGTCTGCCTTCGCCTCCAAGACAGCTAACAATTCCGACTGAACATCCCAATATTATGGCTCCTCCCCAGAATGATGGCTTATGCCACAAGTGTGGGCAACCAAGTCACCGAGCTACCAATTGTTGCCCGGTCCAGCCTCAGAATGCATCAGGTCCCTTTGCTGGTCGTAATAAGAGTTGTGGAAATCGTCATCTCAGAAGTAGTAATCCCAGGCCGTCTGTTTTTGTACAGGGCCATGCCAATCATGTTGATGCTGAGAAGGCTAAGAAGGATCAGACTGTCGTGATGGGAACCCTCCCTGTTAATTCAGTACCAGCTTCTGTTCTGTTTGATTCAGGAGCATCGCATTCCTTCATATCTGAGGCATTTGCACGTAAGCAAGACTTGCCGTTGGAAAACATATACCCTCCGCTGGTGGTTAATTCTCCAGGATCCAGTTGGGATACCTCGATGATAGTCCACAATAACCGTATTGAAATTGGGGGAGTAGTTTTCCCTGCATCGCTCATGGTCCTCAAGGTTACTACCACATAGGTCATTCTTGGTATGGATTGGCTGAGAGCACATAAGGCTCGCAATGATTGTGTCGTTAAGGAAGTCCGGCTCACACACCCCTCTGGCCAGATAGTCTACTATTCAGCCCAGTTGATTCAGCATGCCGAGAAACAGATATATGCTCTGAATGCTCTGAACGCTTCACCTCTCGAAGGGATCGAGAATGTTCTAGTCGTTTGCGATTTTCCAGACGTCTTTCCAGAAGAACTTCTAGGAATACCCCCGATCAGTAATGTCAAATTCATCATCGACTTTAAGCCAGGCACTATTCCTATTGCCAAGCGTCCTTATAAGATGCTGCCACATGAACTCCTTGAACTTAAGGATGAAATCGACAAGGCACTTCAGAAAGGATTCATTTGCCCCAGTTCCTCTGCTTGGGGAGCACCTTCGCTCTTCGTCAAGAAAAGTGATGGTACGAATCGTTTGGTCCAAGATTACCGACCTATCAACCAGGCGACAATTCATAACAAGTATCCGCTTCCTCGGATCAACGATCTGTATGATCAACTTGCTGGTTCGGTGGTGTTCTCTAAACTCGACTTAAGGTTGGGTTACCGTTGGATCCGAGTTCTTAAGGAGGATATTCCAAAGACTACCTTCATTACTCGTTATGGTTCCTACGAGTACACCGTTATGTCCTTTGGCCTGACCAATGCTCCAGCCACCTTCTCACGATTGATGAACTATATCTTCATCGAATACCTCGACAAGTTCGTCATGGTTTATCTGGATGATATATTGGTATATTTCAAGAATGATGAAGAACATGCTGAACACCTTCATCTTGTGCTGGAAAAGCTTCGAGAACACCAACTCTATGCCAAGTACTCCAAGTGCGATTTCTGTCTACCCGAAGTAACATATCTTGGTCATGTGATTTCCAAGGATGGCATTGCTGTCAACCCAGAACGTATTCAGGCTATTATTAGTTGGACTCCCCCAAAGACTGTCATGAAACTCAGAAGTTTCCTCGGACTCGCTAGCTATTGTCGTCGTTTCTTTGAGAACTTCTCCAAGATTGCCAAGCCTCGAACTAATCTGCTTCACAAAGGCGTCAAATTTGAGTGGACAGATAAATGCTAGGAAAGTTTCCAAACTCTAAAGGACAAGCTCACTTCTCCACTAGTGCTTGCTCCCCCTGATACTCGCAAGTACTTTGTGATATATTGCGACGCCTCCCAACAAGGATTAGGCTGTGTTCTAATGCAAGAGCACCGCTTGATTGCTTATGGCTCTCGTAAGTTGCGTTCAAATGAAGATAACTATCCAACACATTATCTCGAATTGGCAGCAGTAATTTATGCATTGAAGCTGTGGCGACATTTCCTTCTTAGTAATCGTTGCGAGATCTACACCGACCACCAAAGCCTGAAGTACCTATTTACTCAACTGGATTTGAATCTCCGCCAACAAAGATGGCTCGAGAGAATAGCCGACTTCAACATGGACATTTCTTATACCCCTGGCAAAGCTAATGTGATGGCCGATGCCTTGCGCCGTAAAGCTTATTGTTTTGAACTTGAAGTTCAGGTACAACAGCCAGTCCTATATGAAGAGCTTCGCAAGCTGAACATCGAGATCGTTTCGCAAGGATATGTGAATTCCCTGGTTATCGAACAAGACCTTAACTCCAAGGTCAAGACAAGACAACGTTATGACTCTGACGTGGAGAAGATTAAGCGCTTTCTCGCCAGAGGAAAGCCCTCATTCTTCACTGTTGCTGATGATGGTATGTTGTACTTGAAGGGTCGTCTAGTGGTCCCTATAAACATTCCCAACCTGAACTCAGCCCCGGATGTCATGAAAGAAGCTCACGATATGTAAGGCCCGTTATGTGGTACTGTTCCAGATCTAGATGTTTCCATCCAGATCCGGGGACGAAGCACATATCGGTCCCACCGCGACATATGAAAAACCCATATGCCCCGGATTTCCAACATGATATCACAACATTACAGCTTCAAGGATACAACATCTCATACAATCGGCATACAACTGCCTTAATACATTACATCCGCGGAAGATACATGTCTGAGTACAGACTACAGTCAAGTGCTTAGCGGCAAAGATAAAAAGACATCGCTCCCATAAGCACACGGGTCCAGGCACTCCGCCGGGATCCGCCTAACTAGTCATCGTTGAGTCTCCACATGAAACGTCGATCACCATACCTGTTGTCGATCAAGAACCCTGAAAAGAGTTTGGGAGTAGTATCATGAGTACAGAAGTACTCAACATCCAACTATAGTGGTCTTCTTACCCAGCAAGGACTCCAACACTCGTCATTCTAGGATAACTAGTAGTTTACGGTAAGGATGGGGTAAGTGGTGAGGTTGCTGCCTATAACAGCCCAGTTTTCAAAAAAATTAAAAAATTTGTTTTCGGTGTGAATTGTTTGATTGTCTGATTTGTTTGCGGTGTTTGCATCCCCGATTTATCGATCGGCGATTATTTTTCCCCCTCTTATCTCGTACCGGACGGAGACCGACCCTTGCCACCCTGACACTCGACCTTGCGACACCGGGTTTCACCCAATCGCCGTCGCGAAAACCGCACGAGACCAGCCGCAGCCAACGGAACGAAAAACCCCGTTTAATAATTAAACGGGATATTTTTATAGCGCGCCGGAAAGTGTTCTCGGAACGGTTCCAACGCGAGGTGAACGCCTCCGGCTCGACGCGCTGATCGCGCAGTTCGAAGTTTTACCCGAATCGGAGGTACTGCGGACCCCCGGCGGTCAGAAACGTGAGCACCGCGCGCACGATAGAAAAACCGGAGATGTTTTTGCAAACTGCCAGCCACGGGGCTATATAAAGACCACCACACTCCCACCCATTTCTAGGGTTTCCCTAGCACAAAAGTTGCAGCCACCCCCCTGAGATTGCTCAGATCTGCCCAAATAGCCCCCAAAAATCGAAATCCCTAGCACCAGCGGATCTGGACCGTCGGATCGGCCGATCCAACGGCCCAGATCGAGCCAGATCAACCCAGTCACCTTCTCTCTCCTTTGTCTCTCCCTCCCGTGCCCGTGGGCTCACCACCGCGTCCCAGCCGAGGCCGCCGCGCCGCCCGCTTCCAGCGAGCAGCCAGCAGGCCGCCGGCCACCTCCCCTCTCCACGCCGCACCCTCTCCTCTCCTCCCTCCCCTTTCCCTCTTCTCCTCTTTCCTCTCACCCTCCTCTATCTCTCTCTGCAGGAGCCCCGCCCGCCATTGGAGGCAGCCCAAGCTCGAGGGCTTCGAGCCGGACCACGCCGGCGCCACCCAGGCCACCGGATCCGCCTCCCTCCGGCCGGATCCCGCCGCCTACGCCCCTCCGGCCTCCTCTGCTCTCGCCGGAGCCTGCGTTGAATCCGCCGCCGCCACGGCCTGGCTGCCGTCGGGAGGAGCCCGCGCCCCCGTCTGCCACCTCGGCCAGGGTGGCCCGGCCCACTCCAGCGCCAGCCAAAGCCCAGCCGGCCCCCCCTCCACACAGCCACTGGCCTGGGCTCATGGGTGAGGCCCCCCTTTTTTTTTATTTTCTTCAGTCTCTGTTTTTTCCCTTGTACTAATTTCTGCTAAGTCTTTTAATTTGTGCTGCTGTTTCGATTCCGCATTGACGATAGGAAGCGATCCGTAGCCCGGATGACTTCGCGCCCAAAAGACGAATTGTTTAGAATTGCGTGCTCTAGCATTCATCTTTTGTGAGCATTTGCATTTAGGCTCATCTTGATTGTGTAATTGTGTGCTGAACAGGGCATCAGGCCGTTAAACTGCTACTTTTCCTGTTAGATGTTGTTACTATTTTGTTGCAACTTTGCATGATGATTGTAACAAATCCATGAGGCCTATTGCATTGATTCCTTTTGCGTTGCGTTAAGCAATGTTTCCACTTCAGTTTCATGCATTCACATGCCATATTTTCTTGCTGCATCATGTTTCTATCTTGCTCCGAAATAGCTATCCTGATGTTTTTGTGCTGTTGTTGCTGAAACTGTTATTTTGTTGCAACTTCGGTCGACGAGTGTGTCGCGGCCGTTTATCGGAATTGAGTGATTCCAATTGCATATTGTTAAGCATCATTTCTACTTTCATTACATGTATTGCATTGTAATATTATGCTTGCTGGTCATATAGTTATTGGGCTCCAAAGTTGCTATGCTGCTGTTTTTGACAGCCACCTCTGTTTTTCTAAGTCTGTTACTTTAGGATGCCATGTTGTTTGCTTAATATCTTTTGATCTATGATGTCTATTTGCATGATTCTTTTTGCCATGCCTTCCTTGTCATGTCTAGTTTACTTTCATATCTTTTGTGAGCATGTTTGCATTGATTAACCTGTTCATGCATTGCTCTAAAGTGTGCTTCGTGATGTTGGCAGATTGTGCCCGTAACTTGTTTTGCTTATATCTTTTTAACCGTAACTCCGTTTGGGGTGTTCTTTATATGTAACTTGATTAGTTTTTCGTGTTCTTTGTGTTTATGCTATTGTTTACTGTTGTTAACCAACCTAAAATATGGTTTAGGGCAGAACAGTACCAAATCTTTTAATCATCGTGCGGCACTTAGTGTTATGCCTTGTTTAGGTTGTGCCCCACTTAAATTGACTAGCATAGATAGTTTACTTGGTGCTTCACCTCTTGACATGTTTGTGTGCTATGCCATGCTTGCTTGTGTTGCCATGTTAATAACCGTTGTTTGGTCACCTGTAGCTAAACAACTTGAACCACCGTAAACGTGCGGTATTCGTCGTGTGTGACCGATACCTCACTTAAACTGTTAGTAACCGTTGTCGACGATAGATTCGTATCGCGTTGCCGTGCCTTGTGTTTCCTCTTTGATCTTGTATTGATCCATAGTAATAGTGGTGCACCGTTGATTGCTTTCCAGTGTTTACCCTCTTGTGTGCTTCCGCGGGTACCTCTCGGAGACGATGCCAGCGTGCGATCGACTACACCTTCGGAACCCGACTTATCAACAGGCAAGGACTATACATTACTTATGATCCATTCTATTTCAACCAGCGGTTTGCATGCTAGTCTAGGTTAGGTCGATGTTTGATCCTACCACATGTTTACAGCCTCTTTCAAACCGATACAGCCATGTCCCTTCCCAGCAAACCTTGTACTGCTATGTTACTATTGCTCGTTGCTCAACCCCTGCTTAGTATGCATGCTTAGGATGCTGCGTTGTTACCCTGTTACTCCTTGGGTTGGGATATCACCTTATTATATTGTTGTTGATGATATGATTATTATAATGTTGACTATATTCGACGAAGGATGGAAGGTCTAGGCTATCCCGCCCCAACGCTTTGTTCCATTCGAGTCACCTAGGACCCGAGTTTCGGGTATTGGTTTTAAGACTGAGCGTGCCTAACCGCGTGTGGGATTTTATGGGGTCCCCTTTTCTTACCTACCTAGCTTCAAACATTTCTAGTGGTGGCCCAAGCTGATTTACCATTTGAAACCGTGTGTGTGCTAGTCGTACGCCAGTTGTTTACAAACCAACCCGGACCAGTGAGGACATAGTTCCCTTGCTGGCCCACTTTGTCCGGCTGAGGACCCGGTTTCCCATGTGTGATTAACCGGCTATCCAAACCTGCGACAGACTATAGAGACCAGATCGAGAGAGCGGCCGGCTCCTGAGATGGATGTCGACTCACCGGGGGCCACCCGGATTTGTTCGTTGTTAGTTAGAGGGACATGTCGTTTCGTATCTCTTGGAACTAAATCATAAAATGGTTGCCTGTGATGGGTAGCAACTTAGAGAGATGGACGTGCGTGCGGAGCCTCGTAATGGGCAGTTGGTACACCCCTGCAGGGTTAAATCTTTTCGAGAAGCCGTGTCCACGGTTATGGACGACTTGAGACCTACGTCCTGTTCATAGACAACAACAACTGAGACAATCTTAATATAACTTGATCAACGTGTGTGTGCCTTGACTGCTTCTTCTTCGTCGGGATGCGAAGAGGAGGACAAGGATAGGATAGGTGTTATGATTGCGTAAGTAGTTGATAGCAAGACTTGTTGGAGGCGATTCCTCATCGAATGCTTGGCTTCTTACCTTACTCTCTGGATCGTTAGCCACTTCATAAATGCTAGTGCGGCAGCAACCTCACCACTTACCCCTTCCTTACCGTAAACTACTAGTTGTCCTAGAATGACGAGTGATGAAGTCCTTGCTGGGTCAGATGACCACTACAGTTGGATGCTGAGTACCTCTGTACTCATGATACTACCCCCAAACTCTTTTCAGGGTTCTTGATCGACAACAGGTATGGTGATCGACGTTTCATGTGGAGACTCAACGACGACTAGTTAGGCGGATCCCGGCGGAGGGCCTGGACCCGTGTGGTTTTGGGGATCGATGTTTTTCTCTTTGCCACTAGGCATTTGCTTGTAGTCTGTACCCAGACATGTATCTTCCGCTGTTGTATTATATTTGAGGCAGTTGTATAACGATTGTATGAGATGTTGTATCCTTGTATCTGTAATGTTGTGATATCATGTTGGAAATCCGGGGCATATGACTTCGCCATATGTCGCGGTGGGACCGATGTGTGCTTCGTCCCCGGATCTGGATGGAAACATCTAGATCTGGAACAGTACCGCATATCGGGCCTTACAAGAAATGTTTGAAGCTAGGTGTTCACACACGAACACGTCATGTGTACCCTCGACGCTGGGGGTGATGCACCGCAGCTCACATCGAAGGAGATCCGAGAAGCAGCGCGATACAAAAGACAGCTACCGAATGCTTTTGAGACACCCGAAACCCCAAGCTCCCGGGAGGGACCCCGTTGGGGAGCTCGGCGGCTATGGGCTGCTCCGAGTCGACCTGATCGCCCAAGGAGCTCCGTAGATCGATGTCTCCAAACCTGAAGAACAACGAAGAACGAGAGAAAGAACACGTAGATGAGATATGAAAAAGTAGACGAAAGTAGGGTTTGCGTTTGGGTTGCGATTGATTGTGTTGTTTCAATCGGCCGTCACCCCATCTAAATATAAGGAGGCTGGGCTTTCCGTACAAGAAAAGGACTCCAAATCCCGTTCAAATCTTTAAAAACTTAACCGAACTCGGATTACAGGTGGACCTGAGACAGCAGTTCGGTTTTTTGGAAGTTTTGAGGATGCAAACGACCTCGGATGAAAACACTCAAAACATTAAAGTTGTAGCCCTCGAAATTTCCAAGAACTTTCATGTTGAACGTTTTTTGATTCGGAACCATCTTGAAAGGGTTTCGAGCCTATTTCTAACTCAGGTCATAGAATACCCGAGCAGGTCAGAACTCGCGCTACCCACCAGACGTCAGTTATATGGGTGTCTAGTTGGTCGCGCCACCCCATGACCCGTGACAGAGCTGTACTCCGAGGGCCGTAACTTTTGCGTACGAACTTGGATTTGAACGATTCAAAAATCAAAATCTACTGATTCGATGAGACGAAGCCGCTTAATGTAGAACATTTTTCCATTTGATGATGTCTTGAAGGCCTACTTGGCAGAATAGTACTTCGAATGCCACGATCTTATTGCTTCCAACATAGTTTCGGCCTCCAAGATGGAATCGGATGACGATGGCCCAAACTACAAAGATGTTCATATCAGCGATACCAAACTTTTTTATGCAGAACACTTTTTCATTTGAGGTCATCTTGTATATGAATATTGTCATGCAAAAAACTAGTGTCAACACATGCCTCCTGTTTTTCGGCAAAACTTGCGTGCCGAAAAATAATGTGCACCACATAGGGTCTAAGGACGATGTCAACACTCCATCGGCCATACATATTCTTAGGGCGATAAATACATATCGGCCATGTCTTGTTCTTAGGGCGATAATCATATATCGGCCATTAGCCCATTTAGGCTCCTTGCCACACACTTGGGTGGTATTTCTTCAAATACTTGCCATTGAGAGCTTTAGGTAGCAATGTTCCTTGTATGGATTCCACCAAATACGAATTTCCTGGAACTATTCTTATAATCTTGAAAGGACCTTCCCAGCTTGGTGACCATTTCCCGAATTTTCTATCTTTTGAACCAATTGGTAGAATCACCTTCCACACAAGATTTCCAATCTGAAAATTCTTCATTTTCACCTTCTTATTGTAAGCTCTTGCAACTCTCAACTTGTCATTTTGTATGGCCTTTAACGCAGCCAAACGCTTATCGGTGACCTCATCAATATTATCCATCATCAAATTATAGAAGTCCACCGCCGATAAATCATTTTGTTTGGCTATTCTCAAGGCATTCAAATTAACTTCCACGGGTAAAACAACTTCTTGACCATATACGAGCTCATATGGAGTTACCTTTGTAGCACCATGCCTTGAAATCCTATGTGCCCACAAATCTTCAGACAATAACTCATGCCATCTCCTTGGATTATCTTCAATTTTCTTCTTGATGAGCTTGATTAATATCTTATTACTAGACTCAGCTTGTCCATTAGCTTGGGCATAATACGAGGAGGAATTGAGCAACTTTATATTATAGGATTCGGCAAATTCTCTAACTTGATGTTCCATGAAAGACGAACCTTGATCTGTAGTCAATGTTTGAGGGATACCGAATCTATGAATAATATGCTCTGTTATAAATTTAATTACCTCCACATGCGTCATATTCCTGAGAGGTATTGCTTCAGACCATTTGGTGAAATAATCAGTTGCTACCAACACAAACCGATGCCCCTTTGAAGAAGAAAGATGAATTTGTCCAATGAAGTATAATCCCCATCCTCTAAAAGGCCATGGCTTAACAATAGGATGTAACATAGAAGCAGGAGCCAACTGAATATCACCAAACTTTTGACAAGCTTCACACCCTTTGTAATACCTGAAGCAATCATTAATCATCGTCGGCCAAGAAAATCCAGCACGTCGCAATAACCACTTCATCTTTGGAGCCGATTGATGAGTACCACAAATTCCTTCATGTACCTCTCCCATAGCAACTCTCGCTTGATCCTCATCCATGCACTTTAAAGAAACATCATTGACCGCTCGGCGATAAAGATCATCATCCCTCAACTCGTACTTAAAAGCCATACGCCGAACAGTCCTGTCCACCCTTTTACTAGGATCACGCAAGTAATCAATAATGGGCTTCCTCCGGTCTTGATTTTCACCTGCACTAGATTTTCCATTAGTGGCCGAAGCAGTAAGTTCTAATTCGGTGTCTTCCATATTGACAATACAAGACATCGGTGTTTGAGAAATATGAAACATGCCACGATCAACATGGTAACCAGATGCTTGTTGTGCCAATTCATTTGCTTTACAATTGTCATGTCTAGGTATATGAGAAATACTAAAATGATCTAAAGTGGGAACTACATCTAGACATTTATCAAGATAAACATTGAGTGATTCATCAAAGCACTTAAATATTCCAGAAACTTGTTGTACTACTAATAATGAATCACCAAAAGCCTCAATATGTGTAGCACATATATCAAGCAACATCTCTAAGCCGAATAATAATGCTTCATATTCGGCCTGATTATTGGTGCAAAAGTATTCTAATCGGCATGAGGCCTCAAAAACAGCACCATGAGGAGATATATAAACAACACCAACACCCTGGCCACTGCTACAAACTGAACCATCAAAATATAATCTCCATGGTACTAACGAAACAAGGTTTATATCAATATCATGCTCACTATCAATCTGATGTTCAACTATAAAATCAGCAACAATTTGGCCTTTCATAGATTTCGAAGATTCATAAGCCAAATCATACTCAACTAAAGCATAAGCCCACTTGCCAATTCTACCACTAAGAATTTGCCTATGCAACATGTATTTAATGACTTCGGTTTGACAAGCTACTATGCAATTACTACACACTATAATAGGTCTTAGTTTTGGGCAAGTATAATATAAACATAAGCATATTTTCTCAATGAAGGTATAACTTGTTTCGGCATCCAAGAGGCGCCGACTCAAATAAGTAATAGCATGTTCCTTCCCTTCGGTCTCTTGATTGAAAACAACACCAATAACACCTTTCTGCGCCGCAATATAAAGTCTAAAGGGCTTCCCAAGCTTAGGAGCTTTCAACACTGGAGGGGTGCATAAATATTTCTTAATCATATCAAATGCTTCTTGCTGTTTGGCCCCCCAAGTAAAATCAACATCATTCTTTAACCGAAGTATAGGGGTAAATGCATCAACCTTCCCTGACAAATTAGCAATGAATCTCCTCAAATAATTAATCTTGCCAAGGAACTTCTGCATATCTCTTTTGCACATTGGAGCCTCCATCTTCTGTATAGCTTCTATCTTCTTGGGATCAATTTCTATACCGTCCTCATGAATAATAAAACCCAAGAACTTGCCAGCTGATACGCCAAAAGCACACTTCAAAGGATTCATCTTCAGTCCATATTTCTTCATCCTCTCAAAAGCTAAACGCAAATCGGCTAAGTGAGATTCAAAAGCATCCGATTTGACAACAATATCATCAATATAGACCTCAAGTATAACACCAAGTAGATCATGAAAAATTAAGTCCATAGCCCTTTGATATGTGGCACCGGCATTCTTCAAACCAAAAGTCATTACCACCCACTCAAATAAACCAACAAAACTGGGGCACCAAAAATCAGTCTTGTAAATATCCTCTTCGGCCATAAAAATCTGATTATATCCCGCATTACCATCCAAAAAACTAATAACTTTATGTCCAGAAGCTTCATTAATAAGCATATCGGCTATTAGCATAGGATACTCATCTTTGGGCGTAGCTCTATTCAAATCTCTGAAATCAATACACGCCCTCACCTTGTTGGACCCTTTCTTCTCTATAGGCACGATATTAGAAATCTATTCAGCATACCTGCAAGGTCTAATAAAATTAGCTTTAAGAAATCGACCGATCTCTTCCCTTATACGGTCATATATTTTAGGATTAAACTTTCTAGTTGTTTGCTTATAAGGCCTAAAACCATTCTTTATAGGCAACCGATGCTCAACTAGCTCTCGACTTAAACCCGGCATCTGATGATACTCCCATGCAAAACAACAAATATATTCTTTGAACAACTCGATTATTTTAACTTTACAATCGGCTTCCAGATTTTTGTTCACAAACGTCGGCCTAGGAATTGAACCATGTCCTATGTCTATCTCCTCTAATGGATCATTCGACGCAAAACCTTGTCCTAGCTTATCCATGTCGGGACCCGGGGTTAGCGTATGCAAGCCTCGCTACAACACAATCATATGGAGAGCCAAGAACCGTACCAACTTGTCTAAGCAGACAAGGCCAAGCACAGAACGTTCTCGGAAAGCATCGAACGTGAGGGGCATCCCATCCAGGCCAGATGATCAACTGAAATGGGTCCTCATCGTCCGCACACAAGTCTAAAGGATATGGGTGGTGAACTCCCATACTCATAGACAAGTCGCCTCAACCATACTATCGATTATATTATAACCCTTACATAGACTTACTCCAGCCCGATCACTTAGTCGGGGTCTAGGGCGGGCTCGATCATACATCAAAGTGTGCACGAGACAGAGTCTCGAACAATCGCATCGCGATGCCCCAAGCTGCGCACATCTAAGGGCCACTTGGTGTATCAAAGACCACCAGCCAGATCACAACTAAGGTCTCGAAAACCCATACAAAGACATGCATGTTATAAACATACACGCAGCACACATGCCTTGTATGAACAGCAGGTATCATTGCAATTCTCTACAAAGTATACCTCTTTATTAATAACTCTTACAGTGTGCACACAGAGATCACAAGCATGTGATCCAACATTACAACAGACAAGCGGAAGCAAAGTAGGTCTGAGTACAGACAAGTTTAACAAATGTCTTAGAGAAGCCTTATCTAAAAACAAGCCCTTCCACGAGGGAACCAGTCGTCTGACTGGGACTACACTAGCTTGGTCTTGGTCTGAGTCTTCATTCTTCGAGCTTCGGGTAGAAGCCACCATCGGGGTCGGTGGGTTCATATAAAACATAGATTAAGCAAACGTGAGTACAAAATCGTACTCAGCAAGACTTACATAGGAGCTATACTACTCATGCATATGTATCAAGGTAAAGGGAGGTGGGGTTTCACTTGCAGAAGTGCCAGCTTTGACTTGGCTAGTCCAGAACTACGAGTACCAGACTTGAGGTAAGAAGCATACACGAGTCCACTACATCTCTTCAACCAATACACCACTATGGTTACTTCCTCGACTTCCCCACGAAGAAGCACACCATAGCACTCACGCTTATCTTGCGAGTTTGAGAAGTATCCAGTTCAAGTTGTCTAATAATCGAGCACAGCTCTCCAAGTAGTCCCTTACCGCGGACGCGGCTATTCGAATAGTTTTGTTAACCCTGCAGGGGTGTACTGCTACACACATGAAACTATCAGTTACCGCCTTTGTACTCGACACCGTTCAAGAGGTGCCGGCGAGGATAATTCCCACAACTTTTACCTCACAGCCAACTCAAATTCAGTGGAGACGCCTATCTGGGCTGGAATCCACATCGTGAACCCGGCCGGTTTACCGATGTGGTCCCAGAAGATGTGTGAAGGGTCCCAAGCCGGTCTGAATAGCCGTTCTTCCACTTCGCAGACCGTGCCACAGACCTACCAGAACTCCGAACTAATGCGACTCATTGAACTGAGAAGGGGTGAGTTAGTAGGTTGAGCGGGGGTCCATGTGCCCAAGATGTTGTAGTACTCTTCGTCTTGGATCACCACACAAGAACTCGGGCTTAGGGCGGTGTTCAACGAGACAACCCACTGTGTACTCCTACACAGCCTCTCATCGTTCACCTTGTATTAGGGTAGATTCACCAACACATTTCACTTTCATCAACACCATGTTTACCATCATCCCGACTCACATCAAAAGCAACCTCATTGTATCACTAAGCATGCAATAAGCAGTAACAGTTGCAGGGGCCACATGATATCAACCAACTCCTACATCTGCTAGGATTGTGGTTTGCTTACTACTGTGACAAGATGATAGGTCATGCAAAGGATATGGGTTCAACTATGCGATAGAAACGTTATCTTGGTGATCATCCTAAACAATGCATAAGCGAGACATGAGAGGGAAGTGGGATTTTATAGACATGATCAATGGGGGTTTGCTTGCCTTGTTTCGATAACGGTGTCTTCAACGAAGGGGGCAGCCTCCTGCTCCGGTTCCACCTCTACTCGACAAACAACAAACAAGGAAGCAATATAAATACAATGCACAAACACATGGTTGAAGGTTGAAACTTGATGTATATGTTTCGGATGTGTTTGGGAAATTCCATTTAAATGGAGTATATTGCAAATTGAATTGCAAATTCAAACTCCAATTTGAATTCAATTTAGTCAAGTTGCATATGACATTATTTGATCAAGTTAAACCATTTCGAAATGGTTATGATATGCCTCTGATGTGTGTTTGAAATGTAGTATGTTGATATGGTTCAAAATGCAAAAGCATTTGAAAAGAATTTAAATTAAATCCATTTAAATCAAATAGAAAATGCTACCGATCACATTTTAAATTCAACTCAAACAAAGTTGAAAGTTGGATATTTGGATAGGTTATTTTCTCCTGGTCATTTTTCATATATTATTTGTCCAATTTGGAGTTAATATGAATTTTCTATGAATTTCCAAAGTTTGGGCTATTTTTTGGATTTTCTGGAATTTCTTTAATTCATTTTATTCTGGAAAAAGGTTTACTGCGTCAGCATGACCTCATGTTGGCGTCAGGGGGGGCTGACGTGTGGGACCGAGGTGTCAGCCACTGGGTTAAATAACCCGGTTAGTTTAAACTAATCGGGGGGGTTCAGGCTCTGGGCCCACTTGTCAGCGGCTCTGGGGGGGGGGGGTTAGCACGTGTTAAGGGCCCTAGTGTCGCCGGCTTGATGTCGGTGGCTCTGTCCACGGCGGCGCCTCGCCGGAATCGGCTACGGGGCACGGGGAGTGGAACGGAGGGCACGGGTGTGTTCCTGGAGGCCGTCCGCGTCGAGTGGTGGCATCAGGGGCTCGGGGGAGGGTCTGGGGCGACGGCGGCGATGAGCTCGGCGGCGACAGAACCACGGCGAGCTCGGGCGCGGGGTTATGGTGCATGGATTGGGCCAACTAGTGTCGCGTTCGAAAGCTGACGAGACCAGGGTCCAAATGCGTGCACTGGGGCAACACCAGGGGCACCAGAGCTTGCGCTGCGTCGACCATGGCGGCGGCAGAGCTCTGCTCTCATGGTGGAAGTGGCTAGAGGAGGAGCGGAAAGCTGCAAGGCGAGGGGAAATGCTCACCAGAAGGTGGTGAATGCGATGGCACCGGCGGTGGAGACGGGGAGGCAACAATGGCGACGAATTTGGCGGTGGTCTTCTCGGCGGCCGGCGAGAACTCGATGAAGAATCCGGCGGCTCGGGGTCGAATTGGCTCGCGATCTTCCGCACGATGATGAAGACGAAGGCGGCGAGGAGGAAGGACAGCTTGGTGCGGCCTGGAGGTGACGATGGCCACGCGTTCTTCACGGCATGGCGATGGCGGCACTCGGGTCGTCGTCGGGCTCGTCGCAGGAGTGAGAGGGAGAGGCTCTGGAGGGGAGGAATGGAGGCGTGTCACTCGGGTGCGTCTCCAGGGGCGCGTAGAAGGTCGGGGAGGGCAGGTGGAGGCTGGGGAGACGACGCCGTGCCCTGCTGTCTCGGTGGCATTCCACCGAGCATCTTGGAGGCGCGGGGAGGAAGACGACAGGGGAGGGGTCCAGGTGGGCTGGACTGGGCCAGAAGAGGTGGCCTCGCCTAGGCGCCAGTAAGTTTTCTGTTCTTTTCTTTTCTGTTTTCTTTTCTGTCTTTTGTTTTGCTCTGGTAAAAATACCAAAACATTTTATAAAAATGCCCAACTAATTTTATAAATACTAGTTGACCAGTAGCTAGTCACTTTTAGGATTTGGGCATTTTTGAAATTCAAAACATTTGAATTCCAATTCAAATAGGGGTAATCTTTAATTTCCAGAGCACTGCTTGAATTTTAGAATATTCCATGGGCATGGGAAAATACCCAAACCACTTTTAAAATGATCACCATCATTTATAGGAATTTTCCAAATATTCAAATGATTTTTGGAAAAAGATTTTTATCTGGCCATTTGATTTAATTTCTCAGGGCTTTCTGCTTCCCCATTTTTGAATTTCTTTTGAAATTTTTTATATGATGCAAAGGCCTAAGCTTACCCTAGCACATACCTAACTTGGGGTTGTGACAACTCGCCCCCACTCAAAAGAATCTCGTCCCGAGATTCAGAAGTCTGCGGGAGGAAGGAGGGATACTCGGCACTGAGACGGTCTTCTCTTTCCCACGTGGCTTCTTTCTCTGAGTGATGAGACCACTGAACTTTCAGAAACTTGATCTTCTTTCGGCGAGTGACACGCTCTGCGGAATCAATAATACGGATGGGGTATTCTCGATAAGAAAGGTCATCTTGTAGATCAAGCGTTTCATGGTCGACTTCGCGGATGGGGTCCTTTTAGCAACGCCTGAGTTGTGACACATGGAATACATCATGTACTCAGAAAAGGTGCGGGGGTAGTTCAAGTTGGTAGGCAACTTCTCCACGTTTAGCAAGAATGCGGAAAGGTCCGATGTAACGTGGGGCCAACTTGCCTTTGATACCGAAACGTTGGGTTCCCTTCAGAGGAGTAACCCGAAGATAAGCCTTCTCATCCAGATTGTATCTCTCTTTCCTATGATGACGATCATAGTAGCTTTTCTGACGAGACTGAGCTGCTTTCAATTGATCACGAACAATGCGAACTTGCTCTTCTGCTTCCTTGATCATGTCCGGTCCAAAGAATTTTCTTTCACCGGTTTCTGACCAGTTAAGGGGTGTTCGACATCGTCGTCCATAAAGGAGTTCAAAAGGAGCCATGTTCAGACTAGATTGGAAGCTATTGTTATAAGCAAATTCAGCAAATGGAAGAGACTTCTCCCAATTCTTTCCGAATGAGATAACACAAGCTCTGAGCATGTCTTCAAGAATTTGGTTAACCCTTTCGACTTGACCGCTAGATTGAGGATGGAAAGTTGTACTAAAGGAGAGATGAGTTCCCATAGCATGTTGGAAGCTTCCCCAAAATCTAGAGGTGAAAAGGTTACCACGATCAGAATTGATTTCCAAAGGAACACCGTGAAGGGATACAATTCTAGAGACGTACAAGTCCGCTAACTGGCTAGCAGTTATAGACTCGCGAACTGGAAGGAAGTGAGGAACTTTGGAAAGTCTATCTATGACAACGAATATGGCATCGTTTCCTTTCTGGGTTTTTGGAAAGCCGGTGATGAAGTCCATACCGAATTTGTCCCATTTCCACTCTGGAATAGGCAAAGGTTGAAGAGTGCCAGCAGGTCTTTGATGTTCTGCCTTAATGCGACGACAAACATCACATTCGGCAATGAACTTAGCAATTTCTCTCTTCATCGTAGTCCACCAAAATCGCTGGCGTAGGTCTCGGTACATCTTTGTGCTACCAGGATGAATTGAGAGGGGAGTGTCATGAGCTTCTTTGAGGATTAGCCTCCTAAGATTGTGTTTTCGTGGTACAATCAATCGAGTGCCAAAGAAAACAACACCTTGATCATTTATGGAGAAACATTTAGCAACTCCGCTAGCAATGTTCTTCTTGATCTCTCGAATACCAATATCACGTTTCTGGGCGGCTATGATTTTATCCTCAAGGGTTGGTTTCGCCACCAAGGTAGAAAGATAGCCATGAGGAACAATCTCAAGATTTAGCTTGCGAAAACCCTCATGAAGAAGTGGTTGATACTGTTGTAACATGAGGTTGTTACAATATGACTTACGACTTAGTGCATCAGCCATGACATTGGCTTTGCCTGGGGTGTAAGAAATTCCTACGTCATAATCTTTTATCAACTCAATCCAGCGTCTTTGCCTGAGATTAAGATCTGGCTGGGTGAAAATGTATTTGAGGCTTTGGTGGTCGGAATAGATCTCGCAACGGTTACCAAGGAGGTAATGTCGCCAAGTTGTTAGGGCATGAACTACGGCAGCGAGTTCAAGATCGTGGGTAGGATAGTTCTCTTCATGTGGCCGCAACTGGCGTGAAGCATAAGCTACCACATGTCTATCTTGCATAAGTATGCATCCTAACCCTTGCCGTGAGGCGTCACAAAAGATCTCGAAATCCTTTTTGGTGTCTGGAGGTGCAAGTACGGGTGCAGAAGTCAATCTTATTTTTAGCTCTTGAAAGCTTTCCTCGCACTTGGGAGTCCATTGGAATTTCTTATCTTTCTTGAGGAGTTCAGTCAGAGGCTTTGCAACTTTAGAAAAGTTCTCGACGAAGCGGCGACAATAGCTGGCTAGGCGAAGAAAACTCCTAACTTGCTTAACCGATTCAGGTGGAGTCCAGTCAAGGACGGCCTGAACTCTCTCGGGATTCTCAGCAATGCCTTTTGCAGAAATCACGTGGCCTAAGTAGGTCACTTCTGGTAGCCAAAATTCACACTTGGAGAAGTTAGCATACAGGCGACGCTCTCTAAGTTTCATCAATACCAGCCTTAGGTGTTCGGCATGTTCTTCTTCGTTCTTCGAGTATATAAGGATGTCATCGAGGTAAACCACGACGAACTGGTCCAAATACTCCATGAAGATCGAGTTCATCATGCGTGAAAAAGTGGCGGGGGCAATGGTTAGACCGAAGGACATGACGGTGAACTCGTAAAGACCATAACGAGTAGTGAAAGCCGTTTTGGGAATGTCCTCGTTTCTGATTTTGATTTGATGATAACCTAATCTCAAATCCATCTTGGAGAAGACAGAGGATCCTGCAAGTTGATCATAAAGATCATTGATCCTGGGTAGTGGGTACTTGTTCTTTATCGTCGCTAGATTTAGCGGGCGATAGTCTACGCACATCCTTTCTGTTCCATCTTTCTTCGTTACGAACAGAACGGGGCAACCCCATGGCGATGAGCTAGGGCGGATGAAGCCTTTTTCCAACAAAGCTTCCAGTTGGGTTTTAAGCTCAGCTAACTCACGTGGGGCCATTTTGTATGGGCGTCTGGAAATTGGTGCGGTTCCTGGGGCAAGATCCACTATGAACTCTACACATCTGTCGGGTGGCATTCCCGGCAGCTCTTCAGGAAAGACATCCGGGAAGTCACGAACCACCGGAACATCTTCAAGGTCGGGAAGGGGAAGCACATTCAAAGAATGCACCTGGGTTCGTGTTCATGGTGAGGAGTAATCTATTGTCTGGCCTGAAGGATGTGTAAGTCTAACTGACTTGGATTTACAATCAAGAAAAGCATGTTGTCTTGATAACCAATCCATGCCTAGGATGACATCAAAGTCTGAAGAATTGAGGGCTATAAGAGAAGCAAGGAATACTAAACCCTCAATTGCAATTTGATTACCATGGCTTACTCTATTAGTTTCCCATTTGGAACCAGGAGTTTGAATGATCATAGGGGTGAACATTTCATCAAAGAATATCTCATGCCGAAGTGCATAACTTTCCGACATGAATGAGTGAGATGCTCCTGGATCAAAAAGGACAGAAGTGGGAACAAAATTGACTGGGAGCGTACCAAGAATGACGTCAGAAGTACCATCAGTTTCCTCAACAGAGATTTGGTTCACACGTCCAAGATTTGTGGAAGTGAAAGGCTTAGAGGTGGGAACCTTCGGGGGTGGTTTGGCACGAACAGTGGGGTTTCCTTTGGCATGGGGTGGAGCATTTTGGTTGACGGGGAACTCACGAGAATAGTGACCAGGCTGGCCACATCTAAAGCAGGCTCCAAAGATAGTGCGGGGAGCTGGGTTGTTTGGTGGAGCTGGTGGACGAGGCGGCACAAGGGATGACCTCGGTGGGTTGTTTTGGGGAAACAAACTGTTAGGAATCCAGATCATGCGCTTCTGAGGGCGTGAACTGGAAGAAGGGGCAAGCTCAAGAGCATATTTGCGAGACTTCTCGAAAACTTCATTGCCATGCTCAGCTCTGAAGGATCTATTGACTAAATCCTCAAAGGTGGCAAACTCAAGGAGGTTGAGATCATGACGAAGGATGGGGCTAAGTCCCTTGCGGAACCTTGCCTGCTTTCTGGCATCGGTGGTGATCTCGTCATGGGCATAACGAGCAAGACGGTTGAATTCCCTCACATACTCATGAATGGACATATCTCCTTGATTTAGATTGCAGAACTCTTCCTTCTTGCGTTCCATCAACTCATCCAGAATGTGGTACCCTCAAAAGGCAACACAGAACTCCTGCCAAGTCACTATGTGACACACTGGCTGCATTGCAACATAGTTCTCCCACCACTGAAGAGCAGCACCTTCCAAGAAGTATACCGCGAAAATAACTCGGTCATCGGGAGCAACATGTGCAGTATCAAGCATACGCTCAATGGAACGGAGCCAATCATCAGCTTCAAGGGGCTCAGAAGAACATCGGAATACCGGTGGCTTGAGGAGGATGAAGTCCTGAATGCTGACCACCACATTACGATGGTGGGCGGTATTCTGCTCGATGAGCTCCAGAAGGCGTGTTTGATCACGTCTATTCCGCTCGGCTTCCATCATGATTTCCGCCGCAGAAGGCGGGGTTGGAGGTTCATCATCATTTCGATTCCGATCACAGTCTCGATTCCGAAGAACAGCACTACGAGTTCCACCTGACATCCTGTGTGATAAAAATCAACAATCAGAACAGTTTGTACGATGGAGGCAAGGATAAAAGGATATGATTTCAGAAGGAGAAGACTATAATGCAAAGGCAATGATTCAAAGAAACACGGGATAATTCCGGCAGCATAACGGCTACACGGGGATGGAAAACAAGACAACCTCGAGGAGATTGGACAGAACTTCCTCAAGGAACTCAAAAAACGGAGACTCTGGACAACCACAACTATCCTATGGCTATAAGGAGGCAATCAACGAGATGTTCTATTCAGACATAGGTGAGCCTAGTCCTATCATCCCGTAGAAAAGATAAGGGTGACTCAGAATTCAGATCGATGAGGGTAAGGAGAAAAAGAAGCCTTACGTTGTTCCCTTATATACCCAGAGTAACTATATAACTATAGAAGGCTAGACTCGACTTCGGCCAAGGCTGATAATCCTACAGTCAGTCCTGCTCTGATACCAAGTCTGTCGGGACCCGGGGTTAGTGTATGCAAGACTCGCTACAACACAATCATATGGAGAGCCGAGAACCGTACCCACTTGTCTAAGCAGACAAGGCCAAGCACAGAACGTTCTCGGAAAGCATCGAAAGTGAGGGGCATCCCATCCAGGCCGGATGATCAACTGAAATGGGTCCTCATCGTCCGCACACAAGTCTAAAGGATATGGGTGGTGAACTCCCATACTCATAGACAAGTCGCCTCAACCATACTATCGATTATATTATAACCCTTACATAGACTTACTCCAGCCCGATCACTTAGTCGGGGTCTAGGGCGGGCTCGATCATACATCAAAGTGTGCACGAGACAGAGTCTCGAACAATCGCATCGCGATGCCCCAAGCTGCGCACATCTAAGGGCCACTTGGTGTATAAAAGACCACCAGCCAGATCACAACTAAGGTCTCGAAAACCCATACAAAGACATGCATGTTATAAACATACACGCAGCACACATGCCTTGTATGAACAGCAGGTATCATTGCAATTCTCTACAAAGTATACCTCTTTATTAATAACTCTTACAGAGTGCACACAGAGATCACAAGCATGTGATCCAACATTACAACAGACAAGCGGAAGCAAAGTAGGTTTGAGTACAGACAAGTTTAACAAATGGCTTAGAGAAGCCTTATCTAAAAACAAGCCCTTCCACGAGGGAACCAGTCGTCTGACTGGGACTACACTAGCTTGGTCTTGGTCTGAGTCTTCATTCTTCGAGCTTCGGGTAGAAGCCACCATCGGGGTCGGTGGGTTCATATAAAACATAGATTAAGCAAACGTGAGTACAAAATCGTACTCAGCAAGACTTACATAGGAGCTATACTACTCATGCATATGTATCAAGGTAAAGAGAGGTGGGGTTTCACTTGCAGAAGTGCCAGCTTTGACTTGGCTAGTCCTGAACTACGAGTACCAGACTTGAGTTAAGAAGCGTACACGAGTCCACTACATCTCTTCAACCAATACGCCACTATGGTTACTTCCTCGACTTCCCCACGAAGAAGCACACCATAGCACTCACGCTTATCTTGCGAGTTTTAGAAGTATCCAGTTCAAGTTGTCTAATAATCGAGCACAGCTCTCCAAGTAGTCCCTTACCGCGGACCCGGCTATTCGAATAGTTTTGTTAACCCTGTAGGGGTGTACTTCTACCCACATGAAACTATCAGTTACCGCCTTTGTACTCGACACCGTTCAAGAGGTGCCGGCGAGGATAACTCCCACAACTTTTACCTCACAGCCAACTCAAATTCAGTGCAGACGCCTATCTGGGCTGGAATCCACATCGTGAACCCGGCCGGTTTACCGATGTGGTCCCAGAAGATGTGTGGAGGGTCCCAAGCCGGTCTGAATATCCGTTCTTCCACTTCGCAGACCGTGCCACAGACCTACCAGAACTCCGAACTAATGCGACTCATTGAACTGAGAAGGGGTGAGTTAGTAGGTTGAGCGGGGGTCCATGTGCCCAAGATGTTGTAGTACTCTTCGTCTTGGATCACCACACAAGAACTCGGGCTTAGGGCGGTGTTCAACGAGACAACCCACTGTGTACTCCTACACAGCCTCTCATCGTTCACCTTGTATTAGGGTAGATTCACCAACACATTTCACTTTCATCAACACCATGTTTACCATCATCCCGACTCACATCAAAAGCAACCTCATTGTATCACTAAGCATGCAATAAGCAGTAACAGTTGCAGGGGCCACATGATATCAACCAACTCCTACATCTGCTAGGATTGTGGTTTGCTTACTACTGTGACAAGATGATAGGTCATGCAAAGGATATGGGTTCAACTATGCGATAGAAACGTTATCTTGGTGATCATCCTAAACAATGCATAAGCGAGACATGAGAGGGAAGTGGGATTTTATAGACATGATCAATGGGGGTTTGCTTGCCTTGCTGACGAGGTTTCGATAACGGTGTCTTCAACGAAGGGGGCAGCCTCCTGCTCCGGTTCCACCTCTACTCGACAAAAAACAAACAAGGAAGCAATATAAATACAATGCACAAACACATGGTTGAAGGTTGAAACTTGATGTATATGTTTCGGATGTGTTTGGGAAATTCCATTTAAATGGAGTATATTGCAAATTGAATTGCAAATTCAAACTCCAATTTGAATTCAATTTAGTCAAGTTGCATATGACATTATTTGATCAAGTTAAACCATTTCGAAATGGTTATGATATGCCTCTGATGTGTGTTTGAAATGTAGTATGTTGATATGGTTCAAAATGCAAAAGCATTTGAAAAGAATTTAAATTAAATCCATTTAAATCAAATAGAAAATGCTACCGATCACATTTTAAATTCAACTCAAACAAAGTTGAAAGTTGGATATTTGGATAGGTTATTTTCTCCTGGTCATTTTTCATATATTATTTGTCCAATTTGGAGTTAATATGAATTTTCTATGAATTTCCAAAGTTTGGGCTATTTTCTGGATTTTCTGGAATTTCTTTAATTCATTTTATTCTGGAAAAAGGTTTACTGCGTCAGCATGACCTCATGCTGGCGTCAGGGGGGGCTGACGTGTGGGACCGAGGGGTCAGCCACTGGGTTAAATAACCCGGTTAGTTTAAACTAACCGGGGGGGATTAAGGCTCTGGGCCCACTTGTCATCGGCTCTGGGGGGGTTAGCACGTGATTAAGGGCCCTAATGTCGCCGGCTTGACGCCGGTGGCTCTGTCCACGGCGGCGCCTCGCCGGAATCGGCTACGGGGCACGGGGAGTGGAACGGAGGGCATGGGTGTGTTCCTGGAGGCCGTCCGCGTCGAGTGGTGGCATCATGGGCTTGGGGGAGGGTCTGGGGCGACGGCGGCGATGAGCTCGGCGGCGACAGAACCACGGCGAGCTCGGGCGCGGGGTTGTGGTGCATGGATTGGGCCAACTAGTGTCGCGTTCGAAAGCTGACGAGACCAGGGTCCAAATGCGTGCACTGGGGCAACACCAGGGGCACCAGAGCTTGCGCTGCGTCGACCATGGCGGCGGCAGAGCTCTGCTCTCATGGTGGAAGTGGCTAGAGGAGGAGCGGAAAGCTGCAAGGCGAGGGGAAATGCTCACCAGAAGGTGGTGAATGCGATGGCACCGGCGGTGGAGACGGGGAGGCAACAATGGCGACGAATTTGGCGGTGGTCTTCTCGGCGGCCGGCGAGAACTCGATGAAGAATCCGGCGGCTCGGGGTCGAATTGGCTCGCGATCTTCCGCACGGTGATGAAGACGAAGGCGGCGAGGAGGAAGGACAGCTTGGTGCGGCCTGGAGGTGACGATGGCCACGCGTTCTTCACGGCATGGCGACGGCGGCGCTCGGGTCGTCGTCGGGCTCGTCGCAGGAGTGAGATGGAGAGGCTCTGGAGGGGAGGAATGGAGGCGTGTCACTCGGGTGCATCTCCAGGGGCGCGTAGAAGGTCGGGGAGGGCAGGTGGAGGGTGGGGAGACGACGCCGTGCCCGGCTGTCTCGGTGGCATTCCACCGAGCAGCTTGGAGGCGCGGGGAGGAAGACGACAGGGGAGGGGTCCAGGTGGGCTGGACTGGGCGAGAAGAGGTGGGCCTCGCCTAGGCGCTAGTAAGTTTTCTGTTCTTTTCTTTTCTGTTTTCTTTTCTGTCTTGTGTTTTTCTCTGGTAAAAATACCAAAACATTTTATAAAAATGCCCAACTAATTTTATAAATACTAGGTGACCAGTAGCTAGTCACTTTCAGGATTTGGGCATTTTTGAAATTCAAAACATTTGAATTCCAATTCAAATAGGGGTAATTTTTAATTTCCAGAGCACTGTTTGAATTTTAGAATATTCCCAGGGCATGGGAAAATACCCAAACCACTTTTAAAATGATCACCATCATTTATAGGAATTTTCCAAATATTCAAATGATTTTTGGAAAAAGATTTTTATCTGGCCATTTGATTTAATTTCTCAGGGCTTTCTGCTTCCCCATTTTTGAATTTCTTTTGAAATTTTTTATATGATGCAAAGGCCTAAGCTTACCCTAGCACATACCTAACTTGGGGTTGTGACAATCCATGTCTTCCAACTCTTCTATTGACTCGAATATATCGTTCCCATTGGACCGATATTCTTTAAGACGCTTCTGCAACCACTCGGAGTTAGAATCCATTTAAATGCATTGTTCCTTGGAGCCGGTTACCACCAACCGGCTTTAGAGACACAGGCACGAAACCATTCTTTGTGGCGCTAAGAAAATCGAAATCTGACAAGTCGCGCCCCGTCAAGCAAGTAGCATGTGGATGTTGACAATCCACCGGAGCATCAGCCAAAGCAACACAGAACGAATTATCTGCATGAACAACCTCCACTTCCTCATCAACCCACTGAATCAAGAACTAGTGCATAGTTGATGGTACGCATTGATTTGCATGAACCCAATCGCGCCCGAGTATGACATTATAGTTACCATGCACCTCAGCAACAAAGAACGCGGTAGCCAAAGTCTTGCTCCCCACCGTAAGCTCTACATACATGACACCTTTGGCTTCAATTTTTTCCTTGCCTTCAATTCCATTGAGCACCATATTGGTCTTTATCAATTCCTCCTCATTCAAACTCAACTTTTTGAAGACCGAATAGGGCATAAGATTCACAACAGCACCACCATCAACAAGCATCCTAGAGACCGATGATCCATTAATATGACCTTTGAGGTACAATGGCCTCAAGTGCGTCACCGGTTCTTTTAGCTTCTCGAATATAGCATTTTTAGGTCCAAAATACAAATGAGCCACCTCCCCTTCTTCATCTATGGCACGAAATTCAGCCGGTAAGTAGAACACCATATTAATATCCTTACTTTCACGTACAGGCGTAGGCTCATAATCTAGCAACTCCTCTTCTTCATGCATATCCACTGACTCCGATGTATTTTCAAGTGAAGGAGAAGTGATAGATGGTGTGGACGATACAATAGCATTTGCATCATCCTCTCTTGGAACTACCGGCGTTGGGAGAGCCACCGTGTTATCTATTTGTTTAGGCCTCCACACCTTTGCCGCGGGCACCATGGGACGATCTTCGTTGAACCACTTATCCCTCAGTTTTTCTGCCTCTTGCTCCACCTTTTCATGGCTCCTCATGCACTGCAATCTCCTCTTTTGTGATTTGGATATACTGGGAGGAAACCATTTAGGTTCAGTATACTTGGGGTCTCTAGGCTTGAACTCACTTGTACTGGCTTCATGATCATTAGCCATAGGACCTTGCGGGACATCCACCACACCATCACTTGAAATAGCCGGATCATCAATAACAATCGTCTCTTTGAGTTTTAGCACCTCGGTGCCCACCATAACGGTTTTGACACCAAGCCCAACTTCCTTCGGCTTAGCGGAATCTGGAATTATATCACTCGGCGACTTTGCACGCCACATTTTCCTGCTAGCTTCCTTTGGATGACTTTGCATTGAACGATTGGCACCATAACTCAAACGGTCTTGTATGGGTAAGAAATCCTCTCATGCACGGATCTTCTAGGCGCTGCCCACCCTGGATGAAAAGCATAAGGAGCCATTGGGGGATTCTCCCATCTACCATCAAATCCTCCTGTATAGTATGTCCCATAAGGGGGCGGCGCATAAGGGGGTGGCGCCATCCATGGGGCTGGCACCCATGACCCGTATGGCCTTGCTCGACGCTGAAATTCCTTCTTAGGAGGCGACCTTGAACGTTTCAAACGTGATGACCGATTAGAGCTAGAACCGGCCGCTTGGTTGGCATACTTGGACAGCAACATATCAAAAGTTGGCTTGATTTTCTTGCGTTGCACTTTAGATTCATTTGTCTTCCACCTGCCAATTTCCGGACTCTTGGGCTTGACAAATCTGCCACGAGTATTCTCTTGCACCTGTGATTTCCCCCCAGGTGTAGATTCTTGATGGTGATCTTGATAATCTCCCCACCACCGGGTTGCTTGTCAAGCACCACTTGCCTCTCCGAGACCTTGCTGCCATCATTGCTTTTTCTGGATTAACCAATGACAACATTGTCCTTCTTAGCTGATTCGGCTATGTCAGGCCAAATTAACATCGTCCTCCCCTCCAAATCCATAGTGTTCATGGGGAAGGGCTGCTTATCAACTTGTATCTCAGAAAAATTCAATCGTCTGTCATTAATGGCCGATTGTATCTGTCGTCGAAAAACATTGCAATCATTAGTAGCATGAGAAAAAGAATTATGATACTTGCAATATGCACGCCGTTTTAGCTCCTCAAACGGCGGTAAAGCGTGAGACATTTTAATAAACTTAGCTTGCAGCAAAGCATCAAATATTCTATCACATTTAGCAATGTTAAAAGTAAACTTCATATCATCATCACGATTCTTATGAATCGGCTTTAAATCTTGACAAGTAAAATGTTTGGCCTTGGATGGCGAAACAAACTCGGCGGTATAGACATTAGCTTCATCGTCCGAATCACTATCATATTCAATCATATTCACCTTAGGACGATCAATCTTACATCTAGGCACCTCTTTATTCTCTTTGCTACGGCTCTCTTGAGCTAAAGCCCTTTGCAAGACTTGATTAATATTTAAGAACTCATGGCCTTCTAACCTATCTTTAATGTAAGTTTTTAAACCATTAAATACAAGATCAGCTAAATCCCTCTCACTTATCACTAAACTATAACACCGGTTTTTTGTGTCCCTAAACTTCTTGACGTAATCGGAGACCGATTCATCATTCTTCTGTTTAACCGATGTAAGATGTGACAGTTTAAGTTCATTATCACCACCGTAAAAATGATCATGCAATTTTTTCTCAAGATGAGGCCATGCAAGAATAGAACCATGTGGCAAAGATGAAAACCATGAAAAAGCAGTACCAGTCAATGATAAAGGAAACAAATGTATTTTCAACTCTTTTGATGAAGCTACTTCACCTAATTGAGCCAAATACTGACTAATATGCTCCCATGTAATCTTTGTGCCATCCCCACTAAACTTAACAAAATCTGGAATTTTATATCCTGGAGGACATTGAATTTCATCAAAATACTCAGGATACGGCTTTTGATACATCCGATTCCTAGGTAGTTCCACACCAAAGTTTTCTCTAAGCATCTTCGTCATCTCCTCTCTAACGTTAGATAACGCATCGTCTGTATTAGACGATGTTGCTTGTGACACTGGCACATGAGGAGTATGATTTGGGGCTACATGTGTGTATACCGAACCATAATTCGGCAATGATCCAATATTATCCCTACCTGTAAACAAAGTTTGGTTCGGCGTTGCCAACGAACCTGGCATACACATGATAGGATTAATAGGTGCAGCCACAACTTGATTTGTGTAGGTGGGGAAATAATTAATTGGCATGGGAGGCGCCGCTGATAATGGCAAAACTGAACTAGGGTTTCCCAAACTAGTGCGTGCACCAATACTACACTAGATAATGGAGGCATATTATTTTTAGCACTAGTATTCTCAACGCAAGGTCGGTAAACCAAATTATTGCCGTCGGTAATACGACTATCAATTTCAGCCCATTGTTCAGGAGAAAAGGTAGTACTCACAGAGGGTTTAACTTGCTCAACATGAAGAGGAGGGAACTTGATTTCTCCAACCGGATAGCAATATTTCCTTGGCGATCTTTCTTGAAATTCCCAAGGAAGTCATGCAGCTCCTTCTCTTCACGTGCCTTCTTGTACTCCTTATAAGCTCGGCGATGGTCCTCCGATAATTCGTCAAGACTAGGCTTGATGATGTTACCGGCGTCAAATTCCGATGGATTGGGAAGATTATCTCCGTTGGTCATGGTTGATGATGAAGCTTGATCTATTATCCCCAGTGGAGTCTCCAAAAATTGGGTTGACACACTAACACGTCATGTGTACCCTCGACGCCGGGGTGATGCACCACAGCTCAAGTCGAAGGAGATCCGAGCAGCAGCGCGATACGCAAGACAGCTGCCGAATGCTTTTGAGACACCCGAAACCCCAAGCTCCCGGGAGGGACCCCGTCGGGGAGCTCGGCGGCTATGGGCTGCTCCGAGTCGACCTGATCGCCCAAGGAGCTCCGTAGATCGATGTCTCCAAACCTGAAGAACAACGAAGAACTAGAGAAAGAACACGTAGATGAGATATGAAAAAGTAGACGAAAGTAGGGTTTGCGTTTGGGTTGCGATTGATTGTGTTGTTTTAATCGGCCGTCACCCCATCTATATATGAGGAGGCTGGGCATTCTGTACAAGAAAAGGACTCCAAATCCCGTCTTTACTCAGACATGTATCTTCCTCTGATGTAATGTATTTAAGGCAGTTGTATGTCGATTGTATGAGATGTTGTATTCTTGTAGCTGTAATGTTGTGATATCATGTTGGAAATCCAGGGCATATGGCTTCGTCATATGTCGCGGTGGGACCGATATGTGCTTAGTCCCCGGATCTGGATGGAAACATGTAGATCTGGAACAGTATTGCATATCGGGCCTTACAGTCGGGTTCCGAAGGTGTAGTTGATCGCAAGCTCGCATCGTCTCCGAGAAGTACCCGCAGAAGAAGACAAGAAGGAAACACTAGAAAAGGCAACCGACGAGCAAGCATCTATTACTACGAAGAAATCACCAACAAACAACATCAAGAAGGTAACACGAGCCAACGCACGGTATCGTATCTATCATCGAGAGCAGTTACTAACAGGTTAAGTGGAGCATTCGTCACACACGACGATACCACACATTTAGAATGGTTCAAGTTGTTTAGCTACACAACATGAGCAAAGGTTATTAACATGGCATCTCACTCAAGCATGGCATAGCACACAAACATGGCAAGAGGTGAAGCATAAGATAAACTATCTATTCTAGTCAGTTTAAGTGAGGCACAACCTAAACATGGAATTCCACTAAGTGCCCCATGATGATTAAAGCATTTGGTATTGTTGTTCCCTAAACCATATTTTAGGTTGGTTAACAACAGAACACAATATCATAAACACAAAGTACATGAAATTCTAGTCAAGTTACATGTAAAGAACACTCCAAACGGAGTTACGGTTAAAAAGATATAAGCAAAACAAGTTACGGGCACAATCTGCCAACATTAGGTAGCACACTTTAGAGCAACAAATAAACAAGTCAAAGGTTGTAAACATGCACAAAAATGATATGCAAAGAAAGTACACATGGCAGGCATGACATGTCAAAATGAATCATGCAAATAGACATCATGATTCAGTAGTTATAAGCAACATAAAAAGCTATAAAACATTATTGGTCAAGGACTTGGTGAAAATCAGGAAAACAGGGCAGAAACTGTTATTTTCATTCTGTATAAACAGGGATAAAACTATATGCAAAAGTGCAGCAACATGACATAGAAATATGTGGGCATGAAGTAGACATGATGGTGATCAAGTAAAAACAAGAATCATGGTCATAGGCCTCACAAATCAAAAGATACTAAGCGTGCAACATGGCTTCAGAAAGTTACAGACTTCGTGAAAAACAGAGGTGGCTGTCAAAAACAGCAGGATAGCAACTTTGGAGCTGAACATAACTATGACCAGGAATGCTAACATGACAATGCAATACATATAATAGAAGTAGACATGGCATAGATCAAAACGACATATTACAATGCTCAATAGGATGCACGGTTAAAAAGATATAAGGCAGCAAAGTTTGCCTCTTGCGTTAACGGCAGCACATTAACAGCAGGGTAGCTACTTTGTGTGAAGATACAATTAACATGAAGCAGTCCAAAATGACATGTGAAGCATATAAGTGAAGTAGACATTATGCTTAACAGGATGCAACAAGAATCACTCAATTCCGATGGACGGTTGCGACGCAATCGTCACCCGAATTCAATCAAGCAACAGTTTTCAGCAGGAGTTAACAGCCGTTTGCAATTAACGATGGGTGTCCCTATTTGACCAACAATTACACAATCAAGATGCCTTCAAATCAAAAATCTCACAAAAGACGAACTGAAGTACACACAATTCTAAACAGTTTTCCTTTTGGGCGCAACGTCATACGGGCTACAGATTACTCGCAAACTACAACGCAAAACATCATCAGCAGGCAAAACATTCCAGACATAGAAAAATTCTAGGCAGAGAGGAAAAAAACAAAGGGCCTCACCCAGTGGGCCTGGCCCACTTGGCCGGTGCGGGACTGGGGGTGCTGGCTGGGCCGCGGTGGCGTTGTGGGCAGCGGTGGTGGCTGCTGGGCTGGCCCACCTGACTGGCTCTCCCTCTCGCCGATGAGGAGCAGCAGGAGGCGGCGGCTCCATCTGCCCGTTGGCGAGGTGCGGAGGGAGGTGGCCTGGCGCAGGGGCTCCGGCGGAGGAGGGCGCGGGGCCGGCCGGAGGGAGGCGTGGAGGCGGGCTCCCGTGGGGCGGCGGAGTGGAGCTCGGGCCGGCGGCTGGCGGATGTCCCCTGCGCGCATGAGAGAGAGAGAGAGAGAGAGGTAAGGTGAGAGGGAACCGGAGGGAGGAGGGAGGTAGGTAGGAGAGGGAGAGGTGGGGCGCCGGCGGCCCGGCTGGCCGACCCCGGCGGAGGATCGCTGCCCTCTGGCGTCTGGGTTGGAGGAGAGAGAGGTGGATAGGCAGGGGCTGACGTGGCGACCTCTGGGCCGTCGGATCGCGTGATCTGGAGGTCCAGATAGTTTGGGAGGCTGATTTAGATCTGTGCTAGGGTTTTGGACAAAATTGGGGTAGATTTGGGGCAATTGTGAGGGGGTGGCTGCAATTTTGGCTTAGGGGAAACCCTAGAAAGGGGTGGGAGAGTGGTCGTATTTGTATAGGTGGTCTGTCTGGCAAGTTTACGCAAACACCCTTGGGTCTTCCCTCTCGCGTCCGGTACTCCACGGTTCTGACCGCCGGGAGTGCATACGACCTCCGATTCGGACGAAATCTCGAACCACGCGATCAGCGCGTCGAGCCCGTCAGTCGTACCTCACTTTGATACCGTCCCGAAAATATTTTCCGGTGCTTAATAAAATAATCCATTTAATTATTAAATGGGGTTTTCGTTCCGTTGGCGTTGGCTGGTCTTGTGCCGGTTTTTGCGACTTTGATCGGGTGAATCCCGGTGTCGCAAGGTCATGTGTCAGGGTGGCAAGGGTCGGTCTCCGTACGTTATGAGATAAGAGGGGGGGAATAATCACCGATCGATAAATCGGGGAGGAAAACACCGCAAACAAAGCAGGCAATCAACCAATTCACACCGAAAACAATTTTTTTATTGTTTGTGAAATCCGGGCTGTTACACGATACCCCTTTGTCGATTCACCCTGGTAGTACCAATATGTACCAAGACATTCGTCAACGGTGCTGATGGTCTAACATGAAACAAGACATTGCTCGTTATGTTGATGAATGTGACGTTTGCCGTCGCGTAAAGGAAGAACATCAAAGACCTGCTGGTGCTCTGCAACCACTCTCTATTCCTGAATGGAAATGGGACAAGATCGAGATGGAATTCATCACTTGTGTACCCCGATCACAGAAGGGTCATGGTGCTATTTTTCTCGTCATCGACGGGTTCTCCAAGGTTGCCCACTTTCTGCCAGTCAAGGAGACGATCTCTCCTAGTCAGTTAGCAGACTTGTATGTTTCCAGAATTGTTTTTGTCCACGGCATTCCGTTGGAGATCAGTTCAGGCCGAGGCAGCATTTTCACCTCAAGATTTTGGGATAGTTTCCAGGAAGCTATGGGCACTCATCTAAACTTCAGCACCGCTTATCACCCCCAGTCGCAAGGCCAAGTTGAACGAGTCAATCGAGTGCTTGAAGACATGCTTCGAGCTTGTGTCATCTCATTCGGTAAGAAATGGGAGGAATCTCTCCCGTTTGCTGAATTCTAGTACAACAATTGCTAGCAAGCTTGTCTGGAGATGGCACCCTTTGAAGTTTTGTATGGACGTAAGTGTCGAACCCCTCTGAATTGGTCAGAAACTGGGGAACGAGCACTCATTGGTCCGAATATTATCCAACATGCTGAAGATCAAGTTCGTGTTATCCGTGAACATTTGAAGACTTCTCAGTCCGGCCAGAAGAGCAATTATGACCACAAGCACAAGGAAATGATCTATCAACTTGACGAACAAGCTTACCTCCGTTTCACTCCGATGAGGGGCACTCATAGTTTCGTGATCAAAGGCAAGTTAGCTCCTCAATACATTGGTCCGTTCCGTATCCTCTCCAGAAGTGGACCGGTGACTTACTGATTGGATTTGCCGTCAAACCTCTCCCAATCCATGATCTCTTACACGTATCGCAACTCCGACGCTGCGTCAAGGATACTATCCGAGCAGTGGATCATGAAGTGCTTGAACTACAGCAGGACTTATCTTATCAAGAACATCCGAGCCGCATTCTTGATCAGTCTGAATGTGGAACCTGCAACAATTCAATCAAGTTCCTCAAAGTTCAGTGGCCGAATCATTCTGAAGATGAGGCCACATGGGAACACGAAGATCGTCTTCGTGAAGAATACCCTGATCTTTTCCACTCTACTGGGATGAGAATTCTTGTAGTGGGGGAGATTTGTAACACCCTCAATGTCAAGTAACAGTAATCACTTTTGTTACTGACAATTACTGTTCCTAATCATGCCTCGATCATCTTTGCATCTAATCATATAAAAAAAACCTTCTCGTTGATAATAAAAACATTGTGATAAATAAAGTTCAACCAAAAACTTTGCAACCAATTTTGTAAAATGTACAATAATCAGTGGACCATGCCCATATGTATATGGAGATTTATTTAGCTATTAAATAAATCAAAGAAATCAAAATAGCAGAAGAAATTCCCTTTTAATCAATTGCATATTCAAAAAAGTACTAAATGAATTTATAAAAGTCCCAAACTTTTTGTGGCACTGCTATAAAGTGTAACACAGATGTAGCAACAAGTCACATATTTTAGAAAAATCATTTGAGTGCAAAACAAAATAAAATAGTGTGAAACAGATAAGCAAAAGGACAGAAAATAGCAAAAGAGATCAATCTCGCTTAGTGCAACTCACGTCTGGGCCCAGCCCACGCCCACCTCTTTCTCCCTCCTCTTACTGCTCACGCCAACCCCATATCACGCATCCGGGCCGGACATGGTCGCGGCCATCGCCAAGGCAGCCATCCACGACACCCTGGTGAGGATAAGGGCAAGTCCACGCCCCCTGCCCCCTCTCCCGAAACCCTAGTGCCCCTCCCCTTTCTTCCTTGCACCACCGCTCCCCTCTCCCGCTGCTCGGTACGAGCGCATCATCACCGCGCCACGATGCTCACCGCGGCCAACGGCGAGGGCAGACCGCACCGCCATGTCCTGAGGCCTCCTCAGCCTCGCCCTCGCCTCCCCGTGCTATTCATCATCGCCGGAAGACACCACAGTCGGCAAATCGCGCCACTCCCCTCCGCCTCAGACGTCGGCAACCTACAGCGAATACCTCGCCTCCCGTGCGCTCTGGCCTCCCCGAGCGCACCCACGAGTTCACCGTGAGACCGCACACCCCCTAACCTCGTCCTTCTCTTCCCCGCGTCCCGTGGTTCCATTACTGTCGGGACCCGGAATATGCGTATGTAATTCCAGTCACAACTCAATCACATGGAGAGCCGAGAGTCGTACCCACTTGTCTAAGCAGACAAGGCCAAGCACAGAACACTCTGGGAAGCATCGTACGTGAGGGGCATCCCATCCAGGCCGAATGATCAAATGAGATGGGTCCTCATCGCCCTCTCACAAGACTAAATGATTATGGGTGGTGAAATCCCATACTCATAGAAAAGTCGCCTCAACCATGTTATCGACTGAATCATAACCCTTACATAAACAGACTCCAGCCCGATCACTTAGTCGGGGTCTAGGGCGGGCTCGATCATACAACAAAGTGTGCACGTGACAGAGTCACGAGTAATCGCATCGCGATGCCCCAAGCTGTGCACATCTAAGGGCCACTTGGTGTATAAAAGACCGCCAGCCCAATCACAACTAAGGTCTCGAAAACCCATACTAAGACATGCATGTTATAATCATACACGAAGCACACATGCCTAGTATGAACAGCAGGTATCATCACATAACTCTACAAAGTGTATCTTTATTAACTTACACATAGAGCATACCAAGATCACATGTCTGTGATCATCATTACATCATACAACGGAAGCAAATTAGGTCTGAGTACAGACAAGTTTAACAAATGGCTTAGAGAAGCCTTGTTCAACATACATGCCCTTCCACGAGGGACCAGACTGCTGTCTGGAACTATACTAGCTTAGTCAACGTCGAGCTCCAGGAAGGTGACTCTATCGGGGTCTGGGTTTCCATCTAAAACATAGAATAAGCAAACGTGAGTACAAAGTCGTACTCAGCAAGACTTACATCAGAACTACACTACTCATGCTCAAGTTTCAAGGTAAAGGAGGTGGGGTTTCAACATGCAGAAGTGCTAGGTTTGACTTGAGGTAAGAAGCGTACACGAGTCCACTACCAAGTCTCCAACCAATACACCACTATGGTTACTCCCTCTACTTCCCCACGAGGAGCACACCATTTCACTCACGCTTATCTTGCGAGTTTTAGAAGTATCCATTCGAGTTGTCTAATAATCAGGCACAGGTTCCAAGTAGTCCTTAATCGCGGACGCGGCTATTCGAATAGTTTTGTTAACCTTGCAAGGGTGTAAACTACACACACATGACCATTAGTTACCGCCAGGTCTCGTCACCATTCAAGTGGTGCCGGCGAGGATGTTCACCACGACACTTCGCTCACAACCGGTCTATTCCCAGGAGTCGACTATCTGAGGTAGATCCCGCTCGAGAGCCCGGCCGGATCAACGATACGGACTCAGACAATGTAGGCAACCAAGACGCCATCCGAGAAGATGGTTTCACTGTCTCACAGATCCACCCACATATCTATATGATGCAACCCTTCATCCATTCTTTTTCTATGCATATGCCAAATGGAAAGCCCGAACTAATGTGACTCCTGAATGTCAACACGGATCAAGGTACTAGGCCGAGAGGGGTCAGTGATCCCAATGTGTGGTTGTACTCTTTGTCTTGGATTACCATACAAGAACTCGGTTATTAAGGCGGTGTTCAACGAGACAACCCACTGTGTACTCCTACACAGCCTCTCATCGTTCACCTTGTATTAGGGTAGATTCACCAACACAGTTTCACCTTCATCAACACCATGTTCACTATCATCCCGACTCACATCAAAAGTATCCTCATTGTAAACTCTAAGCATGCAATAAGCTTTAACAGTTGCAGGGGCCACATGATATCAATCAACTCCTATGTCAGCTAGGATTGTGGTTTGCTTACTACTGTGACAAGATGATAGGTCATGCATCGGATATGGGTTCAACTATGCGGTAGAATCGATAACAAGGTGATCATCCTAATCAATGCATAAGCGAGACTGAGAGGGAAGTGGGATTTTATAGACATGATCAATGGGGGTTTGCTTGCCTTGCTGACGATACACGGGTCTTAACGGTGGTCTTCTTCTTCGGGGGTGATCACCGTCTCGAAACGTCTGTCACCGGAGCAATCATCAACAAAGGGGGGCAACATCAAAATAAAATGCACAAGCACATGATCATGTTGTCCATGATGTGAATGGTGCTGGTTTTTGGTACATTTGATTTAAATGAAGTGTATTGCATTTGAAATGCAAATTCAAACTCCACATATGAATTTTAATTTAACCAAATTGCAATTTCTATTGTTTGTTCTTTGAAAACCATGTGATCATGTGTGTAGTATGTCTCTGATGTACAAGTGACCAAGTTTACATTGTATTGGTTCCAAGTGGAAAAGCATTTGAATTAAATTTGAACTAATTCCAATTAATCCAAATAGCAAAAGCTACTGGTCCCAATTTAAGATCAACTCAAACATGGTTGACAGTTGATTATTTGGATAGAGCATTTTCTTCTGATCATTTTCATATATTATATGTTAAATTTGGAGTTCATATGAATTTTCTATGAATTTTAGAAGTTTAACTCTTTATCTCGATTTTTCTGAATTCTTTTACACTGGAAAAATGTTTATTGCGTCATGCTGGCATCAGCATGATGTGGGGGGGTGCTGACATGTGGGTCCCGAATGTCATTGTCTCTGGGAGTTAATCCCCTGTTTACTTTTAAACAGTGAGGGTTATTAGGGAGGGGCCACACCTGTCATTGTCACTGAGGGAAGGATTAAGGGTTGATTAGCCCTTAAGCTAATCAACCCGGCTGGCGGCTAGCCGCCGGTGCCACTGGGCACGGCGGAGCCCCTCCGGAGTGACTATTCAGGCCACGGTTTGGCACGCGGAAGGCACCGGGGTGCTCCCCGTGCTCGGCCGCTTCACCCAGAACCCACAAGGAGTCTCGGGGGTGGCCCGAGCCTCGCCGGCGTTGAGGCACGTGGCGGTCGGAGCCACTGACCATGGCGAGGAGGCGATTCCGACCACGGGGAGATGCGCGGGAGGGGGAAAACGAAAGAGGGGCTCACCCCGGACGCGAAGGCGTCGACGGTGAAGACGGAGAAGGCGCGTAGGCGAGGAATTTCCCGCCGGGATCCGTGGCGGCCGGAGATGAAGACGACGAAGGGCGTGGCTTCTATGGAGCTCGCTAGCTCGATTACTCGCACGTGAAGACGAAGGCGACGTCGGGGAGTCTCCTGGACATCTGGCGGCGGCGAGTGGGGCACGGTGGCCGCGAGTACTACGGCGGCGTGCTCCGCTAGGCTACGGGTCCGCGCGATTTTCTGGCGAGATGGCGCGAGAGAGGAACCGCGAGAGGAGAGGAAAGGGGAAGGGCTCGGGGGCGTGCTCCGTGGCGCGATTAGGAAGAGGGGAAGGCCCTGGAAGAGCCTCGGTGGCATGCCCGGCGGTGAGATTGCCACCAAGCTGCTTGCCGCCGTGGGGCAAGACGACAAGGGTGGGGTGGTGGGCTTGGGCCGCGGTACAGTGAGTTGGGCCCGAGGCCTGTGGGGTGGGCTGGGGTTTTTCTATTCTATTTTCTTATGTTTCTCATTTCTGTTTTCTTTTTCTGCCATTTGTTTTGCCCCAAATAAAATAGCAAGGAAATTTGTCAAATCTTCAAAACTTTTATGTGGGCTTATAATATATATGGCTAGCCACTCACAAGTTTTGGGGATTTTTGAAATTCAAATAATTTGAATTTCAAATCAAATAGGGTATTTAATTAATTTCCAATCCCTATTTCGAATTTTTGACAAATCTTGGTGCATGCAGTGGGACCACTTCACTTTATATGTGATCATGCATATTTTTAAGACTTTTCAAAAATACCAGAGGAATTTTTGGAAGCAATTTTTATCTGGCCATTTAATTAAATTCTCTAGGGCTTTTCTTTTCCCCATTTTTGAATTTCTTTTGAAATTTTCACATGATGCAAAGGGCACAATCAAATCCTAGCACTTACCCAAGTTGGGGTTTTGACAATTACCGCGAGGCAGAGCTCTGGCAGCCGCTGCACCTCGCCGAGTGCTCCGCCCCGGTCACTTCCAACCTTGGAACGACCACCGTTCGACGCGGGAGGAACCCAGCTTTAGAACGGACCCAACCCGACGTCTAACTGTCGCCGGAATTGTGCGCACGGTCTCCGTTGTCGAGCCCCTTTTCATCGCCGGCGGACCCCAGAGGCTAACCCCACTGACCAGTGGACCCGTTCCCCTAATTAGGCTGCTAACTTAAATAGATTAGGAATAACCCCAGAGGCTTACATGTGGGCTAGACCCCCGCCCCTTAAATAATCTTCTGTTATCTTTAAATGGAGATAACCTTTGAGTCAGTGACAAGCGGGCCCTAGCCATTAGTTAGATTATAATAACTGTTAGTTGTCTCTGTCTCAATGATAGCTGGGCTCCACGGGTTATTAGATTAAATAAAATAAATAAAATGTTAGTGAAAATATTATTAGATCTGTGTCACTGACAGTAGGGCCCCACATGTAAGTTTGACCAGTCAAAACAGTGTTTTGGATAATGTTATTTTAATAATAATAGAAATCTAGAAAATGGTTTTTAATTGATTTAAACTATAGAAATTAATATATTTTAAACCATAGGTATGATGCACAAACTTTATACAAGAAAATTGATCAGAAAAATACAAAAAATAAGAATATGCTATCTGTATGTCCACCACCCCCTTTAACATAACGTACACGAGACCTTCCTCCTCCGGATCGTCTGTCCACTGCCGCCGACTACACTGCTGATGAGTACGACTACGTCGTCGGCGATCGTACCCGTACTACCGATCTTCCAGGCAAGCAGTGGCCCTTCACCTCTCCCAGATATCACATATCTATCTATATTTATCTATTGCACTAGGCATTGCTGCTGCTACGTTACATTCCTATTCATTACATAGCATGTCATTATCGCCTCTTGTTGTACCTTCCTTTATCCTATGATGACTATTATATATATATATATATATTATTCTGTAGTTAGCCCTGCGCATTGTTAGTCAACTAGGATTAGATAGATGGTCGTGATCGCTTTGGGGAGTGAACGCGGATATAATTTATTATAACTGCAACACGTAAGATACAGAGCAGACACCGCTAAAGGCCCCTACCACAGCCCTGCCGAGCCACGTCAAGTGTGAGCTATCGAGGAGTAATCCTTGTTCTCCACTCATTGTTGACTCTGTAATGCTGCCCTAGGGTTCCGAACCATGGTTGTCCTTAAAGGTAAGAAGTAGGGTGACCCAACCGTTCCCGCGAGTGGTATTGCGACGGGACGACATGGAGAGTACGACCGATGTACAGGTGTGCTTGGACCTTGATTGTTGTCCGCGAGAGTTACCAAACCACGAAAGTCAAGCTCCTCCAGGAGCACACGCGAGACAAGGTAAGGAGACGGTTCACCTTGTTTGTAACCGCGTGCTTTGACGGGACAACAAGGTAGGCACCGATGTACTGGTGGTCCTGGTTGTTGTTCGTTGTCCGTTGTGTTACTAGTCGGTCAATGATAACGGTTGCCTGCGAGCTAAAAATAAAATTCTTAAATGGGTCAGGTGGATGACTTGAGTGTGTCGACGTGCCCTATACGCACTAACTCCACGTGGGATTAAGTTGTGGGCCCTCCCCGTCGTGGTCTCATTCAAAATCTCTGGAAGACGTCCAGTTCAACATTATGGTTGGGTCGATCCGCATCGTGGAAGAGTTGCGTGGAATCTACCTGGTGCACAATGACCCGAAGGGCGAGGGGCGACGGCCCAAGACCCCTTTGGGCTTAGGGCTGTAGATCGACGGGGACCTCTCTGATAAGCCGTAGGATGGGCCTCGGCATGTCGGATAGCCTCGATGGGGCATTTCCTAACAATGTGTACGCCACCCTCCGAGCGTGTAGTGTAACAGTAGTGCAGCCCCTGCAGGGAAGAAAATCTATTCGAATAGCCGTGTCCACGGTAACAGGACGCTTTATGCTGAAGCCAGACTCTACTACTACAAACTACTACATTACTAAACTGTTGGTTTCGGGTTTTCTTACTCGCAGGGAAGTCGAGGAAGGTTCTCTTAGGCATTGATAATTTTTAACTAATACAACTTACTATTATACAATGCTGCAACAACTTCTGTTGCATTGTTACTTTATGCTTTATGTATAACTGTTGGCTATCCTCTTCTTATGCTGCAAGAATCGTCGGAAGATGCTAGTCTTCGATAGGCCTAGCATATTCCCTCTTAGCCTGGTACTTCCATCAAACAGTCCACTACACAGCCTCTTCATCCATCTATTATATACTTAAAACGGAAGAAAAAGAACTACTAAGATTTACTAGCCATAACCAATTGAAAAGGAACGGTTGTCATAGGTTGCAAAGGGACTGTTGTAATAGTTTTAAATAGGAGCTACTATAAAAAATCCTACAATAGTCTATTACGTACTATATGATGCAAAAATTCGTACAGAAGAAGGACACGTATATTTTTTTTGTCAGGGAAAGAGGACACGCATACGTTTCCAATAAAACCATCACTTTTTTTTCTGAGCAATACGAAACCATCATACTTACTTTTGCTAGCGAGGCCCCAAAACACTAGCACCTATAAACAATTTCCTTTTTTACACTCCAGCTAGGTTACGTAGGCTAGCTTGGAACCTCTAAAGAAACTTAGGCTAGCCTGGCTTGAAAACACACACGCACCTATATTTAAATAATTATTCCAGAAAAAACTATATTTAACAACTATTTATTTTTATTTTTTGACATTAAACCAGCCATCCAATGTAGGCAAGGCCCTTTTTTTTCTTCAGAAAAACTATGAATCATATACAAAAGTTAAAGTATATTATGTGAAACTTCTACGTGTTTGGTACGAACTTGTAACTTTTCATTTGAATATATAGTGATTTGTAACCTGTTCAAAAGAATAATCTCTGCCAACAACAACAAAAATCAGCCAACTTTGATATACATATTTATCTTGTTTTTATAATTCATGTATAAAAATATATATTATGTAAAAACATATTTGTACACAGTCTATATTATATATTTGTTAGTTTTTTTTTTGCAACATCTAAAGGTGGTATTTGAGTAAGAGCTCCATAGAGTCCATACACTATTTGTCTTTTTGAGAACCAATCGACCTAATTTGATGCGTATCGAATGAACTTTTTCAGAGTATCGTTACTGTTTCATCGCTCTCCTATAAGATCATGAATGAAAAACTAAGAAAATGTGAAGAATAAAAATTATTTTTAATACATAACTAATTCTCCATCACTAGATTCTACAAGAATAAATAATGCTAACTAATATTGATGATAAAAAGGTCAAAAGATGGAAACTTTGATCCATCCCATCGAATGCATCTCCAATGTACACAAGAAAAAAATAAATCTACGAATGCAGGCAAATATTTACTTGCATAAACTCTCACATTTGTTTGGGTGCATTAATCTTTGCAATATTGCTCATGGGATAGGATAATACTTCATCCGTTTCATATTAACTATCGCTAAGATAAAAGTATTTAGACATATTTCAACGTTAAATACATTTATATTGGCGATATATTATGGAACAGAGGAAATAATAGATTACATGCATTAGATTGTACATCCTAATTTCTAAAATCTATTTATCGGCTCCTAGAAAAGAGTAGATAATACAAATATGTTTTAAGAAGAAAATTCTAGGATTTTCTTATTCGAATGTAAAATATGTAACACCCATAAATAACTAAATTTTGATTCAGTTCTATGTTACAAACTCTTATGGGATGGATAAATAATAGAACCACACGATATAATTTAAAATTTGGAATACATTGTTGAAGTACAAAATTCTAGAATAAAGGAAATTAGCAAAATGTTTTATGTGATACCCTCTATAATATTGTAGTTCATTAATAGCTATAAATAAACCTATGTCTACAATTTATTTAAAATACTTAATAAATATTTTCAATGTCTAGCTAAAAATTAGATTGAATAAGTAAACATAGAGTATTTCACCATAAAAAAATCTAACCTGCAGCTTTCTTCCAGAAAATTCATACAAAACATTGCTCAAGGTTATATGACAACAAACCATGTTAAAAACTTGAAACAACATAGAAAAATATGACAATGTGAAACAACTCTAGCCGCGCAAATGCGCGGGTCGACCCGCTAGTTTTCATACAAGTGCATAAATGCTTAGTAGCCTGGGTTTAAGTCTCGCTGAGTATGCTAGATACTCACCCTTACTTTATTCCCCCCTTTGTTTTATATACCTGGATTGCTGCAACCAGACGCTGGCGCCCAGGAGCAGGAGTACCCCCGGAGGCTCCTACTACGACGTCGAGTACCCCATTGACCAGGAGTAGTTCGGAGGTTCCCACGCAGGAGGCCTCGCCTTTTCGATCTGTTGTTATTTGTGCTAGCCTTCTTTTAAGAGCAAGTTTTTCCCCCGAAGGTTTTGGAGATTGTTGGACAAAGAAGTAGTGGAACTAATATTGTTTTCGAGTATAAACAGATACTTAGGTTCCGAAAGAATGGAGTTTGCAAGTAGAAGGTCGAAGGAAAACTCACTGCAGCGAAGCTGCAGTCAACTACCGAAACCTTTGAAGGAAGACGACCCCCAAAAATGTCATCAAGAAAGAAGATGCTCTCGAGTAAAAGCGCAACGAGGAGAAATCTAAAGCTGGTCGAAGTCTTAGTCTTTTTACTAGTTTCTCTTTTATTTTCTTGAGTCGTAGAGAAAACCGTACTATCAAGAGGGATTTGCTAGTTGAGATCTTTGCCGAAGAGAATTTGCTCTGCTCAACCTAAACCCACAAAAAGCCTACCGAGAGAAATCTTACTGAGTCGTGTGAATAGCTCGAAGCCAAAGTCATCACACTTCGTTCCTTCGAGAGAGAACTCGTTCGGTAAGTCATCTTACTTGTTCCTCAAGTAAAGTTGCGCAGTGATTGAAATCCGACCATTGTGGACACGCGTCAAGCGGTTGCATCGGGTCACTTTAGTCATTTCACTCATCGGGATCGCCACCTATAAATACCCCGCACCTACCCGCCATTTCGGGCCGACTGCTCCACTGAAGATTCTAAGACAGAAGTACTTTGAGCATCCCAAGAGAAATCGAGAGAAAACCAAAACCCAAGTCCGAGCTGAGTTGAGCTATTCACAGAGACTTAGGTCGAGATTAGCCGATATTTTTATCTTGGAGAACTGCAAGTCTCCTAGATGGTTAGGCGTCGCCTGTCAAGCAGTTGAAGAGAAATTTTCGCTGCTGAAGGAAGTGTGTAAAGGTCTCAGAGATTTCCTGAATCATCTAGCACGAGTGAAAACTGGACAAGCTCGAGGAGTTTGTTGCAGTGGAGAAAAGGACGGAGAGAGTTTTGCTCCAGGAGTTCAATCACCAGCCCCTCCAACCAGACGTAGCACTTTGCAGAGTGTGAACTGGTTTACCAAACATCGTCGTGTCAGGCTCGTTTTCCTTCTTGTATTTACTTTCAGTATTTACTCGTTGCCTGTTTGCCTTCGATGTTTTCCTTTGCTTCCAATCCTTTCGACTCACATATGTCTTTCGATACTGTATTTCCTTCGAGATGCCTATAGTCCTTCGCAGTTTGCATGAATTCCTTCTAAGTTCCTTCGAATTTTTAGAAGTGATCATTCACCCCCTCCCCCTCTGATCATTCGTGAACTTTCACTTCTTAAGGGAAAACTTGACTAACTATGTCTGTACTCAGATATTTGGTTTGTATAACTTATGTATTCAAATCCTCGTGATCCCTGGCTTGTAACTTATAGATTTATCTTATTTTTTTCTAGTGTTGTGCCGTGATATTTTACCGTGGCACCTCGATCTCGATCGTGTACAGTGCGTGCATGATTAAGTACATGATCGTAAATCGGGGGCGTCACAAGTCTCCTTGAATATTTCTTGGGGTGCATGGGGCTTCCCCAAGCTTGAGCTTTTGACACTCCGGGATCTTCTTTCATCGTCTTCTTTCACACACTTGAAAACATATTCATACGAAACTCATCATAAGCTGATTAGAGGGGTTAGTGCTAAAATAATTTTCCTCTACTGGAAATAAAGATTTTCAGGAAGAGCTACTATTTCTCAAGATTGCCAAAAAAAATTGCAAAGGAAAAGCAAGCTTAAGATATCCAAAACTAGGAAAACGTAAAACAAGGCAGAATCTAGGAAAACAGAACAGCAGATAGTAAATAATATTTTAGGGGCACTTATACAACTCAAATAAAAAAAACTCAGAACTGGTCGCAGAAAGCGAATTGTATAGAGCAGATTGTCAAAAAAATTCAGATAAAAATATGATCAGGTGATTTTTAAGAATTTTTGCAATGGAGCAAATAGATTCTGTTTTCTACACAACATGTCACAACTTTTGATTTTTCTTGCAACCGGAGGCTAAAACTTAGCACAAAGCTCGAAAATAAAGATAAAATGATGTTGCTACAATAGTAACAAACATCAAGACCACTAAAAAATGAGAGTAAATACATTTTGGGTTGCCTCCCAATAAGCACTTTCTTTTATGCCTTTGAGCTAGGCGTCAAGCAACAAGATCAAGTTTTATCAAAATCAAAAGCATAGCTTGCCCGTATAACGGAATCAAAAGGTAACTTAATATTCTTTGTAGGGAAATGTTCCATGCCCTTCTTGAGGGGAAATTGGAATCTTATAGTCCCTTCTTTCATGTCAATGATAGCACCAATAGTGCGAAGAAAATGTCGTCCCAAAATAATTGGACATGAGGGATCACACTCAATGTCCATGACAAGATAATCAACAAGAACATAATTATCATTGACACCTCCCTAAATATTTTTTATGGCAGAATCAACAAGACGAACACCAAAAGAACAAGGGTCAAAAGGTTTCAATACAAGCATATCATACATTCTTTTGGGTAAAACGGAGACACTAGCTCCAACATCACATAAAGAAAAGCAATAAAAGTTGTTCAATTTAATTTTGACCATCGGATCCCAACCATATTCTAGTTTTCTGGGAATAGGAACTTCTAGTTTAAGCTTCTCCTCCCTAGCTTTGGTAAGAGCATTGGTGATATGCTCGGTGAAGGCAATGTTAAGAGAACTAGTGTGGGGGTCTTTGGTCATTCTTTGCAAAATTTTGATAACTTTAGAGAGACTACAATTATCAAAATCAAGTTCACTACCATTAATCAAAGTGTTAGTGATGTCATCTAAGCTCGTTTTTTATTTGGTAGTATCTAAGTTCAAAGGACCTTCTTGTCCTAAAGATGAGTTATTAGCATCAACATTGATAGGTCCATTAGGTGGACTAGGGATGCGATGGGTGCTACAGGTTTTGAGATCCTAAACAACATGTAAAGTAGTAAGTGTGGTGTGTGTGTGTGTAGGAAGGCTCTTAACTATCTCTTCCTATTCTTCCTCTCTAGCCCACCTATCCTTAAGTTTGGCTAGCATTCTAATATTCTCATTAATTTGCACTTGGATACAATTCATAGGTGTGGTTTTCCTCTCCTCAAGGGGAGAAGTCGTAATTTTGAGCATCTCTACATCATGAGCTATGTTGTCTACCTTCAAGGAGAGACTATCTAATTTGTCTAATTTCTCTTCTACACTCTTGTTTAAGGATTTTTGAGAAGTGATAAAGTCCTTAAGCATGCTCTCTAATTAAGAAGTGGAGTTTTTGGTGCTAGGATAAGTGTTGTTGTTCCCATAAGATTTATTATAGGGGTATGGTCTAGGGTTGTTGCTAGCAAAGTTACTCCTATAAGCATTATTGTTGAAGTTGTTCATAGAAATAAAATTAACATCTACTTGTTCTTGAGCAACAAAAGAATTCAAAGGAACATTATGAGAATCAATAGGAGCTTGCATGAACTCTTGTCGGTCAGGGGATTGACGACGAACTTTTTGCTTCATAGGCTTGGCGCCTGGCTTGACTACTAGTTTGTGCTCAATCACCTCCCTGGGATCTCCGGGAAGATCGGAGGGTTCCCACGCGAAAACATTGTCATGTTCTCGGAGGAAGGCGATGCGCACGCTTTACTATGTGGGAGGGAGATCAACACCGATGGAGACAGTGCGGCTCCCATCTTTCGAAATAGGGACTTTCTTTGACACAGCCGCCGGGGCAAGCTGGTCAGGCTTCGGCTTCTTGGTCACCTACCGGGATGAGTACATCCTCCGGGACGCTTCTTGTCCGTTGGGACGGCGGGATCTTGAGGCTCCGGGCTTCTTTCTTCGCTGGCGGAGGGGTTTCCATGAAGCATGGGACCGCTCCCGAGAATGTGCACAATATCCGAGAGAGGTGCCTTGCGAGACACCCTCGCAGCAGCGACCTTCTGGGATTTGCGTTGAATGCAACGCACAACTTCTCGCGCGTCCCCGGCCAACATGATGGCTCCTCGGGGCCCGGGATCTTGACGATGTTATACAACCCGTGATGCACGGAAGAAAACCTCCAGATAAATAGCCTCCCGAGCAGTCCATTGTACAGGAGGGGAAAATACGTGACATCAAAGACGAGTATCTCTTTACGGGAGTTGCTGGGGTCCCTGAGGGTGACGGAGAGCGATATCTTCCCGAGAGGTTGTACCTCCATCCCGCTGAATCCACGGAAATTGGCGGATGGGGGTTAGGTGGCTTCTAGTAATCTGTATCTTTTCGAAAGCGTGAAAGGACAATAGGTTGATGCTGGACCCAGTGTTGTACATCATCTTGCTGACCTTGATGTTGCTGATTGTCGGAGAGAGGAGCGTGGGAGGCAGGCGATCATTGTCACCCGCAAGGGGGACAGGGTGGTCGCCGACGTCCACTACCTGAGGGATATTGGCTCACCGGGAGATCTGAGCGCCCTCTGGGAGGGGGGTGGACCACGAGTACTTGTCTCATCGCTTTCTGGTATTGGCGGTTGGAGGCGAGCGCAGACACTCCCCTGTGAATGAAACCTACAAAGTCCACAACGTCTTGGAACTCATCTTCGACATAACCTCTGGATCCCTCCTCTCCGGATCCGGCGTCGTCGCCTTGGGGCCATGGTCTTGCGTTTCTCCTGTTCTGGTACCCGCCCCGGCCTCCGCGATGAGGACCTCCGCCCCTCTAAGATTTTCTTTCGGCATCCTTCTTGGAGTAGAAGGTTGCCATGTCTTCCTGGAGCTTTATCACGGAACGACATTCGGACAAGTCATGCTTGTTGGTCTTGTGGATCTTGCAATATGGAGTTGGGGAGGTGTTAGTGGCAGCGACAACGGCCTCGGCCACGGGCTGCTATTGGGTGGCCCCACTCCCATCGGTGGTGAAGACGACTTGGTGCGCGCGCTTACGGGTCCCGGCCTCTCCGGAAGGCTGGTTTCTTCTCGGAGGACCTCAAGCCGTACTGCGCCTTCCGACATCTCGGTTGACATGCAGGATGACCTCCTCGACGCGAGTGACCTGTCGGCCAGCTCGAACAAAGCGGTGACGGTCTGATGGCATGACAGATTATCTTCTTCTCACCCCTCTTTGGTTACCCCACGTGGAAGGTTGAGATTTACCTAGCAGCAAATTCCCCCTAACGTAGAGGATATGGTTTATGTCTCCAGTAGAACTCCGAAGATGAACAAGAAGGTGGTCAATCGAGCAAGGTGCCGTTTGAGATAAGTTACTCACTTGTCCAGGACCTGCACACAAAAGAAAATAACTGTGCTCCCATTGAGGTTGGAGAGGTTGTCAATCTCTCCGGTCTTGTTGTTTACAAAGGATCAAACACACGGTGGAAATAGTGATGGTGATTAAAACTTAAAGGATACAAAGCAGTAAAGAGTTGAAGAGTAAACAATGATGGAATTATGGACCGGGGTCCCATGATATTCACTAGTGATGTCTCTCTCCCAAAAGACGATAAAACAACTAAGCTGGGTGAACAAATTACAGCTGGGCAATTGACAGAATAATAAACGCACCACAATGCTAATTATGCCACAAGAAAGTTAGAGGCTCAAAAGTATGGGAAGTACGCCAAGACAAGTAGACAGTTTATTCATCAGCATCTACTCACTAATCATCCACCTTGAAATATCTATCCAGAACATCTCGCTGGTATTAAGTTGCGAGTCCCACCCAAAGTGTAAACCCAAAGCAACATACAACAGCATTAACAAACTGTGCGTAAGGTAAACAATCCTTGCAACCACGGTTACAAGAACCATTGTTTTCTCCCTGGTGGAAACAACACATCCCCTAGTCTCATGTTTCTGTCACTCAAGCTAGACATCGGGGGCATGAACCCACAATCGAGCAGAACTGTAAGAGCAAGTTTTTCCCCTTAGGTTTGGAGATTGTTCGATAAAGCAGTAGAGGAACTAATATTTTTTTCGAGTATAAATAGATATCTAGGTTCCTGAAGAAGGGAGTTTGCAAGTAGAAGCTCGAAGGAAAACTCACTGCAACGAAGCTGCAGTCAAATACTGAAGCCTTTGATGGAGGACGACCCCTATATATGTCGTCGAAAAAGAAGGAGTTCTCGAGAAGAATCTCAACGAGGAGAAAGCTGAAGCTGGACGAAGACTTAGTCTTTTTGCTAGTTTCTCTTTAACTTTCTTGAGTCGTAGGATAAACCGTACTATCAAGAGGGGTTTTCTACTTGAAATCTTAGCCAAAGTGAATTTTCTCTACTCAACTTAAAACCCAAAGATAGCCTACCGAGAAAAATCTCACTGAGTCTAGTAATAGCTCGAAGGAAAAGTCATCGCACTTTGTGCCTCCGAGAGAAAACTCGTTCGGCGAGTCAGCTTTCTTGCTCCGCAAGGAAAGTTGCGCATTGATTGGAAATCTGACCGTTGTGGACACGCGTCAAGATGCCACATCGAGTCACTACAGTCATTTCGCCATTGGGATCACCACCTATAAATACCCCGCACCCGCCCGCCATTTGAGGTTGGTGATACGTCTTAAACGTATCTACTTTTCCAAACACTTTAGCTATTGTTTTGCCCTCATTCTTGCATGATTTGGAAGAAACTAACCCGGACTAACGATGTTTTCAGCAGAGCTGTCTGTATGGTTTTATTGTGTGCAGGAATATGGATTTTTAGTTGTCTCAGAAAATTCTAGGAAAAATCACAGAAAATCCACGCACCCGAAGGACCAGTATACCAGAAGTGGGGCCAGAGGGCAGCCAGGGGGGCCCCAGGCGCCCTGCTGGCGCGGCCCCACCCCGAGCCGCGTCAGGAGGCCGCTTGGGAGGGTCCTCCCCCCCCCCCCTCTGGTTCCCTAATTTGCCTCCTATTTATTCCCGTGGCGAGAAAACCCCAGAACAGAAGTCGTTTTCCTAATTCTCGTAGCGGAGCCGCCGCCACCCTCTGTTCTTCTCCGGGAGGGCTAATCTGGAGGCTGTTTTGGCCTCCGTTGAGGGGATATCATCGCCATCATCATCATCATCACCACTCCATCCTCCATCCATGACTGTAAAGATTGGATGAGTTAGATCATGTAATAGTTTATCAGATTGTTGGGGGGATGTTGCTTATCATCTAGATTGGTTTTTATCATCTTTTCTTCAACTTGTTGCTCTTAATGCTTGTCACTTTGGGCCCGAGTGCCATGTTTTCAGATCTGAACCCTATGTGTTTGCATGAATATATTTGTGTTCTTGATCCTATCTACGAGTTGTATGCACCTGTTATAGTCCGTAACCGGCGATCCCAAAGGTGACAGCTTGGGACACCAAAGGGGATGAACTATAGTTTGAGGATTCCTTGTATCCATTGATTGTTAATGCTTTGTTCCGGTGCTCTTTGACAGGAGCACCTTAATCTCCATAAGTTCCTTTTGGCCCCGTTCATAGCGGGATGGTAGGACAAAAGATGTTGTGCAAGTTCTTATTGCAAGCACGTACAACTAACTGTGGGGTACTTGCCTAATGTTTGATATATGCCTAGATGATCATTGCTTCTCTATGTGCCTTGCCCCAAGTTAAAAACATGATGTATCTCATCCATGCAGCACCCAACCATCCATCTCCCTAGCCTACAGTGTTTTTAATTTTGCTGGTTACTAGTTGTTTTCTTTTAATATTTTACTTTCGCTGTTTCACCGCCACTATTTCCGTTGCCACCATCACTTCTATATTGCAGTTACTATTAATATCTTGTTGCAAGTAAGTGTATCTCAGGTGCGGTGGAATTGAAAACTCTACTGTCAAAATTTGTGGGTATTCTTTGGCTCCCCTTGAGTCGAATCTATAAATTGGGTTATTCTTACTTGCGAAGACTATCTCGATCCCCTGCAGTTGTGGGTTATCAAGGCTGTTTTCTGGCGCCGTTGCCGAGGAGCATAACTTTATTAACAAGTCTACCTGAAGTATTTTACCTGCTGCAATTTATCCTCTATGGGTAAGAAAGAAGATCCCAAGGTTCCAATCCTACCATCCCGTACAAGAAAAGGTACTGTTCTGAACACTAGTGCTACACTTGATTCACATTCAGTTATGAGTAAGTTTGCTTCACCTCCACCGAATGATGCGTCTACTGAATCTGTTACTATGTCTGATACTTTTGATGATGCTTCTACTACTCTTGATGATATTGGTTCACTTGGCTACGCTCTTGAGAAATAGATCGCTGCTGCTGGAGAAAAATCTGGAATTGAAATTCCTGTTACTCGCTACCCTATTGGTGGAACTTACGATTATCCCGATTTGAGTAAACTTAAGGGGATACTCCTTGAGGATGATTATATTATGCTTGATGATGATTTATGCAGGGAGCTAACAGAGTTTGTCGACTCTGACCCCGGTGCTATTAAGAAGCTTCTCGAAAAACACTCCCTGAAGAACAAGACCGTTCCTAATCCTGAATTTGCTACATCTCCTATATGCATCAATGATCCTGATTATAATTTCTCTGTTGATCTTTCACTTATATCTATGGTTGAAGCTGATCCCTTTTATGGCAGAGAAAATGATGATGCTATTGCACACCTGACCAAACTCACTGAGTTGGGTGGCCTGTTTACTACGGATGAAAAGAAACGAAAATTTTATGTGACTAAGCGTCTTCCTTTCTCTTTGAAGGAAGGTGCTAAAGAATGGTATGACGCACTACCATGTGGTTCCATTAAGAGTCCTCAAGACCTATCTCACTCTTTTGTTGATGAGTACTTTCCTGCTCATATGCAACATGCTGCTTTACATAGAATTTATAACTTTAAACAGTTGCAGGATGAGCACCTCCCTAAAGCTTGGGGGAGGTATTGCAGTCTCATCCAGGCTAGACCGGGCCATGGAGTCCCTAAGAATGAATTAATTGATATATTCTATGCTGGTCTAACTGATGAATCCAAATCCTATTTGGACAGTTGTGTTGGTTGTGTTTTCAGGAAAAGAACACCGGACGATGCAGAAGAATTAATGGGCAAGATTGCCAAGAACCACGAAGATTGGTCCGTCCCTGAACCACCTCCACCACCAAAAAAAAGGGGCATGCTCGTCCTAAGCCCCGAAGATATGCAAGAAGCAAAGAAGTCTATTAAAGAGAAGGGTATTAAAACTGAAGACGTGAAGAATCTACCCCCTATTGAGAAGTTGTGTGAGCCTACCACTCATCCTCCTATGGTAGAGGTACACTCTCTTTTAGATTTCAATGCAAGTGACATCCCTCATGGTAAGCCTCCTGATCAATGTTTAGATGAGCTTGATAATTTTATTATGAAGCAAAGTCACTTTAATGAGAGGATACAAAGTCAGTTGCATGATAATTCCTTTGATATCAAAAGTTTTCTTGATGTTCTAGGTAGAACAGTTAATGATGTTAGCTGTCTTGTGAAGCATTTTCATATGGTTCAAACTCAGCTTGAACAAATTTCTAATGTGCAAAAAGATTTGCTTGCTAACAATGCCAAACAGGATATACAGGCCTTCGGGATTAAAACCCAAGGTGGAACTAGCACTCAAGACCCCCTCTATCCAGAGGGGCATCCGAAGAGAATCGAGCAAGGTTCTCAAATGCAGGAAGAAGAAATTGTTAGTTCTCCGAAGAAGAAGAAGAAGCACAAAGAAGCTGACAATTCCAATGATCCAATTGCAAGTGAAGAGCTTGTTATTGATCCAAATGGTATATCTACCTCCGATGCTGAGACTGAAGACGGTGTTGAGCCTGAAAAGGATGGTGAAAAGAATGATCCACCCAACGTTCGAGAAGAATAAGCACCAGACAAACGCAAGAAGTACACTAGAGAAGACTTCATCGCAAGAAGACATGTGAAGGAAAGAGAACCATGGGTACATAAACCCATGCCCTTTACAGGTAAGTCTCTCAAAACTAAAGAAGAAGAGCATTACAATAAGTTTTGTGAGTGGATGAAACCTCTTTTTCTTCAAATCCCTTTGACTGGTGCTATTAAGTTACCTCCTTATTCGAGATACATGAAAGATATTGTTACTAATAAAAGAAAAGTTCCTAATGAAGCAATATATACTATGATTTCTAACTACTCTTTTAGTGGCAAGATTCCTGAGAAGCTTGGTGATCCAGGTATACCCACCATTCCTTTCTCCATAAAGAATAATTGTGTCAAGACTTCTTTATGTGATCTTGGAGAAGGAGTGCATGTTATTCCTTTCTCTGTTTACAAGAGGCTTTGTTTAGAGAAACTAATCCCTACAGATATCTCTCTTCAGATGGCTGACAAGTCAATAGCCGTTCCCATTGGTATTTGTGAGGATGTTCCCGTTGAAGTTGCTAATTGTTTGATCCTCACTAATTTTGTTGTGCTTGACATGCCCGAGGATGGGAGCATGTCTATTATTCTTGGTAGACCTTTTCTTAACACCGCATGTGCTATTATTGATTGCAATAAAGGAAAGGTTACTTTTAATGTGAATGATAAAGAACACACGGTGTATTTTCCGAAGAAGACTGACAAAAGGCATGGCCTCAACTCTATAGAGAATATCGAGACCGTGAAGATTGGTGATTGGGATTGTCCTCTACATTTGCACCACAAATATAAAACCATTATGGTGGGCACAATATCCATCAAAGTGAAGGTACCATGAATGCTTCATAGTAACTGAAACTTTTTTCCCTATTTATTGCTTGTTTAGTAGTAGGACTTGATCAACCTTGCTATTAAATGAGTTTTATATAAGTAAAAATTAGAGGTTGTTATGTTTGCATTTCTTTTAGCTTTTATCTTTCTTGCTGGTCCAAAGTTTTATATTTTTTGAAGCTTCGCGTAGCTAACCACTATTTCAAGTTTTCAGAAAGTTTTGCAGCTTTTTGAACCTCGAAATTTTTTCAACAGTGAAGTTGTCAGAAAAAATCCATAAAAATAAAATAAAAATTTCCATGCCGGGAGTGATCCAGAGGCTGACCAGGGGGGGAACAGCTGGCGCGACCTGCCCCCTGGTCGCGCCCACAGGCCCCATCTCCAGGTGAGTCTTCTTCCTCTCTCTCTCTTTCTCTCCAAAAACACGAGTTTTGCACTTCCCCTAGCGTTCTTGCTGTTCTTGGAGGCGATTTTCGATCTCTCTCTATGGCCTATCATTCGAGGTGAGATTTTGAGCAAATACTCCCTGGTATGTGACTCCTCCACCCCTCCAATTAGACATTTGATTGGTGGCTTCATTAGTGAGTATTTAGTAGCTCTTGGTGTTGTTCATATGAGCTTGCAAGAATGTGTAGAAATTTATTTTCCAAGTTTTGATGCAAGTTTATGACTTAGAGAAGTGGGTAGAGTAGTTTGCCCCAACTCATTTTTCTTAAATCCTTGTTTTTGTGAATTGTCAAAAATTTCAGAAATGAGTTTCTTAGGAAAAGCAAAGGGATGGCTTGGGAAGAAGAAGCCCGAGCATACTGATAGAGTAACTAGAGTTGCAGCTTCGTCCTCAGCTGCTAGGGTGAGCTACAATGACGATGTTGTGCCCCTGGAATTGCTGGAAGATACAAGCCCAGCACGGGCAATGATGTTTCCATGCAATGATTTTCTTGAAGTGGCAGGTATTAAGGAGGAGTTTGATAACCTTTGTGCTAATGCAGGTTTGACACGGCTGGCAACATGCCGTGTTACTCAATACCATAAACTCACCTCCTATTTTATTAACAGTTTTAGATATAACCATGATGCTGGTTTTATTGAGTTTAAAATTTACAATGATCTTTTGACCATGTCTTTGGAAAGATTTTGTGAAATAATAGGTGTGCCGAATGTTGGACGGACGGCAAAGATGAACACTCAGCCCACCGAGCTGAGAACGCTCTTCAACTCTCTTTGCAGCCAGGATACAAGGGATATCCGACATTCAAAAAATTTCAGCATCTTGTTTTCCCAGCTCAGGTATTTCACATATTATATTGCTAGAGGGGTATTAGCTCGTGAAAACACGAGATACAGTTCTGCGCCTGATATTGCTATCCTGGCAAATGCCCTCTCAGGGGAAACTACGTATAATGTGGGTGCCTTGATTTCTCGACGAATTGCCCTTAATGGCAACAAGGGAGATCTCTTTGGTGGCGTTTACGCTACACTTATTCTTGAGTCTCTTGAGCGCACCCCACATCCTGATGATGAGTCTTTTCATTTTATAAGCTTTGACCTTGCTGCTATGAAGAGGCATGAGTTTGTTACCAGGACTTTCGAGTTTGGTAACCTTATTTATATTCTGAGGTTTGGACTAATCGATATTCGGGAGATCCGTCTACCTGCTCCTTTTTGGTTTGATTCTACTCGCAGGAACGGATGGTCCTTCAACGTCATCCAGTTCGCTGAGTTCGTGGCCCAGCAGCAGTTCCATAAACCCATGGAGGGGGTTGTGCATGATGACGAGGAGGAGACCGTTACCCATTGGGGTGAAGGGTCTTCTTCCGCTTGGAGCGCAGAGCCTTCTTCGTGGCAGGATCCCAGGACTTTGGTCTATGCACCTGAAGCCCCGTACGACCCATGGACACACCAGTACTGCCATAGAGCTGGAGGCTCCTGGGGACCACAGTAGCAGATACCAACTTAGGCCAAGAGCCTAAGATTGGGGGGAGTACGTGTCCTTCTCCCTTTTTCCATTGTATTATCTATTTTATGATTGTTCGTTTTGATCTTTTCGAAGTTTTTTCCTGTTCTTCTTTGATTCTTTCTTTGCAAAAACAACAAAAAGATTTTCTCTTTCTTTTTCTTTCGTTTAACCTTTGAAAAATCAAAAAATATTTATTTTCTCTCTTTAGTTTGCTTTGTTGCAGAGTTCATCTCGAGTTCGTGATGGCATTTGCACTTGATTATATTTTCCTACGTTCGATCGTGCAAGTGACAAGGCAGTAATGACGAAGATCGACGAAAGGGATGCAATAAGGAAAACCGGTATGAACTGTTTTTGTTTCTACTTTTGTACATATGCTTGTACTTATGATTTAGAGACCAGCTTGTAGCGACATAGTGCTATGTTTACAATGCTTTCCCAGTAGTTCATGCTTTCTTTGTGGCTAATCTCAAATAGCTAGGGTACATAATGTGTTGTTGAAATGATTTACATGCATTGCATTGTTCATGGTTTGGCATACTGAAGTGGTATTTCCCTTTGGAGAATTCATGGATTGACTTGGCACATGCTTACACATGTTTAAGACTAAAAATTCTACTATGCCTTGATGATCTTTGAATTTCAGAATAGTTATATCACTTTCATGCCCAATTCAATGTTGCTTTGTCGCTCTGCATGATTATGACCGTTATTGCTCTCTAGTTGGTCGCTTCCCAGTCTTTTGCTAGCCTTCGCTCGCACTAAGCGGAATTCTCCTTGTGCATCCAAAATCCTTGAAAACAGTTATTCCATATGAGTCCACCATACCTTCCTATGTGGTATTTACCGGTCATCCTAACGAAGACTTTCTTGTACCATCTCGAAATTATTCAAATACGCTCATGTGTTCTGGCTTTGTTTTAGCTCATGAGGAAGTAGTAGGTAATTCATGATCTTCTTATGTTAGATATGTTTTATACCGGGATTGCATGTCTAATCTGCAAACCCCTAATACATGGAGGGACTGGCATGAGTGCGCCCAGCTCACAAAACATAATCACAACCAACAAACCCTCCTTCACGCTTTGTTTATGAGAAATCAGAAAACTTTGGTAGTGATACACAAAAGAGATTAAGGGGATGTGATCGTCCTCATCTTGGGAGCCGTTCCTCGAAACATGTCTAGCATAAGAAGTGATTGGGTTGTCTACTAGCATTCATTGACGAATCATGCACCTCCCAAAAACATTTTATCTCTGTTTTCAAAACCAAGAGCTCTGGTACATGTTTAGTCTTTCCTTCCAGCCACGGGATTTCAACCTTGCCATCAAAATCCACGGTTCGAGAGTCTCCACCTTCTTTCTTCAAAGCACCAACTATGACAGCATAATTGTCATTCTGAGTGTAATGTGCATTGTCCCAAAGTACTACATTGTCTTCTGCATGATTGTAGTATTACTTATTCTGAAGTTTTTAGTTCTAGTCTCCTTTAAAACTCTGGAGGAGTTTCCGCATTTATGTTTTCCTTCACTCATGGAGGCTAGCGAGATACCACTCTAATATGTTCAAGATATGAGAATTGTAATCTTGTCTTGATTTTCAGTAGCATATTATTTACCTTTAGTTTTTTGTGATTGTTCACATGAAGGAAGGATTTCTTCGTGCATTGTCCTTATAGCATTGTTTCAATACCTTCTAGACTTTGTTCATACTACATGCTTATATACATCTAATGAAGCAAAAGAGTTTGTCAAAGTTTTCTTTGTCGCGTTCAGTTGCTTGAACTGAATTGCTTGAGGACAAGCAATATGCTAAGCTTGGGGGAGTTGATACGTCTCAAACGTATCTAATTTTCCAAACACTTTTGCTATTGTTTTGCTCTCATTCTTGCATGATTTGGATGAAACTAACCCGGACTAACGATGTTTTCAGCAGAGCTGTCTGTATGGTTTTATTGTGTGCAGGAAAATGGATTTTTAGTTGTCTCAGAAAATTCCAGGAAAAATCACAGAAAATCCACGCACCCGAAGGACTAGTATACCAGAAGTGGGGCCAGAGGGCAGCCAGGGGGGCCCAGGCGCCCTGCTAGCGCGGCCCCACCCCTGGCTGCGCTAGGAGGCCGCCTGGGAGGGTCCTCCCCCTCCGGTGCCCTACTTCGCCTCCTATTTATTCCCGTGGCGAGAAAACCCCAGAACATAAGTCGTTTTCCCAATTCTCGTTGCGGAGCCGCCGCCACCCTCTGTTCTTCTCTGGGAGGGATAATCTGGAGGCTGTTTTGGCTTCCGGTGAGGGGAGATCATCGCCATCGTCATCATCATCACCACTCCATCCTTACTCCATGACTTCTCCTTCCATGTGTGAGTAATTCCCTGTTGTAGGCAAAGGGGATGGTAGATATTGGATGAGCTAGATCCTGTAATAGTTTATCAGATTGTTGGGGCATGTTGCCTATCATCGAGATTGGTGTTTATCATATTTGCTTCAACTTGTTGCTCTTAATGCTTGTCACTTTGGGCACGAGTGCCATGTTTTCATATCTAAACCCTATGTGTTTGCATGAATATATTTGTGTTCTTGATCCTATCTACGAGTTGTATGCACCTGTTATAGTCCATAACCGGCGATCCCAAAGGTGACAGCTTGGGACACGAAAGGGGATGGACTATAGTTTGAGGATTCATTGTATCCATTGATTGTTAATGCTTTGTTCCGGTGCTCTTTGACAGGAGCACCTTAATCTCCATAAGTTCCTTTTGGCCCCATTCGTAGCGGGATGGTAGGACAAAAGATGTTGTGCAAATTCTTATTGTAAGCACGTACAACTACCTGTGGTGTACTTGCCTAATGTTTGATATATGCCTAGATGATCATTGCTTCTCTGTGTGCCTTGCCCCAAGTTAAATACATGATGTATCTCATCCATGCAGCACCCAACCATTCATCTCCCTAGCCTACAGTGTTTTTAATTCTGTTGGTTACTAGTTGTTTGCTTTCGCTGTTTTACTTTCGCTGTTTCACCGCCGCTATTTCCGTTGCCACCATCACTTCCATATCGCAGTTACTATTAATATCTTGTTGCAAGTAAGTGTATCTCAGGTGCGGTGGAATTGATAACTCCACTGTCAAAGCTTGTGGGTATTCTTTGGCTCCCCTTGAGTCGAATCTATAAATTGGGTTATTCTTACCCACGAAGACTATCTCGATCCCCTGCAGTTGTGGGTTATTAGTTGGCTGCCCCACTAAATATTGAGACAGAAGTGTTGTGAGCATCGCAAGGAAGATCTCGAGAGAAAACCAACCCAAGTCCCAAACTGAGTTGAGAAATTCACAGAGACTTAGGTTGATATTAGCCGATATTTTTATCTTGGAGATCTGCAAGTATCCTAAACGGTTAGGCGTCGCCTCTCAAGCAATCGAAGAGAAATTGTCGCTGTTGAAGGAAGTTTTTAATGGTTTTGGAGATGTCCTGAATCATCTACCCCGAGTAAGAACTGGACAAGCTCGAGGAGTTTGTTGCAATGGAGAATAGGACAGAGAGAGTTTTGCTCCAGGTGTTCAATCACTAGTCCCTCCAACCCGACGAAGCACTTTGCAGAGTGTGAACTGGTTCACCAAACATTTTTGTGTCAGGCTCATTTTTTACTTGTATTTACATTCTGTAGTTACTCTGCGGCCCTTTTTCCTTCGATGTTTCCCCTCATCCCATTTACTTTCGGCGTGAGCATGTCTTTCATTGTTGTATTTCCATCGTGTTACACTTAGTTGTTTGTAGTTTCTATGTTTCACTTCTAAGTTTCGTAGAAATTTTAGAAGTGGTCATTCACCCCCTCCCCCTCTGATCATTTTTTAGCTTTCAATTGGTATCAGAGCCAGGCACTCCTTACGCTCTGTGTATTTTGGTCTAACAACTTGGAGTGTTGTCAAGAATGTCGTTTGCAGCTATTCGCTCAGGTGAACCTATTCATGTGTACAATGGAACCGACTACCCATATTGGAAGGACAAAATGATGAGAAATATCATATCCATTGATAAGGCCGCCTGGACAGTTGTTCAGAAAGGAGTCGATGTGGTTGACAAAGATAATCTTACTCATGATGAGATGGAGATGCTGAATCTTGATTCAAGTCTAGGTGTTCATCACAAATCACGTGGTTCCTGAGAAATATCATGAAGTGAAGAATATTCCTTCGGCCAAAGGTGTTTGGGACTATCTTGAGAAGATTGGTGAGGGTGTATCTACTCAGAAAGATGCTTGCATTGACACTCTCCGAAGAAAATTCCATCGGTTCAAGCGACATGAGGGTGAAAAGGTTGCCTCTATCTATAGCAAACTCACTGCTCTCTCCAATGAACTGATCTCACTCGGTGCCACTGATGTTACTAGTCACATGGTCGTAAGAACTTTGCTTCGATCACTGGATGATTCATTCTCTCACATTGTGTTGATGATCAAAGAGAGAACTGACTTTACAAATCTTGTATCTGCTGATATTCTTGAGACACTTACTACCTTTGATATGGAAGAAGAGAAGCGTGATGTCAACAGAACACGAAGGAGAACTCATGCGCTCAACGCCAAAGCCTCGTGCCACTCCTCTCATGATGCAAGTTCTGGTTTTGGAGGTGGCTCAGATGATCACGACAATATTGGAAAGGATCTAGCATTGATCATGAAACGTTTCAACCTCTTCCAGAGAAAGAACTCATCTTCACCAAAGAAAAGTTACTCTTCCAGACATTCAAGCAATTCCTCACATCACCGCTCATCATAAAAGAACTCACCAGCGAAGGATAATTGTTGCTACAAATGCAAGAAACCAGGTCACTTCATCGCTGATTTTCCTCTCTGGGAAATTGGGAATGGATCCAAGCATTCACACAACAACTTGTCTAGCAAATCTCATAGGTCGAGAAAGAACTATGAGTCAAAAAGACATGAGTCAAAGTCCAGAAGAGATAAGAAAGATGATTCTGATGATGATAAGAATAATAAGTATCACAAGAAGCGCGAGAGTTCTTCCTCGAAGTCTCATTCCTTTCATCACAAGTATTCTCACCGTGGCAAGGCTTATCTGGGTAAAGAGATAAACTCTAAATACGATGCATCTGGGACCAAAGCGGAATCAAACTCAGGGTCTGGTTCTGAGTCTAATGGTGTTGTTGGACTAGCATTTGCTTCTACCAAGGCTTCGAGCTCATTCTTCACCAACCAAAGCAATGAAAATGAAACTCCTTCTTATTGCTTCATGGCCAAAGACTAAGGTATACTCTTCTAAGAATTCCTACGATACTTCTGATGGATCTGCTTATGAAAATCACTCTAGAGTAAGCTATGCCAAACTTGCTAAAATTTCTTCAATACAACAAGCTTAACTAGATTCTTTGAGTGAAACTATTAAGAAATTTGAGACTTTGTTGATCGATGAGATTGAGAAAGGCCAAACTTTGACAAACGAGCATGCTTCTCTGAAAGAGAAGTTTGATGAGCTTTCCTCTCAGCATGATCTTCTCTCAGTGGACTATGAGAAGCTTACCTACAAATTCCTTCAAAGGAAAATGGCTCTCGAGAAACTGAGAGGGGTTCGTGAAGAGTTGGAAAATGGCAATATCACTCTCCTTGCTCAACAAGGCTCGGGTGATAAAAATGGTGCTATTTCACCATGCTTGACTTGTTTGGAACGAACTAAAATTGATTCTAATTCTAAGCAATCGAAAGGAAAAGAACCTATTATCATTGATGATACTAATCCCTCGGTTGAGGAAAATTCTGCTGTTACCAAGGAACTCCTCAGGTTGAAAGATTTATTTGTTACAGGAATGTTTAAAAGTGTTCAGGGACACCAGTACCTATGTGATATCCTAAAGAAGGACCTTCTTCATAGGAATACTCGAAAGGAAGATGTTGGTTTCGAAAGGAAACTAAACACTGATGGAACTTACTGGGAACCCGAAGAGTATCCTAAACCTGTCTGGGTTATAGCGAAGGAAAAAACCCATTGATATTGCTAACCTTTCCGGTTTCAACTGCAAAATTGATAAGGCCATTGTTAATGAATCACTTGATTCTGACTACAAGCTTATCAAAGATCAGGAAGGAAAGGTCTCCGCTGAATTCGTTGGTACTCCTCCAAAGAACAGTTTCTATAAGAGACAAATTTGGGTTCGCAAATCTCTCGTAGAAAAACTACCTGTTAACCGTTCTATGCAGGGAAAATCTACAGTACCTCCGAGACACTACTATTCTTTCGAAGAGAGAAATGATCCTATGGTACCTACATCAAATGTTCCCTAGAAGGAATACTATCGATTTGATAGAAATGTTTATCGCCATCGTGATAACAATGATAAAATTGCCTATACTTACGAGTACACTAACCCCTCATCGAGGAATTATGTTTATGTTGTACTTGATGGTTTCTACTTGCAATACTTCTGTTGCATCCACTAGTACATCTGCTCCTTCTCAGTCACCCGCTCGTTTGTGGGTGGTAAAGAAGAACTAATTCTTCTGCAGGGCTATGTCTCTGGTGGATCCGAATGGGTCATCGACAGTGGTTGCACTAATCATATGATCGAAGACAAAGAGTTGTTTACCGAAGACAAACTTACACAATCTTCACAGAGATATATTACCTTCGGTGAAAACAACAAAGGAAAAGTACTTAGTTCGGGTAAGGTTGCTATATCGAAGGATAAGCATATTGACAAAGTTATGCTTGTTCAATCTCTCGGATATAATATTATGTCAATATCCAAGCTATGTGATATGGGTATGCTTGTATTGTTCTCTGCTTCTCGCTGTGTTGTGTTTTCACATGATGAATATAAATTCTTCTTTGAAGGATATCTTAAAGGAGATCTTTACATTGTTGATTTTTCTTCAGGACCTGCAATTTCCACATGTTTAATGGCTGAAGCTACTTCTGGGTGGCTATGGCATAGAAGACTTGGTGATGTAGGAATGAAAAATCTTTAGACTCTTATCTAGAAGAAAAATATCACTGGTCTTGACAATGTGAAATTCGATAAAGATCGTCTATGAAGTGCCTATGAAGCTGGAAAGATAACCAAGAAACATCACTCAGCGAAGAAAATCTTGATCAGTACTCGTCTTCTTGAATTGCTCCATATGGATTTATTCGGTCCTTAAAAATATGCTAGCCTTGGAGGCAACAAGTGTGGTCTCGTTATTGTTGATGATTTCCCTCGCTATACTTGGGTTTTCTTTCTAGATGACACGACAAAAGTTGTACAGATCTTCAAAACATTTTCTAAGCGAGCTCAGACCGAGTATGAACTTACTCTCAAGCATATTCGAAGTGATAATGGTACTGAATTCAGGAATACTCATATCGAAGATTTTCTTGATGAATATGTCTTTACTCATGAATTTTCTGCTGCTTACACACCGCAACAAAATGGTGTGGTCGGGAGAAATAATCGAACTCTATGCTTGCTAAATACAAGACTCCTATCAGGTTCTGGGCCGAAGAAATTAACACTGCATGCCATATCATCAACAAAGTTTATCTCCCAAAGTTTCTGAAGAAAACTTCACATGAGCTTATCACTGGAAACAAGCCAAATTTATCTTACATTAGGGTGTTTCGTGCTCCATGCTATATCAGAGATATGAATGATAGCTCCAAGTTTTCCCCTAAGTCCCACGAAGGTTTTCTCCAAGGTTATGGCTCAAATTCTCACACATACAGAGTGTACAACTCCCATCTTGGTAAAGTTATAGAAACTGTAAATGTAAGGTTTGATGAAACTATCGGCTCCCAAAAGGAGCATTTACCTCTTAATCTAGATGAACTTTCTTTGGATGAAGTGATCCGGTCCATGGCAATTGGAGATATTCGTCCTATCAAAGGAAATGCTCATCAAGTCAACAGGGATGATGATGATCCAATGTTCCCACACATAACACGGGGCGCTGCTGATCAAATTCCTGAAGACAACGATGGACAGGACGAAGAAGAACCAATGAATGAAGAAAATGGTAAACCCAAAGGACAAGATGAACCCGAAGGACAAGCTGGCCCCAAAGGAAATCCTGAACCACAAGCAAATCAATTAGTACTATCTCGAGTTCGAAGAAGATTAGACGTTGATTCGATCCTCGAAGACATTCGTCAACCAGGTCGTCCCACTACTTGATCTCGTACTCGTTTGGCTAATTTTTGTGGAAATTTCTCTCTTATCTCCATGCTAGAACCGTCGAAATTTGATGAAGCTATGAAGGACTCAGACTGGTTGGTTGCTATGCTCGAGGAACTTAATCAGTTCGAGAGAAACAAAGTCTGGTCCCTTGTCGAAAGACCTAATCCCACGAAGCATAATATCATTGGTACAAAGTGGATTTTTTGCAACAAGAAAGATGAAGATGGTATTTTGGTAAGAAACAAAGCTCGACTATGTGCACAAGGTTACACTAAAATCGAAGATATTGATTTTGGTGAGACTTATGCTCCAGTAGCTAGACTTGAATCCATTTGTGTCATGCTTGCTTTTGAAAATTTCAATGGTATATTTTTATATCAAATGGATGTCTAAAGTGCATTTCTTAACGGTGAAATCGAAGAAGTGTATGTTATGCAGCCACCATGTTTTGAAGACCCAAAGAATCCATATTTGGTGTACAGGTTACGCAAGGCCCTTTATGGGTTAAAACAAGCTCCTCGTGCTTGGTATGAAACACTCAAGGACTCTCTTCGGAAGAAGGGAATCAAACTAGGAACAACTGACCATACTCTTTTCACTCGTGCATACAAAAATGATCTTTTTGTGTGTCAAATTTATGTCGACGATATTATCTTTGGTTGTACTAACCCGGATATCAGTGAAGAATTTTCCCGAATGATGTCGAAGAAATATGAAATGTCAATGATGGATGAATTGAAGTTCTTTCTCGGACATCAAATCCGTCAACAGAAGATTGGGACATTCATCTGTCAAGAAAAATATCTCAGGGATTGCCTGAAGAAGTTTGGTCTCGTTGATTGAAAAACTATCAATACACCAATTGACGGAGATCAACCCCGGCAAATCCCATGGTCAGGGACCCTGGGTTAGTCATAGAGATGGCACAGGTTGGACGATACTCGTCGGCTAACAGGAGAAGCACTTCCTGCTCGATATTATTACGTGAGGGGCGATTACAGTGAAGGCCAAGGCGAGTTCTCGCAAGGCTAGGATGAGTAGATGCGTATTGAGTTGAGATAGACGTCTCCCCTCCCAGCCTTTATATACTAGGCTAGGTCTCATGGAGTCCGTGCTAGGTTACATAGGTAGTTTCCTAATCCTAGTCCTGCCTTGTACGCCAAGTTGCACCTTCCATGTTAGTCGCGGACTCCTACGTCGGTGCTTGGTTGGGCCAATCGTGGGCTTCTCGCAGCTTCCCAACGGGCCTTCTGTCTTCATACGCACCAGGTAGCCTCACATGTAGGAGTCGTGAGGTCACCCCCTCGTCAGTAGCCCCCGAGTGCCCGGGGGACTCGAAGAGTCGCGTAGGGACTCGAATTCATTTGCACCTTTATTGTTCGTAAGCGTTGTATCACCACGGGTCGCTGGCAGTTTTGAGCCATGTGTCGGGACCCGGGGTTAGCGTATGCAAGTCCCGTTACAACACAATCATATGGAGAGCCAAGAGCCGTACCCACTTGTCTAAGAAGACAAGGCCAAGCACAGAACGCTCTCGGAAAGCATCGAACGTGAGGGGCATCCCGTCCAGGCCGGATGATCAACTGAGATGGGTCCTCATCGTCCGCACACAAGTCTAAATGATATGGGTGGTGAACTCCCATATTCATAGACAAGTCGCCTCAACCATACTCTCGATTGTATTATAACACTTACATAGACTTACTCCAGCCCGATCACTTAGTCGGGGTCTAGGGCGGGCTCGATCATACAACAAAGTGTGCACGTGACAGAGTCACGAGCAATCGCATCGCGATGCCCCAAGCTGCGCACATCTAAGGGCCACTTGGTGTATAAAAGACCGCCAGCCATATCACAACTAAGGTCTCGAAAACCCATACTAAGACATGCATGTTATAACCATACACGCAGCACACATGTCTAGTAGAAACAGCATGTATCATTGCAATTCTCTACAAAGTGTACAACTTTACTGATAACTCTTACAGAGTGGACACAGAGATCACGAGACCGTGATCCAACATTACATCAAACAAGCATGCGGAAGCAAAGTAGGTCTGAGTACAGACAAGTTTAACAAATGGCTTAGAGAAGCCTTATTTATAAACAAGCCCTTCACGAGGGAATCAGTCTTCTGACTGGGACTAAACTAGCTTGGTCTTCAGTCGTCGAGCTCGAGGAAGAATCCACCTTCGGGGTCAGTGGGTTCATCTAAAACATAGAATAAGCAAACGTGAGTTCAAAGTCATACTCAGCTAGACTTACGTAGGAACTATAATACTCATGCACATGTATCAAGGTAAAGGGAGGTGGGGTTGAAGCAGAAGTGCCATCTTTGACTTGGCTAGTCCTGAACTACGAGTACCAGACTTGAGGTAAGAAGCGTACACGAGTCCACTACATGTCTCCAACCAATTACACCACTATGTTGCCTTCCTCGACTTCCCACGAGAAAGCACGCCATAGTACTCACGGTTATCTTGGCAAGTTTTATAGTATCCATTGAAGTTGTCTAATAACCAGGCACATCTTTCCAAGTAGTCCCTTACCGCGGACGCTGCTATTCGAATAGTTTATTAACCCTGCAGGGGTGTACTGCTACACACATGAAACTATCGGTTACCGCCGAGAGCTCGTCACCCTTCAAGCGGGTGTCGGCGAGGATAATCTCCACAACTTTTACCTCACAGCCAAGTCAAGTTCAATGAAGACGCCTATCTGGGATGGTTTCCACATTCGTAACCCGACCGGTTTACCGAAGTGGTCCCAGAAGATGTGTGCATGGTGCATAAGTCGGTCTCGGTTGAGCCGTTCTCTCACCTTACAGCCAGGCCACAAACCTACCAGAACACCGAACTACTGCGACTCATTGAACTAAGAAGGGGTGAGTTAGTAGGTTGAGCGGGGGTCCGTTTGCCCAACATGTGGTAGTACTCTTCATCTTGGATCACCACACAAGAACTCGGTCTTAAGGCGGTGTTCAACGAGACAACCCACTGTGTACTCCTACACAACCTCTCATCGTTCACCTTGTATTAGGGTAGATTCACCAACACATTTCCACCATCATCAACATGTTTGCTACCATCCAAACTCACATAACAGTATCAACATTGTATCACTCTAAGCATGAAATAAGATGTAACAGTTGCAGGGGCCACATGATATCAATCAACTCCTACATCTGGGATTGTGGTTTGCTTACTACTGTGACAAAATGATAGGTCATGCAAAGGAATGGGTTCAACTATGCGGTAGAAACGCATCATGGTAATCATCCTAAACAATGCATAAGCGAGACTGAGAGGGAAGTGGGATTTTATCGACATGATCAATGGGGGTTTGCTTGCCTTGCTGGCGAGGTTCAGTATCGGGGTCTTCAACGAAGGGGTGATCTCGGGTTCCGGCTCCACCTCTATTCGACAAACAACACAAACATCGAAACAATAATAAGACAATGCTCAAACACATGAGTTGAAGGTTGAAACTTGATGTATGTGTCACTGATGGGTGAGTTGTTCCATTCAAAAGGAGTATATTGCAAATGAATTGCAAATTCAAACTCCAATTTGAATTTCAAAAGAATGCATATGCAATGTTGCCACTTTTCACCCAATTTTAATTGGTCAAACATGAAAACAGATTGCATATTCAGAATCCTTGCATTTTTCTGATAATGTTACATATATTATTTGTTGCATTTGGAGTTAAGATGAATTTTCTATGAATTTCCAAAGTTTCACATATTTTCTGCCATTTTCTAGATTTTTTTTAAATAGAAAAGCACTTATTGCATCATGCTGATGTAATGCTGGCGTCAGGGGGCCACTGACAGAGGGGACCCACATGTCATTCTCTCACTATGTTAATTAAAATGATTTAATCAATTTGAATTAAGCCAGAGGGGTTAGCAGGGGCTGGGCCCACATGTCATTCTCACTGCAGGTGGGGCCAGGGGAGATTAAGCTCTGGGTTAAGCTAATGACGCCGCCGGCGAGGCACTGTTCGCCGGAGCACGTCGGGATTGCGCTGCAGTGCACGGGAGAGGGCATGGAGGCCATGGCTGGGTTCCTGGGGTTCCCGTGCGTCGAACGGTGCAAGCTAGGGCTCGAGGGGAGGTGCAGAGCGACGACGGCGACGAACTTGGTGGCAACAGAGAACCGGCGAGGTCGGAAGTGGGGCTAGAGGCCACGACTTGAAGCTGGGATGGGCGCGTTCGAAAGCTTGCACGCCCGGGAGCCATACGCGCGCTCTTGTGGAGTCGATGAGGCACTAGGGCACCCTCGACGTCAACCGCGGCGGCGACGTGCTCTGGCCCTAATGGTGGATCCGGCTAGAGGGCAAGGGAAGGGGCACCAGGTTAAGGGAAATGAGCAGGAGCTCACCCTGGTTCTGATGGAAGAGACGGCGAGGCCGGAGAGGCTTAGACGGCGGAGCAATCGACGGCGAAGCTTCTCGGCGGCTGGAGCTTGACGATGACGATGGCGTAGGCTTGAGGGGAAATTGGGGCACCAGCTTCTGCGGAGCGACGAAGTTGAAGACGGCGAGAACGAGGGACGGCTTGGCTCGAGCTCTAGGTCACGCTCGCCGCGAGTTCCATGGCGGGGTGCTCCAGTGTTCTCCTCGGGTGTCGGTGGGATCGCATGGGAAGGGAGGAGAAAGAGAGCCGGGGTGGGGAAAGTGGAAGAGGGAGTCGAGGCCATCTCCCTGGCGCGAAGAGAAGGCTCGGGAGGGTGCCAGGCAGGCTAGCAGGTGCTTGCCAGCGTCGGCATGCGCTCCAGCGAGCTGCTTGCCCCTTCGGGGACGAAGACAAAAGGAGGGGGCAGGCCTGGGCCGTGGGAAGGTAAGTTGGGCCGAGAGGCCCAGGTAGGTGGGCTTCTTTCTTCTTTTTCTTTTCTTCTTTGTTTTGTTCTGCTATTTGTTTTGGTACTGCTAAATAAAATAGCAAACCATTTTATAAAATGCTGAAACTTTTTACATGTTCTCATAATATATTAGGCTAGCCACTTATAAAGTTTGGCACTTTTTAAAATTCAAATCATTTGAATTTTAAATCAAATAGGGGTTTTTGATTAATTCCAAGGTCCAGTTTGAATATTTGAAAAATCCATGAGCATGGGATGGCTACCACATCACTTTATATGTGATCACACTCATTTATGTTAGTTTTCAAAAGTCAAACAAGAATTTTTGGAGCAACTTTTATTCTGGCCATTTGAATTAAATTCATCTGGGGGTGTTCTCTCTCCCATTTCATTTTCTTTTTGAAATTTTTCCATGATGCAAGTGACTTGATCCTAGCACATGCCTAACAGAGGGTTCTGACACCATGACAATATCTGTTTTGAGGGATTGCTAAGCTGAAAGGGCCCAAGGAGTCGATTGGTCGAGCCTTGGTGAATTGTGCTAGTGACAAATACCACAGTAGCCCAATCAAGCCCACGTTCCTCGACGTGAACTTGGAACACTGGTTTCAAGCAAAGTCATGCCGCTGTAGGTCTTATAGGATCAATTGCTGCCAGTCTAAGCACATAGCCTGAGCACGTCCGCTCGGCTCTTTCTATCATGCGAGCGCATGGAAAAGTTCGGGAGTGAAATCGCTCTGCGGCAAGTCCAGGCCCGGCCGTTCTGCGCAGTGGGGTCTTACCTACACGCTAAGCTTGTGTGGCATCTGGGTACAGTGGGTCGTAGCCCAGGCATAGTTATTTTTTGTAGAGGCACGGAGCCTAATTTAGCGATGCACCCACTTGGAATAAACAATCAAGTTAGTTGTTTTAGTCGTCACTCACGGAGTTTATTGCGAACTCAGGCGAGGAAAATAAGATAGCACCCACTCGGAATGTCGTCGAGTGTGCGAGTAAGTCATGTTTGCTGAATTGCTGGATCTTTTTCTGCGAGTAATCACTCGAATGCTTTATTTTCTTCGGGGTGAGGGAGCACCCGAACTCAAGTAAAGGTACTCCCGATGGGAGTAATGATTTTGTGGAGTCAGAAAATTTGGACATATAGCTGGCTTTTGAAATCTTTTGGTTTTTGGCCAACTGTTTTTATTTTAATCCGTCCTTCTTGAGATGTCGCGCTGTCATACTGTTGGATGACCTGTGATGATGTTTGATTTCTTGATCCGTCGCGTCTTCTGGACCGTCATAATGATGGTTTGGACGTCGCTGCCTGTTTCCCGTTGGGTTTCCAAGGGTTCGTCTAGGGAACCGGCGATATTTGACGCGTCCTGTAAATAATGCTGACCGTGTGAAGGCATCTTTGTCTTGGAATTCGTAACGCCCGGACTGGCGGTCTTTGATGCAATGATGACGCCGCCTGGGCTTCTGTGTGTTTTTCCTCGTTTTCCCTTGGATTGAGCTATAAATGCTTCCTTTGGTTACCCGTCCTTGCCGTCCAGTCTTCGCATCCTTCTCTTCTTCTTCTTCTTCTTCTTTTTTCTTCATATGGCACCCAAGCGTGGTAGAGGTGTGGCTGGGCGAAGTCGTGGCCGCCGTGGTCGTGTTGGCCGCACTCCTCGTTCTTCACGAGGTGGACGCCATGGTGCCACGTTGTTGCTTTCTTCCTCTTCCTCCATGGAGGAGGGTTTTTGGCGCTATGACTTTCTTTTGCGTGTTCTTAGCCGGGATGCTGCCCGGATTCCCCTTCCCTTTTCGTTTGCCTCCATTTCTTCTGAGCGTAACTTGAAGGGTTTCTGGCTCCGTCTTCATGGGAGCTCCTGTTCTTCTTCTTGGGTGGAGCTTGAAGTTGATGCTTCGTCCTTGATCTTTCTTGGTTCTGGCTGGAGGACGTTTTCTCGTCGGCTGAATCTAAGCAGCGGGGACAGTCTTTGCTGTCGCTTTGACGACGAACATACTGTTATTATCCGTGCGTTTGACGCTGTTGGAAACCGTCTGGATCCGTACTGTGAGGAGACGAGCAGCAGTGATTCTGAAGGCTCGAGTGGTGGTTCGCCTGCTTCTCCCGTGTCTTTGTCTTCGGCTGATACCTCGGGCGATGGTGTTTGCTCTTCTAATTCTAAGGAAGAACTGGACGTCAAGCCAATCGTCAAGCGGCAACGGCAATAGGCGAGGCACCTTGTAAAACTTGAGGACGGCGAGCTTCTCCTTCGACTGGGCTGCTACTTTGTCTGTGATGATGCCCGCCAGGCTGTGGCACGAAAGTGCCAATTATCTCAGCATGAGCACACATGTAGAAGTTTGAATGTAACCCAGCTTGTAGTTCTACAGGTCCTTCTGTAATGTCAAACTATCGTTTCGATTTCTTTGTAATGAAACGCCTTCCACGCCTTTGTAATGAGAGTTGTCTTTGACTCCTTTGTAATGAGAGTGCCTTTGACTCCCTTGTAATGAGAGTGCATTCGACTCCTTTGTAATGAGAGTACCTTCCACTCCCTTGTAATGAGGGTGCATTCGACTCCTTTGTAATGAGAGTACCTTCGACTCCTTTGTAATGAGAGTGCCTTATCGGGTGCGCGCTAGCGCTCCCGATGGGACTAGCCCCTGAGGCTGCGTTTGATTTGCAGAATCGAGCGCAGGATTATGAATTTTTGCTTCACCGGTTTGTGGTTGTCTTTGAATTTTTTTCAAGTCTAGATCGGGTGCGCGTCAACGCTCCCGATGGGAGTGGCCCCCAAGTCTTTAGGCGATCGGGTGAAGACTAAAGAATCGTGCGCTTTTGCGACTTTCTTTTGCCTGTGTTTTGTCTTTTGGCGAGAGTCGCGTCTTTGTTGAGAATGACTTCTTTTAGGGGAGTTTTGTGGCTGAGCCCCGGGGTCTTAAGTAACAGTCGCGTTTGCGAGGATATCGTTTCTCGAGGGGAGTTCTAGGCTCGAGCCCCCGAGTGCTTTGTGAGTGAAAGTCGCGTTTGCGAAGATAACGTCTCTCGGGGGGAGTTCTAGGCTCGAGCCCCCGAGTGCTTGTAAGTAAAAGTCGCATTCGCGAAGATAGCGTCTCTCGGGGGGAGTTCTAGGCTCGAGCCCCCGAGTGCTTGTAAGTAAAAGTCGCGTTCGCGAAGATAGCGTCTCTCGGGGGGAGTTCTAGGCTCGAGCCCCCGAGTGCTTGTAAGTAAAAATCGCGTTCGCGAAGATAGCGTCTCTCAGGGGGAGTTCTAGGCTCGAGCCCCCGAGTGCTTGTAAGTAAAAGTCGCGTTCGCGAACATACCGTCTCTCTGGGGGAGTTCTAGGCTCGAGCCCCCGAGTGCTTGTAAGATGTTTTCGGCAACATTGCTTTATTCCTTTGAGTTTTTACATGAGTTGCCGATCAGTGTTGCTGCCGATGTTTTGATAATGCCTAGGCTACTTATGGTAGAACAAGCGTAGGTTCGCTATGTTCCATGGATTTCCCGCGTCCTCATTGGTCTTCGGATTCGCTAGTCTGTATGCTCCTCCTCCTATGACTTCCGAGATGATGAACGGCCCTTCCCATTGTACGGAAAGTTTGTGCACTTTTTCCTGTATTAGCCGTAGCACAAGGTCTCCTTTGTTGAACGATCTGGTCCGCAGGCGCCTGCTTTGATATGTACGCAGCTTGTCCTGGTACCCTTCAGATCTCGTGATGGGCGTGTCTCGGGCTTCATCTGCTACGTCTTTCTCATTCTGCAATGCTTCTTCTGCCTCTTCTTCTTCGTACCCTGAGATTCTGGGTGCTCCGAATTTTAGGTCGTGAGGTAGCACTGCTTCTGCCCCGTATATCAAGAAGAAGGGCGCATATTGGGTTAAGCTGTTCGGGGTAGTGCGTAGGCTCCATAGAACTGCGGGGAGCTCTTCTATCCAGTTACTTGCGGCTTGCTCGAGTGGTGCCAGGAGTCGCTTCTTTATTCCTCCGCACACTAAGCCGTTTGCTTTCTCTACTTGGCCATTGGACTGCGGGTGTGAGACTGATGCGTAGTTGATTTTGATGCCCAACTCCTGGCAGAAGTTTTGGAATTCTGCTGCTGTGAAGTTTGTACCATTGTCCGTGATGATGTTGTGTGGTACTCCGAATCTGAAGATGATTGATTTGATGAAGTTGACTGCCGTGAGGGCTGTTGAGTTGGTGATTGGTACTGCCTCAATCCATTTGGTGAATTTGTCGACTGCGACCAATAGGTGTGTTCTTCCTCCTTTTGATGATTTCTTGAGCGGGCCTACCATGTCAAGTCCCCATGTGGCGAATGGCCATGATAGTGGTATGGTTTTCAGTTCTGATGCTGGGGCGTGCGGCCTACTAGCAAATTTTTGGCACGCGATGCAGCGCCGTACAATATCCTCTGCATTTCTCATGGCGGTTGGCCAATAGAATCCTGCTCGAAAGGCTTTTGCCACGAGTGCTCGACTGCTGGCATGGTTCCCGCAGGTGCCTTCGTGGATCTCCAGTAGTAGGGCGTTGCCGTCTTCCTCATCTATGCATTTTTGTAGGACTTGGGAAATGCTGCGCTTGTAGAGTTGTTTGTTGATTACTGTGAATGCTTTGGATCACCGACTGATGCGTCAGGCTTCTGCGACGTCTTGCGGTAGGGTGCCTTCGATTAGGAATCTAAGAAAAGGTCTTGCCCTGGCTGGGTCTTCGAGTGCTGCTGGTACTTCAGCTTCGATTGCTTGGCTGTTTGTAGCGTCGGCTGCACTCGTTGCCGCCACCTGTGCTGGCTTATTTGTGTCGTCTTCCTCTGCGAATGCTTTGGGCGCTGCTGGCTTTGCTTTTATTGATCTCTAATTGATGCTTTCGAGAAAAACGCTTGGTGGTATTGGTCCTCGAGTCGACCCGATGTTCGCGAGTTCGTCGGCTTCTGTATTGTTTGCTCTGGGGATGTAGTTGAGTTCACAGCCGTCGAATCCTCCTTCTAGCATGTTGTAGAGCTTCTGGTAAGCTGCCATGTTGTCTGCGACTGCGTTACAGTCTCTCATCGCCTGCTGGACGACAAGGTTGGAGTTGCCATAGATCGATAGGCGAGTGGCACCGCAAGTCTTTTCCATGCGCATGCCGTGAATTAGCGCCTCGTACTCTGCTTCGTTGTTGGAGGCGTTGCTGAAATTGATCTGGAGGATGTATTTGAGCTTCGTTCCTTTGGGGGAGACTGGGACGACGCCTGCTCTGGCTCCTTGCTGTCTTTTGGATCCGTCGAAGTACATCGTCCATGAATTGGATAGGTCTAGGGGACCTGGTGTTTGGACTTCTACCCACTCGACCAGGAAATCTGGGAGTACCTGGGCTTTGATTGCTGTTGGGTGTTTGAACTACAGGTCTCGTGGGCTGAGCTCCATGTTCCACTCGGCGACTCGACCGGTCGCTCCTGGATTGTTGAGGATGTCCGCGAGTGGTGCGCTGCTCACGATTGTGATGGAGTGTTCGTCGAAGTAGTGCGATACTTTCCTGGAGGTCATGATGATGGCGAGCAGGAGCTTCTGGTAGTGTGGATACCGTTGCTGTGGCTTTGTGAGTAGCGTGCTGAGGTAGTAGATTGGTCTCTGGATGCTCTGGATTTTCCCTTATTTTTCCCGTTCGACCACGAGTATTGTGCTCACGACACTACTGCGTGCTGCTATGTAGAGATACAACTTTTCCCTTTCTTTAGGCACCGCCAAGATTGGTGGGGTAGAGAGGGTCTTCTTTAAGTCCGCGAATGCGTTGCTTGCTTCCTCGGTCCATTCGAATTTTTCTCCCTTTCTCAACAGTTTGTAAAATGGCAGAGTTCTTTCGCCCAACCTGCTGATGAAGCGGCTCAGTGTTGCGAGCTTTCTTGTGAGCTGATGTATTCCTCTGATGTTGGTTGGCCTTTGGATCTTGGCGATTGCTTGGACCTTTTCCGGGTTTGCTTCGATTCTTCGGGCAGAGACCCGGTATCCGAGGAGTTTTCCAGCTGGGACGCCAAACACACATTTTTTGGGATTGAGCTTAATCCTGTACTTGTTGAGGGCCGTGAATGTCTCGCGGAGGTCATCGAGTAGCGTGTTTGCGCTGTAGGTTTTAATGACGATGTCGTCCACGTAGACTTGAATGTTCCTGCCGATCTGGTCTCTCAAGTATGCTTGCATCATCCGCTTGTACGTGGCTCCTGCGTTTTTTAGGCCAAAAAGCATTGTTTGGTAGCAGAATACTCCATAGGGGGTGATGAATGAGGTGTGCTCTTCATCTTCTTCCTTCATCGTGATCTGATTGTATCCTGAGTATGCGTCGAGGAAGGAGATGAGGTCGCATCCTGCTGTGGAGTCGATTATTTGATCGATTCTTGGCAGGGGGAAGTGGTCTTTTGGGCAGTGCTTGTTGATGGGCCCATAGTCGACGCACATCCTCAGTACCTCGGTGTCCTTTTTAGGGACTAGGACTGGGTTTTCTATCCATGTTGCTTTCTTTGTCTCTCTGATGAACTGTGCGTCGAGTAGTCGATTGACTTCTTCTCCGATTGCTCTGCGTTTGGGCTCTGAAAACCGTCGCAGTGCTTGTTTTACTGGCTTCGTGTTCGGCTTGATGTGAAGTGCGTGTTCGCGAATTCTCGTGGTATCCCGGGCATGTCGGCTGGGCACCAGGCGAAAAATTTCCACTCTTCGCGAAGGAAAGTTATGAGGGCGGTTGCTTGCTCTTCTGGAAGGTGGGCATATAGGCGTACTGTCTTCTCTGGGTCAGTCGGGTGTACTTGGTGTGTGATCGTGTCGCTATCGACGTTGAAGTCGCGACCGAATTCCTTTGTCTCGCTTCTGTTTGCTAGTGGAAATAAGCTTTTGTCCGTCACCATGGCTATTTCTTTGAGCTGTTGTTGGGCTCCGAATGTGTCAGGGACTTTTTGGAAGTCGCGGTCGCACTGGTCCGATTTCACGAAGCTTCCCTTGACTGTGATGATTCCTGCAGGTCCTGGCATCTTGAGCTTGAGATATGCATAGTGTGGAACCGCCATGAACTGTGCAAACGTCGGTCGCCCGAGTATGGCATGATACTGTGACTGCCATTCGAGTACTTCGAACTCGAGTTCCTGTTTTGCGAAGTTTCGCTTGCTGCCGAAGATCACGTCAAGCTGTATTACCCCGATGGAAGTTGCTGCTTCGCCCGGGACTACGCCGTATATTGTGGTTCCTGACTTCTTCCACACTGATCGTGGGATGAACATCTTGCGTAGAGTGCTGGCGAAGATTATGTTTAAACTGCTGCCTCCGTCCATGAAGATTCTGTCCATGTCGTATCCTTCGATCTGCGCTACGAGCACCAGGGGTGCATGCCCAGGCCTTGGGACTGCGGGCGGATGGTCGCTTTGTGAGAAGGTGATGCTTGTCTCGGCGCCGCTCAGTTGGTAGATTTCAGTTGTCTTTAGGTCTTCGGTTGCTTCGGCCTGCAAGGTGTAGGCATCTTGCTTTGCTTTTGAGGGTCTTCCTTCTTGGATCATGCAAATTCGTCCCTGGGACGCGGGGTATTGCTCCTCTGTACTTGGTGCGGGTGACTGCATGCTTCTTCGAGTGTGTTTGGTTTCACGTTGCTTCTCCTCCTTGAGGCTGTTGGAGAGTTGCTCTAAGGTGTCCTCGACTGTCTTCAAAACAATGAATCGCGCAAGGTCCTTCCAGTTGCTCTTTGGTTGTGAGTTTGCTGGAGCTGGCGTGCCTTCTTATCCTTGAGACTTAGAAGATCTGCGAGGGGTCTTCTGCTCGGCTGTGGAATCTTGGGTCGAGTTCTATCCCGTCGCTGAGTGATTGATTGCGGATGAAGTTGGCGAATTCGTCTGGCCTTCGATCCGGGTCGTAGTAGTCTCCGGACTGGGTCTCGGAGTCGCTGTTTTGGCGTGTGGTGGGAGTCCGGGCGGCGGCGTTTCGTCGACTGATGGGCGAGTCTTCGGCCACGCGCCGTGACTCCTCGAGTGGGATCCTCGAGTAGCCTCCTTGTGCTTGTCTTCTGGGGCGTCGGTTTCTTTTCCGTCGGTGATGGATCTAGCAGTCGTCGAGGTGCTGGGCTTGATTCTGCTGCAGGCTGGGTGGTCCTGACGGGGTGACGGAGACGCTTGCGGTGAACTTGAATCTCTCGAGCGGATTGGATCTGGCTCGAGTCCTTGGATCTCGATCTGTTGAGGTCGGGACTGCCGAGATCGTGATTCCAACCTGTGTAGTTCCCACAGACGGTGCCAATTGACGGGGATCAACCCCGGCAAATCCCATGGTCAGGGACCCTGGGTTAGTCATAGAGATGGCACAGGTTGGAAGATACTCGTCGGCTAACAGGAGAAGCACTTCCTGCTCAATATTATTACGTGAAGGGGCGATTACAGTGGAGGCCAAGGCGAGTTCTCGCAAGGCTAGGATGAGTAGATGCGTATTGAGTTGAGATAGACGTCTCCCCTCCCAGCCTTTATATACTAGGCTAGGTCTCGGGGAGTCCGTGCTAGGTTACATAGGTAGTTTCCTAATCCTAGTCCTGCCTTCTACGCCAAGTTGCACCTTCCATGTTAGTCGTGGACTCCTACGTCGGTGCTTGGTTGGGCCAATCGTGGGCTTCTCGCAGCTGCACAACGGGCCTTCTGTCTTCATACGCACCAGGTAGCCTCACATGTAGGAGTCGTGAGGTCACCCCCTCGTCACCAATGCCTACGAATGTGCACTTAGATGTAGATGAGAAGGGAAAATCTTTCGATCAGAAGAAATATCACTCGATGATCGGTTTACTTCTTTACCTTTGTGCATCTAGACCTGACATAATGCTTTCAGTTTGTATGTGTGAATGTTTTCAGGACAATCCAAAAGAATCACATCATATTGTTGTCAAGAGAATTCTTCGATATCTTGCTCATACACCTACCTTGGTACTTTGGTATCCCAAAGGTTCTCATTTTTATCTTATTGGATATTCTGATTCTGACTGGGCTGGTGATTGTGTCGATCGGAAATCTACCTCAGACACTTGTCATTTTCTTGGTAGATCTCTGGTTTGTTGGGCTTCGAAGAAACATAATTGTCTATCAATATCTACTTCTGAAGCCGAGTATATTGCTGCTGGATCATGCTGCACTCAAATTCTCTGGCTTAAGCAAACACTGAAAGATTACGGTATTCATGTGCAGAAAATTCCTCTATTATGTGACAACGAGAGTGCTACCAAAATTTCTCATAATCCTGTGCAAACACTCTTGAACGAAGCATATTGATATTCATCATCATTTTCTTCGAGATCATGTTCATGGTGATAAGCTGTTGGAGCTTCTCTACATACCTAAAAATTTGGAAGCTTTCTCTATGGTATATATATGTTTTCTTCCCTTAGCGTAGTGACGAGGGTGTACCTCGGCAAATCTCATGGTTAGGTACCCTGGGTTGAATGAAGGGGAAGGAGTGCGTAGTTGGTGATCTCTTCAGCTAACAGAAGACATGGATTTACCCAAGTTCAGGGCCCTCGATCGGTAAAACCCCTACTTCCTGCTCGGTCTATTATATGAAGGAGGTGTTTACAAAGATGGATCCGACGAGATTGCTCAATCCAGGAGGTGTTGCTAGATGTATTGCGATGTCCCTATACGCCCCCTCTCCCAGCCTTTACATACTAGGTTAGGTCCCGAGGAATCCGTCTAGGGTTACATGAGATTTCCTGTTCTACACAGTCTTGCGCGCCAAGTCTTGGACTCCTTGTCGGTCTTGGACTCCAAGTCAGTTCAATCGTCGGTGTCTCGGGTGGACCCAGCAGGCTGATGTTGGTCCTCCCTAGGCTTCTAGGGGGCAACCGGTCTTGACACGTACCAGGTACCCTCACGAAAGGGAGTCGTGGGGGTATTCCCTCGTCAGTTGTCCCCGAGTTCCTGGGGGACACGAAGAGTCGCGCAGGGACTCCAATCTACTGTATCTGAAAGTGCGTGTCATCGGCTTTATATGACGAAGAGTGATCTTGTATCAATAACACTCATATAACAATCAATGAATCGTGAGGAATGTTCAACTAAAGGGCCTAAGGCACTCGACGGGTCGAGCCCCAGCGAATTGCTCTAGTGGAAAATACCTCAATAGTTCAATCAATCTCGAGTCCCCCGACTCGAACCTGGCGAGACTGGGGTCAGTAAGATTCACACCGCGGAGGGATTACATAATCATACTGCCAGAGATGTATTTTTCCTGACCCAATGCGTCAGTTAGGATATTCTTCACACCTTGGGTATGTGATACGTCCCAAACGTATCTATAATTTCTTCTTGTTCCATGCTCATTTGGGTGACATTGCCATGTGTTTTGCTACACTTTCATACCTTTTTACACATATTTGGAGTAACCTACTAACTCAGTGCACCCATTGTCAGTTTCTGTCTACTAATGTCTGTGAATTTCAAGTTTTTACGCATATTTACAATGCCCAAAAAATTCCAAGAAAATATAAAAAATCAACGTAACAGAAACTTCCATAAGACCGAAGGGCAGCCGGAGAGGGCCACCCCCTCCCAGGCGGCCTAGAGGCCGCCTGAGAGGTGGGGCCCTCCCATGGTGCCGTCCTTAGGCCTATATTACCTCCTCAATACAGAAACCCTGAAGAGAGACCCCGCATCGCGATTTCCACCTCTATTCCGCCACCGCCGCGATCCCGAGATTAGGAACGCCATAAGACCTCGTCCCGGCACCCTGTCGGAGGGAGGATTGATCTCCGGGAGCTTCTCCACCACCATGAGCGCTTCCCGGATGTGCCGTGAGTAGTCCCCCTTGGACCATGGGTCCATGACCAGTAGCTATGTGATGTCTTCTCTCCAATCTTCTGCTTCAATTCTTAGCCCTTGTGAGATTCCCTACATGATCAAGGCGTATATGTAATTCTTTCTGCTATTGCTATGCTGTGTTTTCTGGGATCCGATGGATTATGAGATTATATTAAGATTGTGATTAGTTATATATTTGGTTCTATTTTTATATTTTGTTCTTGAGTAATTCTTGCATGTTCTTCATTGATTTTTATTGCTTTGGACAAGTAGTAGATAGTAACTCCAAGAGGGAGCGTTATGCTTTATTGTGGGTTCATGCCCCACGATATCTAGCTTGAGTGACAGAAACATGAGACTAGGGGATGTGTTTTTGCCACCAGGGAGAAAACAACGGTGCTTGTAACCGCGGTTGCAAAGACTGTTTACCATACGCAAAGTTTGTTAATGCAGTTGTCTGTTGCTTTGGGTTTACACTTTGGGTGGGGCTCGGAACTTAATACCAGCGAGATGTTCTAAATAGATATCTCAAGGTGGATGATTAGTGAGTAGATGCTGATGAATAAACGGTCTACTTTTCTTGGCGTAATGCCCATACTTTTGAGCCTCTAACTTTCTTGTGGCATAATTAGCATTGCGGTGCGTTTATAATTCTGTCAATTGCCCAGCTGTAATTTGTTCACCGAGCTTAGCTGTTTTATTTTCTTTCGGGAGAGAGACATCACTAGTGAACATCATGGGACCCCGCTCCATATTTCCACCAGTGTTTACACCTCAAATCTTTACTGCCTTGTTTCCTTTCAGTTGCAATCACCATCACTATTTCCACTGTGCGTTTGATCCTTTGTAAACGACAAGGCCGGAGAGATTGACAACCTCTCTGTACTCGTTGGAGCAAAGTTATTTCTTTCTGTGTGTAGGTCCACGTCAACCTCATCTCCTTTAGGCAACTTAATCTCTGGCGCCGTTGACACCTATTTGCAGAATTCGGAGTCCTCCTGGTACGATAACCTTGGTATCTTCACCGAGAGAAAATTGTTGCTATCTACATCATAACCTTCCACTTGGGGTAGCCAAGGAGGAGCACTACTTCAGTGCCATCAAGCGAATTTCTGGCACCGTTGTCGGGGACTCCAATCTTCAAGATAGGGAAATTGCACATTATCTTTTACCTTTGCTTTTTAGTCTTGTTAGTTTACTTTCTAGTTTTTGCTTTAGAGTCTTATACCAAAAACCACAAAAAAATTAGTTATTTTGCTTTTAGTAGCTCTTTCTGTTTAGTCAGTATGTCTAAGTCCTTTGCCTTTGGTGTTGCACCCGAAGGAGAGATTCTCACCTTCAAACAAAGGGGTGGAGAAAGTTTGAAAGATGCTTGGTATAGAATTAATAATTCTCAAAATAGAGCCATGAAGAAGCAATCCACCACTATCTTGCTTAGAAGTTTTTATGTCGGTATTAATTCTTGGAATAGGTTTGTTTTATACACTGCAATTAATGGGAATTTCTTGGAATCCCCATTTTGGAAAGCCCTTAATGTTATGGAAAATCTTTACGGAAATCTCCCTATTGCTAGCACACAGTAGGACATTACTTTACCTCACATTATGAGTAAACTTGATAGGATAGAGCTAGAGATGCCAAGCATGGGTAAAATAAATGAGGTAGATCGTAGGATTTAAGGGAATTTAAATAGACTTGATAGCTCCATGCACAAAATTTATAAAACTTTGGAGAGCCTTAAATCCCATGATATGGACCCATCTAGGATTGAGGATATTATTGAAATTTTAGGAACTACTCCATCTTCCATCAAGAATAAAAAGGTAGAAACCCCCACAAAGAAGGAACCTAAGTTCGTTTACGTACCCAAGGTTCCTCGACCCAAAACAAATATACCTATTGCCAGGGGTGTGGAAAATGTGAAGACCTTGGAAGAGATACCCCTCTTGAATAGAATCAGAAATGAAATTCCAATTGGTCTTACTACCTTTCCTTTTGTTCCTAGAAGTGTTATCACCAGACCTTTCTTTGAAAGTCCTCTTAAGACTAGTTGTACTATTCAAGAGATTTTTGATGATCTTGATGATGGTTCAATTCATACAACTTGATCTTTTTGCATCATGCCTAGCTAAAAGGCATAAAATAAAGCGCTTATTGGGAGGCAACCCAAAATGATTTTATTATCAGTTTTAGTGGTCTTGATGCTTGTTACTACTGTAGCAACATCATTGTATCTTTATTTTCAAGCTTTATGCCAAGTTTTAGCGTCCGATTGCAAGAAAGTTCAAAAATTGTGACATGCTGTCCAGAAACAAATTCTGTTTGCTTGACGGAAAAATTCATCATAAATCACCAGATCATCTTTTTATACTAGTAAGCGTGCACGTGCAACGCACGAATAATATCAAGATTTATTTTTTTATCATTCATCTAGTTAGGTGGAAATTATTTAAATAAATCAGATTTTCCCTAAATTGAGTGCTTTGTAACTGCAGTTGAAAACCTTTATAGCTTTATGAGATTTAGATACATTAATGTTTATGCTCATGTCTTTAAATATTCAAAACAATCATCAGCCAAGTAACCAGCAGAGAAGATTTACAACAGCGTTAGACAATAGAAGACCTAAGACTCCGCTCTTTTGCAGAGGAAATATACATGATCTCCGGTACTTGAGCTGATAAAAACTCAATCAAAATTGTTGCTTCACGCAAAGAACTACAAAGAAAAAATATGGAAATATACGATATATTTCGTGTGGGGATCATATTCTGGTGCCTTATATCATGTTGTGATTACAAGGTACGGTTAGCTGGAAGATTGGATGCCAGATCCGGCAGAGAGAAGAGCCACCATCCAAGAACACAAGAATGCATACTTTTAGTCGTCCTTTTTTGTTATTTACATGGAAATCTATTTACATAGTCTAACTTCTTAGCTCTTTGCATGCATGTATTTCAGAAATTCCTGCTGTACAATTTTTGCTTCAACAACATTTCAGTTTTGACAAAAAAAAATATTCTTGGACAAAGAACTTACGTCAAGAAGGTAGCCACCGACAAGCACGATTTTACACACAAGCATGCATACTTTTAGCTGGGTATAGATTTTAAACCATGAGGAAAGAGTGAGAGTTGAAATGCTCACTTTCTTTACGATGGTTAAAAAGCTCGTTACTGGACCTTTCTATCAACTGACAAAATTGCTATGTCTATCAAGTCTTGAAGACAATGAACAGAAGTGCAGATTATATCCATTACATCAATTTCTGATAGTCGGATAGACTAAAATCCCATCTAGAAAAGTAATTGCATGATATACGAAATTAATAAACATAATATATACTCCATTCCTTTTTACAAGACGTTTTAGACATCAATATTAATAGTCTAATCGTCTTATAAAAGTGAACAGAGGAAGTATTTAAAGATCTTAGTTGGCGTATTCACCTACTTGATGTGCACATGAGCACAAAGCTCTGCCCCAAAACCTTTATTATCACCTGAAACTACACAACTAATGTTGAGACAAAGTAGATACACATAGTTTTCGACACACGGTGAAGACACATGGCAGTAGAATTAGTATGCTATGGAATGATAAGTTGTTTGTGATAAAACAAGACATGCAGTAGCATTAGGGGACTCACTTGGCAGCTCTACAACCTAATTCAGAGGTATTGACACTCATCGGAGTTGTATTAGTGAAGCAATTTAAACCAACAGAAATGCGAAACATGTGCACTAAGTAGATTTCAATTGGCAGCTCATCATCATCGGGGTTTTATATATTGGCGAAGCAATGTAAACAGAAGAAGGCAAGATTTGAAGAAAACATAAGTAGTTTCAGCAGTACGTAATCCTATGCTTACTTAGGTGAATATTTTTGTAGAAATATGGAACTAATAAATACTAAAATTGTGTACATGCTTACCAGGCTTAAAGTTACACAGAAAAGGTAAATAACCATGGATATGAACCAACAGAACCTTCTCACTTTTCCAGATGAAATTTCTCTAAGCACAACTTTAAATTTTCACGATCACTAACTGGTTATCTGTTTATTAATTCCATAGTTACTTTAATCCCTTGGAAATTTTATTTATAGTTTAAAACAATAACATTCTCAATTCTAGCGGGCGTTGTAGTGATGACCTACAGGTCTAAACTAAATTACCAAAAAATGCTTTAGGCGTAATTTATTTCTGTAGCTTGGACGTTGATAGAGACTGAACCACCAACTATATCGGTATCACAGGGTATTACAGTCTGTCCTCCTCCATCTTACTTGCACAAGGGGGCATCATTTCAGTTAACAAATAATCGGTGAACAAGCATGCTATGTAAATCCACGGTAATTAAAAAGAAACAACTCTTAATCCCTTTTCAGTAATTCTACAGCCAAAGAATTAGATTTTTAAAATCTTTTTCCAATAAGAAATTTTTATCATTGTGCCATGTTTTAACAAGTAACCCAACATAAAGGTTAAAATCTACGTAAAAAATGCATTTAAGTTGTAAGACTTTGTGAGAACACTCAACGGCCTTTTTTGGTACAGAAGTAAGGTGGATTGCCATGTCCAACCATATACATTTAAGGGTAAATAATCATGAATGTGAGAGCGAGTTTTAGCACACTGCGAGAACCTGATCTCAAGCCTCATCAAGAGCATTTAAATGAACAAAATCAATGAGAATTAGTTATTACTAGTCATCACCCCGTGCAACTGCACGGGCTAGCTATGTTTTTATAATACATAAAACACATATAGCCACTATAATAATTTGGAAGATATTACTTTTAACATATCCTCCTCGAACTAACTTTAATTTTTTAACTTTATTTCTTATGTACTTATATTAATTGTCTCCAGAAACAAAATAATACTCCCCCCGTCCAAAAATAATGTCACTAACTTAGTACAACTTGGTACTAAATCAGTGACATTTATTTTGTACGGAGGAAGTATCAATTAAGCATGAATTTCAACTGAACATTTATAAGTTTGATTGAATTAAAAGTTAGTTATGTAAAGCGATCAAAAAATTGCAGCATTGACACAATGCCTCCCCCCTCTTTCTTAATCCCCCTCCAGATTTTATTTGTTGGGATCTATAGGAGCTTTAATATGACATAGTAGTCATGTACTTTTTTTTTCTACTCCCAATTTATTCGGGTTGTGTGAGGCCTTAATATTGTGAACTCTCTGCCATGAATTCAGCCATGGGGTATTCAGTCATTGTTGAAGTTTTTGGACGACAACATATAACATAATGTGAATTAAATGCCAAATACATATTGAAGCTTCATTCATGTCAAGAAAATTGAAATCACTAACAAACATGATATGTTAATAGACGGGCCATATACACATTGCACAATAAGCACAATATTTGATTGTGATTTGTGCATACTCAAGCTTGTACAATGAATATTGCAGCAATATTATATCAAGGCTATCCTTTCGGAAAATTTATTCCTGAGTCTGGATGATACAGGAGAAGTCATGTCTATCTTAACTTTTTATGGCTAATGAGGAAACCAAAGAACAATTGCTGACGTCTCCATTTACTTCTCAACATAAGAATTATGATCACTCTCTGCGCATATGCATTTTGGTTCCTCATACAGTAGTGTCATGTTGTGTCCGTTGATGCTCATGCTCAAAAATACATATTTCAGATACAAAATTAGTTGATAAAGGAGAGTTAAAGGTTATTTAGTTAGTGCAAACTTCTTTTCTCGGTGGTTTGAGATCAGTCACGCCAATCTGTATGAAGTTGTATCTTGAAAGATTAGTTAATATAAATAGCTGGTCAATGTTAGCCTATAATAAACTAATTAATGATCCATGTCGGCCGACTACAACTACATAACTACTCCCTCTGTATCATAATATAAGACATTCTTGCAGTTTATTTTAGCTAATAAAAATGTCTTATATTACGGTACGAAGGTAGTAGTATTTAATTCCCCACTATAGTTTTCATTCTCTCTAGCCAAGGGACACATTTAACTGAGTAAACCGTTGTGCATAAATAATATAGATTACTCCATTTGAAATAAAAAGAATCCATAGATTAGGCATAGATATATTGCCTTAATTAGAAGTAGGAAGGAACGATATATTTTTCTATAGATAGAAGATACTAGAAGCAAAAGCGCGCTTTGCTGCGCCGTAATTTTTTTAAGACCATTTATTAATGATATATTTTAGTAATCATCCTTTGGTATATAATATATAACTGAAATAAATTATTGAAGACAAAAAATTGATAAACTGCTTGTCAAAAAATATAATTATTCATATAGTTTAAATCTATGGTGTACCAACAATTATACCATAAGTTTATTAGACAAAAAGCATAGTTAAAATATAGTTTTATTTAAATAAATAAAAAATACATCACACAACCAAGGGGTTGGACCAAGTCAAAATTGTCAACCCAATTGCAATGTAAGACCTCAATTGAATGAGAGTCCTTCAACCCCTAGGAGGTTTAGTAATATAGAAGATTTCTATGATATGGATAAGGGCATATACAAAGCATAAAATTTAGCGTTCATAAGCAAGGAATCGTACTTTGTATGTCTTTAAATTTATTCATATATAAGAAAGTGTCACGGGCTGGGGGTGGATTGGATCGAAGGTTGTAGTTGTGGTCAGTTGGAGGCTTAGGGCGATAGCCCCGTCGACCTATGATCGGAGAAGGAGGTGAGGAGGGGCGCCGGGGCGCAGGAGCAAGAGGTGAGAGATTGGATTAATTTCTTCTTGCTTTATTACTCAACGTGGGGTGGACTTATATAGTCCAGTTACAACTTGTAGTCTAAGAAACAAACTCTAATTATTTGGAAGTAGCAGGAAAACCTTCTACGGGACGAAACCTTTCCACTTTCCAAAACCTAACACTACTAAAGGAAAGCAAGCAATACGTATATCTAAATTCTAAACTCCTGGTGCATCACGTCTTGGAGTTAGGGTCTGGTGCCGACTTCCTCCTTCGCTGAAACATCTTACCCCACATGACAGAAAGGCTCTTAATTAAGCTCCCAGCAAGGTGTAGAAAAAACGTGAGAGATCCACAATGTTGATTTTTACAAACAGCAACCCCTATATATACACGGGGAAATGTTATTTCCTGGGAGAAAAGAACTATGGGAAGCATCACAACACATGGAAGTAATTTAGTCTTTTACTGGAACAGAAGTAATTTGGCATGTCGATTGGCCGGACATATTTTCAATAGGCTTTCTTCTTGTTTAATTAGACCTGACTAAATGTTGCGCAATATAGCTCTCTAAGAGTTATCTAGTATACCTCATCAAGTGACTTATGTACACATAATGAAAACTGGATCACATACTTAATTAAACCCATACAGGAAATTATAAATATTGGTAGATTTTTTATAGGCTCTATTCTAACATACCATGAAGCAATATATTAAACATTAGAGATACCACCTATTCCAGATTGTCTACAATGTGCAATGGGACTATTTTCTTTTAAAGCCATAACATCAATGGAAGAACTGGAATGTAAAATTGTGGGTGTAACATGAAACGATCTTAACATGGTATGCGTAAATATATTGTCCGCGGTAGAGAATTTAAGGATATGTAGCTACTTTTGTATTGAAGGGAGTAGGAGCAACCGGCAACAAATTTGAATGGTGTCGAGGAGGTGAATAGCTTCACGCTTTCCCTTAGCAGCGTCACCGATGGCGGCAGCCACCCGATATATATCGAACAGTTGGCTTTAATAGTCCACTGCATCAAACAACGTGGGATAAATTCATGAACTGAAGAGGCTAGATATTGATGCGTGGTCAGAACTTGGAAGGTGGAAAATTTTAAAGTATGCAGAGCAATGGGGTCAATCTGAAAGGTGCAAACGCTACTACAGGGAGTGCGTGCTGCCACTAAAGGAGATGCAGACCACCCCTGCTGGTTGTCCTCATTACGTACAGTGCATGATCAAGACTGGAACAATGCTGATAAATGGGCATCTACAATACCTATTTCATTAATCATACGTTTGAGATTAATCAGATTTATTTACTGGGAGTTCTCTGATTAATAGAAGGAATCTGTTGGTTAAAACCATGCCGCCATCAGTCTGCCATAGTTCCTCCACTTTTAAGCCTCAGCAACAATGGTTGCTGTTTGATCCGATTCAAACTGCACTCGACTTGCCTCCTTCTCCACTGTATCTTCAACCACGAATTGCCGTTTCGGCCCGTATGGGGAATTGAACTGTATCCTCAACCACGAATTGCCGTTTCGGCCCGTATGGGGAATTGAACGCCCTCCTAAGACAACATGGATTGCATCGTCCTTGAGCAGCTGGGATAATGGAGATTCAACGGTGGGAGAGGCTAAGTTGGATCGCTTTGATGATTGTAGCGTGCAGACTGCGGATCGGTCAGGAGGAATAGGATCGGATGAGGAGCAGCGCTAAGGCTTTGTTCAAGGAGTTTTTTTTCTAAAAGAGTTGCACGTGGGACAACAGTTTAGGACTCTTAAGGTACCTTATCCTACGGCTGTACATAATTACTTTGAAAATCGTACGGACAATTTGTTCAATCTTGAGGATTAACGTGGAGCCTCTTATGGTGCTTCCAATTAGTAAATATAAGATAAAAAAAGGCCATAGCACTTCTCTGTCAATCGGTGATGTGATAGACAATCGGTGCCTTTCGACGGTGGACGTAGGAAGAATTGTAGGAGGTCCTCGATGGTCCAGCTGAACGATGGCATCAAATCTGAAATCCAACAGCTTAAGTAAACCTCAAAGTTGAAATATCACAGCCTTGCATCTATGTAGCACTTGCATTTTGCACTGAAATTTTTACTTCTTGCTAATGGATCAACCCAACGATCAGTGGTAAGACAATAAACAATTTAAAATACCCACAAGGGTACTACATTCATAGTTTGTTGTTTGTAAGAAACATACTTGCAATGGTAGAGATAAATTTGTTTCACCTGAATGAGAGGTTTTTTATATTCTGGAAACTTGTTAGCTTGGAAATATCTTTGCTCATGTGAAGTGATACATTAATGAAATCTTGATATTCTAAGTGAATAAGTAGAGCATATATAACTGCAAGGTGGAACCCAATAAAAAAACAATAATACGATGAAGATAATCACAAGAAAGGAACTCCAAACATAATCAACCAGTAAAAACCATTGAATCTTGCGATAAAATCTTTACCTCACAAATGTAAAAGATGAGTGCTCTAAATTGGAACCTAGGCGAAAGGAATAAGTAGATCAAGGATGCAGTGTTGTGAATGTGTGATGTATGTAAGACATAAAAGCTATTTTCTTTGTAGATAAAATCGCTAATGGTAAAGCCTCCTGAATCCTGATTCACCCAGGGTATGCACAAGTTGTATGCATAATAATATACTTATCTAAAAGGGACGCTAGACTATTTTATTTTTAAAAGCGATATTCCATAATTTTTATGCAAGTGATGTACAACAAAACATGGCCATCAGCTATCTACTGCTAGTAGTTTGGATAATGAAGTAATTGTGGCACCGCTAGTATGTCCATGTCGATTACCCCAGGAGGGTGATTTGCAGTGCCTTCTTACTACATGATAAAAGAAAAATATTGGCAGCTATATGATTATATAGTATGTACGAAGGCATTGGTGTGTGAGCTGTAATTACATACCAGCGGACTTCCGGAGCAGTTATTCACAGGAGACACATGCGCACAACACAACAACGGTAGCCGAAATCACACTAAGGACACACACATATCTGCAAGCAAGTATCGCATACTTCAATACTGAAACTATAATCCGAGTACATGTCTGATGAAGGGAAATTACTGAAGCAACGGTTAAATAAAAACTGCTACTCATAAGAAATTTGTATACAATGTTCCTCATACCTTGGAGGAGAGCTCGTCTGGTCATGGGTGTCGTCGAACTTGGAGCCATAGTAGAGGAGGTCGGGGCAGCACTCCCTTCCATGGTTATGGTGTGGTTATGGAGCACAACCAGACCCTTGCCTTCCTGCGGTTGCCACTTGCCGACCCATAGATCCTCGGACACCGGACACAGGCACGGGGGTGGAGCAGCTGTGGTGGATGCTGTCCCGGGTGCACAGTTGCGGTGAGTCGTGGCGGACGGAAGAGAGGTCGCTGTCCAGGCGGTCGCCGAAGGTGAGCGAGGTCCCGCCAATGGGCACGTTGAGCGCGAGCTGCAGCCGGCGCTTGACAGTGTGCGCGTTGTCGCCGCGGTCCAGGTCCATGCCCAGCATGCACCCGGACTCTGTCTGCACGAACACCCACCGCATGCCAGCCGGCGGCGGGGAGGGAGACGGCCGCGACATCTGGTTCTGCTGCCGCTTGGCCGCCGCCTCATCCCGCCGCGCCCCGGCGCCGAAGAGGCGCCTGAGGAGCAGCGCCGACACCTGGCTCTATAGCGTGTTCTCCAGGTTGGGGACATGACGGCGACGGCGGCCCCCTTTCCTCCTCGTTTGGTGTGCCCGCCGCACGCCGACGCCTTCAGAGAGAGGGGAAGGCGGAGAAAATTGGCATCTGTTGCACAAAACACAGAAACAAAATAAAAGTTGCACCTACCACAGGCTTGTCGCTATGACATTGCAGCTGGCCCATATTACTCATTTAATTTGCAAACAGCCTAGGCCCCACCTAGCCCCACCACCTCGAGGTACATAGAAAGAACAATCAAGTAAATGAAAAATATCACACGAGCGCATATATGTGTTGCTCAAATTGCTTGCGCATATCTAAGACAGTTTTTGGTTAATTTGTTGTCATTACACTGTTATTGGTATATTGTTATATAATTGTGTTGCTCAAATTACTTGCATTTACAATAATACTTATGCATTTTATTTTAGTTGATCAGGTAGTATTCTTTATTTACAATAATACTTATGCATTTATTTTATTGTAATTAAAATTATATAATACAGATTATAAAATTGTAATTACTACTATAATTGTAAATTACAATAAATATTAATGTAATTCTATTAATAGTATTTACAATTATATAATACACTTTATATAATTGTAATTTCAATAAATATTCATGTAATTCTATTAATACTTATGCATTTTATTTTATTTGTATTATTTTGAAATGTGCTCATATATATGTAATAAAAATAATATTTTGTAAAATGTTTATATATTTTTATTAATAATATTAATACTCCCTCCGATCCATATTAATTGACGCAGACTTAGTATAACTATAGTAGAAAGTTATACTAAGCATGCGTCAATTAATTTGGATCGGAGGGAGTATAATTTTTTTAAATCTTCATGTATTAAACTTCATGTGTTAAAACATTCATATTTTTGAAAAGCATTCAACTATCTTTTCACTCAAGTGATAGACAATAAAGAAAGATGGTAGACAGTGATAATTTATGCATTCAAATGTTAGTTTTTCTTTTCATTTTTATTTAAAAAATTATTTATGTAAATTATATAATTGTAATTACAATAAATATTCATGTAATTCTATTAATATTTATGTATTTTATTTTATTTGTATTATTTTGAAAAGTGTTCATATATATGTAATAAAAATAATATTTTGTAAAATGTTTATATATTTTTATTAATAATATTAATATAATTTTTTAAATCTTCATGTGTTAATATATGTTCGTGTAGTATGTAATTTTTAAATGATTTTAGGAAATGTATTTCTAGTCTTAAAATTATTCATCATGTTTTCAAATTGCCCAATTTTTGTGTGTTATATGCCCAGCAGCGCTCACCGGTTTGGAGGGCGAACTTATGCAAATCACATGTTCTATCTAATGCCATACCCAAAGATTACTAACAGCCTACCAGGTATTATCACGTTAACTCAGTAATTTGGGCCAGCTGCAACGTTTTAGGGACAAAGCTGTGCTAGTCGCAACTTCTGTTTTATTTCTGTGTTTTGTGCAACAGATTCCACAAAGCCTGGTGTTACGTGCAATTTTCTTGGGGAAGGCGCGCTCTCGTTGCTATCATAGGATCACGCCTGCGCACAAAAGAACTTAATTTTACACTCCAATCTCTGCACCAAACACCTCAGAATCACGCGCACTGAATCTTGGCACGAACTAGGCATCAACTGGACGTGGGGCAGGTGGGGGAGAGAGGCGACATGACAAGAGAGGGCGGGTCGCGCGGGTCGAGTAGCGAAGGCGAAGGAGCAAGCGCTCAACATAGTTACTGCTAATTATAACCATTAGATGGTAATCTAACGTGATAAAGTATATTTTGGATCTGCTACAATGGATCCTTTATAGGGGTAGTGATGAATTTTTTTGATTGCATGCTCTATAAAATTGACTTTCTAGCACTTGTTCTGAGTTTTTTGATTTGAGTTGTAGAAGTACCCCGAAAAAATTATTTACTACATGTTGGTCTGTTTTTCACAAATTCTGTCACGTTTTGCGTTTTCACCGTTTTGCAAATCTTAAGCTTTATTTTTCTTTGCAAAATTTTTTTAGCAATCTTGAGAAACAGTAGCTCTTTCGGAAATCCTTATTTCCAGTGGAGAAAAAATATTCATTTAAGGGTACTAACCACTCTAATCAGCTTATGATGAGTTTCGTATGAAGGGAGTTTTCAAGTATGTGAAGGAAGATGCTGCAAGAAGATCCGGGAGTGTCAAAAGATCAAGCTTGGGGATTCCCCCATGCACCCCCAAGAAATATCCAAGGAGACTCAAGCATCTAAGCTTGGGGATGCCCCCGTGCATCCCCTTCTCCATCAAGAATCATCGGTTCGTCCTTCTCCATGCTATATTTTTATCTCTTCATGTGCTATGTGTTATTCTTGGAGCGTCTCACTCTTTAATTTTTTATTTTTTTTATTTTGCTTACTATTCATAACAAGTTGGAACCTAGCCTACATTGTTTGGGAGAGAGACACGCTCCACTCCACCCTAGAACACAACATAGGTTTGCATGCTTATCTTTGATTGTGTGTGTTCTTTATCTTTTCGTAACTGCTGTCATGCTTAGCTCTTGTATTCCTGCTTATCTTTTTAAGATATTTTATTTAGATTGTTTCTTTTGGAACTCTCTTGAGTTATCATGCTTATCTTTTTTACTCTGTTGAACTGAGTTGTGTGTCTGGCATGAGTAGGTAATTGAGGCTGCTATTATAAGTGTAGTAGTAACTAGCAATAGTTTTGACGTATTGATTTCAGTAATTTTTGGACTTTTGGTGCCAAGAGCTTCAACCTATTAGTGATAGGTGTCGTATTTTGGGCAATCCATGTTTATTTTCGAAAACTACAAAAAATTAGTTGAGAACTCTAGCTACTAGATGGACCACTAACCTCTAGAGGGGTTGGAATATATAGAGTACCCTCACATACCATGGGTCGAGGATGTGCAAGGATAACCAAACCCCCATACATTCCTCCTCGAGGTACTTGTTTCTTTGTGAACCTCCTAATTAGATATAGAGTTACCGATAATAAGTGCATGAGTTCTTCGGTCTAATGCGAGTATTCGATTGTTGTCACTTCCACCTTCCATATTTTACTAGCCTCTTCGGTACCGTGCATTGCCCTTTTTCATCTTGAGAGTTATTGCAAACTTCGCCGGTGCATCCAAACCCTTGGCACGATACACTTTGTCATCATAAACCTCCTTATATCTTCCTCAAAACAGCCAACATACCTACCTATCAAGGCATTTCCATAGCCTTTCCGAGATACATTGCCATGCAACATCCATCATATCATGACTTGAGTTTCATGTCATACATGCTTTTTCTTGATGGAGGAACCGCATGCTAGTGGGGCCTTGCCCTAATCACTGCTACATGATGCGCTAGTATCATTGCATATCCTGCTACACTGGCAGAGGCATGCATTTGCATACATCATGATAGTTATTCAGTTTTCTTTATGTTGAGTACTTCTTGTAAAATGTGAAGATCTTCTCTATTCTTATAAAATATATAGTGTTGCCCTTAATTGAGGAAAAGATCCCAAAGAGGACAAAATAAAAGATCCCAAAAGAGGACAAATTAAAAGTCCCAAAGAGGACAAATGAGAGATAAATAGAAAGAGCGAATGATGCCACAAAAATACAAAAAAGGAAAATATAAAAAAAGAAATAAAAAGAGAGAAGGGGCAACACTAATATTCCTTTTGAAAGATCCACACTCGTACTCCATAGTCATATTTGTACTCCATAGAGATTTCCATATCATTCATGCATAACTATGTGGGGATCCTTACACTATAGAACTTGGCTTGCATATTCCAAGGATGAGCCTCCTCAAAAGAGCTCTAGATCTTCATGAGAAAGCAAGTTGGATGCACCCCACTAGTTCCATTGGAAAGCTTACCTTAGCTCATACGTGCATCTATTGCATTGCAATCCCTACTCCTCACATCATATCTATCATTTGTCTTTCTCTCGCCTATGATTGTCCTGATTGATCTGAGCCTTTCACAACATTTTTCTTCTTCCCCATCATTTTTCACTTTGCCATCCTAAGTACCAACATATCCTGCTTGCGCTTATCCATTGCATCAATGCTCAAAGTCGAAAGGGAGAGGATCATTTTGACTTGTGCCTGACTAGTGGTCTAGGGACGAGTCAAAATAAGATTCCAAAGCAGATCAAGTGTGAAGTTTTAGTAGATTGAGTTCTCAATTAAACTATATAGTATTTTTATGCTCTAAACCCGTCTCCCACTTCTTGCACGCATTATCCAAAACAATACTGACTGGGTGGACCCACATGTAATAGACAGTGGCATTTAAATCATTTCATTTAATTTAATAAAACAAAGAGGGCCCACATGTCATAGAAACATTTTAATAAACATTTTAATTAATATAAAATTAGTGAGGCCCAGATGTCATAGAGACAGGTTTATTCTAATAATTATTGAAACTTAACAGATAGTTAAGTGGTGTTGGGCCCACGAGTCAGTGTCAGGGGGGTTAATATGTGCTAATGACCCAGCTGACAACCTGGACCCACATGGCAGCATCACCTGAGTCTCACCAGAGACACAACACCGTCAAGGTCGAGCCTGCCCTCGATTTATGCCACGGTTTGGGGCCTCGTTTGTTGCATTCGATCGAGGAGGCAAACGCAAGTCGAACTGTGGCGGTGGCATCGCCGGAGACGGCAGGAGGCTAGCGCTTGGTCGACGGCGAGCGGCGGCGGAACACGTCAGTGACGACGTCGACGATTTCGGGCATGGTAGAGAGCGGGGTTGGGTGCGTTCGGACTACGAGCTCAGTACACGTCTAGCGGTGGTGGTGGCGTGGACAGGGGTGGCCGGAATCCTAGCCGGCGTCGAGCTTGGCGGCGGACCGAACAAGGTGAAGACGACGACGACGATACAGTGTATTTCCTTGGGCATATGCTAGCGCATTCGTCTACTGGTAACGTGGGGAGTACGATGAAGCTACTGGGGTGCCAAACACGTGCACCGCAACACGGGGGGTGAGCTCACCGGCGACGATGATCTACAGCTTCAATGAGACATCGAGCTAGAGTGGACGGGAGGCTAAGGGGAGGGTTGGGGACGGTGGTCGTGCTCACCGTGAGCTTGTAGCCGTTAGAGTGGGCTCTGGGGAGGCTCGACGGCGCCGGAATTTGACTGTGACGGCGAAGTTGAGGCGGAAGGGGAACGACAATGTGTGCGGCATGGAGGGGCACCCGGCTTGATTCCTTCTGCGGGGAGACGTAGTCGACGACGAGGAGCGCGATGGACACGACGGATTTGGCTGTGGTTGGTCAGTGGCCACGCCGGAGCGCGACGACGGGCTCGGGGATGAGGTGGGGAAAAGCGAAGTGGAGAGGGAGGGGGAAACTAGATCTCGATCTAGGGTTCACGGGGTCCCCGACTTAACCACGCCGGCGGGCCGTCGGATGGCTGCCACGACGACACGGCGCGGCTCGTCCGCGTGATGCCCGCCATGGCATGGTCGTCCTTTCCCTTCACTATAGCGAGGAAGGGGAAAGTCCGGGTGGGCTGGGCCTTGCCCAGGCGTAGAATAGGACTTTTACATTTTTCTGTTTTCTTTTCTACATTCCTTTTTCTTTTCTGTTTTGTAAAGTCACCAATTGTTTTTTTGTAAAATATGAAACCAGTTCAAATATTAGTGATACATGATATTATGGTGCCACAAGCATAATAAAATCATTTGGGTTTTTTTATATATATGAGGGGTTAAATGCTACCGATTATTTAATGTTATGAATTGTTTAATTTATTTAAACATTAAATAAACTCCCATTGTTGTCCTAACATGGTCCACTGACTTTGAGGCATTTAACGAACATGGTTGCACAATTTTTGGACAAGGTTTTATTTGCCACAATATTTTTAATATCAACCAAAGTGAATTTTGATTTTTTTTTATTCAAAGATGATCAAGGCAAGATTAGCAACAGTAATTGTCATTAGCAAAAGTGATTACTGTTACATGACACTGAGGGTGTTACAAATCTCCCCCACTACAAGAATTCTCGTCCCGGGAATTTAAGAGGTAGAGAGGAAAAGATCGGGGTATTCTTCACGAAGACGATCTTCGCGTTCCTAAGTGGCCTCCTCTTCAGAATGAGTCGACCACTGAACTTTGAGGAACTTCATTTTCTTGTTGCGGGTTCGACGTTCAGACTGATCAAGAATGCGGCTCAGATGTTCTTGATAAGACAAGTCCTGTTGCAGTTCCAGCATTTCATGATCCACTGCTCGGATAGGATCCTTGAAGCAGCGACGAAGTTGCGACATGTGGAAGACATCGTGGACTTGGGAGAGGTTCGGTGGCAATTCCAATCGGTATGCCAATGGTCCACGTCGGGAGAGGATAGGGAACGGGCTGATGTAGCGAGGAGCTAACTTTCCTTTGATCCCGAAACGATCAGTGCCCCTCATGGGAGTGACACGGAGGTAAGCTTCCTTGCCAGGTTGACAGATCTTTTTCTTGTGCTTGCGGTCATATTTGCTCTTCTGGCGGGACTAAGCACCCTTCAAATGTTCATGGATAATGCGAACCTGTTCTTCAGCGTGCTGGATAATTTCCAGACCAATGAGGGTTCGTTCCCTAGTTTCTGACCAATTCAGAGGGCTTTTACACTTACGTCAATAAATAACTTCAAAGGGTGCCATCTGCAGACTAGCTTGATAGCTATTGTTGTACATAATTCAGAAAATGGTAGGGATTCCTCCCATTTCTTACCGAATGAGATGACACAAGCTCGAAGTATGTCTTCAAGCACTTGATTGACTTTTTCGACTTGTCCTTGCGACTGGGGGTGATAAGAAGTGCCAAAGTTTAGATGAGTGCCCACAGCTTCCTGGAAACTATCCCAAAATCTAGAGGTGAAAATGCTTCCTCGGTCTAAACTGATCTCCAACAGAATATCGTGGAGGGAAAAATTCTGGAAACATACAAGTCTTCTAACTAACTAGCAGAGATCGTCTCCTTGACTGGTAGAAAGTGAGCAACCTTGGAGACTCGGTCGATAAAGACAAAGCTGGCATCATGACCTTTCTGTGACCGGGGAAAACCAGTGACGAAGTCCATCTCGATCTTGTCCCACTTCCATTCAAGAATAGAAAGTGGTTGCAGAGTTCCAGCAGGTCTTTGATGTTCGGCTTTGACGCGACGGCAAACGTCGCACTTGTCAACATATCGAGCGATGTCTTGCTTCATGTTAGACCACAAGTATCGCTTAAGAATGTCTTGGTAGATCTTGGTACTACCAGGGTGAATCGACAAAGGAGTATTGTTGGGGGGATGGACCAAAGCCCATAACCCGGCATTAGCTCACAAGCCTCTGGGCCGGCTTACATGTGAAGGCCCGCAAAAACAAGAATCGGCCTAGAGGAGGACACGCCAGGGAGACAAGCTTGAAGCCCAAGAAGGAGTTCGACTTACCTTGTAAAGCGCGTAGTATATTTGTAAACTAAAAATAGAACAGGATTCCGCCTCATGTAGAATTCGGATCCATGGGCTCCTGGACCCGGCACCTTTATGAGCCAAGGGTTCGGGGCGCCAGAAACAACTAAACACACAATCCACCACAGCACGACTCATAACCTAGATCTCATTGAGACACAAGTTACGAGCCGGCAATCTTGTAATCCGGAAACCCGGCTAGTCCTTTCGAAGAGCCGGAACCCTCAATAATAAGGAGCAGGAGTAGGTCTTTACCTCGAGAACAAAGAGGGGCCAAAACCGATGTAAATCGCCGAGTACCATTTCTATGTCGACTCTCTCCCCGATACCACCTCGCAGCAAAGGCCTCACAACTAGTTCGATGACTCGAACATCTGCCGTGTTAACCCCACGACAGTTGGCGCCCACCGTGGGGCCTGCGCATGCAGGTGTTGAGATTCTAGGAGGTGCTCTGCAAAGCATGGAAGGATTCGTCTCCGGTCGGATCACTAGAAGCCGGCGTGGAAAGCTTTACACCGACGACTCGCACTGGGGTCCTGAAGCCAATTCCCTCAAATCTGGGTACCAGGTCCCAATCGGGTCAATCTAAATCTTCATTGCCAAAACCAACAGATCTGAGCCAAAGCCGGATCTGGAAATTCGTGTGGAGACCTCAAGCCGGCTACAGGTCGGCTCCAGGCACACCTTCATCGGATTTGTCACGGGGTCTCCAGAGCCGACACGCTCTGTCGAGTCCCTGACCAGTGACACCTCTGAGGAAACGTCCGATGCGACCTCACGCCCTAGTGATGGAAGCTCGACGTATGCCGGATTGATCCGACCTGTTGGAAGTAGCGGACTCGGCACCGGGTCAGAGGAATATAACCCGGATTTCCCCTACTTTGAGCCTCCATATTGTGTCTTTGTTTTCATGGCGAATTCAGGGGCTGGAGTACATGGAAGCCAAGGAGATCAACATGCACCCCCTAACCAAGATGTGGACCAATCGACTCGCTCTGTAGTCCAAGGTCCCACCGGGGCAGAAGCCCTTAGTGAAGCCGCGACCTCCTTTGAGCAAGCGTTACTCACCCCAGTAACACCAGAGAATCAAGAGGCCTGGAAGACAAGGGTTGAAGAGCTCAGGCACCGGGTGATCGACATACGCAAGAAAATCAACGCTGAGGCAGCTGGGCTAGCAGAGAAGGAGACTCGGCTCCGGCAGGAAACTGTTCGCCTACGAGAAGAGTCAGAGCTAATAGAGGCTCACAAACTAAGCCTTGCACGCGCTGACAGACCTACAAGCCGAATACCGACTGACCTGCCAAGGCAAAACTTGTTCCAAAGCCCACAACAATCAACACCTCCGGGTTTCAATATGCATAATCAAACGACTCCCCCTTCTCGGCCTGACCGCTTCCACACGCCGCCTAATCACTACAACAATCCTACGGAAAACGTGATGGCAGCCACCCGGCTCCTCATCACTGGACCCATTTATGGAGATACTCCGGCTGACTAGACCGCTCGCCAGGCCGCCGAGTTGCTCAAGACCGCAATGACTCAGCAAGCCAACTATTCTCAAGGGCACTCCCATTTACATGCAACTCCTTATCAAAGTATGAGTCGGCAAGCAGAGTCGCCAGGTCCTGCAGCGATTGGGAGCCATTGATAGCGTGAAATACAATACAACCCAGGCCCTCAGAGAGCGGTGGGATTCACGAGCCAGCCGGCTTATCCCGCACCTGAGCGTCGCGGTTAAACGCCAGCTTCCCCCTCCAACTGAAGACATTGAGTCTGTTGGAAGATCAACGGTTAACCGATGCCTAGTATCGGCTCTCAGAAACGCATCCCTACCAGCCGGCTTCAAGGCTCCGCATAAGCTGGCAAATTATACGGCTGACATGGACCCGACAGTATGGATGGAAAGTTATGAACTCGCCATGGATCTCTTGAGGTCATCCGATGGGGTTTGCGCTCTCTACTTCACAATGATGTTGGAAGGGCCGGCTCGCATCTGGTTCAAAAACCTCCCTGAGAATTCCGTCACCTCATGGACGGACCAGAAAGACAAATTCATCAAAAACTTCTGAGGCACCTGCAAAAGGGCTACAACAATTTTCTACTTAGAACACTGTGTCCAGAAAGAAGGGGAATAAACTCTCAGCTGGGCACGACGAGCATCAGATATAATGCATTCCTCAGACACTATTACAGCCCAAACTGCAGTGATCGTCTTGGAAAGGAATTGTAAGTTTGAGCCTCTAGTACACAAACTCGTTCGGCTTAAAAGAACTGTTAAAGACATGGGTGAACTCATGAACGCAGTAATCAAATATGCCAAGTCTGACAAAACGAAAGATGCTGACTCTGAGGAAGACAAAGCCGGCCAGAAAAAAAAGAACCGCGACAAAGGATCCCAGAGCCAGCAGAACAAACGACGTCACGACCAAAATACTTCTGACCTAGTAGCCAACACCAATGTAGGCTATCAGGGAAAGAAGCAAGGGGTAGCAGCTAACGTAAGTCGGAAGGAGGAGGCTTTCGCCCAAACAACTTTGAAGCGCCTATGCAAGGGCCTTGCCCATCGCATAGCAAACCCGGACGTCTATCCAATCACACCTGGGAACAATGCAACTTTATGAAAGAATACGCACGACACCGGCCAAGGTAATCATAACCAAAATCTAGGTCATCAAGGAACCGGCCAAGCACATCAGCAACAGGCACCGGGAGGAGGAGGACAGCAAAACCAGTCAGGGTCAGCCAAATTTCAAACAAATCCAAAGCAACTTCAAAATCGCTCGGCTTTCCATGTCTTCACCACTAGCAACTGTCGGAGGGACAAGAAGCTGTAGCAGAGGGCCGCTATGGCCGTGGCCACAGAGACGGCCTGCCCCAGGTGGCTCAATTGGTTAGAACAACCAATTACCTGGACAAGAGATGATCACCCCCTAGTGGTACATAACCCGGGGGCACTGGCTTTGGTAGTCTCCCCACAAGTTGGAGGATACACGCTTAAAAAGTGCTCATGGATGGAGGTAGCAGGATCAACATGTTGTACTATGAGACCTTCCTCAGGATGGGATTAACTCAGAAACAACTACAACACTCCCACACTGTTTTACATGGAATAGTCCCAGGCAAGTCGGCAAGACCGATAGGCAAGATCTACCTGGAGAATGCCTTTGGAAATGCCGAAAACTTTAGCTCTGAGATTATACCCTTTGAGGTAGTTGTGTAGGAGATTGCGCGATAGAAAACAAAAATTTTCTCTCACATGCGGAAGCAACATCCAAGATCCAATCTAGAATATGCTAGTAACGGGGAGAGTAGGTCATCATACCCTCGAAGAACACGCGCGTTGAACGTTTATTTCAACGCAGCTTGGTGAAGTTGTTGGTGAAGTTCGATCCGATCAGCACTGCAAACGAGCAGTACCTCCGGAGGCTTGGACACGTACAACTCGATGACGTCTCCTTCTTCTTGATCCAGCAAGCAAGAGGGAGAAATAGATGGGATCGATTCCAGCAGCACAACGGCATGGTGGTGGATATGGTGAAGAGTTTCCCGCGGGCAGGGCTTTGCCAAGCGATGCACGTGAGGGAGGAGGAGGTGTGGAAGGACTTGGGTGTTGTTGGTGAGCCTCTCCCCTCTCTTATATAGGCAAGGAGGTTGTAGACACTTCAATTCCCAAGTGAAAACCCCTCTCTCATTAAAAATATGGTAAAACCTTTCTTTTAAGAGTGGTAACCCTCCCATTGAAGGGATTCCCATTTATTGGCATAATAAACAAAGGAGGGCTGGTCACATGGACTATTGGACCACCCTTGGTCGTCCAAAACAGGTGGGGGCCATAGTGGGACCCTCCGGAACCTTCTAGAACATTCCGACACTGCCGAAAAAATCCCGAACTTTTCCGGAACCTTGAAATCAACTTGCCTTATATAAATCTTTACCTCCGGACTCTTCCGGAGCTCCTCGTGATGTCTAGGATCTCATACGAGACTCCGAACAATATTCGAACACCATTAATAAAATTATCCCAGAGCTATTCTAGCGTTACCAAGCGTTAAGTGTGTGACCCTACGGGTTCGAGAACGTGCAGACATGATAGAGACATCTCTCTGATCAATAACCATTAGAGGGACCAGGATATCCGTAATGACCCCCACACATTCAACGAAGATCTTTATCGATTGAACCACTATGTCGTGGACTACTATAATCCATACACAATTTCCTTTGTCACACGATATTTTACTTACCCGTGATTCGATCGTCGGTATCGCTATACCTAGTTCAATCTCGTTACCGATAAGTACTCTTTACTCGTTCTGTAATACAACATTCTCTGTGACTAACTAATTAGTCACGTGCTTGCAAGCGTTACCGAATGTGCATTACCGAGTGGGCCCAGAGTATATCTCACCGTCACACGGAGGGACAAATCCCAGTCTTGATTCATGTAATTCAACAAGTACTTTCGGAGATACCCGTAAGACATTTTTATGATCACCCTGTCACGATATGATGGTTGATGTACCCAAAGTATTCTTCCGGTACCCGGGAATAACATAATCTCATAGTCTAAGAAACATGATACTTGAAAATAAAAGGCATGACAATATAAACTTAATGAAACGATCAATATTTTTATGCTTAGTTGGGTCTGTCCATCACGTCATTATTCTAACGACATGATCCCATTAATTAATACACAACTCATGTTCATGGTTAGGAAACCATAACCATCATTAATTAACGAGCTAGTATAGTAGAGGCTTACTAGGGACGCGGTGTTGTTTATGCAACCACACATGCATTATGTTTCCGGTTAATACAATTATAGCATGGAAAATAAACATATATCATGAACACGGAAATATGATAATAACAATTTTATTATTGCCTCTAGGGCATATTTCCAACTAGTTGATCTTGAGAGCCCATATCATGCCATCTTAGGCAGACCATCTTATGTCAGGTTCATGGCACGACCATGCTATGTCTACTTGAAACTCAAAATGCCGGGTCCTTATGGTCCAATCACCGTAGAAGGGAGCCGGTCCACGGCAACGGAGTGCGACCTGCAGCATGTCAAGATTGCTGAGTTGAAGTGTGCCAAAGAGGATCTAACAGCATACATAGAGAAGGTAGACCCGGCAGACTCCACGATCTTGAAAAAACCCACTCCTGACAACAACCCCAAGTTTCAGCCGGCTAAAGACACAAATAAAGTTGACTTTGTCCCTGGTGACTCTACCCAGCAGTTCATCATCGGGGCCGGGTTATATGATAAATAGGAAAGCGCGCTCCTCGAGTTCCTCCGTGAGAATCATGACATTTTCGCATGGAAACCTTCTGACATGCCGGGTGTCCCGAGGGAACTCGCTGAGCACCACCTAAATACAGACCCAAAACTAAAGCCGGTCAAAGAATTCCTTCGTCGTTTTAACAATGAGAGGAGGAACACAATTGGGGAAGAGATAGCTCGGCTCCTAGCTGTTGGGTTCATTATGGAAGTCTTTTATCCGGAGTGGCTTGCAAACCCAGTCCTCATTTTGAAAAAGAATGGGACTTGGCGTATGTGCATCGACTACACTGACTTGAACAAGGCCTGCCCAAAGGATCCCTTTGCGCTACCTCGTATCGATCAAATCATAGACTCAATTGCGGGATGTGAGCTCCTATGCTTCCTTGATGCCTACTCCAGCTATCATCAAATTAAAATGGCTCTCAAGGATCAAGAGACGACGGCTTTCATCACCCCCTTTGGCATTTTATTCTATACCTCAATGCCTTTTGGCTTGAAGAATGCAGGAGCCACTTATCAAAGAACGGTACAAAATTGTCTCAAGGAGCAGATTGGACGCAATGTGCACGCTTATTTAGACGACATTTTAATCAAGTCACAGCTAGGCGGCTCACTCATCAGCGACTCGCAGGAAACTTTCAAGAACCTGCGCACGTACCAGATGAAGCTGAACCCTGCCAAGTGTACCTTTGGGGTCCCTGCCGGCAAACTCCTTGGATACATAGTATCTAAGAGAGGCATTGAGGCAAACCCGGAAAAGATAAAAGCTATTATTACCCTCCAGAAGCCGGAGTCAATCAAAGGAGTCCAGCGGATTACAGGATGCGTGGCCGCCCTAAGCCGGTTCATTAGTCGACTTGGTGAAACGGCAATACCCCTATACCAGCTCTTGCGAAAGTCGGATAACTTCGTTTGGGATAACGAAGCTGATGGAGCCCTGTAATCACTCAAGAAACAGCTAACCCAGGCCCCGATCCTAGAAGCTCCCAAGCCAAAGGAACCCATGCTACTCTATATCTCGGCTAACAACCGTGCTTTGAGTGCCGTAGTTGTGGTTGAGCAAAGGGAAGTCGTCAAGGAATACCCCCAACAAAGGCCAGCTTATTATGTTAGTGAGGTGCTGACATTATCAAAGCAACGTTACCCTCACTGGCAGAAGCTAGTCCTTGGTGTGTTTATGGAAAGCCGGAAACTCAAGCATTACTTCCAAGAGCACCCCATAAATGTGGTCAGCTCGGCTCCTCTTGCAGATATCATCCAAAACCGGGAAGCCATTGGAAGGATTGCAAAGTGGGACATAGAGTTGGGGGCTTACCATATCAAATATGAGCCACGCACGGCCATCAAATCTCAAGCGCTAGCTGACTTCATCAATGATTGGACAGAAATTCAGGCACCCCAAGATAAGCCGGTGAACAAATATTGGACGATGCACTTTGATGGAAGTCGGCAGCTACAAGGATCAGGAGCTGGTGTGGTTCTTACCTCCCCCACTGGGGAAAAATTCTGTTATGTTCTGCAGTTGCAATTCATATGCACCAATAATGAAGCAGAATATGAAGGCCTTCTCCATGGGCTACGGCTAGCTCATGAGATGGGCATAAGCCGGATCCAATGCTATGGCGACTCAGATCTCGTATCCCAACAAGTGTCAGGCACATGGTGCTCGAAGGATCCCATGATGGCGGCTTATCGTTGTGAGGTAGATAGACAAGCCGACTTTCTTGTTGATTATCAAGTGGACCACGTGGACCGCAGGCAAAACTAAGCAGCCGATGCCCTATCCAGACTCGGCTCTCAGCGCAAGCCGGTTCCACCGAACGTGTTCCTTGATGTTTTGACAAAGCCGTCTGTGCATCCACCAACAGAGCAAGACATAGTAGAACCAGACCCAGAGCCAGCTCTGATCGCGGCAATTCACGCCACCCCAAATTGGGTTGTACCATATATGGATTACATGACCCGGGGGATATTGCCAGCAGATGAGCTTATGATTCGACAAATCATCAGAAGAAGCAAATCCTTTACAATCATCAATGGCGAGTTACATCGGCGGAGTCCCACAGAAGTTTTTCATAGATGCGTTTCACCAGAAGAAGGAAGAGCCATCCTCAATGAAATACATTTTGGTTATTGTGGACATCATGCCGGCTCTCGCTCGCTTGTGGCCAAAGCCTACAGACACAGCTTCTACTGGCTTACGGCACATGCGGATGCGGAGGATATCGTCAAAAAGTGTGATGGATGCCAGCACTATGCAAAGAAAGACCACGTTCCGGGTCAAGAACTCAGGACGATTCCTATCACTTGGCCCTTTGCAGTATGTGGACTTGATATGGTCGGACCTTTTAAGCGATCCCCCAACAAGAACACCCACCTGCTTGTGGCAATTGATAAATTCACCAAGTGGGTAGAAGCAGAGCCGGTTAGAAAGTGTGATGCTGAGACGACAGTGAAATTTTTGAAAAAGATAATATACAGATTCGGCTACCCCCATAGCATCATCACTGATAATGGAACTAACCTATCAGAAGGGGTTATGTACCGATTCTGCCAGAGGGAGCACATCCGACTTGATCTTGCATCAGTCGCTCACCCTCAGTCCAATGGACAAGCTGAGAGAGCTAACCAAGAGTTACTTTGAGGCATCAAGCCCAAACTCTGTGTTCCATTAGAAAGAACACCAGGCAGCTGGGAGGAGGAACTACCCTCAGTACTATGGAGTACACGGACGACTCCTAATAGGTCTACCGGCTACACGCCGTTCTTCATGTTCTATGGAGCAGAAGCCGTTCTCCCAAGCGATATACGTCACGGCTCACCTAGAGTTGCAGCATATGTAGAAGCTGACAACGAGAAAGCAAGACAAGATGCCTTAGATGTTCTCGACGAAGAACGAGAGCTAGCGGCAGCACCTACGACACTATCATAGCCGTAGAATCAAGACCCGGACTTTTCACGAAGGTGACTTGGTGCTCCGACTCATACAAAAGAAGGACGGAAAGCACAAGTTATCCTCTCCATGGGAAGGACTCTCTGTGGTTAGCAAGAACCTCTACAATGGATCCTACTACCTAGTCGATATACGAGAGAAGAAGAAGACACACACCTGTATGGGTGAGACCCTCAGGCCGTGGAACATCGCACAACTTCGTCCGTATTACACTTAGGAAGGAAAGGAATGCCATTTTATTCAAATTGTAAGCCGACTTATGTCGCATAGGCACTCCCCTAATAAAATATAAAATACGATCTTCATCGCACCGGCTTCATTTCCTTATGAATTTACCAAGTCGATCTTCATCGCACCGACTTCATTGCCTTAGGAATTTACCAAGTCAATCTTCATCGCACCGGCTTCTATATGAGAAATTGTAATTTACTTTCTTGCATGCATCATCATAAAGCATATTTTCTATATATAGCATGAATATATACAATAACCTTGCAGGTTTTCCAAGAGTTAAAATTCTCTGCGTGATGCGGTAATATGTCAAGATACACATGCCGACTCGTGGGGAATACAACTCGGAAATTCTTTGTGTGATGCGGCAATATGTCAAAATACACATGATGACTCATGGGGATTTCAACTTGATAAATGCGTGTGTGAATCAACAATGTGCCCACACGCACATGCCGACTCATGGGGACTATAACTTGAAAATATTTTTCTATGACCCGGTAAAATACAAAGATATTCATACCGGCTCATGGGGACTACAAGTTGAAACTTTCCTAAAAAAATCTGGCAAGAACAGACGTTCATACCAACTATTTTGAAATATAATTATCTTCTTATGATTCGACATGATATCACAAATACTCATACCGATTCATGGGGACTATACCTCCATTTTTCTTTACAAACTCGGCACAAACTATATTTCTACCGAGTCTTGGGGAGTAACACTTGCAAAACATTTGTGAGTCAGCAATATATTATTTTGTTCCAACCGACTCAGGGGGCTATATATACATCATCAAAACAGATGAATCTCATACATAGGTCAAGAGCAAATTTGACCTATAAATATTCATTGGGAAACAAAGATTTCATTCATTAGACTAAAAAGTCTTACATCAGAGGAAAAAACAAAAGATAAGAGTCGGCAAAATGCTATGCCGACTTACTAGCCTAAACTATAGAGGTTTGAGTCATCATCTTCAGATTCGACCTTGATAGTGGCTTCTTCAGCTTCCTCATGGAAATCTTCGTCACTGCTGCTGGCACTCCCGAAACAGCAGTCGACTCGATCACCATCGCCATCAAAGAACTTGGCACAAAGGTTCTCATCTCCATCATAGGAAAAAATGATGGTCCTTCCCTTTGAAATATTTCTGGAACGGAGAAAAGTTTTCCAACCTTTCTCCAGATACATGGCGTTGCTTTCAGAAAAATCAACAGCCACCCGTACTGGCCCATGGGGGAAGCCTTTTGAGCGAAGCCATAACCCTGAGGGCTTGGAAGCCACCATAACCTTGGCAAAAGAATCGGGGAGCCACACCCAGCGATGGCTAGCCGAGATGATCTCCACCTTGAAATCAACCCTTTCGGGAGAAGAAGGGGGAGAAGAATCTGGGCTAGTGGCTAGGAGAGCGGTACGCCCACCTCTTCCTCTACCTCTGCCGCGACCTCTTCCACGTCCTCGTCCACGGCCTTGGTTGCCACGGGAACCAGCACTAGAGCTGGGAACAGCAGCCATGGCAATCACGTTGCGCTTAGGAGCCATGATAGGAAGATGCACAAGAAAGATGAACAGGAAGAAGAAGAGGGTGTGAAGGAATCACTCTCAACAGATGCCTATTTATATAGATAAAACGAGAGTGGTCAATAAATGCCATATAAAGCTTGGGTAGATTACCCATGGTAGCTGACATTCATGGTGACTCTTTGATTTTCACCATGCATTCAATAGCGGCACTTCGGGCAGAACAACAATAAATATAGTGACATCTTTTTGACTCAAAGGTCAAATCAAAGGGCTTAGGAGAAAAATCAAAAAGCGATACACTAGACGGCGTCATCACCTTGAAGAAAAAAGTCGGCATCAAGCTCCTTGAAGACACAAGTCGGCATCAACACAATCTAAGACGTAAGTCGGCTTACTTATAAGAACAGGCCTAATAAAGATCGAAGAATCAAATGAAGATTGCCATGAAGACTAAAAGCATCATATTAATCCCGGGGGTTAATGTCGGGGGGGATGGACCAAAGCCCATAACCCGGCATTAGGTCATAACCCTCTAGGCCGGCTTACATGTGAAGGCTCACAAAAACAAGACTCAGCCTAGACGAGGACGCGCCAAGGAGACAAGCTTTAATCCCAAGAAGGAGTTCGGCTTACCTTGTAAAGCTCGTAGTATATTCGTAAAGTAAAAATAGAATAGGATTCTGCCTCGTGTAGAATTCAGATCCGTGGGCTCCTGGACCTGGCACCTTTATAAGCCAAGGGTTCGGGGCGCCAGAAACAACTAAACACACAATCCACCACCGCACGACTCGTAACCTAGATCTCATCGAGACAGAGGTTACGAGCCGGCAATCTTGTAATCCTCAAAACCGGCTAGTAATTTCGACGAGCCGGAAGCCTCAATAATAAGGAGCATGAGTAGGTCTTTACCTCGAGAACAAAGAGGGGCCGAAACCTGGGTAAATCGTTGAGTACCATGTCTATGTCGACTCTCTCCTCGATACCACCTTGATAGAGGCGGGGTGTCCCGATCTTTCGATGAGATGATAACTACGATTTGATGGAGTCGACTTTGACGATCCGACTACAAACGTGCAACGACGTTGCGCCTTAGCAATCGCTAAACCAATCTCCTGAAGGTTATTGACCACGCCGGAGCACGATCAACCTGACCACGAAGGTCTAGTGCCTGCAAGCAATCGAAGAACAAGCAAGAACTATGATAAAGCAATCTGAATATTGCGAATATGTAGATGAAGTATGAATAAAGTTGGGATTCCGAAAGCGGTCTTGATCTGGTCGTTGGACACAAACCGAGTACACGAAGATGCAGCAATTAGCTAAGCAGTCTTTTTAACTAAAAGAAATCCAAAGAAAAACCCTAGGGGTTGATCTACTTATATAGGACTAATGGGTGGAGGCCAAGGGGGTGGAAGGACGTCCCAAGGAGTCCTAAAACTAAACCTAGGTCGTACAAGGCACTTGGGCCCATGTGGAGGTGATGCAACACCTATTGAGTTGGACTTTGATTCGGATTCTACTGCTGGGTCGCACCGTTTTCGCAATATCTCCACGCTCCGAAGGAATTTGAAGGTGAAACCAATTGCGTTGGAAACTAGACGAGATAAGCTATCACCAAAAAAAAGAATCACCCAATTTGGAGTTTGTATGTAGAAACGACGGCTGTTTGAAGTTGGGTATATCTCTGCAGTCCGAATCTGAGTCCATGACGTGAAAGACTTGGTCTCTATCTTCTCTTGGGCCAAAAGTGACGTGAAATAACTTCTTGTACAGCACACAATCATGCCCCTTTGTATTGACTTCATTTCTTGATCAAATATAGAGGAATTAATGGTCATATCCATGATAATTATGTCCTCATCATCTTCATGCTTGAACATGCTCCAATGCTCATCCTTCTTGTCCATGCTAGGTCCTTCATTTGTCAGCAACAGAAATATATCGACGTTAGGAAGCATCATATTCACATGAACATTAGAAACATTACCAAGAAGCGAAAGTACCTGATAATTTAATTGGTGTGCACGATCTCTAGTAATTGGTCCAGTAGGTATATTAGCAGGGGTTGTGGCTGTAACTATGGTAGTCATGTCCTCATCACACCTCGCAGCAAAGGCCTCACAACTATTTCGATGACTCGGACATCTTCCGTGTTAATCCCATAACCCGGCATTAGGTCACAAACCTCTGGGCCGGCTTACATGTGAAGGCCCGCAAAAACAAGACTCGGCCTAGAGGAGGACGCGCCAAGGATACAATCTTAAAGCGCAAGAAGGAGTTCGACTTACCTTGTAAAGCGCGTAGTATATTTGTAAAGTAAAAATAAAATAGGATTCCGCCTCGTGTAGAATTCTGATCCGTGGGCTCATGGACCCGGCACCTTTATAAGCCAAGGTTTCGGGGCGCCAGAAACAACTAAACACACAATCCACCAGCGCACGACTCGTAACCTAGATCTCATTGAGGCACAAGTTACGAGAAAACAATCTTGTAATCCGCAAAACCGTCTAGTCCTTTCGACGAGCCGGTTCCCTCAATAATAAGGAGCAGGAGTAGTTCTTTACCTCGAGAAAAAAAGAGGGGCCGAAACCTGGGTAAATCACCGAGTACCATGTCTATGTCGACTCTCTCCTCGATACCACCTCGCAAAAAAGGCCTCACAACTAGTTCGATGACTCGGACATCTGCCGTGTTAACCCCACGACAGGTATAGTGAGCTTATTTCATGACGCGCGGGGTCAAGTTTAGATTGGGCTTACTTCTAGGGACCACTAAACGATTCTTGAAGTACAACGTACCATCATCAGCAACAGTGAAGAATGAGGGATTTCCTCTAGCGATATACCTCTTAATCTTCTTGACGTCGGAGTCACATGTTTGTATCCACTTGATGGTGCCGTCAAGGTCTGATTCAACAACCAGGTTATTCACATATCCCTGAGGAACAATATCGAGGTTCAGCTTTCGAAGCTCTTCATACAGAGGTAGCTGTTGTACTTGAACTACAAGTTCACTACAGTAGGCTTTGCGGCTCAAGGCATCGACCATCACATTAGCTTTGCCAGGGGTATAGTGAATATCCATGTTGAAATCGTCTATGGCCGCGAGCCATCTTTTATGGCGGAGATTAAAGTCTGGTTGAGTAAACAGGTACTTCAGGCTTTGGTGGTCGGTGTAGATCTCGCAAATATTACCGACGAGGTAATGTCGCCACAGCTTCAATGCATAAATTACTGCTGCCAATTCGAGATCATGTGTTGGATACCTATCTTCGTGAGAACGCAACTGACGAGAGCCATAAGAAATCACGCGACGCTCTTGCATTAGGACACAACCTAATCCTTGATAAGACACGTCGCAGCATATCACGATGTCCTTCCAAGTATCAGGGGGAGCAAGCACTCGGGGAGAAGTGATCTTGTCCTTGAGAGCTTGAAAACATTCCTGACATTTTTCTGTCCACTCAAACTTGACACCTTTGTGAAGCAGATTAGTCAGACGAAACGGCGGCAATAGCTAGTGAGGCTGAGGAAACTTCTGACTTGCTTGACAGTCCTGGGCGGAGTCCAGTCAAGAATAGCCTGAATACGTTCTGGGTTGACGGCAACGCCATCCTTGGAAATCACATGACCAAGGTAGGTTACTTCGGGAAGCCAAAACTCAGACTTAGAATACTTAGCATAGAGTTTGTGTTCCCGAATCTTTTTCAGTACAAGACGAAGGTGTTCAGCATGTTCTTCATCATTCTTGGAGTATACCAAGATATCATCCAGATAAACCACGACAAACTTGTTGAGATATTCCATGAATATATAGTTCATCAATCGGGAGAAAGTGGCTGGAGCATTGGTTAAGCCAAAGGACATGATTTTATACTCGTATGAACCATAATGATAAATGAAGGCGGTCTTCGGAATATCCTCTTTACGAACCCGGATCTGATGATAACCCAACCTCAAGTCGAGTTTCGAGAACCACGTAAATCCAGAAAGTTGATGATATAGATCGTTGATTCGAGGAAGCATATACTTGTTCTGTATTGTTGCCTAGTTGATAGGTCGGTAATCTTGGACCAAATGGTTTGTTCCGTCTCTTTTCTTGACAAAGAGGGAAGGTGCTCCCCAAGCAGAGGAACTGGAGCGAATGAATCCTTTCTGAAGTGCCTTGTCGATTTCCTTCTTAAGTTCAAGGAGTTCATGTGGCGGCTGATACGTCTCAAACATATCGATAATTTCTGCTCGCTCCATGCATGTTTTGTGTGATATTGCTATGATCTAGATTCACTTTCATACACTTTTGGTCATATTTGGACTAACCTACTAACTCAATGCACCCCAGTGCTAGTTCCTGTTTTCTGCTATTTTTATATTTCAGTTTTTCCCCATATAAAAAATGCTCCAAAAATCCAAGAAAATCAGATAAAAACCAGCGTGTCGGAAGACTCCAGAATCCCGAAGGAGGGCCAGGGGGCCACCACCAGGCACCCAGGCGGCCACCTGTCGCGGCCAGGGGCTTGGCCGCGCCAGGGGGGCGCCTTGGGCCCTGGTGCCCCCCTTCGCCTATTTATTCTCCGTCACGGGGAAACTCCGAAGACAGAACCCTATTTCACAAATTCTCCTCTGTTCCACCGCCGCCGCGCTTTCAAGATCGGGAGCACTGTCAGGACCCTTCCCGGCACCCTGCCGGAGGGAGGATCGATCTTCGGGAGCTTCTCCCGTCTCGGGGGTTTTGCGTCACGGAGAATATATGGGCGAAGGGGGGCAGCCAAGGGGGCCAACAGGGGTCCAGGCAGCCCCCTGACACGGCCCCACCCTAGGGCGCGCCGGGAGGGCTCCTAGGGCCCTGTTGGGTCCCCTCTGCCCCCCCCACCTCGGTGATTCCCGAAGCTTCCGAAGCGCTGATATTTTATTGGATTTTTCCCGAATTTTTGGAGCACTTTTAATATGGGGGAAACCAGAAATACAAAAACAGCAGAAAATAGGAACTGGCACTGGGGTGCACTGAGTTAATAAGTTAGTCCAAATATGATCAAAAGTGTATGGAAGTTCATCAATAACATAGCAATATCACACAAAAGATGCATGGAGCAAGCAGAAATTATAGATACGTTTTAGACGTATCAACATCCCCAAGCTTAATTCCTGCTCGTCCTCGAGTAGGTAAATAATAAAACCATAATATCTGTGGTGACATGCTAACAAACATATAAGAACTTTTAGTAAAGCAATCAAGGAATGTAATTCAATTCAATTCATAATAGGCAAGAGTCTATATTTAGCATTGAAATAAGCAACATAAGAACATAAAGGTGCAAGAGCTCTCGCTGTCCGTGACTCGAATGTCTCCAAATGGTGTTTGCGTGCAAGAAAGGGGATATGGATATACGAGAAAAAAGTATTTTTGTGTTGAGAACTTAATCTACTAAAGTTTCACACTTGGTCTTCTTTGGAATCTTATCTTGACTCATCCCCAGACCACTAGCCAGGTACAAGTCAAAATGATCCACTCCTTTTCGACATTTTGAGCACTCATGCAATGGATGAGCATAAGCAAGAAAGTTGACACTTAGGATGGAAAAGACAGAATATGGTGGAGGAGGAAGAAAAAAAGGTGTGAAAGGCTCACATCAATGAGGATAATCATAGGCGAGAGAAAGCCAAATGATAGATATGATGTGAGGAGTAGGGATTGCCATGCAACGGATACACATATGAGTTAAGGTAAGCTCTGCAATGGAACTAGTAGGGGTGCATCCAACTTTCTTGCTCAAGAAGACCTAGAGCTCATTTGAGGAGGCTCATCATTGGAATATACAAGCCAAGTTCTATAGTGTGAAGGTCCCCACATAGCTATATGCATGAATGATAATCTCTATGGAGTACAAGATATAAGATGGAGTACGTGTGTGGATCTATCAAAAGGAATAGTATTGTGCCCCCTTCTCTCTTTTTATTTCTTTTTCTCTTTTTTCTATTTTTTGGTGGCCTCAATGGCTCTTTCTATTTCTCTCATTTTTCCTCTTTGGGATCTTTTGATTTTGTCCACTTTGGTATCTTTTCCTCACTTTAGGGGAAACACTCTATATATTACAAGAAGTATAGAAGATCTTTGACACTTTACAATAGTACTCTTATCATAAAGAAAATATAACTATCATGATGTATGCAAATGTATGCCTATGCCAGGGTAGCAGGATATGCAATGATACTAGCGCATCATGTAGAAGTGATTAGGGCAAGGCCCAACTAGCATGCGGCTCATCGATCAAGCAAGTAGCATGTACGCCATGAAGATCAAGTCATGATAAGGTGGATGTTGCATGGCAATGTATCTCGGAAAGGCTATGGAAATGCCTTGATAGGTAGGTATGGTGGCTGTTTTGAGGAAGGATATAAGGGGGTTTATGATGACAGAGCGTATCATGCCAAGGGTTTGGATGTACCGGCGAAGGTGGACGCCAACTCTCGGAGTGAGAAGAAGGCAATGGACGGCACAGGAGAGGCTAGAAAAATATGGGAAGGTGGAAGTGTCAACTTTCGAATACTCACATTAGTCCGAAGAACTCATGCACTTATTATCGGCAACTCTCAATCTAATAAGGAGGTTTCACAAAGAGACGAGTACCCCGAGGAGGAGTGTATGGGGGTTTGGTTATCCTTGCGCATCCTCGACTAATGGTACGTGAGTGTACTCTAATATTCAATCCCTCCAAAGAGTAGTGATCCATCTAGTAGCTAAAGTTCTCAACTAATTTTGTTAGTTTTGAAAATAAACACGAATTTCCCAAAATACGACATCTATCACTAATAGGCTAAATCTCTTGACACCAAAAGTCCAAACATTACTCAAAGCAATACCTAAAAACTATTGCAAGTTACTACTACAAAAGAATAGCTACCTCAATTACCTACTTCAAGTCAAGACACAAAACTCAGTGCAACATGCAAACTGTCTAAAAAAGATAAACATGAAAACTCAAGAGAGTTCTAGCAACAAACTAAACAAAAGCTCTTAAAAAGATAAGCATGAAAACTAAGAGTGAAACATGACAGTAGCTATGAAAAAGATAAAGAACAAACACATCAAAGATAAACATGAAGAATCCTATGTTGTGTTCTAGATTTTGAAACTGGAGCGTGTTTCTCTCCCACACAAAGAAAGCTGGGTTCTAACTTGTTATGAACAGCAATCAAAGCTAAAGAAAAATAAAAATAAAACTGAAGAGTGAGACGCTCCAAGCAGAGCACATAACGCATGAAGTGATAAAAATATAGTGAAACAAGAGACGAACTGATAATTGTTGATGGAGAAGGGGATGCACGGGGGCATCCCCAAGCTTGAGCGCTTGACACTCCTGAATCTTCTTTCATCATCTCCCCTCGCACACTTGAAAACTCCCTTCATACATAACTCGTCATAATCTGATTAGCGAGGTTAGTACCCATAATAAAATAATTTTTTCTCTACTGGAAATAAGGATATTCTTGAAGAGATACTGTTTCTCAAGATTGCCAAAAAGTTTTTGCAAATAAAAAACAAGCTTAAGGTTTGCAAAATGAAGAAAAGGAAAAACAGGACATAATCTGTGAAAAATAGACCAGCAGGTAGTTAAGAATTCTTTAGGGCTACTTATGCAACTCAAATAAAAAAAACTCAGAACATGTGAAAGTTCCGTAATTGTATAGAGCACACTGTGTAAAAATTTCAGCTCAAAAAGATGAACTGGGATTTTTCTGTGATTTTTCCAGTCATGAGGACAGAATCTGTTTTCTGGACAGCATGTCACAACTTTCACTTCCCTAGTCATATGAAGCTATAATCAGCACAAATCTTGAAAAGTAAAGATAAAATGATGTTGCTACAGTATTAACAATCATCAAGACCACTAAAAACAGAAGAAAAACAAAAAGGAAATCCTAAATTCGTTGCGGGCTGCCTCCCGAAAGAGCTTCTTTAAAGCCATTAGCTAGGCTTAATGCAATAGATCAAGTCTTTTCAAGAAAATAACTAGCCCGTGTGACGGACTCAAAATGCAACTTAATCTTTTTCCTAGGGAAGTGTTCCATCCCTTTCTTGAGAGGGAATTGGAATTTTATAGTCCCTTCTTTCATATCAATAACAGCACCCACGGTGCGAAGAAAAGGACGTCCCAAAATAATTGGACAAGAAGGTTCACATTCAATGTCCATAATAGTAAAATCAACGGGAACATAATTGTCATTGACAATGATAAGAACTTCATCGATCTTCCCCAAAGGTTTCTTTACGGAAGAATCGACAAGACGAACACCAAAAGAACAAGGATCAAAATGTTTCAATTCAAATATATCATACATTCTTTTGGGCATAACGGAGGTACTAGCTCCAACATCACATAAAGCATAGCAAGAGAAGTTATTCAAGTTAATTTTAATCATAGGATCCCAACCATCTTCTATCTTTCTAGGTATGGAGGCTTCTACCCTAATCTTCTCCTCCCTAGCTTTAATGAGAGCATTAGTGATATGCTCCGTAAAGGCAAGATTAAGTGTGCTAGTGTGGGGGTCTCTAGACATCTTGTGAAGGAAACAAATAATTTCAGAAAGGGTGCAATTATGAAAATCAAGGTCACTACTATCAATTAAAGTGGTAGTGGTGTCCTTTAGGCTCACTTGTTTGGTAGCTTCTATAGTCATAGGAGTTTCTTCTTCTACGGTTGAGGTCATAGCATCACCATTAATAGGTCCTATGGGACTAGGGGTGCATTGGGTGCTAAGAGTTTGGATATCCTCAACCACTTGGATAGTTGGAATGGTATGGTGTGTAGGAAGGCTCTTAAGTCTGTCTTCTTCCTCCTTTTCTCTAGCCCATCTCTCTTTAAGTTTAGCCATCATCCTAATGTTTTCATTAATTTGCACTTGGATAGCGTTCATAGGAGTGACTTTCCTCTCCTCAAGAGGATAAGTTCTAATTTTAAGAAATTCTACTTCATGGGCTAAATTGTCTACCTTCGAAGAGAGATTATCTAATTTGTCTAATTTTTCCATCTTGTTGAAGTCTTTTTGGGTAGTGATGAAGTCTTTAAGCATACTCTCTAATTCAGAAGTGGATTTCTTGGTGCTAGGATAAGTGTTGTTGTTCCCATAGTAGTTGGAGGGGAACGGTCTAGGATTGCTACCAAAATTACTCCTATAAGCATTGTTGTTTAAGTTGTTTCTAGAGATAAAGTTCACATCTACTTGATCCTGAGCAATCAAAGAATTTAAAGGAACATCATGAGGATCAATAGGAGATTGCTTGGTAAGTAGAGACATAATCAAGTCAACTTTTTCATTTAGGGAGGAGATCTCACCTTCATACCTATTGGAGCTCTTTCGATGTGCCATTGGGAATAGTTGGTCATCATCTCATCGAGTAGTTTTGTGGCAGCATCAAGTGTAGTTGACTTAAAGGTTCCTCCCATGGCCGAATCTAGCAAGTTCCGCGAGGTAAAGTTCAAGCCTGCAGAAAAATTTAGGATAACCATCCAAGTAGTCAAACCATGCGTAGGACAATTCTTAACAAGAGATTTCATGTGTTCCCAAGCTTGGGCAACGTGTTCATTATCCAATTGCTTAAAATTCATAATATTACTCCTCAATTGGATAATCTTAGCAGGGGGTAGTACTTCCCAATAAAAGCATCCTTGCACTTATCCCAAGAATCTATGCTATTCCTAGGAAAGGATTGAAACCAGATTTTGGCTCCTCCTCTCAAGGAGAAAGGAAAAAGATTAAGCTTAACAATATCACCATCTACTTCTTTGTACTTTTTCATATCACAGAGCTGAATAAAATTATTTAAGTGCAAAGCAGCATCATCTCCAGCACCGGAGAATTGATCTTTCATAACAAGGTTCAGCAAAGCAGGTTTAAGCTCATAAGAAGGTGCTGAAGTGGCAGGTGTAGCAATAGGAGTGCAGATAAAGTCACTGTTGTTGTGACTAGTGAAGTCATACAACTTGGTGTTGTCGGAGGAACCCATAGTAGCAGCAAGAAAGATAACTATTTTTTTGATTTTTGATAAAGGACACTAAACCAAAAACTGAAAAGTAAACTAACAAGACTAAAAAGCAAAGATAAAATATAGTGTGCAACTCCCCTATCTTGAAGAGTGGAGTCCGCGGCAACGGCGCTAGAAATTGCTTTTGATGGTACAATTTAACGCCCCCTTGTTGGTTACCCAAAGTGGAAGGTTGAGATGTAGATAGCAGCAATTTCCCTTAGCGAAGATGCTAAGGTTCAGTATCGAACCAGTAGGACTCCAACAGATACAAGAAGGTAGTAAAGTGAACAATGGTGCCGTTAACAACCGAGGTTCCTTACTTTACCTGGACCTGCACACACAACAGATAACTTTGCTCCCAACGAGTTCAGAGAGGTTGTCAATCCCTCCGGCCTTGTTGTTTACAAAGGGTCGAAAGCACGGGATAATAATGATAGTGATAGCAACGGAAAAGTAAATAAAGCAATAAATAAATAGTGGGTGTAAACAGTATTTGAAATATGGACCGGGGTCCTATGATGTTCACTAGTGATGTCTCTCTCCCAAAAGACGATAAAATAGCCATGCGAGGTAAACAAATTACAGCTGGGCAATTGACAAGATTATGTGTGCAAACCAATGCTAACTATGCTATAAAGAAAGGAAGAGGTTCAAAAGCATGGGCGGTACGCCAAGACAAGTACACCGAAATCCATCTACATCTACCTACTAATCATCCAACTTGAGATATCTATCCAGAACATCTCGCTAGTATTAAGTTGCGAATCCCACCCAAAGTGTAAACTCAAAGCAACGAACAACTGCATTAAAGAACTTTGCGTAAAGTAAACAATCCTTGCACCCGCAAATACAAGCACCATTGTTTTCCCCCTTGTGGCAACAACACATCCCCTAGACTCATGTTTCTGTCACTCAAGCTAGTCATCGGGGGGCATGAACCCACAATCATGCACAACGCTCCCTCTTGGAGTCACTACCTACTACTTGGCCAAAGCAATAAACAGCAACGGAGAACATGCAAGAATTACTCTAGAACATAAATATAAAAGAGGAGAATCAAATATATTACTCAAACACAATCTGAACTTAGTCTCATAATCCATTGGATCCCAGCTAACTCAACATAGCAACAGCAGAAATATTACATATGTGCCTCGATCATGTAGGGCAGCTCACGAGGTCTAATCCATGAAGAACAAAGAGGGGACGAGAACATCACATAGCTACTGATCATAGACCCATGGTCCAAGTTGGACTACTCACGGTTCATCCGGGAAGCATCCATGGTGGTGGAGATGCTCCCGGAGGTGGTTCCTCCCTCCGGCATGGTGCCGGGAAGAGTTCTCCTGGTGCTCCCGATCTTGGAAGCGCGGCGGCGGCGGAATAGAGGAGAGATCGCGAAAAAGGGTTCCCGTCTCGGGGGTTTTGCGTCATGGATAATATATGGGCGAAGGAGGGCAGCCAGGGGGGCCACCAGGGGTCCAGGCGGCCCCCTGGCGCGGCCCCACCCTAGGGCGCGCCGGGAGGGCGCCTGGGGCCCTGGTTGGTCCCCTCTGCCCCCCTCGGTGATTCCCAAAGCATCCGAAGGGCTGATTTTTTATTGGATTTTTCCCGAATTTTTGGAGCACTTTTAATATGGGGGAAACCTGAAATAGAAAAATAGCAGAAAGCAGGAACTGGCACTTGGGTGCACTGAGTTAATAAGTTAGTCCAAATATGATCAAAAGTGTATGGAAGTTCATCAATAACATAGCAATATCACACAAAAGAGGCATGGATCAAGCAGAAATTATAGATATGTTTTGGACGTATCAACGGCAACCTCATATCCTTTAGGCAACTTAATCTTTGGCGCCATTGACACCTACTTGCAGAATTTGGAGTCCTCCTGGTACGATAACCCTGGTATCTTCACCGAGGGAAAATTGTTTCTATCTACATCATAACCTTCCACTTGGGGTAGCCAACAAGGAGCACTACTTCAGTGCCATCATTATGGTATAAATGGGAGTGAAGTCAGGCAGTGGCAAGTCCTGGCTCAACCGACAGATCAGAGGGGTCTTACCTACACGTTCACGGACATGGCTTCCATGGTGATGTAGTATCCTAGGTCAAGGTTGAGGGCTAGTGCCATAATGAAGTGTTCACTAGGAGAACCACTGAGTGAAATTTTTAGTTAATGATCTTCTGACGAGGGATTTGTTCAAATTAGTCGCGGGTGAGCACCCGAGGGATCCAACGAACTCTTACTCCAGCTTGTCTTCAACTCTCTTTTCATGATATCGCGAGTGAGGACTCGAGTCCCATTGAGTCGTTCTTGAATGATTCATGAGGGTGAGTTAGTACTCGAACCCTTTTAGGGTGCCTTGGCATGTTATAAGCTCGATGGGAGTTTATTTGATGGAAGATCAAAGAAAAGAATGTGTTAGAAAAGTAAAAAATATTGTTAGCTGATAAAGATTCATTTTCTTGGTCAGTGTGGAGTCGTCATTGCTAACGCAGAGATGACTTTCTTGCGATGATCTGCGAAGATGGGACGTCCCGGTAATAATATGACAGATGTGAATAGTTGTGGTAAGACGTGACTTGACCTGTCGTGGCGTGGTAAATTTTTCCAAAGCGATGATGGCCCTTTGGTGCACGAGCATAGTGGATGTTCTAATTACTACGCCTGTTGGAATCCGGGCGATGTAAGTTCAATATTTAATGTCATTGCAATGGGAAGTGTTGACGAGTAGCACAATGACGAGGTGATACCCGCACGACTCCTCACCGTGAGGGTACCTGGTGCGTGTCATAGCTGGCGGCCCAAAGAAGGCTTCGGGAGGCCCAAAATCGATCCACCCGAAGCACCAACGACCACGCCGACATGGAGTCCAAGACTTGGCGGCTAAGAATAGATAGGATAGGAAACTCTCCTTGTGAACATATAAGGACTCCACGAGACCTAGCCTAGTATATAAAGGCTGGGAGAGGGGACGTATAGGCAGGTCAATACTCATCGCAATACCCTTGGCTAGAGAAATCTCGCCGAAGCCTCCACTGTAATCGCATCCACCATATCATACATCGAGCAGGAAGTAGGGGTTTTACCCATCGAGGGCCCTGAACCTGGGTAATCCTTGTCTCCTGTTAGCCGACGAGATCGTCACCCTCGCACTCCTTCTCTCTACGATCTAAACCCAGGGTTCCTAACCATGGGATTTTCCGAGGCCAATCCTCGTCAATTGGCGCCGACCGTGGGGAAGATGCAGGTTGGATTCATGATCTCGGCGGTTCCATCACCAGCAGTCGACAACTCGACGACTAAATCAGCACTCGACACTTCCATGGCTAAGGAAGAATCCGATTTGTTTGGGTCCTAACGAGGATCGGCCTCGGCAAATCCCATGGTTAGGAACCCTGGGTTTAGAACGTAGAGAGGAGTGCAAGGTTGGAGATTCTTGTCGGAAAACATTAGACAAGGATTACCCAGGTTCAGGGCCCTCGATTGGTAAAACCCCTACTTCATGCTCGAAGTATTATATGATGGAGGCGATTATAGTGGAGGTCTCGGCGAGATTGCTCTAACAAGGGGTATTGCTATGCGAGATTGGATGCCCTAGACGTCCCCTCTCCCAGCCCTTATATACTAGGCTATGTCTCGAGGAGTCCGTCTAGGTTTAAACAGATAATTGCCTATTCTAGCTAGTCTTGGCGGTCACGCCTTGCACTCCGAACCATCTTGACAGCCGTCGATGCTTCAGGTGGGCTGATCTTGGGCCAGCCAAAGCTTCTAGTGGGCCTTCCGTCTTGACACACACCAGGTACCCTCATGTTGAGGAGTCATGGGGGTATCCCCTCATTAGTAGCCCCCGAGTGCCTGGGGACTCGAATGGTCACGCAAGGACTCGGATTCGTGTTAGTTGCAATCGTGTGTGTCGCTTTTGCGAGTTGTAAGTTGATTCATAAGAGATCAGTTTGAGAGGGATGCTAAGCTAAAAGGGCCAAAGGCACTCGACGGGTTGAGCCTCAGTGAATCGCGCTTATGGAAAGTACCACAGTAGCCCAGTCAAGCTCGAGTCCCTCGTCACAAACTTGGGAACGACTAGTGTCAAGAAAAGTCCATGCTGCTGAGGGCTTATAGGATAAATGTCGCGAGTTAAAGTACTGAATACGACCCCAACGCGTCCGTTAGCAGTTAATCCCTGTCATGCACCAAGCATGGAATGGTCAGGAGTGAAGTCGCGATGTGGCAAGTCCCGGCCCGGCCGACAGATTAGCGGGGTCTTACCTACACCTAAGCTTGCGTGGCATCTGGGGTGAAGTGTATCGCAACCCATGTCATTTAGCTGGGTCGTGTGACCAATATAGAGTGCACCCATTCGGAAAACGATCGAGTGACTTATAGTGTGAGCACCCGATGTGCTTTTAGGTGCTCGCTCGAAGAGCAGATATAGAATGGAAACACTCGGAAAACGATCGAGTGGGCTTATAGTATGAACACCCAACGATTCTTCGGGTGCTCGCTTGAGGATCCAGTTGCTTGTTCCTCATGTCTTTTCGTGAGTGGGCACTCGGGAGCTTTATATTAGGGGAGAGTAAGCACTCAAGCCTTGAAGAGGTGTTGTTCTGAATACGCTGAGGGGAATAGCCACTCAAACCCTCGTGATGTGTATCGCGTTCCGTTTTCTCCATTAGCGGTGGCAGAGGGATCGCGATGGGAGTTTATTTCATGCAATCAAATCAAAATATGAGGGGAGTTTTTTAGAGAAAATAAAAGATAAAGCATCTCTTCCTTGTTAGAGCGCTTTGGAGGGCATCGAACAGTCCCGTCTGTGCTACAGAGATGTGAAAAGGCCTAATGATGCTTCTTGATGATGTATGTAAGACGACAACAGTCTGTGGTGTCCCGTTGCATCCATTGTCAGTTATGATGATGCTTTGGTATCCGCGGGGATTTGATTGCCATTGTTATTCCGCTTATTGGGTTTCCGACACGGTGCTATTTATTGCTAAGTTTGAATAATGCTGGATGCAGATAGCCGCCTTTGTCTTGGAATCCATAAGGTTACCTGCCTCGGTTTTTAATTTCTTGTATTGCGTCGTTTCCTATTTCGTTGAACTGGACCCATTTACCATTGAGGGGTGTATAAATATGGGTTATTGCTTTGCGCTTGGTAGTCCATCTTCTTCCCCTTCTTCTATTCTCTTGTGTATTCTCATGGCTCCAAAACGCCGTGCCCGCGGTGCTTCTGATGCCGGTGCTACGCACGGCGCCACCGGCCATGAACGTCGAGGCCGAGATGCGTGTGTTTCATGTGGGACCTCCGTCCGTGGTCTTCGAGGCCGTGGTGCGTGTGCTCCCCGCACAGCATGCTGCCACGAAGGGCGTGGGAGTTCTACTGCCGCAGTTGTGGATGAGGGCGTTTGCGTCCAAGATTTTTTTCTTTACATACGTAGTTGTATTACTGGCTGGATTCCCCTTCTTTCTTCTTTTTCTGTTGTTGTTTCTGAACTTGGCTTGGATGGTCTGTGGCTACTCCTTCAAGGCTATCCCTACTGCCCGTTGTGGCTGATGCTCCGGGTTGAGTCTTCATCCTTGGTTTTCTTGGAGTCAGGTTGGAGGGTGGTTGCTCGCCAGTTTAATCCGCGCAAGGGTGACAACCTTTGTTGCTGGTTCGATGGAGAAGAAAACCTCTCCATTAGGGCCTTCGACTCTGATGGAAATTGGCTAGAGCCGTTCTGGGAGAACTCAAGTGACGACGACTCTGACGCTTCCATTTCTTCTCCTTGCGACTCCCTTGCTGGTTCTTGCTCCTCCGAGTCCTCGACTGGTAGTGGTAGTGATAGCTACTCCAGTTTTGAGCAGGACGCTGATGTCAAGCCATCGATGAAGAGGACTCGCCGATAGGACAAGGCTATCATGTGTGTCATAAGTCGAGCTTCAACACGTAGACTTAGGGTAGGAATTTTCCCTTTGTTTGTGATGATGCTTGGCACGCCACGGAGAAGTGCCAATTATCTCAGCATGAGCACGCATGTAGAAGTCATATTTCCTTGGAGTGTTGGTCGTGTAGTCCTGTTGATGTAAAGAATACTCTTTTGTTTGCCCCGTTGTAAGACTGTTTTCCAATTAACGTATGCCAAGATATTTTTGTGATGACCATACTGAAGTGCTTCTTTGTCTTATTCTTCTTGTCGACTAGTTTCTAATTTATCGGGTGCGCGACAACGCACCTAATGAGAGTAGCCCCCGAGGCTTCGGCCAATCGCTAGCGATTGGACGAAGGCTTATATGTTGGGTCTGAACTTGCGGCTATGTAGATCTTCAGGTATAGATGTTTAGGAATTCTTGCGAGTGTTTGAAGGCTTCTTTTTGGGCCGCCATTAATCGTGGTGTGCTTGGTGCCGCTCGCCAGATTGTCGAGTGCTTGCTGTTGCCACCTGATGTTAGTATCTTTGGAGAGGGATGGGATGACGACTCGCTAAAGCTCCCGAGTGTCTTAGTACGGATCTGTTCAGAGGAAACGTTATGGTGTTTGCTGATTATTTTAGTAATCAAATTCACGATGTTGAAGGTATGATTGATTCTTCGAGGTGGGCTGCGCCACCCAGCGCGATCCAAGGTGCTAAAATTGTCGCAAGAATGAATAATGCCTCTAGGTTGGCTAAGTTTGCATGAGCCCTCAAATGTATGTAGCAGAAAATTTCACCAATGCGGGAAATTCCTTGGGGTTAGCTGAGTTGCACAAGCCCCAAGTGCCAATTAGGTATGTTGTCGCGAGTGCGAATAACGCCTCGGAGGCAGCCAGGTTGCGCGAGCCTCCGAGTTCCAAAAAGATAAAAAATTGTGTGTGCGAATAAACGCCTCGGGGGGGGGGGGGGGGGAGATCGCACTCGATCTGCCGAGTGTTGGTGTATATTGTGTTGCGTATGCGAAAAAAACTTCTCTGGGGAGAGGGTGAACCGCACTCGAGCCCCCGAGTGTCGATGTATAGAATGTTGCGTATGCGAAAAATGCCTCGAGGGGGGAGGGTGAAGTCGCGCTCGAGCCCCGAGTATCAATGTATAAGATGTTGTGTATGCAAAAAAGGCCTCGAGGGGGAGGGTGAAGCCACACTCGAGCCCCTGAGTGTCAATGTATAAGATGTGGCATATGCGAAAAATGCCTCGGGGGGATGGTGGAGCCGCGCTCGAGCCCCCGAGTGTTAATGTATAAGATGTCGCGTATGCAAAAAAATGCCTCACGGAGGGGGAGGGTGAAGACGCGCTCGAGCCCCAGAGTGTCATGGCTTGTGTGATATGTCAATGCATATTTTTATTGCTGCGTTCTTACATGAGTGGCTTACGCATCCTTGAACAATGCTTGGATTATTGAAAAAAAGGTAGGAGAAAGTGGCCGCGAGCGATATATGGATAGAAACGGCATAGGTTTGCCACGTTCTAGGGATTTCCCACGTCTTCGTCGGTCTTCGGGTTCTTCAGCCTATAGGCTCCTCCTCCGATCACTTCAGAGATTATGTAGGGACCCTCCCATTGTTTGTGCACTTTTTCGTGCTTTAGTCTTAGCATGAGGTTTCCTACGTTGAAGACCCTGGTGCGGAGTCGACTGCTTTTGTAGGTGCGTAGCTTCTCTTGGCACCCTTCTGATCGTGACAAGGCTATGTCTCGTGCTTCATCCGCTACGTCCTTGTCATCCTCGAGTTCTTCATCTTCCTACTCTTCTTCGTAATCGGTGATGCGCGGAGCGCCAAACCTTAGGTCATGTGGGAGTACCGCTTCTCCTCCATACACCATAGATAAAGGAGTGTATTCAGTTCAAGCATTGGGTGTAGTTCATAGAATCCATAGAACAGGCGGTAGTTCTTCGACCCAGTTGCCCGCGGCTTGCTCGAGTGGTGTAAGAAGCCGCTTTATTATGTCGCCGCAGACCAGACATCTCGACCTGGTCGTTGGACTACGGGTGTGCAACTAATGTGTTGTTGATTTTGATGCCTAGATCCTTGCAAAAAAATCTGGAATTCGTCAGCTGTGAAGTTGGTGCCATTGTCGGTGATGATGCTGTGCGGGATGCCAAAGCGGAAAATTATTGATTTCATAAGGTTCACCGCCGTGAGAGCAGTCGAGCTGGTGATGGGTATTTCTTCAATCCACTTTGTGAAGTTGTCGACTGCCACGAGGAGGTGGGTGTGACCGCGTTTTGAGGATTTTTTGAGGGGTCCTACCATGTCGAGTCGCCAAGTCGCAAAAGTCCAGGCTAACAGTGTCGTTTTATGTTTCGATGCTGGGGCGTGGGGCCTACTGGCGAATTTCTGGCACGCGACGCAGCGTCGCATGATGTCTTCTACGTTTCGCGTGGCGGTTGGCCAATAAAATCCTGCTCGAAAGGCTTTGGCTACCAAGGCGCGGCTGCTTGTGTGCTGGCCGCAGACTCTTTCATGGATCTCGAGTAGTAGAGATTTGTCGTCTTCTTCTTCGATGCATCTTTGGAGCACCTCGGAGATTTGTTGGAGATATGCCCTAGAGGCAATCATGTTATGATGTTGTTTCCTTATGTATTCATGAGTTACTTGTATTTTCCTTGAACATCATCACTCATATGTATCAATAAGTATGTGACTTGTTTGTGAGACTACATTCTATGATGATTGTTCTAATGGTCCCTAGTTGAAAAGGTTATCCGGACACATATCCTTGACTAGTATATGATTCGGTTGATGACTATGTTTCACAAGTCATGAGCATGGAGATGCTACCGATAGTATGAACTTAGTGATGGGATCACTGAGTTGGACATAGACCCACTTTGAGACGCAGCGAGATATTGTCATCTGTTAGTCTCAATACAATGTATATGCCATGTCCTAGACCTGAGGTCTTCGCATGTTCTTGAGATAAGGAATGACTCACTTAGGGACTATCAAACGCTACACCGTAACTGGGTAGTTATAAAGGTAGCTTACGGGTGAGTCATGATACATGCCGCTATACATGGTTGATCAAGATGGGATTTGTCCCTCCACTTTGGAGAGATATTCTCTGGGCCCTCTCGAGTGATAAGATTCAGAAAGCATGGCCATGCGACATGGGTTAAGGGTTAAACCGTTCAGGAATCTGTATCACGGTTTCGAGAAGAGAGGTCAAGCTATCACAAGGGTGACAAGTACTCGCCTTGAGCTTGACAACATATATCGTGAGGCAAAAGGAATGTTGCATATGATACTTTGTAATGGTTCGTCTTATGACTTTACGCATATATGGGAGCCAGCACGTTCTGCTAGGAACCGCTACCGACTATAGAACCGGATGTGATCCGGGACGTTTCCATGTGTACGTGAACCTATAGGGTCGCGCGCTGAAGGGGAAAGGAGCCCATTCGGATGTGGTCCGAATGGAATATGGATGGAGGGTCTGGATTGCCTCAAGGTTTGAGGCCATTCCACGAGCGCCTATATAAGGGCTAGGGTGAACCCCGAAGGGGTACAGGTCAGACCACAACCCTAGCCGTCACTCCACCTCCAGGCCGAGCCGCCGGACCTAGCAGTCCGTCGCCCGACCCTCCTCCTTGTACGCGCGCATCCCGTGGAGGTGTCGCACGTGCGGTGTTTGGACGAGCTGTTCTTGGGATTGGATCGCGGGACTCCGTTCGTGGGATCGGTACGAGGGATCGGTTCGAGGGATTCGAGGAGCCGCCGCCGACGCGCATCGCCAACTCTCCTTCCGCTGTCGTGACCGCGCATTGTTGAATTCGTGATATAATTGAGCGCTAGTGTAGCGTACCGTGTTCCCCAACAGTGGTATCAGAGCCTCTGCTGCGTGGTGTTAAATTCGTGATAAAATTTCATATGTAGATCGGATCATGTGATGGTAGATCATATTGGTTTTGCATGTTTGAGGTTCTTGATTTCATGATCTGTCCCGAGGTGCGAGCTACTTAGGTCGTGCCACAACTTATCCCTAGAGGTCGGTTATACGCAATTGGGATAGACAGTGAGCCGTAAATCCTATTGTGCCATGCGCATATCACTAGGTGATTGATCTGGGACACGGATCATGAAACGGCGTAGATATGATCTGCGCTGTGCAGAAATCTATGAGCAGGTTCGGTTCAGAGGCCATATCTTGGTCATATGAACACCGATTGAGCTCCGTGACCTACCAAACGATGCAGAATGAAAAGATATGCAAAAAAAGTTTTAGTTAATTAGGAGATTTTCGTAGACCTAATTTGACTAGTGCTAAAAGAGGTTTAGACGGCGGTAGAACGTTGATACGGTGAGGATAGTTCTCTCACTTCTCGTTGGTTACCCCAAGTGGAAGGTGAGATGTAGCGTAGCAGAAAATTTCCCTCAGTGAAGATACCAAGGTTTGTCTCCAGTAGGACTCGCAAAAATACAAGTAGGTGACAACGACGCCAGAAATTAGGCGGTTGACGTGGACATGCACACAAAAACAAATAAATTTGCTCCCAACGAGTACAGAGGAGTTGTGAATTCCTTCCGCCTTGCTGTTTACAAAGGATCAACGCAAGAGATAATAATAGTGGCAACTGAAAGTAAAGACTGAAAGTAAACTAAGGGTGTAAACAATAATGTGAAGATGGACCGGGGTTCCATGATTTTCACTAGTGATGTCTCTCTCCCAAAAGACGATAAAAGTGCTAGCGAGGTAAACAAATCACAACTGGGCAATTAACAGAATTATGAAGGCACCGCAATGCTAACTATGCTGCAAAGAAAGGAAGGGCTCAAAAGCAATGGGCAGTACGCCAAGGTAAGTAGACCGAAATCCAACTGCATCTAGTACGAATCATCCACCTTGAGATATCTATCCAGAACATCTCGCTGGTATTAAGTTGCGAATCCCACCCAAAGTGTAAACTCAAAGCAACAGACAATTGCATTAAAAGAACTTTGCGTAAAGTAAACAATCCTTGCACCCGCGGGTACATGCACCGTTGTTTTATCCCTGGTGGCAACAACACATCCCCTAGTCTCATGTTTCTGTCACTCAAGCTAGACATCAAGGGGATGAAACCACAATCAAGCATAACGCTCCCTCTTGGAGTTGCAACAAACTACTTGGCCAAAGCAAAATACTGCAACGGAGAACATGCAAGAATTTACTCAAGAACAAAATATAAAAGAGAAGAACCAAATATATTACTCATCACAATCTTAACATAATCTCATAATCCATTAGATCCCAGCAAACTCAGCATAGCAACAACAGAAATTACAAAAGTGTCTCGATCATGTGAGGGAGCTCATGAGGTCTCGAAAGTGGAAGCACAAAGGGGGGAGAGGAACATCACATAGCTACTGGTCACGGACCCATGGTCCAAGGGGTACTACTCACGGCACATCCGGGAGGCTTCCATGGCTATGGATGGTCTCCCGGAGGGGGTTCCTCCTCCCGGCAGGGTGCCGGGGCAGCTTCTCCAGGCAGCCCCAATCTTGAAACGGCGGCAGCGGCGGTACAGAGGCGAGTTCGCGGAAAAGAGATCGGTATTAGGGGTTTCCACCCCAAGGGCTAAATATAGGCGGAGGGGGGTGTCGAGGGGACCCACAGGGCAGCTAGGAGGCCCCCTGGTGCGGCCTAGGGTGGGGCCGCGCCAGGGACCCTTCTGGAGTCCCTGTGGTGGCTCCCCTCCGCTGCTTTGGTGATTCCGGAAGCTTCCGGGTCGCTGATTTTTTATCTGATTTTTCCGGATTTTTTGGAGCACTTTTAATGGCCGGAAAACCTGAAATACAAAAACAGCAGAAAACAGCAACTGGTAGCTGGTTGCACTGGGTTAATAGATTAGTCCAAATATGCTCACACAAATCATGGCAAAGTCACACAAAACATGCATGGAGCAAGCAGAAATTATAGATACGTTTGGGACGTATCAACATCCCCAAGCTTAATTCCTGCTCTTCCTCGAGTAGGTAAATGATAACAAGCATAATTTCTGTGGTGACATGCCACACAACCATATAAGGACTTTTAAGTAAAGCAATTAAAGCATGCAATTCAATTCAAGTCTTAACAAGCAAGAGTCTATATTAGCATTGACACAAGCAAAAAAAGAACAAAAGGTGCAAGAGCTCTCGCTGTCCGTGACTCGAATGTCTCCAGATGGTGTTTGCGTGCAAGAAGGGGACTGGGAAAAAGAGAGAAAAAAGGTTGTTGAGAACAACTATCTACTAAAGTTTCACACTTGGTCTCCTTTGGATTCTTATCTTGACTCTTCCCCAGACCACTAGCCAGGTACAAGTCAAACTGATCCACTCCCTTTCGATATTTTGAGCACTCATGCAATGGATGAGCGTGAGCAAGAAAGGTGACACCTAAAAGGCGAAACAGAAAGAAGGTGGAGGAGGAAGACAAAAAGGTGTGAAAGGCTCACATCAATTAGGACAATCATAGGCGAGAGAAGGCCATATGATAGATATGATGTCAGGAGTAGGGAATGCCATGCAACGGATGCACATGTGAGCTAAAAGCTCTCCAAGGGAACTAGTGGGGGTGCATCTAACTTGCTTGTTCAAGAAGACCTAGAGCTCGTTTAAGGAGGCTCATCATTGGAATATACAAGCCAAGTTCTATAGTGTGAAGGTCCCCACATAGCTATATGCATGATGATGATCTCTATGGAGTACAAGGGATAGAGGATGAAGTACTAGTGTGGATCTCTCAAAAGGAATAGTAGTGTGCCCCCTTCTCTCTTTTTATTTTTCTTTTTCTCTTTTTTCTATTTTTTTGTATTTTTTTTGGTGGCTTCAATGGCTCTTTCCATTTAACTCTCATTTGTCCTCTTTGGGATCTTTTGATTTTGTCCTCTTTGGGATCTTTTCCTCACTTTAGGGGCAACACTCCATATTTTACAAGAATATAGGAGATCTTTCACACTTTACAAAGGTACTCACATAAAGAAGATATAACTATCATGATGCAAATGTATGCTTCTGCCAGGATAGCATGATATGCAATGATACTAGCGCGTCATGTAGCAATGATTAGGGCAAGGCCCAACTAGCATGGGGCTCATCGATCAAGCAAGTATCATGTATGACATGAGGATCAAGTCATGAGAAGGTGGATGTTGCATGGCAATGTATCTCGGAAAGGCTATGGAAATGCCTTGTAGGTAGGTATGGTGGCTGTTTTGAGAAAAGATATAAGGAGGCTTATGATGACAGAGCGTATCGTGCCAAGGGTTTGGATGCACCGGCGAAGTACGCGCCAACTCTCAAGGTGAGAAAGGGCAATGCACGGTACCGAAGAGGCTAGAAAAAGTATAGGTGGGTGAAAGTGTCAACTTTCAAATACTCACATTAGTCCGAAGAACTCATGCACTTATTATCGGTAACTCTCAATCTAATCAGGAGGTTCAAAAAGAGACAAGTACCCCGAGGAGGAGTGTATGGTGGTTTGTTTATCCTTCCGCATCCTCGACTCATGGTACGTGAGTGTACTCTAATATTCGAACCCTACAGAGGTTAGTGATCCATCTAGTAGCTAGAGTTGTCAATAGGGGTTTTTGGTTTTTGAAAAACACACAGATTTCCCAAAATACGACATCTATCACGAATAGGCTTGAGCTCTTGACACCAAAAGTTCAAACATTACTCTAGTCAATACCTAAAAACTATTGCAAGTTACTACTACAAAGAGAATAGCAACTTCAGCTACCTACTTTCTAGTCAAGACTCAAAACTCAGTGCAACAGGAAAACTCTCTAACGAGATAAAACATGCAACCTATAGAAAGTTCAACCTAAAACAAAATAAAATATCTAGAAAAACTAAAGCACTACAACTAAACAGAGCAGCAACTAAGAAAAGAAAAAGAACAACTCACAGCTAAAAGAATAAGCATGCAAATCCTATGAGGAGTTCTAGTTCAAGAGGAGCATGTATATCTCCCAAACAAAAGAGTAAGCTGTGGTCTAACTTGTTACCACAGCAAACAAAGCAAAAACAAACCTAGAAAAGTATAGAGTGAGACGCTCCAAGCATAGCACACAACACATGAAGTGATAAAAATATAGTGCAACGAGGGACGAACTGATAATTAGTTGATGATGAAGGGGATGAACGGGGGCATCCCCAAGCTTAGACGCTTGAGTCTCCTTGAATATTTATTGGGGGTGCACATGGGCATCCCCAAGCTTGAGCGTTTGACACTCCAAGATCTTCTTTCATCATCTTCCATCGCGCACTTGAAAACTCCTTTCATACATAACTCATTGTAGACTGATTAGAGAGGTTAGTACCCAACAAAAATAATTTGTCCTCTACTGGAAATAAAGATAACTTTTAAGAGCTACTGTTTCTCAAGATTTCCAAAAGGTTTTTGCAAAGAAAAAGCAAGCTTAAGATTTGCAAAACGAAGAAAAGGCAAAACAGGACAGATTCTGTGAAAAACAGACCAGCAAGTAGAAACGAATTTTTTAGGGGTACTTCTGCAACTCAAATAAAAAAACTCAGAACATAAGAAAGTTTTGTAATTGTATAGAGAACTCTGTGTAAAACATTCAGCTCAAAAAGATGCACTGGTATTTTTCTCTGATTTTTCTAGTCACGAGGACAGAATCTGTTTTCTGGACAGCATGTCACAACTTTCACTTCCCTTGTCGTATGAGGCTAAACTTGGCACAAAGCTTGAAAAGTAAAGATACAATGATGTTGCTACAGTAGTAACAATCATCAAGACCACTAAAAACAGAATAAAAGCAAAAATAAAAACCTAAATTCGTTGCGGGCTGCCTCCCGAAAGCGCTTCTTTAAAGCCATTAGCTAGGCTTAATGCAATAGATCAAGTCTTTTCAAGAAAATAACCAGCCTGTGTGACGGACTCAAAAGGCTCCCAGTCATTTTATATTTTCAAAATGTCCTCTCTAGGAGGATTTAGTTCTTCTACTCCTTTAAAGTCTAGAGCATCAAGTCTCTTCTCAATAGTAGCAATTCTGTCTACAACAGTATCAAGACCATCATAAACAAAATAACTAGATAAACCATGTGTAATTTCAAGAGCTCTAGATTCATCACACTCTAGAAAGTCTCCTTCAGCTATAAGATCAAGAGAGTGCTTACACCACTTAAAAAGGCCAAAGTAAAAATTTCTAAGCACAATTCTTATAGGTAACCAAGGCATATTTGCCTTATGTGCTTCAGAAATTCTGTCCCATGCCTTCTTCATATTATCCCCGTTCCTTTGGTGGAAATCCAAGACCTCGGATTCCCTCATAGTACCAACTCCTAACATACTTGACCACACAAGAAAGGTAACAGGTATTTTTGGTATTTTTGATAAGGGACACAAAAGTAAAAACTGAAAGGTAAACTAACAAGACTAAAAAGCAAAGATAAAAGATAGTGTGCAACTCCCCTATCTTGTAGGCTGGAGTCCCCGGTAACGGCGCCATAAATTAGCTTGATACGGTGAGGATAGTTCTCTCACTTCTCGTTGGTTACCCCAAGTGGAAGGTGAGATGTAGGGTAGCAGCAAATTTCCCTCGGTGAAGATACCATGGTTTGTCTCCAGTAGGACTCGCAAAAATACAAGTAGGTGACAACGACGCCAGAAATTAGGCGGTTGACATGGACCTGCACACAGAAACAAATAACTTTGCTCCCAACAAGTACAAAGGAGTTTTCAATTCCTCCGGCCTTGCTGTTTACAATGGATCAATGCAAGAGATAATAATAGTGGCAACTGAAAGTAAAGACTGAAAGTAAACTAAGGGTGTAAACAATAATGTGAAGATGGACCGGGGTTCCATGATTTTCACTAGTGATGTCTCTCTCCCAAAAGACGATAAAAGTGATAGCGAGCTAAACAAATCAAAGCTGGGCAATTGACCGAATTATGAAGGCACCGCAATGCTAACTATGCCGCAAAGAAAGGAAGGGATCAAAAGCAATGGGCAGTACGCCAAGGTAAGTAGACCGAAATCCAACTGCATCTACTACTAATAATCCACCTTGAGATATCTATCCAGAACATCTCACTGGTATTAAGTTGCGAATTCCACCCAAAGTGTAAACTCAAAGCAACAGACAACTACATTAAAAGAACTTTGCGTAAAGTAAACTATCCTTGCACCCGCGGGTACAAGCACCGTTGTTTTATCCCTGGTGGCAACAACACATCCCCTAGTCTCATGTTTCTATCACTCAAGCTAGACATCAAGGGGCTGAACCCACAATCAAGCATAACGCTCCCTCTTGGAGTTGCAACAAACTACTTGGCCAAAGCAAAATACTACAACGGAGAACATGCAAGAATTTACTTAAGAACAAAATATAAAAGATAAGAACCAAATATATTACTCATCACAATCTGAACATAGTCTCCTAATCCATCAGATCCCAGCAAACTCAGCATAGCAACAGCAGAAATTACAAAAGTGCCTCGATCATGTGAGGCAGCTCACGAGGTCTCGAAAGTGGAAGCACAAAGAGGGGACAGGAACATCACATAGCTACTGGTCACGGACCCATGGTCCAAGGGGGACTACTCACGGCACATCCGGGAGGCGTCCATGGCTATGTATGGTCTCCCGGAGGGGGTTCCTCCTCCCGGCAGAGTGCCATGGCAGCTTCTCCAGGAAGCCCCAATCTTGAAATGGCGGCGGCGGCGGTACAGTGGCGAGTTCGCGGAAAAGAGATCGATATTAGGGGTTTCCTCCCCGAGTGCTAAATATAGGCGGAGGGGGTGTCGAGGGGACCCACAGGGCAGCCAGGAGGCCCCCTGTCGCGGCCTACGGTGGGGCCACGCCAGGGACCCTTCTAGAGTCCCTGTGGTGGCCCCCCTCCGCTGCTTTTGTGATTCCGGAAGCTTCTGGGTTGCTAATTTTTTATCTGATTTTTCCGGATTTTTTGGAGCACTTTTAATGGCCGGAAAACCTGAAATACAAAAACAGCAGAAAGCAGCAACTGGCAGCTGGGTGCACTAGGTTAATAGATTAGTCCAAATATGCTCAAAAGTGTATGAAAGTTCAAGGAAATCATGGCAAAGTCACACAAAACATGCATGGAGCAAGCAGAAATTATAGATACGTTTGGGGCGTATCAAACGTCTAACATGGTTTTGCAGGGAATGGTTGTGATCTGGTATAGCCCATTGTCTATGTTTTTATTCATGACCTGCGTGTCATGGTTTTGACAATCGGCTGGAGCCATATGGTTGTCTCATTATTGTATTAATGACCTGCGTGTCAACATGTGAAGCCATGTAATGTAACTTACTTTCATAGCTATTAGGTTGTAATAGCATAGTATCTTATGTAACATTTAGCGGTTGACACTACGGCGTGGAGATGGAGATCACCACGAAGACAACCATACATGGAGATGGAGATCGCCATGGGAGGTTCGCGCACATGGATATGGAAATCACCATGCGTTATGATAAAGGGGCTATACCATATCACTTGTATAAACTGCCTGTGAAAGTTTATCTCTTTACGCATCCTTCTTTTACATGGTAGATGTTTTAAGTAGGACGATCCCTCAAAGAATGACATGTAAAATTGCCTCCCCAATTGCTGCACATCACAAGTCATGTATATTTAGTAGTAGGCCGATAAAATTAGGGTGCTGATAACCCTCAACTGTAGGGGATCGAGATAGTCTTCGCGGGCAAGATAACCCAATTTATTGATTCGACACTTGGGGACACAAAGAATACGTACAGTCTTTAACAATTGAGTTGTCAATTCAACCGCACCTAAAATAAACACTTGCTTGCACAAAGGTATTAGTAGAAACTGTGATATGGTGGTGGTAGTTGTGATGATAATAGTGGTGATAGTGATAGTGGAACAGCAAAGGTAAACAACTAGTAACCAGCAGAAGGAAAATATTGTAGGCTAGGGAGATGGATGGTTGGGCGCTACTGTCGGGACCCGGAATATGCGTATGTAATTCCAGTCACGATGCAATCACATGGAGAGCCGAGAGACGTACCCACTTGTCTAAGCAGACAAGGCCAAGCACAGAACACTCTCGGAAAGCATCGAACGTGAGGGGCATCCCATCGAGGCCGGACGATCAACTGAGATGGGTCCTCATCGTCCGCTCACCAGTCTAAATGCTTATGGGTGGTGAATCCCATACTCATAGACAAGTCGCCTCAACCATGTTATCGATTGAATCATAACCCTTACATAAACAAAATCCAGCCCGATCACTTAGTCGGGGTCTAGGGCGGGCTCGATCATACAACAAAGTGTGCACGTGGCAGAGCCACGAGCAATCGCATCGCGATGCCCCAAGCTGCGCACATCTAAGGGCCACTTGGTGTATAAAAGACCGCCAGCCAGATCACAACTAAGGTCTCGAAAACCCATACTAAGACATGCATGTTATAATCATACACGCATCACACATGTCTAGTATGAAGAGCAGGTATCATCACATAACTCTACAAGTACTCTTTATTGATATATACATAGAGCATACAAAGATCACATGTCTGTGATCAACATTACATCATACAACGGAAACAAATTAGGTCTGAGTATAGACAAGTTTAACAAATGGCTTAGAGAAGCCTTGTAAACATACATGCCCATCCACGAGGGACCAGACTACTGTCTGGAACTATACTACCAAGGTCAACGTCGAGCTTCAGGCCGGTGACTCCATCGGGGTCCGGGTTCTCATCTAAAACATAGAATAAGAAAATGTGAGTACAAAGTCGTACTCAGCAAGACTTACATCAGAACTAAACTACTCATGCTCAAGTTTCAAGGTAAAGGAGGTGGGGTTCAACATGCAGAAGTGCCAGCTTTGACATGGCTAGTCCTGTACTACGAGTACCAGACTTGAGGTAAGAAGCGTACACGAGTCCACTACATGTCTCCAAACAATACACCACTATGGTTACTTCCTCGACTTCCCCACGAGGAAGCCCACCATAGCACTCACGCTTATCTTGCGGATTTTATAATTATCCATTCAAGTTATCTATTGATCAAGTAGAGGTCTCCAAGTAGTCCATAACCGCGGACACGGCTATTCGAATAGTTCATTTACCCTGCAGGGGTGTACATCTTCACACGCGTGTCATCACTTATCGCCTCGTTCTGGTGACCCTTCAAGCGGGTGTCGGACGTGGATGAAACCAAGGCACTAACCTCACATCACTTTCTCTAATCCAGGAGTCGACTACCTGAGTTTGGCACCGCTCGAGAGTCCGGCCGGTTCCACGAAACGGACTCAGATAATGTAAGGGACCGAGACGCCACCTCTGCCAGATGGTTTCACTGCCTCACAAGTCCACCCACATATCTATATGATGCAACCTTTTCTTCATACTTTTTCTATGCATATGCCAAATGGAAAGCCCGAATCTATTGTGACTCCTGGACCGGATCGGGTATGTAAAGAGGCCAAACGGGGTTCCCATAAAACCCTACATGTGGTCATACTCTTTGTCTTGGATCACAAAACAGGAACTCGGGGCCTAGGGCAGTGTTCAACGAGACAACCCACTGTGTACTCCTACACAGCCTCTCATCGTTCACCTTTGTTTAGGGTGGATTCACCAACACGTTATCATCAGCATCACTGTGCTCATTTCATCCCGGCTCACAATCATAACATCCTCATTGTATCACTAAGCAGTAATAAGCAGTAACAGTTGCAGGGGCCACATGCTCATCATTCAACTCCTATATCTGCTAGGATTGTGGTTTGCTTAATACGGTGACAGAATGATAGGTCATGCATCGGAATGGGTTCAACTATGCGAAAGAACGTGTCTCGGTGATCTCCTAAACATGCATACGCGAGACTGAGAGGGAAGTAGGATTTTATAGACATGATCAATGGGGTTTGCTTGCCTTGCTGACGATACACGGGGTTTACCGAACTTCTTCTTCGTCGGGGGTGATCACCTTCTCGGAGGCACTGTTATCGGCACAATCATCAACAAGAGGGGGGAGGCAACATTGTAATAGAATGCACAAGCACATGTTTATGTTGTCATTGATGTGAATGCTACTGATTTGTGGCATATTTGATTTAAATGAAGTGTATTGCATTTGAAATGCAAATTCAAACTCCACATATGAATTTCAATTTAACCAAATTGCATTTGAAAAAGTTTGATCATTTGAAACCATGTGATCATGTGTGTGATATGCTTCTGAAGTACAAGTGAGATGTGGTGTATTGCAATGGTTAAAAATGGAAAAACATTTGAATTAAATTTGAATTAATTCCAATTAAGCCAAATAGCAAAAGCTACTGGTTCCATTTTAAAATCAACTCAAACATGGTTGAAAGTTGCATATTTGGATAGAGAATTTTATGCTGATCATTTTCATATATTATTTGTCCAATTTGGAGTTAATATGAATTTTCTATGATTTATTGAAGTTTTGGCTATTTTCTGGATTTTTCTGATTTATTTTAATTCCTTTTAAATCAGAAACTGATTTATTGCGTCATGCTGACGTCAGCATGACGTGGGGGGGGGGGGGGCTTTTGGCCAGTGGGGCCCTCCTGTCATAGGCTCTGGGGTTAACCCCGTTTTAGTTAATTTAACAAAGGGGTTAGGGGGCTGTGGGTCCCACTGTCATAGATCATAGAGAGGAGGGGGGATTAGTGCTCTGTTAGTGGCTCTAATGGCGGGGTCGCCGGAGGGTTGCCGGAACTTCGCCGGAGTGGAGTTTTAGGGCACGGGGGGGGGGGGGGGGGTTAGCTGGGGGCACTGGGAGGAAGCCCTCGACGCCGCGCGTCTTCTGCGACTACTGGGGGTTCACGGGGGGGGGGGGGGGCTCGAGGCCATGGCTAGGACGAAGAGGGCGGCAGCCGGAGCTGCTGGAAAGGCGAGCTCGGCGTCCAGTACGCGAGAACAAGCAAGGGGTGGGGGAAATCATTCGTGAGCTCACCGTGAACTTAACAGAAGACACGGCGTGGTCGGGGATGGGCTGGCCGGTGAGGAATTCCTCGCCGGAGGTCCGCGGCGGCCGAAGCTTCTCGGAGAAGCTCGCATCGTCTGCGGCCGGCTTGAGCTCGAATCCAAGGCTCCACTCGACGGAGGCTTCAGCTGCGGTTCTTATGGACATGAAGGCGCTGCATGGAACGATCGGTGGCCACGCAAACAGACGACGGCGGCGACGGGGTGCGCTCGGTTGCGGCGAGATTCGAGAGATAGAGACGCCGAGAGGGAGCACGAGGAGGGGGAAAGGGGTAGGAAGCTCGTGGGTGTCGCCGTGGAACAAGGACCTGGCCTGGGGAGGTCTAGGCTCGCCTCCGTGGCGTCCGCGGTGACCAGCGCTCCACGGAGCTCCTTGGAGGCGTGGGGAAGAAGAAGACAAACGAGAAGGCTGCTGGGCTGGACCGGCCTAGGTGGGTTGGGCTGCTTTGTCCCTTTTTCCTTTTCTTTCTATTATTTCTTTTCTGTTTTCTTTTTCTTCTGTTTGTTTTACTCTAAATTAAATAGTAGAACTTTTTATAAAATACCCAAATCTTTTATGTGGGCTTAGGATATAAATAGCTAGCCACTCATAACTTTTGGGCATTTTTGAAATTCAAACAATTTGAATTTCAAAACAAATAGGGGTTTATTTAATTTTCCAAGGCATTGTTTGAAAATTAGAAAATTCCATGAGCATGGGATTGATCCCAAACCACTTTTAAAATGATCACCATCATTTATAGGAATTTTCCAAATATTCAAATGGTTTTTGGAAAAATATTTTTATCTGGCCATTTGATTTAATTTCTCAGGGCTTTCTTTTCCCCATTTTTGATTTTCTCTTTGAATTTTTCACATGATGCAAAGGGAACACAAACCCTAGCACTTGCCTAAATTGGGGTTGTGACAACTCGCCCCCACTCAAAAGAATCTCGTCCCGAGATTCAGAAGTCGTCGGGAGGAAGGAGGGGGTACTTGGCACGGAGGCGGTCTTCTCTTTCCCATGTGGCTTCCTTCTCGGAGTGACTTGACCATTGCACTTTGAGGAACTTGATCTTCTGACGACGAGTGACACGCTCTGCGGAATCAAGAATACGAACAGGGTACTCTCGATAAGAAAGGTCATCTTGGAGATCAAGCGTTTCATGGTCGACTTCGCGGATGGGGTCCTTGAAGCAACGCCTGAGTTGTAACACATGGAATACATCATGTACTCGGGAAAGGTGCGGGGTAGTTCAAGTTGGTAGGCAACTTCTCCACATTTAGCAAGAATGCGGAAAGGTCCGATGTAACGTGGGGCCAACTTGCCTTTGATACCGAATCTTTGGGTTCCCTGCAGAGGAGTAACCCGAAGGTAAGCCATTCTCATCAAGATTGTAGCTCTCCTCTCTATGATGACGATCATAGTAGCTCTTTTGACGAGACTGAGTGGCTTTCAAACGATCACGAACAATGCGAACTTGCTCTTCTGCTTCCTTGATCATATCCGGTCCAAAGAATTGTCTTTCACCGGTTTCTGACCAGTTTAGTGGTGTTCGACATCGTCGTCCATATAGGAGTTCAAAAGGAGCCATGTTCAGACTAGATTGAAAACTATTGTTATAAGCAAATTCGGCAAATGGAAGAGACTTCTCCCAATTCTTTCCGAATGAGATAACACAAGCTCTGAGCATGTCTTCCAAGATTTGATTAACCCTTTCAACTTGATCGCTAGACTGAGCGTGGAAAGCTGTACTAAAGGATAGATGAATTCCCATAGTATTCTGAAAGCTTCCCCAAAATCTAGAGGTGAAAAGGCTACCGCGATCAGAGTTGATTTCCAAAGGAACACCGTGAAGAGACACAATTCTAGAGATATACAAGTCCGCTAACTGGCTAGCAGTTATAGACTCGCGAACGGGAAGGAAGTGAGCAACTTTGGAAAGTCTATCAATGACCACGAAGATGGCATCATTTCCTTTCTGGGTTTTTGGAAAGCCGGTGATGAAGTCCATACCCACTTTGTCACATTTCCACTCGGGAATAGGCAAAGGTTGAAGTGTGCCAGCAGGTCTTTGGTGATCTGCCTTAATGCGACGACAAACATCACATTCAACAACAAATCGAGCAATGTCTCTCTTCATCCTAGTCCACCAAAATCTCTGGCGTAGATCTCGGTACATTTTTGTGCTACCAGGATGAATTGAGAGGGGTGTGTCATGGGCTTCTTTGAGGATGAGTTGCCTTAGATCCCTATTCTTAGGTACTACCAAACGATTTTCAAAGAATACCATTCCTTTACTATCTCTAGAGAAACATTTAGCAACTCCGCTAGCAATGTTCTCCTTGATCCGGCGAACACCTCGTGCACGCCTTTGGGCAACTATGATTTGATCCTCAAGTGTTGGTTTCACCACCAAGTTGAAAAGAGATCCACGAGGAACAATCTCGAGATTGAGCTTTCGAAATTCCTCATGAAGAAGTGGTTGATACCGTTGTAACATGAGGTTGTTACAATACGACTTACGACTTAGTGCATCAGCCATGACATTGGCTTTGCCTGGGGTGTAAGAAATTCCTAAGTCATAATCTTTTATCAACTCTATCCAGCGTCTTTGCCTGAGGTTAAGATCTGGCTGGGTGAATATGTATTTGAGGCTTTGATGATCAGAATAGATCTCACAACGATTACCAAGGAGGTAATGTCGCCAAGTCTTCAGGGCATGAACTACGGCAGCGAGTTCAAGATCATGGGTAGGATAGTTCTCTTCATGTGGCCGCAACTGGCGTGAAGCATAAGCTACCACATGTCGATCTTGCATAAGTATGCATCCTAACCCTTGCCGTGAAGCATCACAATAGATCTCGATATCCGTTTTGGTGTCTGGAGGTGCAAGTACGAGTGCAGAAGTCAACCTTCTTTTTAGCTCTTGAAAGCTTTCCTCGCACTTGGGAGTCCATAGGAATTTCTTATCTTTCTTGAGGAGTTCAGTCAGAGGCTTTGCAACTTTAGAAAAGTTCTCGACGAAGCGGCGGCAATAGCTTACTAAGCCAAGAAAACTCCTAACTTTCTTAACCGATTCAGGTGGAGTCCAGTCAAGGACGGCCTGAACTCTCTCGGTATTGACTGCAACACCTTTCGCAGAAATCACATGGCCTAAGTAGGTCACTTCTGGTAGACAAAATTCACACTTGGAGAACTTGGCATAAAGGCGGTGCTCTCTAAGTTTCATCAATACCAGCCTTAGGTGCTCGGCATGTTCTTCTTCGTTCTTCGAGTATATAAGGATGTCATCGACGTAAACCACGACGAACTTGTCCAAATACTCCATGAAGATCGAGTTCATCATGCGTGAAAAAGTGGCGGGGCATTGGTCAGACCGAAGGAGATGACGGTGACCCGTAAATCACATGGCCTAATTTTCCAAGGCATTTTTTGAAAATTAGAAAATTCCATGAGCATGGGATTGATCCCAAACCACTTTTAAAATGAGCACCATCATTTATAGGAATTTTCCAAATATTCAAATGGTTTTTGGAAAAATATTTTTATCTGGCCATTTGATTTAATTTCTCAGGGCTTTCTTTTCCCCATTTTTGATTTTCTCTTTGAATTTTTCACATGATGCAAAGGGAACTCAAACCCTAGCACTTGCCTAAGTTGGGGTTGTGACAGCTACTTGGATGAGAACAAACATGTAATAGATTCTAACACGGGCAAGGCTCACAGAAAAGAAAGGATCATCTAGGCAAATATCAAACATCAGGCATGTATCCCAAGGTAGTTGTACGTGCTTGCAATAAGAACTTTGCACAACATCTTTTGTCCTACCCTCCCGCTACAAACAGGGCCAAAAGGAACTTAGGGAGATTAAGGTACTCCTGTCAAACAGCACCAGAACAAAGCATTAACAATTCATGGATACACGGAATCCTCAAATTATAGTCCATCCCCTTTGGTGTCCCAAGCTGTCACCATTGGGATCGCCGGTTCTGGGCTATAATAGGTGCATACAACTCATAGATAGGATCAAGAACACCACAAACTCAAGAAACAAAAGGGTGATCAGATCTGAAATCATGGCACTCGGGCCCAAAGTGACAAGCATTAAGAGCAACAAGTTGTAGCAGAGATGATAAACACCAAGTAGATGATAGGCAACATGCCCCCAACAATCTGATTGAACTATTACATGATTTAACTCATCCAATCCCTACCATCCCCTTTTCCTACAACAGGGAATTACTCACACATGAGAGGAGAAGTCATGGAGGGGTGATGGAGAGGCGATGATGATGACGATGGCGATGATTACCCCCTCACCAGAGGCCAATTCAGCCTCCAGATTAGCTCTCCGAGGAAGAACAGAGGGTTGCGGCGGCTCCGCGACGTAGATTGGAAAAGCGACTTCTGTCTCGGGGTTTCCTTGACGGGGGAATAAATAGGGCCAAAGTAGGGCACCAGGGGGTGCGGGACCCACCCAGGAGGGCAGCTGGCGCGGCCAGGAGCTGGGCCGCGCCAGGCACCCTCCTGGCTGCCCTGTGGCCCCCCTTTGGCCTGGTGGAAGCTTCCAGAACACTGATTTTTTATATATATTTTTTGGGATTTTTCCAGCGTACCTAAATATCCAAAAACCTGCACAAAAGAAAACAACACTGGTAGCTCTGCTGAAAACAGCGTCAGTCCGGGTTAGTTTCTTTCAAATCATGCAAGAATGAAGGAAAAACAATAGCAAAAGTGTTTGGAAAAGTAGATATGTTTAGGACGTATCAGGTGCTGCTAGATCTCCTTGGCATGATGGGTTTGTGTCGGACACTTACACGCATAGCACTTGGTTAACTTGTCGAGGCTATCAAAACAGTTTTGGGCCTTGAGGCATGGGTGTTGGTGTGTATGTGATGCGCATCAACAAACATGAGTCGTATGGTTGATGCGATTAGCAAGGAGTTGCTTACCGGTAGATCGAGTCGGCTAGCAGTGATGCAAAATCTCACTAGTCAATTCGCTCCATTGGATCCTGAATCACTTAGTGTCAACTAGAGGGATGTTGAACTTAGTGGGAGGAATTTTATTAAAGCGTTTAATATGAATTGCTATTCATGAATACATGTCTTAGTATTTTGCATTTTATGTTGTAGATCAATGGCACCACCTGCTCCAGTTACCAATTTTGCGTTGAAATCCATCCTTGAGAAAGATAAACTAAATGGACCAAACTTTACCACCTGGTATAGAAATATGAGAATTGTTCTCAAGCATGATAAAAAGGAAAATGTTCTAGAGGAACCGCTTCCAGAGGAACCAGCTAATAATGCCACCGCTGCTGCTAAGAATGCCTATCAGAAACTCAAGGATGATTCTACTGAGATCAGCTGCCTCATGCTGGCTTCTATGGAGCCCGAGCTGAAATAGCAGTTCGAAGACATTAGGGCTTTCGATATGATCGAGAGTCTTCAGGGCATGTTTCAGGTTCAGGCTAGGACCTAAAGGTTCAACGTCTGGCGATACCTAATGGATTGCAAGCTGAAAGAGGGTGATCCACTGAGCCCGTATGTCATCAAAATGATGGGATACATGCAAGCTTTGGATCGTCTTGGACATCCGTTGACTCCTGAGTCAGCTACAGATACAATTCTGGGTTCTCTTCCGCCAAGCTATAACTCGTTTATTACGAACTTTCATATGCATGGCATGGAAAAGAAGCCCACTGAATTGCATGGGATGCTTAAGATAGAAGAGAAGGACATTAAGAAGGGCACACATCAAGTGTTGATGGTGCATAACACAACCAAGTTCAAGAAGTCATGGACCAAGAGAAGGCTAACGCAAAGGGCAAGGACAAGGATGTGATCCCGACTCCAGCCCCGACGCCTAAGCCTGAACCTAACGCAGAGACCATTTGCTTCTATTGCAAGGAGAATGGTCACTCGAAGAGGAACTGCAACAAGTGGCTCGCCAGCAAGGGCAAGAGCAGTGGGAGTACGTCTTCTACAGGTACACTTGTTGTATATGTTATAGACATTTATCTTGCGGATATTTCTAATGGTTCTTGGGTATATGATACCGGATTGGTTGTTCACATTTGCAATTCGATGTCGGGACTAAAAAGAAGTAGAGATGTCGCAAGAGGAGAAGTTGACATTCGCGTCGGGAATAAAGCAAGAGTTGCTGCATTAGCCGTCCGCACCATGCAACTTAATTTACCTTCTGGATTTGTACTGGAGCTTGATAATTGTTATTATGTTCCATCGTTAAGTCGAAACATTATTTCTACCTCATGTTTGATGAGACAAGGTTATGAATTCATTATTAAGGACAATGGTTGTTATATATATTTGAATAAGATGTTTTATGGCTTGGCGCCCTTTGTGAATGGGTTATTCATTTTGAATCTTGAAGGTGAATCTGTCTATAATATAAATTCCAAGAGGATTAAACCTAATGATCTGAATACAACTTACTTTTGGAACTGTCTGCTTGGTCATATTAGTGAAAAAGCGCATGAAGAAGCTCCATGATGATGGACTTTTAAATTCATTTGATTTTGAATCAGTCGAGACATGCGAATCGTGCCTACTCGGCAAGATGACCAAGACACCTTTTGCAAAGAGTTGCGAGAGGGCATCCGACTTGTTGGAACTCATACATACTGATGTGTGTGGACCAATGAGCACGACTGCTAGAGGTGGTTACCAGTACTTCGTGACTTTCACCGATGACTTGAGCAGATACGGATATATCTACTTGATCAGCCACAAATCGGAAACCTTTGAAAAGTTCAAGGAGTTTTAGAATGAAGTAGAGAATCAACTCGGCAAGACGATCAAACTTTTACGATCAGATTGTGGAGGTGAATATCTGAGTGAAAAGTTTAATTATCATCTCAAGAGTCGTGGAATAGTTCCACAACTCACTCCTCCTAGAACGCCACAAAGAAATGGTGTATCGGAATGGAGGAATCGCACCTTGTTGGACACGGTTCGACCGATGATGAGTCAGTCAGATCTACCGTTGGAATTTTGGGGTTATGCTCTAGAAACTGCAGCTTTCACACTAAACAGAGTACCGTCTAAATCCGTAGATAAGACACCATCTGAGATATGGACTGGGAAGCGTCACAGTTTGTCTTTTCTAAAGATTTGGGTTTGTGAAGCGTTTGTAATGCGACTTTAGTCAGACAAGCTTGCACCCAAATCGGATAAGTGCATATTCGTGGGATATCCAAGGGAAACCTTAGGGTATTACTTCTACAACCAAAAAGAGGGAAAAGTGTTTGTCGCTCGACAGGTTAACTTCCTTGAGAAAGAGTTTCTCACTAGAAAGGCTAGTGGGAGGACGGTGCAACTCGAAGAGGTTCGAGATAAACCACTCGGGGAAGACATGGAAAGTGATGTCGTTATGGCAGAGCCAATCAGTGAACCCGTGGTTGAAGTGGCACGTGCACCACGAAGGTCAGAAAGGCTGCGTAATGCAAAAAATGTATTGTTATTGCACAAGGATGAGCCTTTGACATATGCGGAAGAGATGGTGGATCCAGATTCCGAGTTATGGCTTGAGGCCATGAGATCCGAGTTAAAGTCCATGGATGACAATCAAATTTGGAACTTGGTTGATCTACCAAATGGTGCAAGAACCATTGAGTGCAAATGGATCTTTATGAAGAAAACTGATATGGATGGAAATTTTCAAATCCATAAAGCTCGACTTGTCGCGAAGGGGTTTCAACAAGATCAAGGAATTGACTACAACGAGTCCTTCTCACCTATGGCGATGCTTAAATTGGTTCGGATTATTCTAGCTACAGCTGCCTATTTCGATTAGGAGATTTGGCAGATCGATGTCAAAACAACTTTCCTTAATGCAAATCTAGAGGAGGACGTGTATATGATACATCCCGAAGGTTTTGTCGATCCAGAGAATGCAAGTAAGGTATGAAAACTTCAGAAATCCATTTATGGATTGAAGCAAGCATCTCGGAGTTGGAATATTCGTTTTAAAGAGGTTTTCAAATCGTTTGGCTTCATCGAGAATGAAAAGGGACCTTGTGTGTTCAAGAAGTTTAGTGGGAGCTCAATCGTATTTTTGATCTTATATGTGGCTGACATATTATTGATTGGGAATGACATTCCAATGCTGGAAGCTGTCAAGGACTCATTGAAAAATAGTTTTGCAATGAAGGACTTGGGAGAATCAACTTACATCTTGGGAATCAAGATCTATAGAGATAGATCAAGGAGGCTTATTGGATTAAGCCAGAGTACGTATATTGACAAGGTGTTGAAAAGGTTCAACATGCATGAGGCTAAGAAAGGGTTCTTGCCTGCGTCACATGGAATTCATCTAAGCAAGACTCGGGGTCCATCGACTCCTGATGAGGAAAAACGCATGGATAAGATTCCGTATGCTTCGGCCGTCGGTCCTATCATGTATGCTATGGTATGTACTCGTCCAAATGTTTCCTGTGCTCTAAGCGCTACAAGCAAATACCAGGCTAATCCAGGCGAGAGCCACTGGATAGCAGTTAAGAGCATCCTAAAGTACCTGAGAAGGACTAAGGGTATGTTCCTAGTTTATGGAGGTTAGGATGAGCTCGTTGTAAAGGGTTACACCGATGCTAGTTTCCAAACTGACAGGGATGATTTTCGTTCGCAATCTGGTTATGTGTTCATACTGAACGGAGGTGCAGTGAGCTAGAAGAGTTCCAATTGAAAGAGATGGTAGATGATTCTACAACAAAGGCCGAGTACCTTGCAGCTTCTGAAGATTCAAAGGAAGGTGTTTGGATAAGGGATTTCATTACCCTACTTGGTGTGGTTCCAGACTCAGCAGACCCGTTGGACCTCTATTGTGATAATAGTGGTGCCATCGCACAGGCCAGGGAGCCAAGGCATCACCAGAAGTCCAAGAACATAGAAAGGCGTTATCATCTCATACGACAATTCATAGATGATGGTAATATAAATGTATGCAAAGTACACACGAATGCAAATGTTGCTGATCCTTTGACGAAGCCTCTCCCGATGCTGAAGCATGAGGCGCACGTAAGAGCCATGGGACTTAGATGCCTAACTTATTGACTCTAGTGCAAGTGGGAGACTGTAGGAGATATTCCCTAGAGGCAATCATGTTACGATGTTGTTTCCTTATGTATTCATGAGTTACTTGTATTGTCCTTGAACATCATCACTCATATGTATCAATAAGTATGTGACTTGTTTGTGAGACTATATATTCTATGCTGATTGTTCTAATGGTCCCTAGTTAATAAGGTTATGCGGACACATATCCTTGACTAGTATATGATTTGGTTGATGACTATGTTTCACAAGTCATTAGCATGGAGATGCTACCGATAGTATGAAATTAGTGATAGGATCACTGAGTTGGACAGAGACCCACTTTAAGACACAGTGAGATATTGTCATCTGTTAGTCTCAATACAATGTACATACCATGTCCTAGACCTGAGGTCCTCGCATGTTCTCGAGATGAGCAATGACTCACTTAGGGACTATCAAACGCTACACCATAACTGGGTAGTTATAAAGGTATCTTATGGGTGAGTCATGATACATGCCGCGAGACATGGTTGATCAAGATGGGATTTGTCCCTCCACTTTGGAGAGATATTCTCTGGGCCCTCTCGAGCTTGACAACATATATCGTGAGGAAAAAGGAATGTTGCATATGACACTTTGTAATGGTTCGCCTTATGACTTTACGAATATATGGGAGCCAGTACGTTCTGCTAGGAACCTGTAATAGCCCAAGAGCAATTCTTGTAATCATCATGTAATTTTGCTTTCCCCAATGGCTATCAGACTTGACATGGTGCTAGATGTTGTAAGTCCATCTGGTGATTTAAAATGCCAAGGAGTTTGGAGCTCTTTTGAATTGTTTTTGTTTTCAATCAGAATGGTGAAAGAGAGGTGATTGGAGATTTATTCATGTTGCACATGTGCTCCCCTTGACCCCAAACTTGGCATAGCCAATTCTTTTCCCTTCTCAAGGGTTTTTAAAACCTTGCATTATTTTTTTAACTTCTAAAAAGGTGGGACATAGTTCAAAGTGATTTGAATTTCAAAAATGGCCCCACATTTTAGTTGTTCAAAAAATGCCCAAACCAATTTTATAAATTGGAGAATATTGCAAGGAGCTCAAAACATATTTATATATGTTTTTCCTCTTTACCTTTTTCTCTGAAAAATTCTTGGGATTTTCTCCGCCATCTATTAAAAGAGAAAATCCCTGGTGATGGTTTTTCTTTGCAAAGGGGGGTTGCCGGCCAAGCCTAACCTGGCCTGCCTTTCCTCCCCGCAGCCCAGCCCGCCGAAGCGGTACCGATCCCGTCCCGACCATTGGATGAGATCCACGGCTGGGATCTTAACGGAGCGGCACGGCCACCTGCTCCGTTAGGCCGCCGTCATGGACGCCGAGAGAGGAGGCTGCCGGAGCCGTCTGGTGCCGCCGTCTCCGGCCGTCACATCACGCGGCGAGCCCCCTATAAGAGCCCCCGAGGCCGAGGGTTTCTTCCCCCCATCTCAATTCGTTATGCTGCCGCCTCTCAGCTCGCCGGGGAGCACCCCTGTTTCCGCCGGTGAGCAGCCCGATTTCTCACCATCGCGCCACCTCGTTGGGCGTGCGCGCTCCGTCGCGTCCTAACGCATCTCCCTAACCTCCCCGTCCTCGCAGGTTGGAGCTAGGGGCGCGTTTTCTTCTCCGAGCCGTCGACCCTACCACGGTGGATTCTTCTCCGTCGACGTCGAGGACGACCCCGTTCACCTCCGCGTCGAGCTCGTCTTCGCCCTCCCCTAGGTGAGCGGTGACGCCTCCCTGGTTCCTGTAGGACGCTGGGGCTTATTTCTTCCGCGTTGTAGATGTAGGTCGCCGAGTCACTCGTCGCCGGCACGCATCCAGGCCGCCTTGCCATGGCATGGCCCGGGCGTGCTCTGCTGCACCCCGCGCGCATCCAGTCCACGACGTGCGACGTCCAAGGCGCCCCCTTTCACGTGCTAGGCTTCGATTTGGGTCCACTGCGCGGCCAGTTCGCGGGGGTAGAGGTGCTTTCCGATGTAACCTTCCTGGCGATGCAGGGCCACCGTCGGTGAGTCGTCGGAGGGGCTCCAAGATGGAATGGATTCCCGCTAGTCCCAGCTAGGAGTAGCGCATCTCCGTTGAGGCGCTGGTGGTGCGTAGTCGAGGCCAGGGTCGCCGTCGTTCGTATTTGTCGCCGGTGTCGACTCTGAAGCCGCCCCCTTTGCAAGTTGAGAGGCGTCGGGGGTTCAAATCCCCCCGGGCGCAAAAGGCCCCTTTTCTTTTTGTTGCAGCGGGAGAGGCTGGGTGTTGTGCCACGATGGCCTGCTGGGCTCGGGCCAGTGCCTCTTGGCAGCCGCGGCAGTAGTGGGATGGTCCATGCGGGGCAAGTACCAGCCTAGCCAGCCCAGATGGGCCAGTGGCACCCGAGGCTGGACCAAGTGGCCTGTCCTCTGTTTTTTTTTGTTTTCCTTTTTCTTTTTTAAATCAAATTCAAATCCTTTTGGATTTTGAATTCGGTTTGATTCCAATTCTTTGGGGCACATGTCTTATATCAAAATGGGGTAGAAAAATCTACTCATCAACATGGTCACCTCTGTTTTTATGTTTGAGCAACATAAAAATTGTGAACAATGTGGAGGGAGTTGTACCCACCTGTGATCATGCTATGTCGGATTTTCTTCTTGATCCACTCCATTTTGTTTGCCCATGTCATGGTGCAAAGCACCTTTGGAGTATGTTGCACCTCTTTTGTCATGGGGTGGTAGTCATGCCTGGGGTTGTAATTGTTAAGTGAGTGTGTTGCAATTGCACCACCCCCATCCTTGTTTTTCCCCTTGTCACCTTTTTGTTCTTGCTTGGGTCCCACAAGTTGGCACACCCATGCATTCCATTCCATGCTTCATCTTGCCACATGATCAATCATCTTGCTCTCCCATGTGTCCATTCCCTTTGATGCTTCTTTGGTGTCAATTTCACCGACACTTCTTCGTCTCCGGAATCCATAGTTTATTTTTCGCGATGCACTTATTATTATTAACCTCTTGTTGTTGATCATGCCATGCCATGTTGCCATGTTATTTACACCAAAATTAAGGCTATGACCAAAGCCATAAATAAATAAATAATTGCATATGAAGTTGTTGACGTGTCGTCAACACCTTCATTTAAATTTGACTAGATAGGGTCACACCATGTTAAATTAAACTTGGTCATCCCATCCATGTTTGTGCATTTGATCTCGTTGTTTACTTGTGTGCTTTTCCTTGCCGGTACCTTACATTAGCACCTGAGACGACCGAGGAGACCTATGTAGAGCTGTCCGACACCGAGCCCGAGGACCCTGCTACGTCTGCTCCGTCGACTACTTATCCAGGCAAGGGGGTTTATATATCATTCCTTATAGCTTTCAGCTCGCTTGCCTAGATGTATTTAGAACGGTTGCTTGATCCTACCACCATATACTTTTGCCTCTCAACTTAACCCAAACAGCCATGCCCCCACATCCTAGAAAAACTTTGTTTGGCTATGTACCTTGCTTGCTTAACCATTGCTTAGTATGTGTAGGCCCTTAACCTGCTGCTTATACCCATTGCTGCTTGGTGGAATATCATGCTATTACCAGAAATTGGTTGATATTTATTATTATGATGTTAACTTATATTTGACGAAGGATGGGAGACCGGGCTGTTCCCGCCAGGTGTTTTGTTCCATTCGAGTCACCTAGGTCCTGAGTGCCGGGTATTGTGTTTCTTGATGAGCATGCCTAATGGTGTGTGGGATTCTTTGGGGTCCCCTTGTCTTACCTGCCTAGGTACAAACGGTTCTAGTGGTGGCCCAAGCTGTATTTACCATTTGCAAAATGTGTGTGTGTGTGGTTAGCGCTCCAGCAGATTTAAAATAACTCGGGCAAGCAAGGACAAAGTTCCCTTGTTGTTCCAAACCTGGAATCTCGAGGGCTACCCACAGTGATGGGTTAGTTACCCTGACCTCGTCCAGACGGTAGAGACCGACTCGAGAGCGCGGCCGGATTTTGAGTTGGATATCGACTCACCGGGGGTCACCCGAAATTATGCGTTCTTAGTTAGAGGGACTCTGACGTATCAGAGTTTCAGGCGCCTTCACTCGCCAAATGGAAACCAGGCGTACATGCGAAGCCTATGATGGGCAGTTGGTACACCCCTGCAAGGTTAAATCTTTTCAAAAAGCCGTTTCCGCGGTTATAGATGACTTGAGACCTACTCCTTGTTCATAGAATAACATCAATTGAATCTTGCTTTAAAAGTTGCCAACGTGTGAGTTGCCTTGATTGCTCTTCTTCGTCCGGGGCGACTAGGAGGGGACAAGGTTGTGTTATGTTTGCGTAAGTAGGTGGATAGAAGACCTATGACACGTTGTCAACGTAAGTTCTCGGATCTTCCTTACTCTAATAGATCCTTAGATACTTCTATATGCTAGTGCGGCTGCAACCTCAACCACTACTTTTCCCTTTTATGTTTTGCCTGATCCTGAGAAGTTAGTTATACCGCATTGATATATTATCACCCCTTGCTTTTCTTTTCCCTTTTATGTTTTGCCTGATCGACCGCTGCAGTTGATTACTACCTCGACCCGAGAACCGGACGCTACTTCGTGGAGGTACCGCCGGAGGATGACGCTGAGGAGGATTTCACCCAGTAGGCCTATAGTTGGGTTCTGACGTTCCGTGGGTGGACATGTTTATGTGCAACCCTCTCTAGGGCCATTTGGATTTTGACCGTACTCGGTCGTGTGTGCCTTTTGCATGATGTTATGATGTACTGTTGGATCTTATGATCTCTGAGATGATGTAATAATAACAGTGACGAGTGTATGCCCTGGACTTATATATTTTATGTCTTAGTTGTTCATGCTTCATTTACCTGTTGTTGAGAATCCGATAGCGATACGAGTGCGAGTATCGTGCGTCGATGGCCACTTATGCGCTTGCATCTCAGATTGGACGTGAAAGAGACTAACTCGAGATAGTACCGCATCGGGGGCCTTACAGAACCGCTACCGACTATCGAACCAGATGTGATCCGGGATGTGTCCATGTGTACGTGAACCTATAGGGTCGCACGCTTCAGGGGAAAGGAGCCCATTCGGATGTGATCCGAATGGATTATGGATGGAGGGTCCGGATTGCCTCAAGGGCTGAGGCCATTCCAAGAGCGCCTATATAAGGGCTAGGGTGAACCCCGAAGGGGTATAGGTCAGACCACAACCCTAGCCATCACTCCACCTCCAGGCCGAGCCGCCGGACCTAGCAGTCCGCTGCCCGGCGCTCCTCCTTGTACGTGTGCATCCCTTGGAGGCGCTGCACCTGGGGCGTTTGGACGACCTGTTCGTGGGATTGGATCGCGGGACTCCGTTCGTGGGATCGGTACGAGGGATCGGTTCGAGGGATTCGAGGAGCCGCCGCCGACGCGCGTCGCGAACTCTCCTTCCGCTTTCGTGACCGCGCATCTAGTGGTAATCCCTCATCACGTAGTTCTTCTCCAGGAGCAAGATCTTGGTTGTGAGCGGTAGAACTTTTTATTTAGCGCTAGTGTAGCGTACCGTGTGCCCCAACAAGATTTTACGCTTGTAGAGGTCCCTGTTGATTATGGTGAATCCCTTGGATCGTCGTGTGATGCGAAGCGCTTCTGTGAAATCCTGAGGTAGGATTTTAGGTATCAGAAAATTGAGGAAGGGTCTCGTCCACGCTGGTCCTTCGGGTGGTGGAGGTTCTTGTTCTGCGACTATGTTGTCGTCTTCTCCTTCAACAGCCTGGTCCGCCAGTGCTACATGCTCAGGTCCGGCGGGCTTGTCGACTGTTGCGCTTGAGGAAGCCGTGTCCTTGGTTGCGGCTGGTTCGAGTGCCTTTTCTTCTTTGATGGAGCGGTGCTTGATGCTCTCGAGGAAAATGTCGGGTGGTATTGGTCCGCGGGTAGATTTGATGCTTGCGAGTTCATGTGCTTCCGTGTTATTTTCTCTTGTGATGTAGTTGAGTTCGCACCCGTCGAACTCACCCTCTAGGGTATTGTAGAGCTTTTGGTATGCGGACATGTTGTCTACGACTGCCTCACTATCTCTCGTTGTTTGCTGGACAACGAGGTTGGAGTCGCCATAGATAAGTAGGCGGGTGGCGCCGCAAGCCTTTGCCGTGAGCATTCCATGAAGGAGGGCTTCATATTCTGCTTCATTGTTGGATGCCTTCTCGAAGTTGATTTGTAGTATATATTTTAGCTTTTCTCCCTTGAGGAGATTATCACGGCACCAGCTCCTTCTCCTTGCTGTCTTTTTGATCCGTCGAAGACCATTTTCCAGGAGTTGGAGAGGTCTTGGGGACCGGGTGTTTTGATTTCCATCCACTCGACCATGAAATTGGGGAGTACCTTAGCTTTGATAGTTCTCGGGTGCTTGAATCTTATATCACGAGAACTAAGCTCGATATTCCATTGGGCAACTCGTCCTGTAGCGCCTGGGTTTTTGAGGATGTCCGAGAGTGGTGCGCTGCTGACCACTGTTATTGGGTGCTCGTCAAAGTAGTGTGATACTTTGCGGGAGGTCATGAAGATGGCGTAGACGAGCTTTTGATAGTGTGGGTATATTTGCTGGGAGCATGTGAGGACTTCGCTGAGGTAGTAGATTGGTCTTTGGATGCATTGTACTTTGCCTTCTTTGGTGCGCTCGACAATGAGTACGGTGCTTACGACGCTGCTTCGAGCGGTGATGTAGAGGTATAGGGTTTCCCGTTCCTTGGGCACTGCGAGGATGGGCGGAGTTGATAGAATTTTCTTGAGATCTGCGAATGAGTTTCGGGCTTCTTCCGTCCACTCAAATTTTCCACCTTCCCTGAGTAGTTGGTAAAACGGCAGGGTTCTTTCTCCTAGCCTGCTGATGAAGCGACTTAGGGCGGTGGGTCGTACGGTGAGCTGTTGCACGCCCTTAATGTTGACGGGTTCTGGCATCTTGTTGAGTGCTTGAACTTTTTATGGGTTGTCCTCGACTCCTCGAGCAGACACCATGTATCCTAGTAACTTGCTAGATGGTACGCCGAAGACACACTTTTTCGGGTTAAGCTTGATCCTGTAGTGGTTGAGTGCTACAAAGGTTTCTCGGAGGTCCTCGAGTAGTGTGTTTACCTCGTAGGTTTTAACGATGATGTCATCTGCATAAAATTGGGAATTCCTGTCTATTTGAACCTTTAGGCATGCTTGCATCATTCGTTGATGCGTTGCTCCAGCGTTCTTTAGCCCGAAAGGCATTGTCATGTAGCAGAATACACCGTAAGGGGTGATGAACAATGTGGGTTCTTCGTCTTCTTCCTTCATCCTTATCTAGTTGTATCCTGAGTACGGGTCAAGGAAGGAGAGGACATTGCATCCCGCAGTGGAGTCGATTATCTGGTCGATACTTGGTAAGGGAAAGTGATCCTTCGGGTAGTGTTTGTTGACGGGTCCTTAGTCGACGCACATGCGTAGCACGTCGGTGTAATTTTTAGGCACTAACACGGGGTTTGCGTCCCATGTGGCCTTCTTCGTTTCTCAGATGAATTTTGCATCGAGGAGCCTGTTGAATTCTTCCCCGATAGCCCTATGTCTTGATTCAATGAATCGGCGCAGCACCTGCTTTAGTGGCTTAGTGTTTGGGTAGATCTGTAGTGCGTGTTCCGCGAATTCCCATGGGACTCCAGGCATGTCGACTGGGCACCAGGCGAAGATGCTCCATTCTTCGCGGATGAATAAGATGAGAGTAGTCGCCTGTTCCACGGGTAGGTGGGCGTAGATCCGCATTGTCTTGTCTGGGTCTGTTGGGTGCACTCGATGGGTCACGGTGTCGCTATCGACGCTTAAGTATCGAGTGATCTCCTTGATATCGCTTCGACTGGTGAGTGGAAAGATGATTCTGTCTAACACCATGCCTATTTCTTTGAGTTCCTTCTATACTCCGAGGGTATCAGAGACTTCGTGGACATCACGGTCGCACTTGTCTGATTTGATGAAGCATCCGTTGATTGTGACAACTCCTGTGGGTCCTAACATTTGAGCTTGAGGTATGCGTAGTGTGGTACGGCCATGAATTGGGCGAAAGCTGGTCGACAAAGTATAGCGTGATATTGAGATTGCCAATCTACCACTTCAAATTCAATAGTTTCTCTTCTTAAGTGGCTTCTGCTCCCGAATATTACGCTGAAGTTTATCCTTCCTAGCGACGAGGCTGCTTTGTCTGGTTTGATGGCATAGAAGGTGGTGCCTGAATGTTTTAGCACTGATGGTGGGATTAGCATCTTGCGCATAGTGTTGGAGAAGATGATGTTCATGTTGCTGCCTCCGTCCATGAATACTCGTGACACGTCGTAACCTCCTATCTATGCTTCAAGGACTAATGGGGCGTGTCCTGTTCTTGGGATTGCTGGTGGGTGGTCCCTTTGCAAGAAGGTGATGCTGACCTCCGATTCGCATAGGTAGTAAGGTTCCATTACTGCCGTGGCCATGTAAGTTTGAAGGGTGCTTCTTTCTTCTTTATTTTTAGACGGGCGCCCTTCTTGGATCATGTATACTCGGCCATGAGCCAGTGGGTAGGCCTCCACTTTGTTGACTGTTGGTGCTGGGCTGCTTCTCGGGTCCGTTTTGCTCTGTGTTGCATATCTTTCTTGTGCTCTTTGGAGAGTTCACTGAAGATTCGGCAGTTCCCGAGGGTGTGGCTTGTCTGAGTCATCCTTCGTCATCCTCAAAACAGTGGATCGTGCAGACCCCATCGAACTGCTCTTCGGAGTGACGTTCTTTTTTTTAATTGTCGTTTTGCTGCCGTTTTTCTTCATGGGTTGGTTGCCGACGAATTGATACGTTCGCAAGTTGTTGCTTGAGCAGGAGTGATATCTGGGGTCCATCTTGGGATGCAGAAGTATCGAATTTTCTCGGCGAGGTCGTGCGGTTCGTCGGAAGGTCGTAGCGCTTTGCTGCTCCACGGTGAGTGGTATGGTTGGTGCTTGGAGTTGCCGCCTCGTCGCTTGCTTGGTCGAGAGAAAATTTGATGTTGAATTCCGGCGACGTAGCTGATGTTGGCCTTGACTTCGTGGCTACTGATCGTTCTCGGTTTGTGGCTCGGTGAGTGGTTCACCGCTTGATGTAGTTTCGAAAGCCGCCAAAGACTTGAGCTTGATCCGCGTGTCGATCGAGTGTGCTTGATCACGGGGCTGGAAGGCTTGCGATAAAGTTTAAGTTTCCTAGTAGATCAGTTCTTGCTTGGACCATTGCTGAAGTCGCCAAGTTGTCGGCTACTGCTGATGGAACCGTCGAGATCGTGATTCCAACATGCGTCTTCCCCATGGTCGGCGCCAATTGGCGAGAATCGGCCTCGGCATATCCCATGGTTAGGAACCCTGGGTTTAGATCATAGAGAGATGAGTGCAAGGTTGGCGATTCTCGTCGTCTAATAGGAGACAAGGATTTACCAAGATTCAGTCCACTCGATCGGTAAAACCCCTACTCCCTGCACGATGTATTATATGGTGGAGGCGATTATAGTGGAGGTCTCGACGAGATTTCTCTAACCAAGGGTATTGTTATTCGAGATTGGATGCCCTAGACATCCCCTCTGCCAGCCTTTATATACTAGGATAGGTCTCGAGGAGTCTGTCTAGGTTTACACAGATAATTGCCTATTCTACCTAGTCTTGGCGGTCACGGCTTCGACTCCATGTCGGCGTTGCCATTGGTGCTTCAGGTGGGCTGATCTTGGGCCGGCCAAAGCTTCTAGGGGTCCTTCCGTCTTGACACGCACCAGGTGCCCTCATGCCGAGGAGTCGTGGGGGTATCCCCTCGTCAGGTACCTCAGCTTCATCGCGCACCTTCCAATTTTGCAGTTGATCTTTGAGGATCTGCATACAGGCGCATATCTAACTTTCAGTGGATATCGGATCTACGTCAACCGGTGGGGAACTCGATCGTCAGCAGCATCAACCACGACATCATCAACAACCAAGACGGAAGCAAGACCACTCCTATGGAAGGCACACACCCACTCGACGACTCCTCGATTCATCCGTGCAACCCAACCGCAGCCACGATGAAGGGACCGATTGGGAAAGTTGCGGCAGCACCACCACCGACCACCAAGAATGCACCGTACCAGGTGTACATGACATACCCCGGCGAACCAACCCTAGACGACAAAGCCAAAACCGTCGACCCCAGAAACTACGGTGGAACCAGAGCAGTTGGAAGAAACAACGAAGCCACCAACATCGTTCCTCCTACCATAAATCTGGGCAACCCTGCGAGTGCACTAGCCCAAGCAGTTGATGGCACTGAAGTAGTGCTCCTCGTTGGCTACCCCAAGTGGAAGGTTGAGAAGTAGACAACAACAAATTTCCCTCGGTGAAGATACCAATGTTTGTCTCCAGTAGGAATCCAAGTTCTGCAAGTAGGTGGCAACGGCGCCAAAAATTACTTCTAGCTAGGGAGTTGTCATGGACCTGCACACAGCAACAAACAACTCTTCTCCCAACGAGTTCAGAGAGATTGTTAATCTCTCCAGTCTTGTTGTTCACAAAGGATCAAACACAAGCGGGAAATAGTAGTGTTGATTGCAATGAAAAGGAAATAAAAGAAGTAAAGAGTTGAGGTGTAAACAATGGTGGAAATATGGACAGGGGTCCCAGTCTAAGAATTGAAGCACAAGATTGGAGAGAAGACATAACATAGCTACTGGTCATAGACCCATGGTCCAAGGAGGACTACTCACGGCACATCCGGGAAGTGCTCATGGTGGTGGAGAAGCTCCCAAAGATCAATTCTCCTTTCGTAGGGTGTCGGGACGAGTTCTTCTGGCGATCCCGATCTCGGGGTCACGGCGGCGGTGGAATAGTAGTGAAATTCGCGATGCGGGATCTTTTTTCAGGGTTTCTGTATCAAGGACTAAATATATGAGAAAGGAGGGTCAGAGGGGACGGCCCACCCCTCCAGGTGGCCTCCTGGCGCGGCCAGGGGTGGGGCTGCACCCACGGGCCGCTTGGGAGGGGGGTGGACCCCCTCTGGCTCCCCATCGGTCTTCCGGAGTCTTCTGGAATGCTGGTATTTTTATATTTTTATTGGAATTTTTTGGACACCGTAAATATAGGTATAAACCTGCAATTCACAGACATCATCAGACAGAAACTGGCACTGGGTGCACTGACTTAGTAGGTTAGTCCAAATATGTGTAAAAAGGGTATGAAAGTGTAGCAAAACACGTAGCAATGTCACCCAAATGAGCATGGAACAAGTAGAAATTATCGATACGTTTGGGACGTATCAGCAATCAACCTAGGCGCCCTAGGGAGCATACCACATCACGGTGTAAGGATTGGAGGAAGCAACCCCGCAAGTGCACGACAACGAGCACCCAACCTTGGAACCGGAGGAAGCAACACTGCGAGTGCTCTACCCAGAAGCAAAATGGGAAGAAGTAAACCAGCAGATGACCAACCCGAATGCAACAGACGTGCTGGAAATAAAAACACAATCGCAACAACTAAAAAATAAAACTTTCAAAGAAACAATCACCCTTTCCAGAGAAGCAATGGATAAAGTACAAACCATAGTGATCAATAGCAGTCTCTTACCCCGAGATGCCCCACGCGAAGAACTCATGGTATACAACAAAATGTCCATGGATATCGCTGAAGAAAACAGACGAATGCGACTAGAGCTTGAAGAATGACGGTGAATCGCGAACGAATCAAGCGGTAGGCACCATGAACTCTTGGAAGAACCATATGGTTTCAAGTCACCTCATCAGCACAGGTCACAATTCAACAACATGAAGCGAAATGACAAGGAAACGATTACTCGCAACATCAACGACACATTCCAACTCGAAGAGGACGACTATGAGGTGATGTCTACGCACGCTTCTATTCTTGTAGACTATGTTGGGCCTCCAAGCGCAGAGGTTTGTAGGACAGCAGAAATTTCCCTCAAGTGGATGACCTAAGGTTTATCGAACTCAGAGAAGTAGAGGTTGAAGATGGTCTCTCTCAAGCAACCCTGCAATTAAGATACAAAAAGTCTCTTGTGTCCCCAACACACCAAATACAACTAGGAGTTGTATAGGTGCACTAGTTCGACGAAGAGATGATAAAATATGGGTGATAGGTGTGGCAAAACAAGGTAATATAAATCTGTAATAAAAAGTGCAGCAAAGAAACAAGTGGTAAACGTGAGCACAAACGATACTGCAATGGTGGAAACAAGGCCTAGGCTTCATACTTTCACTAGTGGAAACTCCCAACAACATTAACATAGTCTAATCACATGATATTTCCCATAAAACATGCAATGGAGACATACTCGGAGGTCATTCCTTTGTGGTCAAGAGAGGACGAGAATTGTGTAGGGCTACAAAAGCACACCACAGAGTTCGTAGTTCTCAATCTATGGATTTCCCAATGTCACCGCGGCCATCCAAAGAGAGTACCACAATCACCACGACATATCTAAAGGATAGTCAAAGACAAGCACCAAAAGACTCTCAATCTTCAATCCACACACAAAAGAGGAAATCACTCATGATATTATTCTTCTAACCCATGTCCAATAGACCGTTGTCACCATTGTCTCGGGGATTATACTAGATAAGACCAAGTGAGTACATCAATCCAATACATAGAGGAAGGGGAAATATCATGGGATCACCCTAGATTAACATAGCCTATGATCACAACGAAGATCACATCATGGAAGAGAGAGAAGAACACATAGCTACTGGTAGAAACCTCAGCCCCGAGGGGAACTACTCACACATGGACATGGTGATATGGAGAGTTGTTGATGGAGAGGTGCAACCCGTAGGAGATGAAGGAGACGGCAACGGCGGCGGCCACGGCGGCGGCGGCGCCCATGGCCACGGCCACGGCCCTTGGGGGCAGCGGCCCTTGGCCCCTTCTTCTTCCTTGGAGAGGGTGCTGCTTTGGATATTGATCTCCCCCTCAAGACGGCTTCCAAGGGGGAGGAAATTTCGTGGTGCCCTTTGACCTAGGTTTCCTCTCTTTATATAGACTCTCGGATTCCCGTCATCCAGATTACGTCTTATGTATTTAGGGGTTTCTGGAAGCATCCGAACTTCGATTGGGCCGAATTTTATATCTAAATCCACCGGAAAATAATTCCCTACAGCTTTGTAGTTTTAAGTTTTTCCGTTTGAGGCCGTCTTCTAGCATTTCCGAGGCGATCTTTAAAACCTGTCTGGTGGGGACAGATTTCGGGAAGTTAGAGTCCAACTCCTACAAGGCTCCTTTTTGTGATTTTTCCTTTATCCAATTAATTCCTACAAATAAAGTACAAAAACAAGAACTTGTGCACTCTTGCAACCATTAATAGGTTAGTTCCAAAATATGTTATAAAAAGATATGAAAGTGTATCAAAAGCATAGCAATATCACACAAAACATGCATGGAGCAAGCAAAAGTTATAGATACGTTTGGGACGTATCAACATCCCCAAGCTTAATTTCTGCTCGTCCTCGAGTAGGTAAATGATAACAAGCATAATTTATGTTTTGATATGCCACACAAAAAAAAAGGACTTTTAAGTAAAGCAATTAAAGCATGCAATTCAATTCAAGTCTTAACAAGCAAGAGTCTATATTAGCATTGACACAAGCAACAAAAGAACAAATGGTGCAAGAGCTCTCGCTGTCCGTGACTCGAATGTCTCCAAATGGTGTTTGCGTGCAATAAAGGGGATAGGGAATACGAGATGAAAAAGTATTTTTGTTGAGAACTCAATCTATTAAAGTTTCACACTCGGTCTTCTTTGGAATCTTATCTTGACTCGTCCCCAGACCACTAGCCAGGTACAAGTCAATTTGATCCACTCCTTTTCGATATTTTGAGCATTCATGCAATGGATGAGCGTAAGCACGAGAGTTGACACTTAAGATGGCAAAGAGAGAAGTATGATGGAGGAGGAAGACAAAAAGGATGAGAAAGGCTCACATCAATGAGGACAATCATAGGCAAGAAATGCCAAATGATAGATATGATGTGAGGAGTAGGGATTGCCATGCAACGGATGCACATACGAGCTAAGAAGCTCTCCAAAGGAACTAGTGGGGGTGCATCTAACTTGCTCGCTCATGAAGACCTAGAGCTCGTTTGAGGAGGCTCATCCTTGGAATATGCAAGCCAAGTTCTATAGTGTGAAGGTCCCCACATAGCTATATGCATAATGATCATCTCTATGGAGTACAAGGAATAGAGGATGAAGTACTAGTGTTGATCTCTCAAAAGGAATAGTAGTGTGCCCCCTTCTCTCTTTTTTTCTTTTTTTCTCTTTTTTCTATTTTTTTGTATTTTTTGGTGGCCTCAATGGCTCTTTCTATTCCTCTCATTTGTCCTCTTTGGGATCTTTTAATTTTGTCCTCTTTGGGATCTTTTAATCACTTTAGGGGCAACACTCTATATATTACAAGAAGTATAGAAGATCTTTCACACTTTGCAAAGTACTCAAATCATAAAGAAGATGTAACTATCATGATGTATGCAATGTATGCATCTGCCAGTGTAGCAGGAACATGTATGACATGAAGATCAAGTCATGAAGAGGTTGATGTTGCATGGCAATATATCTCGGAAAGGCTATGGAAATGCCTTGATAGGTAGGTATGGTGGCTGTTTTGAGGAAAGATATAAGGAGGTTTATGATGACAAGCGTATCATGCCAAGGGTTTGGATGTACCGGCGAAGCTGGACGCCAACTCTCGGAGTGAGAAGAAGGCAATGCACGGCACGGGAGAGGCTAGCAAAAATGAGGAGGTGGAAGTGTCAACTTTCAATACTTACATTAGTACGAAGAACTTATGCACTTATTATCGGTAACTCTCAATCTAATAAGGAGGTTCACAAATAGACAAGTACCCCCGAGGAGGAGTGTATGGGGGTTTGGTTATCCTTGCGCATCCTCGACTCATGGTACGTGAGTGTACTCTAATATCCGATCCCTCCAAAGATTAGTGATCCATCTAGTAGCTAGAGTTCTCAACTAGTTTTGTAGGTTTTTGAAAATAGACACGGATTGCCCAAAATAAGACACCTATCACTAATAGGGTAGAGCTCTTGACACCAAAAGTTCAAACATTACTCACATCAATACCTCAAAACTATTGCAAGTTACTACTAAAATTAAATAGCAATCTCAATTACCTACTCTCAAGACAAGACGCAACTCAGTGCAACAACCAACTCTCTTAACAAGATAAACATGAAAAATAAAGAGAGTTCCAGCAACAAACTAAACAAAAGCCAAGGATCTTGCTAAAGACAAACTAAAACTAAAACTAAACATGGCAGTAGCTACGAAAAGATAAAGAACACACAACAGCAAAAAGATAGGCATGAAGAATCCTATGATGTGTTCTAGATTTTGAAAGTGGAGCGTGTTTCTCTCCCACACAAAGTAAGACAGGATCTAACTTGTTATGAACAGCAAGCAAAGCTAAATAAAACTAAAAATAAAACCTAAGAGCGAGACGCTCCAAGCATAGCACATAATGCATGAAGTGATAAAAATATAGTGAGACGAAGGACAAACTGATGATTTTTGATGGAGAAGGGGATGCACGGGGGCATCCCCAAGCTTAGACGCTTGAGTCTCCTTGAATATTTATTGGGGATGCATGGGGGCATCCCCAAGCTTGAGCGCTTGACACTCCTGGATCTTCTTTCATCATCTTCCATCACACACTTGAAAACTCCCTTCATACACAACTCATCATAAGCTGATTAGAGAGGTTAGTAACCTTAATAAATAATTTTTACCCACTGGATATAAAGATATTCTTGAAGATCTACTGTTTCTCAAGATTGCCAAAAAGTTTTTGCAAAGAAAAAGCAAGTTTAAGGTTTGCAAAAGTTAGAAGAGACAAAACGTGGCAGAATCTGTGAAAAACAGAACAGCAGGTAGTAAAGAATTTTTTAGGGGTACTTCTGCAACTCGAATGAAAAAACTCAGAACAGACGCTCGAAAGTCAATTGTATGGAGCACGCTGTCGAAAAAATCAGATCAAAAAGATGATCTGGTGATTTTAGGCTAATTTTTCCGTCCAAGGACAGAATCTGTTTTCTGGACAGCATGTCACAACTTTTGAACTTTCTTGCAATCGGAGGCTAGACTTGGCACAAATATTGAAAATAAAGATACAATGATGTTGCTACAGTAGTAACAATCATCAAGACCACTAAAAACTGAAAGTAAAAACTCAAACTAAAGATAACAAGGGTTGTCTCCCTAGAGCTCTTTCTTTATAGCCATAAAGATAGGCTTAAGATTTTTAATGATGCTCTCATAGGAATAAGGAATAAGAGTTGAAGAACAAAAGAGAGCATCAAGAAGCAAATACCAAACACATTTAAGTCTAACATGCTTCCTATGCAAAGGGATCTTGTAGAGAAATAACTCACTAAAGCATAAAGATATTAGCATAGGAAGGCAAAATAAGTGCAACTTCAAAACCTTTAACATAAAGAGAGGGAATTTGACATTATTGAAATATCTATAAGAATGTGTTCCCTTCTCATAATAATTTTCAGTGGGATCATGAATAAACTCAACAATATAAGTATCACATAAAAAATTGTTACCATGATCCACATGCAAAAGGGTACTCTTACTCTCCACATAAGCATAATCTTTGTCATTGGTAATAGTGGGAGTAGGACTATCATAAACAACGTGAACACTATAGATTAATTGTGTATTAGGAAGATGGTGTTCAACAAGGGAGTAATTCCGTCCATGACCATGACAAGTTTCATAAGGATAATTTCTCCTTATGTCATAGGTACCTTTATAATCACTAAAAATAGGAGTTATAACATCATCATAGTAGATAAGAGCATTATCATTGCTAGAAACTATATTTGTAAAATGTTGTCTTTATTCTTACTAGCAAAAGAATTATCAATTACCACATCACTAATGGGTAAAGGACTTGCAATCCTATCATCACCAAGCTTGGAGCTTTCCATATCATCACTCTCAGAGTTGGTACAAAGAGATTTTCAAGGTCATAAGTAGCATTATCATCATTTTCCCAATCACAAAAAGTAACATGCATATCATAATCAAAATCATCTTCAATAGTACCTACAGACTTATCTTCAAGATAATAATGAATGCAATCAAGCTCACCATCCTCCCTAAATTTCTGTCCGTTAGGATAAAAATCGATGCGAGGAAAATGCTCAGGCCAGGTTGTTACCCATTCTTCTTCCTTCCTGCTCCTCTTCCTCCTCCTCTTCTTTTTCTTCTTCTTCACCTTAGGAAGGAGTGGTTGGAGGGGAAGTTTCTCCACTTATCCTGGTTTATCATTAGAAACAATAGGGGAAACTTGGGAGAAACTCTCCTTTTTTTAGTAGAAATATAAGAGACATTTTTATACTTTGGTAGAGTTTCCTCCTTTCTAATCTTACTTATGTAATCATTCTCATGGCAATTAACAACACAATAGAGATGGCATTTCTGCCAAGTGTTATTTATTCCAACAGCATGACCATCTAGCCAAGAAGTCTTTTCTGATAACTCTTCACACATCAAAAATAACATAAGCTCATCATAAAGATCAGGGGTGATCATGTCATCACACAACTGGCTAACAGTTATGTTTTGAAAGTACATGCACTGAAAATTGAAGTGACCCTTTATGCAGCAAAGTTCACAAGTAAAAGGACAAAGGTCACACAATTCTCTAGCAATTTCATTTAAATCTCTAACCCAAGTGAATGTTCTTTCATGCTTATGTTGCTTACAATACTTCTCCTCTTCAGTCATAGGCCTTTCACAAGGTGTATCCACTCCACAAAAATTAACATGCTTATATAAAACTTCATTTTCAGGAATTGGATCATGCATGTTGCAATCATCATTAACAATTTCATTTTCTTTGCAAATCTCTTTAAAAGGTTCATGATGCTTGATGCAATTCTCCTTAGGCATATTAAGATGTGAAGCAAAAGATTTGAGGAAATCAACAAGGAGTTGAGAATCAAGCCCAAACTTAGCACTAAATTTATTAAAACTTGCAGTTTCAACAAAGGACTTAATGCAATCATACTCATAAATTATACCTGACTCTTTACCTTTGTGGATCTCCCAATCTTCAGTATTGTGTTTGATTCTTTCAAAGAGTTCCCATTTAGCATCAATCTTTTCGTTTGTGAAAGAACCCATCGAGGAAGCATCGAGCAAGTCTTTATCCTGTCGAGATAGCCTTGCATAGAAATTAGTAATCATATCTTTGGGGATCCCATGGTTAGGAAATTTGCATCAAAGTTTTCAGTCTCCCCCAAGCTTGAGCTATGCTCTCTCCGTCATGAGGATATAAATTATAAATATAATTCCTATTCTCATGGACTTCATGAAGAGGATAAAACTTGGAGTAAGAGAGAGACTGGATCTCTTCCCAATCCCGTAGGTGAGAATCATCTAGTATCCTATACCATTCCAATGCTTTTCCTTTCAGTGACAAGGCAAATAATTTCTTCATGACTTCACCTCTTGTCAAACCTGAAATCTTAAATAACTCACAAAGTTCTGTAAGTTTCAACAAATGAATACTAGGATTAACTGTCCCATCATAACAATCATTAATAATTATTTCAACTATCCCAAGTGGTATTTGGAACGGAATACATTCAGTAGGTGGCGGAGACTTCTCTACCACAGGTGTGGCAAAGCGGTCTCCCCGAAGCAGCGAACTAAGATTGCAGTTTTCCATAAACCTAACTAGTGAAAATAAAAACAAGAAATGAAAAGATTTAATTGCAGAATCTAAAGATATACCTTCAAGCACTCACCTCCCCGACAACGGCGCCAAAAATAGCTTGATGTCTACGCATGCTTCTATTCTTGTAGACTATGTTGGGCCTCCAAGCGCAGAGGTTTGTAGGACAGCAGCAATTTCCCTCAAGTGGATGACCTAAGGTTTATCGAACTCAGGGAAGTAGAGGTTGAAGATGGTCTCTCTCAAGCAACCCTGCAATTAAGATACAAGAAGTCTCTTGTGTCCCCAACACACCAAATACAACTAGGAGTTGTATAGGTGCACTAGTTCGGTTAAGAGATGATAAAATATGGGTGATAGGTGTGGCAAAACAAGGTAATATAAATCTGTAATAAAAAGTGAAGCAAAGAAACAAGTGGTAAACGTGAGCACAAACGATATTGCAATGGTGGAAACAAGGCCTAGGCTTCATACTTTCACTAGTGGCAACTCCCAACAACATTAACATAGTCTAATCACATGATATTTCCCATAAAACATGCAATGGAGACATACTCGGAGGTCATTCCTTTGTGGTCAAGAGAGGACGAGAATTGTGTAGGGCTACAAAAGCACACCACAGAGTTCGTAGTTCTCAATCTATGGATTTCCCAATGTCACCGCGGCCATCCAAAGAGAGTACCACAATCACCACAACATATCTAAAGGATAGTCAAAGACAAGCACCAAAAGACTCTCAATCTTCAATCCACACACAAAATAGGAAATCACTCATGATATTATTCTTCTAACCCATGTCCAATAGACCGCTGTCACCATTGTCTCGGGGATTATACTAGATAAGATCAAGTGAGTACATCAATCCAATACATAGAGGAAGGGGAAATATCATGGGATCACCCTAGATTAACATAGCCTATGATCACAACGAAGATCACATCATGGGAGAGAGAGAAGAACACATAGCTACTGGTAGAAACCTCAGCCCCGAGGGGAACTACTCACACATGGACATGGTGAGATGGAGAGTTGTTGATGGAGAGGTGCAACCCGGAGGAGATGAAGGAGACGGTGACGGCGGCGGCCACGGCAGCGGCGGCGCCCATGGCCACGGCCACGGCCCTTGGGGGCAGCGGCCCTTGGCCCCTTATTCTTCCTTGGAGATGGTGCTGCTGTGGAGATTGATCTCCCCCTCAAGACGGCTGCCAAGGGGGAGGAAATTTCGTGGTGCCCTTTGACCTAGGTTTCCTCTCTTTATATAGACTCTCGGATTCCCGTCATCCAGATTACGTCTTATGTATTTCGGGGTTTCTGGAAGCATACGAACTCCGATTGGGCCTAATTTTATGTCTAAATCCACCGGAAAATAATTCCCTACAACTTTGTAGTTTTAAGTTTTTCCGTTTGAGGCCGTCTTCTTGCATTTCCGAGGCGATATTTAAAACCTGTCTGGTGGGGACAGATTTCGGGAAGTTAGAGTCGAACTCCTACAAGGCTCCTTTTTGTGATTTTTCCTTTATCCAATTAATTCCTACACATAAAGTACAAAAACAAGAACTTGTGCACTCTTGCAACCATTAATAGGTTAGTTCCAAAATATGTTATAAAAAGATATGAAAGTGTATCAAAAGCATAGCAATATCACACAAAACATGCATGGAGCAAGCAAAAGTTATAGATACGTTTGGGACGTATCATGAGGATGAAGAGAAACTCGCCCCAGATGAAGCATTAGTCATTGCAGAGACTTACCTCCATTGTGCACAGGCAGGGGAAAAAGAGGAGGCACACTACAACACATAAAGAGCTCTCAAACTCATGAGCGAAGCACTCGCCACGTCTACACCCAAGAAGGCACCCGCAAGGCGAAGGACCCGAGAAAAATCACCAGGAGGAGATCCAAGCTCACCCGACGATGATGACAATGATGAAGGCAACCACCACCGCGACCGTGGCCATGACGGCTGTAACAAATATTTACGACCGGTGTGGTTGCGATAAATACCGAAGGCGAGACGACCGACGAAGCGATGCCCGCGACGACATTACCCAAAACAAAGTTAATAAGGGACGCCATCGACGAGCGGCTCGCGAGGAATATTCGGATGCCTCAGGCTCCGACGAGGACTCCGGCCCAAGTGGAGCACTCTAATTCACGCGAAAAATATGGGAAGATCGAATGAAAAACAGATTCATCGTAACCTCAGCAACCCCCAAGTACGATGGACTCGAGGAACCACAAGGCTGGCTTGATGAGTACCTACATGCAGTAAAATTTCAGAGAGGATCCAACACCACAGCCCTTCAGCACATCACCTTATGCTTACAGGATCTGCAAGACACTGGCTGAAGAACCTGCCACGTGGGTCCATCAGTTCATGGAGGAAGTTCAGGTCGTCCTTCATCCAAAACTTCAAATCAACTTACAAATGGCCTGCATCACTCGAAGAACTACGAGCATGCAAGAAAGGCATCCGGGAGTCATGATGCAGCTATATACAAAGGTTGACCATACTAAAGAACTCTGCAGAAGACTTATCAAATGAAAGCGCTATTGATGAATTCTGAAGATGACTCCAACGCATAACCTTCAATGAACAGCTAAGACAGCTCAAGGTCCGAACCCTCGCCCATTTATTGGAACACGGCAATACCGGGGCTGACGGAGAAGACTGCATACACAACAAAGCAGACATCCCATCCACCCGAGACGATTGCGACTACGACTACTACGGCGGCGACAGAAACTTCGACCGAAGAAGAAAGAGACCCGGGCGAAACTTCTACAAAGATAGAGGGGTTGAGATGGTCGTGGACGGTTTCCTAGATGACAGGGACGATAGACGCCACGATGAAAAGCGACCACCAAGAAGAGACAACCGGGACGGCTCGCCAAACAATCAAAAGAGCGAGTGGCAGCCCCGACAACCGCGCGATGAATTCCGAGCCCCCCGCTCGATAAAGGACAAACTCGACGAACCTTGGCAGCTCCACGAATACAAGGACAAGCATGGGGAATGTAAGGCCCGCGATGCGGTACCATCTCGAGTTAGACGCTTTCGCATCCGCTTTAGATGGGAGCGCATAACTAGCCACCGGCGCACGAAACTCGCACTCGTTTCGCTGCTGGATTCTCGACAATGGGTAATAAGTGCATGAACATAAACAAAGACATAAATATATAGATCCAAGGCATACAGTTGCCAATGGTATTATTACATCATTAAAAGACCTCATGGTCCAACAGTACATCACATCATCATCCCAAAAGACACACACGTCCGAGTACGGACAAGATGCAAATTGCCCTAGAGAGGGCTACACATAAAGATGCCGTCCACCCGCGGATCGTCGAAACCCAGCTGTAGGTCTACTGCGCAAAGTCGTCATCGTCCTCCTCCTCCGGTGGAACCTCCATGAAATACTTGTTGGTGCTTGTGTAGAAGTAGTAGTCTGAAGGCCAATCGTTTGTACATAACGTGATAGAAATACGCAAGGGGAGAGTATATATCAATACAGTATAACTAACTTCTCACGGTAAGGAAATGATAGTGGTTGAGGTTGCAGCCGCACTGACATATATGAGGCGGCTAACGATCTAATTAGAGTAAGGAAAGATCCAAGAATCCATTGAAGATCGCATCAATAAGGCTCTATTTCACCTACTTACGTCAAACATAACACAACCTTGTCCCCTATTTGTCGCTCCGGACGAAGAAGAGCAATCAAGGCGACTCACACGTTGGAAAATTTTAAAGCATGATTAAGTTGATGTTATTCTATGAACAAGTCGTAGGTTCCGAGTCGTCCATAACCACGGACACGGCTTTTCGAAAAGATTTAACCCTGCAGGGGTGTACCAACTGCCCATTATAAGCTTCACATGTACGTCCGGTTCCCACTTGGCTGTGTGTAACGCCTGAAACTCCGTACGTCAGAGTCCCTCTAACTAACAACGCACAATTCCGGGTGGCCCTCGGGGAGTCGACATCCAATCCAAAAGCCAGCCGAGCACTCGGATCGGCCTCTTCCGTCTCAACAGGGTTTGGGTTACCGGGACACCTCACGTGAGGTCCCGGGCCCTCGCCGGTCAATCTTGGACCAACAAAGGAACCATGTCCTTGCTGGTCCGGAGTGGTTGTAAAACAGCTGGGGTACCAACCAAGCACACACACGTTTGCAAATAGTAAATCATCTTGTAGCTAGGTAGGTAAGACAAGGGGACCCCATAGAATCCCACACACGATTAGGCACGCTCAATCAACGAACCAATACCCGGAGCTCGGATCCTAAGTGACTCGAATGAAACAAAACACCTGGCGGGAATAGCCCGGTCTTTCATCCTTCGTCAAATATAAGTTAACATCATATTAATAAATATCAACCAATTTCCGATAATAACATGATAATCCATCCAAGCAACAATGGGTATAAGCAGCAGGTAAGGTGTCCTACACATACTAAGCAATGGTTAAGAAAGAAAGTTACATAGCCAAAAACGTTTTGCTAGGATGTAGGGGCATGGCTGTTTGGGTTTATTTGAGAGGAGCAAGTATATGGTGGTAGGATCAAACAACCGTTCTAAATACAGCTAGGCAAGCGAGCTGAAAGCTATAAGGAATGATATATAAACCCTCTTTCCTGGGTAGGTAGTCGACGGTGCAGACGTAGTAGGGTCCTCGGGCTCGGTGTCGGACATGTCCAGGTAAGTCTCCTCGGCAAGCTCAGGCTCTAACATATGGTACCGGCAAAGAGAAACACCACATATAGGCATCGGGATCAAATATGCACAAGCATGATTGCATGTTCAAGTTTAAGGCATGGTGTGACCCTAGCTAGTCAAGTTTAAATGAAGATCGTGACGAAACGTCAACGATACTCCATATGCAACTATTAATTTAATAGCCTTGGTCATGACCTTAAGTTTAGGTGTAAGTGACATGGATTACATGACATCTCATAAGCATGAAGGAATAAAAGAATGCATGACAATGTTAAAAACAAACTAACTATTCCGGAGGCGGAGAGGTGTCGACGAAGGTTGACACCGGACAAGGTTTCAACAACTCAAAGTTGTGAAAGGAAGAGACATAAGTTCGCAAAACTTGTTGTGAAGAAAAATATATGCTATCAGGTAACAACATGATTGGGGAGGTCTGATTGGAAAGGATGAACACGGGATAAGATCTGATATGAGCTAGAGATTTGAAAGGAAGGAAGAAGAAAAAAAATGGCGGCACATGAGAATATTGTACGCATCACCAAATTTTGTGTTGCACAAAAAGCAAAATTGGTAGCACCATTCAATTCCTTGCAATTTTCTGCCCCAAAATCATGTACAACATGTTGGCATTTGGGCAAGCATTCAAAAGTTGCAAGTTTTCTGAATTTTGGAATGCAACAAAAAAAAGCATTGCAGAAAAATAATAAGGGGAAACCCCCTCTAGGCTTCCCTCGGCCAGCTCTGGCCCAACTGCTGGACCAGCATCCCACTGATGCTGCTGCTACGCGGGGTGCTACTGGGTTGAGCCCAACTAGCTCACGGTGGCATGAGCCACTGACCAAAGGGCCCCAGCTGTCAGCCCCTACGATCGAAAAAGAAAAAGGGGGCTCTTGCGCTGGCTGGCACTCGAACCCACGCCTCTCCACTACACCCAAACTCCCTTGCCACTGCGCTATCGAAAGGTTTCTGAACAAATAGAAGACGCAGCAAGGATAAGCAGTGGCTACGCGATGTCTGAAATTCAGACCGATCCTGAACCTATCGACGGAGAGATATCGCGGCGAGGCTGGCCTCACGCACAACACGTCGGTGACGTTGCTGCTACCTGGAAACAAAACCTGGCACTTACGGCTACACGGGGATGCACTTCCCGGCCACTGGGAGGCCACTGTGAGGTCCTGGGCTTGTGTCGGGACCCAGGGTTAGCGTATGTAATTCCGGTCACAATGCATTCACATGGAGAGCCGAGAGCCGTACCCACTTGTCTAAGCAGACAAGGCCAAGCACATATAAATCTTAGTAAGCATCGAACGTGAGGGGCATCCCATCCAGGCCAGATGATCAACTGAGATGGGTCCTCATTGTCCGCTCACAAGTCTAAATGCTTATGGGTGGTGAATCCCATACTCATAGACAAGTCGCCTCAACCATGTTATCGATTGAATCATAACCCTTACATAGACTTACTCCAGCCCGATCACTTAGTCGGGGTCTAGGGCGGGCTAGATCATACAACAAAGTGTGCACGTGGCAGAGTCACGAGAAATCGCATCGCGATGCCCCAAGCTGCGCACATCTAAGGGCCACTTGGTGTATAAAAGACCGCCAGCCAGATCACAAGTAAGGTCACGAAAACCCATACTAAGACATGCATGTTATAATCATACACGCAACACACATGTCTAGTATAAACAGATGGTAATCACAACATGAACTCTACAAACTCATAGTCTTTATAACTTCTGCTAAACAGAGCAGACATAGTAGTTGTATTACAAGCAGAGATCACATGTCTGTGATCCAACATTACATCAAACATCAACGGAAGAAAATTATGTCTTAGTAAAGACAAGTTTAAAAAATGGCTTAAGAAGCCTGAAAGAAAATACAACGACCCTCCAAAGGGCACAGGCTGCTGTCTGGAACTATGCGACCTGGTACACGTCGAGCTCGAGGTAGAGGCCACCATCAGGGTCAGTGGTCTCATCTCTAAAACATAGAATAAGCAAACGTGAGTACAAAGACGTACTCGGCAAGACTTACATAGGAACTATACTACTCATGCACATGTATCTAGGCAAAGGGAGGTGGGGTTTCACTTGTAGAAGTGCCAGCTTTGACTTGGCTAGTCCTGTACTAGGAATACCAGAATGACGTAAGGAGCGTACACGAGTCCAAGTAACAAGTCTCCAACCAATACACCAATATGGATACTTCCTCGACTTCCCCACGAGGAAGCACGCCATAGCACTCACACTTATCTTGGCAAGTTTTAAGAGTAACCGTTCAAGTTGTCTATGATCAAGTAAAGGTCTCCAAGTAGTCCATAACCGCGGACACGGCTATTCGAATAGTTCATTGACCCTGCAGGGGTGTACTGGTACACACACCCTTCTGACGTGAGGTTGAACTCGTCTCCGAGATCAACTCTACCGAGAAGATGCAATCACCGAAGCACTGGAAGTAAAGCACACTCAAAATAATACCATGCACAAGCAATATGCAAAACATAGCATGGGAAGGTACTGATGTGACTTAGGTTTAATTCGCAACATGTTAATTGAAGTTGATTTGAAAAGTAAATTCAAATTCAAACTCCAAATGTATTCAAATTGGTCCAAGTTGCATTTGCTAAAGTTTGTTCATTGTAAACCATGTGATCATGTATGTGAAATGCTTCTGAAGTGTAGGTGATCATATTAGCATTGCATTTTATTTGATTTAACCCAACTGATCCATATAGAAAAATGCTACTAGTTCATCAAGATAACTTGTTCAAACATGGTTGAAAGCTTGATATTTGGATAGAGCATTTTATTCTGATCAATTTTCATATAAAAACATTTCAATCTGAGTTACGGTTTAAAAGATATTTAATTTCAAAGTTTTTAATATTTTCTAAAATTTCTGGATTAAAATTAATTGAAAAGGAATTACTGCATCAGCACTGCGTCATGCTGACATCAGCGGTTGACTGGTCAACTGACCAGTGGGGCCCTCTGGTCAGTGAATGGTGCTAAATCCCGGTTTAATTAACCCCCTGGTTAATTAGAGGGGGGGGGGCCTGGCCCCACCTGTCAGCGAGAGGAGGGGTGATTAGCGAGGGGATTAGGGGGCTAATGGCATCGTCATCGCCGGCGAGCACTCTACTCGCCGGAGCTTCGCCGGAGAGGGGGATTCGGGCACGGGAGAGAAGAAGGAAGGCATGGGGATGAAGCTTGGGGTCACGCGCATTCAACCGTGCCATTGGGGCAACGCGGGGAGGCCCGTGGCCACGTCCACGACGACGAGGGCGGCTGCCGAAGCTACTGACCATGGCGATCGATGCAAAGGAGCACGAGGAGGGGAGCTAGGAGGGGGGAAACGTCGAGAAGCTTACGACGAACGCGATGACGCACTCGGGGAAGCCGGAGGGAAGCCGGGCGCGACGAATTTCTCGCCGGAAACAATGGCGGCCGGCGGCGGTTCTTGGAGCTTGCGTCACCTCGGCTGGTCCTTGCGTAAAATTAGAGCTGCGGCTCAAAGTGGGCGTCATCGGGGAGTCGTCTAGGCACGATTGCAGCGCCTGGGGGGCTCGGTGGCCGTGTCGGAGCACGCGGCGTGGTCCGGCTGCTCTCGGGGCGGTGCTCGGAACAGAGGAAGGAGAAGGGGAGAGCGGCTAGAGAGAGGGGAGAAGAGGTGGGGCGTCCTCAGGTGTCCAGCGGCGAGGAGAAGGAGGCAGGGGGCGCCACGGCGAAGCAGGAGCTGGCGTCCATGCCTAGCGCACGGCGTGCCCAACGCTCCTTCTGGCAAGGAGGAAGAAGTCAAGGGGGTTTGGGCCGGGCCAGATGGGCCTCGCACTAGGCGAGAGGTAAGGCTCTGCGTTTTATTTTCTTTTTTATTCTTTCTGTTCTTTTTGTTTTGCCCTAAAAATAAATACTAGGGCGTTTTATAAAAAACTCCCATTTAATTTTATAAAACCTAGGTGACCTTATAGTAGTCAACCCCAAGTTTTGGGAATTTTTGAAATGAAAATTATTTGAATTCCAATTCAAATAGACATTTGATTTAATTTCCAAGCCACTGTTTGGATTTTTGAAAAATCTATGAGCATGGGATTAATCCCAAATCACTTTTAAAATGATCACACTCATTTTTAGGATTTTTCAACACATCCAAAAGAATTTTGGAAAAGGATTTATTTTTGGCTTTTTATTTAAAAATGCTTTGGGGCTTTTTTTTCCCAATTATTTTTCTTTTGCAAATTTTTTTTATGATGCAAAAAAGCTAGCTTGGAAAAGCAGAAACCTAAATTATGGTTCTGACAACTCGCCCCCACTCAAAAGAATCTCGTACCGAGATTCAGAAGTCGTCGGGAAGATTGTGGGGTACTCATCTCGTAGACGATCCTCTCGTTCCCAGGTGGCTTCCTTCTCTGAATTATGTGACCACTGCACTTTGAGGAATCTGATCTTCTGACTTCTGGTGCTACGCTCGGCTTCATCAAGAATACGAACAGGGTACTCTCAATATGAAAGGTTATCTTGGAGATCAAGCGTTTCGTGGTCTACTTCGCGGATGGGGTCCTCGAAGCAACGCCTGAGTTGAGAGACGTGGAAGACATCATGAACCTGGGAGAGGTGAGGGGTAGTTCCAATTGGTAGGCAACTTCTCCACGTTTAGCGAGAATGCGAAATGGACCGATGTAACGTGGAGCCATCTTGCCTTTGATACCGAAGCGATGGGTACCCTTCAAAGGAGTAACCCAAAGGTAAGCCTTCTCATCCAGATTGAAGCTTTCTTCCCTATGATGATGATCATAATAGCTCTTCTGACGAGACTGGGCTGTCTTCCATTTCTCACGAACAATGCGAACCTGCTCTTCTGCATCCTGAATCATATCCGGTCCAAAGAATTGTCTTTCACCGGTTTCTGACCAGTTTAGGGGTGTTCGACATTTCCGTCCATAGAGAAATTCAAAAGGAGCCATGCCTAAACAAGATTGGAAGCTATTGTTATACGAAAATTCGGAAAAAGGAAGAGAATTCTCCCATTTCCTTCCGAAAGAGATAACACAAGCTCTGAGCATGTCTTCGAGAATTTGATTGACCCTTTCTACTTGACCACTGGATTGCGGGTGATAAGCAGTGCTAAAGGAGAGGTGGGTTCCCATAGCATTTTGGAAGCTTTCCCAAAATCGAGAAGTGAAAAGACTACCACGGTCTAAATTGATTTCCAACGGAACACCGTGAAATGACACGATTCGGGAGACATACAAGTCCGCTAACTGGCTAGCAGTTATAGACTCGCGAACGGGAAGGAAGTGAGCAACTTTGGAAAGTCGATCAATGACCATGAAGATGGCATCATTTCCTTTCTGGGTTTTTGGAAAGCCAGTGATGAAATCCATACTGACTTTATCCCATTTCCACTCGGGGATAGGCAAAAGTCTAAGAGTACCAGCAGGTCTTTGATGTTCTGCCTTAACGCGACGACAAACATTACATTTAGCAATGAACTAAGCAATTTCTCTTTTCATCCTAGTCCACCAAAATATCTGGCGTAGATCTCGGTACATTTTTGTGCTACTGGGATGAATCGAGAGGGGTGTGTCATGGGCTTCTTTGAGGATGAGTTTGTTGGGATACGGGGCAGAAAACACAAATTTTTCCACACCTACGGTACCCGAACCCAAGATCTATGCTATGGCGATGTAAAGTAACGGAGGGAATCGGTGTTCATACCTTTGAAGACCGAAAGCGGGAAACGTTCTTATGAACGTGGTTGGCGTAGACTCAGAACTACGACCTCCCTGTCGTGTAGAAGACCACCACCGGCGAGGATGACTCCCGGTAAACCTCCAGCGATGAAGCAGCACCACAGGTGTAATGCCTCGAAGGGATTATACACGTACGACACAATCGATGTTCCTCCCGGGCTCCGAACCAGGCGAGCAGCGGAAAGAAGACGGCTACGGATCCCGACTCCGGCAGAGCAACGGCCTGCCTTATGGTGGAGAACTCCAATCCTGGTGCAGACTCCAAACAAGGGGAGTCCACTTCCAGAAATGGAGAAGGAAGAAGAAGGAGATCAATTGTTGTATGGAAAAAGGGGGGTCTACCCCTCTATATAAAGGCCAAGGGGGGGTGTGATCCCTCTTCCCTCCCCCATGTGGGACTAAACCTCCAAGGGGGGAGGGGTGCGCCGGCCTAGGGGGGGTTGGGCCCCACCCCTTGGCGCCAAGCCCAAGGGGGGGAACCCCCTCCTCCCCTAATGGGCCTCTAAGGCCCATATAGCCTTTTTTCCATTATTTTAATTATTTAATAAGTTTTAAATATTTAATTCAGATAATTAAATAATAAAAACATTATTAAAACAATTAAAATTTATTTTGAACTATTCAAAATGTCCGGAAACCATTCCGTCCTCCTCCGGAACTATTCCGGTGATTTCTCCTATTTCACCGATTGATCCCGTAACTGTCCTATGCATCGATTGCCCTTAAGTGTAACACCCTAACGGTCCGGGAAACAGCAGACATGGTCGAGACTCTTCTCATGGACCAATGACTAGTCAGTTGGACCTGGTTACAGTCCTTGACAGCCCCTGCGCTTCCATCGAATGAGCTTCGATCGCTTTTGGAAACCGTTAACGATACGACGTAATCCCTTTGTTCTGCGGTACCTTGTTTGTCCGAGGTTTGATCGTCGGTATCCCACATACCGTGTTCACATCTCGTTCATGACAAACAACTTCTCTCGTCCATGATCATTGCATCTCTTTGTGACCTAGTCACGTCCTTGCAAGGGTTGATGCAATATCACCGAGTGGGCCCAGAGTACCTGTCCTGTCACAAGGACTGACAAATCCCGCTTTGATCTATTAACATACTCACCAACCATCTATTTCGGAATACCCAAAGTGCTCCGTTATAGCCAGCATATTTCAGTCAGGCGGTGGGATACAAATCAAAGTCTCCTCATAGATCGTGATTACGTATGATCATTACGGTCTAAGGACTAAGCCATACGTTACAAAGTCATAGCAACGCTGAACTATGTGACTCGATCACATTGCATTACTTTAGGTGGGTGTCTGTCCATCACATCATTCCCCTAATGATATGACCTCATTGTCAATGGACTTAAGTGTCGCCATGATCAGGAAAGCTTGATCAATCAATTTCCCAATGAGATAGTTTACCCGAGTTAAACTACGGACCATGTTTTATACTACACCTGTATTAGTATTTCCAAGTAATACAGTTATAGCACAGTATAAAACGTATTATGAACAAAACGGATATGTGACAAATATCTTTATTAATTTTTCTCTAGGGCACATATCCAACAGTCTCCCACTTGCACTAGAGTACAAATTACACTAGTTTACATCAGGTATGTATCTAACACCAATGGTCTCTCGGTGTTCTTCAAACTTGCCCTGTGGAAGAGGTTTAGTCATCGGGTCTGCTGCGTTCAGATCCGTATGTATCTTGTGAATCCTAGTGTGTCCATCCCTGACGTAGTCTCGCGTCACATGGAACTTTCGGAGGATGTGCTTGGCTATAGAGTGAGTTCTTGGCTCCTTCGCGTTAGCAATGGCACCCGTGTTGTCGCAGTAGATTCCCACGGGGTCAGTGCAACTGGGAAAGACGTCAAGCTCGATCACGAACTTCTTCAGCCACAGCGCCTCGTTTGACGCTTGGCAAGCGGCAATATACTCCGACTCCATTGAAGATTGAGCGACGACTGACTGTTTGCCGCTCCTCCAGCTAATCGCGCCTCCGTTCAACATGAAGACATATCCCGTCTGGGATTTCGAGTCATCTAGGTCTGAGCCGAGGCTTGCGTCAACGTAACCCTTTACGGTGAGCTCCTCATCAACTCCTCCATAAACAAGAAAGAGATCCTTGGTTCTTCTCAAGTACTTAAGGATGTTCTTCACTGTTGTCCAATGGGCCATTCCCGGATTACTCTGGTAGCGATTAGTCATACTAATGGCCAGCGCTAAATCCGGTCTGGTACATAACATAGCATACATGAGAGAACCTATGGCTGAGGCATAGGGCTTTGAGGACATCTCCTCTTTCTCTTTAGCTGTGGTCGGGCATTGAGTCACGCTTAGTTTGACACCTTTCATGACTGGCAAGAGACCTCTCTTGGAGTCATCCATTTTGAACCTTTTCAAAATCTTGTCAATATAAGTATTCTGACTCAAGGCCAACCTTCGATTAGGTCTATCTCTATAGATCTTAATCCCCAGTATGTACGCAGCTTCACCTAGGTCCTTCATGGAAAATTGTCCATTCAGATATTCCTTCACTTCCTCTAAGAATTTCTTATCGTTCCCTATTAGTAATATGTCATCCACATATAACACAAGGAATGATACAGAGCTCCCACTCAGTTTCTTATAGACGGAGAACTCTTCGACGTTTTGGACAAATCCAAAAGCTTTAATGACCTCATCAAATCGAAGATTCCAGCTTCGAGATGCTTGCTTCAACCCATAGATGGACCGTTGAAGCTTGCAAACCTTACCAGCATTCCTTGGATCGACAAACCCCTCTGGTTGCATCATATACAACTCTTCCTCAATATTGCCATTTAGGAATGCAGTTTTCACATCCATCTGCCATATCTCGTAATCATGATATGCAGCTATTGCTAGTAGGATCCGAATAGACTTTATCATCGCTACAGGAGAGAATGTCTCCTCGTATTCAACTCCTTGAATTTATCGGAAACCCTTCGCGACAAGTCGAGCTTTGTAGACAGATACGTTTCCGTCTGCGTCAGTCTTTTTCTTGAAAATCCATTTATTCTCGACGGCCTTGCGGTCCTCGGGAATATCCACCAAAGTTCATACTTTGTTGGTGTACATGGAGTCTATTTCGGATTTCATGGCTTCAAGCCATTTCTCGGACTCGGGTCCCTCCATTGCTTCTTTGTAACTCGTAGGTTCATCCGACTCAACAGCCGAGATTGTATTCACAAGCTGTCCGTAAAACTCAGTAGGTTGACGGACTCTTGATGACCTACGGGGCATAAAAGGTTCCTCTTCATTCTCATCATGATCATCGTGAATGTCATGATCGTTATGAATGTCGTTCTGGCCATTCTCTTCAACTCCCACTGTGGAAGATGGTTCCAGAACAGATTCCGTAGCCATTTCATCCAATTGGAGCGACTGGTCAGTTACTTCATCGAGGTCTATTTTCCTCCCACTCAACTCTTTCGCGAGAAACTCCTTCTCAAGAAAGTGTCCCGTCTTGGCAACAAACGTTTTGCTGTCAGACTTGTTGTAGAAGGTGTACCCACAAGTTTCCTTGGGATAGCCCACAAAGATGCACTTATCCGCCTTGGATTCAAGTTTGTCAGGCTGTAGTTTCCCAACATAAGCCTCACAACCCCAAATCTTCAGGTGAGACAACTCAGGTTTAGTGCCATGCCATTCTTCAAATGGTGTTGTCTTTACGGATTTGGATGGTGCCCTATTAAGAATATGAATGGCGGTTTCTAATGCATACCCCCAGAATGACACAGGCAAATCAGTATGAGACATCATCGATCGTACACTATCCAATAGGGTTCGATTACGTCGCTCAGCTACACCGTTTCTCTGAGGTGTGCCTGCCGGCGTAAGCTGTGGTACTATGCCACAAGACTTCAGATGATTGCCAAACTCGTGACTCAAATACTCGCCACCTCGATCCGATCGAAGGTGCTTGATTTTCCTTCCGAGTTGATTTTCGACCTCATTCTGAAATTCCTTGAACTTTTCAAAGGTTTCAGACTTGTGTTTCATCAAGTAAATATACCCATATCTACTCAAGTCATCAGTAAAGGTCACGAAGTAACGAAGATCATTGCGAGTGGGGATGTTCATGGGTCCACATACATCCGTGTGTATGATCCCCAATAAGACATCCGCACGCTCCATCACACCATTGAATGGAGTCCTTGTCATTTTGCCCATGAGGCATTGTTCACATGTATCAAGGGATCCAAAATCCAATGAGTCAAGAAGTCCATCCTTATGGAGCTTCTCCATGCGTTTTACACCAATATGACCAAGTCGGCAATGCCACATCATCATGTGATCTTCATTATTCTTCAATCTTTTGGCCTCAATATTGTTAACGTGACTCACGTCACCATCGAGATTAAGTATGAATAAACCATGCGACTCCGGTGCGTGAACATAAAACATATCATCCTTATAAATCGAACAACCAATTGTATCGGATTTAAAAGAATAGTGGTCTCGCTTCAAGCAAGAACCACTCACGATGTTCGCACTCAACGCGGGTACATAGTAACATTTATTCAGAACTAAAACCAATCCCAAAGGGAGACTAAGATGCTTCGTGCCGACCGCCAAGACTTCAATCTGGCAGCCATTCCCCACGCGCATCGTCACTTCATCCTTGACCAAGCGTCTCCTATTCCTTAGTCCCTGAATGGAATTAGAAATATGAGCGACAGATCCTGTATCAAATATCCAGGATGTGTTCCCAGCGCTTGTCAAGAGAAGATCAACAATATGTATATCAAATATACCTTCGTCTCTCTTGGCGACCTTGCCAGCCTTCTTGTCCTTTAGGTACTTGGGACAGTTGCGCTTCCAGTGACCTTCACCCTTGCAGTAGAAGCACTCTACTCCGAGTTTAGGCTTGGGTGCCTTGGGAGGAGCGGCAACTGACTTGCCATCCCTCCTGGGGCCACCTCTCCTGGCCTTCTCCCGTCTGCTTGACTTCTTGAAGTCAGTGGTCTTGTTGACCATGAAGACGGCGTGCTCCTTCTTGATTTCAACCTCAGCGCTCTTTAGCATGGCGAACAACTCAGAAGGGGTTTTGGTCATCCCCTGCATGTTGTAGTTCAGCACAAAGCCTTTGTAGCTAGGGGGAAGCGACTGCAACACCCTATCAACCGCAAGTTCATCTGGAATCTGACATTCCAGAGCATTCAAGCGCTGAACGTAGCCAGACATTTTGACCACGTGCTCACTCACGCTGCCGTGCTCATCCATCTTTGCTGAGAAGAAGGCTTCAGAAGCCTCGTACCGTTCAGCCCTGGCTTGAGGTGCGAAGACCGCCTTGAGGTCGGTGATAATCTCATATGCACCCATCCTCTCAAAACGTTTCTGCAGCTCAGCCTCCATGGAGTAGAGCATGCCACTCTGGACAAGGTTGTAATCATCAGTCTTGGAGAGATAGACATTCTTCTCGTCCTGACTGGCATCATCTGCTGGTGCGTCACCTAACGCGTCCTCTAGTACGTATGCCATTTTGAGGGGAACGAGGAGAATCCTCAGGGTGCGGAACCAGTTGGTGAAGTTTGTCCCATCTGTTTTTAGCTTATCTTTCTCTAGGAATGATCCTAAGTTGAACGAGGGGCGAGGTGCTGCCATCTACAAGGTTGGATTCACAACGATACATATTTAGACTTTTGTTCATAATGTGGAGTTTCAATTTAATCTTAAAATTCTAGAAAGCTCCCACTTAGATAAACACCTCTCAATTTAACTAAGTGATTACACAATCCCAGCCCCCATACCTCCCCCGATATGTACGGCCCAGTATGCGAACCAGGTAGGCCTCTAAGCCAATCACATCAGCCATGTGACTCGTGCTCGACCTTTCGGTCTTCTGTGTTCCAGGCCCGCATCTACATACGTCAAGCCTGCCAATCGAACCTTGATGTTAGCTGTTCAGGCAAGGCCATATCTGCATATGCCAGGCTCGCCGAACCCAACCTCATGCGAACTCCGTTGAATATGTAGGACAACTCCGGTATGTACGGAGCATCAAGCCATATGGGAGAACCTTCCAGGTGGTGCCCATCAAAAGGGAGAACACAATGTTGGTATTGTGAGAGATGGTCCTGTTTCGTGCTACCATCGATGTATCTAGCATACTAGCATAAAACAGGAAGTAAAACTTTAAATCATACAACCTATGATCCCCCTTCATGCAAAGCAAAGTTTAGAACGTCTTTCTACTTTAGCTTGTGCAAGTTTTACGTGGCTGCTAGGGGTTTCGAGAGAGAGAACCGATTTCTATCCTGCGAAAAACAAGCCACAACACCGTCTCTTATTCGTCTCTATTACACCCCTGTCGGGGCCCTCCGTTGCAAACATCTTCGCATCGCTAATGCAGAGAGACAGACACCCCCCCAGCCACTTTATATGGTACAAGCCATATGTCAAGCGTGGAACCAGTCTCGCGTAAACGCGTAAGGTCGGTCGGGGGCCGCTTCATCAAACATTGCCGCAATGCTGAATGAGTACACGTGGGAGGGTAACGAATGAAGATTCGATGCCCACATCCTAGATGTGTTCTATCCGTACAATACATCTACGCATAGCTAGCTCATGATACCACTATTGGGATACGGGGCAGAAAACACAAAATTTTCCACACCTACGGTACCCGAACCCAAGATCTATGCTATGGCGATGTAAAGTAACGAAGGGAATCGGTGTTCATACCTTTGAAGACCGAAAGCGGGAAACGTTCTTACGAACGTGGTTGGCGTAGACTCAGAACTACGACCTCCCTGTCGTGTAGAAGACCACCACCGGCGAGGATGACTCCCGGTAAACCTCCAGCGATGAAGCAGCACCACAGGTGTAATGCCTCGAAGGGATTATACACGTACGGCACAATCGATGTTCCTCCCGGGCTCCGAACCAGGCGAGCAGCGGAAAGAAGACGGCTACGGATCCCGACTCCGGCAGAGCGACGGCCTGCCTTATGGTGGAGAACTCCAATCCTGGTGCAGACTCCAAACAAGGGGAGTCCACTTCCAGAAATGGAGAAGGAAGAAGAAGGAGATCAATTGTTGTATGGAAAAAGGGGGGTCTACCCCTCTATATAAAGGCCAAGGGGGGGTGTGATCCCTCTTCCCTCCCCCATGTGGGACTAAACCTCCAAGGGGGGAGGGGTGCGCCGGCCTAGGGGGGGTTGGGCCCCACCCCTTGGCGCCAAGCCCAAGGGGGGGAACCCCCTCCTCCCCTAATGGGCCTCTAAGGCCCATATAGCCTTTTTTCCATTATTTTAATTATTTAATAAGTTTTAAATATTTAATTCAGATAATTAAATAATAAAAACATTATTAAAACAATTAAACTTTATTTTGAACTATTCAAAATGTCCGGAAACCATTCCATCCTCCTCCGGAACTATTCCGGTGATTTCTCCTATTTCACCGATTGATCCCGTAACTGTCCTATGCATCGATTGCCCTTAAGTGTAACACCCTAACGGTCCGGGAAACAGCAGACATGGTCGAGACTCTTCTCATGGACCAATGACTAGTCAGTTGGACCTGGTTACAGTCCTTGACAACCCCTGCGCTTCCATCGAATGAGCTTCGATCGCTTTTGGAAACCGTTAACGATACGACGTAATCCCTTTGTTCTGCGGTACCTTGTTTGTCCGAGGTTTGATCGCCGGTATCCCACATACCGTGTTCACATCTCGTTCATGACAAACAACTTCTCTCGTCCATGATCATTGCATCTCTTTGTGAACTAGTCACGTCCTGGCAAGGGTTGATGCAATATCACCGAGTGGGCCCAGAGTACCTGTCCTGTCACAAGGACTGACAAATCCCGCTTTGATCTATTAACATACTCATCAACCATCTATTTCGGAATACCCAAAGTGCTCCGTTATAGCCAGCATATTTCAGTCAGGCGGTGGGATACAAATCAAAGTCTCCTCATAGATCGTGATTACGTATGATCATTACGGTCTAAGGACTAAGCCATATGTTACAAAGTCATAGCAACGCTGAACTATGTGACTCGATCACATTGCATTACTTTAGGTGGGTGTCTGTCCATCACATCATTCCCCTAATGATATGACCTCATTGTCAATGGACTTAAGTGTCGCCATGATCAGGAAAGCTTGATCAATCAATTGCCCAATGAGATAGTTTACCCGAGTTAAACTACGGACCATGTTTTATACTACACCTGTATTAGTATTTCCAAGTAATACAGTTATAGCACAGTATAAAACGTATTATGAACAAAACGGATATGTGACAAATATCTTTATTAATTTGTCTCTAGGGCACATATCCAACAGAGTTGCCTTAGTTCCCTATTCTTAGGTACTACCAAACGATTTCCAAAGAATACCGTTCCTTTACTATCTGTGGAGAAACATTTAGCAACTCCGCTAGCAATGTTCTCCTTGACCCGGCGAATGCCTCGTGCACGCCTTTGGGAAACTATGATTTTATCCTCAAGGGTTGATTTCGCCACCAAGTTGAAAAGAGATCCACGAGGAACAATCTCGAGGTTGAGCTTTCGAAATTCCTCATGAAGAAGTGGTTGATACTGTTTTAACATGAGGTTGTTACAATACGACTTACGATTTAGTTCATCAGCCATGACATTGGCTTTGCCTGGGGTGTAAGAAATTCCTAAGTCATAATCTTTTATCAACTCAATCCATCGTCTTTTCCTGAGATTAAGATCTGGCTGGGTGAAAATGTATTTGAGGCTTTGGTGGTCAGAATAGATCTCACAATGATTACCAAGGAGGTAATGTCTCCAAGTTTTCAGGGCATGAACTACGGCAGCGAGTTCAAGATCATGGGTAGGATAGTTCTCTTCATGTGGACGCAACTGGCGTGAAGCATAAGCTACCACATGCCTATCTTGCATAAGTATGCATCCTAACCCTTGCCGTGAGGCGTCACAAAAGATCTCGAAATCCTTTTTGGTGTCTGGAGGCGCAAGTACGGGTGCAGAAGTCACTCTTCTTTTTAGCTCTTGAAAGCTTTCCTTGCACTTGGGGGTCCATTCAAATTTCTTATCTTTCTTGAGGAGTTCAGTAAGAGGCTTTGCAACTTTAGAAAAGTTCTCGACGAAGCGGCGACAATAGCTTGCTAAGCCAAGAAAACTCCTAACTTGCTTAAACAATTCAGGTGGAGTCCACTCAAGGACGGCCTGAACTCTCTCGGGATTCACTGCAATGCCTTTGGCAGAGATCACGTGGCCTAAGTAGGTCACTTCTGGTAGCCAGAATTCACACTTTGATAATTTGGCATAAAGGCGATGCTCTCGAAGTTTCATCAATACCAGCCTGAGATGTTTGGCATGTTCTTCTTCATTCTTCGAGTAGATGATAATGTCATCAAGATAAACTACAACAAATTTATCTAAATACTCCATGAAGATCGAATTCATCAAGCGCGAGAATGTGGCGGGGGCATTGGTTAAACCGAAGGACATGACGGTGTACTCGTAAAGACCATAACGAGTAGTAAAAGCCGTTTTGGGAATGTCCTCGTTTCGGATTTTGATTTGATGATAACCTAATCTCAAATCCATTTTGGAGAAGACAGAGGATCCAACAAGTTGATCATAAAGATCATTGATCCTGGGCAGTGGGTACTTGTTCTTTATCGTCGCTAGATTTAGCGGGCGATAGTCTACGCACATCCTTTCTGTTCCATCTTTGTTCGTTACGAACAGAACGGGGCAACCGCATGGCAATGAGCTAGGGAGGATGAAGCCTTTTTCCAACGAAGCTTCAAGTTGGATTTTGAGCTCAGCTAACTCACGTGGGGCCATTCTATATGGGCGTCTGGATATTGGGGCGGTTCCTGGGATAAGATCTACCACAAACTCTACAGATCTGTCAGGTGGTATGCCTGGCAGCTCTTCTGGAAAGACATCCGGAAAGTCACGAACCACCGGAATATCTTCAAGATCAGGAAGTGGAAGAACATTTAAAGAATGCACCTGGGTTTTAGAGGTTGGTGAGGTGTACTTGATTGTCTGGCCTGATGGATGCGTTAGTTTCACTGACTTGGCTTTACAATCAAGGACAACATTCTGACCTGATAACCAATCCATTAATACCACGTGGAATGAAAGGAACTTGAGCACTTGATTGTCCAACAAAATTCCAAGGAGGAAAATTGGGTTGAGGTGGACGATATATGGTGGTTGATGGTCTAGAAGCACTTACAGCATGACTGACGTCACTGAAGGGAATCCATACACAGCGTTTTCGAGAAACCGGGCCAGAAGATTGTGCAAACTCACGATCACGCTTGCGAGACCCTTCGTACAACTCATTTCCATACTCGGCCTTGAAGTATTTGTCGACCAATTCCCGGAAGTTGAAGAACTCGTGAAGATTCAGATCATGACGAAGGACGGGGCTAAGTCCCTTGCGGAACCTTGCCTGTTTCTTGGCATCGGTGGATACTTCATCTTGGGCATAACGTGCTAGACGAGTGTACTCAGTCCGATAATCATGAACAGTCATCTTTCCTTGGGTCAGATTGCAAAATTCTTCTCTCTTGCGCTCCATCAGCTGATCCGGAATATGATATCCTCGGAAGTCATCACAGAACTCTTGCCAAGTCACCACGTGACCTACTGGTTGCATTTCTACGAAGTTCTCCCACCACTGAAGAGCAACACCTTCTAGAAAATATGTCGCGAAGAGCACACGATCACCGGGAGCAACATGAGCGGTCTCAAGCTTACGCTCGAGGGAACGAAGCCAATCATCGGCATCAAGGGGCTCAGAAGAACATCGGAATACTGGCGGGTTGAGGAGAATGAAGTCCTGGATGGTAACAACACTATGACGCTGACGAGAAGTGTTCTGCTCAATACGCTCGAGAAGACGTGTCTGATCACGACGATTCTGCTCAGCCTCCATCATGATTTCCTCCGCAGAAGGCGGTGGTGGAGGATCTTCACCGTCTATGTTACCAGAACTGGGATCAACACCTTCATTTGCACTTGACATTCTGTGTGATAAGAATCAACAATCAGAATAGGATTTAGGACACAATTCTATGCTAAGATAGAAGACTATAATGCAATAGCATCAAAGTCACAAACGGACAACATAACGGCTGCACCAGGATGGAAATCGAGACAACCTACAGAATAACGGACATCACTTCCACAGGAACACTATGGAATGATGACTCTGGAAGACCACAACACTCCTACAGCTACAAAGAAGAAATCAACGAGATGTTCTAGTAGGACATAGATGAGCCTAGTCCTATCTTCCCATAGAACAAGATGAGGGTGACTCAGAACTCAGATCCATGAGGATAAGGAGAAAAAGAAGTCTTACGCTGTTCCCTTATACCCAATGAAACTATATAACTATAGAATGCTAGACTCGACATCGGCCAAGGGTTTGATAATCCTATAGACAGTCCTGCTCTGATACCAAGTCTGTCGGGACCCGGGGTTAGCGTATGTAATTCCGGTCACAATGAAATCACATGGAGAGCCGAGAGCCGTACCCACTTGTCTAAGCAGACAAGGCCAAGCATAGATCACTCTCAGTAAGCATCGAACGTGAGGGGCATCCCATCTAGGCCGGATGATCAACTGAGATGGGTCCTCATCATCCGCTCACAAGTGTAAATGCTTATGGGTGGTGAATCCCATACTCATAGGCAAGTCGCCTCAACCATGTTATCGATTGAATAATAACACTTACATAGACTTACTCCAGCCCGATCACTTAGTCGGGGTCTAGGGTGGGCTAGATCATACAACAAAGTGTGCATGTGACAGAGTCACGAGAAATCGCATCGCGATGCCCCAAGATGCGCATATCTAAGGACCACTTGGTGTATAAAAGACCGCCAGCCAGATCACAACTAAGGTCACGAAAACCCATACTAAGACATGCATGTTATAATCATACACGCAGCACACATGTCTAGTATAAACAGATGGTAATCACAACGTGAACTCTACAAACTCATAGTCTTTATAACTTCTGCTAAACAGAGCAGACATAGTAGTTGTATTACAAGCAGAGATCACATGTCTGTGATCCAACATTACATCAAACATCAACGGAAGAAAATTATGTCTTAGTAAAGACAAGTTTAACAAATGGCTTAAGAAGCCTGAAAGAAAATACAACGACCCTCCAAAGGGCACAGGCTGTTGTCTGGAACTATGTGACCTGGTCCACGTCGAGCTCGAGGTAGAGGCCACCATCAGGGTCAGTGGTCTCATCTCTAAAACATAGAATAAGAAAACGTGAGTACAAAGACGTGCTCAGCAAGACTTACATAGGAACTATACTACTCATGCACATGTATCAAGGCAAAGGGAGGTGGGGTTTCACTTGTAGAAGTGCCAGCTTTGACTTGGCTAGTCCTGTACTACGAATACCAGAATGAGGTAAGGAGCGTACACGAGTCCAAGTAACAAGTCTCCAACCAATACAACACTATGGATACTTCCTCGACTTCCCCACGAGGAAGCACGCCATAGCACTCACACTTATCTTGGCAAGTTTTAAGAGTAACCGTTCAAGTTGTCTATGATCAAGTAAAGGTCTCCAAGTAGTCCATAACCGCGGACACGGCTATTCGAATAGTTCATTGACCCTGCAGGGGTGTACTGCTACACACACGCCTCATCAGTTACCGCCTGGGGATGGACCCTTCAAGTGAGTACCGACGAGGATGCTGTCACGGCACTTCACTCACGGCACCATCTCTAGTCCTAGGGAGTCGCCTATTTGAGTTGGGACCACAATCGGAATCTGGCTGATTTTTCCGATGCGGACTCAAATGTTGTGTGACCGCCATCAAGCTCAACTCGATCATGATCACTTGATTCAACGTGCCCACAACCTATGTCCACCACTTACCTTGATGTACCTGCTTGAGATCGTTCAAAACTCGAACTACTTGCGACTCCTGGACTTGGTCCGGGGTGAGGTACTAGGCCGAGAGGGGTCAGTGAGCCCAATGTGTGGTCGTACTCTTAGTCTTTGATAACAACACAAGAACTCAGGCTTAAGACAGTGTTCAACGAGACAACCCACTGTGTACTCCTACACAACCTCTCATCGTTCACCTTTGTTTAGGGTAGATTCACCAACATGTTACCACCATCATTCACATGATCACTACCATTCCGACTCACAACAGAGTAGCCTCAGGTAACAACTCTAAGCATGGAATAAGCTATAACAGTTGCAGGGGCCACAAGATATCAGACAACTCCTACATCTGCTAGGATTGTGGTTTGGTTACTACTGTGACAAAATGGTAGGTCATGCAAAGGAATGGGTTCAACTAGCGGTAGAACGTATCATGGTGACATCCTAAACATGCATTTGAGAGAATGAGAGGGAACTGGGATTTTATCGACATGATCAAAGAGGGGGTGCTTGCCTTGCTGACGATCACGAGGTAAGACCCTTCTGACGTGAGGTTGAACTCGTCTCCGAGATCAACTCTACCGAGAAGATGCAATCACCGAAGCACTGGAAGTAAAGCACACTCAAAATAATACCATGCACAAGCAATATGAAAAACATAGCATGGCAAGGTACTGATGTGACTTAGGTTTAATTTGCAACATGTTAATTGAAGTTGATTTGAAAACTTAATTCAAATTCAAATTCCAAATGTATTCAAATTGGTCCAAGTTGCATTTGCTAAAGTTTGTTCATTGTAAACCATGTGATCATGTATGTGAAATGCTTTTGAAGTGTAGGTGATCATATTAGCATTGCAAGGGTTCAAGTTCAAATGAGCATTGCATTTTATTTGATTTAGCCCAAATGATCCATATAGCAAAATGCTACTGGTTCATCAAGATAACTTGTTCAAACATGGTTAAAAGATTGATATTTGGATAGAGCATTTTATTCTGATCAATTTTCATATAAAAAACATTTCAATCCGAGTTACGGCTTAAAAGATATTCAATTTCAAAGTTTTGAATATTTTCTGGAATTTCTGGATTAAAATTAGTTGAAAAGGAATTACTGCATCAGCACTGCGTCATGCTCATGTTAGCGGTTGACTGGTCAACTGACCAGTGGGGCCCAATGGTCAGTGACTGGGGCTAAATCCCGGTTTAATTAACCACCTGGTTAATTAGAGGGGGGCCCTGGCCCCACCTGTCAGCAAGAGGAGGGGGTGATTAGCGAGGGGATTAGGGGGCTAATGGCGTCATCGTCGCCGGCGAGCACTGTACTCGCCGGAGCTTTGCCGGAGAGGGGGATTCGGGCACGGGAGAGAAGAAGGAAGGCATGGGGATGAAGCTTGGGGTCGCGCGCATTCAACCGTGCCATTGTGGCAACGCGAGGAGGCCCGTGGCCACGTCCACGACGACGAGGGCGGCTGCCGAAGCTACTGACCATGGCGATCGACGCAAAGGAGCACAAGGAGGGGAGCTAGGAGGGAGGAAACGTCGAGAAGCTTACGACGAACGCGATGACGCACTCGGGGAAGCCGGAGGGAAGCCGGGCGCGACGAATTTCTCGCCGGAAACAATGGTGGCCGGCGGCGGTTCTTGGAGCTTGCGTCACCTCGGCTGGTCCTCGCGTCAAATGAGAGTTGCGGCTCGAAGTGGGCGTCGCCGGGGAGTCGTCTAGGCACGATTGTAGCGCCTGGGGGGATCGGTGGCCGTGTCGGAGCACGCGGCGTGCTCCGGCTGCTCTCGGGGCGGTGCTCGGCACAGAGGAAGGAGAAGGGGAGCGCGGCCAGAGAGAGGGGGAGAAGAGGCGGGGCGTCCCCAGGTGTCCAGCGGCGAGGAGAAGGAGGCAGGGGGCGCTACAGCGAAGCAGGAGGTGGCGTCCATGCCTAGCGCACGGCGTGCCCAGCGCTCCTTCTGGCAAGGAGGAAGAAGACAAGGGGGTTTGGGCCGGGCCAGATGGGTCTCGCACTAGGCGAGAGGTAAGGCTCTGCTTTTTATTTTCTTTTTTGTTCTTTCTGTTCTTTTTGTTTTTCCCTAAAAATAAATACTAGGGCTTTTTATAAAAACTCCCATTTAATTTTATAAAACCTAGGTGACCTTATAGTAGCCAACCCCAAGTTTTGGGAATTTTTGAAATTCAAATTATTTGAATTCCAATTCAAATAGACATTTGATTTAATTTCCAAGCCACTGTCTGGATTTTTGAAAAATCTATGAGCATGGGATTAATCCCGAATCACTTTTAAAATGATCACACTCATTTTAAAGATTTTTCAACACATCCAAAAGAATTTTGGAAAAGGATTTATTTCTGGCCTTTTATTTAAAAATGCTTTGGGTCTTTTTCTTTTTCCCAATTCTTTTTCTTTTGCAATTTTTTTTTATGATGCAAAAAAGCTAGCTTGGAAAAGCACAAACCTAAATTAGGGTTCTGACAGCTCGCCGGAAACATGATGGCGGTGAAAAGATCCCACCATCAGAACACACACGTCGACGAAGTTTTGCGGCGACACGGGCGTCGCACACAGTGCAACTCCGGCACCACCGCGACGTGTCAATGCAAGGGGGCGCATCCATGTATCCATGGGCGCCCGGATCTGGCAACAACAACGCCAAGGAGGCACCTAACCTCGCCGGAATTATCGCAGCGGCACTGCAGACTGTCAAACACCGACAAAGACGACGCACGAGGAGGTGACGAGTCCAAGGTGGCTCCTAGGCATCGCTTGGCGCGTCAAGAACGTGACCAGCACACGCGCGCGTGAATTTGTGACATGCCACGGGCACGACGACTACGAATTCCACGGCGGCGACAACAATCGCGGCGGCGGCCTACGACTACGCGAGGGACTCCTATGCGTTTGATGAGAGATGGAAGGCGGAGGAGTCGCAGTTCACCTAGGGGCACTAGTGCAAAATAGGTCATTATAACCGGTTCTGGGAGGCCATTAGAACCGGTTTTGGCAACCGGTGCTGAAGGTTCGGTGCTAGAGGGTGAACCCCTTTAGAACCGGTTGCTCACGAACCGGTTCTAAAAGGTCTGCAGCCAGCCACGTGGTGGCAGGTCAGGCGCGAGGGCTCGGGAACCTTTAGCACCGGTTTGTAACACAAACCGATTCTAAAGGTTTAGAGGTTTAAGTTTTTATTTTATTTTATTTTTGGTTTTAATAATTTAGGGTTTAGGGTTTATTAATTCTTTTCTTTTGGGTTTAGGATTACTGTTTATTTTACGCTATTACATCATGTACAATGCATATATATATACATGTAGAATATCTCGTAGCTAGCTAGAACCATCATATATAGTAGAATTATCGTACCACCAACATATATATACATCGATCATATATAGTACTAGTGCCTCACCACCGCCCCTCTTTTCTTGCCTCGAGCCCACAACAGTGGAGGGCATTTGAATATACATACAGTATACATCATATGGACAACACACCAGTTTCCTATTACATATGGTAAGGGAATTCTCCGGTCGACTTATTTAGGACTTCACGAAGAAGAAATCCCGTTATTTCCTCTTGAAGTGCTCGCATGCGATCATTTATGTCGAGTTTATCCCGCTTCTCCCAAATCTTATTTTTTAAAGAAGATGATTGTGACGCCCCCAAAATCGGGCCGTGTACAGTAATCATACACGCAAGGTACACGATCGAGATCAGGGACTCACGATGAGATATCACAACACAACTCTACAAATAAAATAATACAAGGTGTTTAATACAAGCTAGGGGCCACGAGGGCTCGAATACAACAGATCGAAAACACAAGGTTAGCGGAAGCAATAGTATCTGAGTACAGACACAAGGGTACAAGGTTGCCTTAAGAAGGCTAGCACAAAATCAACACTCGATCGAAAAGGCAAGGCCTCCTGCCTGGGAACCTCCAAACTACTCCTGGTCAAAGGGGAACTCAACGTCGTCGAAAGCATCGTGGATCTTCATGTTGCGGTGGTCGGCATCGGGGATCTCCATGTTGCGGTGGTCGGCATCGGGGATCTCCTGCTCCTGGACTCCAAGGCTCCAAAGTCGACTGCAGCGGCCGATCAGGCAAAACAATAAAAGGGGAAAATAAAGCAGGTGAGTATCTAGCATACCCGCGATTCTTACATCCGCTACTAAGCATTATGCATTGTATCAACGGAAAGAAGAGGCTGTATATAGTGGGCTGGAAGACAGAAATCCAGAGCAAAGGTAAGAAGCTAGGCCTAACGAAGACTAGCATCTTCCGACGATGTGTTGCAGCATGAGGTAAGAATCAGCCAACAGTCTATATAAAGCATAAAGTAACAATAAAGCTGAAGTTGTTGCAACATTGTATAATAATAAGTTGTAATAATTAACAATGCCTCCGAGTTCCCCTTCTCGACATCCCTGCGAGGAAGAAATCTCGGAACCATACAGTTTAATAATAATAGTTTGTAGTGGTAAGATCCAGCTTTAGCATAAAGCGTCCTGTTACCGTGGACACGGCTATTCGAATAGATTAATCTTCCCTGCAGGGGTGCGCTTGTGTTACACTACACGCACGGATCTCCAGGGTGGCGGGAACCTTGTTAGGGAACGCTCCACCGAGGCTATCCGACACTTCGTAGCCCATCTTTCAAACTCAACAGAGAGGCCATCCGCCGGTCTAAATCCTATGTACGCCGAGCCTTGGACCCCAACCCGAACGTACTCCTGCACGGTGCGTGGCTGGCCGGTGAAGTTAAAGCAAATCCAAATAAGACACCACCGCGCGAGAAAATAAGACAACACCACTTCCCGGCAATCAGCCCGCAGTACTGCTGACGTCTGAAGAGTCCTCGGACGACACTACGAAGCAGAGGAGCCCATAACTCGTAATTCCCACGGGTAGGTAGTGCGTACATGGCATATAGCCAACTCAAGACATTCACTGAATCATTAGTCGTTTTATTAACTTGCGTTACAACCATTATCGTTGCCTCGACTTAACTGACCCTCGGACAACAACAGCAGCCAGGACCACCAGTACATCGGTGCCAGCCTTGTCGTCCCACCAAGTCTCTGCGGTTACCAACAAGGTGAACCGTATCCTTACCTTGTCTCGCGTGTGCTCCTGGAGGAGCTCGACTTTCGTGGTTTGGTAACTCTCGCGGCCAACGATCACGGGCCAAGCACAACGGTACACTGGTTGTACCCTCCCTGTCGTCCCGTCGCAATACCACTCGCGGGCACCGTTGGGTCGCCCGACTTCTTACCTTTAAGGACACCAGTTGGTTCGAGTTCCTACCATTAAGTGAAACCAGGAGGTATCACCCTCGATGGCACACTTAAAGAGGTTTGACAGAGACATCAGCGGAATGAACTAAAGAGGTAAACCTCATATCATCCCGGTGATGCTACGCTACTGAGCCGACGAGAGTTAAATACGAGTCCATTCTACTCGTAAGCCAAACTCGAAGTGACTCGGCAGAGTCTCGCCGTTGTAGGTTCCCTAGGGCGTCTGCATTGATCCGTACCTGTTGCAATTGTAATATATCGTTCCCGCAATCACTCCTAGAGTGATCACGGCCCGCTATTCTAAACCCAACTAACAGTGCACAGGGTTCACTTCTGAATAACGTATAAGTAATAATAGGCAGCATAGGATTAAAGGAAGGTACATCAAGGGGCGAAAAAAACAGGCTATGCAATTGAATAGGATTATAATCATAGCAGCATCAGTAACAATGCCTAGTGCAAGAAACGTACGGAAAGATAGGTGATATCTGGGGAAGAGAATGGCTCTGCTTGCCTGGAAACTCGACGGTAGGGGTAGGATCGTCGACGAAGTAGTCGTACCCAGCAGCGGTGTAGTCGATAGCAGCAGCGGGGTCTACCGGAGATTAATGGCGTGGAGAAACAGTAAATACAAGCAAGCATATACAAACAGATGCATAACAAGACAGATGCAATGCTAACGGTGTTCTAACGCAGAGTAATGCACGTTGGTCAGAGCGGGAATTCATCCGGGGATGAACTGCCAGCTTCTGGTGATTATCGGACAAGGTGTCCGGAGGGGGAGATATCATTCCGGAGGTGTCGTGGACATCCGACACATGTGTGGGCGGTGTATCCGGGTTAGTTGAAACAATCCGAACAACTTTCATGTTCAGAATAAATTCATCCGGATACTTTGATAGTACCGGACAAATCATCGGACAAACAGTCCGGAGGGGGATGGTTCGATGTTCGGTGTGTTAGACGGGTGTGGTTGGTATACGGATAGCGTATTCGTAATCGTTATATTTTTCTGATCAATTTTGATGTATAAAGTTTTTTAATCTGAGTTCAGGTTTAAAAGATATTGATTTTCAAAGTTTAAAATCATTTAAAAGAGTTTCTTTTATTTCTTTTATTATTTAAAATCCAACATTATCCACAAGTCTATCCAGAACAGTGCTACTGACATGAGGATCCCACATGTCAGTGGCAGAAATAAATTAATTGTTTTAATTAGACTAATTATACAGGGAGGGCCCACATGTCAGTGACTAATTCTATTTCCATTTTAACTTAATTTAATTACTGACAGGTGGGACCTAGTTTTAATAGACACATGGACAATTAAACCATTTAATTAATTTAAGAGGGCACGGGCCCACATGTAAGTCTCAGAAGGGGTTATTTTTAGATAAACATAACCTTGTTTAGTTAACAGGGGATGGGCCCGTGGTCAGTGGGTGATTAACTTAAACAGGGAGGGTTAACCCGCCGTTGCCCAGCCGTGCCCAGAGGCACGCCGGCGGCGAGGCCACGGTGGGGAGAAGACAGGGCGGCAAACAGCGGGGGAAAGGGGCGTGCGCGGAGGCCATACGTGGGGTGAGCACGCGCACAGGCGTGCAGGAGCGCGCTCGGGACGCGCCCGAGCAGCCGCAGCACGCACACGCGTCCATGCCGGACGTCGGCGGCGGCCGAGCACGGGCTCGGTACTCCGGTGGCGAAAACGTAGGGGGTGTGGGGGAAAACGATGAGGAGGCTCGCAGTGGAGGTTGTCGACGCGGTTTGGAGGACCCAGGCGGCCGGAGCGCGGCGAATTGAGCGGCGGACGACGGCGATCCATGGCGGGGAGCGGTGACGAAGGCGTCGGCGTGGTGGCGTCCTAGGCCGATTCCAGGCGCAGGGCGAGGGGGAAGACGCCAGCGCTCCTCGAGGACATGCCGGAGCGTCCAGAGGTGGCCGTTGGCCACGAGCACTGCGCCGGCGCGGCGATGGAAGGGCTCGGGCGCCTCCAGGGAAGAAGAAGAACAGTTGGGGGAATGGGGGGAGAGTGGGCATGGGGGTGGCCACGGGACAGAGAGGGGCGAGCTTATTCACATGGGGCAGGTGAAGAGGGGGGGAGGGAGCAGGTGAGCTCGGGCCATGGCCACAGTGGCCGCGACCATGCCGCCGACGGGGTGGGTGGTTGGGGAGGAAACAGGAAGGAGAGAGAGGGGGCTGGGGGTGGGCTGGGCCAGAGGGCCTTGCCCACAAGCGATTTTTAGTTTTCTTTGTTCCTTTTATATATATATATATATATTTCTTTTCTGTTATTTAGGTTTTTTAGTTAATCTAGGCATCATTAGATTGTATATAATTATGAAACATGCTCCATTAACACAATGACTCTACAATATAACACAACAAAATATTTTTCCATTTTATTAAAAGCCTTTGTATTTTCTATTATTATTTAATAATTAAAATAGGCTACTTTGCTACTTTTTTAAATTGTTTCTTTTATTTAAACAAACTAATAATTCCCCAATACACTTTTATTATGGCTTACTAATTATTAGGCTTTTTATAAAACTGGTTCAACAATTTTTAGTGCATTTAAAATTTCCACAAGTTTATTAAAATTATCATGGCAACTTAATAATTTTCAAGCTATTGTTTTTATTTCATAATACTTTCTAAAACACTTTAATAGAATAACCATTGTTATTTTAACATGGCCCAAGATTGCTAGGCAATACTATTAATAGTTTTTACAGTGTTGGTTTAACTATGATTTCCATTTATATATTAACTTTCAAAACAATTTTGATGACCCCACAACATTGGTTTCACAACCATCATAGACTGGTGATTATTCTAATGACTAAGGGTGACTTGGTTTAACCATGATCATGTTGTTTGACTGGCATCCACAATTCTTGGAGCAAAGTTTTATAATTTACCCAAATTGAAAATTTTATCCGGGTTGGAAATTGACAGAGCTATGATCAAAGGTGATCATGGCTTGATCATCAACAGTAATGATCACTAACAGTGGAATCAATGTAGTGATTACTGTTACTGATTCTGAGGATGTTACAAATCTCCACCACTACAAAGAATTCTCGTCCCGAGAATTAAAGGTAGTGTAAGGGGTAAAGTTTCGGTTTCGCGTTCTAACGATTCTTCTGGTGCTTGTCATCCTTATCAAATGAGTTGATCCTTAATGTTGTTGCCTTCACCTCTCTGTATCGGTGCATCTCGACGAGCTATCATTCTTCTTTCGGGGGCAGAATCGTACCTACGGATAGGGTAGGAGGGGAAACTTAAGGGGGGTCGGATCGATACAAGGTTAATCAAATGGGGTTGCTCAAGGTTATGGGGTACAAAGTCCTTCCGAGTTTAATCTCAGAGAGGTACATCGAGAGAAGTTTTAAGCGGATAGGCACGCATTCGACGCCGAGGACGGATGATGGGAAAGGGGCCCAGATCATCAGACACAAGCACTGAGTCTGATATCGGACGGAATATCACAAGGTCGATGACAAGAGTCAGGTTTCGGTCCTGTGGAACTGTGGGTTATGGGCCCACCAAGAATAGGGTGGGTGGCGACATGTTATGCGATCACGACGCAAGGTTGTCAGAGAATAATTTGTCAGCTATGTCAGCAACAATGTCGGTACCAGGGGCAGTGGACATTGAGAACCATTTCCTGCTCGTTAATACGAGGTGGACCAATTGGAAAAGTTCTCGTCCCGGCGGTTACCGAAATGTCATCAACAATGGCAACAAGGTGTTACTGACGAGGTTGCACACCAAGGTGTTTACACAAGCAGGAGAATTTCACTTCTTAGATAAGATACATTACAAGAAAGGTTAAACAGACCAATGGAAAGGAAAATGTGATGATACACAAGTATCAGGTGTATGGCTTTCCCAAGGAAAGCAGAACACAATATACACGACTAAGTTGTATTGGAAGGGAGTCAAGGGAGGTTGTCGATGATAACAAAAATCATCGAGGACAGGGATGGTATTTCACACGATGAATCCAATTGACACATGGAAGAAGCCATGTAAGATTAGTCGGATAATAATCCACCAAAGGTCGGGTGGTTCACAAAGAATCCGAGGTGAGTATTGGCACTCAACCAGAAGGAGAAAGAATGTTAAGGCATCAGGTGATAGGAGCATCGAAATAATTCGATGCTTTAAGTACAAAGGAATTATGATTTCCAGATCGGGAGGTGGATGTATGTATCCATACGGAATTATCGGTGGCAAGGGGTTGCAAAGGCGATGAACACATAGGTTCTCGGGAATTTATCGAAGAGTAATCTTCGGAACCTTCAGGCGAAGCAAGCGATCATCTTGGGTGAAGGGCTCTCCGGGTAGATGCGACCACGAGATCATAATGTCTGAGTTAGCAAAATTACCCGAAAGGATGAGATAGTAGTATCCCAGAGTAAAGATACGGAGAAAAAGATCCTAATACCATCCCAGCTTGCGACGTGGGCCGATAAGCCACACGACACTGTTAGTAAAGTAGTTTTGCAAAGACTAGACTCGACTTCGACAAGGAGTTGGAAGGGGGTGTCCTACAGGCAGTCGGCTCTGATACCAACTTGTGACGCCCCCAAAATCGGACCGTGTACAGTAATCATACACACAAGGTACACGATCGAGATCAGGGACTCACGATGAGATATCACAACACAACTCTACAAATAAAATAATACAAGTTGTTTAATACAAGCCAGGGGCCACGAGGGCTCGAATACAATAGCTCGAGAACACAAGGTTAGCGGAAGCAATAGTATCTGAGTACAGACACAAGGGTACAAGGTTGCCTTAAGAAGGCTAGCACAAAATCAACACTCGATCGAAAAGGCAAGGCCTCCTGCCTGGGAACCTCCAAACTACTCCTGGTAAAAGGGGAACTCAACGTCGTCGAAAGCATCGGGGATCTTCATGTTGCGGTGGTCGGCATCGGGCATCTCCATGTTGCGGTGGTCGGCATCGGGGATCTCCTGCTCCTGGACTCCAAGGCTCCAACGTCGACTGCAGCGGCCGATCAGGCAAAACAATAAAAGGGGAAAATAAAGCAGGTGAGTATCTAGCATACCCGCGAGTCTTACGTCCGCTACTAAGCATTATGCATTGTATCAACGGAAAGAAGAGGCTGTATATAGTGGGCTGGAAGACAGAAATCCAGAGCAAAGGTAAGAAGCTAGGCCTAACGAAGACTAGCATCTTCCGACGATGTCTTGCAGCATGAGGTAAGAATCAGCGAACAGTTTATATAAAGCATAAAGTAACAATGCAACAGAAGTTGCTGCAGCATTGTATAATAATAAGTTGTAATAATTAACAATGCCTCCGTGTTCCCCTCCTCGTCATCCCTGCGAGGAAGAAATCTCGGAACCATACAGTTTAATAATAATAGTTTGTAGTGGTAAGATCCAGCTTCAGCATAAAGCGTCCTGTCACCATGGACACGGCTATTCGAATAGATTAATCTTCCCTGCAGGGGTGCACTTGTGTTACACTACACGCACGGATCTCCAGGGTGGCAGGAACCTTGTTAGGGAACGCTCCACCGAGCCTATCCGACACTTCGTAGCCCATCTTTCAAACTCAACAGAGAGGCCATCCGCCGGTCTAAATCCTAAGTACGCCGAGCCTTGGACCCCAACCCGAACGTACTCCTGAACAGTGCGTGGCTGGCCGGTGAAGTTAAAGCAAATCCAAATAAGACACCACCGCGCGAGCAAATAAGACAACACCACTTCCCGGCAATCAGCCCGCAGTACTGCTGACGTCTGAAGTGTCCTCGGACGACACTACGAAGCAGAGGAGCCCATAACTCGTAATTCCCACGGGTAGGTAGTGTGTACATGGCATATAGCCAACTCAAGACATTCACTGAATCATTAGTCGTTTTATTAACTTGCGTGACAACCATTATCGTTGCCTCGACTTAACTGACCCGCGGACAATGACAGCAGCCAGGACCACCAGTACATCGGTGCCTGCCTTGTCGTCCCACCAAGTCTCTGCGGTTACCAACAAGGTGAACCGTCTCCTTACCTTGTCTCGCGTGTGCTCCTGGAGGAGCTCGACTTTCGTGGTTTGGTAACTCTCGCGGCCAACGATCAGGGGACAAGCACACCGGTACACTGGTCGTACCCTCCCTGTCGTCCCGTCGCAATACCACTCGCGGGCACCGTTGTGTCGCCCGACTTCTTACCTTTAAGGACACCAGTTGGTTCGAGTTCCTACCATTAAGTGAAACCAGGAGGTATCACCCTCGATGGCACACTTAAAGAGGATTGACAGGGACATCAGCGAAATGAACTAAAGAGGTAAACCTCATATCATCCCGGTGATGCTACGCTACTGAACCGACGAGAGTGAAATACGAGTCCATTCCACTCGTAAGCCAAACTCGAAGTGACTCGGCAGATATCATGCCGGAGGTGTCGTGGACATCCGACACATGTGTGGGTGGTGTATCCGGGTTAGTTGAAACAATCCGAACAACTTTCGTGTTCAGAATAAATTCATCCGGATACTTTGACAGTACCGGACAAATCATCGGACAGACAGTCCGGAGGGGGATGGTTCAATGTTCGATGTGTTAGAGGGGTGTGGTTGGTATACGGATAGCGTATTCGTATTCGTTATATTTTTTTGATCAATTTTGATGTATAAATTTTTGAATCTGAGTTACAGTTTAAAATATATTGATTTTCAAAGTTTAAAATCATTTAAAAGAACTTCTTTTATTTCTTTTATTATTTAAAATCCAACATTATCCACAAGTCTATCCAGAACAGTGCTACTGACATGAGGGTCCCACATGTCAGTGGCAGAAATAAATTAATTGTTTTAATTAGACTAATTATACAGGGAGGGCCCACATGTCAGTGACTAATTCTATTTCCATTTTAACTTAATTTAATTACTGACAGGTGGGACCTAGTTGTAATAGACACATGGACAGTTAAACCATTTAATTAATTTAAAAGGGCACGGGCCCACATGTAAGTCTCAGAAGGGGTTATTTTTAGTTAAACATAACCTTGTTTAGTTAACAGGGGATGGGCCCGCGGTCAGTGGGTGATTAACTTAAACAGGGAGGGTTAACCCGCCGTTACCCAGCCTTGCCTAGAGGCACGCCGGCGGCGAGGCCACGGTGGGGAGCAGACAGGGCGGCGAACAGCGGGGGAAAGGGGCGCGCGCGGAGGCCATACGCGGGGTGAGCACGCGCACAGGCGTGTGGGAGCGCGCTCGGGACGTGCCCGAGCAGCCGCAGCACGCACACGCGTCCATCGCGGACGTCGGCGGCGGCCGAGCACGGGCTCGATGCTCCGGTGGCCAAAACGCAGGGGGTGTGGGGGAAAACGATGAGGAAGCTCACAGTGGAGGTTGTCGACGCGGTTTGGAGGACCCAGGCGGCCGGAGCGCAACGAATTGAGCGGCGGCCGACGGCGATCCATGGCGGGCAGCGGTGAGGAAGGCGTCGGCGTGGGGGCGTCCTAGGCCGATTCCAGGCGCAGGGCGAGGGGGAAGACGCCAGCGGTCCTCCAGGACATGCCGGAGCGTCCAGAGGTGGCCGTTGGCCACGAGCACTACGGCGGCGCGGCGATGGAAGGGCTCGGGCGCCTCCAGGGAAGAAGAAGAACAGTGGGGGGAATGGGGGGGGGGAGAGTGGGCATGGGGGTGGCCACGGGACAGAGAGGGGCGAGCTTATCCACATGGGGCAGGTGAAGAGGGGGGGAGGGAGCAGGTGAGCTCGGGCCATGGCCACAGTGGTCGCGGCCATGCCGCCGACGGGGTGGGGTGGTTGGGGAGGAAACAGGAAGGAGAGAGAGGGGGCTGGGGGTGGGCTGGGCCAGGGGGCCTTGCCCACAGGCGATTTTTAGTTTTCTTTGTTCCTTTTTTATATATATTTTCTTTTCTGTTATTTAGGTTTTTTAGTTAATCTAGGCATCAGTAGATTCTATATAATTATGAAACATGCTCCATTAACACAATGACTCTAAAATATAACACAACAAAATATTTTTCGATTTTATTAAAAGCATTTGTATTTTCTATTATTATTTAATAATTAAAATAGGCTACTTTGCTACTGTTTTTAAATTGTTTCTTTTCTTTAATCAAACTAATAATTCCCCAATACATATTTATTATGGCTTACTAATTATTAGGCTTTTTATAAAACTGGTTCAACAATTTTTAGTGCATTTAAAATTACCACAAGTTTATTAAAATTATCATGGCAACTTAATAATTTTCAAGATATTGTTTTTATTTCATAATACTTTCTAAAACACTTTAATAGAATAACCATTGTTATTTTAACATGGCCCAAGATTGCGAGGCAATACTATTAATAATTTTTACAGTGTTGGTTTAACTATGATTTCCATTTATATATTAACTTTCAAAACAATTTTGATGACCCCACAACATTGGTTTCACAAGCATCATAGACTGGTGATTATTCTAATGACTAAGGCTGACTTGGTTTAACCATGATCATGTTGATTGACTGGCATCCACAATTCTTGTAGCAAAGTTTTATAATTTATCCAAATTGAAAATTTTATCCGGGTTGGAAATTGACAGAGCTATGATCAAAGGTGATCATGGCTTGATCATCAACAGTAATGATCACTAACAGTGGAATCAATGTAGTGATTACTGTTACTGATTCTGAGGATGTTACAATGATCAATATATGAATATATTACATATGGTAAGAACAAAGTCTAGATAGTATTTACGTACCATCATTATTCTTTGATTAATATTTTGGGTCATATACCGAATGTTCTCCATTACGATGTAAGAACAAGGTTCAGTCCCCGATGTCTGCCTCATACACTTCACAACGAAATAGAATTCAAAAAGATTTAATAATCAAGCATATATATGATAATTGTATATTGAAACTAGAAATATAATTAAATCGAATGTTCTCTCACTTATTTATCGTACTGTCACGTGAGCTTCTCCTTCCATTCACCGCGCTCGAGTTTTTTGAACTTTTCCCAAACTCTGCCGTCAAAGAAAATGTATATAGGAGTTAATTACTTGATATAACAGAAACTTAAAGTGAACACTAAAGAAGCCTACATGTGTGATAATGATTAAAATTACCTGGCAAATGAGTTCCTAATTTCTTTATACTCACTAATATCTTTACGTAGTGAGTCCATTACTGTAACCATTCCTTGTTCCATTTCAATGTCTATCAAGATGAAGTGATAGCTGCGCACACGTAAGCGGGTATCACTTATATAACAATATCGAGTATGCAAAACTATAATTTGTAGTACAAAATAATGACACTCACTTGAAGTTTTAAGTAAATAGTATATGTTCTTCTGCATGTAGATCCCTCAAACTTTTAAGCAAAAGGGTCTCCGCAAATTCTGTATTATGTTTTACTGTTACTTCATGTATGATATTTGGGTCAATGAACCCAATGTGAAAGAATCCATCTTTTCTCATTTCGTACATCTTCTTTCTGCGTAATACCACACACAAAAGAATATATATAGTGAGGATAATACAGTCAATGACGTACGAGCTGAGCTAGAAATAAATCACTTACAGACAATACAAACTGACGATAGATTTGTCGAGTGCCAATTGATGGAATAACTGAAATAATTTTTCATTTTCAATCCACAAGTCACCAGTTCCATTGTTGAAATAATCTGGCCTGATCGGAATCCAGAAGCCGGTCATATCGAACGGTATAGCATCTGTTATGTACCACTTATGCAAGTTGCGCATTTGCGTTGATAATAGCTTCTCTTCTTCTTCAGTGACCATAGGCTCCCCTTTTTCATATTTACTTTTTGGAGATGGCTCACCGGACAAGTCATCAAGGTTTAAAAATTGTTCAATAGTAAGACCCGCCTCTCTAGCAAATGCTCTTTGTTCGTTGGTTATCTTTTCCTGCTGCTTGGTATTCACCTTGAGCGGGGCTATCGATTGCACTGTCTATTCTCCGAGCTAGGCAACAGTTTTCCCGCATTTTTTACTGCCTGAGTGGCTGCTTCTTGAACCCTTTTGCACAAATGACTTGTTAATAGAGCGTTCGTAGTCCGAGAACACGGTCTTAATAGGGGGTTCAAACATCTTCAAGAAGTGTTGTACTATTACCTCGGGTATTTTCTCCTTCGGTGGCGGGGGAGGTTTCGGTGCAAGGTGCTTCGCCACGGCTTCATCCACTATGGCCTTGGTTTCAGCTTCACTCCCCACCCAGGGTAAGACCGGCGGACTCTTCTGGGGTTTAACTTTCTTTGTTTTCTTCTTCGGTGGACTCCTATGACGCGGCGGAGGTCGCTTACTTTTTGATTGTCGTGTTTGGCTTCTATCCATCACGGGGGGGGGGGGGGGGGAGCTGGTGGGACTGGTTGGCGCTGCGGACTCGCGATGTGGGGTGGTTGTGGTGGAATCGACTGACGCGGCGGAGTCGCGCTGCGCTCCACGGGGATGGATGGTGCAGGACTCGGCTGACGTCGCAGAGGATCAGTCCCACTGTGCTCCATCTCGGGGATGGATGGTGCTGGACTCGGCTGATGTTGCGGAGTCGCACTGCGCTCCATCTCGGGGAGGGGTGCAGCACTCGGCTGGTGCTGCGGAGTCGGGATGCACTCCATCTCGGGGGGTGGTGGTGAACTTGATGTCGAACGCGTTGAACTTGACATAATGGCTGGAAATATGATCCATTGTTTTCTCCATAGATAGATACCACTTTGTTTGGCTTCTCTGAGGGTCTTCTTCCCTTCACCTCCAGGAATATCAAGGTTTAGTTCTTGATATTCCGTCACAACTTCATCCACCCTGACAGGAGCATAGCCAGGTGGAATCGGATTGCAGTGGTGCAGTGCTCCAGGTGGATTCGTTAAAGCAAAGCCGTCCGCCACCTTAATGGATATATTGTTCATTTTGAAGATTAGCTCGCAACGTTTCTTCTCTGTGATATCATCCACGGGGTAGTGACCATTGTCGACCCCCGTGGAGCCCACACTGCTTTTCGTCATAGATGGGACGGTAGTTGCTTCAGGTGGATCTTGAGTTGGCTGCGGTTGCTGGCTAAGTGACGCCTGTAGTCGCTCCTGCATATCCTTCATAGCATTTTCCAACTTTGAAAGACGGTCTTCTTCCAGCTTCTTCTTTCTTGCACGGCTTTTGTAAGTATCTTTATACTCCGCAAGCCCCTCATACCATGGAACAACGCCTACGGCTCGCGTTCGTCCCGGATGTTCAGGATTCTTGAGGGCGCGTGTAAGCTCGTCGTTCTCTCTCTCGGGGATGAAAATCCCATTCTTAGCATCATCAATTGCATTTAGTATCTCTTGATCGACTCCTTTAAGACTTGCCTTTATAATCACCTTCCCTGTCTTTGGGTCCAACTTTCCCCCATGCCCAAAAAACCAACTCCTGCACCTGGGTGGAAAATATATTGTGATTGGAGTGACCCCTGCAGCAATCAGCTTCTTCTCAAATTCATCCCACTTAGGAGACGCGGACTTGTAGCCACCTGTCCCCATGGTATGGAAAAGCTTATGCTTCTCAACATTAATCTTGTTTATTTTCGACCGAAGTTTAGCTTTATCTGATTCGTTGTTCGCCACAAATTGGTCCCAATGTGCTTCTACCTTCCCTAGTGCTCCAGTGAAAATTGGAGTCTTCTTATTATTAGCGACGTATTTGGACCATAGCTTTACCTTCCAAGATCGGAATAGTTCTCCCATCTTCTTAAGAGCAGCATGCTTGAATTTCAACACATCGTCTGGTGTCGCCCAATCTGGTAGGGTGAAATATGATAAGAGTTTAGCCCAAAAACCCCTTTTGCTCTATCGTTGACAAAACTCTTGTTTCCACCTTCCTTTGGTTGATGCCATTCTTGAGTGCTAATCGGGATGTTATCTCTAACAATTACTCCGCATATAGCTATCCATTTCTTCACGTGAGCTTCCGGAGCATTCAGCTAGCCACTCAAACCGATCCCATCGATGTTGTACTTTACATCATCCCGGAAATTTGGCTGGGCCACGTTTTTCTTTGCTTGAAGAAGATTTTCTCGATCCGGGTTTCTAGAAGAAGAAATATTTGTTAATTATTAGTGATAAATCAATTATTTGTAAATTTTATGATCACCAAAGGCCTTATATATATATATTTATATATATACCTTGGAAGACTTTGTTGTTAATTGAAGATCTTGCTCTTCTCCTTCGTCGAACATTCCCTCACCGGAATCGTTCAGATATCGTGAGCCGTCATCATCGATATCGGCGTCATCATGAGGACCGATATCGGCGGCGATAATTTCGTACATATCATCTTCTTGCTCTCTGCTGCTATTGAACACGTCGTCCATAGCTTAACTCATATCGACGAGATGCAGAAAAAGATAAAATAATTTAGTATAAGCAAATATAGAAAATGACATCTCAAATAATCAAGTTCACATGCAACAATAATATTAGAATAATAATCCAGCTTACATCTCGAATAATGAAGTTCACATATACGCAAAACTAATATATATGTCGATCACTAGAGCTAGTACATATATATATATATAACATATCACTAGCTAAAACAGTAAACGACGTCGGCTCCGGCTGGCGGTGGACACCCAAAGAGAAGGAACAATCACCCACTTGTAGCTAGGGTGAGATCCCTGAAGCACCTGCCATAAATTGTAGATCCGGCGTCCAACGGCGCCATGTAGCGACGGACGTGGTCGTCCTCCTCTCTGATACGTCGGCGTACAACCTCCTCGGGGGCCGGCTCCCTCTGCCCCGACTATGGCCCACGCGACCGCCACCAAAGAAGATCTGGGTCGACGACAAGACCCGGATTCCTCGCTAAGCGACGCACCCCGGAAACCACCTCCCAGTGCCATCCCGGCGGAGCCCAGTCCAAGACATTGCGCATCCCGTCAAGAACTCCCGGAGCGCGACGGTAACGAGGATGCGGGCCCGGCATTCTCACTAATGAAACTAATAAAATTACAACTAAAAATATCTCAATATTTGCATGTTAATAGCTATTGATCTATAGCTCAAATTGTAGAACATCTCATATATATATACTAATAATATTTAAAACAATATATATACTAAATATGTCTTTTAGAACATATGTCGCCGAAAACGTATTAATGAAACTAAAATCAATATATACAACATTATATAAACAATATGTACTAACAATACTCACAATATAACAATACATAAGTTTTTTTAATACATTTTTGGCGCCTAGCATATATATACTTGACTACAAGGCTTACAACAAAAAATTTCATTTAGCAAAAATGTTCATCTAGCAAAATGTTCATCTAGCAAAAATATTCATCTAGCAAAATGCTCATCTAGAAAAATATTCATCTAGCAACATGTTCATCTAGCAAAATGTTCATCTAGCAAAATTGTTCATCTAGCAAAATATTCATCTAGCAGAAAATTGCATAGTGGCATATACATCTATAGCAACATATTTATCTAGCAAAAATGTTCATTATCCTAGCAAAAAATTTCATTATCCTAGCAAATCCCTGATCTCCACCGACTCCTCCGGTGGTGCAGCGGCGAGGGCTACGGCCATGTCAGCCCACGGCGGCGCTCGAGGGACTCGGCAGGGAGGTGGTCATCAGAGGAAGAGGGATAGCTCACTAGAGGGCGTCGGTGGACAGGGCGACGACGACGACGGAGTGAGGGCGACGTCGGTGGAGAGGGCGACGATGGCGGCGGAGCGCATCAGCCTGGCAGAGAGGGCGAGGACGACGACGAAGCCCAGCAGCCTGGGGGCGTCAAGTTTCGATCTGGGCGGCGGTGGTTTGCCCTGTGAGGAGGCAGGGTTATATAGCGAATACCTTTAGAACCGGTTTGTATAACGAACCGGTGCTAAAGGTCTCCAATTTACTCAATTTTTCGGACGAATTTTCAGCGGGAAGAATGGAGACCTTTAGTACCGGTTCGTATCACAAACCTGTACTAAAGATATATACTTTATATTTATTGATTATTTGTTTTTAGTAACTCTTTTGAAGTCATTTGGAACAAAATAAATCATTAAATGCATGAAAAATAGCAAATGAAGTCAGAAAGGGTTCAAATTTTAGTATGTGGCTTTGAATGGTGCATATTGAATGCACAAAAAGTCTTGAGTTCAGAAAAGTTGAGAAAAATGAAATGCGTTTGTAACAGATGAGTTTTCGTCTAAAACCCTCACACTTTGAAAGAGATGCTCCAGTTTGTACACGAAGTGCATGCAGTTTTTGTCGTAACCCTCTCAACTTTTGCACACATGTTATATGGGTCAAATGATGATACCATGCCAAGTTTCAACCTTTTCTGAGTTCATTTGTAGATGCTTTCCATTTTCAGGGTCATTTGACACAAAATAAATCATTAAATGCACTCATGAGCCACCGTGTGTTTCTTCGCGTGTTTCCCTGCATACTATTTCTTCGCGTGTTTCCCTTTCTTTTTGCACCGTATCCATGGACAATCTTCTTCATTTAACACGATGCTTGGGTCAGTCTTTATTGTGAAGGGAGGAATTTCATGAAACTTTTCATAATCTTCTGACTTGTCTGTCTTGTCCTCCACTCCCACAAGGTTTCTTTTCCCTGAAAGAACTATGTGGCGCTTTGGGTCACCGTATGATCTATTCGCTTCCTTATCTCGTACCCTTTGAAAGTCATTATAGTCAAAGATGGTGTGCCGGACAACAAGTACAACTCCTCTTCAACAGTGTCGTTACCCGTGAGATGGTCTTGCAACCAACCGCTGAAAGTCCTATTGTGTTCTTATTAATCCAAACTTCAGACTGCTCCGGGTTTTTTAAGCGTAGAATATTCTCGTGTTGATCGATATACGGGGCCACCAAGGCAGAATTATGTAGAACAATATTGTGTGCTTTCTTCCAAGATTCCGCGTCCCTACATATTATTGGCCGCGATTCTAGCGTGCCTTTTTCACCCATTCTCCCCTCATGCCGCGATTCAGGAGGACCAATCGGCTTAAGGTCAGGAATAAAGTCAACACAAAAATCAATGACCTCCTCTGTTTGATGGCCCATGGAGATGATTCCTTCTGGCCTAGTACGGTTACGAACATATTTCTTTAAGACTCCCTTGAACCTCTCAAAGGGGAACATATTGTGTAGAAATACAGGACCCAGAATTCCAATCTCGTCGACTAGGTGAACCAACACGTGCGTCATAATATTGAAGAAGGATGGTGGGAGCACCAACTCAAAACTGACAAGACATTGGACCAAATCATTTTGTAACCTAGGTAGACTTTCTGGATTGATTACCTTCTGAGAAATTGCATTGAGGAATGCACATAGCTTCACAATGGCTAATCGAACATTTTCTGGTAGAAGCCCCCTCAATGCAACCGGGAGCAGTTGCGTCATAATCACGTGGCAGTCATGAGACTTTAGGTTCTGAAACTTTTTCTCTGTCATGTTTATTATTCCCTTTATGTTCGACGAGAAGCCAGACAGGACCTTGATACTAAGCAGGCATTCAAAAAATATTTCCTTCTCTGCTTTGGTAAGGGCGTAGCTGGCTTGACCCTCGTATTGATTTGGGGGCATGCCTTCTTTTTCGTTCATATGTTTCTTGTCCTCTCTTGCCTCCGGTGTATCTTTTGTTTTCCCATACACACCCAAGAAGCCTAGCAGGTTCACGCAAAGATTCTTCGTCACGTGCATCACGTCGATTGCAGAGCAGACATGTAGGTGTTTCCAATAGGGTAGGTCCCAAAATATAGATTTCTTCTTCCACATGGGTGTGTGTCCGTCAGCGTCATGCAGAACAGATTTTCCACCATGACCCTTTCCAAAGACTACTTGCTCTGGTAAATCCTTGACCATATCAAGTATATCATCACCAGTACGGCGGACAGGCTTCTTCTGGTGATCTGCCTCGCCTTTGAAATGCTTGCCTTTCTTTCTTAAGGGATCATTGGTCGGAAGAAACCGACGATGTCCCAGGTACACATTCTTATTGCAGTTGGGAAAATATATATACTTTCAGTCTCATCTAAACAGTGTGTGCATGCCTTGTATCCCTTGTTTGTCTGTCCTGAAAGGTTACTAAGAGAAGACCAATCATTGATGGTTACAAACAGCAATGCTCGTAGATCAAATTCCTCCTGTTTTTTCTCATCCCACACACGTACACCTGGTTTAGCCCACAACAGTAAAAGTTCTTCAACTAATGGCCTTAGGTACACATCAATGTTGTTGCCGGGTTGCTTTGGGCCTTGGATTAGCACTGGCATCATAATGAACTTCCGCTTCATGCACTTCCAAGGAGGAAGGTTGTAGATACATAGAGTCGCGGGCCATGTGCTATGATTGCTGCTCTTCTCCCCAAAAGGATTAATGCCATCTGCACTTAAACCAAACCATATGTTCCTGGGGTGCTTTGTAAACTTGCCATTTTCCTTTTCTTCCATTCTCTCGATTTTTCTCCATTGTGACCCATCAGCGGGGTGTCTCCAATTCCCGTCTTTCTTACGGTCTTCGTTGTGCCATCGCAACAACTTGGCATGCTCTTTGTTTCTGAACAGTCGTTTCAATCGTGGTATTATAGGAGCATACCACATCACCTTGGCAGCAACCCTCATCCTGGGGCGCTCGCCCTCAATATCACCAGGGTCATCTCGTCTGATCTTATAGCGCAATGCACCGCATACCGGGCATTCATTCAAATTCTCGTACTCACCACGGTAGAGGATGCAGTCATTAGGGCATGCATGTATCTTCTGCACCTCTAGTCCTAGAGGGCAGACAAGCTTCTTTGCTTCGTAAGTGTTGTCAGGAAATTCGTTATCCTTTGGAAGCCTCTTCATAAATATTTTCAGTACCTTCCCAAATCCCTTGTCAGGTATACCATACTCTGCCTTCCATTGCAACAATTCCAGTGCAGCACCGAGCTTTGTGTTTCCCTCTTCGGAATTTGGGTACAATCCTTTTTTGTGATCCTCTAACATGCGATTGAACTTCAACTTCTCCCTTTCGCTTTCGCATCCTCTCTGTGCATCAACAATGACACGGCGAAGCTCATCATCGGGCTCATGTGATGCCTTTTCTTCACCTTCTTGTTCTTTCTCTTGTTCTTCATTCTGTTCCCCCATTGTACCACCGTATTCAGGCAGGAACCCAGGATACCTATCATCATCCTCATCTTCTTCATTCTCTTCCATCAGAACCCCTCTTTCTCCGTGCTTGATCCAGCAGTTATAGCCGGACATGAAACCATGCTTAAACAGATGGAGGTGAATATCTTTTGAGTCAGAGTAGCTCTTATTATTCTTGCAGACACCACATGGACAACACATAAAACCATCCCGCTTGTTAGCCTCAGCCACTTGCAGAAAACTATGCAAGCCATTAATGAACTCGCCAGAGTGTCGGTCTTCTTCATACATCCATTGCCGACTCATCTTCATAATGGCACAACATCGAAAAGATAAAATTAATACAAGTAATTCATATACATAAAATTGATCATACATGCATAAAGGTTGTTCAATTCATACATAAAGTTCATCATACATAAAGTTCATACACATACTTATTATCATAAAAACAATATAAAACTATCTACCTAAAGCATTTAAATGCAATAATAAATGCGATCAATATCACAACAAAGGTACCAATTGCTCCAACAGCATAATGATACCAAGCCTCTTTAGTAAGGGCATATTTTCTAATTTTCCTAATCTTCATGCGCATTACATCCATCTTGTTCTTGTGATCACCGATGACATCGGCAACATACAACTCCAATATCATCTTCTCTTCTTCAACTTTTTTCAATTTTTCTTTAAAATACTCATTTTATTTTTCAACTAAATTTAACCGCTCAACCAGATGGTCAGTTTCAATTTCCGGTTCACATACCTCCTAGATAAAAATATCTATGTCAACTTAATTGGTCATCATTGTCAAACACGAAAAATGGAACAAATTAATAGTTATAAAAGATAATATATATATACCACATCTGAATCATAGACAGGACGAGGGCCGACATGCGCGGATACCATAACCATCGCACTATGTATAACAAAGAATCATAGAAGAATCATATAACGATGGGGGCGATCGACGGTGGTAACTATACGTCCGTGTGCGGGAAGGCACTAAGCAATCACTACAAATATGCATACTGGTTAACTTGAGCTCAAAGTGCATATAAATCAAATAAACTCCACATATCACTATATAGCTAGCTCCCAAACTAAAGTCCACAAATCTACATATATAGAGCATAGCACAAGCTAATCTAGCAAAAATGAGAGAGGACAAAGCTGCTAACCTTTGTGAACACTTGGATGTAGAAGGTTTTCTTCAAATCTTCACAAAGGTTGGAAAAAATGGAGGATGAACTCGAGCAAAGAGAGAAGTGAGCTTCAAAAACAGAGAATGAGCTTGGCCGACTCATGTTGGAGAAGAAGGAGTATATATATATAGCAGAATCTTTAGCACCGGTTGGTGCTACCAGCCGGTTCTATAGGTGGGACACTAGAACCGGTTGGTAGCACCAACCGGTGCTAAAGGTTCTAGCAGGCCCCCGCAGCCCAACGGCAATTTGCCGCCACACCTTTAGCACCGGTTTGTACTACAAACCGGTTCTACAGGTGTGGTGGAAGGTTGCCGTTAGGCTCGGGCCCACCACACGAACCGGTTCTAAAGCCTAGCCTCACGAACCGGTAAAATTCGGCTAGTAGAACCGGCTCGTGTTTGGGCCGTGGCCTTTGCTCATATCCAAAGGCATGTTTTGTACTAGTGGGGGTCTTGGAGATGACCTCGAGCAAGCCGTGGAGGAAGGAATCGTTTCGGCCGGCGTCGAGGAAGAAGAAGAAACGCGGCTGTCAACGCCGACTCGATATCGAATCGCGAAACGTAGCTCGTCCAGCACGTCGGGAAGAGGACGGTGAGGTGCTGGAGACGACGCAGACGAGTGCACGTTCAACGGCGAGGATAGGCGACGACGAATCACATGTCAGGCTCACCGGAGTCAGGCGGAACATGGGAGGACCCCGACGTCCATGGAGGTGGCGGCGCGATGAATTCGACGGAGGGAACTGGACGCTAGGGTTCCTGGAGGGGCTGGGAGCCGCAGCTTATAAGGGGGAGGCCCCTGGCCACGTCGACGGCCGTACAGCCGCCGTGGCTCGCCGTGTGAGAGTAGGAGGGAGGAGGGGACCTCTCCACACTGGAAAGGCGACGGGAGAGCCCTCCGATTGTGATCCGACGGCCAATCTTGCTCCCGCGTACCGGTTCGCCCCACTGGGCTAGAGCCCGAGAAAAGGAAGCCCAGGTGGGCTGGGCTTGGGTGGAGATCCACAGAAAGGAAAAATGGAGGGATTTGCCATTAAAAAAATAACAGACAATCCCAGGAGTTTTCGACAGCAAATGGCAAAAGAGAAAAACATATAAAAATATGTTTTTGAATCCTTGCAATATTCCCCATTTTCAGAAATTGGTTTGGCCAATTCTTGAGCAAAAAAAATGTAGAGCACGTTTTGAATTCAAATTCACTTTGAATAAGAACCCACATTTTTGGGGGAGCTAACATGCAAATGGAAAAATTCCTCCAATACCTCTCTTTAAGCATCTTGGACCATTTGAAAGCAAAATGAAATTAGCCCAAACATAGATGGAAATCAAGATCACCACATGGAATTACATCATCTTTCAACATAACAAGTTTGAAGGCCATTGGAGAAAGTAAAATTACAACATGTTTATTACTTTCACTGGTGGGCTATTACAGCTCTCCCCTACCAACGCAGGATCTCGTCCCGAGATCTAGGCATGAAACAGCTCTGGATACTCAGAACGGAGATGATCTTCACGCTCCCAGGTTGCCTCCTTCTCCGAATGATGTGCCCATTGCACCTTCATGAACTTGGCGGTCTTGTTGCGCGTCCTACACTCGGAAGTCTCAAGAACACGGACCGGACGCTCTAAGTAGGAAATGTCCGCACTCAACTGGATGTCGCCCAAGTCAACGGCCTGCTCTGGCTGTTTGAAACAATTCTTCAGCTGGGACACATGAAACACATCGTGCACCATTGCTAGACTCTCGGGTAGCTCGAGCCGAACGGCAAGAGTTCCCCAAGTCTCGAGGATACCAAATGGGCCGATGAATCTGGGAGACAACTTTCCTTTGATACCAAAGCGGTGAGTTCCCCTCAATGGAGACACTCTCATGTATGCCTAATCACCAACCTGGAAATCTACACCTCGGTGCCTTTTGTCATAGTAGGCTTATGCCTTGACTGTGCTGCCTTGAGGTGCTCTCGGACAATCTTCACTTTGTCCTCTGCCTCCTGGATCACATCTGGGCCGAACTTTCTTGGACCAGCTCAAAGGTGTCCTGCACTTCCGGCCATACAACACCTCAAAGGGTGCTGCCTGCAGACTTTCTTGATAGCTGTTGTTGTAAGAGAACTCAACATAAGGCAAACATTCCTCCCATTTCATGCCAAAGGAAATGACACAGGCTCGAAGCATGTCCTCTAGGATTTGATTCACACGCTCAACCTGCCCACTGGTCAGATGGTGATATGCGGTACTGAAACAATCTTTGTACCCAATGCCTCTTAGAAGGCCTTCCAAAAGTTTGATGTGAAAATTCTTCCACGATCAGAGCTTATCTTCTTGGGGATGTCGTGCAAGGAGACAATTCTCGTGGTGTATAACTCTGCCAACTTCATAGCTGAAATAGACTCCTTGATAGGCAGAAAGTGGGCAACTTTTGACAAGTTATCAATGACAATGAAGATTGCATTATTTCCCTTTTAAGACCTTGGAAACCTGGTGACAAATTCCATCTCAATTTGATCCCATTTCCACTCCGGAATCTCAAGTGGCTAGAGTAGCCCTGCAGGATTTTAGTGTTGTGCCTTCACTCTCCTGCACACATCACACTGAGACACGAAACGGGCAACATACCGCTTCATACGAGTTCACCAAAAGCTTTGCTTGAGATCTTGTTACATTTTAGTACTGCCGGGGTGAATCGATAGCTTGGAATCATGGGCCTCCTTCATGATGACCTCTCCGAGATATCCCTCCTTGGGAACAACAACTCTCTCCTCGAAGAACAAGGTGTCGTCATTATGCACTGAAAAGCAATCGTACGTGAGCAACTTTTGACAAGTTATCAATGCCAACGAAGATTGCATTATTGCCCTTTTGTTACCTTGGAAACCTGGTGACAAAGTCCATCGCAATGTTATCCCATTTCCACTCCGGAATCTCAAGTGGCTGGAGTAGCTGTCGTTGGGCTAACACGGCATATGTCCGAGTCATCGAACTTGTAGTGAGGCCTTTGCTGCGAGGTGATATCAAGGAGAGAGTCGACATAGACATGGTAATCGATGATTTACCCAGGTTTCGCCCCTCTTTATTCTCGAGGTAAAGACCTACTCCTGCTTCTTATTATTGAGGGGTTTTCGGCTTGTCGAAAGGACTAGTCGGCTTTTGGATTACAAGGGTTTGACGGCTCGTAACTTACGTCTCGGGGAGATCTAGGTTACGAGTCGTGCGTTGGTGGTTTGTGTGTTGAGTTGAGAGTTCATCCTGGCGCCCCGAACCCTCGGCTTATAAAGGTGTCGGGTCCAAGAGTCCACGGATCTGATTCCTACTTGAGGTGGAATCCTATTCTATGTCTACTTTACAAATATGCTACACACTATACAAGATAAGTCGAATTCCTTCCTGGGCTTCAATCTTGTCTCCTTGGCGCGTCTCCCTCTGGGCCAGGTCTTGTCTTCATGGGCCTTCACGTATAAGCCGGTCCAGAGAGTTGCGATCTAATGCCGGTTTATGCGCTTGGTCCATCCCCCTGACATTATCCCCCAGGATGTGTATGATGCTTTAGTATTCATGGCAATCTTCAGTTGCTTGATTGATCTTCATAGTGCCGGCTCTTATAGTCGAAGCGACTTGTGTCTCTGTGTCTTCAAAGTTCTGACATCGGCTTGTGCTTCGAGGAGATGACGCCGACTCGTGCTTCGGGGAGCTGACGCCGGCTTGTGCTTCGGGGAGCTGACGCCGGCTTGTGCTTCGGGGCTGCCGCCGACTCATATCGATTTGCTTGGTTAGTCGGATCAATCCGACTTCCGTTATCGCTAATATTGTTGTATTTTTTTATTCAAGAATTTTATCCCGATTATGGCGGCGCAATCAATGTCCTGTTAGATCTGCCCCAAAAATTGAGGGATTTCCTGCCGTTTAACCATCAGTGCGCGGCGCCTCGGGTTTCGGACCAATTTCCCTTATAAATACGGGGGCCCATCCTACCCGTTGAGTCTTTATCTTATTCCCCTTTCTCTTCTTCTTCTTCTTCTTCTTCTTCTTCCTTGAGCCAGAGCACGAGCGCGATGTTCCTCACCCCCGTTCTTCGAGCCCTCGGACCTTGGAGCTAGCTACAGAAGTTCTGGGGCCGTGCCACTCCCGCGTGTCGTCCAGGTACGCCTCGCTCCATCTCAGCATTGTAAATTTTTTGCTCGTCGCCATTATCGTAACACCTCAAACTTTTTCTTCCATAGATCGGTTTCGATACTGATAGATGCGTAGTGCATGTCCGTAGATAAGTTCTTTGCACCCTAGGTGATTACATGATGCGTAATCCCATTGCGAGCTATTCGCTATGATGTATCTCGCTGCCTCTTTTTTACAGTCTTTTGTTAGATCTGTTTTTAACCTGTTTCTAGGTTTTGTTAGATCTGTTTGTTTTCCGGTAAATTGCGGAATCTGTTTGTGCAGATATAAGACGGCTTTCGCCTATCTTTGTAGTTTTTTAGCCGATGCCGACTCTTGTCCTATGTTCATAGTTAGATTGTCGCCTTTAACGATTTCTTCACTTGTTTAGATCCGAGTCACCTGTCATGGTTAAGACCAGTGCCCCGGCTAGGGGTGGGAAGGAAACAGCTGGTCGAAGTCGCCCCCCGCTAAGAAGAACACCTCAGAGGCCAATTGGGGGCCGAGTCTTAACACCAAAAAGAAGTTGAAGGAATTAGAGGAGGAAGGTCTCCTTCCTTCTCAAGAAGAGATAAAATGGCGTGTTCCTGGTAATGAAAGCCGGCCAGCGCCTAAAAAAGGCAAAGTCAATGTCTTTGTGGATCATGTGACTCGGGGGTTTCGGCCTCCCGGGTCCAGATTTTTCAGAAGTGTGTTGCATAATTATAAGTTGCATCCACAAGATTTGAGCGCCAATTGTTTGCTCAATATTTTTCACTTTCAAGTCTTCTGCGAGGTTTATCTGCAGATGAGACCATCTCTCGGTCTTTTTTCGAATTTTATTATGGCAAGCACCAGACTGAATAGAGTGGTGGTCAGGCTTTGGAATGTGGTGGCATCACTATTCAAAAAAGTTCCAATACGATTTTTCCGGCTCGTAGACCGGCCAGCAAAGTAAAGGATTGCCAAAGGTCATATTTCTACTGCACCGTGAAGGTGCCTGACGATGAGCAGCCTTTGCCTGGCTTTCGTGAGAGCCGGCTCATATTTCATGATGGTTTGAATCTTTCCCCCACGGATGAGATGGTGAAGAAGAACAAGCCGCTCATTGCTCGGATCAAGGCTTTATTAGCTCATGGACTAGCAGGAAAAGATATGGTCCGGTGTTGGGTAGGTTGGCAGGTTCAACCTCTTAGCATCAGGGACCGACTTATGTGCAAGTACAACGGGAGAGAAGATCCGATGTGCTTTGCACAAAATGAGTTGACCTCTGTCACTCTAGCGACTTATTGTAAGTAGTTTGTTGCCGAGAAGATTGAAGACTTTAAAGAAGATGGTCTTGCCCCATTTTATCAAGACAACCCGGCTCCCCCACTACGTCTTTTCCTTTGGCCTTTTTACTTACCGTCTTATTGTCTAAAGATGTTAATCTTCCGTCCTCTTCTTTTCAGGATGATTCCGATTTTTGGGCTGCGGGTCAAGATCTTGAATCTGAAGAAGTGGAGGAGGAGGACGAAGGTTCGGAAAGTGAGAGTAACCTGGCAAGTATTTCTTTGTTTTCTTCTTGATTCCGGCTACGTCTTTTCACCATCTTCTCTTCTTATAGAATGACTCGGAGGACAATGAAAAGGTAGAAGTCTGAGTTTCTCCTTCCAAGGATGAGACGAGAAAGAAGGCCAAGGTTCCTAATCAGTCGATATTCTTTACGTCCGGCTTTCTGTAATAGTCTGATTGTAAGTCAACTGCCCACATCTTTCATTTTGTAGGCGCAAGGCCAGAAGAGGCATACCCGAAGTTCTCACTCGGGGGACCCTTTTATGGTTTTGGGAGATCCGCCTCGTAATGTTAAGAGCAAGCCGGCCAAGCTTGCTACCCTTCCTCGTCAATCTGACGTCTTTACTGAAGATGTTGGGCGAGCCGGCGGCTCTGGTGATGGTACTCCATCTTCTGATGGGTCGTCACTCCAAGCTAATTTTGCTGTCAATTTAGGGTATGTATTGTAGGGACCCGGGGTTAGCGTATGCAAGTCCCGCTACGACATAGTCATATGGAGAGCCGAGAACCGTACCCACTTGTATAAGCATACAAGGCCAAGCACAGAACGTTCTCGGAAAGCATCGTACGTGAGGGGCATCCCATCCAGGCCGGATGATCAACTGAGATGGGTCCTCATCGTCCGCACACAAGTCTAATGATATGGGTGATGAACTCCCATATTCACAGACAAGTCGCCTCAACCGATACTATCGACTATCTCATAACTCTTACATAGACTTACTCCAGCCCGATCACTTAGTCGGGGTCTAGGGCGGGCTCGATCATACCACAAAGTGTGCACGAGACGGAGTCTCGAACAATCGCATCGCGATGCCCCAAGCTGCGCACATCTAAGGGCCATTGGGTGTATGAAAGACCGCCAGCCAGATCACAACTAAGGTCTCGAAAACCCATACAAAGACATGCATGTTATAAACATACACGCAGCACACATGCCTTGTATGAACAGTAGGTATCATTGCAATTCTCTACAAAGTATACATTTTATTGATAACTCTTACAGAGTGCACACAGAGATCACAAGTATGTGATCCAACATTACAACACAAGCGGAAGCAAAGTATGTCTGAGTACAGACAAGTTTAACAAATGGCTTAAGAAGCCTTATTTAAACAGAAGTCCTCCACGAGGGAACCAGTCGTCTTACTGGGACTAGACTAGCTTGATCTTCAGTCGTCCAGCTCGATGAAGAAGCCACCTTCGGGTTCAGTGGTTTCATCTAAAACATAGATTAAGAAAACATGAGTACAAAGTCGTACTCAGCAAGACTTACATAGGAGCTATACTACTCATGCACAGGTATCAATGTAAAGCGAGGTGGGGTTTCAGTTGCAGAAGTGCCAGCTTTGACTTGGCTAGTACTGAACTACGAGTACGAGACTTGAGGTAAGAAGCGTACACGAGTCCACTACTTTCTCCAACCAATTACACCACTATGGTGCCTTCCTCGAATTCCCCACGAGAAAGCACGCCATAGCACTCACACTTATCTTGGTGTGTTTTAGAAGTATCCAGTTCAAGTTGTCTAATAATCAAGCTAAGCTTTCCAAGCAGTCCATAACCGCGGACGCGGCTATTCGAATAGTTTTGTTAACCCTGCAGGGGTGTACCGCTACACACACATGATCATCAGTTACCGCCTTTGTACTTGACACCGTTCAAGAAGTGTCGGCGAGGATGCTCACCACAACTGTTACCTCATAGCCGATCTAGTACGAGAAAGCCGCCTACCTGGGTTGGCTACCACTATCGTGAACCCGGCCGGTTTACCGAAGTGGACCCAGGTGATGTGTGCGTGGTGCATAAGCCGGTCTCGGGTGAGCCGTTCTCTCACTTAGCATCCAGGCCACAGACCTACTAGAACTCCGAACTATTGCGACATCTGGACATCGAAAGGGATGAGTTAATAAGTTGAGAGGGGTCAGTGAGCCCAATGTGTGGTTGTACTCTTCAACTTGGATCACCACACAAGAACTCGGACTTAGGGCGGTGTTCAACGAGACAACCCACCGTGTACTCCTACACAGCCTCTCATCGTTCACCTTGTATTAGGGTAGATTCACCAACGCCTTTCCACCAACATCATCATGATCACTACCATCCCGACTCACATAACAGTATCAATATGGTATCATTCTAAGCGTGCAATAAGCAGTAACAATTGCAGGGGCCACATGATATCAATCAACTCCTACATTTGCTAGGATTGTGGTTTGCTTACTACTGTGACAAATGATAGGTCATGAAAAGGAATGGGTTCATCTATGCGGTACAAACGTAGCATGGTATTCATCCTATACAATGCATAAGCGAGACATGAGAGGGAAGTGGGATTTTATCGACGTGATCAAAGGGGGTTTGCTTGCCTTGCTGACGAGGTTCGGGTTCGGGGTCTTCAACGAAGGGGGCAGCCTCCTGTTCCGGTTCCACCTCTACTCGACAAACAACAAACCAGGTAGAAAAGTAAATACAATGCACAATCACATGATGGAAGGTTGAAACTTGATGTATATGCTTTGATGTGTGAAGCAATTCCATTTAAATGGAGTATATTGCAAATTGAATTGCAAATTCAAACTCCAATTTGAATTCAATTTAGTCAAGTTGCAAATGAAATTTCTTTGATCAAGTTTAAACATTTTGAAAAGTGTATGATATGCCTCTGATGTGTAAATGAAATGTAGCATGTTGCCATGGTTCAAGTTGCAGAAGTATTTGAATTGAAATTGATTTAATTCCATTTAAATCAAATAGCAAAAGCTACTGATCACATTTTAAATTCAACTCAAACATAGTTGAAAGTTGGAAATTTGGATAGCTTATTTTCTCCTGATCATTTTTCATATATTATTTGTCCAATTTGGAGTTAATATGAATTTTCTATGAATTTCCAAAGTTTCAGCCTTTTTCTGGATTTTCTATAATTTATAAAATCATTTATTCGAATTACTGCGTCAGGCTTGCGCAAGGATGACGTCAGGTGGGGGGGGGTCTGACTGGTGGGGTCCAGTGGTCAGTGACACAGAGCTTAATCCCTCTGTTTAAATTAAACAGAGGGGGTTTAGGGCCTGGGGGCCCCACCTGTCATTGACCTGGGGTCAACTAACAGGGGGGTTAGCCCCCTAATGATGCCCACGTCATCAAGCCACCGGCGGCTAGACGCCGGTGACATCCCAACGCAGCGGCGACACACTGGGCGGCGACTCCGGCGTCCAAATGAAGTGCTGCGACCACCAAACGACTCCTCTTGGTCGCGCGCTTCACCTCGAGCATCTCAGCGTCACCGGGGGGCACCGGAACGTCGCCGGCATCAAGACCTAGCGGCGTCCATGGCTCGGGCTCGAGGAAAAGCTTGCTGCGGTGCTCTACTTGAGCTGGTGATGCAACTCACCAAGGGGGTCTCGGAGACGACCTCGAGCTAGCCGTGGAGGAAGGAGTCGTTCCGGCCGGCGTCGAGGAAGAAGAAGAACCGCGGCTGTCGACGGCGACTCGAGCTCGAATTGCGAAGTGCAGCTCGTCCTGCACGCCGGGAAGAGGACAGTGAGGTGCTGGAGACGACGCAGATGAGTGCACGTTCAACGGCGAGGAAAGACGACGGCGAATCGCATGTCAGTTTCACCGGTGTCAGGCAGAACAGGGGAGGACCCCGACGTCAATGGAGGTGGCGGAGCGACGAATTTGAGGGGGGAAACTGGACGCTAGGGTTCCCAGGGGGGCCGGGAGCCGCAGCTTATAAGGGGGAGGCCCATGGCCACGTCGACGGCCGGACTGACGACGTGGCTCGCCGGTGTGAGAGGAGGAGGAAGGAGGGGACCTCTCCACGCTAGAAAGGAAACGCGGGAGAGCCCTCCGATTGTGATCCCACGACCAATCTTGCTCCTGCGTACCGGTTCGCCCCACTGGGCTGGAGCCCTAGAAATGGAAGCCCAGGTGGGCTGGGCTTGGGTGGAGATCCACAAAAAGGAAAAAGGGAGGGATTTCCCATTAAAAAAAATAACAGACAATCCTAGGAGTTATCCACAGCAAATGGCAAAAGAGAAAAACATATAAAAATATGTTTATGAATCCTTGCAATATTCCCCAATTTCTAATATTGGTTTGGCCAATTCTTGAGAAACAAAAATGTGGAGCCCATTTTGAATTCAAATTCACTTTGAATAAGAACCCACATTTTTGGGGGAGCTAACATGCAAATGGAAAAATTCCTCCAATACCTCTCTTTAAGCATCTTGGACAATTTGAAAGCAAAATGAAATGAGCCCAAACATAGATGGCAATCAAGATCACCACATGGAATTACATCATCTTGCAACATAACAAGTTTGAAGGCCATTGGAGAAAGTAAAATTACAACATGTTTATTACTTTCACTGGTGGGTTGTTACAGCTCTCCCCTACCAATGCAATATCTCGTCCCGAGATCTAGGCATGAAACAACTCTGGATACTCGGAACGAAGATGATCTTCACGCTCCTAGGTTGCCCCCTTCTCCGAATGATGTGCCCATTGCACCTTCAGGAACTTGGCGGTCTTGTTTCGAGTCTTGCGCTCGGAAGTCTCAAGAATACGGATCGGACGCTCTGAGTAGGAAAGGTCTGCACTCAACTGGATATCGCCCAAGTCAACGGCCTGCTCTGGCTGCTTGAAATACTGCTTCAGCTAGGATACGTGTAAGGCCTGATTTGCGGTACTGTTCCAGATCTAGATGTTTCCATCCAGATCCGGGGACGAAGCACATATCGATCCCACCGCGACATATGACATAGCCATATGCCCCGGATTTCCAACATGATATCACAAAATTACAGATACAAGGATACAACATCTCATACAATCGCATACAACTGCCTTAAATACAATACATCAGTGGAAGGTATATGTCTGAGTACAGACTACAATCAAATGCCTACTGGCAAAGAGAAAATCATCGATCCCCATAACCACACGGGTCCAGGCCCTCCGTCGGGATGCCGTGAAACGACGATCACCGTACCTTTTGTCGATCAAGAACCCTGAAAAGAGTTTGGGGGTAGTATCATGAGTACAGAAGTACTCAGCATCCAACTGTAGTGGTCATCTGACCCAGCAAGGACTTCATCACTCGTCATTCTAGGACAACTAGTAGTTTACAGTAAGGATTGGGTAGGTGGTGAGATTGCTGCCGCACTAGCATTTATGAAGTGGCTAACGATCTAGAGAGTAAGATAAGAAGCCAAGCATTCGATGAGGAATCGCCTCCAACAAGTCTTGCTATCAACTACTTACGCAAGCATAACACCTATCCTATCCTTGTCCTCCTCTTCGCATCCCGACGAATAAGAAGTAGTCAAGGCACACACACGTTGATCAAGTTTATTAAGATTATCTGAATTGTTGTTGTCGATGAACAAGGAGTAGGTATCAAGTCGTCAATAACCGTGGACACGGCTACTCGAAAAGATTTAACCCTGCAGGGGTGTACCAACTGCCCATTACAAGGCTCCGCACGCACGCCCATCTCTCTCAGTTGCTACCCATCATAGGCAACCATTTGATGATTTAGTTCCGATTGATCCGAAACGACAGGTCCCTCTAGCTAACAACGAACAAATCCTGGTGGCCCCCGGGGAGTCGACATCCAATCCAAAAGCCGGCCGCACCCTCGGATCGTCCTCTTCCGTCTCAACAGGGTTTGGGTTGCCGAGACACCTCACGTGAGGTCCCGGGCCCTCGCCGGTCAAAGGTGGACCAACAGGGAAACCATGTCTCCGCTGGCCCAAGTTGTTTTAAAGAATATCTGCCAGGAGCGACCCAACAGACACACACACGGTTTTCAAATGGTAAATCAGCTTGGGCCACCACTAGAAATGTTTGAAGCTAGATAGGTAAGAAGAGGGGACCCCATAGCATCCCACACGCGGTTAGGCATGCTCGTCAAGAGACACAATACCCTGAACTCGGGTCCTAGGTGACTCGAATGGAACAAAGCGTGGGGGCGGGATAGCCTAGACCTTCCATCCTTCGTCGAATATAGTCAACATTATAATCATCATATCATCAACAACAATATAATAATATGATAGCCCAAACCAAGGAGTAACAGGGTAACATCATAGCATCCTAAGCATGCATACTAAGCAGGGGCTAAGCAACGAGCAATAGTAACATAGCAGTACATGGTTTGCTGGGAGGGGACATGGCTGTATCGGTTTTAAAGAGGCTGAAACATGTGGTAGGATCAAACATCGAACCTAACCTAGACTAGCATGCAAACCGCTGGTTGAAATAGAATGGGTCATAAGTAATGTATAGTCCTTGCTTGTTGATAAGTCGGGTTCCGAAGGTGTAGTCCATCGCAAGCTCGCATCGTCTCCGAAGGTACCCGCGGAAGCACACACGACGGTAAACACTGGAAAGTAATCAACGAGCAAGCATCTATTACTACGAAGCAAACACGAGCAAGCATCAACAAGAAGGAAACACACGAAGATACCGCACTATTATTACAGTTCAAGTTATTTAGCAACACAATGTGAGCAAAGGTTGTTACACTGCCATCTCACGCAAGCATGGCATAGCACACAAACATGGCAAGAGGTGAAGCATAACATAAACTATCTAATCTAGTCACTTTAAGTGGGGGGTAAAACCTATACATGACAACTATTACGGACCCCACGATATTTATATCATTTGGTACTGTTTTTCCCTAAACAATATTTTATTATTTTTATTAGCAAGCAATATCAGCATAAACACATTCTACATGCAATTCTAATCAAGTTACATATAAAGAACATTTTAATCGGAGCAACGGTTAAAAAGTTATGGCAGATTACAGTTTACAGTGGCAAGGCGGTAAATAACAGGTAAAGAACATGTAAACAAGGTCAAACATGGCAAAAGAACACATTTTATTAATCTACACAAAATTCTAAGCAACTGTCATGTTTAACACGTCGCGATCCGAGCTACCGAATAAAATATACGGGCACCGCAAAAAATAAACAAATCTTCCAAAAGATTAAAACACAAACAGATAAACTGCTACTGGGCCGAAACTCTCCTGGTCCTAAACAGGAAAAAGAAAAAAAAGAAAAAAAAGGTGCTCACCGAGTGGGCTGTGGCCCAGCCGGGGGACGGGTGCGAGATAGCAGCAGTCTCGCCCGGGGCGCTGGACGGGCTGCGGGCACGTTGGGCCGACTTAGCCGCGGCGGCCCACTAGCGTGCGACAGCCCAATCGAGCAACCGTTGCTGCCTCGTCCCGATCGGGACAGCCCCGAGCAAGACGTCGATGCCGGTGGCCATCACAGCGAGGCGGCGGGGCACCGGCGAGCAGCGTAGGCGGGGGAGGCCGGGAACATGCAGATCCAGGACGTGGCGGCCGGATCCGGCGGTTGGTCGAGGCGGGGGCGAGGTCCTGGCCGTCGGCGTGCATCGGGGTGGCGCGAGCTCCGAGCTCGAACTCCGGCCATCCATGGTGCGGGCGGGTCCTGGGAAGAGGGATAGGGGTAGGTGAGTGGGAGAGGAGAGGAAGGTCGCGAGACAGTGAAGCCCACCGGAGGTAGCGGCGGTACGGCGGCGGCCACGGCTGCCGGAGGCGGCAGTGGGGCGGCTTGGCCGTCCGGGGTTGTGCCCGGATGGGCCTCGGTAGACCCGGCAGCGGCGGCTTCGGCCCTGCGGGGGCCCGGATTCGTCTGGAGGAGGCTGTGGGGGGACGTGGCACACCCGTAGCTCTAAGATCTGCAGATCAACGGCTTTGGGCGTCCTGAGTGCTATGGTTTTAGAAATTGGGGGTTGTGGGCAGAATTTGGAGGGGAATTTGAGGGGGTGGCTGCAATTTTTGGCTAGGGAAACCCTAGAAAGGGGTGGGGGAGTGGTGGTCTTTATATAGCCCAGGTGGCTGGCAGTTTGCAAAAAAAACCCCGGTTTTTCTCTCGCGCGCGCCGTGTTTACGTTTCTGACCGCCGGGGGTCCGTAGGACCTCCGATTCGGGTAAAACTTCGAACTGCGCGATCAACGCGTCGAGCCGGCGGCATTCACCTGCGCTTTAACCGTTCCGAGAACATTTTCCGGCGCGCTATAAAAATAACCCGTTTATTTAATAAATGGGGTTTTTTCGTTCCGTTGGCTGCGGCTGGTCTCGTGCGGTTTTCGCGACGGTGATCGGGTGAAACCCGGTGTCGCAAAGGTCAAGTGTCAGGGTGGCAAGGGTTGGTCTCCGTCCGGTACAAGATAAGAGGGGGGAAAATAATCGCCGATCGATAAATCGGAGATGCAAACACCGCAAACAAATCAGACAATCAAAAAATTCACACCGAAAACAAATTTTTAATTTTTTTGAAATCTGGGCTGTTTCAATACGTGAAACACATAGCGCACCATTTCTAGGCTCTCGGGAAGTTCGAGCCGAAAGGAAAGAGGTCCCCTAGTGTAGAGGGTACGAAATGGGACGACAAATCTCGGAGACAGCTTTCCTCTGATACCAAAGCGGTGAGTTCCCCTCAATGGAGACACTCTCAGTTATGCCATGTCACCAACCTGGAAAGCTACACCTCGGTGCCTTTTGTCATAGTAGGCCTTCTGCCTTGGATGTGCTTCCATGAGGTGCTCTCGGACAATCTTCACTTTGTCCTCTGTCTCCTGGATCACATCTGGGCTGAACTGTCTCGGATCAGTTCAAAGGTGTCCTGCACTTCCGGCCATACAACACCTCAAAGGGTGCTTCCTGCAGACTTGCCTGATAGCTGTTGTTGTAAGAGAACTTAGCATGAGGAAAACATTCCTCCCATTTCATGCCAAAGGAAATGACACAGGCTCGAAGCATGTCCTCTAGGATTTGATTCACACGCTCAACCTGCCCACTGGTCTGAGGGAGATACGCGTTACTGAAAACAATCTTTGTACCCAATGCCTCTTGGAAGTCCTTCAAGAAGTTTGATGTGAAAATTCTTCCACGATCAGAGCTTATCTTCTTAGGGATGCCGTGCAAGGAAACAATTCTCGCGGTGTATAACTCTGCCAACTACATAGCTGAAATAGACTCCTTGACAGGCAGAAAGTGGGAAACTTTTGAAAAGTTATCAATGACAACGAAGATATTGCATTATTTCCCTTTTGTGACCTTGGAAACCTGGTGACAAAGTCCATCTCAATTTGATCCCATTTCCACTCCGGAATCTCAAGTGGCTAGAGTAGCCCTGCAGGCTTTTGGTGTTGTGCCTTCACTCTCCTTCACACATCACACTAAGACACGAAACGGGCAACATCCCGCTTCATACGAGTCCACCAAAAGCTTTTCTTGAGATCGTGATACATTTTAGTACTGCCGGGGTGAATCGATAGCTTGGAATCATGGGCCTCCTTCATGATGACCTCTCTGAGATCTCCGTCCTTGGGAACAACAACTCTCTCCTCGAAGAACACGGTGCCGTCATTATGCACTGAAAAGAAACCGTACTTGGGCACTGAGGCTGCAATACCCTGTTTGATCTTTTGAATCATTGAGCTGCCAGACTGAGTTTCAAGGATCTTTTCATGGATAGTTGGCTCTACCGCAAGGTTGGCAAGGTGGCCTGCTGGAACTAGATCGAGATTGAGCCCGTGAAAGGACTCACACAAATTAGGGTGGATCTTCTGCACTTGGATATTATTGCAATCGCCCTTCCGGCTCAGCGCATCAGCTATGACATTCGCCTTCCCAGGCTTATACTGAATATATACTGTGTACTCAGTAATGGTTTTGAGCCATCTTCTCTGCCTCAAGTTAAGATTTGGCTGAGTGAACAAGTACTTCAGACTTTTGTGGTCGGTGAACACATCCACCTTCCTCCCTAAGAGGAGGTGTCACCAAGTGATCAAGGCGTGCACAACTGCTGCAAGCTCCAAGTCATGCGTGGGGTAGTTCCTCTCACTCATCTTCAACTGCCGTGAGGTATAGGCCACAATGTTTTTGCCTTGCATCAAAACTCTACCTAGCCCTTGCAATGAGGCATCACAAAACACCTGGAAAGGTTTTGACTCATCTGGCGGTGTGAGAATTGGAGCTGTGGTAAACTTCTTCTTCAACTCCTCGAAGGAAAACTAGCAAGCTGGTGACCAAGTGTATCGTTTGCCTTTGCACAATAATTTCGTCATTGGCTTTGCTATTTTGGAGAAATTCTTCACAAACCTCCTGCAATAGCTGGCGAGGCCGAGAAAACTCCTTAGCTGCTTCACATTCTTTGGCGGAGCCCATTCTTGAATAGTGTGGACTCTCTCTGGATCAACCGCGATACCTTCTCCTGAAATGACTTGGCCAAGAAAGTTGACCTTGTCGAGCCAAAACTCACACTTGGAGAACTTGGCATAGTACCAGTGCTCTCTCAACTTCTGCAACACCAAGCGAAGATGTTCCTCATGTTCAGCCTCTGACTTGGAATACACAAGTATATCGTCGAGGTAGAGGATGACAAATACATCGATCCACTCTTGAAACAAAATGTTCATAGCTCTCATGAAGGTTGGAGGGGCGTTTGAGAAGCCAAATTTCATGACTGTGAACTCATACAGTCCATAACGTGTGCTGAAAGCGGTCTTGGGGATATCTTCTTCTCAAACTCGAATTTGGTGATAACCCATCCACAAGTCAAGCTTGGAAAGCACCTTTGCCCCATTCAGCTGTTTGAACAGATCATTGATGCGGGGTAAAGGGTACTTGTTCTTGATGGTCTTTTTATTTATGCCACGATAGTCCTGGACCAACCGTCTAGACCCATCTATTTTCTTCACAAACAAAGATGGGGCACACCAAGGGGAAGTGCTCGCGCGGATGAAACCCCCTGCCTCCAACTCTGTCAATTGCTTCTTCAGCTCAATCAACTCCTCCGAACACATCTTGTACGGATGCCGAGAAATCGGTTGTGTACCAGGCTCTAGCTCAATAACGAACTCAATAGCTCGAACTGGGAGAATACCTGGCAACTCCTCTGGGAAGACGTCTGGAAACTCCAAGACAACTTTGACTTCTTCGAGCAAAGGTGCGACTCCTGCGTTCAGGGCATACAACTGTGCTGTTCCTGCCATTGAGCCACAAGTCTACAAGATTTATGCACCTGAATCATGTGTCAACTTCACGAATCTTGAAGTACATTCAATGTTGGCTTTGTGCTGCACAAGCCAATCCATGCCCAAGATGACATCGATGTCGGAACGGGTCAACACGATCAACGAAGCTGAGAAGGGAAGTCCCTGGATATGGATCTCCACATCTGGGACAAAGGCAGATGTATTTGTCTTGGAACCCGGAGAAACAATAGATAGTTGCTGAGATAAACCTTGCGGATGTAACTCAGCACGCTCAACAAATTCTCTGGAGAAGAAAGAGTGGGAAGCTCCAGAATCGAACAAAACTGTCGCAGGAACTGAACTAACAAGCAACCTACCAATCACAATCTCTAAAGACTGTTGAGAATCTTCCATCGTCACGTTGTTAACTCGAGCTGCACGTGTCTGGGCCCTCACCATCGCATTTCTTGGAGTAGAGCGAGGTGGGGGCGGTGGGAGCTGAGCAAAGCGTGGGTCGGTACACTTGGGAGAATTGTTCCCTGGCTGTCCACACTTGTAGCAGATCACTCCCGACCTGGGCTGGGGCTGCGGCCTGGGTGGCCTCGCGTGTGGTAGTGTAGAGCGAGGGAGCTGCTGAACTGGGACGGGAGGGTGGGAAAAAGTGAGGACAAGTACCCCCCTCGGCTGGAACTGCTGTCTCTGTGGTGGCGCCTCTGTGACCCAAGTCTTCTCCTTCTTATGGACCATCACTGCCGAGTTGTACTCTCGCTGTCACTTCCTCTCTGCGTTCCAATCTGCCTTTGCTAACTCATGTCGGCTCACTCTGTCGACAAACTCCGAGTACAACATAGCGTTGCACTGGGTGAGTTCATACTTGATATCTGTGCTGAAACCCCTGCGGAACCTAGCAATCCACTTGGACTCTGTGGAGACCTCCTCAGGAGCGTACCTGGCGAGCCTGACGAAGGCCAGGTTCTACTCCTAGATTGACCTCTCACCCTGTCTCAGAGCCAGGAACTCCTCTCTCTTCCTCTCCATCAAGCCACTCGGGATATGCGCTGCTCTGAAGTCTCTGACGAAGTCCTCCAAAGTGATCACAGCATTGCCTCTGTTGCCCTTGTAGGTAGTGTACCAGCTGCCTGCTGCACCCCGAAGCTGGAAGGAGGCGAAGGTGACGTAGTCGACTGGCATGACGGTGTTCGCGTTGAAGTGCTTCTTGATATCTGCCAACCAATCATCCGCCTCCAGAGCGTCTCGGGCCTCTGAGAACCTGGGGGTTGATAGCGAGGAACTGCTGCAAGGTCGTGTGCTGTGGTCTATCGTTCCTCTGGGAGGTCTGGTTCTAGAGCATCTGCAAGATCGCAGCTGTGCCTTGAGCCACTGCGGCCACAGCCTCCTCAAGGATAGGTTTCTCCGGCGGCGCCATTTTCCCTCTCGGCATTCTGTATACAGGGACACTTATGAGAACAGGGCAGAAATATTGATGAAACCAGAAGATAAAATAATATTGAAAACAAAACTTCCTCACGAGGTATGAGGAATCCAAAAGCTGAATATCCACCAATATTAACCCGGAAATACGAAAGCTAGGTGCTACCAGAATTCCCAAACCGAGATCATCTGAATCCAAGATAATAATCTGCTAGCGAGCACACAACAATATATACGAGTGGTTGAAGACCTGAACGTTGAGACATCTGCCCTAAGCGGCCCGCCGAAGCGGTCTCCTATAGGGGGAGGAACCACATCCGTAGGATGCCAACCATCACTGTATAGGAGTTTCACCTGAGGTACGCCGTTAGCAAGGTGGAGCTGTCAACCCCAAGTAGCGGCTCAGTGTTCTCAACGTACGCCAACCCTTCTCATCATTAGCAAAGAATTATAGAGAAATCAGAGTCCCATGTAAACGAGAACCTAGTTTTTGTTGAATAAGGTGAGTTGCAGAGAGAAAACATCATTTCACTTGCTCACGGAAAAGGGGGTGGGAGCGTGGGGTAAGAAGAAAAATAAAGAGTTCCTACTCTCCGATTTTTGCTTAGTAACTACAAAATAGTTTCTAGACTCGACTTCGGCCAGTAAGGGGTCCTACAGTCATTCCTGCTCTAATACCAAGTTGTTAGGCTCGCGATACGGTAGCATCTCGAGTTAGACGCTTTTGCATCCGAATTGAGATGGGAGCGCACAACTAGCCACCGGCGCACGAAGCTCGTACTCGTTTTGCTGCCGGATTCTCGACAACAGGTAATAAGTGCATGAACATAAACTAAGACATAAATATATAGGTCCAAGGCATACAGTTGCCAATGGTATTATTACATCATTCAGAGACCTCATGGTCCAACAGTACATCACATCATCATCCTCAAAGACACACACATCCGAGTACAGACAAGATGCAAATTGCCCTAGACAGGGCTACACATAAAGATGTCGTCCACCCACGGATCGTCGAAACCCAGCTGTAGGTCTACTGCGCGAAGTCGTCGTCGTCCTCCTCATCCGGTGGAACCTCCACGAAGTACTTGCTGGTGCTCGTGTCGAAGTAGTAGTCTGAATGCCAATCATTTGTACATAGCGTGATAGAATTACGCAAGGGGTGAGTATATATCAATACAGTATAACTAACTTCTCACGGTACGGAAACGATAGTGGTTGAGGTTGCAGACGCACTAGCATATGTGAGGTGGCATCAATAAGGCTCTATTTGTTGATGATCGCATCAATAAGGCTCTATTTCACCTACTAACGTCAAACATAACACAACCTTGTCCCCTCTTTGTAGCTCTGGACGAAGAAGAGCAATGAAGGAGACTCACATGTTGGAAAATTTGAAAGCATGATTAAGTTGATGTTATTCTATGAACAAGACGTAGGTTTTGAGTCGTCCATAACCGTGGACACGGCTTTTCGAAAATATTTAACCCTGCAGGGGTGTACCAACTGCCCATTATAAGCTTTGCATGTACGTCCAGTTCCCACTTGGCTGTGTGTAACGCTTGAAACTCCAGTATGTTAGAGTCCCTCTAACTAACAACGCGCAATTTCGGGTGGCCCCCGGCGAGTCGATATCCAATCCAAAAGCCGACCGAGCTCTCGGATCGACCTCTTCCGTCTCAACAGGGTTTGGGTTACCGGGACACCTCATGTGAGGGCCCGGGCCCTCGCCGGTCAATCTTGGACCAACAAAGGAACCATGTCCTCGCTGGTCCGGGGTGGTTGTAAAACTACTATGGTACCAAACAAGCACGCACACGTTTGCAAATAGTAAATCAGCTTGGGCCACCACTGGAACTCTTTGTATCTAGGTAGGTAAGACAAGGGGACCCCATAGAATCCCACACACGATTTGGAAGGCTCAATCAAAGAACCAATACCCGAAACTCGGATCCTAAGTGACTCGAATGAAATAAAACACCTGGCGGGAATAGCCTGGTCTTTCATCCTTCGTCAAATATAAGTTAACATCATATTAATAAATATCAACCAATTTCTGATTATAACATGATAATCCATCCAAGCAACAATGGGTATAAGCAGCAGGTAAGGTTTCCTACACATACTAAGCAATGGTTAAGCAAGAAAGTTACATAGCCAAACAAGGTTTTGCTAGGATGTAGGGGCATGGCTGTTTGGGTTTATTTGAGAGGCACATGTATATGGTGGTAGGATCAAACAACCATTCTAAATACAGCTAGGGAAGCAAGCTGAAAACTATAAGGAATTATATATAAACCCCTTTGCCTGGGTAGGTAGTTGACGGAGCAGACGCAGCAGGGTCCTCGTGCTCGGTGTCGGACAGCTCCACATAAGTCTCTTCGGCAAGCTCAGGCTCTAACGTACGGTGTCGGCAAAGAGAAACACCACATATAAGCACCGGGATCACAGATGCACAAGCATGATTGCATGTTCAAGTTTAAGGCATGGTGTGACCCTAGCTAGTCAAGTTTAAATAAAGATCGCGACGACACGTCAACGATACTCCATATGCAATTATTAATTTAATGGCCTTGGTCATGACCTTAAGTTTAGGTGTAAGTGACATGGATTACATGACATGGCATAAACATGAAGGAATAAAAGAATGCATGACAACGTTAAAAATAAACTAACGATTCCGGAGGCGGAGGAGTGTCGACGAAGGTTGACACCGGACAACGTTTCAACAACTCAAAGTTGTGAAAGGAAGAGACATAAGTTTGCAAAACTTGTTGTGAAGAAAAAGATATGCTATCATGTAACAACATGATGGGGGGGTTTGATTGGAAAGGATCAACACGGTGATAAGATCTGATATGAGCTAGAGATTTGAAAGGAAGGAAGAAGAAAAAAATGGTGGAACATGTGAATATTGTATACATCACCAAATTTTGTGTTGCACAAAACACAAAATTGGTAGCACCATTAAATTCCTTGCAACTTTCTACCCCAAAATCATGTACAACATGTTGGCATTTGGGCAAGCATTCAAAAGTTGCAAGTTTTCTGAATTTTGGAATCCAACAAAAAAAAGAAAAGCATTGTACAAAAAAAATAAGGGGAAAACACCTCTGAGCTGCCCTCGGGCAGCTCTGGCCCAACTGCTGGACCAGCAGCCCACTGACGCTGCTGCTCCGCGGGGTGCTACTGGGCTGAGCCCAGCTAGCTCACGGTGGCATGAGCTACTGACCAAAGGGCCCCACCTGTCAGGCCCTGCGATCAAATAAGAAAAAGGGGGCACTTGCGCTGGCTGGGATTCAAACCCACGCCTCTCCACTGCACCCAAACTCCCTTGCCATCGCGCTATCGAAAGATTTCTGAAAAACAGAAGACACAACAAGGATAAGAAGTGGCTACACGATTTTTTAAATTCAGACCGATCCTGAACCCGTTGAAGGTGAGTTATCGTGGCGAGGCTGGCCTCACGCACACGACGCCGGCGACGTTGCTGCTACCTGGAAACGAAACCTGGCACTTACGGCTACACGGGGGTGCACTTCCCGACCACTGGGAGGCCCCGGTGAGGTATTGGGCTCACCGGAAACATCACGGCGGTGAAAAGATCCAACCTTCAGAACACACTCACCAGTGACGTTTTCCGGCGACACGAGCGTCGCACGCAGTGCAACTTCGGCACCACCGCGACGTCAAAACGCAAGGGGGTGCATCCATGTATCCATGGGCGCTTGGATCTGGCCACGACAACGCCAAGGAGGCACCTTACCTCGCCGGAATTATCACTGCGGCACTACAGATTGTCGAACACCGACAGAGACGACGAAAGAGGAGGTGACGAGTCCAAGGTGGCTCCTTGGCCTCCCTCAGCGCGTCCAGAAAATGACCAGCACACGCGCGCGTGCATCAGGGACATGCCATGGGCACGGCGACTACGAATTCCACGGCGGCAACGACAATCGCGGCGGCGGCCTACGGCTATGCGAGGGACTCCTATGCGCTTGACGAGAGATGGAAGGCGGAGGAGTCACAGCTCACCTTGGGGGCTCGGAGATGACCTCGAGCAAGCCGTGGAGGAAGGAGTCGTTCCGGCCGGCGTCGAGGAAGAAGAAGAACCGTGGCTGTCGATGGTGACTCAAGCTCGAATCGCGAAGTGCAGCTCGTCCTGCACGTCGGGAAGAGGACGGTGAGGTGCTGGAAATGATGCAGACGAGTGCACGTTCAATAGCGAGGAAAGACGACGGAGAATCGCACGTCGGGCTCACCGGAGTCAGGCGGAACAGGGGAGGACCCCGACGTCCATGGTGGCGGCGGCGCGATGAATTCGAGGGGGGAACTGGACGCTAGGGTTCCCGGAGGGGCTGGGAGCCGCAGCTTATAAGGGGGAGGCCCCTTGCCACGTCGACGGCCGGACTGCCGTCGTGGCTCGCCGCTGTGAGATGAGGGAGGAGGGGACCTCTCCACCCTGGTAAGGCGACGTGGGAGAGCCTTCCGATTGTGATCCGACGACCAATCTTGCTCCTGCGTACCGGTTCGCCCCACTGGGCTAGAGCCCGAGAAAAGGAAGCCCAGGTGGGCTGGGCTTGGGTGGAGATCCACATAAAGAAAAAAGGGAGGGATTTCCCATTAAAAAATAATAGACAATCCCAGGAGTTTTCCACAGCAAATGGCAAAAGAGAAAAACATATAAAAATATGTTTCTGAATCCTTGCAATATTCCCCATTTTAAAAAAATGGTTTGTCCAATTATTGAGCAACAAAAATGTGGATCCCATTTTGAATTCAAATTCAGTTTCAATAAGAACCCACATTTTTGGGGGAGCTAACATGAAAATGGAAAAATTTCTCCAATACCTCTCTTTAAGCATCTTGGACGATTTGAAAGCAAAATGAAATGAGCCCAAACATAGATGGAAATCAAGATCACCACATGGAATTACATCATCTTGCAACATAACAAGTTTGAAGGCCATTGGAGAAAGTAAAATTACAACATGTTTATTACTTTCACTGGTGGGCTGTTACAGGGAACTCCGTTCAGGACACACATTACGAAACTGCAAGTGCTTCAACAAACTCTCCGAAGAATACGACCGAAGCACCCTACTCGCGCCTCAACCCCTGGCAAACATTCTCCCTGGATAAATAGCAGACAAGTCACCGACGGCCCCTCCCATACCACCAAGACAAGTCGCCGCCGTCCAGCAAAGACACAACACACTCGAAGACAGGGAGAAATACCCACTCGCTCACGGGCGGATCTGCATGATCCTAGAAGGACGCCCCTCCAACAGACAGCAGAAGCAGGTCTCTTGCCAAGTCTATCTAGCAGCCACTTCATACCCCGCAATACTAGTGTTCCTCCGAGGATCAGAGATTGACATAACCTCTTCACGATAAGATCACCCGCTGGCCATCCCTCGACCAAGGCATGCCGCACTGATCCTCGAGGCATGGATTGGGAACTATGACATGTCACACGTACTCATGGACGGAGGGAGCAGAATCAACATGATATTCACCAAAACCCTGGAGGATATGTTCGTCCCAACCTCTATTCGAAATACCTCAAGCACCTCTTTCCATGGGATTGTACCAGGAAAAGCAGTCTACACTCTCAGAAAAATCAGCCTCGAGGTCGTTTTTCAAAACAAAAGCAACTTCAGAGAGGAGACGTTGGACTTTGAAGTAGTCGACTAGAGGTCACAGTACCACGCAATCCTCGGTCGGCCAGCTTTAGCACGATTTATTGTTGTCCCCCACTATGCATACCTCAAGCTCAAGATGCCCGGACCAAGAGGAGTCATCACCATCAGCGGAAGATTCATCAGATCGGATCGTTGTGACAAATAATTCCACAAGATCTATGAAACCTTCGGAGCACATCAGAACCAAGCAACGGTAGACCCGGCGACCACCATGGACTCGCGGTACACCAAGCACTGAAGGACCCACAAGAACCACCAGAGCAGCAGCAACACGATAGAAATCAGCACTTCACGCTTTTCTATCCAGTATCTTAGTCGCACTTTTTAATATCTAGGGCTATGATACGTCCCAAATGTATCTATATTTTCTGCTTGTTCCATGCTCTTTTAGGTGACTTTGCTATGTGTTTTGCTACACTTTCATATCTTTTTACACATATTTGGACTAGCCTACTAACTAAGTGCACCCAGTATTGCTATGCTGTGTTTGCTGGGATCTGATGGATTATGAGATTAAGTTCATATTGTGATAAGTTAGATATTTGGTTCTCCTTTTATATTTATTTCTTGAGTAATTCTTGCATGTTCTCCGTTGCTTTTTATTGGGTTGGCCAAGTAGTAGATAGTAACTCCAAGAGGGAGCGTTATGCTTGATTGTGGGTTCATGCCCCCCGATGTCTATCTTGAGTGATAGAAACATGAGACTAGGGGATGTGTTGTTGCCACCAGGGAGAAAACAACGGTGCTTGTAACCGCGGTTGCAAGGATTGTTTACCTTACACAAAGTTTGTTAATGCAGTTGTCTGTTGCTTTGGGTTTACACTTTGGGTGGGGCTCGCAACTTAATACCAGTGAGATGTTCTGGATAGATATCTCAAGGTGGATGATTAGTGAGTAGATGCAGTTGGATTTCGGTCTACTTGTCTTGGCGTACTGCCCATACTTTTGAGCCTCTAACTTTCTTTGCAGCATAATTAGCATTGCGGTGCGTTTATAATTCTGTCAATTGACCAACTGTAATTTGTTTCCGGGTGGCCGCCTGGGCACCTGGTGGTGGCCCCCCGGCCCTCCTTCGAGGTTCCGGAACCTTCCATTGCGCTGATTTTTTATCCGATTTTCCCGAATTTTTCGAGCACTTTTAATATGGGGGAAATCTGGAATAGAAAAACATCAAAAAAGCAGGAACTGGCACTGTGTTGCACTGAGTTAATAAGTTAGTCCAATTATGATCAAAAGTGTATGAAAGTGTATCTAGATCATAGCAATATCACACAAAACATGCATGGAGCAAGCAGAAATTATCGATACATTTGGGACGTATCAAGATCCCCAAGCTTAATTCCTGCTCGTCCTCGAGTAGGTAAATGATAACAAGCATAATTTCTATGGTGACATGCTAGCAACCATATAAGAACTTTGAAAAGTAAAGATATCAAGGTATGTGATTCAATTCAAGTGATAACATTCAAGAGTCTATATTGGCATTGAAACAAGTAACAAAAGAACATTAGGTGCAAGAGCTCTCGTTGTCCATGACTCGAATGTCTGCAAATGGTGTTTGTGTGCAAGAAGGGGGATAGGGAATACGAGAAAAAGTATTTTTTGTTGATAACTCAAATCTACTAAAGTTTCACACTTGGTCTTCTTTGGAATCTAATCTTGACTCGTCTCCAGACCACTAGCCAGGTACAAGTCAATTTGATCCACTCCTTTTCGATATTTTGAGAACTCATGCAATGGATGAGCGTAAGCATGAGAGTTGACACTTAGGATGGCAAAGAGAGAAATATGGTGGAGGAGGAAGACAAAAAGGTGAGAAAGGCTCACATTAATGAGGACAATCATAGGCGAGAAGGCCAAATGATAGATATGATGTGAGGAGTAGGGATTTCCATGCAACAGATGCACATGTGAGCTAGAAAGCTCTTCAATGGAACTAGTGGGGGTGCATCTAACTTGCTCGATCATGAAGACCTAGATCTCTTTTGAGGAGGCTCATCCTTGGAATATGCAAGCCAAGTTCTATAGTGTGAAGGTCCCCACATAGCTATATGCATGCATGATCATCTCTATGGAGTACAAGGATAAGAGGGAGTACTAGTGTGGATATTTTAAAAGGATAGTAGTGTTGCCCCTTTCTCTCTTTTTATTTTTATTTTTCTCTTTTTTCTATTTTTTTGTATTTTTTTGGTGGCCTCAATGGCTCTTTCTATTTAACTCTCATTTGTCCTCTTTGAGATCTTTTATTTTGTCCACTTTGGGATCTTTTCCTCACTTAAGGGAAACACTCTAATTTACAAGAGGGTATAGAAGATCTTTCACACTTTACAAGGTACTCAAATCATAAAGAAGATGTAGCTATCATGATGTATGCAATGTATGCCTCTGCCAGTGTAGCAGGAACATGTATGACATGCAGATCAAGTCATGAAGAGGTGGATGTTGCATGGCAATATATCTCGGAAAGGCTATGGAAATGCCTTGATAGGTAGGTATGGTGGCTGTTTTGAGGAAAGATATAAGGAGGTTTATGATGATAGAGCGTATCATGCCAAGGGTTTGGATGTACCGGCGAAGGTGGATGCCAACTCTCGGAGTGAGAAGAAGGCAATGCACGGCACGGAAGAGGCTAGCAAATATGAGGAGGTGGAAGTGTCAACTTTCAATACTTACATTAGTCCGAAGAACTCATGCACTTATTATCGGTAACTCTCAATCTAATAAGGAGGTTCACAAAGACACAAGTACCTCGAGGAGGAGTGTATGGGGGTTTGGTTATCCTTGCGCATCCTCGACTCATGGTACGTGAGTGTACTCTAATATCCGATCAAAGATTAGCGATCCATCTAGTAGCTAGAGTTCTCAAGTAGTTCTGTAGGTTTTGAAAATACACACGGATGGCCCAAAATATGACACCTATCACTAATAGGCTGGAGAGCTTGACACCAAAAGTTCAAACATTACTCACATCAATACCTAAAAACTAGTGCAGGTTACTACTAAAATTAAAGAGCAACCTCAATTACCTATTTTCAAGACAAGACACAACTGAGTGTGACAGCCAACTCTCTTAACAAGATAAATATGAAAACTAAATAGAGTTCCAGCAACAAACTAAACAAAAGCCAAGGCTCTTCCTAAAGACAAACTAAAACCAAAACTAAACATGGCAGTAGCTACGAAAAGATAAAGAACACACAACAGTAGAAAGATAAGCATGGAAAATCCTATGATGTGTTCTAGATTGAAGTGGAGCGTGTTTCTCTCCCACACAAAGCAAGCTGGGGTCTAACTTGTTATGAACAGCAAGCAAAGCTAAAGAAAACTAAAAATAAAACCTAAGAGCGGGACGCTCCAAACGTAGCACAGAACGCATAAAGTGATAAAAATATAGTGAGACGAAGGACGAACTGATGATTGTTGATGGAGAAGGGGATGCACGGGGGCATCCCCAAGATTAGACTCTTGAGTCTCATTGAATATTTATTTGGGATGCATGGGGGCATCCCCAAGCTTGAGTACTTGACACTCCCCGATCTTCTTTCATCATCTTCCATCGCACACTTGAAAACTCCCTTCATACATAACTCATCATAAGATGATTAGAGAGGTTAGTACCCTTAATAAAATATTTTTTCCCCACTTGATATAAATATATTCTTCAAGAGATACTATCTCTCAAGATTGCCAACAAGTTTTTGAAAAATAAAGCAAGCTTAAGGTTTGCAAAAGTATGGAGAGGCAAAACGTGGCAGAATCTGTGAAAAACAGAACATCAGGTAGTAGAGAATTTTTTCGGGGCACTTCTACAACTCAAATCAAAAAATTCAGAACATACAAAAGTTTTACAATTGTATAGAGCATGCTGTGTAAAAGATTCAGATAAAAAATATGAACTGGTGATTTGTTCCTATTTTTTCCGTCAAGAAGACAAAATCTGCTTTCTGGACAGCATGTCACAACTTTTGCTTCCTTATCATAAGAGGCTATAACTTGGCACAAAGGTTGAAAATAAAGATACAATGATGTTTCTACAATAGTAACAATCATCAAGACCACTAAAAACAGAAGTAAAAACATCTTGGTTTGCCTCCCAACAAGCGCTTTCTTCTACGCCTTTAAGCTAGGTATAAGGAAAAAGATCAAGTCGTATCAATCGAATCATCATCAAGATCATCAAAAAGCCCTTCAATTGTACAACTAGTATTAAGAGGTTTTTCAAATAAAGGCCTAATGAAGATACTTCTAGGTAGAAAACCAAAAGGCGTAAAATCAATGGGAGTTTCATTTATAAATTTATCAAAGAGAGGTATTTCTTCCAGAGTTTTGACGGTTTCAACTTCCTTGGCAATGAGTGGATTATTTTTGGGTCGGGGAACCTTAGGGACATAATTGAACTTAGGTTCCTTTCTTTCCGGAGTCTCTACCTTTTTTGGTTTGATTGAGGAGAAACTAGTTCCTAGAATATTAATGATTTCCTCAATCTTATCAAGCCTATTCAAATTCCCTTGGTCTTGCGATCCAACTCATTTATCCTAGTTATACTTGGTATTTCTAACTTTATCTTTTCGTGTTTTTTCATAATGTGAGCTAGAGTTATATCTTCTTGTATGCTAGCAACAGGGAGATTTCCAACAAGATTTTCAATAACATTAAGATACTCCCAAATTGGGGCTTCTAGGAAATTCCCGTTGATAGCAGTATCTAATATGAACCTATTCCGAGGAGTAATTCCAACATAAAAAATTCTAAGCAGGATAGTAGTGGATTGCTTCTTGGTGGCTCTTTTTTGAGAATCATTAATTCTATACCAAGAATCTTTTAAACTTTCACCACCTTTCTGTTTAAAGGTGAGGACCTCTGTCTCAAAAAAGAAAAAGGACTAGACATAATGACAGCTAATAGCAAGATAAATAATTTTGTTGTGATTTTTGGTATAAGACACAAAGATAAAAGCTGAAGGTAAACTAACAAGACTACAAAGTAAAGGTAAAAGGTAGTGGGCAACTCCCCTATCTTAGCACACGGAGTCCCCGGCAACGGCGCTAGAAATTTGCTTGATACGCGAGAGAGGATAATTGCTTCTCTCCCTTCGTTGCTTACCCCAAGTTGAAGGTGAGATGCAGGGTAGCGGCAAGCTTCCCTCGGTGAAGATACCAAGGTTGAGTATCGACCAGTAGGACTCTTGAGATGATAAGTAGGTGTCCGCGGCGCAACTGACGTGGACCTGCACACAGACAAAAATAACTTTTCTCCCAACGAAGTTCAAAGAGGTTGTCAATCTCTCCAGTCCTGTTGTTTACAAAGGATCAAAACACAAGGGATAATGATAGGAACTGAAAGTAAAAGCAGAAAAATAAATGAGCGTGTAAACAGTGATGAGAATATGGACCGGGGTTCTGTGATGTTCACTAGTGATGTCTCTCTCCCAAAAGACGATGAAACTGCTATGCGAGGTAAACAAATTACACATGGGCAATTAACAGGATTATAAACGCACCGCAATGCTAACTATGCTACAAAGAAAGGAAGAGGCTCAAAAGCATGGGTGGTACGCCAAAATAAGTAGACCAAAATCCAACTGCATCTAGTACTAATCATCCACCTTGAGATATCTATCTAGAACATCTCACTGGTATTAAGTTGCGAGTCCCACCCAAAGTTTAAACCCAAAGCAACAGACAACTATATTAAAAAACACTTTGCGTAAAGTAAACAATCCTTGCAACCGCGGTTACAAGCACCATTGTTTTCCCCTTTGTGCCAACAACACATCCCCTAGACTCATGTTTCTGTCACTCAAGCGTGTCATCGGGGGGCATGAACCCACAATCGAGCATAACGTTCCCTCTTGGAGTTACTACCTACTACGCGGCCAAAGCAATAAGCAGCAACGGAGAACATGCAAGAATTACTTAGCAACAAAAATATAAAAGATAAGAACCAAATATATTACTCTATCATCCATCAGATCCCATCAAACTCAGGATAGCAACAGCAGAAAGATTACATATGTGCCTCAATCATGTAGGGAAGCTCACGAGGTCTAAACCATGAAGAACAAAGAGGGGAGGAGAACATCGCATAGCTACTGATCACGTACACATGGTCCAAAGGAAACTACTCACGGCACATTTGGGAAGCGTCCATGGTGAAGGGGAAGCTCCCAGAGGTCGATCCTCCCTTCGGCAGGGTTCCGGGAAGAAGTCTGCTGGCGCTCCCGATCTTGGAAGCGTGGCGGCGGCGGAACAGAGGCGAGATCCCGAAAAAGGGTTCTCTTCTCCGAAGTTTCACGTCACGGGGAATATACAAGCGAAGGGGGGCAGCCAGGGGGGCACCAGGAGTCCAGGTGCCCCCTGGCGCGGCCAAGCCCTAGGTCGCGCCAGGTGGCCGCCTGGGCACCTGGTGGTGGCCCCCCAACCCTCCTTCGGGGTTCCGGAAGCTTCCGTTACACTGATTTTTTATCCGATTTTTCCTTAATTTTTGGAGCACCTTTAATATGGTGGAAACCTGGAATAGAAAAACAGCAAAAAACAAGAACTGGCACTGTGGTGCATTGAGTTAATAAGTTAGTCCAAATATGATCAAAAGTGTATGAAAGTGTATCTAGATAAGAGAAATATCACACAAAACATGCATGGAGCAAGCAAAAATTATCTATACGTTTGGGACGTATCAGGACCCCGGTCCATATTTCCACCACTGTTTACACCTCCACTTTACTTTCTGCTTTTACTTTCTGTTGCAATTACCACTACTATCCTCTTGCGTTTTATCCTTTGTAAACAACAAGGCCAGAGGGATTGACAACCCCTCTGTACTCGTTTGGAGCAAAGTTACTTGTTGTGTCTGCAGGTCCGCGTCTTCTGTATGCGCCAGAGCAGCAGACACCTACTTGTCGACCTTGGAGTCCTACTGGAGACAAACCTTGGTATTTTCACTGAGGGAAATTTTCTACTATCTACATCTCAACCTTCCACTTGGGGTAACCATTGAAGGGCGAGAAGTCGTTATTATCTCTTGTACCATCAGGCTACTAAGCCACTATTTCCACATAAGGCTACTTACCCATTAGTGTAAGAACTCCAGGGTAAAGGCAATAAAGAAAGAAGCTTTTTCCAAAGTGCCTTGCACCCGAACTGGCACTTGGGACTGGCGCGACAACATCCACTCCCGAGGCGTTATCCGCACTCGCGACAAAAAATCGATCTTTGCCTGGCACTCGGGGCTCGCGCGACTGTAGCCACCAACGAGGCATTATTCACACTCGCGAAAAAAGATCAATCTTCGCATGGCACTCGGGAGCTCGCACGACTAAAAGCCACCCCTGAGGTGTTACTCGCACTAGCGACAACAACCAGCTAAACACAGAACTCAGGAGCTCGCGCAAACAAGCCACCCCAAAGCGTTTATTCACACTCGTGACCAAAACTAACAGCCAGTCGAAACTCGAGGCTCACGTATAACTTTCACCGCCAGGACGTCCCCTCTACACTTACAGCTCAACAATATTTCAACGAAGCACTCAGGGGCTCATCGGAAAAAGCTCGAAGGAAAAAACTATGACAAAGACCAATGCAACAGAACTATACCAAAGCATCAGAAGAAGTACCACATATTCACAACAATACCAACCACATCCTACCAGATATACACCAAGCCAGTCATATACATCAGGCTCTTCCTTCACCTTATAATGAGCGCGAATCGTGTACTCAATCTCCTCCAAGATTTTTTCAACTATAGTCTCATTAGGAGCATCCGCCTCTGTAAGATGTTTGTCCATCCACTCGTCTCTGCGAAGAGGCAGATCTTTTGCCACTGTCATAAACTATACGCCTGGTCAGTGGGATAGCACAAACGCAAAGGCACAGCGAGCACCCGCATGCATCTGATTCCTCACCATTTCACGAACTTCTTTTGGATGGGCAAACCGCAAAAAGAGGTCTTCCAGTTTATTCGGAGCATCATTCAAAGGAAAAAGCTCGCCATAGACCACTCGAAGGACGCGCTTGCAGATGTCAATAGCCTTGGGGACCATACCAGCCTGCTCGCGCAAAAGGGAAAAAGCGCGAGCCTTGTCCTCATACGCCTAGAAAGGATTCTTTTCCCGAACAGACGGATCATCAAGATGGGACATCTCCGCCTGCACCACCTCAGTTTCACGACGCCCATTACCAGATACAACTACAGTAAAAACAGAAGCATTCATCCCAAGAACATCACAACGAGACAAAGGGAAGCACTCGGGGACTCACCTTTCATCACATTAACCAGTCTGGGCATCCAATCACACAGGGCTTCTATAACGCCATCGTCCCGCTCGCGCTTCGAACGCTCCACTGCGGCCACTACGTTCACTCGGACCAAAGCCTGCTTAGCATCCTTCAGCGAACGCGGAGGGACTCGTAAGCGTCCTCCCTCGCATCCTCTCGCAAAGCACTCCACAAGCGCACAGTGTTAGTTCAGTCCTAAAGCAAAGAAGAGGTGCACATCAAACACTTAGGAACGACGCCCGGGGGCTCATAAATTAAGTTAAACAGGATCCTCACAAATCAAAGGAATTCATTACAAAAAGTGCCCTAACGGATACAACAACTATGGGTGTAGCAAGACCTAAAACTACTCCGCCTCCTCCTGAGCGCGAGCATGCTCTTCCACAATTTTCTGCAGACGATGCGCCAAATCGGTGGCCCCAAGCCCTTCCTCCTCGGTACAATCAGGAATAGTCGACACCATGACATCGAAATCAATGGATACGCCATGGACCATAAGAACCATGAATGCAGTCTCAAGACCACTCACCACGTTGCCGTGAGCGAAGGACTCCAAGAAGCTGTCGTCCTTGTCAGAGGCACCCGCCAGTGCACCAAGGCCCTGGGGCACCTCAGCCTCCGGGAACACGACATCATCCAGAACATCGACGATGGCCAAGGCCTCTCCAACCGCAGCCTTCGCAGAATCTATATCGCCCTCCACGACATTCACAGCACCGCGGAGAGCGTTGGAGCCCTCTGAAGCAACGACAAGAGCCTCGACACCGACAACACCTGCAACAGATGCACTCGTCAATACGACACAAACACCAAATTGATTAGCAAGAATAAGAAAGGAAGGACAAGTTACGTGCAAGAGCACTCGCGAGGTAGCGAAGACGTCCAGCCTCAGAAGTTTCGGTATGCTCTAACTGCCCCAACTTCTCCTCCACCTGAAAAACACGCTCAGCCTCGCCACGCTGCGACTCGAGATCTCGCTCCTTCGATGACAAGTCACTGGGAAGCAGCGCTACCTCATTCTCCAATTCTGCAACTAGCTTTTTGCGGCCCTCTTTCGAGCTGCAACAGAAATTTGACACCGTAAGCGCCGTCAACAATATCACGAACACACACAGAAGCAAAAGACATAGTACCAGCCATTTGGCCTAGCTTGGCTTGAGCCTCGTCCCAACCAGCTCGATACAGGTCAACCTCGTTCAGAACGCACTCGCATACTTTAAAGAGTTTCTACAAAAGCAGAATATTCAAGTCAACTCAAGTTGTAGATGGAATTAAAGGCTACGCTCAACCACAAGTGGTTGCACGCAGCCTCAGGGGCTACTCCCATCGGAAGCGTTGTCGCGCACCCGACGTTTTACAAAGACAAGAACCATGGAAACATAACTTAGACCAGACAACTTACTTGATGAGTCATGCGATCAAAGAAGGTTGCTTTATCCTCCACCGAAAGGCACTCCTTCTCAAGAGCACATTAGGCTGGAATAGAGGGAGCAGCAGGCGCGGCCGGGGCACTTGTAGATGGTGCAGGCTCAGCGGCTGCCTGACCAGAACCTTCAGAAGGGCCCCTCGGAGGAACGACACTTTCCCTTAGCTCGGGAGGAGTAGGCAGAGGCCTCGGCGCACGCTCCGGATCAGGTTCCGAAGTAGTCGCCGGAGGAACAGACACAGAAGCACTCACACCAATAGAGGAAGACGCGGCAGATGGATTCCTACAAAAACTTTCAATCCGGACAAGCAAACCAGGGAAGAATGGAAAAAACAACAAAGTTCTAACAATAACCTAGCGCCGGCAGCCAACAGCCAAAGAGCGAAGACTTTCTTCAACTTTTTCCGCCTGTCTCTAGAAGCGCGAGGAATGGCATTAGAAGCACTCGAAGCACCACCAACAACGCCAGGGGACGATGACTCCTCGACAAAAACCGGCGTTGGCTAGCGAGACCGTTTGTACCGCTAGTTCAACGGGACTCGATCCTCATCATCACCCGCGGTAGGATGAACGGCAGCATGTCCATCCAATGACTGGCCAACAATTTTTTCCCAAACGTGCCGCCGGAATCGGCGCCTCGTCCTCGACCTCCTACATATCAACAGCCCCAGGCTGCGGAGGATTGTCAAGCAGATGCACATGGTCCTGCAACACAGCAACGGAATAAGTATTCAAAGTTAGATAAAAAAAGCAAAATACAAAAAAACGCATCCACATAAGGATTTGTAACTACGGAGGTGGGTGTTCGGCAGAATAAGGACTCACAGAGCTCTCCAGGATAGCGCTCGAATACATAGTAATCCGCTGCAGCCGAGACACGAGCTCGCGACTGGAAAAGTTCTCCGGCAGATAACTCGTCGGGTCCCCAACCCTAGCATATCACCACATGGGCTGCACTCGGCGTTGCAGCGATTGCACGCACCATTTCACAAAAATAGAAACAAGTTGCACTCCAGTCATACGCTCCTTCAAATCGGCGACCGATCGGGCCATCGGTTCCACCACCTCCAGTTCAGCCGCCGACATCTCATGCCCCCAAGTGGACTGCTTAATCGCTCGAGCCGCAGGGTCAAACGTAGCTAACCCATACATTTGGCGCACGACAGCCTGATATTTCACATAAAACCACTTCTTCCGCCACCCCTGGACAGAATCCAGCTTCTTCAAATTGAAATATGCCTTTTTGTCCTTGATGGACATGGTGATGCCCCCAACGACATACTCGGCATTAGATCTCTTCACATTGAAGAGGTGCCTCCAGAGACCCCAATGAGGATATATCCCGGAGAAACATTCACATAGAGTAATGAAGCACGCTATGTGAAGAACCCCATTAGGGGGTAAGGTCATGAAGCTGCGCCTAATAGACGAACAACAATACGCGAACAAACCGATGAACAGGAAGTGAGAAGCCACGATGCTCGAAGCTCTAGAAACTTACCCGCTCATCCTGATGGGTTGCGCATGCACCTCCTCTTCACCAAGAATCCGAACGGCGTCCTCCGCCACAAGTTTGTCCGCCCTGAGAGTAGCCAAATCGGCATCCTTGAAGCATGATGATTCCCACTGACCGGTGGGCCATTTAGCAGTCGTCGCCTCTCTCTTCGACATGGTGTCTTGCGCACAAGAAGAACCGAAGAAATAAGGAAAAGCGAAGAACGAGGATGCAGAGGCAAGAAAACACAGGAGTAGAGAAGACGAAGGAAAGCGAGAAGGCACGGGTGGGGTAAAATCCCAATTTACTAATCGTTTTCTTTATATACACAACAATGAAAGCCCATCTTCCCCTAGTTCACATTGACGCTGAATCGCCGGGGCACAATCTCTCACCATGCGGCATGGAAATCTCAACCGGCGCAGTAACAACGCCTTACATTATGCACGAAAAACAAGGAACCACCATCATCCCATGCAAAATTACCACAACATGACACGTCAAAATTAACTTCTGCCGCAGCATGCGCCTGTTCATAGTTGTCTCTTCCTCCGTGACGTCCCATCCTCGGAGGCGTCGCTCTCACGCTTTGTGGACCAAGGTCGCATTGACCATTATTGGGACTACTTTCCAACCAGTTGACCCCCTGTATCCTCTCTTTTTCAGTAACAAGATCTCTTTGATTTGATTACATCAAATAAACTCCCATCGGGAGCATACTGCTATCCCCAAGAGGTTCCAAGGTAACTCGCAAGCACCTTATGAAGTCTTGAGTACTTACTTGCCCCACTTGAGTACTTACTCGCAAAATTATACAAAAAAGTAAACTCTAAAGATCGACGGACCGACTCGTCGAGTGACTACTCAAAACTTCACCAGGTCATAATTCATACTAAGAGTTCACCTTTTTTTACCAAGTGGATGCATTCTATATAGCACTCAACCTTATTTCGGACCTGGGTTGCGATACTACCACACCCTAGAAGCCACGTGGACTCACGTGTAGGTAAGACCGTGAACTATCGGCCAGACTGGGACTTGCCGCAGCGCGACTTCACTCCCATTTGTTTCCCTGCCCGAGTGTATGACAGGAAAATCCTGACGAACGCGTTGGGGAGATTTAGCAGTTAACTGTCGATATTGATCTTGTAAGCCCTCGACGGCCTGCACCTCACTAGACAACAGTTTCGCCAAGTTCGTGTCGGGGGACTCGAGCTTGATTGGACTACTGTGGTATTTGTCGGTAGTGCAATTCGGTTGGTCTCGATCAGTCGGGTACTCGGGCCCTTTAGTTTAGCATCCCTCTCAAAACTTACAAAATATGTTATGCAATCATCATGCAATTCATACAGAAGCGACATGAACTACAACAGCTGACGTAGATTGGAGTCCCTGCGCGACTCTTCGAGTCACCCGGGCACTCGGGGGCTACTGACGACGGGATACCCCTACAACTCCTCACCGTGAGTGTACTTGGTGCGTGTCATAGCTGGAGGCCCACAGGAGGCCCAATATTGATCCACCCGAAGCACCAACGACAATGCCGACATGGAGTCCCAAACCGACATTGATTCCAACACTACTAGAAAAAAAGGCTATAGCTAATATCAACATTAATGGCGCACTATTATTGTGGGGCGCCATTGCTATATAGCAATGGCGCACCACTGTTAGGTGCTCCATTGCTATTTTTTTACTAATAGCGCACCGCTAAAAAAATGCGCCATTGCTATTTTTAAACTTGGTTGACCATATCTGCCAGACTTACCAATAGCGCACTATACTTATATGCGCAATTACTATTTGAATGTGGGTAGCGCACTACATCTATGTGCGCCATTGCTATTTAAATGTGAGTGTTGCACCGTACTAGCGCGCCAGTGATATGCGCTGACAGCTCGCATATGGCCCAGCCCCACCCTGCCACCCACGTACCACACCACGCACATGCCCGGTCCACCCTGCCACCCACCACACCACGGACCAGCATGCACAACGCGCTAACAGCCACCTGGTCCTTTAATTAATTTCACTTCTCAATCCTCTCCAACCGCACGAGATCTCCCTCCTCCACCTCCTCATCCAAATCCTCACCCCAATTAATCCGCATCACAGTCCCTCGCGAGCTCCTCAAGGCCGAGTCCGCCGCCACCTCCACGCTCTCCTACGGCCTCGAATGGATCTCTGCCAAGGCGTCCCCTCCACCCTGCCCGCCCCGCTCTCCACCTCCGCCAAGTACTCCGCCGGCCTCCCTGCGCTCGTCCACGGGGTCCTCAAGCGCGCCAACGACATCGTCGGCGACCTTCTCGTGTAGATCGACGCCGCGGGACGCGACCGCGACCGCGCGCGCGGTGTCATGGACCGCTGCAACTACCAGATCGCCATCGAGGTGTCCGAGCTCGAGGCGGTCGTGGCGTACAGCGCTGCCGAGTCTGAGGAAACAAGAGTTTTGCCGTCAGCTTCCAACTTAGCCGTCAGCTTTCTATCGGGGCTGACGGCAAAGATTGCTATGACGTCAGCTAGAATAAAAGCTAACATCAAAGAATTAGCTGTTGGAAAAAAAAGCTCTGCCGTCAGCTGTTTCAAAGCCGTTAGCTGGCTGACGGCAAAGTCTCACCAGGCTGACGGCAACACGGCGACTGACGGCCTACATGGACCCGGGCCCACCACGTGCCAAGGGATAACGGGCTGGCGCGTTGCTGTCTGCCAGCTGACGGCAACGGGCCTTTGCCGTTAGCTGCCTGACGGCAAAGCACCAGCGCCGTTAAGTGCGTGTGCTAGCCCTATTCTCTCTCATTTCTCTCGCGCCCCTCTCTTTCTCCCGTGCTGCCACCGTCGCCGCCAGGGACCTCGTCGTCGCTGCTCCTAGGTCCACTGCTCCCCGTCGAGCTCGTCGCCCCCGGCCCGGATCCAGCCCTCGCCGCCACCTCCCCCGACTGGGACCTGAAGTCGCGGCCGCCACCTCCCGCGACCCGGATCCAGTCGCCGCCGTCACCTCCCCTGGTCGCCGCCGCTCACCCTGCCACCGGCTTCCTGCTCGGCTCGCCCTCCCCCTCTAGCTCTTGGCAGCGCCGCCGCTCTCCTCTCCCCCAGCCGTCCACCCCCCTGGTGAGCAACCCCTCCATTTTCTCCATTTTTTATTTATTTTGTATTCATTTTTGTTTCTATTTAATGTTAGTAGATATTTATGTTAAATTTTAGTTAGGTTATCAGTAGTTAGTTAAATTTTTAGCTAGCTAGATCTGTTAGTAGATTAGGGCTAGGGTTTTTTAGATTTAGAAATTAGTTAGTATACTAATTAGGATTCAATTTTGTTTCTATTTATTGTTAGTAGATATTTATGTTAAATTATAGTTAGCTTATAATTATTTATTAAAAAAATTAGCTAGCTAGATCTGTTAGTAGATTAGGGCTAGGGTTTGTTAGATTTAGGAATTAGGTATTACTAAATTAGGATATATAGTTAGTACTGTTAGTGGGCAAGATCTCTTATTTATCTAACAAAACAAAAGGAAAAAAGAGTAGGAAAACAAGAATAAGAATTATAAGAGAAGCAGTATGTATGTTAGAAAGAAATAGAAGTTAAAAAAAGGTATGAATGGAAAGGAAATAAAAGAAATAAATAAATGGAAGTAACAAATGTTAGGATTTCTAGATATATTGGAGCTTAGAATTTTGTTGCTAAGGTTGCCTTATTTAATTGCATAGGTTCCCGTGACTAGCACTGTTTCCTACTGGGGACGCCAAACGTCTCTCTCCTCTTAGTTTCACCCTACCTTAGTTTCACCCTACCCAAAAGATAGGTGTATAGCTAGTTCTTTCCTTCTCAACTCATGCAAGTCACGTAACCCATATGCGTCTCCCGCTCGAAACATTCCATTTATAAATATGCATTCATTTGCATATTTATAATTGAATTCTTTCGAATCGTCCAACATTATCCATGGACAGCCCGAGTATGTGTAGATTGGGTTCATTTCCCCAGATATGCTCTCCTACGGATCGGACGCAGGATTTCGTCAGCGCCATCTTGTTGTTCTCCGGTACACATCCTCTCGGTTTATGCTGAGACGTGTATCAGGAGAACAGCGGGGACGTGCTGTCGAAATTTTGCGTCGGATCGGGAGGAGAGCATGGGGAAATGAATCCAATATGCACATACTCGGGTGGGCTTAGGACCTATCTTTACCTATTAGCTAGTGTGCATATGTCGTATCACCTTAATTAATTATATGCCTTCTGGTGTTAATTTGTACTAGCTAGCTAGCCAGAATGAATGATCGTGCGTGGATGTACACCGGTCACCCTAGTCAGAAAAATATGACTGAGGAATGGTTGACCAAGACCGAGGAGTTCCTAGAGGTTGCATTTAGTGCTGGACAACCAAGAACATGGTGCCCCTGCACTAGATGTAAGAACTATTCACAACAGACAAAGGATGTAATGGGTAAACACCTGCAAATGCGTGGTTTCATGCCTGATTATACGTTGTGGTCATTTCATGGCGAGTCGGCCCAACGTGACAGACATGAGGTAGTGCGTCAGCGCATTGATGATTGTGGTACAGGGATCGAAGACATGGTCAATGACTACAACGATGCTCGTCATGAGGACGAAGAACCGGAGGAAACTGCCAAGGCCTTTTATGCCATGCTAGAGTCTTCAAAACTCCCACTGCATGCGCACACCAAGCTTTTTCAACTAGATGCCATCGCACAAACAATGGCTCTTAAGGCACAATTCAACTTGCCCAGAGACTGCTATGATGCGATGATGACCTTATTCGGGTGCTTTCTACCGGATGGTCATATTATGCCTGCAAACCTATACCACTCAGACAAAATACTCGGTGCACTAAAGATGCCCATCGAGCGGATACATGCTTGTGAGAAAGGATGCGTCTTATTTAGGCATGAGTATGCGGATGATAATTATTGTCCACGCTGCAAGTCCTCCAGGTATATTGTCGTAGACAACGGTCTTGGTGAGAAGACGCAGAGAAAAATACTTGTAAACATTATTCGGTACCTACCGATCTTACCAAGACTTCAACGGATTTACATGCTTGAAGAAACAACAAAACAAATGACATGGCACAGAGATGGAATTAGACGTGCTACAGATGAATACGGGAATTTGAAGTTGACCCACCCCTCTGATGGTGAAGCGTGGAAGATGTTCAATGAAATACATAAACAAGGTAAAGCCAAAGACCCAAGAAACGTGGCACTCACCATTAGCCTCGATGGGTTCAATCCTTTCGGTATGACGGCAACCCAGTATAGTTGTTGGCCCGTATTCATCATGCCCCTCAATCTTCCCCCTGGAGTACTTATGCAAAGAAAGCACATCTTCTTGACGTTGATAGTTCCGGGGCCCAACTATCCCGGTAAAATATGAATGTGTACTTGCAACCACTGATGGATGAGTTGAAAGAAGCTTGGGATAATGGGATCTGGACATATGACGCAGCTAGCAAAACAAACTTCCAAATGCATGCTTGGTTGATGTACTCCATGCATGACCTGCCGGCGTTTGCACTTTTTGTTGCATGGTGCGTGCACGGAAGGTTCCCATGACCGCAATGCAAGTATGCTCTTAAGTTTCATTGGCTGCCGGAGGGTCGCAAGTATTCTTGCTTCAACTTGCATAGACAATTCCTGCCTCTGGACCATGGATTCAGAAAATACAAGAAGAATTTCACCAAAGGTAAAGTTGTCGAGCACGAGGCACCACCTATGATGACGGGCGCACAAATTCTTGATTAGTGGAACTCACTAGAGCCTGATCCGAACCGGCCAGGGTATTTCTTGGGATATAATACGGAACACGCCTGGACCCACAAGCCATGATTTTTGGATCTCCCCTATTTCAAATACCTTGCTCTTCCACACAACATTGACATGATGCACACTGAAAAAAATATGGGTGAGGCCCTTTTTGGTACATTGTTCGGCACTGATAAGGGGAAAGATAATGTTAAGGCTAGAGTCGATCAGGAGAGTCTGTGTAATAGGAAGTCACTGAACATGCGACAACCGAAAGGGAATAAGAATTGGGAGAAACCAAAGGCATGGTTCAATCTTAAAAGGGAACACATGAGGGAAATCCTCATCTGGGTGAAAAAAAAGTTGATGTTCCCCGATGGGTATGCAGCGAATCTAGCAAGGGGAGCAAGTCTTGAAAAGTTGAAAATCTTTGGGCTGAAGAGTCACGATTGGCACATATGGCTTGAGCGGATAATCAGCCTGTGCCTAAGGGATTTCGCTCATTTGCCATGGCCCATAAGGGAAAGTACAAAATGGTGAAGCCATATTCCGAGGGCGACGGTGTTGAGGCGTACACCAGCGCTCATCCTACCACAAGATGATGGCCTATTCTGAGGTGGCGAAAGAGCTATGCGGTCCTCAGTTTGACCCGAGCGAGGAGGAGATGGATCCGGAGGCCTTATGATTGCTGGTGGCGGTAAGTATCATGGCAGAACCTCCATGTGCAATGGCTTCGTACCTTGCCCGAAGACTCTACCTTAGATCAAGGCGAGGCAAACGAGCTCCGCTCCTGCTGTACGACCTCGCCCGCGGCCAGTGGACATTGCTATCCAGGTATAACTTTGTCTCAATTTTTATTTACGTTCTTTAGACTACGTAGCGATGATGACAATAATTGCTATATTGTTGAGTGTTCGCAGGACGCCATTCAGAGGGAGAGACAGGCGACACAAGAGATGTTGTCGGAGCATCTTGCGGAGAGGGACCGGCTAGCGGAGGAGAGGACCCAGAGGATACTCGAGGAGGAGAGAGCACGCAATAATGCCCAGACGAAGGCCATCTACGACCTCTTCTCGGTAAGTTACTACTTTTGCATATATCCACCAAGAATGCATATGCATATGTTTGGTTCACTTGCTAATATGCTCGAGTCCTCAAAAACTAACTCGCAGAGTATGTGGGAGAAGCAAGGTCTTACCCCTCCACCGATGCCGACGCCTATCGTTTCTCCTCCCGGAACGGTAAGTTTCTTTCAATGATCAATATAGCCTGGTCTTATACCATCAAGTGTCATCATGCTTACCACATTACAACTCATCCTTTGTTGCAGCATAATTCTAGAGCTGCATCTCACAACCCACAATAATCTCCTAGTGAATCCACGAGCAACCCACGTGGCGGCGCTTCTCAGCCTTGAGGTGGCCTACGGTAAGTTACATAAAGCTCATCAATGACTTTATATGCTCATAAAGCTCAATAATGGTAGTAATAGCTTAGTTACATAAATATTTACTTATTCTTGGCTTATAAAATCTAAAAAATGACTATATAAGATTAGAAAGCTTATACTTGGCTTTATAAGCTTGTAAACCTCAAAAATGACTTATACTTGGCTTATAATAGCTCCTCAATGACTTCATATTCTCATAAAGCTTAAAAATGATGTTAATAGCTTAGTTCGACGAAAATTGAGTTATACTTGGCTTCTAAAAGCTAAATGGTGACTTTATAAGCTTATAAAGCTCAAACTTGGCTTTATAAGCTTTTAAAGCTCAAATTAGATTTTATAAGCTTATTAAGTTCAACAATGACTTATACTTGTCTTATAAAAGCTCAATAATGAATTTACTAGCTTAAGTGGCTTATAAACCTAAAAATGACTTATACTTCGCATATAAAGCTCAAAAATGAATTAATGACTTAGTTAGATCTAAAATGAAATATATTTAGCTCTTGAGGTCTAAGAAGAACAAGTATTGTAGAATAAGAAGAAGGAGAGGAGGAAAAGAAAGAAGTGAAGAAGAAAGAGGTGAAAAAGAAATTAAAAGAAGAAAAGTTCTTCTTATTCTTACTTTTTCTCTTCTTTCTTTTTCTCCATCTTATCTTCTTCCTTTCATCTTATTCTTATTCTTCCTCTTCTCTTCTTCTTCTCCTTACTCTTCTTCTCCTTGTTCTTCTTTTTTCCTTTTTATTTTCATCTTTTCATCATTTTGGATTTCTTCTTTTCCATAACTAACATATGATTATGTTTTCATTTTGCATATTTGCCTTTATGCATGGATGGATGCTTCTTGTTGTACATATTGGATGTTAGGATGGATGCACTCTTTGCATAGTGCTGGCCTTTGTAGACGCGTGTGATTATGTAGTCGACTTGTTGCTATTTTAAACTATATGTATGCACTAGCTAGTGGACTTGTACATTTGTGGGATGGAGATGACTTGTGCATTTATATCATGTTGGCACTTTTTGTATGACTTGTACATTTATATCATGTTGGCACTTTTTGTATTACTTGTGGGATGGAGATGACAATAATATATCATGTTGGCTATAATATATCTGTATATATATATAAATATTATTGTTTAAATGCAGGGAATTAAAGAAAACAAATTAAAAAGATAGATACAGAGAGCTTTGCCTTCAGCTTGCTGACGGAAAAGAGGACACGTGGCGGCAGCCTGTGCAATTTGGGCTGTGACAGTGACCATTTGGTCAATGCTTTGCCGTCAGCCTGAAGGCAAGCTGACGGCAAAGCTTTGCCGTCAGCCTGTGCACAACCCCTGGCAAACTGCTGCCATGTGGGCCCAGGCAAGTGCTTTGCCGTCAGCCAGACGGCAAGCTGACGGCAATGCACGCCGTTAACTCAGCCCACAGAGTTAACTCAGAGGCTGGCCGTACGAGAGCCTTTGCCGTCAGCCGATGTAAAATGACTGACGGCACAGTCTTTGCCGTCGGTTGATTTTAAGCTGACGGCAAAGCAGCTCACTGCCGACTGATGGGCTGACAACAGGTTTGCCGTTGTGGAGCTAACGGCAAAGCTTTTGCCGTCAGCTTTTCATATGTTTGCCGTCAGCTTTGGCTGACGGATAAACTCCTATTTCCTGTAGTGGCTGGTCTGTTTTTTCCATATTCTGCACTGTTTTGCATTTTCACCGTTTTGCAAATCTTAAGCTTGCTTTTTCTTTGCAAAAACTTTTTGGCAATCTTGAGAAAAAGTAGCTCTTCCTGAAAATCTTTATTTCTAGTAGAGGAAAATTATTTTATTATGGCCACTATCCCCTCTAATCAGCTTATGATGAGTTTCGTATGAAGGGAGTTTTCAAGTGTGCGAAGGAAGATGATGAAAGATGATCTTGGAGTGTCAGAAGCTCAAGCTTGGGGATGCCCCCATGCACCCCCCAAGAAATATCCAAGGAGACTCAAGCATCTAAGCTTGGGGATGCCCCTGTGCATCCCCTTCTCCATCAACAATCATCAGTTCGTCCTTCTCCACACTATATTTTTATCAATTCATATGTTATGTGCTATACTTGGAGCGTCTTGCATTTACTTTTTAGTTTGTTTACTTTTTCTTGATGTTCATAACAAGTTGGACCGTAGCCTACATTGTTTGGGAGAGAAACACGCTCCACTTCACCCTAGAACACAACATAGTTTTCATGCTTATCTTTGTTGAGTGTTCTTTATATTTTTCTAGATGCTATCATGCTTAGCTCCTATTTCATGCTTATTCTTTTTAAGATCTTTTATTTAGGCATGTTGAGTTTTCATGCTTATCTTGTTTACAGAGTTGGCCTATTGCACTGAGTTTTGTGTCTTGACTTGAGTAGGTAATTGAGGTTGCTATTTTAGTATAGTAGTAACTTGCAATAGTTTTTAGTATTGATCGCTAACCTCTGGAGGGGTTGTAATATATAGAGTACCCTCACGTACCATGGGTCGAGTATGCACAAGAAAAACCATGGTGCACTCCACGCGCCTGTCGTCGCCGTCGGACCAGCTCACTGTCGCGCCGCTATAGGAGCCGTGGAGGATAAGGGCAACATGTTCTTCGTGAGTGCTTGTTCATATTGTATCTGCATCAACATTGACAGGATCTCCCGCCATGTAATTCTTGAGTCTTTGACCATTCAACACTTGAGGTTTGGTGCCTTCAAAATTGTTAATCTTGTTTGCACCGGAGCGGTAGACTTCTTCAATGTGGAAAGGTCCTTCCCATCTGAAAAGTAATTTACATGGAGAAAACCTGAAACGAGATCTAAAAAACAAAACTTTATCACCAACATTAAATTCACGTTTCAAAATTCTCTTGTCATGCCACTTCTTCACCTTTTATTTAAACATTCTTGCGCTCTCGTAAGCTTCACTTCTCCACTCATCTAGAGAAGTCAAGTTCATGAGACGCTTTTCACCAACAAGTTTAGGGGTCAGCATTTGATACGTCCAAAACGTATCTATAATGTATGCTTGCTCCACGCATGTTTTGTGAGATATTGCTATGATCTAGATACACTTTCATATACTTTTGATCATATTTGGACTAACCTATTAACTCAGTGCACCACAGTGCAAGTTCCTGTTTTCTGCTGTTTTTCTATTTCAGTTTCCCCCATATAAAAAGTGCGAGAAAAATTCCGGGAAAAATATAGGAAAAATCAGCGTATAGGAAGCTTCGCGAAGAGCCCGAGTGGGGCCAGAGGGAGCCAGGGGTGGCCTAGGCGGCCACCCGGCGCGGCCCCACCCCTGGCCGCGCCAGGGGGGCGCCTAGGGCCCCTGGTCCACCTCTGGCTGCCCCCCTTCGCCTATATATTCTCCGTCACGGGAAACTTCCGAAGAGAGAACCCTTTTTCGCGATCTCTCCTTTGTTCCGCCGCCGCCGCGTTTCCGAGATCGGGAGCACCAGAAGACCTCTTCCTGGCACCCTGCCGGAGGGAGGGCCGACCTCCGGGAGTATCCTCTCCACCATGGATGCTCCCGGGATGCCTCGTGAGTAGTTTTCCTTGGACCATGGGTCCGTGATCAGTAGCTATGTGATGTTCTCCTCCCCTCTTTGTTCTTCATGGTTTAGACCTCGTGAGCTGCCCTACATGATCGAGGAACTTTTGTAATATTTCTGCTGTTGCTATCCTGAGTTTGATGGGATCTGATGGATTATGAGATTATGTTCAGATTGTGATTGAGTAATATATTTGGTTTTTATCTCTTATATTTTTTCCTAAGTAATTCTTGCATGTTCTCCGTTGCTGTTTATTGCTTTGGCCAAGTAGTAGGTAGTAACCCAAAGAGGGAACGTTATGCTCGATTGTGGGTTCATGCCCCCCGATGACACGCTTGAGTGACAAAAACATGAGTCTAGGGGATGTGTTGTTGCCACAAGGGGGAAAACAACGGTGCTTGTACCGCGGTTGCAAGGATTGTTTACTTTACGCAAGTGCCTTTTAATGCAGTTGTCTGTTCCTTTGGGTTTACACTTTGGGTGGGGCTCACAACTTAATACCAGCGAGATGTTCTGGATAGATATCTCAAGGTGGATGATTAGTAGTAGATGCAGTTGGATTTAGGTCTACTTATTTTGGCGTACTGCTCGTGCTTTTGAGCCTCTTCCTTTCTTTTGTAGCATAGTTAGCATTGCGGTGCGTTCATAATCCTGTCAATTGCCCTTCTGTAATTTGTTTACCTCGCATAGCAATTTTATCGTCTTTTGGGAGAGAGACATCACTAGTGAACATCACGTATCCCGGTCCATATCCTCATTACTGTTTCCACGCTCATTTACTTTTCTTCTTTTACTTTCAGTTGCTATCATTATCCCTTGTGTTTGATCCTTTGTGAACAACAAGACCGGAGAGATTGACAACCTCTCTGAACTTCGTTGGGAACAAAGTTATTTGTGTCTGTGTGTAGGTCCTCGTCAGTTGCGCCGCTGACACCTACTTATCATCTCTGGGGTCCTACTGGAGACAAACCTTGGTATCTTTACTGAGGGAAATTTGCTGCTGTGCTACATCACGCCTTCCACTTGGGGCTCACCAACGAAGGGCGAGAAGACTACACCCGTCAACTCTCGCGCCATCAAACAAATTTCTGGCGCCGTTGCCGGGGACTCCGAGTGCTAAGATAGGGGAGTTGCACACTACCCTTTACCTTTGTTTTTTAGTCTTGTTAGTTTACCTTTCAGTTTTTATCTTTGTGTATTTTATCAAAAATCAAAAAAAAAATCTTCCACACTTGCTGCTGCTATGGGTTCCACTGAAAACACCAAGTTGTGAGACCTCACTAGTCACAACAACCAAGACTTTATCTGCACCCCCATTTCCACACCTGCCACTTCAGCTACCTCTTATGAAATTAAACCTGCCTTGCTAAACCATGTTATGAGAGATCAATTCTCTGGTGCTGGAGATGATGCTGCTTTACACTTGAACAATTTTGTTGAATTATGTGATATACAAAAGTATATAGAAGTAGAAGGTGATATTGTTAAGCTCAAGCTCTTTCCTTTCTCTTTAAGGGGAGACGCTAAAATCTGGTTTCAATCTTTGCCTAGTAATAGCATAGATTATTGGGATAAGTGCAAATATGCTTTTATAGGGAAGTACTAACCACCTACTAAAATTATCCAATTAAGGAGTAACATTATGAATTTTAAGAAATTGGATAATGAACACGTTGCCCAAGCTTGGGAACGAATGAAATCTCTTGTTAAGAAATGCCCTACACATGGTTTGACTACCTGGATGGTTATCCAGACTTTTTATGCAGGCTTGAACTTTACCTCGCGGAACCTGTTAGATTCGGCCGCGGGAGGAACCTTTATGTCAACTACACTTGGTGCTGCCACGAAGCTTCTCGATGAGATGATGACCAATTATTCCCAATGGCATACCGAACGCGCTCCAACAGGTAGGAAGGTAAACTCTGTCGAGGAAGTTACCTCCCTAAATGAAAAAGTTGACTTAATTATGTCTCTACTTACCAAGCAACCCTCTATTGATCCTCATGATGTCCCTTTAAATTATTTGGTTGCCCAAGAACAAGTATATGTGAACTTTATTGCTAGAAACCACTTCAACAACAATGCTTATAGGGGTAATTTTGCTAGCAATCCTAGACCGTTTCCATCCAACTATGGGAACAAAAACACCTACCCTAGCAACAAGAACCCCTCTTCTGAATTGGAAAACATGCTTAGAGACTTTATCACTACCCAAAAAGCCTTCAACAAAAATGTAGAGGAGAAATTAGCTAAATTAGATAATCTCTCTTTGAAGGTAGAAAGCTTAGCCCTTGATATTGAGATTCTTAAAATTAGAATCTCTCCCCTTGAGGAGAATAAGGCCACTCCTATTAATGCTATCCAATTACAAATTAATGAAAATATTAGGATGATGGCTAAACTTAAAGAAAGGTGGGCTAGAGAAAAAGAGGAAAAGGATAGAATTGAGATCCTTCCTACACACCACACAGTTGCCACTATACAAATTGTTGAGGACACCCAAACCATTAGCACCCAATGCACTCCTAGTCCCGTTGGACCTATTAATGGTGATGCTAATACCTCAACCAAACATGAAGAAACTCCTATGAACATAGAGGGTTTCAAACAAGTGAGCCTAGACGACACTACTACCACCTTTGATAGTAGTGATATTGATTTTGATAGTTGCACCCTCTCAGAAGTTATTAGCTTGCTACACAAAATGTCTAGAGACCCCCACACTAGCACACTTAATCTTGCCTTCACGGAGCATATCACGAATGCTCTCATCAAAGATAGGGAGGAGAAGCTTAGAGTAGAAGCCTCCATACCTAGGAAGCTAGATGATGGTTGGGACCCTATGATCAAAATTAAATTAAATAACTTCTCTTGCTATGCCTTATGTGATGTTGGAGCTAGTACCTCCGTTATGCCCAAAAGAATATTTGATATGTTTGAATTGAAGCCCTTTGAGCCTTGTTCTTTTGGTGTTCGTCCTGTTGATTCTTCCGTAAAGAAACCTTTGGGGAAGATCGACGATGTTCTTATCATTGTCAATGACAACTATGTTCCCATTGATTTTATTGTTATGGATATAGAGTGTGAACCTTTGTGTCCAATTATTTTGGGACGTCCTTTTCTTCGCACCGTTGGTGCGGTTATTGACATGAAAGAGTGGAATATAAAATTCCAATACCCATTCAAAAAGGGGATGGAACACTTCCCTAGAAAGAAAAATCAAGTTACCTTTTGAGTCCGTTACACGGGCTAGTTATTCTCTTTCTCCTGATAAAACTTGATTCTTCTTTTGCATTATGCCTAGCTTAAAGGCATAAAAGAAAGCGCTTTCGGGAGGCAGCCCGCAACGAATTTAGGTTTCTTTTTGCTTTTTGTTGTGTCTTGATGTTTGTTACTACTGTAGCAACATCATTGTATCTGTATTTTTCAGCTTTGTGCCAAGTTATAGCCTCTTATGATAAGGGAAGCAAAAGTTGTGATGTGCTGTCCAGAAAACAGATTCTGTTCCTTGACAGAAAAATTCGAATCAAATCACCAGATCATCTTTTTGATCTGAATTTTTTTTAAAGCGTGCTCTATACAATTGTGAAACTTCGGTATGTTCTGAGTTTTTTCATTTGAGTTGCAGAAGTGCCCCTAAACAATTCTTTACTACCTGCTGTTCTGTTTTTCACAGATTCTGCCACGTTTTGTCTCTCCTAACTTTTGCAAACCTTAAGCTTGCTTTTTCTTTGCAAAAACTTTTTGGCACTCTTGAGAAACAGTAACTCTTCAAGAATATCTTTATATCCAGTGGGGAAAAATTATTTTATTAAGGGTACTAACCTCTCTAATCAGCTTATGATGAGTTATGTATGAAGGGAGTTTTCAAGTGTGCGATGGAAGAGGATGAAAGAAGATCCAGGAGTGTCAAGGGCTCAAGCTTGGGGATGCCCCCATGCATCCCCAATAAATATTCAAGGATACTCAAGCATCTAAGCTTGGGGATGCCCCCGTGCATCCCCTTCTCCATCAACAATCATCAGTTCGTCCTTCGTCTCACTATATTTTTATCACTTCATGCGTTATGTGCTATGCTTGGAGCGTCTCGCTCTTAGGTTTTATTTTTAGTTTTCTTTACTTTGCTTGATGTTCATAACAAGTTAGATCCCGTCTTACTTTGTGTGGGAGAGAAACACGCTCCACTTTCAAATTCTAGAACACATCATAAGATTTTTCCTACTTATCTTTTTGCTGTTGTGTGTTCTTTATCTTTTCGTAGCTGCTGCCATGTTTAGTTTTAGTCTTAGTTTGTCTTCAGCAAGAGCCTTGGCTTTTGTTTAGTTTGTTGCTGGAACTCTTTTTAGTTTTCATGTTTATCTTGTTAAAGAGAGTTGGTTGTTGCACTGAGTTGTGTCTTCTCTTGAAAGTAGGTAATTGAGGTTGCTATTTAATTCTAGTAGTAACTTGCAATAGTTTTGAGGTATTGTTGTGAGTAATGTTTGAACTTTTGGTGTCAAGAGCTCTAGCCTATTAGTGATAGGTGTCGTATTTTGGGCAATCCGTGTGTATTTTCAAAACCTACAAAACTAGTTGAGAACTCTAGCTACTAGATGGATCACTAATCTTTGGAGGGATCGAATATTAGAGAACACTCACGTACCATGAGTCGAGGATGCGCAAGGATAACCAAACCCACATACACTCCTCCTCGGGGTACTTGTCTCTTTGTGAACCTCCTTTTTAGATTGAGAGTTACCGATAATAAGTGCATGAGTTCTTCGAACTAATGTAAGTATTGAAAGTTGACACTTCCACCTTCCCATATTTTGCTAGCCTCTCCCGTGCCGTGCATTGCCTTCTTCTCACTCCGAGAGTTGGTGTCCACCTTCGCCGGTACATCCAAACCCTTGTCATGATACGCTCTGTCATCATAAACCTCCTTATATCTTTCCTCAAAACAGCCACCATACCTACCTATCAAGGCATTTCCATAGCCTTTCCGAGATATATTGCCATGCAACATCCACCTCTTCATGACTTGATCTTCATGTCATACATGTTCCTGCTACACTAGCAGCGACATGCATTTCATACATCATGATAGTTGCATCTTCTTTATGATTTTGAGTACCTTGTAAAGTGTGAAAGATCTCCTTAACCTTCTTGTAAAATAGAGTGTTGCCCTTAAGTGAGGAAAAGATCCCAAAGTGGACACAATAAAAGATCCCAAAGAGGACAAATGAGAGTTACATACAAAGAGCCATTGAGGCCACAAAAAAATACAAAAAACTAGAAAAAGAGAAAAGGAAATAAAAAGAGAGAAAGGGGCAACACTACTATCCTTTTGAGAGATCCACACTAGTACTCCCTCTATATCCTTGTACTCCATAGAGATGATCATTATGCATATAGCTATGTGGGGACCTTCACACTATAGAACTTGGCTTGCATATTCCAAGGATGAGCCTCCTCAAACGAGCTCTAGGTCTTCATGAGCGAGCAAGTTAGATGCACCCCCACTAGTTCCATTGGAGAGCTTCCTAGCTCGTATGTGCATCCGTTGCATGGCAATCCCTACTCCTCACATCATATCTATCATTTGGCATCTCTTGCCTATGATTGTCCTCATTGATGTGAGACTTTCTCATCCTTTTTGTGTACCTCCTCCGCACTTCTCTCTTTGCCATCCTAAGTGTCAACACTCGTGCTTACGCTCATCCATTGCATGAGTGCTCAAAATATTGAAAAAGGAGTGGATCAAATTGACTTGTACCTGGCTAGTGGTCTGGGGACGAGTCAAGATAAGATTCTAGAAAAAGACCGAGTGTGAAACTTTAGTAGATTGAGTTCTCAACAAATAATTATTTTTCTCGTATTCCCTATCCCCCTTCTTGCACGCAAACACCATTTGGAGACATTTGAGTCACGGACAGCGAGAGCTCTTGCACCTAATGTTCTTTTGTTACTTGTTTCAATGCTAATATAGACTCTTGCTTGTTATGACTTGAATTGAGTTTCTAACCTTGATTGCTTTACTTTTCAAAGTTCTTATATGGTTGCTAGCATGTCACCACAGAAATTATGCCGTTATCATTTACCTACTCGAGGACGAGCAGGAATTAAGCTTGGGGATGTTGATACGTCCAAAACGTATCTATAATTTCTGCTTGCTCCATGCATGTTTTGTGTGATATTGCCATGATCTAGATACAATTTCGTACACTTTTGATCATATTTGGACTAACCTATTAACTCAGTGCACCACAGTCCCAGTTCCTGTTTTCTACTGTTTTTCTATTTCAGTTTTCCCCCATATAAAAAGTGCCAGAAAAATTTCGGGAAAAATATAGGAAAAATCAGCGTACAGGAAGCTTCGCGAAGAGCCCGAGTGGGGCCAGAGGGGAGCCAGGGGTGGCCCAGGCGGCCACCCGGCGCGGCCCCACCCCTGGCCGCGCCAGGGGGGGCGCCTTGGGCCCCTGGTCCACCTCTGGCTGCCCCCCTTCTCCTATATATTCTCCGTCAAGGGAAACTTCCGAAGAGAGAACCCTTTTTCGCGATCTCTTCCCGGCACCCTGCCGGAGGGAGGGCCGACCTCCGGGAGTCTCCTCTCCACCATGGATGCTCCCCGGATGTCTCGTGAGTAGTTTTCCTTGGAACATGGGTCCGTGATCAGTAGCTATGTGATGTTCTCCTCCCCTCTTTGTTCTTCATGGTTTAGACCTCGTGAGCTGCCCTACATGATCGAGGCACTTTTGTAATCTTTCTGCTGTTGCTATGCTGAGTTTGATGGGATCTGATGGATTATGAGATTATGTTCAGATTGTGATTGATTAATATATTTGGTTTTTATCTCTTATATTTTTTCCTAAGTAATTCTTCTATGTTCTCCGTTTCTGTTTATCGCTTTGGCCAAGTAGTAGGTAGTAACCCCAAGAGGGAACGTTATGCTCGATTGTGGGTTCATGCCCCCCGATGACACGCTTGAGTGACAGAAACATGAGTCTAGGGTATGTGTTGTTGCCACAAGGGGGAAAACAACGGTGCTTGTAACCGCGGTTGCAAGGATTGTTTACTTTACGCAAAGTTCTTTTTAATGCAGTTGTCTGTTGCTTTGGGTTTACACTTTGGGTGGGGCTCGCAACTTAATACCAGCGAGATGTTCTGGATAGATATCTCAAGGTGGATGATTAGTAGTAGATGCAGTTGGATTTCGGTCTACTTATTTTGGCGTACTGCCCGTTCTTTTGAGCCTCTTCCTTTCTTTTGTAGCATAGTTAGCATTGCGGTGCGTTCATAATCCTGTCAATTGCCCTTCTGTAATTTGTTTACCTCGCATAGCAGTTTTATCGTCTTTTGGGAGAGAGACATCACTAGTGAACATCACGTATCCCGGTCCATATCCTCATTACTGTTTCCACGCTCATTTACTTTTCTGCTTTTACTTTCAGTTGCTATCATTATCCCTTGTGTTTGATCCTTTGTGAACAACAAGACCGGAGAGTTTGACAACCTCTCTGAACTTAGTTGGGAACAAAGTTATTTGTGTCTGTGTGCAGGTCCGCGTCAGTTGCGCCGCTGACACCTACTTATCATCTCTGGAGTCCTACTGGAGACAAACCTTGGTATCTTTACTGAGGGAAATTTGCTGTTGTGCTACATCACGCCTTCCACTTGGGGCTCACCAGCGAAGGGCGAGAAGACTACACCCGTCAACTCTCGCGCCATCAGCATTAAGCTCTCTAACAGCCCAGAAAGCTTTGATCTCTAATTCTGGAGGTAAATGGCAATCTTTGCCATAGACTATCTTATAAGGAGACATGCCCATGGGGTTTTTGTAAGCAGTTCTATACGCCCACAAGGAATCTCCTAATTTTTTGGACCAATCCTTTCTAGAACTGTTTACTGTCTTTTGCAAGATCAACTTGATCTCCCTATTTGTGAGCTCAACTTGTCCACTGATACGTCCAAAATGCATCACTATTTTATATAGTAATTAATTCCTATTCATTGATATATTTCATGTTATGATGCTATTCTTATGTTGTTTTGGCTTGTTTTACACAGTTTGCAACTTTCCGATGCCGAAGCATCAAATGCAGGATTCAGCGGTAAAAAGTGGACGCTGAGTTGCTGAAATAGAAGACCTCCAAATTACCTGAAAATCGACGAAGGTCATTGATGTTCGAGATGATGATAATGGTTTCTCGCCCTTCGTTGATTACCTTAAGTGGAAGGTGAGATGTAGGATAGCAGCAAATTTCCCCTATGTAGAGGATAGGGTTTATTTCTCGTAGGACTCCGGCAATGATATGTAGGTGGTTCGGCAAGTGATGCGCCGTCTGAAAAGAATCACTTTCTTCTCCTGGACCTGCATACTACACAAATAACTTTGCTCCCAACGAAGTTCAGAGAGGTTGTCAATCTCTCCTGTCTTGTTGTTTACAAAGGATAAAAATACAAGGGATAATGATAACGATAGCAACTGAAAGTAAATACTAAAAAGTAAATGAGCGTGTAAACAATGATGAGAATATGGACTGGGGTCCCGTGATTTTCATTAGTGATGTCTCTCTCCCAAAAGACGATAAGACTGCTATGGAGGTAAACAAATTACATATGGGAAATTGACAGGACTATAAACGCACCGCAATGCTAACTATGCTACAAAGAAAGGAAGAGGCTCAAAAGCATGGGCAGTACGCCAAAATAAGTAGACCAAAATCCAACTGCATCTACTACTAATCATCCACGTTGAGATATCTATCCAGAACATCTCGCTGGTATTAAGTTGCGAGCCCCACCCAAAGTGTAAACACAAAGAAACAGACAACTGCATTAAAAAGAACTTTGCGTAAAGTAAACAATCCTTGCAACCGCGGTTACAAGCACCGTTTCCCCCTCCCTTGTGGCAACAACACATCCCCTAGACTCATGTTTCTATCACTCAAGCGTGTCATCAGGGGGCATAAACCCACAATCGAGCATAACATTACCTCTTGAAGTCACTACCTACTACTTGGCCAAAGCAATAAACAGCAACGGAGAACATGCAAGAATTACTTAGGAACAAAAATATAAAAGATAAGAACCAAATATATTACTCTATCACAATCTGAACATAATCTCATAATCCATCAGATCCAATCAAAGTCAGCATAGCAAAAGTAGAAAGATTACATATGTTCCTCGATCATGTAGGGAAGCTCACGAGGTCTACACCATGAAGAACAAAGAGGTGAGGAGAACATCACATAGCTACTGATCACGGACCCATGGTCCAAAGGAAACTACTCACGGCACATCCGGGAAGCGTCCATGGTTGAGGGGAAGCTCCCGGAGGTCGATCCTCCCTCCGGTAGGGTGCCGGGAAGGATCCTGTTGGTGATCCCGATCTTGGAAGCGCGGCGGTGGCGGAACAAAGGCGAGATCACGAAAAAGGTCTGTCTTCGGAAGTTTCACGTCACGGGAGATATATAGGCGAAGGGGGCAGCCAGGGGAGCCACTAGGGGTCCAGGCGCCCCCCTGGCGCGTCCAAGCCCTAGGGCGCGCCAGCTAGGAGCCTAGGGCCCTGGTGGGTCCCACCTGGTCCCCCTTCGAGACTCCGGAAGGTTCCTTCACACTGTTTTTTTATCTGATTTTTCCCGAATATTTTGAGCACTTTTAATATGGGGGAAAACTGAAATAGAAAAAAAGCAGAAAACAGAAACTGGCACTGGGGTGCACTGACTTAATAGGTTAGTCCAAATATGATCAAATGTGTATGAAAGTGTATCTAGATCATAGGAATATCACACAAAACATGCATGGAGCAAGCAGAAATTATCGATACGTTTGGGACGTATCAACATCCCCAAGCTTAATTCCTGTGCGTCCTCGAGTAGGTAACTGATAAAAAGCATAATTTCTGTGGTGACATGCTAGCAACCATATAAGAACTTTAAAAAGTAAAGAAATCAAGGTATGTGATTCAATTCAAGTCATAACATGCAAGAGTCTATATTAGCATTGAAACAAGTAACAAAAGAACATTAGGTGCAAGAGCTCTCGTTGTCCATGACTCGAATGTCTCCAAATGGTGTTTGCGTGCAAGAAGAGGGACAGGGAATACAAGAAAAAAGTATTTTTGTGTAGAGAACTCAATCTACTAAAGGTTCACACTTAGTCTTCTTTGGAATCTTATTTTGACACGTCCCCAGACCACTAGACAGGTACAAGCCAATTTGATCCACTCCTTTTTGATATTATGAGCACTCATGCAATGGATGAGCGTAAGCACGAAAGTTGACACTTAGGATGGAAAAGAGAGAAATATGGTGGAGGAGGAAGACAAAAAGGATGAGAAAGGCTCACATCAATGAGGAAAATCATAGGCAAGACGGCCAAATGATAGATATGATGTGAGGAGTAGGGATTGCCATGCAAAGGATGCACATATGAGCTGAAAAGCTCTCCAATGGAACTAGTGGGGGTGCATCTAACTTACTCGCTCATGAAGACCTAAAGCTCTTTTTTGGAGGCTCATCCTTGGAATATGCAAGCCAAGTTCTATAGTGTGAAGGTCCCCACATAGCTATATGCATAAATGAACATCTCTATGGAGTACAAGGATAAGAGGGAGTACTAGTGTGGATATTTCAAAAGGATAGTAGTGTTGCCCCTTTCTCTCTTTTTATTTTTATTTTCTCTTTTGTTTAGTTTTTTGTATTTTTTGGTGGCCTCAATGGCTCTTTATATTTAACTCTCATTTGTCCTCTTTGAGATCTTTTATTTTGTCCACTTTGGGATCTTTTCCTCACTTAAGGGCAACACTCTAATTTACAAGAGGGTATAGAAGATCTTTCACACTTTACAAGGTACTCAAATCATAAAGAAGATGTAGCTATCATGATGTATGCAATGTATGCCGCTGCCAGTGTAGCAGGAACATGTATGACATGAAGATCAAGTCATGAAGAGGTGGATGTTGCATGGAAATATATCTCGGAAAGGCTATGGAAATGCCTTGATAGGTAGGTATGGTGGTTGTTTTGAGGAAAGATATAAGGAGGTTTATGAAGACAGAGCGTATGATGCCAAGGGTTTGGATGTACCGGCGAACGTGGAAGCCAACTCTCGGAGTGAGAAGACGGCAATGCATGGCACATGAGAGGCTAGCAAATATAAGGAGGTGGAAGTGTCAACTTTCAATACTTACATTAGTCCGAAGAACTCATGCTCTTATTATCGGTAACTCTCAATCTAATAAGGAGGTTCACAAAGAGACAAGTACCCCGAGGAGGAGTGTATGGGGGTTTGGTTATCCTTGCGCATCCTCGACTCATGGTACGTGAGTGTACTCTAATATCCGATCCCTCCAAAGATTAGCGATCCATCTAGTAGCTAGAGTTCTCAACTAGTTTTGTAGGTTTTGAAAATAAACACGGATTGCTCAAAATACGACACCTATCACTAATAGGATAGAGATCTTGACATCAAAAGTTCAAACATTACTCACATCAATGCCTCAAAACTATTGCAAGTTACTACTAAAATTAAATAGCAACCTCAATTACCTACTTTCAAGACAAGACACAACTCAGTGCAACAACCAACTCTCTTAACAAAATAAGCATGAAAAATAAAGAGAGTTCCAGAAAAAAACTAAACAAAATCCAACGCTCTTGCTAAATACAAACTAAAACTAAAATTAAACATGGCAGTAGCTACGAAACAATAAAGAACACACAACAACAAAAAAAGAAGCATGAAAAACCCTATGATGTGTTCTAGATTTTGAAAGTGGAGTGTGTTTTTGTCCCACACAAAGTTAGACGGGGTCTAACTTGTTATGAACAGCAAGAAAAGATAAAGAAAACGAAAAATAAAATCTAAGAGCGAGACGCTCCAAGCATAACACATAACGCATGAAGTGATAAAAATATAGTGAGACGAAAGACGAACTAATGATTGTTGATGTAGAAGGGGATGCACGGGGGCATCCCCAAGCTTAGACGCTTGATTCTCCTTGAATATTTATTGGGGATGCATGGGGCATACCCAAGCTTGAGGCTTTGACACTCCTGGATCTTCTTTCATCATCTTCCATCGCACACTTGAAAACTCCCGTCATACATAACTCATCATAAGCGGATTAGAGAGGTTAAGATTTGCAAAAGTAAGGAGAGGAAAAACGTGGCAGAATCTGTGAAAAAAAGAACATCAGGTAGTAAAGAATTTTATTGGGGTACTTGTGCAACTCAAATAAAAAAACTCAGAACATACGAAAGTTCCACAATTGTATAGAGCATGCTGTGTAAAAAATTCAGCCCAAAAAAATGAACTGGTGATTTGATCCAATTTTTCGAGTCACGAAGAAAGAATCTGTTTTGTGGACAGCATGTCACAACTTTTGCTTCCCTTGTCATATGAGGCTATAACTTGGCACAAAGCTTGAAAATAAAGATACAATGATGTTGCTACAGTAGAAACAATCATCAAGACCACTAAAAACAGAAGTAAAAACATCTTGGGTTGCCTCCCAACAAGCGCTTTCTTTTACGCCTATAAGGTAGGCATAAGGGAAAAGAACAATCAAGTTTTATCAAGAGAAAGATAATAGCTAGCCCGTGCAACGGACTCAAAAGGTAACTTGACTTTATTTCTAGGGAAGTGTTCCATCCCCTTTTTGAGAGGAATTGAAATTTTATATTCCCCTCTTTCATGTCAATGATAGCACCAACGGTGCGAAGAAAAGGACATCCTAAAATAATTGGACATAAAGGTTCACACTCTATATCCATAATAATAAGATCAACGGTAACATAGTTGTCATTGACAATGATAAGAACATCGTCGATCTTCCACAAATGTTTCTGTACGGAAGAATCAATAAGACGAACACCAAAAGAACAAGAATCAAAAGGTTTCAATTCAAACATATCATACATTCTTTTGGGCATGACGAAGGTACTAGCTCCAAAGTCACATAAAGCATAGCAAGAGAATGTAAGGCCCGATATGCGGTACTGTTCCAGATCTAGATGTTTCCATCCAGATCCGGGTACGAAGCACTTATCGATCCCACCGCGACATATGACAATGCCATATGCCCCGGATTTCCAACATGATATCACAACATTATAGCTACATGGATACAACATCTCATACAATTGGCATACAATTGCATAAAGTACATTACATCATCGGAAGATACATGTCTGAGTACAGACTACAATCAAGTTCCTAATGGCAAAGAGAAAAAGAGATCACTCCCATAACCACACGGGTCCAGGCCCTCCGCCGGGATCCTCCTAACTAGTCGTCGTCGAGTCTCCACGTGAAACGTCGATCACCATACCTGTTGTCGATCAAGAACCCTGAAAAGAATTTGGGGCTAGTATCATGAGTACAGAAGTACTCCGCATCCAACTGTAGTGGTCAACTGACCCAGCAAGGACTCCATCACTCGTCATTCTAGGATAACTAGTAGTTCACGATAAGGATGGGGTAACTGGTGAGGTTGCTGCCGCACTAGCATTTATAAAGTGGCTAACGATCTAGAGAGGAAGATAAGAAGCCAAGCATTCGATGAGGAATCACCTCCAACAAGTCTTGCTATCAGCTACTTACGCAAACATAACACCAATCGTATCCTTGTCCTCCCCTTCGCATCCCGACGAAGAAGAAGCAGTCAAGGCACACACACGTTGATCAAGTTATATTAGGATTATCTCAGTTGTTGTTGTCTATGAACAAGGAGTAGGTCTCAAGTCGTCCATAACCGTGGACACGGCTTCTCGAAAAGATTTAACCCTGCAGGGGTGTACCAACTGCCCATTACAAGGCTCTGCACGCACGCCCATCTCTCTCAGTTTCTACCCATCATAAGCAACCATTTTATGATTTAGTTCTGAGAGATCCGGTACGACAAGTCCCTCTAACTAACAACGCACAAATTCGGGTGGCCCCCAGTGAGTTGACATCCAACTCAAAATCCGGTCGCGCTCTCGAATTGGCCTCTACCGTCTAGATGAGGTCGGGTTATCTACCCAAACCATGTGGGCAGCCCCCTAGCTCCCTGGGGTGGACCAACAAGAGAAACCATGTCTCCGCTGGCCCAAATTATTTTAAAGGATATCTGCTAGGAGCAACCCGATAGACATATATGCATGGTTTGCAAATGGTAAATCCGCTTGGGCCACCTTTTGAAATGTTTGAAGCTAGGTAGGTAAGAAAAGGGGACCCCATAGTATCCCACACGCGGTTAGGCACGCTCAGTCTTAAAACCAATACCCGGAACTCGGGTCCTAGGTGACTCGAATGGAACAAAGCATCGGGGCGGGATATCCTAGACCTTCCATCCTTCGTCGAATATAGTCAACATTATAATAATCATATCATTCACAATAATATAATAGTGTGATAGCCCAAACCAAGGAGTAACAGGGTAACAGTCGTAGCATCCTAAGCATGCATACTAAGAAGGGGCTGAGCAACGAGAAATAGTAACATAGCAGTACATGGTTTGCTGGGAGGGGACATGGTTGTATAGGTTTAAGAGAGGCTACAAACATGTGGTAGGATCAAACATCGAACCTAACCTAGACCAGCATGCAAACCGCTGGTTATAATAGAATGGATCATAAGTAATGTATAGTCCTTTCCTGTTGATAAGTCGGGTTCAGAAGGTGTAGGCGATCGCGAGCTCGCACCGTCTCCAAGAGTAACCGTGGGAGCACACAGGAAGGAAACACTGGAAAGAAATCGATGAGCAAGCATCTATTACTATGAAGAAATCACGAGCAATCAATAACAAGAAGACAACACGAGACAACGCACTACGGTATGGCATCTATCGTCGAGAACGGTTACTAACAGGTTAAGTGGAGTACTCGTCACACACGACGATACTGCACGTTTACAAGGGTTCAAGTTGTTTAGCTACACAAGATGAACAAAGGTTGTTAACATGGCATCTCACTCAACCATGGCATATCACACAATCATGACAAAAGGTGAAGCATAAGTAAGCTATCTAAGCTAGCCAGTTTAAGTGGGGCAGACTCCTAAACATGCTTATCACTATTTATCCCACGAAAATTACAACGTTTGGTACTGTTTTTCCCTAAAAAATATTTTATTATTTGTTATTAGCAAGCAAGAGCAGCATAAACACAATCTACATGCAATTCTAGTCAAGTTACATATAAAGAACATTTTAATTGGAGCAACGGTTAAAAAGTTATGGCAATTACAGTTTACAGTGGAAAGGGTTGTAAATAGCAGATAAACAGCTGTAAACAATTGCAAACATGACAAAAGAGCACATTTTATTATTCTACACAAAATACTAAGCAAGTTTCATGTTTAACGCGCCGCGATCCGAGCTACCGCTAAAAAGATACGGGCATCACAAAAAGCTAATACAATCTGCCAAAATCTAACGGGAAAAAAAATAAAAAGGCCTACTCGGCCGAAACAGAGGAAATCGGCCTCAATGGGCGAGCGAGGGCTAGCTAAACGGCGCTACGAGCGACAAAAGTGCATGGGCCGGCCCAACTGCAGGAAAAAGAAAAAAAAGGAGCACAGGCACTCACCGTGTGGGCCGAGCCCAAATGGCAGGGGCGCGGGCTAGCTATTGCTCGCCCGGGGCGCTCTAAAACGTCGGGCCGTGGCGTGGGGGAGTTGGGCCGTGAGGGTGGTGCGGCCCATGCGAGCGGGGCAGCAGGCCGGAACGGTTTCTTGCTCCTCGTCCTGGCACAGACTGCAGAGGCGGCGGCGACGGCTCCCTCGCCGGAGCTCGCCGGATCCAAGGTGGAGGAGGTCGGGGAAGGGTGTGGAGAGGTCGCGGGTCCGGATCTGCACACCGGCGTCGCCTACCGGTGAGGAGGGCATTGATTAGATGCGTGGGCGAGCTTGGCTGGGCAACCATGGTGCTCGGGCTCGCTCCTGGAGAGAGAGTTGGAAGGTGAGGGGGATAAGAGAAGAAGAGGAGGGGGCGCGCAGCGCGGCTCACCGGTGCAGGTCCACTGAGGCTTGCTAGCGGGGATGGCGTGGGCTCGCCGGCACGCAACCGGAGGCACGAGGTGACACGGCGGGCTCGGGGGAGGGGGAGATCTCCATTGGAGGAGGGCACAGGAGACCCCGATCTGGTGACATGGCTAGCCCTAGGCCGTCCGTTCCGGATCGGACGGTCCAGAGCGTCTGATCCGGATCTGGTGTGGGAGGAATCTGGTGGAGGCAAGTGGCGGCGGTGGGTTGGGCTGGTGCGGATTCTGAGGTAGGTGGGGCTAGGGTTTGTCCAGATTTGGTAGGCAGCACCTACTATTTATAGCAGGTGGCTGTTTGGGGAGGCTTTTGGGCCACAAAATGGCCAGTTTCAGGTTCAATTTTTGGGTGGGCTAGAATTTGAAGATAAGAGGGGAATCCGGGGGTCCAGCTATCAGCGCACGCAATATTTTGTAAATACGCCCCTGGAGTATACCGACTACTATGCCTGGCACATCCGATCGTTCACCCGCTAAACGAAGCCAGAATCGCATGAAATTGGAACCACCGCCTCATTGCATTAAATTGACGCCGTCTACATCGTTTCACATAGAACCGAGAACGTCGAAACCCGCCCGATAAAATAACCCATTTAAATATAAATGGGGGGGTTTTTCCGCACTGATGGTGAAGGCTGGTCTTGTGCTGGTTGCGACGGTGCTCGGGTGATACCCGGTGTCGCAAAGGTCGTGTGCCGTGGTGGAGAAGGTCGGTCTCGCATCCGATACGAGAAAGAGGGGAGAATATTCACCGATTAATAATTCGGTGAAGCAAACACTGCAAACAATACATGCAATCATCACAGCAATGCAACAAACAAATTTTTTTATTTGGGTGGAATTTCCGGGTTGCTACAAGAAGTTATTTAATTTAATTTTTATCATAGGGTCCCAACCATCATCTATCTCCAATATCTCTTTCTTGTTGGTCTCTACTTGTCTTAAGTGTAGAGCATCCATCCTTTTTTCAATAGTGGCAAGTCTATCTATAACAGTATCAACACTACGATCATAAACAAAATAACTAGATAGAGCATGCAAAATATCAATAGGTCTAGCTTCATCACACTCTAAAAAGTCTCCTTCAGCTATAATATCAAGTGCTTACACTACTTAAAAAGACCATGGTAAAAATTCCTAGGCATAATTTTTATGGGTATCCCAGGCATAATTCTTTTATGTGCTTTAGAAAGTCCGTCCCATGCCTCCTTCATATTTTCTCCATCCCTTTGACGGAAATCGAGAACTTTCGATTCCCGCAAAGCACCAAGTCCTAACATGTTCATCTAAACAAGCAGGACTACTAACAGCAAGATAAATATTTTTTTTGTGATTTTTGATATAAGACACAAAGATAAAAACTAAAAGGTAAACTAACAAGACTAAAAAGTAAAGGTAAAAGGTAGTGGGCAACTCCCTATCTTATCACTCAGAGTCCCCGGCAACGGCGCCAGAAATTTGCTTGATGTGCGAGATAATGATAATGGTTTCTCGCCCTTCGTTGGTTACTCCAAGTGGAAGGTGAGATGTAGGATAGCAACAAATTTCCCCTATGTAGAGGATAGGGTTTATCTCTCATAGGACTCCGGCAATTATAAGTAGGTAGTTCGGCAAGTGATGTGCTGTCTGAAAAGAATCACTTGCTTGTCCTGGACCTGCACACAACACAAATAACTTTTATCCCAACGAAGTTCAGAGAGGTTGTCAATCTCTCCGGTCTTGTTGTTTACAAAGGATCAAAAACACTAGGGATAATGATAATGATAGAAACTGGAAGTAAATACTGAAAAGTAAATGAGCGTGTAAACAATGATGAGAATATGGACCGGGGTCTCGTGATGTGAACCAAATATATTACTCTATCATAGTCTGAACATAATCTCATAATCCATCAGATCCCATCAAACTCAGCATAGAAAAATCAGGAAGATTACATATCTTCCTCGATCATGTAGGGAAGCTCACGAGGTCTAAACCATGAAGAACGAAGAGGGGAGGAGAACATCACATAGCTCTTGATCACGGACCCATAGTCCAAAGGAAACTACTCACGGCACATCCGGGAAGCATCCATGGTGGAGGGGAAGCTCCCGGAGGTCGATCCTCCCTCCGGTAGGGTGCCTGGAAGGGTCCTGCTACTGCTCCCGATCATGGAAGCGCAGCGGCGGTGGAACAGAGGAGAGATTGCGAAAAAGTGTTCTGTCTTCGGAAGTTTCATGTCACGGGAGATATATAGGCGAAGGGGACAGACACGGGGCCCACCAGGGGTCCAGGCGCCGCCTTGGCACGGCGAAGCCCTAGGCCGCACCAGCTAGGCGCCTGGGGCCCTGGTGAGTCCCACCTGGTCCCCCTTCGGGACTCCGGAAGGTTCCTTCACGCTGATTTTTTATCTGATTTTTCCCTAATTTTTTGAGCACTTTGAATATGGGGGAAAACATAAATAGAAAAACAACATAAAAGAGAAACTAGCACTGGGGTGCACTGAGTTAATTGGTTAGTCCAAATATGATGAAAAATGTATGAAAGTGTATCTAGATCATAACAATATCACAAAAAACATGCATGGAGAAAGCAGAAATTATCGATACGTTTCGGACGTATCAGTTATTTTCCAGAATAATGATGGGGACACGCAAAACGGAGACCAGAGGGGGGCCAACAGGAGCTCAGGCGCCCCCCTGCCCCACCCCTGGCCGCGCCAGGTGGCCGCCTGGGGCCACCCCAGGCTCCCCCCTCTGGCCTATTTATCCCTCGTCGTCTGAAAACCCTAAAAGAGGAGGAGTCTCGCGAGTTCCGCCGCCGCATCGTGGTGGAAACCAACAGAAGATAAGAGACATCTCCGGTGGGCAGATTCCGCCGAGGAGAACACCTCCCGGAAGGGGAGATCATCGCCATCGTCATCACCATCGTCACGGGCATCATCGAGATCATCATCAACGTCATCCCCAACATCAGCACCATCTCCACCATCATCCAATCTCACCTCACAAGTTAAAATTTGGGTTGTAATCCATACTATCTATCCTCTCTACTATACCGGTGTTGATTGCTACCTTGTGATGAATGCTATTGAGTATTCTTGGAGAAATATCATTGTGTCCAGATTGTTTATCATCTATTTATCCCCACTGATCATGATCTCTTTTAGGTCTTGTGAGTAGTTACTTTAGTTCTTGAGGACATGGGTAAAGTCTAGTTGTTAGTAGTCATATGATGTTGAAGTAATATGTGTTGTTTGATATTTAAGTTGTGTTGTTATTTTCCTAGTGGTGTTGTTTGAGTCGAACACTCAAAACTTCGCCTTATTAAGGACCTAGGGGAATGCATTGTGTATAAAGAATGCTTACGGTGGGTTTCCTCATTGCCATGGTTAGGCTTTTGCACAAGGGAACAATGGATCATCGATCGTATTGCTATGGTTAGGCTTTTGCCTTAATTGCTATCTTTTATTTGCAGATGCTTGCAAGATTTTTAATCATAAGAGTGCACTTATCTTAGTCTAGAGGGTGTACTAGCATAGATCCAGCCACTCAACACTTATCAACTCAGCGCATAGTACCGATGCGGAATATGGCGGAAGCACGTGACTATTTCTCCCGTGTGTCCTCAAGAGCGTTTTAGTCTTTATAAGTTCAGTTGCCAGGCCTATCCTTTTCTCAAAAGGATTGGGCCACTTGTCACTCGTTAGTGCCTTTCACTTTGTTTGCTTTTACCTTTTTGTTGCTTATATCGAAAACCCCTAAAAAGTTATCTTTCAGTTCCTGGAGCCATTTCTTTACCAAAGTCACTTACCAATACATTCTGCTCCTCGTTGGGTTCGACACTCTTATTTATCGAAAACGCTACAAACGATCACCTACAGTTGAGGGTCATCAAGTACTGTTTTCTGGCACCGTTGCCGGGGAGCGTAGCGCTATTAGTAAGTGAAAGTCATAAGGAAGTTTTTATATTTCTGTTTTTGTTTTGCTACTTTTTGTCCTTATGGACACCTCTACTCTTGGATCGTTGTTTATGGGGAAACACCCCACAACTTTGGTGGTCACTCCCACCCCTACTGAAATTGTGCCTTACAAAATACCATCTGGTATTATCAATTATGTCTTAGCTAATCGTTATGCAGGAGATAGACATCCAGGTGAACACTGTCTATATTTATGACAACTATGTTCATTATTTAAGCTTGTAGGTGTGTCAATGGAGTTCGTCATGAAGAAATTATTCTCCATATCACTTATATATAAAGCTTCAGATTTGTATAAGGTCCTCGAAAACTCACATCTACTTCATTAGCAAGAGCTTATGTCTCTCTTTTATACAAAGTTTTATCCTCTTCATGAAATTCATCGAGACAGGAACTACATCTATAAATTTTGGTATCGTGACGGAGAGAGCATCGGTCAAGCTTGGGGGAGACTGAAGTCCCTAATGTTCAAATGTCATATCCATGAACTCCCCAAAGATATTATACTTACAAATTTTTATTCCAGGCTTTCTCGTCAGGACAAGGAGATGTTGAATGCCTCCTCTAGCGGGGTATTCCAGACAAGAAGCGTTGAAGAAAAGTGGGATCTCATTGAGAGGATCCAGAAAAACACTGAAGACTGGGAAATCGATACAGGAATTGAACCCGCTATAAATTATGAGCATGATTTCACTGAGAGCTATGTGAAAACTGATTATTTTAATACCTTTCGTTCTAAGATTGGTCTTGATTCCCAGCTTATGATTGATTTTTGTAAGAACTTTGCCTCTCACATTGACTCTTCTAAGGAGAAGAAGAATCAGTATCATAAACCCTTTAAAGAATTACATGTTGATATAAATGTTGCTGACCCTATTCTTCCTGCAGTTTTTTATGAAAAGACCATTTCTCCTACAAGGATGAGCGAGCACTCTTTTGTGACAGGCATAATATATAAAAGTGGGAGACGAACTGACGAACCTGAGGACCTGATCAAGGTCGATCCTCAAGTTGCGGTGGTTAAACATTTAGTTACTAATGATGTTTCAGATTCCATTATAAATTTTTGTGCTGTTTGAACTAACATTTTCACTGCCAAGAATAAAAGCCCAATTTCAGGTACACCAGTTCTATCTTTGAAAATAGGAGATCACAATTATAACGGGCTATGTGATTTGGGATCAAGTGCTAGCGCTATTCCTTATTCACTCTATCAGGAGATCATGGGTGAGATTTCACCCTGCGAACTTGAAGAGATTCATGTTACTATTTATCTAGCAAACAAAGAAACCATCTCTCCCATTGGAATTGTGAGAGATGTTGAAGTCCTATGCGGAAAGGTAAAGTATCCTACCGAATTTCTCTTACTTGGTTCAGTGCAAGAAAGTTTTTGACCTATTATCTTTGGTAGACCTTTCCTCGGCACTTGTGGTGCTATAATAGATTGTAGAAAAGGTAAAGTTTATGTTGAATTCAATGGTGATCCATATAAATTTGGCTTTTCTAAGTTCTCCAAGCAGCCTCGTGCTGCTGATTTACCTAGTGATGATAAAATTATTGAAAATATTGCTTCTATTGCTATTCCTCCTAATGATCCTTTGCAGCAATATATGGAAGACCACGAGAATGATAAGTGTAACAGCCCAGATTTCACAAAAAATAAAATTTTTGTTTTTGGTCTGATTTGTTTGATTGTCTGATTTGTTTGCGGTGTTTGCATCCCCGATTTATCGATCGGTGATTATTTCCCCCCTCTTATCTCGTACTGGACGGAGACTGACCCTTGCCACCCTGTCACTCGACCTTTGCGACACAGGGTTTCACCCGATCACCGTCGCAAAAACCGCACGAGACCAGCCGCATCCAACAGAACGGAAAAACCCGTTTAATAAGTAAACGAGATATTTTTATAGCGCGCTGGAAATTGTTCTCAGAACGGTTCCAGCGCAAGGTGAACGCCGCCGGCTCGACGTGCTGATCGCGCAGTTTGAAGTTTTACCCGAATCGGAGGAACTGTGGACCCCGGGCGGTCAGGAACGTAAACATCGCGCGCGCGAGAGGAAAACCGGGGATGTTTTTGCAAACTGCCAGCCACCTGTGCTATATAAATACCACCACTCCCCCACCCCTTTCTAGGGTTCCCCCTAGTCCAATATTGCAGCCAACCCCCTCCACTGTGCCCCAAAATTAGTCCCATTTTCGGAACCCTAGCTCTCCAGATCTGAGAACAGCCTCCCAGACCATCTGGACCGTCAGATCTCGCGATCCGACGGCCCAGAGGTCGCCACGTCAGTAGTGTGCCCCCGCAGCCCGAGCCGTGGAGGAGCTCCCGCGTGGAGCTCGAGGCTCCTCATCCGAGCCCTCTGCCCCGCGCCGCCGCACCTCCGGGCGGCGAGCCGCCGAGCAGAGCCGCCGCCCTGCAGGTCCCACAGTCCCCTGCCGCTCCTCTCCTTCCTCTCTTCCATCTCCTCCCTTCCCTAACCTCTCCCTCTTCTTCTCTCTGCCACGAGGAACCGTCATGGAGGACACCGAGATCGCGCCGACCTGGAACCTCACCGCGCCGCCACCGGATTGAGCCGGCGGCTGACCCATCGGCCGAATCCGGCAGATCCGCGCCGCCCTCTTGCGCCCTAGGCGTCCCGCCATAGGACCTTGCCGGAGGAGACCGCCGGCGCCACCAGTTCCCGTCGGGAACGACGAGCATGCCTGCCCGCCCCGCTCGCCTGCGCGTGCTCGCCCGCGTGGGCCCAGCAACCGCGCCCCTCGGCCTAGCTCCCCGACGGCCCAGCGCATCCCAGCTGGCCTCCTTCGCCTGTGGGCGAGGAGATGCTATTCGCCGCCCGCTGCTCACGGGCCAGGCCCAGCTCGGTGAGCACAGCGCCCCTCCCCCCCTTTTTTTCTTCCTTTCTTCTAATTTCTTGCTGCAGTTGGGCCGGCCCATGGCAATGTGACGCTCGTGTGCACAACTTAGTAGATCTCGCCCACCCTGCTTAGACCCAGTTGTAGTAGCTTTCGGCCCGTTAAATGATTTATTATTTTCTGGGCTTAATAAAATTTGCAGATTGTATTATTTTCTTGCGATGCCCGTATCTTTTAAACCATAGCTCGGATCGCAACGCTTTAAACATGAAAGTTTCTTAGAATTTTGTGTAGATTAATAAAATGTGCTCCTTTTCCATGTTTGACTTTGTTTACATGCTGTTTCTCTGCTATTTACAACTGCTTGATACTGTAAACTGTAATTGTCATAAAATTTTAAACGTTCATCTATTTAAAATGTTTCTTATATATAACTTGACTAGAATTGCATGTAGATTGTGTTTATGCTGCTCTTGCTTGCTAATAAAAATTATTAAATATGCTTTAGGTCAAAACAGTACCAAATTCCATTTTTATCGTGGGGTCCACAATAGTTTGTCATGTATAGGTTTTACCCCTACTTAAAGTGAGTAGATTAGATAGTTTACTTTATGCTTCAACTCCTTCCATGATTGTGTGATATTCCATGCTTGAGTGAGATGCCATGTTAACAACCTTTGATCATTTTGTGTAGCTAAACAACTTGAACCTTTCTAAATGTGCGGTATCATCGTGTGTGACTAGTACTCCACTTAACATGTTATTAACTGCTCTCGACGGTAGGTGCGATGTCTCGTGTTGCCTTCTTTTTGATGCTTGCTCGTGTTTTCTTCGTAGTAATAGATTCTTGCTCGTTGATTGCTTTCCAGTGTTTACCGTCTTGTGTGCTTCCGCGGGTACCTCTCGGAGACGATGCGAGCTTGCGATCAACTACACCTTCGGAACCCGACTTATTAACAGGCAACGACTATGCATTACTTATGATCCGTTCTATTTCAACCAGCGTTTTGCATGCTAGTGTAGGATAGGTTCGATGTTTGATACTACCACATGTTTACAGCCTCTTTCAAACCGATACAGCCATGTCCCGTCCCAGCAAACCTTGTACTGCTATGTTACTATTGCTCGTTGCCCAGCCCCTGCTTAGGATGCATGCTTAGGATGCTACGATGTTACCCTGTTACTCCTTGGTTTGGGATATCACATTATAATTATTGTTGTTGATGATATGATTATTATAATGATAACTATATTCGACGAAGGATGGAGGGTCTAGGCTATCCACCCCCCCCCCCTGACGCTTTGTTCCATTCGAGTCACCTAGGATCCGAGTTCCGGGTATTGGTTTTAAGACTGAGCGTGCCTAACCGAGTGTGGGATGCTATGGGGTCCCCTTTTCTTACCTACCTAGCTTCAAACATTTCTAGTGGTGGCCAAAGCTGATTTTACCATTTGAAACCGTGTGCGTAACTGGTCTGCAGCCAGTGGATTTAAAACAACGCGGGCACGTGGGACAGTGTTCCTGTTGGTCCACACTTTGTGGAGCTCGGGATGCCTACCTACTCTGCAGATGTCATTCCAACCTGACATGAGACGGAAGAGGCCAATTCGAGAGACGGCCGACTCTTGAGTTGGGTGTCGACTCTACCAGGGGCCACCCAGATTTGTTCGTTGTGTGTTAGAGGGACCTGTCATTTCGGATCTCTCGGAACTAAATCATAAAATGGTTGCCTGTGATGGGTAGCAACTGAGAGAGATGAGCGTGCGTGCGGAGCCTTGTAATGGGAAGTTGGTACACCCCTGCAGGGTTAAATATTTTCGAGAAGCCGTGTCCATGGTTATGGACGACTTGAGACCTACTCCTTGTTCATAGACAACAACAGCTGAGATAATCTTAATATAACTTGATCAACGTTTGTGTGCCTTCACTGCTTCTTCTTCGTCGGGATGCGAAGAGGTGGAAAAGGATAGGATAGGTGTTATGCTTGCGTAAGAAGGTGGATTGCAGACTTGTTGGAGGAGATTCCTCATCGAATGCTTGGCTTCTTACCTTACTCTCTAGAGTGTTAGCCACTTCATAAATGCTAGTGCGGCAGAAACCTCACCACTTACCCCATCCTTACCGTAAACTACTAGTTGTCCTAGAATGACGAGTGATGAAGTCATTGCTGGGTCAGTTGACCACTACAGTTGGATGCTGAGTACTTCTGTACTCATGATACTACCGCCAAACTCTTTTCAAGGTTCTTGATCGACAACAGGTATGGTGATCGACGTTTCACGTGGAGACTCGATGACGACTAGTTAGGCGGATCCCGGCGGAGGGCCTGAACCCGTGTGGTTACGGGGATTTATGTTTTACTCTTTGCCAGTAGGCATTTGATTGTACTCTGTACTCAGACATGTATCTTCCGCTGTTGTATTATATTAAGGCAGTTGTATGCCGATTGTATGAGATGTTGTTTCTTTGTATCTGTAATGTTGTGATATCATGTTGGAAATCCGGGGCATATGTGCGTGGACCCGGGGTTAGCGTATGCAAGCACCGCTACGACATAGTCATATGGAGAGACGAGAACCGTACCCACTTGTCTAAGCAGACAAGGCCAAGCACAGAACGTTCTCGGAAAGCATCGAACGTGAGGTGATGAACTCCCATATTCGAAGACAAGTCGCCTCAACCATATTATCAACTATCTAGGGCGGGCTCGATCATACAACAAAGTGTGCAGGAGACAGAGTCTCGAACAATCGCCTCGCGATGCCCCAAGCTGCGCACATCTAAGGGTCACTTGGTGTATAAAAGACCGCCAGCCAGATCACAACTAAGTTCTCGAAAACCCATACAAGGACATGCATGATATAATCATACACGCAGCACACATGCCTTCTATGAACAGCAGGTATCATTGCAATTCTCTACAAAGTATACATTTTATTGATAACTCTCACAGAGTGCACACATAGATCACAAACAAGTGATCCAACATTATAACAACCAACGGAAGCAAAGTAGGTCTGAGTACAGACAAGTTTAACAAATGTCTTAAGAAGCCTTATCTAAACACAAAGCCCTCCACGAGGGAACCAGTCTGCTGACTGAAACTAGTCTAGCTTGGTCTTGGTGCGGGTCTTGATCTTCATTCATCGAGCTCCAGGAAGAAACCACCATCGGACTCGGTGGGTTCATCTAAAACATAAATTAAGCAAACGTGAGTAGAAAGGCATACTCAGCAAGACTTACGGAGGAGATAATCTAATCATGCATATGTTTCAAGGAAAAGGGAGGTGGGGTTTAACTTGCAGAATCTTTGACTTGGATAGTCCTGAACTACGAGTACCAGAATTGAGGTAAGAGCGTACACGAGTCCATTAACTACCACCATTCAATTACACCGCTGTGGTGCCCCTCTCGACTTCCCCATGAGAAGGCACGCCATAGCACTCACACTTATCTTGGCAAGTTTTAGAAGTATCCGCTCAAGTTGTCTAATAATCAAGCTAAGCTTTCCAAGCAGTCCATAACCGCAGACACGGCTATTCGAATAGTTTTGTTAACCCTGCAGGGGTGTACTACTTTCACACACAACCTTTGTACTCGACACCGTTCAAGAGGTGCCGGCGAGAATGCTCACCACAACCTTTACCTCACAGCCCATCTAGTCCATGAAAGCCGCCTACCTGGGTTGGTTACCACTATCGTGAACCCGGCCGGTTTACCGAAGTGGACCCAGACGATGTGTGCGTGGTGCGAAATCCGGTCTCGGTTGAGCCATTCTCTCACTTGGCTACTAGGCCACAAAACTTACCAGAACTCCGAACTACTGCGACATCTGGACATCAAATGGGATGAGTTATTAAGCTGAGAGGGGTCAGTGAGCCCAATGTGTGGTTGCACTCTTCTTCTTGGATCACCACACAAGAACTCGGACTTAAGGCGGCGTTCAACGAGACAACCCACTGTGTACTCCTACACAGCCTCTCATCGTTCACCTTGTATTAGGGTGGATTCACCGACACAGTTTCTCCTTCATCAACATCATGATCACTACCATCCCGACTCACAGTTCAACAACATCATCATCTTGTAGCCACTAGACATGCATATAAGAAGTAACAGTTGTAGGGGCCACATGATCACAAACAATTCCTATGTCAGCTAGGATTGTTGTGTGCTTACTACTATGAAAAAATGATAGATCATGCAAAGGATTGGGTTCAACTATGCGGTAAGAATCAATACAAGGTAACATCCTAATCATGCATAAGAGAATGAGAGGGAACTGGTTTTTATCGACATGATCAATGGGGGGGGGTTGCTTGCCTTGCTGACGAGGTTCGGGTTCAGGGTCTTCAACGAAGGGTGCTGCCTCCTGTTGCGGTTCCACCTCTACTCGACTAACAAAAAACAAGGTAGCAAAAGTAAATACAATGCACAATCACATGGTTGAAGGTTGAAACTTGGTTTGCATAAATTTGATGTGTGAGGCAATTCCATTTAGATGGAGTATATTGCAAATGAATTGCAAATTCAAATTCCAATTTGAATTCATTTTAGCCAAGTTACAAATGCTATTGTGTGATCAATGTAATTCATATTGAAATGTGTATGATATGCCTCTGATGTGTAATTTAAATGTAGTATGTTGCTATGGTTCAAGTTGCAAAAGCATTTGAATTTAATTTGAATAAATTCCAATTAAATCAAATGACAAATTCTACTGGTCCCAATTTAAATTCAACTCAGACATAGTTGAAAGTTGCATAAATTGATAGATTATTTTCTCCTGATCATTTTTCATATATTATATGTTGAATTTGGAGTTAATATGAATTTTCTATGAATTTTCAAAGTTTCATCTATTTTCTGCCATTTTCTGAATTAAAATAAATAGGAATTCATTTACTGTGCCATGCTTGCGTCATCATGACGCCAGGGGGCCATTGACAAGGGGGACCCACTTGTCATTCTCTGTATTGTTAACTAAATCAATTTAATTAGATTTAAACTAAACAGGGGGTGATTAGTGTGGCTGGGCCCACAAGGCAGTGTCACTTGGGGGTGGGGCCAGGTGATTAGGCAGGGGGTTAGGGTCTAATGGTGTCTCCGGCGAGGCACTGTTCACCGGAGTTGAAGGGGACGACGGTATAGAGCTCGGGAGGCAACGGGGAGAGCATCTTCGGGTTCCTGGCATTGCCGCGCTTCGAATGGAGGTAGCCAGGGTTCGGGGGAGGGTCTGGAGCGACGGCGGCGACGAGGTCGGCGGGAACAGAAGTCCGGCGAGGGTGGGAATGGTGCTATAGTGCACGGCTCGGGCTAATTTTGGTCGCGTTCGCACGCTGGGAGGGCTAGGTGTCAAATGCGCGCACTGGGGCAACGCTGGGAGCACGGGAGCTAGGGGGGACGACAACGGCGGAGGTCATCCTCGGCTTCCATGGCAGATCAACGCAGAGGGCGAACGGGGAGGGTGCAGTGGGTGCAAACGAGGCGTGAGCTCACCCTGGTTACAACTGCGGTGACAGCGAGGTCGAAGAAGTCTTGACGGCGGAGGAATTGGAGTTCTCCTCCTCGGTGGCCGGCGGCAAGAACGTGAAGCTCGCGTCGTCTTCGATGGCGTTGAGCTTCGATTGACTTAGGGGAACGACGGAGTCGACGGTGCTGGAGCGGCTAGACACGGCGGCAAGGCTGGAGGAGCTCATTCGCCACGTCGGTGCACTGCCACGCCCGGCTAGGGTTTCGGTGGTGACGCTGTTCTTCGCGGGGAGGACGAACCAGAGGGCGAGGAGGGGAAAAGTGAGGCGCGGGGCGTCTCTGGGCGTGCGTGGCGTCGAGAAGGAGCAAGAGAGGGGTTGGGAGGAGGCCACGGTGTCGCCTCGGGCATGCTCGGCACGCAGCTCTGTGCCTGGCTGCCTGGGGAAGTCGACAGGAGCGGGGAGGTGGGCTGGGCCGGCTGGGCCTTCGCCTGGGGCGCCAGGTAAGTGTTCTCTGCCTTTTTCTTATTTTATTTTTCTGTATTTGTGTGGGCCATGCCATTTAAATAGCTAGGTATTTTTAAAAATGCTAAATCTTTTTATATGGCCTCAAGATAATATAGACTAGCCATTTATAAAGTTTGGCACTTTTTAAAATTCAAATGAATTGAATTTTAAATCAAATAGGGGTATTTGATTAATTCCAAGGCACTGTTTGAATTTTTCAAAATTCCTTGAGCATGGGAATTCTACCACATCACTTTTCATGTGATCACACTCAATTATAGGAATTTTCAAAATTCAAACATGAATTTTTGGAGAAGATTTTTATCTGGCCTTTTGAATTAATTCATCTAGGGGTGGTTTCCTTCTCCCATTTGAGTTTGAATTTGATTTCCATTTGATTTCTTTCATGAATGCAAGGTGACTTTGGTCCTAGCACTTTACCTAACAGAGGGTTCTGACAACTCGCCACCACTCAAAAGAAACTCGTCCCGAGATTCAGAAGTCTGCGAAAGGAAGGAGGGATACTCGGCACGGAGGCAGTCTTCTCTTTCCCATGTAGCTTCTTTCTCAGAGTGGTGTGACCATTGAAATTTGAGAAACTTAATCTTCTTGTGGCGAGTGACACGCTCTGCGGAATCAAGAATACGAATGGGGTACTCTCGATAAGAAAGGTTGTAACAACCCAGTTTTTGCAAAAATTAAAAATTTTGTTTTCGGTGTGAATTGTTCGATTGTCAGATTGTTTGCGGTGTTTGCATCCCCGATTTATCGATCGACGATTATTTTTTCCCCTCTTATCTCGTATCGGACGTGGACCGACCCTTCCCACCACAGCACACGACCTGTGCGACACCGGATTTTACCCGAGCACCGTCGCAACCGGCACAAGTCCAGCCAATCGCCACCGGAACGCAAACCCCGTTTATTTAATAAACGGATTATTTTATTGGGGCTCCGAAAAATGTTGTCAGAATGTCACCGCAGTGAGGTACGATCAACGGGCTCGACGCGCTGAGCGCGTGGTTCAATATTTCGTCGGAATCGGATTCCGTACGGAGTCTCGGCGGTCACGAACGCGATCACCGGACACGCGAGAGGGGTACCGAGGCCGTTTGCGTCAACTGGCCAGCCAACCTGCCTATATAAAAACCACCAGCCTCCCACACCCAATTAGGGTTTCCCTAATTGAAATTTGCAGCCACCCCCTCCACTTTGCTCAAAATTAGCCCCCCAAACCCCCAAATCTCGAAACCCTAGCCCCCTAGCCCTCCAGAGCCGTCAGATCTGAGATCCGACGCTCCGGGTGCCGCCACGTCACCCCAGCCGCCGATCCAGCCGCCCTGGGCCCCGCAGGGCCGGGATCCCACCGCCAGGGCCCGCCCAGGCCCGGATCTGTCCCGAGCCGCCCTCGTGGAGGCGCCGCCGCCTCTCCTCCTCCGGCGAGCCGCCGCCGCCACCCATCCTCCGCCGCACCTTCGCCTCCTCCTCTCCCAGCTTCCTCACCCCTCCTGACCTCTCTCCTCCTCATAGGCCACCAGGGAACTCGCCGCCGGCCACCATGGCTCCCCAAGCCCGAGCCGCCAGCAGCTCGGAGCAGCCGCCACGGGATCTGCAGCGCCGCCCCTCGCCCGGATCCGGCGAGCCCTGCGCGGATCCGCACCTTGGCACCCATCCTCGACGCGTCCACGCCACCGCGCTCCGGCCAGCCGCCGGCTGCGGGCGCCGCCGTTGCCGGGGTCGGGCACGACCCTGAACTGGCCTCCAGCCACCGGCCGTGGCCTGGGCCGGCCTCCAACCGCCGTGGGCCCAGCGCCCACTAGCAGCCCACCAGTGCCCGTGGCCCAGCCGCCCCTCTCTAGCCAGCCCGGCCAGTGGGCCGAGGCCCAGTAGGTGAGCGTCCCTTTTTTATTATTATTTTTGCTGCTGCACTGTTGGGCCCAGTAGTTTCGGCCCATTTAGTTTTTTTTTCTGCTAGTTTTTTTATTAATTTAGGCAGATTTAGTTATAACTTTGCGTTGTCCGTATCTTTTCACCGGTAGCTCCGATGGAGACGCTTTCTACATGAAAGTTGCTCAGTTTCGCGCGTACATTAATAAAATGTTGTTTGTTGCCATGTTTGGCTGTCTTTACTTGTTTTTTACCTGCTAATTACACTGCCTGCCACTGTAAACTGTAATTGCAATAAATTTTTAACCATTGATCTGTTTAAAATATTTCTTATATGTAACTTGACTAGAATTGCATGTAGATTGTGTTTATGCTTCTGTTGCTTGCTAATAAAAATAATAAAATATTGTTTAGGGCAAAACAGTACCAAATGCAATAAATATCGTGGGGTCCGCAATAGTTTGCCATGTCTAGGATTTCACCCCACTTAAATTGACTAGCTTAGGTAGTTTATTTGTGCTTCACCTCTTGCCATGTTTGTGTGCTATGCCATGCTTGAGTGACATGCCATGTTAACAACCTTTCTTGATCACTTGTAGCTAAACAACTTGAACCACCATAAACGTGCGGTATTCGTCGTGTGTGACCGATACCCCACTTAAACTGCTAACCGCTCTCGACGGTAGGTGCGATGTCTCGTGTTGCCTTCTTGTTGATGCTTTCTCGTGTTTTCCTCGTAGTAATAGATGCTTGCTCGTTGATTTGCTTTCCAGTGTTTACCCTCTTGTGTGCTCTCGCGAATACTCTCGGAGATGTTGCGAGCGTGCGATCGACTACACCTTCGGAACCCGACTTATCAATAGGCAAGGACTATACATTACTTATGATCCATTCTATTTCAATCAGCGGTTTGCATGCTATTATAGGTTAGGTTTGATGTTTGATCCTACCACATGTTTACAGCCTCTTTCAAACCGATACAGCCATGTCCCTTCCCAGCAAACCTTGTACTACTATGTTACTATTGCTCGTTGCTCAGCCCCTGCCTAGTATGCATGCTTAGGATGCTACGATGTTACCCTGTTATTCCTTGGTTTGGGATATCACATTATTATTATTGTTGTTGATGATATGATTATTATCATGTTGACTATATTCGACGAAGGATGGAAGGTCTAGGCTATCCCGCCCCGACGCTTTGGTCCATTCGAGTCACCTAGGATCCGAGTTCCGAGTATTGGTTTTAAGAGTGAGCGTGCCTAAGCGCGTGTGGGATTTTATGGGGTCCCCTTTTCTTAACTACCTAGCTTCAAGCATTTCTAGTGGTGGCCCAAGCTGGTTTTACCTTTTGCAAAGTGTGTGTGTTGGTTGGCGCCCCAGCTGTTTTCGAAACAACTCGGGCCAGCGGAGACTTAGTTCCTCTGTTGGTCCACCTGATCAGCTAGGACCCGGTTTCCCATGTGTGATTAATCGGCAATCCGAACTGCGTCATACGGAAGAGTCCGAACCGAGAGCGTGGCCGGCTTTTGGGATGGGTGTCGACTCCCCAGGGGCCACCCGGATTTTATTGTTGTTAGCTAGAGGGACCTGTCGTTTCGGATCTCTTGGAACTAAATCATAAAATGGTTGCCTGTGATGGGTAGCAACTGAGAGAGATGGGCGTGCGTGCGGAGCCTTGTAATGGGCAGTTGGTACACCCCTGCAGGGTTAAATCTTTTCGAGAAGCCGTGTCCACGGTTATGGACGACTTGAGACCTACTCCCTGTTCATAGAGAACAACAACTGAGATAATCTTAATATAACTTGATCAATGTGTGTGTGCCTTGACTGCTTTTTCTTCGTCGGGATGCGAATAGGAGGACAAGGATAGGATAGGTGTTATGTTTGCGTAAGTAGCTGATAGCAAGACTTGTTGGAGGCGATTCCTCATCGAATGCTTGGCTTCTTATCTTACTATCTTGATCGTTAGCCACTTCATAAATGCTAGTGCGGCAGCAACCTCACCACTTACCCCTTCCGTACCGTAAACTACTAGTTGTCCTAGAATGATGAGTGATGAAGTCCTTGCTGGGTCAGATGACCACTACAGTTGGATGTTGAGTACCTCTGTACTCATGATACTACCCCCAAACTCTTTTCAGGGTTCTGATCGACAACATGTATGGTGATCGACGTTTCACGTGGAGACTCGACGGTGAATAGTTAGGCGGATCCCGGCGGAGGGCCTGGACCCGTGTGGTTATGGGGATCGATGTTTTTGTCGGGACCCGGGGTTAGAGTATGCAAGTCCAGTTAAGACATAGTCATATGGAGAGCCGAGAACCGTACCCACTTGTCTAAGCAGACAAGGCCAAGCACAGAACGTTCTCGGAAAGCATCGTACATGAGGGGCATCCCATCCAGGCCGGATGATCAACTGAGATGGGTCCTCATCGTCCGCACACAAGTCTAATGATATGGGTGATGAGCTACCATATTCAAAGACAAGTCGCCTCAACCATACTACCGACTATCTCATAACTCTTACATAGACTTACTCCAGCCCGATCACTTAGTCGGGGTCTAGGGCGGGCTCGATCATACCACAAAGTGTGCACGAGACAGAGTCTCGAACAACTGCATCGCGATGCCCCAAGCTGCGCAAATCTAAGGGCCACTTGGTGTATGAAAGACCGCCAGCCAGATCACAACTAAGGTCTCGAAAACCCATACAAAGACATGCATGTTATAAACATACACGCAGCACACATGCCTTGTATGAACAGCAGGTATCATTGCAATTCTCTACAAAGTATACATTTTTGTTGATAACTCTTATAGAGTGCACACAGAGATCACAAACATGTGATCCAACATTACAACACAAGCGGAAGCAAATTATGTCTGAGTACAGACAAGTTTAACAAATGGCTTAAGAAGCCTTATTTAAACACAAACGCTCCACGAGGGAACCAGTCGTCTGACTGGGACTAGACTAGCTTGATCTTCAGTCGTCCAGCTCGATGTAGAAGCCACCTTCGGGGTCAGTGGTTTCATCTAAAACATAGATTAAGCAAACGTGAGTACAAAGTCGTACTCAACAAGACTTACATAGGAGCTATACTACTCATGCACATGTATCAAGGTAAAGGGAGGTGGGGTTTCACTTGCAGAAGTGCCAGTTTTGACTTGGCTAATCCTGAACTACGAATACCAGACTTTGAGGTAAGAAGCGTACACGAGTCCACTACTTTCTCCAACCAATTACACCACTATGGTGCCTTTCTCGACTTCCCCACGAGAAAGCACGCCACATCACTCACACTTATCTTGGTGTATTTTAGAAGTATCCAGTTCAAATTGTCTAATAATCAAGCTAAGCTTTCCAAGCAGTCCATAATCGCGGACGCGGCTATTCGAATAGTTTTGTTAACCCTGCAGGGGTGTACCGCTACACACACATGATCCTCAGTTACCGCCTTTGATCTCGACACCATTCAAGGGGTGCCAGCGAGGATGCTCACCACAACTGTTACCTCATAGCCGATCTAGTCCGAGAAAGCCGCCTCTTTGGGTTGGCTACCACTATCGTGAACCCGGCCGGTTTACCGAAGTGGACCCAAGTGATGTGTGCGTGGTGCATAAGCCGGTCTCGGATGAGCCGTTCTCTCACTTAGCATCCAGGCCACAGACCTACCAGAACTCCGAACTATTGCGACATCTGGATATCGAAAGGGATGAGTTAGTAAGCTGAGAGGGGTCAGTGAGCCCAATGTGTGGTTGTACTCTTCATCTTGGATCACCACACAAGAACTCGGACTTAGGGCGGTGTTCAACAAGACAACCCACCGTGTACTCCTACACAGCCTCTCATCGTTCACCTTGTATTAGGGTCGATTCACCAACACTTTTCTACCATCATCAACATGATCACTACCATCCCGACTCACATAAAAGTATCATCAATGTATCACTCTAAGCATGCAATAAGCAGTAACAATTGCAGGGGCCACATGATATCAATCAACTCCAACATTTGCTAGGATTGTGGTTTGCTTACTACTGTGACAAAATGATAGGTCATGCAAAGGAATGGGTTCATCTATGCGGTAGAAACGTAGCATGGTAATCATCCTATACAATGCATAAGCGAGACATGAGAGGGAAGTGGGATTTTATCGACATGATCAATGGGGGTTTGCTTGCCTTGCTGACGAGGTTCGGGTTCGGGGTCTTCAACGAAGGGGGCAGCCTCCTGCTCCGGTTCCACCTCTACTCGACAAACAACAAACAAGGTAGCAAAGTAAATACAATGCACAATCACATGATGGAAGGTTGAATCTTGATGTATTTGCTTTGATGTGTGAGGCAATTCCATTTAGCTGGAGTATATTTCAAATTGAATTTTAAATTCAAACTCCAATTTGAATTCAAACTTAGATAGTTATATGTGACATGGTTTGATCAATTTGAATCATCTTCAAATGTGTATGATATGCCTCTGATGTGTGGTTGAAATGTAGCATAAATCCATGGTCCAAGTTGCAAAATCATTTGAATTGAATTTGAATAAATTCCAAATAAATCAAATGACATATGCTACTGGTCCCATTTTAAAATCAACTCAAACATAGTTTAAATTTGGATTTTTGAATAGATTATTTTCTCCTGATCATTTTTCATATATTATTTGTCCAATTTGGAGTTGATATGAATTTTCTATGAATTTCCAAAGTTTGAGCTATTTTCTGGATTTTCTGGAATTCTTTAAATCATTTCAATTTCTGGAAATTCAATTATGGCGTCATGCTTGCGCAAGGCTGACGTCAGGGGGGGGCTGACTGGTGGGCCAGGGTTGTCAGTGGCTGGGTTAATTAACCCGGTTAGTTTAAACTAACCGGGGGGGATTAAGGGCTTTGGGCCCACTTGTCATTGGCTCTGGGGTTCATTAGGGGGGGTGGTTAACTCCTAATGACCGTGGCCACGTCGTCCTCGCCGGCGTTGAGCCGCCGGTTGCCACCAGCGTGGCGGTGCTGCACGGGAAGGGCACTCCTGTCGACGATTTGAAGCGCTGAGACCACCATCTTGAAGCCCTCCCTTGCGCGCGTCGAATGGTGCAGTGCAACGCCACCGGAAGGCACCGGAGGCACGTCGGCGACGAGCCCTAGAGGCGGCGGAGTCACGGCCAAGACGCAGTCGACGCTGCGCTGCCCGTGCTTGGCCATGCGTTAGCTGGACGGCCTCCTGGGAATGCCAGCTATGCGATGGACAACACGGTGAGGATGTACGAGCAAGAGAGCAGCCCCACCGGAGACTATGGCGACGGCGAGCTCCTGCTCTCATGGCGAATCCAGCTAGAGAGGTTGCGGGAAAAGCTCACCAGATCACGGGGAACACGACGAGGTAGTCGTTGGAGTCGGGGAGGGCACAGCGGCGGGGAATTTGACGAAGACCTTCACGGCGGTCGGCGGCGATCCGATGAACCTGGCGTCGCTTCTAGTCCAAATTGGAGCTCCTTCTTCTGCTAGTCGACGAAGACGAGGACGGGGAGGAGGATGGACACACCAGCTTGAGCCCTAGGTGACGTTGGCTGCGAGTTCCATGGCCATGGCCTGCGGCTGCCCTCGGTGAAGCTTGCGGGAGAGAAGGAGAGGGGTGGATAGGCACTGCACTGAGGGGGAAACGGTGCACGGCGCAAACGGGGGTTCTCCAGGACACCGAGGGGAGGACACGGGGGCTCTGGAAGCTTGAAGACGTCGAGGTGGCGTCCACGGCTGCTCGGCCTCTCTAGCGAGCTGCTTGGAGGCGTGGGGAGAGGAAGAAGACCCTGCTACCCCTGGTGGGCTAGGCTGGGCCAGGTATGTGGGCCAACAGGCCAGAAGCCAGGTAAGTCCTTTTTCTTTTCTTTTCTGTTTTCTTTTCTGTCTTTTGTTTTGCTGGGCTAAATAAATAGCTAGGCATTTTATTAAATGCTGAAACTTTTTATGTGGCATCACAATATACTAGGCTAGCCACTTGTAAAGTTTGAACATTTTTAAAATTCAAATAATTTGAACTTTAACTCAAATATGGGTTTTTAATTAATTCCAAGGCACTTTTTGAATATTTGAAAAATCTATGAGTATGGGGTGGGTCCCACATCATTGATATGTGATCACACTCATTTATAAGACTTTTCAAAAATCTAACATGAATTTTTGGAGAAGATTTTTATCTGGCCTGTTGAATTAATTCATCTGGGGGGTTCCTTCTCCCAATTTGCTTTTGATTTTGATTTCAAAGTTTTCTTTTGAAATTTTAACATGATGCAAGTGACTTATTAATCCTAGCACATTACCTAACAGAGGGTTCTGACAACTCGCTCCCACTCAACAGAATCTCGTCCCGAGATTCAGAAGTCTGCGGGAGGAAGGAGGGATACTCGGCACTGAGACGGTCTTCTCTTTCCCACGTAGCTTCTCTCTCAGAGTGGTGTGACCATTACACTTTCAGAAACCTAATCTTCTGACGACGAGTGACACGCTCTGCGGAATCAAGAATACGAACGGGGTATTCTCGATAAGAAAGGTCATCTTGGAGATCAAGCGTTTCATGGTCGACTTCGCGGATGGGGTCCTTGAAGCAACGCCTGAGTTGGGACACATGGAATACATCATGTACTCGGGAAAGGTGCGGGGGTAGTTCAAGTTGGTAGGCAACTTCTCCACGTTTAGCAAAAATGCGGAAATGTCCGATGTAACGTGGGGCCAACTTGCCTTTGATACCGTAACATTGGGTTCCCTTCAGAGGAGTAACCCGAAGGTAAGCCTTCTCATCCAGATTGTAGCTCTCTTGCCTATGATGACGATCATAATAGCTTTTCTGACGAGACTTGGCTGCTTTCAATTGATCACGAACAATGCGAACTTGTTCTTCTGCTTCCTTGATCATGTCCGGTCCAAATAATTGTCTTTCACCGGTTTCTGACCAGTTTAAAGGTGTTCGACATCGTCGTCCATATAGGAGTTCAAAAGGAGCCATGTTCAGACTAGATTGAAAACTATTGTTATAAGCAAATTCGGCGACTGGCAGAGACTTCTCCCAATTCTTTCCGAATGAGATAACACAAGCTCTGAGCATGTCTTCAAGAATTTGGTTAACCCTTTCGACTTGACCGCTAGACTGAGGATGGAAAGCCGTACTAAAGGAGAGATGAGTTCCCATAGCATTCTGGAAGCTTCCCCAAAATCTAGAGGTAGAAAGGCTACCGCGATCAGAATTGATCTCCAAAGGAACACCGTGAAGGGATAGAATTCTAGAGATGTACAAGTCCGCTAACTGACTAGCAGTTATAGACTCGCGAACCGGAAGGAAGTGAGCAACTTTGGAAAGCCTATCTATGACAACGAAGATGGCATTGTTTCCTTTCTGGGTTTTTGGAAAGCCGGTGATGAATTCCATACCGACTTTGTCCCATTTCCACTCTGGAATAGACAAAGGTTGAAGTGTACAAGCAGGTCTTTGATGTTCTGCCTTAATGCGACGACAAACATCACATTCGGCAACAAATTGAGCAATGTCACTCTTCATCCTGGTCGACCAAAATCTCTGGCGTAGATCTCGGTACATTTTTGTGCTACCGGGATGAATCGAGAGGGGTGTGTCATGGGCTTCCTTGAGGATGAGTTGCCGTAGTTCCCTATTCTTAGGTACTACAAAACGATTTCCAAAGAATACCGTTCCTTTACTATCTGTGGAGAAACATTTAGCAACTCCTCTAGCAATGTTCTCCTTGATCCAGCGTACACCTCGTGCACGTCTTTGGGCAACTATGACTTGATCCTCAAGGGTTGGTTTCGCCACCAAGGTAGAAAGATAGCCATGAGGAACAATCTCAAGATTGAGCTTGCGAAAGTCCTCATGAAGAAGTGGTTGATACTACTGTAACATGAGGTTGTTACAGTACGACTTACGACTTAGGGCCTCAGCCATGACATTGGCATTGCCTGGGGTGTAAGAAATTCCTACGTCGTAATCTTTTATCAACTCAATCCAGCGTCTTTGCCTGAGATTAAGATCTGGCTGGGTGAAAATGTATTTGAGGCTTTGGTGGCCGGAATAAATCTCACAACGATTACCAAGGAGGTAATGTTGCCAAGTTGTTAGGGCATGAACTACGGCAGCGAGTTCAAGGTCATGGGTAGGATAGTTCTCTTCATGTGGCCGCAACTGGCGTGAAGCATAAGCTACCACATGTCGATCTTGCAGAATTATGCATCCTAACCCTTGCCATGATGCGTCACAATAGATCTCGAAATCCTTTTTGGTGTCTGGAGGTGCAAGTACGGGTGCAGAAGTCAATCTTCTTTTTAGCTCTTGAAAGCTTTCCTCGCACTTGGGAGTCCATAGGAATTTCTTATCTTTCTTGAGGAGTTCAGTTAGAGGCTTTGCAACTTTAGAAAAGTTCTCGACGAAGCGACGGAAATAGCTGGCTAGGCCAAGAAAACTCCTAACTTGCTTAACCGATTCAGGTGGAGTCCAGTCAAGGACGGCCTGAACTCTCTCGGGATTCACAGCAATGCCTTTTGCAGAAATCACGTGGCCTAAGTAGGTCACTTCTGGTAGCCAAAATTCACACTTGGAGAATTTAGCATACAGGCGATGCTCTCTAAGTTTCATCAATACCATCCTTAGGTGTTCGGCATGTTCTTCTTCGTTCTTCGAGTAGATGAGAATGTCATGGAGATAAACCACAACAAATTTATCTAAGTACTCCATGAAGATCGAATTCATCATGCGTGAGAAAGTGGCGGGGTCATTGGTTAAACCAAAGGACATGACGGTGTACTCGTAAAGACCATAACGAGTAGTAAAAGCCGTTTTTGGAATGTCCTCGTTTTTCGGATTTTGATTTGATGATAACCTAATCTCAAATCCATCTTTGAGAAGACAGAGGATCCTGCAAGTTGATCATAAAGATCATTGATCCTGGGCAATGGGTACTTGTTCTTTATCGTCGCTACATTTAGCGGCGATAGTCTACGCACATCCTTTCTGTTTCATGTTTCTTCGTTACGAACAGAACGGGGCAACCCCATGGCGATGAGCTAGGGCGGATGAAGCCTTTCTCCAACAAAGCTTCCAGTTGGGTTTTAAGCTCAGCTAACTCACGTGGGGCCATTTTGTATGGGCGTCTAGAAATTGGTGCGGTTCCTGGTACAAGATCTACTATAAACTCTACACATCTGTCGGGTGGCATGCCCGGCAGCTCTTCAGGAAAGACATCCGGGAAGTCACGAACCACCAGAATATCTTCAAGTTCGGGAAGGGGAAGTACATTCGAAGAATGCACTTGGGTTCTTGTTCTTGGTGAGGTATAGTTGACGGTTTTGCCTGAAGGGTGGTTGAGTTTCACGGATTTGCCTTTGAAATCCAGGTAGGCATTCTGTCTTGATAGCCAATCCATGCCAAGGATGACATCAATATCTGAAGACTTGAGGGCTATGAGTGAAGCAAGGAATACTAAACCCTCAATTGCAATTTGGTTACCATGGCTTACTCTATTAGTTTGCCATCTTGACCCTGGAGTTTGAATAATCATTGGGGGGGGACAATTCAACAAAAGATAACTCATGACGAAGTGCATAACTTTCCGACATGAATGAATGAGATGCTCCTGGGTCGAAAAGAACAGAAGTAGGAACATAATTGACTGGGAGCGTACCAAGAATGACGTCAGTGGTGTCGCCAGTCTCTTCGGCGGCAATCTGGTTCACACGTCCACGAGTGGCGGGAGGAGCGGGTTTGGCGGTGTAGACCTTCTGGGGGGCTTGCCACGACCATTGTTGTTGCCTCCGGCAGAGGGTGGAGCATTCTGATTCTGGATCTGGTTCTGGGGACACTCGCGAGAGTAGTGGCCTGCCTGACCACACTTGTAGCAGGCTCCGAAAACAGTGCGGGGAGCTGGGTTGTTTGGTGGAGCTGGGTGGAACTGAGTTGGTGGACGAGGCGCCAGATAGGATGGCCTCGGTGGGTTGTTCTGGCGGAACATACTGTTTGGGATCCAGATCTTGCGCTTCTGGGAGCCTGAACTGGATGAACCATCGTTTCTAGGGTGTTTGCGGAAGTCGTAGGGGGTGTTCATGTCCTCTGCCTTGATGGCCTTGTTGACAAGGACCTGGAAGGTGGCAAAGTCATGAAGGTTGAGCTCACGACGGAGTCCAGAGTTGAGTCCACGACGGAACCTGTCTTGTTTCTTGGAGTCGGTGGAGACTTCTTCAGTAGCATAACGAGCAAGTCGGTTGAACTCATGACTAAACTCGTCAACAGTCCTTCTGCCTTGGGTGAGGTTGCAGAACTCCTCACGCTTGCGGTCCATAAGACCCTTGCGAATGTGGTGCTCATGGAAGGAAGTGCAGAATTCATCCCAAGATACAGATGGTCCAACGGGACGCATATTCAGGAAGTTCTCCCACCAAGAGCTAGCTGCACCTTCAAGGTGATAGGTGGCATAGTTGACCTTGTCGCCATCTGCAACATGGCCTGCCTGGAGGTTCCTCTCGATGCTGCGAAGACAGTCATCGGCGTCAAGGGGCTCGGTGGAGTAACTGAAAACCGGGGGATGAAGCCGGATGAAGTCGTTCAGGGACACCAACTCGTTGCGCTGCTGAGTGGTGTTGCGAGCAATGACTTCCAGCAGATGGTGAGAGTCTCGGTGGTTCCTCTCAACCTCCATCAGAACCTGAGCCATCGTGGGTGGGGGTGGAAGGTTGCCTTCCTCCTAGTCATTCACACGACCCTGGTTACGACCAATCTGGCCACGGGTTCCTTGAGACATCCTGAAGGTGAAAACCAAAGTCAAACAGAGTTGATTGGAAGAATCTAAACAAGGTATTGAAGTACTGGAAGGATTACAGATCAAAGGAAGTAATCATCTTGACAACATGGTGATAAAAGCATACAAGCCATATATTCACAAGCTGTCATACAAACCATACATCGTTTTAGTACAAGCACCAAGCTAATACAAACGTGATGAAGATGATACATCCTTCAGAGGCACTCTGACTTCCTATACATTATTTATCTAAGCCTCCGGAACTTAGACCCTTGCGTACAATACACTAAGATACTACTACATCATCACTAAGTAAGACCACAGGCGGTCTCACTCATCTCCATCTCCATAGTAGTCCTCATAAAAGTTACCCGCGTATCTCGGTAGCTGAAGGTGACCATCGGAAAACACGGAGGCCTGTGAACCCTGATATCCATTTGGGCAAGGATGGGGCCTAGGTCCAACGTAGGGTGGAAGCAAAGGACCACGGGGTGGAAAAATGCCTCCAATCTCGGGCCAAGCAACTCGAGAAGGCATCTGCGTCCTCACGGAGTAGATAGCGTCATGCTCAACTGATCCAACGCTCACAAAGGGTGCCAAAAGTGTCAGTGCTCGATACAGACGAACACGGGTGGCGTGGAGCTCAAAACGGAGAGCGCGTGCATCACCATCTCGATCACTAGCAAACCTAGCAGTCACCTGAAGTGCTGGATCCTCTGCAGAGTGATCTGAGTAGAGCCCGGTGTAATATCCCTCTTCTCCTGGAAGTGCAGCAGGGATATAGCGGAATGAGGTCTCTCTCAGCATTGTGTGCTCATCTCTCAGAAGTGTAATACATGAGTATGCAGCATCCTGCACAGCCATGTTCCCGGTCATGCCAATGCCATGTCCAAAGTGGATAGGCTAAGTGACTCCAACGTGGTGCGGGTAGATCCTGACAATGCAGTGGAACTGCGTCTAGTTGAAGTCGTGGAACTTCTCCTCGACGGTGTACTCAGGATACCATCATAGGACATCATCTCGATCAACGTGGCGGGATGGCCACGCACACCGATGCATCGAGTCAGACGAACAATCTGACGAGTTGGAAGATCTGCCATCTGAAACAGAAAGAAGGAGTTTGCAAATGCTTCAGATTATGAGATAAACCTGGAATGACACGGACATCATAACGGATATAATTGCAAGAAAAGACAATTTCTTACAATGTAAAAAAAACACTTATATACCCAGAGTAACTATATAACTATTGAAAGCTAGACTCGACTTCGGCCAAGGCTACTAGTCCTACAGTCAGTCCTGCTCTGATACCAAGTCTGTCGGGACCCGGGGTTAGCCTATGCAAGTCCAGTTAAGACATAGTCATATGGAGAGCCGAGAACCGTACCCACTTCTCTAAGCAGACAAGGCCAAGCACAGAACGTTCTCGGAAAGCATCGTACGTGAGGGGCATCCCATCCCGGCCGGATGATCAACTGAGATGGGTCCTCATCGTCCGCACACAAGTCTAATGATATGGGTGATGAGCTCCCATATTCAAAGAAAAGTCGCCTCAACCATACTACCGACTATCTCATAACTCTTACATAGACTTACTCCAGCCCGATCACTTAGTCGGGGTCTAGGGCGGGCTCGATCATATCACAAAGTGTGCACGAGACAGAGTCTCGAACAACTTCATCGCGATGCCCCAAGCTGCGCACATCTAAGGGCCACTTGGTGTATGAAAGACCGCCAGCCAGATCACAACTAAGGTCTCGAAAACCCATACAAAGACATGCATGTTATAAACATACACGCAACACACATGCCTTGTATGAACAGCAGGTATCATTGCAATTCTCTACAAAGTATACATTTTTGTTGATAACTCTTATAGAGTGCACACAGAGATCACAAACATGTGATCCAACATTACAACACAAGCGGAAGCAAAGTATGTCTGAGTACAGACAAGTTTAACAAATGGCTTAATAAGCCTTATTTAAACACAAACCCTCCACGAGGGAACCAGTTGTCTGACTGGGACTAGACTAGCTTGATCTTCAGTCGTCTAGCTCGATGAAGAAGCCACCTTCGGGGTCAGTGGTTTCATCTAAAACATAGATTAAGCAAACGTGAGTACAAAGTCGTACTCAGCAAGACTTACATAGGAGCTATACTACTCATGCACATGTATCAAGGTAAAGGAAGGTGGGGTTTCACTTGCAGAAGTGCCAGCTTTGACTTGGCTAATCCTGAACTACGAATACCAGACTTTGAGGTAAGAAGCGTACACGAGTCCACTACTTTCTCCAACCAATTACACCACTATGGTGCCTTTCTCGACTTCCCCACGAGAAAGCACGCCACATCACTCACACTTATCTTGGTGTATTTTAGAAGTATCCAGTTCAAATTGTCTAATAATCAAGCTAAGCTTTCCAAGCAGTCCATAACCGCGGACGCGGCTATTCGAATAGTTTTGTTAACCCTGCAGGGGTGTACCGCTACACACACATGATCATCAGTTACCGCCTTTGATCTCGACACCATTCAAGGGGTGCCAGCGAGGATGCTCACCACAACTGTTACCTCATAGCCGATCTAGTCCGAGAAAGCTGCCTACTTGGGTTGGCTACCACTATCGTGAACCCGGCCGGTTTACCGAAGTGGACCCAAGTGATGTGTGCGTGGTGCATAAGCCGGTCTCGGATGAGCCGTTCTCTCACTTAGTATCCAGGCCACAGACCTACCAGAACTCCGAACTATTGCGACATCTGGACAACGAAAGGGATGAGTTAGTAAGCTGAGAGGGTTCAGTGAGCCCAATGTGTGGTTGTACTCTTCATCTTGGATCACCACACAAGAACTCAGACTTAGGGCGGTGTTCAACGAGACAACCCACCGTGTACTCCTACACAGCCTCTCATCGTTCACCTTGTATTAGGGTCGATTCACCAACAGTTTTCTACCATCATCAACATGATCACTACCATCCCGACTCACATAAAAGTATCATCATGGTATCACTCTAAGCATGCAATAAGCAGTAACAATTGCAGGGGCCACATGATATCAATCAACTCCTACATTTGCTAGGATTGTGGTTTGCTTACTACTGTGACAAAATGATAGGTCATGCAAAGGAATGGGTTCATCTATGCGGCAGAAACGTAGCATGGTAATCATCCTATACAATGCATAAGAGAGACATGAGAGGGAAGTGGGATTTTATCGACATGATCAATGGGGGTTTGCTTTCCTTGCTGACGAGGTTCGGGTTCGGGGTCTTCAACGAAGGGGGCAGCCTCCTGCTCCGGTTCCACCTCTACTCGACAAACAACAAACAAGGTAGCAAAGTAAATACAATGCACAATCACATGATGGAAGGTTGAATCTTGATGTATATGCTTTGATGTGTGAGGCAATTCCATTTAACTAGAGTATATTGCAAATTGAATTTCAAATTCAAACTCCAATTTGAATTCAAACTTAGTCAAGTTATATGTGACATGGTTTGATCAATTTGAATCATCTTCAAATGTGTATGATATTCCTCTAATGTGTGGTTGAAATTTAGCATAAATCCATGGTCCAAGTTGCAAAATCATTTGAATTGAATTTGAATAAATTCCAAATAAATCAAATGACATATGCTACTGGTCCCATTTTAAAATCAACTCAAACATAGTTGAAAGTTCGATTTTTGGATAGCTTATTTTCTCCTGATCATTTTTCATATATTATTTGTCCAATTTGGACTTGATATGAATTTTCTATGAATTTCCAAAGTTTGAGCTATTTTCTGGATTTTCTGGAATTCTTTAAATCATTTAAATTTCTGGAAATTCAATTATGGCGTCATGCTTGCGCAAGGCTGACGTCAGGGGGGGGGCTTACTGGTGGGCCAGGGTTGTCAGTGGCTGGGTTAATTAACCCGGTTAGTTTAAACTAACCGGGGGGGATTAAGGGCTCTGGGCCCACTTGTCATTGGCTCTGGGGTTCATTAGGGGGGTGGTTAACTCCTAATGACCGTGGCCACGTCGTCCTCGCCGGCGTTGAGCCGCCGGTTGCCACCAGGGCGGCGGTGCTGCACGGGAAGGGCGCTCCTGTCGACGATTTAAAGCGCTGAGACCACCATCTTGAAGCCCTCACTTGCGCGCGTCGAATGGTGCAGTGCAACGCCACCGGAAGGCACCGGAGGCACGTCGGCGACGAGCCCTAGCGGCGGCGGAGTCACGGCCAAGAAGCAGTCGACGCTGTGCTGCCCGTGCTTGGCCATGCGTTAGCTGGACGGCCTCCTGGGAACGCCAGCTATGCGATGGACAGCACGGTGAGGATTTACAAGCAAGAGAGCAGCCCCACCGGCGACTATGGCGACGGTGAGCTCCTGCTCTCATGGTGAATCCAGCTAGAGAGGTTGCGGGGCTCCGAGAGATTGGGGGAAAAGCTCACCAGATCACGGGGAACACGATGAGGTAGTCGTTGGAGTCGAGGAGGGCACAGCGGCTGGGAATTTGACGAAGACCTTCACGGCGGCCGGCGGCGATCCGATGAACCTGGCGTCGCTTCTAGTCCAAATTGGAGCTCCTGCTTCTGCTAGTCGACGAAGACGAGCACGGGGAGGAGGATGGACACACCAGCTTGAGCCCTAGGTGACGTTGGCTGCGAGTTCCATGGCCATGGCCTGCGGCTGCCCTCGGTGAAGCTTGCGGGAGAGAAGGAGAGGGGTGGATAGGTACTGCACTGAGGGGGAAACGGTGCATGGCGCAAAGGGGGTTCTCCAGGACACCGAGGGGAGGACACAGGGGCTCTGGAAGCTTGAAGACGTCGAGGTGGCGTCCACGGCTGCTCGGCCTCTCCAGCGAGCTGCTTGGAGGCGTGGGGAGAGGAAGAAGACCCTTCTGCCCCTGGTGGGCTAGGCTGGGCCAGGTATGTGGGCCAACAGGCCAGCAGCCAGGTAAGTCCTTTTTCTTTTCTTTTCTGTTTTATTTTCTGTCTTTTGTTTTGCTGGGCTAAATAAATAGCTAGGCATTTTATTAAATGCTGAAACTTTTTATGTGGTATCACAATATACTAGGCTAGCCACTTGTAAAGTTTGAACATTTTTAAAATTCAAATAATTTGAACTTTAACTCAAATAGGGGTTTTTAATTAATTCCAAGGCACTGTCTGAAATTGAAAAATCTATGAGTATGGGGTGGGTCCCACATCACTTGATATGTGATCACACTCATTTATAAGACTTTTCAAAAATCAAACATGAATTTTTGGAGAAGATTTTTATCTGGCCTTTTGAATTAATTCATCTGGGGGGTTTCCTTCTCCCAATTTTCTTTTGATTTTGATTTCAAAGTTTTCTTTTGAAATTTTAACATGATGCAAGTGACTTATTAATCCTAGCACATTACCTAACAGAGGGTTCTGACAGTTTTTCTCTTTGCCAGTAGGCATTTGATTGTAGTCTGTACTCAGACATGTATCTTCCGCTGTTGTATTGTATTTAAGGCAGTTGTATGCCAATTGTATGAGATGTGGTATTCTTGTATCTGTAATGTTGTGATATCATGTTGGAAATCCGGGGCATATGACTTCGTCATATGTCGCGGTGGGAACGATATGTGCTTCGTCTCCAGATCTGGATGGAAACATCTAGATCTGGAACAGTACCACATATCGGGCCTTACAACTTGGTATCAGAGCCTTACCGACCGTAGGATCCCTTTTCTGGCCGAAGTCGAGTCTAGACAAAAACTATTTTGTAGTTAATAAGATAGTTATCGGAGAGTAGGAATCTTTTTACTCCTTAACCTTGCTCTGGTCAGGACAAGTGTCGTATGTGTTTTAACTCTCGACTTATCCCCTTTCAAACTTTAGGATCTCGAGTGTGAGGAGTATCGGAACCGTTACAATGCCTTGCTTGCAGCGTATTGTCTCGATTCCGATCTCAGGTTTGGGAAATCTTGTAGTACCTTTAGTTCTTCCGACTCTGGGTAAACCTCTTGGTCATCTGTTGACTTCAGTCCTCTTGCCCAGTATCTTCACAATTCCAGTGAGAATGCTTCCCTTGATCATCGTTGTGAATTGTCGTGCTTCCTTTTGACACTGGTGGTTTCGTTTTCCGACGTTACCGTCTCTCTGCGGAAATTTATCTCGACAGAAGTTCGACGTCGACATGGAGCAGAGTCCCTTGTTGGTGGTGTTGAAGATCGTCGTCTCTCTTTTCTCTCCCCCTCTCCCCCGGATCGTCCTGGATCTCAGGACGAGATCCCTTGTTGGTGGTGTTGTATTGTAACAGCCCAGTTTTTGCAAAAATGAAAAATTTTGTTTTCGGTGTGAATTGTTCGATTGTCTGATTGTTTGCGGTGTTTGCATCCCCGATTTATCGATCGGCGATTATTTTTTCCCCTCTTATCTCGTATCGGACGTGGACCGACCCTTCCCACCACGGCACACGACCTGTGCGACACCGGGTTTTACTCGAGCACCGTCGCAACCGGCACAAGTCCAGCCAATCGCCACCGGAACGCAAACCCCGTTTACTTAATAAACGGATTATTTTATTGGGGCTCCGAAAAATGTTGTCGGAATGTCACCGCAGTGAGGTACGATCAAAGGGCTCGACGCGCTGAGCGCGTGGTTCGAGATTTCGTCGGAATCGGAGTCCGTATGGAGTCTCGGCGGTCACGAATGCGATCACCGGACACGCGAGAGGGGTACCGAGGGCGTTTGCGTCAACTGGCCAGCCAACCTGCCTATATAAAGACCACCAGCCTCCCACACCCAATTAGGGTTTCCCTAAGTGAAATTTGCAGCCACCCCCTCCACTTTTCTCAAAATTAGCCCCCCAAACCCCCAGATCTCGAAACCTTGGCCCCCTAGCCCTCCGGAGCCGTCAGATCTGAGATCCGACGCTCCGGGTGCTGCCACGTCACCCCAACCGCCGATCCAGCCGCCCCGGGCCCCGCAGGGCCGGGATCCCACTGCCAGGCCCCGCCCAGGCCCGGATCTGTCCCGAGCCGCCCTCGTGGAGGCGCCGCCGCCTCTCCTCCTCCGGCGAGCCGCCGGCCGCCACCCATCCTCCGCCGCACCTGCACCTCCTCCTCTCCGAGCTTCCTCACCCCTCCTGACCTCTCTCCTCCTCACAGGCCACCAGGGAACTCACCGCTGGCCTCCATGGCTCCCCAAGCCCGAGCAACCAGGAGCTCGGAGCAGCCGCCACGGGACCTGCAGCGCCACCCCTCGCCCGGATCCGGCGAGATCCGACGAGCCCTGCGCGGATCCGCACCTTGGCGCCCCTCCTCGACGCGTCCACGCCACCGCGCTCCGGCCAGCCGCCGGCTGCGGGCGCCGCCGTCGCCGGGGTCGGGCGCGACCCCGAACTGGCCTCCAGCCACCGGTCGTGGCCTAGGCCGGCCTCCAACCGCCGTGGGCCCACCGCCCACCAGCAGCCCACCAGTGCCCGTGGCCTAGCCGCCCCTCTCCAGCCAGCCCGGCCAGTGGGCCGAGGCCCAGTAGGTGAGCGCCCCGTTTTTTTTTATTATTTTTGCTGCTGCACTGTTGGGCCCAGTAGTTTCGGCCCATTTAGTTTTTTTTTCTGCTAGTTTTTTTTATTAATTTAGGCAGATTTAGTTATAACTTTGCGTTGTCCGTATCTTTTCACCGGTAGCTCCGATGGAGACGCTTTCTACATGAAAGTTTCTCCGTTTTGCCCATAGATTAATAAAATGTTGTTTGTTGCCATGTTTGGCTTTGTTTACTTGTTGTTTACCTGCTAATTACACTGCCTGCCACTGTAAACTGTAATTGCAATAACTATTTAACCATTGCTCTGTTTAAAATGTTTCTTATATGTAACTTGACTAGAATTGCATGTAGATTGTGTTTATGCTGCTCTTGCTTGCTAATAAAAATAATAAAATACTGTTTAGGGCAAAACAGTACCAAATGAAATAACTATCGTGGGGTCCGCAATAGTTTGCCATGTCTAGGATTTCACCCCACTTAAATTGACTAGCTTAGGTAGTTTATTTGTGCTTCACCTATTGCCAAGTTTGTGTGCTATGCCATGCTTGAGTGACATGCCATGTTAACAACCTTTGTTGATGACTTGTAGCTAAACAACTTGAACCACCATAAACGTGCGGTATTCGTCGTGTGTGACCGATACCCCACTTAAACTGTTAGTAACCGCTCTCGACGGTAGCTGCGATGTCTCGTGTTGCCTTCTTGTTGATGCTTTCTCGTGTTTGCCTCGTAGTAATAGATGCTTGCTCGTTGATTTGCTTTCCAGTGTTTACCCTCTTGTGTTCTCTCGCGGATACTCTCGGAGACGTTGCGAGCGTGCGATCGACTACACCTTCGAAACCCGACTTATCAACAGGCAAGGACTATACATTACTTATGATCCATTCTATTTCAACCAGCGGTTTGCATGCTAGTATAGGTTAGGTTCGATGTTTGATCCTACCACATGTTAACAGCCTCTTTCAAACCGATACAGCCATGTCCCTTCCCAGCAAACCTTGTACTGCTATGTTACTATTGCTCGTTGCTCAGCCCCTGCTTAGTATGCATGCTTAGGATGCTACGATCTTACCCTGTTATTCCTTGGTTTGGGATATCACATTATTATTATTGTTGTTGATGATATGATTATTATAATGTTGACTATATTCGACGAAGGATGGAAGGTCTAGGCTATCCCGCCCCGACGCTTTGGTCCATTCGAGTCACCTAGGATCCGAGTTCCGAGTATTGGTTTTAAGACTGAGCGTGCCTAACCGCGTGTGGGATTTTATGGGGTCCCCTTTTCGTAACTACCTAGCTTCAAGCATTTCTAGTGGTGGCCCAAGCTGGTTTTACCTTTTGCAACGTGTATGTGTTGGTTGGCGCCCCAGCTGTTTTCGAAACAACTCGGGCCAGCGGAGACTTAGTTCCTCTGTTGGTCCACCCAATCAGCTAGGACCCGGTTTCCCATGTGTGATTAATCGGCAATCCGACCTGCGTCATACGGAAGAGTCTGATCCGAGAGCGTGGCCGACTTTTGGGTTGGGTGTCGACTCCCCAGGGGCCACCCGGATTTGTTTCTTGTTAGCTAGAGGGACCTGTCGTTTCGGATCTCTTGGAACTAAATCATAAAATGGCTGCCTGTGATGGGTAGCAACTGAGAGAGATGGGCGTGCGTGCGGAGCCTTGTAATGGGCAGTTGGTACACCCCTGCAGGGTTAAATCTTTTCGAGAAGCTGTGTCCACGGTTATGGACGATGTGAGACCTACTCCTTGTTCATAGAGAACAACAACTGAGATAATCTTAATATAACTTGATCAATGTGTGTGTCGCTTGACTACTTCTTGTTCGTCGGGATGCGAAGAGGAGGACAAGGATAGGATAGGTGTTATGTTTGCGTAAGTAGCTGATAGCAAGACTTGTTGGAGGCGATTCCTCATCGAATGCTTGGTTCTTATCTTACTCTCTAGATCGTTAGCCACTTCATAAATTCTAGTGCGGCAGCAACCTCACCACTTACCCCTTCCTTACCGTAAACTACTAGTTGTCCTAGAATGACGAGTGATGAAGTCCTTGCTGGGTCAGATGACCACTACAGTTGGATGCTGAGTACCTCTGTACTCATGATACTACCCCCAAACTCTTTTCAGGGTTCTGATCGAAAAAAGGTATGGTGATCGATGTTTCACGTGGAGACTCGACGGCGAATAGTTAGGAGGATCCCGGCGGAGGGCCTGGACCCGTGTGGTTATGGGGATCGATGTTTTTCTCTTTGCTAGTAGGCATTTGATTGTAGTCTGTACTCAGACATGTATCTTCCGCTGTTGTATTGTATTTAAGGCAGTTGTATGCCGATTGTATGAGATGTTGTATTCTTGTATCTGTAATGTTGTGATATCATGTTGGAAATCCGGGGCATATGACTTCGTCATATGTCTCGGTGGGAACGATATGTGCTTCGTCCCCGAATCTGGATGGAAACATCTACATCTGGAACAGTACCGCATATAGGGCCTTACAAAGGTCATCTTGGAGATCAAGCATTTCATGGTCGACTTCTCGGATGGGGTCCTTGAAGCAACGCCTGAGTTGTGACACATGGAATACATCGTGTACTCGGGATAGGTGCGGAGGTAGTTCAAGTTGGTAGGAAACTTGGCCACGTTTAGCGAGAATTCGGAAGGGTCCGATGTAACGCGGGGAAAGCTTGCCTTTGATACCGAAGCGTTGGGTTCCCTTCAGAGGAGTAACCCGAAGGTAAGCCTTCTCATCCAGATTGTAGCTCTCTTGCCTATGATGACGATCATAGTAGCTTTTCTGACGAGACTGGGCGGCTTTCAATTGATCACGAACAATGCGAACTTGATCTTTTTCTTCTTTGATCATGTTCGGTCCAAAGAATTGTCTTTCATCGGTTTCTGACCAATTGAGGGGTGTTCGACATAGTCCATAAAGGAATTCAAATGGAGCCATGTTCAGACTAGATTGGAAGCTATTGTTATAAGCAAACTCGGCGAATGGAAGAGATTTCTCCAAATTCTTTCCGAATGAGATAACACAAGCTCTGAGCATGTCTTCCAAAACTTGGTTAACCCTTTCGACTTGACCGCTAGATTGAGGGTGGAAAGCTGTACTAAAGGAGAGATGAGTTCCCATAGCATTTTGAAAGCTTTGCCAGAATCTAGAGGTGAAAAGGCTACCTCGATCAGAATTGATTTCCAAAGGAACACCATGAAGTGATACAACTCTCGACACATACAAGTCTGCTAACTGACTGGCAGTAATAGACTCGCGAATTGGAAGGAAGTGAGCAACTTTCGAGAGCCGATCCATAACAACAAAGATGGCATCGTTTCCTTTCTGGGTTTTTGGAAAGCCAGTGATGAAGTCCATACTGACTTTGTCCCATTTCCACTCGGGAATAGGCAAAGGTTGAAGTGTACCAGCAGGTCTTTAATGTTCGGCCTTAATGCGACGACAAACATCACATTCGGCTACATATTGAGCAATGTCTCTCTTCATCCTAGTCCACCAAAATCTCTGGCGTAGATCTCGGTACATTTTTGTGCTACCGGGATGAATTGAGAGGGGTGTGTCATGAGCTTCTTTAAGGATGAGTTGCCTTAGATCTCTATTCTTAGGTACTACTAAACGATTCTCGAAGAAAACCGTTCCTTTGATATTTGTGGAGAAACATTTAGCAACTCCGCTAGCAATGTTCTCCTTGATCCGGCGAACACCTCGTGAACGCCTTTGGGCAACTATGATTTGTTCCTCAAGAGTCGGTTTCGCCACCAGGGTGGAAAGATAGCCATGAGGAACAATCTCAAGATTGAGCTTGCAAAATTCCTCATGTAGAAGTGGTTGATACTGCTGTAACATGAGGTTGTTACAGTACGACTTTCGACTTAGTGCATCAGCCATGACATTGGCTTTGCCTGGGGTGTAAGAGATTCCTACGTCGAAATCTTTTATCAACTTTATCCAGCGTCTTTGCCTGAGATTAAGTTCTGGCTGGATGAAGATGTATTTTAGGCTTTGGTGATCTGAATATATCTCACAATGATTACCAAGGAGGTAATGTCGCCATGTTTTGAGTGCGTGAACTACGGCTGCGAGTTCAAGATCATGGGTTGGATAGTTTTCTTCATGTGGACACAGTTGTCGTGAAGCGTATGCCACCACATGTCGATCTTGCATAAGTATGCATCCTAACCCTTGCCGTGAAGCGTCACAATAGATATCGAAATTATTTTTGGTGTCTGGAGGCGCAAGTAAGGGTGCGGAGGTTAATCTTCTCTTCAACTCTTGAAAGCTTTCCTCGCACTTGGGAGTCCATTGGAATTTCTTATCTTTCTTGAGGAGTTCAGTTAGAGGCTTTGCAACTTTAGAAAAGTTCTCAACAAAGCGACGGAAATAGCTGGCTAGGCCAAGAAAACTCCTAACTTGCTTAACCGATTCAGGTGGAGTCCGGTCAAGGACGGCCTGAACTCTCTTGGGATTGACAGCAATGCCTTTGGCAGATATCACGTGGCCTAAATAGGTCACTTCTTGTAGCCAAAATTCATACTTGGAGAATTTAGCATACAGGCGATGCTCTCGGAGCTTCATCAATACAAACCTGAGATGTTCTGCGTGCTCTTCTTCGTTCTTCGAGTAGATGAGAATGTCATCAAGATAAATCATAACTAATTTATCTAAGTACTCCATGAAGATCGAATTCATTAAACGCGAGAATGTGGCGGGGGCATTGGTTAATCCGAATGACATGACGGTGTACTCGTAAAGACCATAACGAGTAGTGAACGCCGTCTTGGGAATGTCTTCTTCTCGGATTCGGATTTGATGATAGCCTAATCTCAAATCCATCTTGGAAAAGATAGCGGATCCTGCAAGTTGATCATAAAGATCATTGATCCGGGGCAGTGGGTACTTGTTGTTTATCGTCGCTAGGTTTAGCGGGCGATAGTCTACGCACATCCTTTCTGTTCCATCTTTCATTGTTACGAACAGAACGGGGCAACCCCATGGCGATGAGCTAGGGCGGACGAAACCTTTATCCAACAAAGCTTCCAGTTGGATTTTAAGCTTGGCTAACTCATGTGGGGCCATTCTATATGGACGTTTGGAAATTGGGGCTGTGCCTGGGATAATATCCACTATGAATTCTACAGCTCTGTCGGGAGGCATACCCGGCAGTTCTTCAGGGAAGACATCCGGGAAGTCACGAACCACCAAAACTTCTTCGAGTTCAGGAAGGGGAAGTACATTCAAAGAATGCACTTGGGTTTTGGTTCTGGGTGAGGTGTAGTTAATTGTCTTGCCTGAAGGGTGGGTCAGTTTCACTGATTTACCTTTGCAGTCAAGGTAGGCATTCTGCCTTGATAACCAATCCATGCTAAGGATTACATCGATGTCCGAAGACTTGAGGGCTATCAGTGAAGCACGGAATACTAAACCCTCAATTGCAATTTGATTACCATGGCTTACTCTATTAGTTTGCCATCTTGATCCTGTAGTTTGGATTATCATTGGGGTGGACAGTTCAGCAAAAGATAAGTCATGACGAAGTGCATAACCTTCTGACATGAATGAATGAGATGCTCCTGGATCGAAAAGAACAGAAGTAGGAACATAATTGACTGGGAGCGTACCAAGAATGACGTCAGAGGTGTCGTCAGTCTCTTCGGCTGAAATTTCATTCACACGTCCACGATTGGCGGGAGGTGCGGGCTTGGCAACGTAGACCTTCGGAGGAGGCTTGCCACGATTGTTGTTGTTGTTGTTGCCAACGGCACGTGGTGGAGCATCCTGAACTTGCTGCTGATTATGGTTACACTCACGAGCATAGTGACCCGCCTGGCCACACATGTAACAGACCCCAAAAACAGTGCGGGGTGTCGGGTTGTTCCGTGGAGCTGGGCGGTACGGAGCCGGTGGACGAGGTGCCACATAGGATAGCCTCGGTGGGTTGTTCTGCTTGAACATACTGTTGGGGATCCAAATCCTGCGTTTCTGGGGCCCAGAACTGGATGAGCTGTCATCACGGCGGTGTTTGCGGAACTCTGTGGGGGTGTTCATGTCCTCTGCCTTAATGGCCTTGTTGACAAGGACCTGGAAGGAGGCAAAGTCCTGAAGGTTAAGCTCACGGTGGAGTGCAGTGTTGAGTCCTCTGCGGAACCTTTCCTGCTTCTTGGCGTCGGTGGAGACATCATCAAGTGCATAACGGGCCAGCCGGTTGAACTCACGGCTGTACTCATCGACAGTCCTTCTACCTTGCGTGAGGTTGCAGAACTCCTCACGTTTACGGTCCATCAGACCCTTGGGAATGTGGTGCTCACGGAACGCAGTGCAGAACTCGTTCCATGTCGGGGGTGGACCTTCGGGACGCATGTTGAGGTAATTCTCCCACCAAGAGCTTGCTGCTCCCTCAAGGTGGTATGCGGCATAGTTCACCTTGTCACCATCTGCAACATGTCTTGCCTGCATCTTCCTCTCCATGCTGCGAAGCCAGTCATCGGCTTCAAGGGGCTCAGTGGAGTAGCTGAAGACCGGGGGATGAAGATGAATGAAGTCATTCAGAGTCACCATCTCATTACGCTGCTGGGTGGAGTTACGTGCTATGACTTCCAGCAGTGCATGAGAGTCTCTGCGGTTCCTCTCGATCTCCATCAAGACTTGGGACATAGTGGGTGGCGGTGGAAGTCCACTTCCTTCAGGATCATCATGACCCTGGTTCCGGCCAAGCTGACCACGTGTTCCGTGAGACATCCTGAAGACAAGCTGAATGTCAAACAGAGTTGATTTGCAAGAGTTTAAGCAATGGATATGATGTACTTGGAAGAATCACAGAGTACAGGAAGTAATCATCGAGACAACATGGTGATAAAAGCATACAAGCTATATTACACAAGCTGTCATACAAGCCATACATCGTTTTAGTACAAGATACACACGAGTACAAACGTGATGAAGATGATACAACCTTCAGATGCACTCTGACTTCCTTTACATTATTTATCTAAGCCTCTGGAACTTAGAACACATCACTAATGAACATACTACGATGCTAAGAAACTACTCCTCACTAAAGCAAGACCACAGGCGGTCTCACTCATCATCCTCCTCTCTATATCCGTAGTAATCCTCGTAGAAGTTCCCCATGTATCCCGCAAGCTGAGGACGTGCATCGGGAAACACGGAGGCCTGTGGACCCTGATATCCGTTGGAACACGGATGAGTCCTAGGTCCAGTGTACGGCGGCAGAAGAGGACCACGGGGTGGAATAATGCCTCCAATCTCGGGCCAAGCGACTCGAGTAGGCATCTGAGTCCTCACAGGGTAGATAGCATCATGCTCGACTGATCCAACACTCACGAAGGGTGCCAAGAGTGTTAGTGCTCGATACAGGCGGGCACGAGTGGAGTGAAGCTCGAAATGAAGAGCGCGTGCATCACGATCTCTATCACGAGCAAACCTAGCAGTCATCTGAAGCACTGGATCCTCTGCAGAGTGATCTGAGTAGAGTCTGGTGTAATATCCCTCTTCTCCTGGAAGTGCAGCAGGGATATAGCGGAATGAGGTATCTCTCAGCATAGTGTGCTCCTCTCTCAACAGAGTCATACATGAGTATGTAGCATCCTGCACAGCCATGTTCTCGGTCATACCAATGCCATGTCCGAAGAGGATAGGCTGAGTGACTCCGATGTGGTGCGGGTAGATCCGGACGATGCAGTGATACTGAGTCTGGTTGAAGTCGCGGAACTGCTCCTCGACGGTGTACTCAGGATACCATCGATATCCCACATAGGACATCATCTCGATCAACGTGGCGGGATGGCCACGCACACCAATGCATCGAGTCAGACGAACAATCTGACGAGGTGGAAGATCTGCCATCTGAAACAGAAACAAGGAGTTTGCAAATGCATCAGATTACGAGATAAACCTGGAATGACACGGACATCATAACGGCTATAATTGCAAGAAAAGACAATTTCTTACAATGTAAAAACAGCACTTACATAATAAGATGTAAGAAGTCAGCATTACAACAATGCTAGGAAACTCGACACAACTTTCCTACGGCTATAAGGAAGCAAACAACGAGATGTTCTAATCAAACAGAGGTGAGCCTAGTCCTATCTTCCCGTAGAAGAGGTAAGGATGACTCAGAACTCAGAACTAAGGGGGTAAGGAGAAAAAAAGAAGCCTTACGTTGTTCCCTTATATACCTAGAGTAACTATGTAACTATAGCAAGATAGACTCGACTTCGTCCAAGGCTGCTAGTCCTACAGTCAGTCCTGCTCTGATACCAAATCTGTCGGGGCCCGGGGTTAGCGTATGAAAGCACCGCTACGACATAGTCATATGGAGAGCCGAGAACCGTACCCACTTGTCTAAGCAGACAAGGCCAAGAACAGAACGTTCTCGGAAAGCATCGAACGTGAGGGGCATCCCATCCAGGCCGGATGATCAACTGAGATGGGTCCTCATCGTCCGCACACAAGTCTAAACGATATGGGTGATGAACTCCCATATTCGAAGACAAGTCGTCTCAACCATATTATCAACTATCTCATAACACTTACATAGACTATCTCCAGACCGATCACTCAGTCGGGGTCTAGGGCGGGATCGATCACACAACAAAGTGTGCACGAGACAGAGTCTCGAACAATCGTATCGTGATGCCCCAAGCTGCGCACATCTAAGGGACACTTGGTGTATAAAAGACCGCCAGCCAGATCACAACTAAGTTCTCGAAAACCCATACAAAGACATGCATGATATAATCATACACGCAGCACACATGCCTTGTATGAACAGCAGGTATCGTTGCAATTCTCTACAAAGTATACATTTTATTGATAACTCTCACAGAGTGCACACATAGATCACAAACAAGTGATCCAACATTATAACAACAAACGAAAGCAAAGTAGGTCTGAGTACAGACAAGTTTAACAAATGGCTTAAGAAGCCTTATGTAAACACAAAGCCCTCCACGAGGGAACCAGTCTGCTGACTGGAACTAGTCTAGCTTGGTCTTGGTGCGGGTTTTGATCTTCATTCATCGAGCTCCAGGAAGAAACCACCACCGGACTCGGTGGGTTCATCTAAAACATAAATTAAGCAAACGTGAGTACAAAGGCTTACTCAGCAAGACTTATGGAGGAGCTAATCTAATCATGCATATGTTTCAAGGCAAAGGGAGGTGGGGTTTAACTTGCAGAAGCTTTGACTTGGCTAGTCCTGATCTACGAGTACCAGAATTGAGGTAAGAGCGTACACGAGTCCATTAACTACCACCATTCAATTACACCGCTGTGGTGCCCCTCTCGACTTCCCCACGAGAAGGCATGCCATAGCACTCACACTTATCTTGGCAAGTTTTAGAAGTATCCGTTCAAGTTGTCTAATAATCAAGCTAAGCTTTCCAAGCAGTCCATAACCACGGACACGGCTATTCGAATAGTTTTATTAACCCTCCAGGGGTGTACTACTTTCACACACATGATCATCGCTTACCGCCTTTGTACTCGACACCATTCAAGAGGTGCCGGCGATGATGCTCACCACAACCTTTACCTCACATCCCATCTAGTCCATGAAAGCCGCCTACCTGGGTTGGTTACCACTATCGTGAACCCGGCCGGTTTACCGAAGTGGACCCAGACGATGTGTGCGTGGTGCGAAATCCGGTCTCGGTTGAGCCGTTCTCTCACTTGGCTACCAGGCCAAAAAACTTACCAGAACTCCGAACTACTGCGATATCTGGACATCGAAGGGGATGAGTTAGTAAGCTGAGAGGGGTCAGTGAGCCCAATGTGTGGTTGCACTCTTCTTCTTGGATCACCACACAAGAAATCCGACTTAAGGCGGTGTTCAACGAGACAACCCACTGTGTACTCCTACACAGCCTCTCATCGTTCACCTTGTATTAGGGTGGATTCACCGACACAGTTTCTCCTTCATCAACATCATGATCACGATCATCCCGACTCACAATTCAACAACATCATCATCTTGTAGCCACTAGACATGCATATAAGAAGTAACAGTTGCAGGGGCCACATGATCACAAAAAATTCCTATGTCAGCTAGGATTGTGGTTTGCTTACTACTGTGAGCAAATGATAGATCATGCAAAGTATTGGGTTCAACTATGCGGTAAGAATCAATACAAGGTAACATCCTAATCATGCATAAGAGAATGAGAGGGAACTGGGTTTTTATCGACATGATCAATAGGGGGGGGGGTTGCTTGCCTTGCTGACGAGGTTTGGGATCAGGGTCTTCAACGAAGGGTGCTGCCTCCTGTTCCGGTTCCACCTCTACTCGACAAACAACAAACAAGGTAGCAAAGTAAATACAATGCACAATCACATGGTTGAAGGTTGAAACTTGGTTTGCATGAATTTGATGTGTGAGGCAATTCCATTTAGATGGAGTATATTGCAAATGAATTGCAAATTCAAACTCCAATTTGAATTCATTTTAGCCAAGTTACAAATGCTATTGTGTGATCAATGTAATTAATATTGAAATGTGTATGATATGCCTCTGATGTGTAATTGAAATGTAGTATGTTGCTATGGTTCAAGTTGCAAAAGCATTTGAATTTAAATTGAATAAATTCCAATTAAATCAAATGACAAATGCTACTGGTCCCAATTTAAATTCAACTCAAACATAGGAATTCATTTACTGCGTCATGCTTGCGTCATCATGACGCCAGGGGGCCACTGACAAGGGGGACCCACCTGTCATTCTCTGTATTGTTAACTAGATCAATTTAATTAGATTTAAACTAAACAGGGGGTGATTAGTGTGGCTGGGCCCACAGGGCAGTGTCACTGGGGGGTGGGGCCAGGTGATTAGGCAGGGGGTTAGGGTCTAATGGTGTCTCCGGCGAGGCACTGTTCGCCGGAGTTGAAGGGGACGGCGGTATAGAGCTCGGGAGGCGACGCGGAGGGCATCTTTGGGTTCCTGGCGTTGACGCGCTTCGAATGGAGGTAGCCAGGTTTTGGGGGAGGGTCTGGAGCGACGCCGGCGACGAGGTCAGCGGGAACAGAAGTCCGGCGAAGGTGGGAATGGATCTAGAGTGCACGGCTCGGGGTAATTTTGGTCGCGTTCGCACGCTGGGAGGTCTAGGTGTCAAACACGCGCACTGGGGAAACACTGGGAGCATGGGAGCTAGGGAGACGACAACGGCGGAGGTCATCCTCGCCTTCCATGGCGGATCAACGCAGAGGGCGAACGGGGAGGGGGCAGTGGGTGCAAACGAGGCGTGAGCTCACCTTGGTTACAACTGCGGTGACGGCGAGGTTGAAGAAGGCTTGACGTCGGAGGAATTGGAGTTCTCCTCCTCGGTGGCCGGCGGCAAGAACGTGAAGCTCACGTCGTCTTCGATGGCGTTGAGCTTCGATTGACTTAGGGGAACGACGGAGTCGACGGTGCTGGAGCGGCTAGACACGGCGGCAAGGCTGGAGGAGCTCATTCGCCACGTCGGTGCACTGCCGCGCCCGGCTAGGGTTTCGGTGGTGACGTTGTTCTTCGCGGGGAGGACGAACCAGAGAGCGAGGAGCGGAAAAGTGAGGCGCGGGGCGTCTCTGGGCGTGCGTGGCGTCGAGAAGGAGCAAGGGAGGGGCTGGGTGGAGGCCACGGCGTCGCCTCGGGCATGCTCAGAACGCAGCTCTGTGCCTGGCTGCCTGGGGAAGACGACAGGAGCGGGGAGGTGGGCTACGCCGGCTGGGCCTTCGCCTGGGGCGCCAGGTAAGTGTTCTCTGCCTTTTTCTTATTTTCTTTTTTTGTATTTGTGTGGGCCATGCCATTTAAATAGCTAGGCATTTTTTAAAATGCTAAATCTTTTTATATGGCCTCAAGATAATATAGACTAGCCATTTATAAAGTTTGGCACTTTTTAAAATTCAAATGAATTGAATTTTAAATCAAATAGGGGTATTTGATTAATTCCAAGGCACTGTTTGAATTTTTCAAAATTCCTTGAGCATGGGAATTCTACCACATCACTTTTCATGTGATCACACTCAATTATAGGAATTTTGAAAATTAAAACATGAATTTTTGGAGAAGATTTTTATCTGGCCTTTTGAATTAATTCATCTGGGGGGGTTTCCTTCTCCCATTTGAGTTTGAATTTGATTTTCATTTTATTTCTTTCATGAATGCAAGGTGACTTTGGTCCTAGCACTTTACCTAACAGAGGGTTCTGACAATATGGCTATGTCATATGTCGCGGTGGGACCGATATGTGCTTCGTCCCCGGATCTGGATGGAAACATCTAGATCTGGAACAGTACCGCATATCGGGCCTTACAATATGCATATGCAGGAGAGAGATGAGTTAGACAAAATATTTGCAAGACAAGCCGCCATCCTGCACCACAACCTTCCGGTTGAACCTTTAGGGATCCTAGCACAACCAAAAGAAGGTTCGGTGTTTGACCTCGAACCTCTTCCCGATACGCTCAAGTATGATTATTTAGATGAAAAGAAAAGATGTCATGTTATTATCAATGCTAAACTTTTAGGATTTGAAGAAGAGCGGTTATTGGAGACACTTCGCAGACACTGTGGTGCCTTAGGCTATACCCTTGATGACCTTAAGGGGATTAGTCCATCGATTTGCCAACCCACTATCAATCTCGAACCGGATGCTAAGCAAGTTGTTGATCATCAACGACGGCTGAAACCAAGGATGAAGGACGTGGTTAGGACTGACATTATCAAGCTTCTAGCCGCAGGTATCATCTATCCTATAGCTGATAGTAGTTGGGTAAGTCCAGTTCATTGTGTTCCTAAGAAAGGAGGTATGACTGTAGTTCCTAATGATAAAAATGAACTAATACCTCAAAGAGTTGTTATTGGATATAGAATGTGTATTCATTACAGGAAGTTGAACAAGGCAACCAGAAAGGACCATTACCATCTGCCCTTTATCGATCAGATGCTAGAGAGGTTGTCCAAAAAGACCCACTTTTGCTATCTTGACGGGTACTATGGCTTCTCTCAAATTCATGTTAACACTGTCGATCAAGAGAAGACCACTTTCACGTGTCCCTACGATACTTATGCTTATAGGCATATGACTTTTGGTTTATGCAATGCACCTGCTACTTTTCAGAAATGCATGTCTGCTATTTTTCATGGTTTCTGTGAGGACATTGGGGAAGTCTTCATGGACGATTTCTCCGTCTATGGAAATTCCTTTGACCACTGTATCCACAATCTTAATAAAGTTTTGCAGAGATGCGAAGATACAAATTTAGTTTTAAACTGGGAGAAGTGACACTTCATGGTTAACGAAGGGATCGTTCTTGGTCACAATATTTCCGAGAGGGGAATTGAAGTGGACAAAGCGAAGATTGAAGCTATTGATAGGATGCCCTATCCAAGGGACATTAAAGGTATTCGTAGTTTCTCGGTCATGCTGGTTTCTATAGAAGATTTATTAAAGACTTTTCTAAGACCTCGAGACCCCTTACTAATCTTCTCCAGAAGGATGTTCCTTTTGTATTTGATGAAGATTGTAAGGAGGATTTCGAAGTTCTTAAGAAAGCTTTGATAACCGCTCCTATAGTACAACCGCCTAATTGGAAATTGCCCTTTGAAATTATGTGTGATGCTAGTGATTTTGCTGTTGGAGCTGTTTTAGGACAAAGGGTTGATAAGAAATTGAATGTTATACATTATGCTAGAAAAACCCTTGATAGTGCCCAAAAGAATTATGCTACTACTGAGAAGGAATTCTTAGCAGTAGTGTTTTCTTGTGATAAGTTTAGGCCTTATATTGTAGATTCAAAAGTCATTATTCATACTGACCATGTTGCTCTTAAGTACCTTATGGCGAAGAAGGATGCCAAACCAAGACTCATCAGGTGGGCACTCCTTCTTCAAGAATTTGATTTACAGATTGTTGATAGAAAAGGATCCGATAATCCGGTGGCGGACAATCTTTCGAGGATGGAAGATATACCGCATGACCCCATCCCAGTCAATGACAGTTTTTCAGAAGAACAACTTGCCGTTGTAAAAGTACAATCTCTCTCCGATCCTTGGTTTGCAGATTATGCTAATTTTATTTTTGCAAAGTACTTTCCTCCAGGTTTAAAATTTCAGCAAGGGAAGAAGTTCTTCCATGATTTGAGGCACTACTTTTGGGATGACCCTCATCTTTTCAAGGATGGTCCGGACGGGATCGTGAAAAGATGCATACCAAAACATGAGCAGAAAGACATCCTCAAGCAATGTCACGATAGTCCCTATGGAGGACATCAAGTCGGTGAGAGGACCGCACATAAGGTTCTCCAATCAGGTTTTTATTGGTCTACTCTCTATAAAGATGCTAGAAATTATGTTTTATCTTGTGATAAGTGTTAGAGAGTTGGTAATATTAGTAGGAGGAATGATATGCCTATGAATTACTCTCTAGTGACTGAGCCTTTTGATTGCTGGGGTTTTGATTTTATGGGTCCTTTTCCCCCCTCACACAAGTACACTCACATTTTAGTGGTTGTTGATTATGTAACCAAGTGGGTTGAAGCAATCCCCACTGAGAGTGCTGATCACAAGACATCTTTGAAAATGCTCAAAGATGTAATTTTTCCTAGGTTTGATGTACCTAGGTACCTCATGATTGATGGAGGATCACACTTCACGGATGGAGCTTTTAGAAAAGATCTAGCCAAGTACGATGTCAATCATAGAATTGATTCATCGTACCATCCTCAAACTAGTGAGCAAGTTGAGCTCACCAATAGAGAGATCAAGTTGATCTTACAAAAGACAGTTAACAGTTATAGGAATGCCTGGTCAAAGAATTTAAGAGATGCTTTGTGGGCGTATAAAACTTCTTACAAAAACCCCATGGGCATGTCTCCCTATAAGATGGTCTATGGCAAGGCTTTCCATTTGCCACTGGAGTTGGAACACAAAGCTTTGTGGGTTGTTAGAGAGCTAAATGCTGACACAAAGTTAGCTGGTGAAAAGCGTCTCATGAACTTGACTTCTCTAGATGAGTGGAGAAGTGAAGCTTACGAGAGTGCTAAAATGTTTAAGGAAAAGGTAAATAAGTGGCATGATAGAAGGAGTTTGAAACGTGAATTTAATGTTGGCGATAAAGTTTTGTTGTTTAGAGCCCGTTTCAGGTTTGCTTCAGGTAAACTACTTTCCAGATGGGAAGGGCCATTTCATATCGAAGAAGTATACCGCTTGACACGGTGAGGATAGTTCTCTCACTCCTCGTTGGTTACCCCAAGTGGAAGGTGAGATGTAGCTTAGCAGCAAATTTCCCTCGGTGAAGATACCAAGGTTTGTCTCCAGTAGGACTCGCAGAAATACAAGAAGGTGACAACGGCGCCAGAAATTACTTCGGGCTAACGGTGCCAGAAATTGGGCGGTTGTCGTGACCTACACATAGAAACAAATAACTTTTCTCCCAACGAGTACAGAGGAGTTGTCAATTCCTCCGGCCTTGCTGTTTACAAAGGATCAATGCAAGAGATAATAGTGCAACTGAAAGTAAATTGAAGGTGTAAACAATGGTGTGAATATGGACCGGGGTCCCGTGATGTTCATTAGTGATGTCTCTCTCCCAAAAGACGATAAAAGTGCTAGCGAGGTAAACAAATCACAGCTGGGCAATTGACAGGATTATAAACGCACCGCAATGCTAACTATGCTACAAATGAAAGGAAGAGGCTCAAAATCAATGGGCAGTACGCCAAGGTAAGTAGATCGAAATCCATCTGCATCTACTATGAATCATCCACCTTGAGATATCTATCCAGAACATCTTGCTGGTATTAAGTTGTGAATCCCACCCAAAGTGTAAATTCAAAGCAACAGACAACTGCATTAAAAGAACTTTGCGTAAAGTAAACAATCCTTGCACCCGCAGGTACAAGCACCGTTGTTTTATCCCTGGTGGAAACAACACATCGCCTAGTCTCATGTTTCAGTCACTCAAGCTAGACAACAAGGGGCTGAACCCACAATCAAGCATAACGCTCCCTCTTGGAGTTGCAACAAATCACTTGGCCAAAGTAAAATACGGCAATGGAGAACATGCAAGAATTTACTAAAGAACACAAATATAAACGAGAACCAAATATATTACTCATCAAAATCTGAACATAATCTCATAATCCATCAGATCCCAGCAAACTCAGCATAGCAACAGAGAAAATTACAAAAGTGCCTCGATCGTGTGAGGCAGCTCACGAGGTCTCGGAAGTGAAAGCACAAATAGGGGAGGAGTACACCACATAGATACTGGACACGGACCCATGGTCCAAGGGGGACTACTCACAAGACATCCGGGAGGCGTCCATGGTGATGGATGGTCTCCCGGAGGGGATTCCTCCTTCCGGCAGGGTGCCCGGGGAAGCTTCTCCTGGCAGCCCCGATCTTGAAACGGCGGCGGCGGCGGAACAGAGAGGAGAACGGGAATAGCAGATCGCTCTTAGGGGTTTCCGTCACGGGGGGGTAAATATAGGCCAAAGGGGGCACGGAGAGGGGCCACAGGGCAGTCAGGAGGTTGCCCGGCGCGGCCTAGGGTGGGGCCGCGCCAAGGACCCTTCTGGAGTCCCTGTGGTGGCCCTCCCTTCCTTCCTTGGTGATTCCGGAGGCTTCCGGGACGCTGATTTTTATATAAATTTTCTGGAATTTTTGGAGCACTTTTAATGGCCGGAAATCTGAAATACAAAAACACCAGAAAACAGGAACTGGCAACTGGATGCACTGAGTTAATAGGTTAGTCCAAATATGCTGAAAAGTGTATGAAAGTTCAAGAAAAACATGGCAAGGTCACACAAAACAAGCATGGAGCAAGCAGAAATTATAGATACGTTTGGGACGTATCAACATCCCCAAGCTTAATTCCTGCTCGTCCTCGAGTAGGGAAATGATAACAAGCATAATTTCTATGGTGACATGCCACACAACCATCTAAGGACGTTTAAGTAAAGCAATCAAAGCATGCAATTCAATTCAAGTCTTAACAAGCAAGAGTCTATATTAGTATTAACACAAGCAACAAAAGAATAAATGGTGTAAGAGCTCTCGCTGTCCGTGACTCGAATGTCTCCAGATGGTGTTTGCGTGCAAGAAGCGGGATATGGGAATACGAGATAAAAAAATATTGTTGAGAACTACTCTCTACTAAAGTTTCACACTTGGTCTCCTTTGGATTCTTATCTGGACTCGTCCCCAGACCACTAGCTCGGTACAAGTCAAATTGATCCACTCCCTTTCGATATTTTGAGCACTCATGCAATGGATGACCGTAAGAAAGAAAGTTGACACCTAAAAGGCGAAACAGAAAGAAGGTGGAGGAGGAAGACAACAAGGTGTGAAAGGATCATATCAAAGAGGACAATCATAGACGAGAGAAGGCCAGATGATAGATATGATGTGAGGAGTAGGGATTTCCATGCAACAGATGCACATGTGAGCTAAAAGTTGTCCAAGGGAACTAGTGGTGGTGCATCTAACTTGCTTGCTCATGAAGAGCTAGAGCTCTTTTGAGGAGGCTCATCATTGGAATATACAAGCCAAGTTCTATAGTGTGAAGGGTCCCCACATAGCTATATGCATGTATGATGATCTCTATGGAGTACAAGGGATAGAGGATGAAGTACTAGTGTGGATCTCTCAAAAGGAATAGTAGTGTGCCCCCTTTCTATTTATTTTTATTTTTCTCTTTTTTCTATTTTTATTGTATTTTTTTGGTGTCCTCAATGGCTCTTTCTTTTTAACTCTCATTTGTCCTCTTTGGGATCTTATTATTTTGTCCTCTTTGGGATCTTTTCCTCACATTAGGGGCAACACTCTATATTTTACAAGAATATAGGAGATCTTTCACACTTTACAAAGGTACTCACATAAAGAAGATGTAACTATCATGATGCATTTGTATGCCTCTGCCAGGGTAGCAGGATATGCAATGATACTAGCACGTCATGTAGAAATGGTTAGGGCAAGGCCCAACTAGCATGCGGCTCATCGATCAAGCAAGTAGCATGTATGACATGAAGATCAAGTCATGAGAACGTGGATGTTGTATGGCAATGTATATCAGAAAGGCTATGGTAATGCCTTGTAGGTAGGTATGGTGGCTGTTTTGAGGAAAGATATAAAGAGGCTTATGATGACAGAGCGTATCGTGCCAAGGGTTTGGATGCACCGGAGAAGTATGCACCAACTCTCGAGATGAGAAAGGGCAATGCACGGTACCGAAGAGCCTAGAAAAAGTATAGGTGGGTGGAAGTGTCAACTTTCGAATACTCACATTAGTCCGAAGAACTCATGCACTTATTATCGGTAACTCTCAATCTAATCAGGAGATTCACCAAGAGACAAGTACCCCGAGGAGGAGTATATGGGGGTTTGGTTATCCTTGCGCATCATTGACTCATGGTACGTGAGTGTACTCTAATATTCGAACCCTCTAGAGGTTAGTGATCCATCTAGTAGCTAGAGTTCTCAATAGGGGTTTTTTTGGTTTTCGAAAATCACACGGATTGCCCAAAATACGACATCTATCACTAATAGGCTCAAGCTCTTGACACCAAAAGTTCAAACATTACTCTAGTCAATACCTCAAAACTATTGCAAGTTACTACTACAAAGAGAATAGCAACTTCAACTACCTACTTTCTACTCAAGACACAAAATTCAGTGCAACAGGCAAACTCTCTAACAAGATAAACATGTAACCTATAGAAAGTTCAACCTAAGATAAAACAAAAGCTCTAGAAGAAAACTAAAGCACAACAACTAAACAGGGCAGCAGCTAAGAAAATAAAAATAACAACTCACAGCTAAGAGAATAAGCATGCAAATCCTATGAGAAGTTCTAGTTCAAGGGGAGCATGTTTATCTCCCACACAAAAGAAATCTGGGATCTAACTTGTTATAACAGAAAACAAAGCAAAAACAAACCTAAGAAAAGTAAAGAGCGAGACGCTCCAAGCATAGAACATAACGCATGAAGTGATAAAAATATAGTGAGACGAAGGACGAACTGATGATTGTTGATGGAGAACGGGTTGCTCGGGGGCATCCCCAAGCTTAGACGCTTGAGTCTCCTTGAATATTTATTGGGGATGCATGGGGCATCCCCAAGCTTGAGCGCTTGACACTCCCGAATCTTCTTTCATCATCTTCCATCGCACGCTTGAAAACTCCTTTCATACATAAGATGATTAGAGAAGTTAGTACCCTATTAAAATAATTTTCCTCTACTGCAAATAAAGATATACTTGAAGAGCTACTGTTTCTCAAGATTTCCAAAAAATATTTGCAAAGAAAAAGCAAGCTTAAGGTTTGCAAAAATTAGGAGAGACAAAACTTGGCAGAATCTGTGAAAAACAGAACAGCAGGTAGTAACGGATTTTTTAGGGGCACTTCTTCAACTCAAATCAAAAAACTGAGAACATATGAAAGTTTCGTGATTATATAGAGAACGATGTGTAAAATATTGAGCTCAAAAAGATGAACTGGTAATTTTCTACGATTTTTTTCCGTCACGAGGACAGAATCTGTTTTCTGGAAAGCATGTCACGACATTCACTTCCCTTGTCATATGAGGCTATAATTGGCACAAAGCTTGAAAATTAAAGATACAATGATGTTGCTACAGTAGTAACAATCATGAAGACCACTAAAAACAGAAAAAAAAAAGGAAAACCTAAATTCATTGTGGGCTGCCTCCCGAAAGCGCTGCTTTAAAGCCATTAGCTAGGCTTAAAGCAAAAGATCAAGTCTTATCAAGAAAATAACTAGCCCGTGTGACGGACTCAAAGGGCAACTTAATCTTTTTCCTAGGGAAATGTTCCATCCTTTCTTGAGAGGGAATTGGATTTTGATATTCCCCTGTTTCATGGCAATAACAGCACTCATGGTGCGAAGAAAAGGACGTCCCAAAATAATTGGACAAGACGGCTCACACTCAATGTCCATAATAGTAAAATCAACGGGAACATAATTGTCATTGACAATGATAAGAACATCGTCGATCTTCCCCAAAGGTTTCTTTACGGAAGAATCGACAAGATGAACACCAAAAGAACAAGGATCGAAAGGTTTCAATTCAAGCATATCATACATTCTTTTGGGCATAACGGAGGCACTAGCTCCAACATCACAAATTTCAAAGCAAGAAAAGTTATTCAATTTGATTTTTATCATAGGATCCCAACCATCTTCTAGCTTCCTAGGTATGGAGCCTTCTAGTCTAAGCTTCTTCTCCCTAACTTTGATTAGAGCATTGGTGACATGCTCTGTGAAGGCAAGATTAAGTGTGCTAGTGTGGGGGTCTCTAGACATTTTGTGTAGGAAACCAATAACTTCAGGTAAGGCGCAGTTGTCAAAGTCTAGATCACTACTATCTATCAAGGAGGTAGTGATATCATTTACGCTCACTTGTTTGAAAGCCTCTTGTTTCATAGAGGTTTCTTCATCTATGGTTGAGGTGGTAGCATCACCATTGATAGGTCCAGTGGGACTAGGGGTGTGATGGGTGCTAACAGTATGGACAACCCCAACAACTTGGATAGTACCTACTGTGTGGTAGGTAGTCAAGCTCTTAACTCTCTCTTCTTCCTCCTTTTCTCTAGCCCATCTCTCTTTAAGTTTGCCCAACATCCTAATGTTTTCATTAATTTGCACTTGGATAGCATTCATAGGAGTTCTCTTCCTCTCCTCGGGGGGAGAAGTTCTAATTTTAAGCATCTCAACATCATGGGCTATGTTGTCTACATTCAAAGAGAGAATATCTAATTTTTCTAATTTCTCTTCTACACTCTTGTTGAAGGCCTTTTGGGTAGTGATAAAGTCTTTGAGCAAGGTCTTTGGTTCAGAGGTGGAGTTTTTGGTGCTAGGATAAGTGTTGTTGTTCCCATAGTTGTTGGATGGGCAAGGTCTAGGATCAGTGGCGGAGCCAACAGGGGACGAGCAGGGGCCTGGCCCCCCCTAATGATCGAACAACCATAAACGAACGACTACGTGATTAGCGCTAACAAGGTTGACTGGCTCTGTACTTGGCCCCCCTAACCTCTCAACGTGTGATTCTTTCTTCTTCGAAAGTAAAGAAAAGGGCCCATGAAAAAGCCCACTAATGGCAAGATGGTGTTGTCCGCTAGCATAGTTTCCTAACCCAATCACATTGTTTCGTGATTAGCGAGCGTGTAGCTGGGATTAGCCCTTGCACTGATGCGGCGCCGCCGTCATGCGCTCCCGCGCTCACTGCCGCCTGCTTGCCTTTTCCCTCCCTACTCGGTACTGTACGAATCAACGGCGTCGTAGGACTACTTGGCCTCCAGAAAAATGAAGTGCTAAACTAGCCAAAGGTTTTATTCTAATCTTTCACAAAAAAAATTATAGATTGAACTTTATACGTCAGGTTTTGATTACTTTTTTGTGATTTGTGATACTGTGAAAAGATTTGATCTTGTACATGTTCTAAAAAATTTCGTGATGCAAATTATCATCTACTAGTTCATATCTATAAGAAAAGATTCCATATCAAGATTGTATACAATACAGCTAATTTAAATTGGATAAAGCGCCGCCAATCAACACTGACATTAACTCATTTTAAGTATGTTGTTACGACGAGTTTTAACCCCTCCCATTCTCAATGGTGAGCACCTAAATTGTCCGGACAATTTTTGCTGTAAAACCGAGACAACCTGCTTCGTCATTGTACATAGGCTACATTATAAAATATTATTAGGAAATAAGATGCATGCCTCAATATATTTAATTCTATTAGCGGCCATAGAAACTAATTTAAAGGTAATGATGTCTTTATACAATCGATAAGATATCCTTTTCTAATATTAATGTATGGTCGTTTTTTCATTGGATTTTTTTCAACTTGGCTTGGCCCCCCCTATGTTCAAATCCTAGCTCCGCCCCTGTCTAGGATTGTTGCTACCAAAATTACTCCTACAAGCATTATTGTTGAAGTAGTTTCTAGAGATAAAGTTCACATCTACTTGTTCTTGAGCAACCAAGGAATTTAATGGAACATCCTGAGGATCAGTAGGAGCTTGCTTGGTAAGTAGAGACATGATCAAGTCAACCTTTTCATTAAGAGAGGAGATCTCCTCGACAAAATTTACCTTCATACCAGTTGGAGATTAACAATTTCGATGGCACCAAACCTCAAGTTGTGAATGGGAAAAGACTCAAGCATTACATGGCGGGAGACCCCGTCAATGTTGATGTAAATTTAATACACACAACAACTCATGAAGAATATGTTTCAGCTTGATTTCAGACACCAGCAGAAGCAGAATAAGAAAAGGTATGTATTACGGTAAGGAAACGTCGCGAACCGCCATAAAAGTTCCATATTACGATTTTTTGTGAAATATAGAAAATTCAGAGCCTAATTGGAGCCGGAGAGGAGCTCCAGGGGGGGCAGGCGCTCCCCTGGCGCGGCCTACCTCTTGGCCGCGCTGGGTGGCCACCTGGGCACCCCGGAGTCCATCTCCGACTCCACTTTGGCTCGTTACCTTCCTATTGTTGCAAAAAAAATTGCGATATATTTTCCCGGATAGCCCCGGCACCGTATCTTGCTTTCGTGTGTTTTCTTCTCGAAGCTATTTCTTCCAGGAAATATTTTAGCTAGACCTAGTTGCCATGAATTCCCCAAGTTCCCCCAAGGACAAGTTCGTCGTCAACGTCATCAACCCTTACCTCGCTCAGGTGAAGAATCACCCTCAAACCGTCCGGTTGGAGGATGGTTTTCTCCACCAAGAAGATCTAAAGGAATCTGTCAAGGAGGGGAGCATCGAGGCCAGGCTAGAAGAAGTGGAGCAAGAAGTCTTCAAGTACAAGAAGATGGTTGAGCGTGGTGTTGAAGCCAACTTCGACTTCATCAACGAGCTAAAGACATTCTACAAGAAGGAGATGAGGGGGATGTGGTCAAGCATCACCTCTGCAGAAGAAAGAATTGATGAGCTCCAAGGGTAGATTTATGATCTGCACAACTAGAACTGTGAGTATGAACTAAAGTTTATGCGCATGGGTTTAGGTGCTGGAAGCAGGATCTTGGAGACTGAATCCTCTCATGAGATGGGAGAACCTCTACCATGGAAGCGTTTTGTCCAGGACTACGTGAACAACAACAACAATAGGCATGATGGGTAAATCTCCTCGGGTAATGGCATCCCCTTAGCTTGTTCCAAGCTTGGGGGAGTGCCCGGTATCTTTATCTTTATCTTAGTCTTTTAGAGTCAAGTAGAGTCGTATCATGTCTAGGGAAGTTATTATATGAAATAGGTGTTTGCATTGAGGTCTATCACTCCTTCTGTGGAGAGTTTGTATCCGTGAGTGTGGAGTCGTCTATGATCGATTATTCATGAGAATTCTATTGGTTCCTTCGCTGCACTCGATATTCTCTTCACGCAATCGGCCTTATATGATGATTCTTATGGGGAGTATTGACGTTATATCAGGTATGGCTTTGAAAACTTTATTTAAATTTTATCAAGCATAGCTTTGGTCATGATAACATGCATGTTTTCTCAAGTAGTGACATAGCCAAAACCTTTATGTTATTATGTTTGAAGTGTTATGTTGACAAAGAAGACAACTTGATGTGTTATGCTTACCTTAATGTTTATGCTTTATATGTTTTGCATCTAAGTTATCATCAATTGGCTGTTCTCTCAAAGCCTTTGCTAGCCAAACTCTTTGCCAAGCAATTTCTGCTTGTGCATCCATACCCTGAAACCAAATATCTTCCTTATGAGTCCACCATACCTTCCTATTCGTGGTATTTCCCTACCACTCCTAAAAGTATAGAATTTATGTGTTATCCTTAAATGTTCAAAATCTTATGTCTTGTGCCTCATGTTTAGCTCATGAGGAAGTAGTAGGTAATTCATGATCTTCTTAAGTTGGACAAGTTTTACCCCGGGAATGCATGTCTAATCTGCAAACCCATAATACGAGGAGGAACTGGCATGAGTGCGCCCATCTCGAAAGATAATACAACAAACAAACCCTCCTTCACGCTTGGTCTATGAGAAATTAGAAACTTTGGCAGTTATAAACAAAGGAGATTAAGGGGATGTCATCGTCCCCACTTGGGAGCCGTTCCTCGAAACTTGTCCATCTTGAGAAGTAATTCAGCTATCTATTAGCATTCGTTGACAAACTATGCACCCCCCAAAATTTATTTTCATTATGTTTGATTTAAGGATAGCACATGAGTTTTCCTTGCTTTCCTTTAACAAGGCATATCTTTTACTTTTATGGTGAGTCAGTTTTCCTACTTCCTTCTTTCCCAAAGAGAACAGACAATTGATGTTGATGAGGATTCATTCATCATCGTTAAGTGTTGCATTAAGTTTTGCCATGCTACATCATCGTTGACATTATCTTTTGATAAATAAGTTTCTTGCGAAAGCGTTTGCCAAGAAAGCACCTTCCTTTGTGCTAACATTTTCACTTCATGACTAGTAACATGTTCCTTCAAAAGCTTCAAATTGTTTCATTATAAATACAAAGAGCAAAAGTAAAAGTTATTAGTTGTCCTTTGACCAAGGATATGTTTGCCATAATTTGATGAGTTTTCTCAGTCCTACTTTTGATTATAATTGTTATTACTTTCTCGTAAGGACCTTATGAGTTGAGGTTGCTGTTGAGGATGCTTGAATTAGGTGAAGGAATCATGATGCATCTTGTCTGTATTTTATTTATCGACACTTCACTCTCTAAACTTGTGGACAGGTTTACCGAGCTCAGTATTCGCTTGGGGACAAGCGAGGTCTAAGCTTGGGGGAGTTGTACGCCCAAAATGCATCACTATTTTATATAGTAATTCTTTCCTATGCATTGATATATTTCATGTTATGATGCCATTCTTATGTAGTTTTGGCTTGTTTTACAGAGTTTGCAACTTTCCGATGTCGAAGCACTAGACGCAGGATTTAGCGGTGAAAATTGGACGCTGAGTTGCTGAAACAGAAGACCTCCAAATTACCTGAAAATTGACGGAGGTCATTTTCCAGAAGAATGACGGGGACACGCAAAACGGAGACCAGAGGGGGGCACCAGGAGCACAGGCGCCCCCCTGGCCGCGCCGGGTGGCCGCTTGGACCCCTGGGGCCACCCCAAGCTCCCCCCGCTGGCCTATTTATCCCTCGTCGTCCGAAAACCCTAAAAGAGGAGGAGTTTCGCGAGTTACTCCACCGCTCCGTGGCAGAAACCAACAGAGGAGAAAAGACATCTCCGGCGGGCAGATTCCACCGGGGAGAACACCTCCCGGAAGGGGAGATCATCGCCATCGTCATCACCATTGTCACAGGCATCATCGAGATCATCATCAACATCATCCCCAACATCAGCACCATCTCCACCATCATCCAATCTCACCTCACAAGTTCAACTTGTATCGTAATCCGTGCTATGTGTCCTCTCTACTCTACCGGTGTTGATTGCTACCATGTGTTGAATGCTATTGAGTTTTGTTGGAGAAATATCATTGTGTCCAGATTTTTTATCATCTATTTATCCCCACTGATCATGATCTCTTTTATGTCTTGTGAGTAGTTACTTTAGTTCTTGAGGACATGGGAGAAGTCTAGTTGTTAGTAGTCATATGATGTTGAAGTAATATGTGTTGTTTGATATTTCAGTTGTGTTGTTATTTTCCTAGTTGTGTTGTGTGACTCGAACACTCAACATTTCGCCTTATTAAGTACCTAGGGTAATGCATTGCGTATAAATAATTCTTACGGTGGGTTGCCGGAGCGACAGAAACCTGAACCCAAGTTCGCACGCTTTTGCACAGGAGAACAATTGATCATCGATCGTATTGCTATGGTTAGAATTTTTCCTTGATTACTATCTTGTATTTGCGGATGCTTGCTAGATGTTTAATCATAAGAGTGCACTTATCCTAGTCTAGAGGTTGTACTAGAATAGATCCACCCATTCAACACTTATCTACTCAGCGCATAGTACCGATGCGGAATATGGCGAAAGCACGTGACTATTTCTCCCGTGTGTCCTCAAGAACGTTTTAGTCTTTATAAGTTCAGTTGCCAGGCCTATCCTTTGCTCAAAAGGATTGGGCCACTTGTCACTCCTTAGTGCCTTTCACTTTGTTCACTTTTACCTTTTTGTTGGTTATATCGAAAACCCCTAAAAAACTATCTTTCAGTTCCTCCAGTCATTTCTTTACCAAAGTCACTTACCAATACCTTCTGCTCCTCGTTGGGTTAGTCACTCTTCTTTATCAAAAAGGCGACAAACGGTCCCCAACAGTTGAGGGTCATCATCAACTCGTTTGAGGGTGGTAAGGTGAAGTAATCCTATGATTGACATCATACTTTGCTAAAGCTTTTCTAAAAGCACCATGTGTAAAATGTGATCCTCCGTCGGTCATGAGGTACCTTGGTACACCAAACATAGGAAAGATCACATCTTTAAGCATTTTCAAACATGTCTTGTGATCAACACTCTTATTGGGGATTGCCTCAACCCACTTGGTTACATAATCAATAGCTATTAAAATTTAAGTGTACTTGTGGGAAGGAGGAAAAGGACCCATAAAATCAAAACCCTAGTAATGAAAAGGCTAAACAACTAGAGAGTAATTCATAGGCATCTCATTTATCCTACTAATGTTACCAACTCTTAGACACTTATCACAATATAAAACCTACTTTCTAGCATCTCTAAAGAGAGTAGGCCAATAAATACCTGATTGGAGAACCTTGTGTGCGGTCCTCTCACCGGCATGATGTCCTCCATAGGGACTATCGTGACAGTCCCTCAAGATATCCTTCTGATCATGCTCTGGTATGCATCTCCTGACGATTCCATCCGCACATGCTCTAAAGAGATGTGGGTCATCCCAAAAGTATCATCTCAAGTTGTGGAACATTTTCTTCCTTTGCTGAAATGTTAAACCTGGAGGTAAAAACTTGGTAACAATAAAGTTAGCATAATCTGCAAACCAAGGATCAGAAACAGATTGTGTTCTCAAAATAGCTAACTGTTCATCAGGAATGCTATCATTAACCGGAATAGTATCATGTGGTATGTTCTCTATCCTGGAGAGGTAGTCTGCTACAGGCGTAAGGGATCGAGATAGTCTTCGCGGGTAAGTTAACCCAATTTATTGATTCGACACACGGGGAGCCAAAGTGTATTTATAAGCTTTGACAATTGAGTTGTCAATTCAACTGCACCTGAAATATACTTGCTTGCAACAATAGATAAGTGGTAATGGTAATATGATAGTAATGGTGGCAACAGCAAAAGTAATAACAAAAGTAACAACTAATGACTAGCAGGATTGAAAACACTGTAGGCTAGGGACATGGATGGTTGGGCGCTTCATGGATGAGTGAACATATAATATATTCTAACACGGGGCAAGGCACACGGAAAAGCAATGATCATCTAGGCATATATCAAACAATACGCATGTATCCCGTAGGTAGTTGGGCGTGCTTGCAATAAGAACTTGCACAACATCTTTTGTCCTACCATCCCGCTACGAACGGGGCCAAAGGGAACTTATGGAGATTAAGGTGCTCCTATCAAAGAGCACCGGAACAAAGCAATAAACTCAATGGATACATGGAATCCTCAAATTATGGACCATCCCCTTTGGTGTCCCAAGCTGTCACCTTTGGGATCGCCGGTTCCGGACCATAATAGGTGCATACAACTCATAGATAGGATCTAGAACACAAATATATTCATGAAAACACATAGGGTTCAGATATGAAAACATGGCACTCGGGCCCAAAGTGACAAGCATTAAGAGCAACAAGTTGAATCAAAGAAGATAAACACCAATCTAGATGATAGGCAACAGGCCCCCAACAATCTGACGAACTATTACATGATCAAACTCATCCAATCCCTACCATCCCCTTTTCCTACAGCACGGAATTACTCACACATGTGAAGAGAAGTCATGGAGGATGGATGGATTGGTGATGGTGATGACGATGGCGACGATCTCCCCTCTCCGGAGGCCAAATCAGCCTCCAGATTAGCCCTCCCGAAGAAGAACAGAGGGTGGCGGCGGCTCCGCGACGGAAACTGGAAAAGCGACTTCTGTCTGGGGTTTTCCCGTCATGGGGATAAATAGGAGCATCGGTAGGGCACCAGAGGAGGGGGGAGTCGCCCAGGCGGCCTCCCGGTGCAGCCCCACCCCTGGCCGCGCCAGGGGGGCGCCTGGGGCCCCCAGGGCTCCCCTTTGGTCCCACTTCTGTCTTCTGGCTCCTTCGGGTGCGTGGATTTTCTGGTATTTTTCTGGGAATTTTCTGGAACGTCTAAAAATCCATTTTCCTGCACACAATAAAACCATACAGGTAGCTCTGCTGAAAACAACGTTAGTCCGGGTTAGTTTCGTCTAAATCATGCAAGAATGAGGGCAAAACAATAGCAAAAGTGTTTGGAAAAGTAGATACGTTTGAGACGTATCAACTCCCCCAAGCTTAGCATATTTCTTGTCCGCAAGCAATTCAGTTCAATGAACTAGACGCGACAAAGAAAACTTAGACAAACTCTTTTGCTTCATTAGATGTATATAAGCATGTACTACGAAAAGAGTTTAGCAAGTATTGAAACAATGCTATCAGGACAATGCACGAAGGAATTCTTCTTTCATGTGATCAGTCAAAAACAACTAAAAGTAAATAATAATGTACTGAAAATCAAGACAAGATCACAATGCACATAGCTTGAGCATACTTGAGTGGCATTTCGCTAGCCTCCATGAGTGAAGCAGAACCTAAATGCAAAAACTCCTCCGGAGTTTTAAAGGTGACTAGAACTCAGTATTTCAGACTAGCAATAACACAAGCATGCAGAAGACAATGTAATACTTTGGGACAATGCATGTTACACTAAGAATGAAAATTATGCTCTCATAGTTGGTGCTTTGAAGAAGGAAGGGGAGACTCTCGAACCGTGGCTTTTGATGGCAAGGTTGAAAACCCGTGAAAGGAAGCAAAGACTAAACATGTGCCAGAGCTCTTGGCTTTGAAAACAGAGATAAAACTTTTTTTGAGAGGTGTAACTTTCCAGTCAATGGTGAATGGTAAAGGTCTCTCAATATCTCCCATGCCAACCATATTAGTGCCTTTTTCTTACACATATTCCCTTATCCATAAATCTCTTCATGGTCTACGGAACCTTTTATTTTGCCTCAAGGATGGAAGGAGGGTATCGTTCCATCTATCATAATCAGCATTTGGTCCATTTAACTCCATCATCAAGTATGGGGGAGGTGTAACTCTCATATATATATATATTTTTTTTTGACTAGTTAAAACTTCCGTCAAAATATTTTTCGCATGCAAGATACTGATTTCCCCTCACCGCACCATGAGCTTGTACGGTTACAAAAGGGAAGCTTTTGAATAAATTTCGAGATGGCACATGAAAGTCTAAGTTAGGATTGGCCGGTAAATACCACATATAGGTAGGTATGGTGGACTCAAATGAAACAACTGGGTTTGAAAAGGAGTTTGGAAGCACAAGAAGAATTCCTCTTAGTGCGAGCGAAGGCTAGCAAAAGACTGGGGAAGCGACCAACTAGAGAGCAATAACTCTCATAATCATGCGGAGCGACAAAGCAACATTGAATCGGGCATGAAAGTGATATAACTATTCTGAAACAAAAAGATCATCAAGGCACAATAGACTTTTTAGTCGTAGACATGTGTGAACATGTGCCAAGTCAATCCAAAAATTCTCCGAAGGGAAATACCACTTCAGTATGCCAAACCATGAACAATGCAATGCATGTAAATCATTTCAACAACACATTATGTACACTAGCTATTTGAGACTAGCCACAAGGAAAGCATGAACACTGGGAAAGCATTGTAAACATAGCACTATGTCGCTACAAGCTAGTCTCTAGATCATAAGTACATGCATATGTACAAAAGCAGAAACAAGAAGAGTTCATACCGGTTTTCCTTGTTGCTTCCCTTCCGTCGATCTTCGTCATTACTGCCTGGTCACTTGCACGATCGAACGTAGGAAATATAATCAAATGCCATCACAGACTCGAGCTGAACTCTGAAAACAAAGCAAACTAAAGAGAGAAAGGAAATATTTTTGGTTTTTTTAAAGGTTAAAAGAGAGCAAAAGAAAAGAGAAAATCTTTTTGTTGTTTTTGCAAAGAAAGAAGGAAAGAAGAACGGGCAAAAACTTCGAAAAGATCAAAGAGAACAAAAATAAAACGGATAATACAATGGAAAAGTGAGAAGGGCACGTACTCCCCCAAGCTTAGGCTTTTGGCCTAAGTTGGTAGTAGCTAATGTCCCCAGGAGCCTCCTGCTCCAGGGTGGTACTGGTGAGTCCAAGGGTCGTATGAGGCTTCCGGTGCGTACACCGAAGTCCTCGGATTCTCCCACGAAGAAGGATCCGTGCTCCAAGCAGAGGAAGACCCTTCACCAAACTGGGTGAAGGTCTCCCCCTGGAAAGGTGGGAGCTCACCATGCTCCTCCTCGTCGGGCACAACCCCCTCCATGGGGTTATGAAACTGATGCTGGACCACGAACTCATCGAACTGGGTAGCATCAAAGGACCATCCGTTCCTGCGAGAAAAATCGAACAAAAGAGGTGCAGGTAGACGGATCTTGCGTTCCGTGGTGGCTCCGAAACGCAAGATATAATTAAGGTTACCAAACTCGGAAGTCATGGTAACAAACTTGTGCCTTTTCATAGCAGGAAGATCAAAACTTAAATAAGTAAAAGGCTTATCATCGGGGTGTGGGGTGCCATTAAGAGACTCTAGGATAAGTGTGGCGTAAACGCCACCAAATAAATCTCCTTTGTTACTGTTCATAGCAAGGCGTCGAGCAATTAAGGCACCCACACTATAATCAAACCTCCCTGAGAGGGCGGTTGCCAGGATAGCAATATCCGGCGCAGATATGTTGCTCGTGTTGTCACGAGCTAACACCCCTCTAGCAATATAATACGCAAAATACCTGAGGTGTTGGAATAAAATGCTGGAGATCTTTGACCGATGAATATCCCTTGTATCCATGCTACAGAGAGAGTTGAAGACAGTTCTCAGCTCGGAGGGCTGAGAGCTCATCTTCGCCGTCAGTCCAACGTTTGGCACACCTATTATTTCACAAAACTTTTCCAATGGCATGGTCAAAAGATCATTGTAGATTTTAAACTCAACAGAACCAGCATCAAGGTTATATCTAAAACTGTTAATGAAACAGGAGGTGAGTTTTTGATACTGAGCAACACGGCACGTTGTGAGCCGCGTCAGACCTGCATTAGCACAAAGATTATAGAACTCCTCCTTAATTCCTGCAGCTTCAAGGAATTCGTCGCACGGGAAAGTCATTGCACGTGCTGGATTTCTGTCCTCAAACAACTCTAAGGGCACATGATCTTCGTTGTAGCTCACCCTAGCAGTCCAGGGTGAAGCTGCAGCTCTTGTAACTCGATAAGAGCACTCGGGCCTTTATTCCCAAGCCACCCCTTTGCTCTTCCTAGCAAACTCATTTCTGAATTTTTTGACAAATTACAAAAACAAGGATTTAAACAAAGTGAGTTAAGGAAAACTTCTCTACCCACTTACCTAAGTCATAAACTTGCATCAAAACTTGGAAAATAAAAATTCTACACATGCATGCAAGCTCATAAAAACAGCACCAAGAGCTACTAAATACTCACAAATGAGGCCACTAATCAAAAATCTAATTGGAAGGGTGAAGGAGTTACATACCAGGGAGTATTTTCCCAAAATCTCAGCTCAAATGATGGGTCGTAGAGAGAGATCGAAATTCTGGACGGAGAACAGCAAGAACACAAGAACAAAGTGCAGAACTCGTGTTTTTGGAGAGAGAGGAAGGAGGAGGAAGAAGACTCACCTGGAGGTGGGGGCCTGTGGGCCCCAGGCGCCCTGTGGGCGCGGTCAGGGGGAAGGCCGCGCCAGCTGGCCGCCTGGGCCATTGGTGGCCCCCCCTGGTCAGCCCCAGGTGCCTCTAGGTCACTCCCGGCATGGAAATTTTTATTTTTATTTTTCTGGAATTTTTTTGAAAACTTCACTGTTGAAAATTTCTCGGAGTTCAAAAAGCTGCAAAACTTTCTGAAAACTTAAAGCAGTGATTAGTATTGTGAAGCTTCAAAAACATAAAAAAACTTGGTACAGCAATGAGAATGAAAGCTAAAGCAAATGAAAACATAACAAGCTTAACTTTTTACCTATATAAAACAAGCTCACTAGTAAGGTTGATCAAGTCTTACCAACAAACCGGCGATATATAGAACAAGAAGTGTCACCTCTTATGAAGTGATCATTGCACCTTTACTTTGATGGACATTGTCCCCACCATAATGGTTTTTTATTTGTGGTGCACATGTAGTGGACAGTCCCATTCTCCAATCTTCACGGTCTCGATATTCTCTATAGAGTTAAGGCCATGCCTTTTGTCGATCTTCTTTGGAAAATACACCGTGTGTTCTTTATCATCAACGTTGAATGTGACCTTTCCTTTATTGCAATCAATAATAGCACCTGCGGTGTTAAGAAAAGGTCTACCAAGAATAATGGACATGCTCCCATCCTCGGGCATGTCAAACACAACAAAATCTGTAAGGATCAAACAATTAGCAACTTCAACGAGAACATCCTCACAAATACCAATGGGGACAGCTGTTGACTTGTCAGCCATCTGAAGAGAGATATCTGTAGGGATTAGTTTCTCTAAACAAAGCCTCTTGTAAAGAGAGAAAGGCATAACACTCACTCCTGCGCCAAGATCACATAAAGCAGTTCTGACGTAATTATTCTTTATGGAGCAAGGAATGGTGGGTATACCTGGATCACCGAGCTTCTTAGGAATCTTTCCACTGAAAGAGTAGTTAGCAAGCATAGTAGATATTGCCTGATTAGGAACTTTTCTTTTATTTGTGACAATATCTTTCGTATATTCTGAATAGGGAGGTAACTTAATAGCATCAATCAAAGGAATTTGAAGAAAAAGAGGTTTCATCCATTCACAAATATTATTATAATGCTCTTCTTCTTTATATTTGAGGGACTTACCTGGAAAGGGCATGGGTTTCTGTATCCATGGTTCTCTTTCCTTCCCATGTCTTCTGGCGACGAAGTCTTCTCTAGAGTACCTCTTGCGTTTATCGGGTGTTTCTTCTCCTCTTACCTCAGGAGAATCATCCTTCTCCGCGTCCTTTTCTTCGGGCTCGGCACCGTCTTCTGTTTCAGCATCGGAGGTAGATATGCTGTTAGGATCAACAGCTGGCTTTTCACTTGTGATAGTATCATCGGGATTGTCAGCCTCCTTGTGTTTCTTCTTCTTCTTTTTCTTCGGAGAGCTAACAGTCTCGTCTTGTTCTTGTACTTGAGAATCTTGCTCGATCCTCTTTGGATGCCCCTCAGGATAGAGTGGGTCCTGGGTGTGTGTTCCACCCCTAGTTTTGATGCCATAAGCTTGTATGTCCTGTTGGCATTATTAGCAAGAAAATCTTTTTTTACATTAGAAATTTGTTCAAGCTGAGTTTGAACCATATGAAAATGCTTAACAAGACATTTAACGTCATTAACTGTTCTTTCTAGAACATCACACAAACTTTTGATAGCAAGAGAATTATCATGCAACTCACTTTGTAATCTCCTATTAAAATGGTCTTGCTTAATAATAAAATTATCAAGCTCATCTAAACATTGGTCGGGAGGCTTACCTTTAGGGATGCCACTTTCAGTAAAGTCTAATAGAGAGTGTACCTCTACCAAGGGAGGGTGAGTAGTAAGCTCACACAACTTCTCAATAGGCGGTAAATTATTCACGTCTCCGGCTTTAATACCTTTCTCCTTTATAGACTTCTTCGCTTCTTGCATATCTTCGGGGTTCAGAACAAGCATGCCCCTCTTTTTCGGTGGTAGAAGTGGTTCAGGAACGGACAAATCTTCATAGTTCTTGGCAATTTTGCACATTAATTCTTCTACATCGTCCGGTGTTCTTTCCCTAAAAACACAACTAGCACAACTATCCAGATAGGATCTGGATTCATCGGTTAAACCAGCGTAAAATATATCAAGTAGTTCATTCTTGGGGATTCCATGTCCCGGCATAACCTTAAGTAAATCACAAAACCTCCCCCAAGCTTTAGGGAGGTGCTCATCCTGCAATTGTTTAAAGTTATAGATTCTTTGCAAAGCAGCATGTTGCAGATGAGCTGGGAAATATTTATCAACAAAGAATTGGACTAAGTCCTAAGGACTCTTAATGGAACCATAGGGTAGTGCATCATACCATGATTTAGCGCCTTCCTTCAAAGAAAAAGGAAAAAGCTTGGCCACATAGAAGTTTCGTATCTTCTCACCAGTAGTGAATAGGTTACCTAGCTCAGCGAGTTTGGTCAAGTGTGCTATAGCATCATCATTTTCTCTGCCATAAAAGGGGTCAGCCTCGACTATAGATATAAGTGAAAGATCAACAGAGAAATCATAATCAGGATCAGTGATGCATATAGGAGACGTGGCAAATTTAGGATCAGGAATAACTTTGTTCTTCATGGAGTGCTTTTTGAGAAGCTCCTTAACAGCACCAGGGTCAGAGTCGACACACTCCATGAATGCCCTGCAAAAATCATCATCAAGAGTAACATAATCATCATCAAGGATTCTCTCCTTGAGTTCATCTAAGCACGGATAACCAAAGGTTTTGCAGGTAGGAATATAGGTAGCAGGGGTCTCGGTCTTGGATTCTGCTGCAGCCTTAGCAGTCTGAGTTTCAATATAGTGACCAAGAAAAGTAGTATCATCATGAATAGTGGAAGCATCATCAAAAGTATCGGACATAGTGACTGACTCAATAGAAGCATCATGTAGTGGTGGTGAAGTAAACTTACTCATAACAGAAGGTGAATCAAGTGTAGCACTAGTGTTCAGAACTGTACCTTTTCTTGTACGGGATGGTAAGATCGGAACCTTGGGGTCTCCTTTCTTACCCATAGAGGATGATGTGCAGCAGGCAGGATACTTCAAGTAGACTTGTAAATATTGCTATGCTCCCCGGAAATGGCGCCAGAAAACGTTGCTTGATGCCCCACAGGCGTAAGGGATCGAGATAGTCTTCGCGGGTAAGTTAACCCAATTTATTGATTCGACACACGGGGAGCCAAAGAGTATTTATAAGCTTTGACAGTTGAGTTGTCAATTCAACTGCACCTGAAATATACTTGCTTGCAACAATAGATAAGTGGTAATGGTAATATGATAGTAATGGTGGCAATAGCAAAAGTAACAACAAAAGTAACAACTAATGACCAGTAGGATTGAAAACACTGTAGGCTAGGGAGATGGATGGTTGGGCGCTGCATGGATGAGAGTGAACATATAATAGATTCTAACACGGGGCAAGGCACACGGAAAAGCAATGATCATCTAGGCATATATCAAACAATAGGCATGTATCCCGTAGGTAGTTGTGTGTGCTTGCAATAAGAACTTGCACAACATCTTTTGTCCTACCATCCCGCTACGAACGGGGCCAAAGGGAACTTATGGAGATTAAGGTGCTCCTGTCAAAGAGCACCGGAACAAAGCAATAAACTCAATGGATACATGGAATCCTCAAATTATGGACCATCCCCTTTCGTGTCCCAAGCTGTCACCTTTGGGATCGCCGGTTCCGGACCATAATAGGTGCATACAACTCATAGATAGGATCAAGAACACAAATATATTCATGAAAACACATAGGGTTCAGATCTAAAAACATGGCACTCGGGCCCAAAGTGACAAGCATTAAGAGAAACAAGTTGAAGCAAAGAAGATAAACACCAATCTAGATGATAGGCAACATGCCCCCAACAATCTGACGAACTATTACATGATCAAACTCATCCAATCCCTACCATCCCCTTTTCCTACAGCAGGGAATTACTCACACATGTGAAGAGAAGTCATGGAGGATGGATGGATTGGTGATGGTGATGACGATGGCGACGATCTCCCCTCTCCGGAGGCCAAATCAGCCGCCAGATTAGCCCTCCCGAAGAAGAAAAGAGGGTGGCGACGGCTCCGTGACGGAAACTGTAAAAGCTACTTCTGTCTGGGGTTTTCCCGTCACGGGGATAAATAGGAGCATCGGTAGGGCACCAGAGGAGGGGGGAGTCACCCAGGAGGCCTCCCGGCGCGGCCCCACCCCGCCGCGCCAGGGGGGGTGCCTGGGGCCCCCAGGGCTCCCCTCTGGTCCCACTTCTGGCTTCTGGCTCCGTCGGGTGCGTGGATTTTCTGGTATTTTCTGGGAATTTTCTGGAATGTCTAAAAATGGCAAAACAATAGCAAAAGTGTTTGGAAAAGTAGATACATTTGATACGTATCAATAACATTCAATTTCTTATCAACCTTTTGTCCTAGCACGGCTCCAACAGTAAAGTCACTAGCATCACACATGATTTCAAAAGGTAAATTCCAGTCAGGTGGTTTGACTATAGGAGCGGTTATCAAAGCTTTCTTAAGAACTTTGAAGGCTTCCTTACGATCTTCATTGGACACAAAAGGAATATCCTTCTGAAGAAGATTAGTGAGGGGTCTCGAAGTCTTAGAAAAGTATTTAATAAATCTTCTATAGAAACCAGCATGACCGAGGAAACTACGAATATCTTTGATGTCCCTTATATAGGGCATCCTCTCGATTGCTTCAATCTTGGCTCTGTCCACCTCGATTCCCCTTTCAGAAATCTTTTGGCGAAGAACAATTCCCTTATTGACCATGAAGTGGCACTTCTCCTAGTTGAGCACCAAATAATTTGTCTCCTCACATCTCTGCAAAAGTAGCAAGGGCATTGCAAAACCAAAAGGCATACTACTATAAGCATAAGTACCAAAAGGACAAGTAAAAGTGGTCTTCTCTTCATCAACAGTGTTAACATGAAATTGAGAGAAGCCCGAATATCCATCAAGATAGAAAAACAGGGTGTTTTTGGATAACCTTTCAAGCATTTGGCCGATGAACGGAAATGCACTACTAGGAGAAAGGTTAGTAGTAGCGGCCCATTTTGGCTTATTAGTAGCGCCCCACGGCGCGCTACTGATAGCACGCTACAACTAACTTGTAGCAGCAACGCGCGCTGGCAACCGCTACTTCTACATAGGGTTAGCAGTAGCGCCTCCTGGATTGGGCGCTACTAATAGATATAGCGGCAGCGCCTGCCTCTGTCAGGCGCTACTAGTAATATTTTTCAATTTTTTTTCCTTTTCTTCCTATTTTCTCATATTTGTTTGTACAGGTTTCATAGTATGGTGCACACAATAGTATCATCAATTTATAGACATACACACCTCAATATCTCATACACAGACAATGGTCTAAATCGATCATCTCATATATATTATCACATGATCATAATATCCAACACAAAAGTTATTATCGAACACAAAGGTCAACTTTTCCTAGTTTTACTTCGCTAATATCCAACAACATAATGTTTAACAACAACTACGAACCAACGTACTGATCATAACCACAAGGTGAAATGAAAAAAAAGACACCCCACATTCCATTATGTAATATGGAGAACAACTTGTCTCCATGTTTGATGTTCATCCCATTCACTATCCTTTTCTATCCTCTTATTATTACGCAGCCATCATCTCCAGCTTCAGTGGAGTAGACAGTCCTGAAGAGGACATTCCATGCCCGTGTAGAAACAACTGTAAGCTCGCCTTGAGAAGGCATCCACTTAGGCGTACATGCTGCCGGTATTCTCTGTTGAAAACACACGAGTAAAATACTTATTAATACATTATACTTAATGTTAGGTCAAAAGATTTCTGAAAATGGACTAGTGTGATAGAATAGTAAAAAAATCTTACCATGATATTATCTTTTACATGTCCTGGAAACAACTTGACAACAAATGGAACATAAGGTGTATAAGGTTCGCCAATATTATTCAAGTTCACAAACGAAGGAACACCTTTAAGAACATTGATGAAATCATCTTGTTCATCAATTGTCAGGACAAATCCACCATTATGAAAAGTATTATCAAACATATTCCGAACTTATTTTGGATCTTGGAGATAAACTAAGAATTATAAATAAGTTGTCAACTTAGGAAGCAAGAAAATAAGGAAGTAAACAAGACAAAGTTGTTTAAGAAACTCACATGGAGATAGAACCAGCTTAATGTCATCCACTAGCATCCAAATGTCCTTATTTCGAAATGTTTGACCATCTCGACGACGAAGTCCAAGATCAAATGTTATTTGCATATCATCCTCTAATGCATATGCCTTGCATAGTGCATACCAATTTCGACACTCAAAATATGTGCTATTTGGTTCATTAAAGACCTCGACCTTTACAGTTATACCATCTTTCGTCTTAATATTGACATCTTTTTGGCATTCTCACGCCACTCATCGATTTTGACAAAGTCGCAGACATGAGGTCTTGCGTAACAAGGGATGTGCTAGTTGATTATTAAAATAATACATGTAAAAACAAAAAGTAAGTGAACCATGCTTAAATAAGAACATGTCGATGAAGTTTCATACCGTTTGAAATTCGAAGCCCTCCCTAAGCGTGATGGAGAAGTATCTTTCTTCCTCCCCATCCAACTCTGGAAACTTGTCGCACCGACCCGAGTCATCGCCACAATAGTCGCACTCGGGGATTCTATCGTTGTCAGCCATTTTCTGTGTTCATAATTCAAAAATTAGGCTTTTAAAACAAAAGGAAAAACAGATGAACTCAAATAGCAAAAGTAATGATTAAAAGTAGGAAAATGATTCTAGCATATGTCACTACATTCCTTCTGCTCAGAAAATTTTATACTAACTAACAAATTAACAAAAACAAATATGAGATGATACAATTCCAATTAGTGCCTCATATTTAGATTGAACACATAAGAGAATCAGGGGGAGCGTGGCAGCTACCCAAGTAGGATGCACAAGTTCCGTACTTGTACATATCACAAGCGTAGCTGCACGCTCTCCCCCGATATCACATTGTGTCAGAACGGTTTTAATCATCGGCATTTAAAAAGAATGGAAAAAAGGATGAACTCGAATAAAAATGCAATATATCGGTTTTTGCCTCATACTTAGGTTGAACACACACAAACAACTACAGGGATCGCGTAAGCGAGCCAAGTAGGATGCACACGATTCGTATTTGTGTATATCACAAGGCTCGCTTACCCATCCCTGCTGTCACATGGTGTCACAACGGTGTTTTAATCATCGGCATATCAGTTTTTGTCTCATACTTACATTGGACACACACAAGTGATTTCAGGGATGGAGCCAGTGACCCAAGTAGGATGCACAAGTTCCGTACTCATGCATATCACAAGGATCATTGGCCCATCCCTAACGTCACATAGTGTCACAATAATGTATTTTAATCATCGACATTCTAAAAAGAAGGAAAATAATGACGAACAATAATATCAGTGAATGAAACAATAATATCACTCATACATATATATCGAGTAATACAACAGTAAACAACGTGACTTGCGTAGTGCTTGGTCATACATATATATCTTAAGACGCATACATATAATACATGACTAATACAGTAAACAACGTCGGGTGCGGATGGTGGCCACCCAAACAGAAGGAACCACCACGAACTCGTAGCTCGGGTGAGATCCCTAAAGAACCTTCCAGGTCCTCCATGACCCGGTGTCCAACGCCACCAAGTAGCGACGGACGTGCTTTTCCTCCTCCCTGACACGTCGGCGTACAATCCACTCGGGGGAAGGCTGCCTCTGCACCGACTATGGCCCACACGACCGCCACCAAAGAAGATCTGGGTCGACGACAGGACCCGGATTCCTCACTAAGGGCGCGCCTCAGAGATCACCTCCCAGTGCCAGCCCGAGGGATCCCAGTCTCGGACATCGCCCATCCCATCAAGCAGGTGCTCTCCGACGCGGCGACGATAGCGATGCGGGCCAGGCATCGTTGTCGAGAACTTATTGAATATACAAAGTTTTATTAAATGAACGAGTGAAAAATTTATACTAACTAACAAATTAACAAAATAAGACAAAAATACTTCCGGAAAAAGGAGAAATAGTGCCTCATATTTAGATTAGACACATAAGCGATTCCAAGGAGAGTGTGGCAGCGAACCCAAATAGGATGCACAAGTTCCGTGCTTGTACATATCACAAGGGTTCGCTTCACACTCTCCCTGATGTCACATAGTGTCACAATATATTTAAATCATCGGCATTCTAAAAAAGAAGAAATAGTGCCTCATATTTAGATTGGACACATAAGCGATTCCAGGGAGAGTGTGGCAACGAACCCAAATAGGATGCACAGGTTCCGTACTTGTACATATCACAAGGGTTCGCTTCACACTCTCTCTGATGTCACATAGTGTCAGAATATATTTAAATCATCGGCATTCTAAAAAATCCTAATTACCTCAATATGCTAACCAAAAATCCTAATTGCCTCATGTCATTGCTAAAAGTAGGAAAATGATTCTAGCAAATGTCACTATATTTATATCATTGCATTCTTAAAAAATAGCAAAAGTAGTGACTAAAAGTAATTTCATGCTAAAACACCGTTTAATTCCCGTTTTGACAAATCTCAAGCACTCGATATGTCCAACTTTTCGAGAACAAGTCATGCCGAAATCCATGGAAATTTTCGCATTTTCTAAAAATTCGACATATCAAGCGCCTGAAATTCGCCGGAACGGAAATGAATCGACATTCCGGTAAAACATAGGCCACTCATATCCTACAAACAATGATCCTAATTACTCAATATGCTAACATAAGGACAATTTAAACTACACAAGCACCACACACACATATTTTCCCCTAGCAATATTATGAACCCTAACAATGCATCCATAGTAATAGAAATTTTTCATAGCAATAGCAATCTAACAAAAATCCACATTATGTTCCAATCTAACAAAAATCCTACATCATGTTTCAATCTAACAGAAATTATACGAATTGAGAGAGGGGATTGAGCACGAGACTCACCAATGGACGGCGGCGGCGTGGAGGAGCGGGGAGGGTTGGGGAGGCGGCCGGCCGGTCGGGGAGGCGGGCGGCGGGTCAGGGCGGCGGCTGTTCGGGGAGGCGGGCGGCGGGTCGGGGCGCGGCGCGGTCAGGGCGGCGACGCGGGGAGAGAAGAAGGAGAGTGAGAGAGAGAGAAATGTGAGAGAGGAGAGGGTTAGGAGCAAGTTATGTGCGGCCCATAGCAGTTCGTTCCACAGTAACAGCAGCGGGCGACAGGAGGGGGCGCTACTGCTACGGCACTAGTAGTAGCGCGCTTTGCAGGAAGGCGCTACTACTGCAACTTGTCAGCTGGGTTTTGTGGCGACTACCTTTAGCAGTAGCGGGCGCCCATAAAAGTCGCTACTGCTAAAGGCTTAGTGTACCAGCCCATGAGCAATAATTACAAATCATCATGAGATTGTACTTTGTCTGTTGACTTTGTAACTTGACATGATGCTAAAGATTATAATTTCATGTGATCATTTAATTTGCCAACAAGATTGGAGTTCATTTGATTTGCATTTGAATTCAAACAAAGTGGTTCAAGAAGGGTGTTTGAGGATTTTTCTATGTGGCATGCATGCTCCCCTTGACCCCAAACTGGGCATAGCCAATTCCTTGCCCTTCCCAAGCTTTTCAAAAGCCTTGCCCCATTTTTTGCAAACTATACAAATGTGGGCCACAGTTTAATGTGGTTTGAATTTTCAAAAATGCCCCCACATTTTAGTTGCTCAAAAATTGGTCAAACCAATTTTAGAAATTGAAGAATATTGCAAGGATCATTTACATATTTTTTATGTATTTATCAACCTTGTGAATAACTCTGGAAAACTCCCTAAGCCATTTTTTTTATGGAAAGGTGAGGCAGGGGGAATTCTCCTTTTTTTTCTTTCCCTTCTGGATCAGGCCTAGCCCACCTTGGCCTGCTCCCCCTTGGCCCAGCCGGGGCGAACAAGTATGGGTCGTCTCCACCTTTCCAGCGTGGAGACCCCCTTTCCCCTCTCTGCTCTCTCACGCCGGAGGAGGCCACGGCGGCAGGAAGTCGACGACGTGGCCGAAGGCCCTCCTCCCCCTTTATAAGCTCGCCTAGGACTCCCTCCTGGAACCCTAGGTCTGTTCCTCCCCTCTTCTCCTCTCGCCGCTGCCGCCATGACCAACTCGGGACTCCCCTGTTTCGCGTGACCGCCGCCCGACGCCAGTGAAATTCGACGCACTCGTTCTATTCCGGCGATCGTGCGCTCGTTTCCATGCCTCTGCAGCGCATCCTCATCTTCTCGTTCCCGCAGGTTGGCACTAGAAGCTTCGGGGCGCTCGGGCCCGCGACGCCGCTGTCAGCATAGTCTTCCCCGGCGACCTCCTCGTCCCTTCCTTCCTCTCCGGCGAGCGCAGGGTCGCATCCAGCGACACCAAGGTGAGCGATGCCTCGGACCCCTTCCCGTTTCGTAGCCGAAGTAGGTGTCCTGTGCCTCTGCGAGCACTTCCTGTGCTGCCTCCCGTGCCTTAGTTCCCGGTCTCTAAACTCGGTTTCAGATTCGTCAGACAAGGCGTTGCCTTGAGTTCTTTTGGTATCAGTTTCGCGTTACTCGTAGATCATCTATGCGCGTACCAGAGTCCAATCATCAACAGCAGTGTAGCACCTTGGTTACAGGATCGGGTGGCAGGCGAGGGATCCAGGGATCAATCCCCGGCCAGCGCAAAGCACCCACCTTTTTCCCCTATTTTGCATCGCAGTTCAGTAACGCTCCCTGATGCTACAACATGTTCTACGCCTGTTCTATGTCGAGAACTGCCCAACAGCGCAGTGGCAAGCGAGCAGCTAGCCAGGGGTGCGGCTTGGTTTCGAACCCCACAGGAGGCAAGCCCCCCGCCCCCCATTTTTTTGCTTCTTTTCGGTGTGCTGCGAGTGGGCTGCCCAGCCAGTCAGGGGAGGGGAAAGAAGAAGAGGGCTGTTGCCCGAATCCAGCCCAGAGCTGGTTCCCTTTTTCCCCTCCTGTTTTTTTTCTTTTTAAAAAAAATTGTTTCAAATTCGTTTTGCCCCTGTTGGAAATGTTTGGTGACCCATACATTTTATATGTAGTGCCATATATCATTTTGGCGTAGAAAAACCCACGGGTCAGCATGATGAGGTTCAAATGTTGGTTTGAGCAATATTTTATTGGTGGTGTTGATCATCATCATTTGTTTCTTTCCTTTTGCCTTGTCCGATGTGGTTAAGTCACATGTGTTTTGGGCTGTAGTTAGGCAGAGAGGTGCATGGAGTTTCCACATGTGGTGTTTGATCAACTCATGTGGTATGGTGTAGAAGTGTAACACCCTCAGTGTCAGGCATCAGTAAAACTTTTGTTAATGATTAAACCTTTGTGATTAGCAAGTCTCTAATCACCTTGATCATGCCTTGTTCATCTTTGATTCCAAACATACTCAAATTGCCTTTTGATGAATATTAAAAATATGGTGGCAATAAAATCTTTTCCAAAATTTTTGGAACCACTTTTATAAAATCCCAAATAATCATTGGACCATACCAATGAGGTCATGGGTATTTATAGTGCTATGGAAAATTCCAAACAAATAATAACAGTGCTAAAACAACACTATTTGCCTTTTGGAAATTCCAAATAAATATCTAGTGACTTTATAAAGTCCCAAAACTTTTTGTAGCCCTCTGGTATGATGTTGTATTAATTATGGTACACTTACAACATTTTGATAAAATGCCTAGGTGGTTAAAGTAATTACAAAATAGAAATAACAGAAAAGAAAAAGAGAAAATAAAAAGAAATCTAGCCTAACCTACGCCCCTGGGAAAAGGCCCATTCCCCCCAACCTCCCCTTCCCCCCTGGACCGAATCCAGCCCAAAAGCCCACCCCCCCCCCCCGAACCGTCCCCTTCCTCTCGCTACAGTGGAAGGCAGGGGCGTGGCGGCCATCGGCTGTGGCCACCGCGATGGCCATCGCCGTGGCGGGCATCGGCGAGCTCCCCGGCGCCTACAAGACCGGCCATGTAGGAACCCTAGCGCGCTCGCCCCCCTCCCAGATTTCCCCTGGTCGCCCCCTCCTCTCTCCCCGCCGCGCACAGAAGCTTCCCCGCCGGACTCGCCGCAGCTCCGGCGCCCCCCCCCAATGGACTCCCCCGAGCCTCTGCCTCCCCTGCAACGACGTGAGCGCCCCCCTAGATCCTCCCCTTCCTCCCGCTGTTGCGCCGCTCGCCGTGGAGGCCGACCCCCACCTCCGCCATGGGCGCCGTGGAGCTTGGCTACGGCCTCCTCCGCACCCCAGTCTCCTCCATTAGGCGCACGGCGGAGCTGCGGTTCGACCCCCGCCCTCCTCTATTCGAGGCGACCACCGCAGCCCTCCCTCCCCTCCTCTCCGCGTCGCCACGGGCCACCGTGGCCACCATGGCCACGGGCTCGAGCTCGTCGAGCTCGGCCGGCCGCGCGCCCGACCCCCCTCCCGTCCTGGCCGCATTCCCCCTTGCGTGCGCACGCCCACGCGTGGCCACCGCCCCCACTGCCTCGCCCCTTGCCGGAGATGGCCGAGACGGCCGCTGCCGTGCCGCCGGCGGCACTGGTTGGTTAACCAGGGTGCTAATACCCCATTAGCACCTAAACTAACCCCCCTCACACCCACTTACAGGTGGGGCCATACCCCCTAATCTAAATGCTAATTAAATTAACCAGACAAAGCCCCCTCATGTGAATGACAGGTGGGGCCACTGCCTATTAAAAATAAAAGAAAACTGTTGAATTAACTTATGTCAATGACACATGGGCCCCATCTGTAAGCCCTTTTGTTTTATTAAAATAACTTGCTGTTGAGAGTATGACATGTGGGTCCCTGTTGTCAGGGTTGACCCAGTCAAATAACACTATTCTGGATAATGCCATTTTATTAATAAAGATAATCCCAAAAATCTTTTAAATGATTTAAACTTCAGAAAATCATATTAAATTAACCGTAGCTCAGATCAAAAAAGATTATACATGAAAATTGGTCAGAAAAATATAACGAATACAGATACGCTATCCGTAGGTCTACCACACCCCCCTAATGCATCGAAACATTGACACCCCCCTCCCGGGCTGTCTATCGGTAATTTCCGGTACCAATAAAAATTGCCCGGATCAAAATACTTTGAATACGAAAGTTGCTTGAACGGATCACCGAATACAAATACGATAACCATACCTTCACCACACCCCTCTAACATACCGAACATTGAACCCTTCCCCCTCCGGACACCCTGTCCGGTAATCACCCGAAGCCGGTAGTTCATCCCCGGATGAATTCCCGTTCCGAGCCATACACCTCGCACTGCGTTAGACACCGTTAACATTGCGTTTGCCATGTCATGTATTTGTATTGCTATTATTGTTGCGTATTTATTGTTTCTCCCCCCTCTCTTATTGTCCGGTAGTCTCGACGTCCGCTGCCGATGCCCCTGTGATCGACTACGTCGACGACGACCGTACCCCTACCGCGAGCTTCCAGGCAAGCAGAGCCATTCTCTTCCCCAGATATCGCCTACCTTTCCGTACTTTCTTGCACTAGGCATTGTTACTGCTGCTGCTACGTTACAATCCTATTCAGTTGCATAGCCTGATTTTGTCACCCCTTGTTGTACCTTCCTTATCCTATGCTGCCCGCTATATCTATATATTATATTCAGTAGTGAGCCCTGCGCATTTTAGCTAGGATTAGATAGCGGGCCGTGAACACTCTTGGGAGTGAACGCGGATACGATAATTATAAACTGCACAGGTATGGTACATGCAGACATCGTCTAAGGCCCCTAGCTCGGCTCTGCCGAGCCACCATCAAGTGCAAGCTATCAAGGAGTATTCCTCGTACTCCACTCATTGCTGGCTCTGTATAGCCGCTTTAGGTACCTGAGCAACGGTTGTCCTTAAAGGTAAGAAAGTCGGGTGACCCAACGGTGCCCGTGAGAGGTATATTGTCGGGAACGATAGGGAGGGTACGACCGACATTACTGGCGTGCTTGGCCCCTGCTCCTATCTCGTGAGAGTTACCAAACTACGAAAAGTCGAGCTCTACCAAGAGTAAATGCGAGACAAGGTAAGGAGATGGTTCACCTAGTTGGTAACCACAGTGACTTGGTGGGACGATAGGGAAGGCACCGATGTACTGGTGGTCCTGACTGATGTCGTTGACCGCAGGTCGGTTAAGTCGAGGCAACGATAACGGTTGTCACGCAGGTTAATTAAAATGCTAAATGGTTCGGCGGATGTCTTGAGTAGACTTTTTGGCTTGTACGCACTACCTACACGTGGGACGAGGAGTGTGGGATCCCCTGCATCGTAGTCTCGTTCGAGGGTCTTCGGACATCAGCAGTATCGCGGGCTGATTGCCGGGAAGTGGTGTTTTCTTCTCTTGCTCGAGCGGTGTATTTGTATTTTCTTTGATTTTGCTTCACCGGCCAGTCACGCACCGTGCAGGAGTATGTTCGGGTTAGGGTCCAAAGCCCGGCGTACATAGGATATAGTCCGGCGGATGACCTCTCTGTTGATTTCCGAAGGATGGGCTACTTTGTGTCAGGTAGCTTTGGTGGAGCGTTCCCTAACAAGGTTCCCGCCACCCTGGAGATCCGAGCGTCGTAGAGTCACGCCAGTGCACCCCTGCAGGGAAGATTAATCCATTCGAATAGCCGTGTCCACGGTAACAGGACGCTTTATGCTGAAGCTGGATCTTATCACTACGAACTATTACTATTAAACTGTATGGTTCCGGGTCTTCTTCCTCGCAGGGAGTCGAGGAAGGGAACTCAGAGGCATTATTATTATTAATTATTACAACTTACTATTATACAATGCTGCAGCAACTTCTGATGCATTGTTATTACATTTCTGCTATTGAACTGTTGGATGTTTCTCTTCTCATGCTGCAAGACATCGTCAGAAGATGCTAGTCTTCGATAGGCCTAGCTTCTTACCCTTATTCTAATTTCTATCTTGCAGTCCACTATATATACAGCCTCCCCTTTCCATTGATACAATGCATAATGCTTAGTAGCGGACGTAAGACTCGCGGGTATGCTAGATACTCACCTTTGCTTTATTTCCCTTTTTGTTTTGCCTGATCAGCCGCTGCAGTCGACATTGGATCCTTGTAGTCCAGGAGCAGGAGATCCCCGATGCCTTCTACGACGTCGAGTCCCCCATTGACCAGGAGTAGTTCGGAGGTTCCCAGGCAGGAGGCCTCGCCTTTTTGATCTGTTGTTATTTGTGCTAGCCTTCTTAAGGCAACCTTGTATTCTTGTGTCTGTACTCAGATACTATTGCTTGCGCTAACTTTGTGCTCTCGAGCTGTTGTATTTGAGCCCTCGTGGCCCCTGGCTTGTATTAAACAGCTTGTATTATCTTATTTGTAGAGTTGTGTTGTGATATCTCACTGTGAGTCCCTAATCTCGATCGTGTACCTTGCGTGTATGATTACTGTACACGATGTGATTTTGGGGGCGTCACAAGTTGGTATCAGAGCCGACTGCCTGTAGGACACCCCCTTCCAACTCCTTGGTCGAAGTCGAGTCTAGTCGTTGCAAAACTACTTTGCTAACAGTGTCGTGTGCTTATCGGCCCACGTCGCAAAAACTGGGTGGTATTAGGATCTTTTTCTCCATACCTTTACTCTGGGACTCTGATCTCTCTTCTCTTTCGGGTTAAAGATTTTGCTAACTCTAACTCTAGGTTCTCGCACCTCCTTCATCCCGGAGACCCCTTCACCCGATGATCGCCTACTTCACCAGAAGATTTCGGAGATTATCTCCGATAAAATTCTTGAGCCCATATGTGCTCACTGCCTTTATAATCATGTACTACCGGTAAATCCCAGTGGATGATTACCCATCCTTGCTATCCCTAGCTTTATTTTCCCGATACTCTTGTGTTGGCAAGATACCCCAGGATACTCTACGATGTCTTGGAAATCCTCGGCAGCCTACTGCTCTGGAGATTGTTCTTACCTGCTTGCATTATGGTTGATTCCATATGTCTAAGTGTTCTTCATTGACTTCCCTTGTCCTTGCCATACTGATCTTATGGAAATCATCATGTGTGTGAATGCACACAATCATCCATTAATCCCTATGAAATTATTCTTCTGGCTCAGACGTCATTCCGGACATGAGCTGGATCTTGGAAAATCTAGCCTCCATTGATTGTCCGTATAAGTCCGTTCAACTTATACAACCATGGTCAGAACATCTGCTTTTGATATTCCCTATTGTAAATCAGAATTCCTTTGAACTTAAGCGTCGAATTATTCAGATGCTTTTATCATCTGATGCCTTTGCATGAATTCTTCCCCTGGTTGAGTATCGATACTCATATCAGACTCCTTGCGGTCCACCGGATCCTTCGGTGGATTATTGTTCGACTGATTTTGCATATTCAACAAACCCTTGAGTTCTTCCCGTGATACGAATTGACTTTGGTGAGTCAAATCCTCTATTTTTACCTTCGGTTCTCTACCCCGGAGAGGTACCCCTTACTTCTGATGTTTGCTGTATTGGTTCGTTAAATATCCGTATGGGTGGTATCTATACCTCCATCATCAGTGTGAACCCCGAAACTTCTACGAGTCATACTCAACTGGTGTTACGCCAGATAAAAATTCCAACAAGACAACTTCATCGGAACCAAGAAGTGAATTGAAAGGTGATACATTGAAGAAGTGGGAGTCGACCCTATACCTTTGTGTTCATGCCCATGGATACAATGTAGAACTTATCATGAAAGCTTCTTGTAATGACAATTACCTCCTGGGTATAAATTCTTCTTGCATCTATGATTGGGTCCCTTGCAATCATGGTTTTGATCATGATGTTCTCCTTTGATTCCATTTCGCAAACAACTTGGAGAACATGTCCTCTACAAGTCAACGATCCAGTTCAGATTCTAACATGTTCCACCTTCGAGAATTTAACCCCCCTGGTATCTCGGCGATATTGTGGCATTGCACCACCTCTTATGAATTCTTGCTGGTGCAATACTTCTCATCAATTTGGCTAATCCACAGGTTCTGGGTTGTCGTTAACCGAGAACACTGAATACCTTTTTGCTCGCCATCCCTTTCCTCGATGTCGTCGCTATTCGATGGCATCGTCTAAAACCTCTCGACATGATGTGTCGTGGTCCTCATCAACCTTGGACTTTTCCAAGTATCAATTGAATTCATGACGAGAAATACCATCCTTGCCCCTCGATGATTTTTGTTATCATCGACAACCTCCGTTGACTCCCTGCCAATACAAACTTGGCAAGTATATCTTGCTCTGTTTTTCCTTTTGGAAAGATATATACCTGATACTTGTGTATCATCACATTTTCCTTTCTATTGGTCTGTTTAATCCTTTTTCCGAGGTAACTTTTCTCTGCGTCCCTCGCCCTTGGTATCGACATTGTTGCTAACATAGCTTACAAATTTTTCTTTGACAAAACCTTGCATCGTGATCGCATAATATGTCACCACCCTCCCTATTCTTGGTGGGCCCATAACCCATAGTTCCACAGGATCGAAACCTGACTCTTGTCACATACCTGGTGATATTCAGTCCGATATCAGACTCAGTGCTTATGCCTGTTGCTCTGGACCCCCTTTCATCATCTGTCATCGACGTCGAATCTTGCATATCCGCTTGAAACTTCTCATGCTTTCTTTTGTTTCTCTCGTTGTATTCCCCCGAGTATAAACTCGGAATATACTTTGTACCCCCTTCCCTTGGACAACCTTGGTTGGTTAACCTTGTACCGATACGACCCCCTTGAATTTACCGCCCCAACCTATTCGTAAGTACGATGAAGACCCTAAATGAAGGATGACAACTCGTTGAGATGCACCGATGCAGATAAATGAAGACATCAATGAGAAGGATAAACTTCTTCGAGAAGGACAACAAGCACCAGAGAAATCGCTAGGATACGAAACCAAAACTCTACCCCTTACACTACCTTTAATTCTCGGGACGAGAATTCTTGTAGTGGGGGAGATTTGTAACACCCTCAGTGTCCGGCATCAGTAAAACTTTTGTTAATGATTAAACCTTTGTGATTAGCAAGTCTCTAATCACCTTGATCATGCCTTGTTCATCTTTGATTCCAAACATACTCAAATTGCCTTTTGATGAATATTAAAAATATGGTGACAATAAAATCTTTTCCAAAAATCCTGGAACCACTTTTATAAAATCCCAAATAATCATTGGACCATACCAATGTGGTCATGGGTATTTATAGTGCTATGGAAAATTCCAAACAAATAATAACAATGCTAAAACAACACTATTTGCCTTTTGCAAATTCCAAATAAATATCTAGTGACTTTATAAAGTCCCAAAACTTTTTGTAGCCCTCTGGTATGATGTTGTATTAATTATGGTACACTTACAACATTTTGATAAAATGCCTAGGTGGTTAAATTAATTACAAAATAGAAAAAACAGAAAAGAAAAAGAGAAAATAAAAAGAAATCTAGCCTAACCTACACCCCTGGGAAAAGGCCCATTCCCCCCAACCTCCCCTTCCCTCTGGACCGAATCCAGCCCAAAAGCCCACCCCCCCCCCCCCGAACCGTCCCCTTCCTCTCGCTACAGGGGAAGGCAGGGGCGTGGCGGCCATCGGTTGTGGCCACCGCGATGACCATCGCCGTGGCGGGCATCGACGAGCTCCCTGGCGCCCACAAGACCCCCTCGGCTATGTAGGAACCCTAGCGCGCTCGCCCCCCTCCCAGATTTCCCCCGGTCGCCCCCTCCTCTCTCCCCGACGCGCACAGAAGCTTCCCCGCCGGACTCGCCGCAGCTCCGCCCCCCCCCAACGGACTCCCCCGAGCCTCTGCCTCCCCTGCAACGACGTGAGCGCCCCCCCTAGATCCTGCCCTTCCTCCCGCTGTTGCGCCGCTCGCCGTGGAGGCCGACCCCCACCTCCGCCATGGGCGCCGTGGAGCTTGGCTCCGGCCTCCTCCGCCCCCCAGTCTCCTCCATTAGGCGCACGGCGCAGCTGCGGTTCGACCCCCGCCCTCCGCTGCTCGAGGCGACCAAGGAGCCCTCCCTCCCATCCTCGCCGCGTCGCCGCGGGCCACCGTGGCCACCATGGCCACGGGCTCTAGCTCGTCGAGCTCGGCCGGCCGCGCGCCCGACCCCCCTCCCGTCCTGGCCGCGTTCCCCCATGCGTGCGCACGCCCACGCGTGGACACGGCCCCCACTGCCTCGCCCCTCGCCGGAGATGGCCGAGACGGCCGTTGCCGTGCCGCCGGCGGCACTGGTTGGTTAACCAGGGTGCTAATACCCCATTAGCACCTAAACTAACCCCCCTCACACCCACTTACAGGTGGGGCCATACCCCCTAATCTAAATTCTAATTAAATTAACCAGAAAAAGCCCCCTCATGTGAATGACAGGTGGGGCCACTGCCTATTAAAAATAAAAGAAAATTGTTGGATTAACTTATGTCAATGACACATGGGCCCCATCTATAAGCCCTTTTGTTTTATTAAAATAACTTGCTGTAGAGAGTATGACATGTGGGTCCCTGTTGTTAGGGTTGACCCAGTCAAATAACACTATTCTGGATAATGCCATTTTATTAATAAAGATAATCCCAAAAATCTTTTAAATGATTTCAACTTCAGAAAATCATATTAAATTAACCGTAGCTGAGATCAAAAAAGTTTATACATCAAAATTGGTCAGAAAAATATAACGAATACAGATACGCTATCCGTAGGTCTACCACACCCCCTAACGCATCGACACATCGACACCCCCCTCCCGGGCTGTCTGTCGGTAATTTCCGGTACCGATAAAAATTGCCCGGATCAAAATACTTTGAATACGAAAGTTGCTTGGAACGGATCACCAAATACAAATACGATAACCATACCTTCACCACACCCCTCTAACATACCGAACATTGAACCCTTCCCCCTCCGGACACCCTGTCCGGTAATCACCCGAAGCCGGTAGTTCATCCCCGGATGAATTCCCGCTCCGAGCCATACACCTCGCACTGCGTTAGAACACCGTTAACATTGCGTTTGCCATTTCATGTATTTGTATTGGTATTATTGTTGTGTATTTATTGTTTCACCCCCTCTCTTATTGTCCGGTAGTCTCGACGTCCGCTGCCGATGCCCCTGTGATCGACTACGTCGACGACGACCGTACCCCTACCACGAGCTTCCAGGCAAGCAGAGCTATCCTCTTCCCCAGATACCGCCAACCTTTCCGTACTTTCTTGCACTAGGCATTGTTACTGCTGCTGCTACGTTACAATCCTATTCAGTTGCATAGCCTGATTTTGTCACCCATTGTTGTACCTTCCTTATCCTATGTTGCCCGCTATATCTATATATTATATTCAGCAGTGAGCCCTGCACATTGTTAGCTAGGATTAGATAGCGAGCCGTGACCACTCTGGGGAGTGAACGCGGATACGATAATTATCAACTGCACAGGTACGGTACATGCAGACACCATCTAAGGCCCCTAGCTCGGCTCTGCCGAGACACCATCAAGTGCGAGCTATCAAGGAGTATTACTTGTACTCCACTCGTTGCTGGCTCTGTATAGCCGCTTTAGGTACCTGAGCAACGGTTGTCCTTAAAGGTAAGAAAGTCGGGTGACCCAACGGTGCCCGCGAGAGGTATATTGTCGGGAACGACAGGAAGGGTACGACCGACGTTACTGGCGTGCTTGGCCCCTGCTTGTATCTCACGAGAGTTACCAAACTACGAAAAGTCGATCTCTACCAAGAGAAAACGCGAGACAAGGTAAGGAGACGGTTCACCTTGTTGGTAACCGGAGTGACTTGGTGGGACGACAGGGCAGGCACCGATGTACTGGTGGTCTTGACTGCTGTCGTTGACCGCGGGTCGGTTAAGTCGAGGCAACGATAACGGTTGTCACGCAGGTTAATTAAAATGCTAAATGGTTCGGCGGATGTCTTGAGTAGCCTTTTGGCTTGTACGCACTACCTACACGTGGTACGAGGAGTGTGGGCTCCCCTGCATCGTAGTCTCGTTCGAGGGTCTTCGGACATCGGCAGTATCGCGGGCTGATTTCCGGGAAGTGGTGTTTTCTTCTCTTGCTCGAGCGGTGTATTTGTATTTCTTTGATTTTGCTTCACCGACCAGTCACGCACCGTGCAGGAGTACGTTCGGGTTAGGGTCCAAAGCCCGGCGTACATAGGATATAGTCCGGTGGATGACCTCTCTGTTGATTGCCGAAGGATGGGCTACTTTGTGTCGGATAGCTTTGGTGGAGAATCCCTAACAAGGTTCCCGCCACCCTGGAGATCCGAGCGTCGAAGAGTCACGCCAGTGCACCCTTGCAGGGAAGATTAATCTATTCGAATAGTCGTGTCCACGGTAACAAGACGCTTTATGCTGAAGCTGGATCTTATCACTACGAACGATTACTATTAAACTGTATGGTTCCGGGTCTTCTTACTCGCAGGGAGTCGAGGAAGGGAACTCGGAGGCATTATTATTATTAATTATTACAACTTACTATTATACAATGCTGCAGCAACTTCTGATGCATTGTTATTACATTTCTGCTATTGAACTGTTGGCTGTTTCTCTTCTCATGCTGCAAGACATCATCAGAAGATGCTAGTCTTCGATAGGCCTAGCTTCTTACCCTTATTCTGATTTCTATCTTGCAGTCCACTATATATACAGCCTCCCCTTTCCATTGATACAATGCATAATGCTTAGTAGCGGACGTAAGACTCGCAGGTATGCTAGATACTCACCTTTGCTTTATTTCCCCTTTTTGTTTTGCCTGATCGGCCGTTGCAGTCGACATTGGAGCCTTGGAGTCCAGGAGTAGGAGATCCCCGATGCCTTCTACGACGTCGAGTCCCCCGTTGACCAGGAGTAGTTCGGACGTTCCCAGGCAGGAGGCCTCGCCTTTTCGATCTGTTGTTATTTGTGCTAGCCTTCTTAAGGCAACCTTGTATTCTTGTGTCTGTACTCAGATACTATTGCTTCCGCTAACTTTGTGCTCTCGAGCTGTTTTATTTGAGCCCTCGTGACCCCTGTCTTGTATTAAACAACTTGTATTATTTTATTTGTAGAGTTGTGTTGTGATATCTCACCATGAGTCCCTAATCTCGATCGTGTACCTTGCGTGTATGATTACTGTACACGGTCTGATTTTGGGGGCGTCACAAGAAGATGCCCATGCAATCTGTTGTTCCCTTTGTGTTGATCTTCCTTGTTGCATGTGTCAGGGTGACCATGTCATCTTTGATCTTGCTCCTTTGGGAACAGCCCCAAACATATTGTTATATGAGAGTGGCTGGTCTCCGTTCCTTCCTTTGAAGACCCTTACGGTGTCCACTTTCTTCGACACGTTTTCGTCTCCGAAATCGATAGATTTGTTTCACGATGTTTATTCTTGTTAATTGTTGTTATTGTTTCATGCCATGCCATGTTACCATGTTATTTACACCAAAATTAAGGCTATGACCAAAGCCATAAAAATATAAGTAGTTGCACATGACGTTGTTGACGTGTCGTCAACACCTCCATTTAAATTTGACTAGATAGGGTCACACCATGTCTATTAACCTTGATCATCTCATCCATGCTTGAGCATTGTTGATCCCGATGTTTACTTGTGTGCTTTCCTTGCCGGTACCCTACGTTAGCACCTGAGACTGCCGAGGAGACTTACGTGGAGATTTCCGACACCGAGCCCGAGGACCCTGCTACGTCTGCTTCGTCGACCGATTACCCAGGAAAGGGGAAGATTTGTACCGTTACTTGATACATTTCTGCCTACCTACCTAGCTTTAGTATAGAATGATTGTTTGATCCTATCCACCTTACTTATGCCACAATCAAAACTTAAATATCCATGATCCCTACATCCCAGCAGAACATTGTATTGCTAATATACCGCTGCTCAGCCAATGCTTAATATGAGTAGGAAAACTTTATTCTTTACCCTATGCTTGGTTGGGATATCATGTTATTAAAGAAGTTGGTTGATATTTATTATTATGATGTTAAATTATATTCGACGAAAATGGAAGGCTGGGTTGTTCCCGCCTGGTGCTTTGTTCCATTTGAGTCACCTAGGATCCAAGTTCCGGGTATTGGTTCTTTGTTTGAGCGTGCCTAGTCGTGTGTGGGGTTCTATGGGGCCCCCTTGTCTTACCTACCTAGCTTCATACAATTCTAGTGGTGGCCCGAGCTGATTTACATTTGCAACGTGTGTGTGCTGGTGGTACCCCAGTTGTTTACAAACCACCCCGGGCCAGGAGGACACGTTCCTTGGATGGCCCAACTTGATCGGCTGAGGACCCGGTCTCATATGAGAATTTAACCGGCTATCCAAACCCGAGTCATACGGTAGAGGGCGATTCAAGAGCGTGGCCAGCTTTTGAGTTGGGTGTCGACTCACCGGGGGCCATCCGGAGTTGTGCGTTGTTAGTTAGAGGGACTCTGACGTACCGGAGTTTCAGGAGCTTACCCAGCCAAGCGGAAACCGTACGTACATGCGAAGCCTATAATGGGTAGTTGGTAAACCCCTGCAGGGTTAAATCTTTTCGAAAATCCGTGTCCACGGTTCTGGACGACTCAGAGCCTACGTCTTGTTCATAGAATAACATCAAATTGGATTATTTTAAAACTTGCCTACCGTGTGAGTGCCTTGGTTGCTTTTCTTCGTCCAGGGGGACCGAGAGAAGATACAGGTTGTGTTATGTTTGACGTAAGTAGGTGAATAGCAGACTTATGACACGATGTCACGTGCATTCTTGGATCTTACCTCTACTCTAATAGAAAGATAGCCACCATATATGCTAGTGCGGCTACAACCCTTCCTTTTGCTTTGTCTTACCGTAGGAAGTTAGTTATCCTGTAATGATATAATCTCACCCCTGGTTTCCTTTTGTGCTTTTACTGTTTTGCCTGATCGGCCGCTGCAGTTGACTACTACCTCGACCCGAGCACCGGAAGTTACTTCGTGGAGATGCCCCCGAAGGACGACGATGAGGATGACTTCGCTCAGTAGATCCTATAGTTGGGTTCTGACGATTCGTCGGTGGACTTGCTTATGTGTAGCTCTCTCTAGGGCCATTTGGATTTTGACCGTACTCGGTCGTGATTGTCTTCCGCTTGTTGCATGATGTACTGTTGGCTCTACGGACCTCTGAGATGATGTTAATAAATACCAGTTGTGATGTATGCCCTGTACTCTATATATTTATGTCTTAGTTTAAAGTTCATTGTTCTTATACCTATTGTCGAGAATCCGGAAGCGACACAAGTCCGAGTGTCGTGAGTCGGTAGCCTTTTATGCGCTACTAACTTGAGCGGGACGCGAAAGCGACTAACTTGAGTTAGCACCGCATCGGGGGCCTTACACTTAGCCGTAGCGGGCCTCTATAAGAGGCGCTACTGCTAATTAGTAGTAGCGCCCTCAGGAGAGGGGCGCTACTGTTAAACCTCTACCTATAAGCTTTTTCCTAGTAGTGATGGGTAGTGATCCTTAATAGTCTCCTTGTTCAAATTCCTTTAATCAATACACATTCTATATCCAATACTAATTCTTTGAGATATTAGCTCATTCTTATCATTAGGAAGAACAGCCGTACCTCCTTTATTAGGAACACAATATACTGGACCTACCCACTTACTATCAGCTATAGGGTAGATAATACCTGCGCCTAGAAGCTTGAGGATTTCGGTCGTCACCACATCCTTCATCTTCGTGTTCAATCGTCGTTGATGATCAACAACCGGTTTAGCATCGGGCTCAATATTGATAGTATGTTGACAAATAGATGGACTAATTCCCTTGAGATCATCAAGGGTATATCCAATAGCGCCTCGGTGTTTACGAAGGGTTTCCAATAATCGCTCTTCTTCATATCATAAAAGGTTAGAATTGATAATAAAAGGATATACTTTCTTTCCATCTAAATAAGCATACTTGAGCGTATCGGAAGAGGTTTTAGATCGAACACCGGGTCTATTTTTGGTTGTGAAAGAATTCCTAAAGGTTCAACCGTAAGATTGTGCTTCAGGATAGCAGGTTGTCTCAAGAAGATATCATCTAGGTCGTCTCTTTCCTGCATATGAATGTCATTCTCGTGGTCCTCCATGTATTGATGCAAAGGATCCTTAGGAGGAATAACAATAGATGCAATATTTTTAATAATCTTATCATTACTAGGCAAATCGGTACCATGAATTTGTTTGGAAATTTTAGAAAAGTTAAATTCATATGGCTCACCATTGAATTCAACAGAAACTTTACCTTTCCTGCAATCTATAATAGCTCCACAAGTCTTGAGAAAATGTCTACCAAATATAATAGGACAAAAACTATCTTGCACTGAACCAAGTACTAGAAAGGTGGTAGAATATTTTACCTTTCCACAAAAGACTTCAACATCTCTCACAATTCCGATAGGAGATATAGTTTCTCTGTTTGCAAGATGAATAGTGACATCAATTTCTTCAAGTTCACAAGGTGAAATCTCACTCATGATCTCTTGATAGAGTGAATAAGGAGTAGCACTAGAACTGGATCCTAAATTGGATAGCCCATAATAATTATGATCTCCTATTTTAACATATACCACTGGAGTACCTAAAATTGGGCCTTTATTCTTGGTTGTGACAAGGTTAGTAGAAACAACACAAAAATTTATAATGGAATCTTCAACATCACTAGTAACAAGATCTTTAACCAATGCAACTTGAGGATCGACCTTAATCAAGTCCTCATGCTCATCTGTCTTTCTCTCACTTTTATTTAATATACCTGTAACAAAAAGAATGCTCCCTCATCCTTGCGGGAAAAGGGGGCTTTTCATATATAACTGCAGTCAAAATAGGTTCAGCAACATGAATATCAACAGGTAATTCCTTAAAGGGCTTATGATGCTGATCCTCCTTCTTTTTAGAGGAATCAATATAAGAGGCAAAGTCTTTGCAAAAATCAATTTGAAGTTCAGAATCAAGACCAATCTTAGCACAAAAGGTATTGAAGTAATCAGTTTTCACATAGCTCTCAATGTAATCATGCTCATAATTTATAACGGGTTCAATACCTTTTTCAATCTCCCAATCTTCCATGTTATTCTGGATACTTTCAAAAAGATCCCACCTTTCTTCAACACTTCTATTTGTAAATACCCCACTAGATGAGGCATCAAGCATCCCTTTATCTTGACGAGAAAGCCTTGCAGAAAAATTTGTAAGAATAATTTTCTTGGGTAGCTCATGATTGGGGAATTTGAGCATTAGGGATTTCAATCTACCCCAAGCTTGGGCGATGCTTTCTCCGGCACGAGACCAAAAGTGATAAATATAGTTCCTGTCTCGATGTATTTCATGAAGAGGATAAAACTTTGCATAAAAGAGAGGCATAAGTTCTTGCCAAATTAGTAAATGAGAGTTATCAAAAAGCTTATACCAATCTGAAGCCTTATCTTTCAATGATAGAGAGAATTGTTTTCTCATAACAAAGTCCATCGATATACCTACAAGCTTAAATAAGGATCATAGTTGTGAAATATATAGCAAGTGTTCCCCTCGATGTCTATCTTCTGCATATCGATTAGCCAAGACATAATCAACAATACCAGTTGTTATTTTGAAAGGCACAATTTCAATAGGTGGGGGAGCTTTATCCACCACAGTAGAGGTGGGATGATTCCCCACAAGCAAAGAACCTAGAGCAGAGTTTTCCATAGGTACAAGAAGTAGCAACGGAAAAATATAAACATCACGAGCAGTGTAAAGGTTTCCTTACCAATTTCACTTACCAATAGCAACGGTGCCAGAAAATGGTCTTGATGACCCACAAGTGTAGGGGATCTATCGTAGCCTTTTCGATAAGTAAGAGTGTCGAACCCAACGAGGAGCAGAAGGTACTGACAAGTGATTTTGAGAAAGGAATAACTGCAAGCACTGAAAGGTAACTCTTTATGAGTTTTTTGGTATAAGTAGCAACGAAATAAAAGCAAGTAAAGTAAATTGTGCTAAGGTGCAGCAAGTGGCCCAATCCCTTTTGTGCAAAGGATAAGCCGGAGGATCAAACTTATAAAAGCTAAAACGTTCTTGAGGACACATGGGAGAGGTAGTCATGTGCTTTCCCCATATTCCGTCTGGTACTATGTTTGGTGTTGATAAGTGTTGTGTGGGTGGACCTATGCTAGTGCACCTTCTATACGAAGATAAGTGCACTCTTATGATTAAACCTCTTGCAAGCATTCGCAAATACAAAAGAGAAATTAAGGCAAAGCCTAACTATAGCAATAAACTTTAGGATCCAACACTCCCTAGTGCGAAAGTGTGCGAACTGGGGTTCAGGTTTCTGTCACTCCGGCAACCCACCATAAGCATACTTTATGCACAATGTATTCCCATAGGTCCTTAAAAGGAGAAGTGTTATGTAGTCGACGTTCACATAACACCACTAGAAGAATAACACGACAACTTAAATATCAAACAAAACATATTACTTCAACATCATATGACTACTAACAACTAGACTTCTCCCATGTCCTCAAGAACTAAAGGAACTACTCACAAGACATAAAAGAGATCATGATCAGAGGTGATAAATATATGATAAATAATCTGGTCATAATAATAATTCTCCAGCAAAACTTAATACCACTCACCACAAAAGAGTAATCAACACCGGTAAAGTAGAGGGGATGAATAGTGCAAGTTACAACACGGATTGCAATGGCGAGGTGAGATGGGATGAAGATGGAGATGTGCTGGTGAAGGGTATGATGGTGATGATGATCTCGATGATGCCCGTGACGATGGTGATTACGATGAGGACGATCTCGCCCTCCGGGAAGAACTCTCCCCGGTGGAATCTTCCCGCCGAAAAGGTCTTTTCTTCTCTGTAGGTTTCCGCCACGGAGCGACGGGGAAAGTGTCGGGGGGATGGACTAAAGCCCAGACCCATATTTAGGTCTATGGGCCGACTCACCTACTGAAGGCCCACGAGAGAAAACCCGGCCCATGTCCGATTGCGCCAAGGAAAGAAGATCGAAGCCGTAGAAGGAATTCGACTTACCTTGTATGGCACATAACATATTTGTAAAATAGAATTGGACTCCACCTTATGTCGGAGTCGGAATCGAAGAATCCTGGGACCTGGCGCCTTTATAAGCCGAGGTCCATGGGATCTAGGGCCACCGAACAATCTTATCATAAGATAGGACTAGACACTTGTCGGCGTAACCTAGATCTCCTCGAGACTAAGTTTATGACCGGCTCTCTTGTAATCGATCAAACCGACTCTTCTTTCGATAGTCGGAACTCATAATAAGAGGAAGCAGGAGTAGGATTTTACCTCGAGACAAAGAGGGGCTGAAACCTAGGTAAATCCTCGAGTCTCTTGTCAATGTTGACTCTCTCCATGAAATCTCCTCGCAGCAAAGGTCCCATGTTAAGTTCGACTCTTCGGAGATCTGTCGTGACTTTCCCACGACAGTTGGCGCCTACCGTGGGGCTTATGATTGCAGGTATTGAGATCCTGGAGAGAGCTCTGCAAGGCATGGAGGGATTCGTCACCGGACGGATCACCAGAAGCCGGCGCGGGAAGCTCTACATCGACGACTCTACTTGGGGCCCCGAAGCCGATTCTGTCGAGTCAGGATATCGGGTCCCGATCGGGTCCATCCACATCTTCATCGGCAAGATCAACGGATCTGCGCCGAAGCCGGATCCCGAAGTACCTATCTAAACCTCGAGTCGGCGACACGCCGGCTCCAAACGTGCTTTCGTCGGATTCATTGACGAGTCTCCAGAGCCGGAGCAATCTTGTCGAGTACCCAATGTGCGACGCCTCGGAAGAACAGACCGACGCCGATTCACATCCAAGTGAAGGAAGTTTCTCAGATGAGGGGTCTATCCGGTCTGTGGGAAACCACAGACTCGGTACCAGCACACCAGAATACGAACCTAATTATCCCTACTTCGAACCTCCATACTGTGCCACGGTATTCTTGGCCGACACTGGAGGAACAGGAGGCCAGCCGGCTCTCAACCAAGGAGTCGAGTCAGCGGCTGCCGGTGCCCCTAGTTGCAAATAGGGACCCGGCACCTAGCCCATCGGTACAAGTTCCTACTAGTGCACAGGCCATTGCCGACACCCTAACATCCCTCGACGAGGCCCTAGCAGTACCGATGACGCTCGAAAACAAGGAATCCTAGAAGACAAGGGTCAACGAGCTCAAGGATCGGGTAGCAAACTTGCGAGCAGAATCCAACGTCGAGAAAGAAAAGATGACGGAAAAAGAAGCCCGGCTCGTTCAGGAAGCCACACGTCTCCTGGAAGAGTCAGACCTAATAGACGCTCAGCGGTTGAGCCTCGCCTGCACACGCCCGCAAAGACACATGAGTCGTTTCCGCCTTGATTACTGATACGTCCAAAACGTATCTATAATTTCTGCTTGCTCCATGCCTCTTTTGTGTGATATTGCTATGCTATTGATGAACTTCCATACACTTTTGATCATATTTGGACTAACTTATTAACTCAGTGCATCCCAGTGCAAGTTCCTGTTTTCTACTGTTTTTCTATTTCAGGTTTCCCCCATATTAAAAGTGCTCCAAAAATTCGGGAAAATCCAATAAAAATCAGCGCTTCGGAAGCTTCGGGAATCACCGAGGGGGGCCAGAGGGGGCCCCAGGCGCCCTCCCGGCGCGCCCTAGGGTGGGGTCGCGCCAGGGGGCGCCTGGTGGCCCCCCTGGCTGTCCCCCTTCGCCTATATATTCTCCTGGACGCAAAACCCCAGAGACGGGAACCCTTTTTCGCGATCTCTCCTATGTTCCGCCTCCGCCGCACTTCCAAGATCGGGAGCACCAGGAGACCTCTTCCCGGCACCCTGCCGGAGGGAGGAACCACCTCCGGGAGCTTCTCCACCACCATGGATGCTGCTTCCCGAATGAACCGTGAGTACTCCACCTTGGACCATGGGTCTATGATCAATAGCTATGTGATGTTCTCCTCCCCTCTTTGTTCTTCATGGATTAGACCTCGTGAGCTGCCCTACATGATCGAGGCACATATGTAATATTTATGCTGTTGCTATGTTGAGTTTGCTGGGATCCGATGGATTATTAGACTATGTTCATATTGTGTTTGAGTAATATATTTGATTCTCCTCTTTTATATTTATGTTCTACAGTAATTCTTGCATGTTCTCCGTTGTTGTTTATTGCTTTGTCCAAGTGGTAGGTAGTGACTCCAAGAGGGAGCGTTATGCATGATTGTGGGTTCATGCCCCCCGATGACTAGCTTGAGTGACAGAAACATGAATCTAGGGGATGTGTTGTTGCCACAAGGGGGAAAACAACGGTGCTTGTACTTGTGGGTGCAAGGATTGTTTACTTTACGCAAAGTTCTTTAATGCAGTTGTTCGTTGCTTTGAGTTTACACTTTGGGTGGGATTCGCAACTTAATACCAGCGAGATGTTCTGGATAGATATGTCAAGGTGGATGATTAGTAGGTAGATGCAGATGGATTTCGGTCTACTTGTCTTGGCGTACCACCCATGCTTTTGAGCCTCTTCCTTTCTTTATAGCATAGTTAGCATTGGTTTGCGCACATAATCCTGTCAATTGCCCAGCTGTAATTTGTTTACCTCGCGTGGCTATTTTATCGTCTTTTGGGAGAGAGACATCACTAGTGAACATCATAGGACCCCGGTCCATATTTCTAATACTGTTTACACCCAATATTTATTTACTGCTTTATTTACTTTTCCGTTGCTATCACTATCATTATTATCCCATGCGTTTGATCCTTTGTAAACAACAAGGCCGAAGGAATTGACAACTCCTCTGTACTCGTTGGGAGAAAAGTTATTTGCTGTGTGTGCAGGTCCAGGTAAAGTAAGCAACCTCGGTTGTGAACGGCGCCATTGTTCACTTTACCACCTTCTTGTATCTGTTGGAGTCCTACTGGTTCGATACTCAACCTTAGCATCATCGCTAAGGGAAATTGCCGCTATCTACATCTCAACCTTCCACTTTGGGTAAACAACGAGGGGGCGTTAAATCGTACCATTAATTACCAAGTGCGAACACTATTCAATAGTCCCGACCAATCGACTCCCCCAGGATTCTCACCTCCCAGGCTGTCGGCTCCTCCGCCACGTCAAGATCGCTTCCACACACCTCCTTGCCACTTCAATAACCCGGTAGCCAACGTCATGGAAGTGACTCAGTACCTCGTCAATGCACCGATCCAAGGAGACACCCCAGCAGATCACGCCACCCGAGCAGCTTTCGACTTCCTCACGACGGCGATCACACAGCAGGGTCAGTACTCAGAAGGAGTCCCATACTTACATGGAACCCCGTATAGAAGCTTAAGCCAGCAAACGGAATCACCGGCTCCAGCGGCCTCAGGAAGCCAGCTCCACCAAAGAGTGCCCCTGACCCCTCCGGGAGGACTAAGGATCATGGACCTACCGGCTCCCAACTCCAATCAACGTGTAGAGCCGGCAGGCCCAGTGCCACCACCGGAACCGAACACCGAGTTCGTCAGCAGGTCATTCGGCAATCGATGCCTAGTGACGGCTTTGAGGAACACACGCTTGCCCCCGGACTTCAAGGGGCCGCGTAAGATCCCAAATTACACGGCTAAAATGGACCCGGCAGCTTGGATCGAAACCTATGACCTTGCCATGGACATGCTACACGCCGGCGAAGCTGTATGCGCCTGATACTTCATGATCGGGAAGGGCCGGCTCGCACGTGGTTCAAGAATCTCCCAGAGAATTCCATCACCTCTTGGACATATCTCAGGGACAAGTTCATCAAGAATTTCCAAGGGACCTGCCGGCGAGCTACGACAATAGTCGACTTGGAGCACTGCGTTCAGAAAGAAGGAGAGTCGACCCTAAACTTGGCACGACGAGTTGCGAACATAATCCATTCCTGCGCAGACAGCAGTAATCGGCTTGGAAAGAAACTGCAGATTCGAGCCTCTAGTACACAAGCTTGGCCGACTCAAGAGGACGGTCAGCAGCATAGGAGAGCTCATGAACACAGTCATCAAGTATGTCGAGTCTGAAAAAACCAAGGATGCCAACCTGGAAGAAGATAAAGCCACCCAGGGCAAAAAGAGCAACGGCAAGGGGCTCAGAAACAGAATCAACCGGGCAAAAGACGACTCGATCAGAATACTTACGACTTGGTAGCCAACACAACTGTCGACTCCCAAAGACAGAAGCAGGGGGGGCAACGACTACCACGGCAAGCAGGAAAGAAATTTCCAACCCCCAGCTACCTTTGAAGAAGCTGTGAAAGGACCTTTCCCATTGCATAGCAAACCCGGCCGTCCGGTCGCCCACACTTGAGAACAATGCAACTTCATGAAGGAGTACCAAAGGCGAGGAGGCCAGGGCCCCCATGGGTCAGGTGGTGGAACCGGTCAAAACAGTAACAACCAAAACAACTTTGGTCAGCAAGGAGCCGGCGCAGCACCACAGTACCAGGGATCTCAGGGAGGCGGACAGCAAAACCAATCAGGGCGTGCAGGATATCAATCAAACCCAAAGCAGCTCCAAGTCCACTCGGCTTATCATGTCTTTACCACCACCAGCTGCCAAATGGATAGGAAGCTGCAGCAGAGAGCCGCTATGTCCGTGGCCACACAGCCGGCTTGTCCTAGGTGGCTTAACTGGTCTGAGTAGCCGATCACCTAGACAAGAGACGACCACCCCCTCTGGTAGAAAACCAGGGTTCTTTGGCCTTAGTAGTTTCTCCACAAATTGGATGCTACACATTGGACAAATTACTCATGGATGGAGGAAGCAGCATCAACATCCTTTACTACGAGACCTTTCGTAGGATGGGACTGACCCACAAACAATTGCAAACCTCCAACACCGTGTTCAATGGAATAGTCCCAGGGAAGTTGGCACGTCCGATAGGAAAAATCTACCTGGAGACGGCCTTTGGAACTCCTGAAAACTTTCGCTCTGAAATCATACCTTATGAGGTGGTGAAACTCGAGAGTCCATATCACACCATCTTACGCAGACCGGCTTATGCCAGGTTCATGGCTCGCCCATGCTATGTTTACCTGAAACTGAAAATGACAGTTCCTTCCGGCCTTATCACAGTAGATGGGAGCCAGTCCGTTGCCACGGATTGCGACGAGCAGCACGTTAAGTTCACACAATCGGCCTGTGCCAAAGAGGATCTATTAGAATTCCAGGAAAAGGTAGACCCGGCAGATACCACCATCCTGAAGAAACCGACTCCTGACAACAACCCCAAGTTCCAACCGGCTCAAGACACGAAGAAGGACTTTGTCCCAGGTAACACTTCCAAGCATTTCATCACTGGGACAGAGCTATCTGACAAATAGGAAAGCGCGCTCATCGAGTTCCTCCGTGAGAATCGGGATATCTTCGCATGGAAACCCTCCGACATGCCAGGTGTCCCGAGGGATCTCGTTGAGCACCACCTAAATATTGATACAAAACTAAAGCCGGTCAAACAATTCCTTCGTCGCTTCAATGAAGAAAGGATGAATGCCATTGGGGAAGAGATAGCCCGGCTCCTTGCCGCCGGGTTCATCATGGAAGTTTTCTATCCATAGTGGCTTGGGAACCCGGCTCTCGTTTTGAAAAAGAATGGGACCTGGCGTATGTGCATTGACTACACTGACTTAAACAAGGCTTGACCGAAGGATCCCTTCGCACTACCTCGCATCGATCAAATTATCGACTCTAATGCAGGATGCGAGCTCATGTGTTTTCTCGATGCCTACTCTGGTTATCATCAGATCAAAATGGCTCTAGAAGACCAGGAGAAAATAGCTTTCATCACTCCCTTTGGGATATACTGCTATACTTCTATGACTTTCGACTTGAAGAACGCAGGATCCACATATCAGCGAACAGTACAGAACTTCCTCTAGGATCAAATTGGGCGCAACGTGCACGCTTACGTGGATGACATAGTCATCAAGTCTCAGGTCGCCGACTCACTCATCAGTGACCTCCAGGAGACCTTCAAGAATCTACGCAAGTACTAGATGAAGTTAAACCCGGCCAAGTGCACCTTCGGGGTCCCTATAGGAAAACTCCTCGGGTACATAGTATCAGAAAGAGGCATTGAGGCAAACCCGGAAAAAATCAATGCAATCATGGCTCTCCAGAAGCCGGCCTCCGTGAAGGGAGTTCAGCCACTCACAGGATGTGTGGCTGCCCTAAGTAAGTTTATCAGCCGGCTTGGGGAAAAAGAAATCCCCTTATACCGACTCTTGTAAAAGTTGGAAAAATCGTCTGGGATGATGAAGCCGATCAAGCCCTGGAAGCACTGAAGAAGCAACTGTCCCAGGCCCCGATCCTGGCGACTCCCAAGCCAAAGGAGCCGATGCTACTCTATATTTCATCCAACAACCGTACAGCCAGTGCAGTAGTTTTGGTTGAACGGATGGAAGCTGGCAAAGAGCACCCTTTGCAGAGACCAGTATATTACGTTAATGAGGTCTTGACTTCATCGAAGCAACGCTACCCTCATTGGCAGAAGCTGGTCCTTGGTGTGTTCATGGCAAGCCGGAAGCTCAAGCATTATTTCCAGGAGCACCCCATAACTGTAGTCAGCTCAGCACCGCTCGCAGATATCATCCAGAACCGTGAGGCCACAGGAATATTTGCAAAGTGGGCCATAGAGTTTGGGGCTTACCACATAAAGTATGAACCACGCACGGCCATCAAGTCCCAAGCATTAGTCAACTTCATCAACGATTGGACAGAAATCCAAGCACCTCCAGAGAAGCCGATAACCAAGTACTGGACGATGCACTTCGATGGGAGTCGGCAGATCCAAGGATCAGGAGCCGGTGTGGTCCTTACCTCCCCCAAGGGGGAACAATTCTGCTATGTCCTGCAGCTATAGTTCACTTGCACCAAAAACGCGGCAGAATATGAGGTTCTACTCCATGGACTGCGGTTGGCCCGCGAGATGAATATAAGCCGGATTCGTTGCTATGGCGATTCCGACCTTGTTTCTCAACAAGTGTTGGGAAGGTGGAACTCCAAAGAAGCTACCATGGCAGCCTATCGGCGTGAGGTGGGAAAACAAGTCGGTTTCTTTGTTGGGTACCAAGTATAACACGTGGAACGTAAGTTAAACGAGGCTGCAGATGCTCTGTACCGGCTCGGCTCTCAGCGAAAGACGGTCCCACCAAACGTCTTCCTCGACGTCTGTCGGGACCCGGGGTTAGCGTATGTAATTCCAGTCACGATACAATCACATGGAGAGCCGAGAACCGTACCCACTTGTCTAAGCAGACAAGGCCAAGCACAGAACGTTCTCGGTAAGCATCGAACGTGAGGGGCATCCCATTCAGGCCGGATGATGATCTAAGATGGGTCCTCATCATCCGCTCACAAGTCTAGATGCTTATGGGTGGTGAATCCCATACTCATAGACAAGTCGCCTCAACCATGTTATCGATTGAATCCTAACTCTTACATAGACTTACTCCAGCCCGATCACTTAGTCGGGGTCTAGGGCGGGCTCGATCATACAACAAAGTGTGCACGTGACAGAGTCATGAGCAATCGCATCGCGATGCGCCAAGATGCGCACATCTAAGGGCCACTTGGTGTATAAAAGACCGCCAGCCAGATCACAACTAAGGTCTCGAAAACCCACACTAAGACATACATGTTATAAAAATACACGCAGCACACATGCCTAGTATGAACAGCAGGTATCATCACATAACTCTACAAAGTACTTCTTTATTTACTTACACATAGAGTATACAAAGATCACATGTCTGTGATCAACATTACATCATACAACGGAAGCAAATTAGGTCTGAGTACAGACAAGTTTAACAAATGGCTTAGAGAAGCCTTGTACAACAAACATGCCCTTCCACGAGGGACCAGACTGCTGTCTGGAACTATGCTACCAAGGTCAACGTCGAGCTTCAGGTCGGTGACTCCATCGGGGTCTGGTTTCTCATCTAAAACATAGAATAAGCAAACGTGAGTACAAAGTCGTACTCAGCAAGACTTACATTAGAACTACACTACTTATGCTCAAGTATCAAGGTAAAGGGAGGTGGGGTTTCACATGCAGAAGTGCCAGCTTTGACTTGGCTAGTCCTGAACTACGAGTACCAGACTTGACGTAAGAAGCGTACACGAGTCCACTACCAAGTCTCCAACCAATACACCACTATGGTTACTTCCTCGACTTCCCCACGAGGAGCACACCATAGCACTCACGCTTATCTTGCGAGTTTTATAAGTATCCATTCAAGTTATCTAATAATCAGGTACAGGTTCCAAGTAGTCCATAACCGCGGACGCGGCTATTCGAATAGTTTTGTTAACCTTGCAAGGGTGTAAGCTACACCCACATGACCATCGGTTACCGCCTTTTTCTCTCCACCGTTCAAGAGGTGACAGCGAGGATGTTCACCACGACACTTCGCTCACAACCGGTCTATTCCAGGAGTCGACTATCTGAGTTGCCTCCGCTCGAGAGCCCGGCCGGATCAACGAAACGGACTGAAACAATGTAAGTTACCGAGACGCCACCTCTGGCAGATGGTTTTCCTGCCTCACAGGTGCACCCACATATCTATATGATGCAACCATTCCTTCATTCTTTTTCTATGCAGATGCCAAATGGAAAGCCCGAACTAATGTAACTCCTGGACGTCGACAGGATCAAGGTACTAGGCCGAGAGGGGTCAGTGAGCCCAATGTGTGGTTGTACTCTTTGTCTTGGATTGCCATACAAAAACTTGGTGCTTAAGGAGGTGTTGAACGAGAAAACCCACTGTGTACTCCTACACAGCCTCTCATCGTTCACCTTGTATTAGGGTGGATTCACCAACACAATTTCACTTTCATCAAAACCATGTTCACTATCATCCCGACTCACATCAAAATCAACCTCATTGTACCACTAAGCATGCAATAAGAATTAACAGTTGCAGGGGCCACATGATATCAATCAACTCCTAAGTCAGCTAGGATTGTGGTTTTCTTACTACTGTGACAAGATGATAGGTCATGCATCGGATATGGGTTCAACTATGCGGTAGAATCGATACAAGATGATCTCCTAAACATGCATAAGCGAGACTGAGAGCGAATTGGGATTTTATAGACATGATCAATGGGGTTTGCTTGCCTTGCTGACGAGGTTCACACATGGTGTCTTCAACGAAGGGGGTGGCCTCCGGTTCCGGTTCCACTTCTATCGAGCAAACAAAGCAATCAAGGAGTAAATATAATTGCGATGCTCAAGCACATGATAAGTTGTGAAAGCATGATGTACATGGTACTGATGTGTAGCATATTCATCTTAATTGAAGTATATTGCAAAAGAATTGCAAATTCAAACTTCAAATTTGAATTCAAATTAAGCCATATGCACATTTGCTACTGTTTCCCCATTTTAAAATGGTCAACCATGAAAACAAATTGCATATTCTTAATCCTTGCATTTTTCTGATAATTTTTCATATATTATATGTTTAATTTGGAGTTCATATGAATTAGTTATGATTTTCTAAAGATTAAATGATTTTCTGGAATTTTCTCTGTTTTCTTTTATTCTTTTATTTTCTGGAAAAATGTTTATTGCATCAGCATGACCTCAGCATGACATCAGCAGGGCTGACATGTGGGCCATGCCTGTCAGTGGCTCACTGTTAATTTATGTTTGGATTTAAATGAAACAGAGGTTAAGGGGGGTTGGCCCACTTGTCGGTCACTGTGGGGGTGGGTTAGTGGGTTAATTAGGTTAGGGCTAATAGGGCCACGTGGGCACGTCGGCGGGGAGGTCGCCGGTGACCACCAGTGCGGCGGAGATGCACGGGGAGGAGGCTCCCGGCCTCCATTCGACGCGCAAGAAGCTCCAGGAGAGAGAGCCCTTGCTCTCCTCCATCGAATGGAGCCAGGAGGGGTTCGCGGAGGAGCTCCAGAGCGGCGGCTCTTCATCCATGGCGGCAGCCGGAGAGGGCTTCGACGAGGAACGGCGTCAGGGGCTCAAATTGAAACGCGAGATGGCGGATTTCAGAGGGAAACTCACCACGAGCAAGTTGGCGAAGACATTGGAGCCAGAGGAGCCGTGGCGGTGGCGAATTCGCCGGAGGAAACCAGCGGTGGCCGGAGCAAATCCGCGAGGCGGCCGTCGTCTACAGCACACCCGAGCTCGGGAGCTTCTGCGCGGGGAGGCTTCTCGGTGTAGCGCGTCTACTAGACATGGCGGTGCTGCGAACGGAGGCCAGTGGCCACGCAGGTGCAGCGGCGCACTCCGGCGGGTCACTGGTGGCGGCGAGATCGACGACGCAGAGGGAGCCAGAGCTTGCGGGGAGAGAGGGAGATGGAAGGGGCCTCTCTGGGGCGTTGCGTGGCGTGCGCTGAGGGACTGGGGAGGCCTAGAAGAGCCCCGTCGTCGCGCTGGCGTCGCCGGCTCCCTCCTAGCTCGCCACCGAGCTAGTTGAGGAAGACGACAAGGGGTTGTGGGCTTTGGCCGGGGGAGGAGTGAGTTGGGCCTGCGGCCTGGCAGGGTTGGGCCACTTCCTCTTTTCTATTTTTCTTTGTTTTGTTTCTGTTTTATCTTTTCTGTATTTGGTTTTGCCCCAAAATAAATAGCAGAGCAATTTATTAAAATGCCCAAATAATTTTATAAATACTAGGTAACCAGTAGCTAGTCAAATTTAGAACTTCGGCATTTTTTAAATTCAATACATTTGAATTTCAAGTCAAATAGGGGTTTATTTAATTTTCCAAGGCATTGTTTGAAAATTAGAAAATTCCATGAGCATGGGATTGATCCAAAACCACTTTTAAAATGATCAACATCATTTATAGGAATTTTCCAAATATTAAAATGATTTTTTGAAAAAGATTTTTATCTGGCCAATTGAATTAATTTCCTAGGGCTTTTCTTTTCCCCATTTGGATTTCTTTTGAAATTTTCACATGATGCAAAAGACACAAGAAACCCTAGCACTTACTCAAGTTGGGGTTCTGACAACTCGCCCCCACTCAAAAGAATCTTGTCCCGAGATTCAGAAGTCGTCGGGAGGAAGGAGGGGTACTCGGCACGGAGGTGATCTTCTCTTTCCCAGGTTGCTTCTTTCTCGGAGTGATGTGACCATTGCACTTTGAGAAACTTGATCTTCTGACGACGAGTGACACGCTCTGCGGAATCAAGAATACAAACAGGGTACTCTCGATAAGAAAGGTCATCTTGGAGATCAAGCGTTTCATGGTCAACTTCGCGGATGGGGTCCTTGAAGCAACGCCTGAGTGGTGACACATGGAATACATCATGTACTCGGGAAAGGTGATGGGGTAGTTCAAGTTGGTTGGCAACTTCTCCATGTTTAGCGAGAATGCGGAAAGGTCCGATGTAACGTGGGGCCAACTTGCCTTTGATACCGAATCGTTGGGTTCCCTTCAGAGGAGTAACCCGAAGGTAAGCCTTCTCATCCAGATTGTAGCTTTCTTGCCTATGATGACGATCATAGTAGCTTTTCTGACAAGACTGGGCGCAAACGATCACGAACAATGCAAACTTGCTCTTCTGCTTCCTTGATCATATCCGGTCCAAAGAGTTGTATTTCACCGGTTTCTGACTAGTTCAAGGGTGTTCGACATCGTCATCCATAGAGGAGTTCAAAAGGAGCCATGTTCAGACTAGATTGGAAACTATTGTTATAAGTAAATTCCTCAAATGGAAGAGATTTCTCCCAATTGTTTCCGAATGAGATAACACAAGCTCTGAGCATGTCTTCCAAGATTTGATTAACCCTTTCAACTTGACCGCTAGACTGAGGATGGAAAGCTGTACTAAAGGAGAGATGAGTTCCCATAGCATTCTGAAAGCTTCCCCGGAATCTAGAGGTGAAAGGCTGCCTCGATCAGAATTGATTACCAAAGGAACACCGTGAAGAGACACAATTCTAGAGACGTACAAGTCCGCCAACTGACTATCAGTTATAGACTCGCGAACGGGAAGGAAGTGAGAAACTTTGGAAAGCCTATCTATGACAACGAAGATGGCATCATTTCCTTTCTGGGTTTTTGGAAAGCCGGTGATGAAGTCCATACCGACCTTGTCCCATTTCCACTCGGGAATAGGCAAAGGTTGAAGTGTGCCGGCAAGTCTTTGGTGTTCGGCCTTAATGCGACGACAAACATCACATTCAGCAACAAATCGAGCAATGTCTCTCTTCATCCTAGTCCACCAAAATCTCTGGCGTAGATCTCGGTACATTTTTGTGCTACCAATTCATCCAGATTTTAGCTTTCTTGCCTATGATGACGATCATAGTAGCTTTTCTGACGAGACTGGGCGCAAACGATCACGAACAATGCAAACTTGCTCTTCTGCTTCCTTGATCATATCCGGTCCAAAGAGTTGTATTTCACCGGTTTCTGACTAGTTCAAGGGTGTTCGACATCGTCATCCATAGAGGAGTTCAAAAGGAGCCATGTTCAGACTAGATTGGAAACTATTGTTATAAGCAAATTCGGCAAATGGAAGAGATTTCTCCCAATTGTTTCCGAATGAGATAACACAAGCTCTGAGCATGTCTTCCAAGATTTGATTAACCCTTTCAACTTGACCGCTAGACTGAGGATGGAAAGCTGTACTAAAGGAGAGATGAGTTCCCATAGCATTCTGAAAGCTTCCCCAGAATCTAGAGGTGAAAAGGCTGCCTCGATCAGAATTGATTACCAAAGGAACACCGTGAAGAGACACAATTCTAGAGACGTACAAGTCCGCCAACTGACTATCAGTTATAGACTCGCGAACGGGAAGGAAGTGAGAAACTTTGGAAAGCCTATCTATGACAACGAAGATGGCATCATTTCCTTTCTGGGTTTTTGGAAAGCCGGTGATGAAGTCCATACCGACCTTGTCCCATTTCCACTCGGGAATAGGCAAAGGTTGAAGTGTGCCAGCAGGTCTTTGGTGTTCGGCCTTAATGCGACGACAAACATCACATTCAGCAACAAATCGAGCAATGTCTCTCTTCATCCTAGTCCACCAAAATCTCTGGCGTAGATCTCGGTACATTTTTGTGCTACCGGGATGAATTGAGAGGGGTGTGTCATGGGCTTCTTTGAGGATGAGTTGCCTAAGATCCCTATTCTTAGGTACTACCAAACGATTTTCAAAGAATACTATTCCTTTAGTATCTATGGAGAAACATTTAGCAACTCCGCTAGCAATGTTCTCCTTGATCCGGCGAACACCTCGTGCACGCCTTTGGGAAACTATGATTTGATCCTCAAGTGTTTATTTCGCCACCAAGTTGAAAAGAGATCCACGAGGAACAATCTCGAGGTTGAGTTTTCGAAATTCCTCATGAAGAAGTGGTTGATACTGTTGTAACATGAGGTTGTTACAATACGACTTACAACTTAGTGCATCAGCCATGACGTTGGCTTTGCCTGGAGTGTAAGAAATTCCTAAGTCATAATCTTTTATCAACTCTATCCAGGGTCTTTACCTGAGATTAAGATTTGGCTGGGTGAAAATATATTTGAGGCTTTGGTGATCAGAATAGATCTCACAACGATTACCAAGGAGGTAATGTCGCCAAGTCTTCAGGGCATGAACTACGGCAGTGAGTTCAAGATCATGGGTAGCATAGTTGTCTTCATGTGGACGCAACTGGCGTGAAGCGTAAGCTACCACATGTCTATCTTGCATAAGTATGCATCCTAACCCTTGCCGTGAAGCATCATAATAGATCTCGAAATCCCTTTTGGTGTCTAGAGGTGCAAGTACGGGTGCAGAAGTCAATCTTCTTTTTAGCTCTTGAAAGCTTTCCTCGCACTTGGGAGTCCATTGGAATTTCTTTTCTTTCTTGAGGAGTTCAGTTAGAGGCTTTGCAACTTTAGAAAAGTTCTCGACGAAGCGGCGGCAATAGCTCGCTAGGCCAAGAAAACTCCTAACTTTCTTAACCGATTCAGGTGGAGTCCAGTCAAGGACGGCCTGAACTCTCTCGGGATTGACTGCAACACCTTTCGCAGAAATCACGTGGCCTAAGTAGGTCACTTCTGGTAGCCAAAATTCACACTTGGAGAACTTGGCATAAAGGCGGTGCTCTCTAAGTTTCATCAATACCAACCTAAGGTGTTCTGCGTGCTCTTCTTCATTCTTCGAGTAGATGAGAATGTCATCAAGATAAACCACAACAAATTTATCTAGGTACTCCATGAAGATCGAATTCATCAAGCGCGAGAATGTGGCAGGGGCATTGGTTAAACCGAAGGACATGATGGTGTACTCGTAAACACCATATCGAGTAGTGAAAGCCGTCTTGGGAATGTCCTCGTTTCGGATTTTGATTTGATGATAACCTAATCTCAAATCCATCTTGGAGAAGACAGAGGATCCAGCAAGTTGATCATAAAGATCATTGATCCTGGGCAGTGGGTACTTGTTCTTTATCGTCGCAAGATTTAGCGGGCGATAGCCTACGCACATCTTTTCTGTTCCATCTTTCTTCATTACGAAAAGAATTGGGCAACCCCATGGCGATGAGCTAGGGCGGATGAAGCCTTTTGCCAACGAAGCATCAAGTTGGGTTTTTAGCTCAGCTAACTCATGTGGGGCATTCTATATGGACGTCTCGAGATTGGGGTTGTGCCTGGTATAAGATCAACTATGAACTCTACACATCTGTCAGGGGCATCCCTGGCATTTCTTCAAGAAAGACATCCGCGAAGTCACGAACCACCAGAATATCTTCAAGGTCCTGAAGGGGAAGCACATTCAAAGTATGCATCTGGGTTCTAGAGCTGGGTGATGTGTAGTCAATGGTCTGGCCTGAAGGATGGGTGAGTCTAACTGACTTGGCTTTACAATCAAGGAAAGCATTCTGCCTTGATAACCAATCCATTCCTAGGATGACATCAATGTCTGAAGACTTGAGGGCTATAAGAGAACCAAGGAATACTAAACCCTCAATTGGAATTTGATTGCCATGGCTTGCCCTATTAGTTTGCCACTTTGATCCAGGAGTTTGAATGATCATTGGAGAAAACATTTCTTCAAAGGCGAACTCATGACGAAGTGCATAACTCTCCGACATGAATGAATGAGAAGCTCCTGGATCGAAAAGAACGGAGGCGGGGACATGATTGACTGGGAGTGTACCAAGAATGATGTCAGAAGCAGCGGTGGTGTCCTCAACTGAGATTTGGTTCACACAACCACTACTAGTGGATGAAGGCTTTGCTAGAAAGGCTTTGGTGGTTGATTTCTTTGGAGGCTTGGGTCGAGAATGACGTGGTGCCATCAAGACCTGAGGGCATTGACGAAAGTAATTGCCTGGAAGACCACACTTAAAGCATACCCTGTCTGAATTGCTGGGATTGGGATTTCTTGGCTGCACACCATCATTCCGGGGTGGAATAATGTGTTGGGGTGGACGGCATATATTGGAGGTTGGTCCCTGCAGAAAGTTTTGAGGTATGGCTCTGGTTGGAATCCAAATTCGGCGTTTCTGAGGGGCTGAACTTGAAGAAGGAGCAAGCTCAAGAGTATGCTTGCGAGACTCTTCGAACACTTCATTGCCATGCTCAGCTCTGAAGGATCTGTTGACTAAATCCTCAAAGGTGGCAAATTCGATGAGGTTGAGATCATGACGAAGGATGGGGCTAAGTCCCTTACGGAACCTTGCCTGCTTTCTGGCATCGGTGGTAATCTCATCTTGGGCATAATGAGCAAGACGGTTGAACTCTCTCACATAATCATGAATGGACATCTCTCCTTGAGTCAGGTTGCAGAACTCTTCCTTCTTGCGCTCCATCAACTCATCCAGAATGTGGTACCCTCGAAAGGCAACACAGAACTCCTGCCAAGTCACTACGTGACCATCTGGCTGCATAGCAACATAGTTCTCCCACCATTGAAGAGCAGCACCTTCCAGGAAGTATCCCACATAGGACATCATCTCGATCAAAGTGGCGGGATGGCCACGCACACCGAGGCATCTGGTCAAACGAACAATCTGCCGAGGGGGAAGATCTGCCATCTGAAACAGAAAGAAGGAGTTTGAAAATGCATCAGATTATGAGATAAACCTGGAATGACTCGGACAGCATAACGACTGTAATTGCAAGAAAAAGACAATTTCTTACAACTTGGAAACAGCACTTACATACGATGTAATAAATCAGGAAGCATAACCACTCTAACAAACCGGTCACAACTTTCCAACGGCTACAAGGAAGCAAACAACGAGATGTTCTAATCAGACAGAGGAGAGCCTAGTCCTATCTTCCCGTAGAATAAGATGAGGGTGACTCAGAACTCAGAACGAAGGGGGTAAGGAGAAAAAAGAAGCCTTACGTTGTTCCCTTATATACCCAGAGTAACTATATAACTATAGCAAGCTAGACTCGACTTCGGCCAAGGCTACTAGTCCTACAGTCAGTCCTGCTCTGATACCAAGTCTGTCGGGACCCGGGGTTAGCGTATGCAAGTCCAGCTAAGACATAGTCATATGGAGAGCCGAGAACCGTACCCACTTGTCTAAGTAGACAAGGCCAAGCACAGAAATTTCTCGGAAAGCATCGTACGTGAGGGGCATCCCATCCAGGCCGGATGATCAACTGAGATGGGTCCTCATCGTCCGCACACAAGTCTAATAATATGGGTGGTGAACTCCCATATTCAAAGACAAGTCGCCTCAACCATACTATCGACTATCTCATAACTCTTACATAGACTTACTCCAGCCCGATCACTTAGTCGGGGTCTAGGGCGGGCTCGATCATACCACAAAGTATGCACGAGACGGAGTCTCGAGAAATCACATCGCGATGCCCCAATCTGCGCACATCTAAGGGCCACTTGGTGTATGAAAAACCGCCAGCCAGAACACAACTAAGGTCTCAAAAACCCATACAAAGACATGCATGTTATAAACATACACGCAGCACACATGCCTTGTATGAACAGCAGGTATCATTGCAATTCTCTACAAAGTATACATCTTTATTGATAACTCTTATAGAGTGCAAACAGAGATCACAAACATGTGATCCAACACTACAACACAAGCGGAAGCAAATTATGTCTGAGTATAGACAAGTTTAACAAATGGCTTAAGAAGCCTTATTTAAACACAAGCACTCCACGAGGGAACCAGTCGTCTGACTGGGACTAGACTAGTATGTCTTCAGTCGTCCAGCTCGATGAAGAAGGCACCTTCGGGGTCAGTGGTATCATCTAAAACATAGATTAAGCAAACGTGAGTACAAAGTCGTACTCAGCAAGACTTACATAGGAGCTATACTACTCATGCACATGTATCAAGGTAAAGGGAGATGGGGTTCACTTGCAGAAGTGCCAGCTTTGACTTGGCTAATCCTGAACTACGAGTACCAGACTTTGAGGTAAGAAGCGTACACGAGTCCACTACTTTCTCCAACCAATTACACCACTATGGTGCCTTCCTCGACTTCCCCACGAGAAAGCACGCCATAGCACTCACACTTATCTTGGTGTGTTTTAGAAGTATCCAGTTCAAGTTGTCTAATAATCAAGCTAAGCTTTCCAAGCAGTCCATAACCGCGGACGCGGCTATTCGAATAGTTTTGTTAACCCTGCAGGGGTGTACCGCTACAAACACATGACCATCATTTACCTCCTTTGATCTCGACACCATTCAAGGGGTGCCAGCGAGGATGCTCACCACAACTGTTACCTCATAGCCGATCTAGTTCGAGAAAGCCGCCTACTTGGGTTGGTTACCACTATCGTGAACCCGGCCGGTTTACCGAAATGGACCCAAGTGATGTGTGCGTGGTGCATAAGCCGGTCTCGGATGAGCCGTTCTCTCACTTAGCATCCAGGCCACAAGCCTACCAGAACTCCGAACTATTGCGACATCTGGACATCGAAAGGGATGAGTTAGTAAGCTGAGAGGGGTCAGTGAGCCCAATGTGTGGTTGTACTCTTCATCTTGGATCACCACACAAGAACTCGGACTTAGGGCGGTGTTCAACGAGACAACCCACCGTGTACTCCTACACAGCCTCTCATCGTTCACCTTGTATTAGGGTAGATTCACCAACACTTTTCTACCATCATCAACATGATCACTACCATCCCGACTCACATCACAGTAACAACATGGTATCATACTAAGCATGCAATAAGCGATAACAATTGCAGGGGCCACATGATATCAAACAACTCCTACATTTGCTAGGATTGTGGTTTGCTTACTACTGTGACAAAATGATAGGTCATGCAAAGGAATGGGTTCATCTATGCGGTAGAAACGAATCATGGTGATCATCCTAAACAATGCATAAGCGAGACATGAGAGGGAAGTGGGATTTTATCGACATGATCAAAGGGGGTTTGCTTGCCTTGCTGACGAGGTTCGGGTTCTGGGTCTTCAGCGAAGGGGGCAGCCTCCTGCTCCGGTTCCACCTCTACTCGACAAACAACAAGCAAAGTAGCAAAGTAAATACAATGCACAATCACATTATGGAAGTTTGAATCTTGATGTATATGCTTTGATGTGTGAGGCAATTCCATTTAAATGGAGTATATTGCAAATTGAATTGCAAATTCAAACTCCAATTTGAATTCAAACTTAGTCAAGTTATATGTGACATGGTTTGATCAATTTGAATCATCTTCAAATGTGTATGATCTGCCTCTGATGTGTGGTTGAAATGTAGCATAATTCCATGGTCCAAGTTGCAAAAGCATTTGATTTGAATTTGAATTAATTCCAAATAATTCAAATGACATATGCTACTGGTCCCATTTTAAAATCAACTCAAACATAGCTGAAAGTTTGGGGTATTTTTTGGAATTTCTGGAATTTCTTTAATTCAATTTGATTTTCTGGAAATTCATTTAATCAATTTATTGCGCCAGGCTGACGTCAGGGGGGGGCTGACAAGGGGGTCCCAACTGTCAGTGGCTGGGTTAATTAACCCGACTGGTTAAATTAATCCAGTGGCTTAATTAAGCCACTGGGCCCACTGGTCAGTGACCTAGGGTCACTTAACCCAGGTGGGTTTAAGCCCTGATCAAGGCCACGTCGGCGGGCTGCCGGCGGCTAAACGTCGGCGACCTTCCAGCACGGCGGCGTCCGCACGGGATGGCGTTCCCGTGGTCCAAATCGCGCGCTTCGACCACTGAGACGAAGCTCTCGGTGTCGCGCGACAATGGAGACCGAAAGGGAAGCCTGGGAGGCTCTGTACGCACGACGACGTCGAGCTTTGCGGCGGCGGTGCTACTGGCTGGAGGCCGAACTTGCTACGGAGCACCATTTGAGCCGGTGATGCTCGCAATCGACGCAGAGGAGCAAGGAGAAGACGGTGCACATGCCCCCGAGCTCGTTTGCTTTACTGGTGATCGACTACGACGACCGTGGCGGCGAGGGACTTCGGCTTCCATGGCGGATCGACAAGGAGACAACAATAAGGGGCGGGGAGAGAGGGGTTTGGACCGCCTGCTCACCAGGAACTCGACGGAGGTGGCGGTTTGAGCTAGGAGGGCTCGACGGCAACGAAATCGACAAAGGCGTCCTTTGGGTCCGGCGACGGCTCGAGCTTGATTCCGGCGGCTAGGAGGGCTTCGTGTTTGATTCGCGGCACTGGGAGACGTAGTCGACGACGAGGAGGAGGATGGACGCGGCGATGGCGCTCGACAGGCTCGCTGGCCACGCAGGTGCGGCGGCGCACTCCGGCGTTCTTCACGGGTGTCGACGAATCGGGCGAGGGAGACGGGGAGAGAGCTCGTGGAGAGGGGGAATGGATCAGGACGGGAGAGAGGTGTCTCCAGGTGCGAGAAGGGGGCACGGGGAGGCCTGAAAGGTGCTCGGCGGCGACGTGGCGTCCACAGCTGGCTCGGTGGCATTCCACCGAGCAGCTTGGAGGCGCGGGGCGGGGAAGAAGACCCCGCTGCCCCTTTGGGCCGGGTGGGCTGGATGGGCCGGCTTCGCCTGGGCGTCTGGTAAGTTTTTCTGATCCCTTTTCTGTTTTTCTTATCTGACATTTGTTCTGTTTAGCTAAATAAAATAGCTAAACATTTTATTTAATGCTGAAATTTTTTATATGGCCTCATAATAATATAGACTAGCCACTTATAAAGTTTCAACATTTTTAAAATTCAAATGATTTGAATTTTAAATCAAATAGGGGTATTTCTTTAAATCCAAGGCACTGTTTGAATATTTGAAAAATCTATGAGCATGGGGTGGGTCCCACATCACTTGATATGTGATCACACTCATTTATAAGACTTTTCAAAAATCTAACATGAATTTTTGGAGAAGATTTTTATCTGGCCTTTTGAATTAATTCATCTGGGGGGGTTCCTTCTCCCATTTGCTTTTGAAATTTGATTTCAAGGATTTCTTTTGAAATTTTGACATGATGCAAGAGTACTTTGATCCTAGCACATTACCTAACAGAGGGTTCTGACAACTCGCCCCCACTCAACAGAATCTCGTCCCGAGATTCAGAAGTCTGCGGGAGGAAGGTGGGGTACTCGGCAGTGAGACGGTTTTCTCTTTCCCACGTAGCTTCTCTTTCAGAGTGGTGTGACCATTGCACTTTCAGAAACCTAATCTTCTGACGACGAGTGACACGCTCTGTGGAATCAAGAATACGAACGGGGTATTCTCGATAAGAAAGGTCATCTTGGAGATCAAGCGTTTCATGGTCGACTTCACAGATGGGGTCCTTGAAGCAACGCCTGAGTTGGGACACATGGAATACATCATGTACTCGGGAAAGGTGCGGGGGTAGTTCAAGTTGATAGGCAACTTCTCCACGTTTAGAAAAGTTCTCGACGAAGCGGCGGCAATAGCTCGCTAGGCCAAGAAAACTCCTAACTTTCTTAACCGATTCAGGTGGAGTCCAGTCAAGGACGTCCTGAACTCTCTCGGGATTGACTGCAACACCTTTCGCAGAAATCACGTGGCCTAAGTAGGTCACTTCTGGGAGCCAAAATTCACACTTGGAGAACTTGCCATAAAGGCGGTGCTCTCTAAGTTTCATCAATACCAACCTAAGGTGTTCTGCGTGCTCTTCTTCGTTCTTCGAGTAGATGAGAATGTCATCAAGATAAACCACAACAAATTTATCTAGGTACTCCATGAAGATCGAATTCATCAAGCGCGAGAATGTGGCGGGGGCATTGGTTAAACCGAAGGACATGCCGGTGTACTCGTAAAGACCATATCGAGTAGTGAAAGCCGTCTTGGGAATGTCCTTGTTTCGGATTTTGATTTGATGATAACCTAATCTCAAATCCATCTTGGAGAAGACAGAGGATCCAGCAAGTTGATCATAAAGATCATTGATCCTGGGCAGTGGGTACTTGTTCTTTATCGTTGCCAGATTTAGCGGGTGATAGTCTACGCACATCCTTTCTGTTCCATCTTTCTTCATTACGAACAGAACGGGGCAACCCCATGGCGATGAGCTAGGGCGGATGAAGCCTTTTGCCAACGAAGCATCAAGTTGGGTTTTTAGCTCAGCTAACTCATGTGGGGCCATTCTATATGGACGTCTCGAGATTGGGGTTGTGCCTGGTATAAGATCAACTATGAACTCTACACATCTGTCAGGGGGCATCCCTGGCATTTCTTCAAGAAAGACATCCGGGAAGTCACGAACCACCGGAATATCTTCAAGGTCCTGAAGGGGAAGCACATTCAAAGTATGCATCTGGGTTCTATAGCTGGGTGATGTGTAGTCAATGGTCTGGCCTGAAGGATGGGTGAGTCTAACTTACTTGGCTTTACAATCAAGGAAAGCATTCTGCCTTGATAACCAATCCATTCCTAGGATGACATCAATGTCTGAAGACTTGAGGGCTATAAGAGAACTAAGGAATACTAAACCCTCAATTGCAATTTGATTGCCATGGCTTACCCTATTAGTTTGCCACTTTGAAACAGGAGTTTGAATGATCATTGGAGAAAACATTTCTTCAAAGGCGAACTCATGACGAAGTGCATAACTCTCCGACATGAATGAATGAGAAGCTCCTGGATCGAAAAGAACGGAGGCGGGACATGATTGACTGGGAGTGTACCAAGAATAACGTCAGAAGCAGCGGTGGTGTCCTCAACTGAGATTTGGTTCACACAACCACTACTAGTGGATGAAGGCTTTGCTAGAAAGGCTTTGGTGGTTGATTTATTTGGAGGCTTGGGTCGAGAATGACGTGGTGCCATCAAGACCTGAGGGCATTGACGAAAGTAATGGCCTGGAAGACCACACTTAAAGCATACCCTGTCTGAATTGCTGGGATTGGGATTTCTTGGCTGCACACCATCATTCCGGGGTGGAATAATGTGTTGAGGTGGACGGCATATATTGGAGGTTGGTCCCTGCAGAAAGTTTTGAGGTATGGCTCTGGTTGGAATCCAAATTCGGCGTTTCTGAGGGGCTGAACTTGAAGAAGGAGCAAGCTCAAGAGCATGCTTGCGAGACTCTTCGAACACTTCATTGCCATGCTCAGCTCTGAAGGATCTGTTGACTAAATCCTCAAAGGTGGCAAATTCGATGAGGTTGAGATCATGACGAAGGATGGGGCTAAGTCCCTTATGGAACCTTGCCTGCTTTCTGGCATCGGTGGTGATCTCATCTTGGGCATAATGAGCAAGACGTTTGAACTCTCTCACATACTCATGAATGGACATCTCTCCTTGAGTCAGGTTGCAGAACTCTTCCTGCTTGCGCTCCATCAACTCATCCAGAATGTGGTACCCTCGAAAGGCAACACAGAACTCCTGCCAAGTCACTACGTGACCATCTGGCTGCATAGCAACATAGTTCTCCCACCATTGAAGAGCAGCACCTTCCAGGAAGTATACCGCGAAAATAACTCGGTCAGCGGGAGCAACATGTGCTGTGTCAATCTTACGCTCGATGGAACGGAGCCAATCATCAGCTTCAAGGGGCTCAGAAGAACATCGGAATACCGGTGGCTTGAGGAGGATGAAGTCCTGAATGCTCACAACCACATTGCGATGACGTGAGGTATTCTGCTCGATGAGCTCCAGAAGGCGTGTTTGATCACGTCGATTCTTCTTAGCTTCCATCATGATTTCCGCCGCAGAAGGCGGTGGTAGAGGTTCATCATCATTTCGATTCCGAACACGGTCTCGATTCCGACGAACAGCACTACGAGTTCCACCTGACATCCTGTGTGATAAAAATCAACAATCAGAACAGGTTCTAAGATGGAATCAAGGATAACAAGACATGATGAAGGCGGAAAGGATTATAATGCAAAGGCAATGATCCACAGAAACTCGGAATAATTCCGGCAGCATAACGGCTACACCGGGATGGAAAACAAGACAACCTCGAGGAGATTGAACAGAACTTCCTCAAGGAACTCAAAACAAGAAGACTCTGGATGACCACAACTGTCCTACGGCTACAAGGAAGCAATCAACGAGATGTTCTAGTCAGACATAGATGAGCCTAGTCCTATCATCCCATAGAAAAGATAAGGGTGACCAAGAACTCAGATCGATGAGGATAAGTAGAAAAAGAAGCCTTACGTTGTTCCCTTATACCCAGAGTAACTATATAACTATAGAGTGCTAGACTCGACTTCGACCAAGGGCTCGATCATACAACAAAGTGTGCACGTGACAGAGTCACGATCAATCGCATCGCGATGCCCCAAGCTGCGCACATCTAAGGGCCACTTGGTGTATAAAAGACCGCCAGCCAGATCACAACTAAGGTCTCGAAAACCCATACTAAGACATGCATGTTACAAACATACACGCAGCACACATGCCTAGTATGAACATCAGGTATCATCACATAACTCTACAAAGTACTTCTTTATTTACTTACACATAGAGTATACAAAGATCACATGTCTGTGATCAACATTACATCATACAACGGAAGAAAAATAGGTCTGAGTACAGACAAGTTTAACAAATGGCTTAGAGAAGCCTTGTACAACAAACATGCCCTTCCACGAGGGACCAGACTGCTGTCTGGAACTATGCTACCAAGGTCAACGTCGAGCTTCAGGTCGGTGACTCCATTGGGGTCTGGTTTCTCATCTAAAACATAGAATAAGAAAACGTGAGTACAAAGTCGTACTCATCAAGACATACATCAGAACTACACTACTTATGCTCAAGTATCAAGGTAAAGGGAGGTGGGGTTTCACATGCAGAAGTGCCAGCTTTGACTTGGCTAGTCCTGAACTACAAGTACCAGGCCGAGAGGGGTCAGTGAGCCCAATGTGTGGTTGTACTCTTTGTCTTGGATTACCATACAAGAACTCGGTGCTTAAGGCGGTGTTCAACGAGAAAACCCACTGTGTACTCCTACACATCCTCTCATCGTTCACCTTGTATTAGGGTGGATTCACCAACACAATTTCACTTTCATCAACACCATGTTTACTATCATCCCGACTCACATCAAAAGCAACCTCATTGTACCACTAAGCATGCAATAAGCATTAACAGTTGCAGGGGCCACATGATATCAATCAACTCCTATGTCAGCTAGGATTGTGGTTTTCTTACTACTGTGACAAGATGATAGGTCATGCATCGGATATGGGTTCAACTATGCAGTAGAATCGATACAAGATGATCTCCTAAACATGCATAAGCGAGACTGAGAGGGAATTGGGATTTTATAGACATGATCAATGGGGTTTGCTTGCCTTGCTGACGAGGTTCACACACGGTGTCTTCAACGAAGGGGGTGGCCTCCGGTTCCGGTTCCACTTCTATCGAGCAAACAAAGCAATCAAGGAATAAATATAATTGCGATGCTCAAGCACATGATAAGTTGTGAAAGCATGATGTACATGGTACTGATGTGTATCATATTCATCTTAATTGAAGTATATTGCAAAAGAATTGCAAATTCAAACTTCAAATTTGAATTCAAATTAAGCCATATGCACATTTGCTACTGTTGCCCCATTTTAAAATGGTCAAACATGAAAACAAATTGCATATTCTTAATCCTTGCATTTTTCTAATAATTTTTCATATATTATATGTTTAATTTGGAGTTCATATGAATTAGTTATGATTTTCTAAAGATTAAATGATTTTCTGGAATTTTCTCTGTTTTCTTTTATTCTTTTATTTTCTGGAAAAATGTTTATTGCATCAGCATGACCTCAGCATGACATCAGCAGGGCTGACATGTCGGCCATGCCTGTCAGTGGATCACTGTTAATTTCTGTTTGGATTTAAATTAAACAGAGGTTAAGGGGGGGGATGGCCCACTTGTCGTTCACTGTGGGGGTGGGTTAGTGGGTTAATTAGGTTAGGGCTAATAGGGCCACGTGGGCACGTCGGCGGGGAGGTCGCCGGTGACCACCAGTGCGGCGGAGCTGCACGGGGAGGAGGCTCCCAGCCTCCATTTGACGCGCAAGAAGCACCAGGAGAGAGCCCTTGCTCTCCTCCATCGAATGGAGCCAGGAGGGGTCCGCGGAGGAGCTCCAGAGCGGCGGATCTTCATCCATGGCGGCGGCCGGAGAGGGCTTCGACGAGGAATGGCGTCAGGGGCTCAAATTGAAATGCGAGATGGGGGATTTCAGAGGGAAACTCACCACGAGCAAGTTGGCGAAGACATTGGAGCTAGAGGAGTCGTGGCGGTGGCGAATTCGCCGGAGGAAACCCGCGGTGGCCGGAGCAAATCCGCGAGGCGGCCGTCGTCTACAGCACACCCGAGCTCGGGAGCTTCTGCGCGGGGAGGCTTCTCGGTGTGGCACGTCTACTAGACATGGCGGTGCTGCGAACGGAGGCCAGTGGCCACGCAGGTGCGGCGGCGCGCTCCGGAGGGTCACTGGTGGCGGCGAGATCGACGACGCAGAGGGAGCCAGAGCTTGCGGGGAGAGAGGGAGATGGAAGGGGCCACTCTGGGGCGTTGTGTGGCATGCGCTGAGGGACTGGGGTGTCCTAGAAGAGCCCCGTCGTCGCGCTGGCGTCGCCAGCTCCCTCCCAGCTTGCCACCGAGCTGGTTGAGGAAGACGACAAGGGGTCGTGGGCTTGGGCCGGGGGAGGAGTGAGTTGGGCCTGCGGCCTGGCAGGGTTGGGCCACTTCCTCTTTTCTATTTTTCTTTGTTTTGTTTCTGTTTTATCTTTTCTGTATTTGGTTTTTCCCCAAAATAAATAGCAGAGCAATTTATTAAAATGCCCAAATATTTTTATAAATACTAGGTGACCAGTAGCTAGTCACTTTTAGGACTTGGGCATTTTTTAAATTCAATACATTTGAATTTCAAGTCAAATTGGGGTTTATTTAATTTTCCAAGGCATTGTTTGAAAATTAGAAAATTCCATGAGCATGGGATTGATCCCAAACCACTTTTAAAATGATCAACATCATTTATAGGAATTTTCCAAATATTCAAATGATTTTTGGAAAAAGATTTTTATCTGGCCAATTGAATTAATTTCTCAGGGCTTTTCTTTTCCCCATTTGTATTTCTTTTGAAATTTTCACATGATGCAAAAGACACAAGAAACCCTAGCACTTACCCAAGTTGGGGTTCTGACAACGTCCTAACAAAGCCATCCTTACAAATACCAACAGAGCAAGACATAGAAGAGCCGGATCCAGAGCCAGCTCTGGTCGCTGCGATACATGCTACCCCCTCATGGGTGGCACCGTACCTGGACTACAAGACCCGGGGAATCCTACCGACTGATGAGGTAGAAGCTAGGAAAATCTTCAGGATAAGCAAATCTTTTATAATCCTCAACGGTGAGCTATATCGGCGAAGTCCCGCAGACGGTTTTCAGACATGTGTGTCGTCAGAAGAAGGCAAATAAATCATCAATGATATACACTCTAGAGACTGCGGGCATCATGCTAGCTCTCGTTCGCTGGTAGCTAAAGCCTATAGACGCGGATTCTACTGGACCACAGCTCATGCAGACGCGGAGGACATAGTCAGGAAGTGTGATGGATGCTAACGCTACGCAAAACAAGCGCACGTGCCGGATCGAGAACACAGGATGATCCCAATCACCCGACCCTTTGCAGTGTGGGGCCTTGATATGGTGGGACCTTTCAAAAGGTCACCCAACAAGAATACACATTTACTGGTGGCAGTCGACAAATTCACCAAATGGTTTGAGGCAGAGATGATTAGCAAGTGCGACGTAGAGACGGCACTGAAGTTCCTGAAAAAGATAATATACAGATTCGGCAACCCCCACAGCATCATCATTGATAACGGGTCTAACTTGTCAGAGGGGGTTATGCAGCGATTCTGTCAAAAAGAACACATCCGACTCGATCTTTCGTCGGTAGCTCATCCACAAACCAACGGACAAGACGAGAGAGCCAACCAAGAGTTGCTTCGAGGCATCAAACCCCGACTCTTTGTTCCTTTGGAGAGGACACCGGGTTGCTGGGAGGAAGAATTACCCTCAGTGTTGTGGAGTATCAGGACGACTCCTAACAGGTCAACAGGCTATACGCCCTTCTTCCTAGTCTATGGAGCCGAAGTTGTTCTCCCAAGTGACATCTGTCACGACTCGCCACGAGTCACCCCTTATGTAGAAGCCGATAATGAGAAAGCCAGGAAAGAAGCTTTAGACGTTCTCGACGAGAAGCGTGAACTAGTAGCTGCTCAATCGGCTATCTATCTACAAGATCTGGGACTGTATCATAGCCGTCGCATCAGAAGCCGGACTTTACAAGAAGGTGATTTGGTGCTCCGACTTATCCAGAAAAGGGATGGAATGCACAACTTATCTTCCCCATGGGAAGGACCGTTTGTGGTCATCAAGAACCTGTACAACGGATCCTACTACTTGGTTGATATATGTGAGGAGGTAAATACACGCACCTCGATGGAGGAAACTCCAAGGCCATGGAACATCGCACAACTCCGTCCATATTACACCTAAACAGGGTAGGAAACCATTGTACTAAGTCGACACTCGTCGCATCGGCTCTCGCCATATATGTATACAACTCGACATGTGTCGCAATCGGCACCACTGCATAATAAAGTCAATCTTCATCGCAACTGACTTTCAGTCAAAATAATTAAAGTCGATCTTTAAATCTCATTTTGGCCATCGCCATAATTAAAAGTCGACTTTGGTCGCAAACAGGCTAAACGCCATAAAGTCAACTTCGTCGCACCGGCTCTCGCCACAACTATGCATAAAATAATTTTTTCATACTCTTTCATACATATTGCATTACATATTGCATCATACTGCATACTGCATTACTAAAACTTCTCAGAGACCTGGGGGCTTGATCAACCCTCTACCGGCTCTGAACATGTATATTGCTTTATCAAGGTGAAAGAGGGGGAGCCTGATGATACTCATTGACTCCTACCGAAAAAAGTCGGCATATACATGTAAAAACGTGTGTTTGTTTAACTAAGGATAAAAGGGGGGGTTTGATGGCTCCCATCAACCCTTACGTATCGACAATATCCTGGCATACACATGACTTGGCCACGCCACTCAGCCTGTACAGTTTCGAGCTTCCTTGACTAACGCGCAACCGGTTGATCTAAACTTCGAGGTTTACATAAACCATCTATCAAATTTAGTCCTATGAGCCGGGCACGCTAGTTACTGGAAAGCCGACTCTACAAAGATGTTTCGACTTTTCTAACCAATAATCTCTCTCAACGCGAGAAGATGAGGTTAAAGTTGACTTCTACTAGCCTTTACATTACAGTCTTGCATCCATAGCATCATGCATAATTACAAAAAAATTCTCTAACAAATAAACATTAGACCTATGTGACTCGGCACACGCACTCAGGTGCACATACCGACTCATGGGGACTACACTTTAAATCTCCTTCTCTAAGACCCGACATGACACAATGATGTACATACCGGCTCTTGGGGAATACACTTCGAAAAAAATTCTTCTCAAGTAAAGACTCGGTGTCGCACCCAGAAGGATCCACCGACTCTTGGGGAGTAACACTTCGAAAAAAATTCTCCAAAGATTCGGCTCGACGCCATAATAATAATATTATTTCTTGTGAAGCAACACTTCAAAAAATATATATGACCCATTACGGCACGTAAACGTGACCACACCATCTCATGGGGGTTACAAGTCGATAGCTCCTATGAGTCGATTACCGATACACAGCTATTCTGAATCAACTCAGGGGGCTACAGATACATACACTATTATAAAATATCGGCTCTCATACATTATGCAAAAAACATTCAAAGTCAGGAATAAAACCGACTTCTAGACTTGATGAAAATTCATAAATTTCATTCACCAAACTAGCCGAGTCTTACATCAAAAGAGGCGGCCTTACAAGAAAAAGCCAAACTCGGCAAAATACTACTAAGAAATAACTACAGCTTCAATCATCATCTTCAGAGCCGGCTTCATATTCAGTTGAAGAAATATGAGCTTCTTCCTCATTGGGGAGTTCTTCATCGATACTGCTAGAACTCTCCATGCAACAGCAAGCTCGGTCACCATCTGAGTCAAAGATCCTAGACCACAAGGTATCTTCACCATCAAATCTGAAGACAATGGTGTCTCCTCTTGATATGTTCCTGGAGCGAAGAAAAGACTTCTAACCTTTCTCAAAAAACATAGTGCCATGGCTAGAAAACCTAGCAGCTACCCAAACAGACCCATGAGGACATCCCTCATAGTGAAGCCAAAGACCCAAAGGCCTTGAGTCAATCACAAATTGAGTGAAAGACTCAGGGAGTTTGATCCAGCGATGAATCATCCAGATATGAACAAAGAACTCACCCCTCTCGGGAGAAGAATCTGAGTCTAAAATCCTAGCCCACAAGGTATCTTCACCATCAAATCTGAAGACAATGGTGTCTCCTCTTGAGATGTTCCTGGAGCGAAGAAAAAACTTCCAACCTTTCTCAAAAAACATAGTGCCATGGCTAGAAAACCTAGCAGCTACCCAAACAGACCCATGAGGACATCCCTCATAGCGAAGCCAGAGACCCAAAGGCCTTGAGTCAATCAAAAATTGAGTAAAAGACTCAGGGAGTTTGATCCAGCGATGAATCATCCAGATATGAACAAAGAACTCACCCCTCTCGGGAGAAGAAGGGGGAGATTCAGATGGAGAGGCCGCACGAGTACTTCTTCCCCTACCTTTGACACGTCCACGACCTCGCCCACGTCCACGACCACGGCTGCAACCTCGACCACGAGCACCTGCATTGGAGCCAGGTTCGTCGGATGCCGAAGAGGCATGAGATTCTAGCTTGGGTGCCATGGGAAAAAACTGGTAGAAGGAGAAGAGGAGGAAGAAGATGCGGGCACTTGGAAGATAAAACTACCCAATGGCTATTTATAGCAGATCTAAGGAGGGGATCAATCAATACCATAAATGACACGGGTGAACTACCCATGGTAGATAACATTTATGGAAAGACTCCTCGATTCCCACTACAAAATCAATGCCTCCAAACCGGCCTTTTGGGCAGTGTGATCATAAATACCAAACCGGATCTTTTGACTAATAAAGTCAAAAGAAATTTTTAGTTGGAAGATGAAACGAAGAGATAAGAAAGATTGGCATCAACTCCTCGCGAGCCTCAAAGAGGATGTGAGTCGGTACAGTCGCAAAAGCCGGCTCGACAAAGATTGATTCCTCGAAGACCAATAAGATTTGCACTGACTCTCCAGAAAAACTCAAAGAGGATGGGAGTCAGTTTGTTCAAATCTAGGGAGTCGGCAACCACGATGGCAACAAATAGATTGACGTGAAGACTGAAGCATCACACTAATCCTGGGGGCTAATGTCGGGGGGGATGGACTAAATCCCAGACTCGGCTTTAGGTCTATGGGACGATTCGTCTACTGAAGGCCCACGAGAGAAGACCCGGACCAAGTCCGGTTGCACCAAGGAAAGAAGATCTAAGCCGTAGAAGGAAAACGACTTACCTTGTATGGCACATAACATATTTGTAAAGTAGAATTGGACTCCACCTCATGTCGGAGTCAGACTCGCGGAATCCCAGGACCTGGCACCTTTATAAGCCGAGGTCCATGGGATCCAGGGCCAACGAACAATCTTAGCCTAAGATAGGACTAGACACTTGTCGGCGTAACCTAGAATTCCTCGAGACTAAGTTTACGACCGGCTCTCTTGTAATCAATCAAACTGACTCTTCTTTCGAAAGTCGGACCTCATAATAAGAGGAAGCAGGAGTAGGCTTTTACCTCGAGACAAAGAGGGGCTGAAACCTGGGTAAATCGCCGAGTCTCTTCTCAATGTCGACTCTCTCCACGAAATCGCCTCGCAGCAAAGGTCCCATGTTAAGTTCGACTCTTCGGACATCTGCCGTGACTTTCCCACGACATGAACTCCGTAAACTCTTCTCTTTATGGGATTTTTAGGTCATGAGGACGATATAAGCCAAAGGGGGATCCGGAGGTGGGATCCACCCCCAGACGGCCACCTAGAGCGGCCTAGGGGGCACGCCACCAGGGCGCCTGGAGCCCTGGTGGGCCCCCTCCAGCTGCCCTTTGGCCAGTCTTCGTTATATCTTATGAAACTTCTTCCACGTTATTTTCAGGATATTTGGAGATGTGCTGATATGGCCAATTGATGTGCACTTTTCCCTGTCGGTTCCTATGTCTGCTGTTTCGGCACCGGAAAGTTGCAAACTGTGTAAAACAAGCCAAAACACTATAAGAACATCATCATAATATGAAATATATCAATGAATAGAGGTAAATTATGATGTAAAATAGTGATGCATTTTGGACGTATCACCGCGCAGCTCTCTGCGGTTGGTAAAGTCGTCGTCGTGGCCATCTGAGCGAGTCCATGTGCTCAGGGCACCACTATGGTGCGGCCAATAACCTTTGTTTCGCCGCTCGTGCCATGGATCGTCGTCCCAGGAGCACACGTGAAGACCACCGCCAGCGACATGAATCGTGCGCTCTGCCCCGGTCATCTTCGATTGAACCAGTAGCACCATCCGACGTATCTCGATGCGGTCGATCGAACGCGCCCTCCCATGCGTGCAACCTTCGCCGGAGGTGGCTGGCCGGGCATCGCTAGTGAGCTCAGCCTCGCCGGCGCGACCATGCTGACGTGGTCTTATTTAGCGATAAGAAAACCCTACCCTAATCCCTCTATGACATTTGGGCCCCACACAATTAAATATGTGCTAATAAAAGTGTTTTAAATAAACTAGCCACTGAAAATTGGTTCCGTAGATTAACTAGTTCCTGTTTAGTTTAAATTAACACCAAATTAACCTCTTGTCCATGACAGGTGGGCCTAGCCACTGGAAGTGCGGGGTGGGCAGTTTACCCACTCAACTGGCCCCACTGTAAGTCTCGGTATGCCATTTTTTGTGCATTCTTCTGGGTGCACCTAGTATTTTACTTAGTATTTTTGAATTAAATCAAATCTAGTAATTCCAAAAAAAGATTTAAACTTTGAAAATAAATATATTTTAATCCGTAAATCAAATGAAAATACTTTATACATGAAAGTTGCAAAATGAATGAATAGAGATACGCTATCCGTATACCCACCACCCACCTCTATCATAACGAACACGAGACTTTCCCCCTCTGGATCGTCTGCCAATAATCACCCGGAGCAGGCAGTTCATCCCCGGATGAATTCCCACTTTGAGCAAAGCATCTAACACTGCATTAGAACGCTGTCAACATTGCATTTGCTATGTCATGCATCTTTTTGCATATGATTGATTTATATTTATTGTTTCTCCCCCTTCCTCTCTGGTAGACCCCGCGACTGCCGACGACGACACCGCAGAGTATGACTACTACGTCGACGACCAGCACCCTACTACTGAGCTGCCAGGCAAGCAGAGACATTCCCCTCTCCCATATATCACCTACCTTTTCCATATTATTCTTGCACTAGGCCTTGTTGCTGCTGCTATTACGTTAATTCCTATTCTATTGCATAACCTGTCTTTGTCGCCCTTTATTATTGTACCCTACCTTATCCTATTTTTCTTAGCTTAGTAATGCAATAAACATCAGCTAGCCCTACGCCCTTGTCCGTCTTCTATGCTTAGTAATCAGGTTACGGTCACTCTGGGAGTGAGAGCAAGACTTTACATTATTGCAACTTCATCGGAACGCGAGACAAGGTAAGGAGTTGGGTGTACCAACGGTTCCCATGAGAGGTATTTCAATGGGACATCAGGGCAGGCGGATACTAATCTCTCCCATAATGGGATGTGGGCCTAGAATCTTGTCGTTGTCCACGATATACCCTTTGAACCATTAAAGTCGGGAAACTCTCACGTTGCCCGCGAAATAAGGTAAGGAGATGGGCCACCGCTAAGGGTATCCGCGAGAAGTGACGGGACGACAGGGCAGGAGGATACCGCCTAGTAAGAGGTGGGTCTGGCTCCTCTTTGTTGTCCGCGAGTGACCCACTCGGAGCGACGACAATGGTCATCTCCACGAGATATTAATAAAATTCTAATGGATCGGTGTTAGTGATATGAGATGGCCACTGGCCTATACGTGCTACCTCCACGCGAGATTATGTGTACGGGCCCCTCGGTGTCGTATGTTCTCGTTCGAAAGCTTTTCAAACGTCAACATCACTTGCGGGCTGATCGTCGGGATAGGACCGCATGTGCTCTTGCTGAGACAGGTGAGTTGATGGCACTGAAGAAGTGCTCGTCGCTGGTTACCCCAAGTGAAAGGTTGGATGTAGCCTAGCAGTAAATTTCCCTTGGAAAAGATACCAAGGTTGAGATCGACCAGTAGGACTCCAAGGTCGACAAGTAGGTGGTAAATTCAACAATGGCGCCGTTCACAATCTAAGATTGCTTACTTTACCTGGACCTGCACACACAACAAATAACTTTGCTCCCAACGAGTATAGAGAGGTTGTCAATCTCTCTAGTCTTGTCGTTTAGAAAGGATCAAACGCAAGAGATAAAGGATAATGATAGTGACTGTAACTAGAAAGTAAAAGCAAGAAGTAAATTGACGGTGTAAATAGTGGTGGAAATATGGACCGGGGTCTCATGATGTTCACAAGTGATGTCTCTCTCCCAAAAGACGATAAACTTCCTATGCGAGGTAAAAAAATCACAGCTGGGCAATTGACAGGATTACGGGCGCAAACCAATCTAAGTATGCTACAAAAGAAAGGAAGAGGCTCAAAAGCATGGGAAGTAGGCCAAAATAAGTAGACCGAAATCCATCTGCATCTACTACTAATCATCCACCTTGAGATATCTATCCAGAACATCTCGCTGGTATTAAGTTGCGAGCCCCACCCAAAGTGTAAACCCAACGCAACAGACAACTGCACTAAAAGAACTTTGCGTAAAGTAAACAATCCTTGCAACCGGGGTTACAAGCACTGTTGTTTTCCCCCTTGTGGCAACAACACATCCCCTAGACTCATGTTTCTGTCACTCAAGCTAGTCATTAGGGGGCATGAACCCACAATCAAGCATAACGCTCCCTCTTGGAGTCACTACCTACTACTTGGCCAAAGCAATAAACAGCAATGGAGAACATGCAAGAATTACTCAAGAACTCAAATAAAAAAGAGAAGAATCAAATATATTACTAATCACAATCTGAACATAGTCTCATAATCCATCAGATCCCAGCAAACTCAACATAGCAACTGCAGAAAGAATTACATATGTGACTTGATCTTGTAGGGCAGCCCACAAGGTCTAATCCATGAAGAACAAAGAGGGGAGGAGAAAATCACATAGCTACTGATCATGGACCCATGGTACAGGGTGGACTACACACGGATCATCCGGGAAGCTTCCATGGTGGTGGACAAGCTCCTGGAGGTTAATCCTCCCTCCGGCAGGGTGCCGGGAAGAGGTCTTCTGGCGCTCCCGATCTTGGAAGCGCGGCGAAGGGGGGCCACCAGGGGGTGCAGGCACCCCCTGGCTCGACCTAGGGTGGGTCCGCGTCCCCTGTCTGCCTAGGCACAGGGTACCCCCCCACCCCCCGGCTCTCCTTCGGGGCTTTAGAAGGTTCACGCGCGCTGATTTTTATCAGATTTTTCTGGAATTTTTGGGGCACTTTTAATACAGGGCAAACCTGAATTAAAAAGACAGCAGAAAACCGAAACTGGCACTGGGGTGCACTGAGTTAATAGGTTAGTCCAAATATGTTCAAAAGTGTATGAAAGTGTATCAAAAGAATAGCAATATCACACAAAAACATGCATGGAGCAATCATAAATTATAGATACATTTGGGACGTATCAACATCCCCAAGCTTAATTCCTGCTCGTCCTCGAGTAGGAAATGATAACAAGCATAATTTTTGTGGTGACATGCTACCAACCATATAAGAACTTTTAAGTAAAGCAATCAAGGCATTCAATTCAATTCAAGTCATAACAGGCAAGAGTCTATATTAGCATTGAAATAAGCAACATAAGAACATAAAGGTGCAAGAGCTCTCGCTGTCCGTGACTCAAATGTCTCCAAATGGTGTTTGCGTGCAAGAAGTGGGCGATGGGAATATGAGAGAGAAAAAAAATTATTTTTTCAGAACTCAATCTACTAAAGTTTCACACTTAGTCTTCTTTGGAATCTTATCTTGACTCGTCCCCAGACCACTAGCCAGGTACTAGTCAAATTGATCGACTCTCTTTCGATATTTTGAGCACTCATGCAATGGATGAGCGTAAGCAAGAAAATTGACACTTAGGATGGCAAAGAGAGAGATATGGTGGAGGACGAAGACAAAAAGGAATGAAAGGCTCACATCAATGAGGACAATCATAGGCGAGAGAAGGTCAAATGATAGATATGATGTGAGGAGTAGGTATTGCCATGCAACGAATGCACATATGAGCTAAGGAAAGCTCTCCAGTGGAACTAGTGGGGGTGCATCCAACTTACTTGCTCAAGAAGACCTAGGGCTCATTTGAGGAGGCTCATCATTGGAATATACAAGCCAAGTTCTATAGTGTGAAGGTCCCCACATAGCTATATGCATATATGATCATCTCTATGGAGTACAAGATATAAGAGGGAGTACGAGTGTGGATCTCTCGAAAGGAATAGTAGTGTTTCCCTCTTCTCTCTTTTTATTTAGTTTTCTCTTTTTTCTATTTTTTTGTATTTTTTTGGTGGCCTCAATGGCTCTTTATATTTAACTCTCATTTGTCCTCTTTGGGATCTATTCCTCACTTAAGGGCAACACTCTATTTTACAAGGAGTATAGAAGATCTTTCACAGTTTACAAAAGTACTCAACATAAAGAAGATGTAGCTATCATGATGTATGCAAATGCATGCCTCTTCCAGTGTAGCAGGAACATGTATGACATGAAGATCAAGTCATGAGAAGGTGGATGTTGCATGGCAATGTATCTCGGAAAGGCTATGAAAATGCCTTGATAGGTAGGTATGGTGGCTATTTTGAGGAAAGATATAAGGAGTTTTATGATGACAGAGCGTATCATGCCAAGATTTTGGATGCACCGGCAAGGTAGACACCAACTCTCGGAGTGAGAAGAGGGAAATGCACGGTACCGAAGAGGCTAGCAAATATGAGGAGGTGGAAGTGTCAACTTTCAATACTTACATTAGTCTGAAGAACTCATGCACTTATTATCGATAACTCTCAATCTAATCAGACGGTTCACAAAGAGACAAGTACCCCGAGGAGGAGTGTATCGGGGTTTGGTTATCCTTGCGCATCCTCGACTCATGGTACGTGAGTGTACTGTAATATCCGATCCCTCCAAAGATTAGTGATCCATCTAGTAGCTAGAGTTCTCAACTAGTTTTTTTAGTTTTTGAAAATAAACACAGATTGCCCAAAATACGACACCTATCACTAATAGGCTAGAGCTCTTGACACCAAAAGTTCAAACATTACTCACAACAATACCTCAAAACTATTGCAAGTTACTACTACAATTGAATAGCAACCTCAACTACCTACTTCAAGTCAAGACACAACTCAGTGCAACAGGCCAACTCTCTAAACAAGTTAAACATGAAAACTAAAGAGAGTTCCAGCAACAAACTAAACAAAACTCTTTAAAAAGATAAGCATGAAAATTAAGAGCTAAACATGACAGCAGCTAGGAAAAGATAAAGAACATACAACAAAACAAAGACAATCATGAAAATCCTATGATGTGTTCTAGTTTAAAGTGGACCGTATTTCTCTCCCACACAAAGAAAGCTGGGTTCTAACTTTTCATCAACATCAAACAAACCTAAAGAAAACTAAAAAAGAAAACTAAAGAAAGTAAAGAGCAAGAAGATCCAAGCATAGCACATAACGCATGAAGTGATAAAAATATAGTATAACGAAGGACGAACTTATGATTGGTGATGGAGAAGGGGATGCACGAGGGCATCTCCAATATTAGACGCTTGAGTCTCCTTGAATATTTATTGGGGATGCATGGGGGCATCCCCAAGCTTGAGCATTTGACACTCCCGGATCTTCTTTCATTATCTTCGCTCGCACGCTTGAAAACTCCCTTCATACATAACTCATCATAAGCTGATTAGAGAGGTTAGTAACCACAATAAAATAATTTGCCTCTACTGGAAATAAATATTTTCTTGAAGGGCTACTGCTTGTCAAGATTGCCAAGAAAAATTGCAAAGAAAAAGCTAGCGCAATACTTGCAAAACTGAGGAAAGGCAAAGCGTGGCAGAATCTGTGAAAAACAGACCATCAGGTAGTAAATAATTTTTTTGGGGTACTTCTGCAACTCAACTCAAAAACACAGAACTGACACCCGAAAGCTAATTGTATAGAGCATGCTTTCAAAAGCATACAGATCAAAAAGATGATTGGTGATTTATCATGAATTTTTTTGTCCAATGACAGAATCTGTTTTCTGGACAGCATGTCACAACTCTTGGACTTTCTTGCAATCGGTGGCTAAACTTGGCACAAAGCTTGAAAATAAGGATACAATAATGTTACTAAAGTAGTAAAAATCATCAAGACCACTAAGAACAGAAGTAAAAACATCTTGGGTTGCCTCCCAACAAGCGCTTTATTTTACACCTTTAAGCTAGGAAAGAAGCAAAATGATCAAGTTTTATAAAGAGAAAGAGAATAGCTAGCCTATGTAACGAACTCAAAAGGTAACTGAATCTTCTTTCTAGGGAAGTTTTCCATCCCCTTTTTTAGTGGGAATTGAAATTTTATATTCCCCTCTTTTATATCAATTAAAGCACCAACGGTGCGAAGAAAGGACGTCCCAAAATAATTGGACGTAAAGGTTCACTCTCTATGTCCATAATAGTAAAATCAACAGGAACATAATTGTCCTTGAAAATGATAAGAACATCGTCAATCTTCCCCAAAGGTTTATTTGCGGAAGAATCAACGAGACGAACGCCAAAAGAACAAGGATCAAAAGGTTTCAATTCAAACATATCATATATTCTTTTGGGCATAACGGAGGTACTAGCTCCAACATCACATAAAGCATAGGAAGAAAAGTTATTTAATTTAATTTTGATCATAGGATCCCAACCATCATCTAGCTTCCTAGGTATGGAGGATTCTACTCTAAGCTTCTCCTCCCTAGCTTTAATGAGAGCATTAGTGATATGCTCCGTAAAGGCAAGATTTAGTGTGCTAGTGTGGCACTACTAGGGAATACCCTTATGGTGGCGCCCTTTTTTTGAGTTTAGTGGCGCATTAGGGATGCGCCACTAACTACAAGCCACTAATAAGGGCTTAGAGGTGGCGCATTCTGGATACGCCACCCCTAAGGCCCTTAGGCGTGGCGCATCTCAGAATGCGCCACCTCTAAGCTCTTAGGGGTGGCGCATTCTGGTATGCGCCACGCCTAAGGGCCTTAGGGGTGGCGCATTCACAGTGCTCCACTAAATCCTGACAATATGCGCCACTAAATAATTACAGAAAACAAAAAAAAGAATTACATAAAAGAATAAAAGCATTACAGATATTTTTATTATATTACAGAAATGCAAAATACAATATAACAATGAGGCCAACAATTATTGATACAAAAGAATTGCAATATAATTTTTATTACAAAGGTTTAGAGGCCAACAAGATTCACAAGATTACATCCATCACAAAATTACAATGAGTCCAACAATTATTGAAAACCGAAAGCTACTTTCGTCATCATATCTTGTTTTCTCTTCAACCTGCACAAAACAAAGCTTTAGAGGTCACATCCATATGAATCATACCAAAGGAGAACAAAGCAATCTAGCATCTATTCTTATCAACAACTTAAAGCAAGTCGATGAATGGCGAGAAGCATGCACATATGCATAAAAATGCATATGCAGTGACCTTTATACACAAAGAGCACCAAGAGTATTTGACACTACCATCTACTACACAAAGAGTACATCCAAATTACATCCAAATTACACAAAGAGTACATTCAATTGTTCTGACTCGGCTCGGGGAATGGGCGGCATCCTTCTTTCGTCATGAAAGGCCTTGTGTCACGCAAGGGCCTTTAGGCGGACTTCTATCTCCCCATTGGATGGTGCAATGTTCGAGTGGAAGATCGACCCCCTCATTTGTACTTCATGACGGATGATAGTCGCCATCTGCGCTTGGATGTGAAAGAACTCCTCCTTCAGATTTGCATCGGCGATTTCCGCCTTCCTTTCAGCCCACGCTCTGAGATGACTTGGCAGCGTAAGGTTGCGTTGTTCCTGTACAATCGCCCTCATGTGATGAAGGGCGTAGTACGCATCCCTCACACTGCCAGCCGGCTGCTTGACGCACGGGAACTGCGTTACGTGGTTGAACACGTTCACGCCAGGCTGATTTTTCCTGAACTTGTGCTTCATGATCTTGCCTCCGGCTTTTATGTAGCCGACGAGAGAATCATCCAAAACTCTCATGATATACTTGTAATCTTTCTTCTTCACACTCTCCGAGTCTAAATACACGGCATGCGAGTGTTGCGGTGAAAAGCAGATGAGCACGCAGTCTTGATCCTCACTTCATAATTAAAACAATCCAAAAGGAATGTGGGAAGAGGACAATGGAAAGCTAAGAAAGCATATATGCTACGGAGGCGAGCGAATGACTTACTTGGGAGAGTAGGTCATAATAAATGAATCTTTGTCGGCATTCCGTAGCATGAAGTCTGTGATGTACCCCGCCGCGAGCGCCGCGTCCCCGTCGTCCATCAAGATGCTTTCACGCATGTAGAAGGGGTCCAATATCGCGATGCTCGGGGTCTTATCTCTCCTGATACTCATAGAAATGCTGAGCGAGAACAGACGGATAAGGCTATGGTCCAGCCGCTTGAGATGGTACAAATTGAAGATCTCCGAAAATCGCAGGATTATCATATCCGCGGGGATAGTGTTGATGAAGCCCATGTTGAGTGGCACCTTGGCCATGAAAACCGGGTACGAGGGATTCTCTTCTCAAAGAAGAATCTTCTCTAATGCCATAATACTATGATGCACACTCTGCATATCCAAAGTTGCAAGGTCCAGCATGTCCCTAGGTAGCATCGCCCTACCACCCACATGGATTTCATCGAAGGTTGGCTACTAGAAGTGATGCTCTTGTTTCTTTTCCGTCCCTTCTTCTTTTCTGATTTTGAGCAGTCACCGGCCTTTATCTGCTCAGTGGCCGCCTTATGGAGTGTGGACGGGCTGAGAATAGATCTTGTGGCATCTGCTTGAGGCTCGGTGAAGGCGCAAGCTGCTGGAGACATGTCCTGAGAAGCAGCGAAGATAAGCGTGGAGCAAGCAGGCTTCGCCGCAGGATCAGCTGGACCGCGAGCTTCCTCGTCATGCTGATAGGCTCCTTCAGCAGGAGGCATGAATAAGTCATCAGCATCATACAAAGTATTGATGAACTGGTCGGTGCTGATATCATCATCAAGATCATCGTCTTCTTGTTGTGCGCCGATGGGATCATGTGGCGCCGACACGATGACTAGCGGTGTTGTCCTAGGTGTGGTGCCCCTTTCCCCCATCATTAAACGCATTTGGCTCTTCGGCCATAGGCATATTTGGTTGAAACAGTCACTGAGGACTTCCGGCTCGTCCTCATCATATCCGGGGGGTTGAATGGGAGGTTCAACTCTCTCGTAGCCCGAAATCACGAGAGAGATTTGAACCCTATGCATCTCCGGTGCCATCGGCATATTGTGCATGATTCGATTTTGTGGTTGAATGATTTTACCTTTGGAAACATCCTTCAACTCTCCGTCCACGACTTGTAATAGAATGCATGGAGTGTCCTCCTGCGAAAGAGATATATATATATGCATGTACGGCATCAGAGAGATTCCACTAAAAAAGGCAAGGAGATGAAGTCCTCTTTTGAGTTGCAGACGCTTATAGTTACCTTGAGGGCGTCGAGGTCGGCTAGTGAAGAGACCCCGCCGTCAGAGACCCCGCCGATGACGGCGGGCATGCAAGAGACGGAGGGCGTGCTGCCTCCCGTGGTGTCGGTCGCCCTATTTGCGCTGCCGCCGGGTGCATTATTGTTATGCCCCGGTTGCTCGATCCTGGCCGGAGGAGTTACCATCACGTCCGGCGTCGTCGCCGCGGTGTTGGCGGCCGGAGTCACCAATACGCCGGGAGTTGGTGCGGGAGCCACCACTACGGCCGGAGTCGGGACTGCAGGCGCCGCGGTGCCCGCTGCCGACCATGCTGGGGACTGGTATGGGCCCTTGTCCACCACGCGCTTGCCAATTCGCGAGCGACTGCATCATATCTGGAAGGAGAGCGTTCATCGTCTTCGCCACTTCGTCCTAGACAAGCTTCGGAAGCATGTTCACCTTCTCCTCCAGTCCACGAACATAAGCGGCATCTTCTTCGGTCCTTCTCGCCTTGCGCCCCCTCGAACCGGACTGCTCCGCCGATTTTCCATAATATTCGGACCAATTTAGGTCCGCACCAAAGTCGACCACACGGCCGGCTGACGATGGCTTCGTCGTCACGTCGTCAACCTTCTTGACCTTGTTCAACGCCCTGTTAAAGGCGTTGTCCCACGGGCCGGCCGGCTTAACCGACAACTCCTGCGATGAGGCGATTTTCATTTCCGCTTGCTGCAAAAAGAATGTGAAACGTTAAGAAATTGTGAACTTCACTCGAGAATTCAATCGACAAGGTCGCGTGGTAAACTACTTACCACGGCAGTCGTAAACTCCTGAATCTTAGGATCGATAATTATTTTCGAGGTTGCTTTGTCCTTATAGCTCTGGGCCCTCACAAAGAATTCGGTCTGCGGATCATCTTTGTATTGCTGGAAGGGGTTAGGTATGCCCGCAGCGGCGTACTCGGCATCCTCCTTTTCCCATTTAGGCTTGGAACTTTTGTAACCACCGGCTCCGAGACGGTGGTTACCTATGACCTGCGACCGCATGGCCTTTCCCTTTGCACTCGCGGCCTTGGCTTGCTCGGACTCACACCTAGCCTTGAAAAGGTTGTAGGTAGCTTCGTCGATCAACGGCTCTTTCTCCTTGAGCTCCTCCCAGGTTTTGTTCTTTTCAAAAATTGCCCTCTTCACCCGGGTTTTCCAACTGGACAAGGCCTTGCTCATCTTCCTAAGGGCCCATGTGTTTACTTTGTTCCCTCTGAGTTTGGTGTTATCGTACGGCTCCGGAAACTTGTATCGTCCGTGCAGCTTGTTGATAAGAAGCTGACAATAATGAATATTCTCACGACTCCTGAGGTTAATCGTGGTGATCGGCACGGTGTTGCGGAGGATCGCCGCGACTTGACGGCCGTACCCTTCCGAAAAATGTTCGGGCTCTTTAGGAATCCCGACGGCGGTCACAACAGTAAACTCTTGCCTGATGACGCCGACCTTGGTCGGTTTCCGATTCCTCTTCTTCGACTGGGTACCATCTGTGTTGGAGCCACCGGTCCCATCATCCTCGCTGATGTTCCTCTCACCGTCTGTCGTACCGGCCTCCTCCTCCAAGTCATCATCCGATGAGTCGGACTCCGACTCTATCTCCTCCTCATACTCCTCGCCCGGAGGTACTTCCTCTTCTCTCTGCTCCTCGACCTCCTCCTGGGAGTATTCCCAAAATTTCTTCCTTTTTTCTCCCGGCTGAGAAGAAGGACCGGCGTCGGCTCCGGTCGACATGTTTGCACTAGTACAATATTAAGAAATGCAACTACTTAATTAATTAGCACAATAAATAAATGCAAATACTCTCATGTTAAGAAAAATAGCAAAGGTCATGCACGAATTCACTGAAAAATTCAGCATGACCTTTGCTCTTTTTCTTAACATGGGAGTGCCCCTTTCTCAACCGAAACTGAAGTTAATCAACATTTCGGGAGAAAGGGGATAATGATTTGTACCTGCACAACATATATATAGTAGATCTATAGTAGATATTCAAACAGTAGATAAAAACTGTGAATAAAAAAGCTGAGATGAGGGAATCTTAATGCATTGAAAATTGTTAAGAACAGATTCTACACTAGTAGTGATATGCAGAACACAAGCACCACACACATTTGTGACACTGAACAATCGATATCCAACTCAATCCCTTCAGTAAAAAGAAACATTTCCAATTATAGGAATCAAGATTTTTCCACGTCGACATACCCGCATATAGTGCCAGTTTGACACTCTATGACCAATGTTGATATCAGATCAAAATTTCATATACATCCATTTATCTACAAAAGTTTTCATTAAGCTATAAACTTCATTTGATGGAAGTAAATTTACATTTTTTTCTAAAGCATATAAGAGTCAAACCATATTAGAAAATTTACCTTTGTTACAATATCTATTTGGACCTAGGAGTTCTATTTGGACCTAGGAGTTCTATTTGTTCTCCTGTGCTAAAAATCCAAAACAGGGGCACACACACAAGTGAAGAACATGGGCACTAGCTCTGAATTTAGTACAAAAATTATGGCATGGAATTTCATTATCATGGGCACACACACAAGTGAAGAACAGGAGCACACACACAAGTGAAGAACATGGGCACTAGCTCTGAATTTAGTACAAAAATTATGGCATGGCATTTCATTATCATGGGCACACACACAAGTGAAGAACAGGGGCACACACACAAGTGAAGAACAGCACCATGGCATTTCATTATCATCACCAATATCATTAAACAAAAATTAGCAACAGCAAGAACAAGTACCTGCCATTATCATCACCAATTATGTGCAGGGCTCCATCAACAGCAAGAACAAGAACAAGGCTAGGGTTGGGCAGGGCATCACCTGAGAGGATGCAGGGGTAGAGTGCGCTGCGGCTAGGGTTGGGGCGGCGGCTTAGGCGTCGAGAGGGCGTCGCCGGTGTCGAGGGCGGCGGCTCCGGCGTCGAGGGAGGTGGTTCCGTCGTCGAGGGCGGCGGCTCCGGCGTTGAGGTGGCGGCTCCGGCGTCGCCTAGGTCGGGTGGCGCCCGGGGACGTCGGCGGCCGTGGATGGGGGCGCGGGGGCGGCTCCTGTGGCGGTGAGGGCAGCGGACGGAGAGCGGGGGCACGGCTAGGACTCCGGTAAGGGCGGCGGCCGGAGAGCGAGGTGAGGTGGCGGCTGAGAGGCGTCGAGGGGAGTGGGGGGGAATGGGTACTGTTCGGGCATGGAGGGGGCAGTTTTCGATAGGACAAGTCTTAGGGGTGGCGCATTTCGCAGAAATGCGCCACCAAATGGATCCTTATGCGTGGCGCATATCTGCAGAATGCGCCACGCATAAGGATCTACTTGGTGGCGCATTTCCGCAAAATGCGCCACCCCTAAGACTTGCCTATTTTTCTGTTGAATTGATTTAACTCTATTTTGCCTACTTATTATTGGAATTTCAATTCTGCCATTTTTTATTCAATTTCCATTTTTCCATATGCAATTGTACTAGTATTTTGTACTAGTATTTTGCGGCGACGGGCACGGGCGTCGAGTGCGGTGGGGATCGAATGGGTGTGGGCACGGGCAAGGGGAGGGGGGTGATGGAGGTTAAGGCTTAGGGGTGGCGCATTTTGCTGAAATGCGCCACGCATAAGAAACCTTTTGGTGGCGCATATCGGCTAGATGCGCCGCGCATAAGAGAACTTAGTGGCGCATCTGGGCTATATGCGCCACCCCTAAGCATTTTTTTATTTTTTGTTCAATTATTTTTTAATTAAACTTGCCTTGTCACATTATGAATGAATATTTCCATTTCTTCTTTTTGGAGTATATGTAGGTGGTTATAATATGCCTTGTCACATGCCTTGTCACATTCCTTGTCACATTATGACATGTTTCTTTTTTAATTAAACATGTGTTGTCACATGCCTTGTCACATTATGAATGAACTTAGTGCCGTAACAATTATGATGAAAACACAGACCCCTGATGGTTATAATATGTAGGTGGAGTCATGAAGTGGATGCAAATAAGGAAAATCTTTAACAAAATACTAGGTGTAATGTGAGAGGGGAGAAAGCACAAGCAGCAACACCAACAAACAACAGCAAAGTCATATTAAATCCATGCATACACAAAGTGATCATGAATTACAAAATATTTTTCTTAAATTTGGAGCTAGCTATCTAGCTATCGTTTCCTCACGATCTTCTTCTTGCCCTTCTTTGTCGTGGCTGAATAATTTAGGCCCGGGACGCCTTCACTTTTCCTCTTGAATGGGAGGAGACCTTTCTTCGGTAGGGTTGTGGTATATGTATCCTGAGCGGCGTAGTCATCCTCCATCTTCGGTTCGCCGTACTTGTCAAAGTCTTGCTCGTTGGCGACTCCATCCATTCCGATGATGTTTCTTTTGCCTCTCCTCACTACAACGCGGCTCGGCTTTGATGGGTCGGTAATGAAGAAGCATTGGTCCACTTGGCTAGCCAGTACCCATGGCTCATTTTTCGCGGTGACGTTTGCGCCCGCAGACTTGGATTTGGCTTCGGGTATAACCAAAGTGGTGAAGTACCGGTCTTCTTTTACGACGCTCTTGGCCCATCTCACACGGAACATCGGCACCTTCACTCCATAGTAGTCGAGCTCCCATATGTCCTTGATCCTTCCATAGAATCTTTCCTTGACGTCATCGGTGTAGAATATCCCCATTACCCCTGAGTTCTGGTAATCGCAGTTATTGTCCTTTTCCTCCGTGTAAAATGTGTAGCCGTTGATATCATACGCTTGATAGGTCATCAGGTTGCGTGCGACACCCTTTGACAAGGTCAATATCATCTTTTCATCCTCAGAAGCGTTCCTTCGCGAGGGATTAGCACGAAGCTCGTCCCTGAACCAAGTCATGAAACCGGAGTTGTGCTCTTTGATTAGCCGTGGATCTCGGTCCGTTATCTGCAGGCCCTGGTCACTATACTTCTTCCTGATTAAATCCTTGTGCTTTACTATCCAAGGATCGACCAGCTGGATGTGTTGTAGCGCGACTAGGCTTGCTCTTTCAAAGTCGATGTCTCGACCGTCAAAGTTGACATGCATTGCGCGGCTTCCCTCGTGGTGACCACACCCATCGGTCCTGCCAAAGTGCTTGTTGATGGCCAGACCAACAAGGTTCTCGGTGTTGAGATAATTCGTGCAAAAAGAGATGCACTTTTCGGTTAGAAAGCCCTTCGCTATGCTTGCATCTGGACGGGACCTGTTACGAACGTATTTTTTGATGTGCCCATTCATCCTTTCGAACGGCATCATGCTGCGCAGAAACGCAGGCCCGAGTTGGACGATATCCTCCACGATGTGGATCAGCAGATGCACCATAATGTCGAAGAACGCGGGCGGGAAATAGATCTCAAGCTCGCATAGTATGAGCACGATCTCCTCCTGTAGCCTTCTGAGTTGCGCGCAAATCGACTTCCGGGAGATGACGTCAAAAAAGTTGCAAAGGCCAAACAACGTTTTACGGACGTGCTCGTCCATTATCCCTCGCATCGCAACCGGGAGAATCTGCGTCATCAGCACGAAACAGTCGTGAGATTTCATCCCGCTGAAACGCTTCTTCGCCTCGTCTAGGTATCTGCTTATCTTCCCCGCGTAGCCGTTCGGAAATTTTACTCCTATGAGGCAGTGGATAAACCGCTTGATCTCCTCCTCGCACAGAGTGAAGCATGCCGGGGGCAGTGATCAATACCGGTCTTCTTCTTGGTCGTCCTTTTTCGTTTGCGAGAGTTTTGTGTTTCCTTATCCTCTTTCTCCTCCGGCTCATCATCGTCGTAACTAGGGGGTGAAGTTCCCTCCTGATGCCCGTAAATTTCAAGTCATTCCTTGCGTTTGGCCCGTCCTTGGTCTTCTCCGGCATGTTGAGCAGCGTGCCAAACAAGCTCTCGCACACGTTCTTTGTGATATGCATTAGATCAAGGCTATGAGGACTGCGGACTAGACTCCAGTATTGCAAATCCCAGAAAACAGACCTCGCTTTCCATACCCTCATCAACGGCTGAGTCTTCTTTTTTTTCTTTCCCGGTGCGGGGCACTCTTTCCAAGTTTTCAGCAAGTTGTCGATTTCTTTGCCGCTCCTTCGAGCTGGGGGTGCTCGGAGCTCCTCGCTTCCATCGAACAGATGTCCCTGTTTTCTCCACGCGTGTTTCTTGGGAAGCCACCTCCGAGACCCCTGGAACATGGTTTTTGAAGATCCGGGATCTTTTGGTAGCTGGCGGTACGTTGTATTATCCATGCACCTAGCACATGCACAGAATCCTTGGACCACCTGCCCTGAGAAATATCTGTATCCGAGATAGTCGTGCACCGTCGTGATCACCGCGGCTTTCATTGGGAAATATTCTTTTGCCGCGGCGTCCCACGTATTGACTCCGTCTTTACATAACATTTCTAGATCCTCTTTCAACAGCTGCAGATATAGATTGAGGTCCGTACCTGGTTGTTTCGGCCCTTGAACTAGCATACACATTGTTATGTACTTTTTCTTCATGCACTTCCAGGGGGGAAGGTTGTATATGCATACAAACATGGGCCAGGTACTGTGTGTGCTGCTCTGGCCGCCAAACGGATTGACTCCATCGGCGCTCACACCAATCCTGAGGTTCCTTGGTTCTTTCCCAAAATCTGGGTATTCGAGGTCCAACGCAGTCCATTGGCTACCATCTGAAGGGTGCCTCAGCATGTCCTCCTTTTCAGGATCCGGGTTCGGGTCATCCTCTTTTAGCTTCTTTCTATCCGTGTGCCAGGTCATGAGCTTTGCTTCCTCGGGATCTATGAAATACCTCTGCAGACAAGGAGTGATCGGAAAGTACCATACCACTTTTCTAGGAACTTTCTTCCCTCTCTTGTATCGACTAACACCGCACACCGAACATGTGGTTTTATCTTCGTCCTCACCCCGATAGATCATGCAATCATTTATGCAGACTTGGTATTTAACGTGCGGAAGATCGAGAGGGCAAAGGACTTTCTTGGCCTCAGCGATACTAGTTGGGCACGTGTTGCCCTTTGGAAGACGATCGTGCCAGAATGCCATGTTATCATCGAAGCTTTCTTCGGTCCATTTGTGTTTTGCGTTCATCTCCATAGCCCCAAATGTTACATTCAAGCTGGTATCCCCGTCATTGCATCCTTCGTACAACTTCGTAATCGCGTCTTTCTCGAGTTGCGCCATCTTGGCTTTCTCTCTAGCTGCACCTCTTGCGTTCAACGCCTCTTTGACAAGAAGCTCTTGAACATGAGGGTCCCGCACCCAGCTTGAATCATCATGTCCGACATCTTGATCTTCATGTCCGACATCTTGATCTACATGATCCGCTTCGGCATCTTATTCATGATCATGTAAGGGATGCTCTTCGTCATCTCGCCCGCCGCTGTTTTCTGGTTGCCCTTCCTCATTTACTGGCGCCCCACCATTGACGTCCTCCTCCTCACCAGCTTCATCACTTATCCATCGTGTGTAGCCATCCATCAAACCATTACGCTTCAGGTGTCTTTGCAATATTCCGGAATCAGGCTCGGTAACGCACTGCAGTTTGCATCTCCGACACGGACATCTTATATCTGACCTATTATTCCTTAGCATGTCGTTTGTCGCACATTGCATCCACCTAGCCACGGTGATATCGCTCAGCATCTCGCGGACCATGGTCGATCACCTGCGTGCACGGAGAGAGCAACACAATTATATATCACAGTCGTCGCCGGAAAAATTCGGCATGACCTTCCCTAATAATGCATGGGAGCATGCGGAGAGTGCGCTAGAAATTTGCCGAAACGGAAATTAATCGACATTTCGGCAAAACATTTGCCACTCAAGATACACATATACATCAAACCACCATAAGCTTCACATATACATCAAACCACCACAAGCTTCACATATACATCAAACCCAAGCTTCACATATACAACAAACCCCAAGCTAATAAAGGCAAGTATATGGGTCATAAATGGAACAAAAGAGATTGGGAGGAGGTCCACTTACTTCAATATGAAACAAAATAGATGTAATGCCAAGTATCGATGGATAAATGGAAGAAATGAGGTGGGGAGGAGGAGAAAACCGAATAGATCTAGGGTGAGAAGAGTGGATCTAGTTTGAGAATTGTGTGGAGTGAATGAGAGGTGGTAGGTGGGGTGGAGTAGATAAGGGCAGCCCTAGGCATTTAGTGGCGCATATAGAAAGTCAGTGGTGGCGCATTTGTGCAATGCGCCACCCCTAAGCTCTTATGGGTGGCGCATTATAGCAATGCGCCACCCCTAAGGACCTTAGGGGTGGGGGTGGCGCATTCTGTAAATGCGCCACCTATAAGGTTCTTAGGGGTGGCGCATATTGCTAGATTCGCCACGTATAAGGTCATCCAGGCTGGCCCACTCTTAGGGGTGGCGCACTGGAAAATAATGCGCCACCCATAAGGTCTTATGGGTGGCGCATTATTTTCCAGTGCGCCACCCATAACAGATGGTGGCGCATGGCTTTCTATATGCGCCACTAATAAGCTTTCCATGTATAGCTATTTCCCTAGTAGTGTGGGGGTCTCTAGACATTTTGTGTAGTAAGCTAATAACTTCAGAAAGGGTGCAGCTATCAAAATCAATGTCACTACTATCAAAGGTGGTAGTGGTGTCATCTAGGCTCACTTGTTTAAAAGCTTCTATGTTCATAGGAGTTTCTTCTTCAATGGTTGAGGTAATAGCATCACCATTAATAGGTCCAATGGGACTAGGAGTGTGTTGGGTGCTAAAAGTTTGGGTATCCTCAACAACTTGGATAGTAGCAACGGTGTGGTATGTAGGACGGCTCTTAATTATATCTTCTTCCTCATTTTATCTAGCCCATCTTTCTTTAAGTTTGGCACACATCCTAATATTTTCATTAATTTGCATTTGAATAAAATTAATAGGAGTGGCCTTCCTCTCCTCGAGGGGAGAAGTTATAATTTTAAGCATCTCAACATCAAGGTCTAGGTTGTCTACCTTCAAAGAGAGGTTATCTAATTTGTCTAATTTTTCCTCTACACTCTAGTTGAAGGCATTTTGGGTAGTGATAAATTCCTTAAGCATGCTTTCTAATTCAAAAGTGGAATTCTTGTTGCTAGGATAAGTGTTGTTGTTCCCATAGTTATTGGATGGGAACGGTCTAGGATTGCTAACAAAATTACTCCTATAAGCATTATTGTTGAAGTTGTTTCTAGAGATAAAATTCACATCTACTTGTTCTTGAGCAACCAAGGAATTTAAAGGGACATCATGAGGATCAATAGGAGATTGCTTCGTAAGTAGAGACATAATCAAGTCAACATTTTCATTTAGGGAGGAAATCTCCTCGACAGAGTTTTCCTTCCTACCTGTTGGAGCTCGTTCGGTGTGCCATTGTGAATAGTTGGTCATCATCTCATCTAATAGTTTTGTGGCAGCACCAAGTGTTGTTCACATAAAGGTTCCTCCCGCGGCCGAATCTAACAGGTTCCGCGAGGTAAAGTTCAAGCCAGCATAAAAAGTCTGGAGAACAATCCAAGTAGTCAAACCATGTGTGGGGCATTTCTTCACAAGAGATTTCATACGTTCCCAAGCTTGGGCAACGTGTTCATTATCCAATTGCTTAAAATTCATAATATTACTCCTCAATTGGATAATTTTAGCAGGTGGGTAATACTTCCCAATAAAATCATCCTTGCACTTATCCCAAGAATCTATGATATTCCTACGCAAGGATTGAAACCAAATTTTAGCTCCTTCCCTCAAGGAGAAAGAAAAAAGCTTAAGCTTAACAATATCACCTTCTACTTCTTTATACTTTTGCAGATCACAGAGTTCAACAAAATTATTTAAGTGTAAAGCAGCATCATCTCCAACACCGAAGAATTGATCTCTCATAACAAGGTTCAGCAAAGCAGGTTTAATTTCATAAGAGACTGCTGAAGTAGCAGGTGTAGCAATAGGAGTGCAAATAAAATCATTGTTGTTGTGACTAGTGAAGTCACACAACTTAGTGTTTTCAGTGGTACCCATAGTAGCAGCAAGTGGGACAATCAATTTTTTTGTAATTTTTGATAAAAGACACAAAGATAAATACTGAAAGGTAAACTAACAAGACTAAAAAGCAAAGGTAAAAGATAGTGTGCAACTCCCCTATCTTGAAGATTGGAGTCCCCGGCAACGATGCCAGAAATTAGCTTGATGGCACTGAAGTAGTGCTCCTCGTTGGTTACCCCAAGTGGATGGTTGGAGGTAGCCTAGCAGCAAATTTCCCTTGGCAAAGATACCAAGGTTGAGATCGACCAGTAGGACTCCAAGGTCGACAAGTAGGTGGTAAAGTCAACAATGGTGCCGTTCACAATCTAAGATTGCTTACTTCACCTAGACCTGCACACACAACAAATAACTTTGCTCCCAACGAGTACAGAGAGGTTGTCAATCTCTCCGGCCTTGCCGTTTACAAAGGATCAAACGCAAGAGATAAAGGATAATGATAGTGACTGCAACTAGAAAGTAAAAGCAATAAGTAAATTGAGGGTGTAAACAGTGGTGGAAATATGAAACGAGGTCTCATGATGTTCACTAGTGATGTATCTCTCCCAAAAGATGATGAAACTTGCTATGCGAGGTAAACAAATCACAGCTGGGCAATTGACACGATTACGGGCGCAAACCAATGCTAACTATGCTACAAAAGAAAGGAAGAGGCTCAAGAGAATGGGCAGTACACCAAAATAAGTAGAACGAAATCCATATGCATCTACTACTAATCGTCCACCTTGAGATATCTATCCAGAACATCTCTCTTGTATTAAGTTGCGAGCCCCACCCAAAGTGTAAACCCAAAGCAATAGACAACTGCATTAAAAGAACTTTGCATAAAGTACACAATCCTTGCAACCGCGGTTACAAGCATTGTTGTTTTCCCCCTTGTGGCAACAGCACATCCCCTAGACTCATGTTTCTGTCACTCAAGCTAGTCAACAGGGGGCATGAACCCACAATCAAGCATAACGCTCTCTCTTGGAGTCACTATCTACTACTTGGCCAAACCGATAAACAGCAACGGAGAACATGCAAGAATTACTCAAGAACTCAAATATAAAAGAGGATAATCAAATATATTACTCATCACAATCTGAACATAGTCTCATAATCCATCAGATCCCAGCAAACTCAACATAGAAATAGCAGGATGAATGACATATGTGCCTTCATCATGTAGGGCAGCTCACAAGGTCTAATCCATGAAGAACAAAGAGGGAGAGAACATCACATAGCTACTGATCATGGACCCATGGTCCAAGGTGGACTACTCACGGATCATCCGAGAAGAGTCCATGGTGGTGGAGAAGCTCCCAGAGGCCAATCCTCCCTCCGGTAGGGTGCCGGGAAGAGGTCTTCTGGAGCTCCCAAACTTGGAAGCGCGTCGGCGGCGGAACATAGGCGAGATCCCGAAAAAAGGTTCTGTCTTCAGAGGTTTCGGGGCGAAGGAAATATATAGGCGAAGGGGGCAACCGGGGGGCACTAGGGGGTGCAGGCGCCCTCCTGACGTGGCGTAGGGTGGGGCCACGCCCCCTGGACGCCTAGGCACAGGTTCCCGTGCGCTGATTTTTCATCGGATTCTTCTGGAATTTTTGGGGCACTTTTAATACGGGGGAAACCTGAAATAAAAAGACAGCAGAAAACAGGAACTAGCACTGGGTGCACCGAGTTATTAGGTTAGTCCAAATATGATCAAAAGGGTATGAAAGTGTATCAAAAGCATGGCAATATCACATAAAAACATGCATGGAGCAAGCAGAAATTATAGATACGTTTGGGATGTGTCATGGGTCTGCTTTACCGACTAGCCATGTACCGTGTAGGATTGCAAAGGGCGATAGCCCAATACCCCTGCGCACTTAGACCGGCAGGTTGGCCTTTCTGTTGAGCCTAGGATGGTCTACGGCATGTTGGATACCCTTGGTTGGACATGCCCTAGAAAGGTGTACGAGACCCGGGAGATCCGAGTGTGTAGGGTAACAGTAGTGCAGCCCCTGCAGGGAAGTAAACTATTCGAATAGTCGTGTCCACGGTAACAGAACACCCGATGTTGTATCTGGATTCGCAACTACAACTATGAACTATTATTTTTATATTATAAACTGTTGCTATGGTTCCTGGGATTGCTTTCTCGCACGGTTTTTGAGAAAGGATCTCAGGGCTTGATGTTATTACTACCATATATAATTATCAATACAACCTTATAAACTGTTATAGCTATTCTCTTATGATGTTGCAAGATCGCTTGAAGATGCTAGTCTTCGATAGGCCGAGATTCTCCCCTTTACTCTGGCTTTCTGCATTTTAGTCCACTATATAGCATCCCCTTTCCGTTTGATACAAATTCATAAATTCTTAGAATGTCTGGACGTAAGTCTCGCGAGTATGCTAGATACCCACCCCCTCTTGCTTTTCTATCTTTGTTTTCTGTACATGATTGTTGCAATCACATGTTGGAGCTCAGGAGCAGGAGTTCCCTGGAGGTGCCTACTACGACGTGGAGATCCCCGATGACCAGTAGTTCGGAGGCTCCCAGGCAGGAGGCCTCGCATTTTCGATCTGTATCATGTTTGTGCTAGCCTTCTTAAGGCAAAACTTGACTAACTATGTATTTACCCAAATATTATGGTTTGTATGACTTATATATTCGGGTCCTCATGACCCCTGGCTTGTAATATAAAGATTTTATCATATTTGTGTCTAGAGTTGTGCTGTGATATTCTTTTTGTGAGTCCTTGATTTCGATCGTGTATATTGCGTGTATGATTAGTACATGATCGCTAATCGGGGGCGTTACAGCTGCGCGATGATCGCCATGGTTGCAGCTTCCCGTGAGGGTTGTGTTGCAGCGGGTGACGTGGTCGACGTTGCTACTCGCCACGTGGGTGGGTGTTGGGGTTCGCAGCGGAAAACACATTTTTTCCTAACTAGCGTTTCCCATAACCCAAGATCTAGCTAGCCGTATTACCGTAACGGAAAGGAGTGCGGAATAACATACCTCGGGGTGTAGTCCGTTGCACGGGACACTTTCCAGAAAACATGGCTGGTGTAGTCGAACGAAGTTCACAGCCCCATGGCTGTGTCCACACATGTAGCCTCTCGTAGTACTTGCACACATACGAGACTCGATGACGACCTCCGATCCCCGATCCAGCGAAGGTGGCGGCAGTAGACCTCCGGAACCGGAGTTTTGGAAACACGACGGCCTCCGTGTAGCAGAGATGCCTCAATCCCACTATAGGCTGCAAACAAGGGGAACCCACCGTGGAAGAGACGAGGAAGGGGAGAAGACCGAAGAAAACCGATCTCAATTCGGAGTTGTATTTATTTTCTCACAAATTTTTATGTCTTTAAAAAGTCCTCCATACATGTCTTTATATAGGGGAGGGGAGGGAGTCAACCTCCTCCCTTAGCAATGTGGGACTAAAGTCCCTTTGCTAATGGGGTGGCCGGCCAAGGGAGGAGGGGGCGCCTCCCTCTCTCTCTCTCTTTTCTTTTCCCTTTTATTTCCCCTAATGGGCCTATTTCATAAATAAGGCCCATTGCACTTTTTAGTAATAAATAAAATGTTTTTATTTATTAATTCGATTAATTAATAACTAAAAAATATTATTCCTTATCCCGGTGATCCGGAATACCTTCCGGCTCACTCCGAAACTCCTTCGGGTCAACACGGAACTTTTCCGATGCTGCTTCCTTTATTATCCGGTAACTCCGATAGCTCCGAAAAGGTCTCCGATTTCATCGAGCCCTTAAGTGTGTTACCCTACGGTCCGAGAACACTCCACTCATGACCGATATGAGGCTACGGTCAATGATCATCAGCGGGGCCTGGATGCTCATAATGACCCATGTGCATTCCGGATATCAAAACCGATTGGACCTTACGTCGTATATCCTTCCCTTTGCCATTTATACTAGATTAGTCCGAGATTCGATCAGTGAAAACCTATGTCTGGTTCAACCTCGTTACTAACAAATCCTTATTCCCTCGTTCCGTGATATTCATTCCCGTGACCTAGTCACATGCTGCGCAGCTTTATGGATGGAATCTCACCGAATGGGCCTTGAGTATCTATCCATCACAAGGATTGACAAATCCCGCTCTTGTAACAATACTCCTCAACATATCTCAACGGAATACCAAAGATACGACCATTATGGCCAGCATATTTCAGTCAGGCGATGGGATGTAAGTCAAAGCATCCGAGAAGGTAGCAATTATGCAAGTACTCACGGTCAAAGGAACGGTCTACTACGTTCTATAATTACAACACTGAACCTTCATAAGTTTGATCATGTTGTAATGCTTACGATGGGTAATGTTCATCACGTCACTCATCCAGTGAGGTGATCTCACAGTCAATAGACTTAATTATCCATGATAGCGAAACAACGATCGTCATGTTGACCATGAACTAGTTATTGATACAGAGGATAACTAGGAACGTTGGATGTTTCTATAGCAAACCTGTACCATTGTTTCACTGATACAATTATAGCACGGTATGAAACTGGTTATGAACTTGCTTAGATATATTGGAATAATCATATATTATTTGCCTCTAGAGCATATATCCAACAGTCTCCCACTTTCTCTAGAGTCCTAATAATCTAGCCGCATTTTCCCGATCATAATCATCTTATCATATAAGTGTTCATTGATCATGCTTGCTCATGGAAGAGGTTTCTTCAACGATCTGCACTAATTCAGATTTTTATGTTTCCTTTGCAACTGGTATTGGTCAACTAGTTTGATATGCCACTCATTATCATATAATGTTTGGATATAAGTTTTGCGGGAGAGTGAGACTAATATTTCACAGTATCCTCCAATGACCTTTTGGTTCAGTCTTCAGAAGACTTATCCATGGTCATATATACTAGGAAATACACTCAGCCAGAAGTCTAAACTTCTTACAACAACAAAAACAACAACAACAACAACAACAACAACAAATCCTTTCAGTCCCAAACAAGTTGGGGTAGGCTAGAGCTGAAACCCAAAAGATATCGTAACCAAATCACGGTTCCGCCACGTGGATAGCTAACTTCCACGCACCCCTGTCTAGAGCTAGATCTTTGTTGATAGCCCATTCCTTCAGGTCTCTCTTCACAGACTCCTCCCAAGTCAAGTTTGGCCTCCCCCGACCTCTCTTGACATTATCAGCACGCCTTAACTGCCCGATATGCACAGGCGCTTCAGAAGGCCTACGCTAGATATGTCCAAAACATCTCAAACGATGTTGGACAAGCTTCTCTTCAATTGGTGCCACCCCAACTCTCTTCCGTATAACATCATTCCGGATCCGATCCTTCCTTGTGTGGCCACATGCCCATCTCAACATGCGCATCTCTGCCACACCTAGTTGTTGGACATGTCGCCTTTTAGTTGGCCAACATTCAGCACCATACAACATCGCAGGTCTAATCGCCATTCTATAAAACTTGCCTTTTAGCTTTTGTGGCACTCTCTTATCACAGATAACACCAGAAGCTTGGCGCCACTTTAGCCATCCAACTTTGATTCGATGGCTAACGTCTTCATCAATATCACCATCCTTCTGCAGCATCGACCCCAAATATCGAAAGGTGTCCTTCTGAGGTACCACTTGCCCCTCAAGGCTAACTTCCTCCTCTTCCCCATGGTTAGTAGTACTAAAACCGCACCTCATGTACTCAGTTTTAGTTCTACTAAGCCTAAAACCTTTCGATTCCAAAGTCTGTCTCCACAGCTCCAGCTTCCTATTAACCCCCACCCGACTATCATCGACTAGCACCACATCGTCTGCAAAGAGCATACACCATGGGATGTCCCCTTGTATATCCCGTGTGACCTCATCCATCACCAATGTGAAAAGATAAGGGCTCAAAGCTGACCCCTGGTGCAGTCCTATTTTGATTGGGAAGTCATCAGTGTTTCCATCGCTTGTTCGCACACTTGTCACAACATTGTCGTACATATCCTTGATGAGGTTAATGTACTTTGTCGGGACTTTGCATTTTTCCAACGCCCACCACATGAAATTCTGCGGTATCTTATCGTAGGCCTTCTCCAAGTCAATGAACAACATATGCAGGTCCTTCTTTTTCTCCTTGTATCTCTCCATAAGTTGTCGTACCAAGAAAATGGCTCCCATGGTCGACCTCCCAGGCATGAAACCAAATTGATTTTTGGTCACGCGTGTCATTCCTCTTACACAGTGCTCAATGACTCTCTCCCATAGCTTCATTGTATGGCTCATTAGCTTAATCCCGCGGTAATTAGTACAACTCTGAACATCTCCTTTGTTCTTGAAGATTGGTACTAATATACTTCGCCTCCATTCTTCAGGCATCTTGTTTGACTGAAAAATGAGGTTGAAAAGCTTGGTTAGACATACTATCGCTTTGTCTCCAAGGCCTCTCCACACCTCGATGGGGATACAGTCAGGGCCCATCGCCTTGCCTCCTTTCATCCTAATTAAATCCTCCTTGACCTCGGCCTCCTGGATTCGACGCACAAAACGTTTGTTCATCTCATCAAAGGAGTCATCCAGCTCAATGTTAGACCTCCCATTCTCCTCATTGAACAACTTGTCGAAGTATTGCCTCCATCTATGCCTGATCTCTTCGTCCTTCACAAAAAGTTGGTTTGCTTCATCCTTGATGCATCTCACCTGATCGACATCCCTCGTCTCCTTCTCTCGGATCTTGGCCATCTTATAGATGTCCATTTCACCTTGCTTCGTGTTTAAACGCTAGTAGAGGTCCTCATACGCCCGCCCCCTAGCTTCGCTCATAGCTCGCTTCGTTGTCTTCTTCGCCACCTTGTACTTCTCTATGTTGTACGCACTCCTATCGATGTATAGGGGTCGGAAACAAACTTTCTTCTCCTTAATAGCCTTCTGGACATCCTCGTTCCACCACCAGGTATCTTTAGCTTCGACTCTACTACCCCTGGTTACCCCAAACTCCTCTGAAGCTATCCTCCGGACGCAGGTCGCCATCTTCATACACATATTGCTTGCATCACCTCCTTCCTCCCAAGGGCCCTCTGTGACGCCCCCAAAATCAATCCGTGTACAGTAATCATACACGCAGGGTACACGGCTGAGATTAGGGTGCCACGGTGAGAATATCACAGCACAACACTAAACACAAAAGGATAAACCAATATGTTACAAGATAAGGGGTCACACGGACCCGAATACATAAGTTATACAAGGCATAATATCTGAGTACAGACATAGTTAGTCAAGTTTTTCCTTAAGAAGGCTAGCACAAATAACATCAGAGATACAGATCGAAAAGGCAAGGCCTCCTTCCTGGGAGCCTCCGAAACTACTCCTGGTCCTGGTCAGCGGGGGTGTCGACGTAGTAGTATCCGCCTCCGGGGTACTCCTGCTCCTGGGCTCCAACGTCGACTGCAGCGGCCGATCAGGCAAAACATAAAAGGGGAAATAAAGCAAAGGTGAGTATCTAGTATACCCGCGAGTCTTACGTCCGCTACTAAGCATTATGCATTTGTATCAACGGAAAAGGGAGGCTGTATATATAGTGGACTGCAAGATAGAGATCAGAATAAGGGTAATAAGCTAGGCCTATCGAAGACTAGCATCTTCTGACGATGTCTTGCAGCATGAGAAGAGAATCATCCAATAGTTCATATAAAGCAATAATGTAACAACGAAGCAGAACTTGTTCCAACATTGTATAATATAAGTTGTAATGATTAATAATAATAATGCCTCTGAGTTCCCCTCCTCGACTCCCATGCGAGGAAGAAAACCCGGAACCATACAGTTTAATAGTAACAGTTTGTAGTGGTAAGATCCAGCTTCAGCATAAAGCGTCCTGTTACCGTGGACACGGATATTCGAATAGATTAAACTCCCTGCAGGGGTGCACTACTGTTCAGCCTGCACGCTCGGATCTTCAGGGTGGCGTGAACCTTGTTAGGGAACGCCTCACCGAGGCTATCCGACACATCGCAGTTCATCCTAGGCTCAGCAGAGAGGCCATCCGCCGGACTATATCCTATGCGCCAAGGGGTCTAGGTCCCTCACCCTTGCACGCTCCTGCATGGTGCGAGTCTGGCCGGTGAAGCAAAAGCAAATCCAAACAGACCTGCTGCAGCAAAAAGACAAGACCACTTCCCGGCGATCAGGCCGCAGTATTGCTGACGTCTGAAGATCTTTTGGATGAACCACGACGCGGAGGGCCCACACCGTAATCCCACGTGTAGGTAGTGCGTACAGACCAACGGGTCTCTCAAGTCATCCGCCGAACCATTTAGCATTTTAATATTATCTCGCAGACAACCGTTATCGCTGTCTAACTAACAACACAACGGACAACGAACAGCAACAAGGCCCACCGGTAACGTCGGGGCCTGCCCTGTCGTCCCGTCAAAGCGCACGGTTACCGACAAGGTGAACCGTCTCCTTACCTTGTCTCGCGTGTGCTCTTGGTAGAGCTCGACTTTTGCGTGGTTTGGTAACTCTCGCGAGATACGAGCAGGGGCCAAGCACGCCAGTAACGTCGGTCGTACCCTCCCTGTCGTTCCCGACGATATACCGCTCGCGGGCACCGTTGGGTCGCCCGACTTCTTACCTTTAAGGACAACCGCTGCCCAGGACCCTATGGCGGCAAGACAAAGTCAGCCTCGAGTGGAGTACAAGGATTACTCCTTGATAGCTCACACTTGAGGTGACTAGGCATAACCCAGGTAGGGGCCTTTGGCGGTGTCTGCTTTGTACCGTACCTGTGCAGTTGCATTTAATGTATCCGCGATCGCTCCCTTAGTGATCACGGCCCGCTATCTAGTCCTAGCTAACAATGCGCAGGGTTCACTGCTGAATAATGCATAAGTAATAATAGGCAGCATAGGGTAAAGGAAGGTACATCAAGGGGCGACAAAAGCAGGCTATGCAATTGAATAGGATTGTAATCGTAGCAGCAGCAGTAACAATGCCTAGTGCAAGAAAGTACGGAAAAGGTAGGCGATATCTGGGGAAGAGAATGGCTCTGCTTGCCTGGAAGCTCGACGGTAGGGGGGGTGTATCCGTGTTAGTTGAACCATTCCGGACAACTTTCGTGTTCGGAATAAATTCATCCGGCAGGTTTTTACCGGCACCGGGAATTATCGACAAACAGCCCGGAGGGGGGGAATGTCGATGATCGGTGTGTTAGGGGGGTGGGATAGACATACGGATAGCATATTCTTACTCTTTATATTTTTCTGACCAATTTTCATGTACAAAGTTTTTTGATCTGAGCTACGGTTTATTTTCTATGATTTTCTAAAGTTTTAAGCATTTTAAATCATTTTCTAAATCATTTTTAAATTATTTTTATTAATTAACAGAAACATTATCCACAACAGTTTGACTGGTCAACTGACATGTGGGGCCTGCTGACCAGTGGGTCCCACATGTCATACATAGTATTTAATAAAAATGTTTTATTTATATCTAATATTCCAGAGGGCCCACATGTCATACTCTTATTTAAAACAAAAATCATTTCAATTATTAAACTGACAGTGGGACCCATGTGTAAGTGTAACAGTGCTAAATATTTGTTAATTTTATTTCTAATTAGCCAGGGCCCACTTGTAAGTCTAAGGGGGTTTTATCTCAGTTTTTTTAATTAGCAGGGGTTAGGGGCTAATCCCTCTGGGTGGGTCCCAGAGGTCAGTGGCACACCCCACTGGGGTTAGCCCAACGCTGGTGGTTAATGTTGGGATACGGGGCAGAAAACACAAATTTTTCCACACCTACGGTACCCGAACCCAAGATCTATGCTATGGCGATGTAAAGTAACGGAGGGAATCGGTGTTCATACCTTTGAAGACCGAAAGCGGGAAACGTTCTTACGAACGTGGTTGGCGTAGACTCAGAACTACGACCTCCCTGTCGTGTAGAAGACCACCACCGGCGAGAATGACTCCCGGTAAACCTCCAGCGATGAAGCAGCACCACAGGTGTAATGCCTCGAAGAGATTATACACGTACGGCACAATCGATGTTCCTCCCGGGCTCCGAACCAGGCGAGCAGCGGAAAGAAGACGGCTACGGATCCCGACTCCGGCAGAGCGACGGCCTGCCTTATGGTGGAGAACTCCAATCCTGGTGCAGACTCCAAACAAGGGGAGTCCACTTCCAGAAATGGAGAAGGAAGAAGAAGGAGATCAATTGTTGTATGGAAAAAGGGGGGTCTACCCCTCTATATAAAGTCCAAGGGGGGGTGTGATCCCTCTTCCCTCCCCCATGTGGGACTAAACCTCCAAGGGGGGAGGGGTGCGCCGGCCTAGGGGGGGTTGGGCCCCACCCCTTGGCGCCAAGCCCAAGGGGGGGAACCCCCTCCTCCCCTAATGGGCCTCTAAGGCCCATATAGCCTTTTTCCATTATTTTAATTATTTAATAAGTTTTAAATATTTAATTCAGATAATTAAATAATAAAAACATTATTAAAACAATTAAACTTTATTTTGAACTATTCAAAATGTCCGGAAACCATTCCGTCCTCCTCCGGAACTATTCCGGTGATTTCTCCTATTTCACCGATTGATCCCGTAACTGTCCTATGCATCGATTGCCCTTAAGTGTAACACCCTAACGGTCCGGGAAACAGCAGACATGGTCGAGACTCTTCTCATGGACCAATGACTAGTCAGTTGGACCTGGTTACAGTCCTTGACAGCCCCTGCGCTTCCATCCAATGAGCTTCGATCGCTTTTGGAAACCGTTAACGATACGACGTAATCCCTTTGTTCTGCGGTACCTTGTTTGTCCGAGGTTTGATCGTCGGTATCCCACATACCGTGTTCACATCTCGTTCACGACAAACAACTTCTCTCGTCCATGATCATTGCATCTCTTTGTGACCTAGTCACGTCCTTGCAAGGGTTGATGCAATATCACCGAGTGGGCCCAGAGTACCTGTCCTGTCACAAGGACTGACAAATCCCGCTTTGATCTATTAACATACTCATCAACCATCTATTTCGGAATACCCAAAGTGCTCCGTTATAGCCAGCATATTTCAGTCAGGCGGTGGGATACAAATCAAAGTCTCCTCATAGATCGTGATTACGTATGATCATTACGGTCTAAGGACTAAGCCATACGTTACAAAGTCATAGCAACGCTGAACTATGTGACTCGATCACATTGCATTACTTTAGGTGGGTGTCTGTCCATCACATCATTCCCCTAATGATATGACCTCATTGTCAATGGACTTAAGTGTCGCCATGATCAGGAAAGCTTGATCAATCAATTGCCCAATGAGATAGTTTACCCGAGTTAAACTACGGACCATGTTTTATACTACACCTGTATTAGTATTTCCAAGTAATACAGTTATAGCACAGTATAAAACATATTATGAACAAAACGGATATGTGACAAATATCTTTAATAATTTGTCTCTAGGGCACATATCCAACAGTCTCCCACTTGCACTAGAGTACAAATTACACTAGTTTACATCAGGTATGTATCTAACACCAATGGTCTCTCGGTGTTCTTCAAACTTGCCCTGTGGAAGAGGTTTAGTCATCGGGTCTGCTGCGTTCAGATCCGTATGTATCTTGTGAATCCTAGTGTGTCCATCCCTGACGTAGTCTCGCGTCACATGGAACTTTCGGAGGATGTGCTTGGCTGTAGAGTGAGTTCTTGGCTCCTTCACGTTAGCAATGACACCCGTGTTGTCGCAGTAGATTCCCACGGGGTCAGTGCAACTGGGAAAGACATCAAGCTCGATCACGAACTTCTTCAGCCACAGCGCCTTGTTTGACGCTTCGCAAGCGGCAATATACTCTGACTCCATTGAAGATTGAGCGACGACTGACTGTTTGCCGCTCCTCCAGCTAATCGCGCCTCCGTTCAACATGAAGACATATCCCGTCTGGGATTTCGAGTCATCTAGGTCTGAGCCGAGGCTTGCGTCAACGTAACCCTTTACGGTGAGCTCCTCATCAACTCCTCCATAAACAAGAAAGAGATCCTTGGTTCTTCTCAAGTACTTAAGGATGTTCTTCACTGCTGTCCAATGGGCCATTCCCGGATTACTCTGGTAGCGATTAGTCATACTAATGGCCAGCGCTAAATCCGGTCTGGTACATAACATAGCATACATGAGAGAACCTATGGCTGAGGCATAGGGCTTTGAGGACATCTCCTCTTTCTCTTTAGCTGTGGTCGGGCATTGAGTCACGCTTAGTTTGACACCTTTCATGACTGGCAAGAGACCTCTCTTGGAGTCATCCATTTTGAACCTTTTCAAAATCTTGTCAATATAAGTATTCTGACTCAAGGCCAACCTTCGATTAGGTCTATCTCTATAGATCTTAATCCCCAGTATGTACGCAGCTTCACCTAGGTCCTTCATGGAAAATTGTCCATTCAGATATTCCTTCACTTCCTCTAAGAATTTCTTATCGTTCCCTATTAGTAATATGTCATCCACATATAACACAAGGAATGCTACAGAGCTCCCACTCAGTTTCTTATAGACGCAGAACTCTTCGACGTTTTGGACAAATCCAAAAGCTTTAATGACCTCATCAAATCGAAGATTCCAGCTCCGAGATGCTTGCTTCAACCCATAGATGGACCGTTGAAGCTTGCAAACCTTACCAGCATTCCTTGGATCGACAAACCCCTCTGGTTGCATCATATACAACTCTTCCTCAATGATGCCATTTAGGAATGCAGTTTTCACATCCATCTGCCATATCTCGTAATCATGATATGTAGCTATTGCTAGTAGGATCCGAATAGACTTTATCATCGCTACAGGAGAGAATGTCTCCTCGTAGTCAACTCCTTGAATTTGTCGGAAACCCTTCGCGACAAGTCGAGCTTTGTAGACAGATACGTTTCCGTCTGCGTCAGTCTTTTTCTTGAAAATCCATTTATTCTCGACGGCCTTGCGGTCCTCGGGAATATCCACCAAAGTCCATACTTTGTTGGTGTACATGGAGTCTATTTCGGATTTCATGGCTTCAAGCCATTTCTCGGACTCGGGTCCCTCCATTGCTTCTTTGTAACTCGTAGGTTCATCCGACTCAACAGCCGAGATTGTATTCACAAGCTGTCCGTAAAACTCAGTAGGTTGACGGACTCTTGATGACCTACGGGGCATAAAAGGTTCCTCTTCATTCTCATCATGATCATCGTGAATGTCATGATCGTTATGAATGTCGTTCTGGCCATTCTCTTCAACTCCCACTGTGGAAGATGGTTCCAGAACAAATTCCGTAGCCATTTCATCCAATTGGAGTGACTGGTCAGTTACTTCATCGAGGTCTATTTTCCTCCCACTCAACTCTTTCGCGAGAAACTCCTTCTCAAGAAAGTGTCCCGTCTTGGCAACAAACGTTTTGCTGTCAGACTTGTTGTAGAAGGTGTACCCACAAGTTTCCTTGGGATAGCCCACAAAGATGCACTTATCCGCCTTGGATTCAAGTTTGTCAGGCTGTAGTTTCCTAACATAAGCCTCACAACCCCAAATCTTCAGGTGAGACAACTCAGGTTTAGTGCCATGTCATTCTTCAAATGGTGTTGTCTTTACGGATTTGGATGGTGCCCTATTAAGAATATGAATGGCGGTTTCTAATGCATACCCCCAGAATGACACAGGCAAATCAGTATGAGACATCATCGATCGTACACTATCCAATAGGGTTCGATTACGTCGCTCAGCTACACCGTTTCTCTGAGGTGTGCCTGCCGGCGTAAGCTGTGGTACTATGCCACAAGACTTCAGATGATTGCCAAACTCGTGACTCAAATACTCGCCACCTCGATCCGATCGAAGGTGCTTGATTTTCCTTCCGAGTTGATTTTCGACCTCATTCTGAAATTCCTTGAACTTTTCAAAGGTTTCAGACTTGTGTTTCATCAAGTAAATATACCCATATCTACTCAATTCATCAGTAAAGGTCACGAAGTAACGAAGATCATTGCGAGTGGGGATGTTCATGGGTCCACATACATCCGTGTGTATGATCCCCAATAAGACATCTGCACGCTCCATCACACCATTGAATGGAGTCCTTGTCATTTTGCCCATGAGGCATTGTTCACATGTATCAAGGGATCCAAAATCCAATGAGTCAAGAAGTCCATCCTTATGGAGCTTCTCCATGCGTTTTACACCAATATGACCAAGTCGGCAATGCCACATCATCATGTGATCTTCATTATTCTTCAATCTTTTGGCCTCAATATTGTTAACGTGACTCACGTCACTATCGAGATTAAGTATGAATAAACCATGCGACTCCGGTGCGTGAACATAAAACATATCATCCTTTATAAATCGAACAACCAATTGTATCGGATTTAAAAGAATAGTGGTCTCGCTTCAAGCAAGAACCACTCACGATGTTCACACTCAACGCGGGTACATAGTAACATTTATTCAGAACTAAAACCAATCCCGAAGGGAGACTAAGATGCTTCGTGCCGACCGCCAAGACTTCAATCTGGCAGCCATTCCCCACGCGCATCGTCACTTCATCCTTGACCAAGCGTCTCCTATTCCTTAGTCCCTGAATGGAATTAGAAATATGAGCGACAGATCCTGTATCAAATATCCAGGATGTGTTCCCAGCGCTTGTCAAGAGAAGATCAACAATATGTATATCAAATATACCTTCGTCTCTCTTGGCGACCTTGCCAGCCTTCTTGTCCTTTAGGTACTTGGGACAGTTGCGCTTCCAGTGACCTTCACCCTTGCAGTAGAAGCACTCCACTCCGAGTTTAGGCTTGGGTGCCTTGGGAGGAGCGGCAACTGACTTGCCATCCCTCCTGGGGCCACCTCTCCTGGCCTTCTCCCGTCTGCTTGACTTCTTGAAGTCAGTGGTCTTGTTGACCATGAAGACGGCGTGCTCCTTCTTGATTTCAACCTCAGCGCTCTTTAGCATGGCGAACAACTCAGAAGGGGTTTTGGTCATCCCCTGCATGTTGTAGTTCAGCACAAAGCCTTTGTAGCTAGGGGGAAGCGACTGCAACACCCTATCAACCCCAAGTTCATCTGGAATCTGACATTCCAAAGCATTCAAGCGCTGAACGTAGCCAGACATTTTGACCACGTGCTCACTCACGCTGCCGTGCTCATCCATCTTTGCTGAGAAGAAGGCTTCAGAATCCTCGTACCGTTCAGCCCTGGCTTGAGGTGCAAAGACCGCCTTGAGGTCGGTGATAATCTCATATGCACCCATCCTCTCGAAACGTTTCTGCAGCTCAGCCTCCATGGAGTAGAGCATGCCACTCTGGACAAGGTTGTAATCATCATTGTTGGAGAGATAGACATTCTTCTCGTCCTGACTGGCATCATCTGCTGGTGCGTCACCTAACGCGTCCTCTAGTACGTATGCCATTTTGAGGGGAACGAGGAGAATCCTCAGGGTGCGGAACCAGTTGGTGAAGTTTGTCCCATCTGTTTTTAGCTTATCTTTCTCTAGGAATGATCCTAAGTTGAACGAGGGGCGAGGTGCTGCCATCTACAAGGTTGGATTCACAACGATACATATTTAGACTTTTGTTCATAATGTGGAGTTTCAATTTAATCTTAAAATTCTAGAAAGCTCCCACTTAGATAAACACCTCTCAATTTAACTAAGTGATTACACAATCCCAGCCCCCATACCTCCCCCGATATGTACGGCCCAGTATGCGAACCAGGTAGGCCTCTAAGCCAATCACATCAGCCATGTGACTCGTGCTCGACCTTTCGGTCTTCTGTGTTCCAGGCCCGCATCTACATACGTCAAGCCTGCCAATCGAACCTTGATGTTAGCTGTTCAGGCAAGGCCATATCTGCATATGCCAGGCTCGCCGAACCCAACCTCATGCGAACTCCGTTGAATATGTAGGACAACTCCGGTATGTACGGAGCATCAAGCCATATGGGAGAACCTTCCAGGTGGTGCCCATCAAAAGGGAGAACACAATGTTGGTATTGTGAGAGATGGTCCTGTTTCGTGCTACCGTCGATGTATCTAGCATACTAGCATAAAACAGGAAGTAAAACTTTAAATCATACAACCTATGATCCCCCTTCATGCAAAGCAAAGTTAGAACGTCTTTCTACTTTAGCTTGTGCAAGTTTTACGTGGATGCTAGGGGTTTCGAGAGAGAGAACCGATTTCTATCCTGCGAAAAACAAGCCACAACACCGTCTCTTATTCGTCTCTATTACACCCCTGTCGGGGCCCTCCGTTGCAAACATCTTCGCATCGCTAATGCAGAGAGACAGACACCCCCCCAGCCACTTTATATGGTACAAGCCATATGTCAAGCATTGAACCAGTCTCGCGTAAACGCGTAAGGTCGGTCGGGGGCCGCTTCATCAAACATTGCCGCAATGCTGAATGAGTACACGTGGGAGGGTAACGAATGAAGATTCGATGCCCACATCCTAGATGTGTTCTATCCGTACAATACATCTACGCATAGCTAGCTCTGATACCACTGTTGGATACGGGGCAGAAAACACAAATTTTTCCACACCTACGGTACCCGAACCCAAGATCTATGCTATGGCGATGTAAAGTAACGGAGGGAATCGGTGTTCATACCTTTGAAGACCGAAAGCGGGAAACGTTCTTACGAACGTGGTTGGCGTAGACTCAGAACTACGACCTCCCTGTCGTGTAGAAGACCACCACCGGCGAGAATGACTCCCGGTAAACCTCCAGCGATGAAGCAGCACCACAGGTGTAATGCCTCGAAGAGATTATACACGTACGGCACAATCGATGTTCCTCCCGGGCTCCGAACCAGGCGAGCAGCGGAAAGAAGACGGCTACGGATCCCGACTCCGGCAGAGCGACGGCCTGCCTTATGGTGGAGAACTCCAATCCTGGTGCAGACTCCAAACAAGGGGAGTCCACTTCCAGAAATGGAGAAGGAAGAAGAAGGAGATCAATTGTTGTATGGAAAAAGGGGGGTCTACCCCTCTATATAAAGTCCAAGGGGGGGTGTGATCCCTCTTCCCTCCCCCATGTGGGACTAAACCTCCAAGGGGGGAGGGGTGCGCCGGCCTAGGGGGGGTTGGGCCCCACCCCTTGGCGCCAAGCCCAAGGGGGGGAACCCCCTCCTCCCCTAATGGGCCTCTAAGGCCCATATAGCCTTTTTCCATTATTTTAATTATTTAATAAGTTTTAAATATTTAATTCAGATAATTAAATAATAAAAACATTATTAAAACAATTAAACTTTATTTTGAACTATTCAAAATGTCCGGAAACCATTCCGTCCTCCTCCGGAACTATTCCGGTGATTTCTCCTATTTCACCGATTGATCCCGTAACTGTCCTATGCATCGATTGCCCTTAAGTGTAACACCCTAACGGTCCGGGAAACAGCAGACATGGTCGAGACTCTTCTCATGGACCAATGACTAGTCAGTTGGACCTGGTTACAGTCCTTGACAGCCCCTGCGCTTCCATCGAATGAGCTTCGATCGCTTTTGGAAACCGTTAACGATACGACGTAATCCCTTTGTTCTGCGGTACCTTGTTTGTCCGAGGTTTGATCGTCGGTATCCCACATACCGTGTTCACATCTCGTTCACGACAAACAACTTCTCTCGTCCATGATCATTGCATCTCTTTTTGACCTAGTCACGTCCTTGCAAGGGTTGATGCAATATCACCGAGTGGGCCCAGAGTACCTGTCCTGTCACAAGGACTGACAAATCCCGCTTTGATCTATTAACATACTCATCAACCATCTATTTAGGAATACCCAAAGTGCTCCGTTATAGTCAGCATATTTCAGTCAGGCGGTGGGATACAAATCAAAGTCTCCTCATAGATCGTGATTACGTATGATCATTACGGTCTAAGGACTAAGCCATACGTTACAAAGTCATAGCAACGCTGAACTTTGTGACTCGATCACATTGCATTACTTTAGGTGGGTGTCTGTCCATCACATCATTCCCCTAATGATATGACCTCATTGTCAATGGACTTAAGTGTCGCCATGATCAGGAAAGCTTGATCAATCAATTGCCCAATGAGATAGTTTACCCGAGTTAAACTACGGACCATGTTTTATACTACACCTGTATTAGTATTTCCAAGTAATACAGTTATAGCACAGTATAAAACGTATTATGAACAAAACGGATATGTGACAAATATCTTTATTAATTTGTCTCTAGGGCACATATCCAACAGTTAACCACCATGAACGTCGGCATGAGGCAGAGGGGCAGGGCCACGGCGGGAGGAGGCCGTAGCCAAGCTCCTCGTCGTCAATGGAGGGGGGGTGGGCTCGGCCTCTACGGCAACGGCGAGCACGGCGGGAGAAGGGGACAACCTAGAGGAGGGGGGGGAGGGCGCTCACAAGGGAGCCGTGGAGGGGAGGCAGCAGGCTCTTGGAAGGCTAATGGTGGCGGAATTTGTCGGCGGCGGCGGCGGTTGCAGGGAGGGGAACAGCGACGAGGAGCTCTCCACAGGCGGCGGGGGCTCGATTCCTTGCACGGGGGGATGAACTCGACGACGACGAACCCACCGGACATAGTGGCGTGGCCCCTAGTGGTGGCTCGCCGCGGCTATGACTAACGGCGGCGACGGCAGTTCCACGGGCGGCTCAACCCGAGCAACAATGGCGAGGGGGCGCGCTCGATCTAGGGGATGGGGGCGAATGGGGGCTAGGGTTCGCAGGGGGGGCGGCTTGCCCTCGTAAGCCGCCGGCCGGCAGCCGGATGTGCGCCACGGGGGGCGTCGCGGCCGTGGCAGCGGGGATGCTCGCCATGCCCCCCCTGTTTCCTGTAGCGCGAGGTAGAGGATGGGGCGCCAGGTGGGCTGGGCTTCGCGGCCCAGGGGGGTGGAGGGGGAAGATGGGCTAGGTGGCTTGGGCTAGATTAGGTTTCCTTTTCATTTTTTTCTGTTTATTTCTTTTAGCAATTATTTTATGCACATGGGCATTTTTATAAAATGTTGCATGTGACCCATAATTATTGATATACCCTAGGCTAGTGCCACAAAAGGTTTGGTCACTTATAAAATTCATTTAATATTTTATTATAATATTAAATGATTAAATTGGGGTTTTTAGCTACTGTTTTGATTTGTTTGGAATTTTCTATAACTTAATAAATACCCAAACCCATATGGATTTGGTCCAGCGAATATTTGTGATTTTATAAAAGTAGTTTCACAATTTTTGGACCAAGTTTATATTCCACTTTGTTTTTATTATTGCACCAAAGGCATTTTGAGATTTGATTTGATTTCAATCCAAAGGCAATTGAATTGAGCTTGGAGTTGTTTTCATTCCACCATGACCAAGGTACATGATCACATTGCATTCAACAATATCAAAGTGGAATTTGAACTTGAACTGTTCCAAGTTGATCAAACAAAAGTTTTGAACAATAGTGATGAACAGTAACAGTGATTACTGTTCACTGACAGTGAGGGTGTTACACCCTCCTTCAAGACCCTCTCCTTGAAAGCCTGGGCCGCCTCCCCCTTCAGCTTCCACTACTTCGTTCTAGCGACTTTGGTGCGCTTATCCCGCTGGACACGAATCTGAAAGCAGAAGTTAGCCACCACAAGCTTATGTTGAGCGACAACACTCTCTCCAGGTATCACGTTACAATCTAGGCAAGCACGCCTATCTTCTCTTCTTGAGAGGATGAAATCAATCTGGCTAGAGTGTTGTCCGCTACTAAAAGTCTAAACTTCTTACGCTAAACTTTATCCACATATCTCCTTTCTTAAGTATTTTTAAGTTTGTAGTGTTTTGAATCGTGAATCTGGCTCACATTTCTTTCATATCTTTGGTGATGTCTCTAATTTTATATAGAACCATATTATGGCTTGCAATTTTAATCTTGCATTACATTCAAGTATATTATCCTTTATATAATTTAGAGAATTGTCCTTAGTAGTCCTCATATACTGAATGCATGGACCTTATTCAGATTATGTGTTTTACTCCTAAAGCACATCGGAATCTGTTCGTCTTTCAAGAACTTTTGAGTCATTCTTTTGTCGGATTCACAGCACATGTTTTATGGTAGAATCATATCTCAAGAGCAGATAAGATCACCTGTCCAAGTACATGGTGCATCTCTATTCTTCCATCAAGACATTGCTTGTGATATTTTGATTTTCATCCTTTATATAATTTCTAGCTATAAGAACCTGTTTCTTGTCTAGAACATTATTCGAACCTTTGCTTTGGTTCATTATCCGTATCTTAATCTATCATTATAGATTTCACCGTGTAACGTGTTATTACTTCACATAAAATAAGATTCTTGTAATCTTGCGTTTTATCTACCTTATGCTCTCTATATATCATAATGCATACCTATATATAAGACGATTCTCTATATACACAAATCAATGCATGTCCATATATATATATATATATAAAGTGAGTCTATTCTACAAATGATTGTAGAATATTAATAGATTAGTCCCTATAAAGCAACTTCTTGAAAAAAGAAAACACCCCACCCCCACCGTAGCCTCCTCCTCTTTCCCTGTAATCCACTCCTCTCTCCGCCGCCTACTACGGCGGTCTCCCCCACGGCGGCGCTCGCCCGGTCGGCCTCCCCCGCGCCGGATCCCGCCCGACCGGCCTCCCCCGCGGCGTCTCCCGCCCAGTCGGCCTCCCCCGCGGTGGATCCCGCCCGGCCTTTGGTGCGCTTATCCCGCTGGACACGAATCCGAAAGCAGAAGTCAGCCACCACAAGCTTATCTTGAGCGACAACACTCTCTCCAGGTATCACGTTACAATCTAGGCAAGCACGCCTATCTTCTCTTCTTGAGAGGATGAAATCAATCTGGCTAGAGTGTTGTCCGCTACTAAAAGTCTAAACTTCTTACGCTAAAATTTATCCACATATCTACTTTCTTAAGTAGTTTTATGTTTGTAGTGTTTTGAATCGTGAATCTGGCTCACATTTCTTTCATATCTTTGGTGATGTCTATAATTTTATATAGACCCATAATATGGCTTGCAATTTTAATCTTGCATTACATTCAAGTATATTATCCTTTATATAATTTAGAGAATTGTCCTTAGTAGTCCACATATACTCAATGCATGGACCTTATTCAGATTCTGTGTTTTACTCTTAAAGCACATCGGAATCTGTTCTTCTTTCAAGAACTTTTGAGTCATTCTTTTGTTGGATTCATAACACATGTTTTATGGTAGAATCATATCTCAAGAGCAGATAAGATCACCTGTCCAAGTACATGGTGCATCTCTATTCTTCCATCAAGACATTGCTTGTGATATTTTGATTTTCATCCTTTATATAATTTCTAGCTATAAGAACCTGTTTCTTGTCTAGAACATTATTCGAACCTTTACTTTGGTTCATTATCCGTTCTTAATCTATCAATATAGATTTCACCGTGTAACGTGTTAGTAATTCACATAAAATAAGATTTTTGTAATCTTGCGTTTTATCTGTCTTATGCTCTCTATATATCATAATGCATACCTGTATATGAGACGATTCTCTATATACACAAATCAATGCATGACTATATATACACACACACACACACATATATATATATATATATATATAAAGAGTCTATTTGTAGAATATTATTCTACAATAGATTAGTCCCTATAAAGCAACTTCCTGAAAAAAGAAAACACCCCACCCCCACCGTAGCCTCCTCCTCTTTCCCCGTAATCCACTCCTCTCTCCACCGCCTACTACGGCGGCCTCCCCCACGGCGGCGCTCGCCCGGTCGGCCTCCCCCGCGCCGGATCCCGCCCGACCGGCCTCCCCCGCGGCGGCTCCCGCCCAGTCGGCCTCCCCCGCGGTGGATCCCGCCCGGCCGGCCTCTACCGCAGCGGTGCCCGACCGACCAGCCTTCCCGCATCCCCCCATCCTTCCCTCCTCCGTGCCGGCGTCCGGCCGCCCCGCCCTCCCTTCTCGTGCCTCCGGCCACCGTCTGCCCATCCCCTCCTCTGAGATCACACGTCGTGGCGGAGATGACGCGTCCGTGGGCTTCTGCGGGAGCAGTCCGTCACGGAAGCTCCGTGAAAGGACACTCTACCAGCGACGCGTATCAGGGTCAGCTCGCCGCCGTCCTCGCCGATGGACCTGCTGCACGAGGCGGCTAGGCAGGTGGCCCCGCCTGCGCTTCATCAGCGCCTCCGATCACGCAGGTCGTGAGTAGAATCGCCGTCGTGGACGCGCGCCATGCGTGTCGGGCTGCAGGAGCTCACCCCTGGCCTTGAACGCCTTGTGGGGCCTTCTCCGACGACCTCTATCAGATCAACCGCTCAAGTCTGACGGCCAGACTGGCCGGTGCCTCCTCCGAACAACCGGGCATGATTTCGGCGTTTTCGGTGGCTTCGTGCATCGATTCTGCTGGGAAGTACAGCTTGGCTGGATCGTGCCTCAAGAGTTGCGCGAACATCGTTGCCCACTCCGTCGTAATGCAATGGAATCAAATTTCCGCAGAAGAAAATTCCCTATCAATCCATAGCCGTACTGCAAATCAGAGCTAATTTCTGTGGTTTTATACTTGAGTTCACTCTATTCGTCTATGTAGAACTGAAAACAGAAGCGGAGTTCAGATCGTTTGTATTCAAATTTTGCATATATTAAATTTCGATGCTGCCGCTGCCATCCCGTGGCTGTGCAGGCAGATTCCTCCACCATGTGTAGCTGCTGCTGTTTTTTTTAACATAAAAAAAAGGCCTCGAAGACCCCGCTGCATTAAATCTTTGTGTCGGTACACCTTACAAAAAAAGCCCCTGAGGAAAGTATGAATAGCTACTTGGGGCTTACAAATCACAACCAGGTCCCTAAAACTATTCGCGAAAACACGATCGGGTCCCTGAACTCCGACGAGGCGATGAATCCGCAGCCAGTCCCGACCAGCGACGACGCATCCGGGGACGAAACCACTTGGATACGAAGCACCGAAGAACGCCGAGATCTGTAGGCTACTGGGCCTCCCATTTGGCACAACGGCCGGGAGGTTGAAGATGCGCAGACGCAGGCTTGCTCCTGTCGTCGTCTTGGCGCAGCACGGCCGCCTTTCGGCCAGAAAAGTCGATGGAAAACCGGCCGCCTGCCGGTGAAGCTCCATCGAGGATGAACTCTTGAGAGAAGCAGCAGCAAGTCTAGGAAAATCCCTTCCAATATGTGCGCCGAGCACCGCCGAATCTCCATCCCCATGATGGCCAGATCGGGACAGTGAGGGGAGCACACTTAGAAAAACCACCCTCCTGTGGATAAACGCGAGATTATTAAGGGAGGAGCTCCAGATCGAGTCCATCTTCTCTGCCATCCACCATGGACACCGGGGAAGAAAGAACAAGATCCAGATCCCAAAGTCGTTCGCAAGACTTGGGGAGAACTCCGACGGGAAGGAAAACCTACATCCTACGCGCGAGCACACCCGCCCTCCTAACCCACCCCAACCAGCAGCGCCGGCGGAGGGGAGAGGAGGGAGAGGGCCGCAGTCTTCTTCGTTAGTCAAGGGCAGGGGAGAGGAGAGGACGGGGAGGGGAGAGGAGGAAGTGCAACAAGGCGTGCTAGGTACTAGCTCTAACTCAAAAGGCAAATCAACTTTACACATGGTGTACGCAATCACATATGCGTGTGTATAATCTCTGCAATATGTGTTTGGTCATCATTTTCATGGTCAAATATCTTCTTTGTAAAAATAGCATGTAGTATGTTTCAAGATTATTGTAAATAATAACAATGACAAAGTTGTTGATTTTTTAAAAGTTGTTGATGTTATTTAAAAAAAATCAGGCAGTACCATTGTATCGTTTTGGGCATTACCTTCGGTATCAAGAGTACACCGTAGGTCAGTACTATTGTTTCATCTTGAGTAGTATCATTGTTTCGTTCTCGCAGTATAATTTATTCATTCTAGGCGGTATGAATATGATTCATTCTTAGCAATACATGTTTTTGTTGTTTGATAATCATCTGAATGGCTGCTGCTCCTACCCTCCATGTTACGACACTACAAGTCTTCGAGTTCCAAAAATTGCAGCTGGCCAATGGCACAAAAATCTACTCGTTTTAGTTGTTTACTACTGTAATTGTGAAGCTACACGTGTAATGGCTCTGTACATACTAGTTACAAAAAGCAACGAATTGCTCTTGCTCTACTTGATAACTTTCTTTCGTTTTGAAAAGTACAATTTATTCATGGGAAGAAATACAAGAATAATTTCATTAGCAGTACAAAACAAATGTATAAAGAAGTATAAACTACGAATAAAAAAATGTAGTACATGCCTTTTTATTACTCGGTACAATATTCATTCTCGGAAATACAAAAATTATTTACTTTTAGGATTGCAATCTTTTATTTTTGGATACAAATTTTTTTTTGTCCATAAGAAGTACAAAAACATTATAGAAAGAAATACAAGGCTAATATTCACAGATGTATAATACTCTATTTTTTTTGGAACAAAAAAATGATTATCAAACACAGGAAGTACAAAAATTATGACAACGGGCAATACAAAAGTCATATTCCAGGGAGTACGTGATACATATCTAGGGAAGTGCAAAAACTCATATACAAGATACATCTCGAGCGTGTTGAGTTCTGTTGATACAAGGCAAAGTTATGTTCTTGAAAAAAATCTGAGCAGTACAATTTATTTATTTTGAGCAGTACAATTATTATTATTACTATCGGGCAGTACGAAACACAAAAACACAGAAGTACAAGGTACATGTCGAGGGAGTTTGATTTTTCTGAAAAAATGGGCATTACAATTTAATCATTTTGAGCAGTACAAAACTCATATTTCACAAAAGTACAACACTATGTTTCCTTCGACAGGAAAAATCTCGGTATTTTGAATTTTGTTCAAAAACCGTGAAGAATTGGAAAAATGTTAAAACACGAAAAAGTTGCTAAATTCCAATACCTTTCCAACACCATATCATTTGCATCATTCCGAGGTCCGATGAATATCAATGATCATCTTTTAAAAAAACTGAATTTTAGTATTTTCAAAACTGTTCAAAAACTATGCATAATTTGAAAAAACTTAAAACACGAAAAAGTTTGTTAATTTCAGTAGCTTTCCAAAGGTATATCATTTGCGCTATTCCAAGAAGTGGTTAAAAAATTAATATCAATTTACTGTTCGTCTATTTTGAATGAATCTCGGTATTTTTAAAACTGATAAAAAATTATGTAAAATTTCAAAAACCTTAATAAACGAAAAATATGGGAAATTTCAATAGCTTTCCAATGCCATATCATTTGCATCATTTTGAGGTCTAAAATTATCAATAATAATCTTTTAAAAAACGGATTTTCAGTATTTTCAAAACTGTTCAAAAACTATGCAAAATTTGAAAAACATAAAAACGTTTGGAAATTTCAGTAGCTTTCCAACGGTATATCATTTGCGAGATTTCGAGGAGTGAGTAAAAAATTGTGTTCAAAACACTTTTCAATCAGCTTGTGATGATTTCTATTTTTAAAAAATTCATAATAAAAAAATAAAAATTTGAAAAAGTCACAATACAAATAGGTTGAGAATTTTCTGTAGCTTTCCAACGGTGTATTATTTACGCAATTCCTGTGAGCGATTTAAAATCTACGATTGAATTACTACACGCATACATAGAGCAGTACCGACTTTACGAAAAAGAAGTACGACCGTGTATTATAGAAGAAGTACGAGATCGTCATCTGGGGCAGTACGAGATTATTGCAGAATATTATTCTATCATCGATTGTAGAATATATATATATATATACGAGATCATTCTTCACACATATCAATGCATACATGTTTGAGATAATGATCATGCTCCCACTCAAATATATCTATCATATACTCGTATATTTGTGGTTCAACTTTCATCAGGTTAACGTCTTTATTCTTATGTCTTACATAACAATAATTCTTTCAAAGATCCCACTCAGAAAATGCCCTCTGCATTCCAAGTTTCTTGGAAGTCTTCAAAGCTCCCACTCAGTTTCATGAAACTGCAGGCCCACTCAATATTTTGGTCATTACAAAATCACTTGATCAAATCAAGGTTGAGGGTTCCTGTCTTGAGGTACTATAGTCCATCCTTTAACGAAATAAAATTAAGTCATGCCTATTGCAATTCACTTTCAAATCCTAAGTTTGAACGAGACACAATTCCAGGCTATGGCCTAATTGTAGTGTAAATGAAATATTTTATTGATTAAAGCATTCTTATGTTTCCGTAGTCAATCACTATTGAATTTTGGTCATAACAATTTTATGAGCCTAATAATTCCTCATGTCTGTTACATTATTCTCAACAACTTTCCAGTTTATCGGGAATATGAAATAACCGATTTATTTCACAGGACGTGAGCCATCCTAAATGTAACTCAATATTATTTCATTTCTCCTCGTGTTCTAGTCTACCTTCATTCCTTTGTATCTCAAGCAACTTTATTCCTTTTGTTTCATTAAGAAGACTCATGATTATTGTTTTGTACAGAACGTATTCATGAAAACCTTCTAAATTCAACAAAGGCTTCAACTCATATGTCATGATTATCATCCATGGCATATTCCCTCCTTTTACAGTGTTGTTACAGCGGAACATGCTTCCGTTGTAATACTCTGATATTATGAAGGCAAGGTCTAGTACCCTGGTCAAAGTTTCCACTATCTCCCATTGGGTCTGTGTCGAGAACCTTCTTCTCGCATTACCAATCAAGCAATACAAGTTTTGCTATTCGGGAGAACGTGTAATTTCAATTGCTTGTAATTTTAATACAAAGAAATTCTTTCTTTTAGAAACTTTCTAACACCATCATCGTATGGAGCTATCCAATCTCATTAGATTCGGGATGGTTTCCTAATTCATGAAGTGGGTGTTTAAACTTACACTGTGTTTGGTTGCATAGAATTGAGGCGTGGAATTGAAATTTGGTCCAAATGGGCCAATTCCGCCGTTTGGTGTGCGCTCGGAATCCTCGCGTGGAAACCAAACAAAATTCCGCGCTCGGAATCCTCCCGTGCAAACAGTCGGCCAAACATTCCGAGATTGCTCGCTCGAAAACGCTCGAAAACGAGTGTACCGCCTCCTTCCCCTTCTCCCTCGCCGCCTCCCTCCCCCGCCGCCAGGTTCCCCGGCCTCTCTCCCCTTCTCCCTCCCCCGCCGCCAGGTTCCCCCGCCTCGCGCCCCTTCTCCCTCCCCTTCTCTCTCCCCGCCTCCATCCCTCCGTGGACGAACAGGTGGCCGCCCGAGCCAGGGCCCTCGTGCCATACTACCCAATGGCCAGCCGCATCGCCGAGCCGTCCTCGGGCGACCTCGTCGTCAACTGCAGCGCCTCGAGGATGTAACGACCCGATTCACTAAGAATCCAAGTCTCTGTGCATTCTGTGCTAGTCCCTAGATCAATAGCTAGCACACAAAGTACATGATGCAATATCAAGAATAAACCACATGTCATATATATTACATCGAAGATCCAGTATTACAATTAATCATACCTGCATAGCTCAAGGCTAGCTTACAAATAAAATACAGCGGAAAAACAATAAAAGCTTCGTGGCGTCCATCAACTCCACCGGCACAGTTGAGTATAGACGTCGTAACCCTACATCGCATCACTTAGTCATCGTATACAATCCTGCAACACCGTAGGTTACATCCCGACAACGGGTCAGTACATCTGATTTGTACGGCAAGTCACACGAAAAAGTACATAACAGACCTACATCTACATGAAAGGTAAGTCAAAGGAAAGGCTTATGGTTTTATTTTGCAGAAAGTTGATTTTTCCCAATCTACCTAGTCAAAATTTTAGTTTAACTTACTACTTAAGATTGAACTGGGCACACCAGTTCCAATCCACACCCCTTTATTAAATCTTTCCAACTCAAGCTTATTATGGTGATTCATCTGTCAAGATCCTCCAGTAACAGTAGTGTCTAGTAGCTCAAGGTTGTCCATAACAGGGGACACGACTAATCATGATTAGTTTTTACTCTGCAGAGGTTAGTACACTTTTCCCGCTGGACTCAACCCGAAGATTGAGACGAAGTCTTTCAGAAGAGGTCACCTACACCCAACGGCAAGCCGGTACCACCTATCACATCTACATCTGCTAGCTTTGCACGGGAGAGGCTTGCTACATCGTACTCAACTAAGCCAGAGACCATATGGCCAGCGGCTGTACATGGAAGCTCCTAGTAACCAAGTATGTCTGATCTTTTTGAGCCTGGACGGCGCCCACTTACGTTCAGAGGGTAGATACCATGACGTACTTTCGACCACCAAAACCAACCATTAGGGGTACAACCTGGTCTCGCCTTAGAAAAGGCACGAGCCCCCAGGAAGCACTCCCCACCCGTCCAGAGGTGTATTCTAATTAAAGGTTTTCTAGTCAAGTCATTAATGTTGGGGTTCGCAGCAGAAAACACAAATTTTTCCTAACTGGCGTTCCCTTAACCCAAGATCTAGCTAGCCGTATTACCGTAACAGATAGTAGTGCGGAAATAACATACCTCGGGGTGTAGTCCGTTGCGCGGGAAACGTTCCCGCAAACGTGGTTGATGTAGCCGATCAAGTTTCACAGCCCCCTGGCTGTGTTGAGCACCCGGATGGGTGTAGTGCCACACGTGCAGCACCTCGTAGTACTCGCACACGTACGAGACTCGATGTCGACCTCCGTTCTCCGATCCAGCGGAGGGGGCGGAAGCAGACCTCCGGACGGAGCTTCGGCAGCACGACGGCCTCCGATTCTAGCAGAGAGGTCTCAATTCCACTACAGGCTCACACTAGGGAGCCCACCATGGAAGAGACCAGAGAGGGGAGGAGACCGGAGAAAACCGATCTCAATTCGGAGTTATATTTATTTTCTCACGAATTTATGTGTCTTAATTATGTGCACCCTGCCCATCTATATATAGGCTGGGGAAGGGAGTCAACCCACCTCCCCTAGCAATGTGGGACTAAACCCTTTGCTAGGGGGTGGCCGGCCAAGGGGGGAGAGGGGGCGCACCCCTCATGGGCCCTAGGGCCCATGGCGCCTCCCCCCCTTTTTCTTTTCTTTTTCTTTTCCCTTTAATTCCTTAATGGGCATTTTTCTCCACTAAGGCCTATAGCACATATTAATTAGAAATAAAATGATTTTAATTATTAATTCAATTAATTAATAACTAAAACATATTATTCCATCTCCCGGTGCTCCGGAAACACTTCCGGCTCACTCCGAACTTGTTTCGGTTCAATACGGTACTCCTCCGATATTGTCTCCCTTATTCTCTGGTTGCTCCGATGGTTCCGAAAAGGTCTCCGATTTCATCGAGCCCTTAAGTGTGTTACCCTAAGGTCCGAGAACACTCCAGTCATGACCGAGCAGAGGCAACAGTCAATGATCATCAGCGGGACCTGGATGCCCATAATGACCCCTGTGCATTCCGGATATCAATACCGATTGGACCTTACGCCGTATAGCATTCCCTTTGTCAGCGATACTGGATTGTTCCGAGATTCGATCAATGACATCCTATGTCTGGTTCAACCTCGTTCCGAACTAATCCTTATTCACTCGTTCCCGTGATATTCATCCCCGTGACCTAGTCACACGCTGCGCAGCTTCATGGATGGAATCTCACCGAGTGGGCCCCGAGTATCTATCCATTATATGGATTGACAAATCCCGCTCTTGTAAACAATACTCCTCAACGTATCTCCACGGAATACCTAAGATACAACCGTTATGACCCGCATATTTCAGTCAGGTGGTGGGATGTAAGTCAAAGCATCCGGGAAGATAGTGATTATGCACGTACTCACGGTCAAAGGAACGGTCTACCACGTTCTGTAATTACAACACTGAACCTTCACAAGATTTGATCATGCTGTAATGCTTACTTTGGGTAATGTTCATCACGTCACTTAGCCAGTGAGGTGACCTCATAGTCAAGAGACTTAATTGTCCATGATCGCGAAACCACGACCATCATGTTGACCATGAACTAGTTATCGATGTAGAGGCTAACTAGGAACTCTGGGTGTTTCTATACCACACCTGCATCATTGTTTCACTGATGCAGTTCTAGCACGGTATGAAACTGGTTATGAACTTGCTTAGATATATTGGAATAATCATATATTATTTGCCTCTAGAGCATATATCCAACAATTAAATCCTCACATAGCTCAATGAAATCTCAAACCAATCCCCGTCTACAAGCATATCAAATATATAACAAACACGTGCTAGGTTGTCTAAGCAAACAGGATAAGATCATATGGTTACCCTACCAGGTTTGTAGCAATAATAATATAAAACTTCCTATACATTCATAGGGTGATATTTGCGACAAGCATAAGTAAAAATATAGGTTGTGAAATGGTCAAAGTATGACTTGCCTTGTACATTTGATGAAGTTCTTCGCTCTCAAGATCCAGATAACTCTACTCGTCACACAACGAGAAATCTATCGTAAAGGAAAGAACTCAAATAAGCAATCATGCATAAAGAGACCAAAAGATTAACAAATCAAACACAAAGGTTTTAGCAACAAAAACAAAACAAAGATGCTTGACACGGCACAAGTGTCGATATGCTCGAAGGTGACAGGTGGGAGGTGAACTCGAGAGAGTCAACGGATAAAGAATTTTTTACTACAAAAGATTATGACTATATATACTAAGAACTAAATATACCTATCATGGCAACATGAATGGTGTGTGGATATAGCCGATAGGATGTTACATGTGATCCAATATGCAAAAAGAATCACGTGAAACGGAATACTACAACACGAGTCACAGCAGGCTGAAGTTTGAATTGAATTTAAATTCAAACAGAACAAAAAGTATTTTAAGGTGTTGTATAAATGATGTGGACATAAAGTACATGTCATGAATGGTCCTATGCAAAAAGAATCAATTGAATTGGATCACCGGTATAAAAGATATGGCCTTCGGAAGTTTGAATTTGAATTTGAATAAATTCAAATTAAAATATGTGCAAAAGTGTAAAAACTTAACTCTATGATAAACTACAGATCACTACGAATGTGTAGGAAAAAGAATCACCTAAAACCGACTTACGGTTTAGAAGATACAGCTAAAACGGTTCTAGGGTAATATTTGTGAAAAAGGGCTCATTCGCAATTTAAATAAAATTTTCATCGCGAACAGGCCCTCAGCACTACGGGATGAACGGCGTTCGCTCCGATGAGATTCTAGTGAGTGTTCGCTAAATAAGAATAGAGTTTAACCGGAGAAAACCGAGGTTAACGCCGGTTAACTGGAACCCTAAATATAAACCGAATCTGGATCTGTGATCCAGATCGGGAAGAACTGGGCCGTTGGCCAGAGATCGGACGGACGAGAGGCGGTGGTTTTTACCCCGGCGAGGCGGCGGCGGACCGGCGGCGGCTGGTGGCGGCGCGTGCTCCGGCGGCTCCGGCGTGGCGGCGCCGGTGGGGTGGCGCGGCCGGCGACGGAGTGCCGCGGTGGGGCGGCCGACGGCTCGGTGAAGGGAAGGCGTGGGCGGCCGGGGTCCGTGGGCGATGCGACGAGCTTCGGCTCGCCGGAAAGTGGCGGCGACTCGAGGTGGCCGCGGGGCGGCGCGACCGTGAGCTCCGGCGGCGGGGCGCAGGGGCGACGTGGCGCGTGGGCGGCGGCGAGCGGCGCGACGCGGCCGGGGCGGCGCAAGCGGCGGCGGCGTCGCGCTCCGGTGGGGTTTTCGGCGATGACGTTGGCGGTGACGACGGCGGCGGCGGGTCCAAGGCGGGTCCCGCGGTTAGGGTTTCCAAAAAAGACGAAAAGGAAAAACAATTTCTTAAAATACTTATATAGGGAGAGAAGAAAAGAAAAAAACAAAATCAGACCCGTTTCGGACTCAAATTGCGCTCGGCCGAGAAAGCACTATTGGGCTGGCTAGGTATGAGTTTTTCTTTTTCTTTAAATCCAAAACTTCAAACAATTTTACAGAAATAAATACACATCAGAAAAATATGAAATAAGTTTCTAAATTCAACAAATAATCTAAAGAAAATTATGCAATGAACATATTTTCCAAAAAGATAAATAAAAATAAATACATTGTTCACTGACTTTATTCAGTCATAAAATATTTTAAAAATCAACAAAAATCTTTAATAATTATTTAAATAATTCCCACTCCATTTTATCTTTGAAGAAGTCATTTTATCTTCTCCCAAGTTATTATTATTTTGAATGAAAAATTATTTAAATAACTCCAATTAAAATAAAATCACATTAAAACATTTCCAACTTTCTTTTGTAATGAAGGAGTCATATTACCTTCTCTCATTTTTATTGGATTTGTTTTAAATATAAAATTCCAAAACACCAATCAACAAATATTAGGGAAAGTCCTTTTATTCCCTCTCATTTTAATATTCATTTAAACTCCAAAAGTTTCAGATCCCAGTGAAAATCAATCATATCAAGAAAACAACCATTATTATATCTAATTTATTACCATTCCAAAATTTGGAAAATTTTGGGATGTTACAGAGGACCGCCTCCTCGCCATCCCCGAGGCCGACCTCATCCCCCGCCCCTCCCGCCCAACACAAGCTCGAGGACCAGATCATCCTCGCGCATGTCAAGGTGTCATCCTCATCGGCTCCGGCGCCGGCGGTAGGGGAACGGCGACGGTCGCTCCCTGCCTCTGGTTCCAATAGGATTCCAACAACAATTTCCAAACACGTCCAAACAACGGAATCAAATTATAAGCCAATTCATTTCCATCTCGGATTTGGAATTTTAGTCCAATTCAATTCCATGCCCCAATTCTATGCAACCAAACACAGTGTTAATGAATTAAACAACCTTGTTCGATAATATTATTTGGTAGTGCAAGGGGAAAGAACATATAGACCATACTACAGTTTAGTATGACTACGAATGGTTTAAGTAATCTAGCACTTTAAACTTCCATCGTAATTTATGGTACAATTTCCACAAGTCTCCCATTGTGTCAATATTAATACTTATCACTTAGATCATAGCATAGTGATTTGTATCCTTGTATTCTACTTCACACTGTGATTCCTGAATCCCAGTTTTATGATCTCACTTGAATATAAATTTCAATTAATCGTATGAAGTTTTTAATGATAACTCACGTGCCCATTTAGTACATCATTTATGTATAATGATTGGCACAAGTTCTACTTGCTATAACTTTGTCATGGTCATATTTATGCAGAGGTTCATAGATCGTCTATCTAATCCATCTCGTGCAATCAAGTCATGACTTTCATCTGATAATAAATGCACAAGTTAAATCATATATTTAATGACTTCATCAGTTATGAAATCACCTTATGCAATTAAATATTTGACTTGTTGTAATCAAGACAACTTTATCATTAAACGTTGAATATCACTTGACAATAATAGCAGTATTATGAATGCTTTCTATCATAATATAAACCAGGACGTAATCAAAGTATAAGCACACTTTATTCATTTAACCGGAACAACTGACTTGTTTCATTACATGAATAACTTTGCCTTGCGTGATGCAAGACACTCAACTAAGTGTTCATACTATAATGATTACATAAGATTTATCTAATACTAAAAGTATTTCCTATGATAGATGTCTCAGTAGAATCCATGTTGGCCATCAACTGTCTTGGTTGCCATCAATCCTTGATTTCACCTCTTCCCGTCCATGCAACGGCAGGTCCTGTTTTAATAAAACAAAATAAGTATCAGATACTCATTAACTGCAAGTGTTGTATAAAGGGAACACACATTTATAAAGTATATCAAGTATATACCTTCTCCATCCACAACTTCTACATCCTCAATAGGTGCAATGTCCATGGTCAAGAGATCAGTCATGAAATTCCGGAGACTCATATTACCTCCTCTCCCGACATAGCTATGAACATAATCACCATATCTCGGTGGAAGTGAGTGCAATAACGTCTTTATCGCGAACTCTTCTGTGGTAGATTAGTTCATTGTCCAATATTCATAGTCCTTCACCAGGGTCAGGTACATCTCATGCATCATGTCTAAGTGGTCACTCAGGCTAGTGCGTTCTTCCATCTTTGTAGATAGAAACTTGCTTTCTAACTCAAATTTGGCCACTCTGAATTCATGTATGAACATTGTCTTTAGCGTGCCCATCATGTCATAAGAGTCAGTGTCCTGAAACTGAATGCTCAAATCCTCTGACATGATGAAAATCATGACATTCCTGACTACGGAGCACTTATGTCGATGAGCAAAGTGATCAAGTATATCTTGGTCGCCAACATCGTTGTCCGGATGTTCTTCCATATGAATTTCTATTGTGAACAAGATATTTGCTCTCTTGAGCGAAGTCCAAAGGCGTGAGTAATAGTCAGCAAAGTTTGACCCATCTACTCTAAGTCTATCACCCTCCATGAAGAAAGATAGTTCATGTTGCTCTAGTTCATTCATTTTCTACAAACGTAATTGCAAGGAACACAACTAAGACTAGTTCACAACAATGAGTTCATATAATCACATTATAAAGGAGATCGCACTAAAACATTCATCCCTAAGAATTTTTAGTGATTACATGATCCAAATTCACTGTCCTCCCTCGAATATCACACGGCCGACGGGTCAGTTTCAAAGGTAGACAACAACTTGTGCGATCACATTAGGTATGTTACTCATGCTCGATCTTTTGATCCCTAGAATTCCGAGGACATATCTGCATATGCTAGGCTCGCCAAATTGATCTTAGTGTTATATGCTGCTCAGCAAGGCCATATCTACATATGATAGGCTTGCCAAACCCAACCTCATGAGAACGCCATTTAATATGTGTGACACCCGATATGTACGGAATGTCGGCCATAAGGGAGAACCTTCCACGTGGTGCACACTTTGGTAGAATACTTGTGTTTGGTATTTGTGAAGGGATCATCTTATCACATGATACCGTCGTGTATCCTATACTAGCATGTTTTAAGATGTTTGTCCATGGTGACACTAAGTCTACAGTGACTCCATTTGAGTTTGCTTTATCATGATGACGTTTACTACTTTCTAATAACACATAGCAAAGCTATCACTACATCACAATCAAACAAACGATAGCCCCCACTTAGCAATATAAAGTTTAGACGCTCTAGTTGTATATTGCATGTTCTACGTGGCTGCTAGGGCTTTCATAGTTAAACAGATTTTAACCTACGATTCAACCACAACGCTGACTATACGATTGTCTCTATTACACCCCGTACGGGGCCCTTCGTTGCAAATGCCACATCTGCTAAAGTAGAGAGACAAACACCCCCCAGAGCCACTTTATACGGTACAAGTCGCATGTCAAGCATGGAACCAGTCTCGCGTAAGAGTATGCGTAAGGTCGGTCGGGGGCCGCTTCATCAAACGATACCGCAGATGTGAACAAGTACACGTGGGAGGGTAACAATCATACAATCAACGCCCACATCCTCGATGTGTTCTATCCGTATAGTAATACTAAGCATAGACCTAGCTCATCATACCACTGTTGGGGTTCACAGCGGAAAAAACAAATTTTTCCTAACTAGCGTTTCCCATAACCCAAGATCTAGCTAGTCGTATTACCGTAACGGAAAGGAGTGCGGAATAACATACCTCCGGGTGTAGTCCGTTGCGTGGGAAACGTTCCCGCAAACGTGGCTAGTGTAGTCGAACGAAGTTCACAATCCCCTGGCTGTGTTAGCACCCGGATGGGTGTAGTGCCACACATGTAGCACCTCGTATTACTCGCACACATACGAGACTCGATGACGACCTCCGATCTCCGATCTAGCGAAGGTGGCGGAAGTAGACCTCTGGAACCGGAGTTTCGGCAGCACGACGGCCTCCGTTTAGCAGAGATGCCTCAATCCCACTATAGGCTCCAAACAAGGGGAACCCACCGTGGAAGATACGAGGAAGGGGATAAGACCGGAGAAAACCGATCTCAATTCAGAGTTGTATTTATTTTCTCACGAATTTCCGAGTCTTTAAAAAGTCCACCCTACATGTCTTTATATAGGGGGAGGGGAGGGAGTCAACCCACCTCCCTTAGCAATGTGGGACTCAAGTCCCTTTGCTAAGGGGGTGGCCAGCCAAGGGAGGAGGGGGCGCACCCCTCATGGGCCCTAGGGCCCATGGCGCCTCCCTTTCTCTCTCTTTTTTATTTTCCCTTTTTTCCTAATGGGCCTATTTCATAAATAAGGCCTATTGCACTTTATAATAATAAGTAAAATGTTTTTAATTATTAATTCAATTAATTAATAACTAAAACATATTATTCCTTCTCCCGGTGATCCGGAACACCTTCCGGCTCACTCCGAAACTCCTTTGGGTCAACACGGAACTTTTTTGATGCAGCTTCCTTTATTCTCCGGTAACTCTGATAGTTCCGAAAAGGTCTCCGATTTCATCGAGCCCTTAAGTGTGTTACCCTACGGTCTGAGAACACTCCAGTAATGACCAAGCTGAGGCTACGTTCAATGATCATCAGCGGGACCTGGATGCCCATAATGACCCCTGTGAATTCCGGATAACAAAATCGATTGAACCTTACGTCGTATAGCATTCCCTTTGCCATCGATACTAGATTAGTCCGAGATTCGATCAGTGACATCCTATGTCTAGTTCAACCTCGTTACTGACAAATCCTTATTCACTCATTCCGTGATATTCATCCTCGTGACCTAGTCACACGCTGCGCAACTTTATGGATGGAATCTCACCGAGTGGGCCATGAGTATCTATCCATCACATGGATTGACAAATCCCGCTCTTGTAAAAATACTCCTCAACATATCTCAACGGAATACCCAAGATACAACCGTTATGGCCAGCATATTTCAGTCAGGCGGTGGGATGTAAGTCAAAGCATCCGAGAAGATAGCAATTATCCAAGTACTCACGGTCAAAGGAACGGTCTACTACGTTCTGTAATTACAACACTGAACCTTCATAAGTTTGATCATGTTGCAATGCTTATGACAGGTAATGTTCATCACGTCACTCATCCAGTGAGGTGACATCCCAGTCAATAGACTTAATTGTACATGATCGCGAAACAACGGTCATTATGTTGACCATGAACTAGTTATTGATACATAGGCTAACTAGGAACGTTGGGTGTTTCTATACCACACATGTACCATTGTTTCACTGATACAATTCTAGCACGGTATGAAACTGGTTATGAACTTGCTTAGATATATTGGAATAATCAAATATTATTTGCCTCTAGAGCATATATCCAACAGTGGGTTCCTTTTTCAGGGAGAATTCGACGTTGATCTTGGTTGACACTGGTGTCGTGGTTGATGTCGATCTTGGCCTTGCGGGTGTGGGGCGGAGAGTACTATGTCGATTGACGTAGGTTCGGAGGCCTCCGAAGGCCAGCGCCGATCTGACAAGATTGACTGCAAGATCAGAAGGTGCGTGGTGAAGTCAAGGGACCCGACTAGATCGATCTCTTCTCGCGTCACTGATATATCGAGTGCCGATGACGGAGTCGCCGAGTTATCGACTGTCGATGATGGGACCACTGATACCATAAATCCAACTCACGTCTTTCCCACATACGGTGCCAATTAATGAGGGTGGACCTCGGCAAATCCCATGGTTAGATACCCTGGGTTGATTGAAGGGGAAGGAGTGTGTAGTTAGTGATATCATCGGCTAACAGGAGAAAGCGATTTACCCAAGTTCAGGCTCCTCGATCGGTAAAACCACTATTTCCTGCTCGATCTATGAAGGAGGTGTTTACAAAGGTGGATCCGGCGAGATTGCTCAAGCCAGGAGGTGTTGCTAGATGTATTGCGATGTCCCTAGACGCCCCCTCTCCCAGCCTTTATATACTAGGCTAGGTCCCGAGGAATCCGTCTAGGGTTATAGGAGATTTCCTATTATGCGCACTCATGTACGCCAACTCTTGGACTCCTTGTCGATCTTGGACTTCAAGTCGGTTCAATCCTCGGTGCCTCGGTGATACGTCCCAAACGTATCTATAATTTCTGCTTGCTCCATGCATGTTTTGTGTGAATTTGCCATCTTTTGCTTGAACTTTCATACACTTTTGAGCATATTTGGACTAACCTACTAACTCAGTGCACCCAGTTGCCAGTTGCTGTTTTCTGGTGTTTTTGTATTTCAGGTTTTCCGGCCATTAAAAGTGCTCCAAAAAATCCGAAAAAATCAGATAAAAAATCAGCGTCACGGAAGCTTCCGGAAACACCAAAGGAGCGAAGGGGGGCCACTACCAGGAGGCCAGGAGGGTCCCTGGTGCGGCCCCACCCTAGGCCGCGCCAGGAGGCCTCCTGACTGCCTGGTGGGTCCCCTCGACGCCCCCCTTCGCCTATATTTACCCCTCGGGGTGGAAACCACTAGGACGGACTCCTTTTTCGCGATCTCGCCTCTGTTCCGCCGCCGCTGCCGTTTCTAGATCGGGGCTGCCTGAAGAAGCTGCTCCGGCACCCTGCCGGGAGAAGCTACCCCCTCCGGGAGACCCTCCATAGCCATGGACGCCTCCCGTATGTACCGTGAGTAGTTTCCCTTGGGCCATGGGTCCGTGACCAGTAGCTATGTGATCTATCTCTCCCCTTTTGTGCTTCCACTTTCGAGTCCTCGTGAGTTGCCTCACATGATCGAGGCATCTATGTAATTTCTGTTGTTGCTATGCTGAGTTTGTTGGGATCTGATGGATTATGAGACTATGTTCAGATTGTGATGAGTAATATATTTGGTTGTTCTCTTTTATATTTTGTTCTTGAGTAAATTCTTGCATGTTCGCCGTTGCGGTATTTTCTTTGGCCAAGTATTTTATTTGCAACTCCAAGAGAGAGCGTTATGCTCGATTGTGGATTCAACCCCCTGATGTCTAGCTTGAGTGACAGAAACATGAGACTAGGGGATGTGCTGTTGCCACCAGGGATAAAACAACGGTGCTTGTACTTGCGGGTGCAAGGATTCTTTAACTTACTCAAAGTTCTTTTAATGCAGTTGTCTGTTGCTTTGAGTTTACACTTTGGGTGGGATTCACAACTTAATACCAGCGAGATGTTCTGGATAGATATCTCAAGGTGGATGATTCGTAGTAGATGCAGTTGGATTTCGGTCTACTTACCTTGTCGTACTGCCCATTGCTTTTGAGCCCTTCCTTTCTTTGCAGCATAGTTAGCATTGCGGTGCCTTCATAATCCTGTCAATTTCCCAACTGTGATTTGTTTACCTCGCTAGCACTTTTATCGTCTTTTGGGAGAGAGACATCACTAGTGAAATCACGTGACCTTGGTCCATCTTCATATCATTGTTTACACCCTTATTACCTTCAGTCTTTACTTTCAGTTACCACTATTATTATCTCTTGCGTTGATCCTTTGTAAACAGCAAGGCCGGAGGAATTGACAACTCCTTTGTACTCGTTAAGAGCAAAGTTATTTGTATCTGTGTGCAGGTCCAGGTGAGGTTAGCAACCTCGGCGCCATTGTTCACTTTACCACCTTCTTGTATCCTTTGGAGTCCTACGGGAGACAAACCTTGGTATCTTTGCCAAGGGAAAACTTGCCGCTGCACTATATATCCAACCCTGCACTTGGGGTAATCAACGAGGGCTTGAAGAGTATAACACTCTCTTGCCATCAGCAAGTTTTCTGGCGCCGTTTCCGGGGACTCCAGTCTACAAGATAGGGGAGTTGCACACTATCTTTTATCTTTGCTTTTTAGTCTTGTTAGTTTACCTTTCAGTTTTTATCTTTGTGTCCTTTATCAAAAAAAATAGTATGTTTAGTTCCTTACTTGCCAATCAATGTCTGACTTCGTTGAAACCAGATCTTATTGGCATGGAGGATTCACGGAGGATCAACAAAAGTGGTACAAGGAACACCGCTTGTCTCAAAAGGGGATACACTTATGGAAACAAATACACCAGTTGTATGAGTATGCTAGAAACTTGTGCTCAATATATAATATATCTTTCTGCAGGGATGAATCTTGTTGCTTTATGAGGCATAAACACCTTGCTTTCCAATGTGAGTACAATGATGATGAAACCTTAGCTTCTTATGCTAAGAGAAACTATGATTTTTATGATGTAGAGGAAATAGAAGAATTTGTTGCTTATAAGGGTGCCTATGAAATTACGTCTCTTCTTAAAAATATTGATGATGCCCCTTACAAATCTGAGAGTCTTGCTATACTTAACTATTGTTTGGAAAACTACGATGCAAATTATTATATTACTGATCATCTTGAGAGAATCTCTCCTCCAAAGGAAGAGACTAATGTTGTGCACGACTCTATAGAAGAAGAAATTACTGAACCTGAAAGCTCCTTGGATGAAGAAGAGGAGGAGAGTGACGAACAAAAGGAAGAAGAATGGAGCCATCCATGTCTACCTTCTAATGAGAGTAACTCTTTGACTCTTACCTTATATGAGTATTACGATCCTATGGATTCTTTTGAAATATCCCTTTTTGATGAATTTGATGCCTTCTATACTTTTGGCCAAGATGCCACTATGGATGATGCTTACAAAGATGAACTCTCTATAGTTCCTTATGTTAAGCATGAAATTGTTGATATTGCACCCACACTTGATTGTCCTATTATCCTTTTGAAATCTCCAACTCATATTCCGAAGAATGTTGCTCTTATCAAGGCTCAATGTGATGGGTTGCATCTATCTTATCATCCTAAAAACCGTGTTGAAAACAATACACGTGTGCTTGTAGGTCATGAACAACATGATTTATGTGATAGTTATATTCTTGATGTTGTTCATGATGCTACTGAAAATTACTTTGAGAGAGGAAAGTTTGGTTGTAGAAACTTCCATGTTACAAAAACACCTCTCTTCATGTTGAAAGTTTTGAAGTTGTTCTTGTTCTACCTTCCTATGCATGCCACTTTGTGCTTCTTTGATTTATTCTCTTACAAGATGTCTATGAATAGGAAGTGGCTTAGGCTTAAATGTGTTTCACATTTACTTCTTGATGCTCTCTTTTGCTTCAAAATTCTTATTCTTGTGAGAGCATTGTCAGAACCCTCTGTTAGGTAATGTGCTAGGATCAAAGTCATCTTGCATCATGTTAAAATTTTCAAAATAAGTCATTGAAATCAAATTCAAAAGAAAAATGGGAGAAGGAACCCCCCCAGTTGAATTAATTCAAAAGGCCAGATAAAAATCTTCTCCAAAAATTCATGTTAGATTTTTGAAAAGTCTTATAAATGAGTGTGATCACATATCAAGTGATGTGGGACCCACCCCATGCTCATGGATTTTTCAAATATTCAAACAGTGCCTTGTAATTAATCAAATACCCCTATTTGATTTAAAGTTCAAATAATTTGAATTTAAAAAATGTTCAAACTTTACAAGTGGCTAACCTAGTATATTGTGATGCCACATAAAAAGTTTCAGCATTTAATAAAATGGTTTTCTATTTTTTTAGCTAGCCAAAACAAATGCCAGAAAAGAAAAATAAGAAAAAGAAACAAAGGAACTTACCTGGCTTCTGGCCTGTTGGCCCACTTACCTGGCCCAACCCAACCCACCAGGGGCAACAGGGTCTTCTCCCTCTCCCCACACCTCCAAGAAGCTCGCTGGAGAGGCCGAGCACGCCGTGGACGCCACCTCGACGTCCAAGGGCTTCCAGGCCTCCCCGTGCCCTCACCTCGTGCCGTGGAGACCCGCCTCGAAGCCGCTCATCCATTCCCCCCCTCCTGGCTCGCTCTCCACTCCTCCCTCGCCGATTTCTTCCTCCACCCGAGAGCGCCGTCGTTCGCCGTCGTGTACAAGCGTGGCCAGTGGACCTGTCAAGCTACGCCGTCGTGTCCTTCAAGTTCCTCATCGTCGACTACTCTGAGCTGCAGAAGGAATCGAGCCGGGAAGCTCCACCAACGACGTCCCCTTCAAGCTCTCGCCGCCGGCCACCGTGAAGGTCTTCGTTAAATTCCCCGCCGCTGTGACCTCCCCGACTCCAACGACTACCTCGTCCTGATCCCTGTGATCTGGTGAGATTTTTCCCCCAAGATCTCAGAGCCCCGCAGCCCCTCTAGCTGGATCCGCCATGGGAGCCGAGCACGGCCTCCGCCATGGGTGAGCTCGAGGTCGCCCCTGTGCTCCTCCGTCTCAACCAGGACGCGCGTCGTGTTCCTCTCCACCCCAGCGTTGCAACGCGCTGCTCCCTGGTCGTCTTGGTGCACGGAGTCGACGCCGGCGTCTACACCGAGCCACGGCCGCTGCAAAAGCTCAACGCCGACGAAGATTCCGGCCACCCCCGCGGCCTTGCTCTGCTCAGCTTGACGCGGACGTGCACGGGCTTTCTTCTGGTGGTCTCGGCGCTTCTTTTGGACCACGGAGCCGCCGTCCCGTGTGTCGCCGCCATGCTGTAAGGTCGCCAGCGTTTAGCCGCCGGAAGCCCGCCGACGTGGCAGTGATTAGGGGCTTAACCCCACCTGGGTTAAGTGACCCTGGGTCACTGACAATGGGCCCTGGCCCCCCCTTAATCCCCTGGTTAGTTTAAACTAACCGGGATTTTAATCAGAGAGGCTGAAAACCCTGGCCCACCAGACAGCCCCCCCTGACGTCACCCTTGCGCAAGCCTGACGCAGTAATTGAATTTCCAGAATAAAAAGAAATCAGAGAAATTCCAGAAAATCCAGGAAAAGGCTGAAACTTTGGAAATTCATAGAAAATTCATATTACCTCCAAATTTAACAAATAATATATGAAAAATGATCAGGAGAAAATAACCTATCCAAATTTACAACTTTAAACTATGTTTGAGTTGAATTTAAAATGTGACCAGTAGCATTTTCTATTTGGTTTAAATGGAATTAAATCAAATTCATTTCAAATGCTTTTGCAATTTGAACCATATCAACATACCACATTATACTTGAACTTCAGAGGCTTATCATACACATTTCAAAATGGTTTAACTTGATCAAACAATGTCATATGCAACTTGGATAAATTGGAAATCATGTGTGGAGTTTAAATTTGCAAATTCATTTGCAAATACCCCATTTAAGTGGAATTGCTTCACACATCAAAGCATATACATCAAGTTTCAACCTTCAACCATGTGATTGTGCATTGTATTTACGTTGCTACCTTGTTTGTTGTTTGTCGAGTAGAGGTGGAACCGGAACAGGAGGCTTCCCCCTTCGTTGAAGACCCCGAACCCGAACCTCGTCAGCAAGGAAAGAAAACCCCCATTGATCATGTCGATAAAATCCCACTTCCCTCTCATGTCTCGCTTACGCATTGTATAGGATGATTACCATGCTACGTTTCTACCACATAGATGAACCCATTCCTTTGCATGACCTATCATTTTTCACAGTAGTAGGCAAACCACAATCCTAGCAAATGTAGGAGTTGATTGATATCATGTGGCCCCTGCAATTGTTTTTGCTTATTGCATGCTTAGAGTGATACCATGATGTTACTGTTATGTGAGTCGGGATGGTAGTGATCATGATGATGTTGGTGGAAAGGTGTTGGTGAATCTACCCTAATACAAGGTGAACGATGAGAGGTTGTTAGGAGTACACAGTGGGTTGTCTCGTTGAACACCGCCCTAAGTCCGATTTCTTGTGTGGTGATCCAAGATGAAGAGTACAACCACACATTGGGCTCACTGACCCCTCTCAACCTATGAACTCATCCCTTTCGATGTCCAGATGACGCAGTAGTTCGGAGTTCTGGTAGGCTTGTGGCCTGGCTGCTAAGTGAGAGAACGGCTCAACCGAGACCGGCTTATGCACCACGCACACATCACCTGGGTCCACTTCGGTAAACCGGCCGGGTTCACGATAGTGGTAGCCAACCCAGGTAGGCGGCTTTCTTGGACTAGATGGGCTGTGAGGTAACAGTTGTGGTGAGCATCCTCGCTGACACCCCTTGAATGGTGTCGAGTACAAAGGCGGTAACTGATGATCATGTGTGTGTAGAGGTACACCCATGCAGGGTTAACAAAACTATTCGAATAGCCGCGTCCGCGGTTAAGGACTGCTTGGAAAGCTTAGCTTGATTATTAGACAACTTGAACTGGATACTTTTAAAATACACCAAGATAAGTGTGAGTGCTATGGCGTGCTTTCTCGTGGGGAAGTCGAGGAAGGCACCATAGTGGTGTAATTGGTTGGAGAAAGTAGTGGACTCGTGTACGCTTCTTACCTCAAGTCTGGTACTCGTAGTTCAGGACTAGCCAAGTCAAAGATGGCATTTCTGCAATTGAACCCCACCTCCCTTTACCTTGATACATGTGCATGAGTAGTATAGCTCCTATGTAAGTCTTGCTGAGTACGACTTTGTACTCACGTTTTCTTATTCTATGTTTTAGATGAACCCACTGACCCCGAAGGTGGCTTCTTCATCGAGCTCGACGACTGAAGACCAAGCTAGTCTAGTCCCAGTCAGACGACTGGTTCCCTCGTGGAGGGCTTGTGTTTAAATAAGGCTTCTTAAGTCATTTGTTAAACTTGTCTGTACTCAGACATACTTTGCTTCCGCTTGTTTGTTGTAATGTTGGATCACATGCTTGTGATCTCTGTGTGCACTCTGTGAGAGTTATCAATAAAATGTATACTTTGTAGAGAATTGCAATGATACCTGCTGTTCATACAAGGCATGTGTGTTGCATGTATGTTTATAACATGCATGTATTTGTATGGGTTTTCGAGACCTTAGTTGTGATCTGGCTGGCGGTCTTTCCTACACCAAGTGGCCCTTAGATGTGCGCAGCTTGGGGCATCGCGATGCGATTGCTCGAGACTCCGTCTCGTGCACACTTTATGGTATGATCGAGCCCGCCCTAGACCCCGACTAAGTGATCGGGCTGGAGTAAGTCTATGTAAGAGTTATGAGATAGTCGATAGTATGGTTGAGGCGACTTGTCTGTGAATATGGGAGTTCATCACCCATATCATTAGACTTGTGTGCGGACGATGAGGACCCATCTCAGTTGATCATCCGGCCTGGATGGGATACCCCTCACGTACGATGCTTTCCGAGAACGTTCTGTGCTTGGCCTTGTCTGCTTAGACAAGTGGGTGCGGTTCTCGGCTCTCCATATGACTATGTCGTAGCGGGACTTGCATACGCTAACCCCGGGTCCCGACAAACATCTTCTATAATCTTTAAGCCTAGCTAATGGCTTTAAAGAAGCGCTTTCGGGAGGCAGCCCGCAAACGAATTTAGGTTTTTCTTTTTGCTTTTTTTCTGTTCTTAGTGGTCTTGATGATTGTTACTACTGTGGCAACATCATTGTATCTTTACTTTTCAAGCTTTGTGCCAAGTTTAGCATCATACGGCAAGGGAAGTAAAAGTTGTGACATGCTGTCCAGAAAACAGATTCTGTCCTCGTGACTAGAAAAATCAGAGAAAAATGCCAGTTCATCTTTTTGAGCTGATTTTTTTACACAGCATGCTCTATACAATTACGAAACTTCTGTATGTTCTGAGTTTTTTGATTTCAGTTGCAGAAGTACCTCTAAAAAATTCGTTTCTATCTGCTGTTCTGTTTTTCACAGATTCTGCCACGTTTTGTCTCTCTTCACTTTTGCAAACCTTAAGCTTTCTTTTTCTTTGCAAAAACCTTTTGGAAATCTTGGGAAACAGTAGCTCTTCAAGTTTATCTTTATTTCCAGTAGAGGAAAAATTATTTTATTAGGGTACTAACCTCTCTAATCAGCCTACAATGAGTTATGTATGAAGGGAGTTTTCAAGTGCGCGATGGAGGATGATGAAAGAAGATTCAGGAGGGTCAAACGCTCGAGCTTGGGGATGCCCATGTGCACCCCCAATAAATATTCAAGGAGACTCAAGCGTCTAAGCTTGGGGATGCCCCCATGCATCCCCTTCTTCATCAACAATTATCAGTTCGTCTCTCGTTGCACTATATTTTTATCACTTCATGCATTATGTGCTTTTCTTGGAGCGTCTCGCTCTTAGGTTTTGTTTTAAGTTTTCTTTTTCTTTGTTTTCTGTAGTAACAAGTTAGATCCCAGCTTACTTTCTTTTGTGTGGGAGAGATTCACGCTCCGCTTGAACTAGAACTCCTCATAGGATTTGCATGCTTATTCTTTTAGCTGTGAGTTGTTCTTTTTCTTTTCTTAGCTGTTGTTCTGTTTAGTTGTAGTGCTTTAGTTTTTCTAGAGATTTTTTTTTGCTTTAGGTTGAACTTTCTATAGGTTGCATGTTTTATCTTGTTAGAGAGTTTGCCTGTTGCACTGAGTTATGTGTATTGACTGAAAGTAGGTAGTTAAAGTTGCCATTCTCTTTGTAGTAGTAACTTGCAATAGTTTTGAGGTTTTGACTAGAGTAATGTGTGAACTTATGGTGTCAAGAGCTCCTGCCTATTAGTGATAGATGTCGTATTTTGGGCAATCCGTGTGTTTTTCGAAAACCAAAAACCCCTGTTGAGAACTCTAGCTACTAGATGGATCACTAACCTCTGGAGGGTTCGAATATTATAGTACACTCACGTACCATGAGTCGAGGATGCGCAAGGATAACCAAACCCCCATACACTCCTCCTCGGGGTACCTGTCTCTTTGTGAACCTCCTGATTAGATTGAGAGTTACCGATAATAAGTGCATGAGTTCTTCGGACTAATGTGAGTATTTGAAAGTTGACACTTCCACCCACCTATACTTTTTCTAGCCTCTTCGGTACCGTGCATTGCCCTTTCTCACCTCGAGAGTTGGCGCATACTTCGCCGGTGCATCTAAACCCTTGGCACGATACGCTCTGTCATCATAAGCCTCCTTATATCTTTCCTCAAAACAGCCGCCATACCTACCTACAAGGAATTTCCATAGCCTTTCCAAGATACATTGCCATGCAACATCCACCTTCTCATGACTTGATCTTCATGTCATACATGCTACTTGCTTGATTGATGAGCCGCATGCTAGTTGGGCCTTGCCCTAATCATTGCTACATGATGCGCTAGTATCATTGCATATCCTGCTATCCTGGCAGAAGCATACATTTGCATCATGATAGTTACATTTTCTTTATGTGAGTACTTTTGTAAAGTGTGAAAGTTCTCCTATATTCTTGTAAAATATAGAGTATTGCCCCTAAAGTGAGGAAAAGGTCCCAAAGAGGACAAAATCAAAAGATCCCAAAGAGGAAAAATGAGAGTTAAATAGAAAGAGCCATTGAGGCCACCCAAAAAATAAAAATAAAGAGAAAAAAAGAGAAGGGGGCATACTACTATTCCTTTTGAGAGATCCACACTAGTACTTCATCTCCTATCCCTTGTACTCCATAGAGATCATCATCATGCATATAGCTATGTGGGGACCCTTCACACTATAGAACTTGGCTTGTATATTCCAATGATGAGACTCCTCAAACGAGCTCTAGGTCTTCTTGAGCAAGAAAGTTAGATGCACCCCCACTAGTTCCCTTGGAGAGCTTTTAGCTCACATGTGCATCCGTTGTATGGCAATCCCTACTCCTCACATCATATCTATCATATGGCCTTCTCTCGCCTATGATTGTCCTCACTGATGTGAGACTTTCACACCTTTTTGTCTTCCTCCTCCACCTTCTTTCTGTTTCTCCTTTTAGTTGTCAACTTTATTGCTCACGCTCATCCATTGCATGAGTGCTCAAAATATCAAAAGGGAGTGGATCAGTTTGAATTGTACCTCACTAGTGGTCTGGGGATGAGTCCAGATAAGAATCCAAAGGAGACCAAGTGTGAAACTTTAGTAGATAGTTGTTCTCAACAACCTTATTTTTTCTCTCGTATTTCCCTATCCCTTGCTTGCACGCAAACACCATCTGGAGACATTCGAGTCACGGACAGCGAGAGCTCTTGCACCTTTTGTTCTTTTGTTGCTTGTGTCAATGCTAATATAGACTCTTGCTTGTTAAGACTTGAATTGAATTGCATGCTTTGATAGCTTTACTTAAAAGTCCTTTTATGGTTGTGTGGCATGTCACCACAGAAATTATGCTTGTTATCATTTACCTACTCGAGGACGAGCAGGAATTAAGCTTGGGGATGTTGATACGTCCCAAACGTATCTATAATTTCTGCTTTATCCATGCATGTTTTGTGTGACTTTGCCATGTTTTTCTTGAACTTTCATACACTTTTGAGCATATTTTGACTAACCTACTAACTCAGTGCACCCAGTTGCCAGTTGCTGTTTTCTGCTATTTTTGTATTTCAGGTTTTCCGGCCATTAAAAGTGCTCCAAAAAATCCGAAAAAATCAGATAAAAAATCAGCGTCACGAAAGCTTCCGGAAACACCAAAGGAGCGAAGGGGGCCACCACCAGGAGGCCAGGAGGGTCCCTGGCGCGGCCCCACCCTAGGCCGCGCCAGGAGGCCTCCTGGCTGCCTGGTGGGTCCCCTCGACGCCCTCCTTCGCCTATATTTACCCCTCGGGGTGGAAACCCCTAGGACGGACTCCTTTTTCGCGATCTCGCCTCTGTTCCGCCGCCGCCGCCGTTTCTAGATCGGGGCTGCCTGGAGAAGTTGCTCCGGCACCCTGTCGGGAGACCCTCCATAGCCATGGACGCCTCCCGTATGTACCGTGAGTAGTTTCCCTTGGGCCATGGCTCTGTGACCAGTAGCTATGTGATCTATCTCTCCCCTTTTGTGCTTCCACTTTCGAGTCCTCGTGAGTTGCCTCACATGATCGAGGCATCTATGTAATTTCTTCTGTTGCTATGCTGAGTTTGTTGGGATCTGATGGATTATGAGACTATGTTCAGATTGTGATGAGTAATATATTTGGTTCTTCTCTTTTATATTTTGTTCTTGAGTATATTCTTGCATGTTCGCCGTTGCGGTATTTTCTTTGGCCAAGTATTTTATTTGCAACTCCAAGAGAGAGCGTTATGCTCGATTGTGGGTTCAGCCCCCTGATGTCTAGCTTGAGTGATAGAAACATGAGAATAGGGGATGTAATGTTGCCACCAGGGATAAAACAATGGTGCTTGTACTTGCGGGTGCAAGGATTGTTTACTTTACGCAAAGTTCTTTTAATGCAGTTGTTTGTTGCTTTGAGTTTACACTTTGGGTGGGATTCGCAACTTAATACCAGCAAGATGTTCTGGATAGATATCTCAAGGTGGATGATTCGTAGTAGATGCAGTTGGATTTCGGTCTACTTACCTTGGCGTACTGCCCATTGCTTTTGAGCCCTTCCTTTCTTTGCAGCATAGTTAGCATTGCGGTGCCTTCATAATCCTTTCAATTGCCCAACTGTGATTTGTTTACCTCGCTACCACTTTTATCGTCTTTTGGGAGAGAGACATCACTAGTGAAAATCACGTGACCTTGGTCCATCTTCATATCATTGTTTACACCCTTATTACCTTTAGTCTTTACTTTTAGTTACCACTATTATTATCTCTTGCGTTGATCCTTTGTAAACAGCAAGGCCGGAGGAATTGACAACTCCTCTGTACTCGTTGGGAGCAAAGTTATTTGTATCTGTGTGCAGGTCCAAGTGAGGTTACCAACCTCGGCGCCATTGTTCACTTTACCACCTTCTTGTATCCTTCGGAGTCCTACGGGGGACAAACCTTGGTATCTTTGCCAAGGGAAAACTTGCCGCTGCACTATATATCCAACCCTGCACTTGGGGTAATCAACGAGGGCTTGAAGAGTATAACACTCTCTTGCCATCACTCGGGTGGACCTAGTTGGCTGATCTTGGGCCTCCCAAGGCTTCTAGTGGGCCACCGGTCTTGACACGCGCCGGATACCTGATACGTCCAAAATGCATCACTATTTTATATCGTAATTCGTCCTTATTCATTGATGTATTTCACATTACGATGATTTCCTTATGTTGTTTTGTCTTGTTTTACACAGTTTCTAACTTTCCGGTGCTGAAGCAGCAGACGCAGGATTCAGCGGTAAAAAGTGGACGCTGAGTTGCTGAAGAAGAACACCTCCAAATTACCTCAAAATCTAGGGAGGGTGTTTTTGACAGAATTGACGAAGACACGCAAAAGAGGGACCAGAGGGGGGCCACAGGGTGCCCAGGCGGCCACCTGGCGCGGCCCCCACCCTGGCCGCGCCGGGAGGGCGTCTGGAGCCCTGGGACCACCCTAGGCTCCCCCCTCTGGCATATATACTCTTCGTCATCCCGAAACCCTAAAAGAGGAGTTTTTATGGAGTTCCGGCGCCGCTCCTTGGCGGAAACTTACAGAGAAGAAAAGGGCTCTCCGGCGGGAAGATTCCGCCGAGGAGATCACCTCCCGGAAGGGGAGATCGTCACCATCGCCATCACCATCGTCACGGGCATCATCGAGATCATCATCGAGATCATCATCGACATCATCCCCTACATCAGCACCATCTTCATCTTCATCCAATCCCATCTCACGATTGCAACTTGCGTTGTAACTCGTACTATCTATCCTCTCTACTCTACCGGTGTTGATTACTACTTTGTGGTGAATGCTATTGAGTTTTGTTGGAGAAATATCATTATGACCAGATTGTTTACCACCTATTTATCACCTCTGATCATGATCTCTTTTATGTCTTGTGAGTAGTTACTTTAGTTCTTGAGGACATGGGAGAAGTCTTGTTGTTAGTAGTCATATGATGTTGAAGTAATATGTGTTGTTTGATATTTAAGTTGTGTTGTTATTTTCCTAGTGGTGTTGTGTGAGTCGAACACTCAATACTTCGCCTTATTAAGGACCTAGGGGAATACATTGTGTATAAAGAATGCTTACAGTGGGTTTCCGGAGTGACAGAAACCTGAACCCCAGTTTGCACACTTTTGCACAAGGGAATAATGGATCCTTGATCGTATTGTTATGGTTAGGCTTTGCCTTAATTTCTACCTTGTATTTGCGGATTCTTGCAAGTTGTTTAATCATAAGAGTGCACTTATCTTAGTCTAGGAGGTGTGCTAGTATAGATCCACCCACTCAACACTTATCAACACAAAGCATGTTATCAATGCGGAATATGGCGAAAGCGCATGACTACCTCTCCATGTGTCCTCAAGAACGCTTTAGTCTTTATAAGTTCAGTTGCCAGGCTTATCCTTTGCTCAAAAGGATTGGGCCACCTGCTGCTCCTCAACACCATTTACTTTGCTTGCTTTTGTCTTATTTTTGCTTATACCGAAAACTCCTAAAAATTTATCTTTCAGTGCTTGCAGATATTCGTTGCCCAAAGTCACTTATCAATACCTTTCGCTCCTCATTGGGTTCGACACTCTTACTTATCGAAAACACTGCAATAGATCCCTTACGGTTGTGGGTCATCAGTACCCTCATGTAAAGGAGTCGTGGGGGTATTCCCTCGTAACATAGTGATACGTCCCAAACGCACATATAATTTCTACTTGCTCCATGCATGTTTTGGGGTGATATTGCTATACTTTTGATGCACTTTCATATACTTTTGATCATATTTGGATTAACCTATTAACTCAGTGCACCACAGTGCCAGTTCCTGTTTTCTGCTGTCTTTTTATTTCAGGTTTTCCCATTACTTAAAGTGTCGAAAAAATTACGGGAAAATATATAAAAAAATCAGCGACACAGAAGCTTCCAGATGCCCTAAGGGGTCTGGGGGACCCACCTGGTGCCTAGGCGGACAGGGGTCGCGGCCCCACCCTAGGCCGCGCCAGGGGGCCTCCTGAACCCCCTGGTCCACCCCTAGATGCCCCCTTCGCCTATATTTACCTCTCGTCCCGAAACCCCCGAGGACATAACCCTTTTTGCGATCTCCCATCTGTTCCGCCGTCGTCCCGCTTCCAAGATCGGGCTGCCAGGAGACCCTGTCCCGGCACCCTTCCGAAGGGAGTATTGATCTCCGGGAGCTTCTCCACAACCATGGACGCTTCACAGATGAGCCGTGAATAGTCCACCTTGGACCATGGGTCCATGATCAGTAGCTATGTGATGTCTTCTCTCCGCCTTTGATCTTCATTGATTAGACCTTGTGAGTTGCCCTACATGATCAAGGCACATATGTAATTTTTTCTACTGTTGCTATGTTGAGTTTGCGGGGATCTGATGGATTATGAGATTATGTTTAGATTGTGATGAGTAATATATTTGGTTCTTCTCCTTTTGTATTTATATTCTTGAGTAATTCTTGCATGTTCTCCGTTGCTGTTTATTACTTTGGCCAAGTGGTAGATTGTAACTCCAAGAGGGAGCATTATGCATGATTGTGGGTTCATTCCCCCTGATGACTAGCTTGAGTGACAGAAACATGAGTCTAGGGCATGTGTTGTTGCCCCAAGGGGGAAAACAATGGTGCTTGTACTTGTGGGTGCAAGGATTATTTACTTTACGCCAAGTTCTTTTAATGCAGTTGTCTATTGCTTTGGGTTTACACTTTGAGTGGGGCTCGCAACTTAATACCAGCGAGATTTTCTGGCTAGATACCTCAAGGTGGATGATTAGTGAGTAGATGCAGATGGATTTCAGTCTACTTGTCTTGGCGTACTTCCCATGCTTTTGAGCCTCTTCTTTCTTTTGTAGCATAGTTAGCATTGCGGTGCGTTTTTAATCCTGTCAATTGCCCAGCTGTAATTTCTTCACCTTTCATAGCTGTTTATCGTATTTTGGGAGAGAGACATCACTAGTGAACTTCATGGGACCCCGGTCCATATTTCCACCATTGTTTACCCTAAATTTACTTCCTGTTTTACTTTCTAGTTGCAATTATCACTACCGTTATCTCTTGCGTTTGATCCTTTGTAAACGGCAAGGCTGGAGAGATTGACAACATCTTTGTACTCGTTGGGAGCAAAGTTATTTGTTGAGTGTGCAGGTCCAGGTAAAGTAAGCAACCCTGAGGTTGTGAACGGTGCCATTGTTCACCTTACCACGTACTTGTCATCGTTGGAGTCCTACTGGAGACATAAACCATATCCTGTATGTTAGGGGAAATCTGTTGCTACGCTACATTTCACCTTCCACTTGGGGTAACCAACGAGGGGCGAGAATCATTTCCTCGCTAGCATCAAGAAAATTTCTAGCGCCGTTGCCGGGGACTCCACTCTTAAAGATAGGGGAGTTGCACACTATCTTTTATCTTTGCTTTTTAGTCTTGTTAGTTTACCTTTAAGTTTTTATCTTTGTGTCCTTTATCAAAAATCACAAAAAAATTGCTTGTCATGCTAGCTTCTACTATTATGGGTTCCACTGAAAACACAAGTTGTGTGACTTCACTAGTCACAACAACAATGACTTTATCTGCACTCCTATTGCTACACCTTATACTTCAGCAGCTTCTTATGAAATTAAACCTGCTTTGCTGAACCTTGTTATGAAATAACAATTCTTCGGTGCTAGAGATGATGCTGCTTTACACTTGAATAATTTTGTTGAGCTTTGTGATATGCAAAATTATAAATAAGTAGAAAGTGATATTGTTAAGCTTAAGATTTTTCCTTTCTCCTTAAGAGGAGGAGCTAAAATTGGGTGTTAATCCTTGCCTAGGAATAGCATAGATTATTGGGATAAGGTGCAAGGATGTTTTTATTGGGAAGTACTACCCACCTGCTAAGATTATCCAATTGACGAGTAATATTATGAATTTTAAGCAATTGGATAATGAACATGTTGCCCAAGCTTGGGAACGTATGAAATCTCTTGTTAAGAATTTCCCTACGCATGATTTGACTACTTGGATGGTTATCCAGACTTTTTATGCACGCTTGAACTTTACCTCGCGGAACCTGTTAGATTCCGCCGCGGGAGGAACCTTTATGTCAACAACACTTGGTGCTTCCATGAAACTACTAGATGAGATGATGACCAACTATTCCCAATGGCACACCGAAAGAACTCCAACAGGTAGGAAGGTAAACTCTGTCGAGGAGAAATCCTCCCTACATGAAAAAGTTGACTTGATCATGTCTTTACTTACCAAGTAAGTTCCTATTGATCCTCATGATGTTGCTTTAAATTCCTTGGTTTCTCAAGAACAAGTAGATGTGAACTTTATCTCTAGAAACAACTTCAACAACAATGCTTATAGGAGTAACTTTGGTAGCAATCCTAGACCGTTCCCATCCAACAACTATGGGAACAACAACACTTATCCTAGCACCAAGAACTCCACTTCTAAATTAGAGAGCATGCTTGAGGAATTTATCACTACCCAAAAAGCCTTCAACAAGAGTGTAGAAGAGAAATTAGACAAATTAGATAGTCTCTCTTTGAAGGTAGACAACATAGCCCTTGATGTTGATATGCTTAAAATTAGAACTTATCCCCTCGATGAGAGGAAGACCACTCCTATAAATGCCATTCAAGTGCAAATTAATGAAAACATTAGGATGATGGCTAAACTTACAGAAAGATGGGCTAGAGAAAGGAGGAAGAAGATATAATTAAGAGCCTTCCTACACACCATACCATTGCTACTATCCAAGTCGTTGAGGATATCCAAACTTTTAGCACCCAACACACCCCTAGTACCTTTGGACCTATTAATGGTGATGCTATTACCTCAACCGTAGAAGAAGAAACTCCTATGAACATACATGATTTCAAACAAGTAAGCCTAAATGACACTACTACCACCTTACTTGATAGTAGTGACCTTGATTTTGATAGATGTACCCTTTCTGAAGTAATTAGTTTACTACACAAAATGTCTAGAGACCCCCACACTAGCACACTAAATCTTGCCCCCACAGATCATATCACCAATGCTCTCATTAAAGCTAGGGAGGAGAAGCTTAGATTAGAAGCCTACATACCTAGAAAGATAGAAGATGTTTGGGATCCTATGATCAAAATTCAATTGAATAGCTTCTCTTGCTTTGCTCTTTGTGATGTTGGAGCTAGTACCTCCGTTATGCCCAAAAAAATGTATGATATGTTTGAATTGAAACCTTTTGATCCTTGTTATTTTGGTGTTCACCTTGTTGATTCTTCTGTAAAGAAACCTTTGGGGAAGCTTGACGATGTTCTTATTATTTTCAATGATAATTATGTTCCCGTTGATTTTACTATTATGGACATTGAGTGTGAACCCTCATGTCCAATTATTTTGGGACGTCCTTTTCTTCGCACCGTTGGTGCTGTCATTGATATGAAAGAGGGGAATATAAGATTCCAATTCCCTCTCAAAAATGGAATTGAACACCTCCCTAGAAATAAGATTAAGTTACCTTTTGAGTCTGTTACACGGGCTAGCTATTCTCTTACACTTGATAAAACTTGATCTTTTTGTTTTGTGCCTAGCTCAAAGGCGTAAAAGAAGGCGCTTGTTGGGAGGCAACCCAAGATGTTTTTCCTTCTGTTTTTAGTGGTCTTGATGATTGTTACTATTGTAGCAACATCATTGAATCTTTATTTTCAAGCTTTGTTCCAAGTTTAGCCTCTGACTGCAAGAAAGTTCAAAAGTTGTGACGTGCTGTCCAGAAAACAGATTCTGTCCCTTGCCAGAAAAATTTGGCTAAAATCACCAGATCATCTTTTTGATCTGATTTGTTTTGACAGCGTGCCCTATACAATTAGCTTTCCTGCATCTGTTCTTAGTTTTTTATTTAAGTTGCATAAGTACTCCCAAAAAATTATTTACTGCCTGTTGGTTTGTTTTTCACAGATTCTGCCCTGTTTTGCGGTTTCCAAGTTTTGCAAATCTTGCGCTAGTTTTTTCTTTGCAAAATCTTTTTGGGAATCTTGAGAAACAGTAGATCTTCAAGGATATCTTAATTTCCAGTACATACAAATTACTTTATTATGGGTACTAACCTCTCTAATTAGCTTATGATGAGTTACTTATGAAGGGAGTTTTCAAGTGTGCGAGGGAAGATGATGAAAGAAGATCCGGGAGTGTCAAACGCTCAATCTTGGGGATGCCCACATGCACCCCCAAGAAATATTCAAGGATACTCAAGCATCTAAACTTGCGGATGCCCCCGTGCATCCCCTTCTCCATCAACAATTATCAGTTCGTCCTTCGTTCCACTATATTTTTATCACTTGATACGTTATGTGCTATGCTTGGAGCGTCTTGCTCTGTACTTTTTTCAGTTTTCTTTAGCTTTGTTTGCTATTCATAACAAGTTAGAACCCAGCTTTATTTGTGTGGGAGAAAAACACGCTCCACTTTGACCTAGAACACATCATAGGATTTTCATGCTTATCTTTCTTTGTTGTGTGTGTTCTTTATCTTTTCATAGCTGTTGTCATGCTTAGCTCTTAGTTTTCATTCTTATCTTTTTAAGAGCTTTTGTTTAGTTTGTTGCTGGAACTCTCTTGAGTCTTCATGTTTATGTTGTTTAGATAGTTGGCCTGTTGCACTGAGTTGTGTGTCTTGACTTGAAGTAGGTAATTGAGGTTGCGATTCATTTGTATTAGTAACTTGCAATAGTTTTGACGTATTGTTTTGAGTAATGTTTGAACTTTTGGTGTCAAGAGCTTTAGCCTATTAGTGATAGATGTCGTATTTTGGGAAATCCGTTTTTATTTTCGAAAAAGTAAAAAAAACTAGTTGAGAACTCTAGCTACTAGATGGATCACTAATCTTTGGAGGGATAAGATATTAGAGTACACTCACGTACCATGAGTCGAGGATGCGCAAGGATAACCAAACCCCCATACACTTCTCCTCGGGGTACTAGTCTCTTTGTGAACTTCCTGATTAGATTGAGAGTCACCGATAATAAGTGCATGAGTTCTTCGGACTAATGTAAGTATTCGAAAGTTGACACTTCCACCTCCTCGTATTTTGGTAGCCTCTTCACTACCGTGCATTTCCCTTTCTCACCTCGAGAGTTGGCACATACTTCGCTGGTGCATCCAAACCCTTGGCATGATACGCTCTGTCATCATAAACCTCCTTATATCCTTCCTCAAAACAGCCACCATACCTACCTATCAAGGCATTTCCATAGCCTTTCCGAGATACATTGCCATGCAACATCCACCTTCTCATGACTTGATCTTCATGTCATACATGATTTTTCTTGATCGATGAGCCACATGCTAGTTGGCCTTGTCCTAATCATTGCTACAGACGCACTAGTATCATTGCCTATCCTGCTACACTGGCAGAGGCATATATTTGCATACATCATGATAACTTCATCTTCTTTACGTTGAGTACTTTTGTAAAGTGTGAAAGATCTTCTATACTTATTGTAATATATAGAGTGTTGCCCCTAAAGTGAGGAAAAGATACCAAAGAGGAAAAATTAAAAGATCCCAAAGAGGACAAATGAGAGATAAATAGAAAGAGCCATTAAGGCCACCAAAAAATAGAAAAAATAGAAAATAAAAATAGAGAAGGGGGCACACTACTATTCCTTTTGAGAGATCCATACTCATACTCTCTCTTATATCTTGTACTCCATAGAGATCATCATACATGCATATAGCTATGTGGGGACCTTTACACTATAGAACTTCGCTTGTATATTCCAATGATGAGCCTCCTCAAAGGAGTTCTAGGTCTTCATGAGCAAGCAAGTTGGATGCACCCCCACTAGTTACTTAGGAGAGCTTTCCATAGCTCATATGTGCATCTGTTGCATGGCAATTCCTACTCCTCACATCATATCTATCATTTGGCTTTCTCTCGCCTATGATTGTCCTCATTCATGTGAGCCTTTCACACCTTTTTGTCTTGCTCCCCATCATTCCTCTCTTTGCCATCCTAAGTGTCAATTTTCTTGCTTACGCTCATCCATTGCATGAGTGCTCACAAAGTCAAAAGGGAGTGGATCAGTTTGATTTGTACCTGTCTATTGGTCTGGGGACGAGAAAAGATAAGATTCCAAAGAAGATTAAGTGTGAAACTTTAGTATATTGAGTTCTCAACTAAAAGAAATAGTATGTTTTTACTCTCTCGTAATCCCATCTCCCACTTCTTGCACGCAAACACCATTTGGAGACATTCGAGTCACGGACAGCGAGAGCTCTTGCACCTTTATGTTCTCATGTTGCTTGTTTTAATGCTAATATAGACTCTTGCTTGTTATGACTTGAGTTGAATTACATGCCTTGTTTTCTTTACTTAAAATTTCTTTTATGGTTGGTAGCATATCACCACAGAAATTATGCTTGTTATCATTTACCTACTCGAGGACGAGAAAGAATTAATCTTGGGGATGTCTATACGTCTCAAACGTATCTATAATTTCTGCCTGCTCCATGCATGTTTTGGATGATATTGCTATACTTTTGATGCACTTTCATGCACTTTTGATCATACTTGGACTAACCTATTAACTCAGTGCACCATAGTGTTAGTTCCTGTTTTCTGCTGTCTTTTTATTTCAGGTTTTCCCATTACTTAAAGTGCCAGAAAAATTCTAGGAAAAATATATAAAAAATCAGCGACACGGAAGCATCCAGATGCCCGAAGGGGGGCTGGGGGGACCCCCTTGGTGCCTAGGCGGCCAAGAGGGGCGGCCCCACCCTAGGCCGCTCCAGGGGGGCGCCTGGACCCCTGGTCCACCACTGGTTGCCCCCTTCGCCTATATTTACCTCTCGCCCAGAAACCCTTGAGGAAAGAACCTCTTTTTGCGATCTCCCCTCTGTTCCGCAGCCGCCTCGCTTCCAAGATCGAGGCTGCCAGAAGACCCTGTCCCGGCACCCAGACGGATGGAGGATTGACCTCCGGGAGCTTCTCCACCACCATGGACGCTTCCTGGATGAGTCGTGAGTAGTCCACCTTGGACCATGGGTCCATGATCAGTAGCTATGTGATGTCTTCTCTCCACCTTTCCTCTTCATTGATTAGACCTTGTGAGCTGCCCTACATGATCAAGGTACATATGTAATTCTTTCTGCTGTTGCTATGTTGAGTTTTCTGGGATCTGATGGATTATGAGATTATGTTCAGATTGGGATGAGTAATATATTTGGTTCTTCTCCTTTTATATTTATGTTCTTGAGTAATTCTTGCATGTTCTCCGTTGTTGTTTATTTCTTTGGCCAAGTGGTAGATTGTAACTCCAAGAGGGAGCATTATGCATGATTGTGGGTGCATGCCCCCTGATGACTAGCTTGAGGGACAGAAACATGAGTCTAGGGGATGTGTTGTTGCCACAAGGGGGAAAACAACGGTGTTTGTATTTGCGGGTGCAAGGATTGTTTACTTTACGCAAAGTTCTTTTTATGCAGGTTTTGTTGCTTTGCGCTTACACTTTGGGTGGGGCTCGCAACTTAATACCAACGAGATGTTCTAGATAGATATCTCAAGGTGGATGATTAGTGAGTAGATGCAGATGGATTTCGGTCTACTTGTCTTGACGTACTGCCCATGATTTTGAGCCTCTTCCTTTCTTTTGTAGCATAGTTAGCATTGTGGTTCGTTTTTAATCCTATCAATTGCCCAGCTGTAATTTATTCACCTTGCATAGTTGTTTATCGTCTTTTTGGAGAGATACATCATTAGTGAACTTCATGGGACCCCGGTCCATATTTCCACCATTGTTTATACCCTCAATTTACTTCCTGTTTTATTTTCTAGTTGCAATTATCACTACCATTATCTCTTGTGTTTGATCCTTTATAAACGGCAAGGCCGGAGAGATTGACAACCTCACTGTACTCGTTGGGAGCAAAGTTATTTGTTGTGTGTGCAGATCCAGGTAAAGTAAGCAACCCTGAGGTTGTGAACGGCGCCATTGTTCACTTTACCACCTACTTGTCGTCATTGGAGTCCTACTAGAGACATAAACCCTATCCTCTACGTTAGGAGAAATCTGCGGCTATGCTACATCTCATCTTCCACTTGGGGTAACCAACAAGGGGCGAGAATCATTTCCTCGCTAGCATCACATAGTATGACACTTTTGTACGAAGCATCATCCTATGAAGAACAAGCAATGCTTTCACATCAATCTATGATCTAAAAAATAAAATGCTAAGAATTTACCATGTATGGCTTGAAAAAGAATTTGTCCAACAAAAATCCATCGCAACCTATACAAAAATAATCTACAAAATAAAAAAATGTAAAATTTCCATTGTGATAAAAACCTATTGCACGATTGGAATCATGAGAATTTTTGCATGTACTAGTAAAAAAAGCAATGTCCAACATTTTTAAAATACAAAATTACCATGTTTCACACAGTATTATATTTGTGCTTAAGAAAAGACATCTCCAACATTGAAACAACAATTGCCATGTTTTAAAATGCGATGCCAACATATAATAATTGTTATGACACACAAATAACAAATAATATGTCACACAAAATAAAGAGTTGCCATGTACAATAAATAAGAATTGACATGTTTCATGAAATAATAATTACCAATACCCGTAAGGTACATATAAATGATAATTGCCATATCTCACATTTTTAAAAATTGACATTAGTCACGATTATTAGATATCACACAATTCAGTTACAATAAATGGTATGATTTGTAATTAACAAGGAAATATAATGTTTAGAAATAACTCTGATTTGTATTTTACTTTTTATTGGTGCTGTTGGGAAATCTGCATAGATAGGATTGCATACTTGGTTACCCGATGCAATAGAGGGTCGCAAACATGACAAAAAATCAAATTTTATGAAAATAGACAGAAATCTGAGCAAGTTACATGTAGAACACGTTTCAATCTGAGCTATCATTTGAACAATATAAGCATAGCTAAAATCGTACTTAATCATGCACTGAACCGGGCCTAAACAGTGAGCGTGAATAGCTATGGAAACACAGAATCGGTGGTTTGGGCGGAGGATAACAGAACGTCGCTCAATGCGAGAATATCTGTATAAAAACGTTAGGACGAAAAACACATGTTCCAAACGTCTTTGATAAGCTGACGTGATGCTTCCAGATTAATATAAATAAACTGGTGATGGATAGGACATTCGGGCGGATAGGTCACGAATCTGATGTATGATACTTTATCCTTAATCTATCGGTTACTGATGTTATCATATTCTAGAATGTTCACAATCTGATTGATAAGATCGAACACATCATCATAAAAGACCCATCATACAAAACATCAACAATGTAGCGTTTTTTTAACTCAAGTGCATAAACTAGCTACAATTACTTACTCAGTTTGATAAATATAGATTAGATCATTGATGGCGCGCGTTGGTACGCCCGTCTATTTGTACACTTTAATGGTACGAATTTTCATAAATATATGACCACATGAAACATATTAAATTTGCGTAAACATAGCCATATATTAGTTGGTTATCCAAAAAATATCATATCTATACTTCTTATAAAACAAAACCCCACTATAGATCATTTAAGTGTCTATCTCAACATGCAAGCTATCCACATCATCTATTCTCTTAACCAATCAATTATCCATGTCACCCACTTAGGTCATTCAAATTGTCTCTCTTCACATGCAAGTTATCCACATCATCTATTTCTTAGCCAATCAATTGTTCATATCATCTCAACTAATATGTTTATTAATCTCTATATGCAATCTCCATATCAACCATATTTTAATCATTTTATTATCCATCCTAATAATTTTAATACACACATGTGATGACGAGAGAGTTGACGGGTGCAACACCTCTCCTCATTGGTTACCCCAAGTGGAAGGTGAGATGTAGGATAACGACAAATTTCCCTCGGTGAAGATACCAAGGTTTGTCTCCAGTAGGACTCTGGAGATGATAAGTAGGTGTCAATGGCGCAATTGACATGGACCTGCACACAACACAAATAACTTTGCTTCCCAACGAGTACAGAGAAGTTGTAAATCTCTCCGGCCTTGCTATTCACAAAGGATCAACGCAACTGATAATAATGATAGCAGCTAAAAAGTAAAAATAGAAAAGTAAATGAGCATGTAAACAATAATGAGAATATGGATCGGGGTCCCGTGATGTTCACTAGTGATGTCTCTCTCCCAAAAGACAATAAAACTGTTATGCAAGGTAAACAAATTACAGCTGGGCAATTGACAGGATTAAAAACGCACCGCAATGCTAACTATGCTACAAAGAAAGGAAGAGGCTCAAAAGCATGGGCGGTACGCCAAAATAAGAAGACCGAAATCCAACTACATCTACTACTAATCATCCACCTCGAGATATCTATCCAGAACATCTCGCAGGTATTAAGTTGCGAGCCCCACCCGAAGTGTAAACCCAAAGCAACAGACAACTCCTTTAAAAATCAATTTGCGTAAAGTAAACAATCCTTGCAACCGCAGTTACAAGCACCGTTGTTTTCCCCCTTGTGGCAATAGCACATCCCCTAGACTTCATGTTTCTGTCACTCAAGCGTGTCATCGGGGGGCATGAACCCACAATCGAGCATAACGTTCCCTCTTGGAGTTACTACCTACTACTTGGACAAAGCAATAAATAGCAACGGAAAACAAAAATATAAAAGATAAGAACCAAATATATTACTCTATCACAATCTGAACATAATCTCATAATCCATCAGATCCCAGCAAACTCAACATAGCAACAAAAGAAAGATTACATATGTGCTTGGATCATGTAAGGCAGTTCATGAGGACTAAACCATGAAGAACAAAGAGGGGAGGAGAACATCACATAGCTACTGATCACGGACCCATGTTCCAAGGGAAAATGCTCACGGCACATCCGGGAAGCGTCCATGGCGGGGGGGGGGGGGGGAGCTCCCGGAGGTCAATCCTCCCTCCGGCAGGGTCCCGGGAAAAGGCTATTGGCATTCCTGATCTTGGAAGCGCGGCGGCGGCGGAACAGAGGAGAGATCGCGAAAAGGGTTCTGTCTTCAGAGGTTTTGCGTCACGGAGATTAAATAGGCGAAGGGGGAAGCCAGGGGGCCAGCAGGGGTCCAGGCGCCCTGGTGGCGCGGCCCAGCCCTAGGCCGCGCCACCTGGCCTCCTGGGCACCAGGTGGGGCCCCTTTGGCCCTACTTCGGGGTTCCGGAAGCTTCCGTTGTGCTGATTTTTTATGTGATTTTTCCTGGATTTTTGGAACACTTTTAATATGGGGGAAAACTGAAATAGAAAAACAGCAGAAAACAGGAACTGGCACTGTGGTGCATTGATTTAATAAGTTAGTCCAAATATGATCAAAAGTGTATGCAAGTGTATCTAGATCATAGCAATATCACACAAAACATGCATGGAGAAAGCAGAAATTATAGATACGTTTGGGACGTATCAACATCCCCAAGCTTAATTCCTGCTCATCCTCGAGTAGGTAAATGATAACAAGCATAATTTATGTGGTGACATGCTACCAACCATATAAGAACTTTCAAAAGTAAATCAATCAAGGTATGTGATTCAATTCAAGTCATAACATGCAAGAGTCTATATTAGCATTGAAACAAGCAACAAAAGAACATTAGGTGCAAGAGCTCTCGATGTCCGTGACTCGAATGTCTCCAGATGGTGTTTGCGTGCAAGAAAGGGGATATGGGAATACGAGAAAAAATTTATTTTTGTTGATAACTCAATCTACTAAATTTTCACACTTGGTCTTCTTCGGAATCTTATCTTGACTCGTCCCCAGACCACTAGCCAGGTACAAGTCAATTTGATCCACTTCTTTTAGATATTTTGAGCACTCATGCAATGGATGAGCGTAAGCATGAGAGTTGACACTTAGGATGGCAAAGAGACAAATATGGTGGAGGAGGGAGACAAAAAGGGTGAGAAAGGCTCACATCAATGAGGAAAATTATAGGCGAGAAGGCCAAATGATAGATATGATGTGAGGAGTAGGGATTGCCATGCAACGGATGCACATATGCGCTAAGAAAAGCTCTCCAATGGAACTAGTGGGGGTGCATCCAACTTGCTCGTGCATGAAGACCTAGAGCTCATTTTTAGAGGCTCATCCTTTTAATATGCAAGCCAAGTTCTATTGTGTGAAGGTACCCACATAGTTATATGCATGTATGATCATCTCTATGGAGTACAAGGATAAGAGGGAGTACTAGTGTGGGTCTTTCATAAGGATAGTAGTGTTGCCCCTTTCTCTCTTTTTATTTTCTTTTTCTATTTTTTCTATTTTTTGTATTTTTTGGTGGCCTCAATGGCTCTTTCTATTTAACTCTCATTTGTCCTCTTTGGGATTTTTTTAATTTGATCACTTTGGGATCCTTTCCTCACTTAAGGGCAACACTATAATTTACAAGAGGGTATATAAGATCTTTCACACTTTACAAGGTACTCAAACATAAAGAAGATGTAGCTATCATGATGTATGCAATGTATACCTCTGCCAGTGTAGAAGGAACATGTATGACATCAAGATCAAGTCATGAAGAGGTGGATGTTGCATGGCAATATATCTCAGAAAGGCTATATAAATGCCTTGATAGGTAGGTATGGTGGATGTTTTGAGCAAAGGTATAAGGAGGTTTATGATGACAAAGTGTATCATGCCAAGGGTTTGGATGTACCGGCGAAGGTGGATGCCAACTCTCGGAGCGAGAAGAAGGCAATGCACGGTACCGAAGAGGCTAGCAAATATGAGGAGGTGGAAGTGTCAACATTCAATACTTACATTAGTCCGAAGAACTCATGCACTTATTATCGGTAACTCTCAATCTAATAAGGAGGTTCACAAAGAGACAAGTACCCCGAGGAGGAGTGTATGGGGGTTTGGTTATCCTTGCGCATCCTCGACTCATGGTACGTGAGTGTACTCTAATATCCGATCCCTCTAAAGATTAGTGATCCATCTAGTATCTAGAGTTCTCAGCTAGTTTTGTAGGTTTTGAAAATAAACACGGATTTCCCAAAATACAACACCTATCACTAATAGGTGTAACACCCTCAGTGTCTGTAACAGTAATCACTATCACTGTTGACCATCACTGTTGTTAATCACTGTTGCTCATTATGCCATGGTCAATTTTGCATTTAATCATTTCAATAATCATGATGGTTGATATTAAAACCCATGTGCCATATATGCCTTGATCATCATGGTTCAAATGAAAATCAAAAAATCCCCTTTTCTTGATATTAAAACATTGGGAAAAAATAAACCTGGCCCAAAAATCTTGCAACCACTTTTATAAATTGCAGAATATTCAGTAGATCATATTAAAACTATAATGGGGTTTTTATTATGGAGTTAAACACTTTAAACAAATCCTAGCAGTAGCAAAACAACTATATTTGATGTTGTTAAAACTAGAAATAATTAAATTGAATTTATTTGGGATCCAAACTTTTTGTGGCACTTGTACAAAGTGCAACACTAATATATAAAACATTCACACATTTTATAAAAATGCTTAAGTAATTAAAACAATTACAAACAAAAAGGAAAAAAAGAAAAGAAAAACTAAAAAGAATCGGGCTATCTAACGCCCAGGGGCAAACCCCCCTCCCCTCCCACTGGGCCAAGCCCATCCCCACCTCCTCCCCTGTTTCCCCTGTTCACTCGACTCGGCCATGGCGACAGGGCGCCGTCGCCGCCGGACCACCTCGCGCCTCGGTCGCTACAGGCCGGCGGGGAGGATAAGAACGACCCGTCCTCTTTCCCCATGAACCCTAGATCGAGTGTGCCGTTCTCCCCATCTCCATTTTCGCCATTCTCTCTGCCCTCGAGCTTCCCGACCCTCCCTTGTACTGCGCTGCCGCCGCGCTCTTCCCCTGCTGATTCGTCGCTGGTGACCCTCCCCCCCCCCCGCCCCGAGACCTCTCCCCAATGCCACCACGGTGAGCTGCACGCCCGCTCCCTCCCTCTCCCTGTCGAATTGGCTCCCATGGACACCATGAAGAGCCTGGGGTCGCCGCCGAGGCCGCCTTGGCTGGGCGCGCCCTCGCCGTGCCTCTGTCCGTCCCCATCTCGCTCCGGCCGCGCCCAACCACGCACTGCACGCACACGCGTGCGACGCCGCTGCCGTGCTCCCGCACACCCCCGCCATGGCCGCCCTCACCGGAGCGACCTCCCGTGCTTTCCACGGTCGCGCGCCCCCCTGGGTGCTCCCAGGCGTGCCTCCTCGGGGTTGCGACCTCGCCGCGCCGGCAGCCGTCCAACCGGCCACCCCCGCCGCGGCTCACTCGCCCGGATGGCCTCGCTGCCGTCTGAGGACCTCGCCGTGCACACTGTGTTTGACGCCGGTGGGCTCGGGTTAAACCACGGGGCTAACTACCCCATGTATGCCACTGAGAATGGGTCCCACCCCCTATTGACCCCCTTTTTAATTAACTAGTGTTAGTTAATGAGTCAATGACAATGGGGCCCACCCACTGTTAATTAATTAAATGGGTTTTTTACTAAATATCTCTCTATAACCTGTGGGGCCCCTGCTGTTTAATTGCTTAATAAAGTTATTTAATTGTTTCTATGAGTATGACATGTGGGTCCACCTACTATTTAATTAAATTAAACTATTTTATTAACTGTGAGGCTGACTAGTGGGACCCACTGGTCAGGTTTGACCAGTCAACTACTGTTGGAATAATGTTATATCAAATAATAAAGATAATTCAGAAAATGATTTAAATTGTTTTAAACTTTGAAATTGAATATCTTTTAAATCGTAAGTCAAATTCAAAAACTTTATACATGAAAATTGACTAGAAAAATATAACGATTACCGAACCCGAGCATACCTAACCCGAGACTTTCCCCCTCCGGATCGTCTGTCCGGTAATTACCCGGAGCCAGTAAAATTGCCGGTTAAATTTCCGCTTCGCCTGCAACGTGTACCACCGCGTTAGTTCACCTCTAGCTTAACATTTTCCATACATGTCGGGACCCGGGGTTAGCGTATGCAAGTACAGTTAAGGCATAGTCATATGGAGAGCCGAGAACCGCACCCACTTGTCTAAGCAGACAAGGCCAAGCACTGAACATTCTCGGAAAGCATCGTACGTGAGGGGCATCCCATCCAAGCTGGATGATCAACTGTAATGGGTCCTCATCGTACGCACACAAGTCTACTGATATGGGTGGTGAACTCCCATATTCAAAGACAAGTCGCCTCAACCATATTATCGACTATCTCAAAACTCTTACATAGACTTACTCCAGCCCGATCACTTAGTCGGGGTCTAGGGCGGGCTCGATCATACCACAAAGTGTGCACGAGACAGAGTCTCAAGCAATCGCATCGCGATGCCCCAAGCTGCGCACATCTAAGGGCCACTTGGTGTATAAAAGACCGCCAGCCAGAACACAACTAAGGTCTCGAAAACCCATACAAAGACATGCATGTTATAAACATACACGCAGCACACATGCCTTGTATGAACAGCAGGTACCATTGCAATTCTCTACAAAGTGTACATTTTATTTATAACTCTTATAGAGTACACACAGAGATCACTTACGAGTGATCCAACATTACAACACAGAACGGAAGCAAATTATGTCTGAGTACAGACAAGTTTAACAAATTGGCTTAAGAAGCCTTATTCAAACATAAAGCCCTCCACGAGGGAACCAGTCTGCTGACTGGGACTAGACTAGCTTAACTTCAGTCGTCCAGCTCGATGAAGAAGCCACCTTCTGGGTCAGTGGCGTCATCTAAAACATATATTAAGCAAACGTGAGTACAAAGTCGTACTCAGCAAGACTTACATAGGAGCTATACTACTCATGCACATGTATCAAGGTAAAGGGAGGTGGGGTTCACTTGCAGAAATGCCAGCTTTGACTTGGCTAATCCTGAACTACGAGTACCAGACTTTGAGGTAAGAAGCGTACACGAGTCCACTACTTTCACCAACCAATACACCACTATGGTGCCTTCCTCGACTTCCCCACGAGGAGGCACGCCATAGCACTCACACTTATCTTGGTGTGTTTTAGAAGTATCCGGTTCAAGTTATCTAATAATCAAGCTAAGCTTTCCAAGCAGTCCATAACCGCGGACGCGGCTATTCGAATAGTTTTGTTAACCTTGCAAGGGTGTACCGCTACACACACATGACCATCATTTACCGCCTTTGATCTCGACACCATTCAAGGGGTGCCAGCGAGGATGCTCACCACAACTGTTATCTCATAGCCTATCTAGTCCAAGAAAGCAGCCAACTTGGGTTGGTTACCACTATCGTGAACCCGGCCGGTTTACCGAAGTGGACCCAAGCGATGTGTGCGTGGTGCATAAGCCGGTCTCGGTTGAGCCGTTCTCTCACTTAGCATCCAGGCCACAAGCCTACCAGAACTCCGAACTACTGCGACATCTGGACATCGAAAGGGATGAGTTAATAAGTCGAGAGGGGTCAGTGAGCCCAATGTGTGGTTGTACTCTTCATCTTGGATCACCACACAAGAACTCGGACTTAGGGCGGTGTTCAACGAGACAACCCACCGTGTACTCCTACACAGCCTCTCATCGTTCACCTTGTATTAGGTTCGATTCACCAACACTTTTCTACCATCAACACATGATCACTACCATCCCGACTCACATCACAGTAACAACATGGTATCATACTAAGCATGCAATAAGCGGTAACATTTGCAGGGGCCACATGATATCATTCAACTCCTACATTTTCTAGGATTGTGGTTTGCCTACTACTGTGACAAAAGATAGGTCATGCAAAGGAATGGGTTCATCTATGCGGTAGAAACGTAACACGGTGATCATCCTATACAATGCATAAGCGAGACATGAGAGGGAAGTGGGATTTTATCGACATGATCAAAGGGGTTTTGCTTGCCTTGCTGACGAGGTTCGGGCTCTGGATCTTCAGCGAAGGGGGTGATCTCTTGCTCTGGTTCCACCTCTACTCGACAAACAAAGCACGAAGTAGCAATCAATATGAATGCAATGCTCAAGCACATGATTGAATGTTGAAGCTTGAAGTATAAGTGTTGATGTGTGAGACAATTCCATTTAAGTGGAATATATTGCATTTTTAAATGCAAATTCAAATTCCACATTTGAATTCAACCTTAATCAAGTTATATATGATATAGTTTGATCAATTTGAATTAACTTCAAATGTGTATGATATGCCTCTGAAGTGTGGTTGATTTGCATCATAAATCCATGGTCCAAGTGGCAAAATCATTTGGTTTGAATTTGAATTAAATTCAAATAAACCAAATGACATATGCTACTGGTCCCATTTTAAATTCAACTCAAACAGATTTGAAAGTTGCATATTTGGAAAGATAATTTTCTCCTGATCATTTTTCATATATTATTTGTCCAATTTGGAGTTAATATGAATTTTCTATGAATTTCCAAAGTTTGGGGTAATTTCTGGATTTTCTGGAATTCTTTTTAAACAATTTTGATTTATTGCGTCAGCAGGGGAGTTTGACCAGTCAAACTGACAAAGGGGTCCCACCTGTCATCCACAGTGGGGGGTTAATCCCCTGATTAAAATTAACCCGAAGGGTTAATTAGTGGCTGGCCCCACCTGTCAGTGGCCCAATGGCCTAATTAAACAGGGGTTAGCCCCCCTAATTAACCTAGCCTACCGGCGGCTAGTCGCCGGCGGCACTGGACACGGCGGCGTGGTCGCCGGAGTGACCAAACGGCCACGGGAGAGCACGGGGAGGACGACATCTTGCTCCTTGAGGTCGTCCGCATCGGGTGGAGTCATCAGGGAGCCACGGGGATCACCGGAGCGTCATCGGCGACGAGCGGCGGCGGAAGTCGTGCACTGGACTCGTCGGGTTCTTCAAATTGTGCACGGATTTGGAAACCGAGAGCATGGAAATGAAGCTGGGGTGTGTGCGGAGCTAGTGGAGCCATCCAGGGGTCAAACGGGGGCTCTGGTGAATGACCTCGACGACGAGCGGCGGCGCTTGGTCTCGGACCTCGTCGGAATCACGATTCGGGCACGGATTCAAGCGGCAAGATGAGGGGAAAAACGCGCCTGCTCACCCTGGTTGCAGAGACGGACTCGAGGAAGCCGGAGGAGCTGTGGCTGCGGCGGAATCGACGACGAGCTCTTGCGGGTTCAGCGGCGGCTCGGTGAAGAGGACGACGTGCTCGGGGCTCCTGGCTTCGATTGCTTGCACACGGCGATGAAGACGACGACGGCGCGCGTCCTGGACAAGGTGGCAGCGGCTTAGGAGGAAGGTGGCCACGGGTTTCCACGGCGGTGCGCTCCGGTGAGCTCTCGGACGTCGATGAACTCGCGAAGAGGAGAGGGGGAGGAGGTTTCCAGGGGGGAAATGGAGAGGATGAGCTCGGAGGGTTCTCCACGTCGCTAGAAGGCGGCCGGGGAGGCAGGTGGAGGGCTGCGGGGCGTCGCGGTGGCGTCGGTGGCGTCGGTGGCTTTCCACCGAGCACCTTGGGGGCGCGGGGAGGAAGACGACAGGGGAGGGTCCAGGTGGGCTGGGCCGGCTGGAGAGGTGGGCCTCGCCCCTGGGCGACAGGTAAGCTGTTCCTTTTATTTTCTGTTTAATCTTTCCTTTCTTTTTCTGTAATTTGTTTTGGCTCTGATAAAAAATACCAAACCATTTTATTAAATGCTGAAAACTTTTATGTGGCCTCATAATAATATAGACTAGCCACTCATAAACTTTCAACATTTTTAAAATTCAAATGATTTGAATTTTAAATCAAAAAGGGGTATTTCTTTAATTCCAAGGTACTGTTTGAATATTTGAAAAATCTATGAGCATGGGGTGGGTCCCACATCACTTGATATGTGATCACACTCATTTATAAGACTTTTCAAAACTCTAACATGAATTTTTGGAAAATATTTTTATCTGGCCTTTTGGATTAATTCATCTGGGGGGTGTTCCTTCTCCCATTTGGATTTTGAAAATGATTTTCAAGGTTTCTTTTTGAAACTTTTGCATGATGCAAAGGTACTAGCTAACCCTAGTACATACCTAACAGAGGGATCTGACAACTCGCCCCCACTCAAAAGAATCTCGTCCCGAGATTCAGAAGTCTGCGGGAGGAAGGAGGGGTACTCGGCAATGAGACGGTCTTCTCTTTCCCACGTGGCTTCTCTTTCGGAGTGGTGTGACCATTGCACTTTCAGAAACCTAATCTTCTGACGACGAGTGACACGCTCTGCGGAATCAAGAATACGAACGGGGTATTCTCGATAAGAAAGGTCATCTTGGAGATCAAGCGTTTCATGGTCGACTTCGCGGATGGGGTCCTTGAAGCAACGCCTGAGTTGGGACACATGGAATACATCGTGTACTCGGGAAAGGTGCGGAGGTAGTTCAAGTTGGTAGGCAACTTCTCCACGTTTAGCAATAACGCGGAAATGTCCGATGTAACGTAGGGCCAATTTGCCTTTGATACCGAAACGTTGGGTTCCCTTCAGAGGAGTAACCCGAAGGTAAGCCTTCTCATCCAGGTTGTAGCTTTCTTGCCTATGATGACGATCATAGTAGCTTTTCTGACGAGACTGGGCTGATTTCAATTGATCACGAACAATGCGAACTTGCTCTTCTGCTTCCTTGATCATATCCGGTCCAAAGAATTGTCTTTCACCGGTTTCAGACCAGTTTAGTGGTGTTCGACATCGTCGTCCATACAGGAGTTCAAAAGGAGCCATGTTCAGACTAGATTGAAAACTATTGTTATAAGCAAATTCGGCATACGGAAGAGAATTCTCCCAATTCTTTCCGAATGAGATAACACAAGCTCTGAGCATGTCTTCAAGAATTTGGTTAACCCTTTCGACTTGACCGCTAGACTGAGGATGGAAAGCTGTACTAAAGGAGAGATGAGTTCCCATAGCACGTTGGAAGCTTCCCCAAAATCTAGAGGTGAAAAGGCTACCGCGATCAGAATTGATTTCCAACGGAACACCGTGAAGTGATACAATTCTGGAGATGTACAAGTCCGCTAACTGACTAGCAGTTATAGACTCGCGAACCGGAAGGAAGTGAGCAACTTTGGAAAGCCTATCTATGACAACGAAGATGGCATTGTTTCCTTTTTGGGTTCTTGGAAAGCCGGTGATGAAGTCCATACCGACTTTGTCCCATTTCCACTCGGGAATGGACAAAGGTTGAAGTGTACCAGCAGGTCTTTGATGTTCTGCCTTAATGCGACGACAAACATCACATTCGGCAACAAATTGAGCAATGTCTCTCTTCATCCTAGTCCACCAAAATCTCTGGCGTAGATCTCGGTACATTTTTGTGCTACCGGGATGAATTGAGAGGGGTGTGTCATGGGCTTCCTTGAGGATAAGTTGCCTTAGTTCCTTATTCTTAGGTACTACCAAACGATTTCCAAAGAAAACCGTTCCCTTGCTATCTGTGGAGAAACATTTAGCAACTCCGCTAGCAATGTTCTCCTTGATCCGGCGAACACCTCGTGCACGCCTTTGGGAAACCATGATTTGATCCTCAAGAGTTGGTTTCGCCACGAAGGTAGAAAGATAGCCATGAGGAACAATTTCAAGGTTGAGCTTGCGAAAGTCCTCATGAAGAAGTGGTTGATACTGCCGTAACATGAGGTTGTTACAGTACGACTTACGACTTAGTGCATCAGCCATGACATTGGCTTTGCCTGGGGTGTAAGAAATTGCTACGTCGTAATCTTTTATCAACTCAATCCAGCGTCTTTGCCTGAGATTAAGATCTGGCTGGGTGAAAATATATTTGAGGCTTTGGTGGTCAGAATAAATCTCACAACGATTACCAAGGAGGTAATGTCGCCAAGTTGTTAGAGCATGAACTACGGCAGCGAGTTCAAGGTCATGGGTAGGATAATTCTCTTCATGTGGCCGCAACTGGCGTGAAGCATAAGCTACCACATGTCGATCTTGCAGCAGTATGCATCCTAACCCTTGCCGTGATGCATCACAATAGATCTCGAAATCCCTTTTGGTGTCTGGAGGTGCAAGTACGGGTGCAGAAGTCAACCTTCTTTTTAGCTCTTGAAAGCTTTCCTCGCACTTGGGAGTCCATAAGAATTTCTTATCTTTCTTGAGGAGCTCAGTTAGAGGCTTTGCAACTTTAGAAAAGTTCTCGACGAAGCGACGGCAATAGCTGGCTAGGCCAAGAAAACTTCTAACTTGCTTAACCGATTCAGGTGGAGTCCAGTCAAGGACGGCCTGAACTCTCTCGGGATTCACAGCAATGCCTTTTGCAGAAATCACGTGGCCTAAGTAGGTCACTTCTGGTAGCCAGAATTCACACTTGGAGAATTTAGCGTACAGGCGATGCTCTCTAAGTTTCATCAATACCAGCCTTAAGTGTTCAGCATGATCTCCTTCGTTCTTCGAGTAGATGAGAATATCATCAAGATAAACTACAACAAATTTATCTAGGTACTCCATGAAGATCGAATTCATCAAGCGTGAGAATGTGGCGGGGGCATTGGTTAAACCAAAGGACATGACGGTGTACTCGTAAAGACCATAACGAGTAGTAAAAGCCGTTTTGGGGATGTCCTCGTTTCGGATTCGGATCTGATGATAACCTAATCTCAAATCCATCTTTGAGAAGACAGCGGATCCTGCAAGTTGATCATAAAGATCATTGATCCTAGGCAGTGGGTATTTGTTCTTTATCGTCGCTAAATTTAGCGGGCGATAATCTACGCACATCCTTTCTGTTCCATCTTTCTTCTTTACGAACAGAACGGGGCAACCCCATGGCGATGAGCTAGGGCGGATGAAGCCTTTTGCCAACGAAGCATCAAGTTGGGTTTTTAGCTCAGCTAACTCATGTGGGGCCATTTTATATGGGCGTTTGGAAATTGGTGCGGTTCCTGGAACAAGATCCACTATAAACTCTACACATCTGTCGGGTGGCATGCCCGGCAGCTCTTCAGGAAAGACATCCGGGAAGTCACGAACCACCGGAATATCTTCAAGTTCGGGAAGGGGAAGTACATTCAAGGAATGCACTTGGGTTCTTGTTCTGGGTGAGGTATAGTTAACGGTTGTGCCTGAAGGGTGGGTGAGATTCACGGATTTGCCTTTGCAATCCAGGTAGGCATTCTGTCTTGATAGCCAATCCATGCCAAGGATGACATCAATGTCTGAAGACTTGAGGGCTATGAGTGAAGCAAGGAATATTAAACCCTCAATTGCAATTTGATTACCATGGCTCACTCTATTAGTTTGCCATCTTGACCCTGGAGTTTGAATAATCATTGGGGTGGACAATTCAACAAAGGGTAACTCATGACGAAGTGCATAACTTTCCGACATGAATGAATGAGATGCTCCTGGGTCGAAAAGAACGGAAGTAGGAACAAAATTGACTAGAAGCGTACCAAGAATGACGTCAGTGGTGTCGTTAGTCTCTTCAGCGGCAATCTGGTTCAGACGTCCACGAGTGGTGGGAGGAGCGGGTTTGGCGGTGAAGACCTTCTGGGGTGGCTTGCCACGACCATTGTTATTGTGGTTGCCTCCGGCACGTGGTGGAGCATTCTGGTGTTGGAGCTGGTTCTGGGGACACTCTCGAGAATAGTGGCCTGCCTGACCACACTTATAACAGGCTCCGAAAACAGTTCGCGGAGCTGGGTTGTTTGGTGGAGCTGGGTGGAACTGGGTGGGTGGACGAGGCGCCGCATAGGATGGCCTCGGTGGGTGGTTCTGGCGGAACATGCTATTGGGGATCCAGATCTTGCGCTTCTGGGAACCAGAACTGGATGAACCGTCATCTCTAGGGTGTTTGCGAAAGTCATTGGGGGTGTTCATGTCCTCTGCCTTGATGGCCTTGTTGACAAGGACCTGGAAAGTGGCAAAGTCATGAAGATTGAGCTCGCGACGGAGTCCACTATTGAGGCCACGACGGAACCTCTCTTGTTTCTTGGAGTCGGTGGAGACTTCTTCGGTGGCATAACGAGCAAGTCGGTTGAACTCACGACTAAACTCGTCAACTGTTCTTCTGCCTTGAGTGAGGTTACAGAATTCCTCACGCTTGCGGTCCATGAGACCTTTGGGAATGTGGTGCTCGCGGAAAGAGGTACAGAACTCCTCCCAAGATGCAGGTGGTCCAACTGGGCGCATATTCAGAAAATTCTCCCACCAAGAGCTCGCGGCACCTTCGAGGTGATAGGTGGCATAATTGACCTTGTCGCCATCTGCAACATGGCCGGCTTGGAGCTTCCTCTCGATGCTGCGAAGCCAGTCATCGGCGTCAAGGGGCTCGGTGGAGTAACGGAAAACCGGGGGATGAAGCCGGATGAAGTCGTTCAGAGACACCAGCTCATTGCGCTGCTGAGTGGTGTTGCGTGCGATGACTTCCAGTAGGTGGTGAGAGTCACGGCGGTTCCACTCGACCTCCATCAGAACTTGGGCCATTGTGGGTGGGGGTGGAAGGTTATCTTCCTCCTGATTGTTCCCACGACCTTGGTTACGACCAATCTGGCCACGTGTTCCTTGAGACATCCTGAAGGTGAAAAACCAAAGTCAAACAGAGTTGATTTCAAGAGTCTAATCAAGGTATTGAAGTACTGGAAGGATTACAGAGCAAAGGAAGTAATCATCTTGACAACATGGTGATAAAAGCATACAAGCCATATATTCACAAGCTGTCATACAAACCATACATCGTTTTAGTACAAGCACTAAGCTAATACAAACGTGATGAAGATGATACATCCTTCAGAGGCACTCTGACTTCCTATACATTATTTATCTAAGCCTCTGGAACTTAGACACCTTGCTTACAATATACTAGGATACTACTACATCCTCACTAAGTAAGACCACAGGCGGTCTCACTCATCTCCATCTCCATAGTAATCCTCATAAAAGTTACCCGCATATCCCGGTAGCTGGAGGTGACCATCGGAAAACACGGAGGCTTGTGGACCCTGATATCCATTTGGGCAAGGATGGGGCCTAGGTCCAGCGTAGGGTGGAAGCAAAGGACCACGGGGTGGAAAGACTCCTCCAATCTCGGGCCAAGCAACTCGAGAAGGCATCTGGGTCCTCACTGGATAGATCGCATCGTACTCCACTGATCCCACGCTCACAAAGGGTGCCAAGAGCGTCAGTGCTCGGTACAGACGAACACGAGTGGCGTGGAGCTCGAAACGGAGAGCACGTGCATCACGATCTCTGTCACTAGCAAACCTAGCAGTCACCTGGAGTGCTGGATCCTCTGCGGAGTGATCAGAGTAGAGTCCGGTATAATATCCCTCTTCTCCTGGAAGTGCAGCTGGGATATAGTGGAAAGAAGTCTCTCTCAGCAAAGTGTGCTCCTCTCTCAGCAGTGTGATACATGAGTATGCAGCATCCTGCACAGCCATGTTCTCGGTAACGCCGATGCCATGTCCAAAGTGGATAGGCTGGGTGACTCCAACGTGGTGTGGGTAGATCCGGACAATGCAGTGGAACTGCGTCTGGTTGAAGTCATGGAACTGCTCCTCGATGGTGTACTCAGGGTACCATCGATATCCCACGTAGGACATCATCTCGATCAACGTGGCGGGGTGGCCACGCACACCGAGGCACCTGGTCAAACGAACAATCTACTGAGGGGGAAGATTTTCCATCTGAAACAGAAAGCAAGAGTTTGCAAATGCATCAGATTATATGATAAACCTGGAATGACTCGGACAGCATAACGGCTGTAATTGTAAGAAATGACAATTTCTTTCAATCATGCAAAACAGCACTTACATAATACGATGTAAGAAATCAGCATTACAAAAATGCTAGGAAAACCTGGACACAACTTTCCTACGGCTATAAGGAAGCAATCAACGAGATATGCTAATCAGACAGAGGAGAGCCTAGTCCTATCTTCCCGTAGAGTAAGATGAGGGTGACTCAGAACTCAGAACGAAGGAGGTAAGGAGAAAAAATGAAGCCTTACGTTGTTCCCTTATATACCTAGAGTAACTATATAACTATAGAATGCTAGACTTAACTTCGGCCAAGGCTACTAGTCCTACAGTCAGTCCTGCTCTGATACCAAGTCTGTCGGGACCCGGGGTTAGCGTATGCAAGTACAGTTAAGACATAGTCATATGGAGAGCCGAGAACCGCACCCACTTGTCTAAGCAGACAAGGCCAAGCACTGAACATTCTCGGAAAGCATCGTACGTGAGGGGCATCCCATCCAGGCCGGATGATCAACTGTAATGGGTCCTCATCGTACGCACACAAGTCTACTGATATGGGTGGTGAACTCCCATATTCAAAGACAAGTCGCCTCAACCATATTATCGACTATCTCAAAACTCTTACATAGACTTACTCCAGCCCGATCACTTAGTCGGGGTCTAGGGCGGGCTCGATCATACCACAAAGTGTGCACGAGACAGAGTCTCAAGCAATCGCATCGCGATGCCCCAAGCTGCGCACATCTAAGGGCCACTTGGTGTATAAAAGACCGCCAGCCAGAACACAACTAAGGTCTCGAAAACCCATACAAAGACATGCATGTTATAAACATACACGCAGCACACATGCCTTGTATGAACAGCAGGTACCATTGCAATTCTCTACAAAGTGTACATTTTATTTATAACTCTTATAGAGTACACACAGAGATCACTTACGAGTGATCCAACATTACAACACAGAACGGAAGCAAATTATGTCTGAGTACAGACAAGTTTAACAAATTGGCTTAAGAAGCCTTATTCAAACATAAAGCCCTCCACGAGGGAACCAGTCTGCTGACTGGGACTAGACTAGCTTAACTTCAGTCGTCCAGCTCGATGAAGAAGCCACCTTCTGGGTCAGTGGCGTCATCTAAAACATATATTAAGCAAACGTGAGTACAAAGTCGTACTCAGCAAGACTTACATAGGAGCTATACTACTCATGCACATGTATCAAGGTAAAGGGAGGTGGGGTTCACTTGCAGAAATGCCAGCTTTGACTTGGCTAATCCTGAACTACGAGTACCAGACTTTGAGGTAAGAAGCGTACACGAGTCCACTACTTTCACCAACCAATACACCACTATGGTGCCTTCCTCGACTTCCCCACGAGGAGGCACGCCATAGCACTCACACTTATCTTGGTGTGTTTTAGAAGTATCCGGTTCAAGTTATCTAATAATCAAGCTAAGCTTTCCAAGCAGTCCATAACCGCGGACGCGGCTATTCGAATAGTTTTGTTAACCTTGCAAGGGTGTACCGCTACACACACATGACCATCATTTACCGCCTTTGATCTCGACACCATTCAAGGGGTGCCAGCGAGGATGCTCACCACAACTGTTATCTCATAGCCTATCTAGTCCAAGAAAGCAGCCAACTTGGGTTGGTTACCACTATCGTGAACCCGGCCGGTTTACCGAAGTGGACCCAAGCGATGTGTGCGTGGTGCATAAGCCGGTCTCGGTTGAGCCGTTCTCTCACTTAGCATCCAGGCCACAAGCCTACCAGAACTCCGAACTACTGCGACATCTGGACATCGAAAGGGATGAGTTAATAAGTCGAGAGGGGTCAGTGAGCCCAATGTGTGGTTGTACTCTTCATCTTGGATCACCACACAAGAACTCGGACTTAGGGCGGTGTTCAACGAGACAACCCACCGTGTACTCCTACACAGCCTCTCATCGTTCACCTTGTATTAGGTTCGATTCACCAACACTTTTCTACCATCAACACATGATCACTACCATCCCGACTCACATCACAGTAACAACATGGTATCATACTAAGCATGCAATAAGCGGTAACATTTGCAGGGGCCACATGATATCATTCAACTCCTACATTTTCTAGGATTGTGGTTTGCCTACTACTGTGACAAAAGATAGGTCATGCAAAGGAATGGGTTCATCTATGCGGTAGAAACGTAACACGGTGATCATCCTATACAATGCATAAGCGAGACATGAGAGGGAAGTGGGATTTTATCGACATGATCAAAGGGGTTTTGCTTGCCTTGCTGACGAGGTTCGGGCTCTAGATCTTCAGCGAAGGGGGTGATCTCTTGCTCCGGTTCCACCTCTACTCGACAAACAAAGCACGAAGTAGCAATCAATATGAATGCAATGCTCAAGCACATGATTGAATGTTGAAGCTTGAAGTATAAGTGTTGATGTGTGAGACAATTCCATTTAAGTGGAATATATTGCATTTTTAAATGCAAATTCAAATTCCACATTTGAATTCAACCTTAATCAAGTTATATATGATATAGTTTGATCAATTTGAATTAACTTCAAATGTGTATGATATGCCTCTGAAGTGTGGTTGATTTGCATCATAAATCCATGGTCCAAGTGGCAAAATCATTTGGTTTGAATTTGAATTAAATTCAAATAAACCAAATGACATATGCTACTGGTCCCATTTTAAATTCAACTCAAACAGATTTGAAAGTTGCATATTTGGAAAGATAATTTTCTCCTGATCATTTTTCATATATTATTTGTCCAATTTGGAGTTAATATGAATTTTCTATGACTTTCCAAAGTTTGGGGTAATTTCTGGATTTTCTGGAATTCTTTTTAAACAATTTTGATTTATTGCGTCAGCAGGGGAGTTTGACCAGTCAAACTGACAAAGGGGTCCCACCTGTCATCCACAGTGGGGGGTTAATCCCCTGATTAAAATTAACCCGAAGGGTTAATTAGTGGCTGGCCCCACCTGTCAGTGGCCCAATGGCCTAATTAAACAGGGGTTAGCCCCCCTAATTAACCTAGCCTACCGGCGGCTAGTCGCCGGCGGCACTGGACACGGCGGCGTGGTCACCGGAGTGACCAAACGGCCACGGGAGAGCACGGGGAGGACGACATCTTGCTCCTTGAGGTCGTCCGCATCGGGTGGAGTCATCAGGGAGCCACGGGGATCACCGGAGCGTCATCGGCGACGAGCGGCGGCGGAAGTCGTGCACTGGACTCGTCGGGTTCTTCAAATTGTGCACGGATTTGGAAACCGAGAGCATGGAAATGAAGCTGGGGTGTGTGCGGAGCTAGTGGAGCCATCCAGGGGTCAAACGGGGGCTCTGGTGAATGACCTCGACGACGAGCGGCGGCGCTTGGTCTCGGACCTCGTCGGAATCACGATTCGGGCACGGATTCAAGCGGCAAGATGAGGGGAAAAACGCGCCTGCTCACCCTGGTTGCAGAGACGGACTCGAGGAAGCCGGAGGAGCTGTGGCTGCGGCGGAATCGACGACGAGCTCTTGCGGGTTCAGCGGCGGCTCGGTGAAGAGGACGACGTGCTCGGGGCTCCTGGCTTCGATTGCTTGCACACGGCGATGAAGACGACGACGGCGCGCGTCCTGGACAAGGTGGCAGCGGCTTAGGAGGAAGGTGGCCACGGGTTTCCACGGCGGTGCGCTCCGGTGAGCTCTCGGACGTCGATGAACTCGCGAAGAGGAGAGGGGGAGGAGGTTTCCAGGGGGGAAATGGAGAGGATGAGCTCGGAGGGTTCTCCACGTCGCTAGAAGGCGGCCGGGGAGGCAGGTGGAGGGCTGCGGGGCGTCGCGGTGGCGTCGGTGGCGTCGGTGGCTTTCCACCGAGCACCTTGGGGGCGCGGGGAGGAAGACGACAGGGGAGGGTCCAGGTGGGCTGGGCCGGCTGGAGAGGTGGGCCTCGCCCCTGGGCGACAGGTAAGCTGTTCCTTTTATTTTCTGTTTAATCTTTCCTTTCTTTTTCTGTAATTTGTTTTGGCTCTGATAAAAAATACCAAACCATTTTATTAAATGCTGAAAACTTTTATGTGGCCTCATAATAATATAGACTAGCCACTCATAAACTTTCAACATTTTTAAAATTCAAATGATTTGAATTTTAAATCAAAAAGGGGTATTTCTTTAATTCCAAGGTATTGTTTGAATATTTGAAAAATCTATGAGCATGGGGTGGGTCCCACATCACTTGATATGTGATCACACTCATTTATAAGACTTTTCAAAACTCTAACATGAATTTTTGGAAAATATTTTTATCTGGCCTTTTGGATTAATTCATCTGGGGGGTGTTCCTTCTCCCATTTGGATTTTGAAAATGATTTTCAAGGTTTCTTTTTGAAACTTTTGCATGATGCAAAGGTACTAGCTAACCCTAGTACATACCTAACAGAGGGATCTGACAATACATTGTATTTGTATTGATATTATTGTCGTGTATTTATTGTTTCTTCCCCCTCTCTTATTGTCCGATAGTCTCCACGTCCGCTGCTGACGCCCCTGTGATCGACTAGTTCATCGACGACCGTACCTCTACCGTCGAGCTTCCAGGCAAGCAGAGTCATTCTCTTCCCCAGATATCGCCTACCTTTTCCGTACATTTCTTGCACTAGGCATTGCTGCTGCTGCTACGTTACAATCCTATTCAATTGCATAGCTTGTCATTGTCGCCCCTTGTTGTACCTTCCTTTATCCTATGCTGCCTATATTCATATATATTATTCAGCAGTTAGCCCTGCGCCTTGTTAGTCAATAGGATTAGATGGCGGGCCGTGTTCACTCTGGGAGTGAATGCGGATACGATACATTAAAACTGCTACAGGTACGGTTCAAAGTAGACACCGCTTCAGGCCCCTACCCCGGCTCTGCCGAGCCACATCAAGTGTGAGCTATCGAGGAGTAACCTTGTAGTCCACTCGTTGCTGACTCTGTATAGCCGTCCTAGGGTACTGAACCATGGTTTTCCTTATAGGTAAGGAGTCGGGTGACCCCACGGTGCCCGCGCAGGGTATCTTAGCGGACCGATAGGTCAGGTGTATTCCACCGGTGTGCAGCGGGCCTGGTACTGTTCGTGGCCGACAGATATCCTGTTGTACGACAGTCGAGCTCTTCGGAGCAAACGCGAGACAAGGTAAGGAGACGGTTCACCTTGTTGGTAACCGCACGAGTTGGTGGGACGACAGGGAAGGCACCGATGTTACTGGTGGTCCTGACTATTGTCGTTATCCTCGACTCATCCAGAAAGGGGCAACGATAACGGTTGTCTCGACAGAAAATAATAAAATGCTTAATGGGTTTGGTGGATGACTTGAGTAGCCTTTTGGCTTGTACGCACTACCTATACGTGGGATTATGGTGTGGGCCCTCCGTGTTGTGGTCTCGTTCGAAGCTCTGAAAGACGTCCAGTTCAGCATTGTGGTCGGGACAGATCGTCACCTGTGGTGTACGGATCTCCCGCCTCACAACGACCCGGAGAGCGAGGGGTGATAGGCCCATGACCCCCTTTGCCTTAGGGATGTAGACCGGCGGGGACCTCTCTGATGAGTCGTAGGATGGGCCTCGGCGTGTCGGATAGCCTTGGGGGGGTGTTCCCTAACAAGGTGTACGCCATCCTGGAGATCCGAGCGTGTAGGGTAACAGTAGTGCAGCCCCTGCAGGGATGATTAATCTATTCGAATAGCCGTGTCCACGGTAACAGGATGCTTTATGCGGAAGCCAGACTCTACTACTACAAACTACTACTATTAAACTATTTGTTCCGGGTTTTTCTTCCTCGCGGGGATGTCGAGGAAGGGAAATCGGAGGCGTTTATAATTATTAATAATTACAACTTACTATTATACAATTCTGCAGCAACTTCTATTGCATTGTTATTACATTCATGCTATTGAACTGTTGGCTATTCTCTTCTTGTGCTTCAAGACCCGTTGGAAGATGCTAGTCTTCGATAGGCCTAGCTTCTCTTCCTTATGCTGATTTCTACCTTGCAGTCCACTATATATAGCCTCCCCTTTCCATTTGATACAAATTCATAAATGCTTAGTAGCGGACGTAAGACTCGTGGGTATGCTAGATACACACCCTTGCTTTATTTCCCCCTTTTTGTTTTTCCTAACTGGCCGCTACAGTCGGCGTTGGAGCCCAGGAGCAGAAGATCCCCGGAGCCTACTACGACGTCGAGTTCCACCTTTGGCCAGGACTAGTTTGGTGGTTCCTAGGCAAGAGGCCTCGCCTTTTCGATCTGTACCTCTGATGTTATTTGTGCTAGCCTTCTTAAGGAAAAACTTGACTAACTATGTTTGTACTCAGATATTATGATTGTTTAACTTATGTTTTCGGATCCTCGTGATCCCTGGTTGTAATATCAGTTTTATTCTATTTGTGTCTAGTGTTGTGTTGTGATATTATCATCGTGGCACCCTGATTTCGGTCGTGTACCATGCGTGCATGATTACTGTACACGGCTTGATTTTGGGGACGTCACAAGTTGGTATCAGAGCCGACTGCCTGTAGGAAGCCACCCCACACGGTGTCTGCATTGTATCGTACGGAAAAGATAGGTGATTACTGTACACTGCACCCCTGCAGGGAGTTTAATCTAATCTGCAGGGAATATCACGAGGATCTGAATACGTAAGTTATACAAACTATAATATCTGAGTACAAACATAGTTAGTCAAGTTTTTCCTTAAGAAGGCTATCACAACTAACATCAGAGATACGGATCGAAAAGGCAAGGCCTCATGCCACTGAGCCTCCGAAACTACTCCTGGTCCTGGTCAGCGGGGGTCTCGACGTAGTAGTATCCGCCTCCGAGGTACTCCTACTCCTAGGCTCCAATGTCGACTGCAGCGGCTGATCAGGCAAAACATAAAGGGTGAAATAAAGCAAGGGTGAGTATCTAGTATACCCGCGAGTCTTACGTCCACTACTAAGCATTTATGCATTTGTACCAAATGGAAAGGGGAGGTTGTATATAGTGGACTGCAAGATAGAAATCAGAATAAGGAAGAGAAGCTAGGCCTATCGAAGACTAGCATCTTCCGACGAGTCTTGCAGCACAAGAAGAGAACAACCATTAGTTTATATAAAGCATAAAGTAACAATGCAGCAGAAGTTGCTGCATTATTGTATAATAGTAAGTTGTAATAATTAACAATAATAAATGCCTCCGAGTTCCCCTCCTCGACTACCCTGCGAGGAAGAAGACCCGGAACCATACAGTTTAATAGTAATAGTTTGTAGTGGTAAGATCCAGCTTCAGCATAAAGCGTCATGTTACCGTGGACACGGCTATTCGAATAAATTAAACTCCCTGCATGGATGCACTACTGTTCAGCCTGCATGCTCAGATCTCCAGGGTGGCGGGCACCTTGTTAGGGAACGCTCCACCAAAGCTATCCGACACGGCGCAGCCCACCCTAGGCTCAACAAAAAGGTCATCTGTCGGACTATATCATATGCGCTCAGGGGTCTAGGTCCCTCACCCTTCCACGCTCCTGCACGGTGCGAGTCTGGCCGGTGAAGCAAAAAGTAAATCCAAATACACCGTCCGGACGAAGAAGACACACCACTTCCCGGCAATCAGGCCCCAGTACTGCTGACGTCTGAAGAGCTTTCGGACAAACTATGACCCAAGGGAGCCCATAACTCCTTATCCCACGTGAAGGTAGTGCGTACAGAACAATGGGCCTCTCAAGTCATCCACCGAACCAGTTAGCATTTTATTATTATCTCGCAGACAACCGTTATGGTTGTCTGACTAACAACACAACGGACAACGAACAGCAACAAGGTCCACCAGTAACGTTGGGGCCTGCCCTGTCATCCCGTCAAAGCGCGCAGTTACTAACAAGGTGAACCGTCTCCTTACCTTGTCTCGTGTGTGCTCTTCGTAGAGCTCGACTTTTCCTGATTTGGTAACTCTCGCGAGATACGAGTAGGGTCCAAGAACGCCAGGAACGTCGACCGTACCCTTCCTGTCGTTCCCGACGCAATACCGCTCGCGGGCACCGTTGGGTCACCCGACTACTTACCTTTAAGGACACCAGTTGATTCAAGTGCCTACCATTAAGTGAAACCAGGTGGTATCACCCTCGATGGTACACTTAAAGAGGTTCGACAGAGACATTGGCGAAATGAACTACAGAGAAAAACCTCGTATCATCCCGGTGATGCTAGGGAGCCGACGAGAGTGAAATACGAGTCCAACCACTCGTAAGTCAAACTCGAAACGACTTGGCAGAGTCTCGCCGTTGTAGGTTCCCTAGGGCGTCTGCATTGATCCGTACCTGATGTAGTTATAATATTTTGTAATCCGCGTTCACTCACCAGAGTAATCACGGCCCGCTATTCTAAACCTAGCTAACAATGCGCAGGGTTTACTGCTGAATAATATATATATATAGGCAGCATAGGATAAAGGAAGGTAGATCAAGTGGCGACAATGACAGGCTATGCAATTGAATAGGTAAGCAACGTAGCAGCAGTAGTAAAAATGCCTAGTGCAAGAAATGTACAGAAAAGATAGGCGATATCTGGGGAATAGAATGGATTTGCTTGCCTGGAAGCTCGACGGTAGGGGTAGGGTGTTCGACGAAGTAGTCGTACCCAGCAGCGGTGTAGTCGACGGCAGCAGCGGGGTCTACCGGAGATTAAGGGGGGAAGAAACAGTAAATACAAAGTAAACATAACAAACAGATGCATAACATGACAGATGCAATGTTAACGGGGGTTGTAACGCAGTGCAATGCACGTTGCTCGGAGCAGAAATTCATCTGGGGATAAAATACCGACTCCGGGTGATTATCGACACTCGGCCCGGAGCGGGGAATGTTGTTGTTCGTTGTGTTAAGGGAGTGTGGTGGGTATGCGGATAGCGTATCCATATACGTTGTATTTTTCTGATCAATTTTGATGTATAAAGTTTTTGAATCTGACTTACAGTTTAAAAGATATTCAAATTTGAAAGTTTAAATCGTTTTAAATCATTTTCTGAATTTATTTAATTCATTTATTCAAACATTATCCAGAACAGTTAATTTGACTGGTCAAACTTGACAAGTGGGTCCCACTGGTCAGCCTCACATTGTTAATAAAACATTTAATTAAATATAAATAATCACTAGGCCCGGATGTAATAGACTATTAGCATTTCTATTTCATTTAAAATTTAATTAAGCAAGTGGGGCCCATATGTCGTGGAGACATTGTTTTAATTGCATTTTAATTAAACCAGAGAAGTGATTAAAGCCTGGGGCCTAGCTGTCATAAGCCCAAGGGTTATTTTCCAGTTTAACTAATCAGAGAAGATTATCTTGGGGGTGGCCCACATGTAAGTGGCCCATATGTGGATTAGCTTAACCCTAATCGCACTTCTGACGCGGGGGGGGGGCACTGTAACAGCCCAGTTTTCACAAAAATTAAAAAAATTGTTTCGGTGTGAATTGTTTGATTGCCTGTATTGTTTGCGGTGTTTGCTTCACCGAAATAGTAATCGGTGAATATCCCCCCCCCCCCTCCCGTTTATATTTAAATGGGTTATTTTATCGTGAGGTGTTCGACGTTCTCTTTTGGCGTTAAACGTTGTAGACGACGTCAGTTCGGTGCTTTGAGGCGGTGTTTTAATTTTCGTGCGATTCCGACTTCGTCGGGTAGGTTAACGATTGGATTAGCCAGGCGTAGTAGCCGGTGTAATTCCGATGCCGTATTTATAAAATATCGTACGAGCTGTTAGCTGGACCCCCAAATACCCCTTTTATCTTCGGATTCTAGCAACCCGAAAAATCGGACCCGAAACCGGGCCATTTTATGGCCCAAAACCACTCCCAAACACCCACCTACCATAAATGGACAAGCCCCCTTCCAAATTTGGAGCAACCCTAGCCCCAGCCTCCTCTCTTTCTGCGCTCAGCCACCCCGGCGCCGCCACCAGGCAGCCAACCAACCCCCACCATCCTGATCTGGCAGTATCGATCAGATCCGTTGGATCCAGATCGGAAGGCTAGCATCGCGCCACGTCAGCACACCGGGATGCCTCACGCCCGTGGAGCTCCTCCCCGTTCTGCCTTGCTCCCGAGCCACCTCCACGCCGGAGCGCCCTGCCGCCTTCACACCTCCAGCGAGTCGCTAGCCCGCGCCACCACACCTCTGCAGATCGCCATCTCCCTCTCCTCTCGTCTCCCACCATCTTCTCACCTCGCCCTCTCTCCACAGGAACCCGAGACCGCCGCCGGTGCCTCCATGAACGACCCGAGCCGAGCTCCGCGCCGCGCCTCCCCCGGGACTTCGCCGGAGACCAGATCCGGCCGCCGAACACCCCCTGCGCCTGCTCCCCGTCCCCTGCGCCTCCCCTTGAGCCTCCCCGGAGGCCGATGCACCGCCGTGACCCGTGCGGCTAGGGATCCAGCCGCCGCCGCTGTCGATCCCCTAGTCGGGTTCGTCCCAACGGACGAACGCAGTCGGCCAGCTCCAGCGGCCTCCCCAGCCCACCTCGCCAGGCCTGCCCAGCCACAGCCTCCCAGGCCACTTGGGCCGAGCCCAGTGGGGTGAGCCAGCCCAGCACTTTTTTTATCCCGTCAGTTTTTTTTCTTTTCTTTTAGCTCTGTAAATTTTTCAAAGTGCTGAGTTTACTGCTGCTGTGATCCGTTTTGCAACGTAATTTCCTGTTGAACCGTAGCTCCGATGAACGTGCCCCCAAAACGAAAGTTGCTCAGTTTTGCGTGCTCTAGCATTCGTATGTAGAAATTTTTTCCGTTTGAGGCCGTCTAGATAACTTAATTCTGCGTCGAAGTGGGTACCAGATCGTTAGCTGTACCGTTGTTGTTGAACTGTTATTTTTATTGCAACTTCGGGCGACGGTTGCTTCGCAACCGTTCGTCGGAATTGATTGATTCCTTTTGCGTTGCGTTTAGCATTGTTTCTACTTCAGTTTCATGCATTCACATGCCATAATTGCTTGCTGCATCATGATTGCATCTTGCTCCAAAGTAGATATCCTGCTGTTAGTGTGCTGGTGTTTATATTTTGTTGCAACTTCGGTCGACAAGTGTGTCCATGTATTGTTAAGCATCATGTCTACTTCATGCCCATGTATTGCTATGTCATGTTGGTGCACTTTTTCATATAGATTTACCCCTGCTTATACAGCATGTGTGCATAGCTTGTCTTGCTTATATCTTTTTAACCGTAACTCCGTTTGGGGTGTTCTTTATATGTAACTTGATTAGTTTTTCGTGTACTTTGTGTTTATGCTATTGTTTGCTTCTTTTAACCAACCTAAAATATGGTTTAGGGCAGAACAGTACCAAATCCTTTAATTGTCGTGCGGCACTTAGTGTTATGCCATGTGTAGGTTGTGCCTCACTTAAATTGACTAGCATAGATAGTTTACTTTGTGCTTCACCTCTTGACCTGTTTGTGTGCTATGCCATGCTTTCTTGAGTTGCCATGCTAATAACCGTTGATTGATAACCTGTAGCTAAACGACTTGAACCCTTATAATCGTGCGGTATTCGTCGTGTGTGACCGATACCCCACTTCAACTGTTAGTAACCGTTCTCGACGATAGATCCGTATCGCGCTGCCGTGTCGTGTGATGTCTTCTTGATCTTGTTTTGCCCCGTAGTAATAAAGTGCTTGCTCGTTGATTGTTTTCCAGTGTTTATCGTCTTGTGTGCTTCCGCGGGTACCTTAGGAGACGATGCGAGCTTGCGATCGACTACACCTTCGGAACCTGACTTATCAACAGGCAAGGACTATACATTACTTATGATCCATTCTATTTAAACCAGCGGTTTGCATGCTAGTCTAGGTTAGGTTTGATGTTTGATCCTACCACATGTTTACAGCCTCTTTCAAACCGATACAACCATGTCCCCTCCCAGCAAACCTTGTACTGATATGTTACTATTGCTCGTTGCTCAGCCCGTGCTTAGTATGCATGCTTAGGATGCTACAATGTTACCTGTTACTCCTTGGTTTGGGATATCATATTATTATTATTATTGTTATTGATGATATGATTATTATAATGTTGATTATATTCGATGAAGGATGGAAGGTCTAGGCTATCCCGCCCCGACGCTTTGTTCCATTTGAGTCACCTAGGACCCGAGTTCCGGGTATTGGTTTTAAGACTGAGCGTGCCTAACCGCGTGTGGGATTTTATGGGGTCCCCTTTTCTTACCTACCTAGCTTCAAACATTTCTAGAGGTGGCCCAAGCTGATTTACCATTTGAAACCGCATGCATAACTGGTCTGCAGCCAGTGGTTTTAAAACAACTCGGGCCAGCAGAGACATAGTTCCTTTGTTGGTCCACACTGGTGAGCTAGGGAAGTCCCCTGTTATATAGGTGAGGCTAATCCCGACCTTAGCCATACGGAAGAGTCCGATCCGAGAGCGTGCCCGGCTTTTGGATTGGGTGTCGACTCCCCGGGGGCCACCCGGATTTATTCGTCGTTAGTTAGAGGGACCTGTCATTTCGGATCTCTCGGAACTAAATCATAAAATGGTTGCCTGTGATGGGTAGCAACTGAGAGAGATGGGCGTGCGTGCGGAGCCTTGTAATGGGCAGTTGGTACACCCCTGCAGGGTTAAATCTTTTCGACAAGTCGTGTCCACAGTTATGGACGACTTGAGACCTACTCCTTGTTCATAGACAACAACAACTGAGATAATCTTAATATAACTTGATCAACGTGTGTGTGCCTTGACTGCTTCTTCTTCGTCAGGATGCAAAGAGGAGGACAAGGATAGGATAGGTGTTATGTTTGCGAAGTAGGTGGATAGCAGACTTGTTGGAGGCGATTCCTCATCGAATGCTTGGCATCTTATCTTACTCTCTAGATCGTTAGCCACTTCATAAATGCTAGTGCGGCAGCAACCTCACCACTTACCCCATCCTTACCGTAAACTACTAGTTGTCCTAGAATGATGAGTGATGAACTCCTTGCTGGGTCAGATGACCACTACAGTTGGATGTTGAGTACCTCTGTACTCATGATACTACCCCCAAACTCTTTTCAGGGTTCTTGATCGACAACAGGTACGGTGATCGACGTTTCACGTGGAGACTCGACGACGACTAGTTAGGCGGATCCCGGTGGAGGGCCTGGACCCGTGTGGTTATGGGAATCGATGTTTTTCTTTTGCCACTAGGCATTTGATTGTAGTCTGTACCTAGACATGTATATTCCGCTGATGTATTATATTAAGGCAGTTGTATGCCGATTGTATGAGATGTTGTATCCTTGTATCTGTAAAGTTGTGATATCATGTTGGAAATCCGGGGCATATGACTCCGTCATATGTCGCGGTGGGACCGATATGTGCTTCGTCCCCGGATCTGGATCGAAACATCTAGATCTGGAACAGTACCGCATATCGGGCCTTACAACTTGGTATCAGAGCCTTACCGACCGTAGGATCCCCTCCCTGGCCGAAGTCGAGTCTTGACAAAACTTTTTTGTAGTTACTAAGTTAGTTATCGGAGAGTAGGAATCTTTTTACTCCTCATCTTTGCTCTGGTCAGGACAAGTGTCGTAAGTGTTTTTACTCTCGACTTATCCCCTTCAAACTTTAGGATCTCGAGTGTGTCGAGTTTCGGAACCGTTACAATGCCTTGCTTGCAACGTATTGCCTCGATTCCGATCTCAGGTTTGGGAAATCCTGTAGTACCTTTAGCTTCTCCGATTCCGAGGATCATCTGGGTCATCCATTGCCGTCCATCCTTTTGCCGGTGTTTTCACGACTTGCGTCGAAAACACTATCCTTTGATCCGGTTATCGTTGTCGTTCCTCCTCTTGACACCAACGGTTTCGTATTTTCGACGATGTCGTCTCTCTGCGGAAATTTATCTCGGCAGAAGTCCGACGTCGACATGGAGCAGAGTCCCTTGTTGGTGGTGTTGAAGATCGTCGTCTCCCTTTTCTCTTCCCCCTCTCCCCCGGATCGTCCTGGATCTCGGGACGAGATCCATTGTTGGTGGTGTTGTATTGTAACAGCCCAGTTTTCACAAAAATTAAAAAAATTGTTTCGGTGTGAATTGTTTGATTGCCTGTATTGTTTGCGGTGTTTGCTTCACCGAAATAGTAATCGGTGAATATCCCCCCCCCCCCCCCCGTTTATATTTAAATGGGTTATTTTATCGTGAGGTGTTCGACGTTCGCTTTTGGCGTTAAACGTTGTAGACGACGTCAGTTCGGTGCTTTGAGGTGGTGTTTTAATTTTCGTGCGATTCCGACTTCGTCGGGTAGGTGAACGATTGGATTAGCCAGGCATAGTAGCCGGTGCAATTCCGATGCCGTATTTATAAAATATCGTATGAGCTGTTAGCTGGACCCCCAAATACCCCTTTTATCTTTGGATTCTAGCCACCCGAAAAACCGGACCCGAAAACGGGCCATTTTATGGCCCAAAACCACTCCCAAACACCCACCTACCATAAATGGACAAGGCCCCTTCCAAATTTGGAGCAAACCTAGCCCCAGCCTCCTCTCTTTCTGCGCTCAGCCACCCCGGCGCCGCCACCAGGCAGCCAACCAACCCCCACCATCCTGATCTGGCAGTCTCGATCAGATCCGTTGGATCCAGATCGGAAGACTAGCATCGCGCCACGTTAGCGCACCGGGATGCCTCACGCCCGTGGAGCTCCTCCCCGTTCTGCCTTGCTCCCGAGCCACCTCCACGCCGGAGCGCCCTGCCGCCTCCACACCTCCAGCGAGTCGCTGGCCCGCGCCACCGCACCTCTGCATGTCGCCATCTCCCTCTCCTCTCGTCTCCCACCATCTTCTCAACTCGCCCTCTCTCCACAGGAACCCGAGACCGCCGCCGGTGCCTCCATGAACGACCCGAGTCGAGCTCCGCGCCGCCCCTCCCCCGGGACCTCGCCGGAGACCAGATCCGGCCGCCGAACACCCCCTGCGCCTGCTCCCCTTCCCCTGCGCCTCCCCTTGAGCCTCCCCGGAGGCCGATGCGCCGCCGTGACCCGTGTGGCTAGGGATCCAGCCGCCGCCGCTGTCGATCCCCTAGTCGGGTTCGTCCCGACGGACGAACGCAGTCGGCCAGCTGGGCCGGCCGGCCTCTCGGCCCACTCCAGCGGCCTCCCCATCCCACCTCGCCAGGCCTGCCCAGCCACAGCCTCCCAGGCCACTTGGGCTGAGCCAAGTGGGGTGAGCCAGCCCATCACTTTTTTTTATCCCGTCTGTTTTTTTTTCTTTTCTTTTAGCTCTGTAAATTTTTCTAAGTGCTGAGTTTACTGCTGCTGTGATCCGTTTTGCAACGTAATTTCCCGTTGAACCGTAGCTCCGATGAACGTGCCCCCAAAACGAAAGTTGCTCAGTTTTGCGTGCTCTAGCGTTCGTATGTAGAATGTTTTTCCGTTTGAGGTCGTCTAGATAACTTAATTCTGCGTCGAACTGGGTACCAGATCGTTAGCTGTACCGTTGTTGCTGAACTGTTATTTTTATTGCAACTTCGGGCGACGGTTCCTTCGCAACCGTTCGTCGGAATTTATTGATTCCTTTTGCGTTGCGTTAAGAATTGTTTCTATTTCAGTTTCATGCATTCACAAGCCATAATTTCTTGCTGCATCATGATTGCATCTTGCTCCAAAGTAGCTATCCTGCTGTTAGTGTGTTGCTGTTTATATTTTTTTGCAACTTCGGTCGACGAGTGTGTCGCGAACGTTTATCGAATTTGAGTGATTACAATTGCATATTGTTAAACATCATGTATACTTCATGCCCATGTATTTCTATGTCATGTTGGTGAAGTTTTTCATATAGATTTACCCCTGCTTATATAGCATGTGTGCATAGCTTGTCTTGCTTATATCTTTTTAACCGTAACTCCGTTTGGGGTGTTCTTTATATGTAACTTGATTAGTTTTTCGTGTAATTTGTGTTTATGCTATTGTTTTCTGCTGTTAACCAACCTAAAATATGGTTTAGGGAAGAACAGTACCAAATCCTTTAATTGTCGTGCGACACTTAGTGTTATGCCATGTTTAGGTTGTGCCTCACTTAAATTGACTAGCATAGATAGTTTGCTTTGTGCTTCACCTCTTGACCTGTTTGTGTGCTATGCCATGCTTGCTTGAGTTTCCATGCTAATAACCGTTGATTGATAACCTGTAGCTAAACGACTTGAACCCTTATAATCGTGCGGTATTCGTCGTGTGTGACCGATACCCCACTTAAACTGATAGTAACCGTTCTCGACGATAGATCCGTATCGCGTTGCCGTGTCGTGTGATGTCTGCTTGATCTTGTGTTGCCCCGTAGTAATAGAGTTCTTGCTCGTTGATTGTTTTCCAGTGTTTATCGTCTTGTGTGCTTCCGCGGGTACCTTCAGACACGATGCGAGCTTGCGATCAACTACACCTTCGGAACCCGACTTATCAACAGGCAAGGACTATACATTACTTATGATCCATTCTATTTCAACCAGGGGTTTGCATTCTAGTCTTGGTTAGGTTCGATGTTTGATCCTACCACATGTTTACAGCCTCTTTCAAACCGATACATCCATGTCCCCTCCCAGCAAACCTTGTACTGCTATGTTACTATTGCTCGTTGCCCAGCCCCTGCTTAGTATGCATGCTTAGGATGCTACGATGTTACCTGTTACTCCTTGGTTTGAGATATCACATTATTATTATTATTGTTATTGATGATATGATTATTATAATGTTGATTATATTCGACGAAGGATGGAAGGTCTAGGCTATCCCGCCCCGACGCTTTGTTCCATTCGAGTCACCTAGGACCCGAGTTCCGGGTATTGGTTTTAAGACTGAGCATGCCTAACCGCGTGTGGGATTTTATGGGGTCCCCTTTTCTTACCTACCTAGCTTCAAACATTTCTAGAGGTGGCCCAAGCTGATTTACCATTTGAAACCGCATGCATAACTGGTCTACAGCCAGTGGTTTTAAAACAACTCGGGCCAGCAGAGACATAGTTCCTTTGGTGGTCCACACTGGTGAGCTAGGGAAGTCCCCTGTTATATAGGTGAGGCTAATCCCGACCTTAGCCATACGGAAGAGTCCGATCCGAGAGCGTGGCCAGCTTTTGGATTGGGTGTCGACTCCCTGGGGGCCACCCGGATTTGTTCGTTGTTTGTTAGAGGGACCTGTCGTTTCGGATCTCTCGGAACTAAATCATAAAATGGTTGCCTGTGATGGGTAGCAACTGAGAGAGATGGGCGTGCGTGCAGAGCCTTGTAATGGGCAGTTGGTACACCCCTGCAGGGTTAAATCTTTTCGAGAAGTCGTGTCCACGGTTATGGACGACTTGAGACCTACTCCTTGTTCATAGACAACAACAACTGAGATAATCTTAATATAACTTGATCAACGTGTGTGTGCCTTGACTGCTTCTTCTTCGTTGGGATGCGAAGAGGAGGACAAGGATAGGATAGGTGTTATGTTTGCGTAAGTAGCTGGTAGCAAGACTTGTTGGAGGCGATTCCTCGTCGAATGCTTGGCTTCTTATCTTACTCTCTAGATCGTTAGCCACTTCATAAATGCTAGTGCAGCATCAACCTCACCACTTACCCCATCCTTACCGTAAACTACTAGTTGTCCTAGAATGACGAGTGATGAAGTCCTTGCCGGGTCAGATGACCACTACAGTTGGATGCTGAGTACCTCTGTACTCATGATACTACCCCCAAACTCTTTTCAGGGTTCTTGATCGACAACAGGTACGGTGATCGACGTTTCACGTGGAGACTCGACGACGACTAGTTAGGCGGATCCCGGTGGAGGGCCTGGACCCGTGTGGTTATGGGAATCGATGTTTTTCTTTTGCCACTAGGCATTTGATTGTAGTCTATACCCAGACATGTATCTTCCGCTGATGTATTATATTAAGGCAGTTGTATGCCGATTGTATGAGATGTTGTATCCTTGTATCTGTAAAGTTGTGATATCATGTTGGAAATCCGGGGCATATGACTCCGTCATATGTCGCGGTGGGACCGATATGTGCTTCGTCCCCGGATCTGGATGGAAACATCTAGATCTGGAACAGTACCGCATATCGGGCCTTACACCCACGGGCCAGTGACATAGTGGTCGCCGGCGAGATAGAGCTCCGGCGAGGTGCCCGTTCCGGCCGATTCCTATGGCCATCTGCAGCGCGGTTTGGTCCAGTCGATCAAGAGCAATGCCGCGAGTCGATCTGTGGTGGGGGAGGGTGATGGGGACTTCTGAGGCGAGCTCTAGCTCAACAATGCCGGGAGAAGGCATCGGGCTCCAATGGAATCTTCTTCTACACGGAGAATTCGTTCGGTTTCTTGCGCCAAATCAAACGCATGGGTTAGCCCGAACTCGATGGTGCCAAACGCGTGCGATGGGGTGGCTTGGGAGCATGGCTAGGCCAAAAATGGCGATGGCCAAAGCAACGAAAAATGAGGCGGCGCCTACAGCGAGAGGGGGAAAAGGGGACGTTGGCGGTGGCGGCCCGGCTCACCAGAGGGACGTCGGGGAGGGAAGTGGGCTCGGGGAGGGATCAAGCAGCGCGAATTCCGTTGGGGATCTCGCCGGAGCCGAGGAAGAAGACGTTGACGGTGCGCTTGCTATGGTGGCCCGCGGCTCGATTCCTTCGTCAAGGTGGCGTAGAAGAGGATGGCGCACCCTACTGACAGCTTGGCTCGGGCCGGAGTGTACGGCGGCTACGCGTGGGCATGATGGCGGCGACAACGGGTTCTGGACGGGAGGTAGAAGACGACTGCGAGGCGAAGGGAGGCGGATCTCGATCTAGGGTTCACCAAGGGGGGTCGTCGGGTAGCACTTAACCACGAGAACCAGCGGCTGGGCATCGTGGATGGATGCTACGGTGACAATCGTCGTCGAACACCCTCTTCCATGGTGACACGAGGGCTCAGGTGAACAGGGGAGGGAGACGACCCGGAGTGGGCCAAGTGGGCTGGTTTGGGCCACACTGTGCACTAGATGCACCAGGGGGTTGGGCCAGATCCCATTTTATTCTTTTATTTCTTTTCTGTCTTCTCTCTTTTTCTGCTTGTATTTCTTTTTGTTGCTTTAGCATTTTTGTAAAATATGGAACTTGTTCCATAATTAGAATTGCACATAACTAGAGTGCCTCAAAAAGTTGGGGTTTTTTTATAAACTCTTTTGATAATTCTTTTTAATATGCAACCTAATAAAAGGGGCTTTTAGTTGATGTTTATATTTGTTTGGATTAATCCATAGCTCCATAAATTCCCATGACCACCTAGGCATGATCCACTGAATATTTGGGATTTAACAAAAATGGTTGCACCAATTTTGGACAAGGTTTTATTTACCACATATTTTTTTAATAGTCATCAAAAGGCATTTTGAGTTTGAGTTGATCCAAGGTGATCAAAGCACGATTAGCAAAGTGATTAGCAACAGTAATGGTCAACCGTCAAAGTGATTTTTGTTACAGACACTGAGGGTGTTACAAATCTCCCCCACTACAGGAAGTCTTGTCCCGAGAATCTAAGCGGTAGAGGGAAAAAGATCGGGGTATTCTTCACGAAGACGATCTTCGCATTCCCAAGTGGCTTCATCTTCAGAATGATTCGACCACTGAACTTTGAGGAACTTGGTTGTCCTGTTGCGGGTTTTGCGTTCAGACTGATCGAGAATGCGGCTCGGATGTTCTTGATAAGTCAAGTCCTGTTGCAATTCAATCAGATCATGTTCCACTTCACGAATAGGGTCCTTGAAGCAGCGACGGATTTGTGACACGTGGAATACATCATGGACTTGAGATAGGTTTGACGGCAACTCCAATCGGTACGCCACCGGTCCACTTCTGGAAAGGATACGGAACTGACCAATGTAGCGAGGACCTAACTTGCCTTTGATCCCGAAGCGATGAGTGCCCCTCATGGGAGTGACACGGAGATAAGCTTGTTCGCCGGGTTGATAGATCATTTCCTTGTGCTTGCGGTCATAGTTGCTTTTCTGGCGGGACTGAGCAGCTTTCAAATGTTCACGAATAACGCAAACCTGATCTTCGGCATGTTGGATAATGTCCGGACCAATGAGGGTTCGTTCCCCAATTTCTGACCAATTCAGAGGGGTTCGACACTTACGTCCATAAAGAACTTCAAAGGGGGCCATCTGCAGACTAGCTTGGTAGCTATTGTTGTACGAGAATTCAGCAAATGGAAGAGATTCCTCCCGTTTCTTACCGAATGAAATGACACAAGCTCGAATCATGTCTTCAAGCACTTGGTTGACTCGTTCGACTTGTCCTTGCGACTGGGGGTGATAAGCGGTGCTGAATTTTAGGTGAGTGCCCATAGCTTCTCTGAAACTATCCCAAAACTTCGAGGTGAAAATGCTGCCATGGTCTGAACTGATCTCCAACGGGATACCGTGGAGGGAAACAATTCTAGAAACATATAAGTCTGCTAACTAACTAGCAGAGATCGTCTCCTTGACTGGCAGAAAGTGGGCAACCTTGGAGAATCGGTCGATGACGACAAAGATTGCATCATGACCCTTCTGTGATCGGGGAAATCCGGTGACGAAATCCATTTCAATTTTTCCCATTTCCATTCAGGAATAGAGAGTGGTTGCAGAGTTTCAGCAAGTCTTTGATGTTCTGCTTTGACGCGACGGCAAGCGTCACACTCATCAACATAACGAGCAATGTCTTTCTTCATGCCAGGCCACCAGTACCACTGATGAAGGTGTTGGTACATCTTGGTGCTACCTGGGTGGATCGACAACGGGGTATCATCTTTCAAAACATACGGAGTCAAGTTTAGATTCCCCTTGCTAGGAACCACTAAACAATTCTTGAAGTACAACGCTTGATCATCAGCAAACCTGTAGACTGAGGGATTTCCTGTGGCGAGATATTGCTTCATATTTTCGACATCCGAGTCAGCTTTTTGGATGAACTTGATGTCTTTGTCGAGGTCTACTTCAACAACAAGGGAATTCACATATCCCTGTGGAACAATCTCAAGGTTCAGCTGTCGAAGCTCTTCATACAGTCGGTGTTGGTGTATTTGAACCTCAAGTTCACTACAATAGGCTTTGCAGATCAGGGCATCAGCCATCACATTAGCTTTGCCAGGGGTGTAAGAAATTCCCATGTTGTAGTCGGCTATTGTCTCGAGCCATCTCTGCTGGCGGAGATTCAGGTTTGGTTGAGTAAACAGGTACTTCAGGCTTTGGTGGTCGGTGTAGATCTCGCAATGATTACCGACGAGGTAATGTCGCCATAGCTTCAATTCATAAATTACTGCTGCCAATTCGAGATCATGTGCTGGATAGTTTTCTTCGTGAGCACGCAACTGACGAGAGCCATAAGCAATCAATTTGCGCTCTTGCATTAGGACACAACCTAATCCTTGACGAGACACGCCGCAATATATCACGAAGTCCTTATGAGTGTCAGGGGGAGCAAGCACTGGGGGAGAAGTGAGCTTGTCCTTCAGAGCTTGAAAACTTTCTTGGCATTTATCAGTTCATTCAAACTTGACGCCTTTGTGAAGCAGATTAGTCAGAGGCTTGGAAATCTTGGAGAAGTTCTCGACGAAACAACAGCAATAGCTAGCAAGGCCAAGGAAACTTCTGACTTGCTTGACAGTCTTGGGCGGAGTCCAGTCAAGAATAGTCTGGATACGTTCTGGGTTGACGGCAACGCCATCCTTGGAAATCACATGACCAAGGTAGTTTACTTCGGGAAGCCAGAACTCACACTTAGAATACTTAGCATAGAGTTTTTGTTCTCGAAGCTTTTCCGGTATAAGACGAAGACGTTCAGCATGTTCTTCTTCATTCTTGGAGTATATTAAGATATCATCTAGATAAACCACGACAAACTTGTCGAGGTATTACACGAATATATAGTTCATCAATCGGGAAAAGGTGGCTGGGGCATTCGTCAAGCCAAAGGACATGACGGTGTACTCGTATGAACCATCGGAATGTCCTCTTCACGGACTCGGATTTGGTGATAACCCAACCTCAAGTCGAGTTTAGAAAACACCTTGGATCCAGCAAGTTGATCATACAGATCATTTATCCGAGGAAGTGGGTACTTGTTCTGTATCGTGGCATGGTTGATAGGTCGGTAATCTTGGACCAAACGGTTCGTGCCATCACTCTTCTTGACAAAGAGTGAATGTGCTCCCCAAGCAGAGGAACTTGGACGGATGAAGCCTTTTTCGAGTGCCATGTCGATCTCCTTCTAGGGACGCTTAGCAATAGGGACGGTGTCGGGCTTCAAGTCGATGACGAATTCAACTTCTCTAATCGGGGGTATCCCCGGCAGTTCTTCTGGGAAGATGTCAGCAAAATCGCAAACGACTAGAACTTTCTCAATTCCTTCCAGAGGTGCGGCATTCAAAGCATTCATCATATAGATCTGTGTTTCAGCATCTCAGGTAGTTCGGGCGGTGTGGTTCACAACTTCGCCGAAGGGGTGAAAGAGTTGAACGGCTTTATTACCACAAAAGGGTGCGGCATCGTGAGCCTTCAACCAATCCATGTCAAGGAGAAGGTCGATGGTGGAGGTTTTCAGAATGTGGGGGGAAACAATGAATTCGAATCCCTCGATCTCGACGGTGAGGTTAGGTGCAACCATGTCAACACGACACTAGGTACCGGGAGTCCGGAATATTAAGGGTGTATGCATCTTTTCGTGTTGTATGCCATAATTGAATGCAAAATGCTCCAGACATGAATGAAAGTGATGCTCCTGGATCAAATAATACAGTGTCAGGTATTGAGTTAACGGGACGGGTACCCATCACGGTAGCAGGTTGTTCCTGAGCTTCATCAAACATCAATGTGGTAAGCATGACCACGAGTGTGAGCAGAAGACCTAGTGTTATAGTTGGGGGTCATGTTGTTGCCACAGCCATTTCCGCGGCCAACAGGGTGAACTAACAGTTGATTCTGTCGCTGGGGGCAATCTCTGGAAATATGGCCTGGTTGCGGCACTTGAAGCACATGCCATCTTGAGGACGGAGGGGTGCAGTCTCAGTCTTCAGCTGTATCGGCGAGGGCGGAGGCAGACGGGGTGGAACATACGACGGCCTTGGTGAAGGGGCGGGTGGACGATACACATTGTGTGGAATCCAGACGCGTTGCTTCTGTGTTGTGCCCGAAGATGAGCCAGCATCACGAGGGCACTTCGGCGAACCTCCGAACTTAAGCTGAGCGGTCTCGAGGTGATAGTATGGTTCACCATGGTGGCGAAGTCAGGGAAGACGTGCAAAGCCAGTGCAAGCTGGAGATCTGAGTTGAGTCCATCACGGAACTTTTCTTGCCTTCTTGCATCATTTGGGAGGTCACTTGCAGCATAGCGGGAGAGGCGGAGGAATTCCCTCTGATATGCCTCGACAGTTTTGTTTCCCTGAACGAGGTTGCGGAACTCGGCCTTCAGACGGTTCATGATCGCTTTGGGGACATAACGAGCATGGAAAACAACCTTGAACTCCTCCCAGGTGACGACAGACCCTTCAGCTAGTGAGCTCGTGTGGGTGTCCCACCATTGAGCAGCGGGGCCACGCAGGAAATAAGTCGTGAAGGTGACGTAATCAGTAGCGTTCACCCTAGCGAACTCCAGCTGACGAGTGATGTCACGAAGCCAATCATTGGCATCCAGCGGTTGTTCAGGTTGGTGGAAGATAGGAGGATTGAGACGCATGAAATCCCGTAGAGTAACCACAGGCGGTTGGTTCTAGTGCTGGTTCTGGTTCTGGAGCTGACCTATGACACATTGCATAAACACTTGGTTCATCTAAAACTGTTGCATCATCGCGGCCATGTAGTCCGGCGGCGGAGGTGGATCGTTGGCACCACGACGACGACCACCACGACCAACCATCCTGCTAGAATTTAACAGGGGTATTTCAGCGATGAACATTTAACGAGATACCAGAAAGAAGCATGAGGTAATGCGACAACGAAGAGGAGGCGCGGATATATAGGAGTAGTCATACAAGACATACACATCCACACATAGAGTCAACCGAAAATCGGGCAGCATAACGTCGTAGAAATTAAGGAAAAAGGACACACTAGGCGGCGCGCAGACCGCGGTAAGGAATACACGACGCGACATAGCTTCCGCTAAGTCAATCACGCCGCAAGAAAATTGTTGGCCACAGGAGTTTGTGCCAGAGAACGCGCGGCCTGCCCCGAATGAGAAAGGGGATCCGCGGTTCGGGACCTGGGTCAGAACTCCTGCGACACGACTCAACAAAGGGGTACGCACCAGAATGCCGGGTGGAATCAAGAGAACGTGATCCTAATGTCAGAGTTTGTAAAACTTACCAGCAAGGATAAGAGAGTAGAGTCCCAGAGCATAGGTACGGAGAAAAGGATCCTAATACCATAGATATCACGACGGGGTGATATTGATGTGGGCCCGTAAGCCAAACATTAAGTTAGCAAAATAGTTTTTCAAAGTCTAGACTCAACTTCGACCAAGGAGTTGGTGGGTGGATTCCTACAGGCAGTCGGCTCTGATACCAACTTGTGACGCCCCTAAAATCAATTCGTGTACAGTAATCATACACGCAGGGTACACGACTGAGATTAGGGTGCCACGGTGAGAATATCACAGCACAACACTAAACACAAAAGGATAAACCAATAAGTTACAATACCAGAGATCATGAGGATCCGAATACATAAGTTATACAAACCATAATATCTGAGTACATACATAGTTAGTCAAGTTTTGCCTTAAGAAGGCTAGCACAAATAAAATCAGAGATACATATCGAAAAGGCAAGGCCTCCTTCCTGAGAGCCTCCGAAACAACTCCTGGTCCTGGTCAGCGGGGGTCTCGACGTAGTAGTATCCGCCTCCGGGGTACTCCTGCTCTTGGGCTCCAACGTCGACTGCAGCAGCCAATCAGGCAAAACATAAAGGGGGAAATAAAGCAAGGGGAGTATCTAGTATACCCGCGAGTCTTACGTCCGCTACTAAGCATTTATGCATTTGTATCAAATGGAAAGGGGAGGTTGTATATAGTGGACTGCAAGATAGAAATCAGAATAAGGAAGAGAAGCTAGGCCTATCGAAGACTAGCATCTTCCGACGAGTCTTGCAGCACAAGAAGAGAACAACCAATAGTTTATATAAAGCATAAACTAACAATGCAGCAGAAGTTGCTGCAACATTGTATAATAGTAAGTTGTAATAATTAACAATAATAAATGTCTTCGAGTTCCCCTCCTCGACTTCCCTGCGAGGAAGAAGACCCGGAACCAGATAGTTTAATAGTAGTAGTTTGTAGTGGTATGATCCAGCTTCAGCATAAAGCGTCTTGTTACCATTGACACGGCTATTCGAATAGATTAAACTCCCTGCAGGGGTGCACTACTGTTCAACCTGCACGCTCGGGTCTCCAGGGTGTCGGGCACCTTGTTAGGGAACGCTCCACCAAAGCTATCCGACACGGCGCAGACCATCCTAGGCTCAACAGAGAGGTCATCCGCCGGACTATACCCTATGCGCTCAGGGGTCTAGGTCCCTCACCCTTCCACGCTCCTACACGGTGCGAGTCTGGCCGGTGAAGCAAAAAAGCAAATCCAAATACACCGTACGGACGAAGAAGACACACCACTTCCCGGCAATCAGGCCACAGTACTGCTGACGTCTGAAGAGCTTTCGAACAAACTACGACGCAGGGGAGCCCATAACTCCTTATCCCACGTGAAGGTAGTGCGTACAGAACAATGGGCCTCTCAAGTCATCCACCGAACCATTTAGCATTTTATTATTATCTCGCAGACAACCGTTATCGTTGTCTGACTAACAACACAACGGACAACGAACAGCAACAAGGTCCACCAGTAACGTCGGGGCCTGCCCTGTCGTCCCGTCAAAGCGCGCGGTTACCAACAAGGTGAACCGTCTCCTTACCTTATCTCGCGTGTGCTCTTGGTAGAGCTCGAATTTTCATTGTTTGGTAACTGTCGCGAGATACGAGCAGGGTCCAAACACGCCAGTAATGTCGGTCGTACCCTCCCTGTCGTTCCTGACGCAATACCGCTCGCGGGCACCGTTGGGTCACCCGACTAATTACCTTTAAGGACACCAGTTGATTCGAGTGCCTACCATTAAGTGAAACCAGGAGGTATCACCCTCGATGGTACACTTAAAGAGGTTCGACAAAGACATCAGCGAAATGAAGTAAAGAGGTAAACCTTGTATCATCCCGGTGATGCTACGCTACTGAGCCGACGAGAGTGAAATACGAGTCCAACCACTCTTAAGTCAAACTCGAAACGACTCGGCAGAGTCTCGCCGTTGTAGGTTCCCTAGGGCGTTTGCATTGATCCGTACCTGATGCAATTATAATATTTTGTAATCCGCATTCACTGACCTGAGTAATCACGGTCCGCTATTCTAAACCTAGCTCACAATGCGCAGGGTTTACTGCTGAATAATATATATATATTTATAGGCAGCATAGGATAAAGGAAGGTACATCAAGTGGCGACAATGACAGACTATGCAATTGTATAGGTAAGCAACGTAGCAGCAACAGTAAAAACGCCTAGTGCAAGAAATGTACGGAAAATATAGGCGATATCTGGGGAAGAGAATGGCTTTGCTTGCCTTGAAGCTCGACGGTAGGGGTAGGGTCGTCGACGAAGTAGTCGTACCCAGCAGCGCTGTAGTCAGCGGCAGCAGTGGGGTCTACCGGAGATTAAGGGGGGAAGAAACAGTAAGAACGAAGCAAACATAACAAACAGATGCATGACATGAAAGATGCAATGTTAACGGGGGTTCTATCGCAGTGCAATGCACGTTGCTCGGAGCGGAAATTCATCCGGGGATGAAATACCGGCTCCGGGTGATTATCGATGTTCGTTGTGTTAGAGGGGTGTGGTACGTATAGGGATAGCATATCCATATTCATTATATTTTTCTGATCAATTTTCATGTATAAAGTTTTTGAATCTGACTTGCGGTTTAAAAGATATTCAAATTTTAAAGTTTAAATCATTTTCTAAATTTATTTAATTCATTTATTCAATCATTATCCAGAACAGTTAATTTGACTGGTCAAACCTGACCAGTGGGTCCCACTGGTCAGTCTTACATTGTTAATAAAACGTTTAATTAAATATAAATAATCACTAGGCCCACATGTAATAGACTATTAGCATTTTAATTAAACCAAAGAAGTGATTAAATCCTGGGGCCCAGCTGTCATAAGCTCAAGGGTTATTTTCCAGTTTAACTAATCAGAGAAGATTATCTTGGGGTGGCCTGGGGCCCATATGTGGATTAGCTTAACCCTAATCGCACTTCTGACGCGGGGGCCCCACCAGCCAGTGACACAGCGCTCGCCGGCGAGGCAGAGCTCCGGCGAGTTGGTCGTTCCGGCCGATTCCGATGGCCATCTGCAGCGCGGTTTGGACCAGTCGATCGAGAGCAACGCCGCGAGTCGACCTATGGTGGGTGAGGGTGATGGGGACGTTTGAGGCGTGCTCTAGCTCAACAATGGCGGGAGCAGGCGTCGGGCTCCAATGGCATCTTAATCTACATGGAGAATTCGTTCGGTTTCTTGCGCCAAATCAAACGCATGGGTCAGCCAGAACTCGATGGTGCCAAACGCGTGCGTTGGGTGGCTTGGGAGCATGGCTAGGCCAAAAATGGCAACGACCAAATCAACGAAAAAGGGGGCGGCGCCTATAGCTAGAGGGGGGCAAAGGGGACGTTGGCGGTGGAGGATCGGCTCACCAGAGGGACGCCGGGGAGGGCAGTGGGCTCGGGGAGGGATCGAGCTGCGCGAATTCCGTCGAGGATCTCACCGGAGCCGAGGACGAATACGTCGATGGTGTGCTTGCTGTGGTGGACCGCGGCTCGATTCCTTCGTCAGGGTGGCTTAGACGACGATGGAGCACCCTACTGACAGCTTGGCTCGGGCCGGAGTGCATGGTGGCTACGCGTGGGCACGACGGCGGCGACCACGGGTTCTTGACGGGAGGTAGAAGATGACTGCGAGGCGAAGGGAGGTGGATCTCGATCTGGGGTTCGCCAAGGGGGGTCGTCGTGGAGCACTTAACCACGAGAACCAGCGGCTGGGCATCGTGGATGGATGCCATGGCGACAATCGCTGTCGAACAGGGGAGGGAGACGACCCGGGGTGGCCCAAATGGGATGGTTTGGGCCACACTGTGCACTAGCTACACCAGGGTGTTGGGCGAGATCCCATTTTATTCTTTTATTTCTTTTCTGTCTTCACTCGTTTTCTGCTTGTATTTCTTTTTGTTGTTTTAGCATTTTTGTAAAATATGGAACTTGTTCCATAATTAGAATTGCACATAACTAGAGTGCCTCAAAAAGTTGGGGGTTTTTATAACCTCTTTTGATAATTCTTTTTAATATGCAACCTAATAAAAGGGGCTTTTAGTTGATGTTTATGTTTTTTTGGATTAATTCATAGCTCCATAAATTCCCATGACCACCTAGGCATGATCCACTAAATATTTGGGGTTTAACAAAAGTGGTTGCACCAATTTTGGACAAGGTTTTATTTACCACATATTTTTTTAATAGTCATCAAAAGGCATTTTGAGTTTGAGTTGATCCAAGGTGATCAAAGCATGATTAGCAAAGTGATTAACAACATTAATGGTTAATACAGTCAAAGTGATTTCTCTTATAGACACTGAGGGTGTTAGAAATACTTTGAAATACTATTTGATCTCGCGACAATCCTCGGCAGCCTACTGCTTTGGAGATTCTTCTTACCTGCTTGCACTATGATTAATCCCGTTTGTCTTGTAGTCTTTGATGACCTCCCTTGGCATTGCCATTCTGATCTGTTGAATCATCGTGTGCGCGAATGCACGCAGTCATCAGTTAAGCTTATGAATTCATTCTTCCGACTCATACGTCATTTCAGACATGAGTTGGTTCTCGGTATATCAAACCTTGATTGATTGTGCACCTGGTTCTATTCTACTTATCCATCCTTGATCAGTGTGTCTGTTTCTGGCCATTCGTCTTGGAGACCAAATTCCTTTGAACTTAAGCGTCAAATTATTCAAATGCTTTTAGCATTTGTTTTCTCTGCATTATTTCTTTTTTTGGTTGAGTATCGATACTCATGTCAGATTCTTTGCGGTCCTCCAGATCCTTTGGTGGATTGTTATTCGACCGATCCTACGTATTTTAAAACCCTTGAGTTCTTCCCTTGAGACGAATTGGCATTGCCGAGTCATATCCTCTACGTTGACTTTGGTACTCTGTTTTCGAAGATGTATTCCTTACTTCTTTTGTTTGTTTAATAGATTCGTAAAGTGTCCCACTGGGTGGTATCTATGCTTCGGCCATCTATGTGAACCCAGAAACTTCTGCGGGTCACACTCTACTGGTGTTATGCCAGATAAAATTCCAAAATGACAACTTCGTCGAAATCGAGAAGTGAATGAAAGGTATTGCATTGAAGAAGTGGGAGTCGACCCTAAACCTTCGTGTTCATGCCCATGGATATGATGTAGGACTTATCATGAAATATTCTCGTAAAGATAATTAACCCCCTTGATATAAATTCTTCAGCATCTATGATGCACCATTCTACCTTCGAGTAATACCCCTGGTATCTCGAGGATATCATGCCTTTGCACTACATCTTATGAATTGTGATGAAACAATTCTTATCATAGCCATTTCATGGTTCTGGGTTGTCATCTACCGGGAACACCGAATACTTTTGCTTCACCATTCCTTTTTCTTGATGTCGCCGTTGTTCGATTGTATTTTCTGGAAACCTTTTGACATGATGTGTTGTGTTTATCATCGATATTTTGACTTCTCCCAAGTGTTACTTGGATGCATCATGAGAAATACCACCCATGCCCCTCGATGATTTGTGATATCATCGACAACCTTCTTTGACCCCCTCCCCCGCCAATACAAACTTGGTCATGTATATCGTGCTCTGCTTTCCCTTGGGAAGGATATACCCCTGATACTTGTGTATCATCACATCTTCCCTTTCATTGGTCTGCTTAACTTTTCTTGTAAGGAATCTTATCTGACCAGTGATAATTCTCTGCTTATGTAAACACTTCAGTGTACAACTTTGTCCGTACAACCTGTTACGATTGTTGATGAATTTTCGGTGACCACCGATGGATAAGAACTTTGCCAATTGGTCCGCCTCATCTTAACGAGCGGGAAGACGGTTCTCTTCGTCCCTCGCCCTTGGCACTGACGTTGTTGCCGACATATCTAACAATCTGTTCTCTGACTTACCTTGCAACTTGATCGCATTGTTTGTCACCACCCTTCTTATTCAATGTGGGCCCATAACCCACAGTTCCACAGGACCAAAACCTGACACTTTTGTACATCCCCGTTCCCAAGCTTACTCTTCGTGTGTGGCCTCGTATGCAATTCACGAGTCACCTACCTTGTGATATTAAACCCGTTACTAGACGTAGTGCTTATGTCTGATGCTTTGGACCCCTTTTCATTCTCCGTTATCGTCGTCGAATTCTTGCATATCCGCTTGAAAACTTCTCATGCCTTCTTTTGTTTCTCTCGATGTATCTCCCTGAGTTTAACTCGTGAGATACTTTGTACCCCATTCCCTTGGAAAACTTCAGTTGATTAACCTTGTACCAATCCAACACCCCTTAAGTTCTCCTCCTAGCTTATCCGTAAGTACGATGCAACCCCGAAAGAAGGATAACAACTCGTCAAGATACACTCATGCAGAGAAATGAAGACGTCAACAAAAAGGATTAACTTTTTCGAGAAGGACAACAAAACCCAGAAGAATCGTTAGAATACTAAACCAAAGCTTTACCCCTTCCACTACCTTTTAATTCTCGGGACAAGAATTCCTTGTAGTGGGGGAGATTTGTAACACCCCGAGGTGTCAACTACAGTGATCTGCCTTTTTGTTGTGCCAAGTCATCATTATTATGCACTAAGAAAAACAATTAAGGAAATAATTCAACTCCAATTAAAAATTGCAAATGCCAGTCAAGAAAAAACTTTCCAAATAGATTAAACAAAAATTATTCTTCATATTGTAAGTAACCCCAAGACAATTATAAAAAATGAAAACAATATCTTGGGAATTATTAAATTGCCTCGGGATAATTAAATAAAAGCGATAGATAAAAGTTGCATCAAAAGTTATGGAAAAATATTTATAAAATACCAAATAACCAATAGATCACTATAAACTAGAAATGGAAATTTATCAAATTATTTAAATGGTTTAAATAAATCAAATCAGTAGCAAAACCACCACATTTAATTCTTTTAAATATAACAGAAATCTAAATGATTTTATTTAGTCTCCCAACTTTTTGTGGCAGTAGTAAATATTGTTACACTTTTACTAGGACTAGCTTTATGCTTTACAAAAATCAATTGCTAGACAAAACAAATACAACATAAAAGAAAGGAAACCGAAAAAACAAAAAGAAATGAAAAACCTATCTACCGCCCCAGGGCCAAGCCCACCCGGGCCCAAACCCTCCCCCTCCCCTGTTTCTTCTTCCTAATGCTACAGGAACTGACCGGGACACCATGGCACCCGACGTGGCCATCGTCGCCGCCGGACCCGTTCGCCCCCTCTGGCCATTCACGCGACGACAACAACCTCCCCCTTGTTGATAAGATCCCCCGCAAACCCTTGGAACCGCATAGCTCTCCCCCTCGCCTCACCCAGTTCCCCCAGCCCACCGGACCCGCCATGGCTGTGCCTCCATGGCCACCATGGTTGTGCCTCCATGGCCACCATGGCCACCGAGCTCCTCGGCGCGAGATGACCCATCCGGGAGGTCCTTCACCGATGTGTACATCGACTCTGGGTGCCAGATCAACCCGGGACGAACTACTTTGTGGGAATTGGGTCGCCTCCTTCATCACGGCCACCGCGACACTGCCTCTCGGTCCTCGGCGCTCCGACCACCCCGGCCTCCCCGAGCCCCCTGGCCTGCCCTGCAGCCTCTGTGAGCTCCACCTCCCCCCCCATTGTTTTGACCGCCCCCATCGCCGTTTGGAGCGGGGTCGCGCTCTTGCTGCCGTCGGGCCTCGTCACCGCCGGCGGTTGAAGCCGCACCCTGTGCACGCCCCAGCCCCTCCGCGCGCCTCCTTGGCCAGACGCCCAACTGCCCATGGCCGCATCATTCCCCCACCCCGCTCACCCTACTGGCCCAGGCCTCCATGACCTCATCGTCGTTCCCACGGCCGCCATGGTCGGGGCTAACCGCCTGTGGGCGCTTCTCCTGTCTCCGGCGGGCCACGGCCGCACCCCACCGCATCCTGCTCACCCTGCAGCCCCCCCCCCCCTCACCGGCCGGCCTCGCCGCGCCGCCGCTGGCCTGAGTGGCCATGGCCATGGCCGGCTTGTTAAGCCACTAACCCCCCCCCCCCCACCCCCCCGTTTAACCAACCCCTGGGTCAATGAAGTGTGGGCCCGAGGCCCCTAATTATATGTCACTTGATGTCACGAGAGTTTACTTCTCGCCCCTCGTTGGTTACCCAAAGTGGAAGGTGAGATGTAGCGAAGCACCAAATTTCCCTTAGCGAAGATGCTAAGGTTTGAGTATCGAACCAGTAGGACTCCAAGATCGACAAGTATGTGGTAAAGTGAACAATGGCGCCGTTTACAACCGAGGTTGCTTACTTTACCTGGACCTGCACACACAGCAAATAACTTTGCTCCCAACGAGTACAGAGGAGTTCTCAATTCCTCCGGCCTTGTTGTTTACAAAGGATAAAACACACGGGATAATAATGATAGTGATAGCAACGGAAAAGTAAATAAAGCAGTAAATTGATAGTGGGTGTAAACAGTGTTGGAAATATGGACCGGGGTCCTATGATGTTCACTAGTGATGTCTTCTCCCAAAAGACGATAAAATAGCCATTGACGGCTGGGCAATTGACAGGATTATGTACGCAAACCAATGCTAACTATGCTATAAAGAAACGAAGAGGCTCAAAAGCTTGGGCGGTACGCCAAATCAAGTAGACTGAAATCCATCTGCATCTACCTACTAATCACCACCTTGAGATATCTATCCAGAACATCTCGCTGGTATTAAGTTGCGAATCCCACCCAAAGTGTAAACTCAAAGCAACGGACAACTGCATTAAAGAACTTTGCGTAAAGTAAACTATCCTTGCACCCGCAAGTACAAGCACCATTGTTTTCTCCCTTGTGGCAACAGCACATCCCCTAGACTCATGTTTCTGTCACTCAAGCTAGTCATCAGGGGGCATGAACCCACAATCATGCATAACGCTCCCTCTTGGAGTCACTACCTACTACTTGGCCAAAGCAATAAACAGCAACGGAGAACATGCAAGAATTACTCAAGAACATAAATATAAAAGAGGAGAATCAAATATATTACTCAAACACAATCTGAACATAATCTCATAATCCATCGGATCCCAACAAACTCTGCATAGCAACAACAGAAAGATTACATATGTGCCTCGATCATGTAGGGCAGCTCACGAGGTCTAATCCATGAAGAACAAAGAGGGGAGGAGAAGATCACATAGCTACTGATCATAGACCCATGGTCTAAGGTGGACTACTCACGGTTCATCCGGGAAGCATCCATGGTGGTGGAGAAGCTCCCGGAGGTGGTTCCTCCCTCCGGCAGGGTGCTGGGAAGAGGTCTCCTGGTGCTCCCGATCTTGGAAGCGCGGCGGCGGCGGAACAGAGGAGAGATCGCGAAAAAGGGTTCCTGTCACGGGGGTTTCACGTCACGGAGAATATATGGGCGAAGGGGGGCAGCCAGGGGGTCCACCAGGGGTCCAGGCGGCCCCCTGGCGAGGCCCCACCCTAGGGCGCGCCGAGAGGGCGCCTGGGGCCCTGGTGGGTCCCCTCTGGCCCCCCCTCGGTGATTCCCGAAGCTTCCGAAGCACTGATTTTTTATTGGATTTTTCCCGAATTTTTGGAGCACTTTTAATATGGAGGAAACCTGAAATAGAAAACAGCAGAAAACAGGAACTAGCACTAGGGTGCACTGAGTTAATAAGTTAGTCCAAATATGATGAAAAGTTTATGGAAGTACATCTATAACATAGCAATATCACGCAAAAGAGGCATGAATCAAGAAGAAATTATAGATACATTTTGGACATATCATCACTTAATATAAACGAGAGAAAAAAAATCACCCCCCTAAGAATGACATGTGGGCCCAACACTAAGATAACCCCTGGTTAAATTAAATGAGTTGATTAAGTCAACTGTCTATGACAGGTGGGCCCTGGCCATTTAGTTAATAAAAATGTAAATTAAAACACCCTCTCTATGACAGCTAGGCCCCACTGGGTTAATAGATTAATAAAAATAGATTTATTAAAATATGTCACTAACATGTGGGCCCCCTACTGTTATTTAAATTTAATAAATTGGTTTATTGAAATGTGAGGCTGACCAGTGGGACCCACTGGTCAGGTTTGACCAGTCAAAGATCAATGTTGTGGATAATGTTATGATTTAAATAATAAAAATAATTTAGAAAATGATTTAAATTGAATTAAACTTTGAATTTGAATATCTTTTAAACCGTAAGTCAGATTCAAAAACTTTATACATCAAAGTTGCTCAGAAAAATGTAATCGTTCCAAATACACTACTCGCATACCCATCGCACCCCTCTAACATACCGAACCCGAGACTTTCCCCCTTCGGATCGTCTATCCGGTAATTATCCGGTACCGGTAAAACTTTCCGGATGGAAATGTTCTGAATATAAAAGTTGTATGTCACTTGATGTCACGAGAGTTTACTTCTCGCCCCTCGTTGGTTACCCAAAGTGGAAGGTGAGATGTAGCGAAGCACCAAATTTCCCTTAGCGAAGATGCTAAGGTTTGAGTATCGAACCAGTAGGACTCCAAGATCGACAAGTAGGTGGTAAAGTGAACAATGGCGCCGTTTACAACCGAGGTTGCTTACTTTACCTGGACCTTCACACACAGCAAATAACTTTGCTCCCAACGAGTACAGAGGAGTTGTCAATTCCTCCAGCCTTGTTGTTTACAAAGGATCAAACGCACGGGATAATAATGATAGTGATAGCAACGGAAAAGTAAATAAAGAAGTAAATTGATAGTGGGTGTAAACAGTGTTGGAAATATGGACCGGGGTCCTATGATGTTCACTAGTGATGTCTCTCTCCCAAAAGAAGATAAAATAGCCATGCAAGGTAAACAAATTACAGCTGGGCAATTGGCAGGATTATGTGCGCAAACCAATGCTAACTATGCTATAAAGAAAGGAAGAGGCTCAAAAGCTTGGGCGGTATGCCAAATCAAGTAGACCGAAATCCATCTGCATCTACCTACTAATCATCCACCTTGATATATCTATCAAGAACATCTCGCTGGTATTAAGTTGCGAATCCCACCCAAAGTGTAAACTCAAAGCAACGGACAACTGCATTAAAGAACTTTGCGTAAAGTAAACTATCCTTGCACCCGCAAGTACAAGCACCATTGTTTTCTCCCTTGTGGCAACAGCACATCCCCTAGACTCATGTTTCTGTCACTCAAGCTAGTCATCAGGGGGCATGAACCCACAATCATGCATAACGCTCCCTCTTGGAGTCACTACCTACTACTTGGCCAAAGCAATAAACAGCAACGGAGAACATGCAAGAATTACTCAAGAACATAAATATAAAAGAGGAGAATCAAATATATTACTCAAACACAATCTGAACATAATCTCATAATCCATCGGATCCCAACAAACTCTGCATAGCAACAACAGAAAGATTACATATGTGCCTCGATCATGTAGGGCAGCTCACGAGGTCTAATCCATGAAGAACAAAGAGGGGAGGAGAAGATCACATAGCTACTGATCATAGACCCATGGTCCAAGGTGGACTACTCACGGTTCATCCGGGAAGCATCCATGGTGGTGGAGAAGCTCCCGGAGGTGGTTCCTCCCTCCGGCAGGGTGCTGGGAAGAGGTCTCCTGGTGCTCCCGATCTTGGAAGCGCGGCGGCGGCGGAACAGAGGAGAGATCGCGAAAAAGGGTTCCCGTCACAGGGGTTTCACATCACGGAGAATATATGGGCGAAGGGGGCAGCCTGGGGGGCCACTAGGGCTCCAAGCGGCTGTGACACCCTCAGAATCAGTAACAGTAATCACTACAGTGATTCCACTGTTGATGATCATCACTGTTGTTAATCAAGCCATGATCACCCTTGATTATAGCTCTGTCAGTTTCTCACCCTGATAAAATTTTCAAATTATAAAATTGCTCCAAGGATTGTGGATGCCAATCAATCAACTTGATCATGGCTAAACCAAACCATTCTTAGTCATTTGAATAATCACAAGTCAATGATGGATATGAAACAGTGAGTGTTGAGTTACTAAATTGCCCCTTGAATATTAATATTAAAGCAATGTGGAGGATTGAAGTAAACCCTAGGTGTTGCAAGAACTTTCATTATTTAATAGCAAATAATCTTGGGTCATGTTAAAAATAGCAATGGATATTCTACTAAAGTGTTTTAGTAATATTATGGAATAAAAACTATAGCTTGGGAATTATTAAATGGCCATGGTAAATTTAATAAACAAGTAGGAATTTTAAATGCACTAAAAATTGTGTAACCATTTTTATTAAATACCTAATAATTAGTAGGTCATATAAAAGATAAATGATATTTTATTAACTTATTTAAATAATGCAGATAAAAATAAACAGTAGCAAAAATAGCTCCATTTAATATCTTGTGCATTGAATAAAATCTAGATGAATTTTATTGTGGCTCAAACTTTTTGCAGCAAACTGTTAAAGTGTAACACAATTAATTTTGCAAGTTTCACATTTTCAAAAATTCAATAGCTAGACAAATAAAATACAAACAGAAATAAAAAAAAAGGAAAAGAAAAGAAATAGAACAAATAACAAAATATAACAAAGAAAAAATACTATACCTCGCCCCAGGAGAGGCCCAGTCGGCCCAACCTCCCCATTCTTCTTCCCTGTTCCAACTGCTCCCTCCCACCTGCCCCTCACCTGCTCCCCCCCCCCCCGTGGCGTCACGGCCATGGCCGCACAGCCAAGCCGTCCCCCTCTCCCTCACCATCCTCACCCCTGCAACCCCTGGACATCCCCCTCCCCCATTGCCCTCCATCCTCACCTCGCGCTCGCATGGAGAAGTGGCGCCCAACGCTACCGTCGCCATTGTCGTGGCCAGTCGCGGCCACTGACTTCGCGCTGCCCCGCCGTCGTGTCTAGGAGGTGCTCCGTCGTCGTCTTCGTCTACCTCCTGAAGCAATCGAGCCGGGAAGCTTCACCGCGAGCGCTGCGCCACCGTTCCCCAACCACGGCCGCCGTGATCGCCGCGCCGATTCGCCGCATCCCGAGCTCCTCCAGCCTCCATGTGACATCCCTGTGAGCCTCTGCACTTTTCCCCTCTTTTCCCATCGCCATTTGCGTGCTCGGTCGTCGTCCCCGCTGTGCCATGTCCCGGACGCCGTCATGGCTGTCCAAGCCGTGCTCACCGTGCTCCTATTGCCCGCGTAGGTGCACCAGCGTGCTCCCTGGGAGCCTTAGGTTCAATTTGACCAAATATCCCGCTCGTTTTCGCCGCGCAGCGCCATTTGCCATTACGGCCGAAGGTCACCTCCGCCATTGTTGAAGCTGTGCTCGGCTCCGTCCACCTCTGTTGCGGCTACGGCTACCGATCGACGCGGGAGAACCCCATCTCTCCACCTAACCTAGCCGTGCAAGCTCTCGTCGCCGGAACTGGCCGGAACGGCGACCTCGTCGTCGACGGTTGTCGCCGGCGTGCCCAAGAGCCACTGGCGGGTAGCCCCCACCTGTCAGGTGGTTAACTGACTGTTAACCAGCCACTGACAGTGGGCCATACCCCCTGTTAATCCCACTGTTAAGTTTAATCTGAGAAAACCTATTAGTTTATAACCTGTGGGGCTGACACATGGGCCCTACCAACTTAACTCTTTGATTAAAATGAATTATAAAACTGTTGGGCTGACATGTGAGACCCCACTGTCAGTGTAGTTATTTTAAATGAAATACAATGTATAAGTCAATGACACATGGGCCCTAGTGCTAATTGTTTGAATAAAGGATTTTAATAGCTAAACACTATGTGACAGGTGGACCCCCACTGTCAGATTATTATTGAAAATGAAATAGAAATATTAATAGACTATGACAAGTGGGTCCACTGGATTAATAGATTAAGTTAAATCATTTATATTAGATGTGAGGCTGACCAGTGGGACCCACTGGTCAGGTTTGACCTGGTCAACCCCCTTGTGGATAATGTTTCTATTTTAATAATAAAAGAAATTCCAAAAATCATTTAAATAAAATTAAAACTTTCAAATTCAATAACTTCTAAACCGTAACTCAGATTCAAAAACTTTATACATGAAAATTGATCAGAAAAATATAAAGAATACGAATACGCTATCTGTATGTCTACCACCCCCCTCTAATGTACCAAACATCGACATTCCCCCCCCCCTTCGGGTCATCTGTCGATAATTCCCGGTACCGATAAAAGTTGTCCGGATGAAAAACTTTCGTATACGAAAGTTGCTCAGAACGGATCACCGAATAAGGATACGATACCCATACCCCCACCGCACCCCTCTAACATACCGAACGTGGAACATTCCCCTCCGGTTCATCTGTTTTCCAGACAACCGGAGCCGGTAAAACTTTCCGGATGAATTTATTCTGAACACGAAAGTTGTTCGGAATAGATCAACTAACCCGGATACACCAACCACACGTGTGTCGGATGTCCACGACACCTCCAGATTGATCCTTCCCCCCCCCCCTCCGAACACCCTGTCCGGTAATCACCTGGAGCCGGTAGTTCATCCTCAGATGAATTTCCGTTCCGAGCAAAGTGCATTGCATTGCGTTAGAACACCGTTAACATTTCATCTGTCATGTCATGCATCTGTTTGTATATGCTTGATGTGTATTTACTGTTTCTCCCCCCCCTTATTCTCCGGTAGACCCCGCTGCTGCCGCGACTACACCGTTGCCGAGTACGACTACTTCGTCGACGACCCTACCCCTACCGTCGAGCTTGCAGGCAAGCAGAGCCATTATCTTCCCCAGATATCGCCTACCTTTCCGTACATTTCTTCCACTAGGTATTGTTACTGCTGCTGCTACGATTACAATGCTATTCAATTGCATAGCCTATTTTTGTCGCCCCTTGATGTACCTTCATTTAATCCTATGATGCCTATTATTACTTATGCATTATTCAGCAGTAAACCCTGTGCATTGTTAGCTAGGTTTAGAATAGAGGGTCGTGATCACTTTGGGAGTGATCGCGGGAACGATATATTACAGCTGCAACAGGTACGAATCAATGCAGACGCCCTAGGGGACCTACAACGGCGAGACTCTGCCGAGTCGCTTCGAGTTTGGCTTACGAGTGGAATGGACTCGTATTTCACTCTCGTCGGCTCAGTAGCGTAGCATCACCGGGATGATATGAGGTTTACCTCTTTAGTTCATTCCGCTGATGTCTCTGTCAAACCTCTTTAAGTGTGCCATCGAGGGTGATACCTCCTGGTTTCACTTAATGGTAGGAACTCGAACAACCTGGTTTCCTCAAAGGTAAGAAGTCGGGCGACCCAACGGTGCCCGCGAGAGGTATTGCGACGGGTCGACAGGGAGGGTACGACCAGTGTACCGGTGTGCTTGGCCCCTGATCGTTGGCCGCGAGAGTTACCAAACTACGAAAGTCGAGCTCCCCCAGGAGCACACGCGAGACAAGGTAAGGAGACGGTTCACCTTGTTGGTAACCGCAGTGACTTGGTGGGACGACGGGGCAGGCACCGATGTACTGCTGGTCCTGGCTGCAGTCGTTGTCCGCAGGTCGGTTAAGTCGAGGCAGCGATAACGGTTGTCACGCAGGTTAATTAAAATGCTAAATGGTTCAGTGGATGTCTTGAGTTGGCTATATGCCATGTACGCACTACCTACCCGTAGGAATTACGAGTTATGGGCTCCTCTGCTTCTTAGTGTCGTCCGAGGACTCTTCAGACGTCAGCAGTACCGCGGGCTGATTGCCGGGAAGTGGTGTTGTCTTATTTGCTCGCGCGGTGGTGTCTTATTTGGATTTGCTTCAACTTCACCGGCCAGCCACGCACCGTGCAGGAGTACGTTCGGGTTGGGGTCCAAGGCCCGGCGTACTTAGGATTTAGACCGGCGGATGGCCTCTCTGTTGAGTTTGAAAGATGGGCTATGAAGTGTCGGATAGCCTTGGTGGAGCGTTCCCTAACAAGGTTCCCGCCACCCTGGAGATCCGTGCGTGTAGCGTAACACAAGTGCACCCCTGCAGGGAAGATTAATCTATTCGAATAGCCGTGTCCACGTTAACAGGACGCTTTATGCTGAAGCTGGATCTTACCACTACAAACTATTATTATTAAACTGTATGGTTCCGGGTTTTTCTTCCTCGCGGGGATGTCGAGGAGGTGGACTCGGAGGCATTGCTAATTATTACAACTTATTATTATACAATGCTGCAGTAACTTCTGCTGCATTGTTACTTTATGCTTTATATAAACTGTTGGTTGATTCTAACCTCATGCTGCAAGACATCGTCGGAAGATGCTAGTCTTCGTTAGGCCTAGCTTCTTACCCTTATTCTGATTTCTATCTTGCAGTCCACTATATACAGCCTCTTCTTTCCGTTGATTCAATGCATAATTCTTAGTAGCGGACGTAAGACTCGCGGGTATGCTAGATACTCACCTGCTTTATTTTCCCCTTTACTGTTTTGCCTGATCGGCCGCTGCAGTCGACGTTGGAGTCCAGGAGCAGGAGATCCCCGATGCCGACCACCGCAACATGAAGATTCCCGATGCCTTCTACGACGTCGAGTTTCCCTTTGACCAGGAGTAGTTTGGAGGTTCCTAGGCAGGAGGCCTCGCCTTTTCGATCGGTGTTGATTTTGTGCTAGCCTTCTTAAGGCAACCTTGTATTCTTGTGTCTGTACTCAGATACTATTGCTTCCGCTGAGCTTGTGCTCTTGAGCTGTTGTATTCGAGCCCTAGTGGCCCCTGGCTTGTATTAAACAGCTTGTATTATTTTATTTGTAGAGTTGTGTTGTGATATCTCACCGTGAGTCCCTAATCTCGATCGTGTACCTTGCGTGTATGATTACTGTACACAACTTGATTTTGGGGGCGTCACAGCGGCCCCCTGGCACGGCCCCACCCTAGGGCGCGCCGGGAGGGCGCCTGGGCCCTGGTGGGTCCCCTCTGGCCCCCCCTCGGTGATTCCCGAACCTTCCGAAGCGCTGATTTTTTATTGGATTTTCCCGAATTTTTGGAGCACTTTTAATATGGGGGAAACCTGAAATAGAAAAACAGCAGAAAATAGGAACTGGCACTGGGGTGCACTGAGTTAATAAGTTAGTCCAAATATGATCAAAATTGTATAGAAGTTCATCAATAACATAGCAATATCACACAAAAGAGGCATGGAGCAAGCAGAAATTATAGATACGTTTTGGACGTATCAACATCCCCAAGCTTAATTCCTGCTCGTCCTCGAGTAGGTAAATGATAAAAAGCATAATTTCTGTGGTGACATGCTAACAACCATATAAGAACTTTTAAGTAAAGCATTCAAGGCATGTAATTCAATTCAAGTCATAACAGGCAAGAGTCTATATTTAGTATTGAAACAAGCAAGATAAGAACATAAAGTTGCAAGATCTCTCGCTGTCCGTGACTCGAATGTCTCCAAATGGTGTTTGCGTGCAAGAAAGGGGATAGGGATAAACGAGAAAAAGTATTTTGTGTTGAGAACTCAATCTACTAAAGTTTCACACTTGGTCTTCTTTGGAATCTTACCTTGACTCATCCCCAGACCACTAGCCAGGTACAAGTCAAAATGATCCACTCCTTTTCGACATTTTGAGCACTCATGCAATGGATGAGCGTAAGCAAGAAAATTGACACTTAGGATGGCAAAGAGAGAATATGGTCGAGGAGGAAGACAAAAAGGTGTGAAAGGCTCACATCAATGAGGACAATCATAGGCGAGAGAAAGCCAAATGATAGATATGATGTGAGGAGTAGGGGTTGCCATGCAACGAATGCACATACGAGCTAAGGTAAGCTCTCCAATGGAACTAGTGGGGGTGCATCCAACTTGCTTGCTCAAGAAGACCTAGAGCTCATTTGAGGAGGCTCATCATTGGAATATACAAGCCAAGTTTTATAGTGTGAAGGTCCCCACATAGCTATATGCATGAATGATAATCTCTATGGAGTACAAGATATAAGATGGAGTACGAGTGTGGATCTCTCAAAAGGAATAGTAGTGTGCCCCCTTCTCTCTTTTTATTTCTTTTTCTCTTTTTTCTATTTTTTTGTATTTTTGGTGGCCTGAATGGCTCTTTCTATTTTTCTCATTTGTCCTCTTTGGGATCTTTTAATTTGTCCACTTTGGGATATTTTCCTCACTTTAGGGGCAACACTCTATATATTACAAAAAGTATAGAAGATCTTTCACACTTTACAAAAGTACTCAAATCATAAAGAAGATGTAACTATCATGAAGTATGCAAATGTATGCCTCTGCCAGTGTAGCAGGATATGAAATGATACTAGCGCGTCATGTAGCAATGATTAGGGCAAGGCCCAACTAGCATGCGGCTCATCGATCAAGCAAGTAGCATGTATGACATGAAGATCAAGTCATGAGAAGATGGATGTTGCATGGCAATGTATTTCAGAAAGTCTATGGAAATGCCTTGATAGGTAGGTATGGTGGCTGTTTTGAGGAAGGATATAAGGAGGTTTATGATGATAGAGCGTATCATGCCAAGGGTTTGGATGTACCGGCAAAGGTGGACGCCAACTCTCGGAGTGAGAAGAAAGCAATGCACGGCAGAGGAGAGGCTAGAAAAATATGGGAAGGTGGAAGTGTCAACTTTCGAATACTCACATTAGTCCGAAGAACTCATGCACTTATTATCGGTAACTCTCAATCTAATAAGGAGGTTCACAAAGAGACAAGTACCCCGAGGAGGAGTGTATGGGGGTTTGGTTATCCTTGCGCATCCTCGACTCATGGTACGTGAGTGTACTCTAATATGCGATCCCTCCAAAGAGTAGTGATCCATCTAGTAGCTAGAGTTCTCAACTAATTTGTAAGTTTTGAAAATAAACACGGATTGCCCAAAATACGACATCTATCATTAATAGGATAAAGCTCTTGACACCAAAAGTCCAAACATTACTCAAAGCAATACCTCAAAACTATTGCAAGTTACTACTACAAAAGAATAGCAACCTCAATTACCTACTTCAAGTCAAGACACACAACTCAGTGCAACAGTCAAACTCTCTACACAAGATAAACATGAAAACTCAAGAGAGTTCCAGCAACAAACAACATCTCTTAAAAATATAAGCATGAAAACTAAGAGCTAAACATGACAGTAACTATGAAAAAGATAAAGAACACTCACAGCAAAGATATAGGCATGAAAAATCCTATGATGTGTTCTAGATTTTAAAAGTGGAGAGTGTTTCTCTCCCACACAAAGAAAGCTGGGTTCTGACTTGTTATGAACAGCAAGAAAAGCTAAAGAAAACTAAAAATAAAACCTAAGAGCGAGACGCTCCAAGCATAGCACATAACACATGAAGTGATAAAAATATAGTGAAACGAGAGATGAACTGATAATTGTTGATGGAGAAGGTGATGCACGGGGGCATCCCCAAGCTTAGACGCTTGAGTCTCCTTGAATATTTCTTGGGGATGCATGAGGGCATCCCCAAGATTGAGCGCTTGACACTCCTGAATCTTCTTTCATCATCTTCCCTCGCACACTTGAAAACTCCCTTCATACATAACTCATCATAATCTGATTAGCGAGGTTAGTACCCATAAAATAATTTTTCCTTTACTGGAAATAAGGATATTCTTGAAGATCTACTGATTCTCAAGATTTCCAAAAAGTTTTTGCAAAGAAAAAGAAAGCTTATGGTTTGGAAAATGAAGAAAAGTCAAAACAGGACAGAATCTAAGAAAAACTGACCAGCAGATAATAAAGAATTTTTTAGGGATACTTCTGCAACTCAAATCAAAAAACTCAGAACATACGAAAGTTCCGTAATTGTATAGAGCACGCTGTGTAAAAAGTTTCAGCTCAAAAAGATGAACTGGGATTTTTCTGTGATTTTTCCCTTCACGAGGACAGAATCTGTTTTCTGGACAGCATGTCACAACTTTCACTTCCCTTGTCATATGAGGCTATAAATGGCACAAATCTTGAAAAGTAAAGATACAATGATGTTGCTACAGTAGTAACAATCATCAAGACCACTAAAAACATAATAAAAACAAAAAGGAAAACCTAAATTCGTTGCGGGCTGCCTCCCGAAAGCGCTTTCTTTTATGCCTTTAAGCTAGGCGTGAAGATTATAGAAGATGCTCTCACAAGAATAAGAATTTTGAAGCAAAAGAGAGCATCAAGAAGCAAATATGAAACACATTTAAGCCTAACCCACTTCCTATGCATAGGCATCTTGTAAGAAAATAAATCAAAGAAGCACAAACTGACATGCATAGGAAGGTCGAAAAAGAACAACTTCAAAACTTTCAACATGAAGAGAGGTGTTTTAGTAATATGGAAGTTTCTACAACCAAACTTCCCTCTCTCGAAATAATTTTCAGCAGTATCATGAACAACATAAAGAATATAACTATCACATAAAGCATGTTGTTCATGACCTACAAGATCATGTGTATTTTTTTCAATACAGTCATTGGAATCATAAGATAAATGCAACCCATCACAATGAGCCTTAATAAGAGCAAGATTCTCCAGAATATGATTAGGAGATTTCAAAAGGATAATAGGACAATCAAGTGTGGGTGCAATAGCAACAATTTCATGCTTAACATGAGGAACTATAGAAAGTTCATTTCTGTAAGCATCATCCATAGTGGCATCACGGCCATAAGCATAGAAGGCATCAACTTCATCAAAAAGGGATATTTCAAAAGAATCCATAGGATCATAACACTCATATAAGGTAAGATTCAAATAGTTACTCTCATTATAAGGTAGACATGGATTGCTCCATTCTTCCTCCTTTTGTTCGTCACTCTCCTCCTCTTTTTCATCCAAAGAGCTTTCAGGTTCAACAATTTCTTCTTCCATAGAGTCATGCAAAACATTAGTCTCTTCCTTTGGGGGAGAGATTCTCTCAAGATGATCAGTAATATAATAATTTGCATCATCATTTTCCAAACAATAGTTAAGTATAGAAAGACTCTCAGATTTGTAAGGGGCATCATCAATATTTTTAAGAAGAGAAGTAATTTCATAGGCACCCTTATAAGCAAAAAAATCTTCTATTTGCTCTGCATCATCAAAATCATAATTTATCTTAGCATAAGAAGCTAAGGTTTCATCATCATTGTACTCACATTGGAAAGCAAGGTGTTTGTGCCTCATAAAGCAACAAGATTCATCCCTGCAGAAAGATATATTATATATTGAGAACAAGTTTCTAGCATACTCATACAACTAATGTATTTGTTTCCATAAGTGTATCCCCTTTTGAGACAAGTGGTGTTCCTTGTACCACTTTTGCTGATCCTCAGTGAATCCTCCATGCCAATAAGACCTAGTTTCAAAGAAGTCAGACATTGATTGGCAAGTAAGGAACTATACATACTATTTATTTTTTTGTTTTTTGATAAAATACACTAAGATAAAAAAACTGGAAGGTAAACTAATAGGACTAAAAAGCAAAGATAAAAGATAGTGTGCAACTCCCCTATCTTGACGAGCGGAGTCCCCGGCAACGGCACCAGAAATTGCTTTGATGTCACGAGATTTTACTTCTCGCCCCTCGTTGGTTACCCAATGTGGAAGGTGAGATGTAGCGTAGCAGAAAATTTCCCTTAGCGAAGATGCTAAGGTTTGAGTATCGAACCAGTAGGACTCCAAGATCGACAAGTAGGTGGTAAAGTGAACAATGGCGCCGTTTACAACCGAGGTTGCTTACTTTACCTGGACCTTCACACACAGCAAATAACTTTGCTCCCAACGAGTACAGAGGAGTTGTCAATTCCTCCAGCCTTGTTGTTTACAAAGGATCAAACGCACGGGATAATAATGATAGTGATAGCAACGGAAAAGTAAATCAAGAAGTAAATTGATAGTGGGTGTAAACAGTGTTGGAAATATGGACCGGGGTCCTATGATGTTCACTAGTGATGTCTCTCTCCCAAAATAAGATAAAATAGCCATGCAAGGTAAACAAATTACAGCTGGGCAATTGGCAGGATTATGTGCGCAAACCAATGCTAACTATGCTATAAAGAAAGGAAGAGGCTCAAAAGCTTGGGCGGTATGCCAAATCAAGTAGACCGAAATCCATCTGCATCTACCTACTAATCATCCACCTTGATATATCTATCAAGAACATCTCGCTGGTATTAAGTTGCGAATCCCACCCAAAGTGTAAACTCAAAGCAACGGACAACTGCATTAAAGAACTTTGCGTAAAGTAAACTATCCTTGCACCCGCAAGTACAAGCACCATTGTTTTCTCCCTTGTGGCAACAGCACATCCCCTAGACTCATGTTTCTGTCACTCAAGCTAGTCATCAGGGGGCATGAACCCACAATCATGCATAACGCTCCCTCTTGGAGTCACTACCTACTACTTGGCCAAAGCAATAAACAGCAACAGAGAACATGCAAGAATTACTCAAGAACATAAATATAAAAGAGGAGAATCAAATATATTACTCAAACACAATCTGAACATAATCTCATAATCCATCGGATCCCAACAAACTCTGCATAGCAACAACAGAAAGATTACATATGTGCCTCGATCATGTAGGGCAGCTCACGAGGTCTAATCCATGAAGAACAAAGAGGGGAGGAGAAGATCACATAGCTACTGATCATAGACCCATGGTCCAAGGTGGACTACTCACGGTTCATCCGGGAAGCATCCATGGTGGTGGAGAAGCTCCCGGAGGTGGTTCCTCCCTCCGGCAGGGTGCTGGGAAGAGGTCTCCTGGTGCTCCCGATCTTGGAAGCGCGGCGGCGGCGGAACAGAGGAGAGATCGCGAAAAAGGGTTCCTGTCACGGGGGTTTCACGTCACGGAGAATATATGGGCGAAGGGGGGCAGCCAGGGGGTCCACCAGGGGTCCAGGCGGCCCCCTGGCGAGGCCCCACCCTAGGGCGCGCCGAGAGGGCGCCTGGGGCCCTGGTGGGTCCCCTCTGGCCCCCCCTCGGTGATTCCCGAAGCTTCCGAAGCACTGATTTTTTATTGGATTTTTCCCGAATTTTTGGAGCACTTTTAATATGGAGGAAACCTGAAATAGAAAACAGCAGAAAACAGGAACTAGCACTAGGGTGCACTGAGTTAATAAGTTAGTCCAAATATGATGAAAAGTTTATGGAAGTACATCTATAACATAGCAATATCACGCAAAAGAGGCATGAATCAAGAAGAAATTATAGATACATTTTGGACATATCATCACTTAATATAAACGAGAGAAAAAAAATCACCCCCCTAAGAATGACATGTGGGCCCAACACTAAGATAACCCCTGGTTAAATTAAATGAGTTGATTAAGTCAACTGTCTATGACAGGTGGGCCCTGGCCATTTAGTTAATAAAAATGTAAATTAAAACACCCTCTCTATGACAGCTAGGCCCCACTGGGTTAATAGATTAATAAAAATAGATTTATTAAAATATGTCACTAACATGTGGGCCCCCTACTGTTATTTAAATTTAATAAATTGGTTTATTGAAATGTGAGGCTGACCAGTGGGACCCACTGGTCAGGTTTGACCAGTCAAAGATCAATGTTGTGGATAATGTTATGATTTAAATAATAAAAATAATTTAGAAAATGATTTAAATTGAATTAAACTTTGAATTTGAATATCTTTTAAACCGTAAGTCAGATTCAAAAACTTTATACATCAAAGTTGCTCAGAAAAATGTAATCGTTCCAAATACACTACTCGCATACCCATCGCACCCCTCTAACATACCGAACCCGAGACTTTCCCCCTTCGGATCGTCTATCCGGTAATTATCCGGTACCGGTAAAACTTTCCGGATGGAAATGTTCTGAATATAAAAGTTGTTCGGAATGCATCAACGATCACAGATACAATATCCACATGTTTGTCGAATATCTCTAACACTACAGACATGGAACCTTCCCCTATGGGTCGTCTGTCGATAATCACCCGGAGCCGGTATTTCATCCCCGGATGAATTCCCGCTCCGAGCATAATACATTGTACTGCGTTAGAACACCGCCAACAATGTGTTGCCTTGTCTTGAATTTGTATTGCTATTATTGCTATGTATTTATTGTTTCTTCCCCCCCCCCTCTTATTGTTCGGTAGACCCGACGACCGCTATCGACGCCCCTGTGATCGACTACGTGTCGAGGACCCTACCCCTACCGCGAGCTTCCAGGCAAGGAGAGCCATTTTCCTTCCCCAGATATCACCTATATTTTCCGTACATTTATTGCACTGGGAATTGTTACTGCTGTTGCTACGTTAAAATCCTATTTAATTGCATAGCCTGTCATTGTCACCCCTTGATGTACCTTCCTTTATCCTATGCTACCTATTATTATTTATGCAATATTCAGCAGTGAGCCCTGCACATTGTTAGTCAATTAGGATTAGATAGCGGGCCGTGATCACTCTGGGAGTGATGCGGATACAATTTATTATAATTGCAACAGGGTACGGTACAGTGCAAACACCGCCTAAGACCCCTAGCTTGGCTCTGCCGAGCCACCATCAAATGTGAGCTATCAAGGAGTAATCCTTGTACTCCACTCGTTGATGACTCTGTATAGCCTCTCTAGGTACATGAGCAACGGTTGTCCTTAAAGGTAAGAGTCGGGCGACCCAACGGTGCCCGCGAGCGGTATTGCGTCGGGAACGACAGGGAGGGTACGCCCGACGTTATTGGCGTGCTTGGCCCCTGCTCGTATCTCGCGAGAGTTACCAAACCACGAAAAGTCGAGTTCTACCAAGAGCACACGCGAGACAAGGTAAGGAGACGGTTCACCTTGTTGGTAACCGTGTGCTTTGACGGGACGACAGGACAGGCCCCGACGTTACTGGTGGTCCTTGTTGTTGTTCGTTGTCTGTTGTGTTCTTAATCAGACAGCGATAACGGTTGTCTGCGAGATAATATTAAAATGCTAAATGGTTCGGTGGATGACTTGAGAGGCACGTACTTCAGACGTCAGCAGTACCGCGGCCTGCGCCGGTAAGTGGTGTCTTCTTCGTCCGGACGGTGTATTTGGATTTGCTTTTGCTTCACCAACCAGCCACGCACCGTGCAGGAGAGTGAAGGGTGAGGGTCCTAGACCCCTGATCGCATAGGATATAGTCCGGCGGATGGCCTCTCTGTTGAGCCTAGGATGGGCTGCGCCATGTCGGATAGCCTTGGTGGAGAGTTCCCTAACAAGGTGCCCGCCACCCTGGAGATCCGAGCGTGCAGGCTGAACAGTAGTGCACCCCTGCAGGGAGTTTAATCTATTTGAATAGCCGTGTCCACGGTAACAGGATGCTTTATGCTGAAGCTGGATCTTACCACTATAAACTACTATTAAAATGTATGGTTACGGGTCTTCTTTCTCACAGGGAAGTCGAGGAAGGGAACTCGGAGGCATTATTATTGTTAATTATTACAACTTACTATTATACAATGCTGCAGAAACTTCTACTGCATTGTTACTTTATGCTTTATATAAACTGTTGGATGTTCTCTTCTTGTGCTGCAAGACACGTCGGAAGATGCTAGTCTTCGATAGGCCTAGCTTCTTACCCTTATTCTGATTTCTACCTTGCAGTCCACTATATACAGCCTCCCCTTTTCATTTGATACAAATGCATAAATGCTTAGTAGCGGACGTAAGACTCGCGGCTATGCTAGATACTCAGCCTTGCTTTATTTCCCCCTTTTTGTTTTGCCTGATCGGCCACTGCAGTCGACGTTGGAGCCTTGGAGTCCAGGAGCAGGAGATCCCCGATGCCGACCACCACAACATGAAGATCCCCGATGCCTTCTTCGACGTCGAGACCCCCTTTGACCAGGACCAGGAGTAGTTTGGAGGTTCCCAGGCAGGAGGCCTCGCCTTTTCGATTGTTGTGTTTTTGTGCTAGCCTTCTTAAGGCAGATCATGTGTACCTTGTGGCTGTACTCAGATACTTTTGCTTCCGCTAACTTTGTGTATCTCGAGCTGTTGTATTCGAGCCCTCGTGGCACTTGGCTTGTATTAAACAGCTTGTATTATTTTATTTGTAGAGTTGTGTTGCGATATCTTACCGTGAGTCCCTGATCTCAATCGTGTACCTTGCATGTATGATTACTGTACACGGTCTGATTTTGAGGGCGTCACAACACTCCATTTATTGGATTGTACTTTAAACTGAGATTTAACGCTAGAGTCATGTCCAGACTGTCTGAACATGATTGATTGGCAGACTCTAATCTTTCTCTAGTATATGACTTGCTCAACCTAAAAATTCAGTGCTACATATATGCATAAAATAATAGTGTAAATCCATCCTAAATAAATATAAGATGAACCATTGAATTTAAGAGACGAGCTTGTAGGTTATATTTTCTTTCTCCCAAACACAACAACCAGATCAGGCTTTGGACAATTTTGCGGGCACCATGAGGAGGAGGTGTAGCACAGGTGAAGGCGGCAAGGAACGACATGCTTGCGTACGCGGTTGGTTTGGGGGCGCACGCGCTACCAGGGTGCTGATCGACATAAGCCGTCGTGAGAGCGAGAGAGAGCTCACCTACAAGGGACACACATTTAGCCGCCACCGTAGGGCAAGTAACAACTGGCATGGTGGCCATCTTGGAGCGCTCAAGTTCAAAGCCGGAGAGGGTGGGCGGATCTCGATCAGACCGCAGCAACCCCGTCGCCGAACAACCCCAGCCTCTCCTCGTCTCCATCGAAGGTGGTCTTGACTACTATTCTGTGAGCATCGCAGGACCCAACCCCAAGCCGTATTTGTTAGAGTCGACAAGGCCGAAGAAGGCGGCGGACACGGGCTGTCGATCTCGGCCGGCAAAGCCTGCACGCAAGCATCCTCCCCCGACCAGGAGAATCCCAAGTAACGAATTGTGATGTAGGTGGTCCGGATCCACAAGCACGACAACGAGCCGCCGGCTCTGGCCCCATTTATCATCCGCTGCAGCACGTCGGGCGCAAAAGAGGAAAGGTCGGGGAAAGGAGTCGTCAAGGTTGTAAAATTGTTTCGACAAGAGGAAAGGTCGGGAGAGGAGAAATGGGCCAGAACCAAATATAAGCCCAATTAACCTCAATAATCCAAAAAAGCTACGGAAGTAGCTGCCCTTTAGGACAGTCAGCCCATCTCACGAAAAAAAAACAATTGAAGGAAGATCTAATGACCAAGAGTGTTTGAGGTATGAAATCGAACGACCAAAAGTGTTGATAACGTGAAAGGGCTGGAAAATGGCTTGGTTTTACTGTCCTAAATCGTTGTAGGAACACTATACATGTTGTGTTTGAAGAAGAATAGAGTGACGTGCGAGCCGCCCCATGATAAAGCGGCTGTGCGTACGTTACACAACACTGAATTTCTCTAGAATAATTTGCTCTGAAAGTTGAAAGACGATAAAAGAATGGAAAACAAAAGGCCCAAAAACCTGTATTCCCATCCCCACTTCCCTTATCTCCCGCTCTCCTCTCCCTCCATTCCCCATGGTTGCCGTCGGCCTCACCTCCCCGGCAGCGCCGGCCATCGTATCCGCCGGCCTATCTTCCTCATCCACCCGCCGCCGATTCCACCATGTCCCTATACGATTCTTCGCAGCAGCGTCGTTCCGCAGGCGATGTGCCGCCGCGGCCGACGGGGGTGCCACGGCCTCCGAGGACCTGGCTGCGGCAGCGGATGGGGATCCCGACTCGGGAACAGACGTCGCCGGCGGCGCTGCCACCTCCACGCGGCCTCCCTACTCGCTCATCTCCGCGGCTAACGTGCAGAAGGCGATGCGCGGCCTTGGTGCGCGTTTGTTGTTCGATTTATACTACGCCTACTAATGCCACTAGTTTATGGATAATCTCTCGCAAGCTCCTAGTAGTGGACCTCGCATCTCAAATTTTCGATTTGATGTAGACACGTTTGAAACACGGGAAAAGTGAGTTAAAATGGACCAATAATTGTTTAACATTAGGTATTTTTTTTCTGTTTTTTTATGTTTCCTATGTGTCAAAACTTAATCGCTCAATATAATCACAATAGTTTGCTGGAACTCAGGCACTGTTTGGATGCAAGGATAGATCCTAATTCCCGGTAGGACATGAATTATTTTTTGTGGTTTCTGCATTTACATTACTATGTTTTTCACAGAAATAGTTGAGGATGAGGATACCATGTCATAGTTTGTCTGTTGGGAAACTATTCATATATAAGGGCAACCTTTCCATACTTGCAGCAATTACAGATGCTGATCACTATGGGAGGCTTGGAATTACCAGATTAGCTTCAACCGATGAGGTATAATGGTAATCTGATAATGTGGATCCCATTACAATGACATGTCGAATGTGCCTGGTAAATGCAAGCTTGGAACGAGTATGGCAACCTTTTCCTTCCAAAAAATTACATGGTACTGAACATGACTAAACACTGGTTACTAATGACTCCAGTGCAGCCAGCATACTTCAACCATGCTTAAGTTGGATATTAGCCTACACTCCTCTGTTTTCCTAACTGGTTCATGGTTTGCTATATTCTCAATATGACAATATGTTATCCCTTAAGAAAGAAACTTCGTGATTTTGCTAAAGTTGCAATAAGTTTAAATTTACCACATGTTTCGCTTCAAAACTCAAGTGTGGAGTAATATATATTGGCCTCCTTATTTGACGTCTAACTGTTAATAAGATTGTAAGTGCACTTTGTGAAGTCTTGCCAACCCTGCATCACCTGATTTTAACCTTGAAATCAGGTTAAAGCTGCATATGAGAATATGTGTGAACAACTAAATAAGCAAGGACTGGAAGAAGAGGAAATCAGCAAGGAACATGATCTATTAAAGGTTTTCAGCCACTATTAAGAGTCAGAATACTTTTCTTCATCCATTCCAATTTCCAATAATTCTTAATATACCTGCACCGCTGCAGGAATCTCTTACCATATTATCATTCGAGGAAGAGAGAAGATTATATGATTGGAGCTTGGCAAGAAATGGGCAGCCTGAGCGGTATGTCTGGCCTTTTGAAGTTGATCCCATGGAGTTGGCACCAGATCCACCTAAGGTCAGCATCAGCCCGTAGCAGAATAGAGGGTTTCTAGATGAATTATGAATGCTCATCACTTATAATTTACTGGTCGTAATGTGAGCAAGCTCTTCAAGAGATCGACATACTCCAAGCTGATCTTCATCATTAGGAAGTGCTACCTTTAAAACAAATTATAACAAAAAATGTCTATAGTTAAACTGAAGAAAAAGCATAGGAGTCATATGCACTGGATTTACTCGGGCTCATAAATTCCAAATCGCATAGGTAGAACTTGAAAGTTGAAACTCTAGGGGCTGTTTTCTACTCCCTCCGTATCATAATATAAAACATTTTGTAACACTAGAAAAGTGTCAAAAAAGTCTTATATTATGTTACAGAGGTAGTACTAGATAAACCAGAGACCTTAGTCTTTGCACGAATATTGTGTGTTTCAGCTACTAACATAAAATATCCTACTTTTGTTTCAATTTCGCTTTTGGTTATGAAAAGGTATTCAGATGTTTGTGCTTAATTGATGAAACAGGAACCAGAAGATGAGTTTCCAACAAAGCTTGTCGGCTACTTCTTGCTGACATGGTTCATAATTTCTGTTGCCTGCTCGGTGATTCTCAACAGATCATGAAATTCTCCCTGAACAGCGATGAATCATAACTCAATAGTGTTTTTCTTAATTAGTCAAAATACATAACCGCACAGTTTGTACAGACCAACTATATGAAATTGTAATTAGTTATTCACATGGGCTGCCCTGAGGTGCTGAGTATGTACTGCACATGATTACAACAATACAGTCTGTGCTCCTTCAGTGCATTTTAGCTCGCGTCAGACACATATGTGGGAGCAGTATTTCTAGATGTATTGGGATAGATAAGTACTGCAATAGTTAAGAGAACCACTAGGCATTAGACTACAGATAATATGCATCCATCAGTAAATAGCATAAAACTACCACATTATGGGTTAGGGTTACGGAAAACTGCCTCTTTTCTTAATCTTCCAAAAACTACCACTTTTTTGGTAACCGTTCGGAAAAAACCCGAATCTCAAAATAATAATTTAATGCGGTTTATAACATGTATGGCCGATCTGCTAGGAGGCGTTAACTTTGACCGTTATGACAGATGCAACCTACATGCCAGTCCCTTCCATTTCAAAAAAAATCAGGAAAATAGTAAAATTATCAAACAAAAGACAAAATATAATTTCCCGAGGATTTTTTTTATGAAGGGATAAATAATTTACCTGATTTTTTGTACCAAAAATTCATTTGCAAAAAAATATTTTCCCAATTTTTTTTCCCGTGGGTAAATGAGGGAAATAAAAAATAATCAAAAAACCATTTTGTGTGCAAAAATATATTTTCTTAGGAAAGATATTTTTTGGCTGAATAGGAGGTAAATTTTCTGAACATTATTTTTCCAAGAAAACTATCTTTTCCCGAGGGAAAATTGTTTATTTTCCTTCGGGGAAAACTATTTTTTACCAAAAAAAAATCAATTTGCGCCCAAAAATTATTTTTTTTGCAGTCATTTTTCTCCCAAAAAAACTAATTTCCCCTTGGAAAAAGTATTTATTTTCCTTTGAAAAAATATTTTTCTCAAGAGACATAATTTCTTTAGAGGGATATAATTTTTCCCCAAAAAAAGATTAATTTTCCCGTGGGAAAGTATTTATTTTCCTCCAGAAAATTATTTTTTACCCGAAAAAATAATTTTGCACCCATAAAATATTTTTTCCTAGATAATTATTTTAGGGGTGAAAATGTTTTTCCGGGTCTAAAAATATGTTTTTGTTTTCTTATAAATTTAGAAAAAAATTATTTTTGGAAATGGAAGAGATTGATACGTGGGCTCTATCTATCATAACAGTCAAAGCTAACGGTTACCAAACAAATAGTAGGCCCAAAAAAATAGTTTTTTTTGGGAGATTAAGAAAAGCGATAGTTTTTTACCATCCTAGCTCATAATGCGGTAGTTTTATGCTATTTATTCCTATCGTTGGATAGGAAGCAAGATGACCATTTATGTGGTGAGATTTTACTCAGATTCTATTCGCTTATTGGGTGCTTCCATCTACGGAACTGGCTAATCACGTGGGATTTGTTATATATTTTTTGTGGGGCTGTGCAATTTGTTATTAACTGCTCATTGAATTGGTTTTCCAGAATTTTAGGATACAAACTTTGGATTTAAGGAACCTAAAATCTCCAAAATAAATAAGATGCCCGATCATGTACTCGTACTAGATGGGTTGGCGTGCGCCGTTGCGCTTGCTTGTCGACGTTTTTATACTACTCTTGTTGCTTCCTACGCTTTCCAGTAGGATAGTCGTAAAGACATACATCCGGGAGCAACATCAACACTAACACGATCACATACACCTTGTAACCAACACGACCCACCTTGACATCATGCATTAACTAACCTTGACACTTGCGAAAGCTATATCTTGTTTATAGTGAAATAGTAGCTTCCCTCGCCTAAAACATAGGGCAACCGGGCTAACCAAGCACTATGGCATTTCACTTTTTTTTCTTTTTTCCCGTTTTCATTGTTATAGTTCACATTTTAAAAAATAGTTTGCATTTCTAAAAAACTACTATTTCATTAAAATTCACAATATAAAAAAATTTAGGTGTGAAATATCTAACACATTTAAGTGCGCCAACATTTTAACGCATTTTTAAAGTCTGGACAATTTAATAAATACTTTCATGATTTTTATACATTTTTATATATGAATATTTTTTTAGTGCAAACATCTTATAAAAGTGATGCACAAAAATAAAAATAGAAGTGCAAACATCTTATAAAAGTGATGCAAAATTAAAAAAAAATTAAAATGTTCCAAAGATACCAAATAATTTAAGTGCGAGCATAGTTTTTCATTTTACAAAATATGAATGCGAGCATAGTTTTCAAAAAATTTAAGTGCGAGCAGAGTTTTTAATTTTTTTGAATATGATTTTTATTAAATAATGTACTAAATTATTATTTTTCATACGAAAAAATGAACGGAAGAAAAATAAATAAAACAAAACAAATACAAAAAAGGAAAAAAATAGAAAATACAGTTCAAACTTTGAAAATTAGTTTGCACTTAGAAAAAGTTACTATATATTAACAATTCAGAATATAAAAAGTTGATATGTGCAAAATTTAACACATTTAGTGCACCAACATTTTAATACATTTTTAAAATGTAAACTATTTAATAAATACGTTCATGATTTTTTATATATGAAGGTTTTTTAAATATTATTTTTTGGTGCAAACATCTTATATAAGTGATGCAAAAGAAAAAAAATGATTTTATATATGAACATTTTTAGAAATATTAGTTTTTAGTGCACATGTTTTTTAAAAGTGATGCAAAAAAAGAAAATGTTACGAGGAGAGTAAATATTTTTGAGTTCAAGCATTTTTTAAAATTTAATTAAATTGGAGTGCGAATAGTTTTCAATTTCTTTGACTATGAACTTTTTCATGTAAAAAAGAGAAAAAAGAAAAACGAAATAAAACAAAAAAAATGTAAATTTAAAAATATAAAATACAATTCACGCATAGAAAATATTATTATTTAATAGAAATTCAGACTATAAAAAGTTTATGTGTGAAAAAATTAACCCATTTGAGTGAGCCAACATTTTAAAACATTTTAAAATTCTGAATTGTTTAATAAATACCTTCATGATTTTTATACTATATGAACATTTTTTGAAATATTATATTTGGTGGAAACATCTGATAAAAGTGATGCAAAAGAAAAGTAAAAAATAAATGAAAATGTTTCGAGGAGAGCAAATATTTTAATTGTGAGCATTTTTTAAATTTTACAAAATTTGAGTGCAAATAATTTTTTTAAATTTTTTGACTACGAACTTTAATTTTTTTTTACAAAATGTTTATTTTTCATGCGAAGAAATGAAAAAAGAAAAAGGAAAAAAAACAAAACAAAACAAAAAAGGAAAAAGGTAAAAAATTGATTAGAGTGAGCGCGAGTTACCAGTTGTCTTAGTGAGTATTATGTATTCATCATTGATCCTTCAGTTTTAGATGTGAGTCGTTCAAGACAACAATACATAATGCATGTGTAAAATGATCACTACCTATGATATCAATGTTGGTACACTTTCTAAAGTACAAAGACAATAAATGCGTAAAGAACATTCTACAAATCTCGCGGGATTTGGTCCAAAGCATTGAGGTAAAAAAATTAATCGAAGAATCATATGTATACATTTTGTCACAACAACATGAATCATCTTTGTTTAATCTGCATCAGTACAATATTATATTTTCTTTGTCTAATTTAAATCTAGCGAATGCACTTTTATCTTCTGCAAATGAAATATGTAGGTGCTTTTTTTAAATTCAATCGAGTTCAACTCGTATGCTATTTCATTTCATAAAATCAAACTAGATAATTCGTAACTAACAAAATTAGATATCCTTGATTTTGTACTCCCTCCGTTCCTTAATATAGGGCGTATAATTTTTTTGAAAAGTCAAGCATCTTTAACTTTGACCAAATTTATAACAAAACTATCAACATCTACAATATTAACTAAGTACAATATAAAAATACATTTCGAGATGAATCTCACGGTACCGATTTGATATAATTGATGTTGATATATTTCTGTAAAAATTTGGTCAAAATTAAACAAGATTGACTTTACAAAAATTATGCGTACTATATCTAGGAATGGAGGGAGTATATGAGATAGGCCAATAAAATCGTTGAAATTTAATTGTTCAAGATATTAGGTATATATATCACCCGTAGCAACGCACGACCAATTTACTATTTTACTAATCTCTACGGCAATCTGCCGTCATCGTCGTGATGGGTTCAACCTCTCCTCTACGCCACCTCCTTCTCCAACAGCCTCGATCCCAATCCCTTGCCCTTCATCTCATGACGCACACCGCCCCTCTCCTCTCCCCATGCTAACTGTCGAATCTCCCTTTCCATCCCACCGACCACGCTGCTCCCTCTCTCTCTGGGCAACCCATTGACGCGTCATGCTAGGAGGTCGTCGGACCCATCGATGACCGACCGATGGGTTCCCGGAACCGAAAGACGGCTATCCGTCAGGTGCCCCGCCGTCTATCTCCGGCAACCCGTCGTGGATAGACACCTCGCATAGATGCCATGCGCAACAGCTTAGAGCCATGGCGTCGACATCGTCCCTACATCCCGTCTGCCCGCCTCTCCTATCATGCATGCCTCCAGCCGCTTGCCTTGTCCCGCTCGGACCCTCCCCGCCCTTCCAATCTGATGTGGCATGGCGCCCCACCTCGCCCTTCCCATCTGCTGGTGGCATGGTGCGCCCGTTCGCCGGCCTTGCCCTGCCCTTCCCATCTTTTGTATCAAGGTGTTGCCCAGCATGTCATATGCCCCCATCAATACATTGCATATTATGCACGATCTTGCAGCAGTTTTCTTCTTGTACGCCAACCTGCAGATCAAGGATAGCCCGCCTTTTCAGGGTTTTTCCTGGACCCCGATAGCTGCCACACGTGTGGGCGGAGCGCTTCCGCCCATACGTTTTTAGATGGAAAATTTAGTTCATGTGAGATGGAAACTTTTATTAGTACATGACAATTTTTGCTTCAACATGGTAACTTTGGCTCATAATTTCCATCTATACATAACAAAAATTTCCATCTAAAAACGTGTGGGCGGAAGTGCCTCCGCCCACACGTGTGGCAGCTATCTTTTCCGTTTTCCGTCATATCTCTACTCTATGTTCTTCTTTACCTAATAATAAAGGGATCTGGCTTTCTTAGTCCATTAACATTTTATAAAAAACTTAATCTTTTAATAATCAACCTGCAGTCCAAAATTTGAGAAAAACGGTTCACACTTTTGTTTTTTTGTCTCTAGAGTTGGAGCAAGCCACCACCTACGTACGTAGGCCCGAGAAAGCGAACTGCATCCTCGACTTGGGCCGCCTTTGACCCCTGCTCCATTTGGGCCTTCGCTGGTGAGGGGGGTGGGGTATAGAAGGGGCATGTCCTTGATGGATTGTTCGCACGCCAGATCGTTCTGGAACCTGGCGCCGGACTGGATACAGATTAAGAGGCCTACTCTTCATCTTCACACATGGGCAAAGGGTATCCTATGTGATGCAATGTTCGCTGATGAGGAAAGAGTAAAAATGATTTCAATCATGTGGGTTATATGGACTTCTAGAAATGATAAAGATGCCTTGGATCCGATACAGTTGATGACTCTCAACAGTAGGGAATTGAGATAGTCTTCGCGGGTAAGATAACCCAATTTTTTGATTCGACACAAGGGGAGCCAAAGAATATTTATAAGCTTTAACAGTTGAGTTGTCAATTCAACCGCACCTGAAATATACTTGCTTGCAACAAAGTATTAATAGCAACGGTGATAGTGGCAACAGTGAAAGTAAAATAGCAAAAGTAAACAACTAGTAACCAACAGGATTAAAAACACAGTAGGCTAGGGAGATGGATGGTTGGGCGCTGCTTGGATGAGAGTGAACATGTAATAGATTTTAACACGGGGCGAGGCACACAGAAAAGAAAGGATCATCTAGGAAAATATCAAACATTAGGCATGTATTCGGTAGGTAGTTGTGCGTGCTTGCAATATGAACTTGCACAACATCTTTTGTCCTACCATCCCGCTACGAACGGGGCCAAAAGGAACTTATGGAGATTAAAGTGCTCATGTCAAAGAGCATAGGAACAAAGCATTAACACTCAAAGGATACATGAAATCCTCAAATTATAGTCCATCCCCTTTGGTGTCCCAAGCTGTCACCTTTGGGATCGCAGGTTTCGGACCATAATAGGTGCATACAACTCATAGATAGGATCAAGAACACAAATAAACTCATGAAAACACAAGTGGTTCAGATCTGAAAACATGGCACTCGGGCCCAAAGTGACAAGCATTAAGAGCAACAAGTTGTAGCATAGATGATAAACACCTAAGTAGATGATAGGCAACATGCCCATAACAATCTGACGAACTATTACATGATCTAACTCATCCAATCCCTACCATCCCCTTTGCCTACAGCAGGGAATTACTCACACATGAGAGGAGAAGTCATGGAGGGATGATGGAGTGGTGGTTATGATGACGATGGCGATGATCTCCCCTCACCGGAGGCCAAAACAGCCTCCAGATTTGCCCTCCCAAAGAAGAACAGAGGGTGGCGGAGGTGCCTCTATTGAAACTGTGAAAACAACTTTTGTTCTGGGGTTTCCTCGCGACGACAATAAATAGGGGCTTTGGTAGGGCACCAGAGGGGGGAGGACCCACCCAGGCGGCCTCTCGGCGCGGCCAGGGGTGGGGCCGCGCCAGCAAGGCGCCTGGGGCTCCCCTGGATGCCCTCTGACCCCACTTCTGGCTAGGGCCCCCTCCGGGTACGTGGATTTTCTGTGAATTTTCCTGGAATTTTCTGAGACACCTAAAAATCCATATTCCTGCACATAAGAAAACCATACAGGCATCTCTGCTGAAAACAGCGCCAGTCCGGGTTAGTTACGTTCAAATCATGTAAGAATGAGATCAAAACAATAGCAAAAGTGTTTGGAAAAGTAGATACGTTTGAGACGTATCAACTCCCACAAGCTTAGCATATTGCTTGTCCTCAAGCAATTCAGTTCAACGAACTGGACGCGACAAAGAAAACTTTGACAAACTCTTTTGCTTCATTAGATGTATATAAGCATGTACTACGAAAAGAGTTTAGCAAGTATGGAAAAAATGCTGTGAGGACAATGCACGAAGCAATCCTTCTTTCAACTGATTAATCACAAACAACCAAAAGTAAATAATATGCCTCTGAAAATCAAGACAACATCACAATGCACATAGCTTGAACATACTAGAGTGGTATCTCGCTAGCCTCCATGAGTGAAGCAAAACATAAATGCAGAAACTCCTCCGGAGTTTTAAAGGAGACTAGAACTAAGAATTTCAGAACAAGCAATATCACAATCATGCAGAAGACAATGTGGTACTTTGGGACAATGCATGTTACACTAAGAATGACAATTATGCTCTCAATAGTTGGTGCTTTGAAGAAAGAAGGGGAGACTCTCGAAACGTGGCTTTTGATGGCAAGGTTGAAAACCCATGGTTGGAAGCAAAGACTAAACAAGTACCAGAGCTCTTGATTTTGAAAACGGAGATAAAATTCTTATGAGAAGTGCAACTTTCCTGTCAACGGTAGACGGCAAAGGTCTCTCAATATCTCCCATACCAACCACATTAATGGCGGTTCCCATGCTTTTTGCTCACACTTATGTTCCCTTATCCACCTATCCTTTGACGGTCTATGGTGCCTTTTTATTTTGCCTCAAGTATGGAAGGAAATTTCTCCTTCCATCTATCATTATCCGGATCTGGCCCATTTAATTCCATCATTAAGTATGGGAGAAGTGTAAGTTTTTATAAAATGTGAAACAAGGGAGAACTGGGCATTCTCCAAGACCGGCCTCTGCCTCATAAATTTGACTAGTTACAACTTTGTCAAGCAATAAAACATTTTTGGCATGGAAGATACTGATTTTCCCTCACCGCACCATGAACTTGTACGGTTACAAAAAGAAAGCTTTCGAATAAATTTCGAGATGGTACAAGAAAGTCTAAGTTAGGGATGGCAGGTAAATACCATATATAGGAAGGTATGGTGGACTCAAGTGGAATAAGTGGTTTTAAAAGGAGTTTGGATGCACAAGAAAAATTCCGCTTAGTGCGAGCGAAGGCTAGCAAAAGACTAGGAAGCGACCAACTAGAGAGCAATAAAAGTCATAATCATGAAGAGAGACAAAGCAACATTGAATCGGGCATGAAATTGATATAACTATTCTGAAATAAAAAGATCATCAAGGCATGATAGACTTTTTAGTCATAAACATGTGTGAACATGTGAAAAGTCAATCCAAGAATTCTCCAAAGGGAAATACCACTTCAATATGCCAAACTATGAACAATGCATTGCATGTAAATCATTTCAACAACACATTATGCACTCTAGCTATTTGAAATTAGCCACAAAGAAAGCATGAACCACTGGGAAAGCATTGTAAACATAGCACTATATCGCTACAAGCTGGTCTCTAGATCATAAGTACATGCATATGTACAAAAGTAGAAACAAGAAGAGTTCATACCGGTTTTCCTTGTTTCTTCCCTTTCGTCGATCTTCGTCATTACCTGCCTTGTCACTTGCACGGTTGAACGTGGGAAATATAATCAAATGCCATCACAGACTCGAGCTGAACTCTGAAAACAAAGCAAACTAAAGAGATAAAGGAAATATTTTTGTTTTTTTTAAGTTAACGAAAGCAAAAGAAAGGATAAATCCTTTTGTTGTTTTTGAAAATTAAGAGAGAACAAAGAAGAACAGCCAAAACTTCAAAAAGATCAAAGCAAACAAAATAAAACAGATAATACAATGAAAAAGGGAGAAGGTCACATACTCCCCCAACCTTAGGATTTTGGCCTAAGTTGGTAACAGCTACTGCGGTCCCTAGGAGCCTCCAGCTCCGGGGTGGTACGGGTGAGTCCAAGGGTCGTACGAGGCTTCAGGTGCGTACACCGAAGTCTTCGGATCCTCCCACAAAGAAGGATCCGCGCTCCAGACAGAGGAAGACCCTTCACCCCACTGGGTGAAGGTCCCCCGTGGAAAGGTGGAAACTCACCGTGCTCCTCCTCATCGGGCACAACCCCCTCCGAGGGGTTATGAAACTGCTGTTGGACCACGAACTCATCGAACTGGTTATCATTGAAGGACCATCCGCTCCTGCGAGTATAATCAAACAAAAGAGGTGCAGGTAGACGAATCTCCCGAATGCTGGTCAATCCAAATCTCAAAATATAATCAAGGTTATCAAACTCGGAAGTCCTGGTAAGAAACTCATGCCTCTTCATGGAAGCAAGGTCAAAGCTTAAATAAGTAAAAGGCTCATCATCAAGATGCGGGGTGCGATTAAGAGACTCAAGAATAAGTGTGGCATAAACACCACCATAGAGATCCCCCTTATTGCCATTAGCAGCAAGGCGGCAAGCAATTAAGGCACCCACATTATACTTACTCTCCCATGAGAGGGCGTTGATGTGCAAGGAAGTTGACGGGAAAAGACTCCTGCTTCCTTCCCCGGCAACGGCGCCAGAAATTTGCTTGATGTCGTGAGATGATAATGGCTTCTCGCCCTTCATTGGTTACCCCAAGTGGAAGGTGAGATGTAGGACAACAACAAATTTCCCCTATGTAGAGGATAGGGTTTGTCTCCCATAGGACTCCGAAGGCAACAAGTAGGTGACAACGGCGCTAGAAATTAAGCGGTTGACGTGGACCTGCACACAGACACAAATAACTTTGCTCCCAACGAAGTTCAGAGAGGTTGTCAATCTCTCCGGCCTTGTTGTTTACAAAGGATTAAACGTAAGCGATAAAGGATAATAGTAATTGCTACTGGAAAGTAAAAGCAGGAAAAAATGAGCGTGTAAACAGTGATGAGAATATGGACCGGGGCCCCGTGATGTTCACTAGTGATGTCTCTCTCCCAAATGATGATAAAACTGCTATGCGAGGTAAACAAATCACAGCTGGGCAATTGACAGGATTCAAAACGCACCGCAATGCTAACTATGCTACAAAGAAAGGAAGAGGCTCAAAAGCATGGGCGGTACGCCAAAATAAGTAGACCGAAATCCAATTGCATCTACTACTAATCATCCACCTTGAGATATCTATCCAGAACATCTCGCTGGTATTAAGTTGTGAACCCCACCCTAAGTGTAAACCCAAAGCAACAGAGAACTGCATTAAAATAACTTTGCGTAAAGTAAACAATCCTTGCAACCGCGGTTACAAGCACCGTTGTTTTCCCCCTTGTGGCAACAACACGTCCCCTAGACTCATGTTTCTGTCACTCAAGCTAGTCATCAGGGAGCATGAACCCACAATCGAGCATAACATTCCCTCTTGGAGTCACTACCTACTAGTTGGCCAAAGCAATAAAAAGAAACGGAGAACATGCAAGAATTACTCAAGAACAAAAATATAAAAGATAAGAACCAAATATATTACTCTATGACAAACTAAACATAGTCTCATAATCCATCAGATCCTAGAAAACTCAGCATAGCAACGGCAGAAAGAATTACATATGTGCCTTGATCATGTAGGGCAGCTCACAAGGTCTATCCATGAAGAACAAAGAGGCGAGGAGAACATCACATAGCTACTGATCACGGACCCATGGTCCAAGGTAGACTACTCACGGATCATCTGGGAAGCGTCCATGAAGGAGAAGAGGATCCCGGAGGTCAATCCTCCCTCCGGCAGGGTGCCGGGAAGAGGTCTGCGGGCGCTCCTGATCTTGGATGCGTGGCGGCGGCGGAACAGAGGCGAGATCGCGAAAAAGGGTTCTGTCCTCGAAAGAATCCCACCACGGAGAATATATAGGCGAAGGGGGGCATCCAGGGAGGCCACCAGGGGTCCACGCGACCCCCTTGCGCGGCCCCACCCTAGGGTGTGCCGGGAGGGCGCCTGGGCACCTGGTGGTGTCCCTCGGGCCCCACTTTGGTGATTTCGGAAGCTTCCGGTACACTGATTTTTTATTGGATTTTTCTCAAATTTTTGGAGCACTTTTAATATGGGGGAAACCTGAAATAGAAAAACAGCAGAAAATAGGAACTGGCAGTAGGGTGCACTGAGTTAATAGGTTAGTCGAAATATGATCAAAAGTGTATGAAAGTGTATGTAAAACATAGCAATATCACACAAAACATGCATGGAGCAATCAGAAATTATAGATACGTTTGTGACGTATCAACATCCCCAAGCTTAATTCCTGCTCGTCCTCGAGTAGGTAAATATAATAAGCATAATTTCTGTGGTGACATGCTAACAACCATATAAGAACTTTGAAAGTAAAGCAATCAAGGTATGTAATTCAATTCAAGTCATAACAAGCAAGAGTCTATATTAGCATTGAAACAAGAAACATAAGAACATTAAGGTGCAAGAGCCCTTGCTGTCCGTGACTCGAATGTCTCCAGATGGTGTTTGCGTGCAAGAAGTGGGAGGTGGGAATACGAGAGAGAGAAATATAGGTTTGTTGAGAACTCAATCTACTAAAGTTTCACACTTAGTCTTCTTTGGAATCTTATCTTGACTCGTCCCCAGACCACTAGCCAGGTACAAGTCAATTTGATCCACTCCCTGTCGATATTTTGAGCACTCATGCAATGGATAAGCATAAGCACGAGAGTTGACACTTAGGATGGCAAAGCGAGAAATATGGTGGAGAAGGAAGACAAAAATGGTGTGAAGGCTCACATCAATGAGAACAATCATAGGCGAGAAGGCCAAATGATGGATATGATGTGAGGAGTAGGGATTGCCATGCAACGGATGCACATATGAGCTAAGAAAAGCTCTCCAATGGAACTAGTGGGGGTGCATTCAACTTGCTCGCTCAAGAAGGCCTAGAGCAAGTTTGAGGAGGCTCATCATTGTAATATACAATCCAAGTTTTATAGTGTGAAGGTCCCCACATAGCTATATGCATATATGATCATCTCTATGGAGTACAAGGTATAAGAGGGAGTACGAGTGTGGATCTTTCAAAAGGAATAGTAGTGTTGCCCGCTTCTCTCTTTTTATTTTCTTTTTCTCCTTTTTTCTATATTTTTTGTATTTTTTGGTGGCCTCAATGGCTCTTCCTATTTAACTCCCATTTGTCCTCTTTGGGATCTTTTAATTTCTCCTCTTTGTGATATTTTCCTCACTTAAGGGCAACACTCTATTTTACAAGAAGTATAGAAGATCTTCACACTTTACAAGGTGCTCAACATAAAGAAGATGTAGATATCATGATGTATGCAAATGTATGCCTCTGCCAGTGTAGCAGGAACATGTATGACATGAAGATAAAGTCATGAGAAGGTGTATGTTGCATGGCAATGTATCTCGGAAAGGCTATGGAAATGCCTTGATAGGTAGGTATGATTTTTGTTTTGAGGAAAGATATAAGGAGGTTTATGATGACAAAGCATATCATGCCAAGGGTTTGGATGCACCGGCGAGGTGGACGCCAACTCTCAGAGTGAGAAGAGGGCAATGCACAGTACAGAAGAGGCTAGCAAATATGAGGAGGTGGAAGTGTCAACTTTCAATACTTACATTAGTCCGAAGAACTCATGCACTTATTATCGGTAACTCTCAATCTAATAAGGAGGCTCACAAAGAGACAAGTACCCCGAGTAGGAGTGTATGGGGGTTTTCTTATCCTTGTGCATCCTCGACTCATGGTACGTGAGTGTACTCTAATATCCGATCCCTCCAAAGATTAGTGATCCATCTAGTAGCTAGAGTTCTCAACTAGTTTTTGTAGTTTTTGAAAATAAAAACGAATTGCCAAAAATACGACACATATCACTAATAGTCTAGAGCTCTTCACACCAAAAGTTCAAACATTACTCACAACAATACCTCAAAACTATTGCAAGTTACTACTACAATTGAATAACAACCAACTCTCTTAACAAGATAAACATGAAGACTAAAGAGAGTTCCAGCAACAAACTAAACTAAAGCTAAAGCTCTTGAAAAAGATAAACATGAAAACTAAGAGCTAAACATGACAACAGCTACGAAAAGGTAAAGAACACACAACAAAAGAAAGATAAGCATGAAATCCTATGATGTGTTCTAGTTTGAAGTGGAGCGTGTTTCTCTCCCACACAAAGTAAGATGGATTCTCACTTGTTATGAATATCAAGCAAATCTAAAGAAAACCAAAAAGGAAACCTAAGAGCGAGACGCTCCAAGCATAGCACATAACGCATGAAGTGATAAAAATATAGTGAGACGGAGGACGAACTGATGATTGTTGATGGAGAAGGGGATGCACAGGGGCATCCCCAAGCTTATACGTTTGAGTCTCCTTGAATATTAATTGGGGATGCATGGGGGCATCCCCAAGCTTGATCGTTTGACACTCTCGGATCTTCTTTCATCATCTTCCCTTGCACACTTGAAAACTCCCTTCATACACAACTCATCATAAGCTGATTAGAGAGGTTAGTACCCTTAATTAAATAATTTGCCTCTACTGGAAATAAAGATATTCTTGAAGAGCTACTGTTTCTCAAGATTGCCAAAAAAATTTTGCAAAGAAAAGTCAAGCTTAAGGTTTGCAAAAGTGAGGAAAGGAAAAACGTGGCAGAATCTGTGAAAAACAGAACAACAGGTAGTAAATAATTTTTTCGGGGTACTTCTGCAACTCAAATAAAAAAACTCAGAACAGACGGTCAATTGTATGGAGCATGTTGTCAAAACAATTAAGATAAAAAAGATGATATGGTGATTTTAGGCTAGTTTTTTCGTCCAAGGACAGAATCTGTTTTCTGGACAGCATGTCACAACTTTTGAACTTTCTTGCAATAGGAGGCTAAACTTGGCACAAAGCTTGAAAATAAAGATACAATGATGTTGCTACAGTAGTAACAATCATCAAGACCACTAAAAACAGAAGTAAAAACATCTTGGGTTGCCTCCCAACAAGCGCTTTCTTTTACGCCTTTAAGCTAGGCATAAAGCAAAAAAGATCAAGTTTTATCAAGAGAGAGAATAGCTAGCCCGCGTAACGGACTCAAAAGGTAATTTAATCTTATTTCTAGGGAAGTGTTCCATCCCCTTTTTAATAGGGAATTGAAATTTTATATTCCCCTCTTTCATGTCAATAACAGCACCAACGACATAAAGGTTCACACTCTCTGTCCATAATAGTAAAATCAACGGGAACATAATTGTCATTGACAATGATAAGAACATCGTCGATCTTCCCCAAAGGTTTCTTTACAGAAGAATCAACGAGATGAACACCAAAAGAACAAGGATAAAAAGGTTTCAATTCAAACATATCATACATTCTTTTGGGCATAACGGAGGTACTAGCTCCAACATCACATAAAGCATAACAAGAGAAGTTATTCAATTTAATATTTATCATAGGATCCCAACCATCCTCTAGCTTCCTAGGTATGGAGGCTTCTACTCTAAGCTTCTCCTCCCTAGCTTTAATGAGAGCATTAGTGATATGCTCCATGAAGGCAAGATTTAGTGTTCTAGTGTGGGGGTCTCTAGACATTTTGTGTAGCAAGCTAATAACTTCTAAAAGGGTGTAAGGCCCCCGATGCGGTGCTAACTCGATTTAGTCGCTTTTGCGTCCCGCTCAAGTTAGTAGCGCATAAAAGGCCACCGACTCACGACACTCGCACTCGTGTCGCTGCCGGATTCTCGACAACATATATAAGAACAATGACCTTTATACTAAGACATAGATATATAGAGTCCAGGGTATACATCGCCACTGGTATTTATTACATCATCTTAGAGGCCCATGGACCCAACAGTACATCATGCAACAAGCGGAAGACAATCACGACCGAGTACGGTCAAAATCCAAATGGCCCTAGAGAGGGATGCACATAAATAGTCCACCCACGGATCGTCGGAGCCCAACTATAGGATCTACTGAACGAAGGCATCCTCATCGTCGTCCTCCGGGGACACCTCCACGAAGTATCGTCCGGTGCTCGGGTCAAGGTAGTAGTCAACTGCAGCGGCCGATCAGGAAAAACAGTAAAAGCACAAAAGGAAACCAGGGGTGAGATTATATCATCATAGGATAACTAACTTCCTATGGTAAGACAAGGTAAAAGTAAAGGTTGCAGCCGCACTAGCATATATGGTGGCTATCGTTCTATTAGAGTATGGGTAAGATCCAAGAATGCACGTGACATCGTGTCATAAGTCTGCTATTCACCTACTTACGTCAAACATAACACAACCTGGATCTTCTCTCGGTCCCCCTGGACGAAGAAAAGCAACCAAGGCACTCACACGGTAGGCAAGTTTTAATTATGATTTAAATTGATGTTATTCTATGAACAAGGAGTAGGTCTCAAGTCGTCCATAACCGTGGACGCGGCTTTTCGAAAAGATTTAACCCTGCAGGGGTGTACCAACTGCCCATCATAGGCTTCGCATGTACGCCCGGTTTCCACTTGGCTAGGTAAGCGCCTGAAACTCCGGAACGTCAGAGTCCCTCTAACTAACAACGCACAATTCCGGGTGGCCCCCGGTGAGTCGACACCCAACTCAAAAGCCGGCCGCGCTCTAGAATCGGCCTCTACCATTTGGACGAGGTCGGGTTAGTTGCCCGAACAGATGTGGATAACCCCCTAGCTTCCATGTTTGGACCAACAAGAGAAACCATGTCTCCGCTGGCCCGGGTTGTTTTGAAAACTGCTGGGGTACCAACCAAGCACACACACGTTTGCAAATAGTAAATCATCTTGGGCCACCACTAGAAATGTTTGAAGCTAGGTAGGTAAGACAAGGGGACCCCATAGAATCCCACACACGATTAGGCACGCTCGTCAAGAAACAAAATACCCGGAACTCGGGACCTAGGTGACTCAAATGGAACAAAAAACCTGGCGGGAACAGCCTGGTCTCCCATCTTTCGTCAAGTATAAATTAACATCGTAATAATAAGAAATATCAACCAACTTCTTTAACAACATGATATCCCAACCATAGCATAGGGTAAGCCAGCAAGTTTTCCTACTCATACTAAGCAATGGCTGAGCAGCGGTAACTTAGTAATACAAAGTTTTGCTGGGATGTGGGGATCATGGTTGGTTGGTTTTTGAATGTGGCATAAGAAAAATGGATAGGATGAAACAAACGTTCTAGGCTACAGCTAGGCAGGTAGGCAGAAAGGTATCAAGTAATGGTATAAATCTTCCCCTTGCCTGGGTAATCGGTCGTCGAAGCAGACGCAGCAGGGTCCTCGGGTTCGGTGTCGGAAACCTCCACGTAAGTCTCCTCGGAAGTCTCAGGTGCTAACGTAAAGTACCGGCAAGGAAAAGGCACACAAGTAAGCAATGGGTGCAATGCACGGGCAAGGATGGTATGATCAAGTTTAATAGACATGATTTGACCCTATCTAGTCAGATTTAAATGAAGGTGGTGACGACACGTCAAAAACTTCATATGCAATTTATTTACGTTGAATGGCTTCGGTCTTAGCCTTAATTTTTGGTGTAATTATCATGGCAACATGACATGATCAACAGAGCAATTAACAGAAATAATTACAACCTGAAAGTAAAACATCGATTCCGGAGACGGAGAGATGTCGATGGACTTGACATCGGACAGGTGCAACAAAAGAAAGGAACCCAACCACATTGCATATGACAATATGCTAGGGGCTGGTTTGATGATGCAAAGATTTGAAGATGATAAGAAAAGGACTTGGAATGAAACAGATGGTCTGAAATCAACATGCACTGAAGTTGAAAGAAAGCAAGGAAAGTGAAAACAGGTTGGTGACGGGGATCAACCCCAGCAAATCCCATGGTCAGGGACCCTGGGTTAGTCATGAGAGGCACAGGTTGGACGATAGCTCGTCGGCAAACAGGAGGACACGTTCCTTCTCGATATTATTGATGAGGGAGATGCGATTAAAGTGGATGCCAAGGCTGGAGCGCTCAAGGTTAGGGTTACTGTAACATCCCAGATTTCACAAAAATTTTAAAAATTGTTTTCGGTGTGAATTGTTTGATTGTCTGATTTGTTTGTGGTGTTTGCATCCCCGATTTATTGATCGGTGATTATTTCCCCCCTCTTATATCGTATCGGACGGAGACCGACCCTTGCCACCCTGACACTCGACCTTTGCGACACCGGGTTTCACCCGAGCACCGTCGTGAAAACCGCACGAGACTAGCCGCAGCCAACGGAACGAAAACCCCGTTTAATAATTAAACGGGTTATTTTTATAGCGCGCCGGAAAGTGTTCTCGGAACTGTTCCAGCGCGAGGTGAACGCCTCCGGCTCGACGTGCTGATCGCGCAGTTCAAAGTTTTACCCGAATCGGAGGTCCTGCGGACCCCTGGCGGTCAGAAACGTGAGCACCGCGCGCGCGAGAGAAAAATCGGGGATGTTTTTGCAAACTGCCAGCCACCGGGGCTATATAAAGACCAACACACTCCCACCCATTCCTAGGGTTTCCCTAGCCACAATTTGCAGCCACCCCCTCCACTTTTCCCCAAAAATTGCTCCATTTTCGCAGTTTTATCCCCAAAATCAGCAAAACCTAGCCCAGTCTGCCCTGGACTGTCAGATCTGGAGATCCGACGGCCCGAGAGCGCGCCACGTCGCCCCACCAGCATCCCCTCTCTCTCCTACCTCTCCTTCTCCCTCCTAGCCGCCGCCTCTCCCGTGGACGCGCCCGAGGCCGCCGCCGGCGAGCCGCAGCAGCCGCGGCCACCCTTCTCTCCCTCTCCTCTCCGTCCCTCCCTCTCCTCCTCTAGCTCTCACCCCGCCTCCCTCTCTACCTGCAGGTCCGCCGACGAGGACCGCGCCCGCCGCCGCACGCCATGGATGGTGGTCCGAGCTCCGCCGCCCGCGGGACCGCACTGCATCGCCCCTGGACCTCGCCGCCGCCACTTGACCCTGCCGGCCGCACCCTACGGCCTGGATCCGCCGCCTGCCCCTCACCCGCTACGCCACCTCGCCGGCACGGCCGCCGGAACCGCCGCTGCCGCCGTCCAAGTCGGGATCGGGATCGAGCCTGATCCAAACCGCCGCTGGAGATCGCCAGGTGGGCCGGTCTAGATCCGACCTGGCTCTCGTGGCCCACCTCCTTCAGTGCGGCCCAGCCGCGATCTGCCAGCCTCCACGGCCCAGTCCAGCGCTGCCTCAGCCGAGTGGGCTGAGGCCCATTGGTGAGCCAACCCGTGTATTTTTGTCTGCTGTTTCAGTTTTGCGGTTAGAATTGCGAATAAACCGTAGCTCCGATGAACGTGCCCCCAAAACGAATTTTGCTCAGAATTGCGTGTACTTTAATTCATCTTTTGTGAGCATTTTCATCTGAGGTCATCTTGATTGTGTAATTTCTGGTCAAACAGGGCATCAGATCGTTAATTGCAATATGCTGTTAAGTCTGTTTGAAAACTGTTATTTTATTGAAACTTCGGGGGACGGTTGCTTCGCAACCATACGTCGGAATTGAGTGATTATTTTTGCGTTGCGTTAAGCATTGTTTCTACTTCAGTTTCATGCGTTCACATGCCATAATTTCTTGCTGCATCATGATTGTATCTTGCTCCAAAGTAGCTACCCTGCTATTGGTGTGCTGCTGTTTATATTTTGTTGCAACTTCGGTCGACGAGTGTGTCGCGACCGTTTATCGGAATTGAGTGATTCCAATTGCATATTGTTAAGCATCATGTCTACTTTCATTACATGTATTGCATCTTCATGTTAGCATTACTTGTCATATAGATATTTAGCTCCAAAGTTGCTATGCTGCTGTTTTTGACAGCCACCTCTGATTTTCACCAAGTCTGTTACTTTGCGATGCCATGTTGTTTGCTTAATATCTTTTGATCTATGATGCCTTTTAGCATGATTCTTTTTGCCATGCCTTCTCTGCCATGTCTAATTTAATTGCAAGTCATTTGTGAGCATGTTTGCATTGATTATCCTGTTTATGCATTGCTCTAAAGTGTGCTTCGTGATGTTGGCAGATTGTGCCCGTAACTTGTTTTGCTTGTATCTTTTTAACCGTAACTCCGTTTGGAGTGTGCCTTATATGTAACTTGATTAGTTTTCATGTACTTTGTGTTTATGCTATTGTTTGCTGCTGTTAACCAACCTAAAATATGGTTTAGGACAGATCAGTACCAAATCCTTTAATTATCGTGCGACACTTAGTGTTATGCCATGTTTAGGATTGTGCCTCACTTAAATTGACTAGCATAGATAGTTTCCTTTATGCTTCACCTTTTGCCATGTTTGTGTGATATGCCATGCTTGCTTGAGTTGCCATGTTAACAACCTTTGTTGATCACCTATAGCTAAGCAACTTGAACCACCGTAAACGTGCGGTATTCGTCGTGTGTGACGAGTACCCCACTTAAACTGTTAGTAACCGTTCTCGACGATAGATCCGTATCGCGTTGCCGTGTCGTGTGATGTCTTCTTGATCTTGTGTTGCCCCGTAGTAATAGAGTGCCTGCTCGTTGATTGGTTTCCAGTGTTTATCGTCTTGTTTGCTTCCGCGGGTACCTTCGGAGACGATGCGAGCTTGCGATCCACTACACCTTCGGAACCCGACTTATCAAAAGGCAAGGACTATACATTACTTATGATCCATTATATTTCAACCAGCGGTTTGCATGCTAGTCTAGGTTAGGTTCGATGTTTGATCCTACCACATGTTTACAGCCTCTTTCAAACCGATACAGCCATGTCCCTTCTCAGTAAACCTTGTACTGCTATGTTACTATTGCTCGTTGCTCAGCCCCTGCTTAGTATGCATGCTTAGGATGCTACGATGTTACCCTGTTACTCCTTGGTTTGGGATATCACATTATTATATTGTTGTTGATGATATGATTATTATAATGTTGACTATATTCGACGAAGGATGGAAGGTCTAGGCTATCCCGCCCCGACGCTTTGTTCCATTCGAGTCACCTAGGATCCAAGTTCCGGGTATTGGTTTTAAGACTGAGCGTTCCTAATCGCGTGTGGGATTTTATGGGGTCCCCTCTTCTTACCTACCTAGCTTCAAACATTTCTAGAGGTGGCCCAAGCTGATTTACCATTTGAAACCGTGTGTGTGCTGGTCAGCTGCCAGTAGTTTTCAAACAACTCGGGCCAGCGGAGACTTAGTTCCTCTGTTGGTCCACACTTGGTGAGCTAGGGGTCCCCTGATGTCAGGTGTGATTTACCGACCTTAGCCGTACGGAAGAGTCTGATCCGAGAGCGTGGCCAGCTTTTGGATTGGGTGTCGACTCCCCGGGGGCCACCCGGATTTGTTCGTTGTTAGTTAGAGGGACCTGTCGTTTCGGATCTCTTGGAACTAAATCATAAAATGGTTGCCTAGAATGGGTAGCAACTGAGAGAGATGGGCGAGCATGCGAAGCCTTGTAATGGGCAGTTGGTACACCCCTGCAGGGTTAAATCTTTTCGAGAAGCCGTGTCCACGGTTATGGACGACTTGAGACCTACTCCTTGTTCATAGACAACAACAGCTGAGATAATTTTAATATAACTTGATCAACGTGTGTGTGTACCTTGACTGCTTTTTCTTCGCCGGGATGCGAAGAGGAGGACAAGGATACGATAGGTGTTATGATTGCGACAGTAGTTGATAGCAAGACTTGTTGGAGGCGATTACTCATCGAATGCTTGGCTTCTTACCTTACTCTCTAGATCGTTAGCCACTTCATAAATGCTAGTGCGGCATCAACCTCACCACTTACCCCATCCTTACTGTAAACTACTAGTTGTCCTAGAATGACGAGTGATGAAGTCCTTGCTGGGTCAGATGACCACTACAGTTGGATGCTGAGTACCTCTGTACTCATGATACTACCCCCAAACTCTTTTCAGGGTTCTGATCGACAACAGGTATGGTGATCGACGTTTCACGTGGAGACTCAACGACGACTAGTTAGGCGGATCCCGGCGGAGGGCCTGGACCCGTGTGGTTATGGGATCGATGTTTTTCTCTTTGCCTCTAGGCATTTGATTGTAGTCTGTACTCAGACATCTATCTTCCGCTGTTGTATTGTATTGAGGCAGTTGTATGCCGATTGTATGAGATGTTGTATCCTTGTATCTATAATGTTGTGATATCATGTTGGAAATCCGGGGCGTATGACTTCGTCATATGTCGCGGTGGGACCGATATGTGCTTCGTCCCCGGATCTGGATGGAAACATCTAGATCTGGAACAGTACCGCCTATCGGGCCTTACAGTTACAGATGATATTGGATGCCTTTGGCATCGCCCCTCCTAGCCCTTTTATACTGGGCTAGGTCTCGGAGAGTTCATCTACGTTTACAGGTAAGCTTTCCTAACCCTAGCTTGCTCCGTACGACAGGTCTTCGCACTTTCCTTGTGAGTCGCAGACTCCTACGTCGGTTCCAATTAGCGGGCCAAGGCAGGTCCAGGCGGGTCTTCATGGGCCTTCTACCTTCAGGGACACCGGGTAGGCCTATCCGTAGGAGTCATGGGGTCACCCCCTCGTCAGTAGCCCCCGAGTGCCTGGGGGACTCGAAGAGTCGCGCAGGGACTCGAGTACATCCATTTGTCGGTCGTTTGTATGCGCGGTACAACCACGGGTCGCTGGCAGTCTGGTGGCCATGACAAAACCTGTTTCGAGGGATGCTAAGCTGAAAGGGCCCAAGGAGTCGACTGGTCGAGCCTTGGTGAATTGCGCTAGTGGCAAATACCGCAGTATCCCAATCAAACCCACGTCCCTCGACGTGAGTTTGGAACACTGGTGTCGATAAAAAGTCCTTCCGCTTCAGGTCTTACGGTGTTCATTTGCCGCCAGTAATGTGCATAGCCTAAGCCGCGTCCGCCCGGCTTTTTCTATCATGCGCAGCGCATGGTAAAGGTTTGGAGTTAAATCGCTCTTCGGCAAGTCCCAGCCCGACCGAACTTCCCAGCGGGGTCTTACCTACACGCTAATCTTGCGTGGCATCTGGGCACAGTGTGTCGTGTTCCAGGAATGTGTATTTTTGAGGTGCGGAGCCTAATAGTATTGCACCCGCTTGGAACAAAACATCGAGCGAGCTGTTCACTTATTCACCCGCGGAGCTTGTTCCGAGTGCTCCGACGAGGGGTTCTTCGCGAGTGGTCACTCGAATGCCGTTTCGGCTCTTGAGGTGAGGGAGAACCTGAGACTCTTAGCGTCGTATGATCTTGGAGAATGCATGTTTTTCTTGTGTCGGGTTGAGGGAGCACCCGAGACTCTCGTGAGTGCGAGTGCTCACTCGAGCACATTGCTGACTTTTTAGGCGGCTGCTCACCTGAGGCTCGGTTTTGAGTGGGTACGCTCCCGATGGGAGTTTAAATATATTTGAAAAACGTGTTTAAGAAATCATACTTGATGTCTGTTGGTATTCTTCACCGCTTGTCAGGATAACGATGCCTCTGTTTGATGGCTTTCAGGGATGCTCCGCCAGTGAACCGTCACGTATTCATGACCGGTCATAATGATGACCGTTGTGGCATGCGGCATGCGCTGGTTGAGTTTCCGATACTTGCGTTGGAAACGCGCGTGAATTGACGCGTCTCATGCACAGTGCGTCTCGTGGGAAAGCATCTTGGTCTTGGTATCTGAGACGTCTGCGACGTTTGGTCTTTGAATTAATTGCTGTTGTCGTCTTGGCTTCTCTGTGCTGGGAGATTTTTGTTCTATAAATAAGCCTTTCTCTTCCACAGCGTTTCGCCTCTATCCAGCTTGCTGCTTTGCCTCTTCCTTCTTCTCTTCTCATGGCTCCCAGGAGAGGTGTCGGCCGTGGCCGTGTTCGTCGTGGCCGTGGTGGCCGTACACCACGCTCATGCCGTGGTGGTCGCCATGGTACGGCGCCAATGCCTTCCCCCTCTCCCTTGGAGGAGGGATTCTAGCGCTATGATTTTCTTTTACGCGTTCGTGGCCAGAGCGCCAATCGCGTTCTTCTTCCTCTTCTTTTTCCGCCATTGTCTCTGAACGTGGCTTAGATGGCTTGCTTCTGCATATTCAAGGGAGCTGTCGATCTCCTTCTTATGTTGACTTGGAGGTTGATAGCTCCTGCTTGATTTTTCTTGGCTTTGGTTAGAGTTTGTTTTCTCGGCGGTTGAATTTGCGAGATGGCGATATGCTCATCTGTCGTTTTGACGGCGAAAGTACTGTCATTGTCCATGCGTTCGACCCGAGCGGCAACAGCATTGATCCGCACTGGCAGGAGTCGAGCAGCAACAACTCCACAAGGTCGAGGAGTCCTACGCCTGCATCTTCTACAGCTCCGTCTTCTGGCGACTCCTCAGGTGGTGATGCCGTCTCCATCAGCTCCGAAGAGGACATCGACGTCAAGCCGTCGATCAAGCGGGGGCGCCAAGCGACTTTGTAGAACTGGAGGCGGCCTCATCTTCGCCGACAACTCGGAGAAGAAGCTGTGCTGCCGGAGAAGAAGGCGTGAAGCTGCAGCTTGGAGAAGAAGCTGGTGGAGCAGGAGAAGAAGCTGGTGGAGCATCGACAAATAAGTCGAGCTTCACCCTTTTGTTATGTCATTGACATCCTCTGCTAGCTTCCTTTTTTCCTTTGTCTGTGGTGATGCCCTTTTATTAGAGTCGATTACCCCTCATGGGAACACATGTAGAAGTCTTAATTCCTTGGGTAATTCCCTCTTATAACAGGAGCTGCCTTCTATCCAAATGTAGTTGAGTCCTTTTATACCTTTATGGTTTACTTCAAGCTGTGGTTGAGATCTTGCAATAAACTGTGTTTTCGACTCCTGTGATGTACTGTCTTCGACTCCTTCTGATAGCGCAGAATGTCTTCGATTCCTCCCGTGATGCACTGATTTTAACTTTCTAGTGTGTTCTATCGGGTGCGCGACAGCGCTCTCGATGGGAGTAGCCCCCGAGGCTACATTTGAGTGCTAGAGTCAAACATAGGCTTAAAACTTTGCGTATTTCCTCGCGGTTCAACTCTGGAGTAGTCCCCGAGTCTTGGTTGTTTGTCGTCCGGGTGAAGACTTGAAGATTTCTAACTTGGTGTTTTTGAATAGGACCGAAGCGTGTCTCGGGGAATGCTTATGCCTGAGCCCCCGAGTTTTTAAGGTGAGCTCGCGTAGGTGGTGATAGCGTCTCTCGGGGGGATTTTGTGCTTAAGCCCCCGAGTGCTTTGGTTAAGATCGCGTAAGCGATGATAGCGTCTCTCGGGGGGATTTTATGCTTAACCCCCCGAGTGCTTTGGTGAAGATCTCTTAAGTGGCGATAGCGTCCCTGGGGGGGATTTTATGCTTAAGCCCCCGAGTGCTTTGGTGGAGATCGCTTAAGTGGCGATAGCGTCTCTCGGGGGGATTTTATGCTTAAGCCCCCGAGTGCTTTGGTTAAGATCGCGTAGGCGATAGCGTCTCTCGGGGGAATTTTATGCTTAAGCCCCCGAGTGCTTTGGTGAAGATCGCTTAAGTGGTGATAGCGTCTCTCGGGGGGATTTTATGCTTAAGCCCCCGAGTGCTTTGGTTAAGATCGCGTAGGCGACAATGTCTCTCGGGGGGATTTTATGCTTAAGCCCCCGAGTGCTTTGGTGAAGATCGCTTAAGTGGCGATAGCGTCTCTCGGGGGGATTTTATGCTTAAGCCCCCGAGTGCTTTGGTTAAGATCGCATAGGCGATAGCGTCTCTCGGGGGGATTTTATGCTTAAGCCCCTGAGTGCTTTGGTTAAGATCGCGTAGGCGATGATAGCGTCTCTCGGGGGGAGTGGGTGCTCGATCCCCCGAGTGCTTTGAGATGGCGGTATTTGGGCAACATTTATTTTATTGCGGTCGAGCGGCTACATGAGTTGCCAGTCATGTCTGACCGATGGGGACTATGGGTAGAACAGTCGCAAGTTTGCTACGTTCCATGGGTTACCCACGTCCTCGTCTGTCTTCGGGTTCTTCATCCTGTAGGCGCCACCTTCGATGACTTCTGAGACTATAAATGGTCCTTCCCATTGGGGGGCAACTTTATGGACCTTCTCTTGTATCAGCCCTAGGACTAGGTCACCTTTGTTGAAGGTTCTAGTGCGCAAGCGACTGCTTTGGTAGGTGCGTAGCTTGTCCTGGTACCCCTCTGATTTTGCCAGGGCTGTATTTCTTGCTTCGTCAGCTGTATCTTTGTCATCTTGTAATGCTTCTTCTGCTTCTTCTTCTTCGTACCCGGTGACCCGAGGTGCTCCGAACGTGAGGTCATGTGGTAGTACTGCCTCTGCCCCGTACACCATGAAGAAGGGTGTTTATTGGGTCGCGGTGTTTGGTGTAGTTCGTAGGCTCCATAGTACCGCGGGGACTTCTTATACCCAGTTACCGGCGACTTGCTTGAGTGGTGCGAGGAGCCGCTTCTTGATTCCCCCGCATACAAGGCCTTTTGCTTTTTCCACTTGGCCATTGGACTGCGGGTGCGCGACTGATGCATAATTGATTTTGATGCCCAGTTCTTCGCAAAAGTTCTGGAACTTTGCGGATATGAAGTTCGTGCCGTTGTCCGTGATGATGTTGTGTGGCACTCCGAACCTGAAGATGATCGATATGATGAAGTTGAATGCCGTGAGGGCTATGGAGCTGGTGATGGGCACTGCTTCGATCCATTTAGTGAACTTGTCGGCTGCGACGAGCAGGTGTGTCCTTCAGCCCTTTGATGATTTCTTGAGTGGGCCCACCATGTCGAGTCCCCAGGTGGCGAACCGCTAGGATAGTGATATGGTCTTGAGCTCTGAGGCGGGGGAGTGTGGCCTGTTGGCGAATTTCTGGCAGGCGACACAATGTCGCACGATTTCCTCTGCGTTTTTCATGGATGTGGGCCAATAGAACCCGGCTCGGAATGCTTTGGACACGAGTACTCGACTGCTCGCGTGGTGCCCGCAGGTGCCTTCGTGGATTTCGAGCAGTAGGGCTTTGCCGTCCTCTTCGTCGATGCACCTTTGGAGTATCTGGGTGATGCTGCGCTTGTATAGCTGTTTGTTGGTCACCGTGAACGCCTTGGATCGTCGGCTGATGCGTCGTGCTTCGGCCATGTCTTGCGGTAGCGTACCGTCGATTAGGAATCGGAGGAACGGTTTTGCCCAGACAGGTCCTTCGAGCTCTGTCGGAGCTGTGCTGTCTGGTGTGCTGGTGCTTGTGCCTTCTGATGGGCTTGTTGTTGCCACCTGCGCCAGGTCTGTTGTGTCCTTGCCGTCCACGACTTCTTCAGATGCTGGTGCCTGTACCTTTATGGATCTCTGGCTGATGCTTTCAAGAAAAAACGCCGGGTGGTATTAGTCCTCGGGTCGAACCAATGTTCGCGAGTTCGTCAGCTTCTGTGTTGTTGGACCTGGTGATGTAGTTGAGCTCGCAACCGTCGAAACTTCCTTCGAGTGCGTTGTAGAGCTTCTGGTAGGCCACCATGTTGTCGGCTATTGCGTCGCAGTTTCTCATCGTCTGCTGGACGACGAGATTGGAGTCCCCGTAGATTATGAGGCGAGTGGCTCCGCACGTTTTGGCCATGCGCATGCCATGGAGGAGTACCTCGTATTCTTCTTCGTTGTTGGAGGCGTGACTGAAGTTGATCTGGAGGATATATTTTAGCTTTGTTCCTTTAGGGGAGATGATCACAACTCCTGCCCCGGCTCCTTGTTGTCTCTTGGACCCATCGAAGAACATTGACCATGAATTTGATAGGTCTGGGGGGCCTGGTGTCTGAACCTCCGTCCACTCGACCAGGAAATCTGGGAGTACTTGGGCTTTGATGGCTGTTGGGTGCTTGAACTGCAGGTCCCATGGGCTGAGCTCCATGTTCCACTCGGCGACTTGTCCAGTTGCTCCAGGGTTGTTGAGTATGTCAGCGAGTGGTGCGCTGCTCACGATTGTGATAGGGTGCTCGTCGAAGTAGCGGGACACCTTTCTTGAGGTCATGATGACGGCCAGTAGTAGCGTCTGATAATGTGGGTACCGCTGCTGGGATTTGGTCAGGAGCATGCTGAGGTAGTAGATTGGTCTCTGGATGCTCTGGACCTTGCCTTCTTCTGTACGTTCGACAACGAGCGATGTTCTTACTACACTGTTGCGTGCTGACATGTAGAGGTATAGCTTCTCTCGTTCCTTGGGTACCGCCAGGATTGGTGGGGTTGAGAGTGTCTTTTTCAGGTCCGCGAATGCTTGGCGGGATTCCTCCGTCCACTCGAATTTCTCTCCTTTCCTGAGCAGCTGATAGAAAGGAAGCGTGCGTTCTCCCAGCCTGCTGATGAAGCGTCTTAGGGCTGCGAGTCTTCCAGTGAGCTGCTGTACTCCCTTGACATCAGTTGGTTCTTGCATTCGGGCGATGGCTTGGACTTTCTCAGGGTTTGCCTCGATTCCTCGGGCAAAGAACATATAGCCGAGCAGCTTCCCCGCCGGTACGCCGAATGCCCACTTCTTTGGGTTGAGTTTGATTTTGTATTTGTTGAGCGCTGCGAAGGTTTCGCGCAGGTCGTCGAGTAGTGTGGCTGCTTTGTAGGTCTTGATGACGATGTCGTCCACATAGACTTGCACATTTCTTCCGATTTGCTCTTTCAGGCAGGCCTGCATCATTCGCTGGTATGTGGCGCCTGCGTTCTTGAGCCCGAAGGGCATGGTCCCGTAGCAGAATACGCCATAGGGGGTGATGAACGATGTGTGCTCTTCGTCTTCTTCCTTCATCCTGATCTGGTTGTATCCTGAGTAGGCATCAAGAAAGGAAAGTAGATCGCACCTTGCTGTCGAGTCGATTATCTGATCGATTCTAGGCAGGGGGAAGTGGTCCTTCGGGCAATGTTTGTTGACTGGTCCGTAGTCGACACACATGCGCATCACGTTCGTGTCTTTCTTGGGCACCAACACTGGGTTGGCTATCCAGGTGGCTTTCTTCGTTTCTCGGATGAACTGGGCATCGAGTAACCGGTTGACTTCCTCTCCGATTGCTCTGCGCTTGGGCTCCGAGAATCGTCTCGGAGCTTGCTTCACCGGCTTCGTGTTTTGCTTGATGCGTAGGGCGTGCTCCGCGAATTCGCGTGGTATTCTAGGCATGTCGGCTGGGCGCCAGGCGAATATTTGCCACTCATCTCGAAGAAAAGCGACAAGAGCCGTCGCCTGCTCCTCTGGTAGGTGGGCGTACACGCGGACTGTTTTGTCCGGGTCCGTCGGGTGCACTTGGTGAGTGACTGTGTCGCTGTCGATGCTGAAGTCGCGTCCGTACTCCTTAGATTCGCTTCGGCTCAACAATGGGAAGGTACTCTTGTCCGTCACCATGGCTATTTCTCTGAGTTCTTGTTCGGCTCCGAATCTGTCGGAGATTTTGTGAAAGTCACGGTCACATTGATCTGATTTGATGAAGCTTCCGTTGATCGTGAGGACTCCCGTTGATCCTGGCATCTTGAGCTGGAGGTAAGCATAGTGTGGAACCGCCATGAACTGCGCGAATGCTGGCCGTCCCAATATGGAGTGATACTGCGATTGCCAGTCGAGTACTTCGAACTCGAGGACGTGCTTTGCGAAGTTGCGTCGGTTGCTGAAGACTACTTCAAGTTCGACGACTCCGAGGGATGTGGCTGCTTCTCCTGGGACTACCCCGTGTAACACGGTGCTTGATTTCTTCCATACTGATCGTGGGATCAGCATCTTTTGCAGGGTGCTGGCGAAGACGATATTCATGCTGCTGCCTCCGTCCATGAAGACCCTATCCATGCATACCCTCCGATTTGTGTGTCGAGCACCAGGGGCGCGTGCCCCGGTCTTGGGACTGTGGGTGGATGGTCGTCCTGTGAGAACGTGATGCTGTTCTCCGCGTCATGTAGCTGGTAGACTTCGACCATATTTATGCTCTCAGCTTCTCTAGCTTGCAGGGTGTAGGCGTCGCGTTGTGCTTGCGGCACCCTTCCCTCTTGGATCATGAGCACCTGTCCTTGCAGCGAGCTGTGACTTCCTTCCGGGCTTGAGGGCGGCGATTGTTCGGGTCGCCGATTGCGCTTGTCTTCTTTATTCTTCTCCTTCTTGAGGTCGTCGGCTAGCTCGTTGAACAGGTGGCAGTCTCCCAAAGTGTGACCTGACCTGACGCGTCCCCAGTCATCCTCGAAGCTGTGGATCGTGCAAGGTCCTGCTAGCTGCTCTCTAACCGTGAGTTTGTTAGATCCGGCGTGCCTCTTCCTTCTTGAGGTTCTGAAGATTTTCTCGTGATCCTCCGGGTGTTCGTGGAAGCGAGGGTCGGTTTCGATTCCTCGACTCATATCTTGGTTCTTGATGAGGTTGGCGAATTCATCTGGCCTTCGATCTGGGTCATAGTACTCGCCCACCGGTGTCTCGGAGTCGCTGTCCTGGCTGGCGGCAGGTGCTCGTGTGACGGCGTGTCGTCGAGTGGTCGTCGGTTGCACGGCTGCGTGACGTGGCTCGTTCAGTGGGGCCTCGCCGTAGATCTCCCGTGCGCGCCTTTTGGGTCGTCGATTCCTTCTTCCTTGGCGATGGTTCTCCTGATCGCTGGTTTTGATCTCGTAGTCATCGTCTTGATGTGCGGCGGGTGCCCGGGCGGCGGTGGGTTGTCGAAAGATTTGTGAGTCCTCCGCTGCGCGTCGCAGTTCGTCGAGTGGAATTCCTTCGTAGAGGACTCTCGCCATTCTTCGATTCCTTCGCCGCTGACGCTGCACTTGGCCGTTACCGTAGTATCGGTCCTGGCACAACTGTAGCCCGAGCTATCTTGATGGGGTGGCAGAGATGTTCGTCGTGATCTTGAATCCTTCGAGTGGGCTACATCTGGTCCTTGCCCTTGAGTTGTGGCTTGCTGAAGACGGGACCGCCGAGATCGTGATCCCAACCTGTGTAGTACCCACGGACGGCGCCAATTGACGGGGATCAACCCAGGAAAATCCCATGGTCAGGGACCCTGGGTTAGTCATGAGAGGCACAGGTTGGAAGATAGCTCGTCGGCAAACTGGAGGACACGTTCCTGCTTGATATTATTGATGAGGGAGATGCGATTACAGTGGATGCCAAGGCTGGAGCGCTCAAGGCTAGGGTTACATATGATATTGGATGCCTTTGGCGTCACCCCTCCTAGCCCTTATATACTGGGCTAGGTCTCGGGAAGTTCATCTACGTTTACAGGTAAGCTTTCCTAACCCTAGCTTGCTTCGTACGACAGGTCTTCGCACTTTCCTTGTGAGTCGCAGACTCCTACGTCGGTGCCAATTAGCGGGCCAAGGCAGGTCCAGGCGGGTCTTCATGGGCCTTCTACCTTCAGGGACACCGGGTAGGCCTATCCGTAGGAGTCGTGGGGTCACCCCCTTGTCAGTTGGTATGGCTAGGTGTTTCACATCATGTCAAAATGAGTTGCATAAAACATCACATGGACATCACCATTTAATTCCCTGCAATTCTACTCCAAAACCATATAAGACTTGGTACCATTTGAATTTGCAAAGCATAGTTGCAAATTCAAATGAAATTTAGGTTCCTGAGTGCAAAGCTGAACTACTTGCATTTTGGAAAACCTCAAATGGAAATTTTCAATATCACCATGCTGTTCCTTGGGAAAAATCACCCCAAATTCATATATGGTATGCCATAGTTGAATTTGGGGGGCACTTGGCAAAAAAAACAATTAAAAAGAGGGGCCTATTTGCATATCTACCATCCCTCAACAATTGGGAGGGGCAAAATGCAAAACAAACATCACCATGATGATTAGTGGCTCAAGCTACTCCAAATTCATATATGGGATTACATGTTTGGGGTAAACTGCTCAAAAGCCGAAATTCAGATTTAAATTTGAATTCAATTTAAATTTGGGAACTTAAACAGAAAAGAAAAAAAAGAAAAAGAAAAGGAAAAGAACTCAGCCACGTGGGCTGGTCTCGGGCACAAACCGGCCCACTCTAAACTCACAGTGGGCTCAGCCCACTGACCTCATGGGAAGCTACTTGTTGACGTGAGGGACCCACTTGTCAGCCTCTGGAAAAAAGAAAAGAACGGGGGCATGCGCTTGCTGGGACTCGAACCCGCGTCGCGCCCTCCTCCACTTGCCCCCTATACAACTGCGCTGTGACGCGTTTGCTGAACAAACAGGCGACGCATAAAGGATAAGCTAACCAAGGGTGGTTAACTGAACCCGAAACGCATCCGCTGCAGAGGAACTCCGGCGACCCTCACGTCGGCACCGGGGCGTCTCTGGCGTGACCACGCGGCACTAACTGGAGAGGGCACATCCACGTTTACGTGGGTGCCCTTGGGACTGCACGGGGCCTAGCTGAGGCGAGGCTAGGCTCACCTGAAATTGGTGGCGCACGGCGGCTCCGAATACTGACAGAGACGGAGGATGCGACGCGGCGATTTTCCGGCGAGGCTAGGATCGCACACGATGCTCCGATGACCTCACGGCTGCATGCTGCGCGTAGAAGGGACAACCAGCTCCTAGCCAGCCCCTAGATCAGGCCCCTAACTCTACGCGGCGATGCCACACTCAACGGAATACGGGGCGGCGCCACTGTATGCAAGCTTCAGACATGGCGGGCTCAGTGACCAAAACATGCGCAAGGTTCCTCCTTCGAGGCCATACGTGCGGTCAGAGCATGCCCAGAGCACGTACGAGCTCACCCGTGGACATGCCATGGGCAGGGCGGCCACGGTGGCTCGACGGCGATGAGCTGCGCGGCAGGATCCTACGGCTAACGTGGGCACGAAAGAAAACGCAGCGCTACAAGAAGAACAGGAAGGCTCGGCTCACCTTGCGGGTCACGTCGAGTGCCCCAGCCTTGCCATAGAGGAAGGAGGCGAGCTTGGCGACGACGAGGCGGTGCGGGCTGCCCGGCGACGTCCACGGCTCCGCGCCGAACCCGTGCCTCCTTCTAGTTCCTGCGACCAGGAACGGGTCAAGAACACGCAGGGGAGGGTGCAAACAAACGCACGGTCAAGGATTGCGAAGGACGGCGAGGAATTTGAGGAAATCAGCCGGCGGCCATGGCGGAACAGGGGAGGACCTCGGGGTCGAACCAGGCGGCGGCGGAGGAACCTGGAGGGAGGAAGGGGAACCTAGGGTTCCCAGAACCCGCTCGGGGCCAGCTTATAAAGGGGGAAGCCCCCCGGCCACGCTGGTCATCATCGACGTCGACGCCGCGCCGGCTGTGAGAGAGGTGGTCGGAGGGGACCTCGGCCATGGTGGAAAGGCGACCACGGTGGCCCCTTCGATCGCGATCCCACGGCCAGGACTGATCCAGCGTACCGCTTCGCTGGCTGGCTCCTGTTGGGCTGCGGGGAAGAGAGGCCCAGTTGGGCTGGGCTTGGTCTGACATGGAAAAAAAAGGAAAGGGAACCCTCTTCTTTCCATTTTCCATTTAAATAAAACAGAGAAGGTTAGGGAGTTTTCCAGCCCAAATTACAAGGAGTTTTAATGCACAAAAATATGCAAAATACTTTCTGTAATATTCCTCAATTTCCAAAAATGGTTTGAGCATTTTTGCAACAACTAAAATGTGGGGTTCTTTTTGAAAATCAAAACACATTGAACTATGGCCCACATTTTTGGAGATGGCAAAAATGTTTCAAGGTTTTTAAAAAGCTTGGGAAGGGCAAGGAATTGGCTATGCCAAGTTTGGGGTCAAGGGGAGCATGCATGCAACATGGAAAAATCTTCAATCACCCTTCTTGAACCACTTTGTTTGAATTCGAAAGAAAATCAAATAAACTCAAATCTCCATGCCATTTGAAATCATCACATGAAATTATAATCTTTAGCATCATGCCAAGTTACAAAGTCAACAGAGAAAGTACAATCTCATGGTGATTTCTATTTATTGCACATGGGCTGTTAGAGCACTCCCGCACCAACACTGGATCTTGTCCCGAGATCTAAGCCTGAAACAACTCTGGATACTCGGAACGGAGATGATCTTCACGCTCCCACGTTGCTTCCTTCTCCGAATGATGTGCCCACTGAACCTTCATGAACTTGACGGTCTTGTTGCGAGTCTTGCGCTCGGACGTCTCAAGAACACGGACTGGACGCTCTGAGTAGGAAAGGTACGCACTCAGCTGTATCTCGCCCAAGTCAACGGCCTGCTCTGGCTGTTTGAAGCACTGCTTTAGCTGGGACACATGGAACACGTCATGCACCATGGACAGACTCTCTGGGAGCTCGAGCCGAAAGGCAAGAGGTCCTCTAGTCTCCAGGATGCGGAAAGGTCTGACAAATCTTGGAGCGAGCTTTCCTTTGATGCCAAAGCGGTGAGTTCCCCTCAATGGAGACACTCTCAGGTACGCCCAATCACCAACCTGAAACGCTACACCACGGTGCCTTTTGTCATAATAGGCCTTCTGCCTAGACTGTGCTGCCTTTAGGTGCTCTCGGACAATCTTCACTCTGTCCTCTGCCTCCTGGATCAAATCTGGACCGAACCACTGCCTCTCACCTGTCTCGGACCAGTTCAAAGGTGTCCTGCACTTGCGGACATACAAGACTTCAAACGGTGCTGCCTGCAGACTTGCCTGATAGCTGTTGTTCTAAGAGAACTCAGCATACGGCAAGCACTCTTCCCACTTCATGCCAAAAGATATGACACATGCCCGAAGCATGTCCTCGAGGATTTGGTTCACGCGCTCGACTTGCCCACTTGTCTGAGGGTGATAAGCGGTACTGAACAACACTGTCGTACCAATTGCCTTTTGAAAGGCCTGCCAGAACTTAGAGGTGAAAAGGCTGCCTCTATCGGAACTGATCTTCTTGGGAATGCCATGCAAAGATACAACTCTTGCGGTGTACAAATCCGCCAACTGAGATGATGAAATGGAATCCTTCACTGGAAAGAAGTGGGCAACTTTTGAAAGATTGTCAATGAAGACAAAGATGGCATTGTTCTTCTTCTGCGACAAGGGGAAACCTGTGATGAAATCCATCTCTATGTGATCCCATTTCCACTCCGGAATCTCAAGTGGCTGAAGCAACCCTGCAGGCTTCTGGTGCTGGGCCTTCACTCTCCTGCACACATCACACTGAGACACTTAACGGGCAACATCCCGCTTCATACGAGCACACCAAAAGTTTTGCTTGAGATCTTAATACATCTTTGTACTGCCAGGGTGAATAGACAGCTTGGAATCATGGGCTTCCTTCATGATGACCTCTCTGAGATCTCCCTCTTTGGGAACAACAACTCGCTCTTCGAACAACATGGTGCCGTCATTATGCACTGAAAAGCAACCATACTTTGGAACTGAGGCTGCAATACCCTGCTTGATCTTTTGTATCATTGAGCTGCTAGACTGTGCTTCACGGATCTTATCATGGATAGTGGGCTCTACCACAAGGTTGGCAAGGTAGCCTGCTGGAACTAGCTCTAGATTGAGCCTTCGAAAGGACTCACACAAATCAGGGTGGATCTTCTGCACCTGGATATTATTGCAATCGCCCTTGCGGCTCAGCGCATCAGCTATGACATTCGCCTTCCCAGGCGTGTACTGAATATCAACTGTGTACTCAGTAATGGTTTCAAGCCATCTTCTTTGCCTCAAGTTCAAATTTGGCTGAGTGAACAAGTACTTCAGACTCTTGTGGTCGGTGAATACATCCATCTTCCTCCCTAAGAGGAGGTGTCGCCAAGTGATCAAAGCGTGCACAACTGCTGCAAGCTCCAAGTCATGTGTGGGATAATTCCTCTCACTCGTCTTCAACTGCCGTGAAGTATATGCCACAATATTCCTGCCTTGCATCAAAACTCCGCCTAGACCTTGCAATGAGGCATCACAAAACACCTGAAAAGGTTGTGACTCATCTGGCGGCGTGAGAATTGGAGCTGTGGTCAACCTCTCTTTCAACTCCTCGAAGGCTGACTGGCAAGCTGGTGACCAAGTGTACCGTTTGCCTTTGCACAATAATTCAGTCATTGGCTTTGCTATTTTGGAGAAATTCTGCACAAACCTCCTGCAATAGCTGGCGAGGCCGAGAAAACTCCTTAGCTGCTTCACATTCTTCAGCGGAGCCCACTCTTGAATAGTGCGGACTCACTCTGGATCAACCGTGATTCCCTCAGCGGAAATAACATGGCCCATAAAATTGACCTTGTCCAGCCATAACTCACACTTGGAGAACTTGGCGCAGTAATGGTGCTCCCTCAACTTCTGCAGCACCAGGCGTAGGTGTTCCTCATGTTCAGCCTCTGACTTGGAATATACAAGAATGTCGTCGAGGTAGAGGATAACAAACACATCAAGCCATTCTTGGAACAAATAGTTCATAGCTCTCATGAATGTTGGAGGGGCATTTGAGAACCGGAAAGTCATGACTATGAACTCATACATCCCATAATGTGTGCTGAACGCGGTCTTGGGAATGTCCTCTTCACGAACACGGATTTGATGATACCCCATCCTCAAGTCAAGCTTGGAAAACACCTTTGCCCCATTCAACTGTTCGAACAGATCACTGATGCGGGGTAAAGGGTATTTGTTCTTGATGGTTTTCTTGTTGATACCGCGATAGTCCTGGACCAAGCGGCTAGTCCCATCCTTCTTCTGGACAAACAAAGCTGGTGCACCCCAAGGGGAAGTTCTCGCGCAGATAAAACCACCTGCCTCCAACTCTGTCAATTGCTTCTTGAGCTCAATCAACTCCTTCGAACACATCTTGTACGGATGCTGAGAAATTGGCTGAGTACAAGGCTCTAGCTCAATAACAAACTCAATAGCTCGAACTGGGGGAATTCCTGGCAACTCCTCTAGAAAGACGTCTGGGAACTCGCAGACAACTTTGACTTCTTCAAGCAAAGGCGTGACTCCTGCGTTCAAAGCGTACAACTGTGCTGGTCCTGTCATAGAGCCACAAGTGTACAAGACCTCTGCGCCTGAATCATGTGTCACCTTCACGGATCAAGTCGGATAATCAATATTGGCCTTGTGTTGCACAACCAATCCATGCCCAAGATGACATCAATGTCGGAACGTGGAAGCAAAAACAAGGAAGCGAAGAAAAGGAGACCCTGAATATCGATTCTTACAAACGGGGCACGGACAGAAGAAGCCATCTTGGAACCAGGAGAAATAATAGACAACGAACCGGGAAAATCCTCCAAGGTGAGGACCTGCTGATACGTCCAAAACGTATCTATAATTTCTGCTTGCTCCATGCATGTTTTGTGTGATATTGCTATGATCTAGATACACTTTCATACACTTTTGATCCTATTTGGACTAACCTATTAACTCAGTGCACCCCAGTGCCAGTTCCTGTTTTCTGCTGTTTTTCTATTTCAGTTTTCCCCCATATAAAAAGTGCCAGAAAAATTCCGGGAAAAATACAGGAAAAATCAGCGTACATGAAGCTTCGCGAAGAGCCCGAGAGGGGCCAGAGGGGAGCCAGGGGGGCCCAGGCGGCCACCCGGCGTGGCCCCACCCCTGGCCGCGCCAGGGGGGCGCCTGGGGCCCCTGGTCCACCTCTGGCTGCCCCCCTTTGCCTATTTATTCTCCGCCACAGGGAAACTCCGAAGACAGAACCCTATTTCACAAACTCGCCTCTGTTCCGCCGCCGCCGCGCTTCCGAGATCGGGAGCACCAGAAGACCTCTTCCCGGCACCCTGCCGGAGGGAGGGCCGACCTCCGGGAGTCTCCTCTCCACCATGGATGCTCCCCGGATGTCTCCTTGGACCATGGGTCTGTGATCAGTAGCTATGTGATGTTCTCCTCCCCTCTTTGTTCTTCATGGTTTAGACCTCGTGAGCTGCCCTACATGATCGAGCCACTTTTGTAATCTTTCTGCTATTGCTATGCTGAGTTTGAGGGGATCTGATGGATTATGAGATTATGTACAGATTGTGATAGAGTAATATATTTGGTTTTTATCTCTTATATTTTTGTTCCTAAGTAATTCTTGCATGTTCTCCGTTGCTGTTTATTGCTTTGGCCAAGTAGTAGGTAGTGACTCCAAGAGGGAACGTTATGCTCGATTATGGGTTCATGCCCCCCGATGACACGCTTGAGTGACAGAAACATGAGTCTAGGGGATGTGCTGTTGCCACAAGGGGGAAAACAATGGTGCTGGTAACCGCGGTTGCAAGGATTGTTTACTTTACGCAAAGTGCTTTTTAATGCAGTTGTCTGTTGCTTTGGGTTTACACTTTGCGTGGGGCTCGCAACTTAATACCAGCGAGATGTTCTGGATAGATATCTCAAGGTGGATGATTAGTGGTAGATGCAGTTGGATTACGGTCTACTTATTTTGGCGTACTGCCCGTTCTTTTGAGCCTCTTCCTTTCTTTTGTAGCATAGTTAGCATTGCGGTGCGTTCATAATCCTGTCAATTTCCCTTCTGTAATTTGTTTACCTCGCATAGCAATTTTATCGTCTTTTGGGAGAGAGACATCACTAGCGAACATCACGTATCCCAGTCCATATCCTTATTACTGTTTCCACACTATATTTACTTTCCTGCTTTTTACTTTTAGTTGGTATCATTATCCTTTGTGTTTTACCCTTTGTGAACAACAAGACCGGAGAGATTGACAACCTCTCTGAACTTCGTTGGGAACAAAGTTATCTGTGTCTGTGTGCAGGTCCACGTTAGTTGCGCCGCTGACACCTACTTATCATGTCTGGAGTCCTACTGGAGACAAACCTTGGTATCTTCACTGAGGGAAACTTGCTGATGCGCTACATCTTAACCTTCCACTTGGGGTAACCAACGAAGGGCGAGAAGCCATCACCTTCTCATCAGCGAACCTCTGGGAGACGAAAGAATGGGAAGCTCCAGAATCGAACAGAACTGTCGCGGGAACTGAACACGCAAGTAACCTACCAAGAACGATCTCTGAAGACTGCTGAGCATCTGTGAGCATCACGTTGTTCACTCGAATTGCACGTGGCTGTGCCTTCACCATCGCAGTGCTCGGAGTAGAGCGAGGTGGAGGCGGTGGGAGCCGAGCACAGCGCGGATCGGTGCAGTTGGGAGAAGTGTGCCCCGGCTCTCTGCACTTGTAGCAAATCACGCCTGGCCTGGGCTGGGACTGCGGCCTGGGTGGCCTCGCGTGTGGTGGTGTAGAGCGAGGCCCCTGCTGAACTGGGACGGGAGGGCGGGCAAAAGTGCGGACAACTGCCCCCCTCTGCTAAAACTGTTGCCTCTGCGGTGGCACCTCTGTGACCCATGTCTTTGCCTTCTTGTGGACCATCGCTGCGGAGCTGTGCTCTCTCTGGCGCTTCCTATCTGCATCCCACTCTGCTCTGGCCGACTCCTAGCGGATAGCCTGATCCACAAACTACGAGAACAGCGTGGGGTTGCACTGGGCGAGTGCGTACTTGATCTCTATGCTAAGACCCCCACGGAACCTGGCAATCATCTTGGCCTCTGTGCTGACCTCCTCCGGAGCGTACCTGGCGAGCCTGACGAGGGCCAGGTTGTACTCCTGAACTGACCTGTCACCCTGTCTCAGAGCCAAGAACTTCTCTCGCTTCCTTTCCATCAAGCCACTCGGAATATGTGCTGCTCTGAAGTCTGCGACAAAGTCTGCCCACATGATGATAGCATAGCTCTTTTTGGCCTTCTAGGTATCGTACCAGCTGGCTGCTGCACCCTGAAGCTGGAAGGAGGCGAAGGTGACGTAGTCGACTGGTCTGACGGTGTTTGCATTGAAGTGCTTCTTGATCTTTGCAATCCAATCATCCGCTTCCAGCGGGTCTCGAGCCTCGGAGAACCTGGGGGGGTTGATAGCAAGGAACTGCTGCAGAGTCGTGTACTGTGGCCGATCACTCCTTTGGGCAGTCTGGTTCTGCAGCATCTGTAAGATCGCAGCTGTGCCCTGAGCCACTGCGGTCACAGCCTCCCCAAGGAGAGGGTTCTCTGGCGGCGGCATGTTCGCTCTTGGCATCCTGTATACAGGAACACTTATGAGAACATGGTAGAACATTGATGAAACCAGAAGATAAATTAACATTGACAACAAAACTTCCTAACGAGGTATGAGGAAGCCGAAGGCTGAATATCCACCAAGGTTAACCCGGAAAGTCAAAAGATAGGTGCTACTGGAATCCCCCAACCGAGATCATCTGAATCCAAGATAATAATCTGCTAGCGAGCACACAACAATATATACGAGTGGTTGAAGACCTGAACGTTGAGACATCTGCCCTGAGCGGCCTGCCGAAGCGGTCTCCTATATGGGGAGGAACCACATCCGAAGGATGCCAACCATCCCTGTATAGGAGTTTCACCTGAGGTACGCCGTAAGCGAGGTGGAGCTGTCAACCCCAAGTGGCGGCTCAGTTTTCTCAACGTACGCCAACCCTTCTCGTCACTAGCAAAAGATTATAGAGGAATCAGAGCCTCATGTAAACGAGAACCTAGATTTCTTTTGAAAGGGGATAAGTTGCAGAGAGAAAACAACGTTTCACTTCCTCACGGAAAAAGGGTGGGAGGATGGGGTAAGAAGAAAAAGAAAGAGTTCCTACCCTCCGATTTTTCCTTAATAACTACTCCCTTTGATCCATAATAAGTGTCGCTCATTTTGTACTAAGTTAGTACAAATTTTGTATTAGATGAGCGACACTTATTATGGATCGGAGGGAGTACAAAATATTTTCTAGACTCAACTTCGGCCAGTAAGGGGTCTACAGCCAGTCCTGCTCTGATACCAAGTTGTAAGGCCCCTGATGTGGTGCTAACTCGATTTAGTCGCTTTCGCGTCCCGCTCAAGTTAGTAGCGCATAAAAGGCCACCGACTCACGACACTCGCACTCGTGTCGCTGCCGGATTCTCGACAACAGATATAAGAACAATGAACTTTATACTAAGACGTAAATATATAGAGTCCAGGGCATACATCGCCACTGTTATTATTACATCATCTCAGAGGTCCATGGACCCAACAGTACATCATGCAACAAGCGGAAGACAATCACGACCGAGTACGGTGAAAATCCAAATGGCCCTAGAGAGGGCTGCACATAAATAGTCCACCCACGGATCGTCGGAGCCCAACTATAGGATCTACTGAACGAAGTCATCCTCATCGTCGTCCTCCGGGGGCACCTCCACGAAATATCGTCCGGTGCTCGGGTCGAGGTAGTAGTCAACTACAGCGGCCGATCAGGCAAAACAGTAAAATCACAAAAGGAAACCAGGGGTGAGATTATCATAGGATAACTAACTTCCTACGGTAAGACAAGGTAAAAGTAAAGGTTGCAGCCGCACTAGCATATATGGTGGCTATCGTTCTATTAGAGTAGGGGTAATATCCAAGAATGCACATGACATCGTGTCATAAGTCTGCTATTCACCTGCTTACGTCAAACATAACACAACCTAGATCTTCTCTCGGTCCCCCTGGACGAAGAAAAGCAACCAAGGCACTCACACGGTAGGCAAGTTTTAATTATGATTTAAATTGATGTTATTCTATGAACAAGGAGTAGGTCTCAAGTCGTCCATAACCGTGGACGCGGCTTTTCGAAAAGATTTAACCCTGCAGGGGTGTACCAACTGCCCATCATAGGCTTCGCATGTACGCCCGGTTTCCACTTGGCTAGGTAAGCGCCTGAAACTCCGGAATGTCAGAGTCCCTCTAACTAACAACGCACAATTCCGGGTGGCCCCGGGTGAGTCGACACCCAACTCAAAAGCCGGCCGCGCTCTCGAATCGGCCTCTACCGTCTGGACGAGGTCGGGTTAGTTGCCCGAACAGATGTGGACAACCCCCTAGCTTCCATGTTTGGACCAACAAGAGAAACCATGTCTCCCCTGGCCCGGGTTGTTTCGAAAACTGCTGGGGTACCAACCAAGCACACACACGTTTGCAAATAGTAAATCAGCTTGGCCACCACTAGAACTGTTTGAAGTTAGGTAGGTAAGACAAGGGGACCCCATAGAATCCCACACACGATTAGGCACGCTCGTCAAGAAACACAATACCCGGAACTCGGGACCTAGGTGACTCAAATGGAACAAAACACCTGGCGGGAACAGCCTGGTCTCCCATCTTTCTTCAAATATAAATTAACATCATAATAATAATAAATATCAACAAACTTCTTTAACAACATGATATCCCAACCATAGCATAGGGTAAGCCAGCAAGTTTTCCTACTCATACTAAGCAATGGCTGAGCAGCGGTAACTTAGTAATACAAAGTTTTGCTGGGATGTGGGGATCATGGCTGTTTGGTTTTTGAATGTGGCATAAGAAAAATGGATAGGATCAAACAAACGTTCTAGGATACAGCTAGGCAGGTAGGCAGAAAGGTATCAAGTAATGGTATAAATCTTCCCCTTGCCTGGGTAATCGGTCGTCGAAGCAGACGCAGCAGGATCCTCGGGTTCGATGTCGGAAACCTGCACGTAAGTCTCCTCGGCAGTCTCAGGTGCTAACGTAAAGTACCGGCAAGGAAAAGGAACACAAGTAAGCAATGGGTGCAATGCACGGGCAAGGATGGTATGATCAAGTTTAATAGACATGATGTAACCCTATCTAGTCAGATTTAAATGAAGGTGGTGACGACACATCAACAACTTCATATGCAATTTATTTACGTTGAATGGCTTCGGTCTTAGCCTTAATTTTTGGTGTAATTATCATGGCAACATGACATGATCAACAGAGCAATTAACAGAAATAATTACAACGTGAAAGTAAAACATCGATTCCGGAGACGGAGAGATGTCGATGGACTTGACATCAGAAAGGTGCAACAAAAGAAAGGAACCCAGCCACATTGCATATGACAATATGCTAGGGGCTGGTTTGATGATGCAAAGATTTGAAGATGATAAGAAAAGGACTTGGAATGAAACATATGATCCTAAATCAACATGCACTGAAGTTGAAAGAAAGCAAGGAAAGTGAAAACAGGTTGGTTTGGCTAGGTGTTTCACACCATGTCCAAATGAGTTGCATAAAACATCACATGGACATCACCATTTAATTCCCTGCAATTCTACTCCAAAACCATATAAGACTTGGTACCATTTGAATTTGAAAAGCACAGTTGCAAATTCAAATGAAATTCAGGTGCCTGAGTGCAAAGCTGCACTACTTGCATTTTGGAAAAGCTCAACTGGCAATTTTCAATATCACCATGCTGTTCCTTGGAAAAAATCACCCCAAAGTCATATATGGTATGCCATAGTTGAATTTGGGGGGCACTTGGCAAAAAAAACAATTAAAAAGAGGGGCATATTTGCATATCTACCATCCCTCCAAAATTGAGAGAGGCAAAAATGCAAAACAAACATCACCATGATGATCAGTGGCTCAAGCTACCCCAAATTCATATATGGGAATACATGTTTGGGGTAAACTTCTCAAAAGCCCAAATTCAGATTTGAATTTGAATTCAATTTAAATTTGGGAACTTAAACAGAAAAGAAAAAAATAAAAAGAAAAGGAAAAGAACTCAGCCACGTGGGCTGGTCTCGGGCACAAACCGGCCCACTCTAAACTCACAGTGGGCTCCGCCCACTGACCTCATGGGCAGCTACTCGCTAACGCGAGGGACCCACTTGTCAGCCTCTTGAAAAAAGAAAAGAACGGGGGCATGCGCTTGCTGGGACTCGAACCCGCGTCGCGCCCTCCTCCACTTGCCCCCTAGACCACTGCGCTGTGACGCGTTTGCTGAACAAACAGGCGACGCAGAAAGGATAAGCTAATCAAGGGTGGTTAACTGAACCCGAAACGCGTCCGCTGCAGAGGAACTCCGGCAACCCTCTCGTCGGCACCGGGGCGTCTCCGGCGTGACCACGCGGCACTAACTGGAGAGGGCACATCCACGTTTACATGGGTGCCCTTGGGACTGCACGGGGCCTAGCTGAGGCGAGGCTAGGCTCACCTGAAGTTGGTGGCGCACGGCGGCTCTGAATACTGGCCGAGACGCAGCATGCGACGCGGCGATTTTACGGCGAGGCTAGGCTCGCACACGATGCTCCGATGACCTCACGGCTGCATGCTGCGCGCAGACGGGACAACCGGCTCCTAGCCAGCCCCTCGATCTGGCCCCTAAGTCTACGACGGCGATGCCACGCTCAAAGGAATACGGGGCGGCGCCACTGTACGCAAGCTTCAGACATGGTGGGCTCAGTGACCAAAACATGCGCAAGGTTCCTCCTTTCAGGCCATACGCGCGGTCAGAGCATGCCTAGAGAACGTACGAGCTCACCCGTGGACATGCCATGGGCAGGGCGGCCACGGTGGCTCTACGGCGACGAGCTGCTCGGCAGGATCCTACGGCTAACGTGGGCACGAAAGAAAACGCAGCGCTATGGGAAGAACAGGAAGGCTCGTCTCACCTTGCGGGTCACGTCGAGTGCCCCAGCCTTTCCGTAGAGGAAGGAGGCGAGCTTGGCGACGACGAGGCGGTGCGGGCTCCCCGGCGACATCCACGGCTCCGCGCTGAACCCGTGCCTCCTTCTGGTTCCTGCGACCAGGAACGGGTCAAGAACACGCAGGGGAGGGTGCAAACAAACGCACGGTCAAGGATTGCGAAGGACGGCGAGGAATTTGAGGAAATCGTCCGGCGGCCATGGCGGAACAGGGGAGGACCTCGGGGTCGAACCAGGCGGCGGCGGCGGAACCTGGAGGGAGGAAGGGGAACCTAGGGTTCCCAGAACCCGCTCGGGGCCAGCTTATAAAGGGCGAAGGCCCCCGACCACGCTGGCCGTCATCGACGTCGACGCCGCGCCAGCTGTGAGTAAGGAGGTCGGAGGGGACCTCAGCCACGGTGGAAAGGCGACCACGGTGGCCCCTCCGATCGCGATCCCACGGCCAGGACTGATCCAGCGTACTGCTTCGCTGGCTGGCTCCTGTTGGGCTGCGGGGAAGAGAGGCCCAGTTGGGCTGGGCTTGGTTTGACATGGAAAAAAAAGGAAAGGGAACCCACTTCTATCCATTTTCCATTTAAATAAAACAGAGAAGGTTAGGGAGTTTTCCAGCCCAAATTACAAGGAGTTTTAATGCACAAAAATATGCAAAATACTTTCTGTAATATTCCTCAATTTCCAAAAATGGTTTGAGCATTTTTGCAACAACTAAAATGTGGGGTTCTTTTTGAAAATCAAAACACATTGAACTGTGGCCCACATTTTTGGAGTTGGAAAAAATGTTGCAAGGTTTTTAAAAAGCTTGGGAAGGGCAAGGAATTGGCTATGCCAAGTTTGGGGTCAAGGGGAGCATGCATGCAACATGGAAAAATCTTCAATCACCCTTCTTGAACCACTTTGTTTGAATTCAAAAGCAAATCAAACGAACTCAAATCTCCATGCCATTTGAAATCATCACATGAAATTATAATCTTTAGCATCATGCCAAGTTACAAAGTCAACAGAGAAAGTACAATCTCATGGTGATTTCTATTTATTGCACATGGGCTGTTACAAAGGGTACAACTATCAAAATCAATGTCACTACTATCAAAGGTGGTAGTGGTGTCATCTAGGCTCAATTCTTTGAAAGCCTCTAGGTTCATAGGGGTTTCTTCTTCTATGGTTGAGGTAGTAGCATCACCATTAATAGGTCCAATGGGACTAGGGGTGTGTTGGGTGCTAATAGTTTGGTGTCCTCAAAAATTTGGATAGTAGCAACAGTGTGGTGTGTGGGAAGGCTCTTAATTCTATCCTCTTCCTCCTTTTCTCTAGCCCATGTTTCTTTAAGTTTAGCCATCATCCTAATGTTCTCATTAATTTGCAATTGGACAACATTAATAGGAGTGGCCTTCCTCTCCTCGAGGGGAGAGGTTCTAATTTTAAGTATCTCAATATCAAGGGCTAAGTTTTCTACCTTCAAAGAGAGATTATCTAATTTGTCTAATCTTTACTCTACACTCTTGTTGAAGGCTTTTTGAGTAGTGATAAACTCTTTAAGCATGCTTTCTAATTCAGAGGTGGGGTTCTTGTTGCTAGGATAAGTGTCGTTGTTCCCATAGTTTGATGGGAACGGTCTAGGATTGCTAGCAAAATTACCCCTATAAGCATTATTGTTGAAGTTGTTTCTAGAGATAAAGTTCACATCTACTTGTTCTTGAGAAACCAAAGAATTTAAAGGAACATCATGAGGGTCAATATGAGGTTGCTTGGTAAGTAGAGACATAATCAAGTCAACCTTTTCATTTAGGGAGGAAATCTCCTCGACAGAGTTTACCTTCCTACCTGTTGGAGCGCGTTCGGTGTGCCATTGGGAATAATTGGTCATCATCTTATCTAGAAGTTTTGTGGCAGCACCAAGTGTTATTGACATAAAGGTTCCTCCCGCGGCCGAATCTAACAGGTTCCGCGAGGTAAAGTTCAAGATTGCATAAAAAGTATGGATAACCATCCAAGTAGTCAAACCATATGTAGGGCATTTCTTAACAAGAGATTTCATTCGTTTCCAAGCTTGGGCAACGTGTTCATTATCCAATTGTTAAAATTCATAATGTTACTCCTCAATTGGATAATTTTAGCAGGTGGGTAGTACTTCCCAATAAAAGCATCTTTGCACTTATCCCAATAATCTATGCTATTCCTAGGAAAGGATTGAAAACAAATTTTAGCTCCTTCCCTCAAAGAGAAAGGAAAAAAGCTTAAGCTTAACAACATCACCTTCTACTTCTTTATACTTTTGCATATCACATAACTCAATAAAATTATTTAAGTGTAAAGAAGCATCTTCTCGAGCACCAGAGAATTGATCTCTCATAAAAAAGTTTAACAAAGCAGGTTTAATTTCATAAGAGGTAGCTGAGGTGGCAGGTGTGGCAATAGGAGTGCAGATAAAATCATTGTTGTTGTGACTAGTGAAGTCACACAACTTGGTGTTTTCAGTGGAACCCATAGTAGCAGCAAGTGTGACATACATTTTTCTTGTGATTTTTGATGAAGGACACTAAGGTAAAAACTGAAAGGTAAACTAACAAGACTAAAAAGCAGAGGTAAAAGATAGTGTGCAACTCCCCTATCTTGTAGATTGGAGTCCCCGGCAACGGCGCCAGAAATTTGCTTGATGTGCGATGAAGTTGACGGGAAAAGACTCATGCTTCCTTCCCCGGCAACGGCGCCAGAAATTTGCTTGATGGCATGAGATGATAATGGCTTCTCGCCCTTCGTTGGTTACCCAAAGTGGAAGGTGAGATGTAGGACATCAACAAATTTCCCCTATGTAGAGGATATGGTTTATCTCCCGTAGGACTCCGAAAGCGACAAGTAGGTGACAATGGTGCTAGAAATTAAGCGGTTGAGGTGGACCTGCACACAGACACAAATAACTTTGGTCCCAACAAAGTTCAGAGAGGTTGTCAATCTCTGTGGCCTTGTTGTTTACACATGATCAAACGCAAGGGATAAAGGATAATAGTAATTTCAACTGGAAAGTAAAAGCAGGAAATAAATTGAGCGTGTAAACAGTGATGAGAATATGGACCGGGGTCCCGTGATCACTAGTGATGTCTCTCTCCCAAAAGACGATAAAACTTCTATGCGAGGTAAACAAGTCACAGCTGGGAAATTGACAGGATTAAAAATAAACTGCAATGCTAACTATGCTACAAAGAAAGGAAGAGGCTCAAAAGCATGGGTGGTACGCCAAAATAAGTAGACCGAAATCCAATTGCATCTACTACTAATCAACCACCTTGAGAAATCTATCCAGAACATCTCGCTGGTATTAAGTTCCGAGCCCCACCCAAAGTGTAAACCCAAAGCAATAGATGATGTCTACGCACGCTTCTATTCTTGTAGACTATGTTCGGCCTCCAAGCGCAGAGGTTTGTAGGACAGCAACAATTTCCCTCAAGTGGATGACCAAAGGTTTATCGAACTTAGGGAAGTAGAGGTTGAATATGGTCTCTCTCAGGCAACCCTGCAATTAAGATACAAGAAGTCTCTTGTGTCCCCAACACACCTAATAAAACTAGGAGTTGTATAGGTGCACTAGTTCGGCGAAGAGATGGTAAAATATGGGTGATAGGTGTGGCAAAGAAAAGTAATATAAATCTCTAATAAAAAGTGCAGCAAGAAAACATGTGACAAAAATGAGCACAAACGGTGTAACAATGGTGGAAACAAGGCCTAGGCGTCATACTTTCACTAGTGGCAACTCCCAACAATATTAACATAGTCTAATAACATGATATTTCCCATAAAACATGCAATGGAGATGCACTCGGAGGTCATTCCTTTGTGGTCAAGAGAGGACGAGAATTATGTAGGGCTACAAGAGCACACCTCAGAGTTCAAAGTTGTCAATCTATGGATTTCCCAATGTCACCGCGGCCATACAAAGAGAGTACCACAATCACCACAACATATCTCAAGGATAGTCAAAGACAAGCACCAAGAGACTCTCAATCTTCAATCAACACACAAAAGAGGAAATCACTCATGAAAATATTCTTCTAACCCATGTCCAATAGACTGCTGTCACCTTGGTCTCGGGGATTATACTAGATAAGATCAATTGAGTACATCAATCCAATACATAGAGGAAGGGGAAATATCATGGGATCACCCTAGATTAACATAGCCTATGATCACAACGAGGATCACATCAAGGGAGAGAGAGAAGAACACATAGCTACTGGTAGAAACCTCAGCCCCGAGGAGGAACTACTCCCGCTTCACGGAGGAAGGAAGCAATGAATCCTGGGGCACTTCCCTGTCCCGGCAGGGTGCCGGCACAGGAATTCTGGTCCCCCGAAGCTTGTCGGCGATGGCGGCAGAGATCGGAATCGCTTCTGGAAAAAGTACTTCTATATTAGGGATTTCCACCCCGAGGGCTAAATATAGGCGGAGGGGGGGGTGTCGAGGGGACCCACCAGGCAGCCAAGAGGCCTCCTGGCGCGGCCTAGGTTGGGGCCGCGCCAGGGACCCTCCTGGTCTCCTGGTGGTGGCCCCCCTCCACTACCTTGGTGATTCCGGAAGCTTCCGGGTCGCTGATTTTTTATCTGATTTTTCTGGATTTTTTGGAGCACTTTTAATGGCCGGAAAACCTAAAATACAAAAACAGCAGAAAACAGCAACTGGCAGCTGGGTGCACTGGGTTAATAGATTAGTACAAATATGCTCAAAAGTGTATGAAAGTTCAAGCAAAACATGGCAAAGTCACACAAAACATGCATGGAGCAAGCAGAAATTATAGATACGTTTGGGACATATCAACATCCCCAAGCTTAATTCCTGCTCGTCCTCGAGTAGGTAAATGATAACAAGCATAATTTTTGTGGTGACATGCCACACAACCATATAAGGACTTTTAAGTAAAGCAATTAAAGCATGCAATTCAATTCAAGTCTTAACAAGCAATAGTCTATATTAGCATTGACACAAGCAACAAAAGAACAAAAGGTGCAAGAGCTCTCGCTGTCCGTGACTCGAATGTCTCCAGATGGTGTTTGCGTGCAAGCATGGGACTGGGAAAAAGAGAGAAAAAAGGTTGTTGAGAACAACTATCTACTAAAGTTTCACACTTAGTCTCCTTTGGATTCTTATCTTGACTCGTCCCCAGACCACTAGCCAGGTACAAGTCAAACTGATCCACTCCCTTTCGATATTTTGAGCACTCATGCAATGGATGAGCGTGAGCAAGAAAGTTGACACCTAAAAGGCGAAACAGAAAGAAGGTGGAGGAGGAAGACAAAAAGGTGTGAAAGGCTCACATCAATGAGGACAATCATAGGCGAGAGAAGGCCATATGATAGATATGATGTGAGGAGTAGGGATAGCCATGCAACGGATGCACATGTGAGCTAAAATCTCTCCAAGGAAACTAGTGGGGGTGCATCTAACTTGCTTGCTCAAGAAGACCTAGAGCTCGTTTGAGGAGGCTCATCATTGGAATATACAAGCCAAGTTCTATAGTGTGAAGGTCCCCACATAGCTATATGCATGATGATGATCTCTATGGAGTACAAGGGATAGAGGATGAAGTACTAGTGTGGATCTCTCAAAAGGAATATTAGTGCGCCCCCCTTCGCTCTTTTTATTTTTCTTTTTCTCTTTTTTCTATGTTTGTATTTTTTTGGTGGCCTCAATGGCTCTTTATATTTAACTCTCATTTGTCCTCGTTAGGATCTTTTGATTTTGTCCTCTTTGGGATCTTTTCCTCACTTTAGGGGCAACACTCTATATTTTACAAGAATATAGGAGATCTTTCACACTTTACAAAAGTACTCACATAAATAAGATATAACTAGCATGATGCAAATGTATGCCTCTACCAGGATAGCAGGATATGCAATGATACTAGCGCGTCATGTAGCAATGATTAGGGCAAGGCCCAACTAGCATGCGGCTCATCAAGCAAGTAGCATGTATGACATGAAGATCAAGTCATGAGAAGGTGGATGTTGCATGGCAATGTATCTCGGAAAGACTATGGAAATGCCTTGATAGGTAGGTATGGTGGCTATTTTGAGGAAAGATATAAGGAGGTTTATGATGACAGAGCGTATCATGCCAAGGGTTTGGATGTACCGGCGAAGGTGGATGCCAACTCTCGGAGTGAGAAGAAAGCAATGCACGGCACAGGAGAGGCTAGCAAATATGAGGAGGTGGAAGTGTCAACTTTCAATACTTACATTAGTCCGAAGAACTCATGCACTTATTATCGGTAACTCTCAATCTAATAAGGAGGTTCACAAAGAGACAAGTACCCCGAGGAGGAGTGTATGGGGGTTTGGTTATCCTTGCGCATCCTCGACTCATGGTACGTGAGTGTACTCTAATATCCGTTCCCTCCAAAGATTAGTGATCCATCTAGTACCTAGAGTTCTCAACTAGTTTTGTAGGTTTTTGAAAATAAACACGGATTTCCCAAAATACGACACCTATCACTAATAGGCTAGAGCTCTTGACACCAAAAGTTCAAACATTACTCACATCAAGACCTCAAAACTATTGCAAGTTACTACTAAAATTGAATAGCAACCTCAATTACCTACTCTCAAACAAGACACAACTCAGTGCAACAACCAACTCTCTTGAAAAGATAAACATGAAAACTAAAGAGAGTTACAGAAATAAACTAAACAAAAGCCAAGGCTCTTGATAAAGACAAACTAAAACTAAAACTAAACATGGAAGTAGCTATGAAAAGATAAAGAACACACAACAGCAAAAATATAGGCATGAAGAATCCTATGATGTGTTCTAGATTTTGAAAGTGGAGCGTGTTTCTCTCCCACACAAGGTAAGACGGGATCTAACCTGTTATGAACAGCAAGAAAAGTTAAAGAAAACTAAAAAGGAAATAAAGAGCAAGACGCTCCAAGCATAGCACATAACGCATGAAGTGATAAAAATATAGTGAAACGAAAGACGAACTGATAATTGTTGATGGAGAAGGGGATGCACGGGGGCATCCCCAAGATTAGACGCTTGAGTCTCCTTGAATATTTATTGGGGATGCATGGGGGCATCCCCAAGATTTATCGCTTGACACTCCCGAATCTTCTTTCATCATCTTCCATCGCACACTTGAAAACTCTCTTCATACATAACTCATCATAAGCTGATTAGAGAGGTTAGTACCCTTAATAAAATATTTTTTTCCTACTGGATATAAAGATATTCTTGAAGAGCTACTGTTTCTCAAGATTGAAAAAAGGTTTTTGCAAAGAAAAAGCAAGCTTAAGGTTTGCAAAACGAAGAAAAGGCAAAACAGGACAGAATCTATGAAAAACAGACCAGCAGGTAGTAAACAATTTTTTAGGGATACTTCTGCAACTCAAATAAAAAAACCCAGAACATACGAAAGTTCCGTAATTGTATAGAGCACGCTTTGTAAAAATTTCAGCTCAAAAAAAGATGAACTGGGATTTTTCTGTGATTTTTCTAGTCACGAAGACAGAATCTGTTTTCTGGACAGCATGTCACAACTTTCACTTCCCTTGTCATATGAGGCTATAAATGGCACAAAGCTTGAAAAGTAAAGATACAATGATGTTGCTACAGTAGTAACAATCATGAAGACCACTAAAAAAGAAGAAAAATAGAAAGGAAAGCCTAAATTCATTGCGGGCTGCCTCCCGAAAGCGCTTCTTTAAAGCCATTAGCTAGGTTTAAGATTTTAATGATGCTCTCGCAGGAATAAGAGTTGAAGCACAAAAGGGATCTTGTAGAGGAAAAACTCATTGAAGCATAAAGATATTATCATAGGAAGGCAAAATAAGTGCAACTTCAAAGCCTTCAACATAAAGAGAGGGAACTTGATATTATTGAAATATCTATAAGAATATGTTCCCTTCTCATAATAATTTCCAGTGAGATCATGAATAAACTCAACAATATAAGTATCACATACAAAATTCTTATCATGATCCAAAAGCATAGAAAATTTGTTAGTCTCCACATAAGAAAAATCCTTCTCATTAGTAATAGTGGGAGCAAACTCAAAAAAATAGCTATCACATGAATCATTCTTATCATGGTGCACTTGTCAAAATTTATTCTTTAAGAATAAGTGTCATCAAAATAATCATCATAGATAGGAGGAAAAGTATCATCAAAATAAATTTCCTCATCAAAACTTGGGGGTCTAAAAAGATCATCTTCATAAAACGTAGCATCCCCAAGCTTATGGTTTTGCATCTCATTAGTATAAAAAGTATTCAAAGAAGACATGCTAGTAACATTACTACTATCATGAGTGTTGTTCAAATAATAAAGCTCCATAGGCTTTTTGATCTCCTCCTCAAACACTTCATATCCTAACTCAAGATAGAGCTCATAAAGCTCTCTCATAATTTTTTTGTTGTTTTCCATAAAGCCTAACTAGTGAAAATAAAAACAAGAAACAAAAAGAATTAATTGCAAGATCTAAAGATATACCTTCAAGCACTCACCTCCCCGACAACGGCGCCAGAAATAGCTTGATGTCTACGCACGCTTCTATTCTTGTAGACTATGTTGGGCCTCCAAGCGCAGAGGTTTGTAGGACAACAATAATTTCCCTCAAGTGGATGACCTAAGGTTTATCGAACTCTGGAAAGTAGAGGTTGAAGATGGTCTCTCTCAGGCAACCCTGCAATTAAGATACAAGAAGTCTCTTGTGTCCCCAACACACCTAATACAACTAGGAGTTGTATAGGTGCACTAGTTCGGCGAAGAGATGGTAAAATATGGGTGTTAGGTGTGGCAAAGCAAAGTAATATAAATCTGTAATAAAAAGTGCAACAAGCAAACATGTGACAAAAATGAGCACAAACGGTGTAACAATGGTGGAAACAAGGCCTAGGATTCATACTTTCACTAGTGGCAACTCCCAACAACATTAACATAGTCTAATCACATGATATTTCCCATTAAACATGCAATGGAGACGCACTCGGAGGTCATTCCTTTGTGGTCAAGAGAGGACGAGAATTATGTAGGGCTACAAGGGCACACCTCAGAGTTCGTAGTTCTCAATCTATGGATTTCCCAATGTCACCGCGGCCATCCAAAGAGAGTACCACAATCACCACAACATATCTCAAGGATAGTCAAAGACAAGCACCAAGAGACTCTCAATCTTCAATCAACACACAAAAGAGGAAATCACTCATGAAAATATTCTTCTAACCCATGTCCAATAGACCGCTGTCACCTTGGTCTCGGGGATTATACTAGATAAGATCAATTGAGTACATCAATCCAATACATAGAGGAAGGGGAAATATCATGGGATCATACTAGATTAACATAGCCTATGATCACAACGAAGATCACATCATGGGAGAGAGAGAAGAACACATAGCTACTGGTAGAAACCTCAGCCCCGAGGAGGAACTACTCCTGCTTCATGGAGGAAGGAAGCAACGTCGATGGAGATGAATCCGGGGTCACTTCCCCGTCCCGGCAGGGTGCCGGCACAGGAATTCTGGTCCCCCGAAGCTTGTTGGCGATGCGGCGGAGATCGGAATCGCTTCTGGAAATAGTACTTTGATATTAGGGATTTCCACCCCGAGGGCTAAATATAGGCGGTGGGGGGTGTCGAGGGGACCCACTAGGCAGCCAGGAGGCCTCCTGGCGCGGCCTAGGGTGGGGCCGCGCCAGGGACCCTCCTGGTCTCCTGGTGGTGGACCCCCCCTCCGCTACTTTGGTGATTCTGGAAGCTTCCGGGTTGCTGATTTTTTATCTGATTTTTCCGGATTTTTTGGAGCACTTTTAATGGCCGGAAAACCTGAAATACAAAAACAGCAGAAAACATCAACTGGCAGCTCGGTGCACTGGGTTAATAGATTAGTCCAAATATGCTCAAAAGTGTATGAAAGTTCAAGCAAAACATGGCAAAGTCACACAAAACATGCATGGAGCAAGCAGAAATTATAGATACATTTGGGACGTATCAATAGACAACTGCATCAAAAGAATTTTGCGTAAAGTAAACAATCGTTGCAACCGTGGTTACAAGCACCGTTGTTTTCCCCCTTGTGGCAACATCACATCCCCTAGATTCATGTTTCTGTCACTCAAGCTAGTCATCAGGGGGCATGAACCCACAATCGAGCATAACGTTCCCTCTTGGAGTTACTACCTACTACTTGGCCAAAGCAATCGACAGCAACGGAGAACATGCAAGAATTACTCAAGAAAAAAATATATAAAAGATAAGAACCAAATATATTACTCTATCACAAACTGAACATAGTCTCATAATCCATCAGATCCCAGCAAACTTAGCATAGCAACAACAGAAAGAATTACATATGTGCCTTGATCATGTAGGGCAGCTCACAAGGTCTAATCCATGAAGAACAAAGAGCGGAGGAGAACATCACATAGCTACTGATCACGGACCCATGGTCCAAGGTAGACTACTCTCAGATCAAGCCTTTGATTCTTTAGTGCTTCGTCAGATGGGCCTCGGGCTGGCTGTTGGACCTGGGTGCTGGGTTTGTGCTCCCGATTTTTCTGCACAGATGATGATTTTTATAAAATAAATCAAGATCTGAAGGAAAAGAACGATCACATATGATGGGCCCGTCTGATTCTTTTTTAAAATAAAAAACTAATTTTTTTGGCCAATCACATATGATGATTACAACAGATTTTTATGCTATAAATAGTAATTACTTATTCGTATGTATCCACGATTTGATTAGATAAGTCACATAATTTTTTGATGATTACTACAAAAATCATGTTTAAAAGGTATAGTTTTTACAAACTACTTATTCAAACTACCCCTAAAGAAAGGATTCTAAGTTGCATAGACTATTTGAATTCGATTTTATGGGATGTTGCGCTCCATTAATTGAGGTTGGAAGGGAGATTACTTCCAACATAAGAAATGTGGATGGCTAAATAGGCGGTTTTCTGATCTAATAACATTGGAAAAGTGTGGCACGCTAGTTTAATAATCGTTGATCTATTATTTACATTAGTAAAGTATTAATTATTCATTTATTCATTCATTTTTAGTCATTTAAACTGTAGACTTTACATGCTTCTCCGCCATGTTAAAATAGTGAAAATCTTAAGCCATGTTAATTCAAACAAAAGATTTTTTTTTCCGTTGCAATGGACGAACATATTTGCTATTACTACTTATAAAGAATGTAAGCTTTTTTACTTTACTTTTCACCACCCCATCCTTCAACATTTTCCGTATGATAATAGAACACTTTAATTTTCTTACATTCTAAATCATTTTACTTTAATTTACATAACAAACTTTTTATCAAATTACAAGATAAATCACGACATGATTGGATAAACATGTATGTACACGCTCGCTTTAATATTAATATGTAAGTTACAAGTTAATATATTATAATATTTATATCATGTTGCAACGCACGGGCATTGTCCTAGTCATGTCTTATGGATGGATGAGAACACACGAGGTCCTAGGTTCTGATGCTGATAGTGATCCTCGTGGGCTACTGATGACCCTCAACTGTAGGGATCGAGATAGTCTTCGCGAGCAAAATAACTCAATTTATTGATTCGAAACAAGGGAAGCCAAAGAATATTTATAAGCATTAACAGTTGAGTTGTCAATTCAACCGCACCTGAAATATACTTTCTTGCAACAAAATATTAATAGCAACGGTGATATGAAAGTGATAGTGGCAACGGCGAAAGTAAAACAGCGAAAGTAAACAACTAGTAACCAGCAGGATTAAAACACTATAGGCTAGGGAGATGGATGGTTGGGCACTGTTTGGATGAGAGTGAACATGTAATATATTTTAACACGGGGCAAGGCCCACAAAAAAGCAAGGATCATATAGGAAAATATCAAACATTAGGCATGTATCCCGTAGGTAGTTGTGTGTTCTTGCAATAAGAACTTGCACAACATTTTTTGTCCTACCATCCCGCTATGAATGGGGCCAAAAGGAACTTATGGAGATTAAGTTGCTCCTGTCAAAGAGCACCGGAAAAAAACATTAACACTCGATGGATACATGAAATCCTCAAATTATAGTCCATTCCCCTTGGTGTCCCAAACTGTCACCTTTGGGATCGCCGGTTCCGAAACATAATAGGTGCATACAACTCATAGATAGGATTAAGAACATAAATATACTCATGAAAACACAAGTGGTTCATATATGAAAACATGGCACTCGGGCCCAAAGTGAAAAGCATTAAGAGCAATAAGTTGTAGCAAAGATGATAAACACCAAAAGTAAATGATAAGCAACATGCCCCCAACAATCTGACGAACTATTACATGATCTAACTCATCCAATACCTACCACTCCCTTTGCCTACAGCAGGGAATTACTCACACATGAGAGGAGAAGTCATGGAGGGATGATGGATTGGTGATGATGATGACGATGGCGATGATCTCCCCTCACCGGAGGCCAAAACAGCCTCCAGATTAGCCCTCCCGGAGAAGAACAGAGGGTGGTGGAGGATCCGCGACGGAAACTGGGAAAACGACTTTTGTTCTGTGGTTTTCTCGACACGGAAATAAATAGGGGCTTCGGTAGGGCACCAGAGGGGGGAGGACCCACCCAGGCGGCCTCCCGGCGCGGCCAGGAGTGGGGCCGCGCCTGGGGTCCCCTTGGATGCCCTCTGGCCCCACTTTTGGCACAATGGCCCTTCGGGTGCATGGATTTTGTGTGAATTTTCCTCGAATTTTCTGAGACACCTAAAAATCCCTTTTCCTGCACATAAGAAAACCATACAGGCAGCTCTCCTGAAAACAGCGTCAGTCCGGGTTAGTTTAGTTCAAATCATGCAAGAATGAGGCGAAGACAATAGTAAAAGTGTTTGGAAAAGTAGATACATTTGAGGCGTATCAACTCCCCCAAGCTTAGCATATTTCTTGTCCTCAAGCATTCAGTTCAACGAACTGGACGCGGCAAAGAAAACTTTGACAAACTGACGAGGGGGTAACCCCATGACTCCTGCGTATGAGGCTACCCGGTGCGTATGAAGACAAAAGGCCCGCTAGGAAGCCACGACAGGCCCACGACTGGCCCGAACAAGCACCGACGTAGGAGTCTGCGACTAAATATGGAAGGCATAAACTTGGCGTACAAGACAAGACTAGAACTAGGAAACTATCTTTGTAACCTAGTACGGACTCCCCGAGACCTAGCCTAGTCCATAAAGGCTAGGAGGGGAGACGTCCAGATCAATCCAATACACATCTACTCATCTGGTCTTGCGAGAACTCGCCTTGACCTCCACTGTAATCGCTCCTTTACGCAATAATATTGAGCAGGAAGAGCTTCTCATGTTAGACGACGAGTATCGTCCGACCTGTGCCTTCTCTATGACTAACCCAGGGTCCCTGACCATGGGATTTGCCGGGGCTGATCCCCGTCAATTGGCGCCGACCGTGGGGACTACACAGGTTGGAATCACGATCTCGGCGGTCCCGCCCCCAGCAAATCAAGACTCGAGGACTAGAACCAGATCTAGCCCACTCGAGAAGTTCAAGTTCACCGCAAGCATCTCCATCACCCCGCAAAGGTCACTTAGCCTATAGCCAAATCAAGTCCAGCACCTCGACGACCATCAGATCCATCACCGACGGAAAAGAACTCGGCGACCCAGAAGGCAAGAGCGAGGGCTCTACTCGGGGACATCACTCTAAGAGTCACGGTGCGTAACAGAAGACTCGCCCACCACTCGACGACCCGCCGCCGCTCGGACTCCCGCCACACGCCAAGACAGCGACTCCGAAACCCAGACCGGAGAATACTACGACCCAGATCGAAGGCCAGATGAATTCGCCAACTTTATCCGGAGCCAATCACTCGGCGACGTGATAGAACTTGACCCAAGATTCCACAGCCGAGCAGAAGACCACTCGCAGATCTTCCAAATCTGAAGGAGAAGAAGGCACGCCGGCTCCAGAAAACTCACAGCCAAAGAGCAACTGGAAGGACCTTGCGCGATCCACTATTTCGAGGACAGATGGGGACACCTCAGAGAAAGCCACACCTTAGGAGATTGTCGCCTATTCACCGAACTCTCCAACAGCCTCAAGGAGGAAAGGCAGCGCGAAGCCAAGCGCACTGGAAGAAGCGCGCAGTCACCGGCACCAAGCACAGAAAGGCAATACCCCACGTCCCATGGACGAATCTGCATGATCCAAGAAGGAAGACCCTCAAAAACAAAGCAAGACGCCAACACCCTGCAGGCCGAAGCAGCTGAAGGCATAAAAATAGCAGAAATCTACCAACTGCGTGGCACCAAGACCAGCATTACCTTCTCTCAGAGTGATCATCCGCCCGCAGTCCCAAGGCCAGGGCACGCACCCCTGGTCCTCGAAGCCTAGATCGGAGGTTACGACATGGACAGAGTCTTCATGGATGGAGGCAGCAGTCTAAACATAATCTTCACCAGCACGCTACGCAAGATGTTAATCCCACGATCAGTCTGGAAGAAGTCAGGCACAACAATACACGGTGTAGTCCCGGGTGAAGAAGCCGCCTCCATCGGAACAATCGAGCTTGATGTAATCTTCGCAGCAAGCGCAACTTCGCAAAGCAAGTGCCCGAGTTCGAAGTGCTCGACTGGCAGTCGCAGTACCACGCCAAACTCGGGCGACCAGCGTTCGCACAATTCATGGCAGTACCGCACTATGCATATCTCAAGCTCAAGATGTCGGGACCTACAAGGATCATCACAGTCAATGGAAGCTTCACCAAATCGGACCAGTGCGACCGCGACTTCCACAAAGTCTCCGACACATTTGGAGCCCAACAACAGCTCAAAGAAATAGCCATGGTGACGGACAAAAGCATATTTCCGCTGGCAAGCCGAAGCGAGACAAAAGAGTTCGGCCGCGATTTCAGCATTGACAGCGACACAATCACACACCAAGTCCACCCAACAAACCTAGAGAAGACGGTTCGCGTATATGCTCACCTTCCAGAAGAGCAAGAAACCGTCCTCATAACCTTCCTTCGCGAAGAGTGGAAAATTTCCGCCTGGTGCCCAGCCGGCATGCCCGGGATACCACGAGAATTTGCAGAACACGCGCTCCACATCAATCCAAACACCAAACTAGTAAAGCAGGCACTGCGACGATTCTCAGAACCCAAACGCTGAGCAATCGGAGAAGAAGTCAACCGACTACTCGACGCACAGTTCGTCCGAGAGGCGAAGAAAGCAACCTGGATAGCAAACCCAGCCCTAGTACCTAAAAAGGACACCGAGGTACTGAGGATATGCGTCGACTATGGGCCTATCAACAAGCACTGCCCAAAAGCCCACTTCCCCCTGCCAAGAATCGATCAAATAATCGACTCCCCAGCAGGATGCGACCTCCTCTCCTTCCTCGACGCATACTCAGGATACAATCAGATCAGGATGAAGGAAGAAGACGAAGAGCACACCTCGTTCATCACCCCCTACAGAGTATTCTGCTATCAAACAATGCCCTTTGGCCTAAAATTTGCAGGATCCACGTACCAGCGGATGATGCAAGCATGCTTGAGAGACCAGATCGGAAGGAACGTCCAGGTCTATGAAGACGACATTGTCATCAAAACCTACAGCGCAAACACACTACTCGACGACCTCCGCGAGACATTTGCGGCCCTCAACAAGTACAGAATCAAGCTCAACCCAAAGAAGTGCGTGTTCGGCGTCCCAGCCGGAAAATTACTCGGGTACATGGTCTCTACCCGAGGAATCGAAGCAAACCTCGAAAAAGTTCAAGCAATCGCCAAGATGCAAAGGCCAACCAACATCAGAGGAGTACAGCAGCTCACAAGAAAACTCGCAGCATTGAGCCGTTTCATCAGCAGGTTAGGCGAAAGGGCCTTACCGTTCTACAAACTTCTGAGAAAAGGAGAAAAATTCGAGTGGATCGAGGAAGCCAGCAACGCATTCGCAGACCTAAAGAAGACCCTCTCGACCCCACCAATCTTGGCGGTGCCAAAAGAAAGGAAAAGTTGTACCTCTACATAGCAGCACGCAGCAGTGTCGTGAGCACAGTGCTCGTCGTCGAGCGTGCAGAAGAAGGCAAAATCCAGAGCATACAAAGACCAATCTACTACCTCAGCACGCTACTTACAAAGCCACAGCAGCGGTACCCACACTACCAGAAGCTCCTGCTTGCCATTATCATGACCTCCAGGAAAGTATCGCACTAATTCGACGAACACTCCATCACAATCGTGAGCAGTGCACCACTCACGGACATCCTCAACAATCCCGGAGCAACCGGTCGAGTCGCTGAGTGGAACATAGAGCTCAGCCCTCGAGACCCGCAGTTCAAACACCCAACAGCAATCAAAGCCCAAGTACTCCCAGACTTCCTTGTCGAGTGGCCAGAAGTCCAAACACCAGGTCCCCTAGACCTATCCAACTCATGGACGATGTACTTCGACGGATCCAAAAGACAGCAAGGAGCCGGAGCAGGCGTCGTACTAGTCTCCCCCAAAGAAACGAAGCTCAAATACATCCTCAAGATCAACTTCAGCAACGCCTCCAACAACGAAGCAGAATATGAGGCACTACTTCATGGTATGCGCATGGAAAAAACTTGCGGTGCCACCCGCCTCTCGATCTATGGAGACTCTAACCTCGTCGTCCAACAGGCGATGAGAGACTGCAACGCAGTCGCAGACAACATGAGAGCCTACCAGAAGCTCTACAACACACTAGAAGGAGGATTCGACGGCTGTGAACTCAACTACATCCCCAGAGCAAATAACACAGAAGCCGACGAACTTGCGAACATCGGATCGACTCGAGGACCAGTACCACCCGGCGTTTTCCTCAAGAGCATCAACCAGGGATCAATCAAAGCAAAGCCAACGGAAACCAAGGTAGTGGCAGAGGAAGATGACACGAAAGAACCAGCACAGGTGGCAGCAACGAACACAGCCGACGACACAAGCAGCAAAGCAACCGAACCCGAAGAGCCGGCAGCACTCGAAGGCCCAGCATGGGCAAAACCTTTCCTTCGATTCCTAATAGATGGCACCCTACCACAAGATGTTGCAGAAGCCCGACGCATTAGTCGACGATCCAAAGAATTCACAGTAATCAACAGACAACTCTATAAGCGCAACATTTCTCAGGTCCTCCAAAGGTGTATAGATGAAGAAGACGACAAAGCCCTACTACTCGAGATCCACGAAGGCACCTGCGGACACCACGCAAGCAGTCGAGCACTCGTGGCCAAGGCTTTTCGAGCAGGTTTCTATTGGCCGACCGCTATGAGAAACGCAGAAGATATCGTATGGTGTTGCATCGCCTGCCAAAAGTTTGCCAGCAGGCCGCACGCCCCAGCGTCGGAACTCAAAACCATACCGTTGTCATGGCCATTTTCCACATGGGGACTCGACATGGTAGACCCACTCAAGAAATCTTCAAAAGGAGGGCGAACACACCTACTAGTCGCAGTCGACAAGTTCACCAAATGGATAGAAGCAGTACCAATCACCAGCTCAACAGCCCTCACGGCAGTCAACTTCATCAAGTCAATCATCTTCAGATTCGGAGTGCCACATAACATCATCACAGACAATGGCACAAACTTCACAGCAGCAGAATTCCAAAACTTTTTCCAAGAGTTGGGCATCAAAATCAACTACGCATCAGTCGCACACCCACAGTCCAACGGCCAAGTGGAGAAAGCAAATGGCCTAGTATGCGGAGGAATAAAGAAGCGACTTCTAGCACCACTAGAACAAGCTGCAGGAAACTGGGTAGAGGAACTTCCCGCAGTACTATGGAGCCTGCGCACCACCCTAAACAGTTCAACCCAGTATACACCCATTTTCCTGGTATACGGGGCAGAAGCAGTACTGCCGCACGACTTAAAATTTGGAGCTCCCAGAATCTCAGGGTACGAAGAGGAAGAGGCAGAAGAAGCGATGTAGAACGACAAATACATAGCAGACGAAGCTCGGGACACAGCCATCACAAGATCTGAAGGGTACCAGGACAAACTGCGCACATATCAAAGCAGTCGCCTGCGGACCAGAACGTTCACCAAAGGAGACCTTGTGTTACGGCTGATACAGGAAAAGGTGCACAAGCTTGCCCCGCAATGGGAGGGGCCTTTCATCATCTCGGAAGTCATAGGAGGAGGCGCATACAGGTTGAAAAACCCGAAGACCAATGAGGACGTGGGAAATCCATGGAACGTAGTGAATCTACGCCTGTTCTACCCATAGTCCTCTAAGCATTGTCAGAGACATCGGCAGAGCACCGATCGGCAACCCATGTAAAACTCGAAGAAATAAAATAATGTTACCCAAACACCTTACTCAAAAGCACTAGCGGGCTCGAGCATAAACTCCCCCCCGAGAGACGCTATCCTCGCTCAGGCGACTATACTTAAAAGCACTCGGGGGCTCGAGCATAAACTGCCCCCGAGAGACGCTATCCTCGCTTAGGCGACTATACTTAAAAGCACTCAGGGGCTCGAGCATTAACTCCCCCCGAGAGACGCTATCCTCGCTCAGGCGACTATACTTAAAAGCACTCGGGGGCTCGAGCATAAACTCCGCCCAAGAGACGCTACCCTCGCTCAGGCGACTATACTTAAAAGCACTCAGGGGGCTCGAGCATAAACTCCCCCCGAGAGACGCTATCCTCGCTCATGCGACTACAAAGACACTCGGGGGCTTCAAGCATAAAAATCCCCCTGAGAAACGCAAATTTCGTCTACAAACAGCAAGCATATCAAAAAACGCAAAGTCCTTCAGTCTTCACCTGATCGCAACCGATCACCTAAAGACTCGGGGGCTACTTCCATCAGGGAGCGCTGACGCGCACCCGATCAAAGCTTAGAATAAATAGCAGCAAGACAGACCAGGAAGACAAAAATCACAGCCTACGCCTGATTCTACAAATCAAACGTAGCCTCGGGGGCTACTCCCATCGGGAGCGCTGCCGCGCACCCGATAGAGGAGTCGAGGACAATCTCATTACAAAGGAGTCGAGGACAATCTCATTACAAAGGAGTCGATGACAATCTCATTACAAAGGAGCCGAGGACAATTTCATTACAAAGGAGTCAAGAACAACTTCATTACAAAAGGAGTTGAGCACAGAGGAGTCAAAAGACAGTTATCACTACATAAGGACTCGAGCAACTACAAGACGGGTTATAATTATCCCAAGGAATTATGACTTCTACATGTATGCTCATGCTGAGATAATTGGCACTTTCGTACCATAGCTTGACGAGCAGCATCACAGACAAAGTAGCAACTCAGTCCGCGAAGAAGCAGGTCGCCGTCCTCCAGTTCTACAAGGTGCCTCGCCTACTGACGCAGCCGCTTGACGACCGGCTTGACTTCCAGTTCATCCTTAGAACTAGAAGAGCAAACACCATCGGCCGAGGAATCAGCCGAAGACGAAGACATGGGAGAAGCGGGCGAACCACCACTCGAGCCATCGGAATCACCACTGCTTGTTTCCTCCCAGTATGGATCCAGACGATTGCCACCGGCATCAAATGCACGGATAATAACAGTATCTTTGCCGTCAAAACGACAGCAAAGGCTATCTGCGACGCGCAGATTCAACCGACGAGAAAATGCCCTCCAGCCAAACCCAAGGAAAATCAAAGATGAATTATCAACTTCCAGCTCCACCCAAGAAGAAGAGCAAGCGCATCTGTGAAGACGGAGCCAGAAACCCCTCAAGTTACGCTTAGAAGCAATGGAGGCAAACAAGAACAGAAGAAGAATCCGGGCAGCGTTCCGGCTAAGAACACGCAAAAGAAAATCATAGCGCCAAAAACCCTCTTCCATGGAGGAGGAAGAAGGCGCAGATGCAACACCACGGCCCCCACCACGCGAAGAACGAGGCGTACGGCCACCACGGCCACGGCGACCACGACCTCGTCCATTCCCACTACCACCGCGCTTGGGAGCCATCATAAGAAGAAGAAGAAGAAGAAGAAGAAGAAGAAGAGAACGATGAATGGATGCCAAAGACAGGCAACCACATGAGGTATTTATAGCGCAATACAAGGGCAAACCGGGGAAAACAAGCAGAAGCCCAGGCGGCGGCATCATTACATCAAAGACTAAACGGGTCGGGCGTTACGAATTCCAAGACAAGATGCCTTCACACGATCAGCACTATTTAAAGGACACGTCAAATCTCGCCTGTTTCCCATGCAAGCCTCAAAAATCCAATAGACACCAGTCAGCATGACGTCTAAACAATCATTATGACGGGCCAGAAGACACGACGAGTGAAAGAAGCAAACATCATCACAGGTCACCAAAATCCTGGCAATACATATCAGCATGACATCTCAAAGAGGGACGGATCAAGATAAAAATAATTGGAAAGACTGAAAGATTCCAAAAGCCACCTATTTCTTGGTGTCCAAATTTTCTGATTTAAAAAAAAGAAAAATCTCTTACTCCCATCGGGAGTACCTTTATTCGAGTTCGGGTGCTCCCTCACCCAGAATGCAAAGATGTGCTCGAGTGATCACTCGCACCAGCAGAAACAACATACTCTCAGAGTTCGGGTGCTCCCTCACTGTAACAGCCCAGATTTCACAAAAATTAAAAATTTTGTTTTCGGTGTGAATTGTTTGATTGTCTGATTTGTTTGCGGTGTTTGCATCCCCGATTTATCGATCGGCGATTATTTTCCCCCTCTTATCTCGTATCGGGCGGAGACCGACCCTTGCCACCCTGACACTCGACCTTTGCGACACCGGGTTTCACCCGATCACCGTCGCGAAAACCGCACGAGACCAGCCGCAGCCAACGGAACGAAAACCCCGTTTAATAATTAAACGGGATATTTTTATAGCGCGCCGGAAAGTGTTCTCGGAACGGTTCCAGCACGAGGTGAACGCCGCCGGCTCGACGCGTTGATCGCGCAATTCGAAGTTTTACCCGAATCGGAGGTACTGCGGACCCCCGGCGGTCACAAACGTGAGCACCGCGCGCGCGAGAGAAAAACTGGGGATGTTTTTGCAAACTGCCAGCCACCTGGCTATATAAAGACCACCACACTCCCACCCATTTCTAGGGTTTCCCTAGTCCAAAATTTGCAGCCACCCCCCCCTCCACTTTGCCCAGTTTTGCCTCTCCGATCCCCAGATCCCGAAATTGTTGCCCCATTCGCTCTGGACCGTCAGATCTAGCGATCCGACGGCCTAGAGGCCGCCACGTCAGCGCCCTGACCTCCTCTCTCCTCTCCTCCTACACGCGCGCCGACAGCCCGTGGGCAAGCTGCCGGAGCAGCCAGCCGCCAGCCTCTCCTTCCCTCTCTCTCCCTTCTCCCTCTCCTTCCCCAGCGCCCTAACCCCTTCCTCCTCCTCCTCCCCTCGCAGGAGCCCCGCAGGTCGCCGCCGGCCTCCATGGAGAGATGAGCTCGGGGAGCCGCCGCCTCACCCAGCCACCACGCCGGCGTCCTCCCCGTTGATGGATCCGGCCTCCTCCAGCGCCCCACTCCGCGTCCCTCCGCCGCCTGCGCCCCTCCTGGTTCTCCTCCGCCGCGCCCTGCGCCGCCACACGCGGGTGGCCGGAGCCGGCGCCGCCGTCCTCGTCGGAATCGGGCGAGATCCCGATCGGAACCTCCCCTCCCACGTGGGCCGACCCAGCCTAGCCTCCAGCGCCTGCGCGGCCCAACTCCCTGGCCTAGCCGCCTCTAGCTTGTTGGGCCAGCCCATGGTAGCCCCCTTTTTATTTTATTTTCTCTCTGCTGTTATTTTTTTATTTTGCTAAGTCTGAGAAAACTGTGTGTTGTTTCAGTTTTGCGCTTAAGTTTGCAACCAATCCGTAGCTCGTATCGCGTTGCGCCCAAAATGAAAGTTGCTTAGAATTGCGTGTACTTCAATTCATCTTTTGTGAGCATTTTCATTTGAGGTCATCTTGATTGTGTAATTTCTGTTCAAACAGGGCTACCTGTCGTTAACTGCTGCTAAGTTGTTGTAACTGTTATTTTATTGCAACTTCGGGTGACGATTGCTTCGCAACCGTTCATCGGAATTGATTGATTCCTTTTGCGTTGCGTTAAGCATTGTTTCTACTTCAGTTGCATGCATTCACATGCCAGAATTGCTTGCTGCATCATGATTGTATCTTGCTCCAAAGTAGCTACCCTGCTGTTCGTGTGCTGCTGTTTATATTTTGTTGCAACTTCGGTTGACGATTGCTTCGCAACCGTTTATCGGAATTGAGTGATTCCAATTGCATATTGTTAAGCATCATGTCTACTTCCATTATATGTATTGCATTGTCATGATATGCTTGCTGGTCATATAGTTATTTAGCTCCAAAGTTGCTATGCTGCTGTTGTTGACAGCCACCTCTGTTTTTCTCTAAGTCTGTTACTTTGCGATGCCATGTTGTTTGCTTAATATCTTTTGATCTATGATGCCTTTTTGCATGATTATTTTTGCCATGCCTTTCCTGTCATGTCTACTTCACTGCATATCAATTTGGAGCATGTTTGTATTCATTGTCTTGTTTATGCATTGCTCTAAAGTGTGCTTCGTGATGTTGGCAGATTGTGCCCGTAACTTGTTTTGCTTATATCTTTTTAACAGTAACTCCGTTTGGAGTGTTCTTTATATGTAAATTGATTAGTTTTTCCTGTACTATGTGTTTATGCTATTGTTTGCTGTTGTTAACCAACCTAAAATATGGTTTAGGACAGAAAAGTACCAAATGTTTTAATCATCGTGCAGCACTTAGTGTTATGCCATGTTTAGGTTATGCCTCACTTAAATTGACTAGCATAGATAGTTTATCTAATGATTCACCTCTTGTCATGTTTGTGTGCTATGACATGCTTGCTTGAGTTGTCATGTTAATAACTATTGGTTGATCACCTGTAGCTAAGCAACTTGAACCACCGTAAAACGTGCGGTATTCGTCGTGTGTGACCGATAACCCACTTAAACTGTTAGTAACCGTTCTCGATGATAGATCCGTATCGCGTTGCCGTGTCGTGTGATGTCTTCTTGATCTTGTGTTGCCCCGTAGTAATAGAGTGCTTGACCGTTGATTTATTTCCAGTGTTTATCGTCTTGTGTGCTTCCGCGGGTACCTCTCGGAGACGATGCGAGCGTGCGATCGACTACACCTTCGGAACCCGACTTATCAACAGGCAAGACTATACATTACTTATGATCCATTCTATTTCAACCAGCGGTTTGCATGCTAGACTAGGTTAGGTTCGATGTTTGATCCTACCACATGTTTATAACCTCTTTCAAACCGATACAGCCATGTCCTGTGAGAACCCGGAATTAATTTCCAGACCCTCCTGTGTTTAATTGTCAATCCCAGGATCATTGTTGACAACACAGCAAAATGGTATCATTGCAGAATACATAAAGATTTTACAAGTACCATAATCTGCCATAAGGCATACATATAAATTTATTACAATCAGGAAACAGCGGAAAGTAAAATGCGTAGCGACTCCATCTCAGCCACAGGCAGTCGATGTAGTCCACGTGACCTCACTCCTACGGATCGCCATAGTAGTAATCATCACCTTCGTCTTCATGGAACTCTGTTTCAACAAAATTATTTCCATGAGTACATTTCATACTCAACATGCCTCCCGGGAAAGTCCCTAATAACTATATGAGACTTCAAAGGAAGGTTGTATGGTTCTTTTGCAGAAAAGCTAATTTTGTTTGAAAAACATAATAGTTTGATAAAGCGGTTTTAGATGAAAACAACATTTTCTCCATCATAACTTTCAGCAAGGTGAGGATCATCGATCCACTCACATCCTTCATAGGTTCCAAGAATAGGGGCAAAGAGGGAATAAGAAAGACAGGTTCCCGTATGTCAAGAAAGATTCATGTGTCGTCCATGACCGTGGACTCGGCTATTTGAATAGTTTTACACTCTGCAGAGGTTGTACCCTTTACCCACACGACACAATCTCGTCTTGTTGCCACCAGTGGCCGCTGGCGTAGTACACTATTTTGTATACCGGCAGGGAGATTGTGACGAGGTCTTTCATTAGACTCACCCTTACTATGACATGCCCACTAGGTTTCACAAGGTAGTAACCGCAGTTCACAGTCCTTGCCCCCTTTTGTGCCGAGGTTCTCCTCGCAAGGCAGCTATCCCATCTGCGGTACGGCGATGACCATAATAAGGATGACCTAACTAGTTAACCAAGCCAGTGCCCATATAGCATGTGGTTGTACGGTTGTCACAATCTTCAAATCCAAGACTTATTGGGCCTCATGCGGCACGGACGACGGATTGCCCCCTTCACCTCATGAAGGGCAGCCAATCGCTCCTTCAATCCTTGATCCAGCTGTCGCCCGCGCCAGTATTTAGATGGTAAGTTTCACCCAGAGTAGAAGAGAGTAGAGGAAGTCAAAAATGGCCAACCGGCCTAGCTTAGCAAGCTCAGTAACAAGTTTCAAGTGTTAATGATCCGAAGATCATTCAGATAAGCACCTATAGAATAAATAGCATGGCTAAGCATCTCTACTCTACAAGATTATTATATAGTTCTACTCAGGTGTCAAGTAAATAGGCGACAAGCGGATCAGGGTAATGTGTCAATCGACACGCTAGCTACGAGATAAAATAGCATCCAATAGTGGTCATAAAATACAATGCAATTTTGTAAAACATAGGATAAACATGATCAAAGAGGGAGGCATGCCTTCGTTGTTGAGTCCATCTTCAGTAACTTGAATCTGTCCACGTCCAACATCGTCACTCCCTACTCGTCGTAACGATAGCAAATGAAAACAAATAAATACCAAAGAAAAAGTAAATCCAAATAACATCCAAAACAAATTAGGATTGGATGGATATGAAGATATTGATCAAGATGGAGATTTCAAATGAGATAGAATGATAGGAAGATAAGTTGAGAGGATTCAATGAATATTGGATTGACATGGCTAAGGAAGGCTCAGCGATCAAGTTTGACATTCTAATAAGAACTATGATAGTAGTAGTTAGTAGTGCCCACTACACATCACAATTAACTATATCAAAAACTACCATATAACAAATGTAATGACATCAACACAAGGAATGGAACCATCCTATGCATTTTGACTACAAAATCACAACATGACATAATAAAGGTAAAAGTGAACCACAAATAAATATTTAGATAGAATCTAAATATTGATAATGGTCAAAGCAGCCAAACATGTACATCAACTCTACAATAATTCAAAGTAAGTATCTACACGACAACCAAATGGCCATGATAAACCATACTAGTTAAGCAATCAAACATCATTCATCGACATGAATTGAATTGATCTTGGTTCGGTCCAAAAGCAATAGTAAACATATGGATCCAATATCACAAACCAAACACATGTCAACTAATATAAGCAAGTTAAACAACACATCAAATAAATAACAATTTTCCTATACATGACATGGTAATACATGCTATTGTAACATTGTCCTACAAGATGCAAAAACATGTCATGTTCAAGAATAATAATTAGCCACAAATAAATATCCAGATAGTCCTAAATATTTATAATGGTTAGCAACAATTAAAATCAAACAGTAACCATAAAAACTATTAGCAACACTTCTATTGCAAGATCAAACCAACACTTTAGTGAAAAGTAATTCAACAACTAAATACTAAGACATGTATCATACAAGACATGTGAGCAATGAATCATAGAGATGTCTTATCTAATAACACAAGCATCAAACATACGAGTGATCAAGAAAAATACTAAGCTAGGACATGCTTATAATACGAAACAACAAGAAAAATCCAATACCAATGCAGTTAGCTATATGATTACATCCACATGCTTAATCAACAAAGAAAACTATGCGCACAAAACCATATATGAGAAAGGCACAACTCAACTACCATGAAAAATAAATTATCCTAATCATGTGACGGTCTATTGTAACAAGTATAAAACACTCATAGTACTAACATGAGACAAGTAAAGCGTATATATAAGTAGCACAAGAATAACTATCACACATAGAACATTGTAAGACACGACTTGGGCATACCACAAATCAAGATATAATTATAAGCATGGAGATGATCATCACATGAAACACTAAACTATGCTATCAATAAATACAACTCGTATATAAGATATAACTTAGTTGATATCAACCAACATGATGATCGAGCATGGCACTAATACACCACCCTACATACTAGTATTGACATACAAACACACTGAAAATGCATACTAGCATGTAAGCTAATAAACAACTAGATCATGACATCAAGCAAATCAACATATACAAGAATGAATAAGAAGATGACATGCATTTCTATATGATACATCTTACACATGCAAAGACATAGGATACTTAACTAGGCATTATACAATACAAATTGATACACCATATGTATTCTACTTATACAATCATACAACAACATGACATGATATCAATCTAACAAAGAAATCATACTTATATAATCATGATGAAATTGAACATGTATTTCTAGCAAGCAAAGCTAACTATATGTGCGATCACACAATACAAACTAGCAATCTTGTAACATGTGCGTTCAATAAAGCATGCATTCTATTTTAAGAAATTCCTAACATGGCATGGTAATAACTAAGATAGATAAATACACACGATAATTATCAAGATGTAATATAGCAAGTTCGATGCCTCAAGAATAAATCTATAAAGACATACAAATAAAACCATGGCATACGAAATATCTAACATGTAATCTTAGATAACAAATAACATCTTCAAAATAGGATTAATAACTATGTAAAAGGTGTTACTTCAATAACACACAAAGCATGTAATATCTCATGAGTTTAGGAAGTAAGAAAGTGATCACTCAAAATCTAAACGCTAATAATATGCCTACAACAAGAAAATTGCCAAAAGCATAAAATACATGTAGCAATAATAATCTAAGCATGACACAAAGAAATCAATCATGAAATCTTGCATAATAGTTATCTACAAAATAAGAGGATTAACTAGGCAATACTATTTGGTGCAACGAACCACAATGTGTAAATATTCTCAAACAAGAAAGCATTTGATTTGACTACTAGCAACAACACATAACAAAAATATATAAACATCTATCATAGACATGACATGATTTATAATTAATAAATCAAACATGTGACATAAACAAATATGAATATGTAAATCATATTCAAATAAAGCAAGCAACCCTAATAGTAGTTCTACGGAATAATAAGCATGGCGGACATTTACTAACTTTGTACATGCACAAGCGAGGACTACAAAATATATCTAACATTATCAACATGAGACAACAAGTAAACTATATTTAATAGCACACAAAAATATCCAGATTAACAATATAAATACTTAGCATGACAATAATTCGTAAATAAACTAGTACACATTCAATAAAGAAAACTAAACATGGTAACACAAGTTATCAAGAGAAAACAATATATACAATTATTTTAACAACTATCAATAAGAGTAAAATCAATCTAGTAAAATATATGCCACTCCAGGATTAGGAAACAATTAGGAGCGACTCATAGGCATATCATGAACATGGGGAAAAACAATTTACTAACACAAAGTTCACCGATCAACTATTACATGAAAATAATTCACAAGAATTAATATAAAGATATATTACACTACTACATGATCTACGAATTATCTCATGAAACCATACATAACTATATCAAAATAAAATGTTCTAATTAACACGAACGATTAAATAAAATCTACACAAAACTATTGACCAAACAAGTAAATCTAACTTCACTAGTGGGTTTCTATGATGATAGGAAGTATTTGATATACTTGGCACGAAATTATCCAAGAAACATGAACAAAAACTACGGAAACAAGATCATGTCATTGAAAACATCCAGTTCATGCGACAATTGTAACTACGTGATCAACTACGGAGATAGCCTGAAATATGATGTCTAGGAGATAGAACGAATATAGGTGAGTGCACTTGCAAAAGGATTTGGACAGAAACTCACATAGTGCGACGAAAAGATACGATGAACTCGATGAACGGAGTCAAAGCAGAAAAATGTACGCATAGCTTTTGTGGATGATCACGAACAGCACATAGCTCCTCTGGACAAAGTTTAAGAACGAAAGTGGAGGAGAAAGAAGTGAGACGCGCGGGGCATATCTCGGCTCCTCTTTTTATAGGCTGTGGAGAGAGATCGGTTCACGAATGCCAATGGTTGACATTTAGTTCACCGGTTTCTTATGAAAGTTTAAGGCAATAAAGTGGTCTTTCAATTCCCTGAACGGGTTCTCCATGGAATTCTAAGAATATTCCGTGTTGGTGGAAAGTTAAATTGATGATTGTAATGACCACTAAAGAAGAGGAAGAGATGAAGCCAGCCATGAACGCATATGTTATGTAACGTGTGTTTGCCTGTGGTGTTCGGAGGAGGAAGACAACGCTTCGCTGCCTGGGCTCTAGCTGGAATGGGCCGGCCCAAGTGAGAAGAAAGAAAATAAAAAATAGATTTAGCCTGAGAAACATAGAGAGAAGAAGAGAGGTGCCAAATTGGGCTAGCCCAATTCAGTTTGGAGGTAAAAAAAACAATATGCGGTTGAACCAATAGAAAAGGGAAATGTTGAGCAAGGAAATTTTGCCTAGAGTTTATGAGAGAAAATGAATTAGATTTTTCTAACAGAAAAGAAAAGATGAAAAAACAAGAAATCAAATAAAGTTTCAAAATACAAATGCGCATAATTTAATATGCTGAGGCAAGAAAAAATCAACTAAAATAGAAGAACACATCTCAAATTTAATTTAGGTTGCTATTTAATCAAATTAAAACCTTCACAATTATGAAAACTCAATTTAAGATTTTAATAATCAAATAAAATAAACGAAATTTTCTGGCCCTACTTTTTGGAAATATTTTTCTTAAACATTCCGAGCATCGGGATGTTACATGTCCCTTCCCAGCAAACCTTGTACTGCTATGTTACTATTGCTCGTTGCTCAGCCCCTGCTTAGTATGCATGCTTAGGATGCTACGATGTTACCCTGTTACTCCTTGGTTTGGGGATATCACATTATTATATTGTTGTTGATGATATGATTATTATAAATGTTGACTATATTCGACGAAGGATGGAAGGTCTAGGCTATCCCGCCCCGACGCTTTGTTCCATTCGAGTCACCTAGGATCCGAGTTCCGGGTATTGGTTTTAAGACTGAGCGTGCCTAACCGCGTGTGGGATTTTATGGGGTCCCCTTTTCTTACCTACCTAGCTTCAAACATTTCTAGAGGTGGCCCAAGCTGGTTTTACCATTTGAAAACCGTGTGTGTGACTGGTGAGCTCCCAGCAGATTTTCAAACAACTCGGGCCAGCGGAGATATTGTTTCTTTGTTGGTCCACACCTGGAAGCTAGGGGGCTGCCCACATCTGTTTAGATAGCTAACCCGACCTCGTCCAGCCGGAAGAGTCCGATCCGATAGCGCGGACGGCCTTTGGATTGGGTGTCGACTCCCCGGGGGCCACCCGGATTTGTGCGTTGTTAGTTAGAGGGACATGTCGTTCTGGATCTCTTGGGACTAAATCATAAAATGACTGCCTGTGATGGGTAGAAACTGAGAGAGATGGGCGTGCGTGCGGAGCCTTGTAATGGGAAGTTGGTACACCCCTGTAGGGATAAATATTTTTGAGAAGCCGTGTCCACGGTTATGGAAGACTTGAGACCTACTCCTTGTTAATAGAAAACAACAACAACTGAGTTAATCTTAATTATAACTTGATCAACGTGTGTGTGCCTTGATTGCTTCTTCTTCGTCGGGATGCGAAGAGGAGGACAAGGATAGGATAGGTAATATGTTTGCGTAAGTAGTTGATAGCAAAACTTGTTGGAGGCGATTCCTCATCGAATGCTTGGCTTCTTATCTTACTCTCTAGATCGTTAGCCACTTCATAAATGCTAGTGCGGCAGAACCTCACCACTTACCCCATCCTTACCGTAAACTACTAGTTGTCCTAGAATGACGAGTGATGAAGTCCTTGCTGGGTCAGATGACCACTACAGTTGGATGTTGAGTACTTTTGTACTCATGATACTACCCCCAAACTCTTTTCAGGGTTTTTGATCGACAACAGGTATGGTAATCGACGTTTCACGTGGAGACTCGACGAAGACTAGTTAGGCGGATCCCGGCGGAGGGCCTGGACCCGTGTGGTTATGGGATCGATGTTTTCTCTTTGCCAATAGGCATTTGATTGTAGTCTGTACTCAGACATATATCTTCCGCTGTTGTATTGTTTTAAGACAGTTCTATGCCGATTGTATGAGATGTTGTATCCTTGTATCTGTAATGTTGTGATATCATGTTGGAAATCCGAGGCATATGACTTCGTCATATGTCACGGTGGGACCGATATGTGCTTCGTCCCCGGATCTGGATGGAAACATCTAGATCTGGAACAGTACCGCATATCGGGCCTTACAACTTGGTATCAGAGCCTTACCGACCGTAGGATCCCTTCTCTGGCCGAAGTCGAGTCTAGACACAAAAACTATTTTGTAGTGACTAAGTTAGTTATCGGAGAGTAGGAACCTTTTTGCTCCTTATCCTTGCTCTAGTCAGGACAAGTGTCGTAAGTGTTTTACTCTCGCCTTACCCCCTTCAAACTTCTAGGATCTCGAGAGTGTGGAGTATCGGAACCGTTACAATGCCTTGCTTGCAGCGTATTGTCTCGATTCCGATCTCAGGTTGGGAAATCCTGTAGTACCTTTAGACTTCCAACTCAGGTGTACATCTGGGTCGTCCTTTGCCCTCCCTCCTTTTGCCCGGTGTTTTCACAACTTGCGTCGAAAAGCACTATCCCTTGATCTGGTTTTCGCGATCGTTCTTCCTCTTGTCATGACGTTTTCGTTATTCCGACGATGTCGTCTCTCTGCGGAAGATTATCTCGACGGAAGTTCGACGTCGACATGGAGCAGAGTCCCTTGTTGGTGGTGTTGGAGATCGTCGTCTCTCTTTTCTCTCCCCCCTCTCCCCCGGATCGTCTTGGATCTCGGGTCGAGATCCCTTGTTGGTGGTGTTGTATTGTAATAGCCCAGATTTCACAAAAATTAAAAAATTTGTTTTCGGTGTGAATTGTTTGATTGTCTGATTTGTTTGCGGTGTTTGCATCCCCGATTTATCGATCGGCCATTATTTTTCCCCCTCTTATCTCGTATCGGGCGGAGACCGACCCTTGCCACCCTGACACTCGACCTTTGCGACACCGGGTTTCACCCGATCACCGTCGCGAAAACCGCATGAGACCAGCCGCAGCCAACGGAACGAAAACCCCGTTTAATAATTAAACGGGATATTTTTATAGCGCGCCGGAAAGTGTTCTCGGAACGGTTCCTGCGCAAGGTGAACGCCTCCGGCTCGACGCATTGATCGCGCAGTTCGAAGTTTTACCCGAATCGGAGGTACTGCGAACCCCCGGCGGTCAGAAACGTGAAAACCGCGCGCGCGAGAGAAAAACCGGGGATGTTTTTGCAAACTGCCAGCCATCTGGCTATATAAAGACCACCACACTCCCACCCGTTTCTAGGGTTTCCCTAGTCCAAAATTTGCAGCCACCCCCTCCACTTTGCCCAGTTTTGCCTCTCAGATCCCCAGATCCCAAAATTGTTGCCCCAGTCGCTCTGGACCGTCAGATCTGGCGATCCGACGGCCCAGAGGCCGCCACGTCAGCGCCCTGACCTCCTCTCTCCTCTCCTCCTACACGCGCGCCGACAGCCCGTGGGCAAGCTGCCGGAGCAGCCAGCCGCCGGCCTCTCCTTCCCTCTCTCTCCCTTCTCCCTCTCCTTCCCCAACGCCCTAACCCCTTCCTCCTCCCCTCGCAGGAGCCCCGCAGGTCGCCGCCGGCCACCATGGAGAGATGAGCTCGGGGAGCCGCCGCCTCACCCAGCCACCACGCCAGCGTCCTCCCCGTTGATGGATCCGGCCTCCTCCGGCGCCCCACTCCGCGTCCCTCCGCCGCCTGCACCCCTCCTGGTTCTCCTCCGCCGTGCCCTGCGCCGCCACACGCGGGTGGCCGGAGCCGGCGCCGCCGTCCTCGTCGGGATCGGGCGAGATCCCGATCGGGACCTCCCCTACCACGTGGGCCGGCCCAGCCTAGCCTCCAGCGCCTGCGCGGCCCAACTCCATGGCCTAGCCGCCTCTGTCCTGTTGGGCCAGCCCATGGTAGCCCCCTTTTTTATTTTATTTTTCTCTCTGCTGTTATTTTTTTATTTTGCTAAGTCTGAGAAAACTGTGTGCTGTTTCCGTTTTGCGCTTGAGTTTGCGATCAATCCGTAGCTCGTATCTGTTAGGATACGGGGCAGAAAACACAAATTTTTCCACACCTACGGTACCCGAACCCAAGATCTATGCTATGGCGATGTAAAGTAACGGAGGGAATCGGTGTTCATACCTTTGAAGACCGAAAGCGGGAAACGTTCTTACGAACGTGGTTGGCGTAGACTCAGAACTACGACCTCCCTGTCGTGTAGAAGACCACCACCGGCGAGGATGACTCCCGGTAAACCTCCAGCGATGAAGCAGCACCACAGGTGTAATGCCTCGAAGAGATTATACACGTACGGCACAATCGATGTTCCTCCCGGGCTCCGAACCAGGCGAGCAGCGGAAAGAAGACGGCTACGGATCCCGACTCCGGCAGAGCGACGGCCTGCCTTATGGTGGAGAACTCCAATCCTGGTGCAGACTCCAAACAAGGGGAGTCCACTTCCAGAAATGGAGAAGGAAGAAGAAGGAGATCAATTGTTGTATGGAAAAAGGGGGGTCTACCCCTCTATATAAAGGCCAAGGGGGGGTGTGATCCCTCTTCCCTCCCCCATGTGGGACTAAACCTCCAAGGGGGGAGGGGTGCGCCGGCCTAGGGGGGGTTGGGCCCCACCCCTTGGCGCCAAGCCCAAGGGGGGGAACCCCCTCCTCCCCTAATGGGCCTCTAAGGCCCATATAGCCTTTTTTCATTATTTTAATTATTTAATAAGTTTTAAATATTTAATTCAGATAATTAAATAATAAAAACATTATTAAAACAATTAAACTTTATTTTGAACTATTCAAAATGTCCGGAAACCATTCCGTTCTCCTCCGGAACTATTCCGGTGATTTCTCCTATTTCACCGATTGATCCCGTAACTGTCCTATGCATCGATTGCCCTTAAGTGTAACACCCTAACGGTCCGGGAAACAGCAGACATGGTCGAGACTCTTCTCATGGACCAATGACTAGTCAGTTGGACCTGGTTACAGTCCTTGACAGCCCCTGCGCTTCCATCGAATGAGCTTCGATCGCTTTTGGAAACCGTTAACGATACGACGTAATCCCTTTGTTCTGCGGTACCTTGTTTGTCCGAGGTTTGATCGTCGGTATCCCACATACCGTGTTCACATCTCGTTCACGACAAACAACTTCTCTCGTCCATGATCATTGCATCTCTTTGTGACCTAGTCACGTCCTTGCAAGGGTTGATGCAATATCACCGAGTGGGCCCAGAGTACCTGTCCTGTCACAAGGACTGACAAATCCCGCTTTGATCTATTAACATACTCATCAACCATCTATTTCGGAATACCCAAAGTGCTCCGTTATAGCCAGCATATTTCAGTCAGGCGGTGGGATACAAATCAAAGTCTCCTCATAGATCGTGATTACGTATGATCATTACGGTCTAAGGACTAAGCCATACGTTACAAAGTCATAGCAACGCTAAACTATGTGACTCGATCACATTGCATTACTTTAGGCGGGTGTCTGTCCATCACATAATTCCCCTAATGATATGACCTCATTGTCAATGGACTTAAGTGTCGCCATGATCAGGAAAGCTTGATCAATCAATTGCCCAATGAGATAGTTTACCCGAGTTAAACTACGGATCATGTTTTATACTACACCTGTATTAGTATTTCCAAGTAATACAGTTATAGCACAGTATAAAACGTATTATGAACAAAACAGATATGTGACAAATATCTTTATTAATTTGTCTCTAGGGCACATATCCAATAGTCTCCCACTTGCACTAGAGTACAAATTACACTAGTTTACATCAGGTATGTATCTAACACCAATGGTCTCTCGGTGTTCTTCAAACTTGCCCTGTGGAAGAGGTTTAGTCATCGGGTCTGCTGCGTTCAGATCCGTATGTATCTTGTGAATCCTAGTGTGTCCATCCCTGACGTAGTCTCGCGTCACATGGAACTTTCGGAGGATGTGCTTGGCTGTAGAGTGAGTTCTTGGCTCCTTCGCGTTAGCAATGGCACCCGTGTTGTCGCAGAAGATTCCCACGGGGTCAGTGCAACTGGGAAAAACGCCAAGCTCGATCACGAACTTCTTCAGCCACAGCGCCTCGTTTGACGCTTCGCAAGCGGCAATATACTCCGACTCCATTGAAGATTGAGCGACGACTGACTGTTTGCCGCTCCTCCAGCTAATCGCGCCTCCGTTCAACATGAAGACATATCCCGTCTGGGATTTCGAGTCATCTAGGTCTGAGCCGAGGTTTGCGTCAACGTAACCCTTTACGGTGAGCTCCTCATCAACTCCTCCATAAACAAGAAAGAGATCCTTGGTTCTTCTCAAGTACTTAAGGATGTTCTTCACTGCTGTCCAATGGGCCATTCCCGGATTACTCTGGTAGCGATTAGTCATACTAATGGCCAGCGCTAAATCCGGTCTGGTACATAACATAGCATACATGAGAGAACCTATGGCTGAGGCATAGGGCTTTGAGGACATCTCCTCTTTCTCTTTAGCTGTGGTCGGGCATTGAGTCACGCTTAGTTTGACACCTTTTATGACTGGCAAGAGACCTCTCTTGGAGTCATCCATTTTGAACCTTTTCAAAATCTTGTCAATATAAGTATTCTGACTCAAGGCCAACCTTCGATTAGGTCTATCTCTATAGATCTTAATCCCCAGTATGTACGCAGCTTCACCTAGGTCCTTCATGGAAAATTGTCCATTCAGATATTCCTTCACTTCCTCTAAGAATTTCTTATCGTTCCCAATTAGTAATATGTCATCCACATATAACACAAGGAATGCTACAGAGCTCCCACTCAGTTTCTTATAGACGCAGAACTCTTCGACGTTTTGGACAAATCCAAAAGCTTTAATGACCTCATCAAATCGAAGATTCCAGCTCCGAGATGCTTGCTTCAACCCATAGATGGACCGTTGAAGCTTGCAAACCTTACCAGCATTCCTTGGATCGACAAACCCCTCTGGTTGCATCATATACAACTCTTCCTCAATGTTGCCATTTAGGAATGCAGTTTTCACATCCATCTGCCATATCTCGTAATCATGATATGCAGCTATTGCTAGTAGGATCCGAATAGACTTTATCATCGCTACAGGAGAGAATGTCTCCTCGTAGTCAACTCCTTGAATTTGTCGGAAACCCTTCGCGACAAGTCGAGCTTTGTAGACAGATACGTTTCCGTCTGCGTCAGTCTTTTTCTTGAAAATCCATTTATTCTCGACGGCCTTGCGGTCCTCGGGAATATCCACCAAAGTCCATACTTTGTTGGTGTACATGGAGTCTATTTCGGATTTCATGGCTTCAAGCCATTTCTCGGACTCGGGTCCCTCCATTGCTTCTTTGTAACTCGTAGGTTCATCCGACTCAACAGCCGAGATTGCATTCACAAGCTGTCCGTAAAACTCAGTAGGTTGATGGACTCTTGATGACCTACGGGGCATAAAAGGTTCCTCTTCATTCTCATCATGATCATCGTGAATGTCATGATCGTTATGAATGTCGTTCTGGCCATTCTCTTCAACTCCCACTGTGGAAGATGGTTCCAGAACAAATTCCGTAGCCATTTCATCCAATTGGAGTGACTGGTCAGTTACTTCATCGAGGTCTATTTTCCTCCCACTCAACTCTTTCGCGAGAAACTCCTTCTCAAGAAAGTGTCCCGTCTTGGCAACAAACGTTTTGCTGTCAGATTTGTTGTAGAAGGTGTACCCACAAGTTTCCTTGGGATAGCCCACAAAGATGCACTTATCCGCCTTGGATTCAAGTTTGTCAGGCTATAGTTTCTTAACATAAGCCTCACAAACCCAAATCTTCAGGTGAGACAACTCAGGTCTAGTGCCATGCCATTCTTCAAATGGTGTTGTCTTTACGGATTTGGATGGTGCCCTATTAAGAATATGAATGGCGGTTTCTAATGCATACCCCCAGAATGACACAGGCAAATCAGTATGAGACATCATCGATCGTACACTATCCAATAGGGTTCGATTACGTCGCTCAGCTACACCGTTTCTCTGAGGTGTGCCTGCCGGCGTAAGCTGTGGTACTATGCCACAAGACTTCAGATGATTGCCAAACTCGTGACTCAAATACTCGCCACCTCGATCCGATCGAAGGTGCTTGATTTTCCTTCCGAGTTGATTTTCGACCTCATTCTGAAATTCCTTGAACTTTTCAAAGGTTTCAGACTTGTGTTTCATCAAGTAAATATACCCATATCTACTCAAGTCATCAGTAAAGGTCACGAAGTAACGAAGATCATTGCGAGTGGGGATGTTCATGGGTCCACATACATCCGTGTGTATGATCCCCAATAAGACATCCGCACGCTCCATCACACCATTGAATGTAGTCCTTGTCATTTTGCCCATGAGGCATTGTTCACATGTATCAAGGGATCCAAAATCCAATGAGTCAAGAAGTCCATCCTTATGGAGCTTCTCCATGCATTTTACACCAATATGACCAAGTCGGCAATGCCACATCATCATGTGATCTTCATTATTCTTCAATCTTTTGGCCTCAATATTGTTAACGTGACTCACGTCACCATCGAGATTAAGTATGAATAAACCATGCGACTCCGGTGCGTGAACATAAAACATATCATCCTTATAAATCGAACAACCAATTGTATCGGACTTAAAAGAATAGTGGTCTCGCTTCAAGCAAGAACCACTCACGATGTTCACACTCAACGCGGGTACATAGTAACATTTATTCAGAACTAAAACCAATCCCGAAGGGAGACTAAGATGCTTCGTGCCGACCGCCAAGACTTCAATCTGGCAGCCATTCCCCACGCGCATCGTCACTTCATCCTTGACCAAGCGTCTCCTATTCCTTAGTCCCTGAATGGAATTAGAAATATGAGCGACAGATCCTGTATCAAATATCCAGGATGTGTTCCCAGCGCTTGTCAAGAGAAGATCAACAATATGTATATCAAATATACCTTCGTCTCTCTTGGCGACCTTGCCAGCCTTCTTGTCCTTTAGGTACTTGGGACAGTTGCGCTTCCAGTGACCTTCACCCTTGCAGTAGAAGCACTCCACTCCGAGTTTAGGCTTGGGTGCCTTGGGAGGAGCGGCAACTGACTTGCCATCCCTCCTGGGGACACCTCTCCTGGCCTTCTCCCGTCTGCTTGACTTCTTGAAGTCAGTGGTCTTGTTGACCATGAAGACGGCATGCTCCTTCTTGATTTCAACCTCAGCGCTCTTTAGCATGGCGAACAACTCAGAAGGGGTTTTGGTCATCCCCTGCATGTTGTAGTTCAGTACAAAGCCTTTGTAGCTAGGGGGAAGCGACTGCAACACCCTATCAACCGCAAGTTCATCTGGAATCTGACATTCCAGAGCATTCAAGCGCTGAACGTAGCCAGACATTTTGACCACGTGCTCACTCACGCTGCCGTGCTCATCCATATTTGCTGAGAAGAAGGCTTCAGAAGCCTCGTACCGTTCAGCCCTGGCTTGAGGTGCGAAGACCGCCTTGAGGTCGGTGATAATCTCATATGCACCCATCCTCTCAAAACGTTTCTGCAGCTCAGCCTCCATGGAGTAGAGCATGCCACTCTGGACAAGGTTGTAATCATCAGTCTTGGAGAGATAGACATTCTTCTCGTCCTGACTGGCATCATCTGCTGGTGCGTCACCTAACGCGTCCTCTAGTACGTATGCCATTTTGAGGGGAACGAGGAGAATCCTCAGGGTGCGGAACCAGTTGGTGAAGTTTGTCCCATCTGTTTTTAGCTTATCTTTCTCTAGGAATGATCCTAAGTTGAACGAGGGGCGAGGTGCTGCCATCTACAAGGTTGGATTCACAACGATACATATTTAGACTTTTGTTCATAATGTGGAGTTTCAATTTAATCTTAAAATTCTAGAAAGCTCCCACTTAGATAAACACCTCTCAATTTAACTAAGTGATTACACAATCCCAGCCCCCATACCTCCCCCGATATGTACGGCCCAGTATGCGAACCAGGTAGGCCTCTAAGCCAATCACATCAGCCATGTGACTCGTGCTCGACCTTTCGGTCTTCTGTGTTCCAGGCCCGCATCTACATACGTCAAGCCTGCCAATCGAACCTTGATGTTAGCTGTTCAGGCAAGGCCATATCTGCATATGCCAGGCTCTCCGAACCCAACCTCATGCGAACTCCGTTGAATATGTAGGACAACTCCGGTATGTACGGAGCATCAAGCCATATGGGAGAACCTTCCAGGTGGTGCCCATCAAAAGGGAGAACACAATGTTGGTATTGTGAGAGATGGTCTTGTTTCGTGCTACCGTCGATGTATCTAGCATACTAGCATAAAACAGGAAGTAAAACTTTAAATCATACAACCTATGATCCCCCTTCATGCAAAGCAAAGTTTAGAACGTCTTTCTACTTTAGCTTGTGCAAGTTTTACGTGGCTGCTAGGGGTTTCGAGAGAGAGAACCGATTTCTATCCTGCGAAAAACAAGCCACAACACCGTCTCTTATTCATCTCTATTACACCCCTGTCGGGGCCCTCCGTTGCAAACATCTTCGCATCGCTAATGCAGAGAGACAAACACCCCCCCAGCCACTTTATATGGTACAAGCCATATGTCAAGCGTGGAACCAGTCTCCCGTAAACGCGTAAGGTCGGTCGGGGGCCGCTTCATCAAACATTGCCGCAATGCTGAATGAGTACACGTGGGAGGGTAACGAATGAAGATTCGATGCCCACATCCTAGATGTGTTCTATCCGTACAATACATCTACGCATAGCTAGCTCATGATACCACTGTTAGGATACGGGGCAGAAAACACAAATTTTTCCACACCTACGGTACCCGAACCCAAGATCTATGCTATGGCGATGTAAAGTAACGGAGGGAATCGGTGTTCATACCTTTGAAGACCGAAAGCGGGAAACGTTCTTACGAACGTGGTTGGCGTAGACTCAGAACTACGACCTCCCTGTCGTGTAGAAGACCACCACCGGCGAGGATGACTCCCGGTAAACCTCCAGCGATGAAGCAGCACCACAGGTGTAATGCCTCGAAGAGATTATACACGTACGGCACAATCGATGTTCCTCCCGGGCTCCGAACCAGGCGAGCAGCGGAAAGAAGACGGCTACGGATCCCGACTCCGGCAGAGCGACGGCCTGCCTTATGGTGGAGAACTCCAATCCTGGTGCAGACTCCAAACAAGGGGAGTCCACTTCCAGAAATGGAGAAGGAAGAAGAAGGAGATCAATTGTTGTATGGAAAAAGGGGGGTCTACCCCTCTATATAAAGGCCAAGGGGGGGTGTGATCCCTCTTCCCTCCCCCATGTGGGACTAAACCTCCAAGGGGGGAGGGGTGCGCCAGCCTAGGGGGGGTTGGGCCCCACCCCTTGGCGCCAAGCCCAAGGGGGGGAACCCCCTCCTCCCCTAATGGGCCTCTAAGGCCCATATAGCCTTTTTTCATTATTTTAATTATTTAATAAGTTTTAAATATTTAATTCAGATAATTAAATAATAAAAACATTATTAAAACAATTAAACTTTATTTTGAACTATTCAAAATGTCCGGAAACCATTCCGTTCTCCTCCGGAACTATTCCGGTGATTTCTCCTATTTCACCGATTGATCCCGTAACTGTCCTATGCATCGATTGCCCTTAAGTGTAACACCCTAACGGTCCGGGAAACAGCAGACATGGTCGAGACTCTTCTCATGGACCAATGACTAGTCAGTTGGACCTGGTTACAGTCCTTGACAGCCCCTGCGCTTCCATCGAATGAGCTTCGATCGCTTTTGGAAACCGTTAACGATACGACGTAATCCCTTTGTTCTGCGGTACCTTGTTTGTCCGAGGTTTGATCCTCGGTATCCCACATACCGTGTTCACATCTCGTTCACGACAAACAACTTCTCTCGTCCATGATCATTGCATCTCTTTGTGACCTAGTCACGTCCTTGCAAGGGTTGATGCAATATCACCGAGTGGGCCCAGAGTACCTGTCCTGTCACAAGGACTGACAAATCCCGCTTTGATCTATTAACATACTCATCAACCATCTATTTCGGAATACCCAAAGTGCTCCGTTATAGCCAGCATATTTCAGTCAGGCGGTGGGATACAAATCAAAGTCTCCTCATAGATCGTGATTACGTATGATCATTACGGTCTAAGGACTAAGCCATACGTTACAAAGTCATAGCAACGCTGAACTATGTGACTCGATCACATTGCATTACTCTAGGTGGGTGTCTGTCCATCACATCATTCCCCTAATGATATGACCTCATTGTCAATGGACTTAAGTGTCGCCATGATCAGGAAAGCTTGATCAATCAATTGCCCAATGAGATAGTTTGCCCGAGTTAAACTACGGACCATGTTTTATACTACACCTGTATTAGTATTTCCAAGTAATACAGTTATAGCACAGTATAAAACGTATTATGAACAAAACGGATATGTGACAAATATCTTTATTAATTTGTCTCTAGGGCACATATCCAACAGTATCGCGTTGCGCCCAATATGAAAGTTGCTTAGAATTGCGTGTACTTCAATTCATCTTTTGTGAGCATTTGCATTTGAGGTCATCTTGATTGTGTAATTGCTGTTCAAACAGGGCTACTGTCGTTAACTGCTGCTAAGTTGTTGTAACTGTAATTTTATTGCAACTTCGGGTGACGATTGCTTTGCAACCGTTCACCGGAATTGATTGATTCCTTTTGTGTTGCGTTAAGCATTGTTTCTACTTCAGTTTCATGCATGCACATGCCATAATTGCTTGCTACATCATGATTGTATCTTGCTCCAAAGTAGCTACCCTGTTGTTAGTGTGCTGTTGTTTATATTTTGTTGCAACTTCGGTTGACGATTGCTTCGCAACTGTTTATCGGAATTGAGTGATTCCAATTGCATATTGTTAAGCATCATGTCTACTTCCATTATATGTATTACATTGTCATGATATGCTTGCTGGTCTTATAGTTATTTAGCTCCAAAGTTGCTATGTTGCTGTTGTTGACAACTACCTCTGTTTTTCTCTAAGTCTGTTACTTTGCAATGCCATGTTGTTTTCTTAATATCTTTTGATCTATGATGCCTTTTTGCATGATTATTTTTGCCATGCCTTCCCTGTCATGTCTACTTCACTGCATATCAATTTGGAGCATGTTGGTATTCATTGTTCTGTTTATGCATTGCTCTAAAGTGTGCTTCGTGATGTTGGCAGATTGTGCCCGTAACTTGTTTTGCTTATATCTTTTTAACCGTAACTCCGTTTGGAGTGTTCTTTATATGTAACTTGATTAGTTTTTCCTGTACTTTGTGTTTATGCTATTGTTTGCTGTTGTTAACCAACCTAAAATATGGTTTAGGACAGAACAGTACCAAATGTTTTAATCATCGTGCGGCACTTAGTGTTATGCCATGTTTAGGTTATGCCTCACTTAAATTGACTAGCATAGATAGTTTATCTAATGCTTCACCTCTTGTCATGTTTGTGTGCTATGACATGCTTGCTTGAGTTGCCATGTTAATAACTGTTGGTTGATCACCTGTAGCTAAGCAACTTGAACCACCGTAAAATGTGCGGTATTCATCGTGTGTGACCGATACCCCACTTAAACTGTTAGTAACCGTTCTCGACGATAGATCCGTATCGCGTTGCCTTGTCGTGTGATGTCTTCTTGATCTTGTGTTACCCCGTAGTAATAGATTGTTTGATCGTTGATTGCTTTCAAGTGTTTATCGTCTTGTGTGCTTCCGCGGGTACCTCTCGGAGATGATGCGAGCGTGCGATCGACTACACCTTCGGAACCCGACTTATCAACAGGAAAGGACTATACATTACTTATGATCCATTCTATTTCAACCAGCGGTTTGCATGCTAGTCTAGGTTAGGTTCGATGTTTGATCCTACCACATGTTTACAACCTCTTTCAAACCGATACAGCCATGTCCCTTCCCAGCAAACCTTGTACTGCTATGTTACTATTGCTCGTTGCTCAGCCCCTGCTTAGTATGCATGCTTAGGATGCTACGATATTACCCTGTTACTCCTTCGTTTGGGGATATCACATTATTATATTGTTGTTGATGATATGATTATTATAAATGTTGACTATATTCCACGAAGGATGGCAGGTCTAGGCTATCCCGCCCCGACGCTTTGTTCCATTCGAGTCACCTAGGATCCGAGTTCCGGGTATTGGTTTTAAGACTGAGCGTGCCTAACCGCGTGTGGGATTTTATGGGGTCCCCTTTTCTTACCTACCTAGCTTCAAACATTTCTAGAGGTGGCCCAAGCTGGTTTTACCATTTGAAAACCGTGTGTGTGACTGGTGAGCTCCCAGCAGATTTTCAAACAACTCGGGCCAGCGGAGACATTGTTTCTTTGTTGGTCCACACCTGGAAGCTAGGGTGCTGCCCACATCTGTTTGGGTAGCTAACCCGACCTTGTCCAGCCGGAAGAGTCCGATCCGATAGCGCGGCCGGCCTTTGGATTGGGTGTCGACTCCCCGGGGGCCACCCGGATTTGTGTGTTGTTAGTTAGAGGGACCTGTCGTTCCGGATCTCTTGGGACTAAATCATAAAATGACTGCCTGTGATGGGTAGAAACTGAGAGAGATGGGCGTGCGTGTGGAGCCTTGTAATGGGCAGTTGGTACACCCCCGCAGGGATAAATCTTTTCGAGAAGCCGTGTCCACGGTTATGGACGACTTGAGACCTACTCCTTGTTCATAGACAACAACAACAACTGAGTTAATCTTAATTATAACTTGATCAACGTGTGTGTGCCTTGATTGCTTCTTCTTCGTCGGGATGCGAAGAGGAGGACAAGGATAGGATAGGTGTTATGTTTGCGTAAGTAGTTGATAGCAAGACTTGTTGGAGGCGATTCCTCATCGAATGCTTGGCTTCTTATCTTACTCTCTAGATCGTTAGGCACTTCATAAATGCTAGTGCGGCAGCAACCTCACCACTTACCCCATCCTTACCGTAAACTACTAGTTGTCCTAGAATGACGAGTGATGAAGTCCTTGCTGGGTCAGATGACCACTACAGTTGGATGCTGAGTACTTCTGTACTCATGATACTACCCCCAAACTCTTTTCAGGGTTTTTGATCGACAACAGGTATGGTGATCGAAATTTCACGTGGAGACTCGACGACGACTAGTTAGGCGGATCCCGGCGGAGGGCCTGGACCCGTGTGGTTATGGGATCGATGTTTTCTCTTTGCCAGTAGGCATTTGATTGTAGTGTGTACTCAGACATATATCTTCCGCTGTTGTATTGTTTTAAGACAGTTGTATGCCGATTGTATGACATGTTGTATCCTTGTATCTGTAATGTTGTGATATCATGTTGGAAATCCGGGGCATATGACTTCGTCATATGTCGCGGTGGGACCGATATGTGCTTCGTCCCCGGATCTAGATGGAAACATCTAGATCTGGAACAGTACCGCATATCGGGCCTTACACTCACCCTGAAGACAATGAAGCATTCGAGTGACCACTCGCAAAAGACTCAACAAGTACTCAACAGTATGATCTACTCGCGCACTCGATGAAATTCCGAGTGGGTGCTTTCTTATTTTCCTCGCCTGAGTCCATTACAAACTCCGCGAGTGACTGCTAAACATCTCACTTGATTGTTTATTCCAAGTGGGTGCATCGCTAACCAGGCTCCGTGCCTCTACAAAAATAATTATGCCTATGCTACGACACACTGTACCCAGATGCCACGCAAGCTTAGCGTGTAGGTAAGACCCCGCTGCGCAGAACGGCCGGGCCGGGACTTGCCACAGAGCGATTTCACTCCCGACCTTTTCCATGCGCTCGAATGATAGAAAGAGTCGAGCGAACGCACTCAGGCTATTTTCTTAGACTGGCAGCAATTGATCCTATAAGACCTGCAGCGGCATGACTTTTCTTGACATCGGTTGTTCCAAGTTCATGTCGAGGGACGTGAGCTAGATTGGGCTACTGCGGTATTTGCCACTAGCGCAATACACCAAGGCTCGACCAGTCGACTCCTTGGGCCCTTTCAGCTTAGCAATCCCTCAAAACAGATATTGTCATGGCTCAAAACTACCAACGACCCGCGGCGATGCCGCGCGTACATACAATAAAGCATTGAAGAATTCGAGTCCCTACGCGACTCTTCGAGTCCCCCAGGCACTCGGGGGCTACTAACGAGGGGGTGACCCCACGAATCCTGCGTATGAGGCTACCCGGTGCGTATGAAGACAGAAGGCCCGCTAGGAAGCCACGATAGGCCCACGACTGGCCCGACCAAGCACCGACGTAGGAGTCCGCAACTAAATATGGAAGGCATAAACTTGGCGTACAAGACGAGACTAGAACTAGGAAACTATCTTGTAACCTAGTACGGACTCCCCGAGACCTAGCCTAGTATATAAAGGCTAGGAGGGGAGACGTCCAGATCAATACAATACACATCTACTCATCTGGTCTTGCGAGAACTCGCTTGACCTCCACTGTAATCGCTCCTTTACGCAATAATATTGAGCAGGAAGAGCTTCTCCTGTTAGCCGACGAGTATCGTCCGAACTGTGCCTTCTCTATGACTAACCCAGGGTCCCTGACCATGGGATTTGCCGGGGCTGATCCCCGTCACAAACTCTTTTGCTTCATAAGATGTATATAAGCATGTACTACGAAAAGAGTTTAGCAAGTATTGAAACAATGCAATGAGGACAATGGACGAAGCAATCCTTCTTTCAAGTGATCAATCACAAACAACCAAAAGTAAATAATAAGCTGCTGAAAATCAAGACAAGATCACAATGCACATAGCTTGATCATACTAGAGTGGTATCTCGCTAGCCTCCATGAATGAAGCAAAACGTAAATGCAGAAACTCCTACGAAGTTTTAAAGGAGACTAGAATTAAGAATTTCAGAACAAGCAATATCACCATCATGTAGAATACAATGTGGTACTTTGGGACAATGCGTGTTACACTAAGAATGAAAATTATGCTCTCAATAGTTGGTGCTTTGAAGAAAGAAGGGGAGACTCTCGAACCGTGGCTTTTGATGGCAAGGTTGAAAACTCGTGGTTGGAAGCAAGGACTAAATAAGTACCAGAGCTCTTGGTTTTGAAAACAGAAATAAAATTCTTTTGAGAAGTGCAACTTTCCAGTCAACGGTGAACGGTAAGGTCTCTCAGTATCTCCCATACCAACCATATTAATAGCGGTTCCCATGCTTTTTGCTTACACTTTTGTTCCCTTATCCACCTATCCTTTGACGGTCTAAGGTGCCTTTTCATTTTGCCTCAAGTATGGAAGGAAGTTTCTCGTTCCATCTATCATTAGTAGCATTTGGTCCATTTCATTCCATCATCAAGTATGGGGGAAGTGTAACTTTTTTATATAAATATGACTATTTAAAACTTTGTCGAAATATTTTTTATATATTGATTTTCCCTCACCGCACCATGAGCTTGTACGGTTACAAAAGGGAAGCTTTTGAATAAATTTCGAGATGGCACAAGAAAGTCTAAGTTAGGGATGGCAGGTAAATACCATATATAGGAAGGTATGGTGGACTCAAGTGGAATAACTGGTTTGAAAAGGAGTTTGGATGCACAAGCAGAATTCCGCTTAGTGCGAGCGAAGGCTAGCAAAAGACTAGGAAGCGACCAACTAGAGAGCAATAAAAGTCATAATCATGCAGAGGGACAAAGCAACATTGAATCGGGCATGCAAGTGATACAACTATTCTGAAACAAAAAGATCATCAAGTCATGATAGACTTTTTAGTCATAAACATGTGTGAACATGTGCCAAGTCAATCCAAGAATTCTTCGAAGGGAAATACCACTTCAATATGCCAAACCATGAACAATGCAATGCATATAAATCATTTCAACAACACATTATGCACTCTAGCTATTTGAGATCAGCCACAAGGAAAGCATGAATACTGGGAAAGCATTGTAAACATAGCACTATGTCGCTACAAGCTAGTCTCTAGATCATAAGTACATGCATATGTACAAAAGTAGAAACAAGAAGAGTTCATACCGGTTTTCCTTGTTGCTTCCCTTTCGTCGATCTCCTTCATTACTGCCTTGTCACTTGCACGATCGAACGTGGGAAATATAATCAAATGCCATCACGGACTCGAGTTGAACTCTGAAAACAAAGCAAACTAAAGAGAGAAAGGAAAATCTTTTTGGGGGTTTTCAAAGGTTTACCGAAAGCAAAAGAAAAGAGAAATCCATTTGTTGTTTTAGCAAATTAAGAGAGAACAAAGAAGAACAGGCAAAAACTTCGAAAATATCAAAGCGAACAAAACGGATAATACAATGGAAAAGGCAGAAGGGCACGTACTCCCCCAAGCTTAGGCTTTTGGCCTAAGTTCGTAATAGCTATTGCGGTCCCAAGAGCCTCCAGCTCCGGGGTGGTACGGGTGAGTCGAAGGGTCCAAAGAGGCTTTAGGTGCATACATAGAAGTCCTCGGATCCTCCCACGAGGAAGGCTCTGCGCCTCAAGAAGGAGAAGAACCTTCACCCCACTGAGTGATGGGCTCCTCCTGGAAGGGTGGAAACTCACCGTGCTCCTCCTCATCGGGCACAACCACCTCCACGAGGTTGTGAAACTGCTGCTAGACCATGAACTCGTCGAACTGGGTGTCTTTGAAGGACCATCCGCTCCTGCCAGTATAATCAAACCAAAGAGGTGCAGGTAGACGAATCTCCTGAATAGTGGTCAGTCCAAATCTCAAAATATAATTAAGGTTACCAAACTCGGAAGTCCTGGTAACAAACGCATGCCTCTTCATAGCAGCAAGATCAAAACTTAAATAAGTAAAAGGCATATCATCAGGGTGTGGGATGCCATTAAGAGACTCAAGGATAAGTGTGGCGTAAACACCACCAAATAAATCTCCCGTGTTTCCATTGGTAACAAGGCGACGAGCAATTAAGGCACCCACATTATACTTACTCTCCCCTGAGAGGGCGTTTGACAGGATAGCAATATCAGGTGCAGAACTATTGCTCGTGTTTTCACGAGCTAACACCCCTGTAGCAATAAAATATAAAAAATACCTGAGTTGGGGTATAGGATGCTGGAAATCTTCGAACGTCGGATGTCCTCCGTGTCTTGGAAGCAAAGAGAATTGAAGATAGTTCTCATCTCGGAGGGCTGAGTGTGCATATTTTCCATCTGTCCAGCGTTCAGCACATCTATTATTTCACAAAATCTTGCCAAAGACATGGTCAAAAGATCATTGTAAATTCTAAACTCAATAATTCCAGCATCATGATTATATCCGAAACTATTAATAAAACATGAGGTGAGTCTATGATACTGAGCAACACGGCATGTTGCTACCCGTGTCAAACCTGCATTGGCACAAAGGTCGTAAAATTCCTCCTTAATTCCTACAGCTTTGAGGAAAGCATCGCACGGATACGTCATTGCGCGTGCGGGACTTGTGTCTTCCAACAACTCTAGGGGCACATGATGTTCATTATAGCTCACCCTAGCAGCTGGGGATGAAGCTGTAGCTCTAGTAACTCGATCAGAGCGCTCGGGCTTCTTATTCCCAAGCCACCCCTTTGCTTTTCCTAATAAACTCATTTCTGAAATTTTTGACAATTCACAAAAACAAGGATTTAAGAAAAGTGAGTTGAGGCAAACTACTCTACTCACTTACCTAAGGCATAAAATTGCATCAAAACTTGGAAAATAAATTTCTACACATGCATGCAAGCTCATATGAACAACACCAAGAACTACTAAATACTCACAAATGAAGTCACCAATAAAAAATCTAATTGGAGGGGTGGAGGAGTCACATACCAGGGAGTATTTTCCCAAAATCTCAGCTCAAATGATGGGTTGTAGGGAGAGATCAAAATTCTGGACAAAGGGCAGCAAGAATGCAAGTTCCAGGTGTAGAACTCGTGTTTTGGGTAAGAAAGAGAGAGAGGGGGAGAAGACTCACCTAGCTTGCCGACCTGTGGGCCCTAGGCGCCCTGTGGGCGGCGCCAGGGGGCAGGCCGCGCCAACTGGCCGCCTGGGCCACTGGTGGCCCCCTGGTCTGCCCCAGGTGCCCCTGGCTCACTCTTGTCGTGGAAACTTTATTTTTATTTTTGTGGAATTTTTCTGACAACTTCACTGTTGAAAAAATTTTGAGGTTCAAAAAGCTGCGAAGCTTTCTGAAAACTTGAAACAGTGGTTAGAAATGTGAATCTTAAAAAAAATAAAAATTTGGTACAGCAAGGAAAACAAAAGCTAAAGCAAATGAAAACATAACAAGCTCCACTTTTTACCTATATAAAACATGCTAGCTAGCAAGGTTGATCAAGTCTTACCAACAAACCGGCAATATATAAAGCAGAAAGTCTCACCTCTTATGAAGTGATCGTTGTACCTTTACTTTAATGGACATTGTCCCCACCATAATGGTTTTGTATTTTTGGTGCACGTGTAGAGGACAATCCCATTCTCCAATCTTCACGGTCTCGATATTCTCTATAGAGTTAAGGCCATGCCTTTTGCCGATCTTCTTTGGAAAATACACCGTGTGTTCTTTATCATCCACGTTGAAGGTAACCTTTCCTTTATTGCAATCAATAATAGCACCTGCAGTATTAAGAAAAGGTCTACAAGGAATAATGGACATGCTCCCATCCTCAGGCATGTCAAGCACAACAAAATCTGTAAAGATTAAGCAATTAGCAACTTCAACAGGAACATCCTCACAAATACCAATCGGGACAGCTGTTGACTTGTCAGCCATTTAGAGAGAGATATCTGTAGGATTAGTTTATCTAGACAGAGCCTCTTGTAAAGAGAAAAAGGCATAACACTCACTCCTGCTCCAAGATCACATAAAGCAGTTTTGACATAATTATTCTTTATGGAGCAAGGAATTGTGGGTATACCTGGATCACCAAGATTCTTAGGAATCTTGCCACTGAAAGAGTAGTTAGCAAGCATAGTAGATATTGCCTCATTAGGAACTTTTATTTTATTAGTAACAATATCTTTCATATATTTTGAATAAGGAGGTAACTTATTATCATCAGTCAAAGGAATTTGAAGAAAAAGAGGTTTCATCCATTCACAAAATTTATTACAATGCTCTTCTTCTTTGGTTTTGAGAGACTTACCTGGAAAGGGCATGGGTTTCTGTACCCATGGTTCTCTTTCCTTCCCGTGTCTTCTTGCGATGAAGTCTTCTCTAGTATATTTCTTGCGTTTATCGGGTGCTTCTTCTTCTCGCACCTCGGGAGGATCATTCTTCTCCTTATCTTTTTTTGGGTTCAGCACCGTCTTCAGTTTCAGCATCGAAGGTAGATATACTATTTGGATCAACAACAGGATTTTCTTCAACTATGGGATCATTTGAATTGTCAGCTTCCTTGTGTTTCTTCTTCTTCTTTGGAGAGCTAACAATTTCTTCTTCCTACACTTGAGAATCTTGCTCGATCCTCTTTGGATGCCCCTCTGGATAGAGAGGGTCCTGGGTGTGTGTTCCACCCCGAGTTTTTATACCATAGGCCTGTAAATTATCTTGTTTGGCATTGTTAGCAAGCAAATCTTTTTGCACATCAGAAATTTGTTCAAGTTGAGTTTGAACCATATGAAAATGCTTAACAAGACATTTAACATCATTAACTGTTCTACCTAGAACATCAAGTGAAAGGACGTGGATGTCGCCTAGAGGGGGGTGAATAGGCGCTTAAAATAATTATGGTTTAGGCTTGAACAAAAGCAGAATAAAACTTAACGTTTAATTTTCCAAGCAAGAAACCTAAATAAGCTAGGCTCAACTATGTGCACCAATAACTTATACTGTAACGACCCGATTCACTAAAGAATCCAAGTCTCTGTGCATTCTGTGCTAGTCCCTGGATCAATAGCTAGCACACTCAGAACATGATGTAATATCAAGAATAAACCACATGTCATATATATTACATCGAAGATCCAGTATTACAATAAAGCATACCTGCATAGCTCAAGGCTAGCTTACAAATAGAATACAGCGGAAAAACAATAAAAGCTTCGTGGCGTCCATCAACTCCACCGTCATAGTTGAGTATAGACATCGTAACCCTACATCGCATCACTTACTCGTCGTATAAAATCCTGCAACATCGAAGGTTACAGCCCGACAACGGGTCAGTACATCTGATTTGTACGGAAAGTCACACAAAAAAGTATATAGCAGACCTACAACTACATGCAAGGTAAGTCAAGGAAAGGCTTATGGTTTTGTTTTGCAGAAAGCTGCTTTTTTCCAATCTACCCAGTCAAAATTTTAGTTTAACTTACTACTTAAGATTGAACTGGGCACACCAGTTCCAATCCACACCCTTTATTAAATCTTTCCCACTCAAGTTTTATTAAAGTGTTTCATCTGTCAAGACCATCCAACAACAGTAATGCCTAGTTGCTCAAAGTTGTCCATAACCGGGGACACGGCTAATCATGACCAGTTTGTACGCTCTGCAGAGGTTTGTACACTTTCCCCACTGGACTCAACCCGAAGATTGAGACAAAGTCTTTCGGAAGAGGTCACCTCCACCCTTTGGTAGCCGGTACACCTATCATATCTACATCTGCTAGCTACCAGGGCCAGGATCCCCACAACGTACTCAACTAACCCAGAGCCCATATAGCCAGTGGTTGTACATGGAAACTACTAGTCACTAAGTCTGTCCGATCTTTTTGAGCCTGGACGGCGCCCACTTAGGGTGCACTTTCATGGGCGCGTTGCCTTAGATAAGGTGCATGACCCCACGTTGCCTTCCCTCCAAACCATTCATACCATTGGGAGCATTTAACCCTGAACCTGCCCTTAGAGAAGGCGCGGCCTCCAGGATGCACCCCGCTCGTCCAAAGGTGAATTATATTTAATGTTTGCTAATCAAGTTAATAAATCCTCACATAACTCAATGTAATCTCAACCAATCCCCGTCTACAAGCTTAGCAATATGTATAACAAACACGAGCTAGGGCGACAAAGAATACGGGATCAGATCATATGGCTATCCTACCAGGTTTGAAGCATAATAATATAATATACACCTACACATGCATAGGGTGATACTTGCTACATGCATAAGAAAAATATAGGATGAGGTATGGTCAAAGTGTAACTTGCCTTATACATTCGATGAAGTTCTTCTCTCTCGCGGTCCAGTCAACTCTACTCGTCACACTCCGACCAAATCTATCGCAAACGAAGGAACTCGAATAATCAATCACACCACAAGGACAAAACAAAAGATCAACAAAACAATCACAAATGTTTTAGCAACAAAACAAAAGCTTTGAAGTGCAAGGGTGTCGATGTGCTCGAAGTGATCGGTGGAACGTGAACTCGAGAGAGTCGACAGATAAAGAACTATCGGTAAAGAATTGTGATCATGGACATTATGAATTTAAGGAGAATATCATGCCCACATGAAAAGTGTATGAATCTTACCGATAACATGTCTCAAATGATCTGATATGCAAAAAGAATCACGTGAAACGGAATACTACAACACAAGTCATAGCGGGTTCAAATTTGAATTGAATTTGACTTTAAACAAATCAATAAACATTTGATTTTTTGTGTACATAAGATATAGAAGGAAAGTACATCACACGAGTGATCCAACGCAAAAAGAATCACTCGATTTGGATCAACGGTTTAAAAGATAGGGACTCCGGGATTTGAATTTGAAATAAATTCAAATTCAAAAGTGTGCAAAGTGTGCAAAGTTGATTCCATGCTAAAGTACAGAACAACACGAGCGCGTAGGAAAAATTTTCACCTGATTCCGACACACGGTTTAGGAGATATTGCGGAAACGGATCCGGGGTGTTTTCTGCCAAAGGACTAATCCGTGAATAAACTTTTTACAAAAAAGCGATCGGGTCCCTGGAGCAGTTGACCGGATCTGGAGCGTTTCCGGCGGACTCCGGCGAGGGTGCGGGGTCCGGCGAGGTGGACGCGTGGGGGAGGTGGCCGGGGTGGCGGCGCAGGAGGCGGCCGGTGGCGTGGGCGGCGGCATGCGGCATGCGCGGGAGGGCGCGTGCGGCGGCGTGCGGCATGGCCGGCACGGGCGACGGGCGGCGGCGCTCGCGGCGGCGCGGCAGCCCGCGGCGGCGAGCGGGGGTGCGGCGGTGGCTCAAGGCGGAGGTCGTGGCGGACGGGCGGCGGGGCCGCGTGGCCGCGACGCGGTGGCGGAGACCTGCCGGCGAGGCGAGGATCTGAGGCGGCGGCGGAGCTCCAGGCGAGACCCGCGCGGAAATTAAGGTTAAAAAAAGAATAAACCGAATTTTCAGAAAACCTTATATGGATAGAGAAGGAAAGAAAAAAAATTTGGATCCGACTCGGGCTCCAATTGCGCTCGCGGGAGGAAATAATCTATTGGGCTGTCTGATACGGGTTTTTCTTTTTATTTAAAACCGAAACTTCAAACAATTTTACGAAAATAAATACTCATCAGAAAAATATGAAATAAAATCCTAAATTCATGAAATAATCTAAAGAAAATTATGCAATGAACATATTTTCCAAAATAAATAAATAAAATAAATACATTTTTCAATGACCTTATTTAATTATAAAATATTTTATAAATTCACAAAAATCTCAAATAATTATTTAAATAGTTTCCACTCAATTTTTCTGAAGAAGTCATTTTATCTTCTCTCATGTTATTATTATTTTGAAAGGAAAATTATTTAAATAACTCCAATTAAATTAAAATAAAATCACATTAAACATTTCCAACTTTCTTATATGATGAAGGAGTCATATTACCTTCTGTCAGTTTAATTTTTTGTATTTGTTTTAAATAATAAATTCCAAAACACCAACAGTGAATATTAGGGAAAGTCATTTTATTCCCTCTCATTTTAATATTCATTTAAACTCCAAAAAGCTTTAAATCCTACTGAAAATTAATCATATCAAGCAAACAATCATTATTATAATTAATTTAGTAACATTCCAAAATTTAGAAAATTTTGGGATGTTACATATACTAAGCAAGATAAACAACTATGTGATAGCAAGATATATAACAAGAGCACTAAACTAGGTGCACAAGTAAATAGGTTGACTAGATGAACAACCTATGGGACAAGCAATGCACAATAATATGAGCAAGCATAAGATAAACAAGGTAATAAGTTTTCTCAAAGTAAAGGTAGAGATAACTGCAAGTGGAGCCGATGGAGACAAGGATTTGTTACAAAAGTTCCTTCTCTTGCGAGAAGTACGTCTCCGTTTGGAGAGGGTGTGGAACACAATGCTCACACGAAGCCAACAAGGGCCACCCTATTTCTCCTAACGCTCTCACCAATGCAAGATGCTGTGATTCCACTATAGGACACTTGAGGGCGGTCACCGAACCCGTACAAATGGCGACCCTTGAGGGCGGTCGCCGAACCCGTACAAACGCTCGGGGCTATCTCCACAACCAAATTGGAGGCTCCCGTAGCGTCCCGAAGCTTTCCACCACAATGATTGAGCTCCGCAACAACAAGCCTCTAGGCGCCAACACACCCAAGAGGTACAAGCTCTAGAGTGCCAATGCACTCAAGAGTAGCTATCTTCTCAACTTCACTTACTACAATGAATCCTCGGAGAGAACTCAAACCGATGCACCAAATGAAATGGCAAGAGCACACAAGTGCTCAAGTCCCCACTCTCAAATCCCACCAAAGCAACAAAAGCTATGGAGGAATATGAGAGGAATAACAAGGAGAACACCAAGAACTCCAAGATCTAGATCCACAAGGATCCCTCACTTAGAGGAGAGATGAATCGGTGGAGAATGTAGATCTAGATCTCCTCTCTCTTTTCCCTCAAAAAGGAGCAAGAATCATAGGAGGGAAAGGGAGTAAGCAAGCTCAAAGAGGTCAACAATGGGGGGAAGAACTTGCACAAAGCCGGTGGGGACAAAGGAAGAAGAAGACCCACTTTTATAGTCCCCCACGAATCCAACCGTTGACAGTCCACCAACCACGGTACTACCACTCTGCGAGCGGTACTACCGCCCCACGGTACTACCGAGGGAAAGTACCGGGCCCACTACCGTAGACTCCAGAGGACTTACGGTAGTGAGTACGGTACTAGACCATGGTACTACCGCCCCACGGTACTATCGAGGCCCAGTGTCGTGCCCACTACCGTAGAGTCCATAGGATTTACGATAGTGAGTACGGTACTAGACCACGGTACTACCGCAAGCCGAGCGGTAGTACCGCCCTGGGAGAGCCAGGGAGCACATGCCACAAAACAGATGAACTCCAAATGAAATAGGCAAACCCTGAACTGCCACAACTTCTGCAAATGAATTGCAATTAAGGCAAACTCAAGCTTGATGGAAAGCTAACGAACAGATCTGCCTAATCACCACTGGAAATATTTAGAAGTGGCAAGGGAGATATGCCAACGAAATAGAGGTGTGAAACCTCTAACCGAGAAGAACCGGAAAATCTCCCACATCGAAAAACACGAGAGAGGATGCATACGAAATCTGTTTTCGATGAACCTGAGCTTTTCATGAAGAAGACCACAAGCTCCAAAACTCACAAAGAGAAAAACCAAACAAGAACCAATAAATATGATGCCAAGGATGCAAAAGGTTTGAGATCGCCACGAATGACTCGTCCTAGCCTATAACCGGTCTCCTAACTACCTCCAAGAGACCGGTAAACTAGACACCTATCTATGTCAAACCTTTGTCTTGCGCATAATCCACCTGAGCTCGATGATGACGTTCATGCCCTCCTCAAGTTGGAACATCTTCCTTGATTCCGCCGGCTCGATGAAGACTAGTAGATTGCTCCCCCATACTCCATTATGGGTGAGCCTCTTTTAGGCACATCTTCACAAGACCATTATCACCAAACGGTCGGCAAGCTCCAAGCATATGATATCTTCGTGATACTCCACTTGACCTTGCACACTTCAACTTGAAAAATCTCTGGATAGCTCCATGAAGAACACCTTGGTCAACAAGTAATCTTCATCCTACAACCTTGAAGCCAACATATGATCTTCAAGCGTTGCCTATGGACAAACCTTAAATTATAACTCAAGGAAACCATTAGTCCATAAAGTTTGTCATCAATTACCAAAACCAAACATGAGGGCACATGACCTCTAAACAAGTAAACTTTTGATAACAAGAGTATTATCATGCAACTGACTTTGTATCCTCATATTAAAATGATTTTGCTTCATAATCAAATTATCAAGCTCATCTAAACATTGATCGGGAGGCTTAACTTTAGGGATGTCACTTTCATTGAAATTTAAAAGAGAGTGTACCTCTACCAAGGGAGGGTGAGTAGTGAGCTCACACAACTTCTCAATAGGAGGTAGATTCTTCACGTCTTCAGCTTTAATACCTTTCTCCTTTATAGTCTTCTTTGCTTCTTGCATATCTTCGGGGCTTAGAACAAGCATGCCCCTCTTATTTGGTGGTGGAGGTGGTTTAGGGGCGGACCAATCTTCGTGGTTCTTGGCAATCTTGCCCATTAGTTCTTCCGCATCGTCCCGTGTTCTTTCCTTGAAAACACAACCAGCACAACTATCCAGATAGGATCTAGATTCATCGGTTAGACCAACATAAAATATATCAAGTAATTCATTCTTAGGGACTCCATGCCCCGGTCTAGCCTGAATTAAACTGCAATACCTCCCCCAAGCTTTAGGGAGGTGCTCATCCTGCAACTGTTTGAAGTTATAAATTCTTTGTAAAGCAGCATGTTGCATATGAGCAGGAAAATACTTATCAACAAAATATTGAGCTAAGTCCTGAGGAATCTTAATGGAACCATAGGGTAGTGCATCATACCATGCTTTAGCGTTTTCCTTCAAAGAGAAAGGAAAAAGCTTAGCCACATAAAAGTTTCGTATCCTCTCATCAGCAGTAAACAAGCCACCCAACTCAGTGAGTTTTTTCAGGTGTGCAATAGCATCATCATTTTCTCTGCCATAAAAGGGGTCAACTTCAGTTGTAGATATAAGTGAAAGATCAACAGAGAAATCATAATCAGGACCAGTGATGCATATAGGAGATGTAGCAAATTCAGGATCAAGAGTAATCTTGTTCTTCATTGAGTTCTTTTCAAGAAGCTTCCTAACAACTCCAGGGTCAGTGTCGGCACACTCTGTAAGTTCCCTGCATAAATCATCATGAAGAATAACATAATCATCCTCAAGGAGTCTCTCCTTGAGTTTTTCTAAGTTTTGGTTACCCAGACTTAGAAAAACTCAAGGAGTCTCTCCTTGAGTTTTTCTAAGTCTGGGTAACCAAAGGCTTTGCAAGTAGGAAAGTAGGTAGCAGGAGTATCAGTCTCGGACTGTGTTGCAACCTCATCAATTTTAGTTTCAAAACAGCGACCAAGAAAACCATATTTTATCAAATGTTTTCTTGATATAATCTGTATATGCTCATGGCATCAAATGTTTATTTCCTAGAGATAAAAATAGCTTCAAGATCATATTTTATATGTTTGCTTAAAACTAGAGATTCCAATATTTATCTAGCAATCTTTTCCAGGCTGCTCCATCATTCCATTACCCATATTGTCGAGCTTCCTAAAAGTGGATAGGGACCTGTTGCAGATTCATAATCTATGATCTCAGGTGTTACATTATTTCCTTATTTTTCAAACATTTTGAGTGAGTGATTCTTGGCACTCTTAGATAAGTGGCAATGTTCATTATGTAGTTCTACATAAGTTTATTATCACAATTTAAAGGTTGTTTTTTGAATCCTTCATAAGTGCAACAAAACAGATATGATAAGCTACTAAAATTTCACATTATAATATTGATGCCATTTATTGTAGATGCACGACTTTGACCATTTATATATACCAAATTACATGGATTGAACATGTATAAATGGTATGGTAGTATTTTTCTTACAAAGAAATTTTATTTCTTATATGTTCATACTAATTTTATAGACATACAACAAGTGAAACTAATTGGCAAACTTATGCGATGAAGACCAAAAAAATCAAGTGTCCCTTACATTTTGGGGAGGAGGAGTATTATTGTATTGGTGTCCTTTAATATCTTATCATTTTGTTTCAAACAAAGTACCAAATTTAGTGATTACTTTTTCTGCATCATGCACGCGCCTCTAATCTTTATGTGCTCGCTAACGTACCTACACCATAAAACCTTAATGATCTACACACACATATTTATTTAATAAGGCTTTTATCAGCAACGCCAGGAAAATGTTATGACTTGTAGAAAAGAAAAATGAATAGTCAAAGTAATAGAATTTCCACTAAAGTTGTAGATGTAATTTTAGTTTTTGGAAGTCATTATTAAATAATAAGTAAAACTTGAGACACTTTTATGATAGGCATAAATAATAATGCATTCATTAAAATCAAATTGGAAATGATTATCTTGTACTCCAAAGTAAGACATCAAATTGAATAGTGTGATGATTTGCTTGCTAAAATGGATTTTTTTATATCATGTGGCAATTCACATGCATTCAGCTAGTGATACTAAGTGTTTTCTTATAAGAATGAGTGTGTACTCGTTTTTTTCTTTAGGGGTAAATGAGTGTATACTCGTGTATATGAACATTTGCGTTATACTGTATCTCTCCTACTTAAAAAGAACGTAGCTTTCTGTCATCCACATCATCTTTCGTCAAACTCTTGTTCCACTTTTCTTCCCAGATCATCCAATTTTATTCAATTTCTAATAAATGCTAATTAATGTCCTTTCAATCTTTAATAAATTATAATTATACAAATCAAAATAAATCACTGTGCAATCCCTAATAAATGTCATTTCCAAACAATGGCATGATACGTCCCAAACGTATCTATAATTTCTGCTTGCTCCATGCATGTTTTGTGTGACTTTGCCATGTTTTGCTTGAACTTTCATACACTTTTGAGCATATTTGGACTAATCTATTAACCCAGTGCACCCAGCTGCCAGTTGTTGTTTCCTGCTGTTTTTGTATTTCAGGTTTTCCGGCCATTAAAAGTGCTCCAAAAAATCCAGAAAAATCAGACAAAAAATCAGCGATCTGGAAGTTTCCGGAATCACCAAGGTAGCGGAGGGGGGCACCACCAGGAGACCAGGAGGGTCCCTGGCGCGACCCCACCCTAGGCCGCGCCAGGAGGCCTCCTGGCTGCCTGGTGGGTCCCCTCGACACCCCCTCCGCCTATATTTAGCCCTCGGGGTGGAAACCCCTAATACCGAAGTACTTTTTCCAGAAGAGATTCCGATCTCCGCCGCCATCGCCAACAAGCTTCGGGGGACCAGAATTCCAGTGCCGGCACCCTGCCGGGACGGGGAAGTGCCCCCGGATTCATCGCCATCGACGTTGCTTCCTCCCTCCATGAAGCGGGAGTAGTTCTCCCTCAGGGCTGAGGTTTCTACCAGTAGCTATGTGTTCTTCTCTCTCTCCCATGATGTGATCTTCGTTGTGACCATAGGCTATGTTAATCTAGGGTGATCCCATGATATTTCCCCTTCTTCTATGAATTGGATTGATGTACTCAATTGATCTTATCTAGTATAATCCCCGAGACCAAGGTGACAGCGGTCTATTGGACATGGGTTAGAAGAATATTTTCATGAGTGATTTCCTCTTTTGTGTGTTGATTGAAGATTGAGAGTCTCTTGGTGCTTGTCTTTGACTATCCTTGAGATATGTTGCGTTGATTGTGGTACTCTCTTTGGATGGCCGTGGTGACATTGGGAAATCCATAGATTGAGAACTATGAACTCTGAGGTGTGCCCTTGTAGCCCTACATAATTCTCGTCCTCTCTTGACCACAAAGGAATGACCTCCGAGTGCATCTCCATTGCATGTTTTATGGGAAATATCATGTGATTAGACTATGTTAATGTTGTTGGGAGTTGCCACTAGTGAAAGTATGAAGCCTAGGCCTTGTTTCCACCATTGTTACAGCGTTTGTGCTCATTTTTGTCACATGTTTTCTTTCTGCACTTTTTATTACAGATTTATATTACTTTGTTTTGCCACACCTATCACCCATATTTTACCATCTCTTTGCCGAACTAGTGCGCCTATACAACTCCTAGTTGTATTAGGTGTGTTGGGGACACAAGAGACTTCTTGTATCTTAATTGCAGGGTTGCCTGAGAGAGACCATATTCAACCTCTACTTCCCTGAGTTCGATAAACCTTAGGTCATCCACTTGAGGGAAATTGTTGCTGTCCTACAAACCTCTGCGCTTGGAGGCCCAACATAGTCTACAAGAATAGAAGCGTGCGTAGACATCAAGCTATTTCTGGCACCGTTGTCGGGGAGGTGAGTGCTTGAAGGTATATCTTTAGATCTTGCAATTAATTCTTTTCGTTTCTTGTTTTTATTTTCACTAGTTAGGCTTTATGGAAAACAACAACAAAAATTATGAGAGAGATTTATGAGCTCTATCTTGAGTTAGGATATGAAGTGTTTGAGGAGGAAATCAAAAAGCCTATGGAGCTTTATTATTTGAACAACACTCATGATAGTAGTAATGTTATTAGCATGTATTCTTTCAATACTTTTGATACTAATGAGATGCAAAACCATAAGCTTGGGGATGCTACGTTTTATGAAGATGATCTTTTTAGCCCCCCAAGTTTTGATGAGGAAATTTATTTTGATGATACTTTGCCTCCTATCTATGATGATTATTTTGATGACACTTATGCTATAAAGAATAATTTTTTACAAGCGCACCATGATAAGAATGATTCATGTGATAGCTATTTTGTTGAGTTTGCTCCCACTATTACTAATGAGAAGGATTTTGCTTATGTGGAGAGTAACAAATTTTCTATGTTTTATGGGAAATATCATGTGATTAGACTATGTTAATGTTGTTGAGAGTTGCCACTAGTGAAAGTATGAAGCCTACGCCTCGTTTCCATCATTGTTACACCGTTTGTGCTCACTTTTTTCACATGTTTGCTTGCTGCATTTTTTATTACAGATTTTTATTACTTTGTTTTGCCACACCTATCACCCATATTTTACCATCTCTTCGCCGAACTAGTGCACCTATACAATTTTCCATTGTATTAGGTGTGTTGGGGACACAAGAGACTTCTTGTATCTTAATTGCAGGGTTTCTTGAGAGAGACCAGCTTCAACCTCTACTTTCCTGAGTTTGATAAACCTTAGGTCATCCACTTGAGGGAAATTGCTGTTGTCCTACAAACCTCTGCGCTTGGAGGCCCAACATAGTCTATAAGAATAGAAGCGTGCGTAGACATCATGGAATGCACATTAAGATCTCACCAAAATAACGTACTCCCTCCGATCCATATTAATTGACGCACACTTAGTATAACTCTAGTACAAAATTGTACTAAGTGTGTGTCAATTAATTTGGATCAGAGGGAGTATCATTTACCATCTTGTTATCGAGTACTCCACATGTAAACTTTTACCTACTCCCATCGACCCTTCTCTGTCCATTGCTAGGAAATATTTTCTGGTTTCTGCATTCAGTTATTTGCTTTGATATTTGAGAAAACAGGATTAGGGTTTTGCTTCTTCAAGTTTTACCATGGCAAATCATGGTCATTTTATATACTACTTAAAAAATAATGTAACGATTCTTCGTCCATCGTTCATTTCGTCCATCTACCTTCATCTGCCTCTTTCACGCATCAATATGTAATATTAATTGCCACCAAAATCATCGAATCCCCTTCCTAAAATCTCCGACGAAACCTTTAATGTGTGAAGGTAAATCACGGGCATGATTTTATTAGCATATATTGCATGATCACATTATTGTGGGAAGGTAAATCACGGGCAAACGTAAAAATATCGGTTATGATACTCACCGAACGTGTGGTGCGAAGGGTGGCAATTCCGAACGATTTTGATGACAATTTTAGTTAGTGATAGATGACAATTTTCAGGTAAAGTTGCCATGTCGAACCAAAAATTGCCATGTATTTTTTAAAATTGTCATCTATCACTAACTAAGATTACCATCAAAATCGTTCGGATTGCCATCCTCTACACCACACGTTCGGTGGATACCAGGGTCCAAAAATATTTATCTCCCGTTGCAAAGCACCGACATTGTCATAGTTATAAAAATATATTCTCTACATGAAAGAGTTTCTTTTTGCGAGAAAAAAGAGACAAAGCTTCCCGTGCACGCCCCCGCGCCGGCGGTGGGGCCGGGTTTAGACGAGAGGGGGGAGGGGTGGTTTGGCTGAGCGCGGGTGAAAACTGAAGCGGAGCAGTGCAGGCAGTGGGGAACAAACAAGAATGCCGAGTAAATTACACCTATGATCCTTGTACTAGTTGGCATGTAACATAGTAGTCCTGGAACTTGGAAAATGCTCCAATACGGTCCTCAAAGATGAGAATATTGCTCAATACGGTCCTGGCTACGTCTCTTAATACAGATTGGGCTACATTGATTTTTTTTGAGGAAAGATTGAGCTACGTAGATGTACACTAGATGTGAAGGACCCACTTATCAACATATCAACGTGTAATAATACGAAAAATTAAACTGGAGAGCGGATTTGAACCTGGGTCCGCCATGACTTTTACATTATGAGCTAGCCAACAGACCAATACGGTCCTCAAAGATGAGAATACTGCTCAATACGGTCCTGGCTACGTCTCTTAATACAGATTGGGCTACATTGATTTTTTTGAGGAAAGATTGAGCTACGTAGATGTACACTAGATGTGGAGGACTCACTTATCAGCATAACAACGTGTAATAATACGAAAAATTAAACTGGAGAGGGGATTTGAACCTGGGTCCGCCATGACTTTTACATTATGAGGTAGCCAACAAACCACTTAACATTTTCTGTCTAAAAAGTAAGTAGAAAGATATATACTGTGCTATATTGCTGATGCATTTTCTATGAACTTCCTTTATTTTTTTCACGTATGTTTCTATTCTTACCGTATAAAACACAATAATTATTAATATACAATTATTGTATATCCTAGAGAGTTAAACATGAACTTTTTCTAAAATTTATATGGATTTTAAAATATAAATATCCGTATCTTCATTCATGACCACAAGCGCGGACAATTATTATTTTTTGCATTGTATTTTTTCATTACTTCCTCCATTGTAAAATAAGTGTCGTAGATCTATCTAGATATGTATGTATCTAGATTTAGTTGTGACACTTATTTTGAAACGGAGGAAGTATTTATAAAAATAACAATGTGTGTTTGTGATAATGTTTAATGTAATTTTTGAAAATGTTATTTTTTTCCTAATATTTTTAATGTTTATTTTATTTTGTAATGCGCCATTATTAAATAAATCTTGTATTTTTAATAGTCAACATATATCAAATGTCATTATTTAATATAATAAATTCGATTTTTTAATAAGTTTAACTTATATGAAAAATCAATATGTGTCTACAGATGTAATAATAATTTACACTATATTATTTCAGTACGGTTCACGTTGGATAGCGAGTCTTTTTGTTATCTGGTGGTAGCTAACAAGGTAAAGTGCACAGGTTCAAACGGTCTCTCTCCCAATTTATTTTGCTATTCTTTCTCACTACCATGCTGATATGTGGGTCTCCTACATCTAGCATATCCCAACGTGGCACCGGTTAGATCACTGCAGATACCCAGGACCGTAGTTGTTACGTATTCTCGTATTTAAGGACCTTATTGGAGCATTTTACAAGTGTCAGGACCAACATGTTACGCGCCAGCTACTATAGGGACTGTACGTGTAATTTACTCAAGAATGTCTGGTTGTCCGAGCCGGGCCGGGGGATGGACGCTTGGCTGCTCTTCCAACTCCCCACTTTGTTCCTCTTCTCGCGCCGATTCTCTTCTCCCCCACTCCACTCCTCTTCCCCCTCCCCCCCCCCCCCCCCCCCCCTCCCCTCCTCGCGCCTCTCATCTGATGCCGGGACGTCGAACGTGATGGCGGCGGCGGGACCGGGCGGCTTCGGGGAGGGCTCCTCCTCGCCGGCCGACCTGGCGATCGGGTCCCACCACGGCTCCGTTGGAGGTGAGAATCGCTAGCTTTCATTTCATAGTAGGTTTTTGTTTCACGGGGAGATAGTTTCAGTTATTAGGGGCCGGAATTGGGGCAAGGCGCGTTACGGTTTACTCTGTTTCTCTGCGCACTCGGCCGTGTCCTGGCGTTGTCGCGCGGGTTTGCGCGTATTGGATTGGCATTCGTTTATGTCGAGCCGCGCCGCACGTGGTTTGATTTGAGATTGTTTCTTGCTTCCTGTTGCGTCGGCTGTTTTTATTTACTGTAGTTCGTGTCGGTGGCTTCAATGCTGTTACATTTATCTTTGTATCATCTGCTTGCGGTTTCTATTCCATGCGTGTCTTTCGGGGTTGAAATGTGTGTTTTGAGGAAGATGGTGTCCAGCGTCCAGAAGAGGTCGGAGGATTTTCAGCTAGTTTTTCATTTCGGAAACAAGGGAGTGGTGAAACGCCTTTGGGTTACAGTTGCAATTTTGGCATAAAGGTTACAACCTTAGTGGAATTGCTTTCGTCCCCACTAGGATTCGCGTTACAGCTTGCTCTTTCTGCAGTCTCGTGAGGTGGTGGCCGTAATTTACCACTCCTTGAGGCACTTCGAGTGAGACTAGCTTGGGGTTGTACTCTCTGTCTTTCCGAACCAGTGAAGATGCTGGGATTGCTTTCTCTTGAAAAGTTTGGCAAGTTTGTGATTAATTTCAGTAAATAGTTCATGGCTAAAATGGTTATTAGCATGCATAGCTCTAGCAAATTAGATGAACAAAATAACAACATCACACACAGTACTGATCACCCATGCAAACAACAATCATAACTAGAGACATTATCAGATCACGACGTACATACTGATCCTTCATAGATGAAGTGACCATGGCTGGTGCAGGAGCGATGTTGTTGACGATGACGTTGGCAAAGACCGGTTGCAGCAGATGACATGGAGACAGTGATACGCAACGCCACCCGACTTGAACGGAAGACGACCTCTGGTGACGAAATGGACCACAAAACTGTGCGCAGACAGTACTACGGGATAGTCCGATAGTGCAACCTTCAACATCTCTTTCGTGCGGACCGGACGGTGTGGTCAGTGGACCGGACAGTCCGGTGGTGGGTCTTCCATATGGTTGACCAGACTGTCTGGTGGCAATAGAGAGGCTGAGGGAGTGGTGCAGGCCCTCATTGGACTGTTCGGTTGTTCGGCCGGACTGTCCGGTAGTGCAAAGTTTGCACTCTTTCTGCTTCCGCCGCTTCCACTCTTCCCTCTTGGATGGTGTCATGGTAGTCTTATGCGGCTGTGTGCATCTTAGCTATGCAGAGGCCGGGTGTACTTACTTAAACCTTTTGAGTAATAAAACCCTTTATCCAAAAAAAAAACTCCTCAAGACATGTGGTGCTCAACTCAAGCCTATGTGTGCACAAGGAGGGAGAGTCAAGTAGTATACCATCTTCAAAGGGGTGAAGTAAACACGCGTAAAGGAGAAGATTCACCTTTATATGTATGATATGGGTGATCCGCGTGTCTCTTGACATGGTGATGTCCGTGGGATGCTCGCATCAGATCCTGTACGAAAATGAAGTAATGTGCACTTTTACTTTGCTTGGAACAACCAAAATTTATATCAGAAAGTGTGCAGGCTGAGTTGCTTTGCTGCGGTTCCTTTCAGCACATGAATGTAAATCTTCTAAACTACTTTCTATGAATTGAATTAGTGGATGATCTGATGTGAAGTAGATATTGGTTTACAGATATGAAGTTAGACATTCCCTGTTATCTCAAGTATAAATTTCTAGCATTACTATTGTCTTAGTAGCCTTACTCTGGTTATGTGAAGGGACCGCTGACACTATTTCTCAATGATATTACAGAGGCAACGTGGCAAATGACTTTAAGAGGTGGAGTGTCTATGGAACCTGGTCTATATCCTGAGCGTATAGGAGAGCCTGATTGCAGTTACTACATGAGGACTGGACTTTGTAGGTTTGGGATAACCTGCAAATTCAATCACCCCGCAAACAGGAAGCTGGTATCTGACCTATGCATCATGTACAATTTGTTGTCATTCAGTAATCATATTTAGACTCTAAAACCTGTTGTTTTGAACTTTTAAGGTTTTGCCACATCATTACTCCCTCCGTAAACTAATATAAGATGTTTTAAATCACTAGTTTAGTTATCTAAAACATCTTATATTAGTTTACAGAGGGAGTACTTTCCATGTCCACTGGCCCTTTTAGCAATCTTTGTATCCATCACTTTGTGTTATAGTGTTTGTACAAGAAACTAATAGTTCAGCTTGGATAATTCTGGTGTGGCTAATTTGGATAATCTTCTTAGTTATAACTTTTTTCTACACGAGAAGGTTCTCAAAATGTAATGAAGTTGAACCCAAACACTGAGACATCATTATGAAAAAGTTGTAAGGGGATGACATACTAGAATCTTTATCTATATTCACTTCAATAAAATAAAGCATGATAATTTGGTCCTGGAAGTTGCACCAATGTTTTACTTTGTATATAGCTCTGAATGAACTTGTTTCATTCTCCCTTTTTCCATATTTTCTTTTCTTGGTGAACGATTTTTTGGGTCTAAGATCTGTCATTCTGTATGCTACAAAAAACAAGTTATAAAGAGAACATCTACTTTGACTAGCCATTGATTACTTCCATAATCTATATCATCTAGCAGGGTGATGTTGATTTAATGAGTTCAAGACAATATATTTCGTGATCCACAAACTTGAACACCATCTCAACCCCTTTACAGTGCGGTTTTTCCAATGACTCAAATAACCAAAATCTCTGACTATGAATCTGTAGATGAATCAATTAAACATGTCCTCACTAATCACATGTTATCAACATCAAAACCCAGTAAGGGTCTTAGATATCTTTTCAGTCCCCCCCCTGTTTGGTGTTGTGACAATATGATGAGTGGATAGAAGAAAGATATTCGACGAATATACAAAGGGTTTCTCACAGAAATAAAAAAGAACTTCCCTTAAGTTTGTGCATTATCTTGAGTTTTGCTTTGGAATGCAAAATACACAACACTGGTTCAGTAGAGCCCCCTCCCTCCCACCCAACATGTATAAAAACCATGAAGTGCAAAGTGTACAAGATATGCAAATGAGCATGCTTTGCAAAAGCTACTATGTAACATAAAGATAAACAACAACAACAACAAAGCTTTTCAGTCCTAAACAAGTTGGGGTAGGCTAGAGTTGAAACCCATAAGGTACCGAAACCAAGTCATGGTCTTGGCACGAGGATTTAAGGCCTCACATGCGACACTATTCTAAAGATAGACCTTTCTATGCATTTCTAGAATAGAAGCGCATATAGTACCACCATAACATATGAGTATATGACCCCATATCATACATGTTGTCATATGTCGCGGACTTTATAAACTTGGATATCACAACATTTCCACTACCAAAAGAGGCAACATAGATATATATGAATAGGGCATACAAGTTCTGGGAAGGCCTGGAGGACATGGTTAGGAGTGTAGCTCTTGGTGAGAGGCTCTTCATAGGAGACCTCAACGGCCACGTGGGTACATCTAACACAGGTTTTAAAGGGGTGCATGGGGGCTTTGGATATGCCATCTAACAAAGTTGGATCTTGGATGGCTAAAATGGAGCCAAGCTTTTGGCGTTCTCTGTGATAAGAGAGTGCCACAAAAGCTAAAAGGCAAGTTCTATAGAACGGTGATTCAAACTGCGATGTTGTATGGCGCTGAATGTTGGCCAACTAAAAGACGACATATCCAAAAACTAGGTGTGGCAGTGATGCGCATGTTGAGATGGACATGTGGTCACACAAGGAAGGATCGGGTATGGAATGATGATACACGTGAGAGAGTTGGGGTGGCACCAATTGAAGAGAAGCTTGGGCATATTCAGCATAGGCCTCCTGAAGCGGCAGTGCATAGCGGGCGGTTAAGGCATGCCGATAATGTCAAGAGAGATCCGGGGAGACCAAACTTGACTTGTGAGTAGTCCGTGAAGAGAGATCTGAAGGACTGGGTTATCAACAAAGATTTAGCTCTGGATAGGGCTGCGTGGAAGTTAGCTATTCACGTGCTAGAGCCATGACTTGGTTTCGATATCTTATGGGTTTCAACTCTTGCCTACCCCAACTTGTTTGGGACTGACAAGCTTTGTTGTTGTTGTTGTACGCAAGTGCAAAAATCATGACATGATATGAGTACAAGATATAAGATGCAAGCATACTATCGGCTTAATTTTATTTTTGTCCTGACTTCAGTTATTTTGATCAAATTCAGGCTGTTGCTGCTGCAAGGATGAAAGGAGAGTATCCTTACAGAGTTGGTCAACCTGAGTGCCAAGTAGGTTCAATTTCTTACTGAATTTCAAAATCATTATGTCTATATTTGATACGGTTGACCATTTGCCATTAGCTGTCTTCTATGTTATCCTTGAAAGCTATTCTGTTTGAATTATTTGTATCTGCCATTCAGAAATTTATGTGTTCAACGCAATTCCTGGACAATTACTTTTGACGGAAAGGAACGTATTTTTTTTCAGTCAACAGAAAGTATCTTTGAAAAGAAAATACTGTATGAGAGATAACACCGGAACTTATACTTATCATATCTCCCATCTTTTGTTTTGTACTTTGAATTATGTTTAAGAAAATTAATATCTTGCATTCTTTTACAGTATTACCTGAAGACTGGAACATGCAAGTTTGGAGCAACATGCAAGTTCCACCATCCCGGAGAGAAGTCTGCAATTGCAACCAGTGCACAGTTGAATGTTCTAGGCTACCCACTGCGTCCGGTTTGTGCTGAAATTCTATGATTTTAGTTCCCTCCATCGCTTAGGTATTTTGCATGCTCAACTTCACTTACTTGCAGTTCATTATTGCAGAATGAGAAGGAATGCATTTATTATTTAAGAACACGGCAGTGTAAGTTTGGAAGCACATGTAAGTTTCATCATCCACAACCATCTAGCACAATGGTTGCTATACGTAGCTCTATTTGCTCACCTGGACAGTCTACAATCTCTCCTGGCCAAAATACTTATTCTGGGGCTGTAACAAACTGGAGCTTGTCAAGATCTGCCTCACTTATTGCAAGCCCCCGGTGGCCTGGCCCTTCTGGTTATGCACAAGTGATTGTCCCTCAGGGCCTTGTCCAAGTTCCAGGGTGGAATCCTTATGCTGTATGTACTTTTGTCCATCAGTTAATAGTATCTTGTTTAGCAAAACCTTTACTGCAGTTTTTTTTTCTCTATCCTACTGTGTTGTATTGTTTTTCATCTTCAACATGTTATGCTCATTCATATTGTCATAGCAGCATGCAACATGGGGTTTGCTTTATCCTCAAAACAGACTAATGTGTGCGCATTATATTCATTTATCATGCTTTTATAATTGAGTCACTTTCTGCATCAGGAGCTGGGGTTCTACATATTCTTGTACCTAGGACCAATTGATAAGTTTACAGTGCGTGTGTATATGTTCTAGTCTTGTCCCAATGTGAAATAGACCCTCCAATACACGGCAAACCATTTCAACCATGTTCCCAACTTTCAGCTGTTTGTCCTCAAATTTGGTATTAACTGCTGGCGTCTTCAGTTCAGCATTGATAATAATACTTGCTTCTATTCAATATAAATTATCATCACTTGCATAACAATATAGTTTTCCTTCCATTATTAAACTATATGTAGGCTTGTTCTTGTTCTGCCATTTATCTCTCACTGTGAGTCAAAGAACATGGGAGTGGGTTATGTATAGATTTCATAACTCGAGGTATAGAGTGAAACCAAACTCCCTAAGAGATCTGCAGTTTTCTGTATATTGGAGTACCTTTTGTGTTTTTGGACATAACACTAATTTCAATGTTTAGGAGTAGAGCACTCCTTTTTAACTCCCAAAATTTTATTGGGAGCTCCCAAAAAAAAGCTCCTCTCTCCCAACTAGTAGGGAAAATTTGCTCCCATCCAATTGTCCCTCCGCCACCGCCGGATGCCGCCGCAACCCCTCCCCTGCCACCACCCGTGCCTCTGCGGTGTGCACCGCATCGGCACCCCTGCCGTTCGCTTCCAGCCTGCCACCACGCCTCGAGCTCCGCCATGCTCACCGCCTCCAGCCTTGCTCAAGCCACAGTGTCCGTTCGCGAGCTCGCCCCATCCCTTCTCATCACCATGACCTCCTTGTAGAAGGATAGAGAGGTTTGGTGGAAGCGTTGTTATATTGCTGAGCCCCGTTGGGGAGTATATATAGTGTACATGTCTTGGAGGACAAGAAGCCCTCGTAGAGATAAGGTAGGAGAGAGATATGAATCTTATACTACCAAATACACATATACCAAATATACTCTAACATCCCCCCGCAGTCACAACGTAGCGACGCAGACGGTGAGACTGGAGAAGGATCCGAAGGCGGAGCCGATGGACATCCCCATCACAATCGTAACGGTCGACGCATCGCGGAGTTTGTGGCTGGAGGAAGCCAACGAGGTTCCCAAGCAGGCGGTAGCCCTTTGTGTCGATGTCGAAGTAGCCGAGAGCGTAGGGTGGTGTAGCCATGGTCGAGGTAGCCGTGCGATGGACGCTGTGGTCGATGTCGAGTCAGGATGGCCGGTGTCGAGGTAGTCGTCGTGGACCGGGAAGAAGAGTGGCGGTGGCGGCTTAAGGAGGAGGCGGCAGCGGCGACTAGGTCAGAAGCGCGGTGACGGTGCTCGAAGTAGGCGAGGAAGAATCCGACAGCGTGACCAAGACCGGCGCGGACGGTGGCGTTCCTGCGCCTAGGGAGGCGGCGCGGCGCATACCACATAGAAGTCGACGCGCGGGGACGACGGAGTGGACCGCGCGCCGCGACGCTACGACCCGAAGGGGCGACGCAGCGGCAACACGTGGGGCGCGGCGACGGCGTTGAAGACCTCGGGGTGGTTGCAGGTACTGCGCGCCACGCTCTCTACGGCCCGACAGGGCGACGCAGCGGCAGCGCGAGGGTCGGTGCAGCCTCTGGGACGACCTGGAGCGGATGGCCTCGGGGCGGCGGTTGACCGCGGGCCACGGCACTACAGTCCGAAGGGGCGACACAACGGCAGCGCGCGGGTTGGTGCAGCCACGGGGAGAACCACGGGGCAGCGGCGCTGCGGCCCGATGGGGCGATGCAGCGGCAGTCCGTTGCTCGATCGGTGGAGCGGCACGCTGATCTCGGGGACAGGGCGGTGACGCCCAGTGTCGGAGTAGAGGCGTGTGCCGACGGCGGCGGTGGGCGATGCAAACCGATCTTAGATCGGAAAACCAAAAAAGACGCCGATCAAGACGACCGGCGAAGAGAGAAATCCGGATCAAGAGATCGGGAGAAAAGACTCTCTAGGGCAGCCGGTCCATGGAACTGGCGGACGAAACCTAGGTACGGGCGGCGCGGCCCCCGGCGGCGGTGATCATGGAGATCGGCCCCGGGGGCGGCGCGGAGCGGAAGCGGCGGCGGCTAGGGCTTGGATCGAGGTTAAGCTGATACCATGTAGATGGATAGAGATGTTTGGTGGAAGGGTTGTTATATTGCCGAGCCCCGTTGGGGAGTATATATAGTGTACATGTCTTGGAGGACAAGAAGCCCTCGTAGAGATAAGGTAGGCGAGATATATGAATCTTATACTACCAAATACACATATACCAAATATACTCTAACACTCCTCGCCCAGGGGGGCGTGGCTGTGCAGCAGAGAGAGGAATTGAAAGAGTCAATGGCGCATGGGTTCCATTTGTCATTGGCTATGCAAGGAATTATTTGGGCTGTGGTATTGGAGATGGGTTAGATGGCACCACCCAGGACTACCAAAATGATTATTGGGAGTTATGAATTGGGGATGTGCTAGAAATGCTCTTAATCAATCTTACCTGTCAGCTCGCGCAACAAAATAAGAATCTTGTCTGTCAGTTCATTCTCAAGGGGGTGTTTATATCTATATGAATACTGGTATCGTAATACCATCTTGTTCCTTACTGATTCTATCACAGGTTTAGTTTTGATATTGTATATACGACGGATTATTGATCAAGTATTACACATTAAAATGTCACCTCATTTCAATTTTTAGCAACATATCTCCTGAACATAGTCCATTGCTCCTGCAAATACTTCTCACCAATCTTATGTTTGAACTGATATTACTGACATGTGTAATACCCTTTCGGTTATCTTATCTGTATCTTAAATGTGTCATTTGTTGATGCCATCTTTTTATTCATCAGGTGGACACCACATATTCTCAATAGTTTTTATGCTCTCGCAGGCACAAATGGGCTCTTCTTCTCTGGATGATCTGCAACAAGCATCTGCAGCTGCTCATTACTATGGCACACATCAAAGTGAAACAACTGGGATGGGTGATCATGGAATGTTCCCTTCATACCAAGCAGGTTCTGTTCCACTCGGAATTTATGCAGTGCAAGGGGAGAACACATTTCCCGAGAGACCTGACCAACCGGAGTGTCAATTCTATATAAAAACTGGAGACTGTAAGTTTGGTGCTGTTTGTAAGTTTAATCACCCAAAGGAGCGAATGATTCCTGCTCCCAACTGTGCACTGAGTCCATTAGGTCTGCCATTGCGCCCGGTAAGATTTGTTTTCCTCCATAGTGATATGCACCCTGCAGAATGTATTACACACATCCCTTTTATAGAAAAATTTTCTTTACAGTTTTCTTGTCTATTCCTGTACTTTGGGTAATGACAGGGGGTAAATAAAAACCTTTTGGGATAACCCTTAAATAGGTATTGAGAATTGGGAACTGACCTAGATATCCATTTTCTTGAAGCCAAGTGTTTGGGTAAGTTTGTCTGGGAAGGATGTGAAATGTTACTGTCTTATCATGAATGTTGGTTGTTTTCATTTGGTGTAAGATGAGTTCTCCCTAAGATTTAGAATCAGACCTACTTGATCCAGTTTTTACTGCGAATGCGTAAAAGTATTATTTCTTCCTGACAACATACCGTGCAGACAAGGTATGTCTTATTAGAGAATGTTACTCAACTCGTTCTTTTTCTTGCTTACAGGGAGAGCCTGTGTGCACCTTTTATTCTCGTTACGGCATCTGCAAGTTTGGTCCTAACTGCAAATTTGACCATCCTATGGGAACTACTATGTATGGATCCGCAACCTCCCCAACAGGTGATGTGCCAACTTTGCACTACCAATTGGCACCCTCGCCAGGGTATTCAGAAAGATTGCTTGAAGGGGATTCTGGAAGGTCTCACCGGCTTCCCCAATCTAGTTCCCATCATATACCCTCTGGGGATGGAAGTGATGAGAGAGAGGCATCGTAAGCCTTACCCTTTCTTCATGCTGCCCCCCATTCTTGACCCTTCAGTAATTATATCTCCCAACACATTAGAAAAGCTGAAGCTGTACAGGTCCTTATCTGTCCTTTTGCTGCTCTTTTGGGATTTCCACAAACGGTTCCTTCATCGTGTCTCAGTCTCACATTCACGCAGGAGAAGGTACTTGCTCGCCCCTTTGATGCCCACTTACCCACTGAAATAAACCGGGTAATCATTCCTATTTATCCCTACCATATATAGACACACAAGATACACTCACTTGATGACACTGGGTTCTGCGATGACGTGCCTTGATCCCTTTGTTGTAGTATACTGGTGACCTTGAAGTGGACAAAGCATACCGATCTGACAGTGCTTGGGATCCAACATCTCTTCCCTTTTCCCTTTTTTTTTCCTTTCTCGGCATTTGGGGGTGGGGTAATGCCGTAATGGTAATGCTAGGGCTTACAGCTTGTTCAAGTTTGCATGTACTAGAAAGCAGCAGAAACAACACCCTGCTTTCTTATAATAATTCTGATCTGTGTATTACCCACTGAATTACTTGTTCAATAAGAGGTCCAGCAAGTGTTTCACGTTCTGAGAAACTGATTTCACCATGGGAGAATTATTTGTTCAATAAGAGTTACCGGCAAGTGTCATGCAATCTAAGAAATTGTTTTCACCATGAGTTTTGTTTATCTATCTGATGATGGTCGCAGCCCAAGGCAGCGATTGGTCGGCCGAGTCAGCCCAAGTCCACCACGACTTAACCTGGCTGCGTCCAGTGAACAGGGCACTATGTAAAGCAGTGCAGATCGCGGAAACCATTCCTCCCTTCTCCTTAGGGATGCACCAGGTTAAGAACCTGTAAACGAGAGAATTTTTTATCAATAAAGACCTTGTCATATCTATATAATCAGAGCGACTAAATTATAGTAATCGTTTCTATCCTAAAAATGGTTTTGAACTTATTATCTGCCCCATGTAGACAATTACCAAAAACATTTTGCAATGGATATGGATTGATATAAGTTTGAAGCCATTTGAATATCTAATCAAATTGAACGTGCAACAATGCAATCAAAGAGCAAGTGTTTAATTGTCTCCTCTTAAGAACATGGAACATATTTCGTAGTGCCATGCAAGTTACCTTGACAAGATTGTTCTTAGTTAAAATGACACATTTACGAAGGTATCATGCGTATGTTTTTAGCTTTAATGGTACCTTTATTTGCAATTTTTTTTTATTATTATCGACTGGTATTTCGGAAGGACGCTGATAGCTGCCAAAAGTTAGGTCCGGAGACGTCTGCCCGAACGAAAATGTTCGATCAGAGAGGATGTTGAACCGAATGAAAAACGTTCAATGAAAAATTTCCTTCTACCCGAACGATCCATGCACGCACAACTCGCGGTAGCTTTGCCATGCACGTACTGCTCGCCCATATACGTGCAACTCGCTGTAGCTTTGCTGCTCGCTGCCGCTACAGCAGCTCGTCGCTATCTTCGTCGACATCATCGAAGCTTGCGGTTCGCCGCCGTCGCCGCAACTCGATACCGTCGCCACGCATGTCGTTGCAGCTTGCCGTCACTGTTGTTGCTTGCCACCTCCATCGTCGTCATCGATGTAGCTCGTCGCCGTCGTCGCTCGCGGCAACTCGTCGTTATCATCATTGCCGTAGCTCGCGCAACTTGCCGCTTTCATCATTGTCTCCACAGCTCACCGCCATCGTTGGTCCAAGTCGTACAAATAACACCATATCGCTCCATAAAGTTGCAACTTGCCGCTTTCATCATTGTCTCCACAGCTCACCCCGATGGCAAATTTTCCATGTTCAACAAATTCAAAATATCATATTTCGCATATAAGAATTGTCATATCGTACAAATAAGAATTGTCATGTCCCATATAAAACGAATGCCATGTTACACATAATATCATGTCCCCGCATATAAGAATTGCCATGCGGTACAAAATAAGAATTGGCATGTCCCATATATAACGAATATCATATCACACAAAATATTTTTTGGCCATAATCGACAAACAAGAATTGCCATCTCACACAATTTTTTTTTCATTCTCACACGAAAAAGAATTTGCCATGGATATATGAGTTTTCCATGTGCGAAAATAAGAATTTGCCATGTGCAAAAGATTCGTCGCAACCTAAATAAAACAATCTAAAAATAAAAACATGGAAAAATTTCCATGGGATGAAAATCTTATAGCACTATTATAACCATGGCAAATTTATCATGTTTTACTAAAAAAATAGCCATGTTCAACAATTTTAAACAAAAATTTCCATGTTTCGCAAAAGTATCATGACCCACATGTAAGAATTGTCATGTCCTAAGAAATTGACATGTCCTACGGACAAGAATTGCCATGTCGTATAAACAAAAATTGCCATGTCCTACCAATAAGAATTGCCATGTCCTAATAGTAAGAATTTCCATGTACTATGAATAAGAATTGAGCATGTCCTACGAATAATAATTGCTATGTCTGATGAATAAGAATTTCCATGTCCTATGCATAAAATTTACCATGTCCTGCAAATAAGAATTATCATGTTAAATAAAAATAAGAATTTGCCATGGATGGTTTTAAAAAGAATTTATTCAACAAAAATCCATTGCAACATATACAAAAAATAATCTACAAAAAGAAAAAAACAAGGTAAAAATGACATTGGGTTGAAAACCTATTGCACCATTGGAACCATGGCGATTTTGCCATGTCTACTAAAAATTGACATGTCCTATAAATAAGAGTTGTTATGCATCACTCCCCCCCCCAAACATCGGATATTTTCTCGGGGTTCACCGACAACCACTCCGCCCGAACCACATCCTCATCCCTCGCCGTCGCAGTTGAGATGCATCGGAGAATCTCACCGACGCATATGTATCCCAAGAACCCGTCATACCGCGCACTATCACCCCACCCCCTCTCTTGACTGCCGGATATCTTCCCTGGATAAACTGGTCGTTGAAGCAACTCTCCGGGGTCCTAGCCGATGAGTAAAAAACAGTTGAAAATACAATGGGAACTGGCCATCCCGTCAATCATAACCCCCCACCCACCTCCTGACCGACAAATATCTACTCTACGTAGCTCTCTGGGGTGTTCGCCGATGAGTGAAAAGTATCTGAAAAACAATGATAGCTTTAAATCTAGCGAAAAATAGACGAAACAAATTATGGAAAATTTAGTGTCAACACCATGAAAATTTCAGTGTGAATAGCATGGCAATTTTTGGACCAAATGTTTTTTTGTCGAAACATGTCAATATGGGGTCTAATTTCGAAGATCTCGTCGCAACGAATTTAATGGTACGAGCGGAATTTTAATCGCATTTTTTATTTAAGATATAACACTTTTTTAAGTTGGAAAAAGCTAAAAGATTCCCCTGACCTGTATCGTGCCAGTGAGCAGTGGGGAAGGTGGCGTGCGGTCCGGCAGCGGTTGCACCGAACGCCCACCGAATCTGACGTGGCAACTCCCTTGCATCAGGATCCTTGCGTGTAAATAAGTGGTAGATGGCGCGTTCGGGCCAAGGAGGTGCCTGCCGAACGTTCGGCAGCTATCAATTCTATTTCAGAATGGACCAGCGTCATGTACATGGAATCAACTGAGAATTTTCCATTCCCATTTAGAATCCAACGGAGCTCATCGGAGTCTTGTGACAGCTGCACCCTAGCTAGTCAATCCAACAAGGCATTCCAAGACGTAAGTCTTGGTCCAATTAAATCTCGGTTGAGCATCACATTGGGTGGTGAATCTTGCATGACAGTAGCCAGCGTATCCCCCTTATGACGCACAATATTGTATAGAGCCGGATACTATTCTCGGAGGGTGGTATTCCCTAACCATGTATCCTCCCAGAATCTTATCTCTTATCCATCCTTAATCTTAAATACACCAAAGCGAAAGAAATATTTCTTTGTCGCCATGAGGCCAACCCAAAACTGTGAATCCCCAGGCTTCCAAATCACCTGTTATAACGCTTTTGTGCCAGTGTATTTTTGTTTAAGAAGCGTTTGCCGAACTCCTCAACGTGTATCAAATATTCGTGACATTTGGTATTAGAGCTAATCGATTTACGGATAATTACCTTAAAAACCCCTCCAAAAAAGATGGGTTGTAGCTCCAATTTTTCTCAGTTTTTGCTCGCTTGGACTAAGAAGCGTTCAAGCTTGGTGGATAATCAAGTTGCGAATGTAATCGGGTTGGGATCTTATCACCGAACTGGACAACATTGTGCTTCCAACCGGTATCCAACCCAGCCCAAAGCTACAAGGGAGTACAAATACATGGGAGGCAACTAGATACAGAGGCGACTAGGAGTTGGATGACTTCGGCTTCCTCTGATTTTGTTTCATATTCTTCCCCTTGATCCCCTCCTCCCATGTAATGGCTAGAGCTTTATCAATCCATGGCTCGTAATTTGAATTGATGAGGAATATATCCATGTGAGTAGTATGGTGTTAACATTTGGTATCAGAGCCATAGATCGTAGCTCAAAATCCTTCTCCACCAACACCTTCAACCTATTTTACATACAAAATGCCAAGCCACAATCTCGTATACCCTGTGGGTGTTTTTCACGCTCGGATCAACGACGTTAACCAAGCAGTCACCCTCAATATTATTTACCAGTTGTTTCGTCACTAGTGATAACTACTTGATTTGCGCGTTCGAGCAAGTGGTTGAGGCGTACATCGAGTTTCGATCTCGATGAAGGCGGCTCGAGTTCGAGATGCTTCAGACGGACACGTTATCTATGATGGCGGTTGCATCCTAGCCGTCAAATCCGTATCGTCCCTTTACACCACCATCACAATACCAGATGCCGATGATTTGACCCCGGAGTACTTCTACGATGACACGTCATATGTGAAGTGGGCTACAACTTTTTCCGCGAATGAGCGCCATGATGAGGCACCTGCTTCCACTGAATACCTTCAACTGGACCCATCCATGGGTACCATCAGCGCGCAACCGTCCAAGCCCACCTCACCTGCAACATCCTCTGTGTACACAACCACTGGTGATGTCGTCCTGGATGTCCTTTTGTGCGATAAGGCCCCCGATGTTGACGCCATACAGGTCCCTCCACCAAACCTTGACGCCTTTATCGATCTCCCTTCTTATGTGGTCTCTACTACGACTAAGTTAACTTCCTCCGTCGTGCTTGACATGGATGCCCTTGAGCCAACGGATGTCCTTGTGCTTTTAATAACATTTCCCAACACATGCTCGACGAAAGGTCTCAATGAGGACACTAGTGAAGCGACGCAGGCATCTACACTGAGTGTTTGTGCGCCGACCATGGGGCATTACACCTACTTCCAGTGCAACTTTATGGAGCGATATGGTGTTGTTCCATGGTATGGTAATGTCGTATCACAATTTCTCCACATTTACTAGAGCTTCAACACCACCAAGGATTGGGAAAATTCACCATCAGTATCTTGTTTGATTCAGGTCATTTCTCCACCAGTTGCACCTCTGGTTTAGTTATAGCCACAGAGAAGAGGGGAAGCCCTAAATAGCTAAAGGGAAAGTTACTGATCTAACACGGTAGAGTAGCCTGTCCTTCTCCTTTGTGGTGTCATTGAGGCTCCAGTTAATGTGGAGAAATTGTGATACGACATTAGCACACCATGGAACAACACCATATCGCTCCATAAAGCTGCACCGAAGTAGGTGTGATGCACCATGGTCGGCACACACTGATACGTCCAAAATGCATCACTATTTTGTATCATAATTCACCACTATTCATTGATATATTTCACTTTATGATGCTTCTCTCATGGTATTTTGGATTGTTTTATAAAATTTACAACTTTACAGTGCCGAAACAGCAGACTCAGGAATCAACGAGGAAAAGTGCACATAGAGTGGACATATCAGCACATCTCCAAATGACCTGAAAATTTCAGGGAATTGTTTTCAGAGGAATTAAGGAGGGCACACAAAAGATCACCCAGAGTGGGGCAACCAGGCCACCGGGCCACCTGGTGGCGCGACCATAGGTCGTGCTAGGTGGCCGCCTGGTTGGGGGCCCCACCCCTGGGCCTCTCCTTCGGCATACATACCCCTCGTGACCTAATTCTTAGGGGGGGGCAAGTTAGATCAAAAGTTCCACCGCCGCAGCAAGGCAGAAAACCACTAGAAAAGAAAAGACCTTTCCAACGGGCAGATTCCGTCAGGGATAACTCCTCCCGGAGGGGGAGATCGTCCTCATCGTCATCACCATCATCACGAGCATCATCGAGATCATCATCACCATCATCCCCAACACCAGCACCGTCTTCATCTTAACCCCATCTCAGTTTACCATTGCAATCCGTGTTGTACCTTGCACTATTCATCCCCTCTACCTTATCAGTGTTGATTACTACTTTGTGGTGAATACTATTAAGTTTTGTTGGAGGATTATTGTTATGACCAGATTGTTCACCATATATTTATCACCTCTGATCATGATCTCTTTTATGTCTTGTGAGTAGTTACTTTAGTTCTTGAGGACATGGGAGAAGTCTTGTTGTTAGTAGTCATATGATGTTGAAGTAATATGTGTTGGTTTTTTATTTAAGTTGTGGTGTCATTCTTCTAGTGGTGCTATGTGAACGTCGAGTACATAGAACTTTGCCTTTTTAAGGACCTGGGGGAAGGAATTGTGTATAAAGGATGCTTACGGTGGGTTGCCGGAGTGACAGAAATGTAACCCCAGTTTGCACACTTTTGCACAAGGGAGTATTGGATCCTAGAGTTTATTGCTACGGTTAGGTTTACCTTAATTTCTATCTTGTATTTGCGGATGCTTGCAAGAGGTTTAATCGTAAGAGTGCACTTGTCTTACTCTAGGCGGTGTGCTAGCATAGGTCGACCCAGAAAACACTTATCCAAACAAAACATAGTACTAGACGGAGTATGGTGAAAGTAACTTGACTACCTCTCGTGCGTGTCCTCAGGAACGCTTTAGTCTTTATAAGAAGAGTCCCCAGGCTTATCCTTTGTGTTTAAAAGGGTTGGGCCACTTGTTGCACCTCCTCGTCATTTACTTTACTTGTTTTTATTTGCTTGTTGCTTATTCCAGAAAACCCATAAAAAGTTACCTTTCAGTACTTGCAGTTACTCCTTGATCAAGATCACTTGTCATTACCTTCTGCTCCTCGTTGGGTTCGACACACTTACTTATCAAAAAGGCTACGATAGATCCCCTACACTTGTGGGTCATCACACACACACTAAGTGTAGATGTCGGTGTCGGTTTACTAGTGTCCTCATTGAAACTTTTCGTCAAGCATGTGTTGGGAAACGTTATTAGAAGTACAAGGACATCTGGTGGCTCAAGGGTGTCCATGTCAAGCACGACGAATGCAGTGAACTTAGTCGTAGCTAAGACCTCATGAGAAGGGAGCTCGCTGAAGGCGTCAAGGGTGTTGGGGCTCGGGGCAGAAAACAATAATTTTTTGAACCTACGCGATGCCCAAACCCAAGACCTATGCTATGCTGGTGCAAGTAACAGATAGAGATCGACAACATACCAGTATGTAGTCCATTAAGTGAGAAATGTTCCCGCATGAACTTGGTTGATGTAGTCGTACCCGGCATTCCTCGATGCGCGAAGATCCATGATGACACCAGAGGCCACCTGGTCCTTCAAGACCGATGACGGGATTACGTCCCTTTCGGAACGTTGTCGGTGAAGACGTCGCGATATGGCCTCGACGATGAAGGAGTACCACAAGTATAGCACCTCGCGGGATTACACGCATACGGTGTACCCAAAGTTCCATCCGGTCTCTGAACCAGGCGAGCGACGGAAAGAAGATGGATTCGGATTCTGATTCCAGCAGCACGACGATGTGCGTATGGTGAAGAAATCCCCAACCTATTGCAGAATCCATACAAGGGGAGTCCGCTCAAAGAAAGGAGAAAAGGAGAGAGAGATCAACAAAATTTATCTATATTTCTCTGGGATTTTTCTGATGTAGAAATAATGCACCCTACCCCTCTTTATATAGGGCAAAAGGGGGTGCACAATTGCCTCAACTAGCCATGTGGTACTATTCATATGTACCACATGTGTGGCTTGCGTGAGACATGCATGTGCATGAGGCCGTGGTGGCCATTGGGTGGCCGGCCACCACTTGGGCCAAGCCCATGGCGCCACCCCACACCCCTCCTTTTTTCTTCTTTCTTTCTTAAAGAAGAAACAACAAGGTAGCACTTTCCCCTATTGGGCCCAAAGTGGCCCATTAGGGATATTCTACTATATTTAATTTTTAAAATATATTTTAATATTTAATTTATTTAGTTAAATACTAAAACATATCAAAATAACTTTTCGAACAATTTGGAACCTTGGAACTTTTTTCGTCACCCCTCCGAAATGATTTCAGAGTTCTCTCTTATTTCTCCGGTGATCCCGAATATATCCTTAATGTGTTGAATACCCTTATGCGTGACACCCTACGACTCAGGAAACAACTGAAATGATCAGACAATCTCTGACCAATGACCATCATCAGGGACCTGGTTATAATCCTTGATGGCCCATGCGCTTCCATCGAATTAGCTTCATCGTTGAACCGTTAACGTTGAGTCATGATCCCTTTGTCATACATTACTCTATTTGTCCGAGGTTTGATCGTCGGTACCTAATACCTAGTTCATCCTCGTTACTGACAATCATATTTACTTGTCCTGTGATATTACAACCCCGTGACCTAGTCACATGATTGCACAATCTTTATGATGTAATATCACCGAGTAGGCCCAAAGTACCTATGTGTCACTCGGATGGACAAATCCCGTTCTGGTCTATTTCATACTCCTCAACATATCTACTTCAGAATACCCAAAATGTACCTTTATGGTTACCATATTTCAGTGTAACGGTTAATGCACTCAAAGCATCCTGATATAGATAGCAATTATGTATGATCATCACGGTCTAAGGATTGGGTCACTACGTTGTTAAGTTATCGCAATGTTGAACTATGTGACTGGATCACATTGCAACACTTTAGGTGGGTGTGTGTCCATCATATCATTCACCCAATGACATGAACCCATTGTCAACAGACTGTTCAGATCTCATGATCTGGAAACTTTGATCATCTATTGCCCAATGGACTAGTTTACTAGAGTTAACTAGGGACTTGGTTGTTTGTATACCACACGTGTATTAATGTTTTCGCTTAATACAGTTATAACATAGTATAAAACTTATTATGAACTAATGGAATATGCTAAAAAACATACTTTATTATTTGCCTCTAGGGCATATTCCCAACAGTCTCCCACTTGCACTAGAGTACAAATAATCTAGTTGCATTTTTCTATGGATCATAACTCCATATCATCTACTCCCTCCGTTCCAAATTAGATGACTTCCATTTGTATAGATATATACAAATGGAAGTCACCTAATTTGGAACGGAGGGAGTATATGGTTATTAGTCATGCTTGCTTGTGGAAAAGGTTGAGTCAACGGTCTGTACCAATCAGATTCATATGTCTTTTGAAAATCATTAATGTCACCTAGTTTGACATTCATTTCATTATCCCATTATAATGATGAGGTATATTTTTGGCGGTAGAGTGAGACTTCGTTTGTTGTGTTTCAGCAATGAAATTTGTTGGGTCACGCGGACTTTCCCATAGTCATGCACACTAAAACTCACCCAGTCAGAAGTCGAACTTCTTAAGCCAGAATATAACTCATGCCACTTCTAAAGCAGCCATATCAATGTAGATTTAATCCTTAGTGCATTGTATGCAACTTTGATGTCTAACCATGTTTATTTCAACTTAGGCATTTATTAGTATGGTATCTCAATTTTCTAGGTTAGTGTCAGAACTTGTGCCAGCGTAACCTTTACGGGCAAGTTCATTATCCTTTACATATTTTCACTAACCTATTAACTCAGTGCACCCCAGTGCCAGTTTCTGTTTCTGCTGTCTTTTTATTTCAGGTTTTCCCATTACATAAAATGCCAGAAAAATTCCGGGAAAAATATATAAAAAATCAGCGCAACGGAAGCTTCCAGAGTCCCAAAGGGGGGCTAGAGCGGACCCACCTGGGCTCCAGGCGGCCTTGAGGCCTCTTGGACCCCTGGTGGCCCCCTTGGCTGCCCCTCTTCGCCTATATTTACCTCGTCCTCCAAAACCCCCAAAGACAAAACCCTTTTTCGCGATCTCGCCTCTGTTCCGCCGCCGCCGCTCTTCCAAGATCGGGAGAACCAGAAGACCTCTTCCTGTCACCCTGCTAGAGGGAGGGTTGACTTCCGGGAGCTTCTCCACCACCATGGACGCTTTCCGGATGATCCGTGAGTAGTCTACCTTGGACCATGGGTCCATGATCAGTAGCTATGTGATTTTCTCTCCCCCTCTTCGTTTTTCATGGATTAGACCCTGTGAGATGCCCTACATGATCAAGGCACATATGTAATTCTTTCTGCTGTTGCTATGTTGAGTTTTCTGGGATCTGATGGATTATGAGACTATGTTCAGACTGTGATGAGTAATATATTTGGTTCTTCTACTTTTATATTTGTGTTCTTGAGTAATTCTTGCATGTTCTCCGTTGCTGTTTATTGCTTTGGCCAAGTAGTAGGTAGTGACTCCAAGAGGGAGCGTTATGCTTGATTGTGGGTTCATGCCCCCCGATGACTAGCTTGAGTGACAGAAACATGAGTCTAGGGGATGTGTTGTTGTCACAAGGGGGAAAAACAACGATGCTTGTAACCGCGGTTGCAAGGATTGTTTACTTTATGCAAAGTTCTTTTAATGCAGTTGTCTGTTGCTTTGGGTTTACACTTTGGGTGGGGCTCAAAACTTAATACCAGTGAGATGTTCTGGATAGATATCTCATGGTGGATGATTAGTAGTAGACACAGATGGAATTCGGTCTACTTATCTTGGCGTACCACCCATGCTTTTGAGCCTCTTCCTTTCTTTTGTAGCATAGTTAGCATTGGTTTGCGACCGTAATCCTGTCAATTGCACAAATGTAATTTGTTTACCTTGCATAGCATTTTATAGTCTTTTGGGAGAGAGACATCACTAGTGAACATCATGGGACCCCGGTCCATATTTCCCCCACTGTTCACACACTCAATTTACTTCTTGCTTTTACTTTCTAGTTGTAGCTATCACTACCATTATCTCTTGTGTTTGATCCTTTGTAAACAACAAGATCGGAGAGATTGACAACCTCTCTGACTTGCGTTGGGAGCAAAGTTATTTGTGTCATGTGCAGGTCCAGGTAAAGTAACCAACCTTGAGTTGTGAATGGCACCATTGTTCACTTTATCACCTACTTGTCGTTTTCGGAGTCCTACTGGAGACATAAACCTCGGTATCTTCACTGAGGGAAATTTGCCGCTATCTACATCTCATCTTCCACTTGGGGTAACCAACGAAAGGCTAGAAGCCGTTATCAACTCTCGTGCATCACCTGGTTACAATCCTTGATGGTCCTTGCGTTTCCATCGAATTAACTTAATCGTTGAACTGTTAACGTTGAGTCCTGATCCCTTTATCATACGGTACTTTGTTTGTCTGAGGTTTGATTGTCGGTATCTAATATCTAGTTCATCCTTGTTACTGACAAACATATTTACTCGTATTGTGAGATAACAACCTCGTGACCTAGTCACATGATTGCACAATATTTATGAATGTAATATCACCGAGTGGGCCCAGAGTACCTATCCGTCACTCGGATGGACAAATCCCGTTCTGATCTATTTCATACTCCTCAACATCTCTACTTCGAAATAACCAAGATGCACCAATATGGTTACCATATTTAAGTGTAACGGTTAACACACTCAAAGCATCCTGATAGATAGCAATTTTGTATGATCATCACGGATTGGGTCACTACTCTCTTAAGTTATCGCAATGTTGAACTATGTGATTGGATCACATTGCAACACTTTAGGTGGGTGTGTGTCCATCATATCATTCACCCAATGATATGATCCCATTGTCAACAGACTGTTCACATCTCATGATGAGGAAACCTTGATCATCTATTGCCCAATGGACTAGTTTACTAGAGTTACCCAGGGACCTGATTGTTTGTATACCACATGTGTATTAATGTTTCCTCTTAATACAGTTATAGCATAGAATAAAACTTATTATGAACTAACGGAATATGCTAATAAACATACATTATTATTTGCCTCTACGGCATATTCCCAACAAAGGCTTGGCGTAGGTGGTTAAGAAAGCAACGACGCAATAAATTATTCTGATGACGGGAATAGGCGCCAGAAACTTGCAAGAATTACATCTAGGAAATTGACAGAATTATGAACACAACGAAATGCTAATTATGCTACTAGAAAGTGTAAGGCTCAATATATCATGCATGCATTGCACCAAAACAAGTAGACCATTTATCCATCAGCGTCTATTTACTAATCATCCACCTTGAGATATCTAATCCAGAATATCTCGCTGGTTTTAAGTCGCGAGCCACAACTATGTGTTGCAAACCCAAAGCAACGAATGCCTTCTTTAACACTCTATGTGTAATGTAAGCGTCACTTGCAACACACAACCGCAAGCACCACTGTTTTCTCCTTAGTAACAACATCACATTCTCTAGTTTCATGTTTCTGTCACTCAAGACGGACATCGAGAGGCATGAGCCTACTAGTTAGTGTAAAGCTCCCTCTTGCAGAGTCACAATCTATTACTTGGCCAAAGAAATAAACTACAACGGAAAACATGCAAGAACAATCAGGAACAAGATATAAAAGAGAACTAAATATATAAATTGCACAATCTGAACATAATCTCATAATCCATCAGATCCCAACAAACACATCATAACTACACAGTAACGATAACATAGGTGCCTTGATCATGATAGGCAGCTCACAAGGGCTAAACATTGAATGAAAAAATTGGAGAGAGATCATCATCTAGAGTTTGTGATGAACCCTAGGTCTAAGGTGGAACTACTCACGACACCTCATGAAGGCAAGAATAGTTGATGAAATGGCCTCCGGAGATGAATCCTCCCTCTGGCAGGGTGCAGGGACAGAACTTATGCTAATCCCGAACTTGGAATCACAACGACGGCGAAACAGAGGAATAAATATACGCAAAAAAGGACACCGGGGGTGGCCCCACTTGGCTAGGCGGCGAGAGGCACAACCCCCTCCTAGCCGCACCAGGTCTGGTTGCACCAGGGAGGCGCCTGGCCAGGAGTGGCCCCCATCCGGCTCTCATTCGGGCTTCTAGAGTGTTCCGACATATTGGAATTTCTGGATTTTTTTTGGAAATTTCTGGCAATATTGATTTTTCAACTTTTTTTGCGATGCACAAATAATAATAGATAAAAAATGGCATTGGGGACTAGATTAATAGGTTAGTCCCAAATATATTTTAAAAGGATATGAGAGTGCATCAAAACATATGAAACAAACAAAAATCTATAATACCTAAATAGTTCATCCCCACTAACCTTTCTATCTTGACATGCAAGCTATCCACATCATCAAGTGGGTCCATCATGCAAAAAATAATTTCCACCAACTCTTCATGCACATGCTCCCATTAATTCTCCATGCATCACAAATAAATATTTAAAAAATATTATGCACTTAGCTCCACGTTTGATAAACGATTTCTTTATAGAAAATCAAATTATAAGTTACCTCGCATGTTATTTTTCTATTCGATTTTTTTCTATGAATGCACATATGTAGTTGCTATCATTGTCCAACTCTTCATGCACATGATCCCATTTAATTCTCCATGCATACAAAAAAAAAATTATGCACTTAGCTCCATGATTTATAAATGATTTCTTTATAGAAAATCAAATTTTAAGTTACCTCACATGTTATTTTTCTATGCGACAAATTTTCTATGAATGCACATCTGTAGTTGCTATCATTGTTTTAGGTTTAGTCAAGAGTGGAGATGTTTTCACTATCTCTACTCAACTTCTTTTTCTTCTCTTATCACCTCACCGATATATTGTCAAGGTAATAAATTAGCAAAGCAAAATATCATACATATTTTTGGATTTTCATCAAATTATCTTACATTTGTACTCTAAACAATATATTTTTTCAAAAAAGAATTTATAATCAAACTATTATATATTTCATAACTTTTCTCATGTTAAAAAAAATCAAAGTATTTGTTAATAGTTCCCACAGCAAAGCGCGGGGTATCATCTAGTTATAGATACGTTTGGAACGTATCACATGTGCTTATATATGCACGCCATCAACAATCGTATACTACCACGCCATTGTTAATTTGGCATGGTAGATAGGACATCAGGTGGTGATGTATAAACTGCTCTTTTGTTGGGAAGTTAGAAAAAATCCATCCATCCGTCCATAGACGGGGTGGAAGCTACTCTTCGACTGTGCCGTCTACTGGCTCTTCGCGCTGGCCGCCGACGCCAAGTGCCGCTCCACCACACGTCTGTGCTCCTTCTCGCGGCCGGTTCCGTGCTCCACCACGACTCTATAGACATTGTCACCCTGGTCGCGCGCGACATCGTCTCTTACCAGTTTAAGGTTCTCGACGCGGCAAGCGGTGATAGAAGCATCGATGAGCGGTGAGTGGCGAGCAACGTCACCAACGCCGGTGCGGCAAGCGTCGACAGTAGCGCCAGTGAGCGGCGTCGTTGTCGCTCGCCACTGGATTTTTTTGTTTCTTGATTTACTTAATGTTGGGGTGTGAGAAGCATTACACGTGATTAGCAATGTCACAACTCTCTGTTAGGTATGTGCTAGGATCAAAATCAATCTTGCATCATGTAAAAAAATTGAAAAGAAATTGTAACGGGAGAAGGAACACCCCCAAATGAATTAATTCAAATGGCAACTTTAAAAGTTGCTCCAAAAATTCCTCAGGTATTTTCGAAAAGTCCCATAAATGAGTGTGGTCACATATCAAGTGATGTGGATTCAAACCCATGCTCATAGATTTTTCAAAAATTCTACAAAGGGCTTGGAATTAATTAAATACCCCTATTTAAATTTGAATTCAAATATTTTGAATTTCAAAATATTTCAAAACTTGGGAATGACTAGCTACTAGTCATGTAAGTCCACATAAAAAGTTTGAGCATTTAATAAAATGCCTTGTTATTTAATTAGCAAAGCAAAACAAAAATACAGAAAAGAAAACATAAAGAAAAGGGAAAAGAGGCTTACCTGATTTTTGTCCCAATTGAACCCCCAGCCGGCCCAAGCCCGGCAAACTCCCATGTCGTCTTCCTCAAGCAGCTCGATGGCGAGGCGAGGACTCAGTGGACGCCACCACGACGCCGCGGACGTTCTAGGCTTCCCCCGAGCCATCTAATAGCGCCACGGCGACGCCCTGGAGATGCCGTGTCCATTCCCCAGTGGGAGTTGTCTCCTCTCTCTCCCTCGCCGGAAAACCGCACCGCCCGAAGGCTCGCCAGAGCATGGCCGTGCGCACGCGCGGCCAGCAAGCCCCTCAAGCCAGGACAATGTGTCCTTCACCTCCTCCCTCGTCCACTTCGTCATCGTGCAAAATTTTGGAAGCCCGGAGCCCCTAGAGCAAGCGAACCGCGTCGTCGTCTTCGTCTACGGCCGCCGGTCTTCGCCGTCGATAACTCCGCCGACAGAGCCTCCCCGCCTCCATCGATTGCACCGATGCAATCCTCGCATTGGGGTGAGCATTTCCCCTCTGCTCCCGTGCTTTCCCCTTCCTCTAAACACGGCCGCCATGGGAGCCGAGCTCTGTCGCAGCCATGGCCGACCCCGAGCTCATTCCCGTGCTCCTTTGTCCGCACCATGTTGCCCATCATGCTCCTGGGCTCTCCAGGAGTCCAACGCGCCCACAACCATGTCTTCCCGTGCACTGCATCGAGGAACTCTCCATTGCCGTGCCACGGTTGCCGCCATCCTAAAGGCCGGTGAGGCTCCGGTGAGCCCCTTGGTCCCCCGACTCCACCCAGTGATGCGCGCGAGCCTCAGCTTCACGTAGATGGTCTCAGCGAACAAAACGGTGGCCGGAATCTCCATCCCGAGCAGCGCCGTCGCGGGAAATGGTCACCGGCGGCTAACCGCCGGAGAGGTGACGTGGCCCGCGTCTGTTTAACACTAATGACCCTGCTAACTACCCCCTGGGCCACTTACATGTGGGCCCAGGCTGGCAACTAACTACTGGTTAGTTTAAACTAACTGGGTTTAACCCCACTGACACTGACAGAGTGGACCCACCAGTCAGACCCCTACACGTCAGCATGACGCCAAGCTGACGCAATTAATCCTTTTCCAGTTTAAATTTAATCCAGGAAAATCCAGAAAATGCAATAAATTTTGAAAATCAATAACTAATTAATCCTAACTCCAAATTGGACATATAATATATGTAAAATTATTAGAAAAATGCAAGGATTCTGAATATGCACTTTTTTTCATGTTTGAGCATTTTAATATGGGGGGAAAGTAGAAAATGTGCATATGAACCCTTTTAAATACAGATGTGGAGTTTGAATTTGCAACTCAAATGCAATACACTTCATTTATATGGAATTGGCAACACATCATCACCCCTTACACCATGTTATAACATTTGATCATGTGATTGTGCATTGTCCTTTATATTGATCGCCTTGTTTGCTTTGATTGCTATCGAATAGAAGTGGAGCCGGAACCCGAGATCACCCCGGCAGTTGAAGATACTCTTGGAATTAATTAAATACCCCTATTTGAATTTGAATTCAAATATTTTGAATTTCAAAAATATTCAAAACTTGGGAATGACTAGCTACTGGTCATGTAAGTCCATATAAAAGTTTGAGAATTTAATAAAATGCCTAGCTATTTAATTAGCAAAGCAAAACAAAAATACAGAAAAGAAAACAGAAAGAAAAGGGAAAAGAGGCTTACCTAGTTTTTGGCCCAACTGAACCCCCAGCCGGCCCAAGCCCGCCAAACTCCCCTTTCTTCTTCCTCAAGCATCTCAGTGGCGAGGCGAGGAAGCAGTGGACGCCACCGCGATGCCGAGGACGTTGTAGGCGTCCCCGAGCCATCTAATCGTCGCGCCACAACGACGCCCTGGAGACGCCGTGTCCATTCCACCCCTGGGAGTCGTCTGCTCTCTCTCCCTCGCCGGAAAACCGCACCCCCCGAAGGATCGCCGGAGCATGGTCGTGCGCACGCGCGGCCAGCGAGCCCCTCAAGACAGGACAACGTGTCCTTCGCCTCTGCCCTCGTCCACTTCGTCAGCGTGCCAAATTTTGGAAGCCCAGGGCCCCTAGAGCAAGCGAATCGTGTCATCGTCTTCGTCTACGACCGCCGGTCTTCGCCATCGATTACTCCACCGACAGAGCCTCCCCGCCTCCATCTACTGCAGCGCTGCACTCCTCGCATTGGGGTGAGCATTTCCCCTCTGCTCCCGTGCTTTCCCCTTCCTCTAAACACGGCTGACATGGGAGCCGAGCTACGTAGCCGCCATGGCCGACCTCGAGCTCGTTACCGTGATCCTTTGTCTGCACCATGTTTCCCATCATGCTCCTGGGCTCTAAATTTTGGAAATATGCCCTAGAGGCAATAATAAAACTGTTATTATCATATTTCCGTGTTCATGATACATGTTTATTTTCCATGCTATAATTGTATTAACCGGAAACATAATGCATGTGTGGTTGCATAAACAACACCGCGTCCCTAGTAAGCCTCTACTAGACTATCTCGTTAATTAATGATGGTTATGGTTTCCTAACCATGAAACTGAGTTGTTTATTAATTAATGGGATCATGTCATTAGAAGAATGACGTGATGGACAGACCCAACTAAGCATAACAATATTGATCGTTTCATTAAGTTTATATTGTCATGCCTTTTATTGTCAAGTATCATGTTTCTTAGACCATGAGATTATGTTATTCCCGGGTACCGGAAGAATACTTTGGGGACATCAACCATCACATCGTGACAGGGTGATCATAAAAATGTCTTACGGGTATCTCCGAAAGTACTTGTTGAATTACATGAATCAAGACTGGGATTTGTCCCTCCGTGTGACGGTGAGATATACTCTGGGCCCACTCGGTAATGCACATTCGGTAACGCTTGCAAGCACGTGACTAATGAGTTAGTCACAGAGAATGTTGTATTACAGAACGAGTAAAGAGTACTTACCGGTAACGAGATTGAACTAGGTATAGCGATACCGACGATCGAATCACGGGTAAGTAAAATATCGTGTGACAAAGGAAATTGTGTACGGATTATAGTAGTCCACGACATAGTGGTTCAGTCGATAAAGATCTTCGTTGAATGTGTGGGAGTCATTACGGATATCCTGGTCCCTCTAATGGTTATTGATCAGAGAGATGTCTCGATCATGTCTGCACGTTCTCGAACCCGTAGGGTCACACACTTAACGCTCGGTAACGCTAGAATAGCTCTGGGATAATTTTATTAATGGTGTTCGAATATTGTTCGGAGTCTCGGATCAGATCCTAGACATCACGAGGAGCTCAGGAAGAGTCTGGAGGTAAAGATTTATATAAGGCAAGTTGATTTCAGGGTTCCGGAAAAGTTCGGGATTTTTTTGGCAGTATCAGAATGTTCTAGAAGGTTCCGGAGGGTCCCACTATGGGCCCCACATGTTTTGGACGACCAAGGGTGGTCCAATAGTCCATGTGACCAGCCGTCCTTGGTTTATTATGCCAATAAATGGGAAGCCCTTCAATGGGAGGGTTACCACTCTTAAAAGAAAGGTGTTACCATCTTTTTAATGAGAGAAGGGGGTTTCACTTGGGAATTGAAGTGGCTACAACCTCCTTGCCTATATAAGAGAGGGGAGAGGCTCACCAAGCATACCTAAGTCCTTCCACACCTCCTCCTCCCTTACGTGCATCGCTTGGCGAAGCCCTGCCCGCGGGAAACTCTTCACCATATCCACCACCACGCCGTTGTGCTGCTGGAATCGATCCCATCTATTTCTCCTTCTTGCTTGCTGGATCAAGAAGAAGGAGACGTCATCGAGCTGTACGTGTGCAAGCCTCCGGAGGTACTGCTCGTTTGCAGTGCTGATCGGATCGAACTTCACCAACAACTTCACCAAGCTGCGTTGAAATAAACGTTCAACGTGCGTGTTCTTCGAGGGTATGATGACCTACTCTCCCCGTTACTAGCATCTTCTAGATTGGATCTTGGATGTTGCTTCCGCATGTGAGAGAAATTTTTTGTTTTCTATCGCGCAATCTCCTACAGTGGTATCAGAGCTAGTTTTATGCGTAGATGCTTTGTACGGTTAGAACACAATGAGTTGTGGGCGTTGATCTTCTTGTTGCTACACTTCCATGTGTATTTTTGTTTTGCGGTATGGTTTGATGCAGCGGCCTTGACCAACTTTACAATCTTTGGATTGAGACCGGTTCCGCACTTGACGTGCAACTTGTATTGCACATGCGGTCTGCGGGTGTCAGTCGCTCTTACCATAGTATTAACCACATTTACAAAGGAGGGCTCTTATGAGATTAAGAAGCAATTTGTTATATCAACGTTGTGTTTTTTTTTCGAGGGTAAGAACGGTTCTTATGCATAACCCTAGAAGCCACGTAAAATTGAAAAATAATAAGGGAGAGGCGTCTAACTTGTTTTTGCAGGGGTGCTTGTGATGTGGTATAGCCCAAACTGTTCATATGATATATTTGTAATGTATGAGATGATTATGTTTTGTAATGTTTCACGACTTGCATGTCGATGAGTACGGCAACTGGAAGGAGCCATATGGTTGTCTTAATTATTTATTTTATGACATGCATGTCAACTTCAAACGCCATGTAATTGCATTACTTTATCGCTATGAGTTAGCAATAGTTGTAGATGCAACGTGGTGTAGACAACCAAGATGCCATAAGGTGGAGACCAAGATGGTGCCATAATGGAGATCTTGTCGGTGCGTTCAAGATGGAGATCAAGGCGCAATAAAAGGGCTATACCATGTCAACATATTTTATGCATGTGATGTTTATCCTTTTATGCATCTTATTTTGCGTGTGCACAACGGTAGCACTATAAGATGATCCCTCACACTAAATATCAAGATAAACGTGTTCTCCCTAAGTATGCACCGTCGCAAAAGTTCGTCGTTTTGAAGCATCTCGTGATGATCGGATGTGGTAAACTCTACGTTCACATACGACGGGTGTAAGCCAGTTTTACACATGAAAAAATACTTTGGTTAACTTGACAAGCCTAGCATGTACAAACATGGCCTCGGAACGCAACGAACCGAAAGGTTAAACACGAGTCATATGAATGATATGATCAACATTTTGATGTTCACCATTGAAAATACATCTTCTCTCGTGAAGATCGGACTTGGTGTAGTGGATTTGGATCGTGTACCACTAGACAACTATGAGGGATGTTGATTTAAGTGGGAGTTCGTTAGTAATTTGATTAAACTGAACTCATTATCATGAACATAGTCTAAAATTTATTTTGCTAAAATGTTGTAGATCATGGCCCGCATAGCTCAGTTCAACTTCAGCGCATTCCTTGAGAAAGAAAAACTAAAATCATCTGGTTCAAACTTCACTGACTGGCACCGCAACCTGAGGATTATCCTCACTGGGTGTAAGAAGCAATATGTGCTCGATGCTGCGCTAGGTGACCCACCTGCAGACGATGCTCCAGAAGCAGAACATAACGTCTTTGAGACACGCAAAGATGACCACATTATAGTTTCTTGTGCCATCCTTACATCTTTGGATACTGATCTCCAGAAACGTTTTGAACATCACGGCGCCTATGAGATGGTTGAAGAGCTGAAAACCATGTTTCAGACTCAGACCCGCGCTGAGAGATATGAGATCTCTGATAAGTTCTATAAATGTAAGATGGAGGAGCACAGCTCTATCAGTGAACATGTTGTAACAATGGGAGGCTATATATAGCGCCTAATTCAGCTGGGATGTGTGAATCCCAGATGAGTTAATCACTGACAGGGTGCTGCAGTCGCTCCCTCCGAGCTACAAAGGCTTTGTGCTGAACTATAACATGCAAGGCATGAATAAGACTCTCAATGAGCTTTTCGCGATGCTGAAATCTGCGGAAGTGAACATCAAGAAAGAACATCAAGTGTTGATGGTCAATAAGACCACAAGTTTCAAGAAGGCTAAAGCCAAAAAGGGACACTTCAAGAAGAGTGGCAAGTCAGCTGCCGCTCGGGGCGGCAAGCCTGTTGTCGCTCCTGTGAAGCCCAAGGCTAGTCCTAAGCCGGACACTGTGTGTTTCTACTGCAAGGGAGAAGGTCATTGGAAGCGCAACTGCCCCAAGTACTTGGCGGATAAGAAGGCTAGCAATGTCAAAGGTATATTTGATATACATGTTATTGATGTGTACCTTACTAGTTCTCGTAGTAGTGCCTGGGTATTTGATACTGGTTCGGTTGCTCATATTTGCAATTCGAAACAGGAGCTTCAGAATAAATAGAGACTGGCGAGGGATGAGGTGACGATGCGCGTCGGGAATGGATCAAAGGTCGATGTCATCGCCGTCGGGATGTTACCTCTTCATCTACCTTCGGGATTAGTTATAAACCTTAATAATTGTTATTTGGTGCCTGCGTTAAGCATGAACATTATATCTGGATCTTGTTTATTGTGAGACGGTTACTCGTTTAAATCACAGAATAAAGGTTGTTCTATTTTTATGAGTAATATCTTTTATGGTCATGCACCCGACGTAAATGGTTTATTCTTGTTGGATCTCGATAGTAGTACTTCACACATCCATAACATTGATGCTAAAAGATGCAAAATGAATAATGATAATTCCACATACTTGTGGCACTGCCGTTTAGGTCATATTGGTGTAAAACGCATGAAGAAACTCCATTCTGATGGACTTTTCCAGTCACTTGACTTTGAATCATTTGACACATGTGAACCATGCCTCATGGGTAAGATGACTAAGACCCCGTTTTCTGGTACGATGGAACGAGCGAGTGACTTGTTGGAAATCATACATACTGATGTGTGTGGACCAATGAGCATTTCGACACGTGGTGGATATCGTTACTTCCTAACTTTCACTGATGATTTAAGTAGATATGGGTATATTTACTTAATGAAACACAAGTCTAAAACATTTGAAAAGTTCAAAGAATTTCAGAGTGAAGTATAAAATCATCGTAACAAGAAGATCAAATTTCTACGATCTGATCGCGGAGGGGAATATCTGAGTTACGAGTTTGGCATTCACTTGAAAAACTGTGGAATTTTTCCCCAACTCACGCCACCTAGAACACCACAACGTAATGGCGTGTCTGAGCGTCGTAATCGTACTTTATTAGATATGGTGCGCTCTATGATGTCTCTATCCGATCTACCAATGTCATTTTGGGGCTATGCATTAGAGACAGCTGCATTCACTTTAAATAGGGCACCATCTAAATCCGTTGAGACGACACCATATGAGTTGTGGTTTGGCAAGAAGCCTAAATTATCGTTTCTTAAAATTTGGGGGTGTGAGGCTTATGTCAAACGGTTACAACCTGATAAGCTCGAACCCAAAGCGGAAAAATGCGTCTTCATAGGATACCGTAATGAAACTATAGGGTATACCTTCTATCACAGATCCGAAGGCAAAGTCTTTGTTACTAAGAACGGATCCTTTCTTGAGAAGGAGTTTCTTTCGAAACGAGTGAGTGGGAGGAAAATAGAACTAGACGAGGTTATTGAACCTTCTCCCAAATTGGAGAGTAGCGCAACGCAAGAAGATTTGGATCTTTTGGTGCCGCCTTCACCAGCTAGAGAGGAAGAAGCTGATGATAATGATCATGAAGCTTCGGTCGAAGTTCTCGTTCGTAGGTCGACTAGGTTACGTACTACTCCTGAGTGGTACGGTAATCCTGTCATGAATGTTTCATTGTTAGACAATGATGAACCTACGAACTATGAGGAAGCGATGATGAGCCCAAACTCTGGAAAATGGCAAGACGCCATGAACTCTGAAGTGGAATCCATAAAAGAAAACCAAGTGTGTACTTTGGTTGACCTTCCTGATAGCCGCAAGGCTGTTGAATGTAAATGGATTTTCAAGAAGAAAACAGACGCTGACGGTAATGTTACTGTACATAAAGCTCGACTTGTCGCAAAAGGTTTTCAACAAATTCAAGGAGTTGACTACGATGAGACCTTCTCACCCGTAGCGATGCTTAAGTCTGTTAGGGTTCTGCTAGCAATTGCTGCTTATTTCGATTATGAAATTTGGCAGATGGATGTCAAAACTGCATTCCTCAATGGAAACATTGAAGAAGAGTTGTACATGGTACAACCCCAAGGTTTTGTCAATCCTAAGGATTCTCGTAAAGTGTGCAAGCTTCAGCATTCCATCTATGGACTAAAGCAAGCATCCCGGAGTTGGAATCTTCGATTTGATGAGGTTATCAAAGGCTTTGGATTTGTCCAAAATTATAAAGAAGCTTGTGTTTACAAGAAAGTGAGTGGGAGCTCGGTTGCATTTCTGATTTTATATGTAGATGACATCTTACTAATTGGGAATGACATGGAGCTGCTTAACAGTGTGAAAGATTATTTGAATAATAGTTTTTCAATGAAAGATCTTGGTGAAGCTGCATACATATTAGGCATTAAGATCTATAGAGATAGATCGAGATGCTTAATAGCACTTAGTCAAAGTACATACCTTGAGAAGATAGTGAAGAAATTCAATATGCAGGATGCAAAGAAAGGTTCTTTGCCCATGTTACAAGGTAAGCCATTGAGTAAGACTCAGTGTCCAACTACGGCAACAGAAAGGGAAAGGATGAATAAAATCCCCTATGCCTCGGCCATAGGTTCTGTTATGTATGCCATGTTGTGTACTAGACCAGATGTGTCCCATGCTCTTAGTTTGACGAGCAGGTACCAGAGTGATCCTGGAGAGGCTCACTGGACAGCAGTTAAAAATATCCTTAAGTACCTAAAGAGGACTAAGGACATGTTTCTTGTCTATGGTGGTGATGAAGAGCTCTTCGTAAAAGGTTACGTTGATGCTAGCTTCAATACTGATCCAGATGACTCAAAATCTCAAACAGGGTATGTCTTTATTTTGAACGGAGCTGCGGTTAGCTGGAGGAGTTGCAAGCAGAGCGTCATTGCAAGATCTACATTAGAGGAGGAGTATATGGCTGCTTCTGAAGCAGCGACAGAAGGGATATGGCTGAAGGAATTTGTCACTGAACTCGGCGTTGTTCTGAGTGCACTCGATCCCATGGAGATCTTTTGTGACAACACTGGTTCCATTGCTCTAGCCAAGGAACCAAGATGTCACAAGAGCTCGAAGCATATCAAACGCCGGTTTCATCAAATTCGTGAGCATGTCATTGAAGGAGATATTACCATTAGCAAAGTACATACGGATCAGAATATCGCGGATCCATTGACTAAAGTTCTTCCACAAACAAAACATGATCAACACCAGAATGCCATGGGTGTTAGATTTCTGCCAATGTAAACTAGATTATTGACTCTAGTGCAAGTGGGAGACTGTTGGAAATATGCCCTAGAGGCAATAATAAAATTGTTATTATCATATTTCCGTGTTCATGATATATGTTTATTTTCCATGCTATAATTGTATTAACCGGAAACATAATGCATGTGTGGTTGCATAAACAACACCGCGTCCCTAGTAAGCCTCTACTATACTATCTCGTTAATTAATGATGGTTATGGTTTCCTAACCATGAAACTGAGTTGTTTATTAATTAATGGGATCATGTCATTAGAAGAATGGCGTGATGGACAGACCCAACTAAGCATAACAATATTGATCGTTTCATTAAGTTTATATTGTCATGCCTTTTATTGTCAAGTATCATGTTTCTTAGACCATGAGATTATGTTATTCCCGGGTACCGGAAGAATACTTTGGGGACATCAACCATCACATCGTGACAGGGTGATCATAAAAATGTCTTACGGGTATCTCCGAAAGTACTTGTTGAATTACATGAATCAAGACTGGGATTTGTCCCTCCGTGTGACGGTGAGATATACTCTGGGCCCACTCGGTAATGCACATTCGGTAACGCTTGCAAGCACGTGACTAATGAGTTAGTCACAGAGAATGTTGTATTACAGAACGAGTAAAGAGTACTTACCGGTAACGAGATTGAACTAGGTATAGCGATACCGACAATAAAATCACGGGTAAGTAAAATATCGTGTGACAAAGGAAATTGTGTACAGATTATAGTAGTCCACGACATAGTGGTTCAATCGATAAAGATCTTCGTTGAATGTGTGGGAGTCATTACGGATATCCTGGTCCCTCTAATGGTTATTGATCAGAGAGATGTCTCGATCATGTCTGCACGTTCTCGAACCCGTAGGGTCACACACTTAACACTCGGTAATGCTAGAATAGCTCTGGGATAATTTTATTAATGGTGTTCGAATATTGTTCGGAGTCTCGGATGAGATCCTAGTCATCACGAGGAGCTCCGGAAGAGTCCGGAGGTAAAGATTTATATAAGGCAAGTTGATTTCAGGGTTCCGGAAAAGTTCGGGATTTTTTCGGTAGTGTCGGAATGTTCTAGAAGGTTTCGGAGGGTCCCACTATGGGCCCCACCTGTTTTGGACGACCAAGGGTGGTCCAATAGTCCATGTGACCAGCCGTCCTTGGTTTATTATGCCAATAAATGGGAAGCCCTTCAATGGGAGGGTTACCACTCTTAAAAGAAAGATGTTACCATCTTTTTAATGAGAGAAGGGGGTTTCACTTGGGAATTGAAGTGGCTACAACCTCCTTGCCTATATAAGAGAGGGGAGAGGCTCACCAAGCATACCCAAGTCCTTCCACACCTCCTCCTCCCTCACGTGCATCGCTTGGCGAAGCCCTGCCCGCGGGAAACTCTTCACCATATCCACCACCACGCCGTTGTGCTGCTGGAATCGATCCCATCTATTTCTCCTTATTGCTTGCTGGATCAAGAAGAAGGAGACGTCATCAAGCTGTACGTGTGCAAGCCTCCGGAGGTACTGCTCGATTGCAGTGCTGATCGGATCGAACTTCACCAACAACTTCACCAAGCTGCGTTGAAATAAACGTTCAACGCGCGTGTTCTTCGAGGGTATGATGACCTACTCTCCCCGTTACTAGCATCTTCTAGATTGGATCTTGGATGTTGCTTCCGCCTGTGAGAGAAATTTTTTGTTTTCTATCGCGTAATCTCCTACACTAAAGGAGTCCAACACGCCCACGGCCATGTCTTCCCGTGCACTGCATCGAGGACCTCACCATTTCCGTGCCATGGTTGCCGCCATCCTCAACGTCGGTGAGGCTCCGGTTACCCCCTTGTTCCCCCGACTCAACCCAGTGATGCGCTCGAGCCTCAGCTTCCCTTAGATGGTCTCGGCGAACAAAACGGTGGTCGGAATGTCCATCCCGAGCAGCGCCGTTGCGGAAAATGTTCACCGGCGGCTAACCGCCGGCGAGGTGACGTGCCCGCGCCTGTTTAACACTAATGACCCTGCTAACTACCCCCTGGGCCACTTACATGTGGGTCCAGGCTGATAACTAACTACCGGTTAGTTTAAACTAACCAAGTTTAACTCCACTGACACTGACAGAGTGGACCGACCAGTCAGACCCCCCACATCAGCATGACACCAAGATGACGCAATTAATCCTTTTCCGGTATAAATTTAATCCAGGAAAATCCAGAAAATGCAATAAACTTTGAAAATCAATAACTAATTAATCCTAACTCCAAATTGGACATATAATGTATGTAAAATTATCAGAAAAATGTAAGGATTCTGAATATGCACTTTGTTTTCATGTTTGTCCATTTTACAATGGGGGTGTCAGTAGCAAATGTGCATATGAACCCTTTTAAATTCAAATTTGGAGTTTGAATTTGCAACTCAATTGCAATACACTTCATTTAAATGGAAGTGGAAACACATCAGCACCCCTTACACCATGTTATAACATTTGATCATTTGATTGTGCATTGTCATTTATATTGATCGCCTTGTTCGCTTTGATTGCTATCGGATAGAAGTGGAGCCGGAACCCGAGATCACCCCGGCAGTTGAAGATACCCAGTACGACCCTCGTCAGCAAAGCAAGCAAACCCTCATTGACCATGTCGATAAAATCCCACTTCCCTCTCAGTCTCGCTTATGCATTATATAGGATGATTACCATGATACGTTTCTACCTCATAGTTGAACCCATTTTGATGCATGACCTATCATTTTGTCACAATAGTAAGCAAACCACAATCCTAGCAGATGTAGGAGTTGATTGATATCATGTGGCCCCTGCAACTGTTACTTCTTATTGCATGCTTAGAGTGATACAATGTGGTTACTTTTATGTGAGTCGGGATGGTATTGATCATGATGATGATGGTCGAATTTGTTGGTGAACTTGACCTAAAAAAGGTGAACAAATGAGACACTGTGTGGGAGTACATAGTGGGTTGTCTCGTTGAACACTGCCTTAAGTCCGAGTTCTTGTGTGGTGATCCAAGATAAAGAGTACAACCAAACATTGGGCTCACTGACCCCTCTCAACCTATTAACTCATCCCGTGTCGATGTCCAGATGTCGCAGTAGTTCGGAGTTCTGGTAGGTTTGTGGCCTGGTTGCTAAGTGAGAGAACGGCTCACACGATACCGGCTTTTGCACCACACACACATCGTCTGGGTCAACTCCGGTAACCGATCGGGTTCACGATAGTGGAAACCAACCAAGGTAGGCGGCTTTCATGGACTTGATCGGCTATGAGGTAACAGTTGTGGTGAGCATCCTCGCCGGCACCCCTTCAATGGTGAAGAGACTTGGCGGTAACTGATGGTCATGTGTGTGTTGCGGTACACCCCTGCAGGGTTAACAAAACTATTCGAATAGTCGCGTCCGCGGTTATGGACTACTTGGTTATCTGTGCTTGATTATTAGACAACTGCAACAGTTACTCTAAAAACTTGCCAAGATAAGTGTGAGTGATATGTTTGCTTTCTCGTGGGAAGTCGAGGAAGGATCCATAGTGGTGTATTGATTGGGATACTTGGTTAGATGGACTCGTGTATGCTTCTTACCTCATTCTGGTATTCGTAGTACAGGACTAGCCAAGTCAACGCTGGCACTTCAGCATTGAAACCCCACCTCCCTTTGCCTTGAGACTTGAGCATGAGTAGTATAGTTCTGATGTAAGTCTTGGTGACTCATGTTTTCTTATTTATGGTTTTTTAGATGAACCCACTGATCCCGAAGGTGGATTCTTCCTGGATCTCGACGATTGACTAAGCTAGTGTAATCCCAGACAGAGGTCTGGTCCCTCGTGGAGGGCTTGTTTATAAATAAGGCTTCTCTAAGACATTTGTTAAACTTGTCTGTACTCAGACCTAAGTTGCTTCCGCTTGAATGATGTAATTTTGGATCACAGTCTTGTGATATCTGTGTGTACTCTATATATAAGTCAATAAAGTTGTAAACTTTGTAGAGTTCATGCAATGTGTACCTGCTGTTTACACTGGACATGTATGATGCGTGTATGATTATAACGTGCATTTCTTAGTGTGGGGTTCGATAACTTAGTTGTGTTCTTGCCGGTGGTCTTTCATACACCAAGTGGGCCTTAGATGTGCACAACTTGGGGCATCGCGATGCGATTGCTCGTCACTCTGTCACGTGGCACACTTGGTTGTATGATTGAGCCCGCCCGAGATCCCGACTAGGTGATCGGGCTGGAGTTTGTTTATTTAAGTGTTATAATTCAATCGATAATATGGTTGAGGCGACGTGTCTATGAGTATGGGATTTCACCGCCCATAATATTTTACACTTGTGGGCGGACGATGAGGACCCATCTTAGTTGATCATCCGTCCTGAATGGGATGCCCCTCACGTTCGAGATTTCCGAGAGTGTTCTGTGCTTGGCCTTGTCTTCTTAGACAAGTTGGTACGGCTCTCGGCTCTCCATATGATTGAGTTGTGATAGGAATTACATATGCATATTCCGGGTCCCGACAGACTTGGTATCAGAGCAGGACTGACTGTAGGATTATTAGCCTTGGTAGAAGTCGAGTCTAGCCTTCTATAGTTATATAGATACTCTGGGTATATATGGGCACAACGTAAGGCTTCTTTTATCTCCTTGCCCTCATCGATCTGAGTTCCGAGTCACCCTCATCTTTTCTACGGGAAGATAGGACTAGGCTCATCTATGTATTACTAGAACATCTCGTTGATTGCTTCCTTGTAGCCGTAGCAAAGTTGTGTTCGGTTGTCTAGAGTTGTTGTGCTTCCTGTTTTGAGACTTCCTATGTAAGTGTTGTTGTCATGTTGTAAGAATTTTCACTTCTCTTACAATTACAGCCGTTATGCTGTCCGAGTCATTCCAGGTTTCTTCATAATCTGATGCATTTGCAAAATCTTTCTCTCTGTTTCAGATGGCAGGTCTTCCCCCTCGACAGGTTGTTCGTTTGACTAGGTGCCTCGATGTGCGTGGGCATCCATCCATGCTGACTGAGATGATGTCCTTCATTGGTTATAGATGGTATCCTGAGTACACAGTTGAGGAGTAGTTCCTTGACTTCAACCAGACTCAGTTCGACCGCATTGTCAGGATCTACCCGCACCACGTTGGAGTCACACAGCCTATCCTTTTTGTACATGGCATTGGGATGACAGAGAACATGGTTGTACAAGATGCTGCATATTCATGTATCACACTACTGAGAGAGGATCATGCACTACTTGGTGGGTCACCATTCCGCTATATCCCTACTGCACTTCCAGGAGAAGAGGGATATTACACCGGATTGTACTCAGATCACTCCTTGGAGGAATATTTGCTTCAGATCACCGCTCGACACACTTGTGATAGGGATCGTGATGCACGTGCCCTTCGTTTTGAGCTTCATGCCACCCATGCCCGTTTGCTGCGAGCACTTACACTCCTGGGTCCCTTCATGAGTGTTGGTTCTTTGGAGCATGATGTGATCTATCCTGTCAGGACGCATATGCCTTCTCGAGTTACTTGGCCCAAGATTGGGGGAATTTTTCCACCCCGTGGTCCTCTACTTCCACCCTACACTGGACCTAGGCCCCATCCTTGCCCAAATGGATATCAGGGTCCGCAGGCCTCCGTGTTTCCCGATGGTCACCTTCAGCTACCGGGTTACATGGGTAACTTCTATGAGGATTACTACGGAGATGAGATGAGTGAGACCGCCTGTGGTCTTCCATTAGTGAGGATGTAGTAGTATCTTTAGTATGATGTATGAAAGGTGTTCTAAGTTCCAGAGGCTTAGATAAATAATGTATAGGAAGTTAGAGTGCCTCTGAAGGATGTATCATCTTCATCAAGTTTGTATTAGCTTGGAGCTTGTACTAAAATGATGTATGGTTTGTATGACATCTTGTGTATATATGGCTTGTATGCTTTTATCACTATGTTGTCAAGATGAATACTTCCTGTTCTCTGTGATTCTTCTAGTACCTTCAATACTTTGTTTAGACTCTTCCAATCAACTCTGTTTGATTTTGATCTTATCCTTCAGGATGTCTCAAGGAACCTGTGCCCACCTTGGTTGTGCCCATGCTCGTGGGAATGATCCGGAGGAAGGAAATCTTCCACTGCCACCCACGATGGCTCAGGTTCTGATGGAGGTTGAAAGGAATATAAGGGACTCTCATCAGTTGCTGGAAACCATTGCCTGGAACACCACCCAGCAGTGAAATGAGTTGGTGTCACTGAATGACTTCATCCGGCTTCATCCCCCGGTGTTCAGCTACTCCACCGAGCCCCTTGATGCTCATGAATGGCTCCGCAACATCGAGCGCAAGCTTTATGCTGGACATGTTGCAGATGGTGACAGAGTCAACTATGCCACCTACCACCTTGAGGGTGAAGCTAGCTCTTGGTGGGAGAATTTCCTGAACATGCATCCAGCTGGACAGTTGACATCTTGGAATGAGTTTTGTGACGCTTTTCGCGAGCATCACATTCCTAAGGGACTCATGGACCGCAAGAGAGAGGAGTTCTGCAATCTCACCCAAGGAAGAAGGTCTCTCGATGAGTTTAGTCGGGAGTTCAACCGTCTTGCCCGCTATGCTCACGAGGAGGTCTCCACCGACTCCAAGAAGCAAGAGAGGTTTCATAAGGGACTCACTTCTGGACTTCGTCGTGAGCTCAATCTTCATGACTTCGCCATATTCCAGGTACTTGTCAACAAGGCCATCAAGGCGGAGGATATGAACACTCCCGGAGATTTCCGCAAGCACCCCAGAGATGATGGTTCATCCAGTTCAGGCCCTCAGAAGCGCAAGATCTGGATCCCCAACAACATGTTCTGCCAAAACAACCCCCCGAGGACATCCTTTGTGGCGCCTCGCCCGCTAGCTCCATTCCACCCCGCTCCACCTGGCAACCCAACTGCCTGCACTATCTTTGGAGCCTGCTACAAGTGTGGACAGGTAGGTCACTACTCTCGTGAGTGTCCCCAGAACCAGAATCAGAATGCTCCACCCTGTGCCGGAGGAAACCCCAATGGTCATGGCAAGCCACCCCCGAAGGTCTTCATCACCAAGCCCGCTCCTCCCGCCACTCGTGGCCGTGTGAAACAGATCTCAGCTGAAGAAATTGATGACACTTCTGACGTCATTCTTGGTACGCTCCCAGTCAATTATGTTCCTAGTTCCGTTATTTTCGATCGAGGAGTATTTCATTCATTCATGTCGGAAAGTTATGCACTTTGTCATGACATGTCCTTTGTTGAACTGTCCACCCCAATGATAATTCAAACTCCAGGGTCAAGACGGAAAACTAATAGAGTAAGCCATGGTAATCAAATTGCAATTGAGGGTTTAGTATTCCTTGCTTCACTTATAGCCCTCATGTCTTTAGACATTGATGTCATCCTTGGTATGGATTGGTTATCGAGGTAGAATGTTGTTCTTGATTGTAAAGCCAAGTCAGTTAAACTTACCCATCCTTCAAACCAGACCATTGATTACACCTCACCAATATCGAGAACCCAAATGCATTCTTTGAATGTGCTTCCCCTTACCGACCTTGAAGATATCCGGTGGTTCGTGACTTTCCGAATGTCTTTCCTGAAGAGCTGCAGGGAATGCCACCCGACAGATGTGTAGAATTCATAGTTGATCTTATGCCAGGCACCGCCCCAATTTCTAGACACCCATATAGAATGGCCCCACATGAGTTAGCTGAGCTTAAAATCCAACTTGAAGCTTTGTTGGAAAAAGGCTTCATCCGCCCTAGCTCATCGCCATGGGGATGCCCCGTTCTGTTCGTAACGAAGAAAGATGGAACTGAAAGGATGTGCGTAGATTATCGCCCGCTAAATCTAGCGACGATAAAGAACAAGTACCCACTTCCCAGGATCAATGATCTTTATGATCAACTTGCTGGACCATCTGTCTTCTCCAAGATGGATTTGGGATTAGGCTATCATCAAATCAAAATACGAAACTAGGACGTTCCCAAGACGGCTTTCACTACTCGATATGGTCTTTACGAGTTCACCGTCATGTCCTTCGGTTTAACCAATGCCCCCGCCACTCTCTCGTTTTGATGAATTCGATCTTCATGGAGTACTTGGATAAATTTGCTGTAGTTTATCTGGATGACATTCTCATCTACTCAAAGAACGAAGAAGAGCACACAGAACATCTTAGGCTGGTATTGATGAAATTTTGAGAGCACCGCCTTTATGCCAAGTTCTCTAAGTGCGAATTTTGGCTACCAAAAGTGACCTACTTAGGCCACGTGATTTTTGCAAAAGGCATTGTTGTGAATCCCGAGAGAGTTCAGGCCATCCTTGACTGGACTCCACCTGAATCGGTTAAGCAAGTTAGGAGTTTTCTTGGCTTAGCAAGATATTGTCGCCGCTTCGTTGAGAACTTCTCCAAAGTTGCAAAGCCTATAACTAAACTCCTCAAGAAAGATAAGAAATTCGAATGGACCCCTAAGTGCGAGGAAAGCTTTCAAGAGCTAAAGAGAAGATTGACTTCTGCCCCTGTACTTGCGCCTCCAGACACCAAAAAGGATTTCGAGATCTATTGTGACGCCTCACGGCAAGGGCTAGGGTGCATACTTATGCAAGACCGACATGTGGTAGCATACGCTTCACGCCAATTGCGTCCACATGAAGAGAACTACCCTACCCATGATCTTGAACTCGCTTCCCTAGTTTATGCCTTGAAGACTTGGCGACATTACTTCGTTGGTAATCGTTGTGAGATCTATTCCGACCACCAAGGCCTCAAATATATATTCACCCAACCAGATCTTAATATCAGGCAAAGACGCTGGATAGAGTTGATAAAAGATTATGACTTAGGAATTTCTTACACCCCAGGCAAAGCCAATGTCATGGTTGATGCACTAAGTTGTAAGTCGTATTGTAACAACCTCATGTTACAACATTATCAACCACTTCTTCATGAGGAATTTCGAAAGCTCCATCTCAAGATTTTTCCTCATGTCATTCTTTCTACCTTGGTGGCGAAACCAACTCTTGAGGATCAAATCATAGTTTCCCAAAGGCGCGCACGAGGTGTCGCCGGATCAAGGAGAACATTGCTAGCGGAGTTGCGAAATGTTTCTCCACACATAGCAAAGGAACGATATTCTTTGAAAATCGTTTGTTAGTACCTAAGAATAGGGATCTAAGGCTACTCATACTTAAAGAAGCTCATGACACTCCCCTCTCGATTCATCCCGGTAGCACAAAGATGTATCGAGATCTACGCCAGAGATTTTGGTGGACTAGGATGAAGAGAGACATTGCTCGATATGTTGCCGAATGTGATGTTTGTCATCGCATTAAGGCCGAACACCAAAGACCTGAAGGTACTCTTCAACCTTTTCCTATTCCCGAGTGAAAATGGGACAAAGTCAGTATGGAATTCATCACTGGCTTTCCAAAAACCCAGAAAGGAAATGATGCCATCTTCGTTGTCATTGATAGACTTTCCAAGTTGCTCACTTCCTTCCCGTTCGCGATTCTATAACTGCTAGCCAGTTAGCGGACTTGTATGTCTCTAGGATTGTGACTCTTCATGGTGTTCCTTTGGAAATCAATTCTAATCGTGGCAGCCTTTTCACCTCTAGATTCTGGCAAAGCTTCCATAATGCTATGGAAACTCATCTCTCCTTTAGTACAACTTTCCATCCCCAGTGTAGCGGTCAAGTTGAAAGGGTTAACCAAATTCTCGAAGACATGCTCAGAGCTCGTGTTATCTCTTTCGAGGAGAATTGGGAGAAGTCTTTTCCATTTTCCGAATTTGCTTATAACAATAGTTTCCAATCTAGTCTAAACATGACTCCCTTTGAATTCCTCTATGGACGACGATGTTGAACACCCCTAAACTGGTCAGAAACCGCTGAAAGACAATTATTTGGACCGGATATGATCCAGGAAGCAGAAGAGCAAGTTCGCATTGTTCGTGATCGATTGAAAGCCGCTCAATCTCGTCATAAAATCTACTATGATCGTCATCATAGGCAAGAAAGCTACAATTTGGACGAGAAGGCTTACCTTCGGGTTATTCCTCTGAAGGGTACCCAACGATTCGGTATCAAAGGAAAGTTGGCCCCACGTTACATTGGACCTTTCCGCATTCTCGCTAAACGTGGAGAAGTTGCCTACCAACTTGAACTACCCCCGCACCTTTCCCGAGTACATGATGTATTCCATGTGTCACAACTCAGGCGTTGCTTCAAGGACCCCATCCGCGAAGTCGACCATGAAACGGTTGATCTCCAAGATGACCTTTCTTATCGAGAGTACCCCGTTCGTATTCCTGATTCCGCAGAGCGTAGCACGCGTCGTCAGAAGATCAAGTTTTTGAAAGTGTAATGGTCACACCACTCCGAGAAAGAAGCCACATGGGAAAGGGAAGAACGTCTCAGTGACGAGTACCCCACCTTCCCCCCGACGCCTTTTGAACCTCGGGACGACATTGTCACCCTGGTCGCGCGCGACATCGTCTCTTACCAGTTTAAGGTTGTCGACGTGGCAAGCGGCGATAGAAGCATCTATGAGCGGCGAGTGGTGAGCAACTTCACCAACGCCGGTGCGGCAAGCGTCGACAGTAGCGCCAGCGAGCGGCGACGTCGTCGCTCGCCACTGGATTTTTTTGTTTCTTGATTTACTTAACGTTGGGGTGTGAGAAGCGTTACACGTGATTAGCAATGTCACAACCCTCTATTAGGTATGTGCTAGGAACAAATCAACCTTGCATCATGTCAAATTTTTTTCAAAAGAAATTGAAATGGGAGAAGGAACACCCCCAGATGAATTAATTCAAATGACCATTTTAAAAGTTGCTCCAAAAATTCCTTTGGTATTTTTGAAAAGTCCCATAAATGAGTGTGATCAAAAATCAAGTGATGTGGATCCAAACCCATGCTCATAGATTTTTCAAAAATTCTACCAAGGGCTTGGAATTAATTAAATACCCTTATTTAAATTTGAATTCAAATAATTCAAAAATGTTCAAAACTTGGAAATTTCTAGCTACTGGTCATGTAAGTCCATTTAAAAAGTATGAGCATTTAATAAAATGCTTAGCTATTTAATTAGCAAAGAAAAAAAAAATACAGAAAAGAAAACAGAAAGAAAAGGGAAAAGAGGCTTACGTGGTTTTTGGCCCAACTAAACCCCCTGACGGCCCAAGCCCGCCAAAATGCCCTGTCGTCTTCCTCAAGCAGCTCGGTGGCGAGGCGAGGACGTAGTGGAAGCCACCACGACGCCGAGGACATTCTAGGTGTCCTCTCGGGACATCTAATCGCGCCACGGCGACGCCCTGGAGACGCCATTTCCATTCCCCCTGGGAGCTGTCTCCTCTCTCTCCCACGCCGGAAAACCGCACCGCCCGAAGGCTTGTCGGAGCATGGCCGTGCGCAAGCGCGGCCAGCGAGCCCCTCAAGCCAGGGAAACGTGTCCTTCACCTCCGCTCTCGTCCACTTCGTCACCGTGAAAAAGTTGGGAAGCCCGGAGCCCCAAGAGGAAGTGAATCGTGTCGTCTTCTTCGTCTACGGCCGCCGGTCTTCGCCGTTGATTACTCCGTCGACAGAGCCACCCCGCCTCCACCGACTGTACCGATGCACTCCTCGCGTTGGGGTGAGCATTTACCCTCTGCTCCCGTGCTTTCCCCCTTCCTCTAAACATGGCCGCCATGGGAGCCGAGCTTCATCGCCGCCATGGCCGACCCCGAGATCGTTCCCGTGCTCCTTTGTCCGCACCATGTTGCCCATCATGCTCCTGGGCTCTCTAGGAGTCCAACGCGCCCACGAACATGTCTTCCCATGCACTGCATCGAGGACCTCTCCATTTCCATGTCACGGTTGTCGCCATCCTCAACGTCGGCGAGGCTCTGGTGACCCCCTTGGTCCCTCGACTCCACCTAGTGATTCTCGCGAGCCTTAGCTTCCCGTAGATGGTCTCGGCGAACAAAACGGTGACCGGAATCTCCATCCCGAGCAGCGCCGTTGCGGGAAATGGTTACCGGCGGCTAACCGCCGGCGAGGTGACGTGGCCCACGCCTGTTTAACACTAATGGCCCTGCTAACTACCCCTTGGGCCACTTACATGTGGGCCCAGGCTGCAAACTAACTACTGGTTAGTTTAAACTAACTGGGTTTAACCCCACTGACACTGACAGAGTGGACCCACCAGTCAGACCCCCCACGCCAGCATGACGCCAAGCTGATGCAATTAATCCTTTTCCTGTTTAAATTCAATCCAGGAAAATCCAGAAAATGAAATAAACTTTGAAAATCAATAACTAATTAATCCTAAGTCCAAATTGGACATATAATATATGTAAAATTATCAGAAAAATGCAAGGATTCTGAATATGCACTTTGTTTTCATGCTTAACCATTTTAAAATGCGGGGAAAGAAGAAAATGTGCATATGAACCCTTTTAAATTCAAATGTGGAGTTTGAATTTGCAACTCAATTGCAATACACTTCATTTAAATGGAATTGGCAACACATCAGCACCCCTTACACCATGTTATAACATTTGATCATGTGATTGTGCATTTTCATTTATATTGATCGCCTTGTTTGCTTTGATTGCTACCGGATAGAAGTGGAGCCGAAACCCGAGATCACCCCGGCAGTTGAAGATACCCAGTACGACCCTCGTCAGCAAGGCAAGAAAACCCCCATTGATCATGTCGATAAAATCCCAGTTCCCTCTCAGTCTCGCTTATGCATTATTTAGGATGATTACCATGATACGTTTCTACCGCATAGTTGAACCCATTCTGATTCATGACCTATCATTTTGTCACAGTAGTAAGCAAACCACAATCCTAGAAGATGTAGGAGTTGATTGATATCATGTGGCCCCTGCAACTGTTACTGCTTATTGCATGCTTAGAGTGATACAATGTGGTTACTGTTATGTGAGTCGGGATGGTAGTAATCATGATGATGATGGTCGAAATGTGTTGGTGAACGATAAGGCGTCGAGTAGGAGTACACAGTGGGTTGTCTCGTTGAACACTGCCGTAAGTCTGAGTTCTTGTCTGGTGATCCAAGATAAAGCGTACAACCACACATTGGGATCACTGACCCCTCTGAACCTATTAACTCATCCCGTGTCGATGTCCAGATGTCGCAGTAGTTCGGAGTTCTGGTAGGTTTGTGGGTTGGCTGCTAAGTGAGAGACCGGCTCAACCGAGACTGGCTTTTGCACCACGCACACATCGTTTGGGTCCACTTCGGTAAACCGACCGGGTTCACGATAGTGGAAACCAACCCAGGTAGGCTACTTTCATGGACTAGATCGGCTATGAGGCAACAGTTTTGGTGAGCATCCTCGCCGGCACCCCTTGAATGCTGACGAGACTTGGCGGTAAATGATGGTCATGTGTGTGTAGTGGTACACCCCTGCAGGGCTAACAAAACTATCCGAATAGTTGTGTCCGCGGTTATGGACTACTTGGTTATTTGTGCTTGATTATTAGACAACTTCAACGGTTACTCTAAAAACTTTCCAAGATAAGTGTGAGTGCGATGGTTTGCTTTCTCGTGGGAAGTCAAGGAAGGATCCATAATGGTGTATTGATTGGGAGACTTGGTTAGATGGACTCGTGTATGCTTCTTACCTCATTCTGGTATTCGTAGTACAGAACTAGCAAAGTCAAAGCTGGCACTTCTGCATTGAAACCCCACCTCCCTTTGCCTTGAAACTTGAGCATGAGTAGTGTAGTTCTAATGTAAGTCTTGCTGACTACGACTTTGTACTCATGTTTGCTTAATTATGGTTTTTTAGATGAACCCACTGACCCCGAAGGTGGATTCTTCCTGGAGCTCGACGATTGACTAAGCTAGTGTAGTCCCAGACAGAGGTTTGGTCCCTCGTGGAGGGCTTGTTTATAAATAAGGCTTCTCTAAGCCATTTGTTAAACTTTTCTGTACTCAGACCTAAGTTGCTTCCGCTTGAATGATGTAATGTTGGGTCATAGTCTTGTGATCTCTGTGTGTACTCTATATATAAGTCAATAAAGTTGTAAACTTTGTAGATTTCATGCAATGTGTACCTGTTGTTTACACTGGACATGTATGTTGCGTGTATGATTATAACGTGCATGTCTTAGTGCGAGGTTCGATAGCTTAGTTGGGTTCTTGCCGGCAGTCTTTCATACACCAAGTGTCCTTTAGATGTGCACAACTTGGGGCATCGCGATGCGATTGCTCGTGACTCTATCACATGGAACACTTTGCTGTATGATTGAGCCCGCCCGAGATACCGACTAGGTGATCGTACTGGAGTCTGTTTATGTAAGTTTTATAATTCAATCGATAATATGGTGGAGGCGACTTATTTATGAGTATGGGATTTCACCACCAATAATCATTTAGACTTGTGAGCGGACAATGATGTGGCAGCCCGGCTCAGAGGACTGGAACGCCCCGTGCTCCAGCCCAGAGATCAAGTCTTCTGGAACACGACATTGCTTGATATAGAACTGAACAACTTTCTATTACCAAATATACGGGTACAAAGGGGTTTATTACAACGCTGGCGGAGCGAGACGGAGAACAAGCTAGCTCCTCAAGCTCGCCACGGATCTACATCAACTAGCACACTAATACTCTAGCAGCGGAATGTAACTCAGTAGAGGAACACCGATGACGGTGATGAACTCCAATGCACAGGGACACAGGATGGGAAACCTCCTAGCTCGCAAACACCAGGAACGTCGTCCTACGCATCCAATGTGTGGCCTGCAAATCTGGCATGACACGCCAGGTCAGTACATCGAATGTACTTCCAAGCTCACAACAACCATGCATCACGGAAAAACAATAACATGGCAACAGGTTAAAGTATGTTAGTGAATTAAACAGGTGAGCATCAACATCATGCAAGCAGATAAACATCAAGCATATTATTAGCATATTATCAGCATTTTATAAACATTAAGACTAATGCACAACCAATCATCATTTAAAGTCAAATGGACCCCACATGATCACCGCTTGACCATGAGGCTTACCTCGGAGTCCTTACCAACTCAAGCACCGGTCATCGCATGACCATCAACATACCTGGATCGTTGCACGATCGTTCAATGGGTTAAGTGTCCTCTGTTACCACCCAACCAATCCAATCATCGTATCAACTTACCGTGCTCATGCAACCGAACTCATGTTGATCATGTGTGACCTACTGTGAACTGTGTCCATTACCGTGGACTCGGCTATTCGAATAGATTTGTGTGACTCTGCAGAGTTTGTGCACTTTATCCACACTATGGAGCTCTTCCTCCATCCAGTAACTTGGAACTTGTACCACAGGAACCTGCAACTCTTACCATAGGAGTGGACTAGGACTCCTCCAACGAGACCGACCTACCGCGTGTCTCCCTTACCGTATCACCCGACATACTTCGCAAGTCATGCCTTGGGTAGCCCCGTGTCCTCTAGACACACCAGCCATCGCATGGCAACTGACCATCGCATGGTCCATAAACTTGTCCCACTCGGGGACGGGATCCCAATAACATAACCGGCTCTCAAGACTACCGCCGCTTACTTGGACAGGGTACCGCGCGTGCGTAGCCTTCCCTCCTTGGTGATACGCATAAGAGAACCCACCGACAGACCGAGCCAAGGCCTCCCCATCCAGGCGAGTGTGGCTGAACAAGATGAGCTCAGTTCGGTGGAACCTGATCAACTTGGCGCGGGACACATCTCCGACATCAAACACAAGCATCAGGTGCAACATGAGTATTTAAACTAATGGCCTTTCAATGTAAGTGGAACAAGCCAATATAAAGTCACAGTCACATCATGATTCAAATCATATTTTAGTTGATTAACCTAGTTATATAAACATGATCGAGATCTTATCATGCAACATGGCAATATTAAGATAAGCAAAGTATGATACGGTAACAGCATGGTTAAAACTTATCATGAGCATAACATAGCACATCATGTATGAAAGAATATGGACATATCAGAATCATAACATGGTCAATCATGGCATGGCATAATCAAACATGATATAGTTATATGGCATCAACAAAGTGGTCCAAGCATATGAGCATAACATGATCAATAAGTATCAAAGTAATTATTATTCATCGAAGTATAAAGCATGTTTTAAAACATGTCAAAGCTTTGAAAATGTGGAAAGGGGATTGTGGCTTGCCTTTCACCAGAGGAGTGTTAAATACTCCTGGTCTTCGACATCACCCAAACCCTGCAAAATATTTTGAAATAAAGCAACGGAAAAAATTCAAACACTATCTTTTTCTTGACCAGAAAATAACAACATAAAAACATGGCATGAAACCTATGCCAAACTGAATAGGAGCTCGATACAAAAACAACAAAAAAAGAATCGCCTCGTTTGGACTTACGGTTGCGGAGATACGAGGTGGAGAAGATCAAGGCTGGTTTTTGGTGGAAATACGCTTTCTAACAGAGAAAGCACACTTTGGCCCACTGAAGAGAGAAATACGCTTCCAGGGGAAAGAGTATTCTTCGCCTGAGCAGAGATAAATACGTTTCCCAGCCGGGGAACGCGTATTACGCGGGACTGCACCTTCACTTAGAGGAAAATGGCCCGGGGTCGCTGACGAGCGGGGTCCGCCTGACAGATCTTTCTCTTCCCCTGTTTCCTCTGCTTCTTCTTCCTCCTGACGTGGAGCAGAAGAGGGCCACGGGACGCGGGGCGCCGGCGAGGGAGAGGAGCAGGGGCGAGCCCGCCGGCGAAGGGGCGCGGGGCACAGCTCGCCCGGGCACGCTCGCCGGTGCCAGCAGGGGCACGGGGCGGCCTGCGGTGGCGCTCTCCTACGGGCCGGGAGCACGGAGGCCACGGGGGCCTACAGGCACAACTAGGCCAAGGGGGGGTTCGAGGGGCGGCTACGGCGGGGGCTCTGGAGGTGGAGGAGGCTCAGGTGGCGGCTAGGGAGGAGGGGGATGCCGTGCTGGCCCGAATATGGGAGAGGGCCGGCGGCAGCCTTGGTGACAGGGGCGACAAGGGAAGGACGCCGACGACAAAATTTACAGGGCCGAGTGGCTAGGGTGGGGGGTGTGGGAGCTGGTGGTGGTGCTAGGACGCTCGGGAGCGTGCTCCTTATATAGGGGGACGGCGGATTCGAGCTCGGGCTGCGACAAGCAGGGTGCCGCCATGGCGTGGATGAGCTGGCGAGCATCGAGTAGGTTCGGGAGAGCTCGGGAGGGGGTGGCGTGGAGCACGCGGCGGTGGAAAGCCGTGCAGCGCGGAGGGACAAGGTGCTGGGCGACGAAGCGCACTGGTGCAGGACGTGGAAGCGTCGGGCACGCGCGGAGCGCGACCAGAGCATGCCTGTTGCAGCCTGGGAGCACGGCCACCAAGGGGAGATTCATCTGGGGAGTGTTTTATCGTGGCCAAACATGTCTAGGGGAGGGTCCTTCGAGTGCTGATCATAGTGGTCTGCTTGGCTGGCCAATTGGTGCACTGTGGTGAGCTCTATCTCAAAGAAGAGTTGGATACAACAAACTTGGAGAAGAATCCTAGCTTACATTGTGGTGGGTGAGGTGGTGCCAGGTTGTCTCAATGTCTTAGGGTTGGAAGGACTATAGTTCTGTGGAGTTTGGGGTCAAATGGGTAAATGCACATGGTACTTCCTTTGCAAATGCACCATGGTGGCAGGAGGTGTTTGTACTGTGGTATGGCTTGCACATGGCTCCCCTAAGCATGATGTTTGGCTGAGATTAATCATACATTTGGGTGAGTAGGTGTACCAAGTTTTACCTCAAATGGAGCAATGTAGCTAGTACTTCCTTTGCAAATGTCCAAACAGTCCAGAATGAAAAGTTGAAGCTAGCAGCTCATAGGATTGATGGAATCTGCTGAAAATAGGTGGAGTGAGGTTATTTGGTGTCTTTCACATGTGTGTAAAATTTCATGGCCATTGGACAAGCCTAGGTAGCACTTTCTTCACAAGGTGTCCTGCTGACCAGAAACTTAAACATGATGATGCACACACATGGATGATGGGATTTGGCTAAAACTTGGTTTAGTGGAGTATTTGGGTGTGGGAATAGGTACAAAATGTTTCAAGGAAAATGTGATCCCCTATCATGCACTTGCTTCACAATGCCTCCTTGCTGCATCCAAACTTTGGGAAATTATTGTGGGAGTTTGGCTAGGCAAATGATGGTGGAATTTGGTGTAGGCCAATGATATGATCATATGAGATTGCACAAAAAGTTTTACCAGAAATGGATCAAGAGAAATGGCACTCCCTTCACAAAGCTCCAATCTGCCCCCACAGACAAATGAATTTTTCTAGAGGAAAAATCCACTTGGGCCATGCAATGTTTTTGGAGAATTTGGCAAGATATGGCATCAAGGTAATGTGTTAATTATTTGGGGATTTATGGAGCAATATAAATATGGGTTGCTTCACAAACCTCAAATAATAGGAACATCCCTTTTATTGGAAAAGGAATATATGGTTTGAATAAAGGACAACACTACCTAGCGGCGCCGCACCTAATACACAACTATGCAGCGGTTGAATCCATTAGCAAAGATGTGCTAGCTTTTGTGGTTTTGATTCTTTAAAAAGTTTTATTTCTCAAACCGTTTATTCAATTGACGATCCGTTTTCATCATTAGTTTTTTCGCGGCGAGATGTTCGAAACTAGATCCCATGTCGGTATGTTTTGGAAAACTTTTTGTTTTCATCATTACTTGCCACATTACTATTCCTGATAATTATTCATAGAGTTTCCAGATTATACCAACTTGGTTGTTAAAACACTATACACTAACACACATAAATTAAAAACTTGTTTTGTGGTATTTGTATGTGTTTCTCTTTAGAATCACCTAAAAAAGCACTCACACTTGTCATGTTATTTATACCGAATGATCATAATGACTTGTTGTGCTTGAACGATTGGTTACCGGTTTACTTATGTTCGGTTGTCGTATTCTTTACATCTAATTGCCATGATGGTTTATTATTTTGCCAGTTTTATCAGTTTAAGTTGCCATTTTATTTTATCAGGTTGTATCCTAAGTTAAGTTTGCGGAACTATTCCTTAAGCAACTATGTACAAATATTTGTGGCAATAGTCGCGATAAAAATGGAAAGTAGGGTGACCTAATCTGGCAACTGACGGTGACAAAAAAAATTCATCGAAACATATCAATATGGGATCTTGTTTCGAAGCCCTCATGAAAACAAACCCAACGGTAAAAACGGAATGCAAATCGGAATAATAGTTTGTAAGATAATTCATTTAAAAAAAATAAAAAAACGTATTTAATGCGAATGATGTCAACGTGAGGTGATAGTTTTTGCATGCAATCTTTACATGCTAGCCGCCGCACCACATTGGCCCTGTGCGGCGGATCACAGTAGCTTTTCCCTTGAATAAAATGGTGGCTTGGATGGGATGGAACAATGGAATGACATTGGAAAGGTTTGGAAACAAGGGCTACTTGAGCATGGAAAGAAAATATGCTCAAGTTTCAAGTCCAACGAGGTGCTCAAAATCAAATTCAATAGAAAATCTAGACATAAATAAATAAAGTTTTTGGAAAAAGAAAGTTCCAAAATCCAGGATGTCACATATGAGGACCCGTCTTAGTTGATCATACAGCCTGAATGGGATGCCCCTCACGTTCGAGATTTTTGAGAGTGTTCTGTGCTTGGCCTTGTCTGCTTAGACAAGTGTGTACGACTCTCGGCTCTCCATATGATTGAGTTGTGACAGGAATTACATATGCATATTCCGGGTCCCGACAAGCAATTAGCTTTATCTATGGCATTTAGAAAACTAGCATTCCCTTACTATTTGTATTACTGGTGGCATGGATGGATGGCATGTCATAATTTTTGATCACTGGCGCAATATTACTGGTGTCGTGTGCCTACGCCAGTAAGACCATTTTTGCATGCTATAGATGAGTTTTATCTACTAGTTGTAGCAATGGAATTCCTCCTAAATCTTTCAGTACCACGGTGTGAAAAAAATCTAGTGTTGCCATCACCCACCGAGAACCATCTAACGGTACACCTCTTCTTCGAGTAAGGTTTCTTAAAGTTCAACAATTTCAGCATATGTTTTTTCTTTATAATCCTAAAATTATGTTCAGGCAGAGAGCTTAGAGATACCTTGCTCCAATCCTTTAACGCATATATGAGATTCTTGAGATTCTACTGATTAAATAGGCTAGGAGCATAAAAGTTTTTGTTCCAGGAAGAAGAAACAATATCATGAAAACCTTGATGATGATACGCGAGAGATGATAACGGCTTCTCGCCCTTCGTTGGTTAACCCAAGTGGAAGGTGAGATGTAGCGTAGCGGCAAGTTTCCCTTGGTAAAGACACCAAGGTTGAGTATCGACCAGTAGGACTCCAAGATCGACAAGTAGGTGGTAAAGTGAACAATGTCGCCGTTCACAACCTTAGGTTGCTTACTTTACCTGGACCTGCACACACAACAAGTAACTTTGCTCCCAACGAGGTTCAGAGAGGTTGTCAATCTCTCCGGCCTTGTTGTTTACAAAGGATCATATGCAAGGGATAAAGGATAATAGTGACTGCAACTAGAAAGTAAAAGCAGGAAGTAAGTTGAGCGTGTAAACAGTGATGAGAATATGGACCGGGGTCCCATGATGTTCACTAGTGATGTCTCTCTCCCAAAAGATGATAAAACTGCTATGCGAGGTAAACAAATCACAGCTGGGCAATTAACATGATTAAAAACGCACCGCAATGCTAACTATGCTACAAAGAAATGAAGAGGCTCAAAAGCATGGGCAGTACGCCAAAATAAGTAGAACGAAATCCATCTGCATCTACTACTAATCATCCACCTTGAGATATCTATCCAGAACATCTCACTGGTATTAAGTTGCGAGCCCCACCCAAAGTGTAAACCCAAAGCAACAAACAACTGCATTAAAATGACTTTGTGTAAAGTAAACAGTCCTTGAAACCGCGGTTACGAGCACCGTTGTTTTCCCCCTTGTGGCAACAACACATCCCCTAGACTCATGTTTCTGTCACTCAAGCTAGTCATCAGGGGGCATGAACCCACAATCAAGCATAACGCTCCTTCTTGGAGTCACTACCTACTACTTGGCCAAAGCAATAAACAACAACGGAGAACATGCAAGAATTTTTCAAGAACAAATATATAAAAATAAGAACCAAATATACTACTCAATCAAAATATGAACATAGTCCCATAATCCATCAGTCCCAGCAAACTCAGCATAGCAACAACAGAAAGAATTACATATGTGCCTTGATCATGTAGGGCAGCTCACAAGGTCTAATCCATGAAGAACAAAGAGGGGATGAGAACATCACATAGCTACTGATCATGGACCCATGGTCCAAGGTAGACTACTCACGGATCATCCGGGAAGCGTCCCTGGTGGAGGAGAAGCTCCCAGAGGTCAATCCTCCCTCCGGAAGGGTGCCGGGAAGAGGTTTGTTGGCGCTCCCGATCTTGGAAGCGTGGCGGCGGCGAAACAGAGGCGAGATCGCGAAAAAGGGTTCTGTAATCAGGGTTTTCACGACGGTAGAATAAATAGGAGCCAAAGGGGGGCACCGGGGGTGGTCCCCGTCGCCTAGGCGGCCTATGGGCGCGGCCTCCCCCTAGGCCACGCCGTGTGGCCGCCTGGGTGACAGGTGGCCCCCCTCCGGCTCTCCTTCGGGCATGTGGAGAATTCCGGTATGCTGATTTTTATATATTTTTCCCGGATTTTTTCTGGCACTTTAAGTAATGGAAAAAACTAAAATACAAAAATAGCAGAAAACAGAAACTGGCACGGAGGTGCTATGAGTTATTAGGTTAGTCCAAATATGATCAAAATTGTATGAAAGTGTATCTAAAACATAGCAATATCACACAAAACATGCATGGAGCAAGCCGAAATTATAGGTACGTTTGGGACGTATCAGATGCTGAATCCAGAAGTTTTAAAATCGGAAGAACATACTTTTAGGAAAGATGGATTCAATTGTTAAAACACAGGGGTATGATCAGATACATGTTTACCTAAAGGCATAACTTTAGTGTTAGGGTAGCTAGCAGTCAAGTTTATAGAGATGAAGTACCAATCAAAGTGCTCCAACAGTGGACTAGATTGCATGTTACTCCAAGTAAAGGATCCTCCCTTGATAGGTAATTCCATTAAAGATTAATCTCTAATAAAATCATTAAAAACCAACATATCTGTAGCGTTACTACCAGGCTTGTTGTGATCGTCAAGTGCTCTAATATAGTTGAAGTTCCCAACCATCAACCAATCTTCAGTACATGGGACATCCAAGCTAAACAACCAATTAGTAAATGTGACACAATCATGTCTCGAACAAGGCCCCTAAATATTAACTAATTGTTCCAAAGAGCAACATGCACATATTTAAATTTAATCCAAATAGAAAATTGTTCTTGTATAATAATATCGTCAAAAAACATAGAGCTATTCCAAAAAGTGAGAATTCCCAAGTTGCCCCCTCGAATGTGTTGCGTCTCGTAGTAGAAAAATAATTTTTCTAACTAGCGTCACCGATAACATGGATCTATCTATTTGTATTACTGTTACGGAGAAGCTATAGTAACATACCTCGGGTGTAGTCCGTTGCGCGGGAAACGTTCATGTAAACGTGGTTGATGAAGCCGTGTAGCCTTTACAGTCTCTCGGCCATAGTAGCACTCTGCTGGGTGAGAGTGTCGCACGTGAAGCACCTTGTAGTACTCGTATATGTATGGAACACGATGACAAGATCCTTTCTACGATCCAGCGAAGGTTGCGGAAGGAGACCTCTCAGAACTGGAGTTTCAGCAGCATGACATCGTCCGTATGGTGGAGAGTACCCAAATCCCAGTGAAAGCTCCAAACAAGGGGAGCCCAATGAGGGAGGGAATAGAGAGAGAGAAATAGAGAGAGAGAAAGACCGGAGAAAACCGATATCAAATCCGGAATAGTATGAATTTCCTACAAATTTCTGGGTATTAAATAAGTGCACCCTCCAGATCTATATATGAGAGGGGGAAGGAGTCAACCCCTCCTCCCTTAGCAATATAGGACTAATCCCTTTGCTAAGGGGGAGGTGGCCGTACAAGGGGGGGGGTGACGCCACCCTCATGGGCCCAAGGCCCATGACGCCTCTTCTTCCACTTTTTTCCTTTTTTTTTCTTTTTCCTCCTTTATTTCCCCTAATGGGCTTCTTTCATAAGTAAGGGCCATTGCACTTTTTAATTATAAATAAAATATTTTTAATTATTAATTCACTTAATTAATAAATAAAACAAATTATTACTATTCCCAATGCTCTAGAACTTCTACAAGATCACTCCGAATGTCCTTCGGACCAACACAAATTTTTCTGGTATGTTCTTCTCTCTTCTCCGGTAACTCCAATAGTTCTGAAACGGTCTGCAATATTCATCGAGGCCTTAAGTGTGTTAATGTATAGTCAGATAATATTCCAGACATGACCAAGACTTAGGCTCCAGTCAATGATCATTAGAGGGACCTGGATGCCCGTAATGACCACCTGTGCATTTCAGACGTTAACCGATTGAACCGTAAATGTTGTATTCCATTCCCTTTGTCATGTAATACGAGATTAGTCCAAGATTCGATCTTCAGCATCACGATGCCTAGTTCAAACTCGTTGATAACAAACCTACTTTAATCTTCCTGTGATATTTCGTCCCCATGACGTAGCACGCGATGCGCAGCTTTATGGACGTAATCTCATCGAGTGGGCCCTGAGTATCTATCCGTCATGCGGATTTCCAAATCCTGCTCTTGATCCAACACTCCTCAACATATAACATCGGAATACCCAAGATGCACTTTTATGGTCACCCTATTACGATGTGAAGGTTGATACACTCAAAGCATCCTTCAGAGATAGCAACAATATGTGATCTTGCGGTCTAAGGAACAGGCTACCACATTCATTAATTACAACATTGAATTTTCATGACTTGATCATGTTGCAATGCTTACGATAGGTAATGTTCATCACATCATTCATCTAACGAAGTGACCTCATCATCAATTGACTTGATTGTCCATGATCGTGAAGCCCCGATCATCAGTTGACCATGAACTAGTTATCATGAGAGGCTAACTAGGAACTCTGGTTGTTTCTATACCACACATGTATCATTGTTTCACTAATACAGTTCTAGCATAGTATGAAACTGGTTATGAACTTATTTAGATATATGATAATAATCTTTTATTATTTTCCTCTAGAGCATATATCCAATAGTCTCCTACTTGCACTAGAGTTCAAATAATCTAGTTTCATATGTCTACAATCATAATCACCTTATCATATAAATGTTTACCGATCATGCTGCTCATGGAAGAGGTTTCGTCCATGATTTGTATCCATTCAGATTTGTATGTGCCTTTGCAACCGATATTGGTCAACTTGCTTTGACATACCACTCATTATCATATACAGTTTGGATTATAAGTTTTCCAGAAGAGTGAGACTTTTATTTCACAGTATTCTCTAATCACACTTTGTTCAGTCCCAAAGACTTTCCATAGTTATGCATACTGAAAAATAAACTCAGGTAGAAGTCCTAACTTCTCATGCTAAACTTTATCCATTTTCTACATCTTTAATCAAATTGATATCTTTATAGAGTTTTTATGATGTGATTCGTGAAACTCTGGTTACGTCTCTTTCAATTCTTTGGTGACATATCTAATTATATATTGACACATAATGAGGCTTGAAATCGTAATCCACTATTACATTCAAGCCTATTATCCTTACTATCACTAGTGCAAAGAGGGGCTAACACGATACTTCTTTCCCCGTCCCTTGTACGAAAATGTTTGCAATGCTATCAACGCAAATGGTATAAATAAAAAACTATTTGGGCTCAACTGAACCGTCTGGGAAACATACCCGAAAGGCCACAATTAGTGGGTGATGTAGGGCTGACGGGTGTTTGAAAATCAATCTAGGATGTTTAGGGCAAAAACCCACGGTTGCATATAAAGGACCGCCTGCCTGTCTACGCAATCATTCATAGTTACTGAAATGTTTGGAATGCCTAATCTATTAGGCACGCTTCGGAAAATCCTTTCGTGTGTGAAACAAGGGCTAACGATCCATTCACACAACCGTCTGCATGACCAGCTAGAACACCCACGGTTGCAAAGAATGAACCGCTAGCCCATCTTCACAATCATTTGTATTTACTTAAACGTGTGGGATGTGTAATCTATCAGGCACATTTCTGTAAATCTTAGTGTTGGTTATGCACGGAACACAGTTCCTAAAATCAAGTGTTTTGGATTGCTCCTTAGAACACCAACAGTTCTAAAAAATGAATAGTTACCTTAGTAAATCAAACATTCTGAATTAAAACATGGTGTGCGAAGTAAAACATATCAGAAACGTTTCAGAAAATCTAAGGGTTGGTGATGCACGACACACAGTTCGTACAATAAACTGTGGGTTATAATAGTCGCCCGGTGACGAGGATGGACCTCGGCAAATCCCATGGTCAGGGACCCTGGGTTAGTCATGAGAGGCACAGGTTGGACGATAGCTCGTCGGCTAACAGGAGGATACGTTCCTGCTCGATATTATTGCTTGGAGATGCGATTACAGGGGAGGCCAAGGCTAGTGCGCACAAGGCTAGGGTTATAGATTGCGTATTGGATGATCTTGACGTCTCCCCTCCTAGCCTTTATACAGTCGGCCAGGTCTTGGGCAGTCCATCCTAGATTGTAGATAGTATTTCCTAACCTAAGCTTGCCTTGTACGCCAGGTTTTAAGACTTCCTTATTAGTCATGGACTCCTACGTCGGTACCACTAGTGGGCCAAGGCTGGACCTAGGCGGCATCTTCGTGGGCCTTCTGTCTTCGGGTACATCGGGTAGGCCCATCCATAGGAGTCGTGGGGTCACCCCCTCGTCAGTATCCCCCGAGTGCCTGGGGGGCTCGGAGAGTCGCGCAGGGACTCGAGTCCATTCTTGCGTCATTTCGATGTATGCACGGTTCAACCGCGGGTCGCTCGCAGTCTAGGGCCATGAAAAAACCTGTTTCGAGGGAAAGCTAAGCTGAAAGGGCCCAAGGAGTCGACTGGTCGAGCCTTGGTGAATTGTACTAGTGGAAAATACCGCAGTAGCCCAATCAAACTCACGTCCCTCGACATGAGCTTGGAACACTGGTGTCGAGAAAAAGTCATGCCGCTGTAGGTCTTACAGTGATCAATTGCCGCCAGTAAGGTTCGTAGCCTAGGCGCGTTCGCCTGGCTTTTTCTATCATGCAATCGCATGGGAAAGATTGGGAGTGAAATCGCTCTGCGGAAAGTCCTAGCCCGGCCGATCTGCGCAGCGGGGTCTTACCTACACGCTAAGCTTGCGTGGCATCTGGGCATAGTGTATCGTGTTCCAGGAATATGTATTTTTTATCGAGGCACGGAGCCTAGTTTGTAATGCACCCACTTGGAATAAACAATCAAGTGAGTTGTTTCAGCGTTCACTAGCGGAGCTTTGTCGAGCGCTCGGGCGAGGAGTAATGTAGAGGAGTACTTTCTCGGGAGGTCTCCGAGTGCTCGGGTACTCAGAGTTCTGCGAGTAATCAATCGAGTATCGCCTTTGCTCTCGGGGTGAGGGAGCACCCGATACTCTGGGACCAATCGATCTGGTGAATGCAGGTCTGCTTATCTTGTGTCGTGGTGAGGGAGCACCCGAGACTCTCATGGGTGCGAGTAATCACCCGAGAACATCTTTTCTTTTAGTTGAGGGAGCACCCGAGACTCTCATGGCTGCGAGCGAACACTCGAGCACGTCTTTTTCTTCTAGGTGAGGGAGCACCCGAGACTCTCATGGGTGCGAGCGAACACTCGAGCACGTCTTTTTCTTCTAGATGAGGGAGCACCCGAAACTCTCATGGGTGGATATGCTCCCGATGGGAGTTAAATATATTTAAAAAATGTATTTGAGTCAGTAAAAACGGTGCTTGCAGGCTGCATTTTCTTTTGCTCTGCCTCTTTAAATTACCTCTTCTTGGTAAGGATAACGATCTTCTTGCTGGAGGACTGTCAAAGATGCTCTGTCTGCGAATCGTCATGTCTTCATGACCGTTCATAATGATGGCCCTTGTGGTGTGCTGCAGCCGCCTGTTGAGTTACCGATGCATGTATTGAAAACGCGTGAGATTTGACGCATCCAGCGCACAGTGCCGCCCGTGTGAAGGCATCTTTTTCTTGGAATTCGAATCGGCCGGCACGCTTGGTCTTTGAATTAATTTCTCCCGTCGTCTGGGCTTCTGCGTGCTCTTGGGTTTGTGCTATAAATAGAGCCCTCTTCTTCATCTAGCAGTAGTGTTCGTCCTCTGACCATCTTCTCCTCTTCTCCATCTTCCTCTTTCTGTTCCTCTTCTCATGGGGCCCAAGTGAGGTGCAGGTATGACTGGCCGCGGCCGTGTTCGCCGTGGCCGCGGTGGTCATACTCCGCGCTATTCTCGCGGTAGTCGTCGTGATGCAGCGTTGATGCCTTCCTCCTCTTCCTCAGAGGAGGGTGTTTGGCGCTATGACTTTCTTCTACGCGTCCATGGCCGGAACGCTGCTCGCATTCTTCTTCCTTCTGCATTTGCTGCCATTGTTTCTGAGCGTAGCCTGGATGGTCTGCTTCTTCGTCTTCAGGGGTGCTCTCGGCCTCCTTCTTATGTTGAGTTGGAGACCGACAACTCTCGCTTGATTTTCCTCGGTTTCGGCTGGAAGTCGTTTTCTCGGCGTTTGAACTTGCGTGATGGTGACACTCTTTTTTGCTGTTTCGACCGCGAAAGTACTCTCACCATTCGTGCTTTTGACCCGAGTGGAAATCACATGGACCCGTGCTGGCAGGAGACGAGCAACGACAATTCTGGCAGGTCGGGCTGTCCTACGCCCACGTCTTCAATGGCTTCATAATCTGGCGACTCCTCGGGTGGTGATAATGTGCCTTCGAGCTCTGAAGAGGACCTCGATGTCAAGCCAGCCATCAAGTGGGCACGCCAGGCGACCTTGTAGAACTGGAGGCAGCGGCGTCATCTTCACCGTCAGCACGGGTGGAGCTGGAGAAGAAGCTGGTGGAGCAGGAGAAGAAGCTGGTGGAGCATCGTCTTCGGTGCTCCGCAAATAAGTCGAGCTTCACCTTTTGTTATGTCATTGACATCATGAGCTGGCTGCTTCGACTCCTCCTTTGTCTGTGATGATGCTCGTTGTCTTAGTGCCACTCATCCCAGCATGGGCACACATGTAGAATTCGTAATTCCTTGGGTGACTGATGCTGTAGGCTTATCGGCTGCTTGTGTCTTTCGTAACTAGGTTAGTTCTCCATGTAATGAGGATTGCCTTCAAGTAATCAGAGATGCCTTCTATCCAATGTACTTCGAGTCTTTTGTACTGAGAATGATCTTCGGGTCCTTGTAATGCGAACTGTGTTTCAGTCTATGTAATGGAATCTGTCTTCGAGTCCTTTGCGATGTGATCTATCTTTAAGTCTTTCAACGAGAGCTGTCTTCGAGTCCGTCAAGTTCTTGTACTGTGGGTTTTATCGGGTGCGCGACAGCTCTCCCGATGGGAGTAGCCCCCGAGGCTACGTTCGAGTCGGAGAGTAGAACGTAGGCTGAGATTTGTTTCCTTTGTCGTTTCTTCTGTTAACTGTCGTCTTTTATCGGGTGCGCGACAGCGCTCCCGATGGGAGTAGCCCCCGAGTCTTTAGGTGATCGTTGGCGATCAAGTGAAGACTGAAGGATTGTCTGTGTCCTGTGCTCCATCCATATTTCTCCAAAGTGCTTGGTGTTCCACCTGGTTGTAGCCGTGTCCTCCCTTTGATTCCAAACGGTTTTCAGCAGGTGGCGCCTATCGGGGGTTTTTGCTTGGACCTATTGATTTACGAGCTGCGCGGGGGATGATAGTGTTTCTTCGGGGGAGGTGTGCTCGAGCCCCCCGGGCGCTTTTAGGTAAAGGTTGTGTGAGCGATGAAAGCGTGTCTAGTGCTCGAGCCCCCGAGTGCTTTAAGTAAAGATCGCGTGAGCGACGATAGCGTCTCTCGGGGGGAGTTTGTGATCGAGCCCCCAAGTGCTTTAAGTAAAGATCGCGTGAGCGACGATAGCGTCTCTCGGGGGGAGTCTGTACTCGAGCCCCCGAGTGCTTTAAGTAAAGATCGCGTGAGCGACGATAGCATCTCTTGGGGGGAGTTTGTGCTCGAGCCCCTGAGTGCTTTAAGTAAAGATCGCATGAGCGATGATAGCGTCTCTCGGGGGGAGTCTGTACTCGAGCCCCCGAGTGCTTTAATGAAAGATCGCATGAGCGACGATAGCGTCTCTCGGGGGGAGTCTGTGCTCGAGCCCCCGAGTACTTTAGTGAAAGATCGCGTGAGCGACGATAGCGTCTCTTGGGGGGAGTCTATGCTCGAGCCCCCGAGTGCTTTAGTGAAAGACCGCGTGAGCGAAGATAGCGTCTCTCGGGGGGAGTCTGTGCTCGATCCCCCGATTGCTTTGGGTTGGTAGCATTTGGGCAACATCATTTTATTGCGTCGGACGGTTACATGAGTCGCTAGTCGAGCCTGACTGGTAGAGACTTATGGGTAGAACATGCATATGTTCGCTACGTTCCATGGATTTCCCACGTCCTCGTCAGTCTTCGGGTTCTTCAGTCTATAGGCGCCTCCTCCTATGACTTCTGAAACTGTGAACGGTCCTTCCCATTGGGGGGCAAGCTTGTGGACTTTATCTTGTATGAGCCGTAGGACAAGGTCACCTTTGTTGAAGGTTCTGGTGCGCAGGCGGCTGCTTTGGTAGGTGTGCAACTTGTCCTGGTACCCCTCTGACCTTGCTAGGGCCGTGTCTCTTGCTTCGTCTGTTGTGTCCTTGTCATCCTGCAGTGCTTCTTCTGTTTCCTCTTCTTCGTACCCCGAGATCTGGGGTGCCCCAAATTTGAAGTCATGTGGTAGTACTGCCTCCGCCCCGTACACCATGAAGAAAGGTGTGTACTGGGTTGCGGTATTTGGGGTAGTGCGTAGGCTCCATAGTACTGCAAGGAGTTCTTCTACCCAGTTGCATGCGGCCTGTTCGAGTGGTGCCAGGAGCCGTTTTTTGATTCCTCTGCATACTAGGCCATTTGCTTTTTCCACCTGGCCGTTGGACTGCGGGTGCGCAACTGATGTGTAGTTGATTTTGATGCCCATTTCTTCGTAGAAGTTCTGGAATTCTGCCGCTGTGAAGTTCGTACCGTTGTCCGTGATGATGTTGTGTGGTACCCCGAACCTGAAGATGATTGATTTGATGAAGTTGACTGCCGTGAGGGCTGTTGAGCTGGTGATGGGCACTGCTTCGATCCACTTGGTGAACTTGTCGACTGCTACGAGCAGGTCTGTTCTTCCTCCCTTTGATGATTTCTCGAGTGGGCCCACCATGTCGAGTCCCTAGGTGGCGAACGGCCATGATAGTGGTATGGTCTTGAGTTCTGAGGCTGGAGCGTGCGGTCTGCTGGCGAATTTTTGAAAGGCAATGCAACTCCGCACGATGTATTCTGCGTTTTTCATCGCAGTGGGCCAATAAAACCCCGCTCGGAATGCTTTGGACACGAGCACTCGACTGCTCGCGTGGTGCCCGCAGGTGCCCTCATGGATTTCGAGCAGTAGGGCTTTGCCGTCTTCTTCGTCGACACACTTCTGGAGTTCTGGGTGATGCTGCGCTTGTATAACTGTCTGTTAATCACTGTGAATCCCTTGGATTGACGACTGATGCGCCGAGCTTCTGAGACGTCTTGCGGTAGCGTGCCTTCGATTAGGAATCGGAGGAACGGTTTTGTCCACGCTGGTCCTTCGAGTGTTGTTGGATCTGTAGGTTCGACCACTTGGCTGTTGTTGCCTTCGGATGGACTTGCGGATGCCACCTGTGCTGGCTCAGTGGTGTCTTCATCTACAGCTGCGTCGGGTGCTGCTGTTTTTACCTTGATGGATCTCTCGCTGATGCTTTCGAGGAAGATGCCGGGTGGTACTGGTCCTTGAGTCGAGCCGATGTTTGCGAGTTCGTCGGCTTCTGTGTTTTTTGTTCTGGGGATATAATTGAGCTCGCAACCGTCGAAACTTCCTTCGAGCGTGTTGTAGAGCTTATGATAGGCCGCCATGTTGTCGGCTACTGCATTGCAGTCTTTCATCGCCTGCTGGACGACGAGGTTGGAGTCTCCATAGATTACGAGGCGAGTGGGACCGCATGTTTTGGTCATGCGCATGCCATAGAGCAGTGCCTCATATTCGGCTTCGTTGTTGGAGGCATGGCTGAAGTTGATCTGGAGGACGTATTTGAGTTTCGTTCCTTTGGGGGAGACCAGAACGACTCCTTCTCTGTGTCCTTGCTGTCTTTTGGACCCATCGAAGAACATTGTCCATGAGTTCGATAGGTCCGGGGGGCCTGGTGTCTGGACCTCCGTCCACTCGACCAGAAAGTCTGGGAGTACTTGGGCCTTGATTGCTGTTGGGTGCTTGAACTGCAGGTCCCGCGGGCTGAGCTCAATGTTCCACTCAGCGACTCGCCCAGTCGATCCGGGGTTGTTGAGGATGTCCGCGAATGGTGCGCTGCTCACGATTGTGATAGGGTGTTCGTCGAAGTAGTGCGACACCTTTCTTGAGGTCGTGATGATGGCCAGTAGTAGCTTCTGGTAGTGCGGGTACCGCTGCTGGGATTTTGTCAAGAGCATGCTGAGGTAGTAGATCGGCCTTTGTATGCTCTGGACCTTGCCTTCTTCTGTGCGCTCGACGACGAGTGTTGTGCTTACCACACTGTTGCGTGCTGCCACATAGAGGTATAACTTTTCTTTTTCTTTGGGTACCGCCAAGGTCGGTGGGGTCGAGAGTGTCTTATTCAGGTCCGCGAATCTTTGCGGGCTTCTTCGGTCCACTCGAATTTCTCCCCTTTTCCGAGCAACTGGTAGAATGGCAGTGTGCGCTCTCCCAATCTGCTGATGAAACGACTCAAGGCTGCGAGTCTTCCGGTGAGCTGTTGTACACCTTTGATGTCGGTTGGCTCCTGCATCCTGGCGATTGCTTGAACTTTCTCGGGGTTCGCTTCGATTCCTCGAGCGGATACCATGTACCCGAGCAACTTCCCGGCTGGGACGCCGAATGCGCACTTCTTCGGGTCGAGCTTGATTCTGTACTTGTTGAGCGCTGCAAAGGTCTCGCGCAGGTCGTCGAGTAGCGTGTTTGCACTGTAAGTTTTGATGACGATGTCGTCCACGTAGACTTGCACGTTTCTTCCGATTTGCTCTTTCAAGCAGGCTTGCATCATCCGCTGGTATGTGGCACAGGCGTTCTTGAGTCCGAAGGGCATTGTCCTGTAGCAAAATACGCCATAAGGGGTGATGAATGATGTATGCTCTTCGTCTTCTTCCTTCATTCTGATCTGATTGTATCCTGAGTAGGCGTCGAGGAACGATAGTAGATCGCATCCTGCTGTCGAGTCGATTATCTGATCTATTCTTGGCAGGGGAAAGTGATCCTTTGGGCAGTGTTTGTTGACTGGCCCGTAGTCGACACACATTCGCAGCACGTCTGTGTCTTTCTTGGGAACCAGCACAGGGTTGGAGATCCAAGTGGCTTTCTTCGTCTCTCGGATGAATTGGGCGTCGAGTAATCGGTTGACCTCCTTCCCGATTGCTCTGCGCTTGGGTTTTGAGAATCTTCATAGTGCCTGCTTCACTGGCTTGGTGTTTGGCTTGATGCGCAACGCGTGTTCCACGAATTCGCGCGGTACTCCTGGCATGTCGGCTGGGCACCAGGCAAATATCTCCCATTCTTCACGGAGGAAAGCGATGAGGGAAGTCGCTTGCTTTTCTGGGAGGTGGGCGTACACGCGGACTGTTTTTTCTGGGTCCGTCGGGTGCACTTGGTGGGTGACCGTGTCGCTGTTGATCCTGAAGTCCCGCCCATATTCTTTTGACTCGCGTCGGCTTGCTAGCAGAAAGATACTTTTTCTGTCGCCATGGCTATTTCTGTGAGTTCTTTCTCGGCTTCGAAGGTGTCGGACACTTTGTGGAAATCGCGATCACATTGGTCTGATTTGGTGAAGCTCCCGTTGACTGTAATGACGCCTGCGGATCCTGGCATCTTGAGTTTGAGGTAGGCGTAGTGCGGATCCTCCATGAATTGCGCGAATGCTGGTCGTCCCAGTATGGTGTGGTACTGCGACTGCCAATCGAGTACTTCGAACTCGAGGGTGTGTCTTGCGAAATTTCGTCTGCTTCCAAAGACAACTTCGAGCTCGATTACTCCAAGGGAAGTAGCCACTTATTCTGGGACTACTCCGTATAACACGGTGCTTGATTTCTTCCATACTGATCGTGGGATTAGCATCTTGTGTAGGGTGCTGACGAAGATTATGTTCATGTTGCTGCCTCCGTCCATGAAGATTTTGTCCATGTCGTACCCTCCAATTTGAGCGTCGAGTACTAGGGGCGCGTGGCCCGGCCTTGGGACTGCAGGTGGGTGATCACTCTGGTCAAACGTGATGCTGGTTTCTGCATCGTGTAGCTGGTAGACTTCGACTGTGTTTAGGTTCTCGGCTGCTCTGGCTTGCAGGGTGTAGGCGTCCTGTTGGGATTGCGATACCCTGCCTTCTTGGATCGTGTACACCTGTCCTTGAGTCGGGTTGGAGCGTCTTTTGGGACTTGGAGTCGGCGACTGATCGGTTCGTCGGGTGCGCTTTGCTTCTCGCTGTTTTTCCTCCTTGAGGCTGTCGGCGAGTTCGTTGAACAGGCGGCAGTTTCCCAGAGTGTGGCCCGATCTGATGTATCCCCGGTCGTCTTCGAAGCAGTGGATCGTGCAGGGTCCTTCTAGCTGCTCCCTGACCATGAGTTTGCTGGATCCGGCGTGCCATTTCCTCCTTGAGATTCGGAAGAACAACGCGTGATCCGCCGGGTGCTCGTGGACTCGTGGATCGATTTCGATCCCCACGCTCAGATTATGGTTCTTTATGAGGTTGGAAAATTCGTCCGGTCTTCGATCTGGATCGTAGTATTCGCCGGTCTGAGTCTCAGAGTCGCTGCCCTAGCGGGCGGTAGATGTCCGCGCGGCGGCGGGTTGTCGAGTGGTCGGCGATCGTGTAGCTTTATAGTGCGACTCGTCGACTGCGGTCTCTTCGTAGAATCCTCGCGCCTGTCTTCTAGGTCGTCGATTTCTTCTTCGTTGGCGGTGATATTGACGATCGCTGATCTCGAGCTCGGAGTCGGCGTCTTGTTGTGCGGCGGGTGCCTGGGTGGCGGTGGGTCGTCGCGTGGTCGGCGGGTCCTCTGCTTCGTGTTGTAGTTCATCGATCGGGATCTCTGCGTAGAACCCTTGCCCCTTTCTTTTGGGTCGTCGATTTCTCCTCCGCTGGCGGTGGACTCGGTTGCCGCCATAGTACTGGTCTGGGCATAGCTGCAGGCCGAGCGATCTCGATGGGACGGCAGGGATGTTTTCCGTGATCTTGAATTCTCCGGGTGGATTGGATCTGGTTCTTGCTCTTGAGTTGTGGCTTGCTGAAGACGGAACCGCCGAGATCGTGATTCCAACCTGTGTAGTCCCCACGGTCGGCGCCAATTGACAAGAATGGACCTCGGCAAATCCCATGGTCAGGGACCCTGGGTTAGTCATGAGAGGCACATGTTGGACGATAGCTCGTCGGCTAACAGGAGGATACGTTCCTGCTCGATATTATTGCTTGGAGATGCGATTACAGGGGAGGCCAAGGCTAGTGCGCACAAGGCTAGGGTTACAGATTGCGTATTGGATGATCTTGACGTCTCCCCTCCTAGACTTTATATAGTCGGCCAGGTCTCGGGGAGTCCGTCCTAGATTACAGATAGTATTTCCTAACCCTAAGCTTGCCTTGTACGCCAGGTTTTAAGCCTTCCTTATTAGTCGTGGACTCCTACGTCGGTACCACTAGTGGGCCAAGGCTGGACCTAGACGGCATCTTCGTGGGCCTTCTGTCTTTGGGTACACCGGGTAGGCCCATCCATAGGAGTCATGGGGTCACCCCATCGTTACCCGGTCATGCGGTCATTTTCTTGGTCAACTCCCTTATCTTCTATGCGAGCCGCACATTCCTACTCCTACTACACAATACGCGTGAAGTTGGCCGACGATTGTGATTTATTGAGCAGTTCCTCCCCTCTTATACACAAACTACCCATTCCATTTCCACTACTCCAACTCTTTCTCTCTCCCCCTCTCTCTATCTCTGCGCATCCCAACCATCCAGACCTCGATCCACAGTTCGTCACCCCAAGGCCATGGCTTCTTCAACGCCCCCCTCTAAGCGTGTTAGATATAGTAGTTTCCATATCCGTTTTATTCCATTACCCTATCTCCTTTTTTGCGAGGAAATCTTTCTCTTTTCTGCTATAATCTTTCTTTTCACATTGTTTTTTTATTCACATCAACATACAGGTCTGGTGGATCTGATTGCCAGGAATATCACCTGGGCATCATCAATGAGCTATGTAAAGCATTGGACAAGAGTACAGTGAATGTCACGGTTGCATCTAGGTGGCCGAAGAGAACATGGATGATGGCATTGCTGCCAGGGAGCATATTTTGAAGCAAGCGGATGATTCACTCGCAACACTTCAGACCTTGCATGAGGATTTGAAGAAGTCGGTGTATGTCAACATCAACCTTGCGCATAAAAATGCGAGCCTGGATCTGGAGCTCAACCGAGCGCGTAGGGAAACATTAGTCCTTCACGCGGAAGACCTGACGGAGAAGAATGGATCATCAAGAGGGCCAATGCAAATGGATCCCTGGAATAACTTTGTGTCTGTTTTAGTTATCAAAATAAAAGACTATGTTTATGCAGATCAGAATGTGTGTGTGTCATCTTATGTTGCTCTTAACTAAGAACTTCTCTGGTCGATCTCTAGCGCACTAATGAGTAATTCCAGTCATGTTTATATATGTGTGTGTATTACTGCAATTTTTAGATTCCTTCTTATTGATCAGAAAGATCAATCTCATCACATTTGTCTTTGCGACTCACCCGCAAACTTAGAGAATCCTCATAGAGGTATCTTCTAAAGGAGATGTTACTCAGGCTCAAGCTGAATGCCTTAGCAACAGACATGTTTTTTTGTTGAATGAAAGATCAAATAATCTAGGGTAGGAAACTATAAGAGGTTTATTATCACGCCACAGGCCCTCTCAAAACATGTGGTATTGCAACTTTGTCCTACAGGCACTACTGCAAAGAGGGGCTAACAAGATACTCCTTTCCTCATCCCTTGTACGAAACTGTTTACGATGCTATCAACGCATACGATATAAAAATAACCGTTTGGGCTAAACTGAACCGTCTGGGAAACATACCCGAAAGGCCACAATTCTAAAAATTATTGCGTGGATGATGTAGGGATGACGGGTCTTTGAAAATCGGTCTGGGATGTTTAGCGTGAAAACCCACGGTTGCATATAAAGGACCGCAAGCCCTGTCTACGCGATCGTTCATATTATTTGAAATGTTTGGAATGACTAATCTATCAGGCACGCTTCTGAAAATCCTTTCGTGTGTGAAACAAGAGCTGACGATTCATTCAAACAACCGTCTGCATGACCAGCCAGAACACCCACGGTTGCAAAGAATGAACCGCTTGCCACATCTTCACAATCATTTGTATTTACTGAAACGTGTGGGATGTGTAATCTATCAGGCAAGTTTCTGTAAATCTTAGTGTTGGTTATGCATGGCACACAGTTCCTAAAATCAAGTGTTTGGGATTGCTCCTTAGAACACCAACGGTTCTAAAAAATGAATCGCTACCTTAGTAAAGCAAACGTTCTGAATTAAAACATGGTGTGCGAAGTAAAATATATCAGAAACGTTTCGGAAAATCTAAGGGTCGGTGATGCACGACACACAATTCATACAAAAAACTGTGGTTATAATAGTCTCCTGGTCATGCATTCATTTTCGTGACCAACTCCCTTATCTTCTATGCGAGCCGCGCATTTCTACTCCTACTCCTACTACACAGTACGCGTGCAGTTGGCCGGCGACCGTGATTTATTGAGCAGTTCCTTCTCTCTTCTACACAAGCTTCCCATTCCACTTCCACTACTCCAGCTCTCACAGACTCTCACAGTTCGCCACCCCAAGGCCATGGCTTCTTCAAGGCCCCCGCTAAGCGTGTTAGGTATAGTGGTTTCCATCTCCATTCTATTCCTTTACTCTATCTCTTTTTTTGCGAGGAAATATTTCTCTTTTCTACTCTAATCTTTCTTTTCACATCGTTTTTTATTCACATCGACATACAGGTCCGGTGGATCTGATTGCCCGGAATATCACCTGGACATCATCCTTGAGTTATGCCAAGCGTTGGACAGGAGTACAATGAATGTCACGGTTGCCATCAAGGTGGCTGAAGAGAACATGGATGACGCCATTGTCGTCAGGGAGCAGCTGCTAAAGCAAGAGGATGATTCGCTTGCAACACTTTGGACCTTGCATGAGTAGTTGAAGAAGACGATGGATGTCAACATAGACCTTGCGCATAAAAATGCGAGCCTGGAGCTGGAGCTCAACCGAGCGCGTAGGGAAACATTTGTCCTTCGCGCAGAAGCCCTGACAGAGAGGAATGCAGAGATGCAGAGGATCATCCAGAGGGCCAAGGGAAAAGTAGCCATGGAATAACTTGTTGTTTGTTTTAGTTATCCAAATAAAAGACTATGTTTATGTAGATCAGGACGTGTGTTTCTTCTTATGTTGCTCTTAACTAAAAACTTCTCTGGTCGATCTCTAGCCCACTAATGAGTAATTCCAGTCATGTTGTGTGTGTGTACTACTGCAATTTTTAGGTTACTTCTTATTGATCAGAAAGATCAATCTTAGAGAATCCTTATAGAGGGTTCTTCTAAAGGAGATGTTACTCAGGCTCAAGCTGAATGCCTTAGCAACAGACATGTTTTTTGTTGAATGAAAGATCAAATAATCTAGGGTAGGCAACTATAAGAGGTTTGTTATCACGCTACAGGCCCTCTCAAAACATGTGGTATTGCAACCTTCTCTTACATGTTTCCTACAATTGTCATATAAGAGGTTTTCAACAGCCAACAAACTTCTCCAAAAGTGTGAATCACCATCTTTGATGCAGATTTATTTTGTTGGAACATTAATTTCAGTATTGATCATATACCCTGACCAGTGATCAACATATGCATGATCACCGAAAATATTGAATAGATATTTCAAAAACAAATATATATATATATATATAGGGTGGGTCTATTCTAACAACACCCCTTAAGACCTTATTCTAACAACATTTGGGCTTATTCTGCCAACACCTCCGATCTAACCCATCTGACTAGACCGCACCGCACGGATAAAAAAACAACCCCACCCTCCTTCTTCCACTGTCCACGCCCCCACGCACGATGCTCCCACCTTCTTCCTCCTCCAACGCCTCCTCTGACCCCGTCCCCTCCTCCTCCCACCGGCCACGACCCGGCACCTCCACCTCCCGCTGGCCACGACCTCTACAGCATCCCCCTGCCACCCACAATCCCGGCGCGAGCCCGACCACTTCTCACCTTCCTCCGCCTCCCCTCGCCCCCACGATGGTACTCCCCCTTCCGATCCGGTCGCCGCGGGGTCACCGCGCCGTCTACGGCTTCGGATCTGGTCTCCCATGGCCACCTACCACGTTCATCCACGTCTAGCGTGCCACCCGTGTAGCTCCGCTGCGGTATCCCTCGGACCCGGCCACCACCACTGCCCCCACCATATCCGTCTCAGGATCTGCTCCCCTCACAGAAGACGATGGCAACCATTAGTGGCAGGGTGCGCGTTGAAGGCTGTGCCTGGGTGTGAGAGGCGCCTGTTAGGTAGGGCAGAAGGGGCGTCGTGGGCTTCACGGCGGCTGGATCCAGTGATTTCAGCCGGCAACAAGGCTTCTGTTGGCACACCAGCGATATATGCACCATGTTAGTGGGTGCATATACCTCCCGGTTTTGTTCCGGTTCATCCGTTGGTGTCCGCATAGTTCCAACAACGCGTGCAGTTCGGTTTAGCATTGTATTGATTGCAGTTTGTTGCAGCACTATGAAGAGTACTGTGAGTTTGGATATGCAGTGCGCTGGCGACCGGTTTGCATTTCACAGAAAATTTATGGATTTCTTTAAAGTTTATTTGTACGATGGAGAAAAAAGAAGAACCATTGCGGTTCGGTTGGCATGTCATGTAGTCTAGAGATGATGTAATTTTGATGTGCGGTTGTTCTATGGAAAACAATTCTTAGAATGATGCATTTCTACTGTAGTGCGCTTGCCCCGGCGGATGCAGTGCACTTCATTGATTTCAGTGTGCAATTATCTTTTATTGTTATTTGCAGTGCTAAGATGAATTTACAAAAAATATATGCAGTTCACTCGCCTCTTCCTTTGCGGTGCACGCTCGTTGATAAAAAATGGTGTTAAAAGTTAAAAAAAGTGCAGTTCTCTCTGTTTATAAATGCAACCGGTGCCCGTCGTATGCAGTTCGCTTCGTCAATTTCGAATTCGCGAAAGAACACATGCATTCTGTTTGGCGATAATGCAGTGCGCTTGCCAGGCCAATGCAGTTCGCTTCGTCGATTCCGGGTACGCGAAAAACAGTTCCATGGTTTAGTAAATTTGACGTAGCTTTTAAACCGTGATGAATTAGAGAGTGTATTTTTCAAGGAAATGGAGAGCCTCGACGATATCTATCCAATGGTGTGTCAATTGCATCGATCGGACGAATGAATCAAACGAATTTACGTGAAAAACGCCCGCTGTCCACAAGAGGGCAGCGCCACGGTTTTCGAAATTCCTTTAAAACAGTGAAGAATATCGAAAAATGTTCAGCATATGGATTAATATCCTACTCTATACGAATCCAACGGTGTATTATACGCATCGATCGGACAAGCGGTTAAAAAGTTATACTCTCTACAAGATCCGCCTCTGAAAAACAGAGTGTGCCCGTTTTTTTGCGGCTAGATTTGTCTCAAATCCATAGTGAATTAGACAAAGTGTTCTACGTATGAATGGAGCGCCTGATCGATATCTTTCCAACGGTGTATCATTTGCATCATTTTGATGAACGGTTGAAGAGAAATCGTGAAAATACTCCCGCTGTGAAAGTGGGCCGTCGCACCGTTTTCGAAACTGCTCTTAATCCGTGAGGAATTAGAAGAAGTCTTCAACATACGGAAGATGATCCATTTCAATGCGAATCCAACGGTGTATCTTACGCTCAATTCCGATGAACTGTTAAAAAGTGGAAGCGAAAGCGGTACATGCGGTTCTCTTTTACCCGAGTTGAAGTGCTCCGAATACAGCAGTGCAGTTCTCTTTGCGATACGATGCAGTTCAGAATGTTGTCAGAATAGTTATTCTGACATAGACCGACTGTATATATATATATATACGTATATATATATACGGCTGTATATATATGTATATATATTCCGAACTGCAACAGAAAGCTATGCGCACTGCTTCTGTATACGGTCATGAACCGCATTCGAGGTAATGGAGAACTGCATCAACGGTGTTCCGTTTCCGACTAGATTTGATATTTTCGTTAGTTGATCTTGCGCCCATGATGATCCGCGATGATGTATTGTGTGCTAAAACGCGAAATTTCGCGAAAGAATCGCCGGAATCGATGTAGGTAGCGGAATCGTCTCGGTTCTTCGTCTCGAGCAGTGCCCTGCCATCGTTTTCGCGGGGTACACGCTCAATTACGTCTCAAATTCATTCTGTTTGTAAGATCGCGAATATGTTTGTGTCAATCCGCGACGAATTGAGTTGCTAATTCGTTCAATTTGTTGGTTAATTCGGCGATTTTTTGCACGCGGGCGAAGAACTCTGCCTCTCAGCCGCGCGATGCGTGGGGACTTTGATGCGCGATTGCTTGTTTTGATGCAGTGCGTTTCTAACGTTGGCGTTTTGGATGCGCGAATTGCGGAGAGGAACTAGGCATATCGAGTTGTTATTTATCAAATTTGTTTTTGACTTGGCACGCTCAACCAGCTGCAATTATTTACTATATGAGATGCATTTGATCATTTTCCAGCACTGCATCTGAGTATATCTTCTAACTGCATTATTTTTTGATTTTGCATCTTTTTTTTCTTGTCGTCAGTTGTGTATATATACGGCTGGGTCCATTGCCACCCGTCATATCTTATCTGCGGCGGCCAGCAGATAGTACCCTCCCCTCGCCCCACCCCACCCTCGTGTTCCCATCAGATCCGTGTTCCTCCCCCCCAACTATATCCTTTTTCCCCAAGCAAAATGGATTGCTCGTGCGGTTGCTTAGCAAGGACGGAGCCCATGCTGGAGACCTGCGTGCTCTCTGAAGGTCTGGTTCTGAATCACAAGCAGCGACACAGCGCTCTCTGTTCCCTTTTGTACTCTCCATTCATTGGATTCAGAGCTCCATTCGTCCACCAAATGACCCAAGTTGATGTCAATGATTCATGGGTATGGATGATTCAGCGCTTGTTGTTTGTGTGTGTAGCCCCATCTGATTAATGCAGTAGTCTTAGTTTATGAAGAAACATATTTTTTCGCAGCAGCAGTAGTGAACTGCTTTCATATAGATCTTTATATTATGAAGATTTCAGCAGAATTTAGTTTCCGAAAGAAGCATTTTTTAATTTTTTTGTGTTAGTTTAAGTGAACTTCTTTCATAGACAGGGTTTTATATTCGTTGAAGAAACATTTTGCTGAGCAGCACTAGTGAACTGCTTTGATATATATCTTTCAACAGAATTAGTTTGTGAAGAATCATTTTTTAATTTTTTCGCGTAATTTAAGTGAACTACTTTTATATAGAGATTTTTTATTATGAAGATTGTAAACAACATCATCTGTTGAATATTTCCTGTGTTATACTTTATTTATAATTTTTTTTTGTTGTTGTTGTTGTTGTGTAGAAATTTCCTTCTGGTCTAGTCAGGGTTTCGGAAAGTTGTGTTAACCTGGTCTTTGATAGCAAGAATGGGTATCATAATGTTGACGTCATGTACTTTGTTGGCTCTGATGATTGTTTGGTTCTCAAAGATGGCTGGAAGGAATTGGTGGAGGAATCTGGTCTTCAGGCTGGGGATGTTGTCATGGCTATGTTTTATAGGCATGCAAATTGTTTGGAAATCAAGTTAAATTCGCTTTAGATCAGTTCTGTTGTTTTTAGCAGCTGCGTGAAAACATTTCGTTGTAATAATGTGCCATACTGTGTGGCATCTAGGTATCATGTAAGTTTGAACGGCGAAACAATCTTTCGGAAAAGGCAGTGAAACATTCTATTAATATTTTGTCAACTTTAGATCAAAATGGCACACGTTTCCTGCTTGATATGTTACCTTCTTTTTCGACAAGATTTATAAGCGAACTGCTTTTAGGAGTGAACAAGAGTAGAAGTGAACATCATTTGAAGATATATACAGAATGGAAGCACCCACATAGCTTCATTTTTCCAAGCAGACCACACACGGAACTACAGTTCTAATAAAAGAGGACTGCATCAACCTGTGTATGTGAACCACTTCGATAACACATTCAGAACTGCAAATTGTTCATATATACAAACCAAGGGGTTTCTGTTCTCACAACAAGCAAAGTACATCATCAAGCAAACCTAAACAACTCAAGCAAATACTGTTCCAAAGCAAACTACAACGAAAGCAAACTTTTCTTGACCTATGCAGAAGGAAATAACTCGAGCACTCGTGACATGAACCGCTTTGGTTTTACCAGCATATGGACTGCATCATCAGTTCCACTCGGCCCAGCCGGAGGTGGAAGGTGATCCTGCGCTCCCCTTGCCCCAGCTCCCCTCGGGCGCTTCCTGGTCCGCTCCTTTATAGCGCATGTGAGGCCGTCCTGCACTGTTGTGATGCGGTTCCATATCTCGAACGCATCGTAGGCATCCTTCGCAGCATACTCAATGTGCTTCTTTGTGAGAATTCCATTCCACTGGTTGTGCTCTTCGTTTTTCATCTTGGTCTTCAGGACCGCGTAGTAGTCGTCGATGATGGCGGCTGACACATCGCCAAGTGAGTCGAGCTCCTTCGTTCCTTCAGGCACCCTCCAGTTCTCCTGAACGTCAGTGAAGTTGGATACGTACAGGTTGCTCCGCAAAATCTTTGCTTTGTCCCGGTCTATGCAGAAACCGGCGAACTCGTACCTACGTGGACCACAAGTTATTCATTAGAGAACTTCATACAGACGGCAAACAGAACTGCATACAGAGTCAAGGAGATGTCCACAGGCCTGCAACTATGTATTACACCAGTATAAAAGAAGTTCTTACTTCGAGTTGGTGAGGAACTTGTCGAAGGCGATGCATCTCTCGCCCATAGTAGCGCATACCTGGAAAAGGAGCACCGCGTGATCCTTGCCTATTGAGAGCTGAATCGGGGCGGCGTCCCTCCTATCAGGTGTGTACTCGACGTCGATGCCGACGATCTTCTGGCGGCGGCCCTGCAGAGCTTCCTTGTACTTGTTGATGTACATCTCCACGGTGCTCACGTCGTTGGTGCAGACCACCGTGAGCACCGTCTTGCCGTGCGCCTCGACATCTTTGAAGATCTTGGTGAACGGCATGGCTGAAAAGAGGAGGAACAGTGGGAGGAAGCATAGTATTTTATGAACAATCAAGCGTGGGAGCCCGGAATTTAAAGGGGAGCGGCAGCAATATCTGCCCAGCCCACGTTCTTCTTCTCCAACCGGCACGGGGAGTGGGGGCGATCGTGGTTGCGCCCATTGGGATCGTGGTGATCGTGGCCTTAGTGCTTTCTTGAACCGTGCAGATAGAGGAGCAGGGCGCGCGACGCTTTGATTGCGTCTGGAGATCGTGGCCCCGTATTTTTCTGGGGCGGCTCTTAAACGAAGCAACTGAAGAGATTGTAGGTGAACCACACCACTTTTCGTAACCGAACTGCATCATCAAAATAGATCGAGCCGTTGTTGGTTTCTGTATATGACTTGTGGGCCGATAAGGTAGAATTTTTTATTTATGTATAACGCGCGTCGCTGACTCGTAGGCTCGAAGGGAGTCATTAACCCCCCGCCTCCTCTGCTTCTCTCCGTCCCCTCCTCATTCTCCCCCTCGCCCCCCGCAGGGAAAAAACCCGGCTCGTTCTCGCGGCAGAGAGGGACAACTCCCGCAGCCCCCACCGTTCGCCGCCGTCTGCTGCGCCGTTGCCCTGCTATTCCGCCGCTCATCACTGCGTCCCACGGTTAGCCCCTACGGTCTAGTGGCTCCATAGCTATTCTCTCCTCTCCGTCGATTTCGTTGCCGAAAATCGTCATCGGCGTCCCCGATTTGTTTCTAGGGTTAGTTTTTGGAGCGACCAACTTCTTTTGATTTTTTAACTATCGTTTTCCAGGCTAGAATCGCAACATGCGTTTGTTTTTAAGAGAAGGTTGTGGTATTAGCGTCCTTGAAATCCTAGCAATGTCCACCTAGGGTTTTTTATCTGTACGTGCTCAGGTTTTCTTTTCTAGGGTTTGATTATTTATCTGTTGTTGTTTGCAGATTTAGCATGGCCTCTCCTACTAGAAGAAGTCCAAGGTTTGGAGGAAATTGTATGTGAACTGCTTTCCCATATCATTTGTTCTTTTTTCTTTTGTCACTATGCTTCAGGCTGATTCTTTTATCTTTTTGTTTATAGGTTCTTCATCACCCATTGATGTCTCACCAATCAACGCGGCCGCTCCATCTGGTAATTTACAATGTCTCCTTTGCCCCTGTCGCCATAAGGTTGTTAGAAAAATCGCAACTCGTGTCAACTTTTTGCTCACCAGGAAGAAGTGATAAAATCTTATAGCACCTTCCTTTTGTTATGGGAGAACTGCATTATATATTTTACTTACAAACCTACATGTGTTTAGACAAGTTTGTGAAATTGATATGAACTGCAGCTAGTTAATTGTTTTAATTTTATTGTCTTGGAATGAAGTGCAATAAGTTTTTTCTTTTTTTATATGCTAATGAACTGCATCAAGTTATTGTGTCTCCATAAATCTTTTATATTATTTTTTGGTAAAAGTGCACTGCATTTATGTACATTGCCTTTTTTGCCATATATGTGTGGCCCAATTTATATGAGCTGTATTTAGTTTAGTTTTTCCTCTCACACACATACTTTCTTCTACCTACAGTTTTATGTCCTGGTGGGTCTGGTGGTGGGGGTGTTAACTATTTGATTACCCTTTATTTCTCAGCCGATGTTGACGGCGACGGGACATCCGGTCTACCCAAAATTAGCGATACTCAGTCGCAATCTGTTGATGGCACAAAACCAGTGACTCAGGATTGAATGGTGCTCGATCAGATTGCAGCCGACAATGAGAGGAAAAGGAAGAAAGCGATTGCGCTTGCTAATCGTTTCGAGAAGGAGCACAAGGCGAAGCAGGATCAGAAGGCGAAGCGATTAATGTTTGATGAGGGAAAGGAGATAGGAAGGAGGATTGCAGACTCAAATAAGTCTGCTAAGTTTGCCCCTTCAAAGAATACTGTGAAGAGAAAACTCAACACTGTTGCAGAGGAAGGCTTAATCTCTCCACGGCGCAGTCCCCGGGTTGATTACTCAAAGAGGCCCAATTACGCCGAGGTTCAAAGAAAGCGGCCAAGTGCTGACGATTACTCTGGTGTTGATTTTGATGGCCCATCCAAGCGTGCACGCTCAAAGGCAGCTGCAGAAATGCTTGACAACGACTCTAGTGAGGAGGATTCCGACGGGGAGGATATTGATGCTACGAAGGTATCTTGCTGTTTCTCACTCTTTTTGCTGATTTTTTTATTGCTGCTTTTAATTTATCTCCTTGTCACACGAGCCACTGATGTGAACTGCATCAACTTTTGAGTTGTTTCAGCGCGAGTCTTACGAGTCGTACTATATGCGCGGAGAGCACTGCATTGTATAAATGAAACCTAGCAGTTTTTACACTAGGTTTTAATGTAGTATATATGCAACGCACCGCATTTTTGTATATGAGTTTGTTTAAGGGGAGGTTGCCCCCCCCTATATTTGGTTTAACAAAAATTAGAAGAGAACTGCATTTTAATACCACATTCTCATATCATCTTGTTTTATATAGAAGAGAACTGCATTTTTGTATAGGAGTTTGTTTAAGGGGAGGTTGGGGGGGGGGACGACCCCATATTTGGTTTAACAAAAAATAGAAGAGAACTGCATTTTAATACCACATTCTCATATCATCTTGTTTTATATAGAAGAGAACTGCATTTTTGTATAGGAGTTTGCTTAAGGGGAGGTTGGGGGGGGGGGACGACCCCATATTTGGTTTAACAAAAAATAGAAGAGAACTGCATTTTAATACCACATTCTCATATCATCTTGTTTTATATAGAAGAGAACTGCATTTTTGTATATGAGTTTGTTTAAGGGGAGGTTGGTGGGCCCCCAAATTTCGGTGCTGTCAAAAACATTCTTCAATATTCCTTATCCTCTAAAAATGCATCATCAAACCTTAAGTGTGTCACCCTACGGTTCACGAATAATAAAGACATGATTGAGACACCTCTCCGATCAATAATCAACAGCGGGATCTGGAGATCCGTGATGACTCCTATATATTCAACGATGAATCTTGTGATCGTGTGAACCATCAACGTCGTAAGTAATTCCCTTTGTCTCGCGATATTTTACTTGTCCGAGATCCGATCATCGGTATCAACCATACCTTGTTCGATCTCATTTTCGACAAGTACTCTTTTAATCGTTCTGTGATATGACATTCTTGTGACCTAGTCACGTGCTTGCAAGCGGTGTCAATGTGATATCACCGAGAGGGCCCAGAGTATATCTCTCCGTCATTTTGGATGGACAAATCCCATTCTTGATCCATGAGCCTCAACTAATACTTTCCGAATACCTAACACCACCTTTATAGTCACCCTGTTACGGTGTGACGTTTGATGTCATTAAAGTTTTCTTCCGGTATTAGTGATTGACATGATCTCATGGTCTAAGGAACAAGATTACTTTGAATGCAAGATATAACAATATAAACTAAATGACTTGATCGTATTGTTATACTTAGTTTGGGTATATATTCATCACATCATTCTCCTAATGATATGATCCCGTTATTAACAACATCCAATGTTCATGATCAGGAAACCTTGATCATCTGTTAATCGACGAGCTAGTTAAAAGAGAGGCTTTACTAGGAACCATTGTTTGTTTATTAAACACACATGTATCAACGTTTCCGGTTAATACAATTCTAGCATGAGAAATAAACGTTTATCATAAACAAGGAATAATATAATAAACACTTTATTATTGCCTCTCGGGCATATTCCCTTCAGTCTCCCACTTGCACTAGGGGCAATAATCTATATTACATAGTAATGAATCTAACACCCATGGAGTTCTGGTGTTTATCATGTTTTGCCTTTGGGAGAGTTTTAGTCAACGGATCTGCCACATTCAGATCTGTGTGTACTTTTCAAATCTTCACATCCCCATCCTTGACATAATCACGGATGGAGTGAAAACGGCGCTTGATATGCTTGGAATTCTTGTGAGACCTTGGTTCCTTAGCATTGGCAATGGCACCATTGTTGTCACAATAGATAACCATTGGATCCAAAGCACTCGGAACCACACCTAGTTCGGATATGAACTCCTTCATCCAAACTGCTTCATGTGTTGCCTCTGAGGCAGCAACATATTCCGCTTCTGTTGATGATCCCGCTACCACAGATTGCTTGGAACTCCTCCAGCTTACTGCTCCTCCATTCATAATAAATACGTATCCGGATTGTGACTTAGAGTCATACGGATCAGTGATGAAGCTAGCATCAACGTAACCTCTTGCGACGAGCTCTTCTTCACCGCCATACACGAGAAACATATCCTTAGTTCTTCTCAAGTACTTAAGGATATTCTTGACCGCCGCCCAGTGTCCCAAACCTGGATCGGATTGGTACCTGCTAGTCAAACTAACAGCATGTGCCACATCTGGTCTTGTACATAGCATAGCATACATGACAGAACCTATGGCTGAAGCATAGGGAATCTTATTCATTTCCTCTCTATCTTCTGCTGTAACTGGACATTGAGTCTCACTCAACGTCTTGCCTTGCAACATTGGTAAGAACCCCTTCTTACTTTTATCCATTCTGAACTTCTTCAAAATCTTGTCAATGTATGTACTTTGAGAAAGTCCAATTAAGCGTCTTGATCTATCCCTGTAGATTTTGATGCATAATATATAAGCTGCTTCACCGAGGTCTTTCATCAAAAAAATTACTGTTCAAATAACCTTTTACACCTTTTAACAATTCTATATCATTTCCAATAAAAAATATGTCATCCACATACAGTACTAGAAATGCTACAGAGCTCCCACTCACTTTCTTGTAGATACAAGCTTCTCCGTACGTTTGATCAAATCCAAACTCTTTGATCACCTTATCAAAACGGAGGTTCCAACTCCGGGATGCTTGCTTCAGTCCATAAATGGAACGTTGAAGCTTGCATACCTTGTCAGCATCCTTAGGATCAACAAAACCTTTGGGTTGCATCATATACAACTCTTCCTCAATGTCACCATTCAGGAATGCCGTTTTGACATCCATCTGCCAGATTTCATAATCGAAAAATGCAGCAATTGCTAACATAATCCTAACTGACTTTAGCATCGCTACTGGTGAGAAGGTCTCATCGTAGTCAACTCCTTGAATTTTTTGAAAACCTTTTGCGACAAGTCGAGCTTTATAGACGGTCACATTACCATTAGCATCAGTTTTCTTTTTAAAAATCCATTTGTTCTCAACGGCCTTATGGTCATCGGGTAAGTCCACCAAAGTCCAAACTTGGTTTTCGTACATGGATCCCATTTCGGATTTCATGGCTTCAAGCCATTTGTTGGAATCTGGGCACATCATTGCTTCATCATACGTCGCAGGGTCATCACTTCCATCTACCATGAAGTTTTAGACGGGATTCCCATACAGTTCAGGAGCTGTACGTTCCCTAGTTGACCTGCGAAGCACGGTAGTTTCCTCTTCTGGAGTTTCATGATCTTGATCATTAGTTCCCTCTTCAACTGACGGAGTCGGCACTGGAACAACTTCCGGTGCTGCGCTACTCGCCATTCCAAGAAGAGAAGGTTCAATAACTTCATCGAGTTCTACCTTCCTACTATTCACACCTTTCGAGAGAAACTCCTTCTCTAAAAAGGATCCATTCTTGGCAACGAAAATCTTGCCTTCGGATCTGTGATAGAAGGTGTACCCTATTGTTTCCTTAGGGTATCCTATGAAGATGCATTTTTACGCTTTGGGTTCGAGTTTATCAGTTTGAAGCTTCTTCACATAAACATCGCAGCCCCAAACTTTTAGAAATGACAGCTTAGGTTTGTTTCCAAACCATAATTCATACGGTGTCGTTTCAACGGATTTCGATGGTGCCCTATTTAAAGTGAATGCAGCGGTCTCTAGTGCATAACCCCAAAATGACAGTGGCAAATCTGTAAGAGACATCATAGATCGAACCATATCAAATAAAGTACGATTACAACGTTCGGAAACACCATTACGCTGTGGTGTTCCGGCAGGTGTGAGTTGTGAAACTATTCCACATTGTTTCATATGCATGCCAAACTCGTAACTTAAATATTCACCTCCACGATCAGATCGTAGAAATTTAATCTTTCTGTTACGATGATTTTCAACTTCACACTGAAATTCTTTGAACTTTTCAAACGTCTCAGATTTGTGTTTCATTAAGTAAATATATCCATATCTACTCAAATCATCTGTGAAAGTGACAAAATAACGATATCCACCGCGCGCCGATACACTCATTGGTCCACACACATCAGTATGTATGATTTCCAGTAAGTCTGTCGCCCGTTCCATGGAACCTGAAAACGGGGTTCTAGTCATCTTGCCCATAAGGCATGGTTCACACGTTTCAAATGATTCATAATCAAGTGATTCTAAGAGTCCATCAGAATGGAGCTTCTTCATGCGTTTAACACCAATATGACCTAAGCGGCAATGCCACATGTAAGTAGCAATATCATCATTTAACTTGATTCTTTTGGCATTCACACTATGAATATGTGTACCAATACTATCAAGATTCAAAAGAAATAAACCATTCTCCTCAGGTGCGTGACCATAAAAGATATTATTAATATAAATCGAACAACCATTGTTCTCGGACTTAAAGGAATAACCACTCTGCATTAAGCAAGCTCCAGAAATGATGTTCATGCTCAACGCAGGCACCAGATAACATTTATTCAGGTTTATAACTAATCCAGACGGTAAACGAAGAGGTAGCGTGACGACGGCGATCACATCAACTCTTGATCCATTGCCGACGCGCATCGTCACCTCATCCTTTGCTAGAGGTCGCTTATTTTGCAGTTCCTGTTTCGAGTTACATATGTGAGCAACCGAACCAGTATCAAATACCCAGGCGCTACTGCGAGTACTAGTAAGGTACACATCAATAACATGTATATCACATATACCTTTGTTCACTTTGCCGGCCTTCTTATCTGCCAGATATTTGGGGCAGTTTCGCTTCCAGTGGCCCGTGCCCTTGCAATAGAAGCACTCAGTCTCAGGCTTAGGACCATTCTTGGTTTTCTTCTCAGGTGTAGAAACAGACTTGCCAACCTTCTTGAAGTTGCCCTTTGGTTTGCCTTTCTTTCCTTTCTTGAAACTAGTGGTCTTATTGATCATCAACACTTGATGCTCTTTCTTGATCTCCACTTCAGCAGTTTTAAGCATCGAGAGAAGCTCAGGAAGAGACTTCTTCATGCCTTGCATATTATAGTTCATCACAAAGTTCTTGTAACTAGGTGGCAGAGATTGAAGAACACGATGTATCCCTAGCTCATTGGGAATCGTTTTTCCCAAGGCTATGAGCTTATCAGCGTACGCAGACATTTTGAGTACGTGCTCACTGACGGAGTTGTTCTCTTCCATCATGCAGCTAAAGAACTTTTCTGAAGCATCATAACTCTCAACTGCAGCATGGGTATCGAAAATCATTTTCAGTTCTCCCATTGTAGCATAAGCAGTGCTGTTCTCGAAACGTTTTCGCAGCTCTGGTTCTAATCCATAAAGGATGCCGCAATGAACCATACTGTGGTCTTCTTTTTGAGTCAGATAAACATTTTTATCTTCATCAGAAGCATCATCAGCGGGCTGGTCACCTATCGGTGCATCAAGCACATAGAGCTTCTTGCAAGCGGTGAGGAGAATCCTCAGGTTAAGTGCCCAGTTGGTAAAGTTGCTACCATTGTTCGCTAGCTTTTCTTTCTCCATGAACATATTGAAATTGAAGGTAGGTGCAGCCATGATCTACAACATATTTGCAAAGACTATTTAGACTAAGTTTATGATAAATTAAGTTCAAGTTAATTCAAAAAATTATCCCATGAACTCCCACTCAAAAACAACATCCCTCTTAGTCGTTTTGGTGATTGCACAAACCAAATTCACTACACCAAAACCGATCATCACGTGAGATGATGTAGCTGCAAAGGCGAACATTGACATGTTCATCATATCATCCATATGACTTATGCTTTACCTTTCGGTTCTTGTTCCGAGGCCATGTCTGTACATGCTAGGCTCGTCAAGTAGAACCATTGTATTGCGTGTGTTTCAAGGCCATGTCTTTACATGCTAGGCTTGAAAACACCCGTTGTATGCGAACGTAGAGTCTATCACACCCGATCATCACGTGGTGTCTCGAAACGACGAACTTTCTTAACGGTGCATACTAAGGAAGAACACATTATTATCTTGATATTAATTGAGAGGGATCATCTTATAATGCTACCGTCGAGGTCTAAGCAAAATAAGATGCATAAAAAGATTAACATCACATGCATGGATAATGTGATATGATATGGTCCTTCTTGCACTTGATCTCCATCTTGTGCATCATGGTATGATCTTCATCATCCCACCGGCGTGGCACCAAGGTCCATGGCACCTCCATCTTGATTGTCCATCAAATTACAACATATCACATGGATATGATATACAACACGCAGGCCATAAATAATAAGACAACCATATGGCTTCTGCCGGCATGTCAATAACTTACAAAATGGATCATCTCATACATCAAATTTGTAACATTGACCATATCACATCACATGGCCTGCAAAAACAAGTTAGACGTCTCTAATATATTTTTGCATATTTTACGTGGCTTGGGATTACGAAGATAGAACCGTTCATACCTACGAACATAAACCACAACGTTGATAAAACATATTTTTAACAACCCGTTGTAGATTAGGTCCTAACTATAGTGAGAGAGACAGTCACCCGCCAGCCACTTATGCAATACAAGTTGCATGTCAGTCGTGGAACAAGTCTCATGTACGCGGACATGTAAGGTTAGTCCGGGCCGCTTCATCCCACTATGCCACTAGGATCCAAAATACAAAAGGAGGCAAAACCATGATCATCAACGCCCACATCCATATGTGTTCTACTCATACAAACCATCTACGCATAGACGAGGCTCTGATACCACTAAAGGGTTCGAAGCAAGGAAAACAAAAAAATTTCGTACGCATAAACAACCAACAAGCCAAGATCTAATCTAGGAGATGTAAGCAACGAGTAGGATGTCATAGAAGAACTCATCCTCGAAGACTTAAAACGTTACGAGATCAAATCTCGTGGATGATGTAGTGGTTCACTTGACGATCTCAAGATCACGATGATGTACGCTGAGCGTCTCCGTGCTCAGTCACACGTACAGCTTGATGACAACCTCCGTTCCCTCGATCCAGCGGGGCAGCGGAAGTAGAGGATCCCCGGAAATCCAGCAGCACAACAACGTGATGCGGTGAAGAATCCCACGGTCAGGGCTTCGCCAAGCGGAAGACCATGGTATGGAGCAGCGGGTCGAGAGGAAGGGAGGTGAGGCAAGTGTATGGGAGGGGAAGCCCTCACCCTCCTTTTATAGGGGAGGAGTGGGCAGCCCAAGAGGGGGGGGGGGGCGGCCAACTCATGGTGCCTCCACCTCTTCCCCTCTTGATGTGAGTGGAAGCCACACTCACACCCACCCATGCTCCCTTAATTGTTCACTTGGAAAATCCAAAGGTTTTCTTTAATAAATAAATAAAACATTTCTATTTCATTATTTAATATTTGTTAATCCTATTAACAAACATTTGAACATTGCACCTCGAATCATTTGTTAATTCTATTAACAACCATCCGACAAAAAACCCCTTGAACTATTTCAATTTTACCCGAAACAATTTCGGTGCTGTCCAAAACATTCTTCAATATTCCTTATCCTCTCAAAATGCATCATTAAACCTTAAGTGTGTCACCCTACGGTTCGCGAATAATACAGACATGATTGAGACACCTCTCCGATCAATAATCAACAGTGGGATCTGGAGATCCGTGATGACTCCTATATATTCAACGATGAATCTTGTGATCGTGTGAACCATCAACGTCGTAACTAATTCCCTTTGTCTCGCGATATTTTACTTGTCCGAGATCCGATCATCGGTATCAACCATACCTTGTTCGATCTCGTTTCCGACAAGTACTCTTTTACTCGTTCTATGATATGACATTCTTGTGACCTAGTCACGTGCTTGCAAGCGGTGTCAATGTGATATCACCGAGAGGGCCCAGAGTATATCTCTCCGTCATTTTGGATGGACAAATCCCATTCTTGATCCATGAGCCTCAAATAATACTTTCCAAATACCTAACACCACCTTTATAGTCACCCTGTTACGGACGTTTGATGTCATTAAAGTATTCTTTCGGTATTAGTGATTGACATGATCTCATGGTCTAAGGAACAAGATTACTTTGAATGCAAGATATGACAATATAAACTAAATGACTTGATCGTATTGTTATACTTAGTTTGGGTATATATTCATCACATCATTCTCCTAATGATATGATCCCGTTATTAACAACATCCAATGTTCATGATCAGGAAACCTTGATCATCTGTTAGTCGACGAGCTAGTTAAAAGAGATTCTTTACTAGGAACCATTGTTTGTTTATTAAACACACATGTATCAACGTTTCCGGTTAATAAAATTCTAGCATGAGAAATAAACGTTTATCATAAACAAGGAATAATATAATAAACACTTTATTATTGCCTCTCGGGCATATTCCCTTCATGATATTCTTGAGAGACTCAATACCTTTGAGATGGAAAAGATGAAAAATGTGACATAAATGGTTCTCGAAGAAGATCTCATGCCTTGAAAGCAAAAGCTTCGCGTCATTCTTCACCCGAAGTCAGTTCTGCTTCAGGTGTCGAATCAGATGATCCTGCAAGCATTGGAAAAGATCTAGCATTGATCATGAGACGCTTCAATCGCTTTCAGAGAAAAGGTTTTTCTTCACCGAAGAAGAGTTATCCGTCAAGAAGCTCAAGTCATTCTTCTCACCATTCATCCTCAATAAGCTCTCCATCAAAGGACAATTGCTGCTACAAGTGCAAGAAACCAGGTCACTTTGCCCTCTGTGGGAAGCTGAGAACAAATCGAAGCATTCGCTCAGAGACTCTTCATCAAAGTCCCACAGATCCTCCAGAAGCTATGAGTCAAAGAGACATGATTCTAGTTCGAGAAGAGAAAAGAAGAAAGATTCTGATGATGATAAGAGGAAGAAGTATCATAAGAAGCGCGAGGGTTCTTCATCGAAGACTCACTCATCTCGTCGAAGCAGCTCTCACCGTGCCAAGGCCTATCTGGGAAAGGCGATGAACTCTGAAGACGAAGCCTCTGGTTCCGAAGCTGAATCAGGCTCGAGGTCTGGGTCTGGGTCCGAATCAGATGGTGTTGCTGGTTTGGCTTTCGCTTCGGCAGATGCTTCAACAAATGCTTCGAGCTCATTCTTCACCAACAACAGCAGTGAAGATGAAACTCCTTCATATTGCTTCATGGCCAAGGCTAAGGTATCTTCATCCAAATCAAACTATGATACTTCTGATTGTTCCTCATATGAAAGTGATTCAAAGATAAGCTATGCTAAACTTGCTAAAATTTCTTCAATCCAACAAGATGAACTTGATTCACTAAGCAAAACCATTAAGAAATCAGAAACTTTGTTGATCGATGAGATTGAGAGAGGTCAAACTTTAACTAATGAGCATGCTGCTCTGAAGGAGAAGTTTGAAGAATTATCCTCTCGGCATGATCTTCTTTCAGTTGATTATGAGAAGCTCACCTATGAATTTCTTCAGAGGAAAATGACTCTCGAAAAACTGAAAGAGGCTCATGAAGAATTGGAAAATGTCAATCTCTCTCTCATGGCTCAACAAGGTTCTGAAGCAAATCATAAAACTGAATCACCTTGTTTGGATTGCTTGGAACGAAGCAAAACTGATTCCAAAGGGAAAGCTCCTATTGTTATTGATGATACTAATGCCTCTGATGAGGAAAATCCTGCTGTTACCGAGGAACTCCTCAGGTTGAAAAACTTATTTTAAACATGCATGTTCAAAAGTGTGCAAGGACACCAATATCTCTGTGATATCCTAAGGAAGGCTCTCCTTCACAGGAATCCCAGGAATGAGGGTGTTGGTTTCGAGAGAAAGATAAACCCTGACGGCACCTATTGGGAGCCTGAGCAGTATCCTAAGACTGTTTGGGTTCTAGCAAAGGAGAAACCCATTGATATTGCTAACCTTTCAGGTTTCGACTGCAAAATGAACAAAGCCATTGTGGATGAATCACTTGATTCAGACTACAAACTCATGAAAGATGAACAGGGAAAAGTTACAGCTGAGTATGTATGTGCTCCACCGAAGAATGGCTTCTATAAGAGGCAGATATGGGTGCAGAAAGCACTTGTGGAAAAACTGCCTGCTAATCATACCATGCAGGGAAAGTCTTCGGTACCACCGAATCATTTCTACTCTCTTGAGACACGAAATGATTCACTGGTGCCCGAATCAACTGTTCCACAGAAGCAATACTATCGTACTGGTCGCCATACGTATCGTCCTCATAATAATCATACTAAGATTGCATATGCTCACTCTTATGCTAACCATTCGCAGATGACTTAAATTTATGGTGTGCTTGATGGTACACCGAAGCAATACACTCCTATTTGATTTAATATTGCTTCAACCAGTGCTTCAACATCTTCTCAGTCACCTGCTCGTTTGTGGGTGGTTAAGAAGAACTAATTCTTCTGCAGGGCTATGTCTCCGGTGGAACTGAATGGGTCATGGATAGTGGTTGTACAAATCATATGACCGGAGACAAGAAAAACTATCTCAATCTTCTCAGAAGTACATTACCTTCGGTGATAACAATAAGGGTAAAGTGTTAGGCTTGGGTAAGGTTTCCATATCGAAAGATAAGCACATTGACAAGGTTATGATAGTCCAATCACTTGGATATAATCTTATGTCTATTTCGAAGTTATGCGATATGGGTATGCTTGTTCTATTTTCTGCTTCGCGTTGTGTTGTCTTTTCACAAGATGACTATACGTTTGTCTTGGAGGGTTACCGAAAGGGAGATTTATACATTGTTGACTTTTCTTCGGGCCCTGCTGTATCCACATGCTTAATGGCAAAAGCTTCATCTGGTTGGTTATGGCATCGAAGACTTGGTCATGCAGGGATGAGAAATCTTCATAATCTGGTGAAGAAGAAGCATGTTATTGGCCTTAGCGAAGTAAAATTCGATAAGGATCGTCTCTGCAGTGCTTGTGAAGCTGGTAAAATCACGAAGAAACATCATTCAGCGAAGACTATCATGACTACCACTCGTCCTCTTGAATTGCTTCATATGGATCTATTTAGTCCTCAAAACTATGCAAGCCTGGGAGGAAACAAATATGGTCTTGTTATTGTTGATGATTTCTCTCGTTATACTTGGGTTTTCTTCTTGGATGACAAGAGCAAAGTTGTTGAAATCTTCAAGTCATTCGCTAAGAGAGCTCAAACTGAATATGAATTATCTCTGAAGCATATCCGAAGTGATAATGGAACTGAATACAAAAATACTCATATTGAAGTTTTTCTTGATGATCATGGTTTTACTCATGAATTTTCTGCTGCATATACACCTCAACAGAATGGTGTAGTTGAAAGGAAGAATAGAACTCTCATTGAAATGGCCAGAACTATGCTTGCTGAATACAAGACTCCTACTAGGTTCTGGGCCGAAGCAATCAACACTGCATGTCACATCATCAACAAGGTTTACCTTCACAAATTCCTGAAGAAAACTTCACATGAGCTTATCACTGGTAAAAAACCGAATGTTTCATATCTTAGGGTATTTGGTGCTCCATGCTTCATTAGAGATATGAATCATAGCTCCAAATATTCCCCTAAGACACATGAAGGTTTTCTTTTAGGTTATGGCTCAAACTCTCACACTTACAAAGTGTATAACTCTCACTTTGGGAAAGTTATAGAAACTGTGAATGTGAGGTTTGATGAAACTAATGGATCTCAAGAAGAGCATTTGCCTCATGACCTAGATGAACCTCCACTTGATGAAGTGATCAGGTCCATGGCTATTGGAGAGATTCGCCCTGTTGAAGCCAATCCACGTCAAGCTATTAGGGATGATGGTGGTCCAATGTTCCCACACATAGCCCGGGGCGCTGGAGATCAACATCCTGAAGCTAATGATGAACAGGACGAAGAAGGACAAGGGAACGAAGGAAATGCTAATCCTGAAGGAAATGCCGATGCTGAAGGTGAAGCAGATCCCGAAGCTGATGCAGATCCTGAAGCAGAAACTGAGCCTGAAGAAAATGATGCTACGTTATCACGAGTTCGAAGAAGAGTTGATGTGGATTCGATCCTTGACGATATCAATCAACCAGGTCGTCCCACTACTCGTTCCCGTACTCGTTTGGCTAACTTCTGTGGAAGTTTTTCTTTTGTTTCTATGCTAGAGCCTTCAAAATATGATGAAGCCATGAAGGACCCTGATTGGTTATTAGCTATGATGGAAGAACTTCACCAATTTGAAAGGAACAAAGTCTGGTCCCTTGTTGACAGGCCAGATCCCACGAATCACAATGTTATTGGCACAAAGTGGATATTTCGCAACAAGAAAGATGAAGATGGTATTGTGGAAAGAAACAAGGCTAGATTGGTAGCACAAGGTTACAAACCAATCGAAGGCATTGATTTTGGTGAAACCTATGCTCCATTAGCCCGTCTCGAATCCATTCGTGTCATGCTTGCTTTTGCTAACCACAAGAACTTATTGCTATATCAAATGGATGTCAAAAGTGCTTTTCTTAATGGTGAGATAGAAGAAGAAGTGTATGTTATGCAGCCACCAGGTTTTGAAGACTCGAAGAATCCTGATATGGTGTACAGGCTTCACAAATCTTTGTATGGACTGAAGCAAGCACCTCGTGCTTGGTATGAAACATTGAAGGATTTCCTCCTGAAGAAAGGCTTCAAACCTGGAACCACTGACCCCACTCTTTTCACTCGATCATATAACAATGATCTATTTGTGTGTCAGATATATGTAGATGATATCATTTTTGGATGTACTAACACTGAAATCAGCGAAGAATTTGCAACGATGATGTCGAAGAAATATGAGATGTCTATGATGGGTGAATTGAAGTTTTTCCTTGGACTTCAGATTCGCCAACAGAAGAATGGCACCTTTATTTCACAGGAGAAATACTTGAAGGATTGCCTGAAGAAATTTGATCTTGCTGAATGCAAGACCATCAGGACTCCCATGCCTACAAATGGATGTCTTGATGCTGATGAGAAAGGGAAACCCTTCGATCAGAAGAAGTATCGGTCTATGATAGGTTCACTCTTATACTTATGTGCATCTAGACCTGATATTATGCTATCAGTCTGTATTTGTGCTCGTTTTCAGGCAAATCCGAAGGAATCGCATCATACTGCTGTGAAGCGAATTCTTCGATATCTAGCACATACTCCTTCATTGGGACTTTGGTATCCAAAAGGAACTCAGTTTGATTTGATTGGTTATTCTGATTCAGACTGGGCTGGTGATAGAGTTGACAGGAAATCTACCTCAGGCACTTGTCATTTCCTTGGTAGATCTCTTGTGTGTTGGGCTTCAAAGAAACAGAACTGTGTCTCAATATCTACTGCTGAAGCTGAATACATTGCTGCTGGCTCATGCTGCACTCAAATACTTTGGCTTAAGCAGATGCTGAAAGATTACGGCATATTTGTGAAGAAAATCCCTCTGCTTTGTGATAATGAGAGTGTTATCAAAATTGCACACAATCCTGTGGAACACTCTCGAACGAAGCATATCGATATTCGTCACCATTTTCTTCGAGATCATGTTCAGCGCGAAGAATTGAGATCAGCCATGTTAGAACTGAAGATCAATTGGCAGACATTTTCGCGAAGCCATTGGACGAGAAAAGGTTTTGTGCATTGAGATGTGAGCTAAACATCCTAGACTCACACAATGTTCAGTAAGATTGAAACTTTTCACTGTATATATTCACCTTCGTTGTGAGTTTGTTTATCTAGTTTCGCTTGAGTTTTCCTTCGTCCAAATCTCTGTGTTTAGCTTCGTTCGTCATTTGCCTTCAGTGTTGTGTTTTTTTATTTTTTTATTCGTTTCTTTTGTCCCCTATACTTATCACTTTTAGCTTTGTTGTTGTTGTTGTTCTTCGAAGTGATAAGTTTCGGACCCTACTCCTCCATTCTGATTCGTTCCCAATCTACTATGTCTTGAAGGTTAAGCACAATTGAAACGGAAAGCATATTGCTTCGAACGTCATTGAGTTCCGAATCAAATGCTTCCAACTTTATCGAAGTTTTTACTCTCGGTCAAGACTCATTCTTCGGCCGTTGAGTCCCCGTTATTTTCGGGTCGTTGAGATACGCTCGCGATCCGCCACTTCATCTGAGCTGTTGAATCGGAAGAGACACTCGCTGGGAACCATCCGATACGATCTGGCAACCGTTTCAGATCGGGCCTATTTAAGGCGATGCTTCCAGCGAGCCGTTTCCCCCACGTTCATTCACTTCCGATTTCTCCGTCTTCCTCCTTGTAAGGCCCAATATGCGGTACTGTTCCAGATCTAGGTGTTTCCACCCAGACCCGGGGACGAAGCACATATCGGTCCCACCGCGACATATGACAAAGCCATATGCCCCGGATTTCCAACATGATATCAAAACATTACAGATACAAGGATACAACATCTCATACAATCGGCATACAACTGCGTCAAATATAATACAACAGCGGAAGATACATGTCTGAGTACAGACTACAAGCAAGTGCCTACTGGCAAAGAGAAAAAGAATCGATCCCATAACCACACGGGTCCAGGCCCTCCGCCGGGATCCGCCTAACTAGTCGTCGTCGATTCTCCACGTGAAACGTCGATCACCATACCTGTCGTCGATCAGAACCCTGAAAAGAGTTTGGGGGTAGTATCATGAGTACAGAGGTACTCAGCATCCAACTGTAGTGGTCCACTGACCCAGCAAGGACTTCATCACTCGTCATTCTAGGACAACTAGTAGTTTACGGTAAGGAAGGGGTAAGTGGTGAGGTTGCTGCCGCACTAGCATTTATGAAGTGGCTAACGATCTAGAGAGTAAGATAAGAAGCCAAGCATTCGATGAGGAATCGCCTCCAACAAGTCTTACTATCAACTACTTACGCAAACATAACACCTATCCTATCCTTGTCCTCCTCTTCGCATCCCGACGAAGAAGAAGCAGTCAAGGCACACGCACACGTTGGTCAAGTTATATTAAGATTATCTCAGTTGTTGTTGTCTATGAACAGGACGTAGGTCTCAAGTCGTCCATAACCGTGGACACGGCTTCTCGAAAAGATTTAACCCTGCAGGGGTGTACCAACTGCCCATTACGAGGCTCCACACGCACGTCCATCACTCTCAGTTGCTACCCATCACAGGCAACCATTTTATGATTTAGTTCCAAGAGATCCGAAACGACAGGTCCCTCTAACTAACAACGAACAAATCCGGGTGGCCCCCGGTGAGTCGACATCCAACTCAAAAGCCGGCCGCGCTCTCGAATCGGCCTCTACCGTCTGGACGAGGTCGGGTTAGCTACCCAAACAGATGTGGGCAGCCCCCTAGCTTCCAGGTGTGGACCAACAAAGAAACCATGTCTCCGCTGGCCCGAGTTGTTTTAAATAATATCTGCCAGGAGCTACCCGACAGACACACACACGGTTTTCAAATGGTAAAAACAGCTTGGGCCACCACTAGAAATGTTTGAAGCTAGATAGGTAAGAAAAGGGGACCCCATAAAATCCCACATGCGGTTAGGCACGCTCAGTCTTAAAACAAATACCCGGAACTCGGATCCTAGGTGACTCGAATGGAACAAAGCGTCGAGGCGGGATAGCCTAGACCTTCCACCCTTCGTCGAATATAGTCAACATTATAATAATAATCATATCATCAACAATAATAGAATAATCAGGTGATATCCCAACCCAAAGAGTAACAGGGTAACTTCGTAGCATCCTAAGCATGCATACTAAGAAGGGGCTGAGCAACGAGCAATAGTAACATAACAGTACAAGGTTTGCTGGGAAGGGACATGGCTGTATCGGTTTGAAAGAGGCTGTAAACATGTGGTAGGATCAAACATCGAACCTAACCTATACTAGCATGCAAACCGCTGGTTGAAATAGAATGGATCATAAGTAATGTATAGTCCTTGCCTGTTGATAAGTCGGGTTCCGAAGGTGTAGTTGATCACAAGTTCGCATCGTCTCCGAGAGGTACCCGCGGAAGCACACAAGACGGTAAACACTGGAAAGCAATCAACGAGAAAGCACTCTATTACTACGAGGCAAACACGAGCAAGCATCAACAAGAAGTAACACGATACATCGCACCTACCGTCGAGAGCGGTTACTAACGATTTAAGTGGAGTACTCGTCACACACGACGAATACCGCACGTTTACGGTGGTTCAAGTTTTTTAGCTACAGGTGATCAACAAAGGTTGTTAACATGGCGACTCAAGAAAGCATGGCAAGAGGTGAAGCACAAAGTAAACTATCTATGCTAGTCAATTTAAGTGAGGCACAATCTAAACATGGCATAACACTAAGTGCCGCACGATGATTAAAAGATTTGGTACTGTTCTCTCCTAAACCATATTTTATCTTGTTTAACAACAGCAAACAATAGCATAAACACAAAGTACACGAAAAACTAATCAAGTTACATATAAAGAACACCCCAAACGGAGTTACGGTTAAAAAGATACGAGCAAAACAATTTATGCACACATGCTGTATAAACAGGGGTAAATCTATATGCAAAATGCAGCAACATGACATAGCAATACATGGGATGAAAGTAGACATGATGCTTAACAATATGCAATTGGAATCACTCAATTCCGATAAGCGGTTGCGAAGCAATCGTCATCCGAAGTTGCAACAAAATAACAGTTTCAACAATAGCAGCACAATAACACCAGGGTAGCTACTTTGGAGCAAAATATAAACATTATGCAGCAAGCAAATATGGCATGTGAAAGCATGAAACTGAAGTAGAAACATTGCTTAACGCAACGCAAAAGGAATCAATGCAATAGGCCTCATGGATTACTCACAATCATCATACAAAGTTGCAACAAAATAACAACAACATCACATAATAGCAAAACTAGCAGTTTAACGGCCTGATGCCCTGTTCAGCACACAATTACACAATCAATACGACCTCCAACGCAAAAATTTTCTACATACGAAAGCTAGAGCACGCAAAACTGAGCAACTTTCGTTTTGGGGGCACGTTCATCGGAGCTACGGATCGCTTGCTATCGTCAACGCGGAATCGAATCAGCAGCAAAAATATAAAGGACTTAGCAGAAATTACAGTGCTAGGGAAAAAAAATAGAGGCATAAATAAAAATAAAAATAAAAGGTGGCCTGGGCCTCACCCAGTGGGCCTCGGCCCATCAGGCCGAAGTGGCGTGCGGGCTGACGGAGGCGGCTGGACCAGGCCGCTGGAGTGGGCCGTGGGGCGCGCCTGGCCCACGTGGCTGGCCTCCACGCGCAGGAGCGCTCGGCTCGCATGGCCTCCCGCATCGAGCCGGCCAGGGGGCGGCGGCGGTTGCAGGCGGGCTCCCTCGCCGGAGAGCCATGGGAGGAGGCCGGAACGGGCGGCGGGGACGGGCGCAGGGGCACGACACGCCGCGGATCCGGTGGAGGTGGCCGGAGCTTCACGGCGGCGCGGCCCGAGCTCGCCGGCTCGGCCAACCATGGCGACGGGCTGCTGCAAGGTGAGAGAGGAAGGGGTTAGGGGGGAGAAAGGAGAGGGGAGAGAGGGAAGGAGGGGAGGAGAGGTGGCGCCGGGGCGCTGCTGCCGGCGGCGGTGCTGCTCTGGCGGCCGGAGTTGGGCCGGCGGCTGCGGTGCCTCCACGGGCTGGAGGGAGTCCAGGAGAGATAGAGGAGAGGTGGGAGCCTGGGGAGCTCCCTGGGCCGTTGGATCGGCCGATCCAACGGTCCAGATCGCATGGAGCTGGATATTTTTGGCAAAATGGGAAAATTGCGAAAATTGGGGCTTTTGTGAGGGGGGTGGCTGCAAAATGTGGCTAGGGAAACCCTAGAAATGGGTGGGAGTGTGGTGGTCTTTATATAGCCCCGGTGGCTGGCAGTTTGCAAAAACATCCCCGGTTTTTCTCTCGCGCGCGTGGTGCTCACGTTTCTGACCGCCGGGGGTCCGCAGTACCTCCGATTCGGGTAAAACTTCGAACTTCGCGATTAGCGCGTCGAGCCGGAGGCGTTCACCTCGCGCTGGAACCGTTCCGAAAACACTTTCCTGCGCGCTATAAAAATATCCCGTTTAATTATTAAACGGGGTTTTTCGTTCCGTTGGCTACGGCTGGTCTCGTGCAGGTTTTGCGACGGTGCTCGGGTGAAACCCGGTGTCGCAAAGGTCGAGTGTCAGGGTGGCAAGGGTCGGTCTTCGTCCGGTACGAGATAAGAGGGGGGGAAATAATCGCCGATCGATAAATCAGGGATGCAAACACCGCAAACAAACCAGACAATCAAACAATTCACACCGAAAACAAAATTTTTAATTTTTGCAAAAACTGGGCTGTTACACTCCTCGAGACCGCCGCAGAGCTCCCGTTCCCGACGACGACTGCGCCGCTTCACTGCCGGACTGCCTCCGTCGTGGACGTTCCCCGTCGACGAAGAGCACGTCTCCGCACTCCGTCGCCGTAGCCGCTTCGCGTCACCAAGTTAGGGTACGCTAAGCTTCTTGGATCCAATCTTCTCTGCGAGTTCTTCATCTAGGGCTTGGATCTAAGTTTTGTTAGGGTTTTGTTTTCTGTTTTTAGGACTGTTCTGATCCGCGCTGATCATTGCCCCTTGGGAAAACTGTTCTTAGCATCAAAGTTATCCCATCTTCTCAGGTCAGTTTTTGAGAGTCAATCTATTCTGTGATTTTGGACTGAGTTAGGTCTTGTTCTTGAACTAGTTCTAGCCCAATCCATTAACAGATTTGCATCTGATCTAAGATTGCTCTGGGTTCTTGTCAAAATTTGGTTTTGGTCGAAACTTTTGCCTGTGCTTATTCATTCCATTTTTCTTGTTCCCTCGTTTCTATCTTTCTGGTCACAGGATGTCTGACGAAGAGGCAACCATGGGGAATGAGTCTCCCATCGTTGAAGGACTTGAAAACTATCCCGAGCCACCGAAGCAGAAAGGCAAAGGTGGCAAGACGAAGGAAGTCAAGAATGCCCGAGGCATACCCGCAGCCATTCGTCTCAAGATGGGCTATGACACTCCTCCAGAAGAATCTGATCATGACAGAAAGATTCGATTGCAAAAGATTCGACGCTACTGGGCCATAAGGTGGTACAAGTACAAGAGCATCCCAGACTGGAAGTGGGCAATGCAATTTGCTTTCAGCCCTCCTTATCGGTACACCACTGCCATGTGTGCCCAATATAATGCTGCTAACAGGAAGAAGTACTACCCGAAGCCTCCTGCTGTACCTCACCCTAATACTCTCAAGAAACCAGATGACTATCCAGACGAGCAAGAGAGACTTGCCATTTTGGCTGAGAAGAAGAGAATCCGAGAAGAGAAGAAGGCCAAAGCACTTGCTGTTGAAGGCCTTGCCGAAGCTGGTGCTTCGAAGCCTAAGAAGCGAAGGCTTAGGAAACTGAGTGCTTCACCCCCTCCAGCTATCTCTGAAGAAGAGGGAGATAATGAAGCCGATGAAGAAGCTGATGCTGCTGCACAGCTTGAAGACTCAATTGATGAAGATCATGCTGAAGAAGCAGATGACGAGTCTGAGCACACCCCCATTCCCCCTAGTCCCAAGAGACTTCGTCTTCGGAAGCCACTGAAGAAGAAGGCTGGAGAGAAACCGTCTGCTCCAAAGGGCATTAGGATTCAAGATCCAACTGACCCTCCTGTTCCCAAGAGAAATACTGATTTGACAAACTTGGTGGTTGTGGCTCCCTTGGCTACTAAGCCACCTCGCCGCCTTGTTCCTGCTGAACAAAGAACCAAGGAAAGGCATCACCTGAAGGCAAAGCCTGCTAAGCCCGAAGCTAAATCTCCTGAACAAGCCAAAGCTTCGAAGCTAAAGGCATTTGTTGCCAAGCCTGGCCAGACTTTTGCCCAGGTCGGCACTAAGAAGCTGTCAGAAGCAGATTTGCGCAAGCGAGACCGTGCTGAAGCTGAACGCCTTCATGCTGAAGCACAAGCCCAAGCTAAGGCTGATAAAGAAGCTAAAGAAAAAGAGAAAGCTGATAGAGATGCTGCTCAGTTGGAGAAGCAGAGGAAAGAGCTGGCTGAATCAAATCAGAAAGCTGAAGCGAAGCGCAAGCTCGCTGAAGCAAAAGCTCAAGAGGCTAACCCTGCTGCCGAAGCCAAACAACTTAGTGAAGCTGAAGCCAAGCGCCAAGCTCAACTTGATGTCATTCGCACTAAGAGAGCAGAGAAAACTGCTAGAGCTGCTCAGAAGGAAGCTGCTGTTGACATGGCACCAAAGGATGTCACTCCGAAGCCAGTCACAGCTCCTTCCCCCGAAGCTCATGAAGAAGCTGAGCACAATCAACATAACTTCCCTGATGCAAGAGAAGGAGAACTTTGGGACTGCTTGAGCCTGAATTAGGCATTCTGTCAGCTTGCTGAAGCTGTTGATCCCAAAGCTGTGGATGTTGGGAATGTCTATATTTCACCAACACTTTCTGCTATGATTGAAACTTTATACAATCAGCTGAGGGATTTGCATGCTAGGGACAGATCTGAAACTGCTAAAATTCTAAAATTTAAGAAGAAAGCAGATGCTGAATCAGATGAGGATTTCAAGAACGAAGCCAAAGCTGCTTCGAAGAAAATTGCTGATGTAAATGAGAAGACGAAGAAAAATATTCAAGTGTACCAAGGCAAGATCAAGTCTGCCGTTGACGAATGTTGCAAAACTCATAATGCTTCAGTCATGGCTCTTGACTCCAAGAAGCGCGAAGCCATGATCAAGCAATTAGCTTCACCCCTTCCCCAACTGCAACAGAGAAAGAGACGTCTTATCACTGATACAGACGAAGCTGATGAGGTGAGCTATCATCCGGCCAAGAAGGACCCAAGGCAAGCATCACCCCCTCGATGCAAGATTATCACTCTTCCCAAACCATCTGCGAAGCCAACTGCTCCCGAAGTCATTCCACCCCGTGCTCCATCTCCATCTCCACAACCCGCTCCTCAACCGTCCGCCCACGACAACTTTGAGCCAGAGCCTTCTCCTCCTCCTCAAGACATTCATGTAAAGGATTATTCTTTGGCTCACTCTGCTGAGGAGTCTGAAGAAAAAGAAGGCGAAGCCAAAGAACGTGCTGCTAAAGCCAATGCTGAAGCCGATGCAGATGCCGAAGCCGAAGCCAATGAATTGGCAATCATGACTCAACCGCAAGAGCGAGCCATCGTTGCTCGAAGGAAATCTCCACACTGTATTCCTGCGCAAGATACTCAATTGGACTCCATCTACCCTCGAGAAACTTTTCCTATTTTCTTGGGAGATGGTTCTTTTTCTTCAAGACATGGCCCTGAATTCAATCTCGAAGTTCATCGCAAGAAGCTTCGCTTCTTTGGCGCAATTCCATATGATTCACCCCGGACTGCAGATGCCCTTCGTTTCTGGACAGCTGAGCAACAAATTCTCTACACGAAGCTCTACTGCCAGAAGGGTGTTCTTTTCAGGCACAAGTACTTGGATATGCACAGTCTATCTTCTGCATCGTGCTTCCAGAACATCATGGAAACCATCGAAGCACAGAATCTGACCGGCATGTTTGCCATGGAAACCCCATTCAATTCCGAGCTAGTGAAGCAATTCTATGCCACTCTCTATGTCTCTGGAAATCCTGATGATTCAAGCTCATGGATTCTTGAGTGGATGATTCAAGGAAAGGTATTTAGGATGCATTCTGATGAATTCATGGATATAGTAAACATCCCAAGGCACACTGGAAAACTTGCATTTGTTGCCTGATCCTATTGAAGCTGAATTTGCTTCATTGCTGGATCCCGAAGTCATTGGAGATCATATGCCAGAAAATATTCGCCCGAAGCATCTGGTATTCATTTTGAAGACTTGGTTTTACATCTTGTCTAACTCACTGATGCCTCTCAGCACTGCCCATGAAGAGTCCAACATTCATTATCATACACGTCATGCTTTGCTGAAGCTTACTCATGGACATGTATTTGACTTCGAGGATTGTTTCCTCCGGTATATGGTACAAGCTGCAGAACTCGTACACCAATTGAAGCCATATGCTCCCTGGATCCAAGCCATCTGCAACCATGGACGTCGTGAAGACTTCGTTGCGAAGCATCACCGCTGTTCTGTCCTCCTGTGCGCGATACTATGAATATCTTCAGAAGGCCAAATGATCCATTTGCCACATATGTCGGAGTCAGACAACATGTCAATGAACGCAACATGTCTAAGAAATTCCAAAAGGAAGTTTATCACTTTGAAGTTGGCATTCGCACTCAACAAATGCTTGAAAACTTCATTGAAGGAAATCAGCGCCAAATGCAACATCTTTCAGATGAGATCAATAGAGTTGGCAACATTGCTTTAAACAACAACCAGTACTTTAAGGTTTTGAAGCGCCACTCTTGGAAAGGATTACGGAAGTTCAATTCTGTGAAGAAGCTTCAAGCTGACCGGATTTTCAAGGAGTATCCACATCTTCAACGTCACTTCTCCCGAAATGATTCGATCGACCGCCCCAACCCAAAGATCCCTCCGCTGGAAAAGATTGATGAAGTTTTATTTGTTAATCCAGCTGAACAGATTCGCCCAGATACCCTATCTGATGAAGACTCCCACACCTCGAAGCAAGAAGATAACCCTCTCAACGATAGTGATCTTGATCTGCTTCAAGCACCGATGGACATTGACGAACTGGAGTCACCTGCTTCGACCGAAGGAGACACTTCTGGAGATGCATCTTCTTCAGGCGAAGACAATCAGGAGGGTCCCCGGGTTGCAGCAAACGCATAAATACTCTTGGTCTACTTCCCAACCTTTTGTCCAATTATTGACAAAAAGGGGGGAGAAAGTAGCATCGATTGAGTTTAGATTCGCTGCGGGGTTTAGGGATTTTATTCGATCTTTTGCGTTGTGTGTTAAGTTCCAACAAACTTTCCATTCGCTTCGATTGGGTTGTAACTTAAGTTTTTACTTCGGTTGTGGACTGCTACTGTTATGTGTTAATAACCCCGTGCTTGCAAGTTGCTCTCGTATCTTTTATCTTGCAGGTGGTTGTTCTCCTTTAAGTTCACAGGTCATTGGATAATTGCATATTCTTCAAGACAAATATTCTCTCTATGCAATTGATTCACTAAGATATGTGCTAGGCTTCCCATCAAAGATATTCGTCATCAAGCATTCACTTCGATTATAAATATTTGATGCTTGCATTCAGGGGGAGTCAAAAGCTTCATATCTTAGAGTTTGCTCTCATCTCAACTCAAAATTCCATATCTTTTTCGATGCCTGTTTTTTCAAGAATAGTCCAAAAAGGGGGAGATTGTAAGAGCAAAGTTATGCCCCATGAGTTTTGGATATTGTTGGACAAAACAGTAGAGGAACTAACAAGTCTTCTAGTGTAAAACAGATGGTTAGGTTCCTGAAGTTATAGGTTGGTCATAAAGCTTCAACGAAGATTTACATACTTACTGAAGCATATCCTCTGGAGTGAAGCTCATCACGGATGTCGACCCCTAAAAAGATAAGGAATCCTGAAGCACGTCTCATCGAAGGAGATGACCAAGATGGCGCAAGACTTAGTAGTTTTTGCGTATTTCTTTTTCACTTATTTGAGTCGTAGGAAAAACCGTACTATCAAGAGGGGTTTAGTAAATGTATTCCGAAGGTTTTGGTGAAAAGACTCAGATCGAAACCAAACCAGTGAGAAGCCAGAGTTGAGAAATCTCATGTGCACTAGGTAATGCTTCACCAGCGAAGACTTAGTTCTTTCGGCTACTGAAGCAGAACCAAATCCGCGAGTCCGCTTTACTTGGACCGCAAGTAGAGTTGCGCTTTGATTGGAAATATGACCGTTACGGACAGGTGTCAAGCTGTCACATCGGGTCACTTCAGTCATTTCGCACCTAGGGATTGCCACCTATAAATACGCCACCCCCGTCCTCATTGGCAAGTGGCTTCTCCAAGATTATTTCCTTACAGTGAAGAGAGAGTAACCCCACCGAAGCAAACCGAAAATCCCATCCACCGAAGTATAAGTCCTATTGATCTGAGTTGATTCATTATGACTTAGGAAGAAGTTTGCTAGACTTTTTATCTTGGCGAAATGCAATTCTCCTAGACGGTTAGAGTGTTGTTCTTCAGAGAGAAAAGAGTTATTGTCGCCTCGAAGTTTAGTTTGTCAAAGGTTTCGGTGATTTCCTCAATAATAACCCACGAGTGAAGAGTTGACCAAGCTCAAGGAGATTGGTGCAGTGGAGATACAGACGGAGAGAGGTTAGATCCTGTGTTCAATCACAAGTTCCTCCAACTAGACGTAGCACTTTGCAGAGTGTGAACTGGTCGAACAAACATCGCCGAGTCAAGAGTTCGCTGTACTTTCCTCACTTACATTCAGTTTATCAATTGCTTTAGTGATTTGCTTCAATGCAATTGATTCGATGCTTTTGATTCGCTATGTTATGCTTCAATCCAGTTCTGCTTCAATGTTTACCTTTCTGTTGAAATTCTTCTGCTGCTAAGTTATGCTTCACTTCATAGTTTCATGCAAAAATTTCAAGTCATCATTCACCCCCTCCCCCTCTTATCACATACTTGGACTTACACACTTGTTCTTCTATCTTTTTTCTTATTTGTATATTTTTGTGTGCATAGCGTTATGCTTTGCTTTACTGAACCCAGAAGCATTTCTCCCATTTGAGCGAACTGCATTAACAATGTGTTATTAGTTTCTTTTTCCTTTTGAGAGAACTGCATTATAACCATTGTGTTATAAGTTGTTTCTATGTTCATTTGTTTCTTTTGTATATCGAGCTGAACTGCTTTACTAAATTAGTACCACATTTTCCCCTACTTTCTTTAGAACTGCATCAGCGTTCGGTATAGCGAACTGCATTGGTTTTACTAGTATCAGAAGCAATTCGTTCTTGAGTGAACTGCATTTATTAATGTGTTTCTTTTTTTTCTACAGGCATGATTGTGGATTTTTCATGTTCCAATTCATGTAGAGCTGGGATGGTGAAGTTGTTGCTAAGTTTGGCAAAGAGCACATTGGCTACATCCGAAAGGAAATGCTCTACAGTTGGTGACATCTTCGTATTGCTGTCTGGACTTGACATCCCTTTTAATTTTTAAAGAAGGTTATTACTTTTTTTTTCGTCCGCACAATGTTTTTTATATTAAGAGAACTTCATTTAGCACAAAAACGGGGGGAAGGCCTACTTTATTTTGTTAATTATTTTAGTATAATATAGGACTGTATGATCATCATCATAATCATTTATATATGGACTGCATGCACCTAACAGCTTTGTATCGTTTTGTACATGAAGGTGCACTGCATTAAGTTTCATGTGTTTTTCTTCATAGGAAAAGTGCATTGCATTACACAATGCCTGTTAGTATGTTGCATTATTCCCTTTTTGTTAATGAAATTCACGATTATTTTTGCAGGCTTTGATGAACACGCGTACCAAGGTGGAATTTCATTGTTTGAAACTCAGGTCCACACTCCAAACATTAAGAATTATGTTATTGAAGACCCCCCTGTCAAGCATGCAAAGGAACCTGTGTGTAAGAGGACGAGGAGTGCACAATCTCCTGCTAAGCCTGTGAAGAATGCACCCAGTAAGAGGTCCAGGAGGGTAGTCAGCCCTCTGAATGACGAAAGCACTGTTGAGGACTTTATGACTCTGCCAACAATTCGCAAGAGGATGAGGAGTGCAGCTGTGGAACGTCCAAATGAAAGTGAGGCAGTTATTCTATCCAACAAGAGGGCTGTGCAGAAGCCATCAAAATATAGAACGCCGGTACAGAAGTTGCAGCCTGCGAGGTTCAGCTATCTCGTGGAAGCGAGGAAACTATTGGAACTTGTGTCGAGCCCTGCATTCAGGAAGAAACACAGCCAATCAGTTCCTTTTTTATAGTTTTCTTCTTTGCTTATATCTATAGCTATGTCGTTTTATTTTTTTGTTGTGTTAGGAACGCCTTTATTTGCGTTCCTAACCCTATCCCCACTCGTTGTTTTGTTTTTGTTGAGCAGGTCCGCGCTGTTCATGTACAGGAATCCTATCGAAGTATACACTGTGTCTGTTGACTACATGTTCTTAACTTTCTACAAAGGCAGTTTCATGGACTCGGAGTTGATGGATCATATCATTAATCACTGGAAGATTGACCAACGAATGAATGTGGTTTACCGATCTGGTGAACGCGTTCTTCTTTCCCCTCTATTTATCACGGTATTTCTCATTCCTCCCTTCTTTTTATTTTTCTTGCTATAGGTGAACTGCATTGCCAGCGTATAATACAAAGATGTTGCTTTTAGGTGTGAACTGCATTGCCACTGTATAATAAAAGATAGCTTGTTTGAATAATTTTATTCAAAGCTCAGGAAATGTCGTTTCTCGGAACTTATTAATGAACTGCATACGTAACTCTTTTTTTCACTTATCCCAGACCGAATTGCATTAATATGTTGTGTTCTTAATTGTTTTCTTTTTTAGCTTTTTCGCCTGGTGAAATTCATTTTGTTTTGCTTACATTAGAAGATCCTTTTTTATTTTCCTAGACGAACTGCATTAATGCATTTTTTATGAATTAAGTATGTGCTTCAAATGAATGATCACGCGAAGAGAGATGAACACGGAAACTGTTGGGTTTCGCAGCAGAAAACACAAATTTTTCTAACTAGCGTTCCCATAACCCAAGATCTAGCTAGCCGTATTACCGTAACGGAAAAAGGAGTGCGGAAATAACATACCTCGGGGTGTAGTCTGTTGCGCGGGAAACGTTCCCGCAAACGTGATTGATGTAGCCGATCAAGTTTCACAGCCCCCTGGCTGTGTTGAGCACCCGGATGGGTATAGTGCCACACGTGTAGCACCTCGTAGTACTCGCACAGGTACGAGACTCGATGACGACCTCCGTTCTCCGATCTAGCGAAGGTGGCGGAAGCAGACCTCCGGACGGAGCTTCGGCAGCACGACGGCCTCCGATTCTAGCAGAGAAGCCTCAATTCCACTATAGGCTCACACTAGGGAGCCCACCGTGAAAGAGAGAAGGGTGGGGAGAAGACCGGAGAAAACCGATCTCAATTCGGAGTAAATACTAATTTAATCCGATTTATTGTGTATTTGGCTTAATTAAATATGTGCACCATGGCCCTCTTTATATAGGGGTAGGGGAGGGAGTCAACCCCCTCCCTTAGCAATGTGGGACTATTCCACATGCTAGGGGGGCGCCGGCCAAGGGGGGAGGGGGGCGCCACCCTCATGGGCCCTAGGGCCCATGGCACCTCCCTCCACTCCCTTTTTTTTGATTTTCTTTTTCCCTTTTATTTCTTCCCCTAATGGGCCTTTTTCTCCACTAAGGCCCATTGCACATATTAATTATAAATAAAATGATTTTAATTATTAATTCAATTAATTAATAACTAAAACATAATATTCCATCTCCCGGTGCTCCGGAACACCTTCTGGTTCACTCCGAACTTGTTCGGTTCAACACGGTACTTCTCCGATGTTGTTTCCTTTATTCTCTGGTTACTCCGATGGTTCCGAAAAGGTCTCCGATTTCATCGAGCCCTTAAGTGTGTTACCCTACGGTCCGAGAACATTCCAGTCATTACCGAGATGAGGCTACGGTCAATGATCATCAGCGGGACCTGGATGCCCATAATGACCCCTGTGCATTCCGGATATCAAACAACGATTGGACCTTACGCCGTATAGCATTCCCTTTGTCAAACGATACTGGATTGTTCCGAGATTCGATCAATGACATCGTATGTCTGGTTCAACCTCGTTCTGAACTAATCCTCATTCACTCGTTCCCGTGATATTCATCCCCGTGACCTAGTCACACGCTGCAGCTTTATGGATGGAATCTCACTGAGTGGGCCCCGAGTATCTATCCATTATATGGATTGACAAATCCCGCTCTTGTAACAATACTCCTCAACATATCTCCACGGAATACCCAAGATACAACCATCATGACCCGCATATTTCAGTCAGGTGGTGGGATGTAGGTCAAAGCATCCGCGAAGATAGAAATTATGCACGTACTCACGGTCAAAGGAACGGTCTACCACGTTCTGTAATTACAACACTGAACCTTCACAAGATTTGATCATGATGTAATGCTTACTTTGGGTAATGTTCATCACGTCACTTAACAAGTGAGGTGATCTCATAGTCAAGAGACTTAATTGTCCATGATCGCGAAACCACGACCATCATGTTGACCATGAACTAGTTATCGATGTAGAGGCTAACTAGGAACTCTGGGGGTTTCTATACCACAATTGCATCATTGTTTCACTGACACAGTTCTAGCATGGTATGAAACTGGTTATGAACTTGCTTAGATATATTGGAATAATCATATCTTATTTGCCTCTAGAGCATATATCCAACAGTCTCCCACTTGCACTAGAGTGCTAATAATCTAGCCGCATTTTTCCGAACATAATCATCTTATCACATAAGTGTTCATTGATCATGCATGCTCATGGAAGAGGTTTCGTCAACGAACTGCACCAATTCAGATTCGTATGTTTCCTTTGCAACTGGTACAGGTCAAAAGCTCTTTTGACATACCACTCATTATCATATAATGGTTGGATATCAGTTTCGCGGGAGAGTGAGACTGTTATTTCACAGTATCCTCCAATGATCTCTTGGTTCAGTCTTTAGAAGACTCATCCATAGTCGTATATACTGGGAAATACACTCAACCAGAAGTCCAATACTTCTAACGCTAAACTTTTATCCATACGTCTACTTTTTTTTAAGTAGTATTATGTTTGTAGTGCCGTGAATTTTGCTCACATTTCTTTCATGTATTTGGTGATGTCTCTAATTCCATATAGACCCATAATATGGCTTGCAATTGTAATCTTGCATTACATTCAAGTCTATTATCCTTTCTATATTTTAGAGAATAGTCCTCAGTATTCCTCATATACTGAATGCATGGACTTTATTCAGATTCTGTGTTTTACTCCTAAAGCACATCGGAATCTGTTCTTCTTCCAAGAACTTTTGAGTCATTCTGTTGTTGGATTCACAATGCATGTTATATGGTAGAATCATATGTCAAGAACATATAAGATCACATGTCGAGTACATGGTGCATCTCTATTCTTCCATCAAGACATTGCTTGTGATATTTGGATTTCATCCATTATATAATTTCTAGCCACAAGAACCTGTTTCTTGTCTTAGAACATTATTCCAACCTTCACTTCGTTTCATTATCCATATCTTAGTCTACTCATATAGATTTCAACGTGTAATGTGTTGGTATTTCACATAAAAGAAGATTCTTGCAATCTTGTATTTTATTTGCCTTATGCTCTATATATATCATAATGCACATATGTATATAAGACGATTCTCTATATACACAATCAATGCATATCCATATATATACATATGAGATCATACTTAACACATATCAATGCATATATGTTTGAGACAATGATCATGCTCCCACTCAAATATATCCATCATATACTCATATATTTGTGGTTCAGCTTTCATCAAGTCATTTTATTGTTCACTATGTCTCACATAATGACGAAGCTTCCAAAGCTCCCACTCAGAAAATGCCCTCTACATTCCAAGTTTTCGGGAAGTATTCAAAGCTCCCACTCAGTTTCATGAAACTGCAGGCCCACTCAATTATTTTTTCATCACAAAATCACTTGATCAAATCAAGGTTGAGGGTTCCTGTCTTGAGGTACTATAGTCTATCCTTTTAACGAAATAACCTTCGTCATGCCCATTCCAATTCTCTTTCAAATCCCAAATTTGAATGAGATGCAATTTCAGGCTATGGTCCATCGTAGTGTAAATGAAATATTTTATTGATTAAAGCATTCCTACGTTTTCGTAGTCAATCACCATTGAACTTTGGTCATAACCAAATAATGCCTTATGCCCATTACATTATTCTCAATAACTCTCCAGTTTGTCGAGAATATGAAATAACCGATTTATTTCATGGGACGTGAGCCATCCTCTATGTAACTCAATATTATTTCATTTCTCCTCGTGTTCTAGGCTACCATCATTCCTTTGTGTCTCAAGCAATGTTATTATTTATTGTTTTATTAAGAAGACTCATGATTATTGTTCTGTACAGAACGTATTCATGACAACCTTCTAAATTCAACAATGGCTTCAATTCATATACCAAGATTAATCATCTATGGCCTATCCTCCCTTATACAGTGTCATTACAGCGGATCATGCTTCCGTTGCAATACTCTGATATTCTGAAGGCAAGGTCCAATACCCCGGTCAAAGTTTCCATTATCTCCCATTGGATCCGTGTCGAGAGACTTCTTCTCGCATTACCAATCAAGCAACACACATTTTGCTATTCGGGGAGAATATGTAATTTCAATTGCTTGTAGTTTTATTACAAAGAAATTCTTTCTTTTAAGAAACCTTATAACACCATCAGTTATGGAGCTATCATGTCTCATTAGATTCAGGATGGTTTCCTATTATGAAGTGGGTGTTTTAACTTAATGAATTAAACAACCTTATTCGACAATAACTATAGTGCTAGGGGAAAGAACGTTTAGACCATACTACGGTTTAGTATGACTACGAATGGTTTAAGTAGTCTAGCACTTTCAACTTCCATCGTAGTTTGTGGTACAACTTCCACAAGTCTCCCATTATGTCAATATCAATACTTATCACTTCGGATCGTAGCGTAGTGATATGTATCTTTGTATTCTCACTTCTCACTGTGATTCCTGAATCTCAGTTTTATGATCTCAATTGAATACAACTTTCAATTAATCATATGAAGTCTTTAATGATAACTCACGTGCCCATTTAGTACATCATTTATGTATAATGATTGGCACAAGTTCTACTTGCTAGAACCTTGTCATGGTTATATTTATTGCAGAGGTTCATAGATCGTGTATCTAATCCATCTCATGCAAGCAAGTTATGAATTTCATTCGATAATGAACTCACAAGTTAATAGATCATACATTTAATGAATTCATCAGTTATGAAGTCACCTCATGCAATCAAATCTTTGACTTGTTATAATCAACACAACTTTATCATTAAACATTGAATATTTCTTGACAATAATAGCAGTATTATAAATGCTTTCTATCATATCATAAATCAAGACGTAATCAAAGTATAAGCACACTTTTATTCATAAAGATGGAACAACTGACTTGTCTCATTACATGAATAACTTTTTCTCGCGAGATGCAAGACACACAACTAAGTGTTCATACTATAATGATTACATAATATTTATATAATACTCTAAGTATCTCCTATGATAGATGTCTCGGCGGAATCCATGCTGGCCATCAACTGACTTGATATCCATCAATCCTCGATTTCACCTCTTCCCGTCCATGCAACGGCAGGTCCTGTTTTCATAAAACAGAATAAGTATCAGATACTCATTTACTGCAAATGTTGTATAAGGGAATAAACATTTATAAAGTATATCAAATATATACCTTCTCCATCAACAACTTCTCCTTCAATGGGTTCAACCTCCAGGTACTGAAGTCTATCCATGAAGTCAGAGAACTCGAGGCTTTCACCTCTGCCGACATAGCCATGGACATGGTTTGTATAGCTCGGTGGAAGCGAGTGTAACACCGTGTATATCGCAGACTCATCTGTGGTCCCATAGTCAAAGTCATCTACGAGGCTCAGATGTATCTCATGCATCTTGACCAAGTGTGCCTTCAGCCAAGAGCCTTCTTCCATCTTTGTAGAGAGAAACTCACTTTCTAACTCAAATCTGGCAACTCTAAATCGATGCAAGTTTGATGACTTCAGCTCATCGATCATATCATATGTATCCAAATCAGCATACTCCTCACGCAAAGGTTGCGGAATGCTGGTTTCTATGATACCCTTAGCTATGGCATATGTCCTTCGACGATACTGATAATCAATCGCCGCTTCTGCATCCATGTCGTTTGATGCACGGTTTCCCACATGCTCTTTAGTTAAGAATGAAAGGTTGATTCTCTTGAGCACGACTCTAAGGCGTAAGTACCAACTAATGAAGTTTGACCCATTTTCTTTAAGTCTTTCACCATGTAAGAAGGAAACCATTTCAAGGTACTGGGTACTATCCATTTTCTACAAACATAATTGCATGGAACACAATTAAGACTAGTTCACAACAATGAGTTCATATAATCATATTATAAATGAGCTCGCACTAAAAAAATTCATCCCTAGGAAGTTTTAGTGATTACATGATCCAGATTCACTGCCCGACCTCGAATATCACACGGCCGACGGGTCAGTTTCAAAGGTAGACAACAACTTGTGCGATCACATTATCTTATATGTACTGTGACTCATGCTCGATCTTTCTATCTCTAGTATTCCGAGGCCATATCTGCATATGCTAGGCTCGCCAAATTAACCTCCATGTTATATGCTGCTCATCAAGGCCATATCTGCATATGCCAGGCTTGCCGAACCCAACCTCATGCGAACTCCATTGAATATGTAGGACAACTCCGGTATGTACGGAGCATCAAGCCATATGGGAGAACCTTCCAGGCGGTGCACACTTCGGTAGAATACTTGTGTTTGGCTTTGTTAAGGGATCATCTTATCACATGCTACCGTCGTGTATCCTATACTAGCAAGTTTTAAGATGTCTGAGCTATGGCAACACTAAGTCTACAACGTCTCCATTTTAGTTTGTTTTTTTATGACGATTACTACTTACTAGTAACACATAGCAAATCTAACGCTACATCACAAACAAACAAATGATAGCCCCCACTTAGCAATACAAGGTTTAGACGGTCTAGTTGTATATTGCAAGTTTTACGTGGCTGCTAGGGATTTCATAGTTAAACATGTTTTAACCTACGAGTCAACCACAACGTCAACCATACGATTGTCTCTATTACACCCCGCACGGGGCCCTCCGTTGCAAATGCCACATCCGCTAAAGTAGAGAGACAGACACCCCCTAGCCACTTTATACGGTACAAGCCGTATGTCAAGTGTGGAACCAGTCTCGCGTAAGCGTACGCGTAAGGTCGGTCGGGGGCCGCTTCATCAAACAATGCCGCAGATGTGAACAAGTACACGTGGGAGGGTAACAATCATACAATCAACGCCCACATCCCCGATGTGTTCTATCCGTACAGTAATACTAAGCATAGACCTAGCTCATGATACCACTGTTGGGGTTCGCAGCAGAAAACACAAATTTTTCTAACTAGCCGGGTGTAGTCCATTGCGCGGGAAACGTTCCCGCAAACGTGGTTGATGTAGCCGATCAAGTTTCACAGCCCCCTGGCTGTGTTGAGCACCCGGATGGGTGTAGTGCCACACGTGTAGCACCTCGTAGTACTCGCACACGTACGAGACTCGCTGAAGACCTCCGTTCTCTGATCCAGCGAAGGTGGCAGAAGCAGACCTCCGGACGGAGCTTCGGCAGCACGACGGCCTCCGATTCTAGCAGAGAAGCCTCAGTTCTACTATAGGCTCACACTAGGAAGCCCACCGTGAAAGAGACAAGGGAGGGGAGAAGACCGGAGAAAACCGATCTCAATTCGGAGTAAATACTAATTTAATCCGATTTATTGTGTATTTGGCTTAATTAAATATGTGCACCATGGCCCTCTTTATATAGGGGTAGGGGAGGGAGTCAACCCCCCTCTCTTAGCAATGTGGGACTATTCCACATGCTAGGGGGGGCGCCGGCCAAGGGGGGAGAGGGGGCGCCACCCTCATGGGCCCTAGGGCCCATGGCGCCTCCCCCCACTCCCCTTTTTTTTTCTTTTTCTTTTTCCCTTTTATTTCTTCCACTAATGGGCCTTTTTCTCCACTAAGGCCCATTGCACATATTAATTAGAAATAAAATGATTTTAATTATTAATTCAATTAATTAATAACTAAAACATAATATTCCATCTCCCGGTGCTCCGGAACACCTTCCGGTTCACTCCGAACTTGTTCGGTTCAACACGGTACTTCTCCGATGTTGTTTCCTTTATTCTCTGGTTACTCCGATGGTTCCGAAAAGGTCTCCGATTTCATCGAGCCCTTAAGTGTGTTACCCTACGATCCGAGAACACTCCAGCCATGACCGAGATGAGGCTACGGTTAATGATCATTAGCGGGACCTGGATGCCCATAATGACCCCTGTGCATTCCGGATATCAAACACCGATTGGACCTTACGCCGTATAGCATTCCCTTTGTCAAACGATACTGGATTGTTTCGAGATTCGATCAATGACATCCTATGTCTGGTTCAACCTCGTTCTGAACTAATCCTCATTCACTCGTTCCCGTGATATTCATCCCCGTGACCTAGTCACACGATGCAGCTTTATGGATGGAATCTCACCGAGTGGGCCCCGAGTATCTATCCATTATATGGATTGACAAATCCCGCTCTTGTAACAATACTCCTCAACATATCTCCACGGAATACCCAAGATACAACCGTTATGACCCGCATATTTCAGTCAGGTGGTGGGATGTACATCAAAGCATCCGGGAATATAGCAATTATGCACGTACTCATGGTCAAAGGAACGGTCTACCATGTTCTGTAATTACAACACTGAACCTTCACAAGATTTGATCATGCTGTAATGCTTACTTTGGGTAATATTCATCACGTCACTTAACCAGTGAGGCGATCTCATAGTCAAGAGACTTAATTGTCCATGATCGCGAAACCACGACCATCATGTTGACCATGAACTAGTTATCGATGTAGAGGCTAACTAGGAACTCTGGGGGTTTCTATACCACACCTGCATCATTGTTTCACTGACACAGTTCTAGCACGGTATGAAACTGGTTATGAACTTTCTTAGATATATTGGAATAATCATATATTATTTGCCTCTAGAGCATATATCCTCTAGGATGTTCTCCTTTTTCTCTACATCTATGTAATATAACGGAGAAAGCAACTCTGTTACTAAGTATATAATGTAGTTTCATCTAATTTTTATCTTTGTCAGCGGAAACTATCCTTACATGAGTGTAAACATAAGTATCCGCACTACATATTTTTATTGGAGGGTGGGTTTTGCTGGTGGGTGGGGGGTTGGGGGGGGTGGGGGTCCCCCCCATACTTGGTTAACAGAATATCTATGTAATATATAACATTTTTTGCAAAGTGCACTGCATTGCGCAAAAGAGGGCCTTCAACGCTTTATAGTGTTGATAATCAAAAAGTTTTGGAAAATAGTATTTTCTTTGGAACACAGAACTGCATGTGTGCGCTAATCAAGAGCTCCATTTTTTACTTTTTTGTATTAAGCGAACTGCACAGGTTACATGCTGGCGCACTGCATTGTTCACGGTAAGCGCACCGCAATATACACATGAAGAATCCCAGTCTCTACTACATGTAGAGTATCGTTTATTTTCATAACCACATTATTTACTTTTTTCTCTCCATATGAGCTTCTGCAAACAGTAGAGAACTGCATTTTTTTAACATCACACTGCCATCTCAGCTTCTGCACACATAAGAGAACTGCATTTTTATATCATCTATTATTGTTCTGAAACAGAATAGAACTGCATGTTTAAAATGACACTCCTATCTCATCTCCATTTCATTTTCTAGAGAGAACTGCATTTTCCACAATCGCACCAGAAGAGCATTGAATACAAAGTATACCTATTTTTGTGCTATATATATTAAATTGGACTTCAATATTATATCTCGAAGTCTATTTTTTTGCTGTCCACTAAATTCAAGTTATCTCTATTATATGCTACATAAATGGATGAAGTTGATGTACGTAAAAAGGCTACAATGTATGTGTGCTGAGCTATGTCCTGTTCCTGCTGCTTCTTCTCAAAGCGTGCACTGCAATTGGTTCAATGTTTGTCGCTCCATTTGTTTGCTTCTTGTTGAACGTGTTATTCCTTGTAACACGCCCATGCGACCGCAATGCTTGCCTATGCTTTGTTTTCCTAATGCCCTTTCCCTTCGATGTTGATGCTGGTCCTTCGCTGTCTTCATCTTCATCTTCTTCTTCGTCCTTTCCCTCTTCCTCATCATCATCTTCTTCCTTATCTTCTTCATCATCTTCTTCCTCATCTTCTTCATCTTTTGCTTCTTCTCTCTGTGGGCAAGTTCTTGCATTATGCTTCTCTCTCTTTTTGCAGATGCTGCACAATCTTCTGTTTGTCAAATCTTCTTGTTGGTCAGCTTGGTCATATGTGGTGGCATTTTTGCCTTGATTTTTTCTGGCCTCTTCTTGCATGTCCTCGAGTTGTGCCCCGCAATCTTTTCGCATGATTTGCAGATCCTCACTCCCAGTGGCCTCCCTTCGCTGTCCATCTCTGGCTCAGGCTTGTTCTTCTTTTCAGAACCTACATCCTTTGCTGCAGCTTTTTTATTTGCTGACTTGCTCTCCTTCTTTCTCCCTTTTGTGTTTGATACAGGTGGGGAAGAATTGTTTCTTCCACAGTAGGAGCTGCACCATCAGTGTCATGTTTGTGCTCATCTTCCTTTTCTTCACTCCGTTCATTCTTGTTGTTCTCCGCCTCTTCTTCGTTCAGCACGTCAACTTCTTCTATGAGTGCTCTCATCCCATATAACGCTCTCTTGAACCCGCTATCCGACTTCACACCCCTGTTTGACAGGTCCATGGCTGTTTCTACAAGTAGCCTCCTACGATAGAACATTGAACTTCCATCTGGAGCAGTTTGCTTGAAGTCTCTGCGGTCAAAAGTTGCATTTTGCCGCGCGTTCCATGTGTACCTCTTTAATATGTACTCCTCGGGTATCTTGTCCACCCGCGGCTGATCCAACATGCAAACGATGTGTACGCAGAACAACCCTGCAGCAAATATTCATTTATTTTTTTGGTTGTCAGTGCGAGCAAACTTCAAATAAATATGTAACAGAGAATTAGGGGTTTGTGAACTGCATAAAAAATATGTACTTTTTGTTTTTCATTCTAGTGAACTTCATTATGCTTTTTTGTGTGCCTTATTTCTCTCTCACTGACCTGTGTGTGTCCACAGTTTGCATTCGCATTCATAGATACCGTTCGTCACGTCAGCGACAACCTGGAACTCATGTCTTGCCCAGTCAAAATCATCGGACTTGTTGTAGTGGCGCACCAAATACTTTGTTGGGTTGTCATGGGACTGCTCCGATCTGAATGCAGTGTTGCGGTAGTGCGTTTGCTTGAAGTCAGCAAAGACCGCCCTTGTGTAAATCCTGGATAGTTGAACCTCGAAACCAAACTGAGTAGTAGTTTTCATTTCCCCCTGCGAAACAAAGAAGCCAGTCAGTTAGATTTTTTTGGTTAACAAAAAACATAATTGATTTTATATAAAGAAGAGAACTGCATTTAACATCCATCTTTTCATCTCATTTTTGTTCATACGGAAAGAGAACTGCATTTTTTAAGTTCAAAGGAAAATCAGTAGTGAGTCTGAACCGCGTATATGAGGTTAATAAGATTTTTTGTACCATACCTCGTTAGCCATGGTCTCCGCATGCTCGTTGCACTTCCTCGTCTGGATGCATCTATCCACCAGCGACGCAAATATGTGTAGGTCGTGTCTTTCCTTGACAAAGTTTCTCTTCAAGATCCGGTTCATGCTTTCACTTCTATGTGTTGATGTCATCCGTGCACAGAACACCTCCTTGTAGTAAGCTGATATCCATTCTTCTCGGTCTGTCCAGAGCGCAATCATAATTTTATCATTCTGCAGGTTATACTTCTCCGGGAGGTCATGCCAAGCGCGTTCAAACTCCGATGGAATCAATGGATGGTTGAGAACTGATGTCAGCTCATCTTTGAATGTCTCGTATGCTTTGTACAGCAAGGACAGATGATCCATGTATTTCTTCAGTATATGCCAACGCCACAACTTGTGTAGCGTGCCTATTAGTGTACTCTTTATCGCTGCATCCATGGAGGGGCATTGATCTGCTTGTTTTTTTTTAAAACAAGCAGTCAGTTATTTTGAGAGAATTGCATTTCTCTTTTTTTGTCTTTTCTCTGTTTTCTTTTTTGTTTTTTGGATGTAAGAAATGGACTACAAAAAAGCTAGCATTGAACTGCATTTTTTAGTTTACCTGTCAGTATGCAGATTGGCCGCTTGTTGTTCATGCAACGCAAGAACGTCCGGAACACCCACTCGAAAGATGGTATTGTTTCGTCTCTGACGCGAGCCACCGCAAATATTGTACTTTGTAGGTGGTGGTTTACTCCAACGAACACGCCTAGAGGTATGTGAAACTTGTTGGTCTTGTATGTCGTGTCGAATGTGACACAATCTCCAAAATCTTCATAGGAACCCCGACAGCTTGTGTTCACCCAGAAGATGTTTTGCACACGGTTATCGGCACCTTTGTTGTAATCATGGAAGAACTTCGGATTTATTTCCTGCATTTTCTCAAAGAAATCTAGAAGTTTCTTCACATCGTCCTCAGTTTCCTCCTTTGGGAACTGGTACTTCCTGCAGTTTGAAAGCAGAGCATACGTCAGCATTAAACAACACACAGAAATGCACAAGCGAACTGCATCAAGCAGAGGAGATATCAGCTAGTTTAATGTATGTACTTGTTCACCCAGTCACGGCTACTGCGCCCCATATATTTTAGCCCTCCTGACATTCTCCATAGGGTTCACATCATTTGCGTGTGCGTCAGGTTGTCGATCTGCATGTCCTTTACCAGTTTATCAAGAAATGGATCATCCCTCTTATGCGAGTGCAAGTGCTGAAGCATAGCTGGGCTTTCAATCATCTTGTGGTTGTGATTGAGCTCAACATGTGCTATCAAAAACACATCCTTGATCTTTTTCACTCTTATTTTTGCCTTGCAGCCAGTTCTTTTCGTTGTTTTATCTCGCTTCCTGTCATAATCTGACACAGTCTCTTGGTGGTTGCCCTCTCTTGAGCAAACTATGTAGTTGTTCGTCATGTGCGTCCCCCTTTTTCGTGTGCCGAATCCTGCCTTCCTTGCATATGTGTTGTAGAACTCGTGTGCTGCCACGAAAGAGGTGAACTTCATACCTTTCGCAGGCACAAGTTCTTGCAGAAAGTTCTTGTTCTGCACCGCAACATGAAAATAATTTTCTTTTTGTTAACGAAAGAACGCGCAGGCTGAAAAAGTTTTCATAAGAGAACTGCAGCAGTAAGTCAAGGAAGATTACATGTGTGTACTTCTTATTCTCCATTGGTGTTTGCATCTCACCAATGTTTATTGGGCATGGAGGAGTTACAACAGACCTATGTAATCGAGGATCTCGGGGAGGCAGAAGTGATGAGAACAGTACTCTCTTTGTTGCCAGTGTATTTTTCTGATCCGGGCGCTGATCCATTTGATGTGTGGCAGACGGCCTCGGCGGAATCCCACTGTTTTTTTGTCGACGAACCGGTTGCTCCCGAACCGGCTCGTGTTCAACATTGGTTTCCGGAGGCGCAACATTGTTTTGTGGAGGCTCAATATCATCCACTCTTATCTACTGACCAAATGTTGCAATAACGTCCGTGTACCTTGGCTGCATAACTGTTATGAGTTTATCTTCATTGTCGTCATCATCGTCATCATCATCATTGTCGTCTCGCTGCGCATTCTGCCCCATGTATATCATTTCATCGTCCTCCTCATCTTGGCCGCTATGTTCTATTCCGTCTTCATCTTCGTCCTCTACATCTAACTCCGCTGAGTATGCAGTCCTGTTTGTCGTGTTGAAAAAACCTCTAAGTATCTCCGGTGTTATCTTTGCGGTCATCTCCCACTCTTCTCTCTCAACGCAGTTCAGGGGCTGATTGTCGTGAATCACTCGCTGCATCTTCTGGCTTCTCTGCACAGCTTTACACTGCATAGGAGAATAGGCAACAAACTGCACTTTAGTATCTAATCCAAAGTGGTACTTTTTTTATTTGTAGAATAGTGAACTGCACTGTATTTTTTTAGATACTACATGTCATTTCTGTACGCAACAAGCAAAAACTGCACTGCACTGCATTGTTACTTTTGCAGTTCAGTTACTGTGAAACTATATTTTTTTTGGATGCAATGTACTCCCATGCAGTTCAGTTGAAAGACACGGTGCTCAACATATATAACAATGTGCATTGCATTATTTTCATAAACTTCTACATATTGTAAGCCATGGGGAGAGACACGAACACATTTTTGACGCAAGAACGCACTACATTGCAAACAAACAGAGCACTGCATTATGAATTCACCTTGTAGGACTGCTTACATTAGTTGGATGCGCGACCTTCCTCTTGAAATCAGTCCTGCCATTTTGTAGTTGCAGTTCCGCTTGTCGTTGACGTGCAGCCCACCTGCGTTGCAGGAACACATGGGCCTTCTCAACCTGCGCCATCGTCGCTGGTAAAGGCTGTATGGGCGATATGACCATTGCAGTTCGCTCCCACGACGACTGTGAGTTCGCCGCAGAAGGCATCCTTGCAGTTCGCTTCCCCCGACCATGCATCACCGTGGCTGGATGCCCCGATTTGCTGAACGGCGGCAGATCTCGCAGGCTAGGAGATCGGAACTGAAGCAGTGCTGGAGCTACAGGCGGTCGCGGGATAAGAGGGATTGAAAGCTCAGCTATGCTTAATCACAACCACAAGATGATTGAAAGCTCAGCTATGCTTCAGCACTTGCACTCGCATAAGAGGGATGATCCATTGCTTGATAAATTGGTAAAGGACATGCAGATCGACAACCTGACGCACATGCAAATGATGTCAACCCTGTCAAGAATGTCAGGATGGCTACAATATATGAGGCGCACTAGCCGTGACTGGGTGAAAAAGTACATACATTAAACTAGATGATATCTCCTCTTCTTGATGCAGTTCGCTTGTGCATTTCTGCGTGTTGTTTAATGCTGACGTATGCTCTGCTTTCAAACTGCAGGAAGTACTAGTTAGCAAAGGAAGAAACTGAGGACTTTGTGAAGAAACTGCTAGATTTCTTTGAGAAGATGCAGGAAATAAATCCAGAGTTCTTCTATGATTACAACAAAGATGCCGATAACCATGTGCAAAACATCTTGTGGGCGAACGCAAGTTGCCGGGGTTCCTATGAAGATTTTGGAGATTGTGTCACATTCGACACGACATACAAGAACAAAAAGTTTCACATGCCTCTGGGCGTGTTCGTTGGAGTAAACCACCACCTACAAAGTACAATATTTTTGGTGGATATCTTCAGAGACGAAATAATACCATCTTTCGAGTGGGTGTTCCGGACGTTCTTGCGTTGCATGAACAACAAGCGGCCAATCTGCATACTGACAGGTAAACTAAAAAATGCAGTTCAATGCTAGCTTTTTTGTAGTCCATTTCTTACATCCAAAAAACAAAAAAGAAAACGGAGAAAAAGCCAAAAAAAGAGAAATGCAATTCTCTCAAAATAACTGACTACTTGTTTTCAAAAAAACATGCAGATCAATGCCCCTCCATGGATGCAGTGATAAAGAGTACACTAATAGGGACGCTGCAAAAGTTGTGCCGTTGGCATATACTAAAGAAATACAAGGATCATCTGTCCTTGATGTACAAAGCATACGAGATATTCAAAGATGAGCTGACATCAGTTCTCAACCATCCATTGATGCCATCGGAGTTTGAATGCGCTTGGCATGACCTCATGGAGAAGTATAATCTGCAGAATGATGAAATTATGAATGCGCTCTGGAAAGACCGAGAAGAATGGATATCAGCTTACTATAAGGAGGTGTTTTGTGCACGGATGACGTCAACACAGAGAAGTGAAAGCATGAACCAGATCTTGAAGAGAAACTTTGTCAAGGAAAGACACGACCTACACATATTTGCGTCGTAGGTGGACAGATGCATCCAGACGAGGAAGGGCAACGAGCATGCAGATACCATGGCTAACAAGGTATGGTACAAAAAATCTTATTAAGCTCATATACGCGGTTCAGACTCACTACTTCTTTTCCTTTGAACTTAAAAAATGCAGTTCTCTTTCCGCATGAACAAAAATGAGATGAAAAGTGTGATGTTAAATGCAGTTCTCTTCTGTATATAAAATAAAGTATGTTTTTTCTTAACCAAAAACAGCTAACTGACTGGCTTATTTGTTTCGCAGGCCGAAATTAAAACTACTACTCAGTTTTGTTTCGAGGTTCAACTATCTAGGATTTAAACAAGGTCAGTCTTTGCTGACTTCAAGCAAACGAACTACCGCAGCACTGCATTCAGATCGGAGCAGTCCCATGACAACCCAACAAAGTATTTGGTGCGCCACTACAACCAGTCCGATGATTTTGACTGGGCGGGACATAAGTTCCAGGTTGTCGCTGACGTGACGAACGGTATCTACGAATGCGAATGCAAACTGTGGACACACACAGGTTAGTGAGACGAGAAATAAGGCACAAAAAAAGCATAATGAAGTTCACTAGAATAAAGAACAAAAAAGTACATATTTTTATGCAGTTCACAAACCCTGAATTCTCTGTTACATATTTATTTGAAGTTTTCTCGCATTGACAACCAAATTTTTTTATGAATATTTGCTGCAGGGCTCTTCTGCGTACACATCATTTGCATGTTGGATCAGCTGTGGGTGGAGAAGATACCTGAGGAGTACATATTAAAGAGGTACACACGGAACGCGCGACAAATTGCAACTTTTGACTGCAGAGACTACAAGCAAACTGCTCCAGATGGAAGTTCAATGTTCTGCCGTAGGAGGCTACTTGTAGAAACAGCTATGGACCTGTCAAACAGGGGTGTGAAGTCGGATAGCGGGTTCAACAGAGCGTTATATGGGATGAGAGCACTCATAGAAGAAGTTAACGTGCTGAACGAAGAAGAGGCGGAAAACAACAAGAATGAACGGAGTGAAGAAAAGGAAGATGAGCACAAACCTGACACTAATGGTGCAACTCCTACTGTGGAAGAAACAATTATTCCCCCACCTGTATCAAACACAAAAGGGAGAAAGAAGGAGAGCAAGTATGCAAATAAAAAAGCTGCAACAAAGGATGTAGGTTCTGAAAAGAAGAACATGCCTGAGCCAGAGTTGGACAGCGAAGGGAGGCCACTAGGAGTGAGGATGTGCAAATAATGCGAAAATATTGCGGGGCACAACTCGAGGAAATGCAAGAAGAGGCTAGAAAAAATCAAGGCAAAAAATGCCACCACATATGACCAAGATGACCAACAAGAAGATTTGACAAAGAGAAGACTGTGCAGCATCTACAAAAAGAGAGAGAAGCATAATGCAAGAACTTGCCCACAGAGAGAAGAAGCAAAAGATGAAGAAGATGAGGAAGAATATGATGATGAGGAAGAAGATGATGAAGAAGATGAGGAAGAAGATGATGACGAGGAAGAGGGAAAGGACGAAGAAGAAGATGAAGATGAAGACGGCGAAGGACCAGCATCAACATCGAAGGGAAAGGGCATTAAGAAAACAGAGCATAGACAAGCATCGCGGCCGCATGGGAGCGTTACAAGGAATAACACGTTCAACAAGAAGCAAAGAAATGGAGCGACAAACATTGAACCAATTGCAGTGCACGCTTTGAGAAGAAGCAGCAGGAACAGGACATAGCTCAGCACACATACATTGTAGCCTTTTTACGTACATCAACTTCATCCATTTATGTAGCATATAATAGAGATAACTTGTATTTAGTGGACAACAAAAAAATAGACTTCGAGATATAATGTTGAAGTCCAATTTAATATATAGCACAAAAACAGGTATACTTTGTATTCAATGCTCTGCTAGTGCGATTGAGGAAAATGAAGTTCTCTATAGAAAATGAAATGCAGATGAGATAGGAGTGTCATTTTAAACATGCAGTTCTATTCTATTTCAGAACAATAATAGATGATATAATAATGCAGTTATCTTATGTGTGCAGAAGATGGGATGGCAGTGTGATGTTAAAAAAATGCAGTTCTCTACTGTTTGCAGAAGCTCATATGGAGAAAAAAAAGTAAATAATGTGGTTATGAAAATAAACGATACTCTACATGTAGCGGAGACTGGGATTCTTCATGCGTACATTGCGGTGCGCTTACCGCGAACAATGCAGTGCGCCAGCATGTAACCTGTGCAGTTCGCTTAATACAAAAAATTTAAAAATGGAGCTCTTGATTAGCACACACATGCAGTTCTGTGTTCCAAAGAAAATACTATTTTCCAAAACTTTTTGATTATCAACACTATAAAGCGTTGAAGGCCCTCTTTTGCGCAATGTAGTGCACTTTGCAAAAAATGTTATATATTATATAGATATTATGTTAAACAAGTATGGGGGGGATCCCCCCAAGCCCCCAACCCCCAACCCACCAGCAAAACACACCCTCCAATATAAAATATGTAGTGCGGATACGTATGTTTACACTCATGTAAGGATAGTTTCCGCTGACAAAGATAAAAATTAGATGAAACTCCATTATATACTTAGTCAAACAGAGTTGCTTTCTCCGTTATATTACATAGATGTACAGAAAAAGGAGAACATCCTAGTGAATTTGTTTAACAGATCCCATACATAAAAAAGGAGCGACAAAACTATTTACAATGAAATTTCCACAACACATCAAACAGGTCTGCTGTTGTTCTATGCCTCATCCTGCTCCTGCGAGTCAGGTTTGGCAGTGAGACCAAGAGACTTGCACATATTTTTTAGCTCCTTAGGAAACTCGCTCGGTAGGACCATGTTGTCAGGGTGGAACAGAATCTGGTACAGAAACTCAGCCTTCCAATCCACGATATCAGCTTCCTGCGATCAAAAAGAGCAACAAGATAAAACGAAACAACAACTTGGTTATGACAAAAAAGGTGATACTGCTGCAGACAGGAAGAGGACATATATGAAGGATTACATTGCGCTTTCCAAACTTCACAACAATGCTTCTGTCGTCATAAAACTGAGCCATCTTCAGAACAAAAAAGCCTCACTCATTGGGGCCCTGTGCAAGGGTTCCCAAAAAGCTAGTTTTCTTTGAAACATCGACCCAGTCTACCGACTCCTTCTTCTTGTATTCCTTTTCTCCGTAAACCTTCTTCATCAAAGAGGTCATCTTGATCATCTGTTGAAATACGACATAGAAAAATGCACGCAACAAGTACACGTCACGAAAACTGTCGTTCAGCTCGTATACATGTGAAACCAAAAATATACAAAGATGAATAAAGAGAACATTTTACCATTTCAGTGCGGTCGCTGTGGTAGTCAGACTTATGCCACCTCGTTGTTTCATCAAACGATCCGCAGTATCTCCTAGTGTCATGGATATCGAGGGTCTCACGGTGCCAATTCATCGTGTATAAAGAGTAGTGCTGATCTTTCATCCTTGGTAACAAGATCTGAATTGGTTTTCAACAAAGGTGTTTCTCAGTTTGAGTGGGGGACAGGATTACTAGAAATAAAATGACGCAAAAAAATAAGAACAATGAGCTGAGAATCAGAAAATCAAAGAACTTACTAATTTACAATTAAGAAGGTTCTCATCATCGCGAACATATGCTTTGAACTGCCTTGCTGCATCTTCAACATTGAACTTAGTGTGTACAAAGGGCAACACATAGTTTCCGTGTTCATCTCTCTTCGCGTGATTATTCATTTGAAGCACATACTTAATTCATAAAAAAAATGCATTAATGTAGCTCATCTAGGAAAATAAGAAAGGATCTTCTAATGTAAGCAAAACAAAATGTAGTTCACCAGGCGAAAAAGCTAAAAAAGAAAACAATTAAGAACACAACATATTAACGCAGTTCGGTCTAGGATGAGTGAAAAAAGAGTTACATATGCAGTTCATTAATAAGTTCCGAGTAACGACATTTTCTGAGCTTTGAATAAAATTATTCAAACAAGCTATCTTTTATTATACAGTGGCAATGCAGTTCACACCTAAAAGCAACATCTTTGTATTATACATTGGAAATGAAGTTCACCTACAGCAAGAAAAATAAAAAAAGGGGAGGAATGAGAAATGCCATGATAAATAGAGGGGAAAGAAGAACGCGTTCACCAGATCGGTAAACCACATTCATTCGCTGGTCAATCTTCCAGTGATTAATGATATGATCCATCAACTCTGAGTCCATGAAACTTCGTTTGTAGAAAGTTAAGAACATGTAGTCAAACGACACAGTGTATACTTCGATAGGATTCTTGTACATGAACAGCGCGGACCTTCTCAACAAAAACAACACAGCGAGTGGGGATAGGGTTAGGAACGCAAATAAAGGCGTTCCTAACACAACACAAAAATAAACGACATAGCTACAACTATAAGCAAAGAAGAAAACTATAAAAAAGGAAATGACTGGCTGTTTTTCATCCTGAACGCAGGGCTCGACACAAGTTTCAATAGTTTCCTCGCTTCCACGAGATAGCTGAACCTCGCAGGATGCAACTTCTGTACCGGCGTTCTATATTTTGATGGCTTCTGCACAACCCTCTTGTTGGATAGAATAACTGCCTCACTTTCATTTGGACGTTCCACAGCTGCACTCCTTGTCCTCTTGCGAACTGGTGGCGGAGTCATAAAGTCCTCATCAGTGCTTTCGGCATTCGGAGGGCTGACTGCCCTCCTGGACCTCTTACTGGGTGCATTCTTCACAGGCTTCGCAGGAGATTGTGCACTCCTCGTCCTCTTACACACAGGTTCCTTTGCATGCTTGACAGGGGGGTCTTCAATAACATAATTCTTAAAGGTTGGAGTGTGGACCTGAGTTTCAAACAATGAAATTCCACCTTGGTACGCGCCTTCATCAAAGCCTGCAAAAAGAATCATGAATTTCAATAACAAAAAAGGGAATAATGCAACATACTAACATGCATTGTGTAATGCAGTGCACTTTTCCTATGAAGAAAAACACATGAAACTTAATGCAGTGCACCTTCATGTACAAAATGATACAAAGCTGTTACGTGCATGCAGTCCATATATAAATGATTATGATGATGATCATACAGTCCTATATTATACTAAAAGAATTAACAAAACAAAGCAGGCCTTCCCCCCCGTTTCTGTGCTAAATGAAGTTCTCTTAATATAAAAAACGTTGTGCGGACAAAAAAAAAGTAATAACCTTCTTTAAAAATTAAAAGGGATGTCAAGTCCAGACAGCAATACGTAGGTGTCAGCCAACTGTAGAGCATTGCCTTCCGGATGTAGCCAATGTGCTCTTTGCCAAACTTAGCAACAACTTCACCATCCCAGCTCTGCATGAATTGGAAAATGAAAAATCCACAATCATGCCTGTAGAAAAAAAAACACATTAACAAATGCAGTTCACTCAAGAACGAATTGCTTCTGATACTAGTAAAACCAATGCAGTTCGCTATACCGAACGCTGATGCAGTTCTAAAGAAAGTAGGGGAAAATGTGGTACTAATTTAGTAAAGCAGTTCAGCTCGATATACAAAAGAAACAAATGAACATAGAAACAACTTATAACACAATGGTTGTAATGCAGTTCTCTCAAAAGGAAAAAGAAACTAATGACACATTGTTAATGCAGTTCGCTCAAATGGGAGAAATGCTTCTGGGTTCAGTAAAGCAAAGCATAACGCTATGCACACAAAAATATACAAATAAGAAAAAAGATAGAACAACAAGTGCGAACCTGTTTCCCTGCTGTGGAACGTTGACATGACTCAACACAAAGCCGTCGAGCATGGGAGGGTTCAACGGCTCATCGCAGCTTGCGCTACCGTCTTTCCAGACTTTTTTGATGTTCTTAACCATTTTCCTAAATACAGTGCTTCCATGTTCACTTTCAGGGCCGTTTATTGAGTCAAGAAACTCAAATCGCTTTGCAGACAGGTTCAAAGTAACCAAGCAGTAGTGGCCAATCGCATCCTTCATTGATGCAGGAGGAGGATCAAATGTTGCGAACATAATCTGATTAAAAAAGTGAATAGAACAAACCGGATGAGAACAAGGAAAAAAATAAACTACATCTAAAAATGAATGGAAAGAGCAAAATGATGCAATACCAAAATTTTCTTGTTCACACGTTCCTCTGCGCTTGAAGAAAACATCTTTTTCAAAGCCCTATTTGTGGAACCGCCGTTCCAAATTGAATTCTGTCAAAAAATAAAAAACCAAGAAAGTTAATGTGGCCACTGAAAATAAGCACAATAAATATAGGAGCGGGGAGGCGTGTGATACAATTAATGAAAACGCTTACACATAGGTTATACGGGACAATCATAGTTTGTGATCCTTTGAACCTCTCATCTAACATCAATACACCAATATTTGCAAGATGAGTGCTCAGCGTTCCGTATGACCAAAACGACTTGCCAACATGACCAACAGTAATATCACCAAACTCGTCCTTGAATGCAACTAAATCCCTTCAGGAATATAAGAAAAATCCGCAGCAAAAAGGTAATAAGTTGCATGTACCTTACAAAAAAAACAAAAAAAAGCAACCAGATATAAGGACGAAGAGAAAGAACATACTTCTTCTTCTTATCCCCCCTAGCCCTCGTAACAGCGTCAAATAACTCGTTGTATCTCCTTAGAAGAGCTGGATCGATACTGGACGAAGTGACAACAGGTAATTCCTCATTTAAAAAACATAGAAAAACACCGATGTCAAACAATAGAGCATAAAAACCATCGGTTTAGCCAAACTAGAACAAAAAATAATGCAGTTCACTTACCTTCGGTTTCGGAGTCCACATCCTGCACCTTCGCCGAGAAATCTTCGTTGAGAGTCAAGTTATCCAGGCCAGTGTTGTCATCAACCAGAATGCTCATGTTCTGCACACTACTTGGTTGTTCCTCTTCAGAGCCGATCAAAACCGTCTCAGCTGCAGCTTTGCTTGTCTCAACTGGAACATCCAGATTGGTCCCAGCCGGATTACCTTGAGGCTGCTCGGTGGCGCGAGGGGCAACATGAAAAATCGCGGGAATATTATCGCCGGACAACAAAACGGATGGCGAAGCAACTTGATCAATGCCGGCAGCTGTGACCGAAGCACCATCTACAGCTCTAGCTCCTTCGCTCTCTTCTGCAGTTTTGGCTTTAGCGCAGTAATATCCTTCCCTCTCTTCGACCTTGTTAGAATCCGCTACATCCTCCCTTCCTTCAGCCCTTTCTGCAATATCAGCAACAACAGAATCCTCCCTTCCTTCTCTTTCTTCTGCCTTTTCAGCCTCGGCGGAGCCCTCGCCTGCTTCTTTGAAATCTGCCTTGTCAACCTCCACATTGGCATCCTCTCCTTCTCTCGCTTCTACATTTTCAGCCTCTGTAGTGCGCTCCCCTTGGATTTCATCATTTAACACACGGTCCTGATGAATTAAAACAAAACATTACACAAATGATGCTGATGCAGTTCACTAAGCGAAAAAAGCAAAAAAAAACAAATGCAGCACGTGTCATAATATAAAAAAATAACAACATGAATGCGGTTCTATGTGCTCACCAGACCAGCGTCTCCTTCCATATCTCTGGACACGTAAGCCTCATCAACCTTATCAGCGCCACCATCTGCTTCCTTCCCATGAGTTTCAACAATTGTTTCGCGATCCTAAAAAAACAAAATGCAGTTCTATAAACATATTATTTGTAGTTAACTGCTGAAAAAAGTGCTACTCCTTCTCTGTTACATATTTTTTCAGGAAAATGCAGTTCGCTGACGCTACTAGTGCATGTATAATTCTTTGTTTTTTAAACTGCAAAAAAATAACCTGCAGTTGACTACCGCTGCTTTTCCAGTTGTACTTCTTTGTTTTTAGACACAACGTAAAAGAATAAACTGCAGTTCACCGTCGCTGCTAGTCCGCATATGAATCTTTGATTTGGACACTACGGTAACATTAAAACAAAATAAAAATGTACAGTAGAAAAGGTACAAAAAATTCAAACACTGTCTATGACGCCTTCGTCGACAGGATTGTCTCTAGCAGCATCAACAACGGGGGGCTGCTTCCTATCAGACACGATATCTGAGTCAAAAGCATGTTGGTCGTCCGGGTCATTATCGGGCCGCGCGTTTGTGTTAGAAGACTCTCCTCCGCACTGCAATAATAACAAAAACATGCAAAAAACAAATGTCAATGGCGCATATGAAAATAAAATAATATTAAAAACAAAAAAAATATTGATACAAAAGCAGTTCACATATCTAAACTAATATATAAAAGCACGAGAGGGGCTGATCCAAAACATCTTGACCTTCCATTCATCAAATCTAACGATTAGAATTGCTTCCATGTTTAGCGCAGCACAACACGTTTAATACCCTTAAAACTTGCTACAAATTACCCACCACTGCCATTACAATAATGAGGCCCCTAATATCATTAATGTTGCGCTAATTATGTGGGATGAATGCACTAATTTGTTTCTTGCATGCACACGATTCTTTGCTCGATTATGTCCTCTGCATTGATTATCTTTTATTGCATGCATATCATTGCTTTTCATCTCACACGGGAAGTATTTTTCCTGCCCAACTCCCTACACATGCAACATTTATTTTCAAATTTGTTGTTATGGTAATTGCATGCGTCAAGATTAAGGAAGAAACTGAACCATGGAGATCGTTCCATTCATGACGCCTTTTTACAATAGATTTTAAATGGAAAGAACCGATCAAGGATCAAATTTTGGAATCAACCAAATAAAATTAATGTTTTATAATTCCCTAAAAAATGAATGCACCTTATAATATGAAACAGATGGTGTAAGAATTTTTAAAATTTTGGGACCCATTTTAAATTCAATGTTCATATCGCGCAAATGTGCAAGATGAAGTACTTCCCGCAGGAGATGTATGGCATGTGACCGACTATGATCAGCAACGTACACAATTGAAGATCATATAGTGATGTCATCTTGGCCGATATATGTTATGAAAAGTGTGAATCGTGTGAATTAATAGTCAAGTTCTAGCATAATTTTTTTCTGCAATGGGGCCTCAAATTCTTAGACTGACATAGACACTGCTTTATTACCAAGTTTTGATATATATATTTTTCTACCTAGGAAATTATATCAACACGAGTACATGATATCAACACGAGTAGTCATGTTCATAAATAAGCTCACCTACAATTTGAATGCAAGCCGCACATTTTTTTGTCAACATTAGTAGACCTGTCAATTGATTCTTATATATTATTGCATTAGATAATTTCACATGCGTTACAAAGGGGCCACATATATTTTATATGAAATTACCATGATTAAATAAAAATAAATTCAAGCTGTTAATTGAATTGAGATTTTTTTAAAATAATACGTTCTTAAAAAACCTTAAAACTTATCGACTTACCTAAGAATACATGTTTTCATTTGATAAACCATAAGATTTATGTGGTTTTCAATAATAATCTGCAGGAAAACCAAAAATGACAAGAAAAAATTATGAAGGAGCAGAGGAAGGAGGAGAGGACGAAGTGAAGATCAACAAAAGGTGGTAAACGGAACATCGATGGATAAAATATGAGTCTTTACATTGTTTTAGATATACAATAGAGATAGAAGTTTAATATTGTCCTTGTTTTATTTTTTGTTAATCGCATTCAATTAGAAGTATAATATTGTCCCATTTTTATTTTTTGTTAATCACGTTCAATAATTTTTCTCATCATGTTTAAATATATTATTGATAGGAACATTTTTTCGTGTGATTAAACGTGCGTTGCACGTACAAATTTACTAGTGCCATGAAAAGAAGCAAACATCAGTAGCAGCGTGATCAGACAAGGAAGCCCTAACAACATTTTCCCGCCTGTCCATTTCCTTCACAAGTGCCTCAGCTTCCTGCTCATATCTAGCGCACTTGACATTCTGGGAATGCTTGAACTGAACAAATGCCGCCCTGACATTCGAAACTGACAAATTAAGGAATTGAAGCTGCCCACAATCAAAGTTGTGAGCGGCATCGATTTCTACTTCAGAAGGTCCTTTGCCAGGAGTAAACAGTCCAGCAATATTCCTCATCCTAGCGCCAGATGTTGGGAGATCGGAAGTTAAATTGATAACCCTGTCAAGAAGCTCGTCAACCTGGACAAAAATATTGCGGTCATCATGAGCCTCGCCGTGAGAACCTCCAGCAGACCCCCTAGCAGCGCCATGAACCCGCCTAAGTGGAGAACCCGTAGCAACACCATTAACCCGCCAAATGGGAGAATCCCTAGCAAGAGGCTCACGGAAGCTGGGATGCAGTTCAGCGGCTGCAGTCCGCTTGTACACAATGTCCCCTATCGCCTTCCACTGAACAAAAAAGAAAGCAGTGCACATGTAAGAAAGTAAGAGGTTCACATTTAGCATGTAAAAAAACAAAAAAGAAGATAGTGACAAAACATAAAGAAACTGAAAATTGTGAACATACATGCAACTTGCCAAACTTGTAGGTATCTAGATGAATCTTTCCCCTTACAATCATGTTAGCGTTGTGAATCTTCTTTAACTACTGATGGGACAGAATTGCAGCACGTGGCGTGCGTGTATGCATAACAGATACATTGCGAAGATTCAAGCTATCGAGGTACATGAACAGAGGCACGATGGTGCATGCCTCAGCACAGTTCTGCTTGCTCCCTTCAGAATTCCACTTGTACACTGCAGCCTGCAACTCATCAACAACTAGCTGGCAAAAGTCCATCTCAGCCATGGAATCAAAGTTCAGGTTTTCAACCATGGCAGCTACCCTGGACAACCGAGTTGCAGGGCTGGGGAAAAGCAAACTCTGAAAAACAATGAGAAAGAAAACCTTCACAGCCATATCAACCTTCATAGGATCGTCAACCAGGTTACGGAGTAGTGTAAGCAGGTCTTTCACATCTATGCTACGAGAGTGGTTAAAACCAAGCTCGTCCTTCAGAGTAGCCAGAGAATCATCATGGCCGCTTTCGGCAGGCCTGGGAGTGGTGCGAATACCCATAGGGAACTTGAAAATGTGATGAACAGCCTCACGATTTATTTCCAGAACCTTGTTTGGCCCACAGTCCAGTTTCATCGTCTCGGGGTTGATCTTTCCCATCAACTTGCACATAAGCACATGAGACACATTCTTCTTCATTTTCAGATTGAAGATAATGCCGAAACCTGCTAGTTGAACCAAAATTCTGCGCGGCTCCTTCCACAAATCAACGGCTTTACATACATTTGGAATAGACAGCCGAACAGTCTTGTTGAATCGCCATTCAACCGTAGCATCGTCTTCGGACTTCTTACTTTTGGTACTCTTGGCAACCTACAAAAAAGAAATAAAGATGCAGTTCACATTAGCATCTGAATGTTATCTTATGTAACAAAAATAAAATGAGTTGGCAGTGAGTTGTTAAGAAATGCCGTTCTCTTCTATATAAAACAAGATGATATGAGAATTTTCTATTAAAATGCAGTTCTCTTCTATCTTTTGTTAAACCAAATATGGGGGCCCCCAACCTCCCCTTAAACAAACTCATATAAAAAAATGCAGTTCTCTTCTATATAAAACAAGATGATATGAAATGTGGTATTAAAATGCAGTTCTCTTCTATTTTTTGTTTCACAAAATATGGGGGCCCACCAACCTCCCCTTAAACAAACTCATATACAAAAATGCAGTTCTCTTCTATATAAAACATGATGATATGAGAATGTGGTATTAAAATGCAGTTCTCTTCTATTTTTTGTAAAACCAAATATGGGGGGGGGTCCCCCCCAACCCCCCAACCTCCCCTTAAACAAACTCATATACAAAAATGCAGTTCTCTTCTATATAAAACAAGATGATATGAGAATGTGGTATTAAAATGCAGTTCTCTTCAATTTTTTGTTAAACCAAATATGGGGGGGGGGGGTCCCCCCCAACCTCCCCTTAAACAAACTCATATACAAAAATGTGGTGCGTTGCATATATACTACATTAAAACCTAGTGTGAAAACTGCTAGGTTTCATTTATACAATGCAGTGCTCTCCGCGCATATAGTACGACTCATAAGACTCGCGCTAAAACAACTCAAAAGCTGATGCAGTTCACATCAGTGGCTCGTGTGACAAGGAGATAACTTAAAAGCATCAATAAAAACATCAGCAAAAAGAGTGAAAAACAGCAAGATAACTTCGTAGCATCAATATCCTCCCCGTCGGAATCCTCCTCACCAGAGTCCTTGTCAAGAATTTCTGCAGCTGCCTTTGAGCGTGCACGCTTGGATGGGCCATCAAAATCAACACCAGAGTAATCGTCAGCACTTGGCCGCTTTCTTTAAACCTCTGCGTAATTGGGCCTCTTTGAGTAATCAACCCGGGGACTGCGCCGTGGAGAGATTAAGCCTTCCTCTGCAACAGTGTTGAGTTTTCTCTTCACAGTATTCTTTGAAGGGGCAAACTTAGCAGACTTACTTGATTCTGCAATCCTCCTTCCTATCTCCTTGCCCTCATCAAACATTACTCGCTTCGCCTTCTGATCCTGCTTCGCCTTGTGCTCCTTCTCGAAACGATTAGCAAGCGCAATCACTTTCTGCCTTTTCCTCTCGTTATCGGCTGCAATCTGATCGGGCACCATCCAATCCTGAGTCACTGGTTCTGTGCCATCAACAGATTGCGACTGAGTATCGCTAATTTGAGGTAGACCGGATGTCCCATCCCCGACAACATCGGCTGAGATATAACGGGTAATAAAATAGTTAACACCCCCACCACCAGACCCACCAGGACATAAAACTGTAGGTAGAAGAAAGTATGTGTGTGAGAGGAAAAACTAAAGTAAATACAACTCATATAAATTGGGCCACACATATATGGCAAAAAAGGCAATGTACATAAATGCGGTGCACTTTTACCAAAATAATAATATAAAAGATTCATGTAGACACAATAACTTGATGCAGTTCATTAGCATATAAAAAAAGAAAAAAACATATTGCACTTCATTCCAAGACAATAAAATTAAAACAATTAACTAGCTGCAGTTCGTATCAATTTCACAAACTTGTCTAAATACATGCAGTTCTTCCATAACAAAAGAATGGTGCTATAAGATTTTATCACTTCTTCCTGGTGAGCAAAAAGTTGACACGAGTTGATATTTTCCTAACAACCTTATGGCGACAGGGGAAAAGGAGAAATTATAAATTACAAGATGGAGCGGCCGCGCTGATTGGTGAGACATCAATGGGTGATGAAGAACCTATCAACAAAAAGATAAAAGAATCTGCCTGAAGCATAGTGACAAAAGAAAAAAAGAACAAATGATATGGGAAAGCAGTTCACATACAATTTCCTCCAAACCTTGGACTTCTTCTAGTAGGAGGAGCCACGCTAAATATGCAAAAAACAATAGATAAATAATCAAACCCTAGAAAAGCAAACCTGAGCACGTACAGATAAAAAACCCTAGGTGGACATTGCTAGGATTTCAAGGCCGCTAATACCACAACCTTCTCTTAAAAAAACCGCATGATGCAATTCGAGCCTGGAAAACGATAGTTAAAAAAGAAAAAGAAGCTGGTCTATCCAAAAACTAACCCTAGAAACAAATCGGGGACGCCGATGAAGATTTCCGGCGACGAAATCGACGGAGAGGAGAGAATAGCTATGGAGCCACTAGACGGTAGGGGCTAACCATGGGACGCTGTGATGAGCGACTGTAAGGCCCGATATGCGGTACTGTTCGAGATCTAGGTGTTTCCACCCAGATCCGGGGACGAAGCACATATCGGTCCCACCGCGACATATGACAAAGCCATATGCCCCGGATTTCCAACATGATATCACAATATTACAGATACAGGATACAACATCTCATACAATTGGCATACAACCGCCTCAAATACAATACAACAGCGGAAGGTACATGTCTGAGTACAGACTACAAGGAAATGCCTACTGGCAAAGAGAAAAGCATCGATCCCCATAACCACACGGGTCCAGGCCCTCCGCCGGGATCCGCCTAACTAGTCGTCGACGAGTCTCCACGTGAAACGTCGATCACCATACCTGTCGTCGATCAGAACCCTGAAAAGAGTTTGGGGGTAGTATCATGAGTACAGAGGTACTCAGCATCCAACTGTAGTGGTCATCTGACCCAGCAAGGACTTCATCACTCGTCATTCTAGGACAACTAGTAGTTTACGGTAAGGAAGGGGTAAGTGGTGAGGTTGCTGCCGCACTAGCATTTATGAAGTGGCTAACGATATAGAGGTAAGATAAGAAGCCAAGCATTCGATGAGGAATCGCCTCCAACAAGTCTTGCTATCAACTACTTATGCAAACATAACACCTATCCTATCCTTGTCCTCCTCTTCGCATCCCGACGAAGAAGAAGCAGTCAAGGCACACACACGTTGAGCAAGGTATATTAAGATTATCTCAGTTGTTGTTGTCTATAAACAGGACGTAGGTCTCAAGTCGTCCATAACCGTGGACACGGCTTCTCGAAAAGATTTAACCCTGCAGGGGTGTACCAACTGCCCATTACGAGGCTCCGCACGCACGTCCATCACTCTTAGTTGCTACCCATCACAGGCAACCATTTTATGATTTAGTTCCAAGAGATCCAAAACGACAGGTCCCTCTAGCTAACAACGAACAAATCCGGGTGGCCCCCGGTGAGTCGACATCCATCTCAGGAGCCGGCCGCTCTCTCGATCTGGTCTCTACCGTCTGCCTCGGGTTTGGATAGCCGGTTAGTTCTCTTATGAGACCGGGTCCTCAGCCGGACAAAGTGGGCCAGCAAGGGAACTATGTCCTCACTGGTCCGGGTTATTTTAAATAATATCTGCCAGGAGCGACCCGACAGACACACACACGGTTTTCAAATGGTAAATCAGCTTGGGCCACCACTAGAAATGTTTGAAGCTAGGTAGGTAAGAAAAGGGGACCCCATAAAATCCCACACGCGGTTAGGCACGCTCAGTCTTAAAACCAATACCCGGAACTCGGGTCCTAGGTGACTCGAATGGAACAAAGCGTCGGGGCGGGATAGCCTAGACCTTCCATCCTTCGTCGAATATAGTCAACATTATAATAATCATATCATCAACAATAATATAATAATCAGGTGATATCCCAACCCAAAGAGTAACAGGGTAACATCGTAGCATCCTAAGCATGCATACTAAGCAGGGGCTGAGCAACGAGCAATAGTAACATAGCAGTACAAGGTTTGCTGGGAGGGGACATGGCTGTATCGGTTTGAAAGAGGCTGTAAACATGTGGTAGGATCAAACATCGAACCCAATCTATACTAGCATGCAAACCGCTGGTTGAAATAGAATGGATCATAAGTAATGTATAGTCCTTGCCTGTTGAGAAGTCGGGTTCCGAAGGTGTAGTCGATCGCAAGCTCGCATCGTCTCCGAGAGGTACCCACGGAAGCACACAAGAAGGAAACACTGCAAAGCAATCAACGGTGCACCACTATTACTACGGAGCAATACAAGAACAAAGAGACAACACAAGGCACGGCAACACGATACGGATCTATCGTCGAGAACGGTTACTAACAGTTTAAGTGGGGTATCGGTCACACACGACGAATACCGCACGTTTACGGTGGTTCAAGTTGTTTAGCTACAGGTGATCAAACAACGGTTATTAACATTACAACTCAAGCAAGCATGGCATAGCACCCAAACAAGTCAAGAGGTGAAGCACAAAATAAACTATCTATGCTAGTCAATTTAAGTGGGGGGTAAAACCTATACATGGCAACTATTACGGACCCCACGATAAATATTGCGTTTGGTACTGTTCTGCCCTAAACAATATTTTAGGTTTGTTAAAAACAGAAAACAATAGCATAAACACAAATTACATGAAAAACTAATCAAGTTACATATAAAGAACACTCCAAACGGAGTTACGGTAAAAAAGATATAAGCAAGACAAGTTATGCACACATGCTGTATAACCAGGGGTAAATCTATATGCAAAAGTGCAGCAACATGACATAGCAATACATGGGATGAAATTAGACATGATTCTTACCAATATGCAATTGGAATCAATCAATTCCGATAAACGGTCGCGACACACTCGTCGACCGAAGTTGCAACAAAATAACAGCTTCAGCAACAACAGCACAATAACATCAGGATAGCTACTCTGGAGCAAGATATAAACATGATGCAGCAAGCAAATATGGCATGTGAATGCATGAAACTGAAGTAGAAACATTGCTTAATGCAACGCAAAAGGAATCAATGCAAAAGGCCTCATGGATTTGTTACAATCATCATGCAAAGTTGCAACAAAATAATAACAGCAGCATCTAACAGGAAAAGTAGCAGTTTAACGGCCTGATGCCCTGTTCAGCACACAATTACACAATCAAGATGAGCTCAAATGCAAATGCTCACAAAATATGAATTAAAGTACATCCAAAACTGAGCAACTTTCGTTTTGGGGGCATGTTCATCGGAGCTACGGTTTAACGGGAAATCGCAGTGCAAAATTGAATCAGCAGCAGAAATAACTCCAAAATTGAATCAGCAGCAAAAAAAAAAGGGCACGGGCTGGCTTACCCAGTGGGCTCGGCCCACTGGCCGTGGCTGGCTTGGCCTTGGCGCCTGGGCCTGGCTTGGGCTGGGGGCGTTGGGCCGCCTGGGGCGCGCCGGCCCAGGTCGGCTGCAGCGGTCGGGCTCCTCCCGACCCGTCCTGGCGGCGGCCGGTGGCCGGCTTCCGGACGGCGCCTGGCGCAGAGCTCCAGCGAGGAGGGAGGGCGGCAGCAGGCGGATCCCGACACGGGGTCGCCGGATCCGATGAAGGCGGCGGCGCGACGAGGTCCGAAGGCGGCGGCTTGGAGTCCTCCAGGGGCAGCGCGCTCCTCGGAGCTTTCTTCATGTCCATGGCGCCATGCTCGCAGAGAGAGAAGAGGGAGAGAGTTAGAGGAGGAGGAGGCAGGGGAAGGAGAGAGGAGGAGAGCGCGGCGCAGGTGGGGCGGCTCACCGGAGCAGGGGCGCAGGGCGCGGCGGCTGCCGGCGTGCGGCGGCGGCCTCGGGAGCCCACGGGAGGAGACGGGGGGAAGGAGACAGAGGGTCCAGGGGGCGACGTGGCAGCCTCCGGGGCCGTCGGATCTGACGATCTGACGGCCCAGAACTCATTGGGCTGATTCCAGATCTGGGAGCTAGGGTTTGCTGCGAAAATTGGGGTATTTGGGGCCAGATCTGAGGCTGGTGGCTGCCTAAGGGAACCCTAGGTGGGTGGGAGTGTGGTGGTCTTTATATAGCCCCGGTGGCTGGCAGTTTGCAAAAACATCACCGGTTTCTCTCTCGCGCGTCCGGGTTCACGTTTCTGACCGCCGGGGGTCCGTAGTACCTCCGATTCGGGTAAAACTTCGAACTGCGCGATCAGTGCGTCGATCCGGAGGCATTCACCTCGCGCTGGAACCGTTCCGAAAATATCCCGTTTAGTTATTAAACGAGGTTTTTCGATCCGTTGGCTGCGGCTGGTCTCGTGCGGTTTTCGCGACGGTGATCGGGTGAAACCCGGTGTCGCAAAGGTCGAGTGTCAGGGTGGCAAGGGTCGGTCTCCGTCCGGTACGAGATAAGAGGGGAAAATAATCGCCGATCGATAAATCGGGGGTGCAAACACCGCAAACAAATCAGACAATCAATCAATTCACACCGAAAACAAATTTTTTTAATTTTTGTGAAAACTAGGCTGTTACAGCGACGAAACAGTAGGTCAACGGCGCAGCAGACAGCGGCGAACGGTGGTGGCTTCGGGCGTCTTCCCTCTCCGCCGCGAGAACGAGCGGGATTTTTTCCCTGCGGGGGGTGAGGGGGAGAATGAGAAGGGGACGGAGAGAAGCATAGGAGGCAGGGGGGTTAATGACTCCCTCCGGGCCCACGAGTCAGCGATGCGCGTTATACATAAATAAAAAATTCTACCTTATCGTCCCACAAGTCATATACAGAAACCAACAACGGCTCGATCTATTTTGATGATGCAGATCGGTTACGAAAAGTGGTGTGGTTCGCCTGCAATCTCTTCGGTAGCTTCGTTTAAGAGCCGCCCCCGAAAAATAAGGGGCCACGATCTCCAGACGCAATCGAAGCGCCGCGCGCCCTGCTCCTCTATCCGCACGGTTCAAGAAAGCACTAAGGCCACGATCACAACGATCCCAACGGGCGCAACCACGATCGCCCCCACTCCCCTGCCGGTTGGAGAAGAAGAACATGGGCTGGGCAGATGTTGCTGCTGCTCCCCTTTAAATTCCGGGCTCCCACGCTTGATTGTTCACAAATTTCTACGCTTCCCACCACTGTTCCTCATTTTTCCATCCATGCCGTTCACCAAGATCTTCAAAGATGTGGAGACGCACAGCAAGACAGTGCTCACGGTGGTCTACACCAACGACGTGAGCACCGTGGAGATGTACATCAACGACTACAAGGAAGATCTGCAGGGCCGCCGCCAGAAGATCGTCGGCATCGACGTCGAGTACACACCTAACAGGAGGGACGCCGCCCTGATTCAGCTGTCAATAGGCAAGGATCACGCGGTGCTCATTTTCCAGGTATGAGCTACTATGGGAGAGAGATGCATCGCCTTTGACAAGTTCCTCGCCAACTCGAAGTAAGCACTTCTTTTATACTGGTGTATACATACTTGTAGGCCTATGGATATCTCCTTGACTCTGTATGCAGTTCTGTTTGCCGTCTGTATGCAGTTCTCTAATGAATAACTTGTGGTCCACGTAGGTACGAGTTCGCTGGTTTCTGCATAGACCAGGACAAAGCAAAGCTTTCGTGGAGCAACCTGTACGTATCCAACTTCACTAACATTCAGGAGAATTGGAGGGTGCCTGAAGGAACGAAGGAGCTCGAATCACTTGGCGATGTGTCAGCCGCCATCATTGAAGACTACTACGCGGACATGAAGACCAAGATGACGAACGAAGAGCACAACCAGTGGAATGACATTCTCACCAACAAGCACATTGAGTATGATGCGAAGGACGCCTACGCTGCGTTCGAGATATGGAACCGCATCACAACAGTGCAGGACAACCTCACACGCGCTATAAAGGAGCGGACTAGGAAGCGCCCGAGGGGATCCTGGGGCAAGGGGAGCGCAGGATCACCTTCCACCTCCGGCTGGGCCGAGTGGAACTGATGATGCAGTCCATATGCTGGTAAAACCAAAGGGGTTCATGTCACGACTGCTCGAGTTATTTCCTTCTGCATAGGTCAAGAAAAGTTTTCTTTCGTTGTAGTTTGCTTTGGAACAGTATTTTCTTGAGTTGTTTAGGTTTGCTTGATGATGTACTTTGCTTGTTCTGAGCACAGAAACCCCTTGGTTTGTATATATGAACAATTTGCAGTTCTGAATGTGTTATCAAAGTGGTTCACATACAAAGGTTGATGCAGTCCTCTTTTATTAGAACTGTAGTTCCGTGTGTGGTCTGCTTGGAAAAATGAAGCTATGTGGGTGCTTCCATTCTGTATATCTCTTCAAATGTTGTTCACTTCTACTCTTGTTCACTCCTAAAAGAAGTTCGCTTATAAATCTTGTCGAAAAAGAAGGTAACATATCAAGCAGGAAACGCGTGCCATTCTCAGCAGAAAGTGGACAAAATATTAATATAATGTTTCACTTCCTTTTCCGAAAGATTGTTTCGCCGTTCAAACTTACATGATAACTAGATGCCACATAGTATGGCACATTATTACAACGAAATGTTTTCATGCAGCTGCTAAAAAAAACAGAACTGATCTAAAGCAAATTTAACTTGATTTACAAACAATTTGCATGCCTATAAAACATAGCCATGACAACATCCCCAGCCTGAAGACCAGATTCCTCCACCAATTCCTTCCAGCCATCTTTGAGAACCAAACAATCATCAGAGCCAACAGAGTACATGAAGTCAACATTATGATACACATTCTTGCTAATAAAGACCAGGTTAACACAACTTTCTGAAACCCTGACTAGACCAGAAGGAAATTTCTGCACAACAACAACAAAAAATTATAATAAAAAACTCTATATATAAAAGCAATTCACTGAAATTACGCGAAAAAATTAAAAAATGCTTCTTCACAAACTAATTCTGCTGAAAGATATATATGAAAGCAGTTCACTAGTGCTGCTCAGAAAAATGTTTCTTCAAAGAATATAAAACCCTGTATATGAAAGAAGTTCACTTAAACTAACACAATTTTTTTTAAAAATGCTTCTTTCAGAAACTAAATTCTGCTGAAATCTTCATAATATAAAGATCTATATGAAAGTAGTTCACTACTTCTGCTGCGAAAAAATATGTTTCTTCAGAAACTAACACTACTGCATTAATCAGATGCTTGACATCAACTTGCTTGGGGAGAACAGACGAGCGCTGAATCATACATACCCATGAATCATTGACATCAACTTGGGTCATTTGGTGGACGAATAGAGCTCGAATCCAATGAATGGAGAGTACAGAAGGGAACAGAGAGCGTTGTATCGCTGCTTGTGATTCAGAACCAGACCTTTAGAGAACACGCAGGTCTCCAGCATGGGCTCCATCCTTGCCAAGCAGCCGCACGAGCAATCCATTTTTCTTGGGGAAAAAGTATATAGTTGGGGGGAAGAACACAGATCTGATGGGAACACGAGGGTGGGGTGGGGAGAGGGGAGGGGATTATCTGCTGGCCGCCGCAGATAAGATATGATGGGTGGCAATGGACCCAGCCGTATATATACACACTGACGCCAAGAAAAAAAAGATGCAAAATAAAAAACTAATGCAGTTCGGAGATATAGTCAGATGCAGTGGCTGGAAAGTGATCAAATGCAGCTCATATAGTAAATAATTGCAGCTGGTTGAGCGTGCCCAGTCAATTTTTTTTTTGATAAATAACAACTCGATATGCCTAGTTCCTCTCCGCAATTCGCGCAACAAAATTGCCAACGTTAGAAACGCACTGCATCAAAACAAGCAATCGCGCATCAAAGTCCCCACGCATCGCGCGGCCGAGATGCAAAGTTCTTCGCCCGCGCGCAAAAATTCACCGAATTAACCAACAAATTGAACGAATTAGCAACTCAATTCGTCGCGGATTGACACAAACATATTGGTGATCTTACAAACATAATGAATTTGAGACGTAATTGAGCGTGATCCCCGTGAAAACGATGGCAGGCCACTGCTCGGGACGAAGAACCGAGACGATTCCGCTACCTACATCGATTCCGGTGATTCTTTCGCGAAATTTCGTGTTTTAGCACACAATACATCATCGCGGATCATCATGGGCGCAAGATCAACTAACGAAACAATCAAAACTAGTCGGAAACGCAACACCGTTGATGCAGTTCTCCATTACCTCGAATGCGGTTCGTGACCGTATACAGAAGCAGTGCGCATAGCTTTCTGTTGCAGTTCGGAATGTTGTCAGAATAGTTATTCTGACAACGATGTCAGAATAGACCGGCTATATATATATATATATCAACTACTTGATGATAACGATATATTAACGATCATAGAGTATCAGGGTAACGATCGCAGCGAATAAGTTTTAATACATATATGGGGCATCGGTCTTCATCACCAACAAAAACCGAAAGAAATAACGTATATATAGCCGGGGGAGGCAGAGGCAGTGCGCAGGTGCAGCCAAGTAGAGTGCATCCCGTTTGGTACTTCTTCGACGTCTTAAGGAAGTGGAGCAGGCTGCTGGATGAAGAAGGTAACACGGACCCTCACATAGTTCTCGAGGAAGACGCCGAAGGCTGCATGACGTGCCTTCTTTGCTGGGTTCGCTCTTTTTCGCTAGGATTTGGCAACGCTCTTGAAATGCATGATCAGGCTGTCAAAGTCTCTCGCAACCTTCCTCCCATGAGAATGGGCATCATATGATCTCATGCCTCCCGTCATCGCGATAGCTGATCTCCCGATTCAGTAGCTTGCGGAGGATGTGGCGGCTCTTGTTGTCCCTGCTTTCCTTGTCATAATCGACATAGTCGGAACCTACCTGTGAAATATTAAACACATAAGAACAATCATGTTTAGAAGATAACTATCAACAACCTACAAAATAAAGGGCTGGGAAGAAACCATGATAGATATCATAATTAAGGGCTGATCAACAGTTGGTCATGGTGGATGGAGTACATATATTCACAGACACCCAAATTTTCAGTACATAATTTTTTTTCATCTATATATTGCAGCACGAGTTACACAACTGTGTGCACCTTACACACATCTCATCGACACCAAGTAATTAGCATTCTGCTTGCACATTATCTTCGGAGGCAGTACTGTGTATAATCATGGACTCATGGCTATAACATGTTGAGGATTTGACTAGGGTTTAAGGAAGCAAAACATATCACTGTGGGTGCTCTAATAAAGGGGGGCTAGGGTTTCATATACATGAACAATTTAGACGTTGCAATGACAAAAAAAAATGAAATGAAATCTTGGATCCGCCATTGATCGTAATGAGAGTATGAAACCAGAGACAGATTAAACCGTACCCTATGCCGATTAAAACAAGAACTATTCGGAACTAAACCCTACACCTTGGTAGCACGAGATTACAAGACCAATCAAGTGACATCCATGGAAAATAACTTTGATTTTCGAACCAACTGGCCATATGGTACAGGCAGAAAACCCCAATGTAAAGAAAGAAGCGTGTACAATCGAGATATACCTCAGGGTCCTCGTCGCTGACCTCCTCGGCGAACACGACGACCTCCCATTCGTTGTCTCTGAAGTAGTCGATGACGGCATTATCGTACATTGCGTCTATCTCGGCGAGGATGTCTGAGTGGATGGCGCCCAACTTCTCATCCACTTGCTCGCAGCGGATGGCAGGCGAAGTGGGTATAAAAACTAGCGCAGCGTCATGCGTCGTCCCTGGAGGTGCGACGGCGGTCGGAGAAGGCGTGGAGACCGGCGCAACGTCGGTGGTTCCCGTCATGGAGGAGGAGTGAGCCACAAGTGGGCCATCAGGATTCATCTTGGGACTTTGGGAGCTAGGGAGGGGAGCCGCGGGAGGAAGGGGAGGGGGAGCTAGCTAAGGAGGAAGGGGGGTGGGGGTCGAATGAAAAGATTGAACTGCGCTGGCTCTCATTCCTCTATACCCCGGAACCAGCCACTGAGTAGAGATCACTAACGTGTGGTCCATGTTGCTTCCGGACCGACAAGGCAGCCACCGAAGTCGGAGTCTCATCCCTACCCCATGGGTAGACGTTATGGAAAGCGTGGTAAATTGGAATGGAAAGAAAATGTGGAAGCAAAGTGGCGAGAAATTCAACGGGGTGGCAGGCTGATGGGACGGCTTCCCACCACAGCATTGAAGCAAGGCGTGCTCTTGACCGTCCGGATGCCTGACCATCACGGTGAACGAGAAGCCAACCCAAAACCTCTCTGTAAAGCATTACGTGTCGGGTGGAGAAGTTATTCACTGATGGAGTTGTCACACAACTGTATAGTCAAGAAGAACAGAACAACCCTGCTGTACACACGACGCCACACACACACGATTTGGGTGGGTGTGGACGACGCCAAATACGTGTATGAGCAATGCATAAAATGCGGGACTGGAGGTCAGGTGACTTTGGGTGCATGTCATGTGGGTCCAATAGGTGGCCGGCCCACATGTCACACACCCAAATGCAGGTGGCGTCACGTCACTAGCACCTGGTTCATCGATCGTTGGATATGGGTGTTGGTTGCATGTCGTGTGTGCAGTGTCGTCTGCATAGAAATTTCGTAGAAAAAACGTTAATTTATACTGATGGACGCATTACAGCGTCATAGTATTGCGTGTGGGATGGCATCTTCTTATCACTGCCTCACTGGGCTCTGCGACAGGTCTAGTCCTAGCTAGCCTGTAAAACTATATTACTAGCTGCTTCTGCTACTACTATACTCCACCGGCTAGCACACACAACATCATGACTGCCCATTTTCTTTGATCAACCCTAGAAATAATTGAGTACCACGTTTCATTGCCAGCTTCTTGCCCTATACATACGTATGCCTCTCTCGCGCGGAACTGAATCCTCTATCTTACTTCACCTGACTTTGGGGTCACTGACATGTGGGCCAATTTTCTCACCGGCCCACATGTTAGTCACCGAAAGTCAGGTGCAGTACTGCAGGCGAGTCTCGTTTCTCTCGCACACCCAAATCCTGCTTCTGCTTCCCTCTCCGCGCTGACTGCTCCTCGCAATGGTCGACAATGATTCCGACTCGTCGTTACCGGACAGTTCGACTGGCCACCCGGGTACTCCATGAGATGAGAGCAACTAAAAAGCTAGTGTGGGATGATGCCATTTGTGGTGATATACATCAGCATGATAAGACTAAGATAGCACCATTTTACATGCCCTTAAAATCTTACAAACTACTACAACCCTGAAAAAGAAACACAAATGCAACATAAAATAATTTATTTAACTACTACTACTACTAATTAAAATCTCATCCTCCTACGTTGGCTCTTCTTAATCCACTCCTGTTGCCTTCCAACACTCTGGCGAGGGCCTCCTCCGCCGCCTCGACATCCTTGACATGTGAATCAGCAACGCGCCGGCACTCCTCGGCCACAAGATTATCGTATTTGGTTGGAGCGTACAAGATCTCACTCTCCGTAGCAATGTACCCCTTTGCTTGGTACCTCCATGCGGAGGCGATGTGTTTGGTGCCTTTGGCCTGCTTGTAGAGAAACACGGCCTCCTCCTCCACCCGGACGGAACGCTCGACGGCCTTCCGCCACTACACTTCCTCCCAGCTCGCCACTCTGGCCTGGCGCTTGGCTTCCTTCGCCTCCGCCTCCTCCTTCTCGACCAGCTTCTTGGATTTTACCTCTCTAGGTGTCGATCGTACTCTGCCCAAAGCTCCTCCATGGTTGGGGGCGCGGCGACGGGAGTCACGGCTGAACGTGGGCTGACCGGCGGCGCCATTCTTGCAGGTTGGAACGTGCGCGCGCAGTGAGGGGGTGGGTGTGGGCATCTAATGAAGCATTTTAGCAATGGCAGGTGAAGTAGTTATAGGCGGCTAGCGGGAATCAGGGTCGCAATCTACTCAACTCCACATTGATAACATGCATTATTCGTTCCGCGCAAAAGATCTGAGACGGTGAATAAATTCGAAAATAAACATTAAAGATGGTTCCAGACTACAAGATACGTCACATCCATCGGAGTTCATCGGATTGCATCATCCACTTCCACTACATTTTTATTTTTCCCACAATCTAGCATAAAACTACATAGGCCGATATGCGGCGAGCGTCTGTGGCGGCTTATCATGGCTTGGGGATGAACTGCTCGGACTACTCCTTGTACTCGTCGTACGCGAGGTTGTATGCCGCCTTGGCCTTGGTGTAGGGAAAGCCTCTGTCCTCTTCAGTGCCTGCTACCACTGCTTTGGCGGCTTGGAGAGCTATCTTGGCGGCACGAAGCTTGGAGGCGGCAGACGCAACATGCTCGCTCAGTTGGAGGAAGACCAGCCACGAGCGGTCCCCACAGTCGCCGTTGTCGCCGCCGCCGCCGATGGGGATGAATAGCGACCTGGTGGAACTACCTGCCCGAGCATGGAGCGGGGCTCCGCAGATGGCCCCGTTTCGTCGAGGGCTCTCAACACCGCCCGCACCACTTTCCATGGAAATAGATCGCTGGAGATTGAGGAACTAAAATGAAGAAGGGTTTCGAGATAACGCTCCGGGCGAAGTGTAAAAGCCCAGTTTTCATAAAAATTAAAATTTTTGTTTTCGGTGTGAATTGTTTGATTGTCTGAGTTATTTGCAGTGTTTGCTTCACCGAAATAATAATCGGTGAATATTTCTCCCCCTTATTCTCGTATCGGATGCGTGACCGACCCCTTTTCCACCACGGCACACGACTCTGCGACACCGGGTTTTCACCCGAGCACCGTCGCTACCGGCACAGGACCAGCCATCGCCACCGGAACGAAAACCCCGTTTATTTAATAAACGGATTATTTTATTGGGGCGCCGAAAAATGTTGTCAGAATGTCACCGCAGTGAGGTACGATCGACAGGCTCGACGCGCTGAGCCCGTGGTTCAAGATTTCGTCGGAATCGGAGTCCGTATGGAGTCTCGGCGGTCACGAACGCGATCACCGGACACGCGAGAGGGGTACCGGGGGCATCTGCGTAAACAGACCAGCCAACCCTGCCCTATATATCACCCACCTCCCAAACCAGCCAATTAGGGTTCCCCCTTGCACATTTTGCAGCCACACCCCTAGAAAAACCTAGATCTGCCCCCCCCCCCCAGTCCAGATTGCACCCGAAACCCTAGCCCTTAGGTAATCCTAGCCGTCAGATCAGCCAACCAGTGGCCTGGATGAAGTCCACGTCACCTCCCTCCAGCTCCAGACCGAATTCGGGCCCCGCGGGCCCCGGATCCGCCGCCTGGCCCGCCCGAGCCCATTTGGGTGAGAAGCCTTTTTTTTTCGAGCACTGTTTTTCTGGTTTTATTTTATTTCTGCTAAGTCCTGTGCACCAGTGTGCTGTATCCGTTTTGCGATGTAGTTTACGAGCGATTCGTAGCCCGGATCGCGTTGCGCCCAAAAGACGAATTGTTTAGAATTGCGTGCTCTATCTTTCATCTTTTGTGAGTTAATTGTTTTGAGGTTGTTTAGATGTAGTTATTGCTGTTCAAACAGGGCTACCTATCGTTAACCGCTGCTAAGTTGCTGTAACTGTTATTTTGTTGCAACTTCGGGCGACGATTGCTTCGCAACCGTTCGTCGGAATTGATTGATTCCTTTTGCACCCTGTTAAGCGTTGTTTCTACTTCAGTTTCATGCATTCACATGTCATATTTGCTTGCTGAATGTTGATTGTATCTTTCTCCAAAGTAGCTACCCTGCTGTTAGTGTGCTGCTGTTTATATATTGTTGCAACTTCGGTCGACGAGTGTGTCGCGACCGTTTATTGGAATTGAGTGATTCTTGTTGCATATTGTTAAGCATCATGTCTAATTCATGCCCATGTATTGCTATGTCATATTGCTGCACTTTTTCATATAGTTATACCCCTGTTTATATAGCATAAAAATAATAGTTTCTGCCATGTTGTTTGCTTAATATCTTTTGATCCGTGATGTCTTTTTGCATGATTCTTTTTGCCATGTCTTCCCTGCCATGTCTACTTTAATTGCATGTCATTTGTGAGCATGTTTGCACTCATTACCCTGTTTATGCAATGTTCTAAAGTGTGCTTCGTGATGTTCGCAGTTTGTGCCCGTAACTTGTTTTGCTTGTATCTTTTTAACTATAACTCCGTTTGGAGTGTGCCTTATATGTAACTTGATTAGTTTTTCGTGTACTTTGTATTTATGCTATTTTTTTCTGCTGTTAACCAATCTAAAATATGGTTTAGGACAGAACAGTACCAAATCCTTTACTTGTCGTGCGGCACTTAGTGGATGCCATGTTTAGGGCGTTGCCTCGCTTAACTTGACTAGTATAGGTAGTTTACTTTGTGCTTAACCTTTTTCCATGTTTGTGTACTATGCCATGCTTGCTTGAGTTGCCATGTTAATAACCGTTGGTTGGTCACCTGTAGCTAAGCAACTTGAACTACCGTAAACGTGCGGTATCGTCGTGTGTGACGAGTACTCCACTTAAATTGTTAGTAACCGTTCTCGACGATAGATCCGCATCGCGTTTCCGTGCCTTGTGTTATCTCTTTGATCTTGTATTTCTCCGTAGTAATAGTGGTGCACCGTTGATTGCTTTCCAGTGTTTGTCGTCTTGTGTGCTTCCGCGGGTACCTTTCGGAGACGATGCGAGCTTGCGATCAACTACACCTTCGGAACCCGACTTATCAACAGGCAAGTACTATACATTACTTATGATCCATTCTATTTCAACCAGCGGTTTGCATGCTAGTCTAGGTTAGGTTCGATGTTTGATCCTACCACATGTTTACAGCCTCTTTCAAACCGATACAGCCATGTCCCCTCCCAGAAAACCTTATACTGCTATGTTACTATTGCTCGTTGCTCAGCCCCTGCTTAGTATGCATGCTTAGAATGCTACGATGTTACCCTGTTACTCCTTGGTTTGGGATATCACATTATTATTATTGTTATTGATGATATGATTATTATAATGTTGACTATATTCGACGAAGGATGGAAGGTCTAGGCTATCCCGCCCCGACGCTTTGTTCCATTCGAGTCACCTAGGACCCGAGTTCCGGGTATTGGTTTTAAGACTGAGCGTGCCTAACCGCGTGTGGGATTTCATGGGGTCCCCTTTTCTTACCTACCTAGCTTCAAACATTTCTAGAGGTGGCCCAAGCTGATTTACCATTTGAAACCGCATGCATAACTGGTCTGCAGCCAGTGGTTTTAAAACAACTCGGGCCAGCAGAGACATAGTTCCTTTGTTGGTCCACACTAGTGAGCTAGGGAAGTCCCCTGTTATATAGGCGAGACTAACCCCGACCTTAGCCATACGGAAGAGTCCGATCTGAGAGCGTGGTCGGCTTTTGGATTGGGTGTCGACTCCCCGGGGGCCACCCGGATTTGTTCGTTGTTAGTTAGAGGGACCTGTCGTTTCGGATCTCTTGGAATTAAATCATAAAATGGTTGCCTGTGATGGGTAGCAACTGAGAGAGATGGGCGTGCGTGCGGAGCCTTGTAATGGGAAGTTGGTACACCCCTGCAGGGTTAAATCTTTTCGAGAAGCCGTGTCCACGGTTATGGACGACTTGAGACCTACTCCTTGTTCATAGACAACAAAAACTGAGATAATCTTAATATAATTTGATCAATGTGTGTGTGCCTTGACTGCTTCTTCTTCGTCGGGATGCGAAGAGGAGGACAAGGATAGGATAGGTGTTATGTTTGCGAAGTAGGTGGATAGCAGACTTGTTGGAGGCGATTCCTCATCGAATGCTTGGCTTCTTATCTTACTCTCTAGATCGTTAGCCACTTCATAAATGCTAGTGCGGCAGCAACCTCACCACTTACCCCTTCCTTACCGTAAACTACTAGTTGTCCTAGAATGACGAGTGATGAAGTCCTTGCTGGGTCAGATGACCACTACAGTTGGATGCTGAGTACCTCTGTACTCATGATACTACCCGCAAACTCTTTTCAGGGTTCTTGATCGACAACAGGTACGGTGATCGACGTTTCACGTGGAGACTCGTCGACGACTAGTTAGGCGGATCCCGGCGGAGGGCCTGGACCCGTGTGGTTATGGGAATCGATGTTTTCTCTTTGCCTCTAGGCATTTGATTGTAGTCTCTACTCAGACATGTATCTTCCGCTGTTGTATTGTATTTAAGGAAGTTGTATGCCGAATTGTATGAGATGTTGTATCCTTGTATCTGTAATGTTGTGATATCATGTTGTAAATCCGGGGCATATGACTCCGTCATATGTCGCGGTGGGACCGATATGTGCTTCGTCCCCGGATCTGGATGGAAACATCTAGATATGGAACAGTACCGCATATCGGGCCTTACAACTTGGTATCAGAGCCTTACCGACCGTAGGATCCCCTCTCTGGCCGAAGTCGAGTATAGACAAAAAGTATTTTGTAGTTATTAAGTTAGTTATCGGAGAGTAGGAATCTTTTTACTCCTTACCCTTGCTCTGGTCAGGACAAGTGCCGTAATTGTTTTACTCTCGCCTTATCCCCTTCAAACTTTAGGATATCGATGAGTGTGGAGTTTCGGAATAGTTACAATGCCTTGCTTGCAGCATATTTTCTCGATTCCGAGCTCAGGTGGGAATTCCTGTAGTACCTTTAGCTTCTCCGATTTCGGATATCATCTGGGTCGTCCTTTGCCCTCCCTCCTTTTGCCCGGTGCTTTCACGACTTGCGGCGAAAAGAACTATCCCTTTGACCAGGTTTTAACTGTCGTTCTTCCTCTTGACACTGACGATTTCGTTTTTCCGACGATGTCGTCTCTCAGCGGAAATTTGTCTCGACAGAAGTCCGACGTCGACATGGAGCAGAGTCCCTTGTTGGTGGTGTTGAAGATCGTTGTCTCTCTTTTCTCTTCCCCCTCTCCCCCGGATCGTCCTGGATCTCGGGACGAGATCCCTTGTTGGTGGTGTTGTATTGTAACAGCCCAGTTTTCATAAAAATTAAAGTTTTTGTTTTCGGTGTGTATTGTTTGATTGTCTGAGTTATTCGCAGTGTTTGCTTCACCGAAATAATAATCGGTGAATATTTCTCCCCTTTATTCTCGTATCGGATGCGTGACCGACCCATTTTCCACCACGACACACGACTCTGCGACACCGGGTTTTCACCCGAGCACCGTCGCTACCGGCACAGGACCAGCCATCGCCACCGGAACGAAAACCCCGTTTATTTAATAAACGGATTATTTTATTGGGGCGCCGAAAAATGTTGTCAGAATGTCACCGCAGTGAGGTACGATTGACGGGCTCGACGCGCTGAGCGCATGGTTCAAGATTTCATCGTAATCGGAGTCCGTATGGAGTCTCGGCGGTCACGAACGCGATCACCGGACACGCGAGAGGGGTACCGGGGGCATCTGCGTAAACAGACCAGCCAACCCTGCCCTATATATCACACCACCTTCCAAACCAGCCAATTAGGGTTCCCCCTTGCACATTTTGCAGCCACACCCCTAGCAAAACCTAGATCTGCCCCCCCCCCAGTCTAGATTGCACCCGAAACACTAGCCCTTAGGTAATCCTAGCCGTCAGATCAGCCAACCAGTGGCCTGGATGAAGTCCACGTCACCTCCCTCCAGCTCCAGACCGAATTCGGGCCCCGCGGGCCCCGGATCCGCCGCCTGGCCCGCCCGAGCCCATTTGGGTGAGAAGCCTTTTTTTTCGAGCACTGTTTTTCTGGTTTTATTTTATTTCTCCTAAGTCCTGTGCAACAGTGTGCTGTATCCGTTTTGCGATGTAGTTTACGAGCGATCCGTAGCCCGGATCGCGTTGCGCCCGAAAGACGAATTGTTTAGAATTGCGTGCTCTATCTTTCATCTTTTGTGAGTTAATTGTTTTGAGGTTGTTTAGATGTAGTTATTGTTGTTCAAACAGGGCTACCTGTCGTTAACCGCTGCTAAGTTGCTGTAACTGTTATTTTGTTGCAACTTCGGGCGACGATTGCTTCGCAACCGTTCGTCGGAATTGATTGATTCCTTTTGCATCCTGGTAAGCGTTGTTTCTACTTCAGTTTCATGCATTCACATGTCATATTTGCTTGCTGCATGTTGATTGTATCTTGCTCCAAAGTAGCTACCCTGCTGTTAGTGTGCTGTTGTTTATATATTGTTGCAACTTCGGTCGACGAGTGTGTCGCGACCGTTTATCGGAATTGAGTGATTCTTGTTGCATATTGTTAAGCATCATGTCAACTTCATGCCCATGTATTGCTATGTCATGTTGCTGCACTTTTGCATATAGTTATACCCCTGTTTATATAGCATAAAAATAATAGTTTCTGCCATGTTGTTTGCTTAATATCTTTTGATCCGTGATGTCTTTTTGCATGATTCTTTTTGCCATGTCTTCCCTGTCATGTCTACTTTAATTGCATGTCATTTGTGAGCATGTTTGCACTCATTACCCTGTTTATGCAATGCTCTAAAGTGTGCTTCGTGATGTTGGCAGTTTGTGCCCGTAACTTGTTTTGCTTGTATCTTTTTAACTATAACTCCGTTTGGAGTGTGCCTTATATGTAACTTGATTAGTTTTTCGTGTACTTTGTGCTTATGCTATTGTTTGCTGCTGTTAACCAACCTAAAATATGGTTTAGGACAGAACAGTACCAAATCCTTTACTTGTCGTGCGGCACTTAGTGGATGCCATGTTTAGGGTGTTGCCTCGCTAAACTTGACTAGTATAGGTAGTTTACTTTGTGCTTAACCTTTTGCCATGTTTGTGTGCTATGCCATGCTTTCTTGAGTTTCCATGTTAATAACCGTTGGTTGGTCACCTGTAGCTAAGCAACTTGAACCACCGTAAACGTGCGGTATCGTCGTGTGTGACGAGTACTCCACTTAAATTGTTAGTAACCGTTCTCGACGATAGATCCGCATCGCGTTGCCATGCCTTGTGTTGTCTCTTTGATCTTGTATTGCTCCGTAGTAATAGTGGTGCACCGTTAATTGCTTTCCAGTGTTTGTCGTCTTGTGTGCTTCCGCGGGTACCTTTCGGAGACGATGCGAGCTTGCGATCAACTACACCTTCGGAACCCGACTTATCAACAGGCAAGGACTATACATTACTTATGATCCATTATATTTCAACCGGCGGTTTGCATGCTAGTCTAGGTTAGGTTCGATGTTTGATCCTACCACATGTTTACAGCCTCTTTCAAACCGATACAGCCATGTCCCCTCCTAGCAAACCTTGTACTGCTATCTTACTATTGCTCGTTGCTCAGCCCCTGCTTAGTATGCATGCTTAGGATGCTACGATGTTACCCTGTTACTCCTTGGTTTGGGATATCACATTATTATTATTGTTATTAATGATATGATTATTATAATGTTGACTATATTCGATGAAGGATGGAAGGTCTAGTCTATCCCGCCCCGACGCTTTGTTCCATTCGAGTCACCTAGGACCCGAGTTCCGGGTATTGGTTTTAAGACTGAGCGTGCCTAACCGCGTGTGGGATTTTATGGGGTCCCCTTTTCTTACCTACCTAGCTTCAAACATTTCTAGAGGTGGCCCAAGCTGATTTACCATTTGAAACCGCATGCATAACTGGTCTGCAGCCAGTGGTTTTAAAACAACTCGGGCCAGCAGAGACATAGTTCCTTTGTTGGTCCACACTGGTGAGCTAGGGAAGTCCTCTGTTATATAGGCGAGACTAACCCCGACCTTAGCCATACGGAAGAGTCCGATCTGAGAGCGTTGCCGGCTTTTGGATTGGGTGTCGACTCCCCGGGGGCCACCCGGATTTGTTCGTTGTTAGTTAGAGGGACCTGTCGTTTCGGATCTCTTGGAACTAAATCATAAAATGGTTGCCTGTGATGGGTAGCAACTGAGAGAGATGGGCGTGCGTGCGGAGCCTTGTAATGGGCAGTTGGTACACCCCTGCAGGGTTAAATCTTTTCGAGAAGCCGTGTCCACGGTTATGGACGACTTGAGACCTACTCCTTGTTCATAGACAACAACAGCTGAGATAATCTTAATATAATTTGATCAACGTGTGTGTGCCTTGACTGCTTCTTCTTCGTCGGGATGCGAAGAGGAGGACAAGGATAGGATAGGTGTTATGTTTGCGAAGTAGGTGGATAGCAGAATTGTTGGAGGCGATTCCTCATCGAATGCTTGGCTTCTTATCTTACTCTCTAGATCGTTAGCCACTTCATAAATGCTAGTGCGGCAGCAACCTCACCACTTACCCCTTCCTTACCGTAAACTACTAGTTGTCCTAGAATGACGAGTGATGAAGTCCTTGCTAGGTCAGATGACCACTACAGTTGGATGTTGAGTACCTCTGTACTCATGATACTACCCCCAAACTCTTTTCAGGGTTCTTGATCGACAACAGGTACGGTGATCAACGTTTCACGTGGAGACTCGTCGACGACTAGTTAGGCGGATCCCGGCGGAGGGCCTGGACCCGTGTGGTTATGGGAATCGATGTTTTCTCTTTGCCTCTAGGCATTTGATGGTAGTCTGTAGTCAGACATGTATCTTCCGCTGTTGTACTGTATTTAAGTCAGTTGTATGCCGAATTTTATGAGATGTTGTATCCTTGTATCTGTAATGTTGTGATATCATGTTGGAAATCCGGGGCATATGACTCCATCATATGTCGCGGTGGGACCGATATGTGCTTCGTCCCCGGATCTGGATGGAAACATCTAGATCTGGAACAGTACCGCATATCGGGCCTTACACGAAGTACATATAGGAGGTTCGAATGTATTCCACATGATTCAATAAAAACACCGTTGGCAATACAAAGAATAGAATAATCCATGCAAAACATTATGTGCATTTCCATGGCATTAAATGGATTAAAATTCAGATTAGCATTGCGAACGAGTAAAACAGTGAACGAAAATGGTTTGAAAAATCAACATGTGGTTCCTCGGTGCATTGCTAAGTGTTTTGCAGCGAATGGGATGGCATTTCAAAGATGTAAGCGGCGATATCCAACCGTGAACGTGACATTCATTCGTTTAAAAATTCCAAAAAAAACATTAGGTCTGGAAATTTTGAAACTTGGCAGGGTGTGATCAAATCACTTTAGTATGACGGGAAAAAATATGATACAATTTTCCAACTTGTATGATGTACACCCTTTAGAAACCGAACTATCCCCGAAGAAGAGTCATGGTTTCAAGGATGGAATGAATTATATTCGAATGTATGTTCTCATTTGCTTCATCTTTTGACCTTGAGATTTTTTCTACAGTGACCATACACCAATCCATCTCACGTGCTACAATATAATTTTTTTGCTACATAGTTTGCTATTTTTAACGCATTACGTGCATTTCTAATCATTAAATGTATTAAAATTCAGATTAGCATTGCGAACGACTAAAACAGTGCACGAAAATGGTTTGAAAAATCAACATGTGGTTCGTCAATGCATTGGTAAGTATTTTGCATCAAATGGGATGGCATTTCAAAGATCTAAGCGGCGTTATCCAACCGTGAACGCGACATTCATTCATTTAAAAATTCCAGATTTTTTTTATTAGGTTTGAAAATTTTGAAACTTGGTAGGGTGTCATCAAATCACTTCACTATGTCGGGGAAAAATATGATACGACTTTACAACTTGTATGATATACACCCTTTAGAAACCGAACTATCCCCGAAAAATAGTCGTGGTTTCAAAGATGGAATGAATCATATTCGAATGTATGTTCTCATTGGCTTCATCTTTTGACCTTGAGTTTTTTTTTCTTCTGCAGTGACCATAGACCCATCCATCTCACGTGCTACAATATGATTTTTTTGCTGGATAGTTTGCTATTTTTAACGCATTACGTGCATTTCTAGGCATTAAATGGATTAATATTCATATTAGCATTGCGAACAAATAAAACAGTACACGAAAATCGTTTAATAAATCAATATGTGGTTCCTCACTACATTGCTAAGTGTTTTGCAGCGAATGGGATGGCATTTCAAAGATCTAAGCGGCGATATCCAACCATGAACGCGGCATTCATTCTTTTAAAAATTCCAGAAATTTTTTATTAGGTGTGAAAATTTTGAAACTTGGCAGGGTGTCATCACACTACTAGGAGAAAGGCTAGTAGTAGCGCCCCTTTTGGCTTATCAGTAGCGCCCTAGGGCGCGCTACTTCTAGCACGCTACAGCTAACTTGTAGCAGTAGCGCGCGTACGCACCCGCTACTACTACACCAGTAGCGCCCCCCCCTTAGAGCCCGCTACTACTAATACGAGTAGCGCGTACAGGTAACAGGGCGCTACTGGTATTTATTTTTCATTTTCTGTTTCTTTTTCCCATCGTATTTTTGCTGTATTTGTACAGGTATTATACAATATAGTCTCATACACATACACAGGTTTTCTACAGAGTACAAATCTTATCATATCATACACATACAATAATCTGATGACCATATATATATATATCATCATGATATCTCATATCCAACACAAATGATGTCTCTCATCATGTCATCTCTAAAATAGCGATACAAGTTGTCACAATATCTTAAATACATGCAACTACAAGCAAGTTTCATCATCTATCTAAACTATGATATATACTAGAAGAGCGGTCACTATGAGGAAGAGTGGAATTATGTAGTAGCTCATGAAGCGCCGCCTCCGATCTTCCTCTCGCGCTAGCGTAAATCTCAACTAACTAGCTTCCGCTTCCTCTCTGGTATTGAACCCTCTTTGGCTGCCGCCCGGGAACCGGTGCACTTGGGTCTGACACTCTGGCCACTCATCGTACACTCCTGGAACCTTCCCTATGTACACGGCATAGCACTTCTTCGCCATCGATGATCTATGTACCTATTAGAGATGAATATTCATTATAAGAATTCAACAATAGTACACAACATAATATACTTGAGCAACACGAAGACAAAAAGTTAGTGAATAGATGTAACATAAAGTAACATACATAATATAATATACACACGTTGTTCATGGTACCCCAACTAATTCACTAGCTAGCAAGCGTTACGCAAGTAGTTCAACATGACCGTTAAATTACATCACAAAGGTTTCATATCGCTTCCAAAAGTATAAATTCAACCGAGACATCATCATCGGCATAGTCAATACACTAGAACTTCCATCCATCCATATCTGGGAGGACGCACCCTAGCTTATTGAACGGCGTAATGTCCAAAAGCTGCATTCCTACGCGAGTTTTAACATCAGCTCGCAATATTGGGCCGTGGTAGAACATCCCCTTCTTGTCGACGACTTCTTTCATGATGATGGTTGCAATATCCTTCAGGATGCGAAAGAAGTCATCTCTTACTTTATAATCCGGTTCGGCTAAGTTTTTTGCCCATATCATGATATGATTGTCATCTTTGCTTGCCATGCGAAGACATTGCTGATCCTTTCTGAACTCCATCATGAGATGGATGACATAGTATCCATCATTTGTACTTCCTTCCGGTTGATGGATACTGCAGAAGTTGGTTTTATGCGAGAAACACGGCGCGCCCTTCCTTCGTGACTTTTTCTCGATGTGGCCACCCCTCATGCCGAAGCCCTGGAGAGAGGAATCCAGAAGACTCATTACTTTGGTGTAGTCCTTCCTTTTGAAGTTCCTAGACGAGTCGAAATACATGGCATGGGAGACTCGCGGGAAAAGAACGATAAGGACGGCGTGCCCCTGACTGCGCAAAATAAATGCACCTCAAATTAGCTAGCCTCCATATGAGCAAAGGAATGATTGAAATGTAAAGGCAATCGGGCAATGACTTACATTGGATCATAAGGCACGAGAACCATTTCCTTCTCCTTATTCATCAGCATGAAATTTTTGATGTACTCCCTAGCAGTTTTAAGTTCATAGTGACCGAGCGACAAGAAGGACTCATGCATGTAGTATGGATCTGCCACCGCGATTTGCGAGATTTCCTCTCTTTTGATGACAAAGCTCATATGGAGCGCAAAAGGGCGGACGATCGTAAAATCGAGCCGCCTAGTGAGGAACATCTCAAAGATGTGATCAAAACGCAGGAAGAACACTTCCGCAGGCGCCGTGTCGACGTAGCCCATGCCCGGAGGCACACGCACCGCATAAAGTGGATATCCTGGATCCTTCAATGCGAGAAGGCTTTTCTCTGTCGATAGTACATGGTCGTACAGTCTCCTGAGATCCCCTGACATGCTTTCCAGCGGTTTCGGCGGGAGGATTGGCTCGCCCGCGACATGGATCAACGCCGTACCTTTCATCGTTACACGGTCTGCAAAACCGGTTGGCGGAACCGACTTGCTGCTAGAAGCATTGACATCCTTTTTGGCAGCTAAGTCTTTCCTATTCGGTCTCTTCCTCGGCTTCTTCTAGGGGAGAGGTTGTGATGAGCCTTTCATAGCGCCCTTGATCGCCAAACCAAGTGTTGACGGGCTGAGCAAGGGTTGTTCATGCTGGTTTGAGGCGGCATCTGGAGGCGTGTCCTGCAAGGGTTGCATGAAGAGAGACTTTTTGCACTCAGACCTAGGATGCTCCTGCTCCGACAGAATATCCATCTCCTCGTCCACATGCTCCTTATTGGCCGAGTCATATGGCTGACTCATCATTTCTACTTCCTGATTAATGAAGGCGGTGTTGAGGAATTGCATAGGGTCACCATCCTTTTCCATGTCATCATCCATTGCTTGCTGGAGCACGGGGGAGAAATCACGATCCACTCTTCTTGGACCGCCTTCCTCGCGTCGCTCGCTGCTCTCACCCAGCATAACAGGCGGCGCTAATAATGGCGGACGCGGGGTGGTGGTGTTCATACCTTCTTGGGGATGTGTTGTCGTTGGTGTGGTCATCACGGCGGCCGACTCGACACGAAGAAAACCCTTCGGCCATAGGATGAAATAGCCCTTGCAGTCTGCAAGCCGCTTAGGGGTCTCGTCTTCCTCTCCCCCGAGTTGTACCGGAGGAGCCAAATCCTCGTGGCCCGATTTGATACTCGCCACGGAAACCTTGAAAGTGGTATTGGGCATCTGCATGGTGTGGATCATCCGATCCGTGGGATTTATTATCGTTGCCTTTCCCACATCCATCGTCTGGCCATTGATCATGTATAGTAAGGTGCACGGGGTTCTCTCGGCCTACGAAAACATGTCTACGGCGTCAGACATCCAAAAGGCAACGAATAAGGGATATATTACAGATATGTTAGTGTGACGCGTAATTACCGTGAGGGCGTCGAGCTCAGCCAAAGGCGAAGGCCCGCCTAGCACGCCAGAGACAAAGGACGGGCTGCTATGAGCGGCTAATGGAGCATGTCCGGATGCGAGAGCAGGCCCCGCTGGTGCGATGTTCACTGAGTTTCTCCCGACGAAGCTAGTACGTGGAAAATCCGCTGCCGTTTTGTCTGGATTTTGCTTCGTCCACTCGATAACAGCCGGGATCAAGGATGAAACCGAAGCTGCGAACTCATCTCTACAGGCAGCTAAAGCTGCATTGACTGCCGACTTGATCATCTCTTGTTTGGTCGCTTGTTCGGTCTCAGCTTCTTTTTTCTCAACCGCAAGCTTCACCTTCTCGTCGATGTTGACCTGACTAAACTTCCTTCTCTGCCTTTTGGCCTCAGGGTCCTCGTGGTAGTAGTGCTTCCACTGGGCACCGTGTCCGAATTTTCCAGGATGCACCTCTGTCACTAGCAGTTTTTCGGTGCCGAGCTTGTTTGGTTTTTGTACCCTCTCCTTCTTATTATTTGCTGGTTCATTATCGGCTTCAGCGCCGCCAGTGTCAGTGGCGCCGGTGTCAATGCCATCGGTGCCGTCAGGAGTGCTGTCGGACTCGATTTCGGCGTCCGTCACACTAGCGACATTTGGACCTTTGTCTCGTAGCTGAGAAGACAAATGGTCGAGGAAGGCGTGTTCATGCTGCTGGTAGTCAAAATCTTCATTTGCACCGGCTTCGTCGTTGGTCGACATGTTTCCTACGATATATTTAGTCTCCAAGTTTAATTCTCAAACTATAAAAAAAGGACTAAATATCGTCCTATCAAATACCGGGCACTCGATATGTCATACTTTGTAGCACAAGTCACGTCGAAATTCACGGTAAATTTCTGCATGACCTTTGCTAAAAAGTGGACATATCGGGAACCTGAAATTTGCCGGAACGGAAATAAATCAACATTCCGGCAAAACATAGGCCCCTCGGATCCCTGCATATGGAAAAAAGAAGAAAATCCGTACACAATATCATTTCATTTGCACTGCACAGCACAGCCCGAGTTATTAACAGCAACAACTGTGCTACAATGTCCCATCAAAGCATCTTTCCAACAAGCTTAACAGCTTAACTGAAACCAATTAAGTAAGAGGAGGAACTAATAACAACTGCAACACAAAAAATACAACAATATAGTCATACATTTTTATTTAACTACTAGTGATGTGAGGCATAAATATTCTCCTAAATATGAACTATTCATAAGGCCACTTAACAAATACTAAAAGGAACCACGCCGAGGTATGCACGATCTGGTATAACTGTACTTGTACTATTCCCTCCTTTTAAAAAAAATAAGGTTTTTTAGATATTTTAATATAAACTATATATGTAGTAATGTAGATGCATTTTAGAGTATAGATTCACTTATTTTGCTTTATATGTTGTTGTCTTTTTAGCAAAAGAAAAGGGGTTGCCCCCTTCCCCGATTTCCATTAAAGAAATCATAGAAGTCTGTTGCTTTATATGTTGTTCATACTAAAATCTCAAAAGGCTTATATTTAGAAACGAAAGGAGTATGTCATAAGCTTTGCAAGCTCTCAATGAAACATAAAGAACAAGCACATGATTCTTCATGCCAGTAACAAATCGATGTCATCAATCATCATCCCATTCCACCCATAGCCATCTTTCCTCGATCTTCATTCTTTACATTTTCTTACTGTATGTGAATCGTTTGCTAGGCCCATGAAAAAACTGCATATAAGATGAATAGATGCTTCTCTTTTTATTACTGTTTACTAATAGCATAATACAAATTCTATATATGCTATAATTTCTTTAGGTGTAATATTGGGCTATAGTTTTCTTGAACCGGATATTATTGAGTAGATTAAATTTTGTGATGTTTTTGAAAACCGGGAGGCCACCGATTTTTAATGTACCCGTATCAAGTTTGGAATCGAAACATAGCATCCAATTTTGAAGCATCCACCGATTAAATTTTTAACCCTGCCAAATTTTGAAGCATATCAAGCATGCTGAATTCTGAAGCATCCAGAGGCCTGCAGGCATACCGGGGAGTCGAGGAGACGGGGGCGGGGAGGCGCGACGATGACGATGGCGGCCGCGGAGGCGAGGCGACGAGGGCGGCGGAGGCGCGACGACCAGGGCGGGGAGGCGCGGCGACGACGACGGCGGCGGCGGAGGCGAGGCGACAAGGGCGGCGGAGGCGCGGCGACGAGGGAGGGGAGGCGCGGCGAAGACGACGGCGGCGAGGGAGAAGTTCGAGAGGGAGAGATAGAGGGGAATGAAAAGAAGAACTCGCCCGACCGGTTTAAGTGAAACTTAGCAGTAGCGGGCCCTGTCAGAGCGCGCTACTGCTAAACGTAGCAGTAGCGCGCGCTGACAGGTCCGCTACTGCTAAGTAGCGCGCCCTGACAGGGCCCGCTACTGCTAAAACTTAGAGGTGACCCTCTTAAGTTTAGCAGTAGCCCGCTCTGACAGGGCCCGCTACTGCTAAACCTTATCAGTAGCGCGCTCTGACAGGGCCCGCTACTGATATTTCTGGCATTTTTTCCCTCTTCCATTTCCTTTTTTTTTTCCGAACAACGACCGATACAATTTATATAATGTATATTTAACAGCGGCAATATATAATTTGACCGATCGATAACGCGGTTAAAGTGCAAGTATACAAAATAGATAGTCCTTCCGATCCATAATAAGTGTCGCTCATTTTGTACTAAGCTAGTACAAACTTTGTACTAGATGATCCACACTTATTATGGATCAGAGGGAGTACATATATAGATAACAACACACATTTAGTTTCTCAGCATCGAAGACGTTTCTTAGTGATTAGTTTCTTTCCTTTTTTGTTCATTTCCGAATAATTTAGGCCCTCGTTGTGACTTTTCCTTTTCCATGGAGTACGATCTTTCATAGGTAATGTAGTCTTAATTCTTCTTTTGACATATGCTTCATCGTCGTCGTCATCTTCCCTCATCGGGTTGCCGTACTGGTCATAGTCTTCTATGTTGGCGACTCCATCCATTCCGACGATGTTTCTTTTGCCTCTCCTCACGACAACACGGCTGGGATTGCTCGGGTCGGTTATGTAGAAACATTGTGTCACGTGCTTAGCGTGTATCCATGGCTCATTTTTGGCTATGACGTCCACGGTAGCGCTCTTGGCGTCGGGTATAGACATAGTAGTGAAATACCGGTTTTCTCTTTCGACATTCTTAGCCCATCTGACATGGAACATCGTCGCATTGTGTATTCCAGAGTAGTTAAGCTCCCAGATCTCTTCGACCCTTCCGTAATATCTTTCAGTTGAGCCGTTGTCGTCAGTCATGCATTCCATCGTCACCCCCGAGTTCTGGAAATCACTTTTCATATCTCTGGCCTCCGTATAGAACGTGTATCCGTTTATATCGTATGCCTGATAGGTGAGGAAGTTGGCAGCAGGGCCATGTGCTAAGGCGTATATGAGCAATGCGTCTATAGAACCCTCTTCCGGGGGATTGACAAGAACATGCTCTTTGAACCAAGGCAAGAAAGTGGAGTTGTGCTCTCTAGTAACTTCGGCGTCCGTCTTGCGTAGGCCCTGGTCATGGTACTTCTTGGCGATGGTTTCTTTGTGCAGTGTCACGAAAGGTTCTACCCCGTCAAGATGTTGTACCACTACTAAGTTTGCCCTGTCAAAGTCATTGCGTCGATCCGAGTGGTCGACATGCAGTTCCCTCCGACCGTTGGTGTGACCTTCTCCTCCGAGCCTCCCATGGTTCTTGTTAACAGGCAAACCAACAACAGGGACGTCGTCGTCTCTGTTGCCTAGATAATTCTCGCAGAAAGAGATGCACTCTTGTGTCAGATAGCCCTGTACGATGCTTCCATCTGGTCGGGACATGTTACGAACGAATCCTTTGATGACCCCATTCATCCTCTCGAACGGCATCATGTTGTGCAGGTATGACGGGCCAAGGTCGATGATGTCGCGCACAATGTGGACACACAGATGCACCATGACGTCAAAGAACGCGGGCGGGAAGTACATCTCGAGCTCACATAGTATGACAACAATCTCTTCCTGTAGCCTTGTGAGCTGCTTCGAACTGATCGACTTTCGAGAGATAACATCGAAAAAATTACAGAAACAAGTAAGCGTGTCACGGACGTGCTTGTCCATTATCCCTCTAAGGGAAACCGGTAGTATCTGCGTCATCATCACGTGACAGTCATGAGACTTCATCCCGCTGAACCTTTTTTTCTGCATGTCTAGATATCTGCTTATCTTCCCACAGTAACCAGAACTAACTTTTATTCCGGTAAGACACTTGAAAAATTGATCGATCTCCTTCGTATTGAAGGTGAAGCTAGAAGGGGGGCAATATTTCTCTTCCTTCTTCTTTACTTTTTTGCCCCGCCTGCTGTCCCCCGCCTCTGTCTCCGTCTCTGTCTCGGCCGTTTTACGGAGCATGTGGAGATCTGCCCTTATTTCCAAATCTTCCAAGTATTTTCTTGCCTTCGGCCCATCCTTGGTCTTCTCCGGCATGTTCATCAGTGTGCCAAGCAAACTCTCGAGAACATTCTTGGTGATATGCATTTGATCAAGACAATGAGGTGTATCGAGTTTGGGCCAGTACTCCAAGTCCTAGAAAACAGACCTTGTTTTCCATACCTTCAGCAGCGGCTCCGGTTTTTTCATCTTTCCAGGCGCGGGGCACTCTTTCCAGTTTCTCAACAACTCATCAATTTCGGCACCGCTCCTCTTACGTGGAGGTCCTCGATGCTCAGCCTCACCATTGAATAGATCTCCACGGTTTCTCCACGGGTCATTCTTATCGAGCCATCTTCGATGCCCCATGTACACGATTTTCGCAGACCCACCATCTTTCGTTACCTGCTGAGACGTTGTATCATCCATGCACCTCGTGCATCCGCAATATCCATGGCACACCTGGGCTGAAACATATCCGTAACCGAGATAATCGTGCACCGTCGTCAGCACCGCGGCTTTCATATAGAAATATTCTTTTTTGAAAGTGTCCCATGTCTTGACTGGTGATTTCCATAACATTTCTAGCTCCTCTTTCAATAGCTCGAGATATAGATTAATATTATTTCCGGGCTGTTTCGGCCCTTGAATCAGAATGCTCATGTGTATGTACTTTGTCTTCATGCACTTCCACGGGGGAATGTTGTACATCCATACAAACACGGGCCATGTGCTATGGTTGGTGTTCTGCTTGCCAAACGGATTCATGCCATCTGAACTCACGCCAAGCATGACGTTCCTTGGATCAAGATGAAATCCATATTCGGCGTTCAACGCTCTCCACTGGCTTCCATCCACAGGGTGTCTCATCTTCGAATCATCTCCATCATCGGGCACCTTCTTGACCGCGTGCCACCGCATGAGCTCAGCTTCCTTAGGATCTACGAAATAACGCTGCAGACGAGGAATGATCGGAAAGTACCATACAACTTTCTGAGGAGATTTCTTTCCGGCCTTCTTGTATCTATCAGCATTGCACACCGGACAACTGGTTTTTTCTGCGTTCTCGTTCCGATAAATGATGCAATCGTTGATGCATGCATGGTATCTAATGTGCGGCAGATCAAGAGGGCACACCATCTTCTTGGCCTCATCGATACTAGTAGGACAAAGGTTCCCCGGGGGAAGAACTGTCTTTTTTAGATACTTGAGATGATCATCGAGGCTTTTGTCGCTCCATTTGTTTTTAGCCTTCATCTTTAGAAGTTCGAGCGTGAAACTCAAGCGGTTCACCTCAGGAGCGCAACCATCATACAATGGAGGCTTCGAGTCTACCTCCAGTTGCTCCAACTTGGTCTCCTCTCTAGAACCAGCTCTGTCGCTAGTCGTCTTCTTGCGAAGCAGGTCTTGAACATGAGGGTCCCGCACGATTGAATTTAGTAGCGACGAAGGATCTGTCATGTCCGCATCTTCTCCGTCATGTTCGGTCTGATCTTCTCCGCCATTACCATGTGCAGCCTCTTCTCCGCCGTCATTTCCAGCGCCCTCTTCGTCTTCGGATCCATCAATCATCTCTTCATCCGCTGCCATGGGGTTATTGGTTGCACCGTCGATATCGTCATCATCATCTTCAGTTATCCATCGAATATAGCCATCCATGAAACCATATCTAAGCAGGTGCGCCTTCAAACGTCCACCCTTAAAGGGGTCCAGCCAGACGCCTTCTTTGCATTTTCGACAAGGACATAAAATCTCCTTTTCATTTTTTTCAACCATGTCGTCCACTGCGGATCGCAAGTATCTATCCACCATCCTTCCACAGACCTTCATGGTCGCCTACGAGTTATACAAACAAAAGATTATAACGACATGCATATGCATATCAAAGTCATACAAAAATTCGGCATGACCTTCCTAAAAATAGGACATATAGAGTTTGCCCGAAATTCGCCGAAACGAAAGTAAATCGACATTTCGGCAAAACATAGGCAAACTCTCATATCACATCTCATCTCATGCATCAACGTACCTAGCTAGCTAGTAATTAATGAAGAGAGAGAGAGAGAGAGAAAGTATATACCTTTTGTTAAAATATCACACTTGGGAGAAGCTTGCACTAGCTAGTGAAGGGAAGGAGACAAAGGTGAGAAAGAGAGATAGCTAGATGCATTTACGCATGATATGTGGTGGTGGAGGAGGAGAAAATTAGAAGGAAAGAGAAAGATATTGCATTAATGAAGATGGTGTGTAGTGCATTAATGGAGATGGTGTAATGCATTAATGGAGATGGACAAGAGGTAGGAGAAGGAATGAGGAAGAAGCAAGTGAGGGAGAGAGAGGAGGGGGGAGGGGGATGGTTGGTGGAAAAGGTGGCTGTTGCGCCTTACCAGTAGCGCCTGTACCGCTACGGCGCTACTGCTATTCTTTTAGTAGTAGCGACCCAATAGGTCACGCGCTACTGCTATTTCCGGGCCTCTGGGTTAAGTTGAGTCCACATTAGCAGCAGCGGGCGTAACGGAAGGGCGCTACTGATAAGTAGATAGTAGTAGCGGGCTTTCCAGGGGGGCACTGCTACTAAAACTTGTCATCTGCGTTTGGTGGGGACCACCTTTACCAGTAGCGGGTCCACAGATGAGGCGCTGCTGATACAGGCATATCAATAGCGAGCGTCCACATAGCGCGCTACTGCCAATTAGCACTAGCGCCTGTCTTTAAAGGGCGCTACTGTTAAGCCTCTACCTATAAGCTTTTCCCTAGTAGTGTCAAATCACTTCAGTATGCCCCGAAAAAATTATGATACAATTGTACAACTTGTATTATGTACACCCTGTAGAAACCGAACTATTTCCGAAGAAGAGTCGTGGTTTCAAGGATGGAATGAATCATATTCGAATGTATGTTCTCATTTGCTTCATCTTTTGACCTCGAGTTTTTTTCTACAGTGACCATAGACCCATCCATCTCACGTGCTACAATATGAATTATTTGTTGAATAGTTTTCTATTTTTAAAGCATTACGTGCATTTCTAGGCATTAAATGTATTAAAATTCAGATTAGCATTGCAAACGACTAAAACAGTGCACGAAAATGGTTTCAAAAATCAACATGTGGTTCCTGACTGCACTGCTAAGTGTTTTGAAGTGATTGTGATGGCATTTCAAAGATCTAAGCGGCGATATCCAACCATGAACACGACATTCATTCGTTTAAAAATTCTGAAAAAATTATTAGGTCTCAAAAATTTGAAACTTGGCAGGGTGTCATCAAATCACTTCAGTATGCCAGGGAAAAAATATGATACGATTGTACAAGTTGTATGATATACACCATTTAGAAACAGAACTATCCCCGAAGAAGAGTCGTGGTTTCAATGATGGATTGAATCATATTCAAATATATGTTCTCATTTGCTTCATATTTTGACCTTGAGTTTTTTCTACAGTGACCATAGACCCATCCATCTCACGTGCTACAATATTATTTTTTGCTGGATAGTTTGCTATTTTTAACGCATTACGTGCATTTCTAGACATTAAATGCATTACAATTCAGATTAGCATTGCGAACGACTAAAATAGTGCACGAAAATGGTTTGAAAAATCAACAAGTGGTTCCTTTGTAGATTCCTAAGTGTTTTGCAGCGTATGAGATGACATTTCAAAGATCTAAGCGGCAATATCCAACCGTGAATGCGACATTCATTCGTCTAAAAATTCTAGAAATTTCTATTGGGTCTGAAAAATTTGAAACTTGGCAGGGTGTCATCAAATCATTTCACTATGCCGGGGAAAAATATGATACGATTGTACAACTTGTATAATATACACCCTTTAAAAACCGAACTATCCCCAAAAAGAGTCGTTGTTTCAAGGATGGAATGAATCATATTCGAATGTATGTTCTCATTTGCTTCATCTTTTGACATTGAGTTTTTTTCTACAGTGACCATGGACCCATCCATCTCACGTGCTACAATATGAATTTTTTGCTGGATAGTTTTCTATTTTTAACGCATTACGCGCATTTCTAGGCATTAAATGGATTAATATTCAGATTAGCATTGCGAACGACTAAAACAATGCACGAAAATGGTTGATGTACACCCTGTAGAAACCGAACTATTCCCGAAGAAGAGTCATGGTTTCAAGGATGCAATGAATCATATTCGAATGTATGTTCTCATTTGCTTCATATTTTGACCTTGAGTTTTTTTCTACTGTGACCATAGACCCATCCATCTCACGTGCTAAAATATGTATTTTTTTCCTGGATAGTTTGTTATTTTTAACGCATTACGTGCATTTTTAGGCATTAAATGTATTTAAATTCAGATTAGTATTGCGAACGACTAAAACAGTGCACGAAAATGGTTTGAAAGATCAACATGTGGTTCCTCAATGCATTGGTAAGTGTTTTGCAACGAATGAGATGACATTTCAAAGATCTAAGCGGCGATATCCAACCGTCAACGCAACATTCATTCGTTTAATAATTCTGGAAAAAATTTATTAGGTTTGAAAATTTTGAAACTTGGAAGGGTGTCATCAAACAACTTCATTATGCCAGGAAAAAAATATGATAAGACTGTACAACTTGTATGATATACACCCTTTAGAAACCTAACTATCCCCGAAAAATAGTCGTGGTTTCAAGGATGGAATGAATCATATTCGAATGTGTGTTCTCATTTGCTTCATCTTTTGACCTTGAGTTTTTTCTCCAGTGACCATAGACCCATCCATCTCACATGCTACAATATGAAATTTTTGCTGGATAATTTGTTATTTTTATCGCATTACGTGCATTTCTAGGCATTGAATGGATTAATATTCAGATTAGCATTGCGAACGAATAAAACAGTGCGCCAAAATGGTTTAAAAATCAACATGTGGTTCCTCACTGCATTGCGAAATGTTTTGCTGCGAATGGGATGGTATTTGAAAGATCTAAGCGGCGATATCCAACCATGAACGCGTCATTCATTCGTTTAAAAATTTCAGTAAATTTTTATTAGGTCTGAAAATTTTGAAACTTGGCAGGGTGTGATCAAATCACTTCAGTATGTCGGCAAAATATTATGATACAATTTTACAACTTGTATGATGTACACCCTGTAGAAACTGAACTATTCCTGAAGAAGAGTCGTGGTTTTAAGGATGGAATGAATCATATTCGAATGTATGTTCTCATTTGCTTCATCTTTTGACATTGAGTTTTTTTCTACAGTGACCATAGACCCATCCATCTCACGTGCTAGAATATGAATTTTTTGCTGGATAGTTTTCTATTTTTAACGCATTACGTGCATTTCTAGGCACTAAATGGATTAAAATTCAGATTAGCATTGCGAACGACTAAAACAGTGCACGAAAATGGTTTGAAAGATCAACATGTGGTTCCTCAGAATATTGGTAAGTGTTTTGCAGTGAATGGGATGGCATTTCAAATATCTAAGGGGCGATTTCAAACCGTGAACGCGCCATTCATTCGTTTAAAAAATCCAGAATTTTTTTATTAGGTCTGAAAAATTTGAAACTTGGCAGGGTGTCATCAAATAACTTCACTATGCCGAGGAAAAAATATGATACGATTGTACAACTTGTATGATATACACCTTTTAGAAACCGAACTATCCCCGAAGAAGAGTAGTGGTTTCAAGGATGGAATGAATCATATTCGAATGTATGTTCTCATTTGCTTCATCTTTTGACCTTGAGTTTATTTCTACAGTGACCATAGACTCATCCATCTCTCGTGCTACAATATGAATTTTTTGCTAGATAGTTTGCTATTTTTAACGCATTACGTGCATTTCTAGGCATTAAATGGATTAAAATTCAGATTAACATTGCGAACGACTAAAACAATGCACGAAAATGGTTTGAAAAATCAGCATGTGGTTCCTCACTTCACTGCTAAGTGTTTTGCAGTGAATGGGATGACATTTCAAAGATCTAAGCGGCGAAATCCAACCATGAACACGGCATTCATTCGTTTAAAAATTCCAAAAAACATTATTAGGTCTGCAAATTTCGAAACTTGGCAGGGTGTCATCAAATCACTTCAGTATGCCGGGGAGAAAATATGATACTATTGTACAACTTGTATGATGTAAACCCTGTAGAAACCGAACTATTCCCGAAGAAGAGTGGTTTCAAGGATGGAATGAGTCATATTCGAATGTATGTTCTGATTTGCTTCATCTTTTGACGTTGAGTTTTTTTCTGTAGTGACCATAGACCCATCTATCTCACGTGCTACAATATGAATTTTTTGCTGGATAGTTTTCTATTTTAACGCATTACGCGCATTTCTAGGCATTAAATGGATTAATATTCAGATTAGCATTGCGAACGACTAAAACAATGCACGAAAATGGTTGATGTACACCCTGTAGAAACCGAACTATTCCCGAAGAAGAGTCATGGTTTCAAGGATGGAATGAATCATATTCGAATGTATGTTCTCATTTGCTTCATATTTTGACCTTGAGTTTTTTTCTACTGTGACCATAGACCCATCCATCTCACGTGCTAAAATATGTATTTTTTTCCTGGATAGTTTGTTATTTTTAACACATTACGTGCATTTTTAGGCATTAAATGTATTTAAATTCAGATTAGTATTGCGAACGACTAAAACAGTGCACGAAAATGGTTTGAAAGATCAACATGTGGTTCCTCAATGCATTGGTAAGTGTTTTGCAACGAATGACATGACATTTCAAAGATCTAAGCGGCGATATCCAACCGTCAACGCAACATTCATTCGTTTAATAATTCTGGAAAAAAATTATTAGGTTTGAAAATTTTGAAACTTGGAAGGGTGTCATCAAACAACTTCATTATGCCAGGAAAAAAATATGATACGACTGTACAACTTGTATGATATACACCCTTTAGAAACCGAACTATCCCCGAAAAATAGTCGTGGTTTCAAGGATGGAATGAATCATATTCGAATGTGTGTTCTCATTTGCTTCATCTTTTGACCTTGAGTTTTTTCTGCAGTGACCTTAGACCCATCCATCTCACGTGCTACAATATGAAATTTTTGCTGGATAATTTGTTATTTTTATCGCATTACGTGCATTTCTAGGCATTGAATGGATTAATATTCAGATTAGCATTGCGAACGAATAAAACAGTGCACCAAAATGGTTTAAAAATCAACATGTGGTTCCTCACTGCATTGCGAAATGTTTTTCTACGAATGGGATGGTATTTGAAAGATCTAAGCGGCGATATCCAACCATGAACGCGTCATTCATTCGTTTAAAAATTTCAGAAAATTTTTATTAGGTCTGAAAATTTTGAAACTTGGCAGGGTGTGATCAAATCACTTCAGTATGTCGGCAAAATATTATGATACAATTTTACAACTTGTATGATGTACACCCTGTAGAAACTGAACTATTCCTGAAGAAGAGTCGTGGTTTTAAGGATGGAATGAATCATATTCGAATGTATGTTCTCATTTGCTTCATCTTTTGACATTGAGTTTTTTTCTACAGTGACCATAGACCCATCCATCTCACGTGCTAGAATATGAATTTTTTGCTGGATAGTTTTCTATTTTTAACGCATTACGTGCATTTCTAGGCACTAAATGGATTAAAATTCAGATTAGCATTGCGAACGACTAAAACAGTGCACGAAAATGGTTTGAAAGATTAACATGTGGTTCCTCAGAGCATTGGTAAGTGTTTTGCAGTGAATGGGATGGCATTTCAAAGATCTAAGGGGCGATTTCAAACCGTGAACGCGCCATTCATTCATTTAAAAAATCCAGAATTTTTTTATTAGGTCTGAAAAATTTGAAACTTGGCAGGGTGTCATCAAATAACTTCACTATGCCGAGGAAAAAATATGATACGATTGTACAACTTGTATGATATACACCTTTTAGAAACCGAACTATCCCCGAAGAAGAGTAGTGGTTTCAAGGATGGAATGAATCATATTCGAATGTATGTTCTCATTTGCTTCAACTTATGACCTTGAGTTTTTTTCTATAGTGACCATAGACTCATCCATCTCTCGTGCTACAATATGAATTTTTTGCTAGATAGTTTGCTATTTTTAACGCATTACGTGCATTTCTAGGCATTAAATGGATTAAAATTCAGATTAACATTGCGAACGACTAAAACAATGCACGAAAATGGTTTGAAAAATCAGCATGTGGTTCCTCACTTCACTGCTAAGTGTTTTGCAGTGAATGGGATGACATTTCAAAGATCTAAGCGGCGATATCCAACCATGAACACGGCATTCATTCGTTTAAAAATTCCAAAAAACATTATTAGGTCTGCAAATTTCGAAACTTGGCAGGGTGTCATCAAATCACTTCAGTATGCCGGGGAGAAAATATGATACTATTGTACAACTTGTATGATGTAAACCCTGTAGAAACCGAACTATTCCCGAAGAAGAGTGGTTTCAAGGATGGAATGAGTCATATTCGAATGTATGTTCTCATTTGCTTCATCTTTTGACGTTGAGTTTTTTTCTGTAGTGACCATAGACCCATCCATCTCACGTGCTACAATATGAATTTTTTGCTAGATAGTTTTCTATTTTTAACGCATTACGTGCATTTCTAGGCATTAAATGGATTAATATTCAGATTAGCATTGCGGACGACTAAAACAGTGCACGAAAATGGTTTGAAAAATCAACTTGTGGTTCCTCATTGCATTGGTATGTGTTTTTCAGTGAATGGGATGGCATTTCAAAGATCTAAGCGGCGATATCCAACCATGAACGCGGCATTCATTCGTTTAAAAATGCCATAAAAAAATTATTAGGTCTGAAAATTTTGAAACTTTGCAGGGTGTGATCAAATCACTTCACTATGCCGGGAAAAAAACATGACACGATTGTACAACTTGTACATTATACACCATTTAGAACTGAACTATCCCCGAAGAAGAGTCGTGGTTTCTAGGATGGAATGAATCATATTCGAATGTATGTTCTCATTTGCTTCATATTTTAACCTTGAGTTTTTTTCTACAGTGACCATAGACCCATCCATCTCACGTGCTACAATATGATGTTTTGCTGGATAGTATTCTATTTTTAACGCTTTACCTGCATGTTTAGACATTAAATGGATTAAAATTCAGATTAGCATTGCGAACGACTAAAACAGTGCACGAAAATGGTTTGAAAAATCAACATGTGGTTCCTTTGTGCATTGCTAAGTGTTTTGCAGCGAATAAGGTGGCATTTCAAAGATCTAAGCGGCGATATCCAACCGTGAACGCGACATTCATTCGTTTAAAAATTCTAGAATTTTTTTATTAGGTCTGGAAATTTTGAAACTTGGCAGGGTGTCATCAAATCACTTCACTATGCCGGGGAAAAATATGATACGATTGTACAACTTGTATGATATACACCCTTTAGAAACCGAACTATTCCCGAAGAAGGGTCGTGGTTTCAAGGATGGAATGAATCATATTCGAATGTATGTTCTCATTTTCTTCGTCTTTTGACCTTGAGTTTTTTTCTACAGTGACCATAGACCCATCCATCTCACGTGCTACAATATGAATTTTTTGCTGGATAGTTTGCTATTTTTAACGTATTACGTGCATTTCAAGGCATTAAATGGATTAAAATTCTTATTAGCATTGCGAACGACTAAAATAGTGCATGAAAATGGTTTGAAAAATCAACATGTGTGTCGAGGATCGGCCCCGGCAAGTCCCATGGTTAGGGACCCTGGGCTAGTTGGAGAAGACACAGGTTGGACGATAATCTCGTCGGCAAACAGGAGGATACACCTTCTGCTCGATATATTGATTGTGGAGAAGTTACAGGGGATGCCAAGGCAGATGCGCTCTAGGCTAGGGTTACAGGCGATGTCTCTGCTTTATGCGTTGCCCCTCCTGACCTTTATATAGTAGACCAGGTCTCGGGGAATCAATCTACAATTACAGAAATCTAACCCTAGCTTGTACGGCAAGTCCCTGCACCTTCCTTGTCAGTCGAGGACTCCCAATATTGGTGCCATCTAGCGGGCCAAGGTGAATCCAGCGGTAGCTTCGTGGGCCTTCAATGACACTGGGTAGGCCCATTAGTAGGAGTCGTGGGGTCACCCCCTCGTTAATGTGGTTCCTCAGTGCAATGCTAATTGATTTTGTAGCGAGTGGGATGGAATTTCAAAGATCTAAGCGGCGACATAGACCCAAACCATCCCAGGCGAGCTATTATTACTCAATATAAACCATCCATATGCCCATAGTTTATATGAAGCGATCATTTGGGTTGTGGAAAATATCCTATACGGTCTCGCACATAGCTCAGACGTTTTATGGCGTCTGCGGGAAGTTCATTTCTTCCCCCACTAGACCCCATCGCAAACGCCTCATTCCCAATCATATCGACCATGTCCCCACCTAGTAGCTTCGCCAGGAAAGATGATGTGACCGCCTCAGTTGCTAGTGCCATCATCGCCGCCGAGAGGGCGGCCGAAGCCGCCGAGAGCCCTGTCGTATCCGCTGAGAGGGCGGTAGCGCCAGACCACGGGGCGGCGTAAGCTTTACAGACCGCCACAGCAGCAGCTAAGACGACGGTTGCAGCTGCCGCTCGTTCTCGAGCAGCCGCCAAGAGAGCGGCCGCAGCCGCTAAGAGTGTGTCGGGGGCTGCCAGCAGGGTGACAGCGGCTAAGGAGAGGGCGGTGGCAGCATTACGGACCGCCGCGACAGCATATGAGACAGCGTATGCACGTGTCGTAACTGCTAGAGCAGCTGCCGACGCCGCGGCGGACGCCCTTGCCCAGATCGACCCCGTTGGCGTACAGATCGGGACGGTCTCCACGGACTCCAGTCTGCAACCCACGTCTGAAGATTTGGCCGGAGCCACGGACGAGATGCTCTCCGACGACGCGTCTACGGAAGACATGGTTCCCGTTCCTCACGAAATCGCTGAGCGCGAGTACGAGCGTGAGCTGGAGAAGGAGGAAGTCCTCCTATGGGTCATGGAAGAATCGACAACAGCGCACCAAAAGGATCTTTGGCGCGTCCACTACTGCGAGCATTACTGCGAACTGGTCGAACATGATGGCTATGGTGACCTTAGCATCGCACCATCGGCGTCCGAGGGCGTTGCCGACGCTGACGCCGAAGACACCGAGATGCCGTCCTCAGTAGTCGTCAATTTCTCCTCCTCCGATGATGCTTAGGTCCGCTGGATCCCTGGGCTGTCGGCCGTGGTCTTTGTTTAATCACTGATAGTAGTAAAGCCCCTCTCTATTGTTAATGTTAATGCTAGCTCCTTTTAAGGCCGCTTCCAATGAAAAGGTGCTAAGTGAGTTGTTAAGTGTATTAAATATTAAATGAGTTAAGAAACTATATTTCAAAATACATTGGTGCTTAGTTTGTTGTTGCTAAGGTTGCATCATTTAATTGTTTATCAACTAAAGTCTTTCATGCATTGGCTAGTTTCCTCCATTTTTTGCGATGATTTTGGGATATGCGATGATCCTAATCAATCATTGAAGATAGAAGTGTTTGCGATGATTTTGGGATATGTGATGATCACAATAAATTATTAAGATAGAAGCGTTTTCGATGACTTTGTTTGGCGGCACTTTACCCACACATATAGCAAAAAAAAATTGCCAGCCGCGCAAATATAGAGCCTACCCCCTTCTTTTGCCTCTCTCTTCAGCACACATTCCCCCTTCCTTGTTCAGACACCCCCACCCCCTGCACATTTGCCCGGCCTCCTCGACGACGCCGCTCCTACCCTGTTCTCACCCCAAGATCCAACACAACCCTCTTCGTCCACACCCATGCCACGACCGCCGGCCCGCCACGTTCCATCCAAATAACCACCCCTTCCGACAAGCCGCAGGTCCCGCTGTTCGCCATGGTCCAGGCACCATAGCCTGGAGCCCAAGGAGCACTTGGCCGTGGAGAGGCAAATCGCGGCCGCACTCGCTGACGAGGCCGCGGTGGCGTCTATGCACGCGAATCCTAAGATCCTCAAGGAGCACATGGCTGTCGAGGCCACCTTCAACGCGTCGCGCATCGACGCTGCCTCAAGGTTGTCAGGTTTGCTTAGAAACTCTTGGTGTTTATTCGTGGGCACTGTCGGTGACTACGACGTACCCTCCGCTGTATTTTCTCAGCGTGCTCGTGCTTACATGAACTGTAGATCCAGCAGGTTGGTGAACCACACCGACCACCAACAGGGCACCCACGATGTGCAGATCTCGCCCACTTCCAAGGGGAAAGAGACCATCATCATCTCTAATTACGACGAGAAGTAGCTCGTTTCAGCATCCCTAATGCCTATGTTCAACTAGCAAGCTTAAGCTTATTTCATTACATTCGGTTTCCCTTTGCAATGTAATGCCACTATGTAATATGCTCTTCAATAACACTTACACGAGAAATGTGATGTCATGTCAGAGATGTAACATAGTGTTCATTTTCACTCGTTATTTCATGCAATTCTTCAAGAATAAAAGGGCTCTGAGCAATCTGATGTGATTAACTATTCTACGGTTTCTGATCTGATCGCAAGAATGGAAGAGGCCAGGGAGGATTATAAAAAATGGGATTCCTACAGAGGAGGGCGAAACAGAGCTATCTGCAGATCAAGTAAGAAAACCGACTACTCCGCTGCCATGCTACACCTAGATGTTTACTTATTCCTGGACATTCGTGGCTATCTCAGGTGTGACATACAGGCGGTGGTTCAGCCCTCCTATCTCTATGTCGGTGTGCTTAGATCTTCATGACGAGTCAAGTTAGACTCATTCTTACAGGTGGAAGGATGTATATTGTAGGATTGTAGGTGCAAGAAAGCTTTATCCATTCGCCATTGATTTCAAAGTCCTAACAGTAGATATAGTTGCTCTCTTTTGTTGCAACACAAATTTTAAGAACTATACTGCATTGTATCTGAAAATCAGTCATCAATATTACTCTTGTCGCAGGGTAATTTGAGCAGCTATGATATCGACAATCGCATCATATATTAAACTAGAAGAACATCCGGCATGCTGCAGCGGAAATTTATATTGGAAGTCTATAATCTAGATTGAAAAGGTATAAAATGCATGTGAATAAACTCAGTGACATGGACAAATGGTTGGTTAAAATAGTATGCACAAATGTATCCTGGTGAGGTTTTGTTAGTGGACGACATGCACAAATGATTGGCTATAATAGTTGGTGAGGTAGATAGCTTGCATGTTAAGATAGATACTATTAATGCATCTTAGTGGGATTCATTCATTATATGTTTTTGCGATCATATAACTGCTCAAAGTACACACGACGAGAGTAATATTGATGAATGTTGTGAATTTATGATGTTGTTTACGTCTTCCAAATTTGTTACAACAAAATATATTTACTATATTTATGAACATAACTTTGGATTCAATTAATGGGTTGAAAAATCTTGCATTTACAGCTCCACTATACCTACTCCTTCTACTTATATGAATGAGTCATATTTGACTAACGATGCTCGCAGATGATGCTAATTTTGTTGACGGTAAATCACTTTATGGTACTGAGTGCAGATGAAGCTTAAGCCAGTTGGATGAAGAAATTTTCATTCTTTAAAGTCCCTCAGCTGATCTGCTACCTCATTCGTCATCCACCAAAAGTTGTTTGCTTCCTCATATCTATTACTTCTTTCGTTAAAACCAAAATATGATGTTCTTATAATGCAGCTTCTACATATGTTCTGTTGTGTCACTTATGAGTTTTTTCCTTATTTTGTAAGGAACACACTAAGAGGGGATCACAGGCAGCCAGAATTCTGGCACAATGATATCAACTTTATAGAAGGAAATTTTGCTGAAGGTAAAGAACTTCATGCTTCCAGCAACCCATGAAGTTTAAGCCACCAGGATGAAGAAATGTGTGTTCTCTAAAATCCCCTAGGTGATCTGCTACCTCTTTCCTCACCCCCTGTGGTTAATTATTTGCATCCTCTGGATCATATCTCCGCCTCGGCCGCAGGTTGCAGGGTGGTGTTATGTGTGAAAATTGGTGTAATATGGTGGTCTTTACGCGAATTCCATTATGACAGAGAGGTACCAGGACCAAATTTGATAGCTGAGCTCAACAAAGTGTCGGATGATACGTGTGAAGATTGATTTTTTAGATCAATTCACTATCACTGTAAGATACAGTACTCCCACATATGTGACATTCTTCTAAAAAATAATAGTTGCCAGTTTATACTACTTATCTTTAACGCTATGAACAGAACCTTGGAAAAAGAGGTAGTATTTTTTCTTGTGTTTTGCAGGGATGTGACACCACATGCCATTGGCGATCCTGTCAACGACGCCATCAATATTCGCCTTACACTTCAACATTTTTGTAGATGAGGTTCATCTGTTATGTTAGTTTTGAAAGGTTTTAGATGTTGGGTGCCAAATTTGTTGCTGAATTATGTACTATGATGTCAGCTATAAAATCTTGATGTCTACTGCGGTGCAAGTTATGAAATATTGCGATGGCTTTGAAATATACTGTGTGTGATGGTTGGTATGAACATGCCTTTATTACATTCGTTAAATGATCTGATTATTGCATAATTTTCTCATTTTTTTTCGTATTACATTCCACACGTTTTTTCATATAATTTCGTCATTGATGACTCAGTGCAACTCACACAGTTCGATCATAATGAGCGTTTGGGATTTTACTCACACAGCATACATATGTGACGATTGCTCCTAGTATTTTGTGTGTGTTATCTTCTATATCGCACACAATTGTAAGACAACCAACGTGTGCGATCTTCTGTACAGAGAAAACATGCTTATGCTTCCAAATGTTTGGAATACTACACTGACTTCACATGATTCAGTTTTGCGGACCGTGTGATATGTTCTTGCACCCCACACGTTTGCTATTGCGCCTTCGTCTGAATGAGAAATACTTACTTGCGGTTTTTTCAGGCAACACGTTTGGGATGAGTCAATCATTTCACACGAGTTTTACATGTTAACTATGTGGGATACACTTCCGTATCGCATACAAGTTGTTATCTGCGCGTACTGACGACATAACAAACGGTTTCTGGCTATCGTGTGGAATAGGCCCCCCTATCGCAATCGAGAGCAAGGGGACGGTTCCGATTCTCGTAGGCGATAGGGGTCAAAACTCGTTTGGATAGTTGTTGCGCGCACTAGTGAGGTTTCCTACAGTTTTCATATCAGAGGTTTTCAACAGCCAACAAACTTCTCCAAAAGTGCGAATCACCAGCTTTGATGCAGATTTCCATTGTTGGAAGATTAATTTCAGTATTGATCATATACCCTGATCAGTGATCAACATATGCATGATCACTGAAAAAGATTGAATAGATATTTCAAAAACAAATATATATATATATATAGCAACTACTTGATGATAATGATAGACCAATGATCATAGCGTATCAGTTTAATGATCGCAGCGCATAAGTTTTAATACATATATGGGGCATCAGTCTTCATCACCAACAACAACCAAAAGACATAACATATTTATAGTCGGCGGAGGCAGAGGCAGCGCGCCGGTGCAGCCAAGTAGAGCGCATCTCGGTCGGTACTTCTTCGACGTCTTAAGGAAGAGGAGCAGGCCGCTGGGTGAAGAAAGGAACATGGCCCCTCACGTATTTCTCGAGGAAGATGCCGAAGGCTGCATGACGTGCCTTCTTTACCGGGTTCGCTTCTTTCTGCTGGGATTTGGCAATGCTCTTGGAATGCATGATCAGGCTATCAAACTCTCTCACAACCTTTCTCCTAGGACAGAATGGGCATCGGATGTTCTCATACGCCCCGTCATCGCGGTAGCTGATCTCCCCATTCAGCAGCTTGCGGAGGATGTAGCGACTCTTGTTGTCCCTACATTCCTTGTCAGAATCGACATAGTCGTGACCTACCTATGAAATATTAAACACATAAGAACAATCATGTTTAGAAGATAACTATCAACAACCTACAAAATAAAGGGCTGGAAAGAAACCATGATATATATCATAATTAAGGGCGGATCGACAGTTGGCCATGGAGGATGGAGTACATATATTCACGGACACCCAAATTTTTAGTACATAATTTTTTCCATCTATATATTGCAGCATGAGTTACATAACTGTCTGCACCTTACACACATGTCATCGGCACCACGTAATTAGCATTCTGCTTGCACGTTATCTCCGGAGTCAGTGTATACTCATGGACTCATGGCTATAACATGTTGAGGCTTTGACTAGGGTTTGAGGCAGCAAAACATATCACTGTGCGTTCTCTAATGAAGGGGGACTAGGGTTTCATCTACATGAACAAATTAGATGTTGCAATGCCAAAAAAAAATTAAATGAAATCCTGGATCCGCCATTAATCGTATTGAGAGTATGAAACCAGAGACAGAGTAAACCGTACCCTATGCCGATTAAAACAAGAACTATCCGGAACTAAACCCTACACCTTGGTAGCACGAGATTACAAGACCAATCAAATGACATGCATGGAAAATAACTTTGATTTCCGAACCAACTGGCCATATGGTACAGGCAGAAAACCCCAATGTAAAGAAAGAAGCGTGTACAATCGAGATATACCTCAGGGTCCTCGTCGCTAACCTCCTCGGCGAACACGACGGCCTCCGGTTCGTTGTCTCTAAACTCGTCGATGGTGGAATCCTCGTACATTGTGTCTATCTCGGCGAGGATGTCTTTGTGGATGGCGCCCAGCTTCTCCTCCATTTGCTCGCAGCCGATGGCGGGCGGAGTGGGTATAAAAACTAGCATAGCGTCAAGCGTCGTCCCCGGAGGTGCGATGGTGATACGGTGAGGATAGTTCTCTCACTCCTCATTGGTTACCCCAAGTGGAAGGTATGATGTAGCGTAGCAGCAAATTTCCCATATGTAGAGGATAGGGTTTGTCTCCCGTAGGACTCGCAGAGATACAAGAAGGTGGTAAAGTGAACAGTGGCACCGAGGTTGCTAACTTCGCCTGGACCTACACACACAGCAAATAACTTTTCTCCCAAAGAGTACAGAGGAGTTGTCAATTCCTCCGGCCTTGTTGTTTACAAAGGATCAACGCAAGAGATAATAATAGTGGAAACTGAAAGTAAGAACTGAAAGTAAATTGAAGGTGTAAACAATGGTGGAAATATGGACCGGGGTCCCGTGATGTTCACTAGTGATGTCTCTCTCCCAAAAGACAATAAAAGTGCTAGCGAGGTAAACAAATCAAAGTTGGGCAATTGACAGGATTATAAACACACCGCAATGCTAACTATGCTACAAAAGAAAGGAAGAGGCTCAAAATCAATGGGCAGTACGCCAAGGTAAGTAGAACGAAATCCATCTGCATCTACTACGAATCATCCACCTTGAGATATCTATCCAGAACATCTCGCTGGTATTAAGTTGTGAATCCCACCCAAAGTGTAAACTCAAAGCAACAGACAATTTCACTAAAATAACTATGCATAAAGTAAACAATCCTTGCACCCGCAAGTTCAAGCACCGTTGTTTTATCCCTGGTGGCAACAGCACATCCCCTAGTCACATGTTTCTGTCACTCAAGCTAGACATCAAGGGGCTGAACCCACAATCAAGCATAACGCTCCCTCTTGGAGTTGCAACAAATCACTTAGCCAAAGTAAAATATGGAAACGGAGAACATGCAAGAATTTACTTAAGAACACAAATATAAAAGAGAACCAAATATATTACTCATCACAATCTGAACATAATCTCATAATCCATCAGATCCCAGCAAACTCAGCATAGCAACACAGAAAACTACAAAAGTGCCTCGATCATGTCAGGCAGCTCACGAGGTCTCGAAAGTGGAAGCACAAAGAGGGGAGGAGTACATCACATAGCTACTGGTCACGGACCCATGGTCCAAGGGGGACTACTCATGTCACATCCGGGAGGCGTCCATGGCGATAGATGGTCTCCCGGAGGGGATTCCTCCTTCCGGCAGGGTGCCGGAGCAGCTTCCCCTGGCAGCCCTGATCTTGAAACGGCGGCGGTGGCGGAACAGAGAGGAGAACGGGAATAGAAGATCGATCTTAGGGGTTTCCGTCACGGGGGGTAAATATAGGCCAAATGGGGCACCGAGAGGGGCCACAGGGCAGCCAGGAGGTCTCCTGGCGCGGCCTAGGGTGGGGCCGCGCCAGGGACCCTCCTGGGGCCATGGTGGGTCCACTCCCTCCCTTTCTTGATTATTCGGAAAGCTTCCGGGTCGCTGTTTTTTTATTGGATCTTTCCTGAATTTATTTGGCACTTTTAATTTCCACAAAACTTGAAATACAAAAACAGCAGAAAATAGGAACTGGCAACTGGGTGCACTGAGTTAATAGGTTAGTCCAAATATGATAAAAAGTGTATGAAAGTTCAAGCAAAACATGGAAAAGTCACACAAATCATGCATGGAGAAAGCATAAATTATAGATACGTTTGGGACGTATCAGATGGCGGTCGGAGAAGGTGCGGAGATCAGCGCAGCGTCGGTGGTTCTCTTCATGGAGGAGGAGTGAGCCACAAGTGTGCTGTCAGGATTCATCTTGGGACTTTGGGAGGGGATTGGGATCTAGGGAGGGGGTTGAAGGGGACGGGATGGGGAGCTAGCAAGGGAGGGAGGGGGTGGGGGTCGGATGAAAAGATTGAATTGTGCTGGCTCTCATTCCTCTATACCCCAGAACCAACCCACTGAATAGAGATCACTGATGTGTGGGCCATGTTGCTTCTAGACCCACAAGGCAGCTACCCAAATGCAACATAAAATAATTTATTTAACTACTAATACTACTACTACTACTACTACTACTACTAGCACTACTACTAATTAAAATATCCTCCTCCTACGGCGGCAGTCGCAACGTCCTCGCTCAGTTGGAGGAAGACCAGCCACGAGCGGTCCCCACAGTCGCCGCCGTCGCCGCTGCCGCCGTTGGGGATGAATAGCGACCTGGTGGAACTACCTGCCCGAGCATAGGGCAGGCCTCCGCAGATGGCCCTGTTTCGTCGTGGGCTCCCAACACGGCCCGCACCACTTGCCACGGAAATACCTCTCGGGAGATGGAGGAAATAAAACGAAGAAGGGTTTCGAGATAACGCTCCTTGCGAAGTTCATATAGGCGGTTCGGATGTATTCCACAAGATTCAATAAAAATACCGTTGGAAATGCAAAGTATAGAGTAATCCATGCAAAATATTGTGCATTTCCTAGGCATTAAATGGATTAAAATTCAGATTAGCATGGCGAAAGAATAAAACAGTGCACGAAACTTGTTTGAAAATTCAACATGTGGTTTGTTAGTGCATTGGTAAGTGTTTTGCAATGAATGGAATGAACAGACCTAAGCGTCGATATCCAACCGTGAACACGACATTCATTCTTTTAAAAATTTCAAAAAAAATAATAGGTCTGTAAAATTTGAAAATTAGTAGGTTGTCATCATGTCACTTCAGTATGCCGGGGAAAAAATATGATACGATTGTACAACTTGTATGATGTGCACCCTTTAGAAACCGAACTATCCCCGAAGAAGAGTCGTGGTTTCAAGGTGGAATGAATCGTATTTGAATGTATGTTCTCATTTTCTTCATCTTTTGACCTTGATTTTTCTTCTACAGTGACCATAGACCCAACCATCTCACATGCTACAATATGAATTTTTTGCTGGATAGTTTGCTATTTTTAACGCATTACGTGCATTTCCAAGGCATTAAATTGATTAAAATTCAGATTAGCATTACGAACGACTAAAACGGTGCATGAAAATGTTTTGAAAAATCAATATGTGGTTCCTCAGTGCATTGCTAAGTGTTTTGCAACGAATGGGGTCACATATCAAAGATCTAAGCGACGATATCCAACCGTGAACGCGACATTCATTCATTTAAAAATTCCCGAATTTTTTTATTAGGTCTGAAAATTTTGAAACTTGGCGAGATGTCATCATATAACTTTAGTATGCTGGGAAACAAATACGATACGATTGTACAACTTGTATGACGTACACCCTTTATAAACCGAACTATCCCTTTAGAAGAGTCGTGGTTTCATGGTGGAATGAATCGTATTCGAATGTATGTTCCCATTTTCTTGAACTTTTGACCTTGAGTTTTTTTTCTAGAATGACAATAGACCAAACCATCCCACGTGCTACAATATGAATTATTTGCTGGATAGCTTGCTATTTTTACGCATTACATGGATTAAAATTCAGATTAGCAGTGCGAAAGACTAAAAAAGTGAACGAAAATAGTTTAAAAAAACATGTGGTTCCTCAGTGCATTTGTAAGTGTTTTGCAATGATTGGGATGACATTTCAAAGATCTAAGCGGCGATATCCAACCGTGAACGCGGCATTCATTCGTTTAAAAATTCCAGAAATTTTTTATTAGGTCTGAAAATTTTGAAACTTGGCAGGGTGTCATCATATCACTTCAATATGCCGGGGAAAAATTATGATACGACTGTACAACTTGAATGATGTACACCCTTTAGAAACCGAACTATCCCCGAAGAAGAGTAGTGGTTTCAAGGATGGAATGAATCATATTCGAATGTATGTTCTCATTTGCTTCATCTTTTGACCTTGAGTTTTTTTCTACAGTGACCATAGACTCATCCATCTCTCGTGCTACAATATGAATTTTTTGCTAGATAGTTTGCTATTTTTATCGCATTACGTGCATTTCTAGGCATTAAATGGATTAAAATTCAGATTAGCATTGCGAACGACTAAAACAGTGCACGAAAATGGTTTGAAAAATCAACATGTGGTTCCTCAGTGCATTGGTAAGTGTTTTGTGGCAAATGGGATTGCATTTCAAAGATCTAAGCGGCGATATCCGACCGTGAATGCGGCATTCATTCGTTTAAAAATTCCAGAAAATTTTTATTAGGTCTGAAAATTTTGAAACTTGGCAGGGTATCATCATATCACTTCAGTATGCCGGGGAAAAATTATGATACGATTGTACTGTCAGAACCCTCTGTTAGGTAATGTGCTAGGATCAAAGTACTCTTGCATCATGTCAAAATTTCAAAAGAAATCCTTGAAATCAAATTTCAAATGCAAATGGGAGAAGGAACCCCCCAGATGAATTAATTCAACAGGCCAGATAAAAATCTTCTCCAAAAATTCATGTTAGATATTTGAAAAGTCTTATAAATGAGTGTGATCACATATCAAGTGATGTGGGACCCACCCCATGCTCATAGATTTTTCCAATATTCAAACAGTTCCTTGGATTTAAAGCAATACCCCTATTTGATTTAAAATTCAAAGCATTTGAATTTTAAAAATGGTGAAACTTTATAAGTGGCTAGTCTATATTATTATGAGGCCATATAAAATTTTCCAGCATTAAATAAAATGTTTAGCTATTTTATTTAGCTAAACAGAACAAATGTCAGAAAAGAAAAACAGAAAAGGGATCAGAAAAACTTACCAGACACCCAGGCGAAGCCGGCCCATCCAGCCCACCCGGCCCAAAGGGGCAGCGGGGTCTTCTTCCCCGCCCCGCGCCTCCAAGCTGCTCGGTGGAATGCCACTGAGCCAGCCGTGGACGCCACGTCGCCGCCGAGCGCCTTCCAGGCCTCCCCGTGCCCCCTTCTCGCGCCTGGAGACACCTCTCTCCCGTCCTGATCCATTCCCCCTCTCCACGAGCTCTCTCCCCGTCTCCCTCGCCCGATTCGTCGACACCCGTGAAGAACGCCGGAGTGCGCCGCCGCACCTGCGTGGCCAGCGAGCCTGTCGAGCGCCATCGCCGTGTCCATCCTCCTCCTCGTCGTTGACTACGTCTCCCAGTGCAGCGAATCGAACACGGAGCCCTCCTAGCCGCCAAAATCGAGCTCGAGCCGTCGCCGGACCCGAAGGACGCCTTTGTCGATTTCGTCGCCGTCGAGCCCTACTAGCTCAAGCCGCCACCTCCGTCGAGTTCCTGGTGAGCAGGCGGTCCAAACCAATCTCTCCCCGCCCCTTATCGTTGTCTCCTTGTCGATCCTCCATGGAAGCCGAAGTCCCTCGCCGCCACGGTCGTCGTAGTCGATCACCAGTAAAGCAAACGAGCTCGGGGGCATGTGTACCATCTTTTCCTTGCTCCTCTGCGTCGATTGCGAGCATCACCGGCTCAAATGGTGCTCCGTAGCGAGTTCGGCCTCCAGCCAGTAGCACCGCCGCCGCAAAGCTCGACGCCTTCGTGCATACAGAGCCTCCCAGGCTTCCCTTTCGGTCTCCATCGTCGCGCGACACCGAGAGCTTCGTCTCAGTGGTCGAAGCGCGCGATTTGGACCACGGGAACGCCATCCCGTGCGGACGCCGCCGTGCTGGAAAGTCGCCGACGTTTAGCCGCCGGCAGCCCGCCGACGTGGCCTTGATCAGGGCTTAACCCCACCTGGGTTAACTGACCCTAGGTCACTGACCAGTGGGCCCAGTGGCTTAATTAAGCCACTGGATTAATTTAACCAGCCGGGTTAATTAACCCAGCCACTGACAGTTGGGACCCCCTTGTCAGCCCCCCCCCCCTGACGTCAGCCTGGCGCAATAAATTGATTAAATGAATTTCCAGAAAATCAAATTGAATTAAATAAATTCCAGAAATTCCAGAAAATACCCCAAACTTTGGAAATTCATAGAAAATTCATATTAACTCCAAATTGGACAAATAATATATGAAAAATGATCAGGAGAAAATTATCTTTCCAAATATGCAACTTTCAACTATGTTTGAGTTGATTTTAAAATGGGACCAGTAGCATATGTCATTTGAATTATTTGGAATTAATTCAAATTCAAATCAAATGCTTTTGCAACTTGGACCATGGAATTATGCTACATTTCAACCACACATCAGAGGCATATCATACACATTTGAAGATGATTCAAATTGATCAAACCATGTCACATATAACTTGACTAAGTTTGAATTCAAATTGGAGTTTGAATTTGCAATTCAATTTGCAATATACTCCATTTAAATGGAATTGCCTCACACATCAAAGAATATACATCAAGATTCAAACTTCCATCATGTGATTGTGCATTGTATTTACTTTGCTACTTTGCTTGTTGTTTGTCGAGTAGAGGTGGAACCGGAGCAGGAGGTTGCCCCCTTCGCTGAAGACCCAGAACCCGAACCTCGTCAGCAAGGCAAGCAAACCCCCATTGATCATGTCGATAAAATCCCACTTCCCTCTCATGTCTCGCTTATGCATTGTTTAGGATGATTACCATGATGCGTTTCAACCGCATAGATGAACCCATTCCTTTGCATGACCTATCATTTTGTCACAGTAGTAAGCAAACCACAATCCTAGCAAATGTAGGAGTGCTTTCTCGTGGGGAAGTCGAGGAAGGCACCATAGTGGTGTAATTGGTTGGAGAAAGTAGTGGACTCGTGTACGCTTCTTACCTCAAAGTCTGGTACTCGTAGTTCAGGATTAGCCAAGTCAAAGTTGGCACTTCTGCAAGTGAACCCCACCTCCCTTTACCTTGATACATGTGCATGAGTAGTATAGCTCCTATGTAAGTCTTGCTGAGTACGACTTTGTACTAACGTTTGCTTAATCTATGTTTTAGATGATACCACTGACCCCCAAGGTGGCTTCTTCATCGAGCTGGACGACTAAAGACCAACTAGTCTAGTCCCAGTCAGACGACTGGTTCCCTCGTGGAGTGCTTGTGTTTAAATAAGGCTTCTTAAGCCATTTGTTAAACTTGTCTGTACTCAGACATAATTTGCTTCCGCTTGTGTTGTAGTGTTGGATCACATGTTTGTGATCTCTATTTGCACTCTATAAGAGTTATCAATAAAGATGTATACTTTGTAGAGAATTGCAATGATACCTGCTGTTCATACAAGGCATGTGTGCTCCGTGTATGTTTATAACATGCATGTCTTTGTTTGGGTTTTCGAGACCTTAGTTGTGTTCTGGCTGGCGGTCTTTCATACACCAAGTGGCCCTTAGATGTGCACAGCTTGGGGCATCGCGATGTGATTGCTCGAGACTCCGTCTCGTGCACACTTTGTGGTATGATCGAGCCCGCCCTAGACCCCAACTAAGGGATCGGGCTGGAGTAAGTCTATGTAAGAGTTATGAGATAGTCGATAGTATGTTTGAGGTGACTTGTCTTTGAATATGGGAGTTCACCACCCATATTATTAGACTTGTGTGCAGACGATGAGGACCCATCTCAGTTGATCATCCGACCTGGATGGGATGCCCCTCACGTACGATGCTTTCCGAGAACGTTCTGTGCTTGGCCTTGTCTACTTAGACAAGTGGGTACGGTTCTCGGCTCTCCATATGACTATGTCTTAGCTGGACTTGCATACGCTAACCCCGGGTCCCGACAGACTTGGTATCAGAGCAGGACTGACTGTAGGATTATCAGCCTTGGCCGAAGTCGAGTCTAGCCTTCTATAGTTATATAGTTACTCTTGGTATATAAGGGAACAACGTAAGGCTTCTTTTTCTCCTTACCCTCATCGTTCTGAGTTCTGAGTCACCCTCATCTTATTCTACGGGAAGATAGGACTAGGCTCACCTCTGCTGATTAGAACATCTCGTTGTTTGCTTCCTTGTAGCCGTAGGAAAGTTGTGTCCGCTTTCCTAGCATTGTTGTAATGCTGATTTCTTGCATCGTATTATGTAAGTGTTGTATCTACATTGAAAGAAAATTGTTTTCTTGCAATTACAGCCGTTATGCTGTCCGAGTCATTCCAGGTTTCTTCATAATCTGATGCCTTTGCAAAATCCTTCTCTCCATTTCGGTTGTCCTTTTAGAAGAACTTCTAGGTGGCATTCCCGACAGTTCCATAGTGTTTGATGTAGGTTTTGCTCTAGAAACCTATAGTGATTCAATTGCAGCTCTTGCTCCCACTTTAGATGTCTTCTAGCCAGAATAACCACACTAACCATCGTGTTGGGGTACTTTGTTACTCTGACATATCTGTGTAGCCCCTAGTAAACCCTGGTCATCCTCTAGGAAGCTATCCAGAGATCCAACCCCTTAAACCTAGCCACCCGACAGATGTGTAGAGTTTATAGTAGATCTTGCCCCAGGAACCGCACCAATTTCTAGACGCCCATACAAAATGGCCCCACGTGAGTTAGCTGAGCTTAAACCCCAACTGGAAGCTTTGTTGGAAAAAGGCTTCATCCGCCCTAGCTCATCGCCATGGGGTTGCCCCGTTCTGTTCGTAACGAAGAAAGATGGAACAGAAAGGATGTGCATAGACTATCTCCCGCTAAATTTAGCAACGATAAAGAACAAGTACCCATTGCCCAGGATCAATGATCTTTATGATCAACTTGCTGGATCCTCTGTCTTCTCCAAGATGGATTTGAGATTAGGATATCATCAAATCAAAATCCGAAACGAGGACATTCCCAAAACGGCTTTTACTACTCGTTATGGTCTTTACGAGTACACCGTCATGTCCTTTGGTTTAACCAATGCCCCCGCCACTTTCTCACGCATGATGAATTCGATCTTCATGGAGTACTTAGATAAATTTGTTGTGGTTTATCTCGATGACATTCTCATCTACTCGAAGAACGAAGAAGAACATGCCGAACACCTAAGGCTGGTATTGATGAAACTTAGAGAGCATCGCCTGTATGCTAAATTCTCCAAGTGTGAATTTTGGCTACCAGAAGTGACCTACTTAGGCCACGTGATTTCTGCAAAAGGCATTGCTGTGAATCCCGAGAGAGTTCAGGCCGTCCTTGACTGGACTCCACCTGAATCGGTTAAGCAAGTTAGGAGTTTTCTTGGCCTAGCCAGCTATTGCCGTCCCTTCGTCGAGAACTTTTCTAAAGTTGCAAAGCCTCTAACTGAACTCCTCAAGAAAGATAAGAAATTCCTATGGACTCCCAAGTGTGAGGAAAGCTTTCAAGAGCTAAAAAGAAGATTGACTTCTGCACCAGTACTTGCACCTCCAGACACCAAAAAGGATTTCGAGATCTATTGTGACGCATCACGGCAAGGGTTAGGATGCATACTTCTGCAAGATCGACATGTGGTAGCTTATGCTGCACGCCAGTTGCGGCCACATGAAGAGAACTATCCTACCCATGACCTTGAACTCGCTGTCGTAGTTCATGCCCTAACAACTTGGCGACATTACCTCCTTGGTAACCGTTGCGAGATTTATTCCGACCACCAAAGCCTCAAATACATTTTCACCCAGCCAGATCTTAATCTCAGGCAAAGACGCTGGATTGAGTTGATAAAAGATTACGACGTAGAAATTTCTTACACCCCAGGCAAAGCCAATGTCATGGCTGATGCACTAAGTCGTAAGTCGTATTGTAACAACCTCATGTTACAACAGTATCAACCACTTCTTCATGAGGACTTTCGCAAGCTCAACCTTGAGATTGTTCCTCATGGCTATCTTTCTACCTTGGTGGCGAAACCAACTCTTGAGGATCAAATCATAGTTGCCCAAAGGCGTGCACGAGGTGTTCGTCGGATCAAGGAGAACATTGCTAGCGGAGTTGCTAAATGTTTCTCCACAAATAGCAAGGGAACGGTATTCTTTGAAAATCGTTTGGTAGTACCTAAGAATAGGGAACTAAGGCAACTCGTCCTCAAAGAAGCCCATGACACACCCCTCTCGATTCATCCCGGTAGCACAAAAATGTACCGAGATCTACGCCAGAGATTTTGGTGGACCAGGATGAAGAGAGACATTGCTCAATTTGTTGCCGAATGTGATGTTTGTCGTCGCATTAAGGCAGAACATCAAAGACCTGCGGGTACACTTCAACCTTTGTCTATTCCCGAGTGGAAATGGGACAAATTCGGTATGGACTTCATCACCGGCTTGCCAAGAACCCAGAAAGGAAACAATGCCATCTTCGTTGTCATAGATAGGCTTTCCAAAGTTGCTCACTTCCTGCCGGTTCGCGAGTCTATAACTGCTAGCCAGTTAGCGGACTTGTACATCTCTAGAATTGTATCCCTCCATGGTGTTCCTTTGGAAATCAACTCTGATCGCGGTAGCCTTTTCACCTCTAGATTTTGGGGAAGCTTTCAGAATGCTATGGGAACTCATCTCTCCTTTAGTACAGCTTTCCACCCTCAGTCTAGCGGTCAAGTCAAAAGGGTTAACAAGATTCTTGAAGACATGCTCAGAGCTTGTGTTATCTCATTCGGAAAGAATTGGGAGAAATCTCTGCCATTCGCCGTATTTGCCTATAACAATAGTTTTCAGTCTAGTCTGAACATGGCTCCTTTTGAACTCCGTTATGGACGACGATGTCGAACACCACTGAACTGGTCAGAAACCGGTGATAGAAAATTCTTTGGACCGGATATGATCAAGGAAGCAGAAGAGCAAGTTCGCATTGTTCGTGATCAATTGAAAGCAGCCCAGTCTCGTCAGAAAAGCTACTATGATCGTCATCATAGGCCAGAGAGCTACAATCTGGATGAGAAGGCTTACCTTCGGGTTACTCCTCTGAAAGGAACCCAACGTTTCGGTATCAAAGGCAAGTTGGCCCCACGTTACATCGGACCTTTCCGGTTTATTGCTAAACGTGGAGAAGTTGCCTACCAACTTGAAATACCCCCGCACCTTTCCCGAGTACATGATGTATTCCATGTGTCGCAACTCAGGCGTTGCTTCAAGGACCCCATCCGCGAAGTCGACCATGAAACGCTTGATCTCCAAGATGACCTTTCTTATCGAGAATACCCCGTTCGTATTCTTGATTCCGCAGAGCGTGTCACTCGTCGTCAGAAGATTAGGTTTCTGAAAGTGCAATGGTCACACCACTCTGAAAGAGAAGCTACGTGGGAAAGAGAAGACCGTCTCACTACCGAGTACCCCACCTTCCTCCCGCAGACTTCTGAATCTCGGGACGAGATTCTGTTGAGTGGGGGCGAGTTGTCAGAACCCTCTGTTAGGTAATGTGCTAGGATCAAAGTACTCTTGCATCATGTCAAAATTTCAACAGAAATCCTTGAAATCAAATTTCAAAAGCAAATGGGAGAAGGAACCCCCCGCAGATGAATTAATTCAAAAGGCCCGATAAAAATCTTCTCCAAAAATTCATGTTAGATTTTTGAAAAGTCTTATAAATGAGTGTGATCACATATCAAGTGATGTGGGACCCACCCCATGCTCACAGATTTTTCAAATATTCAAACAGTGCCTTGTATTTAAAGAAATACCCCTATTTGATTTAAAATTCAAATCATTTGAATTTTAAAAATGTTGAAACTTTATAAGTGGCTAGTCTATATTATTATGAGGCCATATAAAAATTTTCAGCATTAAATAAAATCTTTAGCTATTTTATTTAGCTAAACAAAAAAAATGTCAGAAAAGAAAAACAGAAAAGGGATCCGAAAAACTTACCAGACGCCCAGGCGAAGCCGGCCCATCCAGCCCACCCGGCCCAAAGGGGCAGCGGGGTCTTCTTCCCCGCCCCGCGCCTCCAAGCTGCTCGGTGGAATGCCACCGAGCCAGCCATGGACGCCACGTCGCCACCGAGCGCCTTACAGGCCTCCCCGTGCCCCCTTCTCGCGCCTGGAGACACCTCTCTCCCGTCCTGATCCATTCCCCCTCTCCACGAGCTCTCTCCCCGTCTCCCTCGCCCGATTCATCGACACCCGTGAAGAACGCCGGAGTGCGCCGCCGCACCTGCGTGGCCTGCGAGCCTGTCGAGCGCCATCGCCGTGTCCATCCTCCTCCTCGTCGTCGACTATGTCTCCCAGTGCAGCGAATCGAACACGGAGCCCTCCTAGCCGTCGGAATCGAGCTCGAGCCGTCGCCGGACCCGAAGGACGCCTTTGTCGATTTCGTCGCCGTCGAGCCCTCCTAGCTCAAGCCGCCACCTCCGTCGAGTTCCTGGTGAGCAGGCGGTCCAAACCCCTCTCTCCCCGCCCCTTATCGTTGTCTCCTTGTCGATCCTCCATGGAAGCCGAAGTCCCTCGCCGCCACGGTCGTCGTAGTCGATCACCAGTAAAGCAAACGAGCTCGGGGGCATGTGCACCGTCTTTTCCTTGCTCCTCTGCGTCGATTGCGAGCATCACCGGCTCAAATGGTGCTCCGTAGCGAGTTCGGCCTCCAGCCAGTAGCACCGCCGCCGCAAAGCTCGACTCCTTCGTGCGTACAGAGCCTCCCAGGCTTCCCTTTCGGTCTCCATCGTCGCGCGACACCGAGAGCTTCGTCTCAGTGGTCGAAGCGCGCGATTTGGACCACGGGAACGCCATCCCGTGCGGACGCCGCCGTGCTGGAAGGTCGCCGACGTTTAGCCGCCGGCAGCCCACCGACGTGGCCTTGATCAGGGCTTAACCCCACCTGGGTTAAGTGACCCTAGGTCACTGACCAGTGGGCCCAGTGGCTTAATTAAGCCACTGGATTAATTTAACCAGCCGGGTTAATTAACCCAGCCACTGACAGTTGGGACCCCCTTGTCAGCCCCCCCCCCCCCTGACGTCAGCCTGGCGCAATAAATTGATTAAATGAATTTCCAGAAAATCAAATTGAATTAAAGAAATTCCAGAAAATACCCTAAACTTTGGAAATTCATAGAAAATTCATATTAACTCCAAATTGGACAAATAGTATATGAAAAATGATCAGGAGAAAATTATAGTTCCAAATATGCAACTTTCAACTATGTTTGAGTTGATTTTAAAATGGGACCAGTAGCATATGTCATTTGAATTATTTGGAATTAATTCAAATTCAAATCAAATGCTTTTGCAACTTGGACCATGGAATTATGCTACATTTCAACCACACATCAGAGGCATATCATACACATTTGAAGATGATTCAAATTGATCAAACCATGTCACATATAACTTGACTAAGTTTGAATTCAAATTGGAGTTTGAATTTGCAATTCAATTTGCAATATACTCCATTTAAATAGAATTGCCTCACACATCAAAGCATATACATCAAGATTCAAACTTCCATCATGTGATTGTGCATTGTATTTACTTTGCTACTTTGCTTGTTGTTTGTCGAGTAGAGGTGGAACCGGAGCAGGAGGCTGCCCCCTTCGCTGAAGACCCAGAACCCGAACCTCGTCAGCAAGGCAAGCAAACCCCCATTGATCATGTCGATAAAATCCCACTTCCCTCTCATGTCTCGCTTATGCATTGTTTAGGATGATTACCATGATGCGTTTCTACCGCATAGATGAACCCATTCCTTTGCATGACCTATCATTTTGTCACAGTAGTAAGCAAACCACAATCCTAGCAAATGTAGGAGTTGATTGATATCATGTGTCCCCTGCAATTGTTACTGCTTATTGCATGCTTAGAGTGATACCATGATGATATTGTTATGTGAGTCGGGATGGTAGTGATCATGATGATGATGGTAGAAAAGTGTTGGCGAATCTACCCTAATACAAGGTGAACGATGAGAGGCTGTGTAGGAGTACACGGTGGGTTGTCTCGTTGAACACCGCCCTAAGTCCGAGTTCTTGTGTGGTGATCCAAGATGAAGAGTACAACCACACATTGGGCTCACTGACCCCTCTCAGCTTACGAACTCATCCCTTTCGATGTCCAGATGTCGCAATAGTTCGGAGTTCTGGTAGGTCTGTGGCCTGGCTGCTAAGTGAGAGAACGGCTCACCCGAGACCGGCTTATGCACCACGCACACATCACTTGGGTCCACTTCGGTAAACCGACCGGGTTCACGATAGTGGTAGCCAACCCAAGTAGGCGGCTTTCTCGGACTAGATCGGCTATGAGGTAACAGTTGTGGTGAGCATCCTCGCCGGCACTTCTTGAACGGTGTCGAGTACAAAGGCGGTAAATGATGATCATGTGTGTGTAGCGGTACACCCCTGCAGGGTTAACAAAACTATTCGAATAGCCGCGTCCGCGGTTATGGACTGCTTGGAAAGCTTAGCTTGATTATTAGACAACTTGAACTGGATACTTCTAAAACACACCAACATAAGTGTGAGTGCTATGGCGTGCTTTCTCGTGGGGAAGTCGAGGAAGGCACCATCGTGGTTTAATTGGTTGGAGAAAGTAGTGGACTCGTGTACGCTTCTTACCTCAAAGTCTGGTACTCGTAGTTCAGGATTAGCCAAGTCAAAGCTAGCACTTCTGCAAGTGAACCCCACCTCCCTTTACCTTGATACATGTGCATGAGTAGTATAGCTCCTATGTAAGTCTTGCTGAGTACGACTTTGTACTAACGTTTGCTTAATCTATGTTTTAGATGATACCACTGACCCCGAAGGTGGCTTCTTCATCGAGCTGAACGACTGAAGACCAACTAGTCTAGTCCCAGTCAGACGACTGGTTCCCTCGTGGAGGGTTTGTGTTTAAATAAGGCTTCTTAAGCCATTTGTTAAACTTGTCTGTACTCAGACATAATTTGCTTCCGCTTGTGTTGTAGTGTTGGATCACATGTTTGTGATCTCTGTTTGCACTCTATAAGAGTTATCAATAAAGATGTATACTTTGTAGAGAATTGCAATGATACGTGCTGTTCATACAAGGCATGTGTGTTGCGTGTATTTTTATAACATGCATGTATTTGTATGGGTTTTCGAGACCTTAGTTGTGTTCTGGCTGGCGGTCTTTCATACACCAAGTGGCCCTTAGATGTGCGCAGCTTGGGGCATCGCGATGTGATTGCTCGAGACTCCGTCTCGTGCACACTTTGTGGTATGATCGAGCCCGCCCTAGACCCCGACTAAGTGATCGGGCTGGAGTAAGTCTATGTAAGAGTTATGAGATAGTCGATAGTATGGTTGAGGCGACTTGTCTTTGAATATGGGAGTTCACCACCCATATTATTAGACTTGTGTGCGGACGATGAGGACCCATCTCAGTTGATCATCCGGCCTGGATGGGATGCCCCTCACGTACGATGCTTTCCGAGAACGTTCTGTTCTTGGCCTTGTCTACTTAGACAAGTGGGTACGGTTCTCGGCTCTCCATATGACTATGTCTTAGCTGGACTTTCATACGCTAACCCCGGGTCCCGACATGTACCACTTGTATGACGTACACCCTTTAGAAACCGAACTATGCCCTAAGAAGAGTCGTGGTTTCAAGGATGGAATGATTCGTATTCGAATGTATGTTCTCATTTGCTTCATCTTTTGACCTTGATTCTTTTTCTATAGTGACCATAGACCCAACCATCTCACGTGCTACAATATTTATTTTTTGCTAGATAGTTTGATATTTTTAACGCATTACATGCATTTCTTGGCATTAAATGGATTAAAATTCAGATTAGCATTGCGAACGACTAAAACAATGCACAAAAAATGGTTTAAAAAATCAACATGTGGTTCCTCAGTGCATTGGTAAGTGTTTTGCAGCGGATGGGACGACATTTCAAAGATCTAAGCGGCGATATCCAACCGTGAATGCGGCATTCATTCGTTTAAAAAATCCAGAAATTTTTTATTAGGTCTGCAAAATTTGAAACTTGGCAGGGTGTCATCACATCACTTCAGTATGCTAGGAAAAAAATATGATACGATTGTACAAATTTTATGATGTACACCCTTTAGAAACCGAACTATCCCCGAAGAAGAGTCGTGGGTTCAAGGATGGAATGACTCGTATCTGAATGTATGTTCTCATTTGCTTCATCTTTTGACCTTGAGTTTTTTTCTACAGCGACCATACACACAACCATCTCACGTGCTACAATATGAATTTTTTGCGGGATTGTTTGCTATTTTTAACGCATTACATGTATTTCTAGGCATTAAATGGATTAAAATTCAGATTAGCATTGCGAACAACTATAAAAGTGCACAAAAATGGTTTGAAAAATTAACATGTGGTTTCTCCGTGCATTGGTAAATGTTTTGCAGCGAATGGGATGACATTTCGAAGATCTAAGCGGCGATATAGACGCAAACCATCACAGGCGAGCTATTTTTAACACAATGAATATAAACCATCCATATTACCATGATTTATATGATGCGATCGTTTGGGTTGTGGAAAATATCCAAAACGGTCCAATTGACCGACCGTGGCGCGCGCACAGCTGAGACATTTTATGGCGTCCTTTTTAGGGGTTTAGTGGCGCATTATGGATGCACCACTAAAATCAAGCCACTAATAAGGGCTTAGGGGTGGCGTATGATACGTCCCAAACGTATCTATAATTTCTGCTTGCTCCATGCATGTTTTGTGTGATATTGCTGTGCTTTTGAGACACTTTCATATCTTTTTATAACATATTTTGGAACTAACCTATTAATGGTTGCAAGAGTGCACAAGTTCTTGTTTTTCTACTTTATGTGCAGGAATTACTTGGATAAAGGAAAATTCACAAAAATAAACCTTATAAGAGTTGGACTCTAACTTTCCCGAAATCTGTCCCCACCAGACAGGTTTTAAAGATCGCCTCGGAAACGCTAGAATACGGCCTCAAAGGGAAAAACTTAAAACTACAAAGTTGTAGGGAATTTTTTCCGGTAGATCTAGACATAAAATTCGGCCCAATCGGAGTTCTGATGCTCCCTCCAGGCCAGAAAAACCGAAGACGTAATCTGGATGACGGGAATCCGAGAGTCTATATAAAGAGAGGAAACGTAGGTCAAAGGGCACCATGAAATTTCCTCCCCCTTGGCATCCGTCTTGAGGGGGAGATCAATCTCCACAGAAGCACCATCTCCAAGGAAGAAGAAGGGGGCCAAGGGCCGCTGCCCCCAAGGGTCGTGGCCACCGCCGTGGCCATGGCCGTGGCCGCCGCCGTCGCCGTCTCCTTCATCTCCTCCGGGCTGCACCTCTCCATCAACAACTCACCCTCTGACCATGTCCATGTGTGAGTAGTTCCACCTCAGGGCTAAGGCTTGTATCTTGATCTATGTGGTTTCTCTCTCTCTCTCTCCCATGATGTGATCTTTGTTGTGATCATTGGCTATGTTAATCTAGGGTGATCCCATGATGTTTCCCCTTCTCTATGTGTTGGATTTGATGTACTCACTTGATCCTATCTAGTATAATCCCCGAGACAATGGTGACAACGGTCTATTGGACATGGGTTAGAAGAATATTTTCATGAGTAATTTCCTCTTTTGTGTGTGGATTGAAGATTGAGAGTCTCTTGGTGCTTGTCTTTGACTATCCTTTAGATATGTTGTGGTGATTGTGGTACTCTCTTTGGATGGCCGCAGTGACATTGGGAAATCCATAGACGAGAACTACGAACTCTGAGGTGTGCTTTTGTAGTCCTACACAGTTCTCGTCCTCTCTTTACCACAAAGGAATGACCTCTGAGTACGTCTCCATTGCATGTTTTATGAGGAATATCATGTGATTAGACTATGTTAATGTTGTTGAGAGGTGCCACTAGTGAAAGTATGAAGCCTAGGCCTTGTTTCCACCATTGTTACACCGTTTGTGCTCACGTTTACCACTTGTTTGCTTGCTGCACTTTTTATTACAGATTGATATTACTTTGTTTTGCCACACCTATCACCCATATTTTACCATCTCTTCGCCGAACTAGTGCACTTATACAACTCCTAGTTGTACTAGGTTTGTTGGGGACACAAGAGACTTCTTGTATCTTAATTGCAGGGTTGCTTGAGAGAGACCATCTTCAACCTCTACTTCCCTGAGTTCGATAAACCTTAGGTCATCCACTTGAGGGAAATTGCTGATGTCCTACAAACCTCTGCGCTTGGAGGCCCAACATAGTCTACAAGAATAGAAGCGTGCATAGACATCAGCGTATTCTGAATGCGCCACCACTAAGGCCCTTAGGCGTGGCACATTTCAGATTGCGCCACCTCTAAGCTCTTAGGGGTGGCGCATTCTGAAATGCGCCACGCCTAAGGATCCTTAGGGGTGGCGCATTCCTAGTGCGCCACTAAGACTAGACATAATGCGCCACTAAATTTATTACAGAAAACAAAAGAAAGAATTACAGAAAATAGTAAAATAGTACAGAATTACAAACATTACACATACATTTTTAATCATATTACAGAAATTCAAAAGACAATATTACAATGATCCCAACAATTATTGATACAAAAGATTTGCATTACAATTCTTAATACAAAGATTTACAAGATTACATCCATCATTGTCTAAGGTTTAGTGGCCTACAAGATTCACAAGATTACATCCATCACAATATTACAATGAGCCCAAAAATTATTGAAAATAGAAATCTAATTTCTTCATCATCTCTTGTTTGATCTTCAACCTGCACAAAACAAAGATTTAGAGGCCACATCCATATGAATTCATAGCAAAGGACAAAAACACAATATAGCATCTATTATTATGATCAACAACATAAAGCAAATTGATCAATGGCTAGGAGCATGCACATATGCATAAAATGCATATGCAGTGACCTTTATACACAAAGAGCACCAAGAGTATTTGACACTACCATCTACTATACAAAGAGTACATCCAACTTACGTGTAGGGCACACATTTATCAAACGACTATCATATATTACATAAATTGATCACTTGTTCTGACTCTGCTTAGGGAATGGGCGGCATCCTTCTTTCGTCATGAAAGGCCTTGTGTCACGCAAGGCCTTTAGGCGGGCTTCTATCTCCCCATTGGATGGTCCAATGTTGGAGTGGAAGATCGACCCCTTCATTTGTACTTCATGACGGATGATAGTCGACATCTGTGCTTGGATGCGAAAGAACTCCTCCTTAAGATTTGCATCGGTGATTTCCGCCTTCCTTTCGGCCCACGCTTTGAGATGACTTGGCAGTGTAAGGTTGCGTTGTTCCTGTACAATCTCCTGCATGTGATGAAGGGCGTAGTACGCATCCCTCACACTACTGGCCCACTGCTTGACACACGGTAACTGTGTTACGTGGTTGAACACGCTCACGCCAGGATGATGCTTCCTAAACTTGTTTTTTACAATCTTTCCTCCGGATTTTTTGTAGCCGGCGAGAGCAACATCCAAAACTCTGATGATATATTTGTAATCTTTCTTCTTCACACTCCCCGAGTCTAAATACACGGCATGCGAGTGTTGCGGTGAAAAGCAGATGAGCACACAATCTTGTTCCTCACTGCATAATTAAAACAATCCAAAAGGAATGTTGGAAGAGGACAATGGAAAGCTAAGAAAGCATATATGCTACGGTGGTGAGCGAATGACTTAGTAGGGAGAGTAGGTCATGAGAAATGAATCCTTGCTAGCGTTCTCTAGCATGAAGTCTCTGATGTACCCCGCCGCGAGAGTCGTGTCCCCATCATCCGTCAAGATACTTTCACGCATGTATAAGGGGTCCAATATCGCGACGCTCGGGGTCTTATCTATCCTGATACTCATAGAAAGGTTGAGCGAGAACAGACGGATAAGGCTATGGTCCAGACGCTTGAGATGATACAAATTAAAGATCTCTGAAAACCGCAGGATTATCATATCCACGGGGATAGTGTTGATGAAACCCATGTTGAGTGGCACCTTGGCCATGAAAACCGGGTATGAGGGATTCTGTTCTCGAAGAAGCATCTTCTCTAATGCCATAACATTGTGATGCACACTCTGCATATCCGATGTTGCAAGCTCGAGCATGTCATTAGGTAGCATCCCCTACCCGCCACATGGATTTAGAACGAGAGATCCTTGGGTCTTGGTGGACCGTCCTGAGCCCGGATCGACATCGAAGGTCGGCTGCTCGAAGTGCTCTTCTTTCTTCTATGTCTCTTCTTCTTTTCTGATTTCGAGAAGTCACTGGCCTTTATCTGCTCAGTGGCCGCCTTATGGAGTGTGGACGGGATGAGAATATATCTCCTTGTGGCATCTGCTTGAGGCTTGGTGAAGGCGCAAGCTGCTAGAGACATCTCCTGAGAAGAAGCAAAGAGATCAGCTGGACCGCGAGCTTCCTCATCATGCTGGTAGGCTCCTTCAATTGGTGGAATGAATAAGTCATCACCTTCAAACAAAGTGTTGATGAACTGGTCGGTGTTGATATCATCATCATGAAGATCATCGTCTTCTTGTTGTGCGCCGATGGGATCATGTGGCGTCGGCACGACGACTATCGGTGTTGTCCTAGGTGTGGTGCCCCTTCCCCCGTCATTAAACGCATTTGGGTCTTCGACCATAGGCATATTTTGCCGAAACAGTCACTGAGGATTGCCGGCTCGTTCTCATCGTATCCGGGGGGTTGAATGGGAGGTTCAACTCTCTCATAGCCCAAAATCACGAGAGAGATTTAAACCATATGCATCTCCGGTGCCATCGGCATACTGTGCATGATTTGATTTTTTGGTTGAAGGATTTTACCTTTGGCAACATCCTTCAACTCGCCGTCCACGACTTGTAATAGAATGCATGGAGTGTCCTCCTTCGAAAGAAATATATGCATGTAGGGCATCAGAGATATTCTAGTAAAAAAGGAAAGGAAATGAAGTCCTCGTTTGAGTTGCAGAAGCTTATAGTTACTTTGAGGGCGTCGAGGTCGGCCAATGAAGAGACCCCGCCGACGACCGCGGGCATGCAAGAGAAGGATGGTGCGCTGCCTCCCGTGGCCTCGGTTGCCCTATTTTGGCTGTGTTCGGGAGCATTACTGTTATTCCCCGGTTGCTCGATCGTGCCTGGAGGATTTGATATGTCCCAAACGTATCTATAATTTCTGCTTGCTCCACGCATGTTTTGTGTGATATTGCTATGATCTAGATACACTTTCATACACATTTGATCATCTTTGGACTAACTTATTAACTAAGTGCACCACAGTGCCAGTTCCTGTTTTTTGTTGTCTTTCTATTTCAGGGTTCCTCCATATTAAAAGTGCTCCAAAAATTCGTGAAAAATCAGATAAAAAATCAGCGTGAAGGAACCTTCCCGAATCACCTGGGAGGGGACAGAGGGCCAGCACCAGGGCCCAGGCGCCCTGGCGGTGTGCCCTAGGGGCTGTCCGCGCCAGGGGGGCGCCTAGACCCCTGATGGACCCCCTGGCTGCCCCCCTTCACCTATATATTTCCCATGATGCAAAACCTCCGAAGATAGAACCCTTTTTCGCGATCTCGCCTCTGTTCCTCCGCCGCCATGCTTCCAAGATCGGGAGCACCAGCAGACCTCTTCCCAGCACCCTGCCGGAGGGAGGATTGACCTCTGTGTCGGGACCCGGGGTTTGCGTATGTAATTCCAGTCACAACTCAATTATATGGAGAGCCGAGAGTCGTACCCACTTGTCTAAGCAGACAAGGCCAAGCATAGAACACTCTCGGAAAGCATCGTACGTGAGGGGCATCCCATCCAGGCCGGATGATGAACTGAGATGGGTCCTCATCGCCCGCTCACAAGTCTAAATGATTATGGAAAAGTCGCCTCAACCATATTATCGATTGAATTATAACACTTACATAAACAGACTCCAGCCCGATCACTTAGTCGGTATCTCGGGCGGGCTCGATCATACAACAAAGTGTGCCACGTGACAGAGTCACGAGCAATCGTATCGCGATGCCCCAAGATGCACACATCTAAGGGCCACTTGGTGTATAAAAGACCATCGGCAAGAACACAACTAAACTATCGAATCCCACACTAAGACATGCACGTTATAATCATACACGCAGCATACATGTCTAGTGTAAACAGCAGGTAACACAACATGAACTCTACAAATTCATAAATTTATTGCATCTACTAAACAGAGCAGATATAGTAGTGTTACAAGCAGAGATCACATAACTGTGATCCAACAGTACATCAAGCAACAGCGGCAGCAAATTAGTTCTTAGTAAAGAGAAAGTTAACAAATGGCTTAAGAAGCCTTTAAGAAAACACAACGACCCTCCAGAGGGACTAGGCTGCTGTCTGGGACTACATTACTTCGTCGACGTCGAGCTTGAGGGGGAGGCCACCATAAGGTTCAGTGGTCTCGTCTCTAAAACATAGATTAAGCAAACGTGAGTACAAAGTTGTACTCAACAAGACTTACATCAGAACTGTACTACTTATGCTCAGGTATCAAGGTAAAGGCAAGTGGGGTTGTAATGCAGAAAGCTTTCACTTGGCTATCCTGTACTACGACTACATAGAGTTGAGATGAGAGGCGCAAACGAGCCCATCTAATCTAGATCACTGATGTCTACGCACGCTTCTATTTTTGTAGACGATGTTGGACCTCCAAGCGCAGAGGTTTGTAGGACAGCAGCAATTTCCCTCAAGTGGATGACCTAAGATTTATCGAACTCAAGGAAGTAGAGGTGAAGATGGTCTCTCTCAAGCGACCCTGCTATTAAGATACAAGAAGTCTCTTGTGTCCCCAACACACCTAATACAACTAGGAGTTGTATAGGTGCACTAGTTCGGCGAAGAGATGGTAAAATATAGGTGATAGGTGTGGCAAAACGAAGTAACATAAATCTGTAATAAAAAGTGCAGCAAGCAAACATGTAATAAAAGTGAGCACAAAGGGTGTAACAATGGTGGAAACAAGGCCTAGGCTTCATACTTTCACTAGTGGCAACTCCCAACAACATTAACATAGTCTAATCACATGATATTTCCCATAAAACATGCAATGGAGACGCACTCGCAGGTCATTCCTTTGTGGTCAAGAGAGCATGAGAATTATGTAGGGCTACAAAAGCACACCTCAAAGTTTGTAGTTCTCAATCTATGGATTTCCCAATGTCATCGCGGTCATCCAAAGAGAGTACCACAATCACCACAATATCTCAAGGATAGTCAAAGACAAGCACCAAGAGACTCTCAATCTTCAATCAACACATAAAAGAGGAAATCAATCATGATAATATTCTTCTAACCCATGTCCAATAGACCGCTGTCACCTTGGTCTCGGAGATTATACTAGATAAGATCAATTGAGTACATCAATCCAATACATAGAGGAAGGGGAAATATCATGGGATCACCCTAGATTAACATAGCCTATGATCACAACAAAGATCACATCATGGGAGAGAGAGAAACCACAGAGATCAAGATATAAGCCTTAGCCCCGACGGGAACTACTCACACATGGACATGGTGAGAGAGAGAGAGAGTTTTTAATGGAGAGGTGCAGCCCGGAGGAGATGAAGGAGACGGCGGCGGCGGCGCCCACGGCCACGGCCACAGCGGTGGCCACGGCCCTTGGGGGCAGCGGCCCTTGGCCCCTTCTTCTTCCTTGGAGATGGTGCTGCTGTGGAGATTGATCTCCCCCTCAAGACATAATTTTCGTGGTGCCCTTTGACCTAGGTTTCCTCTCTTTATATAGACTCTCGGATTCCCGTCATCCAGATTACATGTTCTGTATTTCGGGGTTTCTGGAAGCATCCGAACTTCGATTGGGCCGAATTTTATGTCTAAATCCATCGGAAAACAATTCCCTACAACTTTGTAGTTTTAAGTTTTTCCGTTGGAGGCCGTCTTCTAGCGTTTCCAAGGCGATCTTTAAAACCTGTCTGGTGGGGACAGATTTCGGGAAAGTTAAGAGTCCTACTCTTACAAGGCTTCCTTTTGTGATCTTTCCTTTATCCAAATAATTCCTACACATAAAGTAGAAAAACAAGAACTTGTGCACTCTCGCAAGCATTAATAGGTTAGTTCCAAAATATGTTATAAAGATATATAAAAGTATATAAAAAACATAGCAATATCACACAAAACATGCATGGAGCAAGTAAAAATTATAGATACGTTTGGGACGTATTAATCACCACGTCAATACACCATCATGGATCCTTCCTCGACTTCCCCACGAGGAAGCAACCCAAAGCACTCACACTTATCTTGGCAGTTTTAGAGTATCCATTTGAGTTGTCTAATAATCAAGTAAAGATCTCCAAGTAGTCCATAACCGCGAACACGGCTATTCGAATAGTTCATTAACCCTGCAGGGGTGTACTTCTTCACATACGTAGATACCACTTAGCGCCTAGAACTCGTCACCTTCAAGCGGTGTCGGCGAGGATAGTACCAAGACACTTACCTCACGGCTCCAACTCTAGTCCAGGGGATCGCCTATCTGAGTATGTACCCCAATCGGGAATCTGGCAGGGGTTTCCGTTCAGGACCCAGACGATGTATGGACGGTCCGATAAGCCCACCTCGACGGATGGTGCTACGCTTTCGTAAAACCGTGCTACGTTATGAAATCAAATAGAAGAACAATTAACCCATGCGAATCCTGGACCATAGTCGGGGTGAGTTAATAGGTCGAGAGTTAAAAGTTATTGAATTTACAAGATTTAATCATTTTTTGGAATATCGGTTAATTAAAGAAATTGATTTATTGCGCAAGGCTGACGTCATCATGATGCAGGGGGGCTGACCAGTCAACCTGAACGCGGGGCCCATCTGTCATTGTCTCTGGGGTTAAATCCCTTTTAGATTAAGTTCACAGGGGATTAAGGGGGCTGGGCCGCACCTGTCATTGGCTAAAGAGAGGGATTAGAAGGGGGTTAGGCTGCTAATTAAGCCGGCCGGGCCGGTGGCCACAGGAGGCGGCGGCGCCTCACCGGAGTCGGCTGCAGGCCACGGGAGGGCACGGGGAGACCACCATAACTCTCCTCGTGCACGTCCTCGTCTTCTGGTGCCCACGGGAGGCATGGGAACGCCGTAGCCTTGCCGGCATCGAGCTCGGGCGGCGGTCGTGCTCGGCCTCGACAGAGAGGGTGATAGAGAGCTCTAGGGAGAGAGGGGCCAGGGAAAAACATGCGCACGCTCATCCTGGTTGAGTTGACGTCGAGGGAGAAGGCGGGGAGCTCTGGAGACGACGAATTTCTCGCCGGAGTTCCTCGGTGGCCGGTGGCGAAACTTGAAGTTGGCGTTGTCCTTCAAGGTCCTCGGCGCAAATTGGACGGCCAAGGCGACGCAGATGGGTCCGGTGGTCGCCGTGGACAGCTCGTTGGAGCACACGGTGGCCGGTGGCCACGCCAGCGCATGTCAGCGGGCTTGGTGGCGCTCGGGTCCTCGCGGGATCTCGCCGGAGAGAGAGGGGAAATGGGTCCAGAGGGGAGAAATGGAAGGGGGAAACTTGGGGGGGCGTCCACGGCGTGGATATGGACGAGGGAGCAGCCAGGAAGCTGCCTGGCGGCAATGCCGTGGCCGCCGGCGAGGTGCCTGCCTGCCTGGCCATGGAGGAAGACGTCTATGCCCCTGGTGGGCTGGGCCTGTCCTCTAGGCCACGTGGGCCAGGTAGGTGGCCTTTGGCCTTTTTATTCCTTTTCCTTTTTTCTGCTTTCATTTTTTATTTGTTTTGCTTTGGAAAAAATACCAAAGCATTTTTATAAAATCCCCAAATATTTTATTTGGACTTATGTGACATACAGCTAGTCTCTCCAAAGATTTGAAGATTTTGGAAATTGAAAACATTTGAATTTCAATTCAAATATCATTTAAATTTAATTTCCAAGCCTTTGTTTGTATTTTTGAAAATTCTATGGGCATGTGGTTGGACCCACAACACTTGAAATGTGATCATGCCCATTTATAGAGATTTTCAAAATCATCAGAAGAATTTTGGAAAAAGTTTTTCTCTGGCCTTTTATTTAAATTTTTTTTGAGGCTTTTCAAAATTCCTCAATTATTAAAAAGGAAAATTAAACATGATGCCTTATTTCTAGAAATAAAAAGCACATACCAAACTAGGGTTGTGACAACTCGCCCCCACTCAAAAGAATCTCGTCCCGAGATTCAGAAGTCATCGGGAAGAGGGTGGGGTACTCGACTCGAAGACGGTCTTCTCGTTCCCCGGTGCCTTCTTTCTCAGAATGGTTGGACCACTGCACTTTGAGAAACTTGATCTTCTGACGTCGGGTGGTGCGCTCAGTTTCATCGAGGATATGACAGGATACTCTCGATATGACAGGTTTTCTTGGAGATCAAGCGTTTCGTGGTCTACTTCGCGGATGGGGTCCTTGAAGCAACGCTTGAGTTGAGATACGTGAAAGACATCGTGAACCTGAGAAAGATGCGGGGGGGGGGGGGGGGGGTAGTTCAAGTTGGAAGGCAACTTCTCCACGTTTAGCTTGAATGCAAAAGGGAACGATGTAATGTGGGGCCAATTAGCCTTTGATACCGAAGCAATGGGTTCCCTTCGAAGGAGTAACCCGGAGGTAAGACTTCTCGTTTAGCTCGTAGATTTCTGGCCTATGATGACGATCATAGTAGCTTTTCTAACGAGACTGGGCTGTTTTCAATTTCTCACGAACAATGCGAACCTTCTCTTCTGCTTCCTGGATCATATCCGTTCCAGGAATTGTCTTTCACCGGCTTCTGACCAGTTCAATGGTGTTCGACATTTTCGGCCATAGAGAAATTCAAAGGGTGCCATGCCCAAGCTAGATTGGAAGCTGTTGTTATAAGCAAACTCGGCGAATGGAAGAGATTTCTCCCAACTCTTTCAAAATGAGATAACACAGGCTCTGAGCATTTCTTTGAGAACTTGATTGACTCTTTCTACTTGACCACTTGACTGGGGATGAAAGGCGGTGCTAAAGGAGAGATGGGTTCCCATAGCATTTTGAAAACTTTCCCAAAATCGAGAGGTGAAAAGACTCCCACGGTCTGAATTGATTTCCAAAGGAACACCATGGAGAGAGATGATCTAGGAGACATATAAATCCTCTAACTGGCTAGCAGTTATACTCTCGCGAATAGGAAGAAGATAGGGAAACTTTGGAAAGACAGTCAATGACCACAAAGATGACATTGTTTCCTTTTTGAGACCTTGGAAAGCCAGTGATGAAATCCATACTGACTTTATCCCATTTCCACTAAGGAATGGCTAAAGGTTGTAGAGTACCAGCAGGTCTTTGATGCTCTTCTTTCACACGACGACAAACATCGCACTCGGCAACATATCGAGCGATTTCTCGCTTCATCCTAGTCCACCAAAATCTCTGGCGTAGATCTTGATACATCTTAGTACTACCAGGATGAATTGAGAGAGGGGTGTCATGAGCTTCCTTAAGGATCTTCTTCCTTAGATTCCTATTCTTCAGAGCTACTATCCTATTATCGAAGTACACAGTACCCTCATTGTCTAGGGTAAAACATTTGGCTTTACCGCTAGCAATGTTCTGTTTGATATATCGGATACCGCGAGCATGTTGTTGAACAACTTTGATTTGATCCTCAAGGGTTGGTTTCACAATCAAGGTGGAAAGGAATACATGAGGAACAATCTCGAGATTGAGCTTTCGAAATTCCTCATAGAGAAGTGGTTGATACTGTTGTAACATGAGGTTGTTACAATACGACTTACGACTTAGTGCATCAACCATGACATTGGCTTTGCCTAGGGTGTAAGAGATACTTAAGTCGTAATCTTTTATCAACTCTATCCAGCGTCTTTGCCTGAGATTAATATCTGGCTGTGTGAATATGTCTTTGAGGCTTTGGTGATCGGTATAGATTTCACAACGATTACCAAGGAGGTAATGTCGCCAAGTCTTCAGGCATGAACTACGGCAGCGAGTTCAAGATCATGGGTAGGATAGTTCTCTTCATGTGGACGTAACTGGCGTGAAGCATATGCTACCACATGTCGATCTTGCATAAGTATGCATCCTAACCCTTGTCGTGAAGCATCACAATAGATTTTGAAATCCCTTTTGGTGTCTGGAGGCGCAAGTACGGGTGCAGAAGTCAATCTTCTTTTCAGCTCTTGAAAGCTTTCCTCGCACTTGGGGGTCCATTCGAATTTCTTATCTTTCTTGAGGAGTTCAGTTAGAGGCTTTGCAACTTTGGAGAAGTTCTCAATGAAGCGGCGACAATAGTTTGCTAGGCCAAGAAAACTCCTAACTTGCTTAACCGATTCAGGTGGAGTCCAATCTAGGACGGCCTGAACTCTCTCGGGATTCACAGCAATGCCTTTTGCAGAAATCACGTGGCCTAGATAGGTCACTTCTGGAAGCCAGAATTCACATTTGGAAAACTTAGCATAAAGGCGATGCTTTCTAAGTTTCATCAATACCAGCCTTAGATGCTCAACATGTTCTTCTTCGTTCTTCGAGTATATAAGGATATCATCGAGGTAAACCACAACGAACTTGTCCAAATACTCCATGAAGATCGAATTCATTAAGCGCGAAAAAGTGGCCGGGGCATTGGTTAATCCAAAGGACATGACGGTGTACTCGTAAAGACCATAACGAGTAGTGAAAGCCGTTTTGGGAATGTCCTCGTTTCCGATTTTGATTTGATGATAACCTAATCTCAAATCCATTTTGGAGAAGACAGAGGATCCAACAAGTTGATCATAAAGATCATTGATCCAGGGAAGTGGGTACTTGTTCTTTATCGTCGCTAGATTAAGCGGGGCAACCCCATGGAGATGAGCTAGGGAGGATGAAGCCTTTTGCCAACGAAGCTTCAAGTTGTATTTTAAACTCAGCTAACTCATGTGGGGCCATTCTATATGGGCGTCTGGAAATTGGGGCGGTTCCTGGGATAAGATCTACAATGAATTCTACACATCTGTCAGGAGGCATTCCTTGCAGCTCTTCTGGAAAGACATCTGGAAAGTCACAAACTATCAGAATATCTTCAAGGTTAGGAAGAGGATGTTCATTCAACGAATATAGCAGGGTTTCTGAACCTTGAGATGCGAAATGGACTATCTTGCCGGAAGGATGAGTGAGTTGAACTGATTTAGTGGCACAATCAATCTTGGCACGGTGTTTTGACAACCAATCGATACCTAAGATGATATCAATATCTGAAGATTTGAGGGCTATGAGAGAAGCAAGGAATACAATATCCTCAATAGCAATTTCATTCTCATTACTTACCCTACTGGTACGCCATATGGATCCTGGAGTTTTAATCATGAAAGATGTAGGCAACTCCTCAAATGAAATGTCATGCAGGAGTGCGAAGTTTTTAGACAAAAAGGAATGAGAAGCTCTAGAATCAAATAGAAGAAAAGCAGGTTTGGAGTTAACATGAAGTGTACCGAGTACAACCCTCGTATCCTCTTGGGCTTCTTTGATGGTGGCATGGTTTACACGTCCGTATTCAACAATAGCGGACTTGGCTTTGGAAGACTTTGGTGGTTTCCCTTTGGCTTTATGTTTTGGACGAGGAGGAACATTCTCTTGCGATGAACACTGTCGGGCAATGTGGCCAGGATTACCACACTTGTAGCACACTCGGGTGTTAGGTTGTGGAGTTTGGATGGCAAGCTCTCTAGTATCTTTCTGGGTTTTCTTACTTTGTAGAAATGGTCTTGGAATCAAGTGCGAAGGAATGGCACTAGTTGGGATCCAAATTCTACGTTTCTGAGAACCCAAACTAGAAGAGGAAGAAAGATCACGATCACGCTTGCGAGACTCTTCAAAGACCTCATTTCCATGCTCAGCTCTGAATGATCTATTTACTAAATCCTCGAAGTTGACAAATTCAAGGAGATTGAGATCATGACGAAGGACAGGGTTAAGTCCCTTGCGGAACCTTGCCTGCTTCTTGGCATCGGTTGATATCTTCTCAGGGGAATAACTAGAAAGACGATTAAACTCAGTCCTATACTGATGAACATTCATATTTCCCTGAGATAGGTTGTAGAACTCTTCCCTCTTTCTTCCCATCAGCTCATACAGAATGTGGTACCCTTGGAAGGCATCACGGAACTCTTGCCAAGTCACTACGTGACCATCAGGCTGCATTGCACCAAAACTTTCCCACCATTCACCAGCAGCACCTTCCAGGAAGTATGCCGCGAACATCACACGATCATTTGGAGAAACATGCGCCGTATCAAGCTTACGCTCGATGGAACGTAGCCAATCATCGGCGTCAAGGGGCTCAGATGAACATCGGAAAACTGGCGGGTTCAAAAGGATAAAATCCTGGATGGATATTACCGCATCTCGCTGAAGAGAAGTATTCTTCTCAATGAGCTCCAAAAGGAGTGTTTGATCATGTCGATTTCGCTCAGCCTCCATCATGATTTCCGCTGAAGAAGGCGGTGAAGGAGGATCATCATCACCACTTTGATTACTGTGACCAGATTCAACACATCTAGTCCCACCTGACATTCTGTGTGATAAAAATCAACAATCAGAGTAGGATTTATGATGGAAACAAAGCAAAGATGACATAATTTAAGAGCGGACAAGATTGTAATGCAAAGCATTGGAATCACTAGAAACACGGAACAAATTGGACAACATAATGGTTGTACCGGGGTGAAAAGATGAATCAATCTGCAAGAATGATCAGAACCTTCTCAAAAGGGTTGATGGAATGGTGAATCTAGACAACCATAACATTCCTACAGCTACTGAGAAACAAACAACGAGATGTTCTAGTATAGACATAGATGAGCTTAGTCCTATCTTCCTGTAGAAAATATGAGGTGACTCAGAACTCAGATCAATGAGGGTAAGGTGAAAAATGAAGCCTTACGTTGTTCCCTTATACCCAAGTAACTATATAACTATAGAATGCTATACCCGACTTCGGCCAAGGTTTAGTAATCGTACAGGTAGTCCTGCTCTGATACCAAGTCTGTCGGGACCCGGGGTTTGCGTATGTAATTCCAGTCACAACTCAATCATATGGAGAGCTGAGAGTCGTACCCACTTGTCTAAGCAGACAAGGCCAAGCACAGAACACTCACGAAAAGCATCGTACGTGAGGGGCATCCCATCCAGTCCGGATGATCAACTCAAATGGGTCCTCATCGCCCGCTCACAAGTCTAAATGATTATGGGTGGTGAAATCCCATACTCATAGACAAGTCGCCTCAACCATATTATCGATTGAATTATAACACTTACATAAACAGACTCCAGCCCGATCACTTAGTCAGGATCTCGGGCGGGCTTGATCATACAACAAAGTGTTCCACATGACAGAGTCACGAGCAATCGCATCGCGATGCCCCAAGCTGCACACATCTAAGGGCCACTTGGTGTATAAAAGACCGCCGACAAGAACACAACTAAGCTATCGAATCCCACACTAAGACATGCACGTTATAATCATACACGCATCATACATGTCTATTGTAAACAGCAGGTAACACAACATGAACGCTACAAACTCATAAATTTATTGCATCTGCTAAAAAAGCAGATATAGTAGTGTTACAAGCAGAGATCACATAACAGTCATCCAACATTACATCAAGCAACAGCGGAATCAAATTATGTCTTAGTAAAGACAAGTTTAACAAATGGCTTAAGAAGCCTTTAAGAAAACACAACGACCCTCCAGAGGGACTAGGCTACTGTCTGGGACTACATTACTTCGTCGACGTCGATCTTGAGGGGGAGGCCACCATCACGTTCAGTGGTCTCGTCTCTAATACATAGATTAAGAAAACGTGAGTACAAAGTCGTACTCAGCAAGACTTACATCAGAACTATACTACTTATGCTCAGGTATCAAGGTAAAGGCAAGTGAGGATGTAATGTAGAAAGCTTTGACTTGTTATCCTGTACTACGACTACATAGAGTTGAGATGAGAGGCGCACACGAGTCCATCTAATCTTGATCACCACATCAATACACCCCCATGGATCCTTCCTCGACTTCCCCACGAGGAAGCAACCCAAAGCACTCACACTTATCTTGGCAGTTTTAGAGTATCCATTTGAGTTGTCTAATAATCAAGTAAAGATCTCCAAGTAGTCCATAACCGCGGACACGGCTATTCGAATAGTTCATTAACCCTGCAGGGGTGTACTTCTTCACATACGTAGCTACCACTTACCGCCTAGAACTCGTCACCTTCAAGCGGTGTCGGCGAGGATAGTACGACGACACTTACCTCACGGATCCAACTCTAGTCCAGGGGATCGCCTATTTGAGTATGTACCCCAATCGGCAATCCGGCCGGGGTTTCCGTTCAGGACCCAGACGATGTATGGACGGTCCGACAAGCCCACCTCGACGGATGGTGCTGCGCTTGCCTAAAACTGTGCTACGTTATGAAATCAAATAGAAGAACAATTAACCCATGTGAATCCTAGACCATAGTCGGGGTGAGTTAATAGGTCGAGAGGGGTCAATGAGCCCAAAATGTGGTAGTAATCTATGTCTTGGATCACAACACAAGAACTCGGGGCCTAGGGCAGTGTAAATGAGACAACCCACTGTGTACTCCTACACAGCCTCTCATTGTTCACCTTTGTTAGGATGACTTCACCAACACATTACCATTACATTGCATTGTTATCTACCATCCCGATATATCACCCAGATGGATCATCTTCATTGCAAACAACTCTAGCATGGAATATCATAACATGGATGAAGGGCCACATGATGAACACAAAAAAATCTTGTATCTGCTAGGTTGAGGTTTGCTTAATACTGTGGCAGCAATGATAGGTCATGCAAAGGATAGGTTCAACTAGCGGTAGAACGGTAACATGTGAATCACCTAATCATGCATAAGAGAACAAGAGGGAAATGGGTTTATATAGACATGATCAATGGTGTTTGCTTGCCTTGTTGACGATCACGAGGTGCCACTCTTCAAAGTAGTCGGAAACTACGTCCGGCGATGAATCTATCGAGAAGAGGCAAACACCGAGACAACAACAATGTAAACATCACATTGCAATGCACAATCAAGATGCATAATGTATCATGGCATGGTACTGATGTGGTCTATGTTCATGTTTCAACATGTTAATTGAAGTATATTTGGAAAAGAATTCCAAATTCAAACTCCAAATGATTATTCAAATTTGTCCAAATTGCATTTGCTGCTGTTTGATCTTTGTAAACTATTTTGTCATGCATGAAAGTTGCATATTTGGATTCCTTGTATTTTTCTGATAATTTTTCATATATTATTTATTTGATTTGGAGTTATGGTTTAAAAGTTATTGAATTTACAAGATTTAATCATTTTCTAGAATTTCTGTTAATTAAAGAAATTGATTTATTGCGCCAGGCTGACGTCATAATGACGCAGGGGGGCTGACCAGTCAACCTGACACGCAGGGCCCATCTGTCATTGTCTCTGGGGTTAAATGCCTTTTAGATTAAGGTAACAGGGGATTAAGGGGGCTGGGCCCCACCTGTCGTTGGCTAAAGAAGGGGATTAGCAGGGGGTTAGGCCCCTAATTAAGCTGGCCGGGCCGGCGGCTAGCCGCCGGTGGCCACGGGAGGCGGCGGCGCCTCGCCGGAGTCCGCTGCAGGCCACGGGAGGGCATGGGGAGACTACCAGAATGCTCCTCTTGCACGTCCGCGTCTTCTGGTGCCCACGGGGAGGCATGGGGGGCGTCGTAGCCTTGCCGGCGTCGAGCTCGGGCGGCGGCCTTGCTCGGGCTCGACGGAGTGGGTGACAGAGAGCGCTAGGGCGAGCGGGGTTAGGGGTAAAACGTGTGCATGCTCACCCTGGTTGCGTTGACGTCGACGGAGAAGGCGGGGGAGCTTTGGAGAAGACGGATTTCTCGCCGGAGTTCCTCGGTGGCCGGCGGCGAAACTTGAAGCTGGCATCGTCCTTGAAGCTCCTCGGCGCAAATTGGAGGGCCACGTCGATGCAGATGGGTCCGGTGGTTGCCTTGTACAGCTCGGTGGAGCTCGCGGTGGCCGGTTGCCACGCCTGCGCACGTCGGCGGGCTCGGTGGCGCTCGGGTCCTCGAGGGATCTCGCCGGAGAGAGAGGGGAAAGGGATCCAGAGGGGCGAAATGGAAGGGGGAAACTTGGGGGGGCGTCCACGGCGTGGATATGGACGAGGGAGCAGCCAGGCAGCTGCCTGGCGGCCATGCCGTGGCCGCCGGCGAGGTGCCTGCCTGCCTGGCCATGGAGGAAGACGGCTATGCCCCTGGTAGGCTGGGCCTGTCCTCTGGGCCAGGTGGGCCAGGTAGGTGGCCTTTGGCCTTTTTATTCTTTTTCTTGTTTTCTGCTTTCTGTTTTTATTTGTTTTGCTCTAGAAAAAATACCAAAGCATTTTTATAAAATCCCCAAATATTTTATTTGGACTTATGTGACATACAGCTAGTCACTCCCAAGATTTGAAGATTTTTGAAATTCAAAACATTTGAATTTCAATTCAAATATCATTTAAATTTAATTTCCAAGCCTTTGTTTGTATTTTTGAAAATTCCATGGGCATGTGGTTGGACCCACAACACTTGAAATGTGATCATTCCCATTTATAGAGATTTTCAAAATCATAAGTCTAATTTTGGAAAAAGATTTTTCTCTGGCCTTTTATTTAAATTCTTTTTGAGGCTTTTCCAAATTCCTCAATTATTAAAAAGGAAAATTAAACATGATTCCTTATTTCTAGAAATAAAAAGCAACTACCAAACTAGGGTTGTGACACTCCGGGAGCTTCCCCTCTACCATGGACGCTTCCCGGATGTGCCATGAGTAGTTTTCCTTGGACCATAGGTCCGTGATCAGTAGCTATGTGATGTTCTCCTCCCTCTTTGTTCTTCATGGTTTAGACCTCGTGAGCTGCCCTACATGATCGAGCCACATATGTAATTTTCTGTTGTTGCTATGCTGAGTTTGCTGGGATCTGATGGATTATGAGACTATGTTCAGTTTGTGATTGAGTAATATATTTGGTTCTTATCTTTTATATTTTTGTTCCTAAGTAATTTTTTCATGTTCTCCGTTGTTTTTTATTGCTTTGGCCAAGTAGTAGGTAGTGACTCCAAGAGGGAATGTTATGCTCGATGGTGGGTTCATGCCCCCCGATGACACGCTTGAGTGACAAAAAAATGACTCTAGGGGATGTGTTGTTGCCACAAGGGGAAAACAACGGTGCTTGTAACCGCGGTTGCAAGGATTGTTTACTTTACGCAAAGTGCTTTTTAATGCAGTTGTCTGTTTCTTTGGGTTTACACTTTGGGTGGGGCTCGCAACTTAATACAAGCGAGATGTTCTGGATAGATATCTCAAGGTGGATGATTAGTAGTAGATTCAGTTGGATTTCGGTCTACTTATTGTAGCGTACCGCCCATGCTTTTGAGCCTCGTCCTTTCTTTGTAGCATAGTTAGCATTGCGGTGCGTTTTTAATCCTGTCAATTTCCCAGCTGTAATTTGTTTACCTCGCATAGCAGTTTTATCGTCTTTTGGGAGAGAGACATCACTAGTGAACATCATGGGACCCCGATCCATATTCTCATCACTGTTTACACGCTCTTTTATTTTCCTGCTTTTACTTTCTAGCTGTTCCTTTGTGAATAGCAAGGCCAAAGAGATTGACAACCTCTCTGTACTCGTTGGGAAGCAACGTTATTTGTGTCGTGTGTAGGCCCAGGTGAAGTAAGCAACCCAAGGTTGTGAATGGCGCCATTGTTCACTTCACCACCTACTTATCATTGTCGGAGTCCTACAGGAGACAAACCCTATCCTCTACATAGGAGAAATTTGCCGCTACACTACATCTCAACCTTCCGCTTGGGGTAACCAACGAGGATAGAGTATCAAGAAAATTTATTGGGCCGTTGCCGGGGACTCCGAGTGCTAAGATAGGGAAGTTGCACACTATCTTTTAGCTTTGATTTTTAGTCTTGTTAGTGTACCTCTCAGTTTTATCTCTGTCTCTTATATCAAAAATCACAAAAAAAAATTATTTATCTTGCTTTTAGTAGTCCTCCTTGCTTAGATGAACATGTTAGGACTTGGTGCTTCGAGGGAATCAGAAGTTCTAGATTTCCGTCAAAGGGATGGAGAAAATATGAAGAAGTCATGGGACAGAATTTCTGAAGCACATAAAAGAATTATGCCTTAGACACCTATAAAAAAATTTCTTAGAAATTTTTACCATGGTCTTTTTAAGTGGTGTAAACACTCTCTGGATATTATAGCTGAAGGAGACTTTTTAGAGTGTGATGAAGCTAGAGCTCTTGATATTTTTCATGATCTATCTAGTAATGTTGTTTATGATCGTAGTTTCGATACTATTATTGATAGACTTGCCGCTATTGAAAAGTGGATGGATGCTCTAGACTTGAGAAAGGTAGAGGAACTCAAGTCCAACAAGAAAGATGTTGGAGATAGATGACGATTGGGAGCCTTTTGTTAGGATTAGCATCTCTAACCAAGAATTCCTTGCTTTTTGTGATATTGGATCCATGGTTTCTACTATGACAAAAATAGTTTATGATTTTTTGAAACTAGACATGAATAAATTGTCATATTATCATGAACATGCTAATGGAGATATTTCAGAGGTTAAAGGAAAGGTAAAAGAAGTCCAAGTTGCATTCTTCCATAGGGTTGCACCGATGGATTTCTTCATCATGGAGCCAAACCAAAGCAACATCGTGCATGGGAGAGACTTCCTCTGAGCTATGAAAGGCTTCATTGATATTGGTAACGGGCACATACGCTTACGCGGTAAGGAGAAAGGTAAGTACCTCTTTCCTAGGAAGAATAATAATGAGCTTTTTGAAAATCAATTTGAAGGTTTTTATGACTCCGATGATCTCGGAGATATTTGATTCTTCTTTTGCCTTAGGCCTAGCTTAAAGGCGTAAAAGAAAGCGCTTGTTGGGAGGCAATCCAAGATGTTTTTATTTCTGTTTTTAGTGGTCATGATGATTATTACTACTGTAGCAACATCATTGTATCTTTATTTTCAATCTTTGTGCCAAGTTTAGCCTCTTATGATAAGGCAAGAAAAAGTTGTGACATGCTGTCCAGAAAACAGATTCTGTCTCCTTGACGGAAAAAATCAAAACAAATCACCAATTCATCTTTTTGAGCTGCATTTTTTACACAGAATGCTCTATACAATTTTGAAAATTTCGTATGTTCTGAGTTTTTTTAGTTGAGTTCCAAAAGTACCCAAAATAATTATTTACTACCTGCTGTTCTGTTTTTCACAGATTCTGCCACGTTTTGCCTTTCCTTACTTTTTCAAACCATAAGCATGCTTTTTCTTTGCAAAAACTTTTTGGCAATCTTGAGAAAAGTATCTCTTCAAGAATATCTTTTTTTCCAGTGGGGAAAATTATTTTATTAAGGGTACTAACCTCTCTAATCAGATTATGATGAGTTATGTATGAAGGGAGTTTTCAAGTGTGCGAGGGAAGATGATGAAAGAAGATCCGGGAGTGTCAAACGCTCAAGCTTGGGGATGCCCCCATGCATCCCCAATAAATATTCAAGGAGACTCAAGCATCTAAGCTTGGGGATGCCCCTGTGCATCCCCTTCTCCATCAACAATCATCAGTCTGTCCTTCGTCTCACTATATTTTTATAACTTCATGCGTTATGAGCTATGCTTGGAGCGTCTCGCTCTTAGGTTTACCTTTTTTGTTTTCTTTAGCTTTCCTTGCAGTTCATAACAAGTTAGACCCCATCTTACTTTGTGTGGGAGAGAAACACGCTCCACTCCAATCTCGAGCATATCATAGGATTTTTCATGCCTATCTTTCTCTGTTGTGTGTTCTTTATCTTTTCGTAGCTACTGCCATGTTTAGTTTTAGTTTTAGTGTATCTTTAGCAAGAGCCTTGGCTTTTGTTTAGTTTGTTGCTGGAACTCTTTTTAGTTTTCTTGTTTATCTTGTTAAGAGAGTTGGTTGTTGCACTGAGTTGTGTGTTGTCTTGAAGTAGGTAATTGAGGTTGCTATTCAATTGTAGTAGTAACTTGCAATGGTTTTGAGGTATTGTTGTGAGTAATGTTTGAACTTTTTGTGTCAAGAGCTCTATCCTATTAGTGATAGGAGTCGCATTTTGGGCAATCCGTGTTTATTTTAAAAACCTACAAAACTAGTTGGGAACTCTAGCTACTAGATGGATTACTAATCTTTTGAGGGATCGGATATTATAGTACACTCACATACCATGAGTCGAGGATGCGCAAGGATAACAAAACCCACATACACTCCTCCTCGGGGTACTTGCCTCTTTGTGAACCTCCTCATTAAATTGGGAGTTACCAATAATAAGTGCATGAGTTGTTTGGACTAATGTAAGTATTGAAAGTTGACACGTCCACGTCCTCATATTTACTAGCCTCTTCGGTACCGTGCATTGCCCTCTTGTCACTCCAAGAGTTGGCGTCCACCTCGCCGGTGCATCCAAACCCTTGGCATGATACGCTCTGTCATCATAAACCTCCCTATATCTTTCCTCAAAACAGCCACTATACCTACCTATCAAGGCATTTCCATAGCCTTTCCGAGATATATTTCCATGCAACATCCACCTTCTCATGACTTGATCTTCATGTCATACATGTTCCTGCTACACTGGCAGAGGCATACATTGCATACATCATGATAACTACATCTTCTTTATGTTGAGTACCTTTTAAAATGTGAAGATATTTTATACCTTCTTGTAAAATAGAGTGTTGCACTTAAGTGAGGAAAAGATCCCAAAGTGGACAAATATAAAAGATCCCAAAGAGGACAAATGAGAGTTAAATAGAAAGAGCCATTGAGGCCACCAAAAAAATAAAAAAATTAGAAAAAAGAGAAAAGGAAATAAAAAAGAGAGAAAGGGGAAACACTACTATCCTTTTAAAAAATCCACACTAGTACTCCCTCTCATCCTTGTACTCCATAGAGATGATCATTTATGCATATAGCTATGTGGGGACCTTCACACTATAGAACTTGGATTGCATGTTCCAAGGATGAGCCTCGTCAAACGAGCTTTAGGTCTTCATGAGCGATCAAGTAGGATGCACCCCCACTAGTTCCATTGGAGAGCTTTTCTTAGCTCATATATGCATCCGTTGCATGGAAATCCCTACTCGTCAGAAACCTAACTTAGGTTTGTCTTTAACCTAGTTGCATTTTTGCATCATGAAAATTTTTGCAAAAGAAAAAGAAATGGGGAAGCAAAAAGGCTCAAAATAATTTTAATAAAAGGCCAGACAAAAATATTTTTCCAAAAATGATTTGAACTTTTTTGAAAAGTCTCATAAATGGGCATGATCACTTTTCAAGTGAAGTGGGTCCCACTACATGCTCAATGATTTTTCTAAAAGTCCAAAATGCCCTTGCAAATTAAATAAATATTGTATTTGCAATTGGAATTAAATAAATATAATTCCAATAATTCTAAAACTTTGTGAGGTGACTTATATATGTCTCATTAGCTCACATAAAGTTTTGGTTTAAAAATCAAAACAAAACAAAAATACAGAAAAGAATTAAAAAGAGAAAACAAAAAGAGAGAGAGAACCTTACCCACTTACCTCAGGCCCACATGGCTTCTGGCCCAGCCCAGCCCAAAGGGGCATCTTCGTCTTCCACCTCGGCCAGGCAGGCAGAGAGCTGCGTGGCGGCCATGCCGGTGACGCCGTGGCCACCAGCTAGCCTCCCCTACCTTATCTCCTCGTCGTGGACGCTCTGGAGACGCCCTCTCCATTCCCCCCCTCCTATGGTCAGCCCCTTCCACTCCCTCGCCGAATCCCACGCGACCCTGAGCCCAAGCCTGAGCGGCCTCCGTGCCCTACGTGGCCACCGTGCCTCCCTCGCCGCGCCAACGTGTCCACTGAATCCCTCGACGACGACTTCATCGCACCGTGCAGTCAATTCGAGTCCGGGAGGCCCCAGAGGTGACGCTCGCATCAGCACTTCGCCGCCGGCCGCCATCATCTCCGACGAGGAATTACTCCGCCGCCAGGACCTCCCCAGCCCAGCCGTGCCCCTCATCGTGCTACCGGTGAGCTCACGGTCATTCCTCACCTCCCTGTTCTTCTCCTCGACGCCTCCTTGTCGACCTCGTCGAGGTCAGTGGCTAGCCTCCGCGCGCGTCGATGTTGCCGTCGTCCTGGAGCTCCCCTTTGACCCCCGTGTGCGCCACTCGACGCGCACGAGCGAGGGGCACCCTCCTGTTCCCTTCCCGTGTCCTCCCGTGGCCAGAAACGCAATTCCGGCGCAGCGCCGCGGCGTACAGAGCCGCCGACGACAAGCCGTCGGCCGGTTAGGCCCTAACCCGCGTGCTAATCCCCCCTTGAGCCTATGAAAGTGGGCCCCAGTCCCTTTAATTAAACCCAGTTTAGATAAACGGAGAGGTCAACCCCCCCTAGCCACTGACCAGTGGGACCCCTCTGTCAGGGCTGCCCCCACGTCATGCTGAAATCACCACGACGCAGTAAAACTTAAATGATTTAATTTAATCCAGAAAAGACAGAAAATAGTTCAAACTTTGAAATTGAATAACTTTTAAACCGTAACTCAGATTGAAATGATTTTTATATGAAAATTGATCAGAATAAAATTCTCTATCCAAATATGCAACTTTCAACCATGTTTGAAATGTTTACCATGATGGATCAGTAGCATTTTGTTATTTGGTACATTTGATTTAATTCAAATAAAATGCTTATGTAATTCTAACTTGAACCATATCATGCCATATTGTTTGAGCATTGTAATTTATCAATTGTGTGCTTTACTTCCAGTGCTTTGGTGATTGCATCTTCTCGGTAGAGTTGATCTCGGAGACGAGTTCAACCTCACGTCAGAAGTACAGTACCTCGTGATCGTCAGCAAGGCAAGCACCCCCTCTTTGATCATGTCGATAAATCCCAGTTCCCTCTCATTCTCGCTTATGCATGTTTAGGATGTCACCATGATACGTTCTACCGCTAGTTGAACCTATTCCTTTCCATGACCTATCATTTTGTCAAAGTAGTAAGCAAACCACAATCCTAGAAGATCAAGGAGTTGTTTGATATCATGTGGCCCCTGCAATTGTTACGACTTATTGCATGCTTAGAGGTTACAATGAGGCTACTTTGATGTGAGTCGGGATGGTAGTGATCATGTGAATGGTGGTGGTAATGTGTTGGTGAATTTGAGCTAAACAAGGTGAACGATGAGAGGTTGTGTAGGAGTACACAGTGGGTTGTCTCGTTGAACACCGCCTTAAGCCCGAGTTATTGTGTTGTTATCCGAGACTAAGAGTACGACCACACATTGGGCTCACTGCCCCCTCTCGGCCTAGTACCTCACCCCAGACCAAGTCCAGGAGTCGCAAGTAGTTCGAACTTTAAACAATCTCAAGCAGGTACATCAAGGTAAGTGGTGGACGTAGGTTGTGGCCTAGTTGAATCAAGTGATCATGATCGAGTTGAGCTTGATGGCTGGAAACACAACGTTTGAGTCTGCATCAGAAAAATTGGCTGGATTCCGATCGTGGTCCCAACTCAAATAGGCGACTCCCTAGGACTAGAGATGGTGTTGTGAGTGAAGTGTCGTGGCACCATCCTCGCCGGTACTCGCTTGAAGGGTCCACTCCTAGGCGGTAACTGATGCGTGCGTGTGTGTAGCAGTACACCCCTGTAGGGTTAATGAACTATTCGAATAGCCGTGTCCACGGTTATGGACTACTTGGAGACCTTTACTTGATCATAGACAACTTCAATGGTTACTCTAAAATTTCCAAGATAAGTGTGAGTGCTATGGCGTGCTTCCTCGTGGGGAAGTCGAGGAAGTATCCATAGTGGTGTATTGGTTGGAGACTTGATACTTGGACTCGTGTACGCTCCTTACCTCTTTCTGGTATTCGTAGTACAGGTGTAACGACCCGATTCACTAAGAATCCAAGTCTCTGTGCATTCTATGCTAGTCCCTGGATCAATAGCTAGCACACACAATACATGATGTAATATCAAGAATAAACCACATGTCATATATATTACTCCCTCCGATCCATAATAAGTGTCGCTCATATAGTACAAAGTTTGTACTAGCTTAGTACAAAATGAGGGACACTTATTATAAATCATAGGGAGTACATCGAACATCCAGTATTACAATAAAGCATACCTGCATAGCTCAAGGCTAGCTTATAAATAGAATACAGCGGAAAACAATATAAGCTTCGTGGCGTCCATCAACCCCACCGGCAAGTTGAGTATAGACATCGTAACCCTACAGCGCAACACTTACTCGTTGTATACAATCCTGCAACACCGAAGGTTACAGCCCGACAATGGTTCAGTACATTTGAATGTACATCAAATCATATGCCAAAAAGATGTAAAATTTCCTACAATACATGCAATTTGGCTGGTGGAGCTTCTACATTTATTTTTGCAACAAGCTAACTTTTTTCCTATAGAATAATAATAGCTAAGTTCTACAATAGCATACGATTGAGATGGGAACCCCCACTCAATCTATCCCAAAGTGATTAAACCAATCAGTTAATTAAAGATGATGAGACAAATCAATATTACCACAACTAGTCGCTCAAATTGTCCATAACCGGGGACACGGCTAATCGATTAGTTTTATACTGTGCAGAGGTTTGTGCACTTTTCCCCACAAGACTCGATCACCTCCTTTGTAGTTCGTCACACTGCATGGTGTATGACAACTGGAAGATCAAGACATGGTCTTTCAGAAGTGTTTCCCCTTAACCGCTGGATAACCGGTACACCTATAAAAAATCTACATCTGCTAGTATATCCCGGAAAGAGGTCAGACAACCTACTCAACTAAGCCAGAGCCCATAATAGCTTGTCGCTGCACACGTAAGCTTCTAGGTATGACAACACAATTAGTCCCTTTGAGCTTGGGTGGCTTTCCGCAGTCATCATTGGCCATCTCCAAGATACTCGCAACCATCCCACCCAGGTAGTTCATTAACTTTATCTTGGTCCTGATTACTACATTATCACTCATACCTCATAATGATTCACTTCCCAATCCACGTCTACTTAGCATAGCAATATCATAATATACGATGGTGACAATGATATGTAATATCATGACCTACCTCAATTAACTACTGGGTGTAATAGCATAGTATAACGTATCATACAATCTAAAGAAGAAGAACTAATGCATTGAAAACATAGGTAATAGGGAGTATGATCAAAGATATGACTTGCCTTATACATTCGATGAAGTTCTTCGCTCTCACGATCCAGTCGACTCTATTCGTCACACTCCGAGCAAATCTATCACAAACAAAGGAACTTGACTAAGCAATCACATCACAAGGCAGACAAAAAATCAACAAACAAACACAAAAGTTTTAGCAACAAAACAAAAGCTTTGAAGTGCAAGGGTGTCGATGTGCTCGAAGTGATCGGTGGAACGTGAACTCGAGAGAGTCAACAGATACAGATTCATCGGTAAGGAATTGTGATCATGGAAATTTATGAATTCAAGGTGAATATCGTGCCCACATGAAAAGTGTGTGAATCTTACCGACAACATGTCTGAAATTATTCGATATGCCAAAATAATCACGTGAAACGGAATACTACAACACAGGTCATAGCAAGTTCAAATTTCAATTGAATTTCACTTTAAACAGATCAAGAAACATTTGTATTTTTGTGTACACATGATATAGACAGAAATTACATGACACGAGTGATCCTACGCAAAAAGAATCACTCGATTTGGATCAACGGTTGAAAAGATACGACCTCCAGAATTTGAATTTGAATTTGAAATAAATTCAAATTCAAAAGTGTGCAAAGTGTGCAAAAATTTATTCCATGCTAAAGTACAGAACAACACGAGCATGTAGCAAAATGTTTCACCTCAATCCGACTTACGGTGTGGGAGATATTGAGGACGCGAGAGCGGGGTCTTTTCTGCAAAAAGGACCTATCCGCAATTAAACTTTCTCCAGAAAAATTGATCGGGTCCCTGGGACCAGATCTGACCGGAGCAACTCCGGCGAGGTGGGAGGCGCTCTCTGGCGAGAGGAGGTGGTGGCCGGCGAGGAGGGGAAGGGGCGCAGTGGCGCGCGCGGTTGAGGCGGCGCGGCGCTCGCGTCGTGGGCTGCGGCCTCGGTCGTCGGCGGCGGCTCCGGCCACGGGCGGCGCAGCCCGGGGAGGCGGGGAGACGTGGGCCGAGGCGCGGCCGCGTGGCGCACGGGCCGCGGTGGTCGCCGGCCTGGCCGCTGTGGCGGCGGCGGGCGGCTCCGGCGGAAGCTGGCGGCGGCGGCGCGGGGCGGCCCGGCGGCGGCGTTGACGTGGCGGCGATTCTGCAATGCTTGTGAGGAAGACCGAGTGTTAGATTGCGAGATTCACTAAACCATATACAAGGTAATGATTTGGGTGTGGAATGGATTGATCACCATGACGACTACCCTTATTATTCGCTCTTGCTATGCGGGATAGTAAATCTTGAGTGACTTACCTATGTTTGAGAGTCGACAATGTTAAAGCTTAAATCATAGAATGGTACGATGTGTGACCCCTGTAGGAGATTACCGTTTGTGTTACACAGTGAGTATAGACCAAGACCTTTTGCTGCAGGTATCCCGTAGAAGTATTCTTGATGACCACCATGAGGAAATCGATAGTTGGATAGTATTGGTGCCTGACCGTCAGCTATGAAGTCTCAGTACTTGGAGGACCCGTCCTTGGGATGCGGTGTTCAAGACAACGACGGAGTATATGAACTATTTTAGGGATGCAATCGAATGTGCAACACTTTTGAAGACCACTGTATTTGGAAGACTCCTCTTTTGCTAAGGATTCAAGACCTGATAGGAGGAGGTGAATCTCTTTGAAGGATGTCATCGATGGATTAAGATTTTGAAGACCATGTCGCTTTCCTTTTAAGGGTGGTAGTACCCTAGACCTTCGGAGGATCAAAGGATTGGCTTGAAGACCCGAATCCTAGCCTATCTTTCTAGCCTTCTCGAATCTCGAGGATGAGATTCCTTTTAAGGGTGGTAGTGTGTAACATCCCAAAATTCTCTGAATTTTGGAATGTTAATAAAATAAATTATAATAATTATTGTTTGCTTGATATGTTTGATTTGCACTAGGATCTAAAACTTTTGAAGTTTAGTGAATATTAAAATGAGAGGGAATAAAATGACTTTCCCTAATATTCACCGTTGGTGTTTTGGAATTTATTATTTAAAACAAAACCAACAAAACAAAATGAGAGAAGGTACTATGACTCCTTCAACATATTAAAAGGTTGGAAAATGTTTTAAATCATTATTCGAATTCTTCTGAATATTCAAAACATTTTTCAACTCAAGGAAATTCATTTGAGAGGATATAAAATGACTTATCCCCTTTTTAATAAAGTTGGAAAATATTTAGAATATTACTTTAAAGTTTTTAAAATTTATTATGAGTATTATAAATAACTCTAAAATTATTTTTGGGATTTTATAATGCTAAGTAGACGTGGATTGGGAAGTGAATCATTATGAGGTATGAGTGATAATGTAGTAATCAGGACCAAGATAAAGTTAATGAACTACCTGGGTGGGATGGTTGCGAGTATCTTGGAGATGGCCAATGATGACTGCGGAAAGCCACCAGGCTCAAAGGGACTAATTGTGTTGTCATACCTAGAAGCTTACTTGTGCAGCCACAAGCTATTATGGGCTCTGGCTTAGTTGAGTAGGTTGTGTGACTTCTTTCCGGGATATACTAGCAGATGTAGATTTTTTATAGGTGTACCGGTTATCCAGCGGTTAAGGGGAAACACTTCTGAAAGACCATGTCTTGATCTTCTAGTTGTCATACACCATGCAGTGTGAAGAACTACAAAGGAGGCGATCAAGTCCTGTGGGGAAAAGTTCACAAACCTCTGCAGAGTATAAAACTAATCGATTAGCCGTGTCCCCGGTTATGGACAATTTGAGCGACTAGTTGTGGTAATATTGATTTGTCTCATCATCTTTAATTAACTGATTGGTTTAATCACTTTGGGATAGATTGAGTGGGGGTTCCCATCTCAATCGTATGCTATTGTAGAACTTAGCTATTATTATTCTATAGGAAAAAAATTAGCTTGTTGCAAAAATAAATGTAGAAGCTCCACCAGCCAAATTGCATGTATTGTAGGAAATTTTACCTCTTTCTGGGATATGATTTTCCGTACATTCAAATGTACTGACCCGTTGTCGGGCTGTAACCTTCGGTGTTGCAGGATTGTATACAACGAGGTAGTGATGCGCTGTAGGGTTACGATGTCTATACTGAACTTGGCGGTGGGGTTGATGGAAGCCACGAAGCTTATATTGTTTTCCGCTGTATTCTATTTATAAGCTAGCCTTGAGATATGCAGGTATGCTTTATTGTAATACTGGGTCTTCGATGTAATATATATGACATGTGGTTTATTTTTGATATTACATCATGTACTGTGTGTGCTAGCTATTGATCCAGGGACTAGCACAAAATTCACAGAGACTTGGATTCTTAGTGAATCGGGTCGTTACAACTGGACTAGCCAACTCAAAGCTGGCACTTCTGCATTGAAACCCCACCTCCCTTTGCCTTGATACTTGAGCATGAGTAGTATAGTTCCTATGTAAATCTTGTTGAGTACGTCTTTGTACTCACGTTTGCTTATTCTACATTTTAGAGACGAGACCACTGACCCTGATGGTGGCCTCTACCTCGAGCTCGACGTGGACCAAGTCGTATAGTTCCAGACAGCAGCCTGTGCCCTTTGGAGGGTTGTTGTATTTTCTTTCAGGCTTCTTAAGCCATTTGTTAAACTTTTCTTTACTAAGACATAATTTGCTTCCGTTGATGTTTGATGTAATGTTGGATCACAACCATGTGATCTCTGCTTGTAATACAACTACAATGTCTTCTCTGTTTAGCAAAAGTTATAAAGACTATGAGTTTGTAGAGTTCACGTTGTGATTACCTTCTGTTTACACTCGACATGTATGCTGCGTGTATGATTATAATGTGCATGTCTTAGTGTGGGGTTCGATAGCATATTTGTGTTCTTGCCGGCAGTCTTTTATACACCAAGTGGCCCTTAGATGTGCGCAGCTTGGGGCATCACGATGCGATTGCTCGTGACTCTGTCACGTGGCACACTTTGTTGTATGATTGAGCCCGCCCGAGACCCCGACTAAGTGATCGGGCTGGAGTCTGTTTATGTAAGTGTTATAATTCAATCAATAATATGGTTGAGGCGACTTGTCTATGAGTATGGGATTTCACCACCCATAATCATTTAGACTTGTGAGAGGGCGATGAGGACCCATCTCAGTTGATCATCCGGCCTGGATGGGATGCCCCTCACGTACGATGCTTTCCGAGAGTGTTCTGTGCTTGGCCTTGTCTGCTTAGACAAGTGGGTACGACTCTCGGCTCTCCATATGATTGAGTTGTGACTGGAATTACATATGCAAACCCCGGGTCCCGACAGAATTGGTATCAGAGCAGGACTGTCTATAGGATTATCAAACCTTGGCCGATGTCGAGTCTAGCATTCTATAGTTATATAGTTACTTTGGGTATAAGGGAACAACGTAAGACTTCTTTTTTCTCCTTACCTTCATCGATCTGAGTTCTGAGTCATGCTCATCTTGTTCTACGGGAAGATAGGACTAGGCTCATCTATGTCTTTACTAGAACATCTTGTTGTTTGCTTCCTTGTTGTTGTAGGAAAGTTGTGTTCGGTTGTCTAGAGTTGTTGTGGTTCCTATTTTTGAACTTCTTATGTAAGTGTTGTTGAAATGTTGTGAGGATTTCCATTTCTCTTGCAATTACAGCCGTTATGCTTTCCGAGTCATTCCAGGTTTCTTCTTAATCTGATGCAATTGCAAAATCCTTCACTCCATTTCGGTTGTCCTTTTAGAAGAACTTCTAGGTGGTATGCCCGACAGTTCCATAGAGTTTGTTGTAGGTTTTCTTCTAGAAACCTATATTGATGCATTTTTAGTTCTTCCTCCCACTTTAGATGTCTTCTAGCTAGAATAACCACACTGGCCATCGTGTTGGGTGTACTTTGCTACTCTGACATATCTGTTGTAGCCCCTAGTAAGCCATGGCCATCCTCTAGGAAAACTACCCAGTAACCCAACTCCTTAAACCTAGTCACCTGACAGATCTGTAGAGTTTGTGGTAGATCTTATCCCAGGAACCGCCCCAATATCCAGACGCCCATATAGAATGGCCCCACGTGAGTTAGCTGAGCTCAAAATCCAACTTGAAGCTTCGTTGGCAAAAGGCTTCATCCGCCCTAGCTCATTGCCATGGGCTTGCCCCGTTCTGTTCGTAACGAAGAAAGATGGAACAGAAAGAACAAGTACCCACTGCCCAGGATCAATGATCTTTATGATCAACTTGCTGGATCCTCTCTCTTCTCCAAGATGGATTTGAGATTAGGCTATCATCAAATCAAAATCAGAAACGAGGACATTCCCAAAACGGCTTTCACTACTCGTTATGATCTTTATGAGTACACCTTTATGTCCTTCGGTTTAACCAATGCCCCAGCCACTTTTTCGCGCTTGATGAATTCGATCTTCATGGAGTATTTGGACTAGTTTGTCGTAGTTTACCTCGATGACATCCTTATATACTCGAAGAACGAAGAAGAACATGCTGAGCATCTTAGGCTGGTATTGATGAAACTTCGAGACCATCGCCTATATGCCAAATTCTCAAAGTGTGAATTCTGGCTACCAGAAGTGACCTATTTAGGCCACGTGATTTCTGCCAAAGGAATTGCTGTCAATCCCGAGAGAGTTCAGGCTCTCCTTGAGTGGACTCCACCTGAATTGGTTAAGCAAGTTAGGAGTTTTCTTGGCTTAGCAAGCTATTCCCGCCGCTTCGTCGAGAACTTCTCCAAAGTTTCAAAGCCTCTAACTGAACTCCTCAAGAAAGATAAGAAATTCGAATGGACCCCCAAGTGCGAGGAAAGCTTTCGAGAGCTGAAAAGAAGATTGACTTCTGCACCCGTACTTGCACCTCCAGACACCAAAAAGGATTTTGAGATCTATTGTGATGCTTCACGGCAAGGGTTAGGATGCATACTTATGCAAGATCGACATGTGGTAGCGTACGCTTCACGCCAGTTGCGTCCACATGAAGAGAACTACCCTACCCATGATCTTGAACTCGCTGTCGTAGTTCATGCCCTGACAACTTGGCGACATTACCTCCTTGGTAATCGTTTTGAGATCTATTCCGACCACCAAAGCCTCAAATACATATTCACCCAGCCAGATCTTAATCTCAGGCAAAGACGCTGGATTGAGTTGATAAAAGATTATGACTTAGGAATTTCTTACACCCCAGGCAAAGCCAATGTCATGGCTGATGCACTAAGTCGTAATTCGTATTGTAACAACCTCATGTTACAACAGTATCAACCACTTCTCTATGAGGAACTACGAAAGCTTAATCTTGATATTGTTCCTTATGCATTCCTTTCTACCGTGGTAGTGAAACCAACTCTTGAGGATCAAATCAAAGCTGCACAGAAACATGCTCGACGTATCCGACACATCAAAGAAAACATTGCTAGTGGTAAGGCTAAATATTTTACCCTAGACAATGAAGGTGTCGTATACTTTGAGAACAAGATAGTAGTACCGAAGAATAAGAACCTTAGACAGCTGATCCTTAAAGAATCCCATGAATCTCCCCTCTCGATTCATCCCGGTAGTACTAAAATGTATCAAGATCTACGCCAGAGATTTTGGTGGACAAGGATGAAGAGAGAAATTGCTCAGTTCATTGCTGAATGTGATGTTTGTCATCGCGTTAAGGCAGAACATCAAAGACCTGCTGGTACTCTTAGACCTTTGCCTATCCCCGAGTGGAAATGGGATAAAGTCAGTATGGATTTCATCACTGGCTTTCCAAAAACCCAGAAAGGAAATGATGCCATCTTCGTTGTCGTTGATCGACTTTCCAAAGTTGCTCACTTCCTTCCTGTTCGCGAGTCTATAACTGCTAGCTAGTTAGCGGACTTCTATGTCTCCCGAATCGTGTCGCTTCACGGTGTTCCTTTGGATATCAATTAAAACCGTGGTAGTCTTTCACCTCTCGATTTTTGGAAAGTTTCTAGAATGCTATGGGAACTCACCTCTCCTTTAGCACCGCTTATCACCCGCAGTCCAGTGGTCAAGTAGAAAGGGTCAATCAAATTCTCTAAGACATGCTCAGAGCTTGTGTTATATTTTTTGGAAAGAAATGGGAGAATTCTCTTCCTTTTGCCGAATTCGCGTATAACAATAGCTTCCAACCTAGTTTGGGCATGGCTCCTTTTAAATTTCTCTATGGACGGAAATGTCGAACACCCCTAAACTAGTCAGAATCTGGTGAAAGACAATTCTTTGGACCGGATATGATTCAGGATGCAGAAGATAAGGTTCGCATTGTTCGTGAGAAATTGAAAACGGCCCATTCTCGTCAGAAAAGCTATTATGATCGTCATCATAGGGAAGAAAGCTATAATCTGGATGAGAAGGCTTACCTTCGGGTTACTCCTCTGAAGGGTACCCATCGCTTCGGTATCAAAGGCAAGTTGGCCCCACGTTACATTGGTCCTTTCGCATTCTCGCTAAACGTGGAGAAGTTGCCTACCAATTGGAACTACCCCCTCACCTCTCCCAGGTTCATGATATCTTCCATGTCTCTCAACTCAGGCGTTGCTTCAAGGACCCCATCCGTGAAGTAGACCACGAAACGCTTGATCTCCAAGATAACCTTTCAAATAGAGAGTACCCTGTTCGTATTCTTGATGAAGCCGAGCGTAGCACTAGACGTCAGAAGATAAGATTCCTCAAAGTGCAGTGGTCACATCATTCAGAGAAAGAAGCTACCTGGGAACGAGAGGATCGTCTACGAGTTGAGTACCCCACCCTCTTTCCGATGACTTCTGAATCTCGGGACGAGATTCTTTTGAGTGGGGGCGAGTTGTCAGAAACCTAACTTATGTTTGTGTTTAACCTAGCTTGCATTTTTGCATCATGAAAAGTTTTGCAAAAGAAAAAGAAATGGGGAAGCAAAAAGCCTCAAAATAATTTTAATAAAAGGCCAGACAAAAATATTTTTCCAAATTTTTTTTGAACTTTCTGAAAAGTCTCATAAATGGGCATGATCACTTTTCAAGTGAAGTGGGTCCCACTACATGCTCACTGATTTTTCTAAAAGTCCAAAATAGCCTTGGAAATTAAATAAATATTGTATTTGCAATTGGAATTAAATAAATATAATTCCAATAATTCTAAAACTTTGTGAGGTAACTTATATATGTCTCATTAGCTCACATTAAAGTTTGTAGAATTTTATAAAATGTTTTGGTTTAAAAATAAAAACAAAACAAAAATACAGAAAAGAATTAAAAAGAGAAAACAAAAAGAGAGAGAGAACCTTACCCACTTACCTCAGGCCCACCTGGCTTCTGGCCCAGCCCAGCCCAAAGGGGCATCTTCTTCTTCCACCTCGGCCAGGCAGGTAGAGAGCTGCGTGGCGGCCATGCCGACGACGCCGTGGCCACCAGCTAGCCTCCCCTACCTTATTTCCTCGCCGTGGATGCTCTGGAGACGCCCTCTCCATTCCCCCCCCCCTCCTCTGGTCACTCCCTTCCTCTCCCTCTCTGAATCTCGCGCGACCCCGAGCCCCAGCCGAAGCGGCCTCCGTGCCCGACGTGGCCACCGTGCCTCCCTCGCCGCGCCAACGTGTCCACTGAATCCCTCGACGATGACTTCATCGCACCGTGCAGTCAATTCGAGTCCGGAGGCCCCAGAGGTGACGCTTGCATCAACACTTCGCCGCCGACCGCCATATCTCCGACGAGGAATTACTCCGCCGCCAGGATCTCCCCAGCCCAGCCGTGCCCCTCATCGTGCTACCGGTGAGCTCACGGTCATTCCCCACCTCCCTGTTCTTCTCCACGACGCCTCCTCGTCGACCTCGTCGAGGTCAGTGGCCAGCCGCCGCGCGCGTTGACGTTGTCGTCGCCCTGGAGCTCCCCTTTGACCCTCGTGTGCGCCACTCGACGCGCACGAGCGAGGGTCACCCTCCCGTGCCCTTCCCGTGTCCTCCCGTGGCCGGGAACGCAATTCCGGAGCAGCGCCGCCGCGTACAGAGCCGTCGGCGACAAGCCGCCGGCCAGTTAGGCCCTAACCCACATGCTAATCCCACCTTGAGCCTATGACAGTGGGCCCCATGCCCCTTAATTAAACCCAGTTTAAATAAACAGAGAGGTAAACCCCCCCTAGCCACTGACCAGTGGGACCCCTCTGTCAGGGCTGCCCCGACGTCATGCTGACGTCACCATGACGCAGTAAAACTGAAATGATTTAATTTAATCCAGAAAAGACAGAAAATAGTTCAAACTTTGAAATTGAATAACTTTTAAACCGTAACTCAAATTGAAATGATTTTTATATGAAAATTGATCAGAATAAAATTCTCTATCCAAATATGCAACTTTCAACCATGTTTGAAATGTTTACCATGATGGATCAGTAGCATTTTGCTATTTGGTACATTTGGTTTAATTCAAATAAAATGCTTATGTAATTCTAACTTGAACCATTGCAATGCAATACATTTCACATGGACATAAGAAGCACAACAAACCCATGATCATCATCATATCATGCCATCTTGTTTGAGCATTGTAATTTATCAATTGTGTGCTTTACTTCCAGTGCTTCGGTGATTGTATTTTCTCGGTAGAGTTGATCTCGAATACGAGTTCAACGTCACGTCAGAAGTACAGTACCTCGTGATCCTCAGCAAGGCAAGCACCCCCTCTTTGATCATGTCGATAAAATCCCAGTTCCCTCTCATTCTCGCTTATGCATGTTTAGGATGTCTCCATGATACGTTCTACCGCTAGTTGAACTTATTCCTTTGCATGACCTATCATTTTTTCACAGTAGTAAGCAAACCACAATCCTAGCAGATCTAGGAGTTGTTTGATATCATGTGGCCCCTGCAATTGTTACAGCTTATTGCATGCTTAGAGGGTACAATGAGGCTACTTTGATGTGGGTCGTGATGGTAGTGATCATGTGAATGATGGTGGTAACGTGTTGGTGAATTTGACCTAAACAAGGTGAACGATGAGAGGCTGTGTAGGAGTACACAGTGGGTTGTCTCCTTGAACACCGCCTTAAGCCCGAGTTCTTGTGTTTTTATCCAAGACTAAGAGTATGACCACACATTGGGCTCACTGACCCCTCTCGGCCTAGTTCCTCACACCGGACCAAGTCCAGGAGTCGCAAGTAGTTCGAACTTTGAACGATCTCAAGCAGGTACATCAAGGTAAGTGGTGGACGTAGGTTGTGGCCTAGTTGAATCAAGTAATCATTATAGAGTTGAGCTTGATGGCTGGACACACAACGTTTGAGTCCGCATCGGAAAAATCGGCCGGATTCCGATCGTGGTCCAAACTCAAATAGGAAACTCCCTAGGACTAGAGATGGTGTTGTGAGTGAAGTGTCGTGGCAACATCCTCGCCGGTACTCGCTTGAAGGTTCCACTCCCAGGCGGTAACTGATGCGTGCGTGTGTGTAGCAGTACACCCCTGCAGGGTTAATGAACTATTCGAATAGCCGTGTCCGCGGTAATGGACTACTTGGAGACCTTTATTTGATCATAGACAACTTCAGTGGTTACTCTAAAATTGCCAAGATAAGTGTGAGTGCTATGGCGTGCTTCCTCATGGGGAAGTCGAGGAACTATCCATAGTGGTGTATTAGTTGGAGACTTGATACTTGGACTCGTGTATGCTCCTTATCTCTTTCTGGTATTCGTAGTACAGGTCTAGCCAAGTCAAAGCTGACACTTCTGCATTGAAACCCCACCTCCCTTTGCCTTGATACTTGAGCATGAGTAGTATAGTTACTATGTAAGTCTTGCTGAGTACGTCTTTGTACTCACGTTTTCTTATTCTATGTTTTAGAGACGAGACCACTGACCCTGATGGTGGCCTCTACCTCGAGCTCGACGTGGACCAAGTCGTATAGTTCCAGACAGCAGCCTGTGCCCTTTGGAGGGTCGTTGTATTTTCTTTCAGGCTTCTTAAGCCATTTGTTAAACTTGTCTTTACTAAGACATAATTTTCTTCCGTTGATGTTTGATGTAATGTTGGATCACAACCATGTGATCTCTGCTTGTAATACAACTACAATGTCTGCTCTGTTTAGCAAAAGTTATAAAGACCATGTGTTTGTAGAGTTCACGTTGTGATTACCTTCTGTTTACACTCGACATGTATGCTGCGTGTATGATTATAGTGTGCATGTCTTAGTGTGGGGCTCGATAGCTTAGTTGTGTTCTTGTCGGCGGTCATTTATACACCAAGTGGCCCTTAGATATGCGCAGCTTGGGGCATCGCGATGCGATTGCTCGTGACTCTGTCACGTGACACACTTTGTTGTATGATTGAGCCCCGCCCGAGACCCCGACTAAGTGATCGGGCTGGAGTCTGTTTATGTAAGTGTTATAATTCAATCGATAATATGGTTGAGGCGACTTGTCTATGAGTATGGGATTTCACCACCCATAATCATTTAGACTTGTGACCGGGCGATGAGGATCCATCTCAGTTGATCATCCGGCCTGGATGGGATGCCCCTCACGGCTCTCGGCTCTCCATATGCTTGGCCTTGTTTGCTTAGACAAGTGGGTACGACTCTCGGCTCTCCATATGATTGAGTTGTGACTGGAATTATATACGCAAACCCCGGGTCCCGACACTCCTGACATCATATCTATCATTTTGCCTTCTCGCATATGATTGTCCTCATTGATGTGAGCCTTTCTCACCCTTTTTGTCTTCCTCCTCCACCATATTTCTCTCTTTTCCATCCTAAGTGTCAACTTTCGTTCTTACGCTTATCCATTGCATTAGTGCTCAAAATATCGAAAAGGAGTGGATCAAATTGACTTGTACCTGGCTAGTGGTCTGGGGATGAGTCAAGATAAGATTCCAAAGAAGACCAAGTGTGGAACTTGAGTAGATTGAGTTCTCAACCAAAATAATTTTTTCTCGTATTCCCATATCCCCCTTCTTGCACACAAACACCATTTGGAGACATTCGAGCCACGGAAAGCAAGAGCTCTTGCACCTAATGTTATTTTGTTGCTTGTTTCAATGCCAATATAGACTCTTGCCTGTTATGACTTGAATTGAATCACATACCTTGATTGCTTTACTTTGAAAGTTCTTATATGGTTGCTAGAATGTCACCACAGATATTATGCTTGTTATCATTTACCTACTCGAGGACGAGCAGGAATTAAGCATGTCGATGTTGATACGTCCCAAATGTATCTATAATTTATGCTTGCTCATGCATGTTTTATGTGATATTTCTATGATCTAGATACACTTTCATACACTTTTGATCATATTTGGACTAACTTATTAACTTAGTGCACCATAGTGCCAGTTCCTGTTTTCTGCTGTTTTTCTATTTCAGGTTTCCCCCATATTAAAAGTGCTCCAAAAATTCGGGAAAAATCAGATAAAAAAATCAGCGTGAAGGAACCTTCCGGAATCAGCCGGGTGGGGCCAGAGGGCCACCACCAGGGGCCCAGGCGCCCTGGCGGCGCGCCCTAAGGGCTCGCCGCGCCAGGGGGGGTTCCTGGACCCTTGGGGGCCCCCCTCGATGCCCCCCTTTGCCTATATATTTCCCGTGACGCGAAACCTCCGAAGATAGAACCCTTTTTCGCGATCTCTCCTCTGTTCCGCCGCCTCTGCGTTTCCAAGATCGGGAGCGCCAGCAGACCTCTTCTCGGCACCCTTCCGGGGGGAGGATTGACCTCCGGGAGCTTCTCGTCCACCATGGACGCTTCCCGGATGTGCAGTGAGCAGCTTTCCTTGGACCATGGGTCCGTGATCAGTATCTATGTGATGTTCTCCTCCTCTCTTTGTTCTTCATGCTTTAGACCTCGTGAGCTGCCGTACATGATTGAGGCACATATGTAATTTTCTGTTGTTGCTATGCTGAGTTTGCTGGGATCTGATGGATTATGAGACTATGTTCAGTTTCTGATTGAGTAATATATTTGGTTCTTATCTTTTATATTGTTGTTCCTAAGTAATTCTTGCATGTTCTCCGTTGCTGTTTATTGCTTTGGCCAAGTAGTAGGTAGTGACTCCAAGAGGGAACGTTATGCTCGATTGTGGGTTCATGTCCCCCGATGACACGCTTGAGTGATAGAAGCATGAGTCTAGGGGATGTGTTGTTGCCACAAGGGGGAAAACAACGATTCTTTTAACCGCGGTTGCAAGGATTGTTTAATTTACGCAAAGTGGTTTTTAATGCAGTTGTCTGTTGCTTTGGGTTTACACTTTGGGTGGGGCTTCCAACTTAATACCAGCGAGATGTTCTGGATAGATAACTCAAGGTGGATGATTAGTAGTAGATGCAATTGGATTTCGGTCTACTTATTTTGGCGTACCGCCCATGCTTTTGAGCCTCGTACTTTCTTTGTAGCATGGTTAGCATTGTGGTGCGTTTTTAATCATGTCAATTTGCCAGCTGTAATTTGTTTACCTCGCATAGCATTTTTATCGTCTTTTGGGAGAGAGACATCACTAGTGAACATCACGGGACCCCGGTCCATATTCTCATCACTGTTTACACGCTCTTTTATTTTCCTGCTTTTACTTTCTAGATGCTATCGTTATCATTATTATCTGTTGCGTTGAGCCTTTGTGAACAGCAAGGCCGAAGAGATTGACAACCTCTCTGTACTCGTTGGGAAGCAAAGTTATTTGTGTCGTGTGCAGGTCCAGGTGAAGTAAGCAACCCAAGGTTGTGAACGGCGCCATTGTTCACTTCACCACCTACTTATCATTGCGGGAGTCCTACGGGAGACAAACCCTATCCTCTACATAGGGGAAATTTTCCGCTACACTACATCTCAACATTCCACTTGGGGTAACCAACGAGGATAGAGTATTAGGAGTCATCATCACTTCCGGCGCCGCGATGTTGGCGGCCGTTGTGACCAATACGACGGGAGTTGGTACGGGGTCCACCAATACGGTGGGAGTCGGGACTGCCTCCGCGGTGTACGAGTTGCTGCCGACCATACTGGGGACCGTTAGGGGCCCTTGTCCACCACTTGCTTCCCAGTTCACTAGTGACTGCATCATATCTGGAAGGATGGCCTTCATTGTCTTTGCCACTTCGTCCTGGACAAGATGCGGAAGCATGTTCACTTTCTCCTCCAGTCCACGAATATAAGCGGCGTCTTCTTCGGTCTTTCTCGCCTTGCGCCCCCTCGAACCCGACTGCTCTTCCGGTTTCCCATAATATTCGAACCAATTTAGGTCTGCACCAAAGCCGACAACTGATACGTCAAAAACGTATCTATAATTTATGCTTGCTTCATGCCTCTTTTGTGTGATATTTCTATGATATTGATGAACTTCCATACACTTTTGATCATATTTGGACTAACCTATTAACTCAATGCACCCCAGTGCCAGTTTTTGTTTTCTGCTGTTTTTGTATTTCAGGTTTTCCCATTATTAAAAGTGCTCAGAAAAATCCAGGAAAAATATATAAAAAATCAGCGTTCCAGAAGCTTCCATACGCCCGAAGGGGGGCCAGAGGGGCCCCACCTGGTGCCTAGGCGGCCAGTGGGCGTGGCCCAGGGCTTGGCCGCGCCGGGAGGCCGCCTAGGCGACTGGTGGCCCCCTACTAGCCTCCTTTGGCTCCTATTTATTCTCCCGTAGCGAAAACCCTGAATCCAGACCCCTTTTCTCCAGAAGCAATTCCGATCTCCGCCGCCATCGCCGACAAGCTTCGGGGGACTAGAATTCCTGTGTCGGCACCCTGCCGGGACGGGGAAGTGCCCTCGGATTCATCTCCATCGACGTTGCTTACTCCCTCCATGATGCGGGAGTAGTTCCTCCCCGGGGCTGATGTTTCTACCAGTAGCTATGTGGTCTCCTCTCTCTCCCATGATGTGATGTTGATTGTGATCATAGGTTATGTTAATCTAGGATGATCCCATGATGTTTCCCCTTCTTCTATGTATTGGATTGATGTACTCACTTGATCTTATGTAGTATAATCCCCGAGACCATGGTGACAGCGGTCTATTGGACATGGGTTAGAAGAATATTTTCATGAGTGATTTCCTCTTTTGTGTGTGGATTGAAGATTGAGAGTCTCTTGGTGCTTGTCTTTGACTATCCTTTAGATATGTTGTGGTGATTGTGGTACTCTCTTTGGATGGCCGCAGTGACATTGGGAAATCCATAGATGAGAACTACGAACTCTGAGGTGTGCTTTTGTAGCCTACACAATTATCGTCCTCTCTTGACCACAAAGGAATGACCTCCGAGTATGTCTCCATTGCATGTTTTATGAGGAATATCATGTGATTAGACTATGTTAATGTTGTTGAGAGTTTCTACTAGTGAAAGTATGAAGCCTAGGCCTTGTTTCCATCATTGTCTCACCGTTTGTGCTCACTTTTGTCACATGTTTGCTTTCTGCACTTTTTATTACATATTTATATTACCTTGCTTTGCTACACCTATCACCCATATTTTACCATCTCTTCGCCGAACTAGTGCACTTATACAACTCCTAGTTCTATTAGGTGTGTTGGGGACACAAGAGACTTCTTGTATCTTAATTGCAGGGTTGCTTGAGAGAGACCATCTTCAACCTCTACTTCCCTGAGTTCGATAAACCTTAGGTCATCCACTTGAGGGAAATTGCTGCTGTCCTACAAACCTCTGCGCTTGGAGGCCGAACATAGTCTACAAGAATAGAAGTGTGCGTAGAAATCAAGCTATTTCTGGTGCCGTTGCCGGGGAAGTAAGTGTTTGAAGGTATATCTTTAGATCTTGCAATTAAATCTTTTTGTTTCTTGTTTTTAGTTTCACTAGTTATGTTTATGGAAAACCGCACTCTTAGTTTGTTGCTTGGGGAAGGTCACTTTACCACACCCGTGGTAGAGAAGTCTCGTCCACATACTGAATGTATCCCGTTCCAAATACCACTTGGGATAATTGAAATAATTAGGAATGATTGTTATGATGGAACAGTCAATCCTAGTATTCATTTGTTGAAACTTACAGAACTTTGTGATTTGTTTAAGATTTCAGATTTGACAAAGAAGTGAAGTCATGAAGAAATTATTTTCCTTGTCACTAAAAGGAAAAGCATTGGAATGGTATAGGCTACTAGATGATTCTCACCTACGGGATTGGGAAGAGATCCAGTCTCTCTTTTACTCCAAGTTTTATCCTCTTCATGAAGTTCATGAGAATAGTAATTATGTTTATAATTTCTATCCTCATGACGGAGAGAGCATAGCTCAAGCTTGGGGGCGACTGAAAACTTTAATGCTAAAATGTCCTAACCATGGGCTCCCGAAAGATATCATAATTACTAATTTTTATGCAAGCCTCTCTTGACAGGATAAAGACTTACTCGATGCTTCCTCTATGGGTTCTTTCACAAACGGAAAGATTGATGCTAAATGGGAACTCCTTGAAAGAATTCAACGCAACACTGAAGATTGGGAGATCGACAAAGGTAAAGAGTCAGGTATAATTTATGAGTATGATTGCATTAAGTCCTTTGTTGAAACTGCAAGTTTTAATAAGTTTAGTGCTAAGTTTGGGCTTGATTCTCAACTCCTTGTTGATTTCCTCAAATCTTTTGCTTCACATCTTAATATGCCTAAGGAGGATTGGATCAAGCATCATGAACCTTTTAAAGAGATTTGCAAAGAAAATAAAATTGTTCATGATGATTGCAGCATGCATGATCCAACTCCTGAAAATGAAGTTTTATATAAGCATGTTAATTTTTGTGGAGTGCATAGACCTTGTGAAAGGCCTATGATTGAAGAAGAGAAGTATTGTAAGCAACATAAGCATGAAAGAACAATCACTTGGGTCAAAGATTTAAATGAAATTGCTAGAGAATTGTGTGACCTTTATCCTTTTACTTGTGAACTTTGTGGTATAGAGGGTCACTTTAATTTTCAATGCATGAACTTTCAAAACATAACTGTTAACCAGTTGTGTGATAACATGATCACCCCTGATCTTTATGATGAACTTATGTTATTTTTTATGTGTGAAGAGTTATCAGAAAAGACTTCTTGGCTAGATGTTAATGCCTTAGGAATAAACAACACTTTGCAAAATTGTCATCTCTATTGTGTTGTTAATTGCCATGAAAATGATTACATAAGATTAGAAAGGAGGGAACTTTACCAAAGTATAAAAATGTCTCTTATATTTCTACTAATAAAAAGGCGAGTTTCTCCCAAGTTTCCCCTATTGTTTCTAATGATAAACCAAGATATATGGAGAAACTTCATCTCCATCCACTCCCTCCTAAGGTGAAGAAGAAGAAAAAGAAGAGAGGAGGAAGAGGAGCAAGAAGGAAGAAGAATGGGTATCAACCTGGCCTGAGCATATTCCTCGCATCAATTTTTATCCTAACGGACATAAATTTATGGAGGATGGTGAGCTTGATTGCATTCATTATTATCCTGATGTTATGTCCGTAGGCACTATTGAAGATGATTTTGATTATGATATGCATGTTACTTATTGTGATTGGGAAGATGATGATAATGCTACTTATGATCTTGAAAATCTTTTTGGTGCCAACTCTGAAAATGATGATATGGAAATCTCTAAGCTTGGGGATGATAGGATTGAAAGTCCTTTACCCATTAGTGATGCAATAATTGATAATTATTTTGCTATTAAGAATAAAGACAACATGTTTACAAATATAGTTGCTAGCAATGATAATGCTCTTCTCTACTATGATGATGTTATAACTCCTCTCTATAGTGATTGTAAAGGTATCTATGACATAAGGAAAAATTATCCTTATGAAACTTGTCATAATCATGGAGGTAATTACTCCCTTACTTAACACCATCTTCCCAATAAACAATTAATCTATAGTGTTCAAGTTGTTTGTGATAGTCCCGCTCCCACTATTACCAATGAGAAAGATTATGCATATGTGGAGAGTAAGAGTACCTTTTTGCATGTGGATCATGGTAACAATGCTTTATGTGATACTTATATTGTTGAGTTATATTATGATCCCACTGAAAATTATTATGAGAAGGGAACACATGCTTACAGATATTTCAATAATATCAAGTTCCCTCTTTTTATGTTGAAGGTTTTGAAGCTGCACTTGTTTTGCCTTCCTATGCTTATTGCTTTGTGCTTCAATGAATTATTCTATTGCAATATTCCTATGCATAGGAAAAATGTTAGGCTTAAATGTGTTTGGTATTTTCTTCTTGATGCTCTCTTTTGTTCTTCAACTCTCATTCCTGCGAGAGCATCATTAAAATCTTAAGCCTAGCTAATGGCTTTAAAGAAGCGCTTTCGGGAGGCAGCCCTCAACGAATTTAGGATTTCCTTTTTGTTTTTCTCCTGTTTTTAGTGGTCTTGATGATTGTTACTACTGTAGCAACATCATTGTATCTTTACTTTTCAAGCTTTGTGCCTTTTATAGCCTCATACGACAAGGGAAGTGAAAGTTGTGACATGCTGTCCAGAAAACAGATTCTGTCCTCGTGACTATAAAAAACAGAAAAAATCCCAGTTCATCTTTTAGAGCTGAATTTTTTACATAGCATGATCTATACAATTACGAAACTTTTATATGTCCTGAGTTTTTTGATTTGAGGTGCAGCAGTATCCCTAAAAAATTCGTTTCTACCTGCTAGTCTGTTTTTCACAGATTCTGTCCTGTTTTGCCCTTTCGTCGTTTTGCAAACCTTAAGCTTGCTTTTTCTTTGCAAAAACCTTTTGGCACTCTTGAGAAACAGTATCTCTTCAATATTATATTTATTTCCAGTAGAGAAAAATTATTTTTTTATGGGTACTAACCTCGCTAATCAGATTATGATGAGTTATGTATGAAGGGAGTTTTCAAGTGTGCGAGGGGAGATGATAAAAGAAGATTAAGAAGTGTCAAGCGTTCAAGCTTGGGGATGCCCCCATGCATCCCCAAGAAATATTCAAGGAGACTCAAGAGTCTAAGCTTGGGGATTCCCATGACTTGAAGTAGGTAATTGAGGTTGCTATTCTTTTGGAGTAGTAACTTGCAATAGTTTTGAGGTATTGTTTTGAGTAATGTTTGGACTTTTGGTTTCAAGAGCTTTAGCCTATTAGTGATAGATGTCGTATTTTTGGAAATCCGTGTTTATTTTCAAAACTTACAAAATTAGTTGAGAACTTTAGCTACTAGATGGACCACTACTCTTCTGAGGGGTCGAATATTAGAGTACACTCACGTAACATGAGTCGAGGATGCTCAAGGATAACAAAACCCCCATACACTCCTCCTCGGGGTACTTGTCTCTTTGTGAAACCTCCTTATTAGATTGAGAGTTACCGATAATAAGTTCATGAGTTCTTTGGACTAATGTGAGTATTCGAAAGTTGACACTTCCACCTTCCCATATTTTTCTAGCCTTTCATGTGCCGTGCATTGCTTTCTTCTCACTCCGAGAGTTGGCGTCCACCTTCGTCGGTACATCCAAACCCTTGGCACGATACGCTCTGTCATCATAAGCCTCGTTATATCCTTCCTCAAAACAGCCACCATACCTACCTATCAAGGCATTTCCATAGCCTTTCCGAGATATATTGCCATGCAACATCCATCTTCTTATGACTTGATCTTCATGTCATACATGCTACTTGCTTGATCGATGAGCCGCGTGCTAGTTGGGCCTTGCCCTAATCATTGCTACATAACGCGCTAGTATCATTGCATATCCTGCTACACTGGCAGAGGCATACATTTGCATACATCATGATAGTTACATCTTCTTTATGATTTGAGTACTTTGTAAAGTGTGAAAGATCTTCTATACTTTTTGTTATATATAGAGTGTTGCCCCTAAATTGAGGAAAAAATCCCAAAGTGGACAAATCAAAATATCCCAAAGAGGACACAATCAAAAGATCCCAAAGAGGAAAAAAATAAAAGATCCCAAAGAGGACAAATGAGAGGAATAGAAAGAGCAATTGAGGCCACCAAAAAATACAAAATAATAGAAAAAGGAGAAAAAAAAGAGAGAAGGGGCACACTACTATTCCTTTTGAGAGATCCACACTCGTACTCCATCTTATATCTTGTACTCCATAGAGATTATCATTCATGCATATAGCTATGTGGGGACCTTCACACTATAGAACTTGGATTGTATATTCCAATGATGAGCCTCCTCAAATGAGCTCCAGGTCTTCTTGAGCAAGCAAGTTTCATGCACCTCTACTAGTTCCATTGGAGAGCTTTTAGCTCATATGTGCATCCGTTGCATGGAAATCCCTACTCCTCACATCGTATCTATCATTTGGCTTTCTCTCGCCTATGATTGTCCTCACTGATGTGAGCCTTTCACACCCTTTTTTTCTTCCTCCTCCACCATATTCTCTCTTTGCCATCCTAAGTGTCAACTTTCTTGCTTACGCTCATCCATTGCATGAGTGCTCAAAATATCGAACAGGAGTGGATCATTTTAACTTGTACCTGGCTAGTGGTCTGGGGATGAGTCAAGATAAGATTCCAAAGAAGACCAAGTGCGAAACTTTAGTAGATTGAGTTCTCAACACAAAAATACTTTTTCTCGTATATCCCTATCCCCTTTCTTGCATGCAAACACCATTTGGAGACATTTGAGTCACGGACAGCGAGAGCTCTTGCACCTTTATTTTCTTATGTTGCTTGTTTCAATGCTAAATATAGACTCTTGCCTGTTATGACTTGAATTGAATTGCATGTTTTAATTGCTTTACTTACGAAGTTCTTATATGGTTGTTAGCATGTCACCACAGAAATTATGCTTGTTATCATTTACCTACTCGAGGACGAGCAGGAATTAAGCTTGGGGATGTTGATACGTCCAAAACGTATCTATAATTTCTGCTTGCTTCATGCCTCTTTTGTGTGATATTGCTATGATATTGATGAACTTCCATACACTTTTGATCATATTTAGACTAACCTATTAACTCAGTGCACCCCAAGGCTAGTTTCTGTTTTTTGCTGTTTTTGTATTTCAAGTTTTCCCATTATTAAAAGTGCTTAGAAAATTCTGGGAAAAACATATAAAAAATCAGCGTTCCAGAAGCTTCCATACGCCCGAAGGGGAGCCAGAGGGGCCCCACCTGGTGCCTAGGCGGCCAATGGGCGCGGCCCAGGGCTTGGCCGCGCTGGGAGGCCGCCTAGGTGACTGGTGGTCCCCCTGGTGCCCCCCTTTGGCTCCTATTTATTCTCCCGTCGCGAAAACTATGATTCCAGACCCCTTTTCTCCAGAAGCAATTCCGATCTCCGTCGCCATCGCCGACTAGCTTCGGGGGACCAAAATTCTTGTTCCGGCACCCTGCCGGGACGGGGAAGTGCCCCCGGATTCATCTCCATCGACGTTGCTTCCTCCCTTCATGATGCGGGAGTAGTTCTCTCCGGGGCTGAGGTTTATACCAGTAGCTATGTGGTCTTCTCTCTCTCCCATGATGTGATCTTGATTGTGATCATAGGCTATGTTAATCTAGGATGATCCCATGATGTTTCCCCTTCTTCTATGTATTGGATTGATGTACTCACTTGATCTTATGTAGTATAATCCCCGAGACCATGGTGACAGCGGTCTATTGGACATGGGTTAGAAGAATATTTTCATGAGTGATTTCCTCTTTTGTGTGTGGATTGAAGATTGAGAGTCTCTTGGTGCTTGTCTTTGACTATCCTTTAGATATGTTGTGGTGATTGTGGTACTCTCTTTGGATGGCCGCGGTGACATTGGGAAATCTATAGATGAGAACTACGAACTCTGACGTGTGCTTTTGTAGCCCTAGAAAATTCTCGTCCTCTCTTGACCACAAAGTAATGAGCTCCGAGTACGTCTCCATTGCATGTTTTATGAGGAATATCATGTGATTATACTATGTTAATGTTGTTGAGAGTTGCCATTAGTGAAAGTATGAAGCCTAGGCCTTGTTTCCATCATTGTTTCACCGTTTGTGCTCACTTTTGTCACATGTTTTCTTTCTGCACTTTTTATTAAAGATTTATATTACCTTGATTTGCTACACCTATCACCCATACTTTACCATCTCTTCGCCGAACTAGTGCACCAATACAACTCCTAGTTGTATTAGGTGTGTTGGGGACACAAGAGACTTCTTGTATCTTAATTGCTGGGTTGCTTGAGAGAGACCATCTTCAACCTCTACTTCCCTGAGTTCGATAAACCTTAGGTCATCCACTTGAGGGAAATTTTGCTGTCCTACAAACCTCTGCGCTTGGAGGCCCAACATACTCTACAAGAATAGAAGCGTGCGTAGACATCAACCACACGGCCGGCTGACGATGGCTTCACCACCACGTTGTCAACCTTCTTGACCGTGTTCAACGCCCTGTTAAAGGCGGTGTCCCATGGGCCGGTCGGCTTAACCTTCCTGCGATGAGGCAATTTTCATTTCTGCTTGCTGCGGAAAGGATGTGAAACATTAAGAAATTGTGAACTTCACTAGAGAATTCAATCGACAAGGTCACGTGGTAAACTACTTATCACGACAGTCGTAAACTCCTGAACCTTAGGATCGACAACTATTTTCGAGGTTGCTTTATCCTTATAGCTTCGAGCCCTCACAAAGAATTCGGTCTGTGGATCACTTTTGTATTGCTCGAAGGGGTTAGGTATGCCCGCAGCGGCATACTCGGCATCCTCCTTGTCCCATTTAGGATTGGAACTTCTGTAACCATCGGCTCCGAGACGGTGGTTACCTATGACCTGTGAAGGCATCGCCTTGCCCTTTTCACTCACGGCCTTGGCTGCCTCGAACTCACACCTAGCCTTGAAAAGGTTGTAGGTAGCTTCGTCGATCAACGACTCGTTCTCCTTGAGCTCCTCCCAGGTTTTGTTCTTTTCAATAATTTCTTACTTCACCCGGGTTTTCCAACTGGACAAGGCCTTGCTCATCTTCCTAAGGGCCCATGTGTTTACTTTGTTCCCTTTGAGTTTGGTGTTATTGTACGGCTCCGGGAACTTGTATCGTCCGTGCAGCTTGATGATAAGGAGATGACAATAATGACTATTGTCACGACTCCTGAGGTTAATCGTGGTGATCGGCACGGTGTTGCAGAGAATCGCCGCGACTTGACGACTGTACCCTTCCGAAAAACTTTTGGGTTGTGTAGGAATCCCCACGGCGGTCACAACAGTAAACTCTTGCCTGATGGTGCCGACCTTGGTCGGTATCCGATTCCGCTTCTTCGACTGGCTGCCATCTGTGTTGGAGCCACCGGTTGCATCATCCTCGCTGGTGTTCCTCTCACCGTCTCTACTGGCCTCCTCTTCCATTTCTTCCTCCGATGAATCGGACCCCGACTCTATCTCCTCCTCATACTCCTCCTCGCCCAGAGGTACTTCCTCTTCTCTGTGCTCCTCGACCTCCTCCTCGGAGTATTCCCAAAATTGCTTCCTTTTTTCCCGGCTGAGAAGAAGGGCCGGCGTCGGCTCTGGTCGACATGTTTTGACTAGTAGAATATTAAGAAATGCAACTACTTAATTAATTAGCAAAATAAATAAATGCAACTACTCTCATGTTAAGAAAAATAGCAAAGGTGCGTCATGCATGAATTCACGTAAAAATTCGGCATGACCTTTGCTATTTTCCTTAACATGAGAGTGCCCCATTCTCAATCGAAACGGAAGTTAATCAACATTTCAAGAGAAAGGGGATCGACCACCTGGATGTGTTGTAGAGCGACTAGGCCTGCTCTTTCAAAGTCGATGTCTCGACCCTCGAAGTTGACATGCATTGCGCGGCTTCCCTCGTGGTGAACACACCCATCGATCCTGCCAAAGTGCTTGTTGACGGGCAGACCAACAGGGTTCTCGGTGTTGAGATAATTCGTGCAAGAAGAGATGCACTCTTTGTTTAGAAAGCCCTTCGCTATGCTTCCATCTGGACGGGGACTGCTACGAACATATTTTTTATGTGTCCATTCATCCTTTCGAACGGCATCATGCTGCGCAGAAACGCAGGCCCGAGTTGGAAGATATCCTCCACGACATGGATCAGCAGATGCACCATAATATCGAAGAACACGGGCGGGAAATAGATCTCAAGCTCGCATAGTATGAGCATGATCTCCTCCTATAGCCTTTTGAGTTACGTAGCGCAAATCAACTTCCGAGAGATGACGCCAAAAAAGTTGCAAAGGCCAAACAATATTTTACGGACGTGCTCGTCCATTATCCCTCGGATCGCAACCGGGAGAATCTACATCATCAGCACGACACAGTCGTGAGAATTCATCCCGCTGAAACGCTGCTTCGCCTCGTCTAGGTATCTGCTTATCTTCCCCGCGTAGCCGTTCGGAAATTTTACTCCTATGAGGCAGTGGATACACCGCTTGATCTCCTCCTTGCACAGAGTGAAACATGCCGGGGGGCAGTGATCAATACCGGTCTTCTTCTTGGTCGCCCTTTTTCGTTTGCGAGAGTTTTGCGTTTCCATATCCTCCTCCTCCTCCGGCTCATCATCGTCGTCACTAGGGGGGTGAAGTTCCCTCCTCATTCCCATAAATTTCAAGTCATTCCTTGCTTTCGGCCCGTCCTTGGTCTTCTCCGGCATGTTTAGCAGCGCGCCAGACAAGCTCTCGCACACGTTCTTTGTGATATGCATGATATCAAGGCTATGAGGACTGTGAAGGAGACTCCAGTATTCCAAATCCGAGAAAACAGACCTCGCTTTCCATACCCTCATCAACGGTTGAGTCTTCTTTTTTTTCTTTCCCGACGCGGGGTACTCTTTCCAAGTTTTCAACAAATTGTTGATTTCTTGGCCGCTCCTTCGAGCTGGGGGTGCTCGGAGCTCCTCGCTGCATCGAACACGGTTTTGGGAAGCCACCTCCGAGACCCTTGGAACACGGTTTTCGAAGATCCGGGATCTTTTGCTAGCTGGCGGTACGTTGTATTATCCATGCACCTAACGCTTGCACAGAATCCTTGGACCACCTGCCCTGAGAAATATCCGTATTTGAGGTAGTCGTGCACCGTCGTGATCACGGCGGCTTTCATTGGGAAATATTCTTTTGCAGCGGCGTCCCACGTATTGACTCCGTCTTTCCATAACATTTCTAGCTCCTCTTTCAATAGCTGGAGATAAAGATTGAGGTCCGTACCTGGTTATTTCGGCCCTTGAACTAGCATACACATTGTTATGTACTTTTTCTTCATGCAATTCCAGGGGGGAGGTTGTATATGCGTACAAACACGGGCCAGGTACTGTGTGTGCTGCTCTGGCCGCCAAACGGATTGACTCCATCGGCACTCACACCAATCCTGAGGTTCCTTGGTTCTTTCCCAAAATCTGGGTATTCGAGGTCCAACGCAGTCCATTTGCTACCATCTGAAGGGTGCCTCAACATGTCCTCCTTTTCCGGATCCGGGTTCGGGTCATCCTCTTCTAGCTTCTTTCTATCTGCGTGCTAGGTCATGAGCTTTGCTTCCTCGGGATCTACAAAATACCTCTGCTGACGAGGAGTGATCGGAAAGTACCATACCACTTTTCTAGGAACTTTCTTCCCTCTCTTGTATCGACTAACACCGCACACCGAACATGTGGTTTTCTCTTCTTCCTCACCCCGATAGATCATGCAATCATTTATGCAGACGTGGTATTTAACGTGCCGAAGATCGAGTGGGCACAAGGCTTTCTTGGCCTCAGCAATACTAGTTGGGCACGTGTTGCCCTTCGGAAGACGATCGTGCTAGAATGCCATGTTATCATCGAAGCTTTCTTTGGTCCATTTTTGTGTTGCCTTCATCTCCATAGCCCCAAGTGTTACATTCAAGCGGGTATCCCCATTGTTGCATCCTTCATACAACTTCGTAACCGCGTCTTTCTCGAGTTGCACCATCTTGGCTTTCTCTCTAGCTGCACCTCTTGCGTTCAACGCCTCTTTGACAAGCAGCTCTTGAACATGAGGGCCCCACAGCCAGCTTGAATCCTCAAGTCCGGCATCTTGATCTTCATGTCTGGCATCTTGACCTACATGATCTGCTTCGGCATCTTCTTCATGATCATGTACGGGATGCTCTTCGTCTTCTCGCCTTCCGTTGTTGTCTGGTTTCCCTTCCTCATTTACTGGCGCCCCACCATTGACGTCCTCCTCCTCACCAGCTTCATCACTTATCCACCATGTGTAGCCATCAATCAAACCATTACACTTCAGGTGTCTTTCCAATATTCTGGAATCAGGCTCGGTCATGCACTGCAATTTGCATCTCCGACACAGACATCTTATATATGTCCTATTATTCCGTAGCATGTCGTTTGTCGCACATTGCATCCACCTAGTCACGATGATATCGCTCAGCATCATGTGTACCATGGTCGCCTGCGTGCATAGAGAGAGAAACACAATTATATATCACAGTCGTCGCCGGAAAAATTCGGCATGACCTTCCCTAATAATGCATGGGAGCATGCGGAGAGTGCGCCAGAAATTTTCCGAAACGGAAATGAATCAACATTTCGGCAAAACATTGGCAACTCAAGATTCACATATACATCAAACCACCATAAGCTTCACATATACATCAAACCACCATAAGCTTCACATATACATCAAACCACAACAAGCTTCACATATACACATCACATATACATCAAAACCACCACAAGCTTCACATATAGACTTCACATATACATCAAACCACCACAAGCTTCACATATACACTTAACATATACATCAAACTACCACAAGCTTCACATATACACTTCACATATACATCAAACCCAAGCTTCACATATACATAAAACCCCAAGCTAATAAAGACAAGTATGGGTGATAAATGGAAGAAAGGACTTGGGGAGGAGGTCCACTTACTTTAATATGAAACAAAGTAGATTTAAAGCCAAGTATGGATGGATAAATGGAAGAAATGATGTGGGGAGGAGGAGAAAACCGAATAGATCTAGGGTGAGAAGAGTAGATCTAGTTTGAGAAGTGTGTGGAGTGAATGAGAGGTGGTAGGTGGGATGGAGTAGATAAGGACAGCTCCAGGTATTTAGTGGCGCATATTGCATCTCAATGGTGGTGCATCCCAAATTGTGCCACCCCTAAGCACTTAGGGGTGGCGCATTCCCAATATGCGCCACCCCTAAGAGCTTAGGGGTGGCGCATTCTAAATATGCGCCACCCATAAGCTCTTAGGGGTGGCGCATTTCCAGAATGCGACACCTATAAGGTTCTTAGGGGTGGCACATTTCTACAAATGTGCCACGTTTAAGCTCATCCAGGCTGGCCCACTCTTAGGGGTGGCGCACTGGAAAATAATGTGCCATCCCTAAGGGCTTATTGGTGGCGCATTCTGCACCAGTGCGCCACCCCTTACAGATGGTGGCGCATGGCACAAAATATGCGCCGCTAATAAGGTTTCCATGTATAGCTATTTCTCTAGTAGTGACCCTAGCGCAAATGCCTCATCCCCAATCACATCGACCATGTCCCCACCTAGTAGCTTCGCCAGGAAGGATGATGTGACCGCCTTAGTTGCTAGATCCATCACTGCCGCCGAAGGCGCGGCCGCATCCGCTGAGAGGGCGGTGGCGGTGGACCACAGGGCGGCGACAGCTTTACAGACTGCCACAGCAGCAGCTGAGATAGCGGTTGCAGCTGCCACTCGTTCTCGAGCAGCCGCCGAGAGAGCGGCCGCAGCCGCCGAGAGTGCGCCGGGGGATGCCGGCAGGGCGTCGTCGTCTGATAAGAGGGCGGCGGCAGCAATACAGACCGCCACGGCAGCATCCAAGACGGCGTATGCACATGCCAAAACTGCTAGAGCAGCCATCGACACCGCGGCGGCCTCCCTTGCCCAGATAGACCCCGTTGGCGTATATATCGGGACGGTCTCCACGAACTCCAGTCTGCACCCCACGTCCGAAGAATTAGCCGGAGCGACAGCCGAGATGCTCTCTGACGACGCGTCTACGAAAGCCATGGTTCCCGTTCCCAAGAAATCGCTGAGCGCGAGTACGAGCGTGAGCTGGAGAAGGAGGAAGACCTCCTATGGGTCATGGAAGAATCGGCAACGGTGCACCAAAAGGATATATGGTGCCGCCACTACTGCGAGCATTACGACGGCGAACTGGTCGACCACGATGGATACGGCGACCTCAGCATCAAACCATCGTCGTCCGAGGGCATTGCCGACATCGAGGACACCGAGATGCCGTCCTCAATAGTCATCAATTTCTCCTCCAACGATGATGTGTAGGTCCTCCAGATCCCTGGGCTGCCGGCCGTGGTCTTTTTTTAACCAATGATAGTAGTAAAGCGCATGTCTATTGTTAATTTTAATTCTAGCTCCTTTTAAGGTTGCTTCCAATGCAAAGGTGCTAAGTGAGGTGTTAAGTGTATTAACTATTAAATGAGTTAAGCAACTATACTTCACAATGCATTGGTGCTTAGTTTGTTGTTGCTAATGTTGCATCATTTAATTGTTTATCAACTAAAGTCTTTCATGCATTGCCTAGTTTCCTCCATTTTTTGCGATGATTTTGGGATATGCGATGATCACAATCAATTATTAAAGATAGGAGGTTTGCGATGATTTTGGGAATTGCGATGATCACAATGAATTATTAAGATAGAAGCGTTTGTGATGATTTTGTTTGGCGGCACATTACCCGCGCATATAGCTATCAATTATCATGGGATTTGATGGTGTCCAAAGTTTTGATAATTGTATGCATGGAGCTATCAAGTCTATTCAAATTTCCTTGAATCCTACGATATAACTCATTTATCTTATTGATGCTTGGCATTTCTAGCTCTATCTTTTCAAGTTTTTTCATAATGTGAACTAGGGTAATGTCCTCTTGAATGCTAGCAACAGTGAGATTTCCAACAAGATTTTCAATAACATTAAGAGATTCCCAAATTGGGGCTTCTAGGAAATTCCCATTGATAGCAGTATCTAGAACGAACATATTCCAAGGAGTAATTCCGCCATAAAAGTTTCTAAGCAGGATAGTAGTGGATTTCTTCTTGGTGGCTATTTTTTGAGAACCATTAATTCTATACCAACCATCTTTTAGACTTTCGCCAACTCTTTGTTAAAAGGTGAGCACTTCTGCCTCACCAAAGGAAAAAGGACCAGACATAATGACAACTACTAGCAAGGTAAATAATTTTTTTGTGTTTTTTGATAAAGGAAACTCAAGAAAAAATTGAAAGGTAAACTAACAAGACTAAAAAGCAAAGATAAAAGATAGCGTGAAACTCCCCTATCGTGAAGAGCAGAGTCCCCGGGAACGGCGCCAGAAATTCCTCTTCATGGCACTGAAGTAGTGCTCCTCGTTGGCTACCACAAGTGGAAGGTTGAGATGTAGCATAGCAGTAATTTCCCTCGGTGAAGATACCAACGTTTTTCTCCAATAGGATTCTGGCAACGACAAGTTGGTGACAACGGCGCTGGAAATTACTAGCACGAATTGACATGAACCTGCACATAGATACAAATAACTTTGCTCCCAACGAGTTCAAAGAGGTTGTCAATCTCTCCGGCCTTATTGTTTACAAAGGGTCAAACGCAAGAGATAAAAGGTAATGATAACTTCAACTGGAAAGTAAAACAGGAAGTAAATTGAAGGTGTAAACAGTGGTGGAAATATGGACCGGGGACCCATGAAGTTCACTAGTGATGTCTCTCTCCCAAAAGACGATAAACAGCTATGCAAGGTTGTCGGGACCCGGGTTATCTTATGCAAGACCCGCTACAACACAATCATATGGAGAGCCGAGAACCATACCCACTTGTCTAAGAAGACAAGGACAAGCACAGAACGTTCTCAGAAAGCATCGAACGTGAGGGGCATCCCATCTAGGCCGGATAATCAACTGAGATGGGTCCTCATCGTCCGCACACAAGTCTAAATGAGATGGGTGGTGAACTCCCATACTCATATACAAGTCGCCTCAACCATACCATCGATTGTATTATAACACTTACATAGACTAACTCCATCCCGATCACTTAGTCGGGGTCTAGGGAGGGCTCGATCATACAAGAAAGTGTGCACGTGACAGTCACGAGCAATCGCATCGCGATGCCCCAAGCTACGCACATCTAAGGACCACTTTGTGTATAAAAGACCACCAGCCAGATCACAACTAAGGTCTCGAAAACCCATACTAAGACATGCATGTTATAAACATACACACAACACACATGTCTAGTATGAACAGCAGGTATCATTGCAATTCTCTACAAACTTTACAACTTTATTGATAACTCTTACAGAGTGCACACAGAGATCACAAGTCTGTGATCCAACATTACATCAAACATGCGGAAGCAAAGTAGGTCTGAGTACAGACAAGTTTAGCAAATGGCTTAGAGAAGCCTTATTTATAAACAAGCCCTTCCACGAGGGACGAGTAGTCTGACTGGGACTACACTAGCTTGATCAGTCGTCGAGCTCCAGAAAGAATCCACCTTAGGGGTCAGTGGGTTCATCTAAAACATAGAATAAGAAAAGATGAGTACAAAGTCATACTCAGCAAGACATACGTAGGAACTATACTACTCATGCACATGTATCAAGGTAAAGGGAGGTGGGGTTCATAAGTAGAAGTGCCATCTTTGACTTGTCTAGTCCTGAACTACGAGTACCAGACTTGAGGTAAGTAGCGTACACGAGTCCACTATATGTCTCCAACCAATTAAACCACTATAGTGACTTCCTCGACTTCCCACGGGAAAGCACGCCATAGCACTCACGCTTATCTTGGCAGTTTTATAAGTATCCATTGAAGTTGTCTAATAATCGAGCACAGCTTTCCAAGTAGTCCCTTACCGCGGACGCGGCTATTCGAATAGTTTATTAACCCTGCAGGGGTGTACTGCTACACACATGAAACTATCAGTTACCGCCGGGATCTCGTCATCGTTCAAGCGGGTGTCAGCGAAGATAATTTCCACAACTTTTACCTCACAGCCAACTCAAGTCCAATGGAGACGCCTATCTGGGCTGGATTCCACATCGTGAACCCGGCCGGTTTACCGATGTGGTCCCAGAAGATGTGTGCAGTGTCCCAAGCCGGTCTGAATAGTCATTCTTCCACTTCGCAGACCGTTCCACAGACCTACCAGAACTCCGAACTACTGTGACTCATTGAACTAAGAAGGGTGAGTTAGTAGGTTGAGCGGGGGTCCATGTTCTCAACATGTGGTAGTACTCTTCATCTTGGATCACCACACAAGAACTCGGGCTTAGGTTGGTGTTCAACGAGACAACCCACTGTGTACTCCTACACAACCTCTCATCGTTCACCTTGTATTAGGTAGATTCACCAACACATTTCCACCATCATCAACATGATCATTACCATCCCGACTCACAATAGAGTAGCCTCATTTTAAATCTAAGCATGCAATAAGCAGTAACAGTTGCAGGGGCCACATGATATCAAACAACTCCTACATCTTCTCGGATTGTGGTTTGCTTACTACTGTGACAAAATGATAGGTCATGCAAAGGATTGGGTTCAACTATGCGGTAGAAACGTTATCATGGTAATCATCCTAAACAATGCATAAGCGAGACTGAGAGGGAAATGGGATTTTATCGACATGATCAATGGGGGTTTGCTTGCCTTGCTGACGAGGTTCACACACGGTGTCTTCAACGAAGGGGGTGGCCTCCGGTTCCGGCTCCACTTCTATCCACAAACATGGCAATCAAAGGATCAACATAATTTAAATGCACAAACACATGATCAAGATTGTAGTGTGATGTTCATGGTTGCAATGTGGGTACAATTCCATTTAAAAGAAGTGCATTGCAAAGTCATTTGCAAATTCACTCCAATTTGAATTCAAATTAATTCCATATGGACAAATGCCACTGTCCACCCAATTTAAATTGGTCAAACATGAAAACAAAGTCCATATTCACATCCTTGCATTTTTCTAATAATTTTACATATATTATTTATTTAATTTGGAGTTGTGGTTTAATAGTTATTCAATTTCAAAGTTTAAACTATTATATGGAATTTTCTAATTATTTTTAATTTGGACAAAAGATTTACTGCATCATAATGAAATCATCATGACATCAGGGAGTTGACTGGTCAACTGACCAGTGGGCCATGCCTGTCAGTGGGACTGGGGTTAATTCTCTGTTTAGTTTAAATTGATAGGGTTATTAGGGGGGCTGGGCCCACTGTCAGTGGCTAAGGCTGGGGATTAGGAGGGGGTTAGAGCTAATTAAGCCGGGGCCACTGGACACGGCGCCGCCCGCGCAGCAGGCGGCTCCGGCCATGGTTTGGCACGGGGGAGGCACCAAAGTGCTCCCCGTTCCCTTGCGCACCCACTGGTGCATGCCGTGCACCTCAGGGCGACCAGAGAGCACGCCGGCGACGAGAAGCGCGGCGGCCGGGCTCGGGCTCAGGTGGAAACGGCGACTGGGGCCTCGGGGAGGAGCACGAAAGGGCTGGGAGTAAGGGGACGCTCACCCTTAGCGAGACAAGGTGCTCGGGGAGGGCATAAGAGCGACGACGGCAACGAATTCCGCGACGAAGACCCGACGGCCGTGGCGGATGAAGACGACGCATGCGTCTTCCACGAGGCTACTCGGCTCCAATTGATGGCTTGAGGTGACGAAGATGGCCACTACGAGGTGGATGGACAAGCCAGCGAGGTGAACGGGGCAAGGTGGCCGCGGTGGCGCATGCCGGCGAACTCTGGAGGTGCTCGGGACCTTGCGGATTTGCGCTGGAGAGAGAGAGGAGGGGTCTAGAGGAGGGGGAAAAAGAAGGTGGAAAATCTTGGTGGCCTCCACGGCACCGATAAGGTCGAGGGCAGCAGCTAGGCAGGTGCCTGGCAGCCATGTCATGGTCGCCGGCGAGCTGCCTGCCTGCCTGGCCTGGTGGAGAAGACAGCTATGCCCCTTTGGGTTGGGCCGCCTCTGCTGGGCCAGGTGGGCCAGGTAAGTGGCTTTGGCCTTTTTATTCTTTTTCTTTTTTATGCTTTCTGTTTTTATTTGTTTTGCTCTGAAACAAATACCAAAGCATTTTTTTAAAATCACCAAATATTTTTTTTGGACTTATGTGACATATAGCTAGTCACTCCCAATATTTGAAGATTTTTGAAATTCAAAACATTTGAATTTCATTTCAAATATGAATATGATTTAATTTCTAAGGTCCTGTTTTAATTTTTGAAAATTCTTTTAGCATGAGGTTGGACCCACAACACATGAAATGTGATCCTGCCCATTTATAGAGATTTTCAAAATCATCAGAAGATTTTTGGAAAAAGATTTTTCTCTGGCCTTTTATTTAAATTCATTTTGAGGCTTTTCCAAATCCCCAATTATTGAAGAAGGAAATCTAAACATGATGCCTTATTTCTAGAAATAAAAAGCACATACCAAACTAGGGTTGTGACAACTCGCCCCCACTCAAAAGAATCTCGTCCCGAGATTCAGAAGTCGTCGGGAAGAGGGTGGGGTACTCGACTCGAAGATGATGTTCTCGTTCCCAGGTTGCTTCTTTCTCAGAATGATTGGACCACTACACTTTGAGGAACTTGATCTTCTGATGTCGGGTGGTACACTCAGCTTCATCGAGGATACAGACAGGATACTCTCGATAAGATAGGTTTTCTTGGAGATCAAGTGTTTCGTGGCCTACTTCGTGGATGGGATCCTTGAAGCAACGCCTGAGTTGAGATACGTGGAAGACATCGTGAACCTGAGAAAGATGCGGGGGTAGTTCAAGTTGGTAGGCAACTTCTCCATGTTTAGCTAGAACGCGAAAGGGACCGATGTAACGTGGGGCCAATTTTCGTTTGATACCGAAGTGATGGGTTCCCTTCAGAGGAGTAACCCGGAGGTAAGCTTTGTCGTTCAGCTCATAGCTTTCTGGCCTATGATGACGATCATAGTAACTTTTCTGACGAGACTGGGATGTTTTCAATTGCTCATGAACAATGCAAACCTTCTCTTCTGCTTCCTGGATCATATCCGGTCCAAAGAATTGTCTTTCACCGGCTTCTGACCAGTTCAATGGTGTTCGACATTTTCGGCCATAGAGAAATTCAAAGGGTGCCATGCCCAAGCTAGATTGGAAGTTGTTGTTATAAGCAAACTCGGCGAATGGAAGAGATTTGTCCCAACTCTTCCGAATGAGATAACACAGGCTCTGAGCATGTCTTCGAGAACTTGATTGACTCTTTCCACTTGACCACTTGACTGGGGATGAAAGGCAGTGCTAAAGGAGAGATGGGTTCCCATAGCATTTTGAAAACTTTCCAAAAATTGAGAGGTGAAAAGACTTCCACGGTATGAATTTATTTCCAAAGGAACACCATGGAGAGGGACGATCCGTGAGAAATATAAATCCGCTAACTGTGTAGAAGTTATACTTTCGCGAACAGGAAGGAAATGAGCAACTTTGGAAAGACAGTCAATGACTACGAAGATGGGATCATTTCCTTTCTGGGTTTTTGGAAAGCCGGTGATGAAATCCATACTGACTTTGTCCCATTTCCACTCGGGAATAGGCAATGGTTGAAGAGTACCAGAAGGTCTTTGGTGCTTTGCCTTAATGCGACGACAAACATCACATTCAGCAACAAATTGAGAGATTTCACGCTTCATACCGGTCCACCAAAATCTCTGGCGTAGATCTCGGTACATTTTCGTACTACCGGGATGAATCGAGAGAGGTGTGTCATGAGCTTCCTGAAGGATCATCTGTTTTAGGTTTTGGTTTTCTGGCACTACAAAACGATTCTCAAAGAATACCATTCCTTGATCATTTACAGAGAAGCATTTAGCACTTTCGCTAGCAAGGTTCTCTTTGATCTCTTGGATACCAATATCATGCTTCTGGGAAGCTACGATTTGATCCTCAAGAGTTGGTTTCACTATCAAGGTGGAAAGGAATCCTTGAGGAACTATCTCAAGATTAAGCTTTCGAAATTCCTCATAGAGAAGTGGTTGATACTGTTGAAACATGAGGTTGTTACAATACGACTTACGACTTAGTGCATCAGCCGTGACATTGGCTTTTCCTGGGGTGTAAGAGATACTTAAGTCATAATCTTTTATCAACTCTATCCATCGTCTTTGCCTGAGGTTAAGAGCTGGCTGGGTGAATATGTATTTGAGGCTTTGGTGATCGGTATAGATTTCACAACGATTACCAACGACGTAATGTCACCAAGTCTTCAGGGCATGAACTATGGCAGCGAGTTCAAGATCATGGTTAGGATAGTTCTGTTCATGTGGACGCAACTGGCGTGAAGCGTATGCTACCACATGTCGATCTTGCATAAGTATTGGTTAAACCGAAGGACATGACGGTGTACTCATAAAGACCATAGCGAGTAGTGAAAGCCATTTTGGGAATGTCCTCGTTTCTGATTTTGATTTGATGATAGCCTAATATCAAATCCATCTTGGAGAAGACAGAGGATCCAACAAGTTGATCATAAAGATCATTGATCCTGGGCAGTGGGTACTTGTTCTTTATCGTCGCTAGATTAAGCGGGCGATATTCTACGCACATCCTTTTTGTTCCATCTTTCTTCGTTACGAACAGAACGGGGCAACCCCATGGCGATGAGCTAGGGCGGATGAAGCCTTTTGCCAACAAAGCTTCAAGTTGGATTTTAAGCTCAGCTAACTCACGTGGGGACATTTTGTATGGACGTCTGGAAATTGGTGCGGTTCCTGGCATAAGATACACTATGAACTCTAGACATCTGTCGGGTGGTTAGGTGTAAGGAATTGGTTACTGGATGGTTTTCCTGAGGATGACCATGTCGTACTAGGGGTTACAAAAGATATGTCAGAGTAGCAAAGTACCCCAACACGAAGGTTAGTATGGCTATTCTGGCTAGAAGACATCTAAAGTGGGAGGAAGAATGCAATTGCATCAATATAGGTTTCTATAATAAAACCTACAACAAAGTCTATGGAACTGTCGGGAATGCCACCTAACAAATCTTCTGTAAAGACATCCGAAATAGAGAGAAGGATTTTGCAAATGCATCAGATTATGAAGAAACATGGAATGGATCGGTCAGCATAATGGTTGTAATTGCAAGAAAAGACAATTTCTTACATCATAGAAAAAACACTTACATACGATGTAAGAAATCAGGAAGCACAACAACTCTAGCAAACCGAACACAACTTTCCTACAGCTACAAGGAAGCAAACAACGAGATGTTCTAGTAAGACATAGATGAGACTAGTCCTATCTTCCCGTAGAACAAGATGAGGGTGACTCAGAACTCAGATCGATGAGGGTAAGGAGAAAAAAGAAGCCTTACGTTGTTCCCTTATATACCCAGAGTAACTATAGAACTATAGAAGGCTAGACTTGACTTCGACCAAGGCTGATAATCCTACAGTCAGTCCTGCTCTGATACCAAGTCTGTCAGGACCCGGGGTTAGCGTATGCAAGAACCGCTGCAACACAATCATATGGAGAGCCGAGAACCGTACCCACTTATCTAAGCAGACAAGGCCAAGCACAAAACGTTCTCGGAAAGCATCGAACGTGAGGGGCATCCCATCCAGGCCGGATGATCAACTGCGATTGGTCCTCATCATCCACACACAAGTCTTATTGTGATGGGTTGTGAACTCCCATACACATAGACAAGTCCCCTCAACCATACTAACGATTGTATTATAACACTTACATAGACTTACTCCATCCTGATCACTTAGTCGGGGTCTAGGGCGGGCTCGATCAAACAACAAAGTGTGCACGTGACAGTCGCGAGCAATCGCATCGTGATGCCCCAAGCTGCGCACATCTAAGGGCCACTTGGTGTATAAAAGACCGCCAACCAGATGAAAACTAAGGTCTCGAAAACCCATACTAAGACATGCATGTTATAATCATACACGCAACACACATGTCTAGTATGAACAGCAGGAATCATTGCAATTCTCTACAAAGTTTACAACTTTATTTATAACTCTTACAGAGTGCACACAGAGATCACAAGTCTGTGATCCAACATTACATCAAACATTCGGAAGAAAAGTAGGTCTGAGTATAGACATGTTTAACAAATGGCTTAGAGAAGCCTTATTTATAAACAAGCCCTTCCACGAGGGACCAGTCGTATGACTGGGACTACACTAGCTTGATCAGTCGTCGAGCTCCAGGAAGAATCCACCTTCGGTTTCAGTGGGTTCATCTAAAACATAGTATAAGCAAACGTGAGTACAAAGCCGTACTCATCAAGACTTACGTAGGAACTATACTACTCATGCACATGTATCAAGGTAAAGGGAGGTGGGATTCATAAGCATAAGTGCCAGCTTTGACTTGCCTAGTCCTGAACTACGAGTACCAGACTTGAGGTAAGAAGTGTACACGAGTACACTATATGTCTCCAACCAATTACACCACTATGGTGCCTTCCTCAACTTCCCACGAGAAAGCACGCCATTGCACTCACGCTTATCTTGGCAGTTTTATAAGTATACATTGAAGTTATCTAATAATCAAGCACAACTTTCCAAGTAGTCCTTACCGCGGAAGCGGCTATTCGAATAGTTTATTAACCCTGCAGGGGTGTACTGCTACACACATGAAACTATCAGTTACCGCCGGGATCTCGTCACCGTTCAAGCGGGTGTCGGCGAGGATAATATCCACAAGTTTTACCTCATAGCCAACTCAAGTCCAATGGAGACGCCTATCTGGGATGGATTCCATATCGTGAACCCGACCGGTTTACATATGTGGTCTTAGAACATGTGTGCCGGGTCCCAAGCCAGTCTGAATAGCCGTTCTTCCACTTCGCAGACCGTGCCACAGACCTACCAGAACTCCAAACTACTGCGACTCATTGAACGGAGAAGGGGTGAGTTAGTGGGTTGAGCGGGGGCCCATGTGCCCAACATGTGGTAGTACTCTTCGTCTTGGATCACCACACAAGAACATGGGCTTAGGGCGGTGTTCAACGAGACAACCCACTGTGTACTCCTACACAGCCTCTCATCGTTCACCTTGTATTAGGGTAGATTCACCAACACATTTCCACCATCATCAACATGATCACTACCATCCCGACTCACAAAAGAGTTACCTCATTGTAAATCTAAGCATGTGATAAGAAGTAACAGTTTCAGGGGCCACATGATATCAAACAACTCCTACATCTGCTAGGATTGTGGTTTGCTTACTACCGTGACAAAATGATAGGTCATGCAAAGGATTGGGTTCAACTATGCGGTAGAAACGTTATCAGGGTAATCATCCTAAACAATGCATAAGCGAGACTGAGAGGGAACTGGGATTTTATCGACATGATCAATGGGGGTTTGCTTGCCTTGATGACGAGGTTCACACACGGTATCTTCAACGAAGGGGGTGGCCTCCGGTTCCGGCTCCACTTCTATCCATAAACATGGCAATCAAAGGATCAACATAATTTAAATGCACAAACACATGATCAAGATTGTAGTGTGATGTTCATGGTTGCAATGTGGGTACAATTCCACTTAAAAGAAGTGCATTGCAAAGTCATTTGCAAATTCACTCCAATTTGAATTCAAATTAATGCCATATGGAAAAATTCCACTGTTCACCCAGTTTAAATTGGTCAAACATGAAAACAAAGTCCATATTCACATTCCTTGCATTTTTTTGATAATTTTACATATATTATTTATTTAATTTGGAGTTGTGGTTTAATAGTTATTCAATTTCAAAGTTTTAACTATTTTCTGGAATTTTCTGATTATCTTTAATTTGGACAAAAGATTTACTGCGTCATAATGACATCATCATGACGTTAGGGAGTTGACTGGTCAACTGACCAGTGGTCCATGTGTGTCAGTGGGACTGGGTTAATTCTCTGTTTAGTTTAAATTGACAGGGTTATTAGGGGGGCCTGGGCCCACTATCAGTGGCTAAGGCTGGGGATTAGGAGGGGGGTTAGAGCTAATTAAGCCGGGGTCACGTCGGCACGGCCGGCGGTTAGCCGCCGGTGACCACTGGACGCGGCGACGCCCGCGCAGCAGGAGGCTCTGGCCACGGCTTTGCACGGGGGAGGCACCAAAGTGCTCCCCGTGGCCTTGCGCACCCACTGTTGCATGTTGTGCACCTCGAGGCGACCGAAGAGCACGCCGACGACGTGAAGCGCGGCGGCCGGGCTCAGGCTCAGGTGGAAACGGTGACTGGGGCCTCGGGGAGGAGCACGAAAGGGAGGGGAGTAAGGGGTAGCTCACCCTGAGCGCGACAAGGTGGTCAGGGAGGGCATACGAGCGGCGGCGGCGATGAATTCCGTGGCGAAGACCCGGCGGCCGTGGCGGAAGAAGACGATGCAGGCGTCTTCCACGAGGGTCCTCGGCTCCAATTGATGGCTTGAGGTGACGAAGACGGCCACTGCAAGGCGGATGGACAAGCCGGCGAGGTGAACGGGGCACGATGGCCGTGGTGGCGCACGCCGGCGAACTCTGGTGGTGCTCGGGACCTCGCGGATTTGCGTCGGAGAGAGAGAGGATGGGTCCAGGGGAGGGGGGAAAAGAAGGGGTGAAAGCTTGGGGGCCTCCACGGCGCCGATAAGGTCGAGGGCAGCATCCAGGCAGCTGCCTGGCAGCCATGCCGTGGTCGCCGGTGAGCTGCCTTTCTGCCTGGCCTGGTGGAGAAGACGGCTATGCCACTTTGGGCTGGGCCGCATCTGCTGGGCCAAGTGGGCCAGGTAAGTGGCTTTCGCCTTTTTTTTCTTTTTTATGCGTTCTGTTTTTATTTTTTTTGCTCTAAAACAAATACCAAAGCATTTTTATAAAATCCCCAAATATTTTATTTGGACTTATGTGACATATAGCTAGTCACTCCCAAGATTTGAAGATTTTTGAAATTCAAAACATTTGAATTTCAATTCAAATATGAACATCAAATGTGATCCTGCCCATTTATAGAGATTTTCAAAATCATCAGAAGATTTTTGGAAAAAGATTTTTCTCTGGCCTTTTATTTTAATTCATTTTGAGGCTTTTCCAAATCCCCAATTATTAAAGAAGGAAATATAAATATGATGCCTTATTTCTAGAAATAAAAAGCACATTCGAAACTAGGGTTGTGACAAAGGTGAACAAATTACAGTTGGGCAATTGATAGGATTATGGACGCAAACCAATGATAACTATGCTACAAAAGAAAGGAAGAGGCTCAAAAGCATGGGTAGTACGCCAAGATAAGTAGAACGAAATCCATCTGCATCTACTACTAATCATCCCCCTTGAGATATCTATCCAGAATATCTCGCTGGTATTAAGTTGCGCGCCCCACCCAAACTGTAAACCCAAAGCAACAGACAACTGCATTAAAAGAACTATGTGTAAAGTAAACAATCCTTGCAACCGCGGTTACAAGCACCGTTTTTTTCCCCTTGTGGCAACAACACATCCCCTAGACTCATGTTTTTGTCACTCAAGCTAGTCATCGGGGGGCATGAACCCACAATCATGCATAACACTCCCTCTTGGAGTTACTACCTACTACTTGTCCAAAGCAAGTAACATCAACGGAGAAAATGCAAGCATTACTCAAGAACAAAAATATAAAAGAGAAGAACCAAATATATTACTCATCACAATCTGAACATAGTCTCATAATCCATCAGATCCGAGCAAACTCAACATAGCAACAGCAGAAAGAATTACATATGTTCCTTGATCATGTAGGGCAGCTCACAAGGTCTAATCCATGAAGAACAAAGAGGGGGAGAAGACATCACATAGCTACTGATCATGGACCCATGGTCCAAGGTGGAATACTCACGGATCATCCGGGAAGCGTCCATTGTGGTGGAGAAGATCCCGGAGGTCAATCCTCCCTCCAAAAGGGTGCCGGGAAGAGGTCTGTCGACGCTCCCGATCTTGGAAGTGCGGCGTCGGTGGAACAGAGGCGAGATCACGACAAAGAGTTATGTTCTCGGGGGTTTCAGAGGACGAGGTAAATATAGGCGAAAGGGGCAGCCAAGGGGCCACCAGGGAGTCCAGGAGGCCCCCCGGCGCGGCCCCACCCTATGTCGCGCCCACAGGGCGCCTGGATCCCTGGTAGGTCCCCTCTGGCCCCCTTCGGGATTATGGAAGCTTCCGGTACGCTGACTTTTTATATATTTTTCCCGGAATTTTTCTGGCATTTTACGTAATGGGAAAACCTAAAATAAAAAGACAGCAAAAAACAAAAACTGGCACTGGGGTGCACTGAGTTAATAGGTTAGTCCAAATATGATCAAAAATGTATGAAAGTGTATCAAGAGCATATTAATATCACCCAAAACATGCATGGAGCAAGCAGAAATTATAGAAACGTTTGGGACGTATCAGACCCTAAGATCCTCGAGGAGCACATGGCCGTCAAGGCCACCTTGAACACGTCGCGCATCGACGCTGCCTCTAGGTTGTCAGCTTTTCATAGCAGCTCTTGGTATTTTTTTGCGGGCACCTTTGGTTCCTACGGAGAACCCTACGCTGTGTTTTCTCAGCGTGCTCGTGCTTACATGAACTCTAGATCCAGCAGGTTGGCGAATGATACGCCCAAAATGCATCACTATTTTATATCATAATTCACCACTATTCATTGATATATTTCATGTTATGATGCTATCCTCATGTTGTTTTGGCTTGTTTTACACAGTTTGCGACTTTCCGGTGCTGAAACAGCAGACGCAGGATTCAACGGAGAAAACTGGACATTGAGTTGCTGAAACGGAACATCTCCAAATGCGCTGAAAATCAACGGAGGATATTTTCGAGAAGATTAGCGAAGCTTCGCCGAAAAGGGGCCAGAGTGGGGCCACCAGGTGCCCAGGCGCCCCCTTGGCGCAGCCCCTACCAGGGGCGCGCCGGGAGGCAACCTGGACTCCTTGGGCCACTCCAGGTTCCCTCCTCTGGCCTATATATTCCTCGTCATCTGAACCCTAAAAAGAGAGGAGTTTTGTGAGTTTCGCCGCTGCTCCATGGCGGAAACCTACAAAGAAGAAAAGACATCTTCGGCGGGAAGATTCCGCCGAGGAGAACACCTCTCGGAAGGGGAGATCATCGCCATCGTCATCACCATCAACACGGGCATCATCGAGATCATGATCAACATCATCCCCCACATCAGCACCATCTCCATCTTCATCCTATCTCATCTCACAATTGCAACTTGTGTTGTAACTCGTACTATCTATCCTATCTACTCTACCGGTGTTGATTACTCCTTTGTGGTGAATTCTATTGAGTTTTGTTGGAGAAATATTGTTATGTCCAAATTGTTTATCATATATTTATCACCACTGATCATGATCTCTTTTATATATTGTGAGTAGTTACTTTAGTTCTTGAGGACATGGGAGAAGTCTAGTTGTTAGTAGTCATATGATGTTGAAGTAATATGTGTTGTTTGATATTTAAGTTGTGTTGTTATTTTCCTAGTGGTGTTGTGTGAGTCGAACACATAACACTTCGCCATGTTAAGGACCTAGGGGAATGCATTGTGTATAAAGAATGCTTACTGTGGGTTGCCGGAGTGACAGAAACCTGAACCCCAGTTTGCACACTTTTGCACAAGGGAATAATGGGTCCTTAATCTTATTGCCGTGGTTAGGGTTTTGCCTTAATTTGTACCTTGTATTTGCGGATGCTTGCAAGGTGTTTAATCATAAGAACGCACTTATCTTAGTCTATAAGGTGTACTAGCATATATCCACCCACTCAACACTTATCAACACAAAACATAGTACCGATACGGAATATGGCGAAAGCACGAGACTACCTCTCCTGTGTGTCCTCAAGAACGCTTTATCCTGTATAAGTTCAGTTGCTAGGCTTATCGTTTGCTCAAAAGGATTGGGCCACTTGTTGCTCCTCAGTACCTTTTATTTTTCTTTCTTTTACCTTCTCGTTGCTTATACCGAAAACCCCCTAAAAAGCTATCTTTCAATGTTTGCAGTTATTCCTTTACCAAAGTCACTTATCAATATCTTCTGCTTCTCGTTGGGTTCGACACTCTTACTTATCAAAAACGCTACAATAGATCCCCTACAGTTGAGGGTCATCAAGTACTGTTTTCGGGCGCTGTTGCCAGGGAGCGTAGCGCTATTAGTAAGTGAACCTGGTAAGGAAACTTTTATATTGCTGCTTTTATTTTGCTGTTGCTACTTTTTGTCCTTATGGACACCTCTACTCTTGGTCCGTTGCTTTTGGGGAAACGCCCCACTATTGTGGTGGTCACTCCTACCCCTACTAAAATTGTGCCTTATAAAATACGAACTGGTATTGTTGATTATGTCTTGGCTAATCGTTATGCAGGAGACAGATATCCAGGTGAGCACTTGCTATATTTATCACAACTTTATTCATTATTTAAGCTTGCAGGTGTATCAATGGAGTTTGTCATGAGGAAATTATTCTCCGTATCACTTATAGATAAAGCTTCAGATTGGTATAAGCTCCTCGATAACTCACATTTGCTTAATTGGTAAGAGCTCATGTCTCTCTTTTATACAAAGTTTTATCCTCTTCATGAAATTCATCGATACAGAAATTACATCTATAACTTTTAGTCTCGTGACGGAGAAAGCATCGCTCAAGCTTGGGGGAGGTTGAAGTCTCTAATGCTCAAATGTCCTATTCATGAGCTCCCCAAAGATATTATACTTAAAAAAATTTATGCCAGGCTTTCTCGTCGGGATAAGGAGATGTTGGATGCCTCCTCGAGTGGGGTATTTCAAACAGGAAGCGTTGAAGAGAGATGGGATCTCATTGAAAGGATTCAAAAGAACACTGAAGACTGGGAAATTGATAAAGGTATTGAACCCATTATAAATTATGAGCATCATTATATTGAGAGCTATGTGAAAAATGATTACTTTAATACCCTTTTCTCTAAGATTAGTCTTGATTCCTACCTAATGATTGATTTTTGTAAGAACTTTGCCTCTCATATTGACTCTTCTAAGGAGGAGAAGGATTAGTACCATAAACTCTTCAAAGAATTACCTGTTTCTATTAATGTTACTGACCCTATTTTGCCTGCAGTTATATATGAAAAAAAACTTTTCCTTCAAGGATAAGGGAGCACACTTTTGTGACAGGCATAATAAATAAACGTGAGAGAAGAACCGACGAGCCTGAGGACCAGATCAAGGTTCATCCTCATGTTGCGGTGGTTAAAGATCTAGTTACTAATTATGTTTTAGATTCCAAAATACATTTTTGTGTTGTTTCCACTAACATTGTTACAACCAAGAATAAAGGCCCAATTTCAGGTACGCCAGTTTTATCGGTTAAGATAGGAGATCAGAATTATTACGGGCTATGTGATTTGGGATCGAGTGTTAGTGCCATTCCTTATTCACTCTATCAGGAGATCATGGGTGATATTTCACGCTGTGAACTTGAAGAGGTTGATGTTACTATTTATCTAGCAAACAAAGAAACTATATCTCCCATTGGATTTGTGAAAGATGTTGAAGTCCTATGTGGAAGGGTAAAGTATCATACCGACTTTCTAGTACTTGGTTCAGTACAAGATAGTTTTTGCCCTATTATCTTTTGTAGGCCTTTCCTCAGCACTTGTCGAGCTATAATAGATTGCAGGAAAGGTAAAGTTTATTTTGAATTCAATGGTGAGCCATATGAATTTAACTTTTCTAGTTCTCTAAGCAGCCTCATGGTACTGATTTACCAATAATGATAAAATTATCTAAGATATTGCTTCCATTGCTATTCCTCCTAATGATCCTTTGCAGCAATATATGGAAGACCATGAGAATGATATGCATATTGATGGTACGATTTAACGCCCCCTCGTTGGTTACGCAAAGTGGAAGGTTGAGATGTAGATAGCGGCAATTTCCCTTAGCGAAGATGCTAAGGTTGAGTATCGAACCAGTAGGACTCCAACAGATACAAGAAGGTGGTAAAGTGAACAATGGCGCCGTTCAAAACCGAGGTTGCTTACTTTCCCTGGACCTGCACACACAACAAATAACTTTGCTCCCAACGAGTACAGAGGAGTTGTCAATTCCTCCGGCCTTGTTCTTTACAAAGGATCAAACGCACAGGATAATAATGATAGTGATAGCAATGGAAAAGTAAATAAAGCAGTAAATAAATGGTGGGTGTAAACAGTATTGGAAATATGGACTGGGGTCCTGTGATGTTCACTAGTGATGTCTCTCTCCCAAAAGACGATAAAATATCCATGCGAGGTAAACAAATTATAGCTGGGCAATTGATAGGATTATATGTGCAAACCAATGCTAACTATGCTATAAAGAAAGAAAGAGGCTCAAAAGCATGGGCGGCACGCCAAGACAAGTATACTGAAATCCATCTGCATCTACCTACTAATCATCCTCCTTGAGATATCTATCCAGAACATCATGCTGGTATTAAGGTGTGAATCCCACCCAAAGTGTAAACTCAAAGCAACAAACAACTACATTAACGAACTTTGCGTAAAGTAAACAATCCTTGAACCCCGCAAGTACAAGCACCGTTGTTTTCCCCCTTGTGGCAACATCACATCCCCTAGACTCATGTTTCTGTCACTCAAGCTAGTCATCGGGGGCATGAACCCACAATCATGCATAACACTCCCTCTTGGAGTCACTACCTACTACTTGGCCAAAGCAATGAAAAACAACGGAGAACATGCAAGAATTACTCTAGAAACTAAATATAAAAGAGGAGAATCAAATATATTACTCAAACACAATCTGAACATAGTCTCATAATCCATCGGATCCCAGCAAACTCAACCTAGCAACAACAGAAATATTACATATGTGCCTCAATCATGTAGGGAAGCTCACGAGGTCTAATCCATGAAGAACAAAGAGGGGAGGAGAACATCACATAGCTACTGATCATAGACCCATGGTCCAAGGTGGACTACTCACGGTAATCCGGGAAGCATCCATGGTGGTGGAGAAGCTCCTAGTGCTCCCTATCTTGGAAGCGTGGCGGCGGCGGAGCGGAGGAGAGATCGCGAAAAAGGGTTCCTGTCTCGGGGGTTTTGCGTCACGGAGAATATATGGGCGAAGGGGGGCAGCCAAGGGGGCCACCTGGGGTCCAGGCGGCCCCCTGGGGCGGCCCCACCCTAGGGCGCGCCGAGAGGGCGCCTGGGGCCCTGGTGGGTCCCCACTGGCCCCCCCTCGGTGATTCCCGAAGCTTCCGAAGCGCTGATTTTTTATTGGATTTTTCCCGAATTTTTGGAGCAGTTTTAATATGGGGGAAACCTGAAATAGAATAACAGCAGAAAACAGGAACTGGCACTGGGGTGCACTGAGTTAATAAGTTAGTACAAATATGATCAAAAGTGTATTGAAGTTCATCAACAACATAGCAATATCACACAAAAGAGGCATGGAGCAATCAGAAATTATAGATACGTTTTGGATGTATCAACATCCCCAAGCTTAATTTCTGCTCGTCCTTGAGTAGGTAAATGATAAAAGCATAATTTCTGTGGTGACATGCAAACAACCATATAAGAACTTTTAAGTAAAGCAATCAAGGCATGTAATTCAATTCAAGTCATAACAGGCAAGAGTCTATATTTAGCATTGAAATAAGAAACATAAGAACATAAAGGTGCAAGATCTCTCGCTGTCCGTGACTCGAATGTCTCCAAATGGTGTTTGCATGCAAGAAAGGGGATAGGGATATACGAGAAAAAAAGTATTTTTGTGTTGAGAACTCAATCTATTAAAGTTTCACACTTGGTCTTCTTTGGAATCTTATCTTGACTCATCCCCAGACCATTAGCTAGGTACAAGTCGAAATGATCCACTCCTTTTCGACATTTTGAGCACGCATGCAATGGATGAGCGTAAGCAAGAAAGTTGACACTTAGGATGGCAAAGAGAGAATATGGTGGAGGAGGAAGACAAAAAGGTGTGAAAGTCTCACATCAATGAGGACAATCATAGGCGAGAGAAAGCCAAATGATAGATATGATGGGAGGAGTAGGGATTGCCATGCAAGAGATGCACATATGAGCTAAGGTAAGTGTAACAACCCAGATTTCACAAAAAATAAATTTTTTGTTTACGGTGTGAATTGTTTGATTGTCTGATTTGTTTGCGGTGTTTGCATCCGCGATTTATCGATCGGCGATTATTTTTCCCCCTCTTATCTTGTATCGGACAGAGACCGACCCTTGCCACCCTGACACTCGACATTTGCGACACCGGGTTTCGCCCGATCACCGTCGCGAAAACCGCACGAGACCAGCCGTAACCAACGGAACAAAAACCCCGTTTAATAATTAAATGAGTTATTTTTATAGCGCGCCGGAAAGTGTTCTCGGAATTGTTCCAGCGCGAGGTGAACGCCGCCAGCTCGACACGTTGATCGCGCAGTTCGAAGTTTTACCCGAATCGGAGGTCCTGCGGACCCCCGGCGGTCAGCAACATAAACACCGCGCGCGCGAGAGAAAAACCGGGGATATTTTTGCAAACTGCGAGCCACCTGGGCTATATAAAGACCACCACACTCCCACCTCTTTCTAGGGTTTCCCTAGCCACAAAATTGCAGCCACCCCCTCCACTTTGCCCCAAAAATTGTCCCATTTTTGCATTTTTATCCCCAAAATCCAAACCCTAGCCTCCCAGCGGATCTGGACTGTCAGATCCGGAGATCCAACGGCCCAGATCGGCTCTGGCTTCCACCAACCTCCTCTCTCCTCCCGTGGATGCCTCACCACCGCGCCGCCGCCTCCCGCAGCACGCCGGCGAGCGCCACCTCGCCAGGCCGCCGAGTCTCTCCTCCCCCGCGCCCCTTTCCTCCCTCCATCGTCTCCCTCTCATCCCCTCTGTCTCCCCTGCGCAGGGTCGCCGCCGATGGGAAGCCGGAGCTCGCCGCGCCATGGCTAGGGGGCAGCCTAGCCCGAGCTGCGCCGCCAGCCACCACCACCCGGATCCGGCCAGGGGTGGCTTGATCCGGCCCCTCCTCGCCGCCCCACACCCCGCGCCCCCTCCGTCGAGAAGCCGGAGCCCGCCGCTCGACGCCGGCGCGGCCAGGCGCCGTTTCCGCTGCTCGGCTCGGCTCGGGAACAGTTGGTGCGCCTCCAACCTCCAGGGCAAGGTGGGCCCGCCTGCCCCAGCCGAGGCCCAGCGCCAGCGCAGCCCAGCGCACCCCGAGCCCAGTCCTCCTCCCAGGCTGTTTGGGCTGAGCCCATGGGTGAGAACCGGCCCGTCCCTTTTATTTTTTTTCCGACTACCCTGCTGTAATTTTCTAAGTCTGGAAATATTGTTGCTGATTCAATTTTGCGAGTAGATTTGCGAGTAAACCGTAGCTCGGATGACGTTGCGCCCAAAAGGAAAATTGCTTAGAATTGTGTGTACTTCAGTTCATCTTTTGTGAGCATTTTGATTTGAGGTCATATTGATGGTGCAAATCTGTGTTGAAGTGGTCATCAGGCTGTTAAGTGCTACTAATTTCTGTTAAGTGTTGCTGCTATTATTTTATTGCAAGTTTGCTTGATGATTGTGACACATCCATGAGGCCTATTGCATTGATTCTTTTTTCATACTTTTAAGCATCATGTCTACTTCCATTACATGTATTTCATTGTCATGTTTGCATTCCTGGTCATAGTTATTTTTAGCTCCAAAGTTGCTATGCCACTGTTTTTGACAGCCACCTCCGTTTTTCACCAAGTCTATAACGTCACGATGCCATGTTGTTTGCTTAATATCTTTTGATCTGTTATGCCTATGACCATGATTCTTGTTTGTACCTGATCAAAATCATGCCTAGTTCATGCTCATATATTGCTATGTCATGTTGCTGCACTTTTGCATATAGTTTTTCTCCTGTTTATACAGCATAAAAATAACAGTTTCTGCCATGTTTCTCTGATTTTCACTAAGTCCTAGACCAGTAATGTTTTATTGCATTTTGCATGAGCTATAATTAGTTGTTCATGATGCCTTTTTGCATGATTCCTTTTGCCATGCCTTCCCTGCCATGTCTACTTTAGTTGCATATCAATTGTGAGCATGTTTGCATTCATTACCCTATTTATGCATTGCTCTAAAGTGTTCTTCCTAATGTTGGCAGATTGTGCCCGTAACTTGTATTGCTTGTATCTTTTTAACCGTAACTCCGTTTGGAGTGTTCTTTATATGTAACTTGATTAGTTTTTCGTGTACTTTGTGTTCATGCTATTGTTTTCTGCTGTTAACCAATCTAAAATATGGTTTAGGAAATACCAATACCAAATCCTTTAACCATCGTGAGACACTTAGTGATATGCCATGTTTAAGCTTGTGCCTCACTTAAATTGACTAGCATAGATAGTTTACCTTATGCTTCACCTCTTGCCATGTTTGAGTGCTATGCCATGCTTGAGTGAGATGCCATGTTAATAACCTTTGCTCACCTTGTGTAGCTAAATAACTTGAACCCTTGCTAAATGTGCGCTATCGTCGTGTGTGACGAGTACTCCACTTAACCTGTTAGTAATCGCTCTCGACGGTAGGTGCGATGTCTCGTGTTGCCATCTTGTTGATGCTTGCTCGTGTTTGCTTTGTAGTAATAGATGCTTGCTCGTCGATTTCTTTCCAGTGCTTACCGTCTTGTGTGCTTCCGCGGGTACCTCTCGGAGACGATGCGAGCTTGCGATCAACTACACCTTCGGAACCCGACTTATCAACAGGCAAGGACTATGCATTACTTATGATCCATTCTATTTCAACCAGCGGTTTGCATGCTAGTCTAGGATAGGTTCGATGTTTGATCCTACCACCTGTTTACAACCTCTTTCAAACCGATACAGCCATGTCCCCTCCCAGCAAAGCTTGTACTGCTATGTTACTATTGCTCGTTGCTCAGCCTCTGCTTAGTATGCATGCTTAGGATGCTACGATGTTACCCTATTACTCCTTGGTTTGGGCTATCACATTATTATATTGTTGTTGATGATATGATTATTATAATGTTGACTATACTCGACGAAGGATGGAAGGTCTAGGCTATCCCGCCCCGACGCTCTGTTCCATTTGAGTCACCTAGGATCCGAGTTCCGGGTATTGGTTTTAAGACTGAGCGTGCCTAACCACGTATGTGATTTTATGGTGTCCCCTCTTCTTACCTACCTAGCTTCAAACATTTCCTGTGGTGGCCCAAGCTGATTTACCATTTGAAACCGTGTGTGTGCTGGTCGGCCGCCAGTAGTTTTCAAACCAACCCGGACCAGTGAGGACATGGTTCCTTGCTGGCCCATCATGACTGGCTGAGGACCCGGACTCATGTGAGATTAACCGGCAATCCAAACCTGGAGTCATACGGTAGAGACCAGATCGAGAGCGCGGCCGGCTCCTGAGATGGATGTCGACTCACCGGGGGCCACCCGGATTTGTTCGTTTTTAGTTAGAGGGACCTGTCGTTTCGGATCTCTCGGAACTAAACCATAAAATGGTTGCCTGTGATGGGTAGAAACTGAGAGAGATGGGCGTGCGTGCGGAGCCTTGTAATGGGCAGTTGGTACACCCCTGCAGGGTTAAATCTTTTCGTGAAGCCGTGTCCACGGTTATGGACGACTTGGAACCTACGTCTTGCTCATAGATAACATCAACTGAATCATAACTATAATTTGATCAATGTGTGTGTGTGCCTTGACTGCTTCTTCTTCGTCGGGACGCGAAGAGGAGGACAAGGATAGGATAGGTGTTATGCATGCGTAAGTAGGTGGATAGCAAGACTTGTTGGAGGCGATTCCTCATCGAATGCTTGGCTTCTTACCTTACTCTCTAGATCGTTAGCCACTTCATAAATGCTAGTGCGGCAGCAACCTCACCACTTACCCCATCCTTACCGTAAACTACTAGTTGTCCTAGAATGACGAGTGATGAAGTCCTTGCTAGGTCAGTTGGCCACTACAGTTGGATGCTGAGTACCTCTGTACTCATGATACTAGCCCCAAACTATTTTCAGGGTTCTTGATCGACAACAGGTATGGTGATCGACGTTTCACGTGGAAACTCGACGACGACTAGTTAGGCGGATCCCGGCGGAGGGCCTGGACCCGTGTGGTTATGGGGATCGATGATTTTCTATTTGCCACTAGGCATTTGATTGTAGTCAATACTCAGACATGTATCTTTCGATGATATATTGTATTAAGGCAGTTGTATGCCGATTGTATGAGATGTCGTATCCTTGTATCTGTAATGGTGTGATATCATGTTGGAAATCCGGGGCATATGGCTTTGTCATATGTCGCGATGGGACCGATATTTGCTTCGTCCCCGGATCTGGGTGGAAACACCTAGATCTGGAACAGTACCGCATATAGGGCCTTACAGTAAGCTCTCCAATGGAACTAGTGGGGGTGCATCCAACTTGCTTGATCAAGAAGACCTAGAGCTCATTTGAGGAGGCTCATCATTGGAATATACAAGCCAAGTTCTATAGTGTGAAGGTCCCCACATAGCTATATGCATGAATGATAATCTCTATGGAGTACAAGATATAAGATGGAGTATGAGTGTGGATCTCTCAAATGGAATAGTAGTGTGCCCCCTTCTCTCTTTTTATTTCTTTTTCTCTTTTTTCTCTTTTTTTGTATTTTTTTTGGTGGCCTCAATGGCTCTTTCTATTTCTCTCATTTGTCCTCTTTGAGATCTTTTGATTTTTTCCTCTTCGGGATCTTTTGATTTTTTGCTCTTTGGGATCTTTTCCTCACTTTAAGGGAAACACTCTATATATTACAAGAAGTATAGAAGATCTTTCACACTTTACAAAAGTACTCATATCATAAAGAAAATGTAACTATCATGATGTATGCAAATATATGCCTCTGCCAGGGTAGCAGGATATGCAATGATACTAGCGCGTCATTTAGCAATGATTAGGGCAAGGCCCAACAAGTATGCGGCTCATCGATCAAGAAAGTAGCATGTATGACATGAAGATCAAGTCATGAGAAGGTGGATGTTGCATGGCAATGTATCTCGGAAAGGCTATGGAAATGCCTTGATAGGTAGGTATGGTGGCTGTTTTGAGGAAGGATATAAGGGGGTTTATGATGATAGAGTGTATCATGCCAAGGGTTTGGATGTACCGGCGAAGGTGGACGCCAACTCTCGGAGTGAGAAGAAGGCAATGCACGACACAGGAGAGGCTAGAAAAATATGGGAAGGTGGAAGTGTCAACTTTCGAATACTCACATTAGTCCGAAGAACTCATGCACTTATTATCGGTAACTCTCAATCTAATAAGGAGGTTTCACAAAGATATGAGTACCCCGAGGAGGAGTGTATGGGGGTTTGGTTATCCTTGCGCATCCTCGACTCATAGTACGTGAGTGTACTGTAATATTCGATCCCTCCAAAGAGTAGTGATCCATCTAGTAGCTAAAGTTCTCAACTAATTTTGTAAATTTTGAAAATAAACACGGATTGCCCAAAATACGACATCTATCACTAATAGGCTAAAGCTCTTGACACCAAAAGTCCAAACATTACTCAAAGCAATACCTCAAAACTATTGCAAGTTACTACTAAAAAAGAATAGCAACCTCAATTACCTACTTCAAGACACAAAACTCAGTGCAACATGCAAACTCTCTAAACAAGATAGACATGGAAACTCAAGAGAGTTCTAGCAACAAACTAAAAAAAAGATCTTAAAAAGATAAACATGAAAACTAAGAGCTAAACATGACAGTAGCTATGAAAAAGATAAAGAACACTCACAGCAAAGATAAGCATGAAGAATCCTATGTTGTGTTCTAAATTTTGAAAGTGGAGCGTGTTTCTCTCCCACACAAAGAAAGCTGGGTTCTAACTTTTTATGAACAGCAAGAAAAGCTAAAGAAAACTAAAAATAAAACCTAAGAGCAAGACGCTCCAAGCATAGCACATAACGCATGAAGTGATAAAAATATAGTGAAACGAGAGACGAACTGATAATTGTTGATGGAGAAGGGGATGCACGGGGGCATCCCCAAGCTTAGTCGCTTGAGTCTTCTTGAATATTTCTTGGGGATGCATGGGGTCATCCCAAAGATTGAGCGCTTGACACTCCTGAATCTTCTTTCATCATCTTCCCTCGCACACTTGAAAACTCCCTTCATACATAACTCATCATAATCTGATTAGCGAGGTTAGTACCCATAATAAAATATCTTTTTCTCTACTGGAAATAAGGATATTCTTGAAGAGCTACTGTTTCTTAAGATTTCCAAAAAAATTGCAAAGAAAAAGCAAGCTTAAGGTTTGCAAAATGAAGAAAAGGCAAAACAGGACAGAATCTGTGAAAAAAAACCCAGCAGGTAGTAAAGAATTTTTTAGGGATACTTCTGCAACTCAAATAAAAAAACTCAGAACATACGAAAGTTCCTTAATTGTATAGAGCACGCTGTGTAAACAAATCAGCTCAAAAACATGAACTGGGATTTTTCTGTGATTTTTTCAGTCACGAGGACAGAATATGTTTTCTGGACAGCATGTCACAACTTTCACTTCCGCTGTCAAAGAGGCTATAATTGGCACAAAGCTTGAAAAGTAAAGATACAATGATGTTGCTACAGTAGTAACAATCATCAAGACCACTAAAAACAGAAGGAAAACAAAAAGGAAATCCTAAATTCATTGCGGGCTGCCTCCCGAAAGCGCTTCTTTAAAGCCATTAGCTAGGCTTAATGCAATAGATCAAGTCTTTTCAAGAAAATAACCAGCCTGTGTGACGGACTCAAAAGGCAACTTAATCTTTTTCCTAGGGAAGTGTTCCATACCTTTCTTGAGAGGGAATTGGAATTTTATAATCCCTTCTTTCATATCAATAACATCACCCACGGTGTGAACAAAAGGACGTCCCAAAATAATTGGACAAGAAGGTTCACATTCAATGTCCATAATAGTAAAATCAACGGGAACATAATTGTCATTGACAATGATAAGAACATCATCGATCTTCCCCAAAGGTTTCTTTATGGAAGAATCGACAAGACGAACACCAAAAGAACAAGGATCAAAAGGTTTCAATTCAAATATATCATACATTCTTTTGGGCATACGGAGGTACTAGCTCCAACATCACATAAAGCATAGCAAGAGAAGTTATTCAACTTAATTTTAATCATAGGATGCCAACCATCTTGTAGCTTTCTAGGTATGGAGTCTTCTACCCTAAGATTCTCCTCCCTAGCTTTAATGAGAGCATTAGTGATATGCTCCGTGAAGGCAAGATTAAGTGTGCTAGTGTGGGGGTCTCTAGACATCTTGTGAAGGAAACGAATAACTTTAGAAAGGGTGCAATTATCAAAATCAAGGTCACTACTATCAATTAATGTGGTAGTGGTGTCCTTTAGGCTCACTTGTTTGGTAGATTCTATAGTCATAGGAGTTTCTTCTTCTACGGTTGAGGTCATATCATCACCATTAGTAGGTCCTATGGGACTAGGGGTGCATTGGGTGCTAATAGTTTGGATATCCTCAACAACATGGATAGTAGCAATGGTATGGTGTGTAGGAAGGCTCTTAATTCTATCTTCTTCCTCCTTTTATCTAGCCCATCTCTCTTTAAGTTTAGCCATCATCCTAATGTTCCCATAGTTGTTGGAGGGGAACGGTCTAGGATTGCTACCAAAATTACTCCTATAAGCATTGTTATTGAAGTTGTTTCTAGAGATAAAATCCACATCTACTTGATCTTGAGAAATCAAAGAATTTAAAGGAACATCATGAGGATCAATAGGAGATTGCTTGGTAAGTAGAGACATAATCAAGTCAACTGTTTCATTTAGGGAGCTCTTTCGGTGTGCCATTGGGAATAATTGGTCATCATCTCATCGAGTAGTTTTGTGGCAGCACCAAGGGTAGTTGACATAAAGGTTCCTCTCGCGACCAAATCTAAGCAAGTTCCGCGAGGTAAAGTTCAAGCCTGCATAAAAAGTATGGATAACCATCCAAGTAGTCAAACCATGCGTAGGGAAATTCTTAACAAGAGATTTCATGCGTTCCCAAGGTTGGGCAACGTGTTCATTATCCAATTGCTTAAAATTCATAATATTACTCCTCAATTGGATAATCTTAGCAGGGGGTAGTACTTCCCAATAAAAGCATCCTTGCACTTATCCCAAGAATCTATGCTATTCCTAGGCAAGGATTGAAACCAGATTTTAGCTCCTCCTCTCAAGGAGAAAGGAAAAAGCTTAAGCTTAACAATATCACCATCTACTTCTTTGTACTTTTGCATATCACAGAGATCAATAAAATTATTTAAGTGCAAAGCAGCGTCATCTCCAGCACCGGAGAATTGATCTTTCATAACAAGGTTCAACAAAGCAGGTTTAATCTCATAAGAACGTGCTGAAGTGGCAGGTGTAGCAATAGGAGTGCAGATAAAGTCATTGTTGTTGTGACTAGTGAAGTCACACAACTTGGTGTTCTCGGAGGAACCCATAGTAGCAGCAAGCAAGATAACTATTTTTTTGATTTTTCATAAAGGACACTAAAGCAAAAATTGAAAAGTAAACTAACAAGACTAAAACGAAAAGATAAAAGATAGTGTGCAACTCCCCTATCTTTAAGAGTGGAGTCCCCGGCAACGGCGCCAGAAATTTCTTTTGATGGTACGATTTAACGCCCCCTCGTTGGTTACCCAAAGTGGAAGGTTGAGATGTAGATAGCGACAATTTCCCTTAGCGAAGATGCTAAGGTTGAGTATCGAACCAGTAGGACTCCAATAGATACAAGAAGGTGGTAAAGTGAACAATGGCGCCGTTCACAACTGAGGTTGCTTACTTTACCTGGACCTGCACACACAGCAAATAACTTTGCTCCCAAAGAGTACAGAGGAGTTGTCAATTCCTCCAGCCTTGTTGTTTACAAAGGATCAAACGCACGGGATAATAATGATAGTGATAGCAACGGAAAAGTAAACAAAGCAGTAAATAAATAGTGGGTGTAAACAGTATTGGAAGTATGGACCGGGGTCCTATGATGTTCGCTAGTGATGTCTCTCTCCCAAAAGACGATAAAATATCCATGCGAGGTAAACAAATTACAGCTGGGCAATTGACAGCATTATGTGCGCAAACCAATGCTAACTACGCTATAAAGAAAGGAAGAGGCTCAAAAGCATGGGCGGTACGCCAAGACAAGTAGACCGAAATCCATCTGCATCTACCTACTAATCATCCACCTTGAGATATCTATCAGGAACATCTCGTTAGTATTAAGCTGTGAATCCCACCCAAAGTGTAAACTCAAAGCAACACACAACTGCATTAAAGAACTTTGCATAAAGTAAACAATCCTTGCACCCGCAAGTACAAGCACCATTGTTTTCCCCCTTGTGGAAACAACACATCCCCTAGACTCATGTTTATGTCACTCAAGCTAGTCATCGGGGGGCAGGAACCCACAATCATTCATAACGCTCCCTCTTGGAGTCACTTCCTACTACATGGCCAAAGCAATAAACAGCAATAGAGAACATGAAAGAATTACTCTAGAACATAAATATAAAAGAGGAGAATCAAATATATTACTCAAACACAATCTGAACATAGTCTCATAGTCCATCGGATCCCAACAAACTCAACATTGCAACAGAAGAAATATTACATATGTGCCTCGATCATGTAGGGCAGCTCACGAGGTCTAATCCATGAAGAACAAAGAGGGGAGGAGAACATCACATAGCTACTGATCATAGATCCATGGTCCAAGGTGGACTACTCACGGTTCATCCGGGAAGCATCCATGGTGGTGGAGAAGCTCCCGGAGGTGGTTCCTCCCTCAGGCAGGGTGCCGGGAAGAGGTCTCCTGGTGATCCCGATCTTGGAAGCGCGGCGGCGGCGGACCAGAGGATAGATCGCGAAAAAAGGTTCTCGGGGGTTTTGCGTCATGGAGAATATATGGGCGAAGGGGGCAGCCAGGGGGGCCACCAGGGGTCTAGGGGGACCCCTGGCGCGGCCCCACCCTAGGGCGCGCCGAGAGGGCGCCTGGGGCCCTGGTGGGTCCCCTCTGGCCCCCCCTCGGTGATTCCAGAACCTTCCGAAGCGCTGATTTTTTATTGGATTTTCCCGAATTTTTGGAGCACTTTTAATATGGGGGAAAATCTGAAATAGAAAAACAGCAGAAAATAGGAACTTGCACTGGGGTGCACTGAGTTAATAAGTTAGTCCAAATATGATCAAAAGTGTATGGAAGTTCATCAACAACATAGCAATATCACACAAAAGAGGCATGGAGCAAGCAGATATTATAGATACGTTTTGGACGTATCACATATGCAAGAAAGAAATGAGTTAGATGAAATATTCTCGAGGAAAACTGCTATCCTGAAGCACAACCTTCCGGTTGAACCTTTAGGAATCCTTGCACAACCCAAAGAAGACCCAGTGTTTGATCTCAAACCACTTCCTGATACGCTCAAGTATGCTTATTTAGATGAAAATAAAATATATCATGTTATTATCAATGCTAACCTTTCAGGATTTGAAGAAGAGAGATTATTGGAGACACTTTGTAGACACTGTGGTGCCCTTGGCTATACCCTTGATGACCATAAGGGGATTAGTCCATCAATTTTCCAGCATACTATCAATCTCGAGCCTGATGCTAAACCAGTTGTTGATCATCAACGACGGTTGAACCCAAGGATGAAGGACGTGGTTAGGACTGAAATTCTCAAGCTTCTAGCCGCAGGTATCATCTATCCTATAGATGATAGTAAATGGGTAAGTCCAGTTCATTGTGTTCCTAAGAAAGGAGGTATGACTGTTGTTCCTAATGATAAAAATGAACTAATACCTCAAAGAGTTGTCATTGGATACAGAATGTGTATTGATTACAGGAAGTTAAACAAGGCAACCAGGAAGGACCATTACCCGCTTCCCTTCATCGATCAAATGCTAGAGAGGTTGTCCAAAAACACCCACTTTTTCTATCTCGACGGGTACTCTGGCTTCTCTCAAATTCATGTCAATAATGCCGATCAAGACAAGACCACTTTCACGTGTCCTTACGGTAATTATGCTTATAGGCGTATGCCTTTTGTTTTATGTAATGCATCTGCTACTTTTCAGAGATGCATGTCTTCTATTTTTCATGGTTTCTGTGAGGAGATTGTGGACGTCTTCATGGATGATTTCTCTATCTATGGAACTTCCTTTGACCATTGTCTCCACAATCTTAATAAAGTTTTGCAGAGATGCGAGGAGACAAATTTAGTTCTAAACTAGGAAAAGTGCCACTTCATGGTTAACGAAGGGATCGTCCTTGGTCACAAGATTTCCGAGAGGGGAATTGAAGTGGACAAGGCGAAGATTGAAGCTATTGAAAGAATGCCCTATCTAAGGGACATCAAAGGGATTCTTAGTTTTCTCGGTCATGCTGGTTTCTATAGAAGATTTATTAAAGACTTTTCTATGACTTCAAGACCCCTCACTAATATTCTCCAGAAGGATGTTCCTTTTGTATTTGATGAAGATTGTAAGGGAGCCTTCGAAGTTCTTAAGAAAGCTTTAATAACCGCTCCTATAGTACAACCACCTGATTGGAAATTGCCCTTTGAAATTATGTGTGATGCTAGTGATTTTGTTGTTGGAGCTATTTTAGGACAAAGGGTTGATAAGAAGTTGAATGTTATACATTATGCTAGCAAAACCCTTGATAGTGTTCAAAAGAATTATGCTACTACTGAGAAGGAATTCTTAGCAGTAGTCTTTGCTTGTGATAAGTTTAGGCAGTATATTGTTGATTCTAAAGTTATTATTCATACTGACCATGCTTCCCTTAAGTATCTGATGGAGAAGAAGGATGCCAAACCAAGGCTCATCAGGTGGGTACTCCTTCTTCAAGAATTTGACTTGCAGATTGTCGATAGGAAATAAGCAAACAATCCGGTGGCGGATAATCTTTCAAGGATGGAAGATATACCGCATGATCCCATTCCAGTCAACGACAGCTTTCCAAACGAACAACTAGCTGTTGTAGTAGTACAATCTCTCTCCGATCCTTGGTTTGCAGATTATGCTAATTTTATCGTTGCAAAGTTTTTGCCTCCAGGTTTAACATTTCAGCAAAGAAAGAACTTCTTCCACGATTTGAGGCATTACTTTTGGGATGACCCTCATCTTTTTTTTTTGAATTTTAAGACTGTGAAGCATGAGCTCCACATTATTTTATTGCATGAGAGAACCAAAAGTTCTCAAAGAATAATACATGAAAATACAGGTAGGAAAAGTAAAGACAAGAAAGTAATCTAAAACTACCCTATTCTAATGCAAAGAATTAATCCAAGAAAGCAACCTAGTTTTAGGATCTTCCCAAAATCTATGTGAAAGCAGGGTGATATCATGGTCAAAGTGACTTCTCCAGGAACGAAAAGAAGCTCTCTCATTCCTGAAGGTCTTTCCATTTCTGACTATACAAATACACCAAGCAGCTGTAAGCATCACTTGCATGAAGAAAGGCTGGCAAAAAGAGCCTCTGGCCTGCTGTAAGCAGGAGTGTAAAGATCCATTAGCCCCCCAGGTGATTTGCAAATAGTTCCTGACTCTACAGCTGAAGTTGCAATTAAAGAACAGATGTAATCTGTCTTCCAGATCATGAGTGAGGCAAAGGACACAAGAGTTGTCCTCATGAGGTGATCTCTAGTGTCTTCTGAAAAAAAGATCCCTAGTGTTCAATCTGTCATACAGCAGAAGCCAACCAAAGACTTTGATCTTCATGGTACATTTCCTCTTCCAGATCCAGGAGCAAGACTGATCATCTAGGATATTAGTATGAATAATCTTGTAAAACCCCTTGGCAGTGTAACCATGTTTACCAGGCCAGCTCCAAGAATCCTGAGCCTGAGGGTATCTCTGAAGACCATTTAACCAATCTCTGATAATGAAGTATTCAGAAGCAGCTTGTTGTGAGAGAGGCAAATAAAACAGATGAGACTCATCCTCCATGCTCAGAAAATCTTGAACAGAAAGTTTGTCATCCTTCACAAAGGAGAAAAGATGAGGCAATCTGTCCCTCAGAGATCTGGAGGAGCCATTGATTTTCCATCAATCAGACCAAAAAAGGCAAGAGCATCTAGCATTGACCATGACAGAGGCCACATGTCTATATAGGTCATTCATCTTGAACACATCTTTCCACCAAAAGGATCCACAAAGAACAATTGCATGGGGAACATTGCCACTGTAATAGGTGTTCCAGATAAGTGAGACCCAAGGAATATTTTCCTTATTATAAAACTTGTGCAAATTCTTTAGTAGTAAAGCTTTGTTTTGCAATTGCAGGTTGATGATTCCCAGCCCTCCTTTCTTCTTAGGCCTGCATACTAACTCCCAAGCAGCAAGAGATTGTCTAGGAGTATCAGAATTACCTCTCCATAGGAATTGTCTCTGAATTCTTTCTAGCTGCTTGAATATACCCTGAGGAATAGCTAGACTGAAAAGGTGATAAATTGGCATGGAGGATAAAACAGAATTTAGCAATTGTATTCTGGCACCTTGATTCAGCATAGCAGAACTAGCATATAGTCTTCTTTCCACCCTGTCAACCAAAGGCATTAGGTACTGAATTTTTGGCCTGGTAGTACCAAGAGGTAACCCAAGGTATGTGAAAGGCATCTGACCAAAGGAGCAGTCAAAAACCTCAGCCAAGTGAGCAGTCAAAGTCTCATCAACATTTAGAGAGATCAGGGATGATTTATTAAAGTTGACTTTGAGCCCAGTGGAAGCATGGAACCTGATAACCATTTCCTTGATTGCCAACAACTGAGCTTCATCAGCATTAACCACCATGATTGTATCATCAGCATACTGGATGATGGGGTAATTAGGATCATGGGATGGAATAGGCAGTGTCAGGATTTGATCATGAAGCATTTTATTGACTACTGATTGTAGAAGATTAGCAGCCAGCACAAACAGGAGAGGGGACACATGATCTCCCTGCCTAACCCCTCTTTTGTAGTAGAACTATTTACCAGGCACACCATTCAACAAAATACATGAAGATCCAGAGCCCAGAATATGTTTGATCCATCTGATCCATTTCTGACAAAACCCCTTGTGTTCCAAAACCTGAAGAACAGCAGCATGCTCAATGGTGTCAAAAGCCTTTGCAAAATCCAGCTTTAGAATTAACAATGGTCTTTGTGAAGGCTTGCATTGATGGATATATTCAAAAGCCCATGCTAAACAATCCTAAATGGACCTAGACTGAAGAAATCCATACTGATTCAAGTGGATACACTGAAGAATAACCTTCTGAAGTCTATTGGCAAGTAGCTTTGTGAGAAATTTCAGGCAGGTATTAGTCAGACAGATAGGCCTAAAATCATTTGAACAGACAGGTGCCAACATTTTTGGGATCAAGGCAATTAAAGAACCATTGAGGCATTCCAACTTGAGAGTTCCATCAGCAAACTGTGAGATCAAACTCATGAATCAGATTGGATGATAGGCCATCATTTCTTTAGGAATAGGCCATTGAAAGCATCATGCACAGGAGCTCTATCCACAGGAAGATCTTTAATAACCTCATTGATCTCAGCTTGGGTGAAAGGGGAAGCCAGTTCCTGCAAACCTTTCACATTGGAAATTAGCTCAGGGAGACTGAACTCCATTTGAATGCCTTGGGAAACCCCCATTCTGCTTTTGTAAGCACTCCACAGCAGGTTGTCCATCTTTTCATGATTAGTGATAACTGAACCATCAGGAGCATGCAGTGAGGAGATGGAGTTTTTCCACATTCTTTCAGAAGCCATGGCATGGAAGAATTTTGAATTCTCGTCCCCCACTTTGATATCTCTGATAGTACATCTCTGCCTCCAATATAAAAACTGAAGCCTGAGAAGTTTTACATGGGGTGATTTTAAAATTTGCCTGAAGTTGAATTCAGGTCTAGTTAAAGGCCTAATTTCCTCCAGAGTGTCAAAGGCCAACACAACCTGAGAGCACTTCAGAATGACCTTCTTAAGAGAAGCCATATTGGATGCCCATTTTTTAGGGCATATCTGAGCCTTTTAAATTTCTTGGACAAAGTGGTAGCAGCAGAATTGGCCATCACTAGAGCACTCTAAGAATTTTGCACATACCATAAAGCCAGGCAGCTCAGCCCAAAAAATATCAAACCTGAAGAGATTACTCTTGGGGATAGATGTATCAATGGACACAATATAGGGCACATGATTAGATGAGGTCTTGCCCATGGGTAAGACAATAGTGTTTGGGTAAGCAAAAAATCCAAGAGTTGGATGTAAAAAACCAATCAAGTTGTTCCAATAATGGATCATCCTGCATGTTAAACCAAGTATATGCTCTGCCTTTGAGGGGTAACTCCAAAATCCCAAGATTCCCAATGATCTCATTGAACAAGAAAATATCATTCAGATCACCAACAGGCCTGTTTCTGTTCTCCAAGGATATGATGAAATTGAAAGTCCCCTAGTAGTAGCCAGTTTTCACCATCAGGGATAGAGATGCCATATAACCATTATACAAACTCATCCCTCAGAGGACCCTGATAAGGCCCATAGACTGAGACCAAAGTCTAAACTTCAGCATTATGGACAGAGGTGAAAGAGATAGTAATGCCAAAACGGTTGGACTCAGCAAGAATCCCATTGAACATGGAGGAACACCAGACCACAATTTTCCCACCAGAGCCCCCCACAGAAGGGGAAAAGCAAAGTTATTAAATCTGCAAGGAAAAAAGTTTCTAACCAGTCGAAGATCAAAAGATTCACATTTAGTTCCTTGTAGACAAATAATGGAACAACCACTTTCATCAATTTTACCACGCACACCCCGCTGCCTCTCATCAGAATTCAAACCACGCACATTCCAGCACATAACACGCCAATTACGATAATGAGTACTATTCATAATTAAAGATATGATTTACGGCAAAATTCATGTCTGCATAACAGACATGAAAGCATCCAGTGCTGACAGACCAAAATACCCAGACAGTTGTCCACAAGTTCAGACATAACATGAAACCAGAACTACTACACCACTCCCACACATGAAAATTAAAAGGCGTATTAATCATGATGAACATCCGGTTTATTGGCAGTGGACGGCCCAGCCATAAGCTGGACGTGGTGAGGTCTTCTGGAGCAATGCCAATGGGAGACGCCAAGATCCTGCATTGCCCGGATAGGGGTGGGTGGAGGGATGTGAGCCTCATCTTCAGACTGTGGAGCACTGGGAGCTTGCAGTCTTGGTTTCATGTCACGTGGCTGCCTCAAAGGGCTGGGCTTCATAGGAACTGCAGAGATAGGCTTGAAACCAGACTTCTTGGCACAGCTCCTGGTGATCCTACGCGTTGAAAAATCTTCCTCATCACGCACCAAAGGAGGGCGATTGCGGCGCTTCTTGCCCACAGTGGGATCCTGGGCGGCAACAAACTGAAGAATAGGCACTGAAGAAGGAAAAGTGATGGGGGTTACAGACACGGTACTATCCACAAGATGAGGCTGAGAAAATTCAATTCTCAAAGGCTTAGGGTGCAGCACCTGGCCCTCTTCAGCGATCCAATTCTGGAGTTGCAATAACCAATCACCATTAGGTGGAAGTAACGATGGGAGCATGCTGACACCTTTAGGGATAAACCTTGCACTAATAGTGGGAAGTAGATCACGCATAGATCTTTCCAGGATCATCTGAGGAGGAAGCACTGCTCCAAACTGAACACGTTCCACAATTTCCTGAATTGGATCAAGGACAATCCATGACTTGCGGCTGGTATGGTACAATTTCCCGGTCCTCAGCATTATAGACTGGCTCCTGAACCTCCTGGCGAACATGCTCCACGTGAGGTGCCTAAACTTCTATCACATCTAATTCAGACGAGGTACTAGAGCCCAAAGAAATATTGATCTCATTTGAATTCTGATCCTGTGGGGGCATATCATCTTGAACCACATGTTCATTCTCAGCTGCCTCCTCTGCATTCTAGGCAGGACAGCCAGCATCCTCTTCAGGTGCAACATCATTGTTGCCATGTTCCTGTTGTTGTTGCATTGCCCCTTCATTACAGCCCAAAGCAGGGTATGGTGGAGCACCCCAAACAGGGGCAAGTGGTGGTGAATGACCTGGCATGGGATGTGAGTTTTCGTCAAGTGGCATGGAATCTTCATCCGCAGGCAGGACAGCATCAGCAAAATTGGTAGTGAGGATATAAATAGGTGCAGTCCAGGAAACCATCGTGCCTCCCCATGGAGCAAATTCCTGAAAGACCACATCACGCGGCACCATAGCATTTTCAAGGCAAGAGGCATGAACCAGAGAGCAGACCATGCGCCTGTCAGTGTGATCCCACTCGATAAACTGACCAAAAGTACCAATACCTTCAGATAAGTAACGAGTATTTCTGTAATCCAGGGGGACTCCAATAAGCATGAGCCATCCAGTGTGGTGCCCATGGATAGCCCTAAACCCTTCTCCTTCATTATGCGGAATGAATCTAACAAGAAACTCATCTCCATCTTCATCAAAACCAAGTGCAAAACGGTGCATGCTGAACAAAAGATGTCCGAACAACCGTATTCTCTACTTCAAACAGGCCTACCCCCTGAAACCAAGTCTGGGCGGAGGGAACAATCACCTGAAGCTCATGGGTGAGAAAGTGCAGCACTTGTTCTCGTCTGACGCCGACCAAGTGCGCTGGCGGCGGCGGCTCAACAATCTCCATCATGTAGTTCTCATGCATCCGGGGAGGCGGCTGTGAAGCAGTGTAGAACGTCTGAGGAAATCTCTCGGGGCCCCCATCCACAATGTCATGGCCAGCAGGAAGGAATCGACAATGATCTAGCTCAAAGTTGTCCATGGACTCAGTGGAGCACTGCGGCGAACTAGACGGTGGAGCACTGCGAGGCGTATCAGGGGAGCAAGGTGGCGATGAGGAAGGAACAGGGGAGCCCGGCGTCGCTTATATTGGGGCTTTCTGCTTGAGGGAAAGAGCGTATCTACGGTGAAACCGAACCGTCGGGAGAGGATAAAGCTGAGGCTCGACTCCCAAAGGTTTTTTATGGGACTTTGGGCACCCAAATAGGAGATGCATTGATGATGTCTAGACACTCTTTTTTAACGTGACCGGACCGGAAGCCCAGTCTGCAACACACCCGGTTAGTACATGCGTCCGTTGCATGGCCCATTCTAATGCAATTTTGGCAGTCCCAGAAACTAGCGGCCATCTCCTCAATCATCTCATCAAATCTTTTTAATTTCTTAACTGCCTCTTTAGGTGAAGGAAAATTAACAGAAGAATCACAATCAGAATCATAGTCCACCAACCGGATCAAAGGAGATTGTGGTGTCCCGTTCTCATCCGTAGTCAACCCAGACATACCATCCCTATATTCCATCTCCACATCAGTTATATTTTGCCCGGAACTATAATCCAAAGATAAGGAATGTGATCCCGAAGAATCTGGGTGAGGCTCAACAGACTCCGAGCAAAAAGGAGAACAGAAAAATTACCAAACTGAATCGCTGGCCGGATGGCCGGTGGCGGTGGCGGCGAGGGAGGGCTAGCATGAACTGGTGTGTTGACATGAAGGTGTGAGATTTCATGACGAGTAAAAGAATAACCAGCTTCAAGGACTGTTTGTGTGTCCCTTCCCATAGGGAGAAAACGATATCCCTTACAGGCTTCATAATTCATGAAGGTTGCAAATTTCACCTTCTTGTTCTTGGAGGCCGGGGACTTGATCGCCGATTTGGGTGGAGATTTCTCCATAGCAGCTAAACCTAGTCTGGCACGGCGTTTGGAGGGACTAACTAGAGTCCATTCCTTATCACATTCCACTTTCCAACATCTAAATTCATTCTTCCAATCAGGACCACCATTACCCCAAAGATGAAACAAACAGTGAAACTTAGGGCAAACAAAAGTCTTCTGATGATAGATGAAAAAAACCAACGTCCTTGCAAGATACATGAAAGCCATAAACCCGATCTTGCAAGTGAAAAATCTTAAGTTGGGAACAAAAACCTCCAATGGCAGCTTCCAACGCCAAACTGACGGTATCTTCATCCAAACGAAAAGAGTGTCGCACAAAAGATACCACCAGTGTAAAATGACCAGAGTCATCGGGGTGTACCGTGTGTTTGAAGAGACAATGAACATGTTTCACCAAATTGATGCCGGAGGCAAAGTCTATGCCCAAGGAGATAGATGCATGGACCACCATAAAATGAAGATCAGTCGATGCAGAAGAGAGCGGCAATGAGGATGGTGGGAGCCGGCGTCAAAACTCCCGGATGGACGTGGAGATCGCCGGCGATGAGGTGGCGGCTAGGGTTAAGGGGGTGGGAGCGGGGTGGGAGCCATACCTGTTACCGTTGTTGTCTATCGACCCTCATCATTTCAAAGAAGGTCCGGACGGGATCGTGAGAAGTATACTGGAACACGAGCAGAAGTACATTCTCAGACAATATCACGATAGTCCCTATGGAGGACATCATGCTAGTGAGAGGACCGCACATAAGGTTCTCCAATCAGGTTTTTATTGGCCTACTCTCTTTAAGGATGCTAGAAATTATGTTTTATCTTGTAATAAGTGTCAGAGAGTTGGTAATATTTTTATGAGAAATGAATTGCATATGAATTACTCTCTAGTGATTGAGCCTTTTGATTGCTGGGGTTTTGATTTTATGGGTCATTTTCCTCCTTCAGACAAGTACACTCACATTTTAGTAGTTGTTGATTATGTAACCAAGTGGGTTGAAGCACTCCCCACTGAGAGTGCTGATCACAAGACATCTTTGAAAATTCTCAAGGATGTAACTTTTCCTAGGTTTGGTGTACCAAGGTACCTCATGACTGATGGAGGATCACACTTCATGCATGGAGATTTTAGAAAAGCTTTAGCCAAGTACGATGTCAATCATAGAATTTCTTCACCGTACCATCCTCAAACTATTGTGCAAGTTGAGCTCACCAATAGAGAGATCAAGTTGATCTTGCAAAAGACAATTAACAGTTCTAGGAAGGACTGGTCAAAGAAGTTAGGAGATGCTTTGTGGGAATATAGAACTGCTTACAAAAACCCCCATGGGCATGTCTCCCTATAAGATGGTCTATGGCAAAGCTTGCCATTTGCCATTAGAGTTAGAACACAAAGCTTTCTAGGCTGTTAGAGAGCTTAATGCTGACCCAAAATTAGCTGGTGAAAAGCGTCTCATGAACTTGAATTCTCTAGATGAGTGGAGAAGTGAAGCTTACAAGAGTGCTAAAATGTTCAAGCAAAATGTAAAGAAGTGGCATGATAGAAGGATTTTTGAAACGTGAATTTAATGTTGGTGATAAAGTTTTTTTGTGTAGATCTCGTTTCAGGTTTTCTCTAGGTAAATTACTTTCCAGATGGGAAGGGTCATTTCATATCGAGGAAGTCTACCGCTCCGGTGCAATTAAGATTAACAATTTTGACGGAACCAAACCTCAAGTTGTGAATGGGCAAAGACTCAAGCATTACATGGCAGGAGACCCTGTCAATGTTGATGTGAATTTGATACACACAACAACTCATGAAGAATATGTTGTAGCCCTGTTTCAGACACCAGCAGGAACAGAATAAGAAAAGGTATGTATTAGGGTAAGGAAACATCGCGAACATCAATAAAAGTTCCATATTACGGTTTTTTGCAAAATTAGCAAAATTTGAAGCCTAAGCGGAGCCGAAGAGGAGCTCCAGGGGGTCCAGGCGCCCCCTTGGTGCGGCCCCACCCTTGGGCGCGCCGGGAGGCCGCCTGGGCACCCCGGAGCCCGTCTTCGACCCCACTTTAGCTTGTTACTTTCCTTCTGTTGCAGAATTTTTTCGCTATATATTTGCCCAAATCGTCCCGGCACCGTATCTCGTGATTTCGTGTGTTTTCTTTTCGAGCTGTTTCTGCCATAAGATCTTTCATCTAGACCTAGCTTCCCCAAGTTTCCCCAAGGAAAAATTCATCGTCAACGTCATCAACTCTTACCTCGCTGAGGTGAAGAAGCACCCTCAAACCGTTCGGGTGGAGGATGGCATCCTTCATCAAGAAGATCTCAAGGGACCCGTCAAGGAGGGGAGCATCGAGGCTAGGCTGGAAGAAGTGGAGCAAATATTCTTCAAGTACAAGAAGATGGTCGAGCGTGGTGTTGAAGCTAACTTTGACATCATCAATGATCTGAGGAGTTACTTCAAGAAGGATATGAAGGAGATGTGGTCAAGCATCACCGCATCGGAAGAAAGAATGATTGAGCTCCAAGGGAAGATTTATGATATCCAGAACCAGAACTGTGAATATGAACTAAAGTTTTTGCGCATGGGTTTGGGTGCTGAATGCAGGATCCTGGAGATTTACATCTCATATGAGACCGGAGAACCCCTTCCATGGAAGCGCTTCGCCAAGGACTACATGATCAACAGGAACTGGAATGAGGAGTGAAATTTCTTCGGGTAATGGCATCCCCTTAGCTTGTTCCAAGCTTGGGGGAGTGAACTTTATCTTTATCTTTATCTTTATCTTTTAGAGTCAAGTAGAGTCGTCTAGGGAACTTATTATATGAAATAGGTGTTTGCACTGAGGTCTATCACTCCTTTGTGGAGAGTCTTATATCAGTGAGTGTGAAGTCGTCTATTATGGAATATTAATGAGAATTCTATTGGTTTCTTCGCTGCACTCGGTATTCTCTTCACACAATCGACCTTATATGATGATTCTTATGGGGAGTATTGACCTTATATCAGGTATGGCTTTGAAAACATTATTTAAATCTTGGCAAACATAGCTTTGGTCATAACAACAAGCATGATTTTCTCAAGTAGCAACATAGCCAAAACCTTTATGTTATTATGCTTGAAGTGTTATGTTGACAAGGAAGACAACTTGATGTGTTATGCTTACCTTAATGTTTACGCTTTATATGCTTTGCATCTAAGTCATCATCAATTTTCTGTTCTCTCAAAGCCTTTTCTAGCCAAACTCTGTGCCGAGCAGATTTCTGCTTGTGCTACCATACCCTGAAACCAATATCTTCCATATGAGTCCACCATACCTTCCTAATCGTGATATTTCCCTACCACTCCTAAAAGTATAGAATTCGTGCGTTATCCTTAAATGTTCAAAATCTTCTGTTTTGTGCCTCTGGTTTAGATCATGAGGACGTAGTAGGTAATTCATGATCTTCTTAAGTTGGAAAAGTTTTACCCCGGGATTGCATGTCTAATCTGCAAACCCTTAATACGAGGAGGAACTGGCATGAGTGCGCCCAGCTTGTAAGATAAAACAACAAACAAACCCTCCTTCACGCTTGGTCTATGAGAAATCAGAAACTTTGGCAGTGATAAACAAAGGAGATTAAGGGGATGTGATCGTCCCCACTTGGGAGCCGCTCCTCGAAACTTGTACAGCTTGAGAAGTAATTGAGCTATCTATTAGCATTCGTCGACAAACTATGCACCTCCCAAAACTTGTTTTTATTCTGTTTGATTTAAGGATAGCACATGAGTTTTCCCTACTTCCCTTTAACAAGGGCATGTCCTTTACTTTTATGTTGAGTCAGTTCTTCCTACTTCCTTCTATTCTCAAAGAGAACAAACACTTGATGTTGACGAGGATTCATTCATATAATGTTGCATTAAGTTTTGTCATGACATATCCTTGTTGACATTATCATTTGATAAGTAAGTTGTTTGCAAAAGCTTACGCCAAGTAAACATCTTCTTTTGTGTTAGCATTTTCACTTCATGACTAATAACATGTTCTTTCAAAATCTTCAAAATGATTCATTATAAAGTGAAAGAGAAAAATTAAAAGTTATTAGTTGTCCTTTGACCAAGTATATGTTTCCCATGATTTGATGAGTTTCCTTAGCCATACTTTTGATTATAATTGTTATTAGTTTTCCATAAGGGCCTTATGAGTTGACGTTGCTGTTGAGGATGCTTGAGTTTGGTGAATAAATCATGATGCTTCTTGTCCATATTCTATTTATCGACACTTCACTCTCTAAACTTGTGGATAGGTTTACCGAGCTCATTATTCGCTTGGGGACAAGCGAGGTCTAAGCTTGGGGGAGTTGATACGTCCAAAATGCATCACTATTTTATATCATAATTAACCCCTATTCATTGATATATTTCATGTTATGATGCTATCCTTATGTTTTTTGGCTTGTTTTACACAGTTTGCAACTTTCCGGTGCCGAAACAGCAGACGCAGGATTCAACGGAGAAAAGTGGACATTGAGTTGCTGAAATAGAACATCTCCAAATGCGCTGAAAATCAACGGAGGATATTTTCCAGAAGATTAACGAAGCTTCGCCGAAAAGGGGCCAGAGTGGGCCACCATGTGCCTAGGCGCCCCCTTGGCGCGGACCCACCAGGGGCACACCGGGAGGCCGCCTGGACTCCTAGGGCCACTCCCAGCTCCCCCCTCTGGCCTATATATTCCTCGTCATATGAAAACCCTAAAAAGAGAGGAGTTTTGCGATTTTTTCCACCGCTCCGTGGCGGAAACCTACAGAGAGAAAAAAGACATCTCCGGCGGGCAAATTCCGCCGGGGAGAACACCTCCCGGAAGGGGAGATCATCGCCATCGTCATCACCATCGTCACGGGCATCATAGAGATCATCATCAACATCATCCCCAACATCGGCACCATCTCCATATTCATCCTATCTCATCTCACAATTTCAACTTGTGTTGTAACTCCTATCCTCTCTACTCTATCGGTGTTGATTACTCCTTTGTGGTGAATTCTATTAAGTTTTGTTGGAGAAATATTGTTATGTCCAGATTTTTTATTATCTATTTATCACCACTAATCATGATCTCTTTTATGTCTTGTGAGTAGTTACTTTAGTTCTTGAGGACATGGGAGAAGTCTAGTTGTTAGTAGTCATACGATGTTGAAGTAATATGTGTTGTTTGATATTTAAGTTGTGTTGTTATTTTCCTAGTGGTGTTGTGTGAGTCGAACACATAACACTTCGCCTTGTTAAGGACCTAGGGGAATGCATTGTGTATAAAGAATGCTTACGGTGGGTTGCCGGAGTGACAGAAACCTGAACCCAGTTTGCACACTTTTGCACAAGGGAATAATGGGTCCTTAATATTATTGTTGTGGTTAGGGTTTTGCCTTAATTTCTACCTTGTATTTGTGGATGCTTACAAGTTGTTTAATCATAAGAGTGCACTTATCTTAGTCTAGAAGGTGTACTAGCATAGATCCACCCACTCAACACTTATCAACACAAAACATAGTACAGATACGGAATATAGCGAAAGCACGTGACTACCTCTGTCGTGTGTCTCCAAGAACGCTTTAGCATTTATAAGTTCAGTTGCTAGGCTTATCCTTTGCTCAAAAGGATTAGGCACTTGTTGCTCCTCGGTACCTTTTACTTTTCTTTCTTTTACCTCCTCGTTGCTTATATCGAAAAACCCCTAAAAGGCTATTTTTCAGTGTTTGCATTTATTCCTTTACCAAAGTCATTTATCAATACCTTCTGCTCCTCGTTGGGTTCGACACTCTTACTTATCGAGAACGCTACAATAGATCCCCTACAGTTGAGGGACATCAGTGAACCACACCGACCACCAGCAGGGCACCCACGATGTGCAGATCTCGCCCTCTTCCAAGGGGAAAGAGACCATCATCATTTCTGATGACGACGAGCAGTAGCTCATTGCAGCTTACCTTAAGCGTATTTCATTATATTCGGTTTCCCTTTGCAATGTAATGCCAGTATGTAATATGCTCTTCAAAAACACTTACACGAGCAATGTGATGTCATGTCAGAGATGTAACATAGTGTTCAATTTTCACTCTTTATTTCGTGCAATTCTTCAAGAATAAAAGGGCTCTAAGAAATCTATTGTGATTAACTATTCTCCGGTTTCTGATCTGATCGCGGGAATGGAAGAGGCCAAGGAGGATTATAAAAAATGGGATTCCTGCAAAGGAGGGCGAAACAGAGCAATCTGCAGATCAAGTAAGAAAACCGACTACTCCGCTGCCATGCTACACCTAGATGTTTACTTATTCCCGGACATTCGTGGTTATCTCAGGTGTGACATATAGGCGGCGGTTCAGCCCTCCTATCTCTATGTCGGTGTGCTTAGCTCTGCATCACGAGTCAAGTTAGACTCATTCTTACAGGTGGAAGGATGTATATTGTAGGATTGTAGGTGCAAGAAAGTGTTATCCATTCGCCATTGATTTCAAAGTGCTAACAGTAGATATAGTTGCTCTCTTTTGTTGCAACACAAAATTGAAGAACTAAACTGCATTGTATCTGAAAATCAGTCATCAATATTACTCTTGTCGCAGGGTAATTTGAGCAGCTATGATATCGACGATCACATCATATATTGAACTAGAAGAACATCCCGCGTGCTGCAGCGGAAATTTCTATTCAAAGTCTATAATCTAAATTGAAAGGGTATAAAATGCATGTAAATAAACTCAGTGTCATGGACAAATGGTTGGCTAAACTAGTATGCACAAATGTATCCTAGTGAGGTTTTGTTAGTGGATGACATGCACAAATGATTGTCTATAATAGTTGGTGAGGTAGATCTCTTGCATGTTGAGATAGACACTATAAATGCATCTTAGTGGGATTCATTCATTATATGTTTTTGCGATCATATAACTGCTCAAAGTACCCAGGATGAGAGTAATATTGACGTATGTTGTGAATTTACGATGTTGTTTACGTCTTCCAAATTTGTTACAACAAAATAGATTAACTATATTTATGAACAGAACTTTGGATTCAATTAATGGGTTGAAAAATGTTGTATTTACAGCTCCATTATAACTAGTACTTCTACTTATATGAATGAGTCATACTTGACTAACGATGCTCGCAGATGATGCTAATTTTGCTGACGGTAAATCACTTTATGCTACCGATCGCCGATGAAGCTTAAGCCAGTTGGATGAAGAAATTTCCGTTCTTTAAAGTATCCCAGCTAATCTTCTACCTCATTCGTCATCCACCCGAGGTTGTTTGCTTCCTCATATCTATTACTTCTTTCTTCAAAACCAAAATATGATGTTCTTATAATGCAGCTTCTACATATGTTATGTTGTGTCACTTATGAGTTTATCTTTATTTTGCAAGGAACATACTGAGAGGGGATCACATGCATCCAGAATTCTGGCACAATGATATCAACTTTATAGAAGGCAATTTTTCTGAAGGTAAAGAACTTCATGCTTCCAGCAGCCCATGAAGTTTAAGCCACCAGGATGAAGATATTTGCGTTCTCTAAAATCCCCCAGGTGATCAGCTGCCTCTTTCCTCACCCCCTGTGTTTAATTATTTGCATCCTCTAGGTCATATCTCCGCCTCGGACGCAGGTTGCAGGGTGGTGTTATGTTTGAAAATTGGTGTAATATGGTGATCCTTCCATGAATTCCATTATGTCAGAGAGGTAGCAGGACCAAATTTGATAGCTGAGCTCAACAAAGTTCCGGATGATACGTGTGAAGATTGATTCTGTAGATCAATTCACTGTCACTGTAAGATACAGTACTCCCACATATGTGACATTCCGCAAAACAATAATAGCTGCAAGTTTATTCTACTTATCTTAACGCTATGAACAAAACCTTAGAAAAAGAGGTAGTAATTTTCCTTGTGTTTTGCAAGGCTGTGACACCACATGCCATTGGCGATCCCGTCAATGACGCCATCAATATTCTCCTTCCACTTCAACATGTTTTTAGACGAGGTTCATCTATTATGTTAGTTTTGAAAGGTTTTAGATGTTGGATGGCAAATTTATTGCTCAATTATGTACTATGATGTCAGTTGTAAAATCTTGATGTGTACTGCGGTGCAAGTTATGAAATATTGCGATGGCTTTGAAATATACTGTGTGTGATGGTTCATATGAACATGCCTTTATTACATTCGTTAAATGATCTGATAACTGCATAATATTCGCAATTTTTTTATTTCGTATTACATTCCACACGTTTTTTCATATAAATTTTTCACTGATGACTCTGTGCAACTCACACAGTTCGATCATAATAAGCGTTTGGGATTTAACTCACACAGCATACATAAGTGACGATTTCTCCTAGTATTTTGTGTGCATTATCTTCTATATCGCACACAATTTGAAGAGAACGAACATGTGCGATCTTCTGTACAGAGCAAACGTGCTTATTCTTCCGAACGTTTGGAATACTACACTGAATTCACACGATTCATTTTTACGGACCATGTGATATATTCTTGCACCCAACACGTTTGCTATTGCGCCTTCGTCTGAATGATAAATACTTACACGCGGTTTTTTCAGGCAACACGTTTGGGATGAGTCAATCATTTCACACGAGTTTTACAGGTTAACTGTGTGGGATATACTTCTGTATCGCATCCAAATTTTTTTACCGAAACGTCTGCACGTACTGGAGACATAACAAACGGTTTATGGCTATCGTGTGGAATAGCCCCCCCCCTATCGCAATCGATATCAAGGCGACGGTCCCAATTCTCGTAGGTGATAGGGGTCAAAAACCGTTTGGATAGCTATCGTGTGCACTAGTGTATTATTTAGAGAATTGTCCTTAGTTTCTCTTTTGATGCTGAATGCATGGACTTTGTTCAGGTTTTGTGTTTTACTCCTAAAACACATCGGAGCCTGTTCTTCTTTCCAAGAAATTTTGGGTCATCCTTTTGTTCGATTCAGAACCTTGGTTTTTCATGGTAGAATCATATGTCAGAGGTCATATAGGATCATATGTCTAAGGACATAGTTCATCCCAATTCTTCCATTAAAACAACACTTGTGAAATTAGGTTTGTATCCTTTATATAATTCCTAACCAAAAGAACTTCTTTCTTGTCTAGGTGATTATTCCAACCCTTTTGATGTTCATCAAATGTTCTCAATCTATTCTGAAATTTGTTTATGGAAGATTATTCTAATCTTTTATTCTATTTTCCTTATTCTCTATATATATCAACTATATACATGAGAACATTTATTATGCTCCCACTCAAACATGTCAGACATATATGTGAGTAAGCTTTCATCAAGTTACCATTCTAATTATGTCAGACATAACATTATTGCTCTCAAAGCTCCCACTCAGAAAATGCTCTCATCATTCCCAGATTTAAGGAAAACTTCGAAGATCCCACTTACTTTCATGAAATTGCAGTTCTACTCAATATTTTTATCAATCAAAATCCCTTGATCAAACCATCAAGTTTGAGTATCCTTGCCTTGAGGTACTATTGTCCATATTTTCTGAAACAGTCTTTTGTTATGCTAATTGTAATTCCCTCTTCAAGTTCTAAATTTTAAGGCGATACAATTTTGGGCAATGGCCCTATCGTAGTGTTTGTGAATGAAATATCTCATTGATTTAATCATTTCTACGCTTTCTGTAGTCAATCAACATTGAATTTTTGCCATAAAATATTACCTGCCAAATCGAGCCTTTCCCCCGTTACATTTTTCCTAATAATTTCCTGGTTATTGGGAATATGAAATAACCGCTTTATTTCAAAGGATCTGAGCTATCCTTAATGTAACTCAATGTGATTTCATTTATCCTCGTGTCTTAGGCAACCATCATCTCTTTATAATTTGCAAGAAATGTCCTTTTGTTTTATTAAGAAGACCCATGATTATTGTTTTGTACAGAATGTATTCATGACAACCTTCTTATTTTACCAAAGGTCTTAACTCATACAGCATGATCATCATCAATGGTATATTTTCGAGAGAATTCCTTCTATGACACTACTCCTAAAATATGATGCCTTATGTGACACTCTCAACTTTTTACTTCCTTCTATGGTCACTTGTATAAAATTTATGCCTCACATGACACTCTAGTGTATTTTTAGAGCTAATGTTGTCAACTTTTCACATACAAAGTCATTTTTGCCCCTGGTGCAATGTGTGACAAAAATTCAAGAAATATTGTAATATGAAACAGTGCATGTAATTCATAATAACTGAAACGCTAATTCAAAAAATTGACAGAACCTCCCTTGTATTTTGATGCCATATTCCCTGTATTTTTTGAATTTTCTTGAATTAGTGTTTCAGTTATTATGAATCTACATGCACGGTTCCATATTTCATAGTACAACAATATTTCTGTATTTTTGTCACAAATTGCATCAGGGGAAAAAGTGACTTTGTATGTAACCATTAGTTCTAAAAATACACTAAAGTGTCATGTGAGGCATAAATTTTACACAAGTGACCATAAAAGGAAGTAAAAAGTTGGGAGTTTCACATAAGGCATAAAATTTAAGAGTGGTGTCATAGAAGGAAATCTCTCTATATTTTCCTATTTTCACGAAGTCATATAGTGAAACAATCTTCCGTTGCGTTACTCTCTGGAGGCAGGGTCAATCACCCTGGTTAAAGTTTCCACTTTTCTTCCATTGGTTTCTACGTCGAGAACTTTTTTTCGTACACCAATTTCAGCAATACTAGCTTTGCTATCTGGAAAGATGTGTGATTTGATTGCTCGCAATCTTAATACAAAGAAAGTTATATCATATCAAACTCAGAAACTTTCCATCGCCATTAACGTATGTAGTTTTTGCTTCATTAGATTCATGATGGTTCCTTATTCATGAAGTGGGTGTTTTAACTTGATAAATTTTAACAACGTTGTTCATCGATAGTATTAACACAAGGGGAATGTATATAGACCATACTCCATCTTATGGAGCATGATTACAATGTCTTGGTGCTTGAGCATTTTAGTCATCGTAATTTGTGGTGTTTCTTCAACAAGTCTTTTATTATGCCAACTGTAATACATGTCACTTTGGTCATAGCGTAGTGATACATCCCAAACGTATCTATAATTTCTGCTTGTTCCATGCTTATATGGGTGATATTGCTATATGTTTTGCTACACTTTCATAACTTTTTACACATATTTGTACTAACCTACTAACTCAGTGCACCCAGTGCCAGTTTCTCTCTGCTGATGTCTATGAATTGCAGGTTTATACCCATATTTACAGTGCCCGAAATATTTCATAAAAAATATAAAAAAAATCAGCATTCCAGAAGACTCCAGACGCCCGAAGGAGAGCCAGAGGGGGGCCACCACCCCTCCCAGGCGGCCTGCCCGCGCGGCCTAGGGGGAGGTCGCGCCAAGAGTCCGCCTGGACGGGTGGGGCTTCCCCTGGTGCCCCCCTTTGGGCCTATTTTTATCCCCGTGGAGGAAAGCCTATTTTTGCAACTCCTTTTTCCAGAAACAATTCTGATCTCCACCGCCATCGCCAACAAGCTTCGGGGGACCAGAATTCTTGTGCCAGCGCCCTACCGAGACGGGGAAGTGCCCGCGGATTCACCTCCATCGACGTTGCTTCCTCCTCATGATGATGCGGGAGTAGTTCCTCCTCGGGGCTGAGGTCTTCTACAGTAGATATGTGGTTAATTCTCTCTCCCATGATGTGATCTAGATTCTGATCATAGGCTATGTTAATCTAGGGTGATCCCATGATGTTCCCCTTCTTCTATGTATTGGATTTGATGTATTCACTTGATCTTATCTAGTATAATCTCTGAGACCAAGGTGACAGCAGTCTATTGGACATGGATTATAAGAATATTTTCATGAGTGATTTCCTCTTTTGTGAATTGATTGAAGATTGAGATTCTCTTGGTGCTTGTCTTTGACTATTCTTGAGATATGTTGTGGTGATTGTGGTACTCTCTTTGGATGGCTGCGGTGACATTGGGAAATCCATATATGAGAACTACGAACTCTGAGGTGTGCTTTTGTAGCCCTACATAATTCTCTCCCTCACTTGATCACAAAGGAATGACCTCCGAGTACGTCTCCATTGCATATTTTAGTGGAAATATCTTGTGATTATACTATGTTATTGTTGTTGGGAGTTGCCACTATTGAAAGTATGAAGCCTAGGCCTTGTTTCCTCCATTGCAATACCATTTGTGCTCATTTTGTCACTAGTGAAAGTATGATGGCGCGAGAGTTGATGGTGTAGTTTTGTTTACTTCCCCGGCAACGGCGCCAGAAATTGTCTTGATGGCTTCTCGCCCCTTGTTGGTTACCCCAAGTGGAAGGTTGAGATGTAGCGTAGCAGCAAATTTCCCCTAACTTAGAGGATAGCGTTTATGTCTCAAGTAGGACTCCGAATTCTTCAAGTAGGTGGCAAGGAAATAATGGCGCCGTTTACAACTAAGGTTGCTTACATGACCTGGACCTGCACACACAACAAGTAACTTTTCTCCCAACAAGTACAGAGAGGTTGTCAATCTCCCCGGCCTTGTCATTTACAAAGGATCAAACACATGGTGGAAATAGTGATGGTGATAACAAATGGAAGGAAATAAAGCAGTAAATAATTGAGCTGTAAACAGTGGTGGAAATATGGACCGGGGTCCCATGATGTTCACTAGTGATGTCTCTCTCCCAAAAGACGATAAAATAGCTAAGCTGGGTGAACAAATTACAGCTGGGCAATTGACAGAATTATAAACGCACCACAATGCTAATTATGCTGCAAAGAAAGTTAGAGGCTCAAAAGTATGGACAGTACGCCAAGATAAGTAGACCGAAATCCAACTGCATCTACTCACTAATCATCCACCTTGACATATCTATCCAAAACATCTCGCTGGTATTATGTTGCGAGCCCCACCCAAAGTGTAACCCCAAAGCAACAGACAACTGCATTAACAAACTTTGCGTAAGGTAAACAATCCTTGCAACTGTAAGGTCCGATATGCGGTACTGTTCCAGATCTAGATGTTTCCATCCAGATCCGGGGACGAAGCGCATATCGGTCCCACCGCGACATATGACGAAGTCATATGCCCCGGATTTCCAACATGATATCACAACATTACAGATACAGGATACAACATCTCATACAATCGGCATACAACTGCCTTAATACAATACAACAGCAGAAGATATATGTCTGAATACAGACTACAATCAAATTCCTACTAGCAAAGAGAAAACATCGATCCCATAACCACACGGTTCCAGGCCCTCCGCCGGGTTCCGCCTAACTAGTCGTCGTCGAGTCTCCACGTGAAACGTCGATCACCATACCTGTTGTCGATCAAGAACCTTGAAAAGAGTTTGGGGGTAGTATCATGAGTACAGAGGTACTCAGCATCCAACTGTGGTGGTCATCTGACCCAGCAAGGACTTCATCACTCGTCATTCTAGGACAACTAGTAGTTTATGGTAAGGATGGGGTAAGTAGTGAGGTTGCTGCCGCACTAGCATTTATGAAGTGGCTAACGATCTAGAGAATAAGATAAGAAGCCAAGCATTCGATGAGAAATCGCCTCCAACAAGTCTTCCTATCAGCTACTTACGCAAACATAACACCTATCCTATCCTTTTCCTCCTCTTCGCATCCCGACGAAGAAGAAGCAGTCAAGGCACACACACACGTTGATCAAGTTATATTAAGATTATCTCAGTTGTTGTTGTCTATAAACAAGGAGTAGGTCTCAAGTCGTCCATAACCGTGGACACGGCTTCTCGAAAAGATTTAACCCTGCAGGGGTGTACCAACTTCCCATTACAAGGCTGCGCACGCACGCCCATCTCTCTCAGTTGCTACCCATTATAGGCAACCATTTTATGATTTAGTCCCAAGAGATCCGGAACGACAGGTCCCTCTAACTAACAACGCACAAATCCGGGTGGCCCCCGGTGAGTCGACATCCAACTCAAAAGCCGGCCGCTCTCTCGAATCGGCCTCTACCGTCTGGACGAGGTCGGGTTAGCTACCCAAACAGATGTGGGCAGCCCCCAAGCTTCCAGGTTTGGACCAACAAAAAAACTATGTCTCCGCTGGCCTGAGTTGTTTCGAAAACAGCTGGGGCGCCAACCAACACACACACTTTGCAAAAGATAAAACTAGCTTGGGCCACCACTAGAAATGTTTGAAGCTAGATAGGTAAGAAGAGGGGACCCCATAAAATCCCACACGGGTTAGGCACGCTCAGTCTTAAAACCAATACCCGGAACTCAGATCCTAGGTGACTCAAATGGAACAAAGCGTCGGGGCGGGATAGCCTAGACCTTCCATCCTTCGTCGAATATAGCCAACATTATAATAATCATAGCTCTCTTTTGGAGTTACTATCTACTAGTTGGCCAAAGCAATAAAAAGCAACGGAGGAGATGCAAGAATTACTCAAGAACAAAATATAAAAGGAGAACCAAATATATAACTCATCACAATCTGAACATAATCTCATAATCCATTGGCTCCCAGCAAACACAGCAGGAAAATTACATTGATGCCTTGATCATGTAGGGCAGCTCACAAGGGCTAAGAATTGAAGCACAAGATTGGAGAAACGACATCACATAGCTACTAGTCATGGACCCATGGTCCAAGGGGGACTACTCACGGCCCATCCAAGAAGCGCTCATGGTGGTGGAGAAGCTCTCGGAGGTCAATCCTCCCTCCAGCAGGGTGCCAGAAAGAGGTCTTCTGGTGCTCCTGATCTTGGAAGCGCAGCGGCGGTGGAAATCGCAATGCGGGGTTCCTCTCGAGGGTTTTCGTGACGAGGTGTAAATATAGGCTGAAGGGGGCACCACGGGTGGCTTGTAACGACCCGGTCCCGAAGGGAACCAAGTCTACTGTGCCTCTGTGCCATCCCTGGATCAGTATGCTAGCACACACAGTACTCGATGAAATACCATAGTACCACATGTCATAAATTAACGTAAATACATGGTATTTATTACCTTACAACCCTTGGGCTAGAATACACAGCAGAACAATCAATATATAAGTGGAGTCTCATCAATGCCAACGGCAAAGTTGAGTGTAGACTTCACGACCCTATATCGTATCACTTACTCGTCGTATATAATCCTGCAACACCGAAGGTTACAGCCCGACAACGGGTCATTACATTTGAATGTACGGCAAATCATATCCCAGAAAGAAGTAAAATTTCCTACAGTACATGCAATTTGGCTGGTGGAGCTTCTACATTTATTTTTGCAAAAAGCTATTTTTTTCCTATAGAGTAATAGTAACTAAGTTCTACAATATCATACGATTGAGATGGAAAATTCCACTCAAACTATCCCAAAGTGATTACACAAATTAGTTAATTAAAGATGATGAGACAAATCAATATTACCACAACTAGTCGCTGAAATTGTCCATAACCAGGGACACGACTAATCGATTAGTTTTATACTCTGCAGAGGTTTGTGCACTTTTCCACAAAAGACTCGATCGCCTCCTTTGTATTTCGTCACACTACATGGTGTATGACAACTGGAAGATCGAGACATGGTCCTTCAGAAGAGTTTCCCTTACTCTGGTAGCACCTTCATAGCACTATCTAGTAAGAGTCCCTACAACTGATCAACCAAGCCAGATCCCATAGTAGCTTGTGTCTGCACACGTAAGCTTCTAGGTATGACAACACAATTAGTCCCTTTGAGCCTGGGTGGCTTTCCGCAGTCATCATTGGCCATCTCCAAGATACCCGCAACCATCCCACCCAGGTAGTTCATTAACTTTCTCTTGGTCTTAACTACTACATTATCACTCCTACCTCATAATGATTCACTTCCCAATCCACGTCTACTTAGCATAGTAATATCATAGTATACGATGGTGACAATGATGTAAGGATCAGACCTACCTCAATGAACTACTGTGATATGAACATGACACCGGCGGATATAACCACGATCGTTATGTTTAAAGATAATTATCAGGTACTATCATTTCTTGGTACGTGTAATTTAACCGATAAAAATATGATGCCGCATTCATGTTTGAATTTACTTATATTCAGGAATAAAGGGATTAAAGATTTACAAGAATTTTAGTTGGAGTTGGAGAATGGAGATGCACCACTCATTGGATGTGATTCCTTGCTAACCATGCATGCATGCAAAGCCACAAGACCAAGCAAATTGACTTTTGATTACATGGATCAAGAGATGTCAGCCAAGGACTTTTCTAGCGCACACGACCATGTTGTGTCAACGAACAAAACAAAGATTACTTGTATGAGCCGTGTAGGTCATCTTACGGTTCGGCCAGCCCCGTACGTAATAAATAGCTAGCTAAAATTAGGTTTAGACTTGGGTTTTATTGTACTGTTTAGCTATTGGTATAAATCGTATCTATGAGACGTGTAGGACTACCGCCTTGTCAGATTCACAGTGGAACCCCAACTTTCATCTATAGCGTGCTTAATTATTATCTGCAGTTTGAGATTGCGATTCATCTTTGTTCTTGCCGGTTCTTCGGTTGCTTGCAGGAACTCGAACCTCGTTGTTCAGGTTGATCGTGCCTACGGCAAGATCAATAACCATCAGAGATTGGTTTAGCGATTGCCAGGTGTATCTTCGGGTACAGTTTAGCCGGATCGTCAAGGTCAAAATCCACCAAATCGATAGTTATCCCACTTTCATCGAAAGATCGGGCCTCCGTTATATCAAGTGGTATCAGATTTCGGGTTCATCGATGAGAGATTACAATTTTTCTTAGATTAGTTTCTCTTTCTGTCCTACAAATCCACTAAAAAGTCAAAAAAATAGATTAAATCATCCTTTATACCTATCTTTTTAGCCTTTAGCAATTTTTGCATCTAGTATTTGTTAGTTGAATTTTTGGTTGCAATCATCCTCGTATTAGTGCTGGTTTAGATTTGTTTGGGTGAAAATTATCTACTAGATCAATCTAATTTTGTCCGCCTTCATAATCTCTTCAGCAAGTTCGTAACCTAGCTAGTTCTCGATCTGTGATTAGCTCTTTCAAATTTCCGCTGATTCTGGACGCCTGATTTTTCTTTGTTAATTTTATTCGACCCAGATTCAGTCGCTTTCCACATTACCACAAATACATCGATCATTACGCGTATACCCAGACATACAACCAAACGTGTCTGATCCTTGGCGTGCGCTCCATCCATTGCTTCGCTAGACACCAGACGTCTGGTCTGTATCTGTCTGCCACCGCGCGTAGGCCATCAGGAACAACTGCCTGCTCAGCGCCGCTGTTTTCTCCCACAAGCAATTTCCTTGCATGCACCCTATAGCACACGTTCCATCATACGTGGCTGGGCTTTGATTATTCTTTGTGTTATCTAGGAAATTTTGTGGCTTTAGTAGCAGACACGACAACTTGCAACAAAAAGAATCATCCATCATCCAAGTGCTTGTGTCCGCTCCTGCAGTAACTGGCTTGCTTCCAAAAAAAAGTGAAAAAAGAAAGAAAAAGGAGTAAAAAAACAAAAAAGAGAGAGAAAGAAAACAGGCCGACTGGTATATACTTTGAACGGATTTTTGCACTCAGCTACGGGACACTACTTTGTTGCTACAAGTCTGATCATCTCACATCTATCAGCTGTGTTTGAATTTTGTTCTACACTGTGTGTCTCTCAATTATAACCATTATACTATAACATATTTTCCTCTACATTCATTCACTTGATTCAGTATTTGGGCTTAGATTATTTGATCTCTTACTAGTCCACTGCCAGCACTAGTTAGGAGTTTGAGCAATTATTCAACTTGCATTACTTTTTGCATAATTGTGCCATATATTGTGAGTTGAGGAAGCGTTCACCAAGCTCCACTTCCTATACAATACCTTGTTCGGTCATTTGGTAATCGCTATATCAATCTTTTGATAACTTTTGACATCGTCAACGGCCGACAACCACTGCAGCACGGTAAGAACTGGTAAGAGCTTGGATAATTGCTAGAGTGTTGAGGGAAATTTTCCCACCACCTCTGAATATTACTATAGGAACATTATACTTGTGATTTTGTTTTTCTATGGTATTAATCATGGCAGATTCTAGAGCGGTCATCGGTTGGGTTACGTCTATTGTGGGAGATGACTTGCCGTATGTTGATGCTAAACACTCTTTCCCACCACAGAAGGTACGAAGTTCGTCCCAAGATATACATCATGATAGAAATACACATCATCAGGTTACCTCTTTACCAAATTTTGAGGGTAAGTACGACCCCGATTCATATATTGATTGGGAAATTGAGGTAGAAGAAATCTTTGGTAGCCATGATTTTTCCGAGCATACAAAATTTAAAGATGTTACTAAAAGTTTTTCTGGTTTTGCTTCAGTTTGATGGAGAAAATATTGCGAGGAAAATACTTATAATAGACCTAGTACATGGAAAGGTTTAAATATTGTTATGCGCAACAGATTTGTTCCTTCATACTATGCTAGTGATTTACTTAGAAAATTACAACGTTTCGCACAAGGCAATTATACCGTAGAAGAATATTATGATAACTTGTGTAATGCTTTGATTCGTTGTGGTTTAGAACAATGTGAAGATGATTTTATGAATAGATTTTGGAGAGGTTTAAATCATGATATACAAGACATAATAATACATGAAGAACTATATTCTGTCAACCATTTGTTTCGTCTTGCCTGTAAAGCCGAACAGAAAATAAGAAGACGTGTACCGCCGAACAAGTGTGCGATGGAATCCTTATCAAAGGAGGTTACTTCCTCCACTTCACCACCAACTAAGATCGCGCCCCTCGGAGTTTATGAGGCGTCGCAATCGACCGTTCTTACTTCATATGAGCGAGGAGTACAAGGTGATAATAAAGGTCCTAAATTTCTTACTCCACCTGAAATTAATGAATGTCCTATTGGTTTCGATACATCATGTGTTGAGATATGTGCAATTTCCGAAGATTTGATCACACCACCAGTTTTAGATGATTATCTTGCTGATTTGAGTTTACTGAGTGATCAAACAACTTCAATATGTACTTTTACGATTGCACCTATTGTTGAACCAGATTGCCTCATTAGTTTAAGTGCATCCACTGAATTAAACGAAACTGAAATTGATCCATGTAACTTGATTGTTCAATCTAGTTTAGATCATATACAATTGGTTCGACATGAGGAAGTATTAGCTAGAATTTCGCATGCTAATTCTTTATATTCTATTTTGATGGATCCACCTATGTCTTTGTCATATGCAAGAAATAAGATAGCTGAAATAACATGTTTAAGTTTCATGAAAAATGTTTATGGTCCTAATCTTAGCATTAATTTGATTGGAGAGGACTGCGTAGATAATATATTTTTGGTGCCTAGAATTTGCATCACATGTGATGATCTTGCTAGTTTGAAACGGAATATTAATAAGCCAATGCTTAATCATTTTAATATGACCTCCAAATCGTTGTTGATTACATGTTTCATAGCATGTTGCATCATTGCTTATCTACACATGCTAATTTGAATATCCCTAATATTTATGTACCTATGTTGAGATGGTTTAATAGTTTTGTACCTATGTTGAATAACATAAATATGTGCTTCACTTATATGTGCAAACTAAGTTGCCAGTTAATTCGTCGATATTTCTCTTGTGATGATTTATTGACCTTTCAGCTCACAAAATATACTAGTCCCTTGTATATACATATATTATTTGTGAAACAACAAAGAAGAGTTAAAACATATGACATATACATATATCATGCATATACTTTGTCTCGTTGTTTAGTCACCTTTCAAATTAAGCAACGCCGAGGACGGCTTTGTTTTCAAGAAAGGGAGGATGATATGAACATGACACCGGCGGATATAACCACGATCGTTATGTTTAATGATAATTATCAGCTACTATCGTTTTTTTGTACGTGTAATTTAACCGATAAAAATATGATGCCGCATTCATGTTTGAATTTACTTATATTCAGGAATAAAGGGATTAAAGATTTACAAGAATTTTACTTGGAGTTGAAGAATGGAGATGCACCGCTCATTGGATGTGATTCCTTGCTAACCATGCATGCATGCAACGCCACAAGACCAAAGCAAATTGACTTTTGATTACATGGATCAAGAGATGTCAGCCAAGGACTTTTCTAGCGCACACGACCATGTTGTGTCAACGAACAAAACAAAGATTACTTGTATGAGCCGTGTAGCACTAGGTCATCTTACGGTTCGGCCACGTAATAAATAGCTAGCTAAAATTAGGTTTAGACTTGGGTTTTATTGTATTGTTTAGCTATTGCTATAAATCGCATCTACGAGACGTGTAGGACTACCGCCTTGTCAGATCCACAGTGGAACCCCAACTTTCATCTACAGCGTGCTTAATTATTATCTGCAGTTTGAGATTGCAATTCATCTTTGTTCTTGCCGGTTCTTCAGTTGCTTGCAGGAACTCGAACCTCGTTGTCAGGTTGATCGTGCCTACGGCAAGATCAATAACCATCGGAGATTGGTTTAGCGATTGCCAGGTGTATCTTCGGGTACAGTATAGCCGGATCGTCAAGGTCAAAATCCACCAAATCGATAGTTATCCCACTCTCATCGAAAGATCGGGCCTCCGTTATATCATACTGGGTGTAATAGCTTAGCATAACCTATCATGCAATCTAAAGAAGAAGAACTAATGCATTGAAAATATAGGTAATAGGGAATATGATCAAAGATATGACTTGCCTTGAATCTTGATGAAGTTATTCAAGCTCACAATTTCGACAATTCTACTCGTCACACTCCGAGCAATCTATCGTAACCAAACACACAAGGTTGCACACAATCAATACACAAACAAAGGCAAAAAAAAGGTTCATGAACTCCAAAAGAAAAACCAAATAAAATTTTTTGCAAAACATATCATGATTGAGTTCAAAAGTGGGTTGCAAAGTGTCTAGAATATAGGGTTCAGCTAGGGTTTCCGTTTGCAAAAAGAATCAATCAAAACTGAGTTGTAAAACAAAAGATATGATCAACTAAAGTCGAATTTGAATCTGATCAGATTTTAATTTTTTAGAAAAGACTAAATAAATCTTTAGGGTTATACTGGATAGAGGGTTTCGAAAGAAAACCGTGGGTTTTGAAATCACCTAAAATGGATCTACGGTTAAAAAGTTATGTCTAAAATAGAACCAGGGGCTAGTTACGCGATAAAAAGAAAACAAATCGCATCTAGGTCCCTGCGACGGGATGATCACTACTCACCGACAATTTCCGACGACGAACATGAAGATTTTCGACGACGGACACGAAGATGGCAGGGTCCTATGGCTTCGTGTCGGCGAGGGGAATCCGAGGGTGTTCACGGTTTCTCCTTCCTGGCTTGTAACGGCGGCGATTCGCCCCGGCGTCTCAACTCCGGCGAGAACTCCGGCAAAAAATTCCGTCGAATTTGATAGGTGTTGGCTCAAAATATTTGTCAGAACAGAAGGAGGGTGTCGTGGGGTATTTATACCCCGCCTTGTCTTGGCGAACAGGCAATCGGACAGGAGTCCGTGGCAGCCACGGCGAGATCCAGCGAACTCGTGTCCCTCCTGGACACGGTTACGTGAGGAAGCTCCTCGTTCGGGGCGGCTGGGCCATTCGACCTGCACTGGCGTGCTTGGCTAGGCCGGCTTCGGCTTGGCTGGCTAGCGCGCCAGCTTATTTTTTACGACTTGTTTTTAAAACCGACTATAGAGATATTTTTAAAGTAATAAATAACTCCAGAAAAAATAAAGCAATGTTTTTTTTAAATAATAATACTAAATATTTGTTTATTTACTTATTTTTAACACAACTTCACAGAGTTTTATAAGATAATTTACAACTCTAAAAATTCCCAAATAAATTTCTAAAATCTTAGGATAATCTAAATAGAATATTTAATAATTTTTTATCCAAAATAAAAAAGATTCAAAAAAATATTTTCTAATAAATCCAAATAAAACAAAAGTAAGGTTTTAAATCATTTTCAAATGAAATTGAAGAAGTCATGTTATCTTCCCTCATTTAATTATTTTAATTTTAAATATAAAATTATTTAAAATAAAATCCAATAAAATAAAACTTCTACTGAAAACATTTTTTCAACTTTCTTTTATTTGTTGAAGGGGTCATATTACCTTCTCTCTAATTTTATTTGTTGGATTTGTTTTAAATAATAAATGTAAAAGAACAAAATGAATATTAGGAAAAGTCCTTTTATTCCCTCTCATTTTAATATTCACTTAAACTCCAAATGTTTGAGATCCTAGTTTATCTCACTCAGATCAATTACACACAAATCAAACAAGACAATCATAATTATCTAATTATTATAACATTCCAAAGTTTAGAATTTTGGGATGTTACATGGCTTCTCCCCCCAGACGTCCTGGTGGCGCGGCCTAGGGTGGGGCCGCAACATCTGGCCGCCTGAGTGGGGCCTAGCTCTCTCCCGACTCTCCTTCGGTGTTTCCAGAAGCTTCTGTCACACTGATTTTCTATATATTTTTGTTGGAATTTTTGGAGCTTTGTAAATATGGGTAAAAACCTGCGATTCACAGACATCAGCAGACAAAAACTGGCACTGTGTGCACTGAGTTAGTAGGTTAGTCCAAATATATGTAAAAAGGTATGAAAGTGTAGCAAAACACATAGCAATGTCACCTAAAAGAGCATGGAACAAGCAGGAGTACCTCTCTTTGGTGATCCTCTCCCTTTCGACTTTGAGCACTCATGCAATGGATGAGCGGGAGCAAGATATGTTGGAACTTAGGATGGCAAAGAGAGAAATGATGGGGAAGGAAGACAAAAAAGTGAGAAAGGATCACATCAATGAGGACAATCATAGGCAAGAGAAATCCAAATGATAGATATGATGTGAGGAGTAGGGATTTCCATGCAACGGATGCACATAGAGCTAAGGTAAGATCTCCAATCAAAATTGTGGGGGTGCATCTAACTTGCTTGCTCATGAAGACCTAGAGATATTTTGAGGAGGCTCATCCTTGGAATATGCAAGCCAAGTTCTATAGTGTAAGGATCCCCACATAGTTATGCATGAATGATAATCTCTATGGAGTACAAATATGACAATGGAGTACGAGTGTGGATCTTTCAAAAGGAATAGTGGTATTGCCCCCTTCTCTCTTTTTATTTATTTTTTCTCTCTTTTCTCTTTTATTGTATTTTTGTGTCCTCATTGGCTCTTTCTATTTATCTCTCATTTGTCCTCTTTGGGATCTTTTAATTTGTCCTCTTTGGGATATTTTCCTCACTTAAGGGCAACACTCTATATTTTACAAGAATATAAAGAAGATCTTCACACTTTACAAGAAGTACTCAACATAAAGAAAAATGAAAACTATCATGATGTATGCAAATGTATGCCTCTGTCAGTGTAGCAGGGTATGCAATGATACTAGCGCGTCATGTAGAAATTATAAGGGCAAGGCCCAACTAGCATGCGGCTCCTCAATCAAACAAAAGCATGTATGACATGAGGATAAAGTCATGAGATGGTGGATGTTGCATGGCAATGTATCTCGGAAAGGCTATGGAAATGCCTTGATAGGTAGGTATGGTGGCTGTTTTGAGGAAGATATAAGGAGGTTTATGATGACAGAGCGTATCATGCCAAGGGTTTGGATACACCGGCAAATTTTGTGCCAACCCTTAAGATGAGAAAGGGCGATGGACGGTACCGAAGAGGCTAGCAAAATATGAAGGTGGAAGTGCCAACAATCGAATACTCGCATTAGTCCGAAGACCTCATGCACTTATTATCGGTAACTCTCTATCTAATCAGGAGGTTCACAAAGAGACAAGTACCTCGAGGAGGAGTGTGGGGTTTTGGTTATCTTTGCGCATCTTCGACCCATGGTACGTGAGGGTACTCTATATATTCCAACCCCTCCATAGGTTAGCGAGCCATCTAGTAGCTAGAGTTCTCAACTAATTTTTTTAGTTTTCGAAAATAAGAACGGATTTCCCAAAATACGTCACGTACCACTAATAGGCTCAAGCTCTTGGCACCAAAAGTCCAAACATTACTCATATCAATACCTCATAACTATTGCAAGTTACTACTGCACTTGTAATAGCAACCTTAATTACCTACTCATGCAAGACAAACAACTCAGTGCAACAAGCCAACTCTCTAAACAAGATAAGCATGATAACTAAAGAGACTTCCTAAATGAAAGGACGTGGATGTCGCCTAGAGGGGGGTGAATAGGCGCTTAAAATAATTATGGTTTAGGCTTGAACAAATGCGGAATAAAACTTAACGTTTAATTTGCTAAGCAAGAAACCTAAATAATCTAGGCTCAACTATATGCACCAACAACTTATATGAAGCAAGATAAACAACTATGTGATAGCAAGATATATAACATGAACACTAAGGCTATCACAAAGTAGGTGCACAAGTAAATAGGTTGACTAGATGAACAACCTATGGGACAAGCAATGCACAATAATATGAGCAAGCACAAGATAAACAATGTAATAAGCTTGCTCAAAGTAAGGGTAGAGATAATCACAAGTGGAGCCGATGGACACATTGATTTGTTACCGAAGTTCCTTCTCTTGCGAGAAGTACGTCTCCGTTTGGAGAGGGTGTGGAACACAATGCTCACACGAAGACAACAAGGGACACCCTATTTCTCCTCACGCTCTTACCAATGCAAGATGTCGTGATTCCACTATTAGGACACTTGAAGGCGGTCACCGAACCCGTACAAATGGCGACCCTTGGGGGCGGTCACCGAACCTGTAAAAATGCTTGGGGCTATCTCCACAACCGAATTGGAGGCACCCGTAGTGTCCCGAAGCATTCCACCACAATGATTGAGCTCCGTTACAACAAGCCTCTAGGGGCCAACGCACCCAAGAGGAACAAGCTCTAGAGTGCCAATTTTTGGAACTATGCCCTAGAGGCAATAATAAAATGTTATTACATATATTTCCACGTTCGTAATTAATGTTTATATTTCTGTGCTATAATTGCAATGACCCTGACTGTGAGATTCAGAAGAAAACTCATTTGCATGTGTGGAAATGTAAACACCAAGAGTTCCTGGTTTAGCCTCTAAGACCAGCTCATGTTCTAACTGATGATTAAGTTTTCTTAATCATGGACATTGTTCTTGTAACAAGGATGTCAGTAGCAATGAGAACATATTGTTAGCAGAACAATGATGTTGAACCGACCCCAGTATTGAATGATATACTTAGAGATCACATTGTAACAACGTTATAAGTCATATCATGAAATGTTATCATATACGTAATTCCTTAGACCATGAGAGTATCAAGTTGCTTCACACAGGAAGATGTGCTTTGGTTCTTAGATGAATCTTCCCGTTACTGGGAAGTAGTAAAATAAGTTCTGGGTACATTGGATAGTGTGTCTAGTAACTGTGATAGTTCAAGATTGGGATTTTCTCCTTCACGATGAAGAAGATATTCACTTCGGGCCCACTCGGTATGACGGTATCCATTATATTCTGGCCAGACTCATTGTGATTTAGTCACAGGGATACCGGAATAAGATAAGGAGAAAAGGGACAAACGAGCAAAGAGGATAACGAGTGGCTTGTGTTCAAGAAGTTGTTACACATGGGTGCCAAACTTCTCTCCTCTAACTTTGTCATATATCGCGAAGCAAAGGGAATGGTACATGACTAAACATAATGGTTCACTCGAAGTTTCTTCGTGTATGTGCGGGAGTCAACATGGGTGTCCATGGCTCCGCTATTGATTATTGGCTATTGACAAAAGGCTGTTGACCTATGTCCGGAAGATGTTCTGAGTCATGTCCGCATTATACCGAACTTATTGGGTCACACACTTAATGAAGAGTAGTCTGTTAGAATACTAGAATGGTAGAAGGTTTAGTGGAAGCAAAACGGAATAGTTCATACGGGCACCGGAAGTAGTTCCGGGTATTTATGGAATTGTTCATAAGGGCACCAGAAGAAGTTCTTGGTATTTAAAGATATGTCTGGATCACTCTGGAATAGTCCCAGGTGGTTCTGGAACATATGAGAATGGTACTGGGGAAGTCCTGGATCAACCGGAATAGTTTCTGGTTAATCGGTGGACGTCCCGAAAACGACCGACGAACCGACGCAGGGCATCGGGCAGGCTAGACCGTAACCCGGATCGTCCCGGAACTTATCCAGATAGTTCCGGAACGTCCGAAAACGGCCCCTGAAGGTCTTGGAAGTGTTCCAGAAGGTTCCTGAATGTCCCGAAACCATCCCGGAATGGCCGAGAATGGTCCCGGCGGGTCCTGGAAGGTCATGGAAGGTTCTGGAAGCTTACGGAAGGTTCCACAAGGTTCCGGACAGTACCATATGCGCCCCACCACCCTTAGCCTTGGTTGGCAAGGCACCCCAAGGGGGCTGGCTGAAATTTAGGTGGTGGGGGCGCCACATGTGGGAGGAGTCCTCCTTGGACTCAGACTCCCCGGTGGGAAGGTTTCCCTTTGGGAGGAGCAGTCCCAAGGGGACTCCACCAACCCCTATTGCGCCCCAAGAGCCTCTTGACCACCTATATAATGTGGGGGAGGGGTGGGGGGCGCAGCACAACTTGTCCCCAAGGCCTATGCACCACCCTTCCTCCCTCTAATCCCCGTTGCTCCACAATTAGACCCCGGTTTAGACGTTGTTCTAGATCGGAATCCGTTAGGGTTTTCTCCCTCTAGTTTTCTCGGTGGCGTTCTTATCTGGACGGCGGAGCACTGCTGGATTGCTGCTACGGGATGTGTGGATACCGGTAGAGGGATCATATCTTTGATCCTTCTTCGAGGAACTTCTTCTTCTTCTTCCTCGGAGATCTGTTCAAGGGAATTGATCGAGGGATTCGTTCGTGGGATAGATCGTGGGACGGATCGTGAGACACATCACGAGATCTACTTCCACCCGCTTCATCAACTCTTCTTCCGCTGCAACCGTTGGTGAGCAATGGCCTAAACCTTGTATGGCATCTTTCTTGGATGATCTTGGGATCTTGATTCGTAGGCACGAAATTTTTTGTTTTCTACTACGTTTCCCAACAACGCTATCATGAGCGATCCTTGAGTAGATGCATGTTTAGGTCTAGATCATATGTGTGATATGAGGCATTGATTTGCTTGTTGCTTACCTGTCATGTGATTTTTTCTATGCTTGATGGTAAGTTGAGGTTTTGCTACAAGGATTGAGTTCTCCATCGATCCCTCTATGCTGCTTTCAGTATGCTGGTTGCCTTGATCATGGTCTACATCAAACTCCTTGGATCTCATATTAATCTCGCAATAGAAGATTTAACATGGATGGGCTTGTGGATTTTATGAACTCAAATCCACACGGGGGTCGCGCGTTGAACAAAGTTTGGCTTGTGACATAAGTTGTTGCACGCACCCCGAACGTTAAACTAGAAACAATGAAGTATCGTGTTTTATTTGTATAGGGAACAACGTTTGCATGTAACCTGCTAATCAACCACGATAAAAATTTCAACAACCCGTGTAGATGGCGATCTAACTCGTTTTTGCAGAATGTGCATGTGATGTGGTATAGCCTTCAAGATTTGCAATGTGTTTGTATGAGATGCTATATGTTATGTAATATTTATTCACGACCTGCGTGTCGTGGTACGGCATGATGACTGGAGTCATATGATTGTCACTTTATTATGGCCTGCGTGCCAGAACTGTTTATTAGCTCGAGGCAAAGTAATAGATAGATGCAAGGTGATGATCTACGATGCGGAGGTGGACCCCGACGCACATGCCGGAAGCCGTGGTGTTTGTCCCGGCACCAAGGAGAAAGTTGGTGGACACGGTGACTTCTACCACGACGATGTGAAGACAACGAAGACTTCACGAAGCAAAGGGCTATACTTAATCACATAATTTTATGAACTGCCTGTGATGTTTATCCCTTTGATGCACCCTTGTTTGATGCGCGGTAGTCGTATTTTATTAGGGTGATCTCTCGCAAAACAATATCAAGTTGATAGTGTTCTTCCAACTGTAGCACCGTCTATACTATGTTTCACATCGGAGCAGGTCATGTCACATGGGTGCACACGGTGTGACGCATAAAAGGCGGGTGTGTTAAGAACACACTGCAATTACACTTGGTTGGCTTGACGGTTTGGATAAAAGTTTGCTACCGGAACACGCCCATAGAAAGATGAACAAGAATCACATGCGTTGTGATTGGCAAGTTGGCCTACCGGTCCAGTCTAAGTCATCAGTGATGTCACATCAATGGCGGACGATTGGGTCGGATCTTGAATCACTCCAGCATCAATTACGAGAGATATTGATCTGAGTGGGAGCGCACTTAATAATTAAATTGATTAATCACAAGTGCAACTTAATTATGAACAAAGTCTTAGTATTTTCATTATCCTTGTAGAATAATGGCTCGCGTTACCACCTTCCCAATTGATTTTGATTAACTGTATTATCTGGTAAAAACTTTACGATTGGTACCGTATTGTGAGGACTATCCTCAATAGTGTCGAGAAGGAGCTTGTCCTATCGCAAATTTTTGAGGCTCTCCCGCTGATGCTATGGATGATGTGACTTACTTCCATAATCCAAAATGCTAGAATTCCACCACAGCTAAGTGCATTGTCTTTACCACCATGAAACCTGAACATCGAAACGTTTGGTATAGTTATGTTATATTCATGGAGCTGAAAATTGTTTTCAGTAGTAAGACAATTAATGTTGGATATAAGATATCTAGTACAATGTATGATTGTAAGCATTAGTGAAAATTTTCACTGTGCTCTAAACAAAACTGATAAGTGTGGGATCCAGAAGAACATTGATCATATGATGATGAGGATTAAGGGAAAGGAAGTTCCATAGGGTGTTAGTAAGACTTACACGCCGGAAAGTCCATGGCATGCGCCACCCTTGATCATGTGTGATCTTCTGTGAGTAGGAGTGACATTGGAAATAGAACTATGATACGTATAAAGGAAAAACGAAAGAAGACTGGAATATCCAGATCAGAAATGAAAGTCATACGAAGTTATAGATGAATTCATTGTTGGTCAAAAGATGTAATTCTTGGGAATCATGACTAAGTAGTTAATTGTCGATTCTAGGTATTGTGATTAAACAAGTTGATCACTGGAATATCACGTCGATTGCATTTTGTTGCAACACGATGCAAGAAATACTATGGCCTTTATGACTAGCTAAATGATGAGTTTTGACACACACGAGAACACGGTAAAAGGTTTACTATACTGTGTGTTGACTCTATGATTATCTTCATAATTCATTTTAGAGTTGAGTAAATTGTTACTACACTTTAGCCTTGTTGCAAAACATCATTTTGAATCGTGTTTATTGCAAGAGAGTTGTTCAAAGCTATGAATAAAATAAAGGCCATACTTCTATTGTGAATAGGTTGTATGTTATGAATCTTGATAATAATACTAAACATCCATAACATTGACGCTAAACGTCGCAAGACTGACAGAAATACCACATAGATGTGGCACTGCCGTTTATCACAAATGACATAACATGCATGAAGAATTTCCATAAGTGATGGACTTTCGAGTCATATGATTATGAATCACTTGACGCTTGCGATCTTTGTCTCGAAGTAATGTGACTAAAACACCGTTGATAGGCCATACATGAATGGCCAACTAAACCATTGGCAATCATACATGATGATGTGTGTAGTCCAATAAGTGTAGTTGTGTGCAGTGGATTCCCTATCTTCACTCATGGGTAGAAGTAGATATGTGGATATCTGTTCAGTAGAGACATAAGTCTGAAATCTTTGAAATATTCAAGGAATTTTAGAGTGAAATAGAAATTCGTTGTAACAAGAAAATAAAGCTTCTGCAAATTAGATTGTAGAAAGTAATATTTGAGTTACAAGTTTAGCGAACGTCTGATGAGTTGTGAAGAAGTGTCATAACTTGCGTCTCCCGGAACACCACTATGAGTAAAGTGTTCGAGAGATGTAATCAAGCCATGTATGACACGGTAAGATGAAATATGACGTTTATCAATTTTCCATTATACTTATTAAAGTTATGCGTTAGTGACTACGGCTTTTACACTGAAAAGAGCACCATCAAATCTGTTGAAATGACACCATATTAGATGTGGTATGGACTGTTAAAACCATGTTGTCTTTTCTTAAAATTTGGGTATATGAGGGATATGTTTGACATACTCAAAACCCCAAATCAGATAAGTGCTACTTTCTTATGGTTATGCCAAAAAGTTTTGGTATTCCTCTATCACTACACAAAAGAAAAACTGTTTGTTGTTAAGAACGGTGTGTTTTGAAGAAAAATAGTTTCTTGCAAAAGAGTGAGTGGGAGGACAGTGCAACTTGTCAAAGATTGTTGAATCTTCAGAAAAGTGTGCAGCTGAACCACACAGGTTAGACAAAACTTGTACAAACATTTTTATGTAAACGAGATATTGTTGTTCGACAATGATAAACCTGTGATATACAAAGAAGCGTTGATGGGCCCTGACTCTGGGATTTGGCTAAATGCCGAATAATCCGAGATAGTATCCATGGAAGTAAGTCAAGTTTTGAACTTGGTAAACCCTCCGAAAGACTAAAAGTCTGAAGAATATATATATGGATCTATAATTGATTCGGATGAAATTGTTTTATACATAAAGCTCAACTCGATGGAAAATTGTTTTATAGCAAGTTCAAAGGTCGACTACGGCGAAATAGTTTCGACCGTAGAGATGCTTTAGTCAGTTCGGGTTATATTAGCAATTACTACATATCTCATTTATAGGATATGGTAGAATGGACGTGAAAACAAAGTTCCTACCGGAAATAGAACAAAGGACGTATATGTGATACGACCGGAATGTTTTGTCGATTCAAAGGATGCTAAAATAGATGCAAGCCTTGGATATCCAGTGATGGACTGAAGCTAGCACAATGGAGTTGGAATTTTCGTTATGATGAAATTGCCAAAAGAGTTTGTTTTCATCGGGAATAAACGAAGATGCTTGAATGTTCAAGAAAGTAAGTGGGAGCTGAATGATATTTCTAAAAACCTTATGTAGATGACATATTGTTGATTGGAAATGATATAAATTTCTTGACACGAATAAGGACTTCATTGGAAATAGTTTTCAGTTGAAGAACTTGGGCTAATATAACATTAGTATTGAGCACAGTGATCTATTAAGATAGTAAGTGCCTGATCATGCTAAAGCCAACACTACATATTGACATGATACTAAAGTAGTTTAGTATGAAACGCCAAGAAACATGTTCTTGCCAAAGTTGTTTGCAGAAATCGGTGTTGATGAACACAGATAAAAAAACACGTGAATTGAAGTCCACTCACCCGTGTGTTTGCATTAATCTTGTACACCAGAGTATGTAAAACAACCAGATATGTCAGTTCTTCAAAAGGTTGTGAGCAAGATACCAAAGTGATCAAGTTGTTGACCATTGGACAAACAATGAAAAATTAAGCTTATGAAAGATAAGATCTGTTTCTCGGAAAAATGGAGAGAATGAAGAGCTCGTTGTAATGAGTTACACCAGCTGAATTTTTGATATAAACAGTTACACCAATTCAGTCTTCATACTTACTCCGACCGATTTTCGATTTTAATTGGGATTATGTGTTTCACACATAAGGGTGGCACAGTATGAAGGAACTGTGTTAAGTTAGATACTGTGGTGAATTCTATAACAGAGGATAAGTATATTTTTGCTTAAAGAAATAACAATGGAGGGTATTTTGAATCATAAGTTCATTTATGAACGTGCTATGGTTTCCTAGATGTTTGAAGCTCATGGAACATTGATGAATGATTTCATGACTTATTCTAAGGAACCAAGGTCCTACCAAATGATCCAAAACATATACAAAGCTAAACTGATAAAATTAGTGAATTTTATGATAGCGTGAAAAACGTGAAGATATGCAAGATACAAACGGGCCTGAAACGTCAGATCCGTAGATGAAGTCTATACCACAATTGAAGCATGCATTACACCGGTATGCCATAGGTGTAAAGTGCTCAAACACTGACAATATTATTGACTCTAGTGCAAGTGGGAGACTGTTGGAAATATGCCCTAGAGGCAATAATAAAATGTTATTATATATATTTCCACGTTCGTAATTAATGTTTATATTTCTGTGCTATAATTGCAATGACCCTGACTGTGAGATTCAGAAGAAAACTCATTTGCATGTGTGGAAATGTAAACACCAAGAGTTCCTGGTTTAGCCTCTAAGACCAGCTCATGTGCTAACTGATGACTACGTTTTCTTAATCATGGACATTGTTCTTGTAACAAGGATGTCAGTAGCAATGAGAACATATTGTTAGCAGAATAATGATGTTGAACCGACCCCAGTATTGAATGATATACTTAGAGATCACATCGTAACAACGTTATAAGTCATATCATGAAATGTTATCATATACGTAATTCCTTAGACCATGAGAGTATCAAGTTGCTTCACACAGGAAGATGTGCTTTGGTTCTTAGATGAATCTTCCCGTTACTGGGAAGTAGTAAAATAAGTTCTGGGTACATTGGATAGTGTGTCTAGTAACTGTGATAGTTCAAGATTGGGATTTGCTCCTTCACGATGAAGAAGATATTCACTTCGGGCCCACTCGGTATGACGGTATCCATTATAGTCTGGCCAGACGCATTGGGATTCAGTCACGGGGATACCGGAATACGATAACGAGAAAAGGGAGAAACGAGCAAAGAGGATAACGAGTGGCTTGTGTTCAAGAAGTTGTTACACATGGGTGCCAAACTTCTCTCCTCTAACTTTGTCATATATCGCGAAGCAAATGGAATGGTACATGACTAAACATAATGGTTCACTCGAAGTTTCTTCGTGTATGTGCAGGAGTCAACATGGGTGTCCATGGCTCAGCTATTGATTATTGGCTATTGACAAAAGGCTGTTGACCTATGTCCTGAAGATGTTCTGAGTCATCTCCGCATTATACCGAACCTATTGGGTCACACACTTAACGAGTAGTAGTCTGTTAGAATACTAGAATGGTAGAAGGTTTAGTGGAAGCAAAACGGAATAGTTCATACGGGCACCGGAAGTAGTTCCGGGTATTTATGGAATTGTTCATAAGGGCACCAGAAGAAGTTCTGGGTATTTAAAGATATGTCTGGATCACTCTGGAATAGTCCCAGGTGGTTCTGGAACATATGAGAATGGTACTGGGGAAGTCCTGGATCAACCGGAATAGTTTCCGGTTAATCGGTGGACGCCCCGAAAACGACCACCTATATAATGTGGGGGAGGGGTGGGCGGCGCAGCACAACTTGTCCCCAAGGCCTATGCGCCACTCTCCCTCCCTCTAAACCCCGTTGCTCCACAATTAGACCCCGGTTTAGACGTTGTTCTAGATCGGAATCCGTTAGGGTTTTCTCCCTCTAGTTTTCTCGGTGGCGTTCTTCTCTGGACGGCGGAGCGCTACTGGATTGCTGCTACGGGATGTGTGGATACCGATAAAGGGATCATAGCTTTGATCCTTCTTCGAGGAACTTCTTCTTCTTCCTCGGAGATTTGTTCGAGGGAATTGATCGAGGGATTCGTTCGTGGGATAGATCGTGAGATGGATCGTGAGACGCATCACGAGATCTACTTCCACCCGCTTCATCAACTCTTCTTCCGCTGCAACCGTTGGTGAGAAATGGCCTAAACCTTGTATGCCATCTTTCTTGGATGATCTTGGGATCTTGATTCGTAGGCACAAATTTTTTTGTTTTCTACTACGTTTCGCAACACTAATGCACTCAAGAGTAGCTATCTTCTCAACTTCACTTTCTACAACGAATCCTCAGAGAGAACTCAAACCGATGCACCAAATGAATGGCAAGAGCACACGAAGTGCTCAAGTCCCCAACTCTCAAATCCCACCAAAGCAACAAAAGCTATAGAGGAATATGACAGGAAGAACAAGGAGAACACCAAAAACTCCAAGATCTAGATCCAAAAGGTTCCCCTCACTTAGAGGAGAGATGTCTTGGTGGAGAATGTGAATCTAGACCTCCTCTCTCTTTTACCTCAAAAAGGAGCAAGAATCATTGGAGCGAAAGGGAGTAAGCAAGCTCAAAGAGGTCAACGATGGGGGGAAGAACTTGCGAAGAACCGGTGGGGACAAAGGAAGAAGAAGACCCCCTTTTATAGTCCCCCACGAATCCAGCTGTTGGAAACCATTGGCAGTCCACCAACCACGGTACTACCGATCGGCGAGCAGTACTGCCATGGTGCGGTACTACAGCAACCGGAGCGGTACTACCGCCCCACGGTAGTACTTCGGCATAGTACCGTGCCCCACTACAGCCCAGCCCAGTGGGAATACGGTAGTGGTTGTGGTACTAGCCACGGTACTACCATGGTGCGGTACTACCGTAACGGCAGCGGTACTACCGCCCCGCGGTAGTACTGCGGCTCAGTACCGTGCCCACTACCGCCCAGTCCAGTGGGAATACGGTAGTGGGTGCGGTACTAGCCATGGTACTACCGTGGCACGGTACTACCGTAACCCAAGCGATAATACCGCCCTGGTAGACCCATGTCGGGGGAATGACCCCTGGGTAGGGTCACCGAGGGGAAACAAGTTATCAAGACAAAGCTCACCGACCTGATGGTCACTGATCTAATCAAGGTCGAGCTAATCAAGAGAAAGCAGAACGTGGGCCGAACTGTTCAAAGATGAGGACCGATTGCCGCAGAGAGGGCGCAATCGGCCTCACCAGGAAGCATTCGGCCGGAGTAAACAGATTAACAGCCGAGCAGAATCCCAGGTCGGACACCTGGTACAAGAGCATTCAATGCGCAATCCCTGAAGATCGGGACTGTCAGAGGCGTGCGGTCTCCTCCAGCGCCGATCACGCGGACTGGCCGACAGGCCTAAGTCTCTAGCTCCACTGTTCACTACTGAGGTCTACAGGATAGCGGTATGGTGAGCCGCAAGTCTACACCGGTTCATCCGGGAGAACACGATGTGAAGTCCCTAGCTTGTCTGAGGCAGACAGCTAGGCCCTTCTCTGTGTGCATTTACCTTTGTACCCTGGGCTTGGCCTATAAGAGCCCCGGGTACCCCTCCAGCGTGGAGGATGACGGAGCACTTATTGCAACTTCACCCACCTTCGAGAGAGCTAAGAGAGAGTAGTGACCAGAGGCCCTCTTCTCCTTCCTCTCAAACGGCTCAAGGAGCATTCATTGTAGCCAGAGTTATTGCATATATCTAGCTCGGCGGGACTAGGGGTGTTATCTCTACGGAGAGCCCCGAACCTGGGTACATGTGGTGTCTCACCGTGTGTTCCCACTCTCGATTCCCGTACCAGCGACATTAACCTCGGTCTGTCCCCCTCTTTAGCCATCCCCATGGCATCTGCCGTTACATATCGACGACAGTTGGCGCCCACCGTGGGGAAGGCTAAGGCGTCGACTGGAGTTCTGATCCGGACGGGACCATCATCTGCATCGCGTGTGCGATTCGCCTCCGGCCTGGTGATGAGGAGCGGAGCGTGGGACTTCGTCATCGACAACGCCTCGCAGTTTTGGGCTGGAATGCCTCTGCCGCGCGGCGTCATCATTCCTTTCGGCGGACATCGCGTCTTCGTCGCGGCACTTCCTGATGTTTTTCCCAGGGAGGTACGGGTGTTTTCTGAGCTCACGGATCCGTTGCCAGGAGGGCCGGATGCCGTGGGAACAGAGGGCACGACCGCGCACATCCGTGCGGAGGTTATGATGGCGGGGGCGTCCAGTCGCCACAGCTCTACTTCAGCAACCCGAACCGCGAGGGCAGCAACCACGGCACCAGCAGGCCCAAGAAACCCACCGGACGTGCTCAGCACTCCTGTGGATCTTCATGCCGATCCAGCAGTGGCTCACGCCGAGCTGGAAAAGGTGCGTCAGGCTCTGAAGGAGCAGTCATATCGAATCGACGCTGAAAAGCGCCGAATGGAGGCATCAGTTCGGGAGTACAATGCAACGCATGGTATCCGGCAGCGTGTCATCCCACCCCCAGTGATTGAGGAGCTTCGAGCAGCAGGCCGAGAAGTCGGCAGAGAGCTGGGATGGGCCCAGCAGCCTGTAGCATCCATCATCGCCGTACCACATATCTCAGATAGTTCTCCTATGAAGAACATGAGAGCTGTCGAGCAGATCGCCACCGAGCTGGAGCACTTGGAAGGAGAAGAGTTGTGGGAGAGGACGCGCCGAATGTGTGACCTCATAACCACAGCAAACCAAAAGCAGAAGGCGGCCACGGAGCAGCAAGGGACAGTAGCATCAAAGTCAGTTCGGGCAACTACGGGTGCAAACCAGCCGAATGCGCCACCTCGGCAGCAAAGGCAGGCATCTTCGCCGCATGGCAGTTTGCATCGCAATCGGAAGAAGCAAGGGGCTGCAGGAGGAAGTCGGAGGGATGAGCTAGCAGTCAATAGCAGGCGCAACGAGCAACCGGCGGCGTCAGCCCGACCGGCAATAAGTCAGCGTTTAGGTCCCCGAGCAATCGCGGATAATGATGTAAGACACCGAATCGAGCAGTTGCAGCAGGATAAGCAACCAGAAGACAATGCGCCGGCAGGTCCAGCATGCTTCGGCCCGCGCATTCGGCAAGAGCAGTTCCCCAAAGGCTTCACATTGCCCAAGGACACCCCCAAGTACAATGGATCAGTCAAGACAGAAGATTGGTTGGTCGATTATATGACAGCAGTCGGCATCGCAGGAGGTGTTCGGCGCGTAGCTGTACGCTATGCCCCTCTCATGGTTCAAGGCTCAGCTCGGTCCTGGTTAAACAGCTTGCCCAGCAACAATATCAATTGCTAGAAGGATTTTGAGGATGGGTTTTTTCGCAACTTCACGGGTACTTGCGAGCGCCCAGGTCTTCCTCGGCACCTAGCATTTTGTGTACAATGAAAGGACGAGCCCCTTCGTGATTACCTTCAGCGGTGGATCAAGCTCAGAAACACTTGCGAGGGAGTTCATGAAATCCAAGCCATCCAGTACTTCACTGACGGCTGCTTGGTCGGGTCCTTGTTGAAGCACAAGCTCCTGCGCAAGGAGATAACATCTTTGGCCGATCTGATGAGGATAGCCAATTCATTCGCCGCATCTGACTCTGCAATGCGCCCGATCACGTTGAGTCCCAGCGGTTTCATCCAAGGGAAACCATCCGGCCAGCAGCAGCAGTTGGCAGAAGAAAACGGGCCCAACGGTCCCAATCAGCGCGAGAGGCGCGAGATCCAGAGGAACATCAACTTTGGCAACAACAACAACCCCAATTTCAACAACACCCCCAACAACAACAACAACAACAACAACACAAGTTTTAACAAGAGGAAGGACGAGCAGCCGGCTGCCCAGTATGGCAGTCGGCAGGTAGCAACAGTGTAACACCAAGAGGAACAAGGGGCTGCGGGAGGCAGTTTGAAACAGAAGCCTGCAAAGAGGCCGCAAGGTCAGATCAGGCCCCCATACACCTTTGAGGACATGATGAACCAGCCCTGCAAAATGCATAGTGGAGTGGGCAAGCCCGCATCGCACACCACTCGGCAGTGCATCTGGGTTGAGCGTTTGGCAAAGGGAGGAGACGGAAACCGCCCCCCCCCCCCCACCCCCACCACCACCCCCAGGTCCACCACCAGCAAATGCTCGGCAGCAGTTCCCTCGTCAGGATGCAGCATATATGATCTTCACCAGTGAATCGGATGAAAAGGGCAGTCGAAGAGCCTGTGAGCAGGCAGTCAATGCCACCATGCCAGCAATTTCTCAGAGGATGAACTGGTCGGACAGTGCCATAGCATGGGGCCCAGAAAACCACCCGAGCGTAATGCCCAACCCGGGCAGTTATATGCTCGTGGTGGATGCAATCTTGGCGGCACCATTGTATTCATGCAAGTTCACCAGGACACTCATTGATGGAGGCAGTGCCATCAAGATTCTGTACAGAGACACAATGATCAAGCTCGGCATCAGTGAGAGAGAGTTGGAGCCCAGCAGGACCGTGTTCCATGGGATAGTGCCCGGCCTTTCATGTACACCATTAGGCCGCATTCGGCTCGAGGTAGTGTTTGGGTCGGAGGAGAATTTCCGCCGAGAGCCGATCTGGTTCGAGGTGGCCGATCTGAGTAGCCCATACCATGTCTTGCTCGGATCGCCTGCGATAACCAAGTTCATGTTCAATATCATGCAGCTCTACCTGAAGATGACGCTCCCCGGGCCGAATGGTCTAATTACTGTGTGTGGTGACTATAGGAAGTCACGGGAGTGTTCGTCTGCCGAAACCAAGCTAGCCGATTCGCTAGTCATCGATGCAGAACGGCGCCAGCTCGACAAGGTCGTAGAAATGGCCCAATCTCAGAAGAAGGACCCCATGCCGAGCACGAAGGCCAAGAGATCGGATGATGAGACCATATTTCAAGCAGCAAAGGAAAGCAAGAGGATTGCCCTGGACCCCTCCGACCCGAGCAAGTGTGTCGTCGTCGGGGCCGGGCTCAGCAGCAAATAGGAAGGCGAACTCGTCGAGTTCCTTCGTGAGAACCGTGACATCTCCGCATGGTCCCCACATGACATGCCTGGTGTACCGAGGGAACTTGCCGAGCACAAGCTTCATATCCGACATGGATCCAAGATGATCAAGAAGCCACTTCGGCGTTTTTCAGAAGAGAAGAGAGGAGCAATCGGCGATGAGATAGCCAAGTTGCTCGCAGCAGGATTTATCAAGGAAGTGTTCTACCTAGACTGGTTAGCAAATCCAGTTCTGGTCCCGAAGAAGAATGAAACTTGGCGTATGTGTATAGATTACACTTGCCTGAATAAGGCCTGCCCCAAGGATCCTTTTGCACTGCCCCATATCAATCAAGTGATTGATTCTACGGCTGGTTGTCAGCTCATGTGCTTTCTGGATGCCACAGCAGGCTATCACCAGATTAAGCTTGATGTAAACGATCAGATTAAAACAACTTTTATCACCCCTTTTGGGGCTTATTTCTACATCACCATGCCCTTTGGCCTGAAAAATGGCGGCGCGAATTATTAGCGTACTATGCAGCGATGTGTTCAGCCTCAGTTAGGTCGGAACATTCATGTATATGTAGATGACCTTGTGGTCAAGTCAGTGCTAGGATCAACCCTGTTGGATGATCTCAAGGAGACATTTGCAAATTTGCGAGTATACCAGATCAAGCTCAACCCAGAGAAATGTGTGTTCGGCGTGCCAGCCGACAAGCTGCTCGGATTTTTGGTTTCTGAGAGAGGAATAGATGCAACCCTGAGAAGATTGCAGCAATCGAGAGAATGGGTAAGCCGAGAAATCTCAAGGAGGTGCAGAATTTTACCGGATGCTTGGCGTCGCTCAGCCGATTCCTAAGTCGGCTCGGAGAATAGGCAATTCCACTATATCAGCTGATGAAGAAGACAGACAAGTTCATTTGGACCCCGCAAGCGGACGAAGCATTCAAGCAGCTCAAGCGCATGATGTCTACCGCTCCAGTGCTGGCAGCTCCAAAGGAAAAAGAGCCAATGATATTGTATATTGCAGCAACCACTCGGGTGGTCAGTATTGTTATGGTGGTCGAGCGTCCTGAAAAAGACAAGGCAGAGCCGATCCACAGGCCAGTATATTATGTCAGTGAAGTGCTCTCAACCTCCAAGCAAAACTACCCCCACTATCAGAAGATGTGCTATGGTGCGTACATGGCGGCAAGAAAGCTGAAGCCTTATTTCCAGGTGCATCCGGTCACGGTGGTCAGTTTGGCTCCGCTGGCAGAAATCATCGGCAGTCGGGACGCATCTGGTCGGGTTGCAAAATGGGCCATTAAAATTGCAACACATGGGATCAAGTATGAGCCTCGGACGACGGTCAAGTCTCAAGTTCTGGCAGATTTTCTGGTTGATTGGGCAGAAACTCAATATATACCCCCCTGTCCGGACTCTCATTTCTGGTAGATGCCCTTTGATGGATCCAAGATGATGACCGGACTAGGGGCGGGTGTGGTTCTTACTTCTCCAAAGGGCGACAAGCTTGAGTATGTGTTGCAGATTCATTTTGCAGCATCAAACAATGTGGCTGAATACGAAGCTTTGGTACATGGTGTCCGATTGGCCAAGGAGATCGGCATTCGGCGGTTTTTGTTTTGGGGATTCCGATCTGGTGGTGCAGCAATGCACTGGCACTTGGGACGCAAAAGATGAAAATATGGCAAGATACAGATTCCTCGTGCAGCAGTTATCTGGTTTTTTCGAAGGGTGTGAGTTCGATCACATTCCCCGGGCTAAAAATGAAGCAGCAGATGCATTGTCCAAGCTGGGGTCTACCAGAAAGGAAATTCCACCAGGAGTATCTCTAGAGAATATCCACAAGCCATCCATCAAGCCTTCCCCAGAATCAGAGTCAATCTTTATTCCGACCGACCTGAAGATGGCAGAGCTCGAGGCAAAGAAGCAAAATGTGAAGGAGCATTCGGCCGCACCAGGGGCTGCCGATTGCGAACCAGGGGCTGCTGTCTTTGGCTCGGGGACTGAGGGGATCCTGCAAAACGCAATCGGCCCTTCCTCTTCCGAGCTGCCAGTAGGAGAAGTCGCACAGCCAGAGCCAGAAGCAGTTGTTGTAATGGTAATTGTGGCAGCACCATCATGGGCAGAACAATTCAGAAACTTCCTGGTGGATGGCACACTCCTAGAAGATGAAGTGGAAGCTCAGCAAATCCAGCGCCGATCTGGAGCATACACCATCATCAACAACGAGCTGGTGCACCGCAGTGCAACCAGAGTCCTTCAACGGTGTGTGGAAGAAGACAAGGGGCTGGAGTTGCTCCGAGACATCCATCAAGGCGTGTGTGGTCATCACGCATCAGCAATAGCAATAGTTGCCAAGGCTTTTCGCCATGGGTTTTATTGGCCGACTGCGAAAGCAGCGGCAGAAGAATTGGTCAAGCATTGCAATGGGTGTCAGAGATTCAAAGAAAAAAGCCACTTACCAGCCTCAGCACTCAAAACTATTCCGATCACATGGCCATTCGCAGTTTGGGGACTGGATATGGTGGGGCCATTCAAAACAGCAAGAGGTGGCATGACACACTTACTGGTCGCAGTGGACAAGTTCAACAAGTGGATCGAGGCAAGGCCGATCAAGAAGCTAGATGGGCCGACTGCGGTCAGGTTCATAGCAGACATTATGGTCAGATTTGGAGTGCCGCACAGTATCATCACTGACAATGGAACAAAATTTGCAAAAGGGGCGCTAGCTCGGTTTGCCTCCCAACAAGGCATCCGGCTGGACGTAGCATCCGTAGCTCACCCCCAGTCGAATGGTCAAGCAGAGCGGGCAAATGGTCTCATTCTGTCCGGAATCAAGCCAAGATTGGTGGAGCCACTAGAGAGAGCACCCGGCGCATGGATCGACGAGCTGCCAATAGTGCTTTGGATTTTGCGCACCACACCGAACCGTTCAACTGGATTCACTCCCTTCTTCCTAGTATATGGCGCTGAAGCAATGATCCCTTGTGACATTGAGTTCGATTCACCTCGTCACGCCATGTACACAGAGGCAGAAGCCAAGGAAGCTCGTGAGGACGGCGTTGATCTCAAAGAAGAAGCATATCTCCTGGCCTTGTCCATGTCGACAATATACCAGCAGAAGTTGCGTCACTACCACAACAAGAAGATCCGTCCCCTAGCTTTTTGTGAGGGTGACTTGGTGTTGCGCCGAATCCAGAAATCGGATGGCCAACACAAGTTATCCTCTCCTTGGGAAGGTCCATTCGTCGTCAGTCGAGCGCTCAAAAACAATGCATACTACCTCATTGATCTCAGGAAACCGACCCGATATGTGGATACTTTGGGGAAAGAAACGGAGCGTGCTTGGAACGCCGAGCTGTTATGTCAGTTTTACAGTTGAATGGTATTGTTGTATCCCCTCCCTTTCTGGAAATACTATCAATGAGAATAGACGTGCGTCCATAAGACTGCATTCGGCAGGAGTCATAACAATTATTTGTGTGTTTCCCAGTCCTAAGGTCAGCGAAAGAAGACCCGGGGACTGGCCGGTTGCCCCGAAAAGGGTATACTTGGATAAAGAGCAAAACGAGTGAGGGGTTTTTGAAAGCTAGTCCGAACCGAATGCAGACCGCAGGTCAGCTGTAATGTCGGGTGGATGTGGCCGAGCAGAATCATCAATCGGAGAGTTCATACTCAAGTATATCTAGTTCGGAGTTAGCTGATAGCACACCCACCGATTGTGACCAGGCTGGTTGGCCAGCAGTCGGTAGGTTGCAATCGGCCCCTCTGTAAAGCCCTACCTTTGCGAGCAAAACTGAGAACCTGGAAGTACTTGTCAAAAGTTCCCTCGAGGTCTATTCTCCGATCTAACCACAGATCGCAGGTCAGCTGTGAGGTTGGCAAGAGTATCGGCCAAGAGATAAAAAAGGCAAAGAAAACGGCAATGGGTTGAAAAGCGCAAAGGCAGAGTGCCATATATATCTAAGCAAAAGCAAGTTCACAAACAGATAGGGCCGATCGGCTGAATGGTGTTCTTTACATGAAAGTGGCCCTCGACGGGCGCACTTGGAATTTAACTATTTGTTAAGAAAAAGCAGGAAATTAAAACGACATGCTGAGCTTAAGCGGTCGGCGCATCCGGCGCGGATGGAGCAGTTGGGACCGTGCTGATGGCACCCCCCGGTGCAGAAGAGTCGGTAGTCTTGGCTTGATCATGTGAGGGGTCCTGGGCAGCACTCTCCGAGTGCTCGTCGGAGGATCTGACGGGGATCAACCCCGGAAAATCCCATTGTCAGGGACCCTGGGTTAGTCACAGAGATAGGCACAGGTTGGACGATACTCGTAGGCTAACAGGAGAAGCACTTCCTGATCGATATTATTGCGTGAGGGGGCGATTAAAATGGAGGCCAAGGCGAGTTCTCGCAAGGCTAGATGAGTAGATGCGTATTTAGTTGTCCTGTACGTCTCCCCTCCCAGACTTTATATACTAGGCTAGGTCTCGGGGAGTCTGTACTAGGTTACAGAGATGGTTTCCTAGTTCTAGTCTTTCCCTTGTAGGCCAAGTCGCACCTTCCATGTTAGTCGCGGACTCCTACGTCGGTGCCTGGTTGGGCCAATCGTGGGCTTGCCGTAGCTTCCCAGCGGGCCTTCTGTCTTCATACGCACCAGGTAGCCTTTCATGCAGGAGTCGTGGGGTCACCCCCTCGTCAATAGTCCCCGAGTGCCTGGGGGACTCGAAGAGTCGTGCAGGGACTCGAATTCATCTGCGCTTTTATTGTTTGTAAGCGTGGCATCGGCACGGGTCGCTGGCAGTTTTGAGCCATGACAATATCTGTTTCGAGGGATTGCTAAGCTGAAAGGGCCCAAGGAGTCGACTGGTCGAGCGTTGGTGAATTGTTCTAGTGACAAATACCACAGTAGCCCAATCAAGCTCACGTCCCTTGACATGAACTTGGAACGACGGGTGTCAAGCAAAGTCATGCCGCTGCAGGTCTTATAGGATCAATTGCTGCCAGTCTAAGCACATAGCCTGAGCGCGTCCGCTCGGCTCTTTCTATCATGCGAGCGCATGGAAAAGGTCGGGAGTGAAATCGCTCTGTGGCAAGTCCCGGCCCGGCCGTTCTGCGCAGCGGGGTCTTACCTACACGCTAAGCTTGCGTGGCATCTGGGTACAGTGTGTCGTAGCCCAGGCATAATTGTTTTTGTAGAGGCGCGGAGCCTGGTTAGCGATGCACCCACTTGGAATAAACAATCAAGTGAGCTGTTTTAGCAGTCACTCGCGGAGTTTTTTAATGAACTCAGGCGAGGAAAATAAGAAAGCACCCACTCGGAATGTCGTCGAGTGCGCGAGTAAGCCATGTTTGTTGAATTGCTAAGTCTCTTGTGCGAGTAGTCACTCGAATGCTTTACTGCTTTCGGGGTGAGGGAGCACCCGAAATCTGAGAGTATGTTGTTTCTGTTGGTGCGAGTGATCACTCGAGCACATCTTTGCCTTCTGGGTGAGGGAGCACCCGAACTCGAATAAAGGTACTCCCGATTGGAGTAACAAATTAGATTTAGAAAATTTGGACGTATAGTTGGCTTTTGGAATCTTTTGGCCAACTGTTTTTATCTTGATCCGTCCCTCTTCAGATGTCGTGCTGACATGCATTGTACTACTTCTTGATGACCTATAATGATGATTGATTTTTGATCCATCACGTCTTCTGGACCGTCATGATGATAGTTTGGATGTCGTGCAGCCTATTGCCTGTTGGGTTTCCGAGGCTTGTATGGGAAACAAGCGAGATTTGATGCGTCCTGTAAGTAATGCTGACCGTGTGAAGGCATCTTCGCCTTGGAATTCGTACCGGCCGGCCCAGCGGTGTTTGATGCAATGATGACGCCGCCTGAGGTTCCGTGTGCTTTTCCTAGTTTGCCCATGGATTGCTCTATAAATACTTCTTGTGGTTGCCCGTCCTTGGCATCCATTCTTCGCATCTTTCTCTTCTTCTTCTTCAAATGGCGCCCAAGCGTGGTAGAGGTGTGGCTGGGCGAGGTCGTGGTCGTCGTGGCCGTGGTGGCAGCACGCCTCGTTCTTCACGAGGTGGACGCCATGCTACACGTTGGTGCCTTCTTCTTCTTCCTCCATGGGGGAGGGTTTTTGGCGCCATGACTTTCTTTTGCGTGTTCTTAACCGAAATGCTGCCCGGATTCCTCTTCCTCTCTCGTTTGCCTCCATTGCTACTGAGTTTAACTTGAGGGGATTTTGGTTCCGTCTTCACGGATGTGCTCGTTCTTCTTCTTGGGTGGAGCTGGAGACTGATAGTTCATCCTGGATTTTCCTTGGGCCTGGTTGGAGGGCGTTTTCTCGTCAGTTGAATCTGCGCGGCGGTGATAGCCTTTGTTGTTATTTTGACGGGGAAGATACTATTATTATCCGCGCATTTGATGCTGGTGGCAACCGTCTGGATCCAAACTGTAGGGAAACAAGCAGCGACGATTCCGACGGCGTGAATGGTGGTTCGCCAGCTTCTCCTGTGTCTTCGTCTTCGGCTGATCCCTCGGGCGATGGTGTTTGCTCTTCTAGTTCTAAGGAAGAACTGGACGTCAAACCGGTCGTCAAGCGGCTGCGCCATTAGGCGAGGCACCTTGTAGAACTGGAGGACGACGAGCTTCTTCTTCACCGGCTGAGTTTCTACTTTGTCTGTGGTGATGCCCGTCGGGTTGTGGCACGAAAGTGCCAATTATCTCAGCATGAGCACACATGTAGAAGTTGAGCGGAGCCCATCTTGCAGTTCTGCGGGTTTTTCGGTAGTGACAACTGTCGTTTCGACTTCTTTGTAATGAAATGAATGTCTTCGACTCCTTTGTAATGATATGAGTGTCTTCGACTCCTTTGTAATGATATGAGTGTCTTCGACTCCTTTGTAATGATATGAGTGTCTTTGACTCCTTTGTAATGATATGAGTGTCTTCGACTCCTTTGTAATGATATGAGTGTCTTCGACTCCTTTGTAATGATATGAGTGTCTTCGACTCCTTTGTAATGATATGTCTTCTCGGGTGCGCGCCAGTGCTCCCGATGGGAGTAGCCCCCGAGGCTGCATTTGATTTGTAGAATCAAGTGCAGGCTTTATGAATTTTTGTCTCACTGGTTTCTAGTTGTTTTTTGATATATTTTTTCCAACTTTGGATCGGGTGCGCGCCAGCACTCCTGATGGGAGTAGCCCCTGATTCTTTAGGTGATCGCTTGCGATCAAGTGAAGACTAAAGATAGGATTTGCGAAGATAGCGTCTCTCGATGGGAGTTCTAGGCTCAAACCCCCGAGTTCTTGTAAGTAAAAGGTCGCATTTGCGAAGATAGCGTCTCTCGGGGGGAGTTCTAGGCTCGAGCCCCCGAGTGCTTGTGAGTAAAGGTCGCGTTTGCGAAGATAGCGTCTCTCGAGGGGAGTTCTAGGCTCGAGCCCCCGAGTGCTTGTGAGTAAAGGTCGCGTTTGCGAAGATAGCGTCTCTCGTGGGGAGTTCTAGGCTCGAGCCCCCGATTTCTTTTGAGTAAGATGGTTTGGGCAACATTATTTTATTCCTTCGAATTTTACATGAGTTGCCGATCGGTGCAGCTGCCGATGTCTTTGATAATGTCTGGGGGACTATGGGTAGAATAGGCGTAGGTTCGCTACGTTCCATGGATTTCCCACGTCCTCATTGGTCTTCGGGTTCTTCAATCTGTATGCTCCTCCTGCTGTGACTTCCGAGATGATGAACGGTCCTTCCCATTGTGGGGCAAGTTTATGCACTTTTTCCTGTATTATCCGTAGCACAAGGTCTCCCTTGTTGAACGATCTGGTCCTCAGGCGACTGCTTTGATATGTGCGCAGCTTGTCCTGGTATCCTTCAGATCTTGTGATGGCTGTGTCTCGTGCTTCGTCTGCTATGTCTTTCTCGTTCCGCAGTGCTTCTTCTGCCTCTTCTTCTTCGTACCCTGAGATTCTGGGTGCTCCGAATTTTAATTCGTGCGGTAGCACTTCTTCTGCCCCGTATACCAAGAAGAAAGGTGTATACTGGGTCGAGCTGTTTGGGGTGGTACGCAGGCTCCATAGAACTGCGGGAAGCTCCTCTATCCAGTTGCATGCGGCTTGTTCGAGTGGTGCTAGGAGTCGATTCTTTGTTCCTCCGCATACTAGGCCGTTTGCTTTCTCCACTTGGCCATTGGACTGCGGGTGTGCGACTGATGTGTAGTTTATTTTGATGCCCAGATCCTGGTAGAAGTTTTGGAACTCTGCTGCTGTGAAGTTTGTACCATTGTCTGTAATAATGTTGTGTGGTACTCCGAATCTGAAGATGATTGATTTGATGAAGTTGACTACCGTGAGGGCTGTTGAGCTGGTGATTGGTATTGCTTTGATCTATTTGGTGAACTTGTCTATTGCGAATAGTAGGTGTGTTCGTCCTCCTTTTAATGATTTCTTGAGTGCGCCTACCATGCCGAGTCCCCATGTGGCAAATGGCCATGATAACGGTATGGTTTTGAGTTCTGATGCTGGGGCGTGCGGCCTGCTGGCGAATTTTTGGCAGGAAATGCAACGCCGTACGATGTCCTCTTCATTTCTCATAGCGGTCGGCCAGTAGAAACCTGCCCGAAGGGCTTTTGCCATGAGTGCTCGGCTGCTGGCATGATGCCCGCAGGTGCCTTCGTGAATCTCTAGTAGTAGGGCTTTGCCGTCTTCTTCGTCTATGCACGTTTGGAGGGCCTGAGAGATGCTGCGCTTGTAGAGCTTTCTGTTGATTACCGTGAATGCTTTAGATCGTCGACTGATGCGTCGGGCTTCTGCAACGTCTTGTGGTAAAGTGTCATGTATTAGGAATCTGAGGAACGGTTCTCTCCAAGAGGGGTCTTCGGGTGCGGCTGGCTCTGGCTCCTCGACTGCGTTGTTTCCCTCTTCATTAGCGATTGGGTTCGCTGCTGCCACTTGCGCTGGTTCGCTTGTGTTGTCGTCTTCTGCGGCTGCTTCCGGCGCGAGTTCTTTGGCTGTGATGACGATCTCATCTATGTAAACTTGGATGCTTCCGCCAATCTGGTCTCTCACGCATGCTTGCATCAGTCGCTGGTATGTTACTCCAGCATTGTTTAGACCAAAGGGCATTTTTTGAGAGCGGGATGCTCCGTGGAGGGTTCTGAAGGAGGCGTGCTCTTCATCTTCTGCCTTCATCCTGATCTGATTATATGCTGAGTATGCGTCCAGGGAGGAGAGGAGGTCACATCCTGGTGTGGAGTCAATTATCTGATCGATTCTTGGCAGGGGGGAAGTGGTCTTTTGGGCAGTGCTTGTTGATGGTCCCATAGTCGACGCACACCCGCAGTACCTCGGTGTCCTTTTTAGAGACTAGGGCTGGGTTTGTTATCCATGTTTATTTCTTCGTATCTCGGATGAACTATGAGTCGAGTAGTCGATTGACTTCTTCTCCGATTGCTCTACGCTTGGGTTCTGAGAATCATCGCAGCGCCGACTTTACTGGCTTGGTGTTTGGCTTGATGTGGAGCGCGTGTTCTTCAAATTCTCATGGTATTCCGGGCATGTCGGCTGGGCACCAAGCGAAAAATTTCCACTCTTCGTGAAGGAAGGTTATGAGGGCGGTTGCTTGCTCTTCTGGAAGGTGGGAATACACGCGAACCGTCTTCTCCGGGTCTGTTGGGTGGACTTCGTGTGTGATTGTGTCGCTATCGATGTTGAAGTCGCGGCCAAATTCTTTTGTCTCGTTTCGGTTTGCCAGCGGGAATATGCTTTTGTCCGTCACAATGGGTATTTCTTTGAGCTATTGCTGGGCTCCAAATGTATCGAAGACTTTGTGGAAGTCGCGGTCGCACTGGTCTGATCTGGTGAAGCTTCCTTTGACTGTGATGATTCCTGCGGGTCCTGGCATCTTGAGCTTGAGGTATGCGTACTGTGGAACCGCCATGAACTGTGCGAACGTTGGTCGCCCGACTGGCATGATACTGCGACTGCCAGTCGAGCACTTCGAACTCGAGCGCTTGCTTTGCGAAGTTGCGCTTGCTGCTAAAGATCACATCAAGTTGTATTGTTCCGATGGAGGTGGCTGCTTCTCCCGGAACTACGTCGTATATTGTGGTGCCTGACTTCTTCCAAGCTGACCATGGGATTAACATCTTGCGTAGGGTGCTGGTGAAGATTATGTTTAGACTGCTGCCTCCGTCCATGAAGACTCTGTCCATGTCGTAGCCTCCGATCTGTGCTTCGAGGACCAAGGGTGCGTGTCCAGGCCTCGGGACTGCGGGCGGATGGTCGCTCTGTGAGAAAGTGATGCTGGTCTCGGCGCCGCTCAGTTGGTAGGTTTCTGTTATCTTAGGTCTTCGGCTGCTTCGGCATGCAAGGTGTAGGCATCTTGCTTTGCTTTCGGAGGTCTTCCTTCTTGGATCATGCAGACTCGTCCCTGGGACGCGGGGTATTGTTCTTCTGTAGTTGGTGCAGGCGACTGCGCGCTTCTTCGAGTGCGTTTGGCTTCGCGCTCCTCCTTGAGGCTGTTGGAGAGTTCGGCAAATAGGAGGCAATCTCCTAGTGTGTGGCTTGCTCTGAGATGTCCTCGACTGTCTTCCTAACAGTTGATCACGCAAGGTCCTTCCAGTTGCTCTTTGGCTGTGAGTTTGCTGGAGCCGGCGTGCCTTCTTCTCCTCGAGATTTGGAAGATCTGTGAGTGGTCTTCCGCTCGGCTATGGAATCTTGGGTCAATTTCTATCCCGTCGCTGAGTGATTGGCTTCGGATGAAGTTGTAGAATTCATCTGGCCTTCGATCTGGGTCGTAGTACTCTCCGGTCTGGGTTTCGAAGTCGCTGTCTTGGCGTGTGGTGGGAGTCCGGGCGGCGGCGGGTCGTCTACGGATGGGCGAGTCTTCGGTTGCATGCTGCGACTCTTCGAGTGGGGTTCCCGAGTAGGGTCCTCATGTTTGTCTTCCGGGTCGTCGAGTTCTTCGCCGTCGGCGATGGACCTGACAGTCGTCTAGATGATGGACTTGGCTCGGCTGCAGGCTGGATGATTTTGGCGAGATGATGGAGACGCTTGTGCTGATCTTGAATTCCTCGAGTGGGCTAGATCTGGTTCTAGTCCTCGAGTCTTGATCTGCTGAGGGAGGGACTGCCGAGATCGTGATTCCAACCTGTGTCGTTCCCACAGACGGCGCCAATTGACAGGGATCAACCCCGGCAAATCCCATGGTCAGGGACCCTGGGTTAGTCGTAGAGATAGGCACAGGTTGGACGATACTCGTTGGCTAACAGGAGAAGCACTTCCTGCTCGATATTATTGCGTGAGGGGGCGATTACAATGGAGGCCAAGGAGAGTTCTCGCAAGGCTAGATGAGTAGATGCATATTGAGTTGTCCTGGACATCTCCCCTCCCAGCCTTTATATACTAGGCTAGGTCTCGCGGAGTCCGTACTAGGTTACAAAGATGGTTTCCTAGTTCTAGTCCTTGCCTTGTACGCCAAGTCGCACCTTCCATGTTAGTCGCGGACTCCTACGTCGGTGCCTGGTTGGGCCAATCGTGGGCTTGTCGTAGCTTCCCAGCGGGCCTTCTATCTTCATACGCACCAGGTATCCTTTCATGCAGGATTCATGGGGTCACCCCCTCGTCAGGAGCCTTCACCTTCTTCCTCAGCGTCGTTATCAGCATAGTCCGAAGACTGGGAGCCATCGCTGCCGGTCCACCGAGCAGGTCGGGACTGGGGTGCATCTTCACTGGTGGTATATAAAAGGTCGCTGAAGGAGGCAACTCCAGTCGGTTGACCAGCAGAATCAAGATAGGGAGTAACTTCCAGGAGATACATGCCATCTGCGAGCTTTTGGGAAATGTGGCAGATCTGAGTCCAGAGCTCGCCAACGGATTCTTCCGGTCCTTCGGGCAGAGCAGTCATCACCTTTAGGTCAAGGTTGGGGTACCAGCTCTTTGCAATGGAGAGAGCAGCTTGCACTCCAGATCGGAAGGCAGAATCAAGCTTATTCTCAACCTGGCGAGGCACAGCCTTGAGATTTCGACCAACGTCTTCATTTCTCTCAAAGGTAATCGGCTTCTGCTGGCCCTTGAATAGCTTGTTGTTCAGCTTCTGGATACCAGTCTTGTAAGTGCATAGGTCACCTTTCACATGAGGGATTCTGGCATCTAGAGCAACAACAAAGTCCTCGGCGTCCCAGCCGGCATCAGCAGGAAGTTCTACGCCTCGCACTCGGCGGGCTTCGGCAACATCCTCATCAGCAGCAGTAGTAGAGTGAGGCCAGGCATCTGGCAAGAGAAATCGAAGAATAAGTTTAGCTCGGAGAGCAGCAAGATCATATTGGAGTACAAGAGAACAAAACAAAAAATACCTGCAAGGGCAAGATCCACTCGGTGGAGACAGGAAAGGGCAAGATCAACATTGGCCTGTGCGCGTTGGATTTCCCTGTGATGTTGGACATCCATGTCCTCGGTGCGTTTGACAGCAAGGTCCTTAGTTTTGGCGGCGGCAAGATCCTTGGTAGCTTTTTGAAGTTTGGTCTGCAACTCGGCCTCAACAGTAGCTAGGATCTGGCGCTCTTGCTCGGCATTGCCGATCTGGCCATTCTTTTCTCCGAGGTGGCTCTCCAGTTCGGAAATCTTCTTTTGAGCAGCCTCTAGCTCGGAGGAGCGAGTGGCAGCAGCTGCAAGTTCGCAGTCAAGTAAGAAAGCAGTAACAATCGGAAGAAAAATAAAAAGGCAAGAAGAAGTATACCTGATAATTCTTGGATCTTGGCGGCTTGGGCATCAGCATTCTTCTTCAGAGCAGCAATAGATTTTTGACCCGCTGAATAAGCGGCCAAGAGTTCGTCAAATACAGCTTGACGTCTATCGCAGATGGCCTGAAAAATGGGTCGGTCAGATCCGAGCAAAATGCAGTAATCAAAAGAAAGTAAGATCCGAGCAGATTGCAAGCAATCGGCCCGAATCTCGGGGACTACACCCAGTGGGTGCGCTAGGCGCGCCCCCACTGAGAAGAAAAACTTAAAGTGTAGAGTGTTCGGAGGCAAGGATTTGGCCTAGAGCTCCGTCAGCAAACTGTCTAATATGGGTGGCAAGGCCACCCAATCGGCCCAAGAGATGAGATGGGAGTTGGTCCTCGGATCCAGGAGGCGGAGGAGTGGTCGAGTCAGCAGCAGGCCGGACGGGGGAGACATCAGAAACGCCAATGTACGCTTCGCGGAACCGATCAGCCAGCAAGAGTTGGAGGCTGGTCGGCGGCTGGCGCACAAGGGCCCTGGAGGATGGTGTGGTGGAAGCACTGGGTCTTCCAAGGGTGTGAGTAGCGAGTGGAAAACTAACATGCGGAGCGGCGGGTGGAGGAGCAGTCAATTCGGTGGAGGTAGCAGCAACACCCTTGGAGCCGGCTGCAGGAGTTGGATCTGCGGCAGTGGCTTGGGCTGAAAAAGCCTCAGGCTGAGCAGCATCAGGAGTAGACCGATCTAGCAACGGCACATCAAGGTGTGAGACACCAGAGGGGTCCAACAGGATCGGAGAGGCAGAAACAGTGGTCGTGGAAGGAGTGGCCGACTGCGCGCCAGCAGTCGGAGGAGCAGCAAAGGTCGGCAGGGGAACAGTCGGCTGCGCCTGTTTCGCGGCAGCAGCAGCCCGCTGTTTCTTGGCCCGCTCGGCCTTGTGGGTATCGGCGGCGGCTCTCTTACGAGAAGGCGCCGGCATGTTGGAGGTAGCGGAGGCCACGGGGATCACACTCGGAGGGGCATCAGAGGTGGCAGGGGGAGCAACCGGAGCCACCCGAGGCGCCACAGGATCAATATATCTGGCAGCCCTGCAAAAAAAGAGCGATTTGAGAAAAACAGTAGAGAAATATCAGAACGAGCAAAAAGCGCGAAGACACATACCCAGAAGCTCGGGGTAGCTGGGCAGCAAACTTGGCCATGGAGAAGCCAGGGCGAGCGATATTCAGAGGAGTGGGAGAGAGCACTGGGCCGCTCGGCATGGGGGCGGCTCGGCCTTGGAGGGACCGGAGGCATCATCAATTCGGCAGCGTTTCCCCTCGGCTATAGTCTGCTCGGCGGGTTCAGATTATGCGCCGAAGTCACCAGGGGAATCAGCATCACTGCTCCATTCGGCCATGAAGCGTTTGACGGAGGAATCAAACTCACCCGTCTTTTTGAAGCCGAGCCCGATAGAAGCAGTCCGAGCTTCGGTCTCGGCATCGGTCTCCTCTTCAAGATCCACGTCCTGGGCGTCTTCTTCAGCTCGGTCTGGATGGTAGCCTGAGGCAGATTGTCCGTCTTGCAGGACCTTAAAGCCAAGGAATTCCTGGGGAGAAATATACGATCAGAATCAGCAAGAGAGAAATAAGAGCTAAGGATAAAAGACAGGATAAGAGCATACCAGGGGGCAGCGCCGAACTCGGCTGTACGGCGCTTTTCCAAAATTAAAGGGCCCAACAACCTTGAGGTCGGTGATATTGTTGATTCGGCGGAGGAACTTGACTTCGTTTATGCGGAACGAGGAAATCCGGGTGGGGTCAAGGAATTGGCTCATATCGCAGATGCGGTGGCAGCGGCGCTATAGCGGGAGCACTCGGCGGCAGAGGCAGGTCGCTACCAGATCGGCGGGCTGCATTCCTTCATCCATCAGCTTCCGGATGTGGGCCATCTGATGATCCATGTCGGTGTCCCCGTCCCCTGGCTTTTCGGACCAGTGGTACTTTGCAGTCGGCGGAGGCAGAGAGAATTCGGGAAGATTCAGCAAGTCTTTATCCTTCGGTGAAGAAACATAAAAGAACCCCATCTTCCAGTTCTTGATGGACTGAGGTAGTTGGGGATGAGGGTAGAGTCTGACCTTACGAATGTATATTGTGGAGCCACCGCATTCGGCCATCACCTTTACCTCCTCCTTTTTCTTGGTCTTGGGGTTAACAACAAACACCCAGTGCCCACTCGGAAGCTGCGGAAGTAAAAGAGCCGGCACCAGAGACCAATGGTGGGCCGAACTCCGAGGTAGCCCTCGCACAGTGACACAAAGGTGGAAAGCATCATGATGGCATTCGCCCCAAGTTGGTGCGGCTGCATTCGGTAGAAGTCCAGAAAATCACGGAAGAATTGGCTCACCGGAAGCCCAAAGCCACGCTAAAAATGCGCGAGGAAGACGACGCGCTCGCCGGCCTGAGGACCGGGCACAAGCTCGCCGCCGGGGACGCGGCAATCGAGGTCCGCCGGAATCTTGCGAGACCGGTGGAGGGGAGGAATGTTCATCTTAGTAACAATGGAGCCCTTCCTAGATCCCCTCTGGGAGCCGGCGGCGGCGTCCCCCATGGAGGCGTGGGACTCTGTGGTGGGCGAGGAGAAGCGAGACGGAGCCGGTGGTGAAGATGGCGGCGGCGGCGGCGAAAATCTGGATCCGAGCCCACCAATTGTGGCAGAGGAGCAGCAGTGGTGGCGACGGAGGAGTGCGGCCGCGAAGCTCTCGCGCAGAAGCACCAAGCTCTAGGGGCAGCGGCAGCAGCATGGAGAGGCGCGCGGTGCGGCAACGGCGGAAGCAGAGGAGGAGAGCGCGAGGAAGACGATGGAGTGGGGGTGCGTGGCGCATCTCTCACCCCACGGGGTATTTAAAGACCCGGCGAGGAGGTAGTGGGATCCGGTGTGCCGATCCAGCATTTAGTGTGGCCGCGATTATCCACAAGGCGTCATCGGTTCGGAGCACAGAAGATCTGGCGGATGGGACGGGACGTGTGCACGTGGATCGAGGCAGTGGTTATGGCATGTCAAATCGTGGCACGACGTCCCGTATTCTACGGCGAATTCGAAGCGGCAAGTTCGGTCAACATTCCAGTCAAACCAACCGTTGGGCGGATCGGTCGAGAAGGTCAAGAGCAATCGGCCTATCGAGAGCAATCGGCAAGAAGATCAAGAGCAATCGGCAGATGAAGAGCAATCGGCCCATTGAGAGAAATCGGCAAGAAGACCAAGAGCAATCGATAGATGAAGAGCAATCGGCCCATAGAGAGCAATTGGCAAGAAGACCAAGAGCAATCGGCAGATGAAGAGCAATCGGCCCATTGAGAGCAATCGGCCTATTGAAGCAATTGGTCAAAAACAAAGATTCAGCATTCTAGAAGTGAAGAAACCTGTGCAGGCCTCGCCATCTCTATGTTCGGCGGGACCTCCGCAGCTTCAGAAGCTACTGTCGGGGGAATGACCCCCTGGTAGGGTCATCCAGGGGAAACAAGTCATCAAGGCAAAGCTCACCGACCTGATGGTCATTGATCTAATAAAGGCCGAACTAATCAAGAGCAAGCAGAAAGTGGGCAGAACTGTTCAAAGATGAGGATCGATTTCCCCAGAGAGGGCGCAATCGGCCTCACCAGGAAGCATTCGACCAGAGTAAACAGAGTAACAGCCGAGCAGAATCCCAGGTCGGACACCTGGTACAAGAGCATTCAATGCACAATCCCTGAAGATCGGGACTGTCAGAGGCGTGCGGTCTCCTCCAGCGCCGATCACGCGGACTAGCCGACAGGCCTACGTCTCTAGCTCCACTGTTCACTACTGAGGTCTACAGGATAGCGGTATGGTAAGCCGCAAGTCTACACCGGGTCATCCGGGAGAACACGATGTGAAGTCCCTAGCTTGTCTGAGGCAGACAGCTGGGCCCTTCTCTGTGTGCATTTACCTTTGTACCCTGGTCTCGGCCTATAAGAGCCCCGGGTACCCCTCCTGCGTGGGGGACGACGAAGCACTTATTGCAACTTCACCCACCTTAGAGAGAGCCAGGAGAGACTAGTGACCAGAGGCCCTCTTCTCCTTCGTCTCAAACAGCTCAAGGAGCATTCATTGTAGCCAGAGTTATTGCATATAGCTAGCTCGGCAGGACTAGGGGTGTTATCTCTATGGAGAGCCCCGAACCTGGGTACATCGTGGTGTCTCACCATGTGTTCGCACTCTCGATTCTGGTACCAGCGACATTAACCTCGGTTTGTCCCCCTCTTTAGCCATCCCCATGGTATTTGCCGTTACATATCGACGACAACACAGGGGGCCATTGCCACAAGAACTCCAAATGAAACAGGTAAATCCTGAACTTCCACAACTTCTGCAAATGAACTCCGATTAAGGCAAACTCAAGCTTGCTGGAAAGCTAACGAATAGAGATGCCTAAACACGACTGGAAATATTTAGAAGTGGCAAGGGAGATATGCCAAACAAATAGAGGTGTGAAACCTCTAACCGAGATGAACCGGCAAATCTCCCACATCGAAAAACACAAGAGAAGATGCATACGAAATCTGTTTTCAATGAACATGAACTTCTAATGAAGAAGACCACAAGCTCCAAAACTCACAAAGAGAAAAGAAAAAAAAGAACCAATAAACATGATGCCAAGGATGCAAAAGGTTTGAGTACTGCATGAACGACTCGTCCTAGCCTATAACACGGTCTCCTAACTACCACCTAGAGACCGGTAAACTAGACACCTATCTAGTCAAACCTTTTTCTTGCGCATAATCCACTTGAGCTTGATGATGATCATCATGTCCGCCTCATGTTGGAACATCTTGCTTGATTCCGCAGGCTCGATGAAGACTAGTAGATTGCTCCCCCATACTCCATTATGGATGAGCCTATTTTAGGCACATCTTCACAAGACCATTATCACCAAATGGTCGGCAAGCTCCAAGCATATGATATCTTCGTAATGCTCCTCTTGACCTTGCGCACATCAACTTGTCCAATATTTGGATAGCTCCATGAATAACACCTTGGTCAACATGTAATTTTCATCTTACAACCTTGAAGCCAACATATGATCTTCAAGCGTTGCCTATGGACAAACCTTAAAGTATATCTCAAGGAAACCATTAGTCCATAAAGATTGTCATCAATTACCAAAACCAAACATAAGGGCACATGCCCTTTCAATCTCCCCCAATTTGGTAATTGATGATAAACACATTAAGAGGGTTTATATGATGAATTATGCTAATCATGCAAAGCAAGTATGCATGAACAAGAAGGAAAATTCTGAAGAACAAAACCAAAGCATGAACCTCCTCAAACAAAAACCCTCTAAACTTCTCCCCCTTTGGCATCGATTGCCAAAATGGGCGGAAAACTAAGAAGGCCGATATAGAATGTGTTCCTCCCAAAAGGGTGTATTTCTCAAGAAATGAGTGGAATAAGATACACATATCCAAAGATACATGGTGGGAGCAAAACAAACTATATTGAGGATCCAAAGATTGCAAAAGGATGAGATGGCACAAAGGCATAAGAAAATGCAGGCAATCGAACGATCCAGCATGCCAAAAGACTACAAGATATTATGATTTGAGCAAAGGAATGTTGTAAAGAAAAATAGAGAAGTTCAGCAAGATTTGTTCACTATTTAGAATCTTTGTATTATAATACAAATTTCACAAACATTGGATCATCACTCCTCCAAAATGGATAGAAACACAACACAAGTGCAAGTGTGCAAAGATATGAGACAAAGTCTAGCACTTGCAACATACCAATGGTTGAGCAAATAGCCAAAGATATAATCATAGGAATGGGCTGAACCAATAAGATGTGTATGAGTCATGGAAAAAAACTTGATACGACTAATATAAGGATGACCAGCATCAACATAGTCTTGAAGAAATGAGACTCAAGGTGCTAGACATGTCTTTCCAACATAAGTTAAGAAGGTCACACAAACAAACAACAATTGGGTTACAAGCTTAAATAAAATGCAAAGTAAAATCAAGGCTTGTGACAACCCCATGGTGAAGATAGAAAATAATAGGCTCATCAAGACAAGCATGATCACAACAATCTTCACCACCAAAAGAGTGCATTAGGATGAATAGAATTAGGACACACACTCAAACACACACGCTTTCATGTAACCACCGAAGAATTTAATCAATTAAAATAAAAGGTGGACATGAAAGAACAAGGATATCCACTAAAAGTGTAACTTCTCTCAAGTGTATGAGATTCGAGGTAGACAAAATATCCACAAAGAAGCAAGTACACACAAAATAGTCACAAAAGGAAAGAACAAGATATCCACATGGAAGTCATAATTATAAGAATAAGATCTTTGCTTGAAAGCATAGCCAATGGCTTAATATTATCTTATTGTATGAGAATAAAATCCACACAATCAACCATCAAAGTCATCACAACTAGCAACAAGGTATCAAGAGATAATTGAGATGCTTTGAACAATGAAACAAATATCGCAACCAATAATATATCTTGAAATTCTAGAACAAATCAAGAAACGCAACAATTGCAAATGAAGAATTTCATGCCATGATGCAACCTACACAAGGTTGGAAGCAAGAAAAGTATGCATGAGGTAGATACTTGTTACCGAGGTAGCATGGGAATGATGTAGTAGATAAAGTCTTCATTGATCGTCCTAGCTTGACTCCAAAAGGCACATGGTGACACCACCTTCCTTTTGATTAAGACGATCCTCCAATGCATCTCCAAAGTTCCTAGAATCATTGTTAACGAACAAAATGGTACCTAAACTCATTGGGACCAAAGAGTTAGAGGAACAAAAATACATAGGACCAACTCCACAAGAATAAGTGCATATGGACATGAAGATGAATTTCATGCACATATTAGCCAATAAAGTGGTGGAAGGAGTTTAACCTATATATATATATATACATATATATATATACACACACATAGCCGGTCTATTCTGACATCGATGTCAGAATAACTATTCTGACAACATTCCGAACTGCAGTATTTTCGCAAAGAGAACCGCACTGCTGAATTCGGAGCACTGCAGCTCGGGTAAAAACAAACCGCATGCAGTATTTTCGCGATAAATTATTAACCGTTAGTCGGAATTGAGCGTATGATACACCGTTGGATTCGTATGGAAAAGGAGAATCTTCCATATGTTGAAAACTTCCCTCGATTCTTCACGGATTAAGAGCAGTTTCGAAAATGTCGTGGCATCCCACTTTCACAGCTGCAGTTTTCTCTTAAACCGTTCATCGGAATGATGCAAATGATATACCGTTGGAAAGATATCGATCAGGCGCTCCATCCATATGTAGAACACTTTGTCTAATTCACTACAGATTTGAGACAAATCTATCCGCAAAAAAACGCAGTAACTCTGTTTTCGTTTTCGGATTTTATAGAGAGTAGAACTTTTTAACCACTTGTCCGATCGATGCGTATGATACACCGTTGGATTCGCCTGGAGTAGTACATTAATCCATATGTTGAACACTTTTCCATATTCCACACAGTTTTGAAGTAATTTGAAAAACGGTATTGCTGCCCTCTTTTGGACAGCGGGAGTTTTTGCTAAAATTCGTTTGATTCGTTCGTCCGATCAATGCAACTGATACACCATTGGATAGATATTGTTGAGGCGCTCCATTTTCATGTAAAACACACTCTCTAATTCTTTACGGTTTAAAAGCTACGTCAAATTTACTAAACCGCGAAACTGTTTTTTCGCGTACCTGAAATCGACGAAGCGAACTGCATTGGCCGGGCAAGCGCACTTCATTATCGCCAAACAGAGCGCACGTGTTATTTCGCGAATTCGAAATTGACGAAGCGAACTGCATACAACGGGCACCGGTTACATTTATAAACAAAGAGAACTGTACTTTTTTTAACTTTTAACACCATTTTTTTATCAATGAGCGCGCACCGCAAAGGACGAGGCGAGTGAACTGCATATATTTTTTGTAAATTCATCTTAGCACTGCAAATAACAATAAAAGAGAATTGCACACCGAAATCAATGAAATGCACTGCATCCGTCGGGGCAAGCGCACTGCAGTAGAAATGCATCATTCTAAGAATTGTTTTCCAAAAAACGAACCGCACATCAAAATTACATCATCTCTGGACTACATGACATGGCAACCGAACCGCAATGGTTCTTCTTTTTTCTCCACGGTACAAATAAACTAAAAAAAACCATAAATTTCTGTGAAATGCAAACTGGTCGCCAGCGCACTGCATATCCAAACTCATAGTACTATTTATGGTGCTGCAACAAACTGCATTCAATACAAGCTAGCTGTCGAACAACGCATGTGCAGCGGCGAGATGCCAAAAAATGGAGGCGCATCGCACTGCACAAATACGCTATCGGAATGCAGAAGATCACCACGTGAACTGCACGTACTGGGAAACCCCTCTTATCACCCGATCTTGCCAGGATCCAATCGATCTGCGCCCTATGCCGGCAAGCCGACGAAGACCATGGGCTCTGGCAAGACGTGGCAGCCTCCACGCCGGGAGAGCAACTCGGCCTGTCCAGGATCGAGGGGAGGCCTACCAGAGTGACATAGGGCACCAAGCACCCCAGGACTGCGTTCGTCGATGACGTCGATTCCGATGCACGTGCTGCCCACCGGTGACGAGCAGCAGACTGCGGGAGGAGCACCAGATCATCCCGGCGGGATCCAAGTCAAGAGCTCGCTTGATCTCACGGGGCTGCCTCTTGGGTGGGTAGAGGACGACGATGGGGGTCCGCGGGAGCAACAGATCGCCTGCGCCGACGCGCACGAGCGCCTTGGATCTCGGGCTACCGCATCAGCACGCGCCCCGACCGCTTGATCTGCCCCGTCGCCGGATATGGCAGGTAGACCCGGGCGGCGTGGGGCCAGGGGTAACCGGTGTGGGATGGGCCTGCCAGGGGCCAGACACACGTCGCCGGAGCCCGGTGGATCGCGGTGGCAGCGACGCGGTGGCGGTGGCGCCCGTGGCCGTTTCTTCTCGATCCGGTGGGGTGCGGCCCGATCTAGAGTCGAGGTGCCGCGGGGAGGCCCGATCCGGCGATGTTGCAGGGAGGTGGCGCGCCGGGAGGGGAGGAAGGAGACTAAGGGGCTCTCTGGTGCGGGGAAGAGGAGAGCTCGGGGGTGCCACGGGGGGAACGTAGAGGGGATCGGGGGGAAGGGGATGAGACTGAATGGAGAAGTGGGTGGGGTGGGGTTGGTGTTTTTTTTATCTGGTTATTAGCGGGTTCAGTTCTGAGACGGGGTGGGTCGGTTCGGTTAGTAGCGAACGAGTCCAAAGTGTTGTCAGAATAAGCCCAAATGTTGTTAGAATAAGGTCTTAAGGGGTGTTGTTAGAATATACCCACCCTATATATATAAATATATATATATGATCAAAGAAAGAAATCGTGCATCGGAACTACACATAGAAAATATGTATGCACAAGACTTTCAAGAACCAAAAGGAAATACAATTTGGACAAAACACCAAGTAAACAAATATGGCACCCCAAAGAGTGGCACAACATAAGGTTGTCCGAATTATATCAAAGGTCCATATCAACACATGATTGAAGACAAGTAGCAATTAACATATGGTCAATTTCTACACTCACCAACGAATGAGAAGAAATACCAGTTGAATCCCAACCCAATCAACACATGATTGAATAGGAAAACAATTGAAAGGATACCAAGTGACCATAAGATTCCAAAAAGATTCCAATTGAAAATAAGATTTCAAAATAAACTTGTCACTTGGAGTATACCAAATAAAAGATACATCAAGGAATGGGGTATCAATTGACACACCAATTGATAGAGAGCATGATACCAAAATAAAAGATATCAAAGAAGGAGATATCAAACTCTCAACAAGAGAGCACAATTCCAAACAAACTATGCCCTCAACAATTTTATGATGACACAAAGCACCAAAGAGAATATGCCTTCCCATAAAACGCACTTGATATGGATCATAGGATGATAGCTCCCCCAAGAGATGTGCATTATATATAATTTTCATTTGGATAAAAAATGCACAAGATGGGATCATCACTTTCACTATATCTAGATAAATGCTAGACACGATCACGAAAACAAATGATCCACAAGTGGCAAGAAAGACAATGATAAACAAGCCAATGTAAAGATGATCAATAATTTCTACCACATATAAGAGTACCAATTTTTATGTGCAAGAGGTATAGGGAATTACTTCCCGGTGGTAGATAACATTAATATATATTATCATCTTCACAACAACAATCATAAGCATGTGGCAAAAGATAAGAATTGAGCACAATTCTTACAAAGAGACTCTTGATATCTTCAAATAGGCATCCATTCATGAAAGCAATGACTCGGATAACTTGAAGCAAGTGGTTCCCACATAGGAAATACACGAACATGTTGGAGGGAAACCGTATCAAGAAAATCTCACATACTCAAGGTCCATAAGATGAGAAATAAATTCAATGTAAGCAAATTGGAACTTGAGGAGCAAACATGCCACCTAGGGACTAGATAATTTACAATATCACCTCTAAGTGGCATAACCCCAAATGTACACATTTTATAGGCGTGTAATATGCACAAAGCATAATACTCCCCCATAATGTGATATCCCAAATTTTACAACAAGAGATAATTAATGGATACTTTAGAAATGGAATTTCTCATGAGTACGCCATACCACATAGTGATTATATAATCTTATAATATCAATACTAGGTGTTATTCCTCATGTATACACATTTTAGGATTATAAAGTGCACAAGGAAAATCACTCCCCCAAAATGGGATGATCCATTAATCTCTCACAAGAGCCAACTAAGATGCAAGCAAGACGAAAAATAGGCTCAACACAACACTCACACATACATGATGTGCAAACCAGGATACACAAAATTTATTACTCAATATACGTAGATTGGAAGCACAACATATACAAGCACATGCAAGGTACAAAACAAAACATGCAAAGGGGCAAGTAACTTTCAATGTAAACAATTTAAGTACAAGTTACCGTAAGGAGGCACATTGGATATACGATAGAGACATGATAGTCCAAATGACTTGACTTGAGACAATGTGATTAATGAAGGTCCCTTAATTCTTCATGATGTAGCCAAGTCTCCAATGCCCTCCTTCATCACCTATTGATCAAATTTGAGCTTGTTGGTCCCCAACAAAGGTGGGTCCTAAGAGGTTAGTCACAATAGGCTTGGCAATCCAAATGGTGATTTTCTTGTCACCACTTTGAGTGCCAACAAATTGGGCAACCACATTGCCAACCTTATCCTCCCGAAGAGAATAAACATCATCAACTATAATAGGGTTGGATAAGTTACCGTTCGTGCATGAAGAAGCAAGATGACCCTTCTCACGACATAAGTAGCCACATCTACTATTTCCTTTATTCATGGTTGATTTCTCAACATGAACATCATTTACTTGAGTCTTCTTCGGAAGTGGCTTCACTTCACCTTGTGGTTGAACTTGAGGCCTCTTCCCTAGTTGCTTGTCACTAATGGGCTTCTTATTCAAAGGGCAAGATCTAACATGGTGCCCTTCATCCTTGCACTTGAAGAAAATAATTGTGGCCGAATTCTTGACTTGTGATTGGCCCTTCTTCTTGTTTAATATGGACTTCTTATTGTTGGAGTTGAATCCAAGTCCACCCTTGTCATTGGGGGATTCTTTTCCACACAAAACCTTGTCAAGTGTAGACTTCCCTCCATGACCCTTTCCCAAGTCTTTCTTCAAAGAAGTGACTTGGGCCTTGAGCTCTTTGATTTCCTCTACATGGTTAGTCACAATACAAGTACTAGAGGAAGTAGAAGCTTCATTGTTAGAGCAACAAGGCAAGGAAGGTAATTCATCACATGATGTAGCAACATTACGAGTGGATGAATTACACGGACTAGCACAACATAATATAGCATATTGAGTAGAAGTAGTGCTAATGTCCACATGAGGAACTAATTTAGAAACCTTAGCCTCATAAGCTGACTTTAGCACATTATGGGATACTAGAAGATCCTCGTGAGAGCTTGAAAGCTTTTCATGATTTTCTTCTAATTTCCCATAATTGCTAGTTAGCAACTCAAGTTGAGCCTTTAGCTCAACATTCTCCTTTAGGATGGATGCTTCACAAGAAATAGAGTTAGTAGCACAAGCATCATCAAGAATAACGGAAGGAGAAGTCAATATAGCAAGCTCTTTTAAATATGAAGCTTTTAGTTGAGTATGCGACTCGGTGAGTTTAATGAGCTCACCCTTAATGACCCGTGAGCCATTTCAGAGGTGCTCAAAATCCTCAAGGAGTTTAGCATGCACAACTTCAAGCTTATCATTTTTAATTTTGGTAGAATTAGCCACCTCAAGGGTTCTATTAAGAGATTACTTTACTTTAGATAACTCTAAAGCAAAAGTCTCCTCAAGAGATTCCTTGGTGGTTTCTTCACACACAAGAGCTTGAGATAGATCCGCAATCTCATTAGCGTAATCACGCTCATGGCTTTCCATTGTCTCAATGGTGGCCTCATTCTCCTCAATACGAGTTTCCAACTCCTCAATGTATTTCTTGCCCTCAATGGCAATAGACATGATTTCCATGAAGTTGGAGCAAGCAATTTTATTCTTATGAAGAGCTTTAAAAATCATTCCTCCCTTAATTTTTAAGGAAGCAATATTATCATCCTCTTCAACATTATCTATATCATCACCATCACTTGATATGGGTGTCAAAGTAGCAGATACCTTTAACTCCTTAGCCATAAGGCAAAAATGAGTAACACGAGATGATGATGTAGGGTCTCTTGAGGCACCATTCAAGACCACATCTTGTTCCATGGATTGTTGGTTTTCCTCTACATTTTTAGCACAATAACTAGAGGAAATATAGGCATTGTTATCATGGCAAAAAGATATAGCAAGCATATCATCATGAGATATATTCAAGTGATTTCTACATGATATGAATGGACTATCAACACAAGCATGTAAAACATTTATGGTGCTCGAAGTCTTGAGGTCCAACAAGGAGGCATTGCAATAAGATAGTGATAAAGGGTTATCAACAATAAGTTCACTATCATCATTGCAATAACTCACACTACTCACCATTTCATTACCTTGTGGAAAACCACATGTTGGTGAAGTAGAAGAAGTTGAGAATGCATCGCGACCGGAGGTGGAGGGAGAACAATCATCCCCACAAATCTTGGACACACCATATTTATCTTGAATCTTTGTCCACAACTCATGAGCATCCCGAAACGGCATGAGGTGAAATACGTCTACATTACTCAAAGCACCAACAAGCACATTAGAATCTTGAGCATTGAGATAAGAGTTTTTCTCATCCTCTAAGGATAGGTTTTGAGTATCCTTTGGAGGAGAAAAATCCATATCTACAATTCGCTCCATACACGGGTCAATGCCCCGGAAATAATTAAGCATGCGAAATTGCCAAGCATCATAATTTGTGCCATTGAAACTAAGAGTGCCAATGAATCCTAAACCCCTAGTTGACATCTTTACTCTCAAGGCGGTGAAGCCCAATTAAGAGAGAAGAGGCTCTGATACCAATTGAAAGGACGTGGATGTCGCCTAGGGGGGGTGAATAGGCGCTTAAAATAAATACGATTTAGGCTTGAACAAATGCGGAATAAAACTTAACGTTTAATTTGCCAAGCAAGAAACCTAAATAAGCTAGGCTCAACTATGTGCACCAACAACTTATACTAAGCAAGATAAACACCTATGTGATAGCAAGATATATAACATGAACACTAAGGCTATCACAAAGTAGGTGCACAAGTAGTTCACTAGATGAACAACCTACGGGACAAGCAATGCACAATAATATGAGCAAGCACAAGATAAACAATGTAATAAGCTTGCTCAAAGTAAGGGTAGACATAACCGCAAGTGGAGCCGATGGAGACAATGATTTGTTACCGAAGTTCCTTCTCTTGCGAGAAGTACGTCTCCGTTTGGAGAGGGTTTGGAACACAATGCTCACACGAAGCCAACAAGGGCCACCCTATTTCTCCTCACGCTCTTACCAATGCAAGATTTCGTGATTCAACTATTAGGACACTTGAGGGCGGTCATCGAACCCGTACAATGGAGACCCTTGGGGGCGTTCACCGAACACGTACAAATGCTCAGGGCTATCTCCACAACCGAATTGGAGGCACCCATAGTGTCCCGAAGCTTTACACCACAATGATTGAGCTCCGTTACAACAAGCCTCTAGGGGCCAACACACCCAAGATGTAACACCACGGGCGTCACACTACAGTAATAACTTTTACTGTTGCCGCGTCACCATGATTATGCATGTGATGATCACCCTTGACCATGGCTTGTTCCAAAATTAAACCCAATTAAAATTTCCAAAACAAAGTGGCAATTAATGTTCAACCATAAATTGTGCAAACAATTTTATAAAATCCCTAATAATCAGTAGGTCATAATAAAAATGGAATGGGGATTTATTAAAATGTTTTAATATCATAAAGAAATAAAAAAAGTAGCTAGAAAACACCATTTAATACTTTAAAATAAATAGTAATAATCAAATGAATTTATTTGTGAGCAAAACTTTTTGTGGCACTAAAGTATGGTGCAACAATAATACTAAACTTTTTGTGGCACTAAAGTCTCGCATAGGGCAAAGCCTCCCACTGGCCCACCCTGGCCCACCTCCCTCTCTCCTTCTTCCTCACTGCTCCTCCGACCGGGTCGACACGGCGACTGATACGTCCCAAACGTATCTATAATTTTGCTTGCTCCACGCATGTTTTGTGTGACTTTGCTATGTTTTGCTTGAACTTTCATACACTTTTTATCATATTTGGACTAACCTATTAACTCAGTGCACCCAGTTGTCAGTTCCTGTTTTTCTGCTGTTTTTGTATTTCAGGTTTACCGGCCATTAAAAGTGCCCAATAAATCCCGGAAAAATAATATAAAAATCAGCGTCACGAAAGCTTCCGGAATAACCAAGATATGGCTGGAGAGCCACCACCTGGGGACCAGGAGGGTCCCTGGCGCGTCCCCACCCTAGGCCGAGCCAGGAGGCCTCCTGACTTCCTGGTGGCCCCCCTCGATGCCCCCCTTCGCCTATATTTACCCCCCGTGAAGGAAACCCCTAAGATCGATCTGCTATTCCCGTTCTCCTCTCTGTTCCGCCGCCACCACCATTTCAAGATCGGGGCTGCCAGGAGAAGCTGCCCCGGCACCCTGCCGGAAGGAGGAATCCCCTCCGGGAGACCATCCATCGCCATGGACACCTCCCGGATGTGCCGTGAGTAGTCCCCCTTGGACCATGGGTCCGTGACCAGTAGCTATGTGATATACTCCTCCCCTCTTTGTGCTTCCACTTTCGAGACCTCGTGAGCTGCATCACATGACCGAGGCACTTTTGTAGTTTTCTATGTTGCTATGCTGAGTTTGCTGGGATTTGATGGATTATGAGATTATATTCAGATTGTGATGAGTAATATATTTGGTTCTCTTTTATATTTGTGTTCTTTAGTAAATTCTTGCATGTTCTCCGTTGTCGTATTTTACTTTGGCCAAGTGATTTGTTGCAACTCCAAGAGGGAGCGTTATGCTCTATTGTGGGTTCAGCCCCTTGATGTCTAGATTGAGTGACAGAAACATGAGACTAGGGGATGTGTTGTTGCCACCAGAGAGAAAACAACGGTGCTTGTACTTGCGGGTGCAAGGATTATTTACTTTACGCATGGTTCTTTTAATGCAGTTGTTTGTTGCTTTGAGTTTACACTTTGGGTGGGATTCGCAACTTAATACCAGCGAGATGTTCTGGATAGATATCTCAAGGTGGATGATTCGTAGTAGATGCAGATGGATTTCGGTCTACTTACCTCGGCGTACTGCCCACTGATTTTGAGCCTCTTCCTTTATTTTGTAGCATAGTTAGCATTGCGGTGCGTTTATAATCCTTTCAATTGCCCAGCTGTGATTTGTTTACCTCGCTAGCACTTTTATCGTCTTTTGGGAGAGAGACATCACTAGTGAACATCACGCGACCCCGGTCCATATTCACATCATTGTTTACACTTTCAACTTACTTTCAGTTCTTACTTTCAGTTGCCACTATTATTATCTCTTGCGTTGATCCTTTGTAAACAGCAAGTCCGGAGGAATTGACAACTCCTCTGTACTCGTTGGGAGCAAAGTTATTTGCTGTGTGTGAAGGTACAAGAGAAGCAAGTGATTCTCAAACGGCGCATCACTTGTCAAAGCACCTTCTTGTATCTCTTGGATTCCTAGTGGTTCGATACTCAACCTTAGCATCTTCGCTAAGGGAAATTCTGCTGCTACGCTACATCACACCTTCCACTTGGGGTAACCAACGAGGAGTGAGAGAAGTATCTTCCTTGCTAGCATCAAGCAATTTTTGGCGCCGTTGCCGGGGACTCCAGCCTACAAGATAGGGGAGTTGCACACTATCATTTATCTTTGCTTTTTAGTCTTGCTAGTTTACCTTTCAGCTTTTGCTTTCGTGTCCCTTATCAAAAATACCAAAAATATCTTCTACTACTATGGGTTCCAATGAAAACACTAAGTTATGTGACTTCACCAGTCACAACAACAGTGACTTTATCTGCACTCCTATTGCTCCACCTGCCACTTCAGCACCTTCTTATGAAATTAAACCTGCTTTGCTTAATCTTGTTATGAAAGATCAATTCTCAGGTGCTGGAGAGGATGCTGCCTTGCACTTAAATAATTTTGTTGAGCTTTGTGATATGCAAAAGTACAAGGAAGTAGATGGAGACATCATCAAGCTGAAGCTTTTTCCTTTCTCTTTGAGAGGAAGAGCCAAGGAGTGGCTGCAATCCTTACCTAATAATAGTATCGATTCTTGGGACAAGTGTAAGTATGCTTTTATTGGGAAATACTATCCCCCTGATAGAATTATCCAGTTAAGAAGTAACATTATGAATTTTAGGCAATTGGATAATGAACACGTTTCCCAAGCTTGGGAACGAATGAAATCTCTTGTTAAGAACTTCCCTACACATGGTTTGACTACTTAGATGGTTATCTAGACTTTTTATGCAGGCTTAAACTTTACCTCGCGGAATCTGCTAGACTCGGCCGCGGGAGGAACTTTTATGTCAACCACACTTGGTGCTGCCACGAAGCTACTTGATGAGATGATGCTGAACTACTCTCAATGGCACACCGAACGATCTCCAACTGGTGCAAGGTAAATTTTGTCGAGGATATCTCCTCTCTTAATGAAAATGTTGACTTCATCATGTCTCTACTTACCAAGCAAGCTCCTATTGATCCTCAGGATGTTCCTTTAAATTCCTTGGTTGCTCAAGAACAAGTAGATGTGAACTTTATCTCTAGAAACAACTTCAACAATAATGCTTATAGGAGTAATTTTGGTAGCAACAACCCTAGACCTTTCCCATCCAACAACTATGGGAACAACAACACTTATCCTAGCACCAAGAACTCCACTTCTGAACTAGAGAGTATGCTTAAAGACTTTATCACTACCCAAAAAGCCTTCAACAAGAGTATAGAAGATAAATTCGACAAATTATATATCCTCTCTTCGAAGGTAGACAACATAGCCCATGATGTTGAGATGCTTAAAATTAGAACTTCTCCCCCCGAGGAGAGGAAGACCACTTCTATGAATGCTATCCAAGTGCAAATTAATGAAAACATTAGGATGTTGAGCAAACTTAAAGAGAGATGGGCTAGAGAAAAGGAGGAAGAAGAGAGAGTTAAGAGCCTTCCCACCTACCACACAGTAGCTACTATCCAAGTTGTTGAGGATTTCCAAACTGTTAGCACCCATCACACCCCTAGTCCCACTGGACCTATCAATGGTGATGCTACCACCTCAACAATAGATGAATAAACCTCTATAAACATAGAGGCTTTAAACCAAGTGAGCCTAAATGATATCACTACCTCCTTGATAGATAGTAGTGATCTAGACTTTGACAACTGCACCTTACCTGAAGTTATTGGTTTCCTACACAAAATGTCTAGAGACCCCCACACTAGCACACTCAATCTTGCCTTCACAAAGCATATCACCAATGCTCTAATCAAAGTTAAGGAGGAGAAGCTTAGACTAGAAGCCTCCATACCTAGGAAGCTAGAAGATGGTTGGGATCCTATGATAAAAATCAAATTGAATAACTTCTCTTGCTTTGCTCTTTGTGATGTTGGAGCTAGTACCTCCGTTATGCCCAAAAGAATGTATGATATGCTTGAATTGAAACCTTTTGATCCTTGTTCTTTTGGTGTTCGTCTTGTCGATTCTTCCGTAAAGAAACCTTTGAGGAAGATCGATGATATTCTTATCATTGTCAATGAAAATTATGTTCCCGTTGATTTTACTATTATGGACATTGAGTGTGAGCCTTCTTGTCCAATTATTTTGGGACGTCCTTTTCTTCGCACCGTGGGTGCTGTTATTGACATGAAAGAGGGGAATATCAAATTCCAATTCCCTCTCAAGAAAGGGATGGAACATTTCCCTAGGAAAAAGATTAAGTTGCCTTTTGAGTCCATCACACGGGCTAGGTATTTTCTTGATAAGACTTGATCTTTTGCTTTAAGCCTAGCTAATGGCTTTAAAGAAGCGCTTTCGGGAGGCATCCCGTAACGAATTTAGGTTTTCCTTTTTGTTTTTCTTCTGTTTTTAGTGGTCTTGATGATTGTTACTACTGTAGAAACATCATTGTATCTTTAATTTTCAAGCTTTGTGCCATTTATAGCCTCATATGACAAGGGAAGTGAAAGTTGTGACATGCTGTCCAGAAAACAGATTCTGTCCTCGTGACGGGAAAAATCCTAGAAAAATCCCAGTTCATCTTTTTGAGCTGAATTTTTTACACAGCGTACTCTATACAATCACGAAACTTTCGAATGTTCTGAGTTTTTTTATTTGAGTTGCAGAAGTATCCCTAAAAATATCTTTACTACCTGTTGTTCTGTTTTTCACAGATTCTTCCACGTTTTGTCTCTCTTTACTTTTGCAAACCTTAAGCTTGTTTTTTCTTTGCAAAAACTTTTTTGCAATCTTGAGAAACAGTATCTCTTCAAGAATATCTTTATTTCCAGTAAGGGAAAAATTATTTTAATAGGGTACTAACCTCTCTAATCAGTTTACAATGAGTTATGTATGAAGGGAGTTTTCAAGTGTGCGATGGAAGATGATGAAAGAAGATCCTGGAGTGTCCAACGCTCAAGCTTGGGGATGCCTGACGAGGATCGGCCTCGGAAAATCCTAGGGTTAGGTACCCTAGGTTTCGTATAGGAGAAAGAAGAGCGACGTGGCCTGCGCGTTGGTAGGATTCGGACGGTGACAAGCGACACATGGGGGCACGATTTACCCAGCTTCAGGCCCCCGGAGGGAAAACCCTACATGCTGCTTGTCTGATCTTTTATTGATGATGATGTACAGAGGTGCCGCGAGGGCTTTGGTGGAGAGAGATTTGTCTAGTTCTATGCATGGGGGCTGAGATGAGTTGTGTGCTGTCTAGAGAGGTGCCCCTGCCTCGCTTTATATAGATAGCCAGGTAGGGGTTTACAAGAGTCCTAGTCAACTACAAGTAGGAGTCCTTGTCTTGCGCCTCAAGTCTTCGGATTCACGTCTTATTCCATCATGTCGGTGTCCACGAGTGGGCCTCTGATGGGCCGCCAGCCATGACACGCACCAGGTAACCTCACGCAGAGGAGTTGTGGGGTCACCCCCTCGTCAGTAGCCCCCGAGTGCCTGGGGGACTCGAAGAGTCGCGTAGGGACTCGAATCTGCAGTAGCCGCCGTAGTGCGTGTCGCTTTGTCGAGTTGGCAGTCGAACCTTTCGGAATCTTCTGTTGGGGATCCATACATCATATGTTGATGAGCAGTCGAAGCTTCCATGAGTATGCTCCCGATGGGAGTATGAGTGTCTGGGGGACTCGCAGAGTCGCGCAGGGACTCGAATTCATTTATTGTTTTATCATCGTATGCGCAGCACAGCTGCGGGTCGCTGGCAGCTTTGAGCCATGACAATACCTGTTTCGAGGGATTGCTAAGATGAAAGGGCCCAAGGAATCGACTGGTCGAGCCTTGGTGAATTGCGCTAGTGGAAAATACCGCAGTAGCCCAATCAAGCCCACGTCCCTCGACATGAACTTGGAACGACCTGTGTCTAGCAAAGTCATGCCGCTGCAGGTCTTATAGCACATCTATTGCTGCCAGTCTAAGCACATAGCCTGAGCGCGTCCTCTCGGCTCTTTCTATCATGCGAGCGCATGGAAAAGATTGGGAGTGAAGTCGCTCTGTGGCAAGTCCCGGCCCGGCCGTTCTACGCAGCGGGTCTTACCTACACGCTAAGCTTGCGTGGCATCTGGGTACAGTGTGTCGTAGCCCAGGTATAATTGTTTTTTGTAGAGGCACGGAGCCTGGTTACAATGCACCCACTTGGAATAAACGATCAAGTGAGCTGTTAGTAGTCACCCGCGGAGCTTTTGCGTGCTCAGGCGAGGAGTCATATAGGAAAGCACCCACTCGGAATATCGTCGAGTGCGCGGGTAGTTTAGTTTGTTGAGATTTTGTGAGTAGCCGCTCGAACGCTCTTTGTTTTCAAGGTGAGGGAGCACCCGAAACTCTGTTGGTGTGAGTGGTCACTCGAGCACATCTTTGTCTTCTGGGTGAGTGAGCACCCGAACTCTCAGGTTTTTAGATCTTGTTGGTTAGTGCGAGTAGCCACTCGAGCGCGTCATCATCTTCTGCTGGGTGAGGGAGCACCCGAACTCTGGAGATGCATTTTCTCTTGTTGGTGCGAGTAACCACTCAAGCACTTCGTCATTTGGGTGAGGGAGGACCCGAACTCTATAGATGAATTTATTCTTGTTTGGAGGGGAGTTTGATATGGGATGCACCCACTCGGAAAACCATCAAGTGGACTAATAGTGTGAACACCCGCGGAGCGTCTGTGTGCTCAGGCGGGGGTCCTTTTGCTCGTTATTTATGCCTTGTATCATTGTGCGAGTATTCACTCGAGAACTTTTCAGTATGGGCGAGTAAGCACTCAAATCTTCTGAGAGTGCTTCAGGTCGCTTGATACTCCGTCAGTGAGCACTCAATTTTTTAGAGAGTGCTTGCGTGTTGTTTGAGAGTGATCACCCGAATATTCCGAGAGTGCTTTTGTTTGAGAGTGATCACTCGAATATTCCGAGAGTGCTTTTGCTTGAGAGTGGTCACTCGAATCTTCCGAGAGTGCTTTTGCTTGAGAGTGATCACTCGAATATTTCGAGAGTGCTTTTTCTTGAGACTCCGAGAGTGATTTTGCTTGAGAGTGATTGCTTTTGCTTGAGACTCCGAGAGTGCTTTTGCTTGAGACTCCGCGAGTGCTTTTGCTTGAGACTCCACGAGTGATTTTGTCTGAGACTCCGAGAGTGTTGTTGCTTGAGAGTGAGCGAGCAGTGCTTCGTCGGGTGCGCGCCAGCGCTCCCGATGGGAGTAGCCCCCGAGGCTATGTTTGACTCATCGAGTCGGGCATAGGCTTGAGTTGTTTTTTAAGCTAACCCCGTCTTCTTGTTTGGTCGGCGTGATGAAGTTCGTCGGGTGCGCGGCAGCGCTCCCGATGGGAGTAGCCCCCGAGGCTATGTGCGACTTGTAGAGTCGGGCATAGGCTCAAGTTGTTCTGAAGCTAACTCCGATGTCGACGGCTTGGCCTATACGGTGCAGCCCCCGAGTGTTGGGTGCATGGCGTCTGGCCAAAAGGACTCGACGCGCTGGGCGGAGTCGTCTTGACGAAGTTGCGGCTTGTGGTCGAGAAGCGGTTGATGAAGATTTGTTGACTTGTCTTCAATTTCCTGCAAAACCGGTGTATATGCGGCCCCCGAATCTTTTAGTTGTCTCGTGGGGCCGGTGAAACGTTTTTCTGCAGGCAGATGTAAGGTATCTCATGGTGGAGAGTGCGACCCGATCAAGTTAGAAATATGAGAAACGGAAGTTTTTGACTCGTAGTAGAAGGACTTAGCGATTTGTGATCCTTCATAGGCGTGGTGCGAGTGTAGTCGGTGCAGCGGACGGAGTCGATGCCGCGCCCATAGTCGATGCAGTGGACGGAGTAGACGCCGCGGCCGTGGTCGGTGCCGCGCCCGGAGTCGATGTAGATGACGGAGTCGATGTGATGGCGGCTGCAATGTTCAGCCCCCGAGTCCACGAGCCCCCGAGTCCGCGAGCCCCCAAGTGTTGAGGCAGCGGGGTTACGCAGCGAAGTCGTCGTGATGAAGTTGACCGGCGAGTGATGAGAGGACTCGACGCGTTGGGCGGAGTTGATGTGTGTTGATGTAGATTGACCGGTAGGAGAGCGAGCGGTGTGGTAGCGCCTACGTGATGGAGCTCGGCTCGGGGGAAACCCGCACGAAGGAACTCAGCGCAGGTGCGTCCGCTGGTCAGATGCAGTCTACGCGACGGAGCCCGGTACGGGGGAACCCATACAAAGGAGCTCGGCGCAGGATGATTTGTGTAGTTGGAGTTGACGGTGCGGCGAGTGGCCGAGAAGGACTCGACACGCTGGGCGTAGTCGACGGGACGAGGTTTCGCGGCGTGTATCCACACTGGAGCGATGAAGTTGATGTCGTTGTTGATGCCGAAAAAACGCCAACCCCCGGGAATCCGTAGATTGTTCATTGGGTGATGTCGTTGTAGCGGCGCGAGTCGATGTCGAGGCCGTACTCGATGTAGAGGACATAGTTGATGCCTCGCCCGTGGTTGATGTAGAGGACAGAGTCGACGCCTCGCTCGTAGTGTAGAGGACGGAGTCGACGTCTCGCCCGTAGTTGGTGTAGAGAACGAAGTCGACGCCTCAGCCATAGTCTATGTCGCGTCCGGAGTCGAGGTAGATGACGGAGTCGATGTCGCGGCCGTGGTCGATGTAGCGGATGGAGTCGGTGCGATGTCGACTGCGACGTTCAGTCCCCGAGTCGGCGAGCCCCCGAGTGTTGAGGCAGCAGAGTTGTGCAACAAAGTCGTCGAGATGAAGTTATCCGGCAAATGACGAGAGGACTCGACGGTGCAACTCAATGTAGTTCGATGTCTTGTAGTATAGAGCAGATATTGCCATGTATTTCTTCCGTTGGCAGTACCTCGATTAACTTTGTGTAGGCATGTACAAAATTGAATGTTTGTTGGGATTGTTACGTACACTCTCTGTGCAGTAATATGCATGCGGCTGCACATGCAAGCGCACGCCTGCAGCGGCTTTGGCTGCCCGCATGGATGATGCAGCGCGAGCTTGGAGCATGGCCGCGCATGAGTTCGCGGGCATGGACGCGAGGTCCGACGGAGACGTATTATGAGCTTCAGGGGTGTGGGTGTCGGAGTCAACTGTTGATGGTCGACGAGGATGTATGAGCGGAGGTCGGTCGCTCGGGAGGTTGGCGACCCGACGGCCGTGGCGCCGGTGCACTGTTGCGTGTGCCGGCGTCCGGGTGTGGCTGCAGGCCCGGGAGGGACTGGGCATGCGTCACGGAAGGCCGACGCACACTGCCGTCGGTGTTGGATATTCGCGACGTGGGAGGAGCATCATAGGCGCCCTGCATCTGAGTCGGCGACGGTTACGGCTTGAAGAAAACAGGCACCGGCGGTTGATCTGTGGCTTGAAGGTCTGGTCTGGAGGAGCGGCAATCATGGGTTGCGGCGACTTGTGTTGGATGCCAGTGGGTTTGAGCGGTTGCAGGTTGGGGACGCCGGCGGCAGCTGGAGGTGCAGCGTGGCTAGTGCGGAGGCCGGTTGTTCGCCGAGGTCGGGAGGAGATCGAGTTCTTCAAGGAGCAATCGAGAGGAGGTCGATTCGCCGAGTCGAGGAAGTAGGACCTTGCCCAGATCGGATCGGATTTTTTTTTTCGTTTTTTCCTTTGATTCTTTGTACGGGAGGTTGGTACGGGATCGATCTCCACAGCTTGAATCAATCGTATAAGCTTTTTCCTTCGGGTGCGGAGCCGTGCGCCCATTGTTGCTGCTGGTCAGCGAGTCGATCTGCTTCATGAGGAACCGGAGGTAATCCTTGTGCGGCCACCAAAGTTGAATCAGCGTAGATACTTTTGTGCATCTTCCTTTGCGTTGCTGCGGCGGCTGCTGTATAGATCGAATCAAGTCAATCCATCATGTTGTGCTGTCGTGTAATGAACTCCTTTGATTTAGGTCTTGAACAAGCTCGAACTTGAAGTAGATTGAAGCCGCCGAATCCGTGATTCCAACACGCATGTCTTTTCCACAGACGGCGCCAATTGACGAGGATCGGCCTCGGCAAATCCTAGGGTTAGGTACCCTAGGTTTCGTATAGGAGAAAGGAGAGCGACGTGGCCTGCGCGTTGGTAGGATTCGGACGGTGACAAGCGACACATGGGGGCACGATTTACCCAGCTTCAGGCCCCCGGAGGGAAAACCCTACATGCTGCTTGTCTGATCTTGTATTGATGATGATGTACAGAGGTGCCACGAGGGCTTTGATGGAGAGAGATTTGTCTAGTTCTATGTGTGGGGGTTGAGATGAGTTGTGTGCTGTCTAGAGAGGTGCCCCTGCCTCGCTTTATATAGATAGCCAGATAGGGGTTTACAAGAGTCCTAGTCAACTACAAGTAGGAGTCCTTGTCTTGCGCCTCAAGTCTTCGGCTTCACGTCTTATTCAATCATGTCGGTGTCCACAAGTGGGCCTCTGATGGGCCGCCAGCCATGACACGCACCAGGTATCCTCACGCAGAGGAGTTGTGGGGTCACCCCCTCGTCAATGCCCATGTGCACCCCAAATAAATATTCAAGGAGACTCAAGCGTCTAAGCTTGGGGATGCCCCCGTGCATCCCCTTCTTCATCAACAATTATCAGTTCGTCCCTCGTTGCACTATATTTTTTTCACTTCATGCGTTATGTGCTATGCTTGGAGCGTCTCGCTCTTTACTTTTCTTAGGTTTGTTTTTGCTTTGTTTTATGTTCATGACAAGTTAGACCCAGTTTTATTTTATGTGGGAGAGAAACACGCTCCGCTTGAACTAGAACTCCTCATAGGATTTGCATGATTATTCTCTTAGCTGTGAGTTGTTTTTTTCTTTTCTTAGCTGCTGGCCTGTTTAGTTATAGTGCTTTAGTTTTCTTCTAGAGCTTTTGTCTTGTCTTAGGTTGACCTTTCTATAGGTTGCATGTTTTATCTTGTTAGAGAGTTTTCCTGTTGCACTGAGTTTTGTGTCTTGACTAGAAAGTAGGTAGTTGAAGTTGCTATTCTCTTTGTAGTAGTAACTTGCAATAGTTTTGAGGTATTGACTGGAGTAATGTTTGAACTTTTGGTGTCAAGATCTCGAGCCTATTAGTGATAGATGTCGTATTTTGGGCAATCCGTGTGATTTTCGGAAACCAAAACCCCTGTTGAGAACTCTAGCTACTAGATGGATCACAAACCTCTGGAGGGTTCGAATATTAGAGTACACTCACGTACCATGATTCGAGGATGCGCAAGGATAACCAAACCCCCATACACTCCTCCTCGGGGTACTTGTCTCTTTGAGAACCTCCTGATTAGATTGAGAGTTACCGATAATAAGTGCATGAGTTCTTCGGACTAATGTGAGTATTCGAAAGTTGACACTTCCACCTTCCCATATTTTTCTAGCCTCTCATGTGCCGTGCATTGCCTCCTTTTCACTCCGAGAGTTGGCGTCCACCTTCGCCTGTACATCCAAACCCTTGGCACGATACGCTATGTCATCATAAACCTCCTTATATCTTTCCTCAAAACAGCCACCATACCTACCTATCAAGGCATTTCCATAGCCTTTCCGAGATACATTGCCATGCAACATCCATCCTCTCATGACTTGATCTTCATGTCATACATGTCACTTGCTTGATCGATGAGCCGCATGCTAGTTGGGCCTTGCCCTAATCATTACTACATGACGCGCTAGTATCATTGCATATCCTTCTATCCTGCTAGAGGCATACATTTGCATCATGATAGTTACATTTTCTTTATGTGAGTACATTTGTAAAGTGTGAAAGATCTCCAATATTCTTGTAAAATATAGAGTGTTTCCCTAAAATGAGGAAAAGATCCCAAAGAGTACAAAATCAAAAGATCCCAAAGAGGACAAATGATAGAAATAGAAAGAACCATTGAGGCCACCAAAAAAATACAAAAAATAGAAAAAAGAGAAAAAAAAGAAAAATAAAAAGAGAGAAGGGGCACACTACTATTCCTTTTGAGAGATCCACACTAGTACTTCATCCTCTATCTCTTGTACTCCATAGAGATCATCATACATGCATATAGCTATGTGGGGACCCTTCACACTATAAAACTTGGCTTGTATATTCCAATGATGAGCCTCCTCAAACGAGCTCTAGGTCTTCATGAGCAAGCAAGTTGGATGCACCCCCACTAGTTCCATTGTAGAGCTTTTAGCTCACATGTGCATCCGTTGCATGGCAATCCCTACTCCTTACATCATATCTATCATATGGCCTTCTTCCGCCTATGATTGTCCTCATTGATGTGAGACTTTCACACCCTTTTTTTCTTCCTCCTCCACCTTCTTTCTGTTTCGCCTTTTAGGTGTCAACTTTCTTGCTCACGCTCATCCATTGCATGAGTGCTCAAAATATCGAAAGGGAGTGGTTCAAATTGACTTGTACCTGACTAGTGGTCTGGGGACGAGTCAAGATAAGAATCAAAAGGAGACTAAGTGTGAAACTTTAGTAGATAGTGGTTCCCAACAATTATTTTTTATCTCGTATTCCCTATCCCCTTTCTTGCACACAAACACCATCTGGAGACATTCGAGTCACAGACAGCGGGATCTCTTGCACCTTTTGTTCTTGTGTTACTTGTGTCAATGCTAATATAGACTCTTGCTTGTTAAGACTTGAATTGAATTGCATGCTTTGATTGCTTTATTTAAAAATTCCTTATATGGTTGTGTGGCATGTCACCACAGAAATTATGCTTGTTATCATTTACCTACTCGAGAACGAGCAAGAATTAAGCTTGGGGATGTTGATACGTCCCAAACGTATCAATAATTTCTGCTTGCTCCATGCATGTTTTGTGTGACTTTGCCATGTTTTGCTTGAACTTTCATACACTTTTTATCATATTTGAATAACCTATTAACTCAGTGCAACCAGTTGCCAGTTCCTGATTTTCTGCTGTTTTTGTATTTCAGGTTTTCCGGCCATTAAAAGTGCCCAATAAATCCCGGAAAAAATATATAAAAAATCAGCGTCACGGAAGCTTCTGGAATAACCAAGATATGGCAGGAGAGCCACCACCGGGGGCCCAGGAGGGTCCCTGGTGCGGCCCTACCCTAGGCCGCGCCAGGAGGCCTCCTGGCTTCCTGGTGGCCCCCTCGGTGCCCCCCTTCGCCTATTTTTACCCCATGTGACGGAAACCCCTAAGATCGATCTGATATTCCCGTTCTCCTCTGATGAGGACATCCCTACTAATGTTACACCCATATCCTCACCAACTACACATATTGGACCAGTTACTAGAGCACGTGCACGCCAACTAAATTATCAGGTACTTTCGTTTCTTGCGAATCCTTCTATTGTTCATGAACATATGATGCTGCCTAAATTAGATACTTTTGTTTTGCTTATGAATGAAGGACCTAGCATGGACAAGAAGGATGGTCATTGGAGCGGGATCAAGCATGGAGAAGAAGGTGCGTGTGCGGGAAAGGACAATGGAGCTTCCAGTGGTGATTATCGCACTTTGAAGCCACCATAAGGCGCGCATGAAGTCTTGGACGAAATAGGCGAGATGCCACTTCATTATTTTCGTCCAAGGGCAATTATAGGTGCTACGTCACCTTAATATTGGGTTGGGCCCATGTAATTTCGAAATACCACATTATATGCTGTTTTTAGAGTCTGTATGTGTGGGGAAACCGAGTTAGGGTTGTTTTCGGACCCCACCTCCAAGGGGTCACGAAAATCCCCTCTGTTCCCCCATATAGACAGCCCTTAGGGCGTCATTTAGACTTGGGTTTTAATTAGATTTAAGTTAGCCATAGCCGCAACTTCGAGCTCTCCGTTTGTGTCATCCGACCAGGCCAAGACCGCATTGGAACCCCAACTTCTGTTAATCATTCATCTTATATTCGCAATATCCAGATTGCAATTCTTAGTTCTTGCTTGTTCTTGTCGATTGCTTGCAGGAATTAGACCTTCGTGCTCAGGTTGATCGTGCATCCGCGGGATCAATAACCTCTCGGAGTTGGTTTAGCGATAGCTAAGGCGCAATGTCTTCGCACGTTCGTAGTCGGGTCATGAAAGTCTACTCTACCAAAATCGATCTCCATCATCTCATCGAAACATCGGGACACCTTCGCCTCTATCATCCTCTCTGTTCCACCGCCACCGCCGTTTCAAGATCGGGGCTGCCAGGAGAAGCTGCCTCGGCACCCTTCCGGAAGGAGGAATCCCCTCCGGGAGACCATCCCTCACCATGGACACCTCCCGGATGTGCCGTGAGTAGTCCCCCTTGGACCATGGGTCCGTGACCAGTAGCTATGTGATATACTCCTCCCCTCTTTGTGCTTCCACTTTCGAGACCTCGTGAGCTGCATCACATGACCGAGGCACTTTTGTAGTTTTCTATGTTGCTATGCTGAGTTTGCTGGGATTTGATGGATTATGAGATTATATTCAGATTGTGATGAGTAATATATTTGGTTCTCTTTTATATTTGTGTTCTTTAGTAAATTCTTGCATGTTCTCCGTTGTCGTATTTTACTTTGGCCAAGTGATTTGTTGCAACTCCAAGAGGGAGCGTTATGCTCTATTGTGGGTTCAGCCCCTTGATGTCTAGATTGAGTGACAGAAACATGAGACTAGGGGATGTGTTGTTGCCACCAGAGAGAAAACAACGGTGCTTGTACTTGCGGGTGCAAGGATTATTTACTTTACGCATGGTTCTTTTAATGCAGTTGTTTGTTGCTTTGAGTTTACACTTTGGGTGGGATTCGCAACTTAATACCAGCGAGATGTTCAGGATAGATATCTCAAGGTGGATGATTCGTAGTAGATGCAGATGGATTTTGGTCTACTTACCTCGGCGTACTTCCCATTGCGTTTGATCCTCTTCCTTTCTTTTGTAGCATAGTTAGCATTGCGGTGCGTTTATAATCCTGTCAATTGCCCAGTTGTGATTTGTTTACCTCGCTAGCACTTTTATCGTCTTTTGGGAGAGAGACATCACTAGTGAACATCACGGGACCCCGGTCCATATTCACATCATTGTTTACACTTTCAATTTACTTTCAGTTCTTACTTTCACTTGCCACTATTATTATCTCTTGCGTTGATCCTTTGTAAACAGCAAGGCCGGAGGAATTGACAACTCCTCTGTACTCGTTGGGAGCAAAGTTATTTGTTGTGTGTGAAGGTCTAGGAGAAGCAAGTGATTCTCAAAGGGCGCATCACTTGTCGAACCACCTTCTTGTATCTGTTGAAGTCCTACTGGTTCGATACTCAACCTTAGCATCTTCGCTAAGGGAAATTCTGCTGCTACGCTACATCTCACCTTCCACTTGGGTAACCAACGAGGAGCGAGTGAAGTATCTTCCTTGCTAGTATCAGCGACCACTGCTGCTCGTCCCCGCCGAGCCCCCTCGCGCCGTGTCGCTACAGTAGCTCATCCTCGCGGATAAGACCGAGCCAACTGCCCCCGTGGATGCCCCAAGATATTTCCCCCTCCTCTCACGGCCTCTCACGCCCGTGCTCTACCTCAGCCAAGCGGAGCCGTGGCCATGACGTCGTCGTCGGCGCGGCCAACCGCCTCCTGGAGCTACGAGCGCACGTCCAGGACCTCCGCGGTGCCACTCCCGTTCGCCCCCGCCGTCGAGCTCAACCCGGAGACCACCACCTTGCGCGGATCGGGCCATCTTCCTCCGCCACAGCCGCCGGCGTCGAGGACGAATTCGTCGCCTCCATCGTGTGACCCACCTCCCCGAGCCGCACATCATCTTCACTGTGAGCCCCTCGGCATTTTGCCCCTTCTCGCGTTCGAATTCGAGCCTTGGACGTCGTTCCCGCGTGCTACGTGCCCCGGTCGCCGCGTGCATGCTCGCCGGCGGTGCTCCCGTCGTCCCCGTCGCAAACCAACACCATAATTCGACTCGCCGTGTTGCGCTCGTTCGAACGAGCCCAACGGCACATGCTCTTGTTCCCTGTGGTGCGAGCACGCGCGTCGTCGGCACGTCCTGGCCTCGCCGGCATTGGTCTGTGCCCCTGCTAGGTGCCCCCCCTTTGTTAGGGGGCTTAGTAGCAAAATGAGTCACTTACCCCTGGGTCCCACCCCCCTAATTAGTCTACTGATATGTTTAGATAGAAAATAATCCCGAGTCACTTACATGTGGGCCACATCCACTAATAACCCCTATTAGATTAAGATAATTGTTGGAATAATATGACTCAATGACAACAGGGCCCCAGCCATTTGGTTAAATTAAAAACCTGTTAATTAATCCCTGAGTCACTTACACCTAGGCCCCACTGTCAGTTGTTAATTAAAATGAATTAATATTTAGTCTAGAGAATGACATGTAGGCCCCACCGGATATTAGATTTAATTAAAACATTTTTATTAGTACTGTGTATGACATGTGGGACCCACTGGTCAGTAGGTCCCACTTGTCAGGTTTGACTAGGTCAATGTCACTATTTTGGATAATGTTTATTTATTTAATAAAAGAAATTCTAAAAATTATTTAAAATGATTAAATCTTTGAATTTGAATATCTTTTAAACCATAAGTCAGATTCAAAAACTTTATACATGAAAACTGATCAGAAAAATGCAAAGAATACGGGTATGTTACCCATACCCCCACCACACCCCTCTAACATACCTCACATGGTAAATTCTCCCTCCAATTGCACTGTCCGGTAATCACCCGGAGCTGGTAAAACTTCCGGATGAAAATGTTCTGAATATGAAAGTTATTCAGAATGGTTCTGTGAGCACGGATACACTATCCACATGTCTTCAGATGTCTCTAACAGTGCAGACATTGAACCTTCATCTCCAGATCATCTGTTCGGTAATCAACCGGTACTGATGAGTCAACCCCGGATAAATTCCTTCTCCGAGCAAATCACCGAGCACTGCGTTAGAGCCCCGTTGCTTTGTATCTTCTATGTCATACGCTTGTATTGCTATTATTGTTGTGTATTTACTGTTTCTCCCCCCCCCCCCCGCCTTATTCTCTGGTAGACCCCATTGCAGCCGCCGTCGGCACCGTTACCGAGTACGACTACTACATCGACGACCCTACCCCTACCGTCAAGCTTCCAGGCAAGCAGAGCCATTCTCTTCCCTAGATATCGCCTATCTTTTCCGTACATTTCTTGCACTAGGCATGGTTACTGCTGCAGCTACGATTACAATCCTATTCAATTGTATAGCCTGTTTTTGTTGCCCCTTGATGTACCTTCCTTTATCCTATGCTGCCTATAAATATATATTATATTCAGCAGTGAGCCCTGCGCCTTATTAGTCAACTAGGATTAGATAGCGGGCAGTGATCACTCAGGGGAGTGACGCAGATTCAATATATTAACTGTAACAGGTACGATACAATACAGACACCGCCTTAAGTCCCCCTAGCTCAGCTCTGCCGAGCCACCATCAAGTGTGAGCTATCAAGGAGTAATACTTGTACTCCACTCGTTGCTGACTCTGTATAGCCGCTCTAGGAACCTGAGCAACGGTTGTCCTTAAAGGTAAGAGTCGGGCGACCCCACGGTGCCCGCGAGCGGTATTGCATCGGGAACGACAAGGAGGGTACGATCGACATTACTGGCGTCCTTGGACCTTGCTCGTATCTCGCAAGAGCTACCAAACCATGAAAAGTCGAGCTCTACCAAGAGCACACGCGAGACAAGGTAAGAATACGGTTCCCCTTGTTGGTAACCGCGTGATTTAACGGGACGACAGGGCAGGCCCCGACGTTACTGGTGGACCTTGTTGCTGTTCGTTGTCCGTTGTGTTGTTAGTCAGACAGCGATAACGGCTGTCTACAAGATAATAATAAAATGCTAAATGGTTCGGTGGATGACTTGAGAGGCCCGTTGGTCTGTACGCACTACCTTCACTATGGGCCCCCTGCGTCGTATTTCAGTCGAAAGCTCTTTAGACATCAACAGTATCGCGGCCTGATTGCCGGGAAGTGGTGTGTCTTCTTCGTCCGGAAAGTGTATTTGGATTTGTTTTTTTTTTGCTTCACCGGCCAGACTCGCACCGTGCAGGAGCATGGAAGGGTGAGTGACCTAGACCCCTGAGCGCATAGGATATAGTCTGGCGGATGATCTCTTTGTTGAGCCTAGGATGGGTTGTGCCGTGTCGGATAGCTTTGGTGGAGCATTCCCAAACAAGGTGCCCGCCACCCTGGAGATCCGAGCGTGCAGGCTGAACAGTAGTGCACCCCTGCAGGGAGTTTAATCTATTCGAATAGCCGTGTCCACGGTAACAAGACGCTTTATGCTGAAGCTGGATCTTACCACTACAAACTACTACTATTAAACTGTATGGTTACGGGTCTTCTTCCTCGCAGGGAAGTCGAGGAAGGGAACTCGGAGGCATTTATAATTGTTAATTATTACAACTTACTATTATGCAATGCTGCAACAACTTCTTCTGCACTGTTACTTTATGCTTTATATGAACAGTTGGTTGTTCTCTTCTCATGCTGCAAGACTCGTCGGAAGATGCTAGTCTTCGATAGGCCTAGCTTCTTATCCTTATTCTGATTTCTACCTTGCAGTCCACTATATACAGACTCCCCTTTCCATATGATACAAATGCATAATTTCTTAGTAGCGGACGTAAGACTCGAGGGTATGCTAGATACTCACCCTTGCTTTTTCCCCTTTTTTTGCCTGATCGGCCGCTGCAGTCGACGTTGGGCTCTTGGAGTCCAAGAGCAGGAGATCCCCGATGCCGTCCACCGCACATGAAGATCCCCGATGCCTTCTATGACGTCGAGTTCCCCGTTGACCAGGAGTAGTTTGGAGGTTCCCAGGCAGGAGGCCTCGCCTTTTCGATCTGTTACTATTTGTGCTAGCCTTCTTAAGGCAACCTTGTATCCTTGTGTCTGTACTCAGATACTATTTTCTTCCGCTAACTTTGTGCTTTCGAGCTATTGTATTCGAGCCATCGTGGCCCCTGGCTTGTATTATTTTATTTATATAGTTGTGTTGTGATATCTTACCGTGAGTCCCTGATTTTGATCGTGTACCTTGCGTGTATGATTACTGTACACGACTTGATTTTGGGGGCGTCACAAGTTGGTATCAAAGCCGACTGCCTGTAGGACACCCCGTTCCAACTCCTTGGTCGAAGTCGAGTCTAGTCCTTGCAAAACTACTTTACTAACAGTGTCGTGTGGCTTATCGGCCCACGTCACAAACTGGATGGTAGTAGGATCTTTTGTCCGTACCTTTACTCTGGGACTCTGATCTCTTTTCCTTTCGGATTAAATATTTTGCTAACTCTGAAATTAGGTTCTCGTGACTACTTCCTCCCAGAGAGCCCGTCATTACAGATGATCGCTTGCATCATGAGAAGATTCCGAAGATTACTCTCCGATAAAATTCCCAAGACCATATGTGCCGATCACCTTTACAATTCCCTGCCACCGATTACTCTGTATGTATAACCACACATACACCTTTCATTCATCCATTCAATCCCAATTGCTCTTGTGTTCACAAGATGCAACAAAATACTTTCCATTGTTTCGGGAATCCTTTGAGCCTACTGCCTTGCAGCTTCTTTTCGCCCTGCGGATAATTCCTCACATTTATCGAGGATCCGTTCATCCTCAGTGGTTCCTGTGATTTCCAAAATACTTTGAAATACTATCCGATCTCGTGTCAATCCTCGGCAGCCTACTTCTTTGGAGATTCTTCTTACCTGCTTGCACTATGATTAATCCCGTGTGTCTTGTAGTCTTCGATGACCTCCCTTGGCATTACCATTCCGATCTATTGAATCATCGTGTGTGCTAGTGCACGCAATCATCAGTTGATACCTAGGAATTCATTCTTCCGGCTTAGACGTCATTTCGGACATGAGCTAGATATCGGTAAATCAAACCTCGATTGATTGTCCGTCTCATTCCATTCAACTCACTCATCTTTTGATCGGAGCATCTGCTTCCAATCCTTCATTCTGGAAATCATAATTCCTTTGAAATTAAGCATAGAAATATTCGTCTACTCCTGTCATCTGATGCCTTTATGTTCTGTCTCCTTATGGTTGAGTACCGATACTCACACCAAACTCTCGGTACCCCCACCTGACCTTTTGGTGGATTACTACCTATCGTCCCCTTGTGCCCTAATTCATTCATGTATTTTCCCTGATATCATATGCCTCTGGCGAATGATAATCATCTACTCGGTGTCGTTAGCCTTCTTCTTTCGAACTGGTATCCCTCGCTTATGAGGTTTGTTGTATGGATTTCAAAATGTCCCATTGGGTTAACCCTATGCTTTCCCTAATCTGTATGAACCCAAACTTTACGCGGGTTATACTCTACTGGCCTCACGTCAGATAAGCTTGCAATCCTACCACCTCCCCGAAAGCGTGAATCGAATGAGTGTTTATGCATTGAAGAAGTGGGAGTCGAGCCTGAACCTTTGTGTTCATGCCCATTGATACTATGTAGACCTTATCATGAAAGCTTCTAGTAAAAGTAATTGTCCCCTTGGTGGAAATTCTTCTTGCGTCTGTGATCTTTCGTTCTTCCTTCGAGTATTACCCCTCGTATCTCGAGGATATCATACCTTTGCACTACATCTTAATAATTTTGATGAAACAATACATTTCCCTATCGTAACCACTCCATGGGTTCTGGGTTGTCGTCAACCGAGAACACCGCTTACCTTTTTCTCCACCGCCCCTTTTGTTTGGTGATGTTGATATTCGATTGCATTCTCTTGAAACCTCTCGACATAAAGTGTCGTGGTCATCATCAGCATTTTTTCTTCTTCCATGTGTCTATTGAATTCATGGTGAGAAATACCATCCTTGCCCCTCGATGATTTGTGTTATCATCGACAACATCCTTTGACTCCCTGCCAATACAAACTTGGTCATGTATATCTTGCCATGTTTTCCCTCGGGTAAGATTTACGCCTGATACTTGTGTATCATCACAATTTCCTTTCCATTTATCTGTTTAACCTTTCTTTTAATATAAATTATCTGAGCAGTGATAATTCCCTACTTATGTAAACACTTCGGTGTACTACTTTGTTCGTACTACCTGTTACTATTGTTGATGACTTTTCGGTGACCACCGATGCACAAGAACTCTTCCAATTGGTCCTCCTCGTCTTAACGAGCAGGAAAACGGTTCTCTTTGTCCCTCGCCCTTGGTACCGACGTTGTTGCGGACATAGTTGACAAGATGTTCTCTGACTTACCTTGCAACTTGATCGCATTGTTTGTCACCACCCTTCTTATTCAATGTGGGCCCATAACCCACGGTTCCACAGGATCGAAACCTGACTCTCTTGTACCTTTCTGTTCTCGAGGTTATTCCTCTTGTTTGACCTCGTATGCAATTCACGAGTCATTTACCTTGTGATGTTCAGTTCGATATCAAACAAAGTGCTTATGCCTGATGCTCTGGACGCCTTTTCATCCTCCGTTATCATCGTCGAATGCTTGCATATCCGCTTGAAAACTTCTCATGCCTTCTTCTGTTTCTCTCGATGTATCTCCATGAGTTTAACTCGTGAGATACTTTGTACCCCATTCCCTTGGACCATCTCGGTTGATTAACCTTGTACCGATCCGACCCCCTCAAGTTTTCCCCCTAACCTATTCGTAAGTACGATGAAGCCCCCACAGGAAGGATGAAAACTCGTCAAGATGCACCAATGTAGAGAAATGAAGACGTCAATGAAAAAATTTAACTTCTTCAAGAAGGGCAACAAGCACCAGAAAAATCGTTAGAATACGAAACCGAAACCTTACCCCTTACACTATTGTTAATTCTGGGGACGAGAATTCTGTGTAGTGGGGGAGATTTGTAACACCCCAGGTGTCACACTACAGTAATCACTTTTATTGTTGCCACGTCACCATGATTAGGCATGTGATGATCACCCTTGACCATGGCTTGTTCCAAAATTCAACCTAATTAAAATTTCCAAAACAAAGTGGCAATTAATGTTCAACCATAAATTGTGCAAACAATTTTATAAAATGCCTAATAATCAGTAGGTCATATTAAAAATGGAATGGGGATTTATTAAAATGTTTTAATATCATAAAGAAATAAAAACAGTAGCTAGAAAACACCATTTAACACTTTAAAATAAATAGTAATAATCAAATGAATTTATTTGTGAGAAAACCTTCTTGTGGCACTAAAGTATGGTGTAACAATAATACTAGAGCTTGTCACATATTTTAAAAAACTCATTTGGTTGCCAAAAAAAATAAAATAAAAAAGAAAACAAAAGAGAAGAAAAGGAAACCTAAAACTACTAAGTCTCGCATAGGGCAAAGCCTCCCACTGGCCCACCCCGACCCACATCCCTCTCTCCTTCTTTCCTCACTGCTCCTCCGACCAGGTCGACACGGCGACCACTGTTGCTCGTCCCCGCCGAGCCCCCTCGCGCCGTGTCGCTACACTAGCTCATCCTCGCGGATAAGACCGAGCCACCTGCCCCCGTGGATGCCCCAAGATATTTCCCCCCTCCTCTCGCGCCCTCTCACGCCCGTGCTCTACCTCGTCCAAGCGGATCCGTGGCCACGACGTCGTCGTCGGCGCGGCCAACCACCTCCCGGAGCCACGAGCGCACGTCCAGGACCTCTGCAGTGCTCCTCCCGTTCGCCCCCGCTGTCGAGCTCAACCCGGAGACCACCACCTTACGCGAATCGGGCCATCTTCCTCCGCCACAGCCGCCAGCGTCAAGGACGAATTTGTCGCCTCCACCGTGTGACCCACCTCCCCGAGCCGCACATCATCTTCACTGTGAGCCCCTCGGCATTTTGCCCCTTCTCGCGTTTGAATTCGAGCCTTGGACGCCGTTCCCGCGTGCTACGTGCCTCGGCCGCCGCGCGCATGCTCGTCGGCGGAGCTCCGGTCGTCCCCGTCGCAAACCACAAACACAAGTCGAATCGCCGTGTTGCGCTCGTTCGAACGGTCCCAACGGCACATGCTCTTGTTCCCTGGGGTGCGAGCACGCGCGTCGTCGACACGTCCTGGCCTCGCCGGCGTTGGTCTGTGCCCCTGCCAGGTGCCCCCCTCTGTTAGGTGGTAATTAGCAAAATGAGTCACTTACCCCTGGGTCCAACCCCCCCTAATTAGTCTACTGATATGTTTAGATAGAAAATAATCCTCAGTCACTTACATGTGTGCCACAGCCACTAATAACCCCTGTTAGATTAATATAAATGTTGGAATAATATGACTCAACGACAACTGGGCCCCAGCCATTTGGTTAAATTAAAAACCTGTTAATTAATCCTGAGTCACTTACACCTAGGCCCCACTGTCAGTTGTTAATTAAATTGAATTAATATGTAGTCTAGACAATGACATGTAGGCCCCACTAGATATTAGATTTAATTAAAACATTTTTATTAGTACTGTGTATGGCATTTGGGACCCACTGGTCAGTAGGTCCCACTTGTCAGGTTTGACTACGTCAATGTCACTGTTTTGGGTAATGTTTATTTATTTAATAAAAGAAATTCAAAAAATTGTTTAAAATGATTAAATCTTTGAATTTGAATATCTTTTAACAGTAAGTCAGATTCAAAATCTTTATACATGAAAATTGATCAGAAAAATGCAACGAATACAGATACGCTACTCATACCCCCACCACACGCCTCTAACATACCGCACACAGGACATTCCCCCTCCGATTGCACTGTCCGGTAATCACCTGGAGCCGGTAAAACTTCCGGATGAAAATGTTCGGAATATGAAAGTTATTCAGAATGGATCTGCGAGCACGGATACACTGTCCACATGTTTGTCAGATGTCTCTAACACTGCAGACATGGAACCTTCCCCTCCGGATCATCTGTTCGGTAATCAACCGGTACTGATGAGTCAACCCCGGATAAATTCATGCTCCGAGCAAATCACCGGGCACTGCGTTAGAGCCCCGTTGCTTTGTATCTTCTATGTCATACGCTTGTATTGCTATTATTATGTTTTATTTACCGTCCCCCCTCTTATTCTCTGGTAGACCCCGTTGCTTCCTCCGTCGGCACCGTTACGGAGTACGACTACTACATCGACGACCCTACCCCTACCGTCGAGCTTCCAGGCAAGTAGAGCCATTCTCTTCCCCAGATATCGCCCATCTTTTCCGTATATTTCTTGCACTAGGAATGGTTACTTCTGCTGCTACGATTACAACCATATTCTAATGCATAGCCTGTTTTTGCCGCCCCTTGATGTACCTTCCTTTATCCTATGCTGCCTATAAATATATATTATATTCAGTAGTGAGCCATGCGCCTTTTTAGTCAACTAGGATTAGATAGCGGGCCGTGATCACTCAGGCGAGTGACGCGGATTCAATATATTAACTGTAACAGGTACGGTACAATGCAGACACCGCCTAAGGCCCCCTAGCTCGGCTCTGCCAAGCCACCATAAAGTGTGAGCTATCAAGGAGTAATCCTTGTACTCCACTCGTTGCTGACTCTGTATAGCCGCTCTAGGTACCTAAGCAACGGTTGTCCTTAAAGGTAAGAGTCGTGCGAACCCACGGTGCCCGCAAGCGGTATTGCATCGGGAACGACAGGGAGGGTATGACCGACGTTACTGGCGTGCTTGGCCCCTGCTTGTATCTCGCGAGAGCTACCAAACCACGAAAAGTCGAGCTCTACAAAGAGCACACGCGAGATAAGGTAAGTGATGGTTCAGCTTTTTGGTAACCGCGTGCTTTGACGGGATGACAGGGAAGGCCCCGACGTTACTTGTGGACCATGTTGTTGTTCGTTGTACGTTGTGTTGTTAGTCAGACAGCGATAACGGCTATCTACGAGATAATAATAAAATTCTAAATGGTTCGGTGGATGACTTGAGAGGCCCGTTGGTCTGTACGCACTACCTTCACGTGGGATAAGGAGTTATGGTCTCCCCTGCATCGTAGTTCATTTGAAAGCTCTTCAGACGTTAGCAGTATCGCGGCCTGATTGCCGGGAAGTGGGGTGTCTTCTTTGTCCGGACGGTGTATTTGGATTTGTTTTTTTGCTTCACCGGCCAGACTCACACCGTGCAGGAGCCTGGAAGGGTGAGGGACCTAGACCCCTAAGCTCATAGGATATAGTCCGACGGATGACCTCTCTGTTGAGCCTAGGATGAGCTGCGCCGTCTTGGATAGCTTTGGTGGAGCGTTCCCTAACAAGGTGCCCGCCACCCTAGAGATCTGAGCGTTTAGGCTGAACAGTAGTGCACCTCTGCTGGGAGTTTAATCTATTCGAATAGCCGTGTCCACGGTAACAGGACGCTTTATGTTGAAGCTGGATCTTACCATTACAAACTACTACTATTAAAATGTATGGTTCCGGGTCTTCTTCCTCGTAGGGAAGTCGAGGAAGGGAATTCGGAGGCATTTATAATTGTTAATTATTACAACTTACTATTATGCAATGTTGCAGCAACTTCTGCTGCATTGTTACTTTATGCTTTATATGATCTGTTGGTTGTTCTCTTCTCATGCTGCAAGACTCGTCAAAAGATGCTAGTGTTCGATAGGCCTAGCTTCTTCTCCTTATTCTGATTTCGACCTTGCAGTCCACTATATACAGCCTCCCCTTTCCATTTGATACAAATGCATAATTGCTTAGTAGCGGACGTAAGACTTGCGGGTATGCTAGATGCTCACCCTTGCTTTTTCCCCTTTTTGGTTTGCTTGGTCGACCGCTGCAGTCGACGTTGGGGCCTTGGAGTCCAGGAGCAGGAGATCCCCGATGCCGACCACCGCAACATGAAGATCTCCGATGCCTTCTACGACATCGAGTTCCCCGTTGACCAGGAGTAGATTGGAGGTTCCCAGGAAGGAGGCCTCACCTTTTCGATCTATTCTTATTTGTGCTAGCCTTCTTAAGGCAACCTTGTATGCTTGTGTCAGTACTTAGATACTATTTGCTTCCGCTAACTTTGTGCTTTCGAGCTGTTGTATTTGAGCCCTCGTAGCCCCTGGCTTGTATTAAATAGCTTGTATTATTTTATTTATAGAGTTGTGTTGTGATATCTTACCGTGAGTCCCTGATTTCGATCGTGTACCTTGCGTGTATGATTACTGTACATGACTTGATTTTGGGGGCGTCACACAAGAGGAACAAGCTCTAGAGTGATAATGCACTCAAGAGTAGCTATCTTCTCAACTTCACTTACTACAACGAATCCTCAGAGAGAATTCAGACCGATGCACCAAATGCAATGGCAAGAGCACACGAAGTGCTCAAGTCCCCAACTCTCAAATCCCACCAAAGCAACAAAAGCTATGGAGGAATATGAGAGGAAGAACAAGGAGAACACCAAAAACTCCAAGATCTAGATCCAAAAGGTTCCCCTAACTTAGAGGAGAGATGGCTTGGTGGAGAATGTGAATCTAGACCTCCTCTCTCTTTTCCCTCAAAAAGGAGCAAGAATCGTGGGAGGGAAAGGGAGTAAGCAAGCTCAAAGAGGTCAACAATGGGGGGGAAGAACTTGCGAAGAACCGGTGGGGACAAAGGAAGAAGAAGACCCCCTTTTCTAGTCCCCCACGAATCCAGCCGTTGGAAACCGTTGGCAGTCCACCAACCACGGTACTACCGCTCGGCGAGCGGTACTACCGTGGTGCGGTACTACCACAACCGGAGCGGTACTACCGCCCCGCGGTAGTACTACGGCATAGTACCGTGCCCCACTACCGCCCAGCCCAGTGGGAATACGGTAGTGATTGTGGTACTAGCCACGGTACTACCATGGTGCGATACTACCGTAACGGCAGCTGTACTACCGCCCCGCGGTAGTACTGCGGCTCAGTACCGTGCCCACTACCGCCCAGTCCAGTGGGAATATGGTAGTGGGTGCGGTACTAGCCACGGTACTACCGTGGCACGGTACTACCGTAACCCAAGCAGTACTACCGCCCTGGTAGACCCAGGGGGCCCATGCCACAACACAGATGAACTCCAAATGAAACAGGTAAATCCTGAACTTCCACAACTTCGTCAACTGAACTCCGATTAAGGAAAACTCAAGCTTGCCGGAAAGCTAACGAATAGAGATGCCTAAACACGAATGGAAATGTTTAGAAGTGGCAAGGGAGATATGCCAAACAAATAGAGGTGTGAAACCTCTAACTGAGAAGAACCGACAAATCTCCCACATCGAAAAACACAAGAGAAGATGCATACGAAATCCGTTTTCGATGAACATGAACTTGTAATGAAGAAGACCAGAAGCTCCAAAAATCACAAAGAGAAAAGCCAAAAAAGAACCAATAAAGATGATGCCAAGGATGCAAAAGGTTTGAGCTCTCCACGAACGACTCGGCCTAGCCTATAACACGGTCTCCTAACTACCACCAAGAGACCGGTAAACTAGATACCTATCTAGTCAAACCTTTGTCTTGCGCATAATCCACTTGAGCTTGATGATGACGATCATGCCCGCCTCAAGTTGTAACATCTTCCTTGATTCCGCCGGCTCGATGAAGACTAGTAGATTGCTTCCTCATACTCCATTATGGGTGAGCCTCTTTTAGGCATATCTTCACAAGACCATTATCACCAAATGGTCGACAAGCTCCAAGCATATGATATCTTCGTGATGCTCCTCTTGACCTTGCGCACATCAACTTGACCAACCTCTGGATAGCTCCATGAAGAACACCTTGGTCAACATGTAATCTTCATCTTACAACCTTGAAGCCAACATATGATCTCCAAGCGTTGCTTATGGACAAACCTTAAAGTATAACTCAAGGAAATCATTAGTCCATAAAGATTGTCATCAATTTCCAAAACCAAACATAAGGGCACATTCCCTTTCACTAAATCAACCTAAATAAAAGCTCTTCAAAATATAAGCATGAAAACTAAGAGCTAAGCATGATAGCAGCTATGCAAAGATAAAGGACACACAGAAAAAGAAAGATAAGCATGCAAGCCTATGTTGTGTTCTAGGGTGGAGTGGAGCGTGTTTCTCTCCTAAAAATGAAGGATAGGATCCAAATTGTTATGAACAGCAAGCAAAACTAAAACAAACTAAAAATTAAAGAGCGAGATGCTCCAAGCATAGCACATAACACATGAAGAGATAAAAATATAGCATGGAGAAGGACGAACTGATGATTGTTGATGGAGAAGGGGATGCACGAGGGCATCCCAAAGCTTAGACGCTTGAGTCTCCTTAGATATTTCTTGGGGTGCATGGGGGCATCCCCAAGCTTGAGTGCTTGACACTTCTGAGTCTTCTTTCATCATCTTCCGTCGCATACTTGAAAACTCCCTTCATACGAAACTCATCATAAGCTGATTAGATTGGTTAGTACCCATAATAAATATATTTTTCTCCACTGGAAATATAGATTTTCATGAATAGCTATTGTTTCTCATGATTGCCAAAAAGATTGCAAAGAAAAAGCAAGATTAAGTTTTGCAAAAAGATCAAAACGCAAAACGTGGAAAAATATGTGAAAAACAGACCAGCAGGTAGTAAATAATTTGTTCAGGGTACTTCTGCAACTCAAATCAAAAAACTCATAACAGACACCTGAAAGCTAATTGTATAGAGCATGCTGTCAAAACAATTCAGATCAAAAAGATGATCCGGTGATTTATGGTAAAAAAAATTGTCAAGCAGACAGAATCTGTTTCTGGACAGCATGTCACAACTTTTGAACTTTCTTGCAATCGGAGGCTAAAACTTGGCACAAAGCTTGAAAATAAAGATACAATGATGTTGCTACAGTAGTAACAAGAATCAAGACCACTAAAACTGAAAGTAAAAACATTTTGGGTTGCCTCCCAATAAGCGCTTTCTTTTATGCCTTTTAGCTAGGCATGAAGATTATAAAAGATGCTTTCATAAAAATAAGGATTTGAAGCATAAGAAAGAATCAAGAAGAAAATATAAAACAAATTTAAGCCTAACCCACTTCCTATGCCTAGGAACTTTGTAAAAACATAAATCATGAAAGCACAAAGTAACAAACATAGGAAGGTAAAAGAACAACTTCAAAACTTTCATCATAAAGAGAGGTGTTTTTGTAACATGAAAGTTTCTACAACTAAATTTTCCTCTCTCAAAATAATTTTCAGTAGCATCGTGAAAAACATCAAGAATGTAACTATCACATAAATCATGTTGTTCATGACCTACAAGCACACGTGTGTAGTTTTCAACACGGTCTTTAGGAACATAAGATAAATGCAACCCATCACAGTGTGCCTTGTTTAATGAGAGCAAAATTCTCCGGAATATGAGTTGAAGATTTCAAAAGTATAATAGGACAATCAAATGTGGGTGCAATAGCAACAATTTCATGCTTAGCATAAGGAACTATAGCAAGTTCATCTCCGTAAGCATCATCCATAGTGGCATCATGGCCCTCAACAAACAAAGTATCAAGTTTATCAGAAAGGGAAGTATCAAGTGAGTCCTCAGAATCATAGGATTCCTCATCATAGCAATCATTGGCCTCTTCTTGGGCAGCAAGCATTTTATTTTTTTTAAATTCAATATAATCATTGCAAATATAATTCTCAAGGCAATAAGCAAGGACTGCAAAGTTTTTAGATTCGTGAATAGTATCGTAATAATTTTTTATCAAAGAAGCAGTCTCATAAGCACCCTTAAAAGAAACAAACTCTTCAATCTTTTCAACATCAAAGTAATCATAAACAACATTAGAATAAGATGATAAGATCTCATTTTTATTAAACTCACATTGGAAAAGAAGGTGTTTACAATCTATTTTAGAACAACAAGGGAAATCATAAATCTAGCACAAAGATTCAGCATAGCAATGAGAAGTATGTATTTGATCCAATAAGTGTTCCCTTTCTGAGATAAGCGGTGTCGCGTATAATGATCATGCTCATCCAATGATTTTCCCTCAATCAAGTTGGTCGGGGTTTTAGCGCGAGCACAAATTGATCAAAGACGATACAAGTGAAACATGTCCATCCTACCATATTTGGGTGGTTCCACACCCATGGTAAAGATAGCATCAGTAGGCAGACAAAGACAAATACAAAAGGTAGCAGCTATATTTTTGGTTTTTCATAAAAGAATCAAAAGCAAAAGCAACAACTTAATAGTAAACTAACAAGACTAAAAATCAAAGGTAACAGATAGTGTGCAACTCCCCTATCTTGAAGATTGGAGTCCCCGACAACGGCGCCAGAAATTTGCTTGATGACGAGAGAGTAAACAGGTGATTGCTTCTCGCTCTCATTGGTTACCCCAAGTGGAAGTTTGAGAAGTAGATAGCAGCAAATTTCCCTCAGTGAAGATACCAAGGTTTATCAAACCAGTAGGACTCCAAGGTTACAAGTAGGTGACAACGGTGCCAGAAATTACTTCTAGCTAAGGAGTTGTCGTGGACCTGCACACAGAAAAAAAGAACTTTGCTTCCAACAAGTACAAAGAGGTTGTCAATCTCTCTAGTCTTGTTGTTTACAAAGGATCAAACTCAAGGGTAGATAATAGTGATAATTGCGACGAAAAGTAAAAGCTCAAAATAAAGTGGAGGTGTAAATAATGGTGGAAATATGGACCGGGGTCCCATGATGTTCACTAGTGATGTCTCTCTCACAAAAGACGATAAATAGTTAAGCTGGGTAAACAAATTACATCTGGGCAATTGACATAATTATAAATGCACCGCAATGCTAATTATGCTGCAAGAAAGTTAGAGGCTCAAAAGCATGGGAAGTACGCCAAGAAAAGTAGACTGAAATCCATCTGCATCTACTCACTAATCATCCACCTTGAGATATCTATCCAGAACATATCGCTGGTATTAAGTTGTGAGCTCCACCGAAAGTGTAAACTCAAAGCAACAGACAACTGCATTAAAAAGCACTTTGCCAAAGCAATAAAAAACAACGGAGAACATACAAGAACTACTAAAGAACAAAATATAAAAGGTGAACCTAATATATAACTCTTCCCAATCTGAACATAATCTCATAATCCATCGGATCCCAGCAAACTCATTATAGCAACAGCAAGAAAATTACATAGATGCCTTGATCATGTAGGGCAGATGACAAGGGCAAAGAATTGAAGCACAAGATTGGAGAGAAGACATCACATAGCTACTGGTCATGGACACATGGTCCAAGGGGGACTACTCACGGCACATCCGGGAAGCGTCCATGGTGGTGGAGAAGCTCCTAGAGGTCAATCCTCCCTCCGGCAGGGTGCCGGGAAGAGGTCTTCTCGTGCTCTCGATCTTGGAAGTGCGGCAGCGGCGGAACAGAGAGGAAAATCGCGATGCGGGGGTCTCCTCGAGGGTTTTCGGAGTAAGGGGTAAAAATAGGCCGAAGGGGGGCACCAGGGGTTGTCTCCGCCTCCCAGGCGCCCTGTCGGCGCGGCCAGGGGTGGGGTCGCGCCACCTGGCCGCCTGGGAGGGGGTGGACCCCCTCTGGCCCCTTTCGGTGATTCCGGAAGCTTCTTCTACGCTTATTTTTTCTGATTTTCTTGGTATTTTTGGAGCTCTGTAAATATGGGTAAAAACCAGCAACTTACAGACATCAGCAGACAGAAACTTGCACTAGGTGCACTGAGTTAGTAGGTTAGTCCAAATATGTGTAAAAAGATATAAAAGTGTAGCAAAACACATAGCAATGCCACCTAAAAGAACATGGAACAAGAAGAAATTATAGATACGTTTGGGACGTATCACCGGGGTACCATGATGTTCACTAGTGATCTGGAATAAGTGACGTATCACGGGGTACCACTATGTTTCGTGAACAAATTACAGCTAGGCAATTGATAGAATTATAAACGCACCGCAATGCTAATTATGCTACAAGAAAGTTAGAGGCTCAATCGTATGGGCAGTACGCCAAGACAAGTAGACCGTTTATTCATCAGCATCTACTCACTAATCGTCCACTTTGAGATATATATCCATAACATCTCGTTGGTATTAAGTTGCGAGCCCCACCCAAAGTGTAAACTCAAAGCAACAGACAACTGCATTAACAAACTATGTGTAAGGTAAAAAAATCCTTGCAACCGTAGTTACAAGCACCGTTGTTTTCTCCCTGGTGGCAACAACACATCCCCTAGTCTCATGTTTCTATCACTAAATCTAGACATCAGGGGCCATGAACCCACAATCATGCATAACGCTCCCTCTTGGAGTTCCGATCTACTACTTGGCAAAAGCAATAAAAAGCAACGGAGAACATGCAAGAATTACTGAAGTACAAAATATAAAAGGAGAACCAAATATATAACTCATCACAATCTGAACATAATCTCATAATATCCGTCGGATCCCAGCAAACGCAGCATAGCAACACCAGAAAGATTGCATAACTTCCTTGATCATGTAGGGCAGCTCACAAGGGCTAAGAATTGAAGCACAATATTGGACAGAAGACATCACATAGCTACTGGTCATGGACCCATGGTCCAAGGGGGGCTACTCACGGCACATCCGAGATGAGCTCGTGGTGGTGGAGAAGCTGCCAGAGATCAATCCTCCCTCTGGTAGTGTGCCGGGACAGGGTCTTCTGGCGATCTCGATCTCGGGATCGCGGCGGCGGCGGCACAGTGGTTAAAATCGCGATACGGATTGCCTCCCTAGGGTATACGGAATGGGGGCTAAATATAGGCCAAAGGAGCGCACTAGGGGTACCCAGTTAGTAGGTTAGTCCAAATATGTTGAAATGGTATGAAAGTGTAGCAAAACACATAGCAATATCACCCATATATGAATGGAACAAGCAGAAAGTATAGATATGTTTGGGACATATCAACATCCCCAAGCTTAATTCATGCTTGTCCTTGAGCAGGTAAATGATAACACAGATATTTTATGTGGCGGCATGCTACCAACACATAAGAACTTTATAGTACAACAAGAAAGATATGCAATTCAAGTCAAGACAATAACAAGCAAGAGTCGATATCTAGTATTGAAACTAGCAACATAAGAACATAAAGGTGCAAGAGCTCTCACTATTCATGACTCGAATGTCTCCAAATGGTGTTTGCGTGCAAGAAGTGGGAGATGGGTTTAGAGCATAAAGATACTATATAGTTTAATTGAGAACTCAATCTACTAAAACTTCACACTTGGTCTCCTTCAAAATCTTATTTTGACTCATCCCCAGATCACTAGTAAGGCACAAGTCAAACTGATCCTCTCCCTTTCGACTTTGAGCACTCATGCAATGAAGAGCGCAAGCAATATATGTTGGCACTTAGGATAGCAAGTAGAATAATGATGGGGAAGGAAGAAAAAAAAGATGTGAAAGGCTCACATCAATGAGGACAATCATAGGCGAGAGAAACCCAAATGATAGATATGATGATGAAGCCTTGTAACCTTTACAGCCTCCTGGCCATAGTAGCACCCTGTTGGGTGAGTGTGTCGCACGTGAAGCACCTCGTAGTACTCGCACACGTATGGAACTCGATGACGACCTTCGTTCTCCGATCCAACAAAGGTTGTGGAAGTAGACCTCTCAGAACCGGAGGTTCGGCAGCACGACGACGTTCGTATGTTGGAGAATACCCAAATCCCAGTGCAAGCTCTAAACAAGGGGAGCCCGACGAGGGAGGGAATAGAGAGATAGAATGAACAGAGAAAACCGATCTCAAATCCAGACTAGTATGAATTTCCTACGAATTTCTATGTATTAAATAAGTGCACCCTCCTCATCTATATATGAGAGGAGGGAAGAGTCAACCCCTACTCCCTTAGCAATGTGAGACTAATCCTTTTGATAAGGGAGAGGTGGCCGGCCAAGGGGTGGGGGTGGCGCCACCCTCATGGGCCCAAGGCCCATGGTGCCTCCCCTCCCCCCTTTTTTTCTTTTTTCTTTCTTTTTCCTCCTTTATTTTCCCTAACGGGCTTTTTTCATAAATAAGGCCCATATAAATTTTTAATTATAAATAAAATGTTTTTAATTACTAATTAACTTAATTAATAAATAAAACATATTATTACTATTATCGGTGCTCCGGAACTTATTCCAGATCACTCTGAACATCCTTCGGACCAACACAGAACTCTTCCGATATGTTCTTCTTTCTTCTCCGGTAACTCCTATAGTTCCAAACCAGGGTTCGTTATTCATTGAGCCCTTAAGTGTGTTACCCTACGGTCTGAGAATACTCCAGACATGACCGAGACTTAGGCTCCGATCAATGATCATCAGACAGACCTGGATGCCCGTAATGACCACCTGTGCATTCTGGATGTTAATCGATTGAACCGTACACGTTGTATTCCATTCCCTTTTTGACGTGATACTAGATTAGTCCGAGATTCGATATTTAGCATCGCGATGCCTAGTTCCATCTCGTTGATGACAAATCTGCTTTACTCGTTCCGTGATATTCCATTCCCGTGACCTAGTCACACGCTGCACAGCCTTATGGATGTAATCTCACCGAGTGGGCCCTGAGTATCTATCCTTCATGCGGATTGAAAAATCCCGCTCTTGATCCAACACTCCTCAACATATCCCATCGGAATACCCAAGATGCACCTTTATGGTCACCCTATTACGGTGTGACGGTTGTGTAACACCATAGGTTTCTATCAAACCCGGCAATGCTACCTGATACATCCCAAATGTATCTATAATTTCTGCTTGCTCCATGCATGTTTTTTGTGATATTGCTATGATCTAGATACACTTTCATACACTTTTGATCATATTTGGACTAACCTATTAACTCAGTGCACCCCAGTGCCGGTTTCTGTTTTCTGCTGTTTTTTTTTAATTCCAGGTTTACCCCATATTAAAAGTGCTCCAAAAATTCGGGAAAACCGAATAAAAAATCAGCACAACGGAAGCTTCCGGAACCCCGAAGGAGGGCCGGGGGCCACCACCAGGTGCCCAGGAGGCCACCTGGCGCGGCCTAGGGCTTGGTCGCGCCAGGGGGGCGCCTGGACTCCTGGTGGCCCCCTTGGCTGCCCCCCTTCGCCTATATATTCCCCGTGAAGCGAAACCCCCAAAGACAGAACCCTTTTTCGCGATCTCGCCTCTATTCCACCGCCGCTGCGCTTCCAAGATCAGGAGCACCAGCAGACTTCTTCCCGGCACCTTGACGAAGGGAGGATCGACCTCCGGGAGCTTCCCCTTCACCATGGACGCTTCTCGGATGTGTCGTGAGTAGTTTCCTTTGGACCATGGGTCCGTGATCAGTAGCTATGTGATGTTCTCCTCCCCTCTTTGTTCTTCATGGTTTAGTCCTCGTGAGCTTCCCTACATGATCGAAGCAAATATGTAATCTTTCTGCTGTTGCTATGCTGAGTTTGATGGGATCTGATGGATTATGAGATTATGTTCAGATTGTGATAGAGTAATATATTTGGTTCTTATCTTTTATATTTTTGTTCCTAAGTAATTCTTGCATGTTCTCCATTGTTGTTTATTGCTTTGGCTAAGTAGTAGGTAGTAACTCCAAGAGGGAACGTTATGGTCGATTGTGGGTTCATGCCCCCTGATGACACGCTAGAGTGACAGAAACATGAGTCTAGGGGATGTGTTGTTGCCACACAAGGGGAAAAACAACGGTGGTTGTAACCGCGGTTGCAAGGATTGTTTACTTTATGCAAAGTGATTTTTAATGCAGTTGTCTGTTGCTTTTGGTTTACACTTTGGGTGGGGCTCGCAACTTAATACCAGTGAGATGTTCTGGATAGATATCTCAAGGTGGATGATTAGTAGTAGATGCAGTTGGATTTCGGTCTACTTATTTTGGCGTACTGCCCATGCTTTTGAGCCTCCTCCTTTCTTTTGTAGCATAGTTAGCATTGCGTTGCGTTTATAATCCTGTCAATTGCTCATCTGTAATTTGTTTACCTCGCATAGCAGTTTTATCGTCTTTTGGGAGAGAGACATCACTAGTGAACATCACGGGACCCTAGTCCATATTCTCATCAATGTTTTCACGCTCATTTACTTCTCCGATTTTACTTTCAGTTTCTATAATTATCCCTTGCGTTTGATCCTTTGTAAACAACAAGACCGGAGAGATTGACAACCTCTCTGAACTTCATTGGGAGCAAAGTTATTTGTGTTTGTGTGCAGGTCCAGGTCAAGGAAACAACTTTTGTCTAAAATGGTGCCATTGTTTCCTTGCCACCTACTTATCATTATCGGAGTCCTACTGGTCGATACTATCAACCTTGGTATCTTCACCAAGGTAAACTTGCCTCTACGCTACATCTCACCTTCCACTTGGGGTAACCAACGAAGGGTGAGAAGCAATCATCTCTCGCGTATCAAGCAAATTTCTAGCGCCGTTGCCGGGGACTCCGAGTGCTAAGATAGGTGAGTTGCCCACTACCTTTTACCTTTACTTTGTAGTCTTGTTAGTTTACCTTTCAGTTTTAATCTTTGTGTCTTATATCAAAAATTACAAAAAAAATCTGCCACACTTGCTGCTACTATGGGTTCCACTGAAAACACCAAGTTGTGTGACTTCACTAGTCACAACAACAAAGACTTTATCTGCACTCCTATTGCCACACCTTCCACTTCAGCTACCTCTTATGAAATTAAACCTGCTTTGCTAAACCTTGTTATGAGAGATCAATTCTCTGAAGCTGGAGATGATGCTGCTTTACACTTAAATATTTTTTTTGAGTTATGTGATATGCAAAAGTATAAAGAAGTAGAAGGTGATGTTGTTAATCTCAAGCTTTTTCCTTTCTCTCTGAGTGGAGAAGCTAAAATCTAGTTTCAATCTTTGCCTACGGGTAACATTATGAATTTTAAGCTATTGGATAATGAACACGTTGCCCAAGCTTGGGAACGTATGAAATCTCTTGTTAAGAAATTCCCTACACATGGTTTGACTACCTGGATGGTTATCCAGAGTTTTTATGCAGGATTGAACTTTACCTCGCAGAACCTGTTAGATTCGGCCGCGGGAGGAACCTTTATGTCAACTACACTTGGTGCTTCCACAAAACTTCTCGATGAGATGATGACCAATTATTCCCAATGGCACACCGAACGCGCTCCAACAGGTAGGAAGGTAAACTCTGTCGAGGATATTACCTCCCTAAATGAAAACGTTGACTTAATTATATCTCTACTTACCAAGCAACCCTCTATTGATCCTCATGATTTTCCTTTAAATTCTTTGGTTTCTCAGGAACAACTAGATGTGAACTTTATTGCTAGAAACAATTTTAACAACAATGCTTATAGGGACAATTTTGCTAGTAATCCTAGACCGTTTCCATCCAACTATGGGAACAATAACAATTACCCTAGCAACAAGAACCCCACCTCTGAACTAGAAAATATGCTTAGAGACTTTATCACTACCCAAAAAGCCTTCGACAAGAATGTAGAAGAGAAATTAGCTAAGTTAGATAATCTCAATTTGAAGGTAGATAGCCTAGCCCTTGATGTTGAGATGCTAAAAATTAGAACCTCTCCCCTTGAGGAGAGGAAAGCCACTCCTATTAATAATATCCAATTGCAAATTAATGAAAATATTAGGATGATGGCTAAACTTAAAGAAAGATAGGCTAGAGAAAAAGAGGAAGAGGATAGAATTAAGAGCCTTCCTACACACCACACAGTTGCCACTATCCAAATTGTTGAGGATACCGAAACTATTAGCACCCAATGCACTCCTGGTCCGATTGGACCTATTAATGGTGATGCTAATACCTCAACCGTAGAAGAATAAACTCCTATGAACATAGAGGGTTTAAAACAAGTGAGACTAGATGACACTACTACCACCTTTGATAGTAGTGATATTGATTTTGATAGTTGCACCCTCTCGGAATTTATTAGCTTGCTACACAAAATGTCTAGAGACCCCCACACTAGCACACTTAATCTTGCCTTCACGGAGCATATCACAAATGCTCTCATCAAAGCTAGGGAGGAGAAGCTTAGGATAGAAGCCTCCATACCTAGGAAGCTAGATGATGGTTGGGACCCTATGATTAAAATTAAATTAAATAACTTCTCTTGCTATGCCTTATGTGACGTTGGAGCTAGTACCTCCATCATGCCCAAAAGAATGTATGATATGTTTGAATTGAAACCTTTTGATTCTTGTTCTTTTGGTGTTCGTCTCGTTGATTATGCCGTAAATAAACCTTTGGGGAAGATCGACGATGTTCTTATCATTGTCAATGACAACTATGTTCCCGTTGATTTTATTATTATGGATATAGAGTGTGAACCTTTATGTCCAATTATTTTGGGACGTCATTTTCTTCGCACCGTTGGTGCCGTTATTGACATGAAAGAGGGGAACATAAAATTTCAATTCCCTCTCAAAAAGGGGATGGAACACTTCCCTAGAAATAAAATCAAGTTACCTTTTGAGTTCGTTACATGGGCTATCTATTCTCTTTCTCTTGATAAAACTCGATTCTTCTTTTGCCTTATGCCTAGCTTAAAGGCGTAAAAGAAAGCGCTTGTTGGGAGGCAACCCAAGATGTTTTTACTTATGTTTTTAGTGGTCTTGATGATTGTTACTACTGTAGGAACATCATTGTATCTTTATTTTCAAGCTTTGTGTCAAGTTATGGCCTCTTATGATAAGGGAAGCAAAAGTTGTGACATGCTGTCCAGAAAACAGATTATGTCTTCTTGACGGAAAAAATCGGAACAAATCACCAGTTTGTCTGTTTGAGCTGAATTTTTTTGCACAACATGTTCTATACAATTGTGAAACTTCCGTATGTTCTGATTTTTTTGATTTGAGTTGCAGAAGTACCCCGAAAAAAATTCTCTACTACCTGCTGTTCTGTTTTTTATAGATTCTTCCACATTTTGTCTCTCCTTACTTTTGCAAATCTTAAGCTTTCTTTTTCTTTGCAAAAACCTTTTGGCAATCTTGATAAACAGTAGCTCTTCAAGAATATATTTATATCCAGTGGGGAAAAATTATTTTATTAAGAGTACTAACCTCTCTAATCAGCTTATGATGAGTTATGTATGAAGGGAGTTTTCAAGTGTGCGATGGAAGATGATGAAAGAAGATCCGGGAGTGTCAATTTCTCAAGCTTGGGGATGCCCCCATGCATCCCCAATAAATATTCAAGGAGACTCAAGAGTCTAAGCTTGGGGATGCCCCCGTGCATCCCCTTCTCCATCAACAATCATCAGTTCGTCCTTCGTCTCACTATATTTTTATCACTTCATGCGTTATGTGCTATGCTTGGAGCGTCTCGCTCTTAGGCTTTATTTCTAGTTTTATTTAGCTTTGCTTGCTGTTAATAACAAGTTAGACCCCAACTTACTTTGTGTGGGAGAGAAACACGCTCCACTCCAATCTAGAACACATCATAGGATTTTTCATGCTTATCTTTCTGCTGTTGTGTGTTCTTTATCTTTTCGTAGCTACTGCCATGTTTAGTTTTAGTCTTGGTTTGTCTTTAGCAAGAGCCTTGGATTTTTTTTTAGTTTGTTGCTTGAACTGTCTTTATGTTTCATGTTTATCTTGTTAAGAGAGTTGGTTGTTGCACTGAGTTGTGTCTTGTCTTGAGAGTAGGTACTTGAGGTTGCTATTTAATTTTTTTAGTAACTTGCAATAGTTTTGAGGTATTGATGTGAGTAATGTTTGAACTTTTGGTGTCAAGATCTCTAGCCTATTAGTGATAGGTGTCGTATTTTAGGCAATTTGTGTTTACTTCCAACACCTACAAAACTAGTTGAGAACTCTAGCTACTAGATGGATCGCTAATCTTTGGAGGGATCGGTTATTAGAGTACACTCACGTACCATGAGTCGAGGATGCGCAAGTATAACCAAACCCCCATACACTCCTCCTTGGGGTACTTGTCTCTTTGTGAACCTCCTTATTAGATTGAGATTTACCGATAATAAGTGCATGAGTTCTTCGGACTAATGTAAGTATTGAAAGTTGACACTTCCACCTCCTCATATTGCTAGCCTCTCCCGTGCTTTGCATTGCTTTCTTCTCACTCCGAGAGTTGTCGTCCACCTTCGCCGGTACTTCCAAACCCTTGGCATGATACGCTCTGTCATCATAAACCTCCTTATATCTTTCCTCAAAACAGCCACCATACCTACCTATCAGGACATTTCCATAGCCTTTCTGAGATATATTGCCATCCAACATCCACCTCTTCATGACTTGATCTTCATGTCATACATGTTCCTGCTACACTGGCAGAGGCATACATTGCATACATGATGATAGCTACATCTTCTTTATGTTTTGAGTACCTTGTAAAGTGTGAAAGATCTTCTATACCCTCTTGTAAATTAGAGTGTTGCCCTTAAGTGAGGAAAAGATCCTAAAGTGGAAAAAATAAAAGATCCCAAAGAGGACAAATAAGAGTTAAATAGAAAGAGAGACTGAGGCCACCTAAAAAATACAAAAAAATAGAAAAGGAGAAAAAGAAAATAAAAAGAGAGAAATGGGCAACACTACTATCCTTTTGAAAGATCCACGCTAGTACTCCCTCTTATCCTTGTACTCCATAGAGATGATCATTTATGCATATAGCTATGTGGGGACCTTCACACTATAGAACTTGGCTTGCATATTCCAAGGATGAGCTTCCTCAAAAGAGCCCTAGGTCTTCATGAGCGAGCAAGTTAGATGCACCCCCACTAGTTCCATTGGAGAAGTTTTCTTAGCTCATATGTGCATCCGTTGCATGGAAATCCCTACTCCTCACATCATATCTATCATTTGGCCTTCTCGCCTATGATTGTCCTCATTGATGTGAGCCTTTCTCACCTTTTTGTCTTCCTCCTCCACCATATCTCTCTCTTTGCCATCCTGAGTGTCAACTCTCGTGCTTACGCTCATCCATTGCATGAGTTCTCAAAATATTGAAAAGGAGTGGATCAAATTGACTTTTACCTGGCTAGTGGTCTGGGGACGAGTAAAGATAAGATTCCAAAGAAGACCAAGTGTGCAACTGTAGTAGATTGAGTTCTCAACAAAAAATACTTTTTTTCTCATATTCCCTATCCCCCTTCTTGCACACAAACACCATTTGGAGACATTCGAGTCACGGACAGCGAGAGCTCTTGCACCTAATGTTCTTTTATTACTTGTTTCAACGCTAATATAGACTCTTGCATGTTATGACTTGAATTGAATCACATACCTTGATTGCTTTACTTTTCAAAGTTCTTATATGGTTGCTAGCATGTCACCACAGAAATTATGCTTGTTATCATTTACCTACTCGAGGACGAGCAGGAATTAAGCTTGGGGATGTTGATACGTCCCAAACGTATCTATAATTTCTTTTTGCTACATGCATGTTTTGTGTCATATTTCTATGATCTAGATACACTTTCATACATTTTTATCATATTTGGACTAACCTATTAACTCAGTGCACCCCAGTGCCAGTTTCTGTTTTCTGCAGTTTTTTTATTCCAGGTTTCCCCCATATTAAAAGTGCTCCAAAAATTCGGGAAAATCGGATAAAAAATCAGCGCAACGAAGCTTCCGGAACCCCGAAGAAGGGCCGAGGGGCCACCACCAGGTGCCCAAGCCATGGGGCGCCTGGACACCTGGTGCCCCCCCCCTTCGCCTATATATTCCCCGTGACGCGAAACCCCCGAAGACAGAACCCTTTTTCGTGATCTCGCCTCTGTTCTGCCGACGCCGCGCTTCCAAGATCGGGAGCGCCAGCAGACTTCTTCCCGGCACCTTGCCGGAGGGAGGATCGACCTCCGGGAGCTTCCCCTTCACCATGGACGCTTCCTGGATGTGCCGTGATGTAACAGCCCACATGTAATAAACTACCAAACACCATGTATTTTACCTTCCTCTGTTGGACTTGTAACTTATCATGGTGGGTGTTTTTGTGATTTCATGTGATGATCTTAAGTTGCATTGGGATTGGAGCCAAATGCTTTGTGATCAGGGGTGACCCATGTGGTGCATTTGAATTATTGTTGGAATTGTTCTGCTCACATGACATCTTTTCTCAACCTCATGTTTGGCATAGCCATTTCAAATGTCTTGGCCATGATTGTCAACTTTGCAAAATCCTTTTACAACATTCAAAAACAGTAACCCTAGTTCAAAGTGAATTTGAATTCAAAAGGGGTCACATTTTGTTGTTGCCAAAATTGGTCAAACCACTTTTGAAAAATCCAGGAAAATGCAAGGATTAGGAATCTCAAGCTCATAGAATTTTCACCTTGCTTTTCTTCTCCAAAAATCCCCCAAAGACACTTTTCTATTTATTTATAAATGGAAATGGTGTTGTTTGAATTTTCGGTGAATTTCTCTGCATCCAAAAATTGTGCAACAAATTTTGGATGATCTGGCATGAGCAAAGGAGTTTTTAAAAATATATATTTTATATATTTTATATCCTTTTCTTTTCCTTCTTCCTTTTCTTTTCTCTGCTGGGATTTCTTTTTATGCAAAGGGCCTAGCCTCTTGTTTTCTCTCCTCCCAATTGGGCCTCTGCCATCCCGCAGCCCAGCAGCTTTCCAGCGAAGCGGTACGGAGGGGACATCGTCCGCCGTCGATTGGAGATCGGGCGTCCCGGACAGGTCTCCTTTCCACGTCGTCCCCCTCCTCCTCTCACAGCCGACACCGGCATCGACGTCGACGCCCGTCGACGTGGCCAGAGGGAGCCGCCCCCCTTTTAATCGCGCTCCCAAGCCCAGGAAATCCCCTAGGGTTCCATTTCCTCCAAGCTTTCCCCTCGCCGCCGCCGCTCGAGCGAGATCTTTCCTCCCCTGTTCCGCCGGGCACCATGATTCCGGTGAGGAATTCGCCGCCGCCTCGCCACGATTCCTCGAGCCCGCGCTTGTTCTGGCCGTCTGTGGACTCACCTCCCCTCTTGCTTCGCGCAGGCTGCAGGGAGGAGCACCTGAGCGTTCCCGCGACGACGACCCCCTCCTCCGACCCGTCTGCTTCCTCGTCGCCGTCGACCCCTTCCGTCGGCCACGTTGCGAGTCGTCACCGGCCACCTCTAGGTGAGCGAGATGACGCCCCTCCTTTTCCCCGTACCAGTAGCAGTAGACCGCGCAGTGTGTGCCCGCGATGCCGTCCGCCGTGGCACGGCTTACCTTGTCGCCGGTGAACCCCGTGACCCCGGCGAGGTCTGTACGAGTGCGAGCGTAGTGTGGCCGCGTCCAGAGCACGCCAGTGGCCTCAAAGGAGATAGCTTGGCGCCCTTTTTCATTTGCGCGTTTCTGAAGTTCGACTATAGACCGTGGCCGCCATGGTTTTCCGGTGAAGCGCACGTCGTCGTTGTCGCGTCTCCGGTGCGTCCCAGTAGAGGAATGGGTACCTGGGTGTACCCTCTACGTGCTGCAAGTCGTCATCCAGTCGCCGGTGTAGCGTAGCCGAGGAGAGGCTCGTCGCCGTTTCGCTCCGCGCTCTGTCAGGTCGGGTGTTTGTCGAAGTTCAGTACAGTCACCGTGTGCAGCAGAGGTTAAGCAGGCTGGCACCCTTGTAGTTTCAGAAACCGACTCGCAGTGCAGTGGCGAGGGAGAGCTGCTTGCGCCTGGGAGACCTGGGTTCGATCCCTGGCTCCCCCCCTTTTTATCTTTTCTGCGTCTCGTTTGTCCAGGGGCTGACGACCGGGCCCCTCGCGTCAGTGAGGGAGATGCCCGAGTGGCCAGCGGGCTGAGCCGCGGTGTGCTGTGGAATGGGCCGGTTGGCCGAATCCAGCCCAACGCTGGAGCCCCTTCGTTCTTTTCCTTTATTTTCTTTTTTCTTTTCTTTTCTTTTCTGTTTTGTTTTTCTTTTCTTCAATTTGAATTTGAATTCAAATTCAAATTGTGTTTTCAACCTCCTGTTCATTTTGAGGCATGCCATATATCATTTTGGGGTAACTTGAACCACTGATCTCCATGGTGAGGTCTGTTTTGCATTTTTCCCCCTCTAATAATTGAGGTGTGGTAATTTTGCAGCAAACCCCCTCCTTTCTTTTGATCTGATCAAGTGTTGTCTAAATTTAAATTGCCCATGTCATATATGGATCTTGGGTAGTTTTTCACCAGGAGCTGCATGTTGTTAATGGATTAGCCGTGTGAACCTTTTTTTCTAAATGCATGCTGTGCAAATTTACACCCAGCCCCCTGAACTCCAGCTGAATTGCAACTGTGTTTGCAAATTCAGATGGTGCCATATTATATATGGTTTTGGGGTAGTTTCTTCCATGGATTTTTAATGGTGATATCCTCATGATGTTTTGTGAAACTCATGTGGGCAAGGAGTGAACACCTGATCCAGGAACAATCTGATCTTTTTGCTTACAACATTTTCAACTTCAGTGCATTTGAAATGTTGTCCATCTGATCTTTTCAAGTCTTGTTCCATGTCATCTTCCTTCTTCAAGTCAGCCCTAACATATTGTCATATGCAATGTGGCTGGCTTCCAACTGTTGTTGCACCTTCTATGTGTCAATTTCACCGACACTACTCCGTCTCCGGAATCATTGTTTACTTTCACGTTGTTCAAATTCTTGCAAGTTGTTTTGTTGATCATGCCATGTTATCATGCTACTTACACCTAAATTAAGGCTTAGACCAAAGCCATTACAATGTAAATAAATGCATATGAAATTGATGACTTGTCGTCATCACCTTCATTTAAACTTGACTTGACAGGGTCGTACCATTTCAATAAAACTTGAACATGCCATCCTTGGTTGAGTTTGCACCCGTTGCTTACTTGTGTGTTTTCCTTGCCGGTGTCCTCACGTTAGCACCCGAGACTGACGAGGAGACTTACGTGGAGCTGTCCGACACCTAGCCCGAGGGTACCGTGGGTGCTGCTTCGACTACCTTACCAGGCAAGGGGGAGAAACTGTGTCATTACTTTATAACTTTCTGCTCATTCCTAGCTGTAGTCTTAGAACGTTGTTGCTTGATCCTATCCACTTTACATGCCATGTTTAAACCCATACAACCATGATCCCCACATCCCAGCAAACCATTGTACTGCTAAGTTACCGCTGCTCAGCCTTTGCTTAGTATGGATAGAAAACTTGCTGCTTACCCTATATATTTATGGTTGGGATATCACGCTATAACAGAAGTTGGTTGATATTTATTATTGTTAAATGATGTTAATTTATATTTGACGAAGGGTGGAAGGCTGGACTATCCCGTCTGGTGTTTTGTTCCATTTGAGTCACCTAGGACCCGAGTTCCGGGTATTGTGTTTCTTGACGAGCGTGCCTAATCGTGTGTGGGGTTTTATGGGGCCCCCCTTGTCTTACCTACCTAGCTTCGTACATTCTAGTGGTGGCCCGAGCTGATTTACTTTTGCAATGTGTGTGTGCTGGTTGGATCCCCAGTTGTTTCCAAACCAAACCAGGGCCAGGAGGACATAGTTTCTTGGCTGGCCCACTTTGTCCGGCTGAGGACCCGGTCTCATAGGAGAACTAACTGGCTATCCAAACCTGCGACAGACGGTGGAGACCGATTCGAGAGTGTGGCCAGCTTTTGAGTTGGGTGTCGTCTCACCGGGGGCCACCCGGAGTGTGCGTTGTTAGTTAGAGGGACTCTGACGTTCCAGAGTTTCAGGCGCTTACCTAGCCAAGTGGAAACCGGGCGTACATGCGACGTCTATAATGGACAGTTGGTACACCCCTGCAGGGTAAATCTTTTCGAAAAGCCGTGTCCGCGGTTATGGACGACTTGAGACCTACTCCTTGTTCATAGAATAACATCAACTATAATCATGCTATAAAACTTGACAAACCGTGTGCGTGCCTTGGTTGTCTTTCTCCGTCCAGGGGGACCGAGGGAGAAACGAGGTTGTGTTATGCTTGCGTAAGTAGGTGGATAGCCAACTTGTGACACGTTGTCAACGTAACTTCTTGGATCTCATCCCTATTCTGTTAGAACGAATAGCCAGCATATATGCTAGTACGGCTGCAACCTGTCCATGTCTTTACCATTCCTGTAGCGTTAGTTATTCCGTAATGACATGTTCTCGCCCCCGTTTACATTTCTGTCTTTATCGCTTTGCCTGATCGGCCGCTGCAGTGGACTACTACCTCGACCCGAGCACCGGACGCTACTTCGTGGAGGTGCCCCCGGAGGACGACGACGAGTACGAGTACCTCGACCAGTAGGATCTTATAGTTGGGTTCAAACGTTCCCGTGGGTGGATCTTTATGTGTAGCCCTCTCTAGGGCAATTTGGATCTTGACCGTACCCGGTCCCTTTTATGCTTCCGCTTGATGTATTGATGAGTTGTACTCAGATGATGTTGTATTATTAGACAGTGGCGTTGTATGCCCTACTCTATTTGTCTATCTATATGTATTTCTGTCTTGTAGAGTTGTGCTTATATACCTGTTGTCGAGAATCCGGCAGCGACACGAGTGCGAGTGTCGTACGCCGGTGGCGTTTGATGCGCTTCTAACTCCGACCGGACGCGAAAGCGACTAGTCAGAGTTAGTACCGCATTAGGGGCCTTACAACTTGGTATCAGAGCAGGACTGACTGTAGGACCCTTTACTGGTCGAAGTTGAGTCTAGAAACTATTTTGGTAGTTATATAGAAAAAAAATTCGGAGAGTAGGACCTCTTTCTGTTTTCTCCTTATCCCACCCTCCCACCCCTTTTTCCGTGAGGTAGTGCAACATTGTTTTTCTCTGCTACTTATCCCCTTTCAAAACAATCTAGGTTCCTCTATAATTTTTTGCTAGCGACGAGATGTGTTGGCGTCTTTGAGACCACTGAGCCGCCACTTGGGGTTGACTGCTCTACCTCTCTTACGGCGTACCCCAGGTGAAACGTCCATACAGGATTGGCGGGCATCCTATGGTAATATGGATGTGGTGTCTTTTCCCCTATGGACGACCGTGATGGCGGGCCGCTCAGGGCAGATGTCTCATTGTTCAGGTTTCCAACCGCTCGTATATATTGTTGTGTGCTCGCTAGCAGATTATTATCTTGGTTTCGGATGATCTTGGTTTGGGGATTCCAGTAGCACCTAGCTATCGACTTTCCGGGTTAACCTTGGTGGAATTTCAGCCTTCGGCTTTCTCATACCTCGTGAGGAAGTTTTGTTGCCAATAATTACTTTATCTTCGGGTTACTTCAATGGTTCGACCATGTTCTCACAAGTGTTCCTGTGTACAGGATGCCAAGAGCGAACATGCCGCCGCCAGAGAACCATATCCTTGGGGACGCTGTAGCCGCAGTGGCTCAGGGCACAGCTGCGATCCTACAGATGCTGCAGAACCAGAGTGCCCAGAGGAGTGATCGACCAAAGTACACCACACTGCAGCAGTTCCTCGCGATCAACCCCCCCAGGTTCTCCGAGGCTCGAGACCCGCTGGAGGCGGATGACTGGATCGTAGAGATCAAGAAGCACTTCAATGCCAACACCGTCAGACCCGTCGACTACGTCACCTTCGCCTCCTTCCAGCTTCAGGGTGCCGCAGGCAGTTGGTTCTCGACGTACAAGGCCAACAAGGGTGATGCAGAGATCACTTGGGAGGACTTCGTCAGGGATTTCAGAGCTGCTCATATCCCCAGTGGACTGATCGAGAGGAAGCGCGAGGAGTTCTTAGCTCTGAGGCAGGGGGACAGGTCTGTGCAGGAGTATAACCTGGCCTTCGTCAGGCTTGCCAGGTACGCTCCAGAGGAGGTCTCGACAGAGGCCAAGCGCATTGCCAGGTTCCGCGGTGGTCTTGCCACGGACATCAAGTATGCGCTCACCTTGTCCACGCCACGCCTGTTCTCAGAGTTCGTCGACCAGGCTATCAGACAGGAGTCAGCTGAGGCAGAGCGTTCCGCAGAGAAGAGGAAGCAGAGGGAGTACAGTTCAGCAGTGATGGTCCACAAGAAGGCAAAGTCCTGGGTTACAGAGCCACAGTCTCAGCAGCAGCGTCAGCAGTTTCAGCCGAGGGGGGAAGTTGTCCGCACTTTTTCCCGCCCTCCCGTCCCAGTGCAGCACGGACCTCGCTCTACTCCACCCTCCGTGAGGCCGCCTGCTCCACAGGGCCAGCCCAGGCCAGAGATCACGTGCTTCAAGTGTGGCAAGCCGGGGCACAAGTCTCCGCAGTGCACCGAACCCCGCTTTGCTCGGCTGCCTCCGCCTCCACCTCGCTCTACACCGAGCAACGCGATGGTGCGGGCCCAGCCACGAGCGCTCCGTGTGAACAACGTGACCTTGGCAGATGCCCAGCAGTCGTCCGAGATTGTGCTTGGTAGGTTGCTTGTGTGTTCAGTTCCAGCGACAGTTTTGTTTGATTCCGTAGCTTCCCATTCCTTCATATCCAACGCTTTTGCTATGTCACTTGACCTTCCGAGAGAGCAGTTGCCTAGACCACTCTCAGTTTGTTCTCCGGGCTCTAGAATGGAGTCTTCCAGAGCTGTTCCAGATGTGGAGATCAGTATTCAGGGTGCTATCTTTTCGGCCTCCCTGATTGTCTTGCCCCGCTCCGACATTGATGTCATTTTGGGCATGGATTGGCTTGTCAAGTAGAAGGCCAAGATCGATTGTCCGTCCAAGACCGTGTTGCTGACGCACGATTCAGGCGCAGAGATTTGGTACACTTGTCGCTCGACAGTGGGATCAGCACAGTTGTACGCTCTGAACGCTGGAGTTGCTCCATTGATCGAGGAGGTCAGAGTTGTTCGAGAGTTCCCAGATGTCTTCCCAGAGGAGTTGCCAGGTATTCCACCCGTGCGTGCTATTGAGTTCGTGATCGAGCTAGAACCTGGTACACAGCCGATATCTCGGCAGCCTTACAAGATGTGTCCGGAGGAGCTGATTGAGTTGAAGGAGCAGCTTGTGAAGCTTGAAAAGGATGGGCTCATTCGTCCGAGCACTTCCCCTTGGGGTGCCCCGTGCCTTTTTGTGAAGAAGAAAGATGGTACTAGCCGGTTGGTCCAGGACTACCGTGGCATCAACAAGAAAACCATAAAAAACAAGTACCCTTTGCCCAACATCATTGACCTGTTTGAGCAGTTGCATGGAGCAAAGGTGTTTTCAAAGCTTGATTTAAAGATGGGGTACCACCAGATTCGTGTCCGTGAAGAGGACATTCCCAAAACAGCCTTCCGCACTCGTTATGGACTGTACGAGTTTATGGTCATGACGTTTGGCTTCTCAAACGCGCCTCCGACGTTCATGAGGGCCATGAACTATCTGTTCCAAGAGTGGCTCGACGTGTTCGTACTCCTATACCTCAACGACATCCTTGTCTTCTCCAAGTCAGAGGCTGAGCATGAGGAGCATCTCAGACTGGTGTTGCAGAAGTTGAGAGATCACCAGTTCTATGCCAAGTTCTCCAAGTGTGAGTTTTGGCTCAATAAGGTCAACTTTCTTGGCCATGTCATTTCCTCAGAGGGCATTGCCGTTGACCCAGACAGAGTCCGGGCGATTCAGGATTGGAGTCCGCCGAAGAATGTCAAGCAGCTGAGGAGTTTTCTCGGACTTGCCAGCTATTGCAGGAAGTTTGTCTAGAATTTCTCCAATATAGCAAAGCCGATGACGGAGTTGTTGTGCAAGGGCAAGAGGTACATTTGGTCACAGGCTTGCCAGGTAGCTTTTGATGAATTGAAGCTAAGGCTGACCACAGCTCCGATCCTTACACCGCCAGACGAGTCACAGCCGTTTCAAGTTTTCTGTGACGCCTCGTTGAATGGCCTTGGCGGAGTGTTGATGCAGGGAAGGAGTATTGTGGCTTACACCTCGAGACAGTTGAAGCAGGATGAGAGGAATTATCCGACCCACGATCTGGAGCTGGCTGCAGTGATTCATGCGTTGGTTACTTGGCGACACCTCCTCCTAGGGAGGAAGGTTGATGTGTTCACCGATCACAAAAGCTTAAAGTACTTGTTCACGCAGCCTAACCTGAACTTGAGGCAAAGGAGATGGCTCGAGACTATTACTGAGTACTCCGTGGATATTCAGTATACGCCTGGCAAGGCGAATGTCATAGCCGATGCGTTGAGCCGCAAGGGCGATTGCAACAGTGTCCAGGTGCAGAAGATCCACCCTGATTTGTGTGAGTCCTTTCGAAGACTCAATCTCGAGCTAGTTCCAGCAGGCTATCTGGCCAACCTTGTGGTAGAGCCCACTATTCGTGAGAAGATTCGTGAAGCTCAGTCTGGTAGCTCAATGATTCAGAAGATCAAACAGGGTATTGCCGCCTCAGTTCCGAAGTACGGTTGCTTTTCAGTGCATAATGACGGCACCGTGATGTTTGAAGAGCGAGTTGTTGTTCCCAAGGAAGGAGATCTCAGAGAGGTCATCTTGAAAGAAGCCCATGACTCAAAGCTGTCTATCCACCCTGGTAGCACCAAGATGTATCAGGACCTCAAGCAGAGTTTTTGGTGGACTCATATGAAGAGGGATGTTGCCCGTTTTGTCTCCCAGTGTGATGTGTGCAGGAGAGTGAAAGCACAGCACCAGAAGCCTGCAGGGCTACTTCAGCCACTTGAAATTCCGGAGTGGAAATGGGATCACATTGAGATGGATTTCATCACAGGCTTTCCTCTGTCACAGAAGAGGAACAATGCCATCTTTTTCGTCATCGACAATCTTTCCAAAGTTGCCCATTTCTTCCCAGTGAAGGACTCCATTTCAGCAGCTCAGTTGGCGGATTTGTATACCGCTAGAGTTGTATCTTTGCACGGCATTCCCAGGAAGACCAGTTCTGATCGAGGCAGTCTTTTCACCTCCAAGTTCTGGCAGGCCTTCCAAAAGGCGATTGGTACGACAGTTGTGTTCAGTACCGCGTATCACCCTCAGACCAGTGGGCAGGTTGAGCGTGTGAATCAAATTCTCGAGGACATATTGAGGGCATGTGTGATCTCGTTTGGCATGAAGTGGGAAGAGTGTTTGCCGTATGCTGAGTTTTCCTACAACAACAGCTATCAGGCAAGTCTACAGGCAGCTCCCTTTGAGATTTTGTATGGCAGGAAGTGCAGGGCACCGTTGAACTGGTCCGAGACAGACGAGAGGAAATTGTTCGGCCCGGACGTGATCCAGGAGGCAGAAGACAAGGTCAGGATCATCAGGGAGCATCTCAAGGCAGCACAGTCTAGGCAGAAGGCCTATTATGACAAAAAGCATCGTGGTATTGACTTCAAAGTTGGTGACTTCGCATACCTCAAAGTGTCTCCCCTTCGGGGCACTCACCGCTTTGGGATCAAAGGCAAGTTGGCTCCCAGGTTCGTTGGTCCGTTCCGCATCCTTGAGACTCGGGGACCTCTCGCGTTCCGCCTTGAGCTTCTAGACAGCTTGACTATGGTGCATGATGTGTTCCACGTGTCCCAGTTGAAGCAGTGTTTCAAGCAGCCAGAGCAGGCAGTGGACTTGGGCGAGATCCTGCTCAGTGCGGATCTTTCTTACCCAGAGCGTCCAGTTCGTGTTCTTGACTCGTCCGAGCGCAAGACTCGCAACAAGACCGTCAAGTTCCTCAAGGTGCAGTGGGCACATCACTCGGAGAAGGAGGCAACGTGGGAGCGTGAAGATCATCTCCGTTCTGAGTATCCCGAGCTTTTTCATGCTTAGATCTCGGGACGAGATCCTGTGTTGGTAGGGGAGAGCTGTAACAGCCCACATGTAATAAACTACCAAACACCATGTATTTTACCTTCCTCTGTTGGACATGTAACTTGTCATGGTGGGTGTTTTTGTGATTTCATGTGATGATCTTAAGTTGCATTGGGATTGGAGCCAAATGCTTTGTGATCAGGGGTGACCCATGTGGTGCATTTGAATTATTGTTGGAATTGTTCTGCTCACATGACATCTTTTCTCAACCTCATGTTTGGCATAGCCATTTCAAATGTCTTGGCCATGATTGTCAACTTTGCAAAATCCTTTTACAACATTCAAAAACAGTAACCCTAGTTCAAAGTGAATTTGAATTCAAAAGGGGTCACATTTTGTTGTTGCCAAAATTGGTCAAACCACTTTCGAAAAATCCAGGAAAATGCAAGGATTAGGAATCTCAAGCTCATAGAATTTTTCACCTTGCTTTTCTTCTCCAAAAATCCCCCAAAGACACTTTTCTATTTATTTATAAATGGAAATGGTGCTGTTTGAATTTTGGGTGAATTTCTCTGCATCCAAAAATTGTGCAACCAATTTTGGATGATCTGGCATGAGGAAAGGAGTTTTTAAAAATATATTTTTTTATATATTTTATCTCCTTTTCTTTTCCTTCTTCCTTTTCTTTTCTCTGCTGGGATTTCTTTTTATGCAAAGGGCCTAGCCTCTTATTTTCTCTCCTCCCAGCAAGGCCTGGCCCAATTGGGCCTCTGCCATCCCGCAGCCCAGCAGCTTTCCAGCGAAGCGGTACGGAGGGGACAACGTCCGCCGTCGATTGGAGATCGGGCGTCCCGGACAGGTCGCCTTTCCACGTCGTCCCCCTCCTCCTCTCACAGCCGACGCCGGCATCGACGTCGACGCCCGTCGACGTGGCTAGAGGGAGCCGCCCCCCTTTTAACCGCGCTCCCGAGCCCACGAAACCCCCTAGGGTTCCATTTCCTCAAGGCTTTCCCCTCGCCGCCGCCGCTCGAGCGAGATCTTTCCTCCCCTGTTCCGCCGGGCACCATGATTCCGGTGAGGAATTCGCCGCCGCCTCGCCACGATTCCTCGGGCCCGCGCTTGTTCTGGCCGTCTGTGGACTCACCTCCCCTCTTGCTTCGCGCAGGCTGCAGGGAGGAGCTCCTGAGCGTTCCCGCGACAACGACCCCCGCCTCCGACCCGTCTGCTTCCTCGTCGCCGTCGACCCCTTCCGTCGGCCACATTGCGAGTCGTCACCGGCCACCTCTAGGTGAGCGAGATGACGCCCCTCCTTTTCCCCGTAGCAGTAGCAGTAGACCGCGCAGTGTGTGCCCGCGATGCCGTCCGCCGTGGCACGGCTTACCGTGTCGCCGATGAACCCCGTGACCCCGGCGAGGTCTGTACGAGTGCGAGCGTAGTGTGGCCGCGTCCAGAGCACGCCAATGGCCTCAAAGGAGATAGCTTGGCGCCCTTTTTCATTTGCGCGTTTCTGAAGTTCGACTGTAGACCGTGGCCGCCGTGGTTTTCCGGTGAAGCGCACGTCGTCGTTGTCGCATCTCCGGTGCGTCCCAGTACAGGAATGGGTACCTGGGTGTACCCTCTACGTGCTGCAAGTCGTCGTCCAATCGCTGGTGTAGCGTAGCCGAGGAGAGGCTCGTCGCCGTTTTGCTCCGCGCTCTGTCAGGTCGGGTGTTTGTCGAAGTTCAGTACAGTCACCGTGTGCAGCAGAGGTTAAGCAGGCTGGCACCCTTGTAGTTTCAGAAACCGACTCACAGTGCAGTGGCGAGGGAGAGCTGCTTGCGCCTGGGAGACCTGGGTTCGATCCCTGGCTCCCCCCTTTTTATCTTTTCTGCGTCTCGTTTGTCCAGGGGCTGACGACCGGGCCCCTCGCGTCAGTGAGGGAGATGCCCGAGTGGCCAGCGGGCTGAGCCGCGGTGTGCTGTGGAATGGGCCGGTTGGCCGAATCCAGCCCAGCGCTGGAGCCCCTTCGTTCTTTTCCTTTATTTTCTTTTTTCTTTTCTTTTCTTTTCTGTTTTGTTTTTCTTTTCTTCAATTTGAATTTGAATTCAAATTCAAATTGGGTTTTCAACCTCCTGTTCATTTTGAGGCATGCCATATATCATTTTGGGGTAACTTGACCCACTGATCTCCATGGTGAGGTTATTTTTTCATTTTTCCCCCTCTAATAATTGAGGTGTGGTAATTTTGCAGCAAACCCCCTCCTTTCTTTTGATCTGATCAAGTGTTGTCTAAATTTAAATTGCCCATGTCATATATGGATCTTGGGTAGTTTTTCACCAGGAACTGCATGCTGTTAATGGATTAGCCGTGTGAACCTTTTGTTCTAAATGCATGCTGTGCAAATTTACACCCAGCCCCCTGAACTCCAGCTGAATTGCAACTGTGTTTGCAAATTCAGATGGTGCCATATTATATATGGTTTTGGGGTAGTTTCTTCCATGGATTTTAATGGTGATATCCTCATGATGTTTTGTGAAACTCATGTGGGCAAGGAGTGAACACCTGATCCAGGAACAATCTGATCTTTCTGCTTACAACATTTTCAACTTCAGTGCATTTGAAATGCTGTTCATCTGATCTTTTCAAGTCTTGTTCCATGTCATCTTCCTTCTTCAAGTCAGCCCTAACATATTGTCATATGCAATGTGGCTGGCTTCCAACTGTTGTTGCACCTTCTATGTGTCAATTTCACCGACACTACTCCGTCTCCGGAATCATTGTTTACTTTCACGTTGTTCAAATTCTTGCAAGTTGTTTTGTTGATCATGCCATGTTATCATGCTACTTACACCTAAATTAAGGCTTAGACCAAAGCCATTACAATGTAAATAAATGCATATGAAATTGATGACTTGTCGTCATCACCTTCATTTAAACTTGACTAGACAGGGTCGTACCATTTCAATAAAACTTGAACATGCCATCCTTGGTTGAGTTTGCACCCGTTGCTTACTTGTGTGTTTTCCTTGCCGGTGTCCTCACGTTAGCACCCGAGACTGACGAGGAGACTTACGTGGAGCAGTCCGACACCGAGCCCGAGGGTACCGTGGGTACTGCTTCGACTACCTTACCAGGCAAGGGGGAGAAACGGTGTCATTACTTTATAACTTTCTGCTCATTCCTAGCTGTAGTCTTAGAACGTTGTTGCTTGATCCTATCCACTTTACATGCCATGTTTAAACCCATACAACCATGATCCCCACATCCCAGCAAACCATTGTACTGCTAAGTTACCGCTGCTCAGCCTTTTCTTAGTATGGATAGAAAACTTGCTGCTTACCCTATATATTTATGGTTGGGATATCACGCTATAACAGAAGTTGGTTGATATTTATTATTGTTAAATGATGTTAATTTATATTCGACGAAGGGTGGAAGGCTGGACTATCCCGTCTGGTGTTTTGTTCCATTTGAGTCACCTAGGACCCGAGTTCCGGGTATTGTGTTTCTTGACGAGCGTGCCTAATCGTGTGTGGGGTTTTATGGGGCCCCCCTTGTCTTACCTACCTAGCTTCGTACATTCTAGTGGTGGCCCGAGCTGATTTACTTTTGCAATGTGTGTGTGCTGGTTGGATCCCCAGTTGTTTGCAAACCAAACCAGGGCTAGGAGGACATAGTTTCTTGGCTGGCCCACTTTGTCCGGCTGAGGACCCGGTCTCATAGGAGAACTAACCGGCTATCCAAACCTGCGACAGACGGTAGAGACCGATTCGAGAGCGTGGCCAGCTTTTGAGTTGGGTGTCGACTCACCGGGGGCCACCCGGAGTGTGCGTTGTTAGTTAGAGGGACTCTGACGTTCCGGAGTTTCAGGCGCTTACCTAGCCAAGTGGAAACCGGGAGTACATGTGACGTCTATAATGGACAGTTGGTACACCCCTGCAGGGTAAATCTTTTCGAAAAGCCGTGTCCGCGGTTATGGACGACTTGAGACATACTCCTTGTTCATAGAATAACATCAACTATAATCATGCTATAAAACTTGACAAACCGTGTGCGTGCCTTGGTTGTCTTTCTCCGTCCAGGGGGACCGAGGGAGAAACGAGGTTGTGTTATGCTTGCGTAAGTAGGTGGATAGCCGACTTGTGACACGTTGTCAACGTAACTTCTTGGATCTTATCCCTATTCTGTTAGAACGAATAGCCAGCATATATGCTAGTACGGCTGCAACCTGTCCATGTCTTTACCTTTCCTGTAGCATTAGTTATTCCGTAATGACATGTTCTCTCCCCCGTTTACATTTCTGTCTTTATCGCTTTGCCTGATCGGCCGCTGCAGTGGACTACTACCTCGACCCGAGCACCGGACGCTACTTCGTGGAGGTGCCCCCGGAGGACGACGACGAGTACGAGTACCTCGACCAGTAGGATCTTATAGTTGGGTTCAGACGTTCCCGTGGGTGGATCTTTATGTGTAGCCCTCTCTAGGGCAATTTGGATCTTGACCGTACCCGGTCCCTTTTATGCTTCCGCTTGATGTATTGATGAGTTGTACTCAGATGATGTTGTATTATTAGACAGTGGCGTTGTATGCCCTGCTCTATTTGTCTATCTATATGTATTTCTGTCTTGTAGAGTTGTGCTTATATACCTGTTGTCGAGAATCCGGCAGCGACACGAGTGCGAGTGTCGTACGCCGGTGGCGTTTGATGCGCTTCTAACTCCGACCGGACGCGAAAGCGACTAGTCAGAGTTAGTACCGCATTAGGGGCCTTACACCTGAGTAGTTTCCTTTAGACCATGGGTCCGTGATCAGTAGCTATGTGATGTTCTCCTCCCCTCTTTGTCCTTCATGGTTTAACCTTGTGAGCTGCCCTACATGATCGAGGCACATATGTAATCTTTCTGCTGTTGCTATGCTGAGTTTGATGGGATCTGATGGATTATGAGATTATGTTCAGATTGTGATAGAGTAATATATTTGGTTCTTATCTTTTATATTTTTGTTCCTAAGTAATTCTTGCATGTTCTACGATGATGTTTATTGCTTTGGCCAAGTAGTAGGTAGTAACTCCAAGAGGGAACGTTATGCTCGATTGTGGGCTCATGCCCCCTGATGACACGCTTGAGTGACAGAAACGTGAGTCTAGGGAATGTGCTGTTGCCACAAGGGGGAAAACAACGGTGCTTGTAACAGCGGTTGCAAGGATTGTTTACTTTACGCAAAGTGATTTTTATTGCTGTTGTTTGTTGCTTTGGGTTTACACTTTGGGTGGGGCTCGCAACTTAATACCAGCGAGATGTTCTGAAAATATATCTCAAGGTGCATGATTAGTAGTAGATGCAGTTGGATTTCCGTCTACTTATTTTGGCGTACTGCGCATGCTTTTGAGCCTCTTCCTTTCTTTTTGTGACGCCCTCGATTTACAATCATGTACAGTAATCATACACGCAGGGTACATGATCGAGATCAAGGTGCCACGGTGAGAATATCACAGCACAACACTAAACACAAAAGGATAAACCAATATATTACAATGAAGGGGGGGTCACACGGACCCAAATACATAAGTCATACAAACATAATATCTGAGTACAGACATAGTTAGTCAAGTTTTTCCTTAAGAAGGCTAGCACAAATAACATCAGAGATACAGATCGAAAAGGCGAGGCCTCCTACCTGGGATCCACCGAACTACTCCTGGTCAACGGGAACTCGATGTCGTAGTAGGCTCTTCCTGAAATCTCCTGCTCCTGGGCTCCAACGTCGACTGCAGCGGCCGATCAGGCAAAGCGAAAAGGGGAAATAAAGCAAGGGTGAGTATCTAGCATACCCGCGAGTCTTACGTCCGCTACTAAGCATTTATGCATTTGTATCAAATGGAAAGGGGAGGCTGTATATAGTGGACTGCAAGGTAGAAATCAGAATAAGGGTAAGAAGCTAGGCCTATCGAAGACTAGCATCTTCTGACGTGTCTTGCAGCACAAGAAGAGAATAGCCAATAGTTCATATAAAGCATAAAGTAACAATGGAGCAGAAGTTGCTGCAGCATTGTATAATAGTAAGTTGTAATTATTAATAAATATCAATGCCTCCGAGATCCCCTCCTCGACTTCCCTGCAAGGAAGAGAAACCGGAACCAACAGTTTAGTAGTAGTAGTTTGTAGTAGTAGGCTCTGGCTTCAGCATAAAGCGTCCTGTTACCGTGGACACGGCTATTCGAATAGATCAAACTCCTTGCAGGGGTGCACTACTGTTCAGCCTGCACGCTCGGATCTCCAGGGTGGCGTACACCTTGTTAGGGAATGCCCCACCGAGGCTATCCGACACGTCGAGGCCCATCCTATGGCTCACCAGAGAGGTCCCCGCCGGTCTACAATCCTAAGCGCAAGAGCTTCATGGGCCATCAACTCTCGCACTCCGGGTCGTTGTGCGCCAAGTGGATCCAGTGCCGCAGCACGATCCGACCCAACCACAATGCTGAAACTGGACGTCTTTCAGAGCTTTTGAACGAGACCACGATGCGGAGGGCCCACACCTTAACCCCACGTGAAGGTAGTGCGTACAGGCCTTTGCGGCCTCTCAAGTCATCCACCTGAACCGTTAAGTCATTTTATTATTATTTGTCGGGACAACCGTTATCGTTGCCCCTTTCTCGGTGAGTCGCGGAAAACGACAGCAGCCAGGACCACCAGTAACGTCGGTGCCTGCCCTGTCGTCCCACCAACTCGTGTGGTTACCAACAAGGTGAACCGTCTCCTTACCTTGTCTCGCGTTTGCTCCGAAGAGCTCGACTTTCGTACAACAGGAAATCTTTAGGCCACGAACAGTACCAGGTCCGCCGCACACCGGTGGAATACACCTGACCTGTCGTTCCGCTAAGATACCCTGCGCGGGCACCGTTGGGTCACCCGACTCCTTACCTGTAAGGACAACCATGGTTCAGTACCCTAGGACGGCTTTACAGATTCAGCAACGAGTGGAGTACAAGGATTACTCCTCGATAGCTCACACTTGATGTGGCTCGGCAGAGCTGGGGTAGGGTCCTGAAGCGGTGTCTGCTCTTAACCGTACCTAAAGCAGTTGTAATGTCTCGTATCCGCATTCACTCCCAGAGTGAACACGGCCCACTATCTAATCCTATTGACTAACAAGGCACAGGGTTCACTGCTGAATATAATATAATTATAAGGCAGCATAGGATAAAGAAATGTTCATCAAGGGGCGACAAAAACAAGCTATGCAATTGAATAGGGTTGTAACGTAGCAGCAGCAGCATATGCCTAGTGCAAGAAAAGTACGGAAAGATAGGCGATATCTGGGGAAGAGAATGGCTCTGCTTGCCTGGAAGCTCGACGGTAGAGGTACGGTCGTCGACGAAGTAGTCGATCACAGGGGCATCAGCAGCGAACGTCGAGACTAATGGACAATAAAAGAGGGGGAGAAACAAACACAGCAATAATAGCAATATAAATACAAGACATGACATATGAAATGTTAACGATGCTCTAACGTTGTACGATACACGTAGCACGGAGCGGGAATTCATTAGTGGATGGACTGTCAGCTCCGGGTGATTACCGGACAGGGTGTCCGGAGGGGGAAGGTATCATGCCGGAGGTGTCATGGACATACGACAAACATGTGAAGGGTGTATCCGTGTTATTTGATCCATTCTGAACAACTTTCATGTTCAGAATAAATTCATCCAGAGAGTTTTACGGTATCGGGCAATTATCGGACAGACGGTCCTGAGGGGGATGTCGATGTTCGTTGTGTTAGAGGGGTGTGGTGGGTATCCGGATAGCGTAATCGTATTCGTTATATTTTTCTGATCAATTTTCATGTATAAAGTTTTTGAATCAGACTTACGGATTAAAAGATATTGATATTCAAAGTTTCAATCAATTTTCCGGATTTCTTTTATTAATAAAATAGCATTATCCAGAACAGAGCTTTGACTGTTCAAACTTACAGGTGGGACCTACATGTCATACACAGTAACAGTAATAAACCATTTAATTTAATTTAAAAGGCCAGTGGGCCCACATGTCATTGACCCTATTAACTAAACAGTTTTTCTTTTCTCTAATCAGTTTTAATTAGGGGGTGGTTATGTCTAATTGGGGATTAGCCCCTAATGAGATCTGGGCTGGCCCACTGGCAGTGGCACAGCCGTGCCCACGGCTGGGCTGCCCGAGCACGACAGCGGCGAGCCACCCGGCGGCGAGGAGTAGGGACCACGGCCACTGGCAGCCGGCGCGGGCGCTGGGCACGGCCAGAGCGTGGGCTGTGCGGGGGGAGAATGAGCGGGGCGCGACCATGGCGCGCGCTAGACGCGGCGAGCACAGGCGCGGCTCGGAGTGGCCATGGATGCGGGGGGAGCGAGCTACGGCGAGAGGGAAGGGACAAGGGCAGTGGAGGCGGTGGTCTGGCTCACCAGGAGCACGTAGGGGTGGCAGTGAGCTCGGGGCGCGCCGTAGTCGGCGAATTCGTGGATGGTGCCCGCGGCGGCGGACGGGCGGTGAGGAGGTCGAGGGCGAGCTCCTAGGGTGCCCCGTCTCGAATTGGAGCGCGGGGGCGACGTAGCCGTCGACGTGCGTCCTCCTGGACAGGCTGGCGTGTAACGGGGAGCTCGTTGGCCGCGGCGGCGCATGGCAATGGCGACGACCGGCTACGGGTGAGGTGCGGGGCGAGATGGGGAAGGCACCAGGGAGGGGAATGGAATGGCGGGGGCGAGCTAGGGTTTCCAGGGAAGAGGGCTGCCCTTATGGCCGTCGCCGTCTGTCCGATGGCCGCCACGGCGGCGAGGCGTGCCGTGGCACAGCGGGATGGTCGCCACGGCGCCTCTGTGTACGGAGGTTGAAGATGGAGGCGTTTGGGTGGGCTGGGCCTGGCCCAGTGGAGAGAGGAGGGGGTGGGCCTCGCCCTGAGCGTTAGATTAGGTTTTTTTTTCTTCTTTCCGTTATGTTTTTATTTGTTTTAGTTGATTTAACATTTTTTTTAAACGTGTAACCTGCTCCAATATTATTGTTACATTTTGGACTACTGCTACAAAAAGTTTGGAGCTTTTATAAAATCAATTAATATTTGTTTTTATTATGCAATTAGTGAAAGGGGTTGTTTTAGCACTAGTTTGAATTGTTTGCAATATTTAAATATTGCAATAAATATCCAATGTTGGTTTAACATGGTCCACTGATTTTTAGACATTTAACAAAATTGGTTGCACAATTTTTGGACAAACTTTTATTTATCACTTTGTTTTTAATATCAACCAAAAAGGTTTTTGGAGTGATTAAATGCAAAGATGATCAAAGTGAGATTAGCAACAGTAATTATCATTATCCAAAAGTGATTCTGTTACATAACACCGAGGGTGTTACACTTTTGTAGCATAGTTAGCATTGCGGTGCGTTTATAATCTTGTCAATTGCTCATTTGTAAAAAATTTACCTCGCATAGCAGTTTTATTGTCTTTCGGAGAGTGAGACATCACTAGCGAACATCACGGGTCCCCGGTCCATTTTCACGCTCATTTACTTTTCAGCTTTTACTTTCAGTTGCTATCATTATCATTATCCCTTGCGTTTGATCCTTTGTAAACAACAAGACCGGAGATATTGACAACCTCTATGAACTTCGTTGGGAGCAAAACTATTTGTGTCTGTGTGCAGGTCCAGGTCAAGGAAGCAACTTTTGTCTGAAATGGTGCCATTGTTTCCTTGCCACCTACTTATCATTATCGGAGTCCTACTGGTCAATACTCTCAACCTTGGTATCTTCACCAAGGTAACTTGCCACTACGGTGCATCTCACCTTCCACTTGGGGTAACCAACGAAGGGCGCGAAGCAATCATCTCTCCCGTATCACTACCACACTAACATATTTCCACAAGCCCTAGGAAAAAATCCAAATTTCGCCAAAGTTCCCTTTGTTTTTTTGGACATCCACGACATGCAATTTAGACAAAATAACTAAGCATCAACTTAAGATCACATATTCAACCACAACTGAAGTTAACACACGACTTAGATAAACACAATATATATATATAAGGATTGGCGCAAGGCAACCGAGAAGTTTCTAAATGATGACTAGGAGGTATTAAGTAACTATAATATGTGATCCGTGTGAGCGTGGACTACTCCCGCCCATGCATATGTCGTTTACTTTGTACCTTAACATGACGTTCAACAGAAGAATTAATATCGACAACAGAAATCCTCACACCTGGAGAATGACCACCGATAGAACGACCGCAAGGACCAGAGATGACAGTACCAACTTAACAACGGCAATGGAAGCCGCCAGCAGCACGACGACAAGGAACGAAGGAAGCAACGGTGGCGCCTAGCCCTACCACGGTGACCACCAACAGCGGGCCGTCACGGAAGCCGACGGCAACGGCGCCGAGCTCACCCACGGCAAGATAGACGCCTGCGGCAGACCGTCACGAAAGTGGCGGCGGCGGCGGAAGCATCAAAGGATTGGGGATAGGCTTCGAACCGGGGTTAGGGCTGACTACCGGGGATTTTATCTCCTCTGGTTTATTTTTTTATTTTTATTCTTAAACGATTCAGTTACATTTTTTTGTTTATTTTTGAAATACAACAAAAGCTAGAATTGGTCGGCTCACCCTGTACGCATATGAACTCCGTTTTAGACAATTATTTATTTATTTTTGATCTACTCGACGAGACTGACGCAGCCACGATTTTGGATTCTTTATTCATCGTAAAAATCAAAAGTCAATTTTAGTCAATTTTCACAATGAATTTTTGAATCGAGTGTTTGGAAAAATCCGGGGTATTACACTCTCCCCACCTTCAAGAGAATTCGACCTCGAATTCTTCACACGGAATTTTTTTCTTTTAAAAGAGACAACATATTTTGGTCTAAAGTCAAGCCTACATGATTCTTCTATTTATGAAACTACAAATGCTAAAGGTATACAAGAGGTTCCCGCTCCGACATAACAAGAATTAATAGTAAGAGTAGTTGGTATGGGGCCAATCCATCCCGCACCCAAACTATTAATTTGTTACGTGAGTAGGTGAATCAATCAAGGTAACATACAACATCCTCACACCCATTGCAAAAGGTTCTCATGAGCACGAAGCAAAGTTCGGGGTTGAACCTCATTTATTTATTTATTTATTTTGCAAAGCTACTATAGTATTTCTCTCAATCTTCCAAAAACCCTCGCGATTACGTATAGTCCTACAAAGCATCATTATGAACAATAGAGAATATAGAATCACCTTGTCAATCAAGAGCACCTTGAATAAGGTAACATAACTCAATGAGGATAAGGAAATGACTCACTTCTCACTTAGGATGGAAACACATGGAAAAGGCTGTCAGAAACAAAGGTGTTACCACTGTGATACTTAGCGGTGGGGAAAGGGTCCACGAATAAGTCTCAAGGAACGTAATTGTCCGATAAATAATGGGTTAAGGCTAACGGTAACTGAGAAGAACATTGAAGTGTAATACTGAAAAGACTTCATCATCATCGAACAAAAACAACCTAGATGATGAATGTAGTAGACTAGACAAGTCAGAAGAAATGAAGGGGAAATATGGATAACATGTGAAAGTTGTGGCTGAAGACATGGATAGTGAAAAAAGCTTCTTGTATTTATTGGTTCAAACTTATCGTAGAATATTATTTCCAAGGTTGTCAGCAAAGCAATCAATAAGCTTAATCTCATGATCTCTGACTGGTTATACTTTGGTACCGAAATCAATATTTTGTATCTATGAGATCTAAATCCAAGATTTCAAAAATAAATCTTCTTATTATTCACATCTTTAAGGGATTGCTTAAGTAACAAAAAAATTGAAGTAAGGCAATGTAAACCTCCCAGGACAATGGCATGTCCATAGGCACAACATGTGAACATAAGAACTCATAAAAAATGTAATAGAAGCGTGAATGCAATGCATGACCGAAAACCCATCCTATTGTGCATCGGTGTGTCAAATTTTAAATTCTTTGATCCTAAGGCGGGTTTATGTGATAAACCTAGAATTTTTTCTGAAGTTCAAAACATACTAATCCAGAGATCTAAATCCTTGGCTCTGATACCAACTGTAACACCCTAGGTTTCTATCAAACCCGGCAATGCTACCACACTAACATATTTCCACAAGCCCTAGGAAAAATTCCAAATTTCGCCAAAGTTCCCTTTGTTTTTTTGGACATCCACGACATGAAATTTAGACAAAATAACTAAGCATCAACTTAAGATCACGTATTGAACCACAACTGAAGTTAACACACGACTTACGATAAACACAATATATATATATATATCTAAAAGGATTGGCGCAAGGCAACCGAGAAGTTTCGAAATGATGACTAGGAGGTATTAAGTAACTATAATATGTCATCCGTGTGAGGGTGAACTACTCCCGCCCATGCATATGTCGTTTACTTTGTACCTTAACGTGACGTTGAACAGAAGAATTATTATCGACAACAGAAATCCTCACACCTGGAGAATGACCACCGATAGAACGGCCGCAAGGACAGGAGATGACAGTACCAACTTAACAACGGCAATGGAAGCTGCCAGCAGCACAGCGACAAGGAACGAAGGCAGAAGCGGCGGCGCCTAGCCCTACCACGGTGACCACCAACAGCGGGCCGTCACGTAAGCCGGCGGCAAAGGACAATAACGGCGCCAAGCTCACCCACGGCAAGACAGACGCCTGCGGCAGACCGTCACGGAAGCGGCGGTGGCGGCGAAAGCATCAAAGGATTGGGGATAGGCTTCGAACCGGGGTTAGGGCTATCTACCGGGGATTTTATCTCCTCTGTTTTATTTTTTATTTTTTATACTTAACCGATTCAGTTACATTTTTTATTTTTTATTTTTGAAATTTAAACCTATAAGGAAGCTGGGAGACTCGCCACCAGGAAGCTCCCTCGATTGAGCCTTCGTCGGCTGTCGATCTGGCCATCTAGAACGTCTGAACCGTTGGATATTTAGCTGCAGTCAATCGTTTTTCACCTGGGATCGTTTCCATCCGCCAATGACGAGTGGGCTCGTCGCGCATATGTATTGAATGGGTAAATCCACCGTAGGTGAATCTTGTTTTTCCTCGTTGCTCCGCACCCGCCGCGCCCAACGTGGCCCTCGCCCAGCCCAATCCCCACCTCTCCATCGAGCCCCCAGCCGTATCCTTCCTCTCGCCCCGCCCAGCTCCGCCCCGCGCCGTCTCTCTCTCGACACCGTCTCCATCTCCTCCCTCTCGCCCGGGCCAGAGAAGGCCGGCGGGCGCGCGGCACCAGGAGGAGCAGGGCGAGCGCGCACACAGCCGCGACGCCGACGAAGATTGGAGGAGGCGAAGGCGGTCCAGCGAGGGGCTACGGGGAGCAGGGCCTGACGGGGAGGCGGTCCAACGAAGGCAAAGCGAGACAGCGACGTCGTTGCAGTAGAAGGATGGGATGAGTGGATGGGGTGGAGCTGCAGGGCAGGGGAGGTTGCCGACGGCGGTGGGAAAGAGCGGGCCGTCCGCCTCGCCGCTCCTCCGGTGACCCTCGCTGCGCCTGGATCCAGCGATTATGGAAGGAGCGCAGCACCAGGCGGCGGCGCATCGACCGGATCGAGCGCCATCGAGCTCCATGTCGTTGCTCACGAATGGAAGGGAAGGGAACTTTCATTCCAATTTTGATTTTTACTTGGCATCCAGTTATTTTTGTACATGCGTACACTGTAAATTATTGTACTTCTTCCAAACTAGAAATACCGAGAAGAAGTAAAATCATTTCTTACGTAGCAAATATACACAGCTCACTCACATTTTAGCTTCCTAATATCTGAGAAAGAAGAGATGACGAACAATTTTATCTTAAGAGTTAGAAGAAAACAAAGATATATTTAATAGCATTTAACCTGCAAACGGAGCACTTTCCATGGAGGATTTAACCTATGTTGATGATGCTTACTCTTTGTATCAGTTTGTATTGTTGTTTTATTTTAGCCATGTATTCCGCAACATTTAGGTGCCTCGATGCAGGAGCTCTAATTAATTGTTCTATTTTCATTATATTGTAGGCTTGGTGCCTCAGTTTGTATTAGAGGTAAGTGCTTTCCTTTTATTAAACAGGTTAAAACTTAAATAAGATGCCTACTGTTATTCTCATCATGAAATAATTCAAGCTTGCATAAACCAAGATTATAAGAAAATTGGGCATGCTTTTTATTTATACAGACGATGTGAAATATGAAATTTGTGCTGATGAAAGTGGTATGTCATTACTCGAGATTTCGGTTGAGCATGTGGGATCTAAGCCGTCGAAGCATGCTAGCCGTAGACGTGAGGGCGATGTGAAGATTGATCCTTTTCCTAGGCGTTCGTGGAGGCCTACATTGTTGCTCAACATAGTATATCTATCTTTCTAGAGATGCAATCTTCACACTACATTGGTTTTAAAGGTATGTCTCATCTTATACTTCATATGACAAATTTCAGTATTAAGTTCATTTCATTTTGAGGGAACAATTGCAGTATTTCAAATTACTCATCTCTGATGTCACAAGTGAAATATCAAATCATTTTAAGACTAGGAAGTAGCTTGAGTTTAGAATTGGCATCATAAACATGGGGCTGCCTATTAAGCTGATGTAGAAGTGCAGATATGCAAAATCGTAAAAATCAACTAACCTTTAGAATAAACTGTGATTGGGATTGGCATCTTTATTTTCTGCATTTATGTACCTTTCATGTCTATTGTTCTTACGGATCTCTTTATTTTGTGCATTATCTTAAGTTGTAGGTTTGGAGTAACTTGGACACACATTGTTCATAGCAAAAATGCTTTTTAAAGTATCACTTTATACGGATGGTTGTAGCTGGGTCCAGTATGTATTTGTTCTTCGAAACATATCGAGTTCATCCATCCCACTAATTTACTAGACCAGGTTGAGCCAAGATGTAGATGATATTTCTTGTGTTTTTTGGGCATAGTCAACATACTTGATATTTTCTTACAGATTTCCTTTCTACTGTCTATTCAATATCATTCAGCATCTCAAAGAAGACCTTCTCCATGCTAACCGACTTTGTCTATCCAGTTTGCGTATTGCATCTTGCCTAATGTTGTTTTGTTGTATCTTGCAAGGTTGATTTAGTCCATGGCCGAGCATGTTGCATGTCAGGTTGTGCGTTTACCTAGCTATTTTTCCTGGGAACGACTCATATGTGTCTGCAGTTGTTTTTATTTAGTCTTTTGGTTTACTTACCTAGCTATATTGTTATAGTGTACATATGTGGTCTTGCGTTGATACTCTATATTTCCAGTGAAGTTTGAGCAGGCTATGATTTCCACTTCTGACAGGTTTCTTTCTCTTAATTTCGCAGTTTGTGCTATTTCTAGCTTCAAGGTTTCTGCTCCTTTGTTCTGTTGATCCAGGTTCGTTCCCTCCTTTTATTAGATTTTTTTCCAAGAATGTTTTATCATTCTTTACATGTTGTTCTGGTTTTAGATTCTCTGGCATAAAATTTTCTTTTCAGTCAAGCAAAGTTTTATCTTACAAAGTTCACCTATATTGGTAATTGAATGAGTCGATGAGAGGGCTGGGTTACCTTGTTTGATCTCTCCCAGCAGGAGGAGCACAAGGTGAATGTTTTCTGAATGTTTAATTTCGGGACCTGAAGTGGAGATTTTGTACCGTAGTTCTTTAGTTTCAGAGTCTTTTCATGGATTTGGCAAGTGCCAGTGCCAGATTAGATATGTCCTCAGGATCTTTGTAAGATAACTCAAAAGATAATCTACTTGCCCTACCAAAATGTCTTGTCTTGATCAAAATCCATTTTTCCTTGTTCCCTCCTGTATCTCAGATTTACCAATGTAATGTTTTTGTTTTCGTTGGTCACCTGCCTATTTATATGGGAGATTTTTTATTGACCTAAGGCCAAGTGTGTCATTATCTGTCTGTCGTCCTTGGTGTTGGGATCCAGATGACGAGTATGATGATGCCATTGATGCACATGATGATCTTGGTGATGAATATGACGATGACATTCATCTATTAGTGTGAGGAAACTTGGTGATGGTATTCGCGAGAGATGCCATTCATTTGTTGGTGTGAGGAAACTTGGTTATGGTATTCCATATTCGTGAGAGCGTATAGAAGTGAATGTTGCCTTCGAGAGACACATGAAATATTAGTCGTTCCATTCAATTCCAGATGTAATACATGTGTATGAATCATGGTTGTTTCTTAGATATGCTTGGTTGATTTTTTTTTGCTATTTTCACCATAAAAGGTATGTATAAACCATTTTAGAGAGCCAAAAGAGGCAATGCGAAACATATTACAGAATTTTTTTGTAAATACTTTGTTTGTCTCTATTAAAGATGGAATATTGTTCTCATCGTAAACATGGCTTTAGTGGGTTTCTGCGCCATTTTATTTTTCTAAACTTAATATTTTGTAGTGTAATAAGCATGTTTTAAAAATAGCTTGATTTAATAGATGGTCTTTGCAACATGAAATTGTTTTCATCGACAACATGGCTTCAGTGGGTCTCTGCGCCATTTGGCGCAACGGGTCAACTAGTAAAATAAAAGCTAGAATTGGTCGGCTCACCGTGTACGCATATGAACTCCTTTGTAGAAAAAAAAAATCGATCTACTCGACGAGACTGACGCAGCCACGATCTTGGATTCTTTATTCATCATACAACTCAAAAAGTCAACTTTTAGTCAACTTTCACAATGATTTTTGAATCGAGTGTTTGGAAAAATCTGGGGTATTACAGGTTGATACACTCAAAGCATCCTTCGGAGATAGCAATTATATGTGATCTCACGGTTTAAGGAATATGCTATCACGTTCTTTAATTACAACACTGGACTTTCATGTCTTGATCATGTTGCAATGCTTACGTTGGGTATTGTTCATCACATCATTCGCCTAACGAAGTGACCTCATCGTCAATTGACTTGATTGTCCATGATCGTGAAACCCCGATCATCAGTTGACCATGAACTAGTTATCGTGAGAGGCTAACTAGGAACTCTGGTTGTTTCTATACCACACATGTATCATTGTTTAACTAATATAGTTCTAGCATAGTATGAAATTGGTTATGAACTTATTTAGATATATGATAATAATCATTTATTGTTTGCCTCTAGAGCATATATCCAGTAGAATGGATGAATGCAAACATATCAAATCTCTTTGGGTAGATAAGTTTTATAAAAGTGTGATCAAAGGAGTCCTTCTTAGTTTCTTGCAAACAAAATATATCACAACCAATAGATTCAACCTCATTAAAGATATCTAGATGTTTATCATCATAATTTAAACCCCAGACATTCCAACACAAAATATTCCAGTTTCTATTAGTGGGCATTAAGATGAAGAAGAGCAAGACATAGACAACTCAACATTATGCTTTGCCAGCAGCTTGCCCAAGGACCGATCATTAGGGGAATTCTAAAATTTGCCTCCTCGTAGATAATGTAAATTAGGGTTTCTTCATGCACTTGCTCAAAAGGCATGGATGGATCAGTAGCAGCAGACTTACAGATCCCTTGGTAGTCGTCCTAGGCTTTACCTTGGATATAGATTTCCTGGCATCAGACGGATGTGAAGTGCGGAAACCATCAAACCTAGTGGATCTTGTGCTACAGTGGAGAAAGGTGGTGTCGACGTGACCCACTTCCTTCCGAATCATACTATGCATGAACCCATTAGATTGGGCTAAAACATGCAGCCCAGCGTGTGATTCTAGCAAACGCCCAAGGATGGTGGGAGGATCATGCACAAATTCAATAGCATCAGAAGCAGTACGAGGAGTAGAGAAACTATCTGATATGTCCAACACAGACAGGGAACCATCCAAGATACATGCCAGAATAACTCCTTAGCAGAGGCTCGTCTCCAAATAGATGCTCAAAAATAATCAGAAAAGGTGTGAGATAAGACAGTAAGAAACCAAGCAACTCTAACTACCAACTAAACCTGCTCCATGAGCCGAGCAGGGTTAAGAGAAAAATATCCCAGAGACGCTAGCTTGATTGCACTACAGGGCACGATTCACCACTTGGTACTATTCTATATGTATGCACACATAGTTTCCTTTCCACGTGTATTTTGCACAAGTATTGCTTTGCATGAACTCTCTTTTCTTATAAGCTTGAGATTATTTCTCTTTTTTATATCTCTTCCTTCATCACTTGCCTTGGAGCGCTATTGATTTTGTAACTACTATATGAGAAATGCACTGAGTAACTATGGAACATTAAGATATGATCAAAGACTAAGGTGCACAAGTTCACAGCCTGACTATTCTCAAATAGCTAGACTCAGTAGGATCGAAGGTATGCGCAAAGGATTATAGTCTCTCAAGGGTAATCGTTAGTAGAGGATGGTTTGACAGAATGATACCTCACATCATCTTAACCTCACGAAGACAGAGTGCTATACCTTGCTTTCGGTAAGGGCACGAGGATGTAATGGATGATGTAGAAGGCGATGTTGTTGGTGTTGTAGTCGATGTAGACATAGTGGAGGGTGTCCGGGTAGTTGAAATCACCTTGGGCACGTGCGTTATAGACGAAGACTAAGATTACCATAAGAGCCGAAGGGTTTCTGACTCCAGGTGCCAAATGTCCGACGGTTTACCGAATAAGTTGTGAGATGTCTGGCCACCAGAATATTAGAGATGAACTCAAAATTTGAGATGGGAAAAGATTTTTTTCGGGAAATTGGGTAAAATCGGTCAAGGGGACACAAAGGAGGACTAGATCACTAGTAAAAGACCACATCCATGGATCAAAACCAACAAAATTTCACAAGATCCAACAAATTGAAAAATATATTGGTTTAGGCAGTAATGGGTAGGGGCTCCAAATTGTGAGCAACCTTGCTCTAGATAGAAATCATATAGGACCAATCCCTCATGAGGACCAAGCCCTTGATATTTTCCCAATCATTCACAATTTGGAGATGAACAAGGGGAAAACTTCAAGGGAACACACAAGAGGAAAGGGGAAAACAAGATGCAAACTCAAGAACACTCAAATCCACTCACCAAATCCATACACCACAAGATCCATAGCCATCCACAAGTAGGTAGTCTTGATAGGGTCCTCCCCTTCTACTACTAGGAGAGGAAAGATTTAGAAAGATCTCAAAGAGATATAGATCCCCAAGGGGGAGGTAGGAGCTAAGCTCTCTCAAGATTCAATATGAACATAGTCTAATCCTCAAACGCAAAAGGGAGAGGTCCTTATATTGCCTAGGTACAAATACAATAAGGTGTGGGCCCAAAGGCAAATGAGGGAAAACAGACAAAATCGGGTGCTTCCATCCATGACCACATAGTCTGGTACCCCACACCAAATAGTCTGGTAGTTCATCCTTGGAGGTACCAGATTGTCTGGTGCATCCTAGGAGGCTCTCAACCTAGACCACACAGTCTGGTTGAGGCCAAACCCACCACTTTTGCTTTGGTAGGCTCTCATAAAGGACCAGATAGTCTGGTCATGACCGAGGGGTCTTCATGTTCTTCTTCCATTGTCCTCGCTACATTGTCTTCTTCCGTCTCTGCTTCCATGCTTCCCTCATAGATGGCGTAGTCGTACCCTTGTGCTCGACCTCTTCCTCAAGGAACGTGTAGCTCCACTCAAACCTATATATGCATGAAAGTGTAGGGTCAAATAGTATTCCATCCATGAGATGGCCGGAAGGACACACACAAAGGATAGAGTTCACCATTTTATACTCGATACGTGGATCCCTTGGTGAAAGATCCAAGTCCATGATGATGGTGCAAATGGTGCTAGTCTGCGCCCACATCCACTGTCTATATGCTACCCTCTCCTACTGAATCGACTGTTGACAAAACACTATAGTTAGTTGCATTTTTTGCCATATGCTATCGCATGGTAAAAAGGTGTGTTGCTTTTGATATAGTGTGCTTTGGTTGAGTGTCATTTAACTTTTACCTATGGTTCTATCGATGTATACCACAACCTTCCAAGTTATATGATCTTGCTGTTGTCTTTTTATTCCTTGTACATGTTGGTCGTGTGGTTGTATCAGCGATAAGGCATTTTTTGAGTTTTTATATCGACGTTCCTATTATGTATTGACGTTTGTGCCTGCAGATTATTGCAAAATTTGGACAGATTAAAATAGTCATTGCCTATTGTATTTTTAAAATGTGTGCAAACATATGTTGCCATCCGTTGTTCCATGTTAAACCCTTTGTTGCGAGGGTGCATAGCTCTGCGAGACCATATGTTTTTGTGTGCTAAGGTTTTGTTGTTGTAAAGTCAAATGCCTTTGTGAGGTGTGATGCGCAAGAAAAACTTCATTATCATTTGTTGACGATCCATTATACTTGGTTAGGTCGTTTTCTTGTGTGTTTTAAAGGGACAATTACAAATAATCTGTTGTGTATTAGTTTACTATTTTTGTTCAATATTTTTTCCTCTTGACACAAAGCCATCAGGTTGGATATCGATGAGTCAGAAAGGGGGAGGCAAGCTACACTTCCTATCTAGTAAATCTCATTACATGGAATTAATTGGGTTCTTGAAGTCATTGAAGGATCGAGCATAATCCAGATCGGCCTTCTACAAGATGGTCAAATGTTTGATTTATTTGCACAAATCCAAAGAACCGAGGAAAATTTGCTAAGATGAGATCTGACGAGGGGGTGACCCCATGACTCTTACAGATGAGGGTACCTGGTGTATCAAGCTAGAGGGCCCGCTTGAAGCCTCGACCGACCCACACCTGTCCCACTTGATGACCCTCAAATGTAGGGGATCGATTGTAGCGTTTTCGATAAATAAGAGTGTCGAACCCAACGAGGAGCAGAAGGTATTGGTAAGTGACTTTGGCAAAGAAATAACTGCAGGCACTTTAAGATAACTTTTTAGGGGTTTTCGGTATAAGCAACAAGAAGGTAAGAGCAAGCAAAGTAAAAGGCACTGAGGATTAACAAGTGGCCCAATCCTTTTGAGCAAAGGATAGGCCTAGCAATTGAACTTATAAAGGCTAAAGTGTTCTTGAGGACACACGGGAAAAATAGTCACGTTCTTTCGCCATAGTACGTATCGATACTATGTGTTACGTTGATAAATGTTGAGTGGGTGGATCTATGCTAGTACACCTTCTAGACTAAGATAAGTGCACTCTTATGATTAAACATCTTGCAAGCATCCACAAATACAAGATAGTAATTAAGGCAAAAGCCTAACCATAGCAATATGATCAATGATCCATTGTTCCCTTGTGCAAAAGCGTGCAAACTGGGGTTCAGGTTTCTGTCACTCTGGAAACCCACCGTAAGCATTCTTTATACACAACGCATTCCCCTAGGTCCTTAATAAGGTGAAGTGTTGAGTGTTCGACTCACACAACACCACTAGGAAAATAACAACACAACTTAAATATCAAACAACACATATTACTTCAACCTCATATGACTACTAGCAACTAGACTTCTCCCATGTCCTCAAGAACTAAAGTAACTACTCACAAGACATAAAAGAGATCTTGATTAGAGGGGATAAATAGATGATAAAAAATCTGGACACAATGATATTTTTTCAACAAAACTCAATACCATTCATCACACGGTAGCAATCAACACCGATAGAGTAGAGAGGATAGATAGTACGGATTACAACACAAGTTGCCTGGGCACCTGGTGGCCTGTAAGGCCCGATATGTGGTACTGGTCCAGATCTAGATGTTTCCATCCAGATCCGGGGACGAAGCACATATCGGTCCCACCGCGACATATGACGAAGTCATATGCCCCGGATTTCCAACATGATATCACAACATTACAGATACAAGGATACAACATCTCACACAATCGGCATACAACTTACTTAAATACAATACATCAGCGGAAGATACATGTCTGAGTACAGACTACAATCAAAAGCCTACTGGCAACGAGAAAAGCATCGATCCCATAACCACACGGGTCCAGGCCCTCCGCCGGGATCCGCCTAACTATTCGTCATCGAGTCTCCACGTGAAACGTCGATCACCATACCTGTTGTCGATCAAGAACCCTGAAAAGAGTTTGGGGGTAGTATCATGAGTACAGAGGTACTCAGCATCCAACTGTAGTGGTCATCTGACCCAGCAAGTACTTCATCACTCGTCATTCTAGGACAACTAGTAGTTTACGGCAAGGATGGGGTAAGTGGTGAGGTTGCTGCCGCTCTAGCATTTATGAAGTGGCTAACGATCTAGAGAGTAAGATAAGAAGCCAAGCATTCGATGAGGAATCGCCTCCAACAAGTCTTGCTATCAACTATTTACGCAATCATAACACCTATCCTATCCTTGTCCTCCTCTTCGCATCCCGACGAAGAAGAAGCAGTCAAGGCACACACACACACGTTGATCAAGTTATTTAAGATTATCTCAGTTGTTGTTGTCTATGAACAAGGAGTAGGTCTCAAGTCGTCCATAACCGTGGACACGGTTCTCGAAAAGATTTAACCCTGCAGGGGTGTACCAACTGCCCATTACAAGGCTCCGCACGTACGCCCATCTCTCTCAGTTGCTACCCATGATAGGCAACCATTTTATGATTTAGTCCCAAGAGATCCGGAACGACAGGTCCCTCTAGCTAACAATGAACAAATCCGGGTGGCCCTCGATGAGTCGACACCCAACTCAAAAGCCGGCCGCGCTCTCGAATCGGCCTCTACCGTCTGGATGAGGTTGGGTTAGTTGCCCAAACAGATGTGGACAACCCCCTAGCTCCCTGGGGTGGACCAACAAGAGAAACCATGTCTCCGCTGGCCCGGGTTGTTTGAAAACTACTAGCGTACGACCAGCACACACACGGTTTCAAAAGGTAAAATCAGCTTGGGCCACCACTCGAAATGCTTGAAGCTAGATAGGTAAGAAAAGGGGACCCCATAAAATCCCACACGCGGTTAGGCACGCTCAGTCTTAAAACCAATACCCGGAACTCGGATCCTAGGTGACTCGAATGGAACAAAGCGTCGGGGCGGGATAGCCTAGACCTTCCATCCTTCGTCGAATATAGTCAACATTTATAATAATCATATCATCAACAACAATAATAATAATGTGATATCCCAAACCCAGGAGTAACAGGGTAACATCGTAGCATCCTAAGCATGCATACTAAGCAGGGGCTGAGCAACGAGCAATAGTAACATAGCAGTACAAGGTTTGCTGGGAGGGGACATGGCTGTATCGTTTTAAGAGAGGTTGTAAACATGTGGTAGGATCAGACATCGAACCTAACCTAGACTAGCATGCAAACCGCTGGTTTAAATAGAATGGATCATAAGTAATGTATAGTCCTTGCCTGTTGATAAGTCGGGTTCCGAAGGTGTAGTCGATCGCAAGCTCGCATCGTCTCCGAGAGGTACCCGCGGAAGCACACAAGAGGGTAAACACTGGAAAGCAACCAACGAGCAAGCACTCTATTACTACGAGGCAAACACGAGCAAGCATCAACAAGAAGGCAACACGAGACATCGCACCTACCGTCGAGAGCGGTTACTAACAAATTAAGTGGAGTACTCGTCACACACGACGATACACACATTTACGATGGTTGAAGTTGTTTAGCCACAGGTGATCAACCAACGGTTATTAACATGGAAACTCAAGCAAGCATGGCATAGCACAAAAACATGTCAAGAGGTGAAGCACAAAATAAACTATCTATGCTAGTCAATTTAAGTGAGGCACAATCCTAAACATGGCATAACACTAAGTGCCGCACGATGATTAAAACATTTGGTACTGTTCTGTCCTAAACCATATTTTAGGTTGGTTAAGAACAACAAACAATAGAATAATGACAAAGAACACGAAAAACTAATCAAGTTACATATAAGGCACACTCCAAACAGAGTTACGGTTAAAAAGATATAAGCAAAACAAGTTATGGGCACAATCTGCCAACATCACGAAGCACACTTTAGAGCAATGCATAAACAGGACAATGAATGTAAACATGCTCACAAATGACATGCAATTAAAGTAGACATTATAGGTAAGGCATGGAAAAAAGAATCATGCAAAAAGGCATCACAAAGTAACAGACTTAGAGAAAAACAGAGGTGTCTGTCAACAACAACAGCATAGCAACTTTGGAGCTAAAAATATATATGACCAGGAATGCTAACATGAAGATGAAATACATGAAATGAAAGTATACATGATGCTTAACAATATGCAATTGGAATCACTCAATTCCGATAAACGGTTGGGAAGCAATCGTCACCCGAAGTTGCAACAAAATATAAACAGCAGCACACTAACAGCAGGGTAGCTACTTTGGAGCAAGATACAATTATGATGCAGCAAGAAATTATGGCATGTGAATGCATGAAACTGAAGTAGAAACAATGCTTAACGCAACGCAAAAGGAATCACTCAATTCCGACGTACGGTTGCGACGCAACCGTCGCCCGAAGTTTCAATAAAATAACAGTTCCAGCAGCAGTTAATCAACAGTTTGCAATTAACGACCAGTGGCCCTGTTTGACCATCAAAAACACAATCAAGATGACCTCAGATGCAAATTCTCACAAAAGATGAATTAAATTACACGCAATTCTGAGCAAAATTTGTTTTGGGGGCACGTTCATCCGAGTTATCGTTTGCACGCAATCTACTCCGCGAAACAGAATCAGCATCAAAATGCACAGGGACTTAGCAGTTTTCAGCTCAGGAAAAAAATCGGTCCTCACCCATGGGCTTAGCCCAAAGCTGCGCTGGCCGGATCTTTGGGCCAGGGAGGCCGAGATGGGCTGCCTTGCTGGTTCGGGCCTTGAGGGAGGGGTGCTGGGCCTGATCTGCTTGGGCTGGGCCGCACCTCCCTGTTGGCCGTCGGCCTCTGCGAGCGGGAGAGCGAGGGCTCGTCCCTCTGCCGCTGGCGACGAGCGGCTCCGGCCCGGCAGGTGGGCTCCTCCGGCGAGGCGAGGAGCGCGGAGGACGCCGGATCCTGGTGGCTGGGAGGCAACGGCGGGGAGACGTCGGGGGGACGCTGGCGGCGCCGAGCTCGGCCTTGGTCGAGCGCCTCTCATGGCGGGCGCGTCCTACCTGCACAGAGAGGAAACGGACGGGTGAGAGGAGGAGGTGAGGGGAAAGGAAGAAGGGAGAGAGGGAGGACAGTGCCGGGGAGAGAGAGGGCGGCCGGCGGTGGAGGCTCCGGCGACCGGCCGGCTGCGGGAGGCGGCGGCCTCGGGCCCGGCGGCGGCGCACTGTGAGGAGATGAGGGAGGTTGGTGGAGGAGGCTGGGTGACGTGGCACCATCTGGGCCATCAGATCTGAGATCTGATGGTCCAGATCTGGGGAGGGCTAGGTTTTTTTTCGGATCTGGGGCTATTTGGACAAAAATTGGGGGGAAAACTGGGGGTGTGGCTGCAATTTGTGGCTAGGGAAACCCTAGAAATGGGGTGGGAATGTGGTGGTCTTTATATAGCCCCGGTGGTTGGCAGTTTGCAAAAACATCCCCGATTTTTCTCTCGCGCACGCGGTGCTCACGTTTCTGACTGTCGGGGGTCCGCAGTACCTCCGATTCGGGTAAAACTTCGAACTGCGCGATCAGCGCGTCGAGCCAGAGGCGTTCACCTCGCGCTGGAACCGTTCCGAAAACACTTTCCGGCGCGCTATAAAATATCCCGTTTAATTATTAAACGGGGTATTCGTTCCGTTGGCTGCGGCTGGTCTTGTGCAGTTTTCGCGACGGTGATCGGGTGAAACCCGGTGTCGCAAAGGTCGAGTGTCAGGGTGGGAAAGGCCAGTCTCCGTCCGATACGAGATAAGAGGGGAAAACAATCGCCGATCGATAAATCGGGGATGCAAACACCGCAAACAAATCAGACAATCAAACAATTCACACCAAAAACAAATTTTTTTTAATTTTTGTGAAAATTGGGTTGTTACATGGCCCCCCTCTGTCTCTCGTTTTGCGTGCCTCCGTTATTCTTCTAGAAAATGGCCTTCGTTGATTTTTAGGTAATTTGGAGGTCTTACGTTTCAGCAACTTAGCGTTCACTTTTTACCGTTGAATCCTGCGTCTGTTGCTTCGGCATCAGAGAGTTTGCAAACTGTGTAAAACAAGTCAAAACAACATAACAACAACATCATAACATGAAATATATCAATGAATATGGATGAATTACTATATAAAATAGTGATGCATTTTGGACGTATCAACTTCCCCAAGCTTAGACCTCGCTTGTCCTCAAGCGAAAACTGAGCTCAGTAAACCTGTACACAAGTTTAGATGGTGAAGTGTCGATAAATAGAATACGGACAAGAAGCATCATGATTTCTTCACCAAACTCAAGAATCCTCAACAACAACCTCAACTCATAAGGCCCTTATGACAAAGTAATAACAATTATAATCAAAAGTATGGCTAAGGAAACTCATCAAATTATGGCAAACATATCCTTGGTCAAAGGACAACTAATAACTTCTACTTTTGCTCTGTCTCTTTATAATGACAATTTGAAGATTTTGAAAGAACATGTTATTAGCAGACTAAGGCATAGCCTAGTGGTAGGAAGGGGCTGATGCCTTCCCACCCACCCAGGTTCAAGGCACGATACTTGCAATTTGGGTTTGTTGCACCTATTAACTGTAGGGGGTTCCCTTACAGTCTTTCTATCAAAAAAAGAACATGTTATTAGTCATGAAGTGCAAATGTTAACACAAATGAAGATGCTTGCTTGGCATAAGATTTTGCAAACAACTTACTTATCAAAAGATAATGTCAACAAGGATGTGACAAGGCAAAACTTAATGCAGCATTATATGGATGAATCCTCATCAACATCAAGTGTGTGTTCTCTTTAAGAAAAGAAGGAAGAGGGAAAAATTGACTCAACATAAAAGTAAAAGATAGGCCTTGTTATAGGCAAGAAGAGAAAACTCATGTGTTATCCTTAAATCAAACAGAATGAAAATAAATTTTGGGGGGTGCTTAGTTTGCCAACGAATGCTAATAGATAGCTCAATTACTTCTCAAGCTGGACAAGTTTCGAGGAACGGCTCCAAAGTGGGGACGATCACATCCCCTTAATCTCCTTTGTTTACCACTGCCACAGTTTCTGTTTTCTCATAGACCAAGCATGAAGGAGGGTTTGTTTGTTGTATTATCTTACAAGCTGGGCGCACTCATGCCAGTTCCTCCTCGTATTAGGGGTTTGCAGATTAGACATGCAATCCCGGTGTAAAACTTGTCCAACATAAGAAGATCATGAATTACCTACTACTTCCTCATGAGCTAAACAAGAGGCACAAAACAGAAGATTTTGAATATTTAAGGATAACACATAAATTCTATACTTTTAGGAGTGGTAGGGAAATACCACGAATAGGAAGGTATGGTGGACTCATATGTAAGATATTGGTTTTCAGGGAATGGATGCACAAGCAGAAATCTTCTCGGCAAAGAGTTTGGCTAGCAAGGGCTTTGAGAGAACGGACAATTGATGATGACTTAGATGCAAAGCATATAAAGCATAAACATTAAGGTAAGCATAACACATCAAGTTGTCTTCCTTGTCAACATAACACTTCAAGCATAATAACATAAAGGTTTTGGCTATGTCGCTACTTGAGAAAACATGCATGTTGTCATGACCAAAGCCAAGTTTGCCAAAATTTAAATAAAGTTTTCAAAGCCATACCTGATATAAGGTCAATACTCCCCATAAGAATCATCATATAAGGACGATTGCGTGAAGAGAATACCGAGTGCAGCGAAGGAACCAACATAATTCTCATTAATATTCCATTATAGACGAATCCACACTCACGGATACAAACTACCCACAAAGGAGTGATAGACCTCAATGCAAACACCTATTTCATATAATAACTTCCCTAGACACGATACGACTCTACTTGACTCTAAAAGACTAAGATAAAGATAAAGATACCGGGCACTCCCCCAAGCTTGGAACAAGCTAAGGGGACGCCATTACCCGAGGAGATTTCACTCCTCATTCTTGTTGTTGTTGATCACGTAGTCCCTAACAAAGCGCTTCCATGGAAGAGGTTCTCCCGTCTCATGAGAGGCTTCAGTCTCCAAGATCCTTCTTTCAGCACCTAAACCCATGCGCATAAACTTTAGTTCATACTCACAGTTCTTGTTATGCAGATCATAAATCTTCCCATGAAGCTCATCAATTCTTTCTTCTGATGCGGTGATGCTTGACCACATCCCCCTCATGTCCTTCTTGTAGAACGTCTTCAGCTCGTTGATGAGGTCGAATTTGGCTTCAACATCGCACTCAACCATCTTATTGTACTTGAAGACCTCTTGATCCACTTCTTCTAGCCTGGCCTCGATGCTCCCCTCCTTGACAGGTTCCTTTAAATCTTCTTGGTGAAGAACACCATCCTCCAACCGAACGGTTTGAGGGTGCTTATTCACCTCAGTGAGGTAAGGGTTGATGACGTTGACGACGAATTGTGGCGGATCTAGGCCCGAGGCCGGGGGGGCCTAGGCCCGGGGCGTGATGAATATTTCCTTTGTTGACTGTAGCTCATTTTCACTGTTTTGCACTGTTGGGAACTGTAGCAACAAAGAAGGCCCGGGGCCCAAGATTGAGCTGGTTCCGCCCCTGACGGCGAACTTGTCCTTGGGGGAACTTGGGGAAGCCATGGCACCTAGGTCTAGATGAAAGTTTTCCTGGCAGAAACAGCTCGAAAAGAAAACACACGAAATCGCGAGATACGGTGTCGGGACGTTCCAGGAAATATATAGAAAAAAAATCTGCAACAGAAGGAAGGTAACAAGCCAAAGCGGAGTCGGAGGCGGACTCCAGGGTGTCCAAGAGGCCTCCCGGTGCAGCCAGGAGGTAGGCCGCGCCAGGGGGCGCCTGGGCCCCCTGGAGCTCCTCTCCGGCTCCAATCAGGCTTCGAATTTTCCTAATTTTGCAAAAACTCGTAATATGGAACTTTTATTGCGGTTCGCGATGTTTCCTTACCGTAATACATACATTTTTTTATTATGTTCCTGCTAGTGTCTGAAATTGGGATGCAACATATTCTTCATGAGTTGTTGTGTATATCATATTTACATCAACATTGACAGGGTCTCCCGCCATGTAATGCTTGAGTCTTTGCCCATTCACAACTTGAGGTTTGGTGCCATCAAAATTGTTAATCTTGATTGCATCGGAACGGTGTACTTCTTCGATATGAAATGGTCCTTCCTAGTAGCTTTGTTCAACTTCATGTAATCAATACACATTCTATATCCAATAACAACTCTTTGAGGTATTAGTTCATTTTTATCATTAGGAACAACAGTCATACATCCTTTCATGGGAACACAATGAACTGGACTTACCCACCTACTATCAACTCTAGGGTAGATGATACCTACGGCTAGAAGCTTGAGAATTTCAGTCCTAACCACGTCCTTCATCCTTGGGTTCAGCTGTCGTTGATGATCAACAACTGGCTTAGCATCAGGCTCGAGATTGATAGTGTGTTGGCAAATCGATGGACTAATCCCCTTAAGGTCATCAAGGGTATAGCCAAGGGCACCACGGTGTCTGCGAAGTGTCTCCAATAATCGCTCTTCTTCAAATCCTGAAAGGTTAGCATTAATAATAATAGGATATATTTTCTTTTCATCTAAATAAGCGTATGAGCGTATCGGGAAGTGGTTTGAGGTCAAACACCGGGTCTTGTTTTGGTTGTGCTAGGATTCCTAAAGGTTCAACCGGAAGTTTGTGCTTCAGGATAGTTGTTTGTCTTGTGAATATTTTGTCTAACTCATTTCTCTCCTGCATATGCATATCATTCTCGTGGTCTTCCATGTATTGCTGCAAAGGATCATCAGGAGGAATAGCAATGGAAGCAATATCTTCAATAATGTTATCATCACTAGGTAAATTAATACCACGAGGCTGCTTAGAGAACTTAGAAAATTTAAATTTATATGGCTCACCATTGAATTCAACAGAAACTTTACCTTTTTGCAGTCTATTATAGCTCCACAAGTTCTGAGGAAAGGCCTACCAAAGATAATAGGGCAAAAACTATCTTGCACTGAACCAAGTACTAGAAAGTCGGTAGGATACTTTACCTTTCCACATAGGACTTCAACATCTCTCAAAATCCCAATGGGAGAGATAGTTTCTTTGTTTGCTAGATAAATACTAACATCAATCTCTTCAAGTTCACAGGGTGAAATCTCACCCATGATCTCCTGATAGAGTGAATAAGGAATAGCGCTAGCACTTGATCCCAAATCGCATAGCACGTAATAATTGTCATCTCCTATTTTAACAAACACAACTGGTGTACCTTAAATTGGGCTTTTATTCTTGGTTGTGACAATGTTAGTTGAAACAGCACAAAAATTTATATTGGAATCTAAAACATCATCAGTAACTAGATCTTTAACCACCGCAATCGACCTTGATTAGGTCCCAGGTTCGTCAGTTATTCTCTCACTTTTATTTATTATGCTTGTCACAAAAGAGTGCTCCCTTATCCTGGTGGGAAAGGGGGCTTTTCATACATAACTGCAGGCAAAATAGGGACAGCAACATTTATATCAACATGTAATTCTTTAAAGGGTTCATGATACTGATCCTTCTCTTCTTTAGAAGAGTCAATGTGAGAGGCAAAGTTCTTACAAAAATCAATCATAAGCTGGGAATCAAGACCAATCTTAGAGCAAAAGGTATTAAAATAATCAGTTTTCACATAGCTCTCAATATAATCATGCTCATAATTTATAGCGGGTTCAATACCTTTGTCGATTTCCCAGTCTTCAGTATTCTTCTGGATCCTTTCAATGAGATCCCATCTTTCTTCAATGCTTCTTGTTTGAAATACCCCGCTAGAGGAGGCATCCAACATCTCCCTATCCTGACGAGAAAGTCTGGCATAAAATTTGTAAGTATAATATCATTGGGGAGTTCATGAATGGGACATTTGAACATTAGGGACTTCAGCCTCCCCCAAGCTTGAGAGATGCTCTCCCCGTCACGAGACCAAAAGTTATAGATGTAGTTCCCGTCTCGATGAATTTCATGAAGAGGATAAAACTTTGTATAAAAGAGAGACATAAGCTCTTGCCAATTAAGCAGATGTGAGTTATCGAGGAGCTTATACCAATCTGAAGCTTTATCTGTAAGCGATACGGAGAATAATTTCTTCATAACGAACTCCCTTGACACACCTATAAGCTTGAATAATGAACATAGTTGTGATAAATATAGCAGGTGTTCACTTGGATGTTTGTCTCCTGCGTAATGATTAGCCAAGACATAATCAATAATACCAGTTGGTATTCTATAAGGCACAATTTCAGTAGGGGTTGGAGTGACCACCACAGTAGTGGGGCGTTTCCCCGTAAGCAACGAACCAAGAGTAGAGGTGTCCATAAGGACAAAAAGCAGCAACAGCAAAACAAAAATATAAAAGCTCCCTTACCAGCTTCACTTACTAATAGCGCTACGCTCCCCGGCAATGGCACCAGAGAACAGTACATGATGACCCTCAACTGTAGGGGATCGATTGTAGCGTTTTCGATAAATAAGAGTGTCGAACCCAACGAGGAGCAGAAGGTATTGGTAAGTGACTTTGGCAAAGAAATAACTGCAGGCACTGAAAGATAACTTTTTAGGGGCTTTCGGTATAAGCAACAAAAAGGTAAAAGAAAGCAAAGTAAAAGGCAGTGAGGAGTAACAAGTGGCCCAATCCTTTTGAGTAAAGGATAGGCCTAGCAACTGAACTTATAATGGCTAAAGTGTTCTTGAGGACACACGGGAGAAATAGTCACGTGCTTTCTCCATACTCCGTATCGATACTATGTGCTGTGTTGATAACTATTGAGTGGGTGGATCTATGCTACACCTTCTAGACTAAGATAAGTGCACTCTTATGATTAAACATCTCGCAAGCATCCGCAAATACAAGATAGTAATTAAGGCAAAAGCCTAACCATAGCAATACGATCAATGATCCATTGTTCCCTTGTGCAAAAGCGTGCAAACTGGGGTTCAGGTTTCTGTCACTCCGGCAACCCACCGTAAGCATTCTTTATGCACAATGCATTCCCCTAGGTCCTTAATAAGGCGAAGTGTTGAGTGTTCGACTCACACAACACCACTAGGAAAATAACAACACAACTTAAATATCAAACAACACATATTACTTCAACATCATATGACTACTAGCAACTAGACTTCTCCCATGTCCTCAAGAACTAAAGTAACTACTCAAAATACATAAAATAGATCATGATAAGAGGGGATTAATAGATGATAAACAATCTGGACACAATGATATTTCTCCAACAAAACACAATAGCATTCATCACACGGTATCAATCAACACCGATAGAGTAGAGAGGATAGATAGTACGGATTACAACACAAGTTGCAATTGTCAGATGAGATGGGATGGTGGTGGAGATGGTGCTGATGTTGAGGATGATGTTGATGATGATCTCGATGATTCCCATGATGATGGTGATGATGATGGTGATGATCTTCCCTTCCGGGAGGTGTTCTCCCCGGCAAAATCTCTGTAGGTTTCCACCACAGAGCGGCGGCGGAACTCGCGAAACTCCTCTCTTTTAGTTTTTTCGGATGACGAGGGATATATAGGCCAGAGGGGGAGCCGGGGGTGGCCCGGGTGTCCAGGCGACCACCCAGCGCGACCACTAGGGGGGCACGCCACCAGGATGCCTGGGCACCTGGTGGCCCCCCTTTCGCTCTCGTTTTGCGTGCCTCTGTTATTCTTCTGGAAAATGGCCTTCGTTGATTTTCAGGTAATTTGGAGGTCTTCTGTTTCAGCAAATCAGCGTTCACTTTTTACCACTGAATCCTGCGTCTGCTGCTTCGGCATCAGAGAATTTGTAAACTGTGTAAAACAAGCCAAAACAACATAAGAACAACATTATAACATGAAATATATCAATGAATAGGGATGAATTACTGTATAAAATAGGGATGCATTTTGGACGTATCACCACTCGAGGCTACCGTCATAAGGAGTCCTCCACAATCATGGAAACCGCAACTTGGCGTCCAAGACTGAAGATAGATTAGGAAACCCTCTCTGTAAGCCTAGACGGACTCCTTGCAACCCAGCCTAGTATATAAAGGTTGGGAGAGGGGGCCTCTAGGGCATCGAATCTCATAGCAACACCCCCCGGTCCCGAGCGATCTCGCCTGGACCTCCACTGTAATCTCCACCATTATAATACAATCGAGCAGGAAGTGCTTTATCCTGTTAGCCGACGAGTATCTCCAACCTGCACATCTCCTCTACGATCTATCCCAGGGTTCCTAACCATGGGATTTGCCGAGGTCAATCCTCGTCAATTAGCGCCGTCAATGGGGAAGACGCAGGTTGGAATCACGATCTCGGCGGTCCCGTCATCAGCAAAACACAACTCGAGGACTCGAGCAACATCCAATCCACTCGAAGAACTCAGGCTCATCGCAAGCCTCTCCATCGCGCCTCCAAGATCACTCGGCCGGCGACTGCGCCAAGACCAATCCTTCGGCGACTATCAAAGTCGCGCCCAGCGAAGAAAAACTCAACGACTGTCGGGACCCGGGGTTTGCATATGTAATTCCAGTCACAATTCAATCATATGGAGAGCCGAGAGCCATACCCACTTGTCTAAGCAGACAAGGCCAAGTACAAGACACTCTCGGAAAGCTCGAACGTGAGGGGCATCCCATCCAGACCGGATGATCAACTGAGGTGGGTCCTCATCGCCCACTCACAAGTCTAAATGATTATGGGTGGTGAAATCCCATACTCATAGACAAGTCGCCTCAACCATATTATCGATTGAATCCTAACACTTACATAAACAGACTCCAGCCCGATCTCTTAGTCGGGGTCTCGGGCGGGCTCAATCATACAACAAAGTGTGCCACGTGACAGAGTCACAAGCAATCGCATCGCAATGCCCCAAGCTGCGCACATCTAAGGGCCACTTGGTGTATAAAAGACCGCCGGCGAGAGCACAACTAAGGTATCGAACCCCACACATGACATGCACGATATAAACATACACACAGCATGCATGCCAAGTGTATAACAGCAGGTAACACAACATGAACTCTACAAACTCATAGTTTTATTGCATCTGCTATACAGAGCAGATATAGTAGTGTTACAAGCAGAGATCACATAACTGTGACCCAACATTACATCATACAACAACGGAAGCAAATTATGTCTTAGTAAAGACAAGGTTAACAAATGGCTTAAGAAGCCTTTAAGAAAAACACAACGACCCTCCAGAGGGACCAGGCTGCTGTCTGGGACTACATTACTTCGTCGGCATCGAGCTTGAGGGGGAGGCCACCTTCAGGGTCAGTGGTCTCGTCTCTAAAACATAGAATAAGCAAACGTGAGTACAAATTCGTACTCAGCAAGACTTACGTCAGAACTATACTACTCATGCTCAAGTATCAAGGTAAAGGCAAGTGGGGTTGTAATGCAGAAAGCTTTGACTTGGCTATCCTGTACTACGACTACATAGAGTTGAGATGAGAAGCACACACGAGTCCATCTAATCTTGATCACCAAATCAATACACCACCATGGATCCTTCCTCGACTTCCCCACGAGGAAGCAATCCAAAGCACTCACACTTATGTTGCGATTTTTAGAGTGTCCATTTGAGTTGTCTAATAATCAAGTAAAGATATCCAAGTAGTCCATAACCGCGGACACGGCTATTCGAATAGTTCAATAACCCCGCAGGGGTGTACTTCTTCACATACGTAGCTACCACTTACCGCCTAGAACTCGTCACCTTCAAGCGGTGTTGGCGAGGATAGTACCACGACACTTACCTCACGGCTCCAACTCTAGTCCAGGGGATCGCCTATCTAAGTTGTACCCCAATCGGGAATCCGGCCGGGGTTTCCGTTAAGGACCCAGACGATGTATGGACGGTCCGACAAACCCCACCTCGACGGATGGTACTGCGCTTGTCTAAAACTGTGCTACAAGGTAACCGTGCATCTCCTCCCACTCCGGCACAAAATCAAATCGAAAAAGCAATAACCCATGCGAATCCTGGACCATAATCGGGGTGAGTTAATAGGTCGAGAGGGGTCAATGAGCCCAACATGTGGTAGTAATCTATGTCTTGGATCACAACACAAGAACTCGGGGCCTAGGGCAGTGTAAATGAGACAACCCACTGTGTACTCCTACATAGCCTCTCATTGTTCACTTATATTAGGGTGACTTCATCAACACGTTACCACCTTGTTGCATGTGTTCACTACCATCCCGATACATCACCCAGATGGATCAACTTCATTGCAAACAACTCTAGCATGGCATAGCATAACAGGGATGAAGGGCCACATGATGAACACAAACAAACTTGTATCTGCTAGGTTGAGGTTTTCTTAATACTGTGGCAGCAATGATAGGTCGTGCAAAGGATGGGTTCAACTAGCGATAGAACGGTAACATGTGAATCACCTAATCATGCATAAGAGAACAAGAGGGAAACTGGGTGTTTTTAGATATGATCAAAGGGGGTTTGCTTGCCTTATTGTCGAGACTCGGGGGTTCCACTCTTCGAAGAAACAGGAACTACATCCGGCGATGGATCTATCGAGAAGAAGCAAACACCGAGACACAAGTATGAACATTACATTGTAATGCACATTCAAGAAATGAAACATGGCATGGTACTGATGTGATCTATGTTCAATTTGCAACAAGTTAATTGAAGTTGATTTGAAAAAGGAATTCAAATTCAAACTCCAAATGTTGTTCAAATTATCCCAAGTTGCATTTGCTAATGTTTGGATATGGTAAACCATGTTGTCATGTGTATGATACGCCTCTGATGTTCATGTGATAAGGTTGGCATTGCAAAGATTTAATTTGAAATGATTCAAACATTTATTTTGAATTATTTCAAATAACCCAAATAACCAAATGCTACTGGTTCATCATCATAGATGTGTTTTTCATCTATGAAAATATGATATTTGGAATCCTTGCATTTTTCTGATGATTTTTCATATATTACACTTTTGATTTGGAGTTATGGTTTAAAAGTTATTGAATTTCAAAGATTTAATAGTTTTCTGGAATTTCTGGAATTTTGAATAAACAGAGAAATCACTTATTGCATCAGCATGATGCAATGCTGATGTCATCAGGTGTCGGGACCCGGGGTTAGCGTATGCAAGCCTCGCTACAACACAATCATATGGAGAGCCGAGAACCGTACCCACTTGTCTAAGCAGACAAGGCCAAGCACAGAACGTTCTCGGAAAGCATCGAACGTGAGGGGCATCCCATCCAGGCCGGATGATCAACTGAAATGGGTCCTCACCGTCCGCACACTAGTCTAAATGATATGGGTGGTGAACTCCCATACTCATAGACAAGTCGCCTCAACCATACTATCGATTGTATTATAACCCTTACATAGACTTACTCCAGCCCGATCACTTAGTCGGGGTCTAGGGCGGGCTCGATCATACATCAAAATGTGCACGAGACGGAGTCTCGAGCAATCGCATCGCGATGCCCCAAGCTGCGCACATCTAAGGGCCACTTGGTGTATAAAAGACCGTCAGCCAGATCACAACTAAGGTCTCGAAAACCCATACTAAGACATGCATGTTATAAACATACACGCAGCACACATGTCTAGTATGAACAACAGGTATCATTGCATTTCTCTACAATGTATACATCTTTATTAATAACTCTTACAGAGTGCACACAGAGATCACAAGCATGTGATCCAACATTACAATAGACAAGCGGAAGCAAAGTAGGTCTGAGTACAGACAAGTTTAACAAATGGCTTAGAGAAGCCTTCTCTATAAACAAGCCCTTCCACGAGGGAACCAGTCGTCTGACTGTGACTACACTAGCTTGGTCTTGGTCTGAGTCTTCATTCTTCGAGCTTCACTAGAAGTCACCATCGGGGTCGGTGGGTTCATCTAAAACATAGATTAAGCAAACGTGAGTACAAAATCGTACTCAGCAAGACTTACATAGGAGCTATACTACTCATGCATATGTATCAAGGTAAAGGGAGGTGGGGTTTCACTTGCAGAAGTGCCAGCTTTGACTTGGCTAGTCCTGAACTACGAGTACCAGACTTGAGGTAAGAAGCGCACACGAGTCCACTACATCTCTTCAACCAATTACACCACTATGGTTACTTCCTCGACTTCCCCACGAGAAGCACGCCATAGCACTCACGCTTATCTTTGTGTGTTTTAGAAGTATCCAGTTCAAGTTGTCTAATAATCAAGCTAAGCTTTCCAAGCAGTCCTTAACCGCGGACGCGACTATTCGAATAGTTTTGTTAACCCTGCAGGGGTGTACTGCTACACACACGTGTCATCAGTTACCGCCTTTTGCATGTCACCGTTCAAGAGGTGACAGCGAGGATGCCACCACAACACTTCGCCCACAGCTCCGTTCTAGTCCAGAGAGTCGCCTATCTGAGGGGGATCCGTATGGAAGTCCGGCCGAGGTTCCAATACAGCCTCAAACGATGTGTGCAGGGTCCCAAGCCGGTCTTGAAAAGCCGTTCATCCACTTCGCAGACCGTTCCACAGTCCTACCAGAACTCCGAACTACTGCGACTCTTGGGGTTCGAACGGGGTGAGGTACTAGGATGAGAGGGGTCAGTGAGCCCAATGTGTGGTTGTACTCTTCTTCTTGGATCACCACACAAGAACTCGGACTTAAGGCGGTGTTCAACGAGACAACCCACTGTGTACTTCTACACAGCCTCTCATCGTTCACCTTGTATTAGGGTAGATTCACCAACACATTTCACTTACATCAACACCATGTTTATCATCATCCCAACTCACATCAAAAGCAACCTCGTTGTACCACTAAGCATGCAATAAGCAGTAACAGTTGCAGGGGCCACATGATATCAACCAACTCCTACATCTGCTAGGATTGTGGTTTGCTTACTACTGTGACAAGATGATAGGTCATGCAAAGGATATCGGTTCAACTATGCGGTAGAAACATTATCATGGTGATCATCCTAAACAATGCATAAGCGAGACATGAGAGGGAAGTGGGATTTTATCGACATGATCAATGGGGGTTTGCTTGCCTTGCTGATGAGGTTCAGTCACGGGGTCTTCAACGAAGGGGGTGGCTTCGGGTTCCGGCTCCACTTCTATCAGCAACATGACAATCATAGGATCAACATAATGTACAATGCACAATCACATGAATAATATTGTAATGGTGATGTTCATGGTACTGATGTGTTGAGCATTCCATTTAAAAGGACTATATTGCATTTGAAATGCAAATTCAAACTCCATTTGATTTATCGATGAAATTCAAATGCATTTGAATGCATGAATGTTCATTTGAAAATGTTGATCATGAAGTGATGTGGTATAGTTGAGATAATGTTTCTGATGTGGGGGTGAAACCATTCAAATTAAGTGTGTTGCAAAGCCAATTGCAAAATCACTCCAAATTTGAATTTGAAAAGGATCCATATGCATGTTTGCTACTGTTCACCCATTTTAAAATGGTCAAACATAGAAACAAGTTGCATATTCATAATCCTTGTATTTTTCTGATAATTTTAGACATATTATTTGTCCAATTTGGAGTTAAAATGAATTAGTTATTGAATTTCAAAGTTTAAAGCATTTTATGGAATTTATATAATTTATTTTAAAATCAGAAATTGATTTACTGCGTCATGTTGACATCAGCATGACGTGGGTGGGCTCTGGCCAGTGGGGTCGGCGTGTCAGTCTAAGTGGGGGTTAATCCCCTGTTTATAATTAACCCGAGGGGTTAATTAGGGCAGGGCCCCACCTGTCATTGGCCGTGGGAGGGGGTTAGGGGGTGATTAGCACGCGGTTTAGGGGGCCTAATGGCCGGCTTGACGCCGGCGGCTCTGCACGCGGCGGCGCTCCGCCGGAGTTGCGCTACAGGCCACGGGAGGGCTCGGGGCGAGCACCAAATTGAAGCCCACGTGCTCCCGCGTATAGGGATGTCATCGGGGGGTCTCCAGGGGCACTAGAGCGTTGCCGGCGTTGAGTATGGCGGTGGCGCAGCTCTGTCCTCGGCGAGATCAGCGGCTAGGGCACGGGGAGGTGCACAGAGAGGCTGGGAGGAAGGGGAGGCTCACCCTGAGCATGACGCGGAGCTCGGCGTGGCCGGGGAGAGGCTGGCGTGGAGGAATTCCTCGCCGGAATAAATGGCGGCCGGCGGTGAGGAATCGAGGATGGCGTCTGCTCCAGGGGCTCTGAGGCTCAATTGGATCCGCGAGAAGACGAAGACGGCGGTGCCAGTGCTTCTGCACACGGTGGCTAGGCTTCTCGACGTCGAGGGCCATGCTGGTGCGGCGGCGTGCTCCGGCGTGAGCTTCGGGTGGCGCAAGAACGGCGAGGAGGAGAGGTAGAGAGGAAATGGCGAGAGGGGGAGTGGACGCGGTGGCCTTCCAGGCGTCTCCAGGCACCACGGGAAGAGAGAGGGAGGCAGGTAGCTGCCTGGCACGCACACGGCGGTCGCCGGCGTGCTGCCTGTCTGCCTGTCCTGGGGAGGAAGACGCATGTGCCCTCCCCAGGTGGGCTGGGCTGGGCCAGGAGGCTGGGGGGCTTCAGTTGGGCCAGAAGTGAGGTAAGCCTTTTTCCTTTTTCTTTTCTATTTTCTTTTCTGTAATATGTTGGCCATGCTAAAATTAAATAGCTAGGCATTTTTTTAAATGCTGAAACTTTTTATATGGCCTCATATTATATTAGACTAGCCACTTATAAAGTTTGGCACTTTTTAAAATTCAAATTATTTGAACTTTAAATCAAATAGGGGTTTTTGAATTAATCCATGCTCCTGTTTGAATATTTGAAAAATCCATGAGTATGGGGTGGTTCACACATCACTTGATATGTGATCACACTCATTTATAGGACTTTTCAAAATTACAAAAGGAATTTTTGGAGAAACTTTTTATCTGGCCTTTTGAATTAATTCATCTGGGGGGTGTTCTCTCTCCCATTTTGATTTCTTTTGAAAATTTTAACATGATGCAAAGGCCTAAGCTTACCCTAGCACATACCTAACTTGGGGTTGTGACATCAGGGGGCTGACATGTGGGCCAGCATTGTCATAGGCACAGTGGTTAAACTCCTCTGTTTATTTAAATTTTGATTTAATTAGAGGGGGCTGAACCCACCTGTCAGTGGCCTAGGGCCAAACTAATCAGGGGGTTAGCCCCCTAATTAACCCATCCATGTAGGCATGGCCGGCGGTTAGCCGCCGGTGACCTGCAGCCGCGGCGGCGCCCACTGGAGAAGGCGGCTCCGGGCACCAAACGCCGCGCTGAGGGCACTGGGACGCAGCCCTCGAGCGTCTGCATCATCTGAGGCATGCGGGCGGGCCAGGGGTGGCCGGGGAGCACGCCGACGAGCAAGGGGACGCGGCGGCCGAGCTCGGGCTCGACGGAGCTGGTGACTGGAACCGCGGGGAGGAGAATGGGGAGGGGGAAACGAGAGAGGATCTCACCGTGAGCTCTCTGGTGAGGTCGGGGATGCCGGAGGGGGTTGGACGACGGCGAATTTGGCGATGGAGACCCGGCGGCCGTGGCGGAGATGGAGGTCGTGGTCGTCGTCCTTGGGGGTCCTCGGCTCCAATTGAACGTGCACGGCGACGTAGACGAGTGCGGCGGACGTCCTGGACAGCACGGCGGGGCGGCTCGAGGTCGTTGTCCACGGCGGTTCAAATGTTGCACTCCGGCGAGCTCTCGGGCAATGGCGAACCGAGCGGGGAGAGAGAGAGGGAGAGAGATAGGAGAGGAGGGGTAAGGCTTGGCGGCGTCCACAGCGCTAGAAGGGGCCAGAGCAAGCAGCTCTGTGGCCTGGAAGCAGGAGGTGGCGCCCGGGCTAGGCATGCCCTCCACGGCGACGTCCTCCTGGCGCCAGGAAGAAGACGACAAGAGCCACTAGGCTGGGGTGGGCCAGGCCTGGTGGCTCCAGGTAAGTTGGGCCTCTTTTTCTTTCTCTATTTTTGTTTTCTGTAATATTTGTTTTGAATTGAATTAAATATCAAGTCATTTTATAAAAATCCTCAAATATTTATCTTGGACATATGTGACATAGTACTAGCCACTCCCAAGTTTTGGAGATTTTTGAAATTCAAAACATTTGAATTTCAATTCAAATAGCATTTAAATTTAATTTCCAAGCCTCTGTTTGAAAATTTGACAAATCCATGAGCATGGGTTTGACTCCAAATCATTTTTAAAATGATCATACTCATTTATAGGACTTTTCAAAATTGTTTGGAGGAATTTTGGAAAAACTTTTTATCTGGCCTTTTTATTTAAGTTCTTTTTGAGGCTTTTCCAAATCCCCAATTCTTAAACCAAAGAATTTAAACATGATGCAATTATTTCTAGTAATAAAAGCACATACCAAAACTAGGGTTGTGACAACTCGCCCCCACTCAAAAGAATCTCGTCCCGAGATTCAGAAGTAGTCGGGAAGAGGGTGGGGTATTCAACTCGAAGACGGTCTTCTCGTTCCCAGGTGGCTTCCTTCTCAGAATGGTTGGACCACTGCACTTCGAGGAACTTGATCTTCTGACGTCAGGTGGTACGCTCAGCTTCATCGAGGATACGGACAGGATACTCTCGATATGACAGGTTTTCTTGTAGATCAAGCGTTTCGTGGTCTACTTCGCGGATGGGGTCCTTGAAGCAACGCCTGAGTTGAGATACGTGGAAGACATCGTGAACCTGAGAAAGATGCGGGGGTAGTTCAAGTTGGTAGGCAACTTCTCCACGTTTAGATAGAATGCGAAAGGGGCCTATGTAACGTGGGGCCAATTTGCCTTTGATACCGAAGCGATGGGTTCCCTTCAGAGGAGTAACCCGGAGGTAAGCCTTCTCGTCCAGCTCATAGCTTTCTGGCCTATGATGACAATCATAGTAGCTTTTCTGACGAGACTGGGCTGTTTTCAATTGCTCACGAACAATGCGAATCTTCTCTTCTGCTTCCTGGATCATATCCGGTCCAAAGAATTGTCTTTCACCGGTTTCTGACCAGTTCAATGGTGTTCGACATTTTCGCCCATAGAGAAATTCAAAGGGTTCCATGCCCAAGCTAGATTGGAAGCTGTTGTTATAAGCAAACTCGGCGAATGGAAGAGATTTCTCCCAACTCTTTCCGAATGAGATAACACAGGCTCTGAGCATGTCTTCGAGAACTTGATTGACTCTTTCTACTTGACCACTTGACTGGGGATGAAAGGCGGTGCTAAAGGAGAGATGGGTTCCCAAAGCATTTTGAAAACTTTCCCAAAATCGAGAGGTGAAAGGACTTCCACGGTCTGAATTGATTTCCAAAGGAACACCATGGAGCGAAACGATCCGGGAGACATATAAATCCGCTAACTGGCTAGAAGTTATACTCTCGCGAACAGGAAGGAAATGAGCAACTTTGGAAAGACGGTCAATGACCACGAAGATGGCATTGTTTCCCTTCTGAGACTTTGGAAAGCCAGTGATGAAATCAATACTGACTTTATCCCATTTCCACTCAGGGATGGCTAAAGGTTGAAGAGTACCAGCAGGTCTTTGATGCTCTGCTTTCACACGACGACAAACATCGCACTCAGCAACAAATTGAGCGATTTCTCGCTTCATCCTAGTCCACCAAAATCTCTGGCGTAGATCTTGATACATCTTAGTACTACCAGGATGAATCGAGAGAGGGGTGTCATGGGCTTCCTTAAGGATCTGTTGCCTTAGATTCCTATTCTTCGGAACTACCATCCTATTCTCGAAGTACACAGTACCCTCATTGTCTAGGGTAAAACATTTTGCCTTACTGCTAGCAATGTTCTGTTTGATATATCGGATACCTCGAGCACGTTGTTGAACAGCTTTGATTTGATCCTCAAGGGTTGGTTTCACAATCAAGGTGGAAAGGAATCCATGAGGAACAATCTCGAGATTCATCTTTCAAAATTCCTCATAGAGAAGTGGTTGATACTATTGTAACATGAGGTTGTTACAATACGACTTACGACTTAGTGCATCACCATGAAATTAGCTTTGCCTGGGGTGTAAGAGATACTCAAGTCGTAATCTTTTGTCAACTCCATCCATCGTTTTTGCCTGAGATTAAGATCTGGCTGGGTGAATATGTATTTGAGGCTTTGGTGATCGGTATAGATTTCACAACGATTACCAAGGAGGTAATGTCGCCAAGTCTTCAGGGCATGAACTACGGCAGCGAGTTCAAGACCATGGGTAGGATATTTCTCTTCATGTGGACGCAACTGGCGTGAAGCAGAAGCTACCACATGTCTATCTTGCATAAGTATGCATCCTAACCCTTGCCGTGAAGCATCACAAAAGATCTCGAAATCCTTTTTGGTGTCTGGATGCGCAAGTACGGGTGCTGTAGTCAATCTTCTTTTTAGCTCTTGAAAGCTTTCCTCGCACTTGGGAGTCCATTGGAATTTCTTATCTTTCTTGAGGAGTTCAGTCAGAGGCTTTGCAACTTTGGAGAAGTTCTCAACGAAGCGGCGACAATAGCTTGCTAGGCCCAGAAAACTCCTAACTTGCTTCACCGATTCAGGTGGAGTCCAGTCAAGGACGGCCTGAACTCTCTCGGGATTCACAGCAATGCCTTTTGCAGAAATCACGTGGCCTAAGTAGGTCACTTCTGGTAGCCAAAATTCACACTTGGAGAATTTAGCATAAAGGCGATGCTCTCTAAGTTTCATCAATACCAGCCTTAGATGCTCAGCATGTTCTTCTTCGTTCTTCGAGTAGATGGGAATATCATCAAGATAAACTACAACAAATTTATCTAAGTACTCCATGAAGATCGAATTCATCAAGCGCGAAAAAGTGGTTGGGGCATTGGTTAAACCGAAGGACATGACGGTATACTCATAAAGACCATAACGAGTAGTGAAATCCATCTTGGGAATGTCCTCGTTTCTGATTTTGATTTGATGATAACCTAATCTCAAATCCATCTTGGAGAAGACAGAGGATCCTGCAAGTTGATCATAAAGATCATTGATCCTGGGCAGTGGGTACTTGTTCTTTATCGTCGCTAGATTTAGCGGGCGATAGTCTACGCACATCCTTTCTGTTCCATCTTTCTTCGTCACGAACAGAACGGGGCAACCCCATGGCGATGAGCTAGGGCGGATGAAGCCTTTTGCCAACGAAGCTTCAAGTTGGATTTTAAGCTCAGCTAACTCATGTGGGGCCATCCTATATGGGCGTCTGGAAATTGGGGCAGTGCCTGGTATAAGATCCACTATGAATTCTACACATCTGTCAGGAGGCATTCCTGGCAGCTCTTCTGGAAAGACATCCGGAAAGTCACAAACTATCGGAATATCCTCAAGGTTAGGAAGGGGATGTTCATTCAAGGAATATAGCTGGGTTTCTGAACCTCGAGATGTGAAATGGACTATCTTGCCGGAAGGATGAGTGAGTTGGACAGATTTAGTGGCACAATCAATCTTGGCACGGTGTTTGGACAACCAATCCATACCTAAGATGATATCGATATCTGAAGATTTGAGGGCTATGAGAGAAGAAAGGAATACAACATCCTCAACAGCAATCTCATTGTCATGACTTACCCTACTGGTACGCCATGTGGATCCTGGAGTTTTAATCATGAAAGGGGTAGGCAACTCCTCAAATGAAATGTCATGCAGGAGTGCGAACTTTTCAGACAAAAAGGAATGAGAAGCTCCAGAATCAAATAGAACAGAAGCAGGTTTGGAGTTGACAGGAAGTGTACCGAGTACAACCTTAGTATTCTCTTGGGCTTCTTTGATGGTGGCATGGTTCACACGTCCGTATTCAACAATAGCGGACTTCGCTTTGGAAGGCTTTGGTGGCTTAGCTTTGGCTCTATGTTTTGGACGAGGAGGAACATTCTCTTGCAATGAACACTGTCGCGCAATGTGGCCAGGATGACCACACTTGTAGCACAAACGGTTGTTAGGTTGTGGAGTTTGTATGGAAAGCTCTCTACTATCTTTCTGGGCTTTCTTGCTTTGTGGAGATGGTCTTGGAATCAAGTGCGAAGGAATGGCACTAGTTGGGATCCAAAATCGACGTTTCTGAGAACCCAAACTAGAAGATGAAGCAAGATCACGATCACGCTTGCGAGACTCTTCAAAGACCTCATTTCCATGCTCAGCTCTGAATGATCTATTGACCAAATCCTCGAAGTTGACGAATTCAAGGAGATTGAGATCATGACGAAGGACAGGGCTAAGTACCTTGCGGAACCTTGCCTGCTTCTTGGCATCGGTTGATATCTTCTCAGGGGCATAACGAGAAAGACGATTGAACTCAGTCCTGTACTGATGAACAGTCATGTTTCCCTGAGATAGGGTGCAGAACTCTTCCCTCTTTCTTTCCATCAACTCATCCAGAATGTGGTACCCTTGGAAGGCATCACGGAACTCCTGCCAAGTCACTACGTGACCATCAGGCTGCATTGCAACAAAACTTTCCCACCATTCACCAGCAGCACCTTCCAGAAAGTATGCCACAAACATCACACGATCATCTGGAGAAACATGCGCCGTCTCAAGCTTACGCTCGATGGAACGGAGCCAATCATCGGCATCAAGGGGCTCAGATGAACATCGGAAAACTGGCGGGTTCAAAAGGATAAAATCCTGGATGGATATTACCGCATCTCGCTGGAGAGAAGTATTCTTCTCAATGAGCTCCAAAAGGCGTGTTTGATCACGTCGATTTTGCTCAGCCTCCATCATGATTTCCGCTGCACAAGGCGGTGAAGGAGGATCATCATCACCACTTTGATTACCATGACCAGATTCAACACATCTAGTTCCACCTGACATTCTGTGTGATAAAAATCAACAATCAGAGTAGGATCTATGATGGAATCGAAGCAAAGATGACATAATTTAAGAGCGGACAAGATTGTAATGCAAGATCATTGGAATCACTGGAAACACGGGACAAATCGGACAGCATAACGGCTATACCGGGGTGGAAAAATGAATCAATCTGCAAGAATGATCAGAACCTTCTCAAAAGGCTTGATGGAATGGTGACTCTAGACAACCAAAACATTCCTACAGCTATGGAGAGTCAAACAACGAGATGTTCTAGTATAGACATAGAAGAGCCTAGTCCTATCTTCCCGTAGAAAAGATGAGGGTCACTCAGAACTCAGATCGATGAGGGTAAGGAGAAAAATGAAGCCTTACGTTGTGCCCCTTATACCCAGAGTAACTATATAACTATAGAATGCTAGACTCGACTTCGGCCAAGGTTTAGTAATCCTACAGGCAGTACTGCTCTGATACCAAGTCTGTCGGGACCCGGGATTTGCATATGTAATTCCAGGAACAATTCAATCATATGGAGAGCCGAGAGCCATACCCACTTGTCTAACCAGACAAGGCCAAGTACAAGATACTCTCGGAAAGTTCGAACGTGAGGGGCATCCCATCCAGACCGGATGATCAATGGAGGTGGGTCCTCATCGCCCGCTCACAAGTCTAAATGATTATGGGTGGTGAAATCCCATACTCATAGACAAGTCGCCTCAACCATATTATCGATTGAATCCTAACACTTACATAAACAGACACCAGCCCGATCTCTTAGTCGGGGTCTCGGGCGGGCTCAATCATACAACAAAGTGTGCCACGTGACAGAGAAACGAGCAATCGCATCGCGATGCCCCAAGCTGCGCACATCTAAGGGCCACTTGGTGTATAAAAGACCGCTGGCGAGAGCACAACTAAGGTATCGAACCCCACACATGACATGCACGATATAAACATACACGCAGCATGCATGCCAAGTGTATAACAGCAGGTAACACAACATGAACTCTACAAACTCATAGTTTTATTGCATCTGCTATACAGAGCAGATATAGTAGTGTTACAAGCAGAGATCACATAACTGTGACCCAACATTACATCATACAACAACGGAAGCAAATTATGTCTTAGTAAAGACAAGGTTAACAAATGGCTTAAGAAGCCTTTAAGAAAAACACAACGACCCTCCAGAGGGACCAGGCTGCTGTCTGGGACTACATTACTTCGTCGGTGTCGAGCTTGAGGGGGAGGCCACCTTCAGGGTCAGTGGTCTCGTCTCTAAAACAAAGAATAAGCAAACGTGAGTACAAAGTCGTACTCAGCAAGACTTACGTCAGAACTATACTACTCATGCTCAAGTATCAAGGTAAAGGCAAGTGGGGTTGTAATGCAGAAAGCTTTGACTTGGCTATCCTGTACTACGACTACATAGAGTTGAGATGAGAGGCGCACACGAGTCCGTCTAATCTTCATCACCACATCAATACACCACCATGGATCCTTCCTCGACTTCCCCACGAGGAAGCAATCCAAAGCACTCACACTTATCTTGCGATTTTTAGAGTATCCATTTGATTTGTCTAATAATCAAGTAAAGATCTCCAAGTAGTCCATAACCGTGGACACGGCTATTCGAATAGTTCAATAACCCTGCAGGGGTGTACTTCTTCACATACGTAGCTACCACTTACCGCCTAGAACTCGTCACCTTCAAGCTGTGTCGGCGAGGATAGTACCACGACACTTACCTCACGGCTCCAACTCTAGTCCAGGGGATCGCCTATCTGAGTTGTACCCCAATCGGGAATCCGGCCGGGGTTTCCGTTCAGGACCCAGACGATGTATGGACGGTCCGACAAAGCCCACCTCGACGGATGGTACTGCGCTTGTCTAAAACCGTGCTACAAGGTAACCGTGCATCTCCTCCCACTCCGGCACAAAATCAAATCGAAAAAGCAATAACCCATGCGAATCCTGGACCATAATCGGGGTGAGTTAATAGGTCGAGAGGGGTCAATGAGCCTAACATGTGGTAGTAATCTGTGTCTTGGATCACAACACAAGAACTCGGGGCCTAGGGCAGTGTAAATGAGACAACCCACTGTGTACTCCTACACAGCCTCTCATTGTTCACTTATATTAGGGTGACTTCATCAACACGTTACCACCTTGTTGCATGTGTTCACTCCATCCCGATACATCACCCAGATGGATCAACTTCATTGCAAACAACTCTAGCATGGCATAGCATAACAGGGATGAAGGGCCACATGATGAACACAAACAAACTTGTATCTGCTAGGTTGAGGTTTGCTTAATACTGTGGCAGCAATGATAGGTCATGCAAAGGATGGGTTCAACTAGCGATAGAACGGTAACATGTGAATCACCTAATCATGCATAAGAGAACAAGAGGGAAACTGGGTTTTTATAGATATGATCAAAGGGGGTTTGCTTGCCTTATTGTCGAGACTCGGGGGTGCCACTCTTCGAAGAAACAGGAACTACATCCGGCGATGGATCTATCGAGAAGAAGCAAACACCGAGACACAAGTATGAACATTACATTGTAATGCGCATTCAAGAAATGAAACATGGCATGGTACTGATGTGATCTATGTTCAATTTGCAACAAGTTAATTGAAGTTGATTTAATAAAGGAATGCAAATTCAAACTCCAAATGTTGTTCAAATTATCCCAAGTTGCATTTGCTAATGTTTGGATATGGTAAACCATGTTGTCATGTGTATGATATGCCTCTGATGTTCATGTGATAAGGTTGGCATTGCAAAGATTTAATTTGAAATGATTTAAACATTTATTTTGAATTATTTCAAATAACCCAAATAACTAAATGCTACTGGTTCATCATCATAGATGTGTTTTTCATCTATGAAAATATGATATTTGGAATCCTTGCATTTTTCTGATGATTTTTCATATATTACACTTTTGATTTGGAGTTATGGTTTAAAAGTTATTGAATTTCAAAGATTTAATAGTTTTCTGGAATTTCCGGAATTTTGAATAAACAGAGAAATCACTTATTGCATCAGCATGATGCAATGCTGATGTCATCAGGGGGCTGACATGTGGGCCAGCATTGTCATAGGCACAGTGGTTAAACTCCTCTGTTTATTTAAATTTTGATTTAATTAGAGGGGACTGGCCCCACCTGTCAGTGGCCTAGGGCCAAACTAATCAGGGGGTTAGCCCCCTAATTAACCCAGCCATGTAGGCATTGCCGGCGGTTAGCCGCCGATGACCTGCAGCCGCAGCGGCGCCCACTGGAGAAAGCGGCTCCGGGCACCAAACGCCGCACCGAGGGCACTGGGACGCAGCCCTCGAGCGTCCGCATCATCTGAGGCATGCGGGCGGGCCAGGGGTTGCCGGGGAGCACGCCGGCGAGCAAGGGGACGCGGCGGCCGAGCTCGGGCTCGAAGGAGCTGGTGACTGGAACCGCGGGGAGGAGAATGGGGAGGGGGAAACGAGAGAGGAGCTCACCGTGAGCTCTCTGGTGAGGTCGGGGATGCCGGAGGGGTTGGACGACGGCGAATTTGGCGATGGAGACCCGGCGGCCGTGGCGGAGATAGAGGTCGTGGTCGTCGTCCTTGGGGGTCCTCGGCTCCAATTGAACGTGCATGGCAACGTAGACGAGTGCGGCGGACGTCCTGGACAGCACGGCGGGGCGGCTCGAGGTCGTTGGCCACGGCGGTTCAAATGTTGCACTCCGGCGAGCTCTCGGGCAATGGCGAACCGAGCGGGGAGAGAGAGAGGGAGAGAGACAGGAGAGGAGGGGGAGGCTTGGGGCATCCACGGCGCTAGAAGGGGCCAGAGCAAACAGCTCCGTGGCCTGGAAGCAGGAGGTGGCGCCCGGGCTAGGCATGCCCTCCACGGCGACGTCCTCCTGGCGCCAGGAAGAAGACGACAAGAGCCACTGGGCTGGGCTGGGCCAGGCCTGGTGGCTCCAGGTAAGTTGGGCCTCTTTTTCTTTCTCTATTTTTGTTTTCTTTAATATTTGTTTTGAATTGAATTAAATATCAAGTCATTTTATAAAAATCCTCAAATATTTATCTTGGACATATGTGACATAGTACTAGCCACTCCCAAGTTTTGGAGATTTTTGAAATTCAAAACATTTGAATTTCAATTCAAATAGAATTTAAATTTAATTTCCAAGCCTATGTTTGAAAATTTTAAAAATCCATGAGCATGGGTTTGACTCCAAATCATTTTTTAAATGATCATACTCATTTATAGGACTTTTCAAAATTGTTTGGAGGAATTTTGGAAAAACTTTTTATCTGGCCTTTTTATTTAAGTTCTTTTTTAGGCTTTTCCAAATCCCCAATTCTTAAACCAAAGAATTTAAACATGATGCAATTATTTCTAGTAATAAAAGCACATACCAAAACTAGGGTTGTGACAACGACGCAGAAGGCAAACACAAGCCGCGGCCACAGGGCTAATCGCGGAGCCAGAACAAGAAGTCCAAATCGAAGTCTCACTCGAGGAACCACCGCCCGGCGCAACAGCACCAACATCCACCCGAGCACCCGCCGCCACCCGAGCAACTGACGGGGGCTCTGAAACTCAATCCGGCGAGTATTACGACCCCGACCGAAGACCGGACGAATTCGACAAGATGATTCGCAACTACTCGATCAACGACGGAATTGTGCTCGATCCGAGATTCCACTCCCATTCAGGAGACCACTCGCAGTCGTTTCACATCACAAGAAGAAGAAGGCATGTCGGCTCCAGCAAACCCACATCCCAAGAGTAGCTGGATGGGCCGTGCACAATCCATTGTTTCGAGGATGATTGGGGACGCATCAGATCAAGACACACCTTGAGGAGTTGTCTCTTGTTCATCGAACTCTCCGACAGGCTCAAGAAAGAAAAAGCAAGGCAAAGCCAAACGGGCTCGAGAGACAGTACAGCCGCCGGCACATAACTCAGAAGAGCAGTACCCGCCGTCCCACGGGCGAGTCTGCGTGATCCAAGAAGGACGACCACCAAAGGTAAAACAGGAGGCATACACCCTGCAAGCTCAAGCAGTCGAAGACCATTTGACAAAAGAAACCTACCACCTACATGGTTCAGAAACCAACATCACCTTCTCACAAGACGACCACCCGCCTGCCATTCCAAGACCAGAGCATGCACCATTGGTTATCGAAGCTCAGATTGGTGGTTACGACATGGACAGAGTATTCATGGACGGGGGCAGCAGCCTAAACATTATCTTCACCGGCACCTTGCGCAAGATGTCAATTCCACGATCAGTCTGGAAAAACTTAGGCGTCACAATCTACGACGTAGTACTAGGGGAATCAGCCTCCTCCCTGGGATCAATCGAACTCGATGTCATCTTTGGCAGCAAGGGCAACTTCGCAAGAAAAATCCTTGAGTTTGAAGTACTCGACTTGGAGTCCCAATACCATGCCATACTTGGGCGACCTGCGTTCGCACAATTCATGGCAGTCCCACACTACGCATACCTCAATCTCAAGAGGCTCGGGCCGTCTAGAGTCATCACGGTTAATAGAAACTTCGTCAAATCAGACCAATATGACCGAGACTTCCATCAAGTCTCCGACACGTTTGGAGCACAGCAGCAGCTGGAAGAGATAACCATGGTGGTAGACAAGAACGTCTTTCCGCTAGCAAGAAGAAGTAAGAAAAAAGAATTCACTCGCGATTTTAGCGTCGACAGCGACACAACAACTCATCAAGTGCACTCGACCGACCCGGCCAAGAGGGTTCAAATCTACACCCATCTACCAGAAGACCAAGCAATAGCCCTCATGGTTTTCCTCCGCAAGGAGTGGAATTTTTTTGCCTGGTGTCCGGCCGACATGCCCGGAATACCCCGGGAGTACGCAGATCAGGCGCTGCAAATCTACCCGAACACCAAGCCAGTAAAGCAGGCGTTGCGCATATTCTCCGAGCCAAAGCGCATATCCATTGGAGAAGAAGTCAACCGACTACTCGACGCACAATTCATCCGAGAGACGAAGAAATCCTCCTGGTTCGCAAACCCAATTCTCGTGCCCAAAAAGGACACCCACGTACTATGCATGTGCGTCGACTACGGGGCCGTCAACAAGCATTTCCCAAAGGACAACTTCCCTCTCCCAAGGATCGACCAGATCATCGACTCAACTGCAGGATGCGACCTCTTGTCCTTTCTTGATGCCTACTCATGATAGAACCAAATTAGGATGAAGGAAGAAGACGAAGAGCACTCCTCATTCATCACACCCTACAGCGTATTCTAATATAGGACGATGCCATTCGGGCTGAAGAACGCCGGAGCCACGTACCATCGGATGATGCAGTCATGCCTAAGAGACCAAATTGGCAGGAACGTCCAAGTCTACGTCGACGACATCATCATCAAAACATACAACACAGACACAGTACTCGACGATCTCTGAGAGACCTTTGCAGCGATCAACAAGTACAGGATCAAACTCAACCCAAAGAAATGTGTGTTCGGCGTCCCGGCTGGAAAATTTCTTGGGTACATGGTCTCCGCCCGAGGAGTCGAAGCGAACCCAGAAAAAGTCCAAGCGCTCGCAAGGATGCAAGAACCAGTTGACGTCAAGGGCGTCCAGCAACTTACCGGACGACTCGCAGCCCTGAGCCGCTTCATCAGCAGATTGGGAGAAAGAACCCTGCCATTTTACCAACTGCTCAGAAAAGGAGGAGAATTTGAGTGGACCGAAGAAACCTGGAACACATTCGCGGACCTCAAGAAAACTCCATCAACCCCACCAATTTTGGCAGTACCAAAGGAGCGGGAACCTCTGTACCTCTACATAGCAGCACGCAGCAGCGTGGTCAGCACCGCACTTGTCGTCGAGCGTTCGGAAGAAGGCAAAGTGCAAAGCATATAGAGGACAATCTACTGCCTCAGCGAGGTCCTAACAAAATCCCAGCAGCGGTACCCGCACTACCAGAAGCTCGTGTATGCCATCGTCATGACATCACGAAAAGTAACCCACTACTTCGACGAGCACCTCATCACGGTCGTCAGCAGCGCACCACTCGCCGACATTCTAAACAACCCAGGAGGAACGGGTTGAGTCGCCAAATGGAACATCGAGCTCAGCCCTCGCGGCCTACAATTCAAGCACCCAACGGCGATCAAAGCTCAAGTACTCCCAGACTTTCTGGTCGAGTGGATGGAAATACAAACACCCGGTCCTCCAGACCTCTCCAACTCATGGAAGATGTTCTTCGATGGGTCTAAAAGGCACCAAGGGACAAGGAGAGACAAAACGTGGCAGAATCTGCGAACAACGGAACAACAGGTAGTACAGAATTTTTTTGGGGCACTTCTGCCACTCAAATCAAAAAAATTCAGAACATACAAAAGTTCCGCAATTGTATAGAGCACGCTGTGTAAAAAATTCAGCTCAAAAAGATGAACTGGTGATTTGATCTGATTTTTTCCGTCAAGAAGACAGAATCTGTTTTCTGGACAGCATGTCACAACTTTTTCTTCCCTTCACATAAGAGGGTATAACTTGGCACAAATCTTGAAAATAAAGATACAATGATGTTGATACAGTAGTAACAATCATCAAGACCACTAAAAACAGAAGTAAAAAACATCTTGGGTTGCCTCCCAACAAGCGCTTTCTTTTACGCCTTTAAGCTAGGCATAAGGCAAAAGAAGAACAAAGGTCTCCAAGATCATCGCAATCATAAAAACCTTTGAATTGATTTTCAATAAGCTCATTCTTATTCTTCCTAGGAAAGAGGTGCTTACCTTTCGCCTTACCGCTTAAGCGTATGTGCCCATTACAAATATCCATGAAGCCTTTCATAGCTCGGAGGAAGTCCCTTCCAAGCACTTTGGTTTGGCTCCATGATGAAGAAATCCATTGGTGCAATCCTATGAAGGAATGCAACTTGGACTTCTTTTACCTTTCCTTTGACCTCTGAAATATCTCCATTAGCATTTTCATGATAATATGACAATTTATCCATATCTAGTTTCAAAGAATCATAAACTAATTTTGGCATAGTAGAAACCATGGATCCAGTATCACAAAAAGCAAGGAAGTCTTGGCTAGAGATGCTAATCCTAACAAAGGGCTCCCAATCATCATCTATCTCCAACATCTCTTTCTTGTTGGTCTTAAGTTCCTCTACTTTTATTAAGTCTAGAGCATCCATCCTTTTTTCAATAGCGGCAAGTCTATCTATAACAGTATCAATACTACGATCATAAACAAAATAAATAGATAGACCATGCAAAATATCAATAGCTCTAGCTTCATCACACTCTAAAAAGTCTCCTTCAGCTATAATATCAAGAGAGTGTTTACACCACTTAAAAAGGCCATGGTAAAAATTCCTAAGCACAATTTTTATGGGTATCCAAGGCATAATTCTTTTATGTGTTTCAGAAATTCTATCCCATGCCTTCTTCATATTTTCAACATCCCTTTCACGAAAATCGAGAACATCCGATTCCCGCAAAGCACCAAGTCCTAACATGTTCATCTAAACCAGGAGGACTACTAAAAGCAAGATAAATAAAAAATTTGTGATTTTTGATATAAGACACAAAGATAAAAACTGAAAGGTAAACTAACAAGACTAAAAAGTAAAAGTAAAAGGTAGTGGGAAACTCCCCTATCTTATCACTCAAAGTCCTCGGCAACGGCGCCAGAAATTTGCTTGATGTGCGAGATGATGATAATGGATTCTCGCCCTTCGTTGCTTACCCCAAGTGGAAGGTGAGACGTAGGATAGCAGCAAATTTCCCCTATGTAGACGATAGGGTTTGTCTCCCATAAGACTCCGACAATGATAAGTAGGTGTCAGCGGCGCAACTTACGTGGACCTGCACACAACACAAATAACTTTGCTCCCAACGAAGTTCAGAGAGGTTGTCAATCCCTCCGGTCTTGTTATTTACAAAGGATCAAAACACAAGGGATAATGATAATGATAGCAACTGAAAGTAAAAGCTGAAAAGTAAATGAGCGTGTAAACAATGATGAGAATATGTACCGGGGTCCCGTGATGTTCACTAGTGATGTCTCTCTCCCAAAAGACGATAAAACTGCTATGCGAGGTAAACAAATTACAGATGGGCAATTGACAGGATTATAAACGCACTGCAATGCTAACTATGCTACAAAAAAAAGGAAGAGGCTCAAAAGCATGGGAAGTACGCCAAAATAAGTAGACCGAAATCCAACTGCATCTACTACTAATCATCCACCTTGAGTATCTATCCAGAACATCTTGCTGGTATTAAGTTGCGAGCCCCACCCAAAGTGTAAAGCCAAAGCAATAAACAACTGCATTAAAAAGAACTTTGCGTAAAGTAAACAATCCTTGCAACCGCGGTTACAAGCACCGTTGTTTTCCCCCTTGTGGCAACAACACATCCCCTAGACTCATGTTTATGTCACTCAAGCGTGTCATCAGGGGGCATGAACCCACAATCGAGCATAACGTTCCCTCTTGGAGTTACTACCTACTACTTGGCCAAAGCAATAAACAGCAACGGAGAACATGCAAGAATTACTTAGGAACAAAAATATAAAATATAAGAACCAAATATATTAGTCTATCACAATATGAACATAATCTCAAAATCCATCAGATCCCATCAAACTCAGCATAGCAACAGCAGAAAGATTACATCTGTGCCTCGATCATGTAGGGAAGCTCACGATTTCTAAACCATGAAGAACAAAGAGGTGAGGAGAACATCACATAGCTACTGATCACGGACCCATGGTCCAAAGGAAATGTGACGCCCCCAAAATCAATCTGTGTACAGTAATCATACACGCAAGGTACACGGCTGAGATTAGGGTGCCACGTTGAGGATATCACAGCACAACACTAAACGCAAAAGGATAAACCAATATGTTACAATAAAGGGGGGTCGCGCGGACCCGAATACATAAGTTATACAAGCCATAATATCTGAGTACAGACATAGTTAGTCAAGTTTTGCCTTAAGAAGGCTAGCACAAATAACATCAGAGATACAGATCTCCTTCTTCAATTCAAGGAGGTGGTGAGGTGGCATATTATATGGGCGCTTGGCAATAGGGACGGTGCCAGGCTTCAAGTCGATGACGAATTCAATTTCTCTGATCGGGGGTATCCCCGACAGTTCTTCTGGGAATACGTCGGTAAAATCACAAACGATGGGAACTTTCTCTATCCCTTCGAGAGGTGCGACATTCAAGGCATTCAGAGCATATGTACGAGCTTCAGCATTCATCCACACAATGGCAGTGTGACTCACAATCGCGCAAGAAGGATGAAAGAGTTGGATGACCTTAGTGCCACAATAAAGTGCGGCATCGTGGGTTTTCAGCCAATCCATACCCAACATAAGGTCAATCGTGGAGGTTTTCAGAATATGTGGGGAGACAAGGAACTCAATCCCTTCGATCTCGACGGTGATGTTAGGTGCCAGCATGTCAACGTGACACATGCCGCCGGGTGTTTTAACGGCCAAGGGGGTGCACATCTTTTCGTGGTATATGCCATGCTTAGATGCAAATGCTCGAGACATAAATGAATGCGATGCTCCTGTATCAAATAAAACAGTAGCAGGTATTGAGTTAACGAGGAGAGTACCCATCACTATAGCGGGTTGTGCCTGAGATGCTTCAACATCAATGTTGTAAGCACGACCACGAGCATGAGTATTTGACCCAGTATTATAGTTGAGGGTCCCATTGTTGCCACAGCCATTTCCGCGGCCAGCAGGGTGAACTACCAGTTGATTCTGTCGCTGAGGGCAGTCTCTGGAAATATGGCCTGGCTGATGGCACTTGAAACACATGCCATCTTGAGGACGGAGGGGTGCAGTCTCGGTCTTCGGCTGTCTCGGCGGGGGCGGAGCCAGACGGGGTGCAACATACGACGACCTTGGTGCATGGGCAGTAGGACGCATAACACTGTGTGGAAGCCAAACGCGTTGCTTCTGTGTTGTGCCCGAAGATGACCAGCATCACGGGGGCGCTTCGGCGAACCACCGAACTTAAGCTGAGCGGTCTCGAGAGTGATAGTCTGGTTCACCATGGTGGCGAAGTCGGGGAAGACGTGCAAAGCCAGTGCACGCTGGAGATCGGGGTTGATTCCATCACGGAACTTCTCTTGCCTACTTGCATCATTGGGGAGGTCACTTGCAGCATAGCGGGAGAGGCGGAGGAATTCCCTCTGGTATGCCTCGACAGTTTTGTTGCCCTGAACAAGGTTGCGGAACTCGGTCTTCATACGGTTCATAATCGCCTAGGGGACATAACGAGAACGGAAGGTAGTCTTGAAGTCATTCCAGGTGACGACAGTCCCTTCATCTAGCAAGCCCTTGTAGGTGTCCCACCACTGAGCTGCGGGGCCACGCTAGAAATAGGACACGAAGTTGACGTAATCAGCAGCGCTCACATTAGCGAACTCCAACTGACGGTTGATGTCACGAAGCCAATCATCGGCATCCAGTGGCTGTTCAGGTTGGTGGAAGAGAGGGGGATTGAGACGCATGAAATTCCGAAGAGTAACCACAGGCGGTTGGTTCTGGTGCTGGTTCTGGTTCTGATTCTGGTTCTAGAGCTGATCTATGACTCCTTGCATAAACACCTGGTTCATCTGAAACTGCTGCATCATCGCGGCCATGTAGTCCGGCGGCGAAGGTGGATCGTTGGCACCACGACCACGACCACCACGACCAGCCATCCTGCTAAAATTTAACAGGGGTATTTCAGCGATGAACATTTATCGAGATACCAGAAACGAGTAAGAGGTGAAGCGACAACAAAGAGGAGGCGCGGATATATAGGAGTAGTCATATAAGACATACACATCCACACATAGAATCAATCGAAAATCGGGCAGCGTAACGTCGTAGAAATTAAGGAAAAAGGACACACTAGGCGGCGCGCAGACCGCGGTAAGGATTACACAACGCGACATAGATTCCACTATGTAAATCACGCCGCAAGAAAACTGTTGGCCACAGGAGTTAATGCCAGAGTACGCGCGGCCTGCCCAGAATGAGAAAGGGATCCGCGGTCCGGGACCTGGGGTAGAACTCCTGCGACACGACTCAATCAATGGGGAAGCGCCAAAACGCCGGGTGGAATCAAGAGAACATGATCCTAATGTCAGAGTTTGTAAAACTTACCAGCAAGGATAAGAGAGTAGATTCCCAGAGCATAGGTAAGGAGAAAAGGATCCTAATACCATAGATATCACACGTAGTGACATCGATGTGGGCCCGTAAGCCAAACATTAAGTTAGCAAAATAGTTTTTCAAAGTCTAGACTCAACTTCGACCAGGTAGTGGTGGGGTGGCTTCCTACAAGCAGTCGACTCTGATACTGACTTGTGACGCCCCCAAAATCAATCCGTGTACAGTAATCATACACGTAGGGTACACGACTGAGATTAGGGTGCCACGGTGAGGATATCACAGCACAACACTAAACACAAAAGGATAAACCAATATGTTACAATAAAGGGGGGTCGCGCGGACCCGAATACATAAGTTATAGAAGCCATAATATCTGAGTACAGACATAGTTAGTCAAGTTTTGCCTTAAGAAGGCTAGCACAAATAACATCAGAGATACAGATCGAAAAGGCGAGGCCTCCTGCCTGGGAGCCTCCGAAACTACTCCTGGTCCTGGTCAGCGGGGGTCTTGACGTAGTAGTATCCGCCTCCGGGGTACTCCTGCTCCTGGACTCCAACGTCGACTGCAGCGGCCGATCAGGCAAAACATAAAGGGGGAAATAAAGCAATGGTGAGTATCTAGCATACCCGCGAGTCTTACGTCCGCTACTAAGCATTATGAATTGTATCAAATGGAAAGGGGAGGTTGTATATAGTGGACTGCAAGATAGAAATCAGAATAAGGATAAGAAGCTAGGCCTATCGAAGACTAACATCTTCTGACGATGTCTTGCAGCATGAGAAGAGAAACAGCCAACAGTTATATAAAGCATAAAGTAACAATGAAGCAGAAGTTGCTGCAACATTGAATAATATAAGTTGTAATTAGTAATAATAATAATGCCTCCGAGTTCCCCTCCTCGACTTCCCTGCAAGGAAGAAAACCCGGAACCATACAGTTTAATAGTAATAGTTTGTAGAAGATCCAGCTTCAGCATAAAGCGTCCTATTACCGTGGACACCGCTATTAGAATAGATTAAACTCCCTGCAGGGGTGCACTACTGTTCAGCCTGCACGCTCGGATCTCCAGGGTGGCGTACACCTTGTTAGGGAATGCCTCACCGAGGCTATCCGACACATCGCAGTTCATCCTAGGCTCAGCAGAGAGGCCATCCGCCGGACTATATCCTATGCGCCAAGGGGTCTAGGTCCCTCACCCTTGCACGCTCCTGCACGGTACAAGACTGGCCGGCGAAGCAAAAGAAAATCCAAAACACATCTGCTGCAGCAAAGAAGACAAGACCGCTTCCAGGCTATCAGCCCGTGGTACTACTAACGTCTAAAGAGCTTTCGGACAAACTACGACGTAGGGGAGCCCATAACTCCTTATCCCACGTGAAGGTAGTGCGTACAGACCAACGGGTCTCTCAAGTCATCCGCCGAACCATTTAGAATTTTAATAGTATCTCGCAGACAACCGTTATCGCTGTCTGACTAACAACACAACGGACAACGAACAGCAACAAGGCCCGCCGGTAACGTCGGGGCCTGCCCTGTAGTCCCGTCAAAGCGCGCGGTTACCGACAAGGTGAACCGTCTCCTTACCTTGTCTCGCGTGTCTCTTGGTAGAGCTCGACTTTTTCGTGGTTTGGTAACTCTCGCGAGATACGAGCAGGGGCCAAGCATGCCAGTAACGTCGGTCGTACCCTCCCTGTCGCTCCCGACAATATACCGCTCGTGGGCACCGTTGGGTCGCCCGACTTTTACCTTTAAGGACACCAGTTGATTCGAGTGCCTACCATTAAGTGAAACCAGGAGGAATCACCCTCGATGGCACACTTAACGAGGTTCGACAGAGACATCAGCGGAATGAACTAAAGAGGAATATTCTCGTATCACCTCGGTGGTGCGGAGACACCAGCGGGAAGAAATAAAGAGGAATACCCTCGTATCATCCCAATGATACTACGCTACTGAGCCGACGAGAGTGAATTACGACTCAGTCCCCTCGTAAGTCAAACTCGAAGCGACTCGGTAGAGTCTCGCCGTTGTAGGTTCCCTAGGGCGTCTGCATTGATCCGTACCTATTGCAATTGTATATATTTTGTATCCGCGTCACTCCCCTGAGTGGCCACGGCCCGCTATCTAATCCTACCTAACAATGCGCAGGGCTCACTGCTGAATATAATATATAGATATAGCAGGCAGCATAGGATAAGGAAGGTACAACAAGGGGCTACAAAAATCAGGCTATGCAATTGAATAGGATTGTAACGTAGCAGCAGCAGTAACAATGCCTAGTGCAAGAAAGGACGGAAAGGTAGGCGATATCTGGGGAAGAGAATGGCTCTGCTTGCCTGGAAGCTCGACGGTAGGGGTAGGGTCGTCGACGAAGTAGTCGTACCCGACAGCGGTGTAGTCGACGACGGCAGTGGGGTCTACCAGAGAATAAGGGCGATAAACACAGTAAATAAAAAGCAATCATAGCAAACAAATACATGGCATGACGTATGCAAAATTAACGGTGTTCTAACGCAGTGCAATGCACGTTGCTCGGAGCGAGAATTCATCCGGGGATGAACTACCGGCTCCGGGTGATTACCGGACAGGGCGATCGGAGGGGGAAGGTATCATGCCGGAGGTGTCGTGGACATCCGACAAAGACAAGGGGGTGTATCCGTGTTAGTTGAACCATTCCGGACAACTTTCGTGTTCGGAATAAATTCATCCGGCAGGTTTTTACCGGCACCGGGAATTATCGACAGACAGCCCGGAGGGGGGTGTCGATGTTCGCTGCGTGAGAGGGGTGTGGTGGGTATACGGATAGCGTATCTGTATTTGTTATATTTTTCTGATCAATTTTCATGTATAAAGTTTTTGAATCTGACTTACGGTTTAAGAGATATTTAAATTCAAAATTTTAATAAATTTTAAATCATTTTCCAAATTTAATTTATTACTTAAATTCAACATTATCCAGAACAGGGGTTTAACTGGTCAAACTGACATGGGGGTCCCACATAACAGTGACCCAATTCTGATAAAACATTTTTATTAATAAAAACAGAGTCAGGGCCCACATGTCATAGACAGTGATAATAAATTGATTTATTAAAACTAAATATTCCAGAGGGCCCACATGTCATACTCTTATTTAAAGCAAAATCATTTCAATTATTAATCTGACAGTGGGACCCATGTGTAAGTGTAACAGTGCTAAATATTTGTTAATTTTATTTCTAATTGGCCAGGGCCCACTTGTAAGTCTCACGGGGGATTTTATCACACTTTTTTTAGCAGGGGGTTAGGGGCTAATCCCTCTGGGTGGGTCTCTTATTTAAAGCAAAATCATTTCAATTATTAAACTGACAGTGGGACCCATGTGTAAGTGTAACAGTGCTAAATATTTGTTAATTTTATTTCTAATTGGCTAGGGCCCACTTGTAAGTCTCAGGGGGGCTTTATCTCAGTTTTTTTTAGCAGGGGGTTAGGGGCTAATCCCTCTGGGTGGGTCCCAGAGGTCAGTGGCACACCCCACTAGGATTAGCCCAGCGCTGGTGGTTAACCACCATGAACGCCGGCGCGAGGCAGAGCACGCCGGCGAGGGGCGTGTGCTCGCCTCCCCCGACCAAATGATGCGCGAGGAGGCGGAATGGAGAGCGGGCAGAGCCGCGCGTCGACCCACTGCGGTGGCCGCAGTTGGGGCGGTCGGGGCTGGCCGGTGTGGCGACGAGCAGCGGCTGCCGGAGCACAACACGGACGGAGACGGTGGCCGGAGCTACGGTTTCGAGCGCGAGATGGGGGAAAATAAGCGTGTGCTCACCGTGAAGCTTGTAGGGGTCTAGGGGTAGGCTGGGGAAGGTCGAGCCAGGCGAATCGACCGCGGCGGCGCGGTGGCCGATGACGAGGAAGAAGGGGCGCGCGCATTCCACCGGGATCCTCGGGTCGATTGCGTGCATAGGGAGACGCAGACGAACACGGCGCACACCCAGGACACGGAGGCGAGGCACGGGGAGCACGGTGGCCGCAAGCACCACGGCGGCGTGGCCACGGCCGCGCGGGCGAGGTCGGTCCAGAGAGGGGGAGGGGAAATTGGAGGGTGGCGGCTAGGGTTTCCAAGCGGGCTCGGGGGTGGCCTCGGGGTACTTGACCCCGCCGGCGGCCGCCAGATGGCTGCCACGGCAGCAAGACCGCGGCCTGGCTGCGCGATGGGCACCACGCCTCCCCTGTACGGAGGTTGAAGAAGGGGGGCGTGGGCTGGGCTGGTGGCCCAGGGGGGAAATGGGGGTGGGCTTGCCCACGCGCGGTAGATTAGGTTTTCTTTTCTTTTCTTTTTTATTCTTTTTGTATTTTATCTTTGCATTTAATTTAGTCACTTAGACAATTTTGTAAAATGTTGATTGTGTCCCATAATTTAGTACTTACCATAGGTTACTGCCAAAAAAATGTTGGGCAATATTAAAAGTCATTTAATATTTAAATTAAATATTAAATGGTTTTTATAGGGTTTTTGGCCACTGTTTTGATTTATTTGAATTAATTTAGAGACTAAAAAAATCCCCAAATTGGTGTATCATGGTCCATAGAATATTTGTGATTTAACAAAATTGGTTTCATAATTTTTGGACAATGTTATATTTCCACTTAATTTTAATAGAAACCAAAAAGGTATTTTGGGTTTGTTTGAATTCTAAGATGAACAAGGCATGATCAAAGGTGATTAGAGGCTTGCTAATCACAGAGAATTATATTAACAAAAGTTTTACAGATGCCTGACACTGAGGGTGTTACAAATCTCCCCCACTACAGGAATTATCGTCCCAAGAATCTAAGCGGTAGAGGGGAGAAGATCGGGGTATTCCTCACGAAGACGATCTTCGCGTTCCCAAGTGGCTTCATCTTCAGAATGATTCGACCATTGAACTTTGAGGAACTTGGTTGTCTTGTTGCGGGTTTTGCGTTCAGACTGTTCGAGAATGCGGCTCGGATGTTCTTGATAAGTCAAGTCCTGTTGCAATTCAATCATATCATGTTCAACTTCACGAATAGGGTCCTTGAAGCAGCGACGGAGTTGCGACACGTGAAATACATCGTGGACTTGGGAGAGGTTCGGCGGCAATTCCAATCGGTATGCCACTGGTCCACTTCGGGAAAGAATACGGAACGGGCCGATGTAGCGAGGAGCTACTTGCCTTTGATTTCGAAACGATGAGTGCCTCTCATGGGAGTGACACGGAGGTAAGCTTGTTCACCGGGTTGATAGACCATTTCCTTGTGCTTGCGGTCATAGTTGCTCTTCTGGCGGGACTGATCAGCTTTCAGATGTTCACGGATAACGCGAACCTGATCTTCTGCATGCTGTATGATGTCCGGACCAATGAGAGTTCGTTCTCCAGTTTCTGACCAAATCAGAGGGGTTCGACACTTACGTCCATATAGAACTTCAAAGGGTGCCATCTTCAGACTAGCTTGATAGCTGTTGTTGTACGAGAATTCCGCAAATGGAAGAGATTCCTCCCATTTCTTATCGAATGAAATGTGACAAGCTCGAAGCATATCTTCAAGCACTTGATTGACTCGTTCGACTTGTCCTTCGACTGGGGGTGATAAGCGGTGCTGAAATTTAGGTGAGTGCCCATAGCTTCTTGGAAACAATCCCAGAACTTCGAGGTGAAAATGTTGCCACGGTCTGAACTGATCTCCAACGGAATACCGTGGAGGGAAACAATTCTGGAAACATACAAGTCAGCTAACTGACTAGCAGAGATCGTCTCCTTGACTGGCAGAAAGTGGGCAACCTTGGAGAAGCGGTCGATGACGACAAAGATAGCATCGTGGCCTTTCTGCGATCTGGGAAAACCAGTGACGAAGTCCATCTCGATCTTGTCCCACTTCCATTCAGGAATAGAAAGTGGTTGCAGAGTTCCAGTAGGTCTTTGATGTCCTGCTTTCACGCGACGGCAAACGTCACACTCGTCAACATATCGAGCGATGTCTTGCTTCATGTTAGACCACCAGTACCACTGACGAAGGTCTTGGTACATCTTGGTACTACCAGGGTGAATCGACAAAGGAGTATCATGAGCTTCTTTCATGACGCGCGGGGTCAAGTTTAGATTGGGCTTACTCCTACGGACCACTAAACGATTCTTGAAATACAACGTACCATCATTAGCAACAGTGAAGCATGATGGCTTTCCTCTAGCGATATACTTCTTGATCTTCTCGATGTCAGAGTCACATGTTTGTATCCACTTGATGGTGCTGTCGAGGTCCAGCTCAACAACAAGGTTATTCACATGTCCCTACGGAACAATTTCAAGGTTCAACTTGTGGAGCTCTTCATACAGAAGTGGCTGCTCTATCTGGACTTCAAGTTCAGAAAAGTAGGCTTTGCGGCTTAAGGCATCGGCCACCACGTTAGCTTTGCCAGGGGTGTAAGAAATTCCCATGTTGTACTCGACTATTGTCTCGAGCCATCTCTGTTGGCGGAGATTCAGGTCGGGCTGAGTAAACAGGTACTTCAGGCTTTGGTGGTCAGTTTAGATCTTGCAACGGTTACCGACGAGGTAATGTCGCCACAGCTTCAATGCATAAATCACCGCTGCCAATTCGACATCATGTGTTGGATAGTTTTCTTCGTGAGCACACAACTGACGAGATCCATAAGCAATCACTTTGCGCTCTTGCATTAGGACACAACCTAATCCTTGACGAGAAGCGTCGCAATATATCACAAAGTCCTTCTGAGTATCAGGGGGAGCAAGCACTGGGGGAGAAGTGAGCTTGTCCTTCAGAGCTTGAAAACTTTCTTGACATTTATCAGTCCACTCAAACTTCACACCTTTGTGAAGCAGATTAGTCAGAGGCTTGGCAATCTTGGAGAAATTCTCAACGAAACGGCGGCAATAGCTGGCAAGGCCGAGGAAACTTCTGACTTGCTTGAAGGTCCTGGGCGGAGTCCAGTCAAGAATAGTCTGGATACGTTCTGGGTTGACGGAAACGCCATCCTTGGAAATCACATGACCAAGGTAAGTTACTTCGGGAAGCCAGAACTCGCACTTAGAGTACTTAGCATAGAGTTTGTGTTCTCAAAGCTTTTCCAGCACAAGGCGAAGATGTTCAGCATGTTCTGCATCGGTCTTGGAGTAAATCAATATATCATCTAGATAAACCACGACAAACTTGTCGAGGTATTCCATGAATATATAGTTCATCAATCGGGAAAAGTGGCTGGGGCATTGGTCAAGCCAAAGGACATGACGGTGTACTCGTATGAACCATAGCGAGTAATGAATGCGGTCTTTGGGATGTCCTCATCACGGACCCGGATCTGATGGTAACCCAACCTTAAGTCGAGTTTTGGAAACACCGTGGATCCAGCAAGTTGATCATAAAGATCATTGATCCGAGGGAGGGGGTACTTATTCTGTATCGTGGCCTGGTTGCTAGTTCGGTAATCTTGGACCAAACGGTTCGTGCCATCACTCTTCTTGACAAAGAGCGAAGGTGCTCCCCAAGCAGAGGAACTAGGACGGATGAAGCCTTTCTTGAGGGTCGTGTCGATCTCCTTCTTCAATTCAAGGAGGTGGTGAGGTGGCATCTTATATGGGCGCTTAGCAATAGGGACGGTGCCAGGCTTCAAGTCGATGACGAATTCAACTTCTCTGATCGGGGGTATCCCCGGCAGTTCTTCTGGGAATACGTCGGTAAAATCACAAACGATGGGAACTTTCTCTATCCCTTCGAGAGGTGCGACATTCAAGGCATTCAGAGCATATATACGAGCTTCAGCATTCATCGACACAATGGCAGTGTGACTCACAATCGCGCCAGAAGGATGAAAGAGTTGGATGACCTTGGTGCCACAATAAAGTGCGGCATCGTGGGCTTTCAGCCAATCCATACCCAAGATAAGGTCAATCGTGGAGGTTTTCAGAATATGTGGGGAGACAAGGAACTCAATCCTTTCGATCTCGACGGTGATGTTAGGTGCCAGCATGTCAACGTGACACATGCCGCCATGTGTTTTAACGGCCAAGGGGGTGCACATCTTTTCGTGGTATATGCCATGCTTAGATGCAAATGCTCCAGACATAAATGAATGCGATGCTCCTGTATCAAATAAAACAGTAGCAGGTATTGAGTTAACGAGGAGAGTACCCATCATTGTAGCGGGTTGTGCCTGAGCTGCTTCAACATCAATGTTGTCAGCACGACCACGAGCATGAGTATTTGACCCAGTATTATAGTTGAGGGTCCCATTGTTGCCACGGCCATTTCCGCAGCCAGCAGGGTGAACTACCAGTTGATTCTGTCGTTGAGGGCAGTCTCTGGAAATATGGCCTGGCTGACGGCACTTAAAACACAGGCCATCTTGAGGACGGAGGGGTGCAGTCTCGGTCTTCGGCTGTCTCGGCGGGGGCGGAGGCAGACGGGGTGCAACATACGACGGCCTTGGTGCAGGGGCAGTTGGACGAATAACACTGTGTGGAAGCCAAACGCGTTGCTTCTGTGCTGTGCTCGAAGATGAGCCAGCATCACGGGGGCGCTTCGGAGAACCACCGAACTTAAGCTGAGCGGTCTCGAGAGTGATAGTCTGGTTCACCATGGTGGCGAAGTCGGGAAAGACGTGCAAAGCCAGTGCAAGCTGGAGATCGGGGTTGAGTCCATCACGGAACTTCTCTTGCCTACTTGCATCATTGGGGAGGTCACTTGCAGCATAGCGGGAGCGAGTAATTCCCTCTGGTATGCCTCGACACTTTTGTTGCCCTGAAAAAGGTTGCGGAACTCGGTCTTCATACGGTTCATAATCGCCTTGGGGACATAACGAGCACAGAAGGTAGTCTTGAAGTCATTCCAGGTGACGACAGTCCCTTCAGCTAGCAAGCCCTTGTAGGTGTCCCACCACTGAGCAGCGGGGCCACGCATGAAATAGGACACGAAGTTGACGTAATCAGCAACGCTCACATTAGCGAACTCCAACTGACGGTTGATGTCACGAAGCCAATCATCGGCATCCAGCGGCTGTTCAGGTTGGTGGAAGAGAGGGGGATTGAGACGCATGAAATCCCGAAGAGTAACCACAGGCGGTTGGTTCTGGTGCTGGTTCTGGTTCTGATTCTGGTTCTGGAGCTGATCTACGACTCCTTGCATAAACACATGGTTCATCTGAAACTGCTGCATCATCGCGGCCATGTAGTCCGGCGGCGAAGGTGGATCGTTGGCACCACGACCACGACCACCACGACCACGACCACCACGACCAGCCATCCTGCTAAAATTTAACAGGGGTATTTCAGCGATTAACATTTATCGAGATACCAGAAACGAGTAAGAGGTAAAGAGACAACAAAGAGGAGGCGCGGATATATAGGAGTAGTCATATAAGACATACACATCCACACATAGAATCAATCGAAAATCGGGCAGCGTAACATCGTAGAAATTAAGGAAAAAGGACACACTAGGCGGCGCGCAGACCGCGGTAAGGATTACACGACGCGACATAGGTTCCACTATGTAAATCACGCCGCAAGAAAACTGTTGGCCATAGGAGTTAATGCCAGAGGACGTGCGGCTTGCCCAGAATGAGAATGGGATCCGTGGTCCGGGACCTGGGGTAGAACTCCTGCGACACGACTCAATGAATGGGGAAGCGCCAAAACGCTGGGTGGAATCAAGAGAACGTGGTCCTAATGTCAGAGTTTTTAAAACTTACCAGCAAGGATAAGAGAGCAGATTCCCAGAGCATAGGTAAGGAGAAAAGGATCCTAATACCATAGATATCACACGTAGTGACATCGATGTGGGCCCGTAAGCCAAACATTAAGTTAGCAAAATAGTATTTCAAAGTCTAGACTCAACTTCGACCAGGTAGTGGTGGGGTGGCTTCCTACAGGCAGTCGGCTCTGATACCAACTTGTGACGCCCCCAAAATCAATCCGTGTACAGTAATCATACACGTAGGGTACACGACTGAGATTAGGGTGCCACGGTGAGGATATCACAGCAGAACACTAAACACAAAAGGATAAACCAATATGTTACAATAAAGGGGGGGGGGTCACGCGGACCCGAATACATAAGTTATACAAGCCATAATATCTGAGTACAGACATAGTTAGTCAAGTTTTGCCTTAAGAAGGCTAGCACAAATAACATCAGAGATACAGATCGAAAAGGCAAGGTCTCCTGTCTAGGAGCCTCCGAAACTACTCCTGGTCCTGGTCAGCGGGGGTCTTGACGTAGTAGTATCTGCCTCCGGGGTACTCCTGCTCCTGGACTCCAACGTCGACTGCAGCGGCCGATCAGACAAAACATAAAGGGGGAAATAAAGCAAAGGTGAGTATCTAGCATACCCGCGAGTCTTACGTCCTCTACTAAGCATTATGCATTGTATCAAATGGAAAGGGGAGGTTGTATATAGTGGACTGCAAGATAGAAATCAGAATAATGATAAGAAGCTAGGCCTATCGAAGACTAGCATCTTTTGACGATGTCTTGCAGCATGAGAAGAGAAACAACCAACAGTTATATAAAGCATAAAGTAACAATGAAGCAGAAGTTGCTGCATTGAATAATATAAGTTGTAATGAGTAATAATAATAATGCCTCCGAGTTCCCCTCCTCGACTTCCCTGCGAGGAAGAAAACCCGGAACCATACAGTTTAATAGTAATATTTTGTAGTGGTAAGATCCAGCTTTAGCATAAAGCGTCCTGTTAACGTGGAAACGGCAATTCAAATAGATTAAACTCCCTGCAGGGGTGCACTACTGTTCAGCCTGCACGCTCGGATCTCCATGGTGGCGTACACCTTGTTAGGGAATGCCCCACCGAGGCTATCCGACACATCGCAGTTCATCCTAGGCTCAGCAGAGAGGTCATCCGCCGGACTATATCCTATGCGCCAAGGGGTCTAGGTCCCTCACCCTTGCACGCTCCTGCACGGTACGAGACTGGCCGGTGAAGCAAAAGCAAATCCAAAACACACCTGCTGCAGCAAAGAAGACAAGACCGCTTCCCGGCTATCAGCCCGTGGTACTGCTGATGTCTGAAGAGCTTTCGGACAAACTACGACACAGGGGAACCCATAACTCCTTATCCCACGTGAAGGTAGTGCGTACAAACCAACAGGTCTCTCAAGTCATCCGCCGAACCATTTAGCATTTTAATATTATCTCGCAGACAACCGTTATCGCTGTCTGACTAACAACACAACGGACAACGAACATCAACAAGGCCCACCGGTAACGTCGGGGCCTGCCCTGTCGTCCCGTCAAAGCGCGCGGTTACCGACAAGGTGAACCGTCTCCTTACCTTGTCTCGCGTATGGTCTTGGTAGAGCTCGACTTTTTCGTGGTTTGGTAACTCTCGCGAGATACGAGCAGGGGCCAAGCACGCCAGTAACGTCGGCCGTACCCTCCCTGTCGCTCCCGACAATATACCGCTCGCGGGCACCGTTGGATCGCCCGACTCTTACCTTTAAGGACACCAGTTGATTCGAGTGCCTACCATTAAGTGAAACTAGGAGGAATCACCCTCGATGGCACACTTAACGAGGTTCGACAGAGACATCAGCGGAATGAACTAAAGAGGAATATTCTCGTATCACCCCGATGGTGCCGAGACACCAGCGGGATGAACTAAAGAGGAATACCCTCGTATCATCCCAGTGATACTACGCTAATGAGCCAACGAGAGTGAATTACGAGTCAGTCCCCTCGTAAGTCAAACTTGAAGCGACTCGGCAGAGTCTCGCCGTTGTAGGTTCCCTAGGGCGTCTACATTGATCCGTGCCTGTTGTAGTTGTATATATTTTGTATCCGCGTCACTCCCCTGAGTGGCCACGGCCCGCTATCTAATCCTAGCTAACAATGCGCAGGGCTCACTGCTGAATATAATATATAGATATAGCAGGCAGCATAGGATAAGGAAGGTACAACAAGGGGCGACAAAAATCAGGCTATGCAATTGAATAGGATTGTAACGTAGCAGCAGCAGTAACAATGCCTAGTGCAAGAAAGTACGGAAAGGTAGGCGATATCTGGGGAAGAGAATGGCTTTGCTTGCCTGGAAGCTCGGCGGTAGGGGTAGGGTCGTCGACGAAGTAGTCGTACCCGGCAGCGGTGTAGTCGACAATGGCAGTGGGGTCTACCGGAGAATAAGGGGGATAAACACAGTAAATACAAAGCAATCATCGCAAACAAATACATGGCATGACGTATGCAAAGTTAACGGTGTTCTAACGCAGTGCAATGCACGTTGCTCGGAGCGAGAATTCATCCGGGGATGAACTACCGGCTCCGGGTGATTACCGGACAGGGCGACCGGAGGGGGAAGGTATCATGCCGGAGGTGTCGTGGACATCCAACAAAGACAAGGGGGTGTATCCGTGTTAGTTGAACCATTCCGGACAACTTTCGTGTTCGGAATAAATTCATCCGGCAGGTTTTTACCGGCACCGGGAATTATCGACAGACAGCCCGGAGGGGGGTGTCGATGTTCGTTGCGTTAGAGGGGTGTGGTGGGTATACGGATAGCATATCCGTATTTATTATATTTTTTGATCAATTTTCATGTATAAAGTTTTTGAATCTGACTTACGGTTTAAAAGATATTTAAATTCAAAGTTTTAATCAATTTTAAATCATTTTCTAAATTTAATTTATTACTTAAATTCAACATTATCCAGAACAGGGGTTTGACTGGTCAAATTGACATGGGGGTCCCACATGTCAGTGACCCAATTCTGATAAAACATTTTTATTAATAAAAACAGAGTCAGGGCCCACATGTCATAAACAGTGATAATAAATTGATTTATTAAAACTAAATATTCCAGAGGGCCCACATGTCATACTCTTATTTAAAGCAAAATCATTTCAATTATTAATCTGACAGTGGGACCCATGTGTAAGTGTAACAGTGCTAAATATTTGTTAATTTTATTTCTAATTGGCCAGGGCCCACTTGTAAGTCTCACGGGGGGTTTTATCTCAGTTTTTTTTAGCAGGGGGTTAGGGGCTAATCCCTCTGGGTGGGTCCTAGAGGTCAGTGGCACACCCCACTGGGATTAGCCCAGCGCTGGCGGTTAACCACCATGAACGTCGGCGCGAGGCAGAGCACGCCGGCGAGGGGCGTGTGCTCGCCTCCCTCGACCAAATGATGCACGAGGAGGCGGAATGGAGCGCGGGAAGAGCCGCGCGTCGACCCACTGCGGTGGCCGCAGTTGGGGCGGTCGGGGCTGGACGGTGTGGCGACAAGCAGCGGCTGCCGGAGCACAACACGGACGGAGACGGCGGCCGGAGCTACGGTTTCGAGCGCGAGATGGGGGAAAACAAGCGCGTGCTCATCGTGAAGCTTGTAGGGGTCTCGGGGTAGGCTGGGGAAGCTCGAGCCAGGCGAATCGACGGCGGCGGCGCGGTGGCCGACGGTGAGCAAGAAGGGGTGCGCGCATTCCACTGGGATCCTCGGGTCGATTGTGTGCACAGGGAGACACAGACGAACACGGCGCACACCCAGGACACGGAGGCGAGGCACGGGGAGCACCGTGGCCGCGAGCACCACGGCGGCGTGGCCACGGCCGCGCGGGCGAGGTCAGTCCATAGAGGGGGAGGGGAAATTGGAGGGTGGCGGCTAGGGTTTCCAAGCGGGCTCGGGGGTGGCCTCGGGGTACTTGACCCCGCCGGCAGCCGCCGGATAGCTGCCACAGCAGCAAGGCTGCGGCCTGGCCGCGCGATGGGCGCCACGCCTCCCCTGTACGGAGGTTGAAGAAGGGGGGGCGTGGGCTGGGCTGGTGGCCCAGGGGGGAAAGTGGGTGGGCTTGCCCACGCGCGGTAGATTGGGTTTTCTTTTCTTTTCTTTTTTATTCTTTTGTATTTTCTCTTTGCATTTAATTTAGTCACTTAGTCAATTTTGTAAAATGTCGAATGTGTCCCATAATTTAGTAATTACCATAGGTTACTGCCACAAAAATGTTGGGCAATATTAAAAGTCATTTAATATTTAAATTAAATATTAAATGGTTTATATAGGGTTTTTGGCCACTGTTTTGATTTATTTGAATTAATTTAGAGACTCATAAAATCCGCAAATTGGTGTATCATGGTCCACAGAATATTTGTGATTTAACAAAATTGGTTTCATAATTTTTGGACAATGTTTTATTTCCACTTAATTTTAATAGCAACCAAAAAGGTATTTTGGGTTTGTTTGAATTCAAAGATGAACAAGGCATGATCAAAGGTGATTAGAGGCTTGCTAATCACAGAGAATTATATTAACAAAAGTTTTACAGATGCCTGACACTGAGGGTGTTACAGGAAACTACTCACGGCACATCCGGGAAGCGTCCATGGTGGAGGGGAAGCTCCCGGAGGTCGATCCTCCCTCCGGCAGGGTGCCGGGAAGAGGTCTGGTGGTGGTCCCGGTCTTGGAAGCGCGGCGGCGGCGGAACAGAGGCGAGATCGCGAAAAAGGGTTCTGTCTTCGGAATTTCCACCTCACGGGAGATATATAGGAGAAGGGGGCAGCCAGGGGGCACAAGGGGTCCACGCGCCTGACGAGGGGGTGACCCCACGACTCCTGCGTGTGAGGATACCTGGTGCGTATGAAGACAGAAGGCCTGCTGGAAGCCTCGACAGGCCCACGACTGGTCCACTCAAGGCACCAACGTAGGAGTCCGCGACCAACATGGAAGGCAAGACTTGGCGTCCAAGGCAAAACTAGATTAGGCAATCGTCCCTGTAATCTGAGACGGACTCCCCGAGACCCAGCCTAGTATATAAAGGCTGGGAGGGGTGACGGCTCAGGACATCCAATTTACAATCAACACCTCTGGTCTTGCGCGAACTTGCCTAGACTCCCACTGTAATGGCCCCCTCGTATAATATAATCGAGCAGGAAGTGCTTCTCCTGCTAGCCGATGAGTATCGCCAACCTATTCTCTCTACGATCTAACCCAGGGTCCCTGACCATGGGATTTGCCGAGGCTGATCTTCGTCAATTGGCGCGGACTATGGGGACTACACAGGTTGGAGTTACGATCTCGGAGGTCCCATCTCCAGCAAGTCGCAACTCAAGGACTCGAACAAGATACAGCCCACTCGAGGAATTCAAATTCATCGCAAACCTCTCCATCGCTCCACCAGGACCACTCGGCCCGCAGCTGGACCAAGTCCAATATTTTGGCGACTATCAAAGTCGCCATCGACGGAAAAGAACTCGGCGAACCAGAAGTCGAGCACAAGCCACGATCGCGAAGCCAACCAGAACGCTGGAACAAGCACAAGCATTCTACGCAGGAATCCCACTCGAGGAGTCGCAACATGTGACAGAAGCCTCGCCAGCCACTCGAAGACCCGCCACCACCCATACACCCGCCGCGGAACAGGACAGCAACTCCGAAACCCAGACCGGCGAGTACTACGATCCATGATCGAAGACCAGGCGAATTCGCCAAATTCATCCAGAACCACTCGATCAACGGCGGAATATAAATCGACCCAATGTTCCACTCCCGCTCAGAAGACCACTCGCAGTCGTTCCAAGTTATGCGAAGAAGAAGGCGCGCCGGCTCAAGCAAGCTCTCAGCCAAAGAACAACTGGATGGACTGTGTACAATCCATTGTTTGGAGGACGACTGGGGACGCCTTCGAGCAAGCCACACCCTAAGAGAGTGTCGTCTATTCCCTGAACTCTCCAACAGTCTCAAGGAGGAGAAGCAGCGCAAAACAAAACGGACCCGAGGAACTGAGCAGTCGCCAGCACCAAATACGGAAGAGCAATATCCCACGTCCCACGGACGAGTCTGCATGATCCAAGAAGGGCGACCCTCCAAAGCAAAACAAGACGCCCACACACTGCAGACCCGAGCAGCCGAGGGCCTCCAAACAGCAGAAATCTACCAACTGTATGGCGCAGAAACTAACATCACCTTCTCTCAAAGCGACCACCCAACCGCAATTCCAAGACTAGGACACGCACCACTGGTGCTCAACGCTCAGATCGGTGGCTACGACATGGACAGAATCTTCATGGATGGAGGCAACAACTTAAACATAATCTTCACCAGCACCCTGCACAAGATGCTGATCCCACGGTCAGTCTGGAAGAAATCAGGTGTCTCAATCTACGACGTAGTCCCAAGAGAAGCAGTCGCCTCCCTCGGAGCAATCGAGCTCGATGTCATCTTCGGCAGCAAGGGCAACTTCGCAAGAAAAGTCCTCGAGTTCGAAGTACTCGACTGGCAGTCCCAATACCACGCCATACTAGGACGACCCGCATTCGCACAATTCATGGCGGTCCCGCATTACGCATACCTCAAGCTCAAGATGCCAGGACCCTCAGGGGTCATCACGGTCAATGGAAGCTTCATAAAATTAGACCAGTGTGACCGTGATTTTCATGAAGTTTCTGACACGTTTGGAGCCCAGCAATAGCTCGAAGAGATAGCCATGGCAACAGACAGAAGCATATTTCCACTAGCAAGCAGAAGTGAGTCAAAAGAATTCAATCGCGACTTCAGCGTCGACAGCGACACAGTCACCCATGAAGTTCACCCAACGGACCCGAACAAGACGGTTCGAATCTACGCGCACCTCCCAGAAGAACAAGCAGCTGCCCTCATGGCCTTCCTCCGCCAAGAGTGGAAATTATTTGCCTCGTTCCCGGCTGACATGCCCGGAATACCACGAGAGTTTGCAGAACACGCGCTGCATATACGTCCAAACACCAAACCAGTAAAGCAGGCGTTGCGCCGATTCTCAGAACCCAAGCGCAGATCCATTGGAGAAGAGATTAATCGACTACTCGACGCGCAATTCATTCGAGAGACGAAGAAGGCCACCTGGATCGCAAGCCCAGTCTTGGTACCCAAAAAGGACACCGACGTACTACGGATGTGCGTCGACTACGGGCCCATCAACAAACATTGCCCGAAGGACCACTTTCCCCTGCCAAGGATAGACCAGATAATCGACTCCACCGTAGGATGTGACCTCCTATATTTCCTCGACGCCTACTCAGGATACAACCAAATCAGGATGAAAGAAGAAGATGAAGAACACACTCGTTCATCATCCCCTATGGTGTATTCTGCTACAAAACAATGCCTTTTGGATTAAAAAATGTCGGAGCCACGTACCAACGGATGATGCAAGCGTGCCTGAGAGATCAAATCGGCAGAAACGCCCAAGTCTATGTCGACGACATCGTCATCAAAACACACAGCGCAGGCACACTACTCGACGACCTTCGTGAAACCTTCGCCGCTCTCAACAAATACAGAATCAAGCTCAACCCAAAAAAGTGCGTGTTCGGCGTCTGAGCCGGAAAATTACTCGGGTACATGGTTTCCGCTCGAGGAGTCGAAGCAAACCCTGAAAAAGTCCAAGCAATCGCCAAGATGCAAGAACCAGTCAACACCGAGGCGTACAGCAACTCACAGGAAAACTCGCAGCACTGAGCCGCTTCATAGCAGGCTGGGAGAAAGGACTCTCCATTCTACCAGACCTAAAGATAGCCCGCTGGGAGTGGACTGGGGAATCTCGCAACGCATTCGCGGACATAAAGAAGACCCTCTCAACACCACCAATCCTGGCGGTGCCCAAGGAGCAAGAACCACTCTACCTCTACATAGCGGCACGCAGCAGCGTAGTCAGCATGACGCTCGTCGTCGAGCACATGGAAGAAGGCAAAATCCAGAGCATCAAAGGCCAATCTACTACCTAAGCATGCTCCTCAAAAAATCTCAGCAGCGGTACCCACACTACCAGAAGCTCGTATACGCCACCGTCATGACGTCAAGGAAAGTAACACATTACTTCGACGAGCACCACATCACGATCGTGAGTAGCGCACCACTCGCGGACATCCTCAACAATCCTGGAGCAACTGGAAGAATCGCCGAATGGAACATCAAGATCAGCCCCCGCGATCTACAATCCAAGCACCCAACGGCGATCAAAGCCCAAGTACTCCCAGATTTTCTGGTCGAGTGGGCAGAAGTGCAAACACCAGGCCCCCCAGACCTGTCCAACTCATGGACAATGTTCTTCGACGGGTCAAAAAGACAGCAAGGAGCAGGAGCAGGCATCGTTCTAATCTCCCCAAAAGGATCCAAACTCAGATATGTACTTTAGATCAACTTCAGCAATGCCTCAAACAACGAGGCAGAATACGAGGCACTACTCCATGGCATGCGCATGGCGAAAGCTTGCGGCGCCACTCGCCTCTCCATCTACGGCGACTCCAACCTCGTCGTCCAGCAGGCAATGAGAGACTGTGAAGCAGTCGCAGAAAACATGATGTCTTACCAGAAGCTCTACAACACCCTGGAAGGAGGATTCGACGGCTGCGAGCTAAACTACATCCCCAGAGCAAATAACACAGAAGCAGACGAGCTCGCAAACATTGGATCAACCCGAGGACCCGTCCCCCCAGGCGTTTCCCTAGAAAGCATCAGCCAGAGGTCAATCAAAACCAAGGCACCCGCATCGGAGGCAGTCGCAAAGGACGACGACGCAAATGAACCAGCACAAGTAGTGGTGGCGAACCCAACAGACGACGCAGGCAACGAAGCACCGAAGAAGCAGAACCAGCCGCACCAGAAGGCCCAGCTTGGACAAAGCAGCTTCTTCGATTCTTATTCGAAGGCACCTTACCACAAGACGTTGCAGAAGCCCGACGCATGAGCCGATGATCTAAAGCGTTCACAGTAATCAACGGACAGTTCTACAAGCGCGGCATCTCTCAGGTCCTACAAAAGTGCATCGGGGAGGAAGACGGCAAGGCCCTATTGATCGAGATCCACGAAGGCACTTGCGGGCACCACGCGAGCAGTCGCGCACTCGTGGCCAAATCCTTTCGAACAGGGTTCTACTGGACAACCACAATGAAAAATGCGGAAGACATCGTACGACGCTGCATCTCCTGCCAAAAATTCGCCAGCAGGCCGCACGCCCCAGCATCAGAACTCAAAACCATACCACTATCCTGGCCGTTCGCCACCTGGGGACTCGATATGGTGGGGCCACTCAAGAAATCTTCAAAAGGAGGCCGAACACATCTACTAGTAGCAGTAAACAAGTTCACCAAGTGGATCGAGGCGGTGCCAATCACCAGCTCAACAGCCCTCACGGCAGTTAACTTCATCAAGTCCATCATCTTCAGATTCGGCGTACCCCATAACATCATCACAGATAACGGCACAAACTTCACAGTGACAGAATTTCAAAACTTCTGCCAAGATCTGGGCATCAAAATCTACTACGCGTCAGTCGTGCACCCACAATCTAACGACCAGGTGGAGAAAGCAAACGGTTTAGTGTGCGGAGAAATAAAAAGTGGCTCCTCGCACCACTCGAACAAGCTGTAGGCAACTGGATAGAAGAACTCCCCGTAGTCCCGTGGAGCTTGCGCACTACCCCCAACACCTCAACCCAGTACACACCCTTCTTCATGGTGTACGAAGCAAAAGCGGTACTACCGCACGACCTAAAGTTTGGAGCCCCCCGAATCTCAGGATACGAGGAAGAAGAGGCAGAAGAAGCGCTCCAGGATGATAAATACACCGCAGATGAAGCAAGGGGCACAACCATAGCAAGGTTAGAAGGATACCAGGACAAACTACGCACATACCAAAGCAGTCGCCTGCGGACTAGAACTTTCCGCAAAGGAGATCTCGTCCTGCGACTAATACAAGAAAAAGTGCACAAACTTGCCCCGCAGTGGGAAGGACCCTTCGTAATCTCCGAGGTCATAGGAGGAGGCGCATACAGGCTGAAGAATCTAAAGACTGACGAAGACGTGGGAAACCTGTGGAACGTGGCAAACTTGCGCCTGTTCTACCCATAGTCTACTCATAAGCCCCAGCAGGAGTATCAGCAGCAGCATCGATTGGCAGCTCATGTAAAAACTCACAAGCAATAAAAGGTGTTGCCCAAATAATACCACTAAAATCACTTGGGGGCTCGAGCACAAACTCCCCCCCCCCCCGAGAGACGCTATCTTCGCTTACGCGATGCTACCTTAAAGCACTCGGGGGCTCGAGCACAAACTCCCCCCGAGAGACGCTATCCTCGCTTACGCGACGCTACCTAAAAGCACTCGGGGGCTCGAGCACAAACTCCCCCCGAGAGACGCTATCTTCTCTTACGCGACGCTACCTAAAAGCACTCGGGGGCTTGAGCACAAACTCCCCCCGAGAGACGCTATCTTCGCTTACGCGACGCTACCTAAAGCACTCGGGGGCTCGAGCACAAACTCCCCCCGAGAGACGATATCTTCGCTTACGCGACGCTACCTAAAAGCACTCGGGGGCTAGAGCACAAACTCCCCCCCCCCCGAGAGACGCTATCTTCGCTCACGCGACGCTACAGAAAAGAACTCGGAGGCTAGAACGCACACCCCCTCCCCCCCGACGGACAAGATATTCTGCTTACACGTCCACAAAAAAACTTATTCAGGAACGCTTTAAAGATAAGTACAAAGCAAGACAGAAAAATTCCTTAGTCTTCACCGGATCAAAAAATGATCACCTAAAGACTCGGGGCTACTCCCATCAGGAGCGCTGCCGCGCACCCGATGAAAATTTGGAACAGCTAAGCAGCTACAAGAAAGGACGGTCCAGGTGAATAAAAACTCACAGGCTACGTCTGATTCTACAAATCAAACGCAGCCTTGGGGGCTACTCCCATCGGGAGCGCTGCCGCGCACCCGACAAACCTATACAAAGGAGTCGAGGACAATTCGTCATCACAAAAGGAGTCGAAGACAATTTCCTCATTACAAAGGAGTCGAAGACAATTTCTCATTACCAAGGAGTCGAAGACAATTTCTCATTACAAAAGAGTCGAAGACAATTTCTCATTACAAAGGAGTCGAAGACAATTTTCCATTACAAAGGAGTCGAGGACAGTTCTCATTACAAAAGGACTCGAGCAGCTACCAGACGGGTTACAATACCAATTATCCTGGGGAATTATAACTTCTACATGTGTACTCATGCTGAGATAATTGGCACTTTCGTCCAAACAACCTGACGAGCATCACCACAGACAAAGTAGCAACTAAGCCTGCGAAGAAGCAAGTCGCCGCCCTCCAGTTCTACAAGGTGCCTCGCCTACTGACGCACCCGCTTGACGTCCAGCTCATCCTTAGAACTAGAAGAGCAAGCACCACCAGCCGAGGAGTCGACAGAAGATGAAGTCACAGGAGAAGCAGGCGAACCACCCCTCGACCCATCAGAACTGTCACTGCTTGTTTCCTCCCAGTATGGATCCAGACGATTGCCATCGGCATCAAACGCACGAACAATGAGGGTATCTTCACCATCAAAACGACAGCAAAGACTATCCCCGTCACGCAAGTTTAGCTGCTGTGAAAACGACCTCCAGCCAGCATCAAGAAAAATCAAGAAGGAGTCATCAACAGAAAGCTCAACCCAAGCAGGAGGCCGAGCGCACCCCTGAAGCCGAAGCCACAGACCCCTCAGATTAAGCTCAGAAATCATAGCGCCAAACACCCTCGTCCGCACAAGACGAAGAGGGCATCATCGCAGCTCCACGGCGCCCACCACGAGAAGAGCGAGGGGTACGGCCACCACGACAACGCCGACCACGACCTCGGCCAGAAGCACCACCACCCCGCTTGGGAGCCATAGGAAGAAGAAGAAGATAGGATAAGAACGGGTGACCAAGACCAGGCAATAAAGCAATGGGTATTTATAGCGCAGCCCAGGGGAAAACCAGGAAAAAATACAGAAGCCCAGGAGGCGCCATCATTAAATCAAAGACCAAACACGTCAGGCATTACGAATTCCAAGACAAGATGCCTTCACACGGTCAGCAATTTTAAAGGACGCGTCAAATCTCGACTGTTTCCCATACACACCTTGGAAATCCAACGGGCACCAGGCAGCACGGCGTCCAAGTCATCATTATGGCTGGCCAGGAGACGCGACGGATCGAAGACCAAGCATCATCATAGGTCACCAAATAGCATGACAACGCCTATCAACGCGACATCCCAAGAAGGACGGATCAAGATAAAAACAATTGGAAAAAACAAAATACTGGCAAAGGTTACCTATCTCTCAGTGCCAATTACTCCCATCGGGAGTACCTTTATTCGAGTTCGGGTGCTCCCTCACCCAGAAGGCAAAGGAGTGCTCGAGTGACCACTCGCACCAGTTGAATTCACAGCGACTACAGAGTTTCGGGTGCTCCCTCACCCAGAAGAAAAAACACGTGCGCGAGTGACCACTCGCATTAGCAGAAACAACGTACCTTCAGAGTTCGGGTGCTCCCTCACCCTGAAGAAAGTAAAACATCCGAGTGACTACTCGCAAAAACTACGCAAAGTATTCGACAATATGATCTACTCGCGCATTCAACGACTTCTCGAGTGGGAGCTTTCTTATTTTCCTCACCTGAGTTCGCAAAAACTCCGCGAGTGACTACTAACAGCTCACTTGATCGTTTATTCCAAGTGGGTGCATCGCTAATTAGGCTCCGCGCTTCTATAAAAATGATGCCTAGGCAGCGACTTGCTGTACCCAGATGCCACGCAAGCTTAGCGTGTAGGTAGGACCCCGCTGCACAGACGGCCGGGCCGGGACTTGCCACAGCGCGACTTCATTCCCGACATTTTCCATGCGCTCGCATGATTGAGAGATGAGTTGTCACAATCCTAGTTTGGTATGTCCTTTTATTACTAGAATAATTTCATCATGTTTAAATTTCCTTCTTTAATAAGTGGGGATTTGGAAAAGCCTCAAAAAGAATTTAAATAAATGCCAAGATAAAAATCTTTTCCCAAAAATCTTCTGAACTTTTTGAAAATCTCTATAAATGGGCATGATCACATTTCATGTGTTGTGGGTCCAACCTCATGCTCATGGAATTCTCAAAAATTCAAACAGGAGCTTGGAAATTAAATTTTAATCATATCTGAATTGGATTCAAATATTTTGAATTACCAAAAATCTCAAACAGTGGGAGTGGCTATTTATATGTCACATAAGTCCAAATAAAATGTTTGGAGATTTTATAAAAATGTTTGGGTATTTTTATCCAAAACAAAACAAAGAAACAGAAAACAATGAAAGAAAAAGAGAGGAAACCTACCCCACTTACCTCCTCGGCCCAGCCTGGAAGGCCCAGCCCAAAAGGGCATGGTCGTCTTCTTCCTCAGGCAGCCAGGCGCAGTGCTGCGTGGCGAGCATGCCGCAGCGCGCCCGGCCACCTCCTGCTTTCCCCTGTCCTAGCCCTTCGCCACTGGACGCCTGGAGACGTCCCACGCCGTCCTCATCCATTTTCCCCACTCCCTTCTCTCTCTCTCTCGCCGTGTTCAAATTGAAGCCGACGGGAACCAGAGCAGGCCGCTATGGAGACTCACGGCCACCGCGTGCCATAGCCCAGAGGAGGTTGTCCAGACCGCGCTACGCAATCGCCTTCATCCTCGAGTAGAAGATCGCGAGCCTATACGCCCCAAGGCCACGCCAGCGTCTTCGTCTCCATCTCCGGCTGCTGTGGCTTCCTCCATCAAATTTGCAGCCACCGCAGCTCCTCCGCCCCTCCTGTATACGCCAGTGCGATCACGGTGAGCATGCACTCATTTACCCCTAACCCCGACCCCTATCGTGGCCTGATTCGCCGTGGCCACTGAGTAGAGCTCCGGTCGCCGCGCCTCTCGACGCCGGCGAGGCCTCCGTCCACCTCTGCTCCTCCCGTGTGCCCCGCTGGAACCACGCTTGAGAGGGCTCCCCTCTGGCGCCCTTTGTGAAGCCAGCCGTGGCCGGGATGCCCTCTCCGGTGAGGCGCCGTCGTCCTTGGTGACGTCGGCGTCAAGCCGCCGGCCACTTAGGCCTAACCCCCCCCCCCTCCCTAATCACCCCCTGGGCCACTGACACTGGGCCCAGGCCGCTAATTAAATGTGGTTTAATTTAAACAGAGAGGGATTTAATCCCCCTCTCACTAACCAGTAGGCCCCTGCTGTCAGGCCACCCCCACGTCATGCTGACGCAGGCATGACGCAGTAAAGCTTAAATCATTTAATTTAATCGGAAAAAGCAAAAAATATTCAAAACTTTGAAATTGAATAACTTTTAAACCATAAATCCAAATCAAACAAATAATATATGAAAAAATATCAGAAAAATGCAAGGAATCCAAATATGCATCTTTCAAGCATGAAAATATAGTTTACAAAGATCAAACAGTAGAAAATGCAATTTGGACACATTTGAATAATCATTTGGAGTTTGAATTTGGAATTCTTTTCCAAATATACTTCAATTAACATGTTGTAACTTGAACATAGAGCACATCAGTACCATGCCATGCTATGTTATGCATTTTTTTTAGCATTGCAATGTGATGTTTACATTGTTGTTGTCTTGGTGTTTGCCTTTTCTCGATAGATTCTTTGCCGGACGTAGTTTCCGACTACTCTGAAGAGTGACACCTCGTGATTGTCAACAATGCAAGCAAACCCCATTGATCATGTATATATAAACCCATTTCCCTCTTGTTCTCTTATGCATGATTAGGTGATTCACATGTTACCGTTCTACCGCTAGTTGAACCCATCCTTTGCATGACCTATCATTGCTGCCACAGTATTAAGCAAACCTCAACCTAGCAGATCCAGGATTGTTTGTGTTCATCATGTGGCCCTTCATCCATATTATGCTATGCTAGAGTTGTTTGCAATGAAGATGATCCATCTAGGTGATGTATCGGGATGGTAGAGAACAATGCAACATAATGGTAATGTGTTGGTGAAGTCACCCTAACAAAGGTGAATAATGAGAGGCTGTGTAGGATTACACAGTGGGTTGTCTCATTTACACTGCCTTAGGCCCCGAGTTCTCGTGTTGTGATCCAAGACAAGAGTACTTCCACATGCAGGTCTATGGGACCCCGTTTGCCTACTAACTCCCCCCGACTATGGTCCAGGATTCACATGGGTTATTGCTTCTTCGATTTGATTTTGTGCCAGAGTGGGAGGAGATGCACGGTTACTTTGTAGCACGGTTTTATACGAGCGCAGTACCATCCGTCGAGGTGGGCTTGTCGGACCGTCCATACAACGTTTGAGTCCCGAATGGAAACCCCGGGCGAATTTCTCATTGGGGTACATACTCAAATAGGCGATCCCCTGGACTAGAGTCGGAGCCGTGAGGTAAGCGCCTTGGTGTTTATCCTTGTCCGACATCCGTTTGAAGGATGACGAGTCACGGGCGGTAAGTGATGACACGTGTGTGAAGCATACACCCCTGCAGGGTAATGATCTATTCGAATAGCCGTGTCCGCGGTTATGGACTACTTGGAGACCTTTAATTGATTATTAGACAACTCAAATGGATACTCTAAAATTGCCAAGATAAGTGTGAGTGCTATGGGTTTCTTCCTCGTGGGGAAGTCGAGGAGGAATCCGTGGTGGTGTATTGATGCGGTGATCAAGATTAGATGGACTCGTGTGCGCCTCTCATCTCAACTCTATGTAGTCGTAGTACATGATAGCCAAGTCAAAGATTTATGCATTACAACCCCACTTTCCTTTACCTTGATACCTGAGCATGAGTAGTATAGTTCTGATGTAAGTCTTGCTGAGTACGATTTTGTACTCACGTTTGCTTATTCTATGTTTTAGAGAGGAGACCACTGACCCTGATGGTGGCCTCTACCTCGAGCTCGACGCTGACTAAGTCGTATAGTTCCAGACAATATCCTGGTTCCTTTGGAGGGTCGTTGTATTTTCTTTCAGGCTTCTTAAGCCATTTTCTAACCTTGTCTTTACTAAGACATAATTTGCTTCTGTTGTTGCTTGATGTAATGTTGGATCACAGTCATGTGATCTCAGCTTGTAATACAACTACTATGTCTGCTCAGTTTAGCAGATGCAATAAAGTCTATGAGTTTATAGAGTTCATGTTGTGTTACCTGCTATTTACACTTGGCATGCATGTTGCATGTATGTTTATATCGTGCATGTCATGTGTGGGGTTCGATAGCTTAGTTGTGATCTCACCGGCGGTCTTTCTTACACCAAGTAGCCCTGAGATGTGCGCAACTTGGGGCATCGCGATGCGATTGCTCGTGACTCCGTCACGTGACACACTTTGTTGTACGATCGAGCCCGCCCTAGACCCCGACTAAGTAATCGGGCTGGAGTCTGTTTATGTAAGTGTTATGATTCAATCGATAATATGGTTGAGGCGACTTGTCTATGAGTATGGGATTTACCCACCCATAAGCATTTAGACTTGTGAGCGGACGATGAGGACCCATCTCAGTTGATCATCCGGGACTGGATGGGATGCCCCTCACGTTCGAGCTTTCCGAGAGTGTCTTGTACTTGGCCTTGTCTGCTTAGACAAGTGGGCATGGCTCTCGGCTCTCCATATGATTGAGTTGTGACTGGAATTACATATGCAAATTCCGGGTCCCGACATGAGCCGATAACGGACGCGTTAAGGCTATTTACGGGACCGGCAGCATTGATCCTATAAGACCTGCAGCGCCATGAACTTTGCTAGACACCGATTGTTCCCAAGTTCGTGTCGAGGGGCACATGCTTGATTGGGATACTGAGGTATTTTCCACTAGCGCAATTTACCAAGGCTCGACCAGTCGATTACCTTGGGCCCTTTCAGCTTAGCATCCCTCGAAATAAACATTTGTCATGGCTACAGCTACAAGCGACTCGCAGCCATGCTGCGCATATGAAAGTGAACGTGGATGAATTCGAGTCCCTGCGCGACTCTTCGAGTCCCCCAAGCACTCGGGGGCTACTGACGAGGGGGTGACCCCACGACTCCTGCTTGTGAGGATACCTGGTGCGTATGAAGACAGAAGGCCCGCTAGAAGCCTCGACAGGCCCATGACTGGTCCACTCAAGGCACCGACGTAGGAGTCCGCGACCAACATGGAAGGCAAGACTTGGCGTCCAAGGCAAAACTAGATTAGGCAATCGTCCCTGTAATCTGAGACGGACTCCCCGAGACCCAGCCTAGTATATAAAGGCTGGGAGCGGTGACGGCTCAGGACATCCAATCTACAATCAACACCTCTGGTCTTGCGCGAACTCGCCTAGACTCCCACTGTAATCGCCCCTCGTATAATATAATCGAGCAGGAAGTGCTTCTCCTGTTAGCCGACGAGTATCGCCAACTTGTTCTCTCTATGATCTAACCCAGGGTCCCTGACCATGGGATTTTCCGAGGTTGATCCTCGGCAGCGCCTCCCTGGCGCGGCCAAGCCCTAGGCCGCGCCAGGTGGCCGCCTGGGCCCTGGTGGGTCCCACCTTGTCCCCCTTCGGGACTCCGGAAGGTTCCTTCACGCTGAAAAAAAAATTCCCAAATTTTTGGAGCACTTTTAATATGGTGGAAAACTGAAATAGAAAAACAGCAGAAAATGGAAACTGGCACTGGGGTGCACTGAGTTAATAGGTTAGTCCAAATATGATCAAAAGTGTATCTAGATCATAGCAATATCACACAAAACATGCATGGAGCAAGCAGAAATTATCGATACGTTTGGGACGTATCAAATGTCAGCCTACCAGAAGCTTTACAACATCTTAGAAGGAGAATTCGATGGATGCGAGCTCAACTACATCTCCAGAGCAAACAACACAGAGGCAGACGAGCTCGCCAACATCGGGTCCACCCGAGGACCAGTCCCCCCAGGACTAACCTATTAACTCAGTGCATCTCAGTGCCAGTTCCTGTTTTCTTCTATTTTTGTATTTCGGGTTTTCCCATTACTTAAAGTGCCCAAAATATTCCGGGAAAAATATATAAAAAACTGCGATACAGAAGCTTCCAGACGCCCGAAGGGGGCCCAGGGGGGCCCCACCAGGGGTCCAGGCACCCTGGTGGTGCGACCCCACCCTAGGCCGCGCCTGGACTCCCTGGTCCACCTCTGTCTATCCCCCTTCGCCTATATTTACCTCTCGCCCCGAAACCCTCGAGGACAGAACCCTTTTTCGCGATCTTCCCTCTGTTCCGCCGCCGGAGCGCTTCCAAGATCGGGGCTGCTAGGAGACCCTGTCCTGGCACCCTGTCGGAGGGAGGATTGACCTCCGGGGGCTTCTCCACCACCATGGACGCTTTTCGGATGAGTCGTGAGTAGTCCACCTTGGACCACGGGTCCATGGTCAGTAGCTATGTGATGTCTTCTCTCCATCTTTGTTCTTCATTGTTTAGACCTTGTGAGCTGCCCTACATGATCACGGCACATATGTAATTTTCCTGCTGTTGCTATGTTGAGTTTGCTGGGATCTGATGGATTATCAGATTATGTTCAGATTGTGATGAGTAATATATTTGGTTTTTCTCCTTTTATATTTATGTTCTTGAGTAATTCTTGCATGTTCTCCGTTGCTTTTTATTGCTTTGGCCAAGTAGTAGATAGTAACTCCAAGAGGGAGTGTTATGCATGATTGTGGGTTCATGCCCCCCAATGATTAGCTTGAGTGACAGAAACATGAGTCTAGGGGATGTGTTGTTGCCACCAGGGGGAAAACAATGGTGCTTGTACTTGCGGGTGCAAGGATTGTTTACTTTACGCAAAGTTCTTTTAATGCAGTTGTGTGTTGCTTTGTGTTTCCCCTTGGGGTGGGGCTTGCAACTTAATACCAGCGAGATGTTCTGGATAGATATCTCAAGGTGGATGATTAGTGAGTAGATGCAGATGGATTTCGGTCTACTTGTCTTAGTGTACGGCCCATGCTTTTGAGCCTCTTCCTTTCTTTTGTAGCATAGTTAGCATTGCAGTGAATTTTAATCCTGTCAATTGCCCGGCTGTAATTTGTTCACCCCGCATAACTGTTTATCGTCTTTTGGGAGAGCGACATCACTAGTGAACTTCATGGGACCCCAGTCCATATTTCCACCACTGTTTGCACCCTCAATTTACTTAATGCTTTTACTTTCGTTGCATTTATCACTACTATCTACCCTTGAGTTTGACCCTTCGTAAACAACAAGGCCGGAGAGATTGACAACCTCTCTGTACTTGTTGGGAGCAAAGTTATCTGTTGATTTGTGCAGGTCCACATCAACTCTTGCGCTATCAATTTCTAGCGCCGTTGTCACCTACTTGTCGTCGTCGGAGTCCTACTGGGGACATAAACCTCGGTATCTTCACTAAGGGGAACTTGCTGTTGTGCTACATCTTAACCTTCCACTTGGGGTAACCAACGAGGGGCGAGAAGCCATCACCCATCCCCGCCCCTCTCCCTCTCCTTCTTCTTCTCTTTCTCTCTCCAGGTTGGACCAATGGATGTTGGTTGCGCCTCCCTTCCCTTATATTGGTCGTTAACGGCTTGGCGCAACTCTTGAGAGACGCGACTATGTGGTTGCCTAGCGGAGCTCTTAGGCGTCGTGTCCAGGGCGTGCGAGGTCGGCCGTGGATCGAGCTCCTTCGATCGTGCACCACAACTGCTCATCCTCACGATCAGCCTCCGCGGTGCGCGTGCACCACGTTGTATGTGTTGGTGTAGGCCCAAGCGCTCGTCGTCGAGTGCCTGGACGGTGGTGGCGGGGGCGAGGGGCTAATGGTACCATACGACAACCAGTGGTGCATGGACGTGCTCGACACCATCCTGGTGACACAGGGTGGCACCGCCATTGTTGAACGCGGCATGCAATGGGGATATACATTGCGGTATCTAGGTCCACCAGATCGGATGTCTACGCTCCACGAACTGCAAGCCAAACGACGTAGTGAAGAACCAAAGAAGAATTGCCTCAACGCCATCCTACACTGGTTGGTCTATTCTCCCGCCAAAAGATGGACTACACATCATAATATTAGAGCTTTGCATGGACTATATCGTGTAGCTTATCACATGTTTACATTTGTGTCGTGTATTCCACAACATAACACAATGGAGCGCGTCAAGACGCGCATCAGCCACTAGTATTGCAAGAGAACATGAGAACTGCCCCTACTCCATTTTATTCATAGAATTCTAGGGAATATGGCAACTGCACATGTTCTATTTTTCATATAATAGAAAACATTATTAATAGTGGTAGATGCAGAATTATACTTTGTAATTATATAACCAAGTGTAGTATAGTGACTTTAGAAGGGAGTTTCATATTGATGTGAACTTCACCAAATCTTCATTGGTCTATTCAACAAAAGTAAAACACAAAATATGTAGAAATCTCTCTACCTGATACAACACGGAAGGACAATGATCAAATCCACACATACATGGATACACAGTAAACTGCAAAGTGCACACCATGAGTAAAAGTGCCAACAAAATATTCTAAATACCTACTCCTAATATGTTTTCATTGTTGGCCACAGAGTAAACATAATCTAGGAAGATGGTCGAGCCCAGTTGAGGCAGAGGTCTAGGGAACTAACCATGGAATATCCTTTCCCCTTGTTTGTGCGGTACCCGGCAGACTAAATCGGCCAAAAATGTCGGGGCGACGGGGTCCACGACGATGCAATGTAGTTGAAAAAGTCAAAGAAGAATCATCAAATGAGAGGTGTTAGGCGAGGTGCACGGCAGTCTGATCATGAACCTTTAATGTCATCAGCCGACCACCACGTCATTGATCTTGGGCCGCGCTGGTGCATCCGCCTTCATGCCTATGACTCATGGATTGCTGGACAAGGGATAAAACGTGTTGCTGAGGGCTTGTTTCGATCTCCTCCCACTCCAAGCTTCTAAAAAATTCAGCCCGACCCTAAGTCGAGGCTATAGGGAATGGGATATGCTAGTGGCGCTAGCAAGGATGAAAGAAGGAAGGGGGTTGAAGCAGGGGGCAGTTGATGACATATGAGAAGTGGTCTGCCGATGTGAGGACAGTTGCGGTGGCGATGCACACACATACGTGAGATGTGGAGCTAGGTTTTAGTGGGACAATGAGGGTGAGGCAAAAAAAACGGCAGAGGAAGGATGAAAAAACCGATGGAGTCGGATGATGATAACAAAATTCAGTGGTGAAGGAACGCTCAAAAGGAGCGCGAATTGGGTGGTGAACGAAAATAAATATGAACAAAAATGCAACATAAAATGAAACCTTACATCTTTTCTAGGTATACTAGAGATAACTAGTCTAATACCCATGCGTTGCCACGGGATGATAAAATAAAAGTTATACAGAAAGATTGATATTTTGTGTTTTTTGTTTTATGAATGTTTGAATCGAGGATATTGTATATGCGGTGCCTAACTATCTAACAACCCTTTTTTTTATTTCCCCCTTGTTTTACATTAATCTTATTTGGTGTTTATCAAAACATGACCCACGATGTGATACATAATGATGTATTGTATAAAACAAAATGTTATAACCATGATATTTGGTATCCACTATTTCTCATAGCTTACACCATAACGTGATCATATTTGAAACGGGTGTGGCAAAGTGCCCTAGTCCTAACTTTCCTTTGACTAAACCCAAGATTTCGTACAGTCTTATGCTTGGATAAAATACATTGTAAAACTAACACACTTCATCAATCCAAAAACGTAATTTGTTGCCCCGTTGGCAAACAGAGGGAGGTTGTGTTGCTTTCAAAGAATCATATAGTATATTGGGTATTTGCAAGAATTAGGGTGACAATATGCGTTCGTCCGTCGAAGTGTTGGGATTAACCGCCGCCTTTCGAGTCATACGCTGGACATCGCTAGCCGCTGGTGACCCAAAGCCGTGGCCCAAAGTGCTGGTGACCCAAAGCAGTGGCCGCTGGCCGCGGATGCATATGCGTATTGCCGCTGCTTGTTGTCGCTGCTGCGACAACCTTTGCTTAGCAATACCGACATCAACTTTTACATAGTATAAAACAGGCTGTGTAATAATAGTTACGGTTGGGTGGCACACAAACCAGCTCGCCGGGAAACAAGACACTTAGACTGTTCTGCATTCACTAAGATGTGGTTTGGAAGCACCTCAATCGACCATGAATGCGATCACAAACAGAAAGCACGCATAGAGTTGATGATGTAGCCAATAATTAGATCTTAATAAGTGAGTCAACATAGAACACCTGACATATTGCATCTAGGAAACTATTCATCAGCAACTACCCAGGAATTTTTCAACGTTCAGGCCATGCCAGTTCTAGCCAATCCATGAACCATGACAGATAACAAGCAAGCCTCCCTTTTACTAATTTGCCCCGGTCGCTACATGTGTTTCCCCGGTGCCCCTGCAACCCGCACTGCGAGCAACGGACGACTTCCTTGGTGATTTGGTTAAGTCACCATGCCGCGGGCATGTTGTGTTCTTGTGATCAGCACCTCTGCAAAGCGAGCAAAACCTTGTCCGCTTCGCAGGCTGCTCGTACGGTGCCTTCTCTCTGCTGCTGCTCGGTCTACAAGCCTGACGCTTCTTTGATGGGGCGAACAATCGATGAACACACATATTCTCATGTTTGCAATCCTAGTTAGCAGTAATATCTTACCTCTTGGTCCATCTCCCTCCTGCATCCTCAGATTCGTTGACGCCTTCAGTTATGCCCTCTTCTTTAGAAACTCCATAAATTTACGGGTCGTCAGAATCAGCGACGCATGTGCTGTTCGCGTTCTCCCGTTGCTCGATTACATGGGAACCAACGTCTATAGGCGAACGGGAACCATAGTAAAGGGTCCCTCGGGGCAAATTAGTAAAAGGGAGGAAGATGGGAGAGGGATATACATAGTATATGAGCTAGTAATGTCCATAACAGAGCGAAAAATGCATAGTTAGAATTTAGAAATTACAATACTGACATATCCAGTGCCCAAACACTAAACAACACTGTTTTGCAGAGTTAAAAACTGGAAACTTAATAAGGTGAATTATTCTTAAATAATACAATCAGATTCGGATCAATGAGTGCCCCTCTGAGCCAAAGCTTAGTATTGAGAAAAGATTATGGAGACCTTGCAATGAAGAAAGAAGCTTACCCTTGCACGGTTGTCCTCAATTTTATCAAGTCTGCACACAAACTGCTGGGTGAGCCATGGGGCTTGAACAACTTGCGAAAGTAGAGAAGGGCGAAGTTCATGCCACCGTCGAAGAGGAGCAGGTCCGGCAAATCTTGGACCGCCGTCAGCGTTGTCCTTTCCTCTTATTCCAACGAAGACGGCGTCGTCCTCGGTACGGGAGCTGTGGTGGATGTAGTAGTTGGGAAGAGAGATGGGAAATGGCAGTAGCCTAGTAGCCGACCGGAGCGGCGGGACGCTGTCGAAGAGGAGCAAGTCCGGCGTGAGATTGGGCTGCGTTGCCCTCTCCTTCCTCGTCCTTGAACGACGATGGCACGCGATGAGCTTCGACCGCGTTGCCTTCTCCTGACACGGTCGATGACAGCAGCCTACCAGCCGGCCAGAGCGATGGTGGTGGAGGTAGTAGGAAGAAGAGATGAAGGACCCGGTGGGCGACGGATGGTCGTTGGAAGGGAGGGCGTCCAGTGGTATGGGATTGGGGGAGACCGGTAGAGAGATCTGGGCATGGGTATTACAGATTAGCACTTTGGCAGGTCGGGAAGTAGTGGAGAATGTGTGTGCTCTTGCGGTTTTCTGCTCTCTCGCTGTGGAACGTCGGTTTTCTCTTCGGGATGGTACGAGGGGCGGCGAGGTGGAGACGAGGTTGAACCATCACCACCACGACGACGACGCCAACGCCCTGTTCCCCTTTAATAGTAGAGATACTACACAAACAAAGTAAATTATTTTATTTACAAGAAACCAAGAAAAACAAAATGATTTTGTTTCAAGTTTGGAGACATGAACTACCTGCGGACACAGTCGCAATCAAAAGACCACTTCACATCTTTACTCCAATCCACCACCACCATCACCACTGGCTCACTGGCTACTCCCTCGGGAATGTCACTACGGTTTCCATGGCCTCGCAAACCTTAGCCGCCGGCGGAAGATCCCCCTGAGCGACCGATCCACCACGTCGCGGCGGCTGGGTCTGACTTCCCCATGAATCCGCTTTGCTGCATCGCGCCCGTATCGGTCGACTACGCCGCGGACTACCACCACCACCAACCCCGCATCCTCGCGGCCGCGAGACCACCTGCACCGCCAGAGGCGGCTCCGCCTCAGCCCCTGCCCCCTGTCGTTGTGGGGGTGCTGCACAAGTGGGTGAACTACGGGAAGGGGTGGCGGTCGAGGTGGTTCGTACTCGAGGACGGGGTCCTCTCCTACTACAAGCTCCGCGACGGCGGAGGGGAAAGCGGTGAATCGTCGGCGTCGAGAGCGGCGGCAAGGGTGATCGGGGAGGGTGACGTTCTGCGGCGGGACGCTGCAGCTGCGGGGAAGCAGTGGAAGCCCTTCGGGGATATACACCTCAAGGTACGCTACAATTCTGCTTGGCACGCGCTAGATTGGGTTTGTTCACACCTGGGGTTGCGCCATTGGGAAGTTAGATTGTTGAAGCACCATTTCTCTGGTAATGATTGGCCGAAGGAGTATTGTATTCCCAGTGGGCTAGATGGTGTTTAGAGCTGAAAAAGTGAGGGGCAGGTATTTTTAATCGTTTTGCTTTTTGCGATTGATGAGAAAGATGCTTGGTCAAAGTGGTCATATCCATGATTTTTTTTGCAAAAACAAAACAAATCAGTTTAGTGTTGAAATTTACCATTATTATGGGGTTATCCGAATGATTTGACGGAATGCTAGAGAGAAGATCAAGGCCAGCATTGCTTAAAAGTAAAATGAAAATTTCTGCTCTGGTGTTCAGGTTTCGTCGATCCGTGCAAGCAGATCGGATGATAAGAGGTTGTATATATTCAGTGGAACTAAGACATTACACTTGAGGTGTGAAACTGAGGAGGACAGGAATGCATGGCTAGAGGCTTTGTTGGTGGCGAAGGATTGCTTTCCGAGGTCGCTCATGACCAATGATCTTTCTCCTGTGGCTGATATTACGCTGTCCACTGAGAAGCTGAGGATGCGTCTGCTACATGAGGGACTGAATGAAACAGTAGTCAGTGAATGCGAGTCTATTATGATGACTGAGCTGCAGGAACTTCACAACCAGATGAAGTCTCAGCAGCAGCAGCACTCTGTTTTGGTAGACCGGCTCCGTCAGCTTGAGGTAACTTTCTATTTCTAGTTTTATTCATATATTTGAACAAAGGTTGACAATTGACAGCATAGTACATCATTTATTGCAGAATCTAAAATAATTTCCCGTGTTATGAAATTATGGATTAGTGGTAGAGGCATAGAGCATGCTTCAATTGTATAAGCTGCACATTGTTGCTAGCTGCCATAAAGTTCTATTTGTTTGGTAACTTTCTGTATTTTTTTTAAGTCTGAAATGACAACTTTTTGTAACATAATCTGAAGGACTAACATTGTTCAGTTATTTTGGTAGACAGAGAAAGTTGAGCTGGAGAGAACGGTTGTTCATGAAAGTAAAGAGAGGGAAGCACATGGCTATGTCAATGGCAGATACAGTGGTCAGTAGTTTCATCTTCATCCTACCATACCTTGCTGGTGATCCCACTTTTTCTTTGTCTTTCTAACCTGGTTCTGTATTTGGATAAAATTATTCTTACATCATCTGGTGATAAAATTATTCTTACATCCTACCATACCTTGCTTGTGATCACACTTATTGGTCTAGAGGATTATTTTTTGAGAAACCGGCATAGGCCTCCTGAGGCGCCTGTGCATAGCGGGCGGTTAAGGCGTGCTGATAATGTCAAGAGAGGTCGGGGGAGACCAAACTTGACTTGAGAGGAGTCCGTAAAGAGAGATCTGAAGGATTGGGTTATCACTAAAGATCTAGCTCTGGACAGGGGTGCGTGGAAGTTAGCTATCCACGTGCCAGAACCATGACTTGGTTTCGTTATCTTTTGGGTTTCAGCTCTAGCCTACCCCAACTTGTTTGGGACTGACAGGCTTTGTTGTTGTTGTAAACCGGCAGAAGCGCTGCCTTTTCATTAAGAGGGAAATATGTACAGAGTAGCATGTTTGCAGGCGGGTATGTGCTATTGGAGCGTAGCTAGCTTTCTCATTACGGTATTTGTTGCGTAACTAGCCAATGTCTCTCTTATGAGCATGGCCAACCACTTTTCTGCATTTATTATTGAACATTACATTAGATGTTCCTAAACTGAACAACAAACTAATATTAAACAACCCTAGATACTTCTAGACTAGTCTGGGTCATCTAGGAGACAACCAGACTCTTCCCACAAACAGACTCTTTTATTAGGACACATATACCCTGGATACTTCTAGACTAAGCTTAATAGATAAATGGACTCTAAGATGCCACAACATTATTCCCCCCTTGCAGTTATAGCTCGTTCTCGAGCTGTAGTTCATAGTGGATCTTCCTTGTCATTGCAATCATTTACTTCAAGGTAAAAAAGGCGTTGGCAAAAATGGCCTCTTGAGAATTTTCATCGCAGTTGAAACCCAGTCCTTTTCCCCTTCTTTCTGCAATCTCTGTAGCTGTCAATCGATGGACTGTGTGTTCTTCCCTAACAGGAATTTTAGCAATCCAGGAAGTACCTTGCTGCTGTTCAATAGGCTTGGATGACTTCTCAATGGAGGCCTTAGCTATGATGGTTGCTTTTTGCTCATATGCACATGCTAGGTTCATGGCCACTTGTATCAGAAGGGTTTTGAAGCTCTACATCGACTCGTAGCAGATCAGTTAACCCGGATGTGAAAATCTGAACCTGCTTTGGCATTGAGAGGGGTTCAACCCGACAAAGTAGTGCTTGAAACCTCTATGTAATCTACAACAGATCCTGTCTGTTTGAAGCGTGCCAGTTCTCCTGCTCAATTGGTCCGAATGGGAGGACTAAACCGTAGGTGACAACGTTTCTTGAAGCAAGTCCGTGAAGCGTGCCAGTCCTCGAATACAAATGCAACATACGCTAGTTAAGGTGGTCTGATAGAGACCGATCGTGCTACAAGACTATCCACTGCCCCCGCTCTTCCTTCACTGGTTTTGCTCCTCCCCTGGATCCGCCCCTTCTCTCTCCTCGAGCAAGCAAGGACTCCTCCGTTTGGTTGCAACAAAGCTCTGTTTTTTTTTGCGGGGGAACAAAGCTCTGTTGTTGTCAATGTTTAGGATATCGGTTGTTGTTGTTGTCAATGTTTAGGGTATCGGTTGTTGTTGTCAATGTTTAGGATATCGCTAACTGGTACCATATTGCTTAGGTGCTGGGTAGGGATTAATCGCCGAATCGACCATTAACTGAATTTATCGGGAGGTTAACTAGGGCTGTATCTTTATATCCTAGGCTATATATCAACATGCAATGTACTAAGTGTTTAAATATGCAATCCTAGGTTACATAGCAACAAGGAGAATTGTTGCCTTGATGTTCTTGTGATGTTGCATCAGTTCTAGAAGGCAATAAACCTGAACACTGAAAAGTTGGGAGGGAACGGGCCAAATTTGGGCTAAAAAATGCCTAGCAGTTAATTGGCCCAGCCGATAATTTGGCCTGACAGCTGATAAATTGCCCTCCTAAAAAAACCTAATAAATTGGCTTGCCAGACAAATTAACTGGACCTACCAGTTAATGGCTCGAATATCATGTTCTTGTATCGGGAGGGGTCTGAATAGCAGTTAACTGACCTTATCGGTAGTTAACTGACCTATATTTGGAACAGTGGTTGTTGTTGTTGTTGTTGTTGTTGTTGTTGAGTACTACAGTACCATGTCGATTAGTCCAACAGCAGTCTAGACTAGTCATGATTACTCTATGAGTCTCGGCTTGACTCGTCGACTTCTTGGAGGCATGTAATATACCATTGGAAAGTTGTGGACAAGGCGGTCATATTCTATGTAGAACATTTTTGCATTATCCTTACGCTTTAAGAGCAGATTTGAAAACAACCGATTTCTCGTATTAAAAGATGTAAATTGTATTTTTTACCGCATTTTCAAAAGGTTTGTCGAAGTGATGCAAATTATATGGCTGCAAATGTGCTCCTTTTTTGTATATGAAGTTTTCATAAATAAAGTTAAAGTAATTTGAGAAATTGCTCTATTTGTATACCAAACGATCGAGAATGTAATTTAGCATTCATTTTCTAAGGTTTGTTGGAATGCAACAAATGATATATGGTTGGATAGCTATGGGAAATGCCTTTTTTATATAGAACTTTTCCTCAAATTCCTAACAATTTAAATTTGAATTTGAAATGACGAAACATTCCTTTGAATGTGGAATTTTTAAAATATTTCTCAGTATGTTGCGAATGATATATTGAAAATGCAAAACTTTTTTGTGTAGAACATTTTCTCAAGTTCTGTACCACTTAAAAGTAATTTCGAAAATGACGAGATCAGATGTGCTGTTTCTGTGTCCCGAAACAGATCTGCACCTAATAAGAGTAGTCGAACTGCACTCTGTGTGGCTTCGAACTACAAACGTTTTCCTGAATTGTTTTTTTTTTGTCCGGAATGCATCAACTGTTTATCAGAATTGAGGAAATGATATACCGTTGGAAATGATACCAGAATTGAGGAAACCTATCCGTGTTGGAACATTTTTTCAAATCCACCACGATTTAAGAGCAGATTTCAATAGGATAAAATTCGTATTGAAAGACATACATTGAACTTTTGAATTGTTTGTCGAAATGAAACATACAATGTACCATTGAAAAGCTATTGATTAGCCTTTTCATGTAGAACATTTTTTGAAATTCTTCAGTTTAAAAGAAAATGCCAGAAATGACATCAATTTCTTTTCTGTTTTTGAACTCCCTAAAGAAATGTGGACTTCTCTAACTAGATCTTTTGAACTGCCTTGTGATGACTGTGTAAGCTTTTAGCAGCGAACATTTTATTTTTATTTTTTTACTTTGTTTTTTTCTCATCCAAACTTTCTGTGTCATTATCTTTGGACACCCGAGGTTTATCTTTGTGATCTGCTTAATTTTTTCCCGATAGATTTCTAGGTTTTGGTTTTGTTAGTTTTTTTTCTTCAAACTTCGTTAGATTTATGCTATGAGCTTGTAGATTGTATACCTATGAACTTTTTTTGTCTGAAACCTATGGGTTTTTGTATATGAACTTTCCAACAGTGAAGGTTGCGTGAACTTTCCTGGAGATTTTTTCTCTGAATCTCTAGGTTCTGGTTTTTTTAATTTCTTTTTAGTCAAACTTCATTGGATTTGATATATCAACTTCTAGATTGTATACTTGCGAACTTCTTGAGTTTTTTTTGAAACCTCCATGTTTTTGTATATGAACTTTCCAGCAGTGAAGGTGTGGACTTCTTTGTCTTCTTGCATGAACTTTCTTGCAGTATCTTTTCTTGGACAACTTTTTGGTGTTTTATCTTTGAATTTTTGGATATTTACCCACTAAACTTCCTTGAGTTTTTCCGCTATTTGTTTTTGTTTTTTAGACTTCTGATTTGTTTCTCTTTATCTTTTCTGAACTTTCAAGATTGGATTATGTCAACTTTCCCGAACATAATGTGTGTACTCCCTTGATTGTATGTATTTTTACGGTGGATCTTATGTCCTATCTAACTACCAAAATAATTGCAGTATGTGGACTGCAACATTTGTATATGTTCATTGTTGGAAGGGGTGCAAAATTGAAGCTCAGTTCTCAGTCACTCGGTCAGGAGAGGTTCTTCTTTGCGGTGGCTAGGTCTCGTGTCTTAGGGAGGGAGCTCTCCTGGTGGCTTATACTAGAGTGGCCAACAAGGCCTAAGTGGAGATGGGCCCCCATACCGGTTTAACACCCCCCCCCCCTCTCCCCCTCCAGATGGGTGGTAGATATCTATCAACCCCATCTTGTCACATACCAAGTTACATCCCTTTGTCAAGCGATATGCAATCTGCCACCCGAGCTGATACGAGTAATGTTGATGATCCCAACATCAAGTTTCTCTTTTCCTATCATGTTGAATTGGGTTATTGGCAATGCTTATAGATGACTGATTGTCACACCACACTCTCAAGGGTTCCTTCCTCAGAAGTTTCAACTCGCCCAGTAGGTTCTTCATCGAGAGCATCTCACACTGCTTTATACTCAGCTTTTGCTGTTGATCTAGACACAACCATATGTTTCTTGCTTCTCCCTGATACGAAATTTCCTCCCACAAAAAAACAATATCATGAAGTTGATCTTCAATCATCTTGACAACTGTCCCAATCAGAGTCACTATAGCCATACACATCAAGATGTCCACTCTTCACAAACCACAACCCTTTACTCGGACTGCCCTTCAAGTATCTCAGGATTCTGTGCATTGTATCAAGATGCCCACTCCTTGGTTCATGCATGTATCTGCATGCCACATCCACGACATACGCAATGTCAGGCCTGGTATGGCGCAAGTATAATAATCTTCCAACCAGTTTATGATAATCTTTGTTATTCACTAGCTCACCTGATCGCGTTGTCACTTGGTGATTTTGTTCAATCGTAGTCGCGGCTGCACAACACCCCACCATGCCCATGCCACTCAAGAGATCCAAGGTATCTTTCCGTTGGCACAAAGATATTCCCTTCTTTGTTCGGGCCATTTCTATGCCAAGAAGTATTTTAGGTTTCCTAAATCCTTTACAAACTCCTTGATGAGACACACGACCGCCCTGCGGAGGGACATCGGCCCGTAAACCTTGTATCCGACGTTCTTCGCTGACGATGTCGTCAACTATAGGTTCCCGGAGAACTTTCACATACGCCTTGTCAATAAGTACGATGAAGAGCCAAAACCCAGAGCTCTAGTTATCAGACTACATCATCACAGCAGTTTAGCTGGCCAATGGAGATACTTTCCATGCCATCAAATACCTGCCGCCACAGAAACGGGCTGGCTGTAGTGAAGAGACGCCCAATCAACTAGGTTGCTCCAAATTTTCCTCTGGAGCAGCTGCCCTCTTGGACAGCCAGCCCACGAAACTCCACAGGTGGCCCAGGCGAGAATAGACATGAGATCGGACAGCCAAGGACTGCAGGAACGCGAAATCTAACAAACAAAAATGCTCTGGGTATGAGAGGGCCGGGAAGGAGTTTGGTTTTACTGTCCTAAATTGAAACATGATATTTTCTGTCGTCAAGCGGCACATTCTAATCTTATTTGAGTGTTAAATTTAGGTAGTGCTCTCCCCTACGCTCCCAGTTAATTCTATATTGCATTGTTGAATGTGCAGATTTTTATTCAGTTCTATCAGGCGGTAGTGCAAGCGAATCTGATCCAGACACTGGAAGTCAAGTTGCAGATGCTGAATCTGATGAAGATGAAGTGACATACTTTGATACAAGAGACTTTTTGTCTGTACAATCTCTACGAAGTGCTTCTCGAAGGAGGGAACTTTTGACAAATGGCTGCAATGCATTAGAATCTATGGGAGACTCCAGTTTGTATGCTACCAAATCTAAGTATGCCATCGTTAAACGTCGAGATAAGTTACCTGAGCCAAAGGAGAAAGAGAAGCCAATAGGATTATGGTCAATAATTAAAGAAAATATAGGGAAAGATCTCTCTGGTGTTTGTCTTCCTGTTTATTTCAATGAGCCTCTATCTTCTTTGCAAAAATGTTTTGAGGATCTGGAGTACTCTTACTTGGTTGACAATGCACTACAGTGGGGAAAGCAGGTATAGTTGATGCAAAACAGTTCTGTTTTCATCTCAGTATAAGATATTTCCTTATATCTCATTTAAGTATTTCCCCGCACATTCCATTTTCCCAGCTTTCAAGTTTACATTCTTTTGTCAAATATTGATAGATAATTTGGCTATGTACTTTTATGGTTTACTTCTTTGCATTATTTCTCGTTGTAATGCAAGACACTTGGGGAACTGTACATAAAAATCTCTTTGGGATTTGACTGCTTGATCCCGCAAGTTATGGAATTTATCGGTTCTAAAACATGATTATAGGATTATGCAAGGTTAAAAAGAAAGAGAGGCATTAAGCCCTTGATAGGATTTGGGCAGACACCTGCCTCCTCTTTGGCCTAGGCGGCCTTGCTCCTACCACGGAGCTGCTTGGAAGGGGAGATGGTGCTGTCACAAGTGAGCAGAGGCAGGTGCCGTTGATGTAGAGAGGTATCGGTGTTCCCGTGTTGGTGCCGGTGCAACAGCAGCAGAGCGGGGGTGGCAGCGCATAAGCGGTGTTGCTAGGGTTTCCACATTAGCCTGGGAGGTGTTCCCACATAGGCTTCAACTGATGAGCATATCTTCTTCTATCTCTTAGGTTGTGTTTGATTGAGCTGTAGATTCTGAAAAAGCTAGTGTGAGCTGTGAGAAAGCTGCTGTGAACTTGCAGCTATGGAAAAGCTGGAAGCTGTTTCGTTGAAGCAACTATGAAACTGTAAACTTGAAAAAGCATTGGACACCAGCATGAATTTTCAAAAAAAATCCACTGTACATCAATTCCATTAATTTTTTTAACAAACAGAACATGAAGGAAGGAGGGGGGGATAGGCGATGAGGGATGAGAGAAGATGGAGGAAGAAGGTTGGTACGTGTCGGCGTAGCTCCGGGAGTCGAATCTATTGTGCGGGAGCGATGGGCGTGAGATGCTGCTAGGGGGGATGCGCTTGAGGTGGGCGGGGTAGAGGAGGGTCCGGCTGGCTAGCCCAGTGGCGGCTGAGGGCCGACAAGATTGGCAGCAGCGGGGTGGAACACTAGATGTCGCTGCTAGGGGCCAAGGGGAATTTTTGACGGGGACGGAAGGCTCAGGTACGTCAGCAATTTCGGGACAAGAGACATGGCACAACATCGCTACTGCCCAAATGTCATTCCCTCTATTCCATTTATCCAATTGTTCAGGAGTTGCTTCAGTCAGATTAGGGTGAGAGGTAGGCAGCACCCTTTGCAATTTAATCTGTTGGTCCTTGTGCTGAAACTGAATCCACTTTTCTAGCCAGTGACATTGCATAATTCCTCGCTGTTCAAGCCAATCCATGCCGAGAATAATGTCATAACTGCCCAATTGCATCACTCGCATGGCTGAAGAAAAACTATGCCCTTGAATCCACCAGGTCAATGCAGGAACGTAGTCAGAACACTGAACTTTAGCCCCATTGGCCACTTTGACTGACAGTGGTGCAGCCATCTTGAATGGTGCTATGTTGAGCCTGTCAAGCAGAGCCGAGTCCACAAATGTATGTGTACTACCGGAATCCAACAGAACTAAAACCACCTGATTACCAATCAAGGCACGCAACTGAATCATTTTAGGGTGAGGGGCGCCTGACAGTGCTTGCACTGAAATAGTGGCACATTCTTCCTGAGAATCCGACATCAGTGCGTCTAATACTGCATCAGTAATGATCTCGTGTGGATCCACTGCTTCCGCCACTTTGAGTTGGGCAGCAGGAACACCAGGAGTCGCACACACATGACCGGGCAGAAACTTTTCACCGCAACTGTAACATAACCCGTTGGCTCTGCGATATTCCTTCAGCTGTCGAGCTTTCCATAACTCAAACTCCGTTCGCCGGTCAGGCTTGTTATAAGGTCCTCTGGTATACGCTGGCTTAGGCATCCTGGAGTTTGTGAGCAAACCCTCCTGAACCAAAGCATAGGAAACTGCACACGGCACAGTCTCAGGCAACTGCATTTCCACTGCAGCTCGCAGCTCTTCTTTCAGACCCATCACAAATCGTGTAACCAGAAAAGTATCACTGATACACGATTCATACAACTTGATGTTATACACCAGTTGATAGAACTGTACCTTGTATTCCTCCACCGAGCCCTTTTGTTTCAACAGGAGCAAGGATTTCATCAGACCACGGTGGACGTTAATATCAAATTCACTGATAATTTCTCTGCGAGACTGCTCCCAGGTTGGCCAGGTGCCGCTATGCTTGAACGCCTGAAACCAATGTGCTGCATTGCCCACCAAATTCAGAGAAGCGGATGTCACTTTGAAATTCTCTGAAATGTTGTATAACTGGAAGAATGCTTCGCACTGATCTAACCAAATGCGAACGCCAGATCCATCAAACTTTGGAAAATCCATTTTCGGCGCCCAATTGCGTCGCCCACCAGTCTCCTCTGCAACCTGAACCGCGAGCTGTTGTCCCCCACCTTGCGGATTCAGACTCGGACCCCCACGAAGTGGCTCCCTCACCATGTTTGCAGGCTCCACCCCCAACAAACCCTCAGTGATACCTGAAGATGCGGACATGCCTCCTGAGTCACTGGTGCTCGGTCAATCTGATCTCGTGCTCTGAATTTGCTCCTGTTGAACTCTACCCAAAGTTTCACAGGATAGGTTTACCTTCACTTGCACTTGATCCAGACGCCTCGCTTGCTCTTTCAATTGCGCATCCATCGACTCCAATCACTCAGCAATCCGCTCGACACCCGCGAACTTGCTCTGCTCCGCACGCAACTCCGCAAACTCCTTCATCATCAGTGCTTGAAATGCCTCCATGCTGTCGGCGATGTGGCGCGTCTGCGCGCTCGGTTTGAAGGGCGCCGTTGCTGCTAGCCTCTCGCACAACCCACCTCAGATCGGGATTTACACCGATCAAGCCCGTAGGCGACCGGCGACCTTCTCGTCGGATTTGCCGGGTACGCGCGGCGACCGGAACGGCAGCGGAAACGGCCCGGGGAAGTCCTGCTCTGATACCAGACTGCCACACCCTTGGAGCCGGACGGATCGAGCTAGGGTTGTCCGGAGAGGAGAGGGAGATCCGTCGGAGAGGAAGGGGAAGGAGGTGAGCTGGAGCAGGTGAGGCAAGGAGAAACGAGAGAGAAGTGATTCGATTTCATAAGCGATAACGTTTCTAGCTGTGCCCACACGCATATAACCACACCTTACATGGCCTACGGCCCACACCATGGCTCAACGGCCCAACACACTCAAACGCTACCAGGCCCACCGGCCTACTCGTTCCCGCTCCCGATCACTGACGGGGATGGCGCTGCTGTGACCGCCGTGACAGAAACGAGCCTGATTCAGTGGCAGCAGTGTTGCACCAGTTCGCCGATGTATTCAGTGAGCCAAAGGACTTGCCACCCCACAGGGCCTATGCTCATGCAATTCATCTGGTTCCTGGCGCAGTGCCGGTTAACTGTCGGCCGTATCGCTATTCCCCACTTCAAAAAGATGAGATAGAGCGACAGGTCTCTGACATGATTAAAGCTGGTCTAGTCACCCCAAGTATTAGTCCCTTTACTTCGCCTCTATTGCTAGTTAAGAAGAAGGATGGGGCATGGCGATTCTGTGTGGACTATCGAAAACTCAATACACTGACAATTAAAAACAAATTTCCTATGCCAGTGGTCGATGAGCTGCTGGATGAACTAGCTGGCACACAGTGGTTTTCTAAGTTGGATCTTCGCGCTGGATATCATCAAATTCGGATGGTGCCGGAAGATGAGGTTAAAACAGCTTTTAAAACACACCATGGGCTGTTCCAATTCAGAGTAATGCCATTTGGTCTGGCTGCTGCACCTGGGACATTTCAGTGTGTTATGAATTCAGTGCTGGCTGATGGGTTAAGGAAATTTGTTTTGGTCTTTATGGATATACTCATCTATAGCAAGTCATTGGAAGAACACATTGCTCACATGCAACATGTGTCACAAGCTCTCAGAAATGCAAAGTTATATGTGAAAATGAGCAAATGTGCTTTTGCTAGGCAGTCTATTGAATACTTAGGTCACATCATTTCGGATAAGGGAGTGAGTACTGACCCCACTAGAACGTCAGCAATGGTGAAGTGGCCTGTGCCTACCAATGTCACGGAATTGAGGTTTTTTTTAGGGCTCACTGGATACTATAGGAATTTTGTGAAGAATTATGGCCTGCTGGCCAAACCTCTCACCACGCTCCTTAAAAAACAAGTGTTTGTCTGGAATGATTCTGCTCAGCTGGCATTTGAAAGTCTGAAACAAGCTATGGCCTCTACTCCGCTGTTAGCTTTACCCGATTTCAATCAACAATTTTGCATTGAGACAGACGCTTGTGACACGGGGATTGGAGCAGTTCTAACTCAACAAGGACATCCTATAGCTTTCTACAGCAAAGCTTTAGGACTGAAGAATAAACAGATGTCCATATATGAAAAAGAGTTTCTAGCCATCATGATGGCCATTGACAGGTGGAGGCAATATTTATGCAGGAACCATTTTATCATCAAAACGGATCACCAGAGCCTGTGTCATTTACAGGATCAAATTCTCACTTCCGACCTCCAGAGGAAAGCTATGACAAAGCTTGTGGGTTTACAGTTTTCCATCCAGTATAAAAAAGGTGTGGAAAATACTGTGGCTGATGCTCTGTCCAGAGTGGCTCATTTATTTGCTGTCCAGGCTTCTTCCCCTCAGCCCATTTGGCTGCAAGAAGTTTTAAATTCCTATACAGTGGATGTTCATGCTCAAGATTTGCTGCAAAAACTAGCTCTACATGCTGAGGCTGTACCTGGGTTCACTTTGCACAATGGCTTGCTGAAGCATTCTGACAGAATTTGGATCGGGGCAAATTCTGGTTTGCAAACTAGGCTGATCCAAGCTTTACACTCTTCACCTGTTGGGGGACACTCAGGTATGTTGGAGTGAAACAATTGTTTAGTTGGCCCAATATGAAACTGGATGTGGAAAATTTTGTGAAGCAATGTTCTGTCTGCCAACAAGCCAAACATGAATTATGCAAGAAACCTGGACTATTGCAACCTCTACCCATTCCAGAGGGGCCTTGGCAGGCCATCAGTATGGATTTTGTGGAAGGATTACCAAAATCTGAGGGCTACAGCACTATTTTGGTAGTGGTTGATCGATTTAGCAAGGTAGCTCATTTTGTACCCCTCAGACACCCTTTCACAGCGGTTTCTGTCGCCAAAGTCTTTCTGAATTAGATTGTGCGACTGCATGGAATTCCATTGTCAGGCAGGGACAAAATTTTCACTAGTGCCTTTTGGAAGGAGCTGTTCGGGATGTGGGGAACTGAATTACAGATGAGCTCGGCGTATCATCCTCAGACAGATGGCCAAACGGAAAGGGTTAATCAGTGTTTGGAAATGTATCTCAGGTGTGCAGTTCATGATCTTCCAGCGAAATGGGCGGCTTGGTTACCCCAGGCCGAGTTTTGGTACAATTCCTCATTTCACTCTTCTCTGGGTTGCTCCCCATACAAAGCACTATATGCTCGCGAGACCCATCTGGGAAACTTTCCACTAGCCAGTTCTTCTCTGAACCCAGATGTGCAACAGTGGTTACACACTCACACAACTCACACTGCAGCTCTGAAGGAACATTTAGCGCGAGCTCAGTTCAAATACAAACAATATGCCGACAAAAAGAGATCACTGCGAGAATTTGCGGTGGGAGAACATGTATATTTGCGGCTTCAACCATATGTTCAATCCTCAGTGGTTAATCGCCCTTGCCCCAAACTGGCTTTTAAGTTCTTCGGTCCTTTTCCAATTGTGACAAAGATTGGCAGTTACCTCATGGAAGCCTCATTCATCCGGTGTTCCATGTTTCCCAGTTGAAGCCCCATGTTCCAGATCATACACCGGTGTTTCAAACCCTTCCAAGACCTCTGGATTTGTCAGTTTCGGGGACTGTACCTGAAGAAATCCTTGGCAGGCGTTTGGTCAAGAAAGGCAATGCGGCTCATTTACAAGTTCTGGTGAAGTGGACGGACATTCCAGTCGACGCGGCAACATGGGAAGACTACAACAGTCTGAAGCTGCGTTTTCCAGCGGCAACAGCCTGGGGACCAGCTGGTTCTCAAGGTGGGGACCCTGTCATGGCGGTCACAGCAGCGCCATCCCCGTCAGTGATCGGGAGCGGGAACGAGTAGGCCGGTGGGCCTGGTAGCGTTTGTGTGTGTTGGGCCGTTGAGCCGTGGTGTGGGCCGTAGGCCATGTAAGGTGTGGTTATATGCGTGTGGGCACAGCTGGAAACGTTATCGCTTATGAAATCGAATCACTTCTCTCGCGTTTCTGCTTGCCTCACCTGCTCCAGCTCACCTCCTTCCCTTTCCTCCGACGGATCTCGCTCTCCTCTCCGGCCAACCCTAGCTCGATCCCTCTGGCTCCAAGGGTGTGACAGTTTCATTCGGGCTTTTTCGCTCTCTTGAGAACATGATGAAGCTTTTTGTCCTTATGGGTGGTGAAGGTGGGTACCCTCTAACTTCTAGGTGTTTCTGTAATAACAAAAACACCAAAATCCTCCAGTAACCATCGTAACCAAGTCATCTCTGCCGTCAAAAGAGCCATAGCTCGCAACTCGGCCTCTACAGTCGAACGGGAAACTGCAGTTCGTTTCTTCGTCTTCCAGGCAATGAGAGAACCACCAAGAAAAACACAAAGAAAGTGAATGTCGATTCGAAGGATCACTAGCCCACGTAGCATCCGAATAGGCTGGAGTTGTAACGAGCTGGAGCGGGAAAAAAGAGACGATAAAGATCGTGCCACGAAGATATCGTAGAACACGAAGAAGGTGACTAGTGAACTGAAGTGGGAGCAGAAACAAACTGACTCGGAATATAGACAGGATAGGAGATATCCGGATGAGTGACAACAAGGTATACAAGGCTCCCAACAAGATGACAATAACTCGTTGGATCATACATGGGCTCACCATCAGAAGCGCGAAGGTGAACATTGAGCTCCATAGGAGTCTCAACAGTGCGTTCATCACTAAGAGCCGCACGAGCAAGAATATCATGGATATACTTTCCTTGGGAAATATAAAAACCATCAGAGGTGAAGGAAACCTCAATCCCAAGAAAGTAATGAAGAGGACCAAAATCTAACATAAGGAACTGCTCATTGAGATAGGTCTTGACAAAGGCAATGTACTCAGAATCATCCCCAGTGATGATCATATCATCAACATATAGAAGAAGAAGAGTGTGATCGAGCAGAAAGGTGGACAAACAACGCTGGATCATGAGCACTGGGCAAAAAACCAGTTGCAGTGACCACAGAGGCAAAACGCTCAAACCAAGCGTGGGGGGCTTGCTTAAGGCCATAGAGAAAGCGACGAAGACGGGAAACGATAACATAAGAATTGAATACCCGGGTGGTGGTTGCATATAAACCTCCTCACGCAACTCACCATTAAGAAAAGTATTCTTAACATCAAGCTGAGACACAGACCAATGGTGAACAAAGGCCACGACGAGAAGTGTGCGGACAGTGGTCATATGGGCCACAAGAGCAAATATCTCACCGTAATCATGACATGCTCCTGCTGAAAGCTACGAGCCACAAGACGAGCTTTATAAAGCTCAAGAGAACCATCAAAGCGATTCTTAATCTTATACACCCACTTACAAGTGATGGGACGAACACTGGTAGGAAGAGAAACCAGGTCCCACGTGTCGGTGCGCTCAAGTGCAACAATCTCCTCTGCCATCGCAAGCTGACATTCAGAATGAACAACAACATCGCGATAAGAGGTAGGCTCAAGTGCAGCTGAAAGACCATATCAACTAGGAGAATAGCGGTCAGGTGGGGGACAAGGCCAAGCACAAAGACCATAAGTCGACTGGGACAAGGAAGACAACGCTCCAGAAGTAGATGGCACCTCAGTAGATTCATCCACCACACGTGGACGACATGTATTATGAAAAGGAAAAGTGAGATGAGAAGGAACCACCGAAGGTGATGGCGATGAGGAAGACATCGGTGATGAAGGTGGAGAGTCATGCGACAAGGGAGAAGAGAACGTAGGAGAATACGATGTCAGATCAGCAACAGTGGGATGAGAAGGAGTAGGTATACGATGCACCGAGGGAGGTGTATCAAGAAACAAGAGAAAAGAGATATCCTCTACTGAAGAGGTTGCGAAGGATGGTCGCAGATAGAATGGACGAGACTCATAAAAAGTCACATCCTAGGAAATAAGTATCCAACGACCAATAGGATACCATCACCGATAACCCTTACGCTCATCACTGTAGCCTAGAAAAACACACTCGACAGATTGAGTGGTCAGTTTGGTGCATTCACGGGGTGCAAGGGGAACATAGCAAACACAACCAAACAACCAAAGCGTCGAATAATCAGGAGAACGATCAGAAAGACGCTGTAGAGGAATACCACCCATCAGGGCAGCAGAGGGCTGAATGTTTATGAGATATGTAGAAGTGGAGACAGCCTCAGCCCAAAAATGGGGCGGAAGAGAGGTGGCAATCATCATCGCACGAGCAGTCTCAAGAAGGTGGAGATGCTTGCGCTCGGCCACGCCATTCTGGGCATGAGCACTAGGACAAGAGAACTGAACAATGGTACCCTGCTCAGCAAGAAAACCACACAACATCTTGGAGATATACTCGCCGGTAGAATCAACACGAAACACACGAATAGGTGAAAAGAACTAAGTGTGAACCATGACAGCAAAACACTTATAAATAGAGAGAACCTCATTGGGCGAAGACATAAAGTAAAGCCAAGTGTAGCGAGAGAAATCATCTATAAAAATGATATAATATCGATCACCCCCTTTGGAAGCAAAGGGAGCCGGACCCCACACATTGGAAAGTACTAAGTCAAAAGGGTGCCGAGACACTGATTCACTAGTAGGATAAGGTAACTGAAGTTGTTTACCAAGCCTACAACCCTGACATTGTAACAAGACATCTCTTGATACAGACCCCAAAAGACCCTAAAATAGGACTGCACGGGGGTTAACCTTTGGTGGTGGATGAGGTCACAAGGGAAGGGGACATCTCATGGTGTATGCTCTTTGCGGATGATGTGGTGCTAGTCAACGATAGTCGGACGGGGTTAATAGAAAGTTAGAGTTGTGGAGACGGACTTTATAATCGGAAGGCTTTAGGCTTAGTAGAACTAAAACTGGGTACATGAGGTGCAATTTCAGTACTACTCCCTCCGTTCCAAAATAATTGTCTCAACTTTGTACTAGCTCTAGTACAAAGTTGTACTAAGGCTAAGATAGTTATTTTGAAACGGAGGGAGTACTAGTCATGAGGAAGAGGAGGAAGTTAGCCTTGATTGGGCAGGTGGTACCTCAGAAGGACACCTTTTGATATTTGGGGTCAATAATGCAGAAAGATGGTAATATTGATGAAGATGTGATTCATCGAATCAAAGCTGGATAGCTGAAGTGGTGCCAAGATTCTAGGTTCTTGTGATAAGAGAGTGCCACAAAAGCTAATGGCAAGTTCTATAGAATGACGATTCCACCTGTGTTGTTGTATGGGGCTGAGTGTTGGCCAACTAAAAGGTGACATGTCCAACAACTAGGGATGTGTTTGGTTCAAGGGATGATTTAGGGTGGTTGTGGGTATCCCTGTCCCTGTGGTTGTGGGTATCCCTTTTTTTTGTTTGGTTGGGAGGATGGGATAATCCCATCTTTTGTTTGCTTGGAAGGGATGACACGGTGGTGGCGGAAGGGATGACCGGCGTGGTGGTGGCTGGAGCGGCCGGAGTGGGGGCGGAGGCGCGCCGGCGTGGTGGCCCAGGGGAGCGGCGAAGCGGGGCGAGACAGGGAGAGCGGGATTGGAGATGCGGCGGGGGCGCGCCGGCGTGGTGGCGGCTGGGGTGCGCCGGCGTGGGATGACGCCTGGAGCGGGGCAGGAGACGCGCCGGCGTTGGACGCCCGCATGCATGCAGCGGGGACGGCGGCGCGCCGTCGTGGGGGGCGGCGCCTGGAGCGGGCCAGGAGGAGCGCCGGCGTTGGGTGGCGACGGAGCCGGAGGCGAGACGGTGTGGGGCGCCAGCCTGGAGCGGGGGCGGAGGCGCCGGCCTGGAGTGGGGGCGGGCGCGGCGTTGGTCTTCTCTCCAGCGCGACGAGGAGGGATGGCACGGCTCGGGCGATTTCAGCGGCTGGCTACATCCCCTTTTTTGAGAATATACCTAGTATCTGGTTGTCCCTATCCCCCCTCGCCTCTAATCCAAACAGGTGGCAACCACAAAAAAAAAGGGCTATCCCTGTCCCTGGGAGGATAGCCCTTGAACCAAACACATCCTAGGTGTAGTAGGGATGCGCATGTTGAAATGGACATGTGCCCCACAAGGAAGGATTGAGTCTGGAATGATGAAATACGTGAGTGGTGGTGACACCAATTGAAGATAAGCTTGTCCAACATCGCCTAAGATGGTTTGGGCATATTCAGAGCAGGCCTCTTGAAATGCCAATTCGTAGCGGGTGGTTAAGGCGTGCTGATAATGTCAAGAGAGGTCAGAGGAGACCAAACTTGACATGTGAGGAGTCCGTGAAGAGAGATCTGAAGGATTGGGATATCATCAAAGATTTAGCTTTGGACACGGGTGGTCCTTGGAAGTTAGCTATCCACGTGCCAGAACCATGACTTGGTTTCAATATCTTATGGGTTTCAACTCTAGCCTACCCCAATTTGTTTGGGACTGACAGGCTTTGTTGTTGTTGTTTGAAACCAGCCAAACGAAGTTTCTGTTACATGCAGGTAAATTGTAATATAGCAAACTGTATTCGCAATGAAAATAGTTGAATATGATAATGATATAGCCCAACTGTTAAATGTGATGCATAGTTAAGTACAACATTTTATCCAAAATATAGGCTGTATTAGCATTTTTAGCAATCAAACGTTTCTAAGTTTGACCATCTATAGGAAAATAATTACTAGTGTCGAAAACATCAAACTGATATGACTAGATTTATCATGAATATACTTTTGCCATTTACTCCTAAAAGACGGGCCTTATAAACCGGAAGGGAGGGATTAATACTTATTTTTATGCAAGGCAACATGTCTACACAGAAACTGATGGTCAAAGTACTGTCTTGACGATTGTTGATGTACTAAAAGACAATACATTTTTGTCTGAGCAAGTAACTATCATGGAAAACTTTGCCACATTCAGCTATAATTCATTCATCACGTTTAGCATAAACTGATTGTTTAGTATGTTATTCCACGTAAACAGATGATATATTCTAGAATCATTCATTACCCTGTACAGTTCTTACTGTTATTCCTTGTGAAGCGCTCATATATTGATATTAGACGGAATGCATTATCTAGCTTTATGGCTCTGTACAGTTCTTAGTTACATATTTGGAAATTGAAGACAGGAACCTGGATCAAAATCTAATCTTAGAGGAACTATTATTGATATAGGTTTTTTTCTAACTCTTGTTGAGGCAGATAGTACATGATTCTCCACCTTAAAATAGTTATTACATCCATCAACTCTTCTCAGTGTCTAAATTGCGTTTACTATGAAAAGTTGATGGATCATTAATGTATAATTTTTGACGGTTCATTCGGGTATTTGCTTAAGCTGGGGCTTTCCTCTTGTACCACCTACCTCATATTCATTGTTTCATATGCCATCCTTTCCTTTTGTGGCCTTGAAAAATGTGATGTTCCATATATTTCATCTATAACTGACCAAAGTTTACTATCTAGTAAATATTTAACTTTAGTGTTTCTTGATAACATTTTACTATTTTACTTGTACACCGTATTTAATTATAACATTCCTGGTTACTGAAAGAAGACAGTTTTCAATATTGTTTACAATGCCTTTTTAACAGTTTAACCTTTTGCACTGGAGACTTATCATTTGTATTTTGTAATGAATAAATTCTTGGTGAAATACAATACAGGGTGACAGCTTGATGAGGATACTTCTTGTTGCGGCTTTTGCAGTATCAAGCTATGCTTCAACTGAAGGTCGGCAATGCAAACCCTTCAATCCTCTGCTTGGTGAAACATATGAAGCTGATTATCCAGATAAAGGACTTCGCTTTTTCTCTGAGAAGGTTGTGTATTTTTTTTCTTAGATAATTGAAGTTTTTTTTTGTAGCCCTGGTCAACAGAAAAAGGAGGATACCAAAAATAGCAAGACCAACCAACACCAGAAGATAGTAATATGACATCCAAGACTACTCTATAAACTAAGAAGATGCCATCCAAACTGGGATATAAACTCCCTGCTGATCCATTCGGGCCAATTGGCGTCAAGCTTCATCGATTCCTTGTGTTGCTCCTCTTAAAACAATGCCCACGACCACATCCAACTGGTACACCAGAGTAGCACCTGCGAACATGTGTGAAATTTCTTGTTTCTTCAACATCACTCCTGCATAGCCAAATGGACCAAAAGCCCGCTGTGGCCCCAACCAAAATGAGTGGTCTTAACAATTTATCAACCCCCGGCAACCAAGACCCGAAAATATGAGAAATACTATGAGGTGGTGTGATATTAAAGGCTAAATAGACAGCACACTAAGCAACAGGACCCAAGGTACAATAAAAAAAAAGATGTTGGATAGTTTCCTATCCACAGCAAAAGCTACATCATGTGTCCCCTCTGCCACTTAGGCTTATTCAATTGTCCTTTTTGTAAGGACTACCCTCCTGCATAAAAACCACAGGAACTCTGACCTTTAGAGGCAGTTTCAGACGCCATAACTGTTTTGATCTAAATCTGACCCGCTTAAGATTAAGGGCTTATACATGAGTGTACAGAAAAAGATACTGTGGTATGAAGATCCCACTTAAAAATGTCTTGTCCCTGAGTTAGTTGAACCTTCGCTACTGTGAAGACAATCCCATTCCAGTCATTTAAATGCTGGCCAATGAGGTCCGGTGGAAATCAACCAGTGGATTCATCACCTGGAGAACAGCTGCTACCGTGGCATCCTTTATGTCAGACACCATTGAATAATCATGGGTACATGGCTGAAAAGGGCATATCCCCGATCTGTTTATCGTCCCAAAACCTAGATGATTCACCATTTTCCATACAGAATGAACCAACTTGGAAAAAAACGTTCTTCACCCTCATAACTCATAAGGCCCTTCCAAATATGCGAGTCTGTTGGCTTGGCTTTGACCGAACTGAGTGGTTTTTGCCCCAATATATATTTTGCGATTTCACAGCTTGAATGTCGATTTACTCAATAAGAACTTATCCTTAACCTCCAAATCTTAAGTATCGAGGCCGCCCCGGTCCTCAGGACTACACAAAATCTGACAACATGCTAAACAATACTCCCTCCGTTCCTTGATATAAGGTGTATAGTTTTCTTAAAAAAGTCAACTTTTTTAACTTTGACCAAATTTATAGCAAAAAATATCAACATCTATAATATTTGATAAATACAATATGAAAATATGTATCAAGATGAATCTAATGATACCATTTTGATATAATTTATATTGATATATTTATCTACAAATCTGGTCAAAGTTAACCAAGTTTGATTTTCTTAAAGAAACTATACACCTTATATTTAGGAATGGAGGGAGTATTTTCTTCTATGCTGATAAAATTGCCGAAAGTGCTTGCCTAGATTATAAGGTGATACCTGGAGAGAGTGTTGTCGCTCAACATAAGCTTGTGGTGGCTGACTTTCGCTTTCGGATTCGTTCAACATATACTATCGATATGGCTAACCAAGCTTTTCAACCTCATTTCTCGGTCAAACAAGATGCCTGAAGAATGGAGGCGGAGTATATTAGTACCAATCATCAAGAACAAAGGGGATGTTCAGAGTTGTACTAATTACCGTGGGATTAAGCTGATGAACCATACAATGAAATTATGGGAGAGAGAATTGAGCACCGCATAAGAAGAATGACATGTGTGATCAAAAGTCAGTTTGGTTTCATGCTTGGGAGGTCGACCATGGAAGCCATTTTCATGTTACGACAACTTATGGAGAGATACATGGAGCAAAAGAAGGACTTGCATATGGTGTTCATTGACTTGGAGAAGGCCTACGATAAGATACCATGGAACGTCATGTGGTGGGCGTTGGAGAAACACAAAGTCCCAACAAGTACATTACCCTCATCAAGGACATGTACGGCAATGTTGTGACAAGTGTTCGAACAAGCGATGACGGCATTAATGACTTCCCAATTAAAATAGGACCGCACCAGGGTCAGCTTTGAGCCCTTATCTTTTCGCTTTGGTGATGGATGAGGTCACACGGGATATACAAGGGGACATCCCATGGTGTATGCTCTTTGCGGATGATGTGGTGCTAGTCGATGATAGTGGGGCGGTTAATAGAAAGTTAGAGCCGTGGAGACAGACTTTAGAATCGAAAGGCTTTAGGCTTAGTAGAACTAAAACTGAGTACATGAGGTGCGGTTTCAGTACTACACTAGGCATGAGGAAGAGGAGGAAGTTAGCCTTGATGGGCAGGTGGTACCTCAGGACACCTTTCAGAATAGAGTAGTTCCTAGTTCATGACATTGCTTTTCTTATTACCATGCAACTTCTTGTAAGTATGATATTTTCGTGTCATGTGAAGTGCTCACTCGGCTGATTGAAAATATGTTCTTATTTTAAATTTGATTATTTCAGGTCAGTCACCACCCCATGGTTGTTGCATGTCACTGTGATGGTCGAGGTTGGAAATTCTGGGGTGATTCGAATCTGAGAGGCAAGTTCTGGGGTCGATCCATTCAGCTTGATCCAATAGGTGTTCTAACCCTTGAATTTGATGATGGGGAGAAATTCCAGTGGAGTAAAGTTACCACTTCCATATACAATATCATTATAGGAAAAATTTATTGTGACCACTATGGCACAATGCGCATCAAGGGAAGTAGTCGCTACTCTTGCAAGCTTAAATTCAAAGAACTGTCAATTATTGATCGGAACCCACACCAGGTAAATCTGCACTTTCAGTGCAAAATGAATTTGTATGAAGCATAAAATAGATACCTGTGTAATTAGATGCTTACTCGTAAATGTCTGTTTGGCCATATACTGTTTTTTTATTTCGAGATTGTCCCATATACTTTCTGAAAGAGAGACACATTCAGAAATTATCAATGTACTTATAGTCACTAATATCTATTTCCACCTTTAAATAAAAATTGAGTGCTATTGTAATGTACTCTCTCCGATCCATAATAAGTGTCGTGGTTTTAAGAACTAAAACCACGACACTTATTATGGTTCAGAGGGAGTAATAGACTTCCGTTTTTAGCAAATGTCTACTAGGCTAATCAAGAATTTACATTAAAAGTAGTAATTGATTAAAATTAGAACTACTAGATAGATCATGCTTCTCTTAAAACATCAAATAGACACTATGATTTTGTTCCTTCTTCTCTTGGAAGGGTCCCTTGATCGTGAAGCAACCCTGTTCCGATGCATTCTGATGGTCACTGCAATGTGCAAACAAAACTGCATACTTCCTCCGTCCTTGAAAGAGTTTACTTCCAACTTTGTTGGAAAGTCAAACTTCTTAAACTTTGACCGTGATTATATAAAAAAGCATCAATATTTGTGCCACCAAATTAGTATCATTAGATTCTTTATGAAGTATATTTTTATGATATAATTATTTTGTTTCATAAGTATTGTTATATTTTTGTATAAACTTGGTCAAAGTTTAAAATAGTTTGATTCTCCAAAAAATTTGGAAGTACACTCTTCAAAGGACTGAGGGAGTATGTACTATGTCTTTGCTATCTGTCATCAGTAATTTATTTTCAGCCTAAATATATTTGGACACACATAGGGTGAACATCTTAAATAATACGTATCAATGACGCAGGTGCATGGATTTGTACAAGATAATATGACTGGAGAGAAAGTCGCCATGCTACTTGGAAAATGGGATGAAGCTATGTATTATGTGCTTGGGGATCCAAGCACCAAACCCAAGTGGTATGACCCAATGTCAGAAGCAGTTCTTTTGTGGGAGAGAGACAAGTCTTTGAATCAAACCCGATATAACCTTTCTCCATTTGCAATTTCTTTAAATGAATTGGCACCTCACATGTTGAAGATGTTGCCTCCTACTGATTCTCGCCTGAGGCCTGATCAGAGGCATCTAGAAAATGGTGAATATGAGAAAGCAAACTTGGAGAAACTCAGACTTGAACAACTTCAGCGGCAGGTATTCCAGTATTATATGTTCGATTTAATCTTTTTATCAATTTGTCTTTCTGTTTCAATCTGTCATAGCATCATTTATAGGAGTTGAGATCATCACATTATTCGACCAAGTACCGCGGTTAATATTATAGGTAAAAAATAATGGGTGTGGAATCTCATCTGTCGTGCCTAATTTGTGCTTGTTAGTCTCATTAATGAAGAAAACAACTTCTAATTGTTTCGTGGATCTGATGCTGGCACACTCTGTAAATCTTAATATTTGAATTAGTGAAATATGATTGTAATTTCCTAGGTTTTCTTCCCACACAATGAAGGAACGTCCTAGGCGTTCTTTCATTATTGGTTTTAGCAACTAGCAACTCAAACCCAGTTTATTAAATTTTATTCTAGCTGTGCAAACGGTGGAGAATTGTAAACATTCACATTCACAATGAGGAAGAAATCATAAGTTTGGTGCTTACGCTGTTGGACAGCATATTACTTGTGTTTAACTAGGTTCATTGATTCACTGGGCTTTGCTCTTGCTGGTGCTTCACCTCACCTGTAACGGCTTATATTTGCAGGCTCGAAGGTTACAAGAGAAAGGCTGGCAGCCAAGGTGGTTTAGTAAGGACGAGGACGATAGCTACTGCTATGTTGGGGGATACTGGGAAGCAAGGGAAAAAGGAAACTGGGACGGGGTCCCGGATATATTCGGCCAAAGCAGTGCATCGTCCGGGTAGTCATAGCTGTAACCCTGCGTTGCTTTCTTTTACTAGATGACCCGAGTCCATGGAGCAAAGACGAAATACACCGGAGAAATGAGGATAGCAACTGATACATTGTTTGGCTGAGAAATTATTTTCATACAACTCTATGAAATTTAGATGTAATCATACACAATCTATCCTACATAAATAAGAAGTAACTGCATCTATAAGGAAAACCAGTCCGGGAAGAGCGGGGAGGGCCGGTTGAATCAGAGCATCTCCAGCCGCGCGCCCAACAGCCCCCAGCGCGACACTATTTGGGTCGGATGAAAAAAAAATCGCCCAGTCGTGCCCCCAACGACTCAAATTTTGCCGGATTGGGCCAAAACTCCGGGATCCCAAGCCGAACCTAGCGCGTTGGGAGTTGCTTGGGGCGCCGGACGAAAGAAAATGGCGCGAAAGAGCCCCCGCGCGAAATCTCACCGGGCGCGGCGTTTGTGGCCCCGCCAAGTCAGCGACTCAACGCCTCGGCCTTCTCGCGCCGAATCGAATCCTACCACCGGTCAGCCTTCCAGTCGAATCAATGCTGATCGCCGAGCAGTCCAATCGATCACGCGCGGTGCAGTAATGGCACCGGACGCCGCGCTATCTCGACCCAGCGCGTCGTGAGTCCACTCCCGCCGCTATAAAACGAGGACCTCACCGTCTTCGCCGCACAAGCCATCCCATCCTCGTCGCACAAGCCCTCCCGTCCACGCCTCTCTCTTTCTCTCTCTCTCTTACCGTAGCTATGGGCGAGCGCTTCCCCGGCGACGGCGCCGCTGCAAAGGCTTCGGTTGCCGGACCCTCCACGAGTGGGAGGCGGCGCCCCTCTGTCGGGCAAACTACCCATGTCCGCTTGACGTGCGCGCCCCCACAGACTGGGTGCTCAGCAACGACAGCGTCCCAGTGCCGCCGATCCCACGCGGCGCGGCCTTCGCCACAGAGGTCGAGGCCATCCGCGACGCCATGCCGTAGGTGGCGCCGGACAACCCGATCTACACGGCGAGCAACGAGGAGGAGTGGCGCGTCTACTTTGCGTGCCGCCACGCCGAGGCGAGGGTGTCCAGCAATGGCGGGCCGACGCCATCAGGATGGAACAACTCCAATGGCCGACGTCGTTGGTGGGGCGCCCCTGGCCGCACTCTCCACGCCGTCCTCACCCCACATCGAGGGCGGCACTGATTGCCAATATACTATTTGAGCCACATTTTTTTACAATCAGCCACGTAAACTAATTGGTCTTGCCGACCAGGACCTGCTAAACTACTCGTCGGTGTCGTCGCCCACCACGTGCTTTAGAAAGTACCTATCCGAGGCCTCGTTGTAGAAGTACTCGGCACCTCGTAGAATGGTAAGCTTTGAACCAATGGAGTAAAGAGGAATTGAGTCGTTACCCTCCTTTGTAAAAGAAGGGGTTTTGTATAGTGGGCACAAATATCTGCCAGTTATGTGCTCGAGACAGGAAAGTCTGATAGTTCAACTCAAGTCAGACATTTTGACTTGATGAATAGTCCGTGCCAATATCTGCCGTAGTGTCCACCCATATCCAGAAAGCTGGACAAACTCCGACCCAAGCTTAGGATGTGTTTGGTTCATGGGATATATTTTAGTGGATGTGGGTATCCCCAACCATCTGGCTAGGGATAGCCATTTTTTTGTTTGGTTACGTAGGATGATAAATGGTTGAAGATAGCCACTCATGTGTTTGGTTTGCTGGACGGGATGGATATGATTTGTTGTTATCTTAGCATTACCTGCGTTAGAACCTTCTGGGAGATTTTATTAGCATCCATTAGTGGCTTGCTCAGCGGCAAGGAGCATCAAAAAGCACCATGATCTTGCGCTGGTCCTGAAAACCGAGCATGCTGCTGTTCTTCCCGCTCTCGATGTGTCCTCAGGCTTGCAGAGAGACCACGAATCACCTGTCATCTCCTACTGTGAGCGCAAATCCCACCCCGAAATCATGCCCGATGCTAGGCGCTGAAATTCCGATTGATTATCACGCTGGGCAGAAGCTGTCGCCGCCGGCGCACGCCCATGCGAGGCCGACGAGTCAGAAGAGGAAATAGATGAGTTCGCTGCGCCTTGGCCGATCCCGCCATGGCCACACGCACCTTGGTCGACCTCGCCGCAGCGCCATGGTCGGCCTCGCTGTCGCCGCATGGTCGGCCTCTCCGCCGCGCCTTGGTCGACCTCGCCGCCGCTACTTGGTCGCCTCGCCGCCGCCGCATGGTCGGCCTCTCCGCCGCGCTTGGTCGACCTCGCCGCCACCCCATGGTCGACCTCGCTGCCTCGCACCTTGGCCGACCCCGCCATCTAGTGCCCTGACTGGATCTGCCGCTGGGAGACGGGGAAAAGAGAGAAGCGCACAGGGTGGTTGGCTCTATCCGTGACATTTTGGCGGACACGCTCAGCCCGGTTTTGACAGTATATTCGAGGAATCTCGGTTGCCCATATCCCTGCCTATCCCGTTTTTCTTTCAAATCAAACACATGCTATCCAGTTAAAAACTGGCTATCCCTAGCCATTGGAGGATAGCCATTGAACCAGACTACATCCAACAGCCCGACATGTTGGAGATTCTAACATAGATCGGATACTCCAACTTGGTCTTGTCTAACAAAACTGGGGCAATCATAAAGGAAAATATTTCACTCTTTCTCTCATGGGATGTGGGTGTATTTGATCTATAAAAGTCAAGTGATTCCCACACGGCCACACATGATTCATGGTGTGTCCCCACTTCATAGTATGGCATACTTATGACTAAAAAATGTTAAATCGTCTGTGCAAATTGATATGCCGTCTTCTCTAATCCTTTTAAGTGGTTGTCGCAGACCAACAATATGTTTAATCTCCACAAATGTATAAACTGAAATATGCTCAAAACGTAGTTATTTCTCTAACCGGTACCGTCATTAACACCGAAACCCTCAATAGAGAGGCATGTCCTTTTGAACATCTGATGTGGATCTTGCGGAGTACATTCCAGAGTCGACCATGTTGTTTTTCCATAGCTTATGAGGACTTATTCATCTTTGATTATGAGTACTGCATGGACTTAGTTCCTGGTGAGTAGAGGCTTTTGGATAGCATCTTGGGCGTAAGCATCGTCTCTTTATATTTTCAGACCTCTTAGGCTCACTTGATGTTTTATCTATACCAATACTATTCGTATTTATCTTGGATGATGTAATGGTGCACCATGTTGGCCTATGCTTGTATTCCCTCCGTTTCAAAATAACTGTCTCAACTTTATACTACCTCTATGTACAAATTTGTACTAAGGCTAAGACAATTATTTTGGAACGGAGGGAGTAATAAATATAGTGTAGTTCTTCTCGACTCGTATCTTTATATATGTGTTTATGTTGAGTTCCTATAAAGATATTTAGGGACGTTCACCCCGCAACGTATACTAGTGCATGTATGTGATGAAAGTACACAAAGTGGGAGGACCTCAAATTAGCATCTATCCTGTTTTGTTAGGAATTCTCTAATTTCGAATAGTTCTGAATCTGGGGCTACAACTGACATTATCAAGAACGCAAGAAGCCTATGGTTTTTCAACTAGGTGACCTTGTTGGGTACATCTTCGCAAGGACCGTTTTCTAGAAGAATGCAAGTTAAAGCTTATTATTCGTCCTAGTCCCTTCAAAATCATCCAAAGGATAAAAAACAATGTGTACAAGATTGACATATCCAAGGGCAAGTCCTTGGTGAGAAACACCTTCAACATCACCGACCTGGCCCTCTTTCATAGTGACAATGATCCTAATCCGAGAACGAACCTTCCAAAGGGGGGAGATCATGTGAAGCATCTCACAGACATCATCATAGGACTCACCACCACAATTGATTGACAAGGACGTGTGCGTGTGCAATACAAACCTAGCTGAATAACTTTATGGATAAGGTATGAAGGCAAGGAGTCAAGAACCATGGAAGAATAAGGAAGGAAGTGCAAGTCTCCACGTGAGTAGTTGAGACTCGAAGAAGGAGAAAGAGTGGTGTTGCACTACAACTAAACTATTTGGTCTATGGTCGGGCGACACCGAGCGAATGGTCCAACTGTTCGGCCACGCCCACAGATCCATTGATCTGCTACATCTGGGCTAAAACTGTGAGGCCAAGAAAAATACCCCAAAATGTCTAGTGGACCCGCGCGCCGAACCTCGGCACAAGCACTATCTAAATCACTAGTCATACTATCATCATCAAACACGAGTGGACCCGGACGAATGTGCCAAACTTTCCAGGCGACTCACACCAACTAGATGAAGACATGTTAGTTGAATTGTCCATGCCTTGACCCTCGGATTGTTCGAACGTGTTGTGTGTGTGCATATCTGCAGAGTGTGTGTAACCTTCCTTCCCACCTACCCCTCTTTTCCTAAATTATACTCCTACATCTAGTATCACCAGAGTATTATAAGAAAAAATAAGAGACTTTTGCTCGTCCACCTTCTTGAGGGGTCTTCCCAAGTGGGTTCAAGGCCTTATCTTAGAGCAACTATAGCAGAGTCATCATATGAGTGGTCGCCATATGAGATATAGAGCACACTCAATATGGATAGGGAGGTCATGGTAATTATGTGCAAACACAAAGTCATCAAAATGTTGCCTCCATATACCTTTTTTTTGTAGAATCAAGTAAAAAGTCCACACACTCAATTTGAAAGATTAATACACTAATTTTAGATAACATTGCATTGAAATTGTCACAATCCTCTGTTAGGTATGTGGTAGGAACAAGCCTCACCTTGCATTCATGTCAATTTTTTTAAATGAAATTGAAATGGGAGAGAGAACACCCCCCCAGATGAATTTAATTCAAATGGCCATTTTAAAAGTTGCTTCAAAAATTCTTTTTGCATTTTTGAAAAGTCCCATAAATGAGTGTGATCACATATCAAGTGATGTGGAAGCAATCGCATGCTCATGGAATTTTCAAATATTCAAACAGGAGCTTGGAATTAAATTTAAACCCCTATTTGAATTGAAATTCAAATTGTTTGAATTTCAAAAATCCCCAAACTTTGTGAGTGGCTAGCTATATGCTATGCAAGGCCATATAAAAAGTAAGGGCATTTTATAAAAATGGCTAGCTAATTTATTTGGCAAGCTAAAATAAATAACAGAAACTAAAGGAAAGATTAAACAGACAGAAAAGAGAAAAGGGAATCCCAGCCCACCTACCCAGGCCTCGGGCCCAAATAACTCCCCCACGGCCCAAGCTCACCCTGCCCCTGTCGTCTCCCCAGGCAAGCGTGCACGCAGGTGCGTGGCGACCATGCCGCGACCGCCGACGCCACCCCGGCGACCTGCCTGCTTCCCCGGAGTCGTCTACGTGTCCAGGAGAACCCCCTGGACACCCTCATCTCTTTCCCCTCTCTCAGTTTCCTCTGGCTCCCTCTCTCGCTGGATCTTGCGGCCACCAGAGAGCACGCCGTCGCCGCCGTCGCGCGCAAGCACGACCAACGTGCCCCGTTCGTCGACGCAGACTGTCCTGAAGAACCACCATGGAGAGCTTCGTCGATTCACGCCTTCAATCGAGCCCGGGAACCCTAGGAGGCGACGCCACCATCACCGTTCCATCGCCGGCCGCCGTGAGCTTCAACAACAAATTCCGCCGCCACCACTGCTTCCCCGGCCTCCTCGAGCTCGCCACTGCGCTCAGGTTGAGACTCTCTCCGTTTTGCCCCAACCCACGCCTCTTTCCGTGCCCCTTAGCTCAATTTAAGGCCCGATATGCGGTACTATTCCAGATCTAGATGTTTCCATCCAGATCCGGGGACGAAGCACATATCGGTCCCACCACGACATATGACAAAGCCATATGCCCCGGATTTCCAACATGATATCACAACATTACAGCTACAAGGATACAACGTCTCATACAATCGGCATACAACTACCTTAGTACAATACATCAGCGGAAGATACATGTCTGAGTACAGACTACATTCAAATGCCTAGTGGCAAAGGTAAAACACATCATTCTCGTAACCACACGGGTCCAGGTTCTCCGCCGGGATCCACCCAACTAGTCGTCGTCGAGTCTCCACGAAGGCGTCCGGAAGAAGGGTCGAGATAGTAATCAACTGCAGCGGCCGATCAGGCAAAACATAAAAGGGAAAGGAAAAGAAAGGGGTGAGAATATATCAAAAGTCTTGTAACTAACTTCTCATGGGTAAGAAGGGGGTAGTGGTGAGGTTGCAGACACACTAACAATATATGAGTGGCTAACGGTCTATTTCAGAGTAAGATGAGAACCAAGCATTCGATGAGGAATCACCTCCAACAATTCTTGCTATCAACTACTTACGCAAGCATAACACCTATCCTATCCTTGTCCTCCTCTTCGCATCCCGAAGAAGAAGAAGCAATCAAGGCACACACACGTTGATCAAGTTATAATTGTGATTCAGTTGATGTTATCTATGAACAAGACGTAGGTTCCAAGTCGTCCATAACCATGGACACGGCTTCTTGAAAAGATTTAACCCTGCAGGGGTGTACCAACTGCCCATTAGAAGGCTCCGCACGCACGCCCATCTCTCTCAGTTTCTACCCATCACAGACAACCATTTTATGATTTAGTCCCGAGAGATCCGAAATGACAGGTCCCTCTAGCTAACAACAAGCAAATCCGGGTGGCCCCCGGGGAGTCGACATCCAATCCAAAAGCCGGCCGCGCCCTCGGATCGGCCTCTTCCGTCTCAACAGGGTTTGGGTTGCCGGGACACCTCACGTGAGGTCCCGGCCCCTCGCCGTTCAAAGGTGGACCAACAGGGAAACCATGTCCCCACTGGTCCGGGTTGTTTTTAAAGAATATCTGCCAGGAGCGACCCAACAGACACACACACGGTTTTCAAATGGTAAATCAGCTTGGGCCACCACTAGAAATGTTTGAAGCTAGGTAGGTAAGAAAAGCGGACCCCATAGCATCCCACACGCGGTTAGGCACGCTCAGTCTTAAAACCAATACCCGGAACTCGGATCCTAGGTGACTCGAATGGAACAAAGCATCGGGGCGGGATAGCCTAGACCTTCCATCCTTCGTCGAATATAGTCAACATTATAATAATCATATCATCAACAACAATATAATAATGTGATAGCCCATAACCAAGGAGTAACAGGATAATAGTTGATAACATCCTAGCATGCATACTAAGCAGTGGCTGATCAGCGAGCAATAGTAACATAGCCGAACAAGGTTTGCTGGGATGTGGAGGACATGGCTATTTGGGTTTATTTGAGAGGCATGAATATGAAGTGGTAGGATCAGGCAATCGTTCTATCCTACACCTTGGCGCGAGTGAGCTGAAAGTTATAAGCATGATATATGCTCCCCCTTACCTGATGAGAAGACGAAGCCGAAGGTGAAGTCGATCGCAAGCTCGCAACGTCTCCGAGAGGTACCCGCGGAAACACACAAGAAGGAAACACTGGAAAAGGCAATCGACGAGCAAGCATCTATTACTACGAAGCAATCACGAGACAACGCACTACGACACCGCACCTACCGTCGAGAGCGGTTACAAACAGGTTAAGTGGAGTACTCGTCACACACGACGATACCGCACATTTAGAAAGGTTCAAGTTGTTTAGCTACACAACATGATCAAAGGTTGTTAACATGGCATCTCACTCAAGCATGGCATAGCACACAAACATGGCAAGAGGTGAAGCATAAGATAAACTATCTATGCTAGTCAATTTAAGTGTGGCACAACCTAAACATGGCATAACACTATGTGCTCCACGACAATTCAAGGACCTGGTACTGTTCTGCCCTAAACCATATTTTAGGTTGGTTAACAACATCAAACAATAGCATCAACACAAAGTACACGAAATTCTAATCAAGTTACATGTAAAGAACACTCCAAACGGAGTTACGGTGAAAAAGATATAAGCAAAACAAGTTATGCACACAATATGCTAACATCAGGAAGCACACTTTAGAGCATCAAATAAACAAGCAAAAGGTTGTAAACATGCACAAAAATGATATGCAACTAAAGTAGACATGGCAGGCATGGCATGGAAAAAGGAATCAAGCAAATAGGCATCATGAACAATTAATTATAGCCCATGCAAAATGCAATAAAACATTACTGGTCTAGGACTTAGTGAAAATCAGGAAATCATGGCAGAAACTGTTATTTTCATGCTGTATAAACAGGGGTAAAACTATATGCCAAAGTGCAGCAACATGACATAGCAATATATGAGCATGGAGTATACATGATGGTGATCAGGTACAAACAAGAATCAAGGTCATAGGCATAACAAATCAAAAGATATTAAGCATGCAACATGGCATCGGAAAGTTACAGACTTAGTGAAAAACAAAGGTGGCTGTCAACAACAGCAGGATAACAACTTTGGAGCTTAATATAACTATGACCAGGAATGCTAACATGATAATGTAATACATATAATGGAAGTAGACATGGCATAGATCAAAATAACATATTGCAATGCTAAATAGGATGCATGGTTAAAAAGATATAGGGCAGCAAAGTAGCAACTTTATATAAATAGCAGCACATAACATCAGGCTCACCACTTTGGAGCAATAAATAATATAGCTACATCAGGCAAACATGACATGTGAATGCATATAATTGAAGTAGACATGATGCTTAACAGTATGCAACAAGAATCAATGCAATAGGCCTCATGGATGTGTCACAATCATCAATCAAACTTGCAATAAAATAACAACAACAACACTTAACAGAAATTACTAGCAGTTAACAGCCTGATGCCCACTTCAACAGTGATTAACAACATCAATATGGCCTCAAATCAAAATGCTCACAAAAGATGAATTGAAGTACATACAAAACTAAACAAATTTCCTTTTGGGCGCAATGTCATCCGATGCCTAGATCTATCACAAACTACACCGCTAACAAGCAATCAACATCAGTTTTAGCACTTAACAGAAAAAAAGAAAAAGAAAACCTAAGGAAAAAAAATAACAGAGGGGCGGACGGGCTCACTTAATGGACCGCGGCCCACTGGCGGCTGGTGGCGTCGGCTCGGCTGGGCCAGGGAGCTGGTGGGCCGCTGGGCTGTGCCGGCTGGGAAGGCCGGCCCACTTGGCTGGGAAGGTTGGTGGCGGCCGGCCCCGTCCCGATTGGATCGGGCGGCGGCGGACGCCGGCGGCGAGGCGGCGCCGGTGGACGGAGGAGGCGGCGAGGAGGGGGTCCAGGAGGCGCGGGAGGGTTGCACCGGTCCGGATCCGGCGAGGTTGGTGCAGAGGCGGCGCGAGCTCGTGCTCCCGGCGGCGAGGAGCTTTGAGACGAGGCCATGGCGCGCGACGGCGGGCGCGGCTCCGGTGGTCTGCAACGAGGAGAGGCGGGGGTCAGGGCAAGAGGAGGAGAGAGGGGCGCGGGAGCAAGAGGAGGAGAGGAAGGGCACGACGGCTGGTCGCCGACGGCGTGGCTCGCCGGCCAGATGGAGACGGCGGCGCGACGGCTGGCCGAGCCTAAATCCGGCCCGCGACGGGCTGGCGGCAGCTCCAAGGGCCCTGCGGGGCGCGGAACGGGGTGGAGGTTGGTGGGAGGCTACGTGGGGGTGTTGGGAACCCTCCGATCTGGATCTAACGGTCCAGATCGAGGGCTGAGGCGAGGGTTTCGGGGAGAGAGGGATTTGGGGGCAATTTTGTTGAATTTTTCAGGGGGGTGGCTGCAATTTTTCTAGAGGGAAACCCTAGAAGAGCTAGGGGGAGTGGTGGTCTTTATATAGCCCAGGTGGCTGGCAGTTTGCAAAAACATCCCCAGTTTTTTGTCGCATGCGCGCGGTGTTTACGTTTCTGACCGCCGAGGGTCCTCAGGACCTCCGATTCGGGTAAAACTTTGAACTGCGCGAATCAGCGCGTCGAGCCGGCGGCGTTCACCTCGCGCTGGAACCGTTCCGAGAACACTTTCCGACGTGCTATAAAAATAACCCGTTTAATTATTAAACGGGGTTTTTTGTTCCGTTGGCTGCGGCTGGTCTTGTGCTGGTTTTCGCGACGGTGATCGGGTGAAACCCGGTGTCGCAAAGGTCGAGTGTCAGGGTGGCAAATGTCTGTCTCCGTCCGGTACGAAATAAGAGGGGGAAAAATAATCGCCGATCGATAAATCGGGGATGCAAACACCGCAAACAAATCAGGCAATCAAACAATTCACACCGAAAACAAATTTTTTTAATTTTTGTGAAATCTGGGCTGTTACACTTAACCCCGACGAGAACAGGGCTCCGGCCGCCGCAACGCTTCTTGCCGCCGTTTCCCTGGACCTCCCCGGCGACGATGGCCTACTCCATCGTGTGCGGGAGGCCACGGGGAATGTCTTTGTGCAACGGGCGCACCAAGTGGTGGCCGCGAGCACCCTCCCTGTGAGCGCCGCCGAGCACTTGTGCCACCGACGGCTAACCGTCGGTGAGGCCTGCTTAATTAGACCTAATCCCCCACTAACCCCCCTGTGACACTGACTGGTGGGCACATCCCCCCTAAACCTCTCTGTTAAGCTAATTAAAACGGTTTAATCAATAGATACACTGACCAGTGGGTCCCACTGGTCAGTTTGACCAGTCAGCAGCCTGACATCAGCATGACACAATGCTGATGCGGTAAAGCATTTTCCTGTATAAAAATAATTCAAAAAAAATCCAGAAAATGCATTAAACTTCGGAAATTCATAACTAATTCATTTTAACTCCAAATTGGACAAATAATATATGTAAAAATTTTCGAAAAAATGCAAGGAATCTGAATATGGACTTTTTTTTCATGTTTGACCAATTTATATTGGGTGAACAGAGACAAATGTGCATATGGCATTCTTTTGAATTCAAATTTGGAGTGAATTTGCAAATGACTTTGCAATGCCCTTCTTTTAAATGGAATGCTCAACACATTGCAACCATGAACATCACATTACAACATTGATCATGTGATTGTGCATTGTACATTATATTGATTGCAATTTTTGTGTTATTTTCTCGAATAGAGGTGGAGCCGGAACCCGAGATCACCCCCTCCGTTGAATACACTGTGTACGACCCTCGTCAGCAAGGCAAGCAAACCCCATTGATCATGTCGATAAAAACCCATTTCCCTCTCAGTCTCGCTTATGCATTGATTAGGATGATCACCTTGTTATTGATTCTACCGCATAGTTGAACCCATATCCGATGCATGACCTATCATATTGTTACAGTAGTAAGCAAACCACAATCCTAGCTGACATAGGAGTTGATTGATATCATGTGGCCCCTGCAACTGTTACTGTTTGTTGCTGCTTAGTGTTACAATGAGGTTACTTTGTTGTGACTCGGGATGGTAGTGATCATGATGATGCTGGTGGAAATGTGTTGATGAACTTGACCTAAATAAGGCGAACGATGAGAGGCTATGTAGGAGTACACAGTGGGTTGTCTCGTTGAACACCGCCTTAAGCCCGAGTTCTTGTATGGTAATCCGAGACAAAGAGTACAACCACACATTGGGCTCACTGACCCCTCTCGACCTATTAACTCACCCCGATCCAAGTCCAGGAGTCACACTTAGTTCGGGATTTCCATTCGGCATATGCATAGAAAGATAAAGGAAATGAAATGTGGCATTCATGGTAGGGCTTGTAGCACTTGGCTTGTCAAGCGGAGAACCATCCGGCGAGGTGGGCTTGTCAGTCGTGCCGACATGGTTTGCGTCCTGACGGGAACTCGGCCGGAATTCCAGTTGGGTTTGAAACTCAGATATTTGACTCCTTGGACTAGAACGGTGCCGTGAGGTAAGTGTCGTGGTGAACATGCTCGCCGGCACACCTTGAATGGTGATGAGTACTTGGTGGTAACTGATGGTCATGTGTGTGTAGTGGTACATCCCTGCAGGGTTAATAAACTATTCGAATAGCCGAGCCCGCGGTAATGGATTACTTGGAGACCTGTACTTGTGTGACACCCTGGTTTTTGGCCCTCTTTTGTTTGCAATTTTATTTGCTGGTTTTCTGGATTTGGAGTTTAATTGCCTGAGTTTTTCAGCTCTTTGGCCTTGATCACTTGGGCCTAATTTTTCTTCCTAGGCCAAGTGACCTCTAAACCCCTCCCCCTCATGGCTATGACCAAGCTTTGATCATCCATACCCTTGCCATATTTTTATTCCTCAAGGAATCCCTTTTTCATTAAGGGAATTAGCTCTTTTCCCCCTCCTTTTTGAAGCTAGCCTCACCTCTGTTGTTCCTCTTTCCCTGAAACTTTTTGTGCTGGACAATGGGGTCATGCCCCATGATGCTATGCAAAAACATAAGCAAGTTCAGTACAAAAATAATCCTGTAGAAGTTCATTTCCATTTCTGGTCAGAGAGGCACTTTGTGAAGCAAGTACCCTGTAGACTTAGCCATTTGCTTTGAGATTTTTACCACATGGGAACCCTCCTAGATAAGCACTGCACACCAAGTTTCAGCCCCAAAAGCCTAGCCAAACTCCCTGGAGAAGTTATCAAAGTTCTCTGCAAAAATCTTATTTTGAAGATGGCAAGTGCCTGAGCCCACCTGCAAGTCTCCCAAGACCTCACCTACACTACTGGACATTGGCCATGAGCCATAGACATGCTTAGGCAACAGTGGCTGCCCCCAGTGCACGCGTGCACAGGGTGAGCACGCTCACTGTCAGCCATTGGAACGCTCTGGCCGTGGCCGAGCTGTCGCCGTCAAGGGCGCGCCTCGCCCAGCGAGCCCTCGGCCACGCACTCATGTCTGTAGTGGCCAGTGCACCCCCGCACGCCACCTAGCCGCCCCAAAGCCGCGCCGCCCGCCAGAGGCCTCGCCGTCGTTTCCTCTGGTTGACAGAAGCGCACGCGCAGTGGACACTGTGGCGCGCACGCTCCCGCTTTGCCCGCGTCGCCTTCCTCGCGTCCATAGACTCCAGAAAGCACGCGCAACGCCAGCCCCGGGCAAAGCTGCGCCGCCCTCCGTCTTGCGCTCGATGCAGAGCCGCTGCAGCGGCCATGGAGGACCCGTCCCGTCGCCCCACTAATGCAGACCCTCGGGGAGCGCACGCACGGGTACTGCGCCTCCACTAGAACCTCCCAGAACCGCCGGGAACAACTCGAGATCATCCACACGAGTGATGCTCCAACATCTTCTGCTCGGCGGCGACCGCGACGGAATCCCGAGCTCCCCCTATAAATTGACCCTTTCCCTCCGCTTCTAGGCACCACAACCCACCCCGCACTACTCCTATAGAGCTCAAATACAGAGGAGACCGACCGGGGAGGCCCCAGGCTGGAGATCACACCGGAGCACCGCCACCACTGTAGCTGGAGAAGACGCAAGCGAAGCCGTCCGGCCACCGTTCGCGGAGTTCCGGATACGTGGCCGCTCGCCTCGGCCTCCTGCGTCCTTTCCCCTAGCCCTAGGACACCTCCGAGACCTCCTCGCCGGCGAACCACCGTCGCCGGAGCCGCGGCCTCTGTCTCTCTCTCTGTTTGTGTTAAACCCGACACCCTGGCCCCACCTGTCAGCCACCCAGGCCATCCCGAAGCGATATCAAGTGGAAGCGTATTCCTCCTAATACGCCTTCGACGTGGCCTGTCCCAGTTATTCCCTGAAATTCATTTTAAATCTATTTAAAATGAATATTTGACCAAACTTTGACCATTAATATCTCCTAATCTACAAGGCCAAATGAGTTGATTCTTTTTGCTAAATTTTTGTCCAGAGCTCGTCTTCAAGTTGGAAAATTTTGGGAGCTTCACTCTCTGTATAGGTCCACTGGACAGAAGGTTGATGCCTTTGACTTATTTTTCTTTGCCAATTGTTTTTATTTCATAAGGTGACCAAGTGCTTGCAGGAGACCAGGAGTTCAAGGACACTCCATTTGACCAAGGCAAGCCACAACATTCTGGTCATGAGGAGCTTGAGTTGCTATTTGATGAGTTGGTTCATTTAATTTGAATCTTGCCTTTAATTTAATTGCTAATTAAATTACTCAAGCTATGCTAGTTGAATTGTTATGAACATGCCATGCCCACTGATAATTTCCATGCCACCCAAGTGCATATCATCACCATGATAATTTTGTCATGCTTATACCGGTAATTTTTCATGGGTTGATCATGTTCATACTTGAATGCCTATGTTCATTTAGTTCATACCATGCCATGCTAATTGTTGCACATGCTTGATGGTAGTATTATGTTCATGCCATGTTTCCATGTACCTTTCTTGTGAAAGATCTAATCATGGTAATCTAATGAACTTAATAACCGTTGACCAAGTGCCACCAAACCGAGCTTTATCCATGCAGCCACATTTGTCTGTATGGGCAGGCCTTAGCTTGGGCTATCGTTGTGCCTTCTACGGGTATCACCAAAGAGGGGGGGGGGTTACGCACGCACGCTACCCTGATCAGGTAGGTGGTGATAATCTCGACATCTAGAGTTATTTACCCGGGGGTCCCTGAGGAGGACAAAGTTGATGGACCACGTGTTGGTCAGGGCCATGTGATGGTCAGTGTCGGAAGGACACAGGGATACCCAAGACAGTGTGTCGGTGATACCGTAGGGAGGTTATGCGGTAGGCAAGTTTCGTTGGAGAAGTCCTAGCTCACTCTTGCGGAACGAGTTACAAGGATCCTGTGGGACAACTTCCAGGGTGCTGGGTGGAGGAAGAACTCCATAGTGTGGGTAATGTGCACAAACTCTGCATAGTCACAATCTATTCGAATAGCCGAGTCCCCGATCATGGGACACAGTTCGTACTAGGTCAGACGATGGTCAACACCAACCTGTATAATAGTAATGTTGCTGAGTTGCTGGTCATGCGATGACCGGATTGGTTGGGTGGTAACAAAGGACACCTAACCCGTTGAGTGGTCGTGCAACGACCCGTATGATGATTGGTCATGAGGTGATCCGGATACCGAGTCGGGATGACTCGGAGGTAAGAGGCACGGTCATGTGGTGATCGTGAGTTATGATTTATCCTTGCTCTAAGTATTAACTTGCCATGTTTGCCATGTTATTGTTTGCACTCTTGCCATGCTATTGTTTGTCCTATGACTTGGCTGTTGTGAGCTTGCAAGTACATTCAATGTACTGACCTGGCGTGTCATGCTAGATGAAGGAGAAGCCGTACCTGAAGAGTTGGCCGTGACGTACTTCGCGAACTAGGCCGTGTCCCAGCAGTGTCCTTGTGGAGTGGAGCTCCATCACCCCGTTATTCCGCTGCCGTAGAGTTCTTCGTCGATCGTATTGAGGCCTTGAGTTGTGACATAAATAATTTTGATAGTGCTGCCACACGAGATGTGCCGCCATGTCTCGTAGCAGTTTGTATCCCCGAACCTTTGTACCTCTATAATTATTAATGAAGCTGTTGTATCTGTACCAATATGTTGTGCATTGCCAGAAGACTTGATCTCTGGGCTGGCAATGTAAGGTAAACCGGTTGCTCTGAGCCGGGGTGCCACAATGATTGGTATCAGATCCGCGCTGACTGTAGGACACGCTAGTCAGGCCGTGCGCTAGAGTAACGTTAGTCTAGAGTCTTGCTTGATCTGTGCACCTTGATTGATGCATTGGTTGATGCATGGCATGTAGATGCATTGATTTCATTACTGATGGCTAACCCTGTGAGTGTACATGGCACCCGTTCCATACCATTTTGAGTACGAGGCGTCCCCGACAGGCTTTCCATCGCTACTCCGTCGAGTTTGGCTCCGACTGTATCCACAGGGAGAAGACCCGGTGTTCCAGGTGTACCGTGAGAAGCTGGCTGACTTCATGCACGAGTACCGCGCTAAGGTGTTCCTTTTCACGAGCTCCGCGATCGGCATCCTTTCACGTTCCGTGAAGGGAGGACCCGCTTCCACCCCAGAGCAGGCCATCCTCTATGCTTCACTTGATGCTCTCGTTGACTTGCGTCAGCAGGAAGTCGGGATGCAGGCTCACCCAGGTCTTTCTCACTACCCCACCCTGGCCCCCTCGGGGCAGGTTCTTTTTCCACCAGACTCAGAGTGCGGCCGGACCGCCGTCCACCTCTCTCACTATATGGTCGCTCAGTACGAGTTGATCATTAGTTTTGCAGAGGAGTTGGCTCGTTCCCGGGAGGCACTCGCTTCTATCAGCAGTGTTCGGTCACCACCTCCACCGCCTCCCACCTTTACCCCGGTGCCAGCTCCTCCTATTCCACCTTCACTCACACCACAGACTCCAGCTGTTCCGGTAGTCACTCGGCGCGAGACCCCAGAGGAGTGGGCCGCGTTGACTGCTACCCCTGCTGCTCCTATGCTTAGACAGCGTACTCCTCCTCCTCCTGAGGGAGAGTCTTCTCGTCAGCGTCGCCGTCTTGACGTCACAACCCGCAGCACGATCCACATCACTAGTTCCGATTCCGAGGATAGCTCCGACGGTTCCGCTAACTGCCAGTGCCCGCTTCCCCACGACTAGAGAGAGGTCGAGTAGAAGTATGATCGCTTCTATCATTATGCCATGCATGTTGTCAACTGCCGTATGAGCAGTACTCGTTATGCTATCCATGCTAGTTGTTATGTATGCTGTTATGATGCTATGTATAATTATGAGGTTGCTTCGCTTTTCGTTCGGATTTCTGTTGATGATGTTTCCATATTTACCGTTTTGGTGCAGGTGACTCAAACGGACCCTTGCTCGCTTTTTCCAATAAATGGCACCACGCCTATTTCTGTGCTGATTCTTGGTCGGCCGTCCGGGGTGGATGCCTCCTTGTTTTATTTCTCTTTCAACGACTAGCTTGTGTTCTGAGCTGCTTTCCGGCCGTCTCATGCAGTCGTTGAGTTTCTTTTTGCAGTGGAAACCCTATGTTCTGAGCTATTTTCTCGGTCGTCTTAGGGAACCTCTTCTTTCTTCTTATCACCATGCTCCAAGTTCTGAGCTGTTTTGCGGCCGTCTTGAGCAAGAGGTGAGCTATCCCAGCAATGCCAACAGATCTGTGTTGTCAAGACCGTTCTCGTGGCCGCTGGTTTATTTTCCCTTTTGACAAGGGATTCGGATAGTCACCGACCACCGCCTCTTGGAGTTTCGAGTTCCTTTCGCTTTGCCGTCACTTTTCCTATTTCCCCTTTTGTGGTTTATCATGATATTTTTGCTCTATATTGGGAACGGATATAGGATGAGGTGAGGTGAAGGAAGCCACTCTGGTGATGACGACACTCCTCGTCGTCGATCCGCCAGACAAGCTGGACTATCACCCGAGCGTCCACCACCTCCACCGCAGGCACCGACCCCAGATCAAATCATGAGGATGTTTGAAAAAAAGGAGGAATCAGGAACTCATGGAATTACTGAGAGGTATGCAGAACATTGTTGGACAAAATCAGAATCAAGGGTCACGCTCCAAGATATCTGACTTTCACCGCACCCGACCGCCGAGCTTTGACCAAGCAACGGATCCCATTGAGGCTGATGACTGGTGAGGACTATGGAAAAGAAACTGGAGATCGCTCACTGTGATGAGGCAGACAAGGTCCCATTCACCACCCATTACCTTGAGGGCTACGCCGCAATTTGGTGGGACAGTACCAAGGCAGTATGGCCTGCAGGAGAAGACATCACTTGGGAAAAGTTCAAGGAAAAGTTCCACACTTACCATATTCCCACAGGGGTGCTGAAGACCAAACAAAGAGAATTTCCCGCTCTTATCCAAGGTAGCATGACTGTTACTGAATATCTGAACCAGTTCAACCATCTGGCAAGATACTCTGTTCACGATGTGGCCACTGAAGAAAGAAAGGTGGCCACTTCCTTGGCGGGCTTAATCCCGCTCTCCGTTGTCAGCTCAGCATGATGGACTTCGCAGACTTCCAGACTCTGTTCAACAAGGCGCTCATAGCAGAACGCGAGTATAAGTCTGTCGTCGAGCACAAGGGAGCGTATGAAGACCGCAAGCGCAAGCATGAAGCCAAGAAGGTCCCTTATGAGCCATATGCCCAGAAGCCACGTATGGTGCAGCCCGCTCCCCAGCCGGCTCAAGCCAATTTCAAGCCCTCCTGGAACAATGGAAACACCGCAACCAACAAGACGGCAACCCAGGGAACGCCTTACATCAGCGACCAAGTGAAGGAAGACTGCCTTCGCAAAGGCTCCTGCTTTATTTGTGGGAAACAAGGGCACTTTGCCAGACAACGCACAAACAAGATGGGAAAACCAACACCTCAAGTCAACAACATCGAGGGGCGGAACAACTATCGCTAGGCTCGAGTCAACCACGTCTCAGCCAAAGAAGCCCGCGAGTCCCCCGACGTGTTTATCGGTATGTTCCCTATTAATAACATACCCGCAGCTATATTATTTGACTCTGGGGAAACCGATTCGTTTATATCGTGAATTTTTGCCACCCAATTTTTTTCCCATCTCTCTTTTGGAAAAAATCATGGTGGTGAAAACCCCGGAGGTGTGCTCAAAGAAGACAGCATATGCAAGGACCTGACCATTGAGATATATGGAGTAAAGTTCCCAACCTCTCTCATGCTGTTGGAATCCAAGGGGCTGGATGCAATCCTTGGAGTTGATTGGCTCACTACACATGATGTTCGCCTCGCCTTCAAGACCCGAATAGTGGAACTGGTCAACCCAGACGGGAAGGCAACCCGATTCACGGCTGTTGGAATGCCGCGCAAGAAGGAGATAGCAGTATGCCAGATCACCACCACAGAAATGGACAAGATTCCAGTGGTCAGAGAATTCCCAGATGTGTTCCCAGAAGAATTGCCAGGTATGCCGCCAAACAGGGAGCTAGAGTTCACCATCGAGATTGTTCCCTGGACCTCCCCAATATACAAGAAGTATTATCGAATGCCTTCCACCGAATTGGTGGAGCTGAAAAGCAGTTGGATGAATTATGCAGAAAGGGTACATTCGTCCCAGCACCTCACCTTGGGGATCACCGGTATTGTTTGTCAAGAAGAAAGATGGCACCTTGCGGATGTGTGTGGACTACCGCCCCCTGAATGAAGTCACCATCAAGAATAAGTACCCAGTACCCCGCATTGATGACCTGTTCGACCAACTGAAGGGTGCCCGGGTATTCTCCAAGATAGATCTTCGTACGGGCTATTACCAACTGAAGATCAGGAAGGAAGACATTCCCAAGACGACCTTCACCACCAGATATGGCCTATATGAATTCACGGTCATGTCATTTGGCTTGACAAATGCTCCAGCATATTTCATGGGCATGATGAACAAGGTCTTCATGGACTTTCTGGACAATTCGTGGTGGTATTCATTGATGATATACTCATATACACCAGAAGTGAAGAAGAACATAAGAAGAATCTCCGCATAGTGTTGGAACGACTGCGAGCTCACCGCCTGTACGCCAAGTTCAGCAAGTGCGAGTTTTAGTTAAAGGAGGTGCGATTTTTGGGGCATATCCTGACAACCCAAGGAGTGTCCGTAGATCCCAGCAAGGTGGCCAATGTGTTGAATTGGAAGCCACCAACCACGGTGACTGAAGTCCGGAGTTTCTTAGGATTAGCGGGTTATTATCGCCGATTCATTGAAGGATTCTCCAAGATAGCCAAGCCTTTGACCGAGCTATTGAAGACGAACCAGAAATGGGTCTGGACCAAGGAATGTGATGACAGTTTCAAGCAGCTAAAGGCGAAGCTGACCTCAGCCCCCGTCCTGACATTGCCAGACATCCACAAGGGATTTGATATATATTGCGATGCCTCCAAACGCGGCCTCGGCTGTGTGCTAATGCAAGAAGGAAAGGTTGTAGCATATGCCTCCCGGCAGCTACACCAACATGAAGTAAACTACCCCACACATGACCTGGGACTAGCTGCTGTGGTACACGCATTGAAGCTGTGGAGGCATTATCTCGTCGGACAACAGTGTGAAGTATATACATATCATAAAAGCCTCAAGTACATCTTCACGCAGCCGGACCTCAACCTCAGGCAGAGAAGATGGCTCGAGTTGGTCAAAGACTATGATCTCGGGATTAATTATCACCCCGGGAAGGCTAATGTGGTCACCGATGGTCTTAGCCGGAAGCCAAGCTCGGTGAATGCACTCTGGGAGAGGATCCACCCAAAATTACGGGAGGAAGTCACTCAACTCAACCTGGTGTTGTGTGACTCGATGACCAGGAAGACACTGGAAATCACTCCAACCCTGGCAGAGGAAATTAAGGAAGCACAAGCTCAAGATTCGGAAATCAGAGATATCAAGGAACTGATCCCGTGTGGCAAGGCCGAATCATTTCACCTGGATGCTCAAGGAGTGCTATGGTTCAAAAACCGAATATGCGTACCGAACCAGAACAACCTGAGGCAGCAGATACTGCGAGAAGCACATGAGTCAGAATATTCTATCCACCCCGAAGGTACCAAGATGTACCAGGATTTGAGGGGCACGTTCTGGTGGACCGGAATGCGCAAGGATATTGCATATTATGTGGCATGCTGTGACATATGCAATAGAGTCAAAGAGGAACATCAGAAGCCATCCGGATTACTGCAGCCTCTGCAGGTTCCGCAATGGAAGTGGGATGACATATGTATGGATTTTATTGTGGGATTCCCAAAGACCGCCCGGGGCCACGACTCCATATGGGTAATCGTGGACATGCTCACCAAAGTGGCTCACTTGATTCCGGTCAGGACCACTTACCGAGTTGATCAACTCGCAGAATTATACATGTCCCAGATTTTCAGTCTCCATGGGATACCAAGGACAATCACCTCAGACAGAGGATCAGTATTCACGTCTGCATTCTGGCTACGTCTTCACCAAGCTCTGGGGACCGCACTAAAGCATAGCACTGCCTACCATCCTCAGACCGATGGTCAAACAGAATGAGTGAACCAGATACTGGAAGATATGCTCAGGGAATGTGTGCTAGCTTACGGCTCCATGTGGGAGGACTCTTTTCCATATGCGGAATTCTCATACAATAACAGCTATCAGGCCAGTCTCAAGATGTCACCTTTTGAAGCATTATATGGGCGGAAATGTCGTACCCCCTTGAACTGGTCGCAGACAGGGGACAGTCGTCTCTTTGGCACCAACTTAATGGTCGAAGCGGAAAAGCAAGTCAAAGAGATTCAAGACCGTCTGAGAGCCACCAAGTCTCGACAGAAGAGTTACTATGACCCAAAGCATCGGGAAGTAAGATTTGAGCCTAGAGAATATGTCTATCTCCGAGTGACACCAATGAAAGGGGTAAGGAGATTCCATACCCGAGGAAAGCTTGCCCCAAGGTACATCGGGCCATTCCCAATAATGGCTAAGCGGGGAAGAGTAGCATACCAACTGGAACTACCCCCAGAACTAGCCGATGTCCATGAAGTATTCCACATATCACAACTACGCAAGTGCATTGCACCACCGGTCAAGCGAGTGGATATGAAAGAGTTAGAGTTGACCCAGTAATTGACATATGAAGAGAAACCAATCAGGATTTTGGATGAAATGGAAAGGACCACTCGCAGTAAGGTGATACGGTTTTACAAGGTACTGTGGGGACACCATACCGAGGAAGAAGCTACCTGGGAAAGGGAAGAATTTATGAGATCCGCATATCCGTATCTGTTACCTGAGCAACCAAATCTCGAGGACGAGATTTACCCTAAGGGGGGTAGGTTTGTGACACCCTGGTTTTTGGCCCTCTTTTATTTGTAATTTATTTGTTGGTTTTTTGGATTTGGAGTTTAATTTCCTGAGTTTTTTAGCTATTTGGCCTTGATCACTTGGGCCTTATTTTTCTTCCAAGGCCAAATGACCTCTAAACCCCTCCCCCTCATGGCTATGACCAAGCTTTGATCATCCATACCCTTGCCATATTTTTATTCCTCAAGCAATCCCTTTTTCATTAAGGGAATTAGCTCTTTTCCCCCTCCTTTTTGAAGCTAGCCTCACCTCTGCTGTTCCTATTGCCCTGAAAACTTTTGTGCTGGACAAAGGGGCATGCCCCATGATGCTATGCAAAAACATAAGCAAGTTCAGTACAAAAATAATCTTGTAGAAATTCATTTCCATTTCTGGTCAGAGAGGCACTTTGTGAAGCAAGTACCCTGTAGACTTAGCCATTTGCTTTGAGATTTTTACCACATAGGCACCCTCCTAGATAACCCCTGCACACCAAGTTTTAGCCCCAAAAGCCTAGCCAAACTCCCTAGAGAAATTCTCAAAGTTCTCTGCAGCAATCTTATTTTGAAGATCGAAAGTGCCTGAGCCCACATGCAAGTCTCCCAAGACCTCACCTACACTACTGGACGCTAGCCACGAGCCATAGACATGCTTAGGCAACAGTGGTTGCCCCCAGTGCACGCGTGCATAGGGTGAGCATGCTCACTGTCAGCCATTGGCACGCTCTGGCCGTGGCCGAGCTATCGCTGTCAAGGGCGCGCCTCGCCCAGCCAGCCCTCGGCTGCGCCCTCATGTCCGTAGTGGCTAGTGCACCCCCGCACGCCACCTAGTCGCCCCAAAGACGCACCGCCCGCCGGAGGCCTCGCCGTCGTCGCCTTTGTTCGACAGAAGCGCACGCGCGGTGGCCACTGTGGCGCGCAAAATCCCGCTTTGCCCGCGTCGCCTTCCTCGCGTCCGTAGACTCCAGCAAGCACGCGCAACGCCAGCCCCAGGCAAAGTCGCGCCGCCTGCCTTCTTGCCCTCGATGCAGAGCCTCTATAGCGGCCATGGACGACCCGTCCCGTCGCCCCACTGATGCAGGCCCTCGGGGAGCGCATGCACACGTACTGCGCCTCCACTAGAACATCCCAGAGCCGCCAGGAACATCTCGAGCTCATCCACACAAGCGCTGCTCCAACATCTTCTGCTCGGCGGCGACCGCGACGGAATCCCGAGCTCCCACTATAAATTGACCCTTGCCCTCCGCTTCTAGGCACCACAACCCACCCCGAACTACTCCTATAGAGCTCAAATACAGAGGAGACCGACCGGGGAGGCCCCAGGCTGGAGATCACACCGGAGCACCGCCGCCACTGTAGCTCGAGAAGACGCTAGCGAAGCTGTACGACCACCGTTCGCGGAGTTCCGGGTACGTGGCCGCTCGCCTCGGTCTCCTGGGTCCTTTCCCCTAGCCCTAGGACACCTCCGAGGCCTCCTCGCCGGCGAACCACCATCGCCGGAGCCGCGGCCTCTGTCTCTCTCTCTGTTTGTGTTAAACCCGACACCTTGGCCCCACATGTCAGCCACCCAGGCCAGCCCTAAGCGGTATCAAGTGGAAGCGTATTCCTCCTAATACGCCTTCGACGTGGCCTGTCCCAGTTATTCCCTGAAATTCATTTTAAATCTATTTAAAATGAATATTTGACCAAACTTTGACCATTAATATCTCCTAATCTACAAGGCGAAATGAGTTGATTCTTTTTGCTAAATTTTTGTCTTGAGCTCCTCTTCAAGTTGGCAAAGTTTGGGTGCTTAACTCTCTGTCTAGGTCCACTTGACAGAAGGTTGATGTCTTTGACTTATTTTGCTTTGCCAATTGTTTTTTATTTCAGAAGGTGACCAAGTGCTTGCAGGAGACCAGGAGTTCAAGGACACTACATTTGACCAAGCAAAGCCACAACATTCTGGTCATGAGGAGCTTGAGTTGCTATTTGATGATTTGGTTCATTCAATTTAAATCTTTGCCTTTAATTTAATTGCTAATTAAATTACTCAAGTTATGCTAGTTGAATTGTGATGAACATGCCATGCCCACTGATCATTTCCATGCCACCCAAGTGCATATCATCACCATGCTAATTTTGTCATGCTTATACCGGTAATTGTTCATGGGTTGATCATGTTCATACTTGAATGCCTATGTTCATTTAGTTCATACCATGCCATGCTAATTGTTGCACATGCTTGATGGTAGTATTATGTTCATGCCATGTTTCCATGTACCTTTCTTGTGCAAGAACTAATCATGGGAATCTAATGAACTTAATAACCGTTGACCAAGTGCCACCGAACCGAGCTTTATCCGTGCATCCACATTTGTCTATATGGGCAGGCCTTAGCTTGGGCTATCGTTGTGCCTTCTACGGGTATCACCAAAGAGGGGGGGTTATGCACGCACGCTACCCTGATTAGGTAGGTGGTGATAATCTCGACATCCAGAGTTATTTACCCGGGGGTCCCTGTGGAGGACAAAGTTTATGGACCATGTGTTGGTCAGGGCCATGTGATGGTCAGTGTCGGAAGGACATAGGGATACCCAAGACAGTGTGTCGGTGATACCGTAGGGAGGTTACGTGGTAGGAAAGTTTCGTTGGAGAAGTCCTAGATTACTCTTGCGGAACGAGTTCCAAGGAACCTGTGGGACAAGTTCTGGGGTGCTGGGTGGAGGAATAACTCCATAGTGTGGGTAACGTGCACAAACTTTGCAGAGTCACAATCTATTTGAATAGCCGAGTCCTTGATCATGGGACACAGTTCGTACTAGGTCACACGATGGTCAACACCAACCTGTATAATAATAATGTTGCTGAGTTGCTGGTCATGCGATGACCGGATTGGTTGGGTGGTAACAAAGGACACCTAACCCGTTGAGTGGTCGTGCAACGACCCGTATGATGATTGGTCATGAGGTGACCCGAATACCGAGTCGGGATGACTCGGAGGTAAGCGGCACGGTCATGTGGTGATCGTGAGTTATGATTTATCCTTTCTCTAAGTATTAACTTGCCATGTTTGCCATGTTATTGTTTGCACTCTTGCCATGCTATTGTTTGTCCTGATGAATTGGCTATTGTGAGCTTGCAAGTACATTCAATGTACTGACCTGGCGTGTCATGCCAGATGCAGGAGAAGCCGTACCTGAAGAGTTGGCCGTGACGTACTTCGCGAACTAGGCCGTGTCCCAGCAGTGTCCTTGTGGAGTGGAGCTCCATCACCCCGTTATTCCGCTGCCGTAGAGTTCTTCGTCGATCGTATTGAGGCCTTGAGTTGTGACATAAATAATGTTGATAGTGTTGCCGCACGAGATGTGCCGCCATGCCTCGTAGCAGTTTGTATCCCCGAACCTTTGTACCTATATAATTATTAATGAAGTGGTTGTATCTGTACCAATATGTTGTGCATTGCCAGAAGACTTGATCTCTGGGCTGGCAATGTAAGGTAAACCGGTTGCTCTGAGCCGGGGTGCCACAACTTGATTATTAGACAACTTCAACAGATACTCTAAAACTTGCCAAGATAAGTGTGAGTGCTATGGCGTGCTTACTCGTGGGGAAGTCGAGGAAGTATCAACAGTGGTGTATTGGTTGGAGACTTGGTAGTGGACTCGTGTACGCTTCTTACCTCAATTTGGTAATCGTAGTACAGGACTAGCCAAGTCAAAGCTCGCACTTCTGCATTGAAACCCCACCTCCCTTTACCTTGATACTTGAGCATGAGTAGTATAGTTTTGATGTAAGTATTGCTGAGTACGACTTTGTACTCATGTTTTCTTATTCTATGTTTTAGATGAGAACCCAGACACCGATGGAGTCACATTCCTGAAGCTCGACGTTGGCTACGTTGGTATAGTTCCAGACAACAGTCTGGTCCCTCGTGGAAGGGCATGTATGTTGCACAAGGCTTCTGGAAGACATTTGTTAATATTGTCTGTACCTAGACCTAATTTTCTTCCGTTGTTTGATGTAATGATGGATTATAGTCATATGATCTTTGTGTACTCTATGTGTAAGTCAATAAATATATACTTTGTAGAGTTCATGCAATGTGTACCTGCTGTTTACACTCGACATGTATGTTGCGTGTATGATTATAACATGCATGTATTAGTGTGGGGTTCGATAGCTTAGTTGTGTTCTTGCCGGCGGTATTTTATACACCAAGTGGACCTTAGATGTGCACATCTTGGGGCACCTCGATGCTGTTGGGATACGGGGCAGAAAACACAAATTTTTCCACACCTACGGTACCCGAACCCAAGATCTATGCTATGGCGATGTAAAGTAACGGAGGGAATCGGTGTTCATACCTTTGAAGACCGAAAGCGGGAAACGTTCTTTCGAACGTGGTTGGCGTAGACTCAGAACTACGACCTCCCTGTCGTGTAGAAGACCACCACCGGCGAGGATGACTCCCGGTAAACCTCCAGCGATGAAGCAGCACCACAGGTGTAATGCCTCGAAGGGATTATACACGTACGGCACAATCGATGTTCCTCCCGGGCTCCGAACCAGGCGAGCAGCGGAAAGAAGACGGCTACGGATCCCGACTCCGGCAGAGCGATGGCCTGACTTATGGTGGAGAACTCCAATCCTGGTGCAGACTCCAAACAAGGGGAGTCCACTTCCAGAAATGGAGAAGGAAGAATAAGGAGATCAATTGTTGTATGGAAAAAGGGGGGTCTACCCCTCTATATAAAGGCCAAGGGGGGGTGTGATCCCTCTTACCTCCCCCATGTGGGACTAAACCTCCAAGGGGGGAGGGGTGCGCCGGCCTAGGGGGGGTTGGGCCCCACCCCTTGGCGCCAAGCCCAAGGGGGGGAACCCCCCTCCTCTCCCCTAATGGGCCTCTAAGGCCCATATAGCCTTTTTTCCATTATTTTAATTATTTAATAACTTTTAAATATTTAATTCAGATAATTAAATAATAAAAACATTATTAAAACAATTAAACTTTATTTTGAACTATTCAAAATGTCCGGAAACCATTCCGTCCTCCTCCGGAACTATTCCGGTGATTTCTCCTATTTCACCGATTGATCCCGTAATTGTCCTATGCATCGATTGCCCTTAAGTGTAACACCCTAACGGTCCGGGAAACAGCAGACATGGTCGAGACTCTTCTCATGGACCAATGACTAGTCAGTTGGACCTGGTTACAGTCCTTGACAGCCCCTGCGCTTCCATCGAATGAGCTTCGATCGCTTTTGGAAACCGTTAACGATACGACGTAATCCCTTTGTTCTGCGGTACCTTGTTTGTCCGAGGTTTGATCGTCGGTATCCCACATACCGTGTTCACATCTCGTTCACGACAAACAACTTCTCTCGTCCATGATCATTGCATCTCTTTGTGACCTAGTCACGTCCTTGCAAGGGTTGATGCAATATCACCGAGTGGGCCCAGAGTACCTGTCCTGTCACAAGGACTGCCAAATCCCGCTTTGACCTATTAACATACTCATCAACCATCTATTTCGGAATACCCAAAGTGCTCTGTTATAGCCAGCATATTTCAGTCAGGCGGTGGGATACAAATCAAAGTCTCCTCATAGATCGTGATTACGTATGATCATTACGGTCTAAGGACTAAGGCATACGTTACAAAGTCATAGCAACGCTGAACTATGTGACTCGATCACATTGCATTACTTTAGGTGGGTGTCTGTCCATCACATCATTCCCCTAATGATATGACCTCATTGTCAATGGACTTAAGTGTCGCCATGATCAAGAAAGCTTGATCAATCAATTGCCCAATGAGATAGTTTACCCGAGTTAAACTACGGACCATGTTTTATACTACACCTGTATTAGTATTTCCAAGTAATACAGTTATAGCACAGTATAAAACGTATTATGAACAAAACGGATATGTGACAAATATCTTTATTAATTTGTCTCTAGGGCACATATCCAACAGTCTCCCACTTGCACTAGAGTACAAATTACACTAGTTTACATCAGGTATGTATCTAACACCAATGGTCTCTCGGTGTTCTTCAAACTTGCCCTGTGGAAGAGGTTTATTCATCGGGTCTGCTGCGTTCAGATCCGTATGTATCTTGTGAATCCTAGTGTGTCCATCCCTGACATAGTCTCGCGTCACATGGAACTTTCGGAGGATGTGCTTGGCTGTAGAGTGAGTTCTTGGCTCCTTCGCGTTAGCAATGGCACCCGTGTTGTCGCAGTAGATTCCCACGGGGTCAGTGCAATTGGGAAAAACGCCAAGCTCGATCACGAACTTCTTCAGCCACAGCGCCTCGTTTGACGCTTCGCAAGTGGCAATATACTCCGACTCCATTGAAGATTGAGCGACGACTGACTGTTTGCCGCTCCTCCAGCTAATCGCGCCTCCGTTCAACATGAAGACATATCCCGTCTGGGATTTCGAGTCATCTAGGTCTGAGCCGAGGCTTGCGTCAACGTAACCCTTTACGGTGAGCTCCTCATCAACTCCTCCATAAACAAGAAAGAGATCCTTGGTTCTTCTCAAGTACTTAAGGATGTTCTTCACTGCTGTCCAATGGGCCATTCCCGGATTACTCTGGTAGCGATTAGTCATACTAATGGCCAGCGCTAAATCCGGTCTGGTACATAACATAGCATACATGAGAGAACCTATGGCTGAGGCATAGGGCTTTGAGGACATCTCCTCTTTCTCTTTAGCTGTGGTCAGGCATTGAGTCACGCTTAGTTTGACACCTTTTATGACTGGCAAGAGACCTCTCTTGGAGTCATCCATTTTGAACCTTTTCAAAATCTTGTCAATATAAGTATTCTGACTCAAGGCCAACCTTCGATTAGGTCTATCTCTATAGATCTTAATCCCCAGTATGTACGCAGCTTCACCTAGGTCCTTCATGGAAAATTGTCCATTCAGATATTCCTTCACTTCCTCTAAGAATTTCTTATCGTTCCCTATTAGTAATATGTCATCCACATATAACACAAGGAATGCTACAGAGCTCCCACTCAGTTTCTTATAGACGCAGAACTCTTCGACGTTTTGGACAAATCCAAAAGCTTTAATGACCTCATCAAATCGAAGATTCCAGCTCCGAGATGCTTGCTTCAACCCATAGATGGACCGTTGAAGCTTGCAAACCTTACCAACATTCCTTGGATCGACAAACCCCTCTGGTTGCATCATATACAACTCTTCCTCAATGTTGCCATTTAGGAATGCAGTTTTCACATCCATCTGCCATATCTCGTAATCATGATATGCAGCTATTGCTAGTAGGATCCGAATAGACTTTATCATCGCTACAGGAGAGAATGTCTCCTCGTAGTCAACTCCTTGAATTTGTCGGAAACCCTTCGCGACAAGTCGAGCTTTGTAGACAGATACGTTTCCGTCTGCGTCAGTCTTTTTCTTGAAAATCCATTTATTCTCGACGGCCTTGCGGTCCTCGGGAATATCCACCAAAGTCCATACTTTGTTGGTGTACATGGAGTCTATTTCGGATTTCATGGCTTCAAGCCATTTCTCGGACTCGGGTCCCTCCATTGCTTCTTTGTAACTCGTAGGTTCATCCGACTCAACAGCCGAGATTGCATTCACAAGCTGTCCGTAAAACTCAGTAGGTTGATGGACTCTTGATGACCTACGGGGCATAAAAGGTTCCTCTTCATTCTCATCATGATCATCGTGAATGTCATGATCGTTATGAATGTCGTTCTGGCCATTCTCTTCAACTCCCACTGTGGAAGATGGTTCCAGAACAAATTCCGTAGCCATTTCATCCAATTGGAGTGACTGGTCAGTTACTTCATCGAGGTCTATTTTCCTCCCACTCAACTCTTTCGCGAGAAACTCCTTCTCAAGAAAGTGTCCCGTCTTGGCAACAAACGTTTTGCTGTCAGATTTGTTGTAGAAGGTGTAACCACAAGTTTCCTTGGGATAGCCCACAAAGATGCACTTATCCGCCTTGGATTCAAGTTTGTCAGGCTGTAGTTTCCTAACATAAGCCTCACAACCCCAAATCTTCAGGTGAGACAACTCAGGTTTAGTGCCATGCCATTCTTCAAATGGTGTTATCTTTACGGATTTGGATGGTGCCCTATTAAGAATATGAATGGCGGTTTCTAATGCATACCCCCAGAATGACACAGGCAAATCAGTATGAGACATCATCGATCGTACACTATCCAATAGGGTTCGATTACGTCGCTCAGCTACACCGTTTCTCTGAGGTGTGCCTACCGGCGTAAGCTGTGGTACTATGCCACAAGACTTCAGATGATTGCCAAACTCGTGACTCAAATACTCGCCACCTCGATCCGATCGAAGGTGCTTGATTTTCCTTCCGAGTTGATTTTCGACCTCATTCTGAAATTCCTTGAACTTTTCAAAGGTTTTAGACTTGTGTTTCATCAAGTAAATATACCCATATCTACTCAAGTCATCAGTAAAGGTCACGAAGTAACGAAGATCATTGCGAGTGGGGATGTTCATGGGTCCACATACATCCGTGTGTATGATCCCCAATAAGACATCCGCACGCTCCATCACACCATTGAATGGAGTCCTTGTCATTTTGCCCATGAGGCATTGTTCACATGTATCAAGGGATCCAAAATCCAATGAGTCAAGAAGTCCATCCTTATGGAGCTTCTCCATGCGTGTTACACCAATATGACCAAGTCAGCAATGCCACATCATCATGTGATCTTCATTATTCTTCAATCTTTTGGCCTCAATATTGTTAACGTGACTCACGTCACCATCGAGATTAAGTATGAATAAACCATGCGACTCCGGTGCGTGAACATAAAACATATCATCCTTATAAATCGAACAACCAATTGTATCGGACTTAAAAGAATAGTGGTCTCGCTTCAAGCAAGAACCACTCACGATGTTCACACTCAACGCGGGTACATAGTAACATTTATTCAGAACTAAAACCAATCCCGAAGGGAGACTAAGATGCTTCGTGCCGACCGCCAAGACTTCAATCTGGCAGCCATTCCCCACGCGCATCGTCACTTCATCCTTGACCAAGCGTCTCCTATTCCTTAGTCCCTGAATGGAATTAGAAATATGAGTGACAGATCCTGTATCAAATATCCAGGATGTGTTCCCAGCGCTTGTCAAGAGAAGATCAACAATATGTATATCAAATATACCTTCGTCTCTCTTGGCGACCTTGCCAGCCTTCTTGTCCTTTAGGTACTTGGGACAGTTGCGCTTCCAGTGACCTTCACCCTTGCAGTAGAAGCACTCCACTCCGAGTTTAGGCTTGGGTGCCTTGGGAGGAGCGGCAACTGACTTGCCATCCCTCCTGGGGACACCTCTCCTGGCCTTCTCCCGTCTGCTTGACTTCTTGAAGTCAGTGGTCTTGTTGACCATGAAGACGGCGTGCTCCTTCTTGATTTCAACCTCAGCGTTCTTTAGCATGGCGAACAACTCAGAAGGGGTTTTGGTCATCCCCTGCATGTTGTAGTTCAGTACAAAGCCTTTGTAGCTAGGGGGAAGCGACTGCAACACCCTATCAACCGCAAGTTCATCTGGAATCTGACATTCCAGAGCATTCAAGCGCTGAACGTAGCCAGACATTTTGACCACGTGCTCACTCACGCTGCCGTGCTCATCCATATTTGCTGAGAAGAAGGCTTCAGAAGCCTCGTACCGTTCAGCCCTGGCTTGAGGTGCGAAGACCGCCTTGAGGTCGGTGATAATCTCATATGCACCCATCCTCTCAAAACGTTTCTGCAGCTCAGCCTCCATGGAGTAGAGCATGCCACTCTGGACAAGGTTGTAATCATCAGTCTTGGAGAGATAGACATTCTTCTCGTCCTGACTGGCATCATCTGCTGGTGCGTCACCTAACGCGTCCTCTAGTACGTATGCCATTTTGAGGGGAACGAGGAGAATCCTCAGGGTGCGGAACCAGTTGGTGAAGTTTGTCCCATCTGTTTTTAGCTTATCTTTCTCTAGGAATGATCCTAAGTTGAACGAGGGGCGAGGTGCTGCCATCTACAAGGTTGGATTCACAACGATACATATTTAGACTTTTGTTCATAATGTGGAGTTTCAATTTAATCTTAAAATTCTAGAAAGCTCCCACTTAGATAAATACCTCTCAATTTAACTAAGTGATTACACAATCCCAACCCCCATACCTCCCCCGATATGTACGGCCCAGTATGCGAACCAGGTAGGCCTCTAAGCCAATCACATCAGCCATGTGACTCGTGCTCGACCTTTCGGTCTTCTGTGTTCCAGGCCCGCATCTACATACGTCAAGCCTGCCAATCGAACCTTGATGTTAGCTGTTCAGCAAGGCCATATCTGCATATGCCAGGCTCGCCGAACCCAACCTCATGCGAACTCCGTTGAATATGTAGGACAACTCCGGTATGTACGGAGCATCAAGCCATATGGGAGAACCTTCCAGGTGGTGCCCATCAAAAGGGAGAACACAATGTTGGTATTGTGAGAGATGGTCCTGTTTCGTGCTACCGTCGATGTATCTAGCATACTAGCATAAAACAGGAAGTAAAACTTTAAATCATACAACCTATGATCCCCCTTCATGCAAAGCAAAGTTAGAACGTCTTTCTACTTTAGCTTGTGCAATTTTTACGTGGCTGCTAGGGGTTTCGAGAGAGAGAACCGATTTCTATCCTGCGAAAAACAAGCCACAACACCGTCTCTTATTCGTCTCTATTACACCCCTGTCGGGGCCCTCCGTTGCAAACATCTTCGCCTCGCCAATGCAGAGAGACAGACACCCCCAGCCACTTTATATGGTACAAGCCATATGTCAAGCGTGGAACCAGTCTCGCGTAAACGCGTAAGGTCAGTCGGGGGCCGCTTCATCAAACATTGCCGCAATGCTAAATGAGTACACGTGGGAGGGTAACGAATGAAGATTCGATGCCCACATCCTAGATGTGTTCTATCCGTACAATACATCTACGCATAGCTAGCTCATGATACCACTGTTGGGATACGGGGCGGAAAACACAAATTTTTCCACACCTACGGTACCCGAACCCAAGATCTATGCTATGGCGATGTAAAGTAACGGAGGGAATCGGTGTTCATACCTTTGAAGACCGAAAGCGGGAAACGTTCTTACGAACGTGGTTGGCGTAGACTCAGAACTACGACCTCCCTGTCGTGTAGAAGACCACCACCGGCGAGGATGACTCCCGGTAAACCTCCAGCGATGAAGCAGCACCACAGGTGTAATGCCTCGAAGGGATTATACACGTACGGCACAATCGATGTTCCTCCCGGGCTCCGAACCAGGCGAGCAGCGGAAAGAAGACGGCTACGGATCCCGACTCCGGCAGAGCGACGGCCTGCCTTATGGTGGAGAACTCCAATCCTGGTGCAGACTCCAAACAAGGGGAGTCCACTTCCAGAAATGGAGAAGGAAGAATAAGGAGATCAATTGTTGTATGGAAAAAGGGGGGTCTACCCCTCTATATAAAGGCCAAGGGGGGGGGTGTGATCCCTCTTCCCTCCCCCATGTGGGACTAAACCTCCAAGGGGGGAGGGGTGCGCCGGCCTAGGGGGGGTTGGGCCCCACCCCTTGGCGCCAAGCCCAAGGGGGGGAACCCCCTCCTCCCCTAATGGGCCTCTAAGGCCCATATAGCCTTTTTTCCATTATTTTAATTATTTAATAACTTTTAAATATTTAATTCAGATAATTAAATAATAAAAACATTATTAAAACAATTAAACTTTATTTTGAACTATTCAAAATGTCCGGAAACCATTCCGTCCTCCTCCGGAACTATTCCGGTGATTTCTCCTATTTCACCGATTGATCCCGTAACTGTCCTATGCATCGATTGCCCTTAAGTGTAACACCCTAACGGTCCGGGAAACAGCAGACATGGTCGAGACTCTTCTCATGGACCAATGACTAGTCAGTTGGACCTGGTTACAGTCCTTGACAGCCCCTGCGCTTCCATCGAATGAGCTTCGATCGCTTTTGGAAACCGTTAACGATACGACGTAATCCCTTTGTTCTGCGGTACCTTGTTTGTCCGAGGTTTGATCGTCGGTATCCCACATACCGTGTTCACATCTCGTTCACGACAAAAAACTTCTCTCGTCCATGATCATTGCATCTCTTTGTGACCTAGTCACGTCCTTGCAAGGGTTGATGCAATATCACCGAGTGGGCCCAGAGTACCTGTCCTGTCACAAGGACTGACAAATCCCGCTTTGATCTATTAACATACTCATCAACCATCTATTTCGGAATACCCAAAGTTCTCCGTTATAGCCAGCATATTTCAGTCAGGCGGTGGGATACAAATCAAAGTCTCCTCATAGATCGTGATTACGTATGATCATTACGGTCTAAGGACTAAGGCATACGTTACAAAGTCATAGCAGCGCTGAACTATGTGACTCGATCACATTGCATTACTTTAGGTGGGTGTCTGTCCATCACATCATTCCCCTAATGATATGACCTCATTGTCAATGGACTTAAGTGTCGCCATGATCAGGAAAGCTTGATCAATCAATTGCCCAATGAGATAGTTTACCCGAGTTAAACTACGGACCATGTTTTATACTACACCTGTATTAGTATTTCCAAGTAATATGAACAAAACGGATATGTGACAAATATCTTTATTAATTTGTCTCTAGGGCACATATCCAACAGATGCGATTCCTCGTGGCTCTGTCACGTGGCGCACTTTGTTGTATGATTGAGACCGCCCGAGACCCGGACTAAGTGATCGGGCTAGAGTCTGTTTATGTAAGTGTTATAATTCAATCGATAATATGGTTGATGCGACTTGTATATGAGTATGGGAGTTCACCACCCATAATTATTTAGACTTGTGAGCGGACGATGAGGACCCATCTCAGTTGTTCATCCAGCCTGGATGGGATGCCCCTCACCTTCGAGCTTTCCAAGAGTGTTCTGTGCTTGGCCTTGTCTTCTTAGATAAGTGGGTACGGCTCTCGGCTCTTCATATGATTGAGTTGTAACAGGAATTACATACGCAAACCCCGGGTCCTGACAGACTTGGTATCAGAGCAGGATTGTCTGTAGGATTATCAAACCCTTGGTCGAAGTCGAGTCTAGCATTCTATAGTTATATAGTTACTTGGGCATAAGGGAACAACGTAAGACTTCTTTTTTCTCCTTACCCTCATCGATCTGAGTTCTGAGTCACCCTCATCTTTTCTGCGGAAAGATAGGACCAGGCTCATCTATGTCTTACTAGGACATCTCGTTGTTTGCTTCCTTGTAGCCGTAGGAAAGTTGTGTTCGGTTGTCTAGAGTCGTTGTGCTTCCTATTTTTGAACTTCTTATGTAAGTGTTGTTGAAATGTTGTGAGGATTTCCATTTCTCTTGCAATTACAGCCGTTATGCTGTCCGAGTCATCCCAGGTTTCTTCATAATCTGATGCATTTGCAAAATTCTTCCCTCTATTTTCGGTTGTCTTTCTAGAAGAATTTCTAGGTGGCATACCTGACAGTTCCATAGAGTTTGTTGTAGGTTTTATTCTAGAAACCTATATTGATGCGTTTGCAGTTCATCCTCCAAGTTTAGATGTCTTCTAGCCAGAATAACCACACTAACCATCATGTTAGGGTACTTTGCGACTCTGACATATCTGTTGTAGCCCATAGTAAGCCATGGTCATCTTCTAGAAAACCACCTAGTAATCCAACTCCTTAAATCTAGCCACCCGATAGATGTGTAGAATTCATCGTAGATCTTATGCCAGGCACAACCCCAGTTTACAAAAGCCCATACAAAATGGCCCCACATGAGTTAACTGAGCTTAAAATCCAACTCGAAGCTTTGTTGGCAAAAGGCTTCATCCGCCCTAGCTCATCGTCATGGGGTTGCCCCGTTCTATTCGTAACGAAGAAAGATGGAACAGAAAGGATGTGCGTAGACTATCGCCCGCTAAATCTAGCAACGATAAAGAACAAGTACCCACTTCCCAGGATCAGTGATCTTTATGATCAACTTCATGGATCCTCTGTCTTCTCCAATATGGATTTGAGATTAGGCTGTCATCAAATCAAAATCAGAAACGAGGACATTCCCAAGACGGCTTTCACTACTCTTTATGGTCTTTACGAGTTTACTATCACGTCCTTTGGATTAACCAATGCCCCCGCCACTTTCTCACGCATGATGAATTCGATCTTCATGGAGTACTTGGATAAATTTGTTGTAGTTTATCTTGATGACATTCTCATCTACTCGAAGAATGAAGAAGAACATGCCGAACATCTTAGGTTGGTATTGATGAAACTTCGAGAGCATCGCCTTTATGCCAAGTTCTCTAAGTGCGAATTTTGGCTACCAAAAGTGACCTATTTAGGCCACGTGATTTCTGCGAAAGGCATTGCTGTGAATCCCGAGAGGAGTCTTATGGACTGCAAGCGTGAGGAGTTCTGCAACCTCACCCAAGGCAGAAGGACTGTTGACGAGTTTAGTCGTGAGTTCAACTGACTGGATCGTTATGCTACTAAAGAGGTCTCCACCGACGCTAAGAAGCAAGAGAGGTTCCGCCGTGGACTCAATTCTGGACTCCGTCGTGAGCTCAACCTACATGACTTCGCCACCTTCCAGGTCCTTGTCAACAAGGCCATCAAGGCGGAGGACATGAACACCCCCAATGACTTCCGCAAACAGCCTAGAGACGATGGTTCATCCAGCTCAGGCTCTCAGAAGCGCAAGATCTGGATTCCCAACAACATGTTTCGCCAGAACAACCCATCGAGGCCATCCTATGTGTCGCCTCGTCCACCAGCTTCGTTCCACCCAGCTCCACCGAACAACCCAGCTCCCTGCACTGTCTTTGGAGCCTGCTACAAGTGTGGTCAGGCAAGCCACTACTCCCGCGAGTGTCCCCAGAACCAGCTCCAGAATCAGAATTCTCCACCCTGTGCCGGAGGTAACAACAATGGTCGTGGCAAGCCACCCCCGAAGGTCTACACCACAAAACCCGCTCCTCCCGCCACTTGTGGACGTGTGAATCAGATTGCTGCCGAAGAGACAGACGACACCACTGACGTCATTCTTGGTATGCTCCCAGTCAATTTTGTTCCTACTTTCGTTCTTTTCGACCCCGGAGCATCTCATTCATTCATGTCGGAAAGTTATGCACTTCGTCATGAGTTGTCTTTTGTTGAAATGTCCACCCCAATGATTATTCAAACTCAAGGGTCAAGATGGCAAACTAATAGAGTAAGCCATGGTAATCAAATTGCAATTGAGGGTTTAGTATTCCTTGCTTCACTCATAGCCCTCAAGTCTTCCGACATCGATGTAATCCTTGGCATGGATTGGCTATCAAGGCAGAATGCCTACCTTGATTGCAAAGGCAAATCAGTGAAACTAACCCAACCTTCAGACAAGACAGTCAACTACACCTCACCCAAAACGAGAACCCAGGTGCATTCTTTGAATGTACTTCCTCTTCCCGACCTTGAAGATGTTCCGGTGGTTCGTGACTTCCCGAATGTCTTTCCTGAAGAGCTGCCGGGCATGCCACCCGACAGATGTGTAGAGTTCATAGTGGATCTTATGCCAGGAACCGCACCAATTTCCAGACGCCCATACAAAATGGCCCCACGTGAGTTAGCTGAGCTTAAAATCCAACTTGAAGCTTTGTTGGCAAAAGGCTTCATCCGCCCTAGCTCATCGCCATGGGGTTGTGCCGTTCTGTTCGTAACGAAGAAAGATGGAACAAAAAGGATGTGCGTAGACTATCTCCCGCTAAATCTAGCGACGATAAAGAACAAGTACCCACTGCCCAGGATCAATGATCTTTGTGATCAACTTGCTGGATCCTCTGTCTTCTCAAAGATGGATTTGAGATTAGGTTATCATCAAATCAAAATCCGAAACGAGGACATTCCCAAAACGGCTTTCACTACTCGTTATGGTCTTTACGAGTACACCGTCATGTCCTTTGGTTTAACCAATGCCCCCGCCACTTTCTCACGCATGATGAATTCGATCTTCATGGAGTACTTAGATAAATTTGTTGTAGTTTATCTTGATGACATTCTCATCTACTCGAAGAACGAATAAGAACATGCCGAACATCTCAGGCTAGTATTGATGAAACTTAGAGAGCATCGCATGTATGCTAAATTCTCCAAGTGTGAATTTTGGCTACCAGAAGTGACCTACTTAGGCCACGTGATTTCTGCAAAAGGCATTGTTGTCAATCCCGAGTGAGTTCAGGCCGTCCTTGATTGGACTCCACCTGAATCGGTTAAGCAAGTTAGGAGTTTTCTTGTCTTAGAAAGCTATTGTCGCCGCTTCGTTGAGAACTTCTCCAAATTTGCAAAGCCTCTAAATGAACTCCTCAAGAAAGATAAGAAATTCGAATGGACTCCCAAGTGCGAGGAAAGCTTTCATGAGCTAAAATGAAGGTTAACTTCTGCACCCGTACTTGCGCCTCCAGACACCAAAAGGGATTTCGAGATCTATTGTGACGCTTCACGGCAAGGGTTAGGGTGCATACTTATGCAAGCTCGACATGTGGTATTATACGCTTCACGCCAGTTGCGTCCGCATGAAGAGAACTACCCTACCCATGATCTTGCACTCGCTGCCGTAGTTCATGCCTTGAAGACTTGGCGACATTACCTCCTTGGTAATCGTTGTGAGATCTATTCCGACCACCAAAGCCTCAAATACATATTCACCCAGCCAAATCTTAATCTCAGGCAAAGACGCTAGATAGAGTTGATAAAAGATTATGACTTAGGAATTTCTTTCACCCCAGGCAAAGCCAATGTCATGGCTGATGCACTAAGTCGTAAGTCGTATTGTAACAACCTCATGTTACAACAGTATAAACCACTTCTTCATGAGGAATTTCGAAAGCTCAATCTGGAGATTGTTCCTCGTGGATCTCTTTTCAACTTGGTGGCGAAACCAACCCTTGAGGATCAAATCATAGTTGTCCAAAGACGTACACGAGGTGTATGCCGGATCAAGGAGAACATTGCTAGAGGAGTTGCTAAATGTTTCTCCATAGATAGCAAAGGAACGGTATTCTTTGAAAATTGTTTGGTAGTACCTAAGAATAGGGATCTAAGGCAACTTTTCTTTAAAGAAGCCCATGATACTCCCCTCTCGATTCATCCCGGTAGCACAAAAATGTAACGAGATCTACGCAAGAGATTTTGGTGGACTAGGATGAAGAGAGACATTGCTCGATATGTTGCCGAATGTGATGTTTCTCGTCGCATTAAGGCTGAAAACCAAAGACCTGCTGGTACTCTTCAACCATTGTGTATTCCCAAGTGGAAATGGGACAAAGTCAGTATGGACTTCATCACTGGCTTTCCAAAAACCAAGAAAGGAAATGATGCCATCTTCCTTGTCATTGATAGAATGTCCAAAGTTGCTCACTTCATTCCCGTTCACGAGTCTATTACTGCTAGCCAGTTAGCGGACTTGTATGTCTCTAGGAGTGTGTCTCTTCATAGTGTTCCTTTGGAAATCAATTCTGATCGAGGTAGCCTTTTCACCTCTAGATTTTGGGAAAGTTTTCAGAATGCTATGGGAACTCATCTCTCCTTTAGTACATCTTTCCATCCCCAGTCTAGCGGTCAAGTTGAAAGGGTTAACCAAAAGGAGACATGCTCAGAGCTTGTGTTATCTCATTCAGAAAGAATTGGGAGAAGTCTCTTCCATTCGCCGAATTTGCTTATAACAATAGTTTCCAATCTAGTCTGAACATGGCTCCTTTTGAATTCCTCTATGGACGAAGATGTCGAACACCCCCAAACTGGTCAGAAACCGGTGAAAGACAATTATTTGGACCGGATATGATCAAGGAAGCAGAAGAACAAGTTCGCATTGTTCGTGATCAATTGAAAGCCGCCCAGTCTCGTCAGAAAAGCTACTATGTTCGTCATCATAGGCAAGAAAGCTATAATATTGATGAGAAGGCTTACCTTTGGGTTACTCCTCTGAAGGGAACCCAACGATTCGGTATCAAAGGCAAGTTGGCCCCACGTTACATCAGACCTTTCCACATTCTCGCTAAACATGGAGAAGTTGCCTACCAACTTGAACTACCCCCCGCACCTTTCCCGAGTACATGATGGATTCCATGTATCACAACTCATGCGTTGCTTCAAGGACCCATCCGCGAAGTCGACCATGAAACGCTTGATCTCCAAGATGACTTTTCTTATCGAGAGTAACCCGTTCATATTCTTGATTCAGTAGAGCGTGCCACTCGTCGTCAGAAGATTAAGTTTCTGAAAGTACAATGGTCACACCACTCCGAGAAAGAAGCCACGTGGGAAAGAGAAGACCGTCACAGTGCTGAGTACCCCCACCTTCCTCGACGACTTCTGAATCTTGGGACGAGATTCTTTTGAGTGGGGGCGAGTTGTCACAACCCTCCGTTAGGTATGTGCTAGGAACAAGCCTCACCTTGCATTCATGTCAAATTTTTAGATGAAATTGAAATGGGAGAGAGAACACCCCCCAGATGAATTTAATTCAAATGGCCATTTTAAAAGTAGCTCCAAAAATTCCTTTTTCATTTTTGAAAAGTCCCATAAATGAGTATGATCACATATCAAGTGATGTGGAAGCAATCCCATGCTCATGGACTTTTCAAATATTCAAACAGGAGCTTGGAATTAAATTCAAACCCCTATTTGAATTGAAATTCAAATTTTTTGAATTTCAAAAATCCCCAAACTTTGTGAGTGGCTAGCTATATGCTATGCAAGGCCATATAAAAAGTAAGGGCATTTTATAAAATGGGTACCTAATTTATTTGTCAAGCTAAAACAAATAACAAAAAAGAAAGGAAAGATTAAACAGACAGAAAAGAGAAAAGGGAATCCCAGCCCACCTACCCAGGTCTCGGGCCCAACTAACTCCCCCATGGCCCAATCCCACCCTGCCCCTGTCGTCTTCCCCAGGTAGGCGTGCACGCAGGTGCGTGCTGACCATGCCGCGGCCGCCGACGCCACCCCGGCGACCTGACTGCTTCCCCGGAGTCGTCTACGTGTCCACGACAACCCCCTGGACACCCTCATCTCTTTCCCCCTCTCTCGGTTTCCTCTGGATCCCTCTCTCGCTGGATCTTGCGGCCACTAGAGAGGACGCCGTCACCGCCATCGCACGCAAGCATGGCCAACGTGCCTCGTTCATCGTCGCAGACTGTCCAGAAGAACCGCCGTGGAGAGCTTCGTCGATTCACGCCTTCAATCGAGCTCGGGAACCCTAGGAGGCGACGCCACCATCACCGTTCCATCGCCGACCGCCGTGAGCTTCAACAACAAATTCCGCCGCCACCACTTCTTCTCCGGCCTCCTCGATCTCGCCACTGCGCTCAGGGTGAGACTCTCACCATTTTGCCCCAACCCACGCCTCTTTCCGTGCCCCGTAGCTCAACCCCGACGAGAACAGGGCTCTGGCCGCCGCCACGCTGCTCACCGCCGTTGCCCTGGACCTCCCCGGCGACGATGGCCTACTCCATCGTGTGCGGGAGGCCACGGGGAACGTTTTTGTGCAACAGGCGCACCAAGTGGTGGCCGGGAGTACCCTCCCCGTGAGCCCCGCCACGCACTGGTGCCACCGGCGGCTAACCGCCGGCGAGGCCTGCTCAATTAGGCCTAATCCCCCACTAACCCCCCTATGACACTAACTGGTGGGCCCAACCCACCCTAAACCTCTCTATTAAGCTAATTAAAATGGTTTAATCAACAAACACTGACCAGTGGGTCCCACATGTCAGTTTGACCAGTCAGCAGCCCTGACATCAGCATGCCACAATGCTGATGCAGTAAAGCATTTTCCTGTATAAAAATAATTCAGAAAAATCCAGAAAATGCATTAAACTTTGGAAATTCATAACTAATTCATTTTAACTCCAAATTGGACAAATAGTCTATGTAAAATTATCAGAAAAATGCAAGGAATCTGAATATGGACTTTGTTTTCATTTTTGACCAATTTAAATTGGGTGAACAGAGACAAATGTGCATATGGCATTCTTTTGAATTCAAATTTGGAGTGAATTTGCAATGCCCTTCTTTTAAATGGAATGCTCAACACATTGCAACCATGAACATCACATTACAACATTGATCATGAGATTGTGCATTGTACATTATATTGATTGCAATGTTTGTGTTATTTGCTCGAATAGAGGTGGAGCCGGAACCCGAGATCACCCCCTCCGTTGAAGACACCATGTACGACCCTCGTCAGCAAGGCAAGCAAACCCCATTGACCAGTCGATAAAAACCCATTTCCCTCTCAGTCTCGCTTATGCATTGATTAGGATGATCATCTTGTTATCGATTCTACCGCATAGTTGAACCCATATCCGATGCATGACCTATCATCTTGTCACAGTAGTAAGCAAACCACAATCCTAGCTGACATAGGAGTTGATTGATATCATGTGGCCCCTGCAACTGTTGCTGCTTATTGAGGCTTAGTGTTACAATGAGGTTACTTTGTTGTGAGTCAGGATGGTAGTGATCATGATGATGTTGGTGGAAATGTGTTGGTGAACTTGACCTAAATAAGGTGAACGATGAGAGGCTGTGTAGGAGTACACAGCAGTGGGTTGTCTCGTTGAACACCGCCTTAAGCCCGAGTTCTTGTATGGTAATCCGAGACAAAGAGTACAACCACACATTGGGCTCATTGACCCCTCTCGACCTATTAACTCTCCCCGATCCAAGTCCAGGAGTCACACCTAGTTTGGGATTTCCATTCGGCATATGCATAGAAAGATAAAGGAAATGAAATGTGGCATTCATGGTAGGGCTTGTAGCACATGGATTGTCAAGCGGAGAACCTTCCGGCGACGTGGGCCTGTCAGTCGTTCCTACATGGTTTGAGTCCTGACGGGAAACTCGGCCGGAATTCTAGTTGGGTTTGGAACTCAGATAGTTGACTCCTTGGACTAGAACGGTGCCGTGAGGTAATTGTCATGGTGAACATCCTCACCGGCATCCATTGAATGGTGACTAGTACTTGGCGGTAACTTATGATCATGTGTGTGTAGTGGTAGACCCCTGTAGGGTTAATAAACTATTCGAATAGTCGCGTCCACGGTAATGGACTACTTGGATACCTATACTTGATTATTAGACAACTTCAACGGACACTCTAAAACTTGCCAAGATAAGTGTGAGTGCTATGGCGTGCTTCCTCGTGCGTAAGTCAAGGAAGTATCCACAGTGGTGTATTGGTTGGAGACTTGGTAGTGGACTCGTGTACGCTTCTTACCTCAATATGGTAATCGTAGTACATGACTAGCCAAGTCAAAGCTCGCACGTCTGCATTGAAACCCCACCTCCCTTTACCTTGACACTTGAGCATGAGTAGTATAGTTCTGATGTAAGTCTTTGCTGAGTACGACTTTGTACTCACGTTTTCTTATTCTATGTTTTAGATGAGAACCCAACCCCGATGGAGTCACCTTCCTGAAGCTCGACGTTGACTAAGTTAGTATAGTTCCAGATAGCAGTCTGGTCCATCGTGGAAGGGCATGTATGTTGAACAAGGCTTCTCTAAGCCATTTGTTAATCTTGTCTGTACTCAGACCTAATTTGCTTCTGTTTTTTGATGTAATGATGGATCATAGTCGACATGTATGATCTTTGTGTACTCTATGTGTAAGTCAATAAAGATTTACTTTGTAGAGTTCCTGCAATGTGTACCTGCTTTTTACACTCGACATGTATGCTGCGTGTATGATTATAACATGCATGTCTTAGTGGGGTTCGATAGCTTAGTTGTGTTCTTGATGGCGGTCTTTTATACACCAAGTGGCCCTTAAATGTGCGCAGCTTGGGGCATCGCGATGCGATTGATCGTGACTTTGTCACGTGGCACACTTTGTTGTATGATTGAGCCCGCCCGAGACCCCGACTAAGTGATCGGGCTGGAGTCTGTTTATGTAAGTGTTATAATTCAATCGATAATATGGTTGAGGCGACTTGTCTATGAGTATGGGAGTTCACCACCCATAATCATTTGGACTTGTGAGCGGACGATGAGGACCCATCTCAGTTGATCATCCGGCCTGGATGGGATGCCCCTCACGTTCAAGCTTTCCGAGAGTGGTCTGTGCTTGGCCTTGTCTTCTTAGACAAGTGGGTACGGCTCTCAGCTCTTCATATGATTGAGTTGTAATAGGAATTACATACGCAAACCCCGGGTCCCGACAGAAATTGGTTACATTGGGATAGAAAGTTGGTTAGAAACATTTTTACTAAATTTCTTGACGAGGGTCAACCTCGGCAAATCTCATTGTTAGGTACCCTGGGTTGATTGAAAGGGAAGGACTGCGTAGTTGGCGATCTCATCGCCTAACAGGAGACAGGGATTTGCCCAGGTTCAGTGCCCTCGATCGGTAATACCCCTACTTCTTGCTCGATCTATTATATGAAATATGTGATTACAACGGTGGATCCGGCGATATTGCTCAAGCCAGGAGGTGTTGCGAGATGTATTGTGATGTCCCTAGACGTACCCTCTCCCAACCTTTATATACTAGGCTAGGTCCCGAGGAGTCCATCTAGGGTGACAGGAGATTTCCTATTCTACGTAGTTTTGTACGCCAAGTCTTGGACTCCACGTCGGTCTTGGATTCCAAGTTGGTTCAATCGTCGGTGCCTTCGGTGGGCTCAACAGATTGACGTTGGGCCTTCCGAGGCTTCTAGTTGGCCACCGGTCTTGACATGCACCGAGTACCCTCACGAAGGGGAATCGTGGGGGTATTTCATCGTCAGTAGCCCCCGAGTGTTTGGGGGACACGTAGGGTCACGCAGGGACTGCAATCTGTTGTACCTGTAAGTGTGTTTCATCATACGGGCTTTATATGCCAAGAATTTTCTTGTATGAATACCGCTCATATGATGATCTAAAAATCATGAGGGATGTTTAACTAAATGGCCTGGGGAACTCCATGGATCGAGCCCCAGTAAATTGCTCTAGTGGAAAATACCTCAATAGTCCAATCAAGATCGAGTAACCTGACTCGAACTTGGTGAGGCTGGGGTCAGTCGGATTCATGCCTCAGAGGGCTTACAGAATCAATAGTGCCAGTGACATATTTTAATGACCCAACGCGTCCGTTAGGATTTTCTTCGCACCTTGGGTATGGTATAAACGGGAGTGAAATCGCACTGTGGCAAGTCCCGGCCCGGCCGACGGATCAGCGGGGTCTTACCTACACATTCGTAGACGTGGATTCCAGGGTGCTATTGCAAACTAGGTCATGGTCGAGGGCGAGTGCCATACTGATGTGTTCACTCAGATAACTATCGAGTGAATGTTTTAGTTAATGATCTCGTTATGAAGGATCTGCTCGAAGTAGCCGCGGGTGAGTACCCGATGGATCTGGCGAGTGATTACTCTAGTTTGTTGTAACACCCTCAGTTGCCTGTAACAGTAATCACTTTTACTGTGGACTAATCACTGTTGCTAATCCCTATGCAAACCTTGCCATGATCCACTTCCTTTTGATCATATTCAAAAATGCCTTTTGGTTGCTATGAAAAATATGTTGCAATTAAACTTTGCCCAAAAATCATGGGACCACTTTTATAAAATCACTAATAATCATTGGGTCATGCCCATATGGTTATAGTATTTTATTTTGCAACTGGAAAATTCAAACAATTAAAACACCAAGCAAAAAACCCCATTTGACAATTGAATATTATAAAGAAATGGTAAATGGTTTTATTTTAAGCCTAAACTTTTTGTGGCACCGTAGGAATATATATGACTAATTATGGACCAGGTAACACATTTTACAAAAATGCTATGGTTAATAAATCAATTACAGAAAAGAAATAGAACGAACAACAAAACAAAACAAATCAAAAAAAAGGCTAACCCTCGCCCTAGGCGAGGCCCACACCCGGCCTATCTCCCTTGTCTTCTTCCCCCAACCACCCCCCACCTGCCCCGTACGGCGCCGGGCTCGCCGACGACGCTGGCGAGCTGGCCCCGCCTCCACCTGCTCCCTCCCGACGCCGAGACGATAAGAACGCCCCCAGCCACCCCCTGGACATCCTCCCCCTCCATTTCCCCTCCTCCTCTTCTCGCACGCCTCGGGAAAAAGAAACCGAGAGCCGTCGTCGCCATTGCCGTGGCCAAGCGCGGCCAACGTGCTCACGCCGCCTCGCCGTGCTGTCCAGGAGCCGCATCGCCGTCGACTACCTCACCCACCGCGAGGAATCGAGCCCGAGTCCACCACATCGAGCGCTACTTCACCGCCTTCGTCTTCGGCTCCGACGGGATCCGCGACGAATTCCGGCCACAACAAGCCCGCATCGAGCCCGCTGCCACCTCCGTCGTGCTCCTGGTGAGCTCCCCGTTCGTCGCCAACCCTTCCCCTTGCCCCCCTCTCGCCGTAGCACCCGCCTCCATTGAAGCCGTGGACTCGCTGCCCCCGGCGAGCTCACAATGGCGTCCTGGCTCGTGCAAATGGCACCCCCGCGCGTCACTTTGCTCCGTACGCTTCCAGACACCGAGCGCACCCTAGAACTCCCCGACCCGTGCGCGTATGCGATGTCGTCGCCATCAGCCCGAGACCAACCGTCGCCTAACCTCATCGTCGGCCCCGTTCTGGTGAGTCCCCGACGCCGCCACCACCACGGTTCGACTCGCGCTGCTCCCCTCGTCAGTTTAAGCCCCCACACGTGCCTCCCCGTAGCCTGTAGCGAGTGCAGGTTCAACCTCGCTGTCGTCTGTCTCCGGCGAGCGCTCCGACGAGGTCCTGTGGGGCTGACCTGCAAGTCCCACCTGGCAGTGGTGTCATTAGAGCTTAATGACCCACTGACCAGTGGCCCCTCCCGGTTAATCCCACTATTAGCTTAACAGGAAAATTAAAACCCCCTTGGGTCACTTACTAGTGGGCCCATGTAATTAGGTTAGCCTCTGGATTAATTAGATTGTTAATTATGCCCCTGTGTCACTTACACCTGGGCCCCACCTGTCAGTTTGTTATATAAAAGATTTAATAAGAAATTCCAGTGACTTACATGTGGGCCCAGAGGCTATTTTTGATTTAATAAAATGTCTTATAAATAAACAGAGGCTGACATGTGGGTCCCACAAGTCAGGCACTGTTTTGGATAATGTTTTGGATAATGTTGAATAAATAATAAAAGAAATTCAGAAAATCATTTAAATGATTTAAAACTTTGAAATTCAATAACTTTTAAACCGTAACTCGGATTCAAAAACTTTATACATGAAAATTGATCGGAAAAATATAACAAATACGAATACGCTATCCGTATGTCTATCAAACCCCTCTAACACAACGAACATCGAACCGTCCCCCTCCGGACCGGCAGTCCGATAAATTGTCCGGTACTGCTAAAGTACCCGGATGAATTTATTTCGAACACGAATGTTTCTCAGAATAGATCAACTAGCACGGATACACCCCCCTTATGTTTGTCCGGTACCCACGACACCTCCGGCTTGATCCTTTCCCCCTCCGGACACCTTGTCCGATAATCATCCGGAGCCGGTAGTTCATCCGCAGATGAATTTCCGTTCTGAGCAATGTGCATTACACTGCGTTAGAACCCCGTTAACATCTCATCTGTCATGTCATGCATCTGTTTGTATATACTTGCTTTGTATTTACTGTTTCTTCCCCCCCCTTATTCTTCGGTAGACCCCGCTGCTGCCGTCGACTACACCGCTGCTGAGTACGACTACTTCGTCGACGACCCTACTACTACCGTCGAGCTTGCAAGCAAGCAGAGCCATTCTCTTCCCCTGATATCGCCTATCTTTCCGTACATTTCTTGCACTACGCATTGTTACTGCGGCTGCTACGTTATAATCCTATTCAATTGCATAACCTGTTTTTGTCGCCCCTTGATGTGCCTTCCTTATCCTATGCTGCCTATTATTATTATTATGCACTATTCAGCAGTGAGCCCTGCGCATTGTTAGCTAGGATTAGATAAAGGGCCGTGATCACTCAGGGGAATGAACACGGATACAAATATTATAACTGCACAGGTACGGTACAATGCAGACACCGTCTAAGGCCCCTATCTGGGTTATGCCTAGCCACCTCAAGTGTGAGCTATCAAGGAGTAATCCTTGTACTCCACTCGAGGCTGACTTTGTCTTGCCGCCATAGGGTCCTGAACGGCGATTGTCCTTCAGGTGAGAAGTCGGGCGACCCAACGGTGCCCGCGAGAGGTATTGCGACGGGACGACAGGGAGGGTACGACCAGTGTACCGGTGTGCTTGGCCCCTGTTCGTTGGCCGCGAGAGTTACCAAACCACGAAAGTCGAGCTCCTCCAGGAGCACACGCGAGACAAGGTAAGGAGACGGTTCACCTTGTTGGTAACCGCAGTGACTTGGTGGGACGACAGGGGCAGGCACCGATGTACTGGTGGTCCTGGCTGCTGTCGTTGTCCGCGGGTAAGAAAAGTCGAGGCAACGATAACGGTTGTCACGCAGGTTAATTAAAATGCTAAATGGTTCAGTGAATGTCTTGAGTTGGCTATATGCCATGTACGCACTACCTACCCGTGGGAATTATGAGTTATGGGCTCCTCTGCTTCGTAGTGTCGTCTGAGGACTCTTCAGACGTCAGCAGTACCGCGACCTGCGCCGGGAAGTGGTGTTGTCTTATTTGCCGCGGCAGTGTGATTTGTATTTGCTTTGATTTAACTTCACCGGCCAGCCTCGCACCGTGCAGGAGTACGTCGGGGTTAGGGTCCAAAGCCCCGCGTACATAGGATATAGTCCGGCGGATGACCTCTCTGTTGAGTTTGAAAGATGGGCTATGAAGTGTCGGATAGCCTCGGTGGAGCGTTCCCTAACAAGGTTCCCGCCACCCTGGAGATCCGTGCGTGTAGCCTAACACAAGTGCACCCCTGCAGGGAAGATTAATCTATTCGGATAGCCGTGTCCACGGTAACTGGACACTTTATGCTGAAGCTGGATCTTACCACTAGAAACTATTATTATTAAACTGTATGGTTCCGGGTTTTTCTTCCTCGCGGGGATGTCGAGGAGGTGAACTCGGAGGCATTGCTAATTATTACAACTTATTATTATACAATGCTGCAGCAACTTCTGCTGCATTGTTACTTTAGGCTTTATATAAACTGCTGGCTGATTCTTACCTCATGCTGCAAGACATCGTCGGAAGATGCTAGTCTTCGATAGGCCTAGCTTCTTACCCTTGCTCTGGATTTCTGTCTTTCAGTCCACTATATACAGCCTCTTCTTTCCGTTGATACAATGCATAATGCTTAGTAGCGGACGTAAGACTCGCGGGTATACTAGATACTCACCTGCTTTATTTCCTTTACTGTTTTGCCTGATCGGCCGCTGCAGCCGACGTTGGAGCCCAGGAGCAGGAGTACCCCGGAGGCGCCTACTACGACGTTGAGTTCCCCGTTGACCAGGAGTAGTTCGGTGGATCCCAGGCAGGAGGCCTCGCCTTTTCGATCTGTATCTCTGTTGTGATTTGTGCTAGCCTTCTTAAGGCAAAACTTGACTAACTATGTCTTTACTCATATATTATGGTTCGTATGACTTATGTATTCGGGTCCGCGTGACCCCCTCTATTGTAACATATTTGTTTATCCTTTTGTTTATCCTGCGTGTATGATTACTGTACACGGATTGATTTTGGGGGCGTCACAAGTTGGTATCAGAGCCGACTGCCTGTAGGAAGCCACCCCACCACTACTTGGTCGAAGTTGAGTCTAGACTTTGAAAAACTATTTTGCTAACTTAATATTTGGCTTACGGTCCCACATCGATGTCACTACGTGTGATATCTATGGTATTAGGATCCTTTTCTCCTTACCTATGCTCTGGGAATCTGCTCTCTTATCCTTGCTGGTAAGTTTTACTAAATCTGACATTAGGGTCACGTTCTCTTGATTCCACCCGGCGTTTTTGGTGCTTCCCCCGTTGATTGAGTCGCGTCGCAGGAGTCATACCGCAGGTCCCGGACCGCGGATCCCATTCTCATTCTGGGCAGGCCGCGCGTTCTCTGGCATTAACTCCTGTGGCCAACAGTTTTCTTGCGGCGTGATTGACATAGTGGAATCTATGTCGCGTCGTGTAATCCTAACCGCGGTCTGCGCGCCGCCTAGTGAGTCCTTTTTCCTTAATTTCTACGACGTTACGCTGCCCGATTTTCGATTGACTCTGTGTGTGAATGTGTATGTCTTATATGACTACTCCTATATATCCGCGCCTCCTCTTCGTTGTCGTTTTTACTTCAGGCTTGATTCCGGTATCTCGTTAAATTTTCATCGCTGAAATACCCCTGTTAAATTCTAGCAGGATGGCTGGTCGTGGTGGTCGTGGTCGTGGTCGTGCTGCCAACGACCCACCTCCGCCGCCGGATTACATGGCCGCGATGATGCAGCAGTTCGAGATGAACTGTCAGTTCATGCAGAATATCATGGCTCAGTTCCCCCAGCCGAATCAGAATGGGCACCACCATCAGCATGCCACCGTGACTCTGCACGACTTCACCCGCCTCAACCCCACTATGTTCCGCAACACTGTTCAGCCGTTGGATGCCGATGACTGGCTTCGCGACATCACGCACGAGCTGGAGTCTGCTAATGTCGATCCAGCCGACTATGTGAACTTTGCGCCTTATCATCTGAAAGGCGCCGCTGCTCAGTGGTGGAGCACCCACAAGCGTTCCCTGCCAGTTGAAGAAGTCATCACTTGGGATGAATTTCAGTCTGCCTTCCGCGCCCGTTACATTCCTTAGGGGATCATGGATCGTAAGGCGGAAGAATTCCGTAACCTCACTCAGGGCGACATGACTGTTGAAGCCTATCAGCGGGAGTTCCTCAACCTCTCTCGCTATGCGGAAGGAGAGATCACCACTGATGCTCGCAGGCAGCAGAAGTTCCGTCGTGGCCTCAACCCAGACCTCAGGCTCGCTCTTGCCGTTCATGATTTCTCCAACTTCGCCACCATGGTGAACAAGGCTATCACCGTCGAGACTGCCCAGATGGAGCACAAGAACTCTCTGAAGCGTTATCGTGACGTTGGCTCATCTTCGGGCGCAACGCAGAAGCGTCGTATCTGGCTCCCTACCAGTGTGACCCATTCAGCTGTCCCTGCTCCAAGGCCGTCTTATGCTGCACCCCGTCTGCCTCCGCCACCGCAGATGCTAAGAGCTCTGCCTGCACCACCCAATGGTACACCCCTCCGTCCTCAGGATGGATTATGCTTCACGTGCCGCCAACCTGGGCATTTTTCCAGAGAGTGCCCCCAGAAACAGAAGCAACTGGTAGTTCACCCCGCTGGCCGTGGAAATGGTCGAGGCAACAACAGGACCCCCAACTATAATACTGGGTCTGCTGCTTATGCTCGTGGACATGCTAACAACGTCAATGTTGAAGAAGCTCAGCAACAACCCGCTACCGTGATGGGTACCCTTCTCGTTAATTCCGTACCTGCTACTGTTTTATTTGATACAGGAGCATCGCATTCATTCATGTCGGAAGCAATTGCATTTTCGCATAACTTCAAGTACGAAACGATGAAACCACCGATGGTTGTTCGCACTCCGATTGGCCAATGCCGAACCACCATGCTTGTGCCAAACACCACCATTGAAATTGAAGGAGTTGAATTCTTTGCTTCACCCATCCTCCTGAAGTCTTCCACCATAGACCTCATTCTGGGGATGGATTGGTTGAAATTTCACGATGCCGCACTCTATTGTGGCACCAAGTCTGTCCAACTTTTTCACCCCTCCGGCGAGATTGTTAACCACACCCCCGAGTAAACCGTAATGCAGAAACACAGATCTTTATGATGAATGCTTTGAATATCTCACCTCTGGAAGGAATTGAGAACGTTCCGGTCGTCCGCGATTTTCCCGACGTCTTCCCCGAAGAACTGCCGGGAATACCCCCGATCAGAGAAGTTGAATTCGTCATCGACTTGAAGCCAGATACTGTTCCTATTGCCAAGCGTCCTTACAAGATGCCGCCACATGAACTCCTTGAACTTAAGGAGGAAATCGACAAGGCACTTCAGAAAGGATTCATTCGCCCCAGTTCCTCAGCTTGGGGAGCACCTTCGCTTTTTGTCAAGAAGAGCGATGGGACAAACCGATTGGTCCAAGATTATCGGCCCATTAACCAAGCCACCATCCAGAACAAATACCCACTTCCCCGGATCAACGATCTGTATGATCAACTTGCCGGATCCAAGGTGTTTTCTAAACTCGAATTGAGGTTGGGTTATCACCAAATCCAAGTCCGTGATGAGGACATTCCTAAGACTGCCTTCATTACTCGCTATGGTTCATACGAGTACACTGTCATGTCCTTTGGCTTAACCAATGCTCCAGCCACCTTCTCCATATTGATGAATTATATTTTCATGGAGTACCTCGACCAGTTCGTCGTGGTTTATTTGGATGATATATTGATATATTCCAAGAATGAAGAAGAACATGCTGAACATCTTTGTCTTATACTGGAGAAGCTTTGAGAACACAAACTCTACGCTAAGTATTCTAAGTGTGAGTTCTGGCTTCCTGAAGTAACCTACCTTGGGCATGTGATTTCCAAGGATGGCATTGCCGTCACCCCCGAACGTATCCAGGCTATTCTTGACTGGACTCCTCCCAAGACCGTCAAGCAAGTCCGCAGTTTCCTCGGGCTCGCTAGCTATTGCCGCCGTTTCGTCAAGAATTTCTCCAAGATTGCCAGGCCTCTGACTAATCTGCTTCACAAAGGCGTCAAGTTTGAGTGGACAGATAAATGTCAAGAAAGTTTTCAAGCACTCAAGGACAAGCTAACTTCTCCCCCGGTGCTCGCTCCCCCTGATACTCAGAAGGACTTCGTGATATATTGCGACGCATCTCGTCAAGGATTAGGCTGTGTCCTATTGCAAGAGCGCAAGGTGATTTCTTATGGCTCTCGTCAGTTGCGTACTCACGAAGACAGATACCCAACACATGATCTCGAATTGGCAGCAGTAATTTATGCATTGAAGCTGTGGCGACATTACCTTGTCGGTAATCGTTGCGAGGTCTACACCGATCACCAAAGTCTGAAGTACCTGTTTACTCAGCCAGACCTGAATCTTCGTCAACAACGATGGCTCCAGACAATAGCCGACTTCAACATGGATATTCCGTATACCCCGGGCAAGGCTAATGTGATGGCCGATGCCTTGAGCCGCAAAGCTTACTGTTCTGAACTTGAGGTTCAGGTGCAGCAACCACTTCTGCATGAAGAGTTTCGCAAGTTGAACCTCGAGATTGTTCCTCAAGGTTACGTCAATAACCTGGTTCTCGAGTTAAAACTCGACGCCCTCATCAAGGGTAGGAAATCTCTGGCCCCTGACATTGTGAAGATCAAGCAGGACATCGCAGAAGGAAAGCCCTCCTCTTTTACCGTTGATGCCAATGATGGTGATACTGTGTACTTCAAGGGCCGCTTAGTAGTTCCTGTGAGCCCGGCCATCATTAACTGTGGTCCGGATATCATGGAAGAAGCCCATAATTCTCCCTTGTCAATCCACCCTGGCAGTACCAAGATGTATAAAGACCTTCGTCAACGGTACTGGTGGCCCTACATGAAGCAAGATATCGCTCGCTTTGTTTCCAAATGTGACGTTTGCAGTCGCGTCAAGGCCGGACATCAGAAATCTGCTGGTTGGTTGCAACCACTCCCTCCTCCTGATTGTAAGTGGGACAAAGTCAAGATGGACTTCGTCACCGGTTTTCCTTAGTCACAGAAAGGTAACGATGCCATCTTTGTCGTCATCGTCCGATTCTCCAAGATTGCTCACTTCCTGCCGGTCAAGGAGACGATCACTGCTAGTCAGTTAGCACACTTGTATATCTCCCGGATTGTGTCACTCCACGGTATTCCAATGGAGATCAGTTCATACCGTGGCAGCCTTTTCACCTCACGATACTGGAATAGTTTCATGGAAGCCCTCGGGACTCGTCTGTCCCTCAGCACCACTTATCACCCCCAGTCGCAAGGCCAAGTTGAACGAGTTAATGAAGTGCTGGAAGACATGCTTCGCGCTTGTGTCCTTTCTTTCGGCATGAAATGGGAGGATGTCCTCCCGTACGCGGAATTCTCGTACAACAATAGCTATCAAGCTAGCTTGAAGATGGCCCCCTTCGAAGTTTTATACGGACGTAAATGTCGAACCCCCCTGAATTGGTCAGGAACTGGGGAACGACCCTACTTCGGACCGGATCTTGTCCAACAAGCTGAAGATCAGGTTCGCATTGTGCAAGAAAATCTCAAGGCCGCCCAGACTCGTCATAAGAGCAACTATGACCGCAAACACCGTGAAATGGAGTATCAACCTGGTGAATACGCTTACCTCCGTGTCACTCCCATGAGAGGCACTCATCGCTTCGGTATCAAGGGCAAGTTGGCTCCTCGCTACATTGGCCCGTTCCGTATCCTTTCCAGGAGTGGACCCGTGGCATACCGGTTGGAATTGCCGCCGAACCTCTCCCAAGTCCACGATGTCTTCCACGTGTCGCAACTCCGTCACTGCTTCAAGGACCCTATCCGCGAAGTGGAGCATGATATGATCGAGCTGCAACAAGACTTGACATATCGAGAACATCCGAGCCGCAGTCTCGATCAGTCGGAACGCAAAACCCGCAACAAGACCGTCAGGTTCCTCAAGGTTCAGTGGTCGAATCATTCTGAAGATGAAGCCACTTGGGAACGCGAAGATCGCCTTCGCATGAATACCCCGATCTTTTCCTCACTACCACTTAAATTCTCGGGACGAGAATTCTTGTAGTGGGGGAGATTTGTAACACCCTCAGTTGCCTGTAACAGTAATCACTTTTACTGTGGACTAATCACTGTTGCTAATCCCTATGCAAACCTTGCCATGATCCACTTCCTTTTGATCATATTCAAAAATTCCTTTTGGTTGCTATGAAAAATATGTTGCAATTAAACTTTGCCCAAAATTCATGGGACCACTTTTATAAAATCACTAATAATCATTGGGTCATGCCCATATGGTTATAGTATTTTATTTTGCCACTGGAAAATTCAAACAATTCAAACACCAAGCAAAACAGCCCCATTTGACAATTGAATATTATAAAGAAATGGTAAATGGTTTTATTTTAAGCCTAAACTTTTTGTGGCACCCTAGGAATATATATGACAAATTATGGACCAGGTAACACATTTTAAAAAAATGCTATGGTTAATAAATCAATTACAAAAAAGAAATAGAACGAACAGCAAAACAAAACAAATAAAAAAAGGCTAACCCTCGCCCTAGGCGAGGCCCACACCCGGCCCATCTCCCTTGTCTTCTTCCCCCAACCACCCCCCACCTGCCCCGTACGGCGCCGGGCTCGCCGACGACGCTGGTGAGCTGGCCCCGCCTCCACCTGCTCCCTCCCAACGCCGAGACGATAAGAACGCCCCCAGCCACCCCCTGGACATCCTCCCCCTCCATTTCCCCTCCTCCTCTTCTCGCACGCCTCGGGGAAAAGCAACCGAGGGCCGTCGTCGCCATTGCCGTGGCCAAGCGCGGCCAACGTGCTCACGCCGCCTCGCCGTGTTGTCCAGGAGCCGCATCGCCGTCGACTACCTCACCCACCGCGAGGAATCGAGCCCGAGTCCACCACATCGAGCGCTACTTCACCGCCTTCGTCTTCGGCTCCGGCGGGATCCGCGAGGAATTCCAGCCACAACAAGCCCGCATCGAGCCCGCTGCCACCTCCGTCGTGCTCCTGGTGAGCTCCCCGTTCGTCGCCAACCCTTCCCCTTTCCCCCCTCTCGCCGTAGCACCCGCCTCCATTGAAGCCGTGGACTCGCTGCCGCCGGCGAGCTCACAATGGCGTCCTGGCTCGTGAAAATGGCACCCCCGCGCGTCACTTTGCTCCGTGCGCTTCCAGACACCGAGCGCACCCTAGAACTGCCCGACCCGTGCGCGTATGCGACGTCGTCGCCATCAGCCCGAGACCAACCGTGCCTCCCACCACCACGGTTCGACTCGCGCTGCTCCCCTCGTCAGTTTAAGCCCCCACACGTGCCTCCCCGTAGCCTGTAGCGAGTGCAGGTTCAACCTCGCCGGCGTCTGTCTCCGGCGAGCGCTCCGACGAGGTCCTGTTGGGCTGACCTGCACGTCCCACCTGGCAGTGGTGTCATTAGAGCTTAATGACCCACTGACCAGTGGCCCCTCCCGGTTAATCCCACTATTAGCTTAACAGGAAAATTAAAACCCCCTTGGGTCACTTACTAGTGGGCCCATGTAATTAGGTTAGCCTCTGGATTAATTAGACTGTTAATTATGCCCCTGTGTCACTTACACCTGGGCCCCACCTTTCAGTTTGTTATTTAAAAGATTTAATAAGAAATTCCAGTGCCTTACATGTGGGCCCAAAGGCTATTTTTTGATTTAATAAAATGTCTTATAAATAAACAGAGGCTGACATGTGGGTCCCACATGTCAGGCACTATTTTGGATAATGTTTTGGATAATGTTCTGGATAATGTTGAATAAATAATAAAAGAAATTCAGAAAATCATTTAAATGATTTAAAACTTTGAAATTCAATAACTTTTAAATCGTAACTCAGATTCAAAAACTTTATACATGAAAATTGATCAAAAAAATATAACGAATACAAATACGCTATCCGTATGTCTATCAAACCCCTCTAACACAACGAACATCGAACTGTCCCCCTCCGGACCGGCAGTCCGATAAATTGTCCGGTACTGCTAAAGTACCCGGATGAATTTATTTCGAACACGAATGTTTCTCAGAATAGATCAACTAGCACGGATACACCCCCCTTATGTTTGTCCGGTACCCACGACACCTCCGGCTTGATCCTTTCCCCCTCCGGACACCTTGTCCGATAATCATCCGGAGCCGGTAGTTCATCCGCAGATAAATTTCCGTTCCAAGCAATGTGCATTACACTGCGTTAGAACCCCGTTAACATCTCATCTGTCATGTCATGCATCTGTTTGTATATACTTGCTTTGTATTTACTGTTTCTTCCCCCCCTTAATCTTCGGTAGACCCCGCTGCTGCCGTCGACTACACCGCTGCTGAGTACGACTACTTCGTCGACGACCCTACTACTACCGTCGAGCTTGCAGGCAAGCTGAGCCATTCTCTTCCCCAGATATCGCCTATCTTTCCGTACATTTCTTGCACTAGGCATTGTTACTGCGGCTGCTACGTTACAATCCTATTCAATTGCATAACCTGTTTTTGTCGCCCCTTGATGTGCCTTCCTTATCCTATGCTGCCTATTATTATTATGCACTATTCAGCAGTGAGCCCTGCGCATTGTTAGCTAGGATTAGATAGAGGGCCGTGATCACTCAGGGGAGTGAACGCGGATACAAATATTATAACTGCACAGGTACGGTACAATGCAGACACCGTCTAAGGCCCCTATCTGGGTTATGCCTAGTCACCTCAAGTGTGAGGTATCAAGGAGTAATCCTTGTACTCCACTCGAGGCCGACTTTGTCTTGCCGCCATAGGGTCCTGAACGGCGATTGTCCTTCAGGTGAGAAGTCGGGCGACCCAACGGTGCCCGCGAGAGGTATTGCGACGGGACGACAGGGAGGGTACGACCAGTGTACCGGTGTGCTTGGCCCCTGTTCGTTGGCCGCGAGAGTTACCAAACCAGGAAAGTCGAGATCCTCCAGGAGCACATGCGAGACAAGGTAAGGAGAAGGTTCACCTAGTTGGTAACCGCAGTGACTTGGTGGGACGACAGGGGCAGGCACCGATGTACTGGTGGTCCTGGCTGCTGTCGTTTTCCGCAGGTCAGTTAAGTCGAGGCAACGATAACGGCTTCGTAGTGTCGTCCGAGGACTCTTCAGACGTCAGCAGTACCGCGGCCTGCACCGGGAAGTGGTGTTGTCTTATTTGCCGCGGCAGTGTGATTTGTATTTGCTTTGATTTAACTTCACCGGCCAGCCTCGCACCGTGCAGGAGTACGTCGGGGTTAGGGTCCAAAGCCCCGCGTACATAGGATATAGTCTGGCGGATGACCTCTCTGTTGAGTTTGAAAGATGGGCTATGAAGTGTCGGATAGCCTCGGTGGAGCGTTCCCTAACAAGGTTCCCGCCACCCTGGAGATCCGTGCGTGTAGCGTAACACAAGTGCACCCCTGCAGGGAAGATTAATCTATTCGGATAGCCGTGTCCACGGTAACAGGACGCTTTATGCTGAAGCTGGATGTTACCACTAGAAACTATTGTTATTAAACTGTATGGTTCCGGGTTTTTCTTCCTCGCGGGGATGTCGAGGAGGTGAACTCGGAGGCATTGCTAATTATTACAACTTATTATTATACAATGCTGCAGCAACTTCTGCTGCATTGTTACTTTATGCTTTATATAAACTGCTGGCTGATTCTTACCTCATGCTGCAAGACATCGTCGGAAGATGCTAGTCTTCGATAGGCCTAGATTCTTACCCTTGCTCTGGATTTCTGTCTTTCAGTCCACTATATACAGCCTCTTCTTTCCGTTGATACAATGCATAATGCTTAGTAGCGGACGTAAGACTCGCGGGTATACTAGATACTCACCTGCTTTATTTCCTTTACTGTTTTGCCTGATCGGCCGCTGCAGCCGACGTTGGAGCCCAGGAGCAGGAGTACCCCGGAGGCGCCTACTACGACGTCGAGTTCCCCGTTGACCAGGAGTAGTTCGGTGGATCCCAGGCAGGAGGCCTCGCCTTTTCGATCTGTATCTCTGTTGTGATTTGTGCTAGCCTTCTTCAGGCAAAACTTGACTAACTATGTCTGTACTCAGATATTATGGCTTGTATGACTTATGTATTCGGGTCCGCGTGACCCCCTCTATTGTAACATATTTGTTTATCCTTTTGTGTTTAGTGTTGTGCTGTGATATTATCACCGTGGCAACCTAATCTCAGCCGTGTACCCTGCGTGTATGATTACTGTACACGGATTGATTTTGGGGGCGTCACATTTGTCTTCAATGTTCTTCTTCTACGATTGAGGACTTGAGTTTCTGTTGAGTTGTATTTGAATGATACGCGAGGAAGAGTTAGCACTTGAACCTTTGTAAGGTGCCTTGACCTATTGTTGTTTATAAGAAATAATACTCCCCCGATGGGAGTTTATTTGATGGAAAATCAAAGAAAAGGTTAGAAAAATAATGTGAAAGGAACAACCCATCAATGAGAATTTCATCGTCTTGGTCAATGTGATGTTGCCATTGGTGATGTGAAGGTGGCTTGCTTGCGACACTTTTGTGAGGATGGGACGTCACAGTGGCCATTGACAACTGTGAACAGTTGCGCGCCGTAGTCAGAGTTGATTTGACTCGTCATGGCACAGTAATTTCACGAGGCATGATGATGGTGCCTCGTTTTTCATCCATAATGTGCGGCGTGCTTACTGCATAGGTTGAGATTTACACGCCACGTGTGGGGCAGGATATCGTGCTTGGTTGATTTGGTATCATGTGTGAACGGTGCAGGAACCCAGCTGCTGTATATAAGGAGGCCAACAGTAAATTGGTATTTTACCCTGCCTGTTGTGATCTTGCTTCTGTTCTTTGGTTGTTGTTGTCAGAACCCTCTGTTAGGTATGTGCTAGGATCAAAGGCTCACTTGCATTCATATAAAAAATCAAATTCAAATTCCAAATGGGAGAGAGAACACCCCCCAGATGAATTAATTCAAATGGCCAGAAATAAAGTTGCTCCAAAAATTCCCTTTGCATTTTTGAAAAGTCTTATAAATGAGTGTGATCACATATAGAGTGATGTGCGGCCAACCCCATGATCATGGATTTTTCAAATATTCAAACAGGACCTTGGAATTAATTAAAAACCCCTATTTGAATTGAGATTCAAATATTTGGAATTTAAAAAATGTTCAAAAGTTGGGAATGACTAGCTACTGGTCATGTAAATCCAAATATAAATTTTGAGCATTTATAAAAATGCCTAACTATTTTATTTAATAGGCAACACAAATTACAGAAAAAGAAAAACAGAAAGGAAAGATTAAACAGAAAAGAAAACAAAAAAAACCTTACTTGTCGCCTGGGCGAAGCCAGCCCAGCCGGCCCAAAGGGGCACAGGGGTCTTCTTCCCCGACCCCGCGCTCCCAAGCTGCTCGGTGGAAAGCCACCGAGCCAGCCGAGCACGTCGCCGCTTCTCCAGACGCCCCCTGCCCCTCCCGCGCCTTCTAGCCACGCCACGAAGACGCTGGAGAGCCGTGCGTCCACCCCCCCACTCCCCAATGCCTATCCTCCTCTCTCGCTGAGCCCCGTGAAGAACAGAACGCCGTCGTCGCCATGGTTTGAAGGCCGCGTGGCCAATGTCGTCCACGAGCCGCGCCAAGGTGTCCATCGCCTCCGCCACCGTCGACTTCGTCGAGTTGCAGAAGGGATAGAAACGAGACGCCGTGTAGCCGACGACCTCTTCATCGTCTTCCACTCCGGCCGCCGCGGATCCACCTCAAATTCCGGCGCCACCGTGACCTTCCCGAGCTCGTCGCCTACTCCATCGTGCTCCCCATCGCCTAGTGAGCAAAACCCTCAACTTGGCAGCCCTCATTCACCCTCTAGCCGAATCCGCAATGGATCCCGAGCTTACTCGCCACCGTGGTCAAGCTAGAGCTCGCTCCAGTGGCCACCTTGTTGCCCCAGTATGCGTGTTTGGCTTCTGGCTCCTCCAGCTTTCGAACGCGCCAAGTTTTGGCTCAAGCCGTGCACTAGAACCCCGAACCTGACCTCGCCGTGCTTCTGTCTCTGCCAACCTCGACGCCGGCGACGCTCCGGTGAACCCCGTGACCCCCTGATGCCACCGTTCGACGCGGAAGGACCCCAGCTAGACGCCAGTACCAAGCAATCCCCAAGCCGTGCTCGTTTTCGCAACTCCGGCGAGTCTCCGGCGACAACAGTGATGCCGGCGACGACCCCCCCCCCCTCCATTAGCGCCTAAACCAGAGCTTAATCCCCCTGGCCCCACCTGCCCGTGATCATGAAATGTGGGCCCAGCCCATACTTAATCCCCTCTGTTAACTCAAGTTAATTTAAATCGTTTTAATTAACAGAACAACCACTGACATGTGGGTCCCAGTGGTCAGAGGCCCCCTGACGTCAGAATGACCTCATGCTGATGCAGTAAATGATTTCTATTTAAATCAATTCAGAAATTGGCAGAAAATATGCTAAACTTTGGAAATTCATAGAAAATTCATCCTAACTCCAAATATAGCAAATAATATGTCCAAAATTATTATAAAATTCAAGGAATCTGAATATGCAATCTTTTTTCATGTTTGACCAAGTTTTCTTGGGTGAACAGTGGTAACAAGGCATATGCATTCCTTTTAAATTCAAAATGGAGTTTGAATTTGCAATTCATTTGCAATACAATCCTTTTAAATGGAATTCCCTCACACATCAAAAGCATGTACATAAGCTTTCAACCTTCAACCATGTGTTTGTGCATTGTACTTATGTTGCCCCCCTTGATTGTTGTTTGTCGATAGAAGTGGAACCGGAACAGGAGGCTGCCCCCTTCGTTGAAGACCCCGATACCGAACCTCGTCAGCAAGGCAAGCAAACCCCCATTGATCATGTCGATAAAATCCCACTTCCCTCTCAGTCTCGCTTATGCATTGTTTAGGATGATTACCATGCTACGTTTCTACCGCATAGATGAACCCATTCCTTTGCATGACCTATCTTTTGTCACAGTAGTAAGCAAACCACAATCCTAGCAAATGTAGGAGTTGGTTGATATCATGTGGCCCCTGCAACTGTTACTGCTTATTGCATGCTTAGAGTGTTACAATGTTGTTACTGTTATGTGAGTCGGGATGGTAGCAATCATGATGATGATGGTGGAAATGTGTTGGTGAATCTACCCTAATACAAGGTGAACGATGAGAGGCTGTGTAGGAGTACACAGTGCGTTGTCTCGTTGAACACCGCCTTAAGCCCGAGTTCTTGTGCGGTGATCCAAGCTGAAGAGTACTACCACATGTTGGGAAAACGGATCCCCGCTCAACCTATTAACTCACCCCTTCTCAGTTCAATGAGTCGCAGTAGTTTGGAGTTCTGGTAGGTTTGTGGCCTGGCTGCAAAATGAGAGAACAGCTCAGCCGAGACCGGCTTATGCACCACGCACACATCTGCTGGGACCACTTCGGTAAACCGGCCGGGTTACGAATGTGGAAACCATCCCAGATAGGCGTCTGCATTGAACCTGAGTTGGCTGTGAGGTAAAAGTTGTGGAGATTATCCTCGCCGACACCCGCTTGAAGGGTGACGAGATCCCGGCGGTAACTGATGGTTTCATGTGTGTAGCAGTACACTCCTGCAGGGTTAACAAAACTATTCGAATAGCCACGTCCGCGGTAAGGGACTACTTGGAAAGCTGTGCCTGATTATTAGACAACTTGAACTGGATACTTATAAAACTTTCCAAGATAAGCGTGAGTGCTATGGCGTGCTTTCTCGTGGGGAAGTCAAGGAAGGCACCATAGTGGTGTAATTTGTTGGAGACATGTAGTGGACTCGTGTACGCTTCTTACCTCAAGTCTGGTACTCGTAGTTCAGGACTAGCCAAGTCAAAGATGGCACTTCTGCATTGAACCCCACCCCCTTTACCTTGATACATGTGCATGAGTAGTATAGCTCCTACGTAAGTATTGCTGAGTACGACTTAGTACTCACGTTTGCTTATTCTATGTTTTAGATGAACCCACTGACCCCGAAGGTGGATTCCTCCTCGAGCTCGACGACTGAAGACCAAGCTAGTGTAGTCCCAGTCAGCAGACTGGTTCTCTCGTGGAGGGCTTGTGTTTAAATAAGGCTTCTTAAGCCATTTGTTAAACTTGTATGTACCCAGACATAATTTGCTTCCGCATGCTTGTTGTAATGTTGGATCATGGTCTCGTGATCTCTGTGTGCACTCTGTGAGTGTTATCAATAAAATGTATACTTTGTAGAGAATTGCAATGATACCTGCTGTTCATACAAGGCATGTGTGCTGCGTGTATGTTTATAACATTTATGTCTTTGTATGGGTTTTCGAGACCTTAGTTGTGATCTGGCTGGCGGTCTTTTATATACCGAGTGGCCCTTAGATGTGCGCAGCTTGGGGCATCGTGATGAGATTGCTCGAGACTCTGTCTCGTGCACACTTTGTGGTATGATCGAGCCCGCCCTAGACCACGACTAAGTGATCAGGCTGGAGTAAGTCTATGTAAGGGTTATAATACAATCGATAGTATGGTTGAGGCGACTTGTCTATGAGTATGGGAGTTCACCACCCATATCATTTAGACTTGTGTGCGGACAATGAGGACCCATCACAGTTGATCATCCGGCCTAGATGGGATGCCCCTCACGTTCGATGCTTTCCAAGAACGTTCTGTGCTTGGCCTTGCCTTCTTAGACAAGTGGGTACGGTTCTCGGCTCTCCATATGATTGTGTTGTAGCGAGTCTTGCATACGCTAACCCCGGGTCCCGACAGACTTGGTATCAGAGCAGGACTGACTGTAGGATTATCAGCCTTGGCCGAAGTCGAGTCTAGCTTGCTATAGTTATATAGTTACTCTGGGTATATAAGGGAACAACGTAAGGCTTCTTTTTTTCTCCTTACCGTCATCGTTCTGAGTTCTGAGTCACCCTCATCTTGTTCTACGGGAAGATAGGACTAGGCTCATCCATGTCTTGCTAGAACATCTCGTTGTTTGCTTCCTTGTAGCCGTAGGAAAGTTGTGTTCGGTTTTCTAGCGCTGTTGTGCTTCCTGATTTCTTACATCGTATGTAAGTGCTGTTTCTACATTGCAAGAAAAGACCTTTCTTACAATTACAACCGTTATGCTGTCCGAGTCTGTCAGAACCCTCTGTTAGGTAATGTGCTAGGATCAAAGTCATCTTGCATCATGTTAAAAATTTCAAAAGAAGTCATGGAAATCAAATTCAAAAGCAAAATGGGAGAATGAACCCCCCAGATGAATTAATTCAAAAGGCCAGATAAAAATCTTCTCCAAAAATTCATGTTAGATTTTTGAAAAGTCTTATAAATGAGTGTGATCACATTTCAAGTGATGTGGGACCCACCCCATGCTCATGGATTTTTCAAATATTCAAACAGTGCCTTGGAATTAATCAAAACCCCCTATTTGATTTAAAGTTCAAATAATTTGAATTTTAAAAAGTGCCAAACTTTATAAATGGCTAGTCTATATTATTATAATGCCATATAAAAAGTTTTAGCATTTAATAAAACGGCTTGCTATTTTTTTTAGCTAGCCAAAACAAATGTCAGAAGAAAACAGAAAAGAAAAATAAGAAAAAAGCAGAGAACACTTACCTGGCGCCCAGGCGAGAGCGGCCCAGCCAGCCCAGCCGGCCCACCAGGGGCAGCAGGGTCTTCTTCCCCGTCCCGTGCACCCAAGATGCTCGGTGGAAAGCCACCGAGCCAGCCGTGGACTCCACGTCGACGCCGAGGGCCTTCCAGGCCTGCCCGTGCCTCCTTCCTTCGCCTGGAGACGCCCTGGAGCACGCCTCCTCCTTTCCCCCCCTCCTGGCTCGCTCTCCACCCCTCACTCGCCGATTTCGTCGCCGCCCGAGAACCACCGTGGAGCACGCCGCCGGATCCACGCAGCCACCACCGACAAGAAGCCGCGCCATGATGTCCTTCATCTTCGCCACCGACGACTACGCCAAGATGCCGAAGGAATCGAGCCCAGAAGCTTTGTAGCCGCCGCCCCCTTCATCGCATTCGTCTCCAGCCGTCGCGAGTCGTCCTCGAATTCCGGCCAACTCCGAGCTTCCCCGAGCCCACTAGCCATCCCATCGCATCCGTGGTGAGCCTCTGCGTTTTTCCCCTGAAGCCACGTCACCCCTCGCCTCCTCTAGCTCGAACCGCCATGGACTCCGGAGTACAGAGCCGCTGTGCTCGTCGTCGGCGAGCACCCGGGAAGCAATCGAACTCAAGACCTTGTCCTTCACCTTTGCCTTGGTCTGCTGCTTCGTCTGATCCCAGCCCCGATTCAAATGGCGCGGCGTAGTGAGTTCCACCCCGAGCCAGTAGCTCCGCCGCCTCTAGGGCTCAACGCCGGCATGGCCACGGTGCCTCCCAGCACCCGTACCTTGGCCCATTCGACGCGCGACGTCAAGAGCTACGTCTCAGTGGTCGCAGCGCTTCGAATGGTGCCCGGAATCGCCCTCCCGTGTGTGGCCGCCGTGCTGGAAGGTCGCCGGCGACTAGACGCCGGCGAGATGACGTGGACGTCATTAGATTAAGCTTAATACCCCCCCACAGTGACTGCCATGTGGGCCCAAGGCTACACTTAACCCCTGGTTAAGTTTAAATCGAATTAAACAGATTTAATTAACACCCCAGAGGCGGACCAGTGGGTCCCCCTTGTCAGTGGCCCCCTGACGCCAGCATTGCATCACAGTGACGCAGTAATTGAATTTCCAGAATAAAAATAAATCATAGAAAATCCAGAAAAAGGCTGAAACTTTGAAAATTCATAGAAAATTCATATTAACTCCAAATTTAACAAATAATATATGAAAAGTAATCAGGAGAAAATAACCTATCCAAATATACCATTTTCAACTCTGTTTGAGTTGAATTTAAAATTTGACCAGTAGCATTTGCTATTTGGTTTAAATGGAATTAAATCAAATTCATTTCAAATGCTTTTGCAATTTGAACCATAGCAACATACCACATTATACTTGAACTTCAGAGGCATATCATACACATTTCAAAATGGTTTAACTTGATCAAACAATGTCATATGCAACTTGGATAAATTGGAAATCATATGTGGAGTTTAAAATTGCAAATTCATTTGCAAATACCCCATTTAAGTGGAATTTCTTCACACATCAAAGCATAGACATCAAGTTTCAACCTTCAACCATGTGTTTGTGCATTGTATTTACTTTGCTACCTTGCTTGTTGTTTGTCGAGTAGAGGTGGAACCGGAACATGAGGTAGCCCCCTTCGTTGAAGACCCTGAACCCGAACCTCGTCAGCAAGGCAAGCAAACCCCCTTTGATCATGTCGATAAAATCCCAATTCCCTCTCATGTCTCGCTTATGCATTGTATAGGATGATTACCATGCTACGTTTCTACCGCATAGATGAACCCATTCCTTTGCATGACCCATCATTTGTCACAGTAGTAAGTAAAACCACAATCCTAGAAAATGTAGGAGTTGATTGATATCATGTGGCCCCTGCAATTATTACTGCTTATTGCATGCTTAGAGTGATACAAGGACGTTACTGTTATGTGAGTCGGGATGGTAGTGTTCATGTTGATGATGGTGGAAAGGTGTTGGTGAATCTACCCTAATACAAGGTGAAGGATGAGAGGTTGTGTAGGAGTACACGGTGGGTTGTCTCGTTGAACACCGCCCTAAGTCCGAGTTCTTGTGTGGTGATCCAAGATGAAGAGTACAACCACACATTGGGCTCACTGACCCCTCTCAACCTATTAACTCATCCCTTTCGATGTCCAGATGTCGCAGTAGTTCGGAGTTCTAGTAGGCTTGTGGCCTGGCTGCTAAGTGAGAGAACGGCTCAACCGAGACCGGCTTATGCACCACGCACACATCACCTGGGTCCACTTCGGTAAACCGGCCGGGTTCACGATAGTGGTAGCCAACCCAGGTAGGCGGCTTTCTTGGACTAGATAGGCTATGAGGTAACAGTTGTGGTGAGCATCCTCGCCGACACTTCTTGAACGGTGTCGAGTACAAAGGCGGTGACTGATGATCATGTGTGTGTAGCGGTACACCCCTGCAGGGTTAACAAAACTATTCGAATAGCCGCGTCCTTGGTTAAGGACTGCTTGGAAAGCTTAGCTTGATTACTAGACAACTTGAACTGGATACTTCTAAAATACACCAAGATAAGTGTGAGTGCTATGGCGTGCTTTCTCGTGGGGAAGTCGAGGAAGGCACCATAGTGGTGTAATTGGTTGGAGAAATAGTGGACTCGTGTACGCTTCTTACCTCAAAGTCTGGAACTCGTAGTTCAGGACTAGCCAAGTCAAAGCTGGCACTTCTGCAAGTGAAACCCCACCTCCCTTTACCTTGATACATGTGCATCAGTAGTATAGCTCCTATGTAAGTCTTGCTGAGTACGACTTTGTACTCACGTTTGCTTATTCTATGTTTTAGATGAACCCACTGACCCCGAAGGTGGCTTCTTCATCGAGCTCGACGATTGAAGAACAAGCTAGTCTAGTCCCAGTCAGACGACTGGTTCCCTCGTGGAGGGCTTGTGTTTAAATAAGGATTCTTAAGCCATTTGTTAAACTTGTCTGTACTCAGACCTACTTTGCTTCTGCTTGTCTGTTTTAATGTTGGATCACATGCTTGTGATCTCTGTGTGCACTCTGTGAGAGTTATCAATAAAATGTATACTTTGTAGAGAATTTCAATGATACCTGCTGTTCATACAAGGCCTGTGTGCTGCGTGTATGTTTATAACATGCATGTCTTTGTATGTGTTTTCGAGACCTTAGTTGTGATCTGGCTGGCGGTCTTTCATACACCAAGTGGCCGTTAGATGTGCACAGCTTGGGGCATCGTGATGCGATTGCTCGAGACTCCGTCTCGTGCACACTTTGTGGTATGATCGAGCCCGCCCTAGACCCCGACTAAGTGATCGGGCTGGAGTAAGTCTACGTAAGAGTTATGAGATAGTCGATAGTATGGTTGAGGCGACTTGTCTTTGAATATGGGAGTTCATCACCCATACCATTAGACTTGTGTGCGGACGATGAGGACCCATCTCAGTTGATCATCCGACCTGGATGGGATGCCCCTCACGTACGATGCTTTCCGAGAACATGCTATGCTTGGCCTTGTATGCTTAGACAAGTGGGTACGGTTCTCGGCTCTCCATATGACTATGTCGTAGCGGGACTTGCATACACTAACCCCGGGTCCCGACAGAGTCATTCCAAGTTTCTTCATAATCTGATGCATTTGGAAGCTCCTTCTTTCTGTTTCAGATGGCAGATCTTCCCCCTCGGCAGATTGTTCGTTTTACTAGGTGCCTAGGTGTGCGTGGGCACCCCTCCATGCTGATCGAGATGATGTCCTTCATTGGATACCGATGGTACCCTGACTACACAGTTGAGGACCAGTTCCTTGACTTCAACCAGACCCAGTTCCAATGCATTGTCAGGATCTACCCGCACCACATTGGAGTCACTCAGCCTATCCACTTTGGACATGGCATTGGCATGACTGAGAACATGGCTGTGCAGGATGCTGCATACTCATGTATGACTCTACTGAGAGAGGAGCACACTTTGCTTGGAGGCACATCTTTCCGCTATATCCCTGCTGCACTTCCAGGAGAAGAGGGGTATTACACCGGACTGTACACAGATCACTCTTTGGAGGATCCTTTGCTTCAGATCACTGCTCGGCACGCTTGTGATAGAGATCGTGATGCAAGTGCCCTTCGTTTTGAGCTTCACGCCACCCGTGTCCGTCTGTATCGAGCACTTACACTCCTGGCTCCTTTTGTGAGTGTTGGATCAGTGGAGTATGATGCTATCTACCAGTCAGGACACAAATGCCTTCTCGAGTTGCTTGGCCCGAGATTGGAGGAATTTTTCCACCCCGTGGTCCTCTGCTCCCACCCTACGCTGGACCTAGGCCCCATCCTTGCCCAAATGGATATCAGGGTCCACAAGCCTCCGTGTTTTCCAATGGTCACCTTCAGCTACCGGGTTACGCGGGTAACTTTTACGAGGATTACTATGGAGATGGAGATGAGTGAGACCGCCTGTGGTCTTACTTTAGTGAGGATGTAGTAGTATCTTAGTATATTGTACGCAAGGTGTTCTAAGTTCCAGAGGCTTAGATAAATAATGTATAGGAAGTCAGAGTGCCTCTGAAGGATGTATCATCTTCATCACGTTTGTATTAGCTTGGCGCTTGTACTAAGACGATGTATGGTTTGTATGACAGCTTGTGAATATATGGCTTGTATGCTTTTATCACCATGTTGTCAAGATGATTACTTCCTTTGCTCTGTGATTCTTCCAGTACCTTCAATACCTTGTTTAGACTCTTCCAATCAACTCTGTTTGACTTTGGTTTTCACCTTCAGGATGTCCCAAGGAACCCGTGACCAGCTTGGTCGTGCCCATGGTCGTGGGAATGATCCGGAGGAAGGCAATCTTCCACCCCCACCCACGATGGCTCAGGTTCTGATGGAGGTTGAGAGGAACCGCCGAGACTCTCACCAGTTGCTGGAGGTCATTGCCCGCAACACCACTCAGCAGTGCAATGAGTTGGTGTCTTTGAATGACTTCATCCTGCTTCATCCCCCGGTTTTCAGCTACTCCACCGAACCCCTTGACGCCGATGACTGGCTTCGCAGCATCGAGAGGAAGCTCCAGGCAGGCCATGTTGCAGATGGCGACAGGGTCAGCTATGCCACTTACCACCTCGAGGGTGAAGCTAGCTCTTGATGGGAGAATTTCCTGAACATGCATCCCGTTGGACCACCCACAACTTGGGATGAGTCCTGCACTTCATTCCGTGAGACCACATCCCAAAGGGTCTTATGGACTGCAAGCGTGAGGAGTTCTGCAACCTCACCCAAGGCAGAAGGACTGTTGACGAGTTTAGTCGTGAGTTCAACTGACTGGATCGTTATGCTACTAAAGAGGTCTCCACCGACGCTAAGAAGCAAGAGAGGTTCCGCCGTGGACTCAATTCTTGACTCCGTCGTGAGCTCAACCTACATGTCTTCGCCACCTTCCAGGTCCTTGTCAACAAGGCCATCAAGGCGGAGGACATGAACACCCTAATGACTTCCGCAAACACCCTAGAGACAATGGTTCATCCAGCTCAGGCTCTCAGAAGCGCAAGATCTGTATTCCCAACAACATGTTTCACCAGAACAACCCATCGAGGCCATCCTATGTGGCGCCTCGTCCACCAGCTTCGTTCCACCCAGCTCCACCGAACAACCCAGCTCCCCGCACTGTCTTTGGAGCCTGCTACAAGTGTGGTCAGGCAGGCCACTACTCCCGCGAGTGTCCCCAGAACCAGCTCCAGAATCAGAATGCTCCACCCCGTGCCGGAGGTAACAACAATGGTCGTGGAAAGCCACCCCCGAAGGTCTACACCACCAAACCCGCTCCTCCCACCACTCGTGGACGTGTGAATCAGATTGCCGCCGAAGAGACTGACGACACCATTGACGTCATTCTTGGTACGCTCCCAGTCAATTTTGTTCCTACTTCCGTTCTTTTCGACCCCAGAGCATCTCATTCATTCATGTCGGAAAGTTATAAACTTCGTCATGAGTTGTCTTTTTTTGAAATGTCCACCCCAATGATTATTCAAACTCAAGGGTCAAGATGGCAAACTAATAGAGTAAGCCATGGTAATCAAATTGCAATTGAGGGTTTAGTATTCCTTGCTTCACTCATAGCCCTCAAGTCTTCCGACATCGATGTAATCCTTGGCATGGATTGGCTATCAAGGCAGAATGCCTACCTTGATTGCAAAGGCAAATCAGTGAAACTAACCCAACCTTCAGGCAAGACAGTCAACTACACCTCACCCAGAACGAGAACCCAGGTGCATTCTTTGAATGTACTTCCCCTTCCCGACCTTGAAGATGTTCCGGTGGTTCGTGACTTCCCGAATGTCTTTCCTGAAGAGCTGCCGGGCATGCCACCCGACAGATGTGTAGAGTTCATAGTGGATCTTATGCCAGGAACCGCACCAATTTCCAGACGCCCATACAAAATGGCCCCACGTGAGTTAGTTGAGCTTAAAATCCAACTTGAAGCTTTGTTGGCAAAAGGCTTCATCCGCCCTAGCTCATCGCCATGGGGTTGTGCCGTTCTGTTCGTAACGAAGAAAGATGGAACAGAAAGGATGTGCGTAGACTATCGCCCGCTAAATCTAGCGACGATAAAGAACAAGTACCCACTGCCCAGGATCAATGATCTTTATGATCAACTTGCTGGATCCTCTGTCTTCTCAAAGATGGATTTGAGATTAGGTTATCATCAAATCAAAATCCGAAACGAGGACATTCCCAATACGGCTTTCACTACTCGTTATGGTCTTTACGAGTACACCGTCATGTCCTTTGGTTTAACCAATGCCCCCGCCACTTTCTCGCGCATGATGAATTCGATCTTCATGGAGTACTTAGATAAATTTGTTGTAGTTTATCTTGATGACATTCTCATCTACTCGAAGAACGAAGAAGAACATGCCGAACATCTCAGGCTGGTATTGATGAAACTTAGAGAGCATCGCCTGTATGCTAAATTCTCCAAGTGTGAATTTTGGCTACCAGAAGTGACCTACTTAGGCCACGTGATTTCTGCAAAAGGCATTGTTGTCAATCCCGAGAGAGTTCAGGCCGTCCTTGAATGGACTCCACCTGAATCGGTTAAGCAAGTTAGGAGTTTTCTTGGCCTAGCCAGCTATTTCTGTCGCTTCGTCGAGAACTTTTCTAAAGTTGCAAAGCCTCTAACTGAACTCCTCAAGAAAGATAAGAAATTCCAACGGACTCCCAAGTGCGAGGAAAGCTTTCAAGAGCTAAAAAGAAGATTGACTACAGCACCCGTACTTGCGCCTCCAAACACCAAAAAGGATTTCGAGATCTTTTGTGACGCATCACGGCAAGGGTTAGGATGCATACTTATGCAAGATAGACATGTGGTAGCTCATGCTTCACGCCAGTTGCGTCCACATGAAGAGAACTATCCTACCCATGATCTTGAACTCGCTGCCGTAGTTCATGCCCTGACAACTTGGTGACATTACCTCCTTGGTAATCTGTGTGAGATCTATTCCGACCACCAAAGCCTCAAATACATTTTCACCCAGCCAGATCTTAATCTCAGGCAAAGACGCTGGATAGAGTTGATAAAAGATTACGATGTAGGGATTTCTTACACCCCAGGCAAAGCCAATGTCATGGCTGATGCACTAAGTCGTAAGTCGTATTGTAACAACCTCATGTTACAACAGTATTAACCACTTCTTCATGAGGAATTTCGAAAACTCAATCTTGACATTGTTCCTCATGGCTATCTTTCTACCTTGGTGGCGAAACCAACTCTTGAGGAGCAAATCATAGTCGCCCAAAGGCGTGCACGAGGTGTTCGCCGGATCAAGGAGAACATTGCTAGCGGAGTTGCTAAATGTTTCTCCATAGATAGTAAAGGAATGGTATTCTTTGGAAATCGTTTGGTAGTACCTAAGAATAGGGAACTAAGGCAACTCATCCTCAAGGATGCCCATGACACACCCCTCTCGATTCATCCCGGGAGCACAAAAATGTACCGAGATCTACGCCAAAGATTTTGGTGGACCAGGATGAAGAGAGACATTGCTCGATTTGTTGCCGAATGTGATGTTTGTCGTCGCATTAAGGCAGAGCATCAAAGACCTGCTGGTACACTTCAACCTTTGCCTATTCCAGCGTGGAAATGGGACAAAGTTAGTATGGATTTCATCACTGGCTTTCCAAAAACCCAGAAAGGAAATGATGCCATCTTCGTTGTGGTGGATAGACTTTCCAAAGTTGCACACTTCCTGCCCGTTCGCGAGTCTATAACTGCTAGCCAGTTAGCGGACTTGTATGTCTCTAGAATTGTGTCTCTTCACGGTGTTCCTTTGGAAATCAATTCAGATCGTGGTAGCCTTTTCACCTCTAGATTTTGGGGAAGCTTCCAGAATGCTATGGGAACTCATCTCTCCTTTAGTACAGCTTTCCATCCTCAGTCTAGTGGTCAAGTCGAAAGGGTTAACCAGATTCTCGAGGACATGCTCTGAGCTTGTGTTATCTCATTCGGAAATAATTGGGAGAAGTCTCTTCCATTCGCCGAATTTGCTTATAACAATAGTTTCCAATCTAGTCTGAACATGGCTCCTTTTGAACTCCTATATGGACGACGATGTCGAACACCCCTAAACTGGTCAGAAACCGGTGAAAGACAATTATTTGGACAAGATATGATCATGGAAGCAGAAGAGCAAGTTCGCACTGTTCGTGATCAATTGAAAGCAGCCCAGTCTCGTCAGAAAAGCTACTATGATCGTCATCATAGGAAAGAAAGCTACAATCTGGATGAGAAGGCTTACCTTCGGGTTACTCCTCTGAAGGGAACCCAACGATTCGGTATCAAAGGCAAGTTGGCCCCACATTACATTAGACCTTTATGCATTCTTGCTAAACGTGGAGAAGTTTCCCACCAACTTGAACTACCCCCGCACCTTTCCCGAGTACATGATGTATTCCATGTGTCGCAACTCAGGCGTTGCTTCAAGGACCCCATCCGCGAAGTCGACCATGAAACACTTGATCTCCAAGATGACCTTTCTTATTGAGAATACCCCGTTCGTATTCTTGATTCAGGAGAGCGTGTCACTCGTCGTCAGAAGATTAAGTTTCTGAAAGTGCAATGGTCACACCACTCTGAGAGAGAAGTCACGTGGGAAAGAGAAGACCGTCTCAGTGCCGAGTACCCCTCCTTCCTCCCGCAGACTTCTGAATCTCGGGACGAGATTCTTTTGAGTGGGGGAGAGTTGTCAAAACCCTTTGTTAGGTATGTGCTAGGATCAAAGGATCACTTGCATTCATCAAAGAAATCAAATTCAAATTCCAAATGGGAGAGAGAACACCCCCCAGATGAATTAATTCAAATGGCCAGAAATAAAGTTGCTCCAAAAATTCCTTTTGCATTTTTGAAAAGTCTTATAAATGAGTGTGATCACATATCAAGTGATGTGGGACCAACCCCATGCTCATGGATTTTTCAAATATTCAAACAGGACCTTGGAATTAATTTAAAACCCCTATTTGAATTGAGATTCAAATATTTGGAATTTCAAAAATGTTCAAAAGTTGGGAATGACTAGCTACTGGTCATGTAAGTCCAAATATAAATTTTGAGCATTTATAAAAATGCCTAACCATTTTATTTAATAGGCAACACAAATTACAAAAAAAGAAAAACAGAAAGGAAAGATTAAACAGAAAAGAAAAAAATACCTTACCTGTCGCCTAGGCGAAGCCAGCCCAGCCGGCCCAAAGGGGCACAGGGGTCTTCTTCCCCGACCCCGCGCTCCCAAGCTGCTCGGTGGAATGCCACCGAGCCAGCCGAGCACGTCGCCGCTTCTCCAGACGCCACCTGCCCCTCCCGCGCCTTCTAGCCACGCCACGGAGATGCTGGAGACGCCGTGCGTCCATCCCCCCGCTCCCCAGTGCCTATCCTCCTCTCTCTCGCTGAGCCCCGTGAAGAACAGAACGCCCCGTCGCCATGGTTTGAAGCCCGCGTGGCCAACGTCGTCCACATGCCGCTCCAAGGTGTCCATCGCCTCCGCCACCGTCGACTTCGTCGAGTTGCAGAAGGAATCGAACCGAGACGCCGTGTAGCCGACACCCTCTTCATCGTCTTCCACTCCGGACGCCGGGGATCCACCTCAAATTCCGGCGCCACCGTGGCCTCCCCGAGCTCGTCGCCTACTCCATCGTGCTCCCCATCGCCTGGTGAGCAAAACCCCCAAGTTGGCAGCCCTCCGTTCACCCTCTAGCCGAATCCGCCATGGATCCCAAGCTTACTCGCCACCGTGGTCAAGCTAGAGCTCGCTCCAGTGGCCACCTTGTTGCCCCAGTGCGCGCGTTTGGCTTTTGGCTCCTCCAGCTTTCGAACGCGCCAAGTTTTGGCTCAAGCCGTGCACTAGAACCCCGAACCCGACCTCGCCGTGCTTCTGTCTCTGCCAATCTCGACGCCGGCGACGCTCCAGTGAACCCCGTGAATCCCTGATGCCACCGTTCGACGCGAAAGGACCCCAGCTACACGCCAGTACCAAGCAATCCCCAAGCCGTGCTCGTTTTCGCAACTTCGGCGAGTCTCCGATGACAACAGTGACGCCGGCGACGACCCCCCCTCCATTAGCGCCTAAACCAGAGCTTAATCCCCCTGGCCCCACCTGCCCGTGACCATGACATGTGGGCCCTTAATCCCCTCTGTTAACTCAAGTTAATTTAAATCGTTTTAATTAACAAAACAACCACTGACATGTGGGTCCCAGTGGTCAGAGGCCCCCTGACATCAGCATGACCTCATGCTGATGCAGTAAATGATTTCTATTTAAATCAATTCAGAAATTGGCAGAAAATATGCCAAACTTTGGAAATTCATAGAAAATTCATCCTAACTCCAAATATAGCAAATAATATGTCCAAAATTATTAGAAAAATTCAAGGAATCTGAATATGCAATATGTTTTCATGTTTGACCAAGTTTTCTTGAGTGAACAGTGGTAACAAGGAATATCCATTCCTTTTAAATTCAAAATGGAGTTTGAATTTGCAATTCATTTGCAATACACTCCTTTTAAATGGAATTCCCTCACACATCAGAAGCATGTACATAAAGTTTCAACCTTCAACCATGTGTTTGTGCATTGTACTTATGTTGCCCCCCTTGATTGTTGTTTGTCGATAGAAGTGGAACCAGAACAGGAGGCTGCCCCCTTCGTTGAAGACCCCGATACTGAACCTCGTCGGCAAGGCAAGCAAACCCCCATTGATCATGTCGATAAAATCCCACTTCCCTCTCAGTCTCGCTTATGCATTGTTTAGGATGATTACCATGCTACGTTTCTACCGCATAGATGAACCCATTCCTTTGCATGACCTATCTTTTGTCACAGTAGTAAGCAAACCACAATCCTAGCAAATGTAGGAGTTGGTTGATATCATGTGGCCCCTGCAACTGTTACTGCTTATTGCATCACTAGTAGGAAATAGGCTACTGCTGGCGTACAGGTTTTCCCTACCGCTGGCGGGCGGGCGTACGCCAGCGTTGTCTCGCCAGTGGTAACAGGTACCGCTGGCGTACAAACTGTACGCCAGCGCTACCTTCTCTTACCGCTGGCGTACAAGAAGTATGCCCGCCAGAGGTATGCTTCTGGCGTCCAGATCTGCCCGCCAGTGGTCAACAATTTGTACGCCAGCAGTACAATTTCTAGATTTGGTACTGTCCGCCAGCAGTAACTTTTCTGGAATTACTTTTCTGCTAAAACTAGTTATTCCAGCAACACAAATACTCAAATATTTTCATAGTTTACCAACACAATACAAATACACTGAATTCATAAGTTCAAATATACAAGAGTGATCAAATGTTGTTACATCACATTACTAACCAAAATAGAGAAGTTGTGTAGTGGATCACACATATTGTATCACACATAGATCACAAACCAAAAAATAGACAAGTTGGGAGTTACATCACTACATTGTATCACACACAAACTACATCTCGATAGTTGGACTTCATTGTATCGCATACAAGAGAATGGTAAAGACGATGAGGAAGAAGGGGATCACGAGGAAGTTGGACTTCATCCGGTGGTTCTTCCTCTCTTGCCCTTGCCGGTAGTTCAAGTACCGAGCTTCCGCCTCCGCTTTACTCTTATAGCTCTTGTAGTTGTTGCCCTTGTACTTGTTCACTTTCTTGAAGCAATCTTCCCAGTGCTCATAGACTCCTGGAACGCTAACAACAATGGGGTTTCTCCCTATACATTCACCAAGGTCAGCAGCCCTATGATGATCTTGGAGCATGGAAAAGTGCGTGTGCAGAGAAAGAGAAAGTGCAGGATAGTGTAGTGTATTCAACATGGAGCATGGGAAAAATCTGTAATTAATTCAGTTTTTTTCCACAAATTTCTACTACCAGGGAAAAAAAAACCCCAGCTTCGGTGACTTGTAGGTTACAAGTCACCGCGTGAAATGCATCAACCTGGGCCCTTTATTATTGATCCAACAGCTGAAAATTAAGATGATGCTTACTCATAAACCGTTTGTCCAAATTATAAGTCAACGGAGGCACGACCTCATACAAAATGAAGGCATGACCTTATACAAAACGAATGCATGACTATATAAAAAACGAAGGCATGACCTTATACAAAACGGAGTCACGACCTCATACAAAACAGAGGCATGACTATATAAGAAACGGAGTCACGACCTCATACAAAACGGAGGCACAACCTTATATAAAACAGAGGCATGACTATATAAAAAATGGAGACACAACCTCATACAAAACGGATGCATGACCTTATACAAAAAGGAGGCACGACTATATAAAAAAGGAGGCACATCCTCATATAAAACGGAGGCACGACCTCATACAAAGTGCCTCCGTTTTGTATGAGGACGTGCCTCTGTTTTTTATATGGTCATGCCTCCGTTTTGTATGAGGTCGTGCCTCCGTTTACGTACAAATAACAATCACACACCCATGGATGCAAAGTGTAGATGATTTGTATCCGTTGGATCAATAATGGAGGGCCTAGGTTGGTGCAAGTCACGCGGTGACTTGTAGCCTACAAGTCACCGAAGCTCAGTCCCAGGGAAATGTAGTTATCTTTTTGATCTAGGTTGTTTGATCTAGGGAAAAATGTAGCTAGCTTTATTGGTTAACTAGGAAACTTGCCTGTGTACATAAAGAAGATGCCACTTTATACATAGTTTTTAAATCCAATTTCAAAAATAAAATCAGCAACAAGGATAAACTTTGGCACGTATAACTACCCAAAAATACCCCACACATTCTCTATACATCATCTATTTCTACAACATGGAATGAATTTGATATAAAATGCATCAAACTGACATACACCGATACACAAACACATAGTTTTTAAATCCAATTTCAGTTTTAAAAAACCCATTCATAGAGCATGGCTTGCATTGTCATAACTGAGATCAATTCAATTGAGAGGATGTCATAGATCTTGTTTGTATGGAAAAAAATCTTGAAACTGAGTGGTTGCAGAGGAGGGAAGTAGAGGGAGAAGTACTCACCAAAGAGGAGGTCGCCGTGCGCAGTTCAGTTGAGAGGACGACGGCTTTCCTCGGGTGCTCGATATAGCCCTAGAACGGGTGCTCGCCGTAGCCCTAGCTTTGGTGCTCACCAAACAGGAGGGTCGCCGTGCTCCTGTGCAGCGACCGGAGGAGGTGTGGGCACGGGCGCGACGACGTGGAATTGCACGGGAGGTGTCCACGTGGTCCACGGGGAGGCGGTGATGGGAGACGGCGGCGGCGCAGGCTGGAAGATAAGAGAGAAGGAGTGGAGTGGAGGAGAGATGCGCACGGGGTGGGTGGGCTGGCCCATAGTCAACAGGTACACAAGTACCGCTGGCGGACAGGCATAAGCATCCGCCAGTGGCAGCTCCTATCACTGGCGGACGTTATGTAGGTGTCCGCCAGTGGTAGTTTCTTTTCTCTGGCGGTCGTGGTTAGTCGTCCGCCAGAGGTGAGCCTACCACTGGCGTACTACAGGGTTGGCCGCCAGAGCTCTTTTCTCTTTATTTTATTAAAAGGGTTGTTTTCATATAAAAATGGTCAAAAAATTTATGACTTAATAACATAATTGCAAGTATTCAAAGATATATATATTACAAAAGAGAGGTACATATTGCAAGTTTTCTCTTTTGTGGCCATTTCTTTTGGTAGAGAGGAAATTAGAAGGGTAATGGAGCTGGATCTATCACCTAAACTATTTTTAATTAGTTAGAAAGTGTGGTGGAGATGGGGGGAAGGGGAGGAACTTTGAGCTAGTGAGAAGAACAATAATGGTGTTGCAATAATGGAGGGACATGGTGGCAGTCGAAGCATCAATAATTGCACAGTATTACCGCTGGCGTACAGTTCTACTGGCCGCCATAGCTACATACGTTTGCACTGGCGTACGAAATATATTGCCCGCCAGCATTAGAACCTTCAGCTAAAAGTAATTTCGGGGCAAATTACTTCTGGCGTACAAACAAATATGTATGCCAGCGGTGACTGCACTAGCGCTGGCGGGCGTGGCAACCGTACGCCAGTGGTAGTTAGCCCCGCTGCCTAGCCCGGGGCAAGTCGTGCCTCCGGCGTGCGCAAACATTTGTAAGCCAGCGATACCACCTAATTTCCTGGCGTGCACACATTTCTGTACGCCAGCGATACTATCACTGGCGTACAACTTTTTGTGTCCGCCAGCAATAAGCTGGCGGCTATAGCCTATTTCCTACTAATGCATGCTTAGAGTGTTATAATGTTGTTACTGTTATGTGAGTCGGGATGGTAGCAATCATGATGATGATGGTGGAAATGTGTTGGTGAATCTACCCTAATACAAGGTGAACGATGAGAGGTTGTGTAGGAGTACACCGTGGGTTGTCTCGTTGAACACCGCCTTAATCCCGAGTTCTTGTGTGGTGATCCAAGCTGAAGAGTACTACCACATGTTGGGCAAACGGATCCCCGCTCAACCTATTAACTCACCCCTTCTCAGTTCAATGAGTCGCAGTACTTCGGAGTTCTGGTAGGTTTGTGGCCTGGCTGCAAAGTGAGAGAACGGCTCAGCCGAGACCGGCTTAGGCACCACGCACACATCTTCTGGGACCACTTCGGTAAACCGGCCGGGTTACGAATGTGGAAACCATCCCAGATAGGCGTCTTCATTGAACCTGAGTTGGCTGTGAGGTAAAAGTTGTGGAGATTATCCTCGCCGACACCCGCTTGAAGGGTGACGAGATCCCGGCGGTAACTGATGGTTTCATGTGTGTAGCAGTACAACCCTGCAGGGTTAACAAAACTATCCGAAGAGACGCGTCCGCGGTAAGGGACTACTTGGAAAGTTGTGCCTGATTATTAGACAACTTGAACTGGATACTTATAAAACTTGCCAAGATAAGCGTGAGTGCTATGGCATGCTTTCTCGTGGGGAAGTCGAGGAAGGCACCATAGTGGTGTAATTGGTTGGAGACATGTAGTGGACTCGTGTACGCTTCTTACCTCAAGTCTGGTACTCGTAGTTCAGGACTAGCCAAGTCAAAGCTGGCACTTCTGCATTGAATCCCACCCCCCTTTACCTTGATACATGTGCATGAGTAGTATAGCTCCTACGTAAGTCTTTCTGAGTACGACTTTGTACTCACGTTTGCTTATTCTATGTTTTAGATGAACCCACTGACCCCGAAGGTGGATTCTTCCTCGAGCTAGTGTAGTCCCAGTCAGCAGACTGGTTCCCTCGTGGAGGGCTTGTCTTTAAATAAGGCTTCTTAAGCCATTTTTTAAACTTGTCTGTACCCAGACATAATTTGCTTCCGCATGCTTGTTGTAATGTTGGATCATGGTCTCGTGATCTCTGTGTGCACTCTGTGAGAGTTATCAATAAAATGTATACTTTGTAGAGAATTGCAATGATACCTGTTGTTCATACAAGGCATGTGTGCTGCGTGTATGTTTATAACATGCATGTCTTTGTATGGGTTTTCGAGACCTTAGTTGTGATCTGGCTGGCGGTCTTTTATATAACCAGTGGCCCTTAGATGTGCGCAGCTTGGGGCATCGCGATGCGATTGCTCGATACTCTGTCTCGTGCACACTTTGATGTATGATCGAGCCCGCCCTAGACCACGACTAAGTGATCGGGATGGAGTAAGTCTATGTAAGGGTTATAATACAATCGATAGTATGGTTGAGGCGACTTGTCTATTAGTATGGGAGTTCACCACCCATATCATTTAGACTTGTGTGCGGACAATGAAGACCCATCTCAGTTGATCATCCGTCCTGGATGGGATGCCCCTCACGTTTGATGCTTTCTGAGAACGTTCTGTGCTTGGCCTTGTCTGCTTAGACAAGTGGGTACGGTTCTCGGCTCTCCATATGATTGTGTTGTAGCGAGTCTTGCATACGCTAACCCCGGGTCCCGACAGTTGTGCACTTCTTCCTTATTTCTTGCTCCATGTCGCTATGTCGAAATACACAAAAATATCAAAGGCGACCAAGAACTCCAAGAACGAGATGGTGGTGGAGGCTGTGGTGAGGAAATCGTCCGGTGTCTGCGCGCCATCGACGTTTTTCACTACCGATCTCGCTCCCTTGGTGCGTGATGGGGTGTTGCTGGAGGGGTCTGTGAGGATTCCCAGCGAGGAGGAGGTGCCGCAGCCGCATCCCGACGAGCAGGTCTGCTTTGAGAGTTTTGTGCGATGAGGTTTGTCTTTAGCCGTGCACTCTTTCTTGCGCGGGTTGCTTTTTGCATACCTGGCGCAGCTTCCGAAGATCACAAGAAGGTGAAAACGGCGCCTAAGATTTACTTATGACGTGGGAGTTGACGTGGACCTGCGCACAAGAACGCAAATAAATTTTCTCCCAACAAGTTCAGAGAGGTTGTCAATCTCTTCGGCCTTGCTGTTTACAAAGGATCAAACACAACGGGGAAATAATAGTGGTGCAACTGAAATGAAATAAAGCAGTAAAAGTGAGGGTGTAAACTATGGTGGAAATATGGAACCGGGGTGCCATGACTTTCACTATCGATGTCTCTCTCCCAAAAGACAGTAAACAACTATGTTGGGTGAAAAAATTACAGCTTGCCAATTGACATAATTATGAACGCGCCGGAATGCTAATTATGCTACTTGAATGGAAAGACACGCAATCATATGGGCATTACACCAAGACGAGTAGACCGTTTATTCATCAACATCTACTCACTAATCATCCACCTTGAGATCAGAACATCTCGCTGGTATTAAGTTGAGAACCCCAGCCAAATTATAAGTTCAAAGCAACAGACAACTGCCTTAACACTCTATGCATAATGTAAGCAATCCTTATGACACGCAGTCATAAGCACCTCTGTTTTACCCCTAATGGCAACATCACATTCCCTAGTCCCATGTTTATGTAACTGAAGCCGGACATCGGGAGGCATGAACCCATTATCTAGCATAACGCTCCCTCTTGGAGTTACAATCTACTACTTGGCCAAAGCAATAAAACACAACGGAGAACATGCAAGACTACTCAAGAACTAAAATAAAAAGGTAAACTAAATATATTACTCAGCATAATCTGAACATAATCTCATAATCCATCGGATCGCAGTAAACACAACATAGCAAAGCAGTAATTAATACATAGGTGCATTGATCATGATAGGCAACTCACAAGGGCTAAACATTGAAGCACAAGATTAGAGAGAAGACATCATGTAGGTACTGATCATGGACCCATGGTCCAAGGGAAACTACTCACGGCGCATCACGGAGGCGATCATGGTGATGGAGAAGCCTTCGAAGGTGAATCCTCCCTCTGGCAGGGTGCCGAGGCAGGTTCCTCAGACGATCCCAAGATAGGAAACACGGCGGCGACGTAACAATAGGGTTTTCGTGTGGCGGGGTTCTCTCTTGGGGTTTTCTGGACGAGAGGTAAATATAGGACAAAGGGGGTCTGGGAGGTGGACCCCCTAGTCCAGGCTGCTAGAGGGCGCGACCAACCCCTTGGCCGCGCCAACCAGCCACCTGGGCCAGGGGTGGCCCCCCTCCGGTCCTCCTTCGGGCTCCAAGGGTATGTTCACTTGGATATTTTTCAGGATTTCTACGAGCAGTTTTATTTTCCACCTTTATCTGCGATGCACGGACAAAACAAACAGAAAATTGCACTGGGCACTGAGTCAGTAGGTTAGTCCAAATAAGTTGTAAATGATATGAAAGTGCGTGAGAACATATAACATTATCACCTAAACAAGCATGGAACACGAAAAAAATTATAGATATGTTTGGGACGTATCAGCAGCGGATCACCAAAGTCATGAGTGCTCCAATGCCCGAGTGTCTGGTGGTTCCATATTCTGCTCTCCATGCCCTTCCGGAGGTATAGGGTTTGCTACGTGGAATGTAGCATCTGCACTTTTTCCATGTATGTTATTGATCCTTGTGCTAGCACTTTGGTGTTTGTAGGGTCATGTTCCCCTGTTGAGTTATCCACCGCAACCCGAGGCTGCTGACATGCGGCAAGAGGGTGACAAAATAGGAGACCCTCAAGGGCGGGTGGACAAAGAGGGTGGAGAGGAGGTTCCAAGTGAGACTGCTCGCGTCCGATCTGAAGAGGAGGAGGAGGAGGATGACAAGATCCCTTTGAGTCATTGACGAGGGGATGCCCCCACGACTCCGCATCGTGAGGGTACCTGGTGTGTGTCAAGACTGGTGGCCCACTAGAAGCTTCAGAAGGCCCAAGATCAGCCCACCCGAAGCACCGACGACTGCGCCGACATGGAGTCCAAGGCTTGGCAAGCAAGACTATATAGAGTAGGAAACTTTCCTTGTAAACCTAGATGGACTCCTCGAGACCCAACCTAGTATATAAAGGCTGGGAGAGGGGACGTCTAGGGCATCCAATATCTCCAAGATCCACAGCAATACTTCTGGCTAGAGAAATCTCGCCGGAATATACAATGTAATCGCCTTCACCATATAATACATCGAGCAGGAAGTAGGGGTGTTACCGATCGAGGGCCCTGAACCTTGGTAAGTCCCTGTCTCCTGTTAGCCGACGAGATCACCAACCTTGCACTCCTTCTACGATCAAACCCATGGTACCTAACCATGGGACTTGCCGAGGTTTATCCTCGTGAATTGGCGCCAGCCGTTGGGAAGACGCAGGTTGGATTCATGATCTCGACGGTTCCGTCATCAGCAAACGACAACCCGGCGACTTCGTCATCACTCTACGCATCGATGGCTCGGGCAGAACTGATATATTCGATCCCTCGGCTTCGTCACGCACCTTCCGATCCTGCAGTCAATCTTCTCAGATCTGCATACAAGCACGGAGCTAACCTTCAGCGGATATCGGATCTACGTCAAATGGTGGGGCACTCTCCATCTCACGGATCAAGCCTAATTGCCAGCAGCATCAACCACGACATCAGCACCAATCAAGACCGAAGCCAAACCATTCCAATCCATACCAATTGAAGGCACCCTCCCGCATGACGACTCCTAGAGTCATCCACGCCACCTGCCTCAGCCCAATCTTCAACAACACTCGCAGCGACAACCAAGACGAAGCAACCGGTTGGGAAAGTTGTAGCAGCAGCAATACCCTACCACCACGCAGTTCACCGTTCTAGGTGTGCATGACGAACCCCGGCGAACCAGCCCCGACTGACAAAGGAAAAACCGTCGACCCCAACAATTACGGTGGATCCAACGCAGTCGGCAGGAACAACGAACCCACCAACGACGTCCCACCAACAGTCACCCTTGGTGCACCCGGAACCGCACCCCAGCGCGGCATAAGGATAGAGGGAAGCAATCCTGTGAGTGCACCGCCAGGAGCAACCAACCCTGGAGCACCCATAGGCACACCTCGGCAGGGAACTGGAGGCAACATCCTCGCGAGTGCCCCAGCAAGAAACATCAACACAAGCCGCAACAACCTTACTAGTGATCGACCAGGGTGCAGCAGGCCACCCACTGGAACAGTCCCACCTAGGGCGCCGGCAACACCGACCAAAAATAAAACTTCCAAAGAAACAATCACCCTGTCCAGAGAAGCCATGGACAGAGTACGAACCGCAGTCATCAACGCCAAGACTTTATCCCAAGATGCTCCACGCGACGAACTCATGGCATACAATACAAAGTCAAGAGACATCTCAGAAGAAAACAGGCGACTGCGACACAAGCTCGAGGAACGCCGACCAATCGTCAATGAATCAAGTGCCAGGAGCCAGGCACAATCAGAAGAATCATGTGGTTTCAAATCACCCTATCAGCGCAATCCAGACTCAACGGCCCAGGGAAAAAAAGAAAAAGACACAGTTACCCACCATTTGAATGACACGTTCCAGCTTGAAGACGACGACTACGGGGATGAAACACAAATCACCCCAGCCGAAGCATTGGTCGCCGCAAGAACATATCTCCACTGCGCACAGACTGGTGAGAAAGAAGAAGCACACCGCAACACAGCCAGAGCACTCAAACTTATGAGTGAAGCAGTCGTCGTGTCCGCGCCCAAGAAAGCACCTGCAAGGTGAAAGACTCGCAAACCATCACCAGGGGGAGATCCATGCTTGCTTGACAAGGACGACGATGACGACGAAGGTGACCACTGCCGCAACCGCGACCACGATGCCCATGGAAAAAATCACAACCGAGACGACCGCGACAAGGATCGAAGATATGGCGACCAACGACACAACGCACACGACGACATCACACAAAACAAAATCAACCAAGGACGTCGCAGACGTACAACTCGAGAAGAATATTCCGACGTCTCAGAATCATATAGGGAATCTGGACCGTGCGGGGCGCTATGTTTCACACGAGAAATACGCGAAGCTCGAATGCCCAAGGGATTCAAGCTAACCTCAGGAAACCCCGAGTACGACAGACTCAAAGAGCCAGAAGGCCGACTCGACGACTATCTAAGAACAATAAAGTTCCAAAGAGGCTCCAATAGCACAGTCAGGCAGTACGTACAACTCATGCTCATCGGATCAGCGAGAAACTGGCTAAAAAACATAACCGTTGATCCATCGGCTCATGGAGAAAATTTCGATCTTCATTCATCAAAAACTTCAAATCCACTTACAATTATCCCGCTTCACTCGAAGAACTACGAGCCTGCAAGCAAGGATCAAGGGAATCATTACACAGCTACATACAAAGATGGACAATACTGAAAAATTCCGCAGATGTCAGAACCCTAATTTAGGTTTGTGTTTAACCTAGCTTGCATTTTTGCATCATGAAAATTTTTGCAAAAGAAAAAGAAATGGGGAAGCAAAAAGCCTCAAAATAATTTTAATAAAAGGCCAGACAAAAATCTTTTTCCAAAAATGCTTTGTCCCTTTTGAAAAGTCTTATAAATGGGCATGATCACATTTCAAGTGAAGTGGGTCCCACTCCATGCTCATTGATTTTCCTAAAAGTCCAAAATGCCCTTGGAAATTAAATAAATATTGTATTTGCAATTGGAATTTAATAAATACAATTCCAATAATTCTTAAACTTTGTGAGTGGACTTATATATGTCTCACTAGCTCACAAGAAAGTTTGTGGAATTTTTAAAAATGATTTAGTTTGGAAATCAAATCAAAACACAAAAACAGAAAAGAAAAAAAGGAAAAAAAGGAAAGAAGCAGTAGAGACTTACCCACATTACCTGGCCCAACTAACCAAACCCAGCCCAGCCCACAAGGGGGGGCAGGGTCGTCTTCTTCCTCCTGCCAGGAGGACTCCACCGGCGGCGGCGGCGTGCACGTCTCCGTGCCACGTCCTGCTTGCCCCCCTGTGCTTATCTCTGCGCCTGGAGCCGTCTTGAGGTCGTCCTCATCCTTTCCCCCCTGGAGCCGTCTCCCTCTTCTTCTTCTTTCGTCCCGAGCGACAACCGAGCCGCAGCCGGAGCGCCGACGAGGTTTAGCGCGGCCACCGTGCCCTGTTTGAAGCAACATTTTGTCTAGGAGTCTCCCCGGTGACGACCACTTCGAGCGGCGCCTTAAATTTGGACCAAGAGCCCACGGAGGCGACGACATATTTGACGGGCCGCCGCGGCCACCGAAGACTCCGGCGACGAATTACTCTCCACCAGCTCCACCCCCAGCCTCACCGCGCACACCAACAAGATCCGGTGAGCTTTGCGCATCGTTTCCCCCTCCCCGTTCTTTCTCCCGTGCCGTTCTTCGCCGTTTTCTTCAAAGACAGTGGTCATCCGCCGCAAGCTTCGACCCCGCCGTGGCTGCAAGGCTCCTCAAGACCCCCAGCTCGCACCAATAGACGCGGACGAGTGCGAGCTACGCTCTCGTGCCTCCAAATCCCCTCCCCGTGGCCCCTAGCCGATTCCGGCGAGGGCACCGCCATGGAAGATCCACCGGCGTCAAGCCAGCCATTAGCCCCGTAATCCCCTCACTGACCACCCCCCTTAAGCAACTGACACGTGGGCCCCAGGCCCCCCTAATTAAACCAGCCGGTTTAATTTAAACCGGGGATTAACCCCCATTCACTGACCAGAGGGGCCCACTGGTAAGTTGACCAGTCAACCCACCCTGCGTCAGCATGACGCAGGCATGACGCAATAAAGCTTAAATGATTTAATTTAAATCAGAAAATCCAGAAAATATTCAAAACTTTGAAATTGAATATCTTTTAAAACGTAACTCCAATTGAAATGATTTTTATATGAAAATTGATCAGAATAAAATTCTCTATCCAAATATCAAACTTTCATTCATATTTGAATTGTTTATATTGAGGAACCAGTAGCATTTTGTTATATGGATCATTTGATATAACTCAAATAAATCACTAAAGCCATTCCAACTTCAACCAAAGCAATGCTAATATGATCACCTACACTTCAGAAGCATTTCACATACATTATCACATGGTTTACAATGAACAAACATTAGCAAATGCAACTTGGACTAAATTGAATACCATTTGGAGTTTGAATTTGAATTTACTTTTCAATTCAACTTCAGTTAACATGTTGCAAATTAAACATAGGTCACATCAGTACCTTGCCATGCTATGTTTTGCATATTGCTTGAGCATTGTATTATCTTGATTGAACTTTACTTCCAATGCTTCGGTGATTGCATCTTCTCGGTAGAGTTGATCTCGGAGACGAGTTTAACTTCACGACAGAAGACTAGTACCTCGTGATCGTCAGCAAGGAAAGCACCCCCTCTTTGATCATGTCGATAAAATCCCAGTTCCCTCTCATTCTCGCTTATGCATGTTTAGGATGTCACCATGATACGTTCTACCGCTAGTTGAACCTATTCCTTTGCATGACCTATCATTTTGTCACAGTAGTAAGCAAACCACAATCCTAGAAGATGTAGGAGTTGGTTGATATCATGTGGCCCCTGCAACTGTTACAGCTTATTGCATGCTTAGAGTTTACAATGACGCTACTTTGATGTGAGTCGGGATGGTAGTGATCATGTGAATGATGGTGGTAACGTGTTGGTGAATTGACCTAAACAAGGTGGATGATGAGAGGATGTGTAGGAGTACATAGTGGGTTGTCTCGTTGAACACTGCCTTAAGCCCGAGTTCTTGTGTTGTTATCCAAGACTAAGAGTACGACCATACATTGGGCTCACTGACCCCTCTCGGCCTAGTACCTCACCCCAAACCTGTCCAGGAGTCGCAAGTAGTTCGCCATTTAACGATCTCAAGCAGGTGGAACCAAGGTAAGTGGTTGGCGTAGGTTGTGGGCACGTTGAGTCAAGTGATCATGATCGAGTTGAGCTTGATGGCGGTCACACAACGTTTGAGTCCGCATCAAAAAAATCGGCTGGATTCCGATCGTGGTCCCAACTCAAATAGGCGACTCCCTAGGACTAGAGATAGTGCCGTGAGTGAAGTGTCGTGGCAGCATCCTCGCCGGTACTCACTTGAAGGGTCCATCCCCAGGCGGTAACTGATGAGGCGTGTGTGTAGCAGTACACCCCTGCAGGGTTAATGAACTATTCGAATAGCCGTGTCCGCGGTTATGGACTACTTGGAGACCTTTAATTGATCATAGACAACTTCAATGGTTACTCTAAAATTGCCAAGATAAGCGTGAGTGCTATGGTTTGCTTTCTCGTGGGAAGTCGAGGAAGGATCCATAGTGGTGTATTGGTTGAAGACTTGATACTTGGACTCGTGTATGCTCCTTACCTCTTTCTGGTATTCGTAGTACATGACTAGCCAAGTCAAAGCTGTCACTTCTGCATTGAAACCCCACCTCCCCTTTGCCTTGATACTTGACATTAGTAGTATAGTTCCTATGTAAGTCTTGCTGAGTACGTCTTTGTACTCACGTTTGATTATTTTATGTTTTAGAGACGAGACCAGTGACCCTGATGGTGGCCTCTACCTCGAGCTCGACGTGGACCAGGTCGTATAGTTCTAGACAGCATCCTATGCCCTTTGGAGGGTCGTTGTATTTTCTTTCAGGCTTCTTAAGCCATTTGTTAATCTTGTCTTTACTAAGAAATAACTTTCTTCTGTTGATATTTGATGTAATGTTGGATCACAACCATGTGATCTCTGCTTGTAATACAACTACTATGTCTGCTCTGTTTAGCAGAAGTTATAAAGACTGAGTTTGTAGAGTTCATGTTGTGATTACCTGCTGTTTACACTGGACATGTATGATGCGTGTATGATTATAACGTGCATGTCTTAGTGTGGGGTTCGATAGCTTAGTTGTGTTCTTGCCAGCGGTCTTTTCTACACCAAGTGGCCCTTAGATGTGCGCAGCTTGGGGCATCGCGATGCGATTTCTCGTGACTCTGTCACGTGGCACACTTGTTGTATGATTGAGCCCACCCTAGACCCCGACTAAGTGATCGGGCTGGAGTAAGTCTATGTAAGGGTTATGCTTCAATCGATAACATGGTTGAGGCGACTTGTCTATGAGTATGGGATTCACCACCCATAAGCATTTAGACTTGTGAGAGGACGATGAGGACCCATCTCAGTTGATCATCAGGCATGGATGGGATGCCCCTCACGTTCGATGCTTACCAAGAGTGATCTGTGCTTGGCCTTGTCTGCTTAGACAAGTGGGTACGGCTCTCGGCTCTCCATGTGATTGCATTGTGACCGGAATTACATAAGCTAACCCCGGGTCCCGACAGCAGAAGACATATCAGACGAAAGCGCCACCGATGCATTCAGAAGAGAGCTCCAGCGCATAACCTTGAAAGAGCAGCTGGAACAACTCAAGGTGTGAATGCTCGCCTACTTATTGGAACAAGCCAATAGCTGGGCCAACAGAGAGGACTCCGTACGTAATGAAGCCGATATCCCGCCTACTCGAGACGATCATGACTAAGACGGCTACTACGCAAAGAAGCTTCGATCGAAGAAAAAAGAGACCCAAACACAATTTTTACGACGACAAAGGTGTCGACATGGTCACGGTTGGCTTCCCAGACAACAAAGACGGCATGCGCCGTGACGACAACAGACCACCAAGGAGGGACAACCGAGACGGATCACCACATAACCAAAAGTGTGAATGGCGGCCCGACAACCACGTGACGACACCCGAGCACCCCGCTCGGTGAAAGACCATCTCGATGGACCTTGCCAGTTTCACGGATACAAAGACGAGCAAGGAGAATTACGGTCAGGACATACATTGAGAAACTGCAGGCGTTTCAACCAACTCTCTCAAGAACATGGTCGGAACGCTCCACCCGCACCTCAACCACTCGCAAACATCCTCCCTGGGAAAATCGCACATGATGCATTGTCGTCTCCTCCCATGCCGCCAAGACAAGTCACTGTCGTTCAGCAAATGCACAAAGCACCTGAGGACAAGGACACATAACCTCCAACAGGCAGAAGAAGCAGGTCTCCCAAAAATTCTATCTAGCGTCCACCTCATACCCCGCTATACCAGAGTTCCTCCGTGGATTGGATATTGACATAACGTTCTCACGAGAAGATCAATGCGCAAGGCCAAATATGGTGTGGTTCATATCGGTGAATGACACCATGTTCATTTTGAATGTGTGCCATCTGATGCTCTCCCTCTACGTCGCCAAGTGTGCATGTTTCTCTTCGAAATGTAGCCACGTGACATGATAATTATCCACCCGTAGCGCCCTCCAAACGACGGTATGCTTGAAGATTTCATTAGGTCGGCTTTCTCAAGGGTGACACGATGCTCATCCCATACTTCCTTAACATAAAGGTGACGGGGAGCACCAGGTGGCCAATATGAGTTGCATGAGAAAGGCATTACCGTCTTATCATATCGGATCTTCATGTAGCCATGCTGGATATCCCATTCAAGGGAGTCTGTTTCGGGGTTTCAATCTAGTCACTCATCCTCTTGGAAAAATCTTGATGTGTTGGCTTCTCCATTGCATCACGATGATGCCACTCTCGCTCCTTGACAATGTGATTGGTATTCCCTTGAGCTTCTTCGTTGGATAAGATCCGTTTCTCCTCCTTTGAGAGAGGGACCCAATACAATTGCAGAGAAAAGGCATGGATATGGGAAGGGAATGTGCTGATACACGAAGTGGCCTTTGAAGTGGAGGATGTGAGTTATTCCTCCATGATGGTGACCTTTTACAGTTGTGGGTGTTGGGATACGGGGCAGAAAAGAATAATTTTTCCAACCTACGATACCCGAACCCAAGATCTATGCTATGGCGATGTAAAGTAACAGAGGGAATCAGTGTTCATACCTTTGAAGAACGAAAGAGGGAAACGTTCTACAAACGTGGTTGGTGTAGACTCTGATCCTACGACCTCCCTGTTGTGTAGAAGACCCCCGACGATGAAGACTTCGTGGAGACCTCCGGCGATGAAGTAGCACCACAAGTGTAGCACCTGGAGGAGATTACACACGTACAGTGCAACCGATGTTCCCTCCGAACTCCGAACCAGGCGATCAGCGGAAAGAAGACGGATTCGGATCCTGACTCCGGCAGAGCGACGACGTGCTTTGGTCGAGAACTCCCAACCAGGTGCAAACTCCAAACATGGGGAGTCCGCTCAAGGTAGGAGAAAGAGAGAGAGATAAACTCAATGTTGTGTGGAAAAAGGGGGGTCTACCCCTCCTTATATAGGCTAAGGGGGGTGTGTGATCCTCCTCCCCTCCCCCCATGTGGGACTAACCCCCCAAGGGGGGAGGTGCACCGGTCAAGGGGGGGGGATGAGCCCCACCCTTGGCGCCAAGCCCAAGGGGGGAACCCACTCCTCCCCTAATGGGCCCCATTTGGCCCATTAACCATTTTCCCATTATTTTAATTAATTTAAATACATTTTAATGTTTAATTCAGATAAATAAATAATAAAACATTATTAAATATAATTAAAATTTAATTTGAACCTTTCAAAATATCCAGAACAACTTCCGGCACTTCCCGGAACAATTCTGGTGCTCTCTTCTTTTTCACTGATGATCATGAATCAATCCTAATGCATCGATTGCCCCTTAAGTGTGACACCCTACGGTCCGGGAAACAATAGACATGTGATGGCACTGAAGTAGTGCTCCTTGTTGGCTACCCCAAGTGGAAGGTTGAGATTTAGCAGAGCGGTAATTTCCCTTGGCAAAGATACCAAGGTTTAGTTTGAACCAGTATGACTCCAACGACAAGAAGTAGGTGGTTTGGCAAGCGAGGCGCCGTTTATGATAATCACTTACTTTGCCTGGCCTGCACACAAATACAAATAACTTTGCTCCCAACGAGAACAGAGAGGTTGTCAATCTCTCCGGCCTTGTCGTTTACAAAGGAGCAAACGCAAGAGATAAAAGGTAATAGTAATTGTGACTAGAAAGTAAATTGAAGGTGTAAACAATGGTGGAAATTGTTGGGGTTCGCAGCAGAAAACACAAATTTTTCCTAACTGGCGTTCCCTTAACCCAAGATCTAGCTAGCCGTATTACCGTAACAGATAGTAGTGCGGAAATAACATACCTCGGGGTGTAGTCCGTTGCGCGGGAAACGTTCCCGCAAACGTGGTTGATGTAGCCGATCAAGTTTCACAGCCCCCTGGCTGTGTTGAGCACCCGGATGGGTGTAGTGCCACACGTGCAGCACCTCGTAGTACTCGCACACGTACGAGACTCGATGACGACCTCCGTTCTCCGATCCAGCGGAGGGGGCGGAAGCAGACCTCCGGACGGAGCTTCGGCAGCACGACGGCCTCCGATTCTAGCAGAGAGGTCTCAATTCCACTACAGGCTCACACTAGGGAGCCCACCGTGGAATAGACCAGAGAGGGGAGGAGACCGGAGAAAACCGATCTCAATTCGGAGTTATATTTATTTTCTCACGAATTTCTGTGTATTAATTATGTGCACCCTGCCCATCTATATATAGGCTGGGGAAGGGAGTCAACCCACCTCCCCTAGCAATGTGGGACTAAAGTCCCTTGCTAGGGGGGTGGCCGGCCAAGGGGGGAGAGGGGGCGCATCCCTCATGGGCCCTAGGGCCCATGGCGCCTCCCCCCCCTTTTTCTTTTCTTTTTTCTTTTCCCTTTAATTCCTTAATGGGCCTTTTTCTCCACTAAGACCCATAGCACATATTAATTAGAAATAAAATGATTTTAATTATTAATTCAATTAATTAATAACTAAAACATATTATTTCATCTCCCGGTGCTCCGAAAACACTTCCGGCTCACTCCGAACTTGTTTCGGTTCAATACGGTACTCCTCCGATATTGTCTCCCTTATTCTCTGGTTGCTCCGATGGTTCCGAAAAGGTCTCCGATTTCATCGAGCCCTTAAGTGTGTTACCCTACGGTCCGAGAACACTCCAGTCATGACCGAGCAGAGGCAACAGTCAATGATCATCAGCGGGACCTGGATGCCCATAATGATCCCTGTGCATTCCGGATATCAATACCGATTGGACCTTACGCCGTATAGCATTCCCTTTGTCAGCGATACTGGATTGTTCCGAGATTCGATCAATGACATCCTATGTATGGTTCAACCTCGTTCCGAACTAATCCTTATTCACTCGTTCCCGTGATATTCATCCCCATGACCTAGTCACACGCTGCGCAGCTTCATGGATGGAATCTCACCGAGTGGGCCCCGAGTATCTATCCATTATATGGATTGACAAATCCCGGTCTTGTAAACAATACTCCTCAACGTATCTCCACGGAATACCTAAGATACAACCGTTATGACCCGCATATTTCAGTCAGGTGGTGGGATGTAAGTCAAAGCATCCGGGAAGATAGTGATTATGCACGTACTCACGGTCAAAGGAACGGTCTACCACGTTCTGTAATTACAACACTGAACCTTCACAAGATTTGATCATGCTGTAATGCTTACTTTGGGTAATGTTCATCACGTCACTTAGCCAGTGAGGTGACCTCATAGTCAAGAGACTTAATTGTCCATGATCGCGAAACCACGATCATCATGTTGACCATGAACTAGTTATCGATGTAGAGGCTAACTAGGAACTCTGGGTGTTTCTATACCACACCTGCATCATTGTTTCACTGATGCAGTTCTAGCACGGTATGAAACTGGTTATGAACTTGCTTAAATATATTGGAATAATCATATATTTTTTGCCTCTAGAGCATATATCCAACAGTCTCCCACTTGCACTAGAGTGCTAATAATCTAGCCGCATTTTTCCGATCATAAACATCTTATCACATAAGTGTTTCATTGATCATGCACGCTCATGGAAGAGGGTTCGTCAACGAACTGCACCAATTCAGATTCGTATGTTTCCTTTGCAACTGGTATAGGTCAAAAGCTCTTTTGACATACCACTCATTATCATATAATGGTTGGATATAAGTTTCGCGGGAGAGTGAGACTATTATTTCACAGTATCCTCCAATGATCTCTTGGTTCAGTCTTTAAGAAGACTCATCCATAGTCATATATACTGAGAAATACACTCAGCCAGAAGTCCAATACTTCTAACGCTAAACTTTTATCCATACGTCTACTTTCTTAAGTAGTATTATGTTTGTAGTACCGTGAATTTTGCTCACATTTCTTTCATGTCTTCGGTGATGTCTCTAATTCCATATAGACCCATAATATGGCTTGCAATTGTAATCTTGCATTACATTCAAGTCTATTATCATTTCTATATTTTAGAGAATAGTCCTCAGTGTGCCTCTCATATACTGAATGCATGGACTTTATTCAGATTCTGTGTTTTACTCCTAAAGCACATCGGAATCTGTTCTTCTCCAAGAACTTTTGAGTCATTCTGTTGTTGGATTCACAACGCATGTTATATGGTAGAATCATATGTCAAGAACATATAAGATCACATGTCCAGTACATGGTGCATCTCTATTCTTCCATCAAGACATTGCTTGTGATATTTGGATTTCATCCATTATATAATTTCTAGCCACAAGAACCCGTTTCTTGTCTAGAAGATTATTCCAACCTTCACTTCGTTTCATTATCCGTATCTTAATCTACTCATATAGATTTCAACGTGTAATGTGTTGGTATTTCACATAAAAGAAGATTCTTGCAATCTTGTATTTTATTTGCCTTATGCTCTATATATATCATAATGCACATATGTACATGAGACGATTCTCTATACACACAATCAATGCATATCCATATATATACATATGAGATCATTCTTCACACATATCAATGCATATATGTTTGAGACAATGATCATGCTCCCACTCAAATATATCCATCTTATACTCATATATTTGTGGTTCAGCTTTCATCAAGTCATTTTATTGTTCACTATGTCTCACATAATGACAAAGCTTCCAAAGCTCCCACTCAGAAAATGCCCTCTGTATTCCAAGTTTCAGGGAAGTCTTCAAAGCTCCCACTCAGTTTCATGAAACTGCAGGCCCACTCAATATCTTGGTCATCACAAAATCACTTGATCAAATCAAGTTTGAGGGTTCCTATCTTGAGGTACTATAGTCCATCCTTTTAACGAAGTAACCTTCGTCTTGCCCATTACAATTCCCTTTCAAATCCAAATTTGACTGAGATGCAATTTCAGGCTATGGTCCATCGTAGTGTAAATGAAATATTTTATTGATTAAAGCATTCCTACGTTTCCGTAGTCAATCACCATTGAACTTTGGTCATAACCAAATAATGCTATATGTCCATTACATTATTCTCAATAACTCTCCAGTTTGTCGAGAATATGAAATAACCGATTTATTTCACAGGACGTGAGCCATCCTTAATGTAACTCAATATTATTTCATTTCTCCTCGTGTTCTAGGTTACCATCATTCCTTTGTGTCTTCAAGCAATATTATTCCCTATTGTTTTATTAAGAAGACTCATGATTATTGTTCTGTACAGAACGTATTCATGACAACCTTCTAAATTCAACAATGGCTTCAACTCATATACCAAGATCAATCATCTTTGGCATATCCTTCCTTATGCAGTTTCATTACAGCGGAACATGCTTCCGTTGCAATACTCTGATATTCTGAAGGCAAGGTCCAATACCTCGGTCAAAGTTTCCATTATCTCCCATTGGATCTGTGTTGAGATACTTTTCTCGTATTACCAATTAAGCAACACAAATTTTGCTATTCGGGGAGAATATGTAATTTCAATTGCTCGTAGTTCTATTACAAAGAAATTCTTTCTTTTAAGAAACCTTATAACACCATCAGTTATGGAGCTATCATGTCTCGTTAAAACCAGGATGGTTTCCTATTCATGAAGTGGGTGTTTTAACTTAATGAATTAAACAACTTATTCGACAATAACTATAGTGCTAGGGGAAAGAACGTTTAGACCATACTACGGTTTAGTATGACTACGAATGGTTTAAGTAGTCCAGCACTTTCAACTTCCATCGTAGTTTGTGGTACAACTTCCACAAGTCTCCCATTATGTCAATATCAATACTTTTCACTCCGGATCGTAGCGTAGTGATATGTATCCTTGTATTCTCACTTCTTACTGTGATTCCCGAATCTCAGTTTTATGATCTCAATTGAATACAACTTTCAATTAATCATATGAAGTTTTTAATGATAATTCACATGCCCATTCTACATCATTTATGTATAATGATTGGCACAAGTTCTACTTGCTAGAACCTTGTCATGATCATATTTATTGCAGAGGTTCATAGATCGTGTATCTAATCCATCTCATGCAATCAAGTTATGATTCTTCATTCGATAATGAACTCACAAGTTAATAGATCATACATTTAATGAATTCATCAGTTATGAAGTCACCTCATGCAATCAGATCTTTGACTTGTTATAATCAAGACAACTTTATCATTAAACATTGAATATTTCTTGACAATAATAGTAGTATTATAAATGCTTTCTATCATATCATAAATCAAGACGTAATCAAAGTATAAGCACACTTTTATTCATAGAGATGGAACAACTGACTTGTCTCATTACATGAATAACTTTGTCTCGCGAGATGCAAGACACACAACTAAGTGTTCATACTATAATGATTACATAAGATTTATCTAATACTCTAAGTATCTCCTATGATAGATGTCTCGGTGGAATCCATGCTGGCCATCAACTGACTTGATATCCATCAATCCTCGATTTCACCTCTTCCCGTCCATGCAACAGCAGGTCCTGTTTTCATAAAACAGAATAAGTATCAAATACTCATTTACTGCATCTGTTGTATAAGGGAGTAAACATTTATAAAGTATATCAAGTATATACCTTCTCCATCGACAACTTCTCCTTCAATGGGTTCGACCTCCAGGTACTGGAGTCTATCCATGAAGTCTGAGAACTCGAGGCTTTCACCTCTGCCGACATAGCCATGGACATGGTCTGTATAGCTCGGTGGAAGCGAGTGTAACACCGTGTATATCGCAGACTCATGTGTGGTATCATAGTCAAAATCATCTACGAGGCTCAGATGTATCTCATGCATCTTGGCCAAGTGTGCTTTCAGGCAAGAGCCTTCTTCCAGCTTTGTAGAGAGAAACTCACTTTCTAACTCAAAGCTGGCAACTCTAAACTGATGCAAGTTTGATGACTTCAGCTCATCGATCATATCGTATGTATCCAAATCAGCATACTCCTCACGCAAAGGTTGCGGAATGCTGGTTTCTATGATACCCTTGGCTATGGCATATGTCCTACGACGATAATGATAATCAATCGCCGCTTGTGCATCCATGTCGTTTTCTGGAGGGTTTCCCACGTGCCTTTTAGTTAAGAATGAAAGGTTGATTCTCTTGAGCACGGCTCTAAGGCGTAAGTACCAACTAATGAAGTTTGACCCATTTTCTTTAAGTCTTTCACCATGTAAGAAGGAAACCATTTCAAGGTACTGGGTATTATCCATTTTTCTACAAACATAATTGCAAGGAACACAATTAAGACTAGTTCACAACAAATGAGTTCATATAATCATATGAGCTCGCACTAAAACATTTCATCCCTAGGAAGTTTTAGTGATTACATGATCCAGATTCACTGCCCGACCTCGAATATCACACGGCCGACGGGTCAGTTTCAAAGGTAGACAACAACTTGTGCGATCACATTATCTTATATATACTGTGACTCATGCTCGATCTTTCGATCTCTAGTATTCCGAGGCCATATCTGCATATGCTAGGCTCGCCAAATTAACCTCCATGTTATATGCTGCTCAGCAAGGCCATATTTTCATATGCCAGGCTTGCCGAACCCAACCTCATGCGAACTCCATTGAATATGTAGGACAACTCCGGTATGTACGGAGCATCAAGCCATATGGGAGAACCTTCCAGGTGGTGCACACTTCGGTAGAATACTTGTGTTTGGCTTTGTTAAGGGATCATCTTATCACATGCTACCGTCGTGTATCTTATACTAGCAAGTTTTAAGATGTCTGGGCTATGGCAACACTAAGTCTACAGTGTCTCCATTTTAGTTTGTTTTATGATGACGATTACTACTTATTAGTAACACATAGCAAAAGCTATCACTACATCACAAACAAACAAACGATAGCCCCCACTTTGCAATACAAGGTTTAGACGATCTAGTTGTATATTGCAAGTTTTACGTGGCTGCTAGGGCTTTCATAGTTAAACAGGTTTTAACCTACGAGTCAACCACAACGTCAACCATACGATTGTCTCTATTACTCCCCGCACGGGGCCCTCCGTTGCAAATGCCACATCCGCTAATGTAGAGAGACAGACACCCCCCTAGCCACTTTATACGGTACAAGCCGCATGTCAAGCGTGGAACCAGTCTCGCGTAAGAGTACGCGTAAAGTCGGTCGGGGGCCGCTTCATCAAACAATGCCGCAGATATGAACAAGTGCACATGAGAGGGTAACAATCATACAATCAACGCCCACATCCCCGATGTGTTCTATCCGTACAGTAATACTAAGCATAGACCTAGCTCTGATACCACTGTTGGGGTTCGCAGCAGAAAACACAAATTTTTCCTAACTGGCGTTCCCTTAACCCAAGATCTAGCTAGCCGTATTACCGTAACAGATAGTAGTGCGGAAATAACATACCTCGGGGTGTAGTCCGTTGCGCGGGAAACGTTCCCGCAAACGTGGTTGATGTAGCCGATCAAGTTTCACAGCCCCCTGGCTGTGTTGAGCACCCGGATGGGTGTAGTGCCACACGTGCAGCACCTCGTAGTACTCGCACACGCACGAGACTCGATGACGACCTCCGTTCTCCGATCCAGCGGAGGGGGCGGAAGCAGACCTCCGGACGGAGCTTCGGCAGCACGACGGCCTCCGATTCTAGCAGAGAGGTCTCAATTCCACTACAGGCTCACACTAGGGAGCCCACCGTGGAAGAGACCAGAGAGGGGAGGAGACGGAGAAAACCGATCTCAATTCGGAGTTATATTTATTTTCTCACGAATTTCTGTGTATTAATTATGTGCACCCTGCCCATCTATATATAGGCTGGGGAAGGGAGTCAACCCACCTCCCCTAGCAATGTGGGACTAAAGTCCCTTGCTAGGGGGGTGGCCGGACAAGGGGGGAGAGGGGGCGCACCCCTCATGGGCCCTAGGGCCCATGGCGCCTCCCCCCCCCCTTTTTCTTTTCTTTTTTCTTTTCCCTTTAATTCCTTAATGGGCCTTTTTCTCCACTAAGGCCCATAGCACATATTAATTAGAAATAAAATGATTTTAATTATTAATTCAATTAATTAATAACTAAAACATATTATTTCATCTCCCGGTGCTCCGGAAACACTTCCGGCTCACTCCGAACTTGTTTCGGTTCAATACGGTACTCCTCCGATATTGTCTCCCTTATTCTCTGGTTGCTCCGATGGTTCCGAAAAGGTCTCCGATTTCATCGAGCCCTTAAGTGTGTTACCCTACGGTCCGAGAACACTCCAGTCATGACCGAGCAGAGGCAACAGTCAATGATCATCAGCGGGACCAGGATGCCCATAATGACCCCTGTGCATTCCGGATATCAATACCGATTGGACCTTACGCCGTATAGCATTCCCTTTGTCAGCGATACTGGATTGTTCCGAGATTCGATCAATGACATCCTATGTCTGGTTCAACCTCGTTCCGAACTAATCCTTATTCACTTGTTCCCGTGATATTCATCCCCGTGACCTAGTCACACGCTGGCAGCTTCATGGATGGAATCTCACCGAGTGGGCCCCGAGTATCTATCCATTATATGGATTGACAAATCCCGCTCTTGTAAACAATACTCCTCAACGTATCTCCACGGAATACCTAAGATACAACCGTTATGACCCGCATATTTCAGTCAGGTGGTGGGATGTAAGTCAAAGCATCCGGGAAGATAGTGATTATGCACGTACTCACGGTCAAAGGAACGGTCTACCACGTTCTGTAATTACAACACTGAACCTTCACAAGATTTGATCATGCTGTAATGCTTACTTTGGGTAATGTTCATCACGTCACTTAGCCAGTGAGGTGACCTCATAGTCAAGAGACTTAATTGTCCATGATCGCGAAACCACGATCATCATGTTGACCATGAACTAGTTATCGATGTAGAGGCTAACTAGGAACTCTGGGTGTTTCTATACCACACCTGCATCATTGTTTCACTGATGCAGTTCTAGCACGGTATGAAACTGGTTATGAACTTGCTTAGATATATTGGAATAATCATATATTATTTGCCTCTAGAGCATATATCCAATTGAAATATGGACCGGGGTCCCATGAAGTTCACTAGTGATGTCTCTTTCCCAAAAGACGATAAACAGCTATGCGAGGTAAACAAATTACAGCTTGGCAATTGACAGGACTAAAAACGCACCGCAATGCTAACTATGCTACAAAAGAAAGGAAGAGACTCAAAAGCATGGGTAGTACGCCAAGACAAGTAGACCGAAATCCATCTGCATCTACTCACTAACCATCCAGCTTGAGATATCTATCCAGAACATCTCGCTGGTATTAAGTTGCAAGCCCCGCCCAAAGTGTAAACCCAAAGCAACATACAACCGCATTAAAAGAACTTTGCGTAAAGTAAAAAATCCTTGCAACCGCGGTTACAAGCACCGTTGTTTTCCCCCTTGTGGCAACAACACATCCCCTAGACTCATGTTTCTGTCACTCAAGCTAGTCATCAGGGAGCATGAACCAACAATCATACATAACACTTCCTCTTGGAGTTACAATAATTCACTTGGCCAAAGTAATAAAAAGCAACAGAGAACATGCAAGAATTACTCCAGAACAAAAATATAAAAGGAGAAGATCCAAATATATTACTCATCACAATTAGAACATAATCTCATAATCCATCAGATCCCAGCAAACTCAACATAGCAACAGCAGAAGGAATTACATGTGTGCCTTGATCATGTAGGGCAGCTCACAAGTTCTAATCAATGAAGAACAAAAAGGAGGAGAGGACATCACACTGGACTACTCGCGGCTCATCCGGGAAGCATCCATGGTGGTGGAGAAGCTCCCGGAGGTCAATTATCCCTCCGGTAGGGTGCCGGGAAGTGGTCTTATAGTGCTCCCGATCTTGGAAGTGCAGCGGCGGCGGAACAGAGGCAAGATCGCGAGAAAGGGCCTGTCCTTGGGGGTTTTGGGATGAGAGGAATATATAGGCGAAGGGGGGCAGCCAGGGGGCCACCAGGGAGTCCAGGAGGCCTCCCGGCATGGCCCCACCCTAGGCCGCATCCCCTGGCCGCCTCGGCACCTGGTGGGGGGGGCCCTGGCCCCTATTCGGGCGTCTGGAAGCTTCCGGGTCGCTGATTTTTTGTATGTTTTTCCCGGAATTTTTTTGGCACTTTAAGTAATGGGAAAACCTGAAATACAAAAACAAAAAAAAATAGAAACTGGCACTGGGGTGCATTGAGTTAATAGGTTAGTCCAAATATGATCAAAAGTGTATGAAAGTGCATCAAAAGCATAGCAATATCACCCAAAACATGCATGGAGCAAGCAGAAATTATAGATACGTTTGGGACGTATCAACATCCCCAAGCTTAATTCCTGCTCGTCCTCAAGTAGGTAAATGATAACAAGCATAATTTCTATGGCGACATGCTACCAACCATAAAAGAACTTTTAAGTAAAGCAAGCAAGGCATGTAATTCAATTCAAGTCATAATAAGCAAGAATCTATATTAGCATTGAAACAAGTGACATAAGAACATAAAGGTGCAAGAGCTCTCGTTGTCCGTGACTCGAATGTCTCCAAATGGTGTTTGCGTGCAAGAAGTGGGAGATGGGAATACGAGAGAGTAAAAACATACTATTTATTTTAGTTGATAACTCAATCTACTAAAGCTTCACACTTAGTCTTCTTTGGAATCTTATCTTGACTCGTCCCCAAAACACTAGTCAGGTACAAGTCAAACTGATCCACTCCCTTTCGATTTTTTGAGCACTCATGTCATGGATGAGTGTAAGCAAGAAATTTGACACTTAGGATGGCAAAGAGAGAGATGGTGGAGATGGAAGACAAAAAAAGGTGTGAAAGGCTCACATGAATGAGGACAATCATAGGCGAGAGAAAGCCAAATGATAGATATGATGTGAAGAGTAGGGATTGTCATGCAATGGATGCACATGTGAGCTAAGGAAAGCTCTCCAATGGAACTAGTTGGGGTGCACCCAACTTTCTTACTCAAGAATACCTAGAGCTCATTTGAGGAGGCTCATCATTGGAACATACAAGCCAAGTTCTATAGTGTAAGGGTTCCGACATAGCTATATGCATGTATGATCATCTCTATGGAGTACAAGATATAAGAGGGAGTACGAGAGTGGATCACTCAAAAGGAATAGTAGTGTGCCCCCTTCTCTCTTTTTATTTTCTTTTTTCTATTTTTTTTTATTTTTTTGTGGCCTCAATGGCTCTTTCTATTTATCTCTCATTTGTCCTCTTTGGGATCTTTTTATTTGTCCTCTTGGGGATCTTTTCCTCACTTCAGGGGCAACAATCTATATATTACAAGAAGTTTAGAAGATCTTTCACACTTTACAAAAGTACTAAACATAAAGAAGATGAAGCTATCATGATGTATGCAAATGTATGCCTCTGCCAGTGTAGCGGGATATGCAGTGATACTTGCGCGTCATGTAGCAATTATTAGGGAAATGCCCAACTAGCATGCGACTCATCGATCAAGAAAAAGCATGTATGACATGAAGATCAAGTCATGAGATGGTGGATGTTGCATGGCACTTTAACTCGGAAAGGCTATGTAAATGCCTTGATAGGTAGGTATGGTGGCTGTTTTGAGGAAGCATATAAGTGGGTTTATGATGAAAGAGCGTATCATGCCAAGGGTTTGGATGCACCGGCGAGGTATGCGCCAACTCTCGGAGTGAGAAAATGCAACGCACGGTACTGAAGAGGCTAGTAAAATATTAGGAGGTGGAAGTGTCAACTTTCTAATACTTACATTAGTCTGAAGAACTCATGCACTTATTATCAATAACTCTCAATCTAATCAAGAGGTTGACAAAGAGACAAGTAACCAGAGGAGGAGTGTATGGGGGTTTGGTTATCCTTCCGCATTCTCGACTCATGGTACGTGAGTGTACTCAAATATCCGATCCCTCCAAAGATTAGTGATCCATCTAGTAGCTAGAGTTCTCAACTAATTTTGTAGTTTTTAAAAAATAAACACGGATTGCCCAAAATACGACATCTATTACTAATAAGCTAAATCTCTTGACACCAAAAGTTCAAACATTACTCAAAATAATACCTCAAAACTATTGCAAGTTACTACTACAATTGAATATCAACGTCAATTACCTACTTCAAGTCAAGACACACAACTCAGTGCAACAGGCCAACTCTCTAAACAAGATAAACATGAAGACTCAAGATAGTTCCAGCAACAAACTAAACAAAAGCTCTTAAAAAGAAATAAACATGAAAACTAAGAGCTAAGCATGACAACAGCTACGAAAAGATAAAGAACACACACAAAAAGAAAGATAAGCATGAAAATCCTATGATGTGTTTTATTTTGAAGTGGAGCGTGTTTCTCTTCCACACAAACAAAGTTGGGTTCTAACTTGTTATGAACAGCAATAAAAGCTAAAGAAAACTAAAAAGTAAAAGAGGAAGACGCTCCAAGCATAGCACATAACGCATGAAGTGACAAAACTATAGTGGAACAAAGGACGAACGGATATTTGTTGATGGAGAAGGGGATGCACGGGGGCCTCCCAAAGCTTAGATGCTTGAGTCTCCTTGGATAATTCTTGCGGGTGCATGGGGGCATCCCCAAGCTTGAGCGTTTGACACTCCCGGATCTTCTTTCATCATCTTTCCTCGCACACTTGAAAACTCCCTTCATACATAACTCATCATAACCTGATTAGAGAGGTTAGTACCCATAATAAAACAATTTTCCTCCACTGGAAATAAAGATATTCTTGAAGAGCTAATATTTCTCAAGATTCCCCAAAAGTTTTTGCAAAGAAAAAACTAGCGCAAGATTTGCAAAACTGGGAAAAGGCAAAACGGGGCAGAATCTGTCAAAAATAGACCAGCAGGTAGTAAATAATTTTTTTTGGGGTACTTCTGCAACTCAAATCAAAGAACTCAGAACAGACACTCGAAAGCTAACTGTATAGAGCATGCTGTAAAAATAATTCAGATCAAAAATATGATCTGGCGATTTTAGCCAATTTTTTCCGTCCAAGGACAGAATCTGTTTTCTGGACAGCACGTCACAACTTTTGAACTTTCTTGCAATCGGAGGCTAAACTTGGCACAAAGCTTGAAACTAAAGATACAATGATGTTTCTATAGTATTAATAATCATCAAGACCACTAAAAATAGAAGGGAAAACAAATTGGGTTGCCTCCCAACAAGCGCTTTCTTTTACGCCTTTTAGCTAGGCACGAAGAAAAAAGATCAAGTTTTATCAAGTGTAAGAGAATAGCTAGCCCATGTAACGAACTCAAAAGGTAACTTAATATTCTTTCTAGGGAAGTGTTCCATGCCCTTCTTGAGAGGGAATTGGAATTTTATATTCCCCACTTTCATATCAATGACAGCACCAACGGTGCGAAGAAAAAGACGTCCCAAAATTATTGGACATGAGGGTTCACACTCAATGTCCATAATAGTAAAATCAACGGGAACATAATTATCATCGACAATAATAAGAACATCGTCAATATTCCCCCAATGTTTCTTTACGGAAGAATCAGCAAGACGAACACCAAAAGAACAAGGATCAAAAGGTTTCAATTCAAGTATATCATACATTCTTTTGGGCATAACGGAGGTACTAGATCCAACATCACATAAAGCATATCAAGAGAAGTTATTTAATTCAATTTTTATCATAGGATCCCAACCATCTTCTAGATTTCTAGGTATGGAGGCTTATAACATAAGATTCTCCTCCCTAGATTTAATGAGAGCATTGGTGATATGCTCCATGAAGGCAAGATTTAGTGTGCTACTGTGGGGGTCTCTAGACATTTTGTGTAGTAAACTAATAACTTCAGAAAGGGTACAAATATCAAAATCAAGGTCACTACTATCAAGTAATGTGGTAGTGATGTTATCTAGGATTACTTGTTTTAAAGCCTCTATGTTCATAGGAGTTTCTTCTTCTACGGTTGAGGTAATAGCATCACCATTAATAGGTCCAATGGGACTAGGGGTGTGTTGGGTGCTAAGAGTTTGGATGTCCTCAACAACTTGGATAGTAGCAATGGTATGGTGTGTAGGAAGGCTCTTAATTCTATCTTATTCCTCATTTTCTCTATCTCATCTTTCTTTAAGTTTGGACATCATCCTAATGTTTTCCTTGATTTGCACTTGAATAGCATTCACAGGAGTGGTCTTCTCTCCTCGAGGGGAGAAGTTCTAATTTTAAGCATCTCAACATCAAGGGCTAAGTTGTCTACCTTCAAAGAGAGACTATCTAATTTCTCCAATTTCTCTTCTGCACTCTTGTTGAAGGCTTTTTGGGTAATAATAAATTCCTTAAGCATGCTCTCTAATTCAGAAGTGGAGTTCTTGTTGCTAGGATAAGTGATGGGAACGGTATAGGATTGCTACCAAAGTTACTCCTATAAGCATTATTGTTGAAGTTGTTTCTAGAGATAAATTTCACATCTACTTGTTCTTGAGCAACCAAGGAATTTAAAGGAACATCATGAGTATCAATAGGAGCTTGCTTGGTAAGTAAATACATGATCATGTCAACTTTTTCATTTAGGGAGGAGATCTCCTCGACATAGTTTACCTTCCTACCCGTTGGAGCTCTTTCGGTTTTACCTTCCTACCTGTTGGAGCTCTTTCGGTGTGCCATTGGGTATAGTTGGTCATCATCTCATCTAGAAGTTTTGTGGCAGCACCAAGTGTTGTTGACATAAAGGTTCCTCCCACAGCCGAATCTAACAGGTTCCGCGAGGTAAAGTTTAAGCCTACATAAAAAGTCTAGATAACAATCGAATTAGTCAAACCATCCTTAGGGAAATTTTTAACAAGAGATTTCATACGTTCCCAAGCTTGGGCAACATGTTCATTATCCAATTTCTTACAATTCATAATATTACTCCTCAATTGGATAATCTTAGCAGATAGGTAATACTTCCCAATAAAAGCATCCTTGCACTTATCCCAAGAATCTATGATATTCCTAGGCAAGGATTGGAACCAAATTTTAGCTCCTCCTCTCATGGAGAAAGGAAAAATCTTAAGCTTAACAATATCACCTTCTAATTCTTTATACTTTTGCATATCACAAAGCTCAACAAAATTATTTAAGTGTAAAGAAGCATCATCTCCAGCACCGGAGAATTGTTCTTTCATAACAAGGTTCAGCAAAGCATGTTTAATTTCATAAGAAGCTGCTGAAGTAGCAGGTGTAGCAACAGGAGTGCAGATAAAATCATTGTTGTTGTGACTAGTGAAGTCACACAACTTGGTGTTTTCAGTGGTACCCATAATAGTAGCAGCAAGCAGGACAAGCAATTTTTTGTGATTTTTTATAAAGGACAAAAAGACAAAAACCAAAAGTTAAACTAACAAGACTAAAAAGCAAAGATAAAAGATAGCGTGCAACTCCCCTATCTTGAAGAGCGGAGTCCCCGGCAATGGCACCAGAAATTACTCTTGATGGCACTGAAGTAGTGCTCCTCATTGGTACCCCAAGTGGAAGGTTGAGATGTAGCGTAGCAGTAATTTCCCTTGACAAAGATACCAAGGTTTAATTCGAACCAGTAGGACTCCAACGACGACAAGTAGGTGGTTCGGCAAGTGGGGTGCCGTTTATGACAATCACTTGCTTTGCTTGGACCTGCACACAAATACAAATAACTTTGCTCCCAGCGAGTACAGAGAGGTTGTGAATCTCTCTGGCCTTGCCGTTTACAAAGGATCAAATGCAAGAGATAAAAGGTAATAGTAATTGCGACTAGAAAGTAAAACAGGAAGTAAATTGAAGGTCTAAACAGTGGTGGAAATATGGAACGGGGTCCCATGAAGTTCACTAGTGATGTCTCTCTCCCAAAAGACGATAAACAACTATGCGGGGTAAACAAATTACAACTGGGCAATTGACAGGATTAAAATCGCACCGCAATGCTAACTATGCTACAAAAGAAAGGAAGAGGCTCAAAAGCATGGGCAGTACGCCAAGACAACTAGACCGAAATCCATCTGCATCTACTCACTAATCATCTACCTTGAGATATCTATCCAGAACATCTCGCTGGTATTAAGTTGCGAGCCCCACCCAAAGTATAAACCCAAAGCAACAGGAAACTGCATTAAAAGAACTTTGTGTAAAGTAAACAATCCTTGCAACTGCGGTTACAAGCACCGTTGTTTTCCCCCTTGTGGCAACAACACATCCCCTAAACTCATGTTTCTTTCACTCAAGCTAGTCATCAGGGGGCATGAACCCACAATCATGCATAACGCTCCTTCTTGGAGTTATAATCAATCACTTGGCCAAAGTAATAAAAAGAAAAAGAGAACATGCAAGAATTACTCAAGAAAACAAATATAAAAGGAGAAGATAAAAATATATTACTCATCACAATATGAACATAATCTCATAATCCATCAGATCCTAACAAACTCAACATAGCAACAGCAGAAGGAATTACATGTCGGGACCCGGGGTTAGCGTATGCAAGACACGCTACAACACAATCATATGGAGAGCCGAGAACCGTACCCCCTTGTCTAAGCAGACAAGGCCAAGGACAGAACGTTCTGGGAAAGCATCGAACGTGAGGGGCATCCCATCCAGGCTGGATGATCAACTGAAATGGGTCCTCATCGTCCGCACACAAGTGTAAATGATATGGGTGGTGAACTCCCATACTCATAGACAAGTCGCCTCAACCATACTATCGATTGTATTATAACCCTTACATAGACTTACTCCAGCCCGATCACTTAGTCGGGGTCTACGGCGGGATCGATCATACATCAAAGTGTGCACATGACAGTGTCACGAGCAATCGCATCGCGATGCCCCAAGCTGCGCACATCTAAGGGCCACTTTGTGTATAGAAGACTGCCAGCCAGATCACAACTAAGGTCTCGAAAACCCATACTAAGACATGCATGTTATAATCATACACGCAACACACATGTCTAGTATGAACAGCAGGTATCATTGCAATTCTCTACAAAGTATACAACTTTATTGATAACTCTTACAGAGTGCACACAGAGATCACGAGACCGTGATCCAACATTACAACAAGCATGCGGAAGCAAATTATGTCTGGGTACAGACAAGTTTAACAAATGGCTTAAGAAGCCTTATTTAAACAAAAGCCCTCCACGAGGGAACCAGTCTGCTGACTGGGACTACACTAGCTTGGTCTTCAGTCGTCGAGCTCGAGGATGAATCCACCTTCGGGGTCAGTGGGTTCATCTAAAACATAGAATAAGAAAACGTGAGTACAAAGTCGTACTCAGCAAGACTTACGTACGAGCTATACTACTCATGCACATGTATCAAGGTAAATGGGGGTGGGGTTCATAAGCAGAAATGCCAGCTTTGACTTAGCTAGTCCTGAACTACGAGTACCAGACTTGAGGAAAGAAGCGTACACGAGTCCACTACATGTCTCCAACCAATTACACCACTATGGTGCCTTGCTCGACTCCCCACGAGAAAGAACGCCATAACACTCACGCTTATCTTGGCAAGTTTTTAAGTATCCATTGAAGTTGTCTAATAATCGAACATAGATTTCCAAGTAGTCCCTTACCGCGGACGAGGCTATTCGAATAGTTTATTAACCCTGCAGGAGTGTACCGCTACACACATGAAACTATCAGTTACCGTCGGGATCTCGTCACCCTTCAAGCGAGTGTCGGCGAGGATAATCTCCACAACTTTTACCTCACAGCCAACTCAGGTTCAATGAAGACACCTATCTGGGATGGTTTCCACATTCATAACCCGGCCGGTTTGCCGAAGTGGTCCCAGAAGATGTGTGCGTGGTGCATAAGCCGGTCTCGGCTGAGCCGTTCTCTCACTTTGCAGCCAGGCCACAAACCTACCAGAACTCCGAACTACTATGACTCATTGAACTGAGAAGGGGTGAGTTAGTAGGTTGAGCGGGGATCCCTTTGCCCAACATGTGGTAGTACTCTTCAGCTTGGATCACCACACAAGAACTCGGGCTTAAGGCGGTGTTCAACGAGACAACCCACTGTGTACTCCTACACAGCCTCTCATCGTTCACCTTGTATTAGGGTAGATTCACCAACACATTTCCACCATCATCAACATGATTTCTACCATCCCGACTCACATAACAGTATCAACATTGTATCACTCTAAGCATGCAATAAGAAGTAACAGTTGCAGGGGCCACATGATATCAACCAACTCCTACATTTGCTAGGATTGTGGTTTGCTTACTACTGTGACAAATGATAGGTCATGCAAAGGAATGGGTTCATCTATGCGGTAGAAACGTTGCATGGTAATCATCCTAAACAATGCATAAGAGAGACTACGAGGGAAGTGGGATTTTATCGACATGATCAATGGGGGTCTGTTGCCTTGCTGACGAGGTTCAGTATCGGGGTCTTCAACGAAGGGGCAGCCTCCTGTTCCGATTCCACTTCTACTCGACAAACAACAAACAAGGAAGCAATATAAATACAATGCACAATCACATGGTTGAAGGTTGAAACTTGATGTATATGCTTCTGAGGTGTGAGGGTTTCCATTTAAATGAAGTACATTGCAAAGGTTTTGCAAATTCAAACTCTAATTTGAATTTAAAAGGAATTCATATGCATTTTTCTTTCTGTTCCCCCATTTTAAAATGGTCAAACATGAAAACAAAGTGAATATTCAGAATCCTTTCATTTTTCTGATAATTCACAGATATTATATGTTTAATTTGGAGTTAAAATGAATTAGTTATGAATTTCCAAAGTTTAATTCATTTTCTGGAATTTCTGGAATTTTTTTAAAAAGAAAAGGATTACTGCCTCAGCATGAACTGATGCTGGCGTCAGGGGCCACTGATAAGGGGGACCCAGATGTCATTCTCTCACTGTGTTAATTAAACCGTTTTAATTTGATTTAAACTAATCCAGTGATTAGTCAGAGGCTGGGCCCACATGTAAGTGACTGCTGGGGGGGATTAGTGGTTAATATGGTCCACCACGTCAGCCTCGCCGGAGGCTAGTCTCCGGCGACGTCCAGGGACGGCGGTGTCCGCGGAGACGGCATTCCCGTGGTCCAAATTGAGCGTTCCTTCCACCAGGTTGAAGCTCTCGTCGTCGTGCTTTGATTGGAGCAAGCTGGAGGTGCTAGGGTGCCTCGGTACGACGACGGCGGCGTGCCCTAGCGGCGGCAGAGGCCCAAACTCAAGGTTGAACTCGTCGTGGTGCTTCATTTGGTGCGGGGGTTATCTCATTCAAACGCTGGGAGCACGGGGATCATGGTGCGCGCGTTGGTGCAAGCAGAAGGTCACGAGAGCGAGCTTGGGCTCATCCATGGCGGAGGCCGATCTTGGCTCCCATGGCGGATCCCGAACGAGGAAGAAGAAGGGGCCACAGATGGGTGGGGACGAACTGGTGACTCACCCTGAGTCCAACGGTGGTGACGGCGTGGCTGGAGAAGGAAGGACGGAGGCGCAATTTCCCGGCGAAGCTTGTTGGCCGGAGTTGGGGAAGACGATGCGGGCGTCGCGAGCAGAGGCTCCTTCCTACGATTGATTGCTCGGCTCGGTGTAGAGGACGGCGGCGAAGACGAGAGACACGTCGGTCCGGCTCGGGGACAGCGGTGTCCACGCGTGCTTCAATCCATGGCGACGGCGGCGCTCGGGTCGTCGTCGAACTCGGCGAGAGAGTGAGAGGGAGAGGCTCTGGAGGGGGGAATGGAAGCACGAATCGTCCAGGAGCTGCGAGGCGCGACTAGAAGGCTCTAGAGGGGCAGGTGGCTACTGGGAGAGCGGTGACGTGCTCGGCTGGCTCGGTGGCATTCCACCGAGAAGCTTGGGGCGCGGGGTGGGGAAGAAGACCCCCTTGCCCCTTTGGGATGGCTAGGCCGGCTGGGCTGGCTTCGCCTAGGCGACAGGTAATGGTTTTTCTATTTTTATTCTTCTGTTTAATCTTTCCTTTCTTTATTTCTTTTCTGTAATTTGCTTTTCCCATTAAATAAAATAGCTAGGCATTTTTGTAAATTCTCAAAATTTATATATGGACTTACATGACCAGTAGCTAGTCATTCCCAAGTTTTGAACATTTTTTAAATTCAACTTATTTGAATTCAAAATCAATTAGGGGTATTTGATTAATTCCAAGGTCCTGTTTGAATATTTGAAAAATCCATCAGCATGGGGTTGGTCCCACATCACTTGATATGTGATCACACTCATTTATGAGACTTTTCAAAAATGCAAAAGGAATTTTTGGAGCAACTTTTATTCTGGCCATTTGAATTAAATTCCTCTAGGGGGTGTTCTCTCTCCCATTTCAATTTCTTTTGAAATTTTTAACATGATGCAAAGTGAGACTTGATCCTAGCACATACCTAACAGAGGGTTCTGACAACTCGCCCCCACTCAACAGAATCTCATCCCGAGATTCAGAAGTCTGCGGGAGGAAGGAGGGGTACTCGGCACTGAGACGGTCTTCTCTTTCCCACGTGGCTTCTCTCTCAGAGTGGTGTGACCATTGCACTTTCAGAAACTTAATCTTCTGACGACAAGTGACACGCTCTACTGAATCAAGAATACGAACAGGGTATTCTCGATAAGAAAGCTCATCTTGGAGATCAAGCGTTTCATGGTCGACTTCGCGGATGGGGTCCTTGAAGCAACGCCTGAGTTGTGACACATGGAATACATCATGTACTCGGGAAATGTGCGGGGGTAGTTCAAGTTGGTAGGCAACTTCTCCACGTTTAGCAAGAATGCGGAAAGGTCCGATGTAACGTGGGGCCAACTTTCCTTTGATACCGAATCTTTGGGTTCCCTTTAGAGGAGTAATCCGAAGGTAAGCCTTCTCATCCAGATTGTAGCTTTCTTTCCTATGATGACGATCATAGTAGCTTTTCTGACGAGACTGGGCTGCTTTCAATTGATCACGAACAATGCGAACTTTCTCTTCTGCTTCCATGATCATATCCGGTCCAAAGAATTGTCTTTCACCGGTTTCTGACCAGGTTAGGGGTGTTCGACATCGTCGTCCATATAGGAGTTCAAAAGGAGCCATGTTCAGACTAGATTGGAAACTATTGTTATAAGCAAATTCGGCAAATGGAAGAGACTTCTCCCAATTCTTTCCGAATGAGATAACACAAGCTCTGAGCATGTCCTCGAGAATTTGGTTAACCATTTCGACTTGACCGCTAGACTGAGGATGGAAAGCCGTACTAGAGGAGAGATGAGTTCCCATAGCATTCTGAAAGCTTCCCCAAAATCTAGAGGTGGAAAGGCTACCACGATCAGAATTGATTTCGAAAGGAACACCATGAAGAGACACAATTCTAGAGACATACAAGTCCGCTAACTGGCTCGCAGTTATAGACTCGCGAACGGGAAGGAAGTGTGCAACTTTGGAAAGTCTATCCACCACAACGAAGATGGCATCATTTCCTTTCTGGGTTTTTGGAAAGTCAGTGATGAATTCCATACTGACTTTGTCCCATTTCCACTCTGGAATAGGAAAAGGTTGAAGAGTACCAGTAGGTCTTTGATGTTCGGCCTTAATGCGACGACAAACATCACATTCGGCAATAAACTGAGCAATTTGTCGCTTCATCCTAGTCCACCAAAATCTCTGGTGTAGGTCTCGGTACATCTTTGTGCTACCAGGATGAATCGAAAGGGGTGTGTCATGGGCCTCCTTAAGAATTAGCCTCCTAAGATTGTGTTTTCGTGGTACAACCAATCGAGTGCCAAAGAAAACGACACCTTGATCATTTATGGAGAAACATTTAGCAACTCCGCTAGCAATGTTCTTCTTGATCTCTCGAATACCACTATCACGTTTCTGGGCGGCTATGATTTTATCCTCAAGGGTTGGTTTCGTCACCAAGGTAGAAAGATAGCCATGAGGAACAATCTCAAGATTGAGTTTTCAAAATTCCTCATGAAGAAGTGGTTGATACTGTTGTAATGTGAGGTTGTTACAATACGACTTACGACTTAGTGCATCAACCATAACATTGGCTTTTCCTGGGGTGTAAGAAATTCCTACGTCGTAATTTATCAACTCAATCCAACGTCTTTGCCTGAGATTAAGTTCTGGCTGGGTGAATATGTATTTTAGGCTTTGGTGGTCGGAACAGATCTCACAACGATTACAAGGGAGGTAATGTCGCCAAGTTGTCAGGGCATGAACTACGGCAGCGAGTTCAAGATCATGGGTAGGATAGTTCTCTTCATGTGGACGCAACTGGCATGAAGCATAATCTACCACATGTCTATCTTGCATAAGTATGCATCCTAACCCTTGCCATGAGGCGTCACAAAAGATCTCGAAATCCTTTTTGGTGTCTGAAGGCGCATGTACGGGTGCAGAAGTCAATCTTCTTTTTAGCTCTTGAAAGCTTTCCTCGCACTTGGGAGTCCATAGGAATTTCTTATCTTTCTTGAGGAGTTCAGTTAGAGGCTTTGCAACTTAAGAAAATTTCTCGACGAAGCGGCGACAATAGCTTGCTAAGCCAAGAAAACTCCTAACTTGCTTAACCGATTCAGGTGGAGTCCAGTCAAGGATGGCCTGAACTCTCTCAGGATTCACAGCAATGCCTTTTTCAGAAATCACGTGGCCTAAGTAGGTCACTTCTGGTAGCCAAAATTCACACTTGGAGAATTTAGCATACAGGCGATGCTCTCTAAGTTTCATCAAAACCAGCCGGATATTTTCGGCATGTTCTTCTTTGTTCTTGGAGTAGATGAGAATGTCATCAAGATAAACTACAACAAATTTATCCAAGTACTCCATGAATATCGAATTCATCATGCGCGAGAAAGTGGCGGGGGCATTGGTTAAACCTAAGGACATGATGGTGTACTCGTAAAGACCATAACGAGTAGTGAAAGCCGTTTTGGGAATGTCCTCGTTTCGGATTTTGATTTGATGATAACCTAATCTCAAATCCATCTTGGAGAAGACAGAGGATCCAACAAGTTGATCATAAAGATCATTGATCCTGGGCAGTGGGTACTTGTTCTTTATCGTCACTAGATTTAGCGGGCGATATTCTACGCACATCCTTTCTGTTCCATCTTTCTTCGTTACGAACAGAACGGGGCAACCCCATGGCGATGAGCTAGGGCGGATGAAGCCTTTTGCCAACAAAGCTTCAAGTTGGATTTTAAGCTCAGCTAACTCACGTAGGGCCATTTTGTATGGGCTTCTGGAAACTGCTGCGGTTCCGGGCATAAGATCCACTATGAACTCTACACATCTGTCGGGTGGCATGCCCGGCAGCTCTTCAGGAAAGACATCCGGGAAGTCACGAACCACCGGAATATCTTCAAGGTCGGGAAGGGGAAGCACATTCAAAGAATGCATCTGGGTTCTTGTTCTTGGTGAGGATAATCTATTGTCTGGCCTGAAGGATGTGTAAGTCTAACTGACTTGGCTTTACAATCAAGAAAAGCATGTTGTCTTGATAACCAATCCATACCAAGGATGACATCAATGTCTGAAGACTTGAGGGCTATGAGTGAAGCAAGGAATACTAAACCCTCAATTGCAATTTGATTACCATGACTTACTCTATTAGTTTTCCATCTTGACCCTGGAGTTTGAATTATCATTGGGGTGGACATTTCAACAAAGGACAACTCATGACAAAGTGCATAACTTTCCGACATGAATGAATGAGATGCTCCTGGGTCGAAAAGAACGGAAGTAGGAACATAATTGACTGGGAGCGTACCAAGAATGACGTCAGAAGTGTCGTCAGTCTCTTCAGCTGATATCTGGTTCACACGTCCACGATTGGCGGGAGGAGCGGGTTTGGTGGTGTAGACCTTCGGGGGTGGCTTGCCACGACCATTGTTGTTACCTCCGGCATGGGGTGGAGCATTCTGATTCTGGAGATGGTTCTGGGGACATTCGCGGGAGTAGTGACCTGCCTGACCACACTTGTAGCAGGCTCCAAAGACAGTGAGGGGAGCTGGGTTGTTCGGTGGAGCTGGGTGGAACGAAGATGGTGGACGAGGCGCCACATAGGATGGCCTCGATGGGTTGTTCTGGCGAAACATGTTGTTGGGGATCCAGATCTTGCGCTTCTGAGAGCCTGAGCTGGATGAACCATCGTCTCTAGGGTTTTTGTGGAAGTCATTGCAATGTTCATGTCCTCCGCCTTGATGGCCTTGTTGACAAGGACTTGGAAGGTGGAAAAGTCATGCAGTTTGAGCTCACGACGGAGTCCAGAATTGAGTCCACGGCAGAACCTCTCTTGCTTCTTGGCGTCGGTGGATACCTCTTCAGTAGCATAACGAGCCACTTGGTTGAGCTCACGACTAAACTCGTCAACAGTCCTTCTTCCTTGGGTGAGGTTGCAGAACTCCTCATGCTTTCGGTCCATAAGACCCTTTGGGATGTGGTGCTCACGGAATGAAGTGCAGAACTCATCCCAAGTTGTGGGCGGTCCAACGGGACGCATGTTCAGGAAATTCTCCCACAAAGAGCTAGTTGCACCCTCGAGGTGGGAAGAAGTGGCATAGCTGACCTTGTCACCATCTGCAACATGGCCTGCCTGGAGCTTCCTTTCGATGCTGCGAAGCCAGTCATCGGCGTCAAGGGGCTCGGTGGAGTAGCTGAAAACCGGGGGATGAAGCCGGATGAAGTCATTCAAGGACACCAACTCATTGCGCTGCTGAGTGGTGTTGCGGGCAATGACCTCCAGCAACTGGTGAGAGTCTCGGCGGTTCCTCTCAACCTCCATCAGAACCTGAGCCATCGTGGGTGGGGGTGGAAGATTGCCTTCCTCCGGATCATTCCCACGACCATGGGCACGACCAAGCTGGCCACGGGTTCCTTGAGACATCCTGAAGGTGAAAACCAAAGTCAAACAGAGTTGATTGAAAGAGTCTAAACAAGGTATTGAAGGTACTGGAAGAATCACAGAGCAAAGGAAGTAATCATCTTGACAACATGGTGATAAAAGCATACAAGCCATATATTCACAAGCTGTCATACAAACCATACATCGTTTTAGTACAAGCGCCAAGCTAATACAAACGTGATGAAGATGATACATCCTTCAGAGGCACTCTGACTTCCTATACATTATTTATCTAAGCCTCTGGAACTTAGAACACCTTGCGTACAATATACTAAGATACTACTACATCCTCACTAAAGTAAGACCACAGGCGGTCTCACTCATCTCCATCTCCATAGTAATCCTCGTAAAAGTTACCCGCGTAACCCGGTAGCTGAAGGTGACCATCGGAAAACACAGAGGCCTGCGGACCCTGATATCCATTTGGGCAAGGATGGGGCCAAGGTCCAGCGTAGGGTGGAAGCAGAGGACCACGGGGTGGAAAAATGCCTCCAATCTCGGGCCAAGCAACTCGAGAAGGCATCTGTGTCTTGACTGGGTAGATAGCATCATACTCCACTGATCCAACACTCACAAAAGGAGCCAAGAGTGTAAGTGCTCGATACAGACGGACACGGGTGGCGTGAAGCTCAAAACGAAGGGCACATGCATCACGATCTCTATCACAAGCGTGCCGAGCAATGATCTGACGCAAAGGATCCTCCAAAGAGTGATATGTGTACAATCCGGTGTAATATCCCTCTTCTCCTGGAAGTGCAGTAGGGATATAGCGGAAAGATGTGCCTCCAAGCATAGCGTTCTCCTCTCTCAGCATAGTCATACATGATTATGCAGCATCCTACACAGCCATGTTCTCAGTCATGCCAATGCCATGTCCAAAGTGGATAGGCTGAGTGACTCCAATGTGATGCGGGTAGATCCTGACAATAAAGTGGAACTGGGTCTGATTGAAGTCAAGGAACTTCTCCTCAACGGTGTACTCAGGGTACCATCGATAGCCAATGAAGGAAATCAACTCGATTAGCATGGCGGGATGTCCACGCACACCGAGGCACCTAGTCAAACGAACAATCTGCCGAGGGGGAAGATCTTCCATCTGAAACAGAAACAAGGAGTTTGCAAATGCATCAGATTATGAAGAAACTTGGAATGACTCAGACAGCATAACGGCTGTAATTGTAAGAAATGTCTTTTCTTGCAATGTAGAAACAGCACTTACATACGATGTAAGAAATCAGGAAGCACAAAAACTCTAGCAAACCGAACACCACTATCCTATGGCTACAAGAAAGCAATCAACAAGATGTTCTAGCAAGACATAGATGAGCCTAGTCATATCTTCCCATAGAACAAGATGAGGGTGACTCAGAACTCAGAACGATGAAGGTAAGGAGAAAAAAGAAGCCTTACATTGTTCCCTTATATACCCAGAGTAACTATATAACTATAGCAATCTAGACTCGACTTCGGCCAAGGCTGATAATCCTACAATCAGTCCTGCTCTGATACCAAGTCTGTCGGGACCTGGGGTTAGCGTATGCAAGACTCGCTACAACACAATCATATGGAGAGACGAGAACCGTACCCACTTGTCTAAGCAGACAAGGCCAAGAACAGAACGTTCTCGGAAAGCATCGAACGTGAGGGGCATCCCATCCAGGCCGGATGATCAACTGAAATGGGTCCTCATCCTCCGCACACAAGTCTAAATGATATGGGTGGTGAACTCCCATACTCATAGACAAGTCGCCTCAACCATACTATCGATTGTATTATAACCCTTACATAGACTTACTCCAGCCCGATCACTTAGTCGGGGTCTAGGGCGGGCTCGATCATACATCAAAGTGTGCACGTGACAGAGTCACGAGCAATCGCGTCGCGATGCCCCAAGCTGCGCACATCTAAGGGCCACTTGGTGTATAAAAGACCGCCAGCCAGATCACAACTAAGGTCTCGAAAACCCATACTAAGACATGCATGTTATAATCATACACGCAACACAGATGTCTAGTATGAACAGCAGGTATCATTGCAATTATCTACAAAGTATACAACTTTATTGATAACTCTTACAGAGTGCACACAGAGATCACGAGACCGTGATCCAACATTAAAACAAGCATGCGGAAGCAAATTATGTCTGGGTACAGACAAGTTTAACAAATGGATTAAGAAGCCTTATTTAAACACAAGCCCTCCACGAGGGAACCAGTCTGCTGACTGGGACTACACTAGCTTGGCCTTCAGTTGTCGAGCCCGAGGAAGAATCTACCTTTGGGGTCAGTGGGTTCATCTAAAACATAGAATAAGCAAACGTGAGTACAAAGTCGTACTCAGCAAGACTTACGTAGGAGCTATACTACTCATGCACATGTATCAAGGTAACGGAGGGTGGGGTTTATAAGCAGAAGTGCCAGCTTTGACTTAGCTAGTCCTGAACTACGAGTACCAGACTTGAGGAAAGAAGCGTACACGAGTCCACTACATGTTTCCAACCAATTACACCACTATGGTGCCTTCCTCGACTCCCCACGAGAAAGAACGCCATAGCACTCACGCTTATCTTGGCAAGTTTTATAAGTATCCATTGAAGTTGTCTAATAATCGAGCACGGCTTTCCAAGTAGTCCCTTACCGCGGACGCGACTATTCGAATAGTTTATTAACCCTGCAGGGGTGTACTGCTACACACATGAAACTACCAGTTACCGCCGGGATCTCGTCACCCTTCAAGCGAGTGTCGGCGAGGATAATCTCCACAACTTTTACCTCACATCCAACTCAGGTTCAATGAAGACGCCTATCTGGGATGGTTTCCACATTCGTAACCCGACCGGTTTGCCGAAGTGGTCCCAGAAGATGTGTGCGTGGTGCATAAGCCGGTCTCGGCTGAGCCGTTCTCTCACTTTGCAGCCAGGCCACAAACCTACCAGAACTCCGAACTACTGTGACTCATTGAACTGGGAAGGGGTGAGTTAGTAGGTTGAGCGGGGATCCGTTTGCCCAACATGTGGTAGTACTCTTCAGCTTGGATCACCACACAAGAACTCGGGCTTAAGGCGGTGTTCAACGAGACAACCCACTGTGTACTCCTACACAGCCTCTCATCGTTCACCTTGTATTAGGGTAGATTCACCAACACATTTCCACCATCATCAACATGATTGCTACCATCCCGACTCACATAACAGTATCAACATTGTATCACTCTAAGCATGCAATAAGAAGTAAAAGTTGCAGGGGCCACATGATATCAACCAACTCCTACATTTGCTAGGATTGTTGTTTGCTTACTACTGTGACAAATGATAGGTCACGCAAAGGAATGGGTTCATCTATGTGGTAGAAACATTGCATGGTAATCATCCTAAACAATGGATAAGCGAGACTGAGAGGGAAGTGGGATTTTATCGACATGATCAATGGGGGTTTTCTTGCCTTGCTGACGAGGTTCAGTATCGGGGTCTTCAACGAAGGGGGAAACCTCCTGTTCCGGTTCCACTTCTACACGACAAACAACAAACAAGGAAGAAATATAAATACAATGCACAATCACATGGTTGAAGGTTGAAACTTGATGTACATGCTTCTGAGGTGTGAGGGTTTCCATTTAAATGAAGTACATTGCAAAGGTTTTGCAAAGTCAAACTCCAATTTGAATTTAAAAGGAATTCATATGCATTGTTCTCTCTGTTCCCCCATTTTAAAATGGTTAAACATGAAAACAAAGTACATATTCAGAATCCTTGCATTCTTCTGATAATTTAACATATATTATATGTTTAATTTGGAGTTAAAATGAATTAGTTATGAATTTCCAAAGTTTAATTCATTTTCTGGAATTTCTGGAATATTTTTAAAAAGAAAAGGATTACTGCTTCAGCATGACCTCATGCTGGCGTCAGGGGCCACTGACAAGGGGGACCCACATGTCATTCTCTCACTGTGTTAATTAAACCGTTTTAATTTGATTTAAACTAATCCAGTGATTAGTTAGAGGCTGGGCCCACATGTAAGTGACTGCTTGGGGGGATTAGTGGTTAATCTGGTCCACCACGTCAGCCTCGCCGGAGGCTAGTCTCCGGCGACGTCCAGGGACGGCGGTGTCCGCGGAGACGGCATTCCCGTGGTCCAAATTGAGCGCTGCTTCCACCAGGTTGAAGCTCTCGTCGTCGCGCTTCGATTGGAGCAAGCTGGGGGTGCTGGGGTGCCTCGGTACGACGACGGCGGCGTGCCCTAGCGGCGGCAGAGGCCCGAGCTCAAGGTTGAACTCGTCGTGGTGCTTCATTTGGTGTGGGGCTTAGCTCATTCAAACGCTGGGAGCACGGGGATCATGGTGCGCGCGTTGGTGCAAGAAGAAGGTCACGGGAGCGAGCTTGGGCTCATCCATGGCGGAGGCCGAGCTCGGCTCCCATGGCAGATCCCGAACGAGGAAGAAGAAGGGGCCACGGCTGGGTGGGGACAAACTGGTGACTCGCCCTGAGTCCAACGGTGGTGACGGCGTGGCTGGAGAAGGAAGGATGGAGGAGCAATTTCCCGGCGAAGCTTGTCGGCCGGAGTTGGGCAAGACGATGCGGGCGTCGCGAGCAGAGGCTCCTTCCTGTGATTGATTGCTCGGATCGGTGTAGCGGACGGCGGCGAAGACGAGAGACACGTCGGTGCGGCTTGGGGACAGCGGTGGCCACACGTGCTTCAATCCATGGCGACGGCGGCGCTCGGTTCGTCGTCAAACTCGGCGAGAGAGTGAGGGAGAGGCTATGGAGGGGGGAATGGAAGCACGGCTCGTCCAAGAGCTTCGAGGCGCGACTAGAAGGCTCCAGAGGGGCAGGTGGCGACTGGGAGAGCGGCGACGTGCTCGGCTGGCTCGGTGGCATTCCACCGAGCAGCTTGTGGGCGCGGGGTGGGGAAGAAGACCCCTTGCCCCTTTGGGCTGGCTGGGCTGGCTTCGCCTAGGCGACAGGTAAGGGTTTTTCTATTTTTATTCTTCTGTTTAATCTTTCCTTTCTTTATTTCTTTTCTGTAATTTCTTTTGCCCATTAAATAAAATAGCTAGGCATTTTTGTAAATGCTCAAAATTTATATATGGACTTACATGACCAGTAGCTAGTCATTCCCAAGTTTTGAACATTTTTGGAATTCAACTTATTTGAATTCAAAATTCAAATAGGGGTATTTGATTAATTCCAAGGTCCTATTTGAATATTTGAAAAATCCATGAGCATGGGGTTGGTCCCACATCACTTGATATGTGATCACACTCATTTATGAGACTTTTCAAAAATGCCAAAGAAATTTTTGGAGCAACTTTTATTCTGGCCATTTGAATTAAATTCCTCTGGGGGTGTTCTCTCTCCCATTTCAATTTCTTTTGAAGTTTTTAACATGATGCAAAGTGAGACTTGATCCTAGCACATACCTAACAGAGGGTTCTGATATTACATATGTGCCATGATCATGTAGGGAAGCTCACAAGGTCTAATCAATGAAGAACAAAGAGGGGGAGAGGACATCACATAGCTACTGATCATGGACCCATGGTCCAAGGTGGACTACTCACGGCTCATCCGGGAAGCGTCCATGGTGGTGGAGAAGCTCCCGGAGGTCAATCCTCCCTCCGGTTGGGTGCCGGGAAGAGGTCTTCTGGTGCTCTTGATCTTGGAAGCGCGGCGGCGGAACAGAGGCGAGATCGTGAAAAAGGGTTCTGTCCTCGGGGGTTTCGGGACGAGAGGAATATATAGGCGAAGGGGGGCAGCCAAGGGGCCACCAGGGAGTCCAGGAGGCCTCCCGGCGCGGCCCCACCCTAGGTCGCGCCCCCTGGGCGCCTGAGCACCTGGTCGGGGGGCCTATTCTGGCATCTGGAAGCTTCCGGGTCGCTGATTTTTTGTATATTTTTCGCAGAATTTTTCTTGCACTTTAAGTAATGGGAAAACCTGAAATACAAAAACAGCAGAAAACAGAAACTGGCACTGGGGTGCACTGAGTTAATAGGTTAGTCCAAATATGATCAAAAGTGTATGAAAGTGCATCAAAAGCATAGCAATATCACCCAAAACATGCATGAAGCAAGCAAAAATTATAGATACATTTGGGACGTATCAACATGATCAAGACATTTTTTTCGATCAATGGCTAACAAATTGGACCAGGTTACAATCCTTGATATTCCCTGCGCTTCCATCGAATGAACTTTAATCGCTTTTGGAAACCGTTAACAGTAAGACATGATCCCTTTGTCCTGCGGTACTTTGTTTGTCCGGGGTTTGATCGTCGGTATCCTTATGCCCAGATCATACCTCGTTCTCAACAAAACAAGTTTACTCGTCCGTGCCTATTACATCTCTTGTGACCTAGTCACTTGCTTGCAAGTTGTTGATGCAATATCACCGAGTGGGCCCAGAGTACCTGTCCGTCACATGGACAGACAAATCCCGCTTGGATCTATTTACATACTCATCAACATATCTATTTCGGAATGCCCAAAGTACACCTTTATATCCAACATATTTTAGTCAGGCGGTGCATGCAAATCAAAGCCTCCTAGTAGATAGCAATTACGTATGACCATTACGGTCTAAGGACTAAGTCATATGTTACAAAATCATCGCAAAGCTGAACCATGTGACTTGATCACATCGCAATGCTTTAGGTGGGTGTGTGTCCATCACATCATTCTTCTAATGATATGCCCTCATTTTCAATAGGCGGTTCGTACCTCATGATCAGGAAACCATGATCATCGATTTCCCAATGAGCTAGTACACCTGAGTATAACTAGGGATGAATGCTTATACTACACGTGTATTAGTGTTTCTGAGTAATACAGTTCTAGCATAGTATAAAACGTATTATGAACAAAATGAATATGTGACAAATATCTTTATTAATTTGCCTCTAGGGCACATATCTAACAGTCTCCCACTTGCACTAGAGTACAAATTACACTAGTTTACATCTGGCATGTATCTAACACCTATAGTCTCTCGGTGTTCTTCAAACTTGCTTTGTGGAAGAGGTTTAGTCATTGGATCTGCTGCGTTCAGATCCGTATGTATGTTGTGAATCCTAGTATGACCATCCTTGACGTAGTCCCGCGTCACATGGAACCGTCGGAGAATATGCTTGGCTATAGAGTGATTTCTTGGTTCCTTCGCATTAGCAATGGCACCCATGTTGTCGCAGAAAATGCCAATGGGGTCAGTGCAGCTGGGAAAGACACCAAGCTGGATCAAGAACTTCTTCAGCCAATGCGCTTCATTTGATGCTTCGCAAGCGGCAATATACTCTGACTCCACTGAATATTGGGCGACAACTAACTGCTTGCTGCTCCTCCAGCTAATTGCGCTGCCATTCGACATGAACACATATCCCGTCTGGGATTTTAAGTCATCTGCGTCAGAGTCAAGTCTAGCATCGACGTAACCTTTTACGGCTAGCTCCTCTTCACATCCTTCATAGACGAGAAAGAGATCCTTTGTCCTTCGTAAGTATTTCAGGATGTTCTTTACTGCTGCCCAATGAATTATTCCTAGATTACTCTGGTAGTGATTAGTCATACTAATTGCCAGAGCCAAATCCGGCCGAGTACATAGCATAGCATACATTATAGAACCTATGGCTGAGGCATAGGGCTTTGAGGACATTTCCTCCTTTTCTTTTGCTGTTGTTGGACATTGAGTCACACTTAACTTAATTCCTTTTATAACTGGCAAGAGGCCTCTCTTGGAGTTATCCATACCGAACCTTTTCAATATCTTCTCAATATAATTTCTTTGACTCAAAACCAATAGGCGATTAGGTCTATCCCTATAGATCTTAATGCCTAGTATGTACGCAGCTTCGCCTAGGTCCTTCATGGAAAATTGCTCATTCAAGTATTCCTTCACTTCTTCTAATAATTTTGTATTGTTCCCTATCAGTAATATGTCGTCCACATACAACACAAGGAATGCTACAGATCTCCCACTCAGTTTCTTATAGACACAGAACTCTTCGACGTTTTGGACAAATCCAAACACTTTGATAACCTCATCAAATGAAAGGTTCCAGCTCTGAGATGCTTTCTTCAACCCATAGATGGACCGTTGGAGCTTGCATACTTTACCAACATTCCTTGGATCAATGAAACCTTCCAGTTGTACCATGTACAACTCTTACTCAATGTTACCATTAAGGAACGAGGTTTTCACGTCCATCTGCCATATCTCGTAATCATGGTAGGTAGCTATTGCTAGTAAAATCCGAGTATACTTTATTACCGCTACAGGAGAGAATGTCTCCTCGTAGTCAACTCCTTGAATTTGTCGGAACCCTTTCACGACAAGTCGAGCTTTATAGATAGAAACATTTCCGTCCGCGTCAGTCTTTTTCTTGAATATCCATTTATTCTTGATGGCCTTTCGGTCCTCGGGAATATCCACCAAAGTCCATACTTTGTTGATATACATTGAATCTATTTTGGATCTCATGGCTTCTAGCCATTTCTCGGACTCGGTTCCTTCCATAGCTTCTTTGTAGCTCGTAGGTTCATCATATTCATTTGACATGATTGCATTCACAAGGTGTCCGTCAAACTCAGTGGCTTGACGGATTCTTGATATAGGTTCCTCTTCATTCTCATAATGTTCATCATGTATGTCATGATCGTTATGAATGTCGCGTTGACCGTTCTCTTCAGCTCCCACTGTGGAAGATGGTTCCAGAACAATTTTTGTTGTCGTATCTTCCATTTGGAGTGATTGGTCAATCACTTCATCGAGGTCTATTTTCCTCCCACTCAATTCTTTTGAAAGAAATTCTTTCTCAAGAAAAGTTCCAGTCTTGACGACAAACGTTTTGCCCTCAGACGGGTTGTAGAAGGTATATCCACAAGTTTCCTTTGGATAGCCCACAAAGATGCACTTTTCCACCTAAGATTTGAGTTTGTCAGGCTGAAGTTTCCTAACATAAGCCCCACAACCCCAAATCTTCAAGTGAGACAACGAAGGCTTCTTGCCATGCCATTCTTCAATTGGAGTTATCTTTACGGATTTGGATGGTGCCCTATTAGGAACGTGAGCGGCAGTTTCTAATGCATACCCCCATAAAGACACAGGTAAGTCGGTATGAGACATCATCGATTGTACACTATATAATAGAGTTTGATTACGTTGTTCGGACACACCGTTCCTTTGAGGTCAACCTCTACACTTTTCAGCATGGCGAACAACTCAGAAGGGGACTTAGTCATCCCCTGCATGTTGTAGTTCAGCACAAAGCCTTTGTAGCTAGGGGCAACGATTGCAGCACCCTATCAACAACAAGTTCATCTGGAATCTGACATTCCAGAGCATTCAGGCGTTGAACGTAGCTAGACATGACCATGTGCTCACTAACACTGCTGTGCTCATCCATCTTAGCTGAGAAGAAGGCTTCGGAAGTCTCGTATCGTTCAACCTTGGCTTGAGGTGCAAAGACTGCTTTGAGGTCGGTGATAATCTCATAAGCACCCATCCTCTCAAAGCTCTTCTACAGCTCAGCCTCCATGGAATAGAGCATGCCACTCTGGACAAGGTTGTAATCATCAGCCTTGGGGAGAAGTAGACATTCTTCTCATCCTGGCTTACATCTTCTGGTGGTTCATCACCTAACGCGGCCTCTAGTATGTATGCCATTTTGAGGGGAACGAGGAGAATCCTCAGAGTGCGGAACCAGTTGGTGAAGTTTGACCCATCAGTTTTCAGTTTGTCTTTCTCTAGGAATGACCCTAAGTTGAATGAGGGACGTGGTGCTGCCATCTAAAATGTTGATTCACAAAGATACATACTTAGACTTTTGTTCATAATGTGGAGTTTCAATTTTAACTTAAATTCTAGAAAGCTCCCACTTAGATAAACACCTCTAAGTTTAACTAAGTGATCACACAATCCTATGACCCCATACCTCCCCCGATCGTCACGGCCATCAGTATGTGGCTAAGGTATGCCATCATGCCAATCACATCAGTTATGTGACTCATGCTCGATCTTTCGATCTTCTGTGTTCCAGGCCCGCATCTACATACGCCAAACCTGCCATTCTGACCTTAATGATAGCTTCTTAGCAAGGCCATATCTACATATGCTAGTCTTTCTAAACCCTACCTCATGCGAACGCCGTTTATTATGTATGACACCCATTTCTGGTGTGTCGGTCATAAGGGAGATCCTTCCAGGCGGTGCCCATTAAGGGAGAACAAATGTTGGTATTGTGAGAGATGATCATATTTATGCTACCGTCATTATATCTAGTATATTAGCAAAACAGGAAGTAAAACTTTAAATCATACATGCTATGATCCCCCTTCATGAAAATTAAAGTTAAACGCCTTCTACTTTATCTTTTCCAAGTTTTACGTGGCTGCTAGGGGTTTCGATAGAGAGAACCGTTTCTATCCTGCGAAAACATGCCACAACACCAGTTCCACAATTGTCTCTATTACACCCCTGTTGTGGCCCTCCGTTGCAAACACCTTCGCGTCGCTAATGTTAGAGAGACAGACACCCCCTAAGACACTTATATGGTACAAGCCATATGTCAAGCGTGGAACCAGTCTCGCATAAACGCGTAAGGTCGGTTGGGGCCGCTTCATCAGGACATTGCCGCAACGCTAAATGAGTACACGTCGGACGGTAACAAATGAAGAATTGATACCCACATCCTCGATGTGTTCTACCCGTACAATACATCTACGCATAGCTAGCTCATGATACCACATTCGGGATACGGGGCAGAAAACAATAATTTTTCTAACCTACAATACCCGAACCCAAGATCTATGTTATGGCGACGTAAAGTAACAGAGGGAATCGGTGTTCATACCTTTGAAGACCGAAAGAGGGAAATGTTCTACGAAGGTGGTTGGCTTAGACTCTGATCCTACAACCTCCATGTCGTGTAGAAGACCACCGGCGATGAAGACTTCATGGAGACCTCCGGCAATGAAGTAGAACCACAAGTGTAGTGCCTCGAGGAGATTACACACGTAGATTGCAACCGATGTTCCCTCCGGGCTCCGAACCAGGCGAGTAGCGGAAAGAAGACGGATTTGGATCCCGACTCCGGCAGAGCGACGGCGTGCTTTGGTGGAGAACTCCCAACCAGGTGCCAACTCCAAACAAGGGGAGTCCGCTCGAGGTACGAGAAAGAGAGAGAGAGAGAGAGAGAGAGAGAGAGAGATAAACTCAATGTTATGTGGAAAAAGGGGGCTCTACCCCTCCTTATATAGGACAAGGGGGTGTGATCCTCCTCCCCTTCCCCATGTGGGTCTAAACCCCCAAGGGGGGGTGCGCCGGCCAAGGGGGGGATGGGCCCCACCCTTGGCACCAAGCTCAAGGGGGGACCCCTCCTCCCCAAATGGGCACCATTTGGCCCATTAGCCATTTTTTCATTATTTTAATTAGTTTAAATAAATTTTAATATTTATTTCAGATAATTAAATAATAAAACATTATAAAATATAATTAAACTTTATTTTGAACCTTTGAAAATATCCATAACAACTTCCGGCACTTCCCGGAATAATTCCGGTGCTCTCTTCTTTTTCACCGATGATCCTGAATCAATCCTAATGCATTGATTGCCCCTTAAGCATGACACCCTACGGTCCGGGAAACTGCTGACGTGATCAAGAATTTCTTTCCGATGAATGGCTAAACAATTGGACCTGGTTACAATCCTTGATAGTCCCTGCGCTTCCATCGAATGAACTTCAATCGTTTTTGGAAACCATTAACGATAATACATGATCCCTTTGTCCTCCGGTACTTTGTTTGTCCGGGGTTTGATCGTCGGTATCCTTATACCCAGTTCATACCTTGTTCTCAACAAAACAAGTTTACGCGTCCGTGCCTATTACATCTCTTGTGACCTAGTCACTTTCTTGCAAGCTTTTCATGAAATATCACCGAGTGGGCCCAAAGTACCTACCCGTCACATGGACTGACAAATCCCGCTTTGATCTATTTGCATACTCATCAAAATATCTATTTCGGAATGCCCAAATTACACCTTTATAGCCAGCATATTTCAGTCAGGCGGTGGATGCAAATCAAAGCTTCCTAGTAGATAGCAATTACGTATGATCATTACGGTCTAAGGACTAATTCATATGTTAAAAGTCATCGCAATGTTGAACCATGTGACTTGATCACATCGTAATGTTTTAGGTGGGTGTGTGTCCATCACATCATTCTCCTAATGATATGACCTCATTGTCAATAGGCGGTTCGTACCTCATGATCAGAAAACCATGATCATCGATTGACCAATGAGCTAGTACACCTGAGTATAACTAGGGATGAGTGTTTATAATACATATGTATTTGTGTTTCTGAGTAATACAATTCTAGCATAGTACAAAATGTATTATGAACAAAACGAATATGTGACAAATATCTTTATTAATTTGCCTCTAGGGCACATATCCAACATTGGGGCGACATGAAAACGTAGCAGACATTAGCAATATGTGGTGAGAGTGGTTGTGGGCAGATGGCATGCGACGGCTGTCAGCAATTGGCACACTTCCCGATGACATGGCCGCCTAACTGTCTATGCCATAGGCAAGGAATGGAGATGGTCCACGTGCAAGGCTCGGTTGGAAGGTGAAACTTCCCGCCCACGGGAGCTATCGATATCTGAACCACACACCAAACCAAAATCCCATCCCCTTCCTCCTCCCCCACCCCTCCCCCCTTTTCCGGATATACAGGCTCGTTGGCTCAATACTGAGCCCCCTCCATTGATTATGATGATAGCTACAGTGACTTTTTGATCAAAATTGCTATGTCGGTAGATATGACGATTCCGGTAGTGTTGTTATGAAAAATGACCCCCTTTAAACAATCAAGATCTCCACTAAAGAATATACCTTTCAAAATTCCAAGATATGCATCTCGTATTTTGGGAAAAGTACCCTTTACTTCTATTTAGCCTTAAATTAGTATTTGTATTCATTTTGTGTTTCTCTTTTCCATTAATTCCCCGTCTTGTTCGTGTTCATCCTCACATCCATCTCGAACTCCTAACATTAAACAATACCACGAAGTCATAGAGGATTTGGACGGCTACGACCATAACCATGTTGTCACACCAAGTAGGCTCAGCTGAGTGAATGTGTGCACGTTAACAGATCTCCCCGGGCCAAGAGCAATTTACTACCCCTCCCTTCCATAATACACTCTCCATTCCATAATTTCAAATCATTTTTCAAGAGATGTTAGTTTGAAAAACGATCTTATATTGTGGGACAGAGAAATTAATTGTCATTGAAATGGATGTATCTAGCATTAAATTCTTCGATCCACCAAGTTTGCCTCCTTGATTAGATCACCATCGAGTCCCATTCTTCCTCTCGGAGATGTCCACAGTTTGTCATAAGATGGTACTGGATATCTGGAGTGGAATTGAAGTGGTCGTGTGCATCATTTTTGGGCGAGGCGCAAAGCTTTGTCCTGTGGTCAGTATCATTGGACATGTCTTCATATAGATTTTCATGAAACTGACAGAGATGGAGAAAGACAGCGATTGGAGGTTGGTTTTTGGCAAAGAGAGTGTTGGTTGTGTTGAAGACAGTGCAGTGCAGGGTCTCCTCGTGTGTTGGGTGTTCAGCGACTTGCAACAGCATCCTTCGCAAGCGTGGGTGGCAACATAGGTCAACTGCAGTTTTGGTGGTGCTTCTCGAGTATCGAGACATGATTTCCAGGGTGAAAACCCAAGATCTAGCCTTCATTGGTTGTACCTAACAACGGCCTTTCTGAAGGCATTTTTTTGGAAAATCAGTATTTTTCCGAGTGAAAACCGAAGATCTTCGATCGAGCAACAACAACGATTATGCATTGTTTCCTTCTTGGAGGCGTTGCTTTTGAAGAGTCTAATTTTTACTACAGGTGTTGTATTCAGTGGTGGTTAGAGTGCGTCTTGTAAGAGTGTTTGTCCACCATGATGGGGCTTTTGTTTTTTATTTTCTCTCTCTTTTTTTTGGTTCTGTGCATCCTGGATGTCTTCGGTTTTTGTGTTGGTGCAGAGGGCTGAATGTAATTGGTATCCTCACGATATTAATATATTCTCCTTATCGAAAAAATGGAACGGAGGGAGTACTATGGATTGGATTATATGCCCCGGGCGATGCAGATCGGGACCATATGAACGCAATATGATATCACTAGCCCATCGATGATACGCTATTTCCAACTCCACCGTTAAGTATTACGATGCGATTGCTCAAGTGAAAAAAAGTGGCAATCAAGCGCGCCAATTATGAAAACAATGAATTCATTGTTGTTTTATATGTTGATCAATTCATTGATTCACTTAATGTTAAAACTAATAAACATGATATTGTACTACTAAAACATGTTGTACCATATCACAAAACCAAAAGCAGACCATTTACATCCATACTACATTGCTAAATGAAACCCAAAGGTCATAGTATATGAGACATGTGAGAATTCTAAAGCAGGTAAGTGAGGATCAGTGAATACAAAAAACTTGTTAAAATCCAATTGTCTTGGATGTAATGTTTATATTTAAATAATTGTGGTATTTATGGATGAAATGTGATATTTATTATAATTATTTTGAATGTTGCAGCTGAACCAATCAAAATATATACTCCCTCCGTCCAATAATTCATGCCACAGTGGACTTTTTACAAAACAAAACCTCCAAAGAACTCAAACACAGCCCGCAGTCCTCTCGAAAGAACTCGCTCCGCTCGATAGCACCGCTCCCCGGCGACGCCGGGCTGCTCCACCGCTTCCCAGCGACGCTGCGCAGCTCCACGACGCTCCCCCTTCAACGCTCCCCGGCGTAGCTCCTCCGTTTCCCCCTTCCTGTCACTAAATTTCTCAGTTTCCTCTAAAAATTCTCCACCTTTCTCCGTGATTGATGAAGCCGGCGGGGGATCTGCTCTGCCGGAGCAGTTTGCGAGAGATGATGCGGCGACGACTGCGGTGCTCGTTCTCCTCCCCACCTATTTTCATCTCTTCCTCCTCCGCATCTAAATTTGACTTTTGTTTCTCTGCTTTCTCTCGCAGAGGAGGAGCCACCGACGTCGTGTTGGAGCCGCCGGAGCCGCGGAGGAGGAGCCACTGGCGTCGTGGTGGATCCGTCGGAGCCGCAGATTGCTTGATCTTCCTTCTCCTTAGGTGTTTCTCCTCCTCCCCAGCTCTGTTCATCTCCTCCTCCTCCTCCCTGACTAAATTCAGACATGTGTTCAGTTAACTGTTTAGTGTTCAAAAATTCAGTTTTGATTGCTAGTGTCAGAATGCATATAAGCCGTTGATGTCTGACTTCTCATTGGGTCAAGATCAGACCATTTGACAAGATCTGAACATTAGCAAAACAAAACTAGGCAACTACCATTTGACAAGATCTCAACCAAAATCAAAAATCAGACCCAAGGTGGTCTGAACTTTAGCAAATCTACAGCTTGATTGCGAGGAATCTAGGAAAAATGATGGTTCACAAAGCTTCACGGCAAGATCTCCAGGTTCAAATATAACTGGGTGTGTTACTGGTGTCAATTTCTTCAGAGAAACATAGCTAGGATCCTGACGACAGCAGACATGTTCTCAGGGCTGGAATTTCAAAAGACTTTCTGAATGAAAAGTTGTCTCCTCGTTCGGCAAGTTACTCCATTTGATCAACCACCTGGCCACATGAATGTGAGCTCGTGGGATAAGCTTGCGTTGTAGCAGTTTTTTCTGGCTGCAAAATAAATGTGTCGTCTCAATTGATGAGTGCAAGTTTCTAGTTGGGGATAGCTTGAGTTCACGGGTGCAACACCTCTCCTCGTTGGTTACCCCAAGTGGAAGGTGAGATGTAGGATAATGGTAAATTTCCCTCGGTGAAGATACCAAGGTTTGTCTCTAGTAGGACTCCGGAGATGATAAGTAGGTGTCAACGGCGCAATTGACGTGGACCTGCACACAACACAAATAACTTTGCTTCCCAACGAGTACAGAGAGGTTGTCAATCTCTCCGGCCTTGTTGTTCGCAAAGGATCAACGCAACTGATAATAATGATAGCACCTAAAAAGTAAAAACAGAAAAGTAAATGAACGTGTAAACAATAATGAGAATGTGGACCGGGGTACCGTGATGTTCACTAGTGATGTCTCTTTCCCAAAAGACGATAAAACTGCTATGCGAGGTAAACAAATTACAGTTGGGCAATTGACAGGATTAAAAAAGCACCGCAATGCTAACTATGCTACAAAGAAAGGAAGAGGCTCAAAAGCATGGGTGGTACGCCAAAATAAGTAGACCGAAATCCACCTGCATCTACTACTAATCATCCACCTTGAGATATATATCCAGAACATCTCGCTGGTATTAAGTTGCGAGCCCCACCCAAAGTGTAAACCCAAAGCAACAGACAACTGCATTAAAAAGCACTTTGCCTAAATTAATCAATCCTTGCAACCGCGGTTACAAGCACCGTTGTTTTCCCCCTTGTGGCAACATCACATCCCCTAGACTTCATGTTTCTTTCACTCAAGCGTGTCATCGGGGGGCATGAACCCACAATCGAGCATAACGTTCCCTCTTGGAGTTACTACCTACTACTTGGCCAAAGAAATAAACAGCAACGGAGAACATGCAAGAATTACTTAGGAACAAAAATATAAAAGATAAGAGACAAATATATTACTCTATCACAATCTGAACATAATCTCATAATCCATCAGATCCCAGCAAACTCAGCATAGCAACAGCAGAAAGATTACATATGTGCCTCGATCATGTAGGGAAGCTCACAAGGACTAAACCATGAACAACAAAGAGGGGAGGAGAACATCAAATAGCTACTGGTCACCGACCCATGGTCCTAGGGAAACTACTTACGGCACATCCGGGAAGCGTCCATGGTGGAGGGGAAGCTCCCGGAGGTCAATCCTCCCTCCGGCAGGGTGCCGGGAAGAAGTCTGTTGGCGCTACCGATCTTGGAAACGCGGCGGCGGCGGAACAGAGGAGAGATCGCGAAAAAGGGTTCTGTCTTCGGAGGTTCCGTGTCACGGAGATTAAATAAGAGAAGGGGGGAGCCAGGGGGCCAACAAGGGTCCAGGCGCCATGGTGGCGCAGCCTAGCCCTAGGCCGCGCCACCTGGCCGCCTGGGCACCAGATGGGGACCCTCTGGCCCTACTTCGGGGTTCCGGAAGCTTCCGTTGCGCTGATTTTTTATCTAATTTTTCCCGGATTTTTGGAGCAATTTTAATATGGGGGAAAACTGAAATAGAAAAACAGCAGAAAAAAGGAACTGGCACTGTGGTGCGCTGAGTTAATAAGTTAGTCCAAATATGATCAAAAGTGAATGAAAGTGTATCTAGAACATAGCAATATCACACAAAACATGCATGGAGCAAGCAGAAATTATAGATACGTTTGGGACGTACCAACGTCCCCAAGCTTAATTCCTGCTCGTCCTCGAGTAGGTAAATGATAACAAACATAATTTCTGTGGTGACATGCTAGCAACCATATAAGAACTTTGAAAATTAAAGCAATCAAGGTATGTGATTCAATTCAAGTCATAACATGCAAGAGTCTATATTAGCATTGAAACAAGCAACGAAAGAAAATTAGGTACAAGAGCTCTTGTTGTCCGTGACTCAAATGTCTCAAAATGGTGTTTGCGTGCAAGAAGGGGGGATATGGGAATACGAGAAAAAGTATTTTTGTTGAGAACTCAATCTACTAAAGTTTCACACTTGGTCTTCTTTGTAATCTTATCTTGACTCGTCCCCAGACCACTAGCCAGGTACAAGTCAATTTGATCCACTCCTTTTCGATATATTGAGCACTCATGCAATTGATGAGCGTAAGCATGAGATTTGACACTTAGGATGGAAAAGAGAGAAATATGGTGGAGGAGGAAGACAAAAAGGGTGAGAAAGACTCACATCAATGAGGACAATCATAGGCGAGAAGGAAAAATGATAGATATGATGTGAGGAGTAGGGATTGACATGCAACGGATGCATATATGAGCTAAGAAAAGCTCTCCAATGGAACTAGTGGGGGTGCATCCAACTAGCTCGCTCATGAAGATCTAGAGCTCATTTGAGGAGGCTCATCCATGGAATATGCAAGCCAAGTTCTATAGTGTGAAGGTCCCCACATAGATATATGCATGTATGATCATCTCTATGGAGTACAAGGATAATAGGGAGTACTAGTGTGGATCTTTCAAAAGGATAGTAGTGTTGACCCTTTCTCTCTTTTTATTTTATTTTTATCTTTTTTCTATTTTTTTGTATTTTTTGGTGGCCTCAATGGCTCTTTCTATTTAACTCTCATTTGTCCTCTTTGGGATCTTTTAATTTGTCCACTTTGGGATCTTTAACTCAGTTAAGGGAAACACTCTAATTTACAAGAGGGTATAGAAGATCTTTCACACTTTACAAGGTACTCAAACATAAAGAAGACGTAGCTATCATGATGTATGCAATGTATGCCTCTGCCAGTGTTGCATGGCAATATATCTCGGAAAGGCTATGGAAATGCCTTCATAGGTAGGTATGGTGGTTGTTTCGAGGAAAGATATAAGGAGGTTTATGATGACAGAGCGTATCATGCCAAGGGTTTGGATGTACCGGCGAAGGTGGACACCAACTCTCGGAGTGAGAAGAAGGCAATGCACGGTACAGAAGAGGCTAGCAAATATGAGGAGGTGGAAGCGTCAACTTCCAATACTTACATTAGTCTAAAGAACTCATGCACTTATTATCGGTAACTCTCAATCTAATAAGGAGGTTCACAAAGAGACAAGTACCCCGAGGAGGAGTGTATAGGGGTTTGGTTATCCTTGCGCATCCTCGACTCATGGTACGTGAGTGTACTCTAATATTCGATCCCTCCAAAGATTAGCAATCCATCTAGTAGCTAGAGTTCTCAACTAGTTTTGTAGTTTTTGAAAATAAACACGGATTGCCCAAAATACGACACCTATCACTAATAGGCTAAAGCTCTTGACACCAAAAGTTCAAACATTACTCACATCAATACCTCAAAACTATTGCAAGTTACTACTACAATTAAATAGCAACCTCAATTACCTACTTTCAAGACAAGACACAACTCAGTGCAACAACCAACTCTCTTAACAAGATAAACATGAAAACTAAAGAGAGTTCCAGCAACAAACTAAACAAAATCCAAGGCTCTTGCTAAAGGCAAACTAAGACTAAAACTAAACATGGCAGTAGCTACGAAAAGATAAAGAACACACAACAGGAAAAAGATAAGCATGAAAATTCTATGATGTGTTCTAGATTGAAGTGGAGCGTGTTTATCTCCCACACAAAGTAAGCTGGGGTATAACTGTTTATGAACAGCAAGCAAAGCTAAAGAAAACAAAAAAATAAACCTAAGAGCGAGACGCTCCAAGCATAGCACATAACGCATGAAGTGATAAAAGTATAGTGAGACGAAGGACGAACTGATGATTGTTGATGGAGAAGGGGATGCACGGGGGCATCCCCAAGCTTAGACGCTTGAGTCTCCTTGAATATTTATTGGGGATGCATGGGGGCATCCCCAAGCTTGAGCGCTTGAAACTCCCGGATCTTCTTTCAACATCTTCTGCCGCACACTTGAAAACTCACTTCATACATAACTCATCATAAGCTGATTAGAGTGGTTAGTACCCTTAATATAATAATTTTTCCCCACTGGATATAAAGATATTCTTGAAGATCTACGGTTTATCAAGATTGCCAAAAAGTTTTTGCAAAGAAAAAGCAAGCTTAAGGTTTGCAAAAGTAAGGAGAGGCAAAACGTGGCAGAATCTGTGAAAACCAGAACATCAGGTAGTCGAGAATTTTTTCGGGGCACTTCTGCAACTCAAATCAAAAAACTCAGAACATACGAAAGTTTCACAATTGTATAGATCATGCTCTGTAAACAATTCAGCTCAAAAATATGAAATGGTGATTTGTTCCGATTTTTTCCGTCAAGAAGACATAATCTGTTTTCTGGACAGCATGTCACAACTTTTGCTTCCCTTATCATAAGAGGCTATAACTTGGAACAAAGCTTGAAAATAAAGATACAATGATGTTGCCGCAGTAGTAACAATCATCAAGACCACTAAGAACAGAAGTAAAAACATCTTGGGTTGCCTCCCAACGAGCGCTTTCTTTTACGCCTTTAAGCTAGGCATAAAGCAAAAGATCAAGTTGTACCAATCGAACCATCATCAAGATCATCAAAAAGCTCCTCAATTGTACAACTAGTCTTAAGAGGTCTTTCAAATAAAAGCCTAATGAAGATACTTCTAGAGGAAAACCAAAAGGCGGAAAATCAATGGGAGTTTCATTTATAAATTTATCAAAAAGGGGTATTTGTTCCAATGTTTTCAAGGTTTCCACTTCCTTGGCAATGGGTAGATTATTTTTAGGTCGGGGAACCTTAGGGACATAATTGAACTTAGGTTCCCTTCTTGCCGGAGTTTCTACCTTTTTTTTGGTTTGATTGAGGAGAAAGTAGTTCTTAAAGTGTTAATGATTTCCTCAATCTTATCAATCCTAGCAGGATCCATATCATGGGATTTGATGGTCTCCAAAGTTTTAATAATTTTAATCATGGAGCTATCAAGTCTATTCAAATTCCCTTGAATCTTGCGATCCAACTCATTTATCCTAGTTATACTTGGTATTTCTAACTCTATCTTTTCAAGTTTCTTCATAATGTGAGCTAGAGTTATATCTTCTTGTATGCTAGCAACAGGGAGATTTCCAACAAGATTTTCAATAACATTAAGAGACTCCCAAATTGGGGCTTCTAATAAATTCCCATTGATAGCAGTGTCTAGAATGAAACTATTCCAAGGAGTAATCCCAACATAAAAATTTCTAAGCAGGATAGTAGTGGATTGCTTCTTGGTGGCTCTTTTTTGAGAATCATTAATTCTATACCAAGCATGTTTCAAAATTTCACCACCTTTTTGTTTAAAGGTGAGAACTTCTGTCTCAACAAAGGCAAAAGGACCAGGCATAATGACAGCTACTAGCAAGATAAATAATTTCTTTGTGATTTTTTATATAAGACACAAAGATAAAAACTGAAAGGTAAACTAACAAGACTAAAAATCAAAGGTAAAAGGTCGTAGGCAACTCCCCTATCTTAGCATTCGGAGTCCCCGGCAACGACGCCAGAAATTTTCTTGATGACGAGAGAGTTGACGGGTGCAACACCTCTCCTCGTTGGTTACCCCAAGTGGAAGGTGAGATGTAGGATAACGGCAAATTTCCCTCGGTGAAGATACCAAGGTTTGTCTCCAGTAGGACTCCGGAGATGATAAGTAGGTGTCAACGGTGCAATTGACGTGGACCTGCACACAACAAAAATAACTTTGCTTCCCAACGAGTACAGAGAGGTTGTCAATATCTCCGGCCTTGTTGTTCGCAAAGGATCAACGCAACTGATAAAAAAGAGAAAAGTAAATGAACGTGTAAACAATAATGAGAATATGGACCGGAGTCCCGTGATGTTCACTCGTGATGTCTCTCTCCCAAAAGACGAAAAAACTGTTATGCGAGGTAAACAAATTACAGCTAGGCAATTGACGGGATTAAAAACGCACCGCAATGATAACTATGCTACAAAGAAAGGAAGAGGCTCAAAAGCATGGGTCGTACGCCAAAATAAGTAGACCGAAATCGAACTGCATCTACTACTAATCATCCACCTTCAGATATCTATCCAGAACATCTCGTTGGTATTAAGTTGCGAGCCCCACCCAAAGCAACAGACAACTGCATTAAAAACACTTTGCATAAAGTAAACAATCCTTGAAACCGCGGTTACAAGCACCATTGTTTTCCCCCTTATGGCAACAGCGCATCCCCTAGACTTCATGTTTCTGTCACTCAAGCGTGTCATCGGGGGGCATGAACCCACAATCGAGCATAACGTTCCCTCTTGGACTTACTACCTACTACTTGGCCAAAGCGATAAACAGCAATGGAGAACATGCAAGAATTACTTAGGAACAAAAATATAAAAGATAAGAACCAAATATATTACTCTATCACAATCTAAACATAATCTCATAATCCATCAGTGTCGGGACCCGGGGTTAGCGCATGCAAGTCCAGTTAAGACATAGTCATATGGAGAGCCGAGAACCGCACCCACCTGTCTAAGCAGACAAGGCCAAGCACTGAACATTCTCGGAAAGCATCGTACGTGAGGGGCATTCCATCCAGGCCGGATGATCAACTGAGATGGGTCCTCATCGTCCGCACACAAGTCAAATGATATGGGTGGTGAACTCCCATATTCAAAGACAAGTCGCCTCAACCATACTACCGACTATCTCAAAACTCTTACATAGACTTACTCCAGCCCGATCACTTAGTCGGGGTCTAGGGCGGGCTCGATCATACCACAAAGTGTGCATGAGACGGAGTCTCGAGCAATCGCATCGCGATGCCCCAAGCTGCGCACATCTAAGGGCCACTTGGTGTATGAAAGACCGCCAGCCAGAACACAACTAAGGTCTCGAAAACCCATACAAAGACATGCATGTTATAAACATACACGCAGCACCCATGCCTTGTATGAACAGTAGGTACCATTGCAATTCTCTACAGAGTGCACATTTTATTTATAACGCTTATAGAGTACACACAGAGATCACATACATGTGATCCAACATTACAACACAGGCGGAAGCAAATTATGTCTGAGTACAGACAAGTTTAACAAATGGCTTAAGAAGCCTTATTTAAACACAAAGCCCTCCACGAGGGAACCAGTCTACTGACTGGGACTAGACTAGCTTAACTTCAGTCGTCCATCTCGATGAAGAAGCCACCTTCGGGGTCAGTGGCGTCATCTAAAACATAGATTAAGCAAACGTGAGTACAAAGGCGTACTCAGCAAGACTTACATAGGAACTATACTACTCATGCACATGTATCAAGGTAAAGGGAGGTGGGGTTCACTTGCAGAAATGCCAGATTTGACTTGGCTAATCCTGAACTACGAGTACCAGACTTTGAGGTAAGAAGCGTACACGAGTCCACTACTTTCTCCAACCAATACACCACTATGGTGCCTTCCTCGACTTCCCCACGAGAAAGCACGCCATAGCACTCACACTTATCTTGGTGTGTTTTAGAAGTATCCGGTTCAAGTTATCTAATAATCAAGCTAAGCTTTCCAAGCAGTCCATAACGGCGGACGCGGCTATTCGAATAGTTTTGTTAACCTTGCAAGGGTGTACCGCTACACACACATGACCATCATTTACTGCCTTTGATCTCGACACCATTCAAGGGGTGCCAGCGAGGATGCTCACCACAATTGTTACCTCATAGCCTATCTAGTCCAAGAAAGCCGCCTACTTGGGTTTGTTACCACAATCGTGAACCCGGCCGGTTTACCGAAGTGGACCCAAGCGATGTGTGCGTGGTGCATAAGCCGGTATCGGGTGAGCCGTTCTCTCATTTAGCATCCAGGCCACAAGCCTACCAGAACTCCGAACTACTGCGACATCTGGACATCGAAAGGGATGAGTTAATAGGTTGAGAGGGGTCAGTGAGCCCAACGTGTGGTTGTACTCTTCATCTTGGATCACCACACAAGAACTCGGACTTAGGGCGGTGTTCAACGAGACAACCCACCGTGTACTCCTACACAGCCTCTCATCGTTCACCTTGTATTAGGGTCGATTCACCAACACTTTTCTACCATCATCAACATGATCACTACCATCCCGACTCACATCACAGTAACAACATGGTATCATACTAAGCATGCAATAAGCAGTAACATTGCAGGGGCCACATGATATCAACCAACTCCTACATTTGCTAGGATTGTGGTTTGCTTACTACTGTGACAAAAGATAGGTCATGCAAAGGAATGGGTTCATCTATGCGGTAGAATCGTAACATGGTGATCATCCTATACAATGCATAAGCGAGACATGAGAGGGAAGTGGGATTTTATCGACATGATCAATGGGGTTTTGCTTGCCTTGCTGACGAGGTTCGGGCTCTGGATCTTCAGCGAAGGGGGTGACCTCTTGCTCCGGTTCCACCTCTACTCGACAAACAAAGAACGAAGTAGCAATCAATATGAATGCAATGCTCAAGCACATGAATGAATGTTAAAGCTTGAAGTATAAGTTTTGATGTGTGAGGCAATTCCATTTAAGTGGAATATATTGCATTTGAAATGCAAATTCAAAATCCACATTTGAATTCAACTTAGCCAAGTTACATGTGACATAGTTTGATCATTTTTAATCAACTTCAAATGTGTATGATATGTCTCTGAAGTGTGGTTGAATTATAGCTTAAATCCATGGTCCAAGTTGCAAACTCAATTGATTTGAATTTGAAATAAATTCAAATAAACCAAATGACATATGCTACTGGTCCCATTTTAAAAACAACTCAAACATAGTTGAAAGTTGCATATTTGGAAAGATAATTTTCTCCTGATCATTTTTCATATATTATTGGTCCAATTTGGAGTTAATGAATTTCCAAAGTTTGGGGTATTTTCTGGAATTTCTGGAATTATTTATATTTCTTTTTATTTGGAAATTCATTTAAATCCTTTTATTGCATCAGCATGTGGTCATGCTGACGTGGGGGGGGGGGGGTCTGACTGGTGGGCCAGGGTTGTCAGTGTCACATGTGTTAATTAAAACGGTTTAAACTTAACCAGGGGGGTTAAGTGCCTGGGGGCCCCACCTGTCATTGACCTGGGGTCAATTAGCAGGGGGTTTAACCCCTAATGACAGAAGCCTCACCGGCGGCTAGCCGCCGGTGGCCACCAGTGCGGCGGCGCTGCACGGGGAGGGGGCTGTCGTGGGCCATTTGATGCGCGGGAGGCACCAATCGAAAGCTCGTGGACGCCCGCGTCGAGTGGTGCAGAGAACCGCCACAGGGGAGCACCGGAGTGACGCCGGCGACGACCTTCCGCGGCGGCCGTGGTACGGGGTCGGGGTGGATCTCGCTACAGAGCAACATTTGAGCCGCTGGTGGGTGCGTTCGAAGTAGCAGATCAAGGCGGAGGTGAAGGACAAGACGGCGAGGTCGATTGCATAGCAGTTGCTCACCGATGACGACTGTAGCGGCTTGGTACTCCGGCGACCATAGCAAACGGTGACAGAGGGCAAGAGGGGCCGGCTAGGTTAGAGGAAACATTCACCCAAACGCAGGGAGTGCAGCGGCGCAGTCGATGGAGGCGGGGAAGGCTTGACGACGGCGAATCGAAGACGGCGAGGTTGCGGGTCCGGCGAGGTCGCGATGAAGCTTGCGTCGTCCACGAGTTCAATCAGGCGCCCATCTTCTCCAGCTTGGGGTAGTCGTCGATGAGGAGCACGAGGGACACGTTGTCTCAAGCTCTAGGGCACGGTGGCCGCGAGTTCTTGCGACGGCGAGCAGCGGCTGCTCTCGGAGAAGAAGGGGAAAACGAGGAGAGGAAGGGAGAGCATGAGAGAGGAGGGGGAAACAATGCACGGCTTCAAGGCGGTTCTCCAGGACACGAGAAGATGGCACGGGGAGGTCTGGAAGGTCAAAGACGTCGCGGTGGCGTCCACGGCGTCGGCGCCCTGCCACGGAGCTGCTTGGACGCGCGGGAGGAAGACGACAGAACGGTTCTGGTGGGCTGGGCCGGCTGGAGAGGTGGGCCTCGCCCCAGGCGAGAGGTAAGCCTTTTCTTTTTCTCTCTGTTTAATCTTTCCTTTCTTTTTCTATAATTTGTTTTGGCTCTGATAAAAATACCAAACCATTTTATTAAATTCTGAAAACTTTTATGTGGCCTCATAATAATATAGACTAGCCACTCATAAACTTTCAACATTTTTAAAATTCAAATGATTTGAATTTTAAATCAAAAAGGGGTATTTCTTTAATTCCAAGGTACTGTTTGAATATTTGAAAAATCTATGAGCATGGGGTGGGTCCCACATCACTTGATATGTGATCACTCTCATTTATAAGACTTTTCAAAACTCTAACATGAATTTTTGGAAAAGATTTTTATCTGGCCTTTTGAATTAATTCATCTGGGGGGTTTTCCTTCTCCCATTTTGATTTTGAATTTGATTTCCAAGATTTCTTTTTGAAAATTTTGACATGATACAAAGGCACTAGCTAACCCTAGCACATACCTAACAGAGGGATCTGACAATCAGATCCCAGCAAACTCGGCATAGCAACAGCAGAAAGATTACATATGTGCCTCGATCATGTAGGGAAACTCACGAGGACCAAACCATGAAGAACAAAGAGGGGAGGATAGCATCACATAGATACTGATCACGGACCCATGGTCCAAGGAAAACTACCCACGGCACATCCGGGAAGCGTCCATGGTGAAGGGGAAGCTCGCGGAGGTCAATCCTCCCTCCGGCAGGGTGCCGTGAAGAAGTCTGCTGGCGATCCCGATCTTGGAAGCGCGGCGGCGACGGAACAGAGGTGAGATCACGAAAAAGGGTTCTGCCTTTGGAGGTTTCGTGTCACGGAGATTAAATAGGCTAAGTGGGCAGACAGGGGGCCACCAGGTGTCCAGGCGCCCTGGTGGCGCGACCAAGCCCTAGGTCGTGCCACCTGGCCGCCTGGGCACGAGGTGGGGCCCCTCTGGCCCTAGTTCGGGGTTCCGGAAGCTTCCGTTGCGCTGATTTTTTATCTGATTTTTCCAGGATTTTTGGAGCACTTTTAATATGGGGGAAAACTGAAATAGAAAAACAGCAGAAAACAAGAACTGGCACTGTGGTGCACTGAGTTAATAAGTTAGTCCAAATATGATAAAAATTGTATGAAAGTGTATCTAGAACATAGCAATATCACACAAAACATGCATGGAGGAAGCAGAAATTATAGATACGTTTCGGACGTATCAAGGACCAATATGCCTTTGCATTCTTCAAGTAGCAAGAGTTTGTAGGATACATGTCCAAGCTTTTTCAGCTTTCTGAAGGGACCATACCATAGCCATGTCAAACTGAAACTACATTTAGCATTCTGCAGAAGTAAACATGTCTAGAGCATTGCAGCTTCAGTGTTAAACTAAATTTAGCATTCTACAGTTTCTGAATATTTGCATTGCAGATTATATTGCCAGTTTGAATGGGAGTGTACACAAGCATAGTTTCGGAAACTTTGGCCTCTTTTACCATACTGAAGTGAGTCAATCATTAATTCAGAAGATGTACAAGGATGGATTACACAAGACAATAGGTGATCACATGACCTAATCTACTAATAGAAACATGACCTTGACATACACATTTTACACACAAGTAGGTGATGACAAAACTGAGTGTCCTTCTATGAGTGCCATGGTGTCTGCAACTAGCTGAGTATCGCAAGATAGGGCAATAGGTAGCCTTCCTTCGTTCTCACGACGGTCCTTGTGTAAGTGTGGGAGCTTGAAGTTATTCCTTCCTTTGTCTTTCATGATCTCAACCAAAACCGCCTGAAGAGTCAAGAAACTTCTAAACAATTTGTCGGGCTCATAGTTTTGAAATTCTTCTTCCACGCCTTCCACCAATTTTTTGATATATTTTGGTGTCTGACGATATGTCAAGGACTGCATTGAGTTGAAGATTGACAGATCTAAAATATTCGTCTCGGGACTGTTTGGCGGTTGCTGCAACAGCCTAATATCAAGATCAGTTTGTTCTACAGCATCTTGAAAGATCTAATCGGTGGGCTGAACGTGCGGTTTAGCATTATCTTATTGGATGAAGATGGTTCTTCTATAGTCTTTGTAAGGCCCGATATGCGATACTGTTCCAGATCTAGATGTTTCCATCCAGATCCGGGGACGAAGCACGTATCGGTCCCACCGCGACATATGACAATGCCATATGCCCCGGATTTCCAACATGATATCACAATATTACAACTACATGGATACAACATCTCATACAAGTCGGCATACAACTGCCTTAATTCATTACATCAACGAAAGATACATGTCTGATTACAGACTACATTCAAATGCCTAGTGGCAAAGGTAAAACACACCATTCCCGTAACCGCATGGGTCCAGGCTCTCCGCCGGGATCCACCTAACTAGTCGTCGTCGAGTCTTCGTGGAGGCGTCCAGAAGAAGGGTCGTCGAGCTCCTCTGAAGTCCAAGATCATTTGCATAACGTGCGTAAAAGAGAAAATAAAGAGGTGAGATATATTAAAAGTATTGTAACTAACTTCTCACAGGTAAGATGGGGGTAGTGGTGAGGTTGCAGACGCACTAGCAATATATGAGTGGCTAACGATCTATTTTAGAGTAAGATGAGAACCAAGCATTCGATGAGGAATCGCCTCCAATAAGTCTTGCTATCAACTACTTACGCAATCATAACACCTATCCTATCCTTGTCCACCTCTTCGCATTCCGACAAAGAAGAAGCAGTCAATGCACACACACATTGCTCAAAATATATTAATATTATCTCAGTTGTTGTTTTCTATGAACAAGGAGTAGGTCTCAAGTCGTCCATAACCGTGGACACGGCTTCTCAAAAATATTTAACCGTACAGGGGTGTACCAACTGCCCATTACAAGGCTCCGCACGCACGCCCATCTCTCTCAGTTGCTACCCATCACAGGCAACCATTTTATGATTTACTTCCGAGAGATCCAAAACGACAAGTCCCTCTAGCTAAAAAAGAACAAATCCGGGTGGCCCCCGGGGAGTCGACACACAATCCAAAAGCCGGTCACGCTCTCGGATCGGACTCTTCCGTCTGGCCAAGGTCGAGGTAACTGATCCCCTCACATGTGGGCAGCCCCCTAGCTCACCAGTGTGGACCAACAGAGAAACCATGTCTCCGCTGGCCCGGGTAATTTTTAAGATTATCTGCTAGGAGCGACCCGACAGACACACACACGGTTTTCAAATGGTAAATCAGCTTGGGCCACCACTAGAAATGTTTGAAGCTAGATAGGTAAGAAAAGGGGACCCCATAAAATCCCACACGCGGTTAGGCACGCTCAGTCTTAAAACCAATACCCGGAACTCGGGTCCTAGGTGACTCGAATGGAACAAAGCGTCGGGGCGGGATAGCCTAGACCTTCCATCCTTCGTCGAATATAGTCAACATTATAATAATCATATCATCCACAATAAAATATAATAGTGTGATAGCCCAATCCAAGGAGTAACAGGATAACAGTTGATAACATCCTAGCATACATACTAAGCAGTGGTGGACCAGCGAGCAATACTAACATAGCTGAACAAGGTTTGCTGGGATGTGGAGGACATGGCTGTTTGGGTTTATTTGAGAGGCATGAAAATGAATTGGTAGGATCAAGAAATCGTTCTATCCTACACCTAGGCGCGAGTGAGATGAAATTTATAAGAATGATATATGCTCCCCCTTACCTAATGAGAAGACGAGACCGAAGGTGTAGTCGATCGCAAGCTCGCGTCATCTCTGAGAGGTACCCGCGGAAGCACACAAGAAGGAAACACTGTAAAAGGCAATCAACGAGCAAGCATCTATTACTACGAAGCAATCACGAGCAAGCATCAACAAGGAGACAACACGGGACAACGCACCGCGGTATCGCATCTATCGTCGAGAGCGGTTACTAGCAGGTTAAGTGGAGTACTCGTCACACACGACGATACCGCACATTTAGAATGGTTCGAGTTGTCTAGCTACACAACATGAGCAAAGGTTATTAACATGGCATCTCACTCAAGCATGGCATATCACACCAACATGGCAAGAGGTGAATCATAAATAAACTATCTAATCTAGTCACTTTAAGTGGGGGGTAAAACATATACATGCAACTATTACGGACCCCACGATAATTATTGCATTTGGTACTGTTATGCTCTAAACAATATTTTATATTTGTTAACAGCAGAAAACAATAGCATGAACACAATCTACATGAAATTCTAACCAAGTTACATGTAAGAAACATTTTATTCGGAGCAACGGTTAAAAAGTTACGGCCTATTACATTTACAGTGGCATGCAGTGTAAATAACAGTAAAACAGCAAGTTAATAAGTTCAAACATGGCAAAGGAGCATATTTTACTAAACTAGACAAAATTCTAAGCAAGTTTCATGTTAAGATCGTCGCAATCCGATCTACGGTCTAAAAGATATAAGCCTCGGAAAAAATAGCAATACAATCTGCCTAGGAAAAAAAATAGAACAACGGGCCAAATCTTCCCTACTCGGGCCTAAACAGAGGCGGCGTTAGATATTAAAACTCGCACGCAGGCGCTACAAACTACTCGGGCCGGCTCAACACAAACAGGAAAAAAAGGTAAATAAAAGAAAGGTTGGCTCACCTCGCTGGGCCTGGCCCAGTTTGAGGGCGTAGGAGAGAGATAGCATGGCCTCGCCATGGGCGCGAGGAGGCGCCAGACCAAGGCGCGGGAGATGGGCCGCTTGGGGCAGCACCCGTGTTGGGCCGCCGGGGCGCACCTGGCCCACGCGGGCGGTTCATGGCTGGCGGCAGAGCATTCGACCGGATCGGGGAGGGGCTCGGCTTGCAGCGGCCTGTCGACGGCGGACGTCGGTGACCTCCGGTGAGGTCCAGCGGGGAGGGGACGATGCGCGGAAAAGGCAGGGGCACGCGGATCCGGTCATGGCGGAGGGCAGGATGCTGACAGCGGCTTCCGGCGAGTAGATCGGGCGGCGGCGCGGGGAGAGCTCCGCCTCGGGCGTTCATGGCGGCTTCCTGGAGAGAAGCAGAGAGACGAGAGGGAGATGAGAGAAACGAAGGGGAGAAGAGGAGGGTGCGCGGGCGCGGGCTGGGCGCCGAACCTGGGCACCGACGGCCGCGCGGCGGCTCTCTGTCCACGGCAAGGCTCAGACGCGGCGGCAGCGCAACGCGGGTCTCCTCGGCCCGGGTCGGGCCCGGTGGCGTGGATCAAGGCCCTGCGGGGCCCAATTCGAGGTGGAGGCTAGTTGGGGGCTTCGTGGCTCCATCTGGACCATCCACGAGCAGATCCGAAGGCTAGGAAGAGGAGATGGCTAGTGACGAGGGGGTGACCCCACGACTCCTGCATGAAAGGCTACCTGGTGCGTATGAAGACAGAAGGGCCGCTAGGAAGCTACGACAAGCCCACGATTGGCCCAACCAGGCACCGACGTAGGAGTCCGCGACTAACATGGAAGGTGCAACTTGGCGTACAAGGCAAATACTAGAACTAGGAAATCATCTCTGTAACCTAGTACGGACTCCCTGCGACCTAGCCTAATATATAAGGGCTGGGAGGGGAGACATCCAGGATAACTCAATACGCATCTACTCATCTGTTCTTGCGAGAACTCTCCTTGGCCTCTATTGTAATCGCCCCCTCAAGAAATAATACCGAGCAGGAAGTGCTTCTTCTGTTAGCAGAAGAGTATCGTCAAACCTGTGTCTATCTCTATGACTAACCTAGGGTCCCTGACCATGGGATTTGCCGGGGTTGATCCCCGTCAATTGGCGCCGTCTGTGGGAACTACACAGGTTGGAATCACGATCTCGGCGGTCCCGCCCTCAGCAGATCAAGACTCGAGGACTAGAACCAGATCTAGCCCGCTCGAGGAATTCAAGATCACCACAAGCGTCTCCATCATCTCGTCAAGACCATCTAGCCTGCAGCCGAGCCAAGTCCAGCACCTCGACGACTGTCAGATCCATCGCCGACGGAAAAGAACTCGACGATCCAGAAGACAAGCACGAGGACTCTACTCAAGAACCCTACTCGACGAGTCGCAGCGCGCGGCCGAAGACTTGCTAATCAGTCGACAACCCGCCGCCGCCCGGACTCCCACCACACGCCAAGATAGCGACTCTGAAACCCAGATCGGAGAGTACTACGACCCAGATCGAAGGCCAGACGAATTTGCCAACTTCATCTTAAGCCAATCACTCAGCGACGGGATATAAATTGATCCAAGATTCCATAGCTGAGCGGAAGACCACTCGCAGATCTTCCTCGAGGAGAAGGCACGCTGGCTCCAGCAAACTCACAGCCAAAGAGCAACTGGAAGGACCTTGCGCGATCCACTATTTTGAAGACAGTCGAGGACATCTCAGAGCAAGCCACACACTAGGAGATTGCCGCCTATTCGCCGAACTCTCCAACATTCTCAAGGAGGAGCGCGAAGCCAAACGCACTCGAAGAAGCGCGCAGTCGCCCGCACCAACTACATAAGAGCAATACCCCGCGTCCCAGGGACGAGTCTGCATGATCCAAGAAGGAAGACCTCCGAAAGCAAAGCAAGATGCCTACACCTTGCAGGCCGAAGCAGCCGAAGACCTAAAGATAACTGAAACCTACCAACTGAACGGCGCCGAGACCAGCATCACTTTCTCACAGAGCGACCATCCGCCCGCAGTCCCGAGGCCTGGACACGCAACCTTGGTCCTCGAAGCATAGATCGGAGGTTATGACATGGACAGAGTCTTCATGGACGGAGGCAGCAGGCTAAACATAATCTTTGCCAGCACCCTACGCAAGATGTTAATCCCACTATCAGTTTGGAAGAAGTCAGGCACCACAATATACGACGTAGTTCCGGGCAAAGCAGCCACCTCCATCGGAACAATACAGCTTGATGTGGTCTTTGGCAGCAAGCGCAACTTCGCAAAGCAAGCGCTCGAGTTCGAAGTGCTCGACTGGCAGTCGCAGTATCATGCCATACTCGGGCGACCAGCGTTCGCAAAGTTCATGGCGGTTCCACACTACGCATACCTCAAGCTCAAGATGCTAGGACCCGCAGGAATCATCACAGTCAAAGGAAGCTTCACCAAATCGGACCAGTGCGACCGCGACTTCCAAAAAGTCTTTGATACATTTGGAGCCCAGCAACAGCTCAAAGAAATAGCCATGGTGACGGACAAAAGCATATTCCCGCTAGCAAACCGAAGCGAGACAAAAGAATTTGGCCACGACTTCAACATCGACAGCGACACAATCACATACCAAGTCCACCCAATAGACCCGGTGAAGACGGTTTGCGTGTATGCCCACCATCCAGAAGAGCAAGAAACCGCACTCATAACCTTCCTTCGCGAAGAGTAGAAAATTTTCGCCTGGTGCCCAGCCGACATGCCCGGAATACCACGAGAATTTGCATAACACGCGCTCCACATCAAGCCAAACACCAAGCCAGTAAAGCAGGCGCTGCGACGATTCTTAGAACCTAAGCATAGAGCAATCGGAGAAGAAGTCAACCGACTACTCGACGCACAGTTCATCCGAGAGAAGAAGAAAGCAACATGGATAGCAAACCCAGTCCTAGTCCCTAAAAAGGACACCGAGGTACTGTGGATGTGCGTCGACTATGGGCCTATCAACAAGCACTGCCCAAAAGACCACTTCCCCCTGCCAAGAATCGATCAGATAATAGACTCCACAGCACGATGCGACCTCCTCTCCTTCCTCGACGCATACTCAGGATATAATCACATCAGGATGAAAGAAGAAGACGAAGAGCACACCTCGTTCATCACCCGCTACGGGGTATTCTTCTGCCAAACAATGCCTTTTGGCCTCAAAAACGCGGGGGCCACGTACCAGCGGATGATGCAAGCGTGTCTGAGAGACCAGATCGGCAGGAACGTCCAGGTCTACGTGGACAACATCGTCATCAAAACCTATAGCGCAAACACGCTACTAGATGACCTCCGCGAGACATTCGCGGCCCTCAACAAGTACAGGATCAAGATCAACCCCAAAAAATGTGTGTTCGGCGTCCCAGCCGGAAAACTACTCGGGTACATGGTCTCTTCCCGAGGAATCGAAGCAAACCCTGAAAAGTTCCAAGCAATCGCCAAGATGCAAAGGCAACCCAACATCAGAGGAGTACAGCAGCTCACGGGAAAGCTCGCAGCACTGAGCCGCTTCATCAGCAGATTGGGTGAAAGGACATTGCCATTCTACAAGCTGCTGAGAAAGGGAGAAAAATTCGAGTGGACCGAGGAAGCAAGCAACGCATTTGCAGACTTAAAGAAAACCCTCTCGACCCCACCAATCTTGGCGGTGCCTAAATAAAGGGAAAAGTTGTATCTCTACATAGCAGCACGCAGCAGTGTTGTGAGCACAGTACTTGTCGTCGAGCGGACAGAAGAAGGCAAAATTCAAAGCATCCAAAGACCAATCTACTACCTCAGCACGCTACTCACGAGGCCACAACAGCGGTACCCACACTACCAGAAGCTCCTGCTCGCCATCATCATGACCTCAAGGAAAGTATCGCACTACTTCGACGAACACTCCATCACAATCGGGAGCAGCGCACCACTCGCGGACATCCTCAACAACCCCGGAGCGACCGGTCGAGTCGCTGAGTGGAACATGGAGCTCAGCCCATGAGACCTGCAGTTCAAACACCCGACAGCAATCAAAGCCCAAGTACTCCCAGATTTCCTGGTCGAGTGGGAAAAAGTCCAAACACCAGGTCCCCCAGACCTATCCAACTCATGGACGATGTACTTCGACGGATCCAAAAGACAGCAAGGAGCCGGAGCAGGCGTCGTCCTAGTCTCCCCCAAAGGAACGAAGCTCAAATACATCCTAAAGATCAACTTCAGCAACGCCTCCAACAACGAAGCAGAGTACAAGGCACTATTTCACGGCATGCGCATGGCAAAAACTTGCGGTGCCACTCGCCTATCGATCTACGACGACTCCAACCTCGTCGTCCAGCAAGCGATGAGAGACTGTAACGCAGTCGCAGACAACATGGCAGCCTACCAGAAGCTCTATAACACGCTAGAGGGAGGATTCGATGGTTGCGAGTTAAACTACATTCCCAGAGAAAATAACACAAAGGCCGACGAACTCGCAAACATCGGATCGACACGAGGATCAATACCCCCAGGCGTCTTCCTCGAGAGCATCAATCAGAGATCAATAAAAGCAAAGCCAGCGAAACCCAAGGTAGTCCCAGAAGAAGACGACACAAATGAACCAGCACAGGTGGCAGCAACGAGCGCAGATGACGATACAAACAATCAAGCAATCGAAGTCGAAGTACCAGCAGCACTCGAAGACCCAGCCTGGGCAAGGCCCTTCCTTCGATTCCTAGTCGAAGGCACTTTACCACAAGATGTCGCAGAAGCACGGCGCATCAGTCGACGATCTAAAGCATTCACAGTAATCAACGGAAAACTCTACAGGCGCAGCATCTCTCAGGTCCTCCAAAAGTGTATAGACAAAGAAGACGGCAAAGCCCTACTGCTCGAGATTCACAAAGGCACCTGCGGACATCATGCCAGCAGTCGAGCACTCGTGGCGAAAGCCTTTCGAGCAGGTCTCTACTGTCCAACCGCTATGAGAAATGCAGAGGACATCATACGACATTGCATCGCCTGCCAAAAGTTCGCTAGCAGGCCGCACGCCCCAGCATCGGAACTCAAAACAATACCATTATCATGGCCATTTGCCACATGGGGACTCGACATGGTGGGCCCACTGAAGAAATCATCAAAAGGAGGATGAACACACCTACTAGTTGCGGTAGACAAGTTCACCAAATGGATTGAATAAGTACCAATCACCAGCTCAACAGCCCTCACGGCAGTCAACTTCATCAAGTCAATCCTCTTCAGATTCGGGGTACCACACAACATCATCACAGACAACGGTACAAACTTCACAGCAGCAGAGTTCCAAAACTTCTGTCAGGAGCTGGGCATCAAAATCAACTACGCATCAGTCGCACACCCGCAGTCCAATGGCCAGGTGGAAAAAGCAAACGGCCTAGTATGCGGAGGAATAAAGAAGCGACTCCTAGCACCACTAGAACAAGCCGCAGGCAACTGGGTAGAAGAGCTCCCCGCAGTTCTATGGAACTTCGCACCGCCCCAAACAACTCGACCCAGTACACACCCTTCTTCTTGGTATACGGGGCAGAAGTAGTGCTGCCGCACGACTTAAAATTCGGAGCCCCTAGAATCTCAGGGTACGAAGAGGAAGAGGCATAAGAAGCACTGCAGCACGACAAAGACATAGCAGACGAAGCTCGGGACACAACTATCGCAAGATCTAAAGGATACCAGGACAAATTATGCACATATCAAAGCAGTCGCCTACGGATTAGAACGTTCAACAAAGGAGACCTTGTGCTACCTCTGATACAGGAAAAAGTGCACAAACTTGCCCCACAATGGGAAGGGTCGTTCATCATCTCAGAAGTCATCGAAGGAGGATCATACAGATTGAAGAATCCAAAGACCAATGAGGACGTGGGAAATCCATGGAATGTAGCGAACCTACACCTGTTCTACCCATAGTCCTCTTGGCACTATCAAGACATCAGCAGCAGCACCGATCGGCAACTCATGTAAATTTTGAAGGAATAAAACAATGTTGCCAAAGCATCTTACTCAAAAGCACTCGGGGGCTCGAGTCGAAACTCTCCCCGAGAGACGATGTCTTCGCTAAACGCGACCTTCACTTAAAAACACTCGGGGGCTCGAGTCAAAACTCCCCCCGAGAGACGCTATCTTCGCTAAACGCGACTTTTACTTAAAAGCACTCAGGGGCTCGAGTCGAAACTCCCCCCGAGAGAAGCTATCTTCGCTAAACGCGACTTTTACTTAAAAGCACTAGGGGGCTCGAGTCAAAACTCCCCCCGAGAGACGCTATCTTCGCTAAACGCAACCTTCACCTAAAAGCACTCGGGGGCTCGAGTAAAAACTCCCCCCGAGAGACGCTATCTTCGCTAAACGCGGTCTTTACTTAAAAGCACTCGGGGACTTGAGTCGAAACTCCCCCCGAGAGACGCTATTCTCGCCAAAAACACGATCTTATCTACAAAAGATTGGGAGGAAAGAACGGAAGACTCTCGCCAAAAAACAAAAGTTCCGACAAAACAAATAGCATCGAAAAGCGCACGGTTCTTTAGTCTTCACTTGATCGCAAGCGATCACCTAAAGACTCGGGGGCTAATCCCATCGGGAGCGCTGGCGCGCACCCGATCAAAAGTTGGAAAAAATAAAAAAACAGCTACAAACCAGTGAGACAAAAATTCATAAAGCATGCGCTCGATTCTACAAATCAAACGCAGCCTCGGGGGGCTACTCCCATCGGGAGCGCTGGCGCGCACCCGAGAAGACATTTTCATTGCAAAGGAGCCAAAGACATTCAAAGGAGTCGAAGACATTCATCTCATTACAACAGAGTCGAAGACAGTCATCTCATTACAAAGGAGTCGAAGACATTCATCTCATTACAACAGAGTCGAAGACATTCATCTCAATACAAAGGATTCGAAGACACTCATATCATTACAAAGGAGTCGAAGACACTCATATCATTACAAAGGAGTCGAAGACACTCATAGCATTACAAAGGAGTCGAAGACATTCATTTCATTACAAAGAAGTCGAAACGACAGTTGTCACTACAGAAAGACCCGCAGAACTGCAAGATGGGTTACGCTCAACTTCTACATGTGTGCTCATGCTGAGATAATTGGCACTTTCGTGCCACAACCCGACGGGCATCACCACAGACAAAGTAGCAACTCAGCCGGTGAAGAAGAAGCTCGCCGTCCTCCAGTTCTACAAGGTGCCTTGCCTACTGACGCAGCCGCTTGATGACCGATTTGACGTCCAGCTCTTCCTTAGAACTAGAAGAGAAAACACCATTGCCAGAGAGATCAGCCGAAGATGAAGACACAGGAGAAGCAAACAAACCACCACTCGAGCCATCGGAATCGTCGCTGCTTGTTTCCCCACAGTATGGATCCAGACGGTTGCCACCAGCATCAAAAGCGCGGATAATAACAGTATCTTCGCCGTCAAAATGACAACAAAGGCTATCTCCGCCGCGCATATTCAACTGACGAGAAAACGCCCTCCAGCCAAGCCCAAGGAAAATCAAGGATGAACTATCAGTCTCCAGCTCCACCCAGGAAGAAGAACGAGCACATCCGTGAAGATGGAACCAGAAGCCCCTCAAGTTAAGCTCAGAAGCAGTGGAGGCAAACGAGAGAGGAAGAGGAATTCGGGCAGCATTCCGATTAAGAACACGCAAAAGAAAGTCATGGCGCCAAAAACCCTCCTCCATGGAGGAAGAAGAAGAAGGCACCAACGTGGTACCATGGCATCCACCTCGTGAAGAATGAGGCGTGCGGCCACCACGGCCACGGCCTTGCCCAGCCACACCTCTACCACGCTTGGGCGCCATAAGAAGAAGAAGAAGAAGAGAAAGATGCGAAGAATGGATGCCAAGGACAGGCAACCATAGGAAGTATTTATAGCGCAATACAAGGGAAAACCAGGAAAACACGCGGAAGCTCAGGCGGCGCCATCATTGCATCAAAGACCGCTGGGCCGGGTGTTACGAATTCCAAGGAAAAGATGCCTTCACACGGTCAGCATTATTTACAGGACGCGTCAAATCTCGCCGGTTTCCCATACGAAGCCTTGGAAACCCAACGGGCAACAGGAAGCAGGACGTCCAAACCATCATTATGATGGTACAGAAGACGCGACGGATCAAGAAATCAAACATCATCACAGGTCATCAAACAGCATAACAATGCATGTCAGCACGGCATCTCAAGTGGGACGGATCAAGATACAAACAGTTGTCCAAAAAACCAAAAGATTCCAAAAGCCAGCTAAACGTCCAAATTTTCTGACTCCACAAAATTCTTACTCCCATCGGGAGTACCTTTATTCGAGTTCAGGTGCTCCCTCACCCCGAAGGCAAAATGTGCTCGAGTGATCACTCGCACCAGAAGAAAAAAAAACATACTCTCAGTGTTCGGCCCTCACCCCGAAAGCAGTAAAGCATTCGAGTGACTACTCGCAAAAGAGACTCAGCAATTCAACAAACATGACTTACTCGCACACTCGACGACATTCCGGGTGGGTGCTTTCTTATTTTCCTCGCCTGAGTTCATTACAACACTCCGCGATTTACTGCTAAAACAGTTCACTTGATTGTTTATTCCAAGTGGGTGCATCGCTAACCAGGCTCCGTGCCTCTACAAAAACAACTATGCCTGGGCTACGACACACTGTACCCAGATGCCACGCAAGCTCAGCGTGTAGGTAAGACCCCGCTGCGCAGAACGACCGGGCCGGGACTTGCCGCAGAGCGATTTCACTCCCGACCTTTTCCATGCGCTCGCATGATAGAAAGAGCTGAGCGGACGCGCTCAGGCTATGTGCTTAGACTGGCAGCAATTGATCATATAAGACCTGCAGCGGCATGACTTTGCTTGACACCGGTCGTTCCAAGTTCATGTCGAGGGACGTGAGATTGATTGGGCTACTGTGGTATTTGTCACTAGCACAATTCACCAAGGCTCGACCAGTCGACTCCTTGGGCCCTTTCAGCTTAGCAATCCCTCGAAACGGATATTGTCATGGCTCAAAACTGCCAGCGACCCGTGGCGATTCCACGCTTGCAAAAAATAAAGCGCAGATGAATTCGAGCCCCTGCGCGACTCTTCGAGTCCCCCAGGCACTCGGGGGCTACTGACGAGGGGGTGACCCCACGACTCCAGCATGAAAGGCTACCTGGTGCGTATGAAGACAGAAGGCCCGTTGGGAAGCTACGACAAGCCCACGATTGGCCCAACCAGGCACCGACGTAGGAGTCCGCGACTAAAATGGAAGGTGCAACTTGGCGTACAAGGCAAAGACTAGAACTAGGAAACCATCTCTGTAACCTAGTATGGACTCCCTGCGACCTAGCCTAATATATAAAGGCTGGGAGGGGAGACATCCAGGACAACTCAATACGCATCTACTCATCTAGCCTTGCGATAACTCGCCTTGGCCTCCATTGTAATCGCCCCCTCAAGAAATAATATCGAGCAAGAAGTGCTTCTCCTGTTAGTCGACGAGTATCGTCCAACTTGTGTCTATCTCTATGACTAACCCAGGGTCCCTGACCATGGGATTTGCCGGGGTTGATCCCCGTTAGTTAGGGTTTCGGGGTTGGAGGCTGTGGGGAGGCAGATCTGAGATAGATCAGGGGGGTGGCTGCAATTTTCCAGGGGGGAAACCCCAATGCTATGAGGGAAGGTGAGGGGTCCTTATATAGGCTAGTTGGTCTGGCGGATGACAAAAATACCCCCGTTTATATCCCGCATCCTACGTCGCACGTTTATGACTGCCGAGGCTCCGTACAGACTCTGATTCAAATGAAATCTCGAACCACACGCTCAGCGCGGCACGCCTGTCGATTCTACCTCACTTCGATAATGTTCTGAGAACATTTTCCGGTACCCAATAAAATAACCCATTTAATTATTAAATGGGGTTTTTTTGTTCCGTTGGCTACGGCTGGTCTTGTGCGGGTTTTCGCGACGGTGATCGGGTGAAACCCGGTGTCGCAAAGGTCGAGTGTTAGAGTGGCAAGGGCCGGTCTCCGTCCGGTACGAGATAAGAGGGGGAAAATAATCGTCGATCAATAAATCGGGGATGCAAACACTGCAAACAAAACAGGCAATCAACCAATTCACACCGAAAACAAAAAAATTAATTTTTGTGAAATATGGGTTGTTACAATACAACACCACCAACAAGGAATCTCGTCCCGAGATCCAGGACGATCCGGGGGAGAGGGGAAGGGGGAGAGAAAAGAGTCAACGATCTTCAACACCGCCAACAAGGGACTCTGCTCCGTTTCGAACAACGAACTCCGTCAAGAGATTTTTCCGCAGAGAGACGACATCGTCGGAAAAACAAAACCGTCAGCGTCAAGAGGGAGAACGACAATGAAAGCTGGATCAAAGGACCGTGCTTTTTGATGCAAGTCGTGAAAACACTTGGCAAAAGGTTGGAGGGAAACGGGTGACCAAGATGTACACCACAGTTGGAAGTCTAAAGGTACTACCGGATATCCCAAACCTGAGATCGGAATCGAGACAATACGCTGCAAGCAAGGCATTGTAACGATTTCGATACTCCACACTCTCGAGATCCTAAAGTTTGATAGTGGATAAGGCGAGAATTAAATCATTTACAACACTTGTCCTGACCAGAGCAAGGGTAAGGAGTAAAAATATTCCTGCTCTCCGATAACTAACTTAGTAACTACAAAATAGTTTTTGTCTAGACTCGACTTCGACCAGAAAAAGGATCCTACGGTTGGTAAGGCTCTGATACCAAGTTGTAAGTCCCGATATGCGGTACTGTTTCAGATCTAGATGTTTCCATCTAGATCCGGGGACGAAGCACATATCGGTCCCACCACGACATATGACAATGCCATAGGCCCCGGATTTCCGACATGATATCACAACATTACAGCTACATGGATACAACATATCATACAAGTCGGCATACAACTGCCTTAATTCATTACATCAGCGGAAGTTACATGTCTGAGTACAGACTACATTCAAATGCCTAGTGGCAAAGGTAAAACATACCATTCCCGTAACCGCACGAGTCCAGGCTCTCCGCCGGGATCCACCTAACTAGTCGTCGTCGAGTCTTCGTGGAGGCGTCCAAAAGAAGGGTCGTCGAGATCCTCTGAAGTCCAAGATCGTTTGCATAACGTGCGTAAAAGCGAAAAGAAAGAGGTGAGCTATATCAAAAGTCTTGTAACTAACTTCTCACGGGTAAGAAGGGGGTAGTGGTGAGGTTGCAGACACACTAGCAATATATGAGTGGCTAACGGTCTATTTTAGAGTAAGATGAGAACCAAGCATTCGAGGAGGAATCGCCTCCAATAAGTCTTACTATCAACTACTTACGCAATCATAACACCTATCCTATCCTTGTCCACCTCTTCGCATCGCGACGAAGAAGAAGCGGTCAAGGCACACACACACATTGCTCAAATTATATTAAGATTATCTCAGTTGTTGTTGTCTATGAACAAGGAGTAGGTCTCAAGTCATCCATAAATGCGGACACGGCTTCTCGAAAAGATTTAACCCTACAGGGGTGTACCAACTTCCCATTACAAGGCTCCGCACGCACGCCCATCTCTCTCAGTTGCTACCCATCACAGGCAACCATTTTATGATTTACTTCCGAGAGATCCGAAATGACAAGTCCCTCTAGCTAAAAAAGAACAAATCCGGGTGGCCCCCGGGGAGTCGACACCCAATCCAAAAGCCGGTCACGCTCTCGGATCGGACTCTTCCGTCTGGCCAAGGTCGAGGTAACTGATCCCCTCACATGTGGGCAGCCCCCTAGCTCACCAGTGTGGACCAACAGAGAAACCATGTCTCCGCTGGCCCGGGTAATTTTTAAGATTATCTGCTAGGAGCGACCCGACAGACACACACACGGTTTTCAAATGGTAAATCATCTTGGGGCACCACTAGAAATGTTTGAAGCTAGATAGTTAAGAAAAGGGGACCCCATAAAATCACACACGCGGTTAGGCACGCTCAGTCTTAAAACCAATACCCGGAACTCGTGTCCTAGGTGACTCGAATGGAACAAAGCGTCGGGGCGGGATAGCCTAGACCTTCCATCCTTCGTCGAATATAGTCAACATTATAATAATCATATCATCCACAATAAAATATAATAGTGTGATAGCCCAATCCAAGGAGTAACAGGATAACAATTGATAACATCCTAGCATACATACTAAGCAGTGGTGGACCAGCGAGCAATACTAACATAGCCGAACAAGGTTTGCTGGGATAACCACTGCGAGTGAGATGAAATTTATAAGAATGATATATGCTCCCCCTTACCTAATGAGAAGACGAGACCGAAGGTGTAGTCGATCGCAAGCTCGCGTCATCTCCGAGAGGTACCCGCGGAAGCACACAAGAAGGAAACACTGTAAAAGGCAATCAACGAGCAAGCATCTATTACTACGAAGCAATCACGAGCAAGCATCAACAAGGAGACAACACGGGACAACGCACCGCGGTATCGCATCTATCGTCGAGAGCGGTTACTAGCAGGTTAAGTGGAGTACTCGTCACACACGATGATACCGCACATTTAGAATGGTTCGAGTTGCTTAGCTACACAACATAAGCAAAGGTTATTAACATGGTATCTCAATCAAGCATGGCATATCACACCAACATGGCAAGAGGTGAAGCATAAATAAACTATCTAATCTAGTCACTTTAAGTGGGGGGTACAACCTATACATGGCAACTATTACGAACCCCACGATAATTATTGCATTTGGTACTGTTATGCTCTAAAAAATATTTTATATTTGTTAACAGCATCAACAATAGCATAAACACAATCTACATGAAATTCTAACCAAGTTACATGTAAGAAACATTTTATTCGGAGCAACGGTTAAAAGTTATGGCCTATTATATTTACAGTGGCATGCAGTTTAAATAACAGTAAAACAGCAAGTTAACAAGTTCAAACATGGCAAAGGAGCACATTTTATTAAACTAGACAAAACTCTAAGCAAGTTTCATGTTAAGATCATCGCAATCCGATCTACAGTCTAAAAGATATAAGCCTCGGAAAAACATAGCAATACAATCTGCCCAGGAAAAAAATAGAACAACGGGCCGAATCTTCCCTACTCGGGCCTAAGCAGAGGCGGCACTAGATTTGAAAACTCGCACGCACGTGCTACAAACTACTCGGGCCGACCACCCACAAACAGGAAAAAAAGGTAAATAAAAAAATAGGTTGGCTCACCTCGCTGGGCCTGGCCCAGTTTGAGGGCGTAGGCGAGAGATAGCATGGCCTCGCCATGGGCGCGAGCAGGCGGCAGACCAAGGCGCGGGTGTAACAGCCCAGATTTCACAAAATTAAAAAATTTTGTTTTCGGCGTGAATTGTTTGATTGTCTGATTTGTTTGCGGTGTTTGCATCCCCGATTTATCGATCGGCGGTTATTTTTCCCCCTCTTATCTCATATCGGACAGAGCCAGACCCTTGCCACCCTGACACTCGACATTTGCGACACCGGGTTTCACCTGATCACCGTCGCGAAAACCGCACGAGACCAGCCGCAACCAACGGAACGAAAACCCCGTTTAAATAATTAAACGGGATATTTTTATAGCGCGCCGGAAAGTGTTTTCCGAACGGTTCCAACGCGAGGTGAACGCCGCCGGCTCAACGCACTGATCGCGCAGTTCGAAGTTTTACCCGAATCGGAGGTACTGCGGACCCCCGGCGGTCAGACACGTGAGCACCGCGCGCGCGAGAGAAAAATCGGCGATGTTTTTGCAAACTGCCAGCCACCGGGGCTATATAAAGACCACCACCCCACATAGGGTTCCCCTAAGCACCTAGGCAGCCCCTATCCTCCCAGATCTGGAAAATCCCCCCCCCCATTTTCGCATTTTTAGCCCAATTTCAGTCAAACCCTAGCCCTTGCGGATCTGGACCGTCAGATCGGCCGATCCAACGGCCCAGATCGGCTCCACCACCCACCTCTCTCTCTCCTCTCTCCCTCCACGTCGTCTCCTCCCGTGGGCTCCCTATGGCCGCGCCGCCCGCGCTCCGGCAGGCTGGCCGGCGAGCCGCCGCCGCCCGACCACCTCTCCTCTCTCCTCGCCTCCCCTTCTCCCCTTCCCACTCGCCCTCACCTCCCTCCTCCTCTCGCACGCAGGGTCGCCGCCGACCAGGAGGCTGCGCGGACGCCGCCATGGCTCTGCGGCCAGGAGCTCGGGCCGCCTCGCCCCTGCCACGCCACGGCTCCGGCCACCCTCGAAGCCCAAGCCGTCCATCGTCCTCACCTCCGTCTGCGCCTGACCCAGCACTCCTCGCCTCGCCGGAGACCTCCCCGCCTCGCCGGTGTACCAGCCGCCACCGCCGCGTGCGGTTCCATCTGGTGCACGAGCCGGCCGTCGCCACCACGTGGGCCGCGCAGCGCCCACGGCCCAAGTCCAGTGCAACCGGCCTCATGGGCCTCGGCCCAGCAGGGTGAGCGTCCCAGCCCCTTTTTTCGTTGTTTTTTTTCTGTTGGGCCTAGTAGATTCGGCCCGTGTAGTTTTTTTTTCTGCTAGGTTTTTTTTTATTAATTGAAGATTGTATTGTTTTTATTGCGGTAGCTATATCTTTTAACCGGTAACTCCGTTGGAGAAGCTTTCTACATGAAAGTTGCTCCGTTTTGCGCGTAGATTATTAAAATGTTGTTTGTTGCCATGTTTGAATCTGTTTACATGTTGTTTACCTGCTAATTACACTGCTTGCCACTGTAAACTGTAATTGCAATAACTTTTTAACTGTTGCTCTGTTTAAAATGTTTCTTATATGTAACTTGACTAGAATTGCATGTAGATTGTGTTTATGTTGTTCTTGCTTGCTAAATAAAATAATAAAATATGTTTAGGGGAAAAACAGTACCAGATGTAATAGATATCGTGGGGTCCGCAATAGTTGCCATGTCTAGGATTTCACCCCACTTAAATTGACTAGCTTAGGTAGTTTATTTATGCTTCACATCTTGCCATGTTTGTGTGCTATGTCATGCTTATGTGCTTTTCCATGTTAACAACCTTGCTCACCCTGAGTAGCTAAACAACTTGAATCATTCTAAATGTGCAGTATCGTCGTGTGTGACGAATACTCCACTTAACCTGTTAGTAACCTCTCTCGACGGTAGGTGCGATGTCTCGTGTTGCCTTCTTGTTGATGCTTGCTCGTGTTTGCTTCATAGTAATAGATGCTTGTCCGTTGATTGCTTTCCAGTGTTTACTTCTTGTGTGCTCCCGCGGATACTTTCGGAGACGTTGCGAGCTTGCGATCAACTACACCTTCGGAACTCGACTTATCAACAGGCACGGACTATACATTACTTATGATCCATTCTATTTCAACCAGCGGTTTGCATGCTAGTATAGGTTAGGTTCGATGTTTGATCCTACCACATGTTTAGAGCCTCTTTCAAACCCATACAGCCATGTCCCCTCCCAGCAAACCATGTACTGCTATGTTACTTTGCTCGTTGCTCATCCCCTGCTTAGTATGCATATTTAGGATGCTACGATGTTACCCTGTTACTCCTTGGTTTTGGGATATCACATTATTATATTGTTGTTGATGATATTGATTATTATAAATGTTGACTATATTCGACGAAGGTTGGAAGGTCTAGGCTATCCCGCCCCGACGCTTTGTTCCATTTGAGTCACCTAGGACCCGAGTTCCGGGTATTGGTTTTAAGACTGAGCGTGCCTAACCGCGTGTGGGATTTTATGGGGTCCCCTTGTCTTACCTACCTAGCTTCAAACATTTCTAGTGGTGGCCCAAGCTGATTTACCATTTGAAAACATGTGTGTGCTTGGTTGGGCCCCCAGCTGTTTTAAAACAACTTGGGCCAGTGGAGACTTTGTTTCTCTGTTGGTCCACCCGATCAGCTAGGATCCGGTTTCCCATGTGTGATTAACCGGCTATCCGACCTGCGTCATACGGAACAGTCCGATCCGAGAGCGTGGCCGACTTTTGGATTGGGTGTCGACTCCCCGGGGGCCACCCGGATTTGTTCGTTGTTAGCTAGAGGGACCTGTCGTTCCGGATCTCTTGGAACTAAATCATAAAATGGTTGCCTGTGATGGGTAGCAACTGAGAGAGATGGGCGTGCGTGCGGAGCCTTGTAATGGGAAGTTGGTACACCCCTGCAGGGTTAAATCTTTTCGAGAAGCCGTGTCCACGGTTATAGACGACTTGAGACCTACTCCTTGTTCATAGAAAACAACAACTCAGATAATCTTAATATAACTTGATCAACGTGTGTGTGTGCCTTGACTGCTTCTTCTTCGTCGGGATGCGAAGAGGAGGAAAAGGATAGGATAGGTGTTATGTTTGCGTAGTAGTTGATAGCAAGACTTGTTGGAGGCGATTCCTCATCGAATGCTTGGCTTCTTATCTTACTCTCTAGATCGTTAGCCACTTCATAAATGCTAGTGCGGCAGCAACCTCACCACTTACCCCATCCTTACCGTAAACTACTAGTTGTCCTAGAATGACGAGTGATGAAGTCCTTGCTGGGTCAGATGACCACTACAGTTGGATGATGAGTACTTATGTACTCATGATAGTACCCCCAAACTCTTTTCAGGGTTCTTGATCGACAACAGGTATGGTGATCGACGTTTCACGTGGAGACTCCACGACGACTAGTTAGGCGGATCCCGGCGGAGGGCCTGGACCCGTGTGGTTATGGGGATCGATGCTTTTCTCTTTGCCACTAGGCATTTGCTTGTAGTCTGTACTCAGACATATATCTTCCGCTGATGTATTGTATTAAAGGCAGTTGTATGCCGATTGTATGAGATGTTGTATCCTTGTATCTGTAATGTTGTGGTATCATGTTGGAAATCCGGGGCATATGGCTATGTCATATGTCGCGGTGGGACCGATATGTGCTTCGTCCCTGGATCTGGATGGAAACATCTAGCTCTGGAACAGTACCGCATATCGGGCCTTACAACTTGGTATCAGAGCCTTACCGACCGTAGGATCCCTTCTCTGGCCGAAGTCGAGTCTAGACAAAACTATTTTGTAGTTACTAGTTAGTTATCGGAGAGTAGGATTCTTTTTACTCCTTACCCTTGCTCTGGTCAGGACAAGTGTCGTAAGTGTTTTATTCTCGCCTTATCCCCTTCAAACACCTAGGATCTCGAGTGTGTGGAGTTTCGGAACCGTTACAGTGCCTTGCTTGCAGCGTAATGTCTCGATTCCGATCTCAGGTGGGAATTCCTATAGTACCTTTAGTCTATCTGACTTTGGTAAACATCTTGGTCGTCTGTTGACTTCAGTCCTCTTGCCCAGTATCCTCACGATTTTAGTGAGAATGCTTCCCTTGATCTTCGTTTCAATTGTCGTTCTTCCTCTTGATCTGCCGATGGTTTCGATCTTCGACGTTGCCATCTCCCTGCGGAAAGTTTCTCGACGGAAATTCGACGTCGACATGGAGCAGAGTCCCTTGTTAGTGGTGTTGAAGATCGTAGTCTCTCTCTTCTTTCCCCCTTCCCTCTCCCCCGGATCTTCCTGGATCTCGAGACGAGATCCCTTGTTGGTGCTGCTGTATTGTAACAGCCCAGATTTCACAAAATTAAAAAAAATTGTTTTCGGCGTGAATTGTTTGATTGTCTGATTTGTTTGCGGTGTTTGCATCCCCGATTTATCGATCGGCGATTATTTTTCCCCCTCTTATCTCGTATCGGACGGAGACCGACCCTTTCCACCCTGACACTCGACATTTGCGACACCGGGTTTCACCCGATCACCGTCCCGAAAACCGCACAAGACCAGCCGCAGCCAACGGAACGAAAACCCCGTTTAAATAATTAAACGGGATATTTTTATAGCGCGCCGGAAAGTGTTTTCGGAACGGTTCCAACGTGAGGTGAACGCCGCCGGCTCGACGCACTGATCGCGCAGTTTGAAGTTTTACCCGAATCGGAGGTACTGCGGACCCCCGGTGGTCAGAAACGTGAGCACCGCGCGCGAGAGAGAAAAATCGGAGATGTTTTTGCAAACTGCCAGCCACCGGGGCTATATAAAGACCACCACCCCACTTAGGGTTCCCCTAAGCACCTAGGCAGCCCCTAGCCTCCCAGGTCTGGAAAATCCCCCCCATTTTCGCATTTTTAGCCCAATTTCAGTCAAACCCTAGCCCTTGCGGATCTGGACCGTCGGATCGGCCGACCCAACGGCCCAGATCGGCTCCACCACCAACCTCTCTCTCTCCTCTCTCCCTCCACGCCGTCTCCACCCGTGGGCTCCCTATGGCCGCGCCGCCCGTGCTCCGGCAGGCTGGCCGGCGAGCCGCCGCCGCCCGACCACCTCTCCTCTCTCCTCGCCTCCCCTTCTCCCCTTCCCACTCGCCCTCACCTCCCTCCTCCTCTCGCACGCAGGGTCGCCGCCGAGCAGGAGGCTGCGCGGACGCTGCCATGGCTCTGCGGCCAGGAGCTCGGGCCGCCTCGCCCCTGCCACGCCACGGCTCCGGCCACCCTCGAAGCCCAACCCGGCCACCATCCTCACCTCCGTCTACGCCCGTCCCAGCACTCCTCGCCTCGCCGGAGACCTCCCCGCCTCGCCGGTGTACCAGCCGCCGCCGCCGCGTGCGGTTCAGCGGGTGCACGAGCCGGCCGTCGCCACCACGTGGGCCGCGCAGCGCCCACGGCCCTAGTCCAGTGCAACCGGCCTCATGGGCCTCGGCCCAGCAGGGTGAGCGCCCCAGCCCCTTTTTTTTGGTTGTTTTTTTTTCTGTTGGGCCCAGTAGATTCGGCTCGTTTAGTTTTTTTTTTGCTAGGTTTTTTTTATTAATTGCAGATTGTATTGTTTTTATTGCGGTAGCTATATCTTTTCACCGGTAGCTCCGTTGGAGAAGCTTTCTACATGAAAGTTGCTCCGTTTTGCGCGTAGATTATTAAAATGTTGTTTTTTGCCATGTTTGAATCTGTTTACATGTTGTTTACCTGCTAATTACACTGCTTGCCACTGTAAACTGTAATTGCAATAACTTTTTAACCGTTGCTCTGTTTAAAATGTTTCTTATATGTAACTTGACTAGAATTGCATGTAGATTGTGTTTATGTTGTTCTTGCTTGCTAAATAAAATAATAAAATATGTTTAGGGGTAAAACAGTACCAAATGCAATAAATATCGTGGGGTCCGCAATAGTTGCCATGTCTAGGATTTCACCCCACTTAAATTGACTAGCTTAGGTAGTTTATTTATGCTTCACCTCTTGCCATGTTTGTGTGCTATGCCATGCTTATGTGCTTTGCCATGTTAACAACCTTGCTCACCCTGAGTAGCTAACCAACTTGAATCATTCTAAATGTGCAGTATCGTCATGTGTGACGATTACTCCACTTAACCTGTTAGTAACCGCTCTCGACGGTAGGTGCGATGTCTCGTGTTGCCTTCTTGTTGATGCTTGCTCGTGTTTGCTTCGTAGGAATAGATGCTTGTCCGTTGATTGCTTTCCAGTGTTTACTTCTTGTGTGCTCCCGCGGATACTTTCGGAGACGTTGCGAGCTTGCGATCAACTACACCTTCGGAACCCGACTTATCAACAGGCAAGGACTATACATTACTTATGATCCATTCTATTTCAACCAGCGGTTTGCATGCTAGTATAGGTTAGGTTCGATTTTTGATCCTACCACATGTTTACAGCCTCTTTCAAACCGATACAGCCATGTCCCCTCCCAGCAAACCATGTACTGCTATGTTACTTTGCTCGTTGCTCAGCCCCTGCTTAGTATGCATGCTTAGGATGCCAAGATGTTACCCTGTTACTCCTTGGTTTTGGGATATCACATTATTATATTGTTGTTGATGATATTGATTATTATAAATGTTGACTATATTCGACGAAGGATGGAAGGTCTAGGCTACCCCGCCCCGACGCTTTGTTCCATTTGAGTCACCTAGGACCCGAGTTCCAGGTATTGGTTTTAAGACTGAGCGTGCCTAACCGCGTGTGGGATTTTATGGGGTCCCCTTGTCTTACCTACCTAGCTTCAAACATTTCTAGTGGTGGCCCAAGCTGATTTACCATTTGAAAACGTGTGTGTGCTTGGTTGGGCCCCCAGCTGTTTTAAAACAACTTGGGCCAGTGGAGACTTTGTTTCTCTGTTGGTCCACCCGATCAGCTAGGACCCGGTTTCCCATGTGTGATTAACCGGTTATCCGACCTGTGTCATAAGGAAGAGTCTGAACCGAGAGCGTGGACGGCTTTTGGATTGGGTGTCGACTTCCCGGGGGCCACCCGGATTTGTTCGTTGTTAGCTACAGGGACCTGTCATTCCGGATCTCTTGGAACTAAATCATAAAATGGTTGCCTGTGATGGGTAGCAACTGAGAGAGATGGGCGTGCGTGCGGAGCCTTGTAATGGGAAGTTGGTACACCCCTGCAGGGTTAAATCTTTTCGAGAAGCCGTGTCCACAGTTATGGACGACTTGAGACCTACTCCTTGTTCATAGACAACAACAACTGAGATAATCTTAATATAACTTGATCAACGTGTGTGTGTGCCTTGACTGCTTCTTCTTCGTCGGGATGCGAAGAGGAGGAAAAGGATAGGATAGGTGTTATGTTTGCGTAGTAGTTGATAGCAAGACTTGTTGGAGGCGATTCCTCATCGAATGCTTGGCTTCTTATCTTACTCTCTAGATCGTTAGCCACTTCATAAATGCTAGTGCGGCAGCAACCTCACCACTTACCCCATCCTTACCGTAAACTACTAGTTGTCCTAGAATGACGAGTGATGAAGTCCTTGCTGGGTCAGATGACCACTACAGTTGGATGTTGAGTACTTATGTACTCATGATACTACCCCCAAACTCTTTTCAGGGTTCTTGATCGACAACAGGTATGGTGATCGACGTTTCACATGGAGACTCGACGACGACTAGTTAGGCGGATCCCGGCGGAGGTCCTGGACCCGTGTGGTTATGGGGATCGATGCTTTTCTCTTTGCCACTAGGCATTTGCTTGTAGTTTGTACTCAGACATATATCTTCCGCTGATGTATTGTATTAAAGGAAGTTGTATGCCGATTGTATGAGATGTTGTATCCTTGTATCTGTAATGTTGTGGTATCATGTTGGAAATCCGGGGCATATGGCTATGTCATATGTCGCGGTGGGACCGATATGTGCTTCGTCCCTGGATCTGGATGGAAACATCTAGATCTGGAACAGTACCGCATATCAGGCCTTACAGCGGGAGATGGGCTGCTCGGGGCAGCACCCGTGTTGGGCCGCCGGGGCGCACCTGGCCCACGCGGGCGATTCATGGCTGCCGGCAGAGCGTTCGACAGGATCAGGGAGGGGCTCGGCTGGCGGTGGCCTGTCGACGACGGACGTCGGTGACTTTCGGCGAGGTCCAGCGGGGCGGGGACGATGCACGGAAAAGGCAGGGGCGCGCGGAGCCGGTCATGGCGGAGGGCAGGATGCTGACAGCGGTTTCCGGCGAGTAGATCGGGCGGCGGCGCGGGGAGAGCTCCGCCTCGGGCATTCATGGCGGCTTCCTGGAGAGAAGCAGAGAGGCGAGAGGGAGATGAGAGAAACGAAGGGGAGGAGAGGAGGGTGCGCTGGCGCGGGCTGGTCGCTGAACCTGGGCACCGACGGCGGCGCGGCGGCTCTCCGACCATGGCAAGGCTCGGACGCGGCGGTGGCGCAACGCGGATCTCCTCGGCCGGGTCGGGCCCAGTGACGCGGATCCAGGCCCTGCGGGCCCAATTCGAGGTGGAGGCTGGTTGGGGGCTACGTGGCTCCATCTGTACCAACCACGAGCAGATCCGATGGCTAGGAAGAGGAGATGGCTAGGGTTTCGGGATTGGAGGTTGTGGGGAGGCAGATCTGAGATAGGTCAGGGGGGTGGCTGCAATTTTCCAGGGGGGAACCCTAATGCTATGAGGGAAGGTGAGGGGTCCTTATATAGGCTAGTTGGTCTGGCGGATGACGAAAATACCCCCGTTTATATCCCGCATCCTACGTCCCACGTTTATGACTGTCGAGACTCCGTACAGAGTCCGATTCAAACGAAGTCTCGAACCACACGCTCAGCACGGCGAACCTGTCGATTCTACCTCACTTCGATAATGTTCCGAGAACATTTTCCGGTTCCCAATAAAATAACCCATTTAATTATTAAATGGGGCTTTTCGTTCCATTGGTTACGGCTGGTCTTGTGCGGGTTTTCGCGACGGTGATCGGGTGAAACCCGGTGTCGCAAAGGTCGAGTGTCATTGTGGCAAGGGTCGGTATCCGTCCGGTACGAGATAAGAGGGGGAAAATAACCGCTGATCGATAAATCGGGGATGCAAACACCGCAAACAAAGCAGGCAATCAACCAATTCACACCGAAAACAAAATTTTTAATTTTTGTGAAATCTGGGTTGTTACAGTCTTCATCGGGCCACTTGTCTTGAATAGCAGAGATTAATTTCTCACGTAGCATTTTCCTCATGACATCTCGAGTCACCCTCTCTGATTTCAGTTCAAGTGTTCCTCTCGGTCTGTTTTGACTTCTTCTAGCCGTTGGAGTCATTTGCACAAATGCCCAAATTCCGATCTTCCCATCAAACGTGACAGCTCCATCATCACCATATCTTGGCTTGGCCGCAGCGCTAAGAAACATAACTTTGTCGATACTATTCTTGTTCTGCACTTTACGCTCTGGTTCAGCTTCTTCGGGGCAGAGATAGTAGGTACTCTTTTTTTGTCATATAGAACCATTTCTCATCTATGTGAATCATATCATCCATTAGCTTAAATATTGGATTGGGATGTGAGATCTAGATCAGATCTAGCATAGATATGCACTACTCCAATCGCTTGATAATATTTTCTGGTTTTAGGAAAGGCTTCACGGTGCTAGTATATCGCTTTAGGTCACCAACTTGAACCTCCGATGTAAGGTCAAGCGCGGAATACCAAGTGACCTAGCTAGAGCTCTAATCGTTCTTCTTATATTCAACGGTATTGATGATATCCTCGACAAATCCAATTCTTTTCTCTTTCGGCCGGTTCATCCTTTCTTATTGTTGGATGTAAGGCCCCCGATCCGGTGCTAACTCGAGTTAGTATCTTTCACGTCCCGCTCGATTTAGTAGCGCATAAAGAGCCACCGACTCACGACACTCGCACTCGTGTCGCTGTCGGATTCTCGACAACAGGTATAAGAACAAAGAACTTAAGCTTAGACATAAATATATATAGAGTCCAGGGCATACATCGCCACTGGAATTTATTACAACATCTTAGAGGTCCGTGGACCCAACAGAATATCATGCAACAAGCGGAAGACAAACACGACCGAGTACGGTCAAAATCCAAATTTCCCTAGAGAGGGCTACACATAAAGAGTCCACCCACGGATCGTCGAAACCCAAATGTAGGATCTACTGAACGAGGTCGATCTCATCGTCATCCTCCGGGGGCACCTCCACGAAGTATCGTCCAGAGCTCGGGTCGAGGTAGTACTCCACTGCAGCGGCCGATCAGACAAAACAGTAAAAGCACAAAAGGAAAACAGGGGTTAGATTATATCATTACGGGATAACTGACTTCCTACGGTAAGACAGGTAAAGGTAAGGTTGCAGCCGCACTAGCATATATGGTGGCTATCGTTCTATTAGAGTAGGGGTAAGATCCAAGAAACACACGTGACATCGTGTCATAATTCTGCTATCCACCTACTTACGTCAAGCATAACACAACCTGGATCTTCTCTCGGTCCCCCTGGACGAAGAAAAGCAACCAAGGCACTCACACAGTAGTCAAGTTTTAATTATGATTCAAATTGATGTTATTCTATGAACAAGGAGTAGCTCTCAAGTCGTCCATAACCGCAGACACGGCTTTTCAAAAAGATTTAACCCTGCAGGGGTGTACCAACTGCCCATCATAGGCTTCGCATGTACGTTCGGTTTCCGCTTGGCGGGAGAAGGCGCCTGAAACTCCGGAACGTCAAAGTCCCCCTAATTAACAACGCACAATTCCGGGTGGCCCCCGGTGAGTCGACATCCAACTCGAAAGCCGGCCGCGCTCTCAAATCGGCCTCTACCGTCTGGACGAGGTCGGGGTTACTAACCCATCACTGTGGGAAGCCCTCGAGCTTCCAGGAGTGGACCAACAAGGGAACTTTGTCCTCGCTGGCCCGAGTTATTTTAAATCTGCTGGAGCACTAACCAGACACACACACGTTTTGCAAATGCTAAATACAGCTTGGGCCACCACTAGAATTGTTTGGAGCTAGGTAGGTAAGACAAGGGGACCCCATAGAATCCCACACACGATTAGGCACGCTCGTCAAGAAACACAACACCCGGAACTCGGGACCTAGGTGACTCAAATGGAACAAAACACCTAGCGGGAACAGCCTGGTCTCCCATTCTTCGTCAAGTATAAATTAACATCAATATAATAATAAATATCAACCAACTTCTTTAATAACATGATATCCCAACCATAGCATAGGGTAAGCAGCAAGTTTTCCTACTCATACTAAGCAATGGCTGAGCAGCGGTAACTTAGCAATACAAAGGTTTGCTGGGACGTGGGGATCATGCCTGTTTGGTTTTTGAATGTGGCATAAGCAAGTGGATAGGATCATACAAACGTTCTAGTCTACAGCTAGGCTGGTAGGCAGAAAGGTATCAAGTAATGGTATGAATCTTCCCCTTGCCTGGGTAATCGGTCATCGAAGCAGACGCAGCAGGGTCCTCGGGCTCGGTGTCGGAAACCTCCACGTAAGTCTCCTCGGCGGTCTTAGGTGCTAACGTAAGGTACCGGAAAGGAAAACACACAAGTAAGTAACGGGTGCAATGCACAGGCAAAGATGGTATGATCAAGTTTAATTGACATGATGTGACCCTATCTAGTCAGATTTAAATGAAGGAGGTGAAGACACGTCAAGAACTTCATATGCAATTTATTTACGTAACGATGGCTTTGGTCTTAGCCTTATTTTTGGTGTAAGTAACATGGCAACATGACATGACATGAAGCAAAATAAAAACAATCAACAAAGTAAAGCATCGTAAAATTGAATTAACGATTCCGGAGACGGAGAAAGTGTCGCAGAAGTGGACACCACGGGAGTATCGAAGGAAGAAACACATGGCAACCTGAGGGAGGTGCATATGGCAAGAATTTTCAAGATATAAAAAAAAGAAGGGGGGAGGTACATGGGGGTGCCAACTGGTGGGTCCCATGTATGAGTAAAGATGAGAGGGGCAGCCTTGATGGTGGTGGTGGTGCAATGACACCACATCACCAACATGGCATGATCACATGTGGGCATTTTCTTCCCTCCACATGCTTGCATTTTCATATTGCTCAAACACAAAACCAAAGTGACCATGACGGTCAGTGCATTCTACCCCAAAAGATATGACATGAGCACAAAGCGTTTGAATTCAAACAGAATTCAAAAGCAAAAGGAAAAGGATTGAAACAAAAAGAAAAGAGAAAACAGAAGGGAGAAAAAAATAAAAACAGAGAGAGGCCAACTTGGGCCTAACTCGGGTGGCCTCGGGCCCAGGAGCCTCAGCTCCACCTCTCCTCTGCTCTCTGCCCGCACTGGGCTAAACCCACACGCGCCAGGCAGCCCACTGCAGAAAACAACACGCGAAAAAGGAAAAAAGAGGGGGGTTGTGCACCCGACGATACTCGATCCCACGCCATTGCAAACACCACCCAGCTCTCCTACCATTGCACTGCTGAACGGGGTTTGAACGAGAACCCGTAACAGGCAAGACAAGGTGCAGACGCGCTTCAGACAGAGACAAAATTTCAGACTAGCTCACTACCGACGGCGACGAACTCCGGCAAACCCCGCCTCGGTCACAGATCACCCGCGACGCCGCTGATGCATGGAATCAAGAGCTGGTACATCCAGATGCAGATCCCCGGCCCGCGCTGTACCTAGAACACACCAGGGAAGTCACTAGCCTCGCCTGAATCCTACCGCGGCGAACTGCTTCTGACGAAACTGACGAAGTTCTTCAGACCGTGGCGGCGCCGAGACAATCTGGCGAGGCTCACATCGGCTACGGTGCTCCGGTGGCGCAACGGCCAGCGGCTACTCGAAGCTGGACCCTCCGTGGTTCCATTTTGCTCACTTCGCCCCCGCCGGAAACCCCAAAAGGGAGCGGCTTCCTCGCCGGCATGGCTACGGCGAAACAGAGCCCGCACGACAGACCGTCGAGGGGAACGACGAGTACTCCTGATGCCAACGCTCACCGCACGCTCTGCTCGCGAACAGCGCAACCGCACACACACACCACACTCTCCGGAGACACGCGCTTGGTGTGCACGGCTCGCCGGAGCGGCGAAAGAGACGCCTTCACGGCGCCAAACGTCCTACGGGTACTAGGGGAGGAACAGAGGCGTGGAGGCTCACCTAGAGGGGCTCGTCGGTGACCCTGACCTTGTCGGGGAGAAGGAGAACCACGGGTTCGTCGTCGAGGAAGACAGGTCTGAGGTGCAACGCCGCGGCTCGTCGCTCCTTGGGGCTTGCAGGCCAAAACTGCTGGGGGAAACGGTCAGGACGGGCTAGGAGAAGGCGCAGACGAGCGCGGACTCACCGTGCGCGAAGAACGGCGACGAATTCCAGCGTGAGGCTCACCTGTCACGCGGAACAGGGGAGGTCCGAGCGTTCGATGGGGGGCGGCGGCGGCGGAATTAAGAGGGGGAACGGAGCTAGGGAACCACGGGGGAGCCCTGGACGTGCTCTTATAGGAGGGGGCAGCTCTCCCTGGCCGGCGGACTCCATCGCCTTGGCCGGACTCGAGCTGTGAGAGGAGGAGGGCGCGGGGACCGTGGCCAACGTGGAAAGAAGACGACCCCAGAGCCGTCAGATGCAGATCAAACGGTCCCAGGCGCGCTTCACTTACCCCTTCGCGGCTGGGCTTTAGCCCAAGACGCAAAGAAAGGCCAGGCGGGCTGGGCCTGCAACAGGGAGCCGGGAAAAAAAACGTCTACTGCAGATCCTTTTCCATTTAAAAATAAACAGAAAGGAATAAGAGTTTTCCAGGATTAATTACAAGGACTAAAAATGCATAAAAATATGCAAAATGATCCTTGTAATATTCCTCAATTTCCAAAAATGGTTTGAGCATTTTTTGCAACAACAAAATGTGGGCCACTTTTGGGAATTCAAAAATCACTTTGAACTTCCTTCCCCATTTTTGATTATGGAAAAAATGCATTGAGGTTTTTAAAACCCTTGCCCTTGCAAAAGAAATGGCTAAGCCAAGTTTGGGGTCAAGGAGAGCAAGCATGCAACAATGAAAATTCTTCAAACACCCTTCTTGAACCACTTTGGAAGCAAACTCAACCAAACCAGATGGGCTCCAATCCCAATGCAAATTTAAATCACCACATGAAATTACAATCTTTAGCATCATGCTAAGTTACAAAGTCAGCAGACAAAGTACAATCTCATGGTGTTTTCTATTTATTGCACATGGGCTGTTACAGCACTCCCCCACCAACACAGGATCTCATCCCAAGATCTAAGCCTGAAACAAATCAGGATACTCAGAACGGAGATGGTCTTCACGCTCCCACGTTGCTTCCTTTTCCGAATGATGTGCCCACTGAACTTTCATGAATTTGACGGTCTTCTTGCGAGTCTTGCGCTCGGACGTCTCAAGAACACGGACTGGACGCTCTGAGTAGGAAAGGTCCGCACTCAGCTGGATCTCGCCCAAGTCAACAGCCTGCTCTGGCTGCTTGAAGCACTGCTTTAGCTGGGACACATGGAACACGTCATGCACCATGGACAGACTCTCTGGAAGCTCGAGCCGAAAGGAAAGAGGTCCTCTAGTCTCAAGGATGCGGAAAGGTCCGACAAATCTTGGAGCGAGCTTTCCCTTGACTCCAAAGCGGTGAGTTCCCCTCAATGGAGACACTCTCAGGTACGCCCAATCACCAACCTGTAATGCTACACCACGGTGCCTTTTGTCATAATAGGCCTTCTGCCTAGACTGTGCTGCCTTTAGGTGCTCTCGGACAATCTTCACTCTGTCTTGTGCCTCTTGACATCTGGACCGAACAGCTGCCTCTCACCCGTCTCGGACCAGTTCAAAGGTGTCATGTACTTGCGGCCATACAAGCTTCAAACGGCGCTGCCTGCATACTTGCCTAATAGCTGTTGTTGTAAGAGAACTCAGCATACGGCAAGCATTCTTCCCACTTCATGCCAAACGAGATGACACATGCCCGAAGCATGTCCTCGAGGATCTGGTTCACGCGCTCAGCTTGCCCACTTGTTTGAGGGTGATAAGCGGTACTGAACAACACTGTCGTACCAATCTCCTTTTGAAAGGCCTGCCAGAACTTAGAGGTGAAAAGGCTGCCTCTATCGGAACTGATCTTCTTGGGAATGCCATGCAAAGACACAACTCTTGCGGTGTACAAATCCGCCAACTGAGCTGCTGAAATGGAGTCCTTCACTGGAAAGAAGTGGGCAACCTTGGAAAGATTGTCAATGACAACAACGATGGCATTGTTCTTCTTCTGCGACAAGGGGAAGCCTGTGATGAAATCCATCTCTATGTGATCCCATTTCCACTCCGGAATCTCAAGTGGCCGAAGCAACCCTGCAGGCTTCTGGTGTTGTGCCTTCACTCTCCTGCACACATCACACTGAGACACGTAACGGGCAACATCCCGCTTCATACGAGTCCACCAAAAGCTTTGCTTGAGATCTTGATACATCTTCGTACTTCCAGGGTGAATCGATAGCTTGGAATCATGGGCTTCCTTCATGATGACCTCTCTGAGATCTCCTTCCTTGGGAACAACAACTCACTCTTCGAACAACACAGTGCCGTCATTATGCACTGAAAAGCAACCGTATTTTGGAACTGAGGCGGCAATACCCTGTTTGATCTTCTGTATCATTGAGCTGCCAGACTGAGCTTCATGAATCTTCTCATGGATTGTGGGCTCTACCACTAGGTTGGCAAGATAGCCTGCTGGAACTAGCTCGAGATTGAGCCTTCGAAAGGACTCACACAAGTCAGGGTGTATCTTCTGCACCTGGATATTATTGCAATCGCCCTTGCGGCTCAGCGCATCAGCTATGACATTCGCCTTCCCAGGCGTGTACTGAATATCAATTGTGTACTCAGTAATGGTTTCAAGCCATCTTCTTTGCCTCAAGTTCAGATTTTGCTGAGTGAACAAGTACTTCAGACTCTTGTGGTCCGTGAACACATCCACCTTCCTCCCTAAGAGGAGGTGTCGCGAAGTGACCAAAGCGTGCACAACTGCTACAAGCTCCAAGTCGTGCGTGGGATAATTCATCTCACTTGTCATCAACTGCCGTGAGGTATACGCCACAATATTCCTGCCTTGCATCAAAACTCCGCCCAGACCTTGCAAAGAAGCATCACAAAACACCTGAAAAGGCTGTGACTCATCTGGCGGCGTGAGAATTGGAGCTGTGGTCAGCTTCTCTTTCAACTCCTCGAAGGCCGACTGGCAAGCTGGTGACCAAGTGTACCGCTTGTCCTTGCACAACAATTCAGTCATTGGCTTCGCTATTTTGGAGAAATTCTGCACAAACCTCCTGCAATAACTTGCGAGGCCGAGAAAACTCCTTAGCTGCTTCACGTTCTTCGGTGGAGCCCACTCTTGAATAGTGCGGACTCGCTCTGGATCAACCACAATTCCCTCAGCGGAGATGACATGGCCCAGAAAATTGACCTTGTCCAGCCAAAACTCACACTTGGAGAACTTGGCGTAATACCGGTGCTCTCTTAACTTCTGCAGCACCAAGCGCAAATGTTCCTCATGCTCAGCCTCTGACTTGGAATAGACAAGAATGTCGTCGAGGTAGAGGATCACAAACACATCAAGCCATTCTTGGAACAAATAGTTCATAGCTCTCATGAATGTCGGAGGGGCATTTGAGAACCCAAAAGTCATGACTGTGAACTCATACAACCCATAACGTGTGCTGAACGCGGTCTTGGGAATGTCCTCTTCACGAACACGGATTTTGGGATACCCCATCCTCAATTCAAGCTTGGAAAACACCTTAGCCCCATTCAACTGTTCGAACAGATCATTGATGCGGGGTAAAGGATACTTGTTCTTGATGGTCTTCTTGTTGATACCGCGATAGTCCTGGACCAAGCGGCTAGTCCCATCCTTCTTCTGGACAAACAAAGCTGGTGCACCCCAAGGGGAAGTGCTCGCGCGGATAAAACCGCCTGCCTCCAACTCTGTCAACTGCTTCTTGAGCTCAATCAACTCCTTCGAACACATCTTGTACGGATGCCGAGAAATCGGCTGGGTACCAGGCTCTAGCTCAATAACGAACTCAATAGCTCGAACTGGGGGAATTCCTGGCAACTCCTTCGGAAAGACGTCTGGGAACTTACAAACAACTTTGACTTCTTCGAGCAAAGGTGCAACTCCTGCGTTCAAGGCGTACAACTGTGCTGGTCATGTCATAGAGCCACAAGTGTACAAGACTTCTGCACCTGAATCATGTGTCAACTTCACGGATCTGGTCGGACAATCAATATTGGCCTTGTGTTGGACAAGCCAATCCATGCCCAAGATGACATCAATGTCGGAACGCGGAAGCAAGATTAAAGAAGCTGAAAGCATGCAGCCCTGGATATCAATCCTCACAAAAGGAGCACGGAGAGACGAAACCATCCTGGAACCGGGAGAAACAATGTGCAAGGAACTGGGAAAATCCTCCAAAGATAGGACTTGCTCATCAGCGAATTTCTGAGAGACGAAGGAATGGGAAGCTCCGGAATCGAACAACACAGTCGCGGGAACAGAATTAACAAGTAACCTACCAAGCACAATCTCTGACGACTGCTGAGCATCTTTCATCATCACATTGTTGACATGGATTGCACGTGGTTGTGCCCTCACCATCGCAGTGCTCGGAGTAGAGCGAGGTGGGGGCGGTGGGAGTCGAGCAAAGCGTGGGTCAGTGCACTTAGTGGAATAGTGCCCCGGCAGTTTGCACTTGAAGAAGATCACACCCGGCTTGGGCTGGGGCTGCGGCCTGGGTGGCCTCGCGTGTGGTGGTGTAGAGCGAGGCCCCTACTGAACTGGGATGGGAGGGCGGGCAAAAGTGCGGACAACTTCCCCCCTCTGCTGAAACTGCTGCCCCTACGGTGGTGCCTCTGTGACCCAAGTCTTTGCCTTCTTGTGGACCATCACTGCGGAACTGTGCTCTCTCTGGCGCTTCCTGTCTGCATCCCACTCTGCTCTGGCTGACTCCTGGCGGATAGCCTGATCCACGAACTGTGAGAACAACGTGGGGCTGCATTGGGTGAGCGCGTACTTGATCTCTGTGCTGAGACCTCCACGGAATCTGGCGATCTTCTTAGCCTCTGTGGTGACCTCCTCTGGAGCGTAACTGGCGAGCCTGACGAAGGCCAGGTTGTACTCCTGTACTGACCTGTCACCATGTCTTAGATCCAAGAACTCCTCACGCTTCTTGTCCATCAGGCCACTCGGAATATGCGATGCTCTGAAGTCTGCGACGAAATCTGCCCACGTGATGATAGCATCGCCCTTGTTGGCCTTGTAGGTATCGTACCAGCTGGCTGCTGCACCCTGAAGCTGGAAGTAGGCGAAGGTGACGTAGTCGACGGGTCTGACAATGTTTGCATTGAAGTGCTTCTTAATCTCTGCGATCCAGTCATTCGCCTCCAGCGGGTCTCGAGCCTCGGAGAACCTGGGGGGTTGATAGCAAGGAACTACTGCAGAGTGGTGTACTGTGGTCGATCATTCCTCTGGGAAGTCTGGTTCTGCAGCATCTGTAAGATCGCAGTTGTGCCCTGAGCCACTGCGGCCATAGCCTCCCCAAGGATAGGGTTCTCTGGCGGCGGCATGTTCGCTCTTGGCTTCCTATATACAGGAACACTTATGAGAACATGATTGAAACATTTGAAGTAACCAGAAGATAAAGCAATATTGACAACAAACTTCCTCACGAGGTATGAGAAAGTCGAAGGCTGAAATTCCACCAAGGTTAACCCAGAAAGTCGAAAGCTAGGTGCTACTGGAATCCCCAAACCGAGATCATCCGAATCCAAGATAATAATCTGCTAGCGAGCACAGAACAATATATATACGAGCGGTTGGAAACCTGAACAATGAGACATCTGCCCTGAGCGGCCCGCCATCGCGGTCGTTCATAGGGGAAAAGACACCACATCCATATTACCATAGGATGCCCGCCAATCCTGTATGGACGTTTCACCTGGGGTACGCCGTAAGCGAGGTAGAGCAGTCAACCCCAAGTGGCGGCTCAGTGGTCTCAAAGACGCCAACACATCTCGTCGCTAGCAAAAAATTATAGAGGAATCGGAGCCTCAAGTAAACGAGAACCTAGATTTGTTTTTGAAAGGGGATAAGTTGCAGAGAGAAAACAATGTTTCACTTCCTCACGGAAAAGGGGTGGGAGGGTGGGGTAAGAAGAAAAAGAAAGAGTTCCTACTCTCCGATTTTTCCTTAGTAACTACAAAATAGTTTCAAAACTCAACTTCGGCCAGTAAGGGGTCCTACCGTCAGTCCTGCTCTGATACCAAGTTGTAAGGCCCCTGATGCGGTGCTAACTCGAGTTAGTCGCTTTCGCGTCCCGCTCGAGTTAGTAGCGCATAAAGAGCCACCGACTCACGACACTCGCACTCGTGTCGCTGCCGGATTCTCGACAACAGGTATAAGAACAAAGAACTTAAGCTTAGACATAAATATATATAGAGTCCAGGGCATACATCGCCACTGGAATTTATTACAACATCTCAGAGGTCCGTCGACCCAACAGGATATCATGCAAAAAGTGGAAGACAAACACGACCGAGTACCGTCAAAATCCAAATTGCCCTAGAGAGGGCTACACATAAAGAGTCCACCCACGGATCGTCGAAACCCAACTGTAGGATCTACTGAACGAGGTCGATCTCATCGTCATCCTCCGGGGGCACCTCCACGAAGTATCGTCCAGAGCTCGGGTCAAGGTAGTACTCCACTGCAGCGGCCGATCAGGAAAAACAGTAAAAGCACAAAAGGAAAACAGGGGTGAGATTATATCATTACGGGATAACTGACTTCCGACGGTAAGACATGTAAAGGTAAGGTTGCAGCCGCACTAGCATATATGGTGGCTATCGTTCTATTAGAGTAGGGGTAAGATCCAAGAAACACACGTGACATCGTGTCATAAGTCTGCTATCCACCTACTTACGTCAAGCATAACACAACCTGGATCTTCTCTCGGTCCCGCTGGACGAAGAAAAGAAACCAAGGCACTCACACGGTAGTCAAGTTTTAATTATGATTCAAATTGATGTTATTCTATGAACAAGGAGTAGGTCTCAAGTCGTCCATAACCGCGGACACGACTTTTCGAAAAGATTTAACCCTGCAGGGGTGTACCAACTGCCCATCATAGGCTTCGCATGTACGTTCGGTTTCCGCTTGGCGGGAGAAGGCGCCTGAAAGTCCGGAACGTCAAAGTCCCCCTCACTAACAACGCACAATTCCGGGTGGCCCCCGGTGAGTCGACATCCAACTCGAAAGCCGGCCGCGCTCTCAAATCGGCCTCTACTGTCTGGACGAGGTCGGGGTTACTAACCCATCACTGTGGGCAGCCCTCGAGCTTCCAGGAGTGGACCAACAAGGGAACTCTGTCCTCGCTGGCCCGAGTTATTTTAAGCCTACTGGAGAGCTAACCAGAGACACACACGTTTTGTAAATGGTAAATACAGCTTGGGCCACCACTAGAATTGTTTGGAGCTAGGTAGGTAAGACAAGGAGACCCCATAGAATCCCACACACGATTAGGCACGCTCGTCAAGAAACACAATACCCGGAACTCGGGACCTAGGTGACTCAAATGGAACAAAACACCTGGCGGGAACAGCCTGGTCTCCCATCCTTCGTCAAGTATAAATGAACATCAATATAATAATAAATATCAACCAACTTCTTTAATAACATGATATCCCAACCATAGCATAGGGTAAGCAGCAAATTTTCCTACTCATACTAAGCAATGGCTGAGCAGCGGTAACTTAGCAATACAAAGGTTTGCTGGGACGTGGGGATCATGGCTGTTTGGTTTTTGAATGTGGCATAAGAAAGTGGATAGAATCATACCAACGTTCTAGGCTACAGCTAGGCAGGTAGGCAAAAAGGTATCAAGTAATGGTATGAATCTTCCCCTTGCCTGGGTAATCGGTCGTCGAAGCAGACGCAGCAGGGTCCTCGGGCTCGGTGTCGGAAACCTCCACGTAAGTCTCCTCGGCGGTCTCAGGTGCTAACGTAAGGTACCGGAAAGGAAAACACACAAGTAATTAACGGGTGCAATGCACAGGCAAAGATGGTATGATCAAGTTTAATTGACACGATGTGACCCTATCTAGTCAGATTTAAATGAAGGTGGTGACGACACGTCAACAACTTCATATGCAATTTATTTACGTAAAGATGGATTTGGTCTTAGCCTTATTTTTGGTGTAAGTAACATGGCAACATGACATGACATGAAGCAAAATAAAAACAATCAACAAAGTAAAGCATCGTAAAATTGAATTAACGATTCCGAAGACGGAGAAAGTGTCGCAGAAGTGGACACCACGGGAGTATCGAAGGAAGAAACACATGGCAATCTGAGGGAGGTGCTTATGGAAAGAATTTGTAAGATAGAAAGAAAAAAAAGGGGGGAGGTACACGGGGGTGCCAACTAGTGGGTCCCATGTATGAGCAAAGATGAGAGGAGTAGCCTTGATGGTGGTGGTGGTCCAATGACACCACATCACCAACATGGCATGATCACATGTGGGCATTTTCTTCCCTCTACATGCTTGCATTTTCATGTTGCTCAAACACAAAACCAAAGTGACCATGACGGTGAGTGAATTCTACCCCAAAAGATATGACATGAGCACAAAGCGTTTGAATTCAAACAGAATTCAAAAGCAAAAGGAAAAGGATTTAAAAAAATAAAAGAGAAAACAGAAGGGAGAAAAAAAGAAAAACAGAGAGAGGCCAACTTGGGCCTAACTCGGGTGGCCTCGGGCCCAGGAGCCTCAGCTCCACCTCTCCTCTGCTCTCTGCCCGCACTGGGCTAAACCCACACGCGCCAGGCAGCCCACTGCAGAAAACAACACGCGAAAAAGGAAAAAAAAGAGGGGGGATGTGCACCCGACGGGACTCGATCCCACGCCATTGCAAACACCACCCAACTCTCCTACCACTGCACTGCTGAACGGGGTTTGAACGAGAACCCGTAACAGGCAAGACAAGGTGCAGACGCGCTTCAGACAGAGACAAAAGTCCAGACTAGCTCACTGCCGACGGCGACGAACTCCGGCGAAGCCCGCCTCGATCACATATCACCCGCGATGCCGCTGATGCGTGGAAAGAGCTGGTACATCCAGCTGCAGATCCCCGGCCCGCGCTGTACCTAGAACACACCAGGGAAGTCACTAGCCTCGCCTGAATCCTACCGCGGCGAACTGCTTCTGACGAAGTTCTTCAGACCGTGGCGGCGCCGAGACAATCCGGCGAGGCTCACATCGGCTACGGTGCTCCGGTGGCGCAACGGCCAGCGGCTACTCGAAGGTGGACCCTCCGTCGTTCCATTTTGCTCGCTTCCCCCCCCCCCCCCGCCGGCAACCCCAAAAGGGAGCGGCTTCCTCGCCGGCACGGCTACGGTGGAACAGAGCCCGCACGACAGGCCGTCGAGGGGAACGACGAGTAGTCTTGATGCCAACGCTCACCGCACGCTCTGCTCACGAACAGCTCAACCGCACACACACACACCACACTCGCCGGAGACACGCGATTGCCGTGCACGGCTCGCCGGAGCGGTGACAGAGACGCCTTCATGGCACCAAACGTCCTACGGGTACTAGGGGAGGAACGGAGGCGCGGAGGCTCACCTAGAGGGGCTCGTCGGTGACCCTGACCTTGCCGGGGAGAAGGAGACCCACGGGGTCGTTGTCGAGGAAGACAGGTCCGAGGCGCAACGCCGCGGCTCGTCGCTCCTTGGGGCTTGCAGGCCGAAACTGCAGGGGGAAACGGTGAGGACGGGCTAGGAGAAGGCGCAGACGAGCGCGGACTTACCGTGCGCAAAGAACGGCAACGAATTCCAGTGTGAGGCTCACCTGTCACGCGGAACAGGGGAGGTCCGAGCGCTCGATGGGGGGTGGCGGCGGCGGAATTGAGAGGGGGAACGGAGCTAGGGCACCGCGGGGGAGCCCTGGACGTGCTCTTATAGGAGGGGGCAGCTCTCCCTGGCCGGCGGGCTCCATCACCTTGCCCGGACTCGAGCTGTGAGAGGAGGAGGGCGGGGGGACCGTGGCCAACGTGGAAAGAAGACGACCCCGGAGCCGTCAGATACAGATCAAATGGTCCCAGGCGCGCTTCACTTACCCCTTCGCGGCTGGGCTTTAGCCCAAGACGCAAAGAAAGGCCAGGCGGGCTGGGCCTGCAACAGGGAGCCGGGAAAAAAACGTCTACTGCAGATCCTTGTAATATGAGTTTTCCAGGATAAATTACAAGGACTAAAAATGCATAAAAATATGCAAAATGATCCTTGTAATATTCCTCAATTTCCAAAAATGGTTTGAGCATTTTTTGCAACAAAAAAATGTGGGCCACTTTTGGGAATTCAAAAATCACTTTGAACTGCCTTCCCCATTTTTTCTTATGGAAAAAATGCATTGAGGTTTTTAAAACCCTTGCCCTTGCAAAAGAAATGGCTAAGCCAAGTTTGGGGTCAAGGAGAGCAAGCATGCAACAATGAAAATTCTTCAAACACCCTTCTTGAACCACTTTGGAAGCAAACTCAACCAAACCAGATGGGCTCCAATCCCAATGCAAATTTAAATCACCACATGAAATTACAATCTTTAGCATCATGCCAAGTTACAAAGTCAGCAGACAAAGTATAATCTCATGGTGTTTTCTATTTATTGCACATGGGTTGTTACATTGGAGACGTCCACTTCTTGGCCTAAGGCAATTTGTTTTTTGGCTTCTTCCCAAATTCTTTCAACTGTTCGGATGTGTACATTCAATAGGGTTGCCACGAGCAACTTGTCCTCTGGTTGTACACCAACATTTCTGAGCTCGATTACTAGAAATGCAAAGTAAACAGCATATGTCTCTTTATTTGACAATTCTTTTCTTTTTGGACCTTGTCCATCTTCTTCTTGACCTTGTCCATCTTCTTCTTCTTCTTAACCTTGTCCACTCAAATCCATTGCATCCACCTCTTGACCTTGTCCATTCAAATCCATTGCATCTTCTTCTCGAAGCATGAAATTCAAATCAATCGCATCTTCTTCTTGAGGCATGAAATTCAAATCAATTGCATCTTCTTCTTGAGGCATGAAATTCAAATCAATTGTATCTTCTTCTTGAGGCATGAAATTCAAATCAATTGCATCTTCTTCTTGAGGCATGAAATTCAAATCCATCTGGAGTTATCTGTAATCAAATAACCAAATGGTCAAATTATATTATTATTTTGAATAAGAAAATGATATTTTTTCAGATATTGAGCAAGAGTGTGCACAATTGACAGGTTAGCAGAGCAACACTGCTGAAGAACAGTAGACTGAAGAACCTCTGTCCACTTTAAATTGATAGGTTAGTAGAGATGTTAGTTAGATTCAGATATGTCACCTATTTGCTCTGTTTCTTCAGTCTATTTTCTAGTGCAAATTGAGAGGGATAGGAAAAGACTCCATGCTCCGTTTCTAGTACAGAGATGTGTGTGTCTGTCTTGTGTGATCAAAGTTCAGAGATGTCAGTGCCATGTTCAGTTTCAGAAACTGAAACTACAGCAACTACTCCAGCAATTTTCAGTTTCAGAAACTGCCATGTTCTCTAGTAGGTTTTGACAGCAATTTTCAATTTGCCATGTAACTCCAGCACCTTGTTTTTAATTAATTTAAATTAATTGAACCATTGCTCGAAATTGTATTGCTTGCCTCAACTGCTCCTACCTCTGCCTGAACTTTACTGCTGGCTGGAGCTGCCTAGAACTGTTGTCAGGTACTCACTGGAGCTGCCTAAACTTTACTGTTGGCTGGAGTACTGGAGGTGGAGCAGGGGCAGCTGTTGGGAGTCCTGGAGCAGAGTTGTTGTTGTTTCCTGGAGGCTGGGAGAAGGGCACTGCTCTGCATATCAAGGTGCAGATCATCACATCACTAGCATAGCTAAATTTCCTCAAGTTTTATTTACACTAGCAAACTGAAACTGAATTGCAATCTTCAGTGCAGAGCATATCAAGGTGCAGAGCATATCAGGGTCCAGTGCAAACTGAAATTGAATTCAATCTTCCGTGCTAATAGAAACATGACAAGGTGCAAAGAGCAAATTGAGAGCACATTTTACTTCCCCTGTAACTCAATTTAGCATTGCAGGTTCAGTTTAGCATTGCAGTTTCTAAAGGCATTTTCAGTTCTTCACCATGATTTTTATTGCAGGATCTTACATTGGGGATATATTCAGAGAAATAGAGAAACAGAGATTGAGAGCATACAAGCAAACTGGAGCATGTGCATGTGCTAATTGGAGGTTCATTGTCACGTGCTAATCTGAATGTAAGGCAATTAGGATGTGTTATATGCAAATTCAGATTGAGAGCAAAATCTGAATGTAAGGCAATCAGGGTCCAAGTATTCTCACCAGAGGGAGGCGGAGGAGCACCAGCGAGCGACCACCAGCGGGCAGCGGGATTAGAGGCAGAGGAGCAACATTGGGAGCACGGGAGAAGCAGGACAGAGGAGCACGGGAGCAGCAGAGCAGAGGAGCGACATTGGGAGCACGGGAGAAGCAGGGCAGAGGAGCTTGGGAGCAGCAGAGCAGAGTAGCTCGAGGCGACGACCGAGGGCCTAGATCTGAGCGCAGAGACGGGCTTTGGCGAGCGCGACGAGCCCCACGCACGCCCTGGTCACGCAAAGGCGCTCGGCGAGTTCCCGGGATAGAGAGTGATGAGGACATCCCTACTAATGTTACACCCACATCCTCACCAACTACACATATTGGACCAGTTACTAGAGCACGCGCACGTCAACTAAATTATCAGGTACTTTCGTTTCTTGCGAATCCTTCTAATGTTCATGAACATATGATGCTGCCTAAATTAGATACTTTTGTTTTGCTTATGAATGAAGGACCTAGCATGGACAAGAAGGATGGTCATTGGAGCAGGATCAAGCATGGAGAAAAAGGTGCGCGCACGGGAAAGGACAATGGAGCTTCCAGTGTGGATTTTCACACTTTGAAGCCACCATAAGGCGTGCATGAAGGCTTGGACGAAATACACGAGATGCCACTTCATTATTTTCGTCCAAGGGCAATTATAGGTGTTGCGTCACCTTAATATTGGGCTGGGCCCATGTAATTTCGAAATAATACCTTATAGGCTGTTTTTAGAGTCCGTATGTGTGGGGAAACCGAGTTAGGGTTGTTTTCGGACCCCTCCTCCAAGGGGTCACGAAAATCCCCTCTGTTCCCTCATATATACAGCCCTTAGGGCGTCGTTTAGACTTGGGTTTTAATTAGATTTAAGTTAGCCATAGCAGCAACTTCGAGTTCTTCGTTTGTGTCATATCGACCAGGCCAAGACCGCATTGGAACCCCAACTTTCGTCAATCATATATCTTATATTCGCAATATCCATATTGCAATTCTTAGTTCTTGCTTGTTCTTTCGATTGCTTGCAGGAATTAGACCTTCGTGGTCAGGTTGATCGTGCATCCGCGAGATCAATAACCTCTCGGAGTTGGTTTAGCGATCGCTAAGGCGCAACGTCTTCACACGTTCGTAGTCGGGTCGTGAAAGTCGTCTCCACCAAAATCGATCTCCACCATCTCACCGAAACATCAGGACACCTTCGCCTCTATCAGAGAGTAGCGGCCACGGCGCACTGCTCCTCGAGGTGCAGCTGCTTGCGCGCGGCCGGCGGGGCGATTCACGGCCTTGCGGCGGAGCCTTCGCTCCCTGCCCCCGTCGGTGTGGGCTGCGAGCACGACGGAATTCTACGGCCGGCCAGTGTTGACGCACGAACGACCGAAGAGAGGAAGAAGAAGCGGGGAGCCGATTGTAACGATTTAAAAACTACAAGGGGGTTTTCAAAAAAATACCAATGTATTGTGCTCGCGGCATGAATTATTGGACGGAGGGAGTATATCTGTTCTAGAGTCCAAGTTGGGGAGCCCTTAGGTCAAAAGAAAGTGCAATAGCCTTTCCCATACTAGATGACCCGTTGCGCCAATGGCGCAAAGGGCAAGAGAGAACCAGGTTCTCGTTGCTTGTTAATTTGCAATGATATAAAGTGTAATCAAGCGTGAAGCATTCAAACCATGTAAGTAAGAACACTTGGAGATTGATAACATGATTGACGCAATAAGATAATTAGAACCAAGTATCACTATGTACTTGCTACTAATACACTACAAGTTAGTCTCTAGTTTAAGTTTGCACTCTCATAGCTTACAAAACTAACACATGAGACCAAGAAGTGGAAAGCCCATCAAAAGATAACTTGGCAACGATCTGGACAGCAAGTTATGTTGCGGATTGGCAGGAGACACAGCGCACCTGCGAGCATATGATTTATACCAGACATAAATACATAGTAAATATCATATGACATTGGAAGAAGAAGAAAAAAGAACAATGATGATTTCCAAAAAATAATGCTTTTCTCCTGTCAATTCATAGAGAGGGAGTAACTAATGTGACTTGATAATTGCAACAAACAGGTAAAGGAAACAACATGACGATAAAAGCACTAATACAGTTCCAACCAATTGACACCGATATTTATGTCCGTGGGTACCTTATTATAGAGTCAATACCAACAGGATTATCCATACCACTAAACAGTTGCATATCTGTATGTAAATAATAAAAATAGGGCCAGCTGAATGGATTTGAGAGATTAGAGACCAAAGTCAACTCATTCTTGCAATGAGGTAATTAACAACTTTGTGCCCAAACCAAGGGCCCTGACTACATGGAGGGTATAAGAGGAGACAACACAAGAATTGGGGGAGAGGAGAGGAGACAGCTACCACACACGGTTATACCACAATTCAATGGCGAGGAAACAGAAGAATATATGACAAACCACAAGAATTTGACAAACTCAATTCTGCTTGAAATATTTCAGTACCAACATGAGCTAAGGAATTTGACAAACTAAATCTGTCTATAAATAACTTGATTATTAAAGCTAGAGTATCTCCTAATTGCATAATTTAAGCTCGTACAAATTTGCCATCTCTACATAAAACACACAGACATGATTTTCTTCTTGATAATGGCTAGCTTGTCTTTTATTTTTCCTACGGGATGCAAAAAATATAGGCTAATCCATCAAATACACTATCCAAACAACACAATATCTGTACCAAGAAAATGACAACTAACATGTGCCGACCTACCAAAATCAGTGGACAAATAAAGTTGATATTCAAGTTCAGGCTTCATGCTACTTGCATAATAAAGTTCAAGCATCAGACTCACCTCAGCTTGACATACTCATCCATACTATAGCAGGCACCGCCCTACCCTGGTGGATGGCATCACACAGCATCTCTAGCTAGGGCCATGGGCCCAATCGAGATGATGGCTGGCTTCATCGAGCCATCCACAGCGGTGTTCTTTGCAACACACCACGGATACCTGCCACTGTTGACACTGTCTTGAGTGGTGACCCTTGCTACTCCGCTGATGGGCGTGTGGGTGAGAGGAGGTGTCATGGAAGGGTAAATCGTGGTGGGATTTGGTGGTGGTCACTTCGACCACTCCTATGGCGACTCAGAAACATGAATCTGCAACCGAAGAAGAAAACATCATCTTTCCATGTATGCTAAGCAATGACAGTACTCATATGCATTAGAAAGGCATTCCAAAGCTCATCACAGTTAATACGAGTAGAATCAATATTTAATAATTGTTCCACGATGAACATGCAGAAAAGAAAATTAAAAAGTTAGATCATGCCATGACAAGAAGAACATACTTTCTTCACATTTTCGTAGTAAATAATGCAACACATGTCTTGTGCTTCATTACTCTCCAGTTTTCTCAAATAACTATATCCCCGGTTTATCTAGATTTTGCTTCACTCTTTTATGTAAACATGCAAGTACTCTATTGTTTCATCATGTGTTTGAAATGTCAGAAACCATCCATGCATGGTTATGGTTAAGAAGGTTGTGATTTTTCAAAAGGTGGTCCAGGATGTTCCTATGGACTGAACATTAAATAGATTGGAAATGAGAAAACACCTGCGGCTGCTCGCCCCTGCCATCCGCAGCCCCGGCTCAACGGAAAAAATGATGCCGCTGCTCGCCCCTGCCATTCGCTGCCCTGGCTCAACTGGAAAAATGATGCCGCTGCTCACCCCTGCCATTCGCAGCCCCGGCTCAACTGAAAAAATGATATAAATTATGTGAACGTTCAGAAAATACTGAGCTCCAAACTCGGTGCATTTACTGAAATCTGATTCAGAACTCTAAAGACAATACAAATACAAATAAAAGTTGATGCAATCTCCAAACCCACCCTCACAAAAAGACATTAATCAAGATATCTAATGAAGTTAAGGATCATTTTTAGCAGCAGATCCGTAAGAGTGCAAGAACATAGAAGCTCACTAAATTCTATCACTGCTCCTTGAACTCCTTACTCCTAAAGCTCGAGAAAACACAAATGCTTCTATAAAAGCTTCAGACCACCAGTAACATGGTAAACCAAGGCATATTACTCAAAAGACATAGTAGAATAAGCAAACAAATCTCAGTTAGTCACAAGTACTGAAGATCATGAAAAAAACATGATAACCTATGAAGCAAGGGGACAGGGCACAGTTATTGCAGTAAATTTATTAGAATTTTTGTGCATGAAAGATACCTCTTCTAAGTGAAATTGAGAATTGTGAGTTCCATTCAGCTAATCTGCATCCATTTGATAAAGCAAGACCTAGCAAAATTGGCCTTCACTAACACCATCCCTGCAATGAAAGGAAACAAGCACATGGTGTAAACAACTATGATGTTGATTAAGAAATCAAAGCAAAAATATTTTCCATTTTAACCTATGTATCAGTAAGATGTGGATTCAGAAACAAGCTCTCAGTGCGGACAGATTTAGACAACTAAAATGCTGATTCAGAAATAACTAAAATGTTGCTTCAAAAACCGGCATAGACAACTAAGATGTTGATTCAGAAACAAGCTATTGGTGTAGACAGGTGTAGGTTGGTATCTAAAAGAAAGATGACCACTAACCTAGCAAGCAGCCAAGCAAAGGAGGAAGCAAACCTGATGGTAGTGGTCTCTTGCCGTCAAGGCCAGTGCGCTCAAACTGGCGTTAATATTTCACCTCTGCAGATTTAAGGGATGAACTCACTACTCACCAAGAATTTATGTGTGCATCCGTGGAAAGATACACACAAAAATCACCATCAGAGTGAATCGCACAAACAACACACACCCTACTGAACTCGTACAAACAAAAATCATTTTAAATTTTCATTTTCAAGTTTTTTTTAATATGTTCCGTTCTTCTACTGGCTTGTCACGAAAGGTGAACTGGAACCAAATCACATCACTAAACAATCCAAATAGTTTATTCTATTTCATTCAGAGAAAGCTAGAGACGAAAGTAAGAACTCGCTTTGGCATGACACTCACCCAGTCGTTGCCGAGATCGTGGCAGGGTCGTAACGCACCTCCACCGGCCTTTACCCTCGGCCACTGAGTCCTGCCAAATAAAATTTTAATTTTAACAAGATCTACCTTGAATAGAAATTTAGTTCTGACATAAAACATCTAACATAAAATGTCTGATAACAATGAAAGCCATACACCTTGAGAAAGTCTAATGAATTTTTTTGCAGAGCATCGAACGCGTCATCAAATTATTTTTTGCAACCACATATTCAAACGCATAACCAAACAAAGTGTACAACAAGGGGGCAACAGATAGACACCCTCTGTTGTAATCAAACAGCCACCCCTTGGCAGTAACACAAAATAAAACAAACAACAAGGGACGAATTGATAAGGGTAATAGACAATTAGACTACCAGGACAGCAAGGCAAAGCAGAATGCACGAGGAATCTAACCATAGGTACTGACCTAGGGATGAGGGAGGTTGAAGGGCGGCAGTCCGGTGGTCGTCTAGGACACATGCTATTTGGTGATGCTGGTCTGGGGAAGAGATGCTGGCCTGGACAATGAGGATCACCAGTTGCCGCCGCTTCGCTCGCCATTGCCGCCACAGATTTTGTTTGACTTCTTGTCTATCATCGTGGGAGATTTCCATGTACTGCAAATATGATAAATAAATTTCCACAACTATGAAACATTCATAGTTCATATAAATATTCAGACAAGTGATTCAGCAGACTTCCGCAAAATATTCTAAGCTAATTCAACATTGATCAGTCACTGAATCGACAAAAATATATACAGTACTTTCTAGTTCAAATACAACACTTCTTTACAAGTATGGATAGCAACAGTAGCACTGGTTAATCATTGGCTCAGGAAAATAAATTCTATTTAAACTACTGATGGTAAAGGTATTCAAAACTGTACATTTTAGTCATCTCTCACCATAGTGCCTCTTTTTTCCATTCAGTAAGAGCTTGCAAATTCTTTCGATCCACAACGGTATAATTTATTCTTACACAAGGAGTGTTGCAGTGTGCAATATAATGCATTTTGATTTTCAGATTTTCGCTAAAAATTACCTCAGTAGAAGAAAATTAACTCAAATCCCTTCTTCTGCCATATCCAAGAAGAATAAACAAGCAGAAAATCCATATTTCCACTTAAACACCGATCTAGAGATGTTGGACTGCTATCTCTACCCTGCCCTAGAGTTTCTACCTGAGAGAGAGAGAGAGAGAGTAACATCCCAAAATTTTCTAAATTTTGGATTGTTAATAAAATTAAATAGATAATGATTGTTTGCTTGATGTGTTTGATTTTCTCTGGGATTTAAAACTTTTTGGGGTTTATTGAATATTAAAAAGAAAAGTAACAAAAGGACTTTCCCTAATATTCATAATTGGTGTTTTGGAATTTATTACTTAAAACAAATCCAACAAAACAAAATGAGAGAAGGTAATATGACTCCTTCAACATATTAAAAGGTTGGAAAAGGTTTTAAATCATTATTGGAATTCTTCTGAATATTCAAAACATTTTTCAACTCAAGGAAATTCATTTTAGAGGATATAAAATGATTTATCCCCTTTTTAATAAAGTTGGGAAATATTTAGAATATTACTTTAAAGTTTTTAAAATTTATTATGAGTATTATAAATAACTCTAAATTATTTTAGGGATTTATAATGCTAAGAGAGTTTTTATTTCATTAAAATGATTTATTAAATATTGTAAAAGAGTTGAAAAAAATATTCCAATGGGATATTTTTATTTTACCAAATTATTTATTGGTGTGACAATTTTAAAATTTATATTTTATTATTTAGAAATAGTTTGTCAATGCTTTTGACCAAATAAAAATATTTTAAATAATTTATTGGATTTTATTTGATTTATGAAAAGTATTTTATATTTAAATAAAGTATTTAGAAAATGTTTTTATTTTTATTTTCCTTTTTGGAAAATGTATTCATTAAATAAATTTCTTTGTATTATTAAATGAATTTAGAAATTTATTTCACATTTTTTCTGATGAGTATTTATTTTTGTAATATTGTTTGAAGTTTCGGTTTTAAATAAAAAGAAAAAAAATTGTAGCCCAGCCGGCCCACAACTACGCCTCGCCCACGAGCACAATTAAAGCCCAAGACGGGCTCAATTTTATTATATATATTTTTTCTTTTTCCCTCTGCCTATTTAAGTTTTCGATTTTATTTCTTTTATTTCTTTTGGAAACGCTAGCGGGACCCGCTTCGCCGCCGCCGGGTCCCGCATCGCCGGACCGCCGCCGCCGCTGCCACCTCCGTCGCCGGAACGCCGCCGCCTCCACCAGTGCGCCGGCCGCACCACCGCCGCCCCGACCCGGCCACCTCGCCGGCCGCCTTCTCACCTGTTGTGCGCCGCCCGTGCGGCCACACCACCGCTCGCCGGAGCCCGCCACGGCCTCCATTGCCGTGCCCGAGCTGCCCTCGCCGGACCGGCCCGAGCGCCGCCGTCCCCGTGCCACGGCCTCCGCCGCCAGCCGCCCTCCACCATGAATCGCCGGCCAACGCCCCTGCACCTCGCCGGAATTTGCGAGTTCTCCGGAAAAATATCAACTCCGGCCTCATCCGGACCAAGGATCCGATTGCTTTTTGTGAAGATATTATAATTGCGAATAGGTCCTTTTTGCAGAAAAGACCCCGGCGCCGTTTCCGCAATATCTCCTCCATCGTAAGTCGGATCGCGGTGAAACTTTTTCCTAAGCGCTCGTGTTGTTCTGTACTTTAGCATAGAATCAACTTTTCACACTTTACACACTTTTGAATTTGAATTCAATTCAAATTCAAATTCAAATCCGGAGGTCGTATCTTTTAAACCGTGGCTCCAAATCGAGTGATTCTTTTTGCGTTGGATCACTCGTTCCATGTACTTTCTGCTCATAGCATGTGTACAAAAAAATTCAAATGTTTCTTGATCTGTTTAAATTCAAATTCAATTCAATTTTGCACTTGCTATGACCTGCGTTGTAGTATTCCGTTTCACGTGATTCTTTTTGCATATCGGATCATTTGAGACATGTTATCGGTAAGGTTCACACACTTTTCATGTGGGCATGATATTCACCTTGAATTCATATATTTCCATGATCACAATTCCTTACCGATGAATCTGTATCTGTTGACTCTCTCGAGATCACTTCCACTGATCACCTTCGAGCACATCCACACCTTTACCCTTCAAACCCTTTTTGTTTTGTTGCTAAAACCATTGTGTTTGTTTGTTGATCTTTTGTTTGCCTTGTGATGTGATTGCTTATTTGAGTTCCTTCCGTTGCGATAGATTTCTCAGAGTGTGACGAGTAGAGTGGACTGGACCGTGAGAGCGAAGAACTTCACCGAATGGAAAAGGAAAGTTACACTTTGACCGTACCTCAGCCTATATTTTGTATTATGCATGTAGCAAATTATCACTCTATGCATGTGTAGGACTATATATTAGTTATGATTTAAACCTAGTAGGATAGCCATATGTTCTGACCTTGTATTTCATTGTCGCCCTAGGATCGTGGTTGTTATATAGTGCTATTGCTTTCTAGACGGGGATTGGTTGAGTTATCATTGAGCTATGTGAGGATTAATGACTTGACTAGCAAACTTAAATAGAAATCACCTCTGGGCGGGGCAGGGAATGCATCTTGGGGCTCGTGCCTTGTCTAAGGAGGGACCAGGGCTAAGTGCTTCCCGAATGGTTGTTTTGGTGGTGAACCGGGTGCGTCATGGTGTCTACCCTCTGAACGCAGTGGGCGTCTTCCAGGCTCAAAAAGATCAGACAAACAGTGTGACTAGTAGCTTCAATGTACAACCACTGGCTATATGGGCTCTAGCTTAGCTGAGTAAGTTGCGGGGAACCTGGCACTGGTAGCTAGCTGATGTAGATATGATAGGTGTACCGGCTACCAAAGGGTGGAGGCAACCTCTTCTGAAAGACTATGTCTCAATCTTCGGGTTGAGTCCAGTGGGGAAAGTGTACAAATCTCTGCAGAGTGTAAAAACTGATCATGATTAGCCATGTCCACGGTTACGGACAACTTTGAGCAATTGGGCATTATTATTGTTGGATGGTCTTGACAGATAATTCACCTTAATAAGAATTTGAGTGGGAACTTTTAAGAAAGGGATGGTTGGAATTGGTGTAGCCTGATTCAATCATACTTAGGACTAGCAAGATAAATTAAAATTTGACTAGTTGTAGTATTGAGGAAAAAATTGGCTTTCTGCAAAACAAACCATAAGCTTTCCTTTGACTTATCCTGCATGTAGAAGTAGGTCTGTTATATATCCTTTTCCGTGTGACTTGCCATACAAATCAGATGTACTGACCCGTTGTCGGGCTGTAACCTTCGGTGTTGCAGGATTGTATGCGATGAGTAAGTGATGCGATGTAGGGTTACGATGTCTATACTCAACTTGCCGGTGGAGTTGACGGACGCCACGAAGCTTTTATTGTTTTTCCATTGTATTCTATTTGTAAGCTAGCCTTGAGCTATGCAGGTATGCTTTATTGTAATACTGGATCTTCGATGTAATATTTATGACATGTCGTTTATTCTTGATATTACATCTTGTAATGTGTGTGCTAGCTATTGATCCAGGGACTAGCACAGAATGCACAGAGACTTGGATTCTTAGTGAATCGGGTCGTTACAGATGGTATCAGAGCCCATGTTGACTGTAGGTCGTGACCCTAGAAAATGGATAGGAAAAGTCATAGGAACAAAAATTATTTTTATCACTCTTTGGTTACTTACTCTCTCCAGTATTATATCTCATCTATTATTCATTTTATAAACTCCTTGTCTTGTTTAATATAAATACCCCTCTGAGTTGCTTACCCCTGAAGACGAGACTTTTGGAGAAGTACATCATCAACCTCGTGGATCAATTGAAGTTATGACCACAAGAACCAGAAGGAATACCCTATGAGGATCAATAAGTTTTGACACTACGAGAGGAATCTTTAAGATCAGCTTAGCTGAGGAGGATGAAGCTTAGATTCAGGCCACCACTTTTATATGGAGTTAGATAAACGAATTGCGTGTAGTATGATGAGATCGTATGTCTTGCACATATGACCTTACTCTAGGAGTGGTTTTTGTGTTTTGACTTTTGTGACTGTATTGTTTGTTGTTATGTGTTGCTGTTGAACGTAGGTGTTTTTGTCTCATTCTTGTTTGAGTGCATGTGCTTGGTGTTATCTTAGTTTGTTTTCTTGTCGGTGTTATAGTTTTCCCCTAACCCTTGTCGTATGGGTTTAATAGATGGAGTATGGAGTAGGACTCGCCTTTTCTGGGGCGATGTCGAGATTGAAGGTGGAGCAATGGATTCGTAGTATGGAGGAGCACATGAAGGTAAACAAGGTTGGAAGTGAGGACATGGTCCCCTATGATGTTAAGTACTTGGTAGAAGAGGCTGCTACTTGGTGGAGAATGCACCAAGCGATTAACGAATCACGAAGGAAGATTACTTGGAAGGAGTTCACAAGGATTTTGTTGGGATCCCGCCTCGTCACCCCAACGAAAAGGACGGTAAACCTTAAGAGACCTCGTGCCTGCACAACTTGCGGAGAAGCCGTACACTCATACGAAGGACACCAAGATGGATGTCCCTATTGTGAAGAAATTCACTGGGGTTAAGAATGTCCCACTACTCAAGTCACATGTTTTATGTGTGAAGGAACTGATCATTACCCCGCTAAGTTTCAATTTTTCATCGTGACACAACAAGTGGTTCAACATCAAAAGGAAGGAATGAAGAAAGTTATCCAAGAATTGAAGGAAGCACCCGTGAAGAACAAAAAGAAGGAAATTAGCCAAATTCTGTGTTTCCGGTGCAGGAATATGGGACATTACGCCAACATGTGTCCAGAGTTGAAGGGAAAGAAGAGGTTGTGAACGCGGAAGCAAGGATGCTGACTCGAAGAAGCTTATGTTTGGCAATTGGAGGACAGACGTTCGTAGGTGTGCACTAAGTGTACGTTTTTACCTTTTCATTGTTAGCTGGAGTTGTGGTTCGCAGCATGTTCTGCTGGTTGAACTAGATGTTTTATGTCTGATTGTTTTGTTAAGTTTTGTCTTGTACCCTGTGGCCCTGATATGTATTTGGTTGATGTCGTGTGTTGTCCTTTGTGTTTCTTCTATGCGAGTAGAATAAGTTTACGTTTCATTAGACCCCTCATCTATTTAGTATGCTTCAAGACTGAAGAAGACACATCAACAAGGAGAATAACTCGACAAGTGACAACAGTATATGAAGATTTCTGTGACAATGCAAAGCTGAAGCAGCCATCATTGAAGACTTGAAGACCTGGAGATTCAAAGTTTCTACTGTTAGATCGTTTCTGTGAGCTGTCATTTCTTGTTTTACCGACAGCTACACATCAAAACTTATTTTCAAAACTAGTGTGATGTTTGTATGGGTATCTCTCTCTCTCTACATCCTATTCCCCCTCAACTCAATTCCTACACTGAAGATGTTACTACAGTGGCTGCTAAAGTCAAGACTGGAATAAATATGGATGCAACTTAATGTTGAGTACAAAGTTAACCCCGTGTGCCAGGATCTTACAACAAGAAAGCACAATCTTGCTGAAGGAAGGACCATGGAGCAAGTTGTAGTTCACCAGCGCACGTTTTGTAGTAGCTTGCACAAACCCGAGTGTTGTGAAGAAACGATAGATGTTTGGTTGGCTTGCAGAACCAATGGATTTATCTGAACCCTGTTCATGAACAAGTGAAGTTTCTGCAATGCTTGTGAGGATGACCGAGTGTTAGATTGCGAGATTCGCTAAACCATATACAAGGTAATGATTTGAGTGCGGAATGGACTGATCACCATGACGACTACTCTTATTATTCGCTCTAGCTATGTGGGATAGTAAATCTTGAGTGACTTACCTATGTTTGAGAGACGACGATGTTAAAGCCTAAACCATAGAATGGTACGATGTGTGACCCCTGTAGGAGATTACCGTTTGTGTTTTACGGTGAGTGTGGACCAAGACCATTTGTTGCAGGTATCCCGTAGAAGTATTCTTGATGACCACCAAGAGAGTATTGATAGTTAGTTAGTATTGGCGCCTGACCTGTCAGCCATGAAGTCTCAGTACTTGGAGGACTCATCTTTTGGATACGGTATTCAAGACAACAACGGAGTATATAAATTAATCGGAGGATGTAGTCGTAGGAGTATCCTCCTTGAAGATCAGTGAATTCTGAGGACCCCTTTCTTTCGAAGGATTCAAAACTCAAGGTAGTAGGTGAAGTATTTACGAAGAAACATCACCCTTGAAGACCGATGTATTTGCAAGACCCCTATTTTGCTAAGGAGTCAAAACCTCAAAGGAGTGTGTGAAATATCCGAAAGGGGTAGTCGGAGGAGTAACATTCTGGAAGATTAGTGGAATTGGAAGACCACTCTGTTGCTAAGGAATGGAAACCTCAAAGGAGGAATTCTTGAAACCTCGAAGACCGAAGGTGAAATCTTTACTAAGAATGTCATCGATGGATTAAGATACTGGAAGCCCACACTTATGATGATGAATTCAATGCCCCATGGAATATAGGAAGTCTGGGTGAAGGACTCAATGCCCCAACGGAGTATGAAGATTATGAATGAGGAGCTCACTGAAGGAGCACGCTTTTGAAGACCATGTCGCTTTCCTTTTAAGGGTGGTAGTACCCTAGACCTTTGGAGGATCAAAGGATTGCCGTGAAGACCCGAACTCTAGCCTTTCTTTCTAGCCTTCTCGAATCTCGAGGACGAGATTCCTTTTAAGGGTGGTAGTCTATAACATCCCAAAATTTTCTAAATTTTGGAATGTTAATAAAATTAAATAGATAATGATTGTTTGCTTGATGTGTTTGATTTTATCTGGGATTTAAAACTTTTTGGAGTTTATTGAATATTAAAAAGAGAAGGAATAAAAGGACTTTCCCTAATATTCATAATTGGTGTTTTTGGAATTTATTATTTAAAAAAAATCCAACAAAACAAAATGAGAGAAGGTAATATGACTCCTTCAACATATTAAAAGGTTGGAAAAGATTAGTGGAATTGGAAGACCCTCAGTTGCTTGTAACAGTAACCATCATCACTGTTGACCATCACTGTTTGTTAATCACTGTTATCCCCTGTCCTTAATCAAAATTTGCTGCTGCTCTTTTCAAACCATGCTGGTTGGTAACCAAAACCCAAATCCCAATGCATCTTGCTCATCAAGAAACCAAACCCTAGTTGAAACTGCTTTGAATAAAAAAAATTAAAACAAAAGTGTTCAACTAAAGTTGTTCCATAAATCCTGGAACCATTTTTGTAAATTGCCTAAAATCATTATAATCATGTTGGACCAAGTTTGGTAATTTTTGAAGTTATGGAAAATCCCAAACAATTATAACAGTAGCTTGTAAAGTCCTTTTTAATCCTAAAATATTTAAAAGGAATATCCACTGAGTTTTAAAATGCCCCAAACTTGTTTTGCCACCTACATGTGACATACACCTAATTTACAAACCACCAACACATTTAAATAAAATGCAGAAGCAATTATTTTTAATTGCAGCAGTAAACAAAAGAAATACAGAAAAGAAAAGACAAAGAAAAATGCTAAAGCCCGCCGAGGGCGATAGCCCACCCGGCCCACTCCCCCTTCCCCACCTGCCCCCGTCCCCTCCGTCACCTGCCCCGTCGCCGTGGCGAGCTCGCCGTGGCTGGGACGTCTGCCGGCCGCCCCCACCTCCCCTGTGCCTCGGACGCGATAAGGACGCCCCCGCGCACCTCCTGGACACGCCCCTCCTCCATTTCCTCTCCTCCTCTTCTCGCAGTCGTCGGGGAAGATCCCACCCGAGCCGCCGTCGCCATGGCCGTGAGCTCACGCGGCCAGTGAGCTCGCGTCGCCACGCCGCCTTGTCCAGCGTGTTCCACGTCGTCGGCTTCGTCTCCTAGCGCAAGGAATCGAGATCGGAGCCACTACGTCGAGCGCACGGTCAACTTCCCCAACTCCGGCCGCCGCGACGTCACAGAGGGAATTCGCCGCCGTCGATACGCCATCGAGCCCACTGCCACCACTGCTGCACTCCTGGTGAGCTTCTATGCCTCCCCCAACTCCCCGACGAGCAGATAGTGCCCTGTAGCCCACCCCGCCATTAGGGCAGCAAGCTTGCTGCCGCCGGCGAGCTCCTCCCCGCGCCCTAGCTCACGCTTTTGGCGTACCACTCGCGTCACTTCGCGCGCGATGCTTACAGGGACCGTTTCGCGTAGTACATGGTCCAGTTTTCCGGCTGTGGCGTCGTCGCCGTCGAGCTCCCGTACTGCACCTCCGCCTCGCACGTCGCCATCGACGGTTCCGGCGACCCCAAGCCACCGCACCGCCACCAAACTCCTCCCCGTGGTCGTCCGCGTCGATTGGTACCAGCCGCGCCTCCTCCCGTGCACCACAGCGAGGGCAGCATCAACCTCGCTGGCGTTCTGCCGCCGGCTAACCTCCGGTGAGGCTGTCCGTTGGGCCCCGCCTGTCGGGTTCTCTGTTAGAGGCTAATGAGTCACTGACAATCGGGCCCCACCTCCTGCTAATTATCTCTGTTGGGACTAACAGAAAAATAACCATTTGGTTAATATGTCTCACTGACAGTGGGCCCTGTCCATTTAACTTAATTAAACAAGTTTAATTGACACTGGAGTCAATGACACCTGGGCCCCCTTTGTCAGTTTGATTTTTTTTAAAGAATTTAAAAGAAATTCCAGTGGCTGACATGTGGGTCCAGAGGCTATTTCTGATTTAATAAAATGTTTTATAAATAAACAGAGGCTGACATGTCGGTCCCACATGTCAGGCACTGTTTTGGATAATGTTTTGGATAATGTTCTGGATAATGTTTAATAAATAATAAAAGAAATTCAGAAAATCATTTAAATGATTTAAAACTTTGATATTCAATAACTTTTAAACCGTAACTCGGATTCAAAAACTTTATACATGAAAATTGATCAGAAAAATATAACGAATACGAATACGCTATCCGTATGTCTATCACACCCCTCTAACACAACGAACATCGAACCGTCCCCCTCCGGACCGGCAGTCCGATAAATGGTCCGGTACCGCTAAAGTAACCGGATGAATTTATTTCGAACATGAAAGTTGTTCGGAATAGATCAACTAACCCGGATACACCACCCACACATGTGTCGGATGTCCACGACACCTCCGGCATGATATCTCCCCCTCCGGACACCCTGTCCGGTAATCACCCGGAGCCGGTAGTTCATCCTCAGATGAATTTCCGTTCCGAGCAATGTGCATTGCACTGCGTTAGAATACCGTTAACATTTCATCTGTCATGTCATGCATCCGTTTGTATATGCTTGCTGTGTATTTACTGTTTTCTTTCCCCCCTCTTAATCTCCGGTAGACCCCGCTGCTGCCGTCGACTATACCGCTGCTGAGTACGACTACGTCGTCGACGACCGTACCCCTACCGTCGAGCTTCCAGGCAAGCAGAGCCATTCTCTTCCCCAGATATCGCCTATCTTTCCGTACTTTTCTTGCACTAGGCATTGTTACTGCTGCTGCTATGATTACAATCCTATTCAACTGCATAGCCTGATTTTTGTCGCCCCTTGATGTGCCTTCCTTTATCCTATGCTGCCTATTATTATTATTATGCATTATTCGGCAGTGAGCCCTGCGCATTGTTAGCTAGGATTAGATAGAGGGTCGTGATCACTCAGGGGAGTGAACGCGGGTACAAATATTATAACTGCACAGGTACGGTACAATGCAGACACCGTCTAAGGCCCCTATCTGGGTTATGCCTAGTCACCTCAAGTGTGAGCTATCAAGGAGTAATCCTTGTACTCCACTCGAGGCTGACTTTGTCTTACCGCCATAGGGTCCTGAACGGCGATTGTCCTTCAGGTAAGAAGTCGGGCGACCCAACGGTGCCCGCGAGAGGTATTGCGACGGGACGACAGGGAGGGTACGACCAGTGTACCGGTGTGCTTGGCCCCTGATCGTTGGCCGCGAGAGTTACCGAACCACGAAAGTCGAGCTCCTCCAGGAGCACACGCGAGACAAGGTAAGGAGACGGTTCACCTTGTTGGTAACCGTTGTGACTTGGTGGGACGACGGGGCAGGCACCGATGTACTGGTGGTCCTGGCTGCTGTCGTTGTCCGCGGGTCAGTTAAGTCGAGGCAACGATAAAGGTTGTCTCGCAGGTTAAATAAAATGCTAAATGGTTCAGTGAATGTCTTGAGTTGGCTATATGCCATGAACGCACTACCTACCCATGGGAATTACGAGTTTATGGGCTCCTCTGCTTCGTAGTGTCGTCCGAGGACTCTTCAGACATCAGCAGTACCGCGGGCTGATTGCCGGGAAGTGCGCTGTCGTCTTGGCTCGAGCTGTGTTGTTTTTGTTACGGCTTCCCGGCCACCCACGCACCGTGCAGGAGTACGTCAGGGTTGGGGTCCAAGGCCCTGAGTACTTAGGATTTAGACCGGCGGATGGCCTCTCTGTTGAGTTTGAAAGATGGGCTATGAAGTGTCGGATAGCCTCGGTGGAGCATTCCCTAACAAGGTTCCCGCCACCCTGGAGATCCGTGCGTGTAGCGTAACACAAGTGCACCCCTGCAGGGAAGATTAATCTATTCGAATAGCCGTGTCCACGGTAACAGGACGCTTTATGCTGAAGCTGGATCTTACCACTAGAAACTATTATTAAATTGTATGGTTCCGGGTTTTCTTCCTCGCCGGGATGTCGAGGAGGTGAACTCGGAGGCATTGTTAATTATTACAACTTATTATTATACAATGCTGCAGCAACTTCTGCTGCATTGTTACTTTATGCTTTATATAAACTGTTGGTTGATTCTTACCTCCTGCTGCAAGACATCGTCGGAAGATGCTAGTCTTCGTTAGGCCTAGCTTCTTACCCTTGCTCTGGATTTCTGTCTTTCAGTCCACTATATACAGCCTCTTCTTTCCGTTGATACAATGCATAATGCTTAGTAGCGGACGTAAGACTCGTGGGTATACTAGATACTCACCTTCTTTATTTCCTTTACTGTTTTGCCTGATCGGCCGCTGCAGCCGACGTTGGAGCCCAGGAGCAGGAGTACCCCGGAGGCGCCTACTACGACGTCGAGTTCCCCGTTGACCAGGAGTAGTTCGGTAGATCCCAGGAAGGAGGCCTCTCCTTTTCGATCTGTATCTCTGATGTGATTTGTGCTAGCCTTCTTAAGGCAAAACTTGACTAACTATGTCTGTACTCAGATATTATGGCTTGTATGACTTATGTATTCGGGTCCTCGTGACCCCCTCTATTGTAACATATTTGTTTATCCTTTTGTGTTTAGTGTTGTGCTGTGATATTATCACCGTGGCACCCCAATCTCAGTCGTGTACCCTGTGTGTATGATTACTGTACACGGTCTGATTTTGGGGGCGTCACAAGTTGGTATCAGAGCCGACTGCCTGTAGGAAGCCACCCCACCACTACTTGGTCGATGTTGAGTCTAGACTTTGAAAAACTATTTTGCTAACTTAATATTTGGCTTACGGGCCCACATCAATGTCACTACGTGTGATATCTATGGTATTAGGATCCTTTTCTCCTTACCTATGCTCTGGGAATCTGCTCTCTTATCCTTGCTGGTAAGTTTTACAAAAGCTGACATTAGGATCACGTTCTCTTGATTCCTCCCGGCGTTTTTGGTGCTTCCCCCATTGATTGAGTCGTGTCACGGGAGTCGTACCCCAGATCCCGGACCGCGGATCCCATTCTCATTCTGGGCAGGCCGCGCGTTCTCTGGCATCAACTCCTGTGGCCAACAGTTTTCTTGCAGCGTGATTGACATAGTGGAATCTATGTCGCGTCGTGTAATCCTAACCGCGGTCTGTGCGCCGCCTAGTGAGTCCTTTTTCCTTAATTTCTACGACGTTACGCTGCCCGATTTTCGATTGACTCTGTGTGTGAATGTGTATGTATTATATGACTACTCCTATATTTATCCGCGCCTCCTTTTCCGTTGTCGTTTTACTTCAGGCTTGATTCCGGTATCTCGTTAAATTTTTGTCGCTGAAATACCCCTGTTAAATTCTAGCAGGATGGCTGGTCGTGGGGGTCGTGGACGTGGTCGTGGTGCCAACGACCCACCTCCGCCGCCGGATTACATGGCCGCGATGATGCAGCAGTTCGAGATGAACCGTCAGTTCATGCAGAATATCATGGCTCAGTTCCCCCAGCCGAACCAGAATGGGCACCACCATCAGCATGCCACCGTGACTCTGCACGACCTCACCCGCCTCAACCCTACTATGTTCCGCAACACTGTTCAGCCGTTGGATGCTGATGACTGGCTTCGCGACATCACTCATGAGCTGGAGTCTGCTAATGTCGATCCAGCCGACTATGTGAACTTTGCGTCTTATCATCTAAAAGGCGCCGCTGCTCAGTGGTGGAGCACCCACAAGCGTTCCCTGCCAGTTGAAGAAGTCATCACTTGGGATGAGTTTCAGTCTGCCTTCCGCGCCCGCTACATTCCTCAGGGGATCATGGATCGTAAGGCGGAAGAGTTCCGCAACCTCACTCAGGGCGACATGACTGTTGAAGCCTATCAGCGCGAGTTCCTCAACCTCTCTCGCTATGCGGAAGGAGATATCACCACTGATGCTCGCAGGCAGCAGAAGTTCCGTCGTGGCCTCAACCCAGACCTCAGGCTCGCTCTTGCCGTTCATGATTTCGCCAACTTCGCCACCATGGTGAACAAGGCTATCACCGTCGAGACTGCCCAGATGGAACACAAGACCTCTCTGAAGCGTTATCGTGACGTTGGCTCGTCTTCGGGCGCAACGCAGAAGCGTCGTATCTGGCTCCCTACCAGTGTGACCCATTCACCTGTCCCTGCTCCAAGGCCGTCTTATGCTGCACCCCGTCTGCCTCCGCCACCGCAGATGCCAAGAGCTCTGCCTGCACCACCCAATGCTACTCCCCTTCGTCCTCAGGATGGATTATGCTTCACGTGCCGCCAACCTGGGCATTTTTCCAGGGAGTGCCCCCAGAAACAGAAGCAACTGGTAGTTCACCCCGCTGGCCGTGGAAATGGCTGTGGCAACAACAGGACCCCCAACTATAATACTGGGTCTACTGCTCATGCTCGTGGACATGCTTACAACATTAATGTGGAAGAAGCTCAGGAACAACCCGCTACCGTGATGGGTACCCTTCTCGTTAATTCCGCTCCTGCTACTGTTTTATTTGATTCAGGAGCATCGCATTCATTCATGTCGGAAGCATTTGCGTTATCGCGTAACATTACGTTTGAGAAGATGAACCCACCGATGGTTGTCCGCACCCCTGGAGGCCGTTGCCAAACCTCCATGATGGTACGCGATGTCACCATTGACGTCGAAGGGATTATATTCCTTGTGTCCCCCATCATCCTGAAAACCTCCACCATAGACCTAATTCTGGGCATGGATTGGTTGAAAGTTCACGATGCCGCACTCTATTGTGGCACCAAGTCTGTCCAACGTTTTCACCCCTCCGGCGAGATTGTTAACCACACCACCCGAGTTACCCGTAATGCTGAAACACAGATATTTATGATGAATGCTTTAAATGCCGCCCCCCTCGAAGGCATCGAGAACGTTTCGGTCATTCGCGATTATCCCGACGTCTTCCCCGAAGAACTGCCGGGAATACCCGGTCAGAGAAGTTGAATTTGTCATCGACTTGAAGCCCGGCACCACCCCTATTGCCAAGCGTCCTTACAAGATGCCGCCACATGAACTCCTTGAGCTTAAGGAGGAAATCGACAAGGCACTTCAGAAAGGATTCATTCGCCCTAGTTCCTCAGCTTGGGGAGCACCTTCGCTCTTTGTCAAGAAGAGCGATGGGACAAACCGATTGGTCCAAGATTATCGGCCCATTAACCAAGCCACCATCCAGAACAAATACCCACTTCCCCGGATCAACGATCTGTATGATCAACTTTCCGGATCCAAGGTGTTTTCTAAACTCGACTTGAGGTTGGGTTATCACCAAATCCGAGTCCGTGATGAGGACATTCCGAAGACTGCATTCATTACTCGCTATGGTTCATACGAGTACACCATCATGTCCTTTGGCTTAACCAATGCTCCAGCCACCTTCTCCAGATTGATGAATTATATTTTCATGGAGTACCTCGACCAGTTCGTCGTGGTTTATCTAGATGATATATTGATATATTCCAAGAATGAAGAAGAACATGTTGAACATATTCGTCTTATACTGGAGAAGCTTCGAGAACACAAACTCTACGCTAAGTATTCTAAGTGTGAGTTCTGGATTCCCGAAGTAACCTACCTTGGGCATGTTATTTCCAAGGATGGCATTGCCGTCACCCCCGAACGTATCCAGGCTATTCTTGACTGGACTCCTCCCAAGACCGTCAAGCAAGTCCGCAGTTTCCTCGGGCTTGCTAGCTATTGCCGCCGTTTCGTCGAGAATTTCTCCAAGATTTCCAGGCCTCTGACTAATCTGCTTCACAAAGGTGTCAAGTTTGAGTGGACAGATAAATGTCAAGAAAGTTTCCAAGCGCTCAAGGACAAGCTAACTTCTCCCCCGGTGCTCGCTCCCCCGGATACTCAGAAGGACTTCGTGATATATTGCGACGCGTCTCGTCAAGGATTAGGCTGTGTACTAATGCAAGAGCGCAAAGTGATTGCTTATGGCTCTCGTCAGTTGCGTGCTCACGAAGACAAATATCCAACACATGATCTCGAATTGGCAGCAGTAATTTATGCATTGAAGCTGTGGCGACATTACCTCATTGGTAACCGTTGCGAGATCTACACCGACCACCAAAGCCTGAAATACTTGTTTACTCAGCCCGACTTGAAACTCCGCCAACAAAGATGGCTCGAGACAATAGCCGATTTCAACATGGATATTCATTACACCCCTGGCAAGGCTAATGTGATGGCCGATGCTTTGAGCCGTAAAGCTTACTGTAGTGAACTTGAAGTTCAAGTACAACAACCACTTCTGTATGAAGATTTTCAAAGGTTAAACCTCGAGATTGTTCCTCAAGGTTATGCAAATAACCTGGTTATCAAACCGGATCTCGTCAAATCCGTCAAGGGTATACAGTTTTATGATGATTTCGTACACAAGATTAAGCGCGATATCGCCAATGGGAGACCCTCACCCTTCACCGTTGATAGCAAAGGTGCGGCGTTCTACCAGAACCGTTTAGTGGTTACTCACAGCAAGGGCAGGCATGAGAACCTGGATATGACCCCGAAGGTCATGAGAGCGGCTCACGATACCCCATTGTCCATTCATCCTGGAAGCACCAAGATGTACCAAGACATTCGTCAGCAATTCTGGTGGCCTAACATGAAGCAAGACATTGCCCGATATGTTTCTGAATGTGAAGTTTGCCGTCGCGTCAAGGCAGAACATCAAAGACCTGCTGGAACTCTACAACCACTCTCTATTCCTGAATGGAAGTGGGACAAGATCGAGATGGACTTCGTCACCGGTTTTCCCCGATCACAGAAGGGTCATGATGCCATCTTTGTCGTCATCGACCGATTCTCCAAGGTTGCCCACTTTCTGCCAGTCAAGGAGACGATCTCTGCTAGTCAGTTAGCCGACTTGTATGTTTCCAGAATTGTGTCCCTCCATGGTATTCCGCTGGAGATCAGTTCAGACCGTGGCAGCATTTTCACCTCAAGATTTTGGGATAGTTTCCAAGAAGCTATGGGAACTCATCTAAATTTCAGCACCGCTTATCACCCCCAGTCGCAAGGACAGGTCGAACGAGTCAACCAAGTGCTTGAAGATATGCTTCGAGCTTGTGTCATCTCATTCGGTAAGAAATGGGAGGAATCTCTTCCATTTGCTGAATTCTCGTACAACAATAGCTATCAAGCCAGTCTGAAGATGGCACCCTTTGAAGTCCTCTATGGACGTAAGTGTCGAACCCCTCTGAATTGGTCAGAAACTGGAGAACGAACTCTCATTGGTCCGGACGTTATTCAGCATGCCGAAGATCAGGTTCGCGTCATCCGTGAACACCTGAAAGCTGCTCAGTCCCGTCAGAAGAGCAACTATGATCGCAAGCACAAGGAAATGGTCTATCAACCTGGCGAATACGCTTACCTCCATGTCACTCCCATGAGGGGCACTCATCGTTTCGGAATCAAAGGCAAGTTGGCTCCTCGATACATTGGCCCGTTCCGTATCCTTTCCAGGAGTGGACCAGTGGCATACCGATTGGAATTGCCGCCGAACCTCTCTCAAGTCCACGATGTCTTCCACGTGTCGCAACTCCGTCGCTGCTTCAAGGACCCTATCCGCGAAGTGGAGCATGATATGATCGAGCTGCAATAGGACTTGACTTATCAAGAACATCCGAGCCGCATTCTCGACCAGTCTGAACGCCGAACCCGCAACAAGACCGTCAAGTTCCTCAAGGTTCAGTGGTCGAATCATTCTGAAGATGAAGCCACTTGGGAACGCGAAGATCGCCTTCGCGATGAATACCCCGATCTTTTCCTCGCTACCACTTAAATTCTCGGGACGAGAATTCTTGTAGTGGGGGAGATTAGTAACACCCTCAGTTGCTTGTAACAGTAACCATCATCACTGTTGACCATCACTGTTTGTTAATCACTGTTATCCCCTGTCCTTAATCAAAATTTGCTTCTTCTCTTTTCAAACCATGCTGGTTGGTAATCAAAATCCAAATCCCAATGCATCTTTCTCATCAAGAAACCAAACCCTAGTTGAAACTGCTTTGAATAAAAAAAATTAAAACAAAAGTGTTCAACTAAAGTTGTTCCATAAATCCTGGAACCATTTTTGTAAATTGCCTAAAATCATTATAATCATGTTGGACCAAGTTTGGTAATTTTTGAAGTTATGGAAAATCCCAAACAATTATAACAGTAGCTTGTAAAGTCCTTTTTAATCCTAAAATATTTAAAAGGAATATCCACTGAGTTTTAAAATGCCCCAAACTTTTTTTGCCACCTACATGTGACATACACCTAATTTACAAACCACCAACACATTTAAATAAAATGCAGAAGCAATTATTTTTAATTGCAGCAGTAAACAAAAGAAATACAGAAAAGAAAAGACAAAGAAAAATGCTAAAGCCCGCCCAGGGCGATAGCCCACCCGGCCCACTCCCCCTTCCCCACCTGCCCCCGTCCCCTCCGTCACCTGTCGTGTCGCCGTGGCTGGGACGTCTGCCGGCCGCCCCAACCTCCCCCGTGCCTCGGACGCGATAAGGACGCCCCCGCGCACCTCCTGGACACGCCCCTCCTCCATTTCCTCTCCTCCTCTTCTCGCAGTCGTCGGGGAAGATCCCACCTGAGCCGCCGTCGCCATGGCCGTGAGCTCACGCGGCCAGTGAGCTCGCGTCGCCACACCGCCTTGTCCAGCGTGTTCCACGTCGTCGGCTTCGTCTCCTAGCGCAAGGAATCGAGATCGGAGCCACTACGTCGAGCGCACGGTCAACTTCCCCAACTCCGGCCGCCGCGACGTCGCAGAGGGAATTCGCCGCCGTCGATACGCCATCGAGCCCACTGCCACCACTGCTGCACTCCTGGTGAGCTTCTACGCCTCCCCCAACTCCCCGACGAGCAGATACTGCCCTGTAGCCCACCCCGCCATTAGGGCAGCAAGCTTGCTGCCGCCGGCGAGCTCCTCCCCGCGCCCTAGCTCACGCTTTTGGCGTACCACTCGCGTCACTTCGCGCGCGATGCTTCCAGGGACCGTTTCGCGTAGTACATGGTCCAGTTTTCCGGCTGTGGCGTCGTCGCCGTCGAGCTCCCGTACAGCACCTCCGCCTCGCACGTCGCCGTCGACGGTTCCGGCGACCCTAAGCCACCGCACCGCCACCAAACTCCTCCCCGTGTTCGTCCGCGTCGATTAGTACCAGCCGCGCCTCCTCCCGTGCACCACAGCGAGGGCAGCATCAACCTCGTCGGCGTTCTGCCGCCGGCTAACCTCCGGTGAGGCTGTCCCTTGGGCCCCGCCTGTCGGGTTCTCTGTTAGAGGCTAATGAGTCACTGACAACCGGGCCCCACCTCCTGCTAATTATCTCTGTTGGGACTAACAGAAAAATAACCATTTGGTTAATATGTCTCACTGACAGTGGGCCCTGTCCATTTAACTTAATTAAACAAGTTTAATTGACACTGGAGTCAATGACACCTGGGGCCCCTTTGTCAGTTTGATTTTTTTTTAAGAATTTAAAAGAAATTCCAGTGGCTGACATGTGGGTCCAGAGGCTATTTCATATTTAATAAAATGTTTTATAAATAAACAGAGGCTGACATGTGGGTCCCACATGTCAGGCACTGTTTTGGATAATGTTTTGGATAATGTTTAATAAATAATAAAAGAAAATCAGAAAATCATTTAAATGATTTAAAACTTTGATATTCAATAACTTTTAAACCGTAACTCGGATTCAAAAACTTTATACATGAAAATTGATCAGAAAAATATAATGAATACGAATACGCTATCTGTATGTCTATCACACCCATCTAACACAATGAACATCGAACCGTCCCCCTCCGGACCGGCGGTCCGATAAATGGTCCGATACCGCTAAAGTACCCGGATGAATTTATTTCGAACACGAAAGTTGTTCGGAATAGATCAAATAACCCGGATACACCACCCACACATGTGTCGGATGTCCACGACACCTCCGGCATGATATCTCCCCCTCCGGACACCCTGTCCGGTAATCACCCGGAGCCGGTAGTTCATCCTCAGATGAATTTCCGTTCCGAGCAATGTGCATTGCACTGCGTTAGAATACCGTTAACATTTCATCTGTCATGTCATGCATCCATTTGTATATGCTTGCTGTGTATTTACTGTTTTCTTTACCCCCTTAATCTCCGGTAGACCCCGCTGATGTCGTCGACTACACCGCTGCTGAGTACGACTACGTCGTCGACGACCGTACCCTTACCGTCGAGCTTCCAGGCAAGCAGAGCCATTCTCTTCCCCAGATATCGCCTATCTTTCCGTACTTTTCTTGCACTAGGCATTGTTACTGCTGCTGCTACGATTACAATCCTATTCAACTGCATAGCCTGATTTTTGTCGCCCCTTGATGTGCCTTCCTTTATCCTATGCTGCCTATTATTATTATGCATTATTCAGCAGTGAACCCTGCGCATTGTTAGCTAGGATTAGATAGAGGGCCGTGATCACTCAGGGGAGTGAACGCGTGTACAAATATTATAACTGCACAGGTACGGTACAATGCAGACACCGTCTAAGGCCCCTATCTGGGTTATGCCTAGTCACCTCAAGTGTGAGCTATCAAGGAGTAATCCTTGTACTCCACTCGAGGCTGACTTTGTCTTACCGCCATAGGGTCCTGAACGGCGATTGTCCTTCATGTAAGAAGTCGGGCGACCCAACGGTGCCCGCGAGAGGTATTGCGACGGGACGACAGGGAGGGTACGACCAGTGTACCGGTGTGCTTGGCCCCTGATCGTTGGCCGCGAGAGTTACCGAACCACGAAAGTCGAGCTCCTCCAGGAGCACACGCGAGACAAGGTAAGGAGACGGTTCACCTTGTTGGTAACCGTTGTGACTTGGTGGGACGACGGGGCAGGCACCGATGTACTGGTGGTCCTGGCTGCTGTCGTTGTCCGCGGGTCAGTTAAGTCGAGGCAACGATAACGGTTGTCTCGCAGGTTAAATAAAATGCTAAATGGTTCAGTGAATGTCTTGAGTTGGCTATATGCCATGAACGCACTACCTACCCGTGGGAATTACGAGTTTATGGGCTCCTCTGCTTCGTAGTGTCGTCTGAGGACTCTTCAGACGTCAGCAGTACCGCGGGCTGATTGCCGGGAAGTGCGCTGTCTTCTTGGCTCGAGCTGTGTTGTTTTTGTTACGGCTTCCCGGCCACCCACGCACCGTGCAGGAGTACGTCAGGGTTGGGGTCCAAGGCCCTGAGTACTTAGGATTTAGACCGGCGGATGGCCTCTCTGTTGAGTTTGAAAGATGGGCTATGAAGTGTCGGATAGCCTCGATGGAGCGTTCCCTAACAAGGTTCCCGCCACCCTGGAGATCCGTGTGTGTAGCGTAACACAAGTGCACCCCTGCAGGGAAGATTAATCTATTCGAATAGCCGTGTCCACGGTAACAGGATGCTTTATGCTGAAGCTGGATCTTACCACTAGAAACTATTATTAAATTGTATGGTTCCGGGTTTTCTTCCTCGCGGGGATGTCGAGGAGGTGAACTCGGAGGCATTGTTAATTATTACAACTTATTATTATACAATGCTGCAGCAACTTCTGCTGCATTGTTACTTTATGCTTTATATAAACTGTTGGCTGATTCTTACCTCCTGCTGCAAGACATCGTCGGAAGATGCTAGTATTTGTTAGGCCTAGCTTCTTACCCTTGCTCTGGATTTTTGTCTTTCAGTCCACTATATACAGCCTCTTCTTTCCGTTGATACAATGCATAATGCTTAGTAGCGGACGTAAGACTCGCGGGTATACTAGATACTCACCTTCTTTATTTCCTTTACTGTTTTGCCTGATCGGCCGCTGCAGCCGACGTTGGAGCCTAGGAGCAGGAGTACCTCGGAGGCGCCTACTACGACGTCGAGTTCCCCGTTGACCAGGAGTAGTTCGGTAGATTCCAGGCAGGAGGCCTCGCCTTTTCGATCTGTATCTCTGATGTGATTTGTGCTAGCCTTCTTAAGGCAAAACTTGACTAACTATGTCTGTACTCAGATATTATGGCTTGTATGACTTATGTATTCGGGTCCGCGTGACCCCCTCTATTGTAACATATTTTTATTTATCCTTTTGTGTTTAGTGTTGTGCTGTGATATTATCACCGTGGCACCCCAATCTCAGTCGTGTACCCTGTGTGTATGATTACTGTACACGGTCTGATTTTGGGGGCGTCACATTTTCACACTTTGCACACTTTTGAATTTGAATTCAATTCAAATTCAAATTCAAATTCCGGAGGTCGTATCTTTTACACCGTGACTCCAAATCGAGTGATTCTTTTTGCGTTGGATCACTCGTTCCATGTACTTTCTGTTCATAGCATGTGTACACAAAAATGCAAATGTTTGTTGATCTGTTTAAATTCAAATTCAATTCAATTTTTCACTTGCTATGACCTGCGTTGTAGTATTCCGTTTCACGTGATTCTTTTTGCATATCGGATCATTTGAGACATGTTATCGGTAAGGTTCACACACTTTTCATGTGGGCATGATATTCACCTTGAATTCATAAATGTCCATGATCACAATTCCTTACCGATGAATCTGTATCTGTTGACTCTCTCGAGATCACTTCCACTGATCACCTTCGAGCACATCCACACCTTTACCCTTCAAAACCTTTTTGTTTTGTTGCTAAAACCATTGTGTTTGTTTGTTGATCTTTTGTTTGCCTTGTGATGTGATTGCTTATTTGAGTTCCTTCCATTGCGATAGATTTCTCGGAGTGTGACGAGTAGAGTGGACTGGACCGTGAGAGCGAAGAACTTCACCGAATGGAAAAGGCAAGTTACACTTTGACCATACCTCAGCCTATATTTTGTATTATGCATGTAGCAAATTATCACTCTATGCATGTGTAGGACTATATATTAGTTATGATTTAAACCTAGTAGGATAGCCATATGTTCTGACCTTGTATTTCATTGTCACCCTAGGATCGTGGTTGTTATATACTGTTATTGCTTTGTAGACGGGGATTGGTTGAGTTATCATTGAGCTATGTGAGGATTAATGACTTGACTAGCAAACTTAAATAGAAATCACCTCTTGGCGGGCAGGGAATGCATCTTGGGGCTCGTGCCTTGTCTAAGGAGGGACCAGGGCTAAATGCTTCCCGAATGGTTGTTTTGGTGGTGAACCGGGTGCGTCATGGTGTCTACCCTCTGAACGCAGTGGGCGCTGTTCAGGCTCAAAAAGATCAGATAGACAGTGTGACTAGTAGTTTCCATGTACAACCACTGGCTATATGGGCTCTGGCTTAGCTGAGTAAGTTGTGGGGAACCTGGCCCTGGTAGCTAGTTGATGTAGATATGATAGGTGTACCGGCTACCAAAGGGTGGAGGCAACCTCTTCTGAAAGACTATGTCTCAATCTTCGGGTTGAGTCCAGTGGGGAAAGTGTACAAATCTCTGCAGAGTGTAAAAACTGATCATGATTAGCCGTGTCCACGGTTATGGACAACTTTGAGCAACTGGGCATTATTGTTGTTGGATGGTCTTGACAGATAATTCACCTTAATAAGAATTTGAGTGGGAACTTTTAATAAAGGGATGGTTGGAATTGGTGTAGCACGATTCAATCATACTTAGGACTAGCAAGATAAATTAAAATTTGACTAGTTGTAGTCTGTGAGGAAAAAATTGGCTTTCTGCAAAACAAACCATAAGCTTTCCTTTGACTTATCCTGCATGTAGAAGTAGGTCTGTTATATATCCTTTTCCGTGTGACTTGCCGTACAAATCAGATGTACTGACCCGTTGTCGGGTTGTAACCTTCGGTGTTGCAGGATTGTATACGATGAGTAAGTGATGCGATGTAGGGTTACGATGTCTATACTCAACTTGCCGGTGGAGTTGATGGATGCCACGAAGCTTTTATTGTTTTTCCGCTGTATTCTATTTGTAAGCTAGCCTTGAGCTATGCAGGTATGCTTTATTGTAATACTGGATCTTCGATGTAATATTTACGACATGTGGTTTATTCTTGATATTACATCTTGTACTGTGTGTGCTAGCTATTGATCCAGGGACTAGCACAGAATGCACAGAGACTTGGATTCTTAGTGAATCGGGTCGTTACAGAGAGAGAGAGAGAGAGAGAGAGAGAGGAGGGGGACTCACCATTACCCATCTTGTGAGGCCGACGCCGTTCCCTGAGACGCTGGCCTTCGCACCGCACCCCTGCACGCCTCCGCACCCGATCAGAGCCTCATCATCCCCCGCAGCCGGCATCGGGGAGAGGAGGCCAGCGACACAGGAAAGAGGCGGGGATGGAGAAAGGAGAATCGGGGGAGACTGGGAAAGGAGGCGGCGGCAAGGACATCGCCGCTCCTGCTATGGCTGCTGCTCACTTCAACCCCGATGGCGCCAACAGAATATGGTAGGAGATGAGAAGAGGTTGCATCCTCTATCTTCTCACGCCGACGCCGACGCTTGTGGCCGCCGTTGTCTCTCCCACTCCAGATCGAAAACCTGGGGAAAAAAAAGGGGAGAGGAGGAGAGTTGACAGGCTAAGAGAGATGCGCCGGAATCCATGGAGTGAGGTGATTTAGCGGCTAACGAGAGGGCGCACGGTAGGAGGTGGAGATGAGCGATAGGAAGGGCTATGGCGGCGGCGAGTGAGGGAGGAGATGAGAAGAGGAAGCGAGCAAGGAGAAGGGTTGTGTATAGAAACGAGGGAGAAAGCAAGGTACGATGGCTTGTGCTTTTGGGCAACCGGGGCACAAGACCCAAAGTTACCAACCAACCAGCGATGCGAAGCCACCCAGTGGACGCCGGCGTCGACAGACGTAGAAGAAACGGTTCTCACCGCGCGTGCACTCAAAGGAGAAGAAGGCGGTCCACCAGTCATGGGCCTTAATAGCGATTTAGAAAAAATACTAAAGCGACCTACGGTGAATTACATCGCCAGCGGCATGAAATTACCTGTTCACCAGCGGAAAGAGTGGACAGGATCAAATTTTGATCTCAGATCGCACGAGGGGATGGGTAGCCTAGGAGGTTTTATAGGAGGAATTACAACAGTATGTCAATTCTTGAGCCTACCCTAAACGTGCCTAATTTGCTCGGAACGGTGCACCAAATTGAGATGTCAGTTATTATCAGAAATCAACAAAACATACAAAATGACAAAAGTGCCAAAAGCTCTCAACCACCACCCCCATCCCAACGATGCCTTGCCGATAAAACTGAACTGCCCGCTGATTCCCAATGATGGCGTCCTTCCTCGCTGGTATCAGTTGTGGTATGACTCGGTACGGTAGAGTGGAACTGAAGCAAAATTGTCCCAGCACCGCAAGCAAATCCACTACTTTCAACCTGATGCAACTTTCTTGCGGATAACTCTCTTTCGCCGGGGCTTGGACAGCTGTGCCACAGGTCCACCCTGCTTGATGCCAAGAAGACCAAGGCCAGACACAACTGCATCCTTGGATATAAACCACCTTGACTTCTGTTCATCAACAGGAGTAGTAGCCTCCACTGGTCTGGTGTATGCCCTAAGCAATCGATCAGAGTACTGTGGATCAGCTTCCTCTCCAAGCCATGTGCGCCTTGAAGATTCACCTATCTGAATGTTCATCAATCTGCAGTACATATGGGCATCATGTTTAATGGTAGAACGTAGCCTTCATAAAATACTGCTACATAGAGCACTTACAGATTTGAAAACACAGTACAGTGCACAGTAAGAGTGGCCAAGGAAAAGTACAAAATGGAGCTTTTAGAACTAGAGCAGCAGCAAAAACAACAACAAAGTCTTTCGGTCCCAAAAAAGTTGGGGTAGGCTAGAGTTAAAACACGTAAGATATCGAAACCAAGTCATAGCTCTCGCACATGGCTAGAGCGAATATAAAAAAAGGGAAAAGCTTATTAGCTCCGCCGCACCGCTGCGTTCTCGTGGGGCGACCTCTGGATTCACACGCCCAAGATCTAGCAGCAGTTTGATCGGATTGAAACATGGTGCTGCTACATTAGTGTATAGGAATGCTACAGTACACCTGTCATATGTGATCCCATGATGCACCTAGCACGTGACCCTACAGTGCATCTAGCACCTAGCACCTAGCACCTGACCCTACAGTGTATCTAGCAGATAGACTATAAGAAAGCCACAATAGGCTGCTACTTTAAATTGCACATGAAATAGTATACGCTTCTATGTAGAATTTTGGTAATGGGCGCATCTTTCCCTCTTCAGAACATGGATACATAATTTGTGAAATTTAAACTTTTTTTACATGTAAACACTTAACTCCTAGTATACAGATCTTTCCAAAACCTAAGTTTTTTTTTGTAAGGACAAAACCTAACTTCCGGTATACAAAATTTGCAACTACATTTTCAAATATCCGGGAAAAGACAATCATGAAGCTTGTATTGTACTTTTAAAATCTGACAACCTTAAATTGAATAAACCTGCAATTACACCTTTTAAGTATTTGGAAAACACATTCATGAAATCTTTAGTGCACCCATAAAATCAGGCAACCTAAAATTGAAAAAGTGACAACTATACCTTTTAAATATCCACAAACATATCGATAAAATCTCTAGTGCATCGTTAAAATCTAGCAACCTTAGTTAAAAAAGTGACAACTATTTTCAATATCCGGCAAACACGTCCAGCAAATCTCTAATGCACCGCTAAAATCTGGAAACCTAAAGTTAAAAAATGATGCAACTATACCTTTTAAATATCCGGCAAAATACGTCGATAAAATCTCTAGTGCATTGTTAAAATCTGGCAACCTCGGTTAAAAAAGTGACAACTATTTTTAATATCCGGCAAACGCGTCCAGATCTCTAATGCACCTCTAAAATCTGGCAACCTCAAGTTTAAAAAAAGATGCAACTATACCTTTTAAATATCCGGCAAAATACATCGATAAAATCTCTAGTGCATTGTTAAAATCTCGCAACCTCAGTTAAAAAAGTGACAACTATTTTTAATATCCGGCAAACGCGTCCAAATCTCTGATGCACCGCTAAAATCTAGCAACCTCAAGTTTAAAAAAAAGATGCAACTATACCTTTTAAATATCCGGTAAACACACCCATATAACCTTTAATGTAGCTCTAAAATCTGGCAACCTCAAATTGAAAAAGTGGCAATTATACCTTTTTTACATATCTGGCAAAAATACATACAACCTCTAATTTTAAAAAGATGGCAACTATACATTTTAAATTTTAACAAACACACCCCTAAAACATGGCAATTTTATCTTAAATAGTTAACAAATACATCCTAAAACACAGTATATGTAGCCATAAATTCTGGCAAGGTAAAGTCAGATTCACGATAATTGTAGCTTATATTCCAGTTAATGCATCCGTTGAAGCCTCCGGTATATGCTAATTGTAAGTACTTATTTGCAAGCAGATCAACACATAAAAAGACAAGTGATGATGGCACTGTTGCCTACAGTAGCGTGCACTATGCGTGTGTCATGCCTAGTAGTATAACTTAACCTTTTGCCTTTATACCAGAATGTGTAGCAGTGCTTATGGACCAGCCTATACTAGCCGCCGCACAGTAAAACAATAATGCGGCGCCGCTAGATAGTGAAGTCCATAAAAAAATTGGTTCAAAGAAAATCAAAGCACCTAAGCTATATTATTAAAAATGTAACAATTTCTGGTTACCTACTCCTTAATCTGAAAACAAACAGAAATCCCTGAACTCTTTTTATTTTTCTGAAGTGTCCATGACTGACACTCCATAAATAACCAAATAACGAACTCGGTGTTTACTAGGAGCATCTCCAACAGCTGCCCTATTATAGGGCAGCAGTCGCTTTGTGACGATTTGGAGGGCAAAAAACACCTCCAGCAGTTGCCCAAACACCAAAAGTTGCTGGAAAAACATTTGGGCACAAGTGTTGTATATTTTGGGCACGACTGCAGCTGCCCCAAAACACCAAACCCACCCCACGTCGCACGCCCGCCTCCCTCCCGCGGCCAAATCCCGATGCCATTGTACCGAATCCGGCCACCACCAATGCCGCCCAACCTACCCACCGCCTGGATCCGCCGCCTCCCGAGGCCAATCGGCCGGCCAACCCTGTCCGCTGACCCGCTGCTTCGCCTCATCCGCAACACCGGCGGCCTGCTGCTCCGCCTCGTCCACCATGCCACCGATCCACCGCCTCCCGAGGCCAATCAGCCGCTCATCCACCGCCAAACCCATCGCCCCATCCGCCGCCACCTCTGGCTGCGGCGCCTTGTTCGCAACGCCGCCAACCCGCTGCTCCGCCTCATCCACGACGTCGCCGGCCTGCTCCGCCTCATCCGCCATGCCGCCGATGTCCTTCAAGGGGTGTGGCCACGGTCGTCCGACATGTTCGGTTTCGAGGTGGAGGCGTTTCTAGGGCAGCTGTTGGAGATGTAACTTTTTCGTGCCCAAAAAATGCACTATTTTGTGCCCTAAAATTTGCTCCTGCTACTTTTTGCTGCCCTAAAATAGGGAAGCTGTTGGAGATGCTCTAAGGTAATGAGCAGTGTGTCCATGTTTCCGAACTAAGCTAAGTAGCCATTGCATGGGTTGACTAAGTTAGAATTTTCTGGCACTGGTACCCCGGCTGGTGCCAAAACCAAGCTTCTCTGAAAAGTAACGAGTAAATCAAATTTTCTTGGCTCAAGAGTAGTGAAGCTTCTAGGTTTGGAGGAAGTACGATGCATTGTTTATTAGCCAGCGGGTCCCCATCAGGTTTTGAGAGAGCTTACTATACACTGAAAGATTTTTGCTAGCATAGATAGGGTGTGCCATGTCATTGGTATTGGCACCAATGCCACACATAGCTCGTGCTCCAAGCAGCATCATATGAACTAACTAACAGCCAATTGGTACAGTATACACCGTCACAAGCTAAAATGTATGCTTTAATCAGATTTGAAAGCTTTGAAAACCCAAAAAATTCCAAATAACACAGTGGCTCATGCAATTAAACAAACCTCTCAGTGATAATACATGCAACAAATATTGGGGGCAGTTAAAAACAGGGAGAACAATCTTGGCCGATAACCAGCAAAAAACGGTTTTCATTTGGGTCAAAGATTGTGGGGACCAGCAGAAAATTTCAAATACCACAACAGATTGCAGGCTAAGATTGTCCGACCTAAATTATAGTGGGTTTGCTATTTATCAGCTATCGGAAAAACTAACTCGGATCAGTCAATTCCACAAGAAAGGATGACATGGCCGGCCGGGACGTCGGTAGCAAGAGTGAAGCAGGACCTCGCCGGAGGCGGGGACGATGTAGCCCGCTGCGGCATAGCTGGGGTAGTGGAGGAAGAGGGTTGGACTGGTCCAGGTTGGGGGCATTTCGTATTGATGCCGCTCGGATTAGACGAAGGTGGGCTTGAGCAAAAGGGATGTTGCGGCCAGCCGTGGCGTCGCCAGCAAGGGCAAGCCAAGACAACACCCAATGCAGCGTCGTCGGAGGAGGGAGGAAACGTGAGAAAGAACAGTGCCACTTCTGGAGGAAGAAGAAGAGCAGCAGCCATTGGATTTCAATCCAAAGACCGAGGGAGAGAGGGTAAATCGATTGAAACTGATTAAAAAACAGTTGACTGATGCAAGGGTGCTCCCAAATTATAGCAGTAACGCTTAATCGGCATGGTTGTAACCTAGAGCAGTAGGAAGGTTGAGGTTGTGGGTTTTAGTTTAGCAACGCAAGCATTTTATTTTATTTTTATTTCTGTCAAACAAGTTTAATTTGAGTTTTTAAGAAATCGCAGACGATGGTTACCAGGAATCTCGATAAAGCTGACTTTTCCTAACAGGAATGTTCCATGCTTAACGATGTGTAAATGCTGGAAGGACCATTGAAATTATTATGTTTCATGCACCACACAGCATAACCAATAGTCCCAATTGATAGAAGAAGATTGGCCTAACCATGGACAGGAGAGCAAAGCAATTTCCTTATTTAGATTGCCAAAGCCGGGACTTGAACCCATTGTTTATAAGGCATTAAGGTGAGCACCAACCGCCTTGCTTCCTAAGCGCCTAAAGCGGGCATAAATGCAAGGCGCAGCCGCCTTGCCTCCTAAGCGTCTAAGGGTACATATTAGGTTTCATGAACCAGTTGGTTGATCAGTTCAGATTTTTGGTTCTACTGGTTGGTGCATGAAACTTAATGAAATGAACCAAAAATCTAGACAATTAGACACACCAGATCTAGGATTGCAAGGTCAAATCTAGCAATGAGTGCATATCAAAGCAAGCTAAGGATGTACGAAATCATATTTATGAATTAGATAATTTTTTGGAATGTGGTAACTGCATGATTAAAAAGGCACACCTAGGCTCTAGGCGATAGCAGAACGCCTAGTGCTTAATCTACATATAATTGAGCATAATCATGCTCTTTGGTCAGAAAAAGCGCAGGACGGTGGCAAAAAGCACAATTATGAGCATAATCACACAACTCCTTTTTCCTCTTCGCATTTGCCCTCCTAGGGCTCAACGTTGCCCTTTCTTCCCCTTCATCTTAGCCCTCCAGGCCCTAGTAGCACACAACCATACAAAGCGTCTAGGAGCCGCTTAGTCAAGCTAGGAAAATGGGTATTCAGACATAAGTTGATCAAACTACATGTTGCTAGTTTAGATCCAGTAGCAAATGCTTGGTTTATCTCTACTTTCACATCCCAAGGTAAGAATGTTAAAAAAAGATCAATAAAATCACTGTTTATCGCTTCCGCAAACATACATAAATGTCAACAACTAAACTAGTATCCAGAACCAACAGCGAGATCAAACAATGGAAGCCAAGCGTCAATCTTAGAGAGAGGGAAAGGAAAAGAAATAGGAAACAGGATTTAGCTACTTGCTCTCACCGTCTCTCGACAACATGACAATTACGAGATGAGTAATATACTACTATGGCGTGTATTGTCACTAGATTGACCTGGGCAGTCAGTTAACAACTCTGCTTCATAATACATGTGCAATGTACATATCCAGTAAGCACAAAACTGAAGTAACGTTCAATTCCATCACATGGTACTCAAATTTTGTGCTCCCTAGTATGCATGCAATAGTGAAACGGAAGGAGTATAACTGGCATTGCTGTCATACATACTGAACAACAGGAAGTCTTCACCTGTGAGTTATTCCATGTAAAACTAATGCACTAAGACAATAGGTCAATTGGAGATTTACCTTAGTGTTGTACCAATGAAGATTGCCATGCCAAGAACATCAAAGCGCTTGACCGTATATTGATCTATTCCACACAATAACTGATACCGCAAGTTTGCATATAGTCCTAAGAAAGCTCCATAACCAAGGGCATTGGTGCGGACAGAAGGAAGGGTCACCGATAACCTGCAATACATTGACAAAAGTTTTGCATGAATGGATTAGAGAACCACCAGAAGAAAGCTTTTATGGAAAAAGAAATGATTAATGACCAAGCCAACCTGCTATCCTTCCTTGCGGATAGGGCTTTCGACAGACCACCCTGAATAGATCCAGCAACTACCCCAACCAGGCTAAGCTCAGCAGCCTTGTAAAGGAATGCACTAATTCGTTTCTGTAGATCAAACTCTCTCAGAGGATAACTCTTCTCAAATATGTTGTTAGGAAGTTTCTCAATGGCATTTTGGAAGTCAAATCGGGATGTACTCCCATATGAACGGCATGGTGCCAGAAGGCCCAGAACCACAAGGTTGCAACATGATGCAGTCAAAGCATTGACAACCGCCAAATCCCATTCTTGCTCAAACCTGATTACTTGAAGGTGTAACATGGTTTAGATGAAGTAGTAAACATTGACCTATTAAATATCAGATAAGGTACAACATACCTCTCCTTGCGAATACTCATCTCCCACCAAACAGATGAGGCAAAAGTAGCCAAGAACTCAAAAGCCATCTTATGTGGGAATGACGGATCTGCAAGTGTTCTGCATTACAGAGAAAACATAACGACTAAAACTGGTGATAGTAGCATTGATTTAGTAAGGAATGTTCAAGATTCGAAACCAAGTCACCCATCATATGTAAGCAGTTATCATTTAGTTCAGCAACACATGAGACAACTTACAATAAATATGATTTCAGAAATTACCAGCAACCAAAAGATGAGCAAGGATTGACATAAAAGTATGAACTGTGGAGTGTGAATCCACATCGACAGATGAACAAACAGTATCCGGCCAGCATGAATTATGAACATATCTGCCTGCAGATCTAGCTTCACTGCAACTGTACTACCTATTGCTTCAATGTGTTCTGCTTGACTTTGTTTTTCTTAATTACTTGTGTTACTGCACTAGGATTACATTTTTATAGATATAGAATGGAGAAGTAACATAAGCATGGAGAAAATGTAAACAGTAGCTGTACCCAGGGCACAAAGCTGCAAGATTAGGAACAATATCAAAATCTATGCAAGCAGCTTACAAAACACCTCAAGAAAATGTGCAAACGATTTGGGTGTTACCTTCCGACAAGACCTCTGGATAGCCATCCAGGTAGAGCTCGTGAAAAAGACCTAGTGTGTGTAGGTCTTGAAAACATTGACAAGAATCGCACCATCTGAGCAGAACTTACCAAACCCTAGATTGATCCATCACATTTAGTCTATTATTGAAACCATTCCAAAGTATGCAATGAGAATGAGCAAGACAAACATCTACCATCTCATAAGCCTGACAGAGGCCAGCAGGTAAACTACTAATCGTCTTGCACCACTCTTGCATTACAGCATCTATAAATTCTCTATTAAAAAGCTGCAATAGAACAAGCAGTAATCAACACACAAGCCCAATCTTTTTCAGGATTAAGATGACGCTTCTCTGAATAGATGAACATCAGAAATTTCACCTCCTGTATAACAATTCGTTTCCTGAAAAGTCCACCATCTTCTTCCTCTCCATCATCAAAATCATCAAAGTAATCGTCATCATCTCCATCATCATCCCCACCATCACCGCCGCCATGGCCAATTCTCTTCCCAATATCTCCACCACCACCACCTGTCGCCAGCTGCAATGTCCGAAAAGAAGCACATGATGGATGGTAACAGTAATGAGAAGTCCGTAAAGTGAACTTGTACCATTCCCATATGTTTAATTAATATGTATATTTCAATACACCAAACTAAAAATTGTGTACAAGTCATAGTTCACGATAAATGGGCATTGGATCCCTAAGTATTGACGTTGAACCATTGGCGTATACATCAAACATAATGCATCAAAAGTAGAATGCACAAACAACATTTGTCAGTTAGTTTTGTTGTTTCAATCCCAAACAACACAAGCTTATTGTGTTCTCCTGATTTTGATAGTTTGAGAATGTGCTGGCGCAGCTGGTGAAGGAATTGTACAGACCATTCCTAAGTTAAAGTTTTATTACATTGCATAACTAAGGGATGTGCCCTATACGAACAAAACCGAATGCACAATCATAACTTAAGTCCATCCCTAGGTATTGATAAATTACATGAGGTAGTTGTATTCCTAAAATCACACGGGGGCAACAAAGCACAAATAACATGAGCAATCAGGTTTTTCCTGACTAGGTATTAAGTTACACACCCTTCTAAGGCCAAATGCACAAGGATCTACTTTTGCTTGGAACCCACAGATACGGAATATGGAGCACCAACATGCCTTATCCATTATTTTGGCATCCCCGTCCACTTGTAGAGCAATCTCATTTCAGAGCGAGTTCCTAGTTGATTCATATGACTGCCTATGTTACTCAACTCTCAGAAATTCCATAAACCCGTCTCATAAATTAACTTGTTTCCGCAGTTTTAATCAGACTAGAGATAATAGGATTGGGTACCTCGGGCGTGATTTTCTTCTTGCGCTGGGATAGGTCAAGCTTGGCCTTCTCAAGCGTGACAGCGCCGAACGCGCCGTACTGCTTCCCGCCCTTCATCGCCGGCGGTACACGGGGAGGCGCAGCCGCGGGTGCCGCCGCGGTGGGGGCGGAGGCCGCGAGGCAACGCTCGAGCGAAGAGGCTGCTTCGGAGCGATCGCCTCGGCCGGCGGCAGAGCGTGACGCGGCGGAGGAAGCGCAGGCGGAGATGGCGAGGCCTAACCCCCGCCGGCGAGGGGCGCGATGGCGGCGGCGTGAAGGAAGGAGACGGAGGAGGGCGCTGGTGGGGTTGAAATGGGAGGGGTGGCGGTGGGCGCCGGCGTGGGCGTGGGGGAGGTTAGGGTGGATGGCGGCGAGGGACGCCATCGGAGAGAGGGAGGGTAGCGGTCGACGCCCTGGGTGGGTCGTGCCGTCGCAGGGCTTTATCGAAAGCGGGGGCTATCTCTTATTTTACCCTTTTTTTTATATGAGAATTAAACAACTTCGTTAACTAGACCAAGTTCGGAAAATGCATGCATTTCTCGACCTGGCGGGAACCAGGCAGGGGTCCTCGGCTCTGCCACGCCAGCCAAGACGGAACGACCATGAACCTCCAAAATTATGTTCTTTGTCAAATCCTTATAATTTTCGGTTTTGAAGATTTTAATCGAAAAAAGTGTTTATAACAGATACCATAAAAATGGTTTGATCCCTAAATATTTTGAAGGGCGCCGAAAACCCACAACCGAGACCCTTGTATTTGATGGCTCGGAGGCCAAACTCGGGATGCCCCCTTTAGCGGTCAAATCTCGTTCGGAAGAACGTGCCGTCGCACTTTCATCATAAACCTCATTGAAATCCGTCGCCGCCGGTTCGAAATGAGGCGAGCATGACCTTACTATTGAGTGATATGTCCAAAATTCGTATCTATATTTTTTGCTTGTATCATTACATTGTTACATGCTTTTATTATAATTTCACATTTTTTAGCATTTCTGAACTAATCTATTGATAATATGTTATGTGTCGGTTCTTGTTTTTTCTTGTCTTTTTGTTTCAAAAGTTTTACACAGAAAATATTATCGAGATGCGTTAAAACTTTACAGGAGTCCATATTTATCTGAGAAGAAGACAGACAAAAATAAAAGTCCCGGAGGAGGGCCACCAGGAGAGGAGGCGGCCAAGGGGCGCAGCTACCCCATGCCAGCGCCCTCCACCCGCCTAGGGGCTTGGTGTAACAGCCCAGATTTCACAAAAATTAAAAATTTTGTTTTCGGTGTGAATTGTTTGATTGTCTGATTTGTTTGCGGTGTTTGCATCCCCGATTTATCGATCGGCGATTATTTTCCCCCTCTTATCTCGTACCGGACGGAGACCGACCCTTGCCACCCTGACACTCGACCTTTGCGACACTGGGTTTCACCTGATCATCGTCGCTAAAATCCGCACGAGACCAGCCGCAGCCAACGGAACGAAAAACCTCGTTTAATAATTAAACGGGTTATTTTTATAGCACGTCGGAAAGTGTTCTCGAAACGGTTCGAGCGCGAGGTGAACGCCGCCGGCTCGATGCGATGTTCGCGTATGAAAGGATCGGAATGTCGACTAGAGGGGGGTGAATAGGCGACTAACACTTTTTCAACTTTTCTTAACAATTTAAGCTCAACAAGGAATATAGGTTGTCTAGATATGCAACTATGTGAGCAACCTATATGCCAACAACTAAAGTATAACAAGCAAGCAATAAATAAGGAAGGAAAGTAACTTGCGCAAAGTAAAGGTAAAGGGGAACACGGGAGACAAGGATATGTTTCCGAAGTTCCTTCTCTTTCGAGAAGTACGTCTCCGTTTGGAGATGGTGAGGAGCACAATGCTCACACGAAGCCAACGAGGGCCACCCTATTTCTCCTCACGCTCTTACCGATGTAAGATGTCGTGATCCACTACGAGGCGGCCTTGAAGGTGGCAACCAAACCTTTACAAACAAGGTTGGGGCAAACTCCACAACTGAATTGGAGGCTCCCAACAAAACCACGAAGCTTCACCACAATGGAATGTGGCTTCGAGGTGACCTTTTCTGTCTAGGGCACCAAAGCACCCAAGAGTAACAAGATCCACACGGGATTAGTGGGGGGAATCAAATATCCCTTGGTGGAAGTGTAGATCGGGACCTCCTCTTCCAAACCCTAGAGAATCAACAAGTTTTGATGGCTAGAGAGGGAGATCGGGCAAGAATGGAGCTTGGGTGTCAATGGAGGTGAGAGCAATAAATGAGGTAAGTCTCAATGGGGAAGAAGACCCCCTTTTATAGGTGCCCTTAAATGCAGCCGTTGGCTGTCCACCAACCACGGTAGTACCGCTTCAGAAGCGGTACTACCTCATTTATAGGGTGATTTCCTCATTTATAGGGTACTACCGCGCTGGCAGAACCAGGGAGCCACATCCAAGAGTCCCCACACCTCCACGACGCAACCGAAATAAGTGGGTGCAAAAAGTGAGACCGTGTGATGATTCCACCCACCATTTCCAAAGCGGATCCCCTCTTCATAGTACGGTTTTCCTACGACTCAATTAACACAAAAGGAGATCGAAAGAAAAACTCTGTCTTCACGTTTCGTACACCGAGGGGATAATAACCGTCTTGTGCCAATAATGTCGTTATCTGAAATACTCATTGCACCCGGTTAGTCCGCAAATGTATTGTCATCAATCACTAAAACCAATCAAGGGAAAACATGCCCTATCAATCTCCCCATTTTTGGTGTATTGATGACAACCCAAGATTTGCACAATAAAAATAGGGAAATTTAGAACAACATGCCATTAGTTTATAAACTATAGACAGGCTCCCCCTTGATGTGTGCATCATTTTAGATATGCCTCTGGAATGCAAGACACACACATAAGGAGGACACTCCCCCTATATTTTATAAACTAGGCCATACTAAGCTAGACAAAACAAGTATGTGAGCATAAGGATAACATGTCATAACATAGCACCACATAAACAAGACAATAAGAGTACGAACATAAGATAGCATATGTCTCACACCATATATCACGGAAGTCTCACAAGACGGACTAAAAACCAAAGCAAATAAACGGAGTTCACAAGCAGAGCAGATTAGACAAATAAAACACGCTTGTGACTCGCCCAACCCTGAGAAGATGCAAATCGGAATCCTGGACTTCTCTCCCCCTTTCGCATCGAGACGCCAAAAAGGCAGAGAATGACGTAGCGTCCCAAGGTGATGAACTACTCGTCGTCCTGATCGTAGTCCTCGTCATCGTCAGACTCCTCGGACTCCACGCCTCGGTGTCATCAGTAGCTGCCTGCTGAGTAGTGGACGAAGGGCCAGGCATGTCATCGGTGAGGTCCCACGCGCTGAACTGGGAGATCCATTGGTCCTCGGGAGTGATGATCCGCTCTGACCCACTCGAGACGTGCATGCCCTGTTGTCTGTAGAAAGCCTTCTGCAGTCTCCTGTTCTTCTTCTCCCTCTCGTGGGCCTCATACATGCGGTGCTGAATATCAGTCTGAAGGCAGAAGAGCTGCTTCACCTTCCTGGTGAGCTTGGCAGCCCATCCTGGCTGCTCAGGACCCTGTGCAGAAGACGAACCACCCGCACCAAAGCTCGCACCAGAGCGTGTGCGGGGAACACTGCCTCCACCAGCCGCCTGCTCCTCCTGAATCTCCTCATCAGACCCATCAGGTAAAGGGAACCATGCGCAGGACCATGATCGCCAGCCCAGTTGTCCTTGATGCGCAGCTGAACCTCCTCGTGAGTAGTCAGAGGCCCAACTGGAAGGCGCTCAACAACAAAGGTGTTAGACCAAGTATGTGATCAGAGGGGGAGGGGGTGAATGATCACTTCAAAATTTCGCATGAAACTTTGAAGTGAAGCATAACACAGCAATCGAAACTATTCAACAGAAAGGTAAACATTGAAGCAGAACGTGATCGAAGCAGAACATAGTGAATCAAAAGTATCGAATCAATTGCATCGAAGCAGAACTCTGAAGCAATTGACAAACAGAATGTAAGTGCGGAAAGTAAAACGAACTCTTGACTCGGCGATGTTTGTTCGACCAGTTCACACTCTGCAAAGTGCTACGTCTGGTTGGAGGGACTTGTGATTGAACACAGGAGCTAACCTCTCTCCGTCCGTATCTCCACTGCACCAATCTCCTTGAGCTTGGTCAGTTCTTCACTCTTGGTTGATTATTGAGGAAATCACCGAAACCTTTGACAAACTGGACTTCGAGGCGACAATGACTGTTCGCTCTCTGAAGAACAACTCTCTAACCGTCTAGGAGAATTGCAGTTCTCCAAGATAACAAGGCTAGCAAACTTCTTCCTAAGTCATAAAGAATCAACTCAGATCAATAGGACTTATGCTTCGGTGTATTGGTTTTTGGTTTGCTTCGGTGGGGTTGCTCTCTCTCTCTCCTCTGTAAGGAATCAATCTTGAGCAGCCGCCAGCCAATGAGGGCTGGGGTGGCGTATTTATAGGTGGCAATCCCAAGGTGCGAAATGACTGAAGTGACCCGATGTGACAGCTTGACACCTGTCCCCAACGGTCATATTTCCAATCAAAGCGCAACTTTACTTGCGGTCCAAGTAAAGCTGACTCACAGACTTGGTTCTGCTTCAGGAGCCGAAAGAACAAAGTCTTCGCTGGTGAAGCATTACCTAGCTCACATGAGATTTCTTCGACTCTGGCTTCTCACTGGTTTAGATTCGATCTGAGTCTTTTCATCAAAACCTTCGGAATACATTTACTAAACCCCTCTTGATAGTACGGTTTTTCCTACGACTCAAAGAAGTAAAAAGAACTATGCAAAAACAACTAAGTCTTGAGCCATCTTGATCAACTTCTTCGATGAGACGTGCTTCAGGATTCCTTATCTTTTTAGGGGTCGACATCCGTGATAAGCTTCGCCCCAAAGGATATGCTTTGATAAATGAGTAAATCTTCGTTGAAGCTTTATCACCAACCTATAACATCAGGAACCTAACCATCTGTTTCACACTAGAAAACTTGTTAGTTCCTCTACTGTTTTGACCAACAATATCCAAAACTCATGAGGGTATAACTTTGCTCTTACAATCTCCCCCTTTTTGGACTATTGTTGACAAAACAGGCATCGATAAAAGATTTGGAATTTTGAATTGAGATGAGAGCAAACTCTAAGATATGAAGCTTTTGACTCCCCGTGAATGCAAGCATCGAAGATTTTTAAAATCGAAGTGAATGCTTGTTGAAGAATATCATCAATGGGAAGCCTAACACATATCCTAGCGAATCAATTGCATACAAAGATAATTTGTCTTGAAGAACATGCAATCATCCAATGACCTGTGAACTTAAGAAAAATAACCACCTGCAAGATAAAATATAGGAGAGCAGCTTGCAAGCACGGGGTTATTAACATATACAAAGATAAAACAGTTCACAACCGAAGTAAAACGTTAAGATACAACCCAATCGAAGTGAATGGAATGTTTGTCGAATCTTAACACACGCAAAATCGAATCGAATCAAAAACCCTAAACCCCGCAGCGAATCTAAACTCAATCGATGCTACTTTCTCCCCCTTTTTGTCAAGAATTGGACAAAAGGTTGAGAGGCAGATCGAGAGCATTTACGCGTCAGCTGCATCCCTGGGACCCTACGGAATGTCTTCGCCTGATGAAGAAGCATCTCCAGAAGTTTCGCCTTCGGTCGAAGCCGGTGACTCTTCCTCGTCGAAGTCCATCGGCGCTTGAAGCAATTCAAGGTCGCTGTCATCGAGGGGATCGTCTTCGTGCTTCGATGTGTGGGAGTCTTCATCAGAGAAAGTGTCGGGGCGAATCTGTTCGGCAGAGTTGACGAATAATACTTCTTCGATTTTCTCCAGCGGTGGGATCTTGGGGTTGGGGCGATCAACCGAATCATTTCTGGAAAAGTTCCTCTGCAGATGTGGGTACTCCTTGAAATGCGATCGGCTTCAAGTTTCTTCACAGAGTTAAACTTCCTGAGGCCTTTCCATGAATGACGCTTCAATACCTTCAAGTATTGGTTGTTGTTCATTGCAATGTTTCCAACGCGATTGATCTCATCAGATAAGTGTTGCATCTGACGTTGATTGCCTTCGATAAAGTTTTCTAGTAACTGTTGGTTTCGAATGGCAACCTCGAAGTGATACACTTCCTTCTGGTAACGCTTCAACATGTTGCGCTCATTGATATGCTGTCTGACTCCAACATATGTTGCAAAGGGGTCATTTGGCCGCCTGAAGATATTCATTGTATCGCGGACCGGAGGGCAGAACAACTTCGGGTGATGCTTCGCTGTGAATTCTTCACTGTGTCCATGGTTGCAAATGGCTTGCAGCCAAGGAGCATATGGCTTCAGTTGATTTACCAATTCAGCAGCTTGTACGATGTTTCAAAGAAAACAATCCTCGAAGTCAAACACATGTCCATGGGTGAGCTTCAATAGAGCATGACGAGTGGGATATAGGATATTTGATTCTTCATTCGCTGTACTGAGAGGCATCAGTGAGTTTGACAGGATATAGAACCATGTCTTGGAATTGAACACCAGATGCTTCGGGCGAATGTTTTCTGGCATGTGATCTCCAGTGACTTCGGGATCCAGTAAAGATGCAAATTCAGCTTCAGTGGGATCCGGTAACATGTGAACCTTTTCAAGTTTGCCAGTGTGTCTTGGAATGTTCACAATTTCCATGAATTCTTCGGAGTACATCCTGAAGACTTTCCCTTGAATCATCCATTCAAGAATCCAAGTGCTAGTGTCTTCTGGGGTTCCAGAGACATACAAAGTAGCATAGAATTGCTTCACTAGCTCTGAGTTAAATGGAGTTTCCATGGCAAATAATCCAGTCAGGTTCTGTGCTTCGATAGTTTCCACGATGTTTTGGAAGCACGTGGCAGCAGATAAACTGTGCATATCCAAGTACCTGTGTCTGAATAGTACGCCTTTCTGGCAGTAAAGCTTCGTGTACAAAATCTGTTGTTCAGCTGTCCAGAATCTAAGATCATCAGCAGTTCTTGGTGAATCATATGGACTAGTGCCAAAGAATCGAAGCTTCTTGCGATGAACTTCTATGTCAAATTCAGGACCGTGCCTAGAAGAAGTTCCTGCTCCCATGAAAATGGGAAAGGTCTCTCTTGGGTAAAGAGAGTCCAACTGTGTGTCTTGAGCAGGAATGCAATGCCTTCGTGCATTTGTGATTCGCCTCTTCGGTTGAGTGACTAAAGCCAACTCATTTGCTTCGGATCCTTCTTCGACATCAGCATCTGCATTGGCTTCAGCATGAACAACTTTATCTTGAGCTTCTTCTTCTTTATCTTCAGACTCTTCAGCAGAGTGAGCTGAAGAGTAATCTTTGTCTGGAATGGCTTGACGAGGTGGAGATGGTTGTGGAGAAAAATTGTCTTGAGCGGACGGTTGTGGAGCTTGTTGAGGTGGGGGTGGAGTTGGAGCACGGGGTGGAACAGCTTCGGGGGCGGATGGCTTCGATGTAGGTTTTCCAAGTTTGATGATTTTGCATCGTGGGGGCGATGCCTTTCTTGGTGCTTTCTTGGCCGGGTGGGAGCTAACTTCATCAACTTCTTCGGTGTCAGCAATCAGTCGTCTCTTCCTTGGTTGCAGCTTGGGAAGAGGTGAAGCTAATTGCTGGACCATGGCTTCACGCCTCTTGGAGTCAAGCGCCATGACCGAAGCATTATGCGTTTTGCAGCATTCTTCGATAGCGGATTTCAGCTTGCCTTGAAAAATTTGAAGATTCTGCTTGGTTTGCTCATTGACAGCAGCAATTTTCTTCGAAGCAGCAGTCGCTTCGCTCTTGAAATCCTCATCAGATTCTTCATCAGCTTTCTTCTGAAATTTCAGGATCTTTGCAGTTTCTGATCTGTCCCTTGAATGCAGATCTCTCAGCTGATTGTACAAAGTTTCGACCATTGCTGAAAGATTGGGTGAGATATATGTATCTCCAATATCCACAGTGTGAGGATGAATGGCTTCAGCAAGCTTGAAATATGTCTGGCTCAGACCCAGACAGTCCCACAGTTCACCTTCCCTAGCATCCGGGAAATTGTGCTCACTATGTTCGGCTTCAATTTGGGCTTCGGGGAGAGGAGCTGCGACAGGCTTCGGGGGCAAGTCCTTCGGCGCCATGTCCACAGTAGCTTCCTTTTGAGCGGCCCTAGCAGATTTTTCTGCTCTCTTCGTGCGAACAATATCAAGCTGAGCTTGGCGTTTGGCTTCAGCTTCAGCAAGTTGTTTGGCTTCGGCGGCTGCCTTAGCCTCTTGAGCTTTAGCTTCAGCTAGCTTGCGCTTCGCTTCAGCTTGCTGGTTTGATTCATCCAGCGCTTTCCTCTGTTTCTCCAGCTCAGCAGCATCTCTATCTGCTTTCTCTTTCTCCTTTGCTTCTCTCTCAGCCTTAGCCTTGGCTTGAGCTTCGGCATGCAGGCGTTCAGCTTCGATGAGGTCTCTTTTCCTCAACTCAACTTCTGTCAGCTTCTTGGTGCCAACCTGGGCAAAAGTTTGACCCGGCTTAGCCACAGTTGCCTTCGGCTTTGGAGCTTTAACTGGTTCTGGAGCTTTGGCTTCGGGGATGGCAGCAGGCTTAGCCACAAGCTTTGCCTTTGGATCATGCCGTTCCTTGGTTCTCTGCTCGGTTGGAACTGTACGGCGGGGAGGCTTTGAGGACAGAGGTGCCTCGACCACCAAGTTTGTCAAGTCCATGTTCCTCTTTGGAGCAGGAGGTGCTGTAGGTTCATGAAATTTAACACCCTTAGGAGCAGTTGGCTTCGCTCCAGCCTTCTTCTTCAGAGGCTTCTTAAACAGTTTCTTCTTAGGACTAGGGGGGATGGGTGAGTGCTCTGACTCATCATCTGCTTCATCAGCAGGATCTTCATCGATCGAGTCTTCAAGCTGTGCAGCTGCATCAGCTTCGTCATCGGCTTCGTGTTTAGCTTCCTCTTCTGAAGCAGGAGGAGGTGAATCACTTAGCTTCCGAAGCTTTCGCCTCTTCTTAGGCTTCGATGGTTCGGCTTCATCAAGCCCAGCAGCAGCAAGAGCTTTAGCTTTCTTCTCGTCTCGGATCCTCTTCTTCTCAGCCAGAATAGCAAGCCTCTCTTGCTCTTCAGGATAGTCATCCGGGGACTTGAGAGAGTTTGGGTGCGGGACAGCCGGAGGCTTCGGGTAGTACTTCTTCCGGTTGGCTGCTGTGTACTGAGCGCACATGGCGGTGGTGTACCGATAGGGTGGACTGAAGGCGAATTGCATTGCCCACTTCCAAGTTGGAATGCTTTTATACTTGTACCACCTGATAGCCCAATATCGACGAATCTTTTGCAGTCGAATCTTTCTATCATGATCTGTCTCTTCTGGCGGGGTGTCATAGCCCATCTTGAGGCGAATGGCTTCGGGTATGCCTCGAGCATTATTCACTTCCTTTGTTTTGCCACCTTTGCCCTTCTGCTTCGGTGGCTCAGGGAAATTCTCAAGACCATCAACTATGGGAGACTCATTCCCCATGGCAGCCTCTTCGTCAGACATCCTGTGAATAGAATCATAGACAAGAGGGAAACAAGGAGAGGGAATGAATAAGCACAGGCAAAAGTTTCGACCAAAACAAATCAATTTTGATAGGAACCCGGATCAATCTCAGATTGGATGCAATGTCTCTGTATGATTTTTGGCTAGAACTAGTTCGAAAACAAGACCTAACCTAAGCCAAAACAGAGAATGAATCGAATCTTGTCCACTGACCTGAGAAGATGAGATAGCTTTGATGCTAAGAACAGCTTTCCCAAGTTGTAAAGATCAGCACGGATCAAACAGCCCTAACAGAAATCAAAACCCTAACTATCTCAGATCCAAACCCTAGATGAAGAACACAGATAAACAGATTGAATCCAAGGGGCTGTGCGTACCCTAACTTGGTGACGCACGGCGGCTACGGCGACGCAAGGCGGAGAAGTGCTCCGCGTCGACGGAGAAGGTCCACGGCGGCGGCGTTCCGGCAGTGAAGCGGCGACGGCGACGACGAGGACGAGGAGCTCTGCGGACGCTCGAGGAGAAAGACAGAGGAGTCGGGGTGAATGAATGTGTCGGAACGGTTTCGATGGGGGGATCGCCTTAAATAGGCACGATCTGGAGCGGTTACCAGATCACATCGAACGGTTCTCAGCAACTGACTCTTCTGATTCAACGGCTCAGATGTGGTGGCGTATCGCGAGCGAAACTCAACGACCCGGAGAAGACGGGGACTCAACGGCCGAAGAATAAGTCTTGACCGAGAGCAAAAACTTCGATAAAGTTGGAAGCATTTGATTCGGAACTCAATGACGTTCGAAGCAATATGCTTTCTGTTTCAATTTTGCTTAACATTCAAGATTGAAAAGATTGGAAGCGAAGCAGAATGGAGGGGTAGGGTCCGAAACTTATCACTTCGAAGAACAACATCGAAGCTAAAAGTGATAAGCATAGGGGACAAAAGAAATGAATAAATAAAGCAAACTAAACACGGAACAAAAAGCAAATGGCAAGCGAAGCTAAACTTGGGCGAAGCAAAACTCAAGCGAAACTAAACAAAAAAATAACACAACGAAGGTGAATATATACAGTGAATAGTTTCGATCTTACTGAACATTGTGTGCGTCTAAGATGTTCAGCTCACATCTCAATGCACAAAACCTTTTCTCGTCCAATGGCTTCGTGAATATATCTGCCAATTGATCTTCAGTTCTTACATGGCTAATCTCAATGTCTTCGCGCTGAACATGATCTCGAAGAAAATGATGACGAATATCGATATGCTTCGTTCGAGAGTGTTGCACAGGATTGTGAGCAATCTTGATGGCACTCTCATTGTCACAAAGCAGAGGGATTTTCTTCATATGAATACCATAATCTTTCAGCGTCTGCTTAAGCCAAAGTATTTGAGTGCAGCATGAGCCAGCAGCAATGTATTCAGCTTCAGCAGTAGATATTGAGACACAATTCTGTTTCTTTGAAGCCCAACACACAAGAGATCTACCAAGAAAATGACAAGTGCCTGAGGTAGATTTCCTGTCAACCCTATCACCAGCCCAGTCTGAATCAGAATATCCAATCAAATCAAACTGAGTGCCTTTGGGATACCAAAGTCCCAAAGAAGGAGTATGTGCTAGATATCGAAGAATTCGCTTCACAGCAATATGATGCGATTCCTTCGGATTTGCCTGAAAACGAGCACAAATACAAACTGATAGCATGATGTCAGGTCTAGATGCACATAAGTATAAGAGTGAACCTATCATGGACCGAAACTTTTTCTGATCGAAGGGTTTCCCTTTCTCATCTGCATCAAGAAAACCATTAGTAGGCATGGGAGTTCTAATGGTCTTGCATTTAGCAAGATCAAACTTCTTCAGGCAATCCTTCAAGTATTTCTCTTGTGAAATAAAGGTGCCATTCTTCTGTTGTCGAATCTGAAGTCCAAGGAAAAACTTCAATTCTCCCATCATAGACATCTCATATTTCTTCGACATCATCCTTGCAAATTCTTCGCTGATCTCAGTGTTAGTACAGCCAAAAATGATATCATCTACATATATCTGACACACAAATAGATCATTGTTATATGATCGAGTGAAAAGAGTGGGATCAGTTGTTCCTGGTTTGAAGCCTTTCTTTAGGAGGAAATCCTTCAGTGTTTCATACCAAGCACGAGGTGCTTGCTTCAGTCCATACAAAGCTTTGTGAAGCCTATACACCATATCAGGATTCTTCAAGTCTTCAAAACCTGGAGGCTGCATAACATACACTTCTTCTTCGATTTCACCATTAAGAAAAGCACTCTTGACATCCATTTGATATAGCAATATATTTTTGTGGTTAGCAAAAGCAAGCATGACACGAATGGATTCGAGACGGGCTACTGGAGCATAGGTTTCACCAAAGTCAATGCCTTCGATTTGGGTGTAACCTTGTGCTACCAATCTAGCCTTATTTCTTACCACAATACCGTCTTCATCTTGCTTGTTGCGAAATATCCACTTGGTGCCAATAACGTTGTGCTTCGAGGGATCTGGCCTTTCAACAAGTGACCAGACTTTGTTCCTTTCAAACTGGTGAAGTTCTTCCATCATAGCCAATAACCAATCAGGGTCTTTCATGGCTTCATCATATTTTGAAGGCTCTAGCATAGAGACAAAGGAAAAATTTCCACAGAAGTTAGCCAAGCGAGTGCGAGATCGAGTAGTGGGACGACCTGGTAGATTGATATCTTCGAGAATCGAATCCACATCAACTCTTCTTCGAACTCGTGATAAAGCAGTATCATTTGCTTCAGGCTCAACATCTGCTTCAGGATCTGCATCAGCTTCGGGCTCGGCTTCAGCATTTCCTTCGTTCCCTTGACCTTCTTCGTCCTGTTCATCATTAGCTTCAGGATGGTGATCTCCAGCGCCCCGGGCTGTGTGTGGGAACATTGGACCATCATCATCCCTTACAGCTTGACGTTGATTAGCTTCGACAGGGCGAATCTCACCAATAGCCATAGACCTAATCACTTCATCAAGTGGAGGTTCATCTAGATCATGAGGCAAATGCTCCTTTTGAGAGCCATTAGTTTCATCAAATCTTACATTTACAGTTTCCATAACTTTCCCAAAGTGAGAGTTATAGACTCTGTAAGTGTGAGAGTTTGAGCCATAACCTAAAAGAAAACCTTCATGTGCCTTAGGGGCAAATTTGGAGCTATGATTCATATCTCTGATAAAGCATGGAGCACCAAATACCCTAAGATATGAGACATTTGGTTTGTTACCAGTGATAAGCTCATGTGAAGTTTTCTTCAAGAATTTGTGAAGGTAAACCTTGTTGATGATGTGACATGCAGTATTGATTGCTTCGGCCCAGAACCTAATAGGAGTCTTGTATTCAGCAAGCATAGTTCTGGCCATTTCAATAAGAGTTCTATTCTTCCTTTCAACTACACCATTCTGTTGAGGTGTATAAGCAGCAGAGAACTCATGAGTAAAACCATGATCATCAAGAAAATCTTCGATATTAGTATTCTTGAATTCAGTTCCATTACCACTTCGGATATGCTTCAGAGATAATTCATATTCTGTTTGAGCTCTCTTAGCGAATGACTTGAAGATTTCAACCACTTTGCTCTTGTCATCTAAAAAGAAAACCCAAGTATAACGTGAGAAGTCATCAACAATAACTAGACCATATTTGTTTCCTCCCAGACTTGCATAATTTTGAGGACCAAAAAGATCCATATGAAGCAATTCAAGAGGACGAGTGGTAGTCATGATGGTCTTCGCTGAATGATGTTTCTTCGTAATTTTACCAGCTTCGCAAGCACTGCAGAGACTATCCTTATCGAATTTTACTTTGGTAAGACCAATAACATGATTCTTCTTCACTAAGTTATGAAGATTTCTCATCCCTGCATGACCAAGTCTTCGATGCCATAACCAACCAGATGAAGCTTTTGCCATTAAGCAAGTGGATACAGCAGGGCCCGAAGAAAAATCAACAATGTATAGATCTCCCTTACGGTAACCCTCGAAGACAAATGAATAGTCATCCTGTGAAAAGACAACACAACGCGAAGCAGAAAACAAAACAAGCATACCCATATCGCATAACTTTGAAATAGACATAAGATTATATCCAAGTGATTGAACCAGCATAACCTTGTCAATGTGCTTATCCTTCGATATGGCAATCTTACCCAAACCTAACACTTTACCTTTGTTGTTGTCACCGAAGGTAATGTACTTCAGAGAAGATTGAGATAGTTTTTCTTTGGTGAACAACTCCTTGTCTCCGGTCATATGATTTGTGCAACCACTATCCATGACCCATTCGGATCCACCGGAGACATAGCCCTTTGCCTTGGCCATGAAGCAATATGCAGGAGTTTCATCTTCACTACTGTTGTTGGTGAAGAATGAGCTCGAAGCATTGACTGAAGCATCTGTCGAAGCAAATGCCAATCCAGCAACACCATCTGATTCGGACCCTGAAGCAGACCTTGAGTCTTGTTCAGCTTCGGAACCAGAGGCTTCGTCTTCTGAGTTCATCTCCTTTCCCAGATAGGCCTTAGCACGATGAGAGCTGCTTCGACGAGACGAATGAGTCTTCGATGAAGAACCCTCACGCTTCTTATGATACTTCTTTCTCTTATCATCATCAGAATCTTTCTTCTTTTCCCTTCTTGAACTGGAATCATGTTTCTTTGACTCATGACTTCTAGAGGATCTGTAAGGCTTCGATGAAGAGTCTCTGAGAGAATGCTTCGATTTGTTCTCAGCTTCCCACAGAGGGCAATCAGCAATGTAGTGTCCTGGTTTCTTGCACTTATAGCAGCAGTTGTCCTTTGATGGAGTGCTTCTTGAGGATGAACGGTGAGAAGAATGACTTAAGCTTCTTGAAGGATAATTCTTCTTGGGTGAAGAAAAACTTTTCTTCTGAAAGCGATTGAAGCGTCTCATGATCAGTGCCAAATCCTTTCCAATGCTTGCATGATCATCTGATTCAACACCTGAAGCAGAACTGACTTCGGGCGAAGAATGACGCGAAGCTTTTGCTTTCAGAGCATGAGATCTTCTTCGAGAACCATTTATGTCACGTTTCTCATCTTCTTCCATTTCAAAGGTAGTGAGTCTCTCAAGAACATCAGCAGCAACAAGATGTCTGTAATCAGACCTTTCCTTGATCATCAGAACAATGTGATCGAACGAATCATCTAGCGAGCGAAGAAGTGTTCTGACAACTGAGTGAGGAGTTATATCATCAGCACCGAGGGAAATCAACTCATTTGCCAGAGCTGTGAGTCTGCTGTAAATTGAGTGAACCTTTTCACCCTCGAGTCTTTTGAAGCGATAGAATTTGCTTCGGAGTGTGTCAATTCTGGCATCTCTCTGAGTAGAAACACCTTCACCAATCTTTTCAAGATAGTCCCAGACACCTTTTGCCGAAGGAATATTCTTCACTTCATGATACTTTTCTGGAGTCAAGTGATTTGTGATGAACACCCAGACAACCGAATCCAGATCCATCAGTTGAGCTTCTTCAGGAGTGATAGCATTCTTGTCAGTAACTATAACACCATGTAAGACAACTTGCCATGCAGTGGAATTGATAGCCATAATATTCCTCTTCATCTTGTCCTTCCAGTAAGAGTAGTCCTTCCCATTGAAAATAGGAATAGGTTCGCCAGAGCGAATAGCTGCGAAAGACATACTAGAAGACATACTTGAAAACACTCCAGGAGGTTAATCCAAAAAGAGTGCCTAGCTCTGATACCAATTGTTAGACCAAGTATGTGATCAGAGGGGGAGGGGGTGAATGATCACTTCAAAATTTCGCATGAAACTTTGAAGTGAAGCTTAACACAGCAATCGAAACTATTCAACAGAAAGGTAAACATTGAAGCAGAACGTGATCGAAGCAGAACATAGTGAATCAAAAGTATCGAATCAATTGCATCGAAGCAGAACTCTGAAGCAATTGACAAACAGAATGTAAGTGCGGAAAGTAAAATGAACTCTTGACTCGGCGATGTTTGTTCGACCAGTTCACACTCTGCAAAGTGCTACGTCTGGTTGGAGGGACTTGTGATTGAACACAGGAGCTAACCTCTCTCCGTCCGTATCTCCACTGCACCAATCTCCTTGAGCTTGGTCAGTTCTTCACTCTTGGTTGATTATTGAGGAAATCACCGAAACCTTTGACAAACTGGACTTCGAGGCGACAATGACTCTTCGCTCTCTGAAGAACAACTCTCTAACCGTCTAGGAGAATTGCAGTTCTCCAAGATAACAAGGCTAGCAAACTTCTTCCTAAGTCACAAAGAATCAACTCAGATCAATAGGACTTATGCTTCGGTGTATTGGTTTTTGGTTTGCTTCGGTGGGGTTGCTCTCTCTCTCTCCTCTGTAAGGAATCAATCTTGAGCAGCCGCCAGCCAATGAGGGCTGGGGTGGCGTATTTATAGGTGGCAATCCCAAGGTGCGAAATGACTGAAGTGACCCGATGTGACAGCTTGACACCTGTCCCCAACGGTCATATTTCCAATCAAAGCGCAACTTTACTTGCGGTCCAAGTAAAGCTGACTCACGGACTTGGTTCTGCTTCAGGAGCCGAAAGAACAAAGTCTTCGCTGGTGAAGCATTACCTAGCTCACATGAGATTTCTTCGACTCTGGCTTCTCACTGGTTTAGATTCGATCTGAGTCTTTTCATCAAAACCTTCGGAATACATTTACTAAACCCCTCTTGATAGTACGGTTTTTCCTACGACTCAAAGAAGTAAAAAGAACTATGCAAAAACAACTAAGTCTTGCGCCATCTTGATCAACTTCTTCGATGAGACGTGCTTCAGGATTCCTTATCTTTTTAGGGGTCGACATCCGTGATAAGCTTCGCCCCAGAGGATATGCTTCGATAAATGAGTAAATCTTCGTTGAAGCTTTATCACCAACCTATAACATCAGGAACCTAACCATCTGTTTCACACTAGAAAACTTGTTAGTTCCTCTACTGTTTTGACCAACAATATCCAAAACTCATATGGGTATAACTTTGCTCTTACAAAAGGTGGCTGCCCACGTGATCTCGAAGAGGACCTGAAGATACGGGCCATAAATGGGAACCTTACGTTCCATCACAGCAGCAAGAAGCTCCTCCCACATGATGTCACAGACATCCAAGGTCTGCGTGGTGCCCTTGTGCTCCTCACAGAGGAGGAGCATGTCCACCAGATGGTCGTGAACCATGTCCAGATTGCCCACACGGGGAAACAGAGAAGTCCGGAAAATGCGATGCATGATGTCCAAGAACGGGCAAAGAACCACTCTGTACTTCTGCTGTCCCTTGGCATCTATATAAAGAATTGACTTCTGATACGACCCTAGCATGCTCTTGGGCTTGGCAGTAGCTGAAGCATAGGGGCTGACACCAACGGGCGCCTCTGACGTGGAGACGGGAATGTGCAAAGCTGTCATGAACTCTCCCCAGGTGCATCTGACTTGCTCGTCCTTGCACATCCAAACGATGGTCCGATCAGTGTTATTGGTGAAGTACACTGTAGCAAAGAACTGGGCAAGAAGCTCGGCATCGAACCGCTTGTTGAAAGAGATGATGTCCAGAATCCCAAACTGCTCGCAAAGAGCATATGCCTCTCCAAAGCAATCGGGGTGAGCTCGCATGTGTCTCAGCTGGACAGACTTCACGTGTGGAACAAACTTGTTCTTCCTGTGCATCATAACCTTGTGGAACACATCCCTCTGAGTCTTGTTCCAGAACTGGGTGCCAACTAACTCTGGGTCATGCTCTTCACGGTAAGGGTTGACACAACGGTAGGCCCTGTACTCGGGGAGAGAAAGCTCTGCCACCTGCTTGACCAGTTCCTTCTTCTTGTGAGCAACCTTCTTGAAGTTGCTACCGGAAGGACCCGGGGCCTTGCGCTTGGGATTCCGACGAGAGCCATCACCTGACCAACATCAACAGAGAGAAACGGAAAAGAAAACCACATGAGATGCAAAAAGCCGGACACAAGTGAACAAGGCAGGTCTGTTGGGGAGGTTTAAGATTGAGGGACCCCGGTAGTACTGCCCGAGGCACGGTAGTACCGCCCATCGGTAGTACCGCTACGGGACCAGCGGTAGTACCACTCTGGAGCAGAGGGCACGGATCTGAGATCAGGTACTACCGGGGTTCCAAAAACTCAAACCACTCCAACACATCTACTCCATTCCTATCTAGCAGTCTATCCATGTTCTCAAAATGCCTAGGCATAGCCAAAAACCTAGTGGATCTACAAGTATTGCCCTAGCCACAAAGTTCAACAAAACTGAACCAAAGGAGAAGAGAACGGGGGCAATACCGGTATCCATGGCACCCGGGGGGATAGGGAATGATCCCTTCGGAGAAGAACAAGGAAGGACGGCACGGATGCGGCACACCGGGAGGGGGCGCCGGGGTCGGCGCCGCTGCTGCAGAGGAGAGAAAAATGAAACTGAAGGGGGAATGGGGAGGAACTCCCCGTACCCCTTCAGTTATAAGATTCCTCGGGACAGCGGTAGTACCGCACCAGGCGCGGTAGTACCGCGAGAGCGGTAGTACCGTGACTGCTGCGCTAGTACCGCTGGCAGCAGAGACGTCCACCAAGGACAACGATGAGGGGGGCTATTGCATCGAAAGTCTTAGGGGGAAGGGCTTGGGATGACTCAAAACACAGCAGCTGGATGGAAAACACTCCGAGACAAAACAACAACGAGAAAATGCAAGATCGAACTCGGAGTGATCAAGATGCAACAAAACAACCTGAACACAATAGAGAAGCCCAAAAGCGAACCAATCCTCCCAACGAGAGGGGCGGTGGTCGAAGCCACCATGTTTGAGCTTATTTGGTATGACACCACAAAGATGTATCTTGGGTTCATTTCCAATGCTCTTCTTTGAAGCACCGTTGTCACCTTGGGTGACCATGACGGCCGCTGAACGTGACCATAGTGAAAGAATTTTGTCCCTTTCCGCATAATAGGTGGAGTGGTTGCCTATGAATTAAGCAACACTCCCCCTATGTCCATGCCTACATCCAAGTGAGACCTCATGTTGAGATGGGAAGTGTGGGCAAGTCTTCAAACCGCATTACTTGAATCAATGATATTTAGCTCATGCCTTAACTCTCGAAATCTTGCTTCATCTAAAGGCTTGGTGAAGATATCCGCAAGTTGATCTCCGGTGCCCACATATGAAAGATCAATATCACCCCGCTTCACATGATCTCGAATAAAGTGATGATGAATCTCAATATGCTTCGTCTTGCTATGTTGAACGGGGTTGTGAGCAATCTTGATAGCACTTTCATTGTCACATAAAAGAGGCACTTTGTCACAGGTGACACCGTAATCCTTCAAAGTTTGCCTCATGCATAATAATTGTGCACAACAACTTGCGGCAGCAATGTACTCGGCTTCGGTGGTAGAGAGGGAAACACAATTTTGCTTCTTGGATGACCAACTCACCAAAGACCTTCCAAGGAATTGGCATCCTCCGGAAGTGGACTTCCGCTCCACTTTGTCTCCCGCCCAATCCGAATTCGTATACCCGACGAGGTTGAAGCTTGAGCCTTTAGGATACCACAATCCAAAATTTGGGGTATGAACCAAATATCGAAAGATTCTTTTGACAGCCACTACGTGACTCTCTTTTGGTGCGGATTGAAATCTTGCACACATGCCCACACTCAACATGATATCCGGCCTAGATGCACAAAGATACAACAAGGAACCAATCATAGAACGATACTCCCTTTGGTCTACCTCTTTACCGTTCGGGTCGAGGTCAAGTTGACACTTGAGTGGCATGGGGGTCTTGGCTCCTTTAAGACCATCATACTTAAACCTCTTGAGCATGTCTTGAGTATATTTGGCTTGATTAATGAAAGTTCCTCTTGACAATTGCTTGACTTCAAAACCGAGAAAGAACTCCAACTCTCCCATCATAGACATCTCAAACTTGTTGGTCATTAGCTTAGCAAACTCCTCATTAAAAGATTTGTTAATCGAGCCAAAGATAATATCATCAACATATAGTTGGCATATGAACAATTGTCCACCAACCCTCTTGGTAAAAAGAGTGGGATCGATTTGCCCAATTTCAACCAAAATCAACTAAGAACTCGGTAAGGTGCTCATACCAAGCGCGTGGTGCTTGCTTAAGGCCATAGAGCGCCTTGTCGAGTTTATAGACATGATTGGGCAAATTGTGGTCCTCGAACCCGGGGGGTTGCTTGACATATACCAACTCATTAATGGGACCATTAAGAAAAGCACTCTTCACATCCAATTGATATAACTTGAAGTTGTGATGAGAGGCATAAGCAAGAGCAATATGAATGGACTCAAGACGAGCTACGGGGGCAAAAGTTTCACCAAAGTCAATACCTTCGACTTGGGAAAAACCTGGAGCCACCAACCTTGCCTTGTTTCGAATGACAATACCAAGTGCATCTTGCTTGTTCTTGAAAATCCACTTGCTCCCAATAACATTATGATCACCTTTGGGTCTCTCCACTAATGTCCACACCTTGTTGCGCTTGAAGTTATTGAGTTCATCATGCATGGCCTCAAGCCAATCCGGATCTTCAAGCGCCTCACCTACCTTTTGGGGTTCAACACAAGAAACAAATGCATTATGGGCACAAAAGTTTCTCAATTGACTACGAGTGGTTACCCCCTTTTGGATGCTTCCGAGCACTTGATCCACCGAAAGATCTTGTGATTTTAACCGGGATGCAATCTTGAGTGCTCGGCGAACTCTCTCTTCTTCCAAGGTATCTTGTGAGGGAGCTAGAGGGCCAACTTCGGAAGAAGGAGCATCCTCAAGGACTTGCTCATCATCTTGAGCTTGCCCTTGAAAGAGAACATGATCTTGGTCATCATTTGGTGCACCACCATCTTCAATGATTTGATCTTGACCTTGATCTTGTTCGGGCGAGAGAGGGCCTTCGTCTTGTTCTTGGTTTGCTTGTGAATCTTGAGGAGGTGATGGTTCCACGTGCGTAGAGCATTGTCCTTCTCCTTCCACCACAAGGGGTTCCTCAATGGGTAGGAAATGACCCACACCCATTCTTCTTATGGCTTGAGGAGGAATTTCATCACCTACATCATTAAGATCACCTTGCCCCACTTGGGATCCATTATGTTCATCAAACTCCATGTTGCTAGATTCTTCAACAAGTCTGGAAGACTTGTTGTAGACTCTATAGGCGTGAGAGTTTGAAGCATAACCAACAAATATGCCCTCATTTGTCTTAGACTCAAACTTAGACAAACGAGCACCTTTCTTAAGAATGAAACACTTACACCCGAAGACCCGAAAATACTTGATGTTGGGCTTCTTCCCGGTGATGATTTCATACGGAGTTTTGTTCAAGATCTAGCGGAGATAAAGACGGTTGGTTGCATGAAAAGCAGTGTTGATGGCCTCTGCCCAAAAGTTGTATGGACTCTTGAACTCCGCCATCATTGTTCTTGCTGCATCAATCAGAGTGCGGTTCTTCCTCTCTGCAACACCATTTTGTTGAGGGGTATAAGCAGCGGAATATTGATGTTTGATCCCCTCATCTCCAAGGAATTCATCCAAGGTGTAGTTCTTGAACTCGGTGCCGTTGTCACTCCTAATTGCCAAAATCTTTGAATTGTGTTGACGTTGAGCTTCATTGGCAAATTCGATGACGGTTTGTTGGGTCTCACTTTTCTTCTTGAAGAAATAAACCCATGTATATCTTGAATAATCATCAACAATAACTAAGCAATACTTCTTCCCGCCAAGACTATCATATGACGGAGGCCCAAAAAGATCCATGTGAAGGAGCTCCAAAGGCCTCTTGGTTGAGATGATATTCTTGACGGGGTGTTTCTTCTCGTGAAGTTTCCCTTCAATGCATGCCCTACAAGCACGATCTTTGGCAAAGCTAACATTTGTTAGTCCAATGACATGCTCACCCTTGAGAAGTGTTTGCAAAGACCTCATATTGACATGGGCAGTCGGCGGTGCCAAAGCCATCCCACATCAACTTTAGCCATTAGACACATGGCGGTTTTAGTGGGGACTTTGGAGAAGTCCACCACGTACATACCGTCCTCCACGTGTCCAACAAAGGCTACTTTAAGAGTTTTGCTCCACATTAGGGTGACCATGTCTTTATCAAAGAAAGTACAAAGTCCCATCATGGCAAGTTGACGAACGGAAAGTAAATTAAAAGCACAAGTCTCAACTAGCAATACTTTCTCAATGGACGAGTCCGGAGAAATTACTACTTTGCCAAGACCTAATACCTTTGACGTGTTTATATCTCCAAATTGGACACGGGTGGTTCGAGATGGTCCGAAATCAATGTCCACCAACATGTCCTTGCTTCCGGTCATATGACTTGTAGCCCCGCTATCAAGTATCCATGTACCACCACCGGAAGCCGCCACCTACATGAGATCAATGCTTGGATTTAGGTACCCGTTCATGAATGGGTCCTCTCGCGTTAGTAACAAGGGTCTTAGGCACCCAAATGGACCATGCAATATACTCATCAAAGGAACCAACGAATTTGGCATAAACATGCCCATTATTAGTGCAACAAAGAATGTAAGAAGGGTTAGTTGGTCCGGCAAAGTCATTGGGAATGGCATCACTTCTCTTGGTCACTCTATCCTCAATGGCCTTTGCCACCTTTTCTTGAGGCTTCTCCCCTTCCTTCACAAAAGTGACTTCCTTTGAAGGAGGAGGGCCCTTGCCTTTCCTCTTTTTGTTCTTCCTCTTCTTGTTCTTCTTCTTTGATGAACTTGCACCAAAACCAATGCCTTCCTTGCCAATGACCTCCTTTTGGGAACTCAAGAGATCATTAAGGTTCTTCTCTCCTTGAATGCACGAGACAAGTCCCTTCTTAAGTTGTGCCTTCAACCTAGCGTTTTCCTCAACAAGAGGAGCATGCTCACAACAAGAGTTAGAGGAACTAGGTTTCTCTACCACAATAATAGGAGAAAAGGTAGTGATTTCCTTAGTGAGTTGCATACTTGTTCCATCATGAGCCTTCTTGAGAGCCATGAGTTCATGTTTTAAGGACTTGTGGTCCTTTTCAACTTTCTCATGATCCACAAGAAGTCTTTCATGAGCCTCAACAAGTTCATCATTTTTAGTCTTGAGATCACAAGCAATAGCATTAGAATGTTTAAGGTCAAGTTTTAGCTTAGAGATATCAATAGCATATGTCTCATCTCGAGACAACTTAAGCTCACGCTCTTCTTCGAGAGAATGAGATAGCTCCCCTATCTCATCCGCATAGTCGCGACTATGACCTTGCAACTCGGTGATAGTCTCATCCAGTTGCTCAATGTGAGCATGGGCTTCACCAAGTTGTTCCAAGAGAGACACAAAGTGTCCCTTGGCAACGCCCTTGAGCTTGGACAAGAACAACTCGAATTCATTTTCTTCTTGAGCTTTGGGCTCCTCATTAACAATGAAGGGTTAGTGGGAGTAAACGGTTTAGAGTGAGAAGTTACCGAGGTGGTCTTGGCCATAAGGCACTTGTGGATGATGTGAGGATTCTCATTGGGGGAGTTGAAGAGAGACGTTGATGAGGGGGATTCAATGGCGATAGCAACGGTGGCGGTTGCCACAATCTCACCACTTTCTTCATCATCCTCATCATCAGAATAGTATTCTTCTTGAGCCACCAACACACGTTGTGGCTTCTTCTTCACAAAGGTCTTGTTCAATGGTGGCTTGTTCTTGTCCTTACGGATGAGCTTTCCACTGTGGTCTTCTCTCTTCTCATAAGGGCAATCCGCAAAAAAATGACTCACATTGCCACAATTGAAGCAAGTCCTTATTCGTTGGCCCTTTGGCTTGAAGCTACTTGCGTTGGACTTGAATTTCTTCTTGTTTCCCCAAAATTGTCTTGAGGCTAGAGCCATGTGCTCATTGTAAGCATACTTGGTGTCCTCCGGACCCACATCCTCTTCATCTTCATCTTCCTCAACTTGAACCTCCTTGGCCTTCAAGGCGAGAGACGACATCTTGGAGCCACTTTGGTGAGCCAATTTCAACTCGGCCGTGGAGTCCAAGATTTCCATGGCAACAAATTCATCCAAGACTTGGTTTGAACTCAACTCGCGAAAGTCGGGCCTTTGACGAATGACCTTAGTGACATGATTCTTGTGTAGGAGCATAGCCGTGATGAACTTTCTCTTTATCCATCCGTCATCGGTGTCCATGCTCCCATGGTCCGTCATGGAATTTGCAAGAGCCACCAACCTTTGATGAACATCCTCGGAAGACTCCCCTTCATTCCTGACAAAGTGATCGGCTTGATCTTGAATCTTGTCAAACTTTGAGCACCGTATGCTAGTGCTTCCCATGAGAGTCCTCTCAAGAATATCCCACATCTCCTTGGCCGTTTCACACTTTAGGACAAGATTATATTGATCTTCCTTCAACCCATTTCCTATCACGAGCATAACATGACTGTTGATGGTGTTGTCTCGATATTCTCTTGGGTTCAAGTTGTGGCGGTCACGAGGAGTGAATCCCTCATCAACGATGCGCCACAGTTCCATGGAATACCCCTTCAAGTGTCTCTTCATGCGATGAGCCCAAACCGGATAAGCATCTTTGTTAAGGATGGGAATAATGCCTGCATGTGCAAAATGGGGTTCGGGTAGAGGTAGAGAGTTATAAGTAACAGGAGGAGCCACCACGGAATGAATACCCGATCCATTTCCCGTACGAGGAACGGATCGGATATCATTCCTACCATCATCATTAGATTGGGAGATGAATCTCCTCCACCCAACGTTGGAATGTTGGGGATGATGGTAGGGTTACTCTCCGTGGGCATCTTTGACATGAGACAACTAAGCATATCGGTAACTTTGTTCATGTGAGCCTTAATGGCGGACATGCCTTCATTGTACTCATGTCGAGAGATGGATGAAGAGTCATCCTTCCCGAGCGTATTCGTGATGCCCTCGATACTTTGATTCCCTTCCAAAAGAGAAGGGTTCGGAGTATCCCCTGGAAGCTCAACCTCTCCCGGTTTATCCTCTTGCGACATCCTCTTAAGGCGGTAAAGCCCTTAATAAGAGACGAGGCTCCGATACCAATTGAAAGGATCGGAATGTCGACTAGAGGGGGGGGGGTGAATAGGCGACTAACACTTTTTCAACTTTTCTTAACAATTTAAGCTCAACAAGGAATATAGGTTGTCTAGATATGCAACTATGTGAGCAACCTATATGCCAACAACTAAAGTATAACAAGCAAGCAATAAATAAGCAAGGAAAGTAACTTGCGCAAAGTAAAGGTAAAGGGGAACACGGGAGACAAGGATATGTTTCCGAAGTTCCTTCTCTTTCGAGAAGTACGTCTTCGTTTGGAGAGGGTGAGGAGCACAATGCTCACACGAAGCCAACGAGGGCCACCCTATTTCTCCTCACGCTCTTACCGATGTAAGATGCCGTGATCCACTACGAGGCAGCCTTGAAGGTGGCAACCAAACCTTTACAAACAAGGTTGGGGCAAACTCCACAACTGAATTGGAGGCTCCCAACAAAACCATGAAGCTTCACCACAATGGAATGTGGCTTCGAGGTGACCTCTTCCGTCTAGGGCACCAAAGCACCCAAGAGTAACAAGATCCACACGGGATTAGTGGGGGGAATCAAATATCCTTTGGTGGAAGTGTAGATCGGGGCCTCCTCTTCCAAACCCTAGAGAATCAACAAGTTTTGATGGCTAGAGAGGGAGATCGGGCAAGAATGGAGCTTGGGTGTCAATGGAGGTGAGAGCAATAAATGAGGTAAGTCTCAATGGGGAAGAAGATCCCCTTTTATAGGTGCCCTTAAATGCAGCCGTTGGCTGTCCACCAACCACGGTAGTACTACCGTACTGGGAGAGGTACTACCGCTCCACGGTACTACAGAGCCCCAGTGCCGCCCCCACTACTGCAGAGTCCAGTGGGAATCCGGTAGTGGATGCGGTACTGGTGCACGGTACTACCGCAGAGCGGTACTACCGCTTTGCGGTACTACCGAGCCCCAGTGCCTCCTCCACTACCGCAAAGTCCAGTGGGAATCCGGTAGTGGATGCGGTACTGGTGCACGGTACTACCGCAGAGCGGTACTACCGCTCTGGTAGAACCAGGGAGCCACATCCAAGAGTCCCGACACCTCCACGACGCAACCAAAATAAGTGGGTGCAAAAAGTGAGACCGTGTGATGATTCCACCCACCATTTCCAAAGCGGATCCCCTCTTCATAGTACGGTTTTCCTACGACTCAATTAACACAAAAGGAGATCGAAAGAAAAACTCCGTCTTCACGTTTCGTACACCGAGGGGATAATAACCGTCTTGTGCCAATAATGTCGTTATCTGAAATACTCATTGCACCCGGTTAGTCCGCAAATGTATTGTCATCAATCACTAAAACCAATCAAGGGAAAACATGCCCTATCAGCCTAGTTCAATGTTTTACCCGAATCGGAGGTCTTGCGAACCCCTGGCGGTCAGAAACGTAAACACCGCGCGCACGAGAGAAAAACCGGGGATGTTTTTGCAAACTGCCAGCCACCTGGGCTATATAAAGACCACCACACTCCCACCACTTTCTAGGGTTTCCCTAGCCAAAAATTGCAGCCACCACCTCAGACCTGCCTCCAATTTTGCCCAATAGTCCCCAAATTCCCGAAACCCTAGATAAAAAATCCTCTCAGCCCTCAGATCTGGGCAACCAGCGGCCCAGATCGCGCCACGTCAGCGCCCTGGACTCTCCAGCTTCTCTCTCCTCTATCTCCTCACGCGCCCGAGCGCCGCCGCCGCTTCCTCCGGCCACCGGGGCCGCGGGCCGCCGGCTCCCCTCCTCCCAGCCGACCCTCTCCTCCTTCTCCCTCCCCCTTTCCTCTCTTGACCACCACCCCTGCGCAGGAGCTCGCCATGGAAGCCATGGCCTTGGAGCTTGGAGGCCGCTGCGGGCAGGAGCTCGCCGCTGGAGGCCGAAGCCCCGCCGCCGCCTTGGAACGCCAGCAGACGCGCGCCCGGATCCGAGCCTCCGCCGACCATCGCCTCCAACCGTGTCGCCCCCGCCGTAGTCCGGCCGCCGGCGCTGTCAGCCTCCGCCGCGCTGAGGACCCGACGGGATCGAGGCCGATCCAGCCTCCCCGTTGACCGCGTCGTGGTGGGCCGGCCTGCCAAGCCAGCCGCGACCCAAGTCCCCAACCCGAGCCGAGACGGCTTCCCTGGCCCAGCCAAGCCGCCGCGATGGGCCTGGCCCAACGTGAGCGCCCTCCCTTCTCTTTTTTTATTAATTTTGTTGGGCTCGGCCCAGTAACACTAGATTCAGCCCGTTAGACGTTTCTTTTGTCTCTAGGTTATTATTAATTGGCAGATTGTATTAGTTCTTTTTTGCGTTGCTCGTATTTTTTTTAACGGTAGCTCGGATCGTGACGCTTTAAACATGAAAGTTGCTTAGAATTTTGCGTAGATTAATAAAATGTGCTTCTTTGCCATGTTTGACTTTGTTTACATGTTGTTTACTGCTAATTACCATCGCATGCCACTGTAAAATTGTTTATTTAATAACTTTTTAACCGTACCTCTGATTAAAATGTTCTTTATATGTAACTTGACTAGAATTTTGTGTACTTTGTGTTTATGCTGCTCTTGCTTGCTAATAAAAATAATAAAATATTGTTTAGGGCAGAACAGTACTAAAATCTTAATTATCACGGGGTAATTAGTGTTGTGCCATGCTTAGGAGTCTACCCCTCTTAGATTGACTAGATTAGATAGTTTACTTATGCTTCACCTCTTGTCATGTTTGTGTGCTATGTCATGCTTTTGTGCTTGCCATGTTAACAACTTGTTGATCACCTGTAGCTAAACAACTTGAACCACCGTAAACGTGCGGTATCGTCGTGTGTGACGAGTACTCCACTTAAATTGTTAGTAACCGCTCTCGACGGTAGGTGCGATGTCTCGTGTTGCTTCTTGTTGATGCTTGCTCGTGTTTGCCTCGTAGTAATAGATGCTTGCTCGTTGATTGCTTTCCAGTGTTTACCGTCTTCTGTGCTTCCGCGGGTACCTTTCGGAGACGATGCGAGCTTGCGATCAAGTACACCTTCGGAACCCGACTTATCAACAGGCAAGGACTATACATTACTTATGATCCATTCTATTTCAACCAGCGGTTTGCATGCTAGTATAGGATAGGTTCGATGTTTGATCCTACCACATGTTTACAGTCTCTTTCAAACCGATACATCCATGTCCCTTCCCAGCAAACCTTGTACTCCTATGTTACTATTGCTCGTTGCTCAGCCCCTGCTTAGTATGCATGCTTAGGATGCTACGATGTTACCCTGTTACTCCTTGGTTTGGGATATCACATTATTATATTGTTGTTGATGATATGATTATTATAATATTGACTATATTCGATGAAGGATGGAAGGTCTAGGCTATCCAGCCCCGACGCTTTGTTCCATTCAAGTCACCTAGGATCCGAGTTTCGGGTATTGGATTTAAGACTGAGCGTGCCTAACCGCGTGTGGGATTTTATGGGGTCCCCTTTTCTTACCTATCTAGCTTCAAACATTTCTAGTGGTGGCCCGAGCTGATTTACCATTTGAAACCCCGTGTGTGTGCTTGGTGGATCCCCTCGCAGTTTTTAAACAAACCGGTCCAGCGGAGACATGGTTTCTCTGTTGGTCCACACTGGTGAGCTAGGGAAGTCCTCTGTTATATAGGTGAGACTAAACCCGACCTTGGCCATACGGAAGAGTCCGAACTGAGAGCGTGGTCAGCTTTTGGATTGGGTGTCGACTCCCCGGGGCCACCCGGATTTGTTCGTTGTTAGCTAGAGGGACCTGTCGTTTCGGATCTTTTGGAACTGAATCATAAAATTGTTGCCTGTGATGGGTAGCAACTGAGAGAGATGGGCGTGCGTGGGCAGTTGGTACACCCCTGCAGGGTTAAATCTTTTCGAGAAGCCGTGTCCACGGTTATGGACGACTTGAGACCTACTCCTTGTTCATAGACAACAACAACTGAGATAATCTTAATATAACTTGATCAACGTGTGTGTGTGCCTTGACTGCTTCTTCTTCGTCGGGATGCAAAGAGGAGGACAAGGATAGGATAGGTGTTATGTTTGCGTAAGTAGTTGATAGCAAGACTTGTTGGAGGCGATTCCTCATCGAATGCTTGGCTTCTTACCTTACTCTCTAGATCATTAGCCACTTCATAAATGCTAGTGCGGCAGCAACCTCACCACTTACCCCATCCTTGCCGTAAACTACTAGTTGTCCTAGAATGACGAGTGATGAAGTCCTTGCTGGGTCAGTTGACCACTACAGTTGGATGCTGAGTACTTCTATACTCATGATACTACCCCCAAACTCTTTTCAGGGTTCTTGATCGACAACAGGTATGGTGATCGACGTTTCACGTGGATACTCGGCGACGACTAGTTAGGCGGATCCCGGCGGAGGGCCTGGACCCGTGTGGTTATGGGGATCGATGTTTTTCTCTTTGCCACTAGGCATTTGCTTGTAGTATGTAACCAGACATGTATCTTCCGCTGTTGTATTGTATTAAGGCAGTTGTATGCCGATTGTATGAGATGTTGTATCCTTGTATTTGTAATGTTGTGATATCATGTTGGAAATCCGGGGCATATGGCTATGTCATATGTCGCGGTGGGACCGATATGTGCTTCGTCCCCGGATCTGGATGGAAACATCTAGGTCTGGAACAGTATCGCATATCGGGCCTTACACTTGGGGCCACCCCCAGGTCCCTCTTTCACATATATATTCCCCATAAACCTAAATTGATCAGGGGGGACAATTATCACAAAAGTCGTTGCCGTTCCACCGAAACCTCAAAAGTTCGATCTATGGTTGCTCGAGCCCTGCCCCAGTACCCTGTCAGAGGCGAGAATCATCATCAAAGGCCTCTTCCACGGCATGATTGCCTCCTGGATGATGTGTGATTAGTCCACCCTTGGACTATGGGTCCATGGCAGTAGATAGATGGTTGTCTCTCTCCTTTGTGCTTCACTAATTAGTTCTTGTGAGCTGCTATAACAACTTGGGTTCAATAGAAATAATAGGCTACTCAGTAAATTGTAACTTCAAGAGGAAGCGTTATGCTAGATAATGGGTTCATGTCTCATGATGTCCGGCTTGAGTGACAGAAACATAAAACTAGGGAATGTGTTGTTATCATTAGGGGTGTTTGACACGAGAAAAATCTAGGCCTCCGTGGAAAAGGGAAGAGGGGAGTGAATTTCTCTCATGCGCCGGGGAAAAAGAAAATAAAGTGTGCGGGCGTGCCAGTGTACCGTAGTACACAAATAAAGTTGATAGGGAAACAAGTATTTTCATTAATCTCTTTTGAGAAACAAAATTACAAGATCCCATGATAGATATGCGCTCTGTGGCCTACTAGCGTGGCCAACTTGACAATGGCGATGTGTGATCTCCTGGTTCCCGGGGTCTCGAAAGACTCCCGGTTAATTACTCCCGCGGGTTACGCCACGAGAAACCTCCGATTAAGCCGTGTGGTCGTCTTCGTCATCTTCTCTTCGCATTCTCCATGCATATGATGATGGTGGTGTGTGTGGGCAGCGGCAAAGCCCATGTCCTCGTCGGTACACGCACCGCTAAGAACGTGGCTTTTGCACTAGCCATGCCCGCCCTCGCCGTCGTGCCTCGTCGGTCTTGGAGGCGTTGATGTAGTGGTTGGGGTAAACATAGCATGGTCCTGCTAAGCTCGAACTTGTTGACGACGTAACGGCTTCGTCGGGGTATTCAAGGGGTACACCTCGCGGGAGTAAGTTTTAAGTGGAGATCATACCGAAGCACTTGTATAAATCGACATGACCAGCGTGGTCGATGCCTCGACTCGACCGGACGCCGAGTTCACGACATTTTGCGTAGTCAAGGGATCGTCTCACGAGTTGGTGGAGGAGCATGATTGTCGTGGAAGTCGCGTCGTCGCGCGTTGGTGCTACGCCAAAAGGGTGACATGTGCGTCGGCGACATCAAGGACATGTACGCCGTAAACCTGTATGACATGGTGCGCGCCTCGTGTCAGCGAGACGCCGAGTATACGGCGGTTTGCTGAGACATGGGCGCCGCTTCCCGAGGTCGACGAAAGGGGATTTCATAGAGGCGACATCGGATTGGACTGGTGCTACGCCAAAGGGTGACCTGTACGCTGGCGACGCCATGAACCAGTACGCCAAGACTTGCGCGCCAAAGACATGTACGCCATGGACCTGTACAACATGGTGCGCGCCTCATGTCAGCTAGACGCCGAGTATACGACGGTTTGCTGAGACATGGGTGCCGCTTCCCAAGGTCGACGAAAGGCGGTTTCATAGAGGCGACATCGGCTTGGACTGGTGCTACGCCAAAGGGTGACCTATACACCGGTGATGCCATGAACCTGTACGTCGAGACTTGCGTGCCAAAGGCATGTACGTCATGGACCCGTTCGTCGAGGATCTGTTTATCGAAGTTCGTCGAGTATCTGTTCCTCGACCTGTACACCAACATGTTTGAGCGCCAAAGGAGATAATGGTCGGGCTACGTTGTTGGCGAGCTCCGAGTCGCCGGTCTCCATGGCGGCGGTGTTGGGAATGTGCCCTAGAGGCAAATAAAATATGTTTTATTGAGCATATTCCATTAGTTCATAATACGCTTTATACTATGCTATAACTGTATTAAGCGAAAACTTTAATACAGGTGTGTTATATAAACAACCTGGTCCCTAGTTAACTCTAGTATACTAGTCCATTGGGCGATTGATGATCAAGGTTTCCTGATCATGAGACAAATAAGTCTGTTAGCAATGGACTCGTATCATTGGGATAATGATATTGATCATGAGTCAAATAACTCTGTTAGCAATGGAGTCGTATCATTGGGATAATGATATGATGGACATACACCCAAAACAAGTGTTGCGATGTGATCAAGTCACATAGTTCGACATTGCGATAACTATAACGTAGTGACCAGATCATTTGACCGTAATGATCATACATAATTGTCATCTATGAGGACACTTTGATTTGTATCCCACCGCCTGACTGAAACATGCTGTCCATAACGGTGCACTTTGGGTATTCCGAAATAGATGGTTGATGAGTATGCAAATAGATCAAAGCGGGATTTGTCCATCCGAGTGACGGATAGGTACTCTGGGCCCACTCGGTGATATTGCATCATGTAACATCCCAAAATCCTTCGAATTTTGGAATGTGAATAAAAATTAAATAGACAATGATTGTTTGATTGATGTGTTTGATTTTCTCTGGGATTTAAAACTTTTGGTGTTGAAATGAATATTAAAGTGAGAGGGAATAAAATGACTTTCCCTAATATTCACCGTTGGTGTTTTGAAATTTATTATTTAAAACAAAACCAACAAAATAAAATGAGAGAAGGTAATATGACTCCTTCAACTTATTAAAAGTTTGGAAAAGGTTTTAAATCTTTATTGGAATTCTTTTGATTATTCAAAATATTTTTCAACTAAAGGAAAATTCATCTGAGAGGATATAAAATGACTTATCCCCTTTTGAAATAAAGTTGGAAATATTTAGAATACTATTTTAAAGTTTTAAATTTTATTTTGAGTATTATAAATAACTCTAAAATTATTTTTGGGGTTTTATAATGCTAAGAGAGTTTTTATTTCATTGAAATGATTTATTAAATATTTTAAAAGAGTTGAAAAAGTATTCCAATGAGGTATTTTTATTTTACCAAATTATTTATTGATGAAACAATTTTTAAAATTTATATTTTATTGTTTAGAAATAGTTTGTCAATGCTTTTGACCAAATAAAATTATTTAAATAATTTCTTGGACTTTATTTGATTTATGAAAAGTATTTTATATTTAAATAAAGTATTTAGAAAATGTTTTTATTTTTATTTAACTTTTTGGAAAATATTTTCATTGTTTAATTTTATTTAGATTATTTGATGAATTTAGAATTTTATTTCATATTTTTCTGAGTTACGGTTATTTTTTATTTTATTGTTTGAAGTTCGGTTTTTAACGAAAAAGGAAAAAGTCCGCAGTCCGGCCCATTGGTTATTTTCTTCCCACGAGTGAGTTTGAGCCCGTTTCGGATTGTTTTTTTCTTTCTTTTTCTCTGTATATATATATATATATATATCAATTTTCAGGAATTTTATTCTTCTTTTTTTTAAACCCGAAAACCCTAGCAGCGGGACCCGCGGGCCGCCGCTGCCGGGCCCCGCCCCGCCGCCGGACGCTGTCTCGCCGGAGACCGCCGCGCCCTCCCCGGACGGCCACCTCGACGCGCCGGACCGCGCCGCCGCCCGCCGGACTGCGCCTCCCCGCCGCGCGCCGCGACTGCGCCGGCCGCCTCCACCGCCGCGCCTCGGCCCAGGCCGCCTCGCCTCGCCGGAGCCCGCGCGGCCACGCTGCCGGCCGCTTCGGGAGGAGCCGCGTCGGCCAGCCCGCGCCGCGCCGCCGGCCATCTCCATGGCTGAGCCGCCCTCTGCCGGCCTCCTCCACGCCACCCTGGCCGCCCCCACCGCCCCTCGCTGCCACAGCACGCCGGAGCCGCGCCCTCGCCGGAGTTCGGAGTTCGCCGGAGCAAAATTTCGGCCAGATCTGAAACCGAGGACCCGATTGCTTTTTCGGAAGAAATTTTATTCGCGAACGAGTCCGTTTGGCAGAAAACCCCCCGACGCCGTAACCGCGATATCTTCTTCACCGTAAGTCGGATCGCGGTGAATCTTTTTGCTATGCGCTCGTATTGTTCTGTACTTTTGCATGGTATAAAGTTTTGCACACTTTGCACACTTTTGAATTTGAATTTATTTCAAATTTAAATTCAAACTCCGAAGGCCATATCTTTTATACCGTTGATCCAATTTGAGTGATTCTTTTTGCGTTGGATCACTCGTGTCGTGTACCTTCTATTTATATCATGTGTACATGAAAATTTCACAAGTTTATTGATCTGTTTAAATTCAAATTCAATTCAATGTTGCACCTGCTATGACCTGTGTTGTAGTATTCCGTTTCACGTGATTCTTTTTGCATATTGGATCATATGAGACATCTTATCGGCAATATCCACATACCATTCATATTGCTATGATCTTTACCTTGATTTCATAATGCCTTGATCATAATCTTGTATCGACAACTCTTTATCCGTTGACTCTCTTGAGTTCACGTTCCACCGATCACCTTCGAGCACATCCACACCTTTGCACTTTAAGGTTTTTGTTTTATTACTAAAACCTTTGTGATTGTTTTGTTGATCTTATGTTTTGTCCTTGTGGTGTGATTGCTTATTGAGTTCTTTCGTTGACGATAGATTTCTCGGAGTGTGACGAATAGAGTTGACTGGAACGTGAGAGCGAAGATCTGCATCGAATGTATAAGGCAAGTGATGCTTTGACCATACTCATACCTATATTTTCTATATGCATTATGTTAGGAAATATCACTCTATTGCATGATAGGTAGTTTATTTTACTGTTGCTGCAAAACCAGTTAGGATAGCCACATGTTTGACTTGTCTACCGTTGATCAACCTAGCCGTGTTGTTACTTTATTGCTATGCTTTGTAGACGAGGTTGGGCTGTGAGAATTCATGGAGTGCATGTGAGCTATTTAATAAACCGTGTAGCAACTTTATAATAAATAGAAATCACTTCTGGACGGGCGGGTTGCATCCCGGTAGTTGTGCCTTGTCTAAGGACAGTGCCGGGGTTAAATGCACCCAATGGTTGTTTTGGTGGTGAACTGGGTGCGTCATGGCGAGTACCCTCTGACGCAGTGGGCGCCGTCCAGGCTCAAAAAGATCAGACATGCAATATTACTAGTAGCTTCCGTGTACAACCACTGGCTATATGAGCTCTGGCTTAGCACGAGTACGTTGTGGGGAACCTGGCCCTGGTAGCTAGCTGATGTATATGTGTGGTTAGGTGTACCGGCTACCAAAGGGTGGAGGCAACCTCTTCAGAAAGTCTTTGTCTCAATCTTCGGGTTGAGTCCAGTGGGGAACGTGTACAACCTCTGCAGAGCGTATAAACTGATCATGATTAGCCGTGTCCACGGTTACAGACGAACTTTGAGCAACTAGTCAGTACTGTTGATGAATTATCTTGACAGATGAACACTTAATAATAATTTGGTTGGGACAAGAGTAGCATGGGTTGCTGTGTGTTTCTGGTAGAATTCAACTTAAAATTTTGACTAGTTTAGTTCAGGAGAAAATTGGCTTTCTGCAAAACTAAACCATAAGCCTTTCCTTTGACTTACCTTGCATGTAGTTGTAGGTCCTTTATATAAACTTTTCTGTGTCACTTGCCGTACAAATCAGATGTACTGGCCCGTTGTCGGGCTGTAACCTTTGGTGTTGCAGGTTTTTCAGACGATCAGTAAGGTGCGTTTAGGGGTTGCGAGTCTACACTCAGCATGTTCGCATGTGGCTGTTGATGGACTCCACGTTATTTTCTTTTGCTTCCGCTATATTTATATTGAATAAGCTAGCCTTGAGCTATGCAACTTGTTATTTATTTTACTCTGGATCATACGTTGTAATAATGATGCACTTGTACTTGATATACATCTATAATACTGTGTGTGCCAGCGAGTTCGATCCAGGGACTGACACTTGAGCACAGATACTTCAATTCTGTGTGAATTGGGTCGTTACAGATGGTATCAGAGCAGTGTGTTGACTGTAGGTCGTGACCCTAGAAAATGGATAGAAAAAGCCATATGAACAAAGATATTTTATCACTCTTTGACCCCTTACTCTCTCACTAGTATTTCTCATCTATTATTCATCTTCTAAAAACCCCTCATGTTGTTTTGCTGTAAATACCCCTCTGAGTTGCTTACCCCTGAAGACAAGACAATTGAGAAGTACATCGTCAACCTCGTGGATCAATTGAAGTTATGACCACAAGAACGAGAAGAATACTTTATGGTGATCAATAAGTTTGACACCGCGAGAGTGAAAGGGCATGTGCCCTTATGTTTGGTTTTGGTAATTGATGACAATCTTTATGGACTAATGGTGTCCTTGAGTTATACTTTAAGGTTTGTCCATAGGCAACGCTTGAAGATCATTTGATGGCTTCAAGGTTGTAGGATGAAGATTTCGTGTTGACCAAGGTGTTCTTCCTGGAGCTATCCAAATATTGGTCAAGTAGATGTGTGCAAGGTCAAGAGGAGCATCACGAAGATATCGTATGCTTGGAGCTTGCCGACCATTTGGTGATAATGGTCGTGTGAAGATGTGCCTAAAAGAGGCTCACCCATAATGGTGTATGGGGGAGCTATCTACGAGTCTTCATCGAGCCGGAGGAATCAAGGAAGATGTTCCAACTTGAGGCGGGCATGCTCGTCATCATCAAGCTCAAGTGGATTATGCGCAAGACAAAGGTTTGACTAGATAGGTGTCTAGTTTACCGGTCTCTTGGTGGTAGTTAGGAGACCGTGTTATAGGCTAGGCCGAGTCGTTCGTGGAGAGCTCAAACCTTTTGCATCCTTGGCATCATCTTTATTGGTTCTTGTTTGGCTTTTCTCTTTGTGAGTTTTGGAGCTTGTGGTCTTCTTCATGACAAGCTCGTGTTCATCGAAAACGGATTTCATATGCATCTTCTCTTATGATTTTCGATGCGGGAGATTTGCCGGTTATTCTTGGTTATAGGTTTCACACCTCTGTGTGTTTGGCATTTCTCCCTTGCCACTTTGAATTATTTCCAGTCGTGATTAGGCAGCTCTGTTCGTTAGCTTTCCATCAAGCTTGAGTTTGCCTTAATCGGAGCTTATTTGCAGAAGTTATGGCAGTTCAGGGTTTGCCTGTTTCATTTGGAGTTCATCTGTTGTGTGGCCTGGGCTCCCTGGTTCTGCCAGGGCAGTAGTACCGCTTCCAGTGCGGTAGTACCGTGCCACCGTAGTACCGCGGGCAAGTACCGCACTCACTACCGTAAGTCCACTGGACTTTGCGGTAGTGGGCACGACACTGGGCTTCGGTAGTACCTTGGGGTGGTAGTACCGCGCTCGGTGCGGTAGTACCGCACCACGGTAGTACCGCTCTTGGAGCGGTAGTACCGCGCCACGGTAGTACCGTGGGCGAGTACCGCACTCACTACCGTAAGTCCACTGGACTCTGCGGTAGTGGGCACGGTACTGGCCCCCGGTAATACCATGGGGCGGTAGTACCGCTCCCAGCGCGGTAGTACCGAGCCACGGTAGTACCGTGGACCAGTAGCGCATCCACTACCGGATTCCCACTGGACTTTGCGGTAGTGGGGGCGGCACTGGGGTTCGGTAGTACCGTGGGGCGGTAGTACCGCTCCCGGTGCGGTAGTACCGCTCTCCGAGCGGTAGTACCGTGGTTGGTGGGCTGCCAACGGATTCCAACGGCTGGATTCGTGGGAGACTATAAAAGGGGGTCTTCTTCCTCCTTTGTCTTAACCGGTTTTGTGCAAGTTCTTCCCCCCATTGTTGACCTCTTTGAGCTTGCTTACTCTCTTCCCTTCCTATGATTCTTGCTCCTTTTTGAGGGAAAAGAGAGAGGAGGTCTAGATCCACATTCTCCACCAAGCCATTCCTCCTCTAAGTGAGGGGAACCTTGTGGATCTAGATCTTGGAGTTCTTGGTGTTGTCCTTGTTCTTCATCTCATATTCCTCCATAGCTTTTGTTTCTTTGGTGGGATTTGAGAGTTGGGGACTTGAGCACTTCGTGTGCTCTTGCCATTGCATTTGGTGCATCGATTTGAGTTCTCTCCGAGGATTCGTTGTAGTAAGTGAAGTTGAGAAGATTGCTACTCTTGAGTGCATTGGAACTCTAGAGCTTGTTCTCTTGAGTGCATTGGCACTCTAGAGCTTGTTCCTCTTGGGTGCGTTGGCCCCTAGAGGCTTGTTGTTGCGGAGCTCAATCATTGTGGTGGAAAGCTTCGGGATGCTACTGGAGCCTCCAATTCGGTTGTGGAGATTGCCCCGAGCATTTGTACGGGTTCGGTGACCGCCCTCAAGTGTCCTAATAGTGGAATCACGGCATCTTGCATTGGTAAGAGCGTGAGGAGAAATAGGGTGGCCCTCGTTGGCTTCGTGTGAGCATTGTGCTCCTCACCCTCTCCAAACGGAGACGTACTTCTCGCAAGAGAAGGAACTTCGGTAACAAATCCTTGTCTCCATCGGCTCCACTTGCGGTTATCTCTACCTTTACTTTGAGCAAGCTTATTACATTGTTTATCTTGTGCTTGCTCATATTATTGTACATTGCTTGTCCCATAGGTTGTTCTTCTAGTCAACCTATTTACTTGTGCACCTACTTTGTGATAGCCTTAGTGCTCTTGTCATATATCTTGCTATCACATAGTTGTTTATCTTGCTTAGTATAAGTTGTTGGTGCACATAGTTGAGCCTAGCTTATTTAGGTTTCTTGCTTGGCAAATTAAACGTTAAGTTTTATTCCGCATTTGTTCAAGCCGAAACCGTAATTATTTTAAGCGCCTATTCACCCCCCCCCCTCTAGGCGACATCCACGTCCTTTCAGAGAGGAACCTTTAAGATCAGCTTAGCTGAGAAGGATGAAGCTTAGAATCAGACCACCACCTTTTATGTGAAGTTAGATGAACGAATTTCGCGTAGTATGATGAGATCGTATGTCTTGCACATATGACCTTACTCTAGGTGTTGTTTGTGTGTTTTGACTTTTGTGACTGTACTGTTTGTTGTTATGTGTTACTGGCGAACGTAGGTGTTTTTTCTGCTCTGTTGTTTGAGTGCACATGTTTGGTGTTATCCTTAGTTGTTGTCTTGTCGGTGCTATAGTTTTGCCCTAACCCTTGTCGTATGGGTTTAATAGATGGAGTATGAAGTAGGACTCGCCTTTTCTGGGGCGATGTCGAGACTGAAGGTGGAGCAATGGATTCATAGAATGGAGGAGCACATGAAGATAAACAAGGTTGGAAGTGAGGACATGGTCCCCTATGCTGTCAAGTACTTTATAGAAGAGGCTGCTACTTGGTGGAGAATGCACCAAGCGATCGACGAATCACGAAGGAAAATTACTTGGATGGAGTTCACTAAGATTTTGTTGGGATCTCGCCTTGTCACACCGATGCAAAGGACGGTAACCCTTAAGAGGATCCGTGCCTGTACAATTTGCGGAGAAACAGGGCACTCCTATGAAGGACACCAAGATGGATGTCCCCATTGTGAGGAAATCCACTTGGGTGAAGAATGCCCCACTGCACAAGTCACATGTTTTACGTGTGAAGGAACTGATCATTACCCCGCTCAGTGTCAATTTTTCATCATGACACAACAAGTGGTTCAACATCAAAAAGAAGGAATGAAGAAAGTTATCCAAGAATTGAAGGAAGCACCCGTGAAGAAGAAAAAGAAGGACATTAGCCACATTCATTGTTTTCGGTGCAGGAACATGGGACACTACCGCGATATATGTCCAGAATTGAAGGGGAAGGAGAAGTTGTGAACGTGGAAGCAAGGATGCTGACTCGAAGAAGCTTATGTTTGGCAATTGGAGGACAGACGTCGTAGGTGTGCACTAAGTGCACGATGCTACCTTTTTATGTTAGTTGGAGATGTGTATCGATGCATGTTTGCTATGGATTGACTAGATGTTTTATGTCGTGATTGTTTTGAAGTTTTGTCTTGTACCTTGTGGCCCTGATATGTCTTGATTGATGTTGTGTGTGGCCCTTTGTGTTTCTTCTTTGCGAGTAGAATAAGTTTACGTTTCATTAGACCCTCATCTATTTAGTATGCTTCAAGACTAAAGAAGACACAACAACAAGAAAAATAACTTGACGGATGACTCAACGATATGAAGATTGTTTCGACATTTCAAAACTGAAGCTACCGGCATTGAAGACTTGAAGACCTGGAAGATTCAAGTTTCTATCGTTAGATCGATTATGTGGGCTGTCATTTCTTGTTTTACTGACAGCTACACATCAAAACTTATATTTTCCAAAACTAGTGTGATGTTTGTATGGGTATCCATATCTCTCTACTTTCTGTTCCCTCTCACCTCAAACCCTACACTGAAGAAGCTACTACAATGGCTGCTAATGCCAAGAAGAGGATAAAGATGGATGCAATTTAATGCTGAGTTCAAAGTTAACCTCTTGTGCCAAGATCTTACGCCAAGCAAGCACAATCTTGCTGAAGGAAGAACCCCGAAGGAGGTTGTAGTCCACCAGTACACGTTTTATAGCAGTTTGCGTAAACCTGAGAGTTGTGAGGAACCGATAGATGTTTTGTTTGGCTTGCAGAACCATGGAGTTATCTGAACCCAGTTCATGATCAAAAGGAATTTCTGCAATGCTTGTGAGGATGACCGAGCGTTAGATTGCGAGATTCTCTAAACCATGTACAAGGTAATGATTTGGGTGCGTAATGGATTGACCCCCATGACGATTACCCTTATTATTCGCTGTTGCTATGCGGGATAGTAAATCTTGAGTGACTTACCTATAACAGAGAGACGACGATGTTAAGCCTGAACCATAGAATGGTACGATGTGTGACCCCAGTAGAAGTTTACCGTTTGTGTTATACGGTGAGGATGGACCAAGACCATTGGCTGCAGGTATCCCGTGGAAATATTATTGATGACCACCAAGAGAGTATCGATAGTTGTTTAGTAGTGGCGTCTGAGCCGTCAGCCATGAAGTCTCAGTACTTGGAAGACCACTCTCTGGCTAAGGAATGGAAACCTCAAAGGAGGAATTCGTGAAACCTCGAAGACCGAAGGAGAAATCTTTACGAAGAATGTCATCGATGGATGAAGATACTGGAAGCCCACACTTGTGATGAAGAATTCCATGCCCCAATGGAGTATGAAGATTATGTGTGAGGAGCTCGCTGAGGGAGCAAGCTTTTGAAGACTAAGTCGCTTTCCTTTTAAGGGTGGTAGCACCCTACCTCATCGGAGGATCGATGGACTGCCACGAAGACCCGAACCCTAACCTTTCTCTCTAGCCTTCTCGAATCTCGAGGACGAGATTCCTTTTAAGGGTGGTAGTGTGTAACATCCCAAAATCCTTCGAATTTTGGAATGTTAATAAAAATTAAATAGATAATGATTGTTTGATTGATGTGTTTGATTTTCTCTGGGATTTAAAACTTTTGGTGTTGAAATGAATATTAAAGTGAGAGGGAATAAATTTACTTTCCCTAATATTCACCGTTGGTGTTTTGAAATTTATTATTTAAAACAAAACCAACAAAATAAAATGAGAGAAGGTAATATGACTCCTTCAACTTATTGAAAGTTTGGAAAAGGTTTTAAATCTTTATTGGAATTCTTTTGATTATTCAAAATATTTTTGAACTAAAGGAAAATTCATCTGAGAGGATATAAAATGACTTATCCCCTTTTTAAATAAAGTTGGAAATATTTAGAATACTATTTTAAAGTTTTTAAATTTTATTTTGAGTATTATAAATAACTCTAAAATTATTTTTTGGGTTTTATAATGCTAAGAGAGTTTTTATTTCATTGAAATGATTTATTAAATATTTTAAAAGAGTTGAAAAAGTATTCCAATGAGGTATTTTTATTTTACCAAATTATTTATTGATGAAACAATTTTTAAAATTTATATTTTATTGTTTAGAAATGGTTTGTCAATGCTTTTTACCAAATAAAAATATTTAAATAATTTCTTGGACTTTATTTGATTTATGAAAAGTATTTTATATTTAAATAAAGTATTTAGAAAATGTTTTTATTTTTATTTAACTTTTTGGAAAATATTTTCATTGTTTAATTTTATTTAGATTATTTGATGAATTTAGAATTTTATTTCATATTTTTCTGAGTTACGGTTATTTTTTATTTTATTGTTTGAAGTTCGGTTTTTAACGAAAAAGGAAAAAGTCCGCAGTCCGGCCCATTGGTTATTTTCTGCCCACGAGTGAGTTTGAGCCCGTTTCGGATTGTTTTTTTTCTTTCTTTTTCTCTGTATATATATATATATATATATCAATTTCCAGGAATTTTATTCTTCTTTTTTTTTAAAACCCGAAAACCCTAGCAGCGGGACCCGCGGGCCGCCGCCGCCGGGTCCCGCCGCGCCGCTGGGTCCCGCCGCGCCGCCGGACGCCGTCTCGCCGGAGACCGCTGCGCCCTCCCCGGACGGCCACCTCGACGCGCCGGACCGCGCCGCCGCCCGCCGGACTGCGCCTCCCCGCCGCGCGCCGCGACTGCCCCGGCCGCCGTCACCGCCGCCGGCCGCCTCCACCGCCGCGCCTCGGCCCAGGCCGCCTCGCCTTGCCGGAGCCCGCGCGGCCACGCCGCCGGCCGCTTCGGGAGCAGCCGCGCCGGCCAGCCCGCGCCGCGCCGCCGGCCATCTCCACGGCTGAGCCGCCCTCTGCCGGCCTCCTCCACGCCACCCCGGCCGCCCCCACCGCCCCTCGCTGGCACAACACGCCGGAGCCGTGCCCTCGCCGGAGTTCGGAGTTCGCCGGAGCAAAATTTCGGCTAGATCTGAAACCGAGGACCCGATTGCTTTTTCGGAAGAAATTTTATTCGCGAACGAGTCCTTTTGGCAGAAAACCCCCCGGCGCCGTAACCGCGATATCTTCTACACCGTAAGTCGGATCGCGGTGAATCTTTTTGCTACGCGCTCGTATTGATCTGTACTTTTGCATGGTATAAATTTTTGCACACTTTGCACACTTTTGAATTTGAATTTACTTCAAATTCAAATTCAAACTCCGGAGGCCATATCTTTTATACCGTTGATCCAATTTGAGTGATTCTTTTTGCGTTGGATCACTCGTGTCGTGTACCTTCGTTTTATATCATGTGTACATGAAAATTCACAAGTTTATTGATATGTTTAAATTCAAATTCAATTCGATGTTGCACCTGCTATGACCTGTGTTGTAGTATTCCATTTCACGTGATTCTTTTTGCATATTGGATCATATGAGACATCTTATCGGCAATATCCACATACCATTCATATTGCTATGATCTTTACCTTGATTTCATAATGCCTTGATCATACTCTTGTATCGACAACTCTTTATCCGTTGACTCTCTCGAGTTCACGTTCCACCGATCACCTTCGAGCACATCCACACCTTTGCACTTTAAGGTTTTTGTTTTATTACTAAAACCTTTGTGATTGTTTTGTTGATCCTATGTTTTGTCCTTGTGGTGTGATTGCTTATTGAGTTCTTTCGTTGACGATAGATTTCTCGGAGTGTGACGAATAGAGTTGACTGGAACGTGAGAGCGAAGATCTTCATCGAATGTATAAGGCAAGTGATGCTTTGACCATACTCATACCTATATTTTCTATATGCATTATGTTAGGAAATATCACTCTATTGCATGATAGGTAGTTTATTTTACTGTTGCTGCAAAACCAGTTAGGATAGCCACATGTTTGACTTGTCTACCGTAGATCAACCTAGCCGTGTTGTTACTTTATTGCTATGCTTTGTAGACGAGGTTGGGCTGTGAGAATTCATGGAGTGCATGTGAGCTATTTAATAAACCGTGTAGCAACTTTATAATAAATAGAAATCACTTCTGGACGGGCGGGTTGCATCCCGGTAGTTGTGCCTTGTCTAAGGACAGTGCCGGGGTTAAATGCACCCAATGGTTGTTTTGGTGGTGAACTGGGTGCGTCATGGCGAGTACCCTCTGACGCAGTGGGCGCCGTCCAGGCTCAAAAAGATCAGACATGCAATATTACTAGTAGCTTCCGTGTACAACCACTGGCTATATGAGCTCTGGCTTAGCACGAGTACGTTGTGGGGAACCTGGCCCTGGTAGCTAGCTGATGTAGATGTGTGGTTAGGTGTACCGGCTACCAAAGGGTGGAGGCAACCTCTTCAGAAAGTCTTTGTCTCAATCTTCGGGTTGAGTCCAGTGGGGAACGTGTACAACCTCTGCAGAGCGTATAAACTGATCATGATTAGCCGTGTCCACGGTTACGGACGAACTTTGAGCAACTAGTCAGTACTGTTGATGAATGATCTTGACAGATGAACACTTAATAATAATTTGGTTGGGACAAGAGTAGCATGGGTTGCTGTGTGTTTCTGGTAGAATTCAACTTAAAATTTTGACTAGTTTAGTTCAGGAGAAAATTGGCTTTCTGCAAAACTAAGCCATAAGCCTTTCCTTTGACTTACCTTGCATGTAGTTGTAGGTCCTTTATATAAACTTTTCTGTGTCACTTGCCGTACAAATCAGATGTACTGACCCGTTGTCGGGCTGTAACCTTCGGTGTTGCAGGTTTTTCAGACGATCAGTAAGGTGCGTTTAGGGGTTGCGAGTCTACACTCAGCATGTTCGCATGTGGCTATTGATGGACTCCACGCTATTTTCTTTTGCTTCCGCTATATTTATATTGAATAAGCTAGCCTTGAGCTATGCAACTTGTTATTTATTTTACTCTGGATCATACGTTGTAATAATGATGCACTTGTACTTGATATACATCTATAATACTGTGTGTGCCAGCGAGTTCGATCCAGGGACTGACACTTGAGCACAGAGACTTCAATTCTGTGTGAATTGGGTCGTTACACATCATAAGGTTTGCGCAAATATGTGACTAGGTCACGGAGTTGTAATATCACGGGAATGAGTAAACTTGTTTGTTGAGAACGAGGACGAACTAAGTATATTGGATACCGATGATCAAACCTCGGACAAGCAAAGTACCGTAGGACAAAGGGAACAGGCACACGGTTAACAGATCCAACAACGATTGAAGTTCATTCAATGGAAGCACAAGGGCTATGATCAATGAGATTGTCTCGATCATGTCGGTTGTTTCCCGGACCGTAGGGTGTTACACTTAAGGGTATTCGACGCAGTAAGGATAGATTCTGGATCACCGGAGAAATAGGAGAGAACACCGGAATTGTTCCGGTGAAGGCCGGAAGTTGTTGCGGGTATTATGAAAGGTTCAAAATATATTGATTAATGTTTAATTATTTAATTATCTAAATTAAAAATATAATTAATAATGAATTAAAAGGCATATGGGCCTCATAAGGCCCATTACGGGAAGGAGGAGCCTCCCCCCTTGGGCCTTGCGCCAAGGGAGGGCCCCACTCCCCCTGGCCGGTGCACCATCCCCCTTGGTGGGATTAGCCCCACCTCGGGGAGGGATGAAGGCTCCCACCCCCTCAGCCTATATAAGGAGGGGTAGGGGTGCCCTTTTGATTCATTGATACGGTGAGGATAGTTTTCTCACTCCTCGTTGGTTACCCCAAGTGGAAGGTGAGATGTAGCGTAGTAGCAAATTTTCCTCGGTGAAGATACCAAGGTTATCGAACCAGTAGGACTCCAAGAGATACACGAAGGTGACAACGGCGCCAGAAATTAGGCGGTTGACGTGGACCTGCACACAACAACAAATAACTTTGCTCCCAACGAGTACAGAGGAGTTGTCAATTCCTCCGGCCTTGCTGTTTACAAAGGATCAACGCAAGAGATAATAATAGTGGCAACTGAAAGTAAAGACTGAAAGTAAATTGAGGGTGTAAACAATAATGTGAAGATGGACCGGGGTCCCGTGATTTTCACTAGTGATGTCTCTCTCCCAAAATACGATAAAAGTGCTAGCGAGGTAAACAAATCACAGTTGGGCAATTGACAGGATTATGAAGGCACCGCAATGCTAACTATGCTGCAAAGAAAGGAAGGGCTCAAAAGCAATGGGCAGTACGCCAAGGTAAGTAGACCGAAATCCATCTTCATCTACTACGAATCATCCACCTTGAGATATCTATCCAGAACATCTCGCTGGTATTAAGTTGTGAATCCCACCCAAAGTGTAAACTCAAAGCAACAGACAACTGCATTAAAAGAACATTGCGTAAAGTAAACAATCTTTGCACCCGCAGGTACAAGCACCGTTGTTTTATCCCTGGTGGCAACAACACATCCCCTAGTCTCATGTTTCTGTCACTCAAGCTAGACATCGAGGGGCTGAACCCACAATCGAGCATAACGCTCTCTCTTGGAATTGCAAATAAAATACTTGGCCAAAGCAAATACCGCAACGGAGAACATGCAAGAATTTACTCAAGAACAAAATATAAAAGAGAAGAACCAAATATATTACTCATCACAATCTGAACATAGTCTCATAATCCATCAGATCCCAACAAACTCAGCATAGCAACAACAAAAATTACATAGATGCCTCGATCATGTGAGGCAGCTCACGAGGACTCGAAAGTGGAGGCACAAAAGGGGAGAGATAGATCACATAGCTACTGGTCACGGACCCATGGTCCAAGGGAAACTACTCACGGTACATACGGGAGGCGTCCATGGCTATGGATGGTCTCCCGGAGGGGGTTCCTCCTCCCGGCAGGGTGCCAGGGAAGCTTCTCCAGGCATCGCTGATCTTGAAACGGCGGCGGCGGCGGTACAGAGGGGAGTTCGCGAGAAAGAGATCGATATTAGGCGTTTCCACCCCGAGGGGTAAATATAGGCGAAGGGGGGTGTCGAGGGGACCCACCAGGCAGCCAGGAGGCCTCCTGGCGCGGCCTAGGGTGGGGCCGTGCCAGGGACCCTCCTGGCCTCCTGGTGGTGGCCCCCCTTCGCTCCTTTGGTGTTTCCGAAAGCTTCCGTGACGCTGATTTTTTATCTGATTTTTGAGCACTTTTAATGGCCGGAAAACCTGAAATACAAAAATAGCAGAAAACAGAAACTAGCAACTGGGTGCACTGAGTTAATAGGTTAGACCAAATTGGTTCAAAAGTGTGTAAAAGTTCAAGCAAAACATGGCAAAGTCACACAAAACATGCATGGAGTAAGCAAAAATTATAGATACGTTTAGGACGTATCAACATCCCCAAGCTTAATTCCTGCTCGTCCTCGAGTAGGTAAATGATAACAAGCATAATTTCTGTGGTGACATGCCACACAACCATAAAAGGACTTTTAAGTAAAGCAATCAAAGCATGCAATTCAATTCAAGTCTTAACAAGCAAGAGTCTATATTAGCATTGACATAAGCAACAAAAGAACAAAAGGTGCAAGAGCTCTTGCTGTCCATGACTTGAATGTCTCCAGATGGTGTTTGCATGCAAGCAAGGGATAGGGATATACGAGAGAAAAAATAAGGTTGTTGAGAACAACTATCTACTAAAGTTTCACACTTGGTCTCCTTTGGATTCTTATCTGGACTCGTGGCCAGACCACTAGCCAGGTACAAGTCAAACTGATCCACTCCCTTTCGATATTTTGAGCACTCATGCAATGGATGAGCGTGAGCAAGAAAGTTGACACCTAAAAGGAGAAACAGAAAGAAGGTGGAGGAGGAAGACAAAAAGGTGTGAAAGGCTCACATCAATGAGGACAATCATAGGCGAGAGAAGACCATATGATAGATATGATGTGAGGAGTAGGGATTGCCATACAACGGATGCACATGTGAGCTAAAAGCTCTCCAAGGGAACTAGTGGGGGTGCATCTAACTTGCTTGCTCAAGAAGACCTAGAGCTCGTTTGAGGAGGCTCATCATTGGAATATACAAGCCAAGTTCTATAGTGTGAAGGGTCCCCACATAGCTATATGCATGATGATGATCTCTATGGAGTACAAGGGATAGGAGATGAAGTAATAGTGTGGATCTCTCAAAAGGAATAGTAGTATGCCCCCTTCTTTTTTTTGGTGGCCTCAATGGCTCTTTCTATTTAACTCTCATTTGTCCTCTTTGGGATATTTTCCTCACTTTAGGGGCAATACTCTATATTTTACAAGAATATAGGAGATCTTTCACACTTTACAAAGGTACTCACATAAAGAAAATGTAACTATCATGATGCAAATGTATGCCTCTGCCAGGGTAGCAGGATATGAAATGATACTAGCGCGCCATGTAGCAATGATTAGGGAAAGGCCCAACTAGCATGCGGCTCATCGATCAAGCAAGTAACATGTATGCCATGAAGATCAAGTCATGAGAAGGTGAATGTTGCATGGCAATGTATCTCGGAAAGGCTATGGAAATGCCTTGTAGGTAGGTATGGTGGCTGTTTTGAGGAAAGATATAAGGAGGTTTATGATGACAAAGCGTATCATGCCAAGGGTTTGGATGCACCGGCGAAGTATGCGCCAACTCTCGAGGTGATAAAGGGCAATGCACGGTACCGAAGAGGCTAGAAAAAGTATAGGTGGGTGGAAGTGTCAACTTTCGAATACTCACATTAGTCCGAAGAACTCATGCACTTATTATCGGTAACTCTTAATCTAATCAGGAGGTTCACAAAGAGACAGGTACCCTGAGGAGGAGTGTATGGGGGTTTGATTATCCTTGCGCATCCTCGACTCATGGTACGTGAGTGTACTCTAATATTCGAACCCTCCAGAGGTTAGTGATCCATCTAGTAGATAGAGTTCTCAACAGGGGTTTTTGGTTTTCGAAAAACACACGGATTGCCCAAAATACGACATCTATCACCAATAGGCTAGAGCTCTTGACACCATAAGTTCAAACATTACTCTAATCAATACCTCAAAACTATTGCAAGTTACTACTACAAAGAGAACAACAACTTTAACTACCTACTTTCAGTCAAGACACAGAACTCAGTGCAACAGGCAAACTCTCTAACAAGATAAAACATGCAACCTATAGAAAGTTCAACCTAAGACAAAAGAAAAGCTCTAGACAAAACTAAAGCACTACAACTAAACAGAGCAGCAGCTAAGAAAAGAAAAAGAACAGCTCACAGCTAAAAGAATAAGCATGCAAATCCTATGAAAGTAAACATAGTTCTAGTTCAAGCGGAGGGTGTATCTCTCCCACACAAAAGAAAGTAAGCTGGGATCTAACTTGTTACTACAGCAAACAAAGAAAAAGAAAACTAAAAACAAAACCTAAGAGCGAGATGCTCCAAGAAAAGCACATAACGCATGAAGTGATAAAAATATAGTGCAACGAGAGACAAACTGATGATTGTTGATGAAGAAGGGGATGCACGGGGGCATCCCCAAGCTTAGACTCTTGAGTCTACTTGAATATTTATTGGGGGTGCACATGGGCATCCCCAAGCTTGAGCGTTTGACACTCTTGAATCTTCTTTCATCATCCTCCATCGCACACTTGAAAACTCCCTTCATACATAACTCATTGTAGGCTGATTAGAGAGGTTAGTACCCCAATAAAATAATTTTCCTCTACTGCAAATAAAGATTTTCAGGAAGATCTACTGTTTCCCAAGATTGCCAAAAGGTTTTTGCAAAGAAAAAGCAAGCTTAAGGTTTGCAAAAGTGAAGAGAGACAAAACGTGGCAGAATCTGTGAAAACAGAACAGCAGATAGAAACGAATTTTGTAGGGGTACTTCTGCAACTCAAATAAAAAAACTCAGAACATACGGAAGTTTCGCAAATTTATAAATCATGCTGTGTAAAAAATTCAGCTCAAAAAGATGAACTGAGATTTTTCTCTGATTTTTCTAGTCACGAAGACAGAATCTGTGTTTTGGACAGCATGTCACAACTTTTACTTCCCTTGCCGTATGAGGCTAAACTTGGCACAAAGCTTGAAAAGTAAAGATACAATGATGTTGCTACAGTAGTAAAAATCATCAAGACCACTAAGAACAGAACAAAAGCAAAAATAAAAACCTAAATTCGTTGCGGGCTGCCTCCCAAAAGCGCTTCTTTAGAGCCATTAGCTAGGCTTAAAGCAGAAGATCAAGGTGCATCTATTGAACCATCATCATGATCATCAAAAAGATCTTCAATAGTATAACTAGTCTTAATGGGTTTCTCAAATAAAGGACGAATGAAAATGCTTCTCGTAATAAAATCAAAAGGAGGGAAATCAATTGGAGTGTCATTAAAGTTAAAGATAGGTGTCTCGTCCAAACTTTTCACAGTTTCAACTCACTTGTCACTGGGTGTGCTAGCTTTAGCTCGGGGAACCTTGGGTACGTAAACGGACTTAGGTTCCTTCTTTGCTGGAGTTTCATCCTTTTTGGTTTTGATTGAGGAAAAGGTAGTTCCTAAAGTTTCAATAACTTCCTCAATCTTTTCTATCCTAGAAGACTTTTCATCAAGGGATTTGATAGTCTCCAAAGTTTTGACAATTTTTTGCATGGAATTATCTAGCCTATTCAAATTCCCTGGAATCTTACGATCCAATTCATTCACCCTATCGATACTTGGCATCTCTAGCTCTATCTTTTCAAGTTTTCTCATAATGTGAGCTAAAGTAATGTCCTCCTTAATACTAATAATGGGGAGACTTCCAACAAGATTTTCAATAACATTAAGGGCTTCCAAAACTGGGGCCTCTATGAAGTTCCCATTGATAGCAGTGTATAAAAGAAACCTATTCCAAGAAGTAATCCCAACATAAAAATTTCTAAGCAGGATAGCAGTGGATTGCTTCTTGGTGGCTCTTTTTTGAGAATCATTAATTCTATACCAAGCATCTTTCAAACTTTCACCACCTCTTTGAGTAAAGGTAAGCACTTCTGCCTCACCAAAGGCAAAAGGACCAGCCATAGTGGTAACTACTGACAAGGTAGCAGGTATTTTTGGTATTTTTGATTAAGGACACAAAAGTAAAAACTGAAAGGTAAACTAACAAGACTAAAAAGCAAAGATAAAAGATAGTGTGCAACTCCCCTATCTTGTAGACTGGAGTCCCCGGCAACGGCGCCAGAAATTAGCTTGATACGGTGAGGATAGTTTTCTCACTCCTCGTTGGTTACCCCAAGTGGAAGGTGAGATGTAGCGTAGCAACAAATTTCCCTCGGTGAAGATACCAAGGTTATCGAACCATTAGGACTCCAAGAGATACAAGAAGATGACAACGGCGCCAGAAATTAGGTGGTTGACGTGGACCTGCACACAGCAACAAAAAAATTTGCTCCCAACGAGTACAGAGGAGTTTTCAATTCCTCCGGCCTTGCTGTTTACAAAGGATCAACGCATGAGATAATAATAGTGGCAACTGAAAGTAAAGACTGCAAGTAAATTGAGGGTGTAAACAATAATGTGAAGATGGACCGGGGTCCCGTGATTTTCACTAGTGATGTCTCTCTCCCAAAAGATGATAAAAGTGCTAGCGAGGTAAACAAATCACAGTTGGGCAATTGACAGGATTATGAAGGCACCGCAATGCTAACTATTCTGCAAAGAAAGGAAGGGCTCAAAAGCAATGAGCAGTACGCCAAGGTAAGTAGACCGAAATCCATCTGCATCTACTACGAATCATCCACCTTGAGATATCTATCCAGAACATCTCGCTGGTATTAAGTTGCGAATCCCACCCAAAGTGTAAACTCAAAGCAACAAACAACTGCATTAAAAGAACTTTGCATAAAGTAAATGCACCCGCAGGTACAAGCACCGTTGTTTTATCCCTGGTGGCAACAGCACATCCCCTAGTCTCATGTTTCTGTCACTCAAGCTAGACATCGAGGGGCTGAACCCACAATCGAGCATAACACTCTTTCTTGGAGTTGCAAATAAAATACTCGGCCAAAGAAAATACCGCAACGGAGAACATGCAAGAATTTACTCAAGAACAAAATATAGAAGAGAAGAACCAAATATATTACTCATCACAATCTGAACATAGTCTCATAATCCATCAGATTCCAACAAACTCCGCATAGCAACAGCAGAAATTACATAGATGCCTCGATCATGTGAGGCAGCTCACGAGGACTCGAAAGTGGAGGCACAAAAGGGGGAGAGATAGATCACATAGCTACTGGTCACGGACCCATGGTCCAAGGGAAACTACTCACGGTACATACGGGAGGCGTCCATGGCTATGGATGGTCTCCCGGAGGGGGTTCCTCCTCCCGGCAGGGTGCCGGGGCAGCTTCTCCAGGCAGCCCCGATCTTGAAACGGCGGCGGCGGCGGTACAGAGGGGAGTTCGCGAGAAAGAGATCGATATTAGGGGTTTCCACCTTGAGGGGTAAATATAGGCGAAGGGGGGTGTCGAGGGGACCCACCAGGCAGCCAGGAGGCCTCCTGGCGCGGCCTAGGGTGGGGCCGCACCAGGGACCCTCCTGGCCTCCTGGTGGTGGCCCCCCTTTCTCCTTTGGTGTTTCCGGAAGCTTCTGTGACGCTGATTTTTTATCTAATTTTTCCGGATTTTTTGGAGCACTTTTAATGGCCGGAAAACCTGAAATACAAAAACAGCAGAAAACAGAAACTGGCAACTGGGTGCACTGAGTTAATAGGTTAGTCCAAATTGGTTCAAAAGTGTATAAAAGTTCAAGCAAAACATGGCAAAGTCACACAAAACATGCATGGAGCAAGAAGAAATTATAGATACGTTTGGGACGTATCATTCATCCAATACATTCTCTCTTCCTCCCTTCTCCCTCCTATGAGCGGACTCCCCTTGTTTGGAGGCTGCACTAGGTTGGGGATTTCTCCACCATACGCACGCCGTCGTGCTACTGGAATCGGGATCCGAATCCATCTTCTTTCCGCTGCTCTACTGGTTCGGAGCCCGGAGGGACGTCGGGTATACTGTATGTGTATAATCCCGCGAGGCACTACACTTGTGGTGCTACTTCATCGTCGTGGCCGTATCGCGGCGTCTTCATCGACAACGTTCCGATGTGGACGCAATCCCGTCATTGGTCTCAAGGACCGGGTGGCTATCAGAGTCATCGTGGAGCTGCGCGGCATCGGGAATTGCCGGTATGACTACACGAACCACGTTCACGCGGGAATGTTTCCTGCTTAATGGACTACATAGTGTTATGTGACCTATTCCATCCGTTACTTGCATCGCCATATCATAAGTCTTGGGATTGGGTATCGTAGGTTATGAAAAATTTGTGTTTTCTGCCCCGAACCCCTACAGGCGGCATGGCGACGACGTTGACGGCGGGCAACACGTGGGCCAGCTCTAGGTTGCTTCCTTACGCGGCGACGGCGTGGCGACGATGTTTTGAGGGGGAAACAGTAGGGCAAGACCCCACTGCAACTTTTATAACTTATTAAAATAAAAGTACAAGCAAGAAAATTGCATGGCTTGAGCTAAGCCAAAAACAACAAAAAAGGAAAAATAAGAAGAGAAAGAAAGAAGGGAAGCATGGCACCACTAGCTATATTACATTGTCAAGCCATTCTTTGAACGACTCAGCATATTTGCTCTTGATTCTATATCTCAGTAGCTTCAACTCAGAGAAGTAGTACTCCTTCCAGTGCAACATGGAAGGATTGATGCTCCTGAAGATTTTGTCATTTCTGGACATTTAAATTCCCCAAGCAGCAAGGATTATTATTTCCATGAAGAAAGGGATATTAAGTTTCAGCTTGATGTCCTCAAAGGCTTCCATAATGGAGGAGTCTCTGGTTCTGGTTGGACAAATAAAGTCCCAACATTCAACAGCAAAAGGGCACTCCCAAAACAGGTGGTGTAGAGTTTCTTCAGCTTGGCAACTAGAGATGGCACAATTGTAGGATTGCAAGGGGAAAGTTTTTCTCCTGAGGATATTTCTAGTGTTTAGTCTGTCATTTAGCAGGAGCCAGAAGAAGACCTTGTGTTTTGGTTGATAGCTGCACTTCCATAGCCAATTGAAATGTGGAGGCACCACTTTGTATCCCATCATTACTGTGTAAGCTTTGGTAGAACTGAAATTGCTGCTACCCCATATGTAAGTCCACTGATCCTTGTTTTTAGAGTTATTGTTGAGAGAGTATTGATAGCAGGGTGAATCAACTAGCTGCATCTCTTGGAAGGCCTGGGAAGTTAGAGGTATGTGGAACAAGTCTTCTATGAACTCAGTATTCATGAATTGCTGCAGGGTGATCAGATGATTCTTTGCAAAAAGAGAACAAGTGAGGTAGCTGCAGGTTAAGGCATTGTGTGTTCCCAAGGTCAAACCAGAAGGAAACAGTGGATCCATCCCCTATGTTACACTTTGCCATGGTTTTAAAGTGGTCCAAATTGTTTATATTAGCCTTCCACCAGAAAGAGCCAACCATTTGGTTACCAGGGAGCTGCCCATTGTTATAGTAGGATTCCCATATTATTTCGACCCATGGAATATCTTCTCTGTTAAAAAACTTGTGAAGGTTCTTGAGTAAAAGAGCATTGTTCTGAACATTGATGTTGAGAATTCCCAGTCCACCTTGGTTTTTGGGTCTGCAGACAGTTGTCCAAGCCACCATGGCAGGTCTTTTATCCTCCATATTAGATCCTCTCCATAGGCAGTGTCTCAGGTACTTGTTGATCTGTTGTTTTATGGTTTCAGGCAAGTCCAGGCATGTCATGAAATAAACAGCAAGTGAGGACAACACACTTTTAACCATTACAAGTCTACCTGCATAGGTGAGGAAGTTGGCTATGACAGATAGTCTCCTCTCCACCCTGCTAACAACTGGCATGCAGTGTTCCACTTTAGGTTTTTGAAGTCCAAGTGGGATGCCCAGGTATGTGATGGGGAAATTTCCCCTCTTGCAGTTTAGGGTATTGATAAAGTGGTCCACTCTTTCTTCCTCAATGTTGATGGGGATCATATTGGATTTATGGTAATTAACTTTAAGACCAGTTGCATCAGCAAAGGTGTTGAGCAAAGCTTTGAGGCAAACCAACTGTCTGGCATCTGCATTCAGAATCACCAGGGTGTCATCTGCATATTGGGCAATGGGAAAATCAGGGCAAGAGTTGAGCTGGACAGGGGCAGTGATCAGTCCCAAATTTTGTGCCTTGTTAAGGATGGATTGGAGAAGATCTGCAGCAAGGACAAAGAGGAGGGGTGATAGAGGATCCCCTTGTCCGACCCCTCTTTTTCAATAGAACTTTTTACCTGGGACACCATTTAAGAGGACTGCAGATGATGCAGATTGAAACAACAGATTCATCCAATTGAGCCATCTGTTGCCAAAGCCTTTAGCTCTCAAAATCTCAAGAATAGCCTGATGGTCAATTGTGTCAAAAGCCTTTGCAAAATCCAGCTTCAGGAGTAGAGTTGGGATGTTTGATCTATTGCAGAGGTGTAAGTATTCAAAGGCCCAACCAATACAATCCTGGATTGCTTTGTTCTGGAGGAAACAATATTGGTTGACATGCACAAGGTTTAAGATTATGGTCTGAAGCCTATTAGCAAGCAGCTTTGTCAGGATTTTCAGAGTTGTGTTGAGCAAAGAGATGGGTCTGAAGTCATTTGGACAACAAGGATTGGGGACTTTGGGGATCAAAGTAATGAAGGAGTAGTTAATTCTTTCCAAGGAGATGTTTCCTGCATGGAAATCTTGGATCAACTGCATCATGTCAGCACTAATGATTTCCTAACAGTTCTTAATGAATTCATTGTTGAAGCCATTAGGTCCTGGAGATTTTCCATTAGGCAGCTCTTTAATCACTCTCAGAACTTCTTCCTTGGTAAAAGGGACCTCAAGTTGTTTGAGCAGTTCTTCATTGTCTTCATTTTGAAACAAATCACTGAGGTTAAAGTGCATGGAGATATCAACAGACTGGCCCAACCTGTTTCTGAAACTGTCCCAAAGCAATGCAGCTTTCCCCTCATGTTCAGTAATATCGGTTTGGTTATTGTCTTGAAGGATAGCAATGAAATTCTGTCTGTGGTTCAGTGTGTCTTTGGCATGGAAAAAAATCAAAGCTTTCATCACCCAGCTTAACCCAATTGATCTTACCTCTCTGTCTCCAGTATATTTTCTGACTATCCAGGAGGTCAAGCAGGTAAGCTTTAAGAATAACTCTGCAATTCCACTCATAAAGTGAAAGATCTCTGTATTCTTCAAAGAGATCAAACCAGAAGATAAAGTCATTGATTCTGGAGATTTCAGTTCTGAGACATGGGAGGTTTTTGGCCCACAATTTCAGGGCTCTTCTCACATTCTTGAATTTGGAGTTCATTCTTTTTGCAGAGTCTTGATATCCAATTGGGATGTTCCAAGCAGCTAGAACAATATCTTTAAATTCATTGTGTTTCATCCAGTGATTTTCAAACCTGAAAATTCTAGACATAGGGATTCTGGACTCAATTCTAATCAAACAAGGGAGGTGATCAGAAATGGGTTTTGCCAGGGGAAGAGCCAGGGTTGCAGGGTAGGAACTGGCCCAAGAAGCAGAAGTGAAAAACCATTCTAATTTTTCCAGTAGAGGCCTTTCTTGCATATTGCTCCAAGAAAATTGTCTGCCTTTGAGAGGCAACTCTATCAATCCAAGGTTGCTGATTGCCTCATTAAACAGAAGCATGTCATTGACATCTCCACCAGGTCTGTTTCTATCTTCAGGTGATCTGATAAAGTTAAAATCTCCCATTATGATCCAGTCCATGTCCCCAGGCATACCAATGTTGCCAAACCATTGCAGGAACTCATCTTTTTCTTGCTGCAGACAAGGGCCATAAATGTTAGTTAGGACCCAAGTTTGATTGGATAATCTATTGGTGAACTGGACTGAAAGAGAGAATTTGTTCTGAAAGACTAGCTCTCCCTCAAGGATTGAGTCATTCCATGCAGTCAGAATTCCACTAGAGGCCCCATTAGAGGGCAAGTAAGCAAACTTTGAGATTCTTTTTGGGCAAAAGTTTCTCAGGTATTGGGTAGTGAATTTCTCTCTTTTGGTTTCCTAGATGCAAACTACAGCACATGCACTTTCTTCAATTTTTTGATCGATTGCATTCCATTTATCCTTTGAGTTTATACCTCTAATGTTCCAGTTCAGGATGTTCCAAGATCTGTTATTATTCATGTATAACAGTGAAAGTTATCCAGCAGGGATGAGAAGCATTCCCATCCCACTAGTCAAACCAAGTCAAAGAAATTAGATTGCCAAACCAAACATTCAGAGTCAACCAGGCATAGGTCCATACATTATGGGAATACTGGGCACATGTAACATGTGTTTTCCATATTGTATTACAAGCCAAGATAAAAAAAGGAAATACAGTCCACTTGAAACTAGGGCACAATAGAGGATCTGTGCCCCTTCTGACTGGGTATGCTTCTGTTGTGTAAATCATTGAGGAGCAGAGGTAGCTTTCTTCACTTTGGCCTTGGGAACCTTGTCCACCTCTTCCTTTGACATCTTCTTGGCTCTTTTGGACAGCTTCGTTTCCAGCTCTTTGTCCCCAACCTTACAAAAGGAAGCAGATAAGTTTTTCACCACTTTATGCTGCAGTTCAGGTGGTGAAGCATTGCAAGGTAGACAATTGAAATCAGGGCAAGGCTTAGCTTTGAAACCCTCATTATTGGTTCTTATTCTATCACTCCTTCTTACCTCTGTGTCTACTAATGCAGCCTTTCCTCTTCTCTTTTTGGAGATCATCTCTGGTGGCCCCACCAGTTGCTCTATGGCATTGTGGGAGCCAACTTCATTTTCTTTATTTTCCTGCATCTGATCCTGGACATCTTTCTCAGATGATTTACATACATGAGCCTGGGAAACAGGGCAAGATTCAGGGATTTGAAAAAATAAGTGTTCCTCTGAATTATTCTCAGCAATCATGTTCAAAAGGGGAGATTTAAGCAATTTAAGGGCACTCTCAAACTGATTTGGGGAAATGAGCATATGGACCACAAAATTGAACCAACTTACAGGTATCTTGGCAAACTGAGCTCCCTCTGTATCCTGTGGTGCAAAGTGTTGTTTCCAAAGTTCCAAACCTTCAGTGGATAAGAAGATATTCTTAAGAAGTCCAGCATGAGGGGCAGTATCATTCATGGAAAAACTAGAGGTAGCAATTCCAAATTTGTGCAGTGTGTCATTGAACAAGGCAAATTCAGATTGCAGGGACAGACCATTTAATACACTTTCTTCAGCATTGTGGATGGAATCAACATGTAGCTTAAGAGATGAGACAGGTTGTGTGGTGCAAAGCTTAGAGGGGGAGGGGCTCATACTATCAGCATTGTGAGGGAATGTTGGCACTGAAGGAGAATGGAAAGGGATCATACCAGAGGTGCTTGCAGGTGGCCTTGGAGCATCAGGAGCTACCATAGGTTTGTCATTGTTGCCAGACATCACAAGGGAAGTACATTCAAGTTCTTCAGAGGAGATCATGCCAGGGGCCATTGAAGAAGAAGAGGCCATCACAGAGTGCATTAAAGGTTGTGGTTCAGATAGGAGTCCAGCAGGGTCTTGAAAGCTGAGATTCTGAGAGGCTGCCAACTCATCAGCATTGCCTAAATCCTCAGTTTTGCAGATCTTCGTTTTGCTCTTCCATGTTCAAAGGGAAATCCCGTGGGATATTTTGCACAGGCTCCAGAATGTCCTCCATCTGCACAGCAGGATCGAATAGATCATTTTCCTCTGGAACTGCAGGTTCAACGAAGTTCTCATTTGCAGGTGCAATGATGTTGCCCTCCTCCTATAAATCATCAAGCCCATATTCCAGCTGGATATTAAGAAGGACAATTCCTCCTTGGACCACAAGAGCAGGCAGAAGTGGAGCAAAATCATCCTCATTGGGAAACTGAGCACCAACATCAAGTTAAAAGAATTACCAGAGGCCATTGAAGTGATGTCACTCTGTCCTTCCACAGGGAGATTTTCAGGTTCAATTTCAGGATGGATGGGGATGTGGTTTGCTGCATGCACTTGAAATGCCCAGTGAGCATCTTCATCTTCCACTGCTTCAGGTGCATTGATAGGAGGGTTGTTGTTCATGGCCAATGCATGAGAACCAGGAAAATCCAAATTTTGTAGTGGCAGAGGGTGGGGGTCCACACCAGGTGGAGGGAAAGGGTCCTCATCAGCAGGCCCCCCTCCCAAAAGTTCCTGCTGAAGAATTTCCACTGAGGAAGACCAACCATCTTCTTCAAATCTTTCACCTTCACTCCATCTGATGCTTTTGGGGATCTCATCCAGATTAGTGACTCTGACTTTAGCAATGACTCTGCCTCTGTTGGCCTCATCATTTTCCCAACTGATGAGCCGCCCAAATTTACTAACAGCCATGGAGATGTCTTCAGAGTTAATGTAATGAAAAGGAACTCCTATCATTAAGATCCAGCAGATGCGATTAAAGTTAACTCTTCTCCAATTGCGGCCCTCATTGTGCTTGCAGAAGGAAATATACACATCCCCAAAAGGATGAGGGCTTTGGTGTACGAGCTAATCCTTGTCTCTGACATGTGCAAGACGAACGTATGCTTCACCGAGAGCACATTTCTGGATGTCACGGTATTCAAGCTCCACTTCTTGCTCAAGGAAATCATGAATCACATCTCTGACCATGGGGAAAAATACCTTAGCTGGGCGCTGGTTGATGGTGGCGATTGCCCAGTCCTCATGCTTCTTTGCGTGGCGCGGGAGCACCACACGAGCAACCCCATTGCGTCCAGGGACATGCAAAATCTCTTGACCTTGGGGAACGAAAGGGGCAGGGTCAATGGGGATGTTCGCCATGGCTGGGGCTTCTGCACAGGAAATCGCAGTGGAAGAGGAAGGGGCAGCAGGAGAGCTTGAAGGGGAAGGCACCGAAGAGGTAAGTATCTGTCTTGGCTGAAAATTAGGGAACATCCCTTCGCTGAGCTCCTTGAAATTGGCACAAATTCGGACAGGACGAGCTGGGCACGATGCCATAAACCAGTCCTCAACTACCCCTGGGCCCCATGCTTCCTCAGGTGGGCTATCGAAAGAGGCAAAATTGATGTAAGGAAAAATACCAGTGAGTCTAGGCTGAGAGCATGCACGTGCAACGTGACCAGCCGTGTCACAAGCAAAACAAATAATTTCTCCCTGTCTGGGTGCCACATTACCGGATACAAAGTTGCTGCCTTGGTCATTAGCAACAATGGCAGCGTCATTAGTGGTTGTAAAATCCCTTGAAGGCTCAGGCATTGATTGCTAGTTCAAATTTGAAAGCCTCTAGAAAACCGAGAGCCTATGATCTTGCCTGCCGTCGCCGGGGCTCCGGTGATCGCCGGAACGACGACGAACAACCGTCCATTCAGCCTCTTCCTCTTTGTGAAAACGCTCTTCTTTTCTACGCCAGTTAGGACCACCATCACTCCAAAGATTAAACACCATCTCAAAGCTTGCACAAACAATTCTGCCTATGTTGTAAACCTCAAAACCCACTGACTTGGAGGCAAGGGAGAAGGCAAAAGATCTATCTTTAAGATGCAAAACTCTGAAACCTTGAGGATAACCACCAAAGCACGAATTGAGAGCAATGCTAACCGTGTGAATATCCAATCGAAATGCAGCACGGCAGAAAGAAACAACCAGCTTGAACTCACGTCGATGAAAGCCCAGGGAGAAAACCACTGGGTGACCAAACTTGGACCTCATGTCAGCTTGGAACCTTTTACCTTTTTCAAAATCCAGCCTAGGAGCCATGGTGAGGGAGGTGGCTGCCGGCGTCGGAGTGGAAGCCGGCAGGGAGAGGGTGGCCGTCGGGGCCGGGGTGGCCACCGGCGCAAGATCGCCTTGGAGGAGCCTAGGAGCCTGATGGATCGCACTTCCCTTATGTTATCATGTTCGCGTGGCGACGATGTAGACGACGGGCAGCGCATGGGCGAGCTCCGGGTCGTCGTCCTTCATGGTGCCAACTTGATGGAGTAGACGGTGAGCGACGTCGTAGCGATGGGCACCACGTCTGCTTGATGGAGCGGACGGCGGGCAGCGACATAGCGAAGAGCTTCACCTCCTTGTCCTCCTCGGTGGCGACCTATTGCTTTAGACGGCGGATGTGGCGACGATGTCGACGGTGGGTAGCATGCCGGTGCGCTCCGGGTCGTCGGCCTCCATGGCGCCAAGGTGATGAAGTTGGTGGCGGTTGGCACGCTCCATGTCGTGGTCCTCCATGGCGCCGGCGTGAAGAAGTTGACGGGCAGTACATCGGCTAGCTCCGTACCGTCTGCGTCCGTGGCACCGGCTCGACGAAGTCTTCCTCCATGGCGCCGAAAAGTTGAGGTCGTCTCCCGGCTTCATCACCGATGCCGGTCCGATCATAACGGCGTATTCTTTGTGCATATGCATGACGTATGCGAGGTGGAAGGAAAAGGGGATATGAGTTAGATCAATGTTTTACCCTCCGGGAAAGTGAGCTTCGCGTCCATGTCGTCCCTGTACGCCGGCCTTCTCTTCTCTCCGTACACCAGCTCGAGTGCCGGCGTTCCGATCTCTGCCTTCGTGGAGAAGTCAAGCCCTTCTCTCCTGGCTTGTACCTGCGCTGCGTATAGGGTTGTGGGTTGTGGCTGGATGGATTCTCCGGCGTGGAGCTTGTGTGGGTTTCTACGTGGATGGATGTATCTTGGCTGGGTGTGAGGTTTTATGTGGTGGGAGTTGTGTATTCGTCCGGATGGATGGGTGTGAGTTGTAAGTGCCCCCTGCATGGATGGATCGGTTTGAGTATATATAGGTGCTGCGAGACGCGGAGCAGCCGTTGAGCAGGTCCGATCTTTGCGGAGAGATATGGATGCCGTGTGAAGCGAACGCGGAGCGATCGTTTGGTTGTTCCGATCTTTCAGCAGCTGACCGGAGTTATCTCATGCGAATGATGCTTATCCCTAGTTGCATGGCTGCAGCTGGGCCTATCCTTCAGCCGACGTAGGTTGTTATAGCCGTCCTGGATCTTTTTGGTCGTTTGGAGCAGACTAGCAAACATGTCGAAATAGCATAAGTGATCCTGCGAAACCGGCGATGCCAGACCAATCAAGCGTATCATGTCGACTTTCGAATCCGGGACTTGACTATCCTTGAGATAGCAGTTCCCTGGCCAGGAAAGCGGAGTCACTAGAATGATATGAGATACACGCACATCTCGATAAGCCAATCCCAATCCCTTCAACCCAACCTTTACCAAAAGTCGTTGCAGCGGGAGATTTAAATATAATCTACATCTTATTTTAAACGCTAATTTTGAAGTGGTTCGGCGATTAAAATCCGGAAATCAAAATCCCTATCGTTTGCATTGTGAAATAATGAAATCCAATCTAAATTGAATACGTATCAAAATCGTTGGTTGGATATTAGAACACATCGAACAGGTTCATTAGCGTAGTAGCTCGCGCTCACTCCAATCTATTTTTTATTTTTTATTTTTTGTTTTGTTTTGTTTTCTTTTTTCTTTCTTTTTTTGCATAAAAAATAAACGGTTTGTACGTTAACATTTTAAAAAAGTTCGTAGTAAAAATAATTAAAAACTATTTACACTCAAATTTTGTAATTTTTTTAAAATTGCCCGCACTTAAAAATATTTGCTCTCCTCGGAACATTTTCTTTTCTTTTTAATTTTTCTTTTGCATCACTTTTATAATATATTTACCCTAAAAATAATATTTTAAAAAATAATCATAAATAAAAATTTAAAGAAAACCATGAACATATTTATTCAATAGTTCACACTTTAAATATACATTAAAATGTTCGCGCACTTAAATGTGGTAAATTTTTCACAGATAATTTTTTTATAGTCTGCATATTTATTGAATAATATTTTCTTCTACGTGCAAACTATTTTTCAATGTGTGAACTATATTTTCTATTTTCTATTTTTAATTTTATTTATTTTTTTGTATAATTTCCATTTTCTTCCGTTCATATTTTCGAATGAAAAATAAACCTTTTATATGTTAAAACTTTTAAAAAATTTATAGTAAAAAACTATTCGCACTTAAATTTTGTAAAATTTACAAAAATGCTCGCACTTAAAAATATTTGCTCTCCTTGAAACATTTTCATTTCTTTTTATTTATAATTGGCTTAACTTTTATAAGATATTTGAACTAACAATAATATTTGAAAAACTGTTCATATATAATTATTTATTTATCTATTTTCCATCATTTTTATAAAATGTTTGCACTAAAAAATAATATTTTTTAAACAAAATGATATATAAAAAATGTAAAACAATTATGAACGTATTTATTAAATAACTCAAACTTAAAAAATGCGTTAAAATGTTGGGGCACTTAAATGTGTTAAATTTTTCAGACGTAAACTTTTTATAGTGTGAAGTTTTATTATATAATAATTTTTGGGAATGACGCTGGCCCAGTAAATGGTGAAAAGACCAAGGCTCAAATATGACAGCATAACGTTTTTTATTATCCTGTCTCCTTGAGGCGCCAACCACAGATGGGCCGTATGTCCTTCAAAGTCCTGGACGGCCCAAGTGGAGCAGCGAAATGTTTTTTCTTACTTATTATTGGACTGCGGGTTAATTTTCAAAAATTACAGGGACCTTTCTGTAAAATAGGCATGACGGACGAAAAAAGGGGAGAAACGCACCTCCCTTTATTATTAGGTATAGATGAGCGTCGAGCCTTGACCCCTCGTTCAAGTTGGCCAGATGCGGTACACAGCGTGCCTGCAAAATAAACACAAAAACACACACCACGTACGAACGGGTAATGGATCGATGAGTATTTGGATACATACGTGTACTTGCCTGGCCATGCCGGTATTCATATACGCGTATTGTGTATTGCCGACCGGTTTGTCGAAGATACGTATTTATAACTACTACCTTTCTGTGTGCATGTCATAGATGTAGACTTGACCTTCAAAATAGTGTGTGGGCATATAGAAAACTTGAGCTACATGCATGTGTAATGCTACACCACAGATCCTCTAGTGTAAGTATAAAACCAGCTTTTGTTCGTGGACAATCCCAATGCATGCATGCATCTAAAATTACTCCAAAGATGCCTTACTATTCAACGTGCACAAAAAGGATAATTTTCCAAATAATACCAACAAAAATACGTCGAACAAATGCCCCATCACCAAATAATGTTCGAGTGCGGAGCAAATCGAATATAATTTGGTAATGTTTTGTTGTTGTTGTTGTTGTTATGGCGCATCACCACGTGCAGCCTAATATCTCGAGTGTTTTGCGTACCCTGAAAGTCCTCCAAAATATACATGTGAGGAAAAGAAAGAAACGAAGAAGAAATAAAAGCATTATGAAGCTCTGTCGTAGCCGTGATGCCGTTGTTGCAGAGACAACATGTTGCCGGTACGTAGCAGTGCAGGTATGTTCGTCCGCACTTGAATCTTTTGAAGACTCGATGGGATCATCGAAAACGACGAAGTCGGCCACTGAGGTCACTCCCTACTTCATCTTCATTTCGAGCCGAAACAACGTGCCTTGACCTGAAAACCAAGTAGACAAAATTTACCGAACTCGTTGCGACCGCCTAGCTGCTGCGGTGCCAGCTGACTTGATCGGAGGGTTTCACAGATTGACGCTGGCCGCACTAGCGCGCTGCACTGCTCCCGTAATATTCATGTGTTGATGTAGGTGAGGCGCCGGTAGACCGTCGTTGCCCCGCTTACACCGTGTATGGTGCAACCCCGGATCATCCATGGTGATGCAACCCCATGGCTTGTTGGGATGTGGTCGTCCGTATGGACAAATGAGGGGATGATATGGGCCCCCCGAGCTTCGTTATTGTTGGAGACAGGGTACCGGAGCGATGATTGGCGCCGATCTTGCAGGTGTATAGATGTCACCTTCTTGCGACGTCGAGTGTGTTGGTGTAGAGACTCGACGCCGAGATGTCATTGGCCACGTCAAGTAGTGCCTCTTCAAAGACTGCAAAGGTGTTGCAGAAACACAACAAATATAAACTCCTAACAAAACAGGGCGAGCTAAGGAAAACAAGAGGGGTTTGGTTTTGGTTTTTGAGATGTTGGCTTTCCCATTATACACCAGCTATAAGTGTGATATCCGAGAAGGCTACCGAAGGACTTTTCATTGGGAACCGTCGAAAGGCCATGACGATTGCTACTCAACAACTGCATATGTTTCGGTGTACATGTATGAAGACGCCGTATTTCGGGATGCTTCCGAGAGGCAACAGAAATTCATACTCTAGCCAATCATGGTACTGAGGTACCCCACATCCCAACATGCCCCCTGCACATGCCTCATGAACCCAGACACTTAGGTATATGTAAGGCCCCTGATGCGGTACTAACTCTAACTAGTCGCTTTCGCGTCCGGTCGGAGTTAGAAGCGCATCAAACGCCACCGGCGCACGACACTCGCACCCGTGTCGCTGCCGGATTCTCGACAACAGGTATATAAGCATAACTCTATAAGAAAGGAAATACATATATATAGGTAAATAGAACAGGGCATACAACGCCACTGTCTAATAACATAACATCATCAAGAGTACATCTCATCAATACATCAATACATCAAGCGGAAGCATAGTAGGGACCGAGTACGGTCAAGATCGCAATTGCCCTAGAGAGGGCTACACCTAAAGATCCACCCACGGAAACGTCTGAACCCAACTATAAGATCCTACTGGTCGGGGTACTCGTACTCGTCGTCATCCTCCGGGGGCACCTCCACGAAGTAACGTCCGGTGCTGGGGTCGAGGTAGTAGTCCACTGCAGCGGCCGATCAGGAAAAGCGGTAAAGACAGAAATGTAAACGGAGGTGAGAACATGTCATTACGGAAACTAACGCTACTAGAAAGGTAAAAACATAGACAGGTTGCAGCCGTACTAGCACATATGGTGGCTACTCGTTCTATCAGAATAAAGATGAGATCCAAGAAGTTACGTTGACAACGTGTCATAAGTCGGCTATCCACCTACTTACGCAAACATAACACAACCTCGTTTCTCTCTCGGTCCCCTGGACGAAGAAAGACAACCAAGGCACGCACACGTTTTGTCAAGTTTTTTAGCATGATTATAATTGATGTTATTCTATGAACAAGGAGTAGGTCTCAAGTAGTCCATAACCGCGGACACGGCTTTTCGAAAAGATTTACCCTGCAGGGGTGTACCAACTGTCCATTATAGACGTCGCATGTACGCCCGGTTTCCACTTGGCTAGGTAAGCGCCTGAAACTCCGGAACGTCAGAGTCCCTCCAACTAACAACACACATATCCGGGTGGCCCCCGGGGAGTCGACATCCAATCTGGGAGCTGGCCACGCTCTCGGATCGGCCTCTTCCGTATCAACAGGGTTTGGGTTACCGGTGAAGCCTCACATGTGGACCGGGCCCTCGCCGGTCAGTTTTGGGCCAGCCAAGAAACTATGTCCTCCTGGCCCTGGTTTGGTTTGGAAACAACTGGGGATCCAACCAGCACACACACGTTGAAATGCTGCAGGCAAAAAGATCTGAAAGCTTCTGAATCAGGTGATCACACCCTGGTTTCATGAGTTACACAAAACATCATGAAAACATCACTGCAGAAAACCTTGTAGAAAAGCACCCCAAAAACATATATGACATGACTCAATATGAATTTGCAAGGGCAGTTGCAAATTCAACTGAAGTTCAGGGGGCTGAGTGCAAAATTGCACCACACGAATTTTTGAAAAAAAGGCTCAGATGAACAAATCATCATCACCATGCAATTCCTTGTGCAAAATTAACCCAATTTCATATATGGCATGGGCAACTTTGAAATTTGAACAAACTTGGCAAAAGCAAGAATTAACAAGGGGCATTTGGTAAAATTGGCCAAGCTCCAATTAATAAAGGGACCAAATACAAAAATACACCCCACCATGCTAACCAGTAGCTCAAGCTACCCTAAAAAGATATAAGGCATGCATCAAAATGAACAGGAGGTTGAACTCTAATCTGAATTTGAATTCAAACCTAATTTGAAATAAAAACAGAAAAGAAAAAGAATAAAAGAAAAGGGACGGGGAGGAGCCCAGCCAGCTTGGGCTGGTTTCGGCCAGCAGGCCCAGCTGCTGCTCCCTGCCGCCTGGGCGTGCTAGCTCTAACGGGCCAGGCCCAGCTGGATCCACGGCTACGCTAAAAAGGAGCAAAAACTCCTGGTTAAATCGACCCCACGGGGGATCGAACCCCGCACCCGCGGTTCCAACTCCAGGCGCTCTACCACTCGGCTACTACTCGACTTCTGACAGAAGACTGCTCGCTCTGAAGTAAAACCAACTGTGAGGCGGTTCTGAAACTGAAACGCGAACGAACTCGACTTCAGGCGGCAGTGGATGGAAGAAAGGAGGGAGCTTTGCGAAGCTTTGATTCGATCCAGGCCTCCAACGCACTGGTGCAGCGCTGCATCGCCTCCGTATCTGCTACGGTGACCATCCTCCTCGCAGAAACGAAGCAAACAAGGCGCGAACTGAAGAAAACCGGCCGCTTGCTTTGCTGTCTGAAGAAATTCAGACATCGCAGTCGCCGTGCGCGTGGAACTCCGGCGTCTCTCGCATCTCGCACGGCTCGCCGGGAACTCCAAGCTTGCTCCTAGTCGTAACCGGTAGCACCCAGAACCCGTTTTGCATCAAACCTCGCCTCGCCGTGCTACCCACGGGAGCTACAACGGATCGGAAAAACGCGGCGGCAACGGCCGTTTGCGGGAGACAGGGGAGGGGATCAGCGAGGCTCACAGCGGGGCGACGGCTCGCAGCGAGCTCGGGGAAGGTCGCCGGCGTCCTTCACGCAGTCGCAGAAGAAGACGAAGATGAGCGCGCCGGAATCCTCAGGCCATGGACCTCCTGTCGTTGGCGGCCTCGGACAGGACGCGGAGGGAGGAGGAGATGGGAGAAGGAGGCGGCGGCGCCCGAGGGAGGATGCTAGGGTTGGAGACAAGGAGAGGGGGGCATAAATAGGAGAGGGGGAGAGGCGACGTGGCTCCAGGAGGGCCTCTCCTCCACGGGCACGCCATGTGCGTGAGGGGGAGAAAGGTGAGAGGAGGGGGATGACAGGCAGGTCCCGCTGGACGAGAGAGAGGGAGGAAAGGAAAAAAAAACGGGGCGCTGCCTCCTGGTGGGCTGAAATCGGTCGGCCCAACTGGGATGGAAGAGAAAGGGAGGAAGGACAGGGCCTTTTCCCATATAAAAATGAGCAGCAGAGAAGAAATAAAAAAAAGGAAAAGATAGGGGAAGGGAAAAAATATTTTAAATATTTTTAAATTCCCCTGAAAAGATGCTTGATCACCCAAAATTGATTTGATCAATTTTGCATGCAATGAAAAATCCCCAAAAGTAAAACAACACCCTTTTCCATTTAAAATTAAATAGAAAAAGCCTTTGGAGAGTTTTGAGAGAAAAACAGAAGGTTCAAAATTCCATGAGCTTGAAATTCTTAATCCTTGCATTTTTCTAGATTTTTCAAAATTGGTTTGACCAATTTTGGCAACAACAAAAATGTGGCCCCTTTTTGAATTCAAAATCACTTTGAACTAGGGCTACTGTTTTTGGTGGTGGAAAAATTGCTTTGAGGATTTCAAAATCCTTGCAATAGCAATTGAAATGGCTAGGCCAAGTTTGGGGTCAAGAGGAGGGAGCATGTGACAAGGAAAATTCCAACAATGTCCTTCTTGAACCACTTTGGATGCAAAAGAAAACAACCCAACATGACTCTAATCCCAATGCCAATTAAGATCACCACATGAAGTGACCTACACATCCACCATGCCAAGTTACAAGTCCAACAGAGGAAGTAAAATACATAGTGTTTGGTGGCTTATTACATGTGGGCTGTTACAGCTCTCCCCTACCAACATAGGATCTCGTCCCGAGATCTAAGCAAGAAAAAGCTCGGGATACTCAGAACGGAGATGATCTTCACGCTCCCACGTTGCCTCCTTCTCCGAGTGATGTGCCCACTGCACCTTGAGGAACTTGACGGTCTTGTGGCGAGTCTTGCGCTCGGATGAGTGAAGGACACGGACTGGACGCTCTGAGTGAGAAAGATCCTCACTGAGCTGGATCTCGCCCAAATCCAATGCCTGCTCTGGCTGCTTGAAACACTTCTTCAACTGAGACAGGTGGAACACATCATGCACCATAGCCAAGCTGTCTGGAAGCTGAAGGCGGAACGCGAGAGGTCCCCGAGTCTCGAGGATGCGGAACGGACCAACGAACCTGGGAGCCAACTTGCCTTTGATCCCAAAGCGGTGAGTGCCCCGAAGTGGAGACACTTTGAGGTATGCGAAGTCACCAACTTTGAAGTCAACACCACGGTGCTTCCTGTCATAATAAGCCTTCTGCCTAGACTGTGCTACCTTTAGGTTCTCCCGGACAATCTTCACTTTGTCCTCTGCCTCTTGTATCACATCTGGACCGAACAGCTGCCTCTCGCCTGTCTCGGACCAGTTCAAAGGTGTCCTGCACTTTCGACCATACAAGACTTCAAACGGCGCTGCTTGCAGACTTGCCTGATAGCTGTTGTTGTAAGAGAACTCAGCATACGGCAAGCACTCTTCCCACTTCATGCCAAACGAGATGACACATGCCCGAAGCATGTCCTCGAGGATTTGATTCACACGCTCAACCTGGCCACTGGTCTGAGGGTGATACGCGGTACTGAACAAGACTGTCGTACCAATCGCCTTTTGGAAGGCCTGCCAGAACTTAGAGGTGAAAAGGCTGCCTCGATCAGAACTGATCTTGTTGGGGATGCCATGCAAAGAGACAACTCTTGCGGTGTACAAATCCGCCAACTGAGCTGCTGAAAGGGAGTCCTTCACTGGGAAGAAGTGGGCAACTTTGGAGAGATTGTCAATGACGACAAAGATGGCATTGTTCTTCCTCTGCGACAGAGGAAAACCTGTGATGAAATCCATCTCAATGTGATCCCATTTCCACTCCGGAACTTCGATTGGCTGAAGTAGCCCTGCAGGATTCTGGTGCTGTGCTTTCACTCTCCTGCACACATCACACTGGGAGACAAAACGGACAACATCCCGCTTCATACGAGTCCACCAAAAACTCTGCTTGAGGTCCTGATACATCTTGGTGCTACTAGGGTGGATAGACAGCTTTGAGTCATGGGCTTCTTTCAAAATGACCTCTCTGAAACCTCCTTCTTTGGGAACAATAACTCGCTCCTCGAACATCACGGTGCCATCCTTATGCACTGAAAAACAACCGTACTTCGGAACTGAGGCGGCAACACCCTGCTTGACTTTCTGAATCATTGCGCTGCCAGACTGAGCTTCACGAATCTTCTCACGGATAGTGGGCTCTACCACAAGGTTGGCCAGATAGCCTACTGGAACTAGCTCGAGATTGAGCCTTCGAAAGGACTCACACAAATCAGGGTGTATCTTCTGCACCTGGATACTGTTGCAATCACCCTTGCGGCTCAACGCATCAGCTATGACATTCGCCTTGCCAGGCGTATACTGAATATCCATGGAGTACTCAGTAATAGTCTCGAGCCACCTCCTTTGCCTCAAGTTCAGGTTAGGCTGCGTGAACAAGTACTTTAAGCTTTTGTGATCGGTGAACACATCAACCTTCCTCCCTAGGAGGAGGTGTCGCCAAGTAACCAACGCATGAATCACTGCAGCCAGCTCAAGATCGTGGGTCGGATAATTCCTCTCAGCCTGCTTCAACTGCCTCGAGGTGTATACCACAATATTCCTTCCCTGCATCAACACTCCGCCAAGGCCATTCAACGAGGCGTCACAGAAAACTTGAAACGGCTGTGACTCGTCTGGCGGTGTAAGGATCGGAGCTGTGGTCAGTCTTAGCTTCAACTCATCAAAAGCTGCCTGGCAAGCCTGTGACCAAGAGTACTTCTTGCCCTTGCACAACAACTCCGTCATCGGCTTTGCTATCTTGGAGAAATTCTCGACAAACTTCCTGCAATAGCTGGCAAGTCCGAGAAAACTCCTCAGTTGCTTGACATTCTTCGGCGGAGTCCAATCTTGAATCGTCCGGACTCTGTCTGGGTCAACATCAATGCCCTCTGAGGAAATGACATGGCCAAGGAAGTTAACCTTATTCATCCAGAACTCACACTTGGAGAACTTGGCATAAAACTGGTGATCTCTCAACTTCTGCAACACCAATCTGAGATGCTCCTCATGTTCAGCCTCTGACTTGGAGAAGACAAGGATGTCGTCGAGATAGAGGAGTACGAACACGTCTAGCCATTCTTGGAACAGATAGTTCATGGCCCTCATGAACGTCGGAGGTGCGTTTGAAAAGCCAAACGTCATGACCATAAACTCGTACAGCCCATAACGAGTGCGGAAGGCTGTCTTAGGAATGTCCTCCTCACGGACACGAATCTGGTGGTACCCCATCTTTAGATCAAGATTTGAAAACACCCTTGCCCCATGCAATTGTTCAAATAGGTCATTGATGTTGGGCAAAGGGTACTTGTTTTTGATCGTCTTCTTGTTGATACCACGGTAGTCTTGAACCAACCGGCTAGTACCATCTTTCTTCTTCACAAAAAGACACGGGGCACCCCAAGGTGAAGTGCTCGGACGAATGAGCCCATCCTGCTCAAGCTTCACCAGCTGCTCTTTCAACTCAATCAGCTCTTCTGGACACATCTTGTAAGGCTGCCAAGATATCGGCTGTGTACCCGGTTCTAGCTCGATCACGAACTCAATAGCACGCACGGGTGGAATACCTGGCAACTCCTCTGGAAAGACATCTGGGAACTCTCGAACAACTCTGACCTCCTCGATCAATGGAGAAACTCCAGCGTTCAGAGCGTACAACTGTGCTGATCCCTCTGTCGAGCCACAAGTGTACCAAATCTCTGCGCCTGAATCGTGCGTCAGCAACACGGTCTTGGACGGACAATCAATCTTGGCCTTGTACTTGACAAGCCAATCCATGCCCAAAATGACATCAATGTCGAAACGGGTCAAGACTATCGTTGATGCTGAAAAGATAGCACCCTGGATAGTGATCTCCACATCTGGAACAAATGCAGTGGAGTTTGTCTTGGAACCCGGAGAAACAATAGATAACTGCTGAGACAAACCTTGCGGGTGTAACTCGGCACTCTCAACGAAAGCTCTTGAGACAAAAGAGTGGGAAGCTCCGGAATCAAACAAAACTGTCGCTGGAACTGAACATACAAGTAACCTACCAATCACAATCTCAGACGACTGCTGGGCATCTGCCAAAGTCACGTTGTTCACACGGAGCGCTCGTGGCTGGGCCCGCACCATCGCATTGCTCGGTGTAGAGCGAGGTGGAGGCAGAGGCATCCGGGCGTGACGAGGGACGGTGCACTGTGGAGACTTGTGGCCCGGCTTGCCACACTTGAAGCACGTGATCTTTGGCCTGGGCTGGCCCTGTGGAGCAGGCGGCCTCGCGTAGGGTGGAGTAGAGCGAGGTCCGTGCTGCACTGGGACGTGAGGGCAGGCAAAAGTGCGGACAACTGCCCCCCTTTGCTGAAACTGCTGACGCTGCGGCTGAGGCTGTGGCTCTGCAACCCAGGACTTGGCCTTCTTGTGGACCATCACTGCTGAACTGTGCTCTCTCTGTTTTCTCTTCTCTGCGGAACGCTCTACCTCAGCTGACTCCTGTCTGATAGCCTGGTCGACGAACTCTGAGAACATGCGTGGCGTGGACAAGGTGAGCGCATACTTGATGTCCGTGGCAAGACCACCGCGGAACCTGGCAATGCGCTTGGCCTCTGTCGAGACCTCCTCTGGAGCGTACCTGGCAAGCCTGACGAAGGCCAGGTTATACTCCTACACAGACCTGTCCCCCTGCCTCAGAGCTAAGAACTCCTCGCGCTTCCTCTCGATCAGTCCACTGGGAATATGAGCAGCTCTGAAATCCCTGACGAAGTCCTCCCACGTGATCTCTGCATCACCCTTGTTGGCCTTGTACATGGAGAACCAACTGCCTGCGGCACCCTGAAGCTGGAAGGAGGCGAAGGTGACGTAGTCGACGGGTCTGACGGTGTTGGCATTGAAGTGCTTCTTGATCTCTGCGATCCAGTCATCCGCCTCCAGCGGGTCTCGAGCCTCGGAGAACCTGGGGGGGCTGATCGCGAGGAACTGCTGCAGTGTGGTGTACTGTGGACGATCATTCCTCTGAGCACTCTGGTTCTGCAGCATCTGAAGGATCGCAGCTGTGCCCTGAGCCACTGCAGCTACAGCCTCCCCAAGGATAGGGTTCTCTGGCGGCGGCATGTTCGCTCTTGGCATCCTGTATACAGGAACACTTATGAGAACATGATTGAATCATTGAAGTAACCAGAAGTTAAAGCAATATTGACAACAAAACTTCCTCACGAGGTATGAGGAAGCCGAAGGCTGAAATTCCACCAAGGTTAACCCGGAAGTCGATAGCTAGGTGCTACTGGAATTCCCAAACCAAGATCATCCGAATCCAAGATAATAGTCTGCTAGCGAGCACACAACAATATATACGAGCGGTTGGAAACCTGAACAATGAGACATCTGCCCTGAGCGGCCCGCCATCACGGTCGTCCATAGGGGAAAGACACCACATCCATATTACCATAGGATGCCCGCCAATCCTGTATGGACGTTTCACATGGGGTACGCCGTAAGCGAGGTAGAGCAGTCAACCCCAAGTGGCGGCTCAGTGGTCTCAAAGACGCCAACACATCTCGTCGCTAGCAAAAAATTATAGAGGAATCGGAGCCTCATGTAAACGAGAACCTAGATTGTTTTGAAAGGGGATAAGTTGCAGAGACAAAACATCGTTTCACTTCCTCACGGAAAAGGGGTGGGAGGGTGGGATAAGGAGAAAACAGAAAGAGATCCTACTCTCCGAATTTTTTTCCTATATAACTACCAAAATAGTTTCTAGACTCAACTTCGGCCAGTAAGGGTCCTACAGTCAGTCCTGCTCTGATACCAAGTTGTAAGGCCCCTGATGCGGTACTAACTCTAACTAGTCGCTTTCGCGTCCGGTCGGAGTTAGAAGCGCATCAAACGCCACCGGCGCACAACACTCGCACCCGTGTCGCTGCCGGATTCTCGACAACAGGTGTATAAGCACAACTCTATAAGAAAGGAAATACATATAGATATGTAAATAGAACAGGGCATACAACGCCACTGTCTAATAATATAACATCATCAAGAGTACATCTCATCAATACATCAATACATCAAGCGGAAGCATAGTAGGGACCGAGTACGGTCAAGATCCAAATTGCCCTAGAGAGGGCTACACCTAAAGATCCACCCACGGAAACGTCTGAACCCAACTATAAGATCCTACTGGTCGGGGTACTCGTACTCGTCGTCATCCTACGGGGGCACCTCCACGAAGTAACGTCCGGTGCTGGGGTCGAGGTAGTAGTCCACTGCAGCGGCCGATCAGGCAAAGCGGTAAAGACAGAAATGTAAACGGAGGTGAGAACATGTCATTACGGAAACTAACGCTACTGGAAAGGTAAAAACATAGACAGGTTGCAGCCGTACTAGCACATATGGTGGCTACTCGTTCTATCAGAATAAAGATGAGATCCAAGAAGTTACGTTGACAACGTGTCATAAGTCGGCTATCCACCTACTTACGCAAACATAACACAACCTCGTTTCTCTCTCGGTCCCCTGGACGAAGAAAGACAACCAAGGCACGCACACGGTTTGTCAAGTTTTTTAGCATGATTATAATTGATGTTATTCTATGAACAAGGAGTAGGTCTCAAGTAGTCCATAAACGCGGACACGGCTTTTCGAAAAGATTTACCCTGCAGGGGTGTACCAACTGTCCATTATAGACGTCGCATGTACGCCCGGTTTCCACTTGGCTAGGTAAGCGCCTGAAACTCCGGAATGTCAGAGTCCCTCCAACTAACAACACACATATCCGGGTGGCCCCCGGGGAGTCGACATCCAATCTGGGAGCTGGCCACGCTCTCGGATCGGCCTCTTCCGTATCAACAGGGTTTGGGTTACCGGTGAAGCCTCACATGGGGACCGGCCCCTCGCCGGTCAGTTTTGGGCCAGCCAAGAAACTATGTCCTCCTGGCCCTGGTTTGGTTTGGAAACAACTGGGGATCCAACCAGCACACACACGTTGCAAATGTAAATCAGCTTGGGCCACCACTAGAGTGTATGAAGCTAGGTAGGTAAGACAAGGGGGCCCCATAAAACCCCACACACGATTAGGCACGCTCGTCAAGAAACACAATACCCGGAACTCGGGTCCTAGGTGACTCAAATGGAACAAAGCACCAGACGGGAATAGTCCAGCCTTCCACCTTTCGTCAAATATAAATTAACATCATTTAACAATAATAAATATCAACCAACTTCTTTTATAGCATGATATCCCAACCATAAAGATATAGGGTAAGCAGCAAGTTTTCTATCCATACTAAGCAATGGCTGAGCAGCGGTAACTTAGCAGTACAATGGTTTGCTGGGATGTGGGGATCATGGCTATATGGTTTTCAACATGGCATATAAGGTGGATAGGATCAAGCAACTACGTACTAGTTCTACAGCTAGGCATGAGCAGGAAGTTATAAAGTAATGACACAGTTTCTCCCCCTTGCCTGGTAAGGTAGTCGAAGTAGCAACCACGGTACCCTCGGGCTCGGTGTCGGACAGCTCCACGTAAGTCTCCTCGTCAGTCTCGGGTGCTAACGTAAGATACCGGCAAGGAAAACACACGAGTAAGCAACTGATGCAAACTCAACAAGGATGGCATGTTCGAGTTTTATTTACATGATGTGACCCTGTCTAGTCAAGTTTAAATGAAGGTGATGAAGACAAGTCATCACTTTCATATGCATTTTATTTACATTGTAGTGGCTTTGGTCTGAGCCTTAACTTAGGTGTAAATAGCATGATAGCATGACATGATCAACAAAGCATTGCAAGTATTTAAATAACATGAAGGTAAAGCAACGATTCCGGAGACGGAGTAGTGTCGGTGAACTTGACACATGGAAGGTGCAACAGTTGATGGAGGCCAGCCACTAAGCATATGACAACATGCTAGGGGCTGACTTGAAGAAAGAAGATGACTTGGAACAGACTTTAAAAGATCAGATGGGCAACATTTCAAATGCACTGAAGTTGAAATGCTGCAGGCAGAAAGATCTGAAAGCTTCTGAATCAGGTGATCACACCCTGGTTTCATGAGTTGCACAAAACATCATGAAAACATCACTGCAGAAAACCTTGTAGAAAAGAACCCCAAAAACATATATGACATGACTCAATATGAATTTGCAAGGGCAGTTGCAAATTCAACTGAAGTTCAGGGGGCTGAGTGCAAAATTGCACCACACGAATTTTTGAAAAAAAAGGCTCACATGAACAAATCATCATCACCATGCAATTCCTTGTGCAAAATTAACCCAATTTCATATATGGCATGGGCAACTTTGAAATTTGAACAAACTTGGCAAAAGCAAGAATTAACAGGGGGCATTTTGTAAAATTGGCCAAGCTGCAATTAATAAAGGGACAAAATACAAAAATACACCCACCATGCTAACCAGTAGCTAAAGCTACCCTAAAAAGATATAAGGCATGCATCAAAATGAACAGGAGGTTGAACTCTAATCTGAATTTGAATTCAAACCTAACTTGAAATAAAAACAGAAAAGAAAAAGAATAAAAGAAAAGGGAAGGGGAGGAGCCCAGCCAGCTTGGGATGGTTTCGGCCAGCAGGCCCAGATGCTGCTCCCTGCCGCCTAGGCGCGCTAGCTCTAACGGGTCAGGCCCAGCTGGATCCACGGCTACGCTAAAAAGGAGCAAAAACTCCTGGTTAAATCGACCCCACGGGGGATCGAACCCCGCACCCGCGGTTCCAACTCCAGGCGCTCTACCACTCGGCTACTACTCGACTTCTGACAGAAGACTGCTCGCTCTGAAGTAAAACCAACTGTGAGGCGGTTCTGAAACTGAAACGCGAACGAACTCGACTTCAGGCGGCAGTGGATGGAAGAAAGGAGGGAGCTTTGCGAAGCTTTGATTCGATCCAGGCCTCCAACGCACTGGTGCAGCGCTGCATCGCCTCCGTATCTGCTATGGTGACCATCCTCCTCGCAGAAACGAAGCAAACAAGGCGCGAACTGAAGAAAACCGGCCGCTTTCTCTGCTGTCTGAAGAAATTCAGACATCGCAGTCGCCGCGCGCGTGGAACTCTGGCGTCCCTCGCATCTCGCACGGCTCGCCGGGAACTCCAAGCTTGCTCCTAGTCGTAACCGGTAGCACCCAGAACCCGTTTTGCATCAAACCTCGCCTCGCCGAGCTACCCAAGGGAGCTACTACGGACCGGAAAAACGCGGCGGCAACGGCCGTTTGCGGGAGACAGGGGAGGGGATCGGCGAGGCTCACAGCGGGGCGACGGCTCGCAGCGAGCTCGGGGAAGGTCGCCGGCGTCCTTCACGCAGTCGCAGACGAAGACGAAGATGAGCGCGCCGGAATCCTCAGGCCATGGACCTCCTGTCCATGGCGGCCTCGGACAGGACGCGGAGGGAGGAGGAGATGGGAGAAGGAGGCGGCGGCGCCCGAGGGAGGATGCTAGGGTTGGAGACAAGGAGAGGGGGGCATAAATAGGAGAGGGGGAGAGGCGACGTGGCTCCAGGAGGGCCTCTCCTCCACGGGCACGCCATGTGCGTGAGGGGGAGAAAGGTGAGAGGAGGGGGATGACAGGCGGGTCCCGTTGGACGAGAGAGAGGGAGGAAAGGAAAAAAAACGGGGCACTGCCTCCTTGTGGGCTGAAATCGGTCGGCCCAACTGGGCTGGAAGAGAAAGGGAGGAAGGACAGGGCCTTTTCCCATATAAAAATGAGCAGCAGAGAAGAAATAAAAAAAAGGAAAAGATAGGGGAAGGGAAAAAATATTTTAAATATTTTTAAATTCCCCTGAAAAGATGCTTGATCACCCAAAATTGATTTGATCAATTTTGCATGCAATGAAAAGTCCCCAAAAGTAAAACAACACCCTTTTCCATTTAAAATTAAATAGAAAAAGCCTTTGGAGAGTTTTGAGAGAAAAACAGAAGGTTCAAAATTCCATGAGCTTGAAATTCTTAATCCTTGCATTTTTCTAGATTTTTCAAAATTGGTTTGACCAATTTTGGCAACAACAAAAATGTGGCCCCTTTTTGAATTCAAAATCACTTTGAACTAGGGCTACTGTTTTTGGTGGTGGCAAAATTGCTTTGAGGATTTCAAAATCCTTGCAATAGCAATTGAAATGGCTAGGCCAAGTTTGGGGTCAAGAGGAGGGAGCATGTGACAAGGAAAATTCCAACAATGTCCTTCTTGAACCACTTTGGATGCAAAAGAAAACAACCCAACATGACTCTAATCCCAATGCCAATTAAGATCACCACATGAAGTGACCTACACATCCACCATGCCAAGTTACAAGTCCAACAGAGGAAGTAAAATACATAGTGTTTGGTGGCTTATTACATGTGGGCTGTTACAGTATAGTAAGTTCAAGGCGAATGGTTTTGGGACGAGGGCTTGGCAAAAAAAAATCTTCGCGCCTTCTTGAGGGGTGGTGAACAACTACCTTCCGCCTTATTTTCAGTGGTTCCCCATATGCTCAGGTTCGCTTGAATGCTTCTGGATCTTGTTCTTGCACTTTTTTATCTCTCTTCTTGTGAATATTGCTCGCACAAATTGTTTTCTTGGACGTAGACTTCATGATATTGCCGCGTCTTTGGATTTTTTTGCTTGAACTTCTTGGGGATTCTTCTCCTAGGTCTCCTTGGGGACCCACCTTGAGAACTTGGAAGACACCTGTTCACCTTTTTGTACTAAGAAAACCCTCTGGCACTGTATCTGGAGCTTTTTAGTGGCACACACCCCCACGTTGCCATGCGGCTATACACCGAACCAACTTGTGTTGGCTCAGGAAGCCCTCCATGATCTTTTCCTATAGTCTTCCCAGGGGTGCGATCCTATGTGAACATGAGGCATGCCGGGAAACATGAAGGGCGCGGGGCCTCGGTACACGAAAGTGCCCAAGTAATCGCCTCCGTTGCCTCCGAAAGCATACACCTGGAACGTGTCGCGCATTGTGGGTGTGGTAGCTGCTCCACTTTCAACTTGACACATCGTGCCAACCTCCAACAAGTCCTAGGGTAGCCAAAACCTCCATCAACAACGTGATCTGGTGGGGGAAAGCCGTTTTTTGTTTGTTTTTGGACTTAGTCCGTTAAAATTGGGGGAAACCATGAAATATCCACAATATGCAAAGGAGAGTACATCATGGATCCGATAGCCGACTGAACAAGTTTCCCCAAATGAGAGAAAAAAAAGAGAGAGAAAAGGCAACGAAAAAGGCAACTTTTGAAGGAAAATATTTTATGAGGAACCTTCCGTTGATCGGGGGCATAGGCCGGGCTCCTTGGGAGTCGACCAGCTGGTATGCACCCCCGTCATAGACTTGCTCGATGACGTAGGGTCCTTCCCACTTCGGCTCAAATTTTCCCTTCTTCCTGTGCGTGACGATGATGGGTCGTCGGAGAACAAGAACCAACTCGCCCTTCCGGAAGACGCGCCGGTTGACGAGCTTGTCGTAAGCTCTCACCATGTTCTTGCGGTAAAGCTCTAGGTTTTGCAGGGCACGAAGTCGCCCCTCTTCAAGGGCGTCGAGCTCCTGGAACCGAAGTTGTACCTGTTTGTCTTGGGTGAGTTCTTCTTGGACGTACACCCTCAAAGAGGGTAGCTCTACCTCCAATGGCAGAATCGCTTCACTCCCATAAACTAGAGAACACAGGGTAGCTTGTGTTGGGATACAGACTGTAATGCGGTACGCCCATAAGGAATCAAAGAGACGATCATGTCAATCCCTCTTGTGCTTTGCCACCGTCTTCTTGAGTATTTTTCCACGAGTCTTGTTGAAGGCTTCAATTGCTCCATTGGCTTGAGGGTAGTAGCCGGTCGCATACTTCCACTTAATCTTGTACTTCTCCATGAACCTGTGCATCTTGTTGGATTTGAAGGCCTTGGCGTTGTCGGAGGTGATGCGGTGTGGTATCCCAAAGTGATATATGATATTTTTCTCTAGGAAGTTGATGACGTCGTTGATACGTCCGAAACGTATCTATAATTTCTGCTTGCTCCATGCATGTTTTGTGTGATATTGCTATGTTTTTTTATATACTTTCATATATCTTTATAACATATTTTGGAATTAACCTATTAATGGTTGCAAGAGTGCACAAGTTCTTGTTTTTCTACTTTATGTGTAGGAATTACTTGGATAAAGGAAAGATCACAAAAGGAAGCCTTGTAAGAGTTGGACTCTAACTTTCCCGAAATCTGTCCCCACCAGACAGGTTTTAAAGATCGCCTCGGAAACGCTAAAAGTCGACCTCAAATGGAAAAACGTAAAACTACAAAGTTGTAGGGAATGTTTTTCCGGTGGATTTAGATATAAAATTCGGCCCAATCAGAGTTCTGGTGCTTCCAGAAACCCCGAAATATAGAAGACGTAATCTGGATGACGGGAATCCGAGAGTCTATATAAAGAGAGGAAACCTAGGTCAAAGGGCACCACGAAAATTCCTCCCCTTGGCAGCCATCTTGAGGGGGAGATCAATCTCCACAGCAGCACCATCTCCAAGGAAGAAGAAGGGGCCCAAGGGCCGCTGCCCTCAAGGGCCGTGGCCACCGCCGTGGCCGTGGCCGTGTGCGCCGCCGCCGTCGCCGTCTCCTTCATCTCCTCCGGGCTGCACCTCTCCATCAACAACTCTCCCTCTCACCATGTCCATGTGTGAGTAGTTCCCCTCGGGGCTAAGGCTTATATCTTGATCTATGTGGTTTCTCTCTCTCCCATGATGTGATCTTTGTTGTGATCATAGGCTATGCTAATCTAGGGTGATCCCATCATATTTCCCCTTCCTCTATGTATTGGATTGATGTACTCAATTGATCTTATCTAGTATAATCTCCGAGACCAAGGTGACAGCGGTCTATTGGACATGGGTTAGAAGAATATTATCATGAGTGATTTCCTATTTTGTGTGTGGATTGAAGATTGAGAGTCTCTTGGTGCTTGTCTTTGACTATCCTTTAGATATGTTGTGGTGATTGTGGTACTCTCTTTGGATGGCCGCGGTGACATTAGGAAATCCATAGATTGAGAACTACGAACTCTGAGGTGTGCTTTTGTAGACCTACACAATTCTCGTGCTCTCTTGACCACAAAGGAATGACCTCCGAGTACGTCTCCATTGCATATTTTATGGGAAATATCATGTGATTAGACTATGTTAATGTTGTTGGGAGTTGCCACTAGTGAAAGTATGAAGCCTAGGCCTTATTTCCATCATTGTTACACCGTTTGCACTCACTTTTGTTACTTGTTTCTTTGCTGCACTTTTTATTACAGATTTATATTACTTCGTTTTATCACACCTATCACCCATATTTTACCATCTCTTCGCCGAACTAGTGCACCTATACAACTCCTAGTTGTATTAGGTGTGTTGGGGACACAAGAGACTTATTGTATCTTAATTGCAGGGTTGCTTGAGAGAGACCATCTTCAACCTCTACTTCCCTGAGTTCGATAAACCTTAGGTCATCCACTTGAGGGAAATTGCTGCTGTCTACAAACCTCTGCGCTTGGAGGCCCAACATAGTCTACAAGAATAGAAGCGTCCGTAGACATCAAGCTATTTCTGGCGCCGTTGCCGGGGAGGTGAGTGCTTGAAGGTATATCTTTAGATCTTGCAATTAAATCTTTTCGTTTCTTGTTTTTATTTTCACTAGTTAGGCCTTATGGAAAACAACAAAAATATTATGAGAGAGCTTTATGAGCTCTATCTTGAGTTAGGACATGAAGTGTTTGAGGAGGAGATCAAAAAGCCTATGGAGCTTTATTATTTGAACAACACTCATGATAGTAGTACTTTTACTAGTATTTCTTCTTTGAATACCTTTGATCCTAATGATATGCAAAGCTATAAGCTTGGGGATGCTACGTTTTATGAAGATGATCTTTTTAGCCCCCCAAATTTTGATGAGGAAATTTATTTTGATGATACTTTGCCTCCTATCTATGATGATTATTGTGATGACAGTTATGCTATAAAGAATAAATGTTTGCAAGTGTATCATGATAAGAATGATTCAGGTGATAGCTATTTTCTTGAGTTTGCTCCCACTATTACTAATGAGAAGGATTTTTCTTATGTGGAGAGTAACAAATTTTCTATGCTTGTGGATCATGATAAGAATTTTTTATGTGATACCTATATTGTTGAGTTTATTCATGATCCCACTGAAAATTATTATGAGAGGGGAACATATTCTTATAGATATTTCAATAATATCAAGTTCCCTCTCTTTATGTTGAAGGTTTTTAAGTTGCACTTATTTTGGCTTCTATGCTAATATCTTTATGCTTCCATGAGTTATTTCTTTACAAGATCCCTTTGCATAGGAAGCATGTTAGACTTAAATGTGTTTGATATTTTCTTCTTGATGCTCTCTTTTGTTCTTCAACTCTTATTCCTACGAGAGCATCACTAAAATCTTAAGCCTAGCTAATGGCTTTAAAGAAGCGCTTTCGGGAGGCAGCCCGCAACGAATTTAGGATTTCCTTTTTGATTTTCTTCTGTTTTTAGTGGTCTTGATGATTGTTACTACTGTAGCAACATCAATTTATCTTTACTTTTCAAGCTTTGTGCCAAGTCTAGCCTCCGATTGCAAGAAATTTCAAAAGTTGTGACATGCTGTCCAGAAAACAGATTCTGTCCTTGGACGAAAAAATTAGCCTAAAATCACCAGATGATCTTTTTGATCTGAATTGTTTTTACAGCGTGCTCCATACAATTGACTTTCGAGCGTCTGTTCTGAGTTTTTTGATTCGAGTTGCAGAAGTACCCCTAAAAAATTATTTACTACCTACTGTTCTGTTTTTCACAGATTCTGCCACGTTTTGTCTCTCCTAACTTTTGCAAACCTTAAGCTTGCTTTTTCTTTGCAAAAAACTTTTTGGCAATCTTGAGAAACAGTATCTCTTCAAGAATATGTTTATATCCAGTGGAATTTGTATTTATTTATTAAGGGTACTAACCTCTCTAATTAGCTTATGATGAGTTATGTATGAAGGGAGTTTTCAAGTGTGCGATGGAAGATGATGAATTAAGATTCAGGAGTGTCAAGCGCTCAAGCTTGGGGATGCCCCCATGCATCCCCAACAAATATTCAAGGAGACTCAGGCATCTAAGCTTGGGGATGCCCCCGTGCATCCCCTTCTCCATCAACAATCATCAGTTCGTCCTTCGTCTCACTATATTTTTATCACTTCATGCGTTATGTGCTATGCTTGGAGCGTCTCGCTCTTAGGTTTAATTTTTAGTTTTCTTTAGCTTTGCTTTCTGTTCATAACAAGTTAGATCCCGTCTTACTTTGTGTGGGAGAGAAACACGCTCCACTTTCAAAATCTAGAACACATCATAGGATTCTTCATGCCTATCTTTTTGCTGTTATGTGTTCTTTATCTTTTCGTAGCTACTACCATGTTTAGTTTTAGTTTTAGTTTGTCTTTAGCAAGAGCCTTGGCTTTTTTTTAGTTTGTTCCTGGAACTCTCTTTAGTTTTCATGTTTATCTTGTTAAGAGAGTTGGTTGTTGCACTGAGTTGTGTCTTGTCTTGAAAGTAGGTAATTGAGGTTGCTATTTAATTTTAGTAGTAACTTGCAATAGTTTTGAGGTATTGATGTGAGTAATGTTTGAACTTTTGGTGTCAAGAGCTCTAGCCTATTAGTGATAAGTGTCGTATTTTGGGAAATCCGTGTTTATTTTCAAAACTTACAAAATTAGTTGAGAACTTTAGCTACTAGATGGATCACTACTCTTTGTAGGGATCGAATATTAGAGTACACTCACGTACCATGAGTCGAGGATGCGCAAGGATAACTAAACCCCCATACTCTCCTCCTCGGGGTACTTGTCTCTTTGTGAACCTCCTTACTAGATTGAGAGTTACCGATAATAAGTGCATGAGTTCTTCGGACTAATGTGAGTATTCGAAAGTTGACACTTCCACCTTCCCATATTTTTCTAGCCTCTCATGTGCCGTGCATTGCTTTCTTCTCACTCCGAGAGTTGGCGTCCACCTTCGCCGGTACATCCAAACCCTTGGCATGATACACTCTGTCATCATAAACCTCCTTATATCTTTCCTTAAAACAGCCACCATACCTACCTATCAAGGCATTTCCATAGCCTTTCCGAGATATATTGCCATGCAACTTCCACCTCTTCATGACTTGATCTTCATGTCATACATGTTCCTGCTACACTGGCAGCGACATACATTGCATACATCATGATAGTTACATCTTCTTTATGATTTCGAGTACCTTGTAAAGTGTGAAAGATCTCCTTTACCTTCTTGTAAAATAGAGTGTTTCCCTTAAGTGAGGAAAATATCCCAAAGTGGACACAATAAAAGATCCCAAAGAGGACAAATGAGAGTTAAATAGAAAGAGCCATTGAGGCCACAAAAAAATACAAAAAAATAGAAAAAAGAAAAAAATTAAAAAGAGAGAAAGGGGCAACACTACTATCCTTTTGAGAGATCCACACTAGTACTCCCTCTATATCCTTGTACTCCATAGAGATGATCATTATGCATATAGCTATGTGGAGACCTTCACACTATAGAACTTGGCTTGCATATTCCAAGGATGAGCCTCCTCAAACGAGCTCTAGGTCTTGATGAGCGAGCAAGTTAGATGCACCCCCACTAGTTTCATTGGAGAGCTTCCTAGCTCTTATGTGCATCCGTTGCATGGCAATCCCTACTCCTCACATCATATCTATCATTTGGCATCTCTTGCCTATGGTTGTTCTCATTGATGTGAGCCTTTCTCATTCTTTTTTGTCTTCCTCCTCCTCCGTACTTCTCTCTTTGCAAACCTAAGTGTCAACTCTCGTGCTTATGCTCATCCATTGCATGAGTGCTCAAAATATTGAAAAATGAGTGAATCAAATTGACTTGTACCTGGCTAGTGGTTTGGGGACGAGTCAAGATAAGATTCCAGAAAAAGACCAAGTGTGAAACTTTAGTAGATTGAGTTCTCAACAAATAAATATTTTTCTCGTATTCCCTACCCCCCTTCTTGCACGCAAACACCATTGGAGACATTCGAGTCACGGACAGCGAGAGCTCTTGCACCTTTATGTTCTTATGTTGCTTGTTTCATTGCTAATATAGACTCTTGCCTGTTATGACTTGAATTGAATTACATGCCTCGATTGCTTGACTTTAGAGTTCTTATATGGTTGGTAGCATGCCACCACAGAAATTATGCTTGTTATCATTTACCTACTCGAGGACGAGCAGAAATTAAGCTTGGGGATGTTGATACGTCCCAAACGTATCTATAATTTCTGCTTGCTCCATGCATGTTTTGTGTGATATTGCTATGTTTTTTTATATACTTTCATATATCTTTATAACATATTTTGGAACTAACCTATTAATGGTTGCAAGAGTGCACAAGTTCTTGTTTTACTACTTTATATGTAGGAATTACTTGGATAAAGGAAAGATCACAAAAGGAAGCCTTGTAAGAGTTGGACTCTAACTTTCCTGAAATCTGTCCCCACCAGACATGTTTTAAATATCGCCTCGGAAACGCTATAAGACGGCCTCAAACAGAAAAACTTAAAACTACAAAGTTGTAGGGAATTTTTTTCTGGTGGATTTAGACATAAAATTCGGTCCAATCGGAGTTCGGATGCTTCCCGAAACCCCGAAATACAGAAGACATAATCTGGATAACGGGAATCCGAGAGTCTATATAAAGAGAGGAAACCTAGGTCAAAGGGCACCACGAAAATTCCTCCCCCTTGGCAGCCGTCTTGAGGGGGAGATCAATCTCCACAGCAGCACCATATCCAAGGAAGAAGAAGGGGGCAAGGGTCGCTGCCCGCAAGGGCGGTGGCCACCGCCGTGGCCGTGGCCGTGGGCGCCGCCGCCGTCGCCGTCTCCTTCATCTCCTCCGGCCTACACCTCTCCATCAACAACTCTCCCTCTCACCATGTCCATGTGTGAGTAGTTCCGCTCGGGGCTAAGGATTATATCTTGATCTATGTGGTTTCTCTCTCTCCCATGATGTGATCTTTGTTGAGATCATAGGCTATGTTAATCTAGAGTGATCCCATGATATTTCCCCTTCCTCTATGTATTGGATTGATGTACTCAATTGATCTTATCTAGTATAATCTCCGAGATCAAGGTGACAGCGGTCTATTGGACATGGGTTAGAAAAACATTATCATGAGTGATTTCCTCTTTTGTGTGTGGATTGAAGATTGAGAGTCTCTTGGTGCTTGTCTTTGTCTATCCTTTAGATATGTTGTGGTGATTGTGGTACTCTCTTTGGATGGCCGCGGTGACATTGGGAAATCCATAGATTGAGAACTACGAACTCTGAGGTGTGCTTTTGTAGCCCTACACAATTCTCGTGCTCTCTTGACCACAAAGGAATGACCTCCGAGTACGTCTCCATTGCATGTTTTATGGGAAATATCATGTGATTAGACTATGTTAATGTTGTTGGGAGTTGCCACTAGTGAAAGTATGAAGCCTAGGCCTTGTTTCCATCATTGTTACACCGTTTGCACTCACTTTTGTTACTTGTTTCTTTGCTGCACTTTTTATTACAGATTTATATTACTTTGTTTTATCACACCTATCACCCATATTTTACCATCTCTTCGCCGAACTAGTGCACCTATACAACTCCTAGTTGTATTAGGTGTGTTGGGGACACAAGAGACTTCTTGTATATTAATTGCAGGGTTGCTTGAGAGAGACCATCTTCAACCTCTACTTCCCTGAGTTCGATAAACCTTAGGTCATCCACTTGAGGGAAATTGCTGATGTCCTACGAACCTCTGCGCTTGGAGGCCCAACATAGTCTACAAGAATAGAAGCGTGCATAGACATCAGTCGTCGCTTTTCAGCTGTCGTATCGGAACATCTTCCACCCATTTGGAGAAGTAGTATGTCGCGGCGAGGATGAAACGATGCCCTTTGGAAGACGGAGGGTCGATGAGGCCAATGACGTCAATTCCCCAGGCGACAAATGGCCAGGAGGGAATCGTAGGGTGGAGAGGAACCGGCGGCTGGTGCTTGAATTCACCGTGGATTTGACAGCCGTGGCATGACTTAGCGACCCGAAGACAATCCGCCATAATGCCCGGCCTTGGCTACGCCTTGATGTCCTCCGGAGACTCCATGGTGCATCTCCTGGAGAATCTTCTCGGCTTCTGCTCGGTTAACGCACCGAAGTAGGACCTCCTGCCCATGAGACCACTTGAATAGGATACCTGCTTCAAAATGGTAAAAGGAGAGTCATCGTTGCAGTTGGCGCCTCTTAACAGGATCGTCGGGGAGGCTGCCATGCTTGAAGTAGTCGAATAAGGGTTGTCGCCACTCGTCTTCCTCCACCGCATTCACCATGACGGAGTCGACTTCGAACTCCACCGGGATGAGCTCCAGGACGGCTGGGAGAAGCCACCTTTCTTCGACGTTCACCTGCATGGTTTTATTATCTGGAAGCACCAATGCGGATGCCAGTTTTGCCAAGGCATCAGCAGGCGCATTCCTACTTCGTGGGACATGGAGAACTTAAACATGTTGAAATTTTCCCATGAGATTCCGGGCCGCAGTGTAGTACGACAACAGTTCAGGCTTGCGAACTTCGTAGATGTCGTTGACTTGACGAACGATGAGTTGGGAGTCACCATAAGCCCGAAAAGAACGGACTTCCATGGATAGTACCAGGAGAAGTCCGAAGACAAGAGCTTCTTATTCCGCTTCATTATTGGAGCATTCGTCTTTGAGGAGGGAAAATGAGTTATACATTACCCCTCCTTGCGGCGTCTTTAACACAAAACCTGTGCCCGCCCTTCGTCTTGGGGATCCATCGGCATCGGCGTCCATGCGGGAGGCGCCGTCAAAGTAGAAATCCCATGGTGCATCGAGGTCGATGGTGAAGACTTCCTCATCTGGAAGGTCGGTGATGAGGGGTGAATCATCTGGAACCGGGTGTGCTGCAAGGAATTCTGCCAAAGCTTGACCCTTGATTGCCTTCTGCGGCACAAAGGTGATGTCAAACTCCATCATAAGCAGGGCCCAGTTTCCAAGTCGCCCCATGAGTGCAGGCCGACTTAGCACGTACCTTACGGGGTCCGCTCTTGCTACAAGCTGGATTTCGTGCTTCACCGTGTAATGCCTCAACTTCTTCAAAGCAAAGATTAGGGCCAAGCACAACTTCTCTATCGAAGAGTAGTTTCTTTCAGCCCCCACCATAGTGCGACTCAAGTAGTAGCATGCCACTTCCTTCCCTTCATGGTTGTTCTGGGCAAACAAAGTTCCTACCAAAGTAGGTTGCGCTGCATGTATAGAATGAGTGGACGCACCTTTATGGGAGCTGCCAAGACAGGTGGATTAAGTAGGTACCTCTTGATTTTATCGAAGCCGCGTTGACATCCCTCATCCCACACGAACGGAGCTCCTTTCTTCATGAGGCTTGAGAAGGGCTGGATGCGCCCGGACAGGTTGGAGATGAAACGTCGAATGTACACCAGCTTTCCCTGCAATGACCTCAACTCCTTGAGATCTTGGGGTGGAGGCATGTCGAGGATGGCCTTGATCTTCTTGGGTTCAATCTCTATGCCTCGATGACGAACGACAAACCCGAGGAAGAGGCCTGATTGTACAGCAAAGGCACACTTCAACGGGTTCATTTTGAGTTGGTGTTGACGTAGATGCTCGAAGACAACCCGAAGGTCTTCTTGATGATGCTTGCGATCTTTGGTCTTGACCACCATGTCGTCGACGTTGCACTCCACCGAATGGTGGATCAAGTCGTCGAGAATGCATGTCATTGCGCGCCAGTACGTTGCACTGGCGTTCTTCGATCTGAACGGCATGACGATGCAGTAGAAGTTTCCCTTCGAGGTCCTGAACGCGGTGTCGAGGGCATCATCTGGATCCATCTTGATCTGGTTGTAGCCCGACGAACCGTCCATAAAGGACAATGCACCGTGACCTGTGGTGGAGTCGAGGATGATCTCCGGGATCGGCAAGGGAAAGTCATCTTTGGGGCAAGGTCGATCCAGGTCACGGAAGTCCTGGCAGACTCGCACCTTCCCATTCTTCTCCTCCACCGGGACAATATTGGCGAGCTATCACAGATACTTGATCTCCTTGATGAAACCTGCATCGATTAGTTTGTGCACCTCGGTGATGACATCATCTTTGAACTCGAGACACAAGTGTCGCGGTTGCTGCTTGATAGGATGAAATCGTGGGTCAATCGCCAACTTGTGAGTGGCGACACGAGGGTCCAACCCTGGCATCTCCTTGTAGCTCCACGCGAAGCAATCCCGTTACTCCATCAAGAATCTTCTGTAGTCTTCCCGCTCCTCTTCTGTCAGCGTGGCGCTAACAAAAGTGGGGCGTGGATCCTCTTCCGTGCCCAGGTTGATTTGGACAAGCTCGTCGATGGTCGGATACCCTCCATCTTCTAGTTCTTCGGGTGCTAACATGGAGATGGATTCCCCTACGTCACTCGGCTCGCCGTTGATAGAATATTGTTGAAGAAGAACCTCGGCTGAGGTACCGATGTCAGCCCCCAACGAGGTCGATGTAGTGTTGCATTTGACTCGCATCTCGCCATTAAGCTCTTCATCTTCATCATCAAGGGAATCACTTGTATAGCATTCATTGGCGAAGTGTTGTTGACGAGGATCGTTAGGAGAATCGTTGATGCCGTCCGCCGAAGAGATCGATGTGGCGTGGCAATTGACTTGTCTTCCGCCATTGGGATCTTCATCTTGATCATCATGGGCGTCAAGGTTGATGTAGCCAAGACCGAACTTTGGTTGAGCTCTGCAGTCTTGCTTGATGATGTCTTCCGCCTGTCTCCACAATTCTTCACATATGGAGGGTGGTGGTGGCATCCTGTTGTTACGGAGAAGAGTGATCCCATCCTTTTCCAACAAGCGTATCATCTTCGGCTCGACCTTCATTTTTGATAGAACCTCCTCTGGATCATTGCAAGCTTGGGGAAACTCAAATATAGAGTCACATTGCTTTACCTGGGGAACCTTGTAGAAGATGGTATGGACTCCAGATCCGGATGACTTGGGAATGGCCCAAACCTGCAATGGAGAAGTCACTGAGATATAGAGTGATGGGGGCTGAAATCCTTGAGCTCCCCTCGCGACTTCTTCCATTTCTTTTATTCTTGTCCGAATCACTCCTTGCATGGGCGTGGCTTCTCCTTTTGAAGTATCGCCCGCCCGCAGCATGATGGTTGGTGGCGCATCATTGCCGCCTATTAGCATCTTGGAACATACCCGGGCACCTGCAAAGCTTCCAAGTGTTAAACGACCGGACTTTTGGTGCGCCAAAGTCGATGAAGAAGGCGTCGTTGTCGACCTCCGTGTGACCAATGTTGATGCCGGGAATCTTGCCTTCAGATGCAAAGGTGCTACTGGGCCAGTCGCAGAAGATGTCGTGCCCTATAAGGTTGAAGCACTCACCTTCATTTCCACCGAGTAAAAGGGGTAGTCGTATGGCACAGTTGTGGATGACCGTATGCGTGCTTGGCTCCGATGGATTCGCGAGGATGATCCCTTCGCATTGGCGGGAGAAATTGGCATGATGAGGCGCTTCATTTCGGCAGCTGGCGCGACACCTGGTTTGATTAAGACATCAACCAGAGGTGTCGTCCGCCCCAATTGTTGGTCGCTATGTTCAAAAGGGAAGAAGTACTTCGCATCTGCATGATAAGACTCCTGCACAGTGTAAGGGGAGATGTTTCTGATGATGCGTTGTTGCGTACCATGGGTGTCGAGGAACTTCAGGCATTGATGGAGAGTGGATGGTACCACGCGGTACTTGTGGATCCACGGCCTTCCGAGAAGGGCCGAGTAGGAGGTGTTAGCTTCAATAACGAAGAAGTGCACCTTGAAGCTGAACGTGGACATCTGGATCTTCGCTGTGATGGAGCCCAAGGTTGGCTTCCCTTGGTTGTTGACGGGGATCGGCCCAGGAAAATCCCATGGCCAGGGACCCTGGGTTAGTCATAGAGAAGGCACAGGTTGGACGATACTCGTCGGCTAACAGGGGAAGCACTTCCTGCTCGATATTATTGCGTGAGAGGGCGATTACAGAGGAGGCCAGGCGAGTTCTCGCAAGACCAGGTGAGTAGATGTGTATTGTATTGATCTGGACGTCTCCCCTCCCAGCCTTTATATACTAGGCTAGGTCTCGGGGAGTCCGCACTAGGTTACAAAGATAGTTTCCTCGTTCTAGTCTTGCCTTGTACGCCAAGTCATGCCTTTCCATACTGGTCGCGGACTCCTACGTCGGTGCTTGGTTGGGCCAATCGTGGGCCTGTCGTGGCTTCCCAGCGGGCCCTCTGTCCTCATATGCACCGGGTATCCTCATACGCAGGAGTCATGGGGTCACCCCCTCGTCAGTAGCCCCCGAGTGACTGGGAGACTCGAAGAGTCGCGCAGGGACTTGAATTCGCCAACGCTTCATTGATTGTACGCGCGGCATTGCCGCGGGTTGCTGGCAGTTTTGAGCCATGACAATACCTGTTTTGAGGGATTGCTAAGCTGAAAGGGCCCAAGGAGTCGACTGGTCGAGCCTTGGTGAACTGCGCTAGTGGAAAATACCGCAGTAGCCCAATCAAGCTCACGTCCCTCGACATGAACTTGGAACGACCGGTGTCAAGCAAAGTCATGCGGCTGCAGGTCTTATAGGATCAATTGCTGCCAGTCTAAGCAAATAGCTTGAGCGCGTCCGCTCGGCTCTTTCTATCATGCGAGCGCATGGAAAAGGTCGGGAGTGAAATCGCTCTGCGGCAAGTCCCGGCCCGGCCGTTCTGTGCAGCGGGGTCTTACCTACACGCTAAGCTTGCGTGGCATCTGGGTACAATGTGTCGTAGCCCAGGCATACTTGTTTTTTTGTAGAGGCACGGAGCCTGGTTAGCGATGCACCCACATGGAATAAACAATCAAGTGATCTATTTAGCAGTCACCCGCGGAGTTTGTAATGAACTCAGGCGAGGAAAATAAGAAAGCACCCACTCGGAAAGTCGTCGAGTGCGCGAGTAGATCATATTGTTGAATTGCTGAGTCTTTTTTGCGAGTAGTCACTCAAATGTTTTACTGACTTTAGGGTGAGGGAGCACCCGAACTCTGAGAGTATGTTGTTTCTGCTGGTGCGAGTGATCACTCGAGCACGTCTTTGCCTTCTGGGTGAGGGAGCACCCGAACTCGAAATAAGGTACTCCCAATGGGAGTAAAAGACTTTTTGGATTAATATGAAAAAACTTGTGAGGAGCAAGATGCTGACCAAAGGTGCGTGCTGGAGACGCCTTGCTGAGATGTGACGTTTGCCGGCCCTCATGACAGGTTGGGTCGCCGTGTCATGTGAAAATGAAGTGACTTGACGCCTGCTGCCCAAAAATTTCGCGGTGCACGATGATGGCCCTCGTTTTTCGCGCACAGTGGGCGGTATGGTTAGTGCGCCGATTGAGTTTTCCATGTTTCTCGGATATCGTGGGATCGCGCCACGTCTGCTGGATTCCAAGACGAGCGGTGATGATTTGCTTTCTCCGACTGCTGGTTAAATACCAGGGGGTCTAGTTTGTTTAGGTTTTCACCTAGCCATAGCCTTCTCATGCGTCTCCTTTCTTCTTCCTTCTTCGTTCTTTGTCTCCTGCCTGTCTCTTCGTGCGGTTTGCTTGTTAAGATCCATGTCCAAGCGTCCTCGCAGTGCAGCCCAGGAGTCGGCGAGGATGACTGGCAGATGGGAGCGGTCTGCTTTTGGAACTGCAGATCTGGATGAGTTGGTGGCGGATGACGTGGTGGCGCATGGTGCCGCCCGGATTCCTGGGGATGAGGAGGTTCCTACGCCCCGTCCAGATGAACGGGTATGCTTTCAGAGCTTCTTCCCTCATTGTTTTGCACTTCCCATTCATCCTTTTCTCCGGTGGTTGCTTTGCGCCTATCAATTGCAACTGCATGACTTGACTCCCAATGGGATTATGCATATTTCCTGTTTCATCACGCTCTGCGAGGGTTTTTTGGGGATCTATCCCCATTGGGCCCTCTGGAAACGTCTTTTTAATGTGAAGAGGACGAACTCTGAATATGCCATTGGGGGCGTGGGTATTTCCATTAAGGAGAAGGCTGCCTATTTTTATCTGGAGAAGCCGGACTCCGTTTTTTCATGGCGGAGGAGTTGGTTTTATCTGAAGGATCAATGCGTTGAAGGTCAGCGGTTTGGTCTTGCCCCTTTCGATCCTGCTGCGCGGGCTGTTAAGCGGTCTTCGTGAGCACATCGTTTGTCTTCTTGCGAGGTGTCTCTTGTGGATCCATTGGTGCAAAAGATTACCGCTTTGAAGGATGAATTGACTGGCGGCCAGCTTATCTCCGTGTTTTTCAAGAGACGCGTGCAGCCTCTTCAGCATCGGGTGCGTCCCATGTGGCAATACACTGGGTCTGATGACTCGACCAGGTGTTCGCCCGAGGAGTTCTCTGATGGTGACCTTTTGACCCGGGTTCAGCAAGTCACAAAGTGTACGAGTATTGGGGAAGAGAGCCTCGTCCGTCCTTACTCTTCTGATTTTCCTCTTCCTCAGGTACTTGTCTTTGGATTTTTATTTGTAATTTGGACTCATTTCTGCTGATTGCTGATGTTGCTTTGATCTGTAGGATCACATTCCCTTGTTGAACAATCTGCCGCAGCCTGAGGATGCGGATATACTTGATGAACCTGGTGAGTCTGGAGCTGATCCTATACCTGCGAGTGATGGGGGTGCTTCGGGTGCTAATGCTGTCGACTCAGCGGGTGGTCGGCCGTCAGTTGCGGAGGACTCTCAGGACTCTGGGAAACACACTCGCCCTTTGATCGCGAGAGGTCGTGATGCAGTGGATGACGGTGATGACTTACCAGCGGTCGTCAAGCCTACTCTGCCGTGTCCTCCTTCGTCTGCCCCCAAAAAACGCAAGTTCGGGATATTGCTTCGTCCGGGCGCTGCGCCTGCTGGGTTAGCAAAACTTTCCACTTGGTCGTTCTGTTGTTCATTGTCTTGACTTGTGTTCTGAAGATATGTTGTTTTTAGGACTGATCCTGCTCCGGTTGCTTCTTCTACGAGTTCTACTGCTGTTGTTGCTCCTTCGACTGATTCTGGTGCGGTGCCTGATCGGCTGGCTGGTTTTGCTACCCCCGTGGCTTCAGGTGCGGGGACGATCCCCGTGACTGTAGGGGCGGAGGGAACTTCTGCGACTGCTCCATCTCGGGGGTCTGTTGCGGCTGTTGCGGCTCCTAAAGGGGACTTACCTCCGGATGTTAAACCAGTGATCCCTGAGGAGCACTTCTTGGAGAGGCGGGATCTCTCTGCTGAAGATAAGGCGAAGTTCTTTGATCACATGGCAGAGTAGGTATGTGATTTCTTTGTCCTGCTGTGTTTTTCTATAGTAGCCCCCGAGGCTGCAAGCAGTCACTTGTGATTGGTTGTAGTATTTAGTTTGGGCTTCCTTCTGTCGATCTTATGCATATTGGGAGCACGGCAGTGCTCCCAATGGGAGTAGCCCCCGAGGTTGCAAGCAATCATTTGTGATTGGTTGTAGTCCAGAGCTTGATTTTCTTCTTTCCTAGGCTTTGACTGGTGCATTTACTTGAATTCAGCCTTTGTTCCGGATGTGCGAACGTGTGCTGACTGAAACTGATCGGTGGCGACGTTCTCATGACTCGGTCCAGGGGAGCTTGACCGCTATGAGACGTGAGATCTTGATTCTTGGTCTTTGTTTCTTTTGCTAGTTGCTTTTGCCTGATTGGTGTCCGTTCCGTAGGTCGTAAGAAAGGTGCTGACAAGCGGGCAGAGGCTGCAAAGAAGGAGCTTGCTGAGCTTCGGGCTGCTCTGGAGTCAAAAGAAAAGGAGCTGCAGGCGCAGCATGGCGAGCTCGAGCGGTTGCGGCAGGTGGAGGAGCAGTTTCTCCAGGTCGAGAAGGCTGAGTGTGGGCGCCTGCAGGATTTGGCGGGCTCTTTGACTGGTTTGTGGACTCTTCCTATCTTTCGTTTACTGGGGTTTGTTTGTCTCTGAAATTGCTGGATATTTAGTCCTTTCCCTTCTTCCAGGTTCTGCGGGTATTGGGGCGGTGGAGGTAGCCGCTGCAGGGCCGGGCGCTCTCCGTGGCTCTGTAGATGCTGTCTCGGGCGCTGCTGTAGCTGTTGGGGATGTCTGTGCTCGAGCTTCAACTCTCCTAAAGCTTCTTCATGAGCATATGTTCCCAGATGAGGAGAAGCGTCCTGAGAGTCTCGACTCTCTGGTTGCTGCCTTCGGTCCGGATGGTGATCAGTTGGAGGGCTTGGTTCGCGAGAACGTGGTGAGTGGGCTTTCCACGTCTATTGTTGTTCTTCTGGGGCATGGTGTTCCCATTGAGGATTCCATGGTGGATAGTTTGCCTGCTTATACGGACGAGCAGAGTGCTCGAGCCACTCGGCTGGCCCGCCAGTTGCAGATGGTCGTAGAGGCTGCGAACAATTCTTCAGCCGAGGAGTAGGGTGAATTTGTTTTTGCTTTGAAAACTTCAGCTGTAATGTGCCTCCTGCGGGACGGTGGATCTTTTTTAATTCATGGACCTGCTTTGATTTTTGAGTTGCTTGTTGTCTTGTTTCTTTTGACTTGTTTCTCTTTGCGGTAGGCCATCCCGGGCGTTTCTCGGGCTTGGAATTTGCTGAAGGAGGATGCTCACGAGGGTGCCTACGAGTCTGTTTGCTTGACGCTGAAAGAGGCCGAAGGCGATATCGTTCGCCTGAAAGGTGCTGTTGCGGTCCATCGCTCGAAACGCGAACGTGCTGAAACCGTCTTGGATAGTTTGGCAGCTTGGATGATAAAGTTGTCTGATCTTCTGAAGGGTGATTTTGTCTCTGTTCGACCGCTCGACCGCGCGAGTTCTTTTCCTTTATGCTTGCGGCCGATCTTTTGTTCTTCCTTGCGAAGTGCTTGCCGGGCGGTCTCGCGAGGAAGAGGAAGCCGTGCAATCGGAGTTGTTGCGGGTGGAGGACCCAGTTGTGCAGGCGAACAATCCTTTATGGATGGACAGGACGCGTGCTCGGGCTTTCGCCATTCTGCAGATGCGGGTTGAGAGGGTACCGCGAGCTCTTGAGTACTTTTGCGGAGTGTTTGGCAGGATCTTTGCTGAGTTTTACCCTTTGGATCCTGTCCCGTCTTCTCTTGAAAATCTTTGTCGGGTGTTCTCTCAGCCCGCGGATCTTCGGTGTGTAGTTAATCACCAGATATATGCAGGGGCTCGCTGTGCTTTTTCTTTTGTCCATAGTCATTGGACGGGGGTGGATATTATGCTGGTGGCTCAAGGTCCTCCTGGTGGTCGAGCTCAGCCAATGGACAATCATTACGTCGTGGCGGACAAGCCTGCGAGTAAAGTTGTGAAGTGGGTGGTCGAAGATAACGACCGTCGGTTCGGTGCCCTGTGTAAAGTGAAATCAGAGCCTGGAGATTAGTCCCTCCTTGGTGCTGGTTCCTTTGCTGGAAAAAGCGTGTTGTTGTTCCCTTTAGATTTACTTTGTTCGTTTGTTGTAATGGATCTTGTCTGGTACAGGTTAGTCTTGTCGGCTGCTGAGTTTTTGGGCGAGGAGCCCCTGAGTGTTAATTTTAGAGTCACGTAGGCGAAGAACGCCTCGGGGGGTGGCTGATGTGGCGAGCCCCCGAGTGCCAATTTTTAAGTCGCGTGAGCGGAGATCGCCTCGGGGGTGGCTGCTGCGGCGAGCCCCGAGTGCCAATTTTTTAGTCGCGTGAGCGAAGAGCGCCTCGGGGGGTGGCTGCTGCGGCGAGCCCCCAAGTGCCAATTTTTAGTCACGTGAGCGAAGAACGCCTCGGGGGGTGGCTGCTGCGGCGAGCCCCCGAGTGCGAATGAGCAAAAAGAGTTTTTGGAAGAATATTTTCAATATTTTTTCGTTTTGTTTCTTACACGAGGGGGCTGTTTGAAGACAACCCTTTTATTTGGGTCGATGGCTTGGTAGCCCTAAGAGTTGTAGATTGCTGTGGTGGACTGGTGTGGGTTCTTGTTGTGCGAAACCTTGTAGGTCCTCTGGTTACTCCGTTTTGCTTCTATGGCAGGGCTTCTTCTTCTGATGCTGCGGCTCTTCTGGCTTGGTGTGCTCCGAAGGTTTCTGATATCTTGTGGAATTCTTTGTCGCAGCGGTCAGATCTGACGAAGCTGCCGCTGACTGTGATCACTCCTCACGGACCTGGCATTTTCAGCTTGAGGTAGGCGTAGTGTGGGATTGCCATGAAACGCGCGAAAGCTGGGCGTCCTAGGATGGCATGGTACTGTGATTTCCAGTTGACCACGTCGAAATCCAATGTCTCTTTGCGGAAGTTGCTCGTGCTGCCAAAAACCACTTCGAGGCTTATTTTTCCGAGGGAGTAGACTGCCTTCCCTGGCAAGATTCCAAGGAACATTGTGCCTGAAGTTTTTAGCGCTGAGTTTTGGATGAGCATTTCTTCCAGGGTTCTGGTGAATATGATGTTGATTCCACTGCCGCCGTCCATGAAGACTCGTGACATGTCGTAGTTTCCGATTCTTGCTTCAAGTACTAAAGCGGCGTGTCCTAGGCGCGGGATGGCTGGCGGGTGGTCTTCTCGGGAGAAGGTGATTTCAGTCTCGGACCCACGTAAGTATTCTGGGACAGCAGGGTGCGAGGAGACTGCGAGAAAAACTTGTCTGGTGACTTTCTTCTGTTGCCTGTTTGATGGTCTTCCTTCTTGTATCATGTAGATCCGGTCATGCGCTTCTGGGTATTTTCTTCTTCCTCGGGTGTCGTGCTCCGTTCTTGGATTACTGCTACTTGCCTTGCTGGTATTGCAGGTGCTGGTGGTGCGTTGTGGGCGATGGTACCGGCTGCTACGCTTGCGAGAGACTGTGCTGCTGCAGTTGTAGATCTCCTTTTTTTCTTCTGAGAGCTCGATGAAGCGCCTACAGTTTCTGAGGGTGTGTCCTGATCTGAGCTCTCCTCGCTCGTTTCTGAACCCTTGTAGTGTGCACGGTCACTCGAGCTGTTCTTTGGACGAGCGATATGCTCGAGCATCATCTCGCGGCTGCTTTGTTCTCCAATCCCGTTTATGAACTTGGGGTGCTTCTTCTTGGTCGTCTCTGCGCTGCATTCTTCTATCGTCGCGGTGTCTGCCTTCTCTGTCGTCCGGGAAGCCGGCCGCGACCATATCGGGTCCTATGTCGTCATAGAAGTTATGCCTCGGGCGTTTTCTTCTTCTGTCGAATCCTCTGTCGCTGGTGTGGTAGTCGTAGTCGCGTTCTGAGCGCGCTATCTGGATCTCTGATTCGTTCCGTATGGATTCTTCTCCATCTGTCCAGTTGTTGTCTTGCTCTAGCAGTCGTGCGAGTGTTCGGACCTTCATCTGCCCGAGTTGCTCCTTGAAGTCGATGCGTTGCAAGCCTCTCCTGAATGCGACGATTGCGCTTTCGTCTGATATGTCCTCGGCTGAGTTTTTGAGTATGGTCCATCGCTGGATGTATGCTCGCAGGGATTATGTGGATCCTTGTTTGCAGGCCCTCACCTCCTCGAGTGATGCCGATCGTTTGTAGGTGGACTTGAAGTTCTCGATGAAGGCGCTGCGGATCTGCTTCCAGGAACTGATTGATCCTCGCGGTAGGTTCTTCAGCCAGTGTCGTGCCGAGCTCTCGAGCATCAGTTGTACGTACTGCATTGCTGTGATGTTGGTTCCATGCTGGAATTTGACGGCCGTTAGGTAGTCGTCGAGCCATGCTTCTGGCTCTTCCAACCCGTCGTACTTGTGTGTTGTGGAGTTTAGCTTGAAACCTTTCAACATCCTTGTTTCTCGTATGGATCGCGTGAAGCACAATGCTCCACATGGTTCTATGTCCTCGTCGGAGGCTTGTTCGTCTGAGTATTCTTCGCGGGCTGCTCGCCTTCGCCTTCCGCGGTTGACCTTGTTTTGTGTTATGTCGTCGCGTGCGTCTCGCCGATTGCTGTTGCGTCTGTTGTTGTTGCCGTCGCTGTCGTGATTTTTGTTTTTTTTTGGGCGCTTGCGACAGTCGTCACTGCTGTCTTCATCGGGTGAAACGGGGTCCCTGTCCGGGGTCTGCTCGCGCGGGACTCGTCTCGCGTCTGCTTTTTTGGGGGCTGAGGCGGTGATGGCGTCTTTCATTATTTTGAGTGCCATCGTCGTGTTGCGATCCAAACTGCCCTTTTTGCCTTTCTGAGCGCGAGATAGGCATTCTTGGGCAGTTATAAGGGCTTCGGCTGGCGTGAGTTGTTCTTCCTCGTCGTCGTCCTCTTCTAGCTTGAAGTCATCATCTAGCTTGCGGGCTACCTTCTTTTTGTCCGTGCGTTTCAGATTGCTGAATCTAGATCTGGCTCAGACGGGGGAGTCGTAGTCGGAGGATTCTCTTCTGGGAGATGGCCTGTGGTTGGTCCTTGGGTCGATGGCGGTTTTTCCTTGCTTCTCTAGTTCTAAGCGTTGCTGTCTTGTTTTCTTGGTGACGCCACTCGCCAAATTGTTGTATGCTCTGAGCTCGTCTCGTGTTACGTTCTCCGGGAGTAGTTTGCCGCGCTTTACTGTGTCTCTTACTCTGGCGATAGCTTCTTTGGACAGGTAGATTTTTTCTACGTAATGGTCCTTTGTCGCCATGCTCGGGATCTGGTCCTTGCTGCTTTCTGGCTCGTTGGTCTTGTGATTGCTATGCTCCGTTCCTTTGTATATTTTCTTTGGTATGGTTCCTGGTTCTCCTAGTGTGACGGTGACCTGGCCGGTGTTGTCGGGATCACTATTTTTGCTATTCGAGCGAGTGTCTCGGCGACTGCTCGGGTCATCGTCTTGGCCTTTGTCATCTGTGGTTGGCTCGTGGACGTCTGCCATGAACACTTGGGACAATGTCTTGACTGTCGTCTTGCTTGCGCGTATGTTGTGCTTCTTCCATGGACCACTCGATTAGTCGGGTTGGGAGTCGTGGTTGACTCGCACGGTCGCCACGCGAGCGGGTGCTACCTCGGTCGCTGGTGTAGGATCTGTTGCTGCGGGTGTTCGAGTGCTGTCCGTGAGGCGGAGAACTCCCTAGTGGTTGATGTAGATCTGGTACGCTCCGAAGGTCAGGTTGACACCGGTGCAAAGATCGGCGAAGGCCGGCCGAAAAGCCAGAAGGTGAGCCATGAAGCCGAGGGATCTGAACAGATCGGAGTCTGCTCGAGTCGTGGAGTCGATGAGTGCTGTCGGAGTCGCTGCTTCGATGGCTGCTGGTGATGAGACCGCCGAGATCGCGATTCCAACCTGTGTAGTTCCCACAGACGGCGCCAATTGACGGGGATCGGCCCCGACAAATCCCATGGTCAGGGACCTTGGGTTAGTCATAGAGAAGGCACAGGTTGGACGATACTCGTCGGCTAATAGGAGAAGCACTTCCTGCTCGATATTATTGTGTGAGAGGGCGATTACAGAGGAGGCCAGGCGAGTTCCCGCAAGACCAGGTGAGTAGATGTGTATTGGATTGATCTGGACGTCTCCCCTCCCAGCCTTTATATACTAGGCTAGGTCTCGGGGAGTCCACACTAGGTTACAAAGATAGTTTCCTAGTTCTAGTCTTGCCTTGTACGCCAAGTCATGCCTTTCCATACTGGTCGCGGACTCCTACGTCGGTGCTTGGTTGGGCCAGTCGTGGGCCTGTCGTGGCTTCCCAGCGGGCCCTCTTTCTTCATATGCACCGGGTATCCTCATACGCAGGAGCCATGGGGTCATCCCCTCGTCAGTTGTCGAAGCCGCAAATCATTACGTCTGTAGACTCCAGGTCGTCCACCGTGAAATCGGCCCGCGTCAAACTCCGGAGAGGCAGGATGTTCATGGCAGACCCTGGGTCGACTAGGATCCTGCGAAGATGTGCGGCGCCGAAGTTACCTTCCACATAAAGTGGTCCGTTGTGGTCACCATCGTCTATGATCTTGTCCTCCTTGTCGAACGTGATCTCGTTCACGAACAAGGGGTTGGAGACGAGCCAATGTTTCTCCATGGACACCTCGTATAGTTCTGGAGCTTTAAGCGCCTTGGTTAGGGCTTCGCGAAGATCAGGCACCATCATGAGCGCATCATGCACACTCAAAAGTGCCGAGATCAGCTTGAGGTGGGCGACGATGTTGTAGTCGACCTCGTGTGACTTCAACTTATCTTGGACTTCATTTTTCTGTGCTTCTTCCTGCGGAGGTGCCTCCTTCGAGGCAGCCAGTTTGAGCGCCCTCGTTGGCTTGGCCTTCGGGGGGTCAGGTAGAACCTTACCCACTCAGAGGTTCATGTGCACCTCTTCAACTAGCGTGTCCTTCGACTTGCTATCTGCATGAAAAACCTCTAGCTCCTCAGGAGTTAGCACGTCTTCCGAATCAGTGCTAGTATTGTCGCTGTAGTCAAGAATGACATTGCAACTCTCGATGTTTGACGATGAACTAGCTCCTTCTTGCCCTTCCTCCTCGTCCTTTGATGGTGCCTGGCCCCAGCCGTGTGGTAGGAACTGTGCCAAAGTGGGTAGCAATCTCCCTGGTCGAGGGAAAGACTCATCTCCTTCTGAAAAAGGGACGAACCTAGGTGGAGGGTGACATTGACTTGGATCGTGTCACCTCAGAATTCTTGGAGCCACATGACCCAGTGAAGCTGGGTGAGGAGGTCGAGGTGGAAGGTTCCTCGGGTACGACCTTCGACGGACCATTCTCCAAGGCTCCTCCTTGCGAATGGCCAGGGTCGCCTCTCGATGAAGGGGAGGTGCTCGCGTGTTGGTGAGGATGAAGTCAGATTTTTGATCTTCAACTTGGGCGAAAGGCACCCAGGTTTTTTCCTGCTCCTTGTCTTGACTCGATGTAGACGATGACGTCATGCTCACCATGTTCACCGCATGGTAGTCTGGGTTGATGGTTTCCGGGTCCAAGTTGATCCTCTTTTCGACAATGGCTCTTTGGATCCATTCCTTGAAGGCGACGCAGTAGTCGATGAAATGGCCCACGTACCTGTGATATGGACAGAAAAGAGGTTTATCCGTCATCCTTACCTGATCAGGCCTCCGAGGTTCTGGTAAGTTCAAAGCTCGATGTTCCATTAGCTGATTGAACATGTCCTTGATGAGTTCGCAGCGGAAGATGTATTGCTTCTTGAGGAGCTCCTGAATTGAAGGGCGTTGTCTTCCTCCTGCCTGTTCACCTCTTGCTCCCAAGATGGGCATGTGGCCTTGTGGTGCAGATGAGAAGACCCTGGTGGTGTTTGCTTCGGCGGGTGCTTTCATCTTGCCACCGGTGTTGGCTTGCTTGGACGTCGCGGCGAATCTCTTGGAGGGGTCGAATGCGCTGGCATTCTTGTACAACTCCATTATCTGGGGCGACTTCTCAAACTCAAGCTTCATAGTTGGTAACGCTGTGCTCAGGGCACTAAAGGTTGTAGGCTCACTCCGGGAGACCTCGAGGGACCAATGATGTTGCATCCCATGGACGCTCATCTCAATGGCATCTTCAATGTGCATCTCCCTGGCGAGACACACGTAACTGCTGCATAAGCAGATGACGTATTCGTCGATGGACTCGTTTTGCCGTTGTCAAACTTGTGCCAGCTCGACGACGGAGAAATCTTTCTTCATAGCCCCGAAGTGCTTCTTGAAAATCTCCTTCATGCCTGCCCAACTTTCGATGGATCCAACTGGTAGACGGCTATCCCAATGGAAGGCAGGGCCGGTTAACAACCCTGAAAATTGTCGAAGTAGGAGTGAAGAGCTATTTGCCGTATCGCCACATGCTGCCTTGAAGTACGCCAAGTGCTCCCGTGCATCGCCAGTCCCATCGAATTGACGGAACTTTGGTGGGTGCCATCCTGCGGGAAATGACACCATGTCGTGCCATGCTTCATATGGCTTCTCCAAATCGCTCTCAGAAGTGCGAGGTGCTTGATTAATCGCCATTTGTTTCAACTTCTTGGCCACCATGTCTTCAACAATGTCGTGGTAGTCCTTGAGCACGCTTGCTTGGGGCACTGCGTTGGTGGAAACTGCATGGCTAATCCATGGACGAGCATGTGTGTTAGGGTCTTGGTGTGGGAGCACATCGTTAAGCAGCACCTCCACATGAGCGCCGCCCAGTAGCTCTTCTTCTTGTGGATCCACCACTCGTTGCGGTGCGGCTCGTGGGGGAGCGCCTCATGATCTCAATGAACTGGTCGAGCTTCGACGCCAACTGGTCGATCGTCCGACATTGGTCTTGAACCTATTCATCTAAAGAAGCTCCACGTGCTCCTGCATCTGCCGCGCCGTGGTCCTCGGCTTCAACATCATCTTCTCCAGCTACGCCACCATTATTCACCATGTGAACGGGAGCGGTGTGGATGTCTTCAACACCATCTTCGTAGTCCGACAAGACCGATGGAGCAAGCTCGTGGTATGGAGGGGAGTTCGGATGTCTCTCCAATGAAGGAGAGGAAGATGAGTCCGAGAAGCTATCTTCATCACCGAAGACGCCTTGGCGCTTTCTATCTCTAACGGAGCCATCTGTCACGCTTTGATGTGCGATGGACCTCAGACGCGTGTTGGCTCCTGGGAGGCTTGCAACTTGGTGTAGTTCCTCTGGATCTTCGGGGAGACGCGCCAAGATGTTGGTGTAGCGGCGTGGGGATAAGTCTCGGTGTCGCGATGTGCTTCCATCTGCCCTTGACCCTTTCCCTGCCGTCACGGGCAAGCATGGGGCCTTGGATCTCACTCCTTCTTGTGATGTTGATGAGCTCGTCTTGGATCCTACGTCCGCACCTTTGAACCATGCGCAAACATGGTTAAGGCGTGGTAGGAGGTTCTTCCGGAAGTCCGCCTTCGGGTCTGGCTGAATCTCTTCGTCTGAAGGGTAGCTGAAATCCCGGGTGACGCGAGGAGGTCGCCATCCATTACTTGACCCTTCGCTAGGCTGCACTCCCGGTTTGCTGCACAATGCAAGGTTCTTCTCAGTGGATTCCTTTGCCTTGTTAGCCTCCTACTGAAGTTTAGACACTCCATCTTGGCATTCTATTTGAGAGGGCACGAGAGGGGAATCTACATGAATTGTTGCATTGGGTTGAAGTGCAGTGCCTATAGTGGCATCCGCGGTAGCTTCATTGTTGGAGGAGACCGTAGGCTTGGTTACTTCAACGCCTTCCATAGGTGTGGCTGCCGGTGTCGCCGTTTCTTGATCCTTCACCGTGGATGGTGTCGCGTCCGCCTTTACCTGTTCATCATTTTTTCTTAGAAGGGATGATGATGGCGCCACATTGCCCTTTTGTTCTACGCCGCTTCTGGATGGCTTGCGTGGCTTCGGCGCCAAGCGGGTGAGCAGGTAGCCATACCGCTCATGCCGCTCCAAGTTGGGGGAGATGCGGAATCCAATCCTGTCATTTTCTTGAACGACACCATCATTAGGTCGCAATCGTACCTGGGTGTGTTGAAGCACTAACTCCTCGAGTTCCTTGTACATAACTTGGAGGTTCCTCCGTCGCCTATCCCGCTTGCGTTGGTTCTCCGTTGCAGCAACGCTGGACCGTGGTGGAATTGGTGGAGTAGGTAGAAGTGGTGGTGCAGGGCGCCACATGGATGAAGAAGTCCTGTCCATCATCACCTGCAGTTGGGGTCGATCTCCCTAGCTTGAAGGGGATGAGTGTCGTGGTGGAAGGGTTGGACGCGGAGATTCCTGTGGTCGCCACTATTGAGTGGGCCGATGGTTCCTTTCATCGTCTTGATGTCTTTCCCATTGGTTCCAACGTGGGAGCATGTTAGGATGCCCCCGTTGCTGGAAGTGTCGAGTTAGTGAAGATTGTCGTCGGGGCGCCAAAGTATGACGCTCATGTTTAGGGCGATGACTTGGTACATGGCGCCTCGTCCTTTCTGCAGCTTGTGTAGAGGTCAGTCTCGCCGTTGCGGGGTTGTGAAGACGCCTCTGGATGTTGTTCATCTGTTCTCGAAGTTGACGAAGTTCTTGCCGTAGGTCTTCATCACGCGTAGCGGGTGCTTCATGGCGAAGCGTGGAAAACCTGTTGTTGTTGGAGAGCGGCCCCCACCCATTGCCGAGGTGTGGAGGCATGGTGCCCACGTGCCCCGTCGAGCATCTTCAAGGTTGATGGAGATCGTAGGGCCTGGTAGAACAGGCACTTTGTATGAGCGCCGCTTCCATAACTCGTTCATGATGGATTTCCGCACCAACTGCTTGAACTTATACGACTCGTATACCCACTCATCGGGGAACAAGTCATAGAGAGGTGTCCTGGTGCTCCGGTAGGTGAACACCTTATCAGCTAAGTCCCTTGGCCGAGAAACTAGTCCTCCTCCGGCACCATGCTCTGAGAAATGCGGGAGGTTATCTGTTGGTGGAGTAATTGTACCTTGCGATACTTCCTCCTATAGTTACGTAGCAGATGCGGGCTTTCGGACAAACGTGCGTTCTCCATGAGCCTCCGCAAATTGTCGGAGATGGCCTCCAAGCCTTCGAGAAGCTCGACTTCGGTGCGCCGCGGTGTTGGTGCTGGCGGCTCCGAGCGTAGAGTCGGGGTAGGGGGTTTGAAGGTTCGTCGCGCCTGCCCTCTTGCTGGCTTCCTTGACTCAAAGGCGTTGAGCTGCCTCCAAGTATCCTTTCATGTCCACCCTTGTTGACTCCTTCAACAGGGCGCACGCCTCGAGCATTAGCTCACGGATCTCCTTCTTGAACTTGGCAGCTTCTCTCCTTTGTGCCTTCCTTGACTGCACAGTTTGGAACTGCGCAGGCTCCTGGGCTTGGTGCATGTGGAGTTTGTCGCCAAGCTCGATGACGACCATGGGCGGCATGGATCCAAACTGAATCAACACCGGCTCCGAGTTGCTGCCACGGGAGAGTCCACCTGCATGAAAGGGATCTGGATAAGCGGAAGTCCTCGGAGATACCTTGTCATGCAGCATGCTATGAAGATTGGGAGACGAGAGAATATGATTCCTACGACCACAGCGAAGCAGAGATCGGAGGAGAACCAGGTCCCACCGGGCGTGCCAATTTGTTTGACACGAGAAAAATCTAGGCCTCTGTGGAAAAGGGAAGAGGGGAGTGAATTTCTCTCATGCGCTGGGAAAAAAGAAAATAAAGTGTGTGGGCGTGCCAATGTACTGTAGTATACAAATAAAGTAGATAGGGAAACAAGTATTTTCATTAATCTCTTTTGAGAAATAAAATTACAAGATCCCATGATAGATATGCGCTCCGTGGCCTACTAGCGCGGCCAACTTGACAATGGCGATGTGTGATATCCTGGTTTCCAGGGTCTCGAAAGACTCCCGGTTAATTACTCTCGCGGGTTACGCCATGAGAAACCTCCAATTAAGCCGTGTGGTCATCTTCGTCATCTCCGCTTCGCATTCTCCATGCATATGATGATGATGGTGTGTGTGGGCAGCGACAGAGCCCGTGTCCTCGTCGGTACACGCGCCTCTAAGAACGTGGCTTTTGCACTAGCCACGCCTGCCCTCGCCGTCGTGCCTCGTCGGTCTTGGCGACGTTGATGTAGTGGTTGGGGTATACATAGCATGGTCCTGCTAAGCTTGGACTTGTTGACGACGTAATTGCTTCGTCGGGGTATGCAAGGGGTACACCTCGCGGGAGTAACTTCTACGTGGAGATCGGCGTCGATATAAAACCGACGCAGTTGTACACATCGACATGACCAGCGTGGTCGATGCCTTGACTCGACCGAATGCCGAGTTCACGGCAGTTGGCATAGTCAAGGGATCGTCTCACGAGTTGGTGGAGGAGCATGATTGCCGTGGAAGTCGCGTCGTCGCGCGTTGGTGCTACGCCAAAAGGGTGACCTGTGCGCCGGCGACATCAAGGACCTGTACGTCGTAAACCTGTACGACACGATGCGTGCCTCGTGTCAGCGAGAAGCCGAGTATACGATGGTTTGCTGAGACATGGGCGCCGTTTCCCAAGGTCAACGAAAGGGGATTTCATAGATGCTACATCGGATTGGACTGGTGCTACACTAAAGGGTGACCTGTACACTGGCGACGCCATGAACCTGTACGCCGAGACCTGCGCGCCAAAGACATGTACGCTATGGACCTGTACGACATGGTGCGCGGCTTGTGTCAGCTAGACGACGAGTATACGGTGGTTTGCTGAGACACGGGCGCCGCTTCCCGAGGTCGATGAAAGGGGGTATCATAGAGGCGACATTGGCTTGGACTGGTGCTACGCCAAAGGGCGACATGTACACCGGCGATGCCATGAACCTATACGCCGAGACTTGCGCGCCAAAGACATGTACGCCATGGACATGTTCGCCGATGATCTGTTTATCGAAGTTCGTCGAGGATCTGTTCGCCGACCTTTACGCCAACATGTTTGAGAACCGAAGGAGATAGTGGCCGGGCTACGTTGTGGACGAGCTCCGAGTCGCCGGTCTCCATGGCGGCGGCATGACGACGACGTTGACAGCGGGCAGCACGTGGGCCAGCTACGGGTTGGTGGCTTACGTGGCGACGACGTGGCGATGACGTTGACGGCAGGCAGCGCATGGGCGAGCTCCGGGTCGTCGTCCTTCATGGTGCCAACTTGGTGGAGTAGATCGTGAGCGACGTCGTAGCGATGGGCACCACGTCTTCTTGATGGAGTGGACGGCGGGCAGCGACACATCGAAGGGCTCCACCTCCTCGTCCTCCTCGGTGGCGACATGTTGCATTAGACGACGGATGTGGTGACGATGTCGACGGTGGGCAGCACGCCGGCGAACTCTGGGTCGCCGGCCTCCATGGCGCCAAGGTGATGAAGTTGGTGGCGGTCGGCGCGCTCCATGTCGCGGTCCTCCATGGTGCAGATGTGACGAAGTCGGCGGGCAGTACATCGGCTAGCTCCATACCGTCTGCGTCCGTGGCACCGGCTCGATGAAGTCTTCCTCCATGGCATCGAAAAGTTGATGTCGTCTCCCGACTTCATCACCGATGCCGGTCCGATCATAACGGCGTATTCTCCTATTTGTGCATATGCATGCCGTATGCGAGGTGGAAGGAAAACAGAAGATGAGTTAGATCGATGTTTTACCCTCCGGAAAAGTGAGTTTTGCGTCCATGTCGTCCCTGTACGCCGAGCTCCCTGTACGCCGGCCTTCTCTTCTCTCCGGACACCAGCTCGGGAGTGCCGGCGTTCCGATCTCTGCCTTCGTGGAGAAGTCAAACCCTTCTATCCTGGCTTGTACCTGCGCTGCATATAGGGTTGTGGGTTGTGGGGCTGGACGGATTCTCCGACGTGGAACTTGTGTGGGTTTCTACGTGGATGGATGTATCTTGGCTGGGTGTCAGGTTTTACGTGGTGGGAGTTGTGTATTCGTCCGGATGGATGGGTGTGAGTTGTACGTGTGTAACGACCCGATTCACTAAAGAATCCAAGTCTCTGTGCATTCTGTGCTAGTCCCTGGATCAATAGCTAGCACACACAGTACATGATGTAATATCAAGAATAAACCACATGTCATATATATTACATCGAAGATCCAGTATTACAATAAAGCATACCTGCATAGCTCAAGGCTAGCTTACAAATAAAATACAGCGGAAAACAATATAAGCTTCGTGGCGTCCATCAACTCCACCGGCAAGTTGAGTATAGACATCGTAACCCTACATCGCATCACTTACTCGTTGTATACAATCCTGCAACACCGAAGGTTACAGCCCGACAACGGGTCAGTACATCTGATTTGTACGGCAAGTCACACGAAAAAGTATATACCAGACCTACATATACATGCAAGGATAAGTCAAAGGAAAGGCTTATGGTTTAGTTTTGCAGAAAGCTAGTTTTTCCCTTACATACTACAACTAATCAAATTTTAATTTATCTTGCTAGTCCTAAGTATGGGTGAATCGGGCTACACCAATTCCAACCATCCCTTTATTAAAAGTTCCCACTCAAATTCTTATTAAGGTGAATTATCTGTCAAGACCATCCAACAAGAATAATGCCCAGTTGCTCAAAGTTGTCCGTAACCGTGGACACGGCTAATCATGATCAGTTTTTACACTCTGCAGAGGTTTGTACACTTTCCCCACTGGACTCAACCCGAAGATTGAGACATAGTCTTTCAGAAGAGTTTGCCTCCACCCTTTGGTAGCCGGTACACCTATCATATCTACATCAGCTAGCTACCAGGGCCAGGTTCCCCACAACTTACTCATCTAAGCCAGAGCCCATATAGCCAGTGGTTGTACATGGAAGCTACTAGTCACACTGTCTGCCCGATCTTTTTGAGCCTGGACGGCGCCCATTGCGTCAGAGGGTACTCGCCATGACGCACCTGGTTCACCACCAAAACAACCATTCGGGAAGCATTTAGCCCTGGTCCCTCCTTATCCAAGACACGAGCCCCAGGATGCCTTCCGTGCCCGTCCAGAGGTGATTTCTATTTAAGTTTGCTAGTCCAGTCATTAGTTCTCACATAGCTCAATGATAACTCAACCAATCCCCGTCTACAAAGCAATAGCAGTATATAACAACCACGATCTTAGGGCGACAATGAAATACAAGGTCAGAACATATGGCTATCCTACTAGGTTTAAATCATAACTAATATATAGTCCTACACATGCATAGAGTGATAATTTGCTACATGCATAATACAAAATATAGGTTGAGGTATGGTCAAAGTGTAACTTGTCTTTTCCATTTGGTGAAGTTCTTCGCTCTCACGGTCCAGTCAACTCTATTCGTCACACTCCGAGAATCTATCGCAACGAAGGAACTCAAATAAGCAATCACACCATAAGGACAAAACAAAAGATCAACAAAACAACCACAAAGGTTTTAGCAACAAAAGAAAATCTTTGAAGTGCAGATGTGTCGATGTGCTCGAAGGTGATCGGTGGAGGGGAACTCGAGAGAGTCAACAGATAAAGATTCATCGGTAAGGAATTGTGATCATGGACATATGAATTCAAGGCGAATATCATGCCCACATGACAAGTGTGTGAATCTTACCGATAACATGTCTCAAGTGATCCGATATGCAAAAAGAATCACGTGAAACGGAATACTACAACGCAGGTCATAGCAAGTGCAAAATTGAATTGAATTTGAACTTAAACAAATCAACAAACATTTGAATTTTTGTTTACACATGCTATGAAAAGAAAGTACATGGAACGAGTGATCCAACGCAAAAAGAATCACTCGATTTGGATCAACGGTTTAAAAGATACGGCCACCGGAATTTGAATTTGAACTTGAAATAAATTCAAATTCAAAAGTATGCAAAGTGTGCAAAAATTTATACCATGGTAAATTACAGAACAATATAAGCGCGTAGGAAAAAGTTTCACCTCGATCCGACGCACGGTGTAGAAGATATTGCACGTACGGCGCCGGGGTCTTTTCTGCCAAAAGGAATGATCCGCGAATAATTGTTTTTTCTGAAAAATCAATCGGGTCCATGCGGGGCAGTTGACCAGATCTGGCCGGTTTGACTCCGGCGAGGCGGCTCGGTGGCGGCTTTGCTCCGGCGAGGGCTCGTGGAGGTGCGACGGCAGCCGGCGGGGTGGCGGCCGACGACGGCTCGCGTGTAGGTGCGCGGGGCGGCGTGTGCGGCGGGGCACGGCTGCGCAGCCCGCGGTGGCGGCGACCACCGGTGCGGGGCGGCGCTCTCCGGAGAGGCGGCCGGCCCGGGGAGCGCGGCGGCTGCGGGGTCCGGCGTGCGGCGGCGCGAGACTCCGGCGGCGGGGTCGGCCGGTGGAGGCGAGACGGCCCGGCGGCGGAATTTTTCTAGGGTTTTCAGAAAAAACGAAAAATAGGAAAAAGAGAAAAGATTTTTCTGAATTTTATTTATAGGCAGAGAGAGAAAAAAAAACGAATCGGATGCGACTTGGGCTCTAGTTGCGCCCGCGGCGAGAAAGAATTTCTGGGCCGGCTACGGATTTTTCTTTTTATTTAAAGTCACAAACTTCAAACAATTGTAGAAAAATAATTACTCATCGGAAAAATGTGAAATAAATTTCTAAATTCATCAAATAATACAAATAAATTTATTTAATGAATACATTTTTCAAAAAGGAAAATAAAAATAAAACATTTTCTAAATGCTTTATTTAAATATGAAATACTTTTCATAAATCAAATACAATCCAATAACTTATTAAAAATATTTTTATTTGGTCAAAAGCATTGACAAACCATTTCTAAATAATAAAATGTAAATTTTAAAATTGTCACACCAATAAATAATTTGGTAAAATAAAAATATCCCATTGAAATACATTTTCAACTCTTTTAAAATATTTAATAAATCATTTCAATGAAATAAAAACTCTCTTAGCATTATAAAATCCACAAAATAATTTTAGAGTTATTTATAATACTCATAATAAATTTTAAAAACTTTAAAGTAATATTCGAAATATTTTTCAACTTTATTAAAAAGGGGATAAGTCATTATATATCCTCTCAAATGAATTTCCTTGAGTTGAAAAATGTTTTGAATATTCAGAAGAAATCCAATAATGATTTAAAACATTTTCCAACCTTTTAATATGTTGATTGAGTCATATTACCTTCTCTCATTTTGTTTTGTTGGTTTTGTTTTAAATAATAAATTCCAAAAACACCAATTATAAATATTAGGGTAAGTCCTTTTATTCCCTCTCATTTTATTATTCAATAAACTCCAAAAGTTTTAAATCTACTGGAAATCAATCACGCCAAGCAAACAATCAATATCTATTTAATTTATTAACAGTCCAAAATTCAGAGAATTTTGGGATGTTACAACGTGGCCCCTGGATGGATTGGTTTGAGTATATATAAGCGCTGCGAGACGCGGAGCAGCCGTTGAGCAGGTCCGATCTTTGTGGAGAGATATGGATGTCGCGTGAAGCGAACGCGGAGCGATCGTTTGGTTGTTCTGATCTTTCAGCAGCTGACCGGAGTTATCTCATGGGAACGATGCTTATCCCTAGTTGTATGGCTGCAGCGACGTAGGTTGTTGTAGCCGTCCTGAATCTTCTTGGTCGTTTGGAGCAAATGAGTGTCGAGCCTTGACCCCTCGTTCAAGTTGGCAATATGTGGTACACGGCGTGCCTGCAAAATAACAAAAATGCTAGACTCACGGAGTGGGTATTATGGACTCATTCCTTAATTATACTAGATGATACCCCGCGCCTTGCTGCAGGAATTGTTGCTCTATATTTCAACAAAATTTAATTATGTAAATTTTAAATATTTAGATTAATAACAAACGAACCAAAAAATTTAAAGCATACAATTTATTATATTTGATTATGTTTAGTTATTTTTTTTAATATAAGTATAATAACAGAGTGAAAAATATTTTTCCATGCATGGTCGTATGTTGGGGTGGTTCTTATCCTATCCTTAATTATGTGGTGATGTGGCATGCTTGTATGTTGAGATAAATAAGTTAATGGAGATCAAGGGAATTGGTCGTCTAATATTTCAACAAAATTTAATTACGTGAATTTTAAATATTTAGATTAATAACAAATGGATCAAAAATTGAAAAACACATACAACTTACTATATTTAATTGTGTATATTTATAAATTATTTTTTAAATATAAGTATAGTAAGCGAATGAAAAATATGTTTTCCATGCATGCATGGTTGCATGTGGTGGTGGGTTTTATCTCAAGCATGGTTGCATGTTGAGGTGAACCATCCCAATCATAATTGTGTGGTGATGTGGGATGCTTGCATGTTGAGATAGAAAAGATAGTGGGGATGATCTATTATAGTATTATAGATTCAATGCCCCCTGAATTTAACCTGAGGGGGCCCATCCTTTTCCATTAGCCCAATTAAATCCAGTCAAACACTAATGAGCCCATAAAACCCTGTGTGTGTAGCAAAGCTCGCAAAATAAACATAAAAGAACACACCATGTACGAACGGGTAATGCACCGATGAGTATTTGAATACATACGCTTACTTGCCTGGCCACGCCGGTATTCATATACGCGTATTGTGTATTGCCCGCTGGTTTGCCGGAGATACGTATTTATAACTATTACCTATGTGCATGTCATAGATGTAGACTTGACCTTCAAAATAGTGTGTACGCATATAAAAAACTTGAGCTACATGCATGTGTAACGCTACACCACAGACCCTCTAGTGTAAGTATAAAACCAGTTTTTGTACCCCCCAACGATAGACTGGCCATGCGTACACGTATGAAATGAGGGATCTGAATGTCAAGTACTCCCTCTGATCCATAATAAGTGTCGCTCATTTTGTATTAAGCTAGTACAAATTTTATACTAGATGAGCGACACTTATTATGAATCGGAGGGAGTGCACTGTATTTGCCCCCCTAATCTTGAACGACAAACATTAACGTTTTTTTTTGAGGCAACCCCACGTCCATTATATTAATACTCACAATGTTTACAGGGACGAAAGGTAGGTCACCGGGATGGCCGAACCACACATGTCGGCCCGGTCCCAGTGAAAGACAATGCTTAGCTAGACTATGAGCTTTATAGTTCGAGCTCCTTCTCTCAAAAATTATGTTGCAAAAATTAAAATTCTTCATACGGTCTATTATTTCATGTAAGATTGCTGCATAGCGTGGAGCACTCCTCTTCTGGATATCATCAACAACTGTCTTGCAATCAGAAGCAATGTGGATTGAGTCCTCGTTGAGATCAACTGCCAGGTTCAAGGCTTCCCGGATAGCCATTGCTTCTAAGGTAGGAGGGTCTGTGATGTACTTGAAGATCATGGCAGATGCTCCTAGGAAAGTTCCATCGCTCTGTCTGCAAACAACTCCGACTAAGCCAAAACCTCCGGACTGGCATACACCGGCGTCGACATTGATTTTAACCAGCCCTCCAGGGGGTGGGATCCAGGCTGCAGATCTGGGAAGCCGTATCCCCGGAGATGGAGGAGTCCTCGGCTTCGTCTCCCTCACATCAGCCAGATAAGATCTGATGAAAGCATGTGTGGCCATAGGACTTTGAAAGATGTCCTCATGGATAGCTTTTCTTCTGGCAGCCCATATTGCCCACAACATCACTGCCATTTGCACAAAATCATCACTAGGCAACAACTCCGGCATCAAGAATAGCCAATGCTTGGCATCCGAGTGTCTAGACTGGCACATAGTTTCTTCAAGTTCATCAGGCATGAGGGCCCAGACACACCGAGACATTGTACATTCTAACAAGCTGTGGCGCCAACTATCTTCCATCCCACAGAGGCTGCAAGCACTCGAGGTTGCCATGTTACGGTGATGAAGAAGGTCATACATTGGGATCGACTGATGGGCAAGTCTCCACAGGAAATTTTTCAGTTTCGACGGTACAGCCGTTTTCCAAAGCATAGACCAACCCTCCGAGTCAGAGTTAGACGACTCAAGTACTCCATCCAGCCATCTCTCCCGGCTGCGCTTCGTCTCAGCAAAAAGTTTGTACGCTGATCGAACAGAGAACTTTCCTGATCGTTCGCCCTCCCATGCCTAGGAATCATGGACTCTCGAGGTGCTAAGAGGAATAGACAGAATTGCCTCAGCGTCCGTCGGGATAAAAGTAGCTCTGATTAACTCCTCTTTCCATGCTGCATTGGAAACATCAATGAGATCGGCTACTAGTTGGGGAGGATTTGCAGTCAGGGAGGTCATCGGTTGTTTCAGATTATCTCTTGGTATCCACTGATCAGTCCAGATACTAGTCGAAGATCCGTCTCCTACCTGCCTGATCAAACCTTGGCAAAGCATGTCTCTTCCATCAAGCACAGATCTCCACAATTGCGATGGGTGATTACCCAGCTCAGCCTCCAGGATACTTGTGTTGGGGAAGTAGATAGACTTTAGGATTCTAGAGCTAAGAGATAGTGGTTCTGTTAGGATCCTCCAAGCTTGACGCGCCAGAAGTGCCAAGTTGAAGAGCTCCATGTCCCGAAAACCCAGCCCTCCAAGATGTTTTGGCTGTGTCATGGAGTCCCATGATACCCATGCTGGCTTCCTCTTTCCCCCCTTCCTACCCCAGTAAAACTAGCGTATAATCGAGGTGATATTCTCGCGGAGACCCCGTGGCAATCGTAAGCAGGCCATCGAGTAGACAGGTATAGACTGGGCTACTAATTTTATGAGTACTTCTTTCCGTCCGCAAGACAAGAGTTTCTCCAGCCAGCCTTTGACTTCCCCCATACTCTATCACGAAGATATTTGAAAGTTCCATTTTTATTCTGCCCAATGTCAGTTGCATGCCCAAATATCTGTCAGAGAGGCTCTCGTTTTGCACCTGCAGTACAAGTTTGATGCTTTCCCTGGTAGTCTCGGAGCACCCCTTGCTGAAGAAAATCGAGGACTTCTCGCGATTGATTCTCTGGCCTGATGCATTGCAGTATTGGGCAAGAAGGTTTGATACACTCGTGGCTCCCTCTAGACTTGACTTGAAAAGCAGCAGGCTGTCATCAGCGAAGAAAAGGTGGTTTACAACCGGAGCTGTAGGTGCCACCTTAACTCCACTCAACTGAGATGACCAAGAACTAGACTTTAGTAGGCACGAAAGGCCCTCCGCTGCTAACAAGAACAAGTAGGGGGAGATAGGATCTCCCTTCCAAATCCCTCTACTTGGTTTGAATTTCTCCAGTTTTTCACCATTGAAGAGCACCGAGAAAGATACCGAAGAAACCATATTCATAACAATTCTGACCCAAGGATGTGAAAAACCTAGCTTCAACATGATGGCTTCAAGGTAACTCCACTCCAGCCTATCATAGGCTTTCATCATATCCAGCTTTAGAGCACATACACCATTCACCTTTGATCTGTTCCTCTTCATAAAACGCAAACACTCATATGCACAAATAATATTGTCAGTTATCTGGCGCCCCGGGACAAAGGCATATTTCTCTTCAGATATAATGTCAGGTAGCAAAATTTTGAGCCTGTTTGCAACTACCTTGGATGCAATCTTGTAAATGACGTTACAGAGGCTAATTGGCCTGAACTGGGAGAGGTGTTCTGGGCTAGCCACCTTTGGGATGAGGACTAGAACCGTTTCGTTTATAACTTCACGGCTATCTTCACCTCTCACAATTCTAAGCACCACCTCTGTGATCTCTTTGCCACACAAACTCCAGTGCCTCTGGTAGAAATGTGCCGGGAAGCCGTCGGGGCCTGGCGCTTTCGTCGGGAACATCTGAAGAAGAGCGGTCTTAACTTCATCCTCAGTATACGGCGCTAGCAGGGAAGCATTCATGTCAGCTGTGACTTTTACGGGCACATGCTGCAAAACCCTTTCAAGATCTGCAATGCCTTCTGAAGAATAGATATTCTCATAGAACTCCCATGCCATGTTCTTTAGTTCTCCCATGTCCTCGGTATTCACCCCTAGGGAATTCTTGAGAGCTCTAATCATGTTATTTTTTCGCCTTAGGCTAGCCCGAAGATGGAAGAATTTAGTGTTCTTATCTCCCGAAGACAGCCACTCCGCTCTAGATCTTTGCCGCCACATGATTCCTTCTCTATGGTAGACCTCAATCAAACTCTCATTGGTTTTTATCTCCTCTTGTGATGGATCTATTCTATTTGGATAATTGCGAAGAACCTCCAAACGGAGAACCAGAGTCTTGATCTCCTTTCGAACGGAACCAAAGGTGCTTCTATTCCACTCCTGGAGGTCCCGAGAGACCATCCTTAACTTCTCATACAGATCTTGGACCCTAGATGCATTACCCGTTTTTTCCCATAGATCTGAGATGTTCTCATTCCACTCCTCATGGTTTTCCCACATCATCTCGTATCTAAACTCCCGTTTCCTTGGATTTGCAGGTTCATCGGAGGAGTATCTTGCAAGAATGGGACAGTGATCGGATGTAGCTGCCGTTAGGTGTTCCACTCGGGAGAGCGGGAACCGAGTAACCCAGTCTGCAGATGCTAGAGCCCTATCCAGTCTGGCTTTAGTATAGGAGCCTCTAGAAACCTTCTTCTCAAAAGTCCACATATTCCCCGAGTAACCCAAGTCCAGAAGCATGCACACGTCCACCGCATCTCTAAATCCCTGGATCTGAGCGTTGCTTCTTTGTCCCACTCCAATATGTTCATATGGACGTAGGACTTCATTAAAATCTCCCATACATAGCCATGGAAGCGAGCTGGCATTGCTTATATCTTTCAAAATATCCCATGCTTGATAACGCAAGTGGGTTTGGGATTCCCCATAGAAAGCCGTGAAACGCCACGGGTCCCCCCCATTCTCAGAGATCGAGCAGTCCAAATGATACACAGACGAACCCAACACATCCACAATTGTTCCATTATTCCAAAAAAGGCCTATGCCCCCGCTTCGGCCCTGGCTATCAATAGCCCGACCCTTATCAAAACCCAAAGTATTAGCTAAAGCTTCTACCCTATTCCCTTTAATTTGCGTCTCCATGATACAAAGCAGGGTAGGGGCAAATTTCCTCGCGAGTTCGCGAAGTTCTCGGACTGTCGCGGCTCTGCCCGCACCGCGATAGTTCCAGCACAAGGCACTCATTGGGCCTGGCGGCGCTCCTCTTCGGAGCCCGCCAATTTTGCCAAGTATTTGGGGGTTTGTCACGTTCCTCGTCCTGTCCTGTGCTAGTGTTGCTTTCTATCTCTTTGGGTCTTGTTTTCCGCTGGGGCTCGGGCGGGACTGAAGGTGGGGGTGGGAGAACATGCGCTGTTGCAATTGGTGTAGCTCCAGCTCCCTCAATCCCCTGCATATGGCGACCTCATTTGCTGGCCTCTTTTTGATGGGGTCATCGGCATCTTCCATGAGATCATCATCATTTGCTTGCTCTGAGCCGGGTATTTCAGATATTCCAGAATTTGCTTGAGGTGTGGCACTTCCTCTTCCACGGCCACGACTAGCACGGCCACCTCCCCTCTGCGAGTTCGCCCCCGGACCTCTACCTAGTGGAATGAACCAAGATGCTCTCAAATATTTAAAAACAAGGGCAGATGGAGGGTGAACGCCGTCCCCATGTTCTTTGAAAGTGTGTCCCAGGTAACCACAAACAACACACCAGTCAGGGAGACGCTCGTATTTAACTCTATAAATCTATCTCTTGCCTTCCTTGATCAAAGAGACGTGGTTATTCAACGGCTTGCGGACGTTGATTTTCACTTAACTCTGAAAACGTTTCCGGCGAAGTCCTGAGACTTCGGTTCCGCAAAGATGAACCCCCCACTTTTGAAGCGAGAGATTTTAGAAGTGGGACAAAACCATCGGGTACATCATGAATCTAGATCCATATCTCCAAGAAGTCCAGATTAACCGCAGAGGGCTGGACGAGACCATCATAGGGAGCCAAGATCACTGCATCTCCACGAAAATGCCACGGGCCGTTCTCCATAACTCTCTCCCAGTCACCCAAGCAATTGAATTGGAGCGTGTATAGATTATCCTCAAGAGGACGGATATTCACTTCTTTTGCCAGATTCCATGCAGCACACATATTCTTGAAGAACCAGAACTGGCTATACCCTCTTTCAACATGAACCCTGGCCACTGCCATCCACCTTGCCGGCTCCACTTGCGCAATGTTTTCCTCCTCGAAGACAACATCGTTTATATCATCTTCCTTAATTCCCAACTCCTTCATCATGGCCGCAACGTGCTTGTCTGATCCGGAAGCGCCACCAGCCATCTTGAATCTCCTTGCCTGATGTTATAGATTGAAACACCAGACCCTCCAGAAACCCTAAACTTCACCCCCACCTCACTCCATCGCCGCGGGTAGGGAGGAACAAGTCCCCCCTAGGCCGACAGGGAAGGAGAGAAAGGTATAGTGGGGACGATCGGGGATGAGAATCTCAACGCCGGCAGAACACTGTCGAGAGGATGAGAAACCCTAATCGCCTCAGGAGAGACGAAAGGAAAACTGACAAACATCAACGTGTGTTACCACCTCCTGTTGTAAGAAAGGACCATGTGAGATTGAAAAGCCCACTAGGCCACTAGGGCATCTGATGGGAATTTGCCATTATTTTGCTGGATTTCCCGTATAATATGTAATTAGGGTATGATTTAGCCGGACTCTCGCATCGCAACCGTTTTGGACTTTTATTTTCACGCCTTTGTCCTTTCCGGCTTGCCGCCCGCTCGCCTCCCTCTGTAGTATTGATCCGGTCCCAGCGTTCAGCGGCGGTCGACTGCACAACGCAACCTGCTGCTACCCTGCACGCCTTAATTCTTCTTCTTCTTCTTCCGGCAGTCCAGCTTTTCAAGCCTCCAAGCTACGAACAAGGAAAGGTTTTACACATCGAACTACCTACTTAATCTTCCTGTTCTTTGTGTCGAATTGATACATCAGTTTTTTTATGTTTTGTTTGTGTGATTTCTTTGATTTATGACAGTATGGTTCTTTGAAGAATTCCTACTTTGACATGTTTAGATATTATCATGACTGTGATGCAGATTCATAAGTAGTAGTTCCTGTTTATGATGCAATTTTTTTTAAGTCAAACTTATTCAGAGTGCTACACGTCTCAAAATAAATTTACATGGAAAAGAAATTAGTAGCTAAGATATTTTTTGATAAAATTATCGACATTTTTGATCTTATTGGCAGTCCCAGGGATCAATTTAAACTTATGAAAACATAACGATGTTCTTCTGTCGCCGAAGCAAAACCTGGTTCTATACGATTATTTTTGTATTCGATATTTTTGTCTACTGACTTGGCCCCCCTATACCTAAATCCTGGCTTCGCCCCTGCATGCAAGCACCTAAAATTAATCCAAAGATGGCTTACTATCCAACCTGCACAAAAAGGATAATTTTCAAAATAATACCAACAAAAATACGTCGAACAAGGGGTAAAACATCGATGCTTGTGACTACACGTTACAAGGATTTCTTACGCTAGATGATACCCCGCGCGTTGCTGCGGAAACTGTTAACAAATAATTTAATTTTTAAAATATGTTTTTTAATAAAACATAGATAATTTTATTATATATTCTTTTTTGAAAGAAATTTTCTTTAGAGTAAAATCTACAAAAATTTTGATGAAAAATCCAAAAATGAGTGTGATTTTTTATTAATTTATTACCTTGACAATATATCAGCGAGATAATGAGAGACAAAAACAACGCTGAGTAGAGACAGCGGAGATGTCACCCTTGGTTAACCCAAAACAATGGTAGCAACTACATATGTGCATTCATAAAAAAAATTGCATAGAAAAATAAAATGCGAGGTAACTCATAATTGGATTTTTTAATTAAAAAGTCGCTTATAAATCATAAGGCTGAGTGCTGTAACAGCCCGGGATTTTCACCCAAATTAATTTTTGTTTGTTTGTTGCACTATTTTGTTGATTGTTGTAATTGTTTGCAGTATTTGCTTCGCCGGATTATTAGTCGGTGAATATTCTCCCCCTCTTTCTCGTACCGGCATGCGTGACTAAACCTTTTTCCCAAACGGCACACGACCTTTGCGACCCCGGGTTCACCCGAGCACGTCGCAACTTCCGGCACAAGACCAGCCATCGCTATCGGAACGAAAAACCCCATTGGATAATTAAAGGGATTATTTTTTGGGGCACCGGAAAATATTCTCGAAACAATATCGAAGTGAGGTATGACTGACGGGCTCGCCACGCTGAGCGTGTGGTTCGAGATTTCGACCGAATCGGAGGTCGTATGCACTCCCGGTGGTCAGAAACGTGGAGTACCGGACGCGAGAGAGAAAACCCGAGGGGCTTTTGCGTAAACCTGCCATCCAAGCCAGCCTATATAAAGACCACCACTCTCACTAGCCTTTGTAGGGGTTCCCCCTTGTAAAAATTGCAGCCACCCACCTCCACTTTCTCAGATCTGCCCAAAAACACCCCCAAATTCGAAACCCCACCCCAGATCTAAAAACCCTAACTCCCAACCATTTCTGGCCGTCATATCGCCAGATCTGAGGCTCAGAATGAGCCACGTAATCCCAAACCTCTCTCCCAGCCAACCCGGGCCCCGCAGGGGCCGAGATCCGTTATCACCGCCGCCGCGGGCCCGCTAGGGCCTCGCGCGCGCGCCGCCTCCGCCCGAGCTTCCCCGTGGAAGCCGCCGCCGCCCCAACTCTGGCGAGGCCATGGCTTGCCGCTGCCGTCGTCCGCGCGCCGCTCCGGTGAGAGCCCTGGCCGCGCCGCCCCGCTCTCTCCTTGCTCACCTCACCGCTTCCCCTCTCTGCCGCATGCCGCATCCGCCACGGGCGCCGCCGTGCCGCCGCCGCCATGGGTGCCCTCGGCCCGAGTTGCCGCCGTCCTTCGTCGTTGCCGCCTCGCGCGAAGCGCGCCACCGCCGACCTCGCCGCATCCGGATCCGCGCCGCCGCGCCTCGATCAGGAGCCTCCCCGTCGCCGCGTCACCGTTCGGGGGAGTAGACGCGCCGCCGCACCTGAAGCCGCCGCCGCTGGCCAAGCTTCGATCCAGGAGGGATCGGGCGGAGCCGCAGTTGGGCCGGCCTCGCCCAGTGGCCCGTCAACCGCCGTGGGCCGCGCGCCCCTCGGCCCAGCCCGCACCGCCTAGCCGCTGCCATCTGTCGCCTAGGGTGACAGCGGCCTAACCGTCGCCCACCTCCGCCTCATGGGCCGGCCCAATGTAAGACTTTTTCCCCCTCTGCTAATTTGGCCAAGTCCTTATTTTTATTGCTACTGTTACTGTTTTACGACGTAGTTTGCGACTAATTCGTAGCCCGAATCACGATGCTCCCAAAATGAATCATGTTGCCTGTGATGTGCTCTAACTTTCATATTTTGTGAGTTTTTTGATTTGAGGTTGTTTAAATGTAGTTATTGTGTGCTGAACAGGGCTTGCCCTCGTTAATTGGTGCTAAACTGCTGAAAGCTGTTATTTTGTATCAACTTCGGGCGACGTTTGTGTCGCGACCATTTATCGGAATTGAGTGATTCTTGTTGCATACTGTTAAGTATCATGTCTACTTCAGTTATATGCTTTCACTTGTCATGTTGGCCTGCTGCATGTTGATTGAATCTTCATCCAAAGTAGCTACCTTACTGTTAGTGTGCTGCTATTAACGTAAGATGCAAACTTTGCTGCCCTATATCTTTTTAACCTTGCATCCTATTGAGCATTGCAATATGTCATTTTGATCTATGCCATGTATACTTTCATTATTTGTATTGCATTGTCATGTTTGCATTCCTAGTCATAGTTACATTCAGCTCCAAAGTTGCTATTCTGCTGTTTTCGACAGCCACCTCTGTTTTTCACTAAGTCTGTAACTTTCCGAAGCCATGTTGCACGCTTAATATCTTTCGATCTGTGATGCTTATGACCTTGATCCTTGTTTGTACCTGATCACCGTCATGTCTACTTCATGCCCATATATTGCTATGTCATGTTGCTGCACGTTTTCATATAGTTTTACCCCTGTTTATACCGCCTGCTAATAACAGTTTTTCCCTGTTTACTTGTTTTTCAGTAAGTCCTTGACCACTAATGTTTTATAGCTTCTTGTGTTGCTTATAACTAGTGAACCATGATGCCTATTTGCATGATTCCTTTTGCCATATCTTGCCTGTCATGTCTACTTTAGTTGCATATCATTTTTGTGCATGTTTGCAACCTGTTGCTTGTTTATTTATTGCTTTAAAGTGTGCTACCTGATGTTGGCAGATTGCACCCGTAACTTGTGATGCTTGTATCTTTTTAACCGTAACTCCGTTTGGAGTGTTTTTACATGTAACTTGATTATAATTTCATGTACTTTGTGTTTATGCTAATGTTTGGTGTTGTTAACCAACCTAAAATACGGTTTAAGGCAGAACAGTACCAAATACTTTATTTGTCGTACGGTACTTAGTGATGTGCCATGTTTAGGTTATGCCCCACTTAAATTGACTAGCATAGATAGTTTATCTTATGCTTCAGATCTTGTCATGTTTGTGTGCTATGCCATGCTTGGGTGATATGCCATGTTCACAACTTTTGCTCATCTTGTGTAGCTAAACAACTTGAACCATCCTAAATGTGCGGTATTGTCGTGTGTGACGAATACTCCACTTAACCTACTAGTAACATCTCTCGACGATAGATGCGATACCGTAGTGCGTTGTCTTGTGCTACCTTCTTGATGCTGCTTGCTCGTGATTGCTTTGTAGTAATAGATGCTTGCTCGTCAATTGCCTTTTCTAGTGTTTCTTTCTTGTGTGCTTCCGCGGGTACCTCTCGGAGACGATGCGAGTTTGCGAGCGACTACACCTTCGGAACCCGACTTATCAACATGAAAGGACTATACATTACTTATGATCCATTCTATTATAACCATCGGTTTTCATGCTAGTCTAGGTTAGGTTCGATGTTTGATCCTACCACATGTTTACAACCTCTCTTAAACCGATACAGCCATGTCCCCTCCCAGCAAACCATGCACCGCTATGTTACTATTGCTCGTTGCTCAGCCCCTGCTTAGTATGCATGCTTAGGATGCTACGAATGTTACCCTGTTACTCCTTGGTTTGGGCTATCACATTATTATGTTATTGTGGATGATATGATTATTATAAATGTCGACTATACTCGGCGAAGGATGGAAGGTCTAGGCTATCCCGCCCAGACGCTTTGTTCCATTCGAGTCACCTAGGACCCGAGTTCCGGGTATTGTGTCTCTTGACGAGCTTGCCTAACCGCGTGTGGGATACTATGGGGTACCCTCTTCTTACCTACCTAGCTTCAAACATTTCTAGTGGTGGCCCAAGCTGATTTACCATTTGAAACGTGTGTGTAACTGGTCCGCGGCCGGCAGATTTCAAACAACTTGGGCCAGCGGAAACATGGTTTCTCTTGTTGGTCCACCCCATGGAGCTAGGGGGCTGCCCACATGGTTTGGGTAGCTAACCCGACCTCGTCTAGACGGCAGAGGTCAGTTTGAGAGCGCGACTGGCTTTTGAGTTGGATGTCGACTCACCGGGGGCCACCCGGATTTGTTCATTGTTAGCTAGAGGGACCTGTCGTTTCGGATCTCTCGGAACTAAATCATAAAATGGTTTCCTATGATGGGTAGCAACTGATAGAGATCGGTGTGCGTGCGGAGCCTTGTAATGGGCAGTTGGTACCCCCCTGCAGGGTGAAATCTTTTCGATAAGCCGTGTCCACGGTTATGGACGACTTGAGACCTACTCGTTGTTCATAGACAACAACAACTGAGATAATCTTAATAACTTGATCAATGTGTGTGTGCCTTGACTGCTTCTTCTTCGTCGGGATGCGAAGGAGAGGAAAAGGATATGATAGGTGTTATGTTTGCGTAAGTAGCTGATAGCAAGACTTGTTGGAGGCGATTCCTCATCGAATGCTTGATTCTCATCTTACTCTAAAATAGACCATTAGCCACTCATATATTGCTAGTGCGTCTGCAACCTCACCACTACCCCAATCTTACCCGTGAGAAGTTAGTTACAAGACTTTTTGATATAGCTCACCTCCTTCTTTTCTCTTTACGCACGTTATGCAAACAATCTTGGACTTTAGTGGAGCTCGACTACCCTTCTTCTGGACGCCTTTGTGGAGACTCTGCAACGACTAGTTAGGTGGATCCCGACGGAGAGCTTGGACCCGTGTGGTTGCGGGAATGGTGTGTTTTACCTTTGCCAGTAGGCATTTGATTGTAGTCTGTACCCAAACATGTTTCTTCCGCTGATGTAATGTATTAAGGCAGTTGTATGCCGATTGTATGAGATGTTGTATCCTTGTAGCTGTAATATTGTGATATCATGTTGGAAATCCGGGGCATATGGCATTGTCATATGGCGCGGTGGGACCGATATGTGCTTCGTCCCCGGATCTGGATGGAAACATCTAGATCTGGAACAGTAGCACATATCGGGCCTCACAAGTGCATAAATTTTTATTTATTTATTTGAGGTAGGTTGCATGCACATGCAAAATTAATGGTAGCATGTGCATGAAGAATTAATGAAAAAGAGTTTGTACATGATGAACCTACTTGATGATGTGGATAGCTTGCAAGTTAAGATAAATAAGTTAGTGGGAATGAACTATTTAGGTATTATAGATTACGCATAGAGTGTTAATGCAGTTGTCCGTTGCTTTGAGTTTGTAACATATGGTTGTGGCTCGCAACTTAATACCAACAAGCTGCTCTGGATAGATATCTCAAGGTGGATGATTAGTAAGTAGATGCTGATGAATAAACAGTCTACTTATATTGGTGTAGTGCCCATATGATTTAGCCTTGCACTCTCTGTTAGCATAATTAGCATTGCAGTACGTTTATAATTCTGTCAATTGCCCAACTGTAATTTGTTCACCAACATAGATTTTATCGTCTTTTCGGAGATATACATCACTAGTGAGTGCGCCCTGATCCATATCACCATCATATATTTACACTGCTACTATTTACTGTTTTCCTTTACTCTTCCATTGCGCTTTTTACTACCTCTTGTGTTTTAACCTTTGTAAATAGTCAGGTGGGAGGGATTGAAAACCCCTTTTTACTCGTTGGGAGAAAAGTTATTTGTGTTCTTGTGTGCAGGTCTAGAACGCCCCGACCACTCCCAACCGGTTAACCATCGATTCCATGGTCGGTGCACCTGGGATCTAGATTGTCCTCACATACCAACACTAGTCTTTTCTGCACACTTTGTCCTCACTCGTGCGCACCCGGGATCAACTTCTCGATCGGTCACCCATTCTCAAATCGCTCCAAGACAAGCACTCTTCACTTTGGTGTTCTTTGGAGTTGGGTTTCCGAAAAATAAGGTGAACCTTGTTGATATGAGTAGTCTATCATTCCTATTGAGATCTTGGGATGTTACATACACCACCGACCAACACTAATCTTTTCTGCACACTTTGTCCTCACTCATGCGTACCCCGATATCAACTTCCTGATCGGTCACCCATTCTCAAATCTCTCCAAGCCAAGCACGCTTAACTTTGGAGTTGGGTTTCCGGAAAAGAAGGTGCACCTTGTTGATATGAGTACTCTATCATTCGTATTGAGATCATGCGTTGTTATATACACCACCCCTCAAAGGAACCAATGTCCCCATCGGCCCAACGGGAACGTTCCCCTTTGGCGCACGTTTGTGCGCGCCACTTGCAGGCATCCCACATGTACCCCATGTAAGCCTCACCGACCAGCACGCACACCGTCTAACCGCTTGGGTCGACTCCCATACCAACTGTAACGTCCCGGACCACACCCAATCGATTAACCGCCGATTCCATGGTCGGTGCGCCTGGGATCCAGACTGTCCTCCCACACCAACACTAGTATTTTCTCCACACTATGTTCTCACTCGTGCGCACCCGGGAACAACTTCCCGGTCGGACACCCATCCTCAAATCACTCCAGGGCAAGCACGACTAACTTTGGAGTTCGTTGGAGTCAGGCTTACGGAAAAGAAGGCGCACCTTGTTGATATGAGTAGTGATACGGAGCATCCAACGGACATCACCATGGACATGGACCTTCTGCCAAAGGACACACGCATCGAGCATTCAAAGGTGAACTCTATCCTTTACGCGTGTCCTTTCGGTCCTCTCACAGATGGTATACTACTTTACCCCCCACTCCCATGCATACTTAGGTTCGAGAGCTACACATGAGTCATGAAGGAGGTCGAGCACAAGAGAACGGCTACACCATCCGCGAGGGAATCCTGGAAGAGAAGACAGAAGAGAGAAGAAGAAGCTATAGGCTTCGGACACCTATCCATTTGGAGTTGGACGACCGGGCTCCAAGCCAGACCGTCCGGAGAGCGTTTCCCGAAGCAGCTCCTCGACCACAATTGTTCAGATATCGGGACCCCAGGACGGACTGTCCGGGCCCTAGGCCGGACCGTCCGGATCGGTCAACGGCTTCAGATCAGCCTGCACGCAGCGACTCGGGCCATGTCCCATGTATCCCTTCATCCACCCTTAGACTATATATACCTCTCCCCCACCTCCCCTCTAGGGTTAGCTAAGAATATATCTAGATTTGAGAGAGCTTAGCTCCTATTCCCCCATGGGGATTTGATCTCTTTGAGATCCTCTCTCAATCCTACCCACCTCTCCCTAGTCATAAAAGGAGAGGCCCCAATCCTAGTAGTAGAAGGAGAGGGATCAATCTAGCTACCACTTGTGTGGGTGTATGGATCATGTTATGTGTGGATTGGTGTGTGGATTTGAGTTCCCTTTGTTTGGACCTTGTTCTCCTTCCTCTATTTTATGTTCATCTTGAGTTTTACCCCTTTCCCCCCTCCAAGTTGTGAAAGATTGGGCAAATCCCTAGGGATCGGACCTCAAATTGAGGTTGGTCCTACATCATTTGGTATCAAGAGCAAGGTTTATCACATCTTGGAGCCCCTCCCCCCATCTTCTAGCCTATTTTTGCTTTGTTCTTCCCAATTTCGAAAATCCCCACCAAAAATAGCCGTACCAAATTTCTTGTGATTTGTTGTTCTTGTGAGTTTTTGTTGATTTTGATCCGTGGATCTAGTGTTTAGCAAGTGGATCTACATTCCTTTGCGTTCCCTAGCCCTAATTTTCTTTTTCCCCATCAATTTTGTCCTGAAAAGTGGCCATTTTTCGCTCAAAATCGCGACCTGTAGCTCCGCGTTGACCCAGGCCGGTCCGTCCGGACTTCAAGTCGGACCGTCCGGGCCCAGGCCGGACCGTCCAGACTTCAATTCGGACCGTCCGGGCCCAGGCCGGACCGTCCGGACCATCCCCCCAGACCGTCCGAACAATTAAGGACCCGAAAGCGGTCCTCGGTGGTAATTATCCAGACCGTCCGGACCAACAGGTCGGACCGTCCGGGCTCGGAGCCGGACCTTCCGACCCTCCCGTTTCCAGCCTTCCGCAAATCACCGTTTTGGCCATATCTTCTTCATCCGAAGTCCGTTTTTGACCTTCTTTAGATCGTTTTGTCCTCTTCACACCCCTATCCATCTAGATAGGTTCCCTCACCATTTGGTTCCATTATATTTTCGGAATTTTGGCATCTTTGCCTTGGCTCTTGAGCACACAAGCTCGAAACCGTGCATCTTCGTCGGCTTCAACTATCGGGACCATCACCAACAACAAGGAGTGTCTTTCCATTGATTACATCAACCCATGAGCTTCATCCTCGACGACGACCATCCATCCTTCGACCCCCTCAACTGGAAGCAAGGCCGGTCTTCCCCGACTTCGTGAAAGGTTAAGTGTGACGAAGGTATCCATCCCGTCACATCATTTTCCTTCCTTGCATTTACCTTGATATCCCCTCCATCTTTGCGATTACCTTATACCTATTGAGCCTATCTACTCGACTATTGTTGGGCTTCGCGAAAACTTGAGCACCATAGTGATAACATATCATCTTGTTACATCATTGTTATATCATATAGTGTGATAGCTTGCTCCCATACATATCTCGTGACACTAGTAGCGCATATTTGGTTGAATCTCAAGGCAAGTGGTGAAAAGGAGGCAAAAGAGAGAAAATTAAAAAAAAGAGGCAAGCTTTTAAGCAAGAGCCAAAAGAGAAAGAATCACAAGCTTCTAAGCATTGAGAGTTCATGAAAAGAATACTTGTGCCAAAGACACGTGGAAGGGAAAGCCAATGTTTGCATGCATATAGGTTGGTGCCAAGTAGATAATCGTGCTCTCTAGTGCAATCGAGCTAGCGTCTCTCCTTGTGTTTATGCAACATGAGGTTCGTCTTCGATAGGCCATTATTTTGTATGCTCATTCCTTTGGTTGCACAAGCCACACTATCTTTGCGCGTGTGTTCTTTTATTGCCCTCCTCTATATTTGGGATCACTTGGTTTGCATTTGGAGTCCTTTGGATTGCTTTCAACTCTTACAATAACTTGGACTTCAATTTTCTTGATTTTTGTGCCACTAATCCCTACCAAGCCCCGCATAAGCCTTTGTGTGTAGGTGTGCGTGTGAGAACGAGATTCAAACAAGGACACTCTTTTCACTACGCGAAGCTATACATCACTTGATTCATTTCATCTTCGAGTAAGGTATCCTTGCGTTGGTTCTCTTCCTTTTACTTTCAAATATCCCTGCTTGTAGTGATGGCTTGGAAAGATTATGATGTGGCGGCCGCCTTCGAAACCACGCACCACAAAGTGCAAGATTTCAAGCAAGCCATGTCGCGCAATAGAGTGCACATGGATGAGCTCAAGCGAGAAATGAGCTCCAATATGACGGAGCTCAAGTCCATGCTCTCATCACGAAGACACCATTCCTCATCTTCACACCGGTCTACTCGTCGTCACAAGCCCAACGGTGACCATCGCCATGAGAAGCTTCACCAACACGATGATGATTGGAGAGCTCGATCACCTCCCCCAAGACAAGAAGAAGTGAGCCATGTGGTGACGGTTCATGAGAAAAAATGGCGCGCTACATCAACACCCCCTCATGATGCCCACCGCCATGCCACGCTTCACCACCACCACGCCTACGGACATACTTCATCACGATCCACCATTCGAGCTTCGCCCACTACATCAACCAATGGTGCCCACTCCATCTTCGCAGGCACCTCAAGAGTGAAGGCCAAGAATGTGTACTCCCTTCCACCATGGAGGCGCATGGAGTTGTTGACACCAAAACTTGCACCTACCTTCACTCCACACCCACATATGATGAGAGCTCACACACATCACACCATGAGAGGCAAACCCAAACTTTCAGCGCACCCACCATATGTGAGTTGGAGCATCTTCACCAAGAGGACGTGGGTGCACTTCCCACTATTCCACCAACACACAAACGACCAAACATTCCACATCCAAGTGAGAGCCACACTTCCCATGAGAGTGATAGTTGTGTTTCCACTACATGTGATTTTGAGTCCACTTTAGTTGAGGGAGTGAGTGATCCACCACACATATTGAGAGATATAGTTGATAGGTCACGTGATACTATCCTCACTAATAACAACTTAACCTCTACTCCTATTGTGTCTTCTTCATTGGTGCAAGGTTCTATCCAAGACGAAGAAACTTCGCTCAACAAGCACATGCCTTACATGACGAAGACGATGGCCATGGTGGTTGATGGCTTCTCGCCCCTCGTTGGTTACCCAAAGTGGAAGGTTGAGATGTAGACATCAGCAAATTTCCCTCGGTGAAGATACCAAGGTTTGTCTCCAGTAGGACTCCGACAACGACAGGAAGGTGACAACGGCGCCAGCAATTAGGCGGTTCACGTGGACCTGCACACACAAAATATAACTTTGCTCCCAACGAGTACATAGAGGTTGTCAATCCCTCCGGCCTTGTTGTTTACAAAGGATCAAACGCACGGGATAATAATGAAAGCGATAGAAACAGAAAAGGAAATAAAGCAAAAAAGTAAATAACGGGTGTAAACAGTGGTGGAAATATGGACCGGGGTCCCATGATGTTCACTAGTGATGTCTCTCTCTCCCAAAAGACGATAGAATAGCCATGCGAGGTAAACAAATTACAGCAGGGAAATTGACAGGATTATGTGCGCAAACCAATGCTAACTATGCTACAAAGAAAGGAAGAGGCTCAAAATCTAGGGCGGTACGCCAAGAAAAGTAGACCGAAATCCATCTGCATCTACCTACTAATCATTCACCTTGAGATATCTATCCAGAACATCTCGCTGGTATTAAGTTGCGAATCCCACCCAAAGTGTAAACTCAAAGCAACAGACAACTGCATTAAAGAACTTTGCGTAAAGTAAACAATCCTTGCACCCGCAAGTACAAGCACCGTTGTTTTCTCCCTTGTGGCAACAACACATCCCCTAGACTCATGTTTCTGTCACTCAAGCTAGTCATCAGAGGGCATGAACCCACAATCATGCATAACGGTCCCTCTTGGAGTTACTACCTACTACTTGGCCAAAGCAATAAAGAGCAACGGAGAACATGCAAGAATTACTCAAGAATATAAATATAAAAGAGGAGAATCAAATATATTACTCAAACACAATCTGAAAATAGTCTAATAATCCATCAGATCCCAGCAAACTCAGCATAGCAACAACAGAAATATTACATATGTGCCTCGATCATGTAGGGCAGCTCAGGAGGTCTAAACCATGAAGAATAAAGAGGGGAGGAGAACATCACATAGCTACTGATCATGGACCCATGGTCCAAGGTGGACTACTCACGGTTCATCCGGGAAGCATCCATGGTGGTGGAGAAGTGATGTCTACGCACGCTTCTATTCTTGTAGACTATGTTGGGCCTCCAAGCGCATAGGTTTGTAGGACAGCAGCAATTTCCCTCAAGTGGATGACCTAAGCTTTATCGAACTCAGGGAAGTAGAGGTTGAAGATGGTCTCTCTCACGCAACCCTGCAATAAAGATACAAGAAGTCTCTTGTGTCCCCAACACACCAAATACAACTCACAACTAGAAGTTGTATAGGTGCACTAGTTCGGCGAAGAGATGATAAAATATGGGTGATAGGTGTGGAAAAACAAGGTAATATAAATCTGTAATAAAAAGTGCAACAAGCAAACATGTAATAAAAGTGAGCACAAACGGTGTAACAATGGTGGAAACAAGGCTTAGGCTTCATACTTTCACCAGTAGCAACTCCCAACAACATTAACATAGTCTAATCACATGATATTTCCCATAAAACATGCAATGGCGACGTACTCGGAGGTCATTCCTTTGTGGTCAAGAGAGGACGAGAATTGTGTAGGGCTACAAAAGCACACCTCAGAGTTCGTAGTTCTCAATCTATGGATTTCCCAATGTCACCGCGGCCATCCAAAGAGAGTACCAAAATCACCACAACATATCTAAAGGATAGTCAAAGACAAGCACCAAGAGACTCTCAATCTTTAATCCACACACAAAAGAGAAAATCACTCATGATAATATTTTTCTAACCCATGTCCAATAGACCGCTGTCACCTTGGTCTCGGAGATTATACTCGTTAAGATCAATTGAGTACATCAATCCAATACATAGAGGAGGGGAATATCATGGGATCACCCTAGATTAACATAGCCTATGATCACAACAAAGATCACATCATGGGAGAGAGAGAAACCACATAGATCAAGATATAAGCCTTAGCCTCGAGGGGAACTACTCACACATGGACATGGTGAGAGGGAGAGTTGTTGATGGAGAGGTGCAGCCTGGAGGAGATGAAGGAGACGGCGGCGCCCACGGCCATGGCCACGACCCTTGGGGGAAGCGGCCCTTGGCCCCCTTCTTCTTCCTTGGAGATGGTGCTGCTGTGGAGATTGATGTCCCCCTCAAGACGGCTGCCAAGGGGGAGGAAATTTCGTGGTACCCTTTGACCGAGGTTTTCTCTCTTTATATAGACTCTCGGATTCCCGTCATCCAGATTACGTCTTCTGTATTTCGGGGCTTCTGGAAGCACCCGAACTCCAATTGGGCCGCATTTTATGTCTAAATCCACCGGAAAAAAATTAGCTACAACTTTTTAGTTTTAAGTTTTTCCGTTTGAGTCCGTCTTCTATCGTTTACTAGGCGATATTTATAACTTGTCTCGTGGGCACAGATTTCGGGAGAGTTAAAGTCCAACTCCTACAAGGCTCCTTTTTGTGTTTTTTCCTTTATCCAAGTAATTTCTACACATAAAGTACAAAACTAAGAACTTGTGCACTCTTGCAACTATTAATAGGTTAGTTCCAAAATATGTTATAAAGATATATGAAAGTATAAAAAAAACATAGCAATATCACACAAAACATGCCTGGAGCAAGCAGAAATTATAGATACGTTTGGGGCGTATCAACATCCCGAAGCTTAATTCCTGCTCGTCCTCGAGTAGGTAAATGATAACAAGCATAATTTCTGTGGTGACATCCTACCAACCATATAAGAACTATGAAAATTAAAGCAATCAAAGCATGCAATTCAATTCAAGTCTTAACAAGCAAGAGTCTATATTAGCATTGAAACAAGCAACATAAGAACATTAGGTACAAGAGCTATCGCTGTCCGTGACTCGAATGTCTCCAAATGGTGTTTGCGTGTAAGAAAGGGGATAGGGATATACGAGAAAAAATATTTTTGTGTTGAGAACTCAATCTACTAAAGTTTCACACTTGGTCTTCTTTCGAATCTTATCTTGACTCATCCCCAGACCACTAGCCAGGTACAAGTCAAAATGATCCACTCCTTTTCGACATTTTGAGCACTCATGCAATGGATGAGCGTAAGCAAGAAAGTTGACACTTAGTATGGCAAAGAGAGAAAATGTGGAGGAGGAAGACAAAAATGGTGGGAAAGACTCAGATCAATGAGGACAATCATAGGCGAGAGAAAGCCAAATGATAGATATGATGTGAGGAGTAGGGATTCCTATGCAACGGATGCACATATGAGCTAAGGTAAGCTCTCCAATGGAACTAGTGGGGATGCATCTAACTTGCTTGCCCATGAAGGCCTAGAGCTCATTTAAGGAGCCTCACCATTGGAATATACAAGCCAAGTTCTATAGTGTAAAGGTCCCCACATAGCTATATGCATGAATGATAATCTCTATGGGGTACAAGATATAAGATGGAGTACGAGTGTGGATCTCTCAAAAGGAATAGTAGTGTGCCCCCTTCTCTCTTTTTATTTCTTTTTCTCTTTTTTTCTATTTTTTTTTATTTTTCTGGTGGCCTGAATGGCTCTTTCTATTCCTCTCATTTGTCCTCTTTGGATCTTTTGATTTTTTCCTCTTTGGGTTCTTTTCCTCACTTTAGGGGAAACACTCTATATATTACAAAAAGTATAGAAGATCTTTCACACGTTACAAAGTACTCAAATCATAAAGAAGATGTAACTATCATGATGTATGCAAATGTATGCCTCTGCCAGTGTAGTAGGATATGCAATGATACTAGCGCTTCATGTAGCAATGATTAGGGAAAGGCCCAACTAGCATGCGGCTCATCGATCAAGCAAGTAGCATGTATGACATGAAGATCAAGTCATGAGAAGATGGATGTTGCATGGCAATATATCTCGGAAAGGCTAGTGAAATGCCTTGATAGGAAGGTATGGTGGATGCTTTGAGGAAGGATATAATGAGGCTTATGATGACAGAGCGTATCGTTCCAAGGATTTGGATGTACCGGCGAAGGTGGACGCCAACTCTCGGAGTGAGAAGAAGGCAATGCACGACACATGAGAGGCTAGAAAAATATGGATAGGTGGAAGTGTCAACTTTCAATACTTGCATTAGTCCAAAGAACTCATGCACTTATTATCGGTAACTCTCAATCTAGTAAGGAGGTTCACAAAGATACAAGTACCCCGAGGAGGAGTGTATGAGGGTTTGGTTATCCTTGCGCATCCTCGACTCATGGTACGTGAGTGTACTCTAATATTCGATCTCTCCAAAGAGTAGTGATCCATCTAGTAGCTAAAGTTCTCAACTAATTTTGTAAGTTTTGAAAATAAACACGGATTGCCCAAAATACGACACCTATCACTAATAGGCTAGAGCTCTTGACACCAAAAGTTCAAACATTACTCACATCAATGCCTCAAAACTATTGCAAGTTACTACTGAAATTAAATAGCAACCTCAATTACCTACTTTCAAGACAAGACACAACTCAGTGCAACAACCAACTCTCTTAACAAGATAAACATGAAAACTAAAGAGAGTTCCAGAAATTAACCAAACAAAATCCAAAGCTCTTGCTAAAGGCAAACTAAAACTAAAACTAAACATGGCAGTAGCTATGAAAAGATAAAGAACACACAACATCAAAAAGATAGGCATGAAAAATCCCATGATGTGTTCTAGATTTTGAAAGTGGAGCGTGTTTCTCTCCCACACAAAGTAAGACGGGATATAACTTGTTATTAATAGCAATAAAATGTAAAGAAACTAAAAATAAAACCTAAGAGCGAGACGCTCCAAGCATAGCACATAACGCATGAAGTGATAAAAATATAGTGAGACGAAGGACGAACTGATGATTGTTGATGAAGAAGGGGATGCACGGGGGCATCCCCAAGCTTAGACGCTTGAGTCTCCTTGAATATTTATTGGGGATGCATGGGTGCATCCCCAATCTTGAGCGCTTGACACTCCCGAATCTTCTTTCATCATCTTCCATCGCACACTTGAAAACTCCCTTCATACATAACTCATCATAAGCTGATTAGAGATGTTAGTCCCTTAATAAATAATTTTTCCACTCTGGATATAAAGATATTCTTGAATATCTAATGTTTCTCAAGATTTACAAAAGGTTTTTTCAAAGAAAAATCAAGCTTAAGGTTTGCAAAAGTTAGGAGAGACAAAACGTGGCAGAATCTGTGAAAAACAGAACAGCAGGTAGTAAGGAATTTTTTAGGGGTACTTCTGCAACTCAAATAAAAAAACTCAGAACATACGAAAGTTCCGTGATTGTATAGAGCACTCTGTGTAAAAATTTCAGCTCAAAAAGATGAACTGGGATTTTTGTGTGATTTTTCTAGTCACGAGGACAGAATCTGTTTTCTGGACAGCATGTCACAACTTTCACTTCCCTTGTCATATGAGGCTATAAATGGCACAAATCTTGAAAAGTAAAGATACAATGATGTTGCTAAAGGAGTAAAAATCATCAAGACAACTAAAAACTGAAAGTAAAAACTCAAACTAAAGATAACAAGGGTTGCCTCCCTAGAGCTCTTTCTTTATAGCCATAAAGATAGGCTTAAGATTTCAATGATGCTCTCGTAGGAATAAGAGTTGAAGAACAAAAGAGAGCATCAAGAAGCAAATATCAAACACATTTAAGTCTAACCTGCTTCCTATGCAAAGGGATATTGTAGAGAAATAACTCATTGAAGCATAAATATATTAGCATAGGAAGCCAAAATAAGTGCAACTTCAAAACCTTCAACATAAAGAGAGGGAACTTGATATTATTGAAATATCTATAAGCATATGTTCCCCTCTCATAATAATTTTGAGTGGGATCATGAATAAACTCAACAATATAAGTATCACATAAAAAATTCTTATCATGATCCACAAGCATAGAAAATTTGTTACTCTCCACATAAGCAAAATTCTTCTCATTAGTAATAGTGGGAGCAAACTCAAGAAAATAGCTATCACATGAATCATTCTTATCATGATACACTTCCAAACATTCATTCTTTATATCATAAGTGTCATCACAATAATCATCATAGATAGGAGACAAAGTATTATCAAAATAAATTTCCTCATCAAAACTTGGGGGGCTAAAAAGACCATTTTCATAAAACGTAGCATCCCCAAGCTTATAAATTTGCATATCATTAGCATCAAAGGTATTCAAATAAGACATACTAGTAACATTGGTACTAACATGAGTGTTGTACAAATAATGAAGCTCCATAGGCTTTTTGATTTTCTCTTCAAACACTTCATGTCCCAACTCAAGGTAGAGCTCATAAAGCTATCTCATAATATTTTTGTTGTTTTCCATAAGCCTAACTAGTGAAAATAAAAACAAGAAACAAAAAAATTTAGTTGCAAGGTCTAAAGATATACCTTCAAGCACTCACCTCCCCGGAAACGGCGCCATAAATAGCTTGATGTCTACGCACGCTTCTATTCTTGTAGACTATGTTGGGCCTCCAAGCGCAGAGGTTTGTAGGACAGCAACAATTTCCCTCAAGTGGATGACCTAAGGTTTATCGAACTCAGGGAAGTAGAGGTTGAAGATGGTCTCTCTCAAGCAACCCTTCAATTAAGATACAAGAAGTCTCTTGTGTCCCCAACACACCAAATACAACTAGGAGTTGTATAGGTGCACTAGTTCGGCGAAGAGATGATAAAATATGGGTGATAGGTGTGGCAAAACAAGTTAATATAAATCTGTAATAAAAAGTGCAGCAAGCACGCATGCAATAAAAGTGAGCACAAAAGGTGTAACAATGGTGGAAACAAGACCTAGGCTTCATACTTTCACTAGTAGCAACTCCCAACAACATTAACATAGTCTAATCACATGATATTTCCCATAAAACATGCAATGGAGACGTACTCGGAGGTCATTCCTTTGTGGTCAAGAGAGGACGAGAATTGTGTAGGGCTACAAAAGCACACCTCAGAGTTCGTAGTTTTCAATCTATGGATTTCCCAATGTCACCGCGGCCATCCAAAGAGAGTACCACAATCACCACAACATATCTAAAGCATAGTCAAAGACAAGCACCAAGAGACTCTCAACCTTCAATCCACACACAAAAGAGGAAATCACTCATGATAATATTCTTCTAACCCATGTCCAATAGACCGTTGTCACCTTGGTCTCGGAGATTCTACTAGATAAGATCAATTGAGTACATCAATCCAATACATAGAGGAATGGGAAATATCATGGGATCACCCTAGATTAACATAGCCTATGATCACAACAAAGATCACATCATGGGAGAGAGAGAAACCACATAGATCAAGATATAAGCCTTAGCCCCGAGGGGAACTACTCACACATGGACATGGTGAGAGGGAGAGTTGTTGATGGAGAGGTGCAGCCCGGAGGAGATGAAGGAGACGGTGACGGCGGCGGCCACGGCGGCGGTGGCGCCCACGGCCACGGCCACAGCCCTTGGGGGAAGCGGCCCTTGGCCCCCTTATTCTTCCTTGGAGATGGTGCTGTTGTGGATATTGATCTCCTCCTCAAGACGGCTGCCAAGGGGGAGGAAATTTCGTGGTACCCTTTGACCTAGGTTTCCTCTCTTTATATAGACTCTCAGATTCCTGTCATCCAGATTACGTCTTCTATATTTCGGGGTTTCTGGAAGCATCCGAACTCCGATTTGGCCGCATTTTATGTCTAAATCCACCGGAACAAAATTCCCTACAACTTTATAGTTTTAAGTTTTTCCGTTTGAGGCCGTCTTCTAGCGTTTCCGAGGCGATCTTTAAAACCTGTCTGGTGGGGACAGATTTCGGGAGAGTTAAAGTCCAACTCCTACAAGGCTCCTTTTTGTGATTTTTCCTTTATCCAACTAATTCCTACACATAAAGTACAAAACCAAGAACTTGTGCACTCTTGCAACCATTAATAGATTAGTTCCAAAATATGTTATAAAGATATATGAAAGTATATAAAAACATATCAATATCACACAAAACATGCATGGAGCAAGCAGAAATTATAGATACGTTTGTGACGAATCAAGAAGCTCCCGGAGGTGGTTCCTCCCTCCGGCAGGGTGCCGGGAAGAGGGCTCCTGGTGCTCCCGATCTTGGAAGCGCTACGGCGGCGGAACAGAGGAGAGATCGCGAAAAAGGGTTCTGTCCTCGAGGGTTTCAGGACGAGAGAGATATATAGGCGAAGGGGGGCAGCCAGAGGTGGACCAGGGCCCCCATGAGCCCCCCTCGCGCGGCCTAGAGGGTGGCCGCGCCAGGTGGCTGCCTGGGCCACCCCTGGCTCCCCTCTGGCCCCACTTTGGCTCTTCCCAAAGCTTCCTGTACGCTGATTTTTCCTATATTTTCCCGAAATTGTTCTGGCACTTTAAGTAATGGGAAAATCTGAAATACAAAAATAGCAGAAAACAGGAACTGGCACTGGGGTGCATTGAGTTAATAGGTTAGTCCAAATATGATCAAAAGTGTATGGAAGTGCATCAATATCATAGCAATATCACACAAAATATGCATGGAGCAAGCATAAATTATAGATACGTTTTGGACGTATCAACATCCCCAAGCTTAATTCCTGCTCGTCCTCGAGTAGGTAAATGATAACAAGCATAATTTCTTTGGTGACAAGCTACCAACCATATAAGAACTTTTAAGTAAAGAAATCAAGGCATGTAATTCAATTCAAGTCATAACTGGCAAGAGTCTATATTAGCATTGAAACAAGCAACATAAGAACATAAAGGTGCAAGAGCTCTCACTGTCCGTGACTCGAATGTCTCCAAATGGTGTTTGCATGCAAGAAAGGGGATAGGGATATACGAGAGAGTAAAACATAGTTTTTATTGTTGAGAACTTAATCTACTAAAGTTTCACACTTGGTCTTCTTTGGAATATTATCTTGAATCATCTCCAGACCACTAGCCAGGTACAAGTCAAATGATCCACTCCCTTTCGATATTTTGAGAACTCATGCAATGGATGAGCATAAGCAAGAAAGTTGACACTTAGGATGGCAAAGAGAGAAAAATGATGGAGGAGGAAGACAAAAAAGGTGTGAAAGGCTCACATCAATAAGGACAATCATAGGCGAGAGAAAGCCAAATAATAGATATGATGTGAGGAGTAGGGATTGCCATGCAATGGATGCACATATGAGCTAAGGTAAGCTCTCCAATGGAACTAGTGGGGGTGCATCCAACTTGCTTGCTCAAGAAGTCCTAGAGCTCATTTGAGGAGGCTCATCATTGGAATATACAAGCCAAGTTCTATTGTGTGAAGGTCCCACAAAGCTATATGCTTGAATGATAATCTCTATGGAGTACAAGATATAAGATGGAGTACGAGTGTGGATCTATCAAAGGGAATAGTAGTGTGCCCCCTTCTCTCTTTTTATTTCTTTTTCTCTTTTTTCTATTTTTTGTATTTTTCTGGTGGCCTCAATGGCTCTTTCTATTTAACTCTCATTTTTCCTCTTTGCGATCTTTTGATTTTGTCCTCTTTGGGATCTTTTCCTCACTTTAGGGGCAACACTCTATATATTACAAGAAGTATAGAAGATCTTTCACACTTTACAAAAGTACTCAACATAAAGAAAATGAAACTATCAGGAAGTATGCAAATGTATGCCTCTGCCAGTGTAGCAGGATATGCAATGATACTAGCGCGTCATGTAGCAATGATTAGGGCAAGGCCCAACTAGCATGCGGCTCATCGATCAAGCAAAAGCATGTATGACATGAAGATCAAGTCATGAGAAGGTGGATGTTGCATGGCAATGTATCTCGGAAAGGCTATGGAAATGCCTTGATAGGTAGGTATGGTGGCTGTTTTGAGGAAGGATATAATGAGGCTTAGGTGTAACAGCCCAGATTTCACAAAAAATAAATTTTTTGTTTTCGGTGTGAATTGTTTGATTGTCTGATTTGTTTGCGGTGTTTGCATCCCCGATTTATCGATCGGCGATTATTTTCCTCCCCTGTTACTCCTTGGTTTGGGCTATCACATTATTATATTGTTGTTGATGATATGATTATTATAATGTTGACTATATTCGATGAAGGATGGAAGGTTTAGGCTATCCTGCCCCGACGCTTTGTTCCATTCGAGTCACCTAGGACCCGAGTTCCGGGTATTGTGTCTCTTGACGAGCGTGCCTAACCGCGTGTGGGATACTATGGGGTCCCCTTTTCTTACCTATCTAGCTTCAAACATTTCTAGTGGTGGCCCGAGCTGATTTACCATTTAAAACCCCGTGTGTGTGCTTGGTGGATCCCCTCGCAGTTTTTAAACAACCCGGGCCAGCGGAGACATGGTTTCTCTGTTGGTCCACACTGGTGAGCTAGGGAAGTCCCCTGTTATATAGGTGATACTAAACCTGACCTTGGCCAGACGGAAGAGTCCGATCCGAGAGCGTGGCCAGCTTTTGGATTGGGTGTCGACTCTCCGGGGGCCACCCGGATTTGTTCGTTGTTAGCTAGAGGGACCTGTCGTTTCGGATCTCTTGGAACTAAATCATAAAATGGTTGCCTGTGATGGGCAGCAACTGAGAGAGATGGGCGTGCGTGCGGAGCCTTTTAATGGGCAGTTGGTACACCCCAGCAGGGTTAAATATTTTCGAGAAGCCGTGTCCACGGTTATGGACGACTTGAGACCTACTCCTTGTTCATAGACAAGAACAACTGAGATAATCTTAATATAACTTGATCAATGTGTGTGTGCCTTGATTGCTTCTTCTTCGTCGGGATGCAAAGAGGAGGACAAGGATAGGATAGGTTTTATGATTGCGTAAGTAGGTGGATAGCAGACTTGTTGGAGGCGATTCCTCATCGAATGCTTGGCTTCTTATCTTACTCTCTAGATCGTTAGCCACTTGATAAATGCTAGTGCGACAACAACCTCACCACTTATCCCATCTTTACCATAAACTACTAGTTGTCCTAGTATGACGAGTGATGAAGTCCTTGCTGGGTCAGATGACCACTACAGTTGGATGCTGAGTACTTCTATACTCATGATACTACCCCCAAACCCTTTTCAGGGTTCTTGATCGACAACAGGTATGGTGACCGACGTTTCACGTGGAGACTCGACGACGACTAGTTAGGCGGATCCCGACGAAGGGCCTGGACCCGTGTGGTTATGGGGATCGATGTTTTTCTCTTTGCCACTATGCATTTGATTGTAGTCTGTACTCAGACATGTATCTTCCGCTGTTGTATTGTATTTAGGAAATTGTATGCCGATTGTATGAGATGTTGTATCCTTGTATCTGTAATGTTGTGATATCATGTTGGAAATCCGGGGCATATGACTTCGTGATATGTCGCGGTGGGACCGATATGTGCTTTGTCCCCGGATATGGATGGCAACATCTAGATCTGGAACACTACCGCATATCGGGCCTTACAACTTGGTATCAGAGCCTTACCGACCGTAGGATCCCTTTTCTGGCCGAAGTCTAGTCTAGACAAAAACTATTTTGTAGTTACTAAGTTAGTTATCGGAGAGTAGGATTCTTTTTACTCCTTACCCTTGCTCTGGTCAGGAAAAGTGTCGTAAGTGTTTTAATTCTTGCCTTATCCCCTTTTCAAACTGTAGGATCTCGAGTGTGTGGAGTATCGGAACCGTTACAATGCCTTGCTTGCAGCGTATTGTCTTGATTCCGATCTCAGGTTGGGAATTCCTGTAGTACCTTTAGCTTTTTCGATTTCGGATATCGTCTTGGTCATCCGTTGCCATCCCTCCTTTTACCGGTGTTTTTACGACTTGCGTCGAAAATCACTATCCCTTGATCCGGTTTTCGTGGTCATTCTTCCTCTTGACACTGACAATTCGTTTTTCCGACAATGTCATCTCTCTGCGAAAATTTATCTCGACAGAAGTTCGACGTCGACATGGAGCAGAGTCCCTTGTTGGTGGTGTTGAAGATTGTCGACTCTCTTTTCTCTTCCCCCCTCTCCCCCGGATCGTCCTGGATATCGGGACGAGATCCCTTGTTGGTGGTGTTGTATTGTAACAACCCAGATTTCACAAAAATTAAAATTTTTGTTTTCGGTGTGAATTGTTTGATTGTCTGATTTGTTTGCGGTGTTTGCATCCCCGATGTATCGATCGGCGATTATTTTCCCCCCTGTTACTCCTTGGTTTGGGCTATCACATTATTATATTGTTGTTGATGATATGATTATTATAATGTTGACTATATTCGACGAAGGATGGAAGGTCTAGGCTATCCCGCCCCGATGCTTTGTTCCATTCGAGTCACCTAGGACCCGAGTTCCGGGTATTGTGTCTCTTGACGAGCATGCCTAACCACGTGTGGGATACTATGGGGTCCCCTTTCCTTACCTATCTAGCTTCAAACATTTCTAGTGGTGGCCCGAGCTGATTTACCATTTGAAACCCCGTGTGTGTGCTTGGTGGATCCCCTCGCAGTTTTTAAACAAACCGAGCCAGCGGAGACATGGTTTCTCTGTTGGTCCACACTGGTGAGCTAGGGAATTCCCCTGTTATATAGGTGAGACTAAACCCGACCTTGGCCATACGGAAGAGTCCGATCCGAGAGCGTGGCCAGCTTTTGGATTGGGCGTCGATTCCCCGGGGTCGACCCGGATTTGTTCGTTGTTAGCTAGAGGGACATGTCGTTTCGGATCTCTTGGAACTAAATCATAAAATGGTTTCCTGTGATGGGTAGCAACTGAGAGAGATGGGCCTGCGTGCGGAGCCTTATAATGGGCAGTTGGTACACCCCTGCAGGGTTAAATCTTTTCGAGAAGCCGTGTCCACGATTATGGACGACTTGAGACCTACTCCTTGTTCATAGACAACAACAACTGAGATAATCTTAATATAACTTGATCAATGTGTGTGTGTGTGCCTTGATATCTTTTTCTTCGTCGGGATGCGAAGAGGAGGACAAGGATAGGATAGGTGTTATGCTTGTGTAAGTAGGTGGTTAGCAGACTTATTGGAGGCAGTTCCTCATCGAATGCTTGGCTTCTTATCTTACTCTCTAGATCGTTAGCCACTTCATAAATGCTAGTGCGGAAGAAACCTCACCACTTATCCCATCCTTACCGTAAACTACTAGTTGTCCTAGAATGACGAGTGATGAAGTATTTGCTGGGTCAGATGACCACTACAGTTGGATGATGAGTACTTCTGTACTCATGATACTACCCCCAAACTCTTTTTAGGGTTCTTGATCGACAACAGGTATGGTGACCGACGTTTCACGTGGAGACTCGACGACGACTAGTTAGGAGGATCCCGACGGAGGGCCTGGACCCGTGTGGTTATGGGGATCGATGTTTTTCTCTTTGCCACTATGCATTTGCTTGTAGTGTGTACTCGTACATGTATCTTCCGCTATTGTATTGTATTAAGGAAATTGTATGCCGATTGTATGAGACGTTGTATCCTTGTATCTGTAATGTTGTGATATCATGTTGGAAATCCGGGGGCATATGACTTCGTCATATGTCGCCGTGGGACCGATATGTGCTTCGTCCCCGGATCTGGATGGAAACATCTAGATCTGGAACAGTACCGCATACCGGGCCTTACATTAGGATGACAAAGCATATCGTGCCAAGGATTTGGATGCACCGGCGAAGTATGCGCCAACTGTGACGCCCCCAAAATCAATCCGTGTACAGTAATCATACACGCAGGGTACACGGCTGAGATTAGGGTTCCACGGTGAGAATATCACAGCACAGCACTAAACACAAAAGGATAAACCAATATGTTACAATAAAGGGGGTCACGCGGACCCGAATACATAAGATATACAAACCATAATATCTGAGTACAGACATAGTTAGTCAAGTTTGGCCTTAAGAAGGCTAGCACAAATAACATCAGAGATACAGATCGAAAAGGAAAGGCTTCCTGCCTGGGAGCCTCCGAAACTACTCCTGGTCCTGGTCAGCGGGGGTCCCGACGTAGTAGTATCCGCCTCCGGGGTACTCCTGCTCCTGGGCTCCAACGTCGAATGCAGCGGCCGATCAGGCAAAACATAAAAGGGGAAATAAAGCAAAGGTGAGTATCTAGTATACCCGCGAGTCTTACGTCCGCTACTAAGCATTATGCATTTGTATCAACGTAAAGGGGAGAATTTATATATAGTGGACTGCAAGATAGAAATCAGAATAAGGATAAGAAGCTAGGCCTAACGAAGACTAGCATCTTCCGATGTTGTCTTGCAACATGAGAAGAGAAACAACCAACAGTTCATATAAAGCAATAAAGTAACAATGAAGCAGAAGTTGATGCAACATTGTATAATATAAGTTGTAAAGATTAATAATAACAATGCCTCAAAGTTCCCCTCCTCGACTCCCTGCGAGGAAGAAGGCCCGGAACCATATAGTTTAATAGTAATAGTTTCTAGTGGTAAGATCCAGCTTCAGCATAAAGCGTCCTGTTACCGTCGACACGGCTATTCGAATAGATTAAACTCCCTGCAGGGGTGCACTACTGTTCAGCATGCACGCTCGGATCTCCAGGGTGGTGTGAACCTTGTTAGGAAACGCCCCACCGAGGCTATCCGACACGACGCAGCCCATCCTAGGCTCAACAGAGAGGCTATCCGCCGGACTATATCCTATGCGCCAAGGGGTCTAGGACCCTCACCCTTGCACGCTCCTGCACGGTGCGTGGCTGGCCGGTGAAGCGAAAGCAAATCCAAAAACACACCGTCCGGACGAAGAAGACACCACTTCCCGGCGCAGGCCGCGGTACTACTGACGTCTGAAGAGCTTTCGGACAAACTACGACGCAGGGGAGCCCATAAATCCTTATCCCACGTGAAGGTAGTGCGTACAGACCAACAGGCCTCTCAAGTCATCCGCCGAAACATTTAGCATTTTAATTAACCTGCGTGACAACTGTTATCGTTGCCTCGACTTAACCGACCCGCGGTCAACGACAGCAGTCAGGACCACCAGTACATCGGCTCCTGCCCTGTCGTCCCACCAAGTCACTGCGGTTACCAACAAGGTGAACCGTCTCCTTACCTTGTCTCGCGTGTGCTCTTGGTAGAGCTCGACTTTCGTGGTTTGGTAACTCTCGCGAGATACGAGCAGGGGCCAAGCACGCCAGTAACGTCGGTCGTACCCTCCCTGTCGTTGCCGACGATATACCGCTCGCGGGCACCGTTGGGTCGCCGGACTTCTTACCTTTAGGGACAACTGCTGTTCAGGACCCTATGGCGGCAAGACAAAGTCAGCCTCGACTGGAGTACAAGGATTACTCCTTGATAGCTCACACTTGAGGTGACTAGGCATAACCCAGATAGGGGTCTTTGGCGGTGTCTTCTTTGTTCCGTACCTGCAACAGTTATAATTAAGGTATCCGCGATCGCTCCCATAGTGATCACGGCCCGCTATCTAACCCTAGCTAACAATGCGTAGGGCTCACTGCTGAATAATGCATAAGTAATAATAGGCAGCACAGGATAAAGGAAAAGTACATCAAGGGGCGACAAAATCAGGCTATGCAATTGAATAGGAGTATAACGTAGCAGTAGCAGTAACAATGCCTAGTGCAAGAAAGTACGGAAAAGGTAGGCGATATCTGGGGAAGAGAATGGCTTTGCTTGCCTGGAAGCTCGCGGGTAGGGGCAGGGTCGTCGACGAAGTAGTCGTACCCGGCAGCAGTGTAGTCGGCTGTAGCAGCGGGGTCTACCGGAGATAAGGGGGGAAGAAACAGTAAATACAAAGCAAGTAATGCAAACATATGAATGACATGGAAAATGTATCGATGTCGGTGTTCTAACGCAGTACGATGTATCAGGCTCGGAGCAGGAATTCATCTGGGGATGAACTACCGGCTCCGGGTGATTACCGGACAGGGCGACCGGAGGGGAAGGTATCATGCCGGAGGTGTGGTGGACACCCGACAAAGATGAGGGGGGTGTATCCGGGTTAGTTGAACTATTCCGAACAACTTTTGTGTTCGGAATAAATTCATCCGGCAGGTTTTTTACCGGCTCCGGGAATTATCGACAGACAGCCCGGAGGGGGAATGTCGATGATCAGTGTGTTAGGGGGGTGGGGTAGACATAGGGATAGCGTATTCGTATTCGTTATATTTTTCTGATCAATTTTCATGTACAAAGTTTTTGAATCTGAGTTACGGTTTAAAAGATATTGAATTTCCAAGTTTAAATCCTTTTTAAAAGAATTTCTGAATTTCTTTTAATATTAAATCCAACATTATCCACAGAGGGGGTTGACCAGGTCAAACTGACCAGTGGGTCCCACTGGTCAGCCTCACAGTTAAAAAAAATGGTTTTATTAATTCTAAAAATCCAGTGGACCCACATGTCATACACTGGTTAATGGACTAATTCATTTTAATTAAATTAAATACAGGTGGGGCCCATGTGTCATTGACACAGTGGCTAATTAGCCATTTTAATTATATTAAAAATGCCAAGGGCCCACATGTCAGTGGGCTAGCGGGTTATTTTAATTAGCCATTCAGCTAACAGGGAGGGCTTAGGCTAATCAGGGGGTTTAACTGCTAATTAAAGGGGAGGGCCCCATGAGTCAGCGAGGGGGGGGCTGGTTTAGCCCGTGGGCATGAAGACGCCGGCGACGAACCGGACAGGGGGCACGGCGGCGATGACGGAGAGCTCACTAGGGCAAGCCATTTGGCACGCGGCCAGCTGCTACGCGAGCTGCGTGATGGGCCGCAACCAACGGTGTCATTTTTGTGAGCCGAGAGAGGCTGCACGACCCCAACGGCGACGACAGGCGGCGGCCGGAGTGGGCTACCGGCTGGAGAGAGCTCCGACGAAGAAAAAGCAACGAGGAGAGGGGTAAAAGCAGCGCGAGCTCACAGTGAGGGGGAAGAGGAGCTCGGGGAGGCTCGGGAGGCACCACCGGCGGCGAATCGGAGAAATTTTCCCGGCGGGCTCGAGGTTGAAGATGGTGACGAGGCTCTCAACGCGGTGGCCCCCGACTCGATTGCCTGCAGGGGACGACGAAGAAGGCGACGACGGTTCTCCTTGGCACCACGGCTGGCCTGGTCTCGCTCAGTGGCACGCGAGCTCGAAGGAGCGTCTCGGGTTAGTGGTGACCAGGGGAGGGAGAGGGACGTGGGAGTGGGGGGAAATATCTCTCTCTCCACTGGGGCACGACCCCGTCCTTATCTCCTCCGAGGAGGCCACTACAGCGACCCGGCGACGAGCTGGTGCAGCCGCGCCATGGCCACGCGGTCGGCACAGTGAAGACGACAGGTGAGGGGTGGGGAAGAAAAAGGAAAAGGTCCGGGTGGGCCAGTCCAGTGGGCTTTGCCCCGTGCGACAAATAGCCAGTGACCTTTATGTTCTTTTCTTTTTCTGTAAAATTCTGTTAGCATTTATTTAAATGGCTTAGGCATTTTTATATAATGCCATTTTGGTTCCATAATTTGTAGAGCATATTCCTAGAGTACCACAAAAAGTTTAGGGTTTTTCTAAACTCTTTTGCTAATTTATTTTATTATTAAATGAGCAATTGGCCTAGAATTGCTACTGTTATTAATTGTTTACAATTTTCAGTAGCCCAATAAATACCAATGATTACATGGGCATGGTCCACTGATTATTTGGGATTTTATAAAAGTGGTTCCAAGATTTTTGGAAAAGATTTATTGTCACCATATTTTTAATATTCATCAAAAGGCATTTTAGGGTTTGTTTGAATTTTATTTCAAATGGCTTGGACTTTAGTTGGCCAATGATGATCAAGGACCATGGTTCATATTTGCTTGCAACAATATCAAAGGAGAATTTGAATTTGAACTGAACCAGTTGATCAAACAAAAGTTTTGAACAATAGAGATGAACAGTAACCCTGATTAATGTTCACTGACAGTGAGGGTGTTACAAATCTCCCCACTACAAGAATTCTCGTCTCGAGAAATTAAGTGGTAGAGGAGAAAAGATCGGGGTATTCTTCACGAAGACGATCTTCACGTTCCCAAGTGGCTTCATCTTCAGAATGATTCGACCACTGAACTTTGAGAAACTTCGTCGTCTTGTTGCGGGTTTTGCGTTCAGAGTGATCGAGAATGCGGATCGGATGTTCTTGATATGTCAAGTCCTACTGCAGCTCGATCATATCATGTTCCACTTCACGAATAGGGTCCTTGAAGCAGCGTCGGAGTTGCGACACGTGGAAGACATCGTGGACTTGAGAGAGGTTTGACGGCAATTCCAAACAGTAGGCCACTGGTCCACTCCTAGAAAGAATACGGAACGGGCCAATGTAGCGAGGAGCTAACTTTCCTTTGATTCCGAAGCGGTGAGCGCCCCTCATGGGAGTGACACGAAGGTAAGCTTGTTCGCCGGGTTGATAGACCATTTCCTTGTGCTTGCGATCATAGTTGCTCTTCTGGCGGGACTGAGCAGCTTTTAAGTGTTCACGAATAACGCGAACCTGATCTTCGGCATGCTGAATAATGTCCGGACCAATGAGAGTTCGTTCCCCAGTTTCTGACCAATTCAGAGGGGTTTGACACTTACGTCCATAGAGAACTTCAAAGGGTGCCATCTTCAGACTAGCTTGATAGCTATTGTTGTACGAGAATTCAGCAAATGGAAGAGATTCCTCCCATTTCTTACCGAATGAAATGACACAAGCTTGAAGCATGTCTTCAAGCACTTGGTTGACTCGTTCGACTTGCCCTTGCGACTGGGGGTGATAAGCGGTGCTGAAATTCAGGTGAGTGCCCATAGCTTCCTGGAAACTATCCCAGAACTTCGAGGTGAAAATGCTGCCACGGTCTGAACTGATCTCCAACGGAATACCGTGGAGGGAAACAATTCTGGAAACATATAAGTCTGCCAACTGACTAGCAGAGATCGTCTCCTTGACAGGCAGAAAATGAGAAACTTTGGAGAAACGATCGATGACGACAAAGATCGCATCATGACCCTTCTGGGATCGCGGAAATCCGGTGACGAAGTCCATTTCAATCTTGTCCCATTTCCATTCAGGAATAGAGAGTGGTTGTAGAGTACCAGCAGGTCTTTGATGTTCGGCTTTGACGAGACGGCAAACATCACACTCGTCAACATATCGAGCGATGTCTTGCTTCATGTTAGACCACCAGTACCGCTGACGAAGGTCTTGGTACATCTTGGTACTACCAGGGTGAATCGACAAAGGAGTATCATGAGCTTCTTTCATGACGCGCGGGGTCAAGTTCAGATTGGGCTTACTCCTAGGGATCACTAAACGATTCTTGAAATACAACGTACCATCATCAGCAACAGTGAAGCATGATGGTTTTCCTCCAGCGATATACTTCTTGATCTTCTCGACATCAGAGTCACATGTTTGTATCCACTTGATGGTGCTGTCGAGGTCCGGCTCAACCACAAGGTTATTCACATGTCCCTGCGGAACAATTTCAAGGTTCAACTTGCGGAGCTCTTCATACAGAAGTGGTTGCTCTATCTGGACTTCAAGTTCAGAACAGTAGGCTTTGCGGCTTAAGGCATCGGCCACCACATTAGCTTTGCCAGGAGTGTAAGAAATACCCATGTTGTAGTCGGCTATTTTCTCGAGCCATCTCTACTGGCGGAGGTTCAGGTCTGGTTGGGTGAATAGGTACTTTAGGCTTTGGTGGTCGGTGTAGATCTCGCAATGGTTACCAACGAGGTAATGTCGCCACATCTTCAATGCATAAATTACAGCTGCCAATTCGAGATCATGTGTTGGATAGTTTTCTTCGTGAGCACGCAATTGACGAGAGCCATAAGCAATCACTTTGCGCTCTTGCATTAGGACACAGCCTAATCCTTGACGAGATGCGTCACAATATATCACGAAGTCCTTCTGGGTATCAGGCGGAGCAAGCACTGGGGGAGAACTGAGCTTGTCCTTAAGAGCTTGAAAACTTTCTTGAAATTTATCAGTCCACTCAAACTTGACGCCTTTGTGAAGCAGATTAGTCAGAGGCTTGGCAATCTTGGAGAAATTCTCAACAAAACGGCGGCAATAGCTGGCAAGGCCGAGGAAACTTCGGACTTGCTTGACAGTCCTGGGCGGAGTCCAGTCAAGAATAGCCTGGATACGTTCGGGGTTGACGGCAACTCCATCCTTGGAAATCACATGACCAAGGTAGGTTACTTCGGGAAGCCAGAACTCACACTTTGAATACTTAGCATAGAGTTTGTGTTCTCGAAGATTTTCCAGTATAACGTGAAGATGTTCAACATGTTCTGCATCGGTCTTGGAGTAAATCAATATATCATCCAGATAAACCACGACGAACTTGTCGAGGTATTCCATGAATATATAGTTCATCAATCTGGAGAAGGTGGCTGGAGCATTCGTCAAGCCAAAGGACATGACAGTATACTCGTATGAACCATATCGAGTAATGAATGCAGTCTTCGGTATGTCCTCATCACGGACCCGGATCTGATGGTAACCCAACCTTAAGTCGAGTTTTGGAAACACTGTGGATCCAACAAGTTGATCATAAAGATCATTGATCCGAGGGAGGGGGTACTTGTTCTGTATCGTGGCCTGGTTGATAGGTCGGTAATCTTGGACCAAACGGTTCGTGCCATCACTCTTCTTGACAAAGAGCGAAGGTGCTCCCCAAGCAGAGGAACTTGGACGGATGAAGCCTTTCTCGAGGGCTGTGTCGATCTCCTTCTTCAATTCAAGGAGGTGGTGAGGTGGCATCTTATACGGGGGCTTGGCAATAGGGACGGTGCCAGGCTTCAAGTCGATGACGAATTCAACCTCTCTAATCGGGGGTATTCCCGGCAGTTCTTCTGGGAAGACGTCGGGAAATTCACAAACGACTGGAACTTGCTCAATTCCTTCAAGAGGCGAGACTTTCAAAGCATTCATCATATAGATATGCGTTTCAGCATCACGGGTAATCCGGGTGGTGTGGTTAACAATCTCACCGGAGGGGTGAAAAAGTTGGACAGACTTGGTACCATAATACAGTGCGTCATCCTGGACTTTCAACCAATCCATTCCCAGGATGAGGTCTATGGTGGAAGACTTCAGAATGATGGGGGACACGTGGAATACAACTCCTTCGATTTCAACGGCGGTATTGGGCACCATCATGGTGGTTCGACATTGGCCTATCGAGGTGCGAACAACCATCGGTGTGTTCATCTTTCCAAGCGTAAAGTTATGCGATAATGCAAATGCTTCCGACATGAATGAATGCGATGCTCCTGTATCAAATAAGACAGTAGCAGGTATTGGTTTAATGAGGAGAGTACCCATCACTGTAGCGGGCTGTGCCTGAGCTTCTTCAACGTCAATGTTGTAAGCATGTCCGCCAGTGTGAGCAGAAGACCCAGTGTTATAGTTGGGGCTCCTGTTGTTGCCACGGCCAGCAGGGTGAACTACCAGTTGATTCTGTCGCTGGGGGCAGTCTCTGGAAAAGTGACCTGGCTGATGGCACTTGAAGCACAAGCCATCTTGAGGACGGAGGGGTGCAGTCTCCGTCTTCGGCTGTCTCGGCGGGGGCGGAGGCAGACGAGGTGCAACATACGACGGCCTTGGTGCAGGGGCAGGTGGACGATACACACTGTGTGGAAGCCAAACGCGTTGCTTCTGTGATGTGCCCGAAGATGAGCCAGCATCACGGGGGCGCTTCGGCGAACCACCGAACTTAAGCTGAGCGGTCTCAAGAGTGATAGTCTGGTTCACCATGGTGGCGAAGTCGGGGAAGACGTGCAAATCAAGTGCAAGTTGGAGATCTGGGTTGAGCCCATCACGGAACTTCTCTTGCCTACTTGTATCATTGGGTAGGTCACTTGCAGCATAGCGGGAGAGGCGGAGGAATTCCCTCTGATATGCCTCGACAGTTTTGTTGCCCTGAACGATGTTGCGAAACTCGGCCTTCATACGGTTCATAATCGCCTGGGGGACATAACGAGCATGGAAGGCAGACTTGAACTCATTCCAGGTGACGACAGCCCCTTCAGCTAGCGAGCCTTTGTAGGTATCCCACCACTGAGCAGCAGGGCCACGCAGGAAATAGGACGCAAAGCTGACGTAATCAGCAACACTCACATTAGCAAACTCTAACTGACGGTTGATGTCACGAAGCCAATCATCGGCATCCAGCGGCTGTTCAGGCTGGTGGAAGAGAGGGGGATTGAGACGCATGAAATCCCTCAGAGTAACCACAGGCGGTTGGTTCTGGTGCTGGTTCTGGTTCTGGAGCTGATCTATGACTCCTTGCATAAACACCTGGTTCATCTGAAACTGCTGCTTCATCGCGGCCATGTAGTCCGGCGGCGGAGGTGGATCGTTGGCACCACGACCACGACCACGACCACCACGACCAGCCATCCTGCTAGAATTTAACAGGGGTATTTCAGCGACGAACATTTTAACGAGATGCCGGAAACGAGTAATAGGTAAAGCGACAACAAAGAGGAGGCGCAGATATATAGGAGTAGTCATATAAGACAATACACATCCACACATAGAACCAATCGAAAATCGGGCAGCGTAACGTCGTAGAAATTAAGGAAAAAGGACACATTAGGCGGCGCGCAGACCGCAGTAAGGATTACACGACGCGACATAGATTCCACTATGTCAATCACGCCGCAAGAAAACTGTTGGCCACAGGAGTTAATGCCAGAGGACGCGCGGCCTGCCCAGAATGAGAATGAGATCCGCGGTTCGGGACCTAGGGTAGAACTCCTGCAACACGACTCAATCAATGGGGAAGCACCAAAACGCCGGATGGAATCAAGAGAACGTGATCCTAATGTGAGAGTTTGTAAAACTTACCAGCAAGGATAAGAGAGCAGATTCCCAGAGCATAGGTAAGGAGAAAAGGATCCTAATACCATAGATATCACACGTAGTGACATCGATGTGGGCCCGTAAGCCAAATATTAAGTTAGCAAAATAGTTTTTCAAAGTCTAGACTCAACTTCGACCAGGTAGTGGTGGGGTGGCTTCCTACAGGCAGTCGGCTCTGATACCAACTTGTGACGCCCCCAAAATCAATCCGTGTACAGTAATCATACAGGCAGGGTACACGGCTGAGATTAGGGTGCCACGGTGAGAATATCACAGCACAACACTAAACACAAAAGGATAAACAAATATGTTACAATAAAGGGGGTCACGCGGACCCGAATACATAAGCTATACAAACCATAATATCTGAGTACAGACATAGTTAGTCAAGTTTTGCCTTAAGAAGGCTAGCACAAATAACATCAGAGATACAGATCGAAAAGGCAAGGCCTCCTGCCTGGGAGCCTCCGAAACTACTCCTGGTCCTGGTCAGCGGGGGTCTCGACGTAGTAGTATCCGCCTCCGGGGTACTCCTGCTCCTGGGCTCCAACGTCGACTGCAGCGGCCGATCAGGCAAAACATAAAAGGGGAAATAAAGCAAAGGTGAGTATCTAGTATACCCGCGAGTCTTACGTCCGCTACTAAGAATTATGCATTTGTATCAAAGGAAAGGGGAGGCTGTATATATAGTGGACTGCAAGATAGAAACCAGAATAAGGATAAGAAGCTAGGCCTATCGAAGACTAGCATCTTCCGAAGTTGTCTTGCAGCATGAGAAGAGAAACAGCCAACAGTTCATATAAAGCAATAAAGTAACAATGAAGCAGAAGTTGCTGCAACATTGTATAATATAAGTTGTAAAGATTAATAATAACAATGCCTCCGAGTTCCCCTCCTCGACTCCCTGCGAGGAAGAAGACCCGGAACCATACAGTTTAATAGTAATAGTTTCTAGTGGTAAGATCCAACTTTAGCATAAAGCGTCCTGTTACCGTGGACACGGCTATTCGACTAGATTAAACTCCCTGCAGGGGTGCACTACTGTTCAGCCTGCACGCTCGGATCTCCAGGGTGGCGTGAACCTTGTTAGGGAATGCCCCACCGAGGCTATCCGACACGACGCAGCCCATCCTAGGCTCAACAGAGAGGCCATCCGCCGGACTATATCCTATGCGCCAAGGGGTCTAGGACCCTCACCCTTGCACGCTCCTGCACGGTGCGTGGTTGGCCGGTGAAGCGAAAGCAAATCCAAAAACACACCATCCGGACGAAGAAGACACCACTTCCCGGCGCAGGCCGCGGTACTGCTGACGTCTGAAGAGCTTTCGGACAAACTACGACGCAAGGGAGCCCATAACTCCTTATCCCACGTGAAGGTAGTGCGTACAGACCAACGGGCCTCTCAAGTCATCCGCTGAACCATTTAGCATTTTAATTAACCTACGTGAAAACCGTTATCGTTGCCTCGACTTAACCGACCCACGGTCAATGACAGCAGTAAGGACCACCAGTACATCGACTCCTGCCCTGTCGTCCCACCAAGTCACTGCGGTTACCAACAAGGTGAACCGTCTCCTTACCTTGTCTCGCGTGTGCTCTTGGTAGAGCTCGACTTTCGTGGTTTGGTAACTCTCGCGAGACATGAGCAGGGGCCAAGCACGCCAGTAACGTCGGTCGTACCCTCCCTGTCGTTCCCGACGATACACCGCTCGCGGGCACCGTTGGGTCGCCCGACTTCTTACCTTTAGGGACAACCGCTGTTCAGGACCCTATGGCGGCAAGACAAAGTCAGCCTCGACTGGAGTACAAGGATTACTCCTTGATAGCTCACACTTGAGGTGACTAGGCATAACCCAGATAGGGGTCTTTGGCGGTGTCTGCTTTGTTCCGTACCTGCAACAGTTATAATTAAGGTATCCGCGATCGCTCCCATAGTGATCACGACCCGCTATCAAACCCTAGCTAACAATGCGCAGGGCTCACTGCTGAATAATGCATAAGTAATAATAGGCAGCATAGGACAAAGGAAAATTACATCAAGGGGCGACAAAATCAGGCTATGCAATTGAATAGGGGTATAACGTAGCAGCAGCAGTAACAATGCCTAGTGCAAGAAAGTACGGAAAAGGTAGGCGATATCTGGGGAAGAGAATGGCTCTGCTTACCTGGAAGCTCGCGGGTAGGGGCAGGGTCGTCGACGAAGTAGTCGCACCCGGCAGCAGTGTAGTCGGATGTAGCAGCGGGGTCTACCGGAGATAAGGGGGGAAGAAACAGTAAATACAAAGCAAGTAATGAAAACATATGATTGACATGGAAAATGTATCGATGTCGGTGTTCTAACGCAGTACGATGTATCAGGCTCGGAGCGGGAATTCATCTGGGGATGAACTACCGGCTCCGGGTGATTACCGGACAGGGCGACCGGAGGGGGAAGGTATCATGCCGGACGTGTCGTGGACACCCGACAAAGATGAGGGGGGTGTATCCGGGTTAGTTGAACTATTCCGAACAACTTTCGTGTTCGGAATAAATTCATCCGGCAGGTTTTTTACCGGCACCGGGAATTATGGACAGACAGCCCGGAGGGGGAATGTCGATGATCGGTGTGTTAGGGGGGTGGGGTAGACATATGGATAGCGTATTCCTATTCATTATATTTTTCTGATCAATTTTCATGTATAAAGTTTTTGAATCTGAGTTACGGTTTAAAAGATATTGAATTTCCAAGTTTAAATCATTTTTAAAAGAATTTCTGAATTTCTTTTAATATTAAATCCAACATTATCCACAGAGGGGGTTGACCAGGTCAAACTGACCAGTGGGTCCCACTGGTCAGCCTCACAGTTAAAAAAATGGTTTTATTAATTCTAAAAATCCAGTGGACCCACATGTCATACACTGGTTAATTGACTAATTCATTTTAATTATATTAAATACAGGTGGGGCCCATGTGTCATTGACACAGTGGCTAATTAGCCATTTTAATTATATTAAAAATGCCAAGGGCCCACCATTCAGTGGGCTAGGGGGTTATTTTAATTAGCCATTCAGCTAACAGGGAGGGCTTAGGCTAATCAGGGGGTTTAACTGCTAATTAAAGGGGAGGGCCCCATGAGTCAGCGAGGGGGGGGGGGGTGGTTTAGCCCGTGGGCATGAAGACGCCGGCGACGAACCGGACAGGGGGCACGGCGGCGATGTCGGATAGCTCACTAGGGCAAGTCATTTGGCACGCGGCCAGCTGCTACGCGAGCTGCGTGATGGGCCGCAACCAACGGTGCCGTTTTTGTGAGCCGAGAGAGGCTGCACGGCCCCAACGGCGACGACAGGCGGCGGCCGGAGTGGGCTACCGGCTGGAGAGAGCTCCGACGAAGAAAAAGCAACGAGGAGAGGGGGAAAAGAAGCGCGAGCTCACAGTGAGGGGGAAGAGGAGCTCGGGGAGGCTCGGGAGGCACCACAGACGGCGAATCGGAGAAATTTTCCCGGCGGGCTCGAGGTTGAAGATGGTGACGAGGCTCTCAACGTGGTGGCCCCTGACTCGATTGCCTGCAGGGGACGACGAAGAAGGCGACGGCGGTTCTCCTTGGCACCACGGCTGGCCTGGTCTCGCTCAGTGGCCACGCGAGCTCGAAGGAGTGTCCATGGCGGCTCGGGCGGCTCGGGTTAGAGGTGACACAGGGGAGGGAGAGGGACGTGGGAGTGGGGGGGAAATATCTCCCTCTCCATGTTGGCACGGCCCCGTCCTTATCTCCTCCGAGGAGGCCACTTCAGCGACCCGGCGACGAGCTGGTGCAGCCGCGCCATGGCCACACGGTCGGCACAGTGAAGACGACAGGTGAGGGGTGGGGAAGAAAAAGGAAAAAGGTCCGGGTGGGCCAGTCCAGTGGGCTTTGCCCCGTGCGACAAATAGCCAGTGACCTTTATGTTCTTTTCTTTTTCTGTAAAATTCTGTTAGCATTTATTTAAATGGCTTAGGCATTTTTATATAATGCCATTTTGGTTCCATAATTTGTAGAGCATATTCCTAGAGTACCACAAAAAGTTTAGGGTTTTTCTAAACTCTTTTGCTAATTTATTTTATTATTAAATGAGCAATTGGTCTAGAATTTCCAATGTTATTAATTGTTTACAATTTTCAGTATCCCAATAAATACCAATGATTACATGGGCATGGTCCAATGATTATTTGAGATTTTATAAAAGTGGTTCCAAGATTTTTGGAAAAGATTTATTGTCACCATATTTTTAATATTCATCAAAAGGCATTTTAGGGTTTGTTTGAATTTTATTTCAAATGGCTTGGACTTTAGTTGGCCAATGATGATCAAGGACCATGGTTCATATTTGCTTGCAACAATATCAAAGGAGAATTTGAATTTGAACTGAACCAGTTGATCAAACAAAAGTTTTGAACAGTAGAGATGAACAGTAACCCTGATTACTATTCACTGACAGTGAGGGTGTTACACAAACTCCCAAGGTGATAACGGGCAATGCACGGTACCGAAGAGGCTAGAAGAATATGGCTATGTGGAAGTGTCAACTTTCGAATACTCACATTAGTCCGAAGAACTCATGCACTTATTATCAGTAACTCTCAATCTAATTAGGAGGATCACAAAGAGGCAAGTACCCTGAGGAGGAGTGTATGGGGGTTTGGTTATCCTTGCACATCCTCGACTCATGGTACGTGAGTGTACTCTAATATTCAATCCCTCCAAAGATTAGTGATCCATCTAGTAGCTAAAGTTCTCAACTAATTTTGTAGGTTTTTCGAAAATAAACACGGATTGCCCAAAATACGACATCTATCACTAATAGGCTAAAGCTCTTGACACAAAAAGTTCAAACATTACTCATGGCAATACCTCAAAACTATTGCAAGTTACTCCCTCCGTAAAGAAATGTAAGAGTGTTTAGATTACTAAATTAATTATCTAAATGCTCTTATATTACTTTACGGAGGGAGTACTACTACAATTGAATAGCAACCTCAATTACCTACTTCAAGTCAAGACACACAACTCAGTGCAACAGGCAAAATCTCTAAACAAGATAAACACGAAAACTCAAGGGAGTTCCAGCAACAAACTAAACAAAAGCTCTTAAAAATATAAGCATGAAAACTAAGAGCTAAATATCACAACAGCTACGAAAAATATAAAGAACACACAGAGCAAAGATAAGCATGAAAATCCTATGTTGTGTTCTCGGGTGAAGTGGAGCGTGTTTCTCTCCCACACAAAGAAAGCTGGGTTCTAACTTGTTATGAACAGCAAGAAAAGCTAAAGAAAACTAAAAAGTAAATAAAGAGCATGACACTCCAAGCATAGCACATAACGCATGAAGTGATAAAAATATAGTGGAACGAAAGACGAACTGATAATTGTTGATGGAGAAGGGGATGCATGGGGGCATCCCCAAGCTTAGATGCTTGAGTCTTCTTGAATATTTCTTGGGGTGCACGGGGGCATCCCCAAGCTTGAGCATTTGACCCTCCTGAATCTTCTTTTATCATCTTCCCTCGCACACTTGAAAACTCACTTCATACATGACTCATCATAATCTGATTAGCGAGGTTAGTACCCACAATAAAATATTTTTTCTCTACTGGAAATAAGGATTTTCTTGAAGAGCTACTGTTTCTCAAGATCGCCCAAAAGTTTTTGCAAAGAAAAAGCAAGCTTAAGGTTTGCAAAACGAAGAAAAGGAAAAACAAGACAGAATCTGTGAAAAACAGACCAGCAGGTAGTAAATAATTTTTTTCGGGCACTTCTGCAACTCAAATCAAAAAACTTAGAAAAGAGGCTCGAAAGCCAGTTATATAGAGCACTCTGTCAGAAAAATTCAGATCAAAAAGATGATCTGGTGATTTTATCCGAATTTTTCTGTCCAAGGACAAAATCTGTTTTCTGGACAACACGTCACAACTTTTGAACTTTCTTGCAATCGGAGGCTAAACTTGGCACAAAGCTGAAAAGTAAAGATACAATGATGTTGCTACTGTAGTAACAAACATCAAGACACAACAAAAGAAAAATAAACCTAATTCGTTGTGGTCTGCCTCCCAAAAGCACTTTCTTTTATGCCTTTAAGCTAGGCATGATGCAAAAAGATCAAGTTGTATCAATTGAACCATCATCAAGATCATCAAAAATCTCTTCAATAGTACAACCACTCTTAAGAGGACTTTCAAATAAAGGCCTAATAAAGATACTTCTTGGGATAAAAGAAGAAGGCGGAAGATCAATTGGAGTTTCATTTATTCTATTAAAGAGAGGCATCTCTTCCAAAGTCTTCACAGTTTCAACCCCTTTGGCAATAGATGGATTATTTTTGAAATGAGGATCCTTTGGAATGTAAACGAACTTAGGTTCCTGATACGTCCAAAATGTATCTATAATTTCTGCTTGCTCCATGCATGTTTTGTGTGATATTGCTATGATCTAGATACACTTTCATACACTTTTGATCATATTTGGACTAACCTATTAACTCAGTGCACCCCAGTGCCAGTTCCTGTTTTCTGCTGTTTTTCCACTTCAGTTTTCCCCCATATAAAAAGTGCCAGAAAAATTCCGGAAAAAATACAGGAAAAATCAGCGTACAGGAAGCTTCGCAAAGAGCCCGAGAGGGGCCAAAGGGGAGCCAGGGGGGCCCAGGCGGCCACCCGGCGCGGCCCCACCCCTGGCCGCGCCAGGGGGGGGGCGCCTGGGGCCCCTGGTCCACCTCTGGCTGCCGCCCTTCGCCTATTTATTCTCCATCATGGGGAAACTCTGAAGACAGAACCGTATTTTGCAAACTCGCCTCTGCTCCGCCGCCGCCGCGCTTCTGAGATCGGGAGCACCAGAAGACCTCTTTCCGACACCCTGCCGGAGGGAGGATTGACCTCCGGGAGTCTCCTCTCCACCATGGATGCTCTCCGGATGTCTCGTGAGTAGTTTTCCTTGGACCATGGGTCCGTGATCAGTAGCTATGTGATGTTCTCCTCCCCTCTTGATCTTCATGGTTTAGACCTCGTGAGCTGCCCTACATGATCGAGGCACTTTTGTAATCTTTCTGCTATTGCTATGCTGAGTTTGATGGGATCTGATGGATTATGAGATTATGTTCAGATTGTGATAGAGTAATATATTTGGTTTTTATCTCTTATATTTTTGTTCCTATGTAATTCTTGCATGTTCTCCGTTGCTGTTTATTGCTTTGGCCAAGTAGTAGGTAGTGACTCCAAGAGGGAACGTTATGCTCAATTGTGGGTTCATGCCCCCCGATGACACGCTTGAGTGTCAGAAACATGAGTCTATGGGATGTGTTGTTGCCACAAGGGGGAAAACAACGGTGCTTGTAACCGCGGTTGCAAGGATTGTTTACTTTACGCAAAGTGCTTTTTAATGCAGTTGTCTGTTGCTTTGGGTTTACACTTTGGGTGGGGCTCGCAACTTAATACCAGCGAGATGTTCTGGATAGATATCTCAAGGTGGATGATTAGTAGTAGATGCAGTTGGATTACGGTCTACTTATTTTGGCGTACTGCCCGTGCTTTTGAGCCTCTTCCTTTTTTTTGTAGCATAGTTAGCATTGCGGTGCGTTTATAATCCTGTCAATTGCCCTTCTGTAATTTGTTTACCTCGCATAGCAGTTTTATCGTCTTTTGGGAGAGAGACATCACTAGCGAACATCACGTATTCCGGTCCATATCCTTATTACTGTTTCCACGCTATCTTTACTTTTCTGCTTTTACTTTCAGTTGCTATCATTATCCCTTGTGTTTTACCCTTTGTGAACAACAAGACCGGAGAGCTTGACAACCTCTCTGAACTTCGTTGGGAACAAAGTTATCTGTGTCTGTGTGCAGGTCCACGTCAGTTGCGCCGCTGACACCTACTTATCATATCCGGAGTCCTACGGGAGACAAACCTTGGTATCTTCACCGAGGGAAACTTGCTGCTGCGCTACATCTCAAACCTTCCACTTGGGGTAACCAACGAGGGGCGAGAAGGGAAAACAAGCAACATAAGAACATAAAGGTGCAAGAGCTCTCGCTGTCCGTGACTCGAATGTCTGCAAATGGTGTTTGCGTGCAAGAAAGGGGATAGGGATATACGAGAGAGTAAAACATAGTTTTTATTGTTGAGAACTTAATCTACTAAAGTTTCACACTTGGTCTTCTTTGGAATCTTATCTTGACTCATCCCCAAACCACTAGCCAGGTACATGTCAAAATGATCCACTCCCTTTCGATATTTTGAGCACTCATGCAATGGATGAGCGTAAGCAAGAAAGTTGACACTTAAGATGGCAAAGAGAGAAAAATGATGGAGGAGGAAGACAAAAAAGGTGTGAAAGGCTCACATCAATGAGGACAGTCATAGGCGAGAGAAAGCCAAATGATAGATATGATGTGAGGAGTAAGGATTGCCATGCAACGGATGCACATATGAGCTAAGGTAAGGCTCACATCACAACTATCATTTCATGACGGATGACATGTTCTTGTATCATGCATCTAATTTCTTTGAGCGTTCCATTGATTGTGCTAATTCACCCATGATCATACACATCATGATGGATGATGTGTATGTCTACCATACACACAACTTGTTTCTATCATCATGTTGCGTAGGTACCCATATCCCTCCTTTAACTTTGGCAACACAAGAATTGAAGATAAGATCTCTTGAGGACAAGGATGAGGAGCCTCATCATACTCCTCCTCCTCCACTACGACTGTCAGAACCCCAACTAGGGTAAGTGCTAGGGTTTGAGTGCCCCTTTGCATCATGCAAAATTTTCAAAAGAAATCAAAAATGGGGAAAAGAAAAACCCTGAGAAATTAAATCAAATGGCCAGATAAAAATCTTTTTCCAAAAATCATTTGAATGTTTGGAAAATTCCTAGAATTGTTGCTGATCATTGCAAAAGTGGTTTGGGGATTTTCCCATGCCCATGGAATATTCAAAAATTCAAAAGGTGCATTGGAAATTAAATTAAACTCCAATTTGAATTTAAATTCAAATTTTTTGATTTTCAAAAGTCACCAAAACTTATGAGTGGCTAGCTATATATGTTATAAGCCCACATAAAAGTTTTCATGAATTTTAAAAATGCTCTGCTATTTTTTATTTTGGGGCAAAACAAACAACAGAAAAGGAAAAAAGAAGCAAAAACACAGAAAAAAAGGAAAAGGAGAAAAGCAGCCCAACCCACCTAGGCCGACCCATCCCAGCAGCCTTCTCGTTTGTCTTCTTCTTTCCCACGCCTCCAAGCAGCTCCGTGGAGCGCTGGTCACCGCGGACGCCACCGAGGCGAGCCTAGACCTCCCCAGGCCAGCTCCTCGTGCCACGGCGACGCCCACGAGCTTCCTACCCCTTTCCCCCTCCTCGGGCTCCCTCTCGGCCTCTCTATCTCTCGAATCTCGCCGCACCCGAGCGCACCCCGTCGGCGCCGTCGTCTGTTTGCGTGGCCACCGGCCGTTCCATGCAGCACCTTCATGTCCAGAAGAACCGCAGCTGAAGCCTCCGTTCAGTGACGCCTTGGATTCGAGCTCAAGCCGGCCGCAGACGATGCGAGCTTCTCCGAGAAGCTTCGGCCGCCGCGGACCTCCGGCGAGGAATTCCTCACCGGCCAGCCCATCCCCGACCACGCCGTGTCTTCTGTGAAGTTCACGGTGAGCTCACGAACGTTTTCCCCCATCCCTTGCTTGTTCTCGCGTATTGGACGCCGAGCTCGCCTTTCCAGCAGCTCTGGCCGCCGCCCTGTTCGTCCTAGCCATGGCCTCGAGCCCCCCCGTGAAACCCCAGTAGTCGCAGAAGACGCGCGGCGTCGAGGGCTTCCTCCCAGTGCCCCCAGCTAACCCCCCCGTGCCCTAAAACTCCACTCCGGCGAAGCTCCGGCAACCCTCCGGCGAGCCTGCCATTAGAGCCCCCTAATCCTTGGCCTAATCCCCCCCTTGAGTCCATGACAAGTGGGGCCAACCCCCCCCCCCTAATCCTCTGTTTCTTTTAATTAAACAGAGACCAAGAAGTGGGCCACTGACAGGGTGGACCCACATGTCAGCCCCCCCCACTGATGTCATGCTTGCATCATGCTGATGCAATAATTGGTTTAAAAGAATTAAAGATTTTTCCAGAGAAATTACAGAAATTACAGAAAATAATATAAACTTTGAAAAATCATAGAAAATTCATATGAACTCCAATTTGGACAAATAATATATGAAAAATGATCAGCATAAAATTCTCTATCCAAATATGCAAATTTCAACCATGTTTGAGTTGATTTTAAAATGGGACCAGTAGCTTTTGCTATTTGGCTTAATTGGAATTAATTCAAATGCAATTCAAAGTTGAACCATTGCAATACACCACATCTCACTTGTACTACAGAAGCATATCAGACATATGATCACATGGTTTCAAATGATCAAACTTTTTCAAATGCATTTTGGTTAAATTGAAATTCATATATGGAGTTTGAATTTGCATTTCAAATGCAATACACTTCATTTAAATAAAATGTACCACAAACCAACACCATTCACCTCATGGACAACAATATCATGTGCTTGTGAATTTTACTTCCGAAGTTGTCCCCCCTTGTTGATGATTGTTTCCGGTACCATCTTTGCCGAGACGGTGATCACCCCCGAAGAAGAAGACCACTGTTAAGACCCGTGTATCGTCAGCAAGGCAAGCAAGCCCCATTGATCATGTCTATAAAATCCCAATTCCCTCTCAGTCTCGCTTATGCATGTTTAGGAGATCATCTTGTATCGATTCTACCGCATAGTTGAACCCATATCCGATGCATGACCTATCATCTTGTCACAGTAGTAAGAAAACCACAATTCTAGCGGACATAGGAGTTGTTTGATATCATGTGGCCCCCTGCAACTGTTACAGCTTATTGCATGCTTAGTGTTACAGTGAGGTTGCTTTTGATGTGAGTCGGGATGGTAGTGAACATGGTGTTGATGAAAGTGAAAACTGTGTTGGTGAATCCACCCTAATACAAGGTGAACGATGAGAGGTTGTGTAGGAGTACACAGTGGGTTGTCTCGTTGAACACCGCCTTAAGCACCGAGTTCTTGTATGGTAATCCAAGACAAAGAGTACAACCACACATTGGGATCACTGACCCCTCTCGGCCTAGTACCTTGATCCGTGTCGACGTCCAGGAGTCACATTAGTTCGGGCTTTCCATTTGACATGTGCATAGAAAAAGAACGAAGGAAATGGTTGCATCATACAGATATGTGAGTGCACCTGTGAGGCAGCAAAACCATCTGCCAGAGGTGGCGTCTCGGTCACTTACATTGTTTGAGTCCGTTTCGTTGATCCGGCCGGGCTCTCGAGCGGAGGCAAACTCAGATAGTCGACTCCTGGAATAGACCGGTTGTGAGCGAAGTGTCGTGGTGAACATCCTCGCTGTCACCTCTTGAACGGTGGAGAGACCTGGCGATAACCGATGGTCATGTGTGTGTACCTTACACCCTTGCAAGGTTAACAAAACTATTTCGAATAGCCGCGTCCGCGGTTATGGACTACTTGGAACCTGTACCTGATTATTAGACAACTTGAATGGCTACTTATAAAACTCGCAAGATAAGCGTGAGTGCTATGGTGTGCTTCCTCGTGGGGAAGTCGAGGGAGTAACCATAGTGGTGTATTGGTTGGAGATGTAGTGGACTCGTGTACGCTTCTTATCTCAAGTCCGGTACTCGTAGTTCAGGACTAGCCAAGTCAAAGCTGGCACTTCTGCATGTTAAAACCCCACCTCCCTTTACCTTGATACTTGAGCATGAGTAGTGTAGTTCTGATGTAAGTCTTGCTGAGTACGACTTTGTACTCACGTTTGCTTATTCTATGTTTTAGATGAGAACCCGGACCCCGATGGAGTCACCGACCTGAAGCTCGACGTTGACGAAGTTAGCATAGTCCCAGATAGCAGTCTGGTCCCTCGTGGAAGGGCATGTTTGTTTTACAAGGCTTCTCTAAGCCATTTGTTAAACTTGTCTGTACTCAGACCTAATTTTCTTCCGTTGTATTGATGTAATGTTGATCACAGACATGTGATCTTTGTATACTCTGTGTGTATATCAATAAAGAGTACTTTGTAGAGTTATGTGATGATACCTGTAAGTGCATCAAGTGCCCTCCCCTTGAGGTTTTGGAGTTTGATGACAAAACGGTTAAGGGACTGCTGTGTTTGTGAGTATACACAGGAGAACAGTCCCTGATGAAGTGTTTAACCACCAATGTCGACCCCCCAAAATGTTGAGGAACATTGGAGAAATCGGTGTGTTTCCTGAAGAATGAAGTTGCGTGAAATCCTGAGGAAGTAGGATCCTGAAGCATTCGGTTGAAGCTGAAGCTGAAGAAGATCCCGAGGAAGTTCGCGCTAAAGACGAAGTTGAAGCGTAGTCTTCTCTAATACTTTTTATACTTCTTGAGTCATAGGAAAACACCGCACTGTTGGAGGGGTTGAAGAAAACGAGTTCCGAAGGTCTGAGGAAGTGCTCAGTTAGGAATCCTGAAGAAAAACCCTGAGGAAATCTTCTGCAGTAGAAGTTCAGTTCCTCGGGTGTCTGAGACCTTGTTCTTCAGGAAACTGAGGAATCTGTCTTCGGTTGAGGAGTCTGGAGACCGCGAGTGCAGTTCTCCTGAAGAGAGAGAAATCTCCTGCAGTAGAAGTTCAGTCCTCATGTGTCTGAGACGTTGTTCTTCAGGACACTGAGGTAACTAACTTCGGTTGAGGAGTCTGGAGAGAGAATACTTTGACCGTGCCACGTGTTGTGTGGTGAGAGGCTAGAACTTGTCTAGCAACGGTCATTTCTGAGGGCATGAGAGTAATTGTATGCATGGGCATTTATGTCCTTTCGCCTCGGGTTGCTCCGCGACTATAAATAGTCACCTCCAGCCCCGTTTGTGGGTTGGCTGCTCCGAGAGAAAAACTGACACTTGTCATCTGAGAGCAACCCACCTCTGAGGAAACTGAAGAACCTATGTGAGGAAAACCACCAGCCTGAGTAGTTGAGCATTTCTGAGGAAGTCGGTTCGAGTGATCCGAAGCTTTTTACTCTTGAAGACTGTGATCTTCCACCCGGTGTAGAAGTCTTCAGTGTGAGGGAGTCAAGATGCAATTGTGACTTCCCGGAGTGACTGAGTCTGTGAAGGTTTCGGGAGTCTACCTTGAAGACTCACCTGAGTTATTGGACGGAATCTGAGGACTTTAGTTCAAGGAGAACAAGGTGAAGACTATGTCTTCTGAGTTGAATCTCAGCCTCTCCAACCAGACGTAGAGTTGTCACAGCAACTTGAACTGGTCTACCAAACCAATGTCTTCAATATCTGGTGATATCTCTTCAATCTCTTAAGCCTCAGTACTATGTCTTCAGTATCTATGTTGACTTCTCGTGCTTCAACTCTCCCTCTGATATTAGTCTTCATACTATGCATCTGAAGCACTTCTGCTTATCTGAATTGATTTATTTTTGTTGCATTATGATGAGCTGCCCTAATGATTACATTCTGTGAAGTTTTATTTCTTCATGATTTTGGTTACTTCTTCAGCTTCATGATTGCTTCAGTCCTGAAGAAAATCAAAATCTGGTAGAAAAATTGAAAATCTCCCATTCACCCCCCCTCTGGTCGATATATTGCACTTTCAATTGGTATCAGAGCAAGGTACTCCCTTGTTCTGTGTGATTCGGTTTAACCACCTGGAGTTTTAGTTATGTCGACCTCAGGTACAATGAGCGTTGCCTCAAACTGCCCCATCTTCGACGGAACAGACTATCCATACTGGAAGAACAAGATGAGGATGCATCTTGAAGCCATTGACAAGGATCTGTGGGACATTGTTGCTCAAGGCATTCCTGAAGCAAATCTGATGACTGCTCCCGAAGTTGTCAAGAAGAACTGGCAGCTTGATGCAAAAGCTCGAAGCATCATTGGTGGTCATCTCAATAAGGCTCAGTTCAACCGTATCAGTGGTCTGGATACTGCAAAGAAGATATGGACAAGAGTGTCTAAAGTCAATGAAGGAGTCTCAGCTCAACGAGACTCACGAGTTGATACACTCCGCAGTCTCTTCAATCGGTTCAAGAGGCTGGACAATGAGCACGTGCAACAAACCTTTGACAGACTCACTGACATATCCAATGAACTTCAAGCACTTGGTGCTGCTGATATCACAGATCATGAAGTTGTGAAGAAACTGCTGAGGTCACCGGATGACTCTTTTGAGTTCCTATCACTGATGATTCAAGAAAGGCCTGACTTCAAGACTCTGGATCCAGCGGACATTCTCGAGCGCCTCAATGCTCATGAACTGAAGCTCTCTGAAAAAGGAGACCTATACAGCCCCACGCCTAAGGTCCGCGCACTAAAAGCTAGAGCATGCAGAGTGTCCTCTGATGATGAGTCTGAGGCTGATACTGATAATCCTGAGACTCTCAGCCGTGAACTTGCTCTCCTTACCAGAAAGTTTCAAAGGTTCACGAAGAAGAATCGCTTCAGAAATTCCTCAAGATCGTCCTCAAGAAAAAGCAAAGATGATGATTCTGTCGAAGCTAGAAAGAGAGTTTTCCACAAGTGCAAGAAACCTGGGCATTACATCGCTGAGTGTCCTTTATGGGAAAAGGAAGCTAAACTGAAGAAGAAGAAGAAAGGGAAAGATGACAGTTCTGATGAAAAGACAAAGAAGAAATCCTCAAGATCCTCAAAGTTTGCTGGATACAGGAATAGCAGTTCCCGTAAGGCTCGCGCTTATCTCGGGAAAGAATTGGACTCGGAAGAATCTGATTCCAACTCTGATGCTGAGGAGGAGGAATCTGAAGAATCTGAGGGTGTGGCTGGTTTAGCTCTTGCCACGACACTTGTCTCAAAGTCAATCTTCAGCACTGAGGAATCTGGTCTATCACATGCTGATGATGAAGCTGAAGACACAACTCCTTCCTTCTGCTTCATGGCCAAGTCCTCCAAGGTATCTTCTTACTCATCATCAGATGAACCCTCTGATGAAGAACCTGATGAAAGCTATGCTAAACTTGCTAAACTTGCATCTAAGCAACAAAGGTTGCACTTGAAAAGACTCAGATCTCACTAAACAAAAGTGATGATATGTTGGTTGAGGAAATGACGAAGACTCAAAAGTTGACTGATGAATCAAGAATTCTTTAGTCAAAGTTTGATGACTTGTTCAATCGGCATGAGGCACTCCTTACCGATCATGAAAAGCTATCTCATGAGTTCCTCATGAGGAAACAAGAACTTGAACGTGTAAGGATGTCTCATGACGATCTGAAGAAAGAAAATGAGTCACTCCTCTCCCAACAGATCATCATGCCACAAGAAGGATTCAATCCTCCCTGTTTAAAATGCATTGAACATGGTCAAATCATCTCTGTGTCTAGTTCCTCAATGTCTTCAGACTCTGTTATCTCTATTACTTCTGTGGTATCTAACCCCTCATCTGAGGATACCATAGACATTGCTGAAGAAAATGCTAGGTTGAAGAGTCTACTGGAAACAGGCATGTTCAAGAGTCTGAAAGGACATCAGACTCTTTGTGACATTCTCAAGAAACACATCCTCAACAGAAACCAGAGGAAAGAAGGCATCGCATTCACTCGGAAACTCAACCCTGATGGTTCTTACTGGAAACCTGAACAATATCCTGAGACCATTTGGGTTCGGGCAATGATGCCTCCTCCTGATCCCTATGCCTTATCTGGTTATGATGCTGTTTCTTCAGATGTGATGATTGAGTCATTTGACTCATACTATAAACTGTTTAAGAATGGTAATGGTGAGGTATTTGCCAGATACATCGGAACTAACTGCAGGAACGGTCCTCCAGTCAAGCAGATCTGGGTTCCAAAGGACCTCAGCACTAACCTTCGTGTGAATGCAGATGCAAATGAGCTGACGATATCATCTGAGGACGATACCTCAAAAGGAAATGATTATAATCATGTATCTGCTAACCATTTTGTTCACAGGGAAGCTCCTCATAAGAATGCTTATTCATTTGTTTATCCTGATGCTGCTATCTCTCACCCCATTAGGTCTCATCATCCTCATCAATCCTCATGTGCCTCAAGACCACCCATAAAGATGTGGGTGGTTAAGAACTAATCATCCTTGCAGGGACATGTCCTGGGGCAAAGTCAGAACCCTCTGTTAGGTAATGTGCTAGGGTTAGCCAGTACTCTTGCATCATGTTAAAATTTCAAAAGAAATCTTTGAAATCAAAATCAAAAGCAAAATGGGAGAAGGAACCCCCCAGATGAATTAATTCAAAAGGCCAGATAAAAATCTTCTCCAAAAATTCATGTTAGATTTTTGAAAAGTCTTATAAATGAGTGTGATCACATATCAAGTGATGTGGGACCCACCCCATGCTCATAGATTTTTCAAATATTCAAACAGTGCCTTGGAATTAATCAAATACCCCTATTTGATTTAAAATTCAAATCATTTGAATTTTAAAAATGTTCAAAATTTATGAGTGGCTAGTATATTGTTTTATGAGGCCACATAAAAATTATGAGAATTTATTAAAATGTTTAGCTATTTTATTTAGCTAAACAGAACAAAGGTCAGAAGAGAAAACAGAAAGAAAAAGAAAAACAGGAAAGTGGCCCACTTACCTGGGCCACCTCGGCCCGACTTACCTCTCCCGCAGCCCAAGCCCACCTGGCTCCTTGTCGTCTTCCAGCACGGCGGCAAGCAGCTCGGTGGCCGGCATGCCACGGCCGCCACGCCACCTGCTTGCCTGGCGCCTCCCGAGCGCTCTAGGCACGTCCTGGAGACGCCTCTCAGCCGTCCCAATCCATTCCCCCCCTCCTTATCGTCTTCCCCCTCCTCCTGCGCCCGATTTCATCGCCGCCCGTGAGCATCCGTGGAGTACGCCACCGTCTTCACGCGGCCACCGTCGACGAGAGGCCGCTACGCAAAATCCAACCGCTCCGCCGTCGTCTACAACCCCACCGTGCAGAAGGAATCGGAGCCAGACGCCTCCACGAGCTCGCTAGCTTCGTCGTCTTCGTCTCCGGCCGCCGCGGATCGACCTTGAATTCCGGCAACACCAGAGCCTCCCCGAGCAAGCCGTCGCTTCAATTAGACTCAGGGTGAGCTCGAGATCAAAACCCCTAAATTTTCCCCCTTGATTTCTCCCTCTAGTCGGATCCGCCATGAGAACCCGAGCTCCTCGACGCCATGGTCGTCGCCCTCCTCGCTCCAGTGCCCGTCGTGAAGCTCCAGTGCACGCGTTTGACTCCTGCGTGTACTAGCGTTCCAACGCGCCACAAATCAGCTCAATCCGTGGACTGCAGAGACAACTACGATCTTGCCTCCGTTCTGTTGCCGCCGAAGACGTCGCCGCCGTCGATTCCGAGCTCCCCGTGACCCCCTGTTGCTTCCAGACGACGCGGACGACGATGCTGCACCCGATGGTGTCCTCGCCGTAGCCTCCCGTGGCCCCTAGCCCATTCCGCGAGTGCGCCGCCGTGGCCAGGCCGCCGGCGTTTAGCCACCGGTGGGTTAGCCCTAATCCACCCCTAATGTTCCCCCCAGAGCCAATGACAAGTGGGCCCAGTGGCTTAATTAAGCCACTGGTTAAATTAACCAGCCGGGTTAATTAACCCAGTCACTGACAGAGTGACCCCACATGTCAGCCCCCCCCCCTGACGTCAGCCTGGCGCAATAAGTTGATTAAATGAATTTCCAGAAATCAAATTGAATTAAAGAATTTCAGAAAATTCCAGAAAATAGCTCAAACTTTGGAAATTCATAGAAAATTCATATTAACTCCAAATTGGACAAATAATATATGAAAAATGATCAGGAGAAAATAAGCTATCCAAAAATACAACTTTCAACTATGTTTGAGTTGATATTAAAATGGGACCAGTAGCATATGTCATTTGGTTTATTTGAAATTAATTCAAATTCAATTCAAATGATTTTGCAAATTGGACCATGGAATTATGCTATATTTCAACCACACTTCGGAGGCATATCATACACATTTCCAAAAGGTACAAAATGATCAAACCATGTCACATGTGACTTGCTCAAGTTTGAATTCAAATTGGAGTTTGAATTTGCAATTCAATTTGCAATATACTCCATTTAAATGGAATTGCCCCACACATCAAAGCATCTACATCAAGTTTCAACCTTCCATCATGTGATTGTGCATTGTATTTACTTTGATACCTTGTTTGTTGTTTGTCGAGTAGAGGTGGAACCGGAGCAGGAGGCTGCCCCCTTCGCTGAAGACCCAGAACCCGAACCACGTCAGCAAGGCAAGCAAACCCCCTTTGATCATGTCGATAAAATTCCACTTCCCTCTCATGTCTCGCTTATGCATTGTATAGGATGATTACCATGCTACGTTTCTACCGCATAGATGAACCCATTCCTTTGCATGACCTATCATTTGTCACATTAGTAGGCAAAACCACAATCCTAGCAAATATAGGAGTTGATTGATATCATGTGGCCCCTGCAAATGTTACTGCTTCTTGCATGCTTAAAGTGATACCTTGATGATACTGTTATGTGAGTCGGGATGGTAGTGATCATGATGATGATGTTAGAAAAGTGTTGGTGAATCGACCCTAATACAAGGTGAACGATGAGAGGCTGTGTAGGAGTACACGGTGGGTTGTCTCGTTGAACACCACCCTAAGTCCGAGTTCTTGTGTGGTGATCCAAGATGAAGAGTACAACCACACATTGGGCTCACTGACCCCTCTCATCTTACTAACTCATCCCTTTCGATGTCCAGATGTCGCAATAGTTCGGAGTTCTGGTAGGCTTGTGGCCTGGATGCTAAGTGAGAGAACGGCTCATCCGAGACCGGCTTATGCACCATGCACACATCACTTGGGTCCACTTCGGTTAACCGGCCGGGTTCACGATAGTGGTAGCCTACCCAAGTAGGCGGATTTCTCGGACTAGATAGGCTATGAGGTAATAGTTGTGGTGAGCATCCTCGCCGACACTTCTTGAACGGTGTCGAGTACAAAGGCGGTAAATGATGATCATGTGTGTGTAGCAGTACACCCCTGCAGGGTTAACAAAACTATTCGAATAGCCGCGTCCGCGGTTATGGACTGCTTGGAAAGCTTAGCTTGATTATTAGACAACTTGAACTGGATACTTCTAAAACACATCAAGATAAGTGTGAGTGCTATGGCGTGCTTTCTCGTGGGGAAGTCGAGGAAGGCACCATAGTGGTGTAATTGGTTGGAGAAATTAGTGGACTCGTGTACGCTTCTTACCTCAAGTCTGGTACTCGTAGTTCAGGACTAGCCAAGTCAAAGCTGGCATTTCTGCAAGTGAACCCCACCCCCTTTTACCTGGATACATGTGCATGAGTAGTATAGCTCCTATGTAAGTCTTTCTGAGTATGAATTTGTAATCACGTTTGCTTAATCTATGTTTTAGATGATACCACTGACCCCGAAGGTGGCTTCTTCATCGAGCTGGACGACTGAAGATCAACTAGTCTAGTCCCAGTCAGACGATTGGTTCCCTCGTGGAGGGCTTGTGTTTAAATAAGGCTTCTTAAGCCATTTGTTAAACTTGTCTGTACTCAGACATAATTTGCTTTCGCTTGTGTTGTAATGTTGGATCACATGTTTGTGATCTCTGTGTGCACTCTATAAGAGTTATCAATAAAATGTACACTTTGTAGAGAATTGCAATGATACCTGCTATTCATACAAGGCATGTGTGCTGCGTGTATGTTTATAACATGCATGTCTTTGTATGGGTTTTCGAGACCTTAGTTGTGTTCTGGCTGGCGGTCTTTCATACACCAAGTGGCCCTTAGATGTGCGCAGCTTGGGGCATCGCGATGCGATTGCTCGAGACTCCGTCTCGTGCACACTTTGTGGTATGATCGAGCCCGCCCTAGACCTCGACTAAGTGATCGGGCTGGAGTAATTCTATGTAAGAGTTATGAGATAGTCATTAGTATGGTTGAGGCGACTTGTCTTTGAATATGGGAGTTCACCACCCATATCATTAGACTTGTGTGCGGACGATGAGGACCCATCTCAGTTGATCATCCGGCCTGGATGGGATGCCCCTCACGTACGATGCTTTCCGAGAACGTTCTGTGCTTGGCCTTGTCTTCTTAGACAAGTGGGTACGGTTCTCGGCTCTCCATATGACTATGTCTTAGCTGTACTTGCATACGCTAACCCCGAGTCCCGACAGACTTGGTATCAGAGCAGGACTGACTGTAGGACTAGTAGCCTTGGCAGGCGTCGAGTCTAGCTTGCTATAGTTATATAGTTACTCTGGGAATATAAGGGAACAACGTAAGGCTTCTTTTTTCTCCTTACCCCTTCATTCTGAGTTCTGAGTCACCCTCATCTTGTTCTACGGGAAGATAGGACTAGGCTCTCCTCTGTCTGATTAGAACATCTCGTTGTTTTCTTCCTTGTAGCCGTAGGAAAGTTGTGACCGGTTTGTTAGAGTGGTTATGCTTCCTGATTTATTACATCGTATGTAAGTGCTGTTTCCATCTTGTAAGAAATTGTCTTTTTCTTGCAATTACAGCCGTTATGCTGTCCGAGTCATTCCAGGTTTATCTCATAATCTGATGCATTTGCAAACTTCTTTCTGTTTCAGATGGCAGATCTTCCCCCTCGGCAGATTGTTCGTTTGACCAGGTGCCTCGGTGTGCGTGGCCATCCCGCCACGTTGATCGAGATGATGTCCTATGTGGGATATCGATGGTACCCTGAGTACACCGTCGAGGAGCAGTTCCACGACTTCAACCAGACCCAGTTCCACTCATCGTCAGGATCTACCCGCACCACGTTGGAGTCACCCAGCCTATCCACTTTGGACATGGCATTGGCGTTACCGAGAACATGGCTGTGCAGGATGCTGCATATTCATGTATTACCCTGCTGAGAGAGGAGCACACTATGCTGAGACAGACCTCTTTCCGCTATATCCCTGCTGCACTTACAGGAGAAGAGGGATATTACACCGGACTCTACTCAGATCACTCTGCAGAGGATCCAACACTTCAGGTGACTGCTAGGTTTGCTAGTGATCGAGATCGTGATGCACGCGCTCTCCGTTTCGAGCTTCACGCCACCCGTGTTCGTCTGTATCGAGCACTGACACTCTTGGCACCCTTCGTGAGTGTTGGATCAGTTGAGCATGATGCTATCTACCCAGTGAGGACTCAGATGCCTTCTCGAGTTGCTTGGCCCGAGATTGGAGGCATTTTTCCACCCCGTGGTCCTTTGCTTCCACCCTACGCTGGACCTAGGCCCCATCCTTGCCCAAATGGATATCAAGGTCCACAGGCCTCCGTGTTTTCCGATGGTCACCTCCAGCTACCGGGATACGCGGGTAACTTTTATGAGGACTACTATGGAGATGAAGATGAGTGAGACCGCCTGTGGTCTTACTTAGTGAGGATGTAGTAGTATCTTAGTGTATTGTATGCAAGGTGTCTAAGTTCCAGAGGCTTAGATAAATAATGTATAGGAAGTCAGAGTGCCTCTGAAGGATGTATCATCTTCATCACGTTTGTATTAGCTTGGTGCTTGTACTAAAACGATGTATGGTTTGTATGACAGCTTGTGAATATATGGCTTGTATGCTTTTATCACCATGTTGTCAAGATGATTACTTCCTTTGCTCTGTAATCCTTCCAGTACTTCAATACCTTGATTAGACTCTTCAAATCAACTCTGTTTGACTTTAGTTTTTACCTTCAGGATGTCTCAAGGAACCCGTGGCCAGGTTGGTCATAACCAAGGTCGTGGGAATGACCAGGAGGAAGGCAACCTTCCACCCCCACCCACGATGGCTCAGGTTCTGATGGAGGTTGAGAGGAACCGCCGAGACCCTCACCATCTTTTGGAAGTCATTGCTTGCAACACCACTCAGCAGCGCAATGAGTTGGTGTCCCTGAACGACTTCATCTGGCTTCATCCCCCGGTTTTCAGTTACTCCACCGAGCCCCTTGACGCCGATGACTGGCTTCGTAGCATCGAGAGGAAGCTCCAGGCAGGCCATGTTGCAGATGGCGACAAGGTCAGCTATGCCACTTATCACCTTGAAGGTGCAGCTAGCTCTTGGTGGGAGAACTTTCTGAACATGCGTCCCATTGGACCGCCTACATCTTGGGAGGAATTCTGCACTTCCTTCCGCGAGCACCACATTCCCAAGGGTCTTATGGACCGCAAGCGTGAGGAGTTCTGCAACCTCACCCAAGGCAGAAGGACCGTTGACGACTTTAGTCGTGAGTTCAACCGACTTGCTCGTTATGCTACCGAAGAAGTCTCCACCGACGCAAAGAAGCAAGAGAGGTTCCGTCGTGGCCTCAACTCTGGACTTCGTCGTGAGCTCAACCTTCATGACTTTGCCACCTTCCAGGTCCTTGTCAACAAGGCCATCAAGGCAGAGGACATGAACACCCCCAACGACTTTCGCAAACACCCTAGAGACGACAGTTCATCTATTTCTGGCTCCCAGAAGCGCAAGATCTGGATCCCAAACAGTATGTTCCGCCAGAACAACCCACCGAGGCCATCCTATGTGGCGCCTCGTCCACCAACCCAGTTCCACCCAGCTCCATCAAACAACCCAGCTCCACGCACTGTTTTCGGAGCCTGTTACAAGTGTGGTCAGGCAGGCCACTATTCTCGTGAGTGTCCCCAGAACCAGATCCAGAACCAGAATGCTCCACCCCGTGCCGGAGGCAACAACAACAATGGTCGTGGCAAGCCACCCCAGAAGGTCTACACCGCCAAACCCGCTCCTCCCGCCACTCGTGGACGTGTGAACCAGATCACCGCCGAAGAGACTGACGACACCACTGACGTCATTCTTGGTACGCTCCCAGTCAATTATGTTCCTACTTCCGTTCTTTTCGACCCAGGAGCATCTCATTCATTCATGTCGGAAAGTTATGCACTTCGTCATGAGCTATCTTTTGTTGAATTGTCCACCCCAATGATTATTCAAACTCAAGGGTCAAGATGGCAAACTAATAGAGTAAGCCATGGTAATCAGATTGCGATTGAGGGTTTAGTATTCCTTGCTTCACTCATAGCCCTTAAGTCTTCAGACATTGATGTCATTCTTGGCATGGATTGGCTATCAAGACAGAATGCCTACCTGGATTGCAAAGGAAAATCCGTGAAACTCACCCACCCTTCAGGAAAAACCGTCAACTATACCTCACCCAGAACAAGAACCCAAGTGCATTCTTTGAATGGATTGGTTATCAAGACAGAATCCTGTCCTTGATTGTAAAGCCAAGTAAGTGAAACTAACCCATCCATCAGGCCAGACAATCAAGTACACCTCACCAAGCTCTAAAACCCAGGTGCATTCTTTAAATGTGCTTCCTCTTCCAGACCTTGAAGATATTCCGGTGGTTCGTGACTTCCCGGATGTCTTTCCAGAAGAGCTGCCAGGAATACCACCTGACAGATCTGTAGAGTTTGTTGTAGATCTTATCCCAGGAACCGCACCAATATCCAGACGCCCATATAGAATGGCCCCACGTGAGTTAGCTGAGCTCAAAATCCAACTTGAAGCTTCGTTGGCAAAAGGCTTCATCCGCCCTAGCTCATCGCCATGGGGTTGCCCCGTTCTGTTCGTAAAGAAGAAAGATGGAACAGAAAGGATGTGCGTAGACTATCGCCCGCTAAATTTAGCGACGATAAAGAACAAATACCCACTGCCCAGGATCAATGATCTTTATGATCAACTTGCAGGATCCTCTGTCTTCTCCAAGATGGATTTGAGATTAGGTTATCATCAAATCAAAATCCGAAACGAGGACATTCCCAAAACGGATTTTAGTACTCGTTATGGTCTTTACGAGTACACCGTCATGTCTTTTGGTTTAACCAATGCCCCTGCCACATTCTCGCGCTTGATGAATTCGATCTTCATGGAGTACCTAGATAAATTTGTTGTAGTTTATCTTGATGACATTCTCATCTACTCGAAGAACGAAGAAGAGCACACAGAACATCTTAGGTTGGCATTGATGAAGCTTAGAGAGCATCGCCTGTATGCTAAATTCTCCAAGTGTGAATTTTGGCTACCAGAAGTGACCTACTTAGGCCACGTGATTTCTGCAAAAGGCATTGCTGTGAATCCCGAGAGAGTTCAGGCCGTCCTTGACTGGACTCCACCTGAATCGGTTAAGCAAGTTAGGAGTTTTCTTGGCCTGGCCAGCTATTGCCGACGCTTCGTCGAGAACTTTTCTAAAGTTGCAAAGCCTCTAACTGAACTCCTCAAGAAAGATAAGAAATTCTTATGGACTCCCAAGTGCGAGGAAAGCTTTCAAGAGCTAAAAAGAAGATTGACTTCTGCACCTGTACTTGCACCTCCAGACACCAAAAAGGATTTCGAGATCTATTGTGACGCATCACGGCAAGGGTTAGGATGCATACTTCTGCAAGATCGACATGTGGTAGCTTATGCTTCACGCCAGTTGCGGCCACATGAAGAGAACTATCCTACCCATGACCTTGAACTCGCTGCCGTAGTTCATGCCCTAACAACTTGGCGACATTACCTCCTTGGTAACCGTTGCGAGATATATTCCGACCACCAAAGCCTCAAATATATTTTCACCCAGCCAGATCTTAATCTCAGGCAAAGACGCTGGATTGAGTTGATAAAAGATTACGACGTAGGAATTTCTTACACCCCAGGCAAAGCCAATGTCATGGCTGATGCACTAAGTCGTATGTCGTATTGTAACAACCTCATGTTACAACAGTATCAACCACTTCTTCATGAGGAATTTCGCAAGCTCAATCTTGAGATTGTTCCTCATGGCTATCTTTCTACCTTGGTGGCGAAACCAACTCTTGAGGATCAAATCATAGTTTCCCAAAGGCGTGCACGAGGTGTTCGCCGGATCAAGGAGAACATCGCTAGGGGAGTTGCTAAGTGTTTCTCCACAAATAGCAAGGGAACGGTATTCTTTGAAAACCGTTTGGTAGTACCTAAGAATAGGGAACTAAGGCAACTCATCCTCAAGGAAGCCCATGACACACCCCTCTCGATTCATCCCGGTAGCACAAAAATATACCGAGATCTACGCCAGAGATTTTGGTGGACTAGGATGAAGAGAGACATTGCTCAATTTGTTGCCGAATGTGATGTTTGTCGTCGCATTAAGGCAGAACATCAAAGACCTGCTGGTACACTTCAACCTTTGTCTATTCCCGAGTGGAAATGGGACAAAGGAGGTATGGACTTCATCACCGGCTTTCCAAAAACCCAGAAAGGAAACAATGCCATCTTCGTTGTCACAGATAGGCTTTCCAAAGTTGCTCACTTCCTTCCGGTTCGCGAGTCTATAACTGCTAGCCAGTTAGCGGACTTGTACATCTCTAGAATTGTATCCCTCCATGGTGTTCCTCTGGAAATCAATTCTGATCGCGGTAGCCTTTTCACCTCTAGATTTTGGGGAAGCTTTCAGAAGGCTATGGGAACTCATCTCTCCTTTAGTACAGCTTTCCATCCTCAGTCTAGCGGTCAAGTCGAAAGGGTTAACCAAATTCTCGAAGACATGCTCAAAGCTTGTGTTATCTCATTCGGAAAGAATTGGGAGAAGTCTCTTCCATTTGCCGAATTTGCTTATAAAAATAGTTTTCAATCTAGTCTGAACATGGCTCCTTTTGAACTCCTTTATGGACGACGATGTTGAACACAACTGAACTGGTCAGAAACCGGTGAAAGACAATTCTTTGGACCGGATATGATCAAGGAAGCAGAAGAGCAAGTTCACATTGTTCGTGATCAATTGAAAGCAGCCCAGTCTCGTCAGAAAAGCTACTATGATCGTCATCATAGGCAAGAAAGCTAAAATCTGGATGAGAAGGCTTACCTTTGGGTTACTCCTCCGAAGGGAACCCAACGTTTCGGTATCAAAGGCAAGTTGGCCCCACGTTACATCGGACCTTTCTGCATTATTGATAAACGTGGAGAAGTTGCCTACCAACTTGAACTACCCCCGCACCTTTCCCGAGTACATGATGTATTCCATGTGTCCCAACTCAGGCGTTGCTTCAAGGACCCCACCCGCGAAGTCGACCATGAAACGCTTGATCTCCAAGATGACCTTTCTTATCGAGAATACCCCGTTCGTATTCTTGATTCCGCAGAGCGTGTCACTCGTCGTCAGAAGATTAGGTTTCTGAAAGTGCAATGGTCACACCACTCTGAGAGAGAAGCTACATGGGAAAGAGAAGACCGTCTCAGTGCCGAGTACCCCACCTTCCTCCCGCAGACTTCTGAATCTCGGGACGAGATTCTTTTGAGTGGGGGCGAGTTGTCAGAACCCTCTGTTAGGTAATGTGCTAGGGTTAGCCAGTACTCTTGCATCATTTTAAAATTTCAAAAGAAATCTTTGAAATCAAAATCAAAAGCAAAATGGGAGAAGGAACCCCCCAGATGAATTAATTCAAAAGGCCAGATAAAAATCTTCTCCAAAAATTCATGTTAGATTTTTGAAAAGTCTTATAAATGAGTGTGATCACATATCAAGTGATGTGGGACCCACCCCATGCTCATAGATTTTTCAAAAATTCAAACAGTGCCTTGGAATTAATCAAATACCCCTATTTGATTTAAAATTCAAATCATTTGAATTTTAAAAATGTTCAAAATTTATGAGTGGCTAGTATATTGTTTTATGAGGCCACATAAAAATTATGAGCATTTATTAAAATGTTTAGCTATTTTATTTAGCTAAACAGAACAAAGGTCAGAAGAGAAAACAGAAAGAAAAAGAAAAACAGGAAAGTGGCCCACTTACCTGGGCCACCTCGGCCCGACTTACCTCTCCCGCAGCCCAAGCCCACCTGGCTCCTTGTCGTCTTCCAGCACGGCGGCAAGCAGCTCGGTGGCCGGCATGCCACGGCTGCCACGCCACCTGCTTGCCTGGCGCCTCCCGAGCCCTCTAGGCACGTCCTGGAGACGCCTCTCAGCCGTCCCAATCCATTCCCCCCTCCTTATCGTCTTCCCCCTCCTCCTGCGCCCGATTTCATCGCCGCCCGTGAGCATCCGTGGAGCACGCCGCCGTCTTCATGCGGCCACCGTCGACGAGAGGCCGCTACGCCAAATCCAACCGCTCCGCCGTCGTCTACAACCCCACCGTGCAGAAGGAATCGGAGCCAGACGCCTCCACGAGCTCTCTAGCTTCGTCGTCTTTGTCTCCGGCCGCCGCGGATCGACCTTGAATTCCGGCAGCACCAGAGCCTCCCCGAGCAAGCCATCGCTTCAGTTAGACTCAGGGTGAGCTCGGGATCAAAACCCCTAACTTTTCCCCCTTGATTGCTCCCTCTAGCCGGATCCGCCATGAGAACCCGAGCTCCTCGAAGCCATGGTCGTCGCCCTCCTCGCTTCAGTGCCCTTCGTGAAGCTCCAATGCACGCGTTTGACTCCTGCGTGTACTAGCGTTCGAACGCGCCACAAATCAGCTCAATCCGTGCACTGCAGCGACAACTACGATCTTGCCGCTGTTCTGTTGCCGCTGAAGACGTCGCCGCCGTCGATTCCGAGCTCCCCGTGACCCCCTGTTGCTTCCAGACGACGCGGACGACGATGCTGCACCCGATGGTGTCCTCCCCGTAGCCTCCCGTGGCCCCTAGCCCATTCCGGCGAGTGCGCCGCCGTGGCCAGGCCGCCGGCGTTTAGCCGCCGGTGGGTTAGCCCTAATCCACCCCTAATGTTCCCCCCAGAGCCAATGACAAGTGGGCCCAGTGGCTTAATTAAGCCACTGGTTAAATTAACCAGCCGGGTTAATTAACCCAGTCACTGATAGAGTGAACCCACATGTCAGCCCCCCCTGACGTCAGCCTGGCGCAATAAGTCGATTAAATGAATTTCCAGAAATCAAATTGAATTAAAGAATTTTAGAAAATTCCAGAAAATAGCTCAAACTTTGGAAATTCATAGAAAATTCATATTAACTCCAAATTGGACAAATAATATATGAAAAATGATCAGGAGAAAATAAGCTATCCAAAAATCCAACTTTCAACTATGTTTGAGTTGATTTTCAAATTGGACCAGTAGCATATGTCATTTGGTTTATTTGAAATTAATTCAAATTCAATTCAAATGATTTTGCAACTTGGACCATGGAATTATGCTATATTTCAACCACACTTCAGAGGCATATCATACACATTTCCAAAAGGTACAAAATGATCAAACAATGTCACATGTGACTTTGTGAAGTTTGAATTCAAATTGGAGTTTGAATTTGCAATTCAATTTGCAATATACTCCATTTAAATGGAATTGCCCCACACATCAAAGCATCTACATCAAGTTTCAACCTTCCATCATGTGATTGTGCATTGTATTTACTTTGCTACCTTGTTTGTTGTTTGTCGAGTAGAGGTGGAACCGGAGCAGGAGGCTGCCCCCTTCGCTGAAGACCCAGAACCCGAACCTCGTCAGCAAGGCAAGCAAACCCCCTTTGATCATGTCGATAAAATCCCACTTCCCTCTCATGTCTCGCTTATGCATTGTATAGGATGATTACCATGCTACGTTTCTACCACATAGATGAACCCATTCCTTTGCATGACCTATCATTTGTCACAGTAGTAGGCAAAACCACAATCCTAGAAAATGTAGGAGTTGATTGATATTATGTTGCCCCTGCAAATGTTACTGCTTATTGCATGCTTAGAGTGATACCTTGATGATACTGTTATGTGAGTCGGGATGGTAGTGATCATGATGATGATGGTAGAAAAGTGTTGGTGAATCGACCCTAATACAAGGTGAACGATGAGAGGCTGTGTAGGAGTACACGGTGGGTTGTCTCGTTGAACACTGCCCTAAGTCCGAGTTCTTGTGTGGTGATCCAAGATGAAGAGTACAACCACACATTGGGCTCACTGACCCCTCTCAGCATACTAACTCATCCCTTTCGATGTCCAGATGTCGCAATAGTTCGGAGTTCTGGTAGGCTTGTGGCCTGGATGCTAAGTGAGAGAACGGCTCATCCGAGACCGGCTTATGCACCACGCACACATCACTTGGGTCCACTTCGGTAAACCGGCCGGGTTCACGATAGTGGTAGCCTACCCAAGTCGGCGGCTTTCTCGGACTAGATAGGCTATGAGGTAACAGTTGGGGTGAGCATCATCGCCGACACTTCTTGAATGGTGTCGAGTACAAAGGCAGTAAATGATGATCATGTGTCTGTAGCGGTACACCCCTGCAGGGTTAACAAAACTATTCGAATAGCCGCGTCCGCGGTTATGGACTGCTTGGAAAGCTTAGCTTGATTATTAGACAACTTGAACTGGATACTTCTAAAACACACCAAGATAAGTGTGAGTGCTATGGCGTGCTTTCTCGTGGGGAAGTCGAGGAAGGCACCATAGTGGTGTAATTGGTTGGAGAAAGTAGTGTACTCGTGTACGCTTCTTACCTCAAGTCTGGTACTCATAGTTCAGGACTAGCCAAGTCAAAGCTGGCATTTCTGCAAGTGAACCGCACCCCCTTTTACCTTGATACATGTGCATGAGTAGTATAGCTCCTATGTAAGTCTTGCTGAGTACGACTTGGTACTCACGTTTGCTTAATCTATGTTTTAGATGATACCACTGACCCCGAAGGTGGCTTCTTCATCGAGCTGGATGACTGAAGATCAACTAGTCTAGTCCCAGTCAGACGACTGGTTCCCTCGTGGAGGGCTTGTGTTTAAATAAGGCTTCTTAAGCCATTTGTTAAACTTGTCTGTACTCAGACATAATTTGCTTCCGCTTGTGTTGTAATGTTGGATCACATGTTTGTGATCTCTGTGTGCACTCTATAAGAGTTATGAATAAAATGTATACTTTGTAGAGAATTGCAATGATACCTGCTGTTCATACAAGGCATGTGTGCTGCGTGTATGTTTATAACATGCATGTCTTTGTATGGGTTTTCGAGACCTTAGTTGTGTTCTGGCTGGCGGTCTTTCATACACCAAGTGGCCCTTAGATGTGCGCAGCTTGGGGCATCGCGATGCGATTGCTCGAGACTCCGTCTCGTGCACACTTTGTTGTATGATCGAGCCCGCCCTAGACCCCGACTAAGTGATCGGGCTGGAGTAAGTCTATGTAAGAGTTATGAGATAGTCATTAGTATGGTTGAGGCGACTTGTCTTTGAATATGGGAGTTCACCACCCATATCATTAGACTTGTGTGCGGACGATGAGGACCCATCTCAGTTGATCATCCGGCCTGGATGGGATGCCCCTCACGTATGATGCTTTCCGAGAACGGTCTGTGCTTGGCCTTGTCTGCTTAGACAAGTGGGTACGGTTCTCGGCTCTCCATATGACTATGTCTTAGCTGTACTTGCATACGCTAACCCCGGGTCCCGACAGACAATTACAATTTCTGCAGATCATATGCCCAGGACATCAACAAATGAGTCAGTTGCAGGATAATTATATTGTTTGGTTTCATAGAATCAATCTTGAGGAACATCCTGAGGAATTAATTCTGAGGAACCTTAAACTCCTCAAACTGAGACTGGCTCATAATTTGCTGTATGAGATACTAATTCATTTGCAGGGAAAGACTGAATGGGTGATGGATAGTGGATGCACAAATCACATGACTGGTGACAGAAGTCTTCTTATGGAATCATCACTAAGTCCTTCTTCAAAGAAAACCATCACCTTCGCTGATAAAGGTAAAAGTAAGGTATTGGGTCTCGGCAGAGTGGCTATCTCACGAGACCAACACATTGATAAAGTCATGCTTGTTGAATCCCTTGGATACAACTTGATGTCTTTATCTATGCTGTCTGATCTTGATCTCGCTGTTCTCTTCGGAAAACATGGTTGTATTGTCTTCATGATTAGCGATAAATCCCTTTTCTTCAGTGGGGTTAGGAAAGGTGACCTGTATATTGTAGATTTCTCTGAAGGTCCTCAGGTTGCTACATGCCTCTTGGCTCGGGCCTCAGAGTGCTGGCTATGGCATCGAAGACTCGGCCACGCTGGAATGAGAAATCTTCAGAAGCTGGTACTGAAGAAACATGTCCTCGGGATTGAAGAAATCAGATTCTCAAAGGACCGGCTCTGTGGTGCCTACAAATCTGGAAAGATGACCAAGGCCAACCACCCAGCGAAGACCATCATGACTACTACGAGACCACTGGAATTGCTTCACATGGATCTATTCGGTCCTCCAAAGTATTCAAGCTTTGGAGGTAATATGTATGGTCTTGTTATTGTTGATGACTTCTCACGATACACTTGGGTGCATTTTCTTCTTTATAAGTCAGAAACTCCAGCAATCCTCAAGCGCTTCGCCCTGTGTGTCATGAACAACTACAACCGGAAGATCAAGCACATTCGAAGTGACAATGGCACTGAGTTCAAAAACTTCGGTGTGGAAGAATTCCTCGATGGCTTGGGAATTACACATGAATTCTCTGCGCCATACACTCCTCAGCAAAATGGCGTTGTTGAGAGGAAGAACCGAACCCTCATCGAGATGGCTCGCACGATGCTGGCTGAGTACAATAATCCACTCAAGTGGTGGGCTGAAGCAATCAACACTGCATGCCACATCGTCAATCGTGTGTATCTTCACAAGTTCTTCAATAAAACATCATACGAGTTAATGGTCGGTAAGAAACCCAATGTAAGTTATTTCAAAGTATTCGGTGCACCTTGCTGGATACGTGATCCTCATCACGAGTCCAAATTTGCACCCAAAGCATGTGAGGGTTTCATGCTTGGTTATGGTATCAACTCGCACACCTACAGAGTCTTCAACATTAATAACTATAAAATTGTTGAATCTGTAGACGTGCGTTTTGATGAGTCTGATGGCTCCCAAAGAGAGCACCTGCCACATGATTTAGGTGAAGCACCACCTGAAGAACAGATCAAGAAGATGGGTGCTGGTGACATCATTCCTATGGATCATCCTGAAGAAATCCACATACCTCCTGCTCCTGAAGAACATCCAAATCCTGAAGCAAATAATCCTGATGACGATCCTGATCCTGAGGCACCTGATACGCCAGAAGCACCTGAAGCTGATGCAAACGAATCTGACAGTAGTGACGAAGATGCGCCTCAAGATCATCCTCCTCGACTTCCTCGTGTGGCAAATGAAGTTCAAGTGGACAAAATCCTCGCTGATGTCAACCTACCAGGTCCTCTTACTCGTGCAAGAGCTAATCGTATAGCTAACTTTTGCGGGAATTTCTCGTTTGTATCAATTTCAGAACCCACCAAAGTCACCGAGGCATTCCAAGAAGCGGAATGGATTCAGGCCATGCAAGACGAACTTCTTCAGTTTAAACTGAATGATGTTTGGGAACTTGTCAAACATCCTAATCCTCGAATTCACAATGTCATCGGCACGAAGTGGATCTATCGCAACAAACTCGATGAAGATGGACAAGTCGTCAGAAACAAAGCTCGTCTCGTAGCTCAAGGATATACTCAAGTCGAGGGGATCGACTTCGGTGAAACCTTCGCTCCTGTTGCTAGACTTGAGTCCATTTGTATTATGCTTGCATTCGCTAACCATCAGAACATCAAGTTATATCAAATGGATGTGAAAAGTGATTTCCTCAATGGTAATATCGAGGAAGAAGTATATGTTGCTCAACCTCCAGGCTTTGAAGACGCAAATAAACCTGATATGGTGTACAGATTGAAGAAATCCCTCTATGGAATGAAGCAAGCCCCTCGGGCTTGGTATGACACACTAAGGGACTTCCTCATCAGCAAGGGCTTCAAATCTGGTTCCCTCGATCCAACTCTTTTCACAAAAATATATGATGATGTATTATTCATATGTCAAATTTATGTTGATGACATAATATTTGGATGCACTAACAAGAAATACAGTGAAGAATTTGCATTCTTGATGAGTGAACAGTATCAGATGTCGATGATGGGCGAACTGAAGTTGTTCTTAGGGCTCCAAATTCGTCAACAACGCAACGGCATCTTCATCTCTCAGGAGAAGTACCTCAAGGAGTGTCTGAGGAAATTCGGGATGCAAGATTGCAAGGGCATCAAGACACCGATGCCCAAAAATGGCCAACTTGGCCCTGATGAAAATGGAAAGGACTACGATCAGAAGGTATACCGCTCCATGATAGGTTCTCTGCTATATCTATGTGCATCTAGGCCTGATATAATGTTGAGCGTTTGCATGTGTGCCCGATTCCAAGCGGCACCAAAGGAATCGCATCACCAAGCGGTGAAACGAATTCTTCGATATTTGGCTCACACCCCGTCGCTAGGCTTATGGTATCCAAAAGGCACACAGCTGGATCTCGTCGGATACTCAGACTTAGATTATGCTGGAGATCGTGTGGATCGGAAGTCTACCTCAGGAACATGTCATTTCCTCGGACGCTCTCTAGTGTGCTGGTCATCGAAGAAGCAGAACTGTGTCTCCCTCTCCACTGCTGAAGCTGAATACATTGCTGCTGGTGCAAGCTGCTCACAACTTCTTTGGATGAAGCAAACCCTGAAGGACTACGGCATCAACCTGAAGAAAGTACCACTACTATGTGACAATGAGAGCGCCATCAAGATCTCTCAGAATCCGGTACAGCACTCGAGGACGAAGCATATTGAGATTCGGTATCACTTTCTTCGGGATCATGTATTGGAGGAAGATATCGTCATCAGCCACGTGAAGACTGAAGACCAACTTGCTGATATATTCACGAAGCCTTTGGATGAGAAGCGATTTAGCACTCTGCGGTGTGAGCTAAATATCTTAGATTCCTCAAACGTCCAGTGAATGGACACACATTCTAACGCTTAAATAATATTGATGAATCCTGATGCACAACACACGATGCGTCGTACTCCTAAAATCATAACGAACTACCTTGCTAAGTGTGAATAAATTAACGTGGAATTGACTCAAGATCCATACGACAATTGTATGGTATCAAGTGTCTCATTCCCTATAAGGTGGGTAGCGCCACCGCCCAAACACCTCAGGATTTGATGTTCCTCAACTTCCTCGGGATTTGATGTTATTCTGTTTCCTCAAGATTCAAAGTTTTTCATTTCTGATGATTACCGAGTTCTGTCCTCAACAGCGTTCACCTATAGTTATTAATCTTCAGTTTTTGCTTCTTCATCTAGGTGAACGTGATCGGACCCGTCCCTCTGTGCTCACTTATCTAATCTGTCTATCTCATATGCGTTCATCCGGAAATCATGTATTCCTCAGGCTGAGACCATTAGTCATCATCATCAGCCTGAGACCAGTTGTCTTCATTCTCAGCCCTTGTCCTCAAGTTCCTCAAATCTCGGATTTACTGTTACAACTGTCTTAAATTTGTTGCGATTTTACCGCACGTCGTGCTTATCCACCATCAAGATATCCACTGAGGATCCCAACAATCAGGGGCAATCTGGTCCACAAATTTCGCACCCCTCAGCTTTTACCTCTCTATAAATAGCCCTCTACCCCCTCCTCAGGTCATTTACCCCCCAACGCCTCCCTCACTCTCGCGCCGCCGCCCTTGAGCTCCCCAAGCTCGAGCGCTAACGTCGCCGGAGTTCGCCGTCGCCGGGGACGAAGACTCATTGTTCCTCAGCATTCGCCTCAAGTCTGGTATGCTTATTCCTCAGTGGTTTATTCCTCAGCATCTTATTCCTCAGAACTGTTGTGTCCTCAACCCAGTTAATCCTCCACTGTACTGCTAGCTTTCTGAAACCTTTACCTATGCCTCACTCCTTTGTTTTCCTCAGCCTATTCCTCATGAACGCATATAACCGTACCCCACTTCCCTCGCAACTTAATTCTGTCACAGGTACATGTCTGCCAAGGAATCGTATGGTTCTCATAGTCTCACTTCATTTGCAGCTCAGCTCGAACGTACAATTCCTCAGTCTCCTGAGCTGAAGAAAATGCCTCCTCGGCGCAAGCACACTGATACTTCTAAAGATTTACCTCCTGAGCTCTACGAGAAACTGAAGACTCCAGAACGTGAAACTGCTGATGATCGTAAGAAAAGGGTCCAGAAGATCACAAGAGAATGGGCCAAGCGTTGGGTGGCCTATCAATGGCTTAATCCTCAACATGAGGAAATGTTTGCCGTTAATCCGCCACTGAAGACATTGGGTATCAAGGCTCGACCCCCACCTGCACCAGGCGTCATTCCTGATCCCACAACAATGCACACTCCTGAAGACTTTCCTGATGCATATGCTCAATATCTCAAGAGCCGTCGGAGCCGTGTCAGGGATCTGGTTCGTGAAATGACTGTATCAATTCAGATTCCGCCTCAAGATTAGTCTCAACCCAGACAACCGCCTCAGCACCGCAAAAAGGCTCCTAGCATGAAACCTTCCCAGAAGACCTCAGCTAAGCCTCAAGTTGTTGGCTCCTCATGTCAACGCATAGATGGTGTTGCCCCCTCCTCAAGGATACGCACTGATGAATCAGGTGCTCCTGAGGCCTCAACTACAATGCCTCAGCCTCAGCTGAAGACCAAAACTGTTCTTCAACGCGGCCCTCGCCCCTCACCAAATAAAACTGCTATGCGTGGCGCCATTCATCATACCCCTCAATCCTGTGATGATGAAGATGAATTTGAGGATTTGGCCGGCTTCGTCGCCACTGAAGTTGACAAGATTGAATATGTGCGTGCTGCGGCCAGACGCAAAGCTGAAGCAACGGGTTCAGAAATCCCACTTCTCCTTGATCCCAAGAAGATCTTGGAGTATATTGAAATTCGGTCTTTCAAGCCTGACACTCCGCTTGATGATTTGGACATCCCTAAAGACATCAAGTTCTATGTTCAACAGTTCCTCATAAATGAGATTCATCAACGTGATCTTCAGAAACAGTTGAAGGCCAAACTGAAGAAAGTCCACAGTGACTTCAAGAAGAAACCTATCACTGAAGTTACTCCTCAGGAGTTTACTGAGCATCAATGCGAAGTTCAACGTCTCAACATTGAGTTCGCTGCCAATCGTGCTTATATTGGTAAATCCAAGGAACTGATCTCACAACAGATGACCAATTTGATGAAGCTTCGATAGCCTGCTTCCTCAGTACCCACTGATGCCTCTGCCAAAAGCCTCAAGCGCACGCCTGAAGCACAAACCTCAACTTTACCTGCTGCAAAGAAGCCTGCTGTTGAGGACCCCATTGATGCTACACCCCTTTCCTCAGCTCCTCCTACAACACAGCCCGCTGATACCACCGTTCATATCACTGCTGCCTTAACTCCACCTCAAAATCCTCAGCGCAGCTTAATCGTCTTCCCTCCACCCCCTGCTGCAACACCCATTGTTCCAACTCCACCGTCCCCACCGCCACCAGTTATCACTGAGGTTGAAGACATGGACGTCGATATTATGGATGATGGAACTCCTCGCATTCATGATGAGGACTATGGGCTGACAAACTCACCCACTCATACCGTCTTCTCACCTGAACCTCACTCCAACACCGTGACCGAGGTGCTTCCTGACACTTCTCTGCAGTCTGAAGCCTCTGTTGGTGCATCGTCCTCAGCGTCTGATGCTGATGACCCCGAAGCCTCTAGTGCTCCAACAAATTCTGCTGCTAATACTGATGCTGCAGCAAACACTACCACTGATACTGATGCAGCTGACACTACAACTGCTGATCCTCAGCCAGACCCACCTGCTACTAAAACTGAAGCTGAAGCCGAACAAAGCACAACTGCCCCTCCTGAAGCAGCAACCAGTAACCAGTACAAATGCTGAAGCCTCAAAGGATGGCTCTGAAGACAAACAGGCCACATCACCTCGTCTTCCCAAGGACATCACCACATCTGTGCCTGAAGCATCTGCAGCGACTCCGCATCTGCAGTGCCTCAAGCGCCTTCCCCACCTCAAGGCCCAGTTCAAGCTCGGTCCTTGTGTCCGAAGCAGAAGCGACCATTCTTCCGTGACCTTGAAGCTGATGATACTCCAACCTTTGATGCTACTGATTTCTTCAACGCCATGAGCTTCTTTCAAGAGGGGATTCAAAATCCATATCACTCTGCTCCGCCTCGAAAGCTACTGAGGTTCTGGACTGCTACAGAGAAGAACTATTATGCTTCAGTGCTCTACAAGCAAAACAAACTGTTTCCTCACAAGAACATTCCTCTGATGGATATGGAAGCTCTTCCCTGCTTAAACAATGTGCTTCAGGATCTGCATCATGCCAAGCTGCTTCAGTTCTGCTCTGAATCCATACACTGGAATGAAGAGCTTGTGCTTCAGTTTTATGCCACGTTTTATGTTTCAGGAAATCCCTTGGATATCAACACCTGGGTCCTCGAGTGGATGACTGAGCATAATCACTACACCATCACTGTTCCTGAAGAAAATGATATTCTTGAGTTGCCTCAGTGCACTTCTCCAGCTGCTTGCTCCTATGGGGCTCAAATTCTTCGAGATGACCTGATGAGCATGCTAATGAAACCTCAGGCCCCTGAAGCCCCAGCTCGCACAAAGTTTCCAGTCTCTGAGCTTCTGTATCTGCCAAGTACTTTGTATCGGATTCTGGCGAAGACCTTCTGCCCCATTAAAGGCTATGAATCCACTGCTGAAGAAGTCATTGGCATCATGAAGAACATACTCCACAACCTTTGCATGTCTGGGCCAATCAATGTCTCTGACTTCTTCTTCAGAACTATGGTTGATGCAGCACAGAATCCTCATATCCTGAAGCCATATGCGCCTTGGATCATGAAGCTCATCTGAGCCGTGACTGGAATTGATTTCCAACCTGATCACCCGAATCACAGGACTTATCTGCCGCATGTCGAAGTGCTTCAGCATACTATTGCTTCAAATAGCAAAGGCAAAGGCATCTTCTATGAAGAAGTTCTCCCGACCAATTCCCTCGTTGGAAACATTCGTCATCCTCAGTCTCGCACAACTGATGAAACCAGAACTCATGCCTCAACTGAGGATACAACTCAGGCTCGAGTGATGACTGACCGAGAGCTTTTGATTAGTCTTCATCAGAAAGTTGATCGTAATCATGATTGGGTGAAGCGTCAGTTTACTGAAATCCTCAGCTACATGGCTCACACGCATTCTTCAGTAAAGAAAGTGCATCAGTATGCTCATCATACATATCAACATCTTGATGCCCTGATGAGAGAAGTAATCACCACTGAAGACCTCGCAAAGCTGGAGCTTCAACAGCCTCCGATTCCTGCAATCAGACCCCCAAGGCAATTCAGACGCTGCACAACTCCTCCTCCGGCAATGGATTCTTATTCTTCAAACCAGGAGATGACTGCTGAAGAAGCTGAAGACACAGCTGGCTGCCTTCACACTGCAACGGATTGCCTCAGGCGTGACTCACCTCTGCCTTGAAGCACCTTCAAAGGGGCGTTAGCTTCAGTTTTTTCCTTTTTGATCATTTTATGACAAAGGGGGAGAAATCTGTTAGTCTTCAAGCGGGTTTTTAGTTATGGGATTCTTCAGTTACAACTCTCGTTCTTCAGATTTTTTTGTAATGAGTTGTAAACTGTAATTTTGGTGTTTGCCTGATACTATTCCTCAGTTACCACATGCTATTTCCTCAAGTTTATCATATATGCATGTGATTGTCTCTACAAACACCTCTCTCAGTGCGTTGTTTAATTTCCTCAAACACTTCATAACATGCACTGCTTCAGAAATGCCTGGATATAGGGGGAGATCCTCATATACCTCAAAATGCTTTAGATATTAAACATTCTTCAACTTATATGCATATCCTCAGGGGGAGCTTCATTATATCCAGCTTAATGTTAAAAATGTTCTTCAAAGTTTTTTTTATTCTTCAAACTCATAATTTTATCCCCGTTGAAGCTTAACCTGATTGTCATCAAATCACCAAAAAAGGGGAGATTGTAAGTGCATCAAGTGCCCTCCCCTTGAGGTTTTGGAGTTTGATGACAAAATGGTTAAGGGACTGATGTGTTTGTGAGTATAGACAGGAGAACAGTCCCTGATGAAGTGTTTAACCACCAATGTCGACCCCCCAAAATGTTGACGAACATTGGAGAAATCGGTGTGTTTCCTGAAGAATGAAGTTGCGCGAAATTCTGAGGAAGTAGGATCCTGAAGCGTTCGGTTGAAGCTGAAGCTGAAGACGATCCTGAGGAAGTTCGCGCTAAAGACAAAGTTGAAGCGTAGTCTTCTCTAAGACTTTTTATACTTCTTGAGTCATAGGAAAACACCGCACTGTTGGAGGGGTTGAAGAAAACGAGTTCCGAAGGTCTGAGGAAGTGCTCAGTTAGGAATCCTGAAGAAAAACCCTAAGGAAATCTCCTGCAGTAGAAGTTCAGTTCCTCGGGTGTCTGAGACCTTGTTCTTCAGGACACTGAGGAATCTGTCTTCGGTTGAGGAGTCTGGAAACTGCGAGTGCAGTTCTCCTGAAGAGAGAGAAATCTCCTGCAGTAGAAGTTCAGTCCTCATGTGTCTGAGACGTTGTTCTTCAGGACACTGAGGTAACTAACTTCGGTTGAGGAGTCTGGAGAGAGAATACTTTGACCGTGCCACGTGTTGCGTGGTGAGAGGCTAGAACTTGTCTAGCAACGGTCATTTCCGAGGGCATGAGAGTAATTGCATGCATGGGCATTTATGTCCTTTCGCCTCGGGTTGCTCCGCGGCTATAAATAGTCACCCCAGCCCCATTTGTGGGTTGGCTGCTCCGAGAGAAAAACTGACACTTGTCATCTGAGAGCAACCCACCTCTGAGGAAACTGAAGAACCTATGTGAGGAAAACCACCAGCCTGAGTAGTTGAGCATTTCTGAGGAAGTCGGTTCGAGTGATCCGAAGCTTTTTACTCTTGAAGACTGTGATCTTCCAGCCGGTGTAGAAGTCTTCAGTGTGAGGGAGTCAAGATGAAATTGCGACTTCCCGGAGTGACTGAGTCTGTGAAGGTTTCGGGAGTCTACCTTGAAGACTCACCTAAGTTATTGGACGGAATCTGAGGACTTTAGTTCAAGGAGAACAAGGTGAAGACTATGTCTTCTGAGTTGAATCTCAGCCTCTCCAACCAGACGTAGAGTTGTCACAGCAACTTGAACTGGTCTACCAAACCAATGTCTTCAGTATCTGGTGATATCTCTTCAATATCTTAAGCCTCAGTACTATGTCTTCAGTATCTATGTTGACTTCTCGTGCTTCAGCTCTCCCTCTGATATTAGTCTTCATACTATGCATCTGAAGCACTTCTGCTTATCTGAATTGATTTATTTCTGTTGCATTATGATGAGCTGCCCTAATGATTACATTCTGTGAAGTTTTATTTCTTCATGATTTTGGTTACTTCTTCAGCTTCATGATTGCTTCAGTCCTGAAGAAAATCAAAATCTGGTAGCAAAATTGAAAATCTCCCATTCACCCCCCCTCTGGTCGATATATTGCACTTTCAATACCTGTTGTTCATACTAGGCATGTGTGCTGCGTGTATGTTTATAACATGCATGTCTTAGTATGGGTTTTCGAGACCTTAGTTGTGATCTGGCCGGCGGTCTTTTATACACAAAGTGGCCCTTATATGTGCGCAGCTTGGGGCATCGCGACGCGATTGCTCGTGAGTCTGTCACGTGCACACTTTGTTGTATGATCGAGCCCGCCCTAGACCCCGACTAAGTGATCAGGCTGGAGTAAGTTTATGTAAGAGTTAGGATCCAATCGATAACATGGTTGAGGCGACTTGTCTATGAGTATGGGATTCACCACCCATAAGCATTTAGACTTGTGAGCGGTCGTTGAGGACCCATCTCAGTTGATCATCCGGCCTGAATGGGATGCCCCTCACGTTCGATGCTTACCGAGAACGTTCTGTGCTTGGCCTTGTCTTCTTAGACAAGTGGGTACGGTTCTTGGCTCTCCATGTGATTGTATCGTGACTGGAATTACATACGCTAACCCCGGGTCCCGACAGAGGCATACATTTGCATCATGATTAGTTACATTTTCTTTTTGTGAGTACCTTTGTAAAGTGTGAAATATCTCCTATATTCTTGTAAAATATAGAGTATTGCCCCTAAAGTGAGGAAAAGATCCCAAAGAGGACAAAATCAAAAGATCCCAAAGAGGACAAATGAGAGTTAAATAGAAAGAGCCATTGAGGCCACCAAAAAAAAGAGAAAAAGAGAAAAAGAAAAATAAAAAGAGAGAAGGGGGCATACTACTATTCCTTTTGAGAGATCCACACTAGTACTTCATCTTCTATCCCTTGTACTCCATAGAGATTATCATCATGCATATAGCTATGTGGGGAACTTTTACACTATAGAACTTGGCTTATATATTCCAATGATGAGCCTCCTCAAACGAGCTCTAGGTCTTCTTGAGCAAGCAAGTTAGATGCACCCCCACTAGTTCCATTGGAGAGCTCTTAGCTCACATGTGTATCCGTTGTATGGCAATCCCTACTCCTCACGTCATATCTATCATATGGCCTTCTCTCGCCTATGATTTTCCTCATTGATGTGAGCCTTTCACACACCTTTTTGTCTTCCTCCTCCACCCTTTTTCTGTTTCGCCTTTTAGGTGTCAACTTTCTTGCTCACGCTCATCCATTGCATGAGTTCTCAAAATATCGAAAGGGAGTGGATCAATTTGACTTGTACCTGGCTAGTGGTCTGGGGACGAGTCCAGATAAGAATCCAAAGGAGACTAAGTGTGAAACTTTAGTAGATAGTTGTTCTCAAAAACCTTTTTTTCTCTTTCTTCCCAGTCCCTTGCTTGCACGCAAACACCATCTGGAGACATTCGAGTCACGGACAGCAAGAGCTCTTGCACCTTTTGTTCTTTTGTTGCTTGTGTTAATGCCAATATAGACTCTTGCCTGTTAAGACTTGAATTGAATTGCATGCTTTGATTGCTTTACTTAACAGTCCTTATTTGGTTGTGTGGCATGTCACCACAGAAATTATGCTTGTTATCATTTACCTACTCGAAGACGAGCAGGAATTAAGCTTGGGGATGTTGATACGTCCCAAACGTATCTATAATTTCTGCTTGCTCCATGCATGTTTTGTGTGACTTTGCCATGTTTTGGTTGAACTTTATTACACTTTTAAACCAATTTGGACTAACCTACTAACTCAGTGCACCCAGTTGCCAGCTTCTGGTTTTCTGCTATTTTTGTTTTTCAGGTTTTCCGGCTGATTAAAGTGCCCAAAAAATTCCGCAAAAATTATATTAAAAATCAGCGGGCAGGAAGCTTCCGGAGTAACCAAGGGAGAGAGCCGGGACCACCACCAGGGAGCCAGAAGGGTCCCTGGCGCGGCCCCAACCCTAGGGCGCGCCAGGCACCCTCCTGGCTGCCCTGGGTGGCCCCTCGACGCCCCCTTCGCCTATATAACCCCCTCGGGGTAGAAACCCCTAAACAAGAACTCTTTTTCGCGGAAACCTCTCTGTTCCGCCGCCGCCGCTGTTTTCAGATCGGGGCTGCCTGGAGAAGCTGCCCCGGCACCCTGCCGGAAAGAGATCACCCCTCCGGGAGACCATCCATAGCCATGGACGCCTCCCGTATGTGCCGTGAGTAGTCCCCCTTGGACCATGGGTCCGTGATCACTAGCTATGTGATGTCCTCTCCCTCTTTTGTGCTTTTACTTTCGAGACCTCGTGAGCTGCCTCACATGATCGAGGCACCTATGTAATTTTCTGCTGTTGCTATGCTGAGTTTGTTGGGATCTGATGGATTATGAGACTATGTTCAGATTGTGATGATTAATATATTTGGTTTGCCCTTTTATATTTTGTTCTTCAGTAAATTCTTGCATGTTCTCCGTTGCAGTATTTGCTTTGGCCAAGTTATTTGCTTGCAACTCCAAGAGAGAGCGTTATGCTCGATTGTGGGTTCAGCCCCCTGATGTCTAGCTTGAGTGACAGAAACATGAGACTAGGGGATGTGCTGTTGCCACCAGGGATAAAACAAAGGTGATTGTGCCTATTGGTGCAAGAATTGTTTACTTTACGCAAAGTTCTTTTAATGTAGTTGTCTGTTGCTTTGAGATTACACTTTGGGTGGGATTCACAACTTAATACCAGCGAGATGTTCTGGATAGATATCTCAAGGTGGATGATTCGTAGTAGATGCAGATGGATTTCGGTCTACTTACCTTGGCGTACTACCCATTGCTTTTGAGCCATTCCTTTCTTTGCAGCATAGTTAGCATTGCGGTGCCTTCATAATCCTGTCAATTGCCCAACTGTGATTTGTTTACCTCGCTAGCATTTTTATCGTCTTTTGGGAGAGAGACATCACTAGTGAAAATCACGGGACTCCGGTCCATCTTCATTCCATTGTTCACACCCACTATTTACCTTTCTGTTTTTACTTTTACTAGTACCTTTTTATCTCTTGCGTTTGATCCTTTGTAAACGATAAGGCCGGAGGTATTGACAAATCCTCTGAACAAGTTGGGAGCAAAGTTATTTGTTTTGTGCAGGTCCACGACAACTCCACGCATCAGAATAATTTCTGGCGCCGTTGCCACCTATCGTACTTATCGTTGAGTCCTACTGGAGACAAACCTTGGTATCTTTACTGATGGAAATTACCGCTACGCTGCATCTCAACCTTCCACTTGGGGTAACCAACGAGGGGCGAGAAGCCATCAGACGCCACCCTGGAAGATGGTTTTACTGCCTCACAGGTCCACCCACATATCTAAATGATGCAACCTCTCAATCATCCTTTTTCTATGCATATGCAAAATGGAAAGCCCGAACTAGTGTGACTCCTGGACTTGATCGGGGGTGAGTTAATAGGCCAAACGGGGCTCCCATAAACCCTACATGTGGTAGTAATCTTTGTCTTGGATCACAACACAAGAACTCGGGGCCTAGGGCAGTGTTCAACGAGACAACCCACTGTGTACTCCTACACAGCCTCTCATCATTCACCTTTGTTTAGGGTAGATTCACCAACACATTAACAACAACAACCTGTGAACATTCCATCCCGACTCCCAATCAAAGTAACCTCATTGTATCACTAAGCATGCAATAAGCAGTAACAGTTGCAGGGGCCACATGCTCAACAAACAACTCCTGAGTCTGCTAGGATTGTGGTTTGCTTAATACGGTGACAAAATGATAGGTCATGCATCGGAATGGGTTCAACTATGCGGAAGAACGTATCATGGTGATCTCCTAAACATGCATAAGCGAGACTGGGAGGGAAATGGGTTTTTATAGATATGGTCAATGGGGTTTTCTTGCCTTGCTGACGATACACGGGGTTTACGGATCTTCTTCTTCTTCGGGGGTGATTACCGTCTCCGAAAAGCTGGTACCGGAAACAATCATCAACAAGGGGGGGGGGGCAACATCGAATGTAAATGCACAAGCACATGTCAATGTTTTTCCATGATGTGAAGGGTACATATTTGTGTCACATTCAATTTAAATGAAGTGTACTTCATTTGGGATGCAAATTCAAACTCCATATATGATTTCAAATTAGCCAAATATGCATTTGTCACTGTTCACCCATTAAAAGTTGGTCAAACATGAAAACAAATTGCATATTATTAATCCTTGCATTTTACTAATAATTTTTCATATATTATATGTTTAATTTGGAGTTGTATTTATCTTTCTATGAATTTCTAAAGTTTATTCAATCTTCTGATTTCTTTTAAATAGAAAAACCCCTTTACTGCGTCAGCATTACGTCACTGTGACGTCAGGGGGGGTCTGACTGCTGGGGCCCCCATGTCAGTGGGAGAGGGAATTAATCCCTCTCTTTTTAGTTAGCAGAGGGGTTAGGGGGGGGGGTTAATTTGTGTGTGTGTGGGGGGGGGGGGGGTAGGCATAACGGCCTGGGCGGCCGGCAGCTCAACGCCGGCGTCACAGGGACGGCGGAGCCTCGCCGGAACGGGCTCTCGGCCACGGGATGGCTCGGAAAGGGAAGAAAAATGATGCCCCCGCACGCACACATCCAAAGGGGCACACAGGGAGGCTCGAGGAGCACGGAGGAGACCTCCACGACGGTCATGGCGGTGGCCGTGCTCACTTCCCATGGTGGCCGTGGCTAGAGGGAGAAAACGGAGGGGGAAAGTTGGGGATTTCGATCGCATGCTCACCAGAAACGCAATGGAGGCAACGGCGAGGTCGGGGACGAGCTGGTGACGCCGGAATCCTCGCCGGATTCTTCTACAGCCAACGACGAGGATTTGAAGAGGGCGTCGCCTAGGTGGGCGCCTGGGCTCGATTTTGTGCACTGGAGGACGTAGCAGTCGACGGGGTATCTTCTTTACACCAAGGCGGGGCGAAAGGAGGCCGGTGGCCACGTGTGTTCACGGTGCTGCGCTCCGGCGAGCTCTCTGACGGTGGCAAAATCGCGAGAAAGAGACAGGGAGAGTGACTAGAGAGAGAGGGGAAAAGTGCGGGGTGATCTGGGGGTTCTCGTGGCATGCGTAGAGGACAGGGGAGGCTCTAGGGGGGACGTGGCCCTCGCCGGCGTCGGCATGGCAGCCAACGAGCTGCTTTCCACGCGTGGGGAAGACGACAAGCCCTCAGGTGGGCTTGGGCCGGGGGGGGGGAACTAGTTGGGCCAGGGGCCTGTAGGGTTGGGCTGGGATTTGCTTTTTTTTCTTCTCTTCTTTCTTCTGTTTTTCTTTTTTATGTTCTTTGTTTTTCTTTGAAATAAATAGCAAAGTATTTTCATAAATTCCCAAATATTTTATGTGGCCTTACTAGGCATATAGCTAGCCACTTATTACTTTTGGGCATTTTTGAAATTCAATTAATTTGAATTTCAAAGCTATTAGGGGTTTATTTAATTTCCAAATCCCTATTTGGATTTTTGTAAAATTCCATGGGCATGAAGTGGGTCCCACAACACATGGAACTTGGTCATGCACATTTTTAGAAGTTTTACGAATATTCAAAAGGAATTTTAGAGGAAATTTTTATCTGGCCTTTTGAATTAATTCAATTAGGGCTTCTGCCTTCCCCATTTTTGAATTTGATTTGAAATTTGCATGATGCAAAGGGCACAAACAAACCCTAGCACTTACCCAAGTTGGGGTTGTGACACGCATCGAAGCAGACGACGATGGATTGGGGGAGGGGAGGAGGCGACAGAGTGAGGGAGGGGAGCAGGAAGGACTGCGGGTTCTGTCGGAAAAATCTTGAGGAGTTTTTTTTTGTAAAATTGCCACTCCGACAAGTATTACTGGCCGGAGGGAGTAGAACATATGCTCTATATCCCTTTGGCCCGTAATTGTTTTTACAGAAAACCCTAAAAACTGCTTCGCGAGTGGTATATCTCCTTAATATATCTATTGGCATTGATATGCCAAAGGCTGCTATATTCAGGTTTGAAAACTATTGGATGGCATTTTATGGATTTCTGTAGCAGCCCGGGATTTTCACCCAAATTAAAAAAAAATTGTTTGTTGCTTTTTTTTGTCGATTGTTAGAATTTTTTGCAGTATTTGCTTCGCTGGTTTATTAATCGGTGATTATATTTCCCCCCTCTTTCTCGTATCGGATGCGTGACCGAACCTTTCCACCATGGCACACGACCTTTGCGACACCAGGGGTTCACCCGAGCACCGTCGCAACCGGCACAAGACTAGCCATCGCCATCGAAACGAAAACCCCGTTTATTTAATAAAGGGATTATTTTATTGGGCGCCGGAAATATGTTCTCGAAACGGTATCGAAGTGAGGTAGAATCAATCGGCTTGACGCGCCGAGTGCGTGGTTCGAGATTTCGTCCGAATCGAAGGTTGTATGGACTCTCGGCGGTTAGAAACGTGGAGCATCGGACACGCACGAGAGAGACGGGGGGCATTTGCATAAACCCGCCAGCCAGCCGAGCCTATATAAATACCACCACTCTCCCATAGCCCTTCTAGGGTTCATTGTAACAGCCCGGAAATTCCACCCTAATTAAAATTTTTGTTTGTTGTGTTATTTTGTTGATTGCTATAATTGTTTGCAGTATTTGCTTCGCCGATTTATTAATCGATGAATATTCTACCCCTCTCTTTCTCGTATCGGCATGCGTGACCAACCCATTTCCACCACGGAACACGACCATTGCGACACCGGGTTCACCCGAGCACTGTCGCAACTTCCAGCACGAGACCAGCCATCGCCATCGAAACGAAAAACCCCATTTAATAATTAAATGGGTTATTTTATTGGGCGCTGGAAAATGTTCTCGGAACGCTATTGAAGTGAGGTAGGACTGACGGGCTCGCCGCGCTGAGCGCGTGGTTCAAGATTTCGCCCGAATCGGACGTCGTATGGACTCCCGGCGGTCAGAAACGTGGAGTATCGGACGAGAGAGAGAAAACCCGAGGGTGTTTGCGTAAACCTGCCATCCAGGCTAGCCAATATAAGACCCCCACTCTCTCCTATCCTTCTAGGGTTCCTCCCCTTGGAAAATTGCAGCCACCCCCCTGTTTTCCCCCAAATTCTGCCCCCAAGTCCCTCTCTCCCGAAACCCTAGCCAGCCCCCATTTTCCAGCCCTCAGACCTGGTCATCCAACGGCCTAGATTGCTCCAGTTCATCCTCCAGCTAGCCTCCAGCCGCCCTAGGCCCTGCGGGCCACTCCGGACCTGATCTGGATCACGCCGGCGCCTCCATGGTGGAGCTCCTCCACGACCGCCCGCGACTCCGACGAGCAGCCTCCGGCAGCCGAAGACGCCGCGTCGCCCGAGTCCGGTGAGCCCTCCATCTCCTCTCCCTCACCGCCTTCCCTTCCCCTGTGCAGCCGCAGCCGCCGCCATGGCTGCCATGGAGCCGAGCTCGAGGACCTCAAACTCCTACCCGTATAGCCACCGCACTGGGCCTCCTTGTCCTGGACACGCGCCGCCGCGCCCTTCGCAGGCCTCCCGGGCTCGCCGGAGCCCCACGTCGCCTCGCCGGAAGTCAGCCGGCGCCGGTGCGGCCATCGATCAGGATCGGGAAGATCCCGTCCACCAACTGTCACCAGTGGGCCGGCCAGCCGAGTCGGTTCCAGCGCGACCCACCTGCAGCCTGCAACCCCACGGCCCAACCGCTTCCTCCGCCCAGGCGAGGGACTGATATGCCTCGCCACCGCCGACTTGGGCCACGGCCCAGCAATGGTGAACGCCCCCTCCCTTTTTTATTTTATTTCTTGCTGCTGTTGTTGGGCTAGGCCCAGTAGAGATAGATCGGCTACAGAGCGTCCTGGGCGCTGTTTAGTTATATAGCGCGCCCCTGCTTAGGCCCAGCAGGAGCATATTCAGCCCGTGGAGGCTTATTTATTTTTTGGGCTTACTATTTTAACAGATTGTGTTGCGAGATGTCGAGGCTCGTATCTTTTAAACCGTTTATCGGACCGCGATGCGTAAAACATGAAAATTGCTTAGATTTCTGTGTAGATTTCAAAAATGTGCTCCTTTGCCATGTTTGGACTTGTCTACATGTTGTTTTACTGCTAATTACATCGCATGCACCGTAAATGTAATAGGCCGTATCTTTTTAACCGTTGCTCTGATAAAAATGTTTCTTACATGTAACTTGACTAGAATTTCGTGTAGATTGTGATTGTGCTATTGTTTACTGTTGTTAACCAACCTAAAATATAGTTTAGGGAAGAACAATACCAAATGCTTTAATCATCGTGGAGCCCATAGTGTTATGCCATGTGTAGGAATCTTACCCGCGTAACTTGACTAGTATAGATAGTTTACTTTATGCTTCACCTCTTGCCATGATTGTGTGATATGCAATGCTTGAGTGAGATGCCATGTTAACAACCTTTGCTCATATTGTGTAGCTAAACAACTTGAACCCTCGATGATAAATGTGCGGTATCGTCGTGTGTGACGAGTACTCCACTTAACCTGTTAGTAACTGCTCTTGACGATAGATGTGATACTGTGCGTTGTCTCGTGTTCCCTTCTTGATGATGCTTGCTCGTGATTGCTCCGTAGTAATAGATTTTTACTCGTCGATTGCCTTTTCCAGTGTTTACCTCTCGTGTGCTTTCGCGGGTACCTCTTAGAGACGTTGCGAGCTTGAGAATGATTACACCTTTGGTTTCGTCTTCTCATCAGGTAAGGGGGAGCATATATCATGCTTATAACTTTCAACTCACTCGCGCCTAGGTGTAGGATAGAACGATTGCTTGATCCTACCACTTCATATTCATGCCTCTCAAATAAACTCAAACAACCATACCCTCCACATCCCAACAAACCTTGTTCGGCTATGTTACTATTGCTCGCTGGTCAGCCACTGCTTAGAATGCATGCTAGGGTGCTATCAACTGTTATCCTGTTACTCCTTGGATTGGGCTATCATTTTATTATATTGTTGTGGATGATATGATTTTTATAATGTTGACTATACTCGACGAAGGATGGAAGGTCTAGGCTACCCGCCCCGACGCTTTGTTCCATTCGAGTCAGCTAGGATCCGAGTTCTGGGTATTGGTTCTAAGACTGAGTGACGAGGGGGCGTCCCCACGACTCCTGCGTGTGAGGATACCCGGTGTAAGGCCCGATATGCGGTACTATTCCAGATCTAGATGTTTCCATCCAGATCCGGGGACGAAGCACATATCGGTCCCACAGCGACATATGACGGAGTCATATGCCCCGGATTTCCAACATGATATCACAACTTTACAGATACAAGGATACAACATCTCATACAATCGGCATACAACTTCCTTAATATAATACATCAGCGGAAGATACATGTCTGGGTACAGACTACAATCAAATGCCTAGTGGCAGAGAGAAAACATCGATTCCATAACCACACGGGTCCAGGCCCTCTGCCGGGATCCGCCTAACTAGTCGTCGTCGAGTCTACATGTGAAACGTCGATCACCAAACCTGTTGTCGATCAGAACCCTAAAAAGAGTTTGGGGGTAGTATCATGAGTACAGAGGTACTCTACATCCAACTGTAGTGGTCATCTGACCCAGCAAGGACTTCATCACTCATCATTCTAGGACAACTAGTAGTTTACGGTAAGGAAGGGGTAAGTGGTGAGGTTGCTGCCGCACTAGCATTTATGAAGTGGCTAACGATCTAGAGAGTAAGGTAAGAAGCCAAGCATTCGATGAGGAATCGCCTCCAACAAGTCTGGCTATCAACTACTATGCAAACATAACACCTATCCTATCCTTGTCCTCCTCTTCGAATCCCGAAGAAGAAGAAGAAGTCAAGGCACACACACGTTGATCAAGTTATATTAAGATTATCTCAGTTGTTGTTGTCTATGAACAAGGAGTAGGTCTCAAGTCGTCCATAACCGTGGACACGGCTTCTCGAAAAGATTTAACCCTGCAGGGGTGTACCAACTGCCCATTACAAGGCTCCGCACGCACGCCCATCTCTCTTAGTTGCTACCCATCACAGGCAACCATTTTATGATTTAGTTCCAAGAGATCTGAAACGACAGGTCCCTCTAACTAACAACGAACAAATCCGGGCGGCCCCCGGGGAGTCGACACGCAATCCAAAAGCCGGCCACGCTCTCAGATCGGACTCTTTCGTATGGATAAGGTCGGGGTTAGCCTCACCTATATAACAGGGGACTTCCCTAGCTCACCAGTGTGAACCAACAAAGGAACTATGTCTCTGCTGGCCCGAGTTGTTTTAAAACCACTAGCTGCAGACCAGTTATGCATGCGGTTTCAAATGGTAAATCAGCTTGGGACACCTCTAGAAATGTTTGAAGCTAGGTAGTTAAGAAAAGGGGACCCCATAGTATCCCACACGCGGTTAGGCACGCTCTGTCTTAAAACCAATACCCAGAACTCGGGTCCTAGGTGACTCGAATGGAACAAAGCGTCGGGGCGGGATAGCCTAGACCTTCCATCCTTCGTCGAATATAGTCAACATTATAATAATCATATCATCAATAACAATAATAATAATGTGATATCCCAAACCAGAAGTAACAGGGTAACATCGTAGCATCCTAAGCATGCATACTAAGCAGGGGCTGAGCAACGAGCAATAGTAACATAGCAGTACAAGGTTTGCTGGGAGGGGACATGGTTGTATTGGTTTGAAAGAGGCTGTAAACATGTGGTAGGATCAAACTTCGAACCTAACCTAGACTAGCATGCAAACCGCTGGTTGAAATAGAATGGATCATAAGTAATGTATAGTCCTTGCCTGTTGATAAGTCGGGTTCCGAAGGTGTAGTCGATCGCAAGCTCGCATCGTCTCCGGAGGTACCCGCGGAAGCACACAAGACGATAAACACTTGAAAGCAATCAACGAGCAAGCATCTATTACTACGAAGCAAACACGAGCAGGCATCAACAAGAAGCAACACGAGACATTGCACCTACCGTCGAGAGCGATTACCAACAATTTAAGTGAGGTCCTCGTCACACTCGACGATACCGCACATTTAGAGAGGTTCAAGTTGTTTAGCTACAAGTGATCAATCAACGGTTATTAACATGGCAACTCAAGCAAGCATGGCATAGCACACAAACATGTCAAGAGGTGAAGCACAAAGTAAACTATCTATGCTAGTCAATTTAAGCGAGGCAACACCCTAAACATGGCATAACACTAAGTGCCTCACGATGATTAAAGGATTTGGTACTGTTTTGTCCTAAACCATAGGTTGTTTAACAGCAACAAACAATAGCATAAACACAAAGTACATGAAAAACTAATCAAGTTACATATAAAGCACACTCCAAACGAAGTTACGGTTAAAAAGATACAAGCAAAACAAGTTACGGGCACAATCTACCAACATCAGGAAGCACACTTTAGAGCAATGCATACACATGGTAATGAGTGCAAACATGCTCACAAATGACATGCAATTAAAGTAGACATGTCAGGGAAGGCATGGAAAAAAGAATCATGCAAAAAGACATCACGGATCAAAAGATATTAAGCAAACAACATGGCAGAAACTATTATTTTTATGCTGTATAAACAGGGGCAAATTTATATGCAAAAGTGCAGCAACATGACATAGAAATACATGGGCATGAAGTAGACATGATGCTTAACAATATGCAATTGGATCACTCAATTCCGATAAACGGTTGCGACACACTCGTCGACCGAAGTTGCAACAAAATATAAACAACAGCACACTAACAGCAGGGTAGCTACTTTGGAGCAAGATGCAATCATAATGCAGCAAGCATTTATGGCATGTGAATGCATGAAACTGAAGTAGAAACAATGCTTAATGCAACGCAAAAGGAATCAATCAATTTCGACGAACGGTTGCGAAGCAACCGAAGTTGCAATAAAATAACAGTTTTCAGCACAGCAGCACATTAACGATCTGGTACCCACTTCGATGCAGAATTAAAATATCTAGACGGCCTCAAACGGAAAAACTTTCTACATACAAACGCTAGAGCACGCATAACTAAGCAACTTTCGTTTTGGAGGCACGTTCATCGGAGCTACGGATCAACGGGAATTAACGTTGCAAAAAGGGATCAGCAGCAAAATCCTCTCTGACTTAGAAAAAATTACAGGGTGCTGGGAAAAAAAACAGAGACAAATAAAAAAAGGGGAGGTGGCAGCCTGGCTCTACCATGGGCCGAGGCCCACTGGCCTGGGGAGGCCTGGCGCTGGGGGGGCGCTTGGGGCTGCTTGGCCGGCCTGCTCGCCCGATCCGATCTAGATCGGTGCCGACGACGGCCACGGCGGCGCTCCGGCCGGCCGCGACAAGACAGCGAGGTGGCGGCTGGAGGGGGTCACGAGGAGGCAGGAGGGCGCAGTGGTGCGGGTCGACGCGGACGCCGGCATGCAGGTCCGTGGCGGCCGCGGGGCGTGCTCCTGGTGGCGGTGAATCGAGCTTCCCGGCGGCTCCAATGGCGGCGCCTCGCGGCGTCTCCTGTGGGAGAGACAGGGAGGAGACGGTGAGGAGGAGAGAACTGCGGTGGCGGCCGAAGCGGCAGGACGCCGGCGATGGCGCGGCTCGCCGGCCAGATGGAGGCGGCGGCGCTGCGGGCTTCTCCACGAGGCGGCGGCGCGATGGGCTCGATCTGATGGCCAGAAATGGCAGTGGAGCTCGGGTTTCGGGGAGGGGCTGTTTTGGGGCTAATTTTGTGCAAAAAGAGGGGGTGGCTGCAATTATGCCATAGGGGGAACCCTAATTGGCTGGTTTGGGAGGTGGGGGTCATTATATAGGCAGGTTGGGTGGTCAGTTTACGCAAAAGCCCCCGGTACCTCTCTCTCGCGTCCGGTGATCGCGTTCGTGACCGCCGAGACTCCGTACGGCCTCCGATTCCGATGAAATCTCGAACCACGCGCTCAGCGCGTCGAGCCCGTCGATCGTACCTCACTGCGGTGATATTCCGACAACATAAAATAATCCGTTTATTAAATAAACGGGGTTTGCGTTTCGGTCGCGATGGCTGGTCTCGTGCAGTTTTCGCGACGGTGCTCGGGTGGAACCCCGGTGTCGCAAAGTCGTGTGCCGTTGGGGAAAAGGTCGGTCACGCATTCGATACGAGAAATAAGGGTGAAATATTCACCGATCGATAAATCGGGGACGCAAACACCGCAAACAAATCAGACAATCAAACAATTCACACCGAAAACAAAAATTTTAATTTTTGTGAAAACTGGGCTCTTACACCCGGTGTACATGAAGACAGAAGGCCTACTGGAAAGCCTCGACAGGCCCACGACTGGCCCAATAAAGACACCGACATAGGAGTCCGCGACTGATATAGAAGGCACGACTTGGCGCACAAGGCAAGACTAGGACTAGGAAATTATCTCTGTAATCTAGGACGGACTTGTCAGAACCCCAACTAGGGTAAGTGCTAGGGTTGTTTGATCCCTTTGCATCATAAAAAATTCAAAAGGAAATTCAAAAATGGGGAAGCAGAAAGCCCTGAGAAATTATTTGAAATGGCCAGATAAAAATATTTTTCCAAAAATCTTTGGAATGATTGGAAAATTCCTAGAAATGTTGCTGATCATTTTAAAAATGATTTGGGATCAATCCCATGCACATGGATTTTTCTAATATTCAAACAGTGGCTTTGGAAATTAAAATAACCCTATTTGAATTGAAATTCAAAATATATTGAATTTCAGAAATGCCCAAATTCCATATGTGACTAGCTACTGGTCACCTAGTATTTATAAAAGTAATTGGGCATTTTTATAAAATGCCTTGGTATTTTTACTAGGGCAAAACAAAAGGGCAGAAAAATAAAACAGAGAAGAATTAGAAAAAGGAGAACACCCGTGGCTTCGGCCCAACTCAAGCCTGTCTGGCCCAGCACCTCGGCCCAGCCCGCAGCGGCCGCCTGTCGTCTTCCCCACCGACGCCGAAGCAGCTCGGTGGCGGCCTGGGAGCACGCCGCGGCGCCACCGCGACGCCGAGAAGGCTCTAAGGCCCTCTATGCCTCTTTCCCTCGCCGTGGAGACCCCGTGCACGCCCCGCTCCTCTTCCCCCTCTCCCTGGACCTCCTCCCCCTCTCCTCTTCGCGATTTCAGCGCCACCCCGAAGCCAGCTGGAGCACGCCGTCGTGGCCGTCGCGGCCACTGTCCTCCATTTTGCTCGCCGTGGTGTCCAGGCGAACAAGCGCTGTCGACTCCCTCGAAGCCCCCTTCCAATCGAGCCCGAGGAGCCCCGACGTCGACGCCAGCCTCACCGGATCGCCGCCGCTGCCGAGGAACTCCGGCGACCAATTCAACCTCTCCCGAGCCCCTCCGGCATCACCGCCCCCTTTATTCGCATCAGGGTGAGCCGGCGGTAATTTTCCCCCCTCCCTTGCTCTCTCTCGTGCCCGGGTTCGGGATTCCGGCGAGGTTAGTCCACGGCCGCCGCGCCTTTTGTCCTAGCCGTCGCCCTGGAGCTCCTTCTTGACCCCCTCCTACTCCATCGCATGCGGGAGCCCACGAGGAGCACAACCGTGCCAGCCAAACCCCAAGCCGAGCCCATTTTGCAACTCCGGCGAAACTCCGGCCACACTCCGGCGACGGCGCCATTGACCTAACCTAATCCACAGCTTAACCCCCCCTGAGTCCATGACATGTGGGCCCAGCCCCCAGTTAACCCCTCTGTTAAGCTAATCCAACCGAGGATTAACCCCCTGAGGCTGACAGGGTGGACCCACTGGTCAGCCCCCCCCTGACGTCATCCCCACGCAATGCTGACGCAATAATCGAATTCCAGAAATAGAAAAGAATTTCAGAAATTCCAGAAATTCCAGAAAATCTTTTAAACTTGGGAAATTCATAACTAATTCATATGAACTCCAAATATAGCAAATAATATGTCTAAAAATATCAGAAAAATCCAAGGATTATGAATATGGGCTCTGTTTACATGTTTGACCAATTAAAATTGGGTGAACCGTGCAAAACATCCATATGGCTTTAATTCAAATTCAAATTTGAAGCACATTTGCAAATGACTTTGCATTTGACTTCTTTTAAATGGAATTGTAAACACATTGTGACCAAGAACATCACCATTTCAATATTGATCATGTGTTTGATGCATTGCAAATAAATTTATACCTTGTTTGATTGTTTGCTCGATAGACGTGCAACTGGAATCGGAGGCCACCCCCTTCGTTGAAGACCGCGATATCGAACCTCGTCAGTAAGGCAAGCAAACCCCATTGATCATGTTTATAAAATCCTATTTCCCTCGCAGTCTCGCTTATGCATGTTTAGGAGATCACCGAGACACGTTCTTTCGCATAGTTGAACCCATTCCGATGCATGACCTATCATTCTGTCACCGTATTAAGCAAACCACAATCCTAGCAGATTTAGGAGTTGAATGATGAGCATGTGGCCCCTACAACTGTTACTGCTTTTGCTGCTTAGTGATACAATGAGGATGTTTTGATTGTGAGTCGGGATGGGATGAACACAGTGGTGTTGATGAAAGTGAAACGTGTTGGTGAATCCACACTAAGAAAAGGTGAACGATGAGAGGTTGTGTAGGAGTACACAGTGCGTTGTCTCGTTGAACACTGTTCTAGGCCCTGAGTTCCTGTTTTGTGATCCAATACAAAGAGTATGACCACATGTAGGGTTTTATGGGAGCCCCGTTTGGCCTCTTTACGTACCCGATCCGGTCCAGGAGTCACAATAGATTCGGGTTTTCCAATTGGCATGTGCATAGAAAAAGAATGAAGAAAGGTTGCATCATCCTAGATATGTGGTGGACTTGTGAGGCAGTAAAACCATCTGGCAGAGGTGGCGTCTCGGTCCCTTACATTATCTGAGTTCGTTTCGTGGAACCGGCCGGACTCTCGAGCGGTGCCAAACTCAGGTAGTCGACTCCTGGATTAGAGAAGGTGATGTGAGGTTAGTGCCTTGGTTTCATCCACGTCCGACATCCGCTTGAAGGATGCCAAGAACGAGGCGATAAGTGATGACACGCGTGTGAAGATGTACACCCCTGCAGGGTTAATGAACTATTCGAATAGCCGTGTCCGCGGTTATGGACTACTTGGAAACCTCTACTTGATCATAGATAACTCGAATGGATACTTATAAAACTCGCAAGATAAGCGTGAGTGCTATGGTGTGCTTCTTCGTGGGGAAGTCGAGGAAGTAACCATAGTGGTGTATTGTTTGGAGATGTAGTGGACTCGTGTACGCTTCTTACCTCAAGTCTGGTACTCGTAGTACAGGATTAGCCAAGTCAAAGCTAGCACTTCTGCATGCGAAACCCCACCTCCCTTTACCTTGATACTTGAGCATGAGTAGTATAGATCTGATGTAAGTCTTGTTGAGTACGACTTTGTACTCACGTTTGCTTATTCTATGTTTTAGATGAGACCCGGACCCCGATGGAGTCACCTTCGTGAAGCTCGATGTTGACCTTGGTAGTATAGTCCCAGACAGCAGTCTGGTCCCTCGTGGAAGGGCATGTTTGTTTACAAGGCTTCTCTAAGCCATTTGTTAAACTTGTCTGTACTCAGACCTAATTTGCTTCCGTTGTATGATGTAATGTTGATCACAGACATGTGATCTTTGTATGCTCTATGTATAAGTCAATAAAGAATACTTTGTAGAGTTATGTGATGATACCTGCTGTTCATACTAGGCATGTGTGCTGCGTGTATGTTTATAACATGCATGTCTTAGTATGGGTTTTCAAGACCTTAGTTGTGATCTGGCTGGCGGTCTTTTATACACCAAGTGGCCCTTAGATGTGCGCAGCTTGGGGCATTGCGATGCGATTGTTCGTGACTCTGTCACGTGCACACTTTGTTGTATGATTGAGCCCGCCCTAGACCCCGACTAAGTGATCGGGCTGGAGTAAGTCTATGTAAGAGTTAGGATCCAATCGATAACATGGTTGAGGCGACTTGTCTATGAGTATGGGATTCACCACCCATAAGCATTTAGACTTGTGAGCGGACGATGAGGACCCATCTCAGATGATCATCCGGCCTGAATGGGATGCCCCCTCACGTTCGATGCTTACCGAGAACGTTCTGTGCTTGGCCTTGTCTGCTTAGACAAGTGGGTACGGTTCTCGGCTCTCCCTGTGATTGTATCGTGACTGGAATTACATACGCTAACCCCGGGTCCCGACAGACTTGGTATCAGAGCAGGACTGTCTGTAGGATTAGAAACCCTTGGTCGAAGTCGAGTCTAGCATTCTATAGTTATATAGTTACTCTGGGTATATAAGGGAACAACGTAAGGCTTCTTTTTCTCCTTATCCTTATCGATCTGAGTTCTGAGTCACCCTTATCTTTTCTACGGGATGATAGGACTAGGCTCATCTATGTCTTACTAGAATATCTTGCTGAGTGCTTCCTTTTAGCCGTAGGATTGTTGTGGTCGTCTAGACTCATCGGTTTTGAGTTTCTTGAGGAAGTTATGTTCAATCTCCTCAAGGTTGTTTCATTTTCCATCCCGGTGTAGCCGTTATGCTGCCGGATTTATTCCGAGTTTCTGTGGATCATTGCCTTCGCATTATACTCTTTCCGTCTTCATCATATCCTTCTTGTCTTTGATTCCATCATACAACCTGTTCTGATTGTTGATTTTTTATCACACAGGATGTCAGGTGGAACTCGTAGTGCTGTTCGTCGGAATCGAGACCGTGTTCGGAATCGAAGTGATGATGAACCTCTACCACCGCCTTCTGCGACGGAAATCATGATGGAAGCTGAGAAGAATCAACGTGATCAAACACGTCTTCTGGAGCTCATCGAGCAGAATACCTCACGTCATCGTAATGTGGTTGTGAGAATTCAGGACTTCATCCTCCTCAAGCCACCGGTATTCCGATGTTCTTCTGAGCCCCTTGAAGCTGATGATTGGCTCCGTTCCATCGAGCGTAAGCTTGATACTGCACATGTTGCTCCCGATGATCGAGTTATATTCGCGGCATACTTTCTGGAAGGTGCTGCTGCTGAATGGTGGGAGAACTATGTTGCTATACAGCCAGATAGTCACTTAGTGACTTGGCAGGAGTTCTGTGTTGCCTTTCGAGGGTACCACCTTTTGGATGAGTTGATGGAGCGCAAGAAGGAAGAGTTCTGCAATCTCACTCAAGGAGAGATGTCCATGCACGAGTATGTGAGAGAGTTCAACCGTCTTGCCCGGTATGCCCAATATGAGATCACCACCGATGCCAGAAAGCAGGCAAGGTTCCGTAAGGGACTTAGCCCCATCCTTCGTCATGATCTCAACCTCATCGAATTTGCCACCTTTGAGGATTTAGTCAACAGATCCTTCAGAGCTGAGCATGGCAATGAAATTTTCGAGGAGTCCCGCAAGCATGCTCTTGAGTTTGCTTCTTCTTCAAGTTCAGCCCCTCAGAAACGCCGAATTTGGATTCCAACCAGAGCCATACCTCAGAACTTTCTGCAGAGACCAACCTCCAATATATGCCATCCACCCCAACACATTATTCCACCTCGGAATGATTGTGTGCGCCCAAGCAATCCCACTCCCAGCAATTCAGACAGGGTATGCTTTAAGTGTGGTCTTCCAGGCCATTACTATCGTCAATGCCCTCAGGTCTTGATGGCACCACGTCATTCTCGACCTAAGCCTCCAAAGAAAGCAACCACCAAAACCATCCCAGCAAAGCTTCCAGTCCCAAGTAGTGGATATGTGAACCAAATCTCAGTTGAGGAAACCACTGCTGCTTTTGATGTCATTCTTGGTACAATCCCAGTCAATCATATGTCCCCGCCTCCGTTCTTTTCGATCCAGGAGCTTCTCATTCATTCATGTCGGAGAGTTATGCACTTCGTCATGAGTTTCCTTTTGAAGAAATGTTTTCTCCAATGATCATTCAAACTCTTGGTTCAAAGTGGCAAACTAATAGAGTAAGCCATGGCAATCAAATTGCAATTGAGGGTCTAGTATTCCTTGCTTCACTTATAGCCCTCAAGTCTTCGGACATTGATGTCATCCTAGGAATGGATTGGTTATCAAGGCAAAATGCTTTCCTTGATTGTAAAGCCAAATCAGTCAAACTCACCCATCCTTCAGGCCAGACCGTTGACTACACATCACCCAGCTCTAGAATCCAGGTGCAGACTTTGAATGTGCTTCCCCTTCCAGACCTCGAAGATGTTCCGGTGGTTCGTGACTTCCCGGATGTCTTTCCTGAAGAGCTTCCGGGAATGCCACCCGACAGGTGTGTAGAATTCATAGTGGATCTTATACCAGGCATAGCCCCAATTTCCAGACGCCCATATAGAATGGCCCCACATGAGTTAGCTGAGCTAAAAACCCAACTTGATGCTTCGTTGGCAAAAGGCTTCATCCGCCCTAGCTCATCGCCATGGGGTTGCCCCGTTCTGTTCGTAACGAAGAAAGATGGAACAGAAAGGATGTGCGTAGACTATCGCCCACTAAATCTAGCGAAGATAAAGAACAAGTACCCACTGCCCAGGATCAATGATCTTTATGATCAACTTGCAGGATCCTCTGTCTTCTCCAAGATGGATCTGAGATTAGGCTATCATCAGATCAAAATCCGAAACGAGGACATTCCAAAAACGGCTTTTACTACTCGTTATGGTCTTTACGAGTACACCGTCATGTCCTTAGGTTTAACCAATGCCCCCGCCACATTCTCACGCTTGATGAATTCGATCTTCATGGAGTACCTAGATAAATTTGTTGTGGTTTATCTCGATGATATTCTCATCTACTCGAATAACGAAGAAGATCATGCCCAACACCTAAGGATGGTATTGATGAAACTTAGAGAGCATCGCCTTTATGCCAAGTTCTCCAAGTGTGAATTTTGGCTACCAGAAGTGACCTACTTAGGCCACGTGATTTCTGCGAAAGGTGTTGCAGTCAATCCCGAGAGAGTTCAGGCCGTCCTTGACTCGACTCCACCTGAATCAGTAAAGCAAGTTAGGAGTTTTCTCGGCTTAGCAAGCTATTGCCGCCGCTTCGTTGAGAACTTTTCTAAAGTTGCAAAGCCTCTTACTGAACTCCTCAAGAAAGATAAGAAATTCCAATGGACCCCCAAGTGCGAGGAAAGCTTGCAAGAGCTAAAAAGAAGATTGACTTCTGCACCTGTACTTGCACCTCCAGACACCAAAAGGGATTTCGAGATCTATTGTGATGCTTCACGGCAAGGGTTGGGATGCATACTTATGCAAGATCGACATGTGGTAGCTTATGCTTCACGCCAGTTGCGGCCACATGAAGAGAACTATCCTACCCATGATCTTGAACTCGCTGCCGTAGTTCATGCCCTGAAGACTTGGCGACATTACCTCCTTGGTAATCGTTGTGAGATCTATTCCGACCACCAAAGCCTCAAATATATTTTCACCCAGCCAGATCTTAATCTCAGGCAAAGACGCTGGATAGAGTTGATAAAAGATTATGACTTAGGAATTTCTTACACCCCAGGCAAGGCCAATGTCATGGCTGATGCACTAAGTCGTAAGTCGTATTGTAACAACCTCATGTTACAACAGTATCAACCACTTCTTCATGAGGAATTTCGAAAGCTCAATCTCGAGATTGTTCCTCGTGGATCTCTTTTCAACTTGGTGGCGAAACCAACCCTTGAGGATCAAATCATAGCCGCCCAGAAACAAGATAGCAGTATTCAAGAGATCAAGCAGAACATTGTTAGCGGAGTTGCTAAATGTTTTTCTGCAAATGATCAAGGAACGATATTCTTTGAAAATCGTTTAGTAGTTCCTAAAAACGAAGACCTAAAGCAGCTGATCCTTAAGGAAGCTCATGACACTCCCCTCTCAATTCATCCTGGTAGCACAAAGATGTACCGAGATCTACGCCAGAGATTTTGGTGGACCCGGATGAAGAGAGACATTGCGCAATTTGTTGCCGAATGTGATGTTTGTCGTCGCATTAAGGCAGAACACCAAAGACCTGCTGGTACTCTTCAAGCATTGTCTATTCCCGAGTGGAAATGGGACAAGGTCGGTATGGACTTCATCACCGGCTTTCCAAAAACCCAAAAAGGAAATGATGTCATCTTCGTGGTCATTGATCGACTTTCAAAAGTTTCTCACTTCCTTCCCGTTCGCGAGTCTATAACTGCTAGCCAGTTGGCGGACTTGTACGTCTCTAGAATCGTGTCACTTCACGGTGTTCCTTTGGTGATCAATTCTGATCGTGGTAGCCTTTTCACCTCTAGATTTTGGGAAAGTTTTCAAAATGCTATGGGAACTCATCTATCCTTTAGTACAACTTTCCACCCTCAATCTAGCGGTCAAGTTGAAAGGGTTAATCAAATCTTGGAAGACATGCTCAGAGCTTGTGTTATCTCTTTCGGAAAGAATTGGGAGAAATCTCTTCCATTCGCCGAATTTGCTTATAACAATAGCTATCAATCTAGTCTGAACATGGCTCCCTTTGAATTCCTCTACGGACGACGATGTCGAACACCCCTTAACTGGTCAGAAACCGGTGAAAGACAACTCTTTGGACCGGATATGATCAAGGAAGCAGAAGAGCAAGTTTGCATTGTTCGTGATCGTTTGAAAGCCGCTCAGTCTCGTCAAAAGAGCTACTATGATCGTCATCATAGAGAGGAGAGCTACAATATTGATGAGAAGGCTTACCTTCGGGTTACTCCTCTGAAGGGAACCCAAAGATTCGGTATCAAAGGCAAGTTGGCCCCACGTTACATCGGACCTTTCCGCATTCTTGCTAAACGTGGAGAAGTTGTCTACCAACTTGAACTACCTCCGCACCTTTCCCGAGTACATGATGTATTCCATGTGTCACAACTCAGGCGTTGCTTCAAGGACCCCATCCGCGAAGTCGACCATGAAACGCTTGATCTCCAAGATGACCTTTCTTATCGAGAGTACCCTGTTCGTATTCTTGATTCCACAGAACGTGTCACTCGTCGTCAGAAGATCAAGTTCCTTAAAGTGCAATGGTCACATCACTCCGAAAAAGAAGCAACCTGGGAAAGAGAAGACCGCCTCCATGCCGAGTACCCCACCTTCCTCCCGACGACTTCTGAATCTCGGGACGAGATTCTTCTGAGTGGGGGCGAGTTGTCAGAACCCCAACTAGGGTAAGTGCTAGGGTTGTTTCATCCCTTTGCATCATGCAAAAATTCAAAAGGAAATTCAAAAATGGGGAAGCAGAAAGCCCTGAGAAATTATTTGAAATGGCCAGATAAAAATATTTTTCCAAAAATCTTTTGAATAATTGGAAAATTCCTAGAAATGTTGCTGATCATTTTAAAAATGATTTGGGATCAATCCCATGCACATGGATTTTTCTAATATTCAAACAGTGGCTATCGAAATTAAAATAACCCTATTTGAATTGAAATTCAAAATATATTGAATTTCAAAAATGCCCAAATTCCATATGTGACTAGCTACTGGTCACCTAGTATTTATAAAAGTAATTGGGCATTTTTATAAAATGCTTTGGTATTTTTACCAGGGCAAAACAAAACGGCAGAAAAATAAAACAGAGAAGAATTAGAAAAAGGAGAACACCCGTGGCTTCGGCCCAACTCAAGCCTGTCTGGCCCAGCACCTCGGCCCAGCCCGCAGCGGCCGCCTGTCGTCTTTCCCACCGACGCCGAAGCAGCTCGGTGGCAGCCTGGGAGCACGCCGCGGCGCCACCGCGACGCCGAGAAGGCTCTAAGGCCCTCTGTGCCTCTTTCCCTCGCCGTGGAGACCCCGTGCACGCCCCGCTCCTCTTCCCCCTCTCCCTGGACCTCCTCCCCCTCTCCTCTTCGCGATTTCAGCGCCACCCCGAAGCCAGCCGGAGCACGCCGTCGTGGCCGTCGCGGCCACTTTCCTCCATTTTTCTCGCCGTGGTGTCCAGGCGAACAAGCGCTGTCGACTCCCTCGAAGCCCCCTTCCAATCGAGCCCGAGGAGCCCCGACGTCGACGCCAGCCTCACCGGATCACCGCCGCTGCCGAGGAACTCCGGCGACCAATTCAACCTCCGGCATCGCCGCCCCCTTTATTCGCATCAGGGTGAGCCGGCGGTAATTTTCCCCCCTCCCTTGCTCTCTCTCGTGGCCGGGTTCGGGATTCCGGCGAGGTCAGTCCACGGCCGCCGCGCCTTTTGTCCTAGCCGTCGCCCTGGAGCTCCTTCTTGACCCCCTCCTACTCCATCACATGCGGGAGCCCACGAGGAGCACAACCGTGCCAGCCAAACCCCAAGCCGAGCCCATTTTGCAACTCCGGCGAAACTCCGACCACACTCCGGCGACGGCGCCATTAACCTAACCTAATCCATAGCTTAACCCCCCCTAAGTCCATGACATGTGGGCCCAGCCCCCAGTTAACCCCTCTGTTAAGCTAATCCAACCGGGGATTAACCCCCTGAGGCTGACAGGGTGGACCCACTGGTCAGCCCCCCCCTGACGTCATCCCCACGCAATGCTGACGCAATAATCGAATTCCAGAAATAGAAAAGAATTTCAGAAATTCCAGAAATTCCAGAAAATCTTTTAAACTTGGGAAATTCATAACTAATTCATATGAACTCCAAATATAGAAAATAATATGTCTAAAAATATCAGAAAAATCCAAGGATTATGAATATGGGCTCTGTTTTCATGTTTGACCAATTAAAATTGGGTGAACAGTGCAAAACATCCATATGGCTTTAATTCAAATTCAAATTTGAAGCACATTTGCAAATGACTTTGCATTTGACTTCTTTTAAATGGAATTGTAAACACATTGTGACCAAGAACATCACCATTTCAATATTGATCATGTGTTTGATGCATTGCAAATAAATTTATACCTTGTTTGATTGTTTGCTCGATAGACGTGCAACTGGAATCGGAGGCCACCCCCTTCGTTGAAGACCCCGATATCGAACCTCGTCAGCAAGGCAAGCAAACCCCGTTGATCATGTCTATAAAATCCTATTTCCCTCTCAGTCTCGCTTATGCATGTTTAGGCGATCACCGAGACACGTTCTTTCGCATAGTTGAATCCATTCCGATCCATGACCTATCATTCTGTCACCGTATTAAGCAAACCACAATCCTAGCAGATTTAGGAGTTGAATGATGAGCATGTGGCCCCTACAACTGTTACTGCTTTTGCTTCTTAGTGATACAATGAGGATGTTTTGATTGTGAGTCGGGATGGGATGAACACAGTGGTGTTGATGAAAGTGAAACGTGTTGTGAATCCACACTAAGCAAAGGTGAACGATGAGAGGTTGTGTAGGAGTACACAGTGGGTTGTCTCGTTGAACACTGTCCTAGGCCCTGAGTTCCTGTTTTGTGATCCAAGACAAAGAGTATGACCACATGTAGGGTTTTATGGGAGCCCCGTTTGGCCTCTTTACGTACCCGATCCGGTCCAGGAGTCACAATAGATTCGGGTTTTCCAATTGGCATGTGCATAGAAAAAGAATGAAGAAAGGTTGCATCATCCTAGATATGTGGTGGACTTGTGAGGCAGTAAAACCATCTGGCAGAGGTGGCGTCTCGGTCCCTTACATTATCTGAGTCCGTTTCGTGGAACCGACCGGACTCTCGAGCGGTGCCAAACTCAGGTAGTCGACTCCTGGATTAGAGAAGGTGATGTGAGGTTAGTGCCTTGGTTTCATCCACGTCCGACATCCGCTTGAAGGATGCCAAGAACGAGGCGATAAGTGATGACACGCGTGTGAAGATGTACACCCCTGCAGGGTTAATGAACTATTCGAATAACCGTGTCCGCGGTTATGGAATACTTGGAAACCTCTACTTGATCATAGATAACTCGAATGGATACTTATAAAACTCGCAAGATAAGCGTGAGTGCTATGGTGTGCTTCTTCGTGGGGAAGTCGAGGAAGTAACCATAGTGGTGTATTGTTTGGAGATGTAGTGGACTCGTGTACGCTTCTTACCTCAAGTCTGGTACTCGTAGTACAGGATTAGCCAAGTCAAAGCTAGCACTTCTGCATGCGAAACCCCACCTCCCTTTACCTTGATACTTGAGCATGAGTAGTATAGATCTGATGTAAGTCTTGTTGAGTACGACTTTGTACTCACGTTTGCTTATTCTATGTTTTAGATGAGAACCGGACCCCGATGGAGTCACCTTCGTGAAGCTCGATGTTGACCTTGGTAGTATAGTCCCAGACAGCAGTCTGGTCCCTCGTGGAAGGGCATGTTTGTTTACAAGGCTTCTCTAAGCCATTTGTTAAACTTGTCTGTACTCAGACCTAATTTGCTTCCGTTGTATGATGTAATGTTGATCACAGACATGTGATCTTTGTATGCTCTATGTATAAGTCAATAAAGAATACTTTGTAGAGTTATGTGATGATACCTGCTGTTCATACTAGGCATGTGTGCTGCGTGTATGTTTATAACATGCATGTCTTAGTATGGGTTTTGAAGACCTTAGTTGTGATCTGGCTGGCGGTCTTTTATACACCAAGTGGCCCTTAGATGTGCGCAGCTTGGGGCATCGCGATGCGATTGTTCGTGACTCTGTCACGTGCACACTTTGTTGTATGATTGAGCCCGCCCTAGACCCCGACTAAGTGATCGGGCTGGAGTAAGTCTATGTAAGAGTTAGGATCCAATCGATAACATTGTTGAGGCGACTTGTCTACGAGTATGGGATTCACCACCCATAAGCATTTAGACTTGTGAGCGGACGATGAGGACCCATCTCAGATGATCATCCGGCCTGAATGGGATGCCCCCTCACGTTCGATGCTTACCGAGAACGTTCTGTGCTTGGCCTTGTCTGCTTAGACAAGTGGGTACGGTTCTCGGCTCTCCATGTGATTGTATCTTGACTAGAATTACATACGCTAACCCCGGGTCCCTGACCATGTGATTTTCCAAGGCCGATCCTCGTCAATTGGCGCCGTCTGTGGGAACTACACAGGTTGGAATCACGATCTCGGCAGTCCTGCTTTCAGCAAATCATGACTCGAGGGCTAGAGCCAGATCAAGCCCGCTCGAGGAGTTGAAGTTAACCACAAGCTTCTTCTTGCTCCACCAAGATCACTTAACCTGCAGCCGAATCAAGCCCAGCACCTCGACGACTGCCAGACACACCGCCGACGGAAAAGAACTCGACGACCCAGAAGACAGGTGCGAGGACTCTAAACGGGAATCCCACTCGAAGGGTCGCGGCGCGTGACAGAAGACTCGCCAACCACTCGACGACCCACCGCCACCCGGGCTCCCGCCGCACGACAAGACAACGACTCCGAAACTCAGACCGACAAGTACTACGACCCAGATCGAAGACCAGACGAATTCGCCAACTTCATCCGGAACCAGTCGCTCAGCGATGGGATAGAGCTCGACCCAAGATTCCACAACCGAATAGAAGACGACTCACAGATTTGCCAAGTCTCAAGGAGAAGAAGGCACGCTGGTTCCAGTAAGCTCACAGCTAGAGAGCAACTGGAAGGACCTTGCACGATCCACTGTTTCGAAGACGGATGGGGACGCCTCAGAGCAAGCCACACCCTAGGAGATTGTCGTCTATTCACCGAACTCTCCAACAACCTCAAGGAGGAAAAGCAGCGTGAAGCCAAGCGCACCCGAAGAAGTGCGCAGTCACCAACACCAAGTACAAAAAGGAAATACCATACGTCCCATGGACGAATCTGCATGATCCAAGAAGGAAGACCCTCAAAAGCAAAACAGGACGCTTACACCCTGCAAGCCCGAGCGGCCGAGGGCCTAAAGATAGCAGAAATCTACCAACTGTGTGGCGCCGAGACCAACATCACCTTCTCTCAGAGCGACCACCCGCCCACAGTCCCAAGGCTGGGGCATGCACCCCTGGTCCTTGAAGCCCAGATCGGAGGTTACGAAATGGACATAGTCTTCATGGACGGAGGCAACAGCCTAAACATAATCTTCGCCAGCACCCTACACAAGATGCTAATGCCACGATCAGTTTGGAAGAAGTCAGGCACCACAATACTTGGCCTAGTTCCAGGTGAAGCAGCTGCCTCCATCGGAACAATCGAGCTCGATGTCATCTTCGGCAACAAGCGCAACTTCGCAAGACAGGTCCTCGAGTTCGAAGTGCTCGACTGGTAGTCGCAGTAACACACCATACTCGGGCGACCAGCGTTTGCCCAATTCACAGCGGTACCGCACTACGCATATCTCAAACTCAAGATGCCAGGACTTGTAGGAGTCATCACAATCAATGGAAGCTTCACAAAATCGGATCAGTGCGATCGCGACTTCCACAAAGTCTCCGACACGTTCGGAGCCCAACAAAAACTCGAAGAAATAGCCATGGTGACGGATAAAAGCATCTTTCCAATGGCGACCCGAAGCGAGTCCAAAGAATTCGGCCGCGATTTCAGTGTCGACAGAGACACAATCACCCACCAAGTTCACCCAACAGACCCAGAGAAGACGGTCCGCGTATACGCCCACCTCCCAGAAGAACAAGCAACCGCCCTCATAACCTTCCTTCGCGAAGAGTGGAAAATCTTTTCCTAGTGCCCAGCCGACATGCTCAGAATACCGCGAGAATTTGCAGAACACGCGCTCCATATCAAGACAAACACCAAGCCAGTAAAGCAAGCGGTACGACGATTCTCAGAAGCTAAGCGCAGAGCAATCGGAGAAGAAATCAACCGGCTACTCGACGCATAGTTCATCCGGGAGACGAAGAAAGCAACCTGGATTGCAAACCCAGTCCTGGTCCTTGAAAAATACACTGACGTACTGAGGATGTGCGTCGACTACGGACCTGTCAACAAGCACTGCCCGAAAGACCACTTCCCCCTGCCAAGAATCGACCAGATAATCGACTCCACAGCAGGATGCGACCTCCTATCCTTCCTCGATGCATATTGAGGATACAACCAGATCAGGATGAAGGAAGAAGATGAAGAGCACACCTCGTTCATTACCCCCTACGGCGTGTTCTGCTACCGAACAATGTCCTTTGGTCTAAAAAATCCTGGAGCCACGTACCAACGAATGATGCAAGCATGCTTGAGAGACCAAATTGGCAGAAACATCCAGGTCTACGTAGACGACATTGTCATCAAAACTTACCGTGCAAACACGCTACTGGGTGACCTCCGCGAAACATTCGTGGCCCTCAACAAGTAAAGAATCAAGCTCAACCCAAAAAAATGCGTGTTCGGCGTCCCAGCTGGAAAGCTACTCGGGTACATGGTGTCCGCCCGAGGAATCGAAGCAAATCCCGAAAAGTTCCAAGGAATCGCCAAGATGCAAAAGCCAACCAACATAAAAGGCGTGCAATAGCTCACAAGAAGACTCGCAGCATTGAGCCGTTTCATCAGCAGGCTAGGAGAAAGGACACGATCGTTCTACCAACTGCTCGGAAAAGGAGAAAAAATCGAGTGGACCGAGGAAGCCCGCAACGCATTTGCAGACCTAAAGAAAACCCTCTCGACTCCACCAATCCTGGCGGTGCCCAAAGAACGGGAGAAACTGTACCTCTACATAGCAGCGCGCAGCAGCGTAGTCAGCACAACACTCGTCGTCGAGCGCGCAGAAGAAGGAAAAATCCAGAGCATACAAAGACCTATCTACTACTTAAGCACGCTGATCACAAAACCCCAGCAACGGTACGTACCCGCACTACCAGAAGCTTCTGCTCGCCATCATCATGACCTCAAGGAAAGTATCCCACTACTTCGACGAACACCCCATCACAATCGTGAGAAGTGCACCACTCGCGGACATCCTCAACAACCCCGCAGCGACCGACCGAGTCGCTGAGTGGAACATCGAGCTCTGCCCACGGGATCTGCAGTTCAAACACCCAACAACAATCAAAGCCCAAGTACTCCCAGACTCGAGTTGACAGAGGTCCAAACACCAGCCCCCCCAGATCTATCCAACTCATGGACGATGTTCTTTGAAGGGTCCAAAAGACAGCAAGGAGCCAGAGAAGGCGTCGTACTAGTCTCCCCCAAAGGAACGAAGATCAAATATGTCCTCCAGATCAACTTCAGCAATGCCTCCAACAACAAAGCAGAATATGAGGCACTACTCCACGACACGTGCATGGAAAAAACTTGCGGCGCCACTCGCCTCTCGATCTACGACGACTCCAACCTCGTCGTCCAGCAGGCGATGAAAGACTGTAACACAGTCGCAGACAACATGATGGCCTACCAGAAGCTCTACAACACACTAGAGGGAGTATTCGACGACTGCGAACTCAACTACGTCTCCAGAGCAAATAACACAGAAGCCGACGAACTTGCGAACATCGGATCAACTCGAGGACATATAGCACCAGGTGTTTTCCTACAGAGCATCAGCCAGAGATCAATCAAAGTAAAGCCAGCGGCGCCCGAGGCATTCGCAGAGGCCGATGACACAAATGAACCAGCACAGGTGGCGGGAACGAGCACAGCCGACGACACAAGAAGCCAAGGAACCGAAGTCGCAGAGCCAGCCGCACTCGAAGACCCAGCCTGGGCAAAACCATTCCTTGGATTCCTAATCGAAGGCACCCTACCACATGACGTTGCAGAATCTCGACGCATCATTCGACTATCCAAAGCATTCACAGTAATCAACAGACAGCTCTACAATCGCAACATCTTTCAGGTCCTCCAAAAGTGTATCGATGAAGAAAACGGCAAAGCCCTACTGCTCGAGATTCACGAAGGCACCTGTAGGCATCACTCGAGCAGTCGCGCACTCGTGGCCAAGGATTTTCGAGCAGGTTTCTACTGGCCGACCGCCATGAGAAATGCGAAAGATATCGTACGGCGTTGCATCGCCTGCCAAAAGTTCGCCAGCAGACCACACGCCCTATCATCAGAACTCAAAACTATACCACCGTCATGGCCATTCCCCACATGGGCACTCGACATGGTGGATCCACTCAAGAAATCTTCAAAAGGAGGACGAACACACCTACTAGTCGCAGTTGACAAGTTCACCAAATGGATCGAAGCAGTACCAATCACTAGCTCAACAACCCTTACGGCAGTTAACTTCATCAAGTCAATCATCTTCAGATTCGGCGTACCACACAACATCATCACAGACAACGGTACAAACTTCACAGCAGCAGAATTCCAAAACTTTGCCAGGAGATGGGCATCAAATTCAACTACGGATCAGTCGCGCACCCACAATCCAGCGACCAAGTGGAGAAAGCAAACAACCTAGTATGTGGAGGAATAAAGAAACGACTCCTTGCACCACTGGAACAAGCCGCAGGAAACTGGGTAGAAGAACTTCTCGCAGTACTATGGAGCCTGCGTACCAGCCCAAAGAGCTCGACCTAGTATACACCTTTCTTCCTGGTATACGGGGCAGAAGCAGTACTTCCGCACGACTTAAAATTTGGAGCTCCCCGGATCTCAGGGTACAAAGAGGAAGAAGCAGAAGAAGCACTGCAGAACGATAAAGACACAGCAGACGAAGCACAGGACACAACCATAACAAGACCTGAAGGATACCAGGAAAAACTACGCACATATCAAAGCAGTCGCCTGCGGACCAGAACCTTCAGCAAAGGGGACCTCGTCTTGCGACTGATACAAGAAAATGTGCACAAACTCGCCCCACAATGGGAAGGGCCCTTCATAATCTCGGAAGTCATCGGAGGCGGCGCATACAGGTTGAAGAATCCGAAGACCAATGAAGATGTGGGAAACCCATGGAACTTAGCGAAGCTACGCTTGTTCTACCCAGAGCCCCCCAAACATTACAACGGCACCGACAGCAGTACCGATCAGCAACCCATGTAATACCCGAAGAAATAAAATGGTTTTGCCCAAACATTATCACCTAAAAGCACTCGGAGGCACGAGCATAAACTCCCCCCGAGAGACGCTATCCTCGCTTACGCGGCCCTTTACTTAAAAAGCACCTGGGAGCTCGAGCATAAACTCCCCCCGGGACACGCTATCCTCGCTTATGCGACCCTTTACTTAAAAAGCACTCGGGGGCTCTAGCATAAACTCCCCCCCGAGAGACGCTATCCTCGCTTACGCGACCCTTTACTTAAAAAGCACTAGGGGGCTCGAGCATAAACTCCCCCCGAGAGACGCTATCCTCTCCCAAGCGACACTTTCTTAAAAGCACTCGGGGGCTCGAGCATAAACTCCCCCCGAGAGACGCTATCCTCGCTCACGCGACCTTTACTTAAAAAGCACTCGGGGACTCCAGCATAAAATCACCCCGAGCGATGTTATCCTAGCCCATGCCCGCAAATACTCGGGAACCAGAACACATGATCTCCTCGAAACACCAAGAGTATTCACAATAAAATCGGATTGGAAAATGCAAAGTTTTTTAGTCTTCACCTGATCGCAAACGAAAGACTCGGGGGCTACTCCCATCGGGAGCGCTGACGCGCACCCGACCAAAACCTGGAATAAACCAAAAAACAGCCAAAAAAGGGACAACCCAGGTAGACAAAAGCTCACAACCTACGCCTGATTCCACAAATCAAACGTAGCCTCGAGGGCTACTCCCATCGGGAGCGCTGCCGCGCACCCGAAGACAGTTTCCATTACAAAGGAGTCGAAGACAGCTTCCATTACAAAGGAGTCGATGACAGTTTCCATTAAAAAGGAGTCGATGACAGTTTCCATTACAAAGGAGTCAAAGACAGTTTCCATTAGACAGGAGTCGATGACAGTTTGCATTACAAAGGAGTGGAAGACAGTTTCCACTACAAAGGAGTCGAAGACAGTTTCCATTACAAAGGAGTCAAAGATATTTTCTCATTACAAAGGAGTCAAGGATAGTTATCACTACAAAAGGACTCGAGCAGCCCCCAGACGGGTTACAATTATCCCAGGGAATTATGACATCTACATGTGCACTCATGCTGAGATAATTGGCACTTTCGTCCCACAACTTGATGAGCATCACCACAGACAAAGTAGCAACTGAGCCTACGAAGAAACAAGTCGCCATCCTCTAGTTCTACAAGGTGCCTCGTCTACTGATGCACCCGCTTGACGACCGGCTTGACATCCAGCTCATCCTTAGAACTAGAAGAGCAAGCACCACCAGCCGAGGAATCAGCAGAAGATGAAGTCACAGGAGAAGCAGGCGAACCACCACTCGACCCATCGGAACTGTCACTGCTTGTTTCCTCCCAGTATGGATCCAGACGATTGCCACCGGCGTCAAAAGCACGAACGATGAGGGTATCTTCACCATCAAAACGACATCAAAGACTATCCCCATCACGCAAGTTTAGCTGCCGTGAAAAAGACCTCCAGCCAGCATCAAGAAAAATCAAGGAGCCATCAACAGAAAGCTCAACCCTAGCCGGAGATCGAGCGCACCCCTGAAGTCGAAGCCACAAACCCCTCAAATTGAGCTTAGAAATCACGGAGGCAAAGGAGAATGCAAGAGCGATCCGAGTAGCAGTGCGACTAAGAATACGCAGAAGGAAATTATAGCACTAAAAACCCTCGTCCGCACAAGACGAAGAGGGCGTCGCCGCAGCTCCACGACGCCCACCACGAGTAGAGCGGGGGGGGGGGGTGCGTCCACCACGAACACGCCGGCCACGACCTCGGGCAGAAGCACCACCACCCCGCTTGGGAGCCATGGGAAGAAGAATAAGATAGGAGAAGAATGGATGACCAAGCCCAGGCAATAAAACAACGGGTATTCATAGCGCAACCCAGGGGAAAACCAGGAAAAAACAAAGAAGCCCAGGGGATGCCATCATTAAATCAAAGACCAAACACATCAGGCGTTACAAATTCCAAGAAAAGATGCCTCCACACGGTCAACAATACTTAAAGGAGGCGTCAAATCTCGCTTGTTTCCCATGCACACATTGGAAATCAAAGGCAACACAGCGTCCAAGTCGTCATCATGGCTAGAAGACAGCATCATCATAGGTCATCCAATAGCATGACAAGGACCATCAACGCGGCGTTCCAAGAAGGACGGATCAAGATAAAAACAATCGGGAAAAAACAAAAGACTGGCAGAGGTTACTTATCTCTCAGTGCCAAAATATTCCGATTCCAAAATCTTTTACTCCCATCGGGAGTATCTTTATTCAACAACAAAAGTAAAAGACCAAAAACTTGAGAGTTCGGGTGCTCCCTCACCCAGAAGATGAAGATACGCTTGAGTAAACCACTCGCACTTACAGAGTTTTGGGTGCTCCCTCACCCAAAAGGAAAACATGCACTCGCGAGACTACTCGCGTCAGCGGAGAAAACATGTCTGTAGAGTTCGAGTGTTCCCTCACCTCGAAGACAAAAGCGTTTGAGTCCCTACTCGCAAAAGCTCAATCAAGCTAAGCCACTCTCGCAATCGACGACATCCCGAGCGGATGCTTTCCTATATGACCCCTCGCCTGAGCTCATAAAAACTCTGCGAGTAACCACTAATAGCCCGCTTGATTGTTCATTCCAAGTGGGTGCATCGCTAACCAGGCTCCGTGCCTCTACAAAAATGATGCCTGAGCTACGACACACTGTACCCAGATGCCACACAAGCTTAAGCGTGTAGGTAAGACCCCGCTGCGCAGAACGGCCGGGCCGGGACTTGCCGCAGAGTGACTTCACTCCTGATATTTTCCATGTGCTCGCATGATAGAAAGAGCCGAGCGGACACGCTCAGGCTTTTTCTTAGACTGGCAACAATTGATCCTATAAGACCTGCAGCGACATGACTTTTCTAGACATTGGTCGTTCCAAGTTCATGTCGAGGGACGTGAGCTTGATTGAGCTACTGTGGTACTTGCCACTAGCGCAATTCACCAAGGCTCGACCAGTCGACTCCTTGGGCCCTTTCAGCTTAGCAATCCCTCGAAACAGGTATTGTCATGGCTCAAAACTGCCAGCGACCTGCAGCTATGCTCCGCCTACGATGATAAAGCAAGGACGAATTCGAGTCCCTGCGCGACTCCTCGAGTCCCCCAGGTACTCGGGGGCTACTGACGAGGGGGAGACCCCACGACTCCTGCGTATGAGGATACCTGGTGTGCGTGAAGACAGAAGGCCCGCTGGAAAGCCTCGACAGGCCCACGACTGGCCCAATAAAGACACCAACGTAGGAGTCCGCGACTGATATAGAAGGCACGACTAGGCGCACAAGGAAAGACTAGGACTAGGAAATTATCTCTGTAATCTAGGACGGACTCCCCGAGACCTGGCCTAGTATAAAAAGTCTGGGAAGGGAGACGTATCGAATATCCAAGACTACTCTCCTGGCCTTGCGAGAACTCGCCTTGGCCTCCCTTGTAATCGCTCCCTCACGCAATAATATCGAGCATGAAGTCCCCTTTTCTTACCTACCTAGCTTCAAACATTTCTAGTGGTGGCCCAAGCTGATTTTACCATTTGAAAATTGTGTGTGCGTCTGTCGGGTCGCTCCTAGCAGATACTCTTTAAAATAACTTGGGACAAAGAAGACATGGTTTCTCTTGTTGGACCACACCTGGAAGCTAGGGGGCTGCCCACATGGTTTGGGTTAGTTACCCGACCTCGTCCAGACGGTAGAGGCCGATTCGAGAGCGCGACCGACTTTTGAGTTGGATGTCGACTCACCGGGGGCCACCCGGATTTGTTCGTTGTTAGATAGAGGGCCCTGTCGTTTCGGATCTCTCAGAACTAAATCATAAAATGGTTTCCTATGATGGGTAGCAACTGAGAGAGATGGGCGTGCGTGCGTAGCCTTGTAATGGGAAGTTGGTACTGCAGGGTTAAATCTTTTCGAGAAGCCGTGTCCACGGTTATGGACGACTTGACACCTACTCATTGTTCATAGGCAACAACAACTAAGATAATCTTAATAAACTTGATCAACGTGTGTGTTCCTTGACTGCTTCTTCGTCGGGATGCGAAGGGGAGGACAAGGATATGATAGGTGTTATGTTTGCGTAAGTAGCTAATAGCAAGACTTGTTGGAGGCGATTCCTCATCGAATGCTTGGTTCTCATCTTACTCTACAATAGACCATTAGTCACTCATATATTGCTAGTGCGTCTGCAACCTCACCACTACCCCCATCTTACCGTGAGAAGTTAGTTACAAGACTTGTTGATATAGCTCACCTCTTCTTTTCTATTTTACGCACGTTATGGAAACGATCTTGGACTTCAGAGGAGCTCGACGACTCTTCTTCTGGACGCCTTCGCGAAGACTCGACGATGACTAGTTAGGCGGATCCTGGCGGGGAGCCTGGACGCATGTGGTTACGGGAATGGTGTGTTTTATCTTTGCCCCTAGACATTTGATTGTAGTCTGTACTCAGACATGCATCTTCCGCTGATGTAATGTATTAAGGCAATTGTATGCCGATTGTATGAGATGTTGTATCCTTGTAGCTGTAATGTTGTGATATCATGTTGGAAATCCGGGGCATACGGCATTGTCATATGTCGCGGTGGGACCGATATGTGATTCATCCCCGGATCTGGATGGAAACATCTAGATCTGGAGCAGTACTGCATATCGGGCCTTACAACTTGGTATCGGAGCCTTACCGACTGTAGGATCCCTTTTCTGGCTGAAGTCGACTCTAGACAACAATTATTTTCTAGTTACTAAGTTAGTTATCGGAGAGTAGGAATCTGTTTACTCCTTACGGTTCCTCTAGTCAGGAAAAGTGCCGTGAGTGTTTTATTGTCGCCTTATCCCCTTTCAAACTTTAGGATCATGAGTGAGTGGAGTTTCGGAACCCTTACAATGCCTTGCTTGCAGCGTATATTCTCGATTCCGATCTCACGTTTGGGAATTCCTGTCATCCATTGCCATCCATTTCTCTTGCCTAGTATCCTCACGATTTGAGTGAGGATGCTTCTCTTGATCGTTGCTTTGAACCGTTGTTCTTCCTCTTGATCTCCCGATGGTTTCGTTTTCCGACGTTGCCTTCTCTCTTCGGAAATTTATCTCGACGGAAGTTCGTCGTTGACATGGAGCAGAGTCCCTTGTTGGTGGTGTTGAAGAACGTCGGCTCTCTTTTCTGTCCCCTCCTCTCCCTCGGATCGTCCAGTATCTCGGGACGAGATCCCTTGTTGGTGGTGTTGTATTGTAACAGCCCGGAAATTCCACCCTAATTCAAATTTTTGTTTGTTGCGTTATTTTTTTGATTGCTACAATTGTTTGCAGTATTAGCTTCGCCGATTTATTAATCGGTGAATATTATCCCCTCTCTTTCTCATATCGGCATACGTGACCAACCCATTTCCACCATAGCACACGACCATTGCGACACCGGGTTCACCCTAGCACCGTCGCAGCTTCCTGCACAAGACCAGCCATCGCCATCGGAAAGAAAAACACCATTTAATAATTAAATGGGTTATTTTATTGGGTGTCAGAAAATGTTCTCGGAACGCTATTGAAGTGAGGTAGGACTGACGGGCTCGCCGCGCTGAGCGCGTGGTTCGAGATTTTGCCCGAATCGGAGGTCGTATGGACTCCCGACGGTCAGAAACGTGGAGTATCAGACACGAGAGAGAAAACCCGAGGGTGTTTGCGTAAACCTGCCATCTAGGCTAGCCTATATAAGACCCCAACTCTCTCCTAGCCTTCTAGGGTTCCTCCCCTTTGAAAATTGTAGCCACCCCACTGTTTCCCCCAAAATCTTCCCCTAAGTCCCTCTCTCCCGAAACCCTAGCTAGCCCCCATTTTCCAACCCTCAGATCTGGTCATCCGATGGCCTAGATTGCTCCAGTTCATCCTCCAGCTAGCCTCCAGCCGCCCCGGGCCCTGCGGTCCCAAGATCCGTCGCCGCGGGCCGCTCCGGGCCAGATCTAGATCACGCCGGCGCCTCCATGGTGGAGCTCCTCCACGGCCGCCCGCGACTACGAGGAGCAGCCGCCGGCAGTCGAAGCCACCGCGTCGCCCGCGTCCGGTGAGCCACCCGGCCGCCCCCTTCCTCCATCTCCTCTCCCTCACCGCCTTCCCTTCCCCTGTGCAGCCGCAGCCGCCGCCATGGCTTCCATGGATCCGAGCTCGAGGAGCTCAAGCTCCTCCCCGTCCAGCCACCGCATCGGGCCGCCGTGTCATGGACCCGCGCCGCCGCGCCCTCCGCATGCCTCCCGGGCTCGCCTCCCCTCGCCGGAGCCCCACGTCCCCTCGAAGGAAGTCAGCTGACGCCGACGCGGCCATCGATCGGGATCGGGAGGATCCCTTCCACCAACCGCCACCAGTGTGCCGACCAGCCCACTCGGTTCCAGCGCGGACCACCTGCAACCTGCATCCCCACGGCCCAAACGCGTCCTCCGCCCGGGCGAGGGACTGCGATGCCTCGCCACCTCCGGCTTGGGCCACGGCCCAGCAATGGTAAGCACCCCTCCCTTTTTTAATTTATTTCTTGCTGCTGTTGTTGGGCTAGGCCCAGTAGACATAGATCGGCTATAGAGCGCCCTGGGCGCTGTTTAGTTACATAGCGCGCCCCTGCTAAGGCCCAGCAGGAGGAGATTCAGCCCGTGGAGGCTTATTTATTTTCTGGGCTTATTATTTTGACAGATTGTGTTGCGATATGTCGAGGCTCGTATCTTTTAAACCGTATATCGGATCGCGATGCGTTAAACATGAAACTTGCTTATTTTTCTGTGTAAATTTAATAAATGTGCCCCTTTGCCATGTTTGGACTTGTCTACATGTTGTCTTACTGCTAATCGCATGCCATCGTAAATGTAATAGGCCGTATCTTTTTAACCGTTGCTCGGATAAATTATTTTCATACATGTAACCTGACTAGAATTTCGTGTAGATTGTGATTGTGCTATTGTTTAATGTTGTTAACCAACCTAAATTATGATTGAGGGAAGAACAGTATCAAATGCTTTAATCATCGTGTGGCCCATAGTGTTATGCCATGTGTAGGAATCTTACCCGCGTAACTTGACTAGTATAGGTAGTTTACTTTATGCTTCACCTATTGCCATGATTGTGTGATATGCCATTCTTGAGTGAGATTCCATGTTAACAACCTTTGATCATATTGTGTAGCTAAACAACTTGAACCCTCGATGATAAATGTGAGGTATCGTCGTGTGTGACGAGTACTCCACTTAACCTGTTAGTAACCGCTCTCGACGATAGATGCGATACCGTGCGTTGTCTCGTGTTCCCTTCTTGATGTTGTTTGCTGCTGATTGCTCCATAGTAATAGATTCTTGCTCGTCGATTGCCTTTTACAGTGTTTACCTCTCGTGTGCTTCCGCGGGTACCTCTCGGAGACGTTGTGAGCTTGAGATCGACTACACCTTCGGTTTCAACTTCTCATCAGGTAAGGGGGAGCATATATCATGCTTATAACTTTCAGCTCACTCGCGCCTAGGTGTAGGATAGAACAATTGCTTGATCCTAGCACTTCGTTTTCATGCCCCTCAAATAAACCCAAACATCTATGTCCTCCACATCCCAGCAAACCTTGTTCGGCTATGTTACTATCACTCGCCGCTCAGCCACTGCTTAGTGTGCATGCTAGGGTGCTATCAACTGTTATCCTGTTACTCCTTGGATTGGGCTATCACTTTATTATATTTTTGTGGATGATATGATTATTATAATGTTGACTATACCCGAAGAAGGATGGATGGTCTAGGCAATCCGGGTGGCCCCGACGGTTTGTCCCATTCGAGTCACCTAGGATCCGAGTTTCGGGTATTGGTTCTAAGACTGAGCGTGCCTAACCTCCTGTGGGATTTTATATGGTCCCCTTTTCTTACCTACCTAGCTTCAAACATTTCTAGTGGTGGCCCAAGCTGATTTTACCGTTTGAATACCGTGTGTGTGTCTGTCGGGTCGCTCCTAGCAGATATTCTATAAAATAACTTGGGCCAGCGGAGACATGGTTTCTCTTGTCGGTCCACAACTGGAAGCTAGGGGCTGCCCACATGGTTTGGGTTAGTTACCGCGACCTCGTCCAGACGCTAGAGGCCGATTCAACAGCGCAACCGGCTTTTGAGTTGGATGTCGACTCACCGGGGGCCACCCGGATTTGATCGTTGTTAGCTAGAGGGACCTGTCGTTTTGGATCTTTCGAAACTAAATCATAAAATGGTTGCCTATGATGGGTAGCAACTGAGAGACATGGGCGTGCGTGCAAAGCCTTGTAATGGGCAGTTGGTACACCCCTGCAGGGTTAAATATTTTCGAGAAGCCGTGTCCACGGTTATGGACGACTTGAGACCTACTCCTTGTTCTTAGAAAACAACAACTGAGATAATCTTAATAAACTTGATCAAGGTGTGTGTGCCTTGACTGCTTCTTCTTCGTCGGGATGCGAAGGGGATGACAAGGATAGGATAGGTGTTATGTTTGCGTACGTAGCTGATAGCAAGACTTGTTGGAGGCGATTCCTCATCGTATGCTTGGTTCTCATCTTAATCTACAATAGACCGTTAGCCACTCATATATTGCTAGTGCGTCTGCAACCTCACCACTACCCCCATCTTACCGTGAGAAGTTAGTTACAAGACTTGTTGATATAGCTCACCTCTTCTTTTCTCTTTTACGCACGTTACGGAAATGCTCTTGGACTTCGGAGGAGCTCGACGACCCTTCTTCTGGACGCCTTCGCGAAGACTCGACGTCGACTAGTTAGGCGGATCCCCGCGGAGAGCGTGGACCCGTGTGGTTACGGGAATGACGTGTTTTCCCTTTTACCGCTAGGCATTTGATTGTAGTCTTGTGACGCCCCCAAAATCAAACCGTGTACAGTAATCATACATGCAAGGTACACGATCAAGATGAGGGACTCACGGTAAGATATCACAACACAACTCTACAAATAAAATAATAGAAGCTGTGTAATACAAGCCAGAGGCCACGAGGGATCGAATACAACAGCTCAAGAGCACAAAGTTAGCGGAAACAAAAGAATCTGAGTACAGACACAAGAATACAAGGTTGCCTTAAGAAGGCTAGCACAAATAACAACAGATCGAAAAGGCGAGGCCTCCTGCCGGGGAACCTCTAAACTACTCCTGGTCAACGGGGAACTCGACGTCGTCGAAGGCATCGGGGATCTTCATGTTGCGGTGGTCGACATCGGGGATCTTCTGCTCCTGGACTCCAAGGCTCCAACGTCGACTGCAGCAGCCGATCAGGCAAAACAAAAAGGGGGAAATAAAGCAAGGGTGAGTATCTAGCATACCCGTGAGTCTTACGTCCGCTACTAAGCATTTATGCATTTGTATAAAATGGAAAGGGGAGGCTGTATATAGTGGACTGCAAGGTAGAAATCAGAATAAGGGTAAGAAGCTAGGCCTAGCGAAGACTAGCATCTTCTGACATGTCTTGCAGCATGAGAGGAGAAACAACCAACAGTTCATATAAAGGATAAATTAACAATGCAGCAGAAGTGGCTGCAACATTGTATAATATAAGTTGTAATGATTAATAATAATAATTCCTCCGAGTTCCCGTCCTCGACTTCCCTGCGAGGAAGAAAACCCGGAACCATACAGTTTAATAGTACTAGTTTTTAGTGGTAAGATCTAGCTTCAGCATAAAGCGTCCTTTTACCGTGGACACGGATATTCGAATAGATTAAACTCCCTGTAGGGGTGCACTACTGTTCAGCCTGCACGCTCGGATCTCCAGGGTGGCGGGAACCTTGTTAGGGAACGCTCCACCAAAGCTATCCGACACGCCGCACCCCATCCTAGGCTCAACAGAGAGGCCATCCGCCGGACTATATCCTATGCGATCAGGGGTCTAGGAACCCTCACCCTTGACTCTCCTGCACGGTGCGTGGCTGGCCGGTGAAGCAAAAGCAAATCCAAATACACCATCCGGACGAAGAGGACACCACTTCCCGGTGCAGGCCGCGATACTGCTAACGTCTGAAGAGCTTTCGGACAAACTACGACGCAGGGGAGCCCATAACTCCTTATCCCACGTGAAGGTAGTGCGTACAGACCAACGGGCCTCTCAAGTCATCCGCCGAACCATTAGCATCTTAATTAACCTGCATGACAACCGTTATCGTTGCCTCGACTTAACTTACCCGTGGACAACGACAGTAGTTAGGACCAACAGTACATCGGTGCCTGCCCTGTCGTCCCACCAAGTCTCTGCGGTTACCAACAAGGTGAACCGACTCCTTACCTTATCTCGCGTGTGCTCTTGGTAGAGCTCGAATTTCGTGGTTTGGTAACTCTCGCGAGATACGAGCAGGGGCCAAGCACACCAGTAACGTCGGTCATACCCTCCTTGTCATTCCCGACGCAATACCGCTCGCGGGCACTGTTGGGTCACCTGACTCTTACCTTTAAGGACACCAGTTGATTCGAGTTCCTACCATTAAGTGAAACCCGGAGGTATCACCCTCGATGGCACACTTAAAGAGGTTCGACAGAGACATCAGCGAAATGAACTAAAGAGGAAAACCTCGTATCATCCCAGTGATGCTACGCTACAGAGCCGATGAGATTGAAATACGAGTCCATTCCACTCGTAAGTCAAACTCGAAGCGACTCGGCAGAGTCTCGCCGTTGTAGGTTCCCTAGGGTGTCTGCATTGAACCGTACCTATTCCAGTTATAATATCTTGTAATACCCGCGTTCACTCCCCTGAGTGATCACGGCCCGCTATCTAATCCTAGTTAACAATGCGTAGGGCTCACTGCTGAATAATGCATAATTATAATAGGCAACCTAGGATAAATGAAGGTACATCAAGGGGCGACAAAAACAGGCTATGCAGTTGAATAGGATTGTAACGTAGCAGCAGCAGTAACAATGCCTAGTGCAAGAAATGTACGGAAAAGGTAGGCGATATTTGGGGAATAGAATGGCTCTGCTTGCCTGGTAGCTCGCGGGTAGGGGTACGGTCGTCGACGAAGTAGTCGTACCCGACAGCGGTGTAGTCGGCGGTAGCAGCGGGGTCTACCGGAGAATAAGGGGGGGGGGGAGAAACAGTAAATATAAAGCAAATGTAACAAACAGATGAATGGCATGACATATGCAATGTTAATGGTGTTCTAACGCGGTGCAATGCACGTTGCTCGGAGCGGGAATTCATCATGCAATGAAAAGTCGGCTCCGGGTGATTATCGATAAACGGCCCGGAGGGGGGGATGTTGATGTTCGTTGTGTTAGGGGGGTGTGGTTCGTATACGGATAGCGTATCCTTATTCTTTATATTTTTCTGATCAATTTTGATGTATGAAGTTTTTGAATCTGACTTACGGTTTAAAAGATATTCAAATTCAAAGTTTAATTCAATTAAAATCATTTTTTGGATTATTTCTATTAATAAAATGCAACATTATCCACAATAGGAACTTTGACTGGTCAAACCTGACATGAGGGTCCCACATGTCAGCCTCACAGTTTATAAAATAGTTTAATTTAATTAAATAGTAGGTGGACCCACATGTCATAGACTCTAGTGTTAAATATGATTATAATTAATCCAGTGATTATTTTAACTACCTAGGCCCAACTATCATTGTAACAGGTCATAACTAACAGTTTATTTATTTCTAAACAGTTGCTTAAGGGAATGGGGCCACATGTCATTCTCAGGGGGGGTTATCACTAATTGGGATTAACCCCTAATTAAATAGGGACGCCCCACTGGTCAGGGGCGCACCTCGGCTAACCAGCGCGGGGCACGGGCCGCCGACGAGCTGACGCAAGGCGAGGGGCGCGGCAGCCAGAACGGAGGCGGCGAAGCCGCGGCTAAGGGGTGGCCGGCCAAGCGCGGGGTGCCCCAGGGCACCGCATCGAGCGGGCCGAGCATGCCTGGCGCGACCAGAGGCGCTACCGGCCATGGCGTGGAGCAGGGTGTGTGTGCGCGCGCGGCTGGACGTGTACGCGGCCAAGGAGCATTTGGGGCGTGGCCAGGGGCGAGAGGGCGCATGACCAGGACGGCTAGGCATGCTCGCGGGCAAGGCCAAACAGTGGTGAGCGCGTGCTCAGGCGAGGTCGGCCGCAGCGGCGCGCGGCACCAACCTCGAAGGATTCGATAGGGACAGGGGTTTAAGGGGGGAGGGGGATCACATGGAGCTGTAGGGGTGGGGGGCAGCGGGCTCGGGGCACTTGGACGACCCATAGGGACATTTTACGAATCTATACGACAAACAACAGGAACAAGAGATACAAGTTTTGAAAGCAGAAGGCTGACGACATGGAGCAGATGATACCATTTGCCAAGGGCATTTTATATCAGAGGAAATTCGTCAATGATTCAGGACACAAGGGGACGGTAGGCAGTAATCCACCAAAAAGGTCAGGTGGTGGTACAGAGAGTCTGGTGTGAGTATCGGTACTCAACCATAAGGGAAAATATACAAAGGCATCAGATGACAGAAGAAACTGAATATTTCGATGCTTAAGTACAAAGGAATTATGACTTCCATATCGGTGTATCAGATTCAGATACATCGATCAAACATGAATAAGTTGAATAGAAGCTTGACGGTTAATCAATTAAGGTTTGATTTACCGAGAACCAGCTCATGTCCGGAATGACATCTGAGCAAGAAGAATGGATTCATAGGGATCAAATGAGGATTGCGTGCACTAGCAACCACGATGATTCAACAGATCAGAATGGCAATGCCAAGGGAGGGCATCGAAGACCACAAGACAAACGGGATCAATCATAGTGCAAGCAGGTAAGAAGAATCTCCAAAGCAGTAGGCTGCTGAGGATTGGCGCGAGATCGGATAGCATTCCAAAGTACTTTGGGAATCACAAGAACCACTTAGAATGAATGGATCCTTGATAAATGTGAGAAATTATCCGCCAGGTGAAAAGAAGCTACAAGGTGGTAGGCTCAGAGGATTCCCGAAACAACGGAAAGTATTTCGATGCATCTTGTGAACACAAGAGCAACTGGGATTGAATGGATGAACGGAAGGTGTATGTGGTTATACATACAGACTTATCGGTGGCAGGGAATTGTTAAGGTATCGACACATATGATCTCGGGAATTTTATCGGAGAGTAATCTTCGGAATCTTCTGCTGAATCAGCTGATCACCTGTAATGAGGGGCTCTCCGGGAGGATGTGATCACGAGAACCTAGAGTTAGTGTTAGAAAAATTCTTTCACCCGAAAGAGAAGAGAGATCAGAGCCCAGTGTAAAGATGCGGAGAAAAAGATCCTAACTCCACCCGGTTTTCTGACGTGGGCTGATAAGCGATACGACACTGTTAGTAAAGTAGTTTTACAAAGACTAGACTTCACTTCGACCAAGAAATTTGAAGGGGGTGTACTACAGGAAGTCGGCTCTGATACCAACTTGTGACGCCCCCAAAATCAAATCGTGTATAGTAATCATACACGCAAGGTACACGATCAAGATCAGGGACTCATGGTAAGATATCACAACACAACTCTACAAAAATAATAATAGAAGATGTTTAATACAAGCCAGGGGCCACGAGGGCTCGAATACAACAGCTCGAGAGCACAAAGTTAGCAGAAACAAAAGTATATGAGTATAGAAACAAGAATACAAGGTTGCCTTAAGAAGTCTAGCACAAATAACAACATATCGAAAAGGCGAGGACTCCTGCCTGGGAACCTACAAACTACTCCTGGTCAACGGGGAACTCGACGTCGTAGAAGGCATCGGGGATCTTCATGTTGCGGTGGTCTAGATCGGGGATCTCCTGCTCCTAGACTCCAAGGCTCCAACGTCGACTGCAGCGGCCGATCAGGCAAAACAAAAAGGGGGAAATAAAGCAAGGGTGAGTATCTAGCATACCCGTGAGTCTTACGTCCGCTACTAAGCATTTATGCATTTGTATCAAATGGAAAGGGGAGGCTGTATATAGTGGACTGCAAGGTAGAAATCGGAATAAGGGTAAGAAGCTAGGCCTAACGAAGACTAGCATCTTATGACGTGTCTTGCAACATGAGAGGAGAAACAACCAACAATTCATATAAAGCATAAAGTAACAATGCAGCAAAAGTTGTTGCAGCATTGTATAATATAAGTTGTAATGATTAATAATAATAATTCCTCCGAGTTCCCGTTCTCGACTTCCCTGCGAGGAAGAAAACCCGGAACCATACAGTTTAATAGTAGTAGTTTGTAGTGGTAAGATCTAGCTTCAGCATAAAGCGTCCTGTTACCGTGGACACGGCTATTCGAATAGATTAAACTCCCTGCAGGGGTGCACTACTGTACAACCTGCACGCTCGGATCTCCAGGGTGGCGGGAACCTTGTTAGGGAACGCTCCACCAAAGCTATCCGACACGCCGCAGCCCATCCTAGGCTCAACAGAGAGGCCATCCGGCGGACTATATCCTATGCGATCAGGGGTCTAGGAAACCTCACCCTTGACGCTCCTGCATGGTGCGTGGATAGCCGGTGAAGAAAAAGCAAATCCAAATACACCGTCCGGACGAAGAAGCCACCACTTCCCGGCGCAGGCCGCGGTACTGCTGACGTCTGAAGAGCTTTCGAACAAACTACGACGCAGGGGAAACAATAACTCTGTTAGTTCTCGCAGCAGAAAACAATAATTTTTCTAACTAGCGTCGCCCTTCACCCAAGATCTATCTAGCTGTAATGCCGTAACGGAAAGACTTGCGGAGACATACCTCGGGGTGTAGTCCGTTGCGCGGGAAACAATCCCGCAAACGTGGTTGATGAAGCCGTAAACCTTTCACAGCCCCCTGGCTGTGTTAGCACCCTGTTGGGTGGTAGTGCCGCACGTGCAACACCTTGTAGTACTCGCACACGTACGAACTCGATGACGACCTCCGTTCTCCTATCCAGCAGAGGTGGCGGAAGTAGACCTCCCGGAACCGGAGTTTTGGCAGCACGACGGCGTCCGCGTAGCAGAGAAGCCACAATCCCAGCACAGATTCAAGACAAGGGGACCCCGGCTTGAGAGAGACGAGAGAGGGGAGAAGACCGGTGAAAACTGATCTCAATTCGGAGTAATATTGAATTCTCTGCGAATTTTTCTGTATTCAAGAAGTGCACCCATGCCCATCTTGATATAGGCAGACGGAAGGAGTCAACCCCCCTTCCCTTGGCAATGTGGGACTAATCCCTTGAGAAGGGGGGAGGGTGCGGCTAGGAGGAGGAGGAAGTGGGGCGCCACCCACATGGGACCTAAGGCCCATGGCGCCCCCCTTTTTTTTCTTTTCCTTTTCCCTTTTATTTTCCTCCTTCCACTATTGGGCTTCTTTCACAAATAAGGCCCATTGCACTTTTTAATATGAAATAAATTATTATTAATTATTAATTCACTTAATTAATAAATAATACATATTATTTCATCTCAAAATGATCCGAACTCCTTCCAACTCACTCCGAAGTCCTTCGGACCAACACGGAACTTTTCCGGTACGTCTTTCTCTCTTCTCCGGTAACTCCGATAGTTCCGAAAAGGTCTCCGATATTCATCGAGCCCTTAAGTGTGTTACCCTACGGTCTGAGAACACTCTAGTCATGACCGAGACAAAGGCTACGGCCAATGATCAATAGCGGGACCTGGATGCCCATAATGACCCCTGTGCTTTCCGGAAGTAACTGATTGAACCGTACACCTTGTATACCACTCCCTTTGTCATGCGATTCTAGATTAGTCCAAGATTCGATCAACTGCATCCAATGCATTAGTTCTATCTTGTTACCGACAAATCTTATTCACTCGTTCCGTGATATTCATCCTTGTGACCTAGTCACACACTGCGCTGCTTTATGGACGCAATCTCTCTGAGTTGGCCATGAAGTATCTTTCCATTACATGGATTGAAAAATCCTGCTCTTGAATCAACACTCCTCAACATATCCCATCGGATAGCCGAAGATACACCTTTATGGTCACCATGTTTCAGTGTGACGGTTAATGCACTCAAAGCATTCTCAGAAGATAGCAATTATGCGCGATCTCACGGTCAAAGGAATGGGCTACTACGTTCTGTAATTACAACACTGAACTTTTCCGATTTGATCATGTTGCAATGCTTGCATTGGGTAATGTTCATTACGTTATTCATTCAGTGAGGTGACCTTACAGTCAATTGACTTGATTGTCCATGATTGTGAAACCACAATCATCGGTTGACGATAAACCAGTCATCATGAGAGGCTGACTAGGAACTCTGGTTGTTTCTATACCACACCTGTATCATTGTTTCACTGATACAGTTCCAGCACAGTATGAAACTGGTCATGAACTTATTTAGATATATTGGAATAATTATATATTATTTGCCTCTAGAGCATATATCCAACAGTCTCCCACTTGCACTAGATAGCAAATAATCTAGCTGCATATTTTCTCGATCATAATCATCTTATCATATAAGTGTTTATTGATCATGCTTGCTCATGGAAGAGGTTTGGTCAACGATCTGTACCTGTTCAGATTCGTATGTTCCTTTGCAATAGGTATTGGTCAACTTGCTTGTAACGACCCGGTTCCTCACCAAACTGGAGTCTCTGTGCATTCTGTGCTAGTCCCTGGATCAATAGGTAGCACACATAGTACATGATGTAATATCAAGAATAAACCACATGTCATATATATTACATCGAAGATCCAGTATTACAATAAAGCAAATCTGCATAGCTCAAGGCTAGCTTACAAATACAATATAGAGGAAAAACAATAAAGAGCTTCGTGGCGTCCATCAACTCCACCGGCATAGTTGAGTATAGACATCGTAACCCTATATCGCATCACTTACTCATCATATACAATCCTGCAACACCAAAGGTTACAGCCCGACAACGGGTCAGTACATCTGATTTGTACGGCAAGTCACACGAAAAAGTATATAACAGACCTACATCTACATGCAAGTTGAGTCAAAGGAAAGGCTTATGGTTTTATTTTGCAGAAAGCTGATTTTTCCCTCACATACTACAACTAATCAAATTTTAATTTATCTTGCTAGTCCTAAGTATGGTTGAATCGGGCTACACGAATTCCACCATCCCTTTATTAAAAGTTCCCACTCAAATTCGTATTAAGGTGAAATATCTGACAAGACCATCCAACAACAATAATACCCAGTTGCTCAAAGTTGTCCGTAACCGTGGACACGGCTAATCATGATCAGTTTTTACACTCTGCAGAGGTTTGTACACTTTCCCCACTGGACTCAACCCAAAGATTGAGACATAGTCTTTCAGAAGAGGTTGCCTCCACCCTTTGGTAGCCGGTACACCTATCATATCTACATCAGCTAGCTACCAGGGCCAGGTTCCCCACAACTTACTCATCTAAGCCAGAGCCCATATAGCCAGTGGTTGTACATGGAAGCTACTAGTCACACTGTCTGTCCGATCTTTTTGAGCCTGGACGGTACCTACTGCGTCAGAGCGCCATGACGCACCCGGTTCACCACCAAAACAACCATTCAGGAAGCATTTAGCCCTGGTCCCTCCTTATCCAAGGCATGAGCACCAGGATGCATTCCCTACCTGTCCAGAGGTGATTTCTATTTAAGTTTTCTAGTCAAGTCATTAATCCTCACATAGCTCAATGATAACTCAACCAATCCCCGTTTACAAAGAAATATCAGTATATAACAACCACGATCCTAGGGAGACAATGAAATACAAGGTCAGAGCATATGGCTATCCTACTAGGTTTAAAGCATAACTAATATATAGTCCTACACATGCATAGAGTGATAATTTGCTACATGCATAATAGAAAATATAGGTTGAGGTATGGTCAAAGTGTAACTTGCCTTTTCCATTCGGTGAAGTTCTTCGCTCTCACGGTCCAGTCAACTCTACTCGTCACACTCCGAGAAATCTATCACAAAGGAAGGAACTCGAATAAGAAATCACATCACAAGGACGAAACAAAAGATCAACAAAACAATCACACAGGTTTTTGAAACAAAACAAAAGGGCTTTGAAGTGCGGAGGTGTAGCTGTGCTCGAGGTGATCAGTGGAACGTGAACTCGAGAGAGTCAACAGATAAAAATTCATCGGTAAGGAATTTTGACTATGGGCGTTTATGAATTCAAGGTGAATATCATGCCCACATGAAAAGTGTGTGAATCTTACCCATAACATGTCTCAAATGATCCGATATGCAAAAAGAATCACGTGAAACGGAATAAAACAACGCAGGTCATAGCAAGTGAAAAATTGAATTGAATTTGAATTTAAACAGATCAAGAGACATTTGAATTTTTGTGTACACATTGTATAGACAGAAAGTACATGGAACGAGTGATCCAACGCAGAAAGAATCACTCGATTTGGATCAACGGTTTACAAGATACGGCCACCGGAATTTGAATTTGAATTTGAAATAAATTCAAATTCAAAGGTGTGCAAAAATTTATACCATGCTAAAGTACAGAACAACACGAGTGTGTAGCAAAAAGTTTCACCTCGATCCGACTTACGGTTGCGGAGATATCGCGGGTATGGTGCCGGGCAGTTGACCAGATCTGGCCGGAGTTAGAGCTCCGACGAACTCCGAATTACGGCGAGGTGCTCGGCTCCGGCGTGGGTGCTCCGGCGGGGTCTTCTGACGGCGCTGGGAGGCGGAGGCGGCTGGGCTTGTCAGCCTGCGCGGGCGCGGCGTGCGGTGGCGGAGGCGCCGGCGGCGGGTGAGGCCGGCGGCGCGGCGACCGGTCCGCTGTCCGGCGGCGGCGTGATAATCCGGCGGCGGCGGAGGGCTGATGGCGAGGCCTGGCGGCGGCGGCGGGGGCTCGCGGGTAGGTTTTCTCTTTTTTTTAATAGGAAAACAAAAAAGAAAAGGAAAAAAAAACCTGGACTTATATTTATAAGCAGAGGAGAAAAAAAAACGAACTGGGTCCGAAACGGACTCTAATGCACTCGCGGGCAGAAAAAAACTATTGGGCCGGGCTACGGATTTTTTTTCTTTTTCGTTAGAAACCGAAACTTCAAACAATTGAATCAAATCAACCGTAACTCCGAAAAATATGAAATAAAATTCTAAATTCTTCAAATAATCTAAAGAAAATTATTTAATGAATACATTTTCCAAAAAGGAAAATAAAATTAAAAACCTTTTCTAAATACTTTATTTAAATATGAAATACTTTTCATAAATCAAATAAAATCCAATAAATTATTAAAATTATTTTTATTTGGTCAAAAGCATTGACAACCCATTTCTAAATAATAAAATATAAATTTTAAAATTGTTACACCAATAAATAATTTGGTAAAATAAAAATATCCCATTGGAATACTTTTTCCGCTCTTTTAAAATATTTAATAAATCATTTCAATGGAATAAAATCTCTCTTAGCCTTATAAAATCGTTAAACTAATTTTAGAGTTATTTATAATACTCAAAATAAAATTTAAAAAATTTAAAGTAATATTCAAAATATTTTCCAACTTTATTTAAAAAGGGATAAGTCATTTTATATCCTCTAAAATGTATTTCCTTGAGTTGAAAAATGTTTTGAATATTCAGGAGAATGCCAATAATGATTTAAACATTTCCAGCCTTTTAATATGTTGAAGGAGTCATATTACCTTCTCTCATTTTGTTTTGTTGGTTTTGTTTTAAATAATAAATTCCAAAAATACCAATTAAGAATATTAGGGAAAGTCCTTTTATCTAACACATCAAACAAACAATCATTATCTATTTAAATTTTATTAACATTCCAAAAATCAAAGAATTTTGGGATGTTACATTGCTTGATATACCCTTCATTATCTAATAATGCTTGAATTATAAGTTTGGCGGGAGAGTTAGACTTCTTATTTTACAGTATTCTCTAATGACAAAATGGTTTTAGTCCCTAGGACTCCCATAGTCATGTATACTGAAAAATACACTTAGCCAGAAGTCTAAACTTCTTACGCTAAACTTTATTCAACCTTCTACTTCCTTAAGTAGAAATTTATATTTTGTAGAGTTTTGGTTCGTGAAATTATAGCTCACATTTCCTTTCTATTCCTTTTGGGATGTCTCTAATTCATATAGATCCATAATAAGGCTTGCAATCGTAATCCAGTATTATATTCAAGTATATTATCTTTTCTATCATTTAGAGTATTGTCCTCAGTTTCTCTTCAGATACTGAATGCTTGGACTTTGCTCAGGTTCTGTGTTTTGCCAACCTAGCACATCGGAACCTGTTCTTCTTCTAAGAACCTTTGAGTCATTCTGTTATTGGATTCACAACTTCCGTTTTATGGTACAATCATATGTCAAAGGTCATATAGGATCACATGTCTTGAGAAAAAGTGCATCCTATTCTTCCAAGAAAACATTATTTTGTGATATTAAGGTTTTACATCCTTTATATAATTCGTAGCCACAAGAACCTTTTCTTGTTTAGGATATCATTCCAATCCTTTTGATGTTCATTACACGTGTCCTAATCTATCCTTATAGATTTTATTGTGTGACAGATCTGTATTTCGTTCATATAAGATTCTCGTAATCCTTTCATCTTATTAGCCTTAATCTCCATGTATATCAACGTATATATATATATGAGATTGTTTTCACATATATCATCGTATATATATGAAATTGACATTGTGCTCCCACTCAAATATATCCTACATATATCTGTAAGTAATCTTTTATTAAGTTTGTATTCTAATTATGTCAGACATAATAATATTTCTCCCAAAGCTCCCACTCAGAAAATGCTCTCTGCATTCCAAGTTTTCAGGAAGTCTCCAAAGCTCCCACTCAGTTTCATGAAATTGCAGTCCATCTCAATATTTTGATTACTTCAAAATCACTTGATCAAATCAAGGTTGAGAGTTTCTGCCTTGAGGTACTATGGTCCATCTCATCGAAACATTCTTTCTTTATGCCATTTGCTACTTCTCTTCAAATTGCAAATTTGAATGTGATGCAATTTTCTTCAAGCTATGGTCCCAGTATAGTGTTTGTGAATGAAATGCCCATATTGATTTAGCATTGCTACGCTTCCGTAGTCAATCATTATTGAATTTAGCCATAATATCTTTTATGTGCCAAATCAATCTTTATGTGTTGCATCATTCTTAATAACTTCCTGGTTATTTGGAATGTGAAATAACTACTTTATTTCATAGGATGTGAGCCATCCCATATGCAACTCAATATGATTTCATTTCTCCTCGTTTCCTAGGTAACCATCAATCCTTCGTAATTTATGAGCAGTGTCCCTTTTGTTTCACTTAAGAAGACTCATGATTATTGTTCTGTACAGAACGTATTCATGACAATCTTCTTATTTTTAAACTAAGGCTTTAACTTATATAGCATGATCATCATCAATAGCATATTTCCTCTTTTCCGTTGCGTTACTATGTTATCTGGAGGCAGGGTCAATCACCCTGGTCAAAGAATTCACTTTTCTTCCATTGGTTTATTCCTTGAGAACCATCTTCTCATTCACCAATTCAAGCAATAAAAGTTTTGCTATTTGGGAAGGTGTGTTTTACAATTGCTCACAACTCTAATACAAAGAAAGTTATATCATATAAAACTTCTAGAAACTTTCTAACACCATCATCATATGGAGTCATCAGCTTCATTAAATTCAGAATGGTTTCCTTATTTCATGAAGTGGGTGTTTTAACTTAATAAATTATAACAACTTTGTTCATTCAATAGCATTAGCGTAAGGGGAATGTATTTAGACCACACTACATTTTAGCATGACTACGAGTGGTTTTAGGTGCTTGAGCACTTTAAACATCCATCATAATTTGTGGCATTATTTCCACAAGTCTCCCATTTATGTCAACTATAATACTCATCACTTTGATCACATCATGGTGATTTGTATTCTTATATCCAACTTCACCGTGATTCCGTAATCTCAGATTTATGATGTTAATTGAATGCCTTGTTCAATTAATCATGTGAATCATCTTTAATGATTATTCATGCGCTTGGTTAATACATCATTTATGTACAATGTTTGGCGCAAGTTCTACTTGGCTAGAACTCCGTCATTAGTCATCTTGGTTGATAATAAATTCATGAGTTAATAGAACGAGTATCTAATGACTTCATCATTTATGAATTCATCTCATGCATTTAGTATAGTTATGACTTTTGACCTTATTGTTATTCATAATAACTTAATCATTAAACATTGAATATCACTTGACAATTATGGTGTTTTATAAATGCTTCTATCATATTATAAACTCAATTTCAATCATAGTATAATCACACTTTATTCATCAAATTGGAACAACTGACTTGTCTCAAAACATGAATAACTTTGTCTTGCGAGATGCAAGACATATCACTAAGTGTTCATACTTGATTGATTACAAAAGATTTATCTAATAGTCTAAATATAATCCTATGATAGATGTATTGGTGAAATCTTGGTGGGCATCAACTTTCTTGGTTGCCATCAATCCTGGATCGCACCTCTTCCCGTCCATGCAACGGCAGGCCCTGTTTTCATAAAACAGAACAAGCATCAAATACTTATTAAACTGCAAAAGTTGTATAAGGGAACAAACATTTATAACGAGTATATAAAACATATACCTTCTCCATCAACAATTTCTCCTTCAATGGGTTCAACCTCTAAATCTCGGAGGTTGACCATGAACTCAAAGAACTGAAGGCTTTCACCTCTTCCGACATAGTCATGGACAAAGTCTGTGTAACTCGGTGGAAGCGAGTGTAGCACCGTTTTTATAGCAGACTCCTTTGTGGTCAATAGTCAAAGTCCTCCACGAGTTTCAGATGTATCCCATGCATCTTGGCTACGTGAGTTTTCAGACAAGTGTTCTCTTCCATCTTTGTAGTAAGAAACTCATTTTCTAACTCAAATCTGGCCACTCTGATCTGATGTATAAACAATGACTTCATCATGTTGATTCTGTCAAACGTGTCAATATCCGCATATTGTTCACGTAAATCTTGCGGAAAGCTAGTTTCTATGACACTTTTAACCATGGCGTAAGTCCTTCGACGATTATGGTAATCAAGCATTACTTTTTCATCCATGTTGTCTACTGGAGGGTCTCCCATACGCTCTTTTATCACGAACAAGAGGTTAGCTCTCTTGAGCACAGTCCTAAGGTATAAATACCAATCAACAAAATTTGACCCATCATCTTTAAGTCTTTCACCACGTAAGAAAGTAACCAATCCATGATACTGATTCATGTCCATTTTAATTTTCTACAAAATATTTAAAAGGAAAACAATTAAGACTAGTTCATAACAATGAGTTCATAATAATCATATTATAGATGAGCTCACACTAAAACAATCATCCCTAAGAAGTTTTAGTGATTACATGATCCAGATTCAGTATCCGTCCTCGAATATCACAACGGCCGACGGATTAGGTTCAAAGGTAGACAACTAGTTTGTGCGATCACATCTTATATGTGACTCATGCTCGATCTTTCGATCTCTAGTATTCCGAGGCCATATCTACATATGCTAGGCTCGCCAAATTGACCTTAGTGTTATATACTGCTTAGCAAGGCCATATCGACATATGCTAGGCTTGCCAGGCCCAACCTCATGCGAACTCTAATGTATGTATGACACCCGATCGTCACGGCCTGCCTATCATAAAGAGAACCTTCCAGGTGGTGCACACTTCGGTAGAATACTTATGTTTGGTATTTTATAAGGGATCATCTTATTTAATGCTACCTTCGTGTATCTTATACTAGCAAGTTTTAAGATGTATGATCATGGTGGCACTAAGTCTACAGTGTCTCCATTTACGCTTGTTTCGTCATGATGAACTTTTACTACTTTCTAGTAACACATAGAAAAGCTATCACTACATCAAGATTAAGCAAACAACAATAGCCCCCTCTGCAATATAAAGTTAGACGCCTCTATATTTGTATATTGCATGTTTTACGTGGCTGCTAGGGATTTTCATAGATCAACCGTTTCTACGAACATTGAACCACAACGCTGATTATAGATTGTCTCTATTACACCCCGTACGGGGCCCTCCATTGCAAATGCCATATCCGCTAAAGTAAGAGAGACAGACACCCCCCAGAGCCACTTTATATGGTACAAGACGTATGTCAAGCGTGGAACCAGTCTCGCGTAAGAGTACACGTAAGGTCGGTCGGGGGTCGCTTCATCAAACAATGCCACAGATATAACAAGTACACGTGAGAGGGTAACAATCGTAGAATCAACGCCCACATCCCCGATGTATTCTAACCGTACAACAATACGAAGCATAGATCTAGCTCATGATACCGTTGTTGGGTCTCGCAGCAGAAAATAATAATTTTTCTAACTAGCGTCGCCCTTAACCCAAGATCAATCTAGCTGTAATGCCTTAACGGAAAGACTTGCGGAAACATACCTCGGGGTGTAGTCCGTTGCGCGGGAAACGTTCCCGCACACGTTGTTGATGAAGCCGTAAACCTTTCATAGCCCCTTGGCTGTGTTAGCACCCTGTTGGGTGGTAGTGCCGCACGTTCAGCACCTTGTAGTACTCGCACACGTACGGAATCGATGATGACCACCGTTCTCCGATCCAGCGGAGGTGGCGGAAGTAGACCTCCCGGAACCGGAGTTTCGGCAGCACGACGGCGTCCGTGTAGCAGAGAACCCTCAATCCCAGCACAGGTTCCAGACAAGGGGACCCCGGCTTGAGAGAGATGAGAGAGGGGAGAAGACCGGTGAAAATCGATCTCAATTCGGAGTAATATTTAATTCTCTGCGAATTTTTCTGTATTCAAGAAGTGCACCCCTGCCCATCTTTATATAGACAGATGGAAGGAGTCAACCCCCCTTCCCTTGGCAGTGTGGGACTAATCCCTTGCCAAAGGGGGGGGGGGTACGGCTAGCAGGAGGGGGAAGTGGGGCGCCACCCACATGGGCCCCAAGGCCCATGGCGCCCCCTTTTTTTTCTTTTCCTTTTCCCTTTTATTTTCCTCCTTCCCCTAATGGGCTTCTTTCACAAATAAGTCCCATTGCACTTTTTAATCTGAAATAAATTATTATTATTTATTAATTCACTTAACTAATAAATAATATATATTATTTCATCTCCCGATGATCCGGACCTCCTTCCAACTCACTCCGAACGTCCTTCGGACCAACACGGAACTTTTCCGGTACGTCTTTCTCTCTTCTCCGGTAACTCCGATAGTTCCGAAAAGGTATCCGATATTCATCGAGCCCTTAAGTGTGTTACCCTACGGTCCGAGAACACTCCAGTCATGAACGAGACAAAGGCTACAGCCAATGATCAATAGCGGGACCTGGATGCCCATAATGACCCCTGTGCATTCCGAAAGTAACCGATTGAACCGTACACGTTGTATACCATTCCCTTTGTCATGCGATTCTAGATTAGTCCAAGAATCAATCAACTTCATCCAATGCATTAGTTCTATCTTGTTACCAACAAATCTTATTCACTCGTTCCGTGATATTCATCCTTGTGACCTAGTCACACGCTGCACAGCTTTATGGATGCAATCTCACCGAGTTGGCCATGAAGTATCTTTCCATTATATGGATTGACAAATCCCGCTCTTGAATCAGCACTCCTCAACATATCCCATCGGATAGCCCAAGATACACCTTTATGGTCACCATGTTTCAGTGTGACGGTTAATGCACTCAAAGCATCCTCAGAAGATAGCAATTATGCGTGATCTAACGGTCAAAGGAACATGCTACTATGTTCTGTAATTACAACACTGAACTTTCATGATTTGATCATGTTGCAATGCTTGCATTGGGTAATGTTCATCACGTCATTCATTCAATGAGGTGACCTTACCGTCAATTGACTTGATTGTCCATGATCGTGAAACCACAATCATCAGTTGACGATAAACCAGTCATCATGAGAGGCTGACTAGGAACTCTGGTTGTTTCTATACCACACCTGTATCATTGTTTCACTGATACAGTTCCAGCACAGTATGAAACTGGTCATGAACTTATTAAGATATATTGGAACAATCATATATTATTTCCCTCTAGAGCATATATCCAACAGTCTCCCACTTGCACTAGATAGCAAATAATCTAGCTGCATATTTTCTCGATCATAAGCATCTTATCATATAAGTGTTTATTGATCATGCTTGCTCATGGAAGAGGTTTCGTCAACGATCTGTACCCGTTCAGATTCATATGTTCCTTCGCAACAGGTATTTGTCAACTTGCTTGATATACCCTTCATTATCTAATAATGCTTGAATTATAAGTTTGGCGGGAGAGTGAGACTTCTTATTTTACAGCATTCTCTAATGAAAAAATGGTTTTAGTCCCTAGGAACCAAGCACACCAGAAACACCAGTAACGTAGGTCGTACCCTCCCTATCGTTCCCGACGCAATACCGCTCGCGGGCACCATTGGGTCGCCCGACTCTTACCTTTAAGGACACCAGTTGATTCGAGTGCCTACCATTAGGTGAAACCGAGAGGTATCACCCTCGATGGCACACTTAAAGAGGTTCGACAGAGACATCAACGGAATGAACTAAAGAGGTAAACCTCGTATCATCCCAGTGATGCTACGCTACGGAGCCGAAGAGAGTGAAATACGAGTCCATTTAACTCGTAAGTCAAACTCGAGGCGACTCGGCAGAGTCTCGCCGTTGTAGGTTCCCTAGGGTGTCTGCATTGAACCGTACCTGTTGCAGTTATAATATCTTGTAATACCCGCGTTCACTCCCCTGAGTGATCACAACCCGCTATATAATCATAGCTAGCAGTGCACAAGGCTCACTTCTGAATAATGCATAATTATAATAGGAAGCCTAGATAAATGAAGGTACATCAAGGGGCGACAAATGGGGGTGTAGTCGGCGGTGTAGTCGGCGGTAGCAGCGGGGTCTATCGGAGAATAAATGGGGGGGGGGAGAAACAGTAAATATAAAGAAAACATAACAAACAGATGAATGAAATGACATATGCAATGTTAACGGTGTTCTAATGCAGTGCAATGCACGTTGCTCGAAGCGGGAATTCATCCGGGGATGAAAAGCCGGCTCCGGGAGCTTCTCGACAAACGGCCCGGAGGGGGGATGTCGATGTTCGTTGTGTTAGGGGGTGTCGTTGGTATACGGATAGCGTATCCGTATTCGTTATATTTTTCTGATCAATTTTGATGTATAAAGATTTTGAATCTGACTTACAGTTTAAAAGATATTCAAATTCAAAGTTTAATTCAATTTAAATCATTTTTTGGATTATTTCTTTTAATAAAATGCAACATTATCCAGAATAGGAACTTTGACTGGTAAAACCTGACATGAGGGTCCCACATGTCAGCCTCACAGTTTATAAAATAGTTTAATTTAATTAAACAGTAGGTGGACCCACATGTTATAGACTCTAGTGTTAAATATGATTATAATTAATCCAGTGATTATTTTAACTACCTGGGCCCACCTGTCATTGTAACAGGTCATAACTAATTTTTTTTTTATTTCTAAACAGTTGGTTAAGGGAATGGGGCCACATGTCATTCTCAGGGGGGTTATCACTAATTGGGATTAACCCCCAATTAAATAGGGACGAACCCACTGGTCAGGGGCACACCTCGGCTAAGTAGAGCGGGGTCCGGGCCGCCGGCGAGCCGACGCACGGCGAGGGGCACGGAAGAAAGAACGGAGGGGGCGAGGCCGCGACCAAGGGGCGGCCGACAAGCGGGGCTGCCCCAGGGCTCCGCATCGAGCGAGTCGAGCGTGCCTGGCGCGACCAGAGGCGCGGCCGACCATGGCGTGGAGCAGGGTGTGTGCGCGCGCGCGCGACTGGACGTCTACGCGCCCAAGGAGCATTTAGGGCGTAGCCAGAGGCGAGAGGGCGCGTGACCAGGACGGCTAGGCACGCTCGCGGGCGCGGCCACACAGTGGTGAGCGCGGGCTCAGGCGAGGTCGGCCGCAGTGGCGCGCGGCACCAACCTCGAAGGATTCGACGGGGAAATGGGTTAAAAGGGTTAGGGGGCTCACAGGGAGCCGTAGGGGGGCGGCAGCGGGCTCGGGGGCGCGTGGACGACGAGGAATTTGTCCCTGGAAGCCGGCGACCGTGGAGGAGGGGAACCGCCGATTCCGGCGAGGTAGTGGCCTCCGGCCCGAGTGTCTTACGCGGGGAGACGAAGCCGTCCATGAGGAGTCTAGTGGACATAGTTGTGCACCTAGCCTTCGCCGTTGGCCGCGGTTGGTCACGGCGGCGCGGCCGCGGTTCCTCACGGCGAGCATGGGGAGAGGGGCGGCGCGAGAATGGAATGGGTGGGTGAGCTAGGGTTCCACAGGGGTACGAGGAGCTGGGGGGGCTTCTTATCCTCACCGGGGATGGCGTCGATGGCCGATACGGCGGCCACGGCATGGCTCGTCCGTGGGATGGCCGCCATGATGCCATGCCTCCCCACTGTACAGAGGTAGGGGAAAAGAGGTGGAGTGGTCTGGGCCGGCCCAGTGGGTGGGTTTGCCCTAGGTGAGGGATAACTCATTTTCTATTACTGGTTTTCTTTTCTCTTTTTTTGTTTCTATTTTAATTAGCTATAAATTGAATTTTTTAAACTTGAAACAAACTCTAATATTATTGTTACAAGTTATAACAGTGCTACAAAAAGTTGAGCATTAATAGAAATTTTTGGATTTTTATCTAATTAAGAAATGATTAAAGGGGGCTGTTTTGCTACTGTTTTGAATTGTTTTAACTATTTAAATGCCATAATAAATATCTATCACCATGGAATCTTGGTCTACTGATTTTTGTGCATTTTACAAAATTGTTTGCACAATTTTTGGAACAACTTTATTTTCCCACATTGCTTTGAATTTCCAAACGAGTTTGAATTTGAACTCGACTTGAGCAAGGGTGATTATTATTAGAATAATCATGATGACTAGGAAATTAACAAGGTGATCACTGTAGCGTGACACCCGGGGTGTTACAAGTCTGTACTCAGACATGTATCTTCCATTGATGTAATGTATTAATGCAATTGTATGCCAATTGTATGAGATGTTGTATCCTTGTAGTTGTAATGTTGTGATATCATGTTGGAAATCCGGGGCATATGGTATTGTCATAAGTCACTGTGGGACCGATATGTGCTTCTTCCCCAGATCTGGATGGAATCATCTAGATCTGGAACAGTACCGCATATCGGGCCTTACATTCCACCCCTTGGAAAATTGCAGCCACCCCCTCACATAACTCATATCTGCCCAATAGCCCCGCAAAAATCGAAACTATAACTCTCCTTCAGATCTGAACTGTCAGATCTGAGATCTGGTGGCCCAGATCTTTCCACGTAGCCCCCAAGAGCTCCCACTGGAACCGAGCCCCGTAGGGCGCCGCCGGCCCGCCGCAGGCCGAACTGGGCCGTGCCAAGCCGCCGCCCGAGCTCTCCTGTGAAGGCCGCCGCCGCCGCCCCAAGTCCGACAAGGCCACGGCAAGGCTGCTGGCCGCCGCCCCTGCCGGTGAGCGCCTGATACATCTCAAACGTATCGGTAAATTCTTCTCGCTTCATGCATGTTTTGTGTGATATTGCTATGATCTAGATACACTTTCATATACTTTTGATCATATTTGGACTAACCTACTAACTCAGTGCACCCCAGTGCCAGTTTCTGTTTTCTGCTGTTTTTCTATTTGAGGTTTCTCCCATATTAAAAATGCTCCAAAAATTCGGGAAAAATCGGATAAAAAATCAGCGTAACGGAGTCTTCCAAAAGCACCCAAGTGGGGCCAGAGGGCCACCACCAGGGGGGCGCCTGGACTCCTGTTGGCCTCCTGGCTGCCCCCTTCGCCTATTTATTCCTCCATCACGGGAAACTCCAAAGAGAGAACCCTATTTTCCAATCTTGCCTCTGTTCCACCACCGCCGGGCTTCCAAGAACACCGTCAGGACCCTTCCCGGCACCCTGCCGGAGGGAGGATCGACCTCCGGCAGCTTCTCCTCCACCATGGACGCTTCTCGGATGTGCCGTGAGTAGTCTACCTTGGACTATGGGTCCGTGATCAGTAGCTATGTGATGTTCTCCTCCCTCTTTGTTCTTCATGGTTTAGACCTCTTGAGCTTCCCTACATGATCGAGGCACATATGTAATTCTTTTTCTTTTACTATGTTGAGTTTGATGGGATCCGATGGGTTATGAGATTATGTTCAGATCGTGATAGAGTAATGTATTTGGTTTTGATCTCTTATATTTTTTTTCCTAAGTAATTCTTGCATGTTCTCCGTTGTTGTTTATTGCTTTGGCCAAGTGGTGGATAGTTACTCCAAGAGGGAATGTTATGCTCGATTGTGGGTACATGTCCCCTGATGACACACTTGAGTGACAGAAACATGAGTCTGGGGGATGTGCTGTGGCCACAAGGGGGAAAACAACGGTGCTTGTAACCGCGGTTGCAAGGATTGTTTACTTTACGCAAAGTTCTTTTAATGCAGTTGTCTATTGCTTTGGGTTTACACTTTGGGTGGGACTCGCAACTTAATACCAGCGAGATGTTCTGGATAGATATCTCAAGGTGGATGATTAGTAGTAGATGTAGATGGATTTCGGTCTACTTATTTTGGCGTAGTGCCCATGCTTTTGAGCCTCTTCCTTTCTTTTGTAGCATAGTTAGCATTGTGGTGCGTTCATAATCCTGTCAATTGCCCATCTGTAATTTGTTTACCTCGCATAGAAGTTTTATCGTCTTTTGGGAGAGAGACATCACTAGTGAACATCACGGGACCCCGGTCCATATCTTCATTATTGTTTACAAGCTATTTTCTTTTCAGCATTTACTTTCAGTTGCTATCATTATCCCTTGTGCGTTTGACCCTTTGGAAACAACATGACCGGAGAGAAAATTGACAACCTCTCTGAACTTCGTTGGGAGCAAAGTTAATTGTACTGTTTGCAGGTCCACGTCATGGAAGCAACATTTGTCGTAAACGGTTCCATTGTTTTCTTTCCACCTACTTATCATTGCCGGAGTCCTACGGGAGACAAACCCTATCCTCTACATAGGGGAAATTTGCTGCTATCCTACATCTCACCTTCCACTTGGGGTAACCAACGAAGGGCGAGAAGCCATTACCACTTCCACGCCATCAAGCAAATTTCTTGCGCCGTTGCCGGGGACTCCGAGTGATAAGATAGGGGAGTTGCCCACTATCTTTTACCTTTAGTTTTTAGTCTTCTTAGTTTACCTTTCAGTTTTTATCTTCGTGGTCTTGATAAAAAATAAAAAAAATATAGTATGTCTAGTTCCTTACTTGCCAATCAATGTCTGATTTGTTTGAAACCAGATCTTATTGGCATGGAGGATTCATTGAGGATCAACAAAAGTGGTACAAGGAACACCGCTTGTCTCAAAAGGGATATACTTATGGAAACAAATACATCAGTTTTATGAGTATGCTAGAGACTTGTGCTCAATATATTATATATCTTTCTGTAGGAATGAATCTTGTTGCTTTATGAGGCATAAACACCTTGCTTTCCAATGTGAGTACAATGATGATGAAACCTTAGCTTCTTATGCTAAGAAAAACTGTGATTTTTATGATGCAGAGGAAATAGAAGAATTTGTTGCTTATAAGGGTGCCTATGAAATTAGTTCTCTTCTTAAGAATATTGATGAGGCCCCTTACAAATCTGAGATTTTTTCTATACTTAACTATTGTTTGGAAAACTACGATGCAAATTATTATATTACTGATCATCCTGAGAGAATCTCTCCCCCAAAGGAAGAGACTAATGATTTACAGGACTCTCTGGAAGAAGAAATTGCTAAAATTGAAAGCTCCTTGGATGAAAAAGACGAGGAGAGTGACGAACAAAAGGAGGAAGAATGGATCCATCCATGTCTACCTTCCAATGAGAGTAACTCTTTGACTCTTACCTTATATGAATGTTATGATCCTATGGATCCTTTTGAAATATCCCTTTTTGATGAAGTTGATACCTTTTATACTTTTGGCCAAGATTCCACTATGGATGATACTTACGAATATGAACTTTCTATAGTTCCTTACGTTAAGCATGCAATTGTTTCTATAGTTCCTTACCTATTATCCTTTTAAAATCTCTAACTCCGGAGAACTGTGCTCTTATTAAGGCTCAATGTGTTGGGATGCATTTATCTTATGTTCCTAAAAACCGTGTTGAAAACTATACACGTGTGCTTGTAGGTCATGAAAAACATGATTTATGTGATAGTTATATTCTTGATGTTTTTCATGATACTACTGAAAATTATTTTGAGAGAGGCAAGTTTGGTTGAAGAAATTTCCATAGTACTAGAAGTCCTCTCTTTATGTTGAACGTTTTAAAGTTGTTCTTGTTCCACCTTCCTATGCTGGTTTCTTTGTGCTTCTTTGATTTATTTTCATACAATATGCCTATGCATAGGAAGTGGGTTAGGCTTAAATGTGTTCCATGTTCGCTTCTTGATGCTTTCTTTTGCTTCAAATCCTTATTCTTATGAGAGCATCTTTTAAAATCTTCGTGCTTAGCTTAAAGGCGTAAAAGAAAGCTCTTGTTGGGAGGCAACCCAAGATGTTTTTTACTTCTGTTTTTAGTGGTCTTGATGATTGTTACTACTGTAGCAACATCATTGTATCTTTATTTTTTAAGCTTTGTGCCAAATATAGCCTCATATGACAAGGGAAGTGAATGTTGTGACATGCTGTCGAGAAAATAGATTCTGTCCTCGTGATGGAAAAAATCAGAATTAAATGACCAGTTCATCTTTTGAGCTGAATTTTTTACACAGCGTGCTCTATACAATCACGGAACTTTCGTATGTTCTGATTTTTTTGATTCGAGTTGCAGAAGTACCCCTAAAAATTCTTTACTACCTGCTGTTCTGTTTTTCACAGATTCTGCCACGTTTTGTCTCTCCTAACTTTTGCAAAACTTAAGCTTGCTTTTTCTTTGTAAAAACCTTTTGTCAATCATGAGAAACAATAGATCTTCAATAATATCTTTATATCCAGTGGGGATTTTTTTATTAAGGGTACTAACCTCTCTAATCAGCTTATGATGAGTTGTGTATGAAGGGAGTTTTCAAGTGTGCGATGGAAGATGATGAAAGAAGATTCGGGAGTGTCAAGCGCTCAAGCTTGGGGATGCGCCCATGCATCCCCAACAAATATTCAAGGAGACTCAAGCGTCTAAGCTTGGGGATGTCCTCGAGCATCCCCTTCTCCATTAACAATCATTAGTTCGTCTTTCGTCTCACTATATTTTTATGACTTCATGCGTTATGTGCTATGCTTGGAGCGTCTCTCTCTTATGTTTTATTTTTAGTTTTATTTAGCTTTGCTTGCTGTTCATAACAAGTTAGATCCCTTCTTACTTTGTGTGGGAGATAAACATACTCCAGTTTCAAAATCTAGAACACATCATAGGATTCTTCATGCCTATCTTTTTGCTGTTGTGTGTTCTTTATCTTTTCATAGGTACTGCCCTATGTAGTTTTAGTCCTAGTTTGTCTTAGCAAGAGCCTTTTCTTTTGTTTAGTTTGTTGCTGGAACTCTCTTTAGTTTTCATGTTTATCTTGTTAAGATAGTTGGTTGTTGCACTGAGTTATTTCTTGTTTTTGAGAAGTAGGTAATTGAGGTTGCCATTTAATTTCAGTAGTAACCTGCAATAGTTTTGAGGTATTGATGTGAGTAATGTTTGAACTTTTGGTGTCAAGAGCTCTAGCCTATTAGTGATAGGTGTCGTATCTTGCGCAATCCGTGTGTTATTTTCAAAAACCTACAAAACTAGTTGACAACTCTAGCTACTAGATGGATCACTACTCTTTTGAGGGGTCGAATATTAGAGTACACTCACGTACCATGAGTTAAGGATGCGCAAGGATAACCAAACCCCCATACACTCCTTCTCGGGGTACACGTCTCTTTGTGAACCTCCTTATTAGATTGAGAGTTACCGATAATAAGTGCATGAGTTCTAATGTAAGTATTGAAAGTTGACACTTCCACCTCCTCATATTTGCTAGCCTCTCCTATGCCGTGCATTGCCCCCTTCTCAATCCGAGAGTTGGTGTCCACCTTCGCCGGTACATCCAAACCCTTGGCATGATACGCTTTGTCATCATAAACCTCCTTATATATTTCCTCAAAACAACCACCATACCTGACGGGGATGTACCCCGGCAAATCCCATGGTCGGGGACCCTGGGTTAGTCATGAGAGGCACAGGTTGGACGATAAGCTCGTCGGCTAATAGGAGGATACGTTCCTGCTCGATATTATTGATTGGAGATGGCGATTACAGGGAAGCCGAGGCTAGGGCGCACGAGGTTAGGTTACAGATTGTGTATTGCTTGATCTCGACGTCTCCCCTCCTAGCCCTTATATACTAGGCTAGGTCTCAGGGAGTCCGTCCTGATTACATATGAGGTTTCCTAACCATGATCTTGTTCCGTACGGCAAGTTTGCACCTTCCTTATGACTCGCGGACTCCTACGTCGGTGCCACTAGTGGGCCAAGGCTGGGCCCAGGTGGTATCTTTGTGGGCTTCTGTCTTCTAGTACACCGGGTAGGCTCATCCATAGGAGTCATGGGGTCACCCCCTCGTCAGTAGCCCCCGAGTGCCTGGGGGACTCGAAGAGGCGCGCGGGGACTCGAATCCACTCTAGCGTTGTTTTGTTGTATGCACGGTTCAACCGCGGGTCGCTGGTAGTCTGGGGCCATGAGAAAACCTGTTTCGAGGGATTCTAAGCTGAAAGGGCCCAAGGTGTCGACTGATCGAGCCTTGGTGAATTGCACTAGTGGCAAAAACCGCAGTAGCCCAATCAAACCCATGTCCCTCGACATGAGCTTGGAACACTGGTGTCTAGAAAAAGTCATGCCGCTGCAGGTCTTAAAGTGATCAATTTCCGCCAGTAAAGTTCGTAGCCTAGGCGCGTCCACGCGGCTTTTTCTATCATGCATGCGCATGGAAAAGGTTGGGAGTGAAATCGCTCTTCGGCAAGTCCCAGCCCGGCCGATCTTCGCAACGGGGTCTTACCTACACTCTAAGCTTGCGTGGCATCTGGGCACAGTGTATCGTGTTCCAGGAACATGTATTTTTATTGAGGCGCGGAGCCTAGTAGATAATGCACCCACTAGGAATAAACAATCAAGTGGGCGGTTTTAGCGGTCACTCGTGGAGCTTCTCCGAGTGCTTGGGTGTAGAGGGATATTTTCTCGGGAGGTCGTCAAGTGCTTGAGTATATAGAGTTTTGCGAGTAATCACTCGAATATCGCTTTTTCTCTCGGGGTGAGGGAGCACCCGATACTCCAGGACCGCTCGATCTGGCGAGTGCAGGTCTGCTCATCTTGCGTTATGGTGAGGGAGCACCCGAAACTCTCATGGGTGCAAGTGATCACTCGAGCATGTTTTTACTTCTGGGTGAGGGAGCACCCGAAACTCTCATGGGTGCGAGTAATCACTCGAGCACGTTTTTACTTCTGGGTGAGGGAGCACCCGAAAACTCTCATGGATAGATACGCTCCCGATGGGAGTTAGATATATTTGAAAAATGTATTTAAACTATGCAAAAAATGGTGCTTGCAAGCTGCCTCTTTGTAACAGCCCAGATTTCACAAAAATTAAAAATTTTGTTTTCGGTGTGAATTGTTTGATTGCCTGATTTGTTTGCGGTGTTTGCATCCCCGATTTATCGATCGGCGATTATTTTCCCCCCTCTTATCTCGTATCGGACAGAGACCGACCCTTTCCACCCTGACACTCGACATTTGCGACACCAGGTTTCGCCCGATCACCGTCGCGAAAACCGCACGAGACCAGCCGCAACCAACGGAACGAAAAACCCCGTTTAATAATTAAACAGGTTATTTTTATGGGGCGCCGAAAAATGTTGTCGGAATGTCACCGCAGTGGGGTACGATCGAAGAGCTCGACGCGCTGAGCGCGTGGTTCGAGATTTCATCGGAATCGGAGTCCGTATGGAGTCTCGGCGGTCACGAACGCGATCACCGGACACGCGAGACGGGTACCGAGGGCGTTTGCGTCAACAGACCAGCCAACCCTGCCTATATAAAGACCACCACACTTCCCTAGGCCAATTAGGGTTTCCCTATGTGAAATATGCAGCCACCCCCTCCACTTAGCCCCAAATTAGCCCCCCAAACCCCCAGATCTCGAAACCCTAGGTCCCAAGAAAATCTGGCCGTCAGATCTGCTGATCTGCGGCTCAGAATGCGGCCACGTCACCCACAGCTTCTCCCACCTCCAACAGCCCCGATCCGGGCCCCACGGGCCCTGGATTCGCCGCCGCGGGCCCGCCAAGCCCATCTGGCGCCGCCGGACGCCCGTGCTCCTCCTCCTCCTGTGGAGTAGCGCCGCCGCGCCCGCCTCCGGCTACCTCGTCGCCGTCAGCCGCCCCGGTGAGCACCCACGACGCCCCGCGCCTCCCTCTCCTCCTCTCACCCCCTTCTCTGCCCGCAGGCTCGCCGGAGGGCCGCCTTCGCGCCATGGCGCCGCCGCCCGAAGCTCGAGCTCGAGCCGCCCGCTCGGCCGCCGCCCGCCATGCGCGCCGGCGAGCGCCGCAGCGTCGCCCCGGCCGCTGCCCTCCACCACGTCGCCCCGCGCCCTCCTGGACCCCGTCCTCGCCGGATCTCTCCCTGCTCCGCCTCACGCCGGTGGTCGGAGCCGGCGCCGCCGTCCTCGTCGGGATCGGGCGGGATCCCGATCGTGATGCCTGCCCCGTTGACCCGCGTGGGGCCAGCTCGCCCCAGGCGGCCCACCGCCTCCAGCCTCCCTGGGCCGGCCTCCAGCCAGGCCCCAGCCGCCTCCTCTGCCGCGAGTGGGCCTCGGCCCACTAGGTGTTTTTTTTCTTTCTTTTCCTCGGCCCCAAAATACGAACTGCTTAGAATTGCGTGTACTTTAATCCGTCTTTTGTGAGTTAATTGTTTTGAGGTTGTTTAGATATAGTTTTTTCTGTTCAAAGTGGGCATCAGGCCGTTAAACTGCTATAAATTGCTATTATGTGCTGCTGTTATTATTTTGTTGCAACTTTGCATGATGATTGTAACAAATCCATGAGGCCTATTGCATTGATTCATTTTGCGTCGCATTAAGCAATGTTTCTACTTCAGTTTCATGCATTCATATGCCATAATTTCCAGCTGCATCATAATTATATGTTGCTCCAAAGTAGTTATCCTGATGTTATTGTGCTGCTATTGCTGAAACTGTTATTTTGTTGCAACTTCGGATGACGATTGCTTCGCAACCGTTCATCGGAATTGAGTGATTCCAATTGCATATTGTTAAGCATGATGTCTACTTTCATCCCATGTATTGCTAGGTCATGTTTCTGCACTTTTGCATATAGATTTACCCCTGTTTTCACAGCATGTGTGCATAAATTGTTTTGCTTGTATCTTTTTAACCGTAACTCCGTTTGGGGTGTTCTTTATATGTAACTTGATTAGTTTTTCGTGTTCTTTGTGTTTATGCTATTGTTTTCTGCTGTTAACCAACCTAAAATATGGTTTAGGGCAGAACAGTACCAAATGTTTTAATCATCGTGCGGCACTTAGTGTTATGCCATGTTTAGGTTGTGCCTCACTTAAATTGTCTAGCATAGATAGTTTACTTTGTGCTTCACCTCTTGAAATGTTTGTGTGCTATGCCATGATTGCTTGAGTTGCCATGTTAATAACCGTTGTTTGGTCACCTGTAGCTAAACAACTTGAACCACCGTTAACGTGCGGTATTCGTCGTGTGTGACCGATACCCCACTTAAACTGTTACTAACCGTTCTCGACGATAGATCCGTATCGCGTTGCCGTGCCTTGTGTTGTCTCTTTGATCTTGTATTGCTCCGTAGTAATAGTGGTGCACCGTTGATTGATTTCCAGTGTTTACTTCTTGTGTGCTCCCGCGGGTACCTCTCGGAGACGATGCGAGCGTGCGATCGACTACACCTTCGGAACCCGACTTATCAACAGGCAAGGACTTGCATTACTTATGATCCATTCTATTTCAACCAGCGGTTTGCATGCTAGAATAGGTTAGGCGATGTTTGATCCTACCACATGTTTACAGCCTCTTTCAAACCGATACAGCCATGTCCCTTCCCAGCAAACCTTGTTCTGCTATGTTACTATTGCTCGTTGCTCAGCCCCTGCTTAGTATGCATGCTTAGGATGCTACGATGTTACCCTGTTACTCCTTGGGTTGGGATATCACATTTATCATTAGTATATTATTGTTGATGATATGATTATTATTATAAATGTTGACTATATTCGACGAAGGATGGAACGTCTAGGCTATCCCGCCCCGACGCTTTGTTCCATTCGAGTCACCTAGGATCCGAGTTCCAGGTATTGGTTTTAAGACTGAGCGTGCCTAACCGTGTGTGGGATTTTATGGGGTCCCCTTCTCTTACCTACCTAGCTTCAAACATTTCTAGTGGTGGCCCAAGCTGATTTACCATTTGAAAACCGTGTGTGTGTCTGTTGGGTCGCTCCTGGCAGATATTTTTTTTAAATAACCCGGACCAGTGAGGACATTGTTCCCTTTGCTGGCCCATCATGACCGACTGAGGACCCAGTTATCCCAATGTGCGATGAACCGACAATCCAAACCTGGAGTGATACGGTAGAGACCAGATCGAGAGCGCGGCCGGCTCCTGAGTTGGGTGTCGTCTCACCGGGGGCCACCCGGATTTGTTCGTTGTTAGCTAGAGGGACCTGTCGTTTCGGATCTCTTGGAACTAAATCATAAAATGGTTGCCTATGATGGGTAGCAACTGAGAGTGATGGACGTGCGTGCGGAGCCTCGTAATGGGCAGTTGGTACACCCCTGCAGGGTTAAATCTTTTCGAGAAGCCGTGTCCACGGTTATGGACGACTTGAGACCTACTCCTTGGTCATAGAGAACAAAAGTTGAGATAATCTTAATATAAATTGATCAACGTGTGTGTGTGCCTTGACTGCTTCTTCTTCGTCGGGATGCGAAGAGGAGGACAAGGATAGGATAGGTGTTATGTTTGCGTAGTAGTTGATAGCGAGACTTGTTGGAGGCGATTCCTCATCGAATGCTTGGCTTCTTACCTTACTCTCTAGATCGTTAGCCACTTCATAAATGCTAGTGCGGCAGCAACCTCACCACTTACCCCTTCCTTACCGTAAACTACTAGTTGTCCTAGAATGACGAGTGATGAAGTCCTTGCTGGGTCAGATGACCACTACAGTTGGATGCTGAGTACCTCTGTACTCATGATACTACCCCCAAACTCTTTTCTGGGTTCTTGATCGACAACAGGTATGGTGATCGACGTTTCACGTGGAGACTCGACGACGACTAGTTAGGCGGATCCCGGCGGAGGGCCTGGACCCGTGTGGTTATGGGATCGATGCTTTTCTCTTTGCCAGTAGGCATTTGCTTGTAGTCTGTACTCAGAAATGTACCTTCCGCTGTTGTATTATATTTAAGGCAATTGTATGCCGAATGTATGAGATGTTGTATCCTTTTATCTGTAATGTTGTGATATCATGTTGGAAAGGCATATGGCTTTGTCATATGTCGCGGTGGGTCCGATATGTGCTTCGTCCTCGGGTTCGGGCGGAAACGTCCGAATCTGAAACAGTACCGCATATCGGGCCTTACACTCTTCTGCTGACCGCCTCTTTAATTTACCTCTTGTTTGGTTAATATAAATATCTCCTTGCTGGAGGACCGTCAAAAGATGCTCTGGCTGCTAATCTTCATGTCTGCATGACCAGTCATAATGATGGCTTTTGGTGGCGTGCTGCAGCCGCCTGTTGAGTTATCGATGCGCGCATTGAAACCACACGAGATTTGCGTCGGAATTCAACTCGCCCGGTGTTTTTGGTCTTTGATTTAATGGCTCCTCTTTTTCTTCTAGCAGCGGTATTTGTCCTCTGCTCATCTTGCTTCTCTTTCTCTTCCTCTTCTCATGGCACCCAAGCGTGGAGCTGGTATGACTGGCCGTGGTCGTGCTCGCCGCGGCCGTGGTGGTCGTACTCCGCGCTCTTCTCGCGGTGGTCGTCATGGTTCAACATTGGTGCCTTCCTCCTCTTCCTCGGAGGAGGGTGTTTGGTGTTATGACTTTCTCCTGCACGTATGTGGCCGGGGCGCTGCTCGTATTCTTCTTCCTTCTGCATTTGCTGCCATTGTTTCTGTGCGTGGCCTTGATGGCTTGCTGCTTCGTCTTCAGGGGTGCGCTCGATCTCCTTCTTATGTTAAGTTGGAGATCGATAGTTCCCGCTTGATTTTTCTTGGCTTTGGGTTGGAAATCCTTTGCTCGTCGATTGAACCTGCGTGATGGTGACACTCTTTGTTGTCGTTTTGATGGTAAAGATACTCTTGTCATCCGTGCTTTTGACCCGAGCGGCAACCGCATGGATCCGTACTGGCCGGAGACATGCAGTGATGGTTCTGACAGGTCGAGGAGTCCTTCGCCTGCGTCTTCAACTGCTTCCTCCTCCGGTGACTCTTCGGGTGCTGATGCGGAGCCGTCTTCAACTGCTTCCCCCTCCGGTTCTGAAGGGGATCTCGACGTCAAACCACTAGTCAAGCGAGCGCGCCAGGCGACCTTGTAGAACTGGAGGTGGCAGCATCATCTTCGCCGGCAGCTCGAGTGGAGCTGGAGAAGAAGCTGGTGGAGCATCGTCTTCAACTGTCCTGCAAATAAGTCGAGCTTCAGCTTTTGTTATGTCATTGACATCATGAGCCTGCTGCTTCGACTCCTCCTATGTCTGTGATGATGCTCGCTGTCTTGGTGCCAATCATCCCAGCATGGGCGCTCATGTAGAAGTCATAATTCCTTGGGTGACTGATGCTGTAGGCTTATTTGTGCCTTTTGTAACTAGGTTAGTTCTCCATGTAATGAGGATTGCCCTCGAGCAATCAGAGATGCCTTCTATCCAATGTACTTTCGAATCTTTTGTACTAAGAATGATCTTCGGACCCTTGTAATGCGAACTATGCTTGAGTCTTTGTAATGGAATCTGTCTGCGAGTCCTTTGCAAACGAGAGTTGTCTTCGAGTCCTTGGCGATCGAAAGCTGCCTTCAAGTCCATTAGAACTTCGCTTTGTGGGTTCTATCGGGTGCGCGACAGCGCTCCCGATGAGCCCCCGAGGCTACGTTTGAGTCGAAGAGTCGAACGTAGGCTGAGATCTGTTTCCTTTGTCGTTCTTCCATTATTTCCTGTCTTTTATCGGGTGCGCGGCAGCGCTCCCGATGGGAGTAGCCCCCGAGTCTTTAGGTAATCGTTCGCGATTGGGTGAAGACTTAAATATTTGTCTGCGTCCTGAGCTCCGTCTGTATTTCTTGGGAGTATAGGGTGTTCCATCTAGTTGTATCCGTGTCTTTCCCTTTGATTCCGGATAGAGTTCAACGAGTGGCGCTTGTCGATGGGTTTTTGCTTGGTACCTTTTGAGCTTTGGACTGCATGAGCTACGACGATGTCTCTCCGGAGGAGATTTTGCAACCGAGCCCCCAAGTGCTTGTGAGAAAGATCGCGATTGCGACGATAGAGTCTCTCGGGGGGAGTTTTTGTGCTCGAGCCCCCGAGTGCTTTTGTGAGAGGTCGCAATTGCGAAGATAGCGTCTCTCGGGGGGAGTCTTTGTGCTCGAGCCCCCGAGTGCTTTGGTAATAGATCGCGATTGCGACAATAGCGTCTCTCGGGGGGAGTTTTTGTGCTCGAGCCCCCCGAGTGTTTTGTTGTGGTAGGATTTTGGCAACATCATTTTATTGCATCGAATGTTTACATGAGCTGCCAGATGAGCATGACTGGTGGAGACTATGGGTAGAACAGGCGTAGGTTCGCTACGTTCCATGGATTTCCCACATCCTCGTCAGTCTTCGGGTTCTTCAGTCTATAGGTGCCTCCTCCTATGACTTATGTGATTATGAACGGTCCTTCCCATTGGGGGGCGAGTTTGTGAACTTTCTCTTGTATGAGCCGTAGGACAAGGTCGCCTTTATTGAAGGTTCTGGTGCGCAGGCGATTGCTTTGGTAAGTGCGCAGTTTGTCCTGGTATCCCTCTGACTTTTCTAAGGTTGTGTCCCTTGCTTCGTCTTCTGTGTCTTTGTCATCTTGCAGCGCTTCTTCTGCTTCCTCTTCTTCATACCCTGAGATCCGGGGTGCCCCAAATTTGAGGTCATGTGGTAGCACCGCCTCCGACCCGTACACCATAAAGAAAGGTGTGTACTGGGTTGCATTATTCAGGGTGGTGCATAGGCTCCATAGTACGGCAGGGAGCTCTTCTACCCAGTTGCCCGCGGCCTTCTCGAGTGGTGCGAGGAGCCGCTTTTTGAGTCCTCCGCATACTAGGCCGTTTGCTTTTTCCACCTTGCCGTTGGATTGTGGGTGTGCGACTGATGCATAGTTGATTTTTATGCCCAGTTCTTCGCAGAAGTTCTGGAATTCTGCTGCTATGAAGTTTGTGCCATTGTCCGTGATGATGTAGTGTGGCACCCCAAAACTGAAGATGATTGATTTGATGAAGTTCACCGCCGTGAGGGCTGTGGAGCTGGTGATGGGCACTGCTTCGATCCATTTGGTGAACTTGTCGACTGCTACTAGCATGTGAGTTCTTCCTCCCTTTGATGATTTCTTCAGTGGGCCCACCATATCGAGTCCCCAGGTGGTGAAGGGCCATGATAGTGGTATGGTCTTGAGTTCTGAGGCTGGTGCGTGCGGCCTGCTGGCGAATTTTTGACAGGCGATGCAGCGTCGTACGATGTCTTTTGCGTTTTTCATCGCAGTGGGCCAGTAGAACCCTGCTCGGAATGCTTTAGATACGGGTGCTCAGCTGCTCGCGTGGTGCTCGCAGGTGCCCTCGTGGATTTCGAGTAGTAGGGCTTTGCCTTCTTCTTCATCGATGCACTTCTAGAGTATCTAGGTGATGCTTCGCTTGTATAACTGTCTGTTGATGACTGTGAATGCCTTGGATCGGCGGCTGATGCGTCGGGCTTCTGAGACGTCTTGCGGAAGTGTGCCGTCGATTAGGAATCGGAGGAATGGCCTTGTCCATGCTGGTCCTTCAAGTTCTGTTGAATCCGTAGGTTCGACCTCTTGGTTGCTGTTGCCTTCAGATGGACTTGCTGATGCCACTTGTGCTGGCTCTGTGGTGTCATCATCTACAGCTGCCTCTGGTGCTGCTGGTTTCTCCTTGATGGATCGCTGGCTGATGCTTTCAAGGAAGACGCCGGGTGGTACTGGTCCTCGAGTCGAGTCGATGTTTGCGAGTTCGTCGGCTTCTGTGTTGTTTACTTTGGGGATATAATTGAGCTCGCAGCCGTCGAAACTTCCTTCGAGTGTGTTGTAGAGCTTCTGATAGGCCGCCATGTTGTCGGCTACTGCATTGCAGTCTTTCATCGCCTACTGGACGACGAGGTTGGAGTCTCCATAGATTACGAGGCGAGTGGCACTGCATGTTTTGGCCATACGCATGCCATAGAGCAGTGCCTCGTATTCGGCTTCGTTGTTGGAGGCGTGGCTGAAGTTGATCTGGAGGATGTATTTGAGTTTGGTTCCTTTGGGGGAGACCAGAACGACTCCTGCTCCGGCTCCTTGCTGTCTTTTGGACCCGTCGAAGAACATTGTCCATGAGTTCGACAGGTCTGGGGGGGCTGGTGTCTGGACCTCCGTCCACTCGACCAAAAAATCTGGGAGTACTTGGGCCTTGATTGCTGTCGGGTGCTTGAATTGTAGGTCCCGCGGACTGAGCTCAATGTTCCACTCGGCGACTCGCCCAGTCGCTCCGGGGTTGTTGAGAATGTCTGCAAGTGGTGCGCTACTCACGATTGTGATGGGGTGCTCGTCGAAATAGTGCGACACCTTTCTTGAGGTCGTGATGATGGCAGTAGTAGCTTTTGGTAGTGCGGGTACCGCTGCTGGGATTTTGTCAAGAGCATGCTGAGGTAGTAGATCGGCCTCTGTACGCTCTGGATCTTGCCTTCCTCTGTGCGCTCGATGACGAGTACTGTGCTTACCACGCTATTGCGTGCTGCTACGTAGAGGTATAGTTGTTCCTTTTCTTTGGGTACCGCCTGGGTCGGTGGGGTCGACAGTGTCTTCTTCAGGTCCGCGAATGCTTTGCGGGCTTCTTCAGTCCACTCGAATTTCTCGCCTTTTCTCAGCAACTGGTAGAATGGCAACGTGCGCTCTCCCAATCTGCTGATGAAACGACTCAGGGCTGCGAGTCTTCCGATGAGCTGCTGCACGCCTGTGATGTTGGTTGGTTCCTGCATCCTGGCGATTGCTTGAAATTTCTCGGGGTTCGATTCGATTCCTCGAGCAGAGACCATGTACCCGAGCAGCTTCCCAGCTGGGACGCCGAACGCGCAGTTCTTCGGGTTGAGTTTGATTCTGTATTTGTTGAGTGCTGCGAAGGTCTCGCGCAGGTCGTCGAGTAGTATGTTTGCGCTGTAGGTTTTGATGACGATGTCATCCACGTAGACCTGTACATTTCTTCCGATTTGCTCTTTTAAGCACGCTTGCATCATTCGCTGGTATCTAGCACATGCGTTCTTGAGTCCGAAAGGCATTGTCCTATAGCAGAATACGCCATAAGGGGTGATGAATGACGTATGCTCTTCGTATTCTTCCTTCATCCTGATCTGATTTTATCCTGAGTAAGCATCGAGGAACGATAGTAGATCGCATCCTGCTGTCGAGTCGATAATCTGGTCGATTCTTGGCAGGGGAAAGTAATCCTTTGGGCATTGTTTTTTGATTGACCCGTAGTTGATGCACATTCGCAGTACGTCCGTGTCTTTCTTGGGGACCAGCACAGGGTTGGCAACCCAAGTGGCTTTCTTCGTCTCTCAAATGAATTGGGCGTCGAGTAGTCGATTGACTTCCTCCACGATTGCTCTGCGTTTGGGTTCTGAGAATCTTCGTAGCGCCTGCTTCACTGGCTTGGTGTTTGGCTTGATGCGCAGCGCGTGCTCTGTGAACTCGCGCGGTACTCCTGGCATGTCGGCTGGGCACCAGGCAAAGATTTCCCATTCTTCGCGGAGGAAAGTCATGAGGGCCTTCGCTTGCTCTTCCGGGAGGTGGGCGTAAACGCGGACTGTTTTTTCTGGGTCGGTCGGGGTACTTGGTGGGTGACCGTCTCGCTGTCGATCTTGAAGTCACGTCCATACTCTTTTGACTCGCTTCGGCTTGCTAGAGGAAAGATACTCTTGTCTGTCGCCATGGCTATTTCTGTGAGTTCTTGCTCGGCTCCGAAGGTGTCAGAGACTTTGTGGAAATCGCGGTCACATTTGTCTGACTTGATGAAGCTCCTGTTGACTGTGATGACGTCCGCGGATCCTGGCATCTTGAGTTTAAGGTAGGCGTAGTGCGGAATCGCCATGAATTGTGCGAATGCTGGACGCCCCAATATGGCGTGGTACTGTGATTGCCAATCGAGTACTTCGAACTCGAGGGTGCGTCTTGCGAAATTGCGTCTGTTGCCAAAGATGACTTCGAGCTTGATTAATCCAAGGGAAGTAGCTGCTTCTCCTGGGACTACTCCATATAAAACGGTGCTTGAGTTCTTCCATACTGATCGAGGGATCAACATCTTGCGCAGGGTGCTGACGAAGATTATGTTCATGCTGTTGCCTCCGTCCATGAAGATTCTGTCGATGTCGTACCCTCTGATTTGAGCGTCGAGGACCAGGGGCGCGTGCCTCGGCCTTGGGACTGCAGGTGGGTGGTCGCTCTGGGAGAACGTGATGCTGGTTTCTACGTCGTGTAGCTGATAGACTTCGACTGTGTTAAGATTCTCGGCTGCTCTAGCCTGTAGGGTGTAGGCGTCCTGTTGGGCTTGCGATACCTTGCCTTCTTGGATCGTGTACACCTGTCCTTGAGTGGACGACTTCTCGGCTCGTCGGGCGCTCTTGGCTTCTTGCTGTTTTTCCTCCTTGAGGCTGTCGGTGAGTTCATTGAATAGGCGACAGTCTCCCAGAGTGTGGCGCGATCTGCTGTTTCCCTAGTTCTCTTCGAAGCAGTGGATCGTGCATGGTCTTTCTAGCTGTTCCCTGACCGTGAGCTTGCCAGACCGGGCGTGCAGTTTCCTCCTTGAGATTCCGAAGAATAGCGTGTGGTCCGCTGGGTGCTCGTGAGCTCGCGGGTCGACTTCGATCCCTGCACTTAGATTCTGGTTCCTTATGAGATTAGCGAATTCATCTGGCCTTCGATCTGGGTCGTAGTATTCGCCGACCCGAGTCTTGGAGTCGCTATCCTGGCGGGTGGTGGATGTGCGCGCGGCGGTGGGTCGTCGAGTGGTCGGCGATCGTATGGCTGTATAGTTCGACTCGTCGGGTGTAATCGCTCCGTAGGATCCTCGCGCCTGCCTTCTTGGTCGTCGATTTCTTCTTTGTTGGCGATGGTCTTGGCAGTCGCTGATCTCGAGCTCGGAGTCAGTGTCTTTTTGTGCGGCGGGTGCCCGGGTGGCGGTGGGTCGTTGAGTGGTCGGCAGGTCCTCTTCTTCATGTTGTAGTTCGTCAATCGGGGTCTCCGTGTAGAACCCTCGCGCCTTTCTTTTGGACCGTCGAGTTCTCCTTCGCTGGCGGTGGGCTCGGTTGCCTCCGTAGTATTGGTCTTGGCACGGCTGCTAGCCGAGCGATCTTGTCGGGGTGGCAGAGATGTTCGCCGTGATCTTGAGTTCCTCGGGTAGATTGCATCTGGTTCTTGACCTTGAGTTACGGCTTGCTGCAGACGAAACCGCCGAGATCGTAATTCCAACCTGTGTAGTTCCCACAAACGGCGCCAATTGACGGGTATGTACCCCGGCAAATCCCATGGTGGGGGACCCTGGGTTAGTCATGAGAGCCACAGGTTGGACGATAAGCTCGTCGGCTAACAAGAGGATACGTTCCTGCTCGATATTATTGATTGGAGATGGCGATTACAGGGAAGCCGAGGCTAGGGCGCACGAGGCTAGGTTATAGATTTTGTATTGCTTGATCTCGACGTCTCCCCTCCTAGCCCTTATATAGTAGGCTAGGTCTCGGGGAGTCCGTCCTGATTACATATGAGGTTTCCTAACCATGATCTTGTTCCGTACGGCAAGTTTGCACCTTCCTTATGACTCGCGGACTCCTACGTTGGTGCCACTAGTGGGCCAAGGCTGGGCCCAGGCGGTATCTTTGTGGGCCTTCTGTCTTCTGGTACACCGTGTAGGCTCATCCATAGGAGTCGTGGGGTCACCCCCTCGTCAATACCTACCTATCAAGGCATTTCCATAGCCTTTCCGAGATATATTGCCATGCAACTTCCACCTCTTCATGACTTGATCTTCATGTCATACATGTTCCTGCTACACTGGCAACGGCATACATTGCATACATCATGATATCTACATCTTCTTTATGATTTGAGTACCTTGAAAAGTGCGAAAGAATTCTATACCCTCTTGTAAATTAGAGTATTGCCCTTAAGTGAGGAAAAGATCCCAAAGTGGACAAAATAAAAGATCCCAAAGAGGACAAATGAGACTTAAATAAAAAGAGCCATTGAGGACACCAAAATAAATAGAAAAAAGAGAAAAAGAAATAAAAAGAGAGAAGGGGAAACACTACTATCCTTTTGAAAGATCCACTCTAGTACTCCCTCTTATCCCTGTACTCCATAGAGATGATCATGCATATAGCTATGTGTGGACCTTCACATAGAACTTGGCTTGCATATTCCAAGGATGAGCCTCCTCACAAGAGCTCTAGGTCTTCATGAGCGAGTAAGTTAGATGCACCCCCATTAGTTCCATTGGAGAGATTTTCAGCTCATATGTGCATCGGTTGCATGGCAATCCCTACTCCTCACATCATATCTATCATTTGGACTTCTCGCCTATGATTGTCCTCATTGATGTGAGCCTTTCTAATCCTTTTTGTCTTCATCCTCCACCATATTCTCTCTTTGCCATCCTAAGTGTCAACTCTCGTGCTTACGCTCATCCATTGCATGAGTGCTCAAAATGCCGAAAAGTAGTGCATCAAATTGACTTGTACCTGGCTAGTGGTATGGGGACGAGTCAATATAAGATTCCAAAGAAGACCAAGTGTGAAACTGTAGTAGATTGAGTTCTCAACACAAAAATACTTTTTTCTCGTATTCCCTATCCCCCTTCTTGCACACAAACACCATCTGGAGACATTCGAGTCACGGACAGCGAGAGCTCTTGCACCTAATGTTCTTTCATTGCTTGTTTCAATGCTAATATAGACTCTTGCATGTTATGACTTGAATTGAATTACATACCTTGATTTCTTTACTTTTCAAAGTTCCTATATGGTTGCTAGCATGTCACCACAAAAATTATGCCTGTTATCATTTACCTACTCGAGGACGAGCATGAATTAAGCTTGGGGATGTTGATACGTCTCAAACATATCGATAATTTCTGCTTGCTCCATAAATGTTTTGTGTGATATTGCTATGATGTAGATACACTTTCACATACTTTTAATCATATTTGGACTAACCTACTAACTCACTGCACCACAGTGCCAGTTTCTGTTTTCTGCTGTTTTCTATTCCAGGTTTCCCCCATATTAAAAATGCTCCAGAAATTCGGGAAAAATCGGATAAAAAATCAGCGTAACGGAGTCTTCCAGAAGCAACCAAGTGGGCCCAGAGGGCCACCACTAGGGGCCCAGGAGGCCACCTGGCGCGGCCAGGGGGGCGCCTGGACCCCTCGTGGCCCCCTGGCTGGCCCCCTTCGCCTATTTATTTCTCCGTCACGGGAAACTCCAAAGAGAGAACCCTATTTTCCAATCTCGCATCTGTTCCGCCGCCGCCGCGCTACCAAGATCGGGAGCACCTTCAGGACCCTTCCCGGCACCCTGCCGGAGGGAGGATCGACCTCCGGGAGCTTCTCCTCCACCATGGACGCTTCCCGGATGTGCCGTGAGTAGTTTACCTTGCACCATGAGTCCGTGATCAGTAGCTATGTGATGTTCTCCTCCCCTCTTTGTTCTTCATGGTTTAGACCTCGTGAGCTTCCCTACATGATCGAGGCACATATGTAATTCTTATGCTTTTGCTATGTTGAGTTTGATGGGATCCGATGGATTATGAGATTATGTTCAGATCGTGATAGAGTAATATATTTGGTTTGGATCTCTTATATTTTTGTTCCTAAGTAATTCTTGCATGTTCTCCGTTGCTATTTATTGCTTTGGCAAAGTGGTGGATAGTAACTCCAAGAGGGAACATTATGCTCGATTGTGGGTACATGCCCCCTGATGACACGCTTGAGTGACAGAAACATGAGTCTAGGGGATAGGATGTGGCCACAAGGGGGAAAACAATGGTGCTTGTAACCGTGGTTGCAAGGATTGTTTACTTTACGCAAAGTTATTTTAATGCAGTTGTCTGTTGCTTTAGGTTTACACTTTGGGTGGGACTCGCAACTTAATACCAGCGAGATGTTCTAGATAGATATCTCAAGGTGGATGATTAGTAGTAGATGTAGATGGATTTCGGTCTACTTATTTTGGCGTACTGCCCATGCTTTTGAGCCTCTTCCTTTCTTTTGTAGCATAGTTAACATTTCAGTGCGTTCATAATCCTATCAATTTCCCATCTGTAATTTTCTTACGTCGCATAGCAGTTTTATCTTCTTTTGGGACAGACATCACTAGTGAACATCACGGGATCCCGGTCCATATCTTCATTATTTTTTACAAGCTATTTTCTTTTCAGCATTTACTTTCACTTGCTATAATTATCATTATCCCTTATGCGTTTGACCCTTTGTAATCAACAAGACCGGAGAGATTGACAACCTCTCTGAACTTCGTTGGGAGAAAAGTTAATTGTATTATGTGCAGGTCCAGGTCAAGGAAGCAACGTTTGTCGTAATTGTGCCATTGTTTTCTTGCCACCTACTTATCATTGCCGGAGTCCAACGGGAGACAAACACTATCCTCTACATAGGGGACATTTGCTGCTATCCTACATCTCACCTTCCACTTGGGGTAACCAACGAAGGGCGAGAAGCCATTACCACTTCCAAGCCATCTGCGCCCTTGCGCGCCTCCCTTATTGTCTGCTCCTCACCCCCTTCCCTCTCCTCAGCAGGCGCCAACGCCGCCGCGCCATGGACGGCTGAGCTCCGAGCTCGGGCAGCTGTGCCCCACCGCCCGAGGCCACCGTCGGCGGCAGATCCGGCCGGATCCGGTCCCGCCGCGCCCGTTCTGCCTCCACCCGTCCATCCTTGTCACCGCACGGCCCTACTCCGCCGAGGCCACCACCAGAGCACGCCAGCCACCGGCGCCGACGACCTCCCGCGCGGGATCAAGCCGGCAAGAGGCAACCGCCACCGTGGGCCGGCAACCCACTCCAGCACGGCCCGAGGCCACTTCTCGCTCGCAGCGAGAGTTGCTTATCCGCTGCCCACCCTGCGCAAGTTGGGCCTCGGCCCACTATGGTGAGGCCCTCTTTCATTTTTTTTCTTTTTTTCGTTACCTATTTTGTTTCCTAAGTGTGAGATATACTGTGTGCTTTTCTGTTTTGCGCGTAGTATTGAGAATGAACCGTAGCCCAGATGAATTTGCGCCCAACATGAAAAGTGCTCAGTTTTGTGTGCTCTACCTAATTTCATTAGAAAGTTAATCCATTTGAGGCCGTCTAGTTGATGTAAATCACTGTTGAAGTGTGCACCAGAATGTTTACTGCTGTTGTTGTTATTTTCTTGCAACTTTGGTTGATGATTGTATCACATCCATGAGGCCTATGCTATTGATTCTTTCTTCTATGTTTTAAGCATCATGTGCACTTAATTTAGATGCATTCATTTGTCATGTTTGCCTGATGTAGCTATTTTGTTTCTTTCTCCAAAGTGGTGACCCTGTTAACATGTGCTGCTGTTTATATAAGGTTGTTTCTTTGATGCTTTATAGCTAACGATCCATGCTTCATATGCTTTAGCTTCAATGTAATTAATTGCTCTTTGTTATGTGTACTTTGATGCCATGCTTTGATATTCCATGATATGGTTGCTGTTCATATAGTTATCAAGCTCCCAAAGTGCAACCCTGCTGTTTGTTGTCATATGCCCTGATTTTCACGAAGTCCCTAGACCAGCAGTATTTTCTTGCATTTTGCATGAGTTACAATTACTTGTTCCTGATGCTCATATACATGAAACTTTGTTTCCATGCCCTCCTTGTCATGCCTACTACAATTCCACATCATTTTGGTGCATGTTTGCATTCAGTAGCTTGTTGTTGCATTGCTCTGAAGTGTGCTCTCTAATGTTAACAGCATGTACCCGTAAATTGTGATGCTTGTATCTTTTTAACCGTAACTCCGTTTGGAGTGTTCTTCACATGTAACTTGACTAGAATTTCATGTACTTTGTGTTTATGCTATTTTTTTCTATTGTTAACCAACCTACAATATGGTTTAGGTCAGTACAGTGCCAAATGCTTTAATTGTCGTGGGGGTACTTAGTGTTATGCCATGTTTAGGGTGTTGCCTCACTTAAAATGACTAGCATAGGTAGTTTACATTATGCTTCACCTCTTGTCATGATTGTGTGATTTTCTATGATTGAGTGAGATTCCATGTTAACAACCTTTTCTCATGTTGTGTAGCTAAACAACTTCAACCATTCTAAATGTGCGGTATCGCCGTGTGTGACGAATACTGCACTTAACCTATTAGTAACCGCTCTCGACGATAGATGGGATACAGTGCGTTGCCTCGTGTTCCCTTCTTGATGTTGTTTGCTGATGATTGACTCGTAGTAATAGATGCTTGCTCGTCGATTGCCTTTTCCACTGTTTCCTTCTTGTGTGCTTCCGCGGCTACTTCGGAGATGATGCAAGCTTGCGATCGACAACACCTTCGGTTTCGTCTTCTCATCAGTTAAGGGGGAGCATATATCATGCTTATAACTTTAAACTCACTCGCGCCTAGGTGCAGGATAGAACGATTGCTTGATCCTACCACTTCATATTCATGCCTCTCAATCAAACCCAAACAACCATGTCCTCCACATCCCAGCAAACCTTGTTCGGCTATGTTACGATTGCTCGTTGCTCAGCCACTGATTAGTATGCATGCTAGGATGCTATCAACTGTTATCCTGTTACTCCTTGGATTGCGTTATCACACTATTATATATTTTTGTGGATGATATGATGATTATTATAATGTTGACTATACTCGACAAAGGATGGGAGGTCTAGGCTATCCTGCCCCGATGCTTTGTTCCATTCGAGTCACCAAGGTCCCGAGTTCCGGGTATTGTGTCTCTTGGCGAGCGTGCCTAACCGCGTGTGGGATTCTAGGAGGTCCCCTCTCCTTACCTACCTAGCTTGAAACATTTCTAGTGGTGGCCCAAGCTGATTTACCATTTGAAAACCGTGTGCGTAACTGGTCCGCAACCAGTGGATTTAAAACAAACTGAACCAGTGGGGTGGTATATGCTATTGGTCCACACTTGGCCGACGAGGGCCCGAGCATGGTATTTTCCACGGTAACCCAACCCCAGTTGAGACGGAAGAGACTAGGACGAGAGCGCGTCCGGCTCCTGAACTGGATGTCGACTCCCCGGGGGCCACCCAGATTTTTCCATTGTTAGTTAGAGGGATTATGACGTCTGACTCTCGGAACAACTCTTCAATGAGTGTCTTTAACGGGCCCGACTGAGAGAACCAACATACATGCAGAGCTTATAATGGGCAGTTGGTACACCCCTGCAGGGTTAAATCTTTTCGAGAAGCCGTGTCCACGGTTATGGACGAATTGCGACCTACTCCTTGTTCATAGACAACAATAACTGAGATAATTTTAATAACCTGGTCAACGCGTGTGTGCCTTGACTGCTTCTTCTTCGCTGGGATGCGAAGGGGAGGGTGATACGTCCAAAACGTATCTATAATTTCTGCTTGATCCATGCCTCTTTTGTGTGATATTGCTATGTTATTGATGAACTTCCATACACTTTTGATCATATTGGGACTAACCTATTAACTTAGTGCACCCAGTGCCAGTTCCTGTTTCCTGCTGTTTTTCTATTTCAGGTTTCCCCCATATTAAATGTGCTCCAAAAATTCGGGAAAAATCCAATAAAAAATCAGCGCTTCGGAACCTTCGGGAATCACCGAGGGGGGCCAGAGTGGAACCACCAGGGCCCCAGGCGCCCTCCCGGCGCGCCCTAGGGTGGGGCTGCGCCAGGGGCCCGCCTTGACCCCTGGTGGCCCCCCTGGCTGCCCCCATTCGCCCATCTATTCTCCGTGATGTGAAACCCCCGTGACGGGAACCCTTTTTCGCGATCTCTCCTCTGTTCCGCCGCCGCCGCGCTTCCAAGATCCGGAGCACCAGAAGACCTCTTCCTGGCACCCTGCCGGATGGAGGAACAACCTCCGGGAGCTTCTCCACCACCATGGATGCTTCCCGGATGAACCGTGAGTAGTCCACCTTGGACCATGGGTCTATGATCAGTAGCTATGTGATGTTCTCCTACCCTCTTTGTTCTTCATGGATTAGACCTCGTGAGCTTCCCTACATGATCGAGGCACATATGTAATCTTTCTGCTGTTGCTATGTTGAGTTTGCTGGGATCCGATGGATTATGAGACTATGTTCAGATTGTGTTTGAGTAATATGTTTGATTCTCCTCTTTTATATTTATGTTCTTGAGTAATTCTTGCATGTTATCCGTTGCTGTTTATTGTTTTGGCCAAGTAGTAGGTAGTGACTCCAAGAGGGAGCGTTATGCATGATTGTGGGTTCATGCCCCCCCCGATGACTAGCTTGAGTGACAAAAACATGAGTCTAGGGGATGTGATGTTGCCACAAGGGGAAAAACAACGGTGCTTGTACTTGTGGGTGCAAGGATTGTTTACTTTACGCAAAGTTATTTAATGCAGTTGTCTGTTGCTTTGAGGTTACACTTTCGGTGGGATTCGCAACTTAATACCAGCGAGATGTTCTGGATAGATATCTCAAGGTGGATGATTAGTAGGTAGATGCAGATGGATTTCGGTCTACTTGTCTTGGCGTACCGCCCATGCTTTTGAGCCTCTTCCTTTCTTTATAGCATAGTTAGCATTGGTTTGCGCACATAATCCTGTCAATTGCCCAGCTGTAATTTGTTTACCTCGCATAGCTTTTTTATCGTCTTTTGGGAGAGAGACATCACTAGTGAACATCATAGGACCCCGGTCCATATTTCCAATACTATTTACACCCACTATTTATTTACTGCTTTATTTTCTTTTCCGTAGCTATCACTATCATTATTATGTCGTGCGTTTGATCCTTTATAAACAACAAGGCCGGAGGGATTTAAAACCTCTCTGTATTCGTTGGGAGCAAAGTTATTTGCTGGGTGTGCAGGTCCAGGTAAAGTTAGCAACCTCGGTTGTGAACGGCTCCATTGTTCACTTTACCACCTACTTGTCGATCATGGAGTCCTACTTGTTCGATACTCAACCTTAGCATCTTTGCTAAGGGAAATTTGCTGCTATCTACATCTCAACCTTCCACTTTGGGTAACCAATGAGGGGGCGAGAAATCGTACCATCAAAAGCAATTTCTGGCGCCGTTGCCGGGGACTCCACTTTCAAGATAGGGGAGTTGCACATTATCTTTTATCTTTGCTTTTTAGTCTTGTTAGTTTACTTTTCAGTTTTTTCTTTAGTGTCCTTTATCAAAAATCAAAAAAATAGTTATCTTGCTTGCTGCTGCTATGGGTTCCTCCGAGAACACCAAGTTGTTTGACTTCACTAGTCATAACAACAGTGAATTTATCTGCACTCCTATTGCTACACCTTCCACTTCAGCACCTTCTTATGAGATTAAACCTTCTTTGCCGAACCTTGTTATGAAAGATCAATTCTCCGGTGCTGGAGATGATGCTGCTTTGCACTTAAATAATATTATTGAGCTCTGTGATATGCAAAAGTACAAAGAAGTAGATGGTGATATTGTTAAGCTTAAGATTTTTCCTTTCTCCTTGAGAGGAGGAGCTAAAATCTGGTTTCAATCCTTGCCTAGGAATAGCATGTATTCTTGGGATAAGTGCAAGGATGCTTTTATTGGGAAGTACTACCCCCCTGCTAAGATTATCCAATTGAGGAGTTATATTATGAATTTTAAGAAATTGGATAATGAACACGTTGCCCAAGCTTGGGAACGCATGAAATCTCTTGTTAAGAATTGCCCTATGCATGGTTTGACTACATGGATGGTTATCCAAACTTTTTATGCAGGCTTGAACTTTACCTTGCGGAACTTGCTAGATTCGGCCGCGGGATGAACGTTTATGTCAACAACGCTTGGTGCTGCCACAAAACTACTCGATGAGATGATGACCAACTATTCCCAATGGCACATCGAAAGAGCTCCAACAGGTAGGAAGGTAAACTCTGTCGAGGAGATCTCCTCCCTAAATGGAAAAGTTAGACTTGATTATGTCTCTTCTTACCAAGCAATCTCCTATTAATCCTCATGATGTTCCTTTAAGTAGAGGTGAACTTTATCTTTAGAAACAACTTTAATAACAATGCTTATAGGAGTAATTTTGGTAGCAATCCTAGAACGTTCCCCTCCAACAACTATGGGAACAACAACACTTATCCTAGCACCAAGAACTCCACTTCTGAATTAGAGAGTATGCTTAAAGACTTCATCACTACCCAAAAAGCCTTCAACAAGAGTGTAGAGGAAAAACTAGACAAATTAGATAATCTCTCGTCGAAGGTAGACAATTTAGCCCATGAAGTAGAATTGCTTAAAATTAGAACTTCTCCTCTTGAAGAGAGGAAGGTCACTCCTATGAACTCTATTCAAGTGCAAATTAATGAAAACATTAGGATGATGACTAAACTTAAAGAGAGATGGGCTAGAGAAAAGGAGGAAGAAGATAGAATTAAGAGCCTTCCTACATACCATACCATTGCTACTATCCAAGTGGTTGAGGATATCCAAACTCTTAGCACCGAATGCACCTCTAGTCCCATAGGACCTATTAATGGTGATGCTATGACCTCAACCGTAGAAGAAGAAACTCCTATGACTATAGAAGCTACCAAACAAGTGAGCCTAAAGTACACCACTACCACTTTAATTGATAGTAGTGACCTTGATTTTGATAATTGCACCCTTTCTGAAGTTATTCGTTTCCTTCACAAGATGTCTAGAGACCCCCACACTAGCACACTTAATCTTTCCTTCAAGGAGCATATCACTAATGCTCTCATTAAAGCTAGGGAGGATAAGCTTAGGGTAGAAGCCTCCATACCTAGAAAGCTAGAAGATGGTTGGGATCCTATGATTAAAATTAAGTTGAATAACTTTTCTTGCTATGCTTTATGTGATGTTGGAGCTAGTACCTCCGTTATGCCCAAAAGAATGTATGATATATTTGAATTGAAACCTTTTGATCCTTGTTCTTTTGGTGTTCGTCTTGTCGATTCTTCCGTAAAGAAACCTTTGGGGAAGATCGATGATGTTCTTATCATTGTCAATGTCAACTATGTTCCCGTTGATTTTACTATTATGGACATTGAATGTGAACCTTCTCGTCCAATTATTTTGGGACGTCCTTTTCTTCGCACCGTGGGAGCTGTTATTGATATGAAAGAAGGGATTATCAAATTCCAATTCCCTCTCAAGAAAGGGATGGAACACTTCCCTAGGAAAAAGATTAAGTTGCCTTTTGAGTCCGTCACACGGGCTAGTTATTTTCTTGAAAGGGATTGATCCTTTGTAAACAACAAGGCCGGAGGGATTGACAACCTCTCTGTACTCGTTGGGAGCAAAGTTATTTCCTGTGTGTGCAGGTCCAGGTAAAGTTAGCAACCTCGGTTGTGAAAGGCGCCATTGTTTACTTTACCACCTAGTTGTCGATCTTGGAGTCCTACTAGTTCGATACTCAACCTTAGCATCTTCGCTAAGGGAAATTTGCTGCTATCTACATCTCAACCTTCCACTTTGGGGAACCAACGAGGGGGCGAGAAATCGTACCATCAGAGGGAAAGGATAGGATAGGTGTTATGTTTGCGAAAGTAGATGATAGCAAGACTTGTTGGAGGCGATTCCTCATCGAATGCTTGGATCTCATCTTACCCTGAATAGAACATTAGCCACTCATATATTGCTAGTGCGGCTGCAACCTCACCACTACGCCCATCTTACCGTGAGAAGTTAGTTACAAGACTTGTTGATATAGAACACCCCTTATTTTCTCTTTTACGCACGTTATGCAAACGATCTTGGACTTCAGTGGAGCTCGACGACCCTTCTTCTGGAAACCTTCGCGGAGACTCGACGACGACTAGTTAGGCGGATCCTGGCTGAGAGCTTGGACCTGTGTGGTTACGGGAATGGTGTCTTTTACCTTTTCCACTAGGCATTTGATTGTAGTCTGTACTCAGACATGTATCTTCCGCTGATGTATTGTATTAAGGCAGTTGTATGCCGATTGTATGAGATGTTGTATCCTTGTAGCTCTAATGTTGTGATATCATGTTGGAAATCCGGGGCATATGGCATTGTCATATGTCGCGGTGACACCGATATGTGCTTCGTCCCCGGATCTGGATGGAAACATCTAGATCTGGAATAGTGCCGCGTATAGGGCCTGACCACTTGGTATCAGAGGCTTACCGATCGTAGGATCCCTTTCTGGTCGAAGTCGAGTCTAGAAGAAAAACTATTTTGTAGTTACTAAGTGAGTTATCGGAGAGTAGGAATCTTTTTACTCCTTACCCTTGCTCTAGTCAGGAAATGTGACGTAAGTGTTTTATTCTCGTCTTATCCCCTTCAAACTCTAGGATCTCGAGTGTGTGTAGTATCGAAATTGTTACAATGCCTTGCTTGCAGCGTATTGTCTCGATTCCGATCTCAGGTTGGGAATTCCTGTAGTACCTTTAGTTCTTCCGACTCTCGGTAAACATCTTGGTCATCTGTTCACTTCAGTCCTCTTTCCCAGTATCCTCACGATTTACATGAGAATGCTTCCGTTGATTGTCTCTTTGGACAATTGTTCTTCCTCTTTATCTCCCGACGGTTTCGTTTTCCGACGTTGCCGTCTCTCTGCGGAAATTTATCTCGACGGAAGTTCGTCGTCGACATGGATCAGAGTCCCTTGTTGGTGGTGTTGATAATCGTCGACTCTCTTTTCTCTCCCCTCGTCTCCCCCGGATCATCCAATATCTCGGGACGAGATCCTTTTTTGGTGGTGGTGTATTATAACAGCCCGGGATTTTCACCCAAATAAAGAAAAATTGTTTGTTCGCTTCATTTTGTCGATTGATAGGATTGTTTGTAGTATTTGCTTCACCGGTTTATTAATCGGCGATTATATTTCCCCCCTCTTTCTCGTATCGAATGCGTGACCGAACCTTTCCACCATGGCACACGACCTTTGCGACACCGGGGGTTCACCCGAGCACCGTCGCAAACGGCACAAGACTAGCCATCGCCATCGGAACGAAAACCCCATTTATTTAATAAATGGTTATTTTATTGCGTGCCGGAAATATGTTCTCGAAACGTTACCTAAGTAAGGTAGAATCAATTGGCTCGACGCGCTGAGAGTGCGGTTCGAGATTTCGTCCGAATCGGAGGTCGTATGAACTCCCGGCGGCCAGAAACATGGAGTATCGGACGAGCGCGAGAGAGACCGGGGGCATTTGCGTAAACCCGCCAACCAGGCCAGCCTATATAAAGACCACCACTCTCCCCTAGCCCTTCTAGGGTTCCTCCCCTTGGAAAATTGCAGCCATCCCCCTCACAAAACTCAAATATGCCCAATAGCCCCCAAAAATCAAAACCCTAGCTCTCCTTCAGATCTGGACCGTCAGATCTGAGATCTGGTGGCCCAGATCTTGCCACGTAGCCCCCAGGAGCTCCCCACTGGAACCGGGCCCCGCAGGGCGCCGCCAGCCCGCCGCGGGCCGAACCGAGCCGTGCCAAGCCGCCGCCCCAACTCCGGAAAGGCCACGGCGAGGCCGCCGGCCGCCGCCCCTGCCGGTGAGCACCCTTGCGCGCCTCCCTTCTCATCTTCTCCTCAACCCCCTTCCCTATCCTCTGCAGGCGCTGGCGCCGCCGCGCCATGGCCGACCGAGCTCCGAGCTCGGGCCATCACGCCCCACCGTCCGAGGCCACCGCCGGCGGCAGATCCTGCCGGATCCGGCCCCGCTGCTCCCGTTCCGCCTCCTCCCGTCCATCCTCCTCACCGCGCGGCCCTACTCCGGCGAGGCCCCCGAGGGAGCACGCCAGCCACCGGGGGCTGACGACCTCCTGCGCGGGATCAAGCCGGCCAGAGGCAACCGCCGCCGTGGGCCAGCAACCTACTCCAGCACGGCCCGAGGCCACTTCACGCTCACAGCGAGAGTTGCTTATCCGCTGCCCACCCTGCACAGCGAGGCCCTCTTTCTTTTTTTTCTTTATTTCGTTACCTGTTTTGTTTCCTAAGTCTGAGATATATTGTGTGCTTTTCTGTTTTGCGCGTAGTATTGAGAATGAACCGTAGCCCAGATGAATTTGCGCCCAACATGAAAAGTGCTGAGTTTTGTGTGATCTACCTTTGGTCTTTAGAAAGTTAATCCATTTGAGGCCGTCTAGTTGATGTAAATTACCGTTGAAGTGTGCACCAGAATGTTTACTGCTGTTGTTGTTATTTTCTTGCAGCTTTGGTTGGTGATGGTATCACATCCATGAGGCCTATGCTATTGATTCTTTCTTGTATGTGTTAAGCATCATGTGCACTTAATTTAGATGCATTCCTTTTTAATGTTTGCCTGCTGTAGCTATTTTGTTTCTTGCTCCAAAGTGATGACCCTGTTAACATGTGTTGTTGTTTATATAAGGTTGTTACTTTGATGCCTTATAGCTAATGATCCATGCTTCATATGCTTTAGCTCCAATGTAATTAATTTCTCTTTGTTATGTGTACTTTGATGCCATGCTTTGATATGCCATGATATGGTTTTTGTTCATATAGTTATCAAGCTCCCAAAGTGCAACCCTGCTATTTGCTGTCATATGCCCTGATTTTCACGAAGTCCCTAGACCAGTAGTATTTTCTTGCATTTTTCATGAGTTACAATTACTTGTTCCTGATGCTCATATACATGAAACTTTGTTGCCATGCCCTGCTTGTCATGCCTAATGCAATTCCACATCATTTTGGTGCATGTTTGCATTCATTAGCTTGTTGTTGCATTGCTCTAAAGTGTGCTCCCTAATGTCAACAGCATGTACCCGTAAATTATGATGCTTGTATCTTTTCAACCGTAACTCCGTTTGGAGTGTTCTTCACATGTAACTTGACTAGAATTTCATGTACTTTGTGTTTATTCTATTTTTTGCTGTTGTTAACCAACCTTCAATATGGTTTAGGGCAGAACAGTACCAAATTCTTTAATTGTCTTGGGGTACTTAGTGTTATGCCATGTTTAGGGTGTTGCCTCACTTAAAATGACTAGCATAGGTAGTTTACATTATACTTCACCTCTTGTCATGATTGTGTGATATGCTATGATTGAGTGAGATGCCATGTTAACAACCTTTTCTCATGTTGTGTACCTAAACAACTTGAACCATTCTAAATGTGCGGTATCGTCGTGTGTGACGAATACTCCACTTAACCTGTTAGTAACCGCTCTCGACGATAGATGCGATACAGTGTGTTGTCTCGTGTTCCCTTCTTGATGTTGTTTGCTAATGATTGCCTCGTAGTAATAGATGCTTTCTCGTCGATTGCCTTTTCCAGTGTTTCCTTCTTGTGTGCTTCCGCGGTTACTCTTGGAGACGATGCGAGCTTGCGATCGACTACACCTTCGGTTTCGTCTTCTCATCAGGTAAGGGGGAGCATATATCATCCTTATAACTTTCAGCTCACTCGCGCCTAGGTGTAGAATAGAAAGATTGCTTGATCCTACCACTTCATATTCATGCCTCTCCATCAAACCCAAACAACCATGTCCTCAACATCCCAGCAAACCTTGGTCGATTATGTTAATATTGCTCGCTGCTCAGCCACTGATTAGTATGCATGCTAGGATGCTATCAACTGTTATCCTGTTACTCCTTGGATTGGGTTATCACACAATTATATATTTTTGTGGATGATATGATTATTATATTAATGTTGACTATACTCTACGAAGGATGGGAGGTCTAGGCTATCCCGCCCCGATGCTTTGTTCCATTTGAGTCACCTAGGTCCCGAGTTCCGGGTATTGTGTCTCTTGGCGAGCGTGCCTAACCGCGTGTGGGATTCTATGGGGTCCCCTCTTCTTACCTACCTAGCTTCAAACATTTCTAGTGGTGGCCCAAGCTGATTTACCATTTGAAAACCATGTGCGTAACTAGTCTGCAGCCAGTGGATTTAAAACAAACCGAACCAGTGGGTTGGTATATCCTATTGGTGCACATTTGGCCGGCGGGCCCGGGCATGGTATTTTCCACGGTAACCCAAACCCAGTTGAGACGGAAGAGACCAGGACAAGAGCGCGGCCGGCTCCTGAACTGGATGTCGACTCCCCGGGGGCCACCCGGATTTGTTCGTTGTTAGTTAGAGGGATTATGACGTCTGACTCTCGGAACAACTCTTTAATGAGTGTCTTTAACATGCCCGACTGAGAGTACCAGCGTACATGCGGAGCTTATAATGGGGAGTTGGTACACCCCTGTAGGGTTAAATCTTTTCGAGAATCCGTTTCCATGGTTATGGACGACTTGTGAACTACCCCTTGTTCATAGACAACAACAACTGAGATAATTTTAATAACCTGGTCAACGTGTGTGTTCCTTAACTGCTTCTTCTTCGCTGGGATGCGAAGGGGAGGACAAGGATAGGATAGGTGTTATGTTTGCGTAAGTAGATGATAGCAAGACTTGTTGGAGGCGATTCCTCATCGAATGCTTGGATCTCATCTTACTCTGAATAGAACGTTAGCCACTCATATATTACTAGTGCGGCTGGAACCTCACCAGTACTCCCATCTTACTGTGAGAAGTTAGTTACAAGACTTATTGATATAACTCACCCCTTCTTTTCTCTTTTACGCACGTTATGCAAATAATCTTGGACTTCAGTGGAGCTCAAGGAGCCGTCTTCTGGACGCCTTCGCGGAGACTCGACGACGACTAGTTTGGCGGATCCCGGCGGAGAGCCTGGACCCGTGTGGTTACAAGAATGGTGTCTTTTACCTTTGCCACTAGGCATTTGATTGTAGTCTGTACTCAGACATGTATGTTCCGCTAATGTATTGTTTTAAGGCAGATGTATGCCGATTGTATGAGATGTTGTATCCTTGTAGCTGTAATGTTGTGATATCATTTTGGAAATCCGGGGCATATGGCATTGTCATATGTCGCAGTGGGACCGATATGTGCTTTGTCCCCGGATCTGGATGGAAATATCTAGATATGGAACAGTACCGCATATAGGGCCTTACAATTTCATAATATTGTTCAAGAATGTTGGAACTCTATTGTTCCTAGTGGAAACACTGCTAAGGATAACACAACTAGATTCAAAAATCTTAGACATGGGCTTAAAATATGCAGTAGAAAGCTATCTAAGCTGAATACTACCATTTCAAATTGCAGATTTGTGCTGACTATGATGGATGGTATTGAAAAACAGAGGAAATTAACCCTGACTGAATCAAATTTCAGAAGAATTCTGAAGATGTACACATTGAAATTACTGGAAGCCAAGAGAATCTATTGGAAAAGCAGATTTTAAAAGGAAAACTTTCCTGAATGGAGTTGAAAATACAAAGCTTTTTCCATGCTATGGCTACCATCAATTACGGGAAATAAATATATCACCAGTTAATCAAATGCCAATGGAGACCTTGTGAGCTCACATGATCAAAAAGTTGTTGTTATTTGGAGTTCTTATAAATATAGACTCGGTACCTCTATTGACCCCATCATGGAATTCAATCTCACATAAATTATTGAGCAACACAATCTGATTCATCTTGATGAGCCTTTTTCCATGGATGAAATGGATACTGTGATGAAAGAATTCCCAATTAACAAAGCCCCTGGGTCTGATGGATTTAATGGAAAATTTCTTAAAAAATCTTGGCCCATTGTCAAAGAGGATTTCTATACCATGATATGTGATTTTATTGAAGGAAATATGGAGATCCATAGCATAAACAATGCTTATATCACATTGATCCCTAAGAAGCAATCTCCTCTACACATGAATGATTTCAGACCCATCTCACTGGTCAGCCTTCCTTTAAAATTTGTCACCAAGCTCATGGCCAACATACTACAGAGAGATATCATTCCTATACTTCATCGAAACCAGTATGGATTCATCAAGGGGAAAAACATTGAAGACTAATTTGGGTTTGCATTTGAATATCTACATATTTTTCACAAATCCAAGAAACCTATCATCATTCTCAAACTTTACTTTGATAAAGCATTTGATAAAATGGAATATAATTCAATTGCTTCCATGCTCAAGACTAAAGGGTTTGGACCAAGGTGGATAAAATGGGTGAATAAAATACTTAAGTCTGCATCTACATCTGTCCTACTCAATGGTGTGGCTGGCAAAAATATAAAATGCAAGAGAGATGTTAGACAAGGTGATCCACTTTCACCTTTATTATATGTTCTCATAGCTGATCTACTCCAATCAATAGTTCATTATGTCTGGCAAAATGGGGAAATCAATTTACCCATTGAAAATGATTATGGGATGAAATATCCTATATTCCAATATGCCGATGACACACTCATGATCATGCCAGCAGAAGTTGAGCAAATTATGCACCTCAAAACTTTATTGCAATCTTTCAGAAGATCTACTAAACCGTTTATAAACTATGCCAAGTCATCATTGGTCCCTATTAATATTGAGAATGATCATGCCATGCAACTTGCTGAAGAATTTGGATGTCATGTTGAAAGTCTACCATTTACCTATTTGGGTCTACCTCTTGGTACTACCAAGCCATCTGTGCAGGATCTCATGCCTGTTATTGAAAAAATTGATAAAAGATTATCTAGAGTTTCCAATTTACTCAACTATGTTGGAAGACTTACATATGTAAACACATCTGTTATTCCATCCATGCCCATATTTAGTATGTGCACATTCAAGGCCCATTATACTATTTGGGATCATGTGAACAAGGTGTTGTGAATGTGCCCTAGAGGCAAATAATAAAGTATGTTTATTGGCATATTCCATTAGTTCATAATAAGTTGTATACTATGCTATAACTGTATTAAGCGTAAACATTAATACACATGTGGTATACAAAAAACTAGGTCCCTAGTTAACTCTAGTTTACTAGTCCACTGGGAAATTGATGATCAAAGTTTCCTGATCATGAGACAAATACATTTGTTGAAAATGGCTCATGTCATTGGGATAATGATATGAAGGACATACACCCACCTATAGTGTTGCAATGTGATGCAGTCACATAGTTCAACATTGCGATAACTTAATAACGTAGTGACCCGATCCTTAGACCGTGATGATCATACATAATTGTTATCTACCAAGATGCTTTGAGTACATTAACCGTTACACTGAAATATGGTAACCATAAAGGTGTATCTTGGGTATTCCGAAGTAGATATGTTGAGGAGTATGGAAAGAGATCAAAACTGGATTTGTCCATCCGAGTGACGGATAGGTACTCTGGGCCCACTCGGTGATATTACATCATAAAGATTGCAATCATGTGACTAGGTCACAGGGTTGTAATATCACAGGACGAGTAAATATGTTTGTCCATAACGAGGATGAAATAGGTATATAGGATATCGACGATCAAACCTCGTACAAACAAAGTACCGTATGACAAAGGGATCTGGACTCAACGTTAACGATTCAACGATGAAGTTAATTTGATGGAAGCTCAGGGGCCATGAAGTATTGTAACCAGATCCCACATGATGGTCACTGATCAGAGAGTGTCTGATCATGTCCTTTATTTCCCGAGCCATAGGGTGTCACGCTTAAGGGTATTCGACGCATTAAGGATAGAGGCCAGAAATGGTTCTGTAGATTTTGAATTGTTCAAAATATTATTTAAATATGTTTTAGTATTTAATTAATGAATTAAATATTAAAACTCTGATTTAAATAATTAAATAATGAATTAAAAGGCACATGGGCCTCATATGGCCCATTAGGGGATGAGGGAGTCTCCCCCTTGGGCCACGGCGCCAAAAGGAGGGGCCCAACCCCCTTAGGTCGGCGCACCAACCCCCCTTGGGTGTTTACTCCCACCTCGGGGAGGGAGGTGTGCACCCCTCCTTAGCCTATATAAGGAGGGGTCCCCTTGTTTGGAGTCTGCACTAGGTTGGGGGAATGCTCCACCATATGCACACCGTCGTGCTGATGGAATCGGGATCCGAATCAATCTTCTTTTTGCTGCTCGCCTGGTTCGGAGCCCGGAAGGAACGTCGGGTACACCGTATGCGTGTAGTCCCACAAGGTGCTACACTTGTGGTACTCAATCATCGCCGAGGCCGTGTCGTGACTTCTTCACCGACAACGTTCCAACGGGGACATAATCCCTTCATCGGTCTACAAGGACCGGGTGACCTCAGGAGTAACCGTGGATCTTCACGGCATTGAGGATTGCCGAATGCGACTACATCAACCACGTTCACACTGGAATGTTTCCCGCTTAATGGACTACATACTGGTATGTGACCAATTCCCTCTGTTACTTGCATCAGCATAGCATAGGTCTTGGGTTTGGGCTTTGTAGGTTATGAAAAATTATTGTCTTCCGCCTTGAGCCCCAACAGTGGTATCATGAGCATGGCTATGCGTAGATGTATTGTACGGATAGAACACATCTATTATGTGGGCATCAATTCTCCAATTGTTACTGACGAGGGGGTGACCCCACGACTCCTACGGACGAGCCTACCTGGTGTCCATGAAGGCAGAAAGCCCATGAAGATGCAGCCTCGGCCCGCTAGTTGGCACCGACGTAGGAGTCCGCGACTCACAAGGAAGGTGCGAAGACATGCCGTACGGAGCAAGCTAGGGTTAGAAAAGCTTACCTGTAAACGTAGATGAACTCCCCGAGACCTGGCCCAGTATATAAGGGCTAGGAGGGGCGACGCCAAAGACATCTAATATCACCTGTAACCCTAGCCTTGAGCGCTCCAGCCTTGGCCTCCACTGTAATCGCATCTCCCCCATCAATAATATCGAGCAGGAGAAAGCCTTCCTGTTTGCCGACGAGCTATCGTCCAACCTGTGCATCTCATGACTAACCCAGGGTCCCTGACCATGGGATTTTCCGGGGTTGATCCCCGTCAATTGGCGCCGTCTGTGGGAACCGCGCAGGTTGGGAACGCGATCTCGGCGGCCTCATCATCATCAGCACTCATCGACTCGATGGCTCCGGCAAGATCCAACCTGTTCGAGTCCCTCGGATTCATGGCCCACCTCCCGGCCCTCAAGCCAGTTTTCACCAATCTACACTCCGGCGTTAATCTGATCTTCGGAGCGTATCAGATCTACATCAACCATTGGGGTACCCTTCGCCTCATCAACGGCACCCATGCGCCCACGGAAACACCTACAGCAACGACCGTAGTAGACGCCGCTCGCACGGCCAACCTATCTGGCGGTCGTAGCTACCCACCCAACTCATGGCTCCACGCCACTCATGACCGCCCGAGCGAAGTCCCAACATGGAGAAGCACGATCGCACGTATCAGCAAGGAGACGGCAAGGACACAATCGCAGGTGTTCATGGTTGAAGTTGGCGCATCAGCATCAGGCAACAACGGGCGAGTCGACGACCCGAGCACTCGTCAAGACACCCCAACCACCAACAGGGCGGCAGGTCCCGGAAGCACCAGTCAGATGGTCGGACAGCTAGGAGAACCGGGGACCATACCAAAGAAAGTCCCGGTGGAACAAGGGCCCAGCGATCAAAAAAGCAGTCAGCCGCTAAGCAGCAAACAGCAAGCGCCCCGCCAAGGCAGCCAACCATCATGGAGCAGGCAGCAAACCCTGGTTGCAGCGGCGGGCGGACCACCCAAAGTAAAAATATACTTGTCCAAGGAATCAATGGCAATGGTAAAGGAAGCAGTCGCCCACGGCAGGTTACTACCATCAGATGCCTCAAGAGATGAGCTAAGGGCATACAACAAGTTAGCGGGTGATTTAACCCAGCAGACGAGACAATGGCGCCTAGCCATGGAGAAGCAAGCAAAAGCAGAACCCGAAAGGAAAAGCAGTCGCAGACAATCTCCCAGAAGTGACTCGCCAGGCCACGACTCCCCCATTCGCAACAGATTGAAACTCAACAACCTGAGGAAGACAGAAAGGGCGAGAGTAGTGCGAAAACTGGAAGATGACTTCGGATCAGAGGAGGACGACGACGAAGAGGAGCCCCTCACTCCGGCAGAAGCACTCATAAGCGCCCAGGACTACCTGTCCCGTGCCCAGAAAAGCAGAAAGGGAAAAACCGATCGCTACACTTCCATAGCTTTGCAGATAATGAAGGACGCCATCGACGCCTCGGTACCCAAGAAATCCAGCGCAAAGCGGCAGACTCGCAAGCGAACACCAGATAGGGACCCCAGTTCACCGGACGACGACGACGACGACGACAACAATGACGACAGGCGCAGGCGCCCCGACAAGTACAAGAAACACGACAGCGACGACAACAACAGGCGCCGCAGCACTCGGCGAGATGCACGAAACGACATCACGCAGAACAGAGTCCACCAAAGCAGGCGAAGACGCGCAGCACGCGAGGAGTACTCGGATGAAGAGGCTTCCGACGAGGAAATCGAGCCATGTGGAGCACTCTGCTTCACACGTGCCATACATGAGACGCGTATGCCAAACGGGTTCAAACTGAACTCCACGACACTAAAATACAACGGACTCGAGGAGCCGGAGGCATGGCTCGACGACTACCTAACGGCAGTCAAGTTTCAAAGAGGAACCAACGTCACGACAATGCAGTACGTGCAGCTCATGCTCGAGAGCTCCGCTCGATATTGGCTGAAAAATCTTTGGTGCGGATCTATCAGCTCTTGGAGCCAGTTCCGAGGAGCCTTCATAGAAAACTTCAAATCCACATACAAGCGACCAGCCTCACTCGAGGAGCTGCGGGCATGCAAACAAGGAACAAGGGAGGCCCTGCGACCATACATCCAGCGATGGACGATACTCAAGAATTCAGCGGAAGACATCTCGGACGAAAGTGCGATTGACGCATTCAGGCGAGGTCTTCAGCGCGTTGAATTCAAGGAGCAGCTCCGACAGATGAAAGTCCGCACACTCGCACGGCTGTTAGAACTAGCCAACAGCTGGGCAGACGGAGAAGACTCCGTTCGTAATGAAACAGAAACCCACACTGCACGATCAGAGCACGACTACGACTACAACGGAGATAGAGGAGACGACAGAAGAAGAAAGCGACCCAGACGGAACTTCTACAACGACAGAGGACCTGACATGGTCGCCGCCGGTTTCTCGGACGATCGGAACGGCAGGCACCGCGATGACAACAGACCACAGCGACGAGACAACCTAGAAGACGAGCCCCAGGCACAGAGACAAGAATGGAGGACAAGGCAGCCACGTGACGGCACTCGCGCATTCCGCTCCGCCAAAGAACAACTCGACGGACCGTGCTCTATACACGGATTCAGAAACGAGCGAGGAGAGCTCAGATCATCCCACACCCTCAGGAATTGCAGAAGCTTCAACGAGTTGGCCGAGGAGAAAAGCCGCTCCGCGGTCGCAACAGCACGACCACTCACGAGCATAGCAGTTGGGCCAGTCGCCCACGATGCGCCACCAGCCCCCCCTCTGCGAAAAAGACAGGTGGCCGTCATCCAGCAATGGCAAAGGACACCGGAAGAAGAAAACCAGTACCCAGAAGCCCACGGGAGGATCTAGATGATATAAGAAGGCAGACCTTCCAACAGGCAGTAGAAACAAGTTACCAGACAAGTCTTCCTAGCAACCTCCGTACACCCGGCCGTCCCAGAGTACCTGCGTGGGTTGGAGACAGAAATCTCCTTCTCCCGGGACGACCACCCGCCAGTCGTTCCCCATCCAGGGCACGCCGCGCTAGTACTCGAAGCTAGAATCGGAAATTACGACATGTCGCGAGTATTCATGGACGGCGGCAGCGGGATCAACATCATCTTCACCCGAACACTCGACGACATGCTCATCCAAAACAACGCACTCAATTCCTCAGGCACAACCTTCCATGGGATCGTACCAGGAAAAGCAGTCTACCCCCTCGGAAGGATAAGCCTAGAGGTAGTCTTTGGGAAGGGGGAAACTTCCGCAAGGAAACACTTGACTTTGAAGTGGTCGACTGGAAGTCGCAATACCACGCAATCCTCGGGCGACCAGCTTTCGCTCGCTTCATGGCCGTACCCCACTACGGCTACCTCTAGCTGAAGATGCCAGGCCCAAATGGGGTCATCACAATCAGCGGCAGTTTCGTCAGATCCGACCGCGGCGACAAAGAATTCCACAAAATAGCAGAAGCATTCGTAGCCCACCAAGGCAGCAGGACCACGGGACTCGCAGAAGAAGCGCTCCCATAAACGGAAAGGAACATCGCCCGAGGAAAACCGGCACTGGAAGACAAAGCTACCAGGCCCTTAAAGGACACTACATCATCGCTCTAAGAAAAAGGGACGTGTCCTCAACAGAGCCCTCCTACTCTTTGTAAGGGACAACAGGAAAGATATTACATAAATATTTTTCCCCAAAATTTCTTGGCACTCGGGGGCTCGCCGAAGCAGCCACCCCCCGAGGCGTCTTCCGCAAACGCGGCACATTAACTTGGCACTCGGGGGCTCACCAAAGCAGCAACCCCCCGAGGCTTCATCTGCAATCGCGACACATTAACTTGGCACTCGGGGGCTCGTCAAAGCAGCCACCCCCCGAGGCGTCCTCCGCAATCGCGGCACATTAACTTGGAACTCGGGGGCTCGCCGAAACAGCCACCCCCCGAGGCGTCTTCCACAAACGCGGCACATTAACTTGGCACTCGGGGGCTCGCCGAAGGAGCCACCCCCCGAGGCGTCTTCCGCAATCGCGGCACATTAACTTGGCACTCGGGGGCTTGCCGAAGCTGCCACCCTCCGAGACGTCCTCCGCAACCGCGGCACATTAACTTGGCACTCGGGGGCTCACCGAAGTACCCACCCCCCGAGGCGCCCCCCGCAACTACAAATGCAGACGACCCTCGAAGACAGCATATATACAACCAAGAAGCAGCGCAAAAATAAAACTCACCATCCATAGCAGATAAGGCATCCTGGAAAAAATCATGGGCCCGTTGCCAACGCTCAGCATCAAGAATCAAACGCTCACAGTGCTGGAAAACAGGCTGCAAGAACCACGCAATCAGGTGTTAATTAAAGACAAGAATACAAGCAACTCCAAACTGTTACTTCTAGCCTCGGGGGCTACTCCCATCGGGAGCACAGGCGCGCCCCCGATGTTAAATCAACACAGACACGAATCATCTTACCAGCTTGGAGACATGGTCGAAAGCACAGGCCTTGTCTTCAATCGCCAGATCAAGACGACCAAAGTACGGAGGACCAAGTTCAGTCAGCCTAGGCTCATCACCAGGCGCCGCAGAAGAAGGTACACCAGGAACTACACCCGCAGTCGAAACGACAGGAGTCGTCGCCGGCCCAGATTGGTCAGCGGCAGCCGAGAGGTCCTCAAGATGCTTGGCTGCCGCCCCAGAACTCGTCGACTTCAGATCAGTAGCAGCTGCGCTGGTTCACGAAGCAGCCGGAGCAGGCGCAACACTACAAAATAAAGCATTATCAGACGCAAGAACAAGGAAAAAGGAACGGGCACAAATCCAGCAGACTCTTACCCGACACGCGCAGCACGAGGACGCCCCAGCCTCCCAAGCCTGGCCCTCTTGGGAGGAGGAGCCGGAGCAGCAGCCGAAGGGGAAGGCACATCAACAGGAGCAGCAGGAGGGACTTCATCACCTAGCGCAGCATGATCTTCAGCATCCAAAGGGCGCGAGCGCTTCACACGAAAAGGAATCGAGTCTTCACTATCTCCAGTCTCCACAAGCACAATCTCAGCATTAACAGCCGGCGCAGCATTATCAGCTGCAGAAGCATCAGGCTCTTCAAGAATATCGGCATCCTCCGGCTGCGGAGGATTACACGGCTTCGGAGCATGACCCTTCAAGGCAATCAATGTGAAACAACAAAACAAAACTAGGTACTCGTCTAGGCAAATGAATGAACACGGGGACCAACTGGCGGCGGAGAATGACCAGAAGCATATGGACGGACAAGATGCATTTCAGAAATACTCAAGCACTTGGTCACTTGCTGGATACGAGCCAGCAAGGCATCAGGTTCTAGCTCTTCAGGGGAGCATCTCGTCGATTCACCGAGTCCCTTGTACTGCCACATAGGGTGAGCTTGATGTTGCAACGGTTGAACCCGCCTCCCCACAAAAACAGAGATAAGCTGACCACCAGTCAAGTTACCCTTCAACACAGAAATCCTCTCCAAAAACGGAGTCAGCTCGGACGACTCCACCTCGGTCAAAGAATTAGACCACGAAGGTTGTCTGGCCACCCCCGTACCCGGATTGAAAGAAGGAAGACCAAATTGCTGACCAACAACGAAGCGATCCTTCAGATAAAACCAGCCTCTTCGCCAGCCACTAACGGAATTGATGTTCTCCAAGTCAAAATATGAATGTTTATCCCCAATGGAGATACCTACTCGACCCACGGCGTACTCACAGTTCGTCCTTTTTACATTAAAAAGGCGCCTCCAAAGTCCCCAATGGGGGTAAATCCCCAGGAAGGCCTCGCAAAGAGTGATGAAACACGCAATGTGCAAAATCCCATTGGGAGTCAGATCATGCAACTGGAGCCGATAGGAATACAGCAAGCCCCGAACGAAAGGATGCAGCGGAAGAGCAAACCCACGGTGGCAGAAAGCCTGGAAGCATACCCGCTTGTCCGCCGCCGGCGCTGGAATCGATTCATCACCAGGAAGACGGACATCGCCCGCCACCACCATGCCATCAGCAACCAGCGCATCTTGATCTCCAGCCCCGAACATGGACCACTCCCACTTACCGGACATCTTGGACGATTCGACAGCAGCACGGGGGCGCTTGGACATAGATCCCACAGTAGCACGCAGAAGAGAAAAGACGAAGGCTCAGGAACACAAAGGAAGCAGAGAAAGAGGAGGAAGGCAATGGCTGGGTAAAGCATACAATTTACCCAGCCACATGGTATTTAACTCCAAGGGCCTAGCAAGACGGGCCACCATGCAACCTTTTTTGCCCAGTAAAACGTGGCACGACCCAATACAGAGGCGAAAAGTATGGAAAATCCAATCGGCGCAGTAACAACACCGCCCACTACGCGCGCAAAAAGAGGACCATGATCGCGCGGCACGAAAATTTCGGCGGGACATCGCCAAGTCATTTCCCACGACAGACCGCAGCGGTCAAAACATTGCAGAAGACCACGCCAACGTCATATCACAGCAAGGCGTACTGAGTACGCCATCAAGGCCCTCAGATTCCATCTCTCAGATCTTTTTCCCAATGAAGAAAAAATACCTTACTCCCATCGGGAGAGTACATCATAAGAGTCCCAGGTGCTCCCTCACCTAAAGGTCAGCCATGTGCTCGAGTGACCACTCGCAATTATGAGAGTCTCGGGTGCTCCCTCAACCCGACGTAAGACAAAAATGCACTCGCCAAGACCATATGGCGCTAAGAGTCTCAGGTGCTCCCTCACCTCAAGAGCCGAAACGGCATTCGAGTGATTACTCGCGAAAAAACCCCGACTGAGCACTCGAAACAAAGCTCCTCGGGTGAATGAGTGAACAGCTCGCTTGATGTTTTTTTCCAAGTGGGTGCAATGCTATAAGGCTCCATGCCTCAAAAACACACATTCCTGGAAGATGATACACTGTGCCCAGATGCCACGCAAGATTAGCTTGTAGGTAAGACCCCGCTGCAAAGTACGGCCGGGCTGGGACTTGCCGAAGAGCGATTTTATCAGAACCCTAATTTAGGTTTGTGCTTTTCCAAGCTAGCATTTTTGCATCTTGAAAAAAATTGCAAAAGAAAAGGAAATGGGGAAAAGAAAAGCCCTAAATGAATTAAATAAAAAGGCCAGAAATAAATCTTTTTCCAAAACTCTTTTGGATATGTTGAAAAATCCTAAAAAGGAGTGGGATCATTTTAAAAGTGATTTGGGATTAATCCCATGCTCATATATTTTTCAATAATCCAAATAGTGGCTTGGAAATTAAATCAATTGCCTATTTGAATTGAGATTCGAATAAATTGAATTTCAAAAATTCCCAAAACTTGGGGTTGAGTAGTACTAAGTCACTTGGAGTTTATAAAAATAATTGGGGATTTTATAAAATGCCCTGGTTATTTTTTTAAATGGGCAAACAAATAACAGAATCAATAAAAAAGAAAAAAAACAGAAGGAAAGTAAACTTACCTTACCTGAGGCCCACCTGGCCTTTGGCTTGGCCCAGCCCAGCCGCACCCCCCTTGTCTTCTTCCTCCTTGCCAGAAGGAGCGCTAGACGCGCCGTGCACTACGCATGGACGCCAGCTCCTGCTCCTGGCCACGCAGGGCCTCCCCTTCCTCTATCTTCTCACGTTGGAGACGCTGGAGAAGCCCATCTTCACTTTCCCCCTCTCTCTAGCCTGTTCCCCTCCGTTTCCGCGCGCAACCGCAGCACACCGCCGGCCACCGTAGTGCACCGCCGTGGCCAACGACGACGAGGGAATCCTCCTTCGTGTCCAAACGCTACGCAGACGTCATCCTCGTCGAACCCTGAGCGGAATCGAGCTCCGAAGCACAGGAGACGTCGCCCCCTTCTCCAGTTTTCCGCCGGCCGCCGACGACCCCCAAGACGAATTCGCTGCCGTACTGCTTCCCCCGCTCCCTACGTCCCCTCCATCGTCTCTGGTGAGCTCCCAGCTCCATTCCCCCCCCCCATCCGTGATTCTCCCCGTGCCCGCTGTGTTGGTCTCGCCGTATCCAGACTCCGACCGCCGCCTCCGTCGTCAAAGCCGAGGCCCCGAGCGCCCCCTTGACCCCTGCCTAGCCCGAGCAGCTGCGCGGCAACGAGAGCTTCCTCCCCGTGCCCCCTTTCCCTCTCCCGTGCCCGAATCCCTCTCTCCGGCGAAGCTCCGGCGAGTACAGAGCTCACCGGCGACGTCCTGGCCATTAAGGCCCTAATGACCTTGCTAAATCCCCCCCCAGGCCCAGTGACATGTGGGGCAAAGCCTCTAACTAATTTGAGTAAGTTAAATAACCCCTGGCTTAACCCACTGACACTGACTCGTGGGCCCCTTTTGACAGTTTTGACCAGTCAACCCCCTGACGTCATGCTGAAATTCCAGAAAATAAGCAAAACTTTGAAATTGAATAACTTTTAAACCGTAACTCCAAATTCAAAGTGTAATATATGAAAAATTATCAGGAGAAAATTCTCTATCCAAATAACCATGTTTGAAATGTTTACAATAAGGGATCAGTAGCATTTTTCTATTTGGCTCTTTTGTATTAAATCAAATAAATTACAATGCTCATTTGAAATTCAACCAATGCAATGCAAAGGTGATCACTTACACTTCAGAAGCTTTTCACACACTTGATCACATGCGTTACAATGAACAAAATTTAGCAAATGCAAGTCGACCAAATTTGAATAACAGTTGGAGTTTGAATTTGAATTTACTTTTGAAATCAACTTCAATTAACATGTGGCAATTCAAACATAGGTCACATCAGCACATTGCCATGCTTTGTTTTGCATATTGAATGTGCATTGTATTATCTTGATTGTGCTTTACTTCCAGTGCTTCGGTGATTGCATCTTCTCGGTAGAGTTGATCTCGGAGACGAGTTCAACCTCACGTCAGATGAGTGTTACATCGTGATCGTCAGCAAGGCAAGCACCCCCTCTTTGATCATGTCGATAAAATCCCAGTTCCCTCTCATTCTCGCAAATGCATGTTTAGGATGTCACCATGATACGTTCTACCGCTAGTTGAACCCATTCCTTTGCATGACCTATCATTTTTTCAGAGTAGTAACCAAACCACAATCCTAGCAGATGTAGGAGTTGGTTGTTATCTTGTGGCCCCTGCAACTGTTACAGCTTATTGCATGCTTAGAGTTGTTACTTGAGGCTACTTTGTTGTGAGTCGGGATGGTAGTGATCATGTGAATAATGGTGGTAACGTGTTGGTGAATCTACCCTAAACAAAGGTGAACGATGAGAGGTTGTGTAGGAGTACACAGTGGGTTGTCTCGTTGAACACTGCCTTAGGCCTGAGTTCTTGTGTTGTTATCCAAGACCAAGAGTATGACCACACAATGGGCTCACTGACCCCTCTCGGCCTAGTACCTCACCCCAGACCAGTCCAGGAGTCGCAATTAGTTCGCCCTTGAACGATCTCAAGCAGGTGGAACCAAGGTAAGTGGTTGGCGTAGGTTGTGGGCACGTTGAATCAAGTGGTCACACAACGTTTGAGTCCGCATCGGAAAAATCGGCCGGATTCCGATTGTGGTCCCAACTCAAATAGGCGACTCCCTAGGACTAGAGATGGTGCCGTGAGGGAAGTGTCATGGCAGCATCCTCGCCGGTACTCACTTGAAGGGTCCATACCCAGGCGGTGACAGATGAGGCGTGTGTGTAGCAGTACACTCCTGCAGGGTAAATGAACTATTCGAATAGCCGTGTCCGCGGTTATGGACTACTTGGAGACCTTTACTTGATCATAGATAACTTGAACCGGATACTTATAAAACTTGCCAAGATAAGGGTGAGTGCTATGGCGTGCTTCCTCGTGGGGAAGTCGAGGAAGTATCCATAGTGGTGTATTGGTTGGAGACAGTTACTTGGACTCGTGTACGTTCTTACATCTTTCTGGTATTCGTAGTACAGGACTATCCAAGTCAAAGCTGGCACTTTTGCAAGTGAAACCCCACCTCCCTTTGTCTTGATACATGTGTATGGGTAGTATAGTTCCTAGTGTAAGTCTTGCTGAGTACGACTTTGTACTCACGTTTGCTTATTCTATGTTTTAGAGATGAGACCACTGACCCTGATGGTAGCCTCTACCTCGAGCTCGACGTGGACCAAGTCGTATTGTCCTAGACAGCAGCATGTGCCCTTTGGAGGGTCGTTGTATTTTCTTTCAGGCTTCTTAAGCCATTTGTTAACCTTGTTTTTACTAAGACATAATTTGCTTCCGTTGATGCTTGATGTAATGTTGGATCACATCCATGTGATCTCTGCTTGTAATATAACTACTATGTCTGCTCTGTTTAGCAGAAGTTATAAAGACTATGAGTTTGTAGAGTTCATGTTGTGATTACCTGCTGTTTACATTGGACATGTATGTTGCGTGTATGATTATAACATGCATGTCTTAGTGTGGGGTTCGATAGCTTAGTTGTGTTCTTGCCGGCGATCTTTTATACACCAATTGGCCCTTAGATGTCCGCATCTTGGGGCATCGCGATGCGATTGCTCATCACTCTGTCACGTGGCACACTTTGTTGTATGATTGAGCCCGCCCGAGATCCCGACTAAGTGATCGCGTTGGAGTAAGTCTATGTAAGGGTTATGATTCAATCGATAACATGGTTGAGGATACTTGTCTATGAGTATGGGATTCACCACCCATAAGAATTTAGACTTGTGAGCGGACGATGAGGACCCATCTCAGTTGATCATCCGGCCTGGATGGGATGCCCCTCATGTTCGATGCTTACCGAGAGTGATCTGTGCTTGGCCTTGTCTGCTTAGACAAGTGGGTACGGCTCTCGGCTCTCCATGTGATTGCATTATGACCGGAATTACATACGCTAACCCCGGGTCCCGACAGACTTGGTATTAGAGCAGGACTGTCTATAGGATTATCAAACCATTGGCCGATGTCGAGTCTAGCATTCTATAGTTATATAGTTACTTTGGGTATAAGGGAACAACATAAGGCTTCTTTTTTCTCCTTACCCTCATCGATCTGAGTTCTGATTCATCCTCATCTTATTCTACGGGGAGATAGGACTAGGCTCATCTATGTCATTACTAGGACATCTCGTTGATTGCTTCTTTGTACCTGTAGGAGTGTTGTGGTCTTTCTGAGCCATCATTCCATAGTGTTTCTGTGGAAGTGATATCCGTTATTCTGTTGGTTGCCTCAATTTCCATCCCGGTGCAGCCGTTATGCTGTCCCTTTGTGACTTTGATGCTATTGAATTATAGTCTTCTATCTTAGCATAGAATTGTGTCCTAAATCCTATTCTGATTGTAGATTCTTATCACACAGAATGTCAGGTGCAAATCAAGGTGTTGATCCCAGTTCCGGTAACATAGACGATGAAGAACCTCCACCACCAACCTCAACGGAAGAAATCATGATGGAGGCTGAACAGAATCGTCGTGATCAGACACGTCTTCTCGAGCGTATTGAGCAGAACACTTCTCGGCAGCATCATAGTGTAGTTACCATCCAGGACTTCATTCTCCTCAACCCGCCAGTATTCCGATGTTCTTCCGAGCCCCTTGACGCCGATGATTGGCTTCGTTCCCTCGAGCGTAAGCTTGAGACAACCCATGTTGCTCCAAGTGATCGTGTGCTATTCGCGGCATACTTTCTGGAAGGTGCTGCTCTTCAATGGTGGGAGAACTTCATAGCAATGCAACCAGTAGGTCACGTGGTGACTTGGCAAGAGTTCTATGATGACTTCCGAGGATATCATATTCTCGATCAGCTGATGGAGCGCAAGAGAGAAGAATTTTGCAATCTGACCCAAGTAAAGATGACTGTTCATGAGTATCGGACTGAGTTCACTCGTCTAGCACGTTATGCACAAGAAGAAGTATCCACCGATGTCAAGAAAAAAGCAACGTTCCCCAAGGGACTTAGCCCCGTCCTTCGTCATGACATGAATCTTCACGAGTTCATCAACTTCAGGGACTTGGTCGACAAATCTTTCAAGGCCGAGTATGGAAATGAGTTGTATGAAGAGTCTCGCAAGTGTGAGCGTGAGTTTGCTCAATCTTCTGGCCCAGTTTCTCGAAAACGCTGTGTATGGATTCCCTTCAATGACGTCAGTCATGCTGTAAGTGCTTCTAGACCACCAACCACCATATATCGTCCACCTCAACCCAAACATCCTCCTTGGAATTTTGTTGGACAATCAAGTGCTCAAGTTCCTTTCATTCCACGTGGTGTTTCTTTCCAATGTGGACAATCAGACCACAATGTTCGAGAGTGTCCTCAAAATCATGTAGCCACCACACCTAATCCAAAGAAAGATTTTCGTTGTGGTAAGCCACCAACCAAGACTTCCAATGTCAAGCCTCCTGTTTATGAACATGGTTATGTGAATCATGTATCCATTCTAGATTCCCACAAGTCAATCGATGTTGTACTCGGAACCCTTCCGGTCAATTCCACCCCAGCTTCGGTTCTTTTTGACCCAGGAGCATCTCACTCATTCATATCCCAGGACTTTGCACTGTCACATGACATCTCTTTTTCGATGTTATCCACCCCCTTAGTTGTGCAAGCCCCTGGATCCAGATGGCACACCACCATGGTGAGTCATGAAAATGAAATTGCAATTGAGGGTTTAGTATTCCTTGCCTCACTTATAGCCCTCAAGTCTTCAGACATTGATGTGATCTTAGGTATGGATTGGTTATCAAGATAGAATGTTTTCCTTGATTGTAAAGCCAAGTCAGTGAAACTAACCCATCCATGAGGCCAGACAATCAAGTACACCTCACCAAGCTCTAAAACCCAGGTGCATTCTTTGAATGTGCTTCCTCTTCCAGACCTTGAAGATATTCCGGTGGTTCGTGACTTCCCAGATGTCTTTCTAGAAGAGCTGCCAGGAATACCACCTGACAGATCTGTAGAGTTTGTTGTAGATCTTATCCCAGGAACCGCCCCAATATCCAGACGCCCATATAGAATGGCCCCACGTGAGTTAGCTGAGCTGAAAATCCAACTTGAAGCTTCGTTGGCAAAAGGCTTCATCCGCCCTAGCTCATCGCCATGGGGTTTCCCCGTTCTGTTCGTAATGATGAAAGATGGAACAGAAAGGATGTGCGTAGACTATCGCCCGCTAAATCTAGCGACGGTAAAGAACAAGCACCCACTGCCCAGGATCAATGATCTTTATGATCAACTTGCTGGATCCTCGGTCTTCTCCAAGATGGATTTGAGATTAGGTTATCATCAAATCAAAATCAGAAACGAGGACATTCCCAAAACGGCTTTCACTACTCGTTATGGTCTTTACGAGTACACCGTTATGTCCTTCGGTTTAACCAATGCCCCCGCCACATTCTCGCGCTTGATGAATTCGATCTTCATGGAGTACCTAGATAAATTTGTTGTAGTTTATCTTGATGACATTCTCATCTACTCGAAGAACGAAGAAGAGCACGCAAAACATCTTAGGCTGGTATTGATGAAGCTTCGAGAGCATCGCCTTTATGCCAAATTCTCAAAGTGTGAATTCTGGCTACCAGAAGTGACCTATTTAGGCCACGTGATTTCTGCAAAAGGCATTGCTGTCAATCCCGAGAGAGATCAGTCCGTCCTTGACTGGACTCCACCTCAATCGGTTTAGCAAGTTAGGATTTTTCTTGGCCTAGCCAGCTATTGCCGCCGCTTCGTCGAGAACTTTTCTAAAGTTGCAAAGCCTCCAACTGAACTCCTCAAGAAAGAGAAGAAATTCCAATGGACCCCCAAGTGCGAGGAAAGCTTTCAAGAGCTAAAAAGAAGATTGACTTCTGCACCCGTACTTGCGCCTCCAGACACCAAAAAGGATTTCGAGATCTTTTGTGATGCCTCACGGCAAGGGTTAGGATGCATACTTATGCAAGATAGACATGTGGTAGCGTATGCTTCACGCCAGTTGCGGCCACATGAATAGAACTATCCGACCCATGATCTTGAACTCGCTGCCGTAGTTCATGCCCTGACAACTTGGCGACATTACCTCCTTGGTAATCCTTGCGAGATCTATTCCGACCACCAAAGGATCAAATATATTTTCACCCAGCCAGATCTTAATCTCAGGCAAAGACGCTGGATTGAGTTGATAAAATATTATGACTTAGGAATTTCTTACACCCCAGGCAAAGCCAATGTCATGGCTGATGCAGTAAGTCGTAAGTCGTATTGTAACAACCTCATGTTACAACAGTATCGACCACTTCTTCATGAGGAATTTCGAAAGCTCAACCTCGAGATTGTTCCTCGTGGATCTCTTTTAAACATGGTGGCGAAACCAACCCTTGAGGATAAAATCATAGTTGCCCAAAGGCGTGCACGAGGTGTTCGCCGGATCAAGGAGAACAATGCTAGCGGAGTTGCTAAATATTTCTCTACAGATAGTAAGGGAACGGTATTCTTTGAAAATCGTTTGGTAGTACCTAAGAATAGGGAACTAAGGCAACTCATCCTCAAAGAAACCCATGATACACCCCTCTCCATTCATCCCAGTAGCACAAAAATGTACTGAGATCTACGCCAGATATTTTGGTGGACTAGGATGAAGAGAGAAATTGCTCAGTTCATTGCTGAATGTGATGTTTGTCGTCGCGTTAAGGCAGAACATCAAAGACCTGCTGGTACTCTTAGACCTTTGGCTATCCCCGAGTGGAAATGGGATAAAGTCAGTATGGACTTCATCACCGGCTTTCCAAAAACCCAGAAAGGAAATGATGCCATCTTCGTTGTCATTGATCGACTTTCAAAAGTTTCTCACTTCCTTCCAGTTCGAGAGTCTATAACTGCTAGCCAGTTAGCGGACTTGTATGTCTCGTGAATCGTGTCACTTCACGGTGTTCCTTTTGAAATCAATTCAGACCGTGGTAGTCTTTTCACTTCTCGATTTTGGGAAATTTTCCAGAATGCTATGGTAACCCACCTCTCCTTTAGCACCGCTTATCACCCGCAGTCCAGTGGTCAAGTAGATAGGGTAAATCAAATTCTCAAAGACATGCTCAGAGCTTGTGTTATATCTTTTGGAAAGAAATGGGAGAATTCTCTTGCTTTTGCCGAATTTTCGTATAACAATAGCTTCCAATCTAGCTTGGGCATGGCTCCTTTTGAATTTCTCTATGGAAGGAAATGTCGAACACCCCTAAACTGGTCAGAAACCGGTGAAAGACAATTCTTTTGACCGGATTTGATTCAGGATGCAAAAGAGCAGGTTCGCATTGTTCGTGAGAAATTGAAAACAGCCCAGTCTCGTCAGAAAAGCTATTATGATCGTCATCATAGGGAAGAAAGCTATAATCTGGATGAGAAGGCTTACCTTCGGGTTACTCCTCGGAAGGGTACCCATCGCTTCGGTATTAAAGGCAAGTTGGCCCCATGTTATATCGGTCCCTTTGCATTCTCGCTAAATGCGGAGAAGTTGCCTACCAATTGGAACTACCCCCTCACCTCTCCCAGGTTCATGATGTCTTCCACGTCTCTCAACTAAGGCGTTGCTTCAAGGACCCCATCCGCGAAGTAGACCACGAAACTCTTGATCTCCAAGATAACCTTTCGTATCGAGAGTACCCTGTTCGTATTCTTGATGAAGCCGAGCGTAGCACCAGACGTCAGAAGATCAGATTCCTCAAAGTGCAGAGGTCGCATCATTCAGAGAAGGAGGCCACCTGGGAACGAGAGGATCGTCTACGAGCTGAGTACCCCACCTTCCTCCCGACGACTTCTGAATCTCGGGACGAGATTCTTTTGAGTGGGGGCGAGTTGTCAGAACCCTAATTTAGGTGCTTTTCCAAGCTAGCATTTTTGCATCTTGAAAAAAATTGCAAAAGAAAAGGAAATGGGGAAAAGAAAAGCCCTAAATGAATTAAATAAAAAGGCCAGAAATAAATCTTTTTCCAAAATTCTTTTGGATATGTTGAAAAATCCTAAAAAGGAGTGGGATCATTTTAAAAGTGATTTGGGATTAATCCCATGCTCATAGATTTTTCAATAATCCAAATAGTGGCTTGGAAATTAAATCAATTGCCTATCTGAATTGAGATTCAAATGAATTGAATTTCAAAAATTCCCAAAACTTGGGGTTGACTAGTACTAAGTAACCTAGAGTTTATAAAAATAATTGGGGATTTTATAAAATGCCCTGGCTATTGTTTTAAATGGGCAAACAAATAACAGAATCAATAAAAAGAAAAAAAACAGAAGGAAAGAAACTTACCTTACCTGAGGCCCAACTGGCCTTTGGCTTGGCCCAGCCCAGCTGCACCCCCCCTTGTCTTCTTCCTCCTTGCCAGAAGGAGCGCTGGACGCGCCGTGCACTGCGCATGGACGCCAGCTCCTGCTCCTGGCCATGCAGGGCCTCCCCTTCCTCTATCTTCTCACGCTGGAGACGCTGGAGAAGCCCATCTTCACTTTCCCCCTCTCTCTAGCCCGTTCCCCTCCGTTTCCGCGCGCAACTAAAGCACACCACCGGCCACCATAGTGCACCGCCGTGGCCAACGACGACGAGGGACTCCTCCTTCGTGTCCAAACACTACGCAGACGTCGTCCTCGTCGAGCCCCGAGCGGAATCGAGCCCCGAAGCACAGGAGACGTCGCCCCCTTCTCCAGTTTGCTTCCCCCACTCCCTACGTCCCCTCCATCATCTCTGGTGAGCTCCCAGCTCCATTTCCCCCCCCATCCGTGCTTCTCCCCGTGCCCGTTGTGTTGGCCTCGCCGTATCCAGACTCCGGCCGCCGCCTCCGTCGTCGAAGCCGTGGCCCCGAGCGCCCCCTTGACGCCTGCCAAGCCCGAGCACCTGCGCGGCAACGAGAGCTTCCTCCTCGTGCCCCCCTTTCACTCTCCCGTGCCTGAATCCCTTTCTCCGGCGAAGCTCCGGCGAGCACAGAGCTCACCGGCGACGTCCTGGCCATTAAGTCCCTAATGACCTTGCTAAATCCCCCCCAGGCCCAGTGACATGTGGGGCAAAGCCTCTAACTAATTTTATTAAGTTAAATAACCCCTGGCTTAACCCACTGACACTGACTCGTGGGCCCCTTTTGACAGTTTTGACCAGTCAACCCCCTGACATCATGCTGACGTCGTAATGACGCAGTATTTCTTAAATCTTTTATTAAATCAGAAAATTCCAGAAAATAAGCAAAACTTTGAAATTGAATAACTTTTAAACCGTAACTCCAAATTCAAAGTGTAATATATGAAAAATTATCAGGAGAAAATTCTCTATCCAAATAACAAACTTTCAACGATGTTTGAAATGTTTATAATAAGGGATCAGTAGCATTTTGCTATTTGGTTCTTTTGTATTAAATCAAATAAATTAGAATGCTCATTTGAAATTCAACCAATGCAATGCAAAGGTGATCACTTACACTTGAGAAGCTTTTCACACACTTGATCACATGGGTTACAATGAAAAAACTTTGGCAAATGCAAGTCGACCAAATTTGAATAACATTTGGAGTTTGAATTTGAATTTACTTTTGAAATCAACTTCAATTAACATGTGGCAATTCAAACATAGGTCACATCAGCACATTGCCATGCTTTGTTTTGCATATTGAATGTGCATTGTATTATCTTGATTGTGCTTTACTTCCAGTGCTTCGGTGATTGCATCTTCTCGGTAGAGTTGATCTCGGAGACGAGTTCAACCTCACGTCAGATGAGTGTTACATCGTGATCGTTAGCAAGGCAAGCACCCCCTCTTTGATCATGTCGATAAAATCCTAGTTCCCTCTCATTCTCGCAAATGCATGTTTAGGATGTCACCATGATACGTTCTACCGCTAGTTGAACCCATTCCTTTGCATGACCTATCATTTTGTCAGAGTAGTAAGCAAACCACAATCCTAGCAGATGTAGGAGTTGGTTGTTATCTTGTGGCCCCTGCAACTGTTACAGCTTATTGCATGCTTAGAGTTTTTACTTGAGGCTACTTTGTTGTGAGTCGGGATGGTAGTGATCATGTGAATGATGGTGGTAACGTGTTGGTGAATCTACCCTAAACAAAGGTGAACGATGAGAGGCTGTGTAGGAGTACACAGTGGGTTGTCTCGTTGAACACTGCCTTAGGCCCGAGTTCTTGTGTTGTTATCAAAGACTAAGAGTATGACCACACATTGGGCTCACTGACCCCTCTCGGCCTAGTACCTCACCCCGGACCAGTCCAGGAGTCGCAAGTAGTTCGCCCTTTAACGATCTCAAGCAGGTGGAACAAAGGTAAGTGGTTGGCGTAGGTTGTGGGCACGTTGAATCAAGTGATCATGATTGAGTTGAGCTTGATGGCGGTCACACAACGTTTGAGTCCGCATCGGAAAAATCGGCCGGATTCCGATTTTGGTCCCAACTCAAATAGGCGACTCCCTAGGACTAGAGATGGTGCCGTGAGTGAAGTGTCGTGGCAGCATCCTCGCCGGTACTCACTTGAAGGGTCCATCCCCAGGCGGTAACTAATGAGGCGTCTGTGTAGCAGTACACCCCTGCAGGGTTAATGAACTGTTCGAATAGCCGTGTCCGCGGTTATGGACTACTTGGAGACCTTTACTTGATCATAGATAACTTGAACCGGATACTTATAAAACTTGCCAAGATAAGTGTGAGTGCTATGGCGTGCTTCCTCGTGGGGAAGTCGAGGAAGTATCCGTAGTGGTGTATTGGTTGGAGACTGTTACTTAGACTCGTGTACGTTCTTACCTCTTTCTGGTATTCGTAGTACAGGACTAGCCAAGTCAAAGTTGGCACTTCTGCAAGTGAAACCCCACCTCCCTTTGTCTTGATACATGTGCATGAGTAGTATAGTTCCTATGTAAGTCTTGCTGAGTACGACTTTGTACTCACGTTTGCTTATTCTATGTTTTAGAGACGAGACCACTGACCCTGATGGTGGCCTCTACCTCGAGCTCGACATGGACCAAGTCGTATAGTCCTAGACAGCAGCCTGTGCCCTTTGGAGGGTCGTTGTATTTTCTTTTAGGCTTCTTAAGCCATTTGTTAACCTTGTCTTTACTAAGACATAATTTGCTTCCGTTGATGCTTGATGTAATGTTGGATCACATCCATGTGATCTCTGCTTGTAATATAACTACTATGTCTGCTCTGTTTAGCAGAAGTTATAAAGACTATGAGTTTGTAGAGTTCATGTTGTGATTACCTGCTGTTTACACTAGACATGTATGCTGCGTGTATGATTATAACATGCATGTCTTACTGTGGGGTTCGATAGCTTAGTTGTGTTCTTGCTGGCGGTCTTTTATACACCAAGTGGTCCTTAGATGTGCGCAGCTTGGGGCATCGCGATGCGATTGCTCGTGACTCTGTCACGTGGCACACTTTGTTGTATGATTGAGCCCGCCCGAGATCCCGACTAAGTGATCGGGCTGGAGTAAGTTTATGTAAGGGTTATGATTCAATCGATAAAATGGTTGAGGCGACTTGTCTATGAGTACGGGATTCACCACCCATAAGCATTTGTACTTGTGAGCGGACGATGAGGACCCATCTCAGTTGATCATCCGGCCTGGATGGGATGCCCCTCATGTTCGATTCTTACCGAGAGCGATCTGTGCTTGGCCTTGTCTGCTTAGACAAGTGGGTACGGCTCTCGGCTCTCCATGTGATTGCATTATGACCGGAATTACATACGCTAACCCCGGGTCCCGACAGATTTCACTCCCAACCTTTCCAATGCGCTGCGCATGATAGAAAAGCCGGGCGGACGCGCCTTAGGCTGTACACATTACTGGCGGCAAATGAACACCGTAAGACCTGAAGCGGCCGGAATTTTGCTCGACATGTCGGGACCCGGGGTTAGCGTATGCAAGTACAGTTAAGACATAGTCATATGGAGTGCCGAGAACCGCACCCACTTGTCTAAGCAGACAAGGCCAAGCACTAAACATTCTCGGAAAGCATCGTACGTGAGGGGCATCCCATCCAGGCCGGATGATCAACTGAGATGGGTCCTCATCGCCCGTACACAAGTCTAATGATATGGGTGGTGAACTCCCATATTCAAAGACAAGTCACCTCAACCATATTATCGACTTTCTCAAAACTCTTACATAGACTTACTCCAGCCCGATCACTTAGTCGGGGTCTAGGGCGGGCTCGATCATACCACAAAGTGTGCACGAGACGGAGTCTCGAGCAATCGCATCGCGATGCCCCAAGCTGCGCACATCTAAGGGCCACTTGGTGTATGAAAGACCGCGAGCCAGAACACAACTAAGGTCTCGAAAACCCATACAAAGACATGCATGTTATAAACATACACGCAGCACACATGCCTTGTATGAACAGCAGGTACCATTGCAATTCTCTACAAAGTATACAATTTTATTGATAACTCTTATAGAGTGCAAACAGAGATCACAAACATGTGATCCAACATTACAACACAAAGCGGAAGCAAATTATGTCTGAGTACAGACAAGTTTAACAAATGGCTTAAGCCTTATTTAAACACAAAGCCCTCCACGAGGGAACCAGTCATCTGACTGGGACTAGAATAGTTGGTCTTCAGTCGTCCAGCTCGATGAAGAAGCCACCTTCGGGGTCAGTGATATCATCTAAAACATGGATTAAGCAAACGTGAGTACAAAGTCGTACTCAGCAAGACTTACATAGGAGCTATACTACTCATGCACATGTATCAAGGTAAAGGGAGGTGGGGTTCACTTGCAGAAATGCCAGCTTTGACTTGGCTAGTCCCGAACTACGAGTACCAGACTTTGAGGTAAGAAGCGCACACGAGTCCACTACTTTCTCCAACCAATTACACCACTATGGTGCCTTCCTCGACTTCCTCACGAGAAAGCACGCCATAGCACTCACACTTATCTTGGTGTGTTTTAGAAGTATCCGATTCAAGTTGTCTAATAATCAAGCTAAGCTTTCCAAGCAGTCCATAACCGCGAACGCGGCTATTCGAATAGTTTTGTTAACCCTGCAGGGGTGTACCGCTACACACACATGATCATCATTTACCGCCTTTGATCTCGACACCATTCAAGGGGTGCCAGCGAGGATGCTCACCACAACTATTACCTCATAGCCGATCTAGTCCAAGAAAGCCGCCTACTTGGGTTGGCTACCACTATCGTGAACCCGGGCGGTTTACCGAAGTGGACCCAAGTGATGTGTGCGTGGTGCATAAGCCGGTCTCGGATGAGCCGTTCTCTCACTTAGCATCCAAGCCACAAGCCTACCAGAACTCCGAACTATTGCAACATCTGGACATCGAAAGGGATGAGTTAGTAAGTTGAGAGGGGTCAGTGAGCCCAATGTGTGGTTGTACTCTTCATCTTGGATCACCACACAAGAACTCGTACTAGGGCGGTGTTCAACGAGACAACCCACCGTGTACTCCTACACAGCCTCTCATCGTTCACCTTGTATTAGGGTCGATTCACCAACACTTTTCTACCAACATCAACATGATCACTACCATCCCGACTCACATCACAGTAACAACATGGTATCATACTAAGCATGCAATAAGCGATAACATTTGCAGGGGCCACATGATATCAAACAACTCCTACATTTGCTAGGATTGTGGTTTGCTTACTACTTTGACAAAATGATAGGTCATGCAAAGGAATGGGTTCATCTATGCGGTAGAAACGAATCATGGTGATCATCCTAAACAATGCATAAGCGAGACATGAGAGGGAAGTGGGATTTTATCGACATGATCAATGGGGGTTTGCTTGCCTTGCTGACGAGGTTCGGGTTCTGGTTCTTCAACGAAGGGGGCAGCCTCCTGCTCCGGTTCCACCTCTACTGGACAAACAAAGCACGAAGTAGCAATCAATATGAATGCAATGCTCAAGCACATGATTGAATGTTGAAACTTGAAGTATAAGCTTTGATGTGTGAGGCAATTCCATTTAAGTGGAGTATATTGCATGTGAAATGCAAATTCAAACTCCACATTTGAATTCAACTTAGTCAAGTTGCATGTGACATAGTTTGATCATTTTGAATCATTTGGAAATGTGTATGATATGCCTCTGAAGTGTGGTTGAATTGTAGCACAATTCCATGGTCCAAGTTGCAAAAGCATTTGGTTTGAATTTGAATTAATTTCAAATAAATCAAATGACATATGCTACTGGTCCCATTTTAAAATAAACTCCAACATAGTTGAAAGTTGCATATTTGGAAAGATAATTTTCTCCTGATCATTTTTCATATATTATTTGTCCAATTTGGAGTTAATATGAATTTTCTATGAATTTCCAAAGTTTGGGGTATTTTCTGGAATTTCTGGAATTCTTTTAATTCAAATAATCTCTGGAAATTCATTTAAATGATTTATTGCGTCAGGCTGACGCCAAGCTGGCGTCAGGGGGGGGCTGACAAGGGGGTCCCACCTGTCAGTGGCTGGGTTCAATTAACCGTGGGGTTAAATTAATCCAGTGGCTTAAATAAGCCACTGGGCCCACTGGTCAGTGACCCAGGGGGTCATTAGCCGGGTGATTAAGGGGGGGGGGGTTTGGTTGACCCGCCAGCGGCTAAACGCCGGTGACTGGAGTCGCGGAGGCGCTGCACGGATCCAATGCTCCCGGCCACCATTTGATGCGCCAAGGGCACCAGAGGATGGCCCGGAACGAGATGCGTCGTCTGCGCTACTCGGGCTTCAACGGGGAGGCTTCAGGCGACGTCGTCTTCAACCTTGGCGGCGGCCGGAGCTACGGTTTCGAGCAGAACTTGCAAAACGGCCACGGGAAGGAAAGTGCATGGTTGCGTTGGGTTGCTGGGGACTCCAGGAGCACTACGGACGCACTGGTGAGGACGAAGGTGCACGGGAGCGAGCGCATGGTCAACCGCGGCGGCAACCATGCTCGGCTTCCATGGCGGATCCGGCTATTGGAAGCAATCGAGGGGGGAGAAAGAGGGGTTATTCTTGCGAGCTCACCCTGAGTTTATCTGGAGTGGCGGCTTGCTCGGGGAGGCGCTGGTGTTGCCGGAATTCGAGGTCGATCCACGGCGGCCGGCGACGAAGACGACGAAGTTAGCGAGCTCGTGGAAGCGTCTGGCTCCGATTCCTTCTGCAGGCTGATGAAGACGACGTCTGCGGTTCCTCTGGACAGCTTGAGGCGTCGCGGGGAGCACGGTGGCCACGCGGGGGCTCGACGGCGCTCCGGCGTTCTTCTCGGGCGACGACGAATCGGGCGAGAGAGGAGAGGAGGGAGCTCGCGGTGGGGGAGAATGGAGTGGGGAAGCTGCGAGGCGTCTCCAGGCGTGCAGATGTGGCAAGGGGGAAGCAGGAGGTGGCCAAGCACGGCGGCGGCCTCGGCATGGCCGGCACGCAGCTGCTTGCCGCCTGAGGAAGACGACAGGGGAGGGGAGGTGGGCTGGGCCGCTGGGGAACAAGTCGGGCCTCTTTGCAGGTAAGCCCCCTTCTCTTTTCTTTCTGTTTTTCTTTCTGCCATTTGTTCTGTTTAGCTAAATAAAATAGCTAAACATTTTATTGAATGATGAATTTTTTTATGTGGCCTCATAATAATATAGACTAGCCACTTATAAAGTATCAACATTTTTAAAATTCAAATGATTTGAATCTTAACTCAAATAGGGTTATTTGATTAATTCCAAGGCACTGTTTGAATATTTCAAAAATCTATGAGCATGGGGTGGGTCCCACATCACTCTATATGTGATCACACTGATTTATAAGACTTTTCAAAAATCTAACATGAATTTTTGGAGAAGATTTTTATCTGGCCTTTTGAATTAATTCATCTGGGGGGGTTCCTTCTCCCATTTGCTTTTGAATTTGAATTTCCTTTGATTTCTTTCATGAATGCAAAGTGAAAAAGATCCTATCACATTACCTAACAGAGGGTTCTGACACGACACCAGTGTTCCAAGATCACGTCGAGGGACGTGGGTTTGATTGGGCTACTGTGGTGTTTGCCCTAGTGCAATTCACCAAGGCTCGACCCGTCGACTCCTTGGGCCCTTTCAACTTAGCATCCCTCGAAACAAGTTTTGTCATGGCCACCAGACTACCAGCGACCCGCGGATGAACCGTGCATAACAATAACCGACGAATGAATGTACTCGAGTCCCTGCGCGACTCTCTGAGTCCCCCAAGCACTCGGTGGCTACTGACGAGGGGGTGACCCCACGAATCCTACGGACGAGCCTACCTGGTGTCCATGAAGGCAGAAAGCCCATGAAGATGCAGCCTCGGCCCGCTAGTTGGCACCGAAGTAGGAGTCCGCGACTCACAAGGAAGGTGCGAAGACATGTCGTACGGAGCAAGCTAGGGTTAGAAAAGCTTACCTGTAAACGTAGATGAACTCCCCGAAACCTAGCCCGGTATATAAGGGCTAGGAGGGGCGATGCCAAAGATATCTAATATCACCTGTAACCCTAGCCTTGAGTGCTCCAGCCTTGGCCTCCACTGTAATCACATCTACCCCATCAATAATATCGAGTAGGAGCAAGCCTTCCTGTTTGCCGACGAGCTATCGTCCAACCTGTGCATCTCATGACAGGGACCATGGGATTTGCCGGGGTTGATCCCCGTCAGTTACCCTCCCACGTGTACTCGTTTAGCATTATGGCAATGTCCTGATGAAGCGACCCCGACCGACCTTACGCGTTTACGCGAGACTGGTTCCATGCTTGACATATGGCTTGTACCATATAAGTGGCTGGGGGGTGTCTGTCTCTCTAACATTAGCGATGCGAAGACCTTTGCAACAAAGGGCTGATACGTCCAAAATGCATCACTATTTTATATAGTAATTCTTTCCTATTCATTGATATATTTCATGTTATGATGCTATTCTTATGTTGTTTTGGCTTATTTTACAAAGTTTGCAACTTTTCGATGCTGAAGCAACAGACGAAGAATTCAGCGTTAAAAAGTGGACGTTGAGTTGCTGAAGCAACAGACGAAGGGTATTTTCCAGAAGGATGACGAAGACACGCAAAAGAGGGGCCAGAGGGGGGCTACAGGGTGCCAAGCGGCCACCTGGCGCGGCCCCCACCATCGCCACGCGGCGAGGGCACCTGGACCCCTGGGGCCCCTACCGGCTCCCTCCTTTGGCCTATATATCACTCGTCGTCTGAAAACCCTAAGAGAAGAAAACAACCAGAGGAGAAAAGACATCTCCTGCGGGTAGATTCTAACATCAGGACCTCGGAAGGAGAGATCGTCGCCATCGTCATCACCATCGTCACGGGCATCACCGAGATCATCATCAACATCATCCCCAACATCAGGACCATCTTCACCTTCATCCAATCTCACCTCACAAGTCAAACTTGTGTTTTAATGCGTACTATCTATCCTCTCTACTCTACCGGAGTTGATTACTACCGTGTGATGAATGCTATTGAGTTTTGTTGGAGAAATATCATTGTGTCCAGATTGTTTATCATCTATTTATCCCCTCTGATCATGATCTCTTTTATGTCTTGTGAGTAGTTACTTTAGTTCTTGAGGACATGGGAGAAGTCTAGTTGTTAGTAGTCATATGATGTTGAAGTAATATGTGTTATTTGATATTTAAGTTGTGTCGTTATTTTCCTAGTGGTGTAGTGTGAGTCGAACACTCAACACTTTGCCTTATTAAGGACCTAGGGGAATACATTGTGTATAAAGAATTCTTACGGTGGGTTGTCGGAGTGACAGAAACCTAAACCCCAGTTCGCACGCTTTTGCACAAGGGAGCAATGGATCAACGATCGTATTGCTATGGTTAGGATTTTGCCTTAATTACTATCTTGTATTTGCGGATGCTTGCAAGGTGTTTAATCATAAGAGTGCACTTATCTTAGTCTAGAGGGTGTACTAGCTTAAGTCCACCCTCTCAACACTTATCAACACAACACATAGTACTGATACGGAATATGGCGAAAGCACGTGACTATTTCTCCTGTGTGTCCTCAAGAACGCTTTAGCATTTATAAGTTCTGTTGCTAGGCCCCTCCTTTGCTCGAAAGTATTGGGACACTTGTTACTCCTCAGTGCCTTTTACTTTGCTCGCTTTTACCTTTTTGTTGCTTATATCGAAAATCCCTAAAAAGTTATCTTTCAGTTCCTGCAACTATTTCTTTATCAAAGTCACTTACCAATACCTTCTGGTCCTCGTTGGGATCGATACTTTATTTATCGAAAACGCTACAAACGATCCCCAAAGTTGAGGGTCATCAAGTATTGTTTTCTGGCACCGTTGCCGGGGAGCGTAGCGCTATTAGTAAGTGAAGCTTGTAAGGAAGTTTTTATATTTTTGTTTTTTGTTTTGCTGTTGCTGCTCTTTTTCCTATGGACACCTCTACGCTTGGATCGTTGTTTATGGGGAAACGCCCCACAACTGTGGTGGTCACTCCTACCCCTACTGAAATTGTGCCCTATAAGATACCGTCTGGTATTATCAATTATGTCTTAGCTAATCGTTATGCAGGAGATAGACATCCAGGTGAACACTTGCTATACTTATCACAACTATGTTCATTATTTAAGATTGCAGGTGTGTCACTGGAGTTCGTCATGAAGAAATTATTCTCCATATCACTTATAGACAAAGCTTCAGATTGGTATAAGCCCCTCGATAACTCACATCTACTTAATTGGGAAGAGCTTATATCTCTCTTTTATACAAAGTTTTACCCTCTTCATGAAATTCATCGAGACAGGAATTACATCTATAACTTTTGGTCTCGTGACGGAGAGAGCATCGCTCAAGCTTGGGGGAGACTTCAATCCCTAATGTTCAACTGTCCTATCCATGAACTCCCCAAAGATATTATAATTACAAATTTTTATTCCAGGCTATCTCGTCAGGATAAGGAGATGTCGGATGCCTCCTCTAGCGGGGTATTCCAAACAAGAAGCGTCGAAGAAAAGTGGGATATCATCGAGAGGATCCAGAAGAATACTGAAGACTAGGAAATCGATAAAGGTATTGAACCTGCTATAAATTATGGGCATGATTACATTGAGAGCTATGTGAAAACTGATTATTTTAATACCTTTTTTTTCTAAGATTGGTCTTGATTCCCTGCTTATGATCGATTTTTGTAAGAACTATGCCGCTCACATTGACTCTTCTAAGGAGGCTAAGGATCAGTATCATAAACCCTTTAAAGAGTTACCTGTTGATATTCATGTTGCTGACCCTATTATGCCTGCAGTCTTTTATGAAAAAAAACCTTTCCCTACAAGGATAAGGGAGCACTCTTTTTTGACAGGCATAATAAATAAAAGTGGGAGAAGAACTGTCGAACCTGAGGACCTGATCAAGGTCGATCCTCAAGTTGCAATGGTTAAAGATTTAGTTAATAATGATGTTTCAGATTCCAAGATAAATTTTTGTGTTGTTTCAACTAACATTGTCATAGCCAAGAATAAGAGCCCAATTTTAGGTACACCAGTTGTATCTGTCAAAATAGGAGATCAAAACTATTTCGGGCTTTGCGATCTGGGGTCCAGTGCTAGCGCTATTCCTTATTCACTCTATCAGGAGATCATGGCTGAGATTTCACCCTGTGAACTTGAAGTGATCGATGTTACTATTTATCTAGCAAACAAAGAAAATATCTCTCCCATTGGAATTGTGAGAGATGTTGAAGTCCTATGTGGAAAGTTAAAGTATCCTACCGACTTTCTCGTACTTGGTTCAGTGCAAGATAGTTTTTTCCCTATTATCTTTGGTAGACCTTTCCTCAGCACTTGTGGTGCTATTATAGATTGCAAAAAAGGTAAAGTTTCTGTTGATTTCAATGGTGAGCCATATGAATTTAACTTTTCTAAATTTTCCAAGCAACCTCGTAGTACTGATTTACCTAGTGATGATAAAATTATTGAAAATATTGCTTCTATTGCTATTCCTCCTAATGATCATTTAAAACAATATATGGAAGACCACGAGAATGATATGCATATGCAGGAAAGAAATGAGTTAGACGAAGTATTTGCAAGACAAGCTGCTATCCTGAAGCACAACCTTCCAGTTGAGCCTTTGGGGATCCTAGCACAACGAAAAGAAGACCCGGTGTTTGACCTTAAACAACTGCCCGATATGCTCAAGTATGCCTATTTAGATGAAAAGAAAATATATCCTGTTATTATCAATGCTAACCTTTCAGGATTTGAAGAAGAGCGATTATTTGAGACACTTCGCAGACACCGTGGTGCCTTGGGCTATACCCTTGATGACCTTAAGGGGATCAGTCCATCGATTTGCCAACAGACAATCAATATCGAGCCCGATGCTAAGCCAGTTGTTGATCATCAACGACGGCTGAACCCAAAGATGAACGGCGTGATTAGGACGGAAATTCTCAAGCTGGTAGCCGCATGTATCATCTATCCTATAGCTGATAGTAGGTGGGTAAGTCCAGTTCATTGTGTTCCTAAGAAAGGAGGTATGACTGTTGTTCCTAACGATAAAAATGAACTAATACCTCAAAGAGTTGTTATTGGATATAGAATGTGTATTGATTACAGGAAATTGAACAAGGCAACTAGGAAGGACCACTACCCGCTGCCCTTTATTGATCAGATGCTAGAGAGGTTGTCTAAAAACACCCACTTTTGCTATCTTGATGGGTACTCTGGCTTCTCTCAAATTCATGTCAACACTGCCGATCAAGAGAAGACCACTTTCACGTGTCCCTACGGTACTTATGCTTACAGGCGTATGCCTTTTGGTTTATGCAATGCACCTTCTACTTTTCAGAGTTGTATGTCTCCTATTTTTCATGGTTTCTGTGAGGATATTGTGGAAGTCTTCATGGACGATTTCTTCGTCTATGGAACTTCCTTTGACCACTCTCTCCGCAAACTTAATAAAGTTTTGCAGAGATGCGAGGATACAAACTTAGTTCTAAACTGGGAAAAGTGCTAATTCGTGGTTAACGAAGGGATCGTGCTTGGTCACAAGATTTCCGAGAGGGGAATTGAAGTGGACAAGGCGAAGATTGAAGCTATTGAAAGGATGCCCTATCCAAGGGACATTAAAGGTATTCGTAGTTTTCTCGGTCATGCTGGTTTTGATAGAAGATTTATTAAAGACTTTTCTATGACTTCAAGACCCCTCACTAATCTTTTCCAGAAGGATGTTCCTTTTGTATTTGATGAAGATTGTAAGGAGGCTTTCAAAGTTCTCAAGAAAACTTTGATAACCACTCCTATAGTGCAACCACCTGACTGGAATTTTCCCTTTGAAATTATGTGTGATGCTAGTGATTTTGCTGTTGGAGCTGTTTTAGGACAAAGGGTTGATAAGAAATTGAATGTTATACATTATGCTAGCAAAAACCGTGATAGTGCTCAACAGAATTATGCTACTACTGAGAAGGAATTATTAGCAGTAGTGTTTGCTTGTGATAAATTTAGGCCTTATATTGTTGATTCTAAAGTCATTATTCATACTGACCATGCTGCTCTTAAGTACCTTATGGCGAAGAAGGACGCCAAACCAAGACTCATCAGGTGTGTTATCCTTTCAAGAATTTGATTTACAGATTGTTGATAGAAAACGAGCAGACAATCCGGTGGCAGACAATCTTTCAAGGATGGAAGATATACCGCATGACCCCATCCTAGTCAACGACAGTTTTCCAGACGAACAACTTGCCGTTGTAAAAGTACAATCTCTTTCCGATCCTTGTTTCACAGATTATGCTAATTTTATCATTGCAAAGTATTTGCCTCCAGGTTTAACATTTCAGAAAAGGAAGAAGTTCTTCCATGATTTGAGGCACTACTTTTGGGATGACCCTCATCTTTTCAAAGAAGGTCCAGAAGGGATTGTGAGAAGATGCATACCGGAACACGAGCAGAAGGACATTCTCAAGCAATGTCACGACAATCCCTATGGAGGACATCACGCCGGTGAGAGGACCGCACATAAGGTTGTCCAATCAGGTTTTTATTGGCCTACTCTCTTTAAAGATGCTAGAAATTATGATTTATCTTGTGATAAGTGTCAGAGAGTTGGTAATATTAGTAGGAGGAATGAGATGGCTATGAATTACTCAGTAGTGATTGAGCCTTTTGATTGCTAGGGTTTTGATTTTATGGGTCCTTTTCCTCCTTCACACAAGTACACTCACATTTTAGTAGCTGTTGATTATGTAACCAAGTGGGTTGAAGCAATCCCCACTGAGAGTGCTGATCACAAGACATCTTTGAAAATGCTCAAAGATGTAATTTTCCCTAGGTTTGGTGTACCTAGGTATCTTATGACTGATGGAGGATCACACTTCACGCATGGAGCTTTTAGAAAAGCTTTAGAAAAGTACGATGTCAATCATAGAATTTCTTCACCGTACCATCCTCAAACTAGTGGGAAACTTGAGTTGACCAATTGAGAGATCAAGTTGATCTTGCAAAAGACAGTTAACATTTCTAGGAAGGAGTGGTCAAAGAAGTTAGGAGATGCTCTGTGGGCGTATAGAACTGCTTACAGAAACCCCATGGGAATGTCCCCGTATAAGATGGTCTATGGCAAGGCTTGCCATTTGCCATTAGAATTAGAACATAAAGCTTTCTGGGCTGTTAGAGAGCTTAATGCTGACCCAAAGTTAGCCGGTGAAAAGCGCCTCATGAAATTGACTTCTCTAGATGAGTGGAGAACTGAACCTGATGAGAGTGATAAAATGTTCAAGGAAAAGGTAAAGAAGTGGTATGATAGAAGGATTCTGAAACATGAATTTATTGTTGGTGATAAAGTTTTGTTGTTAAGATCCCGGTTTAGGTTTTCTCCAGGTAAATTACTTTCCAGACGGGAACGGCCATTTCATATCGAAGAAGTCTACCGGTCAGGTGCAATCAAGATTAACAATTTTGATGGCACCAAAGCTCAAGTTGTTAATGGGTAAAGACTCAAGCATTACATGGCGGGAGATCTCGTCAATGTTGATGTAAATATAATACACACAACAACTCATGAAGAATATGTTGCAGCCCCGTTTCAGACACCGGCAGAAGCAGAATAAGAAAATGTATGTATTACGGTAAGGAAACATCGTGAAACCTCCATAAAAGTTCCATATTACGAGTTTTTGCAAAATATAGAAAATTCAGAGCCTAATTGGAGCCGGAGAAGAACTCCAGGGGGCCCAGGCGCCCCCCTGGCGCGTCCTACCTCCTGGCCGCGCCGGGTGGCCGCCTGGGCACCCAGGAGCCCGTCTCCGACTCCACTTTGGCTCGTTACATTCCTATTGTTGCAGAAAATTTTGATATATATTTGCCCGGATAGTCCCGGCACCGTATCTCGCGATTTCATGTGTTTTCCTCTCGAGCTGTTTCTACCAAGAGATCTTTTAGCTAGACCTAGGTGCCATGGCTTCCCCAAGTTCCCCCAAGGACAAGTTCGTCGTCAACGTCATCAACCCTTACCTCGCTCAGGTGAAGAACCATCCTCGAACCATCCAGTTGGAGGACAGTGTCCTTCACCAAGAATATCTAAAGGAACCTCCCAAGGAGGGGAGCATCGAGGCCAGGCTAGAAGAGATGGAGCAAGAAGTCTTCAAGTACAAGAAGATGGTTGAGCGGGGTGTTGAATCTAACTTCGACCTCATCAAGAAGCTGAAGACGTTCTACAAGAAGGAGATGAGGGGGATGTGGTCAAGCATCACCTCGGCAGAAGAAAGAATTGATGATCTCCAAGGACAAATTTGTGATCTGCACAACGAGAACTGTGAGTATGAACTAAAGTTTATGCGCATGGGTTTAGGTGCTGGAAGCAGGATCTTGGAGACTGAAGCCTCTGATGGGACGGGAGAACCTCTACCATGCAAGTGCTTTGTCCATGACTACATTAACAACGACAACAGGAATTAGGAGTAAATCTCCTCGAGTAATGGCACCCCCTCAGCTTGTTCCAAGCTTGGGGGAGTGCCCGGTATCTTTATCTTTATCTTAGTCTTTTAGAGTCAAGTAGAGTCGTATCATGTCTAGGGAAGTTATTATATGAAATAGGTGTTTGCATTGAGGTCTATCACTCCTCCCGTGGAGAATTTGTATCCGTGAGTGTGGAGTCGTCTATGATGGAATATTAATGAGAAGTCTATTGGTTCCTTCTCTGCACTCGGTATTCTCTTCATGAAATCAACCTTATATGATGATTCTTATGGGGAGTATTGACCTTATATCAGGTATGTCTTTGAAAAGTTTATTTAATTTTGGCAAACATAGATTTGGTCTTGACAACATGCATGTTTTCTCAAGTAGTGACATAGCCAAAACCTTTATGTTGTTATGCTTGAAGTGTTATGTTGACAAGGAAGAAAACTTGATGTGCCACGCTTATCTTAATGTTCATGCTTTATATGTTTTTCATCTAAGTTAGCATCAATTGTCTGTTCTCTCAAAGCCTTTGCTAGCCAAACTCTTTGCCTAGCAAATTTCTGCTTGTGCATCCATACCCTGAAACCAATATCTTCCATATGATTCCACCATACCTTCCTATTCGTGGTATTCCCTGTGACGTCGCCAAAATCAGACCGTGTACAGTAATCATACACGCAAGGTACACGATCGAGATCAGGGACTCACGGTAAGATATCACAACACAACTCTACAGATAAAATAATAGAAGTTGTTTAATACAAGCCAGGGGCCACGAGGGCTCGAATACAACAGCTCGAGAGCACAAAGTTAGCGGAAGCAAAAGTATCTGAGTACAGACACAAGGTACACATGATCTTCCTTAAGAAGGCTAGCACAAATAACAACCGATCGAAAAGGCGAGGCCTCCTGCCTAGGAACCTCCAAACTACTCCTGGTCAACGGGGAACTCGACGTCGTAGAAGGCATCGGGGATCTTCATGTTGCGGTGGTCGACATCAGGGATCTCCTCCTCCTGGACTCCAAGGCTCCAATGTCGACTGCAGCGGCCGATCAGGCAAAACAAAAAGGGGGAAATAAAGAAAAGGTGAGTATCTAGCATACCCGAGAGTCTTACGTCCGCTACTAAGCATTATGCATTTGTATCAAAGGAAAGGGGAGGCTGTATATAGTGGACTGCAAGGTAGAAATAAGAATAAGGGTAAGAAGCTAGGCCTATCGAAGACTAGCATCTTCTGACGTGTCTTGCAGCATGAGAAGAGAAACAACCAATAGCTCATATAAAGCATAAAGTAACAATGAAGCAGAAGTTGCTACAGCATTGTATAATAGTAAGTGGTAATAATTAATAATAATATATGCCTCCGAGTTCCCCTCCTCGACTACCCTACGAGGAAGAAAACCCGGAACCAATAGTTTAATAGTAGTAGTTTGTAGTGGTAAGATCCAGCTTCAGCATAAAGCATCCTGTTACCGTGGACGCGGCTATTCGAATAGATTAATCTTCCCTGCAGGGGTGCACTGGCGTGACTCTACGACGCTTGGATCTCCAGGGTGGCGTACACCTTGTTAGGGAACACCGCACCGAATATACAGCAATCATAAACAAACATATGCATGGCATGACATAAGCAAAGTTAACGGTGTTCTAGCGCAGTGCAATGCACACTGCTCGGAGCGGGAATTCATCCGGGGATAAACTATCGGCTCTGGGTGATTACCGGACAGGGTGTCCGGAGGAGGAAGGGATCATGCCGGAGGTGTCGTGGACATCCGACAAACGTGTGGATGGTGTAACCGTGCTAGTTGAAACATTCCGAATAACTTAAGTGTTCAGAATAAATTCATCTGGATACTTTAACAGTACCGGACAAATCATCGGACAGCCGGTCCGGAGGGGGACGGTTCGATGTTCGGTATGTTAGAGGGGGGTGGTAGACCAACGGATAGCGTATTCATATTCTATGCATTTTTTTGATCAATTTACATGTATAAAGTTTTTCGATCCGAGTTACGGTTTAAAAGTTATTGAGTTTTCAAAGTTTAAATCATTTTTAAATCAATTACTAGATTTATTTAAATCATTAATTCTAGCATTATCCAGAATAGGAACTTTGACCAGTCAAACCTGACCAGTGGGACCCACTAGTCAGCCTCACATAATAAGAAAACAATTTTATTAATTAAAATAACAGTGGGGTCCCACCTATCATACTAACAGAATAAATTAAATCAGTTAATTAATTAACTTACAGGTGGGACCCATGTGTGAGTGGCACAATGTAAATTACAATTCAATTTTAATTTAATTGAGGGCCTGGGCCCATCCGTCAGTCTCTGGGGGGGGGGGGGTTCCCTGTTAGTTCGTAATTACAGAGAGGGGGGAGGGTTAGTCCATGGACTAACCCACGGGCGCGCACGCCGCGCCCAGGGGGGTACGGCGGAGAGCCGCACCGGTGAGGTGGGCCGAGGCAGGGGGTGCTAGGCGTGGCCAGCGCGCGCGTGCCCGCGCAGGACAATGGGCACGTGGCTGGAGCACGCCGGGCGCGGGCATGCCCGACCAAGGCGGGCGGCGGGCGGCGTGTCACAACCCCAAGTAAAACAAAAAGTCAGAAGTCAGAAGAATTAAACAGAAAATATTTTTAGAAAAGGAAAGAGGCCCACCTACCTGGCCCAACTCACCTAGGCCTGGCCTCAGTGTCGTCTTCCTCCTTTGCCAGAAGGAGGGACGACCGAGCCGTGCGCCTCGCATGGCCGCCACCTCTTGCTTCTGGCCACGGAGCTGCTCCTCCGTCCTCATCTCTTCGCCAGGAGAAGCGACTGGAAGCCCTCCTCCATTCCCCCCCTCTCTCTGCTCGTGCCCCCTTCTTCCTCGCCGTTTTGGCAACCACCCGTAGCTCGCCGCCGGCCACCCCTGCGAGAAGACGCGGCCATCGAGCTCCCCACGCCGAACCAAGTTGTCCACAAGGTGCGCGCCGTCGAGAGGAACCGCCCCGCTGAAGATTGAGATCCCGGACGCCTTGTCGACGACGCCAGCTTCACCGAAGCGCTTCGACCGCCGTGGCTTTCCTCCGGAGAATTCGTCGCCGCAGCTGCTCCTCTGCCTCCGCCGACCGCACCGCTGTGCTCGGGGTGAGGTTCTCTTCAAAACCCCCCACTCCATGCTCTGTTTCGTGCCCCGTCGCATTTTTCCCGTCGAGGCAGAACTCCGGCCGCCGTGGAGCTCCTCTCCGCCGTGGCCTCCGACCTCCTCCGGCGGGCGCGTGTGCTCCCCTCGATGCGCACGTGCAAGGGGCACGTTCTGGTGCCCTTGGCGTGGCCTCCCGTGGCTGGAGCCGTCGTCCCGAGCGGGCACCTCCGCGGCCAGGTGCCACCGGCGGCTCAACGCCGGCAAGGCCGACGTGGCAGGGTGTTTAAGGGCTAATCCCCTGGTCATTTGGCCCCAAGCCAATGACAGGTGGGGCCCTGGCCCCCTTAATCCTCTGTTAATTTTAAATAAATCGGGGTTAACCCCTGAGCCACTGACAAGGCTAGCCCACTGGTCAGAGCCCCCCCCCCCACGCCAGCATGACGTCAGCCTGGCGCAATAAGTCCATTAAATTGATTAAATCAATTACAGAAAATCTAGAAAATAGCCAAATCTTTAGAAAATCATAACTAATTCATTTTAACTCCAAATTGGACAAATAATATGTCTAAAATTATCATAAAAATACAAGGATTATGAATATGAAATTTGTTTTCATGTCTGACCATTTTAAAATGGGTGAACAGTAGCAAACATGCATATGGATCCTTTTCAAATTCAAATTTGGAGTGATTTTGCAAATGATTTTGCAACACCCTTAATTCCAATGGATTTATCCACACATCAGAGACATTACTTCAACTATACAACATCACTTCATGATCAACTTTTTCAAATGAACATTCATGCATTCAAATGCATTTGAAATTCATCGATAAATCAAATGGAGTTTGAATTTGCATTTCAAATGCAATATACTCCTTTTAAATGGAATGCTCAACACATCAGTACCTTGAACATCACCATTGAAATATTATTCATGTGATTGTGCATTATACATTATGTTGATCCTATGATTGTCATGTTGCTGATAGAAGTGGAGCCGGAAACCGAGATCACCCCCTTCGTTGAAGACCCCGTGACTGAACCTCGTCAGCAAGGCAAGCAAACCCCCATTGATCATGTCTATAAAATCCCACTTCCCTCTCAGTCTCGCTTATGCATTGTTTAGGATGATCACCATGATAACGTTTCTACCGCATAGTTGAACCCATATCCTTTGCATGACCTATCATCTTGTCACAGTAGTAAGCAAACCACAATCCTAGCAGATGTAGGAGTTGGTTGATATCATGTGGACCCTGCAACTGTTACTGCTTATTGCATGCTTAGTGATACAACGAGGTTGCTTTTGATGTGAGTCGGGATGATGATAAACATGGTGTTGATGAAAGTGAAACGTGTTGGTGAATCTACCCTAATACAAGGTGAACGATGAGAGGCTGTGTAGGAGTACACAGTGGGTTGTCTCGTTGAACACCGCCTTAAGTCCGAGTTCTTGTGTGGTGATCCAAGAAGAAGAGTACAACCACACATTGGGCTCACTGACCCCTCTCATCCTAGTACCTCACCCCGTTCGAACCCCAAGAGTCGCAGTAGTTCAGAGTTCTGGTAGGGATGTGGCACGGTCTGCGAAGTGGATGAACGGCTTTTCAAGACTGGCTTGGGACCCTGCACACATCGTTTGAGGCTGTACTGGAACCTCGGCCGGACTTCCATACGGATCCCCCTCAGATAGGCGACTCTCTGGACTAGAACGGAGCTGTGGGTGAAGTGTTGTGGTGGCATCCTCGCTGTCATCTCTTGAACGGTGACATGCAAAAGGCCGTAACTGATGACACGTGTGTGTAGCGGTACACCTCTGCAGGGTTAACAAAACTATTCGAATAGCCGCGTGCGCGGTTATGGACTGCTTGGAAAGCTTAGCTTGATTATTAGACAACTTGAACTGGATACTTCTAAAACACGCCAAGATAAGTGTGAGTGCTATGGCGTGCTTTCTCGTGGGGAAGTCGAGGAAGGCACCATAGTGGTGTAATTGGTTGGAGAAAGTAGTGGACTCGTGTACGCTTCTTACCTCAAGTCTGGTACTCGTAGTTCAGGACTAGCCAAGTCAAAGCTGGCACTTCTGCAATTGAAACCCCACCTCCCTTGACCTTGATACATATGCATGAGTAGTATAGCTCCTATGTAAGTCTTACTGAGTACGATTTTGTACTCACGTTTGCTTAATCTATGTTTTAGATGAACCCACCGACCCCGATGGTGGCTTCTACCCGAAGCTCGAAGAATGAAGACTCAGACCAAGACCAAGCTAGTGTAGTCCCAGTCAGACGACTGGTTCCCTCGTGGAGGGCTTGTTTTTAGATAAGGCTTCTCTAAGCCATTTGTTAAACTTGTCTGTACTCAGACCTACTTTGCTTCCGCTTGTCTTTTGTAATGTTGGATCACATGCTTGTGATCTCTGTGTACACTCTGTAAGAGTTATTAATAAAGTTGTATACTTTGTAGAGAATTGCAATGATACCTGCTGTTCATACAAGGCATGTGTGCTGCGTGTATGTTTATGACATGCATGTCTTAGTATGGGTTTTCGAGACCTTAGTTGTGATCTGGCTGGCGGTCTTTTATACACCAAGTGGCCCTTAGATGTGCGCAGCTTGGGGCATCGCGATGCGATTGTTCGAGACTCTGTCTCGTGCACACTTTGATGTATGATCGAGCCCGCCCTAGACTCCGACTAAGTGATCGGGCTGGAGTAAGTCTATGTAAGGGTTATAATACAATCGATAGTATGGTTGAGGAGACTTGTCTATGAGTATGGGAGTTCACCACCCATATCATTTAGACTTGTGTGCGGACGATGAGGACCCATTTCAGTTGATCATCCGGCCTGGATGGGATGCCCCTCACGTTCGATGCTTTCCGAGAACGTTCTGTGCTTGGCCTTGTCTGCTTAGACAAGTGGGTACGGTTCTCGGCTCTCCATATGATTGTGTTGTAGCGAGGCTTGCATACGCTAACCCCGGGTCCCGACAGACTTGGTATCAGAGCAGGACTGGCTGTAGGATTATCAGCCTTGGCCGAAGTCGAGTCTAGCCTTCTATAGTTATATAGTTACTCTGGGTATATAAGGGAACAACGTAAGGCTTCTTTTTCTCCTTACCCTCATCGATCTGAGTTCTGAGTCACCCTCATCTTATTCTACGGGATGATAGGACTAGGCTCATCTATGTCTTACTAGAACATCTCGTTGTTTGCCTCCTTATAGCCGTAGGATGGTTGTGGTTGTCCAGAGTCTTCGTGTTTTGAGTTCCTTGGAGAAGTTCTGTCCAATTTCCTCGAGGTTGTCTTGTTTTCCATCCCGGTGTAGCCGTTATGCTGCCGGAATTATCCCGTGTTTCTTTGAATCATTGCCTTTGCATTATAGTCTTCTCCTTCTGAAATCATATCCTTTTATCCTTGACTCCATCGTACAACCTGTTCTGATTGTTGATTTTTATCACACAGGATGTCAGGTGGAACTCATAGTGCTATTCTTCGGAATCGAGACCGTGATCGGAATCGAAATGATGATGAACTTCCACCCCCACCTTCTGCAGCGGTAATCATGATGGAAGCCGAGCGGAATAGACGTGATCAAACACGCCTTCTGGAGCTCATCGATTAGAATACCGCCCACCATCGTGATGTGGTGGTCAACATTCACGACTTCATCCTCCTCAAGCCACCGGTATTCCGATGTTCCTCTGAGCCCCTCGAAGCTGATGATTGGCTCCGTTCCATCGAGCGTAAGCTTGATACAGCACATGTTGCTCCCGATGACCGAGTAATTTTCGCGGTATACTTCTTGGAAGGTGCTGCTCTTCAGTGGTGGGAGAACGATGTTGCTATGCAGACAGATGGTCACGTAGTGACTTGGCAGGAGTTCTGTGTTGCCTTTCGAGGGTACCACATTCTGGATGAGTTGAGGGAGCGCAAGAAGGAAGATTTTTGCAATCTGAATCAAGGAGAGATGTCCATTCATGAGTATGTGAGGGAATTCAACCGTCTTGCTCGTTATGCCCAAGATGAGATCACCACCGATGCCAAAAAGCAGGCAAGGTTCCGTAAGGGACTTAGCCCCATCCTTCGTCATGATCTCAACCTCCTTGAGTTTTCCACCTTTGAGGATTTAGTCAACAGATCCTTCAGAGCTGAGCATGGAAATGAAGTTTTCGAGAAGTCTCGCAAGCATGCTCTTGAGCTTGCCCCTTCTTCCAGTTCATGCCCTCAGAAGTGCATGATCTGGATTCCTAACAGTTTGTTTCCCCAAAACAACCCACCGAGGCCATCCCTTGTGCCGCCTCGTCCACCAGCTCCACCAAACAACCCAGCTCCCCGCATTATCTTTGGAGCCTGCTTCAGATGTGGCCAGCCTGGTCACTATTCTCGTGAGTGCCCCGTCAACTAAAATGCTCCACCCCATGCCAAAGGAAACCCCACTGTTCGTGCTAGACCACCCCCGAAGGTTTCCACCGCTAAGCCATCCACCTCAGAAAATCTTGGACGTGTGAACCAAATCTCAGTTGAGGAAACTGATAGTACTTCCGACGTCATTCTTGGTACGCTCCCAGTCAATTTTGTTCCCACTTCTGTTCTTTTCGACCCAGGAGCATCTCACTCATTCATGTCAGAGCGTTATGCACTTCGGCATGATGTATCCTTTGAAGAAATTTTCACCCCTATGATCATTCAAACTCCTGGTTCCAAGTGGCAAACTAATAGAGTAAGCCATGGTAATCAAATTGCAATTGAGGGTTTAGTATTCCTTGCTTCACTCATAGCCCTCAAGTCTTCAGACATTGATGTCATCCTTCGTATGGATTGGTTATCAAGACAACATGCTTTTCTTGATTGTAAAGCCAAGTCAGTTAGACTTACACATCCTTCAGGCCAGACAATAACTTACTCCTCACCAAGAACAAGAACCCAGGTGCATTCTTTGAATGTGCTTCCCCTTCCCGACCTTGAAGATGTTCCGGTGGTTCGTGACTTCCCGGATGTTTTTCCTGAAGAGCTGCCGGGAATGCCACCTGACAGATGTGTAGAGTTCATAGTGGATCTTGCCCCAGGAACCACACCCATTTCTAGACGCCCATACAAAATGGCCCCACGTGAGTTAGCTGAGCTTAAAAACCAACTTGAAGCTTTGTTGGAAAAAGGCTTCATCCGCCCTAGCTCATCGCCATGGGGTTGCCCCGCTCTGTTCGTAACGAAGAAAGATGGAACAGAAAGGATGTGCGTAGACTATCGCCCGCTAAATTTAGCGACGATAAAGAACAAGTACCCATTTCCCAGGATCAATGATCTTTATGATCAGCTTGCAGGATCCTCTGTCTTATCCAAGATGGATTTGAGATTAGGGTATCATCAAATCAAAATCCGAAACGAGGACATTCCCAAAACAGCTTTTACTACTCGTTATGGTCTTTACGAGTACATCGTCATGTCCTTTGGTTTAACCAAAGCCCCCGCCACTTTTTCACACATGATGAACTCGATCTTCATGGACTATTTGGACCAGTTCATCGTGGTTTACCTCGATGACATCCTTATATACTCGAAGAACGAAGAAGAACATGCCGAACACCTAAGGCTGGTATTGATGAAACTTAGAGAGCATCGCCTGTATGCTAAATTCTCCAAGTGTGAATTTTGGCTACAAGAAGTGACCTACTTAGGCCACGTGATTTCTGCAAAAGGCATTGCTGTGAATCCCGAGATAGTTCAGGCCGTCCTTGACTGGACTCCACCTGAATCGGTTAAGCAAGTTAGGAGTTTTCTTGGCTTAGCAAGCTATTGTCGCCGCTTCGTCGAGAACTTTTCTAAAGTTGCAAAGCCTCTTACTGAACTCCTCAAGAAAGCTAAGAAATTCCAATGGACTTCCAAGTGCGAGGAAAGCTTTCAAGAGCTAAAAAGAAGATTGACTTCTGCACCCGTACTTGCACCTCCAGACACCAAAAAGGATTTCGAGATCTTTTTTGACGCCTCACGGCAAGGGTTAGGATGCATACTTATGCAAGATAGACATGTGGTAGCTTATGCTTCACGCCAGTTGCGGCCACATGAAGAGAACTATCCTACCCACGATCTTGAACTCGCTGCCGTAGTTCATGCCCTAACAACTTGGCGATATTACCTCCTTGGTAATCGTTGTGAGATCTTTTTCGACCACCAAAGCCTCAAATACATTTTCACCCAGCCAGATCTTAATCTCAGGCAAAGACGCTGGATTGAGTTGATAAAAGATTACGACGTAGGAATTTCTTACACCCCAGGCAAAGCCAATGTCATGGCTGATGCACTAAGTCGTAAGTCGTATTGTAACAACCTCATGTTACAACAGTATCAACCACTTCTTCATGAGGAATTTCGAAAGCTCAATCTCGAGATTGTTCCTCGTGGATCTCTTTTCAACTTGGTGGCGAAACCAACCCTTGAGGATCAAAACATAGTTGCCCAAAGACGTGCACGAGGTGTACGCCGGATCAAGGAGAACATTTCTAGCGGAGTTGCTAAATGTTTCTCCACAGATAGTAAATGAACGGTATTCTTTGGAAATCGTTTGGTAGTAACTAAGAATTGGGAACTAAGGCAACTCATCCTCAAAGAAGCCCATAACACACCCCTCTCGATTCATCCCGGTAGCACAAAAATGTACCGAGACCTACGCCAGAGATTTTGGTGGACCAGGATGAAGAGAGACCTTGCTCGATTTGTTGCCGAATGTGATGTTTGTCGTCGCATTAAGACAGAACACCAAAGACCTGCTGGTACACTTCAACCTTTGCCTATTCCAGAGTGGAAATGGGACAAAGTCGGTATGGACTTCATCACCGGCTTTCCAAAAACCCAGAAAGGAAACGATGCCATCTTTGTTGTCATAGATAGGCTTTCCAAAGTTGCTCACTTCCTTCCGGTTTGCGAGTCTATAACTGCTAGCCAGTTAGCGGACTTATACGTCTCTAGAATTGTATCCCTTCACGGTGTTCCTTTGGAAATCAATTCTGATAGTGGTAGCCTTTTCACCTCGATTTTGGGGAAGCTTCCAACATGCTATGGGAACTCATCTCTCCTTTAGTACAGCTTTTCATCCTCAGTCTAGCGGTCAAGTCGAAAGGGTTAACCAAATTCTTGAAGACATGCTCAGAGCTTGTGTTATCTCATTCGGAAAGAATTGGGAGAAATCTCTTCCATTCGCCGAATTTGCTTATAACAATAGTTTTCAATCTAGTCTGAACATGGCTCCTTTTTGTCACAACCCTAGTTTTGGTATGTGCTTTTATTACTAGAAATAATTGCATCATGTTTAAATTCCTTGGTTTAATAATTGGGGATTTGGAAAAGCCTCAAAAAGAATTTAAATTAAAGGCCAGATAAAAAGTTTTTCCAAAATTCGTCCAAACAATTTTGAAAAGTCCTATAAATGAGTATGATCATTTAAAAAATGATTTGGAGTCAAACCCATGCTCATGGATTTTTCAAATATTCAAACAGAGGCTTGGAAATTAAATTTAAATGCTATTTGAATGGATTCAAATAATTTGAATTCCAAAAATCTTCAAAACTTGGGAGTGACTAGTACTAAGTCACATATGTCCAAGATAAATATTTGGGGGTTTTTAAAAATTCTTTGATATTTTTTTCAGAGCAAAATAAATAAAACAGAAAGCATAAAAAAAGAAAAAATAGTGAAAAGGCCGAAGCCACTTACCTGGCCCAAGTGGGCAGAAGCCGGCCCAGCCCGCCAGGGGCATCCCCGTCTTCCTCCCTGGCCAGCCGAGCACGCCACTGCGTGGCGAGCATGCGCTCGACGCCGGCCACGCAGCAGCCTGCTCTGGCGTCCCTTCTCGCGCCGTGGAGGCCCCCCTGGACACGCCGAACCCTTCCCCTTTCCCTGGCTCCCCTTTCTTCCTCTCTCCCCGTTCAATTTGTGCGCCACCGAGGAGCTCCGAGAGAAACCGCCGTCCGCCGTCGTGCATCTGCGCGCCCACCGGCCACACCTCGCGAAGCCGGAGTGTCTAGGAGATCCGCGGCGTCGAGCAGACCCACTAAGCTGAAGATCAAGAGCCCGGGCAGCCCCAGGCTGACTCAATCGTCCCCGACACCTCGCCCGAGCCGCCAACCTTCGCCGCCAAATTCGACGCCGGCGTAGCTCCTCCGACCCCGCCGTGCTCCTCTACGGTCTCAGGGTGAGGCTCGCCGTCTTTCCCCTCTCTCCGTGGTCACGCCATCGCCCCGGTCACCGTTTTTCTTTTGCCCGTGCTCCGGCCGCCGCGCCTCTCGACGCCGGCGAGTCCTCCGTCCCCCTTCGATCCTCCCGTGTACCCCACTGGGTGCGCGCGTGTGAGGGCTCCCTCCTGGTGCCCTTGGCATGCCAAGCCGTGGCCGGGAGCCCCTCTCCTGCGGGGCGCCGCCGCTTCCCGTGGCAACCGGCGTTTAGCCGCCGGCCCGGACGGCTTAATTAGGGGTTAACCCCTCTGGTTAATTGGCATGAGCCATTGACAGGTAGGGCCCCAGCCCCTAATAATCCTTTTAAGTTTATTAAACCGGAGTTTAAACACTGTGCCACTGACAGGGCTGGCCCACTCGTCAGCCCCCCCTCTGCGTCAGCATGACGTCAGCCTGGCGCATTAAATCCCTTTTCTTTTTAACAGAATTCCAGAAAATAGCTAAATCTTTGAAATTCAATAACTTTTAATCCATAACTCCAAATCAAATAAATTATATATGAAAAATCATCAGAAAAATGCAAGGATTCCAAATATCATACTTTCATAGATGAAAAACACATCTATGATGATGAACCAGTAGCATTTAGCTATATAGCTTATTTGGAATAATTCAAAATAAATGTTTAAATCATTTCAAATTAAATCTTTGCAATGCCAACCTTATCACATGAACATCAGAGGCATATCATACACATGACCACATGGTTTACCATATCCAAACATTAGCAAATGCAACTTTGGCTAAATTGAACCACATTTGGAGTTTGAATTTGAATTTCTTATTCAAATCAACTTCAATTAAACTTGTTGCAAATTGAACATAGATCACATCAGTACCATGCCATGTTTCATTCTTGAATGTGCATTGCAATGTGATGTTTATACTTTGTTGTCTCGGTGTTTGTTTCTTCTCGATAGATCCATCGCCGGACGTAGTTCCTGTTTCTTGGAAGAGTGGCACCCCCGAGTCTCGACAATAAGGCAAGCAAACCCCCTTTGATCATATCTATAAAAACCCAGTTTCCCTCTTGTTCTCTTATGCATGATTAGGTGATTCACATGTTACCTTTCTTCCGCTAGTTGAACCCATCCTTTGAATGACCTATCTTTGCTACCATAGTATTAAGAAAACCTCAACCTAGCAGATACAGGTTTTTTTGTGTTCATCATGTGGCCCTTCATCCATGATATGCTATGCCATGCTAGAGTTGTTTGCAATAAATTTGATCCATCTGGGTGATGTATCGGGATGGTAGTGAACACATGCAACAAGGAGATAACGTGTTGATGAAGTCACCCTAATATAAGTGAACAATGATAGGATGTGTAGGAGTACACAGTGGGTTGTCTCATTTACACTGCCCTAGGCCCCGAGTTCTTGTGTTGTGATCCAAGACACAGATTACTACCACATGTTGGGCTCATTGACCCCTCTCGACCTATTAACTCACCCCGACTAAGGTCCAGTATTCGCATGGGTTAACTTTATTCTATTTGCTTTCCTAATGTAGCACGGTTTTAGGCAAGCGCAGCACCATCCGTCGACGTGGACTTGTCGGACCGTCCATACATCGTCTCGGTCCTGAACGGAAACCCCGGCCGGATTCCCGATTGGGGTGCAACTCAGATAGGCGATTCCCTGGACTAGAGTTGGAGCCGTGAGGTAAGTTTCGTGGTACTATCCCCGCCGACACCGCTTGAAGGTGACGAGTTCTAGGCGGTAAGTGGTAGCTACGTATGTGAAGAAGTACAACCCTGCAGGGTTAATGAACTATTCGAATAGCCGTGTCCGCGGTTATGGACTACTTGGAGATCTTTACTTGATTATTAGACAACTCAAATGGATACTCTAAAAATCGCAAGATAAGTGTGAGTGCTTTGGGTTGCTTCCTCGTGGGGAAGTCGAGGAAGGATCCATGGTTGTGTATTGATGTGGTGATCAAGATTAGATAGACTCGTGTGCGCCTCTCATCTCAAATCTATGTAGTCGTAGTACAGGATAGCCAAGTCAAAGCTTCTGCATTACAACCCCACTTGCCTTTACCTTTGTACCTGAGCATGAGTAGTTTAGTTCTGACGTAAGTCTTGCTGAGTACGACTTTGTACTCACGTTTGCTTATTCTATGTTTTAGAGACGAGACCACTGACCCTGATGGTGGCCTTTCCCCTTCAAGCTCGACATCGACGAAGTTATGTAGTCCCAGACAGCAGCCTGGTCCCTCTGGAGGGTCGTTGTGTTTTCTTAAAGGCTTCTTAAGTCATTTGTTAACCTTGTCTTTACTAAGAAATAATTTGCTTCCGTTGTTGTATGATGTAATGTTGTATCACAGCGATGTGATCTCTGCTTGTAACACTACTATATCTGCTCTGGCGTCCCTTCTCGCGCCGTGTTGTGGTGGCATCCTCGCTGTCATCTTTTGAACGGTGACATGCAAAAGGCGGTAACTGATGACACGTGTGTGTAGCGGTACACCCCTGCAGGGTTAACAAAACTATTCGAATGGCGTCCCTTCTCGCGCCGTGGAGGACCCCTGGACACGCCGAACCCTTCCCCTCTCCCTGGCTCCCCTTTCTTCCTCTCTCCCCGTTCGATTTGTGCGCCACCGAGGAGCTCCGAGAGAAACCGCCGTTCGCCGTTGTGCATCTGCGCGCCCACCGGACACACCTCGCGAAGCCGGAGTGTCTAGGAGATCCGCGGCGTCGACCAGACCCACTAAGCTGAAGATCAAGAGCCCGGGCAGCCCCAGGCTGACTCAATCGTCCTCGACACCTCGCCGGAGCCGCCAACCTTCGCCGCCAAATTCGACGCCGGCGTAGCTCCTCCGACCCCGCCGTTCTCCTCTACGGTCTCAGGGCGAGGCTCGCCGTCTTTCCCCTCTCTCCGTGGTCACAGCTATCGCCCCGGTCAACGTTTTCCTTTTGCCCGTGCTCCGGCCGCCGCGCCTCTCGACGCCGGCGAGGCCTCCATCCCCCTCCGATCCTCCCGTGTACCCCACTAGGTGCGCGCGTGTGAGGGCTCCCTCCTGGTGCCTTTGGCAAGCCAAGCCGTGGCCGGGAGCCCCTCTCCGGTGGGGCGTCTCCGCCTCCCGTGGCAACCGACGTTTAGCCACCGGCCTGGACGGCTTAATTAGGGGTTAACCCCTCTGGTTAATTGGCATGAGCCACTGACAGGTGGGGCCCCAGCCCCTAATAATCCTTTTAAGTTTATTAAACCGGAGTTTAAACACTGTGCCACTGACAGGGCTGGCCCACTCGTCAGCCCCCCCTCTGCGTCAGCATGACGTCAACCTGGCGCATTAAATCCCTTTTCTTTTTAACAGAATTCCAGAAAATAGCTAAATCTTTGAAATTCAATAACTTTTAATCCATAACTCCAAATCAAATAAATTATATATGAAAAATCATCAGAAAAATGCAAGGATTCCAAATATCATACTTTCATAGATGAAAAAAACATCTATGATGATGAACTAGTAGCATTTAGCTATATGGCTTATTTGGAATAATTCAAAATAAATGTTTAAATCATTTCAAATTAAATCTTTGCAATGCCAACCTTATCACATGAACATCAGAGGCATATCATACACATGACCACATGGTTTACCATATCCAAACATTAGCAAATGCAACTTTGGCTAAATTGAACCACATTTGGAGTTTGAATTTGAATTTCTTATTCAAATCAACTTCAATTAAACTTGTTGCAAATTGAACATAGATCACATCAGTACCATGCCATGTTTCATTCTTGAATGTGCATTGCAATGTGATGTTTATACTTTGTTGTCTCGGTGTTTGTTTCTTCTCGATAGATCCATCGCCGGACGTAGTTCCTGTTTCTTGGAAGAGTGGTACCCCCGAGTCTCGACAATAAGGCAAGCAAACCCCCTTTGATCATATCTATAAAAACCCAGTTTCCCTCTTGTTCTCTTATGCATGATTAGGTGCTTCACATGTTACCTTTCTTCCGCTAGTTGAACCCATCCTTTGCATGTCCTATCTTTGCTACCACAGTATTAAGAAAACCTCAACCTAGCAGATACAAGTTTGTTTGTGTTCATCATGTGGCCCTTCATCCATGATATGCTATGCCATGCTAGAGTTGTTTGCAATAAATTTGATCCATCTGGGTGATGTATCGGGATGGTAGTGAACACATGGAACAAGGAGGTAACGTGTTGATGAAGTCACCCTAAAATAAGTGAACAATGAGAGGCTGTGTAGGAGTACACAGTGGGTTGTCTCATTTACACTGCCCTAGGTCCCGAGTTCTTGTGTTGTGATCCAAGACACAGATTACTACCACATGTTGGGCTCATTGACCCCTCTCGACCTATTAACTCACCCCGACTAAGGTCCAGTATTCGCATGGGTTAACTTTATTCTATTTGCTTTCCTAACGTAGCACGGTTTTAGGCAAGCGCAACACCATCCATCGAGGTGGGCTTGCCGGACCGTCCATACATCGTCTGGGTCCTGAACGGAAACCCCGGCCGGATTCCTGATTGGGGTGCAACTCAGATAGGCGATTCCCTGGACTAGAGTTGGAGCCGTGAGGTAAGTGTCGTGGTACTATCCCCGCCGACATCGCTTGAAGGTGACGAGTTCTAGGCGGTAAGTGGTAGCTACGTATGTGAAGAAGTACAACCCTGCAGGGTTAATGAACTATTCGAATAGCCGTGTCCGCGGTTATGGACTACTTGGAGATCTTTACTTGATTATTAGACAACTCAAATGGATACTCTAAAAATCGCAAGATAAGTGTGAGTGCTTTGGGTTGCTTCCTCGTGGGGAAGTCGAGGAAGGATCCATGGTTGTGTATTGATGTGGTGATCAAGATTAGATAGACTCGTGTGCGCCTCTCATCTCAAATCTATGTAGTCGTAGTACAGGATAGCCAAGTCAAAGCTTCTGCATTACAACCCCACTTGCCTTTACCTTTGTACCTGAGCATGAGTAGTTTAGTTCTGACGTAAGTCTTGCTGAGTACGACTTTGTACTCATGTTTGCTTATTCTATGTTTTAGAGACGAGACCACTGACCCTGATGGTGGCCTTTCCCCTTCAAGCTCGACATCGACGAAGTTATGTAGTCCCAGACAGTAGCCTGGTCCCTCTGGAAGGTCGTTGTGGTTTCTTAAAGGCTTCTTAAGCCATTTGTTAACCTTGTCTTTACTAAGACATAATTTGCTTCCCTTTTTGTATGATGTAATGTTGGATCACAGCGATGTGATCTCTGCTTGTAACACTACTATATCTGCTCTGTTTAGCAGATGAAATAAAGCTATGAGTTTGTAGAGTTCATGTTATGTTACCTGCTATTATACACTTGGCATGCATGCTGCGTGTATGTTTATATCATGCATGTCATGTGTGGGGTTCGATACCTTAGTTGTGTTCTCGCCCGCGGTCTTTTATACACCAAGTGGCCCTTAGATGTGCGCAGCTTGGGGCATCGCGATGCAATTGCTCGTGACTCTGTCACGTGGCACACTTTGTTGTATGATTGAGCCCGCCCGAGACCCCGACTAAGAGATCGGGCCGGAGTCTGTTTATGTAAGTGTTAGGATTCAATCGATAATATGGTTGAGGCGACTTGTCCATGAGTATGGGATTTCACCACCCATAATCATTTAGACTTGTGAGCGGAAGATGAGGACCCATCTCAGTTGATCATCCGGGCCTGGATGGGATGCCCCTCACGTTCGAGCTTTCCGAGAGTGTCTTGTACTTGGCCTTGTCTGCTTAGACAAGTGGGTATGGCTCTCGGGTCTCCATATGATTGAATTGTGACTGGAATTACATATGCAAACCCCGGGTCCCGACACTTTTGAACTCCTTTATGGACGACGATGTCGAACACCCCTAAACTGGTCAGAAACCGGTGAAAGACAATTCTTTGGACCGAACATTATCAAGGAATCATAAGAGCAAGTTTGCATTATTCGTGATCAATTGAAAGCAGCCCAGTCTCGTCAGAAAATCTACTATGATCGTCATCATAGGCAAGACAGCTACAATCTGAATGAGAAGGCTTATCTTCGGGTTACTCCTCTGAAGGGAACCCAACGTTTCGGTATCAAAGGCAAGTTGGCCCCACGTTACATCGGACCTTTCCGCATTCTTGCTAAACGTGGAGAAGTTGCCTACCAACTTGAACTACCCCCGCACCTTTTCCGAGTACATGATGTATTCCATGTGTCCCAACTCAGGCGTTGCTTCAAGGACCCCATCCGCGAAGTCGACCATGAAACGCTTGATCTCCAAGATGACCTTTCTTATCGAGAATACCCTGTTCGTATTCTTGATTCAGCAGAGCGTGTCACTCGCCGAAAGAAGATCAAGTTTCTAAAAGTGCAATGGTCACACCACTCTAAGAGAGAAGTTACGTGGGAAAGAGAAGACAGTCTCAGTGCCGAGTACCCCTCCTTCCTCCCGCAGACTTCTGAATCTCGGGACGAGATTCTTTTGAGTGGGGGCGAGTTGTCACAACCCCAAGTTAGGTATGTGCTAGGATCAAGTGCTCCTTTGCATCATGCAAAAATTCAAAAGAAAATTGAAAAATGGGGAAAAGAAAAGCCCTGAGAAATTAAATCAAATGGCCAGATAAAAATATTTTTCCAAAAATCATTTGAGTATTTGGAAAATTCCTATAAATGATGTTGATCATTTTAAAAATGGTTTGGGAGCAAACCCATGCTCATGGATTTTTCAAAAATTCAAACAGAGGCTTGGAAATTAAATTTAAATGCTATTTGAATTGGATTCAAATAATTTGAATTCCAAAAATCTTCAAATCTTTGGAGTGGCTAGTACTATGTCACATATGTCCAAGATAAATATTTGAGGATTTTATAAAATGCCTAGGTAATTATTTTACCACAGCAAAACAAAAGTCAGAAGAATTAAACAGAAAAGATTTTTAGAAAAGGAAAGAGGCCCACCTACCTGGCCCAACTCACCTAGGCCGGCCCAGCCCAGCTGGCCTCACTGTCGTCTTCCTCCTTTGCCAGAAGGAGGGACGGCCGAGTCGCGCGCCTCGCATGGCCGCCACCTCCTGCTTCTGGCCACGGAGCTGCTCCTCCGTCCTGATCTCTTCGCCAGGAGAAGCGACTGGAAGCCCTCCTCCATTCCCCCCCTCGTCTGCTCGTGCCCCCTTCTTCCTCGCTGTTTTGGCACCCACCCGTAGCTCGCCGCCGGCCACCCCTGCGAGAAGACGCGGCCCACACCGAACCAAGTTGTCCACGAGGTGCGCACCGTCGAGAGGAACCGCCCCGCTGAAGATTGAGATCCCGGACGCCTTGTCGACGACGCCAGCTTCACCGAAGCGCTCCGACCGCCGTGGCTTTCCTCCAGCGAATTCGTCACCGCAGCTGCTCCTCTGCCTCCGTCGATCGCACCGCTGTGCTCGGGGTGAGGTTCTCTTCAAAACCCCCCACTCCATTCTATGTTACGTGCCCCGTTGCATTTTTCCCGTCGAGGCAGAACTCCGGCCGCCGTGGAGCTCCTCACCGCCGTGGCCTCCGGCCTCCTCCGGCGGGCGCGTGTGCTCCCCTGGATGCGCACGTGCAAGGGGCACGTTCTGGTGCCCTTGGCGTGGCCTCCCGTGGCTGGAGCCGTCGTCCCGAGCGGGCACCGCCGCGGCCGGTGGCCACCGGCGGCTCAACGCCGGCAGGGCTGACGTGGCAGCGTGGTTAAGGGCTAATCCCCTGGTCATTTGGCCCCAAGCCAATGACAGGTGGGGCCCTGGCCCCCTTAATCCTCTGTTAATTTTAAATAAATCGGGGTTAACCCCTGAGCCACTGACAAGGCTGGCCCACTAGTCAGAGCCCCCCCCCCCACACCAGCATGACGTCAGCCTGGCGCAATAAGTCCATTAAATTGATTAAATCAATTACAGAAAATCCGGAAAATAGTCAAATCTTTAGAAAATCATAACTAATTCATTTTAACTCCAAATTGGACAAATAATATGTCTAAAATTATCAAAAAAATACAAGGATTATGAATATGCAATTTGTTTTCATGTTTGACCATTTCAAAATGGGTGAGCAGTAGAAAACATGCATATGGATCCTTTTCAAATTCAAATTTGGAGTGATTTTGCAAATGATTTTGCAACACCCTTAATTCCAATGGATTCATCCACACATTAGAGACATTGCTTCAACTATACAACATCACTTCATGATCAACTTTTTCAAATGAACGTTCATGCATTCAAATGCATTTGAAATTCATTGATAAATCAAATGGAGTTTGAATTTGCATTTCAAATACAATATACTCCTTTTAAATGGAATGCTCAACACATCAGTACCTTGAACATCACCATTGAAATCTTATTCATGTGATTGTGCATTATACATTATGTTGATCCTATGATGTTCATGTTGCTGATAGAAGTGGAGCCGGAAACCGAGATCACCCCCTTCGTTGAAGACCCCGTGACTGAACCTCGTCAGCAAGGCAAGCAAACCCCCATTGATCATGTCTATAAAATCCCACTTCCCTCTCAGTCTCGCTTATGCATTGTTTAGGATGATCACCATGATAACGTTTCTACCGCATAGTTGAACCCATATCTTTTGCATGACCTATCATCTTGTCACAGTAGTAAGCAAACCACAATCCTAGCAGATGTAGGAGTGGGTTGATATCATGTGGCCTCTGCAACTGTTACTGCTTATTGCATGCTTAGTGATACAACGAGGTTGCTTTTGATGTGAGTCGGGATGATGATAAACATGGTGTTGATGAAAGTGAAACGTGTTGGTGAATCTACCCTAATACAAGGTGAACGATGAGAGGCTGTGTAGGAGTACACAGTGGGTTGTCTCGTTGAACACCGCCTTAAGTCCGAGTTCTTGTGTGGTGATCCAAGAAGAAGAGTACAACCACACATTGGGCTCACTGACCCCTCTCATCCTAGTACCTCACCCCGTTCGAACCCCAAGAGTCGCAGTAGTTCGGAGTTCTGGTAGGGCTGTGGCACGGTCTGCGAAGTGGATGAACGGCTTTTCAAGAACGGCTTGGGACCCTGCACACATCGTTTGAGGCTGTACTGGAACCTCGACCGGACTTCCATACGGATCCCCCTCAGATAGGCGACTCTCTGGACTAGAACGGAGCTGTGGGCGAAGTGTTGTGGTGGCATCCTCGCTGTCATCTTTTGAACGGTGACATGCAAAAGGCGGTAACTGATGACACGTGTGTGTAGCGGTACACCCCTGCAGGGTAACTGATGACACGTGTCCGCGGTTAAGGACTGCATGGAAAGCTTACCTTGATCATTAGACAACTTGAACTGGATACTTCCAAAACACACCAAGATAAGTGTGAGTGCTATGGCGTGCTTTCTCGTGGGGAAGTCGAGGAAGGAACCATAGTGGTGTAATTGGTTGGAGAAAGTAGTGGACTCGTGTACGCTTCTTACCTCAAGTATGGTACTCGTAGTTCAGGACTAGCCAAGTCAAAGCTGGCACTTCTGCAAGTGAAACCCCACCTCCCTTTACCTTGATACATATGCATGAGTAGTATAGATCCTATGTAAGTCTTGCTGAGTACGATTTTGTACTCACGTTTGCTTAATCTATGTTTTAGATGAACCCACCGACCCCGATGGTGGCTTCTACCCGAAGCTCGAAGAATGAAGACTCAGACCAAGACCAAGCTAGTGTAGTCCCAGTCAGACGACTGGTTCCCTCGTGGAGGGCTTGTTCTTAGATAAGGCTTCTCTAAGCCATTTGTTAAACTTGTCTGTACTTAGACCTACTTTGCTTCCGCTTGTCTGTTGTAATGTTGGATCACATGCTTGTGACCTCTGTGTGCACTCTGTAAGAGTTATTAATAAAGTTGTATACTTTGTAGAGAATTGCAATGATACCTGCTGTTCATACAAGGCATGTGTGCTGCGTGTATGTTTATAACATGCATGTCTTAGTATGGGTTTTCGAGACCTTAGTTGTGATCTGGCTGGAGGTCTTTTATACACCAAGTGGCCCTTAGATGTGCGCAGCTTGGGGCATCGTGATGCGATTGTTCGAGACTCTGTCTCATGCACACTTTGATGTATGATCGAGCCCGCCCTAGACTCCGACTAAGTGATCGGGCTGGAGTAAGTCTATGTAAGGGTTATAATACAATCGATACTATGGTTGAGGAGACTTGTCTATGAGTATGGGAGTTCACCACCCATATCATTTAGACTTGTGTGCGGACGATGAGGACCCATTTCAGTTGATCATCCGGCCTGGATGGGATGCCCCTCACGTTCGATGCTTTCCGAGAACATTCTGTGCTTGGCCTTGTCTGCTTAGACAAGTGGGTACGGTTCTCGGCTCTCCATATGATTGTGTTGTAGCGAGGCTTGCATACGCTAACCCCGGGTCCCGGCACGGCGGGTGAAAGGAGTACAACAAGGCCACCGGCGAGTCCGGCGGAGGGCAGGAACCAGACGAGCCCCTGGTGGCACGACTACTGGGGCTCTCAACGGGCGGAGGGGCGGCCAAAACAACGCCCTTGGCGAGCGGGGAGCTCGTGCTCCGGCCATGGCGGCCGAGCACGAGGATGGTGACGGGTAGCATATGGGCAGGGCATGGGGAATATGGGAGGGATGCGAGGGGCTCACAATGGGGCAGAGGAGGAGCTCAAGGGGAACCAGGGCGGTCGCAGCCGAGCTGGTGAAGGCGGCAACATCCAGCGACATCTGCGGCGGTCGACGGGGGAAGGGTCTCGATTTGGTGGAAGGGGAGCTCTCCGTCTTGAGCTGAACCGCCGAATTGAAGTAGAGGAGGCAGGCGGACACCGCGGGCACCGTGGCAGGGCACGGGGAGCCTCGGGGATGCGCCGGCGACAAGGTCAGGGCGAGGACGGCCACGGCTTGGCGCGAGATTAAGAGCAGCGGGGTGGGGGAGGGAGAGGAGCAAGGGCTTGCTAGGGTTTGGGCGAGGGGGGCACGGGGCTTTAACCCCTCGACGGCTGCCGCCGATGGCCGCCACGGCAAGGCCGGCCGGCGTGGAGCCGCTGGATTCTCTCCACGCAAGGCCAAGGAAGAAGACAATGGGGAGGGGGGGCGTGGTGGGCCGAGGTGTGCTGGGGGTGGGCTCGGCCCAGTGGGTGGCCTTGCCCCTAAGCGTAGTTTAGGTTTATTTGTTTTGTTTCTTTTCTTTTTCCTTTTTGTTGTATTTATTTTATTAGCCAAGTAATTGAGTTTTGCAAAATATGATATTTGTTCCAATATTGGTGTTACATTTTGCACTATTGCTACAAAAAGTTTGGGCTCTAAATAAAATCATTTAGTAATTTATTTAGATAATAAATTATTAAATTGGACCTTTTAAGTTACTGTTTGAATTGTTTGATTTATTCAACAGCTTAATAAATTCCCAAGGTTGGTTGAACCTGGTCCAATGATTATTTGGGATTTAACAAAAGTGGTTGCACCAATTTTGGACAAGGTTTTATTTATGACATATTTTTAATATTCATGAAAAGGCATTTTTGAGTTTGTGTTGATTAAAAAATGATCAAGGAATGATTAGCAACAGTAATTGTGATTACTGTAGGTGATTACTGTAGCGTGACACCCGGGGTGTTACATTCCCCTACCACCCCTATAAGTCGAAAATTTATGGGTTATCCTTAAATGTTCAAAATCTTCTATTTTGTGCCTCTTGTTTAGCTCACGAGGAAGTAGTTGGTAATTCATGATCTTCTTAAGTTGGGCAAGTTTTACCACGGGATTGAATGTCTAATCTGCAAACCCATAATACGAGGAGGAACCGGCATGAGTGCGCCCAGCTCGAAAGATAATACAACAAACAAACCCTCCTTCATGCTTGGTGTATGAGAAATCAGACACTTTGGTAGTGATAAACAAAGGAGATTAAGGGGATGTGATCGTCAAACTATGCACCAACCAAAGTTTATTTTCATTCTGTTTGATTTAAGGATAGCACATGATTTTTCCCTGCTTGCCTTTAACAAGGCCTTTCCTTTAATTTTGTGTTGAGTCAGTCGTCCCACTTCCTTCTTTTCCTAAAAGAGAACAGACACTTGATGTTGATGAGGATTCATTCATATAATGCTGCATTAAGTTTTTCCATGCCACATCATTGTTGACATTATCTTTTGATAAGTAAGTTGTTTGCGAAAGCTTTTTCAAAGCAAGCATCTTCCTTTGTGTTAGCATTTGCACTTCATGACTAATAACATGTTCTTTCGAAACCTTCGAATTGTTTCATTAAAAAGTGAAAGAGTAAAAGTAAAAGATATTAGTTGTCCTTTGACCAAGGATATGTTTGCCATAATTTGATGAGTTTTCTCAGCCCTACTTTTGATTATAATTGTTATTACTTTCTCATAAGGACCTTGTGATTTGAGGTTGCTGTTTAGGATGCTTGAGTTTGATGAAGAAACCTTGATTCTTCTTGTCCGTATTCTATTTATCGACACTTTACTCTCTAAACTTGTGGACAGGTTTACCGAGCTCAGTATTCGCTTGGGGACAAGCGAGGGCTAAGCTTGGGGGAGTTGATACGTCCAAAATGAATCACTATTTTATATAGTAATTCTTTCCTATTCGTTGATATATGTCATGTTATGATGCTATTCTTATGTTGTTTTGGCTTATTTTACATAGTTTGCAATTTTCCGATGCCGAAGCAGCAGACGCTGAATTCAGCGGTAAAAAGTGGACGCTGAGTTGCTGAAGGAGAAGACCTCCAAATTACCTGATAATCAACGGAGGGTATTTTCCAGAAGGATGACGAAGACACGCAAAAGAGGGGCCAGAGGGGTGCCACAGGGTGCCCAGGCGGGCACCTGGCTCGGCCCCCACCCTGGCCGCGTGGGGAGGGCGCCTGGACCCCTGGGGCCTTTCCCGGCTCCCCCCTTTGGCCTATATATCACTTGTCGTCCTAAAACCCTAAGAGAAGAGAGTTTTCGCGAGTTCCGCCGCCGCTCCGTGGCGGAAACCAACAGAGGAGAAAATACATATCCGGCGGGAAGATTCCTCTAGGGAGAAAACCTCCCGGAAGGGGAGATCGTCTCCATCATCACCACCATTGTCACGGGCGTCATCGAGATCATCATCAACATCATCCCCAACATCAGCACCATCTTCACCTTCATCCAATCTCACCTCACAAGTCCAGCTTGTGTTGTAATCCGTACTATCTATCCTCTCTACTCTACCGGATTTGATTACTACCGTGTGATGAAAGCTATTGAGTTTTGTTGGAGAAATATCATTGTGTCCAGATTTTTTATCATATATTTATCCCCTCTGATCATGATAACTTTTATGTCTTGTGAGTAGTGAGTTTAGTTCTTGAGGACATGGGATAAGTCTAGTTGTTAGTAGTCATATGATGTTGAAGTAATATGTGTTATTTGATATTTAAGTTGTGTTGTTATTTTACTAGTGATGTTGTGTGAGTCGAACACTCAACACTTTGCCTTATTAAGGACCTAGAGGAATGCATTGTGTATAAAGAATGCTTACGGTCGGTTGCCGGAGTGGCAGAAACCTAAACCCCAGTTCACACGCTTTTGCACAAGGGAGCAATGGATCAACGATCGTATTGCTATGGTTAGATTTATTTCCTTAATTACTATATTGTATTTTCGGATGCTTGCAAGGTGTTTAATCATAAGAGTGCACTTATCTTAGTCTAGAGGGTGTACTAGCATAGATCCACCCACTCAACACTTATCAACACAACACATAGTACCGATACATAATATGGTGAAAGCACGTGATTATTTCTCCTGTGTGTCCTCAAGAACGCTTTAGCCTTTATAAGTTCAGTTGCTAGGCCTCTCCTTTGCACAAAAGGATTGTGCCACTTGTTACTCCTCGGTGTCATTTACTTTGCTCGCTTTTACCTTTTTGTTAGTTATATCAAAAACCCCTAAAAATTTATCTTTCAGTTCCTGAAACTATTTCTTTATCAAAGTCACTTACCAATACCTTCTGCTCCTCGTTGGGATCGACACTCTTATTTATCGAAAACGCTACAAACGATCCCCTACAGTTGAGGGTCATCAAGGGCCCCGACCGGGGTGTAATAGAGACAATTGTTGGATTGGTGTTGTGGCATGTTTTTCGTAGGTAGAGACGGTTCTTTCTCGAAACCCCTAGCAGCCACATAAAACTTGCAAAAGATAAAGTAGAAGGCGTTTTAACTTTAATTTGCATGAAGGGGGAATCATAACATGTATTATTTAACGTTTTACATCCTGTTTTGCTAATATACTGGATATAAAGACGGTGGCATAATAGGATAATCGCTCACAATACCAACCTTGTGTTCTCCCTTAGTGGACACCGCCTAGAAGGATCTCTTTATGATAGGCACACCGTGAAGATTGGGTGTCATACATACATATGCGTTTGCATGAGGTTAGGTTTTTCAAGCCTGGCATAGGCAGATATGGCCTTGCTAAGCGGCTATACACTAAGGCCAGAATGGCAGGATCGACCTATGTAGATATGGGCTTGGAACATAGGAGATCGAAAGATCGAGCATGAGTCACAAGGATGATGTGATCGCACAAGTAGTTGTCTACCTTTGAAACTAATCCGTCGGTCCTGTGATATTCGAGACATATAGTGAATCTGGATCATGTAATCACTTAGTAAATTTTGAGGGATGTTTAACTAAGTGGGAGTTCTAGAATTGATTAAATGGAACTCCATATTATGAATTTAGTCTTCATGTCTTAGAAAATATCATTGTAGATAATGTCATACCCCGATGTTTGTAACTATGGCTATTTTATGTGTAATGAAGAACTTAAGGTAGATGGGTCTTACTTCATTGATTTGTACCAACATCGTTAGAGATATACTTATTAGTAATGACTTGCGAAAAATAATACGAAAACTACTAGGAGATACACCTGATAACTCCATAATTGAGGAAGATGATGATGAGTATCGTATTCAAAGTCTCTTGTTCATGACTGTCCAATACACCATACTTCATTTTATGGAATCTGAGTTGTGAATGCATGTTAACAACACCAACACGTATGACGGAAGGAACAACATGGTGATCTTAAAAGCACTAAGTCACAAATCAGAGTAATCAAATATGAGTATATGGAGGGGTTTCTTTCAACCATGGTGGAAGGAACAACCTGCTGAGAAAGTCACTTGGGAAATGTATAAGATAGATGAACACCTTGTGTACAACTTGGACTACTGAATGACTGGTTACTTTTCGATAACTGGGGATTTGCATCCGCTTCCTCCCAGCTACGAAGATCACGTCTAGATTATGTCATGAAGGAGAATCGTTCACCGTTCATGAGGTCAATGATTAAAGTTGAGAACTTTAAAGGTAGAACCAATGCAGGAATAGTCATTGAAGGAGAAGGTATATTTGATATATGGGTTATAAATGTCTTTCCCCACAAAACACTAATTGCGGATGATTAAGTATTCGATGCTTGAACTAACTTCTTAAAGAGTGGCTTGGAAGGGATGAGGTGACAATGTGTGCTGACGATAATCAGGATAGTTGATGGTCGACAACACTCTCCCTCCACATCTATCATTATATTAGTTATATGAATAAAGTTTTGTAATCATGTAAGTGTGAACTTTATTAGTGTGTGTTGCATCTCGCGAAGACAATTATTCATATTAGTGAGAAACAAGTCAATTGTTCTCCTTTTATGAATGATATCTTTTATGGTCATATTACGGTTATGAATGAGTTATTCTTATATTGATGATAGTAGTTCGATCATTTATAAGAAATATTGTAATGCCAAGAATTACCCAAACTTAATAATGACACTACCGTTTCAAGTCTTGAATGGTATGATGAAGTCTTGAGATACTTGATCTCTTGACACATGAAAACCATGCCTCCTTAGGTGAGATGACTGAAACCTCGCATTCTGGTAAAACAGAGTTTACGAAGATTGTTGTATATCATATATAGTGATGTATCATATTTCGGCATGCAGTGAATTTCATTATTTCGTAAACTTCATATGTGTACTTAGATGAATATGTGGATTCACTAATGAAACATGAGACTGAAATAGTTTGATGTGATCAAGAGGAATTTCAGAATGAAGATGGGTATTAAATTAACAAGAAAAACAAGTCTCTATGATTTGTTCAAAGTGACACATGTTTGAATTAGTCTTGGGTATACAGACTTGTGAAAGTTGTTTCACAAATGACAATGTTTTAAGATATTTCAATATTGTTGATGTGCCTGAACATTATAATCATACTCTGTTGGATAGTGTATGGTATAAGTTATCTCTTACCGAGTTGCGTTATTATTGTTTAGAGTTATTAATTTAATATGCAAACACTCACTTCCGTATAGGGAACCATCCAATTTCGTGGAAACCAACACTATATATGTTATGGTGTTTCCTGGTTTCTAGGAAGTTTGATTTATGTGATAAATTATCTTTGTAGTGTATCCTTAGTCAACTATGGATGCATCTTCCACAACTAGAACCAAAAGAGCAAAACTTGTATTGCTAAAGTTTGGTGATTGTCAAGAAGTGTTCTTGATGAATGTGTTAATGAAAGAAAGTGAAAGTTCAAACAAGGTAATTGACCTTTCCTCCAAATGTCAGAGTAGCGCAATGGAATGTGTTCCGGAACCAAAGCTCTACAATTATAGGAGAAAATGATGATAATTATCATGGTGTTTCGGTTGAAACTTTTACTAAAGAAAGTAGGATTCAAGAATACATGTTAGCCCCTTGTGCAAAATAATATTCATGATTCACTTTTCATGTTAATGGAACGAGACATACGTACGAACTACGAAGAAGAGATGGTGGACCTAAATACGAGAAATGACTATGAATCATGAACTCCTATGTTGAGTTACATTTAAGATTACTTGAATCTTATCGAGTAAAGAAGTTACTTGATATTCTCAATAACTGCAAGGTTATAAGGAAGAATGTAAAAATAAAAGGACGACATCAAGATCGATTTATCATATAGGATGTTTCTAACAAATTCAAAAGGTTCACTACAATATGTAGCTATGCTTGAGTCAATAGGATATTCACTACGATTGATCCAAAATGTTATCAATACTATGACTTCCTCAAATCCAGCATTTTAAGAAGTGTTGTAATTGGTACAACAAGAAGGGTTTTGAAAAACATATGGATACTAGTGTCTCGTAACCTGAACTCTTAATTTGATGGATGATCAGAGTGATTTTTTACTTAGCTAAAATACTGAGAAACATGCATTTGTATGAAACTGAGTGGGAGTTGATTAGTTTCCTAAACTTAATATGGGGACGACATATTTGGGGTGGGAGCTATGTGAGTACTATACCCTGAACTTAATATGCGGATGTCATATTTGAGTGGGAGTTGTGTGAATGTTAGCCTGGTCTTATATCTGACAGACATATTTGAGAGGGAACCATATGAGTGTTGTCCTAGTCTTATATGTGGCTGACATATTTGAGTGGGAATGTGACAACATTCTCATATATGGATAACATATTATGACTGGTGTAGTTGGTATTAATGATTATTTAAAATCTTTCATGAATGAAGTTAAGCATTAAAAATCTATTAAGATATATTAATATGTTTGATAACATTCAGTCGGAATACTTTCCTGGATAAGATTCCGAAGGAGTTCAGAATTGGACAAGTCAATAAGGTAGTTCTTACTTGTATATCCAAGATAAGTATCGAGTTAATCTCAGTACAAGAACAATGGTTAAATGATGGTGAAATGAAAGAAATGGATGTGCTACATCCTCTATGCCTATGTCATAGGTGCTTTCATATAAAACCAGAGTTTTGTACTCAACGTAATGTGACCCAAGTTCTTAGTAAGAAGAACATGTTGTAACATGATATATCAAGAAAATCATTAAACAAAGAGTTAAGTTTATCCTTCAGTATCTGGAGAGAACTGAGGATACATCTCTAATTTGTAAAGGATAGTGAACTTAACCATAAATGTTATGTTGGTTTAAGTTCTGACACTAACCTAGAAAATTGAAATATCATAAATGCCTAAGTTGAAAGAAACATTGTTAGACATCAAAGTTACATACGATGCACTAAGGATTAAATCTACATTGGTATGGCTGCTTTAGAAGTGGCAAGAGTTATATTCTGGCTTAATAAGTTCGACTTCTGACTGAGTGAGTTTAGTGTGCTTGGCTATGGGAAAGTCCGCGTGACCCAACGAATGTCATTGCTAAAACACAACAAACGTAGTCTCACTGTACCGCCAAATATATATACCTCATCATTATCATGAGATAATGAAATGCATGTCAAACTAGGTGATATTAACGATTTGCAAAAGACATACGGATCTGAGTGGAACAGACCGTTGACTCAACCTTTTCCACAAGAAATCATGATCAATAACCATATAGATGATATGGAGTTATAATCCATAGAAAAAATGCAACTAGATTATTTTTACTCTAGTGCAAGTGGGAGATTGTTGGAATGTTCCCTAGAGGCAAATAATAAAGTATGTTTATTGGCATATTCCATTAGTTCATAACAAGTTCTATACTATGCTATAACTATATTAAGCGGAAAAATTAATACACGTGTGGTATACAAACAACCAGGTCCCTAGTTAACTCTAGTATACTAGTCCATTGGGAAATTGATGATCAAGGTTCCCTGATCATGAGATAAATACGTCTGTTAACAATGATTTGATGGACATACACCCACCTAGAGTGTTCCAATGTGATTCAGTCACATAGTTCAACAATGCAACAACTTAGACCGTGATGATCATACATAATTGCTGTCTACCAGGATGTTTTGAGTACATTAACCGTTACACTGAAATATGGTAACCATAAAGGTGTATCTTGGGTATTACGAAGTAGATATGTTGAGGAGTATGCAAATAGATCAAAATGGGATTTTTCAATCCGAGTGACGGATAGGTACTCTAGGCCCACTTGGTGATATTACATCATAAAGATTGCAATCATGTGACTAGGTCACGGGGTTGTAATATCACAAGACGGGTAAATATGTTTGTCAGTGACAAGGATGAACTAGGTATATAGTATATCGACGATCCAACCTCGGACAAACAAAGTATCGTATGACAAAGGGATCAGAACTCAACGTTAACGGTTCAACGATGAAGTTAATTCGATGGAAGCGTAGGGGCTATCAAGGATTGTAACCAGATCCCACATGATGGTCATTGATCATAGAGTGTCTGATCATGTATGTTGTTTCCCGAACCGTAGGGTGTCACGCTTAAGGGTATTCGATGCATTAATGATAGATTCGGGATCACGGTGAAATAAGAGAGAACACCGGAATTGTTCCTATGGAGGCCAGAAATGGTTCTAGAGATTTTGAATTGTTCAAAATATTATTCAAATGTGTTTTAGTATTTAATTAATGAATCAAATATTAAAAATCTGATTTAAATAATTAAATAATGAATTAAAAGGAACATGGGCCCCATAGGGCCCACTAAGGGAGGAGGGAGTCTCCCTCTTGGGCCATGGCGCCAAAAGGAGGGGCCCACCCCCCTTAGGCCGGCGCACTAACCCTCCTTGGGGATTTAGTCCCACCCCGGGGATGGAGGGAGGTGTGCACCCCTCCTTAGCCTATATAAGGAGGGGTAGGGTGCCCTTTTCTTCATAACAATTGAGTTCTCTTCTCTCTCTTTCTCCTACCTTTGAGTGGACTCCCCTTGTTTGGAGTCTGCACTAGGTTGGGGATTTCTCCACCATACGCATGCCATCGTCCTATTGAAATCGGGATCCGAATCCATCTTCTTTCTGCTGCTCGCCTGGTTCGGAGCCCGGAGGGAACGCTGGGTACACTGTATGCCTATAATCCCGCGAGGTGCTAGAATTGTGGTACTCCTTCATCGTTGAGGACGTGTCGTGACGTCTTCACCGACAACGTTCCAACGGGGACGTAATCCCGTCATCGGTCTAAAAGGACCGGGTGGCATCTGGAGTAAGCGTGGATCTTCACAACATCGAGGATTGCCGGATGCGACTACATCAACCACGTTCATGTGAGAACTTCTCCCTCTTAACGGACTACATGTTGGAGCGATGGCCCAGCACCGAGACCCGGCATACAGAAGGACCGGGCCGACTTAGTAAGAAGAAGGCCTAGAAGGAAACCCGGTTTGGGACGGGTCATGTCATCGTGAAGCTAGAAGGGTAGAAGGAAATAGACTTACCTTGTGTAATAAGGAAATTATATTATAGAATTAGGCTAGGACCCCATCTCGTGTGGAAGTCGGATTGATGTAAATGAGGGACTCGGTGCCAATATAAGCCGACCCCCTTGGACCAAACAGGACAATTCAACTTAGACCCTCTCGAGGCATAGGCAGCGACCTTGCACATTTGTATTCGACAAGTCGACACCCCATAATAGAAAAGCAGGAGTAGGTCTTTACCTTTCGAGGGGCCGAAACCTGGGTAAATCTCGTGTATTGTGTTCTCGCCGACTCACCTCCTCGAAACCACCTCGCAACAAAGGTCCCACACTAAGGTCTCTAATGAGGACATCTACCGTGAGTTTCCCACGAAAGTTGGCGCCCACCGTGGGGCATGCGCGTGCATGCGTTGTAAAATTGAAGGAAGTCTGGCGTGGTATGGGCGACTTCACGATCGATTGGATCACCAGAAAACAGCAAGAGAAGTTTTGCATCCAGAATACCACTTGGACTCCGCAGATCGGTTCCCTCGAGTCGGTTTGCAGAGTCCCCACTGACTCCAATCACCCTTCCCATAGAAGATCAGATGGATCTAAATCAGAATTCAAAGAAACCGAGGGACGGCTAGGAACTGACTTCAGGCATGTTTTCGTCGGAATCATCGGCCGATCTCCGGAGCCGGCGTGTTCCATTGAGACTTTGGCCTGCAATGAACCGAATAAACTTTCCGATACTGACTCATGCTCCGGCAAAAGACAACACTCCGATGCCGAATCCGTCCGCCCAATTGGAGAAAACCGGCTCGGATTTGAGATAAAAGAATACAATCCAGAGCCTCCCTGATAAAGGACACGCTCCTCCGCAAGTCCCCGGACCGACTCGCGGAAGACAGCACAACGAAAAACCATCGACTCCACCTGCAAATTTTTCGGACTCACCCAAGGATCTCCGGGGCCAGAGCCCCCTATGGAAATCCCGGATAAAGAGGACAATAATATGGGAAACCCAAGTCTCTTTCAAGAAAACCGAGTCCAACATTCCGAGGATGCAAGGAAGTATCAGAAAAACATGAATCGGCAACCAAAGGAGCGGCGCGAACGTCAGAACCCCATGGATCCACACAGCCGGTCCACACAGGAAGCACAACAAGACGAAAAATACAAGACTATGGATCACATCCTCAAACCAGTAAACAATGCGTTAAGTCGCATAAAGGAAGTGATTAGAGATCTTTAAGAACTCATTGATGCCACCACCTTATATGCCAAATCGAATGAGGCCGGAAACAGGGAAATCAGAGATCAAAGTCGGCCAAACACTAGAAAGCAAATATTCGATTGAAACTCGGTCGAATACACTAGCACCGACTTCCAGAAACGAAGAAGCCTTGTACCACCGGACAAAAGAACTCGCATAAGTAATTACGAGAAATCTCTACAAGGGACCTTCCCAAACCATTCTAAGTCGGGTCGCCCTGCCAATCATTCTTGGGACCAATGCAATTACATGCTGGCGTTTGATGTCTACGCATGCTGTTATTCTCGTAGACTATGTTGGGCCTCCAAGCGCAGAGGTTTGTAGGACAGCAGCAATTTCCCTCCAGTGGATGACCTAAGGTTTATCGAACTCATGGAAGTAGAGGTTGCAGATGGTCTCTCTCAAGCAACCCTGAAATAAAGATACAAGAATTCTCTTGTGTCCCGAACACACCTAATACAACTAGGAGTTGTATAGGTGCACTACTTCGGCGAAGAGATGGTAAAATATGGGTGATAGGTTTGGCAAAACAAGGTAATATAAATCTGTAATAAAAAGTGCAGCAAGAAAACATGTGACAAAAGTGAGCACAAGCGGTGTAACAATGGTGGAAACAAGGCCTAGGCTTCATACTTTCACTAGTGGCAACTACCAACAACATTAACATAGTCTAATCACATGATATTTCCCATAAAACATGCAATGGAGACGTACTCAGAGGTCATTCCTTTGTGGTCAAGAGAGGACGAGAATTGTGTAGGGCTACAAAAACACAACTCAGAGTTCGTAGTTCTCATCTATGGATTTCCCAATGTCACCGCAGCCATCCAAAGAGAGTACCACAATCACCACAAAATATCTAAAGGATAGTTAGAGACAAGCACCAAGAGACTCTCAATCTTCAATCCCCACACAAAAGAGGAAATCACTCATGAAAATATTCTTCTAACCCATGTCCAATAGACCGCTGTCACCATGGTCTCGGGGATTATACTAGATAAGATCAAGTGAGTACACCAATCCAATACATAGAAGAAGGGGAAACATCAAGGGATGATCCTAGATTAACATAGCCTATGATCACAATCAAGATCACATCAAAGGAGAGAGAGAAGACCACATAGCTACTGGTAGAAACATCAGCCGCGAGGAGGAACTACTCCCGCATCATGGAGGGAGCAAGCAACGTCGATGGAGATGAATCCGGGGGCACTTCCCCGTCCCGGCAGGGTGCCTGCACAGGAATTTTGGTCCCCTGAAGCTTGTCGGCGATGGCGGTGGAGATCAGAATTGCTTCTGGAGAAAAGGGGTCTGGAATCAGGGCTTTCGCGATGGGAGAATAAATAGGAGCCAAAGGGGGGCACTAGGTGGGCCACCAGTCGCCTAGGCGGCCTCCTGGCGCGGTCAAGCCCTGGGCCGCGCCCACATGCCACCTAGGCACCAGGTGGGGCCCCTCTGACCCTTCTTCGGTGAATCCGGAAGCTTCCGGAACGCTGATTTTTTATTTGAATTTTCCCGATTTTTTGGAGCACTTTTAATATGGGGGGAAACCTGAAATAGAAAAACAGCAGAAAATAGGAACTGGCACTGGGGTGCACTGAGTTAATAGGTTAGTCCAAATATGATCCAAAGTGTATGAAAGTGTATCAATATCACACAAAACATGCATGAAGCAAGCAGAAATTATAGATACGTTTTGGACGTATCAACATCCCCAAGCTTAAGTCCTTCTCGTCCTCGAGTAGGTAAATGATAAAAGCATAATTTCTGTGGTGACATGCTAGCAACCATATAAGGACTTTGAAACTAAAGCAATCAAGGAATGTAATCCAATTAAAGTCATAACAGGCAAGAGTCTATATTTAGCATTGAACCAAGCAACATAAGAACATAAAGGTGCAAGAGCTCTCGCTGTCCGTGACTCGAATGTCTCCAAATGGTGTTTGCGTGCAAGAAAGGGGATAGGGATATACGAGAAAAAGTATTTTTTTTGTGTTGAGAACTCAATATACTAAAGTTTCACACTTGGTCTTCTTTGGAATCTTATCTTGACTCATCCCCAGACCACTAGCCAGGTACAAGTCAAAATGATCCACTCCTTTTTGATATTTTGAGCACTCATGCAATGGATGAGCGTAAGCAAGAAAGTTGAAACTTAGGATGGAAAAGAGAGAATATGGTGGAGGAGGAAGACAAAAAGGGTGTGAAAGGCTCACATCAATGAGGACAATCATAGGCGAGAGAAAGCCAAATGATAGATATGATGTGAGGTGTAGGAATTTCCATGCAACAGATGAACATATGAGCTAAGGTAAGCTCTCCAATGGAACTAGTGGGGGTGCATCCAACTTACTTGCTCAAGAAGACCTAGAGCTCATTTGAGGAGGCTCATCAATGGAATGATAATATCTATGGAGTACAAGATATAAGAGGGAGTACGAGTGTGGATCTCTCAAAAGGAATAGTAGTGTGCCCCCTTCTATCTTTTTATTTCTTTTTCTCTTTTTTTTTGGTGGCCTCAATGGCGCTTTCTATTTCTCTTATATTTCCTCTTTGGGATCTTTTGATTTTGTCCTCTTTGGGATCTTTTCCTCACTTTAGGGGCAACACTCTATATATTATATTACAAGAAGTATAGAAGATCTTTCACACTTTACAAAAGTACTCAAATCATAAAGAAGATGTAACTATCATGAAGTATGAAAATGTATGCCTCTGCCAGGGTAGCAGGATATGCAATGATACTAGCGCGTCATGTAGCAATGATTAGGGCAAGGCCCAACTGGCATGCGGTTAATCGATCAAGCAAGTAGCATGTATGACATGAAGATCAAGTCATGAGAAGGTGGATGTTGCATGGCAATGTATCTCGGAAAGGCTATGGAAATGCCTTGATAGGTAGGTATGGTGGCTGTTTTGAGGAAGGATATAATGAGGTTTATGATGACGGAGCGTATCGTGCCAAGGATTTGGATGTACCGGCGAAGGTGGACGCCAACTCTCGGAGTGAGAAGAAAGCAATGCACGGCACAGGAGACGCTAGAAAATATGGGAAGGTGGAAGTGTCAACTTTCGAATACTCACATTAGTCCGAAGAACTCATGCACTTATTATCGGTTACCCTCAATCTAATAGGAGGTTCTCAAAGAGACAAGTACCCCGAGGAGGAGTGTATGGGGGTTTGGTTATCCTTGCGCATCCTCGACTCATGGTACGTGAGTGTACTCTAATATTCGATCCCTCCAAAGTGTAGTGATCCATCTAGTAGCTAAAGTTCTCAACTAATTTTGTAAGTTTTTAAAATAAACACGGATTGCCAAAAATACGACATCTATCACTAATAGGCTAAAGCTCTTGACACCAAAAGTCCAAACATTACTCAAAACAATACCTCAAAACTATTGCAAGTTACTACTACAAAAGAATAGCAACCTCAATTACCTACTTCAAGTCAAGACACAAAACTCAGTGCAACAGGAAAACTCTCTAAAGAAGATAAACATGAAAACTCAAGAGAGTTCCAGCAACAAACTAAATAAAAGCTCTTTGAAAAGATAAGCATGAAAACTAAGAGCTAAACATGACAGTAGCTATGAAAAAGATAAAGAACACACACATCAAAGATAAGCATGAAGAATCCTATGTTGTGTTCTAGATTTTGAAAGTGGAGCGTGTTTCTCTCCCACACAAAGAAAGCTGGGTTCTAACTTTTTACGAACATCAAGCAAAGCTAAAGAAAACTAGAAATAAAACCTAAGAGCGAGACTCTCCACGCATAGCACATAACGCATGAAGTGATAAAAATATAGTGAAACGAGAGACGAACTGATAATTGTTGATGGACAAGGGGATGCATGGGGGCATCCCCAAGCTTAGACGCTTGAGTCTCCTTGAACATTTCTTGGGGATGCAAGGGGGAATCCCCAAGCTTGAGCGCTTGACACTCCTGAATCTTCTTTCATCATCTTCCCTCGCACACTTGAAAACTCCCTTCATATATAACTCATCATAATCTGATTAGCGAGGTTAGTACCCATAATAAAATAATTTTATCTCTAATGGAAACAAAGATATTCTTGAAGAGCTACTATTTCTCAAGATTTCCAAAAAGGTTTTGAAAAGAAAAAGCAAGCTTAAGGTTTGCAAAATGAAGAAGAGGCAAAACAGGATAGAATCTGTGAAAAACAGACCAGCAGGTAGTAAAGAATTTTTTAGGGATACTTCCGCAACTCAAATCAAAAAACTCAGAACATACGAAAGTTCCGTAATATTATATAGAGCATGTTGTGTAAGAATTTCAGCTCAAGAAGATGAACTGGGATTTTCCCCTGATTTTTCTAGTCACGAGGACAGAATTTATTTTCTGGACAGCATGTCACAACTTTCACTTCCCTTGTCATATGAGGCTATAAATGGCACAAAGCTTGAAAAGTAAAGATACAATGATGTTGCTACAGTAGTAACAATCATCAAGACCACTAAAAACAGAATAAAAACAAAAAGTAAATCCTAAATTCGTTGCGGGCTGCCTCCCAAAAGCGCTTCTTTAAAGCCATTAGCTAGGCTTAAGATTTTAATGATGCTCTCGCAGGAATAAGAGTTGAAGAACAAAAGAGAGCATCAAGAAGAAAATACGAAACACATTTAAGCCTAACATGCTTCCTATTCATAGGAATATTGCAATATAATAATTCATTGAAGCACAAAGAAATAAGCATAAGAAGGCAAAACAAGTGCAGCTTCAAAAACTTCATCATAAAGAGAGGGAACTTGATATTATTGAAATATCTATAAGCGTGTGTTCCCTTCTCATAATAATTTCTAGTGGGATCATGAATAAACTCAACAATATAAGTATCACATAAAGCATTGTTACCTTGATCCATATGCAAAAAGGTACTCTTACTCTCCACATAAGCATAATCTTTCTCATTGGTAATAGTGGGAGTAGGACTATCATATACAACTTGAACACTATAGATTAATTGTGTATTAGGAAGATGCTGTTCAGCAAGGCAGTAATCCCCTCCATGATTATGACAAGTTTCATAAGAATAATTTCTCCTTATGTCATAGGTACATTTACAATCACTATAGATAGGAGTTATAACATCATCATAGTAGAGAAGAGTATTATCATTGCTAGCAACTATATTTGTAAACATGTTGTCCTTATTCTTACTAGCTAAAGAATTATCAATTACCACATCACTAATGGGTAAAGGACTTGCAATCCTATCATCCCCAAGCTTAGTGCTTTCCATATCATCATTTTTAGAGTTGGCACCAAAAAGATTTTCAAGATCATAAGTAGCATTATCATCATCTTCCCAATCACAATAAGTAACATGCATATCATAATCAAAATCATCTTCAATAGTTCCTACGGACTTAACATCAGGATAATAATGAATGCAATCAAGCTCACCATCCTCCATAAATTTTTGTCCATTAGGATAAAAATTGATGCGAGGAATATGCTCAGGCCAGGTTGATATCCATTCTTCTTCCTTCTTGCTCCTCTTCCTCCTCCTCTTCTTTTTCTTCTTCTTCTTCACTTTAGGAGGGAGTGGTTGGAGATGAAGTTTCTCCATATATCCTGGTTTATCATCAGAAACAATAGGGGAAACTTGGGATAAACTCTCCTTTTTATTAGTAGAAATATAAGAGACATTTTTATACTTTGGTAAAGTTCCCTCCTTTCTAGTCTTACTTTTTTAATCCTTTTCATGGCAATTAACAACACAATAGAGATGGCAATTTTGCAAAGTGTTATTTATTCCTAAGGCATTAACATCTAGACAAGAAGTCTTTTCCGATAATTCTTCACACATAAAAAATAACATAAGTTCATCATAAAGATCAGGGGTGATCATGTTATCACACAACTGGTTAACATTTATGTTTTGAAAGTTCATGCATTGAAAATTAAAGTGACCCTCTATACCACAAAGTTCACAAGTAAAAGGATAAATGTCACACAATTCTCCAGAAATTTCATTTAAATCTTTGACCCAAGTGATTGTTCTTTCATGATTATGTTGCTTAAAATACTTCTCTTCTTCAATCATAGTCCTTTCACAAGGTCTATCCACTCCACAAAAAATAACATGCTTATATAAAACTTCATTTTCAGGAATTGGATCATGCATGTTGCAATCATCATGAACAATTTTATTTTCTTTGCAAATCTCTTTAAAAGGTTCATGATGCTTGATCCAATCCTCCTTAGGCATATTAAGATGTGAAGCAAAAGATTTGAGGAAATCAATAAGGAATTGAGAATCAAGCCCAATCTTAGCACTAAACTTATTAAAACTTGAAGTTTCAACAAAGGACTTAATGCAATCATACTCATAAATTATACTTGACTCTTTACCTTTGTCGATCTCCCAAGCTTCAGTGTTGCATTGAATTATTTCAAGGAGTTCCCATTTAGCGTCAATCTTTTCGTTTGTGAAAGAACCCATAGAGGAAGCATCGAGAAAGTCTTTATCCTGTCGAGAGAGTCTTGCATAAAAATTAGTAATAATTATATCTTTGGGGGGCCATGGTTAGGAAATTTTAGCATTAAAGTTTTCAGTCTCCCCCAATCTTGAGCTATGCTCTCTCCGTCATGAGAATAGAAATTATAAACATAATTACTATTCTCATGAACTTCATGAAGAAGATAAAACTTGGAGTAAAAGAGAGACTGGATCTCTTCCCAATCCCGTAGGTGAGAATCATCTAGTAGCCTATACCATTCCAATGCTTTTCCTTTCAGTGACAAGGCAAATAATTTCTTCATGACTTCACCTCTTGTCAAACCTGAAATCTTAAACAACTAACAAAGTTCTGTAAGTTTCAACAAATGAATACTAGGATTGACTGTTCAATCACAACAATCATTCCTAATTACTTCAATTATCCCAAGTGGTATTTGGAACGGGATACATTCAGTAGGTGGAGGAGACTTCTCTACCACGGGTGTGGTAAAGCGGCCTTCCCCAAGAAACGAACTAAGAGTGCGGTTTTCCATAAACATAACTAGTGAAACTAAAAACAAGAAACGAAAAGATTTAATTGCAAGAACTAAAGATATACCTTCAAACACTTACTTCCCCGGCAACGGCGCTAGAAATAGCTTGATGTCTACGCACGCTTCTATTCTTGTCTACTATGTTGGGCCGCCAAGCGCAGAGGTTTGTAGGACAGCAACAATTTCCCTCAAGTGGATGACCTAAGGTTTATCGAACTCAGGGAAGTAGAGGTTGAAGATGGTCTCTCTCAAGCAACCCTGCAATTAAGATAAAAGAATTCTCTTGTGTCCCGAACACACCTAATACAACTAGGAGTTGTATAGGTGCACTACTTCGGCGAAGAGATGGTAAAATATGGGTGATAGGTGTGGCAAAACAAGGTAATATAAATCTGTAATAAAAAGTGCAGCAAGCAAACATGTGACAAAAGTGAGCACAAACGGTGTAACAATGGTGGAAACAAGGCCTAGGCTTCATACTTGCACTAGTGGCAACTCCCAACAACATTAACATAGTCTAATCACATGATATTTCCCATAAAACATGCAATGGAGACGTACTCGGAGGTCATTCCTTTGTGGTCAAGAGAGGACGAGAATTGTGTAGGGCTACAAAAGCACACCTCAGAGTTCGTAGTTCTCATCTATGGATTTCCCAATGTCACCGCGACCATCCAAAGAGAGTACCACAATCACCAAAACATATCTAAAGGATAGTCAAAGACAAGCATCAAGAGACTCTCAATCTGCAATCCACACACAAAAGAGGAAATCACTCATGAAAATATTCTTCTAACCCATGTCCAACAGACCGCTGTCACCATGGTCTCGGGGATTATACTAGATAAGATCAAGTGATTACACCAATCCAATACATAGAAGAAGGTTTAACATCATGGGATCATCCTAGATTAACATAGCCTATGATCACAATCAAGATCACATCAAGGGAGAGAGAGAAGACCACATAGCTACTTGTAGAAACCTCAGCCCCGAGGAGGAACTACTCCTGCATCATGAAGGGAGGAAGCAACGTCGTTGGAGATGAATCTGGGGGCACTTCCCCGTCCCGGTAGGGTGCCGGCACAGGAATTCTGGTCCCTCGAAGCTTGTCGGCGATGGCGGCGGAGATCGGAATTGCTTCTTGAGAAAAGGGGTCTGGAATCAGGGTTTTCACGATGGGAGAATAAATAGGAGCCAACGGGGGGCACCAGGGGGGCCACCAGTCGCTTAGGCGGCCTCTCGGCGCGGCCAAGCCCTGGGCCGCGCCCACTGGCCGCTTAGGCACCAGGTGGGGCCTCTCTGGACCTTCTTCGGTGAATCCGGAAGCTTCCGGAACGCTGATTTTTTATCTGATTTTCCCAATTTTTTGGAGCACTTTTAATTTGGGGGAAATCTGAAACAGAAAAACAGCGGAAAACAGGAACTGGCACTGGGGTGCACTGAGTTGATAGGTTAGTCCAAATATGATCAAAAGTGTATGAAAGTGTATCAACATCAGAGCAATACCACACAGAACATGCATGGAGCAAGAAGAAATTATAGATACGTTTTGGACGTATCATCATTTAAACGAAATGGAGCAAAGAAAACGAGCAGATGTGCTCATATTGGAAAGTACCAAACAACTTCTACGACCAAAATATATCGGATTCAAGAAACTTTGGACCAACCAGCTATGGAGCCGGTACGGGTCAATAGACACCAAGGGACTAGTAACGCAGCAAAACCGCCTCATGATAAGAGTAAAGTTCTATCGAGTGAAGCCTGTCACCTAGTCAAAAAGGTGAGAGCCGGCGGCCTCGAGCCCAAAACTTACAAGAGCTGTGGGTAATGCACATCTCCGTCATTATTGTATCTGAGACATAAACATCCCTGGGCGACTCCCTAAAGGTAAAATATATATACGATAGAGTCGGTTACTACATACCGGCCCTCCTCTTTTCTGTCATTTATTGTTTTTCCCTTGCACTTTCATAATATGTTTTGCATTGCATCATATCATCACATCATACATCTCATATTTTGCACGCACCATCTGGAGTCCGGGAGGGTTTAATCAATCCTTTTATTGGAACCAAACACAAATATTGATGTATTCAGAGACCTTGGGGGCTTAAAGTCATGGACTTTAGCTTGACAACCGGAGAAATCGGCATATACGTGTATTGTTTGTCATATGTATTTCTGTATTTAGAGACCTTGGGGGCTTATGGCCTTCTAACCTAAGCTTGACAACCGAAGGACTCAACATACATATAAAATTTGCCTACTACGGTATCGGCCTGTATAGCTACGGTACTAATATGACCTACATGGACCTTTTTAGTTTCAAAATTGTTGCTGGCTCTAAAAAATGCCCCCTGAAATTGATCCTATTAATGAGAACACTGGAAACAGTCATGCGACACTGGCTTGCATGGAAGTTCCGACTCACGCGCAAAAGTGACCAATTTTTCTTTTCCACAAGTCAGATCAAAACCCTTCGTTAAAAAATTGGTTGATCCAGAACTTGTGTTGTTAAAGAAAGTTGTGAGAGTCACGCGTACGGTCGACCTTCCGCAAGCCCTCCTTTTTTGTTGCATTTCATAAGCATACTCTTTGTTTCTTCCTTTCAGCATGTAAAAATCATTTTTTTCTTCCGATAGAGCCGACTTTCATGAACATTGTCGAATGAACTACAGAGTCGACATTCAGGGGTTATGGTCTGGCTCTATTATGACTCGACATGAGAGTAAATTAATTTCGCTGCTATGATCCGGCATGAAAGTAAATTAATCATGTCGACTGACGGGGCTATAACTCGATTTTGCTAACCTTGGATCGACATGAAAGTGGATTAATTATGTTGATTCATGAGATTATCCGCCGACTCATGAAGGCTACAACTTGATCTTAAATGTTGAAAAAATACTAGATTTACTATAACTCGGTACAACGTATAACCGTTCACACCGACTCAGTGTCTAGAAACTTGTGTTCACACGCGACTAAGTAACCAAAAAGATTACATAAACAAGTCAATCCACACCAGCTCCCGGTCATAGGATGTGGTAGAAATTGAACTTGTGAAAAATCATTGGTATATGACTCAGGTGTGACCGACTTCTGACAACAAAAACTCGGGTTCATCGAAAAAAGAGGAATAAACACACACAAGGGATATTAACAACCACCATCCAAATGATAGTTCAAACAAAGCTATGACAAATTAAAAATGTGCATACTACACACAAAGATAAGTAGCCCATTAATACAACACTGGCTTTTTCGAATTCCCAAAAGAAAAGACAGTTGTAGTTCAAGCACATCCTTTCTGTCCGGCTTCATCTTTAAGGTCGGGCTTTAGGATCCATATGATACTCACAACCTTCATACAGAAGCACATCAGAAATATTCCCAATATCTAGCTCATCTAAGACCGGCTCAGCCAAATAAACCGACTTAGAGGTCTGCGATGGAGGGAGCACAAAAAAGGCAACTGACTTAGGTGGAGTAGTCTTCCGCCTCTTGTTATGTTAATCATAACCGGGCTCCATAACGGACAAATCCACATCTTCGGCGATTTTTGTCGCGAACCTGCGAGTCTCTTTGATAACCTTGGAGTAATCTTCAGGAGAGAACCGACTGCCGTCAGCATTGAATTCAGGAAATCCATCGGCAAATAAATCCGGCTTCATGTGTGGATGATAGGACTTGGCAAGACCAAGACCACACATCACCCCCAATCGGCAGGCCGACCGCTTAACTATCTCTAACAAAGCCGGTATAGTTGAGAATAGTTGCACCATATCAGCAAGTTTGGGCATCACAGCAGGCTTGCCTTGAATTGCAACAATGGTTCTGACGCCCCCCTCCCAAAGCTGGTTGATCACCGTGAATAATAAAGTCATCTGCATACCCAACGACTCTTAGAGAGCAGGATGCTTGTCACCTATTTCAAAATTGGTCAAGTCAGTAAAACTCATGAGTACATAGTCGATTTGTCTTTAGCCAAAGAAGACTCACCAAAAACTGCTGAAGAAAACCGCAGAATACTCCTCTTGAGAATATTAAACTTTCTCTTTGCGTCTTGGCATTTTGACTCGGCTTCGTCAGGAGTTTTCTTCAACATATCAAGAGCTTCAGCATGGTGAGACTTCACCACCTCCAGCTCTTATATTTTCACCTTCAATTCATCAAGAATCCAGTTTATCTCTTCATGTGCTTGATCCCGCTTCTCAGATTCGACTCACACTTTTTCCTCTATGTGATGAGTCGTTCGATTGGTTTTTGAAGCAAGAGCCTGCAAAAACATTACGAAGTATAAACAGAAACTTTGGGGCTATATTATCTCAAAAAAAATTTAGTAGGTGCAAGTTCCAGGTCACTGCAAGCAACATGACCCGGCACTTGGGGCCCACACTGATATAAGTCTCTTATATGTGCAAATTTTGAAAAAATACTACCATACCTCATATCGCTGCTTTAAGTAGACGATTAAATCGCGCTCCTCATCAAGCCAACTCAATGACTGAAGATATAAATCTTCTAATGAATCCTCTTCAAGAGTTGACTTGAAAGGCCGACTTGATGATGGATCCTCAATGGATGCCATCTTAGTCACTACAAGGTTAAGATAATAACCGAATAAGAAATACAGTCCTTGGTGACAGTAACATCTTCCTCAAAATTCTAGGAAATAAGAAACAAACATGGGATAGAAGCGCCTCCTGCACTGAGTGGCCAACCCCTCATTACCTTTCTTCAATGGGACTACCTTGGGAAAGACAGGAGGGTGTGACTCCGTTGGAATGGCCTTATCCACAGAAATTGCAATCTTTTCCTTAGCCACAATAACCAGCTCTTTAGATTTCCCAGAGTCGGTTTTAGTCTTGACAAATGCTTGGGTTCTATAAGAAAAGAGATCCTATGGTTAATAATTATCTCATAATGCATGGGTCATTACTTTAAATACTTACCCATAGTTGTTGGGAAGTCTACTGGGAAGTCGCACAGATGACTCCCCAGAGGAGGAATTGTGCTCCACAACATTGACAGTGGACTGGACATTTCCTTTTCGATGGACTGGGTGAGGAGAGTCGGCAGGAACGACGGACTCAGAACTACGAGCCCGTTTTCTCCCTTCTTGATCCTATAATATAAATAATATAAGACATAGATCTTAACTAGAAATTAGAAGAAAGTACTTATAAAATACCTCTTGTACTGGGACTCGTCTTTCCCCAGCCTTGGGAGAGTCGGTGGTAGCAGGAGGAGCCACCTCCTCGTTGACACTTTCATTTTCACCCGACTCCTCCTGCATAGTCAGACGTAAGTGAAAGTAAAACGTATCGAGAAAATAGGTTAAAATATCACTTATGTCATGACCCAGGTTATTAGCACCCGCCTCATCTTCGATAGTCGTCTCTTCGGTGGTGACCCACCACGAGTCGGTTTCCTAGGGACATGATAAACTATCAGGACATCATGTCAAAAGGTATTAATTCAGTTTTTTGTATAATGTTTGTGAACTTACTGTTGGTGTTGGGTTCTGGACGCACAAAGGCGCTAGGCCAACTGCCAAAATCTCAGTTTTACTGTTCGCAAGAAGTTTCCTGCAAGCAGCAACAAGAGCAGCCGATGCAAGCTGCGTATGCGCGTAACACATGGGATCATCAAGGCCCGAGTAATTACACATGAGGCGGTCCCTAATGCTGAGGGGTTGGATCTGGCACTCAAGCCAGCACCCGGTCAGGTCTGTACCGAGGAGCCCATGGGCGAGAAGTTCCTTTACCCTCTCAAGCGCATGCTGGAGTTTCTCATTCTTTTCTGGTGATGGACAAGGATTGAAGTGTCCTTGATCCACGAGTCTATTCTCGCGGAAGCTGGGCAGATGATTCTCTTTCTCTGGGACTACGACAGTACAATAAAAGAAAGACTTCTGCCAATTATTTAGTTGGGTCACCAATTTTACTGAAGGGTACATGCTTTTCTGACGCCGTTGAATGGTGACTGCTCAACACTCCAGAAGTGGTCCTCCACTATGTTCGGTCTGTTTGCTCCCGTAGAAGAACTCAGATACTAAAAGTAAAGTCAGTTTATTTTGCAGATAGACCTCACAAAAGACTTGGAAATTACAGATGTTTAGAACAGAGTTGGGAGCAAGATCCTGAGGGTGTAAACCATATGCCCCCAGGACATTCCTCAAAAATCGAGACCCGGGAGGACGGAAACACCGGGTCACATGTTCTCCAAATACAACTACCTCTCCTTCACGAGGCTGCTGCCGAGTTTCCTCTCCAGGAGCACGACAACTGATCTCCTTTTGAGGGGGAAGAATTCCCAACTTTACCATCTCCTCTAGCCGGAGCTGAGTCATTTGGGAACGCATCCAATTGGCTTCAAAGGTGCTCTTGGGAGCCAGTTTTTCTTTGGCCTGAAACTTTGGGCCCTTGGAACTGGTATTCTTCCCCATGATGAAAGGCTGGGGCCTGAATTATGAAAATAAGTTGAGTCGGTTGATAACGAAATGACCTAAACCTACGAACATATATCTGAGTCCACCTTCTAAGAGTCGGGTTATGCATAAACAATTTTTCCGCAGAGACATGAAACTAACAGATCTGCGAGACCTAAAAAACATAAGCGAAAAGAAGAGATTATTTCGGGAAATACATAAAGAGCAAGACGATTATTGAGTGACCAAGAACAGATCTGAATAAAAGTACCCGCAAATGGACATCGGATCTATGGGGCAGTTTAGAGACAAGTTCTAACTAATCTAGGGCATCTATGAGGAACCGCCATTGGTTCATTCCAAATCTCGGGGAAGAACATCAATGGTGAGATGAGGAGGAAGGAAGGAAATAAAATAGGAATATGATTGAGGAACTTACTCTCGAGTGCGGAAAGAGTGACGAGGACCCAAGTCTTCTTCATGTGGTCACGAACAACGAACGCGCCTGAAAACCTTGATGAGCTGGGTCTCTGATGCACGAGGAAGAAGGAGAAGTGGCGACGATTGGAGGAGAATGAAGATGACATCTGTTTGGGTGGACTATTTAAAAGACTTTCTGCCGAAAACCGAGGCGCCATGAGAAAATTCTCCAATGAAGAGGTCCCTAGATTCTCGCGGTAATAAAGGTATAACAGCTGAAATGCCGAGGGAAGAGTATTTTATCTTGGGAAGATCATTGCAATCAAAGGAACAAGATTCATTAACTTCAATGTGTCGATTTTATGAGAGTCGGCTTATGAAGAAAGTCGGAAAGTTCGACGTGAAGATGAAGCGCCGCGCCAATCTAGTGGGCTAATGTTGGGGGGATGGCCCAGCGTCGAGACCCGGCATATAGAAGGGCCGGGCCGACTTAGTAAGAAGAAGGACTAGAAGGAGACCCGGCTTGGGCCGGGTCATGTCATCGCGAAGCTAGAAGATCGTAGAATTAAATAGACTTACCTTGTGTAATAAGGAAATTATATTATAGAATTAGACTAGGACTCCATCTCGTGTGGAAGTCAGATTCATGTAAACGAGGGACTCGGTGCCTATATAAGCCGACCCCCTTGGACCAAACAGGACAACTCAACTTAGACCCTCTCGAGTCAGATTCATGTAAACGAGGGACTCAGTGCCTATATAAGCCGACCCCCTTGGACCAAACAGGACAACTCAACTTAGACCCTCTCGAGGCATAGGCAGCGATCTCGCACCTTTGTATTCGAGAAGTCGACACCCCATAATAGAAAAGAAGGAGTAGGTCTTTACCTTTTGAGGGTTCGAAACCTGGGTAAATCTCGTGTCTTGTGTTCTCACCGACTTACCTCCTCGAAATCACCTCGCAGCAAAGGTCCCGCACTAGTTCTCGAATGAGGACATCTACCGTGACTTTCCCACGACACTACATACTGGTATGTGATCAATTCCCTCTTTTACTTGCATCAGCTTAGCATAGGTCTTGGGTTTGGGCGTGATGTCTTCTCGCCCCTCGTTCGTTACCCCAAATGGAAGGTTGAGATGTAGCGTAGCAGCAAATTTCCATTACACAAGGACTATAAGGTTTATCGAACTAGGAGGACTATAAACTCTACAAGTAGGTGTCAACGGTGCCAGATAATAAGTTGACGTGGACCTGCAGACAGAAACAAATAACTTTGCTCCCACCGAGCATAGAGAGGTTATCAATCTCCCCGGCCTTGTTGTTTAGAAAGGAATAAACGCAAGGGTAGATAGTAGTGATAATTGCAGCGGAAAGTAAAAGTAGGAAATAAAGTGGAGGTGTAAACAATGGTGCAAATATGGACCGGGGTCCCATGTTGTTCACTAGTGATTTCTCTCTATGAAATAACGATAAAACATCTAAGCTCGGTAAAAAAATTATAGATGGGAAATTGACAGAATTATAAATGCACCGCAATGCTAATTATGCTACAAAGAAAGTTAAAGGCTCAAAAGTATGGGTAGTACGTCAAGACAAATAGACCAAAATCCATCTGCATCTAATCACTAATCATCCACCTTGAGATATCTATGGTATTAAGTTGCGAGCCCCGCCCAAAGTGTAAACTCAAAGCAACAGACAACTGCATTAACAAACTTTGCGTAAGGTAAACAATCCTTGCAACCACGGTTACAAGCACCGTTGTTTTCTCCCTGGTGGCAACTGATACCCCCTAGTCTCATGTTTCTATCACTCAAGCTAGACATCAGGGGGTATGAAGCCACAATCATGCATAAATGCTCCCTCTTGGAGTTACTATCTACTACTTGGCCAAAGCAATAAAAACTAATGGAGAACATGCAAGAATTACTCAAAAAAAATATAAAAGGTAAACGAAATATATAACTCATCACAATCTGAACATGATCTCATAATCCATCGAATCCCAGCAAACAAAACATAGCAATAGCAGGAAAATTACATAAGTGCCTTCATCATTTAGGGCAGCTCACAAGGGCTAAGAATTGAAGAACAAGATTGAAGAGAAGACATCACATAGCTACAGGTCATGGACCCATGGTCCAAGGAGGACTACTCACGGCACATCCGTAAAGCGCCCATGGTGATGGAGAAGCTCCCGGAGGTCAATCCTCCCTCCGGTAGGGTGCCGAGAAGAGGTCTTCTGGTGCTCCTGTCATGGAAGTGCGACGGTGGCGGAACAGAGAGGACATTCGCGATGCGGGGTTCTCCTCGAGGGTTTTCGGGACGAGGAGGTAATATAGGACGAAGGGGAGAGCCATATGTGGTCCAGGGAACCCAGGAGGCCACCTGGCGCGACCAGTGGGGTGGTCGCGCCACCAGGGCGCCTAGGTGCCTGGTGGGGCCCCCCTGGCCCTCCCTCGGGGCTCTAGAAGCTTTCGTTCTACTAATTTTTATCTGATTTTTTTGGATTTTTGGAGGTCTGTAAATTGGGGGAAAAACCTGCAACTTACAAACATCAGCAGACAAAAACTGGCACTGGGTGCACTGAGTTAGTAGGTTAGTCCAAATATGTGTAAAATGATATAAAAGTGTAGAAAAACATGTAGCAATGTCACATAAAAGACCATGGAACAAGCAGAAATTATAGATACGTTTGGACGTATCAACATCCCCAAGCTTAATTCCTACTCGTCCTCGAGTAGGTAAATGATAACACAAATAATTTCTGTGGTGACATGCTAACACACATATAAGAACTTCAAAGTAAAGCAAGTAAGATGTGCCATTCAAGTCAAGATAATAACAAGCAAGAGTCTATATGTAATATTGAAACTAGCAAAGTATGAACATAAAGGTGCAAGAGCTCTCGCTATCCGTGACTCGAAAGTCTCCAAATGGTGTTTGCGTGCAAGAAGTGGGAGATGGGTTTAGAGAATAGAAAATAATATATAGTTCAATTGAGAAATTAATCTACTAAAGCTTCACACATGGTCTCCTTCGGGATCTTATTTTGACTCGTCTCGAGACCACTATTCAGGTACAAGTCAAACTGATCCTATCCTTTTCGACTTTGAGCACTCATGCAATGGATGAGCGCAAGCAAGATACGTTGGCACTTCGGACGGCAAAGAGAAAAATGATGGGGAAGGAAGACAAAAAGGTGTGAAAGACTCACATCAAAGAGGATAATCATAGGAAAGAGAAAGCCAAATGATAGATATGATATGAGGAGTAGGGATTGCCATGCAACAGATGCACATATGGGCTAAGGTAAGCTCTCCAATGGAACTAGTGGGGTGCATCCAACTTGCTTGCTCATGAAGACCTAAAGCTCATTTGAGGAGGCTCATACTTGGAATGTGCAAGCCAAGTTCTATAGTGTATGGATCCCCACATAGTTATGGATGAATTATAATCTTGATGGAGTACAAGTATGACAATGGAGTACTAGTGTGTATCTTTCAAAAGGAATAGTAGTGTTGCCCCCTTCTCTATTTTATTTATTTTTCTCTTTTTCTCCTTTTTTCCATTTTTGTGGCCTCATTGGATCTTTCTATTTATCTCTCATTTGTTCTCTTTGGGATCTTTTAATTTGTCCTCTTTGGTATATTTTCCTCACTTAAGGGAAACACTCTATATTTTACAAGAATATAGAAGATCTTCACACTTTACAAGAAGTACTCAACATAAAGAACGATGAAACTATGTATGCAAATGTATGCCTCTAAAAGTGTAGCAGGATATGTAATGATACTAGTGCGTCATGTAGCAATAATAAGGCCAAAGCCCAACTAGCATGCGGCTCCTCGATCAAGCGAAAGCATGTATGACATGAAGGTCAAGTCATGAGATGGTGGATGTTGCATGACAATGTATCTCGGAAAGGCTATGGAAATGCCTTGATAGGTAGGTATGGTGGTTGTTTTGAGGAAGATATAAGGAGGTTTATGATGACAGAGAGTATCATTCCAAGGTTTTGGATGCACCAGCGAAGTATGCGCCAACTCTGATGAGAAATGGAAATGCACGGTACCGAAGAGGCTAGAAAAATATGGAAGGTGGAAGTGCCAACAATCGAATACTCGAGTTAGTCCGAAGAACTCATGCACTTATTATCGGTAACTCTCTATCTAATTAGGAGGTTCAAAAAGAGACAAGTACCCCGAGGAGGAGTGTATGGGGGTTTGGTTATCCTTGCGCATCCTCGACCCATGGTACGTGAGGGTACTCTGTATATTCCAACCCCTCGAGAGGATAGCGATCCATATAGTAGCTAGAGTTCTCAACTAATTTTTGTAGTGTTCAAAAATAAGCATGGATTGCCCAAATTACGACCTATCACTAATAGGCTCAAGATCTTGGCACCAAAGTTGAAACATTACTCAAATCAATGCCTCAAAACTATTGCAAGTTAATACTACACTTGTAATAGCAACCTTAATTACCTACTCATGAAAGACACACAACTCAGTGCAACAAGACAACTCTCTAAACAAGATAAGCATGAAAACTCAAGAGAGTTCCTAAATCAACCTAAATAAAATCTCTTAAAAAGATAAGGCATGAAAAACTAAGAGCTAAGCATGACAACAGTTATGAAAAGATAAAGAACACATAAAAAGATAAGCATGAAAAACCTATGTTGTGTTCTAGGGTGGAGTGGAGCGTGTTTCTCTCCCAAACAATGAAGGCTATGATCCAACTTGTTATGAACATAAAGAAAAACTAAAAAAACTAAAAAGTAAAGAGCGCGACGCTCCAAGTCTAGCACATAACATATGAAAGGATAAAAATATAGCATGGAGAAGGACGAACTGATGATTGTTGATGGAGAAGGGGGTGCACGGGGGTATCTGTCGTGGGAAAGTCACGACAGATGTACGAAGAGTCGAACTGGACATGGGACCTTTGCTGGGAGGCAATTTCGTGGAGAGAGTCGACATGGACAAGTGACTCGGCGATTTCCTAGGTTTCATCCCTTCTTTTTCTCGAGGTAAAAGCCTACTCCTTCTTCCTCTTATTACGGGTTCCGACTCTTGAAAGTCGAGTCGGTTGATTGATTACAAGAGATCCGGCTCGTAAACTTAGTCTCGATGAGATCTAGGTTACGCCGACAAGTGTCTAGTCCTATCTTAGGTTGAGATTGTTCTCTGGCCCTGGATCCCATGTACCTCGGCTTATAAGGGCCACGGGTCCTGGGTTTCCGCGAGTCCGATTCCGACAAGATTTGGATTCCTATTCTACTTTACAAATATACTATGTGCTATACAAGGTAAGTCGAATTCCTTCTACGGCTTCGATCTTCTTTCCTTGGCGCACCCGGCCCGTAGACGGGTCTTCTTTGTGGGCCTTTCCGTAGGTAAGTCGGCCCATAGGTCTAACGCCAGGTCATGGGCTTGGTCCATCCCCCCGACATTAGCCCCCAGGATTGATGTGATGCTTCAGTCTTCGCATCAATCTTCTTGTCACCATCGTGGTTGCCGACTCCTTGTTTTGGATTTGACCGATTCTCATATCCTTTTGAGACTTGTGAAGAGTCGATGCCAATTTATTTATTTTACCTTCCAACTAAACATTTCTTTTGATTTTTCCAGTCAAAGATCCGGTATAGTATTTATGATCACACTGCCCGAAAATGTTGGTTGGAGGTATTGATGTTGTAGTGGGAATCGAGGAGTCTTTCCATAAATGTCATTTACCATGGGTAGTTCTCCCATGTCATTTATGGTATTGATTGATCTTCTCCTCGGTACTACTATAAATAATCATTGGGTGGTTTATCTTTTGAGTGCCCGCATCTTTCTTTTTCCTCTTATTCTTCTACCAGTTTTCCCCATGGCACCCAAACTAGAAGCTCGTGATTTTTTTGCAGCCGATGAGCCTGGCTCCAGCACAGGTGCTCGTGGTCCAGGACGTGGCCGCCGTTGTGGCCGTGGGCGAGGTCGTGGTCGTGGCAGAGGTAGGGGAAGAAGTGCTCGTGCTGCCTCTCCATCTGAATCTCCCCCTTCTTCTCCCGAGAGGGGCGAATTCTTGATTCGTATCCAGATGATTCGTCATTGGATCAAGCTTCCTGAGTCTTTTGTTCAGCTTGTGATTGACTCAAGTCCTTCGGGGTCTTTGGCTCCGATATGAGGGATGTCCACATGGGCCTGTTTGGGTGGCTACTAGATCTTCTAGCCATGACACCATGTTTTTTGAGAAAGGTTGGAAAACTTTTCTTTGCTCCAGGAACATCTCAAGAGGAGACTGTCGTGGATATAATCCTGACAATAGATATAGGGGTGTAATAGGAGCTAAATGAATCTGTACGTAGAGTGGTTGACCCAGGGAGAATTATACAGATTAGGCCTCTCCTTAGAGATAAAAACCTTAGTCATGTCCCAGGCTGACTGGGGTGTTCCTGCTCAAACGTATGAGGATTAGAGTTGCGCGTAACCCTTCCTGGGGCGAGGGGGGAGGCTTATATATAGTGCGCCTCTGCCCCTTCAATGCCCCAGTAAATGGGTCTTAATTACAGGGGTAAATACATATACTTAATACAGGAAACGGTCTCTTCATTACTGCTAATTAAGGAGGAGAAACGCCTATGGTCTTAAATGCTTCACGCCCGTTGCTTTTCTTCCTCCGGGTAACGAACAACTCGTCGGTTCCCTTTTCCGAGTAACTGGCTACTCGGAGCCTGTTTTCTTTCCAAGTAACTGCGTACTCGGAGCCCATCTGCTCTTCCGAATAACGTGTTACTCGGAGATATTGTGAACTAAGTCTCTGAGTTTGATAGAGCTCTTTATTCTTTGACGATTTTATTTATTTTCTTGGGTGTATTTGAGAGATCACGGAACTGAGGGTACCCCTTGGTTTCTGACGCTTAAGGGTATGCCTTTAGTATGACCACGACAGTAGCCCCCAAGTGCTTTTGGGTACTCGCGATTGAGGCAGTTGACATCGTCAGAGTTCATGAGGTATGTGAAGGTTAAACTCAATAAGAAGCGCGGAAGGACATTATTGATATTTGAACTTTTCCCTCGAGTGTAGGTTGGGCAAGTTAACGGAAAAATCTGGCGACACTCGAGCGTCTCTCGGAAGAGGTGGACTGAGGCCCCGGAGGGCGTGTCTTGGAGTAAAAGGCCTTAAACTCCATATAAACCAGATTGTAAAGTTGATATTTTGAGGCATCTAAATTGGAGCCTTAGATCATACCACGTGGGATATCAAGTCTTTACCCCCTGCGCCTTGTCATACTAGTGGTCTGGCATTCTTCGTCAGAGACGGACCACTAGCGAGCTACTCAGAGTTTTCCTTGAGTAGTTAGTGAATACAAGATTTCCCGTTTGCAGTGTGCTTCAGAATGCAATCCTTTCACAACTAGTTTACCTAGCACAAGGTGGTTTCCCCTCCTGCTGTTGCTTCAAGTTACCGGAGCACTACTTGTATTCCTTAGCGTTCCGAGTGAAAGCTTACTCGGTCTTTTTAAGTACGATAATTTCTTCCGAGTGGTAACTTACTTGGGAAAAAATTTCGAGTGGTGTTGCACTCTGTCTTGAGATGTTGATAGAGAGATTCTTCTGACTAAGCCGTCGCTCGGTGCGGAGCTACATGCCTTCCGAGTAGACGGTACGGTCTTGGGCCTCAAATCAAATCTGATTCAGTTTTAAATGAAGAGGATCGTTTATTGTCAGAGAATATTTTCGTCATGGAAGTGGACATGCTGTCAAGCCTGTCTCCTCGATTTCCACGGTGGTCTTTTAAGATAATCATTAACCGCTGTATGGGGAAGTGGAGCGGATTATGAGGAAGGAAACCGGCATGCCCATAATGGGTTGCGGATCTGACGCGTGGCGGTTGCCTCCCTGAGGTATAAAAGCCTCCCCCCTGTGGCCGAAAACAGATCTGGGTCCCTTCTTCTTGACGGTTCCTCGCTAGCTTCCTCTCTCTCTCTCATTCGCATTCTCGCCTCCGCCGCCACCGGAACACTCTTCTTCTTCCTTGCCGGCTGCTCGTGCTTCTCCCTAGGAGTTCAAACTTATCGCCGCGCCGCCACCGCCAGGACCATGTCTGGCGGGGAATGGCTCCCATCGATCGTGACGGTGGACATGCTGCAGGGGTACCAAAACTCCGGCCTAATTCCTCACGAGGGCTGTCGTCTTCCCGATCATGGGGAAGACTAACCTCTTCCTCGGGATGGTGAGCGAGTTCTACTTGTCTCTCACGTGGATTGTGGTTTTTCTCTTCCTCCGCATCCCTTCTTTTTGGATTTTTTGGCTTTCACGGGTTCCCAACTTCATCATATTGTTCCCAATGCCATCACCCTTCTCTCTAGTTTTTTCACCCTATTTGAGGATTTTTTTGGGCATAGAGCCTCATTGGCATCTCTTTCGCACCATATACACTATCAAGCCCCAAAAGGCTAAGAAATCCGGGGAGGGTGGTGGTATGGAGTTCAATCACCTCTGTGGAGGTTTGTTCTTGGCTCGGAAGCAAGGGACCCAATACTTTTCTTCCAGCTTGCCAGATTCCGTAAAGAATTGGTGAAATACTTGGTTTTATTGTAAGGTGGTGGAGGAGCCGGGAGTGCGCACATTGCCCCCTTACTCGGACGTGAGGCTGACCAATTTCCAGGGTTGGAACCCTCGACTCACTAACGCCAAGAAGGAGCATGTTCTCCCCTTGATGCGCGAGATCATAAGGTTGAAGAAGAACGTCTTAGATGCCATGGATCTGATCGCCAGTTTTATTATTCTGAGGATCCAACCTCTCCAAGCTAGGGCTCGGGGAATGTGGACGTACACCGGGCTAGAGGATGACACTCGGTATAACAGATCCGAGATGCCCATGGATGAGTTTGAGCACCAGATGAAGTTCGTCACCAGTGTGACCCATGGTCTGCATCCAGTGGGCCAAGTGAAACCCCTTAGCAGCGAGAATCCTGCGACTTTGGTAGGTTCTCTTGTTTCATATGTGTCTTGGGATGTATTTTGCCTTCCTGCTTCTAACTGGGATCTTTTGTATTTCTGTGCTAGGATGTTTCCCGATTCCATTCCCCCATTCCTTTGGCCCCGCAACATTCCGCCGAGGAAGATGAGGATAGCACTGCTGGAGTGAGGATTGGGGTTGAGGCTGGAGAGGAACAGGAGTCCGAGGTGGCTCGTGTTCAGGCGGCGTCCGAGCAGCGCTCAAAGAGTAACCAGGATCGTGAGTCGGCGCGGGAAGGCCTTACTCGGAACCGCAAGAGGTCTCACCCTCCGAGTGGTGAGGAAGGTAGCGGCAAGCTTCCAGCGCTGGGTTCCAGTCATGGGAAAGTTGCCCCTGTGAAGAAGAAGAAGCTTGTCACCCTTGGCGGTAGGGAGATTAACTCCTCGGGGGATGCCACTGCTGAGAAGGCCAAAGGAGTTGGGGCCAGTCCAGCTAAAGTTACCATGGCTCCCCCGAGACGTACTCTTAAAACTTCTCATTGTAATGTTGTCACATTGTTTTCGACTCGGTATTTCATCAATTCTCTAGTCTTTTTGACCCTTTCGTTTTGCAGTGTCCGCACGAGTGGTTCCGAGTCACTTCCTAGGGTCGAGGATCCGAGTGTGGAAACTTATGAGGATGTCAGCACCTGCGGGGTGACTGAATTTTCTGTTATGGACACCATTCCCGAGGATGTTGCAGCTGGCGGTAGGGGTTTTTGATAATGTTCTTGATGCTTTTGTTATTGTGGCTTCCCCTTTTTTGACCGTGTCTGTTGTTTCTTCACTTTTCTTCTGCAAATATGGACATTGATTCTTCTGCAGGTCTAACTCGGACCGTGATTGAGCCGGCTGCCGCTGAGGTGACTCCTCCTGAAGTGATTATTCTTGGGGGGGAGATACCGTTTGGGTCCGGTCGTCCTTCTGCCAGTAGTTCATCTACTCCTCCTGCTGCACCCGAGGCTCCTGTTGAGAAGGTTGCTGAAAAAACCTCTGCTACCCCAGCTACTACTCAAGGGGATGAGCCTTCTCCTTCAGCTTCAATTCCAGTCGGCGCGCAAGTTGAGCATGCGATCATCAGTGGCCCGAAAGAGTCTTTGGTGAAGGCTTCTCAGTTTGAGCTGCACTTGCGCGAGTTAGCTTCCGAGGCCGAGCTGGTGAAGTCCAACATGCACGTAAGTACTTATGTAAGTTTCCTACTCAGTGGGTGTCCGACTGGCTCTCTTGGTGTTATTTTGTGGTTTTGAAACATCCACTGGGGCACTTCTTAGTGTACCCAGTGGGTGTAGCCCCTAAGGCTCCGAGTAACTTTTGGAAGTTATTCAGAGTCTTTTATAATGATACTAGAGATTAGTGGACTTACAGTGGGAGCACTTCTTAGTGCACCCAGTGGGTGTAGCCCCCAAGGCTCCGAGTAACTTTTGTAAGTTATCCAGAGTCTTTTATAGTGAGACTAGAGACTAATGGACTTACAGTGTGAGCACTTCTTAGTGCGCCCACTAGTGTAGCCCCAAGGCTCCGAGTAACTTTGTGGAAGTTATTCGGAGTCTTTTTGTAAAGAGACTTTGTTTTTATTATGTTTCTGCTCCTGTACTTAGGAGGTTTGCAAGCTGGGTTCTTCCTTTTTAAAATTGCAAGAGGAGAATGCAGCCGCGAAGAAGGCGTACGATGTGCTGCTTGAAGAGCACAACAAGCTTAAGAAGCAACATGCTAAGGACAATGGTGAGTTATCCTCGTTTAGATTTTGTACAAGCTCTTGTATTGGTATCCTTCTTCTTCTTCTTGTTTTGTGTCATATATCCTGTCTTTCCTTCTGGTGTGCTGACACAGAGGCGGCCAAAAATCCTTTGATGCGAAGGTGAAGGAAAATGATGATTTCATGCGAAAATGAAGGAGATAGATCAAGCTGAGAAGCATGCCAAGGAGAAGAAAGTTTTAGAGAAGTATTTGCATTACTACAAAGAGGCAGTGAAGGAGAACGAGGCCACCATCGCGACACTTGAATCCGATCTGTCAAAGTTGTCCGAGCTGCGCACCAAGGAAGGGGAGGATCACCAGGCCGAGCTGGAAACAACTCAGATATCTGTGAAGGCAGCCGAAGAGTATTGTGCTGGGCGGTTTGCTGTTTTCAGTGAGACTCTTTCTGGTAAGTCGTGATATATGTTTGGTGGTCATGCTGATTGTCCTTCCCACTCGACGTTCTCACTTGCTTCTTTGTAGTGTACGGTACCGATCTAGATGCTGAGCAAGCTCGGATGGCTGAATTTGCCGAGTTGATGAAGAGAGAAAACTATACACCAGTGACGACAGAGTTCGCGTTAGCCCGAGGCCTACAGACTATGAGATGTGCCAAGGCTAAGAGGTTCACAGAGGAGGTCATGGGTGCTGCACTGGCTCTGAAGAGCAAGTTATCTTCTGGTGAAGGAAGTCGGGTGAAGCTTGATACAGTGGTCCCCACCCTCCAAGGAGCTCCTCAGCAATTGGCACGCTGGAAGCGGTCCGCTGCGTGGAGTGGTGCGAACTACGCGCTGGCTTTGACCAAGGCACATTTTACCGAGAGGATTCATAACCTTGAAAGGGTTGGTGGCGGTGATCCTGAACAAGGACAAAGCTGCACCACATTTCTTCCTCGGTATGCCGAGACTGCCAGTCGGATTGCTCTGATGCCGGATTTAGACTTCTTTGTGGAGTCGACTGGTGTCATGAGTGAGTCGGACGATGCCGAAGATGAATGAGCGAGCTTAGTCGGGGTGGAGCGACAAGAAACCCTTTAAGATTTGCCTTGGTATGCCGAGTGGTCCTGTAATAAATTTCGTCGTTGATGTTGTGCCCTGGGCACTAGACATGCTTTTGCTTTGGTCTATCCATGAGTATGTTTGAAGTGGTTATCTGGTTTTGCATTAAGTGACCCTGAAGAGTAGGAAGGGTACTTAGGAAAGTTTTCTAAGCTCGCATCCGAGTTGTGCGTAGCTCGGATAGAAACTTGATTTTTAAACATTAAGCAGTCGCCAAGTTATCAGTGACTTGGTGGATACTTAAAAAAGTTCTCTAAGATCTCGTCCGAGCTGCGCACAGCTCGGATAAAAACTTGTTTTTTAACCATTAAGCATCCCCCAAGTTATCAGATACTTGGTGGATACTTGGAAAAGTTTTCTAAGCTCTCGTCCGAGCTGCGCACAACTCGGATAAAACTTGTTTTTTAAACATTAAGCAACCCCAAGTTATCAGATACTTGGTGGATACTTGGAAAAGAATTATAAGCTCTCGTCCGAGCTATGCATAGCTCGGATAAAAACTTGTTTTTTAACCATTAAGCAGCCCCAAGTTATCAGAGACTTGGTGGATACTTAGAAAAGTTTTCTAAGCTCTCGTCTGAGCTGCGCACAATTCGGATAAAAACCTGTTTTTTAACCATTAAGAAGCCCCCAAGTTCTCAGATACTTGGTGGACACTTAGAAAAGTTTTCTAAGCTCTCTTCCGAGCTGCGGACAGCTCGGATAAAAGCTTATTTTTTAACCATTAACCGTCCCCAAGTTATCAGAGATTTGGTGGATACTTAGAAAAGTTTTCTATGCTCTCGTCTGAGATGCGCACAGCTCGGATAAAAACTTGTTTTTAACCATTAAGCAACCCCCAAGTTATCAGAGACTTGGTGGATACTTAGAAAAGTTTTCTAAGCTCTCGTCCGAGGTACGCACAACTCGGATAAAAACCTGTTTTTAACCATTAAGCAGCCCCCAAGTTATCAGATACTTGGTGGATACTTAGAAATGTTTTCTAAGCTCTCGTCCGAGTTGCGCACAGCTCGGATAAAAACTTGATTTGTAGTAACAAGTAAAAAATACAGAGATTGGGCAAGGCACTTTGTTATACAGAACAATATCTTATTCAAGTCTTACAACTGCACTTATGCATAGAAATGTCTCAACAACTGAGTGTTCCATGCATGAGGCTCCTCAATGTTATTAGTTACATCGTACAACCGATAAGCCCCGTTACGCAAAACCCTGGATACAACATAGGGTCCGTCCCACGGGGGGGCTAATTCGTGATCCGAAGTCTGCTTGATACGCAATACCAGGTCACCTTCTTGAAATGAGCGATCTCGGACATGTCGTTCATAGTATCGGTGCAGGTCTTGCTGATAAAATGTCGAACGGGTAAGAGCTAAGTTTCTTTCTTCTTCCAAGAGATCAACACCATCTTGTTGTGCTGCTTCGGCTTCTTCAGTGTACTGGCTTCCTCGGGGAGCGTTGTGCTTGAGATCACTCAGAAGGATTGCCTCTAACCCATACACCAGGAAAAAGGGAGTTGACCGAGTAGATCGATTAGGTGTTTTTCTCAATCCCCACAGGACCGAGGGAAGCTCGTCGACCGAAGCTCCTGCTGCTTCCTTTAACTCCCGAAGAAGAGTGCGTTTGATTCCTTTTAGTATTAGTCCATTTTCTCGTTCGACCTGGCCATTGGATTGAGGGTGTGCTACTCAGGAGAAATTGACCTGAATGGCGCTGCTCCAACAGAATTTCATAAACTCGGTCGAGTTGAAGTTTGACCCATTGTCTGTGATGATGTCATGTGGCACCCCGAAATGGTGTATGATGCCTTGTATGAAGCTGACTGTTGTGGTGGAGTCTAAGGCTTTGATGGGTTTTGCTTCTATGCATTTTGTGAACTTATCCACTGCGACTAGATATGGGTGAAACCATACTTGCCTGTTCTCAGTGGTCCAATCATATCAAGCCCCCATACTTCAAATGGCCAGGCTAGAGGGATTGTCGTCAACTCAGAAGCTGGTTTGTGTGGCTGGTTGGCGTAAAATTGACATCCTTGGCAATTATATACAATGTACCGAGCATCGCTGAGGGCCTGAGGCCAGAAGAAACCAGCTCGCAAAGCTTTTGCCACTAGTGTCCGACTTGAGGCGTGGTGGCCGCAGTCGCCTGCATGGATGTCTTGCAAGATACAACGCTCTTCGTCTTCGGAGATGCATCGCTGAGGGAGCTTGGTGATGATGTTTCTGCACAACTCGCCATTGGTCACCGAGTAGGATTTTGATTTCCGAACAATTTGTTTGGCTTCTAGCTCGTCGTCTGGCAGCTCTTGCCTTTGCAAATAGGCCAAGATAGGTAGTGTCCACTCAGGATGAATGACTTCCACGTCAAAAATCATGTCAACTACTGTGGGTATATCTTCTTTTTTGGTATGTTCTTATCCTGTAGCATATCTGGATCGGCTTCTAGAAAAGTATCTTCTTTGACTGTTGGAGAATATAAGTGTTCCAAATATATTCCGGATGGAATCTGACTCCAAGTAGATCCCAACTTGGCCTGATCATCTGCTTCTTGATTCTGAACCCTTGGAATATGATGGAGTTCTAACCCATCAATTTTTTCTCCAATTTTCTCACTGCTACACAGTAGGTCGTCATGGCTGGGATCCGAATGTCACATTCCTTCATCACTTGGCTTATCACCAAGTCTGAGTCTCCGAATACCATCAACCTCCTGATTCTGAGTGAAATGGACATTCTCAAACCATATAGAAGGGCTTCATACTCGGCCTCATTATTTGTTGCTGGGAAATGTATTTGGAGAACATACCTCATCTCGTCTTTCCTTGGTGAAACTAGTACTACTCCTGCTCCTGCTCCGTTTAGCATCTTGGATCCATCAAAAAACATTGTCCAATGTTCTGGCGTTGGTTGTGGGGGATTTTCGACCTCAATGCACTCGGGCAAGAAATCTACCAAGGCTTGCGACTTGATTGCTTTTTTAGGTTGATAATGGATATCATAAGGAAGCAAATCCAAACTCCACTTTGCAATTCTTCTTGTTGGGTATCTTTTATTCATGATTTCTGCAAGAGGAGCTTATGATACTACTGTGATGGAATGGTCCTGAAAGTAGTGTGCGAGCTTTTGTGGTGCCAGGTAGATCCCCATTGCCAACTTCTGGTAGTGGGGATACCTCTGCTTGGATGGTGTGAGGACCTCAGAGATGAAGTACACATCCCTTTGTACCTTCTGTGACTTTCCCTCCTCTTCTCTTTCCATCATTATAGCTACACTGTCAACTCGGCTTGTAGCTGCAATGTACAATAAGAGTGGTTCTTTTTCTTTAGGTGCTGCAAGGACTGGCCGATTTGAAAGTTACTTCTTGATTCCGAGTCTGGAAATGAATCGACTGAGTGCTGCCAGGCAGCCAATTAGCTTATGGACATCTCAGAGCTACTGAGGTGGCTTCATACTCTGGATTGCTAATATGTCCCAAACGTATTGATAATTTCTGGTTGCTCCATGAATGTTTTGTGTGATATTGCTATGATCTAGATACACTTTCATACACTTTTGATCATATTTGGACTAACCTATTAACTCAGTGCACTCCAGTGCCAGTTTCTGTTTTTTGCCGTTTATCTATTTCAGTTTTCCCACAAATTAAAAGTGCACAAAAAATTCAGGAAAATCAGATAAAAAATCAGCATGAAGGAACCTTCCGGAGTCCCGAAGGGGGACCAGGTGGGACCCACCAGGGCCCCAGACGCCTAGAAGGCGCGGCCTAGGGCTTGGCCGCACCAGGAGGGCGCCTGGACCCCTGGGCCTCCCTGGCTGCCCCCTTCGCCTATATATCTCCCGTGATGTGAAACTTCCGAAGACAGATCCCTTTTTCGTGATCTCTCCTATGTTCCGCCGCCACCGCGCTTCCAAGATAGGGAGCACTAGCAGGACCCTCCCGGCACCCTACCGGAGGGAGGATCGACCTCCCGGAGCTCCCCTCCACCATGGAAGCTTCCCGGATGTGCCGTGAGTAGTTTCCTTTGGACCATGGGTCCGTGATAAGTAGCTATGTGATGGTCTCCTCCCCTCTTTGTTCTTCATGGTTTATACCTCGTTAGCTGCCCTACATGATCGAGGCACATATGTATTCTTTCTGCTTTTTCTATGCTAAGTTTGATGGGATCTGATGGATTATGAGATTATGTTCAGATTGTGATAGAGTAATATATTTGGTTCTTATATCTTATATTTTCGTTCCTAAGTAGTTCTTGCATGTTCTCTGTTGCTTTTTATTGCTTTGGCCAAGTAGTAGGTAGTCACTCCAAGAGGGAACGTTATGCTCGATTGTGGGATCATGCCCCCTGATGACGCACTTGAGTGACAGAAAAATGAGTCTAGGGGATGTGCTGTTGCCACAAGGGGGAAAACAACGGTGCTTGTAACCGCGGTTGCAAGGATTGTTTACTTTACGCAAAGTTCATTTTAATGTAGTGGTGTGTTGATTTGGGTTTACACTTTGGGTGGGGCTCGTAACTTAATACCAGCGAGATGTTCTGGATAGATATTTCAAGGTGATGATTAGTAGTAGATGCAGATGGATTTTGGTCTACTTATTTTGGCGTACTGCCCATGCTTATGAGCCTCTTCCTTTCTTTTGTAGCATAGTTAGCATTGCGGTGCATTTATAATCTTGTCAATTGCCCATCTGTAATTTGTTTACGTCGCATAGCAGTTTTATCGTCTTTTGGGAGAGAGACATCACTAGTGAACATCACGGGACCCCGGTCCATATTATCATCATTGGTTACACACTCATTTACTTTCTTTCTTTTACTTTCAGTTGCTATCAATATCCGTTGTGTTGTGATCCTTTGTAAACAACAAGACCGGAGAGATTGACAACCTCTCTGAACTTTGTTGCGAGCAAAGTTATTAGTGTCTGTGTGTAGGTCCATGTGAAGTAAGCAACCTCTGTTGTGAACGACGCCATTGTTCACTTCACCAACTACTTATCATTGCTGGAGTCCTACGGGAGACAATCTTAAAACCTTGGTATCTTCACCAAGGGAAACTTGCCGCTACGCTGCATCTCACCTTCACTTGGGGTAACCAACGAAGGGCGAGAAGCAATTATCCTCTCTCGCGTATCAAGAAAATTTCTTGCGCCTTTGACGGGGACTCTGACTGATAAGATAGGGGAGTTGCACACTACCTTTTACTTTACTTTTTAGTCTTGTTAGTTTACCTTTCAATTTTTTATCTTTGTGTCCTTTATCAAAAATTACAAAAAAATCTGCCACACTTGCTGCTACTATGGGTTCCTATGAAAACACCAAGTTGTGTGACTTCACTAGTCACAACAACGAAGACTTTATCTGCACTCCTATTGTCACACCTGCCACTTCATCTACCTCTTCTGAAATTAAACCTGCTTTACTGAACCTTGTTATGAGAGATCAATTCTCTGGTGTTGGAGATGCTGCTTTACACTTGAATAATTTTGTTGAATTATGTGATATGCAAAAGTATAAATAAGTAGAAGGTGATGTTGTTAAGCTCAAGCTTTTTCCTTTCTCTTTGAGGGAAGGAGCTAAAATCTGGTTTCAATCTTTGCTTAAGAATAGCGTAGATTCTTGGGATAAGTGCCAATATGCTTTTATTGGGAAGTATTACCCACATGCTAAAATTATCCAATTAAGAAGTAACATTATGAATTTTAAGCAATTGGATAATGAACACGTTCTCCAAGCTTGGGAACGTATGAAATCTCTTGTTAAGAAATTCCCTACACATGGTTTGACTACCTGGATGGTTATCCGGACTTTATATGCAGGCTTGAACTTTACCTCGCGGAACCTGTTAGATTCGGCCGCGGGAGGAACCTTTATGTCAACTACATTTGGTGCTGCCACAAAGCTTCTGGATGAGATGATGACCAACTATTCCCAATGGCACACCGAACGCGCTCCCACAGGTAGGAAGGTAAAATATGTCGAGGAGATTACCTCCCTAAATGAAAAAGTTGACTTAATTATGTCTCTACTTACCAAGAAACCCTCAATTGATCCCCATGATGTTCCTTTAAATTCTTTAGTTGCTCAGGAACAAGTAGATGTGAACTTTATTTCTAGAAACAACTTCAACAATAATGCTTATAGGGGCAATTTTGCTAGTAATCCTAGACCGTTTCCATCCAACTATGGGAACAACAACACCTACCCTAGCAACAAGAACCCCACTTCTAAATTAGAAAGCATGCTTAGAGACTTTATCACTACCCAAAAAGCCTTCAACAAGAATGTAGAAGAAAAATTAGCTAAATTAGATAATCTTTGTTTGAAGGTAGACAGCTTAGCCCTTGATCTTGAGATGCTGAAAATTAGAACCTCTCCCCTTGAGGAGAGGACTGCCACTCCTATTAATGCTATCCAGTTACAAATTAATGAAAACATTTGGATGATGGCTAAACTTAAATAAAGATGGGCTAGATAAAAAGAGGAAGATGATAGAATTAAGAGCCTTCCTACACACCACAAAGTTTCTACTATCCAAATGGTTGAGGATACCGAAACTATGAGCACCCAATGCACTCCTGGTCCCATTGGACCTATTAATGGTGATGCTAATACCTCAACGATAGAAGAAGAAACTCCTATGAACATAGAGGGTTTAAAACAAGTGAGCTTAGATGAAACTACTACCACCTTTGATAGTAGTGATATTGATTTTGATAGTTGCACCCTCTCAGAAGTTATCAGCTTGTTACACAAAATGTCTAGAGACCCCCACACTAGCACATTTAATCTTGCCTTCACGGAGCATATCACAAATGCTCTCATCAAAGCTATGGAGGAGAAGCTTAGGATAGAAGCCTCCATACCTAGGAATCTAGATGATGGTTGGGACCCTATGATAAAAATAATATTAAATAACTTCTCTTGCTATGCTTTATGTGATGTTGGAGCTAGTACCTCCGTCATGCCCAAAAGAATGTATGATATGTTTGAATTCAAACCTTTTGATTCTTGTTCTTTTGGTGTTCGTCTTGTTGATTCTTCCGTAAAGAAACCTTTGGGGAAGATCGACGATGTTCTTATCATTGTCAATGACAACTATGTTCCCTTTGATTTTATTATCATGGATATAGAGTGTGAACCTTTATGTCCAATTATTTTGGGACGTTCTTTTCTTCGCACCGTTGGTGCCGTTATTGAAATGAAAGAGGGGAATATAAAATTTCAATTCCCTCTCAAAAAGGGGATGGAACACTTCCCTATAAATAAAATCAAGTTACCTTTTGAGTCCGTTACACGGGCTAGCTATTCTCTTTCTCTTGATAAAACTTGATTCTTCTTTTGCCTTATGCCTAGCTTAAAGGCGTAAAAGAAAGCGCTTGTTGGGAGGCAACCCAAGATGTGTTTACTTCTTTTTTAGTGGTCTTGATGAGTGTTACTACTGTATCAACATCATTGTATCTTTATTTTCAAGCTTTGTGCCAAGTTATAGCCTCATATGACAAGGGAAGCAAAAGTTGTGACATGCTGTCCAGAAAACAGATTCTGTCTTTGTGACGGGAAAATTGGATCAAATCACCAGTTCATCTTTTTGAGCTGAGTTTTTTACACAGTGTTCTCTATACAATTGCGGAACTTTCGTATGTTTGGAGTTTCTTTATTTGAGTTGCATAAGTACCCCATAAAAATTCTCTACTACCTGCTGTTCTGTTTTTCACAGATTCTGCCATGTTTTGTCTCTCCTTACTTTTGCAAACCTTAAGCTTGCTTTTTCTTTGCAAAAACCTGTTGGAAATCTTGAGAAACAGTAGGTCTTGAAGAATATATTTTTATCCAGTGGGGAAAAATTATATTATTAAGGGTACTAACCTCTCTAATCAGCTTATGATGAGTTATGTATGAAGGGAGTTTTCAAGTGTGCGATGGAAGATGATGAAAGAAGATTCGGCAGTGTCAAGCGCTCAAGCTTGGGGATGCCCCCATGCATCCCCAATAAATATTCAATGAGACTCAAGCGTCTAAGCTTGGGGATTCCCCCGTGCATCCCCTTCTCCGTAAACAATCATCAGTTCGTCTTTCGTCTCAATATATTTTTATCACTTCATGCGTTATGTGCTATGCTTGGAGCGTCCCGCTTTTAGGTTTTATTTTTAGTTTTCTTTAGCTTTCCTTTCTGTTCATAACAAGTTAGACCCCGTCTTACTTTGCGTGGGAGAGAAACACGCTCCACTTTCAAAATTTAGAACACATCATAGGATTTTTCATGCCTATCTTTTTACTGTTGTGTGTTCTTTATCTTTTCGTAGCTACTGCCATGTTTAGTTTTAGTCTTAGTTTTTCTTTAGCTAGAGCCTTGGATTTTGATTAGTTTGTTGCTGGAACTCTATTTAGTTTTCAGTTTTATCTTGTTAAGAGAGTTGGTTGTTGCACTTAGTTGTGTCTTGTCCATAGAGTAGGTAATTGAGGTTGCTATTTAATTTTTGTAGTAACTTGCAATAGTTTTGAGGTATTGATGTGAGTAATGTTTGAAATTTTGGTGTCAAGAGCTCTAGCCTATTAGTGATAGGTGTCATATTCTGGGAAATCCATGTTTATTTTCAAAACCTAAAAAACTAGTTGAGAACTCTAGCTATTAGATGGATCACTAATCTTTCGAGGGATCGGATATTAGAGTACACTCACGTACCATGAGTCGAGGATGTGCAAGGATAACCAAACCCCCACACACTCATCCTCGGGGTACTTTTCTCTTTGTGAACCTCCTTATTAGATTGAGAGTTACCGATAATAAGTGCATGAGTTCTTCAGACTAATCTAAGTATTGAAAGTTGACACTTCCACCTCCTCATATTTTCTAGCCTCTCATGTGCCGTGCATTGCCTTGTTATCACTCCGAGAGTTGGCGCCCACCTTCGCCGGTACATCCAAACCCTTGGCTTGATACGCTCTGTCATCATAAACCTCCTTATATCCTTCCTCAAAACAGCCACCATACCTACCTATCAAGGCATTTCCATAGCCTTTTCGAGATATATTGCCATGCAACTTCCACCTCTTCATGACTTGATCTTCATGTCATACATGTTCCTGCTACACTGGCAGCGGCATACAATGCATACATCATGATAGCTACATCTTCTTTATGATTTGAGTACCTTGTAAACTGTGAAAGATCTTCTATACCCTATTCTAAATTAGAGTGTTGCCCTTAAGTGAGGAAAAGATCCCAAAGTGGAAAAAATAGAAGGTCCCAAAGAGGACAAATGAGAGTTCAATAGAAAGAGTCATTGAGGCCACCAAAAAAATAAAAAAAGAGAAAAAAGAGAAAAAGAAATAAAAAGAGAGAATGGGGCAACACTACTATCCTTTTGAAAGATCCACACTAGTACTCCCTCTTATCCTTGTACTCCATAGAGATGATCATTCATGCATATAGCTATGTGGGGACCTTCGCACTATAGAACTTGGCTTGCATATTCCAAGGATGAGCCTCCTCAAAAGAGCTCTAGGTCTTCATGAGCGAGCAAGTTAGATGCACCCCCATTGGAGAGATTTTTAGCTCATATGTGCATCCGTTGCATGGCTATCCCTAATCCTCACATCATATCTATCATTTGGCCTTCTCTTCTATGATTGTCCTCATTGATGTGAGTCTTTCTCACCTTTTGTCTTCCTCCTCCACCATATTTCTGTCTTTGCCATCCTAAGTGTCAACTCTCGTTCTTACGCTCATCCATTGCATGAGTGTTCAAAATATCGAAAAGGAGTGGATCAAATTGACTTGTACCTGGCTAGTGGGCTGGGGATGAGTCAAGATAAGATTCCAAGGAAGACCAAGTGTGAAACTTTAGTAGATTGAGTTCTCAAAACAAAAATACTTTTTCTCGTATTCCCTATCCCTCTTCTTGCACGCAAACACCATTTGGAGACATTCGAGTCAAGGAAAGCGAGAGCTCTTGCACCTAATGTTCTTTTGTTACTTGTTTCAATGCTAATACAGACTCTTGCATGTTATGACTTGAATTGAATCACATACCTTGATTTCTTTACTTTTCAAAGTTCTTATATGGTTACTAGCATGTCACCACAGAAATTATTCTTGTTATCATTTACCTACTCGAGGACGAGCAGGAATTAAGCTTGGGGATGTTGATACGTCCAAACGTATCGATAATTTCTACTTGCTCCATGCATGTTTTGTGTGATATTGATATGATATAGATACACTTTCATACACTTTTGATCATATGGACTAACCTATTAACTCAGTGCACCCTAGTGCCATTTTCTGTTTTCTGCTGTTTTCTATTTCAGTTTTCCCCCATATTAAAAGTGCTCAAAATTTTTGGGAAAATCAGATAAAAATAAGCGTGAAGGAACCTTCCGGAGTCCCGAAGGGGGACCAAGTGGGACCCACCAGGGACCCAGGCGCCGTTGCTGGTGCGGCCTAGGGCTTGGCCGCGCCAGGGGGGGCGCCTGGACCCCTGGTGGCCCCCCTGGCTTCCCCCTTCTCCTATATATCTCCCGTGACGTGAAACTTACGAAGACAGAACCCTTTTTCACGGTCTCGCCTCTGTTCCGCCGCCGCCGCGCTTGCAAGATCCGTTGGATGGCAATCCCTACTCCTCACATCATATCTATCATTTGGCCTTCTCTTCTATGATTGTCCTCATTGATGTGAGTCTTTCTCTCCTTTTGTCTTCCTCCTCCACCATATTTCTCTCTTTGCCATCCTAAGTGTCAACTCTCGTTCTTACGCTCATCCATTGCATGAGTGCTCAAAATATCGAAAAGGAGTGGATCAAATTGACTTGTACCTGGCTAGTGGGCTGGGGATGAGTCAAGATAAGATTCCAAGGAAGACCAAGTGTGAAACTTTAGTAGATTGAGTTCTCAAAACAAAAATACTTTTTCTCGTATTCCCTATCCCTCTTGTTGCACGCAAACACCATTTGGAGACATTCGAGTCAAGGACAGCGAGAGCTCTTGCACCTAATGTTCTTTTGTTACTTGTTTCAATGCTAATATAGACTCTTGCATATTATGACTTGAATTGAATCACATACCTTGATTTCTTTACTTTTCAAAGTTCTTATATGGTTAGTAGCATGTCACCACAGAAATTATTCTTGTTATCATTTACCTACTCGAGGACGAGCAGGAATTAAGCTTGGGGATGTTGATACGTCCAAACGTATCGATAATTTCTACTTGCTCCATGCATGTTTTGTGTGATATTGATATGATATAGATACACTTTCATACACTTTTGATCATATGGACTAACCTATTAACTCAGTGCACCCCAGTGCCATTTTCTGTTTTCTGCTGTTTTCTATTTCAGTTTTCCCCCATATTAAAAGTGCTCAAAAATTTTGGGAAAATCAGATAAAAAATCAGCGTGAAGGAACCTTCCGGAGTCCCGAAGGGGGACCAAGTGGGACCCACCAGGGACCCAGGCGCCTAGCTGGCACGGCCTAGGGCTTGGCCGCGCCAGGGGGGCGCCTGGACCCCTGGTGGCCCCCCTGGCTGCCCCCTTAGCCTATATATCTCCCGTGACGTGAAACTTCCGAAGACAGAACCCTTTTTCACGATCTCGCCTCTATTCCGCCGCCGCCGCGCTTCCAAGATCCGTTGCATGGCAATCCCTACTCCTCACATCATATCTATCATTTGGCCTTCTCTTCTATGATTGTCCTCATTGATGTGAGTCTTTCTCACCTTTTGTCTTCCTCCTCCACCATATTTCTCTCTTTGCCATCCTAAGTGTCAACTCTCGTTCTTACGCTCATCCATTGCATGAGTGCTCAAAATATCGAAAAGGAGTGGATCAAATTGACTTGTACCTGGCTAGTGGGCTGGGGATGAGTCAAGATAAGATTCCAAGGAAGACCAAGTGTGATACTTTAGTAGATTGAGTTCTCAAAACAAAAATACTTTTTCTCGTATTCCCTATCCCTCTTCTTACACGCAAACACCATTTGGAGACATTCGAGTCAAGGACAGCGAGAGCTCTTGCACCTAATGTTCTTTTGTTACTTGTTTCAATGCTAATATAGACTCTTGCATGTTATGACTTGAATTGAATAACATACCTTGATTTCTTTACTTTTCAAAGTTCTTATATGGTTACTAGCATGTCACCACAGAAATTAATCTTGTTATCATTTACCTACTCGAGGACGAGCAGGAATTAAGCTTGGGGATGTTGATACGTCCAAACGTATCGATAATTTCTACTTTCTCCATGCATGTTTTGTGTGATATTGATATGATATAGATACACTTTCATACACTTTTGATCAGACGGACTAACCTATTAACTCAGTGCACCCTAGTGCCATTTTCTGTTTTCTGCTGTTTTCTATTTCAGTTTTCCCCCATATTAAAAGTGCTCAAAAATTCGGGAAAATTAGATAAAAAATCAGCGTGAAGGAACCTTCCGGAGCCCCGAAGGGGGACCAAGTGGGACCCACCAGGGACCCAAGCGCCTAGCTGGCGCGGCCTAGGGCTTGGCCGCGCCAGGGGGGGCGCCTGGACCCCTGGTGGCCCCCTTGGCTGCCCCCCTTCGCCTATATATCTCCCGTGACGTGAAACTTATGAAGACAGAACCCTTTTTCACGATCTCGCCTCTGTTCCGCCGCCGCCGCGCTTCCAAGATCGGGAGCACCAGCAGGACCCTCCCCGACACCCTGCCGGAGGGAGAATCGACCTCCGGGAGCTTCCCGTCCACCATGGACGCTTCCCGGATGTGCCGTGAGTAGTTTCCTTTGGACCATGGGTCCGTGATCAGTAGTTATGTGATGTTCTCCTCCCCTCTTTGTTCTTCATGGTTTAGACCTCGTGAGCTACCCTACATGATCGAGGCACATATGTAATCTTTGTGCTTGTCCTATGCTGAGTCTGATGGGATCTGCTGGATTATGAGATTATGTTCATATTATGATAGAGTAATATATTTGGTTCTTATCTCTTATATTTACGTTCCTAAGTAATTCTAGCATGTTCTTCGTTGTTGTTTATTGCTTTGGCCAAGTAGTACGTAGTGTCTCCAAGAGGGAACGTTATGCTGGATTGTGGGATCATGCCCCTTGATGACACGCTTGAGTGACAGAAATATGAGTCTAGGGGATGTGTTGTTGCCACAACGGGGAAAACAACAGTTCTTGTAGCCGCGGTTGCAAGGTTTGTCTACTTTACACAAAGTTCTTTTTAATGCAGTTGTCTATTGCTTTGGGTTTACACTTTGGGTGGGGCTCGCAACTTAATACCAGCGAGGTGTTCTGGATAGATATCTCAAGGTGGATGATTAGTAGTAGATGCAGATGGAATTTGGTCTACTTATTTTCGCGTACTGCCCATGCTTATGAGCCTCTTCCTTTCTTTTGTAGCATAGTTAGCATTGCGGTGCGTTTATAATCCTGTCAATTGCCCATCTGTAATTTGTTTACCTCGCATAGCAGTTTTATCGTCTTTTGGGAGAGAGACATCACTAGTGAACATCGCGGGACCCCGGTCCATATTCTCATCATTCTTTACACGCTCATTTACTTTCTTGATTTTACTTTCAGTTGCTATCATTAGCCTGACCGGAGAGATTGACAACCTCTCTGAACTTCATTGGGAGCAAAGTTATTAGTGTCTGTGTGTAGGTCCAGGTGAAGTAAGCAACCTCAGTTGTGAAAGGCGCCATTGTTCACTTCACCACCTACTTATCATTGCCGGAGTCTTGCGGGAGACAATCTTAAAACCTTGGTATCTTCACCAAGGGAAAGTTTCCGCTACGCTGCATCTCACCTTCCACTTGGGGTAACCAACGAAGTGCGAGAAGTAATTATCCTCTCTCGCGTATCCATTGTTGCAATCTTTTCTGGATTAGCTTCTATCCCACGCTCGAAAACCATGAATCCGTGTAACTTCCCTGCTGGTACACCAAAGACACATTTCTCAGGGTTTAACTTGATATTGTAGGCTCGGAGACTCTGAAGAGTCTTAGCCAAGTCGGTCAACAAGTTGCTTCCCTTAGCCGACCTGATCACAATATCATCCACATAGAACTCAACATTTCTACCAATTTGGAAAATCAAGCAGTTCTGCATCATACGTCTATATGTGGCTCCTGCAATTTTTAGCCCAAATGGCATCGTGGTGTAGCAGAAACATCCAAATGGAGTTATGAATGTTGTTTTAAGTTCATCTCGTTCATATAACCAGATTTTATGATAACCCGAGTACGCATCGAGGAAACATAATCTCTCGCAACCCGATGCGGAGTCCACAATCTGGTCAATGCGAGGAAGGGGAAAATGGTCTTTTGGACAAACTTTATTGATGTGACGGAAATCAACACAAGGTCTCCAAGTTTTATCTTTCTTCGGAACCATTACAGGATTTTCCAACCACTTGGAGTGGAAAATTTCCCTAATGAATCTGGCTGCTAATAGTCTTGCCACTTCTTGTCCGATAGCTTTTCTCTTCTCGGAACTTGTGCTTAGCCAACCACCTTGGGATTCCAGGAATATCAGCAGGCTTGCATGCGAAGATATCCCAATTCACACGGAGGAAGTTGATGAGCTTGACTTCCTATTTAGTATCCAAGTCGGTTGCGATATTGGTGTACTTGTCCTCATCGGTAGGATGTATATGCACCCTCTTGGTTTCTCCTGCCGACTCAAACGAAGATGCCTTCTTGGGTTGCATCAACTAGGACGTGTCAGCCACTTTCTTGTACTCGGCCAGCTCGACCTCAGCCATTTGCTGGTCAGCTATCAACGATCATTTCTGCAATAGTTCCTCGGCCTGCTTGTAATCTCCCGAGACAGTGATCACCCCGTGTGGGCCAAGAAATTTCAACTTCAGATAGACGTAGCATGGTATGGCCAGGAACTTTGCATAGGCTGGCCTTCCGAGTAGAGCATGGTATGCATTCGGAAAATCTACTACCTCAAAGGTGATATTTTCTTTCTAGAAATTGCTCGGAGTGTCGAAAACCACATTGAGGGAGATCATGCCGAGTGAGTGTGCCTTTTTACCAAGATGATTCCATGAAATTCGAGATAGCTTTTACGAAGCTTGGACATTGGAATGTTCATACTCTTCAAAGTAATGGCATAGAGAATGTTTATACCACTGCCTCCATCCGTCAAGACATTTCTGAGTCTAAAGTTTCCATTCCACGTTTCTACCAGAGGATCGACAATCAGAGCATGCCTTCCTGGGTGAGGGATATGGGGAGGGTGATCCGACTGGTCAAAGGTGATCGGAGTGTCAGCCTGATACGTCCAAAACGCTTCTATAATTTCTGCTTGCTCCATGCCTCTTTTGTGTGATATTTCTATGATATTGATGAACTTCCATACACTTTTCATCATATTTGGACTAACCTATTAACTCAGTGCACCCCAGTGCCAGTTTCTGTTTTCTCCTATTTTTCTATTTCAGGTTTCCCCCATATTAAAAGTGCTCCAAAAATTCGGGAAAAATCCAATAAAAAATCAACGATCAGGAAGCTTCCAGAATCACCGAGGGGGGGGGCAGAGGGGACCCACCAGGGCCCCAGGCGCCTTCCCGGCGCGCCCCAGGGTGGGACCGTGCCAGGGGGGCGCCTGGACCCCAGGACCCCCTGGCTGCCCCCCTTCGCCTATTTATTCCCCGTGACGCAAAAACCGCGAGGAGGGAACCCTTTTTCGCGATCTCTCCTCTGTTCCGCCGCCGCTGCGCTTCCAAGATTGGGAGCACCAGAAGACCTCTTCCCGGCACCCTGCCGGAGGGAGGAATCACCTCCGGGATCTTCTCCACCACCATGTTTCTATGATCAGTAGCTATGTGATGTTCTCCTCCCCTCTTTGTTCTTCATGGATTAGACCTCGTCAGCTGCCCTAGATGATCGAGGCACTTATGTAATATTTCTGCTGTTGCTATGCTGAGTTTGTTGGGATCCGATGGATTATTAGAATATGTTCAGATTGTGTTTGAGTTATATATTTGATTCTCCTCTTTTATATTTATGTTCTTGAGTAATTCCTGCATGTTCTCCGTTGTTGTGTATTGCTTTGGCCAAGTAGTAGGTAGTGACTCCAAGAGGATGCGTTATGCACGATTGTGGGTTCATGCCGCCCGATGACTAGCTTGAGTGACAGAAACATGAGTCTAGGGGATGTGATGTTGCCACAAGGGGGAAAACAACGGTGCTTGTACATGCGGGTGCAAGGATTGTTTACATTACGCAAAGTTCTTTAATGCAGTTGTCTGTTGCTTTGAGTTTACAGTATGGGTGGGATTCTCAACTTAATACCAGCAAGATGTTCTGGATAGATATCTCAAGGTGGATGATTAGTAGGTAGATGCAGATGGATTTCATTCTACTTGTCTTGGCGTACCACCCATGCTTTTGTGCCTCTGCCTTTCTTTATAGCATAATTAGCATTGGTTTGCGCACATAATCCTGTCAATTGCCCAGCTGTAATTTGTTTACCTCGCATGGCTATTTTATCGTCTTTTGGGAGAGTGACATCACTAGTGAACATCATAGGACCCCGGTCCATGTTTCCAATTTTGTTTGCACCCTCTATCAATTTATTGCTTTATTATATTTCCGTTATTATCGCTATCATTATTATCCCGTGCGTTTTATCCTTTGTAAACAACAAGGCCGGAGGTATTGACAACCCCTTTGTACTCGTTGGGAGCAAAGCTATCTGGTGTGTGTGCAGGTGCACGACAAACGCTAATCTCTGGCGCCGTTGTCACCTTCTTGTCGTTATCAGAGTCCTACTGGAGACAAACCTTGGTATCTTCACCAAGGGTAATTTTCTGCTGTCTACATCTCAACCTTCCACTTTGGTTAACCAACGAGGGGCGAGTAGTAAAATATCGTGACATCACAGCCCACTTCATGTAACTCAGAGTTTATAGAGATGTCGGGTTAACCTCTCTGAACCATATCTTTTCCCGACCTGCGAAAATGACTAGCATTCCGTCTTCTCTTGGGAAACCTTCGTTGTCCAGATCTGGGCTTGCTGCCTTCTTCTTTCCAGTTTTTTGTCCTGCTGAGGTCCTGTCTTTGCATTCTAAGCTGCTCTCCTGATCAGACGACACTGCCGAGCCGTATGCTTTGGGAGAATCAACTTTCCTTCAGCATCTCGGGTTGTGTGAAGAGGACAGGGCTGATCTAAGACCTCTTCGTCATTTGACGGCTTTTTTGACGTGGCTGCCACTCCTTTCGCGCCTGACCTTTGCCATGAATCCCTGAGGCATTTGCTGCTGTAACCAACTCTGCATCTGTTGGGGGTCTTTCGCTTTTCGCTTGTTGATGCCTTTGGTCTTCTGCTTCGGGTTAGGTGCCGAGTTGTTGCCTCCTCGGTGCTCCTGGGTCTTCTGGCGAATCTCCTCTTCACCATTGGCGTACTTGTTTGATCTCTCCATTAATCTTCCGAGTGAGGTAACATGGGGTGATCTTGCCAGCTTGAGACTCAGCTCTTTGTACTTAACCCCCTGCTTGAAAGCATGGGTAGCTCGGAACTTGGAGACCCCTTCTACCGAGTTGTGAAGCGTGATCCATCTCTGGATATAATCCCGAGTGGATTCGGTATTTACTTGCACACACAGCTGCAACTCAGTAAGCCCTCCAGGCCTCTTGTAAGTCCATTCCAAGTTCTTGGCAAAAACTCTCTTGAGATCTTCCCAAATCCAGATACTGCTGGGGGAAGCTGGTGCAACCATGTCCAAGCCGAGCCTTCCAGCATCAAAGGTAGATGCATCATAGCTATCTCTTCTCCGCCCCCTCCGATCTGCACGGCTATCCTATAATCATCCAGCCATGTCTGGGGTTTGGCATCACCCCGGTACTTGTCTACTCCTTGAGCTATCCGGAAGTGAGGAGAAATGGGAGTAGATCGGATTCTCTCGCTGAAAAAGACTGGCCCTGTAGCCATTGATGGACGATCTTGATCTTGCCGATGAGACCTAGCACGATCAACTCAGCTCTGCACTAGAGGACTTCGGGCATCATCTTCGACATCAATATAGCGGTTGCCTTGATGACTAGTTCTGCGTTGATGGAAATCTTCTCTCCGAGGAGCACCTCGATCAGAACTGTGAGCCTCATAGTTATCTGGTATTCTATGCTCTGCGTGCCGATACTGATCATGGTGATAATCCCCTCGGGGATCATTTCTACGCCGAGGAGAGGTGTTCCTATTTCTCCGCGCGTCGCCATAAGGCATATGCACTGATTCTGATGTTCCCGCGGGAGGAACCTGAGAGTGAACTCGCTTCTGTGATTGACTAACTGCAGCATTTTGATGTACCGCGGCTTGCAATAAGAATGCCAAGTGTTGAATTCCCTCTGCCGCTGATCCACTAGGCTGCAAAGAGTTTGCAATCCGAGTCGCCGCTATGAGGTTTCTACTGGAGTCCCCATAGCTCGAAAGGGTTCTCGTCCGTGCCCTCGCAACTGCCGACTTGTTCTGCTTTGCTTGAGTCGAGCGACTTCTCGAGCCTGACTTTCCAAGGTGTTTTCCAGCTCGGCCAAACGCTCCTTCTAAGCTAGGTTAGTTAACCTAGCTGCTTCCAGGCGTCGCCCTTCCGGGGTGCTTGTGTCGATGGGGGTCTTCAACAATCGCTCTGTCGCCTCTGCTTCTTCTTTTTCCTCCCGAGTAAGAGGTCGAGGCTGCCGACTCGGACCTCTGAGATCTAACCTCCGGAAGGCAGACGTGCGCCGAGGTGGCTCTCGACCATCAGCCCCGGATGGGTTGTTAGCTTCGTTTCGGGCATGATCTTCTTGGACTAGTGACGGTTGAGGTTGAAGTGTTTCCGTCATGCAAACCTCTGCAACTGCGATTGGGACGCCACTGCTACCCTCCTGCTCTTCATCAGGTTCTGGGTCGGACATCACCACGCCTTTGTCTTCAGCTGAGTTGAAAAGATGCAAAAGGGATGTCGATGGGCCTTCTCTTGCGATCAGTTCATCAAGGGCCCTCTGGGCTAACTCTACTGAGTCGATGACCGCCACTTGCTGCACCCTGACTTGCTTGTTGCGATGGGGAGTGCGAGGACGACCAGAACGCTTCTTCTTGTGGCAGGCGGAGAAGGGAGCCCATGCTTGATGCTGAGCCGACAACTGGAGGTGCAGGGCCCCCGATTCGTCAGCTCATAAGTGGACGCTGCCTCTTGAAGGCAACAACTGCGCCTGGAGCGGTGAATCCGCTAGCCAAGAGGAGTCATCCGCCACAATGGCCAACGACCCGAAATAAAACATCTCACCGCAGACGAGCTCGGAGCCGCAGATAGACGAGGAGGATGAAGAAAATGCCATCTCTACGATTGCTGATCAACTCAGCCCCACGGTGGGCGCCAACTGTCGTGGATATAATCCTGACAATAGATATATCGGTGTAATAGGAGCTAAATGAATCTGTACGTAGAGTGGTTGATGCAGGGATAATTATACAGTTTAGGCCTCTCCTTAGAGATAAAAACCTTAGTCCTGTCCCGGGCTGACTAGGGTAATCTTGCTCAAAAGTATGAGGACTAGAGTTGCGTGTAACCCTTCCTTGGGCGAGCGGGGAGGCTTATATAGAGTGCGTTTCTGCCCCTTCAATGCCCCAGTGAATGGGTCTTAATTATAGGGGTAAATACATATACTTAATACAGGAAACGGTCTCTTCATTATTGCTAATTACGGAGGAGAAATGTCTATGGTCTTAAATGCTTCACACCCATTGCTTTTCTTCCTCCGAGTAACGAACAACTCGCCGGTTTCCTTTTCTGAGTAACTGGCTACTCGGAGCCTGTTTGGTTTCCGAGTAACTGCGTACTCGGAGCCCATCTCCTCTTCCGAGTAACATGTTACTCGGAGATATTGTGAACTGGGTCTTTGAGTTTGATAGAGCTCTTTATTCTTTGACGATTTTATTTATTTTCTTGGGTGTATTTGAGAGATCACGGAACTAAGGGTACCCCTTGGTTTCTAATGCTTAAGGGTATGCCTTTAGTATGACGACGACAGAGACACCATTGTCTTTAGATATGATGGTGACGACACCTTGGGGGTTAGAATCTTTGCCTCGGATGGTGACCGAGCCTGCTGCTGTATGAAGAGTTCCAGCAGTATTGGCGAAGAACTCCTCAAAAATGAAGAAGAAGTCCATATTTCTTCAATTGAAGATGAAGCCGACTCTGAAGATGACGACTAAAGTTGTAGCTTAGTACTATGTTGCCGAGTCTGGCTTTTACTTTTCTGGAATGTGAGACTGCCTCTTTTGATGTAAGACTCGGTCATTTGATGAATGAGACTTATAAATTCCCATCGAGTCTGTAAGTCGGTTTTATCCCTGACTTTGAATGTTTTTGCTTAACACATGAGAGTCGATACATTGATGATGTCAGTATTTGTAGCTCCCTGAGTCGATTCAGAATAGCTGTGTATCGGTAACCGGCTCATAGGATAGATTAACTTGTAGCCCCCATGAGTTGGTGTGGTCACATTTTGTGTATCATACGCTCAATGAGAATATATACAGCCGGTCTATTCTGACATCGTTGTCAGAATAATTATTCGGACAACATTCCGAACTGCATCGTATCGCAAAGAGAACAACACTGCTGAATTCGAAGCACTGTAGCTCGGGTAAAACAGAATCGCATGCACCGTTTTCGCTTCAACTTTTTAATCGTTCGTTGGAATTGAGCGTATGAAACACCGTTGGATTCTTATTGAAATGAAGCATCTTCCGTATGTTGAACATTTCTTCTAATTCGTCATGGATTAAGAGAAGTTTCGAAAACGGTGAGGCGACATACTTTTGCAGCGGGCGTATGTTCGCGATTTCTCTTAAACCGTTTGTCGGAATGATACAAATGAGATACCGTTGGAAAGATATCGATCAGGCGCTCCATCCATATGTAGAACAGTTTGTCTAATTCCTCACGGTTTGAGAAGAATTTCAAATTGAAAAAAACACAGCCACTCTATTTTTTCTTTTCGGATCTCTTAGAGAGTCAAACTTTTTAACCATTTGTCGAAACGATGCATATGATACACCGTTGGATTCGTATGGAGTAGGAGCATCTTCTACATGTTGAACACTTTTCGATATTCGGCACGGTTTTGAAAGAATTTAGAAAACGGTGGTGCTGCCCTCTTGTGGACAGCGGGCTTTTTTGCGTAATTTTTTTCGATTCGTTCGTCGGATTGATGCAATTGATACACGGTTGGATAGCTCTCGTCGAGGCGCTCTATTTTCATGTATAACTTTCTCTCAAACTCTTTACCTTTTAAAAGTAGGTTTGATATTACTAAAACGCGGACTCACTTTTTTCGCGGAACAAAAAATCGGCGAGTGCACTGCATTGGTTTGCATCCGACAGTCAAGCGCTCTGCATTATCGCCAAACAGAGCGCACATGTTCTTCGCGGACCCAGAATCAGCCAAGTGAACTGCATTCGGCTGGCAACCGCACCGCATCCCACGGTGCACGCGCACTGCATTATTGCCAAACTGAATTGCACGTGTTTTTCGCGGATTCGAAATCGGGTAAGAGAACTGCATCATTCAGAGACCGGTTGCATTTATCGACAGAGAGAACTGCACTTATTTTTTTAACTTTCAACATAAATTTTTATCAACGAGCATGCACCGCAAGGGCGAGGCGAGTGAACTGCATTTCTTACAACTACATCCAGCGAATTGCAGCTCACAATCAAGCGCACTGCATTTCAATTAACTGATTTCCATAACGCGGTAATCTGTGAGGCTAGTGTAGTTCACATACGAGGAAGCGAACGACAACAAAGATAAAAGTGAATTGCATATTTTCTTTTTTTCTTAACCATTTTCTAAAATTCATCAGGATCACATGATAGATACTACTAAACTGCGGACAACCGTATCACAACGGTAAGAAAAAAGTACTACATTGAACCACATCTTTTTGCCGATGGCAGCATCGCACCACCAAAAAAAATGCACAAGCGTTCTTCGAGAACTGCATAGCCAGAAGCGCGTGGTCAGGGGGGGCACGGCCGAATCCGTGTCCAGGGAGCGACCGGAGGATTTGCCGATCTGCACAAATGGATGGGAGGAGGGGAGGCAGGTGGCCCCAGCACCGGGGAAACCAATGCTCATGAGACCCATCGCTGGAATAGGAGGCAGGCGGCGGTGAGCACTCGTGCGCGCTCGAGAGAGGGGCGCTGGTCTCCTCGTCGTTCTCCGACTAGAGCGCAGTGGCTCAAAGATGGCCGGGTGTGGGGTGGGGAAGCCCTTGTCCATGACGCAAGGTCGGGAGACGCCGAGATCCGACAATGGAAAAGCCCCTATTGCTGGCGCCGCCGGGGATCGGGGGTGGGGGGCTGCCGGGGAGGGAGAGGAAACCCTCGTTGGATCCCGCCTTTTCGAGCCGCACTGGATCTCAGCCTGATGAATGTCCGTGCTGGATCCCCGGCGTCGGATCATAGCTTTTTCGAGCCGCGCTAGATCTCGCACGGGGCGAGCGCTCCGTATCTGGTCACCGGGCGCTGAGTCGCGATGGGCGGGGCACACCGGATCTGGTCGCCGGGCGTGGAGGCGCGTAGGCCGGGTGCTCACGGTCGACGCTGGGCAGAGGGGAGGGGAGGACAGAAGGGATCCAGGGGCGGAGGCTAGTCCGGGGCATCATGGGTGCGGCAGCGGCTTCACCGGAGGAAGGTGGGAGCAAGTGGTTGAGGGTGGGGGGGGGGGGGGGGGGGGGGAAGAAGTGGTGGCCTGATGCGTGATGGGTGTGGGTGTGGCTCGGTTTTTTCTCAATTTTTCCAGTTGCTTCATTCGCGTGCGGCTGCGGGTTAAGTGTTGGTAGAATAAGAAGTTGTTGTTATAATAAGGTCTTAAGGGGTGTTGTTAGAATAGACCCACCCTATATATATAATTGTCAAAAGAGACCACCTTTAAAAGTTATTTTAAAAAGAGACCACCTACAGTGCACTTGCCGCCATGGCCAGCGGCGGCACCTGCCACGTGGGCACCTGCCGCCACAGCCACCAGCGGCACCCCTGCGCTGGCACCTTCCGCCACCAGCCACGGTGGCACCTCGCTTCTCAGTCATCTCCCTTTTCTTGTGTACAGTAGGATCAGGAGCATCTCCCACGTGGGCATGCAACAGCTACAGGAGGAGGAGCATGCAAGCAGCAGCAGCATAGCATGCGCTAGCGTACATGAGAAAGAGGCGGGTGGCCAGGGGGGTGCCGCCGAGGCTGGTGGCGGCAAGATCCAGCATGGCAGGGTGCCGCCGCTGGCTGTGGCAGCATGTGCCGACGTGGCGGGCGCCGCCAGGATCCATTGCGGCAAGTGCACTGTAGGTGGTTTCTTTTGACAATGATTTTCAGAGGTGGTCTCCTTTGACAATGAATTCGCTAGGGTGGTCTCTTTTGACAATATATATATATAGACACACACACATACACACACACACACATAGGAGCTATTCTTTTACCAGTAGTAGAATAATGACAATGATTTCAAAGGTGGTCTCTTTTGACAATGAATTCGCTAGGGTGGTCTCTTTTGACAATATATATATATATATATATATATATATATATATATATATATATGAACCCCAACTAGGGTAAGTGCTAGGGCTTGTTGCTCCTTTGCATCATGTGAAATTTTCAAATGAAATTCAAAATTGGGGAAAAAGAAAAGCCCTCAAGAATTTAATTCAAATGGCCAGACAAAAATTTCTTCCAAAAATTCCTCTGGTATTTTTGAAAAGTCTTATAAATATGCATGATCACATATAAAGTGAAGTGGGTCCCACTGCATGCACCAAGATTTCTCAAAAACACCATAAGTGCCTTGGAAATTAAATAATACCCCTATTTGATTTGAAATTCAAATTAATTGAATTTCAAAAATATCCAAAACTTGTGAGTGGTTAGCTATGTATATTCTAAGTCCACATAAAAGTTTTGGGTATTTTATAAAATGTCTTGCTATTTTATTTGGGGCAAAATAAGTGGGAGAAAATAGAAAACAGAAACAAATACAAAAAAAAGAGAAGGGAAGAGCGCCCACCCACCTGGCCCAGCAGAGGCGGCCCAGCCCAAAAGGGCAAGGCCGTCTTCTCCACCAGGCCAGGCAGGCAGCTCGCCGGCGAGCCAGCATGGTTGCCAGGCAGCTATCTGGCTGCCTCCCTCCCCTTACCTGGCGGCGTGGAGACGCCTGGAAGGCCGCCACGGCCATTCCCTCTCCCTGCTCCCTCTAGCTCTCTCTCCCGTCGAGTTCTCGCCACACCCGAGAACACCCCATCGCCGCGCCGTCGCGCCCGCATGGCCACCGTGCTCCCTTCGCCGCTACACCGTGTCCAACATCCCCGCCGCCCTCGTCTTCGTCAACCTGGCCATCGAATCGAGCCTCGGAAGCCCTGGAGATGCCGCCATCCTCATCATCTCGCCGCCGGCCACCGTGGTCGTCGACGTCAAATTACGCCGTCATCGTCCCTCCTTTGGCCTCCTCGAGCTCACCACTGCGCTCTGGGTGAGCCGCTGGTTCGATTCCCCCTCTCCGCGCCCCTCCCCGTGCCCCGGTCGCCGAGTTCCTCTTTTCAGTAGCTCCGGCCGCCGCGGGAGTCGTCTCCGGCGACACTCTAGTGCCCCTGGAGTCCCCCTGCTAGCACCAGCACGTGCGGGAGAGAACGAGGCACCCCCGAGTGGCCTCCTCTGCCCCTCCCGTGGCCCGTAGATTGCTCCGTCGGAGCGCCGCCGTGGCCAGTGCCACCGGCGTCAAGCCGCCGCCCACTTAGGCCCTAATCACCTCTCTAATCACCCCTGTCCCTATGACATGTGGGGCCTACCCCTTAATTAAGCTTTTTAATTAAACTAACCCCATTGTTTAACACCCCAGAGACTGACCAGTGGGGCCCGTCTGTCAGGCCACCCCCACGTCACCATGACGTCACCATGACGCAATAAAAAGAAAAGGGAATAAAAGGATTAAAGAAAATCCAGAAATTGCAGAAAAATAGCTAAACTTTGGAAATTCATAGAAAATTCATATGAACTCCAAATTGGACAAATAATATATGAAAAATGATCAGCAGAAAATAATCTATCCAAATATACAATTTTCAGCTATGTTTGAGTTGAATTTAAAATGTGACCAGTAGCTTTTGCTATTTGGCTTAATTGGAATTAATTCAAATTTAATTCAAATGCTATTCCAATTTGAAACATTGCAATGCAAACATAAACACTTGTACATCAGAGGCATATCATACACATGTCAAGATGGTTTACAAAGAACAAACAATAGCAAATGCAACTTGGCAAATTTGAACAACATTTGGAGTTTGAATTTAAATTTAACATTTCAAATCAACTTCAATTAACATGTGACAATTTGAACCTAGGTCACATCAATACCATTCACATCTTGTGACAACATAAACATGTGCTTGTGCATTTACTTCCGAAGTTGTCCCCCCTTGTTGATGATTGTTGCGGTAACAGTGCCTCCGAGACGGTGATCACCCCCGAAGGAGAAGACCACCGTTAAGACCCGTGTATCGTCAGCAAGGCAAGAAAACCCCATTGATCATGTCTATAAAATCCTACGTCCCTCTCAGTCTCGCTTATGCATGCTTAGGAGATCACGGAGACACGTTCTTTCGCATAGTTGAACCCATTCCAATGAATGACCTATCATTTTGTCACCGTATTAAGCAAACCACAACCCTAGCAGATTTAGGAGTTGAATGATGAGCATGTGGCCCCTGCAACTATTACTGCTTATTGTTGCTTAGTGATACAATGAGGATGTTATGATTGTGAGTCGGGATGGAATGAACACAGTGATCCTGATGATAACGTGTTGGTGAATCCACCCTAAACAAAGGTGAACGATGAGAGGTTGTGTAGGAGTACACAGTGGGTTGTCTCGTTGAACACTGCCCTAGGCCCCGAGTTCCTGTTTTGTGATCCAAGACAAAGAGTATGACCACATGTAGGGTTTATGGGAGCCCCATTTGGCCTCTTTACGTACCCGATCCGGTCCAGGAGTCACACTAGATTCGGGCTTTCCATTTGACTTATGCATAGATATGTGGGTGGACCTGTGAGGCAGGGAAACCATCTGTCAAAGGTGGCGTCTCGGTCCCTTGCATTATCTGAGTCCGTTCGTAGAATCGGCCGGACTCTCGAGCGGTGACAAACTTAGGTAGTCGACTCCTGGATTAGAGAAGGCAATGTGAGGGTGGTGCCTTGGTTTCATCCACGTCCGACACCCGCTTGAAGGTTGACAAGAACGAGACGATAAGTGATGACACGCGTGTGAAGATGTACACCCCTGTAGGGTTAATAAACTATTCTAATAGCCGTGTCCGCGGTTATGGACTACTTGGTGACCTTTACTTGATCTTAGACAACTGGAATGGATACTTATAAAACTCGCAAGATAAGCGTGAGTGCTATGGTGTGCTTCCTCGTGGGGAAGTCGAGGAAGTATCCATAGTGGTGTATTGGTTGGAGACTTGGTAGTGGACTCATGTACGCTTCTTACCTCAAGTCTGGTACTCGTAGTACAAGACTAGCCAAGTCAAAGCTGGCACTTCTGCATGTTGAAAACCCCACCTCCTTTACCTTGAAACTTGAGCATGAGTAGTGTAGTTCTGAGGTAAGTCTTGCTGAGTACGACTTTGTACTCACGTTTTCTTATTCTATGTTTTAGATGAGAACCCGGACCCCGATGGAGAAACCTTCGTGGAGCTCGACGTTGACTAAGTTAGTATAGTCCCAGACAGCAGTATGGTCCCTCGGGGAAGGGAATGTATGTTTACAAGGCTTCTCTAAGCCCTTTGTTAAACTTGTCTGTACTCAGACCTAATTTTCTTCCGTTGTATGATGAAATGTTGATCACAGACATGTGATCTTTGTATGCTCTATGTGTAAGTAATAAAGAAGTACTTTGTAGAGTTATGTGATGATACCTGCTATTCATACTAGACATGTGTGCTGCGTGTATGTTTATAACATGCATGTCTTAGTATGGGTTTTCGAGACCTTAGTTGTGATCTGGCTGGCGGTCTTTTAAGGGTTATGATTCAATCAATAATATGGTTGAGGCGACTTGTCTATGAGTATGGGATTTCACCACCCATAATCATTTAGACTTTTGAGCAGGCGATGAGGACCCATCTCAGTTGATCATCTGGCCTGGATGGGATGCCCCTCACGTACGATGCTTTCCGAGAGTGTTCTGTGCTTGGCCTTGTCTGCTTAGACAAGTGGGTACGGTTCTCGGCTCTCCATGTGATTGAGTTGTGACTGGAATTACCTACGCATATTCCGGGTCCTGACAATATATATATACACACACACATAGGAGCTATTCTATTACCAGTAGTAGAATATTATTCTATTAAAAAGTTAGAACTGATAGAAGCACGAGTTTGAACTGACGCGTCCATAAGTTCGGTACTATTCACAACACTAGTTTAAAAAACCAATCTACGAATATTTATTTATCGGAACAGGGCGTGTAATATACCGTTGGAAAGCTATGGAAAGTGCCATTCCGGTTAATATAGAACTTTTTTGCAAAATCATCACGGTTTTTGAGAAGCTTTCAAAATACGTTTTTTTTAAATTAAAAAACGTGAATCGTATTTTTGACGTAGTTTTTAAACTGTTTGACGAATTGAGAAAATGAGATGGTATTGGAAAGTTTTTTCTAATTTTATACGGTTTAAAAGTAATTTGTAAAATGGCAAAATTCTTGGCGGATCATATTTACCCCTTTTTCGCAAACCGTTTATCCGACTGACGCAAATGATTTGGCGTTGGAAAGCTATGGAAAATGCGAAACTTTTTTGTATATAAAGTTTGTTTTTAATTCTGTATGGTTTTAAAACATATTCGAATACGGTCAAATCTAGTTTTGAATACGAATGTTTTTACAAGTTTGCCGGAATGGGACAAATAATATACCGTTGGAAAGAGGGCAAAAAATGTGACACCGTTCATGTTGAAAATTTTCTCAAATTCTCAAAGTTTTAAGAGTAATTTAGAACGCAAGAAAACAAATCCTGTTGTGTTTCCTGCTGAAAAACAGAGTGTGTGAATTGAGTGATCTACGGGTTTGTAGTGATGAGTTTAACAGTCTGAACTTTACTCTGTTTTTGGTACTATTTTAGTTGTAACTTCTCAACCGTTTCTCGGAATTAAGTAAATAATATATCGTTGAAATCCTATTGAAAATACAACACTTTTCATTTTAAACATTTTTTTAATTCAACACGGTTTAAGAACGATTTTGGATGCGATGAAATTCGTATTGAAGAAAGTGTGTATTGTAGTCATGCTGATGGCGCATTCATGTTAGAATTGATTGTCCCATTGGCGTGAGATCGAGTCCAAGCACGGCGTGGCGTCTCGTGTGGAGGAGCGTATGAGACATAACTTTTGTGTTTAGTCTTAGTTTGAACTTATTGCACCCATGAGCGTTAGGTCTTACCCGTACTAGCGAATCATCCGTACTTGTACTGATTTCCCCCATCCAAGTTTGGTGATAGCTGTATTGACGATACATACCCGCTTGTACTGATTGTATGGTATGTTGGTGAAGCCATAGGCCCCATTTTCTATATATCTTTTTTCATGGGGGAAGAAAAAGTGAACCAGCAATGCACCATGTGTCATAGTCATACTGACGGTGCGGCGGAGTTTATCTGATTGCCCCCCATTCGCGTTAGGTCATAGTCGTACTGATGACGCAACCGTGTTTATATTGACGGTGCAACCGTATTTGTATTGACGACACAACCCTGTCTGAACTGATTACCTCCAACCGCGTTCGCGGAGGAGACTCCGAGACTTGACTTGTGGGGGGTCTAAGTAAAATAACCAGGACGACACTTCGTGTAATAGTCATATTGACGGTGCGACCGTGTTTGAACTGATTGCCTCCATCCGCGCTAGGTCATAGCCGTACTGACGCAACTATGTTCGTATTGACGGTGCAACCGTGTCTAAGATGATTTCCGCAACCGCATTCATGCGAAGGCCAGTCCGACACTTGACATTTCGGGGGGGGGGGACCTAAAATAGTTTGATCTGATAGCCCCCATCGTTAGGTCATAGCCACACTGACAGCGGGACCTTGTTTTTATTATCAGCGCAGTCGTGTTTGAACTTATCGCCCCAATCCGCGTTCATGCGGAACTGAACTGAACGACACAACCTTATTTGAACTGATCAGTAGATAATATACATATGGTGCAACTGTGTTTGACCATATCGCGCCAATTCGTGTTGGAGTTAGGTCATATTCGTACTGAAGGCGTAGTCGTGTTTGAACAATTCTCTGATCCCATCCGCGTTAGCGCGAGATTATAGTTGTACTAACGACATAGCCTTGTTTGAACTGATTACCCCCATCCGCGTTAGATCATAGTCATACTGACGACTCAATCGTGTTTATACTGATTGTCCGGCCCATCCGAGTTAGGTCATAGTTTTATTGATGGTATAACTGTGTTTGAACTGGTTGCCCCCATAGACGCCAGGTCGTAGCCGTACTGATGGTGTAACCGTGTCTGTATCGACTTTGCGACCGTGTTTGAACTGATAGCCCCTAAACGTGTTCATGCGATGGCGAGCCCGAGAATTGACTTATGGGGGATCTAAACAAAAGAAGTGGAACCGCATTGCGATTTATAGTTCGATAAATGACGCATCCATATTTGAACTTATTACCCCCATGACGTTAGTTTATAGCTGTACTGTTAGTGCAACCGTATTTGAACTCATTTCCCCCATCCGGGTTAGGTCATAGTCGTACTGATCGTGCGGCCGTGTTTGAACTGATTGCAGCCACCAGCGCTAGGTCGAGCCAGTGGGGAGGGGGCGACCAGCGTCAGCGAGATCACAATCGTACTGATGGTGTACCTTTATTTCGACTGATTGTTTGCATCCGCATTAGCGAAAGGCTCTTGGGGGGGTGGTAGGCATGTCTTATTGGTCGCACCTGCCCGCACAGGTCATGTTGAATGATGCAACCATTTTTGCATTGTTTTCCCACTTTGCATTATTTTTAACATCGTCTAGGATTAGTTGTGTTCCTTTTGGATTGGTCTAAGAAATACTATCAAAAACTTTAGCAGCAAACATATACTTGCACAAAATAATGAATTTTTTGTCTAAGCCTCTTCGAAAATATTTTTTCAATCGAATTGATGCATACACGTGCGATGTACTATCAATAAATCTTATCATCAAACTCAGTATGTGCATACGTAAATTTCCTTCTTTGACATACGTGAACATCATTCTATTTTATTCATGAACTTGCTCTCTGATCTGAGCATTTTGAACTTCAAAAAAAGGCATTGTAATCATACAATATGAACTTGGTGATTTGATTAATTTGAACTGAGCACTATAATTGCATAAATTCTACATATCTAGCACACATCAAAATGTTCCTGTGTTTTTTTCTCTCTATGAATTGATAATTTGGAGGAAAGTATTAGCAAGACGTTCAACACTAGCTCATAGCATAGAGAAATATGATCAAATAAACTGACCAGTACGCACATCGTTCATAAACTAGAGGTGAGTGTGTGCATGAAGATTAATTAGATACAAAGAAAGATAAAACCATGGCTCAGCCATTAACATAAAATGGTTTTAAGTTCTCACGGGCATAACACCGAACATGTGGGGTGCAGCAAATAAGAAACATGAAACATTTTTTGGACACAAACTGTTATGTATGACCAGATTCTGAATCCAATATAGAGAAGAGTGGAAGTCTTCCATAACCAAATAATACACATGACAACCTAGACGCTCGCAGAAGGGATGCAGATTTACTCCCAGGAAATGCATCTTTGATTCTCAATTTCTTCACCCATAGCTCAGTTTTCAGTGCTACAGCCTACACAAATAACATGATAGTGTTGCGGTTACGAAGAAAAACTAGTGTAGCGCATCAACACTATGTGCTTTTCTGTAACTGGATCTTGATGCATCAATTCGTACCTACAAAACAAACAGGATAACAAATATGTCACGAATCAAGCCACCGACCAAATCATGGTTGTGCCCGATCACATCAAAACTAGAAGTACATCTAAATATACTTCATTTTGCATCCCATGCTAAAATATTGAAACCCAGAAACTTCAATTGGGATCAATTAATTGCATAGCATGAACCAAAACCTATTTTCCATGAATGATAATGCGTGAACTGCAGCCACCGAAAAGAATGAAGCAATTTACTGTGACTGACGGCCATAATAGCTTAGCATTGACACAAACATCTTTTTTTTTCGTCCGTCATCTTATTTATTTTTAAAATTAATAAAAATTAGCACCGAAAAAATAGCGTCAACAAATGCTTTAGAAAGGGAAATGCGCACACCAATCGGACTACAACGCTTTTGGGAATTAACTTCAGCTTCTCAGTACATGTAGCTTGGTCTCGGCGCCCAGCCACATTGGGCATGGGCCTTGCACTCTAGCTGGTGGGCAGCCCATCAGCGAGCACACATAATATATGATTAGCGTACAAATTTACATAGTTTCAAACTGAATAGTACCACCTTGCTCTTTTCAATTGATTCCCACCAATGTATATACGTTTTACATTGTTGTCTGGTGTGAGCTAATTAAAAATGATCCTTCATATGCATTGTTGGACATGCTTTGACGCTGCATAACAAACGCAGGCTAACGCTTGATTGTGAAATCAATAAGCTACGACGAGACATGTGGGATTAGTGAGGCATGCATGGTGTAACATCAATGGGCTAGAAAGCTAGGAAGAGGATACGTGGGATTGGTGAGGTAACATGTGGGATTAGTGAGGCATGCATGGTGTAAAATCAAGGGTCTAGAAAGTTAGGAAGAGGATACGTGGGATTGGTGAGGTATATACATGGTGTAAAATTAATGGGAGAGAGAAAGAGACCATTATTGATATGATGTAAATGGGAGGAGACCCCACAATTAGATCAAAAATCCTTATATGGTTGTTAATGCATGAGATATGATGTAAACAAGAGGAGACCCCACATTTAGATTCCCCGCAAAAAAAGACCTGTTAGATCAAAAATCCCTATATGGTGAAAGAGAAAACTTTACTTAGGGAGAGATCATCATAAACACTCACAATTAAAATATGTGAAGAAAACATAACTGGGTTTTTTAGATCTTTTTTATGTGCTTGTAGGGGATCCTTTCTTTCCCAAAGTTAGGTGTAGTGTAGAAAAAGTAAATTGTAGTGTCCACCTCTAATTATTTAGTTTTGCGAAGTAGTATTAGTCTTACTATCTAGTTTCCCATATTCTTATGTTCATGTTTATTATTATTTTTGAGACCATCTTATAACAAGCAATCTTGATAAATTATATGATTTTTTTAATTGCATCAATTTAAGCAGAGAGGGCCTTTCCGCGAAGGTTGCATGTATGTGTGGTTCGGTAGACAAATCTTATTATTATATATATGCGACAAAGTTTTTTTTACAATGCAACTTTATTGTGTTTTGCCGATTGTTGATGGTTTAATTCTAGTTAACATATCATACACTTCAAAATCGATGCATGTTATTTTCATTATTAAACAATTCAAAAGGTCAGATATTGGCTCTTTTCAGTAGGATTCGATAAGCATACACAAACTTAAAGGGATCTATTTGTTATTTTTCTACAAATTAGGTTAAAGTAGCATATTATTCTGCAAAATATTAGTTCTGATGCCCCTTAATGTTTTCATCCACATCCGTGATAATGTGTGATGTTCCACAAGAAGTGATTTACCAGCCATATAGTCCCGTTCTTAAATTGTTGCATTATATGTCCGAACGGTGAATAAATTGACATACATGCTAGATCATTCCTTCAAAAAAAAGTACCACTTTAATTATACAATAAATAAGATGTCTATACCGATGCTAATAGTAATTTTAGCAGGCATAGGTACTCGTTATTTTTCTATTTTTAACCCGTTGCAAAGCACGGGCCCTTTTGCTAGTACAGTAAAAAATGCAGTAATAGGACCAAAGTTGTTCGTGAGTGAGGTAGGGGAAGCAACACCATGGCGTGCCGTGTACGGACTTGATCTGTGGAGATCCGAGCGCTTTGCTTCCCAGAGTAGGGGTCGGGACCCAAGACAGAAGGATCCGGGGCATGGGAAGGGGAGGCGGCGACCGGAGCCCGGGAAGATGGGGGATTGCCGGCGACCTGAGCCTTCTCCGTCGCAGTGCAGGAAGGAGGAAGGGAGGCTGTCGACCACACGCAAAAGGAGGGAGGTGTGCTTTGAGCAGCATCCGCGCGATGGAGCGGGGGGGGGGGGGGAGGGGGGTGGAGCGGCGGCGCGCTGAGGGGAAGGGGTGGGCGCAACGTCGCGGTGAGCGCAGTGGGGCGGGGCCGGGCGCGGCGACGACCTCAGGGGAAGGGTTGGGCGCGCTGGCGCGCTGGGGGGAAGGGGGTGGGCGCGGTGGTGCGCTGGGGGAGGAGTTGGGCCCGACTACGGTCGTGGTGGGTGGGATCAGCGAAGAAGGTGATAGTCCAGTTTTTTCTTTTCTTCGTTTGTTTTGTGTCGTTGCTGGATAAATCATCGATTGCTTCTATATAGGGCCGATTGTAAAAGAATATTATTCTGCTATAGGTAATAGAATATTCCGGTCCTATATATATATATATAGTCAGTCTATTCTGCTAATATTAGCAGAATAACTTAGACAAATAGTTATTCTGCTAACACTTTCGAACTGCATCGTATCGCAAAGGGAACCACACTGCTGACCTAAAAGCACTGCAGCTCGGATAAACAGAACTGCATGCACCGTTTTTGATTCAACTTTTTAACCGTTCATCGAAATTGAGCGTACAATACACTGTTGGATTTTTCTGGAAAAGGAGCATCTTCCGTATGTTGAACACTTGTCAAAATTCCTTACGGATTAAGAGAAGTTTCGAAAACGGTGCGGTGACACACTTTCACAGCGGGCGTTTTTTTGCAATTTCTCTTAAACCGTTCATCGGAATGATGCAAATGATAAACCATTGGAAAGGTATCGATCAGGCGCTCCATCCATAGGTTTAACACTTTCTCTAATTTCTCACGGTTTGAGAGGAATTTCAAATCGAAAAAAACGCAGCAACTCTGTTTTTGGTCGACGGATCTTGTAAAGAGTCAAAAAAATAACCGTTTGTCGAAACGGTGAGTATGATACATTGTTGGATTCGTATGGAGTAGGAGCATCTCCGACATGTTGAACACTTTTCGAGATTCTTCACGGTTTTGAAGTAATTTTGAAAACGATATGCTGCCCTCTTGTGGACACCGAGCGTTTTTGAGTAAATTTTTTTGATTCGCTCGTCTGATCAATGTAATTAATACACGGTTGGATAGCTATTGTCTAGGCGCTCCATTTGTATGTAGATCACTCTTTCTAACTCCTTACGGTTTAAAAGTTGTGTTGAATCTACTAAAAACGCGGAACACCGTTCTTCGCGAACCCGAAATCGACCAAGTGAACTGCATTCGCCGGGCAACCACACCGCATCGGACGGGAAAGCACACTAAATTATCGACAAAACAGAAACACACGTGTTTCTCTCGGACAGAAAATCGACCAAGTGAACTGCATCCTTTCAGAGACCGGCTGCATTTATCGACTGACAGAACTGCACTTGTTTTTTTAAGTTTTAACATAATTTTTTATTAACGAGCGTGCACCGCAAAGACGAGGCGAGTGAACTGCATTTATTTTTTCTTCTAACTGCATTTATTTCTTTGTCAACATACAATTTTTTTTTGATAAAGTGAGCTGCATTATTATTTTTTCTACATCGGATACATGCGCTCCAGATTACACAAAACGGAGGTACTGCTCTGCAATATTTTTGTATGTAGAGCAAAGTATTATGAGTGAACATCAGGCACAAGTGAACATCATCACTCTCAATAGCGAACCACATCACTTCTGAAAAGTGAACCGCATTACGTTTTTTTGTCATTTTTGGGCACAAATAAAAGTGAACTACATAATTTTTTTGTAACATGTATATACATCAAAATTTGAGTGAACTGCATAGAGTGCACTTAGGAAACCGCGTTGCAAATGATAATTTTCACGTAGAGTTCACACTGAAGAAAAGAAAGAAAATGGTGATACAAATCAATGCACCTCATCTCGCACTGCCGGCGAACCGAAAAACAAGCCTGCACTTCTGAACCACAACGCCCGCACTTTCTGAACTGCAAGTCGCGTGATGCGAAGTGCAAGGGGCTTGACTGCAACCATCGGGTAGAGACCGACGACTGTCGGTGGCGGTCGAACCGCCGGTGAGGAAAGAATATGTGGCGCAGCGGCTCGCAGCCATGCGTGGAAGCGCCGCAAGGCGACCCACGTTGACCACCCGTGCAACGGACTCCATTGAAGGGGTGGCGCAGGGAGCAGAGGATTCATCATGGGTTAGGGGCGGCGCAGGGAGCGACGGATTCATCGTGGGGAAGTGGCAGCGTCGGCAACTGGTTCTGGTCGAGGAATGGGGAGATCCGGGCGAGCGACTTGGAGGCGACCGGGTTCGCCGAGGCTGACGCGAGGGCCTTCCTCGCCACGTCCGACGCGGTGCCCTTCCTCGCCGCGCTCCACTGGCAGCTGACAACGACGGCGACGACGCGACCGTCTCATGGGCAGCGGTGGTGGTCGTACGGCGTGTGGGGCGGGAGATGTGCGAAGGTGGCGGTGTATCGCGGCGGTTAGTGGAGACCGGATGGTTCTTGGTTCTTGTTGGGGGAGGGAGGCGTGCAGTGGTAGCTGTTTGGCGCAGCGGCGGCGGCGTGAGGTTGGAGGGGATCGGGGGAGTGGGGGTGGGAGGAAGAACCGAGGAGGTCGTGGGTCGTGGGCTTGTGGCACTCGTAGTAGTAGTGGGCGGGGTTATCTGTTGCGCTAGTTCGGTCGGTTCAGTGGGCCTAGCTAGGGTGTTAGCAGAATAAGCATATTAGTGTTGTTAGAATAACACTTAAGGGGTGTTATCATAATAGACCCACCCTATATATATATTTGAAGTCATACTCCCCAAGAGTCTGTGTATGCATCTGGATGCTGTATCGAGTCTCTGCTTGAGAAGAAACTTTGAAGTGTAGTCCCCAAGAGCCGGCAGGAACATTATTGCGTTGTGTCGGGTCTTTGAGAAGACATTTTTGAAGTGTAGTCCCCATGAGTCGGTATATGCACCTGAGTGCCTGTGCCGAGTCACATAGGTCTAACTTTTATTTTGTGAGAAGAATTTTGATTATGCATGATGCTTTATATGCAAGGATGTAATGCAAAGGCTAATAAACGTCGACTTTAGACCTCATCTTCTCGCGTTGAGATAGATTATTGGTTTGGAGAGTCGAAACATCTCTGTAAAGTCGGCTTTCCAGTAACTACCGTGCCCGGCTCATAGGACTAAATTCGATAGATGGTTTATGTAATCCCCGAAAGTTTAGACCAACCGGTTGCGCGTTAGTTATGTAAGCTCTAAACTGTACAGGCCAGACGGTGTGGGTGGCCAATTCATGTGTATGCCACTATATCTTCGGTTTTTAAGAGTTGATGGGAGCCATCAAACCCCCCTTTTATCCCTTATTAAAACAAACACATGTGAAGTTTTTTTATATATATGCCGGCTTTTCTGGAAGGAGTTGATGAATATAATCAAGCCCCCCCCCCCGCTTCACCTTATCAAAGCAATATACATGCTGAGAGCCGATAGAGGGTTGATCAAGCCCCCAGGTCTCTAAGAAATTTGTAATTTATGATGCAATATGAAATATGATGTGATATGATGCAATATGTATGAAAGACTATGCAATATGAAAGTTGATTTTATGCATAAGTGTGGCGAGAGCCGGTGCGACGAAGTCGACTTTAATATGTGGTGAAAGCCTGGTGCGATAGAATCGAGTTTATGGTGATAACCTGTTTTGCGACAAAAGTCGTTTTTATATATTATGGCGATGGCCCAAATGCGATTAAGCCTGGTGAAAGCCTGGTGCGATAGAATCGACTTTATTATTTTTGAGTGAAATCAGAGTCGGTTGCGATGTAAATCGACTTTATTATGCGGCAATAGCCGGTGCGACAAATGCCGACTTATATATATGTATGATGAAAGCCGGTACAACGAGCGTCGACTTGGTACAATAATTTCCTACTCCACTCAAGTGTAATATGGACGGAGTTATGCGATGTTCCGCAGCCTGGGAGTCTCCTCCATCTAGGTGCGTGATTTTGCCTTCTCGCGTATATTCACCAGGTAGTAGGATCCATTGTATAGGTTCTTGCTGACCACAAACGGTCCTTCCCATGGAGAGGACAACTTGTGCATCCCGTCTTTTTTATGGATGAGGTGAAGCACCAAGTCACCTTCCTGGAAAGTCCGACTTTTGATGCGACGGCTATGGTACCGTCGTAGATCTTGTTGGTAGATAGCCGATCGAGCTGCTTCTAGTTATCGTTTTTCATCAAGAACATCCAAGGCGTCCTACCTTGCTTTCCCATTATCGGCTTCCACATAAGCTGTGACTCATGGTGAGTAGTGACGGATGTCACTTGGGAGAACGGCTTCGGCTCCATAGGCGAGGAAGAATGGCGTGTAGCCTGTTGACCTGTTTGGAATCGTCTTGATACTCCACAATACTGAGGGCAATTCTTCCTCGGAGCAACCCGGTGTCCTCTCCAAAGGAAGAAAGAGTCGGGGTTTGATGCCTCGGAGCAACTCTTGGTTGTCTCTCTCGGCTTGTCCGTTAGTTTGTGGATGAGCCACTGACGCAAGGTCAAGTCGGATGTGCTCTCTTTGACAGAATCTCTGCATAACCCCCTCTGATAGGTTAGATCCATTATCAGTGATGATGCTGTGGGGGTAGCCGAATCTGTATATTATCTTTTTCAAGAATTTCAGCGATGTTTCTGCATCGCACTTTCTAACCGGCTCTGCCTCAACCCACTTGGTGAATTTTTCAACTGCCACCAACAAATGTGTATTCTTGTTGGGTGACCTTTTGAAAGGTCCCACCATATCAAGCCCCCACACCGCGAAAGGCCAAGTGATTGGGATCATACCGAGTTCTTGAGCCGGCACATGTGCTTGCTTTGCGTAGCATTGGCATCCATCGCACTTCCTGACTATATCCTCTACATCCGCATGTCCTGTGAGCCAGTAGCATCCGTGTCTATAGGATTTAGCCACCAGTGAACGAGAGCCGGCATGATGCCCGCAGTCTCCAGAGTGTATCTCATTGAGAATTTCTCTGCCTTATTTTGGTGAAAAACATCTCTGAAAGACATCTGCAGGGCTTCTCCGATGTAACTCACCGTTCATGAGTACAAAAGATTTTCTTCTCCTGAAGATTTTTCTGGCCTCTACCTCATCAGCTGGTAGGATTCCCCAGGTCTTGTAGTCCAATTATGGCACAACCCATGAGGGGGTAGCATGTATCGCAGCCACCAGAGCCGGTTCTGGATCCGGCTCTCCTATGTCTTGCTCTGTTGGTATTTGCACAGATGGCTTTTTCAGAACGTCAAGGAACTCATTTGGTGGAACCGGATTTCGTTGAGAGCCGAGTCGAGACAGAGCGTCTGCAGGTTCGTTTAGCTTGCGTTCCACGTAGTCCACTTGGTACCCAACAAAGAACCCGGCTTGCCTTTCCACCTCTCGACAATAACTTTCCTGATACTTGTTGACAAACGAGGTCATAATCACCATAGCATTGTATCCGGCTTATGTTCATCTCACGAGCCAGCCACAGCCCATGGAGTAGGGCCTCATATTCTGCTGCGTTGTTGGTGCAAGTGAATTGTAGTTGCAAGACATATCAGATTTTCTCTCCCTTTGGCGAAGTGAGGACTATGCCGGCTCCTGACCCTTGCAACTTCCGACTCCCATCGAAGTGCATCGTCCAATACTTGGTGGTCGGCTTATCTGGAGGTGCTTGGATTTATGTACAATCATTGATGAAGTAGACTAATGCTTGGGACTTGATGGTCGTGCGTGGCTCATACTTGATGTGATAACCCCCCCAACTCTATAGCCCACTTTGCAATCCTTCCCGTGGCTTCACGATTTTGGATGATATCTGCAAGTGGTGCTGAGATGACTACAGTTATGGGGTGCTCTTGGAAGTAATGTTTGAGCTTCCGACTCGCCATGAACACACCGAGGACCAGCTTCTGCCAATGAGGGTAGCGCTGTTTTGATGAAGTCAAGACCTCACTAACGTAATACACTGGCCTCTACAGAGGGTGCTCTTTGCCGACTTCCATACGTTCTACCACAACTGCGGTACTGACTGCTCGGTTGTTGGATGAAACATAGAGTAGCATAGACTCTTTTGGCTTGGGATCCGCCAGGATTGGGGCCTAGGACAGTTGCTTCTTCAATGCTTCCAGGGCTTGATCGGCTTCATCATCCCAGACGAACTTTTCCGACTTTCGCAAGAGTCGGTACAAGGGAATTGTTTTTTCTCCAAGTCGGCTGATAAATTGGCTTAGGGAAGCTACGCATCCTTTGAGTCGTTGGACTCCATTTACGGAGGCCGGCTTCTGGAGAGCCATGATGGCATTGATCTTCTCCTGGTTTGCCTCAATGCCTCTTTCTGACACTATGTACCTGAGGAGCTTTCCCGCAGGAACCCCAAAGGTACACTGGGCTGGGTTTAGCTTCATCTCGTACTTGCGCAGATTCTTGAAGGTCACTGATGAGTGAGTCGACCGCCAGTGACTTGATGCTATATCATCCACGTAAGCGTGTACATTGCTCCCAATTTGCTCCTTGAGGCAATTTTGCACCGTTCGCTGATATGTAGCCCTTGCATTCTTCAAGTCGAAAGGCATAGAAGTATAACAGTATATCACAAAGGGAGTGACGAAAGCTGTTTTTTCCTGGTCCTCGAGGGCCATCTTGATTTTGTGATAACCTGAGTAGGCATCGAGAAAACATAAGAGCTCGCACCCTGCAGTAGAGTCGATGATTTGATCGATATGAGGTAATGCAAAGGGATCCTTCGGGCAATCTTTGTTTAAGTCGGTGTAGTCAATGCACATGCGCCAAGTCCCGTTCTTTTTCAAAACGAGGACCGGGTTTGCAAGACACTCCGGATAGAAAACTTCCATGATGAACCCGCCGGCAAGGAGCCGGCCTATCTCTTACCCAATGGCGTTCCTCCTTTCATCATTGAAGCGACGAAGGAATTGCTTGACCGGATTTAGTTTAGGATCAATGTTTAGGTGGTGCTCACCAAGTTCCCTCGAGACGCCTGGCATGTCAGAAGATTTCCATGCAAAGATGTCCCGATTCTCGTGGAGGAACTCAATGAGCGTGCTTTCCTATTTGTCGGATAGCTCTGTCCCAATGATGAACTGCTTGGAAGCGTCACCAGGGACAAAGTCGACTTTCTTCGTGTCTTGAGCCGGTTGGAACTTGGGATTGTTATCAGGAGTCGGTTTCTTCAGGATGGTGGTATCTGCCGGATCTACCTTCTCCTGGAATACTGACAAGTCCTCTTTGGCACAGGCTGACTCAGCAAATTTGACGTGTTGCTCGTCAAACTCCGTGGCTCTAGACCGGCTCCCATCTACAGTGATTGGGCCGAAGGGTCCCGACATTTTTAGCTTCAGGTAAACGTAGAACGGTCGGGCCATAAACCTCGCGTAAGCCGGTCTGCCTAGGATGGCATGGTATGGGCTCTCGAGCTTCACCACCTCATAGGGTATGATTTCGGATCGAAAGTTCTCAGGAATTCCAAAGGCTGTTGACGGGGATCAACCCCGGCAAATCCCATGGTTAGGGACCCTGGGTTAGTCATGAGAGGCACAGGTTGGATGATAGCTCGTCGCCTAACAGGAGCAGACGTTCCTGCTCGATATTATTGCTTGGAGACGCGATTACAGGAAGGCCAAGGCTAGTGCGCACAAGGCTAGGGTTACATATTGTGTATTGGCTTGATCACGACGTCTCCCCTCCTAGCCCCTTATATACTAGGCTAGGTCTCGCGGAATCCGTCTTGGATTACGAATGAGGATTCCTAACCCTAATCTGTTACCACACGGCAGGTTTGCACCTTCCTTTACGAGTCGCGGATTACTACGCCGGTGCCACTAGTGGGCCAAGGCTAGGCCCAGGCGGCATCCTTGTGGGCCTTCTGTCTTCGGGTACACCGGGTAGGCCCATCCATAGGAGTCGTGGGGTCACCCCCTCGTCAGTAGCCCCCGAGTGCCTGGGGGGCTCGAAGAGTCGCGCAGGGACTCGAGTCCATTATTGCTTTGTTTCGATGTATGCACGGTTCAACCGCGGGTCGCTGGCAGTCTAGGGCCATGACAAAACCTGTTTTGAGGGAATGCTAAGCTGAAAGGTCCCAAGGAGTCGACTGGTCGAGCCTTCGTGAATTGCGCTAGCGGAAAATACCGCAGTAGCCCAATCAAACTCACGTCCCTCGACATGAGCTTGGAACACTGGTGTGGAGCAAAAGTCCTGCCGCTGCAGGTCATACACTGATCAATTGCCGCCAGGAAAGTTCGCAGCCTAGGCGCCTCCGCCCGGCTTTTTCTATCATGCAAACACATGGAAAAGATTGGGAGTGAAATCGCTCTGCGGCAAGTCCCAGCCCGGCCGATCTACGCAGCAGGGTCTTACCTACACGCTAAGCTTGCGTGGCATCTGGGCACAGTGTATCGTGTTCCAGGAATATGTATTTTTTATCGAGGCACGGAGCCTAGTTAGTAATGCACCCACTTGGAATAAACAATCAAGTGAGCCGTTTTAGCGGTCACTCGCGGAGCTTTGTCGAGCGCTCGGGCGAGGAGTAATGTAGAGGAGTACTTGCTCGGGAGGTCTTCGAGTGCTCGGGTACTCAGAGTTCTACGAGTAATCACTCGAGTATCTCCTTCGCTCTTGGGGTGAGGGAGCACCCGATACTCTGGGACCGTACGATCTGGCAAGTGCAGGTCTGCTTATATTGTGTCGTGGTGAGGGAGCACCCGAAACTCTCATGGGTGCGAGTAATCACTCGAGCACGTCTTTTCTTCTAGGTGACGGAGCACCTGAGACTCTCATGGGTGGATACGCTCCCGATGGGAGTTAAATATGTTTGAAAAATGTATTTGAATTGGTGAAAACCGATCCTCGCAAGCTGCACTTTCTTTTTGTGTTGCCACTTTGATTTATCTCTTCTTGATAAGGATAACGATCTCCTTTTTGAATGACCATCAAAGATGCTCTGTCTGGGAACCGTCATGTCTTCATGACCGGTCATAATGATGGCTTTTGTGGCGTGCTGTACCCGCCTGTTGAGTTACGGGTGCACGTATTGAAAACGCGCGAGACATGATGCGTCCAGCGCACAGTGCCGCCCGTGTGAAAGCATCTTTGTCTCGTAGTTCGAATCGCCCGACACGCTCGGTCTTTGAATTAATTGCTGCCGTCGACTGGGCTTCTGCGTGCCCTTGGGTTTGCACTATAAATAGACCCCTCTTTTTCATCTGGCAGCAATGTTCGTCCTCTGCCCATCTTGCTCCTCTTCTTCATCTTCGTCTTTCTCTTTCCCTTCTCTTGGGGACAAAATGAGGTGCATGTATGACTAGCCGCGGCCGGGTTCGCCGTGGCCGCGGTGGTCGTACTCCGCGCTCTTCTCGCGGTGCCGTCGTGGTGCAGCGCTGATGCCTTCCTCCTCTTCCTCAGAGGAGGGTTTTTGGCGATACGACTTTCTCCTACGCATCCGTGGACGGAACGCTGCTCGCATTCTTCTTCATTCTGCATTTGATGCCATTGTTTCTGATCGTGGCCTAGATGGCTTGCTTCTTCGTCTTCAGGGGTGCTCTCGGCCTCTTTCTTATGTTGAGTTGGAGACCGATAGTTCCCGCTTGTTTTTCTTGGTTTTGGCTGGAAGGTGTTTTCTTGGCGTTTGAACTTGCGTGATGGTGATACTCTTTGCTGCCGTTTTTTGGCGAAAATACTCTCACCATCCACGCTTTTGACCCGAGCGGCAATCGCATGGATCCGTACTGGCAGGAGACGAGCAGCGACAATTCCGGCAGGTCGGGGAGTCCCACGCCCATGTCTTCAACGGCTTCATCCTCTGGCGACTCCTCGGGTGGTGATGTTGTGCCCTCCAGCTCAGGAGAGGACCTCGACGTCAAGCCACCGATCAAGCGGGCACGCCAGGCGACCTTGTAGAACTGGAGGTAGCGGCATCGTCTTCGCCAGCAGCTCGGGTGGAGCTGGAGAAGAAGCTGTGCAGCTAGAGAAGAAGCTGGTGGAGCATCGGCTTCGGTGCTCCGCAAATAAGTAGAGCTTCACCTTTTGTTATGTCATTGACGTCATGATCTGGCTTCTTCGACTCCTCCTTTGTCTGTGATGATGCTCGTCGTATTAGCACCAATCACCCCAGCATGGGCACACATGTAAAAGTCGTAATTCCTTGGGTGATTTGTGTTGTAGTCTTGTCGGCTACTTGTGTCTTTGTAACTAGGTTAGTTCTCCATGTAATGAGGATTGTCTTTGAGTAATGAGAGCTGCCTTATATCCAATGTACTCGAGTTTTGGACTGTGTTCGAGTCCTTTGCCATGTGACCTGTCTTCGAGTCCTTGTGGTATGAGCTGTTTGCAAATTCTTTCAACGAGAGCTGTCTTCGAGTCCATCAAGCCCTTGTACTGTGGATTCTATCGGGTGCGCGACAGCGCTCCCGATGCCCCCGAGGCTATGTTCGAGTTGTAGAGTCGAACATAGGCTGAGATTTGTTTCCTTTGTCGTTCTTCTGTTAACTGCCGTTTTTTATCGGGTGCGCAACAGCGCTCCCGATGGGATTAGCCCCCGAGTCTTTAGGTGATCGTTGGCGATCAGGTGAAGACTAAAGGATTGTTTGTGTCCTGTGCTCCATCCATATTTCTCCAAAGTATTTGGTGTTCCACCTGGTTGTAGCCATGTCCTCCCTTTGATTCCAAACGGTTTTCACCATGTGGCCCCTATCGGGGGTTTTTGCTTGGACCCTTATTTTTAAGTTATGGGCTGCGCGGGAGATGATAGCGTTTCTCCGGGGGAGGTGTGCTCGAGCCCCCGGGCGTTTTAGGTAAAGATCGCTTGAGCGATGATAGCGTCTATCGGGGGGGGGGGGGAGTCTATACTCGAGCCCCCGAGTGCTTTGGTGAAAGATCGTGTGAGTGACGATAGCGTCTCTTGGGGGGAGTTTGTACTCGTGCCCCCGAGTGCTTTGGGGTGGTAGCATTTGGGCAGCATCATTTTATTGTGTTGAACGGTTACATGAGTTGCCAGTCAAGCATGACTGGTGGAGACTATGGGTAGAACAGGCGTAGGTTCACTACGTTCCATGGATTTCCCACGTCCTGGTCAGTCTTCGGGTTCTTCAGTCTATATGCGTCTCCTCCTATGACTTCAGAAACTATGAACGGTCCTTCCCATTTGGGGGCAAGCTTGTGGACTTTCTCTTGTATGAGCCCTAGGACAAGGTCGCCTTTGTTGAAGGTTCTGGTGCCCAGGCGGCTGCTTTGGTAAGTGCGCAGCTTGTCCTAGTACCCCTCTGACCTTGCTAGGGCTATGTCTCTTGCTTCGTCTTTTGTGTCCTTGTCATCTTGCAGTGCTCCTTCTGCTTCCTCTTCTTCGTACCCCGAGATCTGGGGTGCCCCGAATTTGAGGTCATGTGGTAGTACTGCTTCCGCCCCGTACACCATAAGAAAGGTGTGTACTGGGTTGCTGTATTTGGGGTAGTACGCAGGCTCCATAGTACTGCAGGGAGTTCTTCCACTCAGTTTCCTGCGGCCTGCTCGAGTGGTGCAAGGAGACGTTTTTTGATTCCTGCGCATACTAGGCCATTTGCTTTTTCCACCTGGCCGTTGGACTGCGGGTGCGCGACTGATGCATAGTTGATTTTGATGCCCAGTTTTTCGCAGAAATTCTGGAATTCTGCCGCTGTGAAGTTCGTACCGTTGTCCGTGATGATGTTGTGTGGTACCCCGAACCTAAAGATGATTGATTTGATAAAATTCACTGCCATGAGGGCTGTGGAGCTGGTGATGGGCACTGCTTCGATCCATTTTGTGAACTTGTCGACTGCTACTAGCAGGTGTGTTCTTCCTCCCTTTGATGATTTCTTGAGCGGGCCCACCATGTCGAGTCCCCAGGTGGCGAACGTCCATGATAGTGGTATGGTCTTGAGTTCTGAGGCTGGAGCGTGCGGTCTGCTGGTGAATTTTTTAAGGGCGATGCAACTCCACATGATGTCTTCTGCGTTTTTCATGGCAGTGGGCCAATAAAACCCTGCTCGGAATGCTTTGGACACGAGCACTCGACTAATCGCACGGTGCCCGCAGGTACCCTCATGGATTTCGAGCAGTAGGGCTTTTCCGTCTTCTTCGTCGATGCACTTTTGGAGTATCTGGGTGATACTGCGCTTGTATAACTGTCCGTTGATCACTGTGAATGCCTTGGATCAACGACTGATGCGCCGAGCTTCTGTGACGTCTTGCGGTAGAGTGCCTTCGATTAGGAATCGGAGGAACGGTTTCGTCCACGCTGGTCCCTCGAGTGATGTTGGATCTGTAGATTCGACCCCTTGGCTGTTGTTGCCGTCGGATGGACTCGCTGATGCCACCTGTGCTGGCTCAGTGGTGTCGTCATCTACAGCTGCCTCGGGTGCTGCTGTTTTTTACTTTGATGGATCTTTGGCTGATGCTTTCGAGGAAGACGCCGGGTGGTACTGGTCCTTGAGTCAAGTCGATGTTTGCGAGTTCGTCGGCTTCTGTGTTATTTGCTCTAGAGATATAATTGAGCTCGCAACCGTCGAAACTTCCTTTGAGCATGTTGTAGAACTTCTGATAGGCCACCATGTTGTCGACTACTGCATTGCAGTATTTCATCGCCAGCTGGACGACGAGGTTGGAGTCTCCGTGGATTACAAGGCAAGTGGCGCCGCATGTTTTGGCCATGCGCATGCCATGGAGTAGTGCCTCGTATTCGGCTTCTTTGTTGGAGGCGTGGCTGAAGTTGATCTGGAGGACGTATCTGAGCTTCGTTCCTTTGGGGGAGATCAGAACGACTCCTGCTCCGGCTCCTTGCTGTCTTTTGGACCAGTCGAAGAACATTGTCCATGAGTTCGACAGGTCCGGGGGGCCTGGTGTCTGGACCTCCGTCCACTCGACCAGAAAATCTAGGAGTACTTGGGCCTTGATTGCTGTTGGGTGCTTGAACTGCAGGTCCCGCGGGCTGAGCTCAATGTTCCACTCGGCGACTCGCCCAGTCGCTCCGGGGTTGTTGAGGATGTCCGCGAGTGGTGCGCTTCTCACGATTGTGATAGGATGTTCGTCGAAGTAGTGCGACACCTTTCTTGAGGTCATGATGATGGCCAGTAGTAGCTTCTGGTAGTGCGGGTACCACTGCTGGGATTTTTTCAAGAGCATACTGACGTAGTAGATCGGCCTTTGTATGTTCTGGACCTTGCCTTCTTCTGTGGTGTATTGCCCATGCTTTTGAGCCTCTAACTTTCTTGCAGCATAATTAGAATTGCGGTGCGTTTATAATTCTGTCAATTGCCCAGCTGTAATTTGTTTACCCAGCTTAGCTATTTTATCGTATTTTGGGAGAGAGACATCACTAGTGAGCATGATGTGACCCCGTTCCATATTTCCACCACGGTTTACACCTCCTCTTTATTTACAAATTTTACTTTCCGTTGCAATTCTCACCACTATTATCTCTTGCGTTTGATCCTTTGTAAACGACATGGTCGGAGAGATTTACAACCTCTCTGTACTCGTTGGGAGAAAATTTATTTGTTGTGTGTGCAGGTCCCGGTAAAGTAAGCAACCCTCGGTTGTGCACGGCGCCATTGTACACTTTACCACCTACTTGTCGATCCTTGGAGTCCTCCTAGATTCGATACACCTTACATCCACTGCGTAAGGGAAATTTGCCGCTATCTACATCTCAACCTTCCACTTGGGGTAACCAACAAAGGGAGAGAAGCCGTTATCATCTCTCGTACCATCAGCGTCGCCATCTCCATCAAGGACATACATGCATACTTTGATTTGGAGAAACTAGATTCCGTCCATACATGGTGGAAAAATTGGTTTTATCTGAAGGATCAGACTATTGATGGCCAGCAGTATGGCCTGGCACCATTTGATTTGGTTGCTCGGGTAGCGAAACAGTCATCTTGAGGGAATGATCTATCTCCGACTGAGTTGGAGGTAGTGGAGCCTATGGTTCAAGCAGTCGCCGATCTCAAGGGGAGGTTCAGCGGTGGTCAAATAATCTCTGTCTTCGTGAAGAGATGTGTTCAATCGTTGTAGTTCCGGGCACACCCCATGTGGCAGTACTCCGGACTCAAGGACTCGACGAGATGTTCTCTTGGGGATGTTTCGAGCCGTGATCTCTTGGATCGGGTGCAGCAGATCACCAAGTGCATGAATACTGGGCTTGTGAGCTCCGTGGCTCCATATGTCGTCGATGTGCCACTTCTTGAGGTACTTTATCTTTTGTCATGTGCGCGTGATTCGTGTGATTTTGTTTAGCTGAGCTGTTGAGTTGTTGCAGGGTCATGTTCCTGTTCTCAACAATCCACCACATCCTGTAGATGCTGGCATGCGAGAGGAGCCTGAGGATGTGTTGATTGTTTCTTCACCAATTAGAGGTGAGGGTGCCAGCCGAACATTGGATGGGGATACTACTGCTCAGCCTCCACTTGTGGAAGATGAGGATCGGGTTCCTTTGAATGTGCGATATAAGCATGCCCGCACTTTGATGTCGTTGAGTTCTTCATCGCCTGTAGGTGAGGGTAAGCCCTCTAGTGCCGCGGATGTTGCGCCTCACCCTCTTCCAGGTGGTCGTAATAAGGCGAAGTTTCATTGTCTTCTTCGTCCGGGTGTTGCGCCTGTTGGGTTTGTGCTTGTATATCACTCGATTTTGCGCTTGTCTTGTTTTGCTTTGTTTCTGACATTGATATTTTGTAGGACTCGACCCGCTTCAGCTTCCTCTGCCGCGAGTGTGTCTGCTCTGATTCCTTCTGCGTCTGGTGTTGGCGGTGTCCCTGACGAGCAGTCGAGTCCTGTGCCCACTCCTCTGGCTTCGGGCCCTGGTGTTGTTCTTGCAGGTGCCCCTTTTTGTGACTCTGGAGCAGCCACGGAGAGTGCCTCTTCCCCAACTGCTAAGCCTTTTGTTGCTGTGTGGTGCATTTTGGAGAGGGAGGATATCCCTTTGGAGGACAAACTAGCCTTCTTTGGTCGGATGGCTCAGCAGGTAAGTATTGGTGCTTTTTGCCTTGAGATTTCCTTGAAGTTTCATCGGGTCCACGCCAGCGCTCTCGACGGGAGTAGCCCATGAGGCTGCAAGCAACCACTCGTGGTTGGTCGCAGTCTTTGAGCGGTTTTTCTTCACATTCTTGATGTTGCTGTTGCTGTAGCCTCTTTTCAAAATGTGTGAAAAAGTGTTGTGGGAACCCGTAAATAATTTCCAGACCCTCCTGTGTTTAATTGTCAATCCCAGTATCATTGTTGACAACATAGAGAAATGGTATCATTGCAGAATAAATAAATATTTTACATATAAAATGTCTCATGTCATTTTTTACAATCAGAAAACATCGCAAAGTAAAATGCGTAGCAACTCCATCTCAGGCACAGGCAGTCGATGTAGTCCACGTGACCTCACTTCTACAAATCGCCATAGTAGTCGTAAATATCACCTTCGTCTTCATGGAACTCTCTTCAACAAAATTATTGCCATGAGTACATTTCGTACTCAACATGCCTCCCGGGAAAGGCCCTAATAACTACATGAGGCTTCAAAGGAAGGTTGTATGGTTATTTTCCATAAAAGCTAATGTTGTGTCAAAAAGCATAATATTCTGATAAGTGGTTGTAGACGAAAACAAGAACTTTTCCATCACAACTTTCATCAAGGTGAGGATCCTCGATCCACTCACAACCTTCATATGTTCCAAGAATAGGGGCAAAGAGGGAATAAGCAAGACAGGTTCCCGTATGTCAAGAAAGATTCATGTGTCGTCCATGACCGTGGACACGGCTATTCGAATAGCTTTACACTCTGCAGAGGTTGTACCCTTTACCCACACGACACAATCTCGTCTTGTTGCCACCAGTGGCCGCTGGCGTAGTACACTATTTTGTATACCGGCATGGAGATTGTGACGAGGTCTTTCATTAGACCCACCCTTATTATGACATGCCCACTAGGTTTCACAAGGTAGTAACCGCAGTTCACCGTCCTTGCCCCCTTTTGTGCCGAGGTTCTCCTCGCAAGGAAGTTGTCCCATCTGCGGTATGGCGATGACGATAATAAGGATGAACTAACTAATTAACCAAGCCAATGCTCATATAGCATGTGGTTGTACTGTTGTCATAATCTTCAAATCCAAGACTTATTGGGCCTCATGCAGCACGGACGACGGATAGCCCCCGTCACCTTGTGAAGGTCAGCCAATCGCTCCTTCAATCCTTGATCCAGCTTTCGCCCGCGCCAGTATTTAGATGGTAAGTTTCACCCAGAGTAGAAGAGAGTAGAGGAGGTAAACAATGGCCAACCGGCCTAGCTTAGAAAGTTCAGTAACAAGTTTCAAGTGTTAATAATCCGAAGATCATTTAGATAAGCACCTATAGAATAATTATCATGGCTAAGCATTTCTACTCTACTAGATTACTATATAGTTCTACTCAGGTGTCAAGTAAATAGGCGACAAGCGGATCAGGTAATGTGTCAATCGACACGCTAGCTACAAGATAAAATAGCATGCATATAGTGGTTATAAAATACAATGCATTTTTGTAAAACATAGGATAAACATGATCAAAGAGGAAGGCATGCCTTCGTTGTTGAATCCATCTTTGGTATCTTGAATCTTTTCATGTCCAACATCGCCACTCTCTACTCGTCGTAACGATTGAAAATGAAAACAAATAAATACCAAAGAAAAATTAAATCCAAATAACATTCCAAATAGATCAAGGTTGGATGGATAGAAAGATATTGATCAAGATGAATATTTCAAGATGGGGTTGCATGATAGGCAAGGTGAGAGAGACGATTCAACGAGAGACATGGTTTAGAATTATATGGCTTAGGAAGGCTCGACGATCAAGACTAACGGTCTAATCAGAACTATGACACTAGCAGCTAGTAGGGCTCACTACACATCTCGACTAACTATATAGGAAAACTACTATATAACCAAGATAATACAATCAATACACATGGAATGGAACCACCCTATGCGTTTTAACTACACAATCACAACATGGCATGATGAAGATAAAATTTAACCACAAATAAATATTTAGATAGAATCTAAATACTTATAATGGTTAACATCAGCCATATATATATCAACTATATAATAATTCCAAGGAAAGCATTCAATAATACAATAACATCGTATCATAAAGCATAGTAGTTAAGCACTAAAATATCATACATCAACATGAATTGATTTGAATCTAGGTTCAGTCCTAAAGCAATACTAAACCATATCGATCCAATATCACGAACTAAAGTAAGCCAACAAGTTAAACATCACATAAAATAAATAACAATTTCCCTATGCATGATATGGTAATACATGCTAATATAAAATTGAACTCAAGAAGCAAAAACATGTCATGTTCAAGAATACAATTAACCACAAATAAATATTTAGATAGTTCTAAATATTTATAATGGTTAGCAACAATCAAAATCAAACAGTACTATCTAAATATTTATAATGGTTAGCAACAATCAAAATCAAACAGTAACCATAACAACTATTAGCAACATTTCCATCACAAGACCAAACCAACACTATGGTGGAAAATAATTAAACAACTATATGCTAAGACACACATCATACAAGGCATGTGAACAATGAATCATACATATGTCTTATCTAATAACACAAGCATCGAACACATGAGTGATTATAAGAAAAAGTAACTAGGACATGTTATTTAATAAGAAATAATAATATCCAATAACAATATAATTAGCTATAGGATTACATCCACATGCTTAAACAACAAGGAAAACTATGCACACTAAACCATATGAGGGAGGCACAACTCTACTACCATGAAAGATGAACTATCCTAATCATGTGATGAACTATTGAAAGACATATCAAACACTCATAATACTAACTTGAGACAAGTCAAGCATATATAAGAACACAAGAAAAACTATAACACGTAAAACTTCGTAAGACATGGAAGATCATATATATGAACGATGGCTAGACACACAACAATGCAACAATAGATACACTAGAAATAGTTCAAAGCATGGATGATCATCACGCGAGATGCTAAACTATACTATCTATAAAATATAACTCGTATATATGAGATAACTTAGTTCATATCAACCAACATAAAGATCAAGCATGACAATATCACACAACTCTAAAATACTAGTTATGACAATAAAAATAAGAAAGCATTGAATTATCACACAACACTAGCATGCTAGAAATAACATATACGCACACTGAGAAATCATAATGATCATGTAGGCAAGTAAACAACTAGATCATGGCATCAACGAAATCAACATGTAATATAATAGCATCAAGAACATGATAACATGCATTTCTATCTAGTACGACCTACATTTATAAATAATTATGTAACAAGTAGGTATCATACAAGATTCAAATTGCTACACCCACATCCTGTATTCTACTTATACAATCATACATCATCATGTCATGATACTGATCAAGCAAGAAGCTATCCTACTTAATTAAACTGTATTAGATCATATACTACTAACATGCATCTCTACCATGCAAAGGCTAACCATATCCATGTACTTATAATGATAACTAGCAATTTGTAACACAAACAAGATACAATCAAAACATGCATCCTAGTTGTAGCAAGTGCTAATTAATACAACATGGTAATCTATGCATGCATATATATTTTTATAGATAAATAAACACATACAACAATGTTGTAAAGGTATATGCTAAAATCATATATTCGAAAAAAGCAACACAACACTAATAATTTTAACGTAAGACAACTAGCCATGAAATCTTGGATAAGAAGCATCTATGAAAAAAAACAAACACTACACAAAATTGTGACACTCTCGTACCATACATAAGCAATGATCTACATGCATACTATAACACATAATCGAAATGAAAACAATAGACGTACAACAAATAATATGACTATGCTCTTGAGATAACATACCAATTCATGACCATTAGTAATAAAACTAGGTAACACATAATTTAAAATAAACAACATCTAAAGCATGACATGACTTAAAAATAAATAAAACAAACACGCAACGTAAAAATGAGCGTGTGAAGCATATCTAATATATTTTCATGAAAAAACTAGAAATAGTCAAAACATGAGATATTCCACAATCATGCAAATCTTAGAATAATCCTGCACATGTAATAATTCACAAAACTTGCATATAGGCATATCATACAACTATGTACCATGCGAAGGAAAAATATCCACATGGAATAACACACAAAACTATATTAAAAATATATTGTTCTAATCATCAAGAACGACAAGATAAAATTTACACTAGATCTCTATTGATCAAAAAAGCAATCTAACTTAATGAGTGGGTTTCTAAGATCACAGAATGCATTTGATATATTGGACATGAAGTCATCAATCAAACAAAACTATGGAGACATGTTGATGCCACAATATGGTCACCGATGGGTGTGCTGTCAGAACCCCAACTAGGGAAAGTGCTAGGGTTTCTTGACCCTTTGCATCATGAAAAATTCAAATGGAAATTCAAAAATGGGGTTAAGAAAATCCCTGAGAAATTAAATCAAATGGCCAGATAAAAATCTTTTGTCAAAAATCATTTGAACATTTGGAAAATTCCTATAAATGATGGTAATCATTTCAAAAGTGGGTTGGGTTCATTCCCATGCCTATGGAATTTTCTATAATTCAAAAGATGCTCTGGAAATTAAAGTTGACCCCTATTTGAATTGAAATTCAAATTAATTGAATTTAAAAAATGCCCAAAAGATATAAGTGATTTTCTTCTGGTCACCTAGGGTTTATAAAATTATTTGGGCATTTTACTAAATTTCCTAGCTATTTATTTGTAAGGCAAAACAAAATAACAGAAAAAGAAAAGAAGAAGAAAAAGAAAAGAGGAGACCCCTGGCCATCTGGCCCAACTAACCCCTGGCCCACCTGGCCTCGGCCCAGCCCACGACCCCGTGTCGTCTTCTACCCCCTCGCCCCGAAGCTGCTCCGTGGGGGCCAGGAGCACGCCGACGCCACGTCGGCGTTGCACGCGCCTTCTAGGCCTCTCCTCGCGCCACGCAACACCATACGGCCCCCCGAGCTCATCCTCCCATCCACGGGTCGGCCCCCTTCTTCCTCCTCACGAATCTAGCGCCGCCCCGAAGCAAGCCGGAGCACGCCGCTGCACACCACCGTGGCCATCGACGACCAGCCGTCCAGCAGACGTGTCCAGGAGGACCAGCGACGTCCCCTTCGTCGAACCCCTCTGCTAATCGAGCCCGGCGAGCCAGGGAGACGACGCAAGCTTCACCGAACTCCCGGCGGCCACCGAGGAACTCCGGCGAGCAATACGTTGCCTCCGGTGCCTCCTCGTCGTAGCCGTCGACGCCATCCGCTCCAGGGTGAGCATACGCTTCGTTTTCCCCCACCCCGCGCTCGAATATGTGCCCCAGTCGTCGTTTGCCTCTCGACCGAGCTCCGGCCGCCGCAAGACGTCATCGTAGCCATGGCCTGGGGCCTGTCCTGGATGCCCAGTTGGCACCAGTGGGTTCGAGTGAGCGAGAGGAGCTCCCCAGTTTCCTCCCTTTCCCTCCTCGAGGCCTCCAGCCAAATCCGGCGAGAACTCCGCGAGTCGCCGGCTAACCGAGCCCTAATCCCCTCTCCTCTCTCTCTCTGACCAGTGGGCGCAAGGCCATTAACCCTAATCACCCAGCTAAACCTACCCTCTAACCCACTGACTATTGGGCCCCAGCACCCCTAACCCCTCTCTGTTAATTAAACAGAGAGGATTAAATCTCTCTGCCACTGACATGGCTGGCCCACCAGTCAGACCCCCCCTGATGTCATCCATGCATCATGCTGATGCAATAAACAAAATTTCAGAAATTAACAGTTTAAAAGAAAATCAGAGAAATTCCAGAAATTTGTTTAAACTTTGAAAAATCATAGAAAATTCATACTAACTCCAAATTAAACAAATAATATATGAAAAATTATCAGAAAAATGCAAGGATTAAGAAGATGCAACTTTTTTCTATGTTTGACCATTTTAAAATGGGGAAACAGTAGCAAATGTGCATATGTCTTAATTTGAATTTGGAGTTTGAATTTGCAAATCCTTTGCAATACACTTCAATTAAATTGAATTGTCAACAAACCAGTACCATATACATCATGGACAACTAGATCATGTGCTTGTGAATTTTATTTTAATGTTGCCCCCCTTTGTTGATGATTGCTTCAGTAACAGTGTTTCCGAGACAGAGGTCACCTCCCCCCCCGAAGAAGAAGTTTGATAAACCAGTGTATCATCAGCAAGGCAAGCAAACCCCATTGATCATGTCTATAAAATCCCACTTCCCTCTCAGTCTCGCTTATGCATGTTTAGGAGATCACCTTGTTATCGATTCTACCGCATAGTTGAACCCATATCCGGTGCATGACCTATCATCTTGTCACAGTAGTAAGCAAACCACAATCCTAGCTGACATAAGAGGTTATTGACATCATGTGGCCCTTGCAACTATTACAGCTTATTGCATGGTTAGAGGTTACATTGAGGTTACTTTGATCTGTGATTCGGGATGGTTGTGATCATGTTACTGATGAAGGTGAAATTGTGTCGGTGAAGCCACCCTAATTCAAGGTGAACGATGAGAGGTTGTGTAGGAGTGCACAGTGGGTTGTCTCGTTGAACACCGCCCTAAGCCCGAGTTCTTGTGTGGTGATCCAAGACGAAGATTACTACCACATGTTGGGCACATGGACCCCCTCTCAGCCTACTAACTCACCCCAGTTCAAGTCCAGGAGTCACTAGTTCCGGCTTTCCATTTGGCATATGCATAGAAAAAGAATGAACGAAAGTTTGCATCATTTAGATATGTGGGTGGACCTGTGAGACAGTAAAACCATCTGCTAAGGTGGCGTCTCTGTCGCCTGCATTTTCTGAGTCCGTATCGTTGACCCGGACGGAATCTTGAACGGTGACTAACTCAGATGGTTGATTCCTGGATTAGAATTGGTTGTGAGGTAAAAGTTGTGGAAATTATCCACGCCGACACCCGCTTGAAGGGTGATGAGATCCCGACGGTAACTGATGGTTTCATGTGTGTAGCAGTACACCCCTGCAGGGTTAACAAAACTATTCGAATAGTCGCGTCCGCGGTAAGGGACTACTTGGAAAGCTGTGCTTGATTATTAGACAACTTGAACGGATACTTCTAAAACTCGCAAGATAAGCGTGAGTGCTTTGGTGTGCTCCTTGTGGGGAAGTCAAGGAAGTAACCATATTGGTGTATTTGTTGGAGACTTGGTAGTGGACTCGTGTACGCTTCTTACCTCAAGTATGGTACTCGTAGTACAGGACTAGCCAAGTCAAAGCTGGCACTTCTGCATGTTGAAACCCCACCTCCCTTTACCTTGAAACTTGAGCATGAGTAGTATAATTCTGATGTAAGTCTTGCTGAGTACGACTTCGTACTCACGTTTTATTATTCTATGTTTTAGATGAGAACCCAGACCCGATGGAGTCACCTTCCTGAAGCTCGACGTTGACTAAGCTAGTATAGTTCCAGACAACAGTCTGGCCCCTCGTGGAAGGGCATGTATGTTGAACAAGGCTTCTCTAAGCCATTTGTTAAACTTGTCTCTACTCAGACCTAATTTGCTTCCGTTGTATGATGTAATGATGATCACAAACATGTGATCTTTGTATGCTCTATGTGTAAGTCAATAAAGATACACTTTGTAGAGTTATGTGATGATACCTGCTGTTCATACTAGGCATGTGTGCTCCGTGTATGTTTATAACATGCATGTCTTAGTATTTGTTTTCGAGACCTTAGTTGTGATCTGGCTGGCGGTCTTTTATACACCAAGTGGCCCTTAGATGTGCACATCTTGGGGCATCTTGATGCGATTGCTCGTGACTCTGTCACGTGCACACTTTGTTGTATGATCGAGCCGGCTGAGACCCCGACTAAGTGATCGGGCTGGAGTCTGTTTATGTAAGTCTTATAATTCAATCGATATTATGGTTGAGGCGACATGTCTATGATTATGGGATTTCACCACCCATAATCATTTAGACTTGTGAGCGGACGATGAGGACCCATTTCAGTTGATCATCCGGCCTGGATGGGATGCCCCTCACGTACGATGCTTTCCGAGATTGTTCTGTGCTTGGCCTTGTCTTCTTAGACAAGTGGGTACGACTCTCGGCTCTCCATATGATTGAGTTGTGACTGGAATTACATACGCATATTCCGGGTCCCGACAGACTTGGTATCAGAGCAGGACTGGCTGTAGGATTATTCAACCCTTGGTCAAAGTCGAGTCTAGCATTCTATAGTTATATAGTTACTTGGGTATAATTGGAACAACGTAAGGCTTCTTTTTCTCCTTACCCTCATCGATCTGAGTTTTGAGTCACCCTCATCTTTTCTACGGGAAGATAGGACTAGGCTCATCTATGTCTTCCTAGAACATCTAATTGAGTGCTTCCTTGTAGCCATAGGATTGTTGTGGTCGTCCAGAGTCTCCCTATTTTGAGTTCCATGAAGAAGTTCTGTCCAATTTCTTCGAGGTGGTTTATTTTCCCTCCCGGTACAGCCGTTATGCTGTCCGAGTCATTCCAGTTTCTTCATAATCTGATGCAATTGCAAAATCCTTCTCTCCATTTCGGTTGTCCTTTTAGAAGAACTTCTAGGTGGAATGCCCGACAGTTCTCTAGAGTTTGTTGTAGGTTTCTTCTAGAAACCTATATTGATGCATTTGCAGTTCTTCCTCCCACTTTAGATGTTTCCTAGCAAGAAGAACCAAACTTACCATCGTGTTGGGGTACTTTGCTACTCTGACATATCTGTTGTAGCCCCTAGTAAACCTTGGTCATCCTCTAGGAAGCTATTCAGAGATCCAACCCCTTAAACTATGCCACCCGACAGATGTGTAGAGTTCATAGTTGATCTTATACCAGGCACATCCCCAATTTCCAGACGCCCATATAGAATGGCCCCACATGAGTTAGCTGAGCTAAAAACCCAACTTGATGCTTCGTTGGCAAAAGGCTTCATCCGCCCTAGCTCATCGCCATGGGGTTGCCCCGTTATGTTCGTAACAAAGAAATATGGAACAGAAAGGATGTGCGTAGACTATTGCCCGCTAAATCTAGCGACGATAAAGAACAAGTACCCACTGCCCAGGATCAATGATCTTTATGATCAACTTGCTGGGTCCTCTGTCCTCTCCAAGATGGATTTGAGACTAGGCTATCATCAAATCAAAATCCGAAACGAGGACATTCCGAAGACGGCTTTCACTGCTCGTTATGGTCTTTACGAGTACACCGTCATGTCTTTCGGTTTAACCATTGCCCCCTCCACATTCTCGCGCTTAATGAATTCGATCTTCACGGAGTACCTAGATAAATTTGTTGTAGTTTATCTTGATGACATTCTCATCTACTCGAAGAACGAAGAAGAGCACACAGAACATCTTAGGTTGGTATTGATGAAACTTCGAGAGCATCGCCTTTATGCCAAGTTCTCTAAGTGCGAATTTTGGCTACCAGAAGTGACCTACTTAGGCCACGTGATTTCTGCGAAAGGCATTGCTTTCAATCCCGAGAGAGTTTAGGCCGTCCTTGACTGGACTCCACCTGAATCGGTAAAGCAAGTTAGGAGTTTTCTTGGCTTAGCAAGCTATTGTCGCCGCTTCATTGAGAACTTCTTTAAAGTTGCAAAGCCTCTAACTGAACTTCTCAGGAAAGATAAGAAATTCCAATGGACTCCCAAGTGCGAGGAAAGCTTTCAAGCGCTGAAAAGAAGATTGAATTCTGCCCCCGTACTTGCGCCTCCAGAGACCAAAAGGGATTTCGAGATCTATTGTGACGCCTCACGGCAAGGGTTAGGATGCATACTTATGCAAGATAGACATGTGGTAGCTTATGCTTCACGCCAGTTGCGGCCACATGAAGAGAACTATCCTACCCATGATCTTGAACTCGCTGCCGTAGTTCATGCCCTGAAGACTTGGCGACATTACCTTCTTGGTGATCGTTGTGAGATCTATTCCGACCACCAAAGCCTCAAATACATATTCACCCAGCCAGATCTTAATCTCAGGCAAAGACGCTGGATTGAGTTGATAAAAATTATGACTTAGGAATTTCTTACACCCCAGGCAAAGCCAATGTCAAGGCTGATGCACTAAGCCGTATGTCGTATTGTAACAACCTCATGTTACAACAGTGTCAATCACTTCTTCATGAGGAATTTCGAAAACTCAATCTCGAGATAGTTCCTCATGGCTTTCTTTCTACCTTGGTGGTGAAACCAACCCTTGAGGATCGAATCATAGCCGCCCAGAAACGTGATAGTGGTATTCGAGAGATCAAGATGAACATTGCTAGCGGAGTTGCTAAAGGTTTCTCCATAAATGATCAAGGTGTCGTTTTCTTTGGCACTCGATTGGTTGTACCACGAAAACACAATCTTAGAAGGCTAATTCTTAAGGAGGCTCATAATACTCCCCTTTCGATTCATCCTGGTAGCACAAAGCTGTACCGAGACCTACGCCAGAGATTTTGGAGGACTAGGATGAAACGAAAAATTGCTCAGTATGTTGCCGAATGTGATGTTTGTCGTCGCATTAAGGCCGAACACCAAAGACCTGCTGGTACTCTTAAACCTTTGCCTATTCCCAAGTGGAAATGGGACAAAGTCGGTATGGACTTCATCACCGGCTTTCCAAAAACCCAGAAAGGAAATGATGCCATCTTTGTTGTCGTTGATAGGCTTTCCAAAGTTGATCACTTCCTTCTAGTTCACGAGTCTATAACTGCTAGCCAGTTAGCGGACTTGTATGTCTCTAGAATTGTGTCTCTTCATGGTGTTCCTTTGGAAATTAATTCTGATCGTGGTAGCCTTTTCACCTCTAGATTCTGGGGAAGCTTTCAAAATGCTATGGGAACTCATCTCTCCTTTAGTACAGCTTTCCATCCTCAGTCTAGCGGTCAAGTCGAAAGGGTTAACCAAATTCTCGAAGACATGCTCAGAGCTTGTGTTGTATCTTTCAGAAAGAATTGGGAGAAGTCTCTTCAATTTGCCGAATTTTCTTATAACAAAAGTTTCCAATCTAGTCTGAACATGGCTCCTTTTGAACTCCTCTATGGACGAAGATGTCGAACACCTTTAAACTGGTCAGAAAGCGGTGAAAGAAAATTCTTTGGACCGGATATGATCATGGAAGCAGAAGAGAAAGTTCGCATTGTTCGTGATCAATTACAAGCCGCTCAGTCTCGTCAGAAAAGCTACTATGATCGTCATCATAGGCAAGAAAGCTACAATCTGGACGAGAAGGCCTATCTTCGGGTTACTCCTCCGAAGGGAACCCAACGCTTCGGTATCAAAGGCAAGTTGGCCCCATGTTACATCAGACCTTTCCGCATTCTTGCTAAACGTGGAGAAGTTGCCTACCAACTTGAACTACCCCCGCACCTTTTCCGAGTACATGATGTATTCCATGTGTCACAACTCAGGCGTTGCTTCAAGGACCCCATCCGCGAAGTCGACCATGAAACGCTTGATCTCCAAGATGACCTTTCTTATCAAGAGTACCCCGTTCGTATTCTTGATTCAGCAGAGCGTGTCACTCGTCGTCAGCATATCAGGTTTCTCAAAGTTCAATGGTCACATCACTCCGAGAAAGAAGCAACCGGGGAAAGAGAAGACCGCCTCCGTGCCGAGTACCCCACCTTCCTCCCGACGACTTCTGAATCCCGGGACGAGATTCTGTTGAGTGGCGGCGAGTTGTCAGAACCCCAACTAGTGTAAGTGCTAGGGCTTGCTTGACCCTTTGCATCATGAAAAATTCAAATGGAAATTCAAAAATGGGTTAAAGAAAAGCCCTGAGAAATTAAATCAAATGGCCAGATAAAAATCTTTTTCCAAAAATCATTTGAACATTTGTAAAATTCCTATAAATGATGGTAATCATTTCAAAAGTGGTTTGGGTTCATTCCCATGCCTATGGAATTTTCTAAAATTCAAAACATGCTCTGGAAATTAAAGTTGACCCCTATTTGAATTGAAATTCAAATTAATTGAATTTCAAAATTGCCCAAAAGATATAAGTGGTTTTCTTCTCGTCACCTAGGGTTTATAAAATTATTTGGGTATTTTACTAAATTGCCTAGCTATTTATTTCTAAGGCAAAACAAAAAAACAGAAATTGAAAAGAAGAAGAAAAAGAAAAGAGGAGACCCCTGGACATCTGGCCCAAATAAAACCTCCCCGGCCCACCTAGACTCGGCCCAGCCCACTACCCCGTGTCGTCTTCTACCCCCTCGCCCCGAAGCTGCTACGTGGCGGCCAGGAGCACGCCGACGCCACGTCGCCGCTGCACGCGCCTTCTAGGCCTCCTCGAGGCCTCTCCTCGCATCACGCAGCACCAGACGCCCCCCCCCCCCCGAGCTCATCGTCCCATACACGGGTCGCCCCCATTCTTCCTCCTCACGAATCCAGCGCCGCCCCGAAGCCAGCCGGAGCACGCCGCTGCGCACCACCGTGGCCATCGACGACCAGCCGTCCAGCAGACGTGTCCAGGAGGACCAGCGACGTCCCCTTCATCGAACCCCTCTGCTAATCGAGCCCGGCGAGACAAGGAGACGACGCAAGCTTCACCGAACTCCCGCCGGCCACCGTGGAACTTCGGCGAGCAATACGCTGCCTCCGGTGCCTCCCCGCCGTAGCCGTCGACGCCATCCGCTCTAGGGTCAGCATACGCTTCGTTTTCCCCCACCCCGCGCTCGAATATGTGCCCCAGTCGTCGTTTTCCTCTCGACCGAGCTCCGGCTGCCGGAAGGCGTCGTCGAAGCCATGGCCTGGGGCCTCTCCTTGATGCCCAGTTGGCACCATTGGGTTCGGGTGAGTGAGAGGAGCTCCCCAGTGCCCTCCCTTTCCCTCCTCGAGGCCTCCAGCCAACTCCGGCGAGAACTACGGCGAGTCGCCGACTAACCGAGCCTTAATTCCCTCTCCTCACACTCTGACCAGTGGGCCCAAGGCCATTAACCCTAATCACCCAGCTAAACCTACCCCCCTAACGCACTGACTACTGGGCCCCAGCACCCCTAACGCCTCTCTGTTAATTAAACAGAGAGGATTAAATCTCTCTACCACTGACATGGCTGGCCCACCAGTCAGACCCCCCCTGATGTCATCCTTGCATCATGCTGATGCAATAAACAAAATTTCAGAAATTAAAAGTTTAAAAGAAAATCAGAGAAATTCCAGAAAAAAATTTAAACGTTTGAAAATCATAGAAAATTCATACTAAGTCCATATTAAACAAATAATATATGAGAAATTATCAGAAAAATGCAAGGATTAAGAATATGCAACTTGTTTATATGTTTGACCATTTTAAAATGGGGCAACCGTAGCAAATGTGCATATGGCTTAATTTGAATTTGAATTTGGAGTTTGAATTTGCAAATCCTTTGCAATACACATCAATTAAATTGAATTGTCAACAAAACAGTACCATATACATCATGGACAACTATATCATGTGCTTGTGCATTTTATTTTGATGTTCCCCCCCCTTTGTTTATGATTGCTTCGGTAACAATGTTTCTGAGACGGAGGTCACCCCCCGAAGAAGAAGTTCGATAAATCAGTGTATCGTCAGCAAGGCAAGCAAACCCCATTGATCATGTATATAAAATCCCACTTCCCTCTCAGTCTCGCTTATGCATGTTTAGGAGATCACCTTGTTATCGATTCTACCGCATAGTTGAACCCATATCCGATGCATGACCTATCATCTTGTCACAGTAGTAAGCAAACCACAATCCTAGCTGATATAAGAGTTGATTGACATCATGTGGCCCTTGCAACTATTACAGATTATTGCATGGTTAGAGGTTACATTGAGGTTACTTTGATCTGTGATTCGGGATGGTTGTGACCATGTTACTGATGAAGGTGAAATTGTGTCGGTGAATCCACCCTAATAAAAGGTGAACGATGAGAGGCTGTGTAGGAGTGCACAGTGGGTTGTCTCGTTGAACACCTCCCTAAGCCCGAGTTCTTGTATGGTGATCCAAGACGAAGAGTACTACCACATGTTGGGCACATGGACCCCCTCTCAGCCTACTAACTCACCCCAGTTCAAGTCCAGGAGTCACTAGTTCGGGCTTTCCATTTGGCATATGCATAGAAAAAGAATGAACGAAAGTTTGCATCATTTAGATATGTGGGTGGACCTGTGAGACAGTAAAACCATCTTCTAAGGTGGCGTCTCTGTCGCCTGCATTGTCTGAGTCCGTATCGTTGACCCGGCCGGACTCTTGAACGGTGACTAACTAAGATGGTTGATTCCTGGATTAAAATTGGTTGTGAGGTAAAAGTTGTGGAAATTATCCACGCCGACACCCGCTTGAAGGGTGACGAGATCCCGGTGGTAACTGATGGTTTCATGTGTGTAGCAGTACACCCCTGCAGGGTTAACAAAACTATTCGAATAGTCGCGTCCGCGGTAAGGACTACTTGGAAAGCTGTGCTTGATTATTAGACAACTTGAACGGATACTTCTAAAACTCGCAAGATAAGCGTGAGTGCTTTGGTGTGCTCCTCGTGGGGAAGTCAAGGAAGTAACCATATTGGTGTATTTGTTGGAGACTTGGTAGTGGACTCGTGTATGCTTCTTACCTCAAGTCTGGTACTCGTAGTACAAGACTAGCCAAGTCAAAGCTGACACTTCTGCATGTTGAAACCCCACCCCCCTTTACCTTGAAACTTGAGCATGAGTAGTATAATTCTGATGTAAGTCTTGCTGAGTACGACTTCGTACTCACGTTTGCTTATTCTGTTTTAGATGAGAACCAGCCCCGATGGAGCCACCTTCCTGAAGCTCGACGTTGACTAAGCTAGTATAGTTCTAGACAACAGTCTGGTCCCTCGTGGAAGGGCATGTATGTTGAACAAGGCTTCTCTAAGCCATTTGTTAAACTTGTCTGTACTCAGACCTAATTTTCTTCCGTTGTATGATATAATGATGATCACAGACTTGTGATCTGTGTATGCTTTATGTGTAAGTCAATAAAGATACACTTTGTAGAGTTATTTGATGATACATGTTGTTCATACTAGGCATGTGTGTTGCGTGTATGTTTATAACATGCATGTCTTAGTATGAGTTTTCGAGACTTTGTTGTGATCTGGCTGGCGGTCTTTTATACACCAAGTGGCCCTTAGATGTGCGCAGCTTGGGGCATCCGCGATGCGATTGCTCGTGACTCTGTCACATGCACACTTTGTTGTATGATCGAGCCCGCCCGAGACCCCGACTAAGTGATCGGGCTGGAGTCTGTTTATGTAAGTGTTATAATTCAATCGATAATATGGTTGAGGCGACTTGTCTATGAGTATGGTATTTCACCACCCATAATCATTTAGACTTGTGAGCGGGCGGTGAGGACCCATTTCAGTTGATCATCTGGCCTGGATGGGATACCCCTCACGTACGATGCTTGCCGAGAGTGTTCTGTGCTTGGCCTTGTCTTCTTAGACAAGTGGGTACGACTCTCGGCTCTCCATATGATTGAGTTGTGACTGGAATTACATACGCATATTCCTGGTCCCGACATGTGCGCGGTCAACTAGAGAGTTAGATCAAACTATGATGTCTAGGAGATACACCCGATGATGTTGAATATGTGTGCAAAAGGAATTGAGCCGAAACTCACCGAGTTTGATGAATCGACGCGATGAACTCGATGAACAGTGTAGACATACATGTAAAATTGTTCGTGTGTGTTCAACGGATCGAGCTTTTTTTTCATGAATGGAGCTTTGGCATGAAGGAGAATCTTTTTGGCGCAAGAAAGCGTATGAAGATGCTTACAGTCATCGGGATAAAGCACCGGTGTCCATGGAGTTGCAAACGTTGAGGAAATGACTTGGAAAGAGGAGGAAGGCAGACAGAGAGGAAAAGTTATAGGACTGGAAGAGGAGGCGGAGGCATGTCTACATATATCCAGTTTTGGAGACTGTCCAGATTCATGGAAATTAAAGAAAGAAGCAATCAAGTATGCCTTGGTTGTTTCTCTAGTGTGGTTGTAACGTACAGAGAGAAGAGGTGGAGAAGAAGAAGGGTTCGCTTGGTAGGATAGATGGGCCTGTTCGGTCAGGCCCATGAGAGGAAGGAAAGCAACAACAAAATATAGGGAGAGGAACAAGTTGGGTTACGACCCATTAGAGATATGTTGGAAAATAAAATAAAATAACGCTTGGCTTTAGACTTAAACCTATAGAGTGTCACTGAGAAAAATAGATAATTTTCCTTTTAGGAAAGGAAAATCTAGAAAGGAATTACATGCTCGAACAAAAATCGAATAAACAATTAAAATACGAATGTGCATAATTTAATATACCGAAGATAAGAGGAAAAATATTCGACAAAAAGAAAACAATAATACTCAAATTTTAATTTAGGTTGGCATTAGTTCAAATTAAATACTCCAAATTAGAAAACTTAATTTACACTTTTATTAACCAAATAAAACAAACGAAATTTTCTGGTTCTACTTTTTTGGAATCTTTTTTCCTTGAGATTTCCTTGAGATTTCCTTTAAGTTTCATCGGGTGCGCGCAAGCGGTCCCGATGGGAGTAGCCCCTGAGGCTGCGAGCAACCACTCGTGGTTGGTCGCAGTCTTTGAGCGATTTTTGTTCTCATTCTTGATGATGTTGTTGTTGTAGCCTATTTTCAAAATGTGCGAACGAGTGCTTACTAATGTTGATCGGTACAAAGTTGTTCATGATGTTGTTCAGGACAAGCTCACCCTCATGGCTGGTGAGTTCTTTTCTTTGCTCCTTATGTGTTGCTCATGCAGTTTTGGCGAGTGCTTGGGTGACATGACTTTGGTGCAGGACAAAAGAAGAAAGCCGTGAAACGGGTTGCTGAGGTGGAGGGAGAGGTCGTCTTGCTTCGAAGTAGTTTGGAGTCAAAGGAAAAGAAACTTCAGCGAGGTGAGGCCGAGCGACTTCAGCAAGAAGAGGAGCAGCTTCATCATTTGGAGCGGGCCGAAGGGTCTGAGGCTGATCGTGTGCGTACTCTGGCGTGTGTTTTGACAGTTCAGCTGTTTTTCTATGTCTCCTTTGGTATTTGTCATTGATACAGTCTCTGGTATGAATTTCTTTCTCTTGTAGGGGTCGTAGTGCTGAAGTTGCGGTCACCGATGCTGAGGGATAGGGTTCCCTCCACGGGGACGTTGATGTTGTGGCTGGTGCGTTGGATTCTGCCAAGACTGCTGCTGAAGGGGCGACCATCGCTCTCAAGATTCTGCATGAGAACGTGTTTCCGGAGGGGACCGTGCCTGAATGCCTTGGCCCACTAGCGACTTCTTTTTGTGCGAATGGTGGCTTCCTTGAGAGCTTCATCCCTCAAACCATGGTGAGTGGTCTTCTAATATCCCAAAATTTTCCAAATTTTGGAATGTTAATAAAATAATTATAATAATGATTGTTTGCTTGATATGATTGAATTTTCACTAGGATTTGAAATTTCTTTTGAGTTTAAACGAATATTAAAATGAGCGAGAATAAAAGGACTTTCCCTAATATTCATTATTTGTGTTTTGGAATTTAATTATTAAAAACAAATCCAACAAATGAAAATGAGAGAAGGTAATATAACTCCTTCAACATATTAAATGAGTTGGTTAATGTTTTAAATAATCATATAGATTTTTCTGAATATTCAAAAAAAAATTCAACTCAAGGTAATTCATTGGAGAGGATATAAAATGACTTATCCCCTTTAAAATAAAGTTGAAAAATATTTAGAATACTATTTAAAAGTTTTTGAAATTCGTTATGAGTATTATAAAGAACTCTAGAATTATTTTAGGGATTTTTATAATGCTCAGACAAATTTATTGCATTAAAATGATTTATCAAAAATTGCATAATAGCTGGAAAAGTACTTCTAGCCCAATTATTTATTTTATTGTTGTGACATTTTTAAAATTACTATTTTATTATTTAAAAATGTTTTCCTAAGTCGGTTGACCAAATACAAATTAAAAAAACGAGTTATGCTTTTGGGCCACCAGTCGGCCCAGTAGTCTATTTTCGCCCGTGGAGCAATTTGGGCCCGAGTCGGTTTAGATTTTTTTTTTCTTTTCTTTTGCTCTGCCTATTTAAAGATTTTTAGAAAAACTTCTTTTCTTTTCTTTTTTTTGGAAACCCTTGCGGGATCCGCCCGTCGCCGCCGCCTCGGAAGTCGCCGCCACCGGCCGACATCATCGGAGTTCGCGTCGCCGCCGCTCGGACCTCCTCCGCACAGCCGCCTTGGCCAGTGCGCCACCGGGTCGCGGCCTCGCGTCGCCGGCTGCCTCCCGCACCATCCCGCGTGCCACCACCGGCCGCCCGCCGGTGCGCGACGCCGGCCATCACCGGAGCCGCCCCTCGCCTCCTACATGCCGACCACCACGCCGTCTCACACGGCCAAGCCCAAGCGCGCCTCGGAGCCGCCCCTCTCGCACGCCGCCTGTGCCGCCGGCGCCGCCTTCGCCTCCCCGGGCCGCCGCCGCCACCTTGTCGGGCGGCAACCCCCTCGCCGGAGTTGCCATGGTGAGCCGAGCTCCTCCCTCAACCGTTGGATCTAGATCTGACGGTCCTGAACAGATCTGGGTCCGATCAGATCTAGGGTTCCGGTTAACCGGGCTTTTGCCAGTTCTTCTTTGGTTAACCGCCAGTCTCCGGTTTATTTTTGTTGGGGAACGGGGCAGAAAACAACAGTTTTTCATGACCTACGCATCCCGAACCCAAGACCTATGCTATGACGATGCAAGTAACAGATGGAATTGGTCACATACCAGTATGTAGTCCGTTAAGCGGGAAACGTTATCGCGTGAACGTGGTTGATGTAGTCATACCGGCAATCCCCGATGCCGCGCAGATCCACGATGACTCCTGAGGCCACCCGGTCCTTGAAGACCGATGATGGGATTACGTCCCCGTCGGAACGTTGTCGGTGAAGAAGTCGCGACATGGCCTCAACGATGAAGGAGCACCACAAGTGTAGCGCCTCACGGGATTACACGCATAGGGTGTACCCGACGTTCCCTCCGTGCTCCGAACCAGAAGAGCAGCGGAAAGAAGATGGATTCGGATCCCGATTCCAGCAGCACGACGGCGTGCGTATGGTGGAGAAACCCCAACCAAGTGTAGACTCCAAACAAGGGGAGTCCACTCGAGGAGGGAGAAAGAGAGATAAGAGAGATCTGAGAAACTTGTCTCAAATCAAATTGTGTGAAGAAAAAAGGCACCCCACCCCTCCTTAGATAGGCCAAGGAGGGGTGCCACCCTCCCTCCCCTTCCCATGTGGGACTAAACCCTAGGGAGGGGGGGGGTTTGGTGCGACTAGGGGAGGTGGGCTCCCTCCCTTCGCGCCTTGGCCCAAGGGGGAGCTCCCTCCTTCCCCTAATGGGCCTCTTTAGGCCCATATGCCTTTTAATTCATTTTTAATTATATTTAATCATATTTTAATATTTAACTCTGTTAATTAAATAATAAAACATATTTAAACATTATTAAACATTATTTTGAACCTTTCGAAATATCCAGAACAACTTCCGGTTCCTCCCGGAACAAATCCGGTGTTCTCTCTTATTTCACCCGAATCAATCCTTATTGCGTCGAATACCCTTAAACGTGAGACCCTACGGTTCGGGAAACAACTGACATGGTCAGACACTTTCTGACCAATGACTATCATGTGGGATCTTGTTACAATCCTTGATGAGCCCCCGCGCTTCCATCAAATTAACTTCATCGTTTGAACCGTTAACGTTGAGTCCTGATCCCTTTGTCATACGGTACTTTGTTTGTCCGAGGTTTGATCGTCGGTATCCAATATACCTAGTTCATTCTCATTACCAACAAACATGTTTACTCGTTCCTGTGTTATTACAACCCCGTGACCTAGTCACATGATTGCGCAATCTTTATGATGTAATATCACTGAGTGGGCCCAGAGTACCTATCCGTCACTCGGATGGACAAATCCCGTTTTGATCTATTTGCATACTCATCAACATATCTACTTCGGAATACCCAAGATACACCTTTATGTTTACCATGTTTCATTGTAACGGTTAATGCACTCAAACCATCCTGGTAGATAGCAATTATGTATGATCATCACGGTCTTAAGGATTGGGTCACTACGTTTATAGTTATCGCGATGTTGAATTATGTGAGTGGATCACATTGCAACACTTCTGGTGGGTGTGTCCATCATGTCATTCTCCCAATGACATGACCCCATTGTCAATAGAATGTTCACATCTCATGATCAGGAAACCTTGATCATCAATTGCCCAATGGACTAGTTTACTAGAGTTAACTAGGGACCTGGTTGTTTGTATACCACACGTGTATTAATGTTTCCGCTTAATACAGTTATAGCACAGTATAAAACTTATTATGAACTAATGGAATACGCCAATAAACATATTTTATTTGCCTCTAGGGCACATTCCAAACAGTCTCCCACTTGCACTAGAGTACAAATAATCTAGTTGCATTTTTCTGTGGATCATAACTCCATATCATGTATATGGTTATAGATCCTGCTTGCTTGTGGAAAAGGTTGTATCAACGGTCTGGGTACCATTCAGATCCGTATGTCTTTTGCAAATCATTAATGTCACCTAGTTTGACATTACTTCATTATCCATTATAATGATGAGGTATATATATATTCGGCGGTAGAGTGAGACTTCGTTTGTTTGTGTTTCAGCAATCACATCGGGTGGGTCACGCGGACTTTCCCATAGTCATACACACTGAAACTCACTCAGTCAAAAGTCGAACTTCTTAAGCCAGAATATAACTCTTGCCAGTTCTAAAGTAGCCATATCATTGTAGATTTAATCCTTAGTGCATTGTATGCAACTTTGATGTCTAACCATGTTTCTTTCAACTTAGGCATTTTTTTGAAGCTTTTATGACAGTAGGGGCACCCCCCTACTGTCCTTTTTATATTAATTCAAAAACAAAGAATCAATACAATGGAGGAGAGGGAGTTACATGATGGGGTGGGGAGAGGGGGGGAGTGGGGATGGAGACTAGACAACTAAGGTGTAGTCAGAAAGCTTCAAAAAAAGGTTACAAAGAGGTAACAAAGTTAGTAATAAAAGGTAGCAGAGCTTATTTATTCCTGTGTTTGAGGAGACTGAAGTCAGATTTGAACCTGAGGAGCCAGGAGTCCACCGTCGGCCTGATGTCTTTGAAATGGTTGTTATTTCTTTCCTTCCACAGCCCCCAAGCTCCAACCATGAAAACCTCCAGGAACATAGGTTTGGTCCACCCCTCCCTTCCCACATGGATGATTTCCAGCCTATTACCATCCATGGGCCAAGTCATCCCCAACAGGGCCCAGCATTGTCGACTGAATGGGCAGGTGAAGAACAGATGTTCAACAGTTTCTTCAGGGGGGAAGTACAGAGGAGGCAACCATAGTTATTGTCTTGCAAGATCATGGTTATCCTCCTGAGCATATTATGTGTGTTCAACATATCAGATAAAAGCAGCCAAGCAAACACCTTCCATTTGTTAGTGCAGGAGGATTTCCAAATCCATCGGAAAGTCATATCAGCAACCTCATCCCTGAAACAGAACCTGTAAAAAGCGCTGGAAGAAAATCTACCATCCTTCCAGATGGTAACCCAGGATTCATTCACGCCAGCCGTCATCCGAACCTCAGCGGCATCAGTCTGTAGACGCCTCAATTCCTGCATCGCTTGGACAGACAGTGGAAGATGAAAGTTGGCCCCAATTGAAGCAGCAGTCAGCAAACTCTAGACAGAAACATCTTCATCTTTGTCGTATGAGAACAGGCGTGGGAGGTCATCCGCTAGCGATGGGGATAGCCAATGATCCTTCCAGAACAGTACGGAGCTACCATCTCCAACCTTCACCGTCGTGATCGACCTGTAAACCGGCGCCAGGTGAATAACATCCCGCCACCAGAACGAGCCACAGGGACCTGCCGCATGGGGCACTCCACCGGGGTAATGCGGAGTCCAAACCAGATGCACCCACGGCACATCATCTTTATTGTAGAATTTGTGGAGCTGCTTGAGGAGCAGGGCCTGATTCTGGCATTTCAGGTCTATCACACCGAGCCCTCCTTTAGCTTTGGGACGGCAGACCAACTCCCAAGCAACAGGCGAGGACGCTCGGGTATTTAGGTCATCGTTTTTGGCCCAGAGGCATCGACGACGCAACTTATCCAGATGTTCGATCAGCTTGGGTGGCAGTTTAACGGAGCACATGGCGTAAATGGACAGAGATGTGATCACCGAGTTTACCAGGGTGAGTTTTGATCCATAGTCCAGTAGTGACGCCACCGTAGACAGCCTCCTCTCCACAGACGTGATCATTGGCATGAAATCCGCCATAGTCGGTTTTGCCGTCCCCATGGGCAACCCAAGGTACGTGAACGGCATGCACCCAACAGCGCAGCCAAGCAACCGGGCTAGGGAATCGGTTGTGTCGGCCGGCACATTGATAGGCACCAACGTCGACTTGGAAAAGTTAATCCTCAGTCCGACAGTTGTCGCGTAATCTTGGAGGGTTTGTTTTTTCCTGAAGACCTGCTCGCGGTCAGCAGGCAACACCAGAATGGTGTCGTCAACGTACTGTAGGACCGGAAATTCCCCAGGGGCAGCGATGGGCGGCCGTAAATCTCCCGAGCGCATCTGATCATTGATCTCTGCCTGTAGTAGGTCAGCGGCAAGGACGAACAGTAGAGGCGACAACGGATCACCCTGCCGGACCCCACGACGGCATTTGAATTGACGCCCAGGAGCCCCGTTGAGCAGGATTGATGATTTGGCCGACGAGAAGATAGTCTCCATCCAGCCCAACCATCTGGAGCAAAAACCCATGCACCGCATGATTTCAATCATGGGTTTATGTTCGATCGTGTCGAAGGCCTTAGCAAAGTCGAGTTTCAGTACCACAACTGGCTCCCCTGAGTTTTTGCATTGGTGCAGGAATTCAAAGGCCCAACCTAGGAAATCTTGGATCGACCTCCCCTTCAAGAAACCATACTGGTTGTCGTGCACTAGCCGAAGAATAATCTCTTGCAATCTGTTCGCCAAGAGTTTGGTTATGATCTTCAGACAACAGTTAAGTAGAGTGATGGGTCTGTAGTCATTGGCAGTTTCCGGCGAGTTAGATTTCGGAATCAGCGTGATGAGTCCACTGTTGAGGCTCTCGAGATCAAGAACCCCAGCATGAAAGTCCTCGCACAACTTGTAAAAGTCGTGCTTAATGATGTGCGAGCAAGCTTTCAAAAAACCCCAACTGAATCCATCTGGCCCTGGCGCCCTGTCAGACGACATCTTCCTGACCACCTCATCGATCTCTGTATGTGTAAAGGGTGCTGATAGTACATCCAGGCCATCAACCTTTCTGATTAGACGGTGTAGGTCAAGCACTATATCCACCTCATTAGAGGAGCCCAATCTCTCCTTATAAGTTTGGTATAGGAGAACCTCTTTCCCAAGATGATCCGAGATCACAGATCCATCCTGAGCAGTGAGAGTGGCAATGGAGTTCCTACGAAATCTCTCGGTGGCAACTCGATGGAAGAACTTAGTATTTCCATCGCCAAACTTGAAGTATCTAACAGTGCACCTTAGGCATTTATTAGTATGATATCTCAAATTTTCAGGTTAGTGTCACAACTTGAACCAGCATAACATTTATGGTCAAGTCCACTATCCTTTACAAATTAGAGATATATCCTCAGTTCTCCCCAGATACTGAAGGATAAACTTAACTCTTTGTTCAATGATTTACTCATAAATCATATCACAACATGTTCTTCTTACTAAGAACTTGGGTCACATTACGTCGAGTACAAAACTTTGGTTTTTATATGAAAGAACCTATGACAGAGGCATAGAGGATGTAGCACATCCATTTCTTTCATTTAACCATCATTTTACCATTGTTCTTGTACTGAGATTAACTCGATACTTCTCTTGGATATACAAGTAAGAACTACCTTCTTGACTTGTCCCATTCTGAACTTCTTCAGAATCTTATCCAGGAAAGTATTCCGACTCAATGATATTAAACGCGTTAATCTATCTTAATAGATTTTCAATGCTTAACTTCATTCATGAAAGATTTTCAATAATCATTAATACCAACTACATCATTCACCATATGTTATATATGAGAATGTTGTCACGCTCCCACTCAAATATGTCAGCCACATATAAGACTAGGATAACATCCATATAGCTCCCACTCAAATATGTCACCCACATATTAAGTTCAGGATAATACTCCCATAGCTCCCACTCAAAATATGTCGTCCACATATTAGGTTTAGGATACTATTCAGCTCCCACTCAGTTTCCTGCAAATGCATGTTTCCTCGATATTTTGTCTAAGTCCAAAATCCTTTGATCATCCATCAAATCGAGAATTACGGTTACGACACACTATCATCCATATGTTTTCAAAACCCTTCTCGTTGTACCAATTACAGCCCTTCTTCAAATGCAGGATTTGAGGAAATCACGGTATTGATAACAATTTGGATCAATCGTAGTGATAATCGTATTGACTCAAGCATCGCTACTATTGTAGTCAACCTTTTGAATTTGTCAGAAACATCCTTCCTGACAAATCGATCTTGATGTCTTCCTTTGATGTTCACATTTATTCCTTATAACCTTGAAGTTATTGAGAATATCAAGTAACCTCTTTACTCAATAAGATTCATGTAATCATAAATGTAACTCAATATAGGATTCCATGACTCATAGTCATTTCTCGTACTTAGGTTCACCATCGCTTCTTCGTAGTTCGTAGGTATGTATTTTTCTATTAACTTGACAAGTGACTCATGAATATTACTTTACACAAGGGCAAATATGTATTCTTGAATCCTACTTTGTTCAGTAAAAGTTTCAACCGAAACACCATAATCATTATCATCATTTTCTCCTCTAATTGTAGAACTTTGGTTTCAGAACACATTTCGTTGCGCTACTCTGACATCTGGAGTCAAGGTCAATTACCTTGTTTGAACTTTCACTTTTCTTCCATTAACACATTCATCAAGAACACTTCTTGACAAACACCAAACTTAGCAACACAAGTTTTGCTCTTTGGTCCTAGTTGCGGAAGATGCATCCATAGTTGACTAAGGATACACTACAAAGATAATTTACCACATAAATTATTTTCCTAGAAACCATGACACACCATAACTTATATAGTGTTGGTTTCCACGAACTGAGATGGTTCCCTATACTGAAGTGAGTGTTTTCTTATTAAATTAATAACTCTAAACAATAATAACGTAACTCGGGAAGAGATAACTTATACCATAAGCTATCCAATAGAGTATGATTACAATGTTTAGGCACATCAACAATATTGAAGTGTTCCAAGCATTGTAATTTGTGGAACAACTTTCACACAAGTCCGTATGCCGAAGGCTAACTCAAAACATTTGTCTCTTTGATCAAATCGTAGAGAGTTGTTTTTCTCGTTAATTTAGTACCCGTCTTCATTCTGAAATCCCTTTGATCACATCAAACTATCCCAGACTCATGTTTCATTAGTGAATACACATATTCATCTAAGTGCACATCTGAAGTTTACGAAATAATGAAATTCACTACATGCTAAAATATGATACCTCACTATGTATTATATGCAACAGTCATCGCAAACTCTGTTTTACCAGAATGCGAGGTTTCAGTCATCTCACCTAAAGAGGCATGGTTTGCATGTGTCAAGAGATCAAGTATCTCAAGACTTCATCAAACCAATCATGACTTAAACGGTAGTGTCATTACTAAGTTTGGATAATTCTTGGCATTACAATATTTCTTATAAATGATCAAACTAGTACCATCAATATAAGAATAACTCATTCATAAACGTAATGTGACCATAAAAGATATCATTCATAAAAGGAGAACAACTGACTTGTTTCTCACTAATATGAATAATTGTCTTCGTGAGATGCAAGACACACTAATAAGGTTCACACTCAAACGATCATAAATTTATTCATATACTAATCAAATGATAGATGTAGAGGGAGAGTGTTGTCGACCATCAACTATCTTGATTACCGTCAGCACAAATTGTCACCTCATCCCTTCCAAGCCACTCTTTAAGAAGTGAGTTCAAGCATCAAATACTTAATCAACCACAATCAGTGTTTTGTGGGGAAAGACATTTATAACTCGTGTATCAAATATACTTTCTCCTTCAATGACTATTCCTGCATTGGTTCTACCTTTAAAGTTCACAACTTTAACCATGACATCATGACGGGTGAACGATTCTCCTTCATGACATAGTCTAGACGCGGTCTTTGTAACTGGGAGGAAGCGGATGCAACTCCCCAGTTATCGCAAAGTAACCAGTCATTCTGTAGTCCAAGTTGTACACAACGTGTTCATGTATCTTATACATTTTCCAAGTGACTTTCTCAGCAGGTTGTTTCTTCCACCATGGTTGAAAGAAACCCCGTCCATATACTCATATTCCATTACTCTGATTTGTGACTTAGTGCTTTTAAGATCACCTAGCACGTCATACGTGTTGGTGTCTTAATCATGCATTCACAATTCAGGTTCCATAGAATGAAGTATGGTGTATCGGACAGCCATTGCATAAGAGACGATGAATACGATACTCATCATCATCTTCCTCAATTACGGAGTTATCCAGTGTATCTCCTAGCAATTCTCGTATTATGTTTTAACAAGTAATTAGTAATGAGTATGTCTCTACATCACACTAAAGAGCCATGGTTATAAACATTGGTTATGACATTATATACAATGATATTTGCTAAGACATGAAGATTAAGTTCATAATAGGAGTTCATGTTTTAAACAATTCTAGAACTCCCACTCAGACAAACATCCCTCATAGTTTATTCTAAGTGATTACACAATCCTTGAGAACTATACCTCCCCCGTGTGACACGACCATTCGTATATTCTCAAGGTAGGACATCATGCCAATCACAACATCCATTGGACTCATGCTCGATATTTCGATCACTGTGTCCTGAGGCCATATCTGCATATGCCAGGCTCGCCACAATAACCTTAGTGATTATATGCCGCGTATGCAAGGCCATGTTTCTGGACATGCTAGGCTTGCCCCACCCATCTCATTTGAACGCTAATATGTTTGACACTCGTGTGACACGCGATGCCACCATAATGGAGATCTTTCCAGATGGTGCTTCACTGAGGAAGGACACTTTGTTGGATTAGTGAGGGATCATCCTATAATGCTACCGTCGTATATCTAATACAAGCAAAACAGGATGCTATAGTATAAATCATACTAACTATGATGCCCACCTGCAAATTAAAGTTTAGACGCCTCTACTTTATCTTTTGCAAGTTTTACGTGGCTGATAGGGCTTTCGAGATAGAACCGTTACTATGCCTACAAACATACAACCACAACACCAATCCCGCAATTGTATCTATTACACCCCTGTCGGGGCCCTCCATTGCAAACATCTTCGCATCGCTAATGTTAGAGAGACAGACACCCCCAACCACTTATATGGTACATGCCATATGTCAAGCGTGGAACCAGTCTCGCGTAAACGCGTTAGGTCGGTCTGGGCTGCTTCATCAGGACATTGCCGCAATGCTAAACGAGTACACGTGAGAGGGTAACAATTGGAGAATTGATGCCCACATACTAGATGTGTTCTATCCGTACAATACATCTACGCATAGCCTTGCTCATGATACCACTGTTGGGACACAAAACATGTGCTTGAGCCATGGGACATTCTTCACCCCAGTGCATCTCCTCACAATAGGGACATCCATCTTGGTGTCCTTCATAGGAGTGTCCTACTTCCCCGAAAATTTTGCAAGCACGGGGCCTTTTAAGGTTTACCGCCCTTTGCATCGGGGTGACGAGGCGGGATCCCAAAAAAATCTCTGTAAATTCCTTCCAAGTAATATCCCTCTTTGATTCGTTAATCACCTGATGCATTGTCCACCAAGTAGCAGCCTCTTCTACAAAGTGCTTGACAGCATAGCGGACCATGTCCTCACTTCCAACCTTGTTAAGCTCCATGTGTTCCTCCATATGATGAATCCATTATTCCACCTTCAGTCTAGTCATCGCCTAGGAAAAGGCGAGTCTTACTACATACTCCATCTATTGAGCCCAAACGACAAGGGTTAGGGAAAACTAGTATAAGGACATGAAGAAAATCTAAAGATAGTACCAAGCACAAGCACACAGACAAGAATAAGGCAAAATACTTACATTCAAACAACATTACATAACATCAATCAAAAAAATCACAAAATTCACACCACACAAACAACACCTAAAGTAAGGTCATATGTGCAAGACATACGATCTCATCATGCTATGCGCAATTCGTTAAACTAACTTCACCTAAAATTGGTTGTCTGAATCTAAGCTTCATCCTTCTCAGCTAAGCTGATCTTTAAAATCCTCTCGTAGTGTCAAAACTTTTTGAACCCCATAGGATACTCCTTCTAGTAGTGGTAAATCCAATTGATCCACAAGGTTGATGATGTATTTCTCAAAAGTCATGTCTTTAGGGGCACAAACAACTAGGATGGTCATTTACATTAGGACAGTAAAACTGGGCATCATCCCAGCCTTCTCATGCCCTCAACATTTGTGGTCGTTTGATTTCATGTACTGACTGTTCCTGGCCATTAGATCTTCCTTTAACTTGTTTTTTTTCGCAGGATGAGCTGGCTGTCCTAAAGAGTAGCTATTCCCGTAGCTTTTTTGGAACACTGTGATTAACTGGGCTGAAATTTGGTAATCTGGCCCATTTCCCTTCCCGACTCATGGATGAAAGTCTCTCCACCTCGCGACTCCTCCTCTCCCTGTCTCAAGAAAAAAAGACTCCTCCTCTCCCCGACCTTTTCCTCTTCTGCCCGAGCCATGAGGGGTGCTGACCTAAGGAGGGGATCGCACCTGCTTGGTCACCGGCGGGGCTTGCGCCCGGGCCTGGTGCCGAGGTGAGCCGTGAGTGAAGGATCCGGGGCTGGAGGTTGCCTGTGCGAAGGCTTCGCCGACAGGAACAGACGGATCGCGGTCGATGCCGGGGACACTGACAAAGCCGATTTTGTGGCTGGCGGCGCAAACAGGGCCGGCTTGGCCGGGCATGAAACAGCAGCCGCGAGCCCGCGACCACCTCGGGCGGAGGCGAGGGGGGCTTCTGGTTGCGCCAGCAACGAGGCTTGGCTTGGGGGGACGCAGCTAAGATGTCGAGATGCATCCTGTTGTCGAGCGTGTCATGGGTCTGAGCACTGTCGTCGAAGGGGAGAGTGCAAATTTATGGAAAGCGCCGCGAGACCTAACACAAACGAGAGAGCAGATTTGTTGGAGGGGGGTAAATATAATTATACTTATTGCTGAATTTGTTTTCTGAAATTAGTAGCAGCATATTACAACGACTTTGTATGTTTCTCCCCCTTTTGCATTGTAGGTGTATTGTACTAGGAAGGAGAAGATCGTCTCCGGCCTGCTGAACCCCTTCACGCACCTCAACACCACCAAGGAGCAGATTGCCAAGGAAGGCTACACCATCCTGATCCAGCCAGATGGAGTCCGTGGCACCCTTGTTCACCAGGGACACCATCAAGAGGTTTGTCATGTACTTATTATCGAGTGTCCGCTCATTTTGTGTGGTTGTTTCTTGTTGGCAGGTTCATCCGTTTCTTGAACATGCCAGAGGTCATGGCGTAGGTGACAACCATCGAGTTTGAGATATTGTAGCTTGAGGATGCTATCAATGATACGTCCAAAATGCATCACTATTTTATATCGTAATTCATCCTTATTCATTGACATATTTCACATTACGATGATGTTCTTATGTTGTTTTGGCTTATTTTACACAATTTGCAACTTTCCAGTGCCAAAGCAGCAGACGCAGGATTCAGCGGTAAAAAGTGGACGCTGAGTTGGTGAAGAAAAATACCTCCAAATTACCTAAAAATCGACGGAGGATATTTTCCAAAAGATTAACGAAGACACACCGCAGAGGAGCCAGAGGGGGGCTACGGGGGCCCCAGGCGGTCACCTGGTGCGGCCCAACCCCTGGCCGCGCCGGGAGGGAGCCTGGAGCCCTGGGGCCACTCCCGGCTCCCCCTCTGGCCTATATACTCCTCATTACGCGAAAACCCTAAAAAAAGAAGCTTTCACGGAGTTCCACCGCCGCTCCGTGGCGGAAACCTACGGAGAAGAAAAGGGCTCTCCGGCTGGCAGATTCCGCCGAGGAGATCACCTCCCGGAAGGGAGATCATCGCCATTGTCATCACCATCGTCACGGGCATCATCGAGATCATCATCAACATCATCCCCAACATCAGCACCATCTCCACCACCAACCAATCTCACCTCACAAGTTTATCTTGTGTTGTAATCCGTACTATATATCCTCTCTACTCTATCGGTGTTGATTACTACTTTGTGGTGAATGCTATTGAGTTTTGTTGGAGAAATATCATTATGTACATATTGTTTATCATATATTTATCACCTCTGATCATGATCTCTTTTATGTCTTGTGAATAGTTACTTTAGTTAGTGAGGAAATGGGAGAAGTCTAGTTGTTAGTAGTCATATGAGGTTGAAGTAATTTGTGTTGTTTGATATTTAAGTTGTGTTGTTATTTTCCAAGTGGTGTTGTGTGAGTCGAACACTCAACACTTCGCCTTATTAAGGACCTAGGGGGATACATTGTGTATAAAGAATGCTTATGGTGGGTTGCCGGAGTGACAGAAACCTGAACCCTAGTTTGCACACTTTTGCACAAGGGAATAATGGATCCTTGATCTTATTGCTGTGGTTAGGCTTTACCTTAATTTCTATCTTGTATTTGCGAATGCTTGCAATATGTTTAATCATCCGAGTGCACTTATCTTAGTCGAGAAGGTGTGCTAGCATAGATCTCCCCACTCAACACTTATCAGCACAACACTTATTATCGATACGGAGTATGGCGAAAACACGTGACTACCTCTCCATGTGTCCTCAAGAACGCTTTAATCTTTATAAGTTCAGTTGCCAGGCTTATACTTTGCTCAAAAGGATTGGGCCACTTGCTTCTCCTCAGCGTTATTTACTTTGCTTGCTTTTATCTTATTGTCGCTTATATCGATAACCCCTAAAAAGTTATCTTTAAGTGCTTGCAGCTATTCCTTGTCCAAAATCACCTATCAATACCTTTCGCTCCTCGTTGGGTTCGACACTCTTACTTATCGAAAACGCTGCAACAGATCCCTTTATGTTGAGGACATCAAGTAACGTTTTCTGGTGCCGTTGTCGGGGAGCATAGCATTATTGGTAAGTGAAGCTGGTAAGGAAATAATTACATTGTTTTTTTTTATTTTGCTATTGCTGCTCTTTGCCCGTATGGAAAACCTAGCTATTGGATCATTGCTTACGGGGAAACACCCCACATCTGTGGTGGTTCTTCCTCCCCCTACTGAAATGGTGCCTTATAAAGTACCATCTGGTATTATCGATTGTGTTTTGGCTAATCGTTATGCAGGAGACAGACATCCCAGTGAACACGTGCTATATTTATCACAACTATGTTCACTATTTAAGCTTGCAGGTGTATCAATGGAGTTTGTCATGAAGAAATTGTTCTCCGTATCGCTTCTCTATAAAGCTTCAGATTGGTATAAGCTTCTCAATAACTCTCATTTGCTTGATTGGCAAGAGCTTATGTCTCTCTTTTATACCAAGTTTTATCCTCTTCATGAAATTCATCGAGACATGAACTCTATCTATAAATTTAGGTCTCGTGACGGAGAAAGCATCGCTCAAGCTTGGGGAGATTGAAATCTCTAATGCTCAAATGTCCTATTCATGAGCTCCCCAAGAAAACTATTCTTACAAATTTTTATGCTAGACTTTCTCGTCAGGACAAGGAGATGCTGGATGCCTCCTCTAGTGGGGTATTTCAGACGAAAAGTGTTAAAGAAAGATGGGATCGTCTTGAAAGGATCCAGAAGAATACCGAGGATTGGGAAATAGATAAAGGTATTGAATCCACTATAAATTATGAGCACGATTATATAGAGAACTATGTGAAAACTGGTTACTTTAATACCTTTTGCTCTAAGATTAGTCTTGATTTCCATCTGATGATTGATTTTTGTAAGTACTTTTCCTCTCATATTGATTCTTCTAAGAAGAAGAAGGATCAACACCATAAACCCTTCAAAGAATTACCTATTGATATTCATGTTGCTGACCCTATTTTGCCTGCAGTTATATATGAAAAGACCCCTTTTCCCGTAAGAATAAGAGAGCACTCTTTTGTGACAGGCATAATGAATAAAAGTGAGAGAAGAATTGATGAGCCTGAGGACCAAATCAAGGTAGATCCTCAAGTTGCATTGGTTAAGGATCTTCTTACTAATTATGCTTTAGATTCCAATATAAATTTTTGTGTTGTTTCCACTAACCTTGTCACAAGCAAGAATAAAGGCCCAATTTCAGGTACTCCAGTAGTACCTGTTAAAATAGGAGATCACAATTATTATGGGCTATGCGATTTGGGATCGAGTGCTGTAACACCCTCAGTATCAGGCATCAGGAAAACTTTTGTTAATATTAAACCTCTGTGATTAGCCAGTCTGTAATCACCTTTGATCATGCCTTGTTCATCTTTGAATTCAAACAAACCCAAAATGCCTTTGAATGAATATTAAAAATGGGTGACAATAAAATCTTTCCCAAAAATCTTGGAACCACTTTTATAAAATCCCAAATAATCATTGGACCATGGCAATGTGGTCATGGGTATTTATTGTGCCATGGAAAATTTTTAGACAAATAATAACAGTGCTAAAACAACACTATGTGCCAATTGCTTAATGAAAATAAATATCTAAAGAGTTTAGAAAAACCCTAAACTTTTTGTGGCACTCTAGGTATATGCTCTACTAATTATGGAACAATAATTGTATTATACAAAAATGCCTAAGCCATTTAAATAAATGCTAACAGAATTTTAAAGAAAAAGAAAAGAACAAAAATGGGACACCGACTATTTGTCGCACGGGGGAAAGCCCAGTGATCTGGCCCACCCGGGCCCTTTCCTTTTTCCCCCATCTTCTTCCTGCTCCTCTGGCCGTGGCGACCGTGGCGTTGTCGCAGGACCACCTCGCGACCTCCTGCGTCGCTACAGGACCCGACATCGACAAATATCCCCCCGGGATTTGTGGATCGGGATCCCGCTCGGACCTCACTCCATTCCCCCACCCTGCGCTCGATTCCGTCGTCTCCCTCGCGCTGCCCGAGCCGCCATGGATGCGCCGGCGTGAGCTCACGCGGCCACCGGCCACCTCCAACCCGGCCGTCTTGCCCAGGAGCTCCGCCGTGGACTTCCTCGTCTCCATGCGCCGTCAATTGGAGCCGGGACGCTGCCAGCTCGCCGCCCGGGTCATCTTCTCTGGCCACAGCCGCCGGTGATCCACCTCAAATTCCGGCCGGTCTGCACTGCTAAGCTTTCCAACGGGCCCTCTTGCGCCTCCAGGGTGGGCAGTCGGTCATTTCCCCTCCCAACGCATTCGAATTCGTGCTCCGGTTGATGTTCCCCCGCCATACCATGCTCTGGCCGCCGCGGCTAAGCTCGTCGTCGTGGCCACAGGCTGCCTCAGCTCGCGGGTTTTGCACGCATCGATGCGCATGGTCACCAGCTCCCCAACTCCCCTAGCCGCGTCCAAATCGCCCCCCCCTAGCATGCACGAGGTCGCCGACCATGGCGCTGCTGTGGTCGCCGGCGTTCCCGGCTGGGCTAACCTCCAGCGGGCAAGCCCACTGCCCAGTGGGGCCGGCCATATTTAAATAGGGGTAACGCCCTATTAGTTAGTGTTAACCCCCCTGTTAAAAAGAATTAAGTTTAATCCCCCCTTTGTTACATTGACAGGTGGGCCCTGGCTATTAGATAAATAAATTTGTTTAATTTAGTTAGTCTCACTGACTGTTGGGCCCCACTGGTAAGTGTTTAATTAAAATGCAATTAATAAAATTAGTGTATGACATGTGGGCCCAGCCCCTAAATAATCTTCAGATTAATTAGACCAGTTAATTAAACCCTGTGCCTATGACAGGTGGGCCATGCCGTGTTTTAATTAGTTAAATGATTTGTTAGGGTAATTAGACTATGACATGTGGGACTCCCACTATTATTAGGTTACATTAACTTAATTTATTAAACGTGTGGCTGACCAGTGGGACCCACTGGTCAATATATTTAAAATTGAATATTAATTAAATTAAGTAAATAATAAATAGAAAATGATTTAAATGATTTAAAAATGAATTAAACTTGTTAAATTAATATCTTTTAATCCGTATACCGGATCAAAGAACTTTATACATGAAAATTGATCAGAAAAATATAACGAATATGAATACGCTATCCGTATACCAACCACACCCCTCTAACACAACGAACACCGACATCCCCCCTCCGGGCTGTTTGTCGATAATTCCCGGTGCCGGTAAAAACCTGCCGGATGAATTTATTCCGAACACGAAAGTTGTCCGGAATGGTTCAACTAACACGGATACACCCCCCCTTTTCTTTGTCGGATGACCACGACACCTCCGGCATGAACCCTTCCCCCTCCGGACACCCTGTCCGGTAATCACCCGGAGCCAGTAGTTCATCCCCGGATGAATTCCCGCTTCGAGCAACGTGCTTTGCACTACGTTAGAACACCGTTAACTTTGCATACGTCATGCCATGTATTTGTTTGCTATGATTACTTTGTATTTACTGTGTTTATCCCCTTTATTCTCCGGTAGACCCTGCTGCTACCGCCGACTACACTACTGCCGGGTACGCCTACTTCGTCGACAACCCTGCCCCTACCGTTGAGCTTCCAGGCAAGGAGAGCCATTCTCTTCCCCAGATATCGCCTATCTTTCCGTACATTTCTTGCACTAGGCATTTTCACTACTGCTGCTACGATTACAATCCTATTCAATTGCATAGCGTGTTTTTGTCGCCCCTTTATGTACCTTCCTTATCCTATGCTGCCTATTATATTTATGCATATATTCAGCAGTGAGCCCTGCGCATTCTTAGCTAGGATTAGATAGTGGGCCGTGATCGCTCTGGGAGTGAACACGGATACAATATATACAACTTCACAGGTACGGTACAATGCAGACACCGCCTAAGGCCCCCTAGCTCGTGTAACAACCCAGATTTCACAAAAATTAAAAATTTTGTTTTCGGTGTAAATTGTCTGATTGCCTGATTTGTTTGCGGTGTTTGCATCCCCGATTTATCGATCGGCGATTATTTTAACCCCTCTTATCTCGTATCGGACGGAGACCGACCTTGCCACCCTGACACTCGACCTTTGCGACACCGGGTTTCACCCGATCACCGTCGCGGAACCACACGAGACCAGCCGCAGCCAACGGAACGAAAAACCCCGTTTAATAATTAAACGGGTTATTTTTATGGGGCACCGAAAAATGTTGTCAGAATGTCACCGCAGTGAGGTACGATCGAAGAGCTCGACGCGCTAAGCGCGTGGTTCGAGATATCATCGGAATCGGAGTCCGTATGCACCTTCGGCGGTCACGAACGCGATCACCGGACACGCGAGAGGGGTACCGAGGGCGTTTGCGTCAACTGGCAAGCCAATCTGCCTATATAAAGACCAACCCACTCCCCTAGGACAATTAGGGTTTACCCCATGGAAATTTTGCAGCCACCCCCCTGATCTGGCTCAGATCTGACCAAAACACCCCAAAAATCCTGAAACCCTAGCTCCCAGGCATCCAGGACCGTCAGATCTGAGATTCGACGGCCTCGGGCCACGTGGCCTTCTCCCACCTCCAGCCAGCCTCCACCACGCCCCGGGCCGCGCGGGCCCGATCCTCCGCCGCCGGGCCCGATCTGGGCTGGCCAGCCCGAGGAACCACGCACGTCCGAGCTCCTCCCCACGGCCATGGCCGCCGCCGCTCCCCGCGCTGCTCCGGCGAGGCCACGGCGAGCCGCCGCGCCGCCCCGGTCTCCTCCTCCTCCCCGCGCCCCTCTCCTTCTCCTCCTCCTCTCCCTAACGCCCTCCCTCTTCTTCTTCCTTGCAGCAGCCCGCCATGGCCATGGCTAGCCGAGCTCGAGCTCGAGCCCGCCCTCCACCGGCAAGGTCCGGCGAGATCCGGGTCGGATCCGGCTGCCCCGGCCTCTCCTCCGCCGATCCCAGCCATCCCAAGTCGCCCCGTGCCCTCTCCAGCCCTCCACGGCCGCCGGAAGCCACCTCCAGCCCGCCATGAACTCGTGCAGCCCGAGCTCCCCCACGCCCTGTAAAATTCTGAGTCCCAGATTTTCTACTCCGAGTACCTTTTTTGTAATGCGATTTCCCGTTGACTCGTAGGTCGGAACGAAGTGATTCTTTTTTTGTTTTGTTTTGCTCTCTGTGCTCTAGCATCCATATTTTGTGAGCATTCTGTTTTGATCTCATCTTGATTATGCAATTGTGTGCTAAAGTTGGCATCAGGCCGTTAAACTGCTACAATTCCTGTTATTGAGCTGCTGTTATTATTTTGTTGCAACTTTACATGATGATTGTAAGAAATCCATGAGGCCTATTGCTTGATTCCTTTTGCGTTGCGTTAAGAAATGTTTCTACTTCAGTTCCATGCATTCACATGCCATATTTGCCTGCTGCATCATATTTATATCTTGCTCCAAAGTAGCTATCTTGATGTTATTGTGCTGCTATTGCTGAAACTGTTATTTTGTTGCAACTTCGGATGATGATTGCTTCGCAACCGTTCATCGGAATTGAGTGATTCCAATTGCATATTGTTAAGCATCATGTCTACTTTCATCCCATGTATTGCTATGTCATGTTGCTGCACTTATGCATATAGATTTACCCCTGTTTATACAGCATGTGTGCATAAATTGTTTTGCTCGTATCTTTTTAACCGTAACTCCGTTTGGGGTGTTCTTTATATGTAACTATTAGTTTTTCGTGTTCTTTGTGTTTATGCTATTGTTTGATGTTGTTAACCAACCTAAAATATGGTTTAGGACAGAACAGTACCAAATCTTTTATTCATCGTGCGACACTTAGTGTTATGCCATGTATAGGATTGTGCCTCACTTAAATTGTCTAGCATAGATAGTTTACTTTGTGCTTCACCTCTTGACTTGTTTGTGTGCTATGCCATGCTTGCTTGAGTTGCCATGTTAATAACCGTTGTTTGGTCACCTGTAGCTAAGCAACTTGAACCACCGTAAACGTGCGGTATCGTCGTGTGTGACGAGTACTCCACTTAAATCGTTAGTAACTGCTCTCGACGGTGGGTGCGATGTTTCGTGTTACTTCTTGTTGATGCTTGCTCTTGTATTGCTCCGTAGTAATAGTAGTGCACCGTTGATTGTTTTCCAGTGTTTACTTCTTTTGTGCTCCCGCGGGTACCTCTCGGAGACGATGCGAGCTTGCGATCGACTACACCTTCGGAACCCGACTTATCAACAGGCAAGGACTTGCATTAATTATGATCCATTCTATTTCAACCAGCGGTTTGCATGCTAGTATAGGTTAGGTTCGATGTTTGATCCTACCACATGTTTACAGCCTCTTTTAAACCGATACAGCCATGTCCCTTCCCAGCAAACCTTGTACTGCTATGTTACTTTTGCTCGTTGCTCAGCCCCTGCTTAGTATGCATGCTTAGGATGCTACGATGTTACCCTGTTACTCTTTGGGTTGGGATATCACCTGATTATTATATTATTGCTGATGATATGATTATTATTATATTGTTGACTATATTCGACGAAGGATGGAAGGTCTAGGCTATCCCGCCCCGACGCTTTGTTCCATTCGAGTCACCTAGGCCCCGAGTTTCGGGTATTGGTTTTAAGACTGAGCGTGCCTAACCGCGTGTGGGATTTTATGGGGTCCCCTTCTCTTACCTACCTAGCTTCAAACATTTCTAGTGGTGGCCCAAGCTGATTTACCATTTGAAACCGTGTGTGTGCTGGTCAGCTGCTAGTTGTTTTCAAACCAAACCAGGGCCAGGAGGACATAGTTTCTTGGCTGGCCCAACTAGACCGGCTGAGGACCCGGTTATCCCAATGTGCGATGAACCGGCAATCCAAACCTGGAGTCATACGGTAGAGAACAGATCGAGAGCGCGGACGGCTCCTGAGCTGGGTGTCGTCTCACCGGGGGCCACCCGGATTTGTTCGTTGTTAGCTAGAGGGACCTGTCGTTTCGGATCTCTTGGAACTAAATCATAAAATGGTTGCCTATGATGGGTAGCAACTGAGAGTGATGGACGTGCGTGCGGAGCCTTGTAATGGGCAGTTGGTACACCCCTGCAGGGTTAAATCTTTTCGAGAAGTCGTGTCCACGGTTATGGACGACTTGAGACCTACTCCTTGTTCATAGACAACAACAACTGAGATAATCTTAATTACAACTTGATCAACGTGTGCGTGTGCCTTGTCTTCTTCTTCTTCGTCGGGATGCGAAGAGGAGGACAAGGATAGGATAGGTGTTATGTTTGCGACAGTAGTTGATAGCAAGACTTGTTGGAGGCGATTCCTCATCGAATGCTTGGCTTCTTACCTTACTCTCTAGATCGTTAGCCACCTCATAAATGATATTGCGGCAGCAACCTCATCACTTACCCCTTCCTTACCGTAAACTACTAGTTGTCCTAGAATGACGAGTGATGAAGTCCTTGCTGGGTCAGATGACCACTACAGTTGGATGCTGAGTACCTCTGTACTCATGATACTACCCCCAACTCTTTTTTCAGGGTTCTGATCGACAACAGGTATGGTGATCGATGTTTCACGTGGAGACTCGACGACGACTAGTTAGGCGGATCCCGGCGGACGGCCTAGACCCGTGTGGTTATGGGGTCGATGCTTTTCTCTTTGCCAATAGGCATTTGATTGTAGTCTGTACTCAGACATGTATCTTCCGCTGTTGTATTATATTTGAGGCAGTTGTATGCCAATTGTATGAGATGTTGTATCCAGTATCTGTAATGTTGTGATATCATGTTGGAAATCCGGGGCATATGGCTTCGTCATATGTCGTGGTGGGACCGATATGTGCTTCGTCCCCGGATCTGGGTGCAAACACCTAGATCTGGAACAGTACCGCATATCGGGCCTTACAACTTGGTATCAGAGCCTTACCGACCGTAGGATCCCCTCTCTGGCCGAAGTCGAGTCTAGACAAAAACTAATTTGTAGTTACTAAGTTAGTTATCGGAGAGTAGGAATCTTTTTACTCCTTACCCTTGCTCTAGTCAGGACAAGTGTCGTAAGTGTTTTAACTCTGGTCTTATCCCCTTCAAACTCTAGGATCTCGAGTGTGTGGAGTTTCGGAACCGTTACAATGCCCTGCGTGCAGCGTATTGTCTCGATTCCGAGCTCAGGTGGGAATTCATGTAGTACCTTTAGCTTCTTCAATTTTGGTTATCATCTGGGTCATCCATTGCCATCCATCCTTTTTGCCGGTGTTTTTACGACTTGCGTCGAAAATCACTATCCCTTGATCTGGTTTACACGATCGTTCTTCCTCTTGTCACTGACGTTTTCGTTATTCCGACGATGTCGTCTCTCTGCGGAAATTTATCTCGAGCGAAGTTCGACATCGACATAGAGCAGAGTCCCTTGTTGGTGGTGTTGAAGATCGTCGACTCCTTTCTCTTCCCCCTCCCCTCCCGGATCGTCCTGGATCTCGGGACGAGATCCCTTGTTGGTGGTGTTGACTGTAACAGCCCAGATTTCACAAAAATTAAAATTTTGTTTTCGGTGTAAATTGTCTGATTGCCTGATTTGTTTGCGGTGTTTGCATCCCCGATTTATCGATCGGCGATTATTTTAACCCCTCTTATCTCGTATCGGACGGAGACCGACCTTGCCACCCTGACACTCGACCTTTGCGACACCGGGTTTCACCCGATCACCGTCGCGGAACCGCACGAGACCAGCCGCAGCCAACGGAACGAAAAACCCCGTTTAATAATTAAACGGGTTATTTTTATGGGGCACCGAAAAATGTTGTCAGAATGTCACCGCAGTGAGGTACGATCGAAGAGCTCGACGCGCTAAGCGCGAGGTTCGAGATTTCATCGGAATCGGAGTCCGTATGCACCTTCGGCGGTCACGAACGCGATCACCGAACACGCGAGAGGGGTACCGAGGGCGTTTGCGTCAACTGGCAAGCCAACCTGCCTATATAAAGACCAACCCACTCCCCTAGGCCAATTAGGGTTTACCCCATGGAAATTTTGCAGCCACCCCCCTGATCTGGCTCAGATCTGACCAAAACACCCCAAAAATCCTGAAACCCTAGCTCCCAGGCATCCAAGACCGTCAGATCTGAGATTCGACGGCCCCGGAGGCCGCCACGTGGCCTTCTCCCACCTCCAGCCAGCCTCCACCACGCCCCGGGCCGCGCGGGCCCGCTCCGCCGCCGCCGGGCCCGATCTAGGCTGGCCAGCCCGAGGAACCACGCACGTTCGAGCTCCTCCCCACGGCCATGGCCGCCGCCGCTCCCCGCGCTGCTCCAGCGAGGCCACGGCGAGCCGCCGCGCCGCCCCGGTCTCCTCCTCCTCCCCGCGCCCCTCTCCTTCTCCTCCTCCTCTCCCTAACGCCCTCCCTCTTCTTCTTCCTTGCAGGAGCCTGCCATGGCCATGGCTAGCCGAGCTCGAGCTCGAGCCCGCCCTCCACCGGCAAGGTCCGGCGAGATCCGGGTCGGATCCGGCTGCCCCGGCCTCTCCTCCGCCGATCCCAGCCATCCCAAGTCGCCCCGTGCCCTCTCCAGCCCTCCACGGCCGCCGGAAGCCACCTCCAGCCCGCCATGAACTCGTGCAGCCCGAGCTCCCCCACCCCCTGTAAAATTCTGAGTCCCAGATTTTCTACTCCGAGTACCTGTTTTGTAATGCGATTTCCCGTTGACTCGTAGGTCGGAACGAAGTGATTCTTTTTTTGTTTTGTTGTGCTCTCTGTGCTCTAGCATCCATCTTTTGTGAGCATTCTGTTTTGAGCTCATCTTGATTATGCAATTGTGTGCTAAAGTTGGCATCAGGCCGTTAAACTGCTACAATTCCTGTTATTGAGCTGATGTTATTATTTTGTTGCAACTTTGCATGATGATTGTAAGAAATCCATGAGGCCTATTGCATTGATTCCTTTTGCGTTGCGTTAAGAAATGTTTCTAATTCAGTTTCATGCATTCACATGCCATATTTGCCTGCTGCATCATATTTATATCTTGCTCCAAAGTAGCTATCTTGATGTTATTGTGCTGCTATTGCTGAAACTGTTATTTTGTTGCAACTTCGGATGATGATTGCTTCGCAACCGTTCATCGGAATTGAGTGATTCCAATTGCATATTGTTAAGCATCATGTCTACTTTCATCCCCTGTATTGCTATGTCATGTTGCTGCACTTATGCATATAGATTTACCCCTGTTTATACAGCATGTGTGCATAAATTGTTTTGCTCGTATCTTTTTAACCGTAACTCCGTTTGGGGTGTTCTTTATATGTAACTTGATTAGTTTTTCGTGTTCTTTGTGTTTATGCTATTGTTTGATGTTGTTAACCAACCTAAAATATGGTTTAGGACAGAACAGTACCAAATCTTTTATTCATCGTGCGACACTTAGTGTTATGCCATGTATAGGATTGTGCCTCACTTAAATTGTCCAGCATAGATAGTTTACTTTGTGCTTAACCTCTTGACTTGTTTGTGTGCTATGCCATGCTTACTTGAGTTGCCATGTTAATAACCGTTGTTTGGTCACCTGTAGCTAAGCAACTTGAACCACCGTAAACGTGCGGTATCGTCGTGTGTGACAAGTACTCCACTTAAATCGTTAGTAACCGCTCTCGACGGTGGGTGCGATGTTTCGTGTTACTTCTTGTTGATGCTTTCTCTTGTATTGCTCCGTAGTAATAGTAGTGCACCGTTGATTGTTTTCCAGTGTTTACTTCTTGTGTGCTCCCGCGGGTACCTCTCGGAGACGATGCGAGCTTGCGATCGACTACACCTTCGGAACCCGACTTATCAACAGGCAAGGACTTGCATTAATTATGATCCATTCTATTTCAACCAGCGGTTTGCATGCTAGTATAGGTTAGGTTCGATGTTTGATCCTACCACATGTTTACAGCCTCTTTTAAACCGATACAGCCATGTCCCTTCCCAGCAAACCTTGTACTGCTATGTTACTTTTGCTCGTTGCTCAGCCCCTGCTTAGTATGCATGCTTAGGATGCTACGATGTTACCCTGTTACTCTTTGGGTTGGGATATCACCTGATTATTATATTATTGCTGATGATATGATTATTATTATATTGTTGACTATATTCGACGAAGGATGGAAGGTCTAGGCTATCCCGCCCCGACGCTTTGTTCCATTCGAGTCACCTAGGCCCCGAGTTTCGGGTATTGGTTTTAAGACTGAGCGTGCCTAACCGCGTGTGGGATTTTATGGGGTCCCCTTCTCTTACCTACCTAGCTTCAAACATTTCTAGTGGTGGCCCAAGCTGATTTACCATTTGAAACCGTGTGTGTGCTGGTCAGCTGCTAGTTGTTTTCAAACCAAACCAGGGCCAGGAGGACATAGTTTCTTGGCTGGCCCAACTAGACCGGCTGAGGACCCGGTTATCCCAATGTGCGATGAACCGGCAATCCAAACCTGGAGTCATACGGTAGAGAACAGATCGAGAGCGCGGCCGGCTCCTGAGCTGGGTGTCGTCTCACCGGGGGCCACCCGGATTTGTTCGTTGTTAGCTAGAGGGACCTGTCGTTTCGGATCTCTTGGAACTAAATCATAAAATGGTTGCCTATGATGGGTAGCAACTGAGAGTGATGGACGTGCGTGCGGAGCCTTGTAATGGGCAGTTGGTACACCCCTGCAGGGTTAAATCTTTTCGAGAAGCCGTGTCCACGGTTATGGACGACTTGAGACCTACTCCTTGTTCATAGACAACAACAACTGAGATAATCTTAATTACAACTTGATCAACGTGTGCGTGTGCCTTGTCTTCTTCTTCTTCGTCGGGATGCGAAGAGGAGGACAAGGATAGGATAGGTGTTATGTTTGCGACAGTAGTTGATAGCAAGACTTGTTGGAGGCGATTCCTCATCGAATGCTTGGCTTCTTACCTTACTCTTTAGATCGTTAGCCACCTCATAAATGATAGTGCGGCAGCAACCTCATCACTTACCCCTTCCTTACCGTAAACTACTAGTTGTCCTAGAATGACGAGTGATGAAGTCCTTGCTGGGTCAGATGACCACTACAGTTGGATGCTGAGTACCTCTGTACTCATGATACTACCCCCAACTCTTTTTTCAGGGTTCTGATCGACAACGGGTATGGTGATCGACTTTTCACGTGGAGACTCGACGACGACTAGTTAGGCGGATCCCGGCGGACGGCCTGGACCCGTGTGGTTATGGGGTCGATGCTTTTCTCTTTGCCAATAGGCATTTGATTGTAGTCTGTACTCAGACATGTATCTTCCGCTGTTGTATTATATTTGAGGCAGTTGTATGCCAATTGTATGAGATGTTGTATCCTGTATCTGTAATGTTGTGATATCATGTTGGAAATCCGGGGCATATGGCTTTGTCATATGTCGTGGTGGGACCGATATGTGCTTCGTCCCCGGATCTGGGTGGAAACACCTAGATCTGGAACAGTACCGCATATGGGGCCTTACAACTTGGTATCAGAGCCTTACCGACCGTAGGATCCCCTCTCTGGCCGAAGTCGAGTCTAGACAAAAACTAATTTGTAGTTACTAAGTTAGTTATCGGAGAGTAGGAATCTTTTTACTCCTTACCCTTGCTCTGGTCAGGACAAGTGTCGTAAGTGTTTTAACTCTGATCTTATCCCCTTCAAACTCTAGGATCTCGAGTGTGTGGAGTTTCGGAACCGTTACAATGCCCTGCGTGCAGCGTATTGTCTCGATTCCGAGCTCAGGTGGGAATTCATGTAGTACCTTTAGCTTCTTCAATTTTGGTTATCATCTGGGTCATCCATTGCCATCCATCCTTTTTGCCGGTGTTTTTACGACTTGCGTCGAAAATCACTATCCCTTGATCTGGTTTACGCGATCGTTCTTCCTCTTGTCACTGACGTTTTCGTTATTCCGACGATGTCGTCTCTCTGCGGAAATTTATCTCGAGCGAAGTTCGACATCGACATGGAGCAGAGTCCCTTGTTGGTGGTGTTGAAGATCGTCGACTCCTTTCTCTTCCCCCTCCCCTCCCGGATCGTCCTGGATCTCGGGACGAGATCCCTTGTTGGTGGTGTTGACTGTAACAGCCCAGATTTCACAAAAATTAAAATTTTTGTTTTCGGTGTAAATTGTCTGATTGCCTGATTTGTTTGCGGTGTTTGCATCCCCGATTTATCGATCGGCGATTATTTTAACCCCTCTTATCTCGTATCGGACGGAGACCGACCTTGCCACCCTGACACTCGACCTTGGCGACACCGGGTTTCACCCGATCACCGTCGCGGAACCGCACGAGACCAGCCGCAGCCAACGGAACGAAAAACCCCGTTTAATAATTAAACGGGTTATTTTTATGGGGCACCGAAAAATGTTGTCAGAATGTCACCGCAGTGAGGTACGATCGAAGAGCTCGACGCGCTAAGCGCGTGGTTCGAGATTTCATCGGAATCGGAGTCCGTATGCACCTTCGGCGGTCACGAACGCGATCACCGGACACGCGAGAGGGGTACCGAGGGCGTTTGCGTCAACTGGCAAGCCAACCTGCCTATATAAAGACCAACCCACTCCCCTAGGCCAATTAGGGTTTACCCCATGGAAATTTTGCAGCCACCCCCCTGATCTGGCTCAGATCTGACCAAAACACCCCAAAAATCCTGAAACCCTAGCTCCCAGGCATCCAAGACCGTCAGATCTGAGATTCGACGGCCCCGGAGGCCGCCACGTGGCCTTCTCCCACCTCCAGCCAGCCTCCACCACGCCCCGGGCCGCGCGGGCCCGCTCCGCCGCCGCCGGGCCCGATCTAGGCTGGCCAGCCCGAGGAACCACGCACGTTCGAGCTCCTCCCCACGGCCATGGCCGCCGCCGCTCCCCGCGCTGCTCCAGCGAGGCCACGGCGAGCCGCCGCGCCGCCCCGGTCTCCTCCTCCTCCCCGCGCCCCTCTCCTTCTCCTCCTCCTCTCCCTAACGCCCTCCCTCTTCTTCTTCCTTGCAGGAGCCTGCCATGGCCATGGCTAGCCGAGCTCGAGCTCGAGCCCGCCCTCCACCGGCAAGGTCCGGCGAGATCCGGGTCGGATCCGGCTGCCCCGGCCTCTCCTCCGCCGATCCCAGCCATCCCAAGTCGCCCCGTGCCCTCTCCAGCCCTCCACGGCCGCCGGAAGCCACCTCCAGCCCGCCATGAACTCGTGCAGCCCGAGCTCCCCCACCCCCTGTAAAATTCTGAGTCCCAGATTTTCTACTCCGAGTACCTGTTTTGTAATGCGATTTCCCGTTGACTCGTAGGTCGGAACGAAGTGATTCTTTTTTTGTTTTGTTGTGCTCTCTGTGCTCTAGCATCCATCTTTTGTGAGCATTCTGTTTTGAGCTCATCTTGATTATGCAATTGTGTGCTAAAGTTGGCATCAGGCCGTTAAACTGCTACAATTCCTGTTATTGAGCTGCTGTTATTATTTTGTTGCAACTTTGCATGATGATTGTAAGAAATCCATGAGGCCTATTGCATTGATTCCTTTTGCGTTGCGTTAAGAAATGTTTCTACTTCAGTTTCATGCATTCACATGCCATATTTGCCTGCTGCATCATATTTATATCTTGCTCCAAAGTAGCTATCTTGATGTTATTGTGCTGCTATTGCTGAAACTGTTATTTTGTTGCAACTTCGGATGATGATTGCTTCGCAACCGTTCATCGGAATTGAGTGATTCCAATTGCATATTGTTAAGCATCATGTCTACTTTCATCCCCTGTATTGCTATGTCATGTTGCTGCACTTATGCATATAGATTTACCCCTGTTTATACAGCATGTGTGCATAAATTGTTTTGCTCGTATCTTTTTAACCGTAACTCCGTTTGGGGTGTTCTTTATATGTAACTTGATTAGTTTTTCGTGTTCTTTGTGTTTATGCTATTGTTTGATGTTGTTAACCAACCTAAAATATGGTTTAGGACAGAACAGTACCAAATCTTTTATTCATCGTGCGACACTTAGTGTTATGCCATGTATAGGATTGTGCCTCACTTAAATTGTCCAGCATAGATAGTTTACTTTGTGCTTCACCTCTTGACTTGTTTGTGTGCTATGCCATGCTTACTTGAGTTGCCATGTTAATAATCGTTGTTTGGTCACCTGTAGCTTAGCAACTTGAACCACCGTAAACGTGCGGTATCGTCGTGTGTGACGAGTACTCCACTTAAATCGTTAGTAACCGCTCTCGACGGTGGGTGCGATGTTTCGTGTTACTTCTTGTTGATGCTTGCTCTTGTATTGCTCTGTAGTAATAGTAGTGCACCGTTGATTGTTTTCCAGTGTTTACTTCTTGTGTGCTCCCGCGGGTACCTCTCGGAGACGATGCGAGCTTGCGATCGACTACACCTTCGGAACCCGACTTATCAACAGGCAAGGACTTGCATTACTTATGATCCATTCTATTTCAACCAGCGGTTTGCATGCTAGTATAGGTTAGGTTCGATGTTTGATCCTACCACATGTTTACAGCCTCTTTTAAACCGATACAGCCATGTCCCTTCCCAGCAAACCTTGTACTGCTATGTTACTTTTGCTCGTTGCTCAGCCCCTGCTTAGTATGCATGCTTAGGATGCTACGATGTTACCCTGTTACTCTTTGGGTTGGGATATCACCTGATTATTATATTATTGCTGATGATATGATTATTATTATATTGTTGACTATATTCGACGAAGGATGGAAGGTCTAGGCTATCCCGCCCCGACGCTTTGTTCCATTCGAGTCACCTAGGCCCCGAGTTTCGGGTATTGGTTTTAAGACTGAGCGTGCCTAACCGCGTGTGGGATTTTATGGGGTCCCCTTCTCTTACCTACCTAGCTTCAAACATTTCTAGTGGTGGCCCAAGCTGATTTACCATTTGAAACCGTGTGTGTGCTGGTCAGCTGCTAGTTGTTTTCAAACCAAACCAGGGCCAGGAGGACATAGTTTCTTGGCTGGCCCAACTAGACCGGCTGAGGACCCGGTTATCCCAATGTGCGATGAACCGGCAATCCAAACCTGGAGTCATACGGTAGAGAACAGATCGAGAGCGCGGCCGGCTCCTGAGCTGGGTGTCGTCTCACCGGGGGCCACCCGGATTTGTTCGTTGTTAGCTAGAGGGACCTGTCGTTTCGGATCTCTTGGAACTAAATCATAAAATGGTTGCCTATGATGGGTAGCAACTGAGAGTGATGGACGTGCGTGCGGAGCCTTGTAATGGGCAGTTGGTACACCCCTGCAGGGTTAAATCTTTTCGAGAAGCCGTGTCCACGGTTATGGACGACTTGAGACCTACTCCTTGTTCATAGACAACAACAACTGAGATAATCTTAATTACAACTTGATCAACGTGTGCGTGTGCCTTGTCTGCTTCTTCTTCGTCGGGATGCGAAGAGGAGGACAAGGATAGGATAGGTGTTATGTTTGCGACAGTAGTTGATAGCAAGACTTGTTGGAGGCGATTCCTCATTGAATGCTTGGCTTCTTACCTTACTCTCTAGATCGTTAGCCACCTCATAAATGCTAGTGCGGCAGCAACCTCACCACTTACCCCTTCCTTACCGTAAACTACTAGTTGTCCTAGAATGACGAGTGGTGAAGTCCTTGCTGGGTCAGATGACCACTACAGTTGGATGCTGAGTACCTCTGTACTCATGATACTACCCCCAACTCTTTTTTCAGGGTTCTGATCGACAACAGGTATGGTGATCGACGTTTCACGTGGAGACTCGACGACGACTAGTTAGGCGGATCCCGGCGGACGGCCTGGACCCGTGTGGTTATGGGGTCGATGCTTTTCTCTTTGCCAATAGGCATTTGATTGTAGTCTGTACTCAGACATGTATCTTCCGCTGTTGTATTATATTTGAGGCAGTTGTATGCCAATTGTATGAGATGTTGTATCCTGTATCTGTAATATTGTGATATCATGTTGGAAATCCGGGGCATATGGCTTTGTCATATGTCGTGGTGGGACCGATATGTGCTTCGTCCCCGGATCTGGGTGGAAACACCTAGATCTGGAACAGTACCGCATATCGGGCCTTACAGCTCGGCTCTGCCGAGTCACCCTCAAGTGTGAGCTATCAAGGAGTAATCCTTGTACTCCACTCGTTGATGACTCTGTATAGCCGCTCTAGGTACCTGAGCAACGGTTGTCCTTAAAGGTAAGAAAGTCAGGCGACCCAACGGTGCCCGCTAGAGGTATATTGTCGGGAACGATAGGGAGGGTACGACCGACATTACTGGCGTGCTTGGCCCCTGCTCGTATCTCGCGAGAGTTACCAAACTACGAAAAGTCGAGCTCTACCAAGAGCACACGCGAAAAGGTAAGGAGACGGTTCACCTTGTTGGTAACCGTAGTGACTTGGTGGGACAAGAGGGCAGGCACCGATGTACTGGTGGTCCTGACTGCTATCGTTGACCGCAGGTCGGTTAAGTCGAGGCAACGATAACGATTGTCACGCAGGTTAATTAAAATGCTAAATGGTTCGGCGGATGTCTTGAGTAGCCTTTTGGCTTGTACGCACTACCTACACGTGGGACGAGGAGTGTGGACTCCCCTGCATCGTAGTCTCGTTCGAGGGTCTTCAGACGTCAGCAGTATCGCAGGCTGATTGCCGGGAAGTGGTGTTGTCTTCTCTTGCTCGAGCGGTGTATTTGTATTTTCTTTGATTTTGCTTCACCGGCCAGTCACGCACCGTGCAGGAGTACGTTCGGGTTAGGGTCCAAAGCCCGGCGTACATAGGATATAGTCCGGCGGATGACCTCTCTGTTGATTGCCGAAGGATGGGCTACTTTGTGTCGGATAGCTTTGGTGGAGCGTTCCCCAACAAGGTTCCCGCCACCCTGGAGATCCGAGCGTCGTAGAGTCACGCCAGTGCACCCCTGCAGGGAAGATTAATCTATTCGAATAGTCGTGTCCACGGTAACAGGACGCTTTATGCTGAAGCTGGATCTTACCACTAGAAACTACTACTATTAAACTGTATGGTTCCGGGTCTTCTTCCTCGCAGCGAGTCGAGGAAGGGAACTTGGAGGCATTATTATTATTAATTATTACAACTTACTATTATACAATGCTGCAGCAACTTCTGCTGCATTGTTATTACATTTCTGCTATTGAACTGTTGGTTGTTTCTCTTCTCATGCTGCAAGACATCGTCGGAAGATGCTAGTCTTCGATAGGCCTAGCTTCTTACCCTTATTCTAATTTCTATCTTGCAGTCCACTATATACAGCCTCCCCTTTCCATTTGATACAAATGCATAATGCTTAGTAGCGGACGTAAGACTCGCGGGTATGCTAGATACTCACCTTTGCTTTATTTCCCCCTTTATGTTTTGCCTTGATCGGCCGCTGCAGTCGACGTTGGAGCTCAGGAGCAGGAGTACCCCGGAGGCGGATATTAATACGTCGAGACCCTCGTTGACCAGGACCAGGAGTAGTTTCGGAGGCTCCCAGGCAGGAGGCCTTGCATTTTCGATGTGTATCTCTGATGTTATTTTTGCTAGCCTTCTTAAGGCAAAACTTGACTAACTATGTCTGTACTCAGATATTATGGTTTGTATAACTTATGTATTCGGGTCCGCGCGACCCCCCTTTATTGTAACATATTGGTTTATCCTTTTTTGTTTAGTGTTGTGCTGTGATTTTATCACCGTGGCACCCTAATCTCAGCCATGTACCTTGCGTGTATGATTACTGTACACGGATTGATTTTAGGAGCGTCACAAGTGCTAGTGCTATCCCGTATTCACTTTATCAAGAGATCATAGGTGAGATTTCACCTTGTGAACTTGAAGAAGTTGATGTTGCTATTCATCTTGCAAACAGAGCAAATATATCTCCTATCGGAATTGTGAGAGACGTTGAAGTCTTATGCGGAAAGGTAAAATATCCTACCGACTTTCTAGTACTTGGTTCAATAAGGGATAATTTTTGTCCTATTATTTTCGGTAGACCTTTTCTCAGAACTTGTGGAGTTATAATAGATTGCAAGAAAGGTAACGTTTCTGTTGAATTCAATGGTGAGCCCTATGAATTTAAATTTTCTAAGTTCTCTAAGCAGCCTCGTGGTACTGATTTGCCTAGTAATGATAAGATTATTGAAGATATTGCTATTCCTCCTAATGATCCTTTGTAGCAATATATGGAGGACCACGAGAATGATTAGCATATGCAGGAGACAAATGAGATGGACGACATATTCTTGAGACAACCTGCTATCCTAAAGCACAACCTTCCAGTTGAGCCTTTGGGAATTTTATCGAAACCAAAAGAAGATCTAGTGTTTGATCTTAAACCTCTTCCTGATACGCTCAAATATGCTTATTTAGATGAAAAGAAAGTATACCATGTTATTGTCAATTCTAACCTATCAGGGTATGAAGAAAAGCGACTATTGGAAGTACTCCGCAAACATCGAGGTGCAATTGGCTATACCCTTGATGACCTTAAGGGGATTAGTCCATCTATTTGTCAATATACCATCAACCTAGAGCCTGATGCTAAACCAGTTGTTGATCATCAATGACAGTTGAATCCAAAGATGATGGATGTTGTAAGGACTGAGATTCTCAAGCTTCTAGACGCAGGTATTATCTATCCTATAGTTGATAGTAAGTGGGTAAGTCTGGTTCATTGTGTTCCAAAGAAAGCAGGAACAACTGTGGTTCCTAATGATAAGAATGACCTAATACCTCAGAGAATTATTATTGGATATAGAATGTGTATTGATTACAGGAAGATGAACAAGGCAACCAGGAAGGACCACTACCCGTTGTCGTTCATCGACCAAATGCTTGAAAGGTTATCCAAAAATACTCACTTTTGTTATCTTGATGGTTATTCTGGATTCTCTCAAATTCATGTTAACACTGTTGATCAAGAGAAGACCACTTTTACTTGTCCCTATGGTACTTATGCTTATACGCGTATGCCTTTTGGTTTATGGAATGCCCCTGCTACTTTTCAAAGGTGTATGTCTGCTATCTTTCATGGTTTTTGTGGAGAAATTGTGGAGGTATTCATGGACGATTTCTCCGTCTATGGAACTTCTTTTGACCATTGTCTCCACAACCTTAATAAAGTTTTGCAAAGATATGAGGAGACAAATTTGGTGCTTAACTGGGAGAAGTGCCACTTTATGGTCAATGAGGGAATTGTCCTTGGCCACAAGATTTCCGAGAGGGGAATTGAGGTGGACAGGGCCAAGATCGAAGCAATTGAAAGGATGCCCTACCCAAGGGACATCAAATGTATTTGTAGGTTTTCTCGGTCATGCTGGTTTCTATAGAAGATTTATTAAAGTCTTTTCTAAGACTTCGAGACCCCTCACTAATCTTCTCCAGAAGGAAGTTACTTTTGTTTTTGATGAAGATTGTAAGGAAGCCTTCGAAGTTCTTAAGAAAGCTTTAATAACCGCTCCTATAGTACAACCACCTGATTGGAATTTACCTTTTGAAATTATGTTTGATGATAGTGATTTTACTGTTGGAGCTGTTTTAGGGCAAAGGGTTGATAAGAAGTTGAATGTTATATATTATGCTAGAAAAACCCTTGATAGTGCTCAAAAGAATTATGCTAGTACTGAGAAGGAATTCTTAGGAGTAGTGTTTGCTTGTGATAAGTTTAGGCAGTATATTGTTGATTCTAAGAATATTATTCATACTGACCATGCCGCCATTAAGTATCTTATGGGGAAGAAGGATACCAAACCAAGGCTCATCCGATGGGTACTCCTTCTTCAAGAATTTGATTTGCAGATTGTCGATAGGAAAGGAGCAGACAATCCGGTTGCGGATAATTTTTCAAGGATGGAATATATACCGCATGATCCCATTCCAGTCAACGGCAGTATTCCGGACAAACAGCTAGCTGTTGAAAAAGTACAATCTCTATCAGATCCTTGGTTTGCAGATTATGCTAACTTTGTCGTTGCAAAGTTTTTGCCTCCAGGTCTAACATTTCAGCAAAGGAAGAAGTTCTTTCATGATTTGAGGCATTACTTTTGGGATGACCCACATCTTTTCAAAGAAAGTCCAGATGGGATCGTGAGAAGATGCATACCGGAACACGAGCAGAAGGACATTCTCAAACAATGTGACGACATCCCATATGGAGGACATCATGCTGGTGAGAGGACCGCACATCAGGTTCTTCAATCAGGTTTTTATTGGCCTACTCTCTTTAAGGATGCTAGAAGTTATGTTTTGTCCTGTGATAAGTGTCAGAGAGTTGGTAATATTAGTAGAAGGAATGAGATGCCTATGAATTACTCTCTAGTGATTGAGCCTTTTGATTGCTGGGGTTTTTATTTTATGGGTCCTTTTCCTTCCTCACAAAAGTACACTCACATTTTAGTTCTTGTTGATTATGTAACCAAGTGGGTAGAGGAAATCCCCATTAAAAGTGCTGATCACAAGACATCTTTGAAAATGCTCAAGGATGTAATTTTTCCTAGGTTTGGAGTACCAAGGTATCTCATGACTGATGGAGGTTCGCACTTTACGCATGGAGCTTTTAGAAAAGCTTTAGCCAAGTACGATGTCAATCATAGAATTGCTTCACCGTACCACCCTCAAAATAGTGGGCAAGTTGAGCTCACCAATAGAGAGATCAAGTTGATCTTATAGAAGACAGTCAATAGAAATAGAAAAGATTGGTCGAATAAGTTAGGAGATGCTTTGTGGGCATATAGAACTGCTTACAAAAACCCCATGGGCATGTCTCCCTATAAAATGGTCTATGGCAAGGCTTGCCATTTGGCATTAGAATTAGAGCACAAAGCTTTCTGGGCTATTAGAGAGCTTAATGCTGACCCGAAACTAGCTGGTGAAAAGCGTCTCATGAACTTGACTTCTCTAGATGAGTGGAGAAGCGAAGCTTACGAGAGCACTAAAATGTTCAAGGAAAAGGTAAAGAAGTGGCACGATAGGAGGATTCTGAAACGTGAATTTAATGTTGGTGATAAAGTTTTGTTGTTTAGATCCCGTTTCAGGTTTTCTCTAGTTAAACTGCTTTCCAGGTGGGAAGGGCCATTTCATATTGAGGAAGTGTACCGCTCGGCTGCTATCAAGATTAACAATTTCGAAGGCACCAAACCTCAAGTGGTGAATGGGCAAATACTTAAGCATTACATAGCAGGAGACCTTGTCAATGTTGATGTGGATTTGGTATACACAACAACTCATGAAGAACATGTTTCAACCCTGTTTCAGACACCAGCAGAAGCAGAATAAGGAAAGGTATGTATTACGGTAAGGAAACATCGCGAAACCGCCATAAAAGTTCCTGATTACGAGATTTTGCAAAATATAGAAAATTTGAGGCCAAAGTGGAGCCGGAAACCAGCTCCAGGGGGCCCAGACGCCCCATGGCGCGGCCCCACCCCTGGCCGCACCGGGAGGCCGCCTGGGCACCCAGGAGCCCGTCTCTGATTCCACTTTGACCCGTTACCTTCCTTTTTGTGCAGAAATTTTTGCTATATATTTTCCCGGATTGTTCCGGCAACGTATCTCACGATTTCGTGTGTTCTCTTTTCATGTTGTTTCTGCCAGGACTAAAAGTTGAGTAGTAGAGATGTCTTCTTGTGGCTCGAGCGGAGAGGACTTCTTGGGATGGTGTCTACGTCAGGTCCAGAAGGATCTTAATTAAGGGAAACACGTTGATTGGGCTACAGGAGAAGAAACTGCCGCAAGACAAGCGGAGATGGAGCGCTCCGTGAGGGAGGAAGTCAAGACTATCACTTCCCAACAACAAGGAGGTCCAAGCAATCCCATCATGGTGGGATTTTTCCAACCTCATTATGATCTCTCTCTTAACCTTTCAGGACCTTCCACTTCACTTGAAGATCAACTCACACTTTCCACCATCTCCGAGGCCTACCGCATCACCAAGAAACTTTGTGAAGATTTCCGTGTACTGGAAGTGCAAGTTGAAATCCTAGAAGCTGAAAACCAAACCCTTCGACGTATAATCAGATATCTGAAGAACCAAAAGATTGAGGAGTAAATCTCATTGGGTAATGGCATCTCCTTAGCTTCTTCCAACTTGGGGGATTTCCCGGTATCTTTATCTTTATCTTTGTCTTTTAGAGTCAAGTAGAGTCATATCATGTCTAGGGAAGTTATCTTATAAAATAGGTGTTTGCATTGAGGTCTATCACTCCTTTTTTGAGAAATATGTATCCGTGAGTGTGGAGTCGTCTATGATGGAATATTAATGAGAAGTCTGTTGATCCCTTCGCTGCACTCGGTATTCTCTTCACGCAATCGACCTTATGATGATTCTTATGGGGAGTATTGACCTTATATCAGGTATGGCTTTGAAAACTTTATTTAATCTTGGCAAACATAGCTTTGGTCATAACAACAAGCATGTAATTTTTCTCAAAGTAGCGACATAGCCAAACCCTCTTTGTTATTATGCTTGTAGTGTTATGTTGACAAGGAAGACAACTTGATGTGCTATGCTTATTTTAATGTTTATGCTTTATATTGCTTTGCATCCAAGTCATCATCAATTTTCTGTTCTCTCAAAGCCTTTGCTAGCCAAACTTCTGTACTAAGCGGATTTCTGCTTGTGCATCCATACCCTGAAACCAGTATCTTCCATATGAGTCCACCATACCTTCCTATTCGTGGTATTCCACTACCACTCCTAAAGTATAGAATTTTTGTGTTATCCTTAAATATTCAAAATCTTCTATTTTGTGCCCCTGTTTAGCTCATGAGGAAGTAGTAGTTAATTCATGATCTTCTTAAGTTGGACAAGTTTTATCCCGGGATTGCATGTCTATCTGCAAACCCCTAATACAAGGAGGAACTGGCATGAGTGCGCCCAGCTCACAAAAGATAATACAACAAACAAACCCTCCTTCACGCTTTGTTCATGAGAAATCAGAAAACTTTGGCAGTGATAAACAAAGGAGATTGTGGGGATGTGATCGTCCCAGTGTGGGAGTCGTTCCTCGAAACTTGTCCAATTTGAGAAGTTATTGAGTTTTCTATTAGCAGTCGTTGACAAATCATGCACCTCTCAAAGCTTGTTTTCATTCTGCTTGATTTAAGGATAGCACTTGAGTTTTCCCTGCTTGCCTTTAACAAGGCCTTTCTTTTCCTTTTATGTTGAGTCAGTTTCCTACTTCCTCTCCCAAAGAGAATAGACACTTGATGTTGATGAGGATTCATCCATATAATCCTGCATTAAGTTTTGACATGCCATATCATTGTTGACATTATCTATTGATAAGTAAGTTGTTTGCAAAAGTATTTGCCAAGCAAACATCTTCCTTTATGTTAGCATTTTCACTTCATGACTAATATCTTGTTCTTTCAAAATTTCTAATTTGTCTCTTCAAAATATAAAAAGAAAGAGCAAAAGTAAAATCTATTAGTTGTTCTTGACCAAAGGACATGTTTTCCTTGATTTGACGAGTTTCATTAGCCCTACTCTTGTTTATAATTGTTATTACTCTTTCATAAGGGCTTTATGAGTTGAAGATTGCTGTTGAGGATGTTTGAGTTTGGTGAAGAAATCATGATGCTTCTTGTCCGTATTCTATTTATCGACACTTCACTCTCTAAACTTGTGGATAGGTTTACCAAGCTCAGTTTTCTCTTGGGGACAAGCGAGGTCTAAGCTTGGGGGAGTTGATACGTCCAAAATGCATCACTATTTTATATCGTAATTCATCCGTATTCATTGATATATTTCACATTATGATGATGTTCTTATGTTGTTTTGTCTTATTTTACACAGTTTGCAACTTTCCGGTGCCGAAGCAGCAGACGCAGGATTCAGCGGTAAAAAGTGGACGCTGAGTTGCTGAAGAAGAATACCTCCAAATTACCTCAAAATCGACGGAGGATATTTTCCAGAAGATTAACGAAGACACGCCGAAGAGGAGCCAGAGGGGGCCACGGGGCCCCCAGGCGGCCACCTGGCGCGACCCCACCACTGGCCGCGCCGGGAGGGCACCTGGAGCCCTGGGGACACTCCCGGCTCCCCCCTCTGGCCTATATACTCCTCATTACGCGAAAACCCTAAAAAAAGAAGCTTTCACGGAGTTCCGCCGCCGCTCCATGGAGGAAACCTGCGGAGAAGAAAAGGGCTCTCCGGCGGGCAGATTCCGCCGAGGAGATCACCTCCCAGAATGGGAGATCATCGCCATTGTCATCTTCATCGTCACGGGAATCATCGAGATCATCATCAACATCATCCCCAACATCAGCACCATCTCCAACACCATCCAATCTCACCTCACAAGTTTATCTTGTGTTGTAATCCGTACTATCTATCCTCTCTATTCTATCGGTGTTGATTACTACTTTGTGGTGAATGCTATTGATTTTTGTTGGAAAAATATCATTATGTCCAGATTTTTTATCATATATTTATCACCTCTGATCATGATCTCTTTTATGTCTTGTGAGTAGTTACTTTAGTTCTTGAGGATATGGGAGATGTCTAGTTGTTAGTAGTCATATGAGGTTGAAGTAATTTGTGTTGTTTGATATTTAAGTTGTGTTGTTATTTTCCTAGTGGTGTTATGTGAGTCCAACACTCAACACTTCGCCTTATTAAGGACCTAGGGGGATACATTGTGTATAAATAATGCTTATGGTGGGTTGCCGGAGAGACAGAAACATGAACCCCAGTTTGCACACTTTTGCACAAGGGAATAATGGATCCTTGATCTTATTGTTGTGGTTAGGCTTTGCCTTAATTTCTATCTTGTATTTGTGGATGCTTGCAAGATGTTTAATCATAAGAGTGCACTTATCTTAGTCTAGAAGGTGTGCTAGCATAGATCCCCCCACTCAACACTTATCACCACAACACTTATTATCGATACGGAGTATGGAGAAAACACGTGACTACCTCTCCATGTGTCCTCAAGAACGCTTTAATCTTTATAAGTTCAGTTGCCAGGCTTATCCTTTTCTCAAAAGGATTGGGCCACTTTCTGCTCCTCAGCGCTATTTACTTTGCTTGCATTTATCTTATTGTCACTTATATCGAAAACCCCTAAAAAGTTATCTTTCAGTGCTTGCAGCTATTCCTTGTCCAGAATCAGCTATCAATACCTTTCCCTCCTCGTTGGGTTCGACACTCTTATCGAAAACGCTGCAACAGATCCTTTTACGTTGAGGGTCATTAATCACCGTCCAAAGCAATGAAAACCTTAGAGTGAAATATGTAAGTGAAGGATATGTTCTAACCTGTAAAATAATGTGTACCTGTGAAGAGGGTAATAATAGCACAACAGTGATAACACGATGGGAAACTGGTGAACTTCGTGGAAGATACAATACCGCCGATTTCATTTCTGAATGTTGCGTTGGACAGTCACAATATCTACTAATAAATATTTACTCTTCGGAAATTCTTATTCGTAGCTGAAAGTCATGTTCTCATTACAATACATTCTCTCCTCCTTTGCACGTTAATATAAAATCCCTTCCTCCAAGGTAACCAGAAAATCCTCTTCATGCAACTTTGCAAGCTTTGTTTCTCTCAGTCTTCTAGTCACCGCCATACAATATTTCATTGAGTATGAATTTCCTCCTAAACTAAAAGAGCCAGTTGCAAGACAAAATACTGTGATATGACATAAAAGAAATATTTATGGAGGAAAATTAATTTTGCACATTCTATAGAATATCCTTATCTAAATCAGCTGCTTCTTTTTTCATTTATGAGTAGCAGTAGTACTACATGAAGTATGATTGTTTTTTCTCTCGAATTCATGAGTACCTGAGTACATACTCAGTATTTAATTTTTACCATGTGATGGCACAACAGGGCGAACTTGATTGAACCTTATAAGTTGGACTCAAGAACACAAACATTTGTTCCATTTTATTTTCCTTATCCTCATAAATAATCATGTTGCTTATTACGGTTTTGAGGTATGCCAAAAAAATAAGGAAAAAATGAATGTTTGCTACATATTCCTGAATGTCTAACCCTTAGTATATACTCTATAATTCCTTAAGATAGAATAAATTTTAATAGTTCTATCTAGGCTTTAATTAAGGACATTATTTTTTGGTGAACAGGGTCTCACTGTAGTGGTAGCAATTATTCAAACTTCCAATAGCTCCATGTCAGATGATAAAAATCCACACAAAAAGTGAGCCTGCCTGGTAGACTTTTATTTCTCAACCTTTTCTAAAATAATGCAAAAACGTTGGTTGTTGCCTGTTGAACAGATGTTATGTTCTCAAAGATGATTCAAGTTTCGTCTTCTATGTACCGTAGGTGATCATGCAATAAAATTTGATTGATTCTTCGTTGAAATATATTTCAGTAATAATGCATAACCAAGTAATGATATCTAGCTCCAGCCAGTCAAGTACAAGATACATTCAACTAGGTGTACTGACATGTTACACATATCGTCACATTTATTTAATTGTCACTTCTTTTCTAATGCTCGTTGTCTTTCTTCTTATACATAATGTTGCTTTCTATATCAGTTATATTGTCCTGGCCCGAAAGTTCTATTTTCTGTATGCGAGACGGGTGGTTGCTGATTGGTTGACATTTCAGTTTGAACCTTATTTAATTCGTGCAAGTCTAGCGATATCTATTTCCCTGATGGTTTGTTTTGATAAGACTTTTCATGTATAAATGGAATTTCCCATCTACCAGTTTCTTACATATAGTTTTCAGCATGGTTCCTTTTAACAAAATAAGCAACCAAAAATGAAAAATACAATTGCCACATATCCCCGCTACTGCTTGTATGGTACTCTCACCATCCCAAATTACTTGTCTCTGATTTGTCTAGAAATGAATATATGAAGACTTGTTTTTAATTCTAGACACATTCGTATCAAGAAAAATATCAGAAGGGAGTAGTATTTAGTACTATGTCGTTATCTAATACTCCAACAAATTTAATCCTTGTTAGTACCCTTATCCTATGAATGTGATGTCCTTCAAAAGAAACGGCCAAGTGCATTAGGCTGACATAATTCCTCTTTGTTTTCGCAACATGTTGTCACTTTGGTAGAGGCATGTGAAGATTTCATTTATGCATCATTTATACAATTTATTTTTCATTTCCTATTGTTTGTATTGATTAATCGTATTTACTATCTAAATTATTGTGTATGTTGTTATACCAAGAAAATTTGTACTCCTATATGTAAACCTTGCTTGTACCGAGTATATATATGAGATTTTCTTGGATTGCCATGTATGATTATGTTTAGGCAAATTCAATATGTTTCATGTGGTCATATATTATGAAAATTCCTACTACAAATAGAGGGGCGCAGAAATGTGCGCCATTAATGATCTAGTATAAAACAAGAGACGGAATTTAGAAGATGAATAATAGATGAGAGATACTAGTGGAGAGAGTAAGTAATGAAAGAGTGATAAAATATTTGTGATCCTATGGGTTTTCCTATCCATTTTCTAGGGTCACTACCTACAGTCAACATGGGCTCTAATACCATCTGTAACGACCCGATTCGCTAAGAATCGAAGTATCTGTTCATCCTATGCTAGTCTCTGGATCAATAGCTAGCACACACAGTACACGATGTAATATCTAGAATAAACGACATGTCATAAATATTACATCGAAGATCCAGTATTACAATAAAGCATACCTGCATAGCTCAAGGCTAGCTTACAAATAGAATACAATGGAAAAACAATAAAAGCTTCGTGGCGTCGATCAACTCCACCGGCACATTTGAGTATAGACATCGTAACCCTACATCGCATCACTTACTCGTCGTATAAAAATCATGCAACACCGAAGGTTACAGCCCGACAACAGGTCAGTACATCTGATTTGTACGGCAAGTCACACGAAAAAGGATATAATAGACCTATCGCTACATGCAAGGTAAGTCAAAGGAAGTCTTATGGTTTTATTTTGCAGAAAGCTGATTTTTCCTTAATCTACCTAAATCAAATTTTAGTTTGTCTTACTACGTAAGGTTTAATTGGGCAACACCAATTCCAACCCATACCCTTTATTACATCTTTCCCCCTCAAGTTTTATTAAGGTGAAACATCTGTCAAGATCCTCCAATAACAGTAATGCCTAGTTTCTCATGGTTTTCCATAACCGGGGACACGACTAATCATGATTAGTTTCTACGCTCTGCAGATTTTTTTACACTTTACCCACTGGACTCAACCCGATGATTGAGACGAAGGCTTTCAGAAGAGGTCACCAACACCCAACGACAAGCCGGTACACCTATACCAAAAGTATTTGAATTATAATTTTTGTTCACACCATCTATACACCATATTCAAATACTTTTGGATCTGTTTGAATTAAAATTAATTCAAATTCAACCTACTTTAACCCGTGTTGTAGTATTCCGTTTCACGTGATTCTTTTTGCGTATTGGATCACCTGTAACATCCTATTGGCAATACCGACGTACCCTTCATTGCCATGATCTTTACCTTGAATTCATAATATCTTTGGTCATAATCTTCTATGATCAACAATTCCTTATCCGTTGACTCTCTTGAGTTCACCTGCCACGACACCTGTACCGTATCGAGCCTAGTTGTTTTTGTTGTTAAACCTTATTGTGTTTGATTTGTTAATATTTTGTTTCCTTTTGGCGTGATTGCTTATGTGGTATCTTTCCTTTACGATAGATTGCTCGGAGTGTGATGAGTAGAGTTATCTTGATTGTGAGAGTGACGAACTTCATTGAATGTATAAGGCAAGTCATACTTTAACAATTTCACAACCTTTTTTTACTTATGCATGTAGAAAATATCACCCTATGCATGTGTAGGAATTACTATAATACTATTGCTGCAAAACTGGTAGGGTAGCCATATGATCTTGTCCTGTTTTCTTAGACAACCTAGCACGTGCTTGTTATATATTGCTATGCTTGTAGACGGGGATTGGTATGAGATTTCATTGAGCTGTGTAAGGATTTAATGACTTGACTAGCAAACCTTAATTAGAATACACCTCTGACGGGCAGGGAGTGCTTCCTGGGGGCTCGTACCTTATCTAAGGCGAGTCCAGGTTGTAGCCCTAATGGTTGGTATTGGTGGTATAAAGAACGTCATGGTATCTACCCTCTGAACGTAAGTGGGCGCCGTCTAGGCTCAAAAAGATCAGAGATACTTGGTGACTAGGAGCTTCCATGTACAGCCGCTGGCCATATGGGCTATTGCTTAGTTTAGTATGTTGTAGGAAGCCTCTCCCCTGTGATAGGTGTACCGGCTTGCCGTTGGGTGTAGGTGACCTCTTCTGAAAGACTTCGTCTCAATCTTTGGGTTGAGTCCAGTGGGTATAGTGTACAAACCTCTAAAGAGCATACAAACTAATCATGATTAGTCGTGTCCCCGGTTATGGACAACTATGAGCAACTAGGCATTACTGTTATTGGAGGATCTTGACAGATGTTTCACCTTACTAAAACTTTAGGGGGAAGGATTTAATAAAGGGTATGGGTTGGAATTGGTGTTGCCCAATTCAACCTTATGTAGTAAGACAAACTAAAATTTGATTTTGGTAGATTAAGGAAAAATCAGCTGTCTGCAAAATAAAACCATAAGCCTTCCTTTGACATACCTTGCATGTAACGATAGGTCTGTTATATCCTTTTCCGTGTGACTTGCCGTACAAATCAGATGTACTGACCCGTTGTCGGGCTGTAACCTTCGGTGTTGTAGGATTTTTATGCAACGAGTAAGTGATGCGATGTAGGGTTACGATGTCTATACTCAACTGTGCCGGTGGAGTTGATGGACGCCAAGAAGCTTTTATTATTTTTCCGTTGTATTCTATTTGTAATCTAGCCTTGAGCTATGCAGGTATGATTTATTGTAATACTGGATCTTCGATGTAATATTTATGACATGTGGTTTATTCTAGATATTACATCTTGTACTGTGTGTGCTAGCTATTGATCCAGGGACTAGCACAGGATGCACAGAGACTTCGATTCTTAGCGATTCGGGTCGTTACCCTAGAAAATGGATAGGAAAAGCCATAGGATCAAAAATATTTTATCACTCTTTGATTACTTACTCTCTCCACTAGTATCTCTCATCAATAATTCATCTTCTAAATTCCGTCTCTTGTTTTATATGTAAATGACCATCCTAGTTGCTTGTGCCCCTGAAGACTTGACTTTTGAGAAATACATCATCAACCTTGTGGATCAATTGGAGTTACCACTACTAGAAGGAGTACCCTATGGGGTTCAATAAGTTTTGACACTACGAGAGGATTTTAAAGATCAGCTTAGCTGAGAAGGATGAAGCTTAGATTCAGACCACCAATTTTAGGTTGTCCCAAAACACTCACTTTTGCTATCTTGACGGGTACTCTAGCTTCTCCAAAATTCATGTTAATATTGCCGATCAAGAGAAGACGACTTTTACTTATCCTTGCGATACTTTTCTTATAGGCGTATGACTTTTGGTTTATGTAATGCCCCTGCTACTTTTCAGAGATGTATGTATGCTATCTTTCATGGTTTCTGCGAGGAGATTGTGGAAGTATTAATGGACGATTTCTCCGTCTATGGAACTTCCTTTGACCACTGTCTCCACAATCTTAATAAAGTTTTGCAGATATGCGAAGAAACAAATTTGGTGCTAAATTGGGAGAAGTGCCACTTCATGGTTAACGAAGGAATCATTCTTGGTCATAAGATCTCCGAGAGGGGAATTGAAGTGGACAAGGAGAATATTCAAGCTATTGAAAGGATGCCCTATCCAAGGGACATCAAAGGGATTTGTAGTTTTCTCGATCATTCTAGTTTCTATAGAAGATTTATTAAAGACTTTTCTCAGACTTAGAGACCCCTCACTAATCTTCTCCATCACGATGTTCCTTTTGTATTTGATGAAGATTGTAAGGAAGCCTTCAAAGTTCTTAAGAAAGCTTTAATAACCGCTCATATAGTACAACTGTCAGAACCCTCTGTTAGGTATGTGCTAGGATCAAGACTCAACTTGCATCATGTCAAAAATTTCAAAAATAAATTGAAATGGGAGAGAGAACACCCCCCATATGAATTTAATTCAAATGGCCAAAATAAAAGTTGCTCCAAAAATTCCTTTTGCATTTTTGAAAAGTCTCATAAATGAGTGTGATCACATATCAAGTGATGTGGTTTCAAATACATGCTCATAGATTTTTCAAATATTCAAACAGGAGCTTGGAATTAACTCAAAACCCCTATTTGAATTGAATTTCAAATTATTTGAATTTCAAAAATGCTCAAACTTTGGGTGTGACTAGCCAATGGTCACATAAAGCCATATATAAAATTTGGGCATTTATAAAAATGTCTAGCTATTTTTTTTGCCAAGACAAAACAAATGTCAGAAAAGAAAAAAACTGAAAAGTAATTAAAGGGACAAGAAGAAGCCCACTTATGTTTCGGCCCAACTAACCGAGGCAGCCCAGCCCAGGGGCAGGCTGGTCTTCTTCCTCGCGCCAGCCAGGCTGCTGCCGTCGTGGAGAGCATGGCGGCGACGCCCTGTGTCGGGGGAATGACCCCCGGGTAGGGTCACCCATGGGAAACAATTCATCAAGACGAAGATCACCGACCTGATGGTCACCGATCTAATCAAGGCCGAACTGATCAATATTAAGCAAGAAGTGGGCCGAGCTGTTCAGGTCGGAGGCCGATTGCCCCAAAGAGAGTGCAATCGGCCTCACCAGGAAGCACTCGGCCAGAGTAAACAGAGCAACCTCCGAGAAGGATCCCAGGTCGGACACCTGTTACAAGTGCATTCAATGCGCAATCCCTGAATATCAGGACTGTCAGAGGCGTGCGGTCTCCTTCAGCGCCGATCACACGGGCAGGCCGACGGGCCTAAGTCTCTAGCTTCACTGTTCATTTGCAAGGTCTACAGAGTAGCGGCATGGTCATCCGCAAGTCTACACCGGGTCATCCGGGAGAACACGATGTGAGGACCCTAGCTTTCCTGAGGCTGACAGCGGGGTCCTCCCCTTTGTACATTTACCTTTGTACCCCGGGCTCGGCCTATAAGAGCCCCGGGTACCCCTCCTGCGTGAGGACGACGGAGCACTTATTGCAATTTCACCCACCAGAGAGAGACCAAGGAGAGAGTTGTGCTTAGAGCCCTCTTCTCCTTCATCTCAAACAGCTCAAGGAGCATTCAATATAGCAAGAGTTATTCTATATAGCTAGCTCGGCAGGACTAGAGGTGTTATCTCTACGGAGAGCCTCGAACCTGGGTACATCGTGGTGTCTCACCGTGTGTTCCCATTCTCGATTCCGGTACCAGTGACACTAACCTCGGTTTGTCCCCCTATTTAGCCATCCCCATGGCATCTGCCGTTACATATCGACGACAGTTGGCGCCCACCATGGGGCAGGCCGAGGCGTTGACTGGAGTTCAGATCCGGACGGGACCATCATCTGCATCGCGCGTGTGTTTCGCCTCCGGCCTGGTCATGAGGAGCGGAGCGTGGGACTACGTCATGGACAACGCCTCGCCGTTTGGGGCAGGAATGCCTCTGGCGCGCGGCGTCATCATTCCTTTCGGCGGACATCGCGTTTTTGTCGCGGCACTTCCTGATGATTTTCCCAGGGAGGTCCGGGTGTTTTCTGAGCTCACGGATCCGGGTCCAGGAGGGCCAGAGGCCGTGGGAACAGAGGGAACGACTGCGCACATCCGTGTGGTGGTCATGATGGCGGGAGCGTCTAGTCGCAACAGCTCTACTTCAGCGACCTGAGCCGTGAGGGAAGCAACCACGGCACCAGCGGGCCCAAGCAACCCACCGGATGTGCTCAGCACTCTTGTGGGTCTTCATGCCTATCTAGTTGTGGCTCATGCCGAGCTGGAGAAGGTGCGTTAGGCTTTGAAGGAGCAGTCAGATCGGATCGACGCTAAAAATTGTCGTATGGAGGCAACAGTTCGGGAGTACAATGCAGCGCATGGTATCAGGCAGCGCGTTATCCCACCCCCAGTCATTGATGAGCTCCGAGCAACAGGCCGAGAAGTCGGCAGAGAGATGGGAGGGGCCCAGCAACCAGTAGCATCCACCATTGCCACTCCACAGATCTCACACAGTTCTCCTGTGAAGAACATGAGAGTTGCCGAGCAGATCGCCACCGAGCTAGAACACCTGGAAGGAGAGGAGTTGCGGGACAGGACGCGCCGAATGTGTGACCTTATAACAACATCAAACCAGAAGCAGAAGGCAGACACCGAGCAGCAAGGGCCAGTGGCGTCAAAATCAGCTCGGGCGACTGCGGGTGCAAACCAGCCGAATGCTCCACCTCGGCAGCAAAGGCAGGCATCTTCGCCGCATGGCAGCTTGCATCGCAGTCGGAGGAATCAAGGGGCTGCGGGAGGCAGTCGGAAGGATGAGCCAGCAGTCAACAGCAGGCGCAATGAGAAACTGGCGGCGTCAGTCCGGCCTGCAATGAGTCAGCGTCTAGTTCCACTAGCAATTGCGGACAATGATGCAAGGCACCGAATCGAGCAGTTGCAGCAGGATAAAAAACCAGAAGACGATGTTCCATCAGGTCCGGCCAGTTTCGGCCCGCGCATTCGGCAAGAGCAGTTCCCCAAAGGTTTCACATTGCCCAGGGACACCCCCAAGTACAATGGATCAGTCAAGCCAGAAGATTGGCTAGTCGATTATATGGCTGCAGTCGGCATCGCAGGAGGTGGTCGGCGCGTAGCTATACGCTATGCACCGCTCATGCTTCAAGGTTCAGCTCGGTCCTGGTTGAACAGTTTTCCCAACAATAGCATCAATTGCTGGAAGGATTTTGAGGATGCGTTTGTTCGCAATTTCACGGGTACGTATGAGCGCCGAGGTCTGCCTCAGCATCTGGCACTCTGTGTACAAGGAAAGGACGAGCCCCTTTGTGATTACCTTCAACGGTGGATCAAGCTCAAAAAAAGTTGCGAGGGAGTTCATGAAATTCAAGCCATCCAGTACTTTACTGACGGCAACTTGGACGGGTCTTTGTTGAAGCACAAGCTCCTGCGCAAAGAGATAACATCTTTGGCCGATCTGATGAGACTAGCCAATTCATTCGCCGCATCTGATGTTGCAATGCGCCCGATCACGTGGAGTCCCAGTGGTTTCATCCAAGGGAAACCATCCGGCCAGCAGAAGCAATTGGCAGAAGCAAATGGGCCGAATGGTCCCAATCGGCGCGAGAGGCGCGAGATCCAGCGGAACAACAACTTTGGCAACAACAACAACAACCCCAATTTCAACAACACCCCCAACAACAACAACAACACAGGCTTCAACAAGAGGAAGGACGATCATCCGAATGCTCAATATGGCAATCGGCAAGTAGCAGTAGTGTAGCAGCAAGAGGAACAAGGGGCTACGGGAGGCAGTCGGAGGCAGAAACCTGCAGAAAGACCGCAAGGTCAGATCAAGCCCCCATACACCTTTGAGGACATGATGAACCAGCCCTGCAAAATGCATAGTGGAGTCGGCGAGCCCGCATCTCATACCACTCGGCAGTGCATCTGAGTCGATCGTCTGGCCAAGGGAGGAGCAGGAAACCTTCCCCCACCACCACCCCCACCCCCAGGTCAACCCCCAACAAATGCTCGGCCGCAGTTCCCGCGTCAGGACGCGGCGTATATGATCTTCAACAGCGAATCAGATGACAAGGGAAGTCGGAGAGCCCGTGAGCAGGCAGTCAATGCCACTATGCCGACAGTTTCACAGATGATGAACTGGTAGAACAACGTCATAGCATGGGGCCCAGAAGACCACCCGAGCGTAATGCCTAACCCGGGCAGTTATGCGCTCGTGGTGGATGCAATTGTGGCAGCACCTTGGTACTCATGCAAGTTTACCAGGACTCTCATTGATGGAGGCAGTGCCATCAACATTCTGTACAGGGACACAATGATCAAGCTCCGCATCTGTGAGAGTGAGCTGGAACCCAGCAGGACCATCTTTCATGGGATAGTGCCCGGACTTTCATGAACTCCATTAGACCGCATTCGGCTGGAGGTAGTGTTTGGTTCGGAGGAAAATTTCCGCCGAGAGCCGATCTGGTTCGAGGTGGCCGATCTGAGCAGCCCATACCATCTTCTGCTCGGATCGCCGGTGATAGCCAAGTTCATGTTCAACATAATGCAGCCCTACCTGAAGATGAAGCTCCCAAGGCCGAGTGGTCCAATCACTGTGTGCGGCGACTACAAGAAGTCACTGGAATGTTCGTCTGCTGGCTCTAGGCTGGCCGATTCTCTGGTCACCGGTGCAGAACGGCGCCAGCTCGACAAGGTCGTAGCAATAGCCCAAGCTCAAATGAAGGAACCTATGCAGAGCACGAAGGCCAAGAGATCGGATGATGAGACTATATTTCAAGCAGCCAAGGACAGCAAGAGGATTGCCTTGGACCCCTCCGACCCGAGCAAGTGCGTCATCATTTGGGCCGGGCTCAGCAGCAAATAGGAAGGCGAGCTCGTCGAGTTCCTCCGTCAGAACCGAGACATCTTCGCATGGTCCCCACATGACATGTCAGGTGTGCCGAGGGAACTTGTCGATCACAAGCTTCACATCTGACCTGGATCCAAGCCGATCAAGCAGCCACTTCGGCGTTTTTCAGAAGAGAAGAGAAGAGCAATCGGCGACGAGATAGCCAAGTTGCTCGCAACAGGATTTATCAAAGAAGTGTTCTTCCCAGACTGGTTAGAAAATCCAGTTTTGGTTCCGAAGAAGAATGGAACTTGTCGCATGTGTATAGATTACACCTTCCTGAATAAGGCCTGCCCCAAGGATCCTTTTGCATTGCCCCGTATCGATCAAGTGATTGATTCTACGGCTGGCTGTCAGCTCCTGTTCTTTCTGGATGCCACATCAGGCTATCACCAGCTTAAGCTTGATGTAAACGATCAAATAAAGACAGAATTTATCACCCCGTTCGGGGCTAATTGCTACATCACCATCCCCTTTGGCCTGAAAAATGGCGGCGCGACTTATCAGCGTACTATGCAGCGATGCGTCCGACCTCAGCTAGGTCGGAACATTCATGTGTATGTAGATGACCTTGTGGTCAAGTCGGTGCTAGGCTCAACCCTGTTGGACGATCTCAGAGAAACATTCGCAAACTTACGAGCGTAAAAGATCAAGCTCAACCCAGAGAAGTGTGTGTTGGGCGTGCCAGCCGGCAAGCTGCTCGGATTTTTGGTATCTGAGAGAGGAATAGAGTCCAACCTAGAGAAGATTGCAGAAATCGAGAGGATGGGCAAGCCCAGAAATCTCAAAGATATGCAGAAGTTCACCCAATGCCTAGCATCGCTCAGCCGATTCCTTAGTCGGCTGGGAGAGAAAGCAATTCCGTTGTATCAGCTGATGAAGAAAACGGAGAAGTTCACTTGGACCCCGCAAGCGGACGAAGCATTCAAGCAGCTCAAGCGCATGATGTCCACCGCTCTAGTGCTGGAAGCTCCGATTGAGAAAGAGCCAATGATGTTGTATATCGCAGCAACCACTCGGGTGATCAGTATTTTCATGGTGGTCGAGCGTCCTGAAAAAGACAAGGCACAATCGGTCCAGAGGCCAGTGTACTATGTCAGTGAAGAGTTCTCAACCTCCAAGAAAAACTACCCCCATTACCAGAAGATGTGCTACGGTGTGTACATGGCGGCAAAGAAGTTGAAGCTTACTTACAAGCGCATCCGATCACAGTCGTCAGTTCGGCACCACTGGCAGAAAAATGGGCCATTGAAATTGCAACACATGGGATCAAGTATGAGCCTCGAACTGCAGTCAAGTCTCAAGCTCTGGCGGATTTTTTGGTTGATTGGGCAGTGATGCTAGCAAGGAAGATACTTGTCTCGCTCCTCGTTGTTTACCCCAAGTGGAAGGTGAGATGTAGCGTAGCAGCAGAATTTCCCTTAGCGAAGATGCTAAGGTTGAGTATCGAACCAGTAGGACTCCAAGAGATACAAGAATGTGGTTCGACAAGTGACGCGCCGTTTGAGAATCACTTGCTTCTCCTGGACCTGCACACACAACAAATAACTTTTATCCCAACGAGTACAGAGGAGTTGTCAATTCATCCGGCCTTGCTGTTTACAAAGGATCAACGCAAGAGAAAATAATAGTGGCAACTGAAAGTAAGAACTGAAAGTAAATTGAAAGTGTAAACAATTATGTGAATATAGACTGGGATCCCGTGATGTTCACTAGTGATGTCTCTCTCCCAAAAGACGATAAAAGTTCTAGCGAGGTAAACAAATCACAGCTGGGCAATTGACAGGATTATAAACGCACGGCAATGCTAACTATGCTACAAAAGAAAGGAAGAGGCTCAAAAGAAATGGGCAGTGCGCCGAGGTATGTAGATCGAAATCCATCTGCATCTACTACGAATCATCCACCTTCAGATATCTATCCAGAACATCTCACTGGTATTAAGTTGTGAATCCCACCCAAAATGTAAACTCAAAGCAACAGACAACTGCATTAAAAGAACCATGCGTAAAGTAGACAATCCTTGCACCCGCAAGTACAAGCACCGTTGTTTTGTCCCTTGTGGCAACAACACATCCCCTAGTCTCTTGTTTTTGTCACTCAAGCTAGACATCAAGGGGCGGAACCCACAATCAAGCATAACGCTCCCTCTTGGAGTTGCAACAAATCACTTGGCCAAAGTAAAATACGGCAACGGAGAAAATGCAAGAATTTACTAAAGAACACAAATATAAAAGACACGGAATATATTACTCATCACAATCTGAACATAATCTCATAATCCATCAGATCCCAGCAAACTCAGCATAGCAACATAGAAAACTACAAAAGTGCCTCGATCATGTGAGGCAGCTCATGAGGTCTCGAAAGTGGAAGCACAAAGAGGAGAGGAGTACATCACATAGCTACTGGTCACAGAACCATGGTCCAAGGGGGACTACTCACGGCACATCCGAGAGGCGTCCATGGCGATGGATGGTCTCCCGGAGGGGATTCCTCCTTCCGGCAGGGTGCCGGGGCAGCTTCTCCTGGCAGCCCCGATCTTGAAACGGCGGTTGTGACGGAACAGAGAGGAGAACGGGAATAGCAGATTGATATTAGGGGTTTCCATCATGGGGGGTAAATATAGGCGAAGGGGGCACCGAGGGGGGCCACCAGGAAGCCAGGAGGCCTCCTGGCGTGGCCTAGGGTGGGGGCGCAACAGGGACCCTCCTGGGCCCCCGGTGGTGGCTCTCCTGCCATATCTTGGTTATTCCGGAAGCTTTCGTGGCGCTTATTTTTTATATAATTTTTTCGGGATTTATTGGGCACTTTTAATGGCCGGAAAACCTAAAATACAAAAAAAACAGAATAACAGCAACTGGCAACTGGGTGCATAGAGTTAATAGGTTAGTCCAAATATGATAAAAAGTGTATGAAAGTTCAAGAAAAACATGGCAAAGTCACACAAAACATGCATGGAGCAAGCGGAAATTATAGATACGTTTGGCACGTATCAACATCCCCAAGCTTAATTCCTGCTCGTCCTCGAGTAGGTAAATGATAACAAGCATAATTTCTGTGGTGACATGCCACATAACCATATAAAGACTTTTTAAGTAAAGAAATCTAAGCATGCAATTCAATTCAAGTCTTAACAAGAAAGAGTCTATATAAGCATTGACACAAGTAACACAAGAACAAAAGGTGCAAGAGCTCTCACTGTCCGTGACACAAATGTCTCCAGATGGTGTTTGCATGCAAGAAAGGGGATAGGGAATACGAGATAAAAAGTAATTGTTGAGAACCACTATCTACTAAAGTTTCACACATAGTCTCCTTTGTATTCTTTTCTTGACTTGTCCCCAGACCACTAGTCAGGTACAAGTCAATTTGATCCACTCCCTTTCGATATTTTGAGCACCCATGCAATGGATGAGCGTGAGCAAGAAAGTTGATACCTAAAAGGCGAAACGGAAAGAAGGTGGAGAAGGAAGACAAAAAAGGTTTGAAAGGCTCACATCAATGAGGACAGTCATAGGCGAGAGAAGGCCATATGATAGATATGATTTGAGGAGTAGGGGTTGCCATGCAACAGATGCACATGTGAGCTAAAAGCTCTCCAAGGGAACTAGTGGGGGTGCATCTAACTTGCTTGCTCATGAAGACCTAGAGCTCGTTTGAGGAGGCTCATCATTGGAATATACAAGCCAAGTTTTATAGTGTGAAGGGTCCCCACATAGCTATATGCATGTATGATGATCTCTATGGAGTACAAGGGATAGATGATGAAGTACTAGTGTGGATCTCTCAAAAGGAATAGTAGTGTGCCCCCTTATCTCTTTTTATTTTTCTTTTTCTTTTTTTCTTTTTTTTCTATTTTTTGTATTTTTTGGTGGCCTCAATGGCTCTTTCTATTTCTCTCATTTGTCCTCTTTGGGATCTTTTGATTCTGTCCTCTTTGGGATCTTTTCCTCACTTTAGGGGCAACACTCTATATTTTACATGAATATAGGAGATCTTTCACACTTTACAAAGGTACTCACATAAAGAAAATGTAACTATCATGATGCAAATGTATGCCTCTGCCAGGATAGTAGGATATGCAATGATACTAGCGCGTCATGTAGCAATGATTAGGGCAAGGCCCAACTAGCATGCGGCTCATCGATCAAGCAAGTGGCATGTATGACATGAAGATCAAGTCATGAGAACATGGATGTTGCATGACAATGTATCTCGGAAAGGCTATGGAAATGCCTTGATAGGTAGGTATGGTGGCTGTTTTGAGGATAGATATAAGGAGGTTTATGATGATAGAGCGTATCGTGCCAAGGGTTTGGATGTACCGACGAAGGTGGATGCCAACTCTCGGAGTGAGAAGGAGGCAATGCATGGCACAGGAGAGGCTAGAAAAATATGGGAAGGTGGAAGTGTCAACTTTCGAATACTCACATTAGTCCGAAGAACTCATGCACTTATTATCGGTAACTCTCAATCTAATCAGGAGGTTATCAAAGATACAAGTACCCCGAGGAGGAGTTTATGCGGGTTTGGTTATCCTTGCGCATCCTCGACTCATGGTACGTGAGTGTACTCTAATATTCGAACCCTCCACAGGTTAGTGATCCATCTAGTAGCTAGAGTTCTCAATAGGGGTTTTGGTTTTCGAAAATCACATGGATTTCCCAAAATACGACATCTATCACTAATAGGCTCGAGCTCTTGACACCAAAAGTTCAAACATTACTCCACTCAATACCTCAAAACTATTGCAAGTTACTACTACAAAGAGAATAGCAACTTCAACTACCTACTTTCTAGTCAAGACACAAAACTCAGTGCAACAGGAAAACTCTCTAACAAGATAAAACATGCAACCTATAGAAATTTCAACCTAAGACAAGAAAAAAGCTCTAGAAGAAAACTAAAGCACTATAACTAAACAGGGCAGCAGCTAAGAAAAGAAAAAGAACAACTCATAGCTAAAGAAATAAGCATGCAAATCCTATGAGGAGTTCGAATTCAAGCGGAGCCTGTTTCTCTCTCACACAAAAGAATGTTGGGGTCTAACTTGTTACGAACAACAAACAAAGCAAAAACAAACCTAAGAAAAGTAAAGAGCGAGACGCTCCAAGCATAGCACATAACGCATGAAGTGATAAAAATATAGTCCAACGAGGGGCGAACTGATAATTGTTGATGAAGAAGGGGATGCACGGGGGCATCCCCAAGCTTAGATTCTTGAGTCTCCTTGAATATTTATTGGGGTTGCACATGGGCATCCCAAAGCTTGAGCATTTGACACTCCAGGATCTTCTTTCATCATCTTCCATCGCACACTTGAAAACTCCCTTCATACATAACTCATTGTAAACTGATTAGAGAGGTTAGTACCCTATTAAAATAATTTTTCCCTTACTGGAAATAAATATATTCTTGAAGACCTAATGTTTCTCAAGATTTCCAAAAAGTTTTTGCAAAGAAAAAGCAAGCTTAAGTTTTGAAAAAGTAAAGAGAGACAAAATGTGGCAGAATTTGTGAAAAACAGAACAGCAGGTAGTAAAGAATTTTCTAGGGATACTTCTGCAACTCAAATCAAAAAACTCAGAACATACGAAAGTTCCGTGATTGTATAGAGCACGCTTTGTAAATAATTCAGCTCAAAAAGATGAACTAGGATTTTTCTACGATTTTTCCCGTCACGAGGACAGAATCTGTTTTCTGGACAGCATGTCACAACTTTCACTTCCCTTGTCATATGAGGCTATAAATGGCAAAAAGCTTGAAAAGTAAAGATACAATGATGTCGCTACAGTAGTAACAATCATCAAGACCACTAAAAACAGAAGAAAAACAAAAAGGAAAACCTAAATTCGTTGCGGGCTGCCTCTCGAAAGCGCTTCTTTAAAGCCATTAGCTAGTCTTAAAGCAAAAGATCAAGTCTTATAAAGAAAATAACTAGCCCGTGTTACGTACTCAAAAGGCAACTTATTATTTTTCCTATGGAAATGTTCCATCCCTTTCTTGAGAGGGAATTGGAATTTGATATTCCCCTCTTTCATATCAATAACAGCACCCATGGTGCGAAGAAAAGGTCGTCAAAATAATTGGACAAGAGGGCTCACACTCAATGTCCATAATAGTAAAATCAACGGGAACATAATTTTCATTGAGAATGATAAGAATATCGTCGATCTTCCCCAAAGGTTTCTTTATGGAAGAATCGACAAGACGAACACCAAAAGAAAAAGGATCAAAAGGTTTCAATTCAAGCATATCATACATTCTTTTGGGCATAACGGAGGTACTAGCTCCAACATCACAAAGAGCAAAATAAGAGAAGTTATTCAATTTGATTTTTAGCATAGGATGCCAACCATCTTCTAGCTTCCTAGGTATGGAGGCTTCTAGTCTAAGCTTCTCCTCCCTAACTTTGATTAGAGCATTGGTGATATGCTCTGTGAAGGCAAGATTGAGTCTGCTAGTGTGGGGGTCTCTAGACATTTTGTGTAGGAAACCAATAACTTCAGGTAAGGTGCAGTTGTCAAAGTCTAGATCACTATTATCTATCAAGGAGGTAATGATATCATTTAGGCTCACTTGTTTGAAAGCCTCTATGTTCATAGAGGTTTCTTCACCTATTGTTGAGGTGGTAGCATCACCATTGATAGGTCGAGTGGGACTAGGGGTGTGATGGGTGCTAACAGTTTGGACATCCTCAACAACTTGGATAGTAGCTACTATGTGGTAGGTAGGAAGGCTCTTAACTCTCTCTTATTCCTCCTTTTCTCTAGCCATCTCTCTTTAAGTTTGCCCAACCGTAAGGCCCCCGATGCGGTGCTAACTCAAGTTAGTCGCTTTTGCGTCCCGCTCAAGTTAGTAGCGCATAAAAGGCCACCGACTCACGACACTCGCACTCGTGTCGTTGTCGGATTCTCGACAACAGGTATAAGAACAATGAACTTTATACTAAGACATAAATATATAGAGTCCAGGGCATACATCGCCGCTAGTATTTATTACATCATCTCAGAGGTCCATAGACCCAACAGTACATCATGCAACAAGCGGAAGACAATCACGACCGAGTATGGTCAAAATCCAAATGACCCTAGAGAGGGCTAGACATAAGCAAATCCACCCACGGAACGTCGGAACCCAACTATAGGATCTACTGAGCGAAGTCATCCTCATCGTCATCCTCCGGGGGCACCTCTACGAAGTAACGTCCGGTGCTCGGATCGAGGTAGTAGTCAACTGCAATGGCCGATCAGGCAAAACAGTAAAAGTACAAAAGGAAACCAAGGGTGAGATTATATCATTACAAGATAACTAACTTCCCAAGGTAAGACAAGGTAAAAGTAAAGGTTGCAGCCGCACTAGCATATATGGTGGATATCGTTCTATTAGAGTAGAGGTAAGATCCAAGAATGCGCGTGACATCGCGTCATAAGTCTGCTATTCACCTACTTATGTCAAACATAACACAACCTGGATCTTCTCTCGGTCCCCCGTGGACGAAGAAAAGAAACCAAGGCACTCACACGGTAGGCAAGTTTTATTATGGTCAAATTTGATGTTTTTATATGAACAAGACGTAGGCTCTGAGTCATCCATAACCGTGGACACGGCTTTTCGAAAAGATTTAACCCTATAGATGTGTACCAACTGCCCATCATAGGCTTCGCATGTACGCCCAGTTTCCACTTGGCTAGGTAAGCACCTGAAACTCCGGAACATCAGAGTCCCTCTAACTAACAACGCACAATTCCGGGTGTCCCCCGGTGAGTCGACACCCAACTCAAAAGCCGACCGCGCTCTCGAATCGGTCTCTACCGTATGACTCCAGGTTTGGATTACCGGTTAATCTCATATGAGACCGGGTCCTCAGCCGGTCAAGGTGGGCCAGCCAAGGAACAAGTCCTCCTGGCCCAGGGTGGTTGGTAAACAACTGGGGTACCACCAGCACACACACGGTTGCAAATAGTAAATCAGCTCGGCCCACCACTAGAACTGTTTGGAGCTAGGTAGGTAAGACAAGGGGGCCCCATAGAACCCCACACATGATTAGGCACGCTCAAACAAAGAACCAATACCCGGAACTCGGATCCTAGGTGACTCAAATGGAACAAAACACCAGGCGGGAATAGCTCGGTCTCCCATCTTTCGTCAAGTATAATTAACATCATAAAAATAAATATCAACCAACTTCTTTAGTAACATGATATCCCAACCATAGCACAAGGTAAGCAACAAGTTTTCCTACTCATACTAATCAATGGCTGAGCAGCAGTAAATTAGCAATACAAGGTTTTGCTGGGATGTGGGGATCATGGCTGTTTAGTTTTTGATTGTGGTTTAAGCAAAGTGGATAGGATCAAACAAACGTTCTAGACTACAACTAGGCAGGTAGGCAGAAAGGTATCAAGTAATGGTATAAATCTTCCCCTTGCCTGGGTAATCGGTCGACGGAGCAGACGTAGCAGGGTCCTTGGTCTTGGTGTCGGAAATCTCCACGTAAGTCTCCTCGGCAGTCTCAGGTGCTAACGTAAGGTACCGGCAAGGAAATGCACACAAGTAAGCAATGGGTGCAATGCACAGGCAAAGATGGTATGATCAAGTTTAATAGGCATGATTTGACCCTATATAGTCAGATTTAAACGAAGGTGGTGATGACACGTCAACAACTTCATATGTAATTTATTTACGTTGGATGGCTTGTCTTAGCCTTAATTTTGGTGTAAGTAGCATGGCAACATGGCATGGCATGAAACAATACCAACAATAACATTAATAAAAATCGTGAAAATAATTAGCGATTCCGGAGATGGAGAAAAGTGTTGGTGAATTTGACACTGGAAAGGTACAACAGAAGAAAAGGATCCAGCCACATTGCATATGACAATATGCTAGGGGCTGATCTGAGATTGCAAAGAGTTGAAAATGACATGGAGCAAAGCTTGAATGAACAGATGAACAGGATTTCAACATGCACTGAAGTTGAAAAGAATGCAAAGAAAGGAAAGCAAGGTTTTGAAACGGTTTAAGTGATCACACCATGTCCATTGAGTTGCACAAAACATCAGATGGACATCACCATTTGAATCCTTGCATTTTCCTACCCCAAAACCATATATGGCATGTCACACTTTGAATTTTGCAAATTCAAACGAAATGAGGGGGTTCTTTACAAAAGTACCACTACTCCAAAGTTGAGGGGGCAAAAGAAAAAATGGACATCACCAATGTGATCAGTGGGCAAAACTACCGCTAATTCATATATTGGATTACATGTTTGGGGTAAAGTGCTCAAAAGCCCAAATTCAGATTTGAATTTGAATTCAAATAAAATTTGGAAATTTAAACAGAAAAGAAAAAAACGGAAAAAGAAAAAGAAAAATAAAAGGACTCAGCCATGTGGGCCGGTCTCGGGCTATTCCGGCCCAGCTCCAGAGCAAGCAATGGGCTCAGCCCACAGACCTTATGGGCAACGTCTCGCTGACGCGAGGGACCCACTAGTCAGCCTCTTGGAGAAAAGAAAAAGGGGGGCATTTTACGCTGCCGGGGTTTCGAACCCGCGACGCCTCACTGACCACCCTGCCTCCCTTTCCATTGCGTTGTTGAGTGTTTTCTGAATAGAGCAAGCAATGTTGTCAACATAAGCAAGCTGCAGTGTTACGACTGAACCTAGGCTGAGCCTGAACCCGTCGACGGTGACCTGTTACGGAGACGCAGCCGTCCCCTCCAATGCCTTCCCGACGCCGCTAGGACGCGGAATCGCAAGAGGGCACCACCACGAAACCATGGGTGCCACGAACTCTTCAAACGGTGGCCGAAAGGGCCTCCTTTTCTCGCCGGCGACATCACGGCGGCGTGTGCACCCTGCAACTTCAGACGCGACGGACCGGACTAAGAACGAGGCCACGACGGCTCCTAGATCTCCTTCTGCGCGTCCAGGACACGATCATCACATGCGCGCGTGCGTCCGGGGCATGCCACGGGCACGGTGACTACGAGACCCGCGGCGGCGGCCTACGGTGTGCGGGGAACTTCTACGTGAATGACAGGTGACGACAGGAGGGAAGTCGCACGCTCACCTAGGGGTGTTTGGCGACGAGGATGGATGCGAAGGGGAAGAAGAGGATGCGGTGGCCGTCGTCAAGGAAGAAGGTGTCCGCGTCGGTGCTTCTTTATCGCAGGCGGAAATTGGCGCGTCTCGCTCCGACCTGCGCGGAGGAACAACTCCAGGTGAGCTACACGAGCGTGAAATCAAGCGTGCGCTCGTCGTCGCAGCGGGACGGCGGCGAATTGCACGGCGGCTCACCGGAATTAAGCAGAACAGGGGAGGTCGCAGTCATCCATGGAGGCGACGGCGAAAACTGGAGGGGGGAACGGGTGCTCTAGGGTTCCAGGAGGGGCCTGGGACCTCTTCTTATAAAGGGGAAGGCCCTTGGCCACGTCGACGACCGGCGATGCCCTCGTGGACGCCGGTGAGAGAGGGGACGGCGAGGTCCCCCTGGCCACGCTGTAAAGATGAAGCACGAGGGCCACGCGATTGAGATCTAACGGCGGGGCGCTCTCCCACTTACCGGTTCGCGGATGGGCTGGAGCCCGAGTGGAGGAAGGCCAGCAGGGTTGGGCCTGGCTAGTTTGTCTCCGCAGAAAAAAAAACAGTGAAGGCTTTTTCCATTTTCCAAAAACAGAAGAAACCCAAGAATTCTTCAGGGCAAACTAGGACAAAGAAAAACATATAAAAATGTGTTTTGGAAACTTTGGAATGTTCTCCATTTTCTAAAATTGGTTTGACCAATTTTTGAGCAACTAAAATGTGGGGGCATTTTTGGAAATTCAAATCACATTGAACTGTGGCCCACATTTTTGGAGGTTGCAAAAATGTTGCAAGGTTTTTCAAAAGCTTGGGAAGGGCTAAGAATTGTCTATGCCAAGTTTGGGGTCAAGGGGAGCATGCATGCAACATGGAAAAAATCCTCAAACACCCTTCTTGAACCACTTTGTTTGAATTCAAAAGAAATTCAAATGAACTCAAATCTTGTTGGCAAATTAAATCATCACATGAAATTATAATCTTTAGCATCATTCAAAGTTACAAAGTCAACAGACAAAGTACAATCTCATGTTGATTTCTAATTATTGCTCATGGGATGTTACTCCAACATCCTAATGTTTTCATTAATTTGCACTTGGATAGCATTCATAGGAGTGGTCTTCCTCTCCTAGGGGGGAGAAGTTCTAATTTTAAGCATCTCAACATCATGGGCTATGTTTTCTACCTTCTAAGAGAGGATATCTAATTTATCTAATTTCTCTTCTACACTCTTGTTGAAGGCTTTTTGGGTAGTGATAAAGTCTTTAAGCATACTCTCTAGTTCAGAAGTGGAGTTTTTGGAGCTAGGATAAGTGTTGTTGTTCCCATAGTTGTTGGATGGGAAAGGTCTAGGGTTGTTGCTACAAAAATTACTCCTATAAGCATTATTGTTGAAGTTGCTTCTAGAGATAAAGTTCACATCTACTTGTTCTTGAGCAACCAAGGAATTTAAAGGAACATCCTGAGGATCAATAGGAGATTGCTTGGTAAGTAGAGACATGATTAAGTCAACCTTTTCATTAAGAGAGGAGATCTCCTCGACAGAATTTACCTTCTTACCAGTTGGAGATCGTTCGGTGTGCCATTGAGAGTAGTTCAGCATCATCTCATCAAGTAGCTTCGTGGCAGCACCAAGTGTGGTTTACATAAAAGTTCCGCCCACGGCCGACTCTAGCAGATTCCGCGAGGTAAATTCTAAGCCTGCATAAAAAGTGTGGATAACCATCCAAGTAGTCAAACCATGTGTAGGGTAGTTCTTAACAAGAGATGTCATTCGTTCCCAAGCTTGGGCAACGTGTTCATTATCCAATTTCCTAAAATTCATAATGTTACTTCTTAACTGGATAAGTCTTGCAGGGGGATAGTACTTCCCAATAAAAGCATCCTTACACTTGTCCCAAGAATTGATACTATTCATAGGTAAGGATTGCAGCCACTCCTTGTCTCTTCCTCTCAAAGAGAAAGGAAAAAGCTTCAGCTTGACGATGTCTCCATCTACTTCCTTGTACTTTTGCATATCAGAAAACTCAACACAATTATTTAAGTGCAAGGCAGCATCCTCTCCAGCACCTGAGAATTGATCTTTCATAACAAGATTAAGCAAAGCAGGTTTAATTTCAAAAGAAGGTGTTGAAGTGGTAGGTGGAGCAATAGGAGTGCAGATAAAGTCACTGTTGTTGTGACTGGTGAAGTCACACAACTTAGTGTTTTCATTGGAACCCATAGTAGTAGTAGGTATTTTTGGTATTTTTGATAAGGGACACGAAAGCAAAAACTGAAAGGTAAACTAGCAAGACTAAAAAGCAAAGATAAAAGATAGTGTGCAACTCCCCTATCTTGTAGGCTCGAGTCCCCGGCAACGGCGCCAGAAATTGCTTGATGCTAGCAAGGAAGATACTTCTCTCACTCCTCGTTGGTTACCCCAAGTGGAAGCTGAGATGTAGCGTAGCAGCAGAATTTCTCTTAGCGAAGATGCAAGAAGGTGGATCGACAAGTGATGCACCGTTTGAGAATCACTTGCTTCTCCTGGACCTGCACGCACAACAAATAACTTTGCTCCCAACGAGTACAGAGAAGTTGTCAATTCCTCTGGCCTTGCTGTTTACAAAGGATCAACGCAACAGATAATACTATTGGCAACTGAAAGTAAGAACTGAAAGTAAATTGAAAGTGTAAACAATGATGTGAATATGGACCGGGGTCCCGTGATGTTCACTAGTGATGTCTCTCTCCCAAAAGACGATAAAAGTGCTAGCGAGGTAGACAAATCACAACTGGGCAATTGACAGGATTATAAATGCACCGCAATGCTAACTATGCTACAAAAGAAAGGAAGAGGCTCAAAAGCAATGGGCAGTACGCCGAGGTAAGTAGACTTAAATCCATCTGCATCTACTACGAATCATCCACCTTGAGATATCTATCCAGAACATCTCGTTGGTATTAAGTTGTGAATCCCACCCAAAGTGTAAACTCAAAGCAACAGACAACTGCATTAAAAGAACCATGCGTAAAGTAAACAATCCTTGCACCCGCAAGTACAAGCACCGTTGTTTTGTCCCTGGTGACAACAGCGCATCCCCTAGTCTCATGTTTCTGTCACTCAATCTAGACATCAAGGGGCTGAACCCACAATCAAGCATAATGCTCCCTCTTGGAGTTGCAACAAATCACTTGGCGAAAGTAAAATATGGCAACGGAGAACATGCAAGAATTTACAAAAGAACACAAATATAAAAGAGAACCAATTATATTACTCATCACAATCTGAACATAATCTCATAATCCATCGGATCCCAGCAAACTCAGCATAGAAACATAGAAAACTACAAAAGTGGCTCGATCATGTGAGGCAGCTCATGAGGTCTCGAAAGTGGAAGAACAAAGAGGGGAGGAGTACCTCACATAGCTACTGGTCATGGACCCATGGTCCAAGGGGGACTACTCACGGCACATTCGGGGGGCATCCATGGCGACGGATGGTCTCCCGGAGGGGATTCCTCCTTCCGGCAGGGTGCCAGGGCAGCTTCTCCTAGCAACCCCGATCTTGAAACGGCGGTGGCGGCGGAACAGAGAGGAGAACGGGAATAGCATATCGATATTAGGGGTTTCCGTCACGGGGGGTAAATATAAGCGAAGGGGGGCACCGAGGGGGGCCACCAGGAAGCAAGGAGGCCTCCTGGTGCGGCCTCGGGTGGGGTCGCGCCAAGGACCCTCCTGGGCCCCCGGTGGTGGCTCTCCTTCCATATCTTGGTTATTTCAGAAGCTTCCGTGACGCTGATTTTTTATATAATTTTTCCGGGATTTATTGGGCACTTTTAATGGCCGGAAAACCTGAAATACAAAAACAGCAGAAAAACAGAACTGGCAACTGGGTGCACTAAGTTAATAGGTTAGTCCAAATATGATAAAAAGTGTATGAAAGTTTAAGAAAAACCTGGCAAAGTCACACAAAACATGCATGGAGCAAGCAGAAATTATATATACGTTTGGGACGTATCAGGAAGAAACTCGGTATACCCCCCCCTCCCACCTTGTCCGGATTGTCAGTTCTGGCAAATGCACTTTGATGGCTCTAAGATGATGACCGGACTAGGGGCTGGCATTTTTCTTACTTCTCCAAAAGGTGACAAGCTCGAGTATGTGCTGCAGATTCACTTCGCAGCATCAAACAATGTCGCTGAGTACGAAGCTTTGGTACATGGTGTCCGATTGGCCAAAGAGATCGGCATTCGGCGTATTTTGTGTTATGGCGAGTGCGATCTGGTGGTGCAGCAATGCACTGGCACTTCGGGTGCAAAAGATGAAAATATGGCAAGATACAGATTCCTCGTGCAACAGTTATCTGGTTTCTTTGAAGGATGTGAATTCCATCATGTCCCCCGAGTTGAAAATGAAGCAGCAGATGCACTGTCCAAGTTGGGGTACAACAGAAAGGAAATTCCACCAGGAGTCTCTCTATAAAAGATCCACAAGCCATTCATCAAGCCTTCCCCGGAATTAGAGTCAATCTTTATTCCGGCTGACCTGAAGATGGCAGAGCTCGAGGCAAAGAAGTTGGTCAAGAAGCAAAAGCTGGAGGAGCAGTCGGCCGCACCAGGGGATGCCGATTGCGAACCAGGGGCTGTTGTGGCCAGCTCGGGGACTGAGGTGGTCATGCAAGATGCAATCGGCTCCTCCTCTTCCGAACTGCAAGTAGAAGAAGTCGAACAGCCAGCACCAGAAACAGTTGCAGTAATGGTAATTGTTGTGGCACCATCTTGGGAAGAGCCGATGAGAAAATTTTTAGTGGATGGTACAGTGCCACAAGATGAAGTAGAAGCTCGGAAAATCCAGCACCGATCTGGAGCATACACTATCATCAACAACGAGCTGGTACACCGCAGTACAACGGTAATTCTGCAGCGTTGCGTAGAAGAGGACAAGGGGCTGGAGTTGCTCCGAGACATCCACCAAGCCAAGTGTGGTCACCATGCATCGGCTATAGCAATAGTTGCCAAGGCTTTTCTCCGCGGTTTCTATTGGCCGACTGCGAAAGCGGCGGCAGAAGAGTTAGTCAAACATTACAATGGGTGTAAAAGATTCAAAGCAAAGAGTCATTTACCAGCTTAGCACTCAAAACTATTCCGATCATATGGCCATTTGCAGTTTGGGGTCTGGACATGGTGGGACCATTCAAAACAGCAAGAGGTGGCATGGCACATTTGTTGGTGGCAGTGGACAAGTTCACCAAGTGGATCGAGGAAAGGCTGATCAAGAAGCTAGATGGACCGACTGTGGTCAGATTCATTGTGGACATCACAGTCAGATATGGAGTGCCAAACAGCATCATCACTGACTAACGAGGGGGTGAACCCAGGACTCCTGCATATGAGGCTACCTGGTGCGTATGAAGATAGAAGGCTCGCTGGGAAGCCACGACAGGCCCACGACTGGCCCAACCAGGCACCGACGTAGGAGTTTGCGACTAGTATGGAAGACACAACTTGGCGTACAAGGGAAGACTAGAACTAGGAAACTATCTTTGTAACCTAGTACGGACTCCCCGAGACCTAGCCTAGTATATAAAGGCTAGGAGGGGAGACGTCCGGATCAATCCAATACACATCTACTCACCTGGTCTTGCGAGAACTTGCCTGGCCTCTCTGTAATCACCTCCTCACGCAATAATATCGAGCAGGAAGTGCTTCTCCTGTTAGCCGACGAGTATCATCCAACCTGTGCCTCCTCTATGACTAACCCAGGGTCCCTGACGATGGGATTTTCTTGGGCTGATCCCCGTCAATTGGCGCCGTCCGTGGGGACTACACAGGTTGGAATCACGATCTAGGCGGTCTCGCCCTCAGCAGATCAAGACTCGAGGACTAGAACCAAATCTAGCCCGCTCGAGGAATTCAAGATCACCACAAGCATGTCCATCGTGTCGTCAAGATCACCTAGCCTGCAGCCAAATCAAGTCCAACACCTCGACGACTATCAGATTCATCGCCGACGGAAGAGAACCCGATGACTCAGAAGGCAAGCGCGAGGACTTTACTCGGGGACACCACTCGAAGAGTCGCGGCGCGTAACAAAAGACTCGCCCACCAGTCGACGACCCGCCGCCGCCCGGACTCTTACCACAGGCCAAGACAGCGACTCCGAAACTCAGATCGGAGAATACTACGACCTAGATCGAAGGCCAGACTAATTCGCCAACTTCATCTGGTGCCGATCCATCAGCGACGGGATAGAACTTGACCCAAGATTCCACAGCCGAGTAGAAGACCACTCGCAGATCTTCCAAATCTCAAGGTGAAGAAGGCACGCCGGCTCCAGCAAACTCACAGCTAAAGAGCAACTGGAAGGACCTTGCGTGATCCACTGTGTTGAAGACAGTCAGGGACACCTCAGAGCAAGCCACGCCCTAGGAGATTGTCGCATATTCACCGAACTCTCCAACAATCTCAAGGAGGAGAAACTGCGTGAAGCCAAGCGCACTCGAAGAAGCGCGCAGTCACCAGCACCAAGTACAGAAGGGCAACCCATGGACGAATCTGCATGATCCAATAAGGAAGACCCTCGAAAGCAAAGCAAGATGCCTACACCTTGCAGGACGAAGCATCCGAAGGCCTAATGATAACTGAAACCTACCAACTGAGTGGCGCTGAGAACAGAATCATCTTCTCACAGAGCGACCACCCGCCCGCAGTCCCAAGGCCTGGGCATGCACCCGTGGTCCTCGAAGCCTAGATCGGAGGATACGACATGGACAAGGTCTTCATGGACGGAGGCACCAGCCTAAACATAATCTTTGCTAGCACCCTACGCAAGATGTTAATCCCACGATCAGTCTTGAAGAAGTCAGGCACAACAATACATGGTGTAGTTCCGGTTGAAGCATCCGCCTCCATCGGAACAATCGAGATTGATGTAATCTTTGGCATCAAGCGCAACTTCGCAAAGCAAGTCCTCGAGTTCGAAGTGCTCGACTGGCAGTCGCAGTACCACGCCATACTCGGGCGACCAGCTTTCGCACAATTCATGGCGGTCCCACACTACGCATACAGTCAAGGAAAGCTTCACCAAATCGGACCAGTGCGACCGCGACTTGCACAAAGTCTCCGACACATTTGAAGCCCAACAACAACTCAAAGAAATAGCCGTGGTGACGGACAAAAGCATATTTCCGCTGGCAAGCCGAAGCAAGAAAAAAGAATTTGGTCGCGATTTCAGCATTGACAGCGACACAATCACACACCATGTCCACCCAACAAACCCAGAGAAGACGGTTCGCATATACGCCCACCTTCCAGAATAGCAAGCAACCGCCCTCATAACCTTCCTTCGCGAAGAGTGGAAATTTTTCGCCTGGTGCCCATCCGACATGCCCAGGATACCACGAGAATTTGCAGAACACACGCTCCACATCAAGCCAAACACCAAACCAATAAAGCAGGCACTGCGACGATTCTCAGAACCCAAGCATAGAGCAATCGTAGAAGAAGTCAATCGACTACTCGACGCATAGTTCATCCGAGAGACAAAGAAAGCAACCTGGGTAGCAAACCCAGTCCTAGTCCCTAAAAAGGACACCGAGGTACTGAGGATGTGCGTCGACTATGGGCCTATCAACAAGCACTACCCAAAATACCACTTACCCCTGCCAAGAATCGATCAAATAATCGACTTCACAGCAGGATGCGACCTCCTCTCCTTCCTCGACGCATACTCAGGGTACAATCAGATCAGGATGAAGGAAGAAGACGAAGAGCACACCTCGTTCATCACCCCCTATGGAGTATTCTTCTACCAAACAATGCCCTTCGGACTAAAAAATTTCGGAGCCACGTACCAGCGGATGATGCAAGCATGCTTGAGAGACCAGATTGGCTGAAACGTACAGGTCTATGTAGACGACATTGTCATCAAAACCTACAGCGCAAACAAGCTACTCGACGACCTCCGCGAGACATTCGCGGCACTCAACAAGTACAGGATCAAGCTCAACCCCAAAAAATGCGTGTTCGGCGTCCCAGCTGAAAATTACTCGGGTACATGGTCTCTGCCGGAGGAATTGAGGCAAACCCTGAAAAGGTTCAAGAAATCGCCAAGATGCAAAGGCCAACCAACATCAAAGGAGTACAGTAGCTCACAGGAAAGCGCGCAGCATTGAGCCGCTTCATCAGCAGGTTAGGCGAAAGCATGTAATAACCCGATTCGCTAAGAATAAAAGTCTCTGTGCATTCTATGCTAGTCCCTGGATCAATAGCTAGCACACACAGTACATGATGTAATATCAAGAATAAATCACATGTCATATATATTACATCGAAGATCCAGTATTACAATAAAGCATACCTGCATAGCTCAAGACTAGCTTACAAATAGGATACAACGGAAAAACAATAAAAGCTTCATGGCGTCCGTCAACTCCACCGGCATAGTTGAGTATAGACATTGTAACCCTACATCGCATCACTTACTCGTCGTATATAATCCTGCAACACCGAAGGTTACAGCCTGACAATGGGTCAGTACATCTGATTTGTACGGCATGTCACATGAAAAGGGATATAACAGAACTATCGCTGCATGCAAGGTAAGTCAAAGGAAAGGTTTATGGCTTAGTTTTGCAGAAAGCCAGTTTTTCCCTCACATACTACAACTAATCACATTTTAATTTATCTTGCTAGTCCTAAGTATGGTTGAATCGGGCTACACGTCGTCCGTAACCGTGGACACGGCTGATCATGATCAGTTTTTTTACTCTGCAGAGGTTTGTACACTTTCCCCACTGGACTCAACGCGAAGATTGAGACATAGTCTTTCAGAAGAGGTTGCCTCCACCCTTTGGTAGCCGGTACACCTATCATATCTACATCAGCTAGCTACCAGGGCCAGGTTCCCCACAACTTACTCATCTAAGCCAGAGCCCATATATCCAGTGGTTGTACATGGAAGCTACTAGTCACACTGTCTGTCCGATATTTTTGAGCCTGGACGGCGCCCACTGCGTTTAGAGGGTAGATACCATGACGCACCCGGTTTACCACCAAAACAACCATTCATGAAGCATTTAGCCCTGGTCCCTCCTTAGCCAAGGCACGAGCCCAAGGATGCATTCCCTGCCCGCCCAGAGGTGATTTCTATTTAAGTTTGCTAGTCAAGTCATTAATCCTCACATAGCTCAATGATAACTCAACCAATCCCCGTCTACAAAGAAATAGCAATATATAACAACCACGATCCTAGGGCGACAATGAAATACAAGGTCAGAACATACGGCTATCCTACTAGGTTTAAAACATAACTAATATATAATCCTACACATGCATAGAGTGATAATTTGCTACATGCATAATAGAAAATATAGGTTGAGTTATGGTCAAAGTGTAACTTGCCTTATACATTCGATGAAGTTCTTTGCTCTCGAGGTCCAGTCAACTCTACTCGTCACACTCCGAGAAAATCTATCGCAAACGAAGGAACTCGAATAAGCAATCACACCACAATAAACCATAAGATCAACAAATGAAACACAATAAGGTTTAGCAACAAAAACCACTAGGCTCGATACAGTATAGGTGTCGATGTGCTCGAAGGTGATCGGTGGAAGTCAACTCGAGAGAGTCAATAGATAAAGATTCATTGGTAAGTAGTTGTGACCATGAACATTTATGAATCCAAGGTGAATATCATGCCCACATGAAAAGTGTGTGAATCTTACCGATAACATGTCTCAAGTGATCCGATATGCAAAAAGAATCACGTGAAACGGAATACTACAACACAGGTCGTAGCAAGTTCAAATTTGAATTGAATTGACTTTAAACAGATCAAAAAACTTGTGAAATTTTGTGTACACATGATATAGACAGAAAGTACATGGAACGACAGATCCAACGCAAAAATAATCACTCAATTTGGATCAACAGTTTAAAAGATACGGACCTCCGGAATTTGAATTTGAATTTGATATAAATTCAAATTCAAAAGTGTGCAAAGTGTGCAAAAATTTATTCCATGCAATAGTACAGAACAACACGAGCGTGTAGCAAAAAGTTTCACCTCAATCGGACGCACGGTGAAGGAGATATTGCGCGTACGGCGCCGGGGTCTTTTCTGCCAAAAGGACCTGTTCGCAAATAAAAAAATTCCCGAAAAAGCGATCGGGTCCCTGGCGGCTGTTTGACCGGATCTGGACTCCGGCGAGGTGCGTGCTTCGGCGAGGGCTCGGCGTCCGGCGAGTAGGAGGCGGCCGGCGAGGTGGGGTGCGGCTGGCGTCTTCCAGCGAAGGCGCTGGACGGGGGCAGCGCGGTCGCGCGTGGTGGCGCACAGGCTGGCGCGGGGCGGCGGCGGATGCGCCACGGCACGGGCAGGGGCAGCTCCGGCGGGCGGCCCTCCGGCGGCGGTGGCCGGCCGCGGGTTGCGGCGCGGTCCGGGGCGGCGCGAGGAGGCGGCCGTGGCCGGTGAGGTGGATCCCGGCGAGGCCAAGCCGGCGGCGGACTCCGGCGAGTGCGGGGCGGCGGCGGTCCCGGCGGCGGCGCTGGCGTGGCGGCGGGGGGTCCCGCGTTAAGGTTTTCAGAAAAAGAAAAAAAGGAATTTCTGAAAATCCTTTTTATAGTCTGGAAAAAAAACAAACGGATCCGGCTTGGGCTCGAATTGCGCTCGCGGGCGGAAAAAGTCTACTGGGCTGGGGCTACGAGTTTTTCTTTTTCTATAAAACTGCAACTTCAAACAATATTACAAAAATAAATACACATCAGAAAAATATGAAATAAAATCCTAAATTCATCAAATAATACAAAGAAATTTATTTAATGAATACATTTTCCAAAAAGGAGAATAAAAATAAAAACCTTTTCTAAATACTTTATTTAAATATAAAATATTTTTCATAAATCAAATAAAATCCAAGAAATTATTAAAAATATTTTAGTTTGGTCAAAAGCATTGATAAACCTTTTCTAAATAATAAAATATAAATTTTAAAATTGTCACACCAATAAATAGTTTGGTAAAATAAAAATATCTCATTGGAATGTTTTGTTCCAACTCTTTTAAAATATTTAATAAATCATTTCAATGAAATAAAAACTCTCTTAGCATTATAAAATCCCTAAAATAGTTTTAGAGTTATTTTAATACTCATAATAAATTTTAAAAAATTTGAAGTAATATTCTAAACATTTTCCAACTTTATTAAAAAGGGGATAAGTCAATTTATATCCTCTCAAATGAATTTCCTTGAGTTGAAAAATATTTTAAATATTCAGAAGAATTCTAATAATGATTTAAAACATTTTCGAACCTTTTGATATGTCGAAGGAGTCATATTACCTTCTCGCATTTTGTTTTGTTGATTTTGTTTTAAATAATAAATTCCAAAAACACCAATTATGAATATTAGGGAAAGTCCTTTTATTCCCTCTATTTTTTTAATATTCAATAAACTCCAAAAAGTTTTAAATCCCAGAGAAAATCAAACACATCAAGCAAACAATCATTATCTATTTAATTTTATTAACATTCCAAAATTTAGAAAATTTTGGGATGTTACAGACTACCACCCTTAAAAGGAATCTCGTCCCCGAGATTCGAAGAGGCTAGAAAGAAAAAGGTTAAGGTTTGGGTCTTCATGACGATCCACGATATTCTGATGACCTAGGTACTACCACCCTTAAAAGGAATATGACACGGTCTTGATGAGTCTTGCTCCATTGATGACATCCTTCATAGATATTTCACCAACTCCTTTGAGGTCTTGAATCCTTAGTAATAGAGGAGTCTTCCATATACCGAACCTTCATGGTTGACAAGTCAGGCGCCAATACGGAGCAACTATCGATTCCCTCATGGTGGTCATCAAGAATATTTTTACGGGATACTGCAAGAAAATGGTCTTGGTCTATACTCACCGCATAACATATTATTATTAACGATAATCTTATCTAGGGGTCAAACATTGTACCATTCTATGGCTCAGGTTTAACATCGTCGTCTCTCAGCTATAGGTAAGTCACTCAAGATTTACTATCCCGCATAGCAAGAGCAAATAATAAGGGTAGTCGTCATGGTGATCAATCCATTGCGCACCCAAATCATTACCTTGTATATGGTTTAGCGAGTCCCGCAATCTAACACTCGGTCATCCTCATAAGCATTGCAGAAAGTTCCTCTTGCTCATGAACTGGGTTCAGATAAATCCATTGGTTCTGCAAGCCAAACAAACATCTATCGTTTCCTCAACACTCAGGTTTAAGAAACTACTATAAACGTGTACTAGTGAACTACATCTTCCTCCAGGGTCCTTCCTTCAGCAAGATTGTGCTTGCTTGTTGTAAGATCCTTGCACACGGGGTTAATTTTGAACTCATGATTGGTTGCATCCATCTTTATTCAGCCTTGACATTATCACCCGTTGTAGTAGCTTCTTCAGTGTAGGATGAGGATGAGGGGGAATGGTATGTAGATAGAAGGAGATGCCCATACAAACATCACACTAGTTTTTTTTAAATAAGTTTTGATGTGTAGCTGTCGGTAAAACCAAGAAATGACAGCTCACAAAAACGACCTAGCGATAGGAATCTTGAATCTTCTAGGTCTTCGGGTCTTCAATGACGGTAGCTTCAGTTTCGTATTGTCGAAGCAACCTTCGTATCGTGGAGTCACTTTCCAACTTATTCTTCTTGTTGTTGTGTCTCCTTCATTCTTGAAGCATACTAAATAGATGAGGGTCTAAGGAAACGTAAACTTATTCCACTCACGTAAAGGAAATGCAAGGCACGACACACAACATCAATCAACGACATATTAGGGTCAAGGACACAAGCAAAACCTCACAAAACAAAACATGACATAAGCCATCTAGTTCAACCACAGCAAAACATGCATCGATCCACATCTCCAGTTAACATTAAAAGGTAACATCGTACACTTAGTGTACACCTACGAATGTTCTATTCTCCAATTGCAAAACATAAGCTTCAATATGTCGATATCTTTGCTCCCACGTTCACATTCTTCTTTCTCTTCAATCCTGGAGACATGTTGGTGTAGTGTCCCTTTTTCCTGCACCGGTAACACTCAACTTGGCTAAGGTCCTTTTTTTTCTTCTTCACGGGTGCTACCCTGAATTCTTGGATAATTTTCTCCATTCCTTCCTTTTGACGCTGAGATACTTGTTGTGTCATGATGAAAAATTCACACTGAGTCGGGTAATTATTATTTCCTTCACACACGAAACATGTGACTTATGGAGTGGGGCATTCTTCACCCATGTGCATTTCCTCACAATGGGGACATCCATCCTGGTGTCCTTCATAGGAGTGTCCTACTTCCCCCCAATTTTGCAGGCACGAGGCCTCTTACGGGTTACCGTCGTTTGCATCGGGGTGACGAGGCATGATCCTAACAAAATATTTGTAAAGTCCTTACAAGTAATATTCTTTCTTGATTCGTTAATCGCCTGGTGCATTGTCCACCAAGTAAAAGCCTCTTCTATAAGGTGCTTGACAGCATAGTGGACAATGTCATCACTTGCAACCTTGTTACGCTCCATAATATGAATCCATTGCTCCGTCTTCAGTCTTTTCATCGCCTCGGAGAAGGTGAGTCTACTTCATACTCCATCTATTGAGCCCAAACGTCACGGGTTAGGGCAAAACTATAACACCGACAAGACGACAACTAAAGATAACACCAAACATATGCACTCAAACAAGAAAGAGAAAAAAAAACACCTACGTTCAACAGCAACACATAACAACAAACAATACAGTCACAAATGTCAAAACACACAAACAACACCTAGAGTAAGGTCATATGTGCAAGACATACGATCTCATCATGCTACGCGAAATTCGTTCATCTAACTTCACCTAAAAGGTGGTGGTCTGATTCTAATCTTCATCCTTCTCAGCTAAGCTGATCTTAAAGATTCCTCTCGTAGTGTCAAAACTTATTTATCCTCATAGGGTATTCTTCTCGTTCTCGTGGTCATAACTTCAATTGATCCACGAGGTTGATGATGCACCTCTCAAATGTCTTGTCTTAAGGGGTAAGAAAGTCAGAGGGGTATTTACAGTAAAACAAGATGAGGGGTTTTAGAAGATGGATAATAGATGAGAAATACTAGTGAAGAGAGTAAGTAATCAAAGAGTGATAGAATACTTTTGTTCCTATGGCTTTTCCTCTCCATTTTCTACAGTCACGACCTACAGTCAACATGGGCTCTGATACCATCTGTAACGACCCGATTCGCTAAGAATCCAAGTCTCTGTGCATTCTGTGCTAGTCCCTGGATCAATAGCTAGCACACACAGTACATGATGTAATATAAAGAATAAAACAAATGTCATATATATTACATCGAAGATCCAGTATTACAATAAACAATAAAAGCTTCATGGCGTCCTTCAACTCCACCGGCATAGTTGAGTATAGACATCGTAACCTACATCGCATCACTTACTCGTCGTATATAAGCCTGCAACACCGAAGGTTACAGCCCGACAACGTGTCAGTACATCTGATTTGTACGGCAAGTCACACGAAAAGGGATATAACAGATCTATCGCTGCATGCAAGGTAAGTCAAAGGAAAGGTTTATGGTTTAGTTTTGCAGAAAGCCTGTTTTTCCCTCACATACTACAACTAATCAAACTTTAATTCATCTTGCTAGTCCTAAGTATGGTTGAATCGGGATACACCAATTCCAACCATCCCTTTATTAAAAGTTCCCACTCAAATTCTTATTAAGGTGAATTACCTGTCAAGACCATCCAACAACAATAATGCCCAGTTGCTCAATGTTGTCCGTAACCGTGGACACGGCTGATCATGATCAGTTTTTACACTCTACAGAGGTTTGTACACTTTCCCCACTGGACTCAACGCGAAGATTGAGACATAGTCTTTCAGAAGAGGTTGCCTCCACCCTTTGGTAGCCGGTACACCTATCATATCTACATCAGCTAGCTACCAGGGCCAGGTTCCCCACAACTGACTCATCTAAGCCAGAGCCCATATAGCCAGTGGTTGTACTTGGAAGCGACTAGTCACACTGTCTGTCCGATCTTTTTGAGCCTGGACGGTGCCCACTGCGTTCAGAGGGTAGATACCATGACGCACCTGGTTCACCACCAAAACAACCATTCGGGAAGCATTTAGCCCTGGTCCCTCCTTAGCCAAGGCACGAGCCCCAGGATGCATTCCCTGCCCGCCCAGAGGTGATTTCTATTTATTTTTTCTAGTCAAGTCATTAATCCTCGCATAGCTCAATGATAACTCAACCAATCCCCGTCTACAAAGAAATAGCAGTATATAACAACCACGATCCTAGGGCGACAATGAAAACAAGGTCAGAACATATGGCTATCCTACTAGGTTTAAAACATAATAAATATATAATCCTACACATGCATAGAGTGATAATTTGCTACATGCATAATAGAAAATATATGTTTGAGGTATGGTAAAAGTTTAACTTGCCTTATACATTCGATGAAGTTCTTTGCTCTCGCGGTCCAGTCAACTCTACTCGTCACACTCCGAGAAAATCTATCGCAAATGAAGGAACTCAAATAAGAAACCATACCACAATAAACCATAAGATCAACAAATCAAACACAATAAGGTTTAGCAAAAAAACCCACTAGGCTCGATACAGTATAGGTGTCGATGTGCTCGAAGGTGATCGGTGGAAGTGAACTCGAGAGAGTCAATAGATAAAGATTCATTGGTAAGTAGTTGTGACCATGGACATTTATGAATCCAAGTTGAATATCATGCCCACATGAAAAGTGTGTGAATCTTACCGATAACATGTCTCAAGTGATCCGATATGCAAAAAGAATCATGTGAAACGGAATACTACAACACAGGTCGTAGCAAGTTCAAATTTGAATTGAATTGACTTTAAACAGATCAAGAAACTTGTGAAATTTTGTGTACACATGATATAGAAAGAAAGTACATGGAACGAGTGATCCAACGAAAAATAATCACTTGATTTGGATCAACGGTATAAAAGATATGGACCTCCGTAATTTGAAGTTGAAATAAATTCAAATTCAAAAGTGTGCTAAGTGTGCAAAAATTTATTCCATGCTAAAGTATAGAACAACACGAGCGTGTAGCAAAAAGTTTCACCTCAATCTGACGCACGGTGAAGGAGATATTGCGAGTACGACACCGGGGTCTTTTCTGCCAAAAGGACCTGTTCGCAAATAAAAAATCTGGACTCCGGCGAGGGCTCAGCGTCCAGCGAGGTGGCGGCGCTCCGGCGAGTAGGAGGCGGCCGACGAGGTGGGGTGCGGCCGGCGTCCTCCGGTGAAGGCGCTGGACGGGGGCAGCGCGGTCGCGCGCGGTGTGCCACGGCCTGGCGCGGGCGGCGGCGGATGTGCCACGGCACGGGCAGGGGCAGCTCCGGCGGCGGTGGCCGGCCGCAGGTAGCGGCGCGGTCCGGGGCGGCGCGTGGGCGGTGTGGCGCGAGGAGGCTGCGGTGGCCGGTGAGGTGGATCCCGGCGAGGCCAAGCCGGCGGCGAAATCCGGCGAGCGCGGGGCGGCGGCGGTCCCGCCGGCGGCGCTGACGTGGCGGTGGCGGGTCCCGCGTTAGGGTTTTCAGAAAAAGAAAAGAGGGATTTCTGAAAATCCTTTTTATAGTCAGAAAAAAACGAATCCGGCTTGGGCTCGAATTGCGCTCGCGGGCGAAAAAAGGCTACTGGGCCGGGGCTACGAGTTTTTCTTTTTTCTTTAAAACTGCAACTTCAAACAATATTACAAAAATAAATACACATCAGAAAAATATTAAATAAAATCCTAAATTCATCAAATAATACAAAGAAATTTATTTAATGAATACATCTTCCAAAAAGAGAATAAAAATAAAAACATTTTCTAAATACTTTATTTAAATATAAAATATTTTTCGTAAATCGAATAAAATCCAATAAATTATTAAAAATATTTTTATTTGGTCAAAAGCATTGACAAACCATTTCTAAATAATAAAATATAAATTTTAAAATTGTCACACCAATAAATAATTTAGTAAAATAAAAATATCCCATTGGAATGTTTTGTTCCAACTCTTTTAAAATATTTAATAAATCATTTCAATGAAAGAAAAACTCTCTTAGCATTATAAAATCCCTAAAATAATTTTAGAGTTATTTATAATACTCATAATAAATTTAAAAAACTTTAAAGTAATATTCTAAATATTTTCCAACTTTATTAAAAAAGGGATAAGTCAATTTATATCCTCTCAAATGAATTTCCTTGAGTTGAAAAATGTTTTGAATATTCAAAAGAATTCCAATAATGATTTAAAACATTTTCCAACCTTTTAATATGTTGAAGGAGTCATATTACCTTCTCACATTTTGTTTTGTTGGTTTTGTTTTAAATAATAAATCCAAAAACACCAATTATTAATATTAGGGAAAGTCCTTTTATTCCCTCTCTTTTTTTAATATTCAATAAACTCCAGAAAAGTTTTAAATCCCAGAGAAAATCAAACACATCAAGCAAACAATCATTATCTATTTAATTTTATTAACATTCCAAAATTTAGAAAATTTTGGGATGTTACAAAGGACCTTACCATTCTACAAACTGCTGAGAAAAGGAGAAAAATTCGAGTGGACCGAGGAAGCCAGCAATGCATTCGCAGACTTAAAGAAGACCCTCTCTACCGCACCAATCTTGGCGATGCCTAAAGAAAGGGAAAAGTTGTATCTCTACATAGCGGCACGCAGCAGTGTCGTGAGCATAGTGCTTGACGTCGAGCGTGCAGAAGAAGGCAAAATCCAGAGAATCCAAAGAATAATCTACTACCTCAGCACGCTACTCACGAAGCCACAACAGCGGTACCCACACTACCAGAAGCTCCTGCTCGCCATTATCATGACCTCCAGGAAAGTATCACACTACTTCGACGAACACTCCATCACAATCGTGAGCAGTGAACCACTCGCGGAAATCCTCAACAATCCCGGAGCGATCGGGCGAGTCGCTGAGTGGAACATGGAGCTCAGCCCGCGAGACCTGCAATTCAAACACCCGACAACAATCAAAGCCCAAGTACTCCCGGACTTCCTGGTCGAGTGGGCAGAAGTCCAAACACCAGGTCCCCCAGACCTATCCAACTCATGGACGATGTATTTCGACGGATCTAAAAGACAGCAAGGAGCCGGAGCAGGCGTCGTCCTAGTCTCCCCCAAAGGAACGAAGCTCAAATACATCCTCCAGATCAACTTCAGCAATGCCTCCAACAACGAAGCAGAATACGAGGCACTACATCACGGCATGCGCATGGCATAAACTTGAGGTGCCACTCGCCTCTCGATCTATGGCAACTCCAACCTCGTCGTCCAGTAGGCGATGAGAGACTGTAACGCAGTCGCAGACAACAGGGCAGCCTACCAGAAGCTCTATAACACACTACAGGGAGGATTCGACGGCGGTGAACTCAACTAAATCCCCAGAGAAAATAATGCAGAAGCCGACGAACTCACGAACATCGGATCGACTCGAGGACCAATAACACCAGACGTCTTCCTCGAGAGCATCAACCAGAGATCAATAAAAGAAAAGCCAGCGGAACCCAAGGTAGCTTTAGAGGAACACACAGTTGACGGCACAAACAGCCAAGCAATCGAAGTCGAAGAACCAGTAGCACTCGAAGACCCGGCCTGGGCAAGACCCTTCCTTCGATTCCTAATCGAAGGCATTCTACCACAAGACGTTGCAGAAGCCCGACGCATCAGTCGACGATCTAAAGCATTCATAGTAATCAACAGAAAGCTCTACAAGCGCAGCATTTCTCAGGTCCTCCAAAAGTGTATAGACGAAGAAGATGGCAAAGCCCTACTACTCGAGATTCACGAAGGCACCTGCGGGCATCATGCCAGCAGTCGAGAACTCGTGGCGAAAGACTTTCGGGCAGAATTTTACTGGCCGACCGCCATGAGAAATGCAGAGGATATCATACGACGTTGCATCGCCTGCCAAAAATTTGCCAGCAGGCCACACGCCCCAGCATCGGAACTCAAAAACATACCGTTATCATGGCCATTCTCCACATGGGGACTCAACATGGTAGGCCCACTCAAGAAATACTCAAAAGGAGGAAGAACACACCTACTAGTCGCATTCGACAAGTTCACCAAATGGATCGAAGCAGTACGAATCACCAGCTCAACAGCCCTCACGACAGTCAACTTCATCAACTCAATCATCTTCAGATTCGGAGTACCACAGAACATCATCACAGACAATGGCACAAACTTCACAGCAGCAGAATTCCACAACTTCTGCCACGAGCTGGGCATCAAAATCAACTACGCATCAGTCGCACTCCCGCAGTCCAACGGCCAAGTGGAAGAAAGCCAATGGCCTAGTATGCGGAGGAATAAAAAAGTGACTCCTAGCACCACTAGAACAAGCCGCAGGAAACTGGATAGAGGAACTTCCCGAAGTGCTATGGAGCCTGCGCACCACCCCAAACAGCTCAACTCAGTATACACCCATTTTCTTGGTATACGGGGCAGAAGCAGTACTGTCGCACGACTTAAAATTCGGAGCACCTAGAATCTCAGGGTACGAAGAAGAAGAGGCAGAAGAAGCTCTCCAGAACGACAAAGACATAGCAGACGAAGCACGGGACACAGCCATCACAAGATCTGAAGGATGCCAGGACAAATTACGCACATATCAAAGCAGTCGTCTGCGGACCAGAATGTTCAACAAAGGAGACCTCGTGTTACGGTTGATACAGGAAAAAGTGCACAAGCTTGCCCCACAATGGGAGGGGTCGTTCATCATCTCGGAAGTCATAGGAGGAGGAGCATACAAATTGAAGAACCCGAAGACCAATGAGGACGTGGGAAATCCATGGAACGTAGTGAACCTACGCCTGTTCTACCCATAGTCCTCTAGGCATTATCAGAAGACATCGGTAGCAGCACCGATCGGCAACCCATGTAAAATTCGAAGGAATAAAATAATGTTGCCCAAAGCATCTTACTCAAAAGCACTCGGGGGTCCGAGCCTAAAACTGACCCCGAGAGACGCTATCTTCGCTCACGCCACCTTTACTTAAAAGCACTCGGGGGCACGAGCCTAAACTCCCCCCGAGAGACGCTATCTTCGCTCACGCGACCTTTACTTAAAAGCACTCGGGGGGCTCGAGCCTAAAACTCCTCCCGAGAGACACTATCTTCGCTCACGCGACTTTTTCTTAAAAGCACTTGGGGGCTCGAGCCTATACTCCCCCTGAGAGACACTATATTCGCTCACCCGAATTTTACTTAAAAGCACTCGGGGGTTCGAGCCTAAAACTCCCCCCGAGAGATGCTATCTTCGCTCACACGACTTTTTCTTAAATGCACTCAGGGGCTCGAGCCTATACTCCCCCTGAGAGACGCTATATTTGCTCATGCGACTTTTACTTAAAAGCACTCGGGGACTCGAGCCTAAACTACCCCCGAGAGACGCTATCTTCGCTCACGCGACCTTTACTTAAAAGCACTCAGGGGCTCGAGCCTAAAACTTCCCCCGAGAGACGCTATCTTCGCTCACGCGACTTTTTCTTAAAATCAATTGTGGGCTCGAGCCTAAAATCCCCCCGAGAGACGCTATATTAGCTCACGCGACTTTTACTTAAAAACACTCGGGGGCTCGAGCATAAAACTTCCCCCAAGAGACGTTATCCTCGCTAAAAAATGCGACCTTATCTACAACCATTGGGAGGCCAGAAACGCAAGATTCCCACCAAAAAACAAAAGCTCCGGCAAAGAAAGTCGCGTAAAAAAAGCGCACGGTTCTTTAGTCTTCACCCGATCGCAAGCGATCACCTAAATACTCGAGGGCTACTCCCATCAGGAGCGCTGGCGCGCACCCGATCCAAACTTGGAAAAATTCAAAAACAGCTACAAACCAGTGAAGACAAAAATTCATAAAGCCTACGCTTGATTCTACGAATCAAACGCAGCCTCGGGGGCTACTCCCATCGGGAGCGCTGACGTGCACCCGAGAAGACAATTTCATTACAAGGGAGTCGAAGACTATGTCATTACAAAGGAGTTGAAGACAATTTCATTACAAAGGAGTCGAAGACAATTTCATTACAAAGGAGTCGAAGACAATTTCATTACAAAGGAGTCGAAGACAGCCATTACAACGGAGTCGAAGATAGTCATTTCATTACAAAGAAGTCGAAACAAAAGTTACCGCTACAGAAGGTCCCGTAGAACTAAAAGATGGGCTACATTCAACTTCTACAGGTGTGCTCATGCTGAGATAATTGGCACTTGCGTGCCACAACCTGACGTGAAGAAGAAAGTCGCCGTCCTCCAGTTCTACAAGGTGCCCCGCCTACTGACGCATCCGCTTGATGACCGGTTTGACGTCCAGTTCATCCTTAGAACTAGAAGAGCAAACACCATCGGCCGAGGAATCAGCCGAAGACGAAGACACGGGAGAAGCAGGCGAACCACAACTCGAGCCATCGTAATCACCACTGCTTGTTTCCTCCCAGTATGGATCCAGACGATTGCCACCGGCATCAAACGCACGGATAATAACAGTATCTTCGCCGTCAAAACGACAGCAAAGGCTATCTCCGTCGCGCTGATTCAACCGACGAGAAAACGCCCTCCAGCCAGACCCAAGGAAAATCAAGGATGAATTATCAACTTCCAGCTCCACCCAAGAAGAAGAACGAGCGCATCCGTGAAGACGGAGCTAGAAGCCCCTCAAGTTACATCAGAAGAAATGGAGGCAAATGAGAATGGAAGAGGAATCCGGGCAGCATTCTGGCTAAGAACGCGCAAAAGAAAATCATGGCGCCAAAAACCCTCTTCCATGGACCTCGCCAAGTCACACCACTACCACGCTTGGGTTCCATATGAAGAAGAAGTAGAAGAGAAAGATATGAAGAATGAATGCCCAGAACAGGCAAACCAAAGGAGGTATTTATAACACAATCAAAGGGCAAACCAGGAAAACACGAAGAAGCCCAGGCGGCATCATCATTAAAACAAAGACCAAGCACGCCAGGCGTTACGAATTCCAAGACAAGATGCTTTCACACAGTCAGCACTATTTAAAAGACGCGTCAAATCTCGCATGTTTCCCATAAAAGCCTTGGAAATCCAACAGGCACCAGGCAGCACGGCACCCAAGTCATCTTTATGACTGGCCAGAAAACGAGACGGTTCGAAGGCTAAACGTCATCTTAGGTCATCAAAATAATGCCAATATTTACCAAAGCATCATCTTAAGAAAGGAAGGATCAGGATACAAGGGAAAATCAAACAACAGCAAAGGATACCTATCTCTTGGGGCAAAATTTTCTGATTCCGAAAATTCCTTACTCCCATCGGGAGTACTTTTATTCGAGTTTAGGTGCTCCCTCACCCAGAAATAAAAGATGTGCTCGAGTAATCACTCGCAACATCATAAACAACATACTCTCAGAGTTCGGGTGCTCCCTCACCCCAAAGACACTAAAGCATTCGAGTGACTACTCGCAAAAAGGACTTAGTAATTCAACAATATGACTTACTCGCGCACTCGACGACATTCCGAGTCGGTGCTTTTTTATTTTCCTCGCCTGAGTTCATTACAAGCTCCGCGAGTAACTGCTAAACAGCTCACTTGATTGTTTATTCCAAGTGGGTGCATCGCTAACCAGGATTCGTGCCTCTACAAAAACAATTATCCCTGGGCTACGAGACACTGTACCCAGATGCCACGCAAGCTTAGCGTGTAGGTAAGACCCCGCTGCGAAGAACGGCCGGGCCGGGACTTGCCGCAGAGCGATTTCACTCCCGACCTTTTCGATGCGCTCGCATGATAGAAAGAGTCGAGCGGACGCGCTCAGGCTATGTTCTTAGACTGGCAGAAATTGATCCTATAAGACCTGTAGTGGCATGACTTTGCTTGACACCGGTCGTTCCAAGTTCATGTCGAGGGACATGAGCTTGATTGGGCTACTGCGGTATTTGCCACTAGTGCAATTCACCAAGCCTCGACCAGTCGACTCCTTGGGCCCTTTCAGCTTAGCAATCCCTCGAAACAGATATTGTCATGGCTCAAAACTGCCAGCGACCCGCGGCGATACCGCGCCTACAAACAAAAAAGCATGGACGAATTCGAGTCCCTGCGTGACTCTTCGAGTCCCCCAGGCACTCAGGGGCTACTGACGAGGGGGTGACCCCACGACTCTTGCATATGAGGCTACCTGGTGCGTATGAAGACAGAAGGCCCGCTGGGAAGCCACGACAGGCCCACGACTGGCCCAACAAGGCACCGACGTAGGAGTTCGCGACTAGTATGGAAGACACAAATTGGCGTACAAGGCAAAACTAGAACTAGGAAACTATCTTTGTAACCTAGTACGGACTCCCCGAGACCTAGCCTAGTATATAAAGGCTGGGAGGGGAGATGTCCGAATCAATCCAATACACATCTACTCACCTGTCTTCCGAGAACTCGCCTGGCCTCCTCTGTAATCACCTCCTCACGCAATAATATCGAGCAGGAAGTGCTTCTCCTGTTAGCTGACGAGTATCGTCCAACCTGTGCCTCCTCTATGACTAACCCAGGGTCCCTGACCATGGGATTTGCCGGGGCTGATCCCCGTCACTAACAATGGAACAAACTTTGCAAAAGGTGCGCTAGCTCGGTATGCTTCTCAACAGGGCATTCGGCTGGCTGTAGCATCTGTAGCTCACCCCCAGTCAAATGGTCAAGCAGAGCGGGAAAATGGTCTCATTCTGTCCGGAATTAAGCCAAGATTGGTGGATCCACTCGAGAGAGCACCTGGCGCATGGCTCGATGAGCAGCCAGCAGTGCTTTGGAGTCTGCGTACTACGCTGAACCGTTCAACTGGATTCACTCCCTTCTTCCTAGTATATGGTGCGGAGGCCATTCTCCCTTGTGATGTTGAGTTCGACTCACCTCTTCACGCCATTTACATGGAGGCAGAAGCCAAGGAAGCTCGCGAGGACGGTGTTGATCTGAGAGAAGAAGCATGTCTCCTAGCCTTGTCCAGGTCGGCAATATAACAGCAGAAGCTACGTCACTACCACAACAAGAAGATCCGTCCCCTAGCTTTTCTTGATGGTGATTTGGTGTTGTGCCGAATCCAGAAATCAGATGGCCAGCACAAATTATCCTCTCCTTGGGAAGGTCCATTCATCGTCAGTCAGACGCTCAAGAACAATGCATACTACCTTATTGATCTCAGAAAGCCGACCCGATATGTGGATACTTCGGGGAAAGAAACGGAACGGTATTGATCTCAGAAAGTTGTTATGCCCGTTTTACAGTTGAGCGGTATTGTTGTATCTCCCCTTGTGAAATTGTTATCAATGACAATAGCCGTGCGTCCATAAGAATGCATTCGGCAGGAGTTATAAAAAATTATGTGCACATGTTTCCCAGTCCTAAGGTCGGCGAAGCAGACCCGGGGAATGGCCGGTTGCCCCGAAAAGGGTATACTTAAGAGGAAGAGTAAAACGAGCGATGGGCTTGTGCAAGCTAGTCCGAACCGAATGTAGACCGCAGGTCGGCTATAATGTCAGGTGGATGTGGCCGTGCAGAACCATCAATCGGAGAATTCATACTCCAAAAAGTATATGCAGTTCGGAGCTAGCCGGTGGCAGACCCACCGATTGTGAGTAGACCGGCTGGCCATCAGTCGGCAGGTTGCAATCGGCCCATCTGCGTAGTCCTACCTTTGCGAGAAAATCTGAGAGCCTAGAAGTACTTGTCAAAATTTCCTTCAAGGCCTGTTCTCTGGTCCGACCACAGACTGCAGGTCGGCTGTACGGTTGGCAGGAATATCGACCAAGAAAGAAAAAAGGCAAAGAAAAAAAGGCAATCGGTTGAAAAACGCAAAGGCAGAGTAGCATATATAGCAAAGGAAGAACCAAGTTCATAAGCAAGTATGACCGATTGGCCGAAAGATGTTCATTACATGAAAGTAGCCCTCGGCGGGCGCACTTGGAATTTAACTAGTGTTTGTCAAGCAAAAGCAGGTAAATAAAAGCGTGCCGAGCTTAAGCAGTCGGTGCGTCTGGAGCAGCTGGAGCAGTCGGAGCTGAAGTAGTTGGGGTCGTGCTGGTGGCACCCCCCGGAGCGGAAGAAGTAGTGGTCTTGGTTTCAGTGTTCGGCGGGTCCTGGACAGCACTCGCCGAGTGACCGTCGTAGGAGCCCTCACCTTCTTCATCGGCATCGTCATCAGCATAGTCCGAGGAGTGGGAGGCGTCGCTTCCGGTCCGCCGGGAAGGTCGGGACTGGGGTGCGTCTTCGCTGGTAGTATACAGAAGGTCGCTTAGGGAGGAAACTCCAGTTGGCTGACCATCCTCATCAAGATAAGGAGTAACTTCCAGGATATCCATGCCATGTGCGAGCTCTTGGGCAATATGGCATATCCGGGTCCAGAGTTCACCAACGTACTCTTTCGATCCGGTCCGCAGAGCAGTCATCAGCTCCAGATCAACATCAAGATACCAGCTCTTCGCGATAGAGAGAGCAGCTTGCACCCCAGATCACAAGGCATAATCAAGCATGTTTCCACCTAGCGAGGCCCGGCCTTGAGATTCCGAGCAACATCATCATTAGTTTCAAAGGAAATCGGCTTCAGCCTGCCCTTGAAAGGCTTGTCGTTCAACTTCTGGATACCAGTCTTGTAGGTGCACAGGGCACCCTTCAGATGGGGCACTCGGGCATCCAAATCAACAACAAATTCCTCGGCATCCCAGCCGGCATCAGCAGGAACTACCACACCTCGCACTCGGCGGGCTTCAGCAACGGCCTCGTCGACAGCAGTGGTGGAGTTGGGCCAGGAATCTGGCAAGAGCAATCGGAGAAAAAAGTTAGTTCGGAGAGCAGTAGGATCAGGTCTGAATATAAGAACAAGCAAATGTAGAGAAGCACCAGCAAGAGCAAGATCTACTCGGTGGAGGCAGGCGAGGGTGAGGTCAACATTGCCCTGGGCTCCTTGGATTTCTTTCTTGTGTCGGACATCCATGTCTTCGGCGCGTTTGAAAGTCGCGTCCCTTTCCTTCATGAGCTGACCCTCAACCTCGGCCCGAGCATCTAACAGCCTCTGCACATCGTCATCATGAGTAACCTTGACGGTGGAGAGGTCGGTGGTCACCTTTTGAACATCAGCCTGCAGTTTGGCCTCAACGCCAGCCAGTCGAACACGTTCCTTCTCAGCATTTCCGAGCTGGGCACTCTTTTCACCAAGCTCATTCTCCAGTTCGGCGATATTCTTCTGGGCGGCCTCCAGCTCGGAGGAATGAGTGGAAGCAGCTGCAATTCAAAAAAGCACGTAAGGAAACAGCACCAATCGGAAACAAGAAAAGAGCAAGCAGGAGGATACCTGCTAATTCTTGGATCTTTATAGCTTGAGCTTCGGCATTCTTCTTCAGAGCAGTAATGGATTTTTGGCCCGCTGAATAAGCAGCCAAAAGCTCGTCAAATACATCTTGGCATCTGTCGCAAATAGCCTGAAACATCGGTCAGTCAGATCTGAACAGGGCACAGCAGTTAAAAGTAAGTAAGATCCGAGCAGATTGCAAGCAATCGGCTCGAATCTCGGGGACTACACCCAGTAGGTGCGCTAGGCGCGCCCCCACTGAAAGGAAAACTTACAGAAGCGGAATGCTCAGAGGCGAGGATTTGGCCCAGAGCTCCATCAGCAAAGCGTCTAATGTGGGTGGCAAGTCCACTTAGTCGGTTCAAAAGATGGGCCGGGGTTTGGTCCTCGGACCCAGGAGGCGGAGGAGTGACAGAATCAGCAAGAGGTCGAACCAGTGAGACATCAAGGGCTCTAGTGTATGCTTGGCAGAACCGGTTGTCTCGCGAAAGCTTGCGGCCCGTAGTCGGTGGTTGGCGCACAATGGCACTGTAGAACGGCGGTGTGGCACCGCTAGATCCAGCAGGAATGTGAGTAGCAAGCGGAAAATGGACCTGAGGATCAGCGAGTGGAGAAGCGGTCGGGTTGAGGGGGCGGAAGATGATGGCTTCTCGCCCCTTGTTGGTTACCCAAAGTGGAAGGTTGAGATGTAGACAACAGCAAAATTCCCTCGGTGAAGATACCAAGGTTTGTCTCCAGTAGGACTCCGACATCGACAGGAAGGTGAAAATGGCGCCAGCAATTAGGCGGTTGTCGTGGACCTGCACACACAACAGATAACTTCGCTCCCAACGAGTTCAGAGAGGTTGTCAATCCCTCCGGCCTTGTTGTTCACAAAGGATCAAACGCAAGGGATAATAATGATAGTGATAGCAACAGAAAGGTAAATAAGTAGAAAATAAATAGCGGGTGTAAACAGTATTGGAAATATGGACCGGGATCCCATGATGTTCACTAGTGATGTCTCTCTCCCAAAAGACGATAAAATAGCCATGCGAGGTAAACAAATTACAGTTGGGAAATTGACAGGATTATGTGTGCAAACCAATGCTAACTATGCTATAAAGAAAGGAAGAGGCTCAAAAGCTTGGGAGGTACGCCAAGACAAATAGACAAAAATCCATCTACATCTACCTACTAATCATCCACCTTGAGATATCTATCCAGAACATCTCGCTGGTATTAAGTTGTGAATCCAACCCAAAGTGTAAACTCAAAGCAACAGACAACTGGATTAAAGAACTTCGTGTAAAGTAAACAATCCTTGCACCCGCAAGTACAAGCACCGTTGTTTTCTCCCTTGTGGCAACAACACATCCCCTAGACTCATGTTTCTGTCACTCAAGCTTGTCATCAGAGGGCATGAACCCACAATCATGCATAACGCTCCCTCTTGGAGTCACTACCTACTACTTGGCCAAAGCAATAAATAGAAACGGAGAACATGCAAGAATTACTCAAGAACATAAATATAAAAGAGGAGAATCAAATATATTACTCAAACACAACCTGAACATAGTCTCATAATCCATCGGATCCCAGCAAACTCAGCATAGCAACAGCAGAAAGATTACATATGTCCCTCGATCATGTAGGGCAGCTCATGAGGTCTAAACCATGAAGAACAAAGAGGGGAGGATAACATCACATAGCTACTGATTATAGACCCATGGTCCAAGGTGGACTACTCACGGTTCATCCGGGAAGCATTCATGGTGGTGGAGAAGCTACCAGAGGTGGTTCCTCCCTCCGGCAGGGTGCCGGGAAGAGGGCTCCTGGTGCTCCCGATCTTGCAAGCGCGGCGGCGGCGGAACAGAGGAGAGATCGTGAAAAAGGGTTCTGTCCCTGAGGGTTTCTCATCACGGGGAATAAATAGGCGAAGGGGGGCAGCCAGAGGTGCACCAGGGGCCCCAGGCACCCCCCTGGCGCAGCCTAGGCGGTGGTCGCGCCAGGTGGCCGCCTGGGCCACCCCTGGCCCCCCTCTAGCCCCACCTGGGCTTTTCTCGAAGCTTCTTGTACGCTGATTTTTCCTATATTTTTCCCGGAGTTTTTCTTGCACTTTAAATAATGGGAAAACCTGAAATACAAAAATAGCAGAAAACAGGAACTGGCACTGGGTGCACTGAGTTAATAGGTTAGTCCAAATATGATCAAAAGTGTATGGAAGTTCATCAATATCATAGCAATATCACACAAAAGAAGCATGGAGCAAGCAGAAATTATAGATACGTTTTGGACGTATCAACATCCCCAAGCTTAATTCCTTCTCGTCCTCGAGTAGGTAATTGATAACAAGCATAATTTCTGTGGTGACATGCTACCAACCATATAAGAACTTTTGAGTAATGCAATCAAGGCATGTAATTCAATTCAAGTCATAGCAGGCAAGAGTCTATATTAGCATTGGAACAAGCAACATAAGAACATAAAGGTGCAAGAGCTCTCGCTGTCCGTGACTCGAATGTCTCCAAATGGTGTTTGCGTGCAAGAAAGGGGATAGGGATATACGAGAGAGCAAAACATAGTTTTTATTGTTGACAACTTAATCTACTAAAGTTTCACACTTGGTCTTCTTTGGAATCTTATCTTGACTCATCCCCGGACCACTAGCCAGGTACAAGTCAAAATGATCCACTCCCTTTCGATATTTTGAGCACTCATGCAATGGATGAGCGTAAGCAAGAAAGTTGACACTTAGGATGGCAAAGAGAGAAAAATGATGGAGGAGGAAGACAAAAAGGGTGTGAAAGGCTCACATCAATGAGGACAATCATAGGCGAGAGAAAGCCAAACGATAGATATGATGTGAGGAGTAGGTTTCCATGCAACGGATGCACATATGGAACTAGTGGGGGTGCATCCAACTTGCTTTCTCAAGAAGACCTAGAGCTCATTTGAGGAGGCTCATCATTGGAATATACAAGCCAAGTTCTATAGTGTGAAGATCCCCAGATAGCTATATGCATGAATGATAATGTCTATGTAGTACAAGAAATAAGATGGAGTACGAGTGTGGATCTCTCAAAAGGAATAGTAGTGTGCCCCCTTCTCTCCTTTTATTTCTTTTTCTCTTTTTTTTATTTTTTGTATTTTTTTGGTGGCCTCAATGGCTCTTTCTATTTATCTCATTTGTCCTCTTTGGGATCTTTTGATTTTGTCCTCTTTGGGATATTTTCCACACTTTAGGGGCAACACTCTATATATTACAAGAAGTATAGAAGATCTTTCACACTTTACAAAAGTACTCAACATAAAGAAAATGAAACTATCATGAAGTATGCAAATGTATGCCTCTGCCAGTGTAGCAGGATATGCAATGATACTAGCGCGTCAAGTAGCAATGATTAGGGCAAGGACCAACTTTCATGCGGCTCATCGATCAAGCAAAAGCATGTATGACATGAAGATCAAGTCGTGAGAAGGTGGATGTTGCATGGCAATGTATCTCGGAAAGGCTATGGAAATGCCCTTATAGGTAGGTATGGTGGCTGTTTTGAGGAAGGATATAAGGGGGTTTATGATGACAGAGCGTATCATGCCAAGGATTTGGATGTACCGGCAAAGGTGGATGCAAACTCTCGGAGTGAGAAGAAAGCAATGCACGGCACAGGAGAGGCTAGAAAAATATGGGAAGGTGGAAGTGCCAACTTTCGAATACTCACATTAGTCCGAAGAACTCGTGCACTTATTATCGGTAACTATCAATCTAATAAGGAGGTTCTCAAATAGACAAGTACCCCGAGGAGGAGTGTATGGGGGTTTGGTTATCCTTGCGCATCCTCGACTCATGGTATGTGAGTGTACTCTAATATTCGATCCCTCCAAAGAGTAGTGATCCATCTAGTAGCTAAAGTTCTCAACTAATTTTATAAGTTTTGAAAATTAACACGGATTTCCCAAAATACGACATCTATCACTAATAGGCTAAAGCTCTTGCCACCAAAAGTCCAAACATTACTCAAAGCAATACCTCAAAACTATTGCAAATTACTACTACAATTGAATAGCAACCTCAATTACCTACTTCAAGTCAAGAAAAAAAACTCAGTGCAACAGGAAAACTCTCTAAACAAGATAAACATGAAAACTCAAGAGAGTTCCAGCAACAAACTAAACAAAATCTCTTAAAAAGATAAGCATGAAAACTATGAGCTAAACATGACAGCAGCTAAAAAAAGATAAAGAACACACACAACAAAGATAAGCATGAAGAATCCTATGATGTGTTCTAGGTTTTGAAAGTGGAGCGTGTTTCTCTCCCACACAAAGAAAGCTGGGTTCTAACTTGTTATGAACAGCAAGCAAAGCTAAAGAAAACTAAAAAGGAAATAAAGAGCAAGACGCTCCAAGCATAGCACATAACGCATGAAGTGATAAAAATATAGTGAAACGAAAGACGAACTGAAAATTGTTGATGGAGAAGGGGATGCATGGGGGCATCCCCAAGCTTAGACGCTTGAGTTTCCTTGTATATTTCGTGGGGTGCATGGGGGCATCCCCAAGCTTAAGCGTTTGACACTCTTGAATCTTCTTTCATCATCTTCCCTAGCACACTTGAATACTCCCTTCTTACATACCTCATCATAATCTGATGAGCGAGGTTAGTACCCATAATAAAATAATTTTTCCTCTACTGGAAATAAGGATATTCTTGAAGAGCTACTTTTCTCAAGATTGCCACAAAGTTTTTTGCAAAGAAAAAGCAAGCTTAAGGTTTGCAAAACGAAGAAAAGGCAAAACAGGACAGAATCTGTGAAAAACAGACCAGCGGGTAGTAAAGAATATTTTAGGGACACTTCTGCAACTCAAATCAAAAAACTCAGAACATAAGAAAGTTCCGTGATTTTATAGAGCACGCTGTGTAAAAATTTCATCTCAAAAAGATGAACTCGGATTTTTTATGATTTTTCCCGTCACGAGGACAGAATTTGTTTTCTGGATAGCATGTCACAACTTTCACTTCCCTTGTCATATGAGGCTATAATTGGCACAAATCTTGAAAAGTAAAGATACAATGATGTTGCTACAGTAGTAAAAATCATCAAGACCACTAAAAACAGAATAAAAACAAAAAGGAAAACCTAAATTCGTTGTGGGCTGCCTCCCGAAAGCGCTTTCTTTTATGCCTTTAAGCTAGGCATGATGCAAAAAGATCAAGTCTTATCAAGAAAATAACTAGCCCCTGTGAAGGACTCAAAAGGTAACTTAATCTTCTTCCTAGGTAAGTGTTCCATCCCTTTCTTGAGAGGGAATTGGAATTTGATAATCCCTTCTTTCATATCAATAACAGCACCCACGGTGCGAAGATAAGGGTGTCCCAAAATAATTGGACAAGAAGGTTCACATTCAATGTTCATAATATTCAAATCAACGGGAACATAATTGTCATTGACAATGATAAGAACATCATCGATCTTCTCCAAAGGTTTCTTTACGGAAGAGTCGATAAGACGAACACCAAAAGAACAAGGATCAAAAGGTTTCAATTCAAATATATCATACATTCTTTTGGGCATAACGGAGATACTAGCTCCAACATCACATAAAGCATAGCAAGAGAAGTTATTCAACTTAATTTTAATCATTGGATCCCAACCATCTTCTCGCTTACTAGGTATGGAGGCTTCTACCCTAAGCTTCTCCTCGCTAGCTTTAATGAGAGAATTAGTGATATGCTCCGTGAAGGCAAGATTAAGTGTGCTAGTGTGGGGTCTCTAGACATCTTGTGAAGGAAACGAATAACTTCAGAAAGGGTGCAATTATCAAAATCAAGGTCACTACTATCAAGTAAAGTGGTAGTGGTGTCCTTTAGGCTCACTTGTCTGGTAGCTTCTATAGTCATAGGAGTTTATTCTTCTACGGTTGAGGTCATAGCATCACCATTAATAGGTCCTATGGGACTAGGGGTGCATTGGGTGCTAAGATTTGGATATCCTTAACAACTTGGATAGTAGCAATGGTATGGTTTGTGGGAAGGCTCTTAATTCTATCTTCTTCCTTCTTTATAGTCGAAACCACTTCAGGTTTAGCTGCCATTTGTTTTATCAAAGTAGCCTGTGTGTGAGACATATTGGAAACTTGGGTTTCCGTGGTGGTGAGCCTAGTCTGAAGGTTAGAAATTTCAATGTTCAAACTTTCTAGTTGTCTACCAATGTCTTGCAAGATAGAAGTGTGCTCATCTAATTTTCTAGAGAAGGTCCTATTTTGTTCATATTGGGTGTGCATGTAGTTCTTAGTGGCCTTCTCTATTTCCAAAAGTTTCTCATAACTAGGCATGTCTCTATCTCTAGGGGTAGAGTTTCTGCTGCTAGGATAAGTGTTGTTGTTCCCATAGTTGTTGGAGGGGAACGGTCTAGGATTGCTACCAAAATTACTCCTATAAGCATTGTTATTGAAGTTGTAACGAGAGATAATGTTCACATCTACTTGATCTTGAGAAATCAAAGAATTTAAAGGAACATCATGAGGATCAATAGGAGATTGCTTGGTAAGTAGAGACATAATCAAGTCAACTTTTTCGTTTAGGGAGGAGATCTCCTCGACAGAGTTTACCTTCCTACCTGTTGGAGCTCTTTAGGTGTGCCATTGGGAATAGTTGGTCATTATCTCATCAAGTAGTTTTGTGGCAGCACCAAGCGTTGTTGACATAAATGGTTCCTCTCGCGGACGAATCTAGCAAGTTCCGCGAGGTACAGTTCAAGCCTGCATAAAAAAGTTTGGATAACCATCCAAGTAGTCAAACCATGCGTAGGGCAATTCTTAACAAGAGATTTCATGCGTTCCCAAGCTTGGGCAACATGTTCGTTATCCAATTGCTTAAAATTCATAATATTACTCCTTAACTGGATAATCTTAGCTGGGGGGTAGTACTTCCCAATAAAAGCATCCTTGCACTTATCCCAAGAATCTATGTTATTCCAAGGCAAGGATTGAAACTAGATTTTAGCTCCTCCTCTCAAGGAGAAAGGAAAAATCTTAAGCTTAACGATATCACCATCTACTTCTTTGTACTTTTGCATATCACAGAGCTCAACAAAATTATTTAAGTGCGAAGCAGCAACATCTCCAGCACCGAAGAATTGATCTTTCATAACAAGGTTCAGAAAAGCAGGTTTGATCTCATCAGAAGGTGCTGAAGTGGCAGGTGGAGCAATAGGAGTGCAGATAAAGTCACTTTTGTTATGACTAGTGAAGTCACACAACTTGGTGTTCTCGGAGGAACCCATAGTAGCAGCAAGCAAGATAACTATTTTTTTGATTTTTGATAAAGGACCCTAAAGCAAAAACTGAAAGGTAAACTAACAAGACTAAAAATAAAAGATAAAAGATAGTGTGCAACTCCCCTATCTTGAAGAGTGGAGTCCCCGGCAACGGCGCCAGAAATTTGCTTTGATGGCTTCTCTCCCCTCGTTGGTTACCCAAAGTGGAAGGTTGAGATGTAGAAAACAGCAAATTTCCCTCGGTGAAGATACCAAGGTTTGTCTCTAGTAGGACTCCGACAACGACAAGAAGGTGACAACAACGCCAGCAATTAGGCGGTTGACGTGGACCTGCACACACAACAGATAACTTCGCTCCCAACGAGTTCAGAGAGGTTGTCAATCCCTCCGGCCTTGTTGTTCACAAAGGATCAAACGCAAGGGATAATAATGATAGTGGTAGCAACGGAAAAATAAATAAGCAGAAAATAAATAGTGGGTGTAAACAGTATTGGAAATATGGACCAGGATCTCATGATGTTCACTAGTGATGTCTCTCTCCCAAAAGACGATAAAATAGCCATGCGAGGTAAACAAATTACATCTGGGCAATTGAGAGGATTATGTGCGCAAACCAATGCTAACTATGCTCTAAAGAAAGGAAGAGGCTCAAAAGCTTGGGAGGTACGCCAAGACAAGTAGACCGAAATCCATCTGCATCAACCTACTAATCATCCACCTTGAGATATCTATCCAGAACATCTCGCTGGTATTAAGTTGTGAATCCCACCGAAAGTGTAAACTCAAAGCAACAGAAAATTGGATTAAAGAACTTGGCGTAAAGTAAACAATCCTTGCACCCGCAAGTACAAGCACCGTTGTTTTCTCCCTTGTGGCAACAACGCATCCCCTAGACTCATGTTTCTGTCACTCATGCTAGTCATCAGGGGGCATGAACCCACAATCATGCATAACGCTACCTCTTGGAATCACTACCTACTACTTGGCCAAAGCAATAAACAGCAACGGAGAACATGCAAGAATTACCTAAGAACATAAATATAAAAGAGGAGAATCAAATATATTACGCAAACACAATTTGAACATAGTCTCATAATCCATCGGATCCCAGCAAACTTAGCATAGCAACAGCAGAAAGATTACACATGTGCCTTGATCATGTAGGGAAGCTCACGAGGTCTAAACCATGAAGAACAAAGAGGGGAGGAGAACATCACATAGCTACTGATCATAGACCCATGGTCCAAGGTGGACTACTCACGGTTCATTCGCGAAGCATCCATGGTGGTGGAGAAGCTCCCGGAGGTGGTTCCTCCCTCTGGCAGGGTGCCGGGAAGAGGGCTCGTGGTGCTCCCGATCTTGGAAGCGCGGCCGCGGTGGAACAGAGGAGAGATCGCGAAAAAGGGTTCTGTCCCCGAGGGTTTCTCGTCACGGGAATAATAGGCGAAGGGGGCAGCCAGAGGTGGACCAGCGGGCCCCAGGTGCCCCCCTGGCCCCCCTCTGGGGGCAGCTAGAGGTGGATCTGGGATTTTCTCGAAGCTTCCTGTACGCTGATTTTTCCTATATTTTTCCCAGAATTTTTTGCTGCACGAAAAGATCAACTAGAGGTTAGCACGACGCCACTCAATATGGTATTGATGATCATCGAAATATACTCACCTTCCCCACAGGAGAAATGATCGGCATCGATGGAGCGGCCTGACCAGTCTTCTCGCACATAGTCTGCACATTTGTTTTTCATGAGTCAATCATATTAGTTAGTAATATATACAAAAATTATGACATGCATTCTTTGGGTGAATATGAACAAGTGACTTACCACGAAGAGCTCATACAAGGCCCGGTTCGATGCATCGTGTCGTGCCGCGGCCTCCTCGAGAGCCTTCGTCGTCCTCTCCTCCGCCAGCCGCTCTCTCTCCGCTGCCTTCTCCTCTGCCAACCGCTCCTTCTCCTCCAGTAGTCGCTGGGTGTTCTGTCGCTCTTTCTCAAGAGCTTCCTGCAAACCCACTCCTCTAGTTAGCATTGTAATATTCGATGAGAGAAAACAAGAATGCAAGAGTCCTTATGGATAACCTGGATAGCAAGGTCGACTGGCCGCGGACGAGTCCTTATAGCAGGAGAAGAACTCGTTTGGCGCGCCTTGATCTCAGGAAGAGTCTTATCACACCTAATCAACTTATCTCAAATGGCCATGGCGCCATGGCGCCTTCCGCCACCAGAGATCATCACCAGCTCCGGGTCAATAGGCTTCCCAATCGGGGTGTAAGCCTCCCCGTGCTTCTCCTTCGCCACCTCAGTATAAGCCTTGAGCTTACTATAGGCGGCAATGTTGGTGAAAGTCGAAGGAGTGGCGAGATCCGACTCTGAGAGCGCCTTGGCCTTCTTGTACGACGCTGTATGGGACATGCCATACATGTCGAACACCTGAGGCACCTCCGTTTTATTATGCTCCGCCTAAAAGACAAAGCAAAGCATGATATTAGTAAGTGGGTGCCTAAAAGACAAAGCAAAGAAGAATTTGCATATACCCATGTATGCCCGTAACCAGCTAAGTTACGGCTGCCTTGATGGTGTGGCACACCAACCATTTGGGCGCGCCGGTCCTTGGCATTGTTGTGGACGGCCAACCAGGCATCTGAGCACCAGTGGTCCACAATGACCTCCCAACAATCCATCTTGTCCGCACACCATCTCGGCGGCGCCTAAGTTAGTAAACAAGGAAACTAATAAGTAGCCAAGATAGGAATCAAATCAAGCAAACTATTCAAGACTTAAGAAGGGTTACCGTCATGTACTGGGCCCTGGTCAGAAACTTCTTGCAGCAGTCCTTCTTGCTACGCTTGCGCCCTTGTTTGGCATAGTAGTCACGAACCGCCTGCACTCGCATCTCGTGCCTTGTGTTCTGCAAGAGGCGCGTGGCCTCTGCAACTATCACGTCCTCCACCTCCTGCTCCTTGGACTCATCGACCTTGTAGTGCACCTGCAATAGCACGAGACAACACTGATGAGTGCACCAACTAGCTATTGTCAAGATTTTATTGTGTGAAACACAAATTACCCAAAATTCGTTGATCACCATGTTGTCTCTGGTGTGGCATTCGACCCCGTTGATGGTCGTATCCGGCGGGGCCGGGGCAGCACAATAGTTCTCCCATTTGAGTCCAGGATGCGGAACCTCATCAGGTCCGGGCAATTGAACCAGCCCCGGGAAGTTCTCCCTGACGAGCACACCAAGGATGGAGTTGGGATTGCGGACACCATTGCCATATATCCAACCCCTGCAGTATAAAAAGACAAAGCCATCAGATAGACATAAGTATAGAAGGTACCGGAAGAGAGTATAAGTGCACTTACGTCTCTCCATCAGGCGTAATCAACCACTTATGGGCGGGAGTTACCGGCACGGACGGGAGCCGTGTACCCCCACGCTGGTACACGGTGGTACCCTCAGCCACCTCCTCCTCATTCGTAGTGTCCAGATCGGCACCAGCCTCCCCCTCAGGCGTGTGCTGCTCCGACTGGTCCGGCCAGGGACTCCAGGTCATGCCGGTGGATGTATCCTCCTCCTCCACCTCAGGCTGGTGGATCGGAGTGTCCGAGGAGGGATCCACCCTGCAGTGCTCTGGTGAATCAGCCGGAGGTGGCGGCGAGGAAGCAGCAGCAGGTGTCCGTCTCCCTTTCCCGGACTTATTCCGACCTCCTCTCCCCCTGGGCACCTCATCAGTAGAAGGAGGAGGCGAGGAAATACTCTCGATCAAAGACCTCCATAGAGCCAGAGGTGGGAGCGCATGACTTCTCCATCACGAGCCTGAGGTCTCGCCCTCCATATCTGTCACGAACCTGCCAATAATTAAAATAAAATAATTAGTACAATGAGAAAAAGAATTAATAATACAAAAGTAATTACTGCAATAATGAGAATATATATATATATAATTAAAGTTGAGATGTATACAACTAACAATAGTCGGGATCATAGGTATCTTCTCCGCGATCAATTGAAGGATCGTCATCACTATCACGCGTGTCGTCGATAATGACAGCCTCATCAGGTTCAACAACACCAACATTTGGAAGGCCTTTATGTAAACGGTCAAGCATGGACAGGTCATCTGGAGCAGTAACCTCTTCTTCTTCAGGCTCTTTAAACATTGTCGTTAGTGGGTTCACTCTCATTGTCTTCTTCCATGTTCTGGGGTTGCGTAGAGCGGTTTCGGAAACGTTTTTTTATCACGCGTGTTTCTTGGAAGAATTCTCCTTCATATGTCTCTTGGTCAATGTGGGGTACATAATCCTCTTCATTGGGGGTAGGTGGTCTAATATGAGGTGGCACATCATAAACGACATCCCAACCTTTCAGGTTTTCAACCGTTTGGCAGGGGTAGGATAGATAGAAAACCTGGGTGGCCTGTTGAGCCGTAATATAGACATCGGGGACATTAAAATGGGTGTCTTGTCGAATTTCGACTAGACCTACATGTTCATGAGTTCGTCTAGTCCTCGACGGGAGAAACCAATGACATTTGAAGACAACGACGTTGGGAGGATTTTCACCATAGAATAGAAGTTCGTATATTGCTTCAACTCTTCCATAATACTCAATACCTCCGTCGCCGACAGCAGAGACACCCGAATTTGTAGTTTTTCGATCGGCCATTTTTCGCTCTTTATCAACGGTACGAAATAGATACCCGTTGATGTTGTATTTCTCAAATACATGGACCTTATTGTCAAAACCATTAGCGACTTGTCTCAATTCGGCGTCCATAGGCTCCTCATTTGCCTATAAGTTTTATAGGAAAGGATTGGTATATTAGTGAAAAATAGGTCGAACCAACAAATGAAACTCTATATATGAATGATAGTTACCGTTCGTTTGAACCAAGAGATGAAACCAGGATTGCCGTCTCCTTGATTGGCAAGAAGCTCATACTCTGCGATGGAATCACTTTCAATAACCACTCCATTCGAGAATTTGGCGACGTATCGACTATATGAATTCAGGGGAATTAATAAGAAACAAGAATTATTAGAAGTTGCGAAACAATGTACGTACCGAGCACTTACTCGATGTACGGTTGCACTTCTGTTAGGTTGGTGAAGATATACAGTGTAACAGTCCGCCATTCTTTGATATCCAAAATCTTATTTCTCGAAGCACCAACAGGTCCGAGCTTCCCTTTGAATAGGCTGAGGTTGGATTGACGCCGTTGGGGGTCGCCAGTATTGTATCGAGGCTTTGGATTATGAAAATGGCGATTTTCGGCTTCATAATGTGCTGTCACGAAGTTTGCCGCCTCCTCGGTAATGAAAGCCTCGGCCATCGATGCTTCAATTCTACGTTTATTTTTACATTTTGCTCGAAGCGTCTTCTGCATTCTCTCCATTGAATAGCACCAACGATTTTTCACAGGGACCCCTAATCTTGCCTCGGTCGGGAGATGCAATATCAAATGCTGCATCGGATTAAAAAAACCCGGTGGAAAGATCTTCTCTAACTGGCAGAGCAACTCCGGCGCCATATCTTCCATGTCTTCTAGCACGCCATCGGATAGTTCTTTAGCACAAAGAACACGAAAGAAATAGCTCAGTTCTGCCAGTACTAGCCACTCTTCCTCGGGGATATAGCCAATGAAACTGAAGAGCAGCCTTGCATGTTGGGCACCCGAACTTTCCATGAACACAGAAGCCAGCGAAAAGCGCATACGCCGGCAAGTCATGCATCGAGTACTGGTACCAAACATGCATTTTGAAGGTCTTTTTGCTAGCTGCATCGTATGTCTTGAACCCTTCATCCCAAGCTTGTTGCAATTCCTCCTTAAGCGGTTGCATGTACACATCCATATTCTTCCCCAGATATTTGGGCCCTGGTATTATCAACGTCAGGAAAATGTTCTTCCTTTTCATAATCTCTGAGGGGGGGAGATTGAGTGGCATGACAAATACAGGCCAACAACTGTATGCGGCTGCCATCAGACCGAAAGGATTGAACCCATCTGTGCCGACGGCGATTCGGCAATGCCTTGGCTCCTTAGCTTTTTCCGAATGTTTTTCATCAAAGTGCTTCCATGCTGAACCATCCGATGGGTGAGTCAACATCGGCTTCCCATCTGCATCAAATTCTGTTCTCTTCCCATGTTTGTGCCATGTCATCTGTCTGGCTGTCTCTTCCATCATGTAAAGGTGTTGAATTCTTGGTATCACTGGAAGATACCTAAGAACATTTACGGGTATTTTGGTCTGCGTCTTCTCAACTTGACCATTGTCTACCACAACATACCTGGATGACTTGCATTTGGGACAATAGTCTTCGTCCTCATACTCTTTCCTAAATAAAGCACATCCATTTTCACAAGCATGTATCTGCTCATAGGGCATCTTAAGTACCTTGAGGATTTTATCCGATTGGTACAGGTTTGCAGGCATAACATGATCTTTTGGTAGAAACCGCCCAATTAGGGTCGTGATCGCATTGTAGCAATTTGTGCCCAAGTTGAATTGTGCCTTCAAAGCCATCAACTGTGCGATGGCATCGAGCTGACAAAGCTCAGTGTGAGCGTGCAACGGACGTTTCGAAGACTCCAGCATCTCATAGAAGGCCTTCGCAGATTCCTCCATCTCATCGTCCTCATCCCGCGCATCGTCAAAGTCCTGCACCATGTCTTCGATCCCGGTTCCGTACTCATCCGTGCACTGACGGACCACTTCCTCTCTCCGTCGTCTGCCAGACTCGCCATGGAAGCTCCACACCGTATAACTAGGCTTATAACCCCACTTCTGCAAGTGTTTACCCATATCCACCTCTGTCGCCTGTTTATAATTGTCGCACCTAACGTAGGGGCACCAGGTTTTTCTCTGCCCATTTGCAAACGCCGCTCTCAGAAACTCCTTGGTTTTCATTGCCCATTCATTGCTGATCTCTTTCTGATTAGGGCGACCAGTGTACATCCACGCACGATCATCGCTCATCTTGTAGCTACTAAACAACAAATATACCGGTTTGTCAATTTTATTACGTCCACTTTTTATTGCTTTTATCATACATAGCTACGGCATATGCAATTAACCTACACACTAATAAGTAAAGATAGGTCCTAATCCCACCCGAGTATGTGTAGATTGGGTCGGTTTCCCATGCTTTGGTCCCGATCCGACGCGGTATTTCGGCAGCACCTCCCCGTTGTTCTCCTAATACACGTCACGACAACAAGCCGAGAGGTTGTGTATCCGGAGAATAATAGGGAGGCGCTGACGAAATACCGCGTCGGATCGGGACCAAAGCATGGGAAACCGACTCAATCTACACATACTTGGGCTGTCCATGGATAACGTTGGACAATTCGAAAGAATCACTATTATAAATATGCAAATGAATGCATATTTATAACTGTAACCCTTTCGAACGGGAGACGCATACTGGTTACGCGACTGCATATTGAAACTATATAGCTAGCTAGTGTCATAGGCACAAAGGACGGAACAGAGCAAAGGAAGGGGGGTCAGGAGGATAGGACGTGTTTTGCATACCCTCGAGTGCAGGGGAGATCGTCGAACACAGGGAGAGGTCGTCGAACACCAGACTTGCGACGGCTCGAGGTGAAGGGGGAACAACTGCACATTAAAAAACAATAAGCTATTCTGCGGTGTGCTAGAGATAATTTTTGGTTTCAGGTTATGCTAGAGACGCATACTTTCTACTCTTCTCCTCCTCCAGACTCATCCTTCTCCATTTCTCATCCTCCTTCTTCTACTTTCTACTCTTCTCCTCCTCTGACCTCCACCTTCTCTCCTCCCGGCCTCCTCCTCCGGCCTTCACCTTCTCTCCTCCCAGCCTCCTCCTCCGGCCTCCACCTTCTCTTCTCCCGGCCTCCTCCTCCGGCCTCCACCTTCTCTCCTCCTCTTTCTTCTTATTTTACATATTATTTCTTTTTTCCTTTACACTTCTTCTTTTATTTACATTTACTCTTTATTATCATTTAAATTTTCTGCATATTGTAATTATGCATCTTATCATTTAAATTTTCTGCATATTGCAATTAACAGAAAAAATAAAAATAAATCGTACTAAAAATCTAGAACCTAAAACCTAATATCTACAAGTACTAACTAAATCCTAACACTAACTAATTACTAACTAAAATCCTAACACTAACTAATTACTAACTAAAATCCTACAACTATAGAAATTACAGAGAAAAAATAAAAAAATAGAGGAGGAGCGGGCTTACCGGAGTAGGGGGCCAGAGGAGGAGGCCGGGAGGTGGGCGGCTGCGCAACGGCGAGTGGCGGAGGACGGCAGCGGCGTCGGGATCCGGCGAGATGCGGCCGCAGGCAGCGGAGGGCGGGGCAGAGGAGGGTGGGGGCGGGTGCGGGATCCCGCGGGCGGCGGAGGGCGGGGAGGTGGAGGACGGGGAGGGATCAGGCGGGGGCGGGACGGAGAGGCGGCGGCGATGTTTAGGTCTCGGCGGCGGCGTGGGGGAGAGAGCACGGTTGCGAGGAGGAGTGGGAGTGGGAGAGGGACCGTGCGGGGGGTTAACGGCCCACCGCTTTGCCGTCTGCCGACAGACGGCAACGGCACATATGCCGTCCGTAGGCAGACGGCAAAGCGGTGGGCCGTTAGCCAGGGCGCGTGCCTCGCTTGGGTGGGCCCCAGCTGGGGGTTTTCCGTCTGTCGATGGACGGCATAGGTGTCGTTGCCGTCTTCCTGCGTCCACGCAGACGGCAAACATGTGGTTTGCCGTATGTCTACGTTTTACCGGCTGTACTTAGGGCAGCGGACGACATACCGCTGCTTTGTCGTCCGCCCCGACGAAATGCAGAAGGCAAAGCCACTGGCCCATGGCAAACTGGTGAATTCCAGTAGTGACGTATCAGCAGCAACGCTCTTCGATCCGGCTGCAGGAGATGGATTCACTGGAATAGTGTCATGGGATGAAGAAGCCTTGGGCTGAGCAGCATCAGTAGTAGGCCGATCCGGCATTGGCACATCAAGGTGTGAAACACCAGATGGGTCCATCAGGATCGGAGTGGGAGCAGCGGCAGTTGTTGCAGGAGTGGCCGACTGCGCGCCGGCAGTCGGATTGGTGGCAGTGGCAGAGGTCGGCGGAGGAGCAGTCGGCTGCGCCTGCTTGGCGGCTGCGGCGGCTTTCTGTTTCTTGACCCGCTCGGCCTTGTTGGTGTCGGCGGCAGCTCTCATGCGAGAAGGTGCAAGAGGAATGTTGGAGGTAGCGGAGGCCGCGGGGGTCGCGCTTGGAGGAACTTCAGATGTCGTAGGGGGGGCAATCGGAGCCATTCCTGGCGCCACAGGAGCGACAGATCGAGTAGTTCTTCAAAGCAAAGAGCAAATTGAGAAAAGAAATCGGGCAAGATTGAAAAGAGCAAAAAATGCAAATGAACATACCCAGGAGCTCGGGGTAGCTGGGCAGAAAACTTCGACATGGAGAAGCTCGGGCGAGCAATGTTCAGAGGGGTGGGAGAGAGCACAGGGCCGTGCGACGTACTTGCCTTTCTTCTTGGCAACCTTGGAAGTACCACTTCGGCCACTGTTTGCTCGTCCGGCTCGGAGTCCGCGCCGAAGTCACCAGGGGAATTAGAATCACTGCTCCATTCAGACATGAAGCATTTGATGAAGGAATCAGACTCACCCGGCTGGTTGAGGCCGAGCTCAAAGGAGGCAGTCCGAGCTTCGGTTTTGGAGTCCGTTTCCTCTTCGAGCTCCAAGTCCTCGGTGTCCTCTTCGGTGCGGTCGGGGTGGTAGCTCGAGGCGGCCTGTCCATCCTGCATAGCCTTGGATCCAAGGAATTCCTGGAAAAGAGCACTCGATCAGAATCAGCAAGAAGGAAAAAAGAGCTCATATGGAAGTAATACTAGAAGTATACCACGAGGCAGGGCCGGATGCGATCGTGCGCTCTCTTTCCGAACTTGAAGGGGGAAACGATTTTGAGGTCGGAAAGCAAGTTCATTCGGCGGATGAGTTCGGCTTCACACATGTTGAACGTAGAGATCCGAGTAGGGCCCAGGAGTCGGCTCATATCGCAGATGCGGTGGCATCGACGCTGCAGAGGGAGCACTCGGCGGCATAGCCAAGTGGGAAGCAAATCGGCAGGTTGTAGTCCTTCGGCCATGAGCACCTGGATGTGGGCCATCTGGCTGTTCAGGTCGGTATCCCCATCTCCGGGATTCTCGGACCAGTTATGCTCGGCAGTTGGAGGTGGCAGAGAAAAATCGGGCAAGTTGAGCAGGTATTTGTTCTTCGGAGAGGAAACATAAAAGAACCCATCTGCCAGTTCTTGATGGACTTCAGTCGCTGGAGATGAGGGTAAACTCCAGCTTTCCGAACATAGATGGTGGCAGCACCGCACTCGGCCATCACCTTCACCTCCTCTTTCTTCTGGGTCTTGGGGTCAATAGCAAACACCCCAGTGCCTACACAGAAACTGCGGAAGTGGTAGATTCGGCTCCAAAGGCCAACGGTGGGCCGAACTCCGAGGTAGCCTTCGCAAAGCGTCACGAAACCGGAGAGCAGCATGATAGCATTCGCCCCGAGGTGGTGCGGTTGCAAGCGATAGAAGTCGAGGAACTCACGGAATAAGTGGCTCACCGGGAGCCCAAAGCCACGCTGAAAGTGCGTGAGAAAGACGACACTCTCGCCGGCTTGGGGTACGCGCGCAAGCTCGGGGCTGGGGACGCGACAGTCGAGGTCCTCCGGGATCTTGCGCGACCGGCGGAGGAGAGAGATGTGCATCTCATTGAAAATGGACCCCTTCCACGAGCCCTTCTGAGAAGCGGTGGCGCCGGCGTCGTCCCCCATGGAGGCGCTGGACTCCGTGGTGGCCGAGGAGGAGAAAGACGAAGACGAAGACGGCGGCGGCGGGGGAAGCCTAGATCCGCGTCCACCTATGGTTGAGGAGGAGAAGTGGCAGCGGCGGCGGCGGCGGCGGCGGTGGAAGTGTCAACTTTCGAATACTCACGTTAGTCCGAAGAACTCATGCACTTATTATCAGTAACTCTCAATCTAATCAGGAGGTTCTCAAAGGGACAAGTACCCCGAGGAGTAGTGTATGGGGGTTTGGTTATCCTTGCGCATCCTCCACTCATTGTACGTTTGTGTACTCTAATATTCGAACCCTCCATAGGTTAGTGATCCATCTAGTAGCTAGAGTTCTCAACAGGGGTTTTGGTTTTCGAAAATCACACGGATTGCCAAAAATACGACATATATCACTAATAGGCTAAAGCTCTTGACACCATAAGGTCAAACATTACTCTAATCAATACCTCAAAACTATTGCAAGTTACTACTACAAAGAGAATAGCAGCTTCAACTACTCTCTAGTCAAGACACAAAGCTCAGTGCAATAGGCAAACACTCTAAACAAGATAAAACATGCAACCTATAGAAATTTCAAGCTAAGACAAAAGAAAAGCTCTAGAAGAAAACTAAAGCACTTCAACTAAACAGGGCAGCAACTAAGAAAAGAAAAGGAACAACTCACACCTAAGAAAATAAGCATGCAAATCCTATGATTAGTTCTAATTCAAGCGGAACGTGTTTATCTCCCACACAAAAGAAATCTAGGGTCTAACTTTTTATGAACAGGAAACAAAGCAAAAACAAACCTAAGAAAAGTAAAGAGCGAGATGCTCCAAGCATAGCACATAACACATGAAGTGATAAAAATATAGTGCAACGAGGGACGAACTGATAATTGTTGATGAAGAAGGGGATGCACGGGGGCATCCCCAAGCTTATATGCTTGAGTCTCCTTGAATATTTGTTGGGGATGCATGGGGGAATCCCCAAGCTTGAGCGTTTGACACTCCAGGATCTTCTTTCATCATCTTCAATCACACACTTGAAAACTCCCTTCATACACAACTCATCATAAGCTGATTAGAGAGGTTAGTACCCTATTAAAATAATTTTTCCCTTACTGGAAATAAAGATATTCTTGAAGAGCTACTGTTTCTCAAGATTGCCAAAAGGTTTTCGCAAAGAAAAAGCAAGCTTAAGGTTTTCAAAAGTAAGGAGAGACAAAACGTGGCAGAATCTGTCAAAAAACAGAACAGCGGGTAGTAAAGAATTTTTTTAGGGATACTTCTGCAACTCAAATCAAAAAACTAAGAACATACGAAAGTTCCGTGATTGTATACAGCACGCTGTGTAAAAAATTTAGCTCAAAACGATCAACTAGTAATTTTCTATGATTTTTCCCGTCACGAGGACAGAATCTGTTTTCTGGACAGCATGTCACAACTTTCACTTCCCTTGTCATATGAGGCAATACTTGGCACAAACCTTGAAAAATAAAGATACAATGATGTTGCTACAGTAGTAACAATCATCAAGACCACTAAAAAAATAAGAAAAAACATCTTAGGTTGCCTCCCAACAAGCGCTTTCTTTTACGCCTTTAAGCTAGGCATAAAGCAAAATATCAAGTTTTATCAAAAAAATAACTAGCCCGTGTGACGTACTCAAACGGCAACTTAATATTTTTCCTTGGGTAGTGTTCCATCCCTTTCTTGAGAGGGAATTGGAATTTGATATTCCCCTCTTTCATGTCAATAACAGCACCAACGGTGCAAAGAAAAGGACGTCTCAAAATAATTGGACAAGAAGGCTCACACTCAATGTCCATAATAGTAAAATCAATGGGAACATAATTGTCATTGAAAATGATAAGAACATCATCGATCTTCCCCAAAGGTTTCTTTATGGAAGAATCGACAAGACGAACACTAAAAGAACAAGGATCAATAGGTTTCAATTCAAGAACATCATACATTCTTTTGGGCATAACAGAGGTACTAGCTCCAACATCACAAAGAGCAAAGCAAGAGAAGTTATTCAATTTGATTTTTATCATAGGATCCCAACCATCTTCTAGCTTCCTAGGTATGGAGGCTTCTAGTCTAAGCTTCTCCTCCCTAACTTTGATTAGAGCATTGGTGATATGCTCCGTGAAGGAAACATTAAGTGTGCTAGTGTGGGCGTCTCTAGACATCTTATGTAGGAAACCAATAACTTCAGGTAAGGTGCAGTTGTCAAAGTCTAAGTCACTACTATCTATCATGGAGGTAGTGATATCATTAAGGCTCACTTTTTTGAAATCCTCTATGTTCATAGAGGTTTCTTCATCTATGGTTGAGGTGGTAGCATCACCATTGATAGGTCCAGGTGGACTAGGGTGATATGGGGTGACCCGATCTTCTCAGTAAGCGTACGGTGAATATGTGGGTGATATGAGATAACTTGTATGTAGCCGATGAACTCTCCTCGCTAGATCCCTGTTTCCAATGCAACATCTCTCTACCCTTTGGATATTCACAAATTCACACACTTGCGCAACGTAGCCGTCGACCACGAGACGGTAATTTGCAATCTACTAATTCCTAGTGGAATAACAGATCACACAGAACTTGTAGTAGTCAAACTTCAGATCGATACGAATTGAAGTTGATGATTCAAGATGAATGCTTGGGAGCAAATCTTTGAACTAGGGTTTATCTAAAACGTGGTGTAACTCTAAAACTCGGAGGGGGTCTTGTATTTATAAGCTAGGGGGTCCAAACGGGGATACAAGGGCCGCAACCATGTTTCTGCGCACAGGCAGTCATGCACGGTCGGACGTCCAGCCCATAAGTCGGACGGTCCGGGCTGGGTTCGGACGGTCCGGCTTAGGGTCGGACGGTCCGATCAAATATGGACCCTCGGGTTCCTCGGGATGTAATTATTTAGACGGTCCGGGGTGCAATCTGGACGGTCCGGCTTGAGGTTGGTCGGTCCGGGTAGCCTCCAGACGGTCCGACTGTTGTCATGCCTTCGGGTCTTCGTGACGTAATTATTCGGACGGTCCGTCTGATGCTCCGGTCGTCCGGCTTGGGGCCCGGACGGTCCGGCTTGCAGCCCGGATGGCCGACTCCTTGAGTTGGTTGTCCCTTCCCTTCATCTTCTCGAGAACCGTCTCCTTGTGCAACTTGCCCTTGTCCCATGTCTCCTTCTTGCATGACTCCTTGGTACCTGATAACACATATGCACAAGGCATTAGGAAGTATAAAATCCTCACTAAGTAAAACATCATATTCTATGAGGAATAAGTTCACCTATTGTTCTAGTAACTTTGCACAGGCTCTTGTAATAGGTCTGATTCTGATTTCATTGGACTTATCCAGTATTGGTTCTTCAGGAGTTGTTGTAGGTGCTAAAGTAGTAGGGATGTCCTCATCATCCCCCCCCTTCAAAAGGCGTCGACCTCGACCCTCCAAGGTCGTCTCCATCATAGGGTGACAAACCAGCAAAGTTGAAGCTGTTGCTAGCACCTCCAAACTCGGAAATAGGAATATCAATCGAGTAGGCATTATCATTGATCTATGCTAACACCTTGTAAGGACCAGCACCACACGGCTTCAACTTGGAATTCCGCAACCCTGGAAATATATCCTTGCACAAATGCACCCAAACCATATCTCCAGGCTGAAATAGAACTTGTTTCCGTGAATGGTTCCTTGCAGCAGCAACATTCTTGCCTTGCTTCTCAATAGCCTCTCGTGTCTTCTCATGTATCTTCTTCACATAATATGCTCGTTTGGATACCTCAATATTAAATCGTTCATGCAATGGTAGAGGCAGCAAATCAAGAGGTGTAATAGGCTTGAAACCATATACTACTTCAAAAGGACAAAGGTGAGTAGTAGTGTGTACTGTCCTGTTATAAGCAAATTCCACATGTGGCAAACACTCCTCCCATTCACGCAGATTTTTCTTGATCATAGCTCGCAGCAACTGTGAAAATGTTCTATTGACCACCTCCGTTTGACCATCAGTCTGTGGATGACATGTAGTGTCGAACATCAACTTTGTCCCCAACTTTCCCCAAAGTGTCTTCCAGAAGTAGCTCACTGTAACAGCCCAGTTTTCACAAAAATTAAAAAATTTGTTTTCGGTGTGAATTGTTTGATTGTCTGATTTGTTTGCGGTGTTTGGATCCCCGATTTATCGATCGGTGATTATTTTCCCCCTCTTATCTCGTATCGGACGGAGACCGACCGTTTCCACCCTAACACTCGACCTTGCGACACCGGGTTTCACCCTAACACTCGACCTTGCGACACCGGGTTTCACCCGATCCCCGTCGCAAAAACCGCACGAGACCAGTCGCAGCCAACGGAACGAAAAACCCCGTTTAATAATTAAACGGGTTATTTTTATAGCGCGCCGTAAAGTGTGCTCGGAACGGTTCCACCGCGAGGTGAACGCCTCCGGCTCGACGCGCTGATTGCGCAGTTCGAAGTTTTACCCGAATCGGAGGTACTGCGGACCCCCGGCGGTCAGAAACGTAAAGACCGGACGCGCGAGAGAGAAACCAGAGATGTTTTTGCAAACTGCCAGCCACCCGGGCTATAAATATACCACCCCACCACTTAGGGTTTTCCCTAACCACCTAGCCAGCCCTCAGATCCAGATTTGCCCCCAAAATAGCCCATTTTTGCACAACCCTAGATCTCAGATTTTGGACAGTCGGATCGCGCGATCGGGTGGCCAGGATTGTGCCACGTCACCAGCCAGATCTCCTCTCTCCTCTCTCTCTCAATTCCGTGGGGTAGCCAAGGCCGCCGCGCCGCCCGATCTGGCCGGTCGCCGGCAAGCCGCAGCCGCCGGCCCCTCTCCTCTCTCCTGCGCCTCCTTCCCTCTCCTTTCTTCCTTTCCTAACCGTCGTCGCCTCGCCGTTCTCTGTTGCAGGCCGCCGCCGGCAACGCCAAGGCCGGACCCGAGAGGAGCTCGTGCCGGAGCCGCCTCCCGAGCCGGCCGCTCGACCGCCGCCGCCTGCCTCCCCTCTCTCCCTCACAGGAAGCAGCCGGCCGCCACATGCCATGGACAGCCCGAGCCCGAAGCTCGCCGCCGGCCCTCGTGCCCCTCGCCGCCGGGACCGGATCCAGCCGGATCCGCGTCGCCCCACGCTCTCCTGGTCCTCCAGCCGGCCTCCCGATCCAGCAGCGCCACGTGGGCCAGAACCAGCCCAGCCGCTAGTGGGCCAAGCCCGTTAGTGGTGAGGCTCCTTTTTTTCTCTTATATGTTTTTTTCCTTTTGTTTATTTTCTGCTATTTTGGCTAAGGCTTTTGTAATTAGCTGCTGATCTGTTTTTGCAACGTTAATAACGCTGAATCCGTAGCTCGTATGACGTTGCCCCCAAAATGAAAGTTGCTTAGAATTTCATGTACTTGAATTCATCTTTTGTGAGCATTTGCATTTGAGCTCATTTTGATTGTATAATTGTGTGCTAAAGTGGGCATCAGGCCGTTAAACTGCTACAAATTCCTGTTAAGTGCTAGTGTTTATATTTTGTTGCAACTTTGCATGATGATTGTGACTAATCCATGAGGCTTATTGCATTGATTCTTTTTCCTATGTGTTAAGACTCATGTGTACTTCATTTCCATGCTTTAACTTGCCATGTTTGGGTGCTTTAGCTATATTAAATCTTGCTCCAAAGTGGTGACCCTGATGTTATTGTGCTGCTGTTGCTGAAACTGTTATTTTGTTGCAACTTCGGTCGACGAGTGTGTCGCGACCGTTTATCGGAATTGAGTGATTCCAATTGCATATTGTTAAGCATCATGTCTAATTTCATTACATGTATTGCATCTTCATGTTAGAATTCCTGGTCATATAGTTGTTGAGCTCCAAAGTTGCTATGCTGCTGTTTTTGACAGCCACCTCTGTTTTTCTCCAAGTCTGTAACGTCACGATGCCATGTTGTTTGCTTAATATCTTTTGATCTATGATGCCTTTTAGCATGATTCTCATTGCCATGCCTTCCTTGTCATTTCTAGTTTAATCTCGTATCATTTGTGAGCATGTTCGCATTGATTGTCCTGTTTATGCATTGCTCTAAAGTGTGCTTCGTGATGTTGGCAGATTGTGCCCGTAACTTGTTTTGCTTATATCTTTTTAACCGTAACTCCGTTTGGGGTGTTCCTTATATGTAACTTGATTAGTTTTTCGTGTACTTTGTGTTTATGCTATTGTTTGCTGTTGTTAACCAAACTAAAATATGGTTTAGGACAGAACAGTACCAAATCTTTTAATCATCGTGCGGCACTTAGTGTTATGCCATGTTTAGGGTGTTGCCTCACTTAAATTGACTAGCATAGATAGTTTACTTTGTGCTTCACCTCTTGACATGTTTGTGTGCTATGCCATGCTTGCTTGAGTTTCCATGTTAATACCCGTTGGTTGATCACCTGTAGCTAAGCAACTTGAACCACCGTAAACGTGCGGTATTCGTCATGTGTGATCGATACCCCACTTAAACTGTTAGTAACCTCTCTCGACGATAGATCCGTATCGCGTTGCCGTGTCGTTTGTTGTCTTCTTGATCTTTTGTTGCCTCGTAGTAATAGAGTGCTTGCTCGTTGATTGCTTTCCAGTGTTTATCGTCTTGTGTGCTTCCGCGGGTACCTCTCGGAGACGATGCGAGCTTGCGATCGACTACACCTTCGGAACCCGGCTTATCAACAGGCAACGACTATACATTACTTATGATCCATTCTATTTCAACTAGCGGTTTGCATGCTAGTCTAGGTTAGCTTCGATGTTTGATCCTACCACATGTTTACAGCCTCTTTCAAACCGATACAGCCATGTCCCTTCCCAGCAAACCTTGTACTGCTATGTTACTATTGCTCGTTGCTCAGCCCCTGCTTAGTATGCATGCTTAGGATGCTACGATGTTACCTTGTTACTTCTGGTGGGCTATCACATTATTATTATTGTTGTGGGTGATATGATTATTATAATGTTGACTATATTCGACGAAGGATGGAAGGTCTAGGCTATCACGCCTCGACGCTTTGTTCCATTCGAGTCACCTAGGATCCGAGTTCCGGGTATTGGTTTTAAGACTGAGCGTACCTAACCGCGTGTGCGATTTTATGGGGTCCCCTCTTCTTACCTATTTAGCTTCAAACATTTCTAGTGGTGGCCCAAGCTGGTTTTACCTTTTGAAAAACGTGTGTGTGCGAGTGTCGACCTCGCAGATTTTCAAACAACTCGGGCCAGCGGAGACAGAGTTCCTTTGTTGGTCCAAACCTGGAAGCTCGAGGGCTATCCACAGTGTTGGTTTAGTTACCCCGACCTCGTCCAGACGGTAGAGGCCGACTCAAGAGCGCGGCCGGCTTTTGAGTTGGTTGTCGACTCACCGGGGGCCACCCGGATTTGTGTGTTGTTAGTTAGAGGGACCTGTCGTTCCGGATCTCTTGGGACAAAATCATAAAATGGTTGCCTATCATGGGTAGCAACTGAGAGAGATGGGCGTGCGTGCGGAGCCTCGTAATGGGAAGTTGGTACACCCCTGCAGGGTTAAATATTTTCGAGAAGCCGTGTCCACAGTTATGGACGACTTGAGACCTACTCCTTGTTCATAGACAACAACAACTTAGATAATCTTAATATAACTTGATCAACGTGTGTGTGTGCCTTGACTGCTTCTTCTTCGTCGGGATGCGAAGAGGAGGACAAGGATAGGATAGGTGTTATGTTTGCGTAAGTAGCTGATAGAAAGACTTGTTGGAGGCGATTCCTCATCGAATGCTTGGCTTCTTATCTTACTCTCTAGATCGTTAGCCACTTTATAAATGCTAGTGCGGCAGCAACCTCACCACTTACCCCTTCCTTACCGTAAACTACTAGTTGTCCTAGAATGACGAGTGATGAAGTCCTTGCTGGGTCAGATGACCACTACAGTTGGATGCTGAGTACCTCTGTACTCATGATACTACCCCCAAACTCTTTTCAGGGTTCTTGATCGACAACAGGTATGGTGACCGACGTTTCACGTGGAGACTCGACGACAACTAGTTAGGCGGATCCCGACGGAGGGCCTGGACCCATGTGGTTATGGGATCGATGTTTTTCTCTTTGCCGCTAGGCATTTGATTGTAGTCTGTACCCAGACATATATTTTCCGTTGTTGTATTGTATTAAGGCAGTTGTATGCCGATTGTATGAGATGTTGTATCCTTGTATCTGTAATGTTGTGATATCATGTTGGAAATCCGGGGCATATGGCTTTGTCATATGTCGCGGTGGGACCGATATGTGCTTCGTCCCCGGATCTGGGTGGAACAGTACCGCATATCGGGCCTTAAAACTTGGTATCAGAGCCTTACCGACCGTAGGATCCCTTCTCTAACCGAAGTCGAGTCTAGATAAAAATATTTTGTAGTTACTAAGTTAGTTATCGGAGATTAGGAATCTTTTTTCTCCTTACCCTTGCTCTGGTCAGGACAAGTGTCGTAAGTGTTTTAATTCTTGTCTTATCCCCTTCAAACTTTAGGATCTCGACGAGTGTGGAGTTTCGGAATAGTTGCAATGCTTTGCTTGGGAAGTATTGTCTCGATTCCGAGCTCAGGTGGGAATTCTTGTAGTATCTTTAGCTTCTTTGATTTCGGTTATCATCTGGGTCATCCATTGCCATCCATCCTTTTGCCGGTGTTTTCACGACTTGCGTCGAAAACACTATCATTTGATCTGGTTATCGTTGTCGTTCCCCCTCTTGACACCGATGACTTCGTATTTTCGACGATGTCGTCTCTCTGCGGAAAGTATCTCGACGGAAGTTCGATGTCGACATGGAGCAGAGTCCCTTGTTGGTGGTGTTGAAGATCGTCGTCTTTCTCTTTTCTCTTCCCCCCTATCCCCCGGATCGTCCAGGATCTCGGGACGAGATCCCTTGTTGGTGGTGTTGTATTGTAACAGCCCAGTTTTCACAAAAATTAAAAAATTTGTTTTCGGTGTGAATTGTTTGATTGTCTGATTTGTTTGCGGTGTTTGCATCCCCGATTTATCGATCGGCGATTATTTTTCCCCCTCTTATCTCGTATCGGACGGAGACCGACCCTTGCGACCCTGACACTCGACCTTGCGACATCGGGTTTCACCCGATCACCGTCGCAAAAACTGCACGAGACCAGTCGCAGCCAACGGAACGAAAAACCCCGTTTAATAATTAAACGGGTTATTTTTATAGCGCGCCGGAAAGTCTGCTCGGAACGGTTCCAGCGCGAGGTGAACGCCTCCGGCTCAACGCGCTGATCGCGCAGTTTGAAGTTTTACCCGAATCGGAGGTACTGCGGACCCCCGGCGGTCAGAAACGTAAAGAGCGGACGCGCGAGAGAGAAACCGGAGATGTTTTTGCAAACTGCCAGCCACCCGGGCTATAAATAGACCACCCCACCACTTAGGGTTTTCCCTAACCACCTAGCCAGCCCTCAGATCCAGATTTGCCCCCAAAATAGCCCATTTTCGCACAACCCTAGATCTCAGATTTTGGACCGTCGGATCGCGCGATCGGGTGGCCAGGATTGTGCCACGTCAACAGCCAGATCTTCTCTCTCCTCTCTATCTCTCAATGCCGTGGGGTAGCCAAGGCGGCCGCGCCGCCCGATCCGGCCGGTCGCCGGCAAGCCGCAGCCGCCGGCTTCTCTCCTCTCTCCTGCGCCTCCTTCCCTCTCCTTTCTTCCTTTCCTAACCGCCGTCGCCTCGCCGTTCTCTGTTGCAGGCCGCCGCCGGCGACGCCATGGCCGGACCCGAGAGGAGCTCGGGTCGGAGCCGCCTCCCGAGCCGGCCTCTCGACCGCCGCCGCTTGCCTCCCCTCTCTCCCTCACAGGAAGCAGCCAGCCGCCGCATGCCATGGACAGCGCGAGCCCGAAGCTCGCCGCCGGCCCTCGTGCCCCTCGCCGCCGGGACCGGATCCAGCCGGATCCGCGTCGCCCCACGCTCTCCTGGTCCTCCAGCCGGCCTCCCGATCCAGCAGCGCCACGTGGGCCGGATCCAGCCCAGCGCCCCCAGCCCAGCCGCTAGTGGGCCGAGCCCGTTAGTGGTGAGGCTCCTTTTTATCTCTTATATGTTTTTTTCCTTTTGTTTATTTTCTGCTATTTTGGCTAAGGCTTTTGTAATTAGCTGCTGATCTGTTTTTGCAACATTAATAACGCTGAATCCGTAGCTCGTATGACGTTGCCCCCAAAATGAAAGTTGCTTAGAATTTCGTGTACTTCAATTCATCTTTTGTGAGCATTTGCATTTGAGCTCATCTTGATTGTGTAATTGTGTGCTAAAGTGGGCATCAGGCCGTTAAACTGCTACAAATTCATGTTAAGTGCTGTTGTTTATATTTTGTTGCAACTTTGCATGATGATTGTGACTAATCCATGAGGCTTATTGCATTGATTCTTTTTCCTATGTGTTAAGCATCATGTGTACTTCATTTCCATGCTTTAACTTGCCATGTTTGGGTGCTTTAGATATATTAAATCTTGCTCCAAAGTGGTGACCCTGATGTTATTGTGCTGCTGTTGCTGAAACTGTTATTTTGTTGCAACTTCGGTCGACGAGTGTGCCGCGACCGTTTATCGGAATTGAGTGATTCCAATTGCATATTGTTAAGCATCATGTCTAATTTCATTAAATATATTGCATATTCATGTTAGAATTCCTGGTCATATAGTTGTTGAGCTCCAAAGTTGCTATGCTGCTGTTTTTGACAGCCACCTCTGTTTTTCTCCAAGTCTGTAACGTCACGATGCCATGTTGTTTGCTTAATATCTTTTGATCTATGATGCCTTTTTGCATGATTCTCATTGCCATGCCTTCCTTGTCATGTCTACTTTAATCTCATATCATTTGTGAGCATGTTTGCATTGATTGTCCTGTTTATGCATTGCTCTAAAGTGTGCTTCGTGATGTTGGCAGATTGTGCCCGTAACTTGTTTTGCTTATATCTTTTTAACCGTAACTCCGTTTGGGGTGTTCCTTATATGTAACCTTATTAGTTTTTCGTTTACTTTGTGTTTATGCTATTGTTTGCTGTTGTTAACCAAACTAAAATATGGTTTAGTACAGAACAGTACCAAATCTTTTAATCATCGTGCGGCACTTACTGTTATGCCATGTTTATGGTGTTGCCTCACTTAAATTGACTAGCATAGATAGTTTACTTTGTGCTTCACCTCTTGACATGTTTGTGTGCTATGCCATGGTTGCTTGAGTTGACATGTTAATAACCGTTGGTTGATCACCTGTAGCTAAGCAACTTGAACCACCATAAACGTTCGGTATTCGTCGTGTGTGACCGATACCCCACTTAAACTGTTAGTAACCGCTCTCGACGATAGATCCGTATCGCGTTGCCGTGTCGTGTGTTGTCTTCTTGATCTTTTGTTGCCTCGTAGTAATAGAGTGCTTGCTCGTTGATTGCTTTCTAGTGTTTATCGTCTCGTGTGCTTCCGTGGGTACCTCTCGGAGACGATCCGAGCTTGCGATCGACTACACCTTCGGAACCGGGCTTATCAACAGGCAAGGACTATACATTACTTATGATCCATTCTATTTCAACCAGCGGTTTGCATGCTAGTCTAGGTTAGCTTCGAAGTTTGATCCTACCACATGTTTACAGCCTCTTTCAAACCGATACAGCCATGTCCCTTCCCAGCAAACCTTGTACTGCTATGTTACTATTGCTCGTTGCTCAGCCCCTGCTTAGTATGCATGCTTAGGATGCTACGATGTTACCTTGTTACTTCTGGTGGGCTATCACATTATTATTATTGTTATGGGTGATATGATTATTATAATGTTGACTATATTCGACGAAGGATGGAAGGTCTAGGCTATCCCGCCTCGACGCTTTGTTCCATTCGAGTCACCTAGGATCCGAGTTCCGCGTACTGGTTTTAAGACTGAGATTGCCTAACCGCGTGTTGGATTTTATGGGGTCCCCTCTTCTTACGTGTCTAGCTTCAAAAATTTCTAGTGGTGGCCCAAGCTGGTTTTACCTTTTGCAAAACGTGTGTGTGCGAGTGTCGACCTCGCAGATTTTCAAACAACTCGGGCCAGCGGAGACAGAGTTCCTTTGTTGGTCCAAACCTGGAAGCTCGAGGGCTATCCACAGTGTTGGTTTAGTTACCCCGACCTCGTCCAGACGGTAGAGGCCGACTCGAGAGCGCAGCCGGCTTTTGAGTTGGATGTCGACTCACCGGGGGCCACCCGGATTTGTGCGTTGTTAGTTAGAGGGACCTGTCGTTCCGGATCTCTTGGGACAAAATCATAAAATGGTTGCCTATCATGGGTAGCAACTGAGAGAGATGGGCGTGCGTGCGGAGCCTCGTAATGGGAAGTTGGTACAGCCCTGCAGGGTTAAATCTTTTCGAGAAGCCGTGTCCACGGTTATGAACAACTTGAGACCTACTCCTTGTTCATAGACAACAACAACTTAGATAATCTTAATATAACTTGATCAACGTGTGTGTGTGCCTTGACTGCTTCTTCTTCGTCGGGATGCGAAGAGGAGGACAAGGATAGGATAGGTGTTATGTTTGCGTAAGTAGCTGATAGCAAGACTTGTTGGAGGCGATTCCTCATCGAATGCTTGGCTTCTTATCTTACTCTCTAGATCGTTAGCCACTTTATAAATGCTAGTGCGGCAGCAACCTCACCACTTACCCCTTCCTTACCGTAAACTACTAGTTGTCCTAGAATGACGAGTGATGAAGTCCTTGCTGGGTCAGATGACCACTATAGTTGGATGCTGAGTACCTCTGTACTCATGATACTACCCCCAAACTCTTTTCAGGGTTCTTGATCGACAACAGGTATGGTGACCGACGTTTCACGTGGAGACTCGACGACGACTAGTTAGGCGGATCCCGACGGAGGGCCTGGACCCGTGTGGTTATGGGATCGATGTTTTTCTCTTTGCCGCTAGGCATTTGATTGTAGTCTGTACCCAGACATATATTTTCCGTTGTTGTATTGTATTAAGGCAGTTGTATGCCGATTGTATGAGATGTTGTATCCTTGTATCTGTAATGTTGTGATATCATGTTGGAAATCCGGGGCATATGGCTTTGTCATATGTCGCGGTGGGACCGATATGTGCTTCGTCCCCGGATCTGGGTGGAAACACCTAGATCTGGAACAGTACCGCATATCGGGCCTTACACTCACAAACTTCACATCCCTGTCAGAAACAATTGTCTTGGGTACTCCATGCAAGCGTACAATCTCCCTGAAAAACAAGTTAGCAACATGCGACGCATCGTCGCTCTTATGGCATGCAATAAAATGTGTCATCTTGGAAAATCTATCCACTACCACAAATATACTATCATGAACATGTTTAGTGCGTGGCAATCCTAACAAAAATCCATACTAATATCTTCCCAAGGTGCGGTACGAGCCGATATTGGAGTATACAAACCGTGAGGCTTCAGCTTGGACTTGGATGTATTGCATACAATGCAGCGCCGAACAAACCTGTCCACATCACACCTCATCCTGGGCCAATAAAAATTATCAGCAAGCATGAGTAGTGTCTTCTCACGCCCAAACTGACCCATCAATCCTCCTGCATGTGAATCCTCCAACAATAGCAAATGCACCGAAGATGCTGGAACAAAAAGTTTGTTAGCTCGAAACAAAAATCTATCATGGATGTGGAATTTATCCCATGCGATTGGAAGCAAACACAAACGATATGGTTCAGCAAAATCATGATCAATTGCATATAAATCACACAAACTCTCTAATCCAGGAATTTTAATATCAAGATGTGTCAATAACATTTTCTTCCTAGAGAGAGCATCAGCAACAACATTATCTTTCCCTTTCTTATATTTAATGATGTAGGGAAAAGACTCAATAAACTCAACCCACTTAGCTAGGCGTCTATGCAAATTAGATTGAGCTTTCAAATATTTCAAAGCTTCATGATGAGAATGTATGATAAATTCTTTTGGCCACAAATAATGTTGCCAAACCTCAAAAACTCTAACAAGTGCATACAATTCTTTATTATAAACAGGGTAATTCAGTCTAGCACCAGAAAGTTTCTCACTAAAATAGGCAATAGGTCTACCATCCTGCATCAACACACCACCAATTCCTATGCCACTAGCATCACATTCAATCTCAAATTTTTTAGCAAAATCTGGTAGTGCAAGTAATGGTGCAGAAGCAAGCAAACGTTTTAACTCATCAAAAGCAAGATCTTGGGCAGCGCCCCAAACAAAAGGCACTCCTTTCTTAGTCAATTCATTCAAAGGTGCAGCAATAGTACTGAAGTCTTTCACAAAACGTCGATAAAAACAGCAAGACCGTGAAAACTTCATACTTGACTAACATTCATGGGAGTAGGCCAATCTTGAATGGCTGTAATTTTAGAAGAATCTACTTCTACCCCATGCTTAGATACAATGTATCCCAGAAATATGACCTTATCCTTTGCAAAAGTGCACTTCTCAAGATTAGCATACAATTTAGCATCACGTAACACTTGCAAAACTTGTCGAATATGGTCACAATGTTCAGTTTCATTGTGGCTATAAATAAGTATATCAAAAAATAGACAACCCCGAAACGAACAATAAACTCTCTCAAAATATGGTTCATTAAACGCATGAAAGTACTAGGAGCATTAGTAAGACCAAAAAGGCATAACTAACCACTCATATAACCCAAATTTTGTTTTGAAAGCAGTTTTCCATTCATCCCCTTCTTTCATCCTAATTTGATGGTATCCACTACGCAAATCAATTTTAGAGAAAATAACAGCACCACACAATTCATCAAGCATATCCTCTAAACGTGCAATAGGATGACGATATCTAATAGTGATATTATTAATAGCTCTACAATCTACGCACATACGCCAAGTACCATCTTTCTTAGGAACCAAAATAACAGGAACAGCACAAGGACTAAGACTGACACGAATATACCCTTTGTCCAGAAGTGCTTGTACTTGCTGCTGAATTTCCTTCGCCTCTTGGGGATTGGTCCTGTATGGTGGCCGGTTGGGAAGAGTAGCACCTGGAATAAGATCAATTTGGTTCTCAATACCACTCAAGGGTGGCAGTCCCGCTATTACCTCCGCCGGAAACACATCATCATAATCCTGCAAAACATGAGACACACCAAGAGAAATAGGATGGTTATCATTAGAAACAAAAACCTCGCCTTTATACATGAGGACAAGAGGTGTGGCTGTAGGATCCTCACTAAATTCTCTCATGTCTTATTTGGTGGCTAATGTAAGCAAAATAGGCTCTCTCGCACTTTTCATTATATAATCTCTCACAGCTATTACATTGTTCTCTCATGTAGGTTCTAAATTCACCTCTACTTTCTGACGAGACTCATTCACAATTTGCTGTGGAGACATAGGATGGAGATTAACTTTCTTTCCCTTGAACTCCAAATGATATGTATTGGCTCGGCCATTGTGTTGCGTATGGCGATCATATAACCACGGCCAACCCAATAAGAGATGGCAAACTGTCATAGGTACCACATCAAAATCGATGGAATCCTTGTATGGGCCTATCTCAAAATTTACGCGCACCATGTGATTCACCTTCATCTCACCACTATCACTCAACCATTGGACATAATAAGGATTTGGGTGAGGTAAGTATTTCAGATTTAGCTTGGCACATAACTCCTTGCTTGCGAGGTTGCGGGAGCTACCGCCATCTATGATCACTTTGCAAGCTTTGTTTGGGCCAACTAGTGCCTTGGTTTGGAAAAAATTGCAGCGCTGAGAATCAGCATGTGGCTGCACCGTGAGAGAACATTGTGACACAACAATGATAAGAGCATGTGACGGAAAAGCATCCATGCCTTCTTCATTATTGTATCCCTCGTCATTGAATGCGGAGGGGTCTTCATCATCATCGGTTTCATACTCGCCGGTTTCTTCATTCACAAACATGACCTTTCTGTTCGGGCAATCTCTCTTGAAGTGACCCGGATTACCACAAGCATGACAAGTGATCTCTCGATTGCGAGTTGTAGACATGTTGGAGCCTACACTAGGGGCAGGTGCAGCTGGCTTCTTGGCCATAGAAACATTGGAGGCTGGCTTGGAATAGGAAGAAGAAGGACGGCTAGGATCACTCGTGGTCTCCATAGGTGCGGCAGATTGTGTCCTTGGAGAAAACCTGGTAGATGGTGCATATCTTGACTTCAGTTGTGCCTCTTCTGCAAGATGGGATTCAGCCTCCCGTGCAAGATGCAATAGATCATTCATATTATAGTATTGGTGATGCCGAACAATACTCTTGATATTAAATTTCAGCCCATGGAGAACACGTTGCATAGTCATCTCAACTTATTCGCGAACTCATGCACGTTGCAGCAACATCTCCATCTCCATATAATATGCATCAACGGACATAGTACCTTGCTTCAATTGTTGCAATTTATCAAAAACTGTCCGCAAGTAATTAGTGGGAACAAACCGAGCTTTCATGGTCGCCTTCATGTCATGCCATGTACGAATAGGCTTCCCATTGGTGTCTTGTATCTCGGTCAAAACACTCTCCCACCAACGCAAAGCATAACCATCAAACTCGGAGGAAGCAATCTTGATCCTCTTATCCTCAGAATAATCATGCAAACGCCATAATTTCTCCATCTTAAGCTGCCATGTGAGGTATTCTTCCACATCTGTGGATCCTTCAAATTTGGGAATTGAAAATTTAGGCTTTCTCAATACATCTTCTTCCTAGATGGGTATACGCCGCGCACCCAACCGAAATTGAGGTTGGCGAAACTTCCCTTGACCACCACGCCCACGGCCATGATTGGCCCTCATGTTGTCATTGTCACCATGGACACTACCATCATCTTCATGGCCTTCCTGTTGACGTTGGTCAATGGTTGCTTGCAGCCCATTAACGGATGTTGTCAACTGTTGTATGCTTTCTTGGAGAGCAATGAGTTGGGTTTGCATAGTGGTGACGGTGGCCTCCGTGCCATCCACTTTCATTTGGACTGCTTGCATATTAGTATCAACATTTTCCGAAGATTTAGTGAGCATCTCCGTTAAGTGATCACGAAGACCTTCATAGGGCTCCCAATTAACCGAAGCATCCTTAGCCTGTGTCTGCATCACATCAAAACCACTTTGAGATATGATTAGGAGGTTAGTGCACTAAATCAAAATCTTTTGGTGGACACTCACAACTCACTCAAAACTGACAAGAAAAGGTGAATCTTACCGTTCCAAAGTGAATAGCAATGCGTACCCGTTCGGATGGAGGACTAGTGCACGGATGTGATGAAGTGAATACCCGAGTAAAAGAGTGAACACGCGACAAAGCAGGATATATTTGGTGGAGCTATAGGTATGGCACCCTAACTACACCGAAGTCAAGTCCTAGTGCTGATCGTGTGATACAAACCCAAGGAAAAAAACTCACACAGTGGAGACAAAAGAGGACAGGCCTCTCAAAAGATCACCACTATGATATGTACTTTCTAGCACTTGTATATCTCTTTGCACTCTTTGAGAACTCTTTGTGAACAGACTTATTTCTCTTTTTTGACTCTTTTCCACACTTGTTGAAATTGCTACATTACTGCTACAGTAACTTTTCCCTTTAGGCCACAATATATCGCACCGCGGAGAAATTTTCGGGATGAACACAACGAAACAACAAACTAAAACAATGGCTCTGATGCAATCTAAGTTATGGCAAAACTAGAAACCCTAATATTTTTTTGTATGGCTTTTTCAGGAGTTGCAGTAGTCAAACCCAGTGGAATAACAGATCACACAGAACTTGCAGTAGTCAAACTTCACATCGATACGAATTGAAGTTGATGATTGAAGATGAATGCTTGGGAGAAAATCTCTGAACTAGGGTTTATCCAAAACGTGGTCTAACCCTAAAACTTGCAGGGGGTCATGTATTTATAAGCTAGAGGCTCCAAACGGGGATACAAGGGTCACAACCCTGTTTCTGCGCGCAGGCAGTCGTGCACGGTCGGACGTCCGGCCCATAAGTCGGACGGTCCGGGCTGGGGTCGGACGGTCCGGCTTAGGGTCGGACGGTCCGATCAAATATGGACCCTCGGGTTCCTCGGGATGTAATTATTGGGACGGTCCGGGGTGCAGTCCGGACGGTCCGTCTTGAGGTTCGTCGGTCTGAGGTAGCCTCCGGACGGTCCGACTGCTATCATGCCTTTGGGTCTTCGGGACGTAATTATTCGGACGGTCCGGCTGATGCTCCGGTCGTCCGGCTTGGGGCCCGGACGTCCGACTCCTTGAGTTGGTTGTCCCTTCCCTTCGTCTTCTCGCGAACCGTCTCCTCGTGCAACTTGCCCTTGTCCCATGTCTCCATCTTGCATGACTCCTTGGTACCTGATAACACATATGCACAAGGACTTAGGCAGTATAAAATCCTCACTAAGTAAGACATCAGATTCTATGAGGAATAAGTTCACATATTGTTCTATTAACTTTGCACGGGCTCTTGTAATAGGTCTGATTCTGATTTCATTGGACTTATCCAGTATTGGTTCTTCAGGAGTTTTTGTAGGAGCTAAAGTAGTGGGGATGTCCTCATTAAGGGGTGCGATGGGTGCTAATAGTTTGAACATCCTCAACAACTTGGATAGTGGCTACGGTGTGGTAGGTAGGAAGGCTCTTAACTCTCTCTTCTTCCTCCTTTTCTCTAGCCCATCTCTCTTTAAGTTTTCCCAACATCCTAATGTTTTCATTGATTTGCACTTGGATAGCATTCATAGGAGTGGTGTGCCTCTCCTCGGGGCGAGAAGTTCTGATCTTAAGCATCTCAACATCATGGGCTATGTTGTCTACCTTCGAGAGAGGATATCTAATTTGTCTAATTTCTCTTCTACACTCTTGTTGAAGGCTTTTTGGGTAGTGATAAAGTCTTGAAGCATACTCTCTAGTTCATAAGTGGAGTTTTTGGTGCTAGTGTAAGTGTTGTTGTTCCCATAGTTGTTGGATGGGAAAGGTCTAGGGTTGTTGCTACCAAAATTACTCCTATAAGCATTATTGTTGATGCTGTTTCTAGAGATAAAGTTCAAATCTACTTGTTCTTGAGCGACCAAAGAATTTAAAGGAACATATTGAGGATCAATAGGAGCTTGCTTGTTAAGTAAAGACATGATCAGGTAAACCTTTTCATTAAGAGAGGAGATCTCCTCGACAGAATTTACCTTCTTACCAGTTGGAGATCATTCGGTGTGCCACTGAGAGTAGTTCAGCATCATCTCATCCAGTAGCTACGTGGCAGCACCAAGTGTGGTTGACATAAAAGTTCATCCTCCGACCAAGTCTAGCAGATTCCGCGAGGTAAAGTAAGTTTAAGCCTGCATAAAAAGTCTGGATAACCATCCAAGTAGTCAAACCATGTGTAGGGCATTTATTAACAAGAGATTTCATGCGTTCCCAAGCTTGGGCAACGTGTTCATTATCCAATTGCCTAAAATTCATAATGTTACTTCTCAACTGGATTATTCTAGCAGGGGGATAGTACTTCCAAATAAAAGCATCCTTACACTTGTCCCAAGAATCAATGCTATTCTTAGGTAAGGATTGCAGCCACTCCTTGGCTCTTCCTCTCAAGGAGAAAGGAAAAAAGCTTCAGCTTGACGATGTCTCCATCTACTTCCTTGTACTTTTGCATATCACAAAGCTCAACAAAATTATTTAAGGGCAAGGCAGCATCCTCTCCAGCACCTGAGAATTGATCTTTCATAACAAGATTCGGCAAAGCAGGTTTAATTTCATAAGAAAGTGCTAAAGTGGCAGGTGGAGCAATAGGAGTGCAGATAAGGTCACGGTTGTTGTGACTAGTGAAGTCACACAACTTGGTGTTTTCATTGGAACCCAGAGTAGCAGCAAGTATTTTTGGTATTTTTTATAACGGACACAAAAGTAAAAACTGAAAGGTAAATTGTAACACCCCAGTTGTCACGCTACAGTGATCACCTTGTTAATTGCCAAGTCATCATGATTATTCTGATAATATTAATCACCCTTTATCAGTCGAGTTCAAATTCAAACTCATTTGGAAATTCAAAACAATGTGGGAAAATAAAGTTGTTCCAAAATTGTGCAAACAATTTTATAAAATGCACAAAAGTCAGTAGACCATGATGCCATGGTGATAGATATTTATTATGGCATTTAAATATTTAAAACAATTCAAAACTGTGTCAAAACAACCCCTTTTAATCGTTGCATATTCAAAAGAAACCCTAAATTAATTTAGCTAGCCACAAAACTTTTTGTAACAGCACAATAATTTGCAACACTATTATTGGGGTTGGTTTCACCTTTTTCAGAAATCATATGATGGCTAAATAAATACAACAGTAAATAAATGCACAAAAGAAAAGAAAAAGAAATGGAGAAAACCTAACTAACGCCTAGAGCATTCCCCCCCCCCGACCCCACCCCCACGGCCCAACCCCTCTGGCCCAGCCCACCCCACCTCCCTCTCCCCTTCTTCCCCATCTCTTGTTCACGGGAGGTAGCCGTGGCAGGCATCGCGAGGCCATGGCCGCATCGGGTCATCGTGGCGGCCATCCCCGGCCACCCCCTGCGCATAAGGACCTCCCCAGGAACCCTAACCTAGCCCCCGCCTCGCAGATCCCACCCCCATCGCCTCCCTCCTCCTCTTCCTTGGCCGCCCGACGCGGTCGTCGTCGCCCTCGCCATTGCCGACTTCTGAAGCTCTACGAGCTACGTGAGGCTGGCTATGAGCTGCAGGACGTAGCCTGCTTCATCATCCTCGGCACACATGAGGAGGGGCGCCCTCGAGCCGGCGCATCCGATGAATCCACTCGTCGGCCGCCGCCACTGCTCGCAACGGTGGACTCCACCCCCAACATTTTCCAGCTCCACCGAGTTCCCCTGAGCCCCTGGTCTCCCTGCTGCCCCCTGTGAGCTTCTTCCTCGTTCCCTCGGCCCATTTTCTGGCTTTGCATTGTCGTTGGTGCCTTCATCCCCGCCCGCGCACGCCGTTGCCATGTCTCCGGCAACCGCTGCACCCCCCCCCCCCCCCGCGTGTGGCCACGACCCCTCTCGCACGCGCGCCTCCCCGGTCGCGCCCTCGCCTCGCCTGTCGCCGATCACCCCCACTCTTGCCAGGGCTGGCCGGAATGGCCTCGACGCTCGCTACACGTGGTCACCGCCGGCGGCACACGCGAGTTAAGCCAGGGGCTAATCCCCATTAGCACTAACCCCCCTTTGTTAACAGAGAAATAACCCCCCTCACTAGTCACCTACAGCTGGGCCCCAGGCCTTTAAACGCAATTAAGTTCATTTAATCAGCGCATGGGTCAATGACATCTGGCCCCCACCGGTGAATTAATAATAAAACCACTTTATTTACAATCTTATAAAGATGACATGTGGGCCCTTGCTCTATTTTAATTTAATAAAAATGTTTTATAAAATGTCTCTGTGACATGTGGGTCCCCTCTGTCAGGTTGACCAGGTCAAAATCACTGTTCTAGGTAAGGTCTGGATTTAATAAATAAAACAAATCCAGAAAATCTTTTAAAATGTTTAAATATTAGAAATTTAATATCTTTTAAACCGTAGCTCCGATAGAAAAACGTTATACATGAAAGTTGATCAGAAAAATATAATGAATAAGAATACGCTATCCGCATACCCACCGCACCCCTCTAACATACCGAACCCGAGACTATCCCCCTCCGGATCGTCTATCCGGTAATTACCCGGTACTGGTAAAACTTTCCGGATGGATTTTTTCTGAACATAAAAGTTGTTCGGAATGCATCAACGATCACGGTTACACTGTCCACATGTCTGTCAGATATTCACGACACCACAGACAGGGAACCTTCCCCCTCCGGGCCGTTTGTCGATAATCACCCAGAGCCGGTATTTCATCCCCAGATGAATTCCCGCTCCGAGCATAACCCTTTGTACTACGTTAGAACACCGTTAACATTTCATTTGCCATGTCTTGCATTTGTATTGCTTTTATTTTTGTGTATTTATTGTTTCTTCCCCCTCTCTTATTGTTCAGTAGTCCCGACGACAGCTGCCGATGCCCATGTGATCGACTACGTCGTCGACTACCCTACCTCTACCCGCGAGCTACCAGGCAAGCAGATCCATTCTCTTCCCTAGATATCACCTATCTTTTCCGTACATTTCTTGCACTAGGCATTGTTACTGCTGCTGCTACGATTACAATCCTATTCAATTGCATAGCCTGTCATTGTCGCCCCTTGATGTACCTTCATTTATCCTATGCTGCCTATAAATATATATATGTATCTATCTTATTCAGTAGTGAGCCATGTGCATTGTTAGCTAGGATTAGATAGAGGGCCGTGATCACTCTGGTGAGTGTCACAAATAAAATTTATTATAACTATAACAGGTACCGTACAATGCAGACACTGCCTAAGGTCCCCTAGCTCGGCTCTGCCGAGCCACCATCAAGTGTGAGCTATCGAGGAGTAATCCTCGTACCACCACTCGTTGCTGACTTTGTATAGCCGCTCTAGGGTCCTGAGCCCCGGTTGTCCTTAAGGTAAGAAGTCGGGCGAACCAACGGTGCCCGCGAGCGGTATTGCGTCGGGACCGACAAGGAGGGTACGACCGATGTTACTGGCGTGCTTGGCCCCTGCTTGTATCTCGCGAGAGTTACCAAACCACGAAAGTCGAGCTCTACCCAGAGCACACGCGAGATAAGGTAAGGAGTCGGTTCACCTTGTTAGTAACCGAAGATACTTGGTGGGACGACAGGGCAGGCACCGATGTATTGGTGGTCCTGACTATTGTTATTGTCCGCGGGTCAATTAAGTCGAGGCAACGATAAAGGTTGTCACGCAGGATAATTAAAATGCTAAATGGTTTGGCAGATGACTTGAGAGGCTCGTTGGTTTGTACGCACTACCTTCACGTGGGATAAGGAGTTATGGGCTCCCCTGCGTCGTAGTTTGTCTGAAAGCTCTTCAGACGTCAGCAGTACCACGGGTTGATTGCCGGGAAGCAGTCATGTCTTCTTTGCTGCAGCAGGTGTGTTTGGATTTTCTTTTGTGTCACCGGCCAGTCTAGTACCGTTCAGAAGCGCGGAGGGTTGAGGGACCTAGACCCCTGAGCGCATTGGATATAGTCCGGCGTATGGTGTCGTCGATGTAACGGCAGATACCATGGGGATGGCTAAAGAGGGGGACAGACCGAGGTTAGTGTCGCTGGTACCGGAAGCGAGAATGGGAACACACGGTGAGACACCACGATGTACCCAGGTTCGGGGCTCTCCGTAGAGATAACACCCCTAGTCCTGCCGAGCTAGCTATATGCAATAACTCTGGCTACAATGAATGCTCCTTGAGCTGTTTGAGAGGAAGAAGAAGAGGGCCTCTGGTCTCTACTCTCTACTTTCTCTCTCTGGTGGGTGAGATTGTAATAACTGCTCCGTCGTCCCTCACGCAGGAGGCGTACCCGGGGCTCTTATAGGCCGAGCCCAGAGTACAAAAGTAAATACACAAGAGGAAGGGCCCAGCTCTCTGTCTCAGATCGGCTAGGTACCTAACATTGTGCTTCTCCGGATGACCCGGTGTAGACTTGCGGCTCGCCATACTGCTATCCGTAGACCTTGGTAGTGAACAGTGAGGCTAGACACTTAGGCCTGTCGGCCTGTCCGCGTGATCGGCGCTGGAGGAGACCGCAAGCCTCTGACAGTCCCAATCTTCAGGGATTGCGCATTGAATGCTCTTGTACCAGGTGTCCGATCTAGACCTCTGATCGGACGCTGCTCTTCTTACTTCGGCCGGATGCTCCTGGATGAGGCCGATTGCGCCTTCTACGGGCCAATCGGCCCTCACTTGGAACAGTTTGGCCCACTTCTTGGTTACTCTTGTTTAGCTCGTCCTTGATTAGATCAGTGACCATTAGGTCGGTGATCTTTGCTTTGATGAACTATTTCCCCTGGGTGACCCTACCCCAGGGTCATTGCCCTGACAGTAGCCCCTGAAGCTGCGGAGGTCCCGCCGAACTCAGAGATGGCGAGGCCTGCACAGGTTCCTTACAAAATGCTCTCCTTGTTTCTGACCGATTGCTCCAATAGGTCGGTTGCTTGTTGTCTGTCGATTGCTCTTGATCTTCGTATGAACTGCTCTCAATGGGCCGATTGCGCTTAATTGGCCGATTGCGCTTGACTTTCTCGACCGATCCGCCCAACTGTTGGTTTGACTGGAATGTTGACCGAACTTGCCGCTTCGAATTCGCCGAGGAATACGGGACGTCGTGCCACGATTTGACATGCCATAACCGCTGCCTCGACCCACGCGCGCACGTCCCGCCCCATCCGCCGGATCTTCTATGCTCCCAACTGACGCTGCTCTATGGATACACGCGGCCACACCGCCTGTCAGATCGGCACACCCGAGCCCACTACCTCCTTACCACGTCTTTAAATATTCGACGGGGTGAGAGACGCGTCTCGCACCCCTCACTCCATCCTCTTCCTCAAGTTCTCCTCCCTTGCCTCCGCCGCCGCACCGCTTGCACCGCCGTACTGCTACCGTTTCTTCCGACACCCAGAGCCGCTGCCCTGAAGACTGGGCTGCCGCACTCCACCGCCCTTGCCACCACTCCTCCTCCGCCACCATAGGTGGGCTTGGATCTAGATTTCCTCCGCCTCCGCCGCCGTCTTCTCCGCCGCCGCCGCCTTCTTCCTCGTCTCCGTCTTTCTCCTCCTCGCCCACCACGGAGTCCGACGCCTCCATGGGGGACGACGCCGCCGCCGGCTCCCAGAGGGGAGCTTGGAAAGGCTCCAATGTGACAGAAATGAAGGTTGCACTCCTCCGCCGGTCTCGCAAGATTCCGGCGGCCCTTGATTTCCGCATTCCTGGCGACGAGATCGTGCCCGCGCCCCGGGATGGCGAACGCGTTGTCTTCCTTGCGCATTTCGAGCGCGGATTTGGGCTCCCGGTGAGCCAATTTTTCCATGACTTCCTCGCCTTCTACCGAATGCAGCCGCACCATCTCAGAGCAAACGCCATTATGCTGCTCTCCACTTTTGTGGCATTGTGCGAAGGCTACCTCGGAGTCCGGCGCACCATTGGGCTCTGGTGCCGGATCTTTCACTTCCGCAGCTTTCAAGTGGGCACTGGTGTGCACACTGTCAACCCCAAGACCAAGAAGAAAGAGGAGGTCAAGGTGATGGCCGAATGTGGTGGCGCCACCATCTACCTCCGCCAGGTCGGACTCTATCCTCATCCCCAACTACCTTAGTCCATCAAGAACTGGCAGACGGGGTTCTTTTATGTTTCCTCACCACGGAATCAAGATTTGCTAAATCTTCCCAAGTTCTCTCTGCCCCCGCCGACTGCGAAGTACCATTGGGCTGAGAAACCGGGGGATCTCCAGATGGCCTATATCCAGAAGCTGATGGAACAAGGGATGCAGCCCGCCGATCTGGTGGCGACCTGGCTCTGCCGCCGAGTGCTCCCGCTGCAACGTCGCTGCCGTCGGATCTGCGATATGCACATGCGCCACGACCCCACTCGGATTTCCACCTTCCGAATAGACGAAAAAGAGTTCTTCCACTGAATCAACAGCATTACCAATCTTAAAGTTACTGAACCTTTTGAGTTCGGACTGAAGCCGTTCAGCCGATCTCGGCCCTACCCCAAGGTATGCTTCAATTATGACCCTTTGCTTTAGCTTTTTTTTCTTTCCTTCATACTAATTTTGATCGGATCCTTCTCCTCGGGAATTTCTGGCCTCTAGGCTCATGCAGGATGGACAGTCCGCTTCGGGCTACCACCCTGACCAAGCTGAAGAGGACGCCCAGGACTTGGAGCTTGAAGAAGAGACCATATCCGAGACCGAAGCCCGAACTGCTTGCCTCGGACTCGGCTTCAAGAAGCCGGGTGAGTCTGATTCCTCCGTCAAACGCTTCATGGCCGAATGGAGCGGTGATTCTGATCCTCTTGGTGACCTCGGCGCAGAATCTGAGCCCGCCGAACAGAAACTGCCCAAGGGGAAACGACCCCGACCTGATGATGTCGGCCCCTCCAAGATTGCCAAGAAGAAAGGGAAAACGGGCATGCGCCGAGCTGCCCCTGAAATTAGTGGCCCTGTGCTTTCTCCTACCCCATTAAATATTGCTCGCCCTGGCTTTTCCATGGCCAATTTTGCTGCTCAACTTCCCCGAGCGGCTGGGTACATATCTTCACCTCTCATTTTCTTCTTGACTTTTCCTGCGCTGCTTTGCTCACTTGTGCTCTTTTATCACAGGGCTGCCCGATCTGTGGACCCTGCCGGACCTGGGGGTGTGCCGACTCCTCCACCTGCCCCCTCTGCTGCTCCTGTCCGCACGACCCAGGCAACCTCGGCCACCTCCAATGTGTCTGTGCCTGCTCGCAAGAAAGGTGCCGCTGACACCCATAAGGCCGAGCGGGCCAAGAAGAAAGCTGCTGCTTCCGCGACCCAAACACGACCGACCGCTCCACCGCCAACCTCTGCTGCTCTTCCGACTGCTGGCACGCAGTCGGCCAATCCTGCTCCAACCACTGTTGTTGCCTCTCCGATCCTGCTGGACCCTTCTGGCATCGCACATGTTGATGTGTTGATGCCAGATCGGCCTACCGCTGATGCTCCTCAGCCTGAGGCTTCTCCAGCCCAGGCCACTGCCGCCGACCCATCTCCCGCTGCTGGCTTGGGGAACGCTGATGTCATCTCCGCCGAGCCCACTGTTGTTCCACCTACTGCTCCGCTTGTTACTCATGCTGCTGCCGGATCCAGTGCTTCTATAGCACCGTCCTCCGGTGTGCTTGCTCGCCAACCGCCATCCGGCCGCCAGCTCGTACTGGCCAACCGGTTCCGCGAGGCATACTTTGGCACCTCCGATGTTTCGCCTGTCCGACCTGCTGCCGACTCGGCCACTCCTCCGCCTCGTGGCTCCGAGGACCAACTTCTGTCCCAGCTTCTGGATCGGCTAGGTGGTCTTTCCACCGACATCCGACGCTTCGCCGATGCCTCGCTGGGTCAAATCCTTGCCTCCAACCACTTTGTTACTGTAAGCTCTCTTTTTGAGTGGGGGAGTGCCTAGCGCACCCACTTGGTGTAGTCCCCGAGATTCGGGCCGATTGCTCGCAATCTGTCCGGATCTTCATTTCTCTTTATTACCTTATGCTTTTGCTTTTAACTTTGATCGGCCCATTTTTCAGGCCATCTGTGATAGACGTAAAGCTATATTTGAAGAGCTTCTGGCCGCTTATTCAGCGGGTCAGAAGTCCATTGCTGCTCTAAAGAAGAATGCCGATGCCCAAGTTGCCAAGATTCAGGAACTCACAGGTATATTTTGCTTGTCCTTTCTTGCTTCCTCCGATTATGATTACATCCTTACTCCATTGCACACTTGTAGCTACTGCCACTCGCTCCTCCGAGCTGGAGGCTGCTCAGAAGAGAATCGCCGAACTGGAGACCCAGCTCGGTGAGAAGAATGTCCAGCTTGGCCGCGCTGAACAAGACAACCAGCGCCTAGCTGCTGCCGAAACTGAGGTTCAAGCCAAAATTCAACGAGCTGCCGACGACCTCGCCGCTGCCCGACGCGCCCATGAACATGAACTTCATAGGCTCTCCAATGCTCGAATTGAGGTTGAGGGCCAACTTATGAAGGAAAGGGATGCCGCTGTTAAACGTGCTGAGGACATGGACGCCCAGCAAATCATAGAGATCCAGCGTGCCAAAGCTAGTGTTGACCTTGCCAACACATGCCTCCACCGAGTAGATCTTGCTCTTGCAGGTAATTTTTGCTTTTGCCACTCTGATCTAACTCTGCCGGTTGCCGGACTAACTTCCTTCTCCGATCGCTCTTGCCAGATGCCTGGCCCCACTTCAACACCGCCGCTGACGAAGCAGTTTCCGCAGCCCGCCGAGTGCGAGGTGTGGTAGTTACTGCTGATGCTGGCTGGGATTCCGAAGACTTCGTGGTTGCCCTGGATGCTCGGATTCCTCATGTGAAAGGTGCCCTGTGCACATACAAGACTTTCATCCAGAAGTTGAATGACAAGCTGGTTAAGGGCAAGCAGAAGACCATTGCATTTGATAAGCATGAAGATGTTGCTCGGAGTCTGAAAGCTGTAGGCCGCCAGGTTGACCATATGGTCGACTCTGCCTTCCGATCTAGGGTGCAAGCCGCCCTCTCTATCGCGAAGAGCTGGTATTCTGGAATTGATCTGCAACTGATGACAGCTCTACGGGAAGGTTCGGAAGAATCCATCGGCGCGCTCTGGACTCAGATCTGCCACATTGCCCAGGAGCTTGCCAATGGTATGGATCTCCTGGAGGTCACTCCCTATGTTGACTCTGCTAGCCAGCCGAATGGAATTGCCTCCTTCAGTGACCTTCTGTACACCACAAGCGAGGAAAAGGCACCCCAGTCCCGACCTGCTCGTCAGGTCGGCAGCGAGAACTCCCACTCTTCAGATTATGCTGATGACGATGTCGAGGAAGAGAGCGAGGGTTCCTCCGACGGGCACTCGGTGAGCACCACCCAGGATCCCCCTCGCGATCAAGCCAACACCGCTGCCTCTTCCGCTCCCGAAGATGCCACCAGCACGGCTCCGACCGCTCCTTCTGCGCCGGATGCGTCGGATGCTCGAGATGCACCTGCTGCCTAAGCTCGGCACACCGACCTCGTTTCCTGCTTTTGCTCGATAAACAATTAAATTCCAAGTACGCCCGTCGAGGGCCACTTTCATGTAATGAACACCATTCGGCCAACTGGCCCTGTCTTTGCTTGTGAACTTAATCTTTGCTTAAATGATCATGGAATTTCTCCTTTGCGTTTTTTAACCGATTGCCTTTTTCTTTGCCACTTATTCTCTCTTGGTGGAAACTCTCACCAACCTTACAGCCGACCTGCGGTCTATGGTCGGATCGGAGAATAGACCTTTAAAGAATTTTTTGACAAATACTTCTAGGTTCCCAGTTTTTCTCGCAAAGGTGAAAGTTTCATAGTTGGGCCGCTTGCAGCCTACCGATTGCTTGGCCAGCCAGCCTGGTCGCAATCGGCGGGTTGTGAACGGCTTGTTCCGAACTAGATATACTTTGAGTATAAACTCTCCGATTGACAATTCTGTTCGGCCGCATCCCCCCGACATTATAGCCGACCTGCGGTCTGCATTCGGTTCGGACAAGCTTTCACAAAACCCTTCACTCGTTTCGCTTTTTCTCCAAGTATACCCTTTTCGGGGCAACCGGCCAGTCCCCGGGTCTGCTTTTGCTTACCCCGGAACTGAAACATGCTAAAACAAATAATTTCATAACTCCTGTTGAATGCAGTCTCATGGACGCACGGCTATTCTTATTGATAATAATTCCACAAAGGGAGGGGATACAACAATACCATTCAACTGTAAAACGGACATAACAGCTCGGCGTTCCAAGGACGCTTCGTTTCTTGCCCCGAAGTATCCACGTATCGGGTCGGCTTCCTGAGATCAATGAGGTAATACGCATTGTTTTTTTAGCGCTCGACTGACGACGAATGGACCTTCCCAAGGAGGAGATAACTTGTGTTGGCCATCCTATTTCTGGATTCGGCGCAACACTAAGTCACCCTCACGAAAAGCTAGGGGACGGATCTTCTTGTTGTGGTAGTGACGCAGCTTCTGCTGGTATATTGCCGACCTGGACAGGGCCAGGAGGCATGCTTCTTCTTTGAGATCAACGCCGTCCTCACGAGCTTCCTTGGCTTCTTCTTCCGTGTACATGGCATGACGAGGTGAATCAAACTCAATGTCGCAAGGGAGAATTGCCTCGGCGCCATATACTAGGAAGAAAGGGGTGAATCCAGTTGACGGTTCGGCGTGGTGCGCAAACTTCACAGTACTGCTGGCAGCTCGTCAATCCATGCGCGGGGTGCTCTTTCCAGTGGCTCCACCAATCTTGGCTTGATTCCGGACAAAATGAGACCATTCGCCCGCTCTGCTTGACCATTTGACTGTGGGTGAGCCACGGATGCGACGTCCAGTCGGATGCCCTGCTGGGAAGCAACCCGAGCTAGCGCCCCCTTTGCAAAGTTTGTTCCATTGTCAGTGATGATGCTGTGTGGCACTCCATATCTGACCATGATGTCTGCTATGAACCTGACCGTAGTCGGCCCGTCCAGTTTCTTGATCGCCCTTTCCTCTATCCACTTGGTAAATTTGTCCACTGCTACCAGTAAGTGTGTCATACCACCTCTTGTTGTTTTGAACGGTCCTACCATGTCCAGACCCCAAACTGCAAACGGCCATGTGATCGGAATTGTCTTGAGTGCTGAGGCTGGTAGGTGGCTCTTTGCTTTAAATCTTTGACACCCATTGCAATGCTTGACCAGATCTTCTGCCCCTGCTTTCGCAGTGGGCCAATAAAAACCATGGCAAAAATCCTTGGCGACTATTGCTCTTGCTGATGCATGATGACCGCATTCACCTAGGTGGATGTCTCGGAGCAGCTCCAGCCCCTTGTCTTCTTCCACACATCGCTGTAGAACTGTAACAGCCCAGATTTCACAAAAATTAAAATTTTTGTTTTCGGTGTGAATTGTTTGATTGCCTGATTTGTTTGCGGTGTTTGCATCCCCGATTTATCGATCGGAGATTATTTTCCCCCTCTTATCTCGTATCGGACGGAGACCGACCCTTGCCACCCTGACACTCGACCTTTGCGACACCGGGTTTCACCCGATCACCGTCGCGAAAACCGCACGAGACCAGCCGCAGCCAACGGAACGAAAACCCCGTTTAATAATTAAACGGGTTATTTTTTTGGGGCACCGAAAAATGTTGTCGGAATGTCACCGCAGTGAGGTACGATCGACGGGCTCGACGCGCTGAGCGCGTGGTTCGAGATTTCGTCGGAATCGGAGTCTGTATGCACCTTCGGCGGTCACGAACGCGATCACCGGACACGCGAGAGGGGTACTGAGGGCGTTTGCGTCATCTGGCCAGCCAACCTGCCTATATAAAGACCACCACACTTCCCTAGGCCATCTAGGGTTTCCCCTCTGGAAAATTGCAGCCACCCCCCTGGAAAAATCCCGCCCCACCAGCCTCCACCAGGGAACCGGGCCCCGCAGGGCCCCCTCCGCCGCCGTTGCGGGCCGACCCGGGCCCGATCTGGGCTAGCCGCGCCGCCTCCTCCTCCCGTGGCCGGCGAGCCACCGCGCCCGTGCTCCCGCGAGCCGTGAGCCGCCGACGGCCTTTCCTTCCCGCGCCGCGCCTCCTTCCTCCCTCCTCTCTCCGCGCCTCTCACCTCCCTCTCACCTCGTGCCGCAGGTGGCCGCGCCGTCGCCATGGATGGAGCCGCCGCCCCGAGCTCGGGCTCGCGCCGCCGCGCCCCTAGGACGACGCCGACGACCCCAGCGGCCGGATCCGAGCCGCCCTTCGACCCCGCGCCGTCCTGCCTCCATCCCCGCCTCCCGTGCACGGCCCCTCGCCAGAGACCGGCGCTGCGCCGCCGCCTGATCTCCGGGATCGAGCCCGAGCGGCTCCATCGGCCTCCCGATCCAGCCGTCGCTGGAGACCCAGGGTGGGCCGGCCCACTCCAGCGCGGCCACGGCCTGCCCCCCTGGCCCAGGCGCCCCAGCCAGCCACCGGGCCTCTCCAGCCACTTGGGCCGAGCCCAATGGAGGGGTGAGGCCATTTTTTTTTTGTTGTTTATTTTTTTTTCTTTTCTGGCTAACCCCTGTTATTTTTTGTAAGTGTTGGAATATTGTGCTGCTGATGCTGTTTTGCACTGCGATTTCCCGTTAAACCGTAGCTCGGATCGCGTTGCGCCCAAAAGACGAATTTCTTAGAATTGCGTGTACTTTAATTCATCTTTTGTGAGCATTTGCATTTGAGCTCATCTTGATTGTGTTATTGTGTGCTGAACAGGGCATCAGGCCGTTAATTGCATCTATTTCCTGTTATGTGCTGCTGTTATTATTTTGTTGCAACTTTGCATGATGATTGTAAGAAATCCATGAGGCCTATTGCATTGATTCCTTTTGCGTTGCGTTAAGAAATGTTTCTAATTCAGTTTCATGCATTCACATGCCATAATTTACTGCTGCATCATAATTATATCTTGCTCCAAAGTAGCTATCCTGATGTTATTGTGCTTCTATTGCTGAAACTGTTATTTTGTTGCAACTTCGGTCGACGAGTGTGTCGCGACCGTTTATCGGAATTGAGTGATTCCAATTGCATATTGTTAAGCATCATGTCTACTTTCATACCATGTATTGATATGTCATGTTGCTGCACTTTTGCATATAGATTTACCCCTGTTTTTACAGCATGTGTGCATAAATTGTTTTGCTTGTATCTTTTTAACCGTAACTCCGTTTGGGGTGTTCTTTATATGTAACTTGATTAGTTTTTCGTGTTCTTTTTGTTTATGCTATTGTTTTCTGTTGTTAACCAAGATAAAATATGGTTTAGGAAAGAACAGTACCAAAGCTTTTAATCATCGTGCGGCACTTAGTGTTATGCCATGTTTAGGTTGTGCCTCACTTAAATTGTCTAGCATAGATAGTTTACTTTGTGCTTCACCTCTTGAAATGTTTGTGTGCTATGCCATGCTTGCTTGAGTTTCCATGTTAATAACCGTTGTCTGGTCACCTGTAGCTAATCAACTTGAACCACCGTAAATGTGCGGTATCGTCGTGTGTGACGAGTACTCCACTTAAATTGTTAGTAACCGCTCTCGACGGTAGGTGCGATGTCTCGTGTTACTTCTTGTTGATGCTTGCTCATGTTTGCTCCGTAGTAATAGTGGTGCACCGTTGATTGTTTTCCAGTGTTTACTTCTTGTGTGCTCCCGCGGGTACCTCTCGGAGACGACGCGAGCGTGCGATCGACTACACCTTCGGAACCCGACTTATCAACAGGCAAGGACTTGCATTACTTATGATCCATTCTATTTCAACCAGCGGTTTGCATGCTAGTCTAGGTTAGGTTCGATGTTTGATCCTACCACATGTTTACAGCCTGTTTTAAACCGATACAGCCATGTCCCTTCCCAGCAAACCTTGTACTGCTATGTTACTATTGCTCGTTGCTCAGCCCCTGCTTAGTATGCATGCTTAGGATGCTACGATGTTACTCTGTTACTCCTGGGTTTGGGATATCAAATTATTATTATATTATTGTTGATGATATGATTATTATTATAATGTTGACTATATTCGACGAAGGATGGGATGTCTAGGCTATCCCGCCTCGACGCTTTGTTCCATTCGAGTCACCTAGGATCCGAGTTCCGGGTATTGGTTTTAAGACTGAGCGTGCCTAACCGCGTGTGGGATTTTATGGGGTCCCCTTCTCTTACCTACCTAGCTTCAAACATTTCTAGTGGTGGTCCAAGCTGATTTACCATTTGAAAACCGTGTGTGTGTCTGTTGGGTAGCTCCTGGCAGATATTATTTAAAACAACCAGGGCCAGGAGGACATAGTTTCTTGGCTGGCCCACCTTGTCCGGATGAGGACCCGGTTATCCCAATGTGTGATGAACCGGGTATCCAAACCTGCGACAGACGGTAGAGACCAGATCGAGAGAGCGGCCGGCTCCTGAGATGGATGTCGACTCACCGGGGGTGAAAGCTCAAGAATGATCAGAGGGGGAGGGGGTGAATGATCACTTCTAAAGATTCTAAGGAACTTAGAATGAAATCATGCAAACAACGTAGGACTAATGGCATCTCGAAGGAAATACAGTATCGAAAGTAATGCAAGGCTCGAAAGGATTTGGAGCGAAGGAAAACATCGAAGACAAACAGGCTACGAGTAAATACTTGAAGTAAATGCTAGAAGGAAAACGAGCCTGACACAGCGATGTTTGGTAAACCAGTTCACACTCTGCAAAGTGCTACGTCTGGTTGGAGGGACTGGTGATTGAACACCTGGAGCAAAACTCTCTCCGTCCTATTCTCCACTGCAACAAACTCCTCGAGCTTGTCCAGTTTTCACTCGTGGTAGATGATTCAGGACATCTCCGAGACCTTTACAAACTTCCTTCAGCAGTGACAATTACTCTTCGACTGCTTGACAGGCGACGCCTAACCGTCTAGGAGACTTGCAGATCTCCAAGATAAAAAGATCGGCTAATCTCAACCTAAGTCATAGTGAATTGCTCAACTCAGTTCAGACTTGGGTGTAGGTTTTCTTTCGATGGATCTCTTTGGGATGCTCTCAGACTTCTGTCTTAGAATCTTCAGTGGAGCAGCCGACCCGAAATGGCGGGTAGGTGCGGGGTATTTATAGTTGGCGATCCCGATGGGTAAAATGACTGAAGTGACCCGATGCAACCGCTTGACGCGTGTCCACAACGGTCGGATTCCAATCACTGCGCAACTTTACTTGAGGAACAAGTAAGCTGACTCACCGAACGAGTTCTCTCTCGAAGGCACGAAGTGCGATGACTTTTCCTTCGAGCTATTCGCTTGACTCGGTAAGATTTCTCTCGGTAGGCTTTTGTGGGTTTTGGTTGAGCAGAGCAAATTCACTTCGACAAAGATCTTAACTAGCAAACCCCTCTTAATAGTACGGTTTTTCCTACGACTCAAGAAAATAAGGAGAACTAGCAAAAAGACTAAGTCTTCGACCAGCTTCAGCGTTCTCCTCGTTGCGCTTTTGCTCGAGAGAAACATCTTCTTCGACAACATTTTTAGGGGTCGTCTTCCTTCAAAGGCTTCGGTAGATGACTGCAGCTTTACTGCAGTGAGTTGTCCTTCGACCTTCTACTTGCAAACTCCATTCTTTCGGAACCTAAGTATCTGTTTATACTCGAAAACAATATTAGTTCCACTTCTGCTTTGTCTAACAATGTCCAAAACCTTCGGGGGCAAAACTTGCTCTTACAATCTCCCCCTTTTTGGACGATTGTTGACAAAACAGGCATCGATAAATAATTTGAAAAAGTTTGAGTTTTCGATGATAAACCAGTGCTGAGATCGATGAAGTACTCCCCCTAGATGTATGCACGGAAGATAAAGATTTCCTGTGAAGTGCATATTTGACAAGTAGTGTCGAGGGAAAAACATCAATAGTCTTAGTGAGAGAAATTGCATTCCAGATAGTATCCAATGTGAAGTATGCAATTTCCTCGAATGACCTGTGAACTTATATGAAAGATAACTTCCTTCAAAAATGGTTAAGTATAGCAGGCAGCAGATAGATATCTTACGAAAAGAGTAGCAGTTCACAGTCCAGATCGAATAAACTCTTGTTGTTGAAACTACTCAGAAACTTCAAAAACAAGAGTTTATCGAATGGAATGCAAAACCCTTAACCCCATAGGCAAACTAATTTCTTCGATGCCACTACATCTCCCCCTTTTTGTCACAACGTACAAAAAGATCGAGAGAATAGGGTCGAATGAAATCCCTACTCGCGACGCTGGCTCCGGCGACGACGAGAAGATTCGGCGAGCGTTGGAGCACGACGAATTGGACGAGCGCCTGGAGGAGTGATCTTCGTGCGGAATGAATGTTGATCTCCTGAAGATTCCAGCTGCGATTCCGGCGGGGTCCTGGGGCTTCGAGGAAGTGGCGAGTGAACTCTGGGTTGACGTTGAGGAGGGGCTTCTTCTTCTTGCTCGTAGTCAGAGGATAAATTTTCCAAAGTGATATGATAATAATCATCGACACTTAGCACATCTCTGTTCTTCGGTAGGCGAGGGATATTGGGATCCGGTCGATCTACTCGATCATCATTGGTCCAATTCCTGTTCAGATGGGGAGGATATTCTTCGAACCCGCAACGTTGAAGTTGACCGAGGGAATTGAACTTCCGAAGACCTTTCGAATCACGGCGAAGGCATTCACGCAGCATCTGATTGTTGTTCATGGTAATGTTACGCAAGTGATTGATCTCATCCATCAGAGCTTGCTTCTGAATAAAATCTTGATCAATGTGATGTTGAAGCATTTGCTGGGACCGAAGAGAAACTTCCATATGATGCACTGGCTTGATAAACTTCGAGCGAATATTGCGCTCAGTTAAGTGGGCGCGGATGCCAGTGTGCTCAGCAAAAGGGTCGTTGGGTCGAGCAACAACCTGCAATACTTCACGAACAGGAGGAGTGAAAATCTTCGGGTAAATGGATACGGGGAATGGCACGTCCCGAGAGTAATTGCAGATTGCCATCATCCATGGTGCACATGGCTTGTGGGAATTGTGGTCATCAGCACAAGACACCAAAGTTCTGAGGAAGTAGTCTTCAAAATCGAAGGGATGACCGTGGACTAACTTCAACAGAGCAAGTTGCACATCATTTGGAATTGGAAAATTATCGTGCACATCAAGCATTGGCATCAACGTCTTCGAGAGAATATAAAACCATGCCTTTGCTTCAAATACCAAGTGTCTTGGCTTCGGCTCAGTGGGGTAGTGATCTCCTACGACTTCTGGATCCATCAGCGTAGAGAATTCAGCAGGAGTTGCAGCAGGTAAGTCATGAAGTTTGTGAGGTAATCCTTCGAACCGAGGTAAATTGATGATAGCCAGAAATTGGTCGACAGTCATGTGAAAAACTTGGCCTTGAATCATATAGCCAAATTTCCATGTCTTCGAGTTCTCAGGATCTCCAGAGACATAAAGTGTTGCATAAAACTGTTTGATAAGCTCGGGATTGTAACCACAATCGAGAGCAAACATCTTGTGAGCATGCAGGCTATCAATTGTCTCGGCAATGTTCTCGAAACAAGTAGTGGAGTACACCGAAGGCATATCAAGATATTGATGCTGGAAAACTCTTGCCTTGTTGTACAACACACGAGTATAGTAGATAGCTTGCTCTTGGGTCCAAAACCGAAGTGAATAAGCACTTCTGGGCTTCTCGTAGGGATTGGTACCGAAGAAAAATGGCTTGTGTTCGTGCCTTTTGAAGATGGGACCTCCACGAGGAACATCTGAGCGGAACAAAGGCAACATTTATCTCGGATGAGCAGAGTGAAGCAGCTCATCAACTGGAAAAACTTCAGCAGCATTATCTGGCATCTGGAACACTGGCTCAGCAGGTCGAGAGATAGATGATGGAATGTTTACGATATCCTGAGCCGGAATGACTGCAGGAGCATTCTCCTCGGCCTGAGCTACGACTGCATCTCCTTCGTCTGTTTGAGCATTTTGTGCGGCCTCTTCAATTTCCATGGCCTCCAAGTCTTCATCAAATTGAGCAAACGCATCAACCATTTCTTCGTTCGAAGAACTGGATGAGGAGGATGAAGAATTATCACTTGAACTGTCATCTCCAGAACTATTGCTTACGACAGGATCTCGTCGAGAGGAAACTGTCGTGATGTCAACATCAACATCTTCTCCTTCAGGCATAGTCCGGGAAGAAGAGTAATCTTTCTGGACTTGAGTTTCTTGCTCGACACGAGCAACTTGCTCGGTCTCTGCATGAGCTTGGATTTCAGTGGCGGGGGTGGTCGATGGAATGACATGAGGTGGAGATGGTGGGTTTGGAGGTGGTGGCGAGGCTTTTGGTGGTGAGGTTTGACGGGGTGGAGATGGAGGTGGAGGTGGAGGTGTTTGTTGTCGGGGTGGAGGTGTAGGTGTTTGTTGTTGGGGTGGAGGTGTAGCTTGACGAGGGGGTGGAGTTGTTTGTCGAGGCGGTGAACTTGTTTGGCGAGGTGGTGGAGTTTTCTTACGGGGAGGAGTGGGTTGCTTGGTGGGGTTTGGTTCAGTTTCTTGTCGTTCTGTGGAAGCAACGACCTCGGTGGACTTGGCCTTCTTGGCGTTCTTCTCGATCTCTGGCGTCCCACGCTCAGAGGTTGGGGCAGCAGACTTTCTCTTTCGAGATTGTCTTTGGAACAGAGCATCATTATGCTCTTTGCAAACAGCAGACACAACTTGTTTTACCTTGTCAAACACAGCAGTTAAATTTTCCTTCTGAGTCCTCCTGGAAGCTTCAGCAGATGCAATCTTGGACTTGAAAAAATTTCGGGACTCAATGTCCTCGGTTTCCTCTTGGAGTTGCCTTGTGTAAAACCTGATTTGCTCTTTATCCTTTCGATCCTGGGTGATATAACCTTCCCAGCGGATCATGTATCGAGCAACATGCTCTTGGATTTCAGCAGGAACATCATCCTCGGCAGTGACTTTGCTCGGTGTAGTAGCCATCTTCCAGAGAATGTGTGAAATGTGTGCAGCATCCCAAGGAGCATTTGCATTAGATTCTCCTTCATTGGAACTTTCTTCATCGGCACGAGGGCCGGAAACAGCAGGTGCAACAGGGGCAGGAGCTGGTGCAGCTCGAGGAACTGGAGCAGCTTGAGCCTTCTGTCTTGCCTCCTTGGCTTTCTTTTCGGCTTCCTTGGTGGCTTTGGCAGCAGCAATGGGTTTTGAGACCACTGCTTTATCCTTCGAGGCACTAGGGGCCTCAGCATTCTTCTTCGAAGCACTTGGGGCAATCACCTTTTATTTCGTGACTGTGGGAGTCACAACTTGCTCGGTGGCACTGGGGGCCACGACCTTTTCTTTCGGGTTACTAGGAATAGTGCCTTCGGAAATCTGTCGTCGATATTTTTCACTGACCAAATGAAGAATTCCAAGTTGTTGAGCAACCAGAGCCTTTTTATGCTCGGGCTGACTGTGAAAGTTTAGGAGCTTAGAATTAATCAAGTCTTTTTCCTCTTGTTCCTTTTGCTTGGCCAGCCTTTCCTTTCGCTGAATAAGCGTTTCATCATCTACACCAACTAGAGCTTGCTTTCCCTTCGTTGGAGCCGAAGGTTTTGGTTGGCGAGCAGGAACAGGTGGAGCAGATGAAATAGGTGGATCTGTGACCAAATTGGTCAAGTCAATATTTCCTCGAGGAGCATGTGGAGCTGGCTCCTGGATCCTTATGCCTCTACTGCTCGGCTTTTTCTTCAGAGGTAAGTCCTCGACATCAGCCTCTGTACCAGGGTCTTGATCATCTGAATTAGCTTCTCCTTCGGAGCTTGCATCAGGAGGTGAAACTATTACAACCTTTTTCTGTCTCTTGGCTGACTTCTTGCCACCCTTCGGTTTGGCGCTAGGGCCAACTTCTTCGGCAGCTTTAGCAGCAGCTTCTTCCTTTCGAGCTTTAGCTTCTTTCCTCTTTTGTGCTCGAAGTTCACGTGCTTCAACGAGCTCTTTAAAATCATCAGGAGTTTTGAGGGCAGAAGGGTGAGCATCAGCTGGAGGAGGTGGTCGATTAAATTTCGTCCACTTTGGCCTTAGAGCTTTGACATCAACCCAAGGATTCTTCATAGCAAACAGCCTCTCCCAACGAGGAATAAGAGACTTGTATTCATACCAACGAAGAGCTTGAAGTCTTCGAATCTCTTGCAGACGATTTTCTCTTGTACGATCATCCTCAGAACCAGATGGCGTTCTCAAATTCTTTTCAATGATCACTTTCTCAGACAAACCTTCAGAGTTATTGGTGATTCTTGTTCGGCCTCCCACACGCTTGGGAACTCTAATATTTCCTTCGTTACCAGCCATTTTCCTGCGAAAAAGAAGGATACGAGGGAATATAGGAAAGTTGTGAACAAGTACCAACAATTTCGAGGAAAAACATTTTGAATGCAGCAATCTTTTCGAGAGATTTGTCTTATCGCAAGTTTTCATGAAAGTGCTAGGCTAGATTTTCATCGGGTGGAAATCTAACGAAGAACTTGTATGAATAAATCGCACAAGATTAAATCTATCGAAACGATACTGTAGGATTTGCCTAAGTGAGAGAATCCGAGGGATTTCTTACCAAGGACAGATGGGGAATCGACAGAAAAGCTAGAAACAGATTTCCCAAGTTTCAAAGATCCAAACGGATCAAACAGACCTAAAAGAAATCAGAGAAAAAAAATCAACACAAAAGCTGGAAACGATGAACAGAACGAGATTGAATCGACTCCAGAGCCACACATACCCTAGCTTGGTGATGTGAGGCGACTACGGCGACGCGGATGATGATCTTCGTCGACGGGAATGCCTCCGGCGGCTTCCTTCCGGCAGTTAAGCGGCGAGGGAGTCGACGGCGACGAGACAGCATGGCGGCGCGCGAGAGAGAGAGCTTCTGGAGGCGAAGAGACGATGTCGAAGGAATAGCGATGTCTAAGCCGGTGGAGTGGATCAGTATTTATAAGGGAGGTTCTGACCGAGCTGTCAGATCTGATCCAACGGCGCAGATTTCGCGTCTCTCCGCATTCAACGGACGGATTTTGTGGCGGTAATCGCGGGAAATCCCAACGAACCGAAAGAAAGTTGCTCCACGTCCGAGACCAAACTCATCGAACATCGAGTATAAAAGTAGATAAAACTTCGATAGATTTTCCTTCGGAATCAATGACATTCGAGGGGAATCTTGATTGAGTACAATATGTACATGTTCACGAGAGAAAAGCACAGATGGGGTAGGGATAGAATAGAGGGAAAACGGGGTCCGATACTTAGTCAATCCGAGGTTAAAAACAGCGATAAAAACTCGGAGTGATAAGTGTATAGGACAACACCAAACGAACAAAATAAACGAAAAGGAAACACGATAGAAAATTAACGAAAGTAAATATCAATGAAAATTTATAATACATAATACCGATGGTTATGATCTTACTGCACATTGCGTGAGTCCAAGATGTTCAACTCACACCTCAGTGTACAGAACCTCTTTTCATCCAAGGGCTTTGTGCATATATCAGCCAATTGTTCTTCGGTGCGAACATGACTGATAACAATATCTTCTCGCTGAACATGATCTCGAAGAAAATGATGACGAATATCAATATGCTTCGTTCGAGAGTGTTGCACTGGATTATGAGCAATTTTGATTGCACTCTCGTTATCACAAAGCAATGGAATTTTCTTCACAAGAATACCATAATCTTTCAGCGTTTGCTTGAGCCAAAGAATCTGAGTACAGCATGAACCGGCAGCAATATACTCGGCTTCAGCCGTAGAAATAGATACACAATTCTGTTTCTTCGAGGCCCAACAGACAAGAGATCTACCGAGAAAATGACATGTGCCTGAGGTAGATTTCCTGTTGACTCGATCACCAGCCTAGTCAGAATCTGAATAACCAACGAGATCAAACTGGGCACCCTTGGGATACCAAAGACCCAAGGTTGGTGTGTGTGCCAGATATTGAAGGATTCGTTTGACAGCAATATGATGAGATTCCTTCGGATTTTCCTGAAAACGAGCACACATACATACTGATAGCATAATGTCAGGTCTAGATGCACAAAGGTAAAGAAGCGAACCGATCATCGAGCGATATTTCTTCTGATTGAAAGGTTTGCCCTTCTCATCTGCATCTAGATGAACATTCGTAGGCATTGGAGTCTTGATAGTTTTGAAACCGACAAGATCAAACTTCTTCAGGCAATATCTGAGATACTTCTCTTGTGAAATGAAAGTACCATTCTTCTGTTGACGGATTTGAAGCCCGAGAAAGAACTTCAATTCACCCATCATAGACATTTCATATTTCTTCGACATCATACGAGAAAATTCTTCGCTAATATCAGGGTTAGTACAGCCAAAAATAATGTCATCGACATAAATTTGACACACAAAAAGATCATTTTTGTATGCACGAGTAAAAAGAGTCGGATCAGTTGTTCCTGGTTTGAAGCCCTTCTTAAGAAGAAAATCCTTCAGCGTTTCATACCAAGCACGAGGTGCTTGCTTTAACCCGTATAGGGCCTTGTGCAATCTGTACACCTTATCAGGATTCTTCGGGTCTTCAAAACCTGGTGGCTGCATAACATACACTTCTTCTTCGATCTCACCGTTAAGAAATGCACTTTTGACATCCATTTGATATAGCAATATACCATAGTAATTGGCAAAGGCAAGCATGACACGAATGGATTCAAGTCTAGCAACTGGGGCATAAGTCTCACCAAAATCAATACCTTCGATTTGGGTGTATCCTTGTGCAACCAGTCGAGCTTTATTCCTTACCACTATGCCATCTTCATCTTGCTTGTTGCGAAATATCCACTTCGTACCAATGATATTATGCTTCGTGGAATCAGGTCTATCGACAAGGGACCAGACTTATTTCTCTCGAACTGGTTAAGTTCTTCGAGCATGGCAGTCATCCAGTCTGAGTCTCTCATGGCTTCATCAAATTTTGAAGGTTCTAGCATGGATACAAACGAGAAATTTCCACAGAAGTTAGCTAATCGAGTACGAGAACGAGTGGTGGGACGACCTGGTAAACGAATCTCTTCGAGAATTGAGTCGACATTCACTCTTCTTCGAACACGAGGAAAAGATTCTTCATCTTGTGGATCAGGTTGATCTTCGGGATCAGCTTGTCCTTCGGGATCAGCTTGTCCTTCGTTTATGCGTTCTCCTTCGACCTGTGCATCATTTGCTTCAGGAAGTTGATCTCCAGCGCCCCGGGCTATGTGTGGGAACATTGGACCATCATCATCCCTGTTTTCTTGTTGAGCATTTCCATCGACAGGTCGAATATCTCCAATAGCCATGTACCTGATAACTTCATCCAAAGGAGGTTCATCCAGGTTAAGAGGTAATTGCTCCTTTTGAGAGCCGTTAGTTTCATCAAATCGAACATTTACAGTTTCTACAACTTTGCCAAGATGTGAGTTGTAAACTCTGTAAGTGTGAGAATTTGAACCATAACCTAGAAGAAAACCTTCGTGTGCCTTTGGGGCGAACTTGGAGTTGTGATTCATGTCTCTGATATAACATGGAGCACCAAAAACCCTGAGATAAGACACATTTGGCTTTTTACCAGTGATGAGTTCATGTGAAGTTTTCTTCAGAAACTTATGCAGATAAACCTTGTTGATGATATGACATGCAGTGTTGATAGCTTCGGCCCAGAACCTGATAGGAGTCTTGTATTCAGCAAGCATTGTTCTGGCCATTTCAATAAGTGTTCGATTCTTTCTCTCGACCACACCATTTTGTTGCGGTGTATAAGCAGCCGAGAATTCATGAGTAAAGCCATATTCATCAAGAAAATCTTCGATATGAGTATTTTTGAATTCTGTACCATTATCACTTCTGATATGCTTGAGAGATAATTCATATTCAGTTTGAGCTCTCTTTGCGAAAGTTTTGAAAATTTCAACAACCTTGCTCTTGTCATCTAGAAAGAAAACCCAGGTATATCGAGAGAAATCATCAACAACAACCAGACCATACATGTTACCTCCAAGACTAGCATAATTTTGAGGACCGAATAAATCCATATGAAGTAATTCAAGAGGACGAGTAGTAGTCATGACGGTTTTTGCAGAGTGATGTTTCTTGGCAATCTTTCCTGCTTCACAGGCACTGCATAGACGATCTTTATCGAATTTTACATTATCAATTCCAACGATGTTCTTCTTCGAGATAAGAGTTTGAAGATTTTTCATCCCTGCATGACCAAGTCTTCGGTGCCATAACCAACCAGAAGTGGCTTTGGCCATTAAACATGTGGACACAGCAGGTCCCGAAGAAAAATCAACGACGTAAAGATCACCCTTGCGATATCCTTCGAACACGAAGGAATAATCATCCTGTGAAAAGACAACACAACGAGACGCAGAAAACAGAACAAGCATATCCATATCACAAAGTTTCGATATAGACATAAGATTATATCCTAGAGATTGTACAAGCAAAACCTTATCAATGTGCTTGTCTTTCGATATAGCAACCTTACCCAAACCAAGAACTTTTCCTTTGTTGTTATCACCGAAGGTAATATATTTCTGTGAAGATTCAGATAGTTTTTCTTCGGCGAACAACTCTTTGTCTCCGGTCATATGATTTGTACATCCACTATCCATGACCCATTCGGATCCACCGGAGACATAGCCCTGCAGAATAATTAGTTCTTCTTAACCACCCACAAACGAGCAGGTGACTTAGAAGGCATGGTAGAGCTAGATGGATCAGCAATATTATATCGAACAGGATTGCATTGTCGATCAGGACCATCAAGCACACCATAAATATAATTCCTCGATGAGGGGTTAGAGTAGCGATGGGTAATGGAAATTTTGGTACGATTGTCACGATGACGATAAACAGTTCTATCTATACGATAGTAATCCTTCTGGGGAACATTTGAAGCAGACACCAAAGGTTCATTTCTATCCTCGAGAGAATAGTAGTGATTCGGTGGTACTGTGGGTTTTCCCTGCATTGAATGGTTAGAGGGCAGTTTTTCTACGAGAGATTTGCGAACCCAAATCTGTCGTTTATAAAAGCCATTCTTTGGAGGAGTACCAACGAACTCAGTCGACACCTTTCCTTCCTGATCTTTGATAAGCTGACAGTTAGAATCAAGTGATTCATCGACAATAGCCTTATCCATTTTGCAACTGAAACCTGAAAGATTAGCAATATCAATGGGCTTTTCTTTCGCAAGAACCCAGACAGTTTTAGGATACTGTTCGGGTTTCCAGTAGGTTCCATCAGGATTGATTTTCCTTTCGAAGCCAACTCCTTCGTTTCGAGGATTCCTGTGAAGAAGAGCCTTTCGAAGGATATCACACAGATAATGGTGTCCCTGCACACTTTTCAACATGCCTGTTTCCAACAAATTTCTCAACCTGAGGAGTTCCTCGGTAATGGTTTCCTCGTCCGAGGGGTTAGCATCATCAATAACAATGGGTTGCTTTCCTTTCGATCTCTCATAAATAGAATCAATTTTACTTCGTTCCAAACAAGTCAAGCAAGGTGAAACAGATTCATTTTTATCTTCTGAGCTCTGTTGAGCCATGAGAGTGAGATTTACACTTTCCAACTCTTCATTAGCCTCTCTCAGTTTCTCGAGAGCCATTTTCCTTTGAAGGAATTCGTAGGTTAGCTTCTCGTAGTCCACTGAGAGAAGTTCATGACGAGAGGAAAGTTCATCATACTTTTCCTTCAGAGTTGCATGCTCGTTATTCAAAGTTTGACCCTTCTCAATCTCATCGATCAACAGAGTCTCAGATTTTTGAATAGTTTCACTTAGAGAATCTAGTTCATCTTCTTGGATAGAAGCAATTTTTGCAAGTTTAGCATAGCTTATCCTAGAGTCACTTTCATAAGCAGATCCATCAGAAGTATCGTAGGATTTCTTAGATGAGGATACCTTAGCCTTGGCCATGAAGCAGTAAGCTGGAGATTCATCTTCACTACTCTGGTTGGAGAAGAATGAACTTGAATTCTTGTTCGAGGCGAATGCTATCCCAGCAACACCATCAGATTCAGAACCAGAACCAGAACCTGATCTTGACTTTGATCCTGCTTCAGAACCGGATGCTTCTTCTTCAGAGTTCATCTCTTTACCCAGATAGGCTTTGGCTCGGTGCGAATTCTTTGGACGAGAGGAATGAGATTTTGATGAAGAACCCTCTCGATGCTTGTGATACTTCTTTTTCTTGTCATCATCAGAACCATCTTTCTTGTCTTTTCTGGACCTTGAATCATATCTCTTCGAATCGTGATTTTTGCTCGATCTGTAAGACTTGCTCGAAGAGCTGCTGAGAGAGTGCTTTGATTTATGTTCAATTTCCCAGAGAGGACAATCAGCGATGAAGTGACTTGGCTTCTTGCACTTGTAACAACAGTTATCTTTCGCAGATGAGTTTTTGGATGGTGACCGATGCTGAGATGAATTGCTAGAATGTCTTGAAGAATAGTTTTTCTTCAGTGAAGAGGAGTTCCTTCTCTGAAAGCGATTGAATCTTCTCATTATCAGTGCCAGATCTTTTCCAATGTTCTCGGGGTCATCTGAGGCACAACCCGATTCAGAACTAGCTTCAGGAGAGGAGTGATGTGAAGATCTGGCCTTCAGTGCATGAGATTTTCTTCGACTCCCATTGACGTCACGTTTCTCATCTTCTTCCATCTCGAAAGTATTAAGCCTTTCAAGAATATCAGCGGCAACCATATCCTTGAAATCAGTTCTTTCCTTAATCATCAACACAATGTGATCGAAGGAATCATCAAGAGAACGGAGCAAAGTTCTGACAATAATCCGATTGGTAATGTCATCTGCACCAAGGGAAATCAGTTCATTTGACAGCGCAGTGAGTCTGCTGTATATGGAACAAACTTTTTCTCCCTCGTTCCTCTTGAAACGATAGAACTTTCTTCGAAGAGTGTCAATTCGAGCATCTTTCTGAGTAGAGACACCTTCCCCAATCTTCTCGAGATAATCCCAAACACCTTTGGCCGAAGGAATATTCTTGACCTCATGATATTTTTCAGGAATCAGATAATTTGTGATGAATACCCAGACTTCAGCATCGAGCTCTATCTTCTTTGCCTCTTCAGGAGTGATGGCATCAGTGTCCTTGACAGTTACACCATTCTTGACAACTTCCCAAGCGGCAGAGTTGATAGCCATGATATTCCTCTTCATTTTGTCCTTCCAATAGGGATAGTCCTTTCCATTGAAAATAGGGATTGGTTCCCCCGAGCGAACAGCTGCAAACGACATTCTTGACAACACTCCAGGTTGTTAGACCAAAATACGCAGAGCGTAGGGAGTGCCTAGCTCTGATACCAATTGAAAGCTCAAGAATGATCAGAGGGGGAGGGGGTGAATGATCACTTCTAAAAATTCTAAGGAACTTAGAATGAAATCATGCAAACAACGTAGGACGAATGGCATCTCGAAGGAAATACAGTATCGAAAGTAATGCAAGGCTCGAAAGGATTTGGAGCGAACGAAAACATCGAAGACAAACAGGCTACGAGTAAATACTTGAAGTAAATGCTAGAAGGAAAACGAGCCTGACACAGCGATGTTTGGTAAACCAGTTCACACTCTGCAAAGTGCTACGTCTGGTTGGAGGGACTGGTGATTGAACACCTGGAGCAAAACTCTCTCCGTCCTATTCTCCACTGCAACAAACTCCTCGAGCTTGTCCAGTTTTCACTCGTGGTAGATGATTCAGGACATCTCCGAGACCTTTACAAACTTCCTTCAGGAGTGACAATTACTCTTCGATTGCTTGACAGGCGACGCCTAACCGTCTAGGAGACTTGCAGATCTCCAAGATAAAAAGATCGGCTAATCTCAACCTAAGTCATAGTGAATTGCTCAACTCAGTTCAGACTTGGGTGTAGGTTTTCTCTCGATGGATCTCTTTGGGATGCTCTCAGACTTCTGTCTTAGAATCTTCAGTGGAGCAGCCGACCCGAAATGGCGGGTAGGTGCGGGGTATTTATAGTTGGCGATCCCGATGGGTAAAATGACTGAAGTGACCCGATGCAACCGCTTGACGCGTGTCCATAACGGTCGGATTCCAATCACTGCGCAACTTTACTTGAGGAACAAGTAAGCTGACTCACCGAACGAGTTCTCTCTCGAAGGCACGAAGTGCGATGACTTTTCCTTCGAGCTATTCGCTCGACTCGGTAAGATTTCTCTCGGTAGACTTTTGTGGGTTTTGGTTGAGCAGAGCAAATTCACTTCGACAAAGATCTCAACTAGCAAACCCCCCTTAATAGTACGGTTTTTCCTACGACTCAAGAAAATAAGGAGAACTAGCAAAAAGACTAAGTCTTCGACCAGCTTCAGCGTTCTCCTCGTTGCGCTTTTGCTCGAGAGAAACATCTTCTTCGACAACATTTTTAGGGGTCGTCTTCCTTCAAAGGCTTCGGTAGATGACTGCAGCTTTACTGCAGTGAGTTGTCCTTCGACCTTCTACTTGCAAACTCGAAACCTAAGTATCTGTTTATACTCGAAAACAATATTAGTTCCACTTCTGCTTTGTCTAACAATGTCCAACACCTTCGGGGGCAAAACTTGCTCTTACAGGGGGCCACCCGGATTTGTTCGTTGTTAGTTAGAGGGACCTGTCGTTTCGGATCTCTTGGAAATAAATCATAAAATGGTTGCCTGTGATGGGTAGCAACTGAGAGTGATGGGCGTGCGTGCGGAGCCTCGTAATGGGCAGTTGGTACACCCCTGCAGGGTTAAATCTTTTCGAGAAGCCGTGTCCACGGTTATGGACGACTTGAGACCTACTCCTTGTTCATAGACAACAACAACTGAGATAATCTTAATATAACTTGATCAACGTGTGTGTGTGCCTTGACTTCTTCTTCTTCGTCGGGATGCGAAGAGGAGGACAAGGATAGGATATGTGTTATGTTTGCGTATGTAGGTGGATAGCAAGACTTGTTGGAGGCGATTCCTCATCGAATGCTTGGCTTCTTATCTTACTCTCTAGATCGTTAGCCACTTTATAAATGCTAGTGCGGCAGCAACCTCACCACTTACCCCTTCCTTACCGTAAACTACTAGTTGTCCTAGAATGACGAGTGATGAGGTCCTTGCTGGGTCAGATGACCACTACAGTTGGATGCTGAGTACCTCTGTACTCATGATACTACCCCCAAACTCTTTTCAGGGTTCTGATCGACAACAGGTATGGTGATCGACGTTACACGTGGAGACTCGACGACGACTAGTTAGGCGGATCCCGGCGGAGGGCCTGGACCCGTGTGGTTATGGGATCGATGTTTTTATCTTTGCCACTAGGCATTTGCTTGTAGTCTGTACTCAGACAAGTATCTTCCGTTGTTGTATTATATTTGAGGCAGTTGTATGCCAATTGTATGAGATGTTGTATCCTTGTATCTGTAATGTTGTGATATCATGTTGGAAATCCGGGGCATATGGCTTTGTCATATGTCGCGGTGGGTCCGATATGTGCTTCGTCCTCGGGTTCGGGCGGAAACGTCCGAATCTGAAACAGTACCGCATATCGGGCCTTACAAGAACTCCTGTTGCACTTCGGTGCACCAGCTCGTTGTTGATGATCGTGTATGCTCCATATCGGCGCTGGATTTGCCGAGCTTCTACTTCATTTTCTGGGAGTATGCCATCCACCAGGAAGTTTCTGAATGGTTCTGCCCATGACGGTGCTGCCACAATCACCATTACAGTAACTGATTCTGTCTCTGGTTGTGCGTCTGCCACTACTGGAAGCTCGGAGGGGGAAGAGTCGATTGCATCTGGCATGGTTTCCTCAGTCCCCGAGCTAACGACAGAAGCCCCTGGTTCGCAATCGGCAGCCCCTAGTGCTGCCGAATGCTCCTTTGCTTTTTGCTTTTTTGCTTCTCGTTCTGCCATCTTCAGGTCGGACGGAATAAAGTTTGACTCTGATTCTGGGGAAGGCTTGATGGATGGCTTGTGGATATTTTCTAGTGATATTCCTGGAGGAACTTCCTTTCTGGTGGATCCCAGCTTGGCCAGTACATCTGTTGCTTCATTTTTAGCTCTGGGAATGTGATGGAATTCACACCCCTCAAAGAATCCGGACAACTGCTGCACAAGGAATCTGTATCGTGCCATATTTTCATCCTTTGCATCCCAAGTGCCAGTGCATTGCTGCACCACCAGATCGGAATCACCATAACATAGAATTCGCCGAATGCCAATCTCCTTGGCCACTCGGACACCGTGCACCAAAGCTTCGTATTCGGCCACATTATTTGATGTTGCAAACTGAATCTGCAGTACATATTCAAGCTTATCACCTTTTGGGGAAGTGAGAACAACACCAGCCCCTAGTCCGGTCATCATCTTGGAGCCATCGAAGTGCATTTGCCAGAACTGAGAGTCCGGACAGGGGGGTATATACTGAGTTTTTGCCCAATCCACCAAAAAATCCGCAAGAACCTGAGAATTGACTGCCGTCCGAGGCTCATACTTGATCCCATGTGTTGCGATTTCTATGGCCCATTTTTTCACCCGACCAGATGCGTCCCGACTGCCAATGATTTCCGCAATGAAGCCGAACTTAGAACTGTGATCGGATGCGCCTGGAAATAAGGCTTCAACTTTTTTGCTGCCATGTATACACCATAGCGCATCTTCTGATAATGGGGGTAGTTCTTCTTGGAGGTGGAGAGCACTTCACTGACATAGTACACTGGCCTCTGGACCGGTTGCGCCTTGTCCTTTTCAGGACCCTCGACCACCATAACAATACTAACCACCCGATTGGTTGCTGCAATGTACATCATCATTGGCTCCTTTTCCTTCGGGGCTGCCAATACTGGAGCAGTGGACATCATACGCTTGAGCTGTTTGAATGCCTCGTCCGCCTGCGGCGTCCAGCTGAACTTGTCTGGTTTCTTCATTAGTTGGTACAGTGGAATTGCCTTCTCTCCCAGCCGACTGAGAAATCGGCTGAGTGATGCCAAGCATCCAGTGAACTTCTGCACATCTTTGAGATTTCTGGGCTTGCCCATCCTCTCAATTGCTGCAATCTTCTCAGGGTTGCACTCTATCCCTCTCTCGGACACCAGGAAACCAAGCAACTTGTCGGCTGGCACACCGAACACACATTTCTCTGGGTTGAGCTTGATCTGGTATGCCCGCAAATTTGCGAATGTCTCCTTGAGGCCATCCAACAAGGTTGATCCCAGCACCGACTTGACCACGAGGTCGTCTACATATACGTGTATGTTCCGACCTAACTGAGGCCGAACACACCGCTGCATAGTACGCTGATAAGTCGCGCCGCCGTTTTTCAGGCCGAATGGCATGGTGATGTAGCAATAAGGCCCGAAAAGGGTAATAAAAGTTGTTTTAATCTGATCATTTACATCAAGCTTAATCTGGTGATAGCCTGCTGTGGCATCCAGAAAGCACAGGAGCTGACAGCCAGCCGTAGAGTCAATCACTTGATTGATACGGGGCAATGCAAAAGGATCCTTGGGGCAGGCCTTATTCAGGCAACTGTAATCTATACACATGCGCCAAGTTCCATTCTTCTTCGGAACCAGAACTGGATTAGCTAACCAGTCTGGGTAGAACACTTCCTTGATAAATCCTGCTGCGAGCAACTTGGCTATCTCATCGCCGATTTCTTCTCTCTTCTCTTCTGAAAAACGCCGAAGTGGCTGCTTGATCGGCTTAGATCCAGGTCGGATATGAAGCTTGTGCTCGGCAAGTTCCCTCGGTACACTAGGCATGTCATGTGGGGACCATGCGAAGATGTCACGGTTCTCATGGAGGAACTCGACGAGCTCGCCTTCCTATTTGCTGCTGAGTACGGCCCCAGCAATGACGCACTTGCTCGGGTCGGAGGGGTCCAGGGCAATCTTCTTGCTGTCCTTTGCCGCTTGAAATATGGTCTCATAATCCGGCCTCTTGTCCTTCGTGCTCGGCATGGGGTCCTTCATTTGAGCTTGGACTGCTGCTACCACCTTGTCCAACTGGCGTCGTTCTGCATCTATGACCAGAGCATCAGCTAGCTTGGAACCAGCGGATGAACACTCCAGTGACTTCCCGTAGTCACCACACACAGTGATTGGACCATTCGGCCCTAGGAGCTTCATCTTCAAGTATGGATGCATGATGTTGAACATGAACTTGGTGATTGCAGGCGACACGGGTAAGAAAATGGTATGGGATGCTCAGATCGGCCACCTCGAACCAGATCGGCTCTCGGCGGAAATTCTCTTCCGACCCGAATACTACCTCAAGCCGAATGCGGCCTAATGGGGTACATGACAGGCCGGGCACTATCCCATGGAACGTAGTTCTGCTGGGCTCTAACTCGCTCTCACTGATGCCGTGTTTGATCATTGTGTCTCTGTACAGAATGTTGATGGCACTGCCTTCATCAATAAGTGTCCTGGTGAACTTGCATGTATACAATGGTGCCGCCAAGATTGCGTCCACCACGAGCATATAACTACCCGGGTTGGGCATTCCGCTCGGGTGGTCTTCTGGGCCCCATGTTATGGCATTGTCCGACCAGTGCAACCTCTGAGAAATTGCTGGCATGGTCGCATTGACTGCCTGCTCACGGGCTCTCCGACTGCCCTTGTCCTCTGACTCGCTGGTGAAGATCATATATGCTGCATCATGACGTGGGAACTGCTGCCAAGCATTTGCTGGCGGTGGGCCTAGGGGTGGGGGTGGCGGTGGGGGTGGATTTCCTGCTCCTCCCTTTGCCAAACACTCAACCCAAATGCACTGCCGAGTGGTGTGCGATGCGGGCTTCCAACTCCAATGTGCATCTTGCAGGGCTGGTTCATCATGTCCTCAAACGTGTATGGGGGCCTGGGTTGACCTGGCGGTCTCTCTGCAGGCTTCATCTTCCGACTGCCTCCCGCAGTCCCTTGTTCCTCTTGGTGTTGTACTGTTGCTACCTGTCGATTGCCATACTGGGCATCCGACTGCTCATCCTTTCTCTTGTAGGAACCAGTGTTGTTGTTGGTGTTGTTGAAGTTGGGGGTGTTGTTGTTGTTGCCGAAGTTGTTGTTCCTCTGGATCTCGCGCCTCTCGCGCCGGTTGGGACCATTTGCTTCTGCCGATTGCTGCTGCTGGCCGGATGGCTGCCCTTGGATGAAACCACTGGGACTCAATGTGATCGGGTGCATTGCAGAGTCAGACGCGGCGAATGAATTGGCTATCCTCATCAGATCGGCCAAAGATATTATCTCCTTGCGCAGGAGCTTGTGCTTCAACAAAGACCCGTCCAAGCAGCTGTCAGTGAAGTACTGGATGGCTTGGATTTCATGAACTCCCTCGCAAGTGTTCCTAAGCCTGATCCACCGCTGAAGGTAATCGCACAGGGGCTCGTCCTTTCCTTGTACGCAAAGTGACAGGTGCCGAGGCAGACCTGGGCGCTCATAAGTACCTACGAAATTGTGGAAAATGCGTCCTCAAAATCCTTCCAGCAATTGACACTATTGCTGGGAAAGTTGTTTAACCAGGACCGAGCTGAACCTTGGAGCATGAGTGGAGCATAGCGTACTGCTACGCGCCGACCACCTCCTGCGATGCCGACGGCTGTCATATAATCGACCAGCCAATCTTCTGGCTTGATTGATCATTGTACTTGGGGTTGTCCCTGGGCAATGTGAAACCTTTGGGGAACTGCTCTTGCAGAATGCGCGGGCCGAAACATGTTGGACCCGCCGGCGCATCATCTTCCGGTTGCTTATCCTGCTGCAACTGCTCGATTCGGTGTCTTGCGTCGTTGTCTGCGATTTCTCGGGGACCTAACCGCTGGCTTATTGCCGGCCGGACTGACGTCGCCGGTTGATCATTACGCCTGTTGTTTACTGCTGGCTCATCCCTCCGACTGCCTCCTGTAGCCCCTTGATTATTCCGACTGCAGTGCAAACTGCCATGCGGTGAGGATGCTTGCCTTTGCTGCCGCTGCGGCGCATTTGGCTGATTCGCACCCGCAGTTGCCTGAAGTGACTTTGATGCTACTGGCCCTTGCTTCTCGGTGGCCGCCCTTTGCTGCTGGTTCGCTGTGGTTATGAGGTCGCGCATTCGACGCGTCCTCTCCCGCAGCTCTTCTCCTTCCAGATGCTCCATCTCGGTGGCGATCTGCTGGGCAGCTCTCATGTTCTTCACAGGAGAACTGTATGAAATCTGTGGTGCCACAATGATGGACGCTACAGGCTACTGGGCTCCTCCCAGCTCTTTGCCGACCTCTCGGCCTGCTGCCCGAAGCTCCTCAATGAGTGGGGGTGGGACAACACGCTGCCGAATGCCATGCACTGCGTTGTACTCCCGAACTGATGCCTCCATTCGGCGCTTTTCAGCGTCGATCCGATCTGATTGCTCCTTCAAAGCTTTTCGCACCTTCTCCAGCTCGGCGTGAGCCACAGCTGAATCGGTGTGAAGATCCACGGGAGTGCTGAGCACATCCGGTGGGTTGCTTGGGCCTGCTGCTGCAGTTGCTGCCCTCGCGGCTCGGAAGCTGAAGTGGAACTGTGGCGACTTGACGCCCCTGCCATCATGACCTCCGCGCGGATGTGCACAGTCGTGCCCTCTGTCCCCACAGCATCAGGCCCTCCTGGCAGCGGATCCGTGAGCGCAGAAAACACCCGTACCTCCCTGGGTAACACGTCAGGGAGTGCTGCGATGAAGACGCGTTGTCCGCCGAAAGGAATGATGACGCCGCGCGGTAGAGGCATTCCATCCCCAAACCGCGAGGCCTTGTCGATGACAAAGTCCCACGCTTCGCTCCTCATCACCAGGCCGGAGGCGAAGCGCACGCGCGATGCAGATGATGGTCCCGTCTGGATCAGAACTCCAGTCGACGCCTAGGGAGTCGCCTATTTGAGTTGGGACCACAATCGGAATCCGGCCGATTGTTCCGATGCGGACTCAAACGTTGTGTGACCGCCATCAAGCTCAACTCGATCATGATCACTTGATTCAACGTGCCCACAATCTACGCCAACCACTTACCTTGGTTCCACCTGCTTGAGATCGTTAAAGGGCGAACTACTTGTGACTCCTGGACAGGTCCGGGGTGAGGTACTAGGCCGAGAGGGGTCAGTGAGACCAATGTGTGGTCGTACTCTTAGTCTTGGATAACAACACAAGAACTCGGGCCTAAGGCAGTGTTCAACGAGACAACCCACTGTGTACTCCTACACAGCCTCTCATCGTTCACCTTTGTTTAGGGTAGATTCACCAACACGTTACCACCATCATTCACATGATCACTACCATCCCGACTCACATCAAAGTAGCCTCAGGTAACAACTCTAAGCATGCAATAAGCTGTAACAGTTGCAGGGGCCACATGATATCAACCAACTCCTACAGCTGCTAGGATTGTGGTTTGCTTACTACTGTGACAAAATGATAGTTCATGCAAAGGAATGGGTTCAACTAGCGGTAGAACGTATCATGGTGACATCCTAAACATGCATTTGTGAGAATGAGAGGGAACTGGGATTTTATCGACATGATCAAAGAGGGGTGCTTGCCTTGCTGAAGATCACGATGTAACACTCTTCTGACGTGAGGTTGAACTCGTCTCCGAGATCAACTCTACCGAGAAGATGCAATCACCGAAGCACTGGAAGTAAAGCACAATCAAAATAATACAATGCACATTCAATATGCAAAACATAGCATGGTAATGTGCTGATGTGACCTATGTTTGAATTGCCACATTTTAATTGAAGTTGATTTGAAAAGTAAATTCAAATTCAAACTCCAAATGTTATTCAAAATTGGCCAACTTGCATGTGCTAAAGTTTGTTCATTGTAAACCAAGTGATCATATGTGGGAAATGCTTCTGAAGTACAAGTGATGTGTGGTGCATTTCAAAGTTTGAAGTTGGAATAGTAATTGAATTGATTTTGAATTAAATCCAATTAAATAAAATAGCAAAAGCTACTGATCCCTTTTTAAGATCAACTCCAACATAGCTGACAGATGGAAATTTGGATAGAGGATTTTCTCCTGATCATTTTTCATATATTACGCTTTGAATTTGGAGTTATGGTTTAAAAGTTATTCAATTTCAAAGTTTAGGCCATTTTCTGGAATTTCTGAAATAATTTAAATGATTTCTATTTACTGCATCAGCAACACGTCAGCATGACGTGGGGGAGGGGCTGACCAGTGGGCCAGGGATGTCAGTGAGAGAGGGGGTTATTTAAGTTTCTGTGTAAATTAACTCGAGGTTAATTACGGGCTGGGGCCCACTGTCAGCGAGAGGAGAGGAGGGATTAGGAGCTGGGTTAGGGGCTGACAGGCCGGCGGCTTGACGCCGGCGGCTCTGCCACGGCGGTGCCCTCACCGGAGTTGGCTAGAGGCCACGGGGAGGAAGAAAAAGAGCACCAGCGCGTTGCTCTCGTCGTCGCGCATCTGCTGGTGCTAGGCGGGCTTCAAGGGGGCGCTCGGGGCCACGGCTTCGACGACGGAGGCGGGTGCCGGACCACTGTCAAAGGCGAGAACAGCGTCGAGGGGTCGGGACGAAGCTAGGCTAGGGGGAAAAAGGTCGTGGAGTTCACCGGAGCGCGATGGAGGCCGCAGCGAGGCCGGAGGAGGAACTGGCAGAGAGCAATTGCTCGTCGGAAAATCTGCAGTCGGCGGCGAGTTCTTGAAGTAGTCGTCGCTCTGCTGGTCCTTGAATCAAATTGGAGCTGCTGCTCGAACTGGTGGTCGCCGGGGATCCTCGTAGACACCTTGGCTCGCCGGAAGGAGCTCGGTGGTCGCGCAAACACGGTGACGCCGCCCCGTCTATGGTTACTGTGAAGCGCGGGGACTCGCCGGGGAGAAGAGAGACAGGCAGCGCAAGGGGGAGAAAGAACCTGGGCCTTCCAGGCGTCCACGGGGGCAAGGAGATGAGGACGGGGCCTCGCCACGTCGAAGAAGGAGATGGAGGCATGAGCGTGCGCGTCCTCTGCCTCGATGCCATCCTCCTGGCACGAGGTAGACGACAGGGGAGCTGTGGGCTGGGCTGGGCCAAGCCAAAGGCCAGGTGGGCCTTCGCCCGTGGGCAAGAGGTAAGGTCTAAACTCTGCTTTTCTTATTTTTCTTTTCTGTTATTTGTGTAGCCCTTTAAAATAAATAGCTAGGTCATTTATAAAAATCCCCAAACATTTTTATAAAACCTAGCTGACTATATAGAAGTCAACCCCAAGTTTTGGGAATTTTTGAAATTCAAATTATTTGAATCTCAATTCAAATGGGCATTTGATTTAATTTCCAAGCCACTATTTGGATTTTTTAAAAATCTATGAGCATGGTATTAATCCCAAATCACTTTTAAAATGATCAGACTCATTTTTAGAATTTTTCAATACATCCAAAAGAATTTTGGAAAAAGATTTATTTCTGGCCTTTTATTTAATTCAATTAGGGCTTTTCTTTTCCCCATTTCCTTTTCTTTTGCAATTTTTTTCAAGATGCAAAAATGCAAGCTTGGAAAAGCACAAACCTAAAATTGGGGTTCTGACAACTCGCCCCCACTCAAAAGAATCTCGTCCCGAGATTCGGAAGTCGTCGAGAAGAGGGTGGGGTACTCAGCTCGTAGACGATCCTCTCGTTCCCAGGTGGTTTCTTTCTCTGAATGATGTGACCACTGCACTTTGAAGAATATGATCTTCTGACGTCTGGTGCTACGCTCGGCTGTATCGAGAATACGAACAGGGTACTCTCGATATGAAAGGTTATCTTGGAGATCAAGCGTTTCGTGGTCTACTTCGCGGATGGGGTCCTTGAAGCAACGCCTGAGTTGAGAGACGTGGAAGACATCATGAACCTGGGAGAGGTGAGGGGGTAGTTCCAATTGGTAGGCAACTTCTCCACGTTTAGCGAGAATGCGAAAGGGACCGATATAACGTGGGGCCAACTTGCCTTTGATACCGAAGCGATGGGTACCCTTCAGAGGAGTAACCCGAAGGTAAGCCTTCTCATCCAGATTATAGCTTTCTTCCCTATGATGACGATCATAATAGCTTTCCTGACGAGACTGGGCTGTTTTCAACTTCTCACGAACAATGCGAACTTGTTCTTCTGCATCCTGAATCAAATCCGGTCCAAAGAATTGTCTTTCACCGGTTTCTGACCAGTTTACGGGTGTTCGACATTTCCGTCCATAGAGAAATTCAAAAGGAGCCATGCCCAAACTAGATTGGAAACTATTGCTATACGCAAATTCGGCAAAAGGAAGAGAATTCTCCCATTTCTTTCCGAAAGAGATAACACAAGCTCTGAGCATGTCTTCGAGAATTTGCTTGACCCTTTCTACTTGACCACTGGACTGCGGGTGATAAGAGGTGCTAAAGGAGAGGTGGGTTCCCATAGCATTCTGAAAACTTTCCCAAAATCGAGAAGTGAAAATACTACCACGGTCTGAATTGATTTCCAAAGGAACACCATGAAGTGACACGATTCGGGAGACATACAAGTCCGCTAACTGGCTAGCAGTTATAGACTCACGAACGGGAAGGAAGTGAGCAACTTTGGAAAGTCTATCTATGACAACGAAGATGGCATCATTTCCTTTCTGAGTTTTTGGAAAGCCAGTGATGAAGTCCATACTGACTTTATCCCACTTCCACTCGGGGATAGGCAAAGGTCTAAGAGTACCAGCAGGTCTTTGATGTTCTACCTTAACGCGACGACAAACATCACATTCAGCAATGAACTGAGCAATTTCTCTCTTCATCCTAGTCCACCAAAATCTCTGGCGTAGATCTCGGTACATTTTTGTGCTACCGGGATGAATGGAGAGGGGTGTGTCATGGGCTTATTTGAGGATGAGTTGCCTTAGTTCCCTATTATTAGGTACTACCAAACGATTTTCAAAGAATACCGTTCCTTTGCTATCTGTGGAGAAACATTTAGCAACTCCACTAGCAATGTTCTCCTTGATCCGGCGAACACCTCGTGCACGCCTTTGGGCAACTATGATTTTATCCTCAAGGGTTGGTTTCGCCACTAAGTTGAAAAGAGATCCACGAGGAACAGTCTCGAGGTTAAGCTTTCGAAATTCCTCATGAAGAAGTGGTTGATACTGTTGTAACATGAGGTTGTTACAATACGACTTACGACTTAGTGCATCAACCATGACATTGGCTTTGCCTGGGGTGTAAGAAATTCCTAAGTCATAATCTTTTATCAACTCAATCCAGCGTCTTTGCCTGAGATTAAGATCTGGCTGGGTGAAAATGTATTTGAGGCTTTGGTGGTCGGAATAGATCTCACAACGATTACCAAGGAGGTAATGTCGCCAAGTTGTTAGGGCATGAACTACGGCAGCGAGTTCAAGATCATGGGTAGGATAGTTCTCTTCATGAGGCCGCAACTGGCGTGAAGCATAAGCTACCACATGTCGATCTTGCATAAGTATGCATCCTAACCCTTGCCGTGAAGCATCACAAAAGATCTCGAAATCCTTTTTGGTGTCTGGAGGTGCAAGTACGGGTGCAGAAGTCAATCTTCTTTTTAGCTCTTGAAAGCTTTCCTCGCACTTGGGAGTCCATTCGAATTTCTTCTCTTTCTTGAGGAGTTCAGTTAGAGGCTTTGCAACTTTAGAAAAGTTCTCGACGAAGCGGCGATAATAGCTTGCTAAGCCAAGAAAACTCCTAACTTGCTTAACCGATTCAGGTGGAGTCCAGTCAAGGACGGCCTGAACTCTCTCGGGATTGACAGCAATGCCTTCTGCAGAAATCACGTGGCCTAAATAGGTCACTTCTGGTAGCCAGAATTCACACTTGGAGAATTTAGCATACAGGCGATGCTCTCTAAGTTTCATCAATACCAGCTGTAACAGCCCAGATTTCACAAAAATTTAAAATTTTGTTTTCTGCGTGAATTGTCTGATTGCCTGATTTGTTTGCGGTGTTTGCATCCCCGATTTATCGATCGGCGATTATTTTCCCCCTCTTATCTCGTACCGGACGGAGACCGACCTTTGCCAACCTGACACTCGACCTTTGCGACACCGGGTTTCACCCGATCACCGTCGCGAAAACCGCACGAGACCAGCCGCAGCCAACGGAACGAAAAACCCCTTTTAATAATTAAACGGGATATTTTTATAGCGCGCCGGAAAATGTTGTCAGAATGTCACCGCAGTGAGGTACGATCGAAGAGCTCGACGCGCTGAGCGCGTGGTTCGAGATTTTTTCGGAATCGGAGTCTGTACGGAGTCTCGGCGGTCACGAACGCGATCACCGGACACGCGAGAGGGGTACCGAGGGCGTTTGCGTCAACTGGCCAGCCAACCCTGCCTATATAAAGACCACCACACTTCCCTAGGCCAATTAGGGTTTCCCCCATGTAAAATTGCAGCCACCCCCCTAGAGCTGCTCCAAATTCTGCCCACAGCTCCACCTACCCCGAAACCCTAGATTCAGGGCAATTCCAGCCCTTGGATCTGCAGATCAGTGGCTCTCGGGCTGCCACGTCACCCCCTGAGCCCTCCTCCCACCTCCAGCCATCTGGGCCCGCCGCCAGCCGCCAGGGCCCCGATCTGGGCTTGGAAGCCCGCCGCGCCTCCCGAGCTACCCCGTCGTCGTCGCCGCCTCCGGCGAGCCGGAGCCGCCGCGCCCTGTCTCCGGTGAGGAGCCCCTGCACCGCGCCCCCTTCCCTCTCCCCTGCATCCTCTCACCCGCCGCCGTCCTCTGTCCGCAGGCCGTGCGCCGCCGCGCCGTTGCTGCCATGGATGGCCGGCCGAGGCCGAGCTCGGAGCTCGCCGCGCCGCCGAGGAACCACGCCACCCCGCCTCCTCCTAACCACTGGATCCGGCCCGCCGCGCCCGGTCTGCCCCTCCTCCGGCCTCCTCGCCCCGCGCCCCTCGCCGCCGGTGGTCGGCGCGCCACCGGACGCCGCCGCCGTCGTCCTGTACGTCGGGAGGGACGAGCCCGAGCGGCTCCTCCAAGCCAGCGGGCTGCCTCCCCGATCCGGCCCAGCAGCGCGGCCCAGCTCCCGCGCCCCCACGGCCCAGGCCAGGCCAGGCCAGATGGGCCAGTTTCGGCCCATGGGGTGAGGCCGGCTCCTTTTTTTTTCTGATGTATTTTCCATTTTTCAGATTTTACTAAGTCTGGAAAATATTGCTTGCTGATTCAATTTTGCACTGCTTATTCCCGCTAAACCGTAGCTCGGATCGCGTTGCGCCCAAAAGACGAATTGCTTAGAATTGCGTGTACTTTAATCCGTCTTTTGTGAGTTAATTGTTTTGAGGTTGTTTAGATATAGTTTTTGCTGTTCAAAGTGGGCATCAGGCCGTTAAACTGCTACAATTCCTGTTATTGTGCTGCTGTTGTTATTTTGTTGCAACTTTGCATGATGATTGCAAGAAATCCATGAGGCCTATTGCATTGATTCCTTTTGCGTTGCGTTAAGCAATGTTTCTACTTCAGTTTCATGTATTCACATGCCATATTTGCCTGCTGCATCATATTTATATCTTGCTCCAAAGTAGCTATCTTGATGTTATTGTGCTGCTATTGCTGAAACTGTTATTTTGTTGCAACTTCGGATGACGATTGCTTCGCAACCGTTCATCGGAATTGAGTGATTCCAATTGCATATTGTTAAGCATCATGTCTAATTTCATCCCATGTATTGCTATGTCATGTTTCTGCACTTATGCATATAGATTTACCCCTGTTTATACAGCATGTGCCCGTAAATTGTTTTGCTCGTATCTTTTTAACCGTAACTCCGTTTGGGGTGTTCTTTATATGTAACTTGATTACTTTTTCGTGTTCTTTGTGTTTATGCTATTGTTTGCTGTTGTTAACCAACCTAAAATATGGTTTAAGACAGAACAGTACCAAATCCTTTAATCGTCGTGCGGCACTTAGTGGATGCCATGTATAGGATTGTGCCTCACTTAAATTGTCTAGCATAGATAGTTTACTTTGTGCTTCACCTCTTGACTTGTTTGTGTACTATGCCATGCTTGTTTGAGTTGCCATGTTAACAACCGTTGTTTGATCACCTGTAGCTAAGCAACTTGAACCACCGTAAACGTGCGGTATCGTCGTGTGTGACGAGTACTCCACTTAAATCGTTAGTAACCGCTCTCGACGGTAGGTGCGATGTCTCGTGTTTCTTCTTGTTGCTGCTTGCTCGTGTTTGCTCCGTATTAATAGTAGTGCACCGTTGATTGTTTTCCAGTGTTTACTTCTTGTGTGCTCCCGCGGGTACCTCTCGGAGACGATGCGAGCTTGCGATCGACTACACCTTCGGAACCCGACTTATCAACAGGCAAGGACTTGCATTACTTATGATCCATTCTATTTCAACCAGCGGTTTGCATGTTAGTATAGGTTAGGTTCGATGTTTGATCCTATCACATGTTTACAGCCTCTTTCAAACCGATACAGCCATGTCCCTTCCCAGCAAAACTTGTACTGCTATGTTACTTTGCTCGTTGCTCAGCCCCTGCTTAGTATGCATGCTTAGGATGCTACGATGTTACCCCGTTACTCTTTGGGTTGGGATATCACCTGATTATTATATTATTGTTGATGATATGATTATTATTATAAATGTTGACTATATTCGACGAAGGATGGAAGGTCTAGGCTATCCCGCCCCGACGCTTTGTTCCATTCAAGTCACCTAGGATCCGAGTTCCGGGTATTGGTTTTAAGACTGAGCGTGCCTAACCGCGTGTGGGATTTTATGGGGTCCCCTTCTCTTACCTACCTAGCTTCAAACATTTCTAGTGGTGGCCCAAGCTGATTTACCATTTGAAACCGTGTGTGTGTTGGTCAGCTGCCAGTTGTTTTCAAACCAAACCAGGGCCAGGAGGACATAGTTTCTTGGCTGGCCCAACTAGACCGGCTGAGGACCCGGTTATCCCAATGTGCGATGAACCGGCAATCCAAACCTGGAGTCATACGGTAGAGACCAGATCGAGAGCGCGGCCGGCTCCTGAGCTGGGTGTCGTCTCACCGGGGGCCACCCGGATTTGTTCGTTGTTAGCTAGAGGGACCTGTCGTTTCGGATCTCTTGGAACTAAATCATAAAATGGTTGCCTGTGATGGGTAGCAACTGAGAGTGAATGACGTGCGTGCGGAGCCTCGTAATGGGCAGTTGGTACACCCCTGCAGGGTTAAATCTTTTCGAGAAGCCGTGTCCACGGTTATGGACGACTTGAGACCTACTCCTTGTTCATAGACAACAACAACTGAGATAATCTTATTATAAGTTGATCAACGTGTGCGTGTGCCTTGTCTGCTTCTTCTTCGTCGGGATGCGAAGAGGAGGACAAGGATAGGATAGGTGTTATGTTTGCGATAGTAGTTGATAGCAAGACTTGTTGGAGGCGATTCCTCATCGAATGCTTGGCTTCTTACCTTACTCTCTAGATCGTTAGCCACCTCATAAATGCTAGTGCGGCAGCAACCTCACCACTTACCCCTTCCTTACCGTAAACTACTAGTTGTCCTAGAATGATGAGTGATGAAGTCCTTGTTGGGTCAGATGACCACTACAGTTGGATGCTGAGTACCTCTGTACTCATGATACTACCCCCAAACTCTTTTCAGGGTTCTGATCGACAACAGGTATGGTGACCGACGTTTCACGTGGAGACTCGACGACGACTAGTTAGACGGATCCCGGCGGAGGGCCTGGACCCGTGTGGTTATGGGATCGATGCTTTTCTCTTTGCCAGTAGGCATTTGTTTGTAGTTTGTACTCAGACATGTATCTTCCGCTGTTGTATTATATTTGAGGCAGTTCTATGCCGATTGTATGAGATGTTGTATCCTTGTATCTGTAATGTTGTGATATCATGTTGGAAATCCGGGGCATATGGCTTTGTCATATGTCGCGGTGGGTCCGATATGTGCTTCGTCCTCGGGTTCGGGCGGAAACCTCCGAATCTGAAACAGTACCGCATATCGGGCCTTACACCAGCCTAAGATGTTCTGCGTGATCTTCTTCGTTCTTCGAGTAGATGAGAATGTCATCAAGATAAACTACAACAAATTTATCTAGGTACTCCATGAAGATCGAATTCATCAAGCGCGAGAATGTGGCGGGGGCATTGGTTAAACCGAAGGACATGACGGTGTACTCATAAAGACCATAACGAGTAGTAAAAGCCGTTTTGGGAATGTCCTCGTTTCTGATTTTGATTTGATGATAGCCTAATCTCAAATCCATCTTGGAGAAGACAGAGGATCCTGCAAGTTGATCATAAAGATCATTGATCCTGGGCAGTGGGTACTAGTTCTTTATCGTCGCTAGATTTAGCGGGCGATAGTCTACGCACATCCTTTCTGTTCCATATTTCTTCGTTACGAACAGAACGGGGCAACCCCATGGCGATGAGCTAGGGCGGATGAAGCCTTTTGCCAACGAAGCTTCAAGTTGGATTTTGAGCTCAGCTAACTCACGTGGGGCCATTCTATATGGGCGTCTGGATATTGGTGCGGTTCTTGGGATAAGATCTACAACAAACTCTACAGATCTGTCAGGTGGTATTCCTGGAAGCTCTTCTGGAAAGACATCCGGGAAGTCACGAACCACCGGAATATCTTCAAGGTCTGGAAGAGGAAGCACATTTAAAGAATGCACCTGGTTTTTAGAGCTTGGTGAGGTGTACTTGATTGTCTGGCCTGATGGATGGGTTAGTTTCACTGACTTGGCTTTACAATCAAGGACAGCATTCTGTCTTGATAACCAATCCATTCCTAAGATCACATCAATGTCTGAAGACTTGAGGGGTATAAGTGAGGCAAGGAATACTAAACCCTCAATTGCAATTTCATTCTCATGACTCACCATGGTGGTGTGCCATCTGGATACAGGGGCTTGCACAACTAAGGGGGTGGATAACATCGAAAAAGAGATGTCATGTGACAGTGCAAAGTCCTGGGGTATGAATGAGTGAGATGCTCCTGGGTCAAACAGAACCGAAGCTGGGGTCGAATTGACAGGAAGGGTTCCGAGTACAACATCGGTTGACTTGTGGGAATCTAGAATGGATACATGATTCACATAACCATGTTCATAAACAGGAGGCTTGACATTGGAAGTCTTGGGTAGTGGCTTACCACGACGAAAGGTTTGCTTTGGTTTAGGTGTGGTGGCTACATGATTTTGGGGACACTCTCGAACATTGTGGCCTGATTGTCCACATTGGAAACAAACACCACGTGGAATGAAAGGAACTTGAGCACTTGATTGTCCAACAAAATTCCAAGGAGGAAGATTGGGTTGAGGTGGACGATATATGGTGGTTGGGGGTCTAGAAGCACTTACAGCACGACTGACGTCACTGAAGGGAATCCAAACACGGCTTTTCCGAGAAACTGGGCCAGAAGATTGGGCAAACTCACGATCACGCTTGCGAGACTCTTCATACAACTCATTTCCATACTCAGCCTTGAAGGATTTGTCGACCAAGTCCCTGAAGTTGACGAACTCGTGAAGATTCAGGTCATGACGAAGGACGGGGCTAAGTCCCTTGCGGAACCTTTCTTGTTTCTTGGCGTCGGTGGATACTTCTTCTTGGGCATAACGTGCTAGACGAGTGAACGTGGTCCTATACTCATGAACAGTCATCTTTCCTTGGGTCAGATGTCAAAACTCTTCTTTCTTGCGCTCCATCAGCTGATCCGGAATATGATAACCTCGGAAGTCATCACAGAACTCTTGCCAAGTCACCCGTGACCAACGGGTTGCATTGCTACAAAATTCTCCCACCATTGAAGAGCAGCACCTTCCAGAAAGTATGCCGCAAATAGCACACGATCACCTGGAGCAACATGGGCTGTCTCAAGCTTACGCTCGAGGGAACGAAGCCAATCATCGGCATCAAGGGGCTCGGAAGAACACCGGAATACTGGCGGGTTGAGGAGAATGAAGTCCTGGATGGTAACAACACTAAGATGCTGACGAGAAGTGTTCTGCTCAATACGCTCGAGAAGACGTGTCTGATCACGACGATTCTGCTCAGCCTCCATCATGATTTCTGCCGTTGAGGGTGGTGGTGGAGGTTCTTCACCGTCTATGTTACCGGAACTGGGATCAACACCTTGATTTGCATCTGACATTATGTGTGATAAGAATCAACAATCAGAATAGGATTTAGGACACAATTCTATGCTAAGATAGAAGACTATAATGCAATAGCATCAAAGCCACAAACGGACAGCATAACGGTTGCACCGGGATGGAAATTGAGACAACCTATAGGATAACGGACATCACTTCCACAGAAACACTATGGAATGATGGTTCAGAAAGACCACAACACTCCTACAGCTACAAAGAAGCAATCAACGAGATGTCCTAGTAAAGACATAGATGAGCCTAGTCCTATCTTCCCGTAGAATAAGATGAGGTTGACTCAGAACTCAGATCGATGAGGGTAAGGAGAAAAAAGGAAGTCTTACGTTGTTCCCTTATACCCAAAGTAACTATATAACTATAGAATGCTAAACTCGACAACGGTCAATGGTTTGATAATCCTACTGGCAGTCCTGCTCTGATACCAAGTCTGTCGGGACCTGGGGTTAGCGTATGTAATTCCGGTCACAATACAATCACATGGAGAGCCGAGAGCCGTACCCACTTGTCTAAGCAGACAAGGCCAAGCACAGATCACTCTCGGTAAGCATCGAACGTGAGGGGCATCCCATCCAGGCCGGATGATCAACTGAGATGGGTCCTCATCGTCCGCTCACAAGTCTAAATGCTTATGGGTGGTGAATCCCATAATCATAGACAAGTCGCCTCAACCATGTTATCGATTGAATCATAACCCTTACATAAACTTACTCCAGCCCGATCACTTAGTCGGGATCTCGGGCGGGCTCGATCAAACAACAAAGTGTGCCACGTGACAGAGTCACGAGCAATCGCATCGCGATGCCCCAAGCTGCGCACATCTAAGGGCCACTTGGTGTATAAAAGACCGCCGGAAAGAACACAACTAAGCTATCGAACCCCACACTAAGACATGCATGTTATAAACATACACGCAGCATACATGTCCAGTGTAAACAGCAGGTAATCACAACATGAACTCTACAAACTCATAGTCTTTATAACTTATGCTAAACAAAGCAGACATAGTAGTTGTATTACAAGCAGAGATCACATGGATGTGATCCAACATTACATCAAACATCAACGGAAGCAAATTATGTCTTAGTAAAGACAAGTTTAAAAAATGGCTTAAGAAGCCTGAAAGAAAATACAACGACCCTCAAATGGCACAGGCTGCTGCCTGGAACTATACGACATTGGTCCACGTCGAGCTCGAGGTAGAGGCCACCATCAGGGTCAGTGGTCTCGTCTCTAAAACATAGAATAAGCAAACGTGAGTACAAAGTCGTACTCAGCAAGACTTACATAGGAACTATACTACTCATGCCCATGTATCAAGACAAAGGGAGGTGGGGTTTCACTAGCAGAAGTTCCAGCTTTGACTTGGCTAATCCTGAACTACGAGTACCAGAGAGAGGTAAGAACGTACACGAGTCCAAGTAACAGTCTAAAACCAATACTCCACTATGGTGCCTTCTTCGACTTCCCCACGAGGAAGCACGCCATAGCACTCACACTTATCTTGGTGTGTTTTAGAAGTATCCAGTTCAAGTTATCTATGATCAAGTAAAGGTCTCCAAGTAGTCCATAACCGCGGACACGGCTATTCGAATAGTTCATTAACCCTGCAGGGGTGTACTGCTACACACACGCCTCATCAGTTACCGCCTGGGGATGGACCCTTCAAGTGAGTACCGGCGAGGTTGCTGCCACGACACTTCACTCACGGCACCATCTCTAGTCCTAGGGAGTCGCCTATTTGAGTTGGGACCACAATCGGAATCCGGCCGATTGTTCCGATGCGGACTCAAACGTTGTGTGACCACCATCAAGCTCAACTCGATCATGATCACTTGATTCAACGTGCCCACAACCTACGCCAACCACTTACCTTGGTTCCACCTTCTTGAGATCGTTAAAGGGCGAACTACTTGCGACTCCTGGACTGGTCCGGGGTGAGGTACTAGGCCGAGAGGGGTCAGTGAGCCCAATGTGTGGTCGTACTCTTAGTCTTGGATAACAACACAAGAACTCGGGCCTAAGGCAGTGTTCAACGAGACAACCCACTGTGTACTCCTACACAGCCTCTCATCGTTCACCTTTGTTTAGGGTAGATTCACCAACACGTTACCACCATCATTCACATGATCACTACCATCCCGACTCACATCAAAGTAGCCTCAGGTAACAACTCTAAGCATGCAATAAGCTGTAACAGTTGCAGGGGCCACATGATATCAACCAACTCCTACAGCTACTAGGATTGTGGTTTGCTTACTACTGTGACAAAATGATAGGTCATGCAAAGTAATGGGTTCAACTAGCGGTAGAACGTATCATGGTGACATCCTAAACATGCATTTGCGAGAATGAGAGGGAACTAGGATTTTATCGACATGATCAAAGAGGGGTGCTTGCCTTGCTGAAGATCACGATGTAACACTCTTCTGACGTGAGGTTGAACTCGTCTCCGAGATCAACTCTACCGAGAAGATGCAATCACCGAAGCACTGGAAGTAAAGCACAATCAAAATAATACAATGCACATTCAATATGCAAAACATAGCATGGTAATGTGCTGATGTGACCTATGTTTGAATTGCCACATTTTAATTGAAGTTGATTTGAAAAGTAAATTCAAATTCAAACTCCAAATGTTATTCAAAGTTGGTCAACTTGCATGTGCTAAAGTTTGTTCATTGTAAACCAAGTGATCATATGTGGGAAATGCTTCTGAAGTACAAGTGATGTGTGGTGCATTTCAAAGTTTGAAGTTGGAATAGTAATTGAATTGATTTTGAATTAAATCCAATTAAATAAAATAGCAAAAGCTACTGATCCCTTTTTAAGATCAACTCCAACATAGCTGACAGATGGAAATTTGGATAGAGGATTTTCTCCTGATCATTTTTCATATATTACGCTTTGAATTTGGAGTTATGGTTTAAAAGTTATTCAATTTCAAAGTTTAGGCCATTTTCTGGAATTTCTGAAATAATTTAAATGATTTCTATTTACTGCATCAGCAACACGTCAGCATGACGTGGGGGAGGGGCTGACCAGTGGGCCAGGGATGTCAGTGAGAGAGGGGGTTATTTAAGTTTCTGTGTAAATTAACTCGAGGTTAATTAAGGGTTGGGGCCCACTGTCAGCGAGAGGAGAGGAGGGATTAGGAGCTGGGTTAGGGGCTGACAGGCCGGCGGCTCTGCCACGGCGGTGCCCTCGCCGGAGTTGGCTAGAGCCCACGGGGAGGAAGAAAAAGAGCACCAACGCGTTTCTCTCGTCGTCGCGCATCTGCTGGTGCTAGGCGGGCTTCAAGGGGGCGCTCGGGGCCACGGCTTCGACGACGGAGGCGGGTGCCGGACCATTGTCAAAGGCGAGAACAGCGTCGAGGGGTCGGGACGAAGCTAGGCTAGGGGGAAAAAGGTCGTGGAGCTCACCGGAGCGCGATGGAGGCCGCAGCGAGGCCGGAGGAGGAGCTGGCAGAGAGCAATTGCTCGCCGGAAAATCTGCAGCCGGCGGCGAGTTCTTGAAGTAGTCGTCGCTCTGCTGGTCCTTGAATCAAATTGGAGCTGCTTCTCGAACTGGTGGTCGCCGGGGATCCTCGTAGACACCTTGGCTCGCCGGAAGGAGCTCGGTGGCCGCGCAAACACGGTGACGCCGCCCCGTCTAGGGTTACTGTGAAGCGCGGGGACTCGCCGGGGAGAAGAGAGACAGGCAGCGCAAGGGGGAGAAAGAACCTGGGCCTTCCAGGCGTCCACGAGGGCAAGGAGATGAGGACGGGGCCTCGCCACGTCGAAGCAGGAGGTGGAGGCGTGAGCGTGCGCGTGCTCTGCCTCGGTGCCATCCTCCTGGCACAAGGTAGACGACAGGGGAGCTGCGGGCTGGGCTGGGCCAAGCCAAAGGCCAGGTGGGCCTTCGCCCGTGGGCAAGAGGTAAGGTCTAAACTCTGCTTTTCTTATTTTTCTTTTCTGTTATTTGTGTAGCCCTTTAAAATAAATAGCTAGGGCATTTATAAAAATCCCCAAACATTTTTATAAAACCTAGGTGACTATATAGAAGTCAACCCCAAGTTTTGGGAATTTTTGAAATTCAAATTATTTGAATCTCAATTCAAATAGGCATTTGATTTAATTTCCAAGCCACTATTTGTATTTTTGAAAAATCTATGAGCATGGGATTAATCCCAAATCACTTTTAAAATGATCAGACTTATTTTTAGGATTTTTCAATACATCCAAAAGAATTTTGGAAAAAGATTTATTTTTGGCCTTTTATTTAATTCAATTAGGGCTTTTCTTTTCCCCATTTCCTTTTCTTTTGCAATTTTTTTCAAGATGCAAAAATGCAAGCTTGGAAAAGCACAAACCTAAAATTGGGGTTCTGACACTGCCCCGCGGTGGGCGCCAACTGTCGTCGATATGTAACGGCAGATGCCATGGGGATGGCTAAAGAGGGGGACAGACCGAGGTTAGTGCCGCTGGTACCGGAAGCGAGAATGGGAACACACGGTGAGACACCACGATGTACCCAGGTTCGGGGCTCTCCGTAGAGATAACACCCCTAGTCCTGCCGAGCTAGCTATATGCAATAACTCTGGCTACAATGAATGCTCCTTGAGGTGTTTGAGAGGAAGAAGAAAGGGCCTCTGGCCTCTACTCTCTACTTGCTCTCTCTGGTGGGGAGATTGTAATAACTGCTCCGTCGTCCCTCACGCAGGAGGGGTACCCGGGGCTCTTATAGGCCGAGCCCGGGGTACAAAAGTAAATACACAAGAGGAAGGGCCTAGCTGTGTGTCTCAGATCGGCTAGGGACCTAACATCGTGCTTCTCCGGATGACCCGGTGTAGACGTGCGGCTCGCCATACTGCTATCCGTAGACCTTGGTAGTGAATAGTGAGGCTAGAAACTTAGGCATGTCGGCCTGTCTGCGTGATCGGCGCTGGAGGAGACTGCACGCCTCTGACAGTCCCGATCTTCAGGGATTGTGCATTGAATGCTCTTGTACCAGGTGTCCGATCTGGACCTCTGATCGGACGCTGCTCTTCTTACTTCGGCCGGATGCTCCTGGATGAGGCCGATTGCGCCTTCACCGGGCCAATTGGCCCTCACTTGGAACAGTTCGGCCCACTTCTTGGTTACTCTTGTTTATCTCGGCCTTGATTAGATCAGTGACCATTAGGTCATTGATCTTTGCTTTGATGAACTATTTCCCGTGGGTGACCCTACCCGGGGGTCATTCCCCCGACAGATGGCCTCTCTGCTGAGCCTAGGATGGGCTGCGCCGTGTCGGATAGCTTTGGTGGAGCGTTCCCTAACAAGGTTCCCGCCACCCTGGAGATCCGAGCGTGCAGGATGAACAGTAGTGCACCCCTGCAGGGAGTTTAATCTATTCGAATAGCCGTGTCCACGTTAACAGGACGCTTTATGATGAAGCTGGATCTTACCACTACAAACTACTACTATTAAACTGTATGGTTCCGAGTTTTCTTCCTCGCAGGGAAGTCGAGGAGGGGAACTCGGAGGCATTATTATTATTAATTATTACAACTTACTATTATACAATGCTGCAGCAACTTCTGCTTCATTGTTACTTTATGCTTTATATAAACTATTGGTTGTTCTCTTCTTGTGCTGCAAGACATCGTCGGTAGATGCTAGTCTTCGATAGGCCTAGCTTCTTACCCTTATTCTGATTTCTATCTTGCAGTCCACTATATACAGCCTCCCCTTTCCATTGATACAAATGCATAAATGCTTAGTAGCGGACGTAAGACTCGCGGGTATACTAGATACCCACCCTTGCTTTATTTCCGCCTTTATGTTTTGCCTGATCGGCCGCTGCAGTCGGCGTCGGAGCCTTGGAGTCCAGGAGCAGGAGATTCACGATGCCGACCACCGCAACGTGAAGATCCCTGATGCCTTCTACGACGTCGAGTTCCCCGCTGACCAGGAGTAGTTTGGAGGTTCCCAGGCAGGAGGCCTCTCCTTTTCGATCTGTTGTTATTTGTGCTAGCCTTCTTAAGGAAACCTTGTATTTTTGTGTCTATACTCAAATACTGTTGCTTCCGCTAACTTTGTGCTTTCGAGTTGTTGTATTCGAGCCCTCGTGGCCCCTGTCTTGTATTAAACAGCTTGTAGTATTTTATTTGTACAGTTGTGTTGTGATATCTTACCGTGAGTCCCTGATCTCGATCGTGTACCTTGCGTGTATGATTACTGTACACGGTCTGATTTTGGGGGCGTCACATAAACTAACAAGACTAAAAAGCAAAGGTAAAAGATAGTGTGCAACTCCCCTATCTTGTAGACTGGAGTCCCCGACAACGGCGCCAGAAATTGCTTGATATGGTGAGGAAGATAGTTCTCTCACTTCTCGTTGGTTACCCCAAGTGGAAGGTGAGATGTAGCATAGCAGCAGATTTTCCCCTATGTGGAGTATAGGTTTTGTCTCCCGTAGGACTCGCAGAGATACAAGAAGGTGGTAAAGTGAACAGTGGCGCCGAGGTTGCTAACTTCGCCTGGACCTGCACACACAGCAAATAACTTTGCTCCCAACGAGTACAGAGGAGTTGTCTATTCCTCCGGCCTTGTTGTTTACAAAGGATCAATGCAAGAGATAATAATAGTGGCAACTGAAAGTAAAGACTGAAAGTAAATTGAAGATGTATACAATGGTGGAAATATGGACCGGGGTCCCATGACGTTCACTAGTGATGTCTCTCTCCCAAAAGACGATAAAAGTGCTAGCGAGGTAAACAAATCACAACTAGGCAATTGACAGGATTATAAACGCACTGCAATGCTAACTGTGCTACAAAAGAAAGGAAGAGGCTCAAAAGCAATGGGCAGTACGCCAAGGTAAGTAGACCGAACCGCATCTACTATGAATCATCCACCTTGAGATATCTATCCAGAACATCTCGCTGGTATTAAGTTGCGAATCCCACCCAAAGTGTAAACTCAAAGCAACAGACAACTGCATTAAAAGAACTATGCGTAAAGTAAACAATCCTTGCACCCGCAAGTACAAGCACCGTTGTTCTATCCCTGGTGGCAATAGCACATCCCCTAGTCTCGTGTTTCTGTCACTCAAGCTAGACATCAGGGGGCTGAACCCACAATCAAGCATAACGCTCCCTCTTGGAGTTGCAACAAATCACTTGGCCAAAGCAAAATACGGAAACGGAGAACATGCAAGAATTTACTAAAGAACACAAGTATAAAAGAGAACCAAATATATTACTCATCACAATCTGAACATAATCTCATAATCCATCAGATCCCACCAAACTCAGCATAGCAACACAGAAATTACAAAGGTGCCTCGATCATGTGAGGCAGCTCACGAGGTCTCGAAAGTGGAAGCACAAAGAGGGGAGGAGAACATCACATAGCTACTAGTCATGGAACCATGGTCCAAGGGGGACTACTCACAAGACATCCGGGAGGCGTCCATGGTGATGGATGGTCTCCCGAAGGGGATTCCTCCTTCCGGCAGGGTGCCAGGGCAGCTTCTCCTGGCAGCCCGGTCTTGAAACGGCGGCGGCGACGGTACAAAGAGGAGAACGGGAATAGCAGATCGATATTAGGGGTTTCCGTCACGGGGGGTAAATATAGGCCAAAGGGGGCACCGAGAGGGGCCACAGGGCAGCCAGGAGGCCTCCTGGCGCGGCCTAGGGTGGGGTCGCGCCAGGGACCCTCCTGGGGCCCTGGTGGATCCACCCCCTTCCATCTTTAGTTCTTCGGTAAGCTTCCGGATCGCTGATTTTTTATATACTTTTTCTGCGATTTATTTGGCACTTTTAATGGCCGGAAAACCTTAAATACAAAAACAGCAGAAAACAGGAACTCGCAACTGGGTGTACTGAGTTAATAGGTTAGTCCAAATATGATCAAAAGTGTATGAAAGTTCAAGAAAAACATGGCAAAGTCACACAAATCATGCATCGAGCAAGCAGAAATTATAGATACGTTCGGGACGTATCATCCCCCCACGTCAGCCATGCGTCATGCTAACGCAGTAAATTGTTAAATCATTTTATTTAATCCAGAAAAGTCAGAAAATGCAATAAACTTTGGAAATTCATAACTAACTCATTTTAACTCCAAATTGGACAAATGAAATATGTAAAATTATCAGAAAAATGCAAGGATTCTGAATATGGACTTTTTTTCATGTTTGACCATTTTAAATTGGGTGAATAGTGGCATATGTCCATATGAACCCTTTTAAAATTCAAATTTGAAGTGATTTTCCAAATGACTTTGCAATGCACTTCTTTTAAATGGAATTGTCCACACAATGCAACCATGAACACCACATTGCAACATTGATCATGTGTTTGAGCATTGCATTTATATTTATCCCTTGTTTGCCATGTTTGCTCGATAGAAGTGGAGCCGGAGTCGGAGATCGCCCCCTCCATTGAAGACAGCGTGTGTGAACCTCGTCAGCAAGGCAAGCACCCCCCCCCCTTTTGATCATGTCGATAAAAACCCATTTCCCTCTCAGTGTCACTTATGCATGAAATAGGATGATCACCTTGTTATCGATTCTACCGCATAGTTGAACCCATATCCTTTGCATGACCTATCATCTTGTCACAGTAGTAAGCAGACCACAATCCTAGCTGACATAGGAGTTGATTGATATCATGTGGCCCCTGCAACTATTAAAGCTTATTGCATGCTTAGAGTTTACAATGAGGATACTTTTGATCTGTGAGTCGGGATGGTAGTGATCATGGTGTTGATGAAGGTGAAACTGTGTCGGTGAATCCACCCAAATACAAGGTTAACGATGAGAGGTTGTGTAGGAGTACACAGTGGGTTGTCTCGTTGAACACCGCCTTAAGTTCGAGTTCTTGTGCGGTGATCCAAGAAGAAGAGTGCAACCACACATTGGCCTCACTGACCCCTCTCAACCTAGTATCTCACCCCGTATCGAACCCCAGAAGTCGCATTAGTTCGCAAGTTTTGGTAGGGTTGTGGCACGGTCTGCGAATTGGAAGAACGGATACTCAAACCGGCTTGGGACCCTCACACATCGTTTGAGGCTGTACTAGAACCTCGGCCGTACTTCCATACGGATCCCCCTCAGATAGGCTACTCTCTGGACTAGAACGGAGCAGTGGGCGAAGTATTGTGGTGAACATCCTCATCGACATCCCTTAAATGGTGTCGAGGCCAAAGGCGGTTACTGATGTTCATGTGTGTGTAGCGGTACAGCCCTGCATGGTTAACAAAACTATTCAAATATCCGCGTCCGTGGCTATGGACTGCTTGGAAAGCTTAGCTTGATTATTAGACAACTTGAACTGGATACTTATAAAACTTGCCAAGATAAGCGTGAGTGCTATGGCGTGCTTTCTCGTGGGAAGTCGAGGAAGTCACCATAGCGGAGTAATTGCTTGGGAGACTTGGATAGATGGACTCGTGTACGCTTCTTACCTCATTCTGGTATTCGTAGTACAGGACTAGCCAAGTCAAAGCTGGCACTTCTTCATTTGAACCCCACCTCCCTTTACCTTGATACATGTGCATGAGTAGTATAGATCCTACGTAAGTCTTGCTGAGTACGACTTTGTACTCACATTTTCTTATTCTATATTTTAGATGAACCCACTGACCCCGAAGGTGGATTCTTCCTGGAGCTCGACGACTGAAGCCAAGCTAGTGTAGTCCTAGTCAGCAGACTGGTTCCCTCGTGGAAGGCTTGTGTTTCAATAAGGCTTCTTAAGCCATTTGTTAAACTTGTCTATACCTAGACATACTTCGCTTCCGTTTCTCTGATTTAATGTTGGATCACAGTCTTGTGATCTCTTCTTGTACTCTATAAATGTGAGTCAATAAAGTTGTAAACTTTGTAGAGTTATGTGATGATACATATTGTTCATACTAGACATATATGCTGCGTGTATGATTATAACGTGCATGTCTTAGTATGGGTTTTCGAGAGCTTGGTTGTGATCTTGCTGGCGGTCTTTTATACACCAAGTGGCCCTCAGATGTGCGCAGCTTGGGGCATCGTGATGCGGTTGCTCGTGACTCTATCACGTGGCACACTTTGTTGTATGATCGTGCCCGCCCGAGACCCCGACTAAGTGATCAGGGTGGAGTATGTTTATGTAAGTGTTAGAATACAATCGATAGTATGGTTGAGGCGACTTGTCTATGAGTATGGGAGTTCACCACTCATATCATTTAGACTTGTGTGCGGATGATGAGGACCCATCTCAGTTGATCATCCGGCCTGGATGGGAAGCCCCTCACGTTCGATGCTTTCCGAGAGTGTTCTGTGCTTGGCCTTGTCTGCTTAGACAAGTGGGTACGGCTCTCGACACTCCATATGATTGTGTTGTGACAGGACTTGCATACGCAAACCCCGGGTCCCGACAGACTTGGTATCAGAGCAGGACTGACTGTAGGATTATCAGCCTTGGTCGAAGTTGAGTCTAGCCTTCTATAGTTATATAGTTACTCTGGGTATATAAGGGAACAATGTAAGGCTTCTTTTTTCTCCTTACCTTCATCGATATGATTTCTGAGTCACCCTCATATTTTCTACGGGAAGATAGGACTAGGCTCATCTATGTCTTATTAGAACATCTCGTTGTTTGCTTCCTTTTAGCCGTAGTCAAGTTGTGTCGGTTGTCTAGAGTCTTTGTGCTTCCAGTTTTGGAATTCTTAGTATAATTGCTATTCCAATGTTGTGAGAATTTGCGTTTCTCTTGCAATTACGGCCGTTATGTTGTCCGAGTCATTCCAGTTATCTTCATAATCTGATGCATTTGCAAAAATCATTCAACTCATTTGACATTGATCTTATCCTTCAGGATGTCTCAACGAACCTGTGGCCACCTTGGTCGTTCCCAAGCTCGTGGAAATGATCCGGAGGAAGGCTATCTTCCACCGTCACCCAAGATGGCTCAAGTTCTTATGGAGGTTGAAAGAAACCAAAGGGATTCTCATGAGTTGTTGGGAGTCATTACTCGGAACACTGCCCAATAGCGGAATGAGCTTGTGTCGTTGAATGACTTCATCCAGCTTCATCCCCCAGTTTTCAGCTATTCCACTGAGCCCCTTGACGCCGATGACTGGCTTCGCAGCATCGAGAGGAAGCTCCATTATGGACATGTTGCAGATGGTGACAGAGTCAGCTATGCTACCTACCACCTCGAGGGTGCAGCTACCTCTTGGTGGGAGAACTTTCTGAACATGCGTCCAGCTCGATAGTTGACATCTTGGAATGAGTTCTGTGACGCTTTTCGCGAGCATCACATTCCTAAGGGACTCATGGACCGCAAGAGAGATGAGTTCTGCAATCTCACCCAAGGAAGAAGGTTTGTTGATGAGTTTAGTTGGGAGTTCAATCGTCTTGCCCGTTATGCTTCCGAGGAGGTCTCCACCGACTCCAAGAAGCAAGAGAGGTTCCGCAAGGGACTCAATTATGGACTTCGTCGTGAGCTCAATCTTCATGACTTCACCACATTCCAGATCCTTGTAAACAAGGCCATCAAGGCGGAGGACATGAACACCCCCAATTATTTCCGCAAGCACCCTAGAGACGATGGTTCATCCAGTTCAGGCCCTCAGAAGCGCAAGATCTGGATCCCCAATAGTATGTTCCGCCAGAACAACCCCCCGAGGCCATCCTTTGTGGCGCCTCGTCCACCAGCTCCATTCCACCCGGCTCCACCTAACAACCCAACTGTTCGCCCTATCTTCGGATCTTGTTTCCGGTGTGGCCAGCCAGGTCACTATTCTCGTGAGTGCCCCGTAAATCAGAATGCTCCACCTCATGCCAAAGGGAACCCCAATGTTCGTGCCAAACCACCCCCGAAGGTCTCCACCGCCAAGCCATCTACTTTCGCAAATCTTGGACGTGTGAACCAAGTCTCAGCTGAAGAGACAGATGGTACTTCTGACGTCATTCTTGGTACGCTCCCAGTCAATTATGTTCCTACTTCCGTTCTTTTCGATCCAGGAGCATCTCACTCATTCATGTCGGAGAGTTATGCACTTCGGAATGAGATATCCTTTGATGAAATGTTCACCCCAATGATTATTCAAACGCCTGGTACAAAGTGGCAAACTAATAGAGTAAGCCATGACAATCAAATTGCAATTGAGGGTTTAGTATTCCTTGCTTCACTCATAGCCCTCAAGTCTTTAGACATTGATGTCATCCTTGGTATGGATTGGTTATCAAGACAAAATGATTTTCTTGATTGTAAAGCCAAGTCAGTTAGACTTACCCATCCTTCAGGCCAGACAATAGATTATTCCTCACCAAGATCGAGAACCCAGTTGCATTCTTTGAATGTGCTTCCTCTTCCCGACCTTGAAGATATTCCGGTGGTTCGTGACTTGCCGGATGTCTTTCCTGAAGAGCTGTCGGGCATGCCACCCGACAGATGTGTAGAATTCATTGTAGATCTTATGCCAGGAACCGCACCAATTTCCAGACACCCATACAAAATGGGCCCATGTGAGTTAGCTGAGCTTAAACTCCAACTTGAAGCTTTTTTTGCAAAAGGCTTCATCCGCCCTAGCTCATCCCCATGGGGTTGCCCCGTTCTGTTCGTAACGAAGAAAGATGGAACAGAAAGGATGTGCGTAGACTATCGCCCGCTAAATCTAGCGATGATATAGAACAAGTACCCACTTCCCAGGATCAATGATCTTTATGATCAACTTGTTGGATCCTCAGTCTTCTCCAAAATGGATTTGAGATTACGCTATCATCAAATCAAAATCAGAAACGAGGACATTCCCAAAACGGCTTTCACTACTCGTTATGGTATTTACGAGTACACCGTCATGTCCTTCGGTTTAACCAATTCCCCCGCCACTTTCTCGCGCATGATGAATTCGATCTTCATGGAGTACTTGGATAAATTTATTGTATTTTATCTTGATGACATTCTCATCTACTCGAAGAACGAAGAAGAGCACACAGAACATCTTAGGTTGGTATTGGTGAAACTTCAAGAGCATCGCCATTATGCCAAGTTCTCTAAGTGCAAATTTTGGCTAACAGAAGTGACCTACTTAGGCCACGTTATTTCTGCAAAAGGAATTGATGTGAATCCCGAGAGAGTTCAGGCCGTCCTTGACTGGACTCCACCTGAATTGGTTAAGCAAGTTAGGAGTTTTCTTGGCTTAGCAAGCTATTGCGGCCGCTTCGTTGAGAACTTCTCCAAAGTTTCAAAGCCTCTAACTGAACTCCTCAAGAAAGATAAGAAATTCGAATGGACCCCCAAGTGTGAGGAAAGCTTTCAAGAGCTAAAGAGAAGATTGACTTCTGCCCCTGTACTTGCGCCTCTAGACACCAAAAAGGAATTTGAGATCTATTGTGACGCCTCACGGCAAGGGTTAGGATGCATACTTATGAAAGATCGACATGTGGTAGCTTACGCTTCACGCCAGTTGCGGCCACATGAAGAGAACTATCCTACCCATGATCTTGAACTCGCTGCTGTAGTTCATGCCCTGAAAACATGGCGACATTACCTCCTTGGTAATCGTTGTGAGATCTATTCTGACCACCAAAGCCTCAAATATATTTTCACCCAGCCAGATCTTAATCTCAGGCAAAGACGCTGGATTGAGTTGATAAAAGATTATGACTTAGGAATTTATTATACCCCAGGCAAAGCCAATGTCATGGCTGATCCACTAAGTCGTAAGTCATATTGTAACAACCTCATGTTACAACAGTATCAACCTCTTCTTCCTGAGGAATTTTGAAAGCTCAATCTCGAGATTGTTCCTCGTGGATCTCTTTTCAACTTGGTGGCAAAACCAACCCTTGAGTATCAAATCATAGTTGCCCAAAGGCGTGCACGAGGTGTTCGCCGGATCAAGGAGAACATTGTTAGCGGAGTTGCTAAATGTTTCTCCACATATAGAAAAGGAACGGTATTCTTTGGAAATCGTTTGGTAGTACCTAAGAATAGGGATCTAAGGAAACTCATCTTCAAAGAAGCCCATGATACACCCCTCTCAATTCATCCCGGTAGCACAAAAATGTACCGAGATCTACGCCAGAGATTTTGGTGGACTATGATGAAGAGAGACATAGCTCGATATGTTGCCGAATGTGATGTTTGTCGTTGCATTAAGGCCGAACACCAAAGACATGTTGGTACTCTTCAACCATTGCCTATTCCCGAGTGGAAATGGGACAAAGTCAGTATGGATTTCATCATTGGCTTTCCAAAAACCTAGAAAGGAAATGATGCCATCTTCCTTGTCGTTGATAGACTTTCCAAAGTTGCCCACTTCCTTCCCATTCGCGAGTCTATTACTTCTAGTCAGTTAGCGGACTTGTATGTCTCTAGAATTGTATCTCTTCATGGTGTTCCTTTGGAAATCAATTCTGATCGTGGTAGCCTTTTCACCTCTAGATTTTGGGGAAGCTTTCAGAATGCTATGGGAACTCATCTCTCCTTTACTACAGCTTTCCATTCTCAGTCTAGCGGTCAAGTTGAAAGGGTTAACCAAATTCTCGAAGACATGCTCAGAGCTTGTGTTATCTCATTCGGAAAGAATTGGGAGAAGTCACTTCCATTTGCCGAATTTGCTTATAAAAATAGTTTCCAATCTAGTCTGAACATGGCTCCTTTTGAACTCCTCTATGGACGAAGATGTCGAACACCCCAAAACTGGTCAGAAACCGGTGAAAGACAATTCTTTGGATGGATATGATCAAGGAAGCAGAAGAGCAAGTTCGCATTGTTCGTGATCAATTGAAAGCAGCCCAGTCTCGTCAGAAAAGTTACTATGATCGTCATCATAGGCAAGAAAGCTACAATCTGGACGAGAAGGCTTACCTTCGGGTTACTCCTCTGAAGGGAACCCAACGCTTCGGTATCAAAGGAAAGTTGGCCCCACGTTACATCAGACCTTTCCGCATTCTTGCAAAATGTGGCCAAGTTGCCTACCAACTTCAACTACCTGCGCACCTTTCCCAAGTACATTATGTATTCCATGTGTCACAACTCAGGCGTTGCTTCAAGGACCCCATCCGCAAAGTCGGCCATGAAACGCTTGATCTCCAAGATAACCTTTAATATTGAGAATACCCCGTTCATATTCTTGATTCAGCAGAGCGTGTCACTCGCCGTCAGAAGATTAAGTTTCTAAAAGTGCAATGGTCACAACACTCTGAGAAAGAAGCCACGTGGGAAAGAGAAGACTGTCTCAATGCCGAGTACCCCCTCCTTCCTCCCGCAGACTTCTGAATCTCGGGAAGAGATTCTTTTGAGTGGGGGCGAGTTGTCAGAACCCTCTGTTAGGTATGTTCTAGGATCAAGACTCAACTTGCATCATGTCAAAAATTTCAGAAAGAAATTGAAATGGGAGAGAGAACACCCCCAGATGAATTTAATTCAAATGGCCACAAGAAAAGTTGCTCCAAAAATTCCTTTTTCATTTTTGAAAAGTCTCATAAATGAGTGTGATCACATATCAAGTGATGTGGTTTCAAATACATGCTCATAGATTTTTCAAATATTCAAACAGGAGCTTGGAATTAATTCCAACCCCCTATTTGAATTGAAGTTCAAATTATTTGAATTTCAAAAAATTCTCAAACTTTGGGTGTGACTAGCCAATGGTCACATAAAGCCATATATAAAATTTGGGCATTTGTAAAAATGTCTAGCTATTTTTTTTTGCCAAGACAAAACAAATGTCAGAAAAGAAAAAAAACAGAAAATAAAAATAAAAGGGAAAACAGGAAGCCCACTTATGTTTCGGCCCAACTAACCGAGGCAGCCCAGCCCAGGGGCAGGCTAGTCTTCTTCCTCGCGCCAGCCAGGCTGCTGCCGCTGTGGCGAGCATGTCGGCGACGCCCTGGCCACCTCCTGCTTCCCCCCGTGTCCTCTTCTCGCGCCCTGGAGACGCCCAGCTGCGTCCTGATCCCTTCCCCCCCCTCCAGGCTCACGCTCCCTCTCTCCCTCACCCAATTCCTTCGCCGCCCGAACTCCACGGTGGAGCGCGCCGCCATATCCATGCAGCCAACGGCGAAGAGCAGTTCGCCGTCGTGTCTCTCGCCTCCTCCGTCCTCATCTACGTCACCTTGCTCAAGGAATCGGCCCGAGGAGCTCCAGAGCCGCCGCCCCTTCGTCGTCTTCAACGTCGGCCGTCGTGCTTCCCCGGATTGATTCGCCACCGCCAGACCTTCCCCGGCCTCCCCGACCTCACCAGCGTGATTGTGGTGAGCACCCTATTCACCCCAACTATCCCTAGCCTTCCCCCTCGCCCTCCTTTGTGTTCCACCATGAATGCTGAGCACGACGTCCTCCATGGTCGCCGTAGAGCTCGTCTCCGTGCCCCTTCCACCTCGCCAATTTGTCTGCCATGCTCGTGGGCTCTCCAGGAGGGCAACGAACCCACGCCCACGTCGTCACGCGCTCTGTGTCGCATGCGCCGCCGCACCCGTGACCCCGGGCACCGCGGGCTCGAAGCCGCCATCGCCCTGGCGCTTCCCCGTGTCCCCCTTGTGCTCCAGGACATGCGCATGAGCTCCAGCTTCCCGTAGATGGTCTCAACGGACAAACACGGTGGCCGGGACCCCTAACCCAAGAAGCGCCGCCGCTGGATTTGGTCACCGGCGACCTCCCTACCGGCGAGCGGACGTGCGCAGGGTTAATTAACCCCCTGGACCCACGCACTAGTGACACTGCCAGTGGGCCCAGGGCCCCTAATTAATCTCTGTTTAATTTCAACAAACCGGTTAATTAAACTGGGCCCCCGACAGTGAGGTCCCACCAGTCAGGCCCCCATGTCAGCCATGCTCATGTTGATGCAGTAAATTGTTAAATCATTTAATTTAATCCAGAAAAGTCTAAAAATGCAATATACTTTGGAAATTCATAACTAACTCATTTTAACTCCAAATTGGACAAATAAAATATGTAAAATTATCAAAAAAATGCAAAGATTCTGAATATGGACTTTGTTTTCATGTTTGACCAATTTAAATTGGGTGATCAGTGGCATATGTCCTTATGAACCCTTTTAAAATTCAAATTTGAAGTGATTTTGCAAATGACTTTGCAATGCACTTATTTTAAATAGAATTGTCCACACAATGCAACCATGAACACCATATTGCAACGTTGATCATGTGTTTGAGCATTGCATTTATATTTATCCCTTGTTTGCCATGTTTGCTCGATAGAAGTGGAGCCGGAGTCGGAAATCACCCCCTCCATTGAAGACACCATGTGTGAACCTCGTCAGCAAGGCAAGCACCCCCCCCCCTTTTGATCACGTCGTTAAAAACCCATTTCCCTATCAGTCTCGCTTATGCATGAAATAGGATGATCACCTTGTTTTCGATTCTACTGCACAGTTGAACCCATATCCTTTGCATGACCTATCATCTTGTCACATTAGTAAGAAAACCACAATCCTAGCTGACAGAGGAGTTGATTGATATCATGTGGCCCCTGCAACTGTTAAAGCTTATTTCCTGCTTAGAGTTGACAATGAGGATACTTTTGATCTGTGAGTCGGGATGGTAGTGATCATGGTGTTGATGAAGGTGAAACTGTGTCGGTGAATCCACCCTAATACAAGGTTAACGATGAGAGGTTGTGTAGGAGTACACGGTGGGTTTTCTCATTGAACACCGCCTTAATTCCGAGTTCTTGTGTGGTGATCCAAGAACAAGAGTGCAACCACACATTGGGCTCACTGACCCCTCTCGACCTAGTACCTCACCTCGTATCGAACCCCAGAAGTCGCATTAGTTCGCAAGTTCTGGTAGGGATGTGGCACGGTCTGCGAAGTGGAAGAACGGCTACTCAGAACGTCTTGGGACCCTGCACACATCGTTTGAGGCTGTACTGGAACCTCGGCCGGACTTCCATACGGATCCCCCTCAGATAGGCGACTCTCTGGACTAGAACGGAGTTGTGGGCGAAGTGTTGTGGTGAACATCCTCGCCGACACCCCTTGAATGGTCTCGAGGCCAAAGGCGGTAACTGGTGGTCATGTGTGTGTAGCGGTACACCCCTGCACGGTTAACAAAACTATTCGAATAGTCGCGTCCGCGATTATGGACTGGTTGGAAATCTTAGCTTGATTATTAGACAACTTGAACTGGATACTTATAAAACTTGCCAAGATAAGCGTGAGTGCTATGGCGTGCTTTCTCGTGGGAAGTCGAGGAAGGCACCATAGTGGAGTAATTTTTTGGGAGACTTGGATAGATGGACTCATGTACGCTTCTTACCTCATTCTGGTATTCGTAGTACAGGACTGGCTAAGTAAAAGCTGGCACTTCTGCATTTGAACCCCACCTCCCTTTACCTTGATACATGTGTATGAGTAGTATAGCTCCTACGTAAGTCTTGCTGAGTACGACTTTGTACTCACGTTTGCTTATTCTATGTTTTAGATGAACCCACTTACCCCGAAGGTGGATTCTTCCTGGGGCTCGACGACTGAAGCCAACCTAGTGTAGTCCCAGTCAGCAGACCGATTCCCTCGTTGAGGGCTTGTGTTTAAATAAGGCTTCTTAAGCCATTTGTTAAACTTGTCTGTACCCAGACATACTTCGTTTTCGTTCTACTGGCGTAATGTTGGATCACAGTCTTGTGATCTCTGCTTGTACTCTATATATGTGAGTCAATAAAGTTGTAAGCTTTGTAGAGTTATGTGATGATACCTGTTGTTCATACTAGACATGTATGATGCGTGTATGATTATAACGTGCATGTCTTAGTGTGGGTTTTCGAGAGCTTGGTTGTGATCTTGCTGGCGGTCTTTTATACACCAAGTGGCCCTTAGATGTGCGCAGCTTGGGGCATCGTGATGCGATTTCTCGTGACTCTGTCACGTGGCACACTTTGTTGTATGATCGAGTCCGCCCGAGACCCCGACTAAGTGATCGGGCTGGAGTATGTTTATGTAAGTGTTAGAATACAATCTATAGTATGGTTGAGGCGACTTGTCTATGAGTATGGGAGTTCACCACCCATATCATTTAGACTTGTGTGCGGATGATGAGGACCCATCTCAGTTGATCATCCGGCCTGGATGGGAAGCCCCTCATGTTCGATGCTTTCCGAGAGCATTCTGTTCTTGGCCTTGTCTGCTTAGACAAGTGGGTGCGGCTCTCGGCTCTCCATATGATTGTGTTGTGACAGGACTTGCATACGCAAACCTCGGGTCCCGACAACAATCACCTGATTGGCATTTGCCCTTTGAAATTATGTGTGATGCTAGTGATTTTTCTTTGGAGCTGTTTTAGGACAAAGGGTTGATAAGAAGTTGAATGTTATACATTATGCTAGCAAAACCCTTGATAGTGCTCAAAAGAATTATGCTACTACTGAGAAGAAATTCTTAGCAGTGGTGTTTGCTTGTGATAAGTTTAGGCAGTATATTGTTGATTCTAAAGTTATTATTCATACTGACCATGCTGACATTAAGTATCTTATGGAGAAGAAGGATGCCAAACCAAGGCTCATCAGATGGGTACTCCTTCTTCAAGAATTTTATTTGCAGATTGTTGATAGGAAAGGAGCAGACAATTCGGTGGCGGATAATCTTTCAAGGATGGAGGATATACTGCATGATCCCATCCCAGTCAACAACAGCTTTCCCGACGAAGAACTAGTTGTGTAAAAGTACAATCTCTCTACGATCCTTGGTCTGCATATTATGCTAATTTTATCGTTGCAAATTTTTTGCCTCCAGGTTTAATATTTCAGCAAAGAAAGAATTTCTTCCACGATTTGAGGCATTACTTTTGGGATGACCCAAATCTTTTTAGATAAGGTCCGAATGGGATCGTGAGAAGATGCATACTGGAACACGAGCAGAAGGACATTCTCAGACAATGCCACGATAGTCCCTATGGAGGACATCATGCCGGTGAGAGGACCGCACATAAGGTTCTCCAATCAGGTTTTTATTGGCCTACTCTCTCTAAGGATGCTAGAAATTATGTTTTATCTTGTGATAAGTGTCAGAGAGTTGGTAATATTAGTAGGAGAAATGAGATGCCTATGAATTACTCTCTAGTGATTGAGCCTTTTGATTGCTGGGGTTTCGATTTTATGAGTCCTTTTCTCCCTCACACAAGTACACTCACATTTTAGTGGTTGTTGATTATGTAACCCAGTGGGTTGAAGAATTCCCCACTGAAAGTGTTGATCACAAGACATCTTTAAAAATGCTCAAGGATGTAATTTTTCCTAGGTTTGGTGTACCAAGATATCTCATGATTGATGGAGGACCACACTTCACACATGGAGCTTTTAGGAAAGCTTTAGCCAAGTACGATGTCAATCATAGAATTGCTTCACCGTACCATCCTCAAACTAGTGGGAAAGTTGAGCCTACCAATAGAGAGATCAACTTGATCCTACAAAAGAAAGTCAACAGTTCTAGAAAGGACTTGTCAAAGAAGTTAGGAGATGCTTTGTGGGCGTATAGAACTGCTTACAAAACCCCATGGGCATGTCTCCCTATAATATGGTCTATGGCAAGGCTTTCCATTTGCCATTAGAGTTAGAACACAAAGTTTTCTGGGTTGTTAGAGAGCTTAATGCTGGCCCAAAATTAGCTGGTGAAAAGTGTCTCATGAACTTGACTTCTCTAGATGAGTGGAGAAGTGAAGATTACGAGAGTGCTAAAATGTTCAAGGAAAAGGTAAAGAAGTGGCATGATAGAAGGATTCTAAAACGTGAATTTAATGTTGGTGATAAAGTTTTGTTGTGTAGATATCATTTCTGGTTTTCTCCAGGTAAACAACTTTCCAGATGGGAAGGGCCATTTCATATCGAGGAATTCTACCACTCAGGTGAAATTAGGATTAACAATTTTGAAGGCACCAAACCTCAAGTTTTGAATGGGCAAAGACTCAAGCATATATTGCAGGAGACCCTGTCAATGTTGATGTGGATTTGATACACACAACAACTCATGAAGAACATGTTGTAGCCCTGTTTCAGACACCTGCAGAAGCAGAATAAGAAAAGGTGCATATTACGGTAAGGAAACATCACGAACATCAATAAAAAGTTCCATATTATGAGTTTTTGCAAAATTAGGAAAATTCCAGGCCTAAGTGGAGCCGGAGAGGAGATCCAGGGGGCCCAGGCGCCCCCTGGCACGGCCTACCCCCTGATCGCGCCGGGAGGCCGCCTGGGCACCCCAGAGTCCGTCTCCGACCCCATTTTGGCATGTTTCCTTCCTTTTTGTGTGGAAATTTTTTCTATATATTTGCTCGGATCGTCCCGGCACTGTATCTCGCGATTTCGTGTGTTTTCTTTTCGAGTTGTTTCTGCCAGGAAATCTTTCAGATAGACCTAGGTGCCATGGCTTCCCCAAGTTCCCCCAAGGAAAAGTTTGTCATCAACGTCATCAACCCTTACCTTCCTGAGGTGAAGAAGCACCCTCAAACTGTTCTGGTGGAGGATGGTGTCCTCCACAGCGAATATCTGAAGGGACCTGTCAAGGAGGGGAGCATCCAGGCCAGACTGGAAGAAGTGGAGCATGAAGTCTTCAAGTACAAGAGGATGGTCGAGCGTGGTGTTGAAGCCAACTTTTACATCAGCAACGATCTGAAAGCACACTACAAGAAGGAGATGAAGGAGATGTGGTCAAGCGTGACTGCATTGGAAGAAAGAGTGATTGAGCTTCAAGGGCAGATTTATGATCTCCAAAACCATAACTGTGAGTATGAACTAAAGTTTCTGTGCATGGGTTTAGGTGCTGAAAGCAGGATCCCGAAGACTGACATCTCATATGAGAATGGAGAACCCCTTCCCTAGAAGCGCTTTGCCAAGGACTATGTGATCAACATGAACAAGAATGAGGAGTGCAATCTCCTTGGGTAATGGAATCCCCTTAGCTTGTTGCGAGCTTGGGGGAGTGCCCGATATCTTTATCATTATCTTTGTCTTTAAGAGTCAAGTAGAGTCGTATCATGTCTAGGGAAGTTATCTTATGAAATAGGTGTTTGAATTGTGGTCTATCACTCCTTGTGGAAAGTTTTGTATACGTGAGTGTGGAGTCGTCTATGATGGAATATTAATGAGAAGTCTATTGGTTCCTTCACTGCACTCGGTATTCTCTCCACGCAATCGACCTTATATGATGAATCTTATGGGAGTATTGACCTTATATCAGGTATGGCTTTGAAAATTTATTTAAATTTTGGCAAACTTATCTTTGGTCATAACAACACGCATGATTTTCTCAAGTAGATACATAGCCAAAACCTTTATGTTATTATGCTTGAAGTTTTATTTTGACAAGGAAGACAACTTGATGTGTTATGCTTACTTTAATGTTCATGCTTTATATTGCTTTGCATCCAAGTCATCATCAATTGTCTGTTCTCTCAAAGCCTTTGCTAGCCAAACTCTGTACTAAGCGGAATTCTGCTTGTGCATCCATACCTTGAAACCACTATCTTCCATATGAGTCCACCATACCTTCCTATTCGTGGTATTTCACTATCACTCCTAAAGTATATAATTCATGTGTTATCTTTAAATGTTCAAAATCTTCTGTTTTCTGCCTCTAGTTTAGCTCATGAGGAAGTAGTAGGTAATTCATGATCTTCTTAAGTTGGACAAGTTTTATACCGGGATTGCATGTCTAATCTGCAAACCCCTAATACAAGGAGGAACTGGCATGAGTGCGCCCAGCTCGTAAGATAATACAACAAACAAACCCTCCTTCACGCTTGGTCTATGAGAAATCAGAAACTTTGCCAGTGATAAACAAAGGAGATTAAGGGGATGTGATTGTCCCCACTTGGGAGGCGTTCCTCGAAACTTGTCCAGCTTGAGAAGTAATTGAGCTATCTATTAGCATTCGTTGACAAATCATGCACCTCCCAAAGCTTTTTTTCATTCTATTTGATTTAAGGATAGAACATGAGTTTTCCCTACTTCCCTAGAGCAGGGCATTTCCTTTACTTTTATGTTGAGTAAGTTCTTCCTACTTCCTTCTATTCTTAAAGAGAACAGACACTTGATGTTGACAAGGATTCATTCATATAATGCTACATTAAGATTTGTCATATCACATCATTGTTGACATTATCATTTGATCAGTAAGTTGTTTGCAAAAGCTTAGGCCAAGAAAACATCTTCCTTTGTGTTAGCATTTTCACTTCCTGACTAATAACATGTTCTTTCAAAATCTTCAAAGTGTTTCATTATCAAGTGAAAGAGCAAAAGTAAAAGTTATTAGTTCTCCTCTGACCAAGTATATGTGACGAGGGGGTGACCCCATGACTCCTACGTATGAGGATACCCGGTGCATATGAAGACAGAAGGGCCGCTGGGAAGCCACGACAGGCCCATGACTGGCCCAACCAAGCACCGACGTAGGAGTCCACGACCAGTATGGAAAGGCACGACTTGGCGTACAAGGCAAGACTAGAACTAGGAAACTATCTTTGTAACCTAGTACGGACTCCCCGAGACCTAGCCTAGTATATAAAGGCTGGGAGGGGAGACGCCCAGATCAATCCAATACGCATCTACTCTCCTGGTCTTGCGAGAACTCGCCTGGCCTCCACTGTAATCGCCCCCTCACGCAATAATATCGAGCAGGAAGTGCTTCTCCTGTTAGCCGACGAGCATCGTCCAACCTGTGCCTTCTCTATGACTAACCCAGGGTCCCTGACCATGGGATTTTCTGGGGCCGATCCCCATCAATTGGCGCCGTCTGTGGGAACTACACAGGTTGGAATCACGATCTCGGCGGTCCCTCCCTCAGCAAATCAAGACTCGAGGACTAGAACCAGATCTAGCCCGCTCGAGAAATTCAAGTTCATCGCAAGCATCTCCATCGACCCGTCAGGATCACTTAGCCTGCAGCTAAATCAAGTCCAGCACCTCGACGAGCGCCAGATCCATCGCCGACGGAAAAGGACTCGATGACCCAGAAGATAAGCGCAAGAACTCTACTCGGGAACCCCACTCGAAGAGTCGTGGCGTGTGGTAGAAGACTCGCCCACCAGTCGACGACCCGCCGCCGCCCGGGCTCCCACCACGCGACAAGATAGCGACTCCGAAACCCAGACCGGAGAATACTACGACCCAGAACGAAGACCAGATGAATTCGCAAATTTCATCCGGAACCAATCACTCAGCGACGGGATAAAGCTTGACCCAAGATTCCACAATCGAACAGAAGACAACTCGCATATTTTCCAAATTTCAAGGAGAAGAAGGCATGCCGGCTCCAGTAAACTCACAGCCAAAGAGCAACTGAAAGGACCTTGCGCGATCCTCTGTTTCGAATACAGTTGGGGACACCTCAAAGGAAGCCACACCCTAGGAGATTGCCGCCTATTCACCGAACTCTCCAACAGCCTCAAGGAGGAAAAGCAGCGCGAAGCCAAGCTCACTCGAAGAAGCACGCAGTCACCAACACCAAGTACAGAAAGGCAATACCCCACGTCCCATGGACGAATCTGCATGATCCAAGAAGGAAGACCCTCAAAAGCAAAACAAGACGCCTACACCATGCAGGCTGAAGCAGCCGAAGGCCCAAACATAGCAGAAATCTACCAACTGTGTGGTGCCGAGACCAGCATCACCTTCTCTCAGAGCGACCACCCACCCGCAGTCCCAAGGCCGGGGCACGCACCCCTGGTCCTCGAAGCCCAGATCAGAGGATACGACATGGACAGAGTCTTCATGGACGGAGGCAGCAGCCTAAACATAATCTTTGCAAGCACCCTACGCAAGATGCTAATCCCACGATCAGTTTGGAAGAAGTCAGGCACAACAATATATGGCGTAGTTACGGGCGAAGCAGCCGCCTCCATCGGAACAATCGAGCTTGATGTAATCTTCGGCAGCAAGCGCAACTTCGCAAAGCAAGTCCTCGAGTTCGAAGTGCTCGACTGGCAGTCGCAGTATCACGCCATACTCGGGCGACCAGCATGGCGGTTCCGCACTATGCATATCTCAAGCTCAAGATGCCAGGCCCCGCAGGAATCATCACGGTCAAAGGAAGCTTCACCAAATCGGACCAGTGCGACCGCGACTTCCACAAAGTCTCCGACACGTTTGGAGCACAACAACAGCTCACAGAAATAGCCATGGTAACGGACAAAAGCATATTTCCGCTGGCAAGACGAAGCAAGACAAAAGAATTCGGCCGTGATTTCAGCGTCGACAACGACACAATCACACACCAAGTCCACCCACCAGACCCAGAGAAGACGGTCGGCGTATATGCCCACCTTCCAGAAGAACAAGCAATCGCCCTCATAACCTTCCTTCGCGAAGAGTGGAAAATTTTCGCCTGGTGCCCAGCCGACATGCCCGGAATACCGCGAGAATTTGCAGAACACGCGCTCCACATTAAGCCTAATACCAAACCAGTAAAGCAGGCGCTGCGACGATTCTCAGAACCCAAGCGCAGAGCAATCGGAGAAGAAGTCAACCGACTACTCGACGCACAGTTCATCAGAGAGACGAAGAAATCAACCTGGATAGCAAACCCAGTCCTAGTCCCTAAAAAGGACACCAAGGTACTGAGGATGTGCGTCGACTATGGGCCTATCAACAAGCACTGCCCAAAAGACCACTTCCCCTGCCGAGAATCGATCAAATAATCGACTCCACAGCAGGATGCGACCTCCTATCCTTCCTCGACGCATACTTAGGATACAATCAGATCAGGATGAAGGAACAAGACGAAGAGCACACCTCGTTCATCACCCCCTAAGGCGTATTCTTCTATCAAACAATGCCCTTTGGCCTAAAAAACGCCGGAGCCACGTACCAGCGGATGATGTAAGCATGCTTGAGAGACGAGATTGGCAGAAACGTCCAGGTCTATGTAGACGACATTGTCATCAAAACCTACAGTGCAAACACGCTACTCGACGACCTCCGCGAAACATTCGCGGCCCTCAACAAATACAGAATCAAGCTCAAGCCAAAAAAGTGTGTGTTCGGCGTCCCAGACGGAAAACTACTCGGGTACATGGTCTCTTCCCGAGAAATCGAAGCAAACCCAGAAAAAGTCCAAGCAATCGCCAAGATGCAAAGGCCAACCAACATCAGAGGCGTGCAGCAGCTCATAGGAAAACTCGCAGCATTGAGCCGTTTCATCAGCCGGCTAGGAGAAATGACCCTACCGTTCTACAAACTGCTGAGGAAAGGAGAAAAATTCGAGTGGACCAAGGAAGCCCGCAATGCATTCGCAAACCTAAAGAAAACCCTCTCAACCCCACCAATCTTGGCGGTGCCTAAAGAACGAGAGAAGTTGTACCTCTACATAGCAGCGCGCAGCAGTGTTGTGAGCACGGTGCTCGTCGTCGAGCGTGCAGAAGAAGGCAAAATCCAGAGCATACAAATATCAATCTAGTACCTCAGCACGCTACTCACAAAGCCACATTAACGGTACCCGCACTACCAGAAGCTCCTGCTCGTCATTATCATGACCTCCAGGAAAGTATCACACTACTTCGACGAACACTGCATCACAATCGTGAGCAGTGCACCACTCGCGGACATCCTCAACAATCTCGGAGCAACCAGTCGGGTAGCCGAGTGGAACATGGAGCTCATCCCGCGAGACCTGCAGTTCAAACACCCACCAGCAATCAAAGCCCAAGTACTCTCAGACTTCCTGGTCGAGTGGGTAGAGGTCCAAACACCAGGTCCCCCAGACCTACCCAACTCCTGGACGATGTATTTCGACGGATCCAAAAGACAGCAAGGAGCCGGAGCAGGCGTTGTACTAGTCTCCCCCAAAGGAACGAAGCTCAAATACATCCTCCAGATCAACTTCAGCAATGCCTCCAACAGTGAAGCGGAATATGAGGCACTACTCCATGGCATGCGCATGGCAAAAACTTGCGGCGCCACTCGTCTCTCGATCTATGGCGACTCCAACCTCATCGTCCAGCAGGCGATGAGAGACTGTAATGCAGTCACAGACAACATGATAGCCTACCAGAAGCTCTATAACACACTAGAGGGAGGATTCGACGGCTGCGAACTCAGCCACATCCCCAGAGCAAATAAAGCAGAAGCCGACGAACTTGCAAACATCGGATCGACTCGAGGACCAATACCGCCAGGCATTTTCCTCGAAAGCATCAACCAGAGATCAATCAAAGCAAAGCCAGCGGAACCCAAGGTAGTCGCAGAGGAATATGACACAAAGGAACCAGCACAGGTGGCAGCAACGAACACAGCCGACGGCACAAGCAGCCAAGCAACAGAACCCGAAGAGCCGGCAGCACTCGAAGGCCCAGCATAGACAAAGCCTTTCCTTCGATTCCTAATCGATGGCACCCTGACGTTGCAAAAGCCCGACGCATTAGTCGACGATTTAAAGCATTCACAGTAATCAACAGACAGCTATATAAGCGCATCATTTCTCAAGACCTCCAAAGGTGTATAGACGAAGAAGACGGCAAAGCCCTACTTCTCGAGATCCACGAAGGCACTTGTGTACATCATGCGAGCAGTCGAGCACTCGTGGCCAAGGCTTTTCGAGCAGGTTTTTACTGGCCGGCCGCTATGAGAAACGCAGAGGATATCGTACTGCATTGCATCGCCTGCCAAAAGTTCGCCAGCAGGCCAAATGCCCCAGCATCGGAACTCAAAACCATACCATTATCATGGCCATTCACCACATGGGGACTCGACATGGTAGGCCCACTCAAGAAATCCTCGAAAGGAGAACGAACACACATACTAGTCGCAGTCGAAAAGTTCACCAAATGGATCGAAGCAGTACCAATCACTAGCTCAACAGCCCTCACAGCAGTTAACTTCATCAAGTCAATCATCTTCAAATTCGGAGTACCACACAACATCATCACAGACAATGGTACAAACTTCACAGCAGCAGAATTCCAAAACTTCTGTCAAGAGCTGGGCATCAAAATCAACTTCGCATCAGTCGCACACCCACAGTCCAATGGCCAAGTGGAGAAAGCAAATGGCCTAGTATGCGGAGGAATAAAGAAACGACTCCTCGCACCACTAGAACAAGTCGCAGGCAACTGGGTAGAGGAACTCCTCGCAGTACTATGGAGCCTGCGCACCACCCCAAACAGCTCAACCCAGTATACACCTTTCTTCTTGGTATATGGGGCAGAAGCAGTACTGCCGCACGACTTAAAATTTGGATCTCCCAGAATCTCAGGGTACGTATTGGAAGAGGCATAAGAAGCACTACAGAACGACAAAGACACCGCAGATGAAGCACGAGACACAGCCATCACAAGATCTGAAGGTTACCAGGACAAACTGCGCACATATAAAAGAAGTCGCCTGCGAACCAGAACGTTCAACAAAGGAGACCTCGTATTACGACTAATACAGGAAAAAGTGCACAAGATTTCCCCGCAATGGGAGGGACCGTTCATCATCTCAGAAGTCATAGGAGGAGGCGCATACAGGTTGAAGAACCCCAAAACCAACGAGGACGTGGGAAATCCATGGAACATAGCAAACTTGCGCCTGTTCTACCCATAGTCCTCTAGGCATTGTCAGAAGACATCGGCAGCAGCACTGATTGGCAACTCATGTAAAGCTCGAAGAAATAAAATAATGCTGCCCAAACACTTTACTCAAAAGCACTCGGGGGCTCGAGCATAAACTCCCCCCGAGAGACGCTATCCTCGCTCATGCGACTATACATAAAAGAACTCGGGGGTTCGAGCATAAACTCCCCCCGAGAGACCCTATCCTCGCTCATGCGACTATACTTAAAAGCACTCAGGGGCTCGAGCATAAACTCCCCCCGAGAGACGCTATCCTCGCTCATGCGACTATACTTAAAAGCACTCGAGGGCTCGAGCATAAACTCCCCCCGAGAGACGCTATCCTTGCTCATGCGACTATACTTAAAAGCACTCGGGGGCTCGAGCATAAACTCCCCCCGAGAGACGCTATCCTCGCTCATGCGACTATACTTAAAAGCACTCGGGGGCTCGAGCATAAACTCCCCCCGAGAGACGCTATCTTCGCTCATGCGACTATACTTAAAAAGCACTCGGGGGCTCGAGCATAAACTACCCCCGAGAGACGCTATCTTCGCTCATGCGACTATACTTAAAAAACACTCGTGGGCTCGAGCATAAAACTCCCCCCGAGAAACGCAAGTTCATCTGCAAACACCGAAAAAAGAATCATATCAAAAAACGCAAAGTTCTTTAGTCTTGACCTGATCGCAAGCGATCACCTAAAGACTCGGGTATACTCCCATCGGGAGCGCTGACGCGCATGATACAGAGTGGCAACTCTCCTCGTTGGTTACCCCAAGTGGAAGGTGAGATGCAGTGTAGCAGCAAGTTTCCCTTAGCAAAGATGCTAAGGTTGAGTATCGAACCAGTAGGACTCCAAGAGATACAAGTAGGTGTCACGGCGCTTGACGTGGACCTGCACACAGATACAAATAACTTTGCTCCCAACGAGTACAGAGGAGTTGTCAATTCCTCCGGCCTTGCTGTTTACAAAGGATCAACGCAAGAAATAAAAGTGGAACTGAAAGTAAACTAAGGGTGTAAACAATAATGTGAAGATGGACCGGGGTCCCGTGATTTTCACTAGTGATGTCTCTCTCCCAAAAGACGATAAAAGTGCTAGTGAGGTAAACAAATCACAGCTGGGCAATTGACAGGATTATGAAGGCACCGCAATGCTAACTATGCTGCAAAGAAAGGAAGGGCTCAAAAGCAATGGGCAGTACGCCAAGGTAAGTAGACCGAAATCCAACTGCATCTACTACGAATCATCCACCTTGAGATATCTATCCAGAACATCTCGCTGGTATTAGGTTGTGAATCCCACCCAAAGTGTAAACTCAAAGCAACAGACAACTTCATTAAAAGAACTTTGCGTAAAGTAAACAATCCTTGCACCCGCGGGTACAAGCACTGTTGTTTTATCCCTGGTGGCAACAGTGCATCCCCTAGTCTCATGTTTCTGTCACTCAAGCTAGACATCAGGGGGTTGAACCCACAATCAAGCATAACGCTCCCTCTTGGAGTTGCAAGCAAACTACTTGGCCAAATCAAAATATTGCAACGGAGAACATACAAGAATTTACTCAAGAACAAAATATAAAAGAGAAGAACCAAATATATTACTCATCACAATATGAACATAGTCTCATAATCCATCAGATCCCAGCAAACTCAGCATAGCAACAGCAGAAATTACAAAAGTGCCTCGATCATGTGAGGCAGCTCACGAGGTCTCGAAAGTGGAAGCACAAAGAGGGGAGAGGTACATCACATAGCTACTGGTCATGGACCCATGGTCCAAGGGGGACTACTCACGGCACATCCGGGAGGCGTCCATGGCTATGGATGGTCTCCCGGAGGGGGTTCCTCCTCCCGGCAGGATGCCGGGGCAGCTTCTCCAGGAAGCCCCGATCTTGAAACGGCGGCGGCGGCGGTACAGAAGCGAGTTCACGGAAAAGAGATCGATATTAGGGGTTTCCACCCCGAGGGCTAAATATAGGCGGAGGGGTGTCAAGGGGACCCACCAGGCAGCCAGGAGGCCTCCTAGCGCGGCCCTAGGCCGCACCAGGGACCCTCCTGATCTCCTGGTGGTGGCCCCCCTCCCCTACCTTGGTGATTCCGGAAGCTTCCGGGTCGCTGATTTTTTATCTGATTTTTCCGGATTTTTTGGAGCACTTTTAATGGCCGGAAAACCTGAAATACAAAAACAGCAGAAAACATCAACTGGCAGCTGGGTGCACTGGGTTAATAGATTAGTCCAAATATGCTCAAAAGTGTATGAAAGTTCAAGCAAAACATGGCAAAGTCACACAAAACATTCATGGAGCAAGCAGAAATTATAGATACGTTTGGGACGTATCAACATCCCCAAGCTTAATTTCTGCTCTTCCTCGAGTAGGTAAATGATAACAAGTGTAATTTTTGTGGTGACATGCCACACAACCATATAAGGACCTTTAAGTAAAGCAATTAAAGCATGCAATTCAATTCAAGTCTTAACAAGCAAGAGTCTATATTAGCATTGACACAAGCAACAAAAGAATAAAAGGTGCAAGAGCTCTCGCTGTCCGTGACTCGAATGTCTCCAGATGGTGTTTGCGTGCAAGGAGGGGACAGGGAAAAAGAGAGAAAAAAGGTTGTTGAGAACAACTATCTACTAAAGTTTCACACTTGGTCTCCTTTGGATTCTTATCTTGACTCGTCCCCAGACCACTAGCCAGGTACAAGTCAAACTTCTCCACTCCCTTTCGATATTTTGAGCACTCATGCAATGGATGAGCGTGAGCAAGAAAGTTGACACCTAAAAGGCGAAACAGAAAGAAGGTGGAGGAGGAAGACAAAAAGGTGTGAAAGGCTCACATCAATGAGGACAATCATAGGCGAGAGAAGGCCATATGATAGATATGATGTGAGGAATAGGGATTTCCATGCAATGGATGGACATGTGAGCTAAAAGCTCTCCAAGGGAACTAGTGGGGGTGCATCTAACTTGCTTGCTCAAGAAGACCTAGAGCTCGTTTGAGGAGGCTCATCATTGGAATATACAAGCCAAGTTCTATAGTGTGAAGGTCCCCACATAGCTATATGCATGATGATGATTGGAGTATGTACCAACTTTTCCGTCAAGCAGACAGAATCTGTTTCTGGACAGTATGTACCAACTTTTGACCTTTCTTACAATCTGAGGCTAATCTTCGCACAAAGCTTGAAAAGTAAAGATACAATGATGTTGCTACAGTAGTAACAATCATCAAGACCACTAAGAAGAGGGATATGGGAATACGAGAGAAAAATATATTTGTTGAGAACTCAATCTAGAAAATGTTTCACACTTGGTCTTCTTTGTAATCTTATCTTGACTCGTCCCCAGACCACTAGCCAGGTACAAGTCAATTTGATCCACTCCTTTTCGATATTTCGAGAACTCATGCAATGGATGAGCGTGAGCACAAGAGTTGACACTTAGGATGGCAAAGAGAGACATATGGTGGAGGAGGAAGACAAAAAGGATGAGAAAGGCTCACATCAATGAGGAAAATCATAGGCAAGAGATTCCAAATGATAGATATGATGTGAGGAGTAGGGATTGCCATGCAACGGATGCACATACGAGCTAAGAACCTCTCCAAACGAACTAGTGGGGGTGCATCTAACTTGCTCGCTAATGAAGACCTAGAGCTCGTTTGAGGAGGCTCATCATTGGAATATACAAGCCAAGTTCTATAGTGTGAAGGTCCCCACATAGCTATATGCATGATGATGATTGGAGTACAAGGGATAGAGGATGAAGTACTAGTGTGGATCTATCAAAAGGAATAGTAGTGTGCCCCCTTCTCTCTTTTTATTTTTCTTTTTCTCTTTTTTCTATTTTTTGTAGTTTTTTGGTGGCCTCAATGGCTCTTTCTATTTAACTCTCATTTGTCCTCTTTGGGATCTTTTGATTTCGTCCTCTTTGGGATCTTTTCCTCACTTTAGGGGCAACACTCTATATTTTACAAGAATATAGGAGATGTTTCACACTTTACAAAGGTACTCACGTAAAGAAGATACAACTATCATGATGCAAATGTATGCCTCTGCCAGGATAGCAGGATATGCAATGATACTAGGGCGTCATGTAGCAATGATTAGGGAAAGGCCCAACTAGCATGCGGCTCATCGATCAAGCAAATAGCATGTATGACATGAGGATCAAGTCATGAGAAGGTGGATGTTGCATGGCAATGTATCTCGGAAAGGCTATGGAAATGCCTTGTAGGTAGGTATGGTGGCTGTTTTGAGGAAAGATATAAGGAGGCTTATGATGACAGAGCGTATCGTGCCAAGGGTTTGGATGCACTGGCCAAGTATGCGCCAACTCTCAAGGTGAGAAAGGGCAATGCACGGTACTGAAGAGGCTAGAAAAAGTATAGGTGGGTGGAAGTATCAACTTTCGAATACTCACATTAGTCTGAAGAACTCATGCACTTATTATCGGTAACTCTCAATCTAATCAGGAGGTTCACAAAGAGACAAGTACCCCGAGGAGGAGTGTATATGGGTTTGGTTATCCTTGCGCACCCTCAACTCATGGTACGTGAGTGTACTCTAATATTCGAACCCTCGAGAGGTTAGTGATCCATCTAGTAGCTAGAGTTCTCAACAGTGGTTTTTCGTTTTCGAAAAACACACGGATTGCCCAAAATACGACATCTATCACTAATAGGCTCGAGCTCTTGACACCAAAAGTTCAAACATTACTCTAGTCAATACGTCAAAACTATTACAAGTTACTACTACAAAGAGAATAGCAACTTCAACTACCTACTTCTAGTCAAGACACAAAACTCAGTGCAACAGGCAAACTCTCTAACAAGATAAAACATGCAACCTATATAAAGTTCAACCTAAAACAAAAAAAAGCTCTAGAAAAACTAAAGCACTACAACTAAACACAGCAGCAGCTAAGAAAAGAAAAAGAACAACTCACAGCTAAAAGAATAAGCATGCAAATCCTATGAGGAGTTCTAGTTCAAGCGGAGCGTGTATCTCTCCCACACAAAAGAGTAAGCTGGGGTATAACTTGTTACTGCAGAAAACAAAGCAAAAACAAACCTAGAAAAGTAAAGAGTGAGACGCTCCAAGCATAGCACACAACGCATGAAGTGATAAAAATATAGTGCAACGAGGGACGAACTGATAATTGTTGATGAACAAGGGGATGCATGGGGTCATCCCCAAGCTTAGACGCTTGAGTCTCCTTGAATATTTATGGGGGGTGCACATGGGCATCCCCAAGATTGAGCGTTTGACACTCCAAGATCTTCTCTCATCATCTTCCATCGCGCACTTGAAAACTCCCTTCATACATAACTCATTGTAGACTGATTAGAGGGGTTAGTGCCCTACTAAAATAATTTTCCTCTACTGCAAATAAAAATTTCCAGGAAGAGCTACTATTTATCTTGCCTGCCCAAAAGATTTTGCAAAGAAAAAGCAAGCTTAAGGATTGCAAAACTGCGAAAAGAAAAACCGGGGCAGAAGCTGAGAAAAACAGAACAGCAGAGAGAAAAGAATTTTTTTCGAGGTACTTCTACAACTCAAATCAAAAAACTCTGAACAGACGCCTTAAAGGTAATTGTATGGAGCATGTTGTCAAAAAAATTCAGATCAAAAAGATGATCTGGTGATTTATCCCGAATTTTTCCGTCAAGCAGACAGAATCTGTTTCTGGACAGTATGTACCAACTTTTGACCTTTCTTACAATCTGAGGCTAATCTTCGCACAAAGCTTGAAAAGTAAAGATACAATGATGTTGCGACAGTAGTAACAATCATCAAGACCACTAAGAACAGAAGAAAAGCAAAAAGAAAAACCTAAATTCGTTGCGGGCTGCCTCCCGAAAGCGCTTCTTTAGAGCCATTAGCTAGGCTTAAAGCAGGAGATGAAGTCTTTTCAAGAGAATAACTAGCCCGTGTGACAGACTCAAAAGGTAACTTAATATTTTTCCTATGGAAATATTCCATCCCTTTCTTGAGAGGGAATTGGAATTTGATATTCCCCTCTTTCATGTCAATAACAGCACCAACTGTGCGAAGAAAAGGACGTCCAAAAATAATTGGACAAGAGGGCTCACACTCAATGTCCATAATAGTGAAATCAACGGGAACATATTTGTCATTGACAATGATAAGAACATCATAGATCTTCCCCAAAGGCTTCTTTATGGAAGAATCAACAAGACGAACACCAAAAGAACAGGGATCAAAAGTTTTCATGTCGGGACCCGGGGTTGGCGTATGTAATTCCAGTCACAACTCAATCACGTGGAGAGCCAAGAGCCGTAACCACTTGTCTAAGCAGACAAGGCCAAGCACAGAACACTCTCGGAAAGCTTCGTACGTGAGGGGTGTAAGGCCCGATATGCGGGATGTTTCCATCCAGATCCGGGGACGAAGCACATATCGGTCCCACCGCGACATATGACATAGCCATATGCCCCGGATTTCCAACCTGATATCACAACATTACAGATACAAGGATACAACATCTCATACAATCGGCATACAACTGCCTCAAATACAATACAGCAGCGGAAGGTACATGGCTGAGTACAGACTACAATGAAATGCCTACTGGCAAAGAGAAAAACATCGATCCCCATAACCACACGGGTCCAGGCCCTCCGCCGGGATCCGCCTAACTAGTTGTCGTCGAGTCTCCACGTGAAACGTCGATCACCATACCTGTTGTCGATCAAGAACCCTGAAAAGAGTTTGGGGGTAGTATCATGAGTACAGAGGTACTCAGCATCCAATTGTAGTGGTCATCTGACCCAGCAAGGACTTCATCACTCGTCATTCTAGGACAACTAGTAGTTTACGGTAAGGAAGGGGTAAGTGGTGAGGTTGCTGCCGCACTAGCATTTATGAAGTGGCTAACGATCTAGAGAGTAAGATAAGAAGCCAAGCATTCGATGAGGAATCGCCTCCAACAAGTCTTGCTATCAACTACTTACGCAAGCATAACACCTATCCTATCCTTGTCCTCCTCTTCGCATCCCTACGAAGAAGAAGCAGTCAAGGCACACACACGTTGAACAAAAAGAAGCCATCAGGAGATCAAGAGGAAGAACAATAGTCCAAGCGACTATCAAAAGAAGCATTCTCACTGAAATAGTGGGGATACTAGGCAAAAGGAATGAAGTCAACGAACGACCAAGATGTTTACCCAGAGTCGGTAAAACTAAAGGTACTACAGGATTTCCCAAATCTGAGATCGGAATCGAGACAATACACTGCAAGCAAGGCATTGTAACGGTTCCGAAACTCCACACCTCGAGATCCTAAAGTTTGAAAAGGGATAAGGCGAGAATTAAAACACTTACGTCACTTGTAAGGCCCGATATGCGGTACTGTTCACGATCTGGATGTTTCCATCCAGATCCGGGGACGAAGCACATATCGGTCCCACCGCGACATATGACGAAGTCATATGCCCCGGATTTCCAACATGATATCACAACATTACAGATACAAGGATACAACATCTCATACAATCGGCATACAACTGCCTCAAATACAATACAACAGCGGAAGGTACATGTCTGAGTACAGACTACAATCAAATGCCTAGTGGCAAAGAGAAAACATCGATCCCCATAACCACACGGGTCCAGGCCCTCCGCCGGGATCCGCCTAACTAGTCGTCGTCGAGTCTCCACGTGAAACGTCGATCACCATACCGGTTGTCGATCAAGAACCCTGAAAAGAGTTTGGGGTAGTAACATGAGTACAGAGGTACTCAGCATCAAACTATAGTGGTCATCTGACCCAGCAAGGACTTCATCACTCGTCATTCTAGGACAACTAGTAGTTTACGGTAAGGAAGGGGTAAGTGGTGAGGTTGCTGCCGCACTAGCATTTATAAGGTGTCTAACGATCTAGAGAGTAAGATAAGGAGCCAAGCATTCGATGAGTAATCGCCTCCAAAAAGTCTTGCTATCAACTACTTACGCAATCATAACACCTATCCTATCCTTGTCCTCCTCTTCGCATCCCGACGAAGAAGAAGTAGTCAAGGCACACACACACGCATGTTGATCAAGTTATATTAAGATTATCTCAGTTGTTGTTGTCTATGAATAAGGAGTAGGTCTCAAGTCGTCCATAACCGTGGACACGGCTTCTCGAAAAGATTTAACCCTGCATGGGTGTACCAACTTCCCATTACAAGGCTCCGCACGCACATCTCTCTCAGTTGCTACCCATCATAGGCAACCATTTTATGATTTAGTTCCAAGAGATCCGAAACGACAAGTCCCTCTAGCTAACAACGAACAAATCCGGGTGGCCCCCGGTGAGTCGACACCCAACTCAAAATCCGGTCGCGCTCTCGAATCGACCTCTACCGTCTGGATGAGGTCGGATAGGTTGCCCAAACAGATGTGGACAACCCCCTAGCTCCCTGGGGTGGACCAACAAGAGAAACCATGTCTCCGCTGGCCCGGGTTGTTTGAAAACTACTGGCGTACGACCAGCACACACACGGTTTCAAAAGGTAAAATCAGCTTGGGCCACCACTAGAAATGCTTGAAGCTAGATAGGTAAGAAAAGGGGACCCCAAAAAATCCCACACGCGGTTAGGCACGCTCAGTCTTAAAACCAATACCCGGAACTCGGATCCTAGGTGACTCGAATGGAACAAAGCGTCGGGGCGGGACAGCCTAGACCTTCCATCCTTCGTCAAATATAGTCAACATTATAATAATCATATCATCAACAACAATATAATAATGTGATATCCCAAAACCAAGGAGTAACAGGGTAACATCGTAGCATCCTAAGCATGCATACTAAGCAGGGGCTGAGCAACGAGCAATAGTATCATAGCAGTACAAGGTTTGCTGGGAGGGGACATGGTTGTATCGGTTTAAAAGAGGCTGTAAACATGTGGTAGGATCAAACATCGAACCTAACCTAGACTAGCATGCAAACTGCTGGTTGAAATAGAATGGATCATAAGTAATGTATAGTCCTTGCCTGTTGATAAGTCGGGTTCCGAAGGTGTAGTTGATCGCAAGCTCGCATCGTCTCCGAGAGGTACCCGCGGAAGCACACAAGACGATAAAGACTGGAAAGCAATCAACGAGCAAGCACTCTATTACTATGGGGCAACGCAAGATCAAGAATACATCACACGACACGGCAACGCGATACGGATCTATCGTCAAGAACGGTTACTAACAGTTTAAGTGGGGTATCGGTCACACACGACGAATACCGCACGTTTACGGTGGTTCAAGTTGCTTAGCTACAGATGATCAACCAACGGTTATTAACATGGAATCTCAAGCAAGCATGGCATAGCACACAAACATGGCAAAGGTGAAGCACAAAGTAGACTATCTACGCTAGACAATTTAAATGAGGCACAATCCTAAACATGGCATAACACTAAGTGTCGCACGATGATTAAAACATTTGGTATTGTTCTGTCCTAAACCATATTTTAGGTTGGTTAGCAACAGCAAACAATAGCATAAACACAAAGTACACGAAAAACTAGTCAAGTTACATATAAAGAACACCCCAAACGGAGTTGCGGATAAAAAAGATATAAGCAAAACAAGTTACGGGCACAATCTGCCAACATCACGAAGCACACTTTAGAGCAATGCACAAGCAGGATAATCAATGCAAACATGCTCACAAATGATATGGAACTAAAGTAGACATGACATGGAAGGCATGGCAAAAAGAATCATGCAAAAAGGCATCATAGATCAAAAGATAGTAAGCATGCAACATGGCATCGGAACGTTACAGACTTAGAGAAAAACAGAAGTGGCTGTCAAAAACAGCAGCATAGCAACTTTGGAGCTAAATATCTATATGACCAGCAAGCATATCATGACAATGCAATACATGTAATGAAAGTAGACATGATGCTTAACAATATGCAATTGAAATCACTCAATTCCAATAAACGGTCACGACACACTCGTCGACTGAAGTTGCAACAAAATAACAGTTTTCAGCACAGCAACACATTAACAGGAAATACTAGCAATTAACGGCCTGATGCCCACTTCAACGCAGAATTAAACTATATAGACGGCCTCCAACAGAAAAACTTTCTACATACGGACGCTAGAGCACGCAAAACTGAGCAACTTTCATTTTGGGGGCACGTTCATCGGAGCTACGGATCAACGGGTAAACGCATTACAAAACGGGATCAGCAGCAATAAAATAAGGACTTAGAAAAAAAATAGGGGTTAGCCAGGAAAAAAAACAACAAAAAAAAGAAAAAAGGGCCTCACCCCTGATGGGCTCGGCCCAACTCGCGTGGAGGCTGGACTGGGCCACTGGGCCGCGCGTGCTGGAGGCCGATGGCTGGGCCTTGCTGCCGGATCTGGCCCGCCTGGCCTGGCGCGGTCAACTGGGCAGCGGCTCGGCTCCTCCTGAGCAGAGGTTGTGCACGGCGAGGAAGGGGAGGCCAGGAGGGAGCGCGCGACGGGGCGGACCAGGAGGAGGAAGTGTGGCGGAGCGGCTCCCGTCCAGCGCGAAGGAGCCCCGGTGGCGGCGGCGCTCGAGCTCGCGGCTCGGCCTTCCATGGCGTGGCCGCACCGGTGCCTGCAGGGAGAGGGACAGAGGGGGTGAGGAGGGAAAGTAGATCAGGGAGAGGAAGGGCGCGAGGAGAGGGAGACAGCGGCGACGGGGTGGTGCGGCGGCCGGCCGGCGGCTCGCCGGCGCGCGGGCGGCTCGGAGGAGCTCCTCGGTGAGGCAGCGGCCCTCGGATGGGCTCGGGCACGCCTGGCGGCGGCCCTGCGGGGCCCGGGCGCCCTGGCTCCGGCTGGGAGAGGCTGGAGAGCTACGTGGCGGCTTCTCAGCCCCAGATCTGAAGATCTGACGGCTGGGAGCTCCTGGGGGCTAGGGTTTCGGTTTGGGAGAGGGATTTGGGCAGATTTGGGGATTTTGTGAGCGGGTGGCTGCAATTTTCCATTAGGGTAAACCCTAATTGGTTGGTTTGGGAGGTGGGGTCATTATATAGGCAGGTTGGCTGGCCTGTTTACGCAAATGCCCCCGGTACCCCTCTCGTGCGTCCGGTGATCGCGTTCGTGACCGCCGAGACTCCGTACGGACTCCGATTCCGACGAAATCTCGAACCACGTGCTCAGCGCGTCGAGCCCGTTGATCGTACCTCACTGCGGTGACATTCCGACAACATTTTTCGGCGCCCCATAAAATAATCCGTTTATTAAATAAACTGGGTTTTTTGTTTCGTTGGCTGCGGCTGGTCTCGTGCGGTTTTCGCGACGGTGATCGGGTGAAACCCGGTGTCGCAAAGGTCGAGTGTCAGGGTGGCAAGGGTCGGTCTTCGTCTGGTACGAGATACGAGGGGAGAAAATAATCGTCGATCGATAAATCGGGGATGCAAACACCGCAAACAAATCAGACAATCGAACAATTCACACCGAAAACAAAATTTTTAATATTTGTGAAAACTGGGCTGTTACAAGGGGCATCCCATCCAGGCCGGATGATCAACTGCGATGGGTCCTCATCGCCCGATCACAAGTCTAAATGATTATGGGTGGTGAAATCCCATACTCATAGACAAGTCGCCTCAACCATGTTATCGATTGAATCATAACCCTTACATAAACAGACTCCAACCCGATCACTTAGTCGGGGTCTAGGGCGAGCTCGATCATACAACAAAGTGTGCACGTGACAGAGTCACGGGCAATCGCATCGCGATGCCCCAAGTTGTGCACATCTAAGGGCCACTTGGTGTATAAAATACCACCAGCCAGATCACTACTAAGGTCTTGAAAACCCATACTAAGACATGCATGTTATAAACATACACGCAGAACACATGCCTAGTATGAACAGCAGGTATCATCACGTAACTCTACAAAGTACTTCTTTATTGACTTACACATAGAGCATACAAAGATCACATGTCTGTGATCGTCATTACATCATACAACGGAAGCAAATTAGGTCTGAGTACAGACAAGTTTAACAAATGGCTTAGAGAAGCCTTGTAAACATACATGCCCTTCCACGAGGGACCAGACTGATGTCTGGAACTATACTAGCTTAGTCAACGTCGAGCTCCAGGAAGGTGACTCCATCGGGGTCTGGGTTCTCATCTAAAACATAGATTAAGCAAACGTGAGTACAAAGTCGTACTCAGCAAGACTTACATCAGAACTATACTACTTATGCTCACGTATCAAGGTAAAGGGAGGTGGGGTTCAACATGCAGAAGTGTCAGCTTTGACTTGGCTGGTCCTGAACTACGAGTACCAGACTTGAGGTAAGAAGTGTACACGAGTCCACTACCAAGTCTCCAACCAATACACCACTATGGATACTTCCTCGACTTCCCCACGAGGAAGCACACCATAGCACTCACGCTTATCTTGCGAGTTTTAGAAGTATACATTCAAGTTGTCTAATAATCAAGCACAGCTTTGCAAGTAGTCCATTACCACGGACGCGGCTATTCGAATAGTTTTGTTAACCCTGCAGGGGTGTACCGCTACACACACATGACCATCAGTTACTGCCAGGTCTCGTCTTTCAAGGGGTGTCGGCGAGGATGTTCACCACAACACTTCGCCCACAGCTCCGTTCTAGTCCAAGGAGTCAATTGTCTGAGTTCCAAACCTAACTGGAGTTCCGGCCGAGCTTCCAGCCAGGACTCAAACCATGTAGGCACGACTGATAAGCCCACCTCGACGGATGGTTCTCCGCTTGACAAGCCATGTTCTAAAAGCCCTACCATGAATGCCACATTTCATTTCATTTATCTTTCTATGCATATGCCGAATGGAAATCCCGAACTAGGTGTGACTCCTGGACTTGGATCGGGGTGAGTTACTAGGTCGAGAGGGGTCAGTGAGCCCAATGTGTGGTTGTACTCTTTCTCTCGGATTACCATACAAGAACTCGGGCTTAAGGCAGTGTTCAACGAGACAACCCACTGTGTACTCCTACACAGCCTCTCATCGTTCACCTTGTATTAGGGTAGATTCACCAACACAGTTTCACTTTCATCAACACCATGTTCACTATCATCCCGACTCACATCAAAAGTATCCTCATTGTAAACTCTAACCATGCAATAAGCAGTAACAGTTGCAGGGGCCACAAGATATCAATCAACTCCTATGTCAGCTAGGATTGTGGTTTGCTTACTACTGTGACAAGATGATAGGTCATGCGTCGGATATGGGTTCAACTATGCGATAGAATCGATAACAAGGTGATCTCCTAAACATGCATAAGCGAGACAGAGAGGGAAGTGGGATTTTATAGACATGATCAATGGGGTTTGCTTGCCTTGCTGACGATACACGGGTCTAAACGGTGGTCTTCTTCTTCGGGGGTGATCACCGTCTCAGAGGCACTGTTACCGGCACAAACATCAACAAAGGGGGGGCAACATTGAATGTAAATGCACAAGCACATTCTTATGTTGTCACATGATGTGAATGCTACTGGTTTGTAGCAAATTCATCTTAATTGAAGTGTATTGCATTTGGAATGCAAATTCAAACTTCAAATTCAAATTCAAATTATACCATATGCATGTTTGCTACTGTTCACCCATTTTAAAATGGTCAAACATAGAAACAAGTTGCATATTCATAATCCTTGCATTTTTCTGATAACTTTTCATATATTATATGTTTAATTTGGAGTTAATATGAATTTTCTATGATTTTTCAAAGTTTAAATGATTTTTCTGCAATTTCTGGATTTTCTTTAATTCTGTTAATCCCTTTTCTTTTTATTGCGTCGGGTGACGTGGGGGTGACGTCACAGGGCTCTGGCCAGTGGGGCCCTGAGGTCAGTGAGAGGGGGGTTAAAACCCTATTAGTTATATACTAACAGTGGTTAGTTAAGGCTGGGGCCCACTGTCAGCGAGTGCATTAGGGGGATTAGGGGGATTAACCCCTAATCTAAACCGCCCACCGGCGGTTAACCGGCGGCGACCACAGTGCACGGCGGAGGGCTCGCCGGAGTTGGTTCCGGCCACCAGGGGCCTTGCGGAGGGCACCAAATGGTAGCCCGCAGCCTCGTGTGTTCACTGGGGCACGCCAATGCCCACGGGAAGGCCGAGGAACTCGTTGGCGTCGAGCTCCGCGGATGCCGGAGCTCGGGTACGACGGCGCTGCGCTACGGGCACGGGGAGGAGCGGGCTTTAGGGGGAAAACATTCGTGATCTCACCCTGATCTCGTAGGTGTCGACGGAGAGGGATGGGAGGGCGCGGTGACGAAGAATTTGACGGCAAGCTCGTGCGGGTCCGGCGAGTCGTCGACGTCGAATACGGCGACTCGGGGCCGTCTAGGCTTCTGATCTGCTGCATCTCGACGAAGAGGAGGGCGCTGGTGATGCTGGACACGCTTGCGCGGAGTCTGGCGGCCGTTGGCCACGCGGGCGCGGCGGTGGTGCTCTCCTGTGCGCTCGGCCGTGACGAAATCGGCGAGGGGGAGAGAGCTAGAGGGAGCCAGAGGAGGGGTTTAAATACATTTTTCAAATATATCTAACTCCCATCGGGAGCGTATCCACCCATGAGAGTTTCAGGTGCTCCCTCACCCAGAAGTAAAAACGTGCTCGAGTGATTACTCGCACCCATGAGAGTATCGGGTGCTCCCTCACCTAGAAGTAAAAAACGTGCTCGAGTGATTACTCGCACCCATGAGAGTATCGGGTGCTCCCTCACCTAGAAGTAAAAACGTGCTCGAGTAATTACTCGCACCCATGAGAGTTTCGGGTGCTCCCTCACCATGACAGAAGATAAGCACACCTGCACTCGCCAGATCGAGCGGTCCCAGAGTATCGGGTGCTCCCTCACCCCGAGAGCAAAAGCGATACTCGAGTGATTACTCGCAAAACTCTATGTACCCGAGAACTCGACGACCTCCCGAGAAAGTACTCCTCTACATTACTCCTCGCCTGAGCACTCGGCACAGCTCCGCGAGTGACCGCTAAAACAGCTCACTTGATTGTTTATTCCAAGTGGGTGCATTATCTACTAGGCTCCGCGCCTCAATAAAAATACATATTCCTGGAACACGATACACTGTGCCCAGATGCCACGCAAGCTTAGCGTGTAGGTAAGACCCCGCTGCGCAGATCGGCCGGGCTGGGACTTGCCGCAAAGCGATTTCACTCCCAACCTTTTCCATGCGCTTGCATGATAGAAAAAGTCGGGCGGACGAGCCTAGGCTATGAACTTTACTGGCGGCAATTGATCACTATAAGACCTGCAGCGGCATGACTTTTGCTAGACACCAGTGTTCCAAGCTCATGTCGAGGGACGTGGGTTTGATTGGGCTACTGTGGTTTTTTCCACTAGCGCAATTCACCAAGGCTCGACCAGTCGACTCCTTGGGCCCTTTCAGCTTAGCTACCCTCGAAACAGGTTTTGTCATGGCCCCAGACTGCCAGCGACCCGCGGTTGAACCGTGCATACATAAAAATGACGCAAGTATGGACTCGAGTCCCTGCGCGACTCTTCGAGCCCCCCAGGCACTCGGGGGCTACTGACGAGGGGGTGACCCCACGACTCCTATGGATGGGCCTACCCGGTGTACCCAAAGACAGAAGGCCCACAGAGATGCCGCCTGGGCCCAGCCTTGGCCCACTAGTGGCACCGACGTAGGAGTCTGTGACTCATAAGGAAGGTGCAAACTTGCCGTACAAAACAAGATCGGGGTTAGGAAACCTCATCTGTAATCTAGGACGGACTCATTGAGACCTAGCCTGGTATATAAAGGCTAGGAGGGGAGACGTCAAAATCAAGCAATACACAATCTGTAACCCTAGCCTTGTGCGCACCAGCCTTGGCTCCCCTGTAATCGCCATCTCCAATCAATAACATCGAGCAGGAATGTATCCTCTTGTTAGCCGACGAGCTATCGTCCAACCTGTGCCTCTCATGACTAACCCAGGGTCCCTAACCATGGGATTTTCCGGGGTACATCCCCGTCACTTGGAGAACCAGGAACCATACCAAAGAAAATATACCAAAGAGTGGAGCATGGCAATCGCAAGAGCGACGAGCCAGAAAGCAGCAAGCATCAGATCCCAGGCATGGTGAAAGAGGACCATCACATAGAAAAGATCTACCTTTCCAAGGAAGCAATCGCCAGAATAAGGGACGCAGTGAAGCGCAGCAAACTACTCCCGAAGAACGCAACACGAGACGAGCTCAGAGCATACAACAAGCTGGCGAGTGACGCCACCAACAGAGCAAGACAGCAACGCTTAGAACTAGAGAAGCAAGGAAAGACTGCCATCGACTCAAGGAGCAACCGCAGATCACCTCCCAGAAGCGACTCCTCCAACTACGACTCCCTCATCCGAGCCAGATCCAGATTCAGCAATCTGAAACGCACGGACAAGAAGAAGGTGGCCCGCAAGCTAGATGACGAATTCAAGCTAGAAGAGGACGACGACGAGGAAGAACAACTCACGCCAGACGAAGCCCTTTTCACTGCCCAAGAGTACCTATCTCGTGCCCAGAAAAGCAAGAAAGGCAGCTTAGATCACAACACGACGATGGCACTCAAAATAATGAAAGACGCCATCTCAGCCCCCAAAAGAGCATGCGCAAGATGGGCTCCCCGCGAGCAGACCCCGGACAGGGACCTCAGTTCACCCGACGACGATAGTAGTGACGACTGGCGCAAGCGCCCAAACAAAAACAAGAACCACGACAGCGACGACAACAGCAACAGACGCAACAGCAATCGGCGAGACGCACGCGACGACATAACACAAAGCAAAGTCAACCGTGGAAGACGAAGGAGGGCAGCCCGCGAAGAGTACTCGGATGAGTAAGCTTCCGACGAGAACGTAGAACCATGCGGAGCACTGTGCTTCACACGATCCATACGAAAAACAAGGATGCCGAAAGGTTTCAAGCTAAACTCCACAACACACAAGTACGACGGGCTGGAAGAACCAGAATCATGGCTCGATGACTACCTAACGGCCGTAAAATTCCAGCGCGGAACCAATGTCACCGCAATGCAGTATATACAACTCATGCTCGAGAGCTCAGCACGACACTGGCTGAAGAACCTACCACGAGGATCAATCGACTCCTGGAGGCAGTTCCGCAGTGCCTTCATCGAGAACTTCAAGTCCGCCTACAAACGACCGGCATCACTCGAGGAGCTGAGAGCCTGCAAACAAGGATCCAGAGAATCCCTGCGAGTATACATCCAGCGGTGGACCATACTCAAAAACTCATCCGAGGACATATCAGACGAAAGCGCTATCGACGCATGCAGGAGTGGCTTGCAACCCATCGACTTCAAGGAGCAGCTCGGGCAGATGAAAGTCCGAACACTCGCACGAGTGCTCGAGCAAGCCAACAACTGGGCAGATGGATAAGACTCCGTACGAAATGAATCGGAGATCCAGACAGCGCGCTCAGAACGCGACTACGACTACCACACCAGCGATAGAGGATTCGATAGAAGAAGAAAACGCCCGAGGCGCAACTTCTACGACGACAGAGGACCCGATATGGTCACGGCCGGTTTCACGGATGACAGAGAAGGCAGGCATCGCGACGACAGGAGAATACAACACAGGGACAACCAAGAAGAAGAACCGCAAGTTCAAAAACAGGATTGGAGAACAAGGAAGCCATGGGACAACGCCCGAGCATATCGCTCGGCCAAAGAGCAGCTCGACGGACCGTGCACAATACACGGGTTCAGAAACGAGTGTGGAGAGCTCAGATCAGGGCACACCCTCAGGAACTACAGGCGATTCATCGAGCTCTCAGAATAGAAAAGCCGGTCTACCACAACGGCAGCACAGCCTCTCGCAAGCGTAGCAGTCGGAACCATCGCCCACAACGCATCGCCAGCGCCTGCAATACCAACAAGGCAAGTAGCAGTAATCCAAGAACGGAGCACGACGCCCGAGGAAGAAAAATACCCAGAAGCGCACGGCCGGATCTACATGATACAAGAAGGGAGACCATCAAACAGGAAGCAGAAGCAGGTCGCCAGACAAGTTTTCCTCGCAGTCTCCTCGCACCCTACCGTCCTAGAATACCTGTGCGGGTCTGAGACTGAAATCACCTTCTCCCGAGAAGACCACCCGCCAGCCATCCCGCGCCCAGGGCACGCCGCACTAGTACTCGAAGCAAGAATCGGAAACTATGACATGTCACGCGTCTTCATGGACGGCGGCAGCGGAATCAACATCATATTCACTAGAACCCTGGAAGAAATGCTCATCCAAAACTCAGCACTGAAAACCTCAGGCACAACGTTTCATGGAATCGTGCCAGGGAAATCAGTATACCCCCTCGGAAAGATAAGCGTCGAGGTGGTTTTTGGCAGCACGAGCAACTTTCGTAAAGAAACATTGGACTTTGAGGTGGTCAACTGGAAATCACAATACCACGCCATCCTAGGGCGCCCGGCCTTTGCGCGCTTCATGGCAGTGCCACACTACGCCTACCTCAAGATGAAAATGACAGGCCCGCGAGGAGTGATCACAGTCAGCGGCAGCTTCGTCAGGTCTGACCGGTGCGACAAAGAGTTCCACAAAATATCAGAAACCTTCGGAGCACACCAAGCCAGCGGAGCCACAGCATCAGAGGAAGAGACCCCACCGTAAAAGCAAAAGGGGGTTATAGCAATTTACCATCCTTAGGGCTATCAAGACATCAATCCAAATAAAGGGGCTTCCTTCAAGCAGTAGCCCCCCCTCGTGTAAGAAACAAAAGGGAAATTATTGAACATATTCTCCCAAAAATTATTTCTGCACATTGGCACTCGGGGGCTCGCCGAAGCAGCCACCCCTCGAGGCGTTCTTTGCAAACGCGACTCTAAAAACTTGGCACTCGGGGGCTCGCCGAAGCAGCCACCCCCCGAGGCGTTCTTCTCAAACGCGACTCTAAAAAATTGGCAGTCGGGGGCTCGCCGAAGCAGCCACCCCCCGAGGCGTTCTTCGCAAACGCGACTCTAAAAAATTGGCACTCGGGGGCTCGCCGAAGCAGCCACCCCCCGAGGCGTTCTTCGCAAACGCGACTCTAAAAAATTGGCACTCGGGGGCTCGCCGAAGCAGCCACCCCCCGAGGCGTTCTTCGCAAACGCGACTCTAAAAAATTGGCACTCGGGGGCTCGAAGAAGCAGCCACCCCCCGAGGCGTTCTTCGCAAACGCGACTCTAAAAAAATTGGCACTCGGGGGCTCGCCGTAGCTGCCACCCCCCGAGGCGTTCTTCGCAAACACGACTCTAAAAAATCAACACTCGGGGGCTCGCCGCAGCAGCCACACCCCGAGACACTTTTCGCAAATCTGAGACTCCAAAAAGAGAAGAAGGGGACACCCTCGCCCAAAAACTCTGCAGCCGACAAGACAAACCTATACCACACAAGTTTGGTTTACAGCAGATGAACAAAGTAATGCAAAAAGAACAGCAACAAACGTTGCTCAGCAAAGGAATCAACGCCAAGCAAAGGCTAATCTCCAGGCTTTGACTTCACTTTGCAAAGAGCACGCAGCCGACGGTCATTATCCTCGACCACCCACTTCACAACTTCACCTACAAGCTCATCCGCCACGGCGTAATGGCCGTCCATCGGCTGAGTTCGACCACCAGGAGGACCTCGAGCCGCCAACGCAATATCAACCCCCGGCCAATGACTATGGACAAAGGCAAAAGCACAGCGAGCACCTGCATAAATCTGGTGATTAACTACGCGCCGAAGATCCGCAGGCTGGGAGAACATTCGACAAAGCTTCTCAAGGGATGAAGGGATAGGATCCAAAGGGTAAAACTCAGCAAAAATCCTGCCAAACACTCCGCGGCAGTACTCAAGAGCCCGCGGTACCCTCTCAACCCGCATCCGCAAAATGGCGAACACCCGAGCACGCGCCATGTCCATCCAGAAAGGATTGTTCGCCTGCACTACCAGGTCCTCCAACCGCATCAACTCAGACTGTACAGCCTCCTCTTCATCGCGAGAACGCCCAGCAAGCACTTCGCAACGAAGAACAAAGGTCAGCGGCAAAGCATAGGAAAGAACCCGCGCAGTCGAGCGGTCGAAGGAAAAAGCAAACTCACCCTTCAGAAGGTCAGACAGCTTCACCATCCAAGTTTCCAAGCCATCCAAGACAACCTCAGCACGCTCGCGTTTCGAGCGATGAACCGCAAGAGCACCTTTCAGTCGAATGATCTCACGCTCGGCCTCTTTCAACCTCAAGCAAACGGACTCGTAAGCACCTTCACGAGCATCCTCCTTCAGCAAATTCCAAGCCCGAGAAACGCCCGGGATGGCCTACCGCAAAGAGAAACAAGTCAAAAGAAACAAGGCAACAAGCAGCACAAGAAAGCAAAGCAGGTCCATGAATTAGATCTGCCGTCCCGCAGGAGGCACATTACAACTGAAAGTTTTCAACACACAAATAGGACCACACTACTCCTCGGCTGCAGAATTGTTTGCCTCTACGACCAGCTGCAGCTGGCGGACCAGCCGAGTAGCGCGAGAACTCTGCTCGTCCGTGTAAGCAGGCAAAGTATCCACCATGGCCCAGAAGACGTGGCAAGCCCACTCACCACGTTCTCACGAACCAAGCCCTCCAGCTGATCTCCATCCAGACCGAAGGCAGCAACTAGAGAATCAAGACCCTCAGGACGCTTCTCCGCATCTGGGAACATGTGCTCATGGAGAAGCTTCAGGAGAGTGGTAGCCCGATCGCAAATATCCCCAACATCTACAGCGGCGCCCGAGACAGCATCTACAGAGCCACGAAGAACACCCGAACCAGCAGCAGCAACATCCACCGCTCCAACACCCGCAGAACCTGGAAGAAGGCCACAGATTAAAATCCCAGCAATCAGAGAGGCAAACAAACCGCAAAAAAAACGGATGACAGGAAGAGTCCACTAACCAATGAGCGAGCTCTCCAATTTGTAACGACCTGATCCCGAAGGGAACCAAGTCTACTGTGCTTCTGTGCTATCCCTGGATCAGTATGCTAGCACACACAGTACTCGATGAAATACCATAGTATCACATATCATAAATTAACGTAAATACATGGTATTTATTACCTTACAGTCTTTAGGCTAGAATACACAGCAGAACAATCAATATATAAGTGGAGTCCCATCAACGCCAACGGCAAAGTTGAGTGTAGACTTCACGACCCTATATCGTATCACTTACTCGTCGTATATAATCCTGCAACACCGAAGGTTACAGCCCGACAACGGGTCAGTACATTTGAATGTACGGCAAATCATATCCCAGAAAGAAGTAAAATTTCCTACAATACATGCAATTTGGCTGGTGGAGCTTCTACATTTATTTTTGCAAAAAGCTAATTTTCCCTATAGAATAATAATAACTAAGTTCTACAATAGCATACGATTGAGATGGGAACCCCCACTCAATCTATCCCAAAGTGATTAAACCAATCAGTTAATTAAAGATGATGAGACAAATCAATATTTCCACAACTAGTTGCTCAATTTGTCCATAACCGGGGACACGGCTAATCGATTAGTTTTACACTCTGCAGAGGTTTGTGCACTTTTCCCCACAAGACTCGATCGCCTCCTTTGTAGTTTGTCACACTGCATGGTGTATGACAACCGGAAGATCGAGACATGGTCTTTCAGAAGAGTTTCCCTTACTCCGGTAGCACCCATCCCACCTACTCACATCTACTTTCGTAGCGCTACCTAGTAAGACTCCCTACAACTGATCAACCAAGCCAGAGCCCATAGTAGCTTGTGGCTGCACACGTAAGCTTCTAGGTATGTCAATACAAACAGTCCCTTTGAGCCTGGGTGGCTTTCCACAGTCATCACTGGCCACCTCCAGGATGCTCGCAACCATCCCACCCAGGTAGTTCATTAACTTTATCTTGATCCTAATTACTACTTTATCACTCATACCTCATAATGATTCACTTCCCAATCCACGTCTACTTAGCATAGCAATATCATAGTATACGATGGTGACAAAGATGTAAGGATCTGGCCGGAGTTGCTCCGGCGAGGTTGCTCCGGCGACGTGGGGCGCGGTGGAGGGAAGCAGTGGCCGTCGGGGTGGCGCACGGGTGGGGCGCGGCGTGCCCACGCGGGAGGCACGGCGGCTCGGGGTGAGCACGGCCGGCGGCGGCCTGCGGCACGCAGCTCGGCTCGGCTCGGCCTCCGGCTTGGCCTGGCTGCCGGCGGCGCTGGCGCGGCGGAGGCGGCCGGCCACGGGTCGGGCGCCGGCGGGGCACGGCCGGGAGGTGGCGGCGGCCGTGGCTTCCAGCCGGGGCGGCGGTGCGGGGAGGTCCGGGCGGCGGCGGCCGTTGTATGCAGCGACGGCGGGGCGGGAGGCGCGGCGGCGGCGAGACGGCCCGGCGGCGCGGCGTCGGGCCGAGGCGGCGGCGGCGGCCCGCTAGGGTTTTCTTTTTTTTTTTGGAGAAAAAGAAAAAGGAAATAAACAGAAAATACTAAATTCTATATATAGGCTAGGAAAAAAAAACGAAAACGTGTCCGAAAAGGTCTCTAATTGTGCTCGGGGCCGGCTGGCCCGGATTTTTCTTTTTAAACAAAAAAAACCGTAACTTCAAACAATAAAATAAAAATAACCGTAGCTCCGAAAAATATGAAATAAAATTCTAAATTCAACAAATAATACAAAGAAAATTATAAAATGAAAATATTTTCCAAAAAGGAAAAAAAAACCTTTTCTAAATACTTTATTTAATATAAAATACTTTTCATAAATCAAATAAAATCCAATAAACCTTTTAAAATGTTTTTATTTGGTCAAAAACATTGACAAACCATTTCTAAATAATAAAATATAAATTTTAAAATTGTTAACCCAATAAATAATTTGGTAAAATAAAATCTCCCTTTGAAATACTTTTTTCAACCCTTTTAAAATATTTAATAAATATTTTCAATGAAAATAAAAATTCTCTTGGCATTATAAAATCTCTAAATAATTTTTAGAGCTATTTATAATACTCAAAATAAATTTTTAAAGACTAATATAAATAATATTCTAAATATTTCCAACTTTATTTAAAAAGGGGATAAGTCATTTTATATCCTCTCAAATGAATTTTCCTTTAGCTGAAAAATATTTTGAATATTCCAATAAAGTTTTAAAACCTTTTCCAAACATTTAATAAGTTGAAGGAGTCATATTACCTTCTCTCATTTTATTTTGTTGGTTTTGTTTTTAAATAATAAATTGCAAAAACACCAACGGTGAATATTAGGGAAAGTCATTTTATTCCCTCTCTTTTTAATATTCAATAAACTCAAAAAGTTTTAAATCCCAGAGAAAATCAAACACATCAATCAAACAATCATTATCTATTTAATTTTATTAACATTCCAAAATTCGGAGAATTTTGGGATGTTACACACTACCACCCTTAAAAGGAATCTCGTCCTCGAGATTCGAGAAGGCTAGAAAGAGAAAGGTTAGGGTTCGGGCCTTCATGACAGTCTGTCGATCCATTGATGGTCCAGGGTACTACCACCCTTAAAAGGAATGCGACTTAGTCTTCAAAAGCTTGCTCCCTCAGCGAGCTCCTCACACATAATCTTCATACTCCGTTGGGGCATTGAATTCTTCCTCACATGTGTGGGCTTCCGGTATCTTAATCAATCGATGAAATTCTTCGTAAAGGTCCCATCTTCGGTCTTGGAGGTTTCACGAATTCCTCCTTTGAGGTTTTTCGTTCCTTTAGCAAGAGAGTGGTCTTCCAAGTACTGAGGCTTCATGGCTGACAGCTCAAACGCCCATACTAAGCAACTATCGATTTTCTCATGGTGGTCATCAAGAATATTTCTACGGGATACCTGCAACAAAAGGTCTTGGTCCATACTCACCGTATAACACAAACGGTACACTTCTACTGGGGTCACACATCGTACCATTCTATGGTTTTAGGCTTAACATCGTCGTCTCTCAAACATAGGTAAGTCACTCTAGATTTACCATCCCGCATAGCAAGAGCAAATAATAAGAGTAGTCGTCATGGTGATCAATCCATTACGCACCCAAATCATTTCCTTGTATATGGTTTAGTGAATCTCGCAATCTAACACTCGGTCATCCTCACGAGCATTGCAGAAGTCCTCCTTATCTTGAACTGGGTCCAGATAAATCCATGGTTCTGCAAGCCAACAAAACATCTATCGTTTCCTCACAACACTCAGGTTTACGTAGCCTGCTATAAAACGTGCACTGATGGACTACAACTTTTCCATAGTTCTTCCTTCAGCAAGATTGTGCTCTCTTGTCGTAAGATCCTGGGACCTGTGGGTTATCCTTGAACTCAGCATCGGTTGCATCCATCTTTATTCCAGCCTTGATATTAGCAGCCATTGTAGTAGCTTCTTCAGTGTAGGGTTTGAGGTGAGAGGGAACAGAATGTAGATAGCGAGGTAGAGAGAGAGATAACGAGAGATACCCATACAAACATCACACTAGTTTTGAAACATAGGTTTTGATGTGTAGCTGTCGATAAAACAAGAAATGACAGCTCACATAACGTTCTAACGGTAGAAACTTGAATCTTCCAGGTCTTCAAGTCTTCAATGACGGCAGCTTTAGTTTGCAATGTCGAAACAATCTTCATATTGTTGAGTCATTCGTCAAGTTATTCTTCTTGTTGTTGTGTCTTCTTTAGTCTTGAAGCATACTAAATAGATGAGGGTCTAATGAAACGTAAACTTATTCTACTCGCGTAGAAGAAACACAAAGGGTCACGCACAACATCAATCAAAACAAGACATAACAGGGTCACAGGGTACAGGACAAAACTTAACAAAACAATCATGACATAAAACATCTAGTTAATCCATAGCAAACATGCATCGATACACATCTCCAACTAACATGAAAAGGTAACAACGTAAACTTAGTGCACACCACGAATATACTATTCTCCAATTGCCAAACATAAGCTTCTTCGAGTCAGCATCCTTGCCTCCACGTTCACAACTTCTCCTTCCCCTTCAATTCTGGACACATATCGCGGTAGTGTCCCCAGTTCCTGCACCGAAAACACTGATCGTGGCTAATGTCTTTCTTTTTCTTTTTCACGGGTGCTTCCTTCAATTCTTGGATAGCTTTCTTCATTCCTTCTTTTTGATGTTGAACCACTTGTTGTGTCACGATGAAAAATTGGCACTGAGCGGGATAATGATCAGTTCCTTCACACGTAAAACATGTTACTTGTGCAGTGGGGCATTCTTCACCCGAGTGAATTTTCTCACAATAGGGACATCCATCTTGGTGTCCTTCATGGGAGTGTCCTACTTCTCCGCAAATTGTACAGGCGCGGATCCTCTTAAGGGTTACCGTCCTTTGCGTCGGGGTGACAAGGCGAGATCCCAACAACATCTTAGTGAACTCCTTCCAAGTAATCTTCCTTCGTGATTCGTCAATCGCTTGGTGCATTCTCCACCAAGTAGCAGCCTCTTCTACAAAGTACTTGACAACATAGAGGAACCATGTCCTCACTTCCAACCTTGTTTATCTTCATGTGCTCCTCCATACTGCGAATCCATTGCTCCACCTTCAGTCTCGACATCACCCCAGAAAAGGCGAGTCCTACTTCATACTCCATCTATTAAGCCCATACGACAAGGGTAGGGCAAAACTATAACACCGACAAGAAAACGACTAAAGATAACACCAAGCATAAGCACTCAAACAAGAAAGCGGCAAAACACCTACGTTCGTCCATAACACATAACAACAAACAATACAGTCACAACATTCAAAACACACAAACAACACCTAGAGTAAGGTCATATGTGCAAGACATACGATCTCATCATACTATGCGAAATTCGTTCATCTAACTCCACATAAATGGTGGTGGTCTGATTCTAAGCTTCATCCTTCTCAGCTAAGCTGATCTTCAAGGTTCCTCTCACAGTGTCAAACTTATTGATCACCGTAGGTTATTCCTTCTAGTTCCGATAATCATAACTCCAATTGATCTCCGAGGTTGATGATGTTCTTCTCAAACGTCTTGTCTTCCAAGGTATAAACAACTCAAGGGGTATTCATAGTAAAACAAGATGAGAAGTTTTAGAAGGTGAATAATAGATGAGAAATACTAGTCAAGAGAGTAAATAATCGAAGAGTGATAAAATATTTTTGTTCCTATGGCTTTTTCTATCCATTTCCTAGGGTCACGAACTACAGTCAACATGTGCTCTGATACCATCTTGTAACGACCTGATCCCGAAGGGAACCAAGTCTACTGTGCTTCTGTGCTATCCCTGGATCAGTATGCTAGCACACACAGTACTCGATGAAATACCATAGTATCACATATCATAAATTAACGTAAATACATGGTATTTATTACCTTACAGTCTTTAGGCTAGAATACACAGCAGAACAATCAATATATAAGTGGAGTCCCATCAACGCCAACGGCAAAGTTGAGTGTAGACTTCACGACCCTATATCGTATCACTTACTCGTCGTATATAATCCTGCAACACCGAAGGTTACAGCCCGACAACGGGTCAGTACATTTGAATGTACGGCAAATCATATCCCAGAAAGAAGTAAAATTTCCTACAATACATGCAATTTGGCTGGTGGAGCTTCTACATTTATTTTTGCAAAAAGCTAATTTTCCCTATAGAATAATAATAACTAAGTTCTACAATAGCATACGATTGAGATGGGAACCCCCACTCAATCTATCCCAAAGTGATTAAACCAATCAGTTAATTAAAGATGATTAGACAAATCAATATTTCCACAACTAGTTGCTCAATTTGTCCATAACCGGGGACACGGCTAATCGATTAGTTTTACACTCTGCAGAGGTTTGTGCACTTTTCCCCACAAGACTCGATCGCCTCCTTTGTAGTTTGTCACACTACATGGTGTATGACAACCGGAAGATCGAGACATGGTCTTTCAGAAGAGTTTCCCTTACTCCGGTAGCACCCATCCCACCTACTCACATCTACTTTCGTAGTGCTACCTAGTAAGAGTCCCTACAACTGATCAACCAAGCCAGAGCCCATAGTAGCTTGTGGCTACACACGTAAGCTTCTAGGTATGTCAATACAAACAGTCCCTTTTAGCCTGGGTGGCTTTCCGCAGTCATCACTGGCCACCTCCAGGATGCTCGCAACCATCCCACCCAGGTAGTTCATTAACTTTATCTTGATCCTAATTACTACTTTATCGTGTAACATCCCAAAATTCTCCGAATTTTGGAATGTTAATAAAATTAAATAGATAATGATTGTTTGATTGATGTGTTTGATTTTCTCTGGGAGTTAAAACTTTTGGAGTTTATTGAATATTAAAAAGAGAGGGAATAAAATGACTTTCCCTAATATTCACCGTTGGTGTTTTTGCAATTTATTATTTAAAAACAAAACCAACAAAATAAAATGAGAGAAGGTAATATGACTCCTTCAACTTATTAAATGTTTGGAAAAGGTTTTAAAACTTTATTGGAATATTCAAAATATTTTTCAGCTAAAGGAAAATTCATTTGAGAGGATATAAAATGACTTATCCCCTTTTTAAATAAAGTTGGAAATATTTAGAATATTATTTTTATTAGTCATTAAAAATTTATTTTGAGTATTATAAATAACACTAAAAATTATTTAGAGATTTTATAATGCCAAGAGAATTTTTATTTTCATTGAAAATATTTATTAAATATTTTAAAAGGGTTGAAAAAAGTATTTCAAAGGGAGATTTTATTTTACCAAATTATTTATTGGGTTAACAATTTTAAAATTTATATTTTATTATTTAGAAATGGTTTGTCAATGTTTTTGACCAAATAAAAACATTTTAAAAGGTTTATTGGATTTTATTTGATTTATGAAAAGTATTTTATATTAAATAAAGTATTTAGAAAAGGTTTTTTTTCCTTTTTGGAAAATATTTTAATTTTATAATTTTCTTTGTATTATTTGTTGAATTTAGAATTTTATTTCATGTTTTTCGGAGCTACGGTTATTTTTATTTTATTGTTTGAAGTTACGGTTTTTTTATTTAAAAAGAAAAATCCGGGCTAGCCGGCCCATTAGTTTGTTTTCGCCCCGAGCACAATTAGAGACCTTTTCGGACACGTTTTCGTTTTTTTTTCCTAGCCTATATATAGAATTTAGTATTTTCTGTTTATTTCCTTTTTCTTTTTCTCCAAAAAAAAAAGAAAACCCTAGCGGGCCGCCGTCGCCGCCTCGGCCCGACGCCGCGCCGCCGGGCCGTCTCGCCGCCGCCGCGCCTCCCGCCCCGCCGTCGCTGCATACGACGGCCGCCGCCGCCCGGACCTCCCCGCACCGCCGCCCCGGCTGGAAGCCACGGCCGCCGCCACCTCCCGGCCGCCTTGGCCGACGCCACGGCCGTGCCCCGCCGGCGCCCGACCCGTGGCCGGCCGCCTCCGCCGCGCCAGCGCCGCCGGCAGCCGGGCCAAGCCGGAGGCCGAGCCGAGCCGAGCTGCGTGCCGCAGGCCGCCGCCGGCCGTGCTCACCCCGAGCCGCCGTGCCTCCCGCGTGGGCACGCCGCGCCCCACCCGTGCGCCACCCCGACGGCCACTGCTTCCCTCCACCGCGCCCCACGTCGCCGGAGCAACCTCGCCGGAGCAACTCCGGCCAGATCTGGTTTCGGGGACCCGATTGCGTTTTTGAAGAAAACTTTAATTACGGTTGGGTCCTTTTCTGAAGAAAACCCCCCGTACTCGCACCGGCGACATCTTCTACACCGTAAGTCGGAACGAGGTGAAACTTTTTGCTACGCGCTCGTGTTGTTCTGTTCTTTAGCATGTTATAAAGTTTTGCACACTTTGCACACTTTTGAATTTGAAGTTATTTCAAATTCAAATTCAAATTCCGGTGGCCGTATCTTTTATACCGTTGATCCAAATTGAGTGATTCTTTTTGCGTTGGATTGCTCGTTTCATGTACCTTCTGTTTATATCATGTGTGCACAAAAAATTCACAAGTTTATTGATCTGTTCAAATTCAAATTCAATTCATTGTTGCAAATGCTATGACCTGCGTTGTAGTATTCCGTTTCACGTGATTCTTTTTGCATATTGGATCATATGAGACATCTTATCGGCAATATCGACATACCATTCATATTGCTATGATCTTTACTTTGATTTCATAATGCCTTGATCATACTCTTGTATCGACAACTCTTTATCCGTTGACTCTCTCGAGTTCACGTTCCACCGATCACCTTCGACACATCCACACCTTTGCACTTCAAAAACTTTTGTTTTGTTACTAAAACCTTTATGATTGTTTTGTTGATCTTATGTTTTGTCATTGTGGTGTGATTGCTTATTGAGTTCTCTCCTTGACGATAGATTGCTCGGAGTGTGACGAGTAGAGTTGACTGGAACGTGAGAGCGAGGATCTTCATCGAATGTATAAGGCAAGTCATATCTTTTGATCATATTCCCTATTACCTATGTTTTCAATGCATTAGTTCTTCTTCTTTGGATTGCATGATAGGTTGTACTATGCTATTACACCCAGTAGTTCATTGAGGTAGGTCTGATCCTTACATCTTTGTCACCATCGTATACTATGATATTGCTATGCTAAGTAGACGTGGATTGGGAAGTGAATCATTATGAGGTATGAGTGATAAAGTAGTAATTAGGATCAAGATAAAGTTAATGAACTACCTGGGTGGGATGGTTGCGAGCATCCTGGAGGTGGCCAGTGATGACTGCGGAAAGCCACCCAGGCTCAAAGGGACTGTTTGTATTGACATACCTAGAAGCTTACGTGTGCAGCCACAAGCTACTATGGGCTCTGGCTTGGTTGATCAGTTGTAGGGAGTCTTACTAGGTAGCGCTACGAAAGTAGATGTGAGTAGGTGGGATGGGTGCTACCGGAGTAAGGGAAACTCTTCTGAAAGACCATGTCTCGATCTTCCGGTTGTCATACACCATGCAGTGTGACAAACTACAAAGGAGGCGATCGAGTCTTGTGGGGAAAAGTGCACAAACCTCTGCAGAGTGTAAAACTAATCGATTAGCCGTGTCCCCGGTTATGGACAAATTGAGCAACTAGTTGTGGAAATATTGATTTGTCTCATCATCTTTAATTAACTGATTGGTTTAATCACTTTGGGATAGATTGAGTGGGGGTTCCCATCTCAATCGTATGCTATTGTAGAACTTAGTTATTATTATTCTATAGGGAAAATTAGCTTTTTGCAAAAATAAATGTAGAAGCTCCACCAGCCAAATTGCATGTATTGTAGGAAATTTTACTTCTTTCTGGGATATGATTTGCCGTACATTCAAATGTACTGACCCGTTGTCGGGCTGTAACCTTCGGTGTTGCAGGATTATATACGACGAGTAAGTGATACGATATAGGGTCGTGAAGTCTACACTCAACTTTGCCGTTGGCGTTGATGGGACTCCACTTATATATTGATTGTTCTGCTGTGTATTCTAGCCTAAAGACTGTAAGGTAATAAATACCATGTATTTACGTTAATTTATGATATGTGATACTATGGTATTTCATCGAGTACTGTGTGTGCTAGCATACTGATCCAGGGATAGCACAGAAGCACAGTAGACTTGGTTCCCTTCGGGATCAGGTCGTTACACAATTCCTGCAGGCGCTCGCACTCAACCCTCTCAACCTGGAGAAACTGTTCCTCCAACCGCCGCAGCCGCTCGAGCTCGCCTTGCTGCGCCTGCAGTTCCTTTTCCTTTGACTCCAGAGCAGCTCGAAGCTCAGCAAGTTCCTTCTTCGCAGCTTCCGCCCGCCTGTCAGCACCCTTCTTGCGACCTATGGATCAAACACCAATCAGAACCAATCAGCAAATGAAACAAAGACCAAGAACCAGGATCTGACGTGTCATAGCAGTTAAGCTCCCCTAGACCGAGTCATGAGCACGTAGCCACCGATCAGTCTCAGTCAGCACTCGCTCGCACATCCGGAATAAAGGTTGCACCCAAGCAGATACACCAAGTCAAAAAGCATAGGGAAGAAGAAAACCAAAGACTACAACCAATCACAAATGATTGCTTGCAGCCTCGGGGGCTACTCCCAATATGTATCAGACCAACAGAAGGAGGACCAAAATCATGCAAAACGCAGAAAGACAAAGAAATCGCATACATGCCCGCCATGCGATCAAAGAACTTCGCTTTATCCTTAGCAGAGAGATCTCTCCTCTCTAGAAAGTGCTCCTCAGGGATCACAGGTTTGACATCCGGAGGAAAGTCACCCTCAGGAGCAGCAGCAGCCGAAGCAGACCCCCTAGACGGAGCAGTCGCAGAAGTCCCCTCCACACCTACAGTCGCAGGGGTCGTCCCCGCACCCGAAGCCACGGGAGCAGCGGAACCAGCCAGTCTATAAGACGCCCCACCAGAATCAGTCGAAGGAGCAGCAACAGCAGCAGCACTCGCAGAGGAAGCAACCGGAGCAGGAGCAGTACTACAAGACAGCTTACCCTCAGAACACCAGCCAAAGCAATGATAATCAGAGACGACAAAACGAAAATGTAAACTAACCCAGCAGGCACAGCCCCTGGACGCAGCAATATCCCGAACCTGTGTTTCTTCGAGGCAGCGGGAGGAGGACGCGACGCAGCAGGCTGCACGACCGCCCGCAAGTCGTCACCACCACCCGCCGCGTCATGACCACTCGTAGGGCGAGTGCGCTTGACACGAAGAGGACTTGAATCCCCGGAGTCATCAGCAACTGATGGTGGCGCACCCGCGGACTCGACAGCAACAGCACCTGAAGCACCCCCACCACTCCCAGACACAGGATCAACTTCCCCAGGTTCATCGAGTATATCCGCATCTTTAGGCTGCGGCGGATTGTTCAACAAAGGGACGTGACCCTATAGATCAAACCAACATCAGCAGCCAACAGAAACGAGTCACCAGTACGAAAATAAATAAAAAACAAGTACCTGTGGAAGTGGCAAGTCAGCAGAGTAAGGACGAACAAGACTCTACTCCCCAATACTCGTGCACTTTGTAACTTGCTGAACCCGGGCCAACAGGTCGTCATCAGAAAACTCCTCGGGTGAACACCTAGTCGAGTCATCAGGCCCAGTATATTGCCACATGGGACGCACCCGATGTTGAAGCGGTTGGACACGTCTCTTGACAAACACGGAGATAAGCTCGCCACCAGTTAACTCATCCTTCAGTGCAGTAATCCTTTGCACAAACGGTTCCACGAGAGACGACTCGCGAGCAGACAAAGGATGGGACCATGAAGATCGCTTAACCGCCCGCGCAGCAGAATCAAAAGGGGGCAGACCAAGACGCTGGCCCTCAACGCACTGGTCCTTCAGATAAAACCATCTCCTTCGCCACGAAAAGACGGAGTCCAACTTCTCCAGATCAAAATAAGAAGATTTCTCCTTAATGCAGATCCCCACGCCCCCAATGGCGTATTCAGAATTTGTCCTCTTCACATTGAAGAGACGTTTCCAGAGGCCCCAATGGGGATAAATTCCCAAAAAGCCCTCACAGAGCATAATGAAACGGGCAATGTGCAGAATCCCATTGGGGGTTAAATCACGCAGTTGCAACTGATAGGCGCAAAGCAACCCCCGGAGGAAAGGGTGAATGGGAAGTGCAAAACCACGAGGGAAGAAACTCTGAAAGCATACCCTCTCATCTGGACGGGGCGCAGGAACCTCCTCATCACCAGGAATCCGGGCGGCATCACGCGCCACCACGCCGTCGGCCACCAGTTCATCCAGATCTGCAGCTCCAAAAGCAGAGCGCTCCCATCTACCTGGCATCCTCGCCGACTCCTGCGCTGCACTACGGGGATGCTTGGACATGGATCTCAACTAGCAAGCCGCACGAAAAGACAGGCGGACGGCAAAGAACAACGAAGGAAGAAGAAAGGAAGACAGGAGAAGGCAATGGCTGGGTGAAAACCTAAAACACGCCAGACACCCCGGTATTTAACCAGCAGTCCGAGCAAACAAATCGTCACCGCTCACCTTGGAATCCAGGAGACGTGGCACGATCCCACGATGGCCCAGGAACATGGAAAACTCAACCGGCGCACTAAACATATCGCCCACCGCGTGCGAAAAACGAGGGCCATCATCACGAAGTGCGAAATTTTCGGGCAACAGATGTCAAGTCACTCCATTTTCACTTGACATGGCGACCCAACCTGTCAGACGAACCAGCATACGTCACACCTCAGCAACGCGTCTCAAACACACATCTTCGGTCAGCATCCAGCTCTTTACAAACTTTTTTCATATTATTTCAAAGAAAAATTCTTACTCCCATTGGGAGTACCTATATTCGAGTTCGGGTGCTCCCTCACCCAGAAGGCAAAGATGTGCTCGAGTGATCACTCGCACCAGCAGAAACAACATACTCTCAGAGTTCGGGTGCTCCCTCACCCCAAGAGCAGAAAAGCATTCGAGTGACCACTCGCCAAAAAATATTCAGCAAGCATGACGTACTCGCGCACTCGACGACATTCCGAGTGGGTGCTATCTTATTTTCCTCTCCTGAGTTCGCTACAAACTCCGCGAGTGACGACTAAAACAGCTCACTTGATTGTTTATTCCAAGTGAGTACATCGCTAAATTAGGCCCCGTGCCTCAAACAAAAACAATTATGCCTGGGCTACGACACACTGTACCCAGATGCCACGCAAGCTTAGCGTGTAGGTAAGACCCCGCTGCGCAGAACGGCCGGGCCGGGACTTGCCGCCGAGCTATTTCACTCCCAACCTTTTCCATGCGCTCGCATGATAGAAAGAGCCGAGCGGACGCGCTCAGGCTATGTGCTTAGACTGACAGCAATTGATCCTATAAGACCTGCAGCGGCATGGCTTTGCTTGACACCAGTGTTCCAAGTTCATGTCGAGGGACGTGGGCTTGATTGGGCTACTGTGGTATTTTTCACTAGAACAATTCACCAAGGCTCGACCAGTCGACTCCTTTGGCCCTTTCAGCTTAGCAATCCCTCGAAACAGATATTGTCATGGCTCAAAACTGCCAGCGACCCGTGGCGATACCACGCTTACAAACAATAAAGCGCAGATGAATTCGAGTCCCTGCGCGACTCTTCAATTCCCCTAGGCACTCGGGGGCTACTGACGAGGGGGTGACCCCACAACTCCTACGTGTGAGGCTACCTGGTGCGTGTAAAGACAGAAGGCCCGCTGGGAAGATACGACAAGCCCACGATTGGCCCAACCAAGCACCGACGCAGGAGTCCGCAACTAACATGGAAGGTGCAACTTGGCGTACAAGGCAGGACTAGAATTAGGAAACTACCTATGTAACCTAGCACGGACTCCCCGAGACTTAGCCTAGTATATAAAGGCTAGGAGGGGAGACATCCAGGACAACTCAATACGCATCTACTCATCCTTGACTTGCGAGAACTCGCCTTGGCCTCCACTGTAATCGCCCCCTCACGTAATAATATCGAGCAGGAAGTGCTTCTCCTGTTAGCCGACGAGTATCGCCCAACCTGTGCCATCTCTATGACTAACCCAGGGTCCCTGACCATGGGATTTTCCGGGGTTGATCCCCGTCACTATTCTTTCTACCACCCTTCCAATGGAAAAGTATTTATTGCTAAAGGAGGAACTTTTCTTGAGAAAGAGTTTCTTAGCAAAGAGGTGAGTGGGAGGACAGTACAGCTTGCTGAGGTTAGTGAACCTTCGAAACCAAGGATTAAAACAACGGAAATTGTTCCAGCAATCATTTCGATGAAGGAACCGGTAGCTCCTACAAGTGATGCGGGGACTTCTGGAAGCTAGTGACTGAACCAAGGAGATCAGCCAGAGTATGTCAGCTACCCGAGTGGTATTCTAACAAAGTATTCATCTTGGAAGATGATGATCCTGTGAACTACAAGGAAGAAATGATGAGCCCCAACTCCACTGAATGGCTAGAAGCCATGAAATCCGAAATGGAATCCATGTACGAGAACCAAGTATGGTAGTTGGTGATCCCTCGAGAGGGTGTGAAACCAATTGAATGTAAATGGATTTTCAAAAGAAAGACAGATGCGGATGGTAATGTCACTATACATAAAGATAGGCTTGTTGCAAAAGGGTTCTGGCAAGTGCAAGGAGTTGACTACGATGAGATTTTCTCGCCAGTAGCAATGCTTAAGTCTATGCGGATTTTACTAGCAATTGATGTGTATTTAGATTATGAGATATGGCAGATGGACGTCAAAACTGCTTTCCTTAATGGAAATCTCAAGGAGAATGTATATATGATACAACCTGAGGGTTTTGTCGCACTAGAGGATGATGGAAAGGTGTGCAAGCTTAAAAGGTCTATTTATGGACTAAAGCAAGCATCACGGAGTTGGTATCTTTGCTTTGATGAAGTGGTCAAAGCTTTTGGCTTCATTCAGAATGGCGAAGAAGCTTGTGTTTACAAGAAAGTAAGTGGGAACGCAATATCCTTTCTAATACTATATGTGGATGACATATTGTTGATTGGAAATGATAAAGAATTTCTTAACACTATAAAGGAGTCATTGAAAAGTAGTTTTTCGATGAAATACTTGAGCGAAGCCACCTACATGTTGGGCATCAAGATCTATAGAGATAGATCCCGACGCCTGATTGGGCTAAGCCAGAGCACGTATATAGACAAGGTTCTGAAAAGGTTCAGAATGGAGAGTTCAAAGAAAGGGCTACTCCCAATGTCACATGGTGTGGTACTCTGCAAGAGTCAATGTCCTAAGACAGCTGATGAGCAGGTAGAGATGAGCACAGTTCCATATGCTTCGGCAATTGGATTTGTCATGTATGCCATGATATGTACAAGACCAGATGTTTCCTATGCTCTGAGTGTTTGTAGCAAATACCAGAGCAACCCGGGTAATGCACACTGGGTAGCAGTCAAAAATATTTTGAAGTATCTGAATAGAACCAAGAACATGTTCTTGGTGTTTGGAGGTGATGAAGAACTTTTTGTAAAGGGTTACACAGATTCAAGCTTCAGGACATATCCGAATGACTTCAAATCTCAATCAGGATATGTTTTCACACTCAACGGGGGTGTCGTGAGCTGGAAAATTTCTAAGCATAATACGGTCGCAGATTCTACAACGGAGGTGGAGTACATCGCAGCTACAGAAGCTACGAAGGAGGGATATTGGATTAAGAAGTTCGTCAGTGAGCTCGGTGTGGTTCCTAGTGGTGAAGACCCCATGGAGATCTATTTTGACAATAGTGGATCCGTGGCGCAAGCTAGAGAACCAAGGTCCCACCAAAAGTCCAAACACATTGAACGCCGTTATCACAAAATCCGAGAGTTCGTTGACAAAGGATATGTGAAAGTATGTAAGATTCACACGGATCTGAACATGTCAGATCCGATGACAAAGCCTCTTCCACGAGCAAAGCATGAGCAACACCGGATAGCCATTGGTGTGCGAGAACTTATGTAACTAGTATTATTGTATCTAGTGCAAGTGGGAGATTGTTGGATATATGCCCTAGAGGCAATAATAAAGTGTGTTATTATTAATATTCAAGTTCATAAGTAATGTTTATATTTCTGTGCTATAATTTCAATGACCCTGACTATGAGATTCAGAAGAAAAATCATATGCATGTGTGGAAATGTAAACAACAAGAGTTCCTAGCTTAGCCTCTAAGACCATCTCATGTGCTAACTGATGATTACATTTTCTTAATCATGGACATCGTTCTTGCAACATTGATGTCGGTAGCAATGAGATCATGTTGTTAGCAGAACAATGATGTTGAACCGACCCCAATATTAAATGATATACTTAGAGATCACATCGTAACTACGTTATAAGTCTATCATGATTTGTTGTCATATACGTAATTCCTTAGACCATGAGAATATCGGGTTGCTTCACACAGGAAGATATGCTTTGGTTCTTAGATGAATCCTCCCGTAACTGGGAAGTAGTAAAATAGGTTCTGGGTATATCGGATAGTGTGTCTAGTATCAACGATAGTTCAAGAATGGGATTTGCTCCTTCACGATGAAGAGATATTGACTTTGGGCCCACTCGGTATAACGGTATCCATTCTAGTCTGGCCAGACATTTTGTGATTTAGTCACGGGGATACCGGAATACAAAACGAGGAACAGAGACAAATGAGCAATGAGGATAACGGGTGGCTTGTGTTCAAGAAGTTGTTACACATGGGTGCCAAACTTCTCTCCTCTAACTTTGTCATATATCGCGAAGCAAAGGGAATGGTACATGAATAACATAAAGGTCCACTCGAAGTTTCTTCGTGTATGTGTGGGAGTCAACATGGGTGTCCATGGATTCGTTGTTGATTATTGACTAATGACCATGTGTTCGGAAGACGTTCTGAGTCATGTCCACATAATACCGAACCTATTGGGTCACACACTTAACGTGCAGTAATCTGTTAGAATTCTAGAATGGTTGAAGGTTTAGTGGATGCAAATGAAGTTGTTCGGAGAGAAAAAGATATGTCTAAATCACTCTGGAATTATTCCAGGAGGTTTTAGAACGTATGAGAAAGGTACCAGGGAAGTCCGAGATAAACCAGAATAGTTTCCAAATAATCGGTGGATGTCCCGACAAGCTATCGCGGTCACTATACATGTTAGACCGTAACCCGGATCGTCCTGAAACATATCCAGATAGTTTTGAAACGTCCGTTAACGGTCTTGGAAGGTCTTGGAAATGTTTCAGAAGGTTCTGGAATGTCCCGAAACCATCCCGAAAGGTCCTGGAAGCTTCCGGAAGGTCATGGAAGGTTCCGGAAGTTTCTGGACAGTACCACCTATTGCGCCCACCCCCTGGCTTGGGGAGCAAGCCACCTGGGCTGGCCCAAGTCGGCCAGGAGGGGGCGCACCAGGGGGAATCCTACTCCAAGTAGGATTGCAATCCTCCTTGGAGTAGGAGGACTCCTCCTAGGGGAGTTGGAGTCAATGTTGGACTCCTCCCCTAGGGTGGCCGGCCAAGGGCCCTTGGCCACCTATAAAAGGTGAGCCAAGGGGGGATGCGCAACCCCATAATCCCCTGCGCCCCATTTGCCCTAGTTTGCTAGTTGCTCCACATTAGACCCCGGTTTAGACTCCGTTCTATATCGGAATCCACTAGGATTTTCTCCCTCTAGTTTTCTCGGAGGCGTTCTTCTCTGGACGGTGGAGCGCTGCCGGATAGCTGTGCCGGACGTGTGGATACATGTAGAGGGATCATATCTTTGATCCTTCTTCGAGGAGCTTCTTCTTCTTCGGAGATCCTGATCGAGGGACTTGTTCGTGGGACGGATCGAGGGATTGTTCGTGGGACGATTCGCGAGATCTACTTCAACGAGCTTCACCAACTCTACTTCCGCTACATCCGTTGGTGAGCTTTGACCTAAACCTTGTATGCCATCTTCTTGGATGATCTTGGGTTCTTGCTTCGTAGGCACGAATTTTTTTGTTTTCTACTACGTTTCCCAACAGATATTGCCTCTGTTTGCAACCTTGTATTGCTTGCTTCTTCTATAGCAAGATACTGGGAATACAATAATCATGAGTTGTCTGATTAGGAGACAAGTACTTAGATCATAAATTTCCAAGACATGACACATTTATTTGTTCACATCAACCAAATTCCATTGGAAACAAGACAACTTCAACAAATAAAGTTCTTAGTCTTGGAATTAACATTACCTTACAATATATATATTTACAACAAAGCAATATACACTTCCTTTTGTGAATTACGTAATAACCCATGGTGTCTTTTGCGTAGTTTCCAATGTAAATTGAGGTTGTTCAATCCCGTGGCTCTAGTCCAGATCCAACGCCTGACATAGTCCCGGATCATGGGTCATATCACCTACCGTATCACCAGATATGCAATCAAGCATAGGCATCCACCGATGCAATAGTAGGCGAAAGAAAGCCAAACTATAATCCAGCAGAACCACGTTCAACAATCACCTCTCACCTAGCACAAGTATTCCCACCACGAGAAGGCGACCATGCAGAGCGTGGGCGACCAGGAAGGCGATCGGGTAGCAAAGCGCACCTCACCATGTGAAACGACACCAAATGAGCACACCAAAGAAGCGAACTAATCCAATGATTAAATAGGCAAGAGATCACTTACTTTACAACTGACTAAAACGAGAACCTACTGGATATTGCATGTAGATAAGTAGCAACTGCTATACAGATAAAGCCTCCCGGAAGCTATAGGAAGGTAAATGGCAGTATACTAAACAAGCATGAAACTGCACACAACGCCACCTTGAATTACACTCATTTTACATATGATAGGCATCCATCAGGCCACATAATCATTTGTCAAGTATAGTAGAATCCATTTCTGGTTGTTTGATCAAAACATTTGTTCCAACAATGTTAGCCCTAGAGCCATCACTTCATTTATGTTCTCACCTAAAAGTACATTAGACAAACAGTACTACATGTATATAGCAATCTAGTATACTTGGACAAAGTAAAAAAGAGAAGCCTATACAAGGTCTATAGTATATTTAGACAAAGGAAAAAATAACGGAAAGACCTTGCGGCACATTTTGTAGGAGCAAAGAAACAATATAAAGTAAAGATGCTATAAATCATATGTACTCCTTCCGTTTCTTTTTACTTCGCATATAAGATTTGGTCAAAGTCAAACTTGATAAAGTTTAACCAAATTTATATTTAAAAAGTATCAATATCTACAACATCAAAGTTATATCATATGAAAACTAGTGTCATGATTAATTTGCGAGTGATGATAATGGCTTCTCGCCCTTCGTTGGTTACCCCAAGTGGAAGGTGAGATGTAGGATAGCAGCAAATTTTCCCTAACGTAGAGGATATGGTTTGTCTCCCGTAGGACTCCGAAAGCTACAAGTAGGTGTCAACGGCGCAATTGACGAGAACCTGCACACAATAAAAATAACTTTGCTCCCAACGAAGTTCAGAGAGGTTGTCAATCTCTCCGGCCTTGTTGTTTACAAAGGATCAAACGCAAGGGATAAATGATAATAGTAGCTACTAGAAATAAAAGCAGGAAATAAATTGAGCGTGTAAACAGCGATGAGAATATGGACCGGGGTCCCATGATGTTCACTAGTAATGTCTCTCTCCCAAAAGACGATAAAACTGCTATGCGAGGTAAACAAATCACAACTGGGAAATTGACAGGATTAAAAATGCACCGCAATGCTAACTATGCTACAAAGAAAGGAAGAGGCTCAAAAGCATGGGCAGTACGCCAAAATAAGTAGACCTAAATCCAACTGCATCTACTACTAACCATCCACCTTGAGATATCTATCCAGAACATCTCGCTCGTATTAAGTTGCGAGCCCCACCCAACGTGTAAACCCAAAGCAACATACAACTGCATTAAAAGAACTTTGTGTAAAGTAAACAATCCTTGCAACCGCGGTTACAAGCACCGTTGTTTTCCCCCTTGTGGCAACATCACATCTCCTAAACTCATGTTTTTGTCACTCAAGCTAGTCATCAGGGGGCATGAACCCACAATCGAGCATAATGTTCCTTCTTGGGGTCACTACCTACTACTTGTCCAAAGCAATAAACATCAACGGAGAACATGCAAGAATTACTCAAGAACAAAAATATAAAATATAAGAACCAAATATATTACTCAATCACAATCTAACCATAGTCGCATAATCCATCAGATCCCAGCAAACTCAGCATAGCAGCAACAGAAAGAATTATATATGTGCCTTGATCATGTAGGGCAGCTCACAAGGTCCAATCCATGAAGAACAAAGAGGGGAGGAGAACATCACATAGCTACTGATCATGGACCCATGGTCCAAGGTAGACTACTCAAAGATCATCCGGGAAGCGTCCATGGTGGATGAGAAGCTCTCGGAGGTCAATCCTCCCTCCGGCAGGGTACCGTGAAGAGGTCTGCTGGCGCTCCCGATCTTGGAAGCGCGGCGGCGGCGGAATGATGGCGTGGAAGTGATAATGGCTTCTCGCCCTTCTTTGGTAACCCTAAGTGGAAGGTGAGATGTAGGATAGCAGTAAATTTCCCCTATGTAGAGGATAGGGTTTGTCTCCCGTAGGACTCCGACGATGATAAGTAGGTGGTGAAGTGAACAATGACACCGTTCACAACCTCAGGGTTGCTTACTTCACCTGGACCTGCACACGATACAATTAACTTTGCTCCCAACGGAGCTCAGAGAGGTTGTCAATCTCTCCGGTCTTGTTGTTTACAAAGGGTCAAACACACAAGGGATAATGGTAATGATGATAGCAATTGAAAGTAAATGCGAGAAAAGTAAATGGCTTGTAAACAATGATGAGGATATGGACCGGAGTCCCGTGATGTTCACTAGAGATGTCTCTCTCCCAAAAGACAATAAAACTGCTATGCGAGGTAAACAAATTACAGAAGGGCAATTGACAGGATTATAAACGCACCGCAATGCTAACTATGTTACAAAAGAAAGGAAGAGGCTCATAAGCATGGGTAGTACGCCAAAATAAGTAGACTGAAATCCATCTACATCTACTACTAATCATCCACCTTGAGATATCTATCCAGAACATCTCGCTGGTATTAAGTTGCGAGTCCCACCCAAAGTGTAAACCCAAAGCAACAAACAACTGCATTAAAAGAACTTTGCGTAAAGTAAACAATCCTTGCAACCGCGGTTACAAGCACCGTTGTTTTCCCCCTTGTGGCCACAACACATCCCCTAGACTCATGTTTCTGTCACTCAAGTGTTTCATCAGGGGGCATGTAACCACAATCGAGCATAACGTTCCCTCTTGAAGTTATTATCCACTACTTGGCCAAAGAAATAAACAACAACGGAGAACATGCAAGAATTACTTAGGAACAAAAATATAAGAGATCAAAACCAAATATATTACTCTATCACGATCTGAACATAATATCATAATCCATCAGATCCCATCAAACTCAACATAGCAACAACAGAAGAATTACATATGTGCTTCGATCATGTAGGGCAGCTCACGAGGTCTAAACCATGAAGAACAAAGAGGGGAGGAGAACATCACATAGCTACTGATCACGGACCCATGGTCCAAGGTATACTACTCACGGCACATCCGGCAAGCGTCCATGGTGGAGGAGAAGCTCCCGGAGGTCGATCCTCCCTCCGGCAGGGTGCCGGGAAGGATCCTGATGGTGCTCCCAATCTTGGAAGCGCGGCGGCGGCGGAACAGAGGCGAGATTGGAAAATAGGGTTCTCCCTTCGGAGTTTCCCCGTCACGAGAAATAAATAGGCGAAGGGGGGCAGCCAGAGGGCCACCAGGGGTCCAGGTGCCCCCCTGGCACGGCCAGGCCCCTGGCCGCGCCAGGTGGCCGCCTGGGCCCCTGGTGGTGGCCCTCTGTCCCCACTTGGGTGCTTCTGGAATACTCCGTTACGCTGATTTTTTTATCCGATTTTCCCGAATTTTTGGAGCATTTTTTATATGGGGGAAACCTGGAATAGAAAAACAGCAGAAAACAGGAACTGGCACTGGGGTGCACTAAGTTAGTAGGTTAGTCCAAATATGATCAAAAAGTATATGAAAGTGTATCTAGATCATTGCAATATCACACAAAACATGCATGGAGCGAGCAGAAATTATATACGTTTGAGACGTATCAACATCCCCAAGCTTAATTCTTGCTCGTCCTCGAGTAGGTAAATGATAACAGGCATAATTTCTGTGGTGACATGCTAGCAACCATATAAGAACTTTGAAAAGTAAAGCAATTAAGATATGTAATTCAATTCAAGTCATAACATGCAAGAGTCTATATTAGCATTGAAGCAAGCAACGAAGAACATTAGGTGCGAGAGCTCTCGCTGTCCGTGACTCGAATGTCTCCAGATGGTGTTTGCGTGCAAGAAGGGGGATAGGGAATACGAGAAAAAAGTATTTTTTATGTTGAGAACTCAATCTACTAAAGTTTCAAACTTGGTCTTCTTTGGAATCTTATCTTGACTCATCCCCAGACCACTAGCCAGGTACAAGTCAATTTGATCCACTCCTTTTTCGATATTTTGAGCACTCATGCAATGTATGAGCATAAGCACGAGAGTTGACACTTAGGATGGCAAAGAGAGAATATGGTGGAGGAGGAAGACAAAAAGGATGAGAAAGGCTCACATCAATGAGGACAATCATAGGCAAGAAGGACAAATGATAGATATGATGTGAGGAGTAGGGATTGCCATGCAATGGATGCACATATGAGCTGAAAAGCTCTCCAATGGAACTAGTGGGGGTGCATCTAACTGGCTCGCTCATGAATACCTAGAGATATTTTGAGGAGGCTCAACCTTGGAATATGCAAGCCAAGTTCTATAGTGTGAAGGTCCCCACATAGCTATATGCATGATCATCTCTATGGAGTACAAGGATAAGAGGGAGTACTAGTGCGGCTCTTTCAAAAGGATAGTAGTGTTGCCCCTTTCTCTCTTTTTATTTATTTTTCTCTTTTTTCTATTTTTTTGTATTTTTTGGTGTCCTCAATGGCTCTTTCTATTTAACTCTCATTTGTCCTCTTTGGGATCTTTTATTTTGTCCACTTTGGGATCTTCTCCTCACTTAAGGGCAACAATCTAATTTACAAGAGGGTATAGAAGATCTTTCACACTTTACAAGGTACTCAAATCATAAAGAAGATGTAGCTATCATGATGTATGCAATGTATGTCGCTGCCAGTGTAGCAGGAACATGCATGACATGAAAATCAAGTCATGAAGAGGTGGATGTTTCATGGCAATATATCTCGGAAAGGCTATGGAAATGCCTTGATAGGTAGGTATGGTGGCTGTTTTGAGGAAGGATATAAGGAGGTTTATGATGACAGAGTGTATCATGCCAAGGGTTTGGATGTACCGGCGAAGTTGGACGCCAACTCTCGGAGTGAGAAGGAGGCAATGCACGACACAGGAGAGGCTAGCAAATATGAGGAGGTGGAAGTGTCAACTTTCAATAGTTACATTAGGTCGAAGAACTCATGCACTTATTATCGGTAACTCTCAATCTAATGAGGAGGTTCACAAAGAGACAAGTACCCCGAGGAGGCGTGCATGTGGGTTTGGTTATCCTTGCGCATCCTCGACTCATGGTACGTGAGTGTACTCTAATATTCGACCCCTCAGAAGAGTAGTGATCCATCTAGTAGCTAGAGTTCTCAACTAGTTTTGTAGGTTTTTGAAAATAAACACGGATTGCCCAAAATACGACACCTATCACCAATAGGCTAGAGCTCTTGACACCAAAATTTCAAACATTACTCACATCAATACCTCAAAACCATTGCAAGTTACTACTGACATTAAATAACAACCTCAATTACCTACTTCTCAAAAACAAGACATAACTCAGTGCAACAACCAACTCTCTTAACAAGATAAACATGAAAACTAAAGAGAGTTCCAACGAAAAACTAAACAAAATCCAAGGCTCTTTCTAAGATAAACTAAGACTAAAACTAGACAGGGCAGTAGCTACGAAAAGATAAAGAACACACAACAGCAAAAAGATAGGCATGAAGAATCCTATGATGTGTTCTAGATTTTGAAAGTGGGGCATGTTTCTCTCCCACACAAAGTATGACGGGATCTAACTTGTTATGAACAGAAAGCAAAGCTAAAGAAAACTAAAAATAAACCCTAAGAGCGAGACGCTCCAAGCATAGCACATAACGCATGAAGTGTAAAAATATAGTGAGACGAAGGACGAAATGATGATTGTTGATGGTGAAGGGGATGAACGGGGGCATCCCCAAGCTTAGACGCTTGAGTCTCCTTGAATAATTGTTGGGGATGCATGGGGGCATCCCCAAGCTTGAGCGCTTGACACTCCCGAATCTTTTTTCATCATCTTCCATCGCACACTTGAAAACTCCCTTCATACACAACTCATCATAAGCTGATTAGAGAGGTTAGTACCCTTAATAAATAATTTTTCCCCACTGGATATAAAGATATTATTGAAGATTTACTGTTTCTCAAGATTTCCAAAAGGTTTTTGAAAATAAAAAGCAAGCTTAAGGTTTGCAAAAGTTAGGAGGGACAAAACGTGGCAGAATCTGTGAAAAACAGAACAGCAGGTAGTAAAGAATTTTTTAGGGGTACTTCTTCAACTCGAATCAAAAAACTCAGAACATACGAAAGTTCCGTGATTGTATAGAGCACGATGTGTAAAACATTCAGCTCAAAAAGATGAACTAGCGATTTATTCTGATTTTTTCCGTCACGAGGACAGAATCTGTTTTCTGGACAGCATGTCACAACTTTCACTTCCCTTGTCATATGAGGCTATACTTGGCACAAAGCTTGAAAAATAAAGATAAAATGATGTTGATACAGTAGTAACAATCATCAAGACCACTAAAAACAGAAGTAAAAACATCTTGGGTTGCCTCCCAACAAGCGCTTTCTTTTACGCCTTTAAGCTAGGCATAAGGAAAAAGAGAATCAAGTTTTGTCAAGAGAAAGAGAATAGCTAGCCCGTGTAACAGACTCAAAAGGTAACTTGATTTTCTTTCTAGGGAAGTGTTCCATCCCCTTTTTGAGAGGAAATTGGAATTTATATTCCCTTCTTTCATGTCAATGATAGCACCATCGGTGCAAAGAAAAGGGCGTCCCAAAATAATTGGACATAAAGGTTCACACTCTATATCCATAATAATAAAATCAACGGGAACATAATTTTCATTGACAATGATAAGAACATCGTCGATCTTCCCCAAAGGTTTCTTTACGGAAGAGTCGACAAGGCGAACACCAAAAGAACATGAATCAAAAGGTTTCAATTCAAACATATCATACATTATTTTGGGCATGACGGAGGTACTAGCTCCAACGTCAGATAAAGCATAGCAAGAGAAGTTATTTAATTTGATTTTTATCATAGGGTCCCAACCATCATCTAGCTTCCTAGGTATGGAGGCTTCTATCCTAAGATTCTCCTCTCTAGCTTTGATAAGAGCATTTGTGATATGCTCCGTGAAGGCAAGATTAAGTGTGCTAGTGTGGGGTCTCGGGCTCACAGAGGGGTGGGCGTCGCGGCTGAACGGGAGTGCAGGGGAGGGGTAATTTGACGCCGGTGAGGTGTGGTGGTACGCGGCGGGGATGCGCTCAACTCGCGTGACGCAGGGGTGCTGAGCTCGAACTCGTGGCGTAGGAGGACAAAGACGTCCACGGCAAGGCTCCCGGACATGCTGGCGCCGCTCGAGGTAGCTTCGGGCCGCGGCGGCACAACGGTGGCAGCGACGGGATCTCACAGCGGCTCCGGGAGGGGAAACGTGGGGAGGAGGAGGGGGATGAGGGCGAGGGGGGAAGAGGGGAGTGAGCAGAGGGACCAGGGGGTAGTTGGGTGTAACACCCCCAGAGCCAGTAACAGTAATCACTACAGTGATCCCCTTGGTAATGATCATCACTGTTGTTAATCAAGCCATGATCACCTTTGATCATAGCTCTGTCATATTCCAACCCTGATAAAATTTTCAAATTGGGTGGATTATAAATCTTGCTCCAAGAATTTTAGGAGATTATTAATCACCTTGCAAATAATTAGACCAAGTCATACCTAGCCTTTAGGATAAACCAAAGTCTATGATAGTTATGAAACCAATGATGTTGGGTTATCAAAATTGTCATGGAAATAAAAATAAAAATAAAAATAAAAGTCATAGTTGGACCGTAAAGGATGTAACTTGTTAATAAAATGCCAAGCAATCCTTAGGCCTTGTTAATATAGTAATGGATATTTTATCATAGTGTTTTTAGTAACGTTAGAAATAAAACAATATCTTGAAAATTAAATAAAAGTGGAAATTGAAGTTTATTCAAAAATTGTACAACCAATTTTATTAAATGCCTATTAATTAATAAGTCATGATAAAATAGTAATGAGATTTTAATACCTTGTTTAAATATATTAAACAAATGAAAACAGTGCCTAATCCAGACATTTTAATCCTTTTTAAATAGAACAAAATCAAATGATTTTATAAAAGGCTCAAAACTTTTGTATCAGCATGTTAATGAGTAATACAAATATTAAAACAAGTTTCACTTATTACATAAATCAAATACTAGATAAACAAAACAGAAACAAAAATGAATAAAGGAAAGATAATACAGAGAAGGGAAATTGTTATCTTGCGCCCAGTGCAAATTTACCCCGGCCCAAACTCACTTAAGCCCAACCCACCCCCTTCCTCTCTCCTTCCTCTGTTCACCTGCCCCGTTGTCGACGCCAGGCTCCATCGCCGACGCCATAGCCGCGCGATGGGTGACACGGAGGCCGCGGTAGCCCGCAGACCTGGAGGATAAGAGCCTCGCTGCGCCTCCCCGAACCCTAGTTCCCTCCCAGTTCCCATCCTTCCTTCTCGCGCCGCCTCTCATTGTGCCAAGCTTGCCCGAGCCGCCATGGCCATGGCCCTGTTAACATCGCGGCCACCGGCCGAATCAGCACTGGCTAGCGTATCCGACAGCTCCCCCGGGGACGTCTCCATCGACAACCCGCATTGATTCGCGCTAGGACGGGCTACAACGTCGTAATCGCGATGCTTCCTTCCGCCACGGTCGCCGGCTTCACAGCCCGATTCGGCGCGCCCACGGCCCTCCGTGCTCCACGAGCTTGCCGCCGGCTTCCCCTTGGTGAGCCGCGCCCCTTCCCCGTTTTCCCCCTTCGTTTCGAGCCCGTTTGCGCAGTTTCCGCGAGTACGACCGCCATGGACAGAGCTTGAGCTCTAAGCGAGCTCACACGACTGCCGCACCCGCCAGCCTGCTCTGCCCGTGGCCACACACCTGGTGCTGCTTCCATACCACGCCCTGATCCTCCCCCCCCCCCCCCGCGTAACTCGCCCAACCATGGCCTTGCCCCGTTGTGCCCCTGCTCGGCTATGACTGAGCTTGCCATGGCCGCGAGCCAGCCGTCGCCGTGTCCACGCGCCCGCTCCCTTGCACAGCCGCTTGCGGTCGAGGCCTCGCCGCACATCCGCGCTCGCCTGTGATGATTGCGGCCTGCCGTGGCCCCTGCTCCTCCCCGCCGGGCTCGGCTCGCCGCGGCGTGGGCTGGCTCAAGCCACCAGATAAATACCCGCTAACCCCCCTCCTAATTACGGGTTAGTTAGCATGGACTAACCTCTCCACTAATAGCAAATGACAAGTGGGCCCTAGGCCCTTTGATTAAGTTTAAAGAAATAACCCCCTGTCATTAATAACATGTGTCATTGACCAGTGGGCCCCATCCCTGTTTAAATAAATTAAAATGATTAATTAGAGTATAGTGTATGACATGTGCGCCACCCCCCTGTTTTTATTAATAAAAATGTTTTGTTAGAATTGGGTCACTGACATGTGGGACCCCCATGTCAATTTGACCAGTCAAACCTCTGTGGATAATGTTGGATTTTTAATAATAAAAATAATTCCAGAAAATCCTTTAAAATGATTTAAACTTTGAATTTAAATATCTTTTAAACCGTAAGTCGGATTCAAAAACTTTATACATGAAAATTGATCAGAGAAATATAACGAATACAGATACGCTATCCGTTGGTTTACTACCCCCCTCTAACATACTGAACATCTAATCGTCCCCCTCCGGATCTTCTGTCCGATGATTTGTCCGGTACTGTTAAAGTATCCGGATGAATATATTCTGAACACGAAAGTTGTTCAGAATGGTTCAACTAACACGGATACACTCCTCTTATGTTTGTCGGATGTCCATGACACCTCCGGCATGAACCCTTCCCCCTCCGGACACCCTGTCCGGTAATCACCCGGAGCCGGTATTTCATCCCCGAATGAATTCCCGCTCCGAGCAACGTGCAATGCACTGCGTTAGAACCCCGTTAGCATTTCATCTGTCATGTCATTCGTCTATTTGCTATGATTGCTTTTTATTTACTGTGTTTATTCCCCCCCTTTGTTCTCCGGTAGGCCCCGTTGCTACCGCCGACTACACCGCTGCCGGGTACGACTACTTCGTCGACGATCGTACCCCTACCGTCGAGCTTCCAGGCAAGCAGAGTCATTCTCTTCCCCAGATATCGCCTACCTTTCCGTACTTTCTTGCACTAGGCATTGTTACTGCTGCTTCTACGATTACAATCCTATTCAATTGCATAGCCTGCTTTTGTCGCCCCTTGATGTACCTTTCTTATCCTATGCTGCCTATTATATTTATGCATTATTCAGCAGTGAACCCTGCGCATTGTTAGCTAGGACTAGATAGCGGGTCGTGATCACTCAGGGGGTGAACACGGATACAATATATACAACTGCACAGGTACGGAACAAAGCAGACACCGCCAAAGGCCCCTATCTGGGTTATGCCTAGTCACCTCAATTGTGGGCTATCAAGGAGTAATCCTTGTACTCCACTCGAGGCTGACTTTGTCTTGCCGCCATAGGGTCCTGGACAGCGGTTGTCCTTAAAGGTAAGAAAGTCGGGCGACCCAACGGTGCCCGCGAGAGGTATATCGTCGGGAACGACAGGGAGGGTACGACCGACGTTACTGGCGTGCTTGGCCCCTGCTTGTATCTCGCGAGAGTTACCAAACCATGAAAGTCGAGCTCTACCAAGAGCAAAAGCGAGACAAGGTAAGGAGACGGTTCACCTTGTTGGTAACCGCAGTGACTTGGTGGGACGACAGGGCAGGCACCGATGTACTGGTGGTCCTGACTGTTGTCGTTGACCGCGGGTCGGTTAGGTCGAGGCAACGATAACGGTTGTCACGCGGGTTAATTAAAATGCTAAATGGTTCGGCGGATGTCTTGAGTAGCCTTTTGGCTTGTACGCACTACCTACACGTGGGATAATGAGTGTGGGCTCCCCTGCATCGTAGTCTCGTTCGAGGGTCTTCAGACGTCAGCAGTACCGCGGGCTGATTGCCGGGAAGTGGTGTTGTCTTCTCTTGCTCGAGCGGTGTATTTGTATTTGCTTTGATTTTGCTTCCCGGCCAGTCACGCACCGTGCAGGAGTACGTTCGGGTTAGGGTCCAAAGCCCGGCGTACATAGGATATAGTCCGGCGGATGACCTCTCTGTTGATTGCCGAAGGATGGGCTACTTTGTGTCGGATAGCTTTGGTGGAGCGTTCCCTAACAAGGTTCCCGCCACCCTGGAGATCCGAGCGTCGTAGAGTCACGCCAGTGCACCCCTGCAGGGAAGATTAATCTATTCGAATAGTCGTGTCCACGGTAACAGGACGCTTTATGCTGAAGCTGGATCTTACCACTAGAAACTATTATTATTAAACTGTATGGTTCCGGGTTTTCTTCCTCGCGGGGATGTCGAGGAGGTGAACTCGGAGGCATTATTATTATTGTTAATCATTACAACTTATATTATACAATGGTGCAGCAACTTCTGTTTCGTTGTTACTTTATGCTTTATATGAACTGTTGGTTTATTCTTACCTCATGCTGCAAGGCATCGTCGGAAGATGCTAGTCTTCGATAGGCCTAGCTTCTTATCCTTATTCTGATTTCTATCTTGCAGTCCACTATATACAGCCTCCACTTTCCGTTGATACAAATGCATAATGCTTAGTAGCGGACGTAAGACTCGCGGAGATACTCACCTTTGCTTTATTTCCCCCTTTATGTTTTGCCTGATCGGCCGCTGCAGTCGACGTTGGAGCCCAGGAGCAGGAGTACCCCGGAGGCGGATACTACTACGTCGAGACCCCCACTGACCAGGACCAGGAGTAGTTTCGGAGGCTCCCAGGCAGGAGGCCTTGCCTTTTTCGATCTGTATCTCTGATGTTATTTGTGCTAGCCTTCTTAAGGCAAAACTTGACTAACTATGTCTGTACTCAGATATTATGGCTTGTATAACTTATGTATTCGGGTCCGTGTGACCCCCCTTTATTGTAACATATTGGTTTATCCTTTTGTGTTTAGTGTTGTGTTGTGATATTCTCACCATGGCACCCTAATCTCAGTCGTGTACCCTGCGTGTATGATTACTGTACACGGATTGATTTTGGGGGCGTCACAAGTTGGTATCAGAGCCGACTGCCTGTAGGAAGCCACTAACCACTCCTTGGTCGAAGTAGAGTCTAGTATTTGCAAAACTACTTGCTAACTTAATGTTTGGCTTACGGGCCCACATCGATGTCACTATGTGTGATATCTATGGTATTAGGATCTTTTTCTCCTTACCTTTACTCTGGGTTTCTACTCTCTTATCCTTTCGGGTAATTTTGCTAACTCTGACATTAGGATCTCGTGGACGCATCTACCCGGAGAGCCCTTCACCCAAGATGATCGCTTGATTCACCTGAAGATCCCGAAGATTACTCTTCGATAAATTCCGGAGAACCAATGTGTTCATCGCCTTGCAATCCCCTGCCACCGATACGTCAGTATGGATAATTACATCCACCTCCCGATCTGGAAATCATAATTCCCTTGTTCTTAAGCCTCGAATTATTCTGATGCTTCCATCACCCGATGCCTTTGCATTCTTTCCCCTTCTGGTTGAGTACCGATACTCACACCAGACTCTCGGTACCCCGCCTGACCTTTTTGGTGGATTAGTACCTGCCGTCCCCTTGTGTCCTAAATCGTTGACAAGCTTCCCCTGATACGAAATGCCTTTGCCGACCGGTATCATATGCTCTGTGTCATCAGCCTTCTGCTTGCAAACTTGTATAACTTGTTCCTACTATTTGTCGTATAGGTTTGTATAATGCCCCTATGAGTTGTATCTATGATTCAACCATCTGTGTGAACCCCGGAAATTTCTGCGGGTCATACTCTACTGGTGTTACGCCAGATAAATTTCCTACTCTACAACTTCATCGAAAGCGAGAAGTGATTGAAAGATTTTGCATTGAAGAAGTGGGAGTCGACCCTGAACCTTTGTGTTCATGCCCATGGATACTATGTAGAACTTATCATGAAAGCTTCTCGTAAAGATAATTATCCCCTTGGTATAAATTCTTCTGCCCCTATGATCCTCCGTTCTACCTTCGAGTATTACCCCTGGTATCTCGAGGATATCATACCTTTGCACTACATCTTATGAACTGTGATGAAATAATGCCTTTCCCTATCATAGCCATTTCATGGTTTTGGGTTGTCGTCAACCGGGAACCCCCGAATACTTTTCTTCACCATTCCTTTTTGCTTAATGTCGACGTTGTTCGATTGTATTTTCTTGAAACCTTTTTGACATGATGTGTCGTGGTCATCATCGATATATTAGCTTCTACCAAGTGTTAATTGAATTCGTGGTGAGAAATACCATCTTTGCCCCTCGATGATTTGTGTCATCATCAACAACCCCCTTTGACCCCTTGCCAATACAAACTTGGTCATATATATCTTGCTCTACTTTCTCTTGGGAAAGATTTACACCTGATACTTGTGTATCATCACATTTTCCTTTCCATTGGTCTGTTTAACCTTCCTTTGAATATAAATTATCTAAGAAGTGATAATTTCCTGCTTATGTAAACACTTCGGTGTACTATTTTGTCCGTACAACCTGTTACTGTTGTTGATGACTTTTCGGTGACCACCGATGGACGAGAACTTTGCCAATTGGTCCGCCTCGTCTTAACGAGCAGGAAGATGGTTCTCTTCGTCCCTCGCCCTTGGCACTGACGCTGTTGCCGACATAGCTAACAAGTTGTTCTCTGACTTACCTTGCATCGTGATCTCATGGAATGTACCCACCCTTCTTATTCAATGTGGGCCCATAACCCACAGTTCCACAGGATCGAAACCTGACTCTCTTATACCTTTTTCTTCTCGAGGTTATTCCTCTTGCTTGACCTCGTATGCAACTCACGAGTCATCTACCTTGTGATATCCAGCTTGATATCAGACTCAGTGCTTATGCCTGATGCTCTGGACCCCTTTTCATCCTCCATTGTCATCGTCGAATGCTTGCATATCCTCTTGAAAACTTCTCACGCCTTTTTGTATCTCTCGATGTATCTCCCTGAGTTTAACTCGTGAGATACTTTGTACCCCATCCCCTTTGGACCACCTCGATCGATTAACCGGGTGCTGATCTGACCCCCTTAATGTTTCCCTCCTAACCTATCCGTAAGTACGATGAAGACCCTGATGGAAGGATGACAACCCGTCGAGATGCACCGATGCAGAGAAATGAAGACATCAACAAGAATGACTAACTGCTTCGAAGGGCAACAATACCAAGAAGACTCGTTAGAATACGAAACCTAAACCTTAACCCTTACCCTACTTTTAATTCTCGGGACGAGAATTCTTTGTAGTGGTGGAGATTTGTAACACCCCCAGAGCCAGTAACAGTAATCACTACAGTGATCCCCTTGGTAATGATCATCACTGTTGTTAATCAAGCCATGATCACCTTTGATCATAGCTCTGTCATATTCCAACCCTGATAAAATTTTCAAATTGGGTGGATTATAAATCTTGCTCCAAGTTTTAGGAGATTATTAATCACCTTGCAAATAATTAGACCAAGTCATACCTAGCCTTTAGGAAAAACCCAAGTCTATGATAGTTATGAAACCAATGATGTTGGGTTATCAAAATTGTCATGGAAATAAAAATAAAAATAAAAGTCATAGTTGGACCGTAAAGGATGTAACTTGTTAATAAAATGCCTAGCAATCCTTAGGCCTTGTTAATATAGTAATGGATATTTTATCATAGTGTTTTTAGTAACGTTAGAAATAAAACAATATCTTGAAAATTAAATAAAAGTGGAAATTGAAGTTTATTCAAAAATTGTACAACCAATTTTATTAAATGCCTATTAATTAATAAGTCATGATAAAATAGTAATGAGATTTTAATACCTTGTTTAAATATATTAAACAAATCAAAACAGTGCCTAATCCAGACATTTTAATCCTTTTTAAATAGAACAAAATCAAATGATTTTATAAAAGGCTCAAAACTTTTGTATCAGCATGTTAATGAGTAATACAAATATTAAAACAAGTTTCACTTATTACATAAATCAAATACTAGATAAACAAAACAGAAACAAAAATGAATAAAGGAAAGATAATACAGAGAAGGGAAATTGTTATCTTGCGCCCAGTGCAAATTTACCCCGGCCCAAACTCACTTAAGCCCAACCGACCCCCTTCCTCTCTCCTTCCTCTGTTCACCTGCCCCGTTGTCGACGCCAGGCTCCATCGTCGACGCCATAGCCGCGCGATGGGTGACACGGAGGCCGCGGTAGCCCGCAAACCTGGAGGATAAGAGCCTCGCTGCGCCTCCCCGAACCCTAGTTCCCTCCCAGTTCCCCTCCTTCCTTCTCGCGCCGCCTCTCATTGTTCCAAGCTTGCCCGAGCCGCCATGGCCATGGCCCTGTGAACACCGCGGCCACCGGCCGAATCAGCACTGGCTGGCGTGTCCGACAGCTCCCCCGGGGACGTCTCCATCGACAACCCGCATTGATTCGCGCTAGGACGGGCTACAACGCCGTAATCGCGATGCTTCCTTCCGCCACGGTCGCCGGCTTCACAGCCTGATTCGGCGCGCCCACAGCCCTCCGCGCTCCACGAGCTTGCCGCCAGCTTCCCCTTGGTGAGCCGCGCCCCTTCCCCGTTTTCCCCCTTCGTTTCGAGCCCGTTTGCGCAGTTTCCGCGAGTACGGCCGCCATGGACAGAGCTTGAGCTCTGAGCGAGCTCGCACGACTGCCACACCCGCCAGCCTGCTCTTCCCGTGGCCACACACCTGGTGCTGCTTCCACACCACGCCCTGCTCCTCCCCCCCCCCCCTAACCCGCCCAACCATGGCCTTGCCCCGTTGTGCCCCTGCTCGGCTACGGCTGAGCTTGCCATGGCCGCGAGCCAGTCGTCGCCGTGTCCACGCGCCCGCTCCCTTGCACAGCCGCTTGCGGTCGAGGCCTCGCCGCACATCCGCGCTCGCCGTGATGATTGCGGCCTGCCGTGGCCCCTGCTCCTCCCCGCCGGGCTCGGCTCGCCGCAGCGTGGGCTGGCTCAAGCCACCAGATAAATACCCGCTAACCCCCCTCCTAATTACGGGTTAGTTAGCATGGACTAACCTCTCCACTAATAGCAAATGACAAGTGGGCCCTAGGCCCTTTGATTAAGTTTAAAGAAATAACCCCCTGTCATTAATAACATGTGTCATTGACCAGTGGGCCCCATCCCTGTTTAAATAAATTAAAATGATTTATTAGAGTACAGTGTATGACATGTGGGCCACCCCCTGTTTTTATTAATAAAAATGTTTTGTTAGAATTGGGTCACTGACATGTGGGACCCCCATGTCAGTTTGACCAGTCAAACCTCTGTGGATAATGTTGGATTTTTAATAATAAAAATAATTCCAGAAAATCCTTTAAAATGATTTAAACTTTGAATTTGAATATCTTTTAAACCGTAAGTCGGATTCAAAAACTTTATTCATGAAAATTGATCAGAGAAATATAACGAATACAGATACGCTATCCGTTGGTTTACTACCCCCCTCTAACATACTGAACATCGAATCGTCCCCCTCCGGACCATCTGTCCGATGATTTGTCCGGTACTGTTAAAGTATCCGGATGAATTTATTCTGAACACGAAAGTTGTTCAGAATGGTTCAACTAACACGGATACACTCCTCTTATGTTTGTCGGATGTCCACGACACCTCCGGCATGAACCCTTCCCCCTCCGGACACCCTGTCCGGTAATCACCCGGAGCCGGTATTTCATCCCCGAATGAATTCCCGCTCCGAGCAACGTGCAATGCACTGCGTTAGAACCCCGTTAGCATTTCATCTGTCATGTCATTCGTCTGTTTGCTATGATTGCTTTGTATTTACTGTGTTTATTCCCCCCTTTGTTCTCCGGTAGGCCCCGTTGCTACCGCCGACTACACCGCTGCCGGGTACGACTACTTCGTCGACGATCGTACCCCTACCGTCGAGCTTCCAGGCAAGCAGAGCCATTCTCTTCCCCAGATATCGCCTACCTTTCCGTACTTTCTTGCACTACGCATTGTTACTGCTGCTGCTACGATTACAATCCTATTCAATTGCATAGCCTGCTTTTGTTGCCCCTTGATGTACCTTTCTTATCCTATGTTGCCTATTATATTTATGCATTATTCAGCAATGAACCCTGCGCATTGTTAGCTAGGACTAGATAGCGGGTCGTGATCACTCAGGGGGGTGAACACGGATACAATATATACAACTGCACAGGTACGGAACAAAGCAGACACCGCCAAAGGCCCCTATCTGGGTTATGCCTAGTCACCTCAATTGTGGGCTATCAAGGAGTAATCCTTGTACTCCACTCGAGGCTGACTTTGTCTTGCCGCCATAGGGTCCTGGACAGCGGTTGTCCTTAAAGGTAAGAAAGTCGGGCGACCCAACGGTGCCCGCGAGAGGTATATCGTCGGGAACGACAGGGAGGGTACGACCGACGTTACTGGCGTGCTTGGCCCCTGCTCGTATCTCGCGAGAATTACCAAACTACGAAAGTCGAGCTCCTCCAGGAGCACACGCGAGACAAGGTAAGGAGACGGTTCACCTTGTTGGTAACCGCAGTGACTTGGTGGGACGACAGGGCAGGCACCGATGTACTGGTGGTCCTGACTGCTGTCGTTGACCGCGGGTCGGTTAAGTCGAGGCAACGATAACGGTTGTCACGCGGGTTAATTAAAATGCTAAATGGTTCGGCGGATGTCTTGAGTAGCCTTTTGGCTTGTACGCACTACCTACACGTGGGATAATGAGTGTGGGCTCCCCTGCATCATAGTCTCGTTCGAGGGTCTTCAGACGTCAGCAGTACTGCGGGCTGATTGCCGGGAAGTGGTGTTGTCTTCTCTTGCTCGAGCGGTGTATTTGTATTTGCTTTGATTTTGCTTCACCGGCCAGTCACGCACCGTGCAGGAGTACGTTCGGGTTAGGGTCCAAAGCCCGGCGTACATAGGATATAGTCCGGCGGATGACCTCTCTGTTGATTGCCGAAGGATGGGCTACTTTGTGTCGGATAGCTTTGGTGGAGCGTTCCCTAACAAGGTTCCCGCCACCCTGGAGATCCGAGCGTCGTAGAGTCACGCCAGTGCACCCCTGCAGGGAAGATTAATCTATTCGAATAGTCGTGTCCACGGTAACAGGACGCTTTATGCTGAAGCTGGATCTTACCACTAGAAACTATTATTATTAAACTGTATGGTTCCGGGTTTTCTTCCTCGCGAGGATGTCGAGGAGGTGAACTCGGAGGCATTATTATTATTGTTAATCATTACAACTTATATTATACAATGTTGCAGCAACTTCTGCTTCGTTGTTACTTTATGCTTTATATGAACTATTGGCTGATTCTTACCTCATGCTGCAAGACATCGTCGGAAGATGCTAGTCTTCGATAGGCCTAGCTTCTTATCCTTATTCTGATTTCTATCTTGCAGTCCACTATATACAGCCTCCACTTTCCGTTGATACAAATGCATAATGCTTAGTAGCGGACGTAAGACTCGCGGGTATACTAGATACTCACCTTTGCTTTATTTCCCCCTTTATGTTTTTCCTGATCGGCTGCTGCAGTCGACGTTGTAGCCCAGGAGAAGGAGTACCCCGGAGGCGGATACTACTACGTCGAGACCCCCACTGACCAGAACCAGGAGTAGTTTCGGAGGCTCCCAGGCAGGAGGCCTTGCCTTTTCGATCTGTATCTCTGATGTTATTTGTGCTAACCTTCTTAAGGCAAAACTTGACTAACTATGTCTGTACTCAGATATTATAGCTTGTATAACTTATGTATTCGGGTCCGCGTGACCCCCCTTTATTGTAACATATTGATTTATCCTTTTGTGTTTAGTGTTGTGCTGTGATATTCTCACCGTGGCACCCTAATCTCAGTCGTGTACCCTACGTGTATGATTACTGTACACGGATTGATTTTGGGGGCGTCACATTGGGCTCGCCCTTATCGCCTCCACGAGGGAGCAGGTGAGGGGGCAGGTGAGGGGGGCGGCCAAGCAGTGGCCTCCATGGCCATGGCTGTGCCACGACGAGGGAGAAGGTGTGGAGTTGGTGGGAAGAGGAGGAGGGAGGGAGCTGGGCCCGGGGTGGGCCTTGCCCAGTGGCGCTAGATAGGGTTTTCGTTTTTTTTATTTGTTAGTTTTCTTTCTGTTTTAAATTTCCTTAGCCTAACAATTTAATTTTGTAATCAGTGAAACCTATACCAATATTATGGTGGCAATTTAGTTTACTTCTACAAAAAAATGTGGGCCCTACACAAAAATTAATTGAATTTTTATTTAATTTACAATTGATCAAATGGGCTACCTTGCTACTATTTTTCAATGGTTTATATTATCTAAACTACTTATTAAATTCCCAATACAGTTTTAAGGTGACCTACTGATTATTTGGGATTTAATAAAATTGTTTCCTTAATTTTTGGATCAATTATTATTCCCACTTGTTTATTTTAATTACCATGACAATTTAATAATCCCCAAGCAATAGTTTTTATTCCATAATATTTCTAAAATACTTTAGTAGAATATCCATTGCTATTTTTAACATGGCCCAAGATTATTTGCTATTAAATAATGAAAGTTCTTGCAACACCTAGGGTTTACTTCAAAATTCCACATTGCTTTTATATTAATATTATAAGGCAATTTAATCACCCACCATTATTGGTTTTATAATTAACACTCACCTGGGATTCTGCAAATGACTAAGGTTGATTGGGTTGAACAATTATCAAGTGCATTGACATGCATCCACAATTCTTGGAGGAAAGTTTTATAGTTTACCCAATTTGAAAATTTTATCCGGGTTGGAAATTGACAGAGCTATGATCGAGGTGATCATGGCTTGATCATCAACAGTAATGATCACTAACAGTGGAATCACTGTAGTGATTACTGTTACTGATTCTGAGGGTGTTACAAATCTCCACCACTACAAAGAATTCTCGTCCCGAGAATTAAAAGTAGTGTGAGGGGAAAGGTTCCGGTTTCGCCTTCTAACAAATCTTCTGGTCCTGGTTGTCGTACTCGAAGAAATTAATCCTTCACTTTGGGGCCTTCACTGCACTGCATCGGTGCACCTCGTTGGGTTTTTCATCCTTTCTTCGAGGCTTCATCGCACTTACGAACAGGTTAAGAGGTAAATCTTAAGGGGGTCGGATTGATACAAGATCAATCGAATGGGGTTGCTCAAGGGTATGGGGTACAAAGTCCTTCCGAGTTTAAGCTCAGGGAAGTACGTCGAGAGAAGTTTTAAGCGGATAGGCACGTATTCGATGCCGATGACGGATGGTGGGAAAGGGGCCCCCGATCATCAGGCACAAGCACTGAGTCTGATCTCGGACGGAATATCACAAGGTCGATGACAAGAGTCAGGTTTCGGTCCTGTGGAACTGTGGTTTAGGGACCCACAGAAGAATCAGAAGTATGGTGACAAACAATGCGATCAAGTTGCAAGGTAAGTCAGAGAACAGCTCGTCAGCTATATCGGCAACAACGTCGGTACCAAGGGCAGTGGACATTGAGAACCATTTCCTGCTCGTTAATACGAGGCGGACCAATTGGCAAAGTTCTCGTCACGGTGGTTACCATGATGTCTTCAACAATGGCAACACGGGGTTACTGACGAGGTAACACATCGAGGTGTTTACAACAGCAGGGAATTATCACTGCTTAGGTTATTCACATCGCAAGAAAGGTTAAACAGACCAATGGAAGGGAAAAGGTGTTTGTCTGATCAAACATACCAATGGAAGGGAAAAAGTGATGATACACAAGTATCACGTGTATGTCTTTCCCAAGGAAAGGCAGAGCACGATATACATGACCAAGTTGTATTGGCACGGAGTCGAGGGAGGTTGTCGACGATAACAAAAATCATCGAGGGTCAGGGATGGTACTTCACACGGTGAATCCAATTGACACATGGAATAAGCCACGTAAGATTAGTCGGATAACCCACGAAAAGGTTGAATGGTTCGCAAAGGATCCGATGTGAGTATCGGCGCTCAATCGGGAGGAGAAAGAATGCAAAGGCATCGAGTGATAGAAGCATCGGAATAATGCGATGCTTGAGTACAAGGGAATCGTGTTTCCCAGATCGGGAGGTGGATGCAATCATCCATACGGACTTATCGGTGGCACGGGATTGTAAAGGCGATGAACACGCAGGTTCTCGGGAATTTATCAGAGAATAATCGTCGGGATCTTCAGGTGAATCAGGCGATCATCGGGAAGGCAGTGCTCTCCGGAGGGAAGGAGGTACGAGAACCTAAAGTCAGCGCTAATAAAACTTACCAGCAAGGTTAAGAGATCAGAGTCCCAGAGCATAGGTACGGAGAAAAAGATCCTAATACCATAGATATCACACGTAGTGACATCGATGTGGGCCCGTAAGCCAAACATTAAGTTAGCAAGTAGTTTTGCAAATACTAGACTCGACTTCGACCGAGGAATGGTTAGGGGCTTCCTACAGGCAGTCGGCTCTGATACCAACTTGTGACACCCCCAAAATCAGACCGTGTACAGTAATCATACACGCAAGGTACACGATCGAGATCAGGGACTCACGATGAGATATCACAACACAACTCTACAAATAAAATAATACAAGCTGTTTAATACAAGCCAGGGGCCACGAGGGCTCGAATACAACAGCTCGAGAGCACAAGTCAGCGGAAGCAATAGTATCTGAGTACAGACACAAAGATACAAGGTTGCCTTAAGAAGGCTAGCACAAAATAACCACGATCGAAAAGGCGAGGCCTCCTGCCTGGGAACCTCCAAGCTACTCCTGGTCGACGGGGAACTCAACGTCGTAGAAGGCATCGAGGTTCTTCATGTTGCGGTGGTCGACATCGGGGATCTCCTGCTCCTGGACTCCAAGGCTCCAACGTCGACTGCAGCGGCCGATGAGGCAAAACAATAAAAGGGGAAAATAAAGCAGGTGAGTATCTAGCATAACCGCGAGTCTTACGTCTGCTACTAAGCATTATGCATTGTATCAACGGAAAGAAGAGGCTATATATAGTGGACTGCAAGATAGAAATCAGAATAAGGGTAAGAAGCTAGGCCTATCGAAGACTAGCATCTTCCGACGATGTCTTGCAGCATGAGGTAAGAATCAGCCAACAGTTTATATAAAGCATAAAGTAACAATGCAGCAGAAGTTGCAGCATCATTGTATAATAATAAGTTTTAATAATTAACAATTCCTCCGAGTTCCCTCCTCGACTCCCCTGCGAGGAAGCAAACCCGGAACCATACAGTTTAATAGTAATAGTTTGTAGTGGTAAGATCCAGCTTCAGCATAAAGCGTCCTGTTACCGTGGACACGGCTATTCGAATAGATTAATCTTCCCTGCAGGGGTGCACTTGTGTTACACTACACGCACGGATCTCCAGGGTGGCGGGCACCTTGTTAGCGAACGCTCCACCGAGGCTATCCGACACTTCATAGCCCATCTTTCAAACTCAACAGAGAGGCCATCCGCCGGTCTAAAGCCAAAGTACGCCGGGCCTTGGACCCCAACCCGAACGTAATCCTGCACGGTGCGTGGCTGGCCGGTGAAGTTAAAGCAAATCCAAATAAGACACCACCGCGCGAGCAAATAAGACAACACCACTTCCCGGCGCAGGCCGCGGTACTGCTGACGTCTGAAGAGTCCTCGGACGACACTACGAAGCAGAGGAGCCCATAACTCGTAATTCCCATGGGTAGGTAGTGCGTACATGGCATATAGCCAACTCAAGACATCCACTGAACCATTAGTCATTTAATTAACCTGCATGACAACCGTTATCGTTGCCGCGACTTAACTGACCCGTGGACAACGACAGCAGCCAGGACCACCAGTACATCGGTGCCTGCCCCGTCGTCCCACCAAGTCACTGCGGTTACCAACAAGGTGAACCGTCTCCTTACCTTGTCTCGCGTGTGCTCCTGGAGGAGCTCGAATTTCGTAGTTTGGTAACTCTCGCGGCCAACGATCAGGGGCCAAGCACACCGGTACACTGGTCGTACCCTCCCTGTCGTCCCGTCGCAATACCTCTCGCGGGCACCGTTGGGTCGCCCGACTTCTTACCTTTAAGGACACCAGTTGGTTCGAGTTCCTACCATTAAGTGAAACCAGGAGGTATCACCCTCGATGGCACACTTAAAGAGGTTTGACAGAGACATCAGCGGAATGAACTAAAGAGGTAAACCTCATATCATCCCGGTGATGCTACGCTACTGAGCCGACGAGAGTGAAATACGAGTTCGTCCACTCGTAAGTCAAACTCGAAGTGACTCGGCAGAGTCTCGCCGTTGTAGGTTCCCTAGGGCGTCTGCATTGATCCGTACCTGTTGTAGTTGTAATATACCGTTCCCGGATCACTCCCAAAGTGATCACGACCCTCTATTCTAAACCTAGCTAATAGTGTGTAGGGTTTACTGCTGAATAATGCATAAGTAATAATAGGCAGCATAGGATTAAAGGAAGGTACATCAAGGGGAGACAAAAACAGGCTATGCAATTGAATAGGATTGTAATCTTAGCAGCAGCAGTAACAATACCTAGTGCAAGAAAGTACGGAAAGATAGGCGATATCTGGGGAAGAGAATGGCTCTGCTTGCCTGGTAGCTCGACGGTAGGGGTACACGGTCGTCGACGAAGTAGTCGATCAAAGGGGTCGCAACGTCTATCGGCAGAAAGAGGGGGGGAGAAACAATAAATACACAATAATAATAGCAATACAAATATATGACATAGCAGATACAAAGCTAACGGTGATCTAACGCAGTACTAGGTGATTTGCTTGGAGCGGAAATTTATCCGGTGATGATTCGTCAGTACCGGTTGACTACCGGACCGATGATTCGGAAGGGGAAGGTTCCATGTCTGCAGTGTTAGAGACAACTATCAGACATGTGTATAATGTATCCGTGCTAGTTGATCCATTCTGAACAACTTTCATGTTCAGAACAAATTCATCCGGAAAGTTTTACCGGCTCCGGGTGATTACCGGACAAACGATCCGAAGGGGGGGGGGAAAGCTCGTGCGCGGTATGTTAGAGGGGTGTGGTGGGGGTATGGGTATCGTATCTGTAATCGTTGATCCGTTCTGAGCAACTTTCGTATACAAAAGTTTTTCATCCGGACAACTTTTATCGGTACCGGGAATTATCGGCAGGGCTACCGGAGGGGGACAGTTCGATGTTTGGTACATTAGAGGGGGGTGGTTGGTATATGGATGGCGCATTCGTATTCGTTATATTTTTCTGATCAATTTTGATATACAAATTACTTTCACCTGAATTACGGTTTAAAAGATATTGAATTTCCAAATTTAAACCATTTTAAATAAATGTTGGGATTTCTTTCTAATATTTATTACAACATTATCCATAAGGTTTGACCAGTCAACGCTGACAGGTGGGGCCCCACTGTCAACCTCTAGAATTTTATAAAACATTTTATATATTCAAGAATAGCAGTGGCCCACATGTCATACACTCACCTATTTAATAAAACAATAATTTTTATTACCTACAGCTGGGACCCATATGTCATGGAGGCACTGTTTTACTTGTTTTTTTAACCAGAGAAGTGATTAAGGCCTGGACCCAGCTGTAAGTGGGCGGGGGAGGGGGGTATCTTTGTTGATTTAATCAGTGGGGTGATTAGGTGGCATGGTCCACACGTCAGCGAGTTGGGGGTGGGGGTTAGCCCCTGGCCAAACCGGGCGTGCTCGCCAGAGGCCAGAGCAGCGAGGCATTGTGGTGGGGGGTTCCGATGGAGAGCGGCGGGAGGAGTACGCTGGCTGGCACGGCGAGACCACGGTCGTGGCCTGTGGTAGCAAGGCGAGCAGCGGCGGAGGCTCACGGGGCACGCGGGCGCGGCGAGCGGCGAGGTCGGCACCCCGGCGGCCAAATCGACGCGGGGAAGAGAGGGACGAGGTTGGGGGGTTGCGGGCTCACAGAGGGGTGGGCGTCGCGGCTGAACGGGAGTGCAGGGGAGGGGTAATTTGACGCCGGTGAGGTGCGGTGGTCCGCGGCGGGGAGGCGCTCAACTCGCGTGACGCAGGGGTGCTGAGCTCGAACTCGTGGCGTAGGAGGACAAAGACGTCCACGGCAAGGCTCCCAGACATGCTGGCACCGCTCGAGGTAGCTTCGGACCGCGGCGGCACAACGGTGGCAGCGACGGGGTCTCACGGCGGCTCCGGGAGGGGGAAACGTGGGGAGGAGGAGGGGAGATGAGGGCGAGGGGGAAGAGGGGAGTGAGCAGAGGGACCAAGGGGTAGTTGGGCTCGCCCTTATCGCCTCCACGAGGGAGCAGGTGAGGGGGCAGGTGAAGGGGGCGGCCAAGCAGTGGCCTCCATGGCCATGGTTGTGCCACGGCGAGGGGGCAGGTAGGGAGTTGGTGGGAAGAGGAGGAGGGAGGGAGCTGGGCCCGGGGTGGGCCTTGCCCAGTGGCGCTAGATAGGGTTTTCTTTTTTTTTGTTAGTTTTCTTTCTGTTTTAAATTTCTTTAGCCTAACAATTTAATTTTGTAATCAGTGAAACCTATACCAATATTATGGTGGCAATTTAGTTTACTGCTACAAAAAAAATGTGGGCCCCAAACAAAAATCAATTGAATTTTTATTTAATTTAAAATTGATCAAATGGGCTACCTTGCCACTATTTTTCAATGGTTTATATTATCTAAACTACTTATTAAATTCCCAATACAGTTTTAAGGTGACCTACTGATTATTTGGTATTTAATAAAATTGTTTCCTTAATTTTTGGATCAACTATTATTCCCACTTGTTTATTTTAATTACCATGACAATTTAATAATCCCCAAGCAATAGTTTTTATTCCATAATATTTCTAAAATACTTTAGTAGAATATCCATTGCTATTTTTAACATGGCCCAAGATTATTTGCTATTAAAGAATGAAAGTTCTTGCAACACCTATGGTTTACTTCAAAATTCCACATTGCTTTTATATTAATATTATAAGGCAATTTAATCACCCACCATTATTGGTTTTATAATTAACACTGACCTGGGATTCTGCAAATGACTAAGGTTGATTGGGTTGAACAATGATCAAGTGGATTGCCATGCATCCACAATTCTTGGAGGAAAGTTTTATAGTTTACCCAATTTGAAAATTTTATCCGGGTTGGAAATTGACAGAGCTATGATCGAGGTGATCATGGCTTGATCATCAACAGTAATGATCACTAACAGTGGAATCACTGTAGTGATTACTGTTACTGATTCTGAGGGTGTTACAAATCTCCACCACTACAAAGAATTCTCGTCCCGAGAATTAAAAGTAGTGTGAGGGGAAAGGTTCCGGTTTCGCCTTCTAACAAATCTTCTGGTCCTGGTTGTCGTACTCGAAGAAATTAATCCTTCACTTTGGGGCCTTCACTGCACTGCATCGGTGCACCTCGTTGGGTTTTTCATCCTTTCTTCGAGGCTTCATCGCACTTACGAACAGGTTAAGAGGTAAATCTTAAGGGGGTCGGATTGATACAAGATCAATCGAATGGGGTTGCTCAAGGGTATGGGGTACAAAGTCCTTCCGAGTTTAAGCTCATGGAAGTACGTCGAGAGAAGTTTTAAGAGGATAGGCACGTATTCGATGCCGATGACGGATGGTGGGAAAGGGGCCCCCGATCATCAGGCACAAGCACTGAGTCTGATCTCGGACGGAATATCACAAGGTTGATGACAAGAGTCAGGTTTCGGTCCTGTGGAACTGTGGTTTAGGGACCCACAGAAGAATCAGAAGTATGGTGACAAACAATGAGATCAAGTTGCAAGGTAAGTCAGAGAATAGCTCGTCAGCTATATCGGCAACAATGTCGGTACCAAGGGCAGTGGACATTGAGAACCATTTCCTGCTCGTTAATACGAGGCGGACCAATTGGCAAAGTTCTCGTCCCGGTGGTTACCATGATGTCTTCAACAATGGCAACAAGGGGTTACTGACGAGGTAACACATCGAGGTGTTTACAACAGCAGGGAATTATCGCTGCTTAGGTTATTCACATCGCAAGAAAGGTTAAACAGACAAATGGAAGGGAAAAGGTGTTTGTCTGATCAAACAGACCAATGGAAGGGAAAAAGTGATGATACACAAGTATCACGTGTATGTCTTTCCCAAGGAAAGGCAGAGCACGATATACATGACCAAGTTGTATTGGCACGGAGTCGAGGGAGGTTGTCGACGATAACAAAAATCATCGAGGGTCAGGGATGGTATTCCACACGGTGAATCCAATTGACACATGGAATAAGCCACGTAAGATTAGTCGGATAATAACCCACGAAAAGCACGAATGGTTCGCAAAGGATCCGATGTGAGTATCGGCACTCAATCGGGAGGAGAAAGAATGCAAATGCATCGAGTGATAGAAGCATCGGAATAATGCGATGCTTGAGTACAAGGGAATCGTGTTTCCCAGATCGGGAGGTGGATGCAATCATCCATACGGACTTATCGGTGGCAGGGGATTGTAAAGGCGATGAACACGCAGGTTCTCGGGAATTTATCAGAGAATAATCGTCGGGATCTTCAGGTGAATCAGGCGATCATCGGGAAGGCAGTGCTCGCCGGAAGGAAGGAGGTACGAGAACCTAAAGTCAGCGTTAATAAAACTTACCAGCAAGGTTAAGAGATCAGAGTCCCAGAGCATAGGTACGGAGAAAAAGATCCGAATACCATAGATATCACACGTAGTGACATCGATGTGGGCCCGTAAGCCAAACATTAAGTTAGCAAGTAGTTTTGAAAATACTAGACTCGACTTCGACCGAGGAGTGGTTAGGGGCTTCCTACAGGCAGTCGGCTCTGATACCAACTTGTGACGCCCCCAAAATCAGACCGTGTTCAGTAATCATACACGCAAGGTACACGATCGAGATCAGGGACTCACGATGAGATATCACAACACAACTCTACAAATAAAATAATACAAGCTGTTTAATACAAGCCAGGGGCCATGAGGGCTCGAATACAACAGCTCGAGAGCACAAGTCTGCGGAAACAATAGTATCTGAGTACAGACACAAGGATACAAGGTTGCCTTAAGAAGGCTAGCACAAAATCAACACGATCGAAAAGGCGAGGCCTCTTGCCTGGGAACCTCCAAGCTACTCCTGGTCGACGGGGAACTCGACGTCGTAGAAGGCATCGGGGATCTTCATGTTGCGGTGGTCGACATTGGGGATCTCCTGCTCCTGGACTCCAAGGCTCCAACGTCGACTGCAGCGGCCGATCAGGCAAAACAATAAAAGGGGAAAATAAAGAAGGTGAGTATCTAGCATACCCGCGAGTCTTACGTCCGCTACTAAGCATTATGCATTGTATCAACGGAAAGAAGAGGCTATATATAGTGGACTGCAAGATAGAAATCAGAATATGGGTAAGAAGCTAGGCCTATCGAAGACTAGCATCTTCCGACGATGTCTTGCAGCATGAGGTAAGAATCAGCCAACAATTTATATAAAGCATAAAGTAACAATGCAGCAGAAGTTGCTGCAGCATTGTATAATAATAAGTTTTAATAATTAACAATGCCTCCAAGTTCCCTCCTCGACTCCCCCGCGAGGAAGCAAACCCGGAACCAAACAGTTTAATAGTAATAGTTTGTAGTGGTAAGATCCAGCTTCAGCATAAAGCGTCATGTTACCGTGGACACGGCTATTCGAATAGATTAATCTTCCCTGCAGGGGTGCACTTGTGTTACACTACACGCACGGATCTCCAGGGTGGCGGGCACCTTGTTAGGGAACGCTCCACCGAGGCTATCCGACACTTCATAGCCATCTTTCAAACTCAACAGAGAGGCCATCCGCCGGTCTAAAGCCTAAGTACGCCGGGCCTTGGACCCCAACCCGAACGTACTCCTGCACGGTGCGTCGCTGGCCGGTGAAGTTAAAGCAAATCCAAATAAGACACCACCGCGCGAGCAAATAAGACAACACCACTTCCCGACGCAGGCTGCGGTACTGCTGACGTCAGAAGAGTCCTCGGACGACACTACGAAGCAGAGGAGCCCATAACTCGTAATTCCCACGGGTAGGTAGTGCGTACATGGCATATAGCCAAGTCAAGACATCCACTGAACCATTAGTCATTTAATTAACCTACGTGACAACCGTTATCGTTGCCGCGACTTAACTGACCCGCGGACAACGACAGCTGCCAGGACCACCAGTACATCGGTGCCTGCCCCGTCGTCCCACCAAGTCACTGCGGTTACCAACAAGGTGAACCGTCTCCTTACCTTGTCTCGCGTGTGCTCCTGGAGGAGCTCGACTTTCGTAGTTTGGTAACTCTCGCGGCCAACAATCAGGGGCCAAGCACACCGGTACACTGGTCGTACCCTCCCTGTCGTCCCGTCGCAATACCTCTCGCGGGCACCGTTGGGTCGCCCGACTTCTTACCTTTAAGGACACCAGTTGGTTCGAGTTCCTACCATTAAGTGAAACCAGGAGGTATCACCCTCGATGGCACACTTAAAGAGGTTTGACAGAGACATTAGCGGAATGAACTAAAGAGGTAAACCTCATATCATCCCGGTCATGCTACGCTACTGAGCCAACGACAGTGAAATACGAGTCCGTCCACTCGTAAGTCAAACTCGAAGTGACTCGGCAGAGTCTCACCGTTGTAGGTTCCCTAGGGCATCTGCATTGATCTGTACCTGTTGCAGTTGTAATATATCGTTCCCGCGATCACTCCCAAAGTGATCACGACCCTCTATTCTAAACCTAGCTAACAGTGCGCAGGGTTTACTACTGAATAATGCATAAGTAATAATAGGCAGCATAGGATTAAAGGAAGGTACATCAAGGGGCAACAAAAACAGGCTATGCAATTGAATAGGATTGTAATCGTAGCAGCAGCAGTAACAATGCCTAGTGCAAGAAAGTACGGAAAGATAGGCGATATCTGGGGAAGAGAATGGCTCGGCTTGCTTGGTAGCTCGACGGTAGGGGTACATGGTCGTCGACGAAGTAGTCGATCAAAGGGGGAAGCATCGGCAGCGGTCGCAACGTCTATCGGCAGAAAGAGGGGGGGAGAAACAATAAATACACAATAATAATAGCAATACAAATATATGACATAGCAGATACAAAGCTAACGGTGATCTAACGCAGTACTAGGTGATTTGCTTGGAGCGGGAATTTATCCGGTGATGATTCGTCAGTACCGGTTGACCACCGGACCGATGATTCAGAAGGGTAAGGTTCCATGTCTGCAGTGTTAGAGACAACTATCAGACATGTGGATATTGTATCCGTGCTAGTTGATCCATTCTGAACAACTTTCATGTTTAGAAGAAATTCATCCGGAAAGTTTTACCGGCTCCGGGTGATTACCGGACAAACGATCCGAAGGGGGGGGGAGCTCGTGTGCGGTATGTTAGAGGGGTGTGGTGGGGGTATGGGTATCGTATCTGTAATCGCTAATCCGTTCTGAGCAACTTTCGTATACAAAAGTTTTTCATCCGGACAACTTTTATCGGTACCGGGAATTATCGGCAGGGCTACCAGAGGGGGACGGTTCGATGTTCGGTACGTTAGAGGGGGATGGTTGGTATATGGATGGCGTATTCGTATTCTTTATATTTTTCTGATCAATTTTGATATACAAATTACTTTCACCTGAATTACGGTTTAAAAGATATTGAATTTCCAAATTTAAACCATTTTAAATAAATGTTGGGATTTCTTTCTAATATTTATTACAACATTATCCATAAGGTTTGACCAGTCAACGCTGACAGGTGGGGCCCCACTGTCAGCCTCTAGAATTTTATAAAACATTTTATATATTCAAAAATAGCAGTGGCCCACATGTCATACACTCACCTATTTAATAAAACAATAATTTTTATTACCTACAGCTGGGGCCCATATGTCATGGAGGCATTGTTTTACTTGGTTTTTTTTAACCAGAGAAGTGATTAAGGCCTGGACCCAGCTGTAAGTGGGCGGGGGGGGGGGGGGGGGGGTTATCTCTGTTGATTTAATCAGTGGGGTGATTAGGAGGCATGGCCCACACGTCAGCGAGTTGGGGGTGGGGGTTAGCCCCTGGCCAAACCGGGCGTGCTCGCCGGCGGCCAGAGCAGTGAGGCATTGTGGTGGGGGGGTTGCGATGGAGAGCGGCGGGAGGAGTACGGTGGCCGGCACGGCGATACCGCGGTCGTGGCCTGTGGTAGCAAGGCGAGCAGCGGCGGAGGCTCACGGGGCACGCGGGCGCGGCGAGCGGCGAGGTCGGCACCCCGGCGGCCAAATCGACGCGGGGAAGAGAGGGACGAGGTTGGGGGGTTGCGGGCTCACAGAGGGGTGGGCGTCGCGGCTGAACGGGGGTGCAGGGGAGGGGTAATTTGACGCCGGTGAGGTGCGGTGGTCCGCGGCGGGGAGGCGCTCAACTCGCGTGACGCAGGGGTGCTGAGCTTGAACTCGTGGCGTAGGAGGACAAAGACGTCCACGGCAAGGCTCCCGGACATGCTGGCGCCGCTCGAGGTAGCTTCGGGCCGCGGCGGCACAACGGTGGCAGCGACGGGATCTCACGGCGGCTCTGGGAGGGGGAAACGTGGGGAGGAGGAGGGGAGATGAGGGCGAGGGGGGGAAGAGGGGAGTGAGCAGAGGGACCAGGGGGTAGTTAGGCTCGCCCTTATCGCCTCCACGAGGGAGCAGGTGAGGGGGCAGGTGAGGGGGGCGGCCAAGCAGTGGCCTCCATGGCCATGGTTGTGCCACGACGAGGGGGAAGGTGGGGAGTTGGTGGGAAGAGGAGGAGGGAGGGAGCTGGGCCCGGGGTGGGCCTTGCCCAGTGGCGCTAGATAGGGTTTTCGTTTTTTTGTTAGTTTTCTTTCTGTTTTAAATTTCTTTAGCCTAACAATTTAATTTTGTAATCAGTGTAACCTATACCAATATTATGGTGGCAATTTAGTTTACTGCTACAAAAAAATGTGGGCCCCAAACAAAAATCAATTGAATTTTTTTTTAATTTAAAATTGATCAAATGGGCTACCTTGCTACTATTTTTCAATGGTTTATATTATCTAAACTACTTATTAAATTCCCAATACAGTTTTAAGGTGACCTACTGATTATTTGGTATTTAATAAAATTGTTTCCTTAATTTTTGGATCAACTATTATTCCCACTTGTTTATTTTAATTACCATGACAATTTAATAATCCCCAAGCAATAGTTTTTATTCCATAATATTTCTAAAATACTTTAGTACAATACCCATTGCTATTTTTAACATGGCCCAAGATTATTTGCTATTAAATAATGAAAGTTCTTGCAACACTTAGGGTTTACTTGAAAATTCCACATTGCTTTTATATTAATATTATAAGGCAATTTAATCACCCACCATTATTGGTTTTATAATTAACACTGACATGGGATTCTGCAAATGACTAAGGTTGATTGGGTTGAACAATGATCAAGTGGATTGACATGCATCCACAATTCTTGGAGGAAAGTTTTATAGTTTACCCAATTTGAAAATTTTATCCGGGTTGGAAATTGACAGAGCTATGATCAAGGTGATCATGGCTTGATCATCAACAGTAATGATCACTAACAGTGGAATCACTGTAGTGATTACTGTTACTGAATCTGAGGGTGTTACAATAGCATTAGTAGGGTGGCCTTGCTCTCCTCGAGAGGTTCTAATTTTTAACATCTCAACATCAAGGTCTAAGCTGTCCACCTTCAAACAAAGATTATCTAATTTAGCTAGTTTTTCTTCCACATTCTTGTTAAAGGCTTTTTGGGTAGTGATGAAGTCTCTAAGCATACTCTCTAGTTCAGAGGTGGGGTTCTTGTTGCAAGGGTAGGTGTTGTTGTTCCCATAAGTGGATGGAAACGGTCTAGGATTACTAGCAAAGTTGCTCCTATAATGTCAGAACCCTCTGTTAGGTATGTGCTAGGGTTAGCTAGTGCCTTTGCATCATGTCAAAATTTCAAAAGAAATCTTGGAAATCAATTTCAAAATCCAAATGGGAGAAGGAACACCCCCCAGATGAATTAATTCAAAAAGGCCAGATAAAAATCTTCTCCAAAAATTCATGTTAGAGTTTTGAAAAGTCTTATAAATGAGTGTGATCACATATCAAGTGATGTGGGACCCACCCCATGCTCATAGATTTTTCAAATATTCAAACGGTGCCTTGGAATTAAAGAAATACCCCTATTTGAATTAAGATTCAAATTATTTGAATTTTAAAAATGTTGAAAGCTTATGAGTGGCTAGTCTATATTATTATGAAGCCACATAAAAGTTTTCAGCATTTAATAAAATGATTTGGTATTTTTACCAAAGTCAAAACAAATATACAGAAAAACGGAAAGGAAAGATTAAACAGAAAAAGGAAAAAGGACTTACCTCTCGCCAGGGGGCGAGGCCCACCTCCCCAGCCGGCCCAGCCCGCGAAGCCCCCTCCTTGTCGTCTTCCACCCCGCGATGCCAAGCAGCTCGGTGGCGCGGCGCCGCCGCCGTGGACGCCACCTTGACACCCAGGAGCTTCCAGGCCGCCCCAAGACTCCAAAACGTGTCCAGGAGACGTCCGCATCGCCTCCTCTCATTTTTTCCCCATCGCAGCCTACTCTCAAGCTCTCTGCTCGTTTTCCCCTTCTTCCCCGAGGGCAGCCGCCGTTCATCGTCGCGAGGAGTCGCAGCCAACGACGTCGAGGAGCCGAACCAAGGTGTCCAAGCGCTTCGCCGTCGTCATCTTCACCGACTTGCAAAAGGAATCGAGCCCGGAGCCCTCGGAGTCGCCGGATTCTTCCTCGAGTTCCCGCCGGCCGCCGTGAAGGACTTCGTCGATTACGCCGCCGTTGAGCCACCCCAGCCCTCGCCACCACCTCTACTGAGTTCCTGGTGAGCTCGGGTTCGAAAACCCTCTCTTCTTCCCCTGGATTACTCGCTCTAGCCGAATCCGCCATGGTAGCCGAAGCTTCTCGCCGCCGGAATCAATGGAGAGGTCCACCCGCTAAGTAATCGAGCCAGCCATGATGTCCTTTGTGTTCCCCGTGTTCCTCCTCGTCGAACCAGCCCAACCTCGCCTCAAGTCGTGCCCTGGAGCCAAATCTCGATGGTGGCCGTAGCTAGGTCGCCGCAAAAGTTGACGCCGGCGAGCGTACGGTGCACCCCAGCGCTTGGTTTTGGTCCCGTTCGATGCGCGCAAGTGAGAGCTTCAAACGGATGGTCTTCGCGCTCCAAATGGTGGACGGAATCGAGCTCCCGTGCAGCGCCGCCGCGACTCCAGTCGCCGGCGTTTAGCCGCCGGCGTGTCAACCAGAACCCCCCACTAATCACCCAGTTAGTGACCCCCTGGGTCACTGACCAGTGGGCCCAGTGGCTTAATTAAGCCACTGGATTAAGTTAAACCACGGGTTAATTAACCCCAGCCACTGACAGGGTGGCCCCACTTGTCAGCCCCCCCCTGACGTCAGCTTTGCGCAATAAATCATTTAAATGAATTTCCAGAGATTATTTGAATTAAAGAATTCCAGAAATTCCAGAAAATACCCCAAACTTTGGAAATTCATAGAAAATTCATATTAACTCCAAATTGGACAAATAATATATGAAAAATGATCAGGAGAAAATTATCTTTCCAAATATGCAACTTTCAACTCTGTTTGAGTTGAATTTAAAATGTGATCAGTAGCATTTGCTATTTGATTTAAATGGAATTAAATCAAATTCAAATCAAGTATTTTTGCAACTTGAACCATGGCAACATGCTACATTTCAATCACACATCAGAGGCATATCATACACATTTGAAATTGTTTCAAAATGATCAAACTATGTCACATTCAACTTGGCTAAGTTAAATTCAAATGTGGAGTTTGAATTTGCATTTTAAATGCAATATATTCCACTTAAATGGAATTGCCTCACACATCAAAACTTATACTTCAAGCTTTAACATTCAATCATGTGCTTGAGCATTGCATTCATATTGATTGCTACTTCGTGCTTTGTTTGTCGAGTAGAGGTGGAACCGGAGCAAGAGGTCACCCCCTTCGCTGAAGATCCAGAACCCGAACCTCGTCAGCAAGGCAAGCAAACCCCCATTGATCATGTCGATAAAATCCCACTTCCCTCTCATGTCTCGCTTATGCATTGTTTAGGATGATCACCATGCTTCGTTTCTACCGCATAGATGAACCCATTCCTTTGCATGACCTATCATTTTGTCACAGTAGTAAGCAAACCACAATCCTAGCAAATGTAGGAGTTGTTTGATATCATGTGGCCCCTGCAATGTTACTGCTTATTGCATGCTTAGTATGATACCATGTTGTTACTGTGATGTGAGTCGGGATGGGAATGATCACGTTGATGTTGGTAGAAAAGTGTTGGTGAATCGACCCTAATACAAGGTGAACGATGAGAGGCTGTGTAGGAGTACACAGTGGGTTGTCTCGTTGAACACCGCCCTAGTACGAGTTCTTGTGTGGTGATCCAAGATGAAGAGTACAACCACACATTGGGCTCACTGACCCCTCTCAACTTACTAACTCATCCCTTTCGATGTCCAGATGTCGCAATAGTTCGAAGTTCTGGTAGGTCTGTGGCCTGGATGCTAAGTGAGAGAACGGCTCATCCGAGACCGGCTTATGCACCACGCACACATCACTTGGGTCCACTTCGGTAAACCGGTCGGGTTCACGATTGTGGTAACCAACCCAAGTAGGCGACTTTCTCGGACTAGATCGGCTATGAGGTAACAGTTGTGGTGAGCATCCTCGCTGGCACCCCTTGAATGGTGTCGAGATCAAAGGCGGTAAATGATGGTCATGTGTGTGTAGCGGTACACCCTTGAAAGGTTAACAAAACTATTCGAATAGCCGCGTCCGCGGTTATGGACTGCTTGGAAAGCTTAGCTTGATTATTAGATAACTTGAACTGGATACTTCTAAAACACACCAAGATAAGTGTGAGTGCTATGGCGTGCTTCTTCGTGGGGAAGTCGAGGAAGGCACCATAGTGGTGTATTGGTTGGAGAAAGTAGTGGACTCGTGTACGCTTCTTACCTCAAAGTCTGGTACTCGTAGTTCAGGATTAGCCAAGTCAAAGCTGGCATTTCTGCAAGTGAACCCCACCTCCCTTTACCTTGATACATATGCATGAGTAGTATAGCTCCTATGTAAGTCTTGCTGAGTACGACTTTGTACTCACGTTTGCTTAATCTATGTTTTAGATGATGCCACTGACCCCGAAGGTGGCTTCTTCATCGAGCTGGACGACTGAAGTTAAGCTAGTCTAGTCCCAGTCAGCAGACTGGTTCCCTCGTGGAGGGCTTTGTGTTTAAATAAGGCTTCTTAAGACATTTGTTAAACTTGTCTGTACTCAGACATAATTTGCTTCCGCCTGTGTTGTAATGTTGGATCACATGTATGTGATCTCTGTTTGTACTCTATAAGAGTTATAAATAAAATGTACACTTTGTAGAGAATTGTAATGGTACCTACTGTTCATACAAGGCATGTGTGTTGCATGTATGTTTATAACATGCATGTCTTTGTATGGGTTTTCGAGACCTTAGTTGTGTTCTGGCTGGCGGTCTTTCATACACCAAGTGGCCCTTAGATGTGCGCAGCTTGGGGCATCGCAATGCGATTGCTCGAGACTCCGTCTCGTGCACACTTTGTGGTATGATCGAGCCCGCCCTAGACCTCGACTAAGTGATCGGGCTGGAGTAAGTCTATGTAAGAGTTTTGAGATAGTCGGTAGTATGGTTGAGGCGACTTGTCTTTGAATATGGGAGTTCACCACCCATATCATTTGACTTGTGTGCGGACGATGAGGACCCATCTCAGTTGATCATCCGGCCTGGATGGGATGCCCCTCACGTACGATGCTTTCCGAGAATGTTCAGTGCTTGGCCTTGTCTGCTTAGACAAGTGGGTGCGGTTCTCGGCTCTCCATATGACTATGTCTTAACTGTACTTGCATACGCTAACCCCGGGTCCCGACATATAAGCATTGTTATTAAAGTTGTTTCTAGTAATGAAGTTCACATCTACTTGTTCCTGAGTAACCAAAGAATTTAAAGGAACATCATGAGGATCAATAGAGGGTTGCTTGGTAAGTAGAGACATAATTAAATCAACTTTATCATTTAGGGAGGTAATTTCCTCGACAGAATTTACCTTCCTACCTGTTGGAGTGCGTTCGGTGTGCCATTGGGAATATTTGGTCATCATCTCATCGAGAAGTTTTGTGGCAGCACCAAGTGTAGTTGACATAAAGGTTCCTCTCGCAGCCGAATCTAACAGGTTCCACGAGGTAAAGTTCAAGCCTGCATAAAAAGTCTGGATAACCATCCAGGTAGTCAAACCATGTGTAGGGCATTTCTTAACAAGAGATTTCATACGTTCCCAAGCTTGGGCAACGTGTTCATTATACAATTGCCTAAAATTCGTAATGTTACTTCTCAATTGGATAATTATAGCAGGTGGGTAATACTTCCCAATAAAAGCATCTTTGCACTTATCCCAAGAATCTATGCTATTCCTAGGTAAAGATTGAAACCAAATTTTAGCTCCGTCCCTTAAATAGAAAGGAAAAAGCTTGAGCTTAACAACATCACCTTCTACTTCTTTATACTTTTGTATATCACATAATTCAACAAAATTATTCAAGTGTAAAGCAGCAGCATCTCCAGCACCAGAGAATTGGTCTCTCATAACAAGATTCAGTAAAGCAGGTTTAATTTCATAAGAGGTAGCTGAAGTGGCAGGTGTGGCAATAGGAGTGCAGATAAAGTCTTTGTTGTTGTGACTGGTGAATTCACACAACTTGGTGTTTTCAGCGGAACCCATAGTAGCAGCAAGTGTGGTAGATTTTTTTATAGTTTTTGATATAGGACACAAAGATAAAAACTGAAAGGTAAACAAACAAGACTAAAAAGTAAAGGTAAAGGATAGTGGGCAACTCCTCTATCTTATCACTCAGAGTCCCCGGCAACGGCGCCAGAAATTTGCTTGATGGCGTAGAAGTGATAATGGCTTCTCGCCCTTCGTTGGTTACCCAAAGTGGAAGGTGAGATGTAGGATAGCAGCAAATTTCCCCTATGTAGAGGATATGGTTTGTATCCCGTAAGACTCCGGCGATGATAAGTAGGTGGCGAAGTGAACAATGGCGTCGTTCACAACCTATGGGTTGCTTACTTCACCTGGACCTGCACACGATACAATTAACTTTGCTCCCAACGAAGTTCAGAGAGGTTGTCAATCTCTCCGGTCTTGTTGTTTACAAAGGGTCAAACACACAAGGGATAATGGTAATGACGATAGCAACTGAAAGTAATTGCAAGAAAATTAAATAGCTTGTAAACAATGATGAGGATATGGACCGGGGTCCCGTGATGTTCACTAGTGATGTCTCTCTCCCAAAAGACGATAAAACTGCTATGCGAGGTAAACAAATTACAGATGGGCAATTGACAGGATTATAAACGCACCGCAATGCTAACTATGTTACAAAAGAAAGGAAGAGGCTCATAAGCATGGGCAGTACGCCAAAATAAGTAGACTAAAATCCATCTACATCTACTACTAATCATCCACCTTGAGATATCTATCCAGAACATCTCGCTGGTATTAAGTTGCGAGTCCCACCCAAAGTGTAAACCCAAAGCAACAGACAACTGCATTAAAAGAACTTTGCGTAAAGTAAACAATCCTTGCAACCGCGGTTACAAGCACCGTTGTTTCCCCCCTTGTGGCCACATCACATCCCCTAGACTCATGTTTCTGTCACTCAAGCGTGTCATCAGGGGGCATGTACCCACAATCGAGCATAACGTTCCCTCTTGAAGTTACTATCCACTACTTGGCCAAAGCAATAAACAACAACGGAGAATATGCAAGAATTACTTAGGAACAAAAATATAAGAGATCAAAACCAAATATATTACTCTATCACGATCTGAACATAATCTCATAATCCATCGGATCCCATCAAACTCAGCATAGCAACAATAGAAGAATTAGATATGTGCCTCGATCATGTAGGGCAGCTCACGAGGTCTAAACCATGAAGAACAAAGAGGGGAGGAGAACATCACATAGCTACTGATAACGGACCCATGGTCCAAGGTAGACTACTCACGACACATCCGGGAAGCGTCCATGGCGGAGGATAAGCTCCCGGAGGTCGATCCTCCCTCCGGGAGGGTGCCGGGAAGGATCATGATGGTGCTCCCGATCTTGGAAGTGCGGCGGCGGCGGAACAGAGGCGAGATTGGAAAATAGGGTTCTCCCTTCGGAGTTTCCCCGTCACGAGAAAAAAATAGGTGAAGGGGGGTATCCAGGGGTCCACTAGGAGTCTAGGCCGCCTGGGCCCCTGGTGGTGGCCCTCTGGTCCCACTTGGGTGCTTCTGGAAGACTCTGTTACGCTGATTTTTTATCCGATTTTTCCCGAATTTTTGGAGCATTTTTTATATGGGGGAAACCTAGAATAGAAAAACATCAGAAAACAGGAACTGGCACTGGGGTGCAAGGAGTTAGTAGGTTAGTCCAAATATGATCAAAAGTATATGAAAGTGTATCTAGATCATAGAAATATCACACAAAACATGCATGGAGCGAGTAGAAATTATTGATACGTTTGAGACGTATCACGGAACAGAGGCGAGATCGCGAAAAAGGGTTATGTTTTCCGAGTTTTCCCATGAAGGAGAATATATAGGTGAAGGGGGCAGCTAGGGGGCCACCAGGGGTCCAGGCGCCCCCCTGGCACGGCCCCACCCTAGGGCGCGCCGGGAGGGCGCCTGGGGCCCTGGTGGTGGCCCTCTGGCCCCACTTTGGCTCTTCTAGAAGCTTCCAGTATGCTGATTTTTTATTATATTTTTCCGGAATTTTTGGATCATTTTTTAATATGGGGGAAACCTGAAATAGAAAAACATCAGAAAATAGGAACTGGCACTGGGGTGCACTGAGTTAATATGTTAGTCCAAATATGATCAAAAGTGTATGGAAGTGTATATAAAACATAGCAATATCACACAAAACATGCATGGAGCAAGCAGAAATTATAGATATGTTTGGGACGTATCAATGATTCTTCTAATGATATTGGTTTCATAGTGTGGATGTTAATAGATTTCTCTATAAAAATGATCAAACTTTATCAAGTTTGACTTTGACCAAATCTTATATGCGGAGTAAAAAGAAACGGATGGAGTACATAGAAGGGGTGAATGCACAGATACGTGCATACAAAAATATTAGCATTGGACTACTTGAAACTTCCTTATATCAACCAGGTTTCAGCAAAGAAAAATTATGATAAAATACATCAAGGAAAAAATATGTGTGGCCTGAAAAATTGGATGTGGAGCTACTAAGCAAAGGCGAGGCGCTAATGACAAAGAAACCTGCTGTAGTCATCGTCCAATTTACCTTTTGAGCTTTCTCCTTGCCCAAGCAATCACTGATGTGAGCATACCGCTGAATAAGCTACGGCTCATATATGAAATTGCGCATATGATAAATCTTATCGTCATCATGTAAGAAAGATGAATAAAAAAATGATATGCATAGGTGTGGTAGCCAAAAATTACAAATCGAAGCATAATAAACACTGCATTTCCAAGAGCCAATCATAACAAGCAGGGTTAATAATACATTGCATAACTTGCAGCTGGTGGTGGGAAAACAAAATATATTGAGAGCAAAATGCACAGAACATTGAAGTACGAAGTATGCTGCACTTCTTATAAACCTCTTCTCACAATTAGTAACTTCTAACTCCATGCACATATGAATATTCAACCCTTGTGATTCCTTCTATTACTGAATGTTTCATTTCACAGGAAGCGGCGATTCTTGTGGATACAGTTACTCTTGTTGCAGAAAACTATAACTTGGGGACACAAGTCAGTTACGTATGTTACCACCATCACTTGAACCTCTGCATTTGCACAACAATTTCCCAGAAGAGATGAAAGAAAAGTTATTGACAAATAGAAGAGATTTTACTCTTCGCCAGACCACCATACCTTGATGGAGCAGACCAGAAGGCCAAGGGAAGTGAATCCCACCTCCTCACACTCTGTTTGATCCGAAGATGTAAGTGTGACTAGCTTGTGTCTTTTATTTTTAACACATAAATGTACATCTTCATTAAGCAAAGTAGGGATTACAATTGATAAAGCCTAGCATTAAGGGACAAAAGACCCGAAACAAGAAAAGATGGCAGCAAAAGAGCCATATATATATCCGCCGCCCAGTAAATTGAACCTCGCCGGTGCCGGGGACTACACCACTTGGACCAACGAGATTACCGGAGCACCACGCCATGGACTCCACCAGACAGTAGAACTGCCTCCCTTTTGGCATCGTAGCCAGGAGGAATGAAAACAGTCGCCCTTCTACTAGAGAGTCCGGCGACTCGCCGAAGGCTAGGCACCCGCCAAGGGCGCCACTGCCTCGCAAGATCCATCGCCGTATGAGCTCGTGGAACCCATCTGCAAAATCCATCTTCACTTTTAATCGACACCACCTCTCCATCACCACGATGGAATGAGCTGGTAGCGATTTGATTAGGGATCCTTGGAAAATCTAGGGCAGATGTACACATTGGAAGCTAGAATCCAACAAAAGAGGCCTCATAGTACACAAGCCACTCGTCCTTCACCTTCTACACTCTCCTCTACCGTCACAAAGACAGCTAGAGAAGGGCAAGAAGAAAGGCAAGAGGACTTGACCTGAGAATGCCATAAAGAGGGAGGAAACCTCCGATCCACAACACCAACATGCTTATTGATGAAGCTAACACCATATCTGCCGCCCCCTCGAATCCACCATGGATGGAGAGAAGGAAGCACCTTCGGTGACCACCAGCCGCTGCACGGAGGCGGCAGTGGGATGCGCTCCAATGACATAACACCAAACCAAAGACCTAGCCTAAAGCTACTACAACAGACTGTCACCGAAGGTCTCCCCCATCTCCTCTCCGACTGGTAGCGGCGGCGGCGAAGATTTGGGTTCGGTTCCGGCCGGATCTCGAGAAAACGACTCTCAAGTCTACATTAGAGGGGATGAAAAGGGGTGGAGAGGAAATGGGAGGTACGGATCATGCGTGATTGATTAGCTTGTGTTTTATTAAGGTAGTTCAACCAACACGAGTCACATCTGCCTCCCCAGTTGGTTTATATTGAGCTATATTATTGGTTTCTAGGCAGTTCGACCTATGCGCGCAGATTTGGGTGACATGCAAATTTGAATTAGGGAGGCAACACGGCTGGGCAGGTTGAGGTTTGGCAAGGAAAGGCAGTAGCATCTCACTGCCAACCATCACATCAGACACCCTCCACACCATAACAGGTCGTGAAGGGCGTCTGCGGGAATGGGGAAGTACCAGTAGATGGCGGCGATGTTACTTTTGGAGGTCGGCGTCAGAAGGACGGGGATGAGGGGAATGTGGTGGTGGTGGGCTGTGAGACTGCTGCAACAGAAAAGGGAGGAGACATGACTGATGTTTGGGCATGAACAGCGCCGGCACCAAACTTGTGGAGGACATCGAAGAAGACATGGGTGGTGTAGAGGGGGCGGTAAGGAGGAGGGGGATGTGGTGCGATGGTGGGCGGTGAGATTGTTCTGTGGTTGACAAGGAAGGAGAGGCATTGGCGGATGGGCGATATCGGGGGCGTTCTTGCCGAGGCTTGCTCCAGAGGAGTCTACGAAGGGAGCGAAGGAGACGACGAAGAGAAGGGAGGGTCGAGGTGACTGGTGGGACTAAGAGCGGGCCTACGGCGCCGACAACAGCGACGACATAAGATCAGCTCCAATGCTCCACCACGGTTGGTAGTTCCTACGGTGTCCTTTTTTGAGATGGTTGGATGAGCGAAAGGAGAGTGGTTGTACGAGAGAGACAAGGCCTTATCTGGAAATGTATAGCAAGGTGCGGGCGTTTTAATGCAAAATTACCAAAGATTGATTCCTATGCGTCGAATGCAGATCAGATGATAGTAAATGAAGGATGACAGACACAACATCATCACCAACTCAGTCTTTTATAGGAGTAGAGATGATCATACCAACTGATGAGAACTGTTATACATACTCAATAACGTACACGACCATGTCCCCACAATTACAAATGGCATAACCAAAAGATTTAGAGGCTATTAAAAAGAAAAAGAAAACCCAAACCCTTGGGGAAATTGAGAACGTACTGATTTTTTTGCAACATTTTAATATGATTAAACCAACATGTGAGAACTGTTGTGCATACTAAACAATGTACACGACTATATCCTGACAATTTTCGTCGAAGACGAGGTGATGACTTCGTTAATCTCAAGATGATGTACCGGCTCAGATTGCGAAAATGCTTATAGGGATAGGATGTGCGTGTGTGCCTCGTGTATGTAAGTGTTTGAGTTGTACTGTATTCCTAAAAAGACTATATCCCGACAATTACAAATGGCATAACCAAAAAATTCAGTGGTCATTCACACACAAAAAAAAGAAAACCCAAACCCCTTCCGGAAACTGAGAACGTACTGATTTTATGTCCGTTGGGATCGGGCCGTTCAAGTTGCCTAAAACCCTCCGAGGCCTGTATAATCACTATCTTGACCCTTCCCCCCTTCGATTTCCCTTTCTCGTCTCCAAAACCCTAGCCCCACATCGGCGCCGTAACATGGCGTCCCGGGGAGGTTACGACGGCGGCTCCGCCACGGGAGGCAAGATCCGTAGGCGCCCTCCCTCCCGCGCCGCAGCTGCGTCACCCTACGCACGCCCCGCTGCCCCTACTCTTCCAGCGTCACGCGGCGGCGAAGGGGCCGGATGGCTCTCCCGTCTCATCTCCGTTGGCGCATCTCACATTCTCTCCTCTTTGTTTCGCAAGCCGCCTCCGCAGCTCGCCGCGCCCACCCTTTCGGAACCGGAGTTGGTCGACGCTCCTCCCTCGCCGCCTCCACCGGGTTTAGGTTGGTGCCTTCCTGTTTTGTTCGTATGTATTCTCCCGCAGCTCTGCTGGTAGTTTGAGTTGTCTAATCTGCGACTAGAGCGAAGTGATTTGTATCATCCTGCAAAGATCAAATCATCTACAGTAAGTTTTCCAGCTAATCATCATAGCTTGCCAATATACATGGCAGCAGATAGGTGAAGATCATGGCGTGAACCATGGTTGCTGTTTTATCAGATTAGCGAGTTATTATCGTGTGAACCATGGTTGCTGTTTTATCAGATTAGCGAGTTATTATCAGTAAATCAGATGCTAGTTTAATCTATCCTGTGAAATGAGAGATAATTCTCATTTTTACTGTTACTGGCTTCCACCAAACTCACACAAGCTTGTTTCGGAATGTAGAGGACGACATTCTAGAAGAAGAAAACGGAGGAGGGACTGCTAACGTAAGCTGGTTCTGAAACTCCATATTGTACATGTTTTGTTCTAATGTTCTGTATTTTGTTGGGTATACTAGTGCACTGTTTAACCATATCCTTACTAGATGCTGGATTTAAGCTCTTTTAAGTGGCTACTAAATTTACCATTTATCCTGCCTAGGCACTTTGTTTAAGCTCTTTAACTTGCCTATCTTTCAGCAGTATTTTGCAAGTCTTTAAAAAGACAAAAAGCAGTGATACCACATCTTAGGTAGTACTGTGCTACCACCGCAAGGTAGTACCTCCAAAAAGTTTTGAATTCTGATATTTTTACAATATCGACAAAACATATGTTTACAATCCCACAAAACTTCAAATCTAAATGCGATGTACAAGCAGAGAAACAAAAAAGGACTTATATCTAGTCAACATTCACTATTCTTTTGAGAATTTTTCAAAACATTTTAGAGGCTATCACTAGATATTGTTCCCATTAATTATTACTTCCATTACCAGCTAATAGCGTGGGTAACCTTACGAAAAATTATTGCATTTTCTTATTGTTCTAAGGTTACATTTTTAGACTGTTCCTCTGCTAATTATTTTACTTCTCTAGCCTATTGGACTAATTTCCTGTACAACTGAGTTTCCAAGCGTTATTGCTGTCCCTGCAGAATCTGTCTACTGATAATCCTGAAAATTCTGCCATTGATGGAGATGACATGCTAAGAAGTTCTTGTTGCAATCGCAGTATGGATCTTGAAGATTTGTTGAAGCAGAAGACCTTTACAAGGCAAGTATTGTATATTTTAATATAGCATTTGAGCAGTGTTAGTGTGGTACTCACCTCACTTTGTTGTGAGCTTTTCAAATGTTTTAATGTTCTGCAAGCTAAGGATATGATATGTAGGAAATTCACATCACCTTGTCCTGATGAAATGCACTAATAGTACATGATCAAGAATGTTTCTGCTAACATGCTATGAAGAACTGTGGGTTATCCTTAACTGATTTCTTTGATGTTTCGTTGGGATTTACTCAAAGTCTTAGCGTCATGTTGATAGTAAAGAAGTATCTTTCAATGCTAATACCTGGGATCAAGATGTGGAAGGTCCCCTTTATTTGCTTGAAATTTTGGTTTTAGGAAGGACAATTGCAATGTTTGACATGCGTGCATCATTTTGTTTCCTTATCTGTATAATCTGGTCACCTAGTTGCTAATGTTTCTGACCTGTTTTTACATTTTCCTCAAATCCTCATCTGTATTGCTATTTTCTCCTAATACGGCAGAGGATATATCCTTCTCTTAATTTCCTTATATTCTCTTGGGTACATACAAAGACCTTTTTGGAATGGTGCACTTGAGTTCATGAGACATCTATAATCTATAATCTATAATACCTAAATAGTTCATCCCCACGAACTATATCTTTTGACATGCAAGCTATCCACATCATCAAGTAGGTCCACCTCTTTTCCACTAACTCTTCATGCACATGCTTCCATTAAATCCGCATGCGCATGCAACCTATCACAACTACATATTAATTTTTTTATGCACGAAGCCTCACCATTTAAAAGATTTTTTTTATAGAAAATCAAATTATGAATTACCTTACATTTTATTTTTCTATGCGACAATTATTTTTTATGAACGCACATATGTAGTTGCTATCCTTGTTTTAGGTTTAGCCAAGGGTGATGTCTCCACTCTATCCACTTAACGTTGTTTTCGTTTCATATCATCTCACCGGTATATTCTGAAGGTAATAAATTAATAAAAATAAATCACACTCATTTTTAGTTTTTTCATCAAATTTTCTTAGATTTTTACTCTAATCAATATTTCTTTCAAAAAATATTTAATAATAAATTATACTAAGTTTCATAATTTTTCTCATATTTTAAAATATTAAATTATTTGTTAATAGTTCCCGCAGCAACGCGCGGGGTATCATCTAGTTTACTTAATATTGTTCGTCGAGGCTGGAGTAGCTGGGCATAAATGTGAAGTAATTGCATTTTGTACAGAGGGAGATCAACATAGAACTGCGGCTTAGGGTAGTTAGTTCTATTTTGTTGTTGCGGGTTTTGAATCAAGATCAGTTATGTTTATGACATCAACACTTGGAAACCACTCCCTTATTATTGTTCTGATTCCTTGTTTCTCATCCATCTTTATATGTTTTCCTGTTTATATAACTGAAACCTCATATTTCTTTTGTTGATTCCCATATCTGTTAATGTTAAACTTGAGTACATGTTCTGCTTTTTTTAGCGTGTACATGTTCTGCTTTGTTGCACGCATTATGCAAATTACAAATACGTAAGTTGGCTTAAGTACTGTGTTTCTCATTGTATTGCCTATCTGTGAAATGTAGCACTTACAGATCTCTTCGGAATAACTGTCTTTATGCTTTGTAGGAGTGAGTTTGAATATTTGGCTGGGTTGTTGCGATCCAGAACTGTTGGATCCAATACAGTGTGGGCAAAAGTTAATAATATAAAACAAACATGGTCTGAGACGGAAAAGGGATCTAGAGACCTGCCTGTTGATTTGTCTATTAGATCATACATTGTCACTGTGAGTATGCAATTCATACTGTTATTCTTCTCTTAAATGTTCAAGGTGTTTCTGACCCGCTGATGAAAAGTTTGACTTTCTTGTAATTAACCATATACTCCCTCCGTTCATAAATATAAGATGTTTTAAATCACTAAAGTAGTGATCTAAAACGTCTAATATTAGTTTACAGAGGAAGCAATATATATGTGACATCCTGGCTTAATAGGAATGATAGGCTACTCATATCAACTAGGCGCACCTTCTTTTCTGGAAGCTTATCTCCAAAGAACTCCAAGGTTAAGCGTGCTTGGCTTGGAGCGATTTGAGGATGGGTGACCGACTAGGAAGTTCTTCCCAGGTGCGCACGAGTGAGGACAAAGTGCGCAGGAAAGTCTAGTGTTGGTCTGTGGGGATAGTCTAGATCCCGCCAGGCGTAACGGTCGGGAACCGGTGGATGTGGCCGGGGCGTTAAAATATAATGTCAATTTACTTCAAATTTTTGAACTACTACTATAATTTGCTATTTGGAAGTTACGTACTCCCTCCATCCCAAAATAAGTGTCTTAAATACATCTAGATGTAAAACTAAGTCTAGATACATCCATATCTAGACAAATCTACGGTACTTATTTTGGGACGGAGGAAGTATTAAATATATCACATTATTTATTTGTACTTTACCAATAGGTAGTTCTATCACAATAGATTTGTATAACCTGACACATTTTTTACTTGTACTGTTGATATGTTCCTTCTGATCACACGGTTAATTTAACCTTATGCATTCCTGCAGGATCAAGTTGCTTCACCTGCTGAACTTGCAAAGGCATATATGGGTTCAAGATGTCCAGAGGGGCCACCGTTACGCCTTAGATTGCATGAACCCTCCTCCCTTTCTATCAAACCAATAGAACCTGGCACAGTACAAATAGCTAAATCTCCAAAGCCCCCACTTTTCGGAAGTTCAATATTGTCTGCTTCCACACCCTTTGATCGCCTTGGAAGCAACTATAGGACTCCAAATAAATCAGCAATACACAAAATGTCATCATCTCCTTATTTTAAGGTTTTATTGCCTCAGTTGCTTTATTCATTATATTATTAATTTATGCTCATGGTATGATTAAGGGCACACCCAAGTCTTTGTCACTCTTATCTGTCAAAAACCAAAATAAGCAACCATAGACTACTTGGAATATCGTAAGTGAAACTTAATTATGTATTGTGCCTTGATCAGTCCCTCCAAGAGCAGTATTGAACCCACATGCATTACTCTCTGTCCTGTCTGGTTCCAATGCATGTAATATCTTTTTCTATCCTTGTTTCGAGCACGGAAAAAAGTGTGCTCCTAGGTGTTTAAGCGCAGGGCGTTGGTGTAACACCTTGCTTTGCCATTTGGCGGTACAAAAAATCAGCCGTCAAACTCCCCCTGTGAGGAATTAGCCTTCTCCGGTGAGATACCAATCTCCCTGGCTAGATTTGACCTTTTCAGTGGGCATGTATCCTCGCCGTCGAGGATTCAAGACAAAATTGATGTATTCCGACAATGAATCGAGCTTCGCTGTGGCTAGTTGCCATCACTGCAGTGAGGGAGGTGGCGTGCGGGAGGATCCCTAAATTACTGTTTATATATGCGCTTTAGTAGAGAACATGATAGATGGGTTAGTGCTTTAATGGGCTAGATCAGACTGTTCCACACTACAGTCTATACTCTATTGTTCTTCACACTATAACCATCCCATACAGCGTCCGTACAGAATGCCTAGGCACTTCTTGGTGACACCTACATGAGCTACACACTAGGCAGTGGCAAAACACCTAACTCTTTTCTTTCCTTGCTTGAGCATAATATCCATTTCTAACAGGGATAGTCTTTCTAACTTGTTCAATCAATCTGTCCAGGGTCCTGTTTCTTCTAGGGGCATATGCAGTACTGTATCTTCATCTTATCAGACTGCAAACACCGTTCATACATCTGGCAGGCAGGTACTCACTGTTGTAACACAACTTGTTTTGTAGTATATTTACTTTGTGTTGGTTGTCACTTTCTGGGCTATTCTATTGAGTTGATAGCGTACTGCATTCTAAATTTTCCGTAGAGATTAGCCATGAGAAGAAGTCTTAGAACCTGGATTCAGCCATTTAAGCGTACATTTTTTTTATCACCGGATTAAAGCTGCAGGAGATACATCCCTAAACCATGCTTTCTGATTCTGTTGACTGCGCTCTGCCCTTCTTCCTGTGTAAAATAAGCTCAACGTACTGACGTAAAAAGCCTTATTTTAAAATTCGGTGAACATTTATTCTTGATACTATTGAGATTTTAAAAATCTATCTTTGCAGTCAGTAGTTGACACCAGGTATTTCGACACAAGCATGATTCTACATAAAATGTCAAAATAATGTTTACCCGTGCTTCAGTGTCCAATAACACCCTTAACTTTATATACTAATTTAGTATTGGTTTGTTTGCAGAAAGTTGCCAAGAGTATGTTCCTGAACTATATATAAGCGTCAAAACAGTAACTTCCATTGCATTTAGATCCAGCAATTTGGTTTCGTGAAAAGGATAATAATCTATCACTGTGGGATAGGCAAAAAATGTTAAGCATCCTAGTATCCTGTACAAAATGGACCGGTTAGAGATTTGCACAAGGTTCATGGGCCAGATATTGCAACTGCAATTCAATTCATGAGCCTATGTTGACAGTTTTGAACTACGTGGCTACTTTGCTATTTCCCAACCTTATGCCCTTTGAAGTTCTACCAGTATTACTAGCTTATTTTGTGCTGTTAGTAATTATTTATAAATCAACAGATCCTGAAGAGGAAGAATATTGCTCTTAACAAGGAGACTGTCTCTGTTGGCCCCATACGCAGAGTGCACCAACGATACAACAGAGTATCATCACTCTTGGAAACACGGCCTGGTTATCGTGAATATCTTGGTAGTCATGCAAGCAAAATGGACGAAGATTTTGAACACTCCACACAAATTCAAAAGTGTCTGTGTCTGCCTAAAGTTGACAATGGCCCTCTAGGTGTCTCTGGCATCAGTTTTGTTCAAGAGCCAGCTCAATCAATTGAGATGCCTACAAAGATATTGAAACAGCTTGTTACACTGGTCCCTTCACCTTCAGAGAAGGAAAGCACACCAGAAATGAAGCAAAAACATGGAAATGCCATGAATGTTGAGGATTCTATTTCTCAGAGAAAAGAAATATCATCTCAGGGCAGCCTTTTAGAATCTTCTTCGTCATTCTTCCAGGAGTATTCTTCACTCAAGAACATACATGTTGCTGCTAAATTCACCCCAGCTGCAATACATGTCAAGACTGTTGATGCTATATCAGACAAATCTGCCCTCCTAGAAAGTAAATCATCCTCCGAAATAATAACTTCACCCAAGGTAGGATCATGTGACTAAAAATATGGTATTATCTTCTACACCCTGCAGCTACCTTTTTGACATATATTATGTAGTGATTGATGTTTTTTATAGGATTCTCTGGAGGTGGACCACTGCAGTGGAAGTATTGAAATTGAGAAAGGCTACTCACCAATCCAGGAACATACCACTAAGAATTCTGGAACAACAAATAAGGAGAAGCCTCCAACATTCTCTTCATCAAATGGCTTTTCATTACCTGTAATGGCTGCACCTGGTGCCCACTCACAGTCCCCTCCAACGTCTACTATGACATCTCCACCTGCATTACATGTTGGAGAGCACAAATCTTCTGCACTACCCAGAGTACCAGTTACTTCCGCGGAAAGTGCTCCAAGGTCAGTTTCTGATCGAGCTAGAAAGCATTTTTTTTAACTCTGAAGTGTTATTGTACTTTTCCTGCTTAATAAAATTGGAACAACCATCAGTTATCAAGTAGATACTGCAATAAAGAAATGCCACTTTTGTTTCCTCCATTTATGTTAGATCACTATTAGCCTGTTAGTCTTGAGCATGCCATTTTTGGTTTCAATTCTCCAAGTAGAAGGATATCTTCTCAGTTAATGTTCAAACTATTAGTCTATAATTGTGAAGCTTGCCATATTTATTCCACCTCTCCGTTTTTATTTAAAAATGGCTGAAGCGTGAACATCAATTTATTTGTCTTTGCAGGATTTTGAAACAAGTCTCAGAAGAAAGCCCAATTTTAGACAAACATGATAAGAAGTTAAGTGGAGAAATTCCACCGATTTCTTCCAAGGGTGCTGGATATGTTGCATCATTCACCAGTAACCCTGCATTTACTGTTGCCAGTTCCAAGCCTACAACCTTAAGTAATGGGCAAGCACATACATCAAAGTCAACTGCCTCTGCTGTTCTGGCTTATAATAAATCGAACAACTCATTTCTGTCTACGAATACTTTCCCATCAACTTCTTTATTGCCGCCATTGTCGTCTCAACCTGGTCTCCAGACTTCATTCACTTCCCAATCTGCTGGAGCACCAACATCAGGAAGTTCCAGTGCACTTTCCAGTTTCTCCCCAAAGTTCGGTGGTGCAAATTTGTTAGCTGCCCAGGACAAATCCAAGGCAGGAAGCAGCAGTGCCCCATTTAATTTCTCTCCGCAGTTTGGTAGTGCGAGTTTGGTCGCTTCTCTGGATAAGTCCAAAGTATTGTCACCTGAATCAACATTGTGTTCTGGAAACCAGTTCACCCAATCAGGAAATAGCAATTCATTGTGCACACAGAGTTCAGCAAGTAAGTCAGACTTGATGTCTCGGGAAGAATCAAACATGGGACGTTTACCATTTGGTTCAGCACCTCTGAGCCCTGGCCCTTTCAGTTTGAGCTCTGTAGTTTCTTCCACTGCTGCTTCTAGCTCGACCTCTCTGACTTCAGCTACTCCACTGTCTTTGCCATTTATGACTTCTTCCGCTTTGGGATCTAGTAAAGCATTCCCGGTGTCACCAATATTTGGTAGCAATCCGATCAAAACTGCTTCATCGTCGTTTGGCATGCCAAATAATGGTTCTGCTATGCCCTTCAGCCCCTCTGGCACTGTATTTTCATTCACTTCGGCTACACCTACAATACAAGATACATCACCCTCAACACCTCTATTAGGTAGGACAATCCCAACTATTGGCTTAAGTACAGGAACTGATCAGATGAATGGTGGACACACCACTGGGGGGAATAACCAGTCTCCTTTTGCCATGTCCCCACCATTTGGCTTTCCGAGCAATTCACCGTCAACTCCAGCTTTCAGCACGCCAGCTACTCAGTTCGCTTCCACTTCAACTGCCTCACCTGGTATTTTCCAGTTTGGCCAGCAGGGTCAAGCTTCTTCAGGTGTCTTTTCAATTGGCACTGTCCGCGACATTGACAAGTCTGCCAGAAGAATTTTCAAGGTAAAGAGAAAGAAATAGGTTCAGAACTTGCAGTCAGTTTAGACTGGCACAGCCTGCATTGCAAATTGCTCTGGCCTCCTGGGCTCGGTGGCCATCGGTGAGCATAGTCCAGCACATTAGTTCATTGCTGTCGACTGAGCTGGCATAAGATGCCCGTGACATTTTTGGTGCAGTATGGCGGACTACTCTGATTTTGCTGATCAAGTGAACTGAATTTTGTTGTACGACTCTACTGTACCATTGCAAAAACATTTGTAATATCGAAGTAATGTTTCAGGGTATCTTTTCTTGTGACTGCTCAGTATTATAATCCTTTCATCTCTTACAATTGTGGTCTGTGTAATGAAAAGGGTCAGATTTGTGGGTTGCAGTAATGCTTTTTTTATATTTTTTTGAGGGAAGGCCATTACGGCTTTATTAATGTCAAAGCAACATTACATCATCCATGAGCTTACTGATATCCAAGAGGATCATCCGTAGCCAAATCAAAACAATGTTTAAGATGACCTTCTCAAACATAGGAGCTGTCTACACATTCTGCCAAAAATCACCGATGGCCTGTCCCGCTGTCTTGGCGTTACAAAAATTGATCAGATTGAGGCACTTGGATTAGCAAAGCTTAGTCCATCTTGCATGGCACTTGGATTAGCAAAGCTTACTCCATCTTGCATGGCTGTCGATTTCAGCAAATCTCTTAGGGGTATCATTGAGGTGAGTAGACTGGATGGTAGAAGATCGTTTTTTACTCAAGTTCAGGTCCTCGAGACAAGGTTATACCCTACTTCTACTCGTGTTGTATTATTGCGATGGGGTGTGAAAAGCATGATATACAGTTGTGGGATTGAGATCCAAATTGTGAACTTTTTCGCTTGACCCAAGCTTATACGTTGCTGAGAGATTCATGATTACCAGGCATCTAATCGGTTATGGTGATAAAGAAATCCTCCGTAGATATGCCCTCATTATATTACCGGCAAGGCTTTCGAAGTCTTCCATATCTAGTCCATGGGTTGAAATAAGGTCCCATGGAGTCACGACATGCAATATTGTCGATACAACCTCCTCTCTATAGAGGTTGGCTGCATAAGCTGTTGATGCCGGGGGTGAAAGATTCGCCAACCTCCTCATGCAATGGCGACACCTTCACCATATGTGCCTCCTTCCCTACCTTCCGCCAGCAACAGAGGTAACATCGAACTTATACCAAGGTCGAGCTGCCAGACCGACACCTGCAAGCACAGTCATCTCCAACCATCTTTGTCATACGGTTAGGCTACAGTCATGCTTCAACACCGCCATATGAAGGCGTCTTAGGCCAGCCCCTACCTGACATTGGAGCAGAATTAGGTGTGCAAGACTCGGGTGAAGGCGAGAAGATGAACCACTCAGTGATCGTGTTGATGAACACTGTTGCGACACCCATGGAGGTACTTTAACCTTTCAACCACTTTATACAAATAATGTTTGGTGACTCTGGAGTCATCTAAATCGGTGTCATTTGTTTGCTTTAATATCCACACCTCCCTAAAGAAAAGGTTTTAATTTTTTGATTTATTGAATTTTTTCTTTCAAAGGAGGAAGGTGCAATGCTTCCTTTCCATCTAGGCATGACCTTATTAGGCAAAAAAGAGCTTGTACAAAGTAAGTTGCAGCATGTTGAGACCCAAAATCTAAGGTATACAATTCTAGTTGTACTCGATCATATAGGAAGTTGAGATTATCCCGAGAACACAACTTCATACAGACGGGCCCGTCGGTACCATATACTCTCGGAGAGCCCGGAACATGGACGTCAATCCCAGCAAGAACTAATTGTCAATCTACACTAGGTATCCATCATTCCCACAAAAGTCTAGAGGTAAATTTGGGTGATGAACTCCCAAACACATAAATGAGTTTCTTCGCCCCATTATGGTTCCGGTCCGATCTCAAAGTCGCGTGACTCAAGTGGGCAATGATCATACAATGGTTGACACTATGCAACCAAGACGGAGCGTCAACACCTGGCATGTCCTGATAAACTCATGGTCTTCCAATGCATGTGTCACTTGATGTGATCTGAGTTGGAGTGTCAACACCTGGCATGGTGTGATAAACTACTGAGCTCCCAGAACACAAGGATACTCCTCTATAAGAAAGTTTGCTAGTGAATACACAACTAAGATCTGGAAACCCACACCCGACATGCACATTATAAACATACACGCAGTATGCTTACCATGTCTTGGAAACAACATGTATCACAACATGAATTCTATGACTCAAAAGTCATATATATATTTCAAAAGCTTTAAAGAGCAAATCATAGCAGTATATAACACATGGAGTTCACATGATCCAACATACAACAAGCATCAACGAAAGCAAAATACTCCCCCCGTTCCAAATTACATGACTTCCATTTATTCACATGTATATCTAGACATGTACACAAATGAAAGTCATCCAGTTTGGAATGGTGGAAGTATGTCTTAGTAAAGATAAGTTTAATAAATGGCCTAAGTATCTTGAAAGAAGATACAATGACCCTCCCAAGGCATCAGACGGCTATCTGGGACCTTCAAGCTATAGTCAATGTTGATCACTTCGTAGAGACCACCATTAGCTGTGGTCTCCTCTGGAAAACATAAGTAAGACATCTTGAGTACAAAGGCGTACTCGCAAGACTCACATCAGAACTATATTCATGCTCATATATAAAGGTAAAGGGGTAAGTGGTATTGTTTGCAGAATTGTTAGCTTTAAAATTTGGCTACTACTACGACATTCACTGTTATTAGTGACAAAAAAACCATGACAAAAAAAACATTGCCTAAAATCATTTTTGTTGACGAAAACCATCATCAACTAATTTCCTTTCGAATCAGATCCCCGGTCAACTTCGGTGATGGTCTCGCGTGATTTTAGGCGACGTGCTCGACCTTCACTACGCACATGTATTTTTTTGCGGCAATATTTATTATCATGTAAAATGTTCGACCGTCACTGAACTTGACCATATACATTATAGAACTGTAAAAAAATACAAGAAGTTTAGCTACATCTGTACGAGCATCTCGAAGAGACAATTGCATACATATTGTAATTACCCTTACTTCTCCTTAATGGGAAGTTTCTTTTGGATCCCAAGCTCCATGGCTCCCTTAATTTTGAAAATTCAAAAAATCTAACTTTTAGGTTTCAAACAGATCTAGAAAAAAAAATACACATATACATATGGATGTATATTACTTGTCTACAAAGTTTCAAGTTGAAATATTTTTCTATGCGAACTATAAAAAAATGTAAAAATCTTGTATTTCTAACACATGTATTTGTTTTCTGTGCAGCTCACACCAAAGGTATTTCATCATGAAATTTTCCAGAAATGTGGTATACACCTCAAAATGTTCATGCACATTTTTTTTCAGAATTTTTTGAAAATAAAAATTTGTTTTTTGTTTTTTTCAAAAAATGAGCTCATTGGAGCTCGAGATCCTTCTTAATTGCACACATAATGAAGCATGATTTGAAAATTAAACATGAGTTATAATTTTTAGTTGATAAAATCAGTACAACAGTATACTACGGGGATATGACATATGATTTATCATCATCCTCGTCGTCAACACGGTTCCATAGCAAAAGAACTTGTAAGGTCCCATATGGAGTACTACTCCAGATACATAATTTTCCGTCCATTTATAGAATAGAAGCGCATATCAAGCCCACCGCGATGGTCGGAGAGATTTGTCCAAGGGAAACCTTCCAAAACCCTAATTTGAACACTGGGGGGCTTGGCTTCAAGATCTCGGAGACAACGATGGCGAAGACGATCAGATTTGCGAGCGCATCTCACTCACAGTGCAACGAGGACACAAGGAGCTACCCAGGTTCAGGCCACCATGAAGGTGTAAAGCCCTACCCCTGCATGTCTGGGATTTCTCCAATGGAGATGAACGTGCAGGGTTACAAGTTTGAGATCTAAAATGACCGATCCCACTCTATGGTGCCGTAGATGGTACTTATATAGGGTCCTTGGTCCTCTTCCCCCACAGCCTGGTGGGAAGGGTTGCCACATGAGGAAAATGGTGATGGGGACAAGCTCTGCCCTTATCCTGACTAAAGCTACATGCCTTTGTTAAAGTAGGACAGTCTTGATGGTTGTTATCTTGGACTTGGATTCGTCTTGAGATGTAGTGGTCCTTAAGGCTCAGTGAATCTTCATCAGGGAGGAGGCTTTGGCACTCTTATCTTTCTTGTCGGGGGACCCTCCTGTTTGAAATATCGTGAGGGACGCCTTCCGGAAGAAGGTGGCTTCAGGAAGTGTTAGACACACGGTACTCTTGAAGGCGTAGCCTCCGGAGTCGTTACCTTGATCTTGATGGGTCCCTGGCGCATTATGAGCCCAAGGCACGAACCAGGGTACCCTGGTTCTTAATGGGCCGATGGTAGCCCCCGGGCCCATGGCGCGTGCGAGTCAGACCGTGGGGGCATAAGCACCGTGGGGCCACAATGTCGCCATGCTCAGGCGCCGCGGCACGTGGTGCGGGGGAAGTGGGTCGCCACCCCACTTTTCCCATGACGCCTCGGTGATTGCACTGCTTGCCATAAGACATGATTGTGCGAGATGCGGCTATCACTTTCATCTTCCGCGATACACCTCTCGACATTTTGGATCTTTGACTCTTCGTCGTTAATCTTCCTCTCTTGTGGGTTTCTTCCGCCATCGCACTCATCCTCCGGAAGAGATGGACGATGAGAACGAGGCCAAGGGGCGACCGAAGTGGAGCCGACGCTGCAGGTCTCCAAGCTTACGACTGACGAAAGCCTCTCGCCAGTTTTGCTGATGATCGCCTCAGACCACAATGAGTGGAAGGCCACCAGGGTCTTTCACGTCGCCCCCCCGATGTCTCAGATCACCACAATGATTTCCCCCTTCTTTTCCATACTGTCTTCGGCAGACTGGTGTCGCCCTTTTCCACTTTCTTCTGTGCCGTGGTGAAGCATTATGAGATCCATGTGTTGTATCTCCACCAAAACTCCGTTACTATGCTTGCCGTGTTTGCCTACCTTTACGAGGCATATCTGGGCGTGAATCCGTCGCTGGCGCTCTTCCGACATTTCTACATCCTGAGGGGGAATGACGAGGGGCAGCGCTCCGTATGCGCGTTGACTTCGGGAGACATCATCCCCATGGCGATTTCAAGGAAAGTTGACGACTCCAGGTCCCATTGGATACTGATGGATGCAATCTTTACGAACCCCTCGTTTTCCCCTTCAATAGCGGGTCGAGTCGAGCTGTATGGCCCTGAATTGGGGCGTGTCCTCGGAAGGATGAGGGTCCTTCAGCAGTAGAATTTAACGGCGGTGTCTGTGGCATGGGATTTCCTCATGCGAAGAATTTCCCCTCTCCAGGAGCACGCAGAGCCGATGTGGGCGTGCTCTGGGAACGAAGATCTGATGAAATTGGATGGGGGCTCCTCCCCCGGAGGCGGTGGAAAGAGTCCTGGCAATGCTCTTTGGGAACAGCGATGCGCCGGAGGTCTCGAGGGAGGTCGCTTCGCTGTTCCTCCAGGAGAACGGAGGGGAGATCATCGCGAGGATGCCGGGATTCGACCAATGGGGGGCAATCCCTGAACACCGTGGGAAATTGACGAAGGCAATGGCGGTGGCTCCCTTAGCAAGAGATGGATGCCACACCAAAGGCAAGGAGGGGCAGGCTAAGCCCAATCCCGCGCCTCCCAATCCCTCGAGCAAAACTTGAGGCAACGGAGCGGGGCGGACTTCTACCGAGGCCAGCATGGGAGCAGCGCCCGAAGGTCCTGCCGACACATTAAGTGTCACGGTACCCCCACCCAAGCAGTTTAGGGAGCACACGTTGGAAGGGCATCTCCTTTTCCTGTGCAAAGCATCGACAATCCTCTCAGTAAGCTTTTTTTGGGACGTTACTCCTCCTTTCGCGTTCGGAGAGGGCTGGTTTCTTACATTGCTGATGCAGGTCACTTGCCCTGCCAAAGAGAATAAAGTAGGCCCCTTGAAAACTTCCCGAGCCAACATCGGCCATGCTGCCATGCCCCCGAGCGCTTGCGGCGCTAGGATACTAAGAGGGTGAGACGTTGTGGTGGTTATCATCAGCTGGGGTTGCTGCCACGACGCCCACCAATCGTGAAGGCAAGACACCTCAGGCGTCTGCACCTCTGGAAGGGTGATCCCCCTTGGGCGAAGGCATTTTCCCCATGACGACCGAAGATGTCGCCAGTGCCCATCCCACGAAAGCGCTGACCACGCTGAGAGAGGCCGAATGCCAATTCAGCGTTGCATCGGGGAGGATTGCAGTGCTCTCTACCAGCGCTTCGATTGCCGTGGCCGTGTTGGGGGAGAAATTGGCGGAGGCTATAGCCCACGAGGCCACACTGAGAGAGCTATTAGCCTCCCGGGAGCGAGACTCCGAGTACCGGAGGATGGGGTGAGCCTTCGCGAGGTGGCTGCCTCCCAACTGTGGAAGGAGCTAGCTTCTCGCAAGGAGGTGACCACCTCGCAGGAGAACAGGATCGCTAAGCGTGAGGACGGCCTCCGGACCCGTGAGAATAAAGTCCAGGAGGAGACCACCGCCCTTCATGCTGGGCGCCTACAACGGGAGGATCTGGAGCGCGAGGAGTCTCTCTATATAGTGAACCATCGCGAGTGCGATTAATGCCTTGAGTGCGGGGTGCGCCTGTGTAATACGCGAGCCCCTCGAGTCTCTGTTTGTGAAGATTGTCACGGGTGCTAATAATGCCTCGAGTGTAGTACGTGCGGTGTTACACCCAAGTTCTCGAGTGTTGGATTATACATCCGTCGTGAGTGCGAGTAACACCTCGAGGATGAGCGGTGTGATAGCACGCTCAAGCCCGCGAGTGCCTAAGTATAGGATTGTCGCGAGTGCGATTAACGCCTCGAGGGTGAGTGGTGTGATGGTACACTAAAAATCCCCGAGTGGCTTGCAAAATGATGGGGAAGCTTGTTTTATTGCTTCATTGTTTTTTACACTGGTCCCACCATGTCGAGCCCCCAGGTTGTGAAAGGACACCCCAGCGGCATTGTCTTGAGCTTCGATGCTGGCGCGTGCGGTCTGTTGGCGAATTTTTGGCATGCAACGCAACACCATACTATGTCTTCTGCGTTTCGCATGGCAGTGGGCTAGTAGAAACCTGCTCGGAAAGCCTTTGCGACTAGATCCCAACTGCTTGCATGATGCCCGCAGACACCCTCGTGAATCTCAAGCAGCAAGGCTTTGCTATCTTCTTTTATGCACCTTTGGAGCACCTGGGAGATGCTGCGTTTGTAAAGCTCTCCATTGATGATGGTGAAGGCTTTTGATCGTCAAGTGATACGTCGGGCTTCCTTTGTGTCTTGCGGTAGGGGGTTGTGTATCAAGTAATTGAGGAAAGGATTTTTCCATGCTGGCCCTTTGAGTAGCAGTGGTTCTTGCTCTGTGTCTGCGTTGTCGGCCACAACGTCGTTGGTTGGGTCCGTGATTGCGACTTGACCATGTTTGATAGGCCCGTCGACTACTGCACTCGTGGTGGCTGTTTCATCAGCTATTGTTGGTTCGAGTGCGTTTCTTGTCTTGATGGATTGATGGATGATGCTTTCAAGGAAAACGTTGGGAGGTATCGGTCCACGGGTGGATCCGATATTTCCGAGTTCGTCAACTTCCGTATTATTTGCTCTTGTGACGTAGTTGAGTTCGCATCCATCAAAATCGCCTCCAGGATATTGTAGAGCTTCTGATATGCTGACATGTTGTTTGCGACTGCTCCATAGTCTCTCATTGTTTGCTGGACGACGAGATTCAAGTCGTCGTAGATGAGCAGGCGGGTGGCGCCGCAGGCTTTTGCCATGCGCATGCCATGGAGGAGTGCTTCGTATTCGGCTTCATTGTTGTAAGGCCCGATATGCGGTACTGTTCTAGATCTAGATGTTTCCATCCAGATCCGGGGACGAAGCACATATCGGTCCCACCGCAACATATGACATAGCCATATGCCCTGGATTTCCAACATGATATCACAACATTACAGATACAAGGATACAACATCTCATACAATCGGCATACAACTGCCTTAATACAATACAACAACGGAAGATACATGTCTGAGTATAGACTACAATCAAGTGCCTACTGGCAAAGAGAAAAACATCGATCCCCATAACCACACGGGTCCAGGCCCTCCGCCGGGATCCGCCTAACTAGTCGTCGTCGAGTCTCCACGTGAAACGTCGATTGCCATACCTGTTGTCGATCAAGAACCCTGAAAAGAGTTTGGGGGTAGTATCATGAGTACAGAAGTACTCAACATCCAACTGTAGTGGCCAACTGACCCAGCAAGGACTTCATCACTCGTCATTCTAGGACAACTACTAGTTTACGGTAAGGATGGGGTAAGTGGCGAGGTTGCTGCCGCACTAGCGTTTATGAAGTGGCTAACGATCTAGAGAGTAAGATAAGGAGCCAAGCATTCGATGAGGAATCGCCTCCAACAAGTCTGCTATCCACCTACTACGCAAACATAACACCTATCCTATCCTTGTCCTCCTCTTCGCATCCCGACGAAGAAGAAGCAGTCAAGGCACACACACACGTTGATCAAGTTATATTAAGATTATCTCAGTTGTTGTTGTCTATGAACAAGGAGTAGGTCTCAAGTCGTCCATAACCGTGGACACGGCTTCTCGAAAAGATTTAACCCACCAGGGGTGTACCAACTGCCCATTACAAGGCTCCGCACGCACGCCCATCACTCTCAGTTTCTACCCATCACAGGAAGCCATTTTATGATTTAGTTCCGAGAGATCCGAAACGACAGGTCCCTCTAACTAACAACGAACAAATCCGGGTGGCCCCCGGGGAGTCGACACCCAATCCAAAAGCCGGCCACGCTCTCGGATCGGACTCTTCCGTATGACACAGGTCGGATAGCCGGTTAATCACACATCGGAAAACCGGGTCCTAGCTGATCAGGTAGACTAACAGAGAAACCATGTCTCCACTGGCCCAAGTTGTTTTAAAAGATATCTGCTAGGAGCGACCCGACAAGATATATATGCATGTTTTCAAATGGTAAATCAGCTTGGGCCACCTCTAGAAATGTTTGAAGCTAGATAGGTAAGAAAAGGGGACTCCATAAAATCCCACACGCGGTTAGGCACGCTCAGTCTTAAAACCAATACCCGGAACTCGGATCCTAGGTGACTCGAATGGAACAAAGCGTCGGGGCGGGATAGCCTAGACCTTCCATCCTTCGTCGAATATAGTCAACATTATAATAATCATATCATCAACAACAATATAATAATGTGATATCCCAAACCAAGGAGTAACAGAGTAACATCGTAGCATACGAAGCATGCATACTAAGCAGGGGCTGAGCAACGAGCAATAGTAACATAGCAGTACAAGGTTTGCTGGGAGGGGACATGGCTGTATCGGTTTGAAAGAGGCTGTAAACATGTGGTAGGATCAAACATCGAACCTAACCTAGACTAGCATGCAAACCGCTGGTTGAAATAGAATGGATCATAAGTAATGTATAGTCCTTGCCTGTTGATAAGTCGAGTTCAGAAGGTGTAGTTGATCGCAAGCTCGCATCGTCTCCGAGAGGTACCCGCGGAAGCACAAAAGACGGTAAACACTGGAAAGCAATCAACGAGCAAGCATCTATTACTACGAAGCAAACACGAGCAAGCATCAACAAGAAGACAACACGATACATCGCACCTACCGTCGAGAGCGGATACTAACAGGTTAAGTGGAGTACTCGTCACACACGACGATACCGCACATTTACTGTGGTTCAAGTTGTTTAGCTACACCAGGTGAGCAAAGGTTTTTAACATGGCATCTCACTCAAGCATGGCATAGCACACAAACATGGAAAGGGGTGAAGCATAAATAAACTATCTAATCCAGTCAATTTAAGCGGGGGTAAATCCTATACATGGCAACTATTACGGACCCCACGATAATTATTGCATTTGGTACTGTTTTTCCCTAAACACAATTTTATAATTTTTATTAGCAAGTAAGAGCAGCATAAACACAATCTACATGCAATTCTAGTCAAGTTACTTATAAAGAACATTTTTAACAGAGCAACGGTTAAAAAGTTATAGCAATTACAGTTTACAGTGGCAAGGGTTGTAATTAGCAGGTAAACAACATGTAAACAAGGTCAAGCATGGAAAAAGAGCACATTTTATTAAACTAGACAAAATTTTAAGCAAGTTTCATGTTTAAAGCGTCGCGATCCGAGCTACGAGCTAAAAGATACGGACAACGCAAAAATCTAGAACAATCTGCCAAAAAAAAACTAGAAAAGAAAAAAAAAACAGTTAACGGGCCGAATCTGAAGCTATTGATCCCAACAGTGCAGCAGCAAATACGAAAAAAAATAAAAAAGGGGGGGGGGCGCCTCACCTGGTGGGCTTGGCCCATGAGGCAGAGCAGGCCAGGAGGGGGCGGTCGGGCCGCGGCTGCAGGCCGAGCTGGGCCGCATTGGCGCTAGAGGGGCCCAACCAACGGTGGAGGTTGGTGGCTCCCTGGCCGGCTCGGGCCGCTCCCATGGCCGCAGCGGCGGCCGTGTTCAATGCCGGCGAGTGGCGCAGGCTAGCGCGGGAGGCCGGGAAGGGCGCGGAGGGGCGGACAGGCGGTGGCGGTTGGCTCCACGACGCGGGGGTCGGCGACGAGGGAACGCGAGGCGGCGGCGCGGACTGGAGCTCGGGAGTTGGGCGTCCATGGCGGCTCGGTCCCTGCGAACCAGAGAGAGGGAGATGAGGAGGAGGGAGAGAAGAGGAGGAGCGTGCGGGGAAGGACATCACCGGAGGGGAGGCGCGGCTGCTCGCCGGCGGCGGCGCGCTCGCCGGCGCGGGCGGCGACCTCGGATGCGGCTTGGGCTGCTTCCACGGGAGAGAGAGGAGAGATGGGTTCCTGGCCGTCAGATTGGAAGGTCTGACGGTCCAGATCACACATGGGAAAAAATCCAGATTTGATGCGCTAGGGATAGAATTTTGGGGCAAAGTGGAGGGGGTGGCTGCAATTTTGGCTTAGGGGAAACCCTAAGTGGGTGTGCGAGAGTGGTGGTCTTTATATAGATCCGGTGGCTGGTAGTTTGCAAAAACATCCCCGGTTTTTCTCTCGCGCGCACGGTGTTTACGTTTCTGACCGCCGGTGGTCCGCAGGACCTCCAATTCGGGCAAAACTTCAAACTGCACGATCAGCGCGTCGAGCCGGTGGCGTTCACCTCGCGCTGGAACCGTTCCGAGAACACTTTCCGGAGCGGTATAAAAATAACCCGTTTAATTATTAAACGGGGTTTTTGTTCCGTTGGCTTCGGCTGGTCTCGTGCGGTTTTCGCGACGGTGATCGGGTGGAACCCGGTGTCGCAAAGGTCGAGTGTCAAGGTGGCAAGGGTCGGTCTCCATCCGGTACGAGACAAGAGGGGGAAATTAATCGCCGATCGATAAATCGGGGATGCAAACACCGCAATAAAATCAGACAATCAAACAATTCACACCGAAAACAAAATTTTTAGTTTTTGTGAAATCTGGGCTGTTACAATTGTTTGATTCCTTTTCGAAGTTTATCTAGAGCACATATTTCATCTTGTCTCCCTTGGGGAAGATTAGTACGACACCTGCCCCAGCTCCTTGCTGCCTCTTGGATCCGTCAAAGAACATTTTCCATGAATTGGAGAGGTCTGGGGTACCAGGTGTTTGGACTTCCATCCACTCGACGACGAAATCTAGAAGAACTTGGGCTTTGATTGTTGTTTGGTGCTTGAAACGAAGGTCTCGAGGGATGAGCTCGATGTTCCACTTAGCGACTCATCTGATGGCGTCGGGGTTGTTGAGGATATCTGAGAGCGGTGCATTGCTGACCACTTTTATTGGGTGCTCGTCGAAGTAGTGCGATATCTTGCGGGAGGTCATGAAGATTGCGTAGATGAGCTTCTAATAACGTGGATATCGCTGCTGGGCGCTTGTGAGGACTTCACTGAGGTAGTAGATCGATCTCTGCACGCTGTGTGATTTTTCTTCTTCAGAACCCTCGATGATGAGTACGGTGCTGTCAACGTTACTCCGAGCGACGATGTAGAGGTATAGGGGCTCTCGTTCTTTGGGGACAACGAGGATTGGAGGAGTTGATAGGGTTTTCTTTAGGTCTGCGAATGCATTTCACGCTTATTTTGTCCACTTGAACTTGCCTCCCTTCTTCAATAACTGGTAGAATGGCAGGGTCCTTTCTCCTAGCCCGCTGATGAAGCAGCTTAGGGCTGCTAGTCGTCATGTGAGTTGTTGTAATCCTTTTATATTGACGGGTTCTTGCATTCTTGCGAGTGCTTGAACTTTCTCTGGGTTAGCTTCGACTCCTCGTGCGGACACCATGTATCCTAGTAGCTTGCCGCATGGTACACCGAAGACACACTTTTTTGGATTGAGCTTGATGCGGTAACGGTTGAGTGCTTCAGAGGTTTCGTGTAGATCTACGAGGAGATTATTTGTCTCGTAAGTTTTGACGAAAATGTCATCCACGTAGACTAGAACTTTTGTCCCTATTTGGTATTTTAAGCATGCTTGCATCATCCGCTGATAAGTTGCTCCAGCGTTCTTTGGTCCGAAAGGAATCATCATGTAGCAGAATACACCATACGGGTTGATAAATGATGTCCGCTCTTCGTCTTCCACCTTCATTCATATTTGGTTGTAGCCTAAGTATGCATCGAGAAATGAGAGGAGGTCACATCCTGCGGTGGAGTCGATTATCTGATCGATCCGGGGTAGGGAAAGTGATCCTTTGGGCAGTGTTTGTTGACAGGACCGTAGTCGACGCACATGCGTAGTAAGTGGTGTCCTTTTTGGGTACAAACACAGGGTTTGCGACCCATGTGGCCTTCTTTGTTTCGCGGATGAATTTTGCATCGAGTAGCCTGTTAAATTCTTCTCCTATAGCACTGTGTTTCGGCTCGGAGAATCATCACAGAGCTTGTTTTACTTGTTGGATATGTGCCCTAGAGACAAATTAATAAAGATATTTGTCACATATCCGTTTTGTTCATAATACGTTTTATACTGTGCTATAACTGTATTACTTGGAAATACTAATACAGGTGTAGTATAAAACATGGTCCGTAGTTTAAGTCGGGTAAACTATCTCATTGGGCAATTGATTGATCAAGCTTTCCTGATCATGGCGACACTTAAGTCCATTGACAATGAGGTCATATCATTAGGGGAATGATGTGATGGACAGACACCCACCTAAAGTAATGCAATGTGATCGAGTCACATAGTTCAGCATTGCTATGACTTTGTAACATATGACTTAGTCCTTAGACCGCAATGATCATACGTAATTGTCATCTATGAGGAGACTTTGATTTGTATCCCACCGCCTGACTGAAATATGCTGGCTATAACGGTGCATTTTGGGTATTCCGAAATAGATGGTTGATGAGTATGTGAATAGATCAGAGCGGGATTTGTCAGTCCTTGTGACAGGACAGGTACTCTGGGCCCACTCGGTGATATTGCATCAACAGCTTGCAAGCAGGTGACTAGGTCACAAGAGATGCAATGATCATGGACGAGTAAACTTGTTTGTTGTGAACGAGATGTGAACACGGTATGTAGGATACCGACGATCAAACCTCGGACAAACAAAGTACCGCAGCACAAAGGGATTGCGTCGTATCGTTAACGGTTTCCAAAAGTGATCGAAGTTCATTCGATGGAAGTGCAGGGGCTGTCAAGGATTGTAACCAGGTCCAACTGACTAGTCATTGGTCAATGAGAAGAGTCTCGACCATGTCTGCTGTTTCCCGGACCGTTAGGGTGTCACACTTAAGGGGCAATCGATGCTAGGACAGATTCGGGATCATCGGTGAAATAGGAGAAAGCACCGGAATAGTTCCGGGAGAGAACAGAAGTTGTTCCGGACATTTTTAATAGTTCAAAATAAAGTTTAATTGTTTTAATAATGTTTTTATTATTTAATTATCTGAATTAAATATTTAAAACTTATTAAATAATTAAAATTAATGGAAAAAGGCTATATGGGCCCTTGGGGCCCATTAGGGGAGGTGGGGGTTCCCCCCCTTGGGCTTGGCGCCAAGGGTGGGGCCCATCCCCCCCTATGGCCGGCGCCCTTCCCCCCCCTTGGGGGTTTAGTCCCACATGGGGGAGGGAAGAGGGATCACACCCCCCCTTGGCCTTTATAAGGAGGGGTAGACCCCCCTTTTTCCATCATCTGATTGAGTTCCCTCTCTCTCTTTCTCCATTTCTGGAAGTGGACTCCCCTTGTTAGGAGTCTGCACCAGGATTGGAGTTCTCCACCATAAGGCAGGCCGTCGCTCTGCCGGAGTCGGGATCCGAATCCGTCTTCTTTCCGCTGCTCGCCTGGTTCGGAGCCCGGAGGGAACATCGGTTGCACTGTACGTGTGTAATCTCTTCGAGGCACTACACCTGTGGTGCTACTTCGTCGCTGGAGGTTTACCGGGAGTCATCCTCGCCGGTAGTGGTCTTCTACACGACAGGGAGGTCGTAGTTCTGAGTCTACGCCAACCACGTTCGCAAGAACGTTTCCCTCTTTCGGTCTTCAAAGGTATGAACACCGATTCCCTTCGTTACATTACATCACCATAACATAGATCTTGGGTTCGGGTACCGTAGGTATGAAAAATTTGTGTTTTCTGCCCCGTATCCTAACAGTGGTATCAGAGCTAGCTATGCGTAGATGTATTGTACGGGTAGAACACATCTAGGATGTGGGCATCGAATCTTCATTCGTTACCCTCCCACGTGTACTCATTTAGCATTGCGGCAATGTTTGATGAAGCGGCCCCCGACCGACCTTACGCGTTTACGCGAGACTGGTTCCACGCTTGACATATGGCTTGTACCATATAAAGTGGCTGGGGGGGTGTCTGTCTCTCTGCATTAGCGATGCGAAGATGTTTGCAACGGAGGGCCCCGACAGGGGTGTAATAGAGACGACTGGGGATCGGTGTTGTGGCATGTTTTCGCAGGATAGAAATCGGTTCTCTCTCTCGAAACCCCTAGCAGCCACGTAAAACTTGCACAAGCTAAAGTAGAAAGGCGTTTTAACTTTGCTTTGCATGAAGGGGGATCATAGGTTGTATGATCTACAGTTTTACTTCCTGTTTTATGCTAATATGCTAGATATATCGACGGTAGCACGAAACAGGACCATCTCTCGCTAAAACCAACATAGTGTCCTTACCCTAGTGAGCACCACCTGGAAAGTTCTACATTATGGAGGCATCACGTGTCACACGGATGTCAAACATTTTTTCGTTCACAAGAGGTGGGTGTAGCAAGCCTAGCATGCCCAGAAGCATGGCCTTGTATGACACAGCAACAAATCACATAGGGTGTGGTGGCGAGCCTGGCATGTGCAGACATGGCCTCGGGACACAAGAGACCGAAAGGTCGAGCATGAGTCACATGGATGATATGATTGGCATGATGGCCTACCTTGAACAACATACTGATGGTCGTGTCACACGGGGGAGGTATGGTGTTCTAGGATCGTGTAATCACTTAGCAAAATTGAGAGATGTTTTCCTAAGTGGGAGTTTTAGAATTAATTGTAATTGAACTCCACATTATGAACAAAAGTCTAAATATGTATCTTTGTGAATCAACCTTGTAGATGACAGCACCACGCCCCTCGTTCAACTTAGGATCATTCCTAGAGAAAGATAAACTGAAAACTAATGGGTCAAACTTCACCTCCTGGTTCCGCACCCTGAGGATTCTCCTCGTTCCCCTCAAAATGTCCTACGTACTTGAGACTGCATTAGGAGATGCACCAGCAACTACCGCTACTCCGACTGAGAAGAAAGTCTATCTCATTAAGTCGAATGATTCCTCCCTTGTCAAGAAGGGTATGCTCCATGCCATGGAGGCTGAACTGCAGAAACGGTTCGAGAGCTTCAGTGCTTATGAGATAATCACTGACCTCAAGACCGTCTTTGCACCTCAAGCCAAGGTTGAGAGAAATGAAGTTTGTGAAGCTTTCTTCTCTGGAAAGATGGAAGAGCACACCAGCATGACTGAGCACGTAGTTAAAATGTCTGACCACGTTCAACGCCTAAATGATCTAGAATTTAAGATTCCAGATGAAGTGGCGATTGATAGGGTGTTGCGGTCGCTACCCCCTAGCTATGAGAGTTTTGTGTTGAAGTACAACATGCAAGGAATGGTTGAGACCCTTTCTGAATTGTTCACAATACTCAAAATTGCTGAGATGGAAATCAAGAAGGAGCATAGCTGCACCAAGTACCTAGAAGATAAGAAGGCCGGCAAGGTTGCCGGAAGAGACATGGATATATGTGATATACATGTTATTGATGTTTTCCTGACAAGTGCTCGGAGCAATGTCTGGATATTTGATACCGGATCAGTTGCTCACATCTGCAACTCCCAGGAGGGGATGCAGAATAAACGACTCTTGCGAAAGGATGAAGTGACGATGCGCGTTGGGAACAGTGCCAAGGTTGAAGTAATGTCAATTGGCACGCTTCGTCTTAGTCTCCCTTCGGGATTGATTCTTGTCTTGAATAATTGCTATTATGTACCCGCGTTGAGTATGAACATTGTGAGTGGCTCTTGCTTGATGCGAGACCAGTATTCTTTTAAATCCGAAACAACTGGTTGTTCGATTTATAAGAATAATGTCTTCTATGTTCATGCACCGGTGCGTAATGGTTTATTCGTAATGGATCTCGAATATCATGACTCCCACATCAATAACGTAGAGGCCAAAAGGTTAAAGCCTAGTAACGAAGAACACATGACGATGTGGCATTGTCGACTTGGTCATATTGGTGTAAAGCGCATGGAGGAACTCCATAAAGATGGATTTCTGGAGTCATTGGATTTTGGATCCCTTGACACATGTGAACCATGCCTGATGGGCAAAATGACAAGGACTCCATTCAATGGAACAATGGAGCGTGCAGTGGACTTATTAGGGATCATACATACTGATGTATGCGGACCAATGAATGTCACCGCACGCAATGGTTTTTGTTACTTCGTGACCTTCACGGATGACTTAAGTAGATACGGGTATATCTATTTAATGAAACACAAGTCTGAAACCTTTGAAAAGTTCAAGGAATTTCAGAGTGAGGTCGAGAATCAACTCGGGAAGAAAATCAAGCACCTTCGATCTGATCGAGGAGGCGAGTATTTAAGTCACGAGTTTGGCACTCATCTGAAGACTTGTGGTATTGTACCACAACTTACGCCAGCTGGAACACCTCAGCGAAACGGTGTGTCCGAGCGACGTAATCGAACACTATTGGATAGTGTACGGTCAATGATGTCTCATACCGACTTACCTACATCATTCTGGGGGTATGCATTAGAAACTGCCGCTTACGTTCTTAATAGGGTACCATCCAAATCCGTGAAGACAACACCTTTTGAAGAATGGTTTGGCAAGAAACCAATGTTGTCTTAACTGAAGATTTGGGGTTGTGAGGCTTATGTTAGGAAACTTCAGCCTGACAAACTCGAATCTAAGGCAGAGAAATGCATCTTTGTAGGATATCCAAAGGAAACTGTTGGATACACCTTCTACAACCAATCTGAGGGCAAAACGTTTGTCGCTAAGACTGGACACTTTCTTGAGAAGGAGTTTCTCTCGAAAGAATTGAGTGGGAGGAAAATAGACCTCGATGAAGTGACTGACCAATCACTCCAAATGGAAGAAACGGCAACAGAAATTGTTCTGGAACCTTCTTCCACAGTGGGAGCTGAAGAGAATGGCCAGGAAGACATTCATACCGATCATGACATGCATGATGATCATGATGAGAATGAAGAGGAACCTATTTTGCCCCGTAGGTCATCAAGAGTCCGTCAACCTACCGAGTTTTACGGACAGCTTGTGAATGCAATCTCGGCTGATGAGTCGGATGAACCTACGAGTTACAAAGAAGCAATGGAGGGACCCGAGTCCGAGAAATGGCTAGAAGCCATGAAATCTGAAATAGACTCCATGTACACCAACAAAGTTTGGAATTTGGTGGATATTCCCGAGGACCGCAAGGCCGTCGAGAATAAATGGATTTTCAAGAAAAAGACTGACGCAGACGGAAACGTATCTATCTACAAAGCTCGACTTGTTGCGAAGGGGTTCCGAAAAATTCAAGGAGTTGACTACGAGGAGACGTTCTCTCCTGTAGCGATGATAAAGTCTATTTGGATCCTACTAGCAATAGCTGCCTATCATGATTACGAGATATGGCAGATGGATGTGAAAACTGCGTTCCTTAATGGCAACATTGAGGAAGAGTTGTATATGATGCAACCAGAGGGGTTTATCGATCCAAGGAATGCTGGTAAGGTGTGCAAGCTTCAACGGTCCATCTATGGGTTGAAGCAAGCATCTCGGAGCTGGAATCTTCGATTTGATGAGGTCATTAAAGCTTTTGGATTTGTCCAAAACGTCGAAGAGTTTTGCGTCTATAAGAAACTGAGTGGGAGCTCTGTAGCATTCCTTGTGTTATATGTGGATGACATATTACTAATAGGGAACGATAAGAAATTCTTAGAGGGAGTAAAGGAATATCTGAATGGACAATTTTCCATGAAGGACCTAGGTGAAGCTGCGTACATATTGGGGATTAAGATCTATAGAGATAGACCTAATCGACGGTTGGCCTTGAGTCAGAACACTTATATTGACAAGATATTGAAAAGGTTTAGTATGGATAAACTCCAAGAGAGGCCTCTTGCCAGTTATAAAAGGTGTCAAATTAAGCGTGACTCAATGCCCAACCACAACAAAAGAGAAGGAGGAAATGTCCTCAAAGCCCTATGCCTCAGCCATAGGTTCTCTCATGTATGCTATGTTATGTACCAGACCGGATTTAGCACTGACCATTAGTATGACTAATCGCTACCAGAGTAACCCGGGAATGGCTCACTGGACAGCAGTAAAGAACATCCTTAAGTACTTGAGAAGAACCAAGGATCTCTTTCTCGTTTATGGCGGAGTTGATGAGGAGCTCACCGTAAAGGGTTACGTTGACGCAAGCCTCGGCTCAGACCTAGATGACTCGAAATCCCAAACGGGATATGTTTTCATGTTGAACGGAGGCGCGATTAGCTGGAGGAGCGGCAAACAGTCAGTCGTCGCTCAATCTACAATGGAGTCGGAGTATATTGCCGCTTGCGAAGCGTCAAACGAGGCGCTGTGGCTGAAGAAGTTCGTGATCGAGCTTGGCATCTTTCCCAGCTGCACTGACCCCGTGGGAATCTTCTGCGATAACACGGGTGCCATTGCTAACGCGAAGGAGCCAAGAACTCACTCTACAGCCAAGCACATCCTCCGAAAGTTCCATGTGACGCGAGACTACGTCAGGGATGGACACACTAGGATTCACAAGATACATACGGATCTGAACGCAGCAGACCCGATGACTAAACCTCTTCCACAGGGCAAGTTTGAAGAACACCGAGAGACCATTGGTGTCAGATACATACCTGATGTAAACTAGTGTAATTTGTACTCTAGTGCAAGTGGGAGACTGTTGGATATGTGCCCTAGAGACAAATTAATAAAGATATTTGTCACATATCCGTTTTGTTCATAATACGTTTTATACTGTGCTATAACTGTATTACTTGGAAATACTAATACAGGTGTAGTATAAAACATGGTCCGTAGTTTAACTCGGGTAAACTATCTCATTGGGCAATTGATTGATCAAGCTTTCCTGATCATGGCGACACTTAAGTCCATTGACAATGAGGTCATATCATTAGGGGAATGATGTGATGGACAGACACCCACCTAAAGTAATGCAATGTGATCGAGTCACATAGTTCAGCATTGCTATGACTTTGTAACATATGACTTAGTCCTTAGACCGCAATGATCATACGTAATTGTCATCTATGAGGAGACTTTGATTTGTATCCCACCGCCTGACTGAAATATGCTGGCTATAATGGTGCATTTTGGGTATTCCGAAATAGATGGTTGATGAGTATGTGAATAGATCAGAGCGGGATTTGTCAGTCCTTGTGACAGGACAGGTACTCTGGGCCCACTCGGTGATATTGCATCAACAGCTTGCAAGCAGGTGACTAGGTCACAAGAGATGCAATGATCATGGACGAGTAAACTTGTTTGTTGTGAACGAGATGTGAACACGGTATGTAGGATACCGACGATCAAACCTCGGACAAACAAAGTACCGCAGCACAAAGGGATTGCGTCGTATCGTTAACGGTTTCCAAAAGTGATCGAAGTTCATTCGATGGAAGCGCAGGGGCTGTCAAGGATTGTAACCAGGTCCAACTGACTAGTCATTGGTCAATGAGAAGAGTCTCGACCATGTCTGCTGTTTCCCAGACCGTTAGGGTGTCACACTTAAGGGGCAATCGATGCTAGGACAGATTCGGGATCATCGGTGAAATAGGAGAAAGCACCGGAATAGTTCCGGGAGAGAACGGAAGTTGTTCCGGACATTTTGAATAGTTCAAAATAAAATTTAATTGTTTTAATAATGTTTTTATTATTTAATTATCTGAATTAAATATTTAAAACTTATTAAATAATTAAAATTAATGGAAAAAGGCTATATGGGCCCTTGGGGCCCATTAGGGGAGGTGGGGGTTCCCCCCCTTGGGCTTGGCGCCAAGGGTGGGGCCCATCCCCCCCCCCCATGGCCGGCGCCCTTCCCCCCCCTTGGGGGTTTAGTCCCACATGGGGGAGGGAAGAGGGATCACACCCCCCCTTGGCCTTTATAAGGAGGGGTAGACCCCCTTTTTCCATCATCTGATTGAGTTCTCTCTCTCTCTTTCTCCATTTCTGGAAGTGGACTCCCCTTGTTAGGAGTCTGCACCAGGATTGGAGTTATCCACCATAAGGCAGGCCGTCGCTCTGCCGGAGTCGGGATCCGAATCCGTCTTCTTTCCGCTGCTCGCCTGGTTCGGAGCCCGGAGGGAACATCGGTTGCACTGTACGTGTGTAATCTCTTCGAGGCACTACACCTGTGGTGCTACTTCGTCGCTGGAGGTTTACCGGGAGTCATCCTCGCCGGTAGTGGTCTTCTACACGACAGGGAGGTTGTAGTTCTGAGTCTACGCCAACCACGTTCGCAAGAACGTTTCCCTCTTTCGGTCTTCAAAGGTATGAACACCGATTCCCTCCGTTACATTACATCACCATAGCATAGATCTTGGGTTCGGGTACCGTAGGTATGAAAAATTTGTGTTTTCTGCCCCGTATCCTAACATTACTGGTTTCGTGTTTGGATAGATTTGTAATGAGTGCTCCGCGAATTCTCGTGGGATTCCTGGCATGTTAGCTGGGCACCATGCAAAAATTGTCCATTCTTCGCGGAGGAACTTTAAGAGGGTACTCGCCTTTTCTTCGGGTGGGTGGGCGTAGATCCGTACTGTCTTGTCTAGGTCCATTGGGTGCACCTGGTGGGTCGTTGTGTCGCTATCGACGCTGAAATCTCGAGTGATCTCCTTGAGTTCGCTGCGACTGGCGACTAGAAAGAGGCTTCTGGCGGTCAACATGGCTATCTATGCGAGTTCTTGTTATGCTCCTAAGGTGTCATAGACTTGGTGAAAATCTCGATCACATTTGTCTGATTTGGGAAAACATCCGTTGATTGTGATGACCCCTGTGGGTCCTGACATCTTGAGTTTGAGATATGCGTAGTGTGGGACGACCATGAATTGGGTGAATGCTGGTCGACCAAGTATGTTGTGGTATGGTGACTGTCAGTCTACTACCTCGAAGTCGAGGATCTCCCTTCTGAAATTGTTCTTGCTCCCGAAAATAACGTCGAGGCTGATTCTCCCGAGGGGAATGACTGCCTTGCCTGGCACGATGCCGTGGAAGGTGGTGTGTGAGGTCTTCAAGGCATAGTGTGGAATGAGCATCTTGCGTAGGGTAATGGACAAGATAATGTTCATGCTGCTGCCTCCATCCATGAATATGCAAGACATGTCGTAGCCTCCTATCTGTGCCTCGAGGATCAGTGGTCCGTGTCCTGGCCTTGGGACAGCTGGCGTGTGATCCTTCTGTGAGAAAGTTATGTCGATATCTGAGCCCCATAGGTAGTATGGTCCTTCTGGTTTTAGTTGAAAGGATCAATATGGTCAACTAGAGAGAGAGAGAGAGGGGGGGGGCGTGTGAATAGGTGACTAACAAATTTAAACTTAATTACCAAGTTTTAGGGTTAAACGGATAAATAAGATTCTCTAGATGTGCTCTAGATGAACAACCTGTTGGGGTTCGGGGCAGAAAACACAATTTTTTCCTTGACCTACGATACCCAATCCCAAGACCTATGCTATGCTGATGCAAGTAACGGACAGAAATAGATCACATACCAGTATGTAGTCCGTTAAGCGGGAAATGTTCCCGCATGAACGTGGTTGGTGTAGTCGTACCGGCAATCCCCGATGCCGCGCAGATCCACGATGACTCCTGTAGCCACCCGATCCTTGCGGACCGATGACGGGATTACGTCCCCGTCGGAACGTTGCTGATGAAGACCTCGCGATCCGGCCACGACGATGAAGTAGCACCACAAGTGTAGTGCCTCGCGGGATTATACACATACAGTATACCCGACGTCCCTCCGGGCTCCGAACCAGTAGAGCAGCGGAAAGAAGATGGATTCGGATCCCGATTCCAGCAGCACGACGGCGTGCGTATAGTGGAGAAATCCCCAACCCAGAGCAGCCTCCAAACAAGGGGAGTCCACTCATAGGAAGGAGAAAGAAGGGAGAGAGATGAGAAACTTTTCTCAAAAAATTCATGATTAAAAGGGCACCCCTACCCCTCCTTATATAGGTCAAGGAGGGGTGCCACCCCTCCTCAACTTCCCATGTGGGACTAATCCCAAGGGGAGGGGGGTGGCGCACCAATAAGGGGGGTGGGCCCCCTCATGGCGCCATGGCCCATGGGGGAGGACTCCCTCTCCCCCTAATGGGCCCTATGAGGCCCATATGCCTTTTAATTCATTTTTAATTATATTTAATTATATTTTAATATTTAATTCAGATAATTAAATAATAAAACATTAATTAAACATTATTAAATATATTTTGAACCTTTCAAAATACCCAGAACAACTTCCGGCCTTCATCGGAACAATTCCGGTCATCACCGGAACAATTCCGGTGTTCTCTCCAATTTCTCCGGTGATCCCGAATCAATCCTTACTGCGTCGAGTACCCTTAAGTGTAACACCCTACGGTCCGGGAAACAGCAGACATGATCGAGACAACTCTCATTGATCAATGACTAATCAATTGGACCTGGTTACAATCCTTGATAGCCCCTGCGCTTCCATCGAATGAACTTCAATCGCTGTTGGATCCGTTAACCGTGTGCCTGTTCCCTTTGTCCCATGGTACTTTGCTTGTCCGAGGTTTGATCATCGGTATCCACTATACCTAGTTCGTCCTCGTTCTCAACAAACAAGTTTACTCGTTCCCGTGATATTACAACTCCGTGACCTAGTCACATGTTTGCAAACTTTATGATGCAATATCACCCAGTGGGCCCAGAGTACCTATCCGTCACACGGATGGACAAATCCCGCTTTGATCTATTTGCATACTCATCAACCATCTATTTCGGAATACCCAAAGTGCACCGTTATAGCCAGCATATTTCAGTCAGGCGGTGGGATACAAATCAAAGTCTCCTCATAGATGACAATTACGTATGATCATTACGGTCAAAGGATCTGGTCACTACGTTATAGTTATCGCAATGTCGAACTATGTGACTTGATCACATCGCAACACTTCTGGTGGGTGTATGTCCATCATATCATTATCCAATGATACGACTCCATTGTCAACAGACGCCATTGTCTCATGATCAGGAAACCTTGATCATCAATCGCCCAATGGACTAGTATACTAGGGTTAACTAGGGACCTGGTTGTTTGTATACCACACCTGTATTAATGTTTCCGCTTAATACAGTTCTAGCATAGTATCAAACGTATTATGAACTAATGGAATATGCTCGATAAAACATATTTTATTTGCCTCTAGGGCACATTCCCAACACAACCCTATGTGGCAAGCAAGCTTAAACTCAAATGCTAGGCAAAAACTACAATAGCAAGCCAACAAGCATATGAAGCTAGTACAAATAAAGGCGCGGGAAAGGATAAACCGCAAGTGACACGGAGATGTCGAGATTTGTTCTACCTAAGTTCACACTCTTTTGAGGGAGTGCTAATCTTCGTTGGAGCGATGCTCAATCCTTGAGATCACTACCAAGTATGTAGCTCACCGTATTTTCCTTTTTGAGCCACCCCAATGGATGATCCTCGAATCACTAGGGGTTGGTCTTGAAGGCGAAAACCACACCTTTACAAACTTCCCAGAGCACACCACAAGCAAGAAATCTTCCGGGTAGGACACCTAGCTGCCTAGGAGCCAAAGCTCCAAGAGTAACAAAGTCAACGGTGAAGAAATCTTGCGTGGAACACAAATCAGTTTGGTGGAAGTGTAGATTGGGCCTTGCTCTCTCAAATCCCCAAATATCAACAAGTTTGGGTGGAGGACTTGAGAGTATTGAGCAATATGGTGTTCTAAGAAATGGAGCTCAAGCAATGGGTAAGGGTTAGGGTTGGAGGTGGAAGAAGGGGGGTATTCATAGTCCAAGGGGCTATGTAGGGAAATCCAGCCGTTGGAGCCCCGTGCGCATGGGCTACTCAGAGAGGATACCACTACCCCGTGCACACGGGATACTCAGTAGGGTGAGGGTACCTCGTGCGCACGGGGGTTTGAGACCCCATGCACACGGGGTGGTAAGGAACTTTCTGAAGCCACACACTGAGTTGCCCATATAGCACATATAAACATCATGCCTTCCAGAGATGTTTGTGGGAGGCTTGGTGACATGAAAAATGTGTTCCCACACATGCGCTAACCTCACTGACCCCTCTTAAAAGTGCGGTGTTCTTACGAATCAAATCTAACCGAAAATAATCCTTTGAGTCTCCGGGAAAACCACGCCTTTTATCTTTTTGTAGTGGGGCCAATCATCCTCCAAAATTGGTAACCCTCCACGAGACCAATGAACTGAGATAAATCTTTTAGCACCCGTCATTAGTCCCACTAACCACATTGTCATAATACCAAAACACCATTTAGGAGTAAATACACTTTCAATCTTCCCCTTTTTGGTGAATTGATGACAATATGGTTAGAGCATAGCAATAAGATATACAACCTAGAGATGTCATGGACAACTATTTAGCATAGAAGGCTCCCCCTTGATGTATGCATATAATAGTGTTTGCGATTGAATGCAATACACATACAACAAGAGGTCTCCCCCTATGTAAATAGCCAAGTGCAATGATATGAGTGAAGCATATGAACTAAGATGACCATTGCACAAGAACCTCATGTGAACTTTAGAAAATAAATATGACAAGCATAGATCACATGAAGGAGATGAGAATGTGAGCTAAACAAATATGCATGACTATAAATGGCAATGACATGATAAAAAAACATGCAACAAGGTATATGGAATATCATGACATAGATAGCATAAAGCACAAAGTCTCACACATAATAAGATAAAGTGGCTCACATCCACACAAGTACTAGAGAGGAAATACTGAAAGTACCACAAGCCATCATAAACGCACGAACAAGTTCTCACTATGGCTTGAAACCTAACCAACACACGATCCCTAAATAGAACTCTTCTCCCCCTTTGGCATCAAGATGCCAAAAAGGGAAAAGGCAATGCTAATTGGACTAGACGACCGGTGGCATGCTCGAAGCATCATCATCATCAAAGCGCCAGTTGGCCATGGGGAAGGGGTAGTCGGTGATCTAACTATCCTTGTCCTCAGGGTCGGGAGGAGCGGGAGTGCCCGACTGCTGATCGCGAAGAGCCTTGAGTGAACTCTACTCGGCCTTGACGCAATTGCTCTCCTTGACCTGTCTTTTCTAAATGGACTGACACATCTTGAACATGTTGGCCATCGTCTTGAATAGAGTATTCTTCTCGCAGCACGTGAAAGAAGCAGAGGCATCATCACCAGCACGAGGAGCCCTCGAGCGAGGGATCCTAGCAGTCGAGGAGCAAGCTAGAGTGTAAGTAGCATGGTCATCTGGCCTCAGGTTGCGCCCCACCTTGGGCGCGACATATGGAGCAGGAGTAGGCGGCTTCCAGTTCAGATCTCTCTTGAACACACTCACTGGGTACTGAGAAGTAGGAATGAACCTCACAGGGCACATAAAACCAATCAGTGCCTGAATGAACAGAGCATAGAATAACGACTTCCGCAGACGAACACACTCACGGATCTCAAGGAACATAGTATCTAGAACATCCACCTTCTTGCGCTCCTTCACCATCAGGAAGATATCAAGCATAGAGGAATGCATGCTATGGGAGTCAGCCACCTTTGGTGTAAGAGTGCACTGAAGGATGTGACATAGTGTATCATAGGTGGGCAGCATATCCCTGATGGAACCAGTGATAACTGACTTCTCTGGCTTGTACGCAAACTCAATCTCATCCTTGTCCCTCCCAGTCTCAGAAACTCTGTCAAAATACGGATGAGGCTCAGAGAAGAACTGATCCGGAGGAATAATCTCAGCAAACTTGGCAATGGGATCAGTACACACAGCCGTGCCAGACATCCAACGCATAGTACACGCATCAACATTAGCAAAATAGAAGTGGCATAGAACTGCTTCATGAGGTCCTCAATTTACTTGTGCGTGAACTGACAAAAAGGAATGATCCCAAGCCGTACAAGAGCATCATACACCCCGGGATAGAGATGAGCATTGTCCCGCAGGTGCTCCAAATTTATATGCTTGCGGGGAGCAAACTTCTTCGCCTTGGCCATCATTAACTCATGAAATATGCGGTGCTAGTAGAGCTTGCGGAATCTCGGGTCCATGCTGAGCTCAGTGGTACCCACATACGGTTCCTGCTGACGAAATGCCCAATACTCGGGCCCAGACCACTCACAGACTGGAATGTTGGCCACATTATGACCACCTAGAATCGGATACTCACCGGGACCCGAGCTCTCCTCAATATCATCATCATCTTCAACCATAAAAGAACTCTCTGCAGAAGCCTCATGCTCAACCTGATAAGCACCCTCAAAGCCAGAATCTTCATAGCTGCTGCTGTCCTCGAAAATTGGGTCCTTGGTGGAAGCACGACGACGAGGACAACCACCACCACGGGATCCCTCTCCCAGTCCCTCTGACGGCTGCTGACAACGGGTGACTTTGTCATCACCGGCCTTGGCACGCTTGCGACAAATGAACACCACTACCTGGTCGGGGGAACCTATAGACGATAGACGAAGAAGTGTGCAAACGTTCAGAGACATCGGACAACAAACATGAAGTAATAGAAGTTCTGGGGTGGCTCTTCCTGGAAGGCCCGTGCGCACGGGGTCTGTACCATGGGCACAGGGGCCCGTGTGCACGACACATATCCTGTGGGCACGGGATCATCCCAGGCATCGCTCAAACTTGGCGAGGAGGGGAGGTACGGGATGAGGAGGTCATTCCCTGCATAGAACTATGGCTGAGATCTATTGCTACAAGGAGAAATAAACCCTACAACACCTTGAATCCGAAGAGAACCTTGCAACCTACAGGATTAAGAAAAAAGGCTGGGAGCAAGGGGAGAATCCTCACTGGAGGAGGCCATTGCAGCCGCCTGTGCGGAGAGGGAGGTGCGTGGCCGGCGAGATACGACATGGAGCACCAGAAGCACCAGAGGCGACGGCGGCGGCTGATATCTACGCACGCTTCTATTCTTGTAGACTATGTTGGGCCTCCAATCGCAGAGGTTTGTAGGACAGCATCAATTTCCCTCAAGTGGATGACCTAAGGTTTATCGAACTCAGGGAAGTAGAGGTTGAAGATGGTCTCTCTCAAGCAACCCTGCAATTAAGATATAAGAAGTCTCTTGTGTCCTCAACACACCTAATACAACTAGGAGTTGTATAGGTGCACTAGTTCGGCGAAGAGATGGTAAAATATGGGTGATAGGTGTGATAAAACGAAGTAATATAAATCTGTAATAAAAAGTGCAGCAAAGAAACAAGTAACAAAAGTGAGTGCAAACGGTGTAACAATGATGGAAACAAGGCCTAGGCTTCATACTTTCACTAGTGGAAACTCCCAACAACATTAACATAGTCTAATCACATGATATTTCCCATAAAACATGCAATGGAGACGTACTCGGAGGTCATTCCTTTGTGGTCAAGAGAGGACGAGAATTGTGTAGGGCTACAAAAACACACCTCAGAGTTCGTAGTTCTCAATCTATGGATTTCCCAATGTCACCGCGGCCATCCAAAGAGAGTACCACAATCACCACAACATATATAAAGGATAGTCAAAGACAAGCATCAAGAGACTCTCAATCTTCAATCCACACACAAAATAGAAAATCACTCATGATAATATTCTTCTAACCCATGTCCAATAGACCGCTGTCACCTTGGTCTCGGAGATTATACTAGATAAGATTAATTGAGTACATCAATCCAATACATAGAGGAAGGGGAAATATCATGGGATCACCCTAGATTAACATAGCCTATGATCACAACAAAGATCACATCATGGGAGAGAGAAACCACATAGATCAAGATATAAGCCTTAGCCCCGAGGGGAACTACTCACACATGGACATGGTGAGAGGGAGAGTTGTTGATGGAGAGGTGCAACCCGGAGGAGATGAAGGAGACGGCGACGACAGCGGCCACGGCGGCGGCGGCGCCCACGGCCACGACCACGGCCCTTGGGGGCAGCGGCCCTTGGCCCCTTCTTCTTCCTTGGAGATGGTGCTGCTGTGGAGATTGATCTCCCCCTCAAGACGACTGCCAAGGGGGAGGAATTTTCGTGGTGCCACCTAGGTTTCCTCTCTTTATATTGACTCTCGGATTCCCGTCATCCAGATTACGTATTCTGTATTTCGGGGTTTCTGGAAGCATCCGAACTCCGATTGGGCCGAATTTTATGTCTAAATCCACCGGAATTTTTTTTCCCTACAACTTTGTAGTTTTAAGTTTTTCCGTTTGAGGCCGTCTTCTAGCGTTTCCGAGGCGATCTTTAAAACCTGTCTGGTGGGGACAGATTTCGGGAAAGTTAGAGTCCAACTCTTACAAGGCTTCCTTTTGTGATCTTTCCTTTATCCAAGTAATTCCTACACATAAAGTAGAAAAACAATAACTTGTGCACTCTTGCAACCATTAATAGGTTAGTTCCAAAATATGTTATAAAGATATATGAAAGTATATCAAAAACATAGCAATATCACACAAAACATGCATGGAGCAAGCAAAAATAATAGATACGTTTGGGACGTATCAACATCCCCAAGCTTAATTCCTGCTCGTCCTCGAGTAGGTAAATGATAACAAGCATAATTTCTATGGTGATATGCTACCAACCATATAAGAACTCTTAAGTCAAGCAATCAAGGCATGTAATTCAATTCAAGTCATAACAGGCAAGAGTCTATATTAGAATTGAAACAAGCAACATAAGAACATAAAGGTGCAAGAGCTCTCGCTGTCCGTGACTCGAATGTCTCCAAATGGTGTTTGCGTGCAAGAAAGGCGATATGGATATACGAGAAAAAACATTTTTGTGTTGAGAACTCAATCTACTAAAGTTTCACACTTGGTCTTCTTTCGAATCTTATCTTGACTCATCCCCAGACGACTAGCCAGGTACAAGTCAAAATGATCCACTCCTTTTCGACATTTTGAGCACTCATGCAATGGATGAGCGTAAGCAAGAAAGTTGACACTTAGGATGGCAAAGAGAGAAAAGGTGGAGGAGGAATACAAAAATGGTGTGAAAGACTCACATCAATGAGGACAATCATAGGCGAGAGAAAGCCAAATGATAGATATGATGTGAGGAGTAGGGATTGCCATGCAACAGATGCACATATGAGCTAAGGTAAGCTCTCCAATGGAACTAGTGGGGGTGCATCCAACTTGCTTGCTCAAGAAGACCTAGAGCTCATTTGAGGAGGCTCATCATTGGAATATACAAGCCAAGTTCTATAGTGTGAAGGTCCCCACATAGCTATATGCATGAATGATAATCTCTATGGAGTACAAGATATAAGATGGAGTACGAGTGTGGATCTCTCAAAAGGAATAGTAGTGTGCCCCCTTCTCTCTTTTTATTTTTTTTCTCTTTTTTCTATTTTTTTGTATTTTTTTGTGGCCTCAATGGCTCTTTCTATTTAACTCTCATTTGTCCTCTTTGGGATCTTTTGATTTGTCCACTTTGGGATCTTTTCCTCATTTAAGGGCAACACTCTAATTTACAAGAGGGTATAGAAGATATTTCACACTTTACAATGTACTCAAAACATAAAGAAGATGTAGCTATCATGATGTATGCAATGTATGTCGCTGCCAGTGTAGCAGGAACATGTATGACATGAAGATCAAGTCATGAAGAGGTGGATGTTGCATGGCAATATATCTCGGAAAGGCTATGGAAATGCCTTGATAGGTAGGTATGGTGGCTGTTTTGAGGAAAGATATAAGGAGGTTTATGATGACAGAGCGTATCATGCCAAGGGTTTGGATGTACCGGCGAAGGTGGACGCCAACTCTCGGAGTGAGAAGAAAGCAATGCACGGCACAGGAGAGGCTAGCAAATATGAGGAGGTGGAAGTGTCAACTTTCAATACTTACATTAGTCCGAAGAACTCATGCACTTATTATCGGTAACTCTCAATCTAGTAAGGAGGTTCACAAAGAGACAAGTACCCCGAGGAGGAGTGTATGGGGGTTTGGTTATCCTTGCGCATCCTCGACTCATGGTACGTGAGTGTACTCTAATATCCGACCCCTCAGAAGAGTAGTGATCCATCTAGTAGCTAGAGTTCTCAACTAGTTTTGTAGGTTTTGAAAATAAACACGAATTGCCCAAAATACGACACCTGTCACTAATAGGCTAGAGCTCTTGACACCAAAAGTTCATACATTACTCACATCAATACCTCAAAACTATTGCAAGTTACTACTAAAATTAAATAGCAACCTCAATTACCTACTTTCAAGACAAGACACAACTCAGTGCAACAACCAACTCTCTTAAGAAGATAAACATGAAAACTAAAGAGAGTTCTAGCAAAAAACTATACAAAATCCAAGGCTCTTGCTAAAGACAAACTAAAGCTAAAACTAAACATGGCAGTAGCTACGAAAAGGTAAAGAACACACAACAGAGAAAGATATGCATGACAAATTCAATGATGTGTTCTAGATTTTGAAAGTGGAGCGTGTTTCTCTCCAACGCAAAGTAAGACGGGATCTAACTTGTTATGAACAGCAAGCAAAGCTAAAGAAAACTAAAAATAAAACCTAAGAGCGAGACGCTCCAAACATAGCACACAAAGCATGAAGTGATAAAAATATAGTGAGACGAAGGACGAACTGATGATTGTTGATGAAGAAGGGGATGCACGAGGGCATCCCCAAGCTTAGACGCTTGAGTCTCCTTGAATATTTATTGGGGATGCATGGGTGCATCCCCAAGCTTGAGCGCTTTACACTCCCAAATCTTCTTTCATCATCTTCCATCGCGCACTTGAAAACTCCCTTCATACATAACTCATCATAAGCTGATTAGAGAGGTTAGTACCCTTAATAAATAACTTTTATCCACTGTATATAAAGATATTCTTGAAGAGCTACTGTTTATCAAGATTGCCAAAAGGTTTTTGCAAAGAAAAAGCAAGATTAAGGTTTGCAAAAGTTAGGAGAGACAAAACGTGGCAGAATCTGTGAAAAACAGAACAACACGTAGTAAAGAATTTTTTAGGGGCACTTCTGCAACTCAAATAAAAAAACTCAGAACATACGAAAGTTCCGTGATTGTATAGAGGACGCTGTGTAAAAATTTCAGCTCAAAAAGATGAACTGGGATTTTTTTGTGACTTTTCTAGTCAAGAGGACAGAATCTGTTTTCTGGACAGCATGTCACAACTTTCACTTCCCTTGTCATATGAGGCTATAACTTGGCACAAAGCTTGAAAATAAAGATACAATGATGTTGCTACAGTAGTAACAATCATAAATACCACTAAAAACAGAAGAAAAATAAAAAGGAAAGCCTAAATTCGTTGCGGGCTGCCTCCCGAAAGCGCTTCTTTAAAGCCATTAGCTAGGCTTAAGATTTTAGTGATGCTCTCGTAGGAATAAGAGTTGAAGAACAAAAGAGAGCATCAAGAAGCAAATATCAAACACATTTAAGTCTAACATGCTTCCTATGCAAAGGGATCTTGTAGAGAAATAACTCATGGAAGCATAAAGATATTAGCATAGGAAGCCAAAATAAGTGCAACTTCAAAACCTTCAACATAAAGAGAGGGAACTTGATATTATTGAAATATCTATAAGCATATGTTCCCCTCTCATAATAATTTTCAGTGGGTTCATGAATAAACTCAACAATATAAGTATCACATAAAAAATTCTTATCATGATCCACAAGCATAGAAAATTTGTTACTCTCCACATAAGAAAAATCCTTCTCATTAGTAATAGTGGGAGCAAACTCAAGAAAATAGCTATCACATGAATCATTCTTATCATGATACACTTGCAAACATTTATTCTTTATATCATAAGTGTCATCGCAATAATCATCATAGATAGGAGGCAAAGTATCATCAAAATAAATTTCCTCATCAAAAATTGGGGGGCTAAAAAGATCATCTTCATAAAACGTAGCATCCCCAAGCTTATAACTTTGCATATCATTAGCATCAAAGGTATTCAGAGAAGATATACTAGTAACATTGCTATTAACATGAGTGTTGTGCAAATAATGAAGCTCCATAGGATTTTTTATTTTCTCTTCAAACACTTCATCCCAACTCAAGGTAAAGCTCATAAAGCTCTCTCATAATATTTTTGTTGTTTTCCATAAGGCCTAACTAGTGAAAATAAAAACATGAAACGAAAAGATTTAATTGCAGAATCTAAAGATATACCTTCAAGCACTCACCTCCCCGGAAACGGCGCCAGAAATAGCTTGATGTCTACGCACGCTTCTATTCTTGTAGACTATGTTGGGCCTCCAAGCGCAGAGGTTTGTAGGACAGCAGCAATTTCCCTCAAGTGGATGACCTAAGGTTTATCGAACTCAGGGAAGTAGAGGTTGAAGATGGTCTCTCTCAAGCAACCCTATAATTAAGATATAAGAAGTCTCTTGTGTCCCCAACACACCTAATACAACTAGGAGTTGTATAGGTGCACTAGTTCGGCGAAGAGATGGTAAAATATGGGTGATAGGTGTGATAAAACGAAGTAATATAAATCTGTAATAAAAAGTGCAGCAAAGAAACAAGTAACAAAAGTGAGTGCAAACGGTGTAACAATGATGGAAACAAGGCCTAGGCTTCATACTTTCACTAGTGGCAACTCCCAACAACATTAACATAGTCTAATCACATGATATTTCCCATAAAACATGCAATGGAGACGTACTCGGAGGTCATTCCTTTGTGGTCAAGAGAGGACGAGAATTGTGTAGGGCTACAAACACACACCTCAGATTTCGTAGTTCTCAATCTATGGATTTCCCAATGTCACCGCGGCCATCCAAAGAGAGTACCACAATCACCACAACATATATAAAGGATAGTCAAAGACAAGCATCAAGAGACTCTCAATCTTCAATCCACACACAAAATAGAAAATCACTCATGATAATATTCTTCTAACCCATGTCCAATAGACCGCTGTCACCTTGGTCTCGGAGATTATACTAGATAAGATTAATTGAGTACATCAATCCAATACATAGAGGAAGGGGAAATATCATGGGATCACCCTAGATTAACATAGCCTATGATCACAACAAAGATCACATCATGGGAGAGAGAAACCACATAGATCAAGATATAAGCCTTAGACCCGAGGGGAACTACTCACACATGGACATGGTGAGAGGGAGAGTTGTTGATGGAGAGGTGCAACCCGGAGGAGATGAAGGAGACGGCGACGGCAGCGGCCACGGCGGCGGCGGCGCCCACGACCACGACCACGGCCCTTGGGGGCAGCGACCCTTGGCCCCTTCTTCTTCCTTGGAGATGGTGCTGCTGTGGAGATTGATCTCCCCCTCAAGACGGCTGCCAAGGGGGAGGAATTTTCGTGGTACCCTTTGACCTAGGTTTCCGTCATCCAGATTACGTCTTCTGTATTTCGGGTTTTTTGGAAGCATCCGAACTCCGATTGGGCCGATTGTTTTGTCTAAATCCACCATAAAAAAATTCCCGACAACTTTGTAGTTTTATGTTTTTCCGTTTGAGGCCGTCTTCTACCGTTTCCGAGGCGATCTTTAAAACCTGTCTGGTGGGGACAGATTTCGGGAAAGTTAGAGTCCAACTCTTACAAGGCTTCCTTTTGTGATCTTTCCTTTAGCCAAGTAATTCCTAGGCATAAAGTAGAAAAACAAGAACTTGTGCACTCTTGCAACCATTAATAGGTTAGTTCCAAAATATGTTATAAAGATATATGAAAGTATATAAAAAACATAGCAATATCACACAAAACATGCATGGAGCAAGCAGAAATTATAGATACGTTTGGGACGTATCAGCGGCATTCAGGAAAAACACGGGCGGGCGGTGGGGGGAAGTGAGGAGAGAAGAAACCGCCCCCTGCGCTCGTTCCTGATAACAACCAGATCCACGAAACCCCGTGCGCACGGGGGTCAGGGCCCATGGTCATGGGGAGCCCGTGTGCACGGTACACCCCGTGGGCAGGGGGTACTCAGAAGAAAACTGCCTCAGTTTTCAGGTAGGGAGGAAGATGGATGATCAATGAACTCTCCCCTAGGTGAAAACCGCACACTTCCCATTTGAGTATCATCGCACATGAATGCCTAAACTACGGAAAGGTGTATATGGAGAGCATTTTCATGGATCAAAATAAGAATGTCTTATGAGATAAGAGTGGAATATGATAGGGCATCTAAGGTCACGGGGTAGACTATTCCTATCCAAGTATATGTGGTAACGGGGTAGACTATTCCGAAGGCCGCCTTGTTTGATTATATGTGGTACGGAACCGCGTCGATTTTAACCTTGGAACCATCTCCACTACTCATCTTTGAAGCAAAAGTACCATCTTTAAATGGCGGATGTGAAAGATTTTGATCATTTTACGCACAAGTAGGGTTATGTCGGAATCATTAATTGGATTCTACCCCCTACTTATATGCCTCATCTAAGCAAGCTATAGTAAAGCTAGTGTGTTTATGCAAGATCATCAAGCCATGTTACTAAGATCCACGATATTTAGCTCATGCCTTAACTCACAGAACCTTGCTTCATCAAGTGGTCTGTGAAAATATCTGCAAGGTTCTTCTCAGTGCCCACATGAAAGATCTCAATGTCTTCTCGGGCCACATGATCCCGAAGAAAATGATGACGAATATCAATATGCTTGGTTCGGCTATGTTGCGCAGAATTATCCGCAATCTTGATTGCACTTTCATTGTCACATAATAGAGGAACTTTGTCACATTTGACACCATAATCCATCAAAGTTTGCCTCATCCATAATAATTTGGCACAACAAATTCCCGCGACAATATACTCGACTTCGGCGGTAGAAAAAGAAACACAATTTTGCTTCTTAGAGGACCAATTCACTAAGGACCTCCCCAAGAATTGACATGAGTCGTACATGTACTTATGATCCACCTTGTCATTGGCCCAATCCGAATCCGAATATCCCATTAACTTGAATGAGGATCCTTTGGGGTACCAAAGTCCTAAGTTTGGGGTATAAACCAAATATCGAAGGATCCATTTCACGGACATATGATGGCTTTCTTTGGGGGCGGATTGAAATCTTGCACATATACACACACACTTAACATAATATCTGGCCTAGGTGCACAAGGGTAAAGCAAATAACCGATCATAGAGCGATATACCTTTTGATCCGCAACTTTATCATTGGGATCGAGATCAAGTTGTCCATTCGTTGGCATTGCACTCTTCATAGGCTTGGCATCATCCAACCCGAACTGTTTGAGAATGTCTTGAATATATTTTGCTTGGTTAATAAAAGTCCCTCCTCTCAATTGCTTGACTTCCGAGGAAGAATTTCAAATCACCCATCATAGACATGGAAAACTCCTTGGTTACAAGCTTTTGAAAGTCAACATTGCAAGCATGGTTAGTAGACCCAAAAATAATATCAGTAACATATATTTGACATCCAAACAAATCTCCTTTTACTCTCTTCGTAAAGAGAGTGGAATCTATCAACCCGATCTCAAACCCCTTCTCGATTAGAAACGTCATAAGGTGGTCATACCAAGCACGAGGTGCTTGCTTATGACCATATAAAGCCATATGAAGTTGATAAATGTGATTTGGGCGTTCGGAGTTTTCGAAAACGGGAGGTTGCTTGAATAACCTAGCTCACTCAAAGGACCATTTATAAGTTCACTTTTAACATCCATTTGATACAACTTAAAATCATGATGAGAGGCAAATGAAAGGAAGATGCGAATGGACTTAAGACGGGCAACGGGGGCAAAGGTTTCACCAAAATCCAAACCTTCAATTTGGGTGAACCCTTGTGCAACTAACCTTGCCTTGTTACTTGTGACTTGTCCATGCTCATCTTTCTTGTTCTTGAAAATCCATATGGTCCCGATGACATTATGATTTTCCTTGGGTCTTGCAACAAGTGACCAAACTTCATTGCAAGTAAAGTTGTTGAGTTCTTCATGCACAGCTTCTACCCACTCCGGATCATCAAGAGCTTCTTCTACCTTGAGGGGATCAATACAAGAGACAAAGAGTGATGTTCACAAAATTTTGCCAAATGTTGACGAGTAATTGCCCCTTTTGTGATGCTTCCGAGAATATTGTCGGTGGAGTGTTGAAGCATTGGAAGTCTCAATGCCGCTTTTTGTCTCTTCTTTTCAAGTTCTTCTTCACTTAGTTGAATTATTCGTGGAGAAGCACGAACTTGTTTTTTCTTTGGTTGCGGAGAGACATTTTCTTGCACTTGATATTGACCACTTTCGCTTGAGATTAATCTTGGGCCTCAATGATAGGCTCATCACCATTAGGTTGAGCTTTCCCTTGATCTTGCTCGGGAGGTTGAGGAACCTCATCTTGTTCTTGGATAGGTGCTTGTGCTCCCGAACCATCTTGCACTTGTGGTCAAGATGATGACTTCCCTTGAGGAGGTTCCTCAAGATGGGCTCTTACTTCTTCTTCGATTACTTGGACTTGGGGTGTTTCTTGTGGAAGAATGTGTCCTATAACACTTGCAAGGAGCCGTTATCCTCATCACCTACAACACTTGGAACAATTTTCTTGGCTTGGGAGCCGTTATCCTCATCAAAATACACATTCGATGACTCCTCAATACATCCCGTGGATTTATTGAGAACTCGATACAAATGAGAGTTTGATGCATATCCAACAAATATTCCCTAAGTTTTAGGATCATATTTAGCTAACCATGTTTTCTTGTTGAGAATGTGTCACAACCCCAAGTTAGGTATGTGCTAGGGTTAGCAAGTAACTTTGCATCATGTTAAAAATTTGAAATAGAAATTGAAATGGGAGAAGAAACCCCCCAGATGAATTTAATTCAAATGGCCAGAAATAAAGTTGCTCCAAAAAATCCTTTTGGACTTTTGAAAACTCACATAAATGAGTGTGATCACATGTAAAGTGATGTGGTAGCATTCCCATGCTCATGGAATTTTAAAAAATTCAAACAGGAGCTTGGATATAAATTTAAACCCTTATTTGCATTAAAGTTCAAATTGTTTGAATTTCAAAAATTCCCAAACTTTGTGAGTGGCTAGCTATATGATATGCAAGGCCATATAAAAAGTATGGGCATTTTCTAAAATGGCTAGCTAATTTATTTGGCAAGCTAAAACAAATAACAGAAAAGCAAGGAAAGATTAAATAGACATAAAAAGAAAAGGAAGCTTACCAGGAAAGAGGCCCAACTAGTCGCACCGCAGCCCACTAGCCTGGCCCAGCCCAGCCCCTCTTCTGTCGTCTTCTTCAAGCAGCTCGGTGTCGAGCCGGGGCACGCCGTGGACGCCACCACGATGCCCTCGTCGTTCTAGGCCTCCCCAGGGCTATCTTCTCTCCACGGAGACAAGGAGAGCCCGCTGCTTCACTTTCCCCTCCTTCCCGCCGCTCAAACGCGCTCTACTGCTCGATTCCACCGACACCCGTATGCCACCGCAGTTCGCCGCCGTTGAAAGTCGCGGCCAACATGGACTAGAGCTCCATCCAAGATGTCCCCCGTGATCGTCGTCGTCGACTTCATCGACTAGCAGAAGACGGCGCCATGATTTGATCCAGAGAATATGCAGGCCTCTTCGAATCGTCGCCGGCCACCGGAGATCGAGGTCCTCGATTCCCCGCCACTAGCCCATCCCCACGCCCGCTGACCTTTGCATCGAGTTCGCGGTGAGCTTCTGAGCTTTTCCCCAACATCCTGGCGCCCCGCTCGTCTCCTAGCCCTAGATGCCATGGACGCAGAAGAATAGTGCCGCCACGGTCGTCGTCGGCGAGCAACCGTAAAGCAGCCGAGCTCGCAACCTTGTCCTTCGTGATCCCCTTCCTCTGCTGCGTTGAACCAACCTAGCCCCGCTTCAAATCGCGCATCCTAGAAAGATCCACCTCCTCGCCGTGGTTCTGTCGCCGCCAAACTCGTCGCCGGCAAGCCTCCAGTGCACCCAGCCTCCCAGCTTAGCCCAGATGGACGCGCGTTGCTCCCAGCTCTCCAACGCACCAAGCCCCGCTCCTTTTGGCCCCTGGAAACACCGTCCCGAGCAGAGCCGCCGTAGGATTTGGTCATCGGCGACCTCCCCGCCGGGGAGCTAACGTGGCAGGGTGATTAGCCACCCTGGCTCCACGCACCAGTGACACTGACAGCGGGCCCAACCCCTGTTAATCTCTCTGGATTACTTTAAATCAAAACTAAATGGTTTAATTAAAACACAGAGACACTTACAGGTGGCACCCCCTGGTCAGATCCCCCCTGACGCCAGCATGACCTCATGCTTGCGTATTAAATCGAATTTCTATTTAAAAATATTGCATAAAAGGCAGAAATTCATTTAAACTTTGAAAATTAATAACTAATTCATACTATCTCCAAATGGGGCATATAATATGTCTAAAATTATCATAAAAATGCATGGAAAGTGAATATGGACTTTGTTTTCATGTTTGACCAATTTAAATTGGGTGAACAGAGACAAATGTGCATATGGCATTCTTTTGAATTTAGATTTGGAGTGAATTTGCAAATGACTTTGCAATGCACTTCTTTTAAATGGAATTGTACCCACATTGCAACCATGAACATCACCATTACAATATTATTCATGTGATTGTGTATTTTACATTATGTTGATCCTATGATTGTCATGTTGCTAATAGAAGTGGAACCGAAACCGGAAGGCACCCCCTTCGTTGAAGACCCCGTGTGTGAACCCCGTCAGCAAGGCAAACAAACCCCCATTGATCATGTCGATAAAATCCCACTTCCCTCTCAGTCTCTCTTATGCATTGTTTAGGATGATTACTGACGGGGATCAACCCCGGCAAATCCCATGGTCAGGGACCCTGGGTTAGTCATGAGAGGCACAGGTTGGACGATAGCTCGTCGGCTAACAAGAGGAGACGTTCCTGCTCGATATTATTGCTTGGAGATGCGATTACAGGGAAGGCCAAGGCTAGTGCGCACAAGTCTAGGGTTATAGATTGTGTATTGGCCGATCTCGACGTCTCCCCTCCCAGCCCTTATATACTAGGCTAGGTCTCGGGTAACCCGTCTTGGATTACAGATGAGGTTTCCTAACCCTAATCTTGTACCACACGGCACGTTTGCACCTTCCTTATGAGTCGCAGACTCTTACGTCGGTGCCACTAGTGGGCCAAGGCTGGGCCCGCACGGCATCTTTGTGGGCCTTCTGTCTTCGGGTACACCGGGTAGGCCCATCCATAGGAGTCGTGGGGTCACCCCTCATCAGTAGCCCCCGAGTGCCTGGGGGACTCGAAGAGTCGCGCAGGGACTCGAGTCCTTTCTTGCGTCGTTTTGATGTATGCACGGTCCAACCGTAGGTCGCTGGCAGTCTAGGGCCATGACAAAACCTGTTTTGAGGGAATGGTAAGCTGAAAGGGCCCAAGGAGTCGACTGGTCGAGCCTTGGTGAATTGCGCTAGTGGAAAATACCGCAGTAGCCCAATCAAACTCACGTCCCTCAACATGAGCTTGGAACACTGGTGTCGAGCAAAGTCATGCCGCTGCAGGTCTTACATTGATCAATTTCCGCCAGTAAAGTTCGTAGCCTAGGCGCGTCTGCCCGGCTTTTTCTATCATGCAAGCGCATGGAAAAGGTTGGGAGTGAAATCGCTCTGCGGCAAGTCCCAGCCCGGCCGATCTGCGCAGCGGGGTCTTACCTACACGCTAAGCTTGCATGGCATCTGGGCACAGTGTATCGTGTTCCAGGAATATGTATTTTTTATCGAGGCACGAAGCCTGGTTAGTAATGCACCCACTTGGAATAAATCATCAAGTGAGCCGTTTTAGTGGTCACTCGCGGAGCTTTGTCGAGCGCTCGGGCGAGGAGTAATGTAGAGGAGTACTTGCTCGGGAGGTCTTCGAGTGCTCGGGTACTCAGAGTTCTGCGAGTAATCACTCGAGTATCGCCTTCGCTCTCGGGGTGAGGGAGCACCCGATACTCTGGGACCGTACGATCTGGCGAGTGCAGGTCTTCTTATCTTGTGTCGTGGTGAGGGAGCACCCAAAACTCTCATGGGTGCGAGTAATCACTCGAGCACGTCTTTTTCTTCTAGGTGAGGGAGCACCTGAGATTCTCATGTGTGGATACGCTCCCGATGGGAGTTAAATATATTTGAAAAATGTAGTTGCATCAGTGGAAAACGATCCTCGCAAGCTGCACTTTCTTTTGTGTTGCCACTTTGATTTATCTCTTCTTGATAAGGATAACGATCTCCTTGTTGAATGACCGTCAAAGCTGCTCTCTCTGCGAACCGTCATGTCTTCATGACCGGTCATAATGATGACTTTTGTGGCGTGCTGCAGCCGCCTGTTGAGTTATCGATGCGCGCTTTGAAAACGCGCGAGATTTGACGCGTCCAGCGCACATTGCCGCCCGTGTGAAAGCATCTTTGTCTCGGAATACGAATCGCCCGGCACGCTCGGTCTTTGAATTAATTGCTGCCGTCGTCTGGGCTTCTGCGTGCCCTTGGGTTTTGTAACAGCCCAGATTTCACAAAAAATAAAAAAAATTTGTTTTCGGTGTGAATTGTTTGATTGTCTGTTTTGTTTGCGGTGTGTGGCTCCCCCATTTCTCGATCGGCGATTATTTCTCCCCATTTATCTCGTATCAGATGCGTGACCGACCTTTTCCACCACGGCACACGACTTTGCGACACCGGGGTTTCACCCGAGCACCGTCGCAACCGGCACAGGACCAGCCATCGCCACCGGAACGAAAACCCTGTTTATTTAATAAACGGATTATTTTGTGGGGCGCCAAAAAAATGTTCTCGGAATGTCACCGCAGTGAGGTACAATCGACAGGCTCGACGCGCTGAGAGTTTAGATCGAGATTTCATCGGAATCGGAGTCCGTACGGAGTCTCGGCGGTCACGGACGCGATCACCCGACGCGAGAGAGAGGGACCGGGGGCATTTGCGTAAACTGAGCACCTAGCCTGCCCTATATAAAGACCACCAGCCTCCCACACCCATTTTAGGGTTTCCCTTGTGATATTGCAGCCACACCCCTAGCAAAAACCTAGATCTTCCCCTCCAGTCCAGATTGCACCCGAAACACTAGCCCCTGAGCATTTGTGGCCGTTGGATCGCAGATCCAAGGGCTCCCGGGGTAGCCACATCACCCCGAGACCCTCCAACTCCAGCCTCCAGACGATTTTGGCCCCGCAGGGCCCCGGATCCGCCGCCGCGGCCCGCCCGAGACCATCCGGGCGCCACCGCGTGGATCTCCACTTCCCGGTCGTCCTCTCCACCACGCAAGTTCCGGCCGGCGAGCCGCCGCACGCGCGCCTTCCTCCCTCCTCTCCCTTCTCCTCCCCGCGCCGTTCCCTCTCTCCAGGTCCCGCTGGAGCCGCCGCCATGGAGGAACTCGTCCCGAGCCGCCGTCGGCGGCATGAATGGCCTCAGCCCCGAGCTCGACCTCACCCCCGCCTAGGCCAAGTTCGGCGACCCCCTCCACCGGATCCGCCTCCCCGCAGCTCCCGCCGCCGCCCTTCCTCCTCGCCCCTCGCTGCCGGTGGCCGGCGCAGCCACCGGGGGAGCCGCCGCCGCTCGGGAGGGAGCCGAGCCAGGCGCCCGATCCAGTGGCCTCCCTCGAGCCAGGCCGCCCGGCCAGTTGGGCCGGCCTGCAGCCGACCGGGCCACGGCCCAACTGGTGAGGCGCCTCCTTTTTTTTCCTTTTTTTTCTGCTGTTGGGCCAATAGCTTCAGATTCGGCCTGTTAATTGTTTTTTTTCTTTTCTAGTTTATTTATTTTGTCAGATTGTGTAGTAATTTTGCGGTGCCCGTAACTTTTTAACGGTAGTCCGGATCGCGACGCGTAAAATATGAAACTTGCTTAGTTGTTTTTGTAGTTTAATAAAATGTGCTCTTTTGCCATGTTTGACTTTGTTTACATGTTGTTTACCTGCTAATTACAATCGCATGCCACTATAAATTGTTTATTTGATAACTTTTTAACCGTTGCTCTGTTTAAAATGTTTCTTATACGAAACTTGACTAGAATTGCGTGTAGATTGTGTTTATGCTGCTCTTGATTGCTAATAAAAATAATATAATTATGTTTAGGGAAAAACAGTACCAAACATTATAATTATCGTGGGGTCTGTAATAGTTTGCCATGTATAGGTTTTACCCCCATTGAAAGTGACTAGAATAGATAGTTTATTTATGCTTCACCTCTTGCCATGTTTGTGTGCTATGCCATGCTTGGGTGATATGCTATGTTAACAACCTTTGCTAATCTTGTGTAGCTAAACAACTTGAACCCTTGTAAATGTGCGATATCGTCGTGTGTGACGAGTACTGCACTTAACCTGTTAGTAACCGCTCTGGACGGTAGGTGCGATGTCTCGTGTTGCCTTCTTATTGATGCTTGCTCGTGTTTGCCTCGTAGTAATAGAGTGCTTGCTCGTTGATTGCCTCCAGTGTTTACCCTCTTGTGTGCTTCCGCGGGTACCTCTCAGAGACGATGCGAGCTTGCGATCAACTACATCTTTGGAACCCGACTATTCAACAGGCAAGGACTATACATTACTTATGATCCATTCTATTTCAACCACCGGTTTGCATTCTAGTCTAGGAGAGGTTTGATGTTTGATCCTACCACATGTTTACAACCTCTTTCAAACCGATACAGCCATGTCCCCTCCCAGCAAACCATGTACTGCCATGTTACTATTGCTCGTTGCTCAGCCCCTGCTTAGTATGCATGCTTAGGATGCTATGATGTTCCCCTGTTACTCCTTGGTTTGGGCTATCACATTATTATATTGTTGTGGTTGATATGATTATTATAATGTTGACTATATTCGACGAAGGATGGAAGGTCTAGGCTATCCTGCCCCGACGCTTTGTTCCATTTGAGTCACCTAGGATCTGAGTTCCGGGTATTGGTTTTAAGGCTGAGCGTGCCTAACCGCGTGTGGGATGCTATGGGTTCCCCTTTTCTTACCTACCTAGCTTCAAACATTTCTAGAGGTGGCCCAAGCTGATTTACCATTTGAAAACGTGTGCGTAACTGGTCTACAGCCAGTGGATTTAAAACAACTCGGGCCAGCAGAGACAAAGTTCCTTTGTTGGTCCACACTGGTGAGCTAGGGAAGTCCCCTGTTTTATAGGTGAGGCTAACCCTGACCTTAGCCATACGGAAGAGTCCGATCCGAGAGCGTGGCCGGCTTTTGGGTTGGGTGTCGACTCCCTGGGGGGCCACCCGGATTTGTTCGTTGTTAGTTAGAGGGACCTGTCGTTTCGGATCTCTTGGGACTAAATCATAATATGGTTGCCTATGATGGGTAGCAACTGAGAAAGATGGGCGTGCGTGCAGAGCCTTGTAATGGGCAGTTGATACACCCCTGCAGTGTTAAATCTTTTCGAGAAGCCGTGTCCACGGTTATGGACGACTTGAGACCTACTCCTTGTTCATAGACAACAACAACTAAGATAATCTTAATATAACCTGATCAACGTGTGTGTGCCTTGACTGCTTCTTCTTCGTCGGGATGCGAAGAGGAGGACAAGGATAGGATAGGTGTTATGTTTGCGTAGTAGTTGATAGCAAGACTTGTTGGAGGCGATTCCTCATCGAATGCTTGGCTCCTTATCTTACTCTCTAGATCGTTAGCGACTTCATAAATTCTAGTGCGGCAGCAACCTCACCACTTACCCCTTCCATACCGTAAACTACTAGTTGTCCTAGAATGACGAGTGATGAAGTACTTGCTGGGTCAGTTGACCACTACAGTTGGATGCTGAGTACTTCTGTACTCATGATACTACCCCCAAACTCTTTTCAGGGTTCTTGATCGACAACAGTTGGATTGTATGAGATGTTGCATCCTTGTATCTGTATTGTTGTGATATCATGTTGGAAATCCGGGGCATATGCCTATGTCATATGTCGCGGTGGGACCGATATGTGCTTCGTCCCCGGATCTGGGTGGAAGCATCTAGATCTGGAATAGTACTGCATATCGGGCCTTACAGGTTTGCATTATAAATAGACCCCTCTTTTTCATCTAGCAGCAATGTTCGTCCTCTGCCCATCTTGCTCCTCTTCTGCATCTTCCTCTTTCTCTTTCCCTTCTCATGGGGCCGAAGCGAGGTGCAGGTATGACTAGTCTCGGCCGGGTTGGCCGTGGCCGCGGTGGTCGTTCTCCGCGCTCTTCTCGCGGTGGCCGTCGTGGTGCAGCGTTGATGCCTTCCTACTCTTCCTCAGAGGAGGGTTTTTGGCGCTAGGACTTTCTCCTACGCATCCATGGCCGGAACGCTGCTCTCATTCTTCTTCCTTCTGCATTTGCGGCCATTGTTTTTGAGCGTAGCGTGGATGGCCTGCTTCTTCGTATTCAGGGGTGCTCTCTGCCTTTTTCTTATGTTGAGTTGGAGACCGACAGTTCCCGCTTGATTTTTCTTGGTTTTGGCTAGAAGTCGTTTTCTTGGCGTTTGATCTTGCGTGATGGTGATACTCTTTGTTGCCGTTTTGATGGCGAAAATACTCTCACCATTCGCGCTTTTGACCCGAGCGGCAATCGCATGGATCCGTATTGGCAGGAGACAAGCAACGACAAATCCGGCAGGTCGGGGAGTCCTACGCCCATGTCTTCAACGGTTTCATCCTCTGGCGACTTCTCGGGTGGGATTCTGTGCCCTCCAGCTCTGGAGAGGACCTCGACGTCAAGCCACCGATCAAGCGGGCACACCAGGCGACCTTGTAGAACTGGAGGCAGCGGCGTCATCTTCGCCGGCAGCTCGGGTGGAGGTGGAGAAGAAGCTGTGCAGCTGGAGAAGAAGCTGGTGGGTGCTCCGCAAATAAGTCGAGCTTCACCTTTTGTTATGTCATTGACATCATGAGCTGGCTTCTTCGATTCCTCCTTTGTCTGTGATGATGCTCGTCGTATTAGCGCCAATCACCCCAGCACGGGCACACATGTAAAAGTCGTAATTTCTTGGGTGATTGGTGCTGTAGTCTTGTCGACTGCTTGTGTCTTTGTAACTAGGTTAATTCTCCATGTAATGAGGATTGTCTTCGAGTAGTGAGAGCTGCCTTCTATCCAATGTACTCGAGTCTTGGACTGTGTTCGAGTCCTTTGCAATGTGACCTATCTTTGAGTCCTGGTGGTATGAGCTGTTTGTGAATTCTTTCAACGAGAGCTGTCTTCGAGTCCATCAAGCCCTTGTACTGTGGATTCTATCGGGTGCGCGACATCGCTCTTGATGGGAGTAGCCCCCGAGGCTACGTTCGAGTTGTAGAGTCGAACGTAGGCTGAGATTTGTTTCCTTTGTCGTTCTTCCGTTAACTGCCGTCTTTTATCGGGTGCGCGACAGCACTCCTGATGGGAGTAGCCCCCGAGTCTTTAGGTGATCGTTGGAGATCAGGTGAAGACTAAAGGATTTTCAGTGTCCTGTGCTCCATCCATATTTCTCCAAAGTATTTGGTGTTCCACCTGGTTGTAGCCGTGTCTTCCCTTTGATTCCAAACGGTTTTCAGAAAGTGGCGCGTATCGAGGGTTTTTGCTTGGACTCTTATTTTAAGTTACGGGTTGCGCGAGAGATGATAGCGTTTCTCCGGGGGAGGTGTGCTCGAGCCCCCGGGCGTTTTAGGTAAAGATCGCGTGAGCGATGATAGCGTCTCTCGGGGGGAGTTGGTACTCGAGCCCCCGAGTGCTTTAAGTAAAGATCGCGTGAGCGACGATAGCGTCTCTCGGGGGGAGTTTGTACTCGAGCCCCCGAGTGCTTTGGGTAAAGATCGCATGAGGGACGATAGCGTCTGTCGGGGGGAGTTTGTACTTGAGGCCCCGAGTGCTTTCGGTAAAGATTGCGTGAGCGACGATAGCATCTCTCGGGGGGAGTTTGTACTCGAGCCCCCGAGTGCTTTGGGTAAAGATCGCGTGAGTGACGATAGCGTCTCTCGGGGGGAGTTTGTACTCGAGCCTCCGAGTGCTTTGAGTAAAGATCGCGTGAGCGACAATAGAGTCTCTCGGGGGGAGTTTGTACTCGAGCCCCCGAGTGCTTTGGGGTGGTAGTATTTGGGCAACATCATTTTATTGCGTCGAACGGTTACATGAGTTGCCGGTCGAGCATGACTGGTGGAGACTATGGGTAGAACAGGCGTAGGGTCGCTACGTTCCATGGATTTCCCACGTCCTCGTCAGTCTTCGGGTTCTTCAGTCTATAGGCGCCTCCTCCTATGACTTCTGAAACTATGAATGGTCTTTCCCATTGGGGGGCAAGCTTGTGTACTTTCTCTTGTATGAGCCGTAGGACAAGGTCGCCTTTGTTGAAGGTTCTGGTGCACAGGCGGATGCTTTGGTAAGTGCGCAGCTTGTCCTGGTACCCCTCTGACCTTGCTAGGGCTGTGTATCTTACTTCGTCTGCTATGTCCTTGTCATCTTGCAGTGCTTCTTCTGCTTCCTCTTCTTCGTACCCCGAGATCCAGGGTGCCCCGAATTTGAGGTCATGTGGTAGTACTGCCTCCGCCCCGTAGACCATGAAGAAAGGTGTGTACTGGGTTGCGGTAGTGCGCAGGATCCATAGTATTGCAGGGAGTTCTTCTACCCAGTTGCCTACGGCCTGCTCGAGTGGTGCAAGGAGCCGTTTTTTGATTCCTCCCCATACTAGGCCATTTGCTTTTTCCACCTGGCCGTTGGACTGCGGGTGCGCGACTGATGCGTAGTTGATTTTGATGCCCAGTTGTTCGCAGAAGTTTTGGAATTCTGCCGCTGTGAAGTTCGTACCGTTCTCCGTGATGATGTTGTGTGGTACCCCGAACCTGAAGATGATTGATTTGATAAAATTCACTACCGTGAGGGCTGTGGAGCTGGTGATGGGCACTGCTTCGATCCACTTGGTGAACTTGTCGACTGCTACTAGAAGGTGTGTTCTTCCTCCCTTTGATGATTTCTTGAGCGGGCCCACCATGTCGAGTCACCAGGTGGTGAATGGCCATGATAGTGGTATGGTCTTGAGTTCTGAGGCTGGAGCGTGCGCTCTGCTGGCGAATTTTTGACAGGCGATGCAACGCCGCACGATGTCTTCTGCGTTTTTCATGGCAGTGGGCCAATAAAACCCTGCTCGGAATGCTTTGGACACGAGCACTCGACTGCTCGCGTGGTGCCCGTAGGTACCCTCGTGGATTTAGAGCAGTAGGGCTTTGCTATCTTCTTCGTCGATGCACTTTTGGAGTATCTGAGTGATACTGCGCTTGTATAACTGTCTGTTGATCACTGTGAATGCCTTGGATCGACGACTGATGCGCCGAGCTTCTGTGACGTCTTGCGGTAGCGTGCCTTCGATTAGGAATCGGAGGAACGGTTTCGTCCACGCTGGTCCTTCGAGTGCCGTTGGATCTGTAGATTCGACCGCTTGGCTGCTCTTGCCTTCGGATGGACACGCTGATGCCACCTGTGCTGGCTCAGTGGTGTCGTCATGTACAGCTGCCTCAGGTGATGCTGTTTTTACTTTGATGGATCTCTGGCTGATGCTTTCAAGCAAGACACCGGGTGGTACTGGTCCTCGAGTCGAGCCGATGTTTGCGAGTTCGTCGGCTTTTGTGTTGTTTGCTCTGGAGATATAATTGAGCTCGCAACCGTCGAAACTTTCTTCGAGCGTGTTGTAGAGCTTCTGATAGGCCACCATATTGTAGGCTACTGCATCGCAGTCTTTCATCGCCTGCTGGGCGACAAGGTTGGAGTCTCCGTAGATTACGAGGCGAGTGGCACCGCATGTTTTGGCCATGCGCATGCCATAGAGTAGTGCCTCGTATTTGGCTTCGTTGTTGGAGGCGTGGCTGAAGTTGATCTGGAGGACGTATCTGAGCTTCATTCCTTTGGGGGAGACCAGAACGACACCTGCTCCGGCTCCTTTCTGTCTTTTGGACCCGTCGAAGAACATTGTCCATGAGTTCGATAGGTCCGGGGGGCCTGGTGTCAAGACCTCCGTCCACTCGGCCAAAAAATCTGGGAGTACTTGGGCCTTGATTGCTGTTGGGTTCTTGAACTGCAGGTCCCGCGGGCTGAGCTCAATGTTCCACTCGGCGACTCACCTAGTCGCTCCGGGGTTGTTGAGGATGTCCGCGAGTGGTGCGCTGCTCACGATTGTGATAGGATGTTCGTCGAAGTAGTGCGACACCTTTCTTGAGGTCATGGTGATGGCCAATAGTAGCTTCTGGTAGTGCGGGTACCGCTGCTGGGATTTTGTCAAGAGCATGCTGAGGTAGTAGATCGACCTTTGTATGCTCTGGACCTTGCCTTCTTCTGTGCACTCGACGACGAGTGCTGTGCTTACCACGCTGTTGCGTGCTGCCACATAGAGGTACACTTTTTCTCGTTATTTGGGTACCGACAAGATCTATGACAACGAAGATGGCATTGTTTCCTTTCTGGGTTTTTGGAAAGCCGGTGATGAAGTCCATACCGACTTTGTCCCATTTCCACTCGGGAATAGACAAAGGTTGAAGTGTACCAGCAGGTCTTTGATGTTCTGCCTTAATGCGACGACAAACATCACATTCGGCAACAAATTGAGCAATGTCTCTCTTCATCCTAGTCCACCAAAATCTCTGGCGTAGATCTCGGTACATTTTTGTGCTACCGGGATGAATCGAGAGGGGTGTGTCATGGGCTTCCTTGAGGATGAGTTGCCTTAGTTCCCTATTCTTAGGTACTACCAAACGATTTTCAAAGAATACCGTTCCCTTGCTATTTGTGGAGAAACACTTAGCAACTCCCCTAGCGATGTTCTCCTTGATCCGGCGAACACCTCGTGCACGCCTTTGGGAAACTATGATTTGATCCTCAAGAGTTAGTTTCGCCACCAAGGTAGAAAGATAGCCATGAGGAACAATCTCAAGATTGAGCTTGCGAAATTCCTCATGAAGAAGTGGTTGATACTGTTGTAACATGAGGTTGTTACAATACGACTGATGACTTAGTGCATCAGCCATGACATTGGCTTTGCCTGGGGTGTAAGAAATTCCTACGTCATAATCTTTTATCAACTCAATCCAGCGTCTTTGCCTGAGATTAAGATCTGGCTGGGTGAAAATATATTTGAGGCTTTGGTGGTCGGAATATATCTCGCAACGGTTACCAAGGAGGTAATGTCGCCAAGTTGTTAGGGCATGAACTACGGCAGCGAGTTCAAGGTCCTGGGTAGGATAGTTCTCTTCATGTGGCCGCAACTGGCGTGAAGCATAAGCTACCACATGTCGATCTTGCAGAAGTGAGCATCCTAACCCTTGCCGTGATGCGTCACAATAGATCTCTAAATCCTTTTTGGTGTCTGGAGGTGCAAGTACAGGTGCAGAAGTCAATCTTCTTTTTAGCTCTTGAAAGCTTTCCTCGCACTTGGGAGTCCATAAGAATTTATTATCTTTCTTGAGGAGTTCAGTTAGAGGCTTGGCAACTTTAGAAAAGTTCTCGACGAAGCGTTTGCAATAGCTGGCAGGCCAAGAAAACTCCTAACTTGCTTAACCGATTCAGGTGGAGTCCAGTCAAGGACGGCCTGAACTCTCTCGGGATTCACAGCAATGCCTTTTGCAGAAATCACGTGGCCTAAGTAGGTCACTTCTGGTAGCCAAAACTCACACTTGGAGAATTTAGCATACAGGCGATGCTCTCTAAGCTTCATCAATACCAACCTAAGATGTTCTGCGTGCTCTTCTTCGTTCTTCGAGTAGATGATAATGTCATCAAGATAAACTACAACAAATTTATCTAGGTACTCCATGAAGATCGAATTCATCAAGCGCGAGAATGTGGCGGGGGCATTGGTTAAACCAAAAGACATGACGGTGTACTCGTAAAGACCATAACGAGTAGTAAAAGCCGTTTTGGGAATGTCCTCGTTTCGGATTTTGATTTGATGATAACCTAATCTCAAATCCATCTTGGAGAAGACAGAGGATCCTGCAAGTTGATCATAAAGATCATTGATCCTGGGCAGTGGGTATTTGTTCTTTATCGTCGCTAAATTTAGCGGGCGATAGTCTACGCACATCCTTTCTGTTCCATCTTTCTTCTTTACGAACAGAACGGGGCAACCCCATGGCGATGAGCTAGGGAGGATGAAGCCTTTTGCCAACGAAACATCAAGTTGGATTTTTAGCTCAGCTAACTCATGTGGGGCCATTTTGTATGGGCGCCTGGAAATTGGTGCGGTTCCTGGCACAAGATCCACTATAAACTCTACACATCTGTCGGGTGGCTAGGTTTAAAGAGTTGGGTTACTGGATGGTTTTCCTGAGGATGACCAAGGTTTACTAGGGGCTACAACAGATATGTCAGAGTAACAAAGTACCCCAACACGATAGTTATTGTGGTTCTTCTGGCTAGAAGACATCTAAAGTGGGAGGAAGAGCTGCAATTGAATCACTATAGGTTTCTAGAAGAAAACCTACATCAAACTCTATGGAACTGTCGGGCATGCCACCTAGAAAACTTCTGGAAGGACACACGAAAAAGATAGAAGGATTTTGCAAATGCATCAGATCATGTAGAAACCTGGGATGACTCGGACAACATAACGGCTGTAATTGCAAGAAAAAGACAATTTCTTACAACATGGAAACAACACTTACATACGATGTAATAAATCAGGAAGCATAACCACTCTAACAAACCGGTCACAACTTTCCTACGGCTACAAGGAAGCAAACAACGAGATGTTATAATCAGACAGAGGAGAGCCTAGTCCTATCTTCCCATAGAACAAGATGAGGGTGACTCAGAACTCAGAACGAAGGGGTAAGGAGAAAAAAGAAGCCTTACGTTGTTCCCTTATATTCCCAGAGTAACTATATAACTATAGCAAGCTAGACTCGACTTCGGCCAAGGCTACTAGTCCTATAGTCAGTCCTGCTCTGATACCAAGTCTGTCGGGACCCGGGGTTAGCGTACGCAAGTACAGCTAAGACATAGTCATATGGAGAGCCGAGAACCGTACCCACTTGTCTAAGCAGACAAGGCCAAGCACATAACGTTCTCGGAAAGCATCGTACGTGAGGGGCATCCCATCTAGGCTGGATGATCAACTGAGATGGATCCTCATCGTCCGCACACAAGTCTAATGATATGGGTGGTGAACTCCCATATTCAAAGACAAGTCGCCTCAACCATACTAATGACTATCTCATAACTCTTACATAGACTTACTCCAGCCCGATCACTTAGTCGGGGTCTAGGGCGGGCTCGATCATACCACAAAGTGTGCACTAGACGGAGTCTCGAGCAATCGCATCGCGATGCCCCAAACTGCGCACATCTAAGGGCCACTTGGTGTATGAAAGACCGCCAGCCAGAACACAACTAAGGTCTCGAAAACCCATACAAAGACATGCATGTTATAAACATACACGCAGCACACATGCCTTGTATGAACAGCAGGTATCATTGCAATTCTCTACAAAGTATACATTTTATTGATAACTCTTATAGAGTGCACACAGAGATCACAAACATGTGATCCAACATTACAACACAAGCAGAAGCAAATTATGTCTGAGTACAGACAAGTTTAACAAATGGCTTAAGAAGCCTTATTTAAACACAAGCCCTCCACGAGGGAACCAGTCGTCTGACTGGGACTAGACTAGTTGATCTTCAGTCGTCCAGCTCGATGAAGAAGCCACCTTCGGGGTCAGTGGTATCATCTAAAACATAGATTAAGCAAACGTGAGTACAAAGTCGTACTCAGCAAGACTTACATAGGAGCTATACTACTCATGCACATGTATCAAGGTAAAAGGGGGGTGGGGTTCACTTGCAGAAATGCCAGCTTTGACTTGGCTAGTCCTGAACTACGAGTACCAGACTTGAGGTAAGAAGCGTACACGAGTCCACTACTTTCTCCAACCAATTACACCACTATGGTGCCTTCCTCGACTTCCCCACGAGAAAGCACGCCATAGCACTCACACTTATCTTGGTGTGTTTTAGAAGTATCCAGTTCAAGTTATCTAATAATCAAGCTAAGCTTTCCAAGCAGTACATAACCGCGGACGCGGCTATTCGAATAGTTTTGTTAACCCTGCAGGGGTGTACCGCTACACACACATGATCATCATTTACCGCCTTTGTACTCGACACCGTTCAAGAAGTGTCGGCGAGGATGCTCACCACAACTGTTACCTCATACCCTATCTAGTCCGAGAAAGCCGCCTACTTGGGTAGGCTACCACTATCGTGAACCTGGCCGGTTTACCGAAGTGGACTCAAGTGATGTGTGCGTGGTGCATAAGCCAGTCTCGAATGAGCCGTTTTCTCACTTAGCATCCAGGCCACAAGCCTACCAGAACTCTGAACTATTGCGACATCTGGACATCGAAAGGGATGAGTTAGTAAGCTGAGAGGGGCCAGTGAGCCCAATGTGTGGTTGTACTCTTCATCTTGGATCACCACACAAGAACTCGGACTTAGGGAGGTGTTCAACGAGACAACCCACCGTGTACTCCTACACAGCCTCTCATCGTTCACCTTGTATTAGGGTCGATTCACCAACACTTTTCTACCATCATCATCATGATCACTACCATCCCGACTCACATAACAGTATCATCAAGGTATCACTCTGAGCATGCAATAAGCAGTAACATTTGCAGGGGCCACATGATATCAATCAACTCCTACATTTGCTAGGATTGTGGTTTTGCCTACTACTGTGACAAATGATAGGTCATGCAAAGGAATGGGTTCATCTATGCGGTAGAAACGTAGCATGGTAATCATCCTATACAATGCATAAGAGAGACATGAGAGGGAAGTGGGATTTTATCGACATGATCAAAGGGGGTTTGCTTTCCTTGCTGACGAGGTTCGGGTTCTGGGTCTTCAGCGAAGGGGGCAGCCTCCTGCTCCGGTTCCACCTCTACTCGACAAACAAGAAACAAGGTAGCAAAGTAAATACAATGCACAATCACATGATGGAAGGTTGAAACTTGATGTAGATGCTTTGATGTGTGGGGCAATTCCATTTAAATGGAGTATATTGCAAATTAAATTGCAAATTCAAACTCCAATTTGAATTCAAACTTGACCAAGTCACATGTGACATTGTTTGATCATTTTGTACCTTTTGGAAATGTGTATGATATGCCTCTGAAGTGTGGTTGAAATATAGCATAATTCCATGGTCCAAGTTGAAAAATCATTTGAATTGAATTTGAATTAATTTCAAATAAACCAAATGACATATGCTACTGGTCCCATTTTAAAATCAACTCAAACATAGTTGAAAGTTGGATTTTTGGATAACTTATTTTCTCCTGATCATTTTTCATATATTATTTTTCCAATTTGGAGTTAATATGAATTTTCTATGAATTTCCAAAGTTTGAGCTATTTTCTGGAATTTTCTGAAATTCTTTAATTCAATTTGATTTCTGGAAATTCATTTAATCGACTTATTTCGCCAGACTGACGTCAGGGGGGGGGGCTGACATGTGGGGTCACTCTGTCAGTGACTGGGTTAATTAACCCGGCTGGTTAATTTAACCAGTGGCTTAATTAAGCCACTGGGCCCACTTGTCATTGGCTCTGGGGGGAACATTAGGGGTGGATTAGGGCTAACCGACCGGCGGCTAAACGCCGGCGGCCTGGCCACGGCGGCGCACTCGCCGGAATGGGCTAGGGGCCACGGGAGGCTACGGGGAGGACACCATCGGGTGCTGCATCGTCGTCCGCGTCGTCTGGAAGCAACAGGGGGTCACGGGGAGCTCGGAATCGACGGCGGCGACGTCTTCGGCGGCAACAGAACGGCGGCAAGATCATAGTTGTCGCTACAGTGCACGTATTGAGCTGATTTGTGGCGCGTTCGAACGCTAGTACACGCAGGAGTAAAACGCGTGCATTGGAGCTCCACGACGGGCACTGGAGCGAGGAGGGCGACGGCCATGGCGTCGAGGAGCTCGGGTTCTCATGGCGGATCCGGCTAGAGGGAGCAATCAAAGGGGAAAAGTTAGGCGTTTTGATCCCGAGCTCACCCTGAGTCTAACTGAAGCGACGGCTTGGTCGGGGAGGCTCTGGTGCTGCCGGAATTCAAGGTCGATCCGCGGCGGCCGGAGACGAAGACGACGAAGCTAGCGAGGTCGTGGAGGCGTCTGGCTCCGATTCCTTCTGCACGGTGGGGTTGTAGACGACGGCGGAGCGGTTGGATTTGGCGTAGCAGCCTCTCGTCGACGGTGGCCGCGTGAAGACGGCGGCGTTCTCCACGGATGCTCACGGGCGGCGATGAAATCGGGCGCAGGAGGAGGGGGAAGACGATAAGGAGGGGGGAATGGATTGGGACGGCTGACAGGCGTCTCCAGGACGTGCCTAGAGGGCTCGGGAGGCGCCAGGCAAGCAGGTGGCGTGGCGGCCGTGGCATGCCGGCCACCGAGCTGCTTGCCGCCGTGCTGGAAGACGACAAGGAGCCAGGTGGGCTTGGGCTGCGGGAGAGGTAAGTCGGGCCGAGGTGGCCCAGGTAAGTGGGCCACTTTCCTGTTTTTCTTTTTCTTTCTATTTTCTCTTTTGACCTTTGTTCTATTTAGCTAAATAAAATAGCTAAACATTTTAATAAATGCTCATAATTTTTATGTGGCCTCATAAAACAATATACTAGCCACTCATAAATTTTGAACATTTTTAAAATTCAAATGATTTGAATTTTAAATCAAATAGGGGTATTTGATTAATTCCAAGGCACTGTATGAATATTTGAAAAATCTATGAGCATGGGGTGGGTCCCACATCACTTGATATGTGATCGCACTCATTTATAAGACTTTTCAAAAATCTAACATGAATTTTTGGAGAAGATTTTTATCTGGCCTTTGAATTAATTCATCTGGGGGGGTTCCTTCTCCCATTTTGCTTTTGATTTTGATTTCAAAGATTTCTTTTGAAATTTTAACATGATGCAAGAGTACTGGCTAACCCTAGCACATTACCTAACAGAGGGTTCTGACAACTCGCGCCCACTCAAAAGAATCTCGTCCCGAGATTCAGAAGTCTGCGGGAGGAAGGTGGGGTACTCGGCACTGAGACGGTCTTCTCTTTCCCACGTAGCTTCTCTCTCAGAGTGGTGTGACCATTGCACTTTCAGAAACCTAATCTTCTGATGAAGAGTGACACGCTCTGCGGAATCAAGAATATGAACGGGGTATTCTCGATAAGAAAGGTCATCTTGGAGATCAAGCGTTTCATGGTCGACTTCGCGGATGGGGTCCTTGAAGCAACGCCTGAGTTGGGACACATGGAATACATCATGTACTCGGGAAAGCTGCGGGGGTAGTTCAAGTTGGTAGGCAACTTCTCCACGTTTAGCAATAATGCGGAAAGGTCCGATGTAACGTGGGGCCAACTTGCCTTTGATACCGAAACGTTGGGTTCCCTTCAGAGGAGTAACCCGAAGGTAAGCCTTCTCATCCAGATTGTAGCTTTCTTGCCTATGATGACGATCATAGTAGCTTTTCTGACGAGACTGGGCTGCTTTCAATTGATCACGAACAATGCGAACTTGCTCTTTTGCTTCCTTGATCATATCCGGTCCAAAGAATTGTCTTTCACCGGTTTCTGACCAGTTCAGTGGTGTTCGACATCGTCGTCCATAAAGGAGTTCAAAAGGAGCCATGTTCAGACTAGATTGAAAACTATTGTTATAAGAAAATTCGGCAAATGGAAGAGACTTCTCCCAATTCTTTCCGAATGAGATAACACAAGCTCTGAGCATGTCTTCGAGAATTTGGTTAACCCTTTCGACTTGACCGCTAGACTGAGGATGGAAAGCTGTACTAAAGGAGAGATGAGTTCCCATAGCCTTCTGAAAGCTTCCCCAAAATCTAGAGGTGAAAAGGCTACCGCGATCAGAATTGATTTCCAAAGGAACACCATGGAGGGATACAATTCTAGAGATGTACAAGTCCGCTAACTGGCTAGCAGTTATAGACTCGCGAACCGGAAGGAAGTGAGCAACTTTGGAAAGCCTATCTATGACAACGAAGATGGCATTGTTTCCTTTCTGGGTTTTTGGAAAGCCGGTGATGAAGTCCATACGGACTTTGTCCCATTTCCACTTGGGGATAGACAAAGGTTGAAGTGTACCAGCAGGTCTTTGATGTTCTGCCTTAATGCAACGACAAACATCACATTCGGCAACAAATTGAGCAATGTTTCTCTTCATCCTAGTCCACCAAAATCTCTGGCGTAGATCTCGGTACATTTTTGTGCTACCGGGATGAATCGAGAGGGGTGTGTCATGGGCTTCCTTGAGGATGAGTTGCCTTAGTTCCCTATTCTTAGGTACTACCAAACGATTTTCAAAGAATACCGTTCCCTTGCTATTTGTGGAGAAACACTTAGCAACTCCCCTAGCGATGTTCTCCTTGATCCGGCGAACACCTCGTGCACGCCTTTGGGCAACTATGATTTGATCCTCAAGAGTTGGTTTCGCCACCAAGATAGAAAGATAGCCATGAGGAACAATCTGAAGATTGAGCTTGCGAAATTCCTCATGAAGAAGTGGTTGATACTGTTGTAAAATGAGGTTGTTACAATACGACTTACGACTTAGTGCATCAGCCATGACATTGGCTTTGCCTGGGGTGTAAGAAATTCCTACGTCGTAATCTTTTATCAACTCAATCCAGCGTTACTGGCTAACCCTAGCACATTACCTAACAGAGGGTTCTGACACCTCCTCCCCGATTGCACTGCGCTTGGGTTCTGAGAATCTTCGTAGTTCCTGCTTCACTGGTTGGTGTTTGGCTTGATGCGCAGCGCGTGTTCCGCGAACTCGCGCGGTATTCCTGGCATGTCGGCTGGGCACCAGGCAAAGATTTCCCATTCTTGAAGGAGGAAAGAGATGAGGGCAGTCGTTTGCTCTTCCGGGAGGTGGGCGTACACGCGGACTGTTTTTTCTGGGTCCGTCGGGTGTACTTGGTGGGTGACCGTGTCGCTGTCGATGCTGAAGTCCCGCCCAAACTCTTTTGACTCGCTTTGACTTGCTAACGGAAAGATACTTTTGTCTATCGCCATGGCTATTTCTGTGAGTTCTTGCTTGGCTCCAAAGGTGTCGGAAACTTTGTGGAAATCGCGATCACATTGGTCTGATTTGGTGAAGCTCCCGTGGACTGTAATGACGCCCGCGGATCCTGGCATCTTGAATTTGAGGTAGGCGTAGTGCGGAATCGCCATGAATTGCGCGAATGCTGGACATCCCAGTATGGCGTGGTACTGCGACTGCCAATCGAGTACTTCGAACTCGAGGGTGTGTCTTGCGAAATTGCGTCTGCTGCCAAAGACATCTTCGAGCTCGATTATTCCAAGGGAAGTAGCCGCTTCTCCTAGGACTACTCCGTGTAACACGGTGCTTGATTTTTTCCATACTGATCATGGGATCAGCATCTTGTGTAGGGTGCTGACGAAGATTATGTTCATGCTGCTGCCTCCGTCCATGAAGATTCTGTCCATGTCGTACCCTCCAATTTGAGCATCGAGTACCAGGGGCGCGTGCCCATGCCTTGGGACTGCAGGTGGGTGATCGCTCTGGGAGAACGTGATACTAGTTTCTGCGTCGTGTAGCTGGTATACTTCGACTTTGTTTAGGTTCTCGACTGCTCTGGCTTGCAGGGTGTAGGCGGCCTGTTGAGCTTGCGATACCCTGCCTTCTTGGATCGTGTACACCTGTCCTTGAGGCGGGTTGTAGCGTCTTTCATGACTTGAAGTCGGCGACTGCTCGGTTCGTCGGGTGCGCTTGGCTTCTCGTTGTTTTTCCTCCTTGAGGCTGTCGGCGAGTTTGTTGAATAGGCGGCAGTCTCCCAGAGTGTGATCCTATCTGATGTATCCCAAGTCGTCTTCGAAGCAGTGGATCGTGGAGGGTCCTTCTAGCTGATCCGTGACCGTGAGTTTGCTGGATCCGGCATGCTGTCTCCTTCTTGAGATTCGGAAGATCCGCGTGTGATCCGCCGGGTGCTCGTGGACTCGCGGGTCGATTTCGATCCCCTCGCTCAGATTCTGGTTCTTTATAAGGTTGGAGAATTCGTATGGTCTTTGATCTGGGTCGTAGTATTCGCCGGTCTGAGTCTGAGAGTCGCTGTCCTGGCGGGCGACAGCTGTCCGCACGGCGGCAGGTCGTCGAGTGGTCGGCGAGCGTGTAGCTGTATAGTGTGACTCGTCGAGTGGGGTCTCTTCGCAGAATCCTCGCGCCTGTCTTCTAGGTCGTCAATTTCTTCTTCGTTGGTGATGATCTTGACGATCGCTGATCTCGAGCTCGGAGTCGGTGTCTTGTTGTGCGGCGGGTGCCTGGGTGGCGGTGGGTCGTCGAGTGGTCGGCAGGTCCTCTTCTTCGTGCTGTAGTTCGTCGATCGGGATCTCTGCGTAGAACCCTCGCGCCTTTCTTTTGGGTCGTCGATTTCTCCTTCGCTGGCGGTGGACTCGGTTGCCGCCATAGTATTGGTCTTGGCACGGCTGCAGGCCGAGCGATCTCGATGGGGCGGCAGAGATGTTTTCCGTGATCTTGAATTCTTCGGGTGGATTGGATCTGGTTCTTGCTCTTGAGTTGTGGCTTGCTGAAGACGAAACCGCCGAGATCGTAATTCCAACCTGTGTAGTTCCCACAGACGGCACCAATTGAAGGGGATCAACCCCGGCAAATCCCATGGTCAGGGACCCTGGGTTAGTCATGAGAGGCACAGGTTGGACGATAGCTCGTCGGCTAACAGGAGGAGACGTTCCTGCTCGATATTATTGCTTGGAGATGCGATTACAGGGAAGGCCAAGGCTAGTGCGCACAAGACTAGGGTTACAGATTGTGTATTGGCCGATCTCGATGTCTCCCCTCCCAGCCCTTATATACTAGGCTAGGTCTCGGGGAACCCGTCTTGGATTACAGATGAGGTTTCCTAGCCCTAATCTTGTACCGCACGACACGTTTGCACCTTCCTTATGAGTCGCGGACTCTTACGTCGGTGCCACTAGTTGGGCAAGGCTGGGCCCGGGCGGCATCTTTGTGGGCCTTCTGTCTTCGGGTACACCGGGTAGGCCCATCCATAGGAGTTGTGGGGTCTCCCCCTTGTCAATTACCGTGCTACGTTTCTACCGCATAGATGAACCCATTCCTTTGGATGACCTATCATTTCTCACAGTAGTAAGCAAACCACAATCCTAGCAGATGTAGGAGTTGATTGATATCATGTGGCCCCTGCATCTGTTACTGCTTATTGCATGCTTAGAGTGATACAATGTTGATACTGTTATGGGAGTCGGGATGGTAGCAATCATGTTGATGATGGTGGAAATGTGTTGGTGAATCTACCCTAATACAAGGTGAACGATGAGAGGCTGTGTAGGAGTACACAATGGGTTGTCTCGTTGAACACCGCCCTAAGACTGAGTTCTTGTGTGGTGATCGAAGACGACGAGTACTACCACATGTTGGGCGCATGGACCCCCGCTCAACCTACTAACTCACCCCTTCTCAGTTCAATGAGTCGCAGTAGTTTGGATTTATGGTAGGTTTGTGGCCTGGCTGCTAAGTGAGAGAACGGCTCAATCGAGACCGACTTATGCACCACGCACACATTTTCTGGGACCACTTCGGTAAACCGGCCTGGTTACGAATGTGGAAACCATACTAGATAGGCGTCTTCATTGAACTTGAGTTGGCTGTGAGGTAAAAGTTGTGGAAATTATCCTCGCCGACACCCGCTTGAAGAGTGACGAGATCCCGGCGGTAACTGATAGTTTCATGTGTGTAGTAGTACACCCCTGCAGGGTTAATAAACTATTCTAATAGCCGCGTCCGCGGTAAGGGACTACTTGGAAAGCTGTGCCTGATTATTAGAGAACTTCAATGGATACCTATAAAACTTGCCAAGATAAGTGTGAGTGCTACAGCGTGCTTTCTCGTGGGAAGTCGAGGAAGGAACGATAGTGGTGTAATTGGTTGGAGACATGTAGTGGACTCGTGTACTCTTCTTACCTCATTCTGGTACTCATAGTTCAGGACTAGCCAAGTCAAAGCTGGCACTTCTGCTTTCGAACCCCACCTCCCTTTGCCTTGATACATGTGCATTAGTAGTATAGATCCTACGTAAGTCTTGCTGAGTACGTCTTTGTACTCACGTTTGCTTGTTCTATGTTTTAGATGAACCCATTGACCCCGAAGGTGGATTCTTCCTGGAGCTCGACGACTGAAGCCAAGCTAATGTAGTCCCAGTCAGACAACTGGTCCCTCGTGGAAGGGCTTGTTTATAAATAAGGCTTCTTAAGCCATTTGTTAAACTTGTTTGTCATCAGACCACTTTGCTTCCGCATGCTTGATGTAATGTTGACTCACGGTCTCGTGATCTCTGTGTGCACTCTGTAAGAGTTATCAATAAAGTTGTAAACTTTGTAGAGAATTGTAATGATACCTGCTATTCATACTAGACATGTGTGCTGCGTGTATGATTATAACATGCATGTCTTAGTATGGGTTTTCGAGACCTTAGTTGTGATCTGGCTGGCGGTCTTTTATACACCAAGTGGCCCTTAGATGTGCGCAACTTGGGGCATCGCGATGCGATTGCTCGTGACTCTGTCACGTGCACACTTTGATGTATGATCGAGGCCGCCCTAGACCCCGACTAAGTGATCGGGCTGGAGTAAGTCTATGTAAGTGTTATAATACTATCGAGAGTATGGTTGAGGCGACTTGTCTATGAATATGGGAGTTCACCACCCATATCATTTAGACTTGTGTGCGGACGATGAGGACCCGTCTCAGTTGATCATCCGACCTGGATGGGATGCCCCTCACGTTCGATGCTTTCCGAGAGCGTTCTGTGCTTGGCCTTGTCTTCTTAGACAAGTGGGTACAGTTCTCGGCTCTCCATATGATTGTGTTGTAGCGGGTCTTGCATACGCTAACCCCGGGTCCCGACAAACTTGGTATCAGAGCATGACTGACTGTAGGATTATCAGCCTTGGTCGAAGTCGAGTCTAGCCTTCTATAGTTATATAGTTACTCTGGGTATATAAGGGAACAACGTAAGCCTTATTTTTTCTCCTTACCCTCACAGTTCCGAGTTCTGAGTCACCCTCATCTTTTCTATGGGAAGATAGGACTAGGCTCATCTATGTCTTACTAGAACATCTCGTTGATTGCTTCCTTGTAGCTGTAGGAGAGTTGTGTTCGGTTTGCTAGAGTTGTTGTGCTTCCTGATTTCTTACATCGTATGTAAGTGCTATTTTCATGTTGTAAGAAATTTTCATTTCTTGCAATTACAACCGTTATGCCGTCCGAGTCATTCCAAGTTTCTTCATAATCTGATGCATTTGCAACCTCCTTCTTTCTGTTTCAAATGGCGGATATTCCCCCTCGGCAGATTGTTCGTTTGACTAGGTGCCTCGATGTGCGTGGGCATCCAGCCATGCTCACCGAGATGATGTCCTTCATTGGATATCGATGGTATCCTGAGTACACCGTTGAGGAGAAGTTCCTTGACTTCAACCAGACTCAGTTCCGCTGCACTGTCAGGATCTACCCGCACCACATTGGAGTCACTCATCCTATCCTCTTTGGACATGGCATTGGTGTGACTGAGAACATGGCTGTGCAGGATGCTGCATACTCATGTATTACCCTGCTGAGAGAGGAGCATGCAATGCTTGGTGGGTCACCATTCCGCTATATCTCTGCCGCACTTCCAGGAGAAGAGGGATATTACACCGGATTGTACTCAGATCACTCCTTGGAGGATCCTTTGCTTCAGATCACTGCTCGGCACGCTTGTGATAGAGATCGTGATGCACGTGCCTTTCGTTTTGAGATTCACGCCACCCATGTCCGTCTGTATCAAGCACATACACTCCTGGCTCCTTTTGTGAGTGTTGGATCAGTGGAGTATGATGCTATCTACCCAGTCAGGACACAGATGCCTTCTCGAGTTGCTTGGCCTGAGATTGGAGGCATTTTTCCACCCCGTGGTCCTCTGCTTCCACCCTATGCTGGAATTAGGCCCCATCCTTGCCCAAATGGATATCAGGGTCCGCAGGCCTCCGTGTTTCCTGATGGTCACCTTCAGCTGCCGGGTTACATGGGTAACTTTTATGAGGATTACTATGGAGATGGAGATGAGTGAGACCGCCTGTGGTTTTTCTCTAGTGAGGATGTAGTAGTATCTTAGTATGTTATATGAAAGGTGTTCTAAGTTCCAGAGGCTTAGATAAATAATGTATAGGAAGTCAGAGTGCCTCTGAAGGATGTATCATCTTCATCACATTTGTATTAGCTTGGAGCTTGTACTAAAACGATGTATGGTTTGTATGACAACTTGTGTATATATGTCTTGTATGCTTTTATCACCATGTTGTCAAGATGATTACTTCCTTTGCTCTGTGATTCTTCTAGTACCTTCAATACCTTGTTTAGACTCTTCCAATCAACTCTGTTTGACTTTGGTTTTAACCTTCAGGATGTCTCAAGGAACCCGTGACCAACTTGGTCGTGCGCATGGTCGTGGGAATGAACCGGAGGAAGGCAATCTTCCACCGCCACCCACGATGGCCCAGGTTCTGATGGAGGTTGAAAGGAATCGAAGGGACTCTCACCAGTTGCTGGAGGTCATTGCCCGCAACACCACTCAGCAGCGCAATGAGTTGGTGTCTTTGAATGACTTCATCCGGCTTCATCCCCCGGTTTTCAGCTACTCCACCGAGCCCCTTGACTCCGATAACTGGCTTCGCAACATCGAGAGAAAGCTCCAGGCAGGCCATGTTGCAGATGGTGATAGGGTCAGCTATGCCACCTACCACCTCGAGGCTGCAGCTAGCTCTTGGTGGGAAAATTTCCTGAACATGCGTCCCGCTGGACTTCCCACAACTTGGGATGAGTTCTGCACTGCATTCCGTGAGCACCACATTCCAAAGGGTCTTATGGACCGCAAACGTGAGGAGTTCTGCAACCTCACCCAAGGCAGGAGGACTGTTGACGAGTTTAGTCGTGAGTTCAACCGACTGTCTCGTTATGCTACTGAAGAGGTATCCACCGACGCCAAGAAGCAAGAGAGGTTCCGCCGTGGACTCAATTCTTGACTCCGTCGTGAGCTCAATCTGCATGACTTCGCCACCTTCCAGGTCCTTGTCAACAAGGCCATCAAGGCGGAGGACATGAACACCCCCAATGATTTCCGCAAGCACCCTAGAAATGATGGTTCATCCAGCTCAGGCTCTCAGAAGCGCAAGATCTGGATCCCCAACAACATGTTCCGCCAGAACAACCCACCGAGGCCATCCTTTGTGGCGCCTCGTCCACCAGCTTCGTTCCACCCAGCTCCACCGAACAACCCAACTCCCCGCACTGTCTTTGGAGCCTGCTACAAGTGTGGCCAGGCAGGTCACTACTCCCGTGAGTGTCCCCAGAAACAGCTCTAGAATCAGAATGCTCCACCCCGTGCCGGAGGTAACAGCAATGGTCGTGGCAATCCACCCCCGAAGGTCTTCACCACCAAACCCGCTCCTCCCGCCAATCGTGGACGTGTGAACCAGATCTCAGCTAAAGAGACTGATGATACTTCTGACGTCATTCTTGGTACGCTCCCAGTCAATTATGTTCCTACTTCCTTTCTTTTCGATCCCGGAGCATCCCATTCATTCATGTCGGAAAGTTATGCACTTCGTCATGATTTATCCTTTGTTGAATTGTCCACCCCAATGACAATTCAAACTCCAGGGTCAAGATGGAAAACTAATAGAGTAAGTCATGGCAATCAAACTGCAATCGAGGGTTTAGTATTCCTTGCTTCACTCATAGCCCTCAAGTCTTCAGACATTGATGTCATCCTTGGTATGGATTGGTTATCAAGACAACATGCCTTCCTTGATTGTAAAGCCAAGTCAGTTAGACTCACCCATCCTCCCGTAGACTTCTGAATCTCGGGACGAGATTCTTTTAAGTGGGGACGAGTTGTCACAACCCCAAGTTAGGTATGTGCTAGGGTTAGCAAGTAACTTTGCATCATGTTAAAAATTTCAAATAGAAATTGAAATGGGAGAAGAAACCCCCCCAGAGGAATTTAATTCAAATGGCCAGAAATAAAGTTGCTCCAAAAATTCCTTTTGGACTTTTGAAAAACTCACATAAATGAGTGTGATCACATGTAAAGTGATGTGGTAGCATTCCCATGCTCATGGAATTTTCAAAAATTCAAACATGAGCTTGGATTTAAATTTAAACCCTTATTTGAATTAAAGTTCAAATTGTTTGAATTTCAAAAATTCCCAAACTTTGTGAGTGGCTAGCTATATGATATGCAAGACCATATAAAAAGTATGGGCATTTTATAAAATGGCTAACTAATTTATTTGGCAAGCTAAGACAAATAACAGAAAATAAAGGAAAGATTAAACAGACAGAAAAAGAAAAGGAAGGTTGCCAGAAAAGAGGCCCAACTAGTCGCACCGCAACCCACTAGCCTGGCCCAGCCCTGCCCCTCTTCTGTCGTCTTCTTCAAGCAGCTCGGTGTCGAGCCGGGGCACGCCGTGGACGCCACTGCGACGCCCTCGTCGTTCTAGGGATCCCCAGGGGATATCTTCTCGCCACAGAGACAAGGAGAGCCTGCTGCTTCACTTTCCCCTCCTTTCCGCCGCTCAAACGCGCTCTGCTGCTCGATTCCACCGAGATCCGTACGCCACCGCAGTTCGCCGCCGTTGAAAGTCGTGGCCAACATGGACTAGAGCTCCATCCAAGGTGTCCCCCGTAATCATCGTCGTCGACTTCATCGACTAGCAGAAGACGGTGCCATTATTTGGTCCAGAGAAGAGGCAGCCCTCTTCGAATCATTGCCGCCCGCAGGAGATCGAGGTCCTCGATTCGCCGCCACCAGCCCATCCCGACGCCCGCTGACCTTTGCATCGAGTTCGCGGTGAGATTCTGAGCGTTCCCCCAACATCCTGGCGCCCCGCTCGTCTCCTAGCCCTAGATGCCATGGACACAGAATAAAAGTGCCGCCACGGTCGTCGTCGGCGAGCAACCGTAAAGCAGCCGAGCTCGCAACCTTGTCCTTTGTGATCCCCTTCCTCTGCTGCGTTGAACCAACCTAGCCCCGCTTCAAATCGCGCATCCTAGCAAGATCCACCTCCTCGCCGTGGTTCTGTCGCCGCCAAACTCGTCGCCGGTAAGCCTCCAGTGCACCCCAGCCTCCCAGCCTAGCCCAGATGGACGCGCGTTGCTCCCAGCTCCCAACGCACCAAGCCCCGCTCCTTTTGGCCCCTGGAAACACCGTCCCGAGCAGCGCCGCCGTAGGACTTGGTCACCGGCGACCTCCGCGCCGGGGAGCTAACGTGGCAGGGTGATTAGCCACCCTGGCCCCACGCACCAGTGACATTGACAGTGGGCCCAACCCCTGTTAATCTCTCTGGATTAGTTTAAATCAAAACTAAACGGTTTAATTAAAACACAGAGACACATACAGGTGGGACCCCCTGGTCAGAGCCCCCCCGACGCCAGCATGACCTCATGCTTGCGCATTAAATCGAATTTCTATTTAGAAATATTGTAGAAAAGGCAGAAATTAATTTAAACTTTGAAAATTAATAACTAATTCATATTAACTCCAAATGGGGCATATAATATGTCTAAAATTATCAGAAAAATGAAAGGAATGTGAATATGGACTTTTTTTCATGTTTGACCAATTTAAATTGGGTGAACAGAGACAAATGTGCACATGTCATTCTTTTGAATTCAAATTTGGAGTGAATTTGCAAATGACTTTGCAATGCACTTCTTTTAAATGGAATTGTACCCACATTGCAACCATGAACATCACTATTACAATCTTATTCATGTGATTCTGCATTGTACATTATGTTGATCCTATGATTGTCATGTTGCTAATAGAAGTGGAACCGGAACCGGAAGGCACCCCCTTCGTTGAAGACCCCGTGTGTGAACCCCGTCAGCAAGGCAAGCAAACCCCCATTGTTCCTGTCGATAAAATCCCACTTCCCTCTCTGTCTCGCTTATGCATTGTTTAGGATGATTACCATGCTACGTTTCTACCGCATAGATGAACCCATTACTTTGTATGACCTATCATTTGTCACAGTAGTAAGAAAACCACAATCCTAGCAGATGTAGGAGTTGATTGATATCATGTGGCCCCTGCAATTGTTACTGCTTATTGCATGCCTAGAGTGATACAATGTTGATACTGTTATGTGAGTCGAGATGGTAGCAATCATGTTGATGATGGTGGAAATGTGGTGGTGAATCTACCCTAATACAAGGTGAACGAAGAGAGGCTGTGTAGGAGTACACAGTGGGTTGTCTCGTTGAACACCGCCCTAAGCCCGAGTTCTTGTGTGGTGATCCAAGACGAAGAGTACTACCACATGTTGGGCACATGGACCCCCGCTCAACCTACTAACTCACCCCTTCTCAGTTCAATGAGTCACAGTAGTTCGGAGTTCTGGTAGGTTTGTGGCCTGGTTGCTAAGTGAGAGAACGGCTCAACCGAGACCGTTTTATGTACCACGCATACATCTTTTTTGGGACCACTTCGGTAAACCGGCCGGGTTACGAATGTGGAAACCATCTCAGATAGGCGTCATTGAACTTGAGTTGGATGTGAGGTAAAAGTTGTGGAAATTATCCTCGCCGACACCCGCTTGAAGGGTGAAGAGATCCCGACGGTAACTGATAGTTTCATGTGTGTAGCAGTACACCCCTGCAGGGTTAATAAACTATTCGAATAGCCGCGTCCGCGGTAAGGGAGTACTTGGAAAGCTGTGCCTGATTATTAGACAACTTCAACGGATACCTATAAAACTTGCCAAGATAAGTGTGAGTGCTATGGCGTGCTTTCTCGTGGGAAGTCGAGGAAGGCACCATAGTGGTGTAATTGGTTGGATACATGTAGTGGACTCGTGTATGCTTCTTACCTCATTCTGGTACTCGTAGTTCAGGACTAGCCAAGTCAATGCTGACACTTCCGCTTTTGAACCCCACCTCCCTTTGCCTTGATACATGTGCATTAGTAGTATAGATCCTACGTAAGTCTTGATGAGTACGTCTTTGTACTCACGTTTGCTTGTTCTATGTTTTAGATAAACCCACTGACCCCGAAGGTGGATTCTTCCTGGAGCTCGACGACTGAAGACAAGCTAGTGTAGTCCCAGTCAGACGAATGGTCCCTCGTGGAAGGGCTTGTTTTATAAATAAGGCTTCTTAAGCCATTTGTTAAACTTGTCTGTACTCAGACCTACTTTGCTTCCGCATGCTTGATGTAATGTTGGATCACGGTCTCGTGATCTCTATGTGCACTCTGTAAGAGTTATCAATAAAGTTGTAAAATTTGTAGAGAATTGCAATGATACCTGCTGTTCATACTAGACATGTGTGCTGCGTGTATGATTATAACATGCATGTCTTAGTATGGGTTTTCGAGACCTTAGTTGTGATCTGGCTAGCGGTCTTTTATAGACCAATTGGCCCTTAGATGTGCGCAGCTTGGGGCATCGCGATGCGATAACTCATGACTCTGTCACGTGCACACTTTGATGTATGATCGAGCCCGCCCTAGACCCCGACTAAGTGATCGGGTTGGAGTAAGTCTATGTAAGTGTTATAATACAATCGAGAGTATGGTTGAGGCGACTTGTCTATAAATATGGGAGTTCACCACCCATATCATTTAGACTTGTGTGCGGACGATGAGGACCCATCTCAGTTGATCATCCGTCCTGGATGGGTTGCCCCTCACGTTCGATGCTTTTCGAGAGCGTTCTGTGCTTGGCCTTGTCTTGTTAGACAAGTGGGTACGGTTCTCGGCTCTCCATATGATTGTGTTGTAGCGGGTCTTGCATACGTTATCCCCGGGTCCCGACAGAATGAAACACTTACAACTGAATACTCGAAAGTACTTGACATTCGGCTTCTTCGCGGTCATGAGTTCATAAGGCGTCTTGTTCTTGATCTTGCGGAGATATAGCCTATTAGAGGCATGACAGGTGGTGTTGATGGCATCGCCCCAAAGCTTGTATGGAGACTTTTACTCGTCAAACATTGTCCTTGCCATCTCAATAAGAGTCCTAGTCTTCCTCTCCACAACACCATTTTGTTGAGGAGTATAGACCGCGAAATATTGACGTTTAATCCCCTCATCACTCAATAACTCATCCATAGTGTAATTCTTGAACTCGGTGCCATTGTCAATTCGAATAGCCATTATCTCACATTGATGTTGCCGTTGAGATTCTTTGGCAAATGATATAAAGGTCTCTTGAGTATCATCTTTGGTCTTGAGAAATAAAACCCATGTATATCTTGTATAGTGGTCGACAATGACAAGGCAATACCTCCTCCCACCCAAACTATGAAATGATGGAGGCCCAAAAAGATCCAAATGAAGGAGCTCAAGAGGCCTCATCGAAGTGATGATAGTCTTCACCTTGTGTTGCTTCTCATGTTGCTTTACCGCGATGAAAGAACTACAAACAAGATCTTTGGCCAAAGATAAATCGCTTAGTCATCCAATTTGCACCCCCTTTAAAAGAGATTGTAAATTTCTCATACCAACGTGGGCTAGCCTACGATGCCATAGCCACCCCACATCGTCCTTGGCCATTAGGCATGTTTTTAGATGAGTGTTGCCTTTCAAGAAATCAACCACATAAAGGTTGTCCTCAACATGCCCAACAAAGACCACTTTGAGAGTATCCCTTTTAAAGACAGTCACTTAAAAGCAAGTCATAATCGGCACGTGCCAATTGGATAGTGGAAAGTAGATTGTAGTGAAGGGATTGGACAAGCATGACATTTTTTAGTAAGGAATCACTCGAGATGACATACTTTCCCAAACCCAATACCTTGCCTTTGATATTGTCGCCAAAGGAGATGTTAGAGGATGACTTGAGCGAGTCAACGAGATCAACGAGCATATCCTTTCCTCTGGTCATATGATTGGTGCAACCAAAGGTATAGTCCTGCGAGAATCAAGCTTTGTTTTTAGTCCCCATTTTTCAATGGGTCCTAGGGAGTTAGCAACAAGGGTCTTAGGTACCCAAATATTCCATGCATAATCATCATAATTAGTTCTAACAAATTTAGCAAAAGTATAACCATCATCCCTTCTCAAAAGGACATAAGATGGATTGTTCATGCCGACATTATTAGGGGAGGGAACCATTTCCTTGGCGATGGCTCCCTGTACAACTTTCTCCTTTCCCCTTTCCTTCTCCTTGTGCCCTTCTTGCAGAAATACAACTTGTTGTTGAGGAGGAGTAGCTTGGTTATTCTTCTTCTTGTGCTTGTTCTTTGTAAGTCCTGAGATGTGGTACTGTTGCAGATCTAGATGTTTCCATCTAGATCCGAGGACAAAGCACATATCGGTCCCACTGCGACATATGATAATGCCATATGCCCCGGATTTCCAACATGATATCACACCATTACATCTACAAGGATACACCATCTCATACAATCGGCATACAACTGCCTTAAATACATTACATCAGCGGAGGATATATGTCTGAGTACAGACTACAATCAAATGCCTAGTGGCAAAGAGAAAATCATCGATCCCCATAACCACACGGGTCCAGGCTCTCCGTCGGGATCCGCCTAACTAGTCGTCGTCGAGTCTCCACGTGAAACGCCGATCACCATACCTGTTGTTGATCAAGAACCCTGAAAAGAGTTTGGGGGTAGTATCATGAGTACAGAGGTACTCATCATCCAACTGTAGTAGTCAACATACCCAGCAAGGACTTCATCACTCGTCATTCTAGGATAACTAGTAGTTCACGGTAAGGATGGGTTAAGTGGTGAGGTTGTTGCCGCACTAGCATTTATGAAGTGGCTAACGATCCAGAGAGTAAGATAGGAAGCCAAGCATCCGATGAGGAATCGCCTCCAAAAATTCTGCTATCCACCTACGTACGCAAGCATAACACCTATCTTATCCTTGTCCTCCTCTTCGCATCCCGACGAAGAAGAAGCATTCAAGGCACACACACGTTGATCAAGTTATATTTAGATTATCTCAGTTGTTGTTGTTGTCTATGAACAAGGAGTAGGTCTCAAGTCGTCCATAACCATGGACACGGCTTCACAAAAATATTTAACCCTGCAGGGTGTACCAACTGCCCATTACAAGGCTCCGCGTGTACGCCCATCTCTCTCAGTTGCTACCCATCATAGGCAACCATTATATGATTTAGTTCTGAGAGATCCGAAACGACAGGTCCCTCTAGCTAACAACGAACAAATCTGGGTGGCCCCCGGTGAGTCGACATCCAGCTCAGGAGACGGCCGCGCTCTCGATCTGGTCTCTACCATATGCCTCGGGTTTGGATTGCCGGTGAATTATCACATGAGTACGGGTCCTCAGCCGGATAGGTTAGACCAACAAGGAAACCATGTCCCCGCTGGCCCAGGTTTTTCTAAAGAATATCTGCCAGGTGCTACCCGACAGACATATATGCATGGTTTTCAAATGGTAAAATTAGCTTGGGCCACCACTGGAACTGTTTGAAGCTAGGTAGGTAAGAAAAGGGGACCCATAGTATCCCACACGCGGTTAGGCACGCCCAGTCTTAAAACCAATACCCGGAACTCGGATCCTAGGTGACTCGAATGGAACAAAGCGTTGGGGCGGGATAGCCTAGACCTTCCATCCTTCGTCGTGTATAGTCAACATTATAATAATCATGTAATCCACAACAATATAATAAAGTGACAGGCCAATCCAAGGAGTAACAGGGTAACATCGTAGCATACTCTAACAGCCGAGTTTACACAAAAAATAAAATTTTTGTTTTCGATGTGAATTGTTTGATTGTCTGATTTGTTTGCGGTGTTTGCATCCCCGATTTATCGATCGGCCATTATTTTTCCCCCTCTTATCTCGTATCGGACGGAGACCGACCTTTGCCACCCTGACACTCGACCTTTGCGACACCGGGTTTCACCCGATCACCGTCGCGAAAACCGCACGAGACCGGCCGCAGCCAACGGAACGAAAAACCCCGTTTAATAACTAAACGGGATATTTTTATAGCGCGCCGAAAAGTGTTCTCGGAACGGTTCCAGCGCGAGGTGAACACCACCGGCTCGACGCGCTGATCGCGCAGTTGAAGTTTTACCCAAATCGGAGGTACTGCGGACCCCCGGCGGTCAGAAAAGTAAGTACCGCGCGCGCGAGAGAAAAACCGGGGATGTTTTTGCAAACTGCCAGCCACCTGGGCTATATATAGACCACCACACTCCCACCCTTTCTAGGGTTTCCCTAGTCCACAATTGCAGCCACCCCCCTCACAATAGCCCCAATTTTCGCATTTTGTCTTTTTTCTAGCAAATCCTAGCCAGAATCATCCTGGACCGTCAGATCTGGCGATCCGACGGCCCGGAGAGCTCCATGCCTCTGCTCTCTCCTCTCTCCTCTCTCCAGGCCGCAGCGCCGCCCACAACACGTCGCCGCCGCCGGGGTCGGCCAGCACGCCGAAGCTCGCGCCCGCGGCCTCCCGTCTCCTTCCTCGCGCCTCCTTCTCCTCCCGCTAGCCTCACCTTCTCCCTCTCCTCTTCGCTGCAGGACGCCGGCGACCCCATGGCCTCGGCTTCGAAGCTCCTCGCCACCGGGAGCACGAGCCCGCGCCGCCCTGGACACCGGCGCCCTCCCCTTCACCAAATGTGGTCCCAGCCGCCCCTCGGCCTCCTCTCCCACCACGCCGACCATCCGAGACCCCGCCGCACCTGGCCAGACTTCAGATCCGCCGCCGCCAGCGAGATCCCTGTCGGGATCGAGAGGGAACCGGCCTCCAGCGCTCGGCTGGGCCTCCCCAGCAACATGGGTCGGCCTGCCCCCCTGGCCCAGCAGCGCCTCCTCCAGGCCCAGCCGCATCGGCCCAGTCCGCCGCCACGCAGGCCTCCGGCCTCCTCTGCAGATGGGCCGAGCCCAGTGAGTGAGGTCCATCCCTCTTTATTTTTATTTTTCCCCTGTCTTTTCTTTTTCTATTTTTGCAGATTGTATTTTTTTTTTGCATTGCTCGTATCTTTTAGCTCGTAGCTCGGGTCGCAACGCGTTAAATATGAAACTTGCTTAGTTTTTTATGTAGTTTAATAAAATGTGCTTGTTTTCCATGTTTGACTTTTTTTACATGCTGTTTGACTGCTAATTACAACTGCTTGCCACTGTAAACTGTAATTGCAATAACTTTTTAACCGTACCTCTGATTAAAATGTTTCTTATATGTAACTTGACTAGAATTTTGTGTAGATTGCGTTTATGTTGTTCTTGCGTGCTAATAAAAATAATAAAATATTGTTTAGGGAAAAACAGTACCAAATATTATAATTATCGTGGGGTCCGCAATAGTTTGCCATGTATAGGTTTTACCCCCCCTCTTAAAGTGAGTAGATTAGATAGTTTACTTTATGCTACACCTCTTGCCATGTTTGTGTGCTATGCCATGCTTGAGTGATATGCCATATTAACAAACTTTTGTTCACCTTGTGTAGCTAAACAACTTGAACCACCGTAAACGTGCGGTATCGTCGTGTGCGACGAGTACTCCACTTAATCTGTTAGTAACCGCTCTCGACGGTAGGTGAGATGTCTCGGGTTGCTTATTGTTGATGCTTTATCGTGTTTGCCTCGTAGTAATAGATGCTTGCTTGTTGATTGCTTTCCAGTGTTTATCGTCTTGTGTGCTTCCGCGGGTACCTCTCGGAGATGACGCGAGCTTGCGATCAACTACACCTTCGGAACCCGACTTATCAATAGGCAAGGACTATACATTACTTATGATCCCTTCTATTTCAACCAGCGGTTTGCATGCTAGTCTAGGTTAAGTTCGATGTTTGATCCTACCACATGTTTATAGCCTCTTACAAACCGATACAGCCATGTCCCCTCCCAGCAAACCATGTACTGCTATGTTACTATTGCTCGTTGCTCAGCCCCTGCTTAGTATGCATGCTTAGGATGCTACGATATTACCCTATTGCTCCTTGGTTTGGGCTATCACATTATTATATTATTGTGGATGATATGATTATTATAATGTTGACTATATTCGACGAAGGATGGAAGGTCTAGGCTATCCCGCCCCGACGCTTTGTTCCATTCGAGTCACCTAGGATCCGAGTTACGGGTATTGGTTTTAAGACTGAGCGTTCCTAACCGCGTGTGGGATTTTATGGGGTCCCCTTTTCTTACCTATCTAGCTTCAAACATTTCTAGTGGTGGCCCGAGCTGATTTACCATTTGAAACCCCGTGTGTGTGCTTGGTGGATCCCCTCGCAGTTTTTAAACAACCCGGACCAACGGAGACATGGTTTCCCTGTTGGTCCACCTTTGACCGGCGAGGGCCCGAGGCCTCACGTGAGGCGTCCCGGTAACCCAAACCCTGTTGAGACGGAAGAGTCCGATCCGAGAGCGTGGCCAACTTTTGGATTGGGTGTCGACTCCCCGGGGGCCACCCGGATTTGTTCGTTGTTAGTTAGAGGGACCTGTCGTTTCGGATCTCTTGGAACTAAATCATAAAATGGTTGCCTGTGATGGGTAGCAACTGAGAGAGATGGACGTGCGTGCGGATCCTTGTAATGGGCAGTTGGTACACCACTGCAGGGTTAAATCTTTTCAGGAAGCCGTGTCCACGGTTATGGAGGACTTGAGACCTACTCCTTGTTCATAGACAACAAAAACTGAGATAATCTTAAGATAACTTGATCAACGTGTGTGTGCCTTGACTGCTTCTTCTTCGTCGGGATGCGAAGAGGAGGACAAGGATAGGATATGTGTTATGTTTGCATAAGTAGTTGATAGCAAGACTTGTTGGAGGCGATTCCTCATCGAATGCTTGGTTCTTATCTTACTCTCTAGATCTTTAGCCACTTCATAAATGCTAGTGCGGCAGCAACCTCACCACTTACCCCATCCTTACCATAAACTACTAGTTGTCCTAGAATGAAGACTGATGAAGTCCTTGCTGGGTCAGTTGACCACTACAGTTGGATGCTGAGTACTTCTGTACTCATGATACTACCCCAAACTCTTTTCAGGGTTCTCGATCGACAACAGGAATGGTCATCGACGTTTCACGTGGATACTCGACGACGACTAGTTAGGAGGATCCCGGCGGAGGGCCTGGACCCGTGTGGTTATGGGTTCGATGTTTTTCTCTTTGCCAGTAGGCATTTGATTGTAGTCTGTGCTCAGACATGGATCTTCCGCTGTTGTATTGTATTAAGGTAGTTGTATGCCGATTGTATGAGATGTTGTATCCTTGTATCTGTAATGTTGTGATATTATGTTGGAAATCCGGGGCATATGGCTTTGTCATATGTCGCGGTGGGACCAGTATGTGCTTCGTCCCCGGATCTGGATGGAAACATCTAGATCAGGAACAGTACCGCATATCGGGCCTTACACATACTAAGCAAGCATACTAAGCAGAGGCTGAGCAAAGAGCAATAGTAACATCGCAGTACATGGTTTGCTGGGAGGGGACATGGCTGTATCGATTTAAGAGAGGCTGTAAACATGTGGTAGGATCAAACATCAAACCTAACCTAGACTAGCATGCAAACCGCTGGTTACAATAGAATGGATCATAAGTAATGAATAGTCCTTGCGTGTTGATAAGTCGGGTTCCAAAGGTGTAGGCGACCGCGAGCTCGCACCGTCTCCGATAGTAACCGCGGGAGCACACAGGAAGGAAACACTGGAAAGCAATCGACGAGCAAACATCTATTACTATGAAGCAATCACGAGCAAGCATCAACAAGAATGCAACATGAGACAATGCACCATGGTATCACATCTATCGCCGAGAGCGGTTACTAATAAGTTAAGTGGAGTATTCGTCACACACGACGATACCGCACATTTAGCAAGGGTTCAAGTTATTTAGCTACACAACGTGAGCAAAGGTTGTTAACATGGCATCTCACTCAAGCATAGCATATCACACAATCACAGAAAGATGTGAAGCATAAATAAACTACCTATGCTAGTCAAGTTAAATGGGGTAAAATTCCTAAGCATGGCATATACTAAGTACCCCACGAAAATAATAGCTTTTGGTACTGTTTTGCCTTAAACATAATTTTATAATTTTTATTAGCAATCAAGAGCAGTATAAACAGAATATACATGCAATTCTATACAATTTACATATAAGAAATATTTTAATCGGAGCAACGGTTAAAAAGTTGTGGAAATTACAGTTTAAAGTGGCATGTGATGTAAATAATAGTAAAACAACAAGTAGACAAGTGAAAACATGGCAAAGGAGCACATTTTAATAATCTACACATAAAACTAAGAAAGTTTCATGTTTAAAGCGTCGCGATCTAAGCTACCGTTAAAAAGATACGGGCATCGCCAAAATACTATACAATCTGCCATTTAATAAAAGCAGAAAAATAGCTAAAACGTCTAATGGGCCGAATCTAGTACTACTGGGTCTAGACGGGGGCGAGCGTCAGATAATAAAAGGCGCACAATGCGCTAGATAGCAAATGGGCTAGGCCCAACTGAAGAAGCAACGATAAATAAAAAAAGGAAAATTGGCGCCTCACCACTACGGGCCTCGGCCCAGCTCGAGGGTGGGCGCTGCATAGAAAAATCGCGCCACATGCGGAGGGAAGACACTGGGCCACCAGGCTGATGGAGGGGGTGACGGGCCGTGGGGGCGCTGGGCTGGTGCTGGCCCACTCGGGCGTCCACGCGGGCGAGCGGTTGCCTACTCCCGATCCGGACGGGATCCGACGGCGGCGGCGCTCCGGTGGGACTCGGGCGCGAGACGACTAGAGGAGTGGCGCGGTGGAGCAGAGGGGACGGATCCGGTCGGGGAGGTGGAGAACGCGGCTGGTCGGCGGCGCTCGCGAGGCCGATGCGGCGGACCTCGCGCCGGCCATCCATGGCATGCGGCGGCGTCGCGGTTGCGTTCGAAGGAGGAGAGGGGGAGGTCAGGGGCGAGACAGAGGAGAGGAGGCCGCCGCGTGCTGATCTCCGGCTCGCCGGCGACGGCGGCTTCCGGCGGCAGGACGTGCTCTGGGCATGGAGGAGTTCGAGGAGGAGCTCCAGGCTGCTTCGTGCGTGGGGAAACCTTCTGGTGACGTGGCGGGCTCTGGTTCGTCCGATCCAGATCGAACGGGCCAGGATGAGTGGGATCTAGATCAGGGTTGGGGTTAGCTGTGCATGGAAATTGAGGCAGGGGCGGCGGCTAGGGGTTGGTGGGGATTAGGGTAGTCTAGGGCTGCTCCAAATGGCAAGTGGTTGCCTCCCTTTTATAGCAAATGCTTGGGGAAGCCTAAATGGGTTGTTTTGGGCCTGTTTGGAAGGGGTTTTTTGGGCCTGGTTTTTGGGGGTGGGCTAAGATTAGCAGGTAAGAGAGAAATCTTGTTGGTCGATTGGCTGCCCGCGTGAAATTTTATAAATATGCCCACGGAATTACACCGGCTATTATGTCTGGCACATCCGATCGTTCAGCTATCCGACGAAGTCGGAATCGCGCGAAATTCGAAACACCGCCTTGCTGCACTAGACTGACGTCGTCTACATTGTTTAACGCCAAAAGAGAACTTCGAGCACCTCCCGATAAAATAACCCATTTAAATATAAATGGGGGTTTTCTCACCGATGGTGAAGGCTGGTCCTGTGCCGGAAGTTGCGACGGTGATCAGGTGAATTTCGCGGTGCCGCAACGACATCGTGTGCCGTGGTGAAAAAATGTTCGGTCCCGCATCCGATACAAGATAGAGGGGGGAGAATATTCATCGATTAATAATTTGGTGAAGCAAACACTGCAAACAATACAGACAATCATCACAGCAACGCAACAAACATTTTTTTTAATTTGGGTGAAAATCCCGGGCTGTTACATTCTTCTTCTTCTTCTTTTGTGAGGGATCAAAACCAATACCCTCCTTGGACACACATTTCTATTGATTGCTCAAAACTTCATTCAAGTTCTTTTAACCTTGAATGCAAGACACAAGACATTTCTCAAGTTGATATTTCAACTTCTTGTTTTCAACAAGTAGAGATGCATAATCAATGGAGTTAGAAGCACATGCATCACTAGGAGAAAGAGTAGCAAGGGATTTAAGAGTTGAGGCTTTATGTTGATTGTAAGCCTCGGTGAGATTTATAAGCTCCCCTTTTATGAGATTGTGGCTCTTTTCAAGGAGTTTATACTCCTCACCGAGTTCACCATGAACAACCTTAAGCTTAGCAATTTTATCCAATACATCATGCTTAATTTCAATAGAGGGTTCTAGAGCATCATTGACTTTAACAAATTCTATCTCATGTGAAGTGACGGTTTCCTCAAGTGAGGCCTTCATGGTTTCCACTTCATAGAGATTTTTCTCAAGGAGGTCATTCCTCTCCTTTTCCTCTATTAGGAGGGTTTCCACATTATCGATGTAGCCATCACGTTCGGTGAGTGACTTCATCATGTTGATGAAACTAGCAAGAGATTCTCCCTTAAGTGTCTTCATGAAAGCAAATGATGCTTCCTCACCACAATCAACACTGTCATCTTCACACTCATCCTCCAACTCCTCATTTGAAGAGTTGGGAGCGGGAGATGATGGATTAGGGATAGTAGACTTTGATATTACCTCTTTAGCCATGAGGCACCGGTGGGAGTTGGGTTTGTTCTCATTGGGGGATTCAAAGAGGCTTGTTGATGAGTAGGAGGACTTGGAATGCATGGCAATAGCGGTCATGCCTTTGTTCTCATCATCACCATCTTTATCATCCCCGGACAAGTAATCTTCATGAACAAGCGCCTTGCCACCACACATCTTGACAAACTTGTTGAAACTCTTCTTGCTGAACACGAGCTTCTCGGATTTGTCTCCTCTTCTCACATAGGTACAATCCGCAATAAAATGCTTTGGACTATCACAATTATACCACTTTCTTCTTCCAAAGCTTTTCCCCTTTAAGTTCTTCCCTTTTGTAGCCATGGTGCCCATATACTTTTTGACCAAGAGGGCCAAGTCTTCTTCAAAGTCATTTTCCGGGCAAGAGGAATCTTCTTCTTCATCATCCGCATGACAATCACCCACATCTTCTATCTCGACAATCTTGGAGGAAACAACCGTTCTCTTGGCCTTCAAAGCAAGGTTGTTGGAGCTATTTATCCCTTGAACATGATCATGGGTTTTCTTGGGCTTATCTTTCAAAAATGAATTGGTGGTGAAGGATGACACAATTTGGTTTGGAGTCAATTGATCAAAATCCATGCGTTGATGAATCATCGTGACCATGGTGTCATCCGTTAGGATCATGGCACACATGAACTTGTCCTTGATTAAGTTGTCATACACCCATGTGCATCCAAAGTTCCTCAAATCCAAAACTATGGACTTGAGTCTATGGTATACTTGATCCACAGTCTCATCATTCTTCCTCACAAACATGTCGACTTCTTACTTGAGAAGAGCCAATCGAGATCTTTGCACACTTATGTCTCCTTCAAAGATTTCTTGGAGTGTACCCCAAGTTTTTTGACCGTCTTCAATAAATCAATGGAGTCTTTGTAATCCTCGGGCACATCCAACCGAAGTATGTTGCAGGCGGTATCATTGAGTTGTTCATCAACCTCTTCTCTTGGAGATAGATTAGAAGGATCTTCCAGTTGAAAGCCTCTCATGATGACCCACCACAGTTGGGTGGATGCGCTCAGAATATGTGACTCCATAGCTAATTTCGATTTACCAAACGTGTCAGGATTCAAACGGGGGGGGGGGGGGGTCCCCAACATGATTAATATGGGACATAGGAATGTGAGGACGAGCATATGAAGGAGCAGCAACATTGTAAGACGGTGCGATGTTGGGTGTGGGCCGTTTTTTTCTCCTTTACTCCATCAGCATCTAAAGTGGTGTTAGGGAAAAATGTTGATGAGGTAGAAGGAGTTTACGAGAATGACGCAAATTTCATGTCAACTTATTTACCTACCAAGTCTTGTATAGAATTCTCCATGGAGCTTTTAAAGGACTCCATGAACTCCGCAAATTCGGTCAAAGTGGACCGGCGCGGTGTTTAAAGGCGTTAGTGGAATGGTCGGGTTAGCAATGGGTGCACCAAGTGCTCCCTCGACCATGAGAAGGTTTTCACCTTGACCCCCTAAGTTATCCATATCCTCTTAGGTGATAAAGCCCTTAATAAGAGCCCTAGCTCTGATATCAATTGACAGGATCGATATGGTCAACTAGAGGGGGGGGGGTGGATAGGTGACTAACAAATTTTAAATTAATTACCAAGTTCTAGGGTTTAGCGGATAAATAAGATTCTCTAGATGTACTCTAGATGAACAACCCTATGTGGCAAGAAAGCTTAAACTCAAATGCTAGGCAACAACTACATTAGCAAGCCCACAAGCATATGAAGCTAGTACAAATAAATGTGCGGGAAAGGATAAACCACAAGTGACACGGAGATGCAGAGATTTTTCTACCGAAGTTCACACTCTTTTGAGGGAGTGCTAATATTCGTTGGAGCGGTGCTCAATCCTTGAGAGAGCTACCAAGAATGTAGCTTACCGTATTATCCTTTTCGATTCACCCCTGATGGACGAGCCTAGAATCACTAGGGGTTGGTCTTGAAGGCGACCACCACACCTTTACAAACTTCCCAGCGCACAACACAAGCAAGGAAGCTTCCGGGGCGGACACACCTAGCCGCCTAGGAGCCAAAGCTCCAAGAGTAACAAAGTCACCGGTGGAGAAATCTTGTGGGGAACACAAATCGGTTTGGTGGAGGTGTAGACCGGGCCTTGCTCTCTCAAATCCCAAAATATCAACAAGTTTGGGTGGAGGACTGGATATTATTGAGCAATATGGTGTTCTGAGCAATTGAGCTCAATCAAGGGGAAATGGTTAGGGATGGAGGTGGAAGAAGGGGGTATTTATAGTCCAAGGGGATATGTAGGGAAATTCAGCCATTGGAGCCCCTTGCGCACATGCTACGTTAGCCCCATGCGCATGGGCAACTCAGAGAGGATACCACTACCCCGTGCCCTTAGGGGTTAGAGACCACGGGGTGGTCAGGAACTTTCTGAAGCCACACACTGAGTTACCCATATAGCACATATAAACACCACACCTTCCGAAGATGTTTTTGGGAGGCTTGGTGACATGAAAAATGTGTTCCCACACATGCTCTAACCTCGTTGACCCCTCTTAATAGTGACGTGTTCCTACTGTTGAGTATTTAAGCAATTTTTCGATTAAATTAATCCAAGAATAAAACATGAACATGATGTGAGTAGTGCTAATGACATACTGAAACTTGATGATAAAACCATGTACTAGATAGATAGTAGAAACATCTACACAAATCAGTAGTACGGCAGACAAGGAAATAATGAAGAGAGGGATAAGCATATTATACCCTCCAGTAGGCCAGTTGGCCGCATCAGTGGAGGCGGAAGCCTCGTCGGCGATCCTCTTGTCAGCAGTAGCCTTCTCGATGTTGGCGTCGGTGGCCATGGAGATTAGGAAGGAGGCAAAAACGTAGTTGATGCGGATGAACGGAGGCGAGCAGTCGCGTAAGAGACACTACCCAAAAACCTAATCGCCCCTCTCCCGTACAGGATGTGGAGAGGCAGGGTTTCAGAGGCCTGCTCTCCCGGTAACCGTGTACGCGGCGAACGGGATGGGATCACCGATGGCAGCAATCGAGAGAGGAACGATTGTGGCGGCGCGAGCAAATGTGATATATTGTGTGTGTGTGTTAGAGAGGGTTGACCTTTCTTATATAGGCACACATAAGGCAGAAGGCCAATGGAAATGCACGCAATTAAGGCAATTAAGGGAAAATGAAGAGACTGGAAACGACCGTACTTAAGAGCACTTAAGACAAAACATTTCAGCTCACATTCATTCTCCATCAATGCCATTAAGGAAATTCATTCTCCATAAACGCCATACTAAACTCCCACCATTTGCCAACAGCATGGGCCTTTAGGGAATTTTCTGGAATTTTTAATATTTCAACAATATTTCAGCAATCCCCCACCAGATCCCAAAGACCCATGATGTTGTTCTCTGTTCCAAACACTGTTTTAATATACTAGTATTTTTAGTGGAGACCCATTAAGGTTGAACATCCACCTAGAACAAATAGCTACACTCCATCACAACTGACTATGAACTATGCCTTAAATTGTCAGTTTGGCATAAAGTAGTTTCACCAAATGTCTTACCAGTACTAGGCCGCCGAAGGCTGACCCCTGGAGTGGAGCATATTTGACGAGGGGGCGACCCCACGACTCCTGCGTGTGAGGATACCTGGTGTGCGTGAAGACAGAAGGCCCACTGGAAATCCTCGACAGGCCCACGACTGGCCCAATAAAGACACCGACATAGGAGTCCGCGACTGATATATAAGGCACGACTTGACGCACAAGGCAAGACTAGGACTAGGAAATTATCCCTGTAATCTAGGACGGACTCCCCGAGACCTGGCCTAGTATATAAAGGCTGGGAGGGGAGACGTCTCGAATATACAAGATCCAATCTACTCTCCTGGCCTTGCGAGAACTCGCCTTGGCCTCCCCTGTAATCGACTCCTCACGCAATAATATCGAGCAGGAAGTGCTTCTCCTGTTAGCCAACGAGTATCGTCCAACCTGTTCCTTCTCTATGACTAACCCAGGGTTCCTGACCATGGGATTTTCCGAGGCCGATACTCGTCAATTGGCGCCATCTGTGGGAACTACACAGGTTGGAATCACGATCTCGGCCATGACTCGAGGGCTAGAGCCAGATCAAGCCCGCTCGAGGATTTCAAGTTCACCACAAGCATCTTCATCGCCCCACCAAGATCACTTAACCTGCAGCCTAATCAAGCCCAGCATCTCGACGGCTGCCAGACCCACCGCCGACGAAAAAGAACTCGACGACCCAGAAGACAGGCGCGAGGACTCTACACGGGAATCCCACTTGAAGGGTCGCGACGCGTGACAGAAGACTCGCCAACCACTCGACGACCCACCGCCACCCGGGCTCCTGCCGCACGACAAGACAACGACTCCGAAAATCAGACCGACGAGTACTACGACCCAGATCGAAGACCAAACGAATTCGCCAACTTTCTCCGAAACCATTCGCTCAGCGATGGGATAGAGCTCGACCCAAGAGTCCACAACCGAACAGAAGACCACTCGCAGATTTTCCAAGTCTCAAGGAGAAGAAGGCACGCTGGTTCTAGCAAGCTCACAGCCAGAGAGCAACTGGAAGGACCTTGCAAGATCCACTGTTTCGAAGACGGGTGGGGACGCCTCAGAGCAAGCCACATCCTAGGAGATTGTCCTCTATTCACCAAACTCTCCAACAGCCTCAAGAAGGAAAAGCAGCGTGAAGCCAAGCGCACCCGAAGAAGTGCGCAGTCACCAACACCAAGTACAGAAAGGCAATACCCTACGTCCCATGGACGAATCTGCATGATCCAAGAAGGAAGACCCTGAAAAGCAAAACAGGACGCTTACACCCTGCAAGCCCGAGCGGCCGAGGGCCTAAAGATAGCAAAAATCTACCAACTGTGTGGCGCCGAGACCAACATCACCTTCTCTCAAAGCGAGCACCCGCCCGCTGTCCCAAAGCCGGGGCATGCACCCCTGGTCCTTGAAGCCCAGATCATAGGTTACGACATGGGCATAGTCTTCATGGACGGAGGTAGCAACCTAAACATAATCTTCGCCAGCACCCTACACAAGATGCTAATCCCACAATCAGTTTGGAAGAAGTCAGGCACCACAATACATGTCATAGTTGCAGGTGAAGCAGCCGCCTCCATCGGAACAATCGACCTCGATGTCATCTTCGGCAACACGCGCAACTTCGCAAGACAGGTCCTCGAGTTCGAAGTGCTCGACTGGCACTCGCAGTATCACGCCATACTCGGGCGACCAACGTTTGCCCAATTCATGGCGGTACCGCACTACGCATATCTCAAACTCAAGATGCTAGGACCCGCAGGAGTCATCACAATCAATGGAAGCTTCACCAAATCGGATCAGTGCGATCGCGACTTCCACAAAGTCTCCAACACGTTCGGAGCCCAACAACAACTCGAAGAAATAGCCATGGTGACGGATAAAAGCATCTTTCCACTGGCGACCCGAAGCGAGTCCAAAGAATTCGGCCGCGATTTCAGCGTCGACAGCGACACAATCACCCACCAATTTCACCCAACAGACCCAGAGAAGATGGTCCGTGTATATGCCGACCTCCCAGAAGAACAAGCAAACGCCCTCATAACCTTCCTTCGCGAAGAGTGGAAAATCTTCGCCTGGTGCCCAGCCGACATGCCCGGAATACCGCGAGAATTTGCAGAACACGGGCTCCACATCAAGACAAACACCAAGCTAGTAAAGCAAGCGCTACGACGATTCTCAGAACCTAAGCGCAGATCAATCGGAGAAGAAATCAACCGGCTACTCGACGCACAGTTCATCCGGGAGACAAAGAAAGCAACCTGGATTGCAAACCCAGTCCTGGTCCTTAAAAAAGACACTGATGTACTGAGGATGTGCGTCGACTACGGACCTGTCAACAAGCACTGCCCGAAAGACCACTTCCCCCTGCCAAGAATCGACTAGATAATCGACTCCACAGCATGATGCCACCTCCTATCCTTCCTCGATGCATATTCAGGATACAAAAAGATCAGGATGAAGGAAGAATATGAAGAGCACACCTCGTTCATTACCCCCTACGGCGTGATCTGCTACCGAACAATGACCTTTGGTCTAAAAAGTGACGGAGCCACGTACCAACGAATGATGCAAGCATGCTTGAGAGACCAAATTGGCAGAAACGTCTAGGTCTACGTAGAAGACATTGTCATCAAAACCTACCATGCAAACACGCTACTGGAAAACCTCTACGAAACATTCGCGGCCCTCAACAAGTACAAAATCAAGCTCAACACAAAAAAATGCGTGTTCGGCGTCCCAGCCGGAAAGCTACTCGGGTACATGGTCTCCGCCCGAGGAATCGAAGCAAATCCCGAAAAGGTCCAAGCAATCGCCAAGATGCAAAAACCCAACCAACATCAAAGGCATGTAGCCTCTCACAGGAAGGCTCGCAACATTGAGCCGTTTCATCAACAGGCTAGGAGAAAGGACACTACCATTCTATCAACTGCTCAGAAAAGGTGAAAAATTCGAGTGGACCGAGGAAGCCCGCAACGCATTTGCAGACCTAAAGAAAACCCTCTCGACTCCACCAATCCTGGCGGTGCCCAAAGAACGGGAGAAACTGTACCTCTACATAGCAGCGCGCAACAGCGTAGTCAGCACGATGCTCGTCGTCGAGAGCGCAGAAGAAGGCAAAATCCAGAGCATACAAAGACCAATCTACTACTTAAGCACGCTGCTCACAAAACCCCAGCAACGGTACCCGAACTACCAGAAGCTTCTGCTCGCCATCATCATGACCTCAAGGAAAGTATCGCACTACTTCGACGAACACCCCATCACAATCGTGAGCAGTGCACCACTCGCGGACATCCTCAACAACCCCGGAGCGACCGACCGAGTCGCTGAGTGGAACATCGAGCTCAGCCCTCGGGATCTGCAGTTCAAACACCCAACAGCAATCGAAGCCCAAGTACTCCAAGACTTCCTGGTCGAGTGGACATAGGTCCAAATACCAGCCCCCCCAGATCTATCTAACTCATGGACGATGTTCTTCGACAGGTCTAAAAGACAGCAAGGAGCCGGAGTAGGCGTCGTACTAGTCTCCCCCAAAGGAACAAAGCTCAAATACGTCCTCCAGATCAACTTTAGCAATGCCTCCAACAACGAAGAAGAATACGAGGCACTACTCCACGGCATGCGCATGGCAAAAACTTGCGGCGCCACTCGCCTCTCGTTCTACGGAGACTCCAACCTCGTCATCCAATAGACGATGAGAGACTGTAATGCAGTTGCAGACAACATGATGGCCTACCAGAAGCTCTACAACACACTAGAGGGAGGATTCGACGCCTACGAAGTCAACTACCTCTCTAGAGAAAATAACACAGAAGCCGACGAACTTGCGAACATCGGATCGACTCGAGGACCAATACCACCAGGTGTTTTTCTCGAGAGCATCAGCCAGAGATCAATCAAAGTAAAGCCAGCGGCGCCCGAGGCAGTCACAAAGGCCGATGACACAAATGAACCAGCGCAGGTGGCGGCAATGAGCACAACCGACGGCACAAGCAGCCAAGCAACCAAAGTCGCAGAGCCAGCCGCACTCGAAGACCCAGCCTGGGCAAAACCATTCCTTCGATTCCTAATCGAAGGCACCCTACCACAGGACGTTGCAGAAGCTCGACGCATCAGTTGACGATCCAAAGCATTCATAATAACCAACAGACAGCTCTACAAGCGTAGCATCTCTCAGGTCCTCGAAAAGTGTATCGATGAAGAAAACGGCAAAGCCCTACTGCTCGAGATTCATGAAGGCACCTGTGGGCATCACACGAGCAGTCGCGCACTCGTGGCCAAGGCTTTTCGAGCAGGTTTCTACTGGCCGAACGTCATGAGAAATGCAGAAGATATTGTACGGTGTTGCATCGCTTGCCAAAAGTTTGCTAGCAGACCACACGCCCCAGCATCAGAACGCAAAACTATACCGCTGTCATGGCCATTCGCCACATGGGGACTCGACATGGTGGGTCCACTCAAGAAATCTTCAAAAGGAGGACGAACACACCTACTAGTCGCAGTTGACAAGTTCACAAAATGGATCGAAGCAGTACCAATCACTAGCTCAACAGCCTTTACGGCAGTTAACTTCATCAAGTCAATCATCTTCAGATTCGGCGTAACATCATCACAGACAACGGTACAAACTTCACAGCAGCAAAATTCAAAAACATTTTCCAGGAGCAGGGCATCAAAGTCAACTACGCATCAGTCGCGCACCCACAATCCAACGCCCAAGTGGAGAAAGCAAACGGCCTAGTATGTGGAGGAATAAAGAAACGACTCCTTGCACCACTGGAACAAGCCGCATGCAACTGGGTAGAAGAACTTCCCGCGGTACTATGGAGCCTGCGTACCACCCCAACCAACTCGACCTACTGTACACCTTTCTTCCTGGTATACGGGGTAGAATCAGTACCGCCGCACGACATAAAATTTGGATCTCCCCGGATCTCAGGGTACGAAGAGGAAGAAGCAGAAGAAGCACTGCAGAACGATAGACACAGCAGACGAAGCACGGGACATAGCCATAAAAAGATCTAAAGGATACCAGGACAAACTGCGCACATATCAAAGTAGTCGCCTGCGGACCAGAACCTTCAGCAAAGGGGACCTTGTCTTGCGGCTGATACAAGAAAAAGTGCACAAACTCTCCCCACAATGGGACGGGCCATTCATAATCTCGGAAGTCATTGGAGGCGGCACATATAGGTTGAAGAATCCGAAGACCAATGAAGACGTGGGAAACCCATGAAACGTAGCGAACCTACGCTTGTTCTACCCATAGCCCCCCAAACATTACAGCGGCACCGGCAGCGGTACCGATCAACAACCCATGTAATACCCGAAGAAATAAAATGGTGTTGCCCAAACATTATCACCTAAAATCACTCGGGGGCTTGAGCATAAACTCCCCCCGAGAGACTCTATCCTCGCTTACGCGACCCTTTAATTAAAAAGCACTCAGGGGCTCGAGAATCAACTCCCCCCGAGAGACACTATCCTCGCTTACGCGACCCTTTACTTAAAAAGCACTCGGGGGCTCGAGCATAAACTCCCCCAGAGAGACGCTATCCTCGATTACCCGACCCTTTACTTAAGAAGCACTCGGGGGCTCGAGCATAAACTCCCCCCGAGAGACGCTATCCTCGCCCACGCAACACTTTCTTAAAAGCACTCGGGGGTTCGAGAATAAACTCCCCCCGAGAGACACTATCCTCTCTCACGCGACCTTTACTTAAAAAGCACTCGGGGACTCCAGCATAAAATCACCCTGAGAGATGTTATCCTAGCCCATGCCTGAAAATACTCGGGAACCAGAACACATGATCTCCTCGAAGCACCAAGAGTTTTCACAAGAAAATCGCATCGGAAAATGAAAAGTTCTTTAGTCTTCACCTGATCGCAAACGATCACCTAAAGACTTGGGGGCTACTCCCATCGGGAGCGCTGACGCGCACCCGACCAAAACCTGGAATAAACCAAAAAAAATCCACAAAAAGGGACAACCCAGGTAGTCAAAAGCTCACAGCCTCCGCCTGATTCAACAAATCAAACGTAGCCTCGGGGGCTACTCCCATCGGGAGCGCTGCTGCGCACCCGAAGACAGTTTCCATTACAAAGGAGTCGAAGACAGCTTCCATTACAAAGGAGTCGAAGACAGTTTCCATTACAAAGGAGTCGATGACAGTTTCCATTACAAAGGTGTCGAAGACAGTTTCCATTACAAGGGAGTCGATGATAGTTTCCATTACAAAGGAGTCAAAGACAGTTTCCACTACAATGGAGTCGAAGACAGTTTCCATTACAAAGGAGTCAAAGATAATTTCTCATTACAAAGGAGTCAAGGACAGTTATCACTACAAAAGGACTCGAGCAACCACCAGACGGGTTACAATTATCCCAGGGAATTATGACTTCTACATGTGCACTCATGCTGAGATAATTGGCACTTTCATCCCACAACTTGACGAGAATCACCACACACAAAGTAGCAACTGAGCCTGCGAAGAAACAAGTCGCTGTCCTCCAGTTCTACAAGGTGCCTCGCCTACTGACGCACCCGCTTGACGACCGACTTGACATCTAGATCATCCTTAGAACTAGAAGAGAAAGCACCACCAGCCGAGGAATTGGCAGAAGATGAAGTCACAGGAGAAGCAGGCGAACCACCACTCGACCCATCGGAATTGTCACTGCTTGTTTCCTCCCAGTATGGATCCAGACAATTGCCACCGGCGCCAAAAGCACGAACGATGAGGGTATCTTCACCATAAAAACGACAACAAAGACTATCCCCATCACGCAAGTTTAGCTGCCGTGAAAAAGACCTCCAGCCAGCATCAAGAAAAATCAAGAAGGAGCCATCAACAGAAAGCTCAACCCAAGCAGGAGATCGAGCGCACCCCTGAAGCCGATGCCAAAAACCCCTCAGATTGAGCTCAGAAATCACAGAGGCAAAGGAGAATTGAAGAGGGATCAGAGTAGCAGTGCGACTAAGAATACACAGAAGGAAATCATAGCGCCAAACACCCTCGTCCGCACAAGACGAAGAGGGCGTCGCCGCAGCTCCATGACGCCCACCACGAGAAGACCGGGGGGGGGGGTGCGGCCACCACGACCACGCCGGCCACGACCTCAGGCAGAAGCACCACCACCCCGCTTGGGAGCCATGGGAAGAAGAAGAAGATAGGAGAAGAATGGATGACCAAGCCCAGGAAATAAAACAACGGGTATTTATAGCGCAACCCAGGGGCAAACCAGGAAAAAAAAACAGAAGCCCAGGGGGCGCCATCATTAAATCAAAGACCAAACACATCGGGCGTTATGAATTCCAAGAAAAGATGCCTCCACACGGTCAGCAATACTTAAAGGAGGCGTCAAATCTCGCCTGTTTCCCATGCACACATTGGAAATCAAACGGGCAGCACGGCGTCCAAATCTTCATCATGGCTAGAAGACGCGACGAATCGAAGACCAAACATCATCATAGGTCATCAAATAACATGACAAGGACCATCAACGCGGAGTTCCAAGAAGGACGGATCAAGATAAAAACAATCGGGAAAAAACAAAAGACTGGCAGAGGTTACTTATCTCTCAGTGCCAAAATATTCCGATTCCATAATCTTTTACTCCCATCGGGAGTATCTTTATTCAACAACAAAAGTAAAAGACCAAAAACTTGAGAGTTCGGGTGCTCCCTCACCCAGAAGATGAGGATACGCTCGAGTAAACCACTCGCACTTACAGAGTTTCGGGTGCTCCCTCACCCAAAAGGCGAACACGCACTCGCGAGACTACTCGCGTCAGCGGAAAAAACACGTCTGTAGAGTTCGAGTGCTCCCTCACCTCGAAGACAAAAAGCGTTCGAGTCCCTCCTCGCAAAAGCTCAATCAAGCTAAACAACTCCCGCAATCGACGACATCCCGAGCGGATGCTTTCCTATATGACCCCTCGCCTGAGCTCATAAAAACTCCGCGAGTAACCACTAATAGCCCGCTTGATTGTTTATTCCAAGTGGGTGCATCGCTAACCAGGCTCCGTGCCTCTACAGAAATGATGCCTGGGCTACGACACGCTGTACCCAGATGCCACACAAGCTTAAGCGTGTAGGTAAGACCCCGCTGCGCAGAACGGCCGGGCCGTGACTTTCCGCAGAGCGACTTCACTCCCTATCTTTTCCATGCACTCGCATGATAGAAAGAGCCGAGCGGACGCGCTCAGGCTATTTGCTTAGACTGGCGCAATTGATCCTATAAGACCTGCAGCGGCATGACTTTGCTAGACACCGGTCGTTCCAAGTTCATGTCGAGGGACGTGAGCTTGATTGGGCTACTTCAGTATTTGCCACTAGCGAAATTCACCAAGGCTCGACCAGTCGACTCCTTGTGCCCTTTCAGCTTAGAAATCCCTCGAAACAGGTATTGTCATGGCTCAAAACTTCCAGTGACCCGTAGCTATGCTGCGCCTACGATGATAAAGCAAGGACGAAGTCGAGTAGTCCCTGCGCAACTCCTCGAGTCCCCCAGGCACTCGGGTGCTACTGACGAGGGGGCGACCCCACGACTCCTGCGTGTGAGGATACCTGGTGTGCGTGAAGACAGAAGGCCCGCTGGAAAGCCTCGACAGGCCCACGACTGGCCCAATAAAGACACCGACGTAGGAGTCCGCGGCTGATATAGAAGGCACGACTTGGCGCACAAGGCAAGACTAGGACTGGGGAATTATCTCTATAATCTAGGAAGGACTCCCCGAGACCTTCCCTCGTATATAAAGGCTGGGAGGGGAGACGTCTCGAATATCCAAGATCCAATCTACTCTCCTGGCCTTGCGAGAACTCGCCTTGGCCTCCCTTGTAATCGACTCCTCACACAATAATATCGAGCAGGAAGAGCTTCTCCTGTTAGCCGACGAGTATCGTCCAACCTGTTCCTTCTCTATGACTAACCCAGGGTCCCTGACCATGGGATTTCCGAGGCCGATCCTCGTCAATATTAGTCACACTCCTGACCTATTCAAGAACTTACTAGAGATCAACCCAATCTCATAGACGGTGACCAGCAGTCAGGCTCATATAGGTGTGTTCCCCCAAAGATTGCTCTGTATGATAGCATCTTGCTTATACAAAGCCTTGGAACACATTAAGACAAATTTCAACCTACCATACAATTACTGAGAGTACTTGTAAGGCCCATATGCGGTACTGTTCCAGATCTAGATGTTTCCATCTAGACCCGGGGACGAAGCACATATCGGTCCCACCGCGACATATGACAATGCCATATGCCCCGGATTTCCAACATGATATCACAACATTACAACTATAAGAATACAACATCTCATACAATCGGCATACAACTGCCTTAAATATATTACATCAGCGGAAGATACATGCCTGTGTACAGACTAAAATCAAATGCCCATTGGCAAAGGTAAAACACGCCATTCCCGTAACCACAAAGGTCCAGGCCCTCCGCGGGGATCCGCTTAACTAGTCGTCGTCGAGTCTTCGCGAAGGCGTCCATAAGAAGGGTCGTCAAGCTCCTCTGTAGTCCAATGTCGTTTTCATAACATGCGTAAAAGAGAAAAGAAGGAGGTGAGCTATATCAAAAGTCTTGTAACTAACTTCTCACGGGCAAGATGGGGGTAGTGGTGAGGTTGCAGTCGCACTAGAAATATATGAGTGGCTAACGGTCTAATTTAGAGTAAGATGAGAACCAAGCATTCGATGAGGAATCGCCTCCAACAAGTCTTGCTATCAGCTACTTACGCAAACATCACACCTATCCTATCTTTGTCCTCCCCTTCGCATCTCGACGAAGAAGAAGCAGTCAAGGCACACACACTTTGATCAAGTTGTTAAGATTATCTCAGTTGTTGTTGTCTATGAACAAGGAGTAGGTCTCAAGTCGTCCATAACCGTGGACACGACTTTTCGAAAAGATTTAACCCTGCAAGGGTGTACCAAGTTCCCATTACAAGGCTCCGCACGCCTCCCATCTCTCTCAGTTTCTACGCATCACATGCAACCATTTTATGGTTTAGTCCCAAGAGATCCGGAACGACAGGTCACTCTAACTAACAACGCACAAATCTGGGTGGCCCCCGGTGAGTTGACATCCAACTCAAAAGCCGACCGCACTCTCGAATTGGCCTCTACCGTTTGGATGAGGTCGGGTTAGCTACCCAATCCATGTGGGAAGAACCCCTAGCTCCATGGGGTGGACCAACAAGAGAAACCATGTCTCCGCTGGCCCGAGTTGTTTTAAATCTACCCGGAGCTCACCAGTCATACCCACGTTTTCAAATGGTAAATCGGCTTGGGCCACCACTAGAAATGTTTGAAGCTAGGTAGGTAAGAAGAGGGGACCCCATAGCATCCCACACATGGTTAGGCACGCTCGTCAATAGACACAATACCCGGAACTTGGGTCCTAGATGACTCGAATGGAACAAAGCGTCGGGGCGGGATAGCTTAGACCTTCCTTCCTTCGTCGAGTATAGTCAACATTATAATAATCATATCATCCACAACAACATAATAATGTGATAGCCCAATCCAAGGAGTAACAGGATAACAGTTGATAGCATCCTAGCATGCATACTAAGCAGTGGCTGAGCAGCGAGCAATAGTAACATAGCCGAACAAGGTTTGGTGGGATGTGGAGGACATGGCTGTTTGGGTTTATTTGAGAGGCATGAATATGAAGTGGTACGATCAAGAAATCGTTCTATCCTACACCTAGGCGCGAGTGAGCTAAAATTTATAAGCATGATATATGTTCTCCCTTACATGATGAGAAGACAAAACCGAAGGTGTAGTCGATCGCAAGTTCGCATCGTCTCTGAGAGGTACCCGCGGAAGCACACAAGAAGGAAACACTGGAAAAGGCAATCGACGAGCAAGCATCTATTACTACGAAGCAATCTCGAGCAAGAATCAACAAGAAGGAAACACGATACAACGCACTACGGTATCGCATCTATCGTCGAGAGCGGTTACTAACAGGTTAAGTGAGGTACACGTCACACACGACGATACCACACATTTAGAATGGTTCAAGTTGTTTAGATACTCAACATGAGCAAATGTTATTAACACGTCATATCACTCAAGCATGTCATAGCACATAATCATGGCAAGAGGTTAAGCATAAGATAAACTATCTATGCTAGTCAATTTAAGTGAGGCACAACCTAAACATGGCATATCACTAAGTACCCCACGACAACTTAAGAATTTGGTACTGTTCTGCCCTAAACCATATATTAGGTTGGTTAACAACAGAAAACAATAGCATAAACACAAATTACATGAAATTCTAATCAAGTTACATGTAAGGAACACTCCAAACGGAGTTACGGTTAAAAAGATACAAGCAATACAAATTATGGGCACAATCTGCCAACATCAGGCAACACACATTAGAGCAAAAAATAAACAAGAAAAAGGTTATAAACATGCACAAAAATGATATGAAACTAAATTAGACATGGCAGGAAAGGCATGGAAAAAGGAATCATGCAAATAGGCATCATGGTTCACTAGTTATAAGCAACACAAGAAGCTGTAAAACATTACTAGTCAAGGACTTTGTGAAAAACAGGTAAACATGGCAAAACTGTTATTAGAAAGCTGTATAAACAGGGGTCAAATGTGGCACGCCGGATCAGAGCGACCGGTTTGCCTCACATTGCCAGCCCAGAGATCAAGTCTTCTGGCAATGCACAACATATTGGTACAGATACAACCGCTTCATAATAATTATACAGGTACATAGGTTCGGGGTTACAAACTGCTACGAGGCATGGCGACACATCTCGTGCGGCAACACTATCAACATTATTTATGTCACATCTCGGGGCCTCGATACGATCGACGAAGGACTCTACGACAGCGGAATAACGAGGTGACGGGACTCCACTCCACGGGGACACTGCTGGGACACGGCCTAGTTCGCGTAGTACATCTCAGCCAACTCTTCAGGTGCGACTCCTCCTGCATCTGGCATGACACGCCAGGTCAGTACATGGAATGTACTTGCAAGCTCATAACAGCCAAGTCATCAGGAGAAACAATAGCATGGCAAGGATGCAAACAATAATCATGGCAAACATGGCAAGAACAATAATACCACTTATCTTATGATCACCACATGATTCATACCGCTTAACTCCGAGTCATCCTGACTCGGTAACCGGGTCATCTCTTGACCCACCATCATGTGGGTCGTAGCACGACCACTCAACGGGTTAGGTGTCCTCTGTTACCACCCAACCAATCACATGACCAAAGTTTCAACATTAACATACACATTATTAAACAGATTAGTGTTGACCATTGTGTAACCTAGTAAGAACTATGTCCCATGACCGAGGACGCGACTATTCGAATAGATTTTGACTCTGCAGAGTTTGTGCACGTTACCCACATCATGGAGTTCTTCGTCCACCAGGTACTCCGGAACTTGTCCCACAGGATCCTTGGAACTCGTTCCGCAATATCGGGCTAGGACTTCTCCAAAGAAACTCGACTACCTCGTAACCTCCCTACCGCATCACCGACACACGGTCTTGGGTATCCCTGTGGTTAGGTGTCCACGTTACAACCAGAACCACTCGGCCACCTTGTGGCAAACTGTCCCAACGGGAACTCTTGGGTAACCACGTACCTGATCAGGGTAGCGTGTGTGCATAACCTCCCCTATTGGGTGATATCCGTAGAAGGCACTACGATAGCACGAGTTAAGGCCCGCCCATACAAGAAAATGTGGCTGCACGGTTAAGCTCGGTTCGGTGGCACTTGGTCAACGATGATTATGTTCATTAGGTTCTAGTGAATAAGTTTGAGCATAGCAATATGAATATCTGGCAACATGGCATGAACATGATACTACTATCAAGCATATGCAACAATCAATCATGGCATATAAGCAGAAGAATGATCACTACTTAAATAACTCTGGTATAAACATGACAAAATATGCAAGGTGATAACATGTACTAGGGTGGCATGATGAAAATCAGTAGGCATGGCATGTTTATATCAATTGACTTATTAGGGTTAATAACTTTTATTAGCAAGAAATTAAAAGGCAAGAAAAAACCAAGTTAAATGATTTAAATCAACAAAAGGCAACTCATGCGCCTCATGACGAGATTTTTATGGCTTGCCTTGGTCAAGTGGAGTGTCCTTGAACTGCTGGTCTCCTGCAAGCACTTGATCACCCTCTGTAAAGTAAAACAAGTGGCAAATAGAAATAAGTCCAAAGCACCTTTCTTCTGTCCAGTGGACCTAAACAGAGAGCCAGACTCCCAAACTTTGCCAACTTGAAGAGGAGCTCAAGAAAAAAATGTAGCAAAAAGAATGAACTCATTTGGCCTTGTGGTTTAGGAGTAATTTATGGTCAAAGTTTGGTAAAAAATCACTTTTTAAACGAATAAAAGGATTTTCCAGGAAATATCCAGAGGGGGCCACGTCGAAGGTGTACTCTGGCGAATACGCCTCCACTCGTACCGCTTCGGGACTGAGTGGGGTGGTTGATAGGTGGGTTCCCGTGGTCAGGTTGAAACGAATAGGAGGGAAACAGAGGCCACGGCTCCGGCGACGGTGGCTCGCTGGCGAGGAGGCCGTGAAGGTGGACGAGAGCTAGGGGAGGAGGTGTAGGGGGTCACGGCGAGCAGCCACGTACCCGAAGTCCTGCGAATGGTGGACGAACGACGTCGCTAGGCTCCTTTCCAGCTACGGTGGCGGCGGCGCTCCAGTGTGATCTCCGACCAAGGCCTCCCCGGCTGGCTTCCTCCTTGAATAAGCTCTCTGCGAGTGGTGTGGGGGTGTGCTGTGGTGTCTGGGATCAAGGGAGGAGGCCAATTTATGGGGATGGCATGGTTCCCCTTTCGGGTGTCGCCGGTCAGAAGGCGACGGACGCTGTGCTCGCGTGCGGGTGAGCAGGGGAGGCTCGGGTGAGCTCTAGGGGGTTCTAATGGTGGTGTAGCACGCGTGCGTGCGTGCCCAGGGACTCTGCAATAGTGGGGCGACGGGATGGTTCATGCGCAGCCGCTTCGATGGCTCTGCATCGACGGGCGGCGCAGCTTTGAGGGGGGGGGACTGGTGCCATGCGTGCTTGAAGGAGGTAGAGGACGTGAGAGAGACGACGCGGGCAACGCAGAAGCATGCGCATCACTGTGGCCTCCACACGCGTGCTTCAGACGAACAACGGCGGCGACGTCGAGGGCTCCGGCGGGCGGCGCGGCTTTGGGCGAGGCCAGGTGGCGTGCGGGGGTGCCACGGCCACTACGGACACGAGGACACGGCCACTGGCTCGCTAGGCGAGGCAGGCGCTCGACGGCGACGGCTTGGCCGTGGCCAGAGCACACCAATGATCGCTAGTGCGCGTGCTCACCCTGTGCACGCGTGCACTGGGGGCAGCCAATGTGGCCTCAGCGTGTCCCTGGCGTGTAGCCAACGTCGAGGAGTGCAGGAAAGGTTGTGGGAGGCTTACAGGTGGGCTCCAGCGCTTGGCATCTTCAAAAAGAGGTTTCTGCAGGAAAGTTTAAGAATTTCTCCATGGAGTTTGGCTAGGTTTTTGGGGCTGAAAATTGGTGTGCCTGAGTTATCTAGGAAGGTGCTCATGTGGTAAAAATTTCAGAGCCAATGGACAAGTAAAAAGAGTACTTGCTTCACAAAGTGTCTCCCTGGACAGAAGTAGAAAATAATTTCTAGAGGAATATTTTTGTACTAAACTTGCCCATGTTTTTGCATAGCATCATGGGGCATGACTCCATTGTTTCGTGCAAAAAGTTTCAGGTCAGAAGGAGGAGCAGAGGTGAGGCTAGCTTCAAAACAGGAGAGGGAAAAGGGAATTTCCCCTTAATGAAAAAGGGTTTTCTTGAGGGATAAAAATAGGGCAAGGGTTAAGATGATCAAAGCTGGATCATAGCCATGAGGGAGAAGGGTTCAGAGTTCACTTGTCCTAGGGGAAAAATTGGGCCCAAGTGATCAAGGACATCTGAGCTGAGAAAATCCAGGCAAATAAATTCCAATCCCAGAAAATCAGCAAATAAAGTTGCAAATAAAAAGGGTCCAAAAACCAGGGTGTCACATAAAAATATATGCAAAAGTGCAGCAACATGACATAGAAATACGTGGGCATAAAGTAGACATGATGGTGATCAGGTACAAACAAGAATCATGGTCATAGGTCTTACGGATCAAAAGATATTTAGCGTGCAACATGGCTTCGGAAAGTTACAGACTTAGTGAAAAACAGAGGTGCCTGTAAAAACAGTGGGATAGAAAATTTTGAGCTAAAATATCTACGACCAGAAATGCAAATATGACAATGTAATACATATAACGAAAGTAGACATGGCATAGATCAAAATGACATATTGCAAAGCTTAATAGGACGCACGGTTAAAAAGATATAGGGAAGCAAAGTTTGCATCTTACATTAACAGCAGCACACTAACAACAGGGTAGCTAATTTGGGTGAAGATTCAATCAACATGCAGCAGGACAACATGACAAGTGAAAACATATAACCGAAGTAGACATGATGCTTAAAAATATTCAACAAGAATCACTCAATTCCGATAAACGGCGCGACGCAAACGTCGCCCGAAGTCGGCTCAAAATAACAGTTTCAGCAGCTTAGTAGTCGTTAACAACGGGAAGCTCTGTTCAGCACACAATAACTACATCAAAACAACCTCAAGTAAAACAACTCACAAAAGATGAAAGTTAGAGCACATCACAGGCAACAACTTTCCTTTTGGGCGCAAAGTCATCCGAGCTATAGTTTGATCGCAACACTACATGCGAAATTGAATCAGCAAAAGAAATTACTCAGACTTAGAAAAAAAAATAGCAGAGAAAAAAAAGGAGCCTCACCCTAGTGGGCTCGACCCAAGTTGGCTGGTGGGCGGCGGATAGCACACTCTCGCCGCAGGCGAGAGGAGCCGTGGGGCTGGATCGTGGGCTGGGCCGCGGGGTCCGTTGGGCCACAGCGTTGTGGCGGCCCACGTGGGCGTTCAGGAGCGGCTCCCATTGGGACAGAGGCCGCCGGAGGTGGCTGGGGAAGTCCGGCGAGGGGCAGTGCAGGTGCGGAGGCCGGGACAATGAGCATGAGGGGCGACAATGGCGCGAAGGCCGCGTGCGTCGCTGGATCCGGCCGAAGGCAGGCGAGGCGGCGCTGCTCGAGGTTGTCGGCGGAGGTCCGAGCTCGGCTCGGCCCCGTCCATGGTGCGGCGGCGAGGCCACCTGTGACAGAGGAGAGAGGGAGGAGGTGATGCGGAATAGAAGAAGAGGCCGGCGCGGCAGGGGCTCACCGGGGTGTAGGGGGCGCGGCGTTGACGCTCGCCGGCGTTGAGGCCGCGCGACCTTGCGGGAGAACCGGCGAGAGGCGGCGCGCGGGCTGCCTCGGCCCGATTCGGGCCCGGGTGGGCGGCGGCTCTGCGGGGCCCGAGGCTGCTGGTGCTGCGGTGGAGGAGGATGGGGCACGTTCTGGCCATTGGATCGGCCGATCCGACGGTCAAAATTGCTTGGAAGTAGGGTTTTCGGATCTGGGGGCTATGGGAGGAAAATTTGGGCAAAGTGGAGGGGGTGGTTGCAAATTTTTCAAGTGGGAAACCCTACAAGGGCTAGGGAGAGGGGTCGTATTTGTATAGGCTGGCCTGCATGGAAGGTTTACGCAAAAGCCCTCTGGTTTTCTCTGGCGCGTCCGGTACTCCACGTTTCTGACCGCTGGGAGTGCATACGACCTCCGATTCGGACGAAATCTTGAACCATGCGCTCAGCGCGGCGAGCCCGTCAGTCGTACCCCACTTCGATAGCGTTTCGAGAATATTTTCCGGCGCCCAATAAAATAACACATTTTATTATTAAACGGGTTTTTTTGTTCCGATGGCGATGGATGGTCCAGTGCCGGAAGTTGCGACGGTGCTCGGGTGAACCCGGTGTCGCATAGGTCGTGTGCCATTTGGGAAAAAAGTTTATTCACGAATGCCGGTACGAGAAAGAGGAGGGAGAATATTCACCGATTAATAAATCGGCGAAGCAAATATTGCAAACAATTCTAGTAACATACAATTTTTTTAATTTGGGTGAAAATCCCGGGCTGTTACAATGCAACACCACAACCAAGGGATCTCGTCCCGAGATCCTGGACGATCCGAGGGAGAGGGGTGGGGGAGAGAAAAGAGAGTCGGCAATCTTCAACACCACCAACAAGGGACTCTATTCCATGTCGACGATGACCTTTCATCGAGAAACTTTCCCCAGAGAGATGGAGACGTCGAAGAACGAAACCATCGGGAGACAAAAAAGAAAGAACAACAGTTCAAAGCAACGATCAAGGGAAGAATTCTCACTCAAATCGTGAGGATACTAGGAAAGAGGAAAGTATGGTAATGAATGACCAAGAAGTTATCCGGAGTCGGAGAAGCTAAAGGTACTACATGAATTCCCAAACCTGAGATCGGAATCAAGACAATACGCTGCAAGCAAGGCATTGTAACAGTTCCGATACTCTACACACTCGAGATCCTAGAGTTTGAAGGGGATGAGACGATAATCAAAACACTTACGACACTTGTCCAGACCAGAGCAAGGGTAAGGAGTAAAAATATTCCTACTCTCCGATAACTAATTTAGTAACTACAAAATAGTTTTTGTCTAGACTCGACTTCGGCCAGAGAAGGGATCCTACGGTCGGTAAGGCTCTGATACTAAGTTGTAAGGCCCGATATGCGGTACTGTTCCAGATCTAGATGTTTCCATCTAGATCCGGGGACGAAGCACATATCGGTCCCACTGCGACATATGATAATGCCATATGCCCCGTATTTCCAACATGATATCACAACATTACAGCTACAAGAATACAACATCTCATACAATCAACATACAACTGCCTTAAATACATTACATCAACGGAAGATACATGTCTGAGTACAGACTACAATCAAATGCCTATTGGCAAAGTTAAAACACGCCATTCCTGTAACCACACAAGTCCAGGCTCTCCGCCGGGATCCGCCTAACTAGTCGTCGTCGAGTCTTCGCGAAGGCGTCCATAAGAAGGGTTGGCAAGCTCCTCTGTAGTCCAATTTCGTTTGCATAACGTGCGTAAAAGAGAAAAGAAGGAGGTGAGCTATATCAAAAGTCTTGTAACTAACCTCTCACGGGTAAGATGGGGGTAGTGGTGAGGTTGCAGTCGCACTAGCAATATATGAGTGGCTAACGGTCTACTTTAGAGTAAGATGAGAACCAAGCATTCGATGAGGAATCGCCTCCAACAAGTCTTTCTATCAGCTACTTACGCAAACATAACACCTATCCTATCCTTGTCCTCCCCTTCGCATCCCGACGAATAAGAATCAGTCAAGGCACACACACGTTGATCAAGTTGGTAAGATTATCTCAGTTCTTGTTGTCTATGAGCAAGGAGTAGGTCTCAAGTCGTCCATAACCGTGGACACGCCTTTTCGAAAAGATTTAACCCTGCAGGGGTGTACCAACTGCCCATGACAAGGCTCCGCACGCACGCCCATCTCTCTCAGTTTTTACCCATCATAGGCATCCATTTTATGATTTAGTCCCGAGAGATCCGGAACGACAGGTCTCTCTAACTAACAATGCACAAATCCGGGTGGCCCCCGGTGAGTCGACATCCAACTCAAAAGACGGCCGCGGTCTCGAATTGGCCTCTACCGTTTGGATGAGGTCGGGGTAGCTACCATGTGGTCAGCCCCCTAGCTCCCTAGGGTGGACCAACAAGAGAAACCATGTCTCCGCTGGCCCGAGTTGTTTTAAATCTGCTGGGAGCTCACCAGTCACACACACGTTTTCAAATGGTAAATCAGCTTGGGACACCACTAGAAATGTTTGAAGCTAGGTAGGTAAGAAGAGGGGACCCCATAGCACCCCACACGCGGTTAGGCACGCTCGTCAAGAGACACAATACCCGGAACTCGGGTCCTAGGTGACTCGAATGGAGCAAAGCATCGGGGCGGGATAGCCTAGACCTTCCATCTTTCGTCGAGTATAGTCAACATTATAATAATCATATTGTCGGGACCCGAGGTTAGCGTATGTAATTCCAGTCACGATACAATCACATGGAGAGCCGAGAACCGTACCCACTTGTCTAAGCAGACAAGGCCAAGCACAGAACGTTCTCGGTAAGCATCGAACGTGAGGGGCATCCCATTCAGGCCGGATGATCAACTGAGATGGGTCCTCAACGTCCGCTCACAAGTCTAAATGCCTATGGGTGGTGAATTCCATATTCATAGACAAGTCGCCTCAACCATGTTATCGATTGAATCCTAACTCTTACATAGACTTACTCCAGCCCGATCACTTAGTCGGGGTCTAGGGCGGGCTCAATCATACCACAAAGTGTGCACGTGACAGAGTCACGAGCAATCGCATCGCGATGCCCCAAGCTGCGCACATCTAAGGGCCACTTGGTGTATAAAAGACCGCCAGCCAGATCACAACTAAGGTCTCGAAAACCCATACTAAGACATGCATGTTATAAACATACACGCAGCACACATGCCTAGTATGAACAGCAGGTATCATCACATAAATCTACAAAGTACTCTTTATTGATATACACATAGAGCATACAAAGATCACATGTCTGTGATCACATGACGTCATACAACGGAAGCAAATTAGGTCTGAGTACAGACAAGATTAACAAATGGCTTAGAGAAGCCTTGTACAACAAACATGCCCTTCCACGAGGGACCAGACTGCTGTCTGGAACTATACTACCAAGGTCAACGTCGAGCTTCACAAAGGTGATTCCATCGGGGTCCGGGTTCTCATCTAAAACATAGAATAAGCAAACGTGAGTACAAAGTCGTACTCAGCAAGACTTACATCAGAACTAAACTACTCATACTCAAGTATCAAGGTAAAGGGGGTGGGGTTTCAACATGCAGAAGTGCCAGCTTTGACTTGGCTAGTCCTGCGCTACGAGTACCAGACTTGAGGTAAGAAGCGTACACGAGTCCACTACCAAGTGTCCAACCAATACACCACTATGTTTACTTCCTCGACTTCCCCACGAGGAAGCACACCATAGCACTCATGCTTATCTTGCGAGTTTTAGAAGTATCCATTCAAGTTGTCTAATAATCAGGTACAGGTTCCAAGTAGTCCTTAACCGCGGATGCGGCTATTCGAATAGTTTTGTTAACCTTGCAAGGGTGTAAGCTACACACACATGACCATCGGTTACCGCCAGGTCTCGCCACCGTTCAAGAGGTGACAGCGAGGATGTTCACCACGACACTTCGCTCACAACCGGTCTATTCCAGGAGTCGACTATCTGAGTTTGTCACCGCTCGAGAGTCCGGCCGGATCAACGAAACGGACCCAGACAATGTAGGCAACCGAGACGCCACCTCTGACATCTGGTTTCACTGTCTCACAGATCCACCCACATATCTAGGATGATGCAACATTTCCACTCACTCTTTTTCTATGCATATGTCAAATGGAAGGCCCGAACTAATGTGACTCCTGGACGTCAACACGGATCAAGGTACTAGGCCGAGAGGGGTCAGTGAGCCCAATGTGTGGTTGTACTCTTTGTCTTGGATTACCATACAAGAACTCGGTGCTTACGACGGTGTTCAACGAGACAACCCACTGTGTACTCCTACACAACCTCTCATCGTTCACCTTGTATTAGGGTGGATTCACCAACACTGTTTCACTTTCATCAACACCATGTTCACTATCATCCCGACTCACATCAAAAGCAATATCATTGTACCACTAAGCAGGCAATAAACATTAACAGTTGCAGGGGACACATGCTCATCATTCAACTCCTAAATCTTCTAGGATTGTGGTTTGCTTAATACGGTGACAGAATGATAGGTCATGCATCGGATATGGGTTCAACTATGCGGTAGAATCGATACAAGGTGATCTCCTAAACATGCATAAGCGAGACTGAGAGGGAATTGGGATTTTATAGACATGATCAATGGGGTTTGCTTGCCTTGCTGACGAGGTTCACACACGGTGTCTTCAACGAAGGGGGGTGGCCTCCGGTTCCAGTTGCACGTCTATCGAGCAAACAAAGCAATCAAGGAATAAATATAATTGCAATGCTCAAGCACATGATAAGTTGTGTAAACATGATGTTCATGGTACTGATGTGTTGACAATTCCATTTAATTGAAGTGTATTGCAAAAGAATTGCAAATTCAAACTCCAAATTTGAATTCTAATTAAGCCATATGCACATTTGCTACTGTTTCCCCATTTTAAAATGGTCAAACATAAAAACAAATTGCATATTCTTAATCCTTTCATTTTTCTGATAATTTTTCATATATTATATGTTTAATTTGGAGTTAATATGAATTTTCTATGATTTTTCCAAGTTTAAATGATTTTCTGTCTTTTCTGTAATTTCTTTATTATTTGGAAAAAGGGATTAATGCGTCACTGCTGTGTCATGCTGGCGTCAAGGGGGTTTGACCCGAGTCAAACTGACAAGGGGCCCCACAGGTCAGCCTCTCCGGGTTAAATCTCTGTTGGATTAATCTAACAGAGGTATTAAGAGGGGCCAGGGACCCACTGGTCAGTGACCTGGGTCAACTAACCCAGGGGGTTAGGACCCTAATCACTGCCACGTCGCCGTGGTCAACTCCGGCGAGTCGCCGGCGAGGTCAGAGAGACCGGCGAGCTCGGGAGGACGAACCCGTGCACCAAATCGGTCGCCGCGACAACCAGACGAACCATGGAGCTCCCGCGCATCCTCCTGGACAAGCAGGCGAGCTCGGGGATGACTGGAGCGTCGCCGGCGTCGAAGGAGGCGGAGGCTGCAGCTCGGGCGTTGTCGGGATGGCGCTCTGGAGCGCAACTTTGACCGTGGGCTAGCACGTTCCGAAGCTAGGAGGACAGGGAACACGTTGCGCTCCACAGTTGCGACAGAGGAGCACGGGGGCTAGCTCAACGGCGGCCATGGCGGACGTCGTGCTCGGTCTTCATGGTGGAACACGAAAGAGGACGAGGGACGAGGCTCGGGATAGCTGGGGAGAACAGGAGACTCACCACGAACACGCTGGTGAGGTCGGGGAGGCCGGGGGAGGTTTGGCGGCTGCGAATCGACGGCGGCAAACTGGCGGCTCCAGTGGCGACTCGACGAAGGGGACGGCGTGCTCGGGGCTTAAGGGTCCGATTCCTTGCGCACCGAGATGAAGACGACCACGGCGAAGACGAGGGACATGGCGGTGCGGCGTCCTGCCGTCGTTGGCCGCGTGGGAACGGCGTCGCGCTCCGCGGCAGCGCTCGGGCGTCGCGGTTTTCCGGCGAGGGAGGGGTGGAGAGAGAGCCAGAGGAGGGGGAAAGGAATGGGGGCGTCCAGGGCGTAGCGTGGCGTCCTGGGGGAGAAAGGGAGGGTCTGGAAGCTCCTCGGTGGCCTGCGCGGCGGTGAGCGCGCCACCGAGCTGCTTCGGGCGCCGGGGAGGAAGACGACACCGGGGGCGGTGGGCTGGGCTGGGAAAAGGTAAGTTGGGCCGGGGGGCCCGGTCGGGTGGGCTCCTTTTCCCTTTTTCTTTTTCTCTGTGTTTTTGTTTTTGTTTTCCTTTTTTGTTATTTGTTTTGCCCCAAAAAAAAATAGCAAGGCATTTTATAAAATCATGAAAACTTTTATGTGGGCTTATAACATATATAGCTAGCCACTCACAAGTTTTGGAGATTTTTGAAATTCAACAATTTGAATTTAAATTCAAATTGGAGTTTAATTTAATTTCCAAGCCCTATTTGGAAAATTTGAAAAATCTTGGTGCATGGAGTGGGGCCCACATCACTTTATATGTGATCATGCATATTTATAAGACTTTTGAAAAATACCAGAGGAATTTTTGGAAGCAATTTTTGTCTGGCCATTTAATTAAATTTCTCAGGGCTTTTCTTTTCCCCATTTTTGATTTTCTTTTTGAATTTTTCACGTGATGCAAAGGGATCAAACAACCCTAGCACTTACCCTATTTGGGGTTGTGACACATATCATCCACAACAACATAATAATGTGATAGCCCAATCCAAGGAGTAACAGGATAACAGTTGATAGCATCCTAGCATGCATACTAAGCAGTGGCCGAGCAACAAGCAATAGTAACATAGCTGAACAAGGTTTGCTGGGATGTGGAGGACATGGCTGTTTGGTATTATTTGAGAGGCATGAATATGAAGTGGTAGGATCAAGCAATCATTCTATCCTACACCTAGGCGTGAGTGATATGAAAGTTATAAGAATGATATATGCACCCCTTACCTAATGAGAAGACGAAACCGAAGGTGTAGTCGATCGCAAGCTCGCATCGTCTCCGAGAGGTACCTGCGGAAGCACACAAGAAGGAAACACTGGAAAAGGGAATCGACGATCAATCATCTATTACTACGAAGAAATCATGAGCAAGCATCAACAAGAAGGCAACACGATACAACACACTACGGTATCGCATCTATCGTCGAGAGCGGTTACTAACAGGTTAAGTGAGGTACACGTCACACACGATGATACCGCACATTTAGAATGGTTCAAGTTTTTTATCTACTCAACATGGGCAAAGGTTATTAACATGGCATATCACTCAAGAATTTCATATCACACAATCATGGCAAGAGGTTAATCATAAGATAAACTATCTATGCTAGTCAATTTAAGTGAGGCACAACCTAAACATGGCATATCACTAAGTACCCCACGACAACTTAAGCATTTGGTACTGTTCTGCCCTAAACCATATTTTAGGTTGGTTAACAACAGAAAACAATAGCATAAACACAAATTACATGAAATTCTAATCAAGTTAGACGTAAGGAACACTCCAAACGGAGTTACGGTTAAAAGGATACAAGCAATACAAGTTACGGGCACAATCTGCCAACATCAGGTAGCACACTTTAGAGCAACAAATAAACAAGAAAAAGGTTGTAAACATGCACAAAAATGATATGCAACTAAAGTAGACATGACAAGAAAGGCATGGAAAAATTAATCATGCAAATAGGCATCATGGTTCACTAGTTATAAGCAACACAAAAAGCTATAAAACATTACTGGTCAAGGACTTAGTGAAAACAGGTAAACATGGCAAAACTGTTATTAGCAAGCTGTATAAACAGGGGTAAAACTATATGCAAAAGTGCAGCAACATGACATAGAAATATGTGTGCATTAAGTAGACATGATGGTGATCAGGTACAAACAAGAATCATGGTCATAGGTCTTACGGATCAAAAGATATTAAGCGTGCTACATGGCTTCGGAAAGTTACAGACTTAGTGAAAAACAGAGGTGGCTATCAAAAACAGCGGGATATCAAATTTGGAGCTAAAATATCTATGAACATAAATGCAAACATGACAATGTAATACATATAATGAAAGTAGACATGGCATAGATCAAAATGACATGTTGCAATGCTCAATAGGATGCACGGTTAAAAAGATATAGGGCAGCAAAGTTTGCATCTTACCTTAACAGCAGCACACTAACAACATGGTAGCTAATTTGGGTGAAGATTCAATCAACATCCAGTAGGCCAACATGACAAGTAAAAGCATATAACCGAAGTAGACATGATGCTTAACTGTATTCAACAAGAATCACTCAATTCCGATAAACGGTCGCGACGCAAACGTCACCCGAAGTTGGCTCAAAATAACAGTTCCAGTAGCTTAGCAGCCGTTAACAACGGGAAGCCCTGTTCATCACACAATAACTACATCTAAACAACCTCAAATCAAATAACTCACAAAAGAATAAAATTAGAGAACATCACAGACAACCATTTTCCTTTTGGGCGCAAAGTCATCCGAGCTACGGTTTGATCGCAATACTACACGCGAAATTGAATCAGCAGCAGAAATTACTCAGACTTAGAAAAAAAACAGCAGAGGAAAAAAAAGGAGCCTCACCCTAGTGGGCTCGGCCCAAGTTGGCTGGTGGGCGGCGGATTGCACGCTCTCGCCGCAGGCGAGTGGAGCCATGGGGCTGGATCGTGGGCTGGGCCGCGGGGTCCGTTGGGGCACGACGTTGGGGCGGCCCACGTGGGCGTTCGGGAGCGGCTCCACTCTCCCGTCGGGATAGAGGCCGGCGGCGGCGGCTGGGGAAGTCCGGCGAGGGGCGGCGGAGGAGCAAAGGCCGGGACAGCGAGCGGGAGGGGCGACATCGGCATGAAGACCGCGGGCGTCGCCGGATCTGGCTGAATGGAGGCGCGGCGGCGCTGCTGGAGTTCGTCGGCAGAGGTCCGAGCTCGGCTCGGCCCCGTCCATGGTGCGTCCGCGCGACCAACTGCGACAAAGGAGAGACAGAGGAGGTGAGGCGAAAGAGAAGAAGAGGCCGGCGCGGCAGAGGCTCACCAGGGTGTCGGGGGCGCGGCGGTGACGCTCGCCGGCGTCGAGGCGGCGCGGCCGTGTGGGAGAACCGGCGAGAGGCGGCGCGCGGGCTGCCTCGGCCCGATTCGGGCCCGGGCGGGTGGGGGCTCTGCGGGGCCCGAGGCTGCTGGTGCTGCGGTGGAGGAGGCTCGGGCACTTCCTGGCCATTGGATCGGCCGATCCGACGGTCAGAATTGCTTGGAAGTAGGGTTTTCGGATCTGGGGGCCATGGGAGGAAAATTTGGGCAAAGTGGAGGGGGTGGCTGTAATTTTTGCAAGTGGGAAACCCTAGAAGGGCTAGGGAGAGGGGTGGTCTTTATATAGGCTGGCCTGGATGACAGGTTTACGCAAAAGCCCTTGGGTTTTCTCTCGCGCGTCCGGTACTCCAAGTTTCTGACACCGGGAGTGCATACGAGCTCCGATTCAGACGAAATCTTGAACCACGCGCTCAGCGCGGCGAGCCTGTCAGTCGTACCTCACTTCAATAGCGTTCCGAGAATAATTTTTTGGTACCCAATAAAATAACCCATTGAATTATTAAACGGGGTTTTTTTGTTCCGATGGCGATGGCTGGTCCAGTGCCGGAAGTTGCGATGATGCTCGGGTGAACCCGGTGTCGCATAGGTCGTGTGCCATTTGGGAAAAAGGTTTCGTCGCGAATGTCGATACGAGAAAGAGGGGGAGAATATTCACCGATTAATAAATTGGCGAAGCAAATACTGCAAAGAATTCTAGAAATCAATAAAAATAAAGCAACAAACAATTTTTTTTAATTTGGGTGAAAATCTTTGGCTGTTACAGTAGTGCATCTCCAATGGAGTGGGTTATTAAAGGTACTCTCCTTAGCTAACCAATATCTTGTTTTCCTAGGTACTACTTCACGGGATCGCCGATCACATAGGTTGGGTTACTACCATGGCAACTCATGTGTGTTTCATCCCTATCTCCCTTGATGAATTTTCTATCACAACACGTGATAGCTCTTTAGTAAAGGGATCTGCCAGATTCTTAGCCGACTGGATATAATCCAACGTTGTCACTCTGGAGTTTCTCAAATGTCTCACAACTTTTAATCTCATTCTTATATGTTTGTTAGATTGCATGTTGTCCTTTGAACTCTTGACCTTGGTAATCACTGTCTGATTGTCACAGTTCACAAGGATAGTCGGAACTGGATTTTCAACCACTGGCAAGTCCATCAATAGATATCGAAGCCATCCTGCTTCGATATCGGATGTGTCCAATGCTGTTAATTCTTCTTCCATTGTCGATCTCGTCAGGATTGTTTGCTTGCAAGACTTCCAGGAAACAATACCACCTCCAAGGGTAAAAACATAACCCGTTGTGGCTTTCATCTCATCAGCATCAGAGATCCAATTCGCATAACAATAACCTTCAAGCACTGATGGGATTCTGGTATAGTGAAGTACATAGTTCTCAGTACCTTTCAAATAGCGCATAATTCTTTCAACAACATGCCAATGTACATCACCGGATTGGAAACAAACCAGATCAGTTTGCATACAACAACCATGATGTGAGGCCTTGTAGCGCTCGCTAGGGACATGAGAGAACCAATTACTTGAGAGTATCTCAGTTGATCCTTAGTTGTGCCTGTGAACTTTCAAATCTGCACACTAGGATCATATGGTGTTGGAGAATTTTTATAGTCTGAATATCCAAAGCGACTCAAAATTTTCTCAACATAATGGGATTGCAAAAGTGTAATACCACCCTCATTATCTCTCAATAGCTTGATGTTCAAATTTCAAAATAACATCAGCCACACCAAGGTCCTTCATCTCAAAGTTCTGAGATTAAAAAGACTTAACCTCCTCAATAACTTTAAGGTTGGTCCCAAATATCAGTATGTCATCAACATACAAGCACAATATAACTCCTTCGCCCCCACCATGGTGATAGTATACACATTTGTCAGCATCATTAAAAACCAAATCCGAAGAGGTTAAAGTTGTATTGAACTTCTCATGCCATTGCTTAGGTGCTTGTTTCAGGCCATATAAAGATTTTAGTAACTTACATACGTTTCCTTCCTAACAATCTAGTACAAAGCCATCTGGCTGTTGCATGTAGATTCCCTCGTCTAGCTCTCCGTTCAGGAAAGCCGTCTTAACATCCATTTGGTGGACGAGAAGACCATGCGAGGCCGCTAACGAGAGTAATACTCGTATGGATTGGCCGCTAACGAGGAATAACCCTTTTGTCCACAAGCCTAGCCTTGTACTTTTCAATCGTACCGTCGGGCCTAAGCTTGTTTTTGAACACCCAATTACATCCCAATGGTTTACATCCATAGGGACGTTCAATAATTTCCCATGCCAAAGGCTTTTGCAGTCCTCTGTCTAGATGTAACATCCCAAAATTTTCCAAATTTTGGAACGTTAATAAACAATATAATATTGTTTGACTTGTTTGAATTTTAGGGTAAATGATTTTTTTGAGTTTTTGTTTAAACCTTTACAAAATTTTTAATAAAATTTGGATAATCATTTATCCAGTAATGATTTTTTTTGTTGTGAAGTTTATTCAAAATTCAAAGAATGATTTTCTTTCTCTTGTCTTTTTGAAATTTGGTAGGAACCACAATTAAATATTTTAGAGTGAGAATAAAATGGCTTTCTCAAAATTATTGTGGTCCAAACATCATTCTTGAATTCTTATTTTAAATAGGAGTATATTTGATATTGACATTTAAGAGATATTTAAGTATTTGCAATAATTCAATTAATAAATGAGAGGAGATAATATGACTTCTCCCAAAATAGTATTGGAAATATTTAATAATGCTCATTTGAATACTTGTTTTGGGTATTTATCAAACTCTAAAACTAATTTAGGGAATTTATTAATGCGTATTTGAAAAACAAAATTGGTTGATAAAAACATATTTGTAAAATTGTTCAGAGAGGGAAATATAATTCTTAGACTCTCTATATTTTATTTGACCAAAATGATTTGTATGATTTATTTGTTATTGATTAATCTAGTACACTAGTGTTGTTGCAAATAAAAATAGAAATTATTAGCCTATTCGGCCGAGCCCATATCCTTTTTTCTCTATTTCTCTTCTCTTTTCGTTTTTTGTTGGGCCAGATTTCCACTAAGGCCCATACCACGAGCGAGTCATCTTCCAACTCGCGTCCATACGTGAACATCACGTTTCAGAGTGCCTGTTAGCCATGGCAACTGAAGCTCTTCCTCCCCTTCTCCCATTCACTCCTTTGACCGATTCACTTCGTACTCTGCACGAAAATTGTGGACAAGTTCATGAGGAATTTATTCAGGGAAACAACAACGCATTTTAATGATTTAAATGCCCATAAATTTCTCCATGCACGCCATTAAAATCTTTCCATAAGCTCGCCCCGATCTCCTTCTATGGACCTCCCCTACACCTATAAATAGGACCAGAGGTGCGCCTCGCAGTCCACAACCACCTCCCGAAAAAATCCGTCTCAAATTTTCCCCGTGCTATGAGCAATTGCTTGCCAAATTTGCCCGAGCAGCCGCCAACCTTTGAGGATTTCGTCGCCGATAAGCCGCCCCACCACCTCTCTTTCTCCAGTTCGCAAGAGCTCGTCGACGTGCATCTAATGGATAACTTTTTACCCCTCCCCATGCACCGTAGCGGTGACACTGAGCTCGCGCGCCCCTTCAGAGTTCACCGGAGTCCGCGCCCCGGCCCGCCCACCGCGACGCCGCCGGAGAACGCCGCCACCACCCTCGTCTTCCCCGAGCCACGCCGCACCGCCCTGACCTCTCCGCCGTCGCCGAATCCCTCCGGAGACGCCTCTTCCATCGACCCGAGCCGCCGCCGTCCACGCCAATAAACACCGTGGTGAGCGCCCCTTTTTTTCTTAAAAAAACAAAAACCCAACCGCTGGTCTATTCGGTTTAACCGCGGTGAACGATTATTTATTTATTTATTTAGCGGGTGTTCGCCACTTAAGAGCCATAGCGTCCACTGTTTGCACGATAGCAGGGACCCAAATGTGATAAAATTTGTTTTTCTTTACAGATTAGCCCCTCGTCTTATTTTAGATACTAGAAGAATACCCCACGCGCTGCAGCGGAAATCTCTATAAGAACTCTACAATGGAAATTGAAAAGGTATAAAATGCATGTAAATGAAAGTGGATGACATGGACAAAGGATTGGCTATAATAGTTGGTGAGGTTGATAGCTTGCATGTTGAGATAGAGATCATAAATGCATCTTGGTAGGTTTTTTTGTGGATAACATGGACAAATGATTGGCTACAATAGTGGATGATGTGGATAGCTTGCATGTTGAGATAGACACTATAAATGCATCTTAGTGGGTTTTGCTTTATAAGAGATATAAATATCGTTTTACTCGTAAATCCTTTCTAATAAAAACCAAAGCCCACATTTAAGTTTTGCACTCCTATATCCAGTTGAAGTAGTACTTAAACCTTTTAAAATTTTCAAATTTTAGTTTGATCAAATTCAAATTAAAACTCCCTTTGGCAATAACTTTTTGACCGTAGCTCGGTTCTGACCGATTTCTTTTGCAAAATAAAACACTAGATTCCCCTAGCATTTAGAATCATCACCCACAAAGTTTCACCCAATTTTGTTTTGTTTTGCAAAAACTTTTCTTGGTTATCTTTTAGGGTTTCCGTAAACTTTATTTGCCTTTTCTTTTGAATTGTGTTTGAATGTGTGTACCCTTGTTTTCTTGATTTCGAGAGATTGATAAGAGGGAGATGATTAGAATTGTTGGGATTTCGAGCGCGAATGACTTCATCAAGCTACAAGGCAAGTTACTCTTTTGGTCATACTCCATCTATACCTATATTTTTCGTATGCATTGTAGTCCAGCTTAAATATTATGCATTGGTAGGATTATGTACCTTACTATACTATTATACCCAGTAGTTCATTGAGGTAGGTCCGAACCTTATATTCATTGTCGCCACCATGTTGAATTATACTGCTTTGCTAAGTAGACGTGGATTGGGAAGTGATCCATTATGAGGTATGAGTGATTAAGTTGTAAATAGGACCAAGATAAGTTAATGAACCACCTGGGTGGAATGGTTGGGGGCACCCCGGAGGAACCAGTGGATTTTCCTGAGTGACCTGAAGATGGCCAGTAATCACTACAGAATGCCACCTAGGCTTAAAGGTGTCAATCATATTTTTCATAACTAGAAGCTTACGTGTGCAGCCACAAGATATTATGGGCTCTGGCTTGGTTGATTAGTTGTAATGACTCTTACTAGGTGATGCTACGAATGTAGTTATGAGTAGGTGGGATGGGCACCGCTAGAGTGAGGGAAACTATTCAAAAATACCATATCTCGACCTTCCGGTTCCCATAAAAAATGCAGTGTGATGAACTAAAAACGAGGTGGCCAAGTCTTGTGGGGAAAAGTGCACAAACCTCTTCAGAATGTACAAACTGATCATGATTAGCCGTGTCCCTGGTTACAGACAACTTTGAGTATCTATAAGTGGGAATGTTGACGGATCTCACCATCTCTAATTAATATATTGGGCTTAATAAACCTTGGGAGTAGATAGACTTGGAGATACCAATTCAATCATATTATGAGCTTTGTAGTACTGATATGATACTTTTTGAGTAGAACAAAATTTGCTTTATGTAAACTGAAACTTAGAGCTTTTCCACCAGCCAAATTGCATGTAGAATATAGGTCCGCTATATATTCTTTTGGGAGTAACTTGCCGTACATTCAAAGTACTGACCCATTTTGTGTCGTAACCTTCGGTGTTGTAGGATTGTATACGACGAGTAAGTGATGCGATGTAGGGTTACGATGTCTACACTCAACTTTTCCGTTGGTGTTGATGGGATTCCACTTATGTATTGTTTGTTTCAGTGGTATATTCTAGATGAAAGGCTATAAGGTAACAAATACCATGTATTTACGTTACTTTTTGACATGTGATTCATCATATTTCATGGAGTACTGTGTGTGCTAACATATTGATCCAGGGATAGGACAGAAGAACAGTAGACTTGGTTCTCTTTGGGACCGGTTCATTAGAAGATGGTATTAGAGCACATGTTGACTGTAGGTCGTGACCCTAGAAATTGGAAGCCATTAGGAAATTATACTGATCTAAAAATATTATTTTGGAAAAAAATTCCTTTAGTACTCATCTTTTCTAAGTTTTACCAAACACTCCCTCTTATCCCAAACAAGTTAGACTATACCCATGCCACTTTGACCACTGAGAAGGATTGTGTTATGTCTCTTCGTGAAGGAGAAGATATTGGACAACTCAAGACCATTTCGGAGAATAGATGTTTTAAATGTGAATTAGAAGTATGTAAGTATGGAAGACTCGAAGAATTTGAAGATTCCGAAGATCACAAGATTACTCAAGACCCATAGAAGAACCGGATACATCCAAGACTAAGATGCTTGTGAAGAAGTTAAGGAATATATTACAAAATACCAATAGTATCTAAGCCCACCATGAGAGTTGTGAAATGAACGAAAAAGTGCGAGTAGAGTGCCCGACCATGCGAGCTCATGTGGATGAAGGTACCATAGGAATTGTTTGATTGAATTTATGAGTTTTTCTCGGAGTTTTAGCTATTGATTTAATGATTTGTGTCAGTTTAATTTTTAAATTTAAATTTGTATTTTTAGGATACGTATTCCGTAGGTTTTATTATTAATACAACCTTGAGTGGTGTGAGAAACGGATGATGTTTCAGAAGACCATCACATCGATGAAACTCCTTGTATCAAAGACTTTGAAGAACCAAAGGGAATGAAGACTTTCTGACGAAAACGTAGTAAACGAGTCTATTATGTATGTTAGTTGTTTGATAATTGTTAGTTAGATATCTATCTTCCCTTCTCTCTAAAGATCTATCTCTACTCTGATCAACCTTAAATCCCATCGGTGGACATTTATATTTTGATGAGACCAGCGACCCAGTCAAAATAGAAGAGTGGATTCAAAATATAGAAGGAACAAGAATTGCCCATTTGCAAGGAGAACACAATTGTTGAAGACGGAAGTTCCCTATTATATGGATGCAAGTGTGAGCACAAACTATGTAGGATCATCGCCAGCCAAAAACGTTTTATTAGTTCCGCAGGTGAAGAACCCTTTAAGAGGAGTGAGAAATAAGGAGTATTAGAATACAAGATTCATCTATCTGCATATGAAGTAATGATTTGAGTACGGGATGGATTGGCCCCCATACTGAAGACTCTTATTGTATACTTTTGTATGTTAGATTGGTAAATCAGAGAGACTAAAAAACGTAGTAGAGTGTCGATGCGACAAGATTAAACCATAGAATGGTAAGACACATTACCCTTGTAGAAAGGCATCGTTCCTACCATAGGTCATACGGTGAGTAAGAAACATGAAGATTTTCAAGAAGCTCCATTTGCAAGTTATTTTGACCACCATGATTGTCTTGATAGGTAGTTCTGGAACCTATGTAATTTTAGCAAGACTTGTTCCTCAGAGAGAGGTAGATTCTCATGTGTAGAAGCTTGATGAAGAGATATCATGGAACGAAGAATTTTGGAGACCCCATAAGCATTCTTCTAACGGTGGTAGTTTCTTGACACCCTAGTGTGGTAAATGATCCAAACCATGCCCTGGTCAAGATTCAGAACTGGTGTCTAAAGCCTCGAAACCAAGATATGATTGAGTAACAAAGAGCATATGGAGTTGTGGAAGACATCACTGGTACGAGAAGTGAAGGATAAATCGAAAGCCTTATGATGTTTTGCCATGACCATGGGGAAGTAACCCAAGAATCCGCGACCCTAACCCATTATTTCTAGCCTTTGCAAATCTCGAGGACGAGATTTATTTTAAGGGTGGTAGTTTGTAACATCCCAAAATTTTCCAAAATTTGGAATGTTAATAAATAATATAATATTATTTGACTTGTTTGAATTTTAGGGTAAATGAATTTTTTTAGTTTTTGTTTAAACCTTTACAAAACAATTAATAAAATGTGGATAATAATTTATCCAAAAATGAAATTTTTTCTTGTGAAGTTTATTCAAAATTCAAAGAATGATTTTATTTATCTTGTCTTTTTGAAATTTGGTAGGAACCACAATTAACTATTTTAGAGTGAGAATAATATGACTTTCTCAAATTTATAGTGGTCCAAAAATCATTCTTGAATTCTTATTTTAAATTGGAGTTTATTTGATATTGACATTTATGAGATATTTAAGTATTTCCAATAATTCAATTAATAAATGAGAGGAGATCATATGACTACTCCCAAAATAGTATTGGAAATATTTAATAATGCTCATTTGAATACTTGTTTTGGGTATTTATAAAACTCTAAAACTAATTTAGGGAATTTATTAATGCCTATTTGAAAAAAAATTGGTTGATAAAAACATATTTGTAAAATTGTTTAGAGAGGGAAATATAATTTCCTAGACTCTCTATATTTTAGTTGACCTATTTGATTTGTATGATTTATTTGTTATTGATTAATCTAGTAGTCTAGTGTTGTTGCAAATAAAAATAGAAATTCTAAGCCTATTGGGTCGAGCCCATATCTTTTTTTCTCTATTTCTCTTCTCTTTTCTCTTTCATGTTGGGCTAGATTTCCACTAAGGCCCATACCCTGAGCGAGTCATCTTCCTCCTCGCGTTCCTACGTGAACATATCATTTCACAGTACGTGTTAGCCATGGCCACTGAAGCTTTTCCTCCCCTTCTCCCATTCACTTCTTTGACCGATTCACTTCGTACTCTACACAAAAACTATGGACAAGTTCATGAGGAATCCTTTCAGAGAAACAACAACGCGTTTTAATGTTTTAAATGCCCAGAAATTTCTCTTTGAACGCCATTAAAATCTTTCCATAAGCTCGCCCCTATCTCCTTCGATGGACCTCCCCTGCACCTATAAATAGGACCAGAGGTGCACCTCGTAGTCCTCAGCCACTTCCCGAAAAATCCCTTTCAAATTTTCCCTGTGCTATGAGCAATTGCTCGCCGAAGTTGCCCGAGCCGCCGCCGTTCGTTGATGATTCCGTCGCCGATAAGCCACCCGCCACCTTTCTTTCTCCGGTTCGCAAGATCTCGTCGACGTGCATCTAATGGACAACTTTTTACCCCTCCCCGTGCACACTAGCGGCGACACCGAGCTCGCGCCCCCCTTCGGAGTTTGCCCGGTCCTCCCCACCCCGACGCCGCCGGAGAACACCGCCACCACCCTCCTCTTCCCCGAGCCGCGCCGCACCGCCCTGACCTTGCCGCCATCGCCGAATCCCTACGGAGATGCCTCTTCCATCGACCCGAGCCGCCGCCGTCCACGCCAACAATCACCGTGGTGAGCGCCCCATTTTCTCTTAAAAGAACAAAAACCCAATTGCTGGTCTATTCGGTTTAACCGCGGTGATCCGTTATTTCTTTATTTAGCGGGTGCTCGCCAGTTAAGAGCCAGTAGAAGTAGTACTTAAACCTTTTAATATTTTCAAATTTTAGTTTGATAAAATTCAAATTCAAACTCCCTTTGGCCATAACTTTTTTACCGTAGCTTGGTTCTGACCGATTACTTTTGCGAAATAAAACACTAGATTTCCCCTAGAATTTAGAATAATCACCCACAAAGTTTCACCCAGTTTTGTTCTGTTTTGAAAAAACTTTTCTTGGTTATATTTTAGAGTTTCCGCAAACTTTATTTGCCTTTTCTTTTGAATTGTGTTTGAATGTGTATACCCTTGTTTTCTTGATTGCGATAGATTGATAAGAGGGAGACGAGTAGAATTGTTGGGATTTCGAGCGCGAATGACTTCATCAAGCTACAAGGCAAGTTACTCTTTTGGTCATACTCCATCTATACATAGTTTTCTTATGCATTGTAGTCCAACTTAAATATTATGCAACGGTAGGATTATGTACCTTACTATACTATTACACCCAATAGTTCATTGAGGTAGGTCCGAACCTTATATTCATTGTCGCCACCGTGTAGAATTATACTTCTATGCTAAGTAGACGTGGATTGGGAAGTGATCCATTATGAGGTATGAGTGACTAAGTTGTAATCATGACCAAGATAAGTTAATGAACCACCTGGGTGGAATGGTCGGGGGCACCCTGGAGGAACCAGTGGATTTGCCTGAGTGACCTGGAGATGGCCAGTAATCACTGCGGAATGCCACCCAGGCTTAAAGGGATCAATCATATTTTTCATAACTAGAAGCTTACGTTTCAAGCCACTAGCTATTATGGGCCCTGGCTTGGTTGGTTACTTGTAGTGACTCTTACTAGGTGGTGCTACGAACGTAGTTATGAGTAGGTGGGATGGGCACCGCCAGAGTGAGGGAAACTCTTCTAAAAGACCATGTCTCGACCTTCCGGTTCCCATACAAAATGCAGTGTGATGAACTAAAAAGGAGGTGGTCGAGTCTTGTGGGGGAAAAGTGCACAAACCTCTGTAGAGTGTACAAACTGATCATGATTAGCCGTATCCCCGGTTATAGACAACTTTGAGTATCTAGAAGCGGGAATATTGACGGATATCATCATCTTTAATTAATCAATTGGTCTTAATCAACCTTGGGAGTAGATTGACTTGGAGAAACCAATTCAATCATATTATGAGCTTTGGATATGATACTCTTTGAGTAGGAAATTTTTTGCTTTATGCAAACTGAAACTTAGAGCTTTTCCACCAGCCAAATTGCATGTAGAATATAGGTCCGCTATATATTCTTTTGGGAGTAACTTGCCGTACATTCAAAGTACTGACCCATTTTGTGTCGTAACCTTCGGTGTTGTAGGATTGTATACGACGAGTAAGTGATGCGATGTAGGGTTACGATGTCTACACTCAACTTTGCCGTTGGTGTTGATGGGACTCCACTTTTGTATTGTTTTTTTCCGCGGTGTATTCTATCCCAAAGGCTATAAGGTAAAAAATACCATGTATTGACGTTACTTTTTGACATGTGATTCATGGTATTTCATCGAGTACTGTGTGTGCTAGTATACTGATCCAAGGATAGCACAAAAGCACAATAGACTTGGTTCTTTTTGGGACCGGGTCGTTGCACTAGAAGGGCTTGGCATATGTCTCATGGGAAAAATATGCTCAAAGAATGTAGCATCTTTAGACTCCATAATTGTACCGACCTTCACGTCAGGTACCTCAGATTTCACTACTAGAAATCTATAGCCGGCGCTATTCTTAGGTAGCCTAAATTAACAGAATCCACGGTCTTTGGTCCAAGCTTACGCTTTTTGAGGATCGACACGTTGACTTTCGCCAAGCAGCCCCAAGTACGTAAGTATGAGAGTGTCATGCTTCTCTTCTCCCATTTATCATAGGGAGTGATTTCATTGTCTTTTTCGGAACTTTATTCATGACATGACATGATGTCAATATACCCTCCCCCCACCATGCCTTAGATAAAATCGATGTATCTAACATGGAGGTAACCAAATCTATTAGAGTACGTTTTTTTGTTCGGCAACCCCATTTGACTGAGGTGAATAAGGAGGCGTACTCTCATGAATAATGTTGTGTTCCATACAGAAAGAATCGAACTCATTGGCGAAGTACTCTCCACCACGATCTGGCTGAATTCGTTTAATTTTCTTTTCAAGTTGATTTTCAACTTCTACCTTATAGATTTTAAAGTAGTGTAGTGTCTCATCTTAATATCTGGTGGAATCATCAATGGGTGTCATGATGTGTCTTTTTCCACCTTTAGTCAACACACCATTCATCTCACAAAGACTAGATGTACGAGTTCCAACGGTGCCAAGTGTCTCTCCTCTGCAGGTTTATGGGGCTTGCGAGGTTGCTTTGCTTGCACACACGAATGGCACTTAGAACCTTTGGGTAAAGTGAAACTCGGCATTAAATTTGATTTTACTAGCCGCGTCATACAACTGAAACCAATGTGACAAAGATGTGAATGCCAAACTTATTTTTCATTAAAATTTGAATGAATATTGTTCACGACTTTATTACAAAAATCAGCGAGGGAAAAGCGGAAAAAGCCTCCGCATTCATAAACTTTTCCAACAAATATTCAATATTTCGTAACAACTACTATATTAGACTCAAAGACCAACTTAAACCCTTCTCTACATTGAAGGGAGCCACTAACGAGATTATTTTTGATGGCGGGGACATGATGCACGTTCTTGAGCTGCATGATCCTTCCCGAAGTAAACTTTAGATCGACCGTGCCAACACCAAGAACAGAAGAACTTGCACCATTCCCCATCAGTAAGGATCCGTTCCTTATGACCTGATAAGAAGAAAACAATGAGATGTCAGCACATTGATAGGTCCCCAACGTATCTATAATTTCTGCTTGTTCCATCCTTATATGGGTAATATTGCTATATGTTTTGCTATACTTTCATACCTTTTTCGACATATTTGGACTAACTTACTAACTCAGTGCACCCAGTGCCAGTTTCTATCTGCTGATGTATGTGAATTGCAGGTTTATACCCATATTTACAGTGCCCGAAAAATTCCACAAAAACATATAAAAAATCAGCGTTCCAGAAGACTCCAAACGCCCGAAGGAGAGCCGGAGGGGTGGGGGGGGGAGGCGGCACCAAGAGGCCGACTGGACGGGTGGGACCTCCCCTGGTGCCCCCCTTTGGCCCTATTTTTACCCCCGTGGAGGAAACCCTGATTCCTCAACTCCTTTTTCTAGAAGCGAATATGATCTCCGCCGACATCGCCAACAAGCTTCGGGGGACCAGAATTCCTGTGCCGGCACCCTGCCGGGACGGGGAAGTGCCCCTAGATTCACCTCCATATATGTTGCTTCCTCGCCATGATGATGCAGGAGTCGTTCCTCCTCAGGGCAGAGGTCTTCTAAAGTAGCTATGTGGTTAATTCTCTCTCCCATGATGTGATCTTGATTGTGATCATAGGCTATGTTAATCTAGGGAGATCCCATGATGTTTACCCTTCTTATAGGTATTGGATTTGATGTACTCACGTGTCTTTATCTAGTATAATCTCCGAGACCATGGTCACAACGGTCTATTGGACATATATTAGAAGAATATTTTCATGAGTGATTTCTTCTATTGTGAATTGATTGAAGATTGAGAGTCTCTTGGTGCTTGTCTTTGACTATCCTTGAGGTATATTGTGGTGATTGTGGTACTCTCTTTGGATGGCCGCGGTGACATTGGGAAATCCATAGATGAGAACTACGAACTCTAAGGTGTGCTTTTGTAGCCCTACATAATTCTCGTCATGTCTTGATCACAAAGGAATGATATCCGAGTACGTCTCCATTGCATGTTTTAGTGGAAATATCATATGATTAGACTATGTTAATGTTGTTGGGAGTTTCAACTAGTGAAAGTATGAAGCCTATGACTTGTTTCCCACCATTCTTACACCGTTTGTGCTCATGTTTACAACTCGCTACCTTGATGTAATGTTTATTACATATTTATATTACCTTGCTTTGCCACACCTATAACCCATGTTTTACCATCTCTTTGCTGAACTAGTGCACCTATACAATTTACCATTTTATTAGGTGTGTTGGGGACACAAGAGACTTCTTATTTCTTAATTGCAGGATTACTTGAGAGATACCATATTCAACCTCTAATTCGCTGAGTTTGATAAACCTTAGGTCATCCACTTGAGGGAAATTGTTTTTGTCCTACAAACCTCTGTGCTTTGAGGCCCAACATAGTCTACAAGAATAGAAGCGTGCGTAGAGATAAAGCTATTTCTAGCCCCTTTGTCGGGGAAGTAAGGTAAGAGGCATACACACCCGCGATGAAGCTATTTCTTGTGGGGAGTGAGTTCTTGAAGGTATATCTTTAGATCTTGCAATTAAATCTTTTCGTTTCTTGTTTTTATTTTCACTAGTTAGGCTTATGGAAAACAACGAAAAAATAAGAGAGCTTTATGAGTTCTATATTGAGTTAGGACACGAAGTGTTTGAATAGAAAATCAAAAGCCTATGGAGCTCTATTATTTGCACAACACTCATGATAGTAGCAAAGTTATTAGTATGTCTTCTTTGAATACCTTTGATGCTAATGATATGCAAAGTCATAAGCTTGGGGGTGCTATGTTTTATGAAGATGGTCTTTTTAGCCCCCTAAGTTTTGATGAGAGAATTTATTTTGACAATACTTTGCCTCCTATCTATGATGATTATTGTGATGACACTTATGCTATAAAGAATAAATGTTTGCAAGTGGATCATGATAATAATGATTCATGTGATAGCTATTTTGTTGAGTTTGCTCCCACTACTATTGATGATTTTCCTTATGTGGGGAGTAATAAGTTTTCTATGCTTGTGTGAAAGGATCGATATGGTCAACTAGAGGGGGGGGGTGAATAGGTGACTAACAAATTTAACTTAAATTACCAACTATTAGGGTTAAGAGGATAAATAAGATTCTCTAGATGTGCTATAGATGAATAACCCTATGTGGCAAGCAAGCTAAACTCAAATGCTAGGCAACAACTACAATAGGAAGCCAACAAGCATATGAAGCTAGAACAAGTAAAAGTGCGTAAAGGATAAACCACAAGTGACACAGAGACGCGGAGATTTGGTTAACCGAAGTTCACACTCTTTTGAGGGAGTGCTAATCTCCGTTGGAGCGGTGCTCAATCCTTGAGAGCTCTACCAACAACGTAGCTCACCATATTCTCCGTTCTCGAGTCACCCCAACGGACGAGCCTCGAATCACTAGAGGTTGTTCTTGAAGGCGACCACCACACCTTTACAAACTTCCCGGAGCACACCAAAAGCAAGGAAGCTTACGGGACGGACTACTAGCCTCCTAGGAGCCAAAGCTCCAAGAGTAACAAGTCAATGGTGAAGAAATCTTGACGGGAACGCAAAACGGTTTTGTGGAAGTGTAGATCGGGTGAATCTCCTCCAAATCCCAAACTATTGTAGTGTTTGGTTGGTGGGACAAGGAGGGATCCAAGCTTTGAGGTTTGGCAATGGTGGAGGAGCTTGGGGGAGAGATTAGGGTCCAAGGAGGAAGAAGGGGGAGTATATATACCCCCACCCCAGATCTAGCCGTTGCCCACGAGGGACCCCGGGGACCCGGAGTAAAGACCCCGGGCACCCGGGGTGGTCAGAGGACACCACACCTGACGGGGATAAACCCCGGCAAATCCCATGGTCAAGGACCCTGGGTTAGTCATGAGAGGCACAGGTTGGACGATAGCTCGTCGGCAAACAGGAAGGCACGCTCCTGCTCGATATTATTGATGGGGGAGATGCGATTACAGTGGATGCCAAGGCTGGAGCGCTCAAGGCTAGGGTTACAGATGATATTCGTTGCCCTTTGGCGTCGCCCCTCCTAGCCCTTATATACTGGGCTAGGTCTCGGGGAGTTCATCTACGTTTACAGGTAAGCTTTCCTAACCCTAGCTTGCTCCGTACGGCATGTTTTTGCACCTTCCTTGTGAGTCGCAGACTCCTACGTCGGTGCCAACTAGCGGGCCGAGGTTGTATCTTCATGGGCCTTCTGCCTTCAGGGACACCAGTTAGGCTTATCCGTAGGAGTCGTGGGGTCACCCCCTCGTCAACACCACAGGAGACCGGGCACCCGGGGGTCCAGGACCCCGGGCACCCGGGGTGGTCAGAAAGCTCAAACAGGGGCCCGGGCACCTGTGGTTCCAGGATCCTGGGCACCCGGGGTGGTCAGAGAGGATTGGGACCTCTCCCTTTTGACCCTTGGACCGGACATCGTCGAACCCGCAACAGCCCCTTCTAACCCTAATCATTGTGACCCCTCTTAATAGTGCGTCACTTCCTATGACTCAAAAGTAACTGAAAAATTCTTCCGAGTCCAAAAGAACACCGTCTTTTCCTTTTTGGATAGAGTGGGGTCACTAGCATCCGTAGACACCACTGAGAACCTAATGTCCTGAGATAAATTAGATAGCTGAAATTAGTCCTCGCAAATCGTATTGTGATCAATACCAAAACCGCAATAAGGGGCAATTGCACTTTCAATCTCCCCCTTTTTGGTGCATTGATGACAATACAACTTACACATGGCAAACATAAATATAATGCGATAACGAACATTAAATCCATGACAAGTTATTAATCTATTGATCTCCCCCTTGTTGTGTGCATATTTAAAAATATGTGCCAAAGCCATTCCACACACAAGGAGTATCCCCATAAATTAATACCAAGGGTGCAACATGTGAATGAGAGTGAAGAATAGTAGTTGCACAAACTTGTTCGTGACAAGGAAAAATAATCAATAGTGCAAGGGGTCACAAACTAGAGGTGTGAGAGACAGATAAAACTTAGTGAGATGCAATGAAAAAAACTACATGACAAGCATGTAAACATAAACAAGACAGTCCTCACAAAGATACTAGAAAGCACATCTCACACCAAGGTTCAAACATAAGAAGTACGACATAATAAAACCACACCAAACACAGTCTCAGTCCTACTAGAACACTTCTCCCCCTTTGGCATCAAGACAACAAAAAGGGAAAAGCGCGATGCTATCGGAAGATCTAGACTAGGGGAGGGCCGCTGGCAGCATCATCATCCTCATACTCAAGAACATAGGCCAAACACGGGTTGGTATAGTCTGTCGCCACGCTGTGACGATCCTCAGACCCGGCTGGCTGAGGCTCGCCTGACTCAAGAGTTCTGGCAGCCTTCTGACCACGAAGAACCTTCTTGCGGTAGTTCAGTTCCCGCACCTGACGCTGAGAGGTGGATCGACACATCTTGAAAATATTGTTGAACCCATGGAAGAACATTTTCTTTTCCTTCTTTGAGACAGAAGGAGAAGACATCACCGTGTGAGCAAGATCCGTAGGGTCCACCTCAGGTGCGCCTCAAGAGGAGGAAGCACCGGCAGCAGCTGACGAGGGAGAAGGCTTGGACTTGGGCTTCTTGCTAGTCAACTGAATCAAATCGGGATGGACCTGAGGCTTGAACTTCGTGTTGCGCACAGGCAAAGCAACAGGAAACTGTCGCAAAAGCTTGTCACGGTTTGGATACTTGCGCTCAATCAATGCCTGAATGAATGGAGCAAAAACTTCAGCCTTCTTCTCGAGCACACAAGACCTCATCTCCTCAAACATGAAGTCCAAAACGTCAATCTTGGTCCTCTCATGAGAATAGACCAAGAGATCAATAGCAGTGCCCCAGAACTCATCAGAAGAACCAACCTTGGGAGGCAGAGACACCCGAAAGATCTGACGAAGAGCATGATAAAGAGGAGTCATCCCTGGAGTGCGACCAATAGTGCCCGAGCTGCTATAGGCGAAAGAAAGCGCCTGCTTGGTGCGGTTGTGCTGAACAACGGTGGCATACCCCTCGACAGGCTCAGGGAAGAACTGGTACCCAGTGATAGATGCCAGATCAGACATAGAACCCTTGAGAACCTTGTTGCCCGAGCGCCACGTGAAAGACCGATCAGAATCATTGGAAAAGTACACCGTAGCATAGAACTGGAGAATGAGGTCCTCATTGTAGGACACCGGTTGTAAGACACAAATGGAAGCAGCCCATGTTCTCCAACACACCATGTACCTCGGGGAAGAGCACAGGATCATTGATATACGCAAGATCCAAATCACAGTGTGGAGCAATCTTGACCTTCATAGGCTTGAGAAACTCAGAAAAGGTGTGCTACTGAAACATATTGTGGAACCTCCAATCCACCTCATCACGGGCAGCATCATAGGGATAGATATTACGCAGCTTGCGGTACTCTGGCCTGGGCATCTTGTTCAGATCATCAATAGTATCAATGTTGAACTCATTATCAGGCTCTTCCTCTTCCTCTTCCTCATGAGCACTTGGCTCATTAGCCACATAGACATCTTCCTCAATATCATCACTGCTGGACCCCTCAACAACGGGAGCCTGAACAACTGAGCGCTTTGCACGACCTTGAGGAGCAGAGGAGCTAGTGCCACGTTCCTGACGAACAAACTGACCCTTCCCAGCAACATCGCGATGATTCTTAGCAAGACGATCTCCAGCAGTCCCTCCCGAGTCATCTAACAAAAAGCAATGGATGCAAAGTAAGTGCAAGAGTCCATGAAATAAAAAAATAAAAAGGAAATATGCACACCGGAGCTGCTAATCCTCGGGACCCCGGGTGCCCGGAGTAAATGGCCTGGGTGCCCGGGGTACACATGGCACTTCCAGGTAGAGACCGGATGCTCGGGCTCTGAGGACCGGGTGCCCGGGGTAGCTACAGCGGGCGCTCAGATTCAGATCCAGGGCACCAATCAGCCTCTACAACACATATTACCATCTAAAAGAACTCCTATAATGCGCCTAGTCAAAATGCTCATCTAATCATGCAGTGAAAGAAGCATTTGACCCAAAAAGGATAGAGGGAGGGGAACAAAGTACCGGAAGATCCGGTCATAGCGACGTGGAAGAGCTCCAGAGAAGAAGTCCGGGGGCCCGGAGGGCTCCGGACGGCGAGTGGCGCAGAGGAGAGCAAGGAGGCGACGGCGGTGCACCGTGGGGCGTGGAAAGATTGAAAGGGAAACCCTAACTCCCCACGGCCCCTCACAGGCTATAGCCGCACGCCTAACACTAGGTGCCCGGGGTATGAGACCGGGTGCCCGGTCAGAAGACTGGGTGCCTGGGATGGTCAGGGACTTTCACAGAGACAGGGGAGGTGCAAGAATTTGCTGGAGAGCTTATCTCACTCCCCCTGTTTCTGTGCTCATAAAGTCTCAAACCATGCCTCAAGACTTCCTAGCTATGGGAGCATGATGATAAACATAAAACAGACTCTTGCACAAGATACGAAACTAGTCGTAGGAAATAAAGTTTGGTATATATCGCACACACTAGGTCGTAGGCAATAAAGCACAAAGAACACAAGCACAAACGAAACACAAGAGTCAACAAAACTCGAAAAAGAAACGCACAACACAATGAAGCGGAAAAAGGTGGTGACCCGAGGGTCACCATGTTTGAGTGTATGTGGTCCGGAACCGCGAAGATTTTAACCTTGGGCCCTTCTTGACTACTCATCTTCGAAGCATAAGTACCATCTTAAGTGGCGGATGTGAAATATTTTGATCATTTTATGCACAAGTAGGGTTATGTCGGAATCATTGGGAGAACTCTACTCCCCCTACTTATGTGCCTACATGTAAGCAAGATATAGTAAAGCTAGTGTGTGTATGCTGATACGTCCCAAACGTATCTATAATTTCTGCTTGCTCCATGCATGTTTTGTGTGATATTGCTATGCTTTTGATACACTTTCATATCTTTTTATAACATATTTTGGAACTAACCTATTAATGGTTGCAAGAGTGCACAAGTTCTTGTTTTTGTACTTTATGTGTAGGAATTACTTGGATAAAGGAAAAATCACAAAAAGGAGCCTTGTAGGAGTTGGACTCTAACTCTCCCGAAATCTGTCCCCACCAGACAGGTTTTAAAGATTGCCTCGAAAACGCTAGAAGACGGTGTAACAGCCCAGTTTTCACAAAAATTAAAAAAATTGTTTTCGGCGTGAATTGTTTGATTGTCTGATTTGTTTGCGGTGTTTGCATCCCCGATTTATCGATCGGCGATTATATCCCCCCCCCCTTATCTCGTATCGGACGGAGACCGACCCTTGCCACCCTGACACTCGACCTTTGCGACACCGGGTTTCACCCGATCACCGTCGCGAAAACCGCACGAGACCAGCCGCAGCCAACGGAATGAAAAACCCCGTTTAATAATTAAACGGGATATTTTTATAGCGCGCCGGAAAGTGTTCTCGGAACGGTTCCAACGCAAGGTGAACGCCTCCGGCTCGACGCACCGATCGCGCAGTTCGAAGTTTACCCGAATCGGAGGTACTGCGGACCCCCGGCGGTCAGAAACGTGAGCACCGCGCGCGCGAGATAAAAACCGGGGATGTTTTTGCAAACTGCCAGCCACCGAGGCTATATAAAGACCACCACACTCCCACCCATTTTTAGGGTTTCCCTGAGCCAAATTTTGCAGCCACCCCCCTAACAATGCCCCCAATTCCTCATTTTTGCCCAATTCGTCCTGGACCGTCAGATCCGGAGATCCGACTGCCCCGGAGGCTGCCACGTCACCCCCTGGAGTCTCCTCTCTCCTCCTCTCCCGTGCCATGCCCGTGGAGGCACCTCGCCGCCGCCTCTCGCCTCCGGCCAGCAGGCCACGGCCGCCGGAGCCTCCCCGCCGGCTCCCCTCCTCTGTAGCGCCCCTTCTCCTCCGCCTTTCCCTCTCCTCTTCCTTCCCTCACCTCTCCCTCTCTCTCTCGCAGGTACCCAGCGCCGCCGCCATGACCCGAGCTCGGGTCGAGCTCGAGGCCGCCGCCCCACGGGAGCTCGCCGCGCCGCCCAGATCCGGCAAGGGTCGGGCCGGATCCGGCGACCTCCTCCGATGCCGCGCCTCCCCGGCCGCTCCTCGTTGTCCTTGCGCCGCCGCCGCAGCTCCCGCTCGGGAGGGACGAGCTGCCCGAGCCGCCCGCTCTCTGCCCTAGCTAGGCTGGCCAGGCCCACGTGGCCCCGCGCCAGCGAGGCCCAGCTGGCCACCCCGCGGCCCAGTCCAAGCCAGATCCACCCAGCGGCCAGATGGGCCGAGGCCCAGTGGGTGAGGCTCCACTTTTTTTTTCTCTGTTGAAGCCTGCTGGAAATTTTGCTAAGTCTGGAGTTTTTCAGCTGCTGATTCGATTCCGCGTTGACGATAGCAAGCGATCCGTAGCCCGGATGACTTCGCGCCCAAAAGAAGAATTGTTTAGAATTTCGTGTACTTTAATTCATCTTTTGTGAGCATTTGCATTTGAGCTCATCTTGATTGTGTAATTGTGTGCTGAACAGGGCATCAGGCCGTTAAACTGCTACTTTTTCCTGTTAAGTGCTGCCGTTATTATTTTGTTGCAACTTTGCATGATGATTGTGACTCATCCATGAGACCTATTGCATTGATTCCTTTTGCGTTGCGTTAAGAAATGTTTCTACTTAAGTTTAATGCATTCACATGCCATATTTGCTTGCTGCATCATGTTTATATCTTGCTCCAAAGTAGCTATCCTGATGTTATTGTGCTGCTATTGCTGAAACTGTTATTTTGTTGCAACTTCGGTCGACGAGTGTGTCGCGACCGTTTATCGGAATTGAGTGATTCCAATTGCATTTTGTTAAGAATCATGTATACTTTCATCCCATGTATTGATATGTCATGTTGCTGCAATTTTGCATATAGATTTACCCCTGTTTATACAGCATATGTGCATAACTTGTCTTGCTTATATCTTTTTAACCGTAACTCCGTTTGGAGTGTGCCTTATATGTAACTTGATTAGTTTTTCGTGTACTTTGTGTTTATGCTATGGTTTGCTGTTGTTGACCAACCTAAAATATGGTTTATGGAAGAACAGTACCAAATCCTTTAATCATCGTGCGGCACTTAGTGTTATGCCATGTTTAGGTTGTGCCTCACTTAAATTGACTAGCATAGATAGTTTACTTTGTGCTTCACCTCTTGACATGTTTGTGTGCTATGCCATGCTTGCTTGAGTTGCCATGTTAATAACCGTTGTTTGGTCACCTGTAGCTAAGTAACTTGAACCACCGTAAACGTGCGGTATCGTCGTGTGTGACGAGTACTCCACTTGAATCGTTAGTAACCGTTCTCGACGATAGATCCGTATCGCGCTGCCGTGCCTTGTGTTGTCTCTTTGATCTTGTGTTGCTCCATATTAATAGTGGTGCACCGTTGATTGCTTTCCAGTGTTTACCCTCTTGTGTGCTTCCGCGGGTACCTCTCGGAGACGATGCGAGCTTGCGATCGGCTACACCTTCGGAATCCGACTTATCAACAGGCAAGGACTATACATTACTTATGATCCATTCTATTTCAACCAGCGGTTTGCATGCTAGTCTAGGTTAGCTTCGATGTTTGATCCTACCACATGTTTACAGCCTTTTTCAAACCGATACAGCCATGTCCCCTCCCAGCGAACCTTGTACTGCTATGTTACTTTTGCTCGTTGCTCAGCCCCTGCTTAGTATGCATGCTTAGGATGCTATGATGTTACCCTGTTACTCTTTGGGTTGGGATATCACCTGATTATAATATTATTGTTGATGATATGATTATTATAATGTTGACTATATTCGACGAAGGATGGAAGGTCTAGGCTATCCCGCCCCGACGCTTTGTTCCATTCGAGTCACCTAGGATCCGAGTTCCGGGTATTGGTTTTAAGACTGAGCGTGCCTAACCGCGTGTGGGATTTTATGGGGTCCCCTTTTCTTACCTATCTAGCTTCAAACATTTCTAGTGGTGGCCCAAGCTGATTTACCATTTGAAACTCATGCATATATGTCTGTCGGGTAGCTCCTTACAGATGTCTTTTCAAAACACCCCGGGCCAGCGAAGACATAGCTTCTCTGTTGGTCCAATCTGACCGGCTGAGGACCCGGTCTCATAAGAGAACTAAGCAGTAATCCAAACCCGAGTTATACGGTAGAGTCCGATTCGAGAGCGTGGCCAGCTTTTGAGTTGGGTGTCGACTCATCGGGGGCCACCCGGATTTGTTCGTTGTTAGCTAGAGGGACTTGTCATTTCAGATCTCTTGGAACTAAATCATAAAATGGTTGCCTGTGATGGGTAGCAACTGAGAGAGATGAGCGTGCGTGCGGAGCCTTGTAATGGGCAGTTGGTACACCCCTGCGGGGTTAAATCTTTTCGAGAAGCCGTGTCCACGGTTATGGACGACTTGAGACCTACGTCCTGTTCATAGACAACAACAACTGAGATAATCTTGTTATAAACTTGATCAACGTGTGTGTGTGCCTTGATTGCTTCTTCTTCGTCGGGATGCGAAGAGGAGGACAAGGATAGGATAGGTGTTATGATTGCGTAACTAGTTGATAGCAAGACTTGTTGGAGGCGATTCCTCATCGAATGCTTGGCTTCCTATCTTACTCTCTAGATCGTTAGCCACTTCATACATGCTAGTGCGGCAGCAACCTCACCACTTACCCCTTCCTTACCGTAAACTACTAGTTTTCCTAGAATGACGAGTGATGAAGTCCTTGCTGGGTCAGATGACCACTACAGTTGGATGCTGAGTACTTCTGTACTCATGATACTACCCCAAACTCTTTTCAGGGTTCTTGATCGACAACAGGTATGGTGATCGACGTTTCACGTGGAGACTCGATGACGACTTGTTAGGCGGATCCCAGCGGAGGGCCTGGACCCGTGTGGTTATTGGGATCGATGTTTTTCTATTTGGCACTAGGCATTTGCTTGTAGTCTGTACTCAGACATGTATCTTCCGCTGTTATATTGTATTAGGGCAGTTGTATGTCAATTGTATGAGATGTTGTATCCTGTATCTGTAATGTTGTGATATCATGTTGGAAATCCGGGGCATATGGCTTGGTCATATGTCGCGGTGGGACCGATATGTGCTTCGTCCCCAGATCTGGATGGAAACATCTAGATCTGGAACAGTACCGCACATCGGGCCTTACAGACGGCCTCAAACGGAAAAACTTAAAACTACAAAGTTGTAGGGCATTTTTTTCCGGTGGATTCAGACATAAAATTCGGCCCAATTGGAGTTCGGACGCTTCCAGAAACCCCGAAATACAGAAGAAGTAATCTGGATGACGGGAATCCGAGAGTCTATATAAAGAGAGGAAACCTAGGTCAAAGGGCACCACGAAAATTCCTTCCCCTTGGCAGTCGTCTTGAGGGGGAGATCAATCTCCACAACAGCACCATCTCCAAGGAAGAAGAAGGGGCCAAGGGCCGCTGCCCCCAAGGGCCGTGGGCGCCGCCGCCGCCGTGGCCGCCGCCGTCTCCTTCATCTCCTCCGGGCTGCATCTCTCCATCAACAACTCTCCCTCTCACCATGTCCATGTGTGAGTAGTTCCCCTCGAGGCTAAGGCTTATATCTTGATCTATGTGGTTTCTCTCTCTCCCATGATGTGATCTTTGTTGTGATCATAGGCTATGTTAATTTAGGGTGATCCCATGATATTTCTCGTTCCTCTATGTATTGCATTGATGTACTCAATTGATCTTATCTAGTATAATCTCCGAGACCAAGGTGACAGCGGTCTATTGGACATGGGTTAGAAGAATATTATCATGAGTGATTTCCTATTTTGTGTGTGGATTGAAGATTGAGAGTCTCTTGGTGCTTGTCTTTGACTATCCTTTAGATATGTTGTGGTGATTGTGGTACTCTCTTTTGATGGCCGCGGAGACATTGGGAAATCCATAGATTGAGAACTACGAACTCTGAGGTGTGATTTTGTAGCCCTACACAATTCTCGTCCTCTCTTGACCACAAAGGAATGACCTCCGAGTACGTCTCCATTGCATGTTTTATGGGAAATATCATGTGATTAGACTATGTTAATGTTGTTGGGAGTTGCCACTAGTGAAAGTATGAAGCCTAGGCCTTGTTTCCATCATTGTTACACCGTTTGCACTCACTTTTGTTACTTGTTTCTTTGCTGCACTTTTTATTACAGATTTATATTACTTCGTTTTATCACACCTATCACCCATATTTTACCATCTCTTCGCCGAACTAGTGCACCTATACAACTCCTAGTTGTATTAGGTGTGTTGGGGACACAAGAGACTTCTTGTATCTTAATTTCAGGGTTTCTTGAGAGAGAACATCTTCAACCTCTACTTCCCTGATTTTGATAAACCTTAGGTCATCCACTTGAGGGAAATTGCTGCTGTCCTACAAACCTCTGCGCTTGGAGGCCCAACATAGTCTACAAGAATAGAAGCGTGCGTAGACATCAAGCTATTTTTGGCGCCATTGCCGGGGAAGTAAGTGTTTGAAGGTATATCTATAGATCTTGCAATTAAATCTTTTCGTTTCTTGTTTTTATTTTTCACTAGTTAGGCTTTATGGAAAACAACAAAAATATTATGAGAGAGCTTTATGAGATCAACCTTGAGTTGGGACATGAAGTGTTTGAAGAGAAAATCAAAAAGCCTATGGAGCTTTATTATTTGCATAACACTCATGATAGTAGTAATGTTATTTGCATGTCTTCTTTGAATACTTTTGATACTAATGATATGCAAAGCCATAAGCTTGGGGATGCTACATTTTATGAACATGATCTTTTTAGCCCCCGAAGTTTTGATGAGGAAATTTATTTTGATGATACTTTGCCTCCTATCTATGATGATTATTGTGATGACACTTATGCTATAAAGAATGAATGTATGGAAGTGTATCATGATAAGAATGATTCATGTGATAGCTATTTTGTTGAGTTTGCTCCCACTATTACTAATGACAAGGATTTTACTTATGTGGAGAGTAAAAATGCTTCGACGGTAGATAGAGAAACACAATTTTGCTTCTTGGAAGACCAACTCACTAAGGACCTCCCCAAGAATTGACATGAGACGGATGTGGACTTACGATCCACCTTGTCACCGGCCCAATACGAATCCGAATATCCAACCAACCTGAAGGAAGATCCTTTGGGATACCAAAGTCCAAAGTTTGGGGTATAAACCAAAGATCGAAGGATCCGTTTCACGGCCATATGATGGCTTCCTTTGGGGGCGGATTGAAATCTTGCACACATACACACACTTAACATAATATCCGGCCTAGATGCACAAAGGTAAAGCAAATAACTGATCATAGAGCGGTATACCTTTTGATCCACATCTTTACCATTGGGATTAAGATCAAGTTGTCCATTGGTTGGCATTGGAGTCTTCATAGGCTTGGCATCATCTAACCCGAACCGTTTGAGCATGTCTTGAATATACTTTGCTTGGTTAATAAAAGTCCCTCCTCTCAATTTCTTGACTTGAAATCCGAGGAAGAACTTCAACTCACCCATCATAGACATGGAAAACTCCTTGGTCATAAGATTTTGAAACTCAACATTGCAAGCATGGTTAGTAGACCCAAAGATAATATCATCAACATATATTTGGCATACAAAAAAATATCCGTTTACTCTCTTCGTAAAGAGAGTGGAATCTATTAACCCGATCTCAAACCCCTTCTCGATTAAAAAACATCGTAAGGTGGTCATACCAAGCATGAGGTGCTTGCTTGAGACCATACATGGCCTTATGAAGTTGATAAACATGATTGGGGTGTTCGGGGTCTTCGAAACTGGGACGTTGTTTGACATACACTAACTCACTCAAAGGACCATTTAAAAAAGCACTCTTGACATCCATTTGATACAATTTAAAGTAATGATGGGAGGCATAAGCAAGTAAGATGCGAATGGACTCAAGATGGGCAACGGGGGCAAAGGTTTCACCAAAATAAAAACCTTCAATTTGGGTGAACCCTTGTGCCACTAACCTTGCCTTGTTACGTCTAACTTGACCATGCTCATCTTGGTTGTTCTTGAAATCCCATTTGGTCCCAATGACATTATGATTTCCCTTGGGTCTTGCAACGAGGGTCCAAACTTTATTGCGAGTAAAATTGTTGAGTTCTTCATGCATAGCTTCTACCCAATCCGGGTCATTAAGAGCTTCATCTACCTTGAGGGGCTCAATACAAGAGACAAACGAGTTATGTTCACAAAAGTTTGCCAAACTTTTACGAGTAGTTACCCCTTTTGTGATGCTTCCAAGGATGTTTTGGGTGGAGTGTTGAAGCATTTGAAGTCTCAATGCTGCTTTTTGTCTCTTCTTTTCAAGTTCTTCTTCACATGGTTGAGTTCTTCGTGGAGAAACTCGAACTTGTTTTTGCTTAGTTGGTGGAGAGACAATTTCTTGTACTTGGTCTTGGCCACTTTCTTCACCTTGATCTTGGGCCTCGATGATAGGCTCATCACATTTAGGTTGATCTTGCCCTCGATCTTGCTCGGGAGCTTGAGGGACCTCATCTTGTTCTTGGATAGGTGCTTGCGCTCCCGAAGCATATTGCACTTGTGGTGGAGATGATGACTTCCCTTGAGGGGACTCCTCAAGAGGGGCTCTTACTCCTTCTTTGATTACTTGGACTTGGGGTGTTTCTTGTGGAAGAATGTGGCATATCCCCATGGTCCTTATAACTTGAGAAGGAACCTCATCACCTACAACACTTGGAACAATTTGCTTGGGAGCCGTTATCCTCGTCAAACTCCAAATTTGATGACTCCTAAATACATCCCGTGGATTTATTGAGAACTCGATACGAATGAGAGTTTGATGCATATCCAAAAAATATTCCCTCATATGTTTTAGCCTCAAATTTAGCAAACCGGGTTTTCTTGTTTAGAATGAAACACTTACAACCAAATACTCGGAAGTACTTGACATTTTGCTTCTTCCCGGTTAAGAGTTCATAAGGTGTCTTGTTCTTGAGCTTGCGGAGATATAGCCTATTAGAGGCATGCCACACGGTGTTGATTTGCTTTCCCTCAATGCAAGCACTACAAACATGATCTTTAGCAAAAGAAACATCGCTTAGTCCAACAACGTGATCCCCCTTTATAAGGGATTGTAAATTTCTCATACCAACATGGGCTAGCCTACGGTGACATAGCCACCCCACATCGTCCTTGGGCATTAGGCATGTTTTTAGGTGAGTGCTCTCTTTCGAGAAATCAACCACGTAAAGGTTGCCTTCAACTTGCCCAACAAAGACCACTTTGAGAGTATCCCTTTTAAATACAGACACATGAAATTCACTAAAAAGTGAGTCATAATCGGCACGTGCCAATTGGATAGTGGAAAGTAGATTATAGTGAAGGGATTGGACAAGCATGACATTTTTGAGTGAAGAATCACTCGAGATGACAAACTTTCCCAATCCCAATACCTTGCCCTTGCTATTGTCTCCAAAGGAGATGTCCGAGGATGACTTGAGCGAGTCAACGAAGTCCTTGCCTCCGGTCATATGATTGGTGCAACCACTATCAATCACCCATTGAGTGCCACCGGAGGCATAGTCCTGCGATAATCAAGCTTTGTTTTTAGGTCCCCATTTCTCAATGGGTCCTAGAGAGTTAGCAACAAAGGTCTTAGGAACCCAAATAGTCCATGCATAATCATCATAATTAGTTCCGAAAAATTTAGCAAAAGTATAGCCATCATTCCTTCTCAAAAGGACATAAGATGGGTTGTTCATGCCGACATAATTAGAAGAGGGAACCATCTCTTTTGTGATGGCTTCCTCTCCAACCTTCTCCTTTCCCTTTTCCTTCTCCTTGTGCCCTTCTTGAACAAATGTGATTTGTTGTTGAGGAGGAGTAGCTTGGTGCTTGTTCTTCTTGTTCTTTTTCTTCTTGTGCTTGTCCTTCTTCTTTTGAGAGGGATCATAACTGATTCCCTCCTTGGCTACACATTCCTTTTGATCACTCAAAAGTTCATTCAAGTTCTTTTCACCTTGAATACAAGACATAAGACCTTTCTCAAGTTGATATTTCAACTTCTTGTTCTCAACAAGTAGAGATGCATAATCAATGGAGTTAGAAGCACATGCATCATTAGGAGAGAAAGTAGCAAGAGATTTAAGAGTTGAAGCTTTGAGTTGATTGTAAGCCTCGGTGATAGTTATAAGCTCCACTTTTATGAGCTTGTGGCTCTTTTCAAGGAGTTTATACTCCTCACCGAGTTCACCATGAACAACTTTAAGCTTAGCAATATTATCCAAGAGATCATTCTTAATTTCAAGAGAGAGTTCTAATGCATCATTGACTTTAAGAAAGTCTATCTCATGTGAAGTGACGGTTTCCTCAAGTGAGGCCCTCACGGTTTCGACTTCATGGAGATTTTTCTCAAGGAGGTCATTTCTCTCCTTTTCCTCGATTGGGAGGATTTCCACATTATCGATGTAGCCATCACGTTCGGTGAGTTACTTCATCATGTTGAGGAAACGAGCAAGGGATTCTCCTTTAAGTGTCTTCATGAAGGCTAATGAGGCTTCCTCACTATAATCGACACCATCATCTTCACACTCATCCTCCAAATCTTCTTGCAAAAATTTGGGAGCGGGAGATGATGGTGTAGGGATAGAAGACTTTGATATTCCCTCCTTAGCCATGAGGCACTGGTGGGAGTTGGGCTTGTTCTCGTTGGGGGAGTCGAAGAGGCTTGATGAGGTGGAGGAGGACTTGGATTGCATGGCAATTGCGGCCATGCCTTTGTTCTCATCATTAGCATCTTCATCATCCCCGGATAAGTACTCTTCATGAACAAAGTCCTTGTCTCCACGCCTCTTGGAAAACTTGTTGAAGCTCTTCTTCTTGAACACAAGCTTCTCGAATTTGTCTTGTCTTCTCTCATATGGACAATCCGCAACAAAGTGTTTTGGACTATCACAATTGTAGCACTTTCTTATTCCAAAGGATTTTCCCTTGAAGTTTCTTCCTTTGGTAGCCATGGTGCCCGTATAATTCTTGACCAAAAGGGCCAAGTCTTCTTCAAATTCATTTGCCGGGCACGAGCCAACATCTTCATCTTCGCAATATTCTTCCACTTCTTCCACCTCCACAATCTTGGAGGGGGAATCCGTCTTATTGGCCTTCAAAGCAAGGTTTTTTGTGCTATTTATCCCTTGAACAAGATCAAGGGTTTTCTTGGACTTAGCTTTCAACAACGAGTTGGTAGTGAAGGATGACACAATTTGATTTGGAGTCAATTGATCAAAATCCATGCTTTGATGAATCATTGTGACCATGGTGTCATCTGTTAGAATCATGGCCCACATGAACTTGTCCTTGATAATGTTGTCATCCGCCCATGTGCATCCATAGTTCCTCAAATCCAACATGATGGACATGAGTCTCCAGAACACTTGATCCGTAGACTCATCATCCTTCCTTACGAACATGTTAACCTCAGTCTTGAGAAGCGACATATGAGATCTTTGCACACTAACTTCTCCTTCAAAAATTTCTCGGAGAGTATCCCAAATTTCTTTGGCCGTCTTCAATAAATCAATGGAGTCTTGGTAATCATCAGGCGCGGCCCGCCGAAGCATATCACAGACAGTATCATTGAGTTGCTCATCAACTTCTTCTCTCGAAGATAGACTTGATGGGTCTTCAGGATGATGACCTCTCAGAATGATCCACCACAATTGGGTGGATACGCTTCGAATGTGTGACTCCATGGCTAGTTTCCATTTACCAAACGTGTCAGGATTCAAACGGGGGGGGGGGAGGTCCCTAATATGATTAATATGCGGCATAGGAATATGAGGACGAGCATATCAACGAGTAGCAGCATTGTAAGACGGTGAAATGTTGGTTGAGGGAGGTTTGGGTGTCTCCTTTACTCCATCAACATCCAAAGTGGTGTTTGGAAAAAATGTTGATGAGGTAGAGGGAGTTTGTGAGAATGAAGCAAATTTCTTGTCAACTTCTTTTCCTACCAAGTCTTTGATCGAAATTTCGATGGAGCTTTCGAAGGACTCCATGAATTTAGCAAATTCGGTCAAAGTGAGCGAGTTGGAGGCGCTAGAGCTAGCTCCTCCACTCTCTTGGATAGGTATGGTATTTTGTGGCATTGGTGGGGTGGATGGGTTAGCAACGGGTGCTCCAAGTGCACCAAGTTCTTCTCCATCCACGGGAAGGTTTTCACCTTGATTCCCTAAGCCGGCCATATCCTCTTAGGCGGTAAAGCCCTTAATAAGAGCCCTAGCTCTGATACCAATTGAAAGGATCGATATGGTCAACTAGAGGGGGGGGGGGTGAATAGGTGACTAACAAATTCAACTTAAATTACCAACTTTTAGGGTTAAGCGGATAAATAAGATTCTCTAGATGTGCTCTAGATGAATAACCCTATGTGACAAGCAAGCTAAACTCAAATGCTAGGCAACAACTACAATAGCAAGCCAACAAGCATATGAAGCTAGAAGAAATAAAGGTACGGAAAGGATAAACCACAAGTGACATGGAGACACAAAGATTTGGTTGACTGAAGTTCACACTCTTTTGAGGGAGTGCTAATCTCCGTTGGAGCGGTGCTCAATCCTTGAGAGCTCTACCAACAACGTAGCTCACCGTATTCTCCGTTCTCGAGTCACCCCCAACGGATGAGCCTAGAATCACTAGAGTTGGTCTTGAAGGTGACCACCACACCTTTACAAACTTCAAGGAGCACACCACAAGCAAGGAAGTTTTCGGGATGGACACCTAGACGCCTAGGAGCCAAAGCTCCAAGAGTAACAAGTCAACGGTGAACGAATCTTGAGGGGAACGCAAAACGGTTTGGTGGAAGTGTAGATTGGGTGAATGTACAAATCCCAAAGTATTGGAGTGTTTGGTTGGTGGGAAAAGGAGGGATCCAAGCTTTGAGGTTTGGCAATGGTGGAGGAGCTTGGGGGAGAGATTAGGGTCCAAGGAGGAAGAAGGGGGAGTATATATACCGCCCACCCCAGATCTAGTAATTGCCCACAAGGGACCCCAGGCACCCGGAGTAAAGACCCTGGGCACCCGGGGTGGTGAGAGGCCACCACACCATAGGAGACCAGGCACCTGGGGGTCTAGGACCCCGGGCACCCGGGGTAGTCAGGGAGACAAACCAAAGGCCCGGGCACCCGGGGGTCCAGGACCCCGGGAACCAGGGGTGGTCAGAAAGCTCAAACAGGGGCCCGGGCACCTGGGATTCCAAGACCCAGGGCACCCGGGGTGGTCAGAGAGGATTGGGACCTCTCCCTTCTGAACCTTGGACCGAACATCATCGAACCCGCAGCAACCCCTTCTAACCTAATAACCGTGACCCCTCTTAATAGTGCGACACTTCCTATGATTCAAAAGTAACCGAAAAAATCTTTCGAGTCCAAAAGAACACCGTCTTTTCCTTTTTGGACAGAGTGGGGTCACCAGCATCCGTAGACGCCACCGAGAACCTAATGTCCTGAGATAAACTAGATAGCTGACATTAGTCCTCACAAATTGTATTGTGATCAATACCAAAACCGCAATCAGGGGCAATTGCACTTTCATTGTGGATCATGATAAGAAAGTTTTATGTGATACTGGTATTGTTGAGTTTATTCATGATCCCACTGAAAATTATGATAGGGGAACATATGCTTATAGATATCTCAATAATATCAAGTTCCCTCTTTTTGTGTTGAAGGTTTTGAAGTTGCACTTGTTTTGCCTTCCTATGCTTATTGTTTTGTGCTTCAATGAATTATTTCATTGAAATATTCCTATGCATAGGAAGCATGTTAGACTTAAATGTGTTTGGTATTTGCTTCTTGATGCTCTCTTTTGTTCTTCAACTCTTATTCCTACGGGAGCATCATTAAAATCTTCAGGCTATCTTTGTGGCTATAAAGAAAGAGCTCTTGGGAGACAACCCTTGTTATCTTTACTTTGAGTTTTTACTTTCATTTTTAGTGGTCTTGATGTGTGTTACTACTGTAGGAACATCATTGTATCTTTATTTTCAAGCTTTGTGCCAAGTTTAGCCTCGGATTGCAAGAAAAATCAAAAGTTGTGACATGCTGTCCGAAAAACAGATTATGTCTGCTTGACGAAAAAATTAGCCTAAAATCACCAGATCATCATTTTGATCTGATATTTGACAGTATGCTATATACAATTGAATTTCGACGGTCTGTTATGAGTATTTTGATTTGAGTAGCAGAAGTGCCCCTAAAAAATTATCAACTACCTCCTGGTCTATTTATCACAGATTCTGCCACGTTTTGCCTCTTCTCCATTTTGCAAATCTTAAGCTTGCTGTTTCTTTGCAAAAAATTTTGGCAATCTTGAGAAACAGTAGATATTCTCGAAGATCTTTATTTCCAGTAGAGGAAAATTATTTATTTATGGGTACTAACCACTCTAATCAGCTTATGATGAGTTTTGTATGAAGGGAGTTTTCAAGTATGCGAAGGAAGATGATGAAAGAAGAATTGGGAGTGTCAAAAGCTCAAGCTTGGGGATGCCTCCATGCACCCTCACGAAATATCCAAGGAGACTTAAGCTTCTAAGCTTAGGGATTCCCCCGTGCATCCCCTTCTCTATCATCAATCATCAAGTTCGTCCTTCTCCATGCTATATTTTTATCACCTCATGTATTATGTGCTATGCTTGGAGCGTCTCGCTCTTTAATTTTTAGTTTGTTTTAGTTTTTCTTGATATTCATAACAAGTTGGACCCTAGACTTGATTGATTGGGAGAGAAACACGCTCCACTTCTGTCGGGACCCGGGGTTAGCGTATGTAATTCCAGTCACGATGCAATCACATGGAGAGCCGAGAACCGTACCCACTTGTCTAAGCAGACAAGGCCAAGCACAGAACGTTCTCGGTAAGCATCGAACGTGAGGGGCATCCCATCCAGGGCGGATGATCAACTGAGATGGGTCCTCATCGTCCGCTCACAAGTCTAAATGCTTATGGGTGGTGAATCCCATACTCATAGATAAGTCGCCTCAACCATGTTATCGATTGAATCCTAACTCTTACATAGACTTACTCCAGCCCGATCACTTAGTCGGGGTCTAGGGCGGGCTCGATCATACATCAAAGTGTGCATGTGACGGAGTCACGAACAATCGCATCGCGATGCCCCAAGCTGCGCACATCTAAGGGCCACTTGGTGTATAAAAGACCGCCAGCCAGATCACAACTAAGGTCTTGAAAACCCATACTAAGACATGCATGTTATAAACATACACGCAGCACACATGCCTAGTATGAACAGCAGGTATCATCACATAACTGTACAAAGTACTTCTTTATTTACTTACACATAGAGCATACAAAGATCACATGTATATGATCAACATTACATAATACAACGGAAGAAAATTAGGTCTGAGTATAGACAAGTTTAACAAATGGCTTAGAGAAGCCTTGTACGACAAACATGGCCTTCCACGAGGGACCAGACAGCTGTCTGGAACTATACTACCAAGGTCAACGTCGAGCTTCACGAAGGTGACTCCATCGGGGTCTGGGTTCTCATCTAAAACATAGAATAAGCAAACGTGCGCACAAAGTCGTACTCAGCAAGACTTACATCAGATCTATACTACTCATGCTCAAGTATCAAGGTAAAGGAGGTGGGGTTCAACATGCAGAAGTGCCAGCTTTGACTTGGCTAGTCCTGTACTACGAGTACCAGACTTGAGGTAAGAAGCGTACACGAGTCCACTACCAAGTCTCCAACGAATACACCACTATGGTTACTTCCTCGACTTCCCCCACGAGGAAGAACACCATAGCACTCACGCTTATCTTGCGAGTATTAGAAGTATCCATTCAAGTTGTCTAATAATCAGGTACAGGTTCCAAGTAGTCCTTAACCGCGGACGCAGCTATTCGAATAGTTTTGTTAACCTTGCAAGGGTGAAATCTACACACACATGACCATCGGTTACCGCCTTTTGCTCGCCACCGTTCAAGGGGTGACAGCGAGGATGTTCACCACGACACTTCGCTCACAACCGGTCTATTCCAGGAGTCGACTATCTGAGTTGGCTCCGCTCGAGAGCCCGACCGGATCAACGAAACGGACTCAAACAATGTAAGTGACCGAGACGCCACCTCTGGCAGATGGTTTTCCTGCCTCACAGGTGCACCCACATATCTATATGATGCAACCATTTCCTTCGATCTTTTTCTATGGACATGTCAAATGGAAAGCCCGAACTAAGGTGACTCCTGGACGTCGACACAGATCAAGGTACTAGGCCGAGAGGGGTCAGTGAGCCCAATGTGTGGTTGTACTCTTTGTCTTGGATTACCATGCAAGCACTCGGTGCTTAAGGCGGTGTTCAACGAGACAACCCACTATGTACTCCTACACAGCCTCTCATCGATCACCTTTGCTTAGGGTGGATTCACCAACACAGTTTCACTTTCATCAACACCATGTTCACTATCCTCCCGACTCACATCAAAAGCAACCTCATTGTACCACTAAGCATGCAATAAGCATTACCAGTTGCAGGGGCTACATGACATCAAACAACTCCTATGTCAGCTAGGATTGTGGTTTGCTTACTACTGTGACAAGATGATAGGTCATGCATCGGATATGGGTTCAACTATGCGGTAGAATCGATACAAGGTGATTTCCTAAACATGCATAAGCGAGACTGAGAGGGAATTGGGATTTTATAGACATGATCAATGGGGTTTTGCTTGCCTTGCTGACGATACACGAGTTTACCGGTCTTCTGCTTCGGGGGTGAAGTCCACCTCGGAAAAGCTGCTACCGAAAGCAATCATCAACAAAGGGGTACGGAAAAGTACAATGCACAAACACATGTTCAATTGTATAATGTGTTGTTCATGGTTGCATTGTGTGGACAATTACATTTAAAAGAAGTGGGTTGCAAAGATATTTGCAAATTCACTCCAAATTTGAATTTGAAAAGAATGCAAATATGAATTTGTCACTGTTCACCCATTTTAAAATGGTCAAACATAGAAACAAAGTGCATATTCTTAATCCTTGCATTTTTCTGATAATTTTTCATATATTATATGTTTAATTTGGAGTTAATAGGAATTAGTTATGAATATCTAAAGTTTATTGCATTTTCTGATTTTTCTGTAAATTATTCTAATTTGGAAAAATCCTTTAATGCGTCATGACTGCGTCACAGTGACGTCAGGGGGGGTCTGACTGCTGGGGCCCCCATGTCAGTGAGAGAGGGAATTAATCCCTCTCTGTTTTAGTTAGCAGAGGGGTTAGGGGGTTTGGGGCCCCACTGTCAGTGGCTGTGGGGGGTCATTAGCAGGGTCAAATAGCGCTAAATAAACCGCCCATCTGCGTTTAGCCGGCGGCGACCTCAGCGCACGGCGGCGCGACACGCAGACGGCGGCGCAGTGCGCCATCTGTAGCGCTGAGTGCACCGGGATGAAGCCCGCGCACTCGCGCACCACACAGACGAGGCTGGCGTCGACGGGAAGCAAGGGAGCCTCGCCGGCGTTGAGCCCGGGCGGCGGCTGGGCTCGGGTCCGGTGGAAAAGGACGACGGGGTCACGGGGAGGTGCACGGAGAGGCTGGAAGGAAGGGGAGGCTCACCCTGAGCACGAAGCGGAGCTCGGCGTGGCCGGGGAGAGGCTGGCGTGGAGGAATTCTTCGCCGGAATAAATGGCGGCCGGCGGTGAGGAATCGAGGACGGCGTCTGCTCCAGGGGCCCTGAGGCTCGATTGGATCCGCGGGAAGACGAAGACGGCGGTGCCAGTGCTTCTGGACACGGTGGCTAGGCTTCTCGACGTCGATGGCCACGCTGGTGTGGCGGCGTGCTCCGGCGTGAGCTTCGGGCGTCGACGAGAATGGCGATGCAGGGGCGGGAGAGCACCAGAGAGGAGGGGGAAAGGGTGGGCGGCTTCCAAGCGTCGTCGTGGCGAAGAGAGGGAGCCCGGGGAGAGATTTAGACGGCCTGGCCGTCGTGGTGGCGTCGGCGCTCGCCACCGAGCTGCTTGGCAGCGCGGGGAAGAAGACGACAAGCTCAGGTGGGCTTGGGCTGGGGAAAGTTTAAGTTGGGCCCGAGGCCATAAGGGGTCGGCTGGCTTTTATTTTTCTATTCTCTATGTTTTCTTTTTCTTTGATCTGTTTTGCTCCAAACAAAAATAGCAGAGCATTTTTATTAAATGCCCAAACATTTTTATAAATCCTAGGTGACCAGTAGCAAGTCACTTGTAGAATTTGAGCATTTTTGAAATCCAAATAATTTGAATTTCAATTCAGATAGGGTATTTAATTAAATTCCAAGCCCTATTTGGAATATTTGAAAAATCTTGGTGCATGCAGTGGGACCCACTTCACTTTATATGTGATCATGCATATTTATAAGACTTTTCAAAAATACCAGAGGAATTTTTGGAAGAAATTTTTGTGTGGCCATTTAATTAAATTCTTTAGGGCTTTTATTTTTCCCAATTTTGAATTTCTTTTGAAAATTTCACATGTTGCAAAGGGGCACTCAAACCCTAGCACTTACCCTAGTTGGGGTTCTGACAACTTGCCCCCACTCAAAAGAATCTCGTCCCGAGATTCAGAAGTCGTTGGGAGGAAGGTGGGGTACTCGACACGGAGGCGGTCTTCTCTTTCCCATGTTGCTTCTTGCTCGGAGTGATGTGACCATTGCACTTTCAGAAACCTGATCTTCTGACGACGAGTGACACGCTCTGCGGAATCAAGAATACGAACAGGGTAATCTTGATAAGAAAGGTCATCTTGGAGATCAAGCGTTTCATGGTCGACTTCGCGGATGGGGTCCTTGAAGCAACGCCTGAGTTGTGACACATGTAATACATCATGTACTCGGGAAAGGTGCGGAGGTAGTTCAAGTTGGTAGGAAACTTCTCCACGTTTAGCAATAATGCGGAAAGGTCCGATGTAACGTGGGGCCAACTTGCCTTTGATACCGAATCTTTGGGTTCCCTTCAGAGGAGTAACCCGAAGGTAAGCCTTCTCATCCAGATTGTAGCTTTCTTGCCTATGATGACGATCATAGTATCTTTTCTGACGAGACTGAGCGGCTTTCAAACAATCACGAACAATGCAAACTTGCTCTTCTTCTTCCTTGATCATGTCCGTTCCAAAGAGTTGTCTTTCACCAGTTTCTGACCAGTTTAGGGGTGTTCGACATCGTCGTCCATAGAGGAGTTCAAAAGGAGCCATGTTCAGACTAGATTGGAAAATGTTGTTATAAGCAAATTCGGAAAATGGAAGAGATTTCTCCCAATTCTTTCCGAATGAGATAACACAAGCTCTGAGCATGTCTTCCAAGATTTGATTAACCCTTTCAACTTGACCGCTAGACTGAGGATGGAAAGCTGTACTAAAGGAGAGATGAGTTCCCATAGCATTCTGAAAGCTTCCCCAAAATCTAGAGGTGAAAAGGCTACCTCGATCAGAATTGATTTCCAAAGGAACACCGTGAAGATACACAATTCTAGAGACATACAAGTCCGCCAACTGACTAGCAGTTATAGACTCGCGAACTGGAAGGAAGTGAGCAACTTTGGAAAATCTATCAATGACCACGAAGATGGCATCATTTCCTTTCTGGGTTTTTGGGAAGCCGGTGATGAAGTCCATACCGACTTTGTCCCATTTCCACTCGGGAATAGGAAAAGGTTGAAGTGTGCCAGCAGGTCTTTGGTGTTCTGCATTAATGCGATGACAAACATCACATTCAGCAACAAATCGAGCAATGTCTCTCTTCATCCTGGTCCACCAAAATCTCTGGCGTAGATCTCGGTACATTTTTGTGCTACCAGGATGAATCGAGAGGGGTGTGTCATGGGATTCTTTGAGGATGATTTGCCTTAGATCTCTACTCTTAGGTACTACCAAACGATTTTAAAAGAATACCGTTCCTTTACTATCTGTGGAGAAACATTTAGCAACTCCGCTAGCAACGTTCTCCTTGATCCGGCGAACACCTCGTGCACGCCGTTGGGCAACTATGATTTGATCCTCAAGGGTTGGTTTCGCCACCAAGTTGAAAAGAGATCCACGAGGAACAATCTCGAGATTAAGCTTTCTAAATTCCTCATGAAGAAGTGGTTGATACTGTTGTAACATGAGGTTGTTACAATACGACTTACGACTTAGTGCATCAGCCATGACATTGGCTTTGCCTGGGGTGTAAGAAATTCCTAAGTCATAATCTTTTATCAACTCTATCGAGCGTCTTTGCCTGAGGTTAAGATCTGGCTGGGTGAATATGTATTTCAGGCTTTGGTGGTCGGAATAGATCTCACAGCGATTACCAAGGAGGTAATGTCGCCAAGTCTTCAAGGCATGAACTACGGCAGCGAGTTCAAGATCATGGGTAGGATAGTTCTCTTCATGTGGCCGCAACTGGCCTGAAGCATAGGCTACCACATGTCTATCTTGCATAAGTATGCATCCTAACCCTTGCCGTGAAGCATCACAATAGATCTCGAAATCCTTTTTGGTGTCTGGAGGTGCAAGTACAGGTGTAGAAGTCAATCTTCTTTTTAGCTCTTGAAAGCTTTCCTCGCACTTGGGAGTCCATAGGAATTTCTTATCTTTCTTGAGGAGTTTAGTTAGAGGCTTTGCAACTTTAGAAAAGTTCTCGACGAAGCGGTGACAATAGCTTGCTAAGCCAAGAAAACTCCTAACTTGCTTAACCGATTCAGGTGGAGTCCAGTCAAGGACGACCTGAACTCTCTCGGGATTGACAGCAATGCCTTTCGCAGAAATCACGTGGCCTAAGTAGGTCACTTCTAGTAACAAGAATTCACACTTGGAGAACTTGGCATAAAGGCGATGCTCTCTAAGTTTCATCAATACCAACCTAAGATGTTCTGCGTGCTCTTCTTCGTTCTTCGAGTAAATGAGAATATCATCAAGATAAACTAAAAAAAATGTATCTAGGTACTCCATGAAGATCGAATTCATCAAGCGCGAGAATGTGGCGGGGGCATTGGTTAAAGCGAAGGACATGACAGTGTACTCGTAACGACCGTAACGAGTAGTGAAAGCCGTTTTGGGAATGTCCTTGTTTCTGATTTTGATTTGATGATAACCTAATCACAAATCCATCTTGGAGAAGACAGAGGATCCAGAAAGTTGATCATAAAGATCATTGATCCTGGGCAATGGGTACTTGTTCTTTACCGTCGCTAGATTTAGCGGGCGATAGTCTACGCACATCCTTTCTGTTCCATCTTTCTTCGTTACGAACAGAACGGGGCAACCCCATGGCGATGAGCTAGGGAGGATGAAGCCTTTTGCCAACGAAGCATCAAGTTGGGTTTTTAGCTCAGCTAACTCATGTGGGGCCATTCTATATGGGCGTCTGGAAATTGGGGCTGTTCCTGGTATAAGATCCACTATGAACTCTACACATCTGTCAGGGGCATCCCTAGCAGCTCTTCGGGAAAGACATCCGGGAAGTCACGAACCACCGAAACATCTTCAAGGTCAGGAAGGGGAAGCACATTCAAAGTATGCATCTGGATTCTAGAACTGGGTGAGGTGTAGTCAATGGTCTGGCCTGAAGGATGGGTAAGTTTAACTGATTTGGCTTTACAATCAAGGAAAGCATTCTGCCTCGATAACCAATCCATTCCTAGGATGACATCAATGTCCGAAGACTTGAGGGCTATACGTGAAGCAAGGAATACTAAACCCTCAATTGCAATTTGATTGCCATGGCTTACTCTATTAGTTTGCCACTTTGAACCAGAGTTTGAATGATCATTGGAGAAAACATTTCTTCAAAAGGAAATTCATGACGAAGTGCATAACTCTCCGACATGAATGAATGAGAAGCTCCTGGATCGAAAAGAACGGAAGCGGGGACATGATTGACTGGGAGTGTACCAAGAATGACGTCAGAAGCAGTAGTGGTTTCTTCTACGGAGATTTGGTTCACACAAACACTACTAGTGTTCTTCGTTACGAACAGAACGGGGCAACCCCATGGCTATGAGCTAGGGCGGATGAAGCCTTTTGCCAACGAAGCATCAAGTTGGGTTTTTAGCTCAGCTAACTCATGTGGGGACATTCTATATGGGCGTCTGGAAATTGGGACTGTTCCTGGTATAAGATCCACTATGAACTCTACACATCTGTCAGGGGGCATCCCTGGCAGCTCTTCGGGAAAGACATCCGGGAAGTCACGAACCACCGAAACATCTTCAAGGTCAGGAAGGGGAAGCACATTCAAAGTATGCATCTGGATTCTAGAACTGGGTGAGGTGTAGTCAATGGTCTGGCTTGAAAGATGGGTAAGTTTAACTGATTTGGCTTTACAATCAAGGAAAGCATTCTGCCTCGATAACCAATCCATTCCTAGGATGACATCAATGTCCGAAGACTTGAGGGCTATAAGTGAAGCAAGGAATACTAAACCCTCAATTGCAATTTGATTGCCATGGCTTACTCTATTAGTTTGCCACTTTGAACCAGGAGTTTGAATGATCATTGGAGAAAACATTTATTCAAAAGGAAATTCATGACGAAGTGCATAACTCTCCGAAATGAATGAATGAGAAGCTCCTGGATCGAAAAGAACGGAAGCGGGGACATGATTGACTGGGAGTGTACCAAGAATGACGTCAGAAGCAGTAGTGGTTTCTTCTACGGAGATTTGGTTCACACAAACACTACTAGTGGATGAAGGCTTTGCTGGAAAGGCTTTTGTGGTTGATTTCTTTGGAGGCTTGGGTCGAGAATGACGTGGTGCCATCAAGACCTGAGGGCATTGCCGATAGTAATGGCCTGGAAGACTACACTTAAAGTGTACCCTGTCTGAATTGCTGGAAGTGGGATTACTTGGCTGCACACCATCATTCCGGGGTGGAATAATGTGTTGGGGTGGATGGCATATATTGGAGGTTGGTCTCTGTAGAAAGTTTTGAGGTATGGCTCTGGTTGGAATCGAAATTCGGCGTTTCTGAGGGGCTGAACTTGCTGACGGAGCAAGCTCAAGAGCATGCTTGCGAGACTCTTCGAACACTTCATTGCCATGCTCAGCTCTGAAGGATCTGTTGACTAAATCCTCAAAGGTGGAAAATTCAATGAGGTTGAGATCATGACGAAGGATGGGGCTAAGTCCCTTACGGAACCTTGCCTGCTTTCTGGCATCGGTGGTGATCTCATCTTGGGCATAACGAGCAAGACGGTTGAACTCTCTCACATACTCATGAATGGACATCTCTCCTTGAGTCAGATTGCATAACTCTTCCTTCTTGAGCTCCATCAACTCATCCAGAATGTGGTACCCTCAAAAGGCAACACAGAACTCCTGCCAAGTCACTACGTGACCATCTGGCTGCATTGCAACATAGTTCTCCCACCATTGAAGAGCAGCACCTTCCAGGAAGTATACCGCGAAAATAACTCGGTCATCGGGAGAAACATGTGCAGTATCAAGCTTACGCTCGATGGAACGGAGCCAATCATCAGCTTCAAGGGGTTCAGAAGAACATCGGAATACCGGTGGCTTGAGGAGGATGAAATCCTGAATGCTGACAACCACATTACGTTGACAAGCGGTATTCTGCTCGATGAGCTCCAGAAGGCGTGTTTGATCACGTCGATTCTTCTCAGCTTCCATCATGATTTCCGCCGCAGAAGGCGGTGGTAGAGGTTCATCATCATTTCGATTCCGAACACGGTCTCGATTCCGACGAACAGCACTACGAGTTCCACCTGACATCCTGTGCGATAAAAATCAACAATCAGAACAGGTTGTATGATGGAATCATAGACAAGAAGGACATGAAGAAGACGGAAAATATTTTAGTGCGAAGGCAATGATCCACAGAAACTCGGAAAAATTCCGGCAGCATAACGGCTACACCGGGATGGAAAACAAGATAACCTCGAGGAGATTGAACAGAACTTCCTCAAGGAACTCAAAACACGAAGACTCTGGACGACCACAACTGTCCTACGGCTACAAGGAGGCAAACAACGAGATGTTCTAGTAAAGACATAGATGAGCCTAGTCCTATCATCCCGTAGAAAAAGTAAGGGTGACCTAGAACTCAGATCGATGAGGTTAAGGATAAAAAGAAGCCTTACGTTGTTCCCTTATACCCAGAGTAACTATATAACTATAGAATGCTAGACTCGACTTCGACCAAGGGTTGAATAATCCTACAGACAGTCCTGCTCTGATACCAAGTCTGTCGGGACCCGGGGTTAGCGTATGTAATTCCAGTCATGATGCAATCACATGGAGAGACGAGAACCGTACCCACTTGTCTAAGCAGACAAGGCCAAGCACATAACGTTCTCGGTAAGCATCGAACGTGAGGGGCATCCCATCCAGGATGGATGATCAACTGAGATGGGTCCTCATCGTCCGCTCACAAGTCTAAATGCTTATGGGTGGTGAAGCCCATACTCATAGACAAGTCGCCTCAACAATGTTATCGATTGAATCCTAACTCTTACATAGACTTACTCCAGCCCGATCACTTAGTCGGGGTCTAGGGCGGGCTCGATCATACATCAAAGTGTGCACGTACGGAGTCACGAACAATCGCATCGCGATGCCCCAAGCTGCGCACATCTAAGGGCCACTTGTCGTATAAAAGACCGCCAGCCAGATCACAACTAAGGTCTCGAAAACCCATACTAAGACATGCACGTTATAAACATACACGCAGCACACATGCCTAGTATGAACAGCAGGTATCATCACATAACTCTACAAAGTACTTATTTATTTACTTACACATAGAGCATACAACGATCACATGTATATGATCAACATTACATCATACAACGGAAGCAAATTAGGTCTGAGTACAGACAAGTTTAACAAATGGCTTAGAGAAGCCTTGTACGACAAACATGGCCATCCACGAGGTACCAGACTGCTTTCTGGAACTATACTACCAAGGTCAACGTCGAGCTTCACGAAGGTGACTCCATCGGGGTCTGGGTTCTCATCTAAAACATAGAATAAGCAAACGTGAGTACAAAGTCGTACTCAGCAAGACTTACATCAGATTTATACTACTCATGGTAAAGTATCAAGGTAAAGGAGGTGGGGTTCAACATGCAGAAGTGCCAGCTTTGACTTGGCTAGTCCTGTACTACGAGTACCAGACTTGAGGTAAGAAGCGTACACGAGTCCACTACCAAATCTCCAACCAACACACCACTATGGTTACTTCCTCGACTTCCCCCACGAGGAAGCACACCATAGCACTCACGCTTAGCTTGCGAGTTTTAGAAGTATCCATTCAAGTTGTCTAATAATCAGGTACAGGTTCCAAGTAGTTCTTAACCGCGGACGCGGCTATTCGAATAGTTTTGTTAACCTTTCAAGGGTGTAAGCTACACACACATGACCATCAGTTACCGCCTTTTTCTCGCCACCGTTCAAGAGGTGACAGCGAGGATGTTCACCACGACACTTCGCTCACAACCGGTCTATTCCAGGAGTCGACTATCTGAGTTGCCTCCGCTCGAGAGCCCGGCCGGATCAACGAAACGGACTCAAACAATGTAAGTGACCGAGATGCCACCTCTAGAAGATGGTTTTCCTGCCTCACAGGTGCACCCACATATCTATATGATGCAACCATTTCCTTCGTTCTTTTTCTATGCACAGGTGAAATGGAAAGCCCGAACTAAGGTGACTCCTGGACGTCGACACGGATAAAGGTACTAGGCCGAGAAGGGTCATGAGCCCAATGTGTGGTTGTACTCTTTTTCTTGGATTACCATACAAGAACTCGGTGCTTAAGGCGGTGTTCAACGAGACAACCCACTGTGTACTCCTACACAGCCTCTCATCGAACACCTTTGCTTAGGGTGGATTCACCAACACAGTTTCACTTTCATCAACACCATGTTCACTATCATCCCGACTCACATCAAAAGCAACCTCATTGTACCACTAAGCATGCAATAAGCATTAACAGTTGCAGGGGCCACATGACATCAAACAATTCCTATGTCAGCTAGGATTGTGGTTTGCTTACTACTGTGACAAGATGATAGGTCATGCATCGGATATGGGTTCAACTATGCGGTAGAATCGATACAAGGTGATTTACTAAACATGCATAAGCGAGACTGAGAGGGAATTGGGATTTTATAGACATGATCAATGGGGTTTTTCTTGCCTTGCTGACGATACACGAGTTTACCGGTCTTCTGCTTCGGGGGTGAAGTCCACCTCAGAAAAGCTGCTACCGAAAGCAATCATCAACAAAGGGGTACGGAAAAGTACAATGCACAAACACATGTTCAATTGTATGATGTGATGTTCATGGTTGCATTGTGTGGAAAATTACATTTAAAGAAGTGGGTTGCAAAGAAATTTGCAAATTCACTCCAAATTTGAATTTGAAAAGAATGCAAATATGCATTTGTCACTGTTCACCCATTTTAAAATGGTCAAACATAGAAACAAAGTGCATATTCTTAATCCTTGCATTTTTCTGATAATTTTTCATATATTATATGTTTAATTTGGAGTTAATATGAATTAGTTATGAATTTCTAAAGTTTATTGCATTTTCTGATTTTTCTGTAAATTATTCAACTTTGGAAAAATCCTTTAATGCGTCATGACTGCGTCACAGTGAGGTCAGGGGGATCTAACTGCTGGGGCCCCCATGTCAGTGAGAGAGGGAATTAATCCCTCTCTGTTTTAGTTAGCAGAGGGGTTAGGGGGTTTGGGGCCCCACTGTCAGTGGCTGTGGGGGGTTATTAGCAGGGTCAAATAGCGCTAAATAAACCGCCCACCAGCGTTTAGCCGGCGGCGACCTCAGTGCACGGCGGCGCGACACGCAGACGGCGGCGCAGTGCGCCATCTGTAGCGCTGAGTGCACCGTGATGAAGCCCGCGCACTCGCGCACCACACAGACGAGGCTGGCGTCGACGGGAAGCACGGGAGCCTCGCCGGCGTTGAGCCCGGGCGGCAGCTGGGCTCGGGTCTGGTGGAAAAGGACGACGGGGTCACGGGGAGGTGCACGGAGAGGCTGGAAGGAAGGGGAGGCTCACCCTGAACACGAAGCGGAGCTCGGCGTGGCCGGGGAGAGGCTGGCGTGGAGGAATTCCTCGCCGGAATAAATGGCGGCCGGCGGTGAGGAATCGAGGACGGCGTCTGCTCCAGGGGCCCTGAGGCTCGATTGGATCCGCGGGAAGACGGCGGTGCCAGTGCTTCTGGACACGGTGGCTAGGCTTCCCGACGTCGATCGCCACGCTGGTGTGGCGGCGTGCTCCGGCGTGAGCTTCGGGCATCGATGAGAATGGCGATGCAGGGGCGGGAGAGCACCAGAGAGGAGGGGGAAAGGGTGGGCGGCTTCCAGGCGTCGTCGTGGACAAGAGAGGGAGCTCAAGGAGAGACGTAGACGGCCTGGCCGTCGCGGTGGCGTCGGCGCTCGCCACCGAGCTGCTTGACAGCGCGGGGAAGAAGACGACAAGCTCAAGTGGGCTTGGGCTGGGGAAAGTTTAAGTTGGGCTCGAGGCCATAGGGGGTGGGCTAGCTTTTATTTTTCTATTTTCTCTATGTTTTCTTTTTCTTTGATCTGTTTTGCTCCAAACAAAAATATAAGAGCATTTTTATTAAATGCCCAAACATTTTTATAAATCCTAGGTGACCAGTGGCAAGTCACTTGTAGAATTTGAGCATTTTTGAAATTCAAATAATTTGAATTTCAATTCAAATAGGGTATTTAATTAAATTCCAAGCCCTATTTGGAATATTTGAAAAATCTTGGTGCATGCAGTGGGTCCCACTTCACTTTATATGTCATCATGCATATTCATAAGACTTTTCAAAAATACCAGAGGAATTTTTGGAAGAAATTTTTGTCTGGCCATTTAATTAAATTCTTTAGGGCTTTTATTTTCCCCAATTTTGAATTTCTTTTGAAAATTTCACTTGATGCAAAGAGGCACTCAAACCCTAGCACTTACCCTAGTTGGGGTTCTGACAACTTCACCCTAGAACACAACATAGGTTTGCATGCTTATCTTTGATTGTGTGTTCTTTATCTTTTTATAGGTGCTGTCATGCTTAGCTCTTAGTTTTCATGCTTTATTATTTTTAAGAGATTTTATTTAGGTTGTTGCTTTTGGAACTCTCTTGATTTATCAGGCTTAACTTTTTTATAGAGTTGGCTTGTGGCACTAAGTTGTGTGTCTTGACATGAGTAGGTAATTGAGGTTTCTATTATAAGTATAATAGTAACTTGCAATAGTTTTGAGGTATTGATCTGAGTAATGTTTGGACTTTTGGTGTCAAGAGATTTAGCCTATTGGTGATAGCTAGGTGTCGTATTTTCGGCAATCCGTGTTTATTTTCAAGAACTACAAAACAAATAGTTGAGAACTCTAGCTACTAGATGGATCGCTAACCTCTGGAGGGGTTGTAATATATATAGTACCCTCACCTACCATGGGTCGAGGATGCGCAAGGATAACCAAACTCCCATACACTCCTACTCGGGGTATTTGTATCTTTGTGAACCTCCTGATTAGATAGAGATTTACCGATAATGAGTGCATGAGTTCTTCGGACTAATGCGAGTATTCGATTGTTTGCACTTCCACCTTCCATATTTTGCTAGCCTCTTCGGTACCGTGCATTGCCCTTTATCATCTTGAGAGTTGGTGCAAACTTCTCCGGTGCATCCAAACCCTTAGCATGATATGCTCTGTCATCATAAACCTCCTTATGTCCTTCCTCAAAATAGCCACCATACCTACCTATCAAGGCATTTCCAAAGCCTTTCCGAGATACATTGGCATGCAACATCCATCATCTCATGACTTGATCTTCATGTCATACGTGATTTTGCTTTATCATAGAGCCGCATGCTAGTTGGGCCTTGCCCTTATAATTGCTACATGACACGCTAGTACCATTTCATATCCTGCTACACTGGCAGAGGCATACATCTGCATTCATCATGATAGTTTTCAGTTTTCTTTATGTTGAGTACTTGTTGTAAAGTGTGACATCTTCTATACTCTTGTAAAATATAGTATTGCCCTTAAAATGAGGAAAAGAACCCAAAGAGGACAAAATAAAAGATCCCAAAAGAGGAAAAATTAAAAGATCCGAAAGAGGACAAATGAGAGATAAATAGATAGAGTCAATGAGGCCACAAAAATAAAAAAATAAAAAAAGGAAAAAAGAGAAACAAAAAGAGAGAAGGGGGAAACACTACTATTCCTTTTTGAAAGATCCTCACACGTACTCCATAGTTATATTTGTACTCCATAGAGATTTTCATATTATTCACGCATAGCTATGTGGGGATCTTTACACTATAGAACGTGGCTTGCATATTCCAAGGATAAGCCTCCTCAAAAGAGCTCTAGGTCTTCATGAGCAAGCAAGTTGGATGCACCTCCACTAGTTCCATTGGAGAGCTTTCCGTAGCTCATATGTGCATCCGTTGCATGCAAATCCCTACTCCTCACATCATATCTATCATTTGGCTTTCTCTCACCTATGATTGTCCTCATTGATGTGAGACTTTCACACCTTTTTGTCTTCCTTCCGCATCATTATTTTATCTGCCAGCTGATACGTCCAAAATGCATCACTATTTTACATCATAATTCACCTCTATTCATTGATATATTTCATGTTATGATGATGTTCTTATGGTGTTTTGAATTGTTGTACACAGTTTACAACTTTCCAGTGTCGAAACAACAGACGCAAAAATCAGCGGGGAAAAGTGCACATCAAGAGGCCATGTCAGCACATCTCCAAATGACCTGAAATTCATGGGGTTCAATTTTCTGAAGAATTGTCGAAGACCTGCCGAAGGGCACCCGGAGTTAGGCCACCAGGGTCCCAGGTGCACTGGTAGCGCGACCCCCTTAGGCTGCGCAAAGTGGCCGCCTGGGAGGTGGGCCCCATTCCAGGAACCCCCCTTTTGCCCTATATCATTGTCGTGACCTAAAAACCCCAGAACAAGAAGTGTTTCCGGAGTTCCACAGCCGCTTCGTGGCGTAAACCGACAGAGAAGAAAATACCTTTCCAGCGGGCAGATTCCGCCGGGGAGAACTCCTCCCGGAGGGGGAGATCGTCCTCAACGTCATCGCCATCGTCACGGGCATCATTGAGATCATCATCACCATCATCCCCATCACCAGCACCATCTCCATATTCATCCTATCTCATCTCACCATTGCAATCCAATTTTTAACTTGTACTATCCATCCCCTCTACTCTACCGGTGTTGATTACGCTTTTGTGGTGAATGATATTGGGTTTTGTTGGAGAATTGTTGTTATTACCAGATTGTTTATCATATATTTATCACCTCTAATCATGATCTCTTTTATGTCTTGTGAGTAGTTCCTTTAGTTCTTGTGGACATGGGAGAAGTCTAGTTGTTAGTAGTCATATGATGTTGAAATAATATGTATTGTTTGATATTTAAGTTGTGGTGTTATTCTTCTAGTGGTGTTGTGTGAACGTCGACTACGTAACAGTTCGCCTTTTTAAGGACCTAGGGGAAAGCATTGTGTATAAAGTATGCTTATGGTGGGTTGCCGGAGTGACAGAACCTGAACCCCAGTTTGCACACTTTTGCATGAGGGATTGTTGGATCCTAAAGTTTATTGCTATGGTTAGTCTTCGCCTTAATTTCTCTCTTGTATTTGCGGCTTCTTGCAAGAGGTTTAATCGTAAGAGTGTACTTATCTTAGTCTAGAAAGTGCACTAGCATAGATTCACCCACACAACACTTATCAACACAAAACATAGTACTAGGGGGATTATGGAGAAAGCACATGACTATCTCTCCCGTGTGTCCCGAAGAACGTTTTAGCTTTTATAAGTTTGATCCTTTGGCCTATCCTTTGTGTTCAAAAGGATTGGGATACTTGCTGCACTTTAGCACAATTTACTTTATTTTATTTTTATCTCCTTGTTACTTATAACAGAAAACCCATAAAAAGTTACCTTTCAGTACTTACAGTTATTCCTTTCTCAAGATCACTTGTCAATACCTTCCGCTCCTCGCTGGGTTCGACACTCTTACTTATCGAAAAGGCTACGATAGATCCCCTACACTTGTGGGTCATCACCAGCCTAAGTGCCAACATATCTTGCTTGCACTCATCGATTTCATGAGTGCTCAAAGTCAAAAGGGAGAGGATCAATTTGGCTTGTTCCTGACTAGGGGTCTGGGGACGAGTCAAAATAAGATTCTGACGGATACCAAGTGTGAAGTTTTAGTAGATTGATTTCTCAATTAAACTATATAGTATTTTTTATTCTCTAAACCCATCTCCCACTTCTTGCACACAAACACCATTTGGAGACATTCGAGTCACGGACAGCAAGAGCTCTTGCACCTTTATGTCCTTACTTTTCTAGTTTGAAATACTAGATATAGACTCTTGCTTGTTATTGTCTTGACTTGAATTGCCTATCTTACTTGCTTTACTTTGAAGTTCTTATATGTGTTGGTAGCATGTCACCACAGAAATTATCCGTGTTATCATTTACCTACTCGAGGACAAGCAGGAGTTAGGCTTGGGGATGTTGATAGGTCCCAAACGTATCTATAATTCCTGCTTGTTCCATCCTTACATGGGTGATATTGCTATATGTTTTGCTACACTTTCATACCTTTTCAAACATATTTGTACTAACTTACTAACTCAGTGCACCCAGTGCCAGTTTCTATCTGCTGATGTCTGTGAATTGCAGGTTTATACCGATATTTACAGTGCCCGAAAAATTCCATAAAAATATATATAAAAAATCAGCATTCCAGAAGACTCCACTCGCCCGAAGGAGAGCCGGAGGGGGGCCACCCCCCTCCCAGGCGGCCTTCCTGCGCGGCCTAGGGGGAGGCGGCGCTAAGAGGCCGCCTGGACGGGTGGGACCTCTCTTGGTGCCCCCTTTGGCCCTATTTTTACCCCTGTTGAGGAAACCTCGATTCCAAAATTCCTTCTTCCAGAAGTGATTGCGATCTCCGCCGACATCGCCAACAAGCTTCGGGGGACCAAAATTCTTGTGCCGGCACCCTGCCGAGACGGGGAAGTTCCCCCAGATTCACCTCAATCGACGTTGCTTCCTCCTCATGATGATGCGGGAGTGGTTCCACCTCGGGGATGAGGTCTTCAACAATAGCTATGTGGTTAATTCTCTCTCCCATGATGTGATCTTGATTGTGATCATAGGCTATGTTAATCTAGGGTGATCCTATGATGTTTCCCCTTCTTCTATGTATTGGATTTGATGTACTCACGTGTATTTATCTAGTATAATCTCCGAGACCATGGTGACAGCGGTCTATTGGACATAGATTGGAAGAATATTTTCATGAGTGATTTCTTCTATTGTGAATTGATTGAAGATTGAGAGTCTCTTGGTGCGTGTCTTTGACTATCCTTGAGATATATTGTGGTGATTGTGGTACTCTATTTGGATGGTCGCGGTGACATTGGGAAATCCATAGATGAGAACTACGAACTCTAAGGTGTGCTTTTGTATCCCTACATAATTCTCATCCTCTCTTGATCAAAAAGGAATGATCTCCGAGTACGTCTCCATTGCATGTTTTAGTGGAAATATCATGTGATTAGACTATGTTAATGTTGTTGGGTGTGACAGAAACCTGAACACCAGTTCGCACACTTTTGCACGAGGGATTGTTGGATCCTAAAGTTGATTGCTACGGTTAGTCTTTGCCTTTATTTCTCTCTTGTATTTGCGAATGCTCGCAAGAGGTTTAATCATAAGAGTCTAGTTATCTTAGTCTATAAAGTGCACTAGCATAGGTTCACCCACACAACACTTATCAACACAAAACATAGTACTAGGCGGATTATGGCGAAAGCACATGACTATCTCTCCCGTGTGTCCTCAGGAACGTTTTAGCTTTTATAAGTTTGATCCTTTGGCATATCCTTTGTGTTCAAAAGTATTGGGATATTTGCTGCACCTAAGCACAATTTACTTTATTTTCTATTATCTCTGTGTTACTTATACTAGAAAACCCATAAAAAGTTTCCTTTCAGTACTTGCAGTTATTCCTTTCTTAAGATCACTTGTCAATACCTTTTGCTCCTCGTAGGGTTCGACACTCTTACTTATCGAAAAGGCTACGATAGATCCCCTACACTTGTGGGTCATCAAGACCATTTTCTGGCACCGTTGCCGGGGAGCGTAGCATTATTGGTAAGTGAAATTGGTAAAGAAATCTTTATATTGTAAGTATTGATTTTATTTTGCTATTGTTACTTTTAGTCCCGATGGACCACTCTGTTCTTCGTTCTTTGCTTGAGGGGAACCGTCCCACCATTAATGTGGTGGAGAAGGCTCCCCCACCTACTAAAATTGTGCGCTTCAAAATACCAACTGGTATTGTTGATTGTATTTTGGCTAATCGATATGCTGGAGATAGACATCCAGGTGAACACTTGCTATATCTTTCACAATTATGCTCCTTATTTAACCTTGCAGGCATATCGATGGACTTTTTTTGAGAAATTATTCTCTCTATTGTTAAAAGATAAGTCTTCGAATTGGTATATGCTTCTTGATAACTCTCATTTACTAAATTGGCAAGAACTTATGCCTCTCCTTTATGCAAAGTTTTATCCTCTTCATGAAATACATCGAGACAGGAACTATATTTATAACTTTTGGTCTCGTGACGGAGAAAGCATCGCTCAAGCTTGGGGGAGATTGAAGTCCCTAATGCTCAAATGCCCCGATCATGATCTCCCCAAGGAAATTATTCTTACAAACATTTATGCAAGACTTTCTCGTCAAGATAAAGAGATGCTGGATGCCTCCTCTAGTGGGGTATTTCCAAATAGAAGTCTTGAAGAAAGGTGGGATCTTATTGAAAGGATCGATAAAGGTATTGAACCCTTTATAAATATGAGCATGATTACATTGAGAGTTACGTGAAAACTGATTACTTCAATACCTTTTGTGCTAAGATTGGCCTTGATTCCCACTTTTGATTGAATTTTGCAAAAACTTTGCCTCTCATATTGATTCTTCTAAAAAGAAGGAGGATCAACATCATAAGCCCTTTAAGGAATTACATGTTGATATTCATGTTGCTGACCCTATTTTTCCTGGACTTATATATGAAAAGCCCCCTTTTCCCGCAAGGATGAGGGATAATTATTTTATGATAGGTATATTAAATAAAAGTGAGAGAAGAACTGATGAGCTTGAGGACCAGATTAAGGTTGTTACTCAAGTTTCATTGGTTAAAGATCTTGTTACTAGTGACATTATAGATTCCAATATAAAATTTTGTGCTGTTTCTACTAACCTTGTCACAGCCAAGAATAAAGGCCCAATTTCAGGTACTCCAGTAGTATCAGATAAAATAGGAGATCACAATTATTATGGGCTATGCGATTTGGGATCCAGTGCCAGTGTTATACCTTATTCACTCTATCAAGAGGTTATGATTGATATTTCACCTTGTGAACTTGAAGAAGTTGATGTTACTATTCATCTTGCAAACAGAGAAAATATCTCTCCTATTGGAATTGTGAGAGATGTTGAGGTCTTATGCGGAAAGGTAAAATATCCTACTGAATTTTTAGTACTTGGTTCAGTGCAAGATAATTTTTGTCATATTATATTTGGTAGAACTTTTCTCAAGACTTGTGAAGCTATTGTAGATTGCGGGAAAGGAAAAGTATCTGTTGAATTCAATGGTGAGCCATATGAATTTAACTTTTCTAAATTCTCCAAACAAACTCGTGGTACTGATTTTCCTACTAATGATAAAATTATTGAAGATATTGCCTCCATTGCTATTCCTCTTGACGATCCTTTGCAGCAATACATGGAGGACCAAGAGAATGATATTCATATGCAGGAAAGAAATTAACTAGATGAAATCTTCTTGAGACAACCTGCTATCCTGAAGCACAACCTTCCGGTTGAATCTTTAGGGATTTTATCACAACCCAAAGAAGACCCGGTGTTCAATCTTAAGCCTCTTCCCGATACACTCAAGTATGCTTATTTAGATGAAAAGAAAGTATATCCTATGATTATCAATTCTAACCTTTCAGGATATGAAGATGAGCGATTATTGGAAACCCTTCATAGACACCGAGGCGCTATAGGATATACCCTTGATGACATCAAGGGAATTAGTCCGTCTATTTGTAAACATACTATCAATCTTGAGCCCGATGCTAAAACGGTTGTTGATCATCAACGACGATTGAACCCGGAGATGAAGGATGTTGTGAGGATCGAGATCCTCAAGCTTCTAGCCGCAGGTATTATCTACCTTATAGCTGATAGTAAGTGGGTGAGTCTAGTACATTGTGTTCCTAAGAAGGGAGGCACATTTGTTGTTCCTTAAAACACCCACTTTTGCTATCTTGATGGATATTTTGGATTCTCCCAAATTCATGTTAACACTGCCGATCAAGAGAAGACCACTTTTACTTGTCCTTTTGGTACTTATGCTTATAGACGTATGACTTTCGGTTTGTGGAATGCCCTTGCTACTTCTCAAAGGTGTATGTCTGCTATCTTTCATGGTTTTTGTGAAGAAATTGTTGAGGTATTCATGGACGATTTCTCCGTCTATGGAACCTCTTTTGACCATTGTCTCCACAACCTTAATAAAGTTTTGCAGAGATGTGAGGAGATAAATTTGGTACTCAATTGGGAGAAGTGCCACTTCATGGTCAACGAGGGAATTCTTCTTGGCCACAAGATTTCCGAGAGGGGAATCGAGATGGAAAGGGCGAAGATCGAAGCAATCGAGAAGATGCCCTATCCAAGGGACATCAAAGGTATTCGTAGTTTTCTCGGTCATGCTGGTTTCTATAGAAGAATCATTAAAGAATTTTCTAAGACTTCAAGACCCCTCACTAATCTGCACCCTTTAGAAACCAAACTATCCCCGAAGAAGAGTCGTGGTTTCAAGGTGGAATGAATCGTATTCGAATGTATGTTCTCATTTTCTTCATCTTTTGACCTCTAGTTTTTTTCTACAGTGACCATAGACCCTACCATCTCACGTTCTACAATATGATTTTTTACTGGATACTTTTCTATTTTTAACGCATTACGTGCATTTTCTAGGCATTAAATGGATTAAAATTTAGATTAGCATTGCGAACGACTAAAACAGTGCACAAAAATTGTTTGAAAAAATAACATGTGGTTCCTCAGTGCATTGGTAAGTGCTTTGCAACGAATGGGATAACATTTCAAAGATCTAAGCGGCGATATCCAACCGTGAACGCGGCATTCATTCGTTTAAAAATTCCAAATTTTTTTGATTAGGTCTAAATTTTTTGAAACTTGGCAGGGTGTCATCATATCACTTCAATATCCGAGAAAAAAATATGATACAATTGTACAACTTGTATGATGTGCACCTTTTATGAACCAAACTATCCCCGAAGAAGAGTCGTAGTTTAAAGGTGGAATGAATCGTATTCGAATGTATGTTCTCATTTGCTTCATCTTTTGACCTTGAGTTTTTTTTTCTACAGTGAACATAGACCAACCATCTCACGTGCTATAATATGAATTTTTTGCTGTATAGTTTGCTATTTTTATCGCATTACGTGCATTTCTAGGCATTAAATGGATTAAAATTCAGATTAGCATTGCGAACAACTAAAATAGGGCACGGAAATGGTTTGAAAAATCAACATGTGGTTCCTTAGTGCATTGGTAAGTGTTTTGCAGCGAATGTGATGTCATTTGAAAGATCTAAGAGGGGATATCCAACCGTGAATGCGGCATTCATTCGTTTAAAAATTCTAGAATTTTTTTATTAGGTCTAAGAAATTTGAAACTTGGCAGGGTGTCATCATATCACTTCAGTATGCTGGGAAAAAATATGATACGATTGTACAACTTGTATGATGTACACCCTTTCGAAACCGAACTATCCCCGAAGAAAAGCCGTGGTTTCAACGATGGAATGAATCATATTCGAATGTATGTACTCATTTGCTTCATTTTTTGACCTTGAGTTTTTTTCTTCTAAAGTGACCACAGACCCAACCATCACACATGCTACAATATGAATTTTTTTGCTAGATAGTTTGCTATTTTTATCGCATTACGTGCATTTCTAGGCATTAAATGGAATAAAATTCAGATTAGCATTGCAAACGACTAAAATAGTGCACGAAAATGGTTTGAAAAAACAACATGTGGTTCCTCAGTGCATTGGTAAGTGTTTTGCAGCGAATGGGATGTCATTTCAAAGAGTTAAGCAGCGATATAGACCCAAACCATCCCAGGCGAGGTATTTTTAACACAATCAATATAAACCATTCATATTACCACAATTTATATGAAGCAGTCGTTTGGGTTGTGGAAAATATCCAAGATGGTCCAATTGATCGACCATGGAGCGCGCACAACTCAGACGTTTTATGGCGTCCGGCGGAAGATTCATTTCTACCCCCACTAGACCCCAGTGCAAACGCCTCATCCCCAATCACATCGACCATGTCCCCACCTAGTAGCTTCGCCAGGAAGGATGGTGTTATCGCCTCAATTGCTATAGACATCGCCGCGGCCATGAGCGCGGCCGCATCCGCTGAGAGGCGACAGCGGCGGACCACGGGGCGGCGGCAACTTTACAGACCGCCACAGAAGCAGCTGAGACAGCGGTTGCAGCTGTCGCTCGTTCTCGAGCAGCCATCGAGAGAGTGGACGCAGCCACCGAGTGCATTGGGGGCTGCCGACAGGGCGGCGGCTACTGAAGAGAGGGCCAAGGGAGCATTACAGACCGCCCCGGCAGCATCCGAGACGTCGTATGCATGTGTCTTAACTGCTAGAGCAGCCACCGATGCCGCGGAGGCCGCCCTTGCCCAGATAGACCCCGTTGGCGTACATATCGGGACGGTCTCCACGGACTCCAGTCAGCACCCCACGTCCGAAGAGTTGGCCGGAACGACGACCGAGATGCTCTCCGATGACGCGTCTACAGAAGCCATGGTTCCCCTTCCCCATGAAATCACTGAGCGCGAGTACGAGCGTAAGCTAGAGAAGGATGAAGACCTCCTATGTGTCATGGAAGAATCGATAATGGTGCACCAAAAGGATATTTGGAACCGCCACTACTACGAGCATTATTGCGAGCATTACGACGACGAACTGGTCAACCGCGATGGATACGGCGACCTTAGCATCGGACCATCAGCATTCGAGGGCGTTGCCGACGCTGACGACACTGAGATGACGTCCTCACTAGTCGTCAATTTCTCCTACGAAGACGATGCGTAGGTCCGCCAGATCCCTGGGCCGGCGGCCATGGTCTTTGTTTAATGACTGATAGTAGTAAAGCCCTTGTCTATTGTTCATGTTAATTCTAGCTCCTTTTAAGGCTGTTTCCAATGCAAAGGTGCTAAGTAAGGTGTTAAGTGTATTAACTATTCAATCAGTTAAGCAACTATACTTCAGAATGCATTGGTGCTTAGTTTGTTGTTGCTAAGGTTGGATCATTTAATTGTTTATCAACTAAAGTATTTCATGCATTGGCTAGTTTCCTCCATTTTTGCGATGATTTTGGGATATGCGATGATCCAAATCAATTATTAAAGATAGAAGCATTTGCGATGATTTTGGGATCTGCGATAATCACAATCAATTATTAAGATAGAAGTGTTTGCGATGATTTTTTTGGCGGCACTTTACCTGCGCATATAGCGAAATTTTTCGCCAGCCGCGCAAAAATAGTCCTCCCCCCTTATTTTTCCTCTCTCTTCAACACACATTCCCCCTTTCTTGTACAAACACCCCCACCCCCTTCACATTTCCCCGGCCTCCTCGACGACGACCACCCTACCCTGTTCTCACCCCAAGATCCAACACAACCCTCTTCGTCCACACCCATGCCACGACCTCCGGCCCGCCATGTCCCATCCAAATCACCACCACCATTCCCCACAAGACGCAGGTCCCACCGTTTGCCATGGTCCAGGCGCCATGGCCTGGAGCTCCAGGAGCACATGGTCTTGGAGAGGAAAATCGCGGTCGCACTCGCTGAAGAGGCCGCGGTGTCGTCTATGCGCGCGGACCCTAAGATCCTCGAGGAGCACATGGCCGTCGAGGCCACCTTGAGCGCGTCGCGCATCGACGCTGCCTCAAGGTTGTTAGCTTTGCGTAGAAGCTCTTGGTGTTTTTTCGCGGGCACCGTCAGTTCCTGCGACGAACCCTATGCTGTGTTTTCTCAGTGTGCTCGTGCTTACATAAACTCTAGATCCAGCAGGTTGGTGAACCACACCGACCACGAGAAGAGCACCCACGTTGTGCAGATATCACCCTCTTCCAAGGGGAAAGAGACCATCATCATCTCTGATGACGACGAGTAGTAGCTCTTTTCAGCTCACCTAATGCCTATGTTCAACTAGAAAAGCTTAAGCTTATTTCATTATATTCGTTTTCCCTTTGCAATGTAATGCCACTATGTAATAAGCTCTTCAATAACACTTACACGAGCAATGTGATGCCATGTTAGAGCTGTTGGAGATATGCCCTAGAGGCAATCATGTTATGATGTTATCTCCTTATGTATTCATGAGTTATTTGTATTGTCCTTGAACATCATCGCTGATACGTATCAATAAGTATGTGACTTGTTTGTGAGACTATATATTCTATGATGATTGATCTAATGGTCCCTAGTTGATAAGGTTATGCGAACACATATCCTTGACTAGTATATGATTCGATTGATGACTATGTTTCACAAGTCATGAGCATGGAGATACTACCGATAGTATGGACTTCGTGATGGGACCACTGAGTTGGACATAGACCCACTTTGAGACGCAGCGACACATTGTCATCTGTTAGTCTCAATACAATGTATATTCCATGTCCTAGACCTGAGGTCCTCGCATGTTCTCGGGATGAGGAATGACTGACTTAGGGACTATCAAACGCTACACCGTAACTGGGTAGTTATAACGGTAGCTTACGGGTGAGTCATGATACATGCCACGAGACATGGTTAATCAAGATGGGATTTGCCCCTACACTTTGGAGAGATATTCTCTGGGACCTCTCGAGTGTTAAGATTCAAAAAGCATGGCAATGCGATATGGGTTAAGTGTTAACCCGGTTCAGGAATCTGTATCACGGTTTCGAGAAGAGAGGTCAAGCTATCACAAGGGTGACAAGTACTAGCCTTGAGCTTGACAACATATATCGTGAGGAAAAAGGAATGTTGCATATGACACTTTGTAATGGTTCGTCTTATGACTATACGCATATATGGGAGTAGGCACGTTCTGCTAGGAACCGCTACCGACTATTGAACCGTATGTGATTCGGGACGTGTCCATGTGTACGTGAACCTATAGGGTCGCGCGCTTAAGTGGAGAGCCCATTCGGATGTGATCCGAATGGAATATGGATGGAAGGTCCGGATTGCCTCAAGGGTTGAGGCAATTCCACGGGCGCCTATATAAGGGCTAGGGTGAACCCCGAAGGGGTACAGGTCAGACCACAACCCTAGCCGCCACTCCACCTCCAGGCCGAGCCGCCGGACCTAGCAGTCCGCCACCCGGCACTCCTCCTTGTACGTGCGCATCCCTTGGAGGCGCTGCACCTGCGGCGCTTGGACGAACTGTTCGCGGGATCGGATCGCGGGAGTCCGTTCGTGGGATCGGTACGAGGGATCGGTTCGAGGGATTCGAGCAGCAGCCGCCGTGACTGCACGTCTAGTGGTAAACCCTAATCATGTAGTTCATGTAGCAATGATCTTGGTTGTGCGCGGTAGAAAATTTTGTTTTAGCGCTAGAGTAGCGGACCGCGTGCCTCAACAGTGGTATCAGAGCCTCTGCTATTTGGTGGTGAATTCGTGATGGATTTGCATATAGAGATGTTTAGATCAGATCGGTTTTGCATGTATGTTTGAGGTTCTTGATTTCATGATCTGTCCCGAGGAGCGAGCTACTTAGGTCGTGCCACAACTTATCCCTAGAGGTCGGTTATCCGCAATTGGGATAGACAGTGTGCCGTAAACCCTATTGTGGCATGCGGATATCACTAGGTGATTGATCCGGGACACGGATCAGGACATGGCGTAGATATGATCTGCGTTGTCCAGAAATCTGTGAGCAGGTTCGGTTCAGAGGCCATATCTTGGTCATATGAACTCCGATTGAGCTCCGTGACCGACCAAACGATGCAGAATGAAAAGATATGCCAAGTTAATTAGGCGATTTTTCTCAGACCTAATTTGACTAGTGCTAAAAGAGGTTTAGACGCTGGTAGAACGTCTAACTTGGTTTTGAAGAGTATGAATGTGATTTGGTATAGCCCATTGTGTATGTTATTATTCATGGCCTGCGTGTCATGGTTTTGACAACCGGCTGGAGCCATATGGTTGTCTCATTATTGTATTAATGACCCGCGTTTCAAGTTGTGGAGCCATGTAATGTAATTTATTTTCATAGCTATTAGTTTGTAATAGCATAGTAACTTATGTAACACTTGGCGGTTGACACCATGGCGTGGCGATGGAGATCACCACGAGGACAACCGTACATGGAGATGGAGATCGCCATGGGAGGTTCGCGCACATGGAGATGGAGATCACCATGCGCTATGATAAAGGGGCTATACCATATCACTTGTATAAACTGCCTGTGAAAGTTTATCCCTTTATGCATCCTTCTTTGACATGGTAGATGTTTTAAGTAGGATGATCCCTCAAAGAATGTCAAGTAAAATTTTCCTCCCCAATTTTTGCACATCACATGTCATGTATGTTTAGTGGTAGGCCTATTAAATAGGGTGCTGCTAGATCTCCTTGGCATGATGGGTTTGTGTCGGACACTTACACGCATAGCACTTGGTTAACTTGTCGAGGCTATCAAAACAGTTTTGGGCTTCGGGGCATAGGTGTTGGTGTGTATGTGATGCGCATCAACAAACAGGAGTCGTATGGTTGATGCGATTAGCTAGGAGTTGATTACCGGTAGATCGAGTTGGCTAGCAGTGATGCAAAAGCTCACTAGTCAATTCGCCCCATCGGATCCTGAATCACTTAGTGTCAACTAGAGGGATGTTGAACTTAGTGAGAGTAATTTTATTAAAGCGTTTAATATGAATTGATCTTCATGAATACATGTCTTAGTATTTTGCATTTTATGTTGTAGATCAATGGCACCACCTGCTCCAGTTACCAATTTTGCGTTGAAATCCATCCTTGAGAAAGATAAACTGAATGGAACAAACTTTACCACCTGGTATAGAAATCTGAGAAATTTTCTCAAGCATGATAAAAAGGAAAATGTTCTAGAGGAACCGCTTCCAGAGGAACCGACTGATAATGCCATCTCTTCTGCTAAGAATGCCAATCAGAAACTCAAGGATGCGTCGACTGAGATAAGCTGCCTCATGATGTCTTCTATGGAGCCCGAGATGCAACAACAGTTCAAAGACATTAGGGCTTTCGATATGATCGAGAGTCTTACGGGCATGTTTCAGGTCCGGGCTAGGACCGAAAGGTTCAACGTCTGGCGATCCCTGATGGATTGCAAGCTGAAAGAGGGTGATCCACTGAGCCCGCATGTCATCAAAATGATGGGATACATGCAAGCTTTGGATCTTCTTGGGCATCCGTTGAATCCTGAGTCAGCGACAGATACAATTTTGGGTTCTCTTCCGCCAAGCTATAACTCGTTCATTACGAACTTTCATTTGCATGTCATGGAAAAGAAGCCCACTGAATTGCATGGGATGCTTAAGATAGCAGAGTAGGGCATTAAGAAGGGCACACATCAAGTGTTGATGGTGCAGAACACGTCCAAGTTCAAGAAGTCATGGACCAAGAAGAAGGCTAACGCAAAGGGAAAGGACAAGGATGTCATCCCGACTCCAGCCCCGGCGCCTAAGCCTGGACCTGACGCGGAGACCATTTTCTTCTATTGCAAGGATAATGGTCACTGGAAGAGGAACTGCAACAAGTGGCTCGCCAGCAAGGGCAAGAGCAGTGGGAGTACGTCTTCTACAGGTACACTTGTTGTATATGTTATAGACATTTATCTTGCGGATATTTCTAATAGTTCTTGGGTATATGATACGGGATTGGTTGTTCACATTTGCAACTCGATGCAGGGACTAAAAAGAAGTAGAGATGTCGCAAGAGGAGAAGTTGACATTCGCGTCGGGAATAAAGCAAGAGTTGCTGCATTAGCCGTCGGCACCATGCAACTTAATTTACCTTCTGGATTTGTAATGGAGCTTGATAATTGTTATTATGTTCCATCGTTAAGTCAAAACATTATTTCTGCCTCATGTTTGATGAGACAAGGTTATGAATTCATTATTAAGGAAAATGGTTGTTCTATATATTTGAATAAGATGTTTTATGTCTTGGCGCCCGTTGTGAATGGGTTATTTATCTTGAATCTTGAAGGTGAATCTGTCTATAATATAAATGCCAAGAGGCTTAAACCTAACGATCTGAATACAACTTACTTTTCGCACTGTCGGCTTGGTCATATTAGTGAAAAGCGCATGAAGAAGCTCCATGATGATGGACTTTTAAATTCGTTTGATTTTGAATCATTCGTGACATGCGAATCGTGCCTACTCGGCAAGATGACCAAGACACCTTTTGCAAAGAGTTGCGAGAGGGCATCCGACTTGTTGGAACTCATACATACTGATGTGTGTGGACCAATGAGCACAACTGCTAGAGGTGGTTACCAATACTTCGTGACTTTCACCAACGACTTGAGCATATATGGATATATATACTTGATGAGGCACAAGTCGGAAACCTTTGAAAAGTTCATGGAGTTTCAGAATGAAGTAGAGAATCAACTCGGCAAGACGATCAAACTTCTACGATCAGATCGTGGAGGTGAATATCTGAGTCAAGAGTTTGATGATCATCTCAAGAGTCGTGGAATAGTTCCACAACTCACTCCTCCTGGAATGCCTCAAAGAAATGGTGTATCGGAACGGAGGAATCGCACCTTGTTGGACATGGTTCGATCGATGATGAGTCAGCCAGATCTAACGTTGTCATTTTGCGGTCATGCTCTAGAAACTACAGCTTTCACACTAAACAGAGTACCATCTAAATCCGTAGATAAGACACCATATGAGATATGGACTGTGAAGCGTCACAGTTTGTCTTTTCTAAAGATTTGGGGTTGTGAAGCGTTTGTCAAGTGACTTCAGTCGGACAAGCTCGCACCCAAATCGGATAAGTGCATATTCGTGGGATATCCAAGGAAAACCTTAGGGTATTACTTCTACAACCAACAAGAGGGCCAAGTGTTTGTCGCTCGACATGGTACCTTCCTTGAGAAAGAGTTTCTCACTAGGAAGACTAGTGGGAGGACGGTGCAACTCGAAGAGGTTCGAGATAAACCACTCGGGGAAGACATGACAAGTGATGCCATTATGGCAGAGCCAGTCAGTGAACCCGTGGTTGAAGTAGCACCCGCACCACGAAGGTCAAAAAGGCTGCGTAATGCAAGCAATGTATTTTTGTTGGACAACGATGAGCCTTTGACATATGCGGAAGCGATGGTGGATCCAGATTCTGAGTTATGGCTTGAGGCCATGAGATCCGAGTTAAAGTCCATGGATGACAATCAAGTTTGGAACTTGGTTGATCTGCCAAATGGTTCAAGAACCATTGAGTGCAAATGGATCTTTAAGAAGAAAACTGATATGGATGGAAATGTTCAAATCCATAAAGCTCGACTTATCGCGAAGGGGTTTCGACAATTTCAAGGAATTGACTACAACGAGACCTTCTCGCCAGTAGCGATGCTTAAATAAGTTCAGATTATTCTAGCTATAGCTGCCTATTTCGATTATGAGATATGGAAAATGGATGTCAAAACAGCTTTCCTTAATGGAAATCTAGAAGAGGACGTGTATATGATAAACCCGAGGATTTTGTCGATCCAGAGAATGCTAGTAAGGTATGCAAACTTCAAAAATCCATTTATGGATTGAAGCAAGCATCTCGGAGTTGGAATATTCGTTTTAAAGAGGTTGTCAAATTGTTTGGCTTCATCGAGAACGAAAGGAACCTTGTGTGTTCAAGAAGTTTAGTGGGAGCTCAATCGTATTTCTAATCTTATATGTGGATGACATATTATTTATTGGGAATAACATTCCAATGCTTGAAGCTATCAAGGACTCAATGAAAAATAGTTTTGCAATGAAGGACTTGGGACAAGCAGCTTACATTTTGGGAATCAAGATCTATAGAGATAGATCAAGGAGGCTTATTGGATTAAGCCAGTGTACGTATATTGACAAGGTGTTGAAAAGGTTCAACATGTATGAGGCTAAGAAAGGGTTCTTTCCTGTGTCACATGGCATTCACCTAAGAAAGACTCAGGGTCCATCGACTCCTGATGAGCAAAGACGCATGGATAAGATTCCGTATGCTTCGGCCATCGGGTCTATCATGTATGCTATGGTATGTACTCGTCCAGATGTTTCCTATGCTCTAAGCTCTACGAGAAGATACCAGGCCAATCCAGGCGAGAGCCACTGGACAGAACTTAAGAGCATCCTAAAGTTCCTGAAAAGGACTAAGGATATGTTCCTAGTTTATGGAGGTGAGGATGAGCTCATTGTAAAGGGTTACACCGATGCTAGTTTCCAAACCGACAAGGATGACTTTTGTTCACAATATGGTTATGTGTTCATTCTGAACGGAGGTGCAGTGAGCTGGAAGAGTTCCAAGCAAGAGACGGTAGCTGATTCTGCAAAAAAGGCCGAGTACCTTGCTGCTTCTGAAGCTTCAAAGGAAGGTGTTTGGATAAGGGATTTCATTACCCTACTTGGTGTGGTTCCAGACTCGGCTAACCCGTTGGACCTCTATTGTGATAATAGTGGTGCCATCACACAGGCCAGGGAGCCAAGGCATCACTAGAAATCCAAGCACATAGAAAGGCGTTATCATCTCATACGACAATTCGTAGATGATGGTAATATAAATGTATGCAAAGTACACACGGATGCAAACGTTTCTGATCCTTTGACGAAGCCTCTCCCGATGCCGAAGCATGAGGCGCACGTAAGAGCCATGGGCCTTAGATGCCTAACTGATTGACTCTAGTGCAAGTGGGAGACTGTTGGAGATACGCCCTAGAGGCAATCATGTTATGATGTTATCTCCTTATGTATTCATGAGTTATTTGTATTGTCCTTGAACATCATCACTGATATGTATCAATAAGTATGTGACTTGTTTGAGAGGCTATATATTCTATGATGATTGTTCTAGTGGTCCCTAGTTGATAAGGTTATGCGGACACATATCCTTGACTAGTATATGATTCGATTGATGACTATGTTTCACAAGTCATGAGCATGGAGATACTACCGATAGTATGGACTTACTGATGGGATCACTGAGTTGGACAGAGACCCACTTTGAGACATAGCGAGATATTGTCATCTGTTAGTCTCAATACAATGTATATGCCATGTCCAAACCTGAGGTCCTCGCATGTTCTCGGGATGAGAAATGACTCACTTAGGGACTATCAAACGCTACACTGTAACTGGGTAGATATAAAGGTAGCTTACGGGTGAGTCATGATACATGCCGTGAGACATGGTTGATCAAGATGGGATTTTCCCCTCCACTTTGGAGAGATATTCTCTGGGCCCTCTCGAGTTATAAGATTCAGAAAGCATGCCCAGGAGATATGGGTTAAGTGTTAACCCGCTTCAGGAATCTGTATCACGGTTTCGAGAAGAGAGGTCAAGCTATCACAAGGGTGACAAGTACTCGCCTTGAGCTTGACAACATATATCGTGAGGAAAAAGGAATGTTGCATATGATACTTTGTAATGGTTCATCTTATGAATTTACACATATATGGGAGTCAGCATGTTCTTCTAGGAACCGCTACCGACTATCGAACCAGATGTGATTCGGGACGTGTCCATGTGTACGTGAACCTATAGGGTCACACGCTTAAGAGGAAAGGAGCCCATTCGGATGTGATCCGAATGGAATATGGATGGAGGGTCCGGATTGCATCAAGGGTTGCTAAGGTTGGATCATTTAATTGTTTATCAACTAAATTATTTCATGCATTGGCTAGTTTCCTCCATTTTTTGCGATGATTTTGGGATATGCGATGATCAAAATCAATTATTGAAGATAGAAGCATTTCCGATGATTTTGGGATCTGCGATAATCACAATCAATAATTAAGATAGAAGTGTTTGCGATAATTTTTTTGGCGGCACTTTACCTGCGCATATAGCGAAATTTTTCGCCAGCCGCGCAAATATAGATCCTCCCCCCTTCTTTTTCCTCTCTCTTCAGCACACATTCCCCCTTTCTTGTACAAACACCCCCACCCCCTGCACATTTCCCCGGCCTCCTCGACGACGACCACCCTACCCTGTTCTCACCCCAAGATCCAACACAACCCTCTTCGTCCACACCCATGCCACGACCTCCGGCCCGCCATGTCCCATCCAAATCACCACCACCATTCCCCACAAGACGCAGGTCCCACCGTTTGCCATGGTCCAGGCGCCATGGCCTGGAGCTCAAGGAGCACATGGTCTTGGAGAGGAAAATCGCGGTCGCACTCGCTGAAGAGGCCGCGGTGTCGTCTATGCGCGTGAACCCTAAGATCCTCGAGGAGCACATGGCCGTCGAGGCCACCTTGAACCCGTCGCGCATCGACGCTGCCTCAAGGTTGTTATCTTTGCGTAGAAGCTCTTGGTCTTTTTTCGCGGGCACCGTCAGTTCCTACGACGAACCCTATGCTGTGTTTTCTCAGCGTGCTCGTGCTTACATGAACTCTAGATCCAGCAGGTTGGTGAACCACACCGACCACGAGAAGAGCACCCACGTTGTGCAGATATCACCCTCTTCCAAGGGGAATGAGACCATCATCATCTCTGATGACGACGAGTAGTAGCTCTTTTCAGCTCACCTAATGCCTATGTTCAACTAGAAAAGCTTAAGCTTATTTCATTATATTCGTTTTCCCTTTGCAATGTAATACCACTATGTAATAAGCTCTTCAATAACACTTACACGAGCAATGTGATGCCATGTTAGAGCTGTTGGAGATATGCCCTAGAGGCAATCATGTTATGATGTTATCTCATTATGTATTCATGAGTTATTTGTATTGTCCTTGAACATCATCGCTGATATGTATCAATAAGTATGTGACTTGTTTGTGAGACTATATATTCTATGATGATTGTTCTAGTGGTCCCTAGTTGATAAGGTTATGCGGACACATATCCTTGACTAGTATATGATTCGATTGATGACTATGTTTCACAAGTCATGATCATGGAGATGCTACCGATAGTATGGACTTAGTGATGGGATCACTGAGTTGGACAGAGACCCACTTTGAGACGCAGCGAGATATTGTCATCTGTTAGTCTCAATACAATGTATATGCCATGTCGAAACCTGAGGTCCTCGCATGTTCTCGGGATGAGAAATGTCTCACTTAGGGACTATCAAACGCTACACTGTAACTGGGTAGATATAAAGGTAGCTTACGGGTGAGTCATGATACATGCCGCGAGACATGGTTGATCAAGATGGGATTTTCCCCTCCACTTTGGAGAGATATTCTCTGGGCCCTCTCGAGTTATAAGATTCAGAAAGCATGCCTAGGAGATATGGGTTAAGTGTTAACCCGCTTCAGGAATCTGTATCACGGTTTCGAGAAGAGAGGTCAAGCTATCACAAGGGTGACAAGTAATGTCCTTGAGCTTGACAACATATATCGTGAGGAAAAAGGAATGTTGCATATGACACTTTGTAATGGTTCGTCTTATGACTTTACGCATATATGGGAGTTGGCACGTTCTTCTAGGAACCGCTACCGACTATCGAACCGGATGTGATTCGGGACGTGTCCATGTGTACGTGAACCTAAAGGGTCGCACGCTTAAGAGGAAAGGAGCCCATTCGGATGTGATCTGAATGGAATATGGATGGAGGGTCCGGATTGCATCAAGGGCTGAGGCCATTCCACGGGCGCCTATATAAGGGCTAGGGTGAACCCCGAAGGGGTACAGGTCAGACCACAACCCTAGCCGCCACTCCACCTCCAGGCCGAGCCGCTGGACCTAGCAGTCCGCCGCCCGACGCTCCTCGTTGTACGTGCGCATCCCTTGGAGGCGCTGCACCTGCGGCGCTTGGACGAACTGTTCGCGGGACTCCGTTCATGGGATCAGTACGAGGGATCGGTTCGAGAGATTCGAGCAGTAGCCGCCGACGCGCATCACCAACTCTCCTTTCGCTGCCGTGACTACACGTCTAGTGGTAAACCCTAATCATGTATTTCATCTCCAGTAGTAGTGATCTTGGTTGTGCGCGGTAGAAAATTTTGTTTTAGCGCTAGAGTAGCGGACCGCGTGCCTCAACAAGAGCTGTAACATAGTGTTCACTTTCACTCTTTATTTTGTGCAATTCTTCAAGAATAAAAGGGCTCTGAGCAATCTGTAGTGATTAACTATTCTCCGGTTTCTGATCTAATCGCATGAATGGAAGAGGCCAGGGAGGATTATAAAAAATGGGATTCCTTCAAAGGAGGGAGAAACAGAGCAATTTGCAGATCCAGTATGAAAACCGACTACTCCGATGCCATGCTACACCTAGATGTTTCCTTATTCCCGGGCGTTCGTGTCTATCTCAGGTGTGACATACAGGCGGCGGTTCAGCCGTCCTATCTCTATGTCGGTGTTCTTAGCTCTGCATCACGAGTCATGTTAGACTCATTCTTACAGGTGGAAGGATGTATATTGTAGGATTGTAGGTGCAAGAAAGCTTTATCCATTCGTCATTGATTTCAAAGTCCTAATAGTAGATATAGTTGCTCTCTTTTGTTGCAACACAAAATTGAAGAACTAAACCGCATTGTATGTAACAATCAGTCATCAATATTACTCTTGTCCCCAGGTAATTTGAGCAGCTATGACATCGAAAATCACATCATATATTGAACTAGAATAACATCTCGCGTGCTGTAGCGGAAATTTCTATTAGAAATCTATAATCTAAATTGAAAGGGTATAAAATGCATGTAAGTAAACTCAATGACATGGACAAATGGTTGGCTAAAATAGTATACAGAAATGTATCCTAGTGAGGTTTTGTTATTGGATCACATGCACAAATGATTGGCTATAATAGTTGGTGAGGTAGATAGCTTGCATATTGAGATAGACACTATAAATGCATCTTAGTGGGATTCATTCATTATATATTTTCGCGATAATATAACTGCTCAAAGTACCCAGGACGAGAGTAGTATTGATGAATTTTGTGTAAGGCCCGATATGCGGTACTGTTCCAGATCTAGATGTTTCCATCCAGATCCGGGGACGAAGCACATATCGGTCCCACCGCGACATATGATATAGCCATATGCCCCGGATTTCCAACATGATATCACAACATTACAGATACAAGGATACAACATCTCATACAATCGGCATACAACTTCCTTAATACAATACATCAACGGAAGATATATGTCTAAGTACAGACTACAATCAAATGCCTACTGGCAAAGAGAAAATCATCGATCCCCATAACCACACGGGTCCAGGCCCTCCGCCGGGATCCGCCTAACTACTCGTCGTCGAGTCTCCACGTGAAACTTCGATCACCATACCTGTTGTCGATCAAGAACCCTGAAAAGAGTTTGGGGGTAGTATCATGAGTACAGAAGTACTCAGCATCCAACTGTAGTGTTCATCTGACCTAGCAAGGACTTCATCACTCGTCATTCTAGGACAACTAGTAGTTTACGGTAAGGATGGGGTAAGTGGTGAGGTTGCTGCCGCACTAGCATTTATAAAGTGGCTAACGATCTAGAGGGTAAGATAAGAAGCCAAGCATTCAACGAGGAACCGCCTCCAATAAGTCTGCTATCCACCTACTTACACAAACACAACACCTATCCTATCCTTGTCCTCCTCTTCGCATCCCGACGAAGAAGAAGAAGTCAAGGCACACACACATTGATCAAGTTATATTAAGATTTGTTGGATATGTGCCCTAGAGACAAATTAATAAAGATATTTGTCACATATCCGTTTTGTTCATAATACGTTTTATACTGTGCTATAACTGTATTACTTGGAAATACTAATACAGGTGTAGTATAAAACATGGTCCGTAGTTTAACTCGGGTAAACTATCTCATTGGGCAATTGATTGATCAAGCTTTCCTGATCATGGCGACACTTAAGTCCATTGACAATGAGGTCATATCATTAGGGGAATGATGTGATGGACAGACACCCACCTAAAGTATTGCAATGTGATCGAGTCACATAGTTCAGCGTTGCTATGACTTTGTAACGTATGGCTTAGTCCTTAGACCGCAATGATCATACGTAATTGTCATCTATGAGGAGACTTTGATTTGTATCCCACCGCCTGACTGAAATATGCTGGCTATAACGGTGCACTTTGGGTATTCCGAAATAGATGGTTGATGAGTATGTGAATAGATCAGAGCGGGATTTGTCAGTCCTTGTGACAGGACAGGTACTCTGGGCCCACTCGATGATATTGCATCAACAGCTTGCAAGCAAGTGACTAGGTCACAAGAGATGCAATGATCATGGACGAGTAAACTTGTTTGTTGTGAACGAGATGTGAACACGGTATGTAGGATACCGACGATCAAACCTCGGACAAACAAAGTACCGCAGCACAAAGGGATTACGTCGTATCGTTAACGGTTTCCAAAAGCGATCGAAGTTCATTCGATGGAAGCGCAGGGACTGTCAGGGATTGTAACCAGGTCCAACTGACTAGTCATTGGTCAATGAGAAGAGTCTCGACCATGTCTGTTGTTTCCCGGACCGTTAGGGTGTCACACTTAAGGGGCAATCGATGCTGGGACAGTTTCGGGATCATCGGTGAAATAGGAGAAAGCACCGGAATAGTTCCGGGAGAGAACGGAAGTTGTTCCGGATATTTTGAAAGGTTCAAAATAATGTTTAATTATATTTAATAATGTTTTAGTATTTAATTATCTGAATTAAATATTAAAATATATTTAAATTAATTAATTAAATGGGAAAAAGGCAAATGGGCCCCTTAGGGCCCATTAGGGGAAGGAGGGAGCCTCCCCCCTTGGCCCATGGCGCCAAGGGAGGGGCCCACCCTCCATATGGCGCACCCCCCTCCCCTCCCCTTTGGTTTAGTACCACATGGGAAGTTGAGGGAGGGTGGCAACCCCCCTTGGCCTATATAAGGAGGGGTAGACCCCCCTTTTTCCATCATCTCATTGAGTTCTCTCTCTCTCTTTCTTCATTTCTGGAAGTGGACTCCCCTTGTTAGGAGTCTGCACCAGGATTGGAGTTCTCCACCATAAGGCAGGCCGTCGCTCTGCCGGAGTCGGGATCCGAATCCGTCTTCTTTCCGCTGCTCGCCTGGTTCGCAGCCCGGAGGGAACATCGGTTGCACTGTACGTGTGTAATCTCTTCGAGGCACTACACCTGTGGTGCTACTTCGTCGCTGGAGGTTTACCGGGAGTCATCCTCGCCGGTGGTGGTCTTCTACACGACAGGGAGGTCGTAGTTCTGAGACTACGCCAACCACGTTCGCAAGAACGTTTCCCTCTTTCGGTCTTCAAAGGTATGAACACCGATTCCCTCCGTTACCTTACATCGCCATAGCATAGATCTTGGGTTTTGGTACCGTAGGTATGAAAAATTTGTGTTTTCTGCCCCGTATCCCAACAGTGGTATCATGAGCTAGCTATGCGTAGATGTATTGTACGGGTAGAACACATCTAGGATGTGGGCATCGAATCTTCATTCGTTACCCTCCCACGTGTACTCATTTAGCATTGCGGCAATGTTTGATGAAGCGGCCCCCGACCGACCTTACGCGTTTACGCGAGACTGGTTCCACGCTTGACATATGGCTTGTACCATATAAAGTGGCTGGGGGGGTGTCTGTCTCTCTGCATTAGCGATGCGAAGATGTTTGCAACGGAGGGCCCCGACAGGGGTGTAATAGAGACGACTGGGGATCGGTGTTGTGGCATGTTTTCGCAGGATAGAAATCGGTTCTCTCTCTCGAAACCCCTAGCAGCCACGTAAAACTTGCACAAGCTAAAGTAGAAAGGCGTTTTAACTTTGCTTTGCATGAAGGGGGATCATAGGTTGTATGATCTACAGTTTTACTTCCTGTTTTATGCTAATATGCTAGATATATCGACGGTAGCACGAAACAGGACCATCTCTCGCTAAAACCAACATAGTGTCCTTACCCTAGTGAGCACCACCTGGAAAGTTCTACATTATGGAGGCATCACGTGTCACACGGATGTCAAACATTTTTTCGTTCACAAGAGGTGGGTGTAGCAAGCCTAGCATGCCCAGAAGCATGGCCTTGTATGACACAGCAACAAATCACATAGGGTGTGGTGGCGAGCCTGGCATGTGCAGACATGGCCTCGGGACACAAGAGACCGAAAGGTCGAGCATGAGTCACATGGATGATGTGATTGGCATGATGGCCTACCTTGAACAACATACTGATGGTCGTGTCACACGGGGGAGGTATGGTGTTCTAGGATCGTGTAATCACTTAGAAAAATTGAGAGATGTTTTCCTAAGTGGGAGTTTTAGAATTAATTGTAATTGAACTCCACATTATGAACAAAAGTCTAAATATGTATCTTTGTGAATCAACCTTGTAGATGACAGCACCACGCCCCTCGTTCAACTTAGGATCATTCCTAGAGAAAGATAAACTGAAAACTAATGGGTCAAACTTCACCTCCTGGTTCCGCACCTTGAGGATTCTCCTCGTTCCCCTCAAAATGTCCTACGTACTTGAGACTGCATTAGGAGATGCACCAGCAACTACCGCTACTCCGACTGAGAAGAAAGTCTATCTCATTAAGTCGAATGATTCCTCCCTTGTCAAGAAGGGTATCCTCCATGCCATGGAGGCTGAACTGCAGAAACGGTTCGAGAGCTTCAGTGCTTATGAGATAATCACTAACCTCAAGACCGTCTTTGCACCTCAAGCCAAGGTTGAGAGAAATGAAGTTTGTGAAGCTTTCTTCTCTGCAAAGATGGAAGAGCACACCAGCATGACTGAGCACGTAGTCAAAATGTCTGACCACGTTCAACGCCTAAATGATCTAGAATTTAAGATTCCAGATGAAGTGGCGATTGATAGGGTGTTGCGGTCGCTACCCCCTAGCTATGAGAGTTTTGTGTTGAAGTACAACATGCAAGGAATGGTTGAGACCCTTTCTGAATTGTTCACAATACTCAAAATTGCTGAGATGGAAATCAAGAAGGAGCACAGCTGCACCAAGAACCTAGAAGATAAGAAGGCCGGCAAGGTTGCCGGAAGAGACATGGATATATGTGATATACATGTTATTGATGTTTCCTGACAAGTGCTCGGAGCAACGTCTGGATATTTGATACCGGATCAGTTGCTCACATCTGCAACTCCCAGGAGGGGATGCAGAATAAACGACTCTTGCGAAAGGATGAAGTGACGATGCGCGTTGGGAACGGTGCCAAGGTTGAAGTAATGTCAATTGGCACGCTTCGTCTTAGTCTCCCTTCGGGATTGATTCTTGTCTTGAATAATTGCTATTATGTACCCGCGTTGAGTATGAACATTGTGAGTGGCTCTTGCTTGATGCGAGACCAGTATTCTTTTAAATCCGAAACAACTGGTTGTTCGATTTATAAGAATAATGTCTTCTATGTTCATGCACCGGTGCGTAATGGTTTATTCGTAATGGATCTCGAATATCATGACTCCCACATCAATAACGTAGAGGCCAAAAGATTAAAGCCTAGTAACGAAGAACACATGACGATGTGGCATTGTCGACTTGGTCATATTGGTGTAAAGCGCATGGAGGAACTCCATAAAGATGGACTTCTGGAGTCATTGGATTTTGGATCCCTTGACACATGTGAACCATGCCTAATGGGAAAAATGACAAGGACTCCATTCAATGGAACAATGGAGCGTGCAGTGGACTTATTAGGGATCATACATACTGATGTATGCGGACCAATGAATGTCACCGCACGCAATGGTTTTCGTTACTTCGTGACCTTCACGGATGACTTAAGTAGATACGGGTATATCTATTTAATGAAACACAAGTCTGAAACCTTTGAAAAGTTCAAGGAATTTCAGAGTGAGGTCGAGAATCAACTCGGGAAGAAAATCAAGCACCTTCGATCTGATCGAGGAGGCGAGTATTTAAGTCACGAGTTTGGCACTCATCTGAAGACTTGTGGTATTGTACCACAACTTACGCCAGCTGGAACACCTGAGCGAAACGGTGTGTCCGAGCGACGTAATCGAACACTATTGGATAGTGTACGGTCAATGATGTCTCATACCGACTTACCTACATCATTCTGGGGGTATGCATTAGAAACTGCCGCTTACGTTCTTAATAGGGTACCATCCAAATCCGTGAAGACAACACCTTTTGAAGAATGGTTTGGCAAGAAACCAATGTTGTCTTACCTGAAGATTTGGGGTTGTGAGGCTTATGTTAGGAAACTTCAGCCTGACAAACTCGAATCTAAGGCGGAGAAATGCATCTTTGTAGGATATCCAAAGGAAACTGTTGGATACACCTTCTACAACCAATCTGAGGGCAAAACGTTTGTCGCTAAGACTGGACACTTTCTTGAGAAGGAGTTTCTCTCGAAAGAATTGAGTGGGAGGAAAATAGACCTCGATGAAGTGATTGACCAATCACTCCAAATGGAAGAACCGGCAACAGAAATTGTTCTGGAACCTTCTTCCACAGTGGGAGCTGAAGAGAATGGCCAGGAAGACATTCATATCGATCATGACATGCATGATGATCATGATGAGAATGAAGAGGAACCTATTTTGCCCCGTAGGTCATCAAGAGTCCGTCAACCTACCGAGTTTTACGGACAGCTTGTGAATGCAATCTCGGCTGATGAGTCGGATGAACCTACGAGTTACAAAGAAGCAATGGAGGGACCCGAGTCCGAGAAATGGCTAGAAGCCATGAAATCCGAAATAGACTCCATGTACACCAACAAAGTTTGGACTTTGGTGGATATTCCCGAGGACCGCAAGGCCGTCGAGAATAAATGGATTTTCAAGAAAAAAGACTGACGCAGACGGAAACGTATCTGTCTACAAAGCTCGACTTGTCGCGAAGGGGTTCCGACAAATTCAAGGAGTTGACTACGAGGAGACGTTCTCTCCTGTAGCGATGATAAAGTCTATTCGGATCCTACTAGCAATAGCTGCCTATCATGATTACGAGATATGGCAGATGGATGTGAAAACTGCGTTCCTTAATGGCAACATTGAGGAAGAGTTGTATATGATGCAACCAGAGGGGTTTATCGATCCAAGGAATGCTGGTAAGGTGTGGAAGCTTCAACGGTCCATCTATGGGTTGAAGCAAGCATCTCGGAGCTGGAATCTTCGATTTGATGAGGTCATTAAAGCTTTTGGATTTGTCCAAAACGTCGAAGAGTTCTGCGTCTATAAGAAACTGAGTGGGAGCTCTGTAGCATTCCTTGTGTTGTATGTGGATGACATATTACTAATAGGGAACGATAAGAAATTCTTAGAGGGAGTAAAGGAATATCTGAATGGACAATTTTCCATGAAGGACCTAGGTGAAGCTGCGTACATATTGGGGATTAAGATCTATAGAGATAGACCTAATCGACGGTTGGCCTTGAGTCAGAACACTTATATTGACAAGATATTGAAAAGGTTCAGTATGGATAACTCCAAGAGAGGCCTCTTGCCAGTTATAAAAGGTGTCAAATTAAGCGTGACTCAATGCCCAACCACAGCAAAAGAGAAGGAGGAAATGTCCTCAAAGCCCTATGCCTCAGCCATAGGTTCTCTCATGTATGCTATGTTATGTACCAGACCGGATTTAGCACTGGCCATTAGTATGACTAATCGCTACCAGAGTAACCCGGGAATGGCTCACTGGACAGCAGTAAAGAACATCCTTAAGTACTTGAGAAGAACCAAGGATCTCTTTCTCGTTTATGGAGGAGTTGATGAGGAGCTCACCGTAAAGGGTTACGTTGACGCAAGCCTCGGCTCAGACCTAGATGACTCGAAATCCCAAACGGGATATGTTTTCATGTTGAACGGAGGCGCGATTATCTGGAGGAGCGGCAAACAGTCAGTCGTCGCTCAATCTACAATGGAGTCGGAGTATATTGCCGCTTGCAAAGCGTCAAACGAGGCGGTGTGGCTGAAGAAGTTCGTGATCGAGCTTGGCGTCTTTCCCAGCTGCACTGACCCCGTGGGAATCTTCTGCGATAACACGGGTGCCATTGCTAACGCGAAGGAGCCAAGAACTCACTCTACAGCCAAGCACATCCTCCGAAAGTTCCATGTGACGCGAGACTACGTCAGGGATGGACACACTAGGATTCACAAGATACATACGGATCTGAACGCAGCAGACCCGATGACTAAACCTCTTCCACAGGGCAAGTTTGAAGAACACCGAGAGACCATTGGTGTCAGATACATACCTGATGTAAACTAGTGTAATTTGTACTCTAGTGCAAGTGGGAGACTGTTGGATATGTGCCCTAGAGACAAATTAATAAAGATATTTGTCACATATCCGTTTTGTTCATAATACGTTTTATACTGTGCTATAACTGTATTACTTGGAAATACTAATACAGGTGTAGTATAAAACATGGTCCGTAGTTTAACTCGGGTAAACTATCTCATTGGGCAATTGATTGATCAAGCTTTCCTGATCATGGCGACACTTAAGTCCATTGACAATGAGGTCATATCATTAGGGGAATGATGTGATGGACAGACACCCACCTAAAGTATTGCAATGTGATCGAGTCACATAGTTCAGCGTTGCTATGACTTTGTAACGTATGGCTTAATCCTTAGACCGCAATGATCATACGTAATTGTCATCTATGAGGAGACTTTGATTTGTATCCCACCGCCTGACTGAAATATGCTGGCTATAACGGTGCACTTTGGGTATTCCGAAATAGATGGTTGATGAGTATGTGAATAGATCAGAGCGGGATTTGTCAGTCCTTGTGACAGGACAGGTACTCTGGGCCCACTCGGTGATATTGCATCAACAGCTTGCAAGCAAGTGACTAGGTCACAAGAGATGCAATGATCATGGACGAGTAAACTTGTTTGTTGTGAACGAGATGTGAACACGGTATGTAGGATACCGACGATCAAACCTCGGACAAACAAAGTACCGCAGCACAAAGGGATTACGTCGTATCGTTAACGATTTCCAAAAGCGATCGAACTTCATTCGATGGAAGCGCAGGGACTGTCAGGGATTGTAACTAGGTCCAACTGACTAGTCATTGGTCAATGAGAAGAGTCTCGACCATGTCTGCTGTTTCCCGGATCGTTAGGGTGTCACACTTAAGGGGCAATCGATGCTGGGACAGTTTCGGGATCATCGGTGAAATAGGAGAAAGCACCGGAATAGTTCCGGGAGAGAACGGAAGTTGTTCCGGATATTTTGAAAGGTTCAAAATAATGTTTAATTATATTTAATAATGTTTTAGTATTTAATTATCTGAATTAAATATTAAAATATATTTAAATTAATTAATTAAATGGGAAAAAGGCAAATGGGCCCCTTAGGGCCCATTAGGGGAAGGAGGGAGCCTCCCCCCTTGGCCCATGGCGCCAAGGGAGGGGCCCACACTCCATATGGCGCACCCCCCTCCCCTCCCCTTTGGTTTAGTACCACATGGGAAGTTGAGGGAGGGTGGCAACCCCCCTTGGCCTATATAAGGAGGGGTAGACCCCCCTTTTTCCATCATCTCATTGAGTTCTCTCTCTCTCTTTCTCCATTTCTGGAAGTGGACTCCCCTTGTTAGGAGTCTGCACCAGGATTGGAGTTCTCCACCATAAGGCAGGCCGTCGCTCTGCCGGAGTCGAGATCCGAATCCGTCTTCTTTCCGCTGCTCGCCTGGTTCGCAGCCCGGAGGGAACATCGGTTGCACTGTACGTGTGTAATCTCTTCGAGGCACTACACCTGTGGTGCTACTTCGTCGCTGGAGGTTTACCGGGAGTCATCCTCGCTGGTGGTGGTCTTCTACACGACAGGGAGGTCATAGTTCTGAGACTACGCCAACCACGTTCGCAAGAACGTTTCCCTCTTTCGGTCTTCAAAGGTATGAACACCGATTCCCTCCGTTACCTTACATCGCCATAGCATAGATCTTGGGTTCGGGTACTGTAGGTATGAAAAATTTGTGTTTTCTGCTCCGTATCCCAACAAGATTATCTCAGTTGTTGTTGTTGTCTATGAACAAGGAGTAGGTCTCAAGTCGTCCATAACCGTGGACACGGCTTCTCGAAAAGATTTAACCCTGCAGGGGTGTACCAACTGCCCATTACAAGGCTCCGCACGCACGCCCATCTCTCTCAGTTGCTACCCATCACAGGCAACCATTTTATGATTTAGTTCCGAGAGATCCGAAATGACAGGTCCCTCTAACTAACAACGAACAAATCCGGGTGGCCCCCGGTGAGTCGACATCCAACTCAAAAGCCGGCAGCGCTCTCGAATTGGCCTCTACCGTCTGGATGAGGTCGGGTTAGCAACCCAAACTAATGTGGGCAGCCCCCTAGCTCCCTGGGGTGGACCAACAAAGAAACCATGTCTCCGCTGGCCCAAGTTTTTTTAAAGAATATCTGCCAGGAGTGACCCAACAGACAGACACACGGTTTTCAAATGGTAAAATCAGCTTGGGCCACCACTAGAAATGTTTGAAGCTTGATAGGTAAGAAAAGGGGACCCCATAAAATCCCACGCGCGGTTAGGCACGCTCAGTCTTCAAACCAATACCCGGAACTCGGGTCCTAGGTGACTCGAATGGAACAAAGCGTCGGGGCGGGATAGCCTAGACCTTTCGTCCTACGTCGAATATAGTCAACATTTATAATAATCATATCATCAACAAAAATATAATAATGTGATAGCCCAAACCAAAAGTAACAGGGTAACATCGTAGCATCCTAAGAATGCATACTAAGCAGGGGCTGAGCAACGAGCAATAGTAACATAGCAGTACATGGTTTGCTGGGAGGGGACATGGCTGTATCGGTTTGAAAGAGGCTGTAAACATGTGGTAGGATCAAACATCGAACCTATCCTAGATTAGCATGCAAACCGCTGGTTGAAATAGAATGGATCATAAGTAATGTATAGTCCTTGCCTGTTGATAAGTCGGGTTCCGAAGGTGTAGTTGATCGCAAGCTTGCAACCTCTCCGAGAGTAACCGCGGGAGGCACATAGGAAGGAAACACTTGAAGGAAATCAACGAGAAAGCATCTATTACTATGAAGCAAACACGAGCAAGCATCAACAAGAAGGCAACACGAGACATCGCACCTACCGTCGAGAGCGGTTACTAACAGGTTAAGTGGATTACTATTCACACACGACGATACCGCACATTTTACGATGGTTCGAGTGGTTTAGCTACACAAGGTGAGCAAATGTTGTTAACATGGCAACTCAAGCAAGCATGGCATAACACACAAACATGACAAAAGGTGAAGCATAAAGGAAACTATCTATGCTAGTCAATTTAAGTGAGGCACAACATAAACATGGCATTCCACTAAGTACCTCACGACAAAATGGAATTTGGTACTGTTCTGCCCTAAACCATATTTTAGGTTGGTTAACAACATCAAATAATAGCATAAACACAAATTACACAAAAAAACTAATCAAGTTACATATATAAAGAACACTCCAAACGGAGTTACGGTTAAAAACATACAAGCAAAACAAATTTGGAACACAATCTGCCAAACATCAGGAAGCACACTTTAGAGCAATGCATAAACAGGATAATGAATGCAAACATGCTCACAAATGATATGAAACAAAAGTAGACATGGCAGGGAAGGGATGGCAAAAGTAATCATGCAAATAGGCATAATGGTTCACTAGTTACAAGCAACACAAAAATCTATAAAACATTACGAGTCAAGGACTTAGTGAAAATTAGGAAAACAGCGCAGAAACTTTTATTTTTATGCTGTATAAACAGGGTTGAAACTATATGCAAATATGCAGAAACATGACATAGCAATATATGAGCATGGAGTAGACATGATGATGATCGGGTACAAATAACAATCAAGGTCATAGGCATCATAGATCAAACGATATTAAGCAAACAACATGGCATCGGAACATTACAGACTTAGAGAAAAACAGAGGTGGCTGTCAAAAACAGTGGCGTAGCAACTTTGGAGATAAAAATAACTATGACCATAAATTCAAACATGACAATGCAATACATGTAATGAAAGTAGACATGATGCTTAACAGTATGCAACAAGAATCAATGCAATAGGCATCATTGATGTGTCACAATCATCATGCAAACTTGCAATAAAATAACAGCAGCAACACTTGACAGAAATTAACAGTTGCTGACAGCCTGATGCCCACTTCAACAGTGATTAACAACATCAAGATGGCCTCAAATCAAAATGCTCACAAAAGATGAACTGAAGTACACACAATTCTAAACAATTTTCCTTTTGGGCGCATCGTCAACGGAGCTACGGATTACTCGTAAACTTCATTGCAAAATTCAATACAACAACAATTTTCTCACACTTAGAAAAAAACAAAAGGAGTAAATAACAGAAAAAAGGGACGGCGGCCTGGGCCTCACCATGGGCCAAGCCCAGTTCGGCCGGTGGGCTGCTGGTGCCTGGGCTGGCTGGATCTGGCCCGCGGTTGCGCGCCTGGCCCACGTGGACGCAGCCCACCACGGCGGCGGGGGTTGGCGCTAGCCTGCCCGGTGGCCACACACTCCGGCGAGCGGTGGCGCACGCCGGCGACAGGGAGGCAGGCTCCAGGGTGCGAGTAAGGGGGTCCGGCAGCAGGCGAAGGTCGGCGCGGCCGGATCCGTGCGGGCTTCGCCGGAGTCGCGGGGAGACGGGGCGCAAAGCTCCACCGAGCCATGGCGCGGCCGCTCCTACTGCCGACGACGGCGGGTCCTGCGAGGAGGAGGGAAGGAGGAGGGTTAGGGGAAGATGAGAGGGAGGAGAAGGAGAGGTGGGGCGCGGGGAAAGGAGGTGGCTGCCGGCCGGCGGCGGCGGCCTGGCCGGAGGCCTGCGGCGGCGGCGAGCTCCTCGGGCTGGAGGCGGCGTGGAGGTGGATGGAGGAGAGAGAAGGTGGAGACCAGGGCGCATCTGGGCCGTTGGATCGGCCGATCCGACGGTCCAGATCTGAGGTTTTCTAGGGTTGCGAAAATTGTAGGTATATTGGGCTGATTTGAACAATTTGGAGGGGGGTGGCTGCAATTTTGGTTTAGGGGAAACCCTAGAAGGGGTGGGAGAGTGGTGGTCTTTATATAGCCCAGGTGGCTGGCAGTTTGAAAAAACATCCCTGGTTTTTCTCTCGCGCGCGCGGTGTTTACTTTTCTGACCACCGAGGGTACGTAGGACCTCCGATTCGGGTAAAACTTCGAACTGCTTGATCAGCGCATCGCACCGACGGCGTTCATCTCGCGTTGGAACCGTTCTTAGAACACTTTCCGGCGCGCTATAAAAATAACCCGTTTAATTATTTAACGGGATTTTTCGTTCTGTTGGTTGCGGCTGGTCTCGTGCGATTTTCGCGACGGTAATCGGGTGAAACCCGGTGTCGCAAAGGTCGAGTGTCAGGGTGACAAGGGTCGGTCTACGTCCGGTACGAGATAAGAGGGGGGAAAATAATCGTCGATCGATAAATCAGGGATGCAAACACCGCAAACAAATCAGAAAATCAAAGAATTCACGCAGAAAACAAAATTTTTAATTTTTGTGAAATCTGGGCTCTTACATGTTGTGAATTTACGATGTTGTTTACGTCTTCCAAATTTGTTACAAAAAAGTAGATTAACTATATTTATGAACAGAACTTTGGAATCAATTGTTTGAATTTTTTTGTATTTATAGCTCCACTATACCTAGTCCTTCTACTTATATGAATGAGTCATACTTGATTAACGATGCTCGCAGATGATGCTAATTTTGCTGACGGTAAATCACTTTATGCTACCGCCCGCCGATGAAGCTTAAGCCAGTTGGATGAAGAAATTGTCGTTCTTTAAAGTACCTCAGCTGATCTGCTACCTCATTCGTCATCCACATGAGGTTGTTTGCTTCCTCATATCTATTACTTCTTTCGTCAAAACCAAAATATGATGTTCTTATAATGCAGCTTCTACATATGTTATGTTGTGTCACTTATGATTTTTTCCTTATTTTGCAAGGAACACACTGAGAGGGGATCACAGGCAGCCAGAATTCTGGCACAATGAACTCAACTTTATAGAAGGCAATTTTGCTGAAGGTAAAGCACTTCATGCTTCCGGCAGCCCATGAAGTTTAAGCCACTAGGATGAAGAAATTTGCATTCTCTAAAATCCCCTAGATGATCTGCTGCCTCTTTCCTCACCCCTATGGTTAATTTTTTGCATCCTCTGGCTCATATCTCCGCCTCGACCGCAGGTTGCAGGGAGGTGTTATGTCTGAAAATATGTGTAATATGGTGATCTTTCCATGAATTCCATTATGCCAGAGAGGTAGCATGACCAAATTTGATAGCTGAGCTCAACAAAGTGCCGGATTATACGCGTGAAGATTTATTTTGTAGATCAATTCACTTTCACTATAAGATATAGTACTCCCACATATGTGACATTCTGCAAAAAAATAATAGCTGCAAGTTTATTCTACTTATCTTAACACTATGAACAAAACCTTGGAAAAAGAGGTAGTAATTTTTCTTGTGTTTTGCAGGGCTGTGACATCACATGCGATTGGCGATCTCGTCAATGATGCCATCAATATTCGGCTTCCACTTCAACATATTTGTAGATGAGGTTCATCTGTTATGTTAGTTTTGAAAGGTTTTAGATGTTGGATGCCAAATTGATTGCTCAATTATGTACTATGATGTCAGTTGTAAAATCTTGATGTGTACTGCGGTGCAAGTTATGGAATATTGCGATGGCTTTGATATATACTGTGTGTGATGGTTGATATGAACATGCTTTTATTACATTCGTTAAATGATCTGATTATTTCATAATATTCTCAAAAAAAAATATTTTGTATTACATTCCTGACGGTTACATAATTAAGCTATTCAATTATTATTTATATTAGTGCACACGTTTTTTCATATACATTTGTCACTGATGAATCTGTACAACTCACACAGTTTGATCATAATGAGCATTTGGTATTTAATTCTAATTCCACACCATATTTTATTCACAACCATTTGTAATGTGCAACGAAGAGCACACAGTTCGATCGGGAAGAGGCATTAGGGATTCAATTCTCAAGCCACACGAGCATTTGTGCACAACTGTTTGCTTAGATCTGAAGAACACAAACGTATTATATGGATTAAATGTATGCTATATGTTCAAAATCTTAGACGAAAATTCGTGGATAAATGTTTGCAATGAAAAGGTCAACACAAACGTTCGATTTATCATGTGCGTCTTCTCGGACTAGTCAATAGGCCACGGTTTCTGGCTATCGTGCGGAATTGACCCCCCTATCACAATCGAAGGCAAGGCGAAGGTTCTGTTTCCCGTAGGCGATAGGGGTCAAAAATCGTTTGGATATATATCACGCGCACTACTAGTAGACAGATGTCCTATTGTCCTCCCAAGAAGAAGGCTCCCCGCCCCAAGAAGAAGTGCCTCGCCCCACTGGGCAACAGGCTCCTCCTGGGGAGGTGGAATCTCCTCTGGCTCCTCTTCCTCGAGAGAACCCCCCTCCATGGGGTTATGGAACTGCTGCTGGATCACGAACTCGTCCAGCTCAATCACGGTGAAGGACCATCCGTTCCTGCTAGTATAATCAAACAAAAGTGGTGCAGGTAGACGGATCTCGCGAGTAGTAATCTTGCCAAGCCTCATAAAATAAACAAGGTTACCAAAATCAGAAGTCCTAGTAGCAAACTCATGCCTCTTCATAGTAGTAAGATCAAAGATCAAGAATGGAAAAGGCGCATCATCAGCACGTTGATGCGCAAGAGATGATAAGGGCTTCTCGCCCTTCGTTGGTTACCCAAAGTGGAAGGTGAGATGTAGGATAGCAACAAATTTCCCCTAACTTAGAGGTTAGAGTTTGTCTCCCGTAGGACTCTGATAGCGACAAGTAGGTGGTAAAGTGAACAATGGCGCCGAGGTTGATTATTTCACCTGGACCTGCACACACAACAAGTAACTTTTCTCCCAACAAAGTTTAGAGAGGTTGTCAATCTCTCCGGCCTTGTTGTTTACAAAGGATTAAACACAAGAGATAATAGTAGTGATAATTGCAACTGGAAAGTAAAAGAAATAAGTAAATTGAGGGTGTAAATAGTGGTGGAAATATGGACCGGGGTCCCATGATGTTCACTAGTGATGTCTCTCTCCCAAAAGACGATAAAAATGCTATGCAAGGTAAACAAATCACAACTGGGCAATTGACAGGATTACAGGCGCAGACCAATGCTAACTATGCTACAAAGAAAGGAAGAGGCTCAAAAGCATGGGCAGTACGCCAACATAAGCAGACCGAAATCCATCTGCCTCTACTACTAATCATCCACCTTGAGATATCTATCCAGAACATTTCGCTGGTATTAAGTTACGAGCCCCACCCAAAGTGTAAACCTAAAGCAAAATACATCTTCATTAAAAGAACTTTCCGTAAAGTAAACAATCCTTGCAACCGTGGTTACAAGAACCGTTGTTTTCCCCCTTGTGGCAACATCACTTCCCCTAGACTCATGTTTCTGTCACTCAAGCTAGTCGTCAGGGGGCATAAACCCACAATCAAGCATAACGCTCCCTCTTGGAGTCACTACCTACTACTTGGCCAAAGCAATAAACAGCAATGGAGAACATGAAAGAATTACTCAAGAATAAAAAATATAAAATAGAAGAACCAAATATATTACTCAATCACAATCTAAACACAGTCTCATAATCCATCTGATCCCAGCAAACTCATCATAGCAACAACAGAAAGAATCACAGATGTGCCTTGATCATGTAGGGCAGCTGACAAGGTCTAATCCATGAAGAACAAAGAGGGGAGGAGAACATCACATAGCTACTGATCATGGACCTATGGTCCAAGGTGGACTACTCAAGGATCATCCGGGAAGCGTCCATCGTGGTGGAGAAGCTCCCGGAGGTCAATCCTCCCTCCAGCAGGGTGCCGGGAAGAGATCTTCCGGTGCTCCTGATCTTGGAAGCGCGAAGGTGGCGGAATAGAGGCGGGATCGCGAAAAAGGGTTCTGTCTTCGGAGGTTTCGGGGCGAAGGAAATATATAGGCGAAGGGGAAAACCGGGGTGACACCAGGGGGTGCAAGCATCCCCTGGACGCCTAGGCACAGGGTGCCCCCCCCTCGGCTCTCCTTCGGGGCTCCAGAAGCTTTCGTTGTGCTGATTTTTTATTGGATTTTTCCGGAATTTTTCTGGCACTTTTAATACGGGGGAAACCTGAAATAAAAAGACAGCAGAAAATAGGAACTGGCACTGGGGTGCACTGAGTTAATAGGTTAGTCCAAATATGATCAAAAGTGCATGAAAGTGTATCTAAAGCATAGCAATATCACACAAAACATGCATGGACCAAGATGAAATTATAGATACGTTTGGGACGTATCACACATCCAGTGCGCTCGAGACGCTCAAGGATAAGCATGGCATAAATGCCACCAAAGTGAGGCCCCTTGCCGCTATTAGCGACGAGGCGGCGAGCAATCAAAGCACCAATATTATACTTGTTATCTCCTAGTAGGACGACTGCCAAGATAGCAATATCTGGACCCGAAATGTTGCTCATGTTGTCACGAGCTAACACCCCTCGAGAAATATAGTATGCGAAATAACTGATGTGGGGAAACAATATGCTGGAAATCTTCCCCCGGTGAATGTCCTCCGGGTCCTTGCTGCAAAGAGAGGCGAAGAGGGATCTCAGCTCATAGGGTTGAGCACTTATACAGGTCTTCCCAACATTCAACACACTTATAACATCACAAAATTCTGCCAAAGACATGGTAATAACTTCCTCATATATTCTAAATTCAATCATGGAAGTTTAACCATTATATCTAAACCTGTTGACGAAATAATAAGTGAGTTTTGGATACTGTGGCACGCAGTGTGTTAGAAGACGTGTCAAACCTGTAGCTGCACAAAGGTTATCAAACTCATCCTTAATACATGCCGTAATAAGGAAATCCGAACATGGATATGTCATGAAACGTGTCGTGTTCATCTCGTGTAGCAACTCCGCTGGCACGATATCATCACTGTAACTCATCCTCGCATTAGCGGATGAAGTTGCAGCTCTAGTTAGTCTATCGGTGGCCTCAGGCTTGTTCTTCCCAAGCCATTATTTGGCTTTTCCAAACAAACTCATTTCAGATTTTTTTGACAAGTTACAAAAACGAAGATTGAGAAAAATGAGTTGAGGCAAACTACTCTACTCACTTCCCCTAGGCATAAGCTTGCATCAAAACTTCAAAAATAAATTTCTGAACATGCATGCAAGCTCATAAGAACAACACCAAGAACTCCTAAATACTCACTAATAAGACCACCAATAAAAATTCTAATTGGAGGGGTGCAGGATTCACATACCAGGGAGCAAATGCTCAAAATCTCAATGCAAATGGTGGGCTGTAGAGAGAGATCAAAATTCACAGCGAAAAGCACCAAGAACTCAGGTTCCAGCAGCAACTCGCGATTTTTGGGGTAAGAGAGAGAGAGAGGAAGAAGAAGTACCTAGAAAGGGGCCCAGGTGGGCCCAGGCGCCAGGCCGCCTGGACCAGGGGTGCCCCCCTTGGTCAGCCTAGGTGCTTATAATTTTTCTAGTATTTTTTTTGACAACTTCATTTTTGAAAAATTTCCGAGGTAGCGAAAGTTGCAAAAACTTCCGGAAGGCTCGAAACAGTGGTTAAACATATTAAGTTTCAAAAACATATACTTTGGTACAACAAGGAGGATATAATCTAAAGGAAATGAAAATATAACAAGCTCCCCTTTTTTACTCCTATAGAACATGTTTGTTAGCATGGACACTGTCCCCACCATACACTACTAGGGAATACCCTTGTAGTGGCGTCCTTTTTTGCGTTTAGTGGCGCATTATAGATGCGCCACAAATTACAAGCCACTTATAAGGGCTTAGGGGTGAAGCATTCAGAATGCGCCACCCCTAAGACCCTTATAGGTGGCGCGTTTCGAAATGGGCCACCCATAAGCCCTTATGGGTGGCGCATTCTGAAAATTCGCCACTATTAAAAAAATTAATTTTGAATCAGGATCTGGATCTGGATAAAGATTTTTTTTTAAATAATTTTTTATTTTTTTCTTAATATCATGTTACTATGCTTTTCCGGAGTTCGTATGCAAAAGTTAAACCCATTTTACGGATTCTCGAGAGATTTTGCAAAAAAAGTCGAAATTCATGTTTCTAAATTTTCCTAATAACTAGACCACATATTACATGGGAATCTTATTTTCTTTTATTTTTTGACATTTCTATCATTTTCTTTTATTTTTTCTCAAACTCAAAAGGCGGTCCATAGGGGGGGGGGGTATTTGTGTATTGGGAATTTTCCCCTCACATTTGTAGGTTATTAGTGGCGCATATGCAAGATGGGCCACCCCTAAGAGCTTATGGGTGGCGCATTCTGAATGCACCACTAATAATTCCTTAGGGGTGGCGCATTTCCAGAATGCGCCACCCATAAGCTCTTAGGGGTGGCGCATTTCCAAATTACGCCACCTATAAGGTTCTTAGGGGTGGCGCATTTCTCCAAATGCGCCACGTATAAGAGGATCCATGGCTGGCCCACTCTTAGGGGTGACACATTTTTAAAAATGAGCCACCTATAAGAGCTTATAGGTGGCGCATTTTTTACCTGTGCGCCACCCCTTACAACATAGTGGCACATTACATATAAAATGCGCCACTAATAAGGTTTCCATGTATAGCTATTTCCCTAGTAGTGATAATTATTTTATATTTGTTGTGCACATGTAGAGGACAATCCTAATCACCAATATTCACGGTCCCAATATTCTCAATAGAGTTAAGGCCATGCCTTTTATCGATCTTCTTTGGGAAATATACTGTGTGCTCCTTATCATTAACATTGAAAGTGACCTTTCCTTTATTGCAATCAAGAATATCACCTGCAGTGTTAAGAAATGGTCTACCAAGAATAATAGACATGCTCCCATCCTCAGGCATGTCAAGCACAACAAAATCAGTAAGAATCAAGCAATTAGCAACTTCAACAGGAACATCCTCACAGATAACAATTGGGACGGCTGTTGACTTATCAGCCATTTGGAGAAAGATATCTGTGGGGATGAATTTATCCAAAGAAATCCTTTTGTAAAGAGAGAAAGGCATAACACTCACTCCTGCACCAAGATCACATAAAACAGTTCTAGCATAATTATTCTTTATGGAGCAAGGAATGGTGGGTATACATGGATCGCCAAGCTTCTTAGGAATCTTGCCATTGAAAGAGTAGTTAGCAAGCATAGTAGATATTGCCTCATTAGGAACTTTTCTTTTATTAGTCAAAATATCTTTCATATACCTCGAGTACGAAGGCAACTTAATAGCATCAGTCAAAGGAATTTGAAGAAAAAGAGGCTTCATCCATTCACAAAATTTATTATAGTGCTCTTCTTCTTTAGTTTTGAGATACTTACCTGGGAAGGCACTAGTAGGATTTTGGCCATACAAGAATTGACATTAGTAGCGCATTGTAACAGCCCATGTGCAATAAATATAAAACACCATGAGATTGTCCTTTGTCTGTTAACTTTCTAACTTGACATGATGCTAAACATTATAATTTCATGTGGTGATTCAAATTTGCATCGGGATTGGAGCCCATTTGGTTTGGTTGAGTTTGCATACAAAATGGTTCAAGAAGGGTGTTTGAAGATTTTTCAATGATGCATGCATGTTCTCCTTGACCTCAAACTTGGCCTAGCCATTCCTTTTGTTTGAGAAAGGGTTTTAAAATCCTTGAATTATTTTTGCCATTACCAAAAACGGGGGCTCTAGTTCAGAGTGGTTTTGAATTTCAAAAAGAGCTCACATTTTTGTTGTTGCCAAAATTGGTCAAACCATTTTTGAGAAATCCAGAATAATACAAGGGTTAAGATTTTTGAGCTCATGGAATTTTTCTCCTTGTGTTTTCTTCTCAAAAATTCCCAATGCACCTTTTCTATTTAATTTTAAATAGAAAATGGAACTGTTTGCCTTAGTGGAAATTTTCCTTGCATCCAAAAGTTGCCCAGCCATTTTGGATGATCTAATGTGGTAAGGGGTATGTAAAAATGTTGCAATATATTTTTATGTTTCTCCTTACCTTTTCTTTTCTTTTTTAGCCTGCTGTTCTCTTTTTTAAATGAGCAGAAGGGCTTTGCCCCTTTTCTTTTCCCAACAGAAGCCCAGCCCACCTGGGCCTGTTTTTTTTTCTTTTCCGAGCAGCCCAGGGCGAACCGGTACGGGAGTCATCTCCTACCTTTACATCGTGTCCGCCTTTCTCCCTCTCTGCGCTCACACACCAGAGGAGGCCACGGCGGCAGGAGGTGAAGACGTGGCCGGAGGGGGCTCCCACCCTTTATAAGCTCACCTGGGGCTCCCTCTTGGAACCCTAGGTCCATTCCCCCACTCTTCTCCTCTCGCCGCCGCCGCCATGACCAACCCGGGGCTCCCCTATTCCGCGTGACCTCCGCCCGACGCCGGTGAGTTTCGACGCCCGTTCGATTCCAGCGAGTGCGCGTTTGTTTCCCTTCCTCTGCAGCGCGTCTTCATCCTCCCGTTCCTGCAGGTTGACCCCTTGAAGCTCTGGGACGCTCGGGCCGCGACGCCGCTGTCGGCTACGACTGCCCCGGCGACCTCCTCGTCCCCTCCTTCCTCTCAGGCGAGCGCAGGGTCGCGTCCGCGACGCCAAGGTGAGCTGTGCCTCGGTCCCCTGCCCGTCCCGTAGCCGGCGCATAGCCCGTGCTGCCTGCACGCATGATCTTCCCGAAGACTGAATCTGGTTCAGTTTCTTCAGACAAGGCGTGGCCTTGAGTTCTTCTGGCTTCAGTTCGCGATTTCGTAGATCATCTAGGTTCGTCCCGAAGTCCTTTCCATCAGCGGCTGTGTGGCGCCTTGGTCCAGGGAGCAGGTGTCCTCGATGAGGTCTGGAGACAAATCCTTAGCCAACGCAAGATGCCGCCTTTGTCGGGTTTTTTTTGCTTAGCGGAACAGATCCGTCAGGTTTAGGTGTCAACCGTTCTTCAGTTTCAGTTAGCGCGTCCCATTGTTATAGCTTGTATCGCGCCTGTCCTCTGTTGAGTATTGTGAAGCTAGCGCAGTGGCAAGCGAGCTGGCCATCGAAGGGTGGGGCGCGGGTTCGAATCCGGCCGGGCGCATAAGCTTCCCCCCTTTTTGCTTCTTTTATCCCTGCGTGCGAGTGGCTCGGGTCACAGGGATCGCTGGGTCAGCCCAGCAGCCCACCGGGGGGGCAGCCCAGAGAGGCTCTGCCTCTATTATTTTTTTCTTCTTTGTTGTTTTCCTTTTTCTTTTATTTTTTTTCTTCCTTTTGGTTTTCATTTCAGCTTGTTTTTTTCAACAACATGGCACATGTTATATATGCATCTGGGCTAGGAAAATCCACTGAGCATGATGGTCACCTCAGATTTATGTTTTGAGCAAACATAAATTCTCAATCTATGGAGGGAAGTTGAACCCTTATGTGACCATGCCATCTTGGTGTTGCCCATTTTTCAACGCTTGACCTTCCACCTTTATCATGGTCGATACCTTGAGCCTCCACATGTTGGACCACTCAAAGTCTTCGGTTTCTTGTTCGTCTTGTTGTCGCAAGATGATTCAATCCTTGTTCCCTCGATACTTTCTTTGGTGTCAATTCACCGACACATTTCTCCGTCTCCGGAATCGATATTTCTTTCACGGTGTTTACTTTTTTTACGTTGATGTTATTGTTTCATGCCATGCCATGTTGCCATGCTACTTACACCCAAGTTAAGGCTATGACCAAAGCCATAAAAATATAAGTAATTGCATATGCAGTTGTTGACGTGTCGTCGACACCCCCATTTAAATTTGACTAGATAGGGTCACACCATGTCTATTAAACTTGATCATCACATCCATGCTTGAGTTTTGTTGATCTCGTTGTTTACTCGTGTGCTTTCCCTTGCCGGTACCTTATGATAGAACCTGAGACCGCCGAGGAGACTTACGTGGAGATTTCCGACACCGAGCCCGAGGACCCTGCTGCATCTACTTCGACGACCGATTATCCAGGCAAGGGGAAGATTCATACCATTTCTTGATACCTTTCTGCCTACCTGCATAGCTGTAGCCTAGAGCGTTTGCTTGATCCTATCCACTTCAGTATACCACCTTCAAAACCCAAACAGCCATGATCCCCACATCCCAGCAAAACATTGTATTGCTAAGTTACCACTGCTCAGCCATTGCTTAGTATGAGTAGGAAAACTTGCTGCTTACCCTATGCCATGGTTTGGGATATCATGTTATTTAAAGAAGTTGGTTGATAATTATTATTGATGATGTTAAATTTATATTTGACGAAAGATGGGAGACCAGGCTGTTCCCGCGAGGTGTTTTGTTCCATTTCAGTCACCTAGGTCCCGAGTTCCAGGTATTGTGTTTCTTGACGAGCGTGCCTAATCGTGTGTGGGATTCTATGGGGTCCACTTGTCTTACCTACCTAGATTCAACCAATTCTAGTGGTGGACCGAGCTGATTTACTTTTGCAAACGTGTGTGTGCTTGGTTGGTACCCCAGCTGTTTTCGAAACAACCCGGGCCAGCGGAGACATGGTTTCTCTTGTTGGTCCAACACAGGGAGCTAGGGGGTTGTCCACATATGTTTGGGCAACTAACCCGACCTCGTCCAGACGGTAGAGGTCGATTCGAGAGCGCGGCCGGCTTTTGAGTTGGATGTGGACTCACCGGGGGCCACCCGGAATTGTGCGTTGTTAGCTAGAGGGACTATGACGTTCCGGAGTTTCAGGCGTTTACCTAGACAAGTGGAAACCGGGCGTACGTGCGAAGCCTATGATGGGAAGTTGGTACACCCCTGCAGGGTTAAATCTTTTCGAAAAGCCGTGTCCGCGGTTATGGACGACTTGAGACCTACTCCTTGTTCATAGAATAACATCAATTTGAATCATAATTAAAACTTGCCTACCGTGTGAGTGCCTTGGTTGCTTTTCTTCGTCCAGGGGGACCGAGAGAAGATCCAGGTTGTGTGATGTTTGACGTAAGTAGGTGAATAACAGACTTATGACGCGACGTCACGTGCTTTCTTGGATCTTACCCCTACTCCAGTAGAACGATAGCCACCATATATGCTAGTGCGGCTGCAACCTTTACCTTTATCTTGTCTTACCATAGGGAGTTAGTTATCCTGTAATGATATAATCTCACCCTGTTTTCCTCTTGTGCTTTTACTGTTTTTCCTGATCGGCCGCTGCAGTGGAGTACTATCTTGACCCGAGCTCTGGACGATACTTCGTGGAGGTGCCCCCGGAGGAGGACGATGAAATCGACCTCGTTCAGTAGATCCTACAGTTGGGCTTCGACAATCCGTGGGTGGACTCTTTATGTGCAGCCCTCTCTAGGACAATTTGGCTTTTGACCGTACTCGGTCGTGTTTGTCTTCCGCTTGTCGCATGATGTACTATTGGGTCCACGGATCTCTGAGATGATGTAATAATTATCCAGTGGCGATGTATGCCCTGGACTCTATATATTTTATTTCTTAGTTTAAGTTCGTTGTTCTTGTACCTGTTGTCGAGAATCCGGCAGCGACACGAGTGCGAGTGTCGTGAGTCGGTGGCTCTTTATGCGCTACTAACTTGAGCGGGACGCGAAAGCGACTATCTCGAGTTAGCATTGCATCGGGGGCCTTACAACTTGGTATCAGAGCGGGACTGACTGTAGGACCCCTTACTGGCCGAAGTTGAGTCTAGAAACTATTTTGTAGTTACTAAGGAAAAATCGGAGAGTAGTAACTCTTTCTTTTTCTTCTTACCCCACCCTCCCATCCCTTTTCGGTGAGGAAGTGAAACGTTGTTTTCTATCTGCAACTTATCCCCTTTCAAAAACAAATCTAGGTTCTCGTTTACATGAGGCTCCGATTCCTCTATAATTTTTTGCTAGAGACGAGATGTGTTGGCGTCTTTGAGACCACTGAGCCGCCACTTGGGGTTGACTGCTCTACCTCGCTTACAGCGTACCATAGGTGAAACGTCCATACAGGATTGACGGGCATCCTATGGTAATATGGATGTGGTGTCATTTCCCCTATGGACGACCGTGATGGCGGGCCGCTCAGGGAAGATGTCTCATTGTTCAGGTCTTCAACCACTCGTATATATTGTTCTGTGCTCGCTAGCAGATTATTATCTTGGATTCGGATGATCTCGGTTTGGGGATTCCAGTAGCACCTAGCTTTCGACTTCCGGATTAACCTTGGTGGAATTTCAGCCTTCGGCTTTCTCTTACCTCGTGAGGAAGTTTTGTTGTCAGTATTGCTTTATCTTCTGGTTTCATCAATGTTTCAACCATGTTCTCATAAGTGTTCCTGCATACAGGATGCCAAGAGCGAACATGCCGCCGCTAGAGAACCCTATCCTTGGGGAGGCTGTGGCCGCAGTGGCTCAGGGAACAGCTGCGATCTTACAGATGCTGCAGAACCAGACTGCCCAGAGGAATGATCGACCACAGTACACCACACTGCAGCAGTTCCTTGATATCAACCCCCCTAGGTTCTCCGAGGCTCGAGACCCGCTGGAGGCGGATGACTGGATCGCAGAGATCAAGAAGCACTTCAATGCAAACACTGTTAGACCCGTCGACTACGTCACCTTCGCCTCCTTCCAGTTTCAGGGTGCAGCAGCCAGCTGGTACGATACCTACAAGGCCAACAAGGGCGATGCTATCATCATGTGGGAAGATTTCGTCGCAGACTTCAGAGCAGCGCATATTCCGAGTGGCCTGATGGACAGGAAGCGTGAGGAGTTCTTGGCTCTGAGACAGGGTGACAGGTCAGTCCAAGAGTACAACCTGGCCTTCGTCAGGCTCGCCAGGTACGCTCCAGAGGAGGTCATCACAGAGGCTAAGAAGATCGCCAGATTCCGTGGAGGTCTCAGCACAGAGATCAAGTACGCGCTCACTCAGTGCAGTCCCACGCTGTTCTCCCAGTTCGTGGATCAGGCTATCCGCCAGGAGTCAGCCAGAGCAGAGTGGGATGCAGACAGGAAGCGCCAGCGTGAGCACAGTTCCGCAGTGATGATCCAAAAGAAGGCAAAGACTTGGGTTGCAGAGGCACCACCGCAGAGGCAGCAGTACCAGCAGAGGGGGGCAGTTGTCCGCACTTTTGCCCGCCCTCCTGTCCCAGTTCAACAGGGTCCTCGCTCTACACCACCACACGCGAGGCCACCCAGGCCGCAGCAGCAGCCCAGGCCGGGTGTGATTTGCTACAAGTGCAGAGAGACAGGGCACACGTCTCCCAACTGCACCGATCCGCGCTTTGCTCGGCTCCCACCGCCTCCACCTCGCTCTACTCCGAGCACCGCAATGGTGAAGGCACAGCCGCGTGCAGTCCGAGTGAACAACGTGATGCTCACAGATGCTCAGCAGTCTTTAGAGATCGTTCTTGGTAGGTTGCTTGTTAATTCTGTTCCCGCGACTGTGTTGTTCGATTCCGGAGCATCTCATTCCTTGGTATCCCAGAAGTTCGCGGATGAGCAGGTCCTATTTTGTAGGACCTCCCAAAGTTTCTTCCAATTGTTTCTCCCGGTTCCAAGTTCACTTCATCTCTCCGTGCTCCGTTTGTGAGGATCACCATTCAGGGTTGCCATTTCCCAGCCTCGCTCATCGCCTTGCCAAGTTCCGACATTGATGTCATTTTGGGCATGGATTGGCTTGTGCAGCACAAGGCCAACATTGATTGTCCGACCAGATCTGTCAAGTTGACTCATGAGTCAGGTGCAGAAGTCTTGTACACTTGTGGCTCTATTGCAGGACCAGCACAGTTATACGTGTTGAACGCAGGAGTTGCGCCTTTGCTCGAAGAGGTCAGAGTTGTCTGTGAGTTCCCAGACGTCTTTCCGGAGGAGTTGCCAGGAATTCCCCTAGTTCGAGCTATTGAGTTCGTTATTGAGATAGAGCCTGGTACCCAGCCGATTTCTCGGCATCCGTACAAAATGTGTTCGAAGGAGTTGATTGAGCTCAAGAAGCAGTTGAAAGAGTTGGAGGCAGGCGGTTTTATCCGCGCGAGCACTTCCCCTTGGGGTGCACCAGCTTTGTTTTTCCAGAAGAAGGATGGGACTAGCCGCTTGGTCCAGGACTATCGCGGTATCAACAAGAAGACCATCAAGAACAAGTACCCTTTACCCCGCATCAATGATCCGTTCGAGCAGTAAAATGGGGCTAAGGTGTTTTCCAAGCTCGACTTGAGGATGGGGTATCACCAAATCCGTGTTCGTGAAGAGGACATTCCCATGACTTAAGGTGATACCAAGTTGTAAGGCCCGATATGCGGTACTGTTCCAGATCTAGATGTTTCCATCCAGATCCAGGGACGAAGCACATATCGGTCCCACCGCGACATATGACGAAGTCATATGTCCCGGATTTCCAACATGATATCACAACATTACAGATACAAGGATACAACATCTCATACAACCGGCATACAACTGCCTCAATACAATACAACAACGGAAGATACATGTCTGGGTACAGACTACAATCATAATGCCTAGTGGCAAAGAGAAAAACATCGATCCACATAACCACACGGGTCCAGGCCCTCTGCCGGGATCCGCCTAACTAGTCGTCGTCGAGTCTCCACGTGAAACGTCGGTCACCATACCTGTCGTCGATCAAGAACCCTGAAAAGAGTTTGGGGGTAGTATCATGAGTACAGAAGTACTCAGAATACAACTGTAGTGGTCAACTGACCCAGCAAGGACTTGATCACTCGTCATTCTAGGACAACTAGTAGTTTACGGTAAGGAAGGGGTAAGTGGTGAGGTTGCTGCCGCACTAGCATTAGGAAGTGGCTAACGATCTAGAGAGTAAGATAAGAAGCCAAGCATTCGATGAGGAATCGCCTCCAACAAGTCTTTCTATTAACTACTTACGCAAACATAACACCTATCCTATCCTTGTCCTCCTCTTCGCATCACGACGAAGAAGAAGCAGTCAAGGCACACACACACGTTGATCAAGTTATATTAAGATTATCTCAATTGTTGTTGTCTATGAACAAGGAGTAGGTCTCAAGTCGTCCATAACCGTGGACACGACTTCTCGAAAAGATTTAACCCTGCAGGGGTGTACCAACTACCCATTATGAGGCTCCGCACGCACGCCCATATCTCTCAGTTGCTACCCATGATAGGCAACCGTTTTATGATTTAGTCCCAAGAGATCCGGAACGACAGGTCCCTCTAACTAACAACGCACAAATCCGGGTGGCCCCCGGTGAGTCGACACCCAACTCAAAAGCCAGCCGCGCTCTCGAATCAGCCTCTACCGTCTGGACGAGGTAGGGTTAGCTACCCAAACAGATGTGGGCAGCCTCCTAACTTCCAGGTGTGGACCAACAAAGAAAGCATGTCTCCGCTGGCCCGAGTTGTTTTAAATAATATCTGCCAGGAGCTACCCGACAGACACACACACGGTTTTCAAATGGTAAATCATCTTGGGCCACCACTAGAAATGTTTGAGGCTAGAAAGGTAAGAAAAGGGGACCCCATAAAATCCCACACGCGGTTAGGCACGCTCAGTCTTAAAACCAATACCCGGAACTCGGGTCCTAGGTGACTCGAATGGAACAAAGCGTCGGGGCGGGATAGCCTAGACCTTCCATCCTTCGTCGAATATAGTCAACATTTATAATAATCATATCATCAACAACAATATAATAATGTGATATCCCAAACCCAGGAGTAACAGGGGGTAACATCGTAGCATCCTAAGCATGCATACTAAGCAGGGGCTGAGCAGCGAACAATAGTAACATAGCAGTACAAGGTTTGCTGGGAAGGGACATGGCTGTATCGGTTTGAAAGAGGCTTGAAACATGTGGTACGATCAAACATCGAACCTGACCTAGACTAACATGCAAACCGCTGGTTGAAATAGAATGGATCATAAGTAATGTATAGTCCTTGCCTGTTGATAAGTCGGGTTCGGAAGGTGTAGTCGATCGCACGCTCGCACCGTCTCTGAGAGTATCCGCGAAAGCACACAGGACGATAAACACTGGAAAGAAATCAACGAGCAAGCACTCTATTACTACAAGGAAACACAAGATCAAGAAGACATCACACGGCACGGCAACGCGATACGGATCTATCGTCGAGAACGGTTATTAACAGTTTAAGTGGGGTATCGGTCACACACGACGAATACCGCACATTTTCGGTGGTTCAAGTTGCTTAGCTACAGGTGATCAACCAACGGTTGTTAACATGACAACTCAAGCAAGCATGGCATAGCACACAAACAGGTCAAGAGGTGAAGCACAAAGTAAACTATCTATGCTAGTCAATTTAAGTGAGGCACAACCTAAACATGGCATAACACTAAGTGCCGCACGATGATTAAAACATTTGGTACTGTTCTGTCCTAAACCATATTTTAGGTTGGTTAACAACATAAAACAATAGCATAAACACAAAGTACACGAAAAACTAATCAAGTTACATATAAGGCACACTCCAAACGGAGTTACGGTTAAAAAGATATAAGCAAAACAAGTTACACACACATGCTGTATAAACAGGGGTAAATCTATATGCAAAAGTGCAGCAACATGACATAGCAATACATGGGATGAAAGTAGACATGATTCTTAACAATATGCAACTGGAATCACTCACTTCCGATAAACGGCCGCGACACACTCGTCGACCGAAGTTGCAACAAAATAACAGTTTCAGCAACAGCAGCACATTAACATCAGGATCACCACTTTGGAGCAAGATTTAATACAGCTAAAGCACCCAAACATGGCAAGTTAAAGCATGGAATTGAAGTACACATGATGCTTAACACATAGGAGAAAGAATGAAGGCAATAGGCCTCATGGATTTGTCACAATCATCATGCAAATTTGCAACAAAACAATAACAGCAACACTTAACAGGAAAAAAGTAGCAGTTTAACGGCCTGATGCCCACTTCAACACACAATTACACAATTAATATGAGCTCAAATGCAAATGCTCACAAAAGACGGATTAAAGTACACGCAATTCTAAGCAGTTTTCGTTTTGGGCGCATCACGATCCGAGCTACGGATTAACGAGAAATAACGTAGCAAAAACAGATCAGCAGCATTAAACCTGGGACTTAGCAGAAATTAGATAAAAGAAAAAAAAAGAGAACAGAAAAAAGGGGGCTTACCCTTAATGGGCTCGGCCCATCTGGAGGCTGTGAGGGCGCTGGTGGCCTGGCCTTGGCAGGCCGGCCTGCTGGGCTTGGGGGCGCTGGGCCCATGGCGGCTGGCTGGACTGGCTGCCCCGTCCCGACTGGAGCGAGGGGCGGCTCCGTTCGTCTCTGGACGCGGCGGCGCGAGCTCATCGGCCGGTGGCGGCCATGTCTTGGCGAGGGGCGACGAGGAGCGGGTCCGAGGAGGGAGAGGCCGGCTGGGGCGACCGGATCCGGCGACTAGGCGGGGCCGGCGACCGCGGGCTTTGGGTTCTCAAATGCCCCTCCGACATTCATGACAGCTATGAACTATTTGTTCCAAGAATGGCTTGATGTCTTTGTGATCCTCTACCTCGACGACATTCTAGTCTATTCCAAGTCAGAGGCTGAGCATGAGGAACATTTGCGCTTGGTGCTGCAGAAGTTAAGAGAGCACCGGTATTACGCCAAGTTCTCCAAGTGCGAATTTTGGCTGGACAAGGTCAATTTTCTGGGCCATGTCATCTCCGCTGAGGGAATTGCGGTTGACCCAGAGCAAGTCCGCACTATTCAAGAGTGGGCTCCGCCGAAGAATGTGAAGCAGCTGAGGAGTTTTCTCGGCCGCGCCAGTTATTGCAGGAGGTTTGTGCAGAATTTCTCAAAAATAGCGAAGCCAATGAATGAATTGTTGTGCAAGGACAAGCGGTACACTTGGTCACCAGCTTGCCAGTTAGCCTTCGAGGAGTTGAAAGAGAAGCTGACCACAGCTCCAATTCTTACGCCGCCAGATGAGTCACATCCTTTTCAAGTGTTTTGTGATGCCTCCTTGCAAGGTCTGGGCGGAGTTTTGATGCAAGGCAGAAATATTGTGGTGTATACCTCACGGCAGTTGAAGACGAGCGAGAAGAATTATCCCACGCACGACTTGGAGCTTGCAGCAGTTGTGCACGCTTTGGTCACTTAGCGACACCTCCTCTTAGGGAGGAAGGTGGATGTGTTCACGGACCACAAGAGTCTGAAGTACTTGTTCACTCAGCCAAATCTGAACTTGAGGCAAAGAAGATGGCTTGAGACCATTACTGAGTACACAGTTGATATTCAGTACACGCCTGGGAAGGCCAATGTCATAGCTGATGCGCTAAGCCGCAAGGGCGATTGCAATAATATCCAGGTGCAGAAGATTCACCCTGATTTGTGTGAGTCCTTTTGGAGGCTCAATCTCGAGCTAGTTCCAGCAGGCTATCTTGCCAACCTTGTGGTAGAGCCCAGCCCACTATCCATGAGAAGATTTGTGAAGCTCAGTCTGGCAGCTCAATGATACAGAAGATCAAACAGGGTATTGCCGCCTCAGTTCCTAAGTACGGTTGCTTTTCAGTGCATAATGACGACACCGTGTTGTTCGAAGAGCGAGTTGTTGTTCCCAAAGAGGGAGATCTCAGAGAGGTCATCATGAAGGAAGCCCATGATTCCAAGCTGTCGATTCACCCTGGCAGTACAAAGATGTATCAAGATCTCAAGCAAAGCTTTTGGTGGACTCGTATGAAGCGGGATGTTGCCCTTTACGTGTCTCAGTGTGATGTGTGCAGGAGAGTGAAGGCACAACACCAGAAGCCTGCAGGGTTGCTTCAGCCACTTGAGATTCCAGAGTGGAAATGGGATCATATAGAGATGGATTTCATCACAGGCTTCCCTTTGTCGTAGAAGAAGAACAATGCCATCTTTGTTGTCATTGACAATCTTTCCAAAGTTGCCCACTTCTTCCCAGTGAAGGACTCCATTTCAGCAGCTCAGTTGGCGGATTTGTACACCGCAAGAGTTGTATCTTTGCATGGCATTCCCAAGAAGATCAGTCCTGATAGAGGCAGCCTTTTCACCTCTAAGTTTTGGCAGGCCTTTCAAAAGGCGATTGGTACGACAGTGTTGTTCAGTACCGCTTATCACCCTCAGACAAGTGGACAAGTCGAGCGTGTGAACCAAATACTCGAGGACATGCTTCCAGCATGTGTCATCTCGTTTGGCATGAAGTGGGAAGAATGCTTGTCGTATGCTGAGTTCTCTTACAACAACAGCTATCAGGCAAGTCTGCAAGCAGCACCGTTTGAAGTCTTGTATGGCCGCAAGTGCAGGACACCTTTGAACTGGTCCGAGACAGGTGAGAGGCAGCTGTTCGGTCCAGATATGATCCAAGAGGCAGAGGACAGAGTGAAGATTGTCCGAGAGCACCTAATGGAGGCACAGTCTAGGCAGAAGGCCTATTATGACAAAAGGCATCGTGGTGTAGCGTTTCAGGTTGCTGATTGGACGTACCTGAGAGTGTCTCCATTGAGGGGAACTCACTGCTTTGGCATCAAAGGAAAGCTCGCTCCAAGATTTGTCGGACCTTTCCGCATCGTTGAGACTAGAGGACCTCTTGCCTTTCGGCTCGAGCTTCCAGAGAGTCTGTCAATGGTGCATGACGTGTTCCATGTGTCCCAGCTAAAGCAGTGCTTCAAGCAACCAGAGCAGGCTGTTGACTTGGGCGAGATACAACTGAGTGTGGACCTTTCCTACTCAGAGCGTCCAGTCCATGTTCTTGAGACGTCCGAGCGCAAGACGCGCAACAAGACCGTCAAGTTCATGAAAGTTCAGTGGGCACATCATTCGGAGAAGGAAGCAACATAGGAGCACGAAGATCATCTCCGTTCTGAGTATCCTGAGTTGTTTCAGGCTTAGATCTCGGGACGAGATCCTGTGTTGGTGGGGGAGTGCTGTAACAGCCCATGTGCAATAAATATAAAACACCATGAGATTGTACTTTGTCTGTTGACTTTGTATCTTGAAATGATGCTAAACATTATAATTTCATGTGGTGATTCAAATTTGCATTGGGATTGGAGCCCATTTGGTTTGGTTGAGTTTGCATCCAAAATGGTTCAAGAAGGGTGTTTGAAGATTTTTCAATGATGCATGCATGTTCTCCTTGACCTCAAACTTGGCCTAGCCATTCCTTTTGTTTGAGCAAGGGTTTTAAAATCCTTGAATTATTTTTTCCATCACAAAAAATGGGGGCTCTAGTTCAGAGTGGTTTTGAATTTCAAAAAGAGCTCACATTTTTGTTGTTGCCAAAATTGGTCATACCATTTTTGAGAAATCCAGAATAATACAAGGGTTAAGATTATTGAGCTCATGGAATTTTTCTCCTTGTGTTTTCTTCTCAAAAATTACCAATGCACCTTTTCTATTTAATTTTAAATAGAAAATGGTACTGTTTGCCTTAGTGGAAATTTTCCTTGCATCCAAAAGTTGCCCAGCCATTTTGGATGATCAAATGTGGTAAGGGGTATGTAAAAATGTTGCAATATATTTTTATGTTTCTCCTTACCTTTTCTTTTCTTTTTTTAGCCTGCTGTTCTTTTTTTTAAATGAGCAGAAGGGCTTTGCCCCTTTTCTTTTCCCAACAGAAGCCCAGCCCACCTGGGCCTGTTTTTTTTTCTTTTCCGAGAAGCCCAGGGCGAACCGGTACGGGAGTCATCTCCTACCTTTACACCGTGTCCGCCTTCCCCCCTCTCTACGCTCTCACACCGGAGGAGGCCACGGCGGCAGGAGGTGAAGACGTGGCCGGAGGGGGCTCCCCCCCCTTTATAAGCTCACCTGGGGTTCCCTCTTGCAACCCTAGGTCCATTCCCCCCCTCTTCTCCTCTCGCCGCCGCCGCCATGACCAAACCGGGGCTCCCCTGTTCCGCGTGACCTCCGCCTGACGCCGGTGAGTTTCGACGCCCGTACGATTCCGGCGAGTGCGCGTTTATTTCCCGTCCTCTGCAGCGCATCTTCATCCTCCCGTTCCTGCAGGTTGACCCCTTGAAGCTTCGGGACGCTCGGGCCGCGACGCCGCTGTCGGCTACGACTGCCCCGACGACCTCCTCTTCCCCTCCTTCCTCTCAGGCGAGCGCAGGGTCGCGTCCGCGACGCCAAGGTGAGCTGTTCCTCGATCCCCTGCCCGTCCCGTAGCCGGCGCACAGCCCGTGCTGCCTGCACGCATGATCTTCCCTAAGACTGAATTTGGTTCAGTTTCTTCAGACAAGGCGTGGCCTTGAGTTCTTCTGGCTTCAGTTCGCGATTTCGTAGATCATCTAGATTCGTCCCGAAGTCCTTTCCATCAGCGGCTGTGTGGCGCCTTGGTCCAGGGAGCAGGTGTCCTCGATGAGGTCTGGAGACCAATCCTCAGCCAACGCAAGATGCCCCCTTTGTCAGGTTTTTTTTTTCTTAGCGGAACAGATCCGTCAGGTTCAGGTGTCAACCGTTCTTCAGTTTCAGTTAGAGCGTCCCATTGTTATAGCTTGTATCGCGCATGTCCTCTATTGAGTATTGTGAAGCTAGCGCAGTGGCAAGCGAGCTGGCCCTCGAAGGGTGGGGCGCGGGTTTGAATCCGGCCGGGCGCATAAGGTTCCCCCTTTTTTTCTTCTTTTATCCCTGCGTGCGAGTGGCTCGGGTCACAGGGATCGCTGGGTCAGCCCAGCAGCCCACCGGGGGGGCAGCCTAGAGAGGCTCTGCCTCTGTTTTTTTTCTTTGTTGTTTTCCTTTTTCTTTTATTTTTTTTCTTCCTTTTGGTTTTCATTTTAGCTTGTTTTTTTCAACAACATGGCACATGTTATATATGCATCTGGGCTAGGAAAATCCACTGAGCATGATGGTCACCTCAGATTTATGTTTTCAGCAAACATAAATTCTCAATCTATGGAGGGAAGTTGAACCCATATGTGACCATGCCATCTTGGTGTTGCCCATTTTTCAACGCTTGACCTTCCACATTTATCATAGTCGATACCTTGAGCCTCCACATGTTGGACCACTCAAAGTCTTCGGTTTCTTGTTCGTCTTGTTGTCGCAAGATGATTCAATCCTTGTTCCCTCGTTACTTCCTTTGGTGTCAATTCACCGACACACTTCTCCGTCTCCGGAATCGATATTTCTTTCACGGTGTTTACTTTTGTTACGTTGATGTTATTGTTTCATGCCATGCCATGTTTCCATGCTACTTACACCCAAGTTAAGGCTATGACCAAAGCCATAAAATATAAGTAATTGCATATGCAGTTGTTGACGTGTCGTCGACACCCCCATTTAAATTTGACTAGATAGGGTCACACCATGTCTATTAAACTTGATCATCACATCCATGCTTGAGTTTTGTTGATCTCGTTGTTTACTCGTGTGCTTTCCCTTGCCGGTACCTTATGATAGAACCTGAGACCGCCGAGGAGACTTACGTGGAGATTTCCGACACCGAGCCCGAGGACCCTGCTGCATCTACTTCGACGACCGATTATCCAGGCAAGGGGAAGATTCATACCATTTCTTGATACCTTTCTGCCTACCTGCATAGCTGTAGCCTAGAGCGTTTGCTTGATCCTATCCACTTGAGTTTGCCACCTTCAAAACCCAAACAGCCATGATCCCCACATCCCAGCAAAACATTGTATTGCTAAGTTACCGCTGCTCAGCCATTGCTTAGTATGAGTAGGAAAACTTGCTGCTTACCCTATGCCATGGTTTGGGATATCATGTTATTTAAAGAAGTTGGTTGATAATTATTATTGATGATGTTAAATTTATATTTGACGAAAGATGGGAGACCAGGCTGTTCCCGCGAGGTGTTTTGTTCCATTTGAGTCACCTAGGTCCCGAGTTCCAGGTATTGTGTTTCTTGAGGAGCGTGCCTAATCGTGTGTGGGATTCTATGGGGTCCACTTGTCTTACCTACCTAGCTTCAACCAATTCTAGTGGTGGACCGAGCTGATTTACTTTTGCAAACGTGTGTGTGCTTGGTTGGTACCCCAGCTGTTTTCGAAACAACCCGGGCCAGCGGAGACATGGTTTCTCTTGTTGGTCCAACACAGGGAGCTAGGGGGTTGTCCGCATATGTTTGGGCAACTAACCCGACCTCGTTCAGACGGTAGAGGCCGATTCGAGAGTGCGGCCGGCTTTTGAGTTGGATGTCGACTCACCGGGGGCCACCCGGAATTGTGCGTTGTTAGCTAGAGGGACTATGACGTTCCGGAGTTTCAGGCGTTTACCTAGACAAGTGGAAACCGGGCGTACATGCGAAGCCTATGATGGGCAGTTGGTACACCCCTGCAGGGTTAAATCTTTTCGAAAATCCGTGTCCGCGGTTATGGACGACTTGAGACCTACTCCTTGTTCATAGAATAACATCAATTTGAATCATAATTAAAACTTGCCCACTTTGTGAGTGCCTTGGTTGCTTTTCTTCGTCCAGGGGGACCGAGAGAAGATCCAGGTTGTGTGATGTTTGACGTAAGTAGGTGACTAGCAGACTTATGAGGCGACGTCACGTGCTTTCTTGGATCTTACCCCTACTCCAGTAGAACGATAGCCACCATATATGCTAGTGGGGCTGCAACCTTTACCTTTATCTTGTCTTACCATAGGGAGTTAGTTATCCTGTAATGATATAATCTCACCCCTGTTTTCCTCTTGTGCTTTTACTGTTTTGCCTGATCGGCCGCTGCAGTGGATTACTATCTTGACACAAGCTCTGGACGATACTTCGTGGAGGTGCCCCCGGAGGAGGACGATGAGATCGACCTCGTTCAGTAGATCCTACAGTTGGGCTTCGACGATCCGTGGGTGGACTCTTTATGTGCAGCCCTCTCTAGGGAAATTTGGATTTTGACCGTACTCGGTCATGTTTGTCTTCCGCTTGTCGCATGATGTACTGTTGGGTCCACGGACCTCTGAGATGATGTAATAATTATCCAGTGGCGATGTATGCCTTGGACTCTATATATTTTATTTCTTAGTTTAAGTTCATTGTTCTTGTACCTGTTGTCGAGAATCCGGCAGCGACACGAGTGCGAGTGTCGTGAGTCGGTGGCTCTTTATGTGCTACTAACTTGAGCGGGACGCGAAAGCGACTAACTCGAGTTAGCACTGCATCGGGGGCCTTACACGCATTCTACAAGAGCCGCGCTGCAAGTGTACTTTAGCAGCGCGACCAGAGGGAGCGCGCTGCAGGAGATTGATCATATTAGCGGCCCGCGCTGCTAATATGGGTTCACAATTTATGTTCCCATGACTAGCCACTTTAGTGGCGTGTGTGTCAAACCCCACGCTGCTAGTTTGGCTACCACAGACCGGGTTTTTTGGGCCCACACGTCAACAGTGCGTCACTGCTATACCGTGTTGTAGATGGCCCAGCCATCTACTGTGCGGCGTCGTTGGCCCGCGCTGTAGATGGGATCATTTAAACTGGGCGCAGGCCTCCTTACCTCACTCTCTCCCTCACGCACCAAACCCACTCCTTCCCCGCGTCTCCATCGCCGCCGCTATGCTCCTCCACGCCACAGCCCCATTCCTCCACCGCCACCGCCCCTCTCTTCCACGCCGCCGTCCCGTTCCTCCACTGCCGCCGCCCGCTCCTCCGCGCCGCCGCCTCGCACGGATCACTCCGCAGTCGCCCACTGGCGAGTCTCCATCTCAACCCCCTCGCACTAATATAGAATCTCTGTTTATGTGGTGCTTGAGTAGAATCTGTGTATAATAGATAGAGAAATAGATAGATAAATATACAGATATATAGATAAATAGATGGATAGATAGATAGTATTGTTACTTTACAAAAAATATGGAATATTGTTATTGTTTGCATGGTTATGAGTGACTAATATTTTGCCGGAATGTCGATTAATTTCCGTTTCGGCAAATTTCAGGAGCTTGATATGTCCAATTTCTAGCAAATGTCATGCCGAAAATTTCCGTGGATTTCGGCATGACTTGTGCTAGAAAAGTAGGACATATCAAGTGCTTGAAATTTGTCGAAACGGGAATTAAACGGTGTTTCGGCATCAAATTACCTTTAATCATTACTTTTGTTATTTTTTAAGAATGTCAATGATTTAAATATATTGTGACATTATGTGATACCGGGGGAGAGCATGCAGCTACCCTTGTGATATGTACAAGTACATGACTTGTGCATCCTACTTGGGTAGATGCCACGCTCCCCCCTGATTCGCTTATGTATCCAATCTAAGTATGAGGCATTATTTAAAACTAATTTATTAATTTGTTAGTTAGTATAAATTTTCACTCGTACATTTTAATAAAACATTGTATATTAAATAAGTTATCATCGATGATGTCTGGCCCGCAACCCCGTCGCCGCAGCAGAGAGCACCTGCTTGATGGGATGCACAATGTCCGGGACTGGGCTCCCCCGGGATGGCACTGGGAGGTGGTCTCCAGGGTGCGCCGATTGGTGAGGATTCCGTGTCATGTCGTCGACCCTGAGCTTCTTTGGTGGCGGTCGCATGGGCCACAAAGGGTGCAGAGGGAGCTGGCTCCCGAGGAGGTGGTACCTCGCCGTGTCAGGGAGGAGGACCAGCACGTCCGTCGCTACTTGGTTCGTTGGACGCCAGGTTCTCCACGGCCAATACCTGGCAGGTTCTTCATGACTCTCACTTGAGCTATGTTCCTATGGCGGTTCCTTATCTTTGGGTGCTTACCGCCCGCGGCTTGCCTCCGGGTCGTCGTCGAGTTTGAGTAGTAGTCGATATGTATTGGTAATATTATTGTTGCGTCGACTGGATTATTCGAGATGTATTGGTGATATTATTGTTGCATTGCCTAGATTATTATATGATAAAATATTATTGTTGCATTTTTATTCGAGTTCATCATTATTTTAGAATGCCAATGGTTAAAACCGTTGTGACACAATGTGACAGCAGGGATGAGTTAGCGAGCCTTGTGATGTACACAAATACGAATCTTTGGCATTCTTCTTGGCTCGCTAACGCCATCCCTGTAGTAGCTTGTGTGTGTTCAAACTAAGTATGAGGCAAAAACCGATATGTGTGTTCCTTTTTAAGAATGTCGATGATTAAAACCGTTGTGACACCATGTGAAAACATGGTTAGATGAGTGAGCCTTGTGATATGCACAAGTACAGAACTTGTGCACCTTACTTGGCTCGCTTGCTCCATCCCTCACTACTGCAGAAAGGTTTACTAGTGAGAGACCACTTTTGTTCATCAGCGACGGGCAAGTTGCCCGTCACTAGTATGTTGTCACTGGTATATAGTTACTAGTGACGGGCATATTGTCTGTCACTGGTATGTGTATACCGGTGACGGGCATAAATGATGATTGTCACTGGTATTGATCGTAGGATGCAGCACTATTGGGATTTCTAGTGACAGCCCCATTATTATGCTCGTCATTGGTATGAATTTCAGTATTAAAAATAATAATGCATTTTCCATGAACATGCAGCATGAAGCAGGTGCAGTATAGCATCCTAGTAGTCAGAATCATATAAAATTCAACAAAAACATAATATTGAACATAATTAACCATCTGGTGCTAAATGAAACACAGATGCGTAAACAATGAGTTTTTCAACACAATTCAAGCGAAAGTAAAATTTGACAACATAGATTGATATTTAACAGTGTCATAATCAATAATCATCTGAATACTAGAGAATAGTTTATGGAGAACAAAACGATCCATTATCATAGCAGTAAGCCAACAACATTCATCGTCGATCAGCAACGTAGCATCGTCCATCGTCCTCGCCCAGCGCCAACGTCCATCATCCATCAGCATAGCATCAATGCCCAATGCCAACGTCCGTCAGCATAGCAACAACCCAGCATCATCCATCAACATAGCAGCAAGCCAGCACCGTGCACATCTCAGGAAGTGTAACAGCTGTATGGAACTGTATCATCCACAGATAAACAATCTGCATGAGTTATTAACCTCTGTAAATCTCGATTAATCCAAAAGTAGAAGTACTTAGATAAAAAAAGATAAGTAAAAGTACAGGCAGGTTGCATGATAATTAGTAAATTGTTAAATTGTAAATTATCAAATAATATAGGACGCCTAGTTCATTTGTTAAGCGTACTCAATAATAAAAGAGGGAGCGACTTAAATCTGATTATCCAATGGAATATCTAGATAATTGCACATCTTTTTTAATAGTAATGCACCATTAATGATACTGACAAGACCATCAAAGTCGGATAATCTCATAGTTCACACCTGACAAAATTTTGTAATAATGTTCAATTGGGTGGAATCATACTTAGATTGTCAGTTCCTTGACTACCAACCAAGTAAACTGATTTGTCGTACGTTTTGTTCTCGGTTTCTTCCTTGCAACAAATAAAGTGCTTTGCAATCTGAAAACTAACCAAAAATTCCATTACGGAATTTAGCTAAACATATCGTTGGAATGACAATCCTGCAATAACATAAATCTTTCAAGGGCATACACTGTATTTTATATAAAACAACATTCCTATTTGGCACTCAAGACCATTTTAATACATTTATGGAAAATCTAATGTGTAAATGGTACAACTAATACTTGGCACTGCCTATACATAAATACTCTATATTTATGGATCAATCTAAAATCGTTATTGTGGTCAGTAATGAAAAAATAGGAAAACTGGAAATAACTCTTGGACTTTGTGATTATCCTTAGTGGAAGTTATGCAAACTGTTGTAGAATGCATTCTCACTAAATAGGACAACTCACTTAAATTGTTGTGTGCACTTATGTGTATACACAGATATATGTGTGTTATCAACAGCTTGAACTTACCAACGATAAAGCACTACTTCTCCAAAAATATTGGCAAGGGTACATAGGAATGATCCAATTAGATTCCCATGATTATCTAAGGTTACATCTAATATCTGAGCTTGATTCCTGTCAAAATCATGACTTCTTTCTTCTTTCAAATATTAATTGGTCATAATAAACTAATGATGAGGTACCAACAAAAGATGATGGGCTACGAATGAGCCAATAAGGTTCTCCTCGTAGCTTATCATCCGTATATAGTATCTAGACATTCTCGATTATCAATCAAGGAAATAGTTGGTACCAATGTTCTCAAAAGCCAACTAATAATATGGATGAGTCTATATATATATATATATATATTAGCTTATTATCCCTTAGCGATGGTATTGACACAGAAAACATGATGTGCTCCAGCTGAAATCTGAACTGAGATCTCTATTTATTCAGACCTCAACTCACAAAAGAAGGCGCATAGAATACGTAGCAGAACCAAATGCTCTCAGCTCTATCCAGAATAGATAAAGATCTCAAGAGCATCATGCATGAACCGTTTGCAAATAAATCACACAAAATAGGGCATATTCATCCAATTAAGCGAATCAGTATAATTACCTCCATATACCAGGCTGATAAAGAAGCATCGATGTAGAGGTAGTTCAAATGACGTTGTTCATTCCTTAATGCCACAAAAACAACTATATAGAAACTAAACTATCAAAGGGAGCATCTGAACAAAGCACAGTATTGCAAAATTATTATAACAGCTCGATCTAGAACATATGCATGTCCACACACAACCTATTTACAATAAAATTTTACATCCTCCTGTAGAAATCTATCTATATGCACATTTGGAGAAAAAACTAGAAGACTGTGCTCAACACAAAGTAATCTACCTGCAATTTGAAGCTTCAGTAAACTTTACATGTTTGATGTGAGGGCGTAATAATTGAAGCAAGATGTAGAGGATCAACGTGGAGCTTCCAATTAGTATATATAAGATAAGATAAGATAAGATATAATATTTTAAACATGTAGTTTCAAAAATAAACAAAAAGTGTCGATTCATGATATGTATTAGTGAGGACAATGAAATTAACCACCACTTTCATGAAAAGCCAACTCAGAAATCATCAATGAGTAGGTTAGTCACATGATTAATCACAACCCGCCGCACATGTACAATGGTCTTTGTTTTAGTTAAAGGATCAAATGTGACGCCTATATACCTATGAATATGAAGCTGGAGTACGACCTGTGCGCATGTCAGGACGTGCAAAAAGCCTTGGAATCTGGGAGGTTCAATAATGCACCACTCATGCGTCTCCTCTCACAATTAGTTGCCTTCGTTTTGTTGCCAATTCATCCATCTATAAAAATACAAACAAATACTGATTTAGCATAATAGAATCGTTTAAGCGTGACAAGCAAGCAACGATATTCACTACCAACAAAGTAATGAAAAAACAGGAAACTTAGTAGCACTAATTTTCACGCAATCTAACGTTCTACAGGTTAGTGCATTAGCAAATTACAGAAAAAAGTAAAGATCAGAGGAGAGGGAAAGTCAGAGGCGAGGAGGGAGGGAGGGGAGGGGAAGTCAGGGGAGAGGAGGGAGGTCGGAGGAGAGGGGAGGCCGGCGGCCGGGGGCTACCTCGAGCAGCTTGGTCGGGGCGAAGCAGGGGCGACGACGCGGTCGAGTTGAGCAGGGGCTGCGCGATCGGGATCCATCAGGGGCGGCGCGGTCGGGGCCGAGTAGGGGCGGCGACGCGGTCGCTCATGCGCCGGTGCATCGCGTGAGCAGCGAGAGGGTTGGGGGTTGCAGCTAGGTCATTCTTTTCGCAGGAGTGAGAGCGGGCCTGCTGGGTTGAGTAGGGAGGGAAGGGAACACGTAGGGCGTGCCAAATATAGTGTTACTAGTGACAGGTGTTTAAAAATGTCTGTCACTAATTAATTTTTCTATTCAGCCGGTCTCTTAAAGAAATACTAAGGACAGACACTTTTATGCGCCTGTCACTAGTGTTTCTACCAGTGACATGCTTATTTTTGTCCGTCACTAACCACCTGACAGCTATAAGCCTTTCTGCAGTAGTGCCTGTAGTTTCTTGTGTATATGTCCAATCTAAGTAGTAGACACAAATCATATTAATTTTCATTATTACTTTCGTACTTTTCATGATTGTGTATTGACTTTGAACTAATCTTTTGAATTAATTATGAACACATAAAATGGCTGACAACGACAATAAAATCATCCAGTGCAATATGCTAGAAATTTATAACTCAGGTCGGTGCAACAAGCATCCGAAGTTCGATGGGGATGAAGAAAGATACTTCTCCTCACGCTTAGGCGCGACTTCAAAAAAATAACGGTATATACAACTTCTCTGACATCTTCTTATTTAAGCATGCTTCACTTAAATTTTTCTTTTGACGTGTAATTTTTTTATAATTAACTAGCGCATCCCCTGCTATGCAAGACGTCACGTATGTGAATTTTTTAAATTCAATTATTGGCAAGAGAATGAAACAAAAGAAGTCAAACTAAAGACGACGAAACATGGAATGACTTTAAAGATCGAGGTCGCTAATAAACCTTGGTGCACTTATTTTGCTTGTCCAAATTGGTATGCATTATGCAAGGAATGTGCATTAGAGGGGGGGTATGAAAATAACCTTTGATCTTAGACCTCGTTGTCGAGATGGTATTAAATTTCGAAATAAGGATATTTGGATGCTAGTGGACGACAAGAAGCTGGTTCTATCTCAACGTGAGTTTCTTAAATAAATTTCACTTGTTTCCTATCTGATTTCCTTGCTTCCCATGTTGGCAACTTATTTATAATTGCCAGTTTATCTCTATGCTCCGAAGGATATACACAAGATGTTTGATAATGCTTTTTATAATGGTGGCTTTGACCTAACAATGTATGAACAAGATGAGTACATCGAAGTTCTTAAAGATTTAGCTGGCTTCGCAAACTTTTATGATGTCGGCGAATCTTATCCAGCAAAGGTGCCATTTGTTGTCGAGTTTTTTCCGGGATATGTAAAAGATTTGATCATGGTGAGACTTTTTACTATTATGTCACTTGTCCATCATTCTCAGAAATCTTTTGACCTAAGTTTAACTATACCGCATTACTAAGTATTTTACCCATATGTTTTCAACAGAGGATCCTGAAACCATGTGTGCCTAGGTGGATGCCTCGTAGAGGCGAGCTTATAGTTGTTTCTTCAAGGCCACGGGATGTACTCTTCAAGATTGAATGCAACACTGAAAGTGAACAAGATGGTGGTTTCTTAAGAATCAAAGGATGGCAAAGTATAGTGATTCAGATGAATATAAAAGCTTGGGACAAGATGTTCTACATATTACATTATGGAAATGGAGGTGTCTTTCAGTTTTTTTTAAATTTACACTTGGAAGGATGAGAAGTCGTAGGTTGTTTCGTACTTTTGTTAAATATTATCTTGTTGGAGTAGTCGTACTTGTGTTGGATTATGTCCTAGTTAGTAGTAGTCAAAAATATTGTGTTGAATATTATGATCGTAAGATGATATATATGTATATATATGATGATCGATGATCTTATTGTTATCCTCTATGATATGATGTGGTTTATATGTGTGTGTATATAAATGTTATGTGTGTATGCTAGAAATTTATAAAAAACTGTATAAACAAATAATATTGCAGAATAAAGGAAAAATGCGAGAAATGTACCTACATCGCGGGTTTTCTAGACGCGCTGCTAGTGGACGTACAGTCCTGCAGCGCGGCTCAACAAGACCGCGCTATTAGTTGTAGTGTTATCTACAGCGCAGGGTGCCCGTGCTGCTGCTGAAAATTAGCTGCAGCGCGTTATCTACAGCGCGGGCACCTCGCGCTACTGAAGGCTATTATCCTAGTAGTGATGGCATTGGTTTTTGTACCCATGGTTCTCGTTCCTTCCCATGCTTTCTTGCAATGAAGTCTTCTCTAGTATATCTCTTGCGTTTATCAGTGCTTCTTCTTCTCGTACTTTAGGAGGATCATTCTTCTCATTATCTTTATCAGGTTCAGCACCATCTTCAGTTTCAGCATTGGAAGTAGATATACTAGTAGGATCAACAATAGGTTCTTCATCAATTATAGGATCATTTGAGTTGTCAGCTTCCTTGTGTTTCTTCTTCTTCTTCTTCTTAGTGCAGCCGACAACTTCTTCTTCCTGCAATTGAGAATCTTGCTCGATTCTCTTGGGATGCCCCTCTGGATAAAAAGGGTATTGGGTGTGTGTGCCACCTCGGGTTTTCATCCCATAAGATTGCATATCATCTTGTTTGGAATTGTTTGCAAGAAAATCTTTTGCATATAAGAAATTTGTTCAAGCTGAGTTTGAACCATATGAAAATGCTTAACAAGACCTTTAACATCATTAACATTTCTACCTAAAACACCAAGCAAACTTTTTATAGCAAGAGAATTATCATGCAACTGACTTTGAATCGTCTCATGAAAGTGATTTCTCTTCATAATAAAGTTATCAAGCTCATCTAAACATTGATCAGGAGGCTTACCACGAGGGTTGTCACCTACATCGAAATGTAAAAGAGAGTGTACCTCTACCATAGGAGGGTGAGTGGCAGGCTCACAAAGTTTTTCAATAGGAGGTAGATTCTTCACATCTTCATCTTTAATACCTCTCTCTTTAATAAACTTCTTAGCTTCTTGCATATCTTTGGGGTTCAAGACGAGCATTCCCCTATTCTTTGGTGGTGGGGCTGGTTCAGGGACGGACCAATCATCATGGTTTTTAGCTATCTTGCCCATCAGTTCTTCAGCATCGTCCGGTGTTCTTTCCCTGAAAACACAACCAGCACAACTATGTAGATAGGTTCAAGATTCATCTCTTAGACCAGCATAAAATATATCAAGTAATTCATTCTTAGGGACTCAGGGTCCCAGTATAGCCTTGAGCCAAATGTAATACCTCCCCCAAGCTTTAGGGAGGTGCTCATCCTGCAAATGTTTAAAGTTATAAATTCCTTGTGAAGCAGCATGTTGCATATGAGCAGAAAAATATTTAGCAAAAAAAGATTGAGATAAATCTTGAGGACTTTTAATTGAACCACATGGTAGCGCATCATACCATGCTTTAGCACCCTCCTTCAAAGAAAAAGGAAGCATCTTAGTAACATAATAATTTTGCTTCTTGTCCTTTGTAGAGAATAAGCCACCCAACTCAGTGAGTTTAGTAAGGTGTGTTATAGCATCATCGTTTTCTCTGCCATAAAAGGGGTCACAACTGTAGATATAAGTGAAAGATCAATAGAGAAATCAAAATCAGTATCTTCAATGCAAATAGGAGATGAAGCAAATTTAGGATTAGGAGTAAACTTGTTCTTCATACAGTGCTTTTCAAGCAGCTTCTTAACAACACGAGGGTCAGAGTCAACCCACTCTATAAGTTCCGTGCACAAGTCATCATCAAGCTCAATATTATCATCATCAAGAATTATTTCCTTGAGACCACTCAAGTCTGGGTAACCGGAGGATCTGCCAATAGGGTAACGTGTAACGGGAATTTCAATCCCACACCGTCATGCAACTTTAGCAATTTGAGAGTCAACAAAGAAACCAAGAGAACCAATCTCATCAAAAGTAGTAGAAGCATCATCAAAAGTATCGGACATAGTAACGGACTCGGTAGAAGCAGCATGTGGTGGTGGTGAAACAAACTTACTCATAATGGAAGGTGAATCAAGTGTAGCACTAGTGCTAAGAACGGTACCTTTTCTTGTAGTGGATGGTAAAATCGAAACCTTCGGGTCTCCTTTCTTACCCATAGCAGATAAATAACAGCAAGCAAAATAAATCCAAGTAGACTTGTAAATAAAGCTATGCTCCCCGGCAACGGCGCCAGAAAATAGTCTTGATAACCCACAATTGTAGGGCATCGCAACAGTCTTCGCGGATAAGATATCCCAATTTATTGATTCGACACAAGGGGAGCCAAAGAATATTTATAATCTTTAACAGTTGAGTTGTCAATTCAACCGCACCTGAAAGATACTTTCTTGGAAACGAGATATTAGTAGTAACGGTGATACGGAAGTGATGGTGGAAATAGAAATAGCCATGGCAAAGCAACGAAAGTAAAACAGCAAAAGTAAAGTAACTTGTAACCAGCAGAATTAAAACATTGTAGGCTAGGGGAATGGATGGTCGGTCGCTACATGGATGAGAGATAACATGTAATTAACTTGGGGCAAGGCACACAGAAAAGAAATGATCATCTAGGAAAATATCAAACATTAGGCATGTATCCCAAGGTAGTTGTACATGCTTGGAATAAGAACTTTGCACAACATCTTTTGTCCTACCATCACGCTACAAACGGGGCCAAAGGGAACTTATGGAGATTAAGGTGCTCCTGTCAAAAAGCACCGGAACAAAGCATTAACATTCAATGGATACATGGAATCCTCAAATTATAGTCCATCCCCTTTGGTGTCCTAAGCTGTCACCATTGGGAATGCCGGTTCCAGACTATAATAGGTGCATACAACTCATAGGTAGGATCAAGAACACAAATATATTCATGAAAACACATAGGGTTCAGATCTGAAATCATGGCACTCGGACCCAAAGTGACAATCATGAAGAACAACAAGTAGTACCAAAGATGATAAACACCATAGTAGATGATAGCCAACATGCTCATACGTCCCAAACATATCTATAATTTCTGCTTGTTCCTTGCACTTTTATGTGACATTGCTAGATGTTTTGCTACATGTCCATATAATTTTACACATATTTGGACTAACCTACTAACTCAGTGCACCCAGTGCCAGTTCCTATCTGCTGATGTCTTCAAGTTGCAGGTTTTTACCTCAATTTCCAGAGCCCCAAAAATTCTAGAAAAATCATATAAAAATCTGCATGACGGAAGCTTCTGGATTCCCGAAGGACGGTCGAGGGGGGCCCACCTGCCACCCAGGCAGGCAGGTGGCGCGGCCCCCTCCCTGGCCGCGCCACCAGGGCGCCTGTGAGGTGGGTCCCACCCCTGGTGCCCCCTTCGGCCTATATTACCTCTTCGTCCAGGAAACCCTCGAGGAGAACCCCGCATAGCGAAATACCTCTCCGTTCCGCCGCCGTTGCGCTTCCAAGCTCGGGAGCACTAGAAGAGTCCTTCCCCCCCCCCCAGCCGGAGGGGGGAAGGACCACCAGAAGCTTCTCCACTGATGAAAATCAACTGTAGGGGATCGTTTGTAGCATTTTCGATAAATAAGAGTGTCGAATCCAACGAGGAGCAAAACGTATTGGTAAGTGACTTTGGCAAAGAAGTAACTGCAGGAACTGAAAGATAGTTTTTTTAGGGGTTTTTGATATAAGCAACAAAAATGTAAAAGCGCAAAGTAAAAGGCACTGAGGAGAAACAACTGGCCCAATCCTTTTGAGAAAAGGATAGGCCTAGAAACTGAACTTATAAAGGCTAAAGCGTTCTTGAGGACACACGGGAGAAATAGCCACGTGCTTTCGCCATATTCCGCATCGGTACTATGTGTTGTGTTGATAAGTGTTGAGTGGGTGGATCTATGCTAGTGCACCTTCTAGACTAAGATAAGTGCACTCTTATGATTAAACATCTTGCAAGCACCTGCAAATACAAGATAGTATATAAGACAAAAGCCTAACCATAGAAATACTATCGATGATCCATTGTTCCCTTGTGCAAAAGCGTGCGAACTTGGGTTCAGGTTTCTGTCACTCCGGCAACCCACCGTAAGCATTCTTTATACACAATACATTTCCCTAGGTCCTTAATAAGGCGAAGTGTTCATTGTTCGACTCACACAACACCACTAGGAAAATAACAACACAACTTCAACATCATATGACTTCAACATCATATGACTACTAACAACTAGACTTATCCCATGTCCTCAAGAACTAAAGTAACTACTCACAAGACATAAAAGAGATCATGATCAGAGGGGATAAATAGATGATAAAAAATCTGGACACAATGATATTTTTCGAAAAAAACTCAATAGCATTCATCACACGATAGTAATTAACACCGATAGAGTAGAGAGGATAGATAGTACGGATTACAACAGAAGATACACTTGTGAGGTGAGATTGGATGATGGTGGAGATGTTGCTGATGTTGGGGATGAAGTTGATGATGATCTCGATGATGCCCGTGACGATGGCTATGATCTCCCCTTCCGGGAGGTGGTCTCCCCTGTGAAATCTGCCCGCCGGAGATGTCTTTTCTCCTCTGTTGGTTTCCGCCACGGAGCGGCGGCGGAACTCGCGAAACTCCTCTCTTTTTAGAGTTTTCGGCCAGAGGGGGGAGCCGGGAGTGGCCCCAGTGGTCCAAGCGCCCTCCCGGCGCGGCCAAGGTGGGGGCCGCGCCAGGTGGCCGCCTGGGCACCCTGTGGCCCCCTCTGGCTCTTCTTTTGCGTGTCCTCGTCATCCCTCTATAAAATAGCTTCCATCGATTTTCAGGTAATTTGGAGGTCTTCTTCTTCAGCAACTCTGCGTCCAATTTTTACCCCTGAATCATGAGTCTGCTGCTTCCGCATCGAAAAGTTGCAAACTATGTAAAACAAGCCAAAACAACATAAGAATAGCATCATAACATGAAATATATCAATGAATAGGAAAGAATTACTCTATAATATAGTGATGCATTTTGGACGTATCATCCATCACCATGGATGCTTCCTGGATGTGCCATGAGTAATCCTCCTTGCAACATGAGTCCATGACCAGTAGCTATGTGATGTCTTCTCTCCAATCTTGTGCTTCAATTCTTAGCCCTTGTGAGCTGCCCTACATGTGTTGGATATATGCTCTAGATGCAAATAATATATGATTATTCCAATATATCTAAGAAAGTTCATAACCAGTTTCATACCGTGCTAGAACTGCGTCAGTGAAACAATGATGCAGGTGTGGTATAGAAACCCCCAGAGTTCCTAGTTAGCCTCTACATTGATAACTAGTTCATGGTCAACACGATGGTCGTGGTTTCGCCATCATGGACAATTAAGTCTCTTGACTATGAGCTCACCTCACTGTTTAAGTGACGTGATGAACATTACCCAAAGTAAGCATTACAGCATGATCAAAATCTTATGAAGGTTCAGTGTTGTAATTACATAACGTGGTAGACCGTTCCTTTGACCGTGAGTACGTGCATAATTACTATCTTCCCGGATGCTTTGACTTACATCCCACCACCTGACTGAAATATGCGGGTCATAACGGTTGTATCTTAGGTATTCCGTGGAGATATGTTGAGGAGTATTGTTACAAGAGAGGGATTTTTCAATCCATATAATGGATAGATACTCTGGGCCCACTCTGTGAGATTCCATCCATAAAGCTGCAGCGTGTGACTAGGTCACGGGGATGAATATCACGGGAACGAGTGAATGAGGATTAGTTCGGAACGAGGTTGAACCAGACATAGGATGTCATTGATCGAATCTCGGAACAATCCAGTATCGCTGACAAAGGGAATGCTATACGTAAGGTCCAATCGGTGTTTGATATCCGGAATGCACAGGGGTCATTATGGGCATCCAGGTCCCGCTGATGATCATTGACCGTAGCCTCATCTCGGTCATGACTGGAGTGTTCTCAGACCGTAGGGTAACACACTTAAGGGCTCGATGAAATCGGAGACCTTTTCGGAACCATCGGAGTAACCAGAGAATAAAGGAAACAATATCGGAGAAATACCGTGTTGAACCGAAACAAGTTCGGAGTGAACCGGAAGGTGTTACGGAGCACCGGGAGATGGAATATTATGTTTTAGTTATTAATTAATTAAATTAATAATTAAAATCATTTTATTTCTAATTAATATGTGCAATGGGCCTTAGTGGAGAAAAAGTCCCATTAGGGGAAATAAAAGGGAAAAAGAAAAAAGAAAAGAGGGGGGAGGCGCCATGGGCACTAGGGTCCATGAGGGGTGTGCCCCCTCCCCCCCTTGGTCGGCCACCCCCCCTTAGCAAAGGGACTTTAGTCCCACATTGCTAAGGGAGAGGGGTTGACTCCCTCCCCTCTGCCTATATATAGATGGGCAGGGTGCACATATTTAATACACAGAAATTCTTGAGAAATTAAATATTACTCCGAATTGAGATCGGTTTTCTCCGGTCTTCTCCCCTCCCTTGTCTCTTTCACGGTGGGCTCCCTAGTGTGAGCCTATAGTGGAATTGAGGCTTCTCTGCTAGAATCGGAGGTCGTCGTGCTTCCGAAGCTCCGTCCGGAGGTCTGCTTCCGCCACCTTCGCTGGATCAGAGAACGGAGGTTGTCATCGAGTCTCGTACGTGTGCGAGTACTACGAGGTGCTGCACGTGTGGCACTACACCCATCCGGGTGCTCAACACAGCCAGGGGGCTGTGAAACTTGATCGGCTACATCAACCACATTTGCGGGAACGTTTCCCGCGCAGCGGACTACACCCCGAGGTATGTTATTTCCGCACTACTTTCCGTTACGGTAATACGGCTAGATAGATCTTGGGTTATGGGAACGCTAGTTAGAAAAATTTGTGTTTTCTGCTGCGAACCCCAACAGTGGTATCATGAGCTAGGTCTATGCTTAGTATTACTTTACGGATAGAACACATCGGGGATGTGGGCGTTGATTGTATGATTGTTACCCTCCCACTTGTACTTGTTCACATCTGCGGCATTGTTTGATGAAGCGGCCCCCGACCGACCTTACGCGTACGCTTACGTGAGACTAGTTCCACGCTTGACATGCGGCTTGTACCGTATGAGGTGGCTGGGGGGTGTCTGTCTCTCTACTTTAGCGGATGTGACATTTGCAACGGAGGGCCCCGTGCGGGGTGTAATAGAGACAATCGTATGGCTGACGTTGTGGTTGACTCGTAGGTTAAAACCTGTTTAACTATGAAAGCCCTAGCAGCCACGTAAAACTTGCAATATACAACTAGACCGTCTAAACCTTGTATTGCTAAGTGGGGGCTATCGTTTGTTTGATTGTGATGTAGCGATAGCTTTGCTATGTGTTACTAGTAAGTAGTAATGGTCATCATAAAACAAACTAAAATGGAGACACTGTAGACTTAGTGTTGCCATAGCTCAGACATCTTAAAACTTGCTAGTATAGGATACACGACGGTAGCATGTGATAAGATGATCCCTTAACAAAGCCAAACACAAGTATTCTACCGAAGTGTGCACCGCCTGGAAGGTTCTCCCATATGGCTTGATGCTCCGTACATACCGGAGTTGTCCTACATATTAAATGGAGTTTGCATGAGGTTGGGTTCGGCAAGCCTAGCATATGCAGATATGGCCTTGCTGAGCAGCATATAACATGGAGGTTAATTTGGCGAGCCTAGCATATGCAGATATGGCCTCGGACTACTAGAGATCGAAAGATCGAGCATGAGTCACAGTACATATAAGATAATGTGATCGCACAAGTTGTTGTCTATCTTTGAAACTGACCCGTCGGCCGTGTGATATTCGAGGTCGGGCAGTGAATCTGGATCATTTAATCACTAAAACTTCCTAGGGATGAATTGTTTTAGTGCGAGCTCATTTATAATATGATTATATGAACTCATTGTTGTGAACTAGTCTTAATTGTGTTCCTTGCAATTATGTTTATAGAAAATGAATGCACTAGAGCAACGTGAACTATCTTTCTTCATGGAAGGTGAAAGACTTAGAGAAAATGGGTCAAACTTTGTTGACTGGTACTTACGCCTTAGGACGTCTCTCAAGAGAGCAAACATCTTGTTTACAATAGAAGTGCAGGTGGAAGAACATCCGGATGATCATGTTGGCGATCAAGGGATACTTGATCATTATGCTCGCCGACAGAAATGCTCCGTAGTCAGGAATGTCATGATCTTCAGCATGTCAGAGGTTTTGGGCATACAGTTTTAGGACACTGGCTCATATGACATGATGGACACGCTAAATACAATGTCCGTACGTGAGTTCAGAATTGCCAGATTTGAGTTAGAAAGCAAGTTTCTATCTACAAAGATGGAAGAACGCACAAGCCTTGGTGATCACTTGGACAGGATGCATGAGATGTACCTGACCCTGGTGGAGGGATATGAATATTGGACAATGAACGAAAGCACCACAAAAGAGTTTGCAATAAACACGTTATTGCACTCACTCCCTCTGAGTTATGGTGATTATGTTCATAGCTATGTCGGAAGAGGAGCTAATATGAGTCTCCAGAACTTCATGACTGATCTCTTGGCCGCGGACATTGCTCCTATCGAGGATGCAGAAGTCGTGGATGGAGAAGGTATATACTTGATATACTATATAAATGTGTACTCCCTTATACAATATTTCCAGTAAATGAGTATTTGATACTTATTCTGTTTTATGAAAACAGGACCTGCCGTTGCATGGACGGGAAGAGGTGAAATCGAGGATTGATGGATATCAAGTCAGTTGATGGCCAGCATGGATTCCGCCAAGACATCTATCATAGGAGATACTTAGAGTATTAGATAAATCTTATGTAATCATTATAGTATGAACACTTAGTTGTGTGTCTTGCATCTCGCGAGACAAAGTTATTCATGTAATGAGACAAGTCAGTTGTTCCATCTTTATGAATAAAAGTGTGCATATACTTTGATTACGTCTTGATTTATGATATGATAGAAAGCATTTATAATACTGCTATTATTGTCAAGAAATATTCAATGTTTAATGATAAAGTTGTCTTGATTATAACAAGTCAAAGATTTGATTGCATGAGGTGACTTCATAACTGATGAATTCATTAAATGTATGATCTATTAACTTGTGAGTTCATTATCGAATGAAAAATCATAACATGATTGCATGAGATGGATTAGATACACGATCTATGAACCTCTGCAATAAATATAACCATGACAAGGTTCTAGCAAGTAGAACTTGTGCCAATCATTATACATAAATGATGTACTAAATGGGCACGTGAGTTATCATTAAAGACTTCATATGATTAATTGAAAGTTGTATTCAATTGAGATCATAAAACTGAGATTCAGGAATCACAGTGAGAAGTGAGAATACAAGGATACATATCACTACGCTACGATCCGAAGTGATAAGTATTGATATTGACATAATGGGAGACTTGTGGAAGTTGTACCACAAACTGCGATGGAAGTTGAAAGTGCTAGACTACTTAAACCATTGGTAGTCATACTAAACCGTAGTATGGTCTAAACGTTCTTTCCCCTAGCACTATAGTTATTGTCGAATAAGGTTGTTTAATTCATTAAGTTAAAACACCCACTTCATGAATAGGAAACCATCCTGAATCTAAACGAGACATGATAGCTCCATAACCGATGGTGTTATAAGGTTTCTTAAAAGAAAAAACTTCTTTGTAATAAAACTACAAGCAATTGAAATACATATTCTCCCCGAATAGCAAAATTGTGTGTTGCTTGATTGGTAATGCGAGAAGAAGTCTCTCGACACGGATCCAATGGGAGATAATGGAAACTTTGACCGGGTGTTGGACCTTGCCTTCAGAATATCAGAGTATTGCAACGGAAGCATGTTCCGCTGTAATGACGCTATATAAGGAAGGATATGCCAAAGATGATTGATCTTGGTATATGAGTTGAAGCCATTGTTGAATTTAGAAGGTTGTCATGAATAAGTTCTGTACAGAACAATAATCATGAGTCTTCTTAATAAAACAATAAAGAATAACATTGCTTGAAGACACAAAGGAATGATGGTAGACTAGAACACGAGTTGAAATGAAATAATATTGAGTTACATATAGGATGGCTCACGTCCCATGAAATAAATCGGTTATTTCATATTCTCGACAAACTGGAGAGTTATTGAGAAAAATGTAATGGGCATAAGGCATTATTTGGTTATGACCAAAGTTCAATGGTGATTGACTACGGAAACGTAGGAATGCTTTAATCAATAAAAAATTCATTTACACTACGATGGACCATAGCCTGAAATTGCATCTCAGTCAAATTTTGGATTTGAAAGATAATTGCAATGGGCATGACGAAGGTTACTTCGTTAAAAGGATGGACTATAGTACCTCAAGACAGGAACCCTCAACCTTGATTTGATCAAGTGTTTTTTGTGATGACCAAAATATTGAGTGGGCCTGCAGTTTCAAGAAACTGAGTGGGAGCTTTGAAGACTTCCCGGAAACTTGGAATGCAGAGGGCATTTTCTGAGTGGGAGCTTTGGAAGCATTGTCATTATGTGAGACATAGTGAACAATAAAATGACTTGATGAGAGCTGAACCACAAATATATGAGTATATGATGGATATATTTGAGTGGGAGCATGATCATTGTCTCAAACATATATGCATTGATATATGTGAAGAATGATCTCATATGTATATATATGGATATGCATTGATTGTGTATATAGAGAGTCGTCTTATATACATATGTGCATTATGATATATATAGAGCATAAGGCAAATAAAATACAAGATTGCAAGAATCTTCTTTTATGTGAAATAGCAACACATTACACGTTGAAATCTATATGAGTAGATTAAGATATGGATAATGAAACAAAGTGAAGGTTGTAATAATCTTCTAAGACAAGAAACAGGTTCTTGTGGCTAGAAATTATATAATGGATGAAATCCAAATATCACAAGCAATGTCTTTATGGAAGAATAGAGATGCACCATGTACTGGACATGTGATCTTATATGTTCTTGACATATGATTCTACCACATAACATGCATTGTGAATCCAACAACAGAATGACTCAAAAGTTCTTGGAAGAAGAACAGATTCCGATGTGCTTTAGGAGTAAAACACATAATCTGAATAAAGTCCATGCATTCAGTATATGAGGAATACTGAGGACTATTCTCTAAAATATAGAAAGGATAATAGACTTCAATGTAATGCAAGATTACAATTGCAAGCCATATTATGGGTCTATATGGAATTAGAGACATCACCAAAGACATGAAAGAAATGTGAGCAAAATTCACGGCACTACAAACATAATACTACTTAAGAAAGTAGACGTGTGGATAAAAGTTTAGCGTTAGAAGTATTGGACTTCTGGCTGAGTGTATTTCCCAGTATATATGACTATGGATGAGTCTTCCAAAGACTGAACCAAAAGGTCATAGGAGGATACTCTAAAATAATGGTCTCACTCTCCCGCGAAACTTATATCCAACCATTATATGATAATGAGTGGTATGTCAAAAGAGTTTTTGACCTATACCAGTTGCAAAGGAAACATACGAATCTGAATTGGTGCAGTTTCGTTGACGAAACCTCTTCCATGAGAATGCATGATCAATAAACACTTATGAGATAAGATGATTATGATCGGAAAAATGCGGCTAGATTATTAGCACTCTAGTGCAAGTGGGAGACTGTTGGATATATGCTCTAGAGGCAAATAATATATGATTATTCCAATATATCTAACCAAGTTCATAACCAGTTTCATACCGTGCTAGAACTGTGTCAGTGAAACAATGATGCAAGTGTGGTATAGAAACCCCCAGAGTTCCTAGTTAACCTCTACATCGATAACTAGTTCATGGTCAACATGATGGTCGTGGTTTCGCGATCATGGACAATTAAGTCTCTTGACTATGAGGTCACCTCACTATTTAAGTGACGTGATGAACATTACCCAAAGTAAGCATTACAGCATGATCAAAATCTTATGAAGGTTCAGTGTTGTAATTACAGAATGTGGTAGACCGTTCCTTTGCCCGTGAGTACGTGCATAATTACTATCTTCCCGGATGCTTTGACTTACATCCCACCACCTGACTGAAATATGCGGTTCATAACGGTTGTATCTTAGGTATTCCGTGGAGATATGTTGAGGAGTATTGTTACAAGAGCGGGATTTGTCAATCCATATAATGGATAGATACTCTGGGCCCACTCGGTGAGATTCCATCCATAAAGCTGCAGCGTGTGACTAGGTCACGGGGATGAATATCACGGGAACGAGTGAATGAGGATTAGTTCGGAACGAGGTTGAACCAGACATAGGATGTCATTGATCGAATCTCGGAACAATCCAGTATCGCTGACAAAGGGAATGCTATACGGCGTAAGGTCCAATCGGTGTTTGATATCCGGAATGCACAGGGGTCATTATGGGCATCCAGGTCCCGCTGATGATCATTGACCGTAGCCTCATCTCGGTCATGACTGGAGTGTTCTCGGACCGTAGGGTAACACACTTAAGGGCTCGATGAAATCGGAGACCTTTTCGGAACCATCGGACTAACCAGAGAATAAAGGAAACAATATCGGAGAAGTACCGTGTTGAACCGAAACAAGTTCGGAGTGAACCGGAAGGTGTTACGGTGCACCGGGAGATGGAGTATTATGTTTTAGTTATTAATTAATTGAATTAATAATTAAAATCATTTTATTTCTAATTAATATGTGCAATGGGCCTTAGTGGAGAAAAAGTCCCATTAGGGGAAATAAAAGGGAAAAAGAAAAAAGAAAAGAGGGGGGAGGCGCCATGGGCCCTAGGGCCCATGAGGGGTGCGCCCCCTCCCCCACCTTGGTCGGCCACCCCCCCTTAGCAAAGGGACTTTAGTCCCACACTGCTAAGGGAGAGGGGTTAACTCCCTCTCCTCTTCCTATATATAGATGGGCAGGGTGCACATATTTAATACACAGAAATTCGTGAGAAATTAAATATTACTCCGAATTGAGATCCGTTTTCTCCGGTCTTCTCCCCTCCCTTGTCTCTTTCACGGTGGGCTCCCTAGTGTGAGCCTATAGTGGAATTGAGGCTTCTATGCTAGAATCGGAGGCCGTCATGCTGCCGAAGCTCCATCCGGAGGTCTGCTTCCGCCACCTTCGCTGGATCAGAGAACGGAGGTCGTTATCGAGTCTCGTACGTGTGCGAGTACTACGAGGTGCTGCACATGTGGCACTACACCCATCCGGGTGCTCAACACAGCCAGGGGGCTGTGAAACTTGATCGGCTACATCAACCACGTTTGCGGGAACGTTTCCCGCGCAATGGACTACACCCCGAGGAATGTTATTTCCGCACTACTTTCCGGTACGGTAATATGGCTAGCTAGATCTTGGGTTATGGGAACGCTAGTTAGAAAAATTTGTGTTTTCTGCTACGAACCCCAACAACATGATCAAGGCATATATGTAATTATTTCTATTGTTGCTATGTTGTGTTTGTTGGGATCCGATGGATTATGAGATTATGTTAAGATCGTGATGAGTTATATATTTGGTTTACCTTTTATATTTTGTTCTTGAGTAATTTTTTCATGTTCTCCGGTACTTTTTATTTCTTTGGCCAAGTAGTAGATAGTAACTCCAAGAGGGAGCGTTTATGCATGATTGTGGATTCATGCCCCCCAATGTCTAGCTTGAGTGACAGAAACATGAGACTAGGGGAGGTGCTATTGCCACCAGGGAGAAAACAATGGTGCTTGTAACAACAGTTGCAAGGATTGTTTACCTTGCGTATAGATTGTTAATGCAATTGTCTTTTGCTTTGAGTTTACACTTTGGGCGGGGCTCGCAACTTAATACCAGCGAGATGTTCTGGATAGATATCTCAAGGTGGATGATTAGTGAGTAGATGCAGATGGATTTCAGTCTACTTGTGAAAGCTCAAGAATGATCAGAGGGGGAGGGGGTGAATGATCACTTCTAAAAATTCTAAAGAACTTAGAAGGAATTCATGCAAACTGCGAAGGACTAAAGGCATCTCGAAGGAAATACATTATCGAAAGTAATGCATGGATCTAAAGGATTGGGAGCGAAGGAAAACATCGAAGGCAAACAGGCAACGAGTAAATACTTAATTTAAATGCATGAAGGAAAACGAGCCTGACACGACGATGTTTGGTAAAGCAGTTCACACTCTTCAAAGTGCTACGTCTGGTTGGAGGGACTGGTGATTGAACACCTGGAGCAAAACTCTCTCCGTCCTATTATCCACTGCAACAAACTCCTTGAGCTTGTCCAGTTTTCACTCGTGGTAGATGATTCAGGACATCTCCTAGACCTTTACAAACTTCCTTCAGCAGCGACAATTACTCTTCGACTGCTTGACAGGCGACGCCTAACCGTCTAGGAGACTTGGAGTTCTCCAAGATAAAAGGATCGGCTAATCTCGACCTAAGTCACAGTGAATTGCTCAACTCATCTCAACTTGGGTTTTGGTTTTTTCTCGATGAATCTCTCTTGGGATGCTCACAGACTTCTGTCTTAGAATCTTCAGTGGAGCAGCCAACCCGAAATGGCGGGTAGGTGCGGGGTATTTATAGTTGGCGATCCCGATGGGTAAAATGACTGAAGTGACCCGATGCGACAGCTTAACGCGTGTCCACAACGGCCGGATTCCAATCACTGCGCAACTTTACTTAAGGAACAAGTAAGCTGACTTACCGAACGACTTCTCTCTCGAAGGCACGAAGTGCAATGAATTTGCCTTCGAGCTATTCACTCGACTCAGTAAGATTTCTCTCGGTAGGCTTTCGTGGGTTTAGATTGAGCAGAGCGAATTTACTTCGACTAAGATCTCAACTAGCAAACCCCTCTTGATAGTACGGTTTTTCCTACGACTCAAGAAAATAAAGAGAAACTAGTAAAAAGACTAAGTCTTCGACCAGCTTCAGATTTCTCCTCGTTGCGCTTTTACTCGAGAGAGACTTCTTCTTCGACGACATTTTTAGGGGTCGTCTTCCTTCCAAGGTTTCGGTAGATGACTGCAGCTTCGCTACATAGAGTTGTCCTTCGACCTTCTACTTGCAAACTCCATTCTTTCGGAACCTAAGTATCTGTTAATACTCGAAAACAATATTAGTTCCACTTCTGCTTTGTCCAACAATGTCCAAAACCTTCGGGGGCAAAAACTTGCTCTTACAATCTCCCCCTTTTTGGACGATTGTTGACAAAAGAGGCATCGATAAATAATTGAATTTTTTTTGAGTTTTCGATGATAAACCAGTGCTAAGATCGATGAAAAATACTCCCCCTTGATGTATGCACGGAAGATAAGAGTTTCCTGTGAAGTGCATATTTGACAAGTAGAGTCGAAGGAAAAACATCAATAATCTTAGCGAGTGAAATTTCATTCCAGATAATATCCAATGAGAAATATGCAATCTCCTCGAATGACCTGTGAACTTATATGAAAGATAACTTCCTGCAAAAAGGTTAATTATCAAAAGCAGCAGATAGATATCTTACGAAAAGAATAGCAGCTCACAGACCTACTTAGAGTTAGTTACAACCAGATCGAATATGAATCGAAAGTTTGTTGAAACTACTCAGAGACCTCAAAGTTCAAAAAATTTATCGAACGAAAAGCAAAGCCCTTAACCCTGAAGGCAAACTAATTTCTTCGATGCCACTACATCTCCCCCTTTTTGTTACAACGTACAAAAAGTCGAGAGAATAGAGTCGAGTGGTGATCTCCAGAAGATTCCAGCTGCGATTCCGGCGGGGTCCTGGGGCTTCGAGGATGTGGAGTGTAAACTCTCGGTTGGCGTTGAGGGGCGTCATCTTTCTCGGAGTCGGAGGAGAAAGTGTTCATAGTGATGTGATAATAGTTATCGACACTGAGCACATCTCTGTTCTTTGGCAGCCGAGGGATATTGGGATCCGGGCGATCTACTCGATCGTCATTGGTCCAATTCCTGTTAAGATGGGGAGGATATTCTTCGAAACCGCACCGTTCAAGTTGACCGAGGGAATTGAATTTCCGCAGTCCTTTCCAATCACGGCGAAGGCATTCACGCAGCATCTAATTGTTGTTCATGGTAATATTGCGCAAATGATTTATCTCGTCCATCAATGCTTGCTTCTGAATGAAATCTTGGTCGATGTGATGTTGAAGCATTTGCTGGGACCGAAGAGAAACTTCCATGTGATGCACTGGATTGATTAACTTCGAGCGAACATTACGCTCAGTTAAATGGGCGCGGATGCTAGTGTGCTCAGCATATGGATCGTTGGGTCGAGCAATAACCTGTAAAACTTCCCTAACTGGTGGAGTGAAAATCTTCGGGAAAATTGACACGGGGAATGGCACGTCCCGAGAGTAATTGCAGATAGCCGTCAGCCATGGAGCATACGGCTTGTGGGAATTGTGATCATCAGCACAAGACACCAAAGTTCTGAGGAAGTAGTCTTGAAAATCGAAAGGATGACCGTGGACTAAATTCAACAGAGCAAGTTGCAAATAAGTGGGAATAGGAAAATCATCGTGCACATAGAGCATTGGCATCAAGGTCTTCGAAAGAATATAAAACCATGCCTTTGCTTCAAAAACCAAATTTCTCGGCTTGGGCTCAGCCGGGTAGTTATCTCCTACGACATCTTGATTCATGAGCATAGAAAATTCAGCAGGAGTTGGAGCAGGTAAGTCATGAAGCTTGTGTGGTAATCCTTCGAACCGAGGTAAATTGATGATGGACAGAAATTGGTCGATAGTCATATGGAATACTTGGCCTTGGATCATATAATCAAATTTCCACGTCTTCGAGTTCTCGGGATCACCAGTGACATAGAGCGTTGCATAAAATTGCTTGATAAGCTCAGGATTGTAGCCACCATCGAGAGCAAACATCTTGTGAGCGTGAAGACCATCAATTGTTTCGGCAACATTCTCGAAACAAGAAGTGGAGTACACCGAAGGCATATCAAGATATTGATGTTGGAAAACTCTTTCCTTGATGTACAACAGACGGGTGTAGTATATGTCTTGCTCTTGGGTCCAAAACCGAAGAGAATATGCACTTCTGGGCTTCTCGTAGGGATTGGTCCCGAAGAAAAATGGCTTGTGTTCACTCCTTTTGAAGATGGGGCCTCCTCGAGGAACATCTGAGCGGAACAGGGGCAGCATTTCTCTCGGATGAGCAGAATGGAGCAGTTCATCAATAGGAAAGACCTCGGCAGCATTATCCGGCATCTGGAAAACTGGCTCAGCAGGGCGAGGAATTGAAGGAGGAACATTTATAATATCCTGAGCTGGGATGGCTGCAGGGGCATTCTCCTTGGCCTGTGCTTCGACGGCAACTCCTTCATCGGCATTAGCAATTTGAGTGGCTTCTTCAGTATCCATGGCCTCCAAATCTACGTCCAGTTGTGCGAAAGCATCAACCATTTCTTCGTTCGAGTAATTTGATGAGGAGGAGGAAGAACTGTCACTAGAACTATCATCTCATGAACTATTTCCTTTAACACCATCTTGACGAGAAGAAACTGTTGTGATATCAACATCAGCGTCTTCTCCTTCATGCAGAGTCTGGGCAGAGTAGTAATCTTTCTGAGCAGAGGAGATGGGGGCTTGAGTTTCTTGCTCGACCTGAGCAGGTTGCTCGGTCTCTGCTTGTTCTTGGGTTTCGATGGCTGGGGTGGTCGATGGAATGATGTGAGGTGGTGATGGTGGGTTTGGTGGTGGCGACGAGGCTTTTGGTGGTGATGGTTGACGAGGTGGAGGTGTTTGTTGGCGAGGTGGAGGAGTGGCTTGGTGAGGGGGTGGAGTAGCTTGGCGAGGGGGTGGAGCTTTCACACGAGGAGGAGTGGGTTGCTTGGTGGGGGTTGGTGCAGTTTCTTGTCGTGTTGATGCAGCAACGACCTCGGTTGGCTTGGAATTCTTGGCATTTTTGTCGATCTCTGGCGTCCCACGCTCAGAGGTTGGGGCAACAGCCTTTCTCTTACGAGATTGTCTCTTGTACAGGGCATCATTGTGCTCTTTGCATACGGCAGACACAATTTGTCGAACCTTTTCATACACAGCGGCCAAGTTTTCCTTCTGTGCCCTTATGGAAGCTTCAGCGGTGGCAATCTTGGATTTGAAAAACTTTTGGGACTCAATGTCCTCGGTTTCTTCTTGAAGTTGCCTGGTGTAAAATCTCACTTTCTCCTTGTCCTTGCGATCCTGGGTGAGATACCCTTCCCAGCGAATCATGTATCGAGCAACATGCTCTTGGATCTCAGCAGGGACATCATCCTCGGCAGTGACTTTGCTTGGTGTGGTAGCCATCTTCCAGAGCATATGTGAAATATTAGCAGCATCCCAAGGAGCATGGGCACCAGAATCTCCTTCGTTGGAGCTCTCTTCGTCGGCACGAGGGCCGGAAACAATAGGTGCAGCAGGGGCAGGTGCAGGAGCTGGTGCGGCTCGAGAAACTGGAACAGCCTGAGCCTTCTGCCTAGCCTCTTTGGCTTTCTTTTCGGCCTCCTTGGTGGCCTTGGCAGCAGAAATGGGTTTTGATACGGCACTAGGTGCCGCAGCTTTATCCTTCGAGGCACTTGGGCCCTCAGTGATTTTCTTCGCTGCACTTGCAGCTGCATCCTTATTCTTCGTGACTGTGGGAGTCACAACCTTTTCGGTGGTGCTGGGGGCCACGACCTTTTCCTTCGGAGCACTAGGAATTGTGCCTTCAGCAATCTGTCGTCGATACTTTTCACTGACCAGATGTAAAATGCTTAGCTGTTGAGCAACCTGGGCCTTTTTATGCTCGGGCTGACTGTGAAAGTTGAGGAGCTTGGAATTTGTCAAGTCTTTTTCTTCTTGTGCTTTTTTCTTTGCCAGCCTTTCTTTTCGTTGAACAAGTGTTTCATCATCCTCAGCAACTTGAGCTTGCTTTCCCTTCGATTTGTCCGAAGGTTTTTCCCTGCGAACTTGAAATGGTGGAGCAGAGGAGATGGGCGGATCAGTGACCAAGTTGGTCACGTCAATTTTTGCTCGAGGAGCCTGTGCAGCTGGCTCCTGGATCCTAATGCCTTTACTGCTCGGCTTCTTCTTCTGAGGAATGTCCTCGACATTAGCCTCAGTGCCAGGGTCTTGATCATCAGAATTGACTTCATCTTCGGAGCTTGCATCTAGTGGCGAGACAATTACCACCTTTTTCTTTCGCTTGGATGATTTCTTGCCAGCCTTCGGTTTGGCGCTAGGGCCAACTTCCTCGGCACCTTCAGCAGCAGCAGCCTCCTTTCTTGCTTTGCCTTCCTTTCTCTTCTGTGCTCGTGCTACCCGAGCATCAACCAGCTCTTGAAAGTCGGCAGGTGTTTTCAGAGAGGATGGATGAGCATCAGCTGGAGGAGGTGGTCGATTTTCTTTCGTCCACTTGGGCCTTAAAGATTTGACATCCGACCAAGGATTTTTCAAAGCAAACAACCTCTCCCAGCGAGGCATAAGAGACTTGTATTCATACCAACGAAGTGCTTGAAGCCTTCGAATCTCTTGCAAACGGTTTTCTCTCGTACGTTCATCTTCAGAACCTTCAGGCGTTCTTAATTTCTTTTCTATGATCAAATCCTCTGATAATCCTTCAGATTTGTTGGTGATTCTTGTTCGGCCTCCCACACGCTTGGGAGCTCTGACATTTCCTTCGATCCCAGACATATTCCTGCGAAAAAGATAGGTACGAGGGAATATAGGAAAGTTGTGAACAAGTACCAGCGGTTTTCGAGGAAAATCATTTTGAATGCAGTAAACATATCGATAAACTTGTCTTGCACCAAGTTTTTCAAGCAAGTGCTAGGCTAGATTTTCATCAAGTGTAAATCTAACGAAGAACTTGAATGAAATAAGTGCACAAGTGCAAATCCATCGATATGCTTCTGAGGAAATTTTCTAAGTGAGAGAATCCGAGGGATTTCTTACCTAGCTCAAATGGGGAATCGACAGAAAATGCTAGAAACAGATTTCCCAAGATTCAATGATCCAAAAAGATCAAACAGACCTAATAAAATGAGAGAAAAATCAAGAACAAATCTGGATACGATGAACATATGAGATTGGAATCGCGTCCAGAGCCACACATACCCTAACTTGGTGATGTGCGGCGACTACGGCGACGCGGATGAAGTTCCTCGTCGACGGGAAGGTCGCCGGCGGCTTCCTTCCGGCAGCAAAGCGGCGAGGGAGTTGACGGCGACGAGCAGCACGACGGCGCGCGAGAGAGAACTTCGGGAGTGGAGAGATGAAGTCGAGGGAATTGCGAGTACTGAACCGGTGGGGTGGTTCAGTATTTATAAGGGAGGGGTCTGACATAACTTTCAGATCTGATCCAACGGCGCAGATTTCGCTTCTCTCCGCATTGAACGGACGGATTTTGTGGCGGTAATCGCGGAAAAATCGCAACGAACCGAAAGAAAGTTGCTCCACGTCCAAGACCAAACTCATCGAACATCGAGTATAAAAGTAGATAAACGTTCGATAGATTTTCCTTTGGAATGAATGACATTCGAAGGGAATCTTAATCGAGTACAAATATACATGTTCACGAGAGAAAATAAAATATGGGGTAGGGATAGAATAGAGGGAAAACAGGGTCCGATGCTTAATCAATCCGAGGGGAAAATAGTGATAAAACTCGGAGTAGTAAGTGTATAGGACAACACCAAACGAACAAAAACAAACGAAAAAGAAACACGATAGAAAATTAACGTAAGTAAACAACATAGAAATAAAAACGTATAATACATAGTACCGATAGTTATGGTCTTACTGCACATTGCGTGAGTCCAATATGTTTAACTCACACCTTAGTGCACAGAACCTCTTTTCATCCAAGGGCTTCGTAAAGATAGCAGCCAATTGATCTTCGGTGCGAACATGGCTGATAATAATATCTTCTCGCTGAACGTGATCTCGAAGAAAATGATGACGAATATCAATGTGCTTCGTTCGAGAGTGTTGCACTGGGTTATGGGCAATCTTGATAGCACTCTCGTTATCACATAGCAATGGAATTTTCTTCAGAAGAATACCATAATCTTTCAGCGTTTGCTTGAGCAACAGAATCTGAGTGCAGCATGAACCGGCAGCAATATACTCGGCTTCAGCCGTAGAAATAGATACGCAATTTTGTTTCTTCGAAGCCCAACAGACAAGAGATCTACCGAGAAAATGACATGTGCCTGAGGTAGATTTCCAGTCGACTCGATCACCAGCCCAGTCAGAATCAGAATATCCAACGAGATCAAACTGGGCACCCTTGGGATACCAAAGTCCCAAAGTTGGTGTATGAGCCAGATATCGAAGAATACGCTTGACAGCAATATGATGTGATTCTTTCGGGTTTGCCTGAAAACGAGCACACATACAAACTTATAGCATAATGTCAGGTCTAGATGCACAAAGATAAAGAAGTGAACCGATCATCGAGCGATATTTCTTCTGATCGAAAGGTTTGCCCTTCTCATCTGCATCTAGATGAACATTCGTAGGCATTGGAGTCTTGATAGTTTTACAACTGACAAGATCAAACTTCTTCAGGCAATCTCTGAGGTATTTCTCTTGAGAGAAGAACATCCCATTCTTCTGTTGACGGATTTGAAGCCCGAGAATGAACTTCAATTCACCCATCATAGACATTTCATATTTCTTCAACATCATACGAGAAAATTCTTCGCTAATATCAGGGTTAGTACAGCCAAAAATAATATCATCGACATAAATTTGACACACAAAAAGATCATTTTTGTATGCACGAGTAAAAAGAGTTGGATCAGTTGTTCCTGGTTTGAAGCCCTTCTTCAGAAGAAAATCCTTCAGTGTTTCATACCAAGCACGAGGTGCTTGCTTTAACCCATATAGGGCCTTGTGCAACCTGTACACCTTATCAGGATTCTTCGGGTCTTCAAAACCTGGTGGCTGCATAACATATACTTCTTCTTCGATTTCACCGTTAAGAAATGCACTTTTGACATCCATTTGATATAGCAATATACCATTGTAATTGGCAAAAGGAAGCATGACACGAATAGATTCAAGTCGAGCAACTGGAGCATAAGTCTCACCGAAATCAATACCTTCAATTTGGGTGTAGCCTTGTGCAACCCGTCGAGCTTTATTCCTTACCACAATGCCATCTTCATCTTGCTTGTTGCGAAAAATTCACTTCGTACCAATGATGTTATGCTTCTTGGGATCAGGTCTATCGACAAGGGACCAGACTTTATTTCTCTCGAAATGATTAAGTTCTTCGAGCATTGCAGTCATCCTGTCTGAGTCCTTCATGGCTTTATCGAATTTTGATGGTTCTAGAATGGATACAAAAGAAAAATTTCCACAGAAGTTATCTAAGCGAGTACGAGAACGAGTGGTGGGACGACCTGGTAGACGAATCTCTTCGAGAATTGAGTCGATGTCCACTCTTCTTCGAACACGAGGTAAAACTCCTTCATCATCTTGCGGATCAGCTTGTCCTTCGGGATCAGCTTGTCCTTCGGGATCATTTCCTTCGGGCTCAGCTTCTCCTTCGGGCTGGACATTTTCTTCGTTTAAGCGTTCTCCTTCGACCTGTACATCATTTTCTTCAGGATGTTGATCACAGGCACTGCATAGACGATCTTTATCGAATTTCACATTATCAATTCCAACGATGTTCTTCTTGGAGATAAGAGTTTGAAGATTTTTCATTCCTGCATGACAAAGTCTTTGGTGCCATAACCAACCAGAAGTGGCTTTGGCCATTAAACATGTGGACACTGCAGGTCCCGAAGAGAAGTCAACGATATAAAGATCACCTTTGCGATATCCTTCGAACACGAAGGAATAATCATCCTGTGAAAAGACAACACAACGAGAAGCAGAAAACAGTACAAGCATACCCATATCACAAAGTTTTGAGATAGACATAAGATTATATCCAAGTGATTGAACAAGCATAACCTTATCAATATGCTTATCCTTCGATATAGCAACCTTACCCAAACCAAGTACTTCTCCTTTGTTGTTGTCACCGAAGGTAATGTATCTCTGTGAAGATTCAGTAAGTTTGTCTTCGGTGAACAAATCTTTGTCTCCGGTCATATGATTTGTACAACCACTATCCATGACCCATTCGGATCCACCAGAGACATAGCCCTGCAGAAGAATTAGTTCTTCTTAACCACCCACAAACGAGCAGGTGACTTAGAAGGCATGGAAGAGCTACATGGGGCAGCAATATTATACCGAACAGGATTACATTGTCGATCAGGACCATCAAGCACACCATAAATATAATTCCTCGACGAGGGGTTAGAGTATTGATGGGTAACAACAATTTTGGTGTTATTTTTACGGTGACGATAAACATTTCTATCGACACGATAGTATTCCTTCTGGGGAACATTTGAAGCAGGCACCAAGGGTTCATTTCTATCCTCGAGAGAATAGTAGTGATTCGGTGGTACCGAGGATTTTCCCTGCATAGAATGGTTAGGGGGCAGTTTTTCTACGAGAGATTTGCGAACCCAAATCTGTCGCTTATAGAAACCATTATTCGGAGGAGTACCAACGAATTCAGCCGACACCTTTCCTTCCTGATCATTGATAAGCCTGTAGTCAGAATCAAGTGATTCATCAATAATGGCTTTATCAATTTTGCAACTGAAACCTGAAAGGTTAGCAATATCAATGGGATTTTCTTTCGCAAGAACCCAGACAGTTTTAGGATACTGCTCGGGTTCCCAGTAGGTTCCATCAGGGTTGATTTTCCTTTCGAAGCCAACTCCTTCGTTTCGTGGATTCCTGTGAAGGAGAGCCTTTCGTAGGATATCACATAGGTACTGGTGTCCCTGCACACTTTTGAACATGCCTGTTTCAAATAAATTTCTCAACCTGAGGAGTTCCTCGGTAATGGTTTCCTCATTCGAGGGGTTAGCATCATCAATAACAATATGATGCTTTCCTTTCAATCTCTCAGAAATAGACTCAATTTTACTTCGTTCCAAGCAAGTTAAACAAGGTGAGGTAGATTCATTTTTAGCTTCTGAGCCTTGTTGAGCCATGATCGTGAGATTGACACTTTCCAATTCTTCATTAGCCTCTCTCAGTTTCTCGAGAGCCATTTTCCTTTGAAGGAATTCATTGGTTAGCTTCTCGTAGTCCACTGAGAGAAGATCATGCCGAGAGGAAAGCTCATCATACTTTTCCTTCAGAGCAGCATGCTCATTCGTCAAAGTTTGACCTTTCTCAATCTCATCGATCAACAAAGTCTCAGATTTTTGAATAGTTTCACTTAGAGAATCTAGCTCATCTTGTTGGATAGAAGCAATTTTGGAAAGTTTAGCATAGCTTATCCTAGAGTTACTTTCATAAGCAGATCCATCAGAAGTATCGTAGGAATTCTTAGATGACGATACCTTAGCCTTGGCCATGAAGCAGTAAGCTGGAGATTCATCTTCACTGCTTTGGTTGGTGAAGAATGAACTTGAAGTCTTGTTCGAAGCAAATGCTAGTAGCAACACCATCAGATTCAAAACCCGAATCAGAACCAGATCTTGAGTTTGATTCAGCTTTAGAACCGGATGCTTCATCTTCAGAGTTCATCTCTTTACCCAAATAGGCTTTGGCTCGGTGAGAATTCTTTCGTCGAGATGAATGTGATTTTGAGGAAGAACTCTCTCGATGCTTGTCATACTTATTTTTCTTGTCATCATCAGAACCATCTTTCTTGTCTTTTCTGGACTTTGAATCATATCTCTTCGAATCATAGTTTTTGCTCGATCTGTGTGACTTGCTCAAAGAGTTTCTGTGAGAATGCTTTGATCTATGTTCAATTTCCCAGAGAGGACAATCAACAATGAAGTGACCTGGCTTCTTGCACTTGTAGCAACAGTAATCTTTCGCTGAAGAGTTTCTGGATGATGATCGATGCTGTGATGAATTGCTCGAATGTCTTGAAGAGTAGTTTTTCTTCGGTGAAGAGGAGTTCCTTCTCTGAAAGTGGTTGAATCTTCTCATTATCAGTGCCAGATCTTTTCCAATATTCTCGGGGTCATCAGTGGCACCACCAGATTCAGAACTGGCTTCAGGAGAGGAGTGATGTGAAGCTCTGGCCTTTAGTGCATGAGATTTTCTTCGAGTCCCATTAACATCTCATTTTTCATCTTCTTCCATCTCGAAGGTATTGAGTCTCTCAAGAATATCAGCAGCAACTAGATCCTTGAAGTCAGTCCTTTCCTTAATCATCAGCACAATGTGATCGAAGGAATCATCAAGGGAACGGAGCAAAGTTGTGACAATAATCCGATTGGTAATGTCTTCGGCACCGAGGGAAATCAGTTCATTTGAAAGCGCAGTGAGTCTGCTGTATATGGAGCTAACTTTTTCTCCCTCGTGCCTCTTGAAACGATAGAACTTGCTTCGAAGGGTGTCAATACGAGCATCTTTCTGAGTAGAGACACCTTCACCAATCTTCTCGAGATAGTCCCAAACACCTTTGGCCGAAGAAATATTCTTGACCTCATGATATTTCTCTGGAATCAGATGATTTGTAATGAAGACCCAGACTTCAACATCTAGCTATATCTTCTTTGCCTCTTCAGGAGTGATAGCATTTTTGTCTTTGACAGTTACCCCATTCTTGACAACTTTCCAAGAGGCAGAGTTGATAGCCATGATATTCCTCTTCATTTTGTCCTTCCAATAGGGATAGTCCTTCCCATTGTAGATAGGAACCGGTTCCCCGAGCGAACAGCTGCAAACGACATTCTTGACAACACTCCAGGTTGTTAGACCAAAATACGCAGAGCGTAGGGAGTGCCTAGCTCTGATACCAATTGAAAGCTCAAGAATGATCAGAGGGGGAGGGGGTGAATGATCACTTCTAAAAATTCTAAAGAACTTCGAAGGAATTCATGCAAACTGCAAAGGACTAAAGGCATCTCGAAGGAAATACAGTATCGAAAGTAATGCATGGCTCGAAAGGATTGGGAGCGAAGGAAAACATCGAAGGCAAACAAGCAACGAGTAAATACTTAATTTAAATGCATGAAGGAAAACGAGCCTGACACGACGATGTTTGGTAAACCAGTTCACACTCTGCAAAGTGCTACGCCTGGTTGGAGGGACTGGTGATTGAACACCTGGAGAAAAACTCTCTCCGTCCTATTGTCCACTGCAACAAACACCTCGAGCTTGTCCAGTTTTCACTCGTGGTAGATGATTCAGGACATCTCCGAGACCTTTACAAACTTCCTTCAGCAGCGACAATTACTCTTCGACTGCTTGACAGGCGACGCCTAACCGTCTAGAAGACTTGCAGATCTCCATGATAAAAGGATCGGCTAATCTCGACCTAAGTCACAGTGAATTGCTCAACTCAGCTCAGCTTGGGTTTTGGTTTTCTCTCGATGAATCTCCCCTTGGATGCTCACAGACTTCTGTCTTAGAATATTCAGTGGAGCAGCCAACCCGAAATGGCGGGTAGGTGCGGGGTATTTATAGTTTGCGATCCCGATGGGTAAAATGACTGAAGTGACTCGATGCGACAGCTTGATGCGTGTCCACAACGGTCGGATTCCATTCACTGCGCAACTTTAATTGAGAGGAACAAGTAAGCTGACTTACCGAACGAGTTCTCTCTCGAAGGCACGAAGTGCAATGAGTTTGCCTTCGGGCTATTCACTCGACTCAGCAAGATTTCTCTCGTTAGGCTTTCATGGGTTTAGATTGAGCAGAGAAAATTTACTTCGACTAAGATCTCAACTAGCAAACCCCTCTTGATAGTACAGTTTTTCATACGACTCAAGAAAATAAAGAGAAACTAGTAAAAAGACTAAGTCTTCGACCAGCTTCAGCTTTCTCCTCGTTGCGCTTTTACTCGAGAGAGACTTCTTCTTCGACGACATTTTTAGGGGTCGTCTTCCTTCCAAGGTTTCGGTAGATGACTGCAGCTTCGCTGCATAGAGTTGTCCTTCGACCTTCTACTTGCAATCTCCATTCTTTCGGAACCTAAGTATCTGTTAATACTCGAAAACAATATTAGTTCCACTTCTGCTTTGTCCAACAATGTCCAAAACCTTCGGGGGCAAAAACTTGCTCTTACAACTTGTCTTGGCGTACTGCCCACACTCTCGAGCCTCTTACTTTCCAGTAGCATAATTTGCATTCTGGTGCGTTTATAATTCTGTCAATTGCCCAACTGTAATTTGTTCACCCAGCTTAGCTATTTTATCGTCGTTTGGGAGAGAGACATCACTAGGAACATCATGGGACCCCGATCCATATTTCCATCACTGTTTACACATCCACTTTATTTACTGCTTTTTCTTTCGGTTGCAATTATCACTATCATTATTCACTTGTGTTTAATCCTTTGTAAACAATAAGGCCGGAGAGATTGACAACCTCTCTATACTCGTTGGGAGAAAAGCTATCGGTTGTGTGTGCAGGTCCAGGTCAAGGAAACAACTTTTGTCTTAAAATAATGCCATTGTTTCCTTGCCACCTACTTGTCGACCTTCGAGTCCTACTAGATTGACTGAAACCTTGGTATATTTGCCAACGCTACATCCAACCTTCCACTTGGGGTAACCAACGAGGCGCGCTGTCGCGCGTTATCAAGAAAATTTCTGGCGTCGTTGCCGGGGACTCCAATCTTCAAGATAGGGGAGTTGCACACTATCTTTTATCTTTGATTTTTAGTTTTGTTAGTTTACCTTTCAGTTTTTATCTTAGTGAAATTTATCAAAAATCACAAAAAAATGTTTACCTTCTTCTTTCTTGCTGCTGTTACAATGGGTTCCACTGGAAACACTAAGTTGTGTGACTTCAATAGTCACAACAACAATGACTTTATTTGCACTCCTATTGCTCCACCTACCACTTCATCACCTTCCCATGAAATTAAACCTGCTTTGCTGAATCTTGTTATGAAAGATCAATTCTCCGGTGCTAGAGATGATGCTGCTTTACACTTGAATAATTCTGTTGAGCTTTGTGATATGCAAAAGTATAAAGAACTAGATGGTGATATTGTTAAACTTAAGCTTTTTCCTTTCTCCTTGAGAGGAGGAGCTAAAATTTGGTTTCAATCCTTGCCTAGGAATAGTATAGATTCTTGGGATAAGTGCAAGGATGATTTTATTGGGAAGTACTACCCCCTGCTAATATTATCCAATTGAGGAGTAATATTATGAATTTTAAGCAATTGGATAATGAACATGTTTCCCAAGATTGGGAACGCATGAATTCTATTGTTAAGAATTTGCCTACACATGGTTTGACTACTTGGATGGTTATCCGACCTCTCTATGCAGGCTTGAACTTTACCACGCGAAATCTGTTAGACTCGGCCGTTGGAGGAACATTTATTTCAACAACACTTGGTGCTGCCACAAAGTTATTGGATGAGATGATGACAAACTACTCTCAATGGCACACCGAAAGAGCTCCAACAGGTAGTAAGGTAAACTCTATTGAGGAGATCTCCTCCCTAAATGGAAAAGTTGACATGATCATGACTCTACTTACTAAGGAAGCTCCTATTGATCCTCATGATGTTCCTTTGAATTCTTTGGTTGCTTAAGAGCAAGTTGACGTTAATTTTATCTCTAGGAACAACTTTAATAATAACGCTTATAGGTATAATTTTGGTAGCAATCCTAGGTCATTCCCATCCAACGACTATGGGAACAACAACACTTATCCTAGCACCAAAACCTCCACTTCTGAATTAGAGAGCATGCTTAAGGACTTTATCACTTCTCAAAAAGCCTTCAACAAGAGTGTAGAAGAGAAATTATAAAAACTAGATAGTCTCTCTTCGAAGGTAGACAACATATCTCAGGATGTAGAAATGCTTAAAATTAGAACTTCTCCCCTGGAGGAAAGGAAAACCAGACCCATGAATGCTATCCAAGTCCAAATTAATGAGAACATTAGAATGCTAGCCAAACTTAAGGACAGATGGGCCAGAGAAAAGAAGGAGGAAGATAGGATTAAGAGCCTTCCTACACACACTACTATCTCCACTATACAAGTTATTGAGGACCTCAAAACTTTTAGCAACCAACACATCCCTAGTCCCGTTGGACCTATTAATGGTGATGCTAATACCTCAAATTTAGGACAAGAAAGTCCCATCAATCTAGAGACTACTAGGAGAATGAGCTTAGATTACATCACCACCACTTTAAGTAATGGTAGTGATCTTTATTTTGATAATTGTAGTCTTTTTGAAGTTATCACCTTTTTGCAAAGAATGGCTAAAGACCCCCACACTAGCACACTTAACATTGCCTTTACCGAGCATATTACCAATGCTCTTATCAAAGCTATGGAGGAGAAGCTCAAGATTGAGACTTCCATCCCTAGGAAGCTAGAAGATGATTGCGATCCCATAGTTAAAATTAAATTGAATAATTTCTCTTGCTTTTCTTTATGTGATGTTGGAGCTAGTGCCTCCGTTATGCCCAAAAGAAAGTATGATATGCTCAATTTGAAACCTTTTGCTAGATGTTCTTTTGGTGTTCTTCTTGTTGATTCTTCCGTAAAGAAACCTTTAGGAAGGATTGATGATGTTCTTATTATTGTGAATGATAACTATGTTCCCGTTGATTTTCTTGTCATGGATATTGGGTGTGATCCCTCATGTCCAATTATTTTGGGACGTCCTTTTCTTCACACCATTGGTGCTATCATTGACATGAAAGAAGGGACAATTATATTCCAATTTCTCCTCAAAAAGGGAATGTAACACTTCCCTTGAAAGAAGATCAAGTTACCTTATGAGTCCGTTACACGGGCAAGCTAGTCTTTTGATATTGCTAAAACTTGATTTTTTTGTATCATGCCTAGCTTAAAGGCATAAAAGAAAGCGGTTGTTAGGAGGAAACCCAAAATGTTTTTAGTTTCAGTTTTGGTGGTCTTGATGCTTGTTACTACTGTAGCACTATCATTGTATCTTTATTTTCAAGATTTGTGCCAAGTTTTAGCCTCCGATTGCAAGAAAGTTCAATAGTTGTGACATGCTGTCGAGAAACAGATTTTGGCCCCTTGACGGAAAAATTGGCAAAAAATCACCAGATCATATTTTTGATCTGAATTTTTTTGACAGTATGCTCTATACAATTAGCTTTCGTGCATACGTTCTGAGTTTTTTATTTGAGTTGCAGAAGTACCCCAAAAAATTATTTACTACCTGTTGGTCTCTTTTTCACAGATTCTGCCACATTTTGCGTTTTCATCATGTTGCAAACCTTTAGCTTGCTTTTTCTTTGCAAAAACTTTTTGGAAATCTTGAGAAACATTAGCCCTTCAAGAATATCTTTATTTCTAGTGGAGAAAAAATATTTTATCATGGGTACTAACCACTCTAATCAGCTTATGATGAGTTTCGTATGAAGGGAGTTTTCAAGTATGAGAAGGACGATGATGAAAGAAGATTCGGGAGTGTCAATCGCTCAAGATTGGGGATGCCCCCATGAATCCCCAAGAAATATCCAAGGAGACTCAAGCATCTAAGCTTGGGGATGCCCCCGTGCATCCCCTTCTCCATCAACAATCATCAGTTCATCCTTCTCCATGCTATATTTTTATCACTTCATATGTTATGTGCTAAACTTGGAGTGTCTCGCTCTTTACTTTTTAGTTGTTTTATCTTTGCTTGCTATTCATAAAAAGTTGGATCCTAGCCTTCATTGTTTGGGAGAGAAACACGCTCCACTCCACCCTAGAACACAACATAGGTTTTCATGCTTATCTTTTGTCTTTTCATAGCTACTGTCATGTTTAGCTCTTAGTTTTCATGCTTATCTTTTTAATAACTTTTATTTAGGATGTTCTAGGAAATCTCTTAGTTTTCATACTTATCTTGTTTAGAGAGTGGGCTTATTGCACTGAGTTGTGTGTCTTGCATGAGTAGGTAATTAAGGTTGCTATTACAAGTGTAGTGGTAACATGCAATAGTTCTGAGGTATTAATTTGAGTAATGTTTGAAATTAGGGTGACAAGAGCTTGAGCCTATTAGTGATAGGTGTAGTATTTTGGGAAATCCGTGTTTATTCTCAAAAATTACAAAAATTAGTTGAGAACTCTAGCTACTAGATGGATCACTAACCTCTAGAGGGGTTGGAACATATAGAGTACCCTCACGTACCATAGGTCGAGGATGCGCAAGGATCACCAAACCCCGATACACTCCTGCTCGGGGTACTCGTCTCTTTGTGAACCTTCCGATTAGATAGAGAGTTACCGATAATAAGTGCATGATTTCTTCGAACTAATGCGAGTATTCGATTGTTGGCACTTCCACCTCCCTTATTTTGCTAGCCTCTTCAGTACCGTGCATTGCCCTTTCTCATCTTGAGAATTGGTGCATACTTTGCCGGTGCATCCAAATCCTTGGCACGATACGCTCTGTCATCATAAACCTCCTTATATCTTACTCAAAACATCCACCACACCTACCTAACAAGGAATTTCCATATCCTTTCCGAGATACATTGGCATGCAACATCCACCATCTCATGACTTGATCTTCATGTCATACATGCTTTTTCTTGATCGAGGAGCCGCATGCTAGTTGGGCTTTGCCCTTATTATTGCTACATGATGCGCTAGTATCATTGCTTATCCTGCTACACTAGTAGAGGCATACATTTGCATACATCATGATAGTTTTCATTCTTCTTTATGTTGAGTAATTCTTATAAAGTGTGAAGATCTTCTATATTCTTGTAAAATATAGAGTGTTGCCCTTAAGTGAGGGAAAGATCCCAAAGATGATAAATTAAAAGATCGCAAAGAAGACAAATGAGAGATAAATAGAAAGAGCCAATGAGGCCACATAAAATACAAAAAAATGGCAAAAATAGAAAAAAAGAAAAAAAAGGAGAGAAGGGAGCAACACTACTATTACTTTTGAAAGATCCACACTCGTGCTCCATGCTATATTTGTACTCCATAGAGATTATCATTCATGCATAATTATGTGGGGACCCTTACACTATAGAACTTAGCTTGCATATTCCAAGGACGAGCCTCCTCAAATGAGCTCTAGCTCTTCATGAGAAAGCAAGTTGGATGCACCCCAACTAGTTCCATTGGAGAGCTTACCTTAGCTCATATGTGCATCCGTGGCATGGCAACCCCTACTTGTCACATCATATCTATCATTTGGCTCTCTCTCTTCTATGATTGTCCTCATTGATGTGAGTCTTTCACACCTTTTTGTCTTACTTCCCCATCCTTTCTCTCTTTTCCATCCTAAGTGCCAACGTATCTTTCTCGCGCTCATCCATTGCATGAGTGCTCAAAGTCGAAAGGGAGAGGATCAGTTTGACTTGTACCTGACTGGTGCTCTAGGGATGAGTCAAAATAAGATCTCAAAGGAGAGCAAGTGTGAAACTTTAGTAGATTGAATATCAATTAAAAATATATATTATTTTTTATTCTCTAATCCTATCTCCCATTGCTTGAACGCAAACACCATTTGGAGACATTCGAGTCACGGACAGCGAGAGCTCTTGCACCTTTATGTTCATACTTTGCTAGTTTCAATACTAGATATAGACTCTTGCTTGTTACTATCTTGACTTGAATTGCACATCTTACTTGCTTTACTTTGAAGTTCTTATATGTGTGTTAGCATGTCACCACATAAATTATCAGTGTTATCATTTACCTACTCGAGGACGAGCAGGAATTAAGCTTGGGGATGTTGATACGTCCCAAACGTATCTATTATTTCTGCTTGTTCCATGCATTTTAATGTGACATTGCTACATGTTTTGCTACACTTTCATATCATTTTACACATATTTGGACTAACCTACTAACTCAGTGCACCTAGTGCTAGTTTCTATCTGCTAATGTCTGTAAGTTGCAAGTTTTAACCCAATTTTCAGAGCCCCAAAAATTCCAGAAAAATCATATAAAAAATCAGCAAGATGGAAGCTTCCGGAGTCCCGAAGGAGGGCCGGTGGGGCCCACCTTCCACAAAGGCTGCCAGGTGGCGCCGCCCCTCCCTGGCCACACCACCAGGGCGCCTGGGAGGTGGTTCCCACCCATGGCACCCCCTTCGGCCTATATTACATCTTTGTCTAGGAAACCCTCGAGGAGAACCCTTCAACGCGAAATACCTCTCTATTCCGCCGCCGCCGCGCTTCCAAGATCGGGCGCACCAGAAGACCTCTTCCCTGCACCCTGCTAGAGGGAGGAAGGACCATCGGGAGCTTCTCCACCACCATGGACGCTTGTCGGATGTACCGTGAGTAGTCCCCCTTGGACCATGGGTCCATGACCAGTAGTTATGTGATGTCTTGTGCTTCAATTCTTAGCCCTTGTGAGATGCCCTACATGATCAAGGCATGTATGTAATTATTTCTGATGTTGCTATGTTGTGTTTGTTGGGATCTGATGGATTATGAGATTATTTCTGATGTTGCTATGTTGTTCTTGAGTAATTCTTGAATGTTCTCCGTTAATTTTTATTGCTTTGGCCAAGTAGTAGATAGTAACTCCAACAGGGAGCATTTATGCATGATTGTGGGTTCATGCCCCCCGATGTCTAGATTGAGTGACAGAAACATGAGACTAGGGGATGTGCTATTGCCACCAGGGAGAAAACAACGATGCTTGTAACCGCGGTTGCAAGGATTGTTTACCTTACGCATAGATTGTTAATGAAATTGTCTGTTGCTTTGAGTTTATACTTTGGGTGCGGCTCGCAACTTAATACCAGCGAGATGTTCTGGAAAGATATCTCAAGGTGGATAATTAGTGAGTATATGGAGATGGATTTCGGTCTACTTGTCTTGGCGTACTGCCAATACTCTCGAGCCTCTTACTTTCTAGTAGCATAATTAACATTGCGGTGCGTTTATAATTATGTCAATTGCCCAACTATAATTTCTTCACCTAGCTTAGCTATTTTATCGTCTTTTGGGAGAGAGATATCACTAGTAAACATCATGGGACCGGCCCATATTTCCACCACCACTGTTTACACCTCCAATTTATTTACTGCTCTTAGTTTCCGTTGCAATTATCACTATCATTATCCCCTTGCGTTTAATACTTTGTAAACAACAATGCCAGAGAGATTGACAACCTCTCTGTACTCGTTGGGAGCAAAGCTATCTGTTGTGTGTGCAGGTCTAGGTCAAGGAAGCAACTTTTGTCTTAAAACTGTGACATTGTTTCATTGCCACCTACTTGTCGACCTTGGAATCCTACTAGATTGACTCAAACCTTGGTATCTTTGCCAAGGGAAATTTGCTGCTAGGCTACACCCAGCCTTCCACTAGGGGTAACCATCGAGGCGCGCTCTCGCGTGTTATCACATGCCCCCAACAATCTGATGAACTATTACATGATATAACTCATCCAATCCCTACCATCCCTTTCGCCTACAGCAGGGAATTACTCACACATGAAAGGGAAAGTCATGGAAGGGTGATGGAGTGGCGATGGTGATGACGATGGCGATGATTTCCCCTCACCGGAGGCTAAACCAGCCTCCAGATTAGCTCTCCCGAAGAAGAACAGAGGGTGACGGCGGCTCCGCGGCAAGAATTGACAAAATTATTTATGTTCTGGGGTTTTTCCGTCTTGGGTAAAAAATAGGAGTCGAGGTAGGGAACCTGAAGAGGTGGGGCCACCCAGCCGCCCCTGTCCACGCCACTTGGCCGCCTGGGAAAGGGGTGACCCCCCTCTTGCCCTTCTTCTGACCATTGGTTCCTCCCGGTGTGTGGGTTTTCTCTATTTTAGTGGAATTTTCCGGGACACCTAAAAATCCATTTTCCAGCACACAATAAAACCATACATGAAACTCTGCTGAAAACAACGTCAGTCCGGGTTAGTTTCATTCAAATCATGCAAGAATGAGGCCAAAACAATATCAAAAGTGTTTGGAAAAGTCGATACGTTTGAGATGTATCAGGCGGACCCCCTTCGGCTCTCCTTCGGGCCTTCAGAGTCTTCTAGAACCCTGATTTTTTTTATATTTTTCTTGAAAACAAATTGGCACTGGAAATACTGGTAAATACCTGCAATGCACAGACATCAGCAGAAAGAAACTGGCATTGGGCGCACTGAGTTAGTAGGTTAGTCCAAATATGTGTAAAAGGGCATGAAAGTGAAGCAAAACACATAGCGATGTCACCCAAATAAGCATGGAACAAGCAGAAATTATAGAAACGTTTGGGACGTATCAGTGATTGTCCGAGTGATGTTTGTTACGAGAACGGCTACACGGGTTCATCTCTACTCCTTTCTTGATGCAGAAATCTCGGATTTGCTTAGCGAGATCATGCTGATTGTCGTTGTGGTCGTTTAGATTGATGGATACTGCTTCACGACGAGTGAAACGAATGACCTTTGGAGTCGCCGTGTGGTCGAGTGTTTGAACTACAGAAATTTTGATGTCGATTTCCGGCGTCGCAGTTGATGCCAGTTTCAGCTTCACTAGTGCTGGTTGGACTTGGTTCGCCGATCGGAGAGTTTCTCGTCGCATGATGTAATTCCGGAATCCTTCGAAAGCCCGGATTGGACTTCCGCATTGATCAGGTGCGGCCAGTCGCAAGATCAGAAAGTACGGGTGAAATTGAGGGTCCCGAGTAGATCGGTTCCTGCTTGAGTTGTTGATGAAGTTGTCGAGTGATGGCTTCTCGCCCCTTGTTGGTTACCCCAAGTGGAAGGTTGATATGTAGCTAGCAGTAAATTTCCCTCGATGAATATACCAAGGTTATCTTACCAGTAGGACTCTGAATTCTGCAAGTAGGTGCCAACGGCACCAAAGATTAAGTTGCCTAAAGGAGATGAGGTTGACGTGGACCTGCACACAGAAACAAATATCTTTTCTCCCAACGGGTTCAGAGAGGTTGTCAATCTCTCCGGCCTTGTCGTTTACAAATGAACAAACACAAAGAAGAAATAGTGATGGTGATTGCAACGGAAAAGAAATAAAAGCAGTAAGGAGTTGAGGTGTCAACAATGGTGGACATATGGACCGGGGTCACATGATGTTCAATAGTGATGTCTCTCTCCCAAAAGACGATAAAGCAGCTAAGTTGGGCGAACAAATTATAGCTGAGAAATTGACAGAATTATAAACGCAGCGCAATGCTAATTATGCCACATGAAAGTTAGAGTCTCAAAAGTACGGGCAGTACGCCAAAACAAGTAGACCGTTTATCCATCAACATCTACTCACTAGTCATCCACCTTGAGATATCTATCCAGAACATCTCGCTGGTATTAAGTTGCGAGCCCCACCCAAAGTATAAACCTAAAGCAACAGAAAAATGCATTAACAAACTTTTGTAAGGTAAACAATCCTTGCAACCGCGGTTGCAAGCACTCTTGTTTTCTCCCTGGTGGCAACAACACATCCCCTAGTGTCATGTTTCTGCCACTCAAGCTAGACATCGGGGGGCATGAACCCACAATCAAGCATAAACACTCCCTCTTGGAGTTACTATCTACTACTTGGCCAAAGCAATATAAAGCAACGGAGAACATGCAAGAATTACTCAAGAAAAAAATATAAAAGGAGAACCAAATATATAACTCATCAAAATCTGAACATAATCTCATAATCCATTGGATCCCAGCAAACACATCATAGCAATAGCAGGAAAATTACATAGAGGCCTTGATCATGTACGGAAGCTCAAAAGGGCTAAGAATTGAAGCACAAGATTGGAGAGAATACAACACATAGCTAGTGGTGATGGACACAAGGTCCAAGGGGGACTACTCACGGCACATCCGGGAAGCGCTAATGGTGGTAGAGAAGATCCCGGAGGTCAATCCTCCCGCCGGCAGGGTGTCAGGAAGAGGTCTTCTGGTGCTCCCGATCTTGGAAGCATGGAGGCGGCGGAACCGACATGAAATGCGCGATGCGGGGGCCCTCCCGAGGGTTTCTAGAATGGGGTGTAAATATAGTCCGAAAGGGGGGCACCAGGGGTGGCTGTCCCACCAGGCGGCCCCCTGGCGCGACCAGGAGTGGGGAAGCGCCCCCTTGCCGCCTGGGACTGGGGTGGCCCCCCTCCGGACCTCCTTCGGTCTACCGGAAGCTTTTGACACACTGATTTTTCTTATTTTTTCTTGGAATTTTTTGGGGCCTGTAAATAAGAGTAAAAACCTGCAATTCATAAACATCAACAAACAGAAACTGGCACTGGGTGCACTGAGTTAGTAGGTTAGTCCAAATATGTGTAAAAAGGTATGAAATTGTAGCAAAACGCATAGCAATGTCACCCAAATGAGCATGGAACAAGAAGACATTATAGATACTTTGGGATGTATCAACATCCCCAAGCTTAATTCCTGATCGTCCTCGAGTAGGTAAATGATAACATAGATAATTTTTGTGCTGACATGCTAACACACAAAGAAGAACTTCAAAATAAACCAAGTAAGATATGCAATTCAAGTCAAGATAATTACAAGCAAGAGTCTATATCTAGTAGTGAAACTAGCAAAGTAAGAACATAAAGGTGCAAGAGCTCTCGCTGTCGTTGACTCGAATGTCTCCAAATGGTGTTTGCGTGCAAGAAGTGGGAGATGGGTTTAGATCATAAAAACACTATATAGTTTAATTGAGAACTCAATCTACTAAAACTTCACACTTGGTCTCCTTCAGAATCTTATTTGACTCGTCCCCAGACCACTAGTCAGGCACAAGTCAAACTGATCCTCTCCCTTTCGACTTTGAGCACTGATGCAATAGATGAGCGCGAGCAAGATATGTTGGCACTTAGGATGGCAATGATAAAAATGATGGGGAAGGAAGACAAAAAGGTGTGAAAGGCTCACATCAATGAGATAAATAATAGGCGAGAGAAAGCCAAATGATAGATATTATGTGAAGAGTAGGGGTTGCCACGCAATAGATGCACAAATGAGCTAAAGTAAGCTCTCCAACGGAACTAGTGGGGGTGCATCCAACTTGCTTGCTCATGAAGACCTAGAGCTCTTTTGAGGAGACTCATCCTTGGAATATGCAAGCCAAGTTCTATAGTGTAAGTATCTCCACATTTTTATGCATGAATGATATGAATATCTCTATAGAGTACAAATATGACAATGGAATACGAGTGTCGATCTTTCAAAAGGAATAGTAGTGTTTCCCCTTCTCTTTTTTTATTTTTTTCTATTTTTTGTAACTTTGTGACCTCATTGGCTCTTTCTATTTATCTCTGATGTGTCCTCTTTGGGATTGATGGCTTGTGATGCCCCAAAAATCAAGCCGTGTAGAGTAATCACACACGCAGGGTACACGACCGAGATCAGGGTGCCACGGTAAAATATCACAGCACAACACTAGACACAAATAAGATAAATCTTTAAGTTACAAGCTAGGGATCACGAGGATCTGAATACATAAGTTATACAAACCATAATTTCTGAGTATAGACATAGTTATTCAAGTTTTGCCTTAAGAAGGCTAGCACAAATAACATCAGATCGAAAAGGCAAGGCCTCCTGCCTGGGATCCTCAGAACTACTCCTGGTTAACAGGGAACTCGACGTCGTAGTAGGCATGAGATCACTTGAGGATCCTCAGAACTACTCATGGGCCACAAGCGTCTGGTTGCAGCAATCCGGGTATATAAAAAAAAGATAGAAAAGCAAGAGGTGGTGAGTATCTAGCAAACCCGCGAGTCTTACGTCCGTCTACTAAGCATTTATGCATTGGTATCAAATGGAAAGGGGAGGTTATATAGTGGACTGAACTGCAGAAAACCATAATAAGGATGAGAAGCCAGGCCTATCGAAGACTAGCATCTTCACGCGATTCTTGCAGCATGAGAAGAGAGTGTCCAACAGTTATACATAAAGCATAAGGTAACAATGCAGCAGAAGTTGCTGTAGCATTGTTTAATGGTAAGTTGTAATAATTATCAATGCCTCCGAGATCCCTTCCTCGACTTCCCTGCGAGCAAGAAAACCCGGAACCAACAGTTTAGTAATGTAGTAGTTTGTAGTAGTAGGATATGACTTCCTTGGAGGTGGGTCGCTGGCAGCACGACCGCGACCACGACCACGACCAGCCATCCTGCTAGAATTTAACAGGGGTATTTCAGCGATGAAAATTTAACGAGATACCGAAATTAAGCCTGATGTAATCGACAATGAAAAGAAGGCGTAGATATATGTAGGAGTAGTCACATAAGACATACACATTTGCACACAGAGTCAATCGAAAATCGGGCAGCGTAACGTCGTAGAAATTAAGGAAAAAGACTCTCTAGGCGGCGCGCAGACCGCGGTAAGGATTACACGACGCGACATAGATTCCACTATGTCAATCACGCCGCAAGAAAACTGTTGGCCACAAGAGTTGATGCCAGAGAACGCGCGGCCTGCCCAGAATGAGAATGGGATCCGCGGTCTGGGATCTGGCGTACGACGCCTGCGACACGACTCAATCAATGGGGGGAAGCACCAAAAACGCCGGGTGGAATCAAGAGAACGTGATCCTAATGTCAGCTTTTGTAAAACTTACCAGCAAGGATAAGAGAGTAGATCCCCAGAGCATAGGTAAGGAGAAAAGGATCCTAATACCATAGATATCACGCGTAGTGACATCGATGTGGGCCCGTAAGCCAAATATTAAGTTAGCAAAATAGTTTTCAAAGTCTAGACTCAACATCGACCAGGTGGTGGTGGGGTGGCTTCCTACAGGCAGTCGGCTCTGATACCAACTTGTGACGCCCCCAAAATCAACCCGTGTACAGTAATCATACACACAGGGTACACGGCTGAGATTAGGGTGCCACGGTGATAATATCACAGCACAACACTAAACACAAAAGGATAAACAAATATATTACAATAGAGGGGGTCACGCGGGCCCGAATACATAAGTCATACAAGTCATAATATCTGAGTACAGACATAGTTAGTCAAGTTTTGCCTTAAGAAGGCTAGCACAAACCACATCAGAGATACAGAACGAAAAGGCGAGGCCTCCTGCCTGGGATCCACCGAACTACTCTTGGTCGACGGGGAACTCGACGTCGTAGTAGGCGCCTCCGGGGTACTCCTACTCCTGGGCTCCAACGTCGGCTGCAGCGGCCGATCAGGCAAAACAGTAAAGGAAATAAAGCAGGTGAGTATCTAGTATACCCGCGAGTCTTACGTCCGCTACTAAGCATTATGCATGGTATCAACGGAATGAAGAGGCTGTATATAGTGGACTGAAGACAGAAATTCAGAGCAAGGGTAAGAAGCTAGGCCTAACGAAGACTAGCATATTCCGACGATGTCTTGCAGCATGAGGTAAGAATCAGCCAACAGTTTATATAACAGAAATGGAAGTAACAATGCAGCAGAAGTTGCTGCAGCATTGTATAATAATAAGTTGTAATCATAATTAACTATGCCTCCGAGTTCACCTCCTCGACATCCCCGCGAGGAAGAAAACCCGGAACCATACAGTTTAATAATAATAGTTTCTAGTGGTAAGATCCAGCTTCAGCATAAAGCGTCCTGTTACCGTGGACACGGCTATCGATAGATCAATCTTCCCTGCAGGGGTGCACTTGTGTTACGCTACACGCACGGATCTCCAGGGTGGCGGGAACCTTGTTAGGGAACGCTCCACCGAGGCTATCCGACACTTCATAGCCCATCTTTCAAACTCAACAGAGAGGTCATCCGCCGGTCTAAATCCTAAGTACGCCGGGCCTTGGACCCCAACCCAAGCGTACTCCTGCACGGTGCGTGGCTGGCCGGTGAAGTTAAATCAAAGCAAATACAAATCACACGCCGCGGCAAATAAGACAACACCACTTCCCGGCAATCAGCCCGCGGTACTGCTGACGTCTGAAGAGTCCTCGGACGACACTAAGAAGCAGAGGAGCCCATAACTCGTAGTTCCCACGGGTAGGTAGTGCGTACATGGCATATAGCCAACTCAAGACATTCACTGAACCATTTAGCATTTTAATTAACCTGCGAGACAACCGTTATCGTTGCCTCGACTTAACCGACCCGCGGTCAACGACAGCAGCCAGGACCACCAGTACATCGGTGCCTGCCCTGTCGTCCCACCAAGTCACTGCGGTTACCAACAAGGTGAACCGTCTCCTTACCTTGTCTCGCGTGTGCTCCTGGAGGAGCTCGACTTTCGTGGTTTGTTAACTCTCGCGGCCAACGATCAGGGGCCAATCACACCGGTACACTGGTCGTGCCCTCCCGGTCGTCCCGTCGCAATACCTCTCGCGGGCACCGTTGGGTCGCCCGACTTCTTACCTTTAGGACAAGCGTTGTCAAGACCCTATGGCGGTAAGACAAAGTCAGCCTCGAGTGGAGTACAAAGATTACTCCTTGATAGCTCACACTTGAGGTAACTAGGCATAACCCAGATAGGGGCCTTAGACGGTGTCTGCATTGTACCGTACCTGTGCAGTTATAATATTAATATCCGCGTTCACTCCCCTGAGTGATCGCGGCCCTCTATCTAATCCTAGCTAACAATGCGCAGGGTTCACTGCTGAATAATGCATAAGTAATAATAGGCAGCATAGGATTAAAGGAAGGTACATCAAGGGGCGACAAAAACAGGCTATGCAATTGAATAGGATTGTAATCGTAGCAGCAGCAGTAACAATGCCTAGTGCAAGAAATGTACGGAAAGATAGGCGGTATCTGGGGAAGAGAATGGCTCTGCTTGCCTGCAAGCTCGACGGTAGTAGTAGGGTCGTCGACGACGTAGTCGTACTCAGCAGCGGTGTAGTCGACGGCAGCAGCGGTGTAGTCGACGGCAGCAGCGGGGTCTACACAGCAATGATATACAAAATATGCATGACATGATAGATGAAATGTTATCGGTGTTCTAACGTAGTGCAATGCAATATGCTCGGAGCGGAAATTCATCTGAGGATGAACTACCGGCTCCGGGTGATTACCGGACAGGGTGTCCGGAGGGGGAAAGATCAAGCCGCAGGTGTCGTGGTTACCGGAACAACATAAGGGGGGTGTATCCGTCTTAGTTGAACCATTCCGGACAACTTTCGTGTTCGGAATAAATTCATCCGGGCACTTTAACAGTACCGGACAATTTATCTGGCAGACGGTCCGGAGGGGAAAAGTTCGATGTTCGTTGTGTTAGAGGGGGGTGGTAGACATACGGATAGCGTATTCGTATTCGTTGTATCTTTCTGATCAACTTTCATGTATAAAGTTTTTGAATCCGAGTTACGGTTTAAAAGTTATTGAATTTCAAAGTTTAAACCAATTTAAATGATTTTCTGGATTTTTTATATTATTCATTTAAACATTATCCAAAACATTATCCACAACATTATCCAGAACAGTGCTGACATGTGGGACCCACATGTCAGCCTCTGTTATTTATAAAACATTTAATTAAATTAGAAAATGCCTCTGGACCCACATGTAAGTCTCTGGATTTTTAATAAACCTTTTAATAAACAAAATGACAGGTGGGGCCGAGGTGTCATAGACTCCAGAGCTGATTAAACATGTTTAATTAAACTAAATGGCTAGGGGACCCACAAGTCAGTGCCCAAGGGGGGTTTATTTTCTGTTAATCTACTCAGTTAACCTAACAGGGTAATTAGCCGGGGGGGGTCCACTGTCAGTGGCCCATTAGGGGTGAGATTAACCCCTAAGCAACTGGCTGACACCGGGGTCCCACTTGGCAGCCTCACCGGAACCTCACCGGAGGCTCGCCGGCGGCGAGGTCGAGCTAGCCCATGATTCCGAGCGCCGTTTGAGGCGCCGCTGGTGGCAGTCGACGGAGAGCTCGAAACCGCGTCGATTTGGAGTGGTCTCGCGGGCTGGGACGCACGGAGGTGCGCGGAGCTTCAACCATGGCGGCGAAGATCGTCGGGCTCCAATGGCGAACGCGTCCACGAGTCGAAAACGGGCGGGCCAGTGGGTGGAACTAACCCTACGGAGCACGGGGAGTTTAACGGTGCCAAACGCGTGGCCTGGGGCGGCTTGTGTGCTCGGCTACGACGGCAAACGGCGGCGGCTGGAGCACGGTATAGGGGGGCGACGGCTACGGGTAGATTACACGTTATCGGGGTGCTGTATGCGGAAGCCGTGCTCACCGGCGATGCGTAGTGGACGGCAGGCTGCTCGGGGAGGGCTCGATGGAGTGGCAATTTGGAGGCGATCCGGCGGCGGTAGGTAGACGAAGACGATGACTGCGGGGGCTCCGAGGCGTCACGGCTCGATTCCCTGCGCTCGGAGTCGAGGACGTCGACGAGGAGCACGCTGGACAGGTCTTCGGGGCTCGGGGAGTCTGTTGGCCGCGGCGGTTCACCACGGCGGCGAGGCTGCGCTCGGGTGATTCATTCCCCGACGATGGCGAGAGGAGGAGGAGGGGAATGGAGGTGCGGGGGTGTCAAGGGGGTCGAGGGCGTCATCCTTATCGCGACAGCGGCGGCAGGGAGCAGTTGGAGGGCGGGGCCGGCTGGCAGCGGCGTGGCCACGGCGGGCGTCGTACGGGGCAGGTGGGGGGTGGTTGGAGGAAGAAGACAAGGGGGGGGGGGGGGTTGGGCTGGGCTGCGGTGGGCCTCGCCCCAGGCGAGTTATTGTGTTTTCTCCATTTTCTGGTTTTTGTGTACTGTCCTGTGGTTTGTATTTTACTTTAGTGCCTTTTGCATTTTTGTAAAAAGGGTTAGGTGTCCCAAAATTAGTATAACATTATATGTCAGTGCCACAAAAAGTTTTGAAGCAAAATAAAATCATTAGGTATTTATTTTAAATATTAAATGTCCAAAGTTAGGGTTTTAACCTACTGTTTGAATTGTTTGCAATTTTCTGCAACTCCAAAAATTACCAAAGTTGGTCCAACATCATTTTAATGATTTTAGGAAATTTACAAAAATAGTTCCATGATTTTTGGAACAACTTTATTTGAGCACTTTTGTTTTAATTTCCATTTGAGGTAGTTTCAACTAGGGTTGGTTTCATGATGAGCAAAATGTATTGGGCTTTGTGTTTTGATTACCAACCAGCATGGTTTGAAAAGAGCAGAAGCAAAGTTTGATTAGGGACAGGGGATAACAGTGATTAACAAACAGTGATAGTCAACAGTGATGATGATTACTGTTACAGGCATCTGAGGGTGTTACTAATCTCCCCCACTACAAGAATTCTCGTCCCGAGAATTTAAGTGGTAGCGAGGAAAAGATCGGGGTATTCATCGCGAAGGCGATCTTCGCGTTCCCAAGTGGCTTCATCTTCAGAATGATTCGACCACTGAACCTTGAGGAACTTGACGGTCTTGTTGCGGGTTCGACGCTCAGACTGATCGAGAATGCGGCTCGGATGTTCTCGATAAGTCAAGTCTTGTTGCAGCTCGATCATATCATGCTCCACTTCGCGGATAGGATCCTTGAAGCAGCGACGGAGTTGCGACACGTGGAAGACATCGTGGACTTGGGAGAGGTTCGGCGGCAATTCCAACCGGTATGCCACGGGTCCACTCCTGGAAAGGATACGGAACGGGCCAATGTAGCGAGGAGCCAACTTGCCCTTGATACCGAAGCGATGAGTGCCCCTCATGGGAGTGACACGAAGGTAAGCGTATTCACCAGGTTGATACTCCATTTCACGGTGTTTGCGGTCATAGTTGCTCTTCTGGCGGGACTGAGCGGCCTTCAAATGTTCACGGATGACGTGAACTTGGTCTTCAGCTTGCTGAATAATATCCGGGCCAATGAGTGCACGTTCCCCAGTTTCTGACCAACTCAGAGGGGTCCAACACTTACGTCCATAGAGAACTTCATAGGGTGCCATCTTCAGACTAGCGTGATAGCTATTGTTGTACGAGAATTCAGCAAATGGAAGAGATTCCTCCCATTTCTTGCCGAAGGAGATGACACAAGCTCGAAGCATATCTTCAAGTACTTGATTGACGCGTTCGACTTGGCCCTGTGACTGGGGGTGATAAGCGGTGCTGAGGTGCAGAGTAGTCCCCAGAGCTTCTTGGAAACTCCGCCAATATCTTGAGGTGAAAAGGCTGCCACGATCTGAACTAATCTCCAACGGAATACCGTGGAGCGACACGATCTGGGCGATATATAATTCCGCTAACTGAGCCGCCGTGATCTTCTCCTTGACTGGTATAAAGTGAGCAACCTTGGAGAAGCGGTCGATGACTACAAAGATAGCATCGTTACCTTTCTGTGATCGGGGAAAACCGGTGACGAAGTCCATCTGAACCTTGTCCCACTTCCATACAGGGATTTCAGGTGGTTGTAGAGTTCCAGAGGGTTTTTGATGTTCCCCCTTGACGCGACGACAAACGTCACATTCAGAAACATATCGGGCAATGTCTTGCTTCATGTTAGGCCACCAGAATCGTTGACGGATGTCTTGGTACATCTTGGTGCTTCCAGGATGAATGGACAATGGGGTATCGTGAGCCGCTTTCATGACCTTCGGAGTCATATCCAGGTTCTCATGCCTGCCCTTGCTGTGAGTAACCACTAATCGGTTCTGGTAGAACGCCGCACCATTACTATCAAGGGTGAAGGGTGAGGGTCTCCCCTTGGCGATATCGCGCTTAATCTTGTGTACGAAATCATCATAGAACTGTATACACTTGACGGATTTGACGAGATCCGGTTCAATGACCAGGTTATTTGCACAACCTTGAGGAACAATCTCGAGGTTCAACTTTTGAAAGTCTTCATACAGAAGGGGTTGCTGCACCTGAACCTCCAGTTCAGAACAATAAGCTTTGCGGCTCAAGGCATCGGCCATCACATTAGCCTTGCCAGGGGTGTAATGAATATCCATGTTAAAATCGGCTATTATCTCGAGCCATCTTTGTTGGCGGAGATTCAGGTCGGGCTGAGTAAACAAGTACTTCAGGCTTTGGTGGTCGGTGTAGATCTCGCAACGATTACCAACGAGGTAATGTCGCCACAGCTTCAATGCATAAATTACTGCTGCCAATTCGAGATCGTGTGTTGGATATTTGTCTTTGTGAGCACGCAACTGACGAGAGCCATAAGAAATCACTTTGCGCTCTTGCAATAGGACACAACCTAATCCTTGACGAGACGCGTCGCAATATATCACGAAGTCCTTCTGAGTATCAGGGGGAGCGAGCACCGGGGGAGAAGTTAGCTTGTCCTTGAGGGCTTGAAAACTTTCTTGACATTTATCTGTCCACTCAAACTTGACGCCTTTGTGAAGCAGATTAGTCAGCGGCCTGGCTATCTTGGAAAAATTCTCGACGAAACGGCGGCAATAGCTAGCGAGTCCGAGGAAACTGCGGACTTGCTTGACGGTCTTGGGAGGAGTCCAGTCAAGAATAGCCTGGATACGTTCTGGGGTGACGGCAATGCCATCCTTGGAAATCACATTTCCAAGGTAGGTTACTTCGGGAAGCCAGAATTCACACTTAGAATACTTAGCGTAGAGTTTGTGTTCTCGAAGCTTCTCCAGTATAAGACGAAGATGTTCAGCATGTTCTTCTTCATTCTTGGAATATATCAATGTATCATCCAGATAAACCACGACGAACTGGTCGAGGTACTCCATGGAAATATAATTCATCAATCTGGAGAAGGTGGCTGGAGCATTTGTTAAGCCAAAGGAAATGACAGTGTACTCGTATGAACCATAGCGAGTAATGAAGGCAGTCTTCGGAATGTCCTCATCACGGACTCGGATTTGGTGGTAACCCAACCTCAAGTCGAGTTTAGAAAACACCTTGGATCCGGCAAGTTGATCATACAGATCGTTGATCCGGGGAAGTGGGTATTTATTCTGGATGGTGGCTTGGTTAATGGGCCGATAATCTTGGACCAATCGGTTTGTCCCATCGCTCTTCTTGACAAAGAGTGAAGGTGCTCCCCAAGCTGAGGAACTGGGGCGAATGAATCCTTTCTGAAGTGCCTTGTCGATTTCCGCCTTAAGTTCAAGGAGTTCATGTGGCGGCATCTTGTAAGGACGCTTGGCAATAGGAACAGTGCCCGGCTTCAAGTCGATGACGAATTCAACTTCTCTGATCGGGGGTATTCCCGGCAGTTCTTCTGGGAAGACGTCGGTAAAATCGCGAACGACTGGAACGGTCTCAATGCCTTCAAGGGGGGCGGCATTCAAAGCATTCATCATAAATATCTGTGTTTCAGCATTACGGGTTACTCTGGTGGTGTGGGTACCAATCTCGCCGGAGGGGTGTAAAAGTTGGACAGAGCTGGTGCCACAATACAGTGCGGCATCATGAAATTTCAACCAATCCATGCCCAGAATTAGGTCTATGGTGGAAGTCTTTAGAACGATGGGGGAAACAAGGAATTCAACCCCTTCAATTTCAATGATGGTTCCGGGCACGATCTTGGTGGTTTGACATTGGCCTATTGGGGTGCGGACAACCATCGGTGGGTTCATCTTTTCTAGCGTGAAGTTATGCGACAATGCGAATGCTTCCGACATGAATGAATGCGATGCTCCTGTATCAAATAAAACAGTAGCAGGTACGGAATTAACGAGAAGGGTACCCATCACGGTAGCGGGTTCTTGCTGAGCTTCTTCAACATTGACGTTGTTAGCATATGCACAGGCATAAGCAGCAGACCCCGTATTATAGTTGGGGGTCCGGTTGTTGCCACGACCATTTCCACGGCCAGCGGGGTGAACTACCAGTTGCTTCTGTTTCAGGGGGCACTCCCTGGAAAAATGCCCTGGTTGGCGGCACGTGAAGCATAATCTATCCTGAGGACGAAGGGGTGTAGAATTGGGTGGTGCAGGCAGAGCTCTTGGCATCTGCGGTGGAGGAGGCAGAGGGGGTGCAGCATAAGACGGCCTTGGAGCAGGGACAGCTGCGTGGGTCACACTGGTAGGGAGCCAGATACGACGCTTCTGCGTTGCGCCCGAAGATGAGCCAACGTCACGATAACGCTTCAGAGAGTTCTTGTGCTCCATCTGGGCAGTCTCGACGGTGATAGCCTTGTTCACCATGGTGGCGAAGTTGGCGAAATCATGAACGGCAAGAGCGAGCCTGAGTTCAGGGTTGAGGCCACGACGGAACTTCTGCTGCCTGCGAGCATCAGTGGCGACCTCTTCTTCCGCATAGCGAGAGAGGTTAAGGAACTCGCGCTGATAGGCTTCAACAGTCATATCGCCCTGAGTGAGGTTACGGAATTCTTCCGCCTTACGATCCATGATCCCCTGAGGAATATAGCGGGTGCGGAAGGCAGACTGAAATTCATCCCAAGTGATGGCTTCTTCAACTGGCAGGGAACGCTTGTGGGTGCTCAACCACTGAGCAGCGGCGCCTTTCAGATGGTAAGACGCAAAGTTCACATAGTCGGCTGGATCGACATTAGCAGACTCCAGCTCGTGAGTGATGTCGCGAAGCCAGTCATCAGCATCCAGCGGCTGAACAGTGTTGCGGAACATAGTGGGGTTGAGGCGGGTGAAGTCGTGCAGAGTCACGGTGGCATGCTGATGGTGGTGTCCATTCTGATTCAGCTGGGGGAACTAAGCCATGATATTCTGCATGAACTGACGATTCATCTCGAACTGCTGCATCATCGCGGCCATATAATCCGACGGCGGAGGTGGGTCGCTGGCAGCACGACCGCGACCACGACCACGACCATCCATCCTGCTAGAATTTAACAGGGGTATTTCAGCGATGAAAATTTAACGAGATACCGAAATTAAGCCTGATGTAATCGACAACGAAAAGAAGGTGTAGATATATGCAGGAGTAGTCACATAAGACATACACATTTGCACACAGAGTCAATCGAAAATCGGGCAGCGTAACGTCGTAGAAATTAAGGAAAAAGACTCTCTAGGCGGCGCGCAGACCGCGGTAAGGATTACACGACGCGACATAGATTCCACTATGTCAATCACGCCGCAAGAAAACTGTTGGCCACAGGAGTTGATGCCAAAGAACGCGCGGCCTGCCCAGAATGAGAATGGGATCCGCGGTCTGGGATCTGGCGTACGACGCCTGCGACACGACTCAATCAATGGGGGGAAGCACCAAAAACGCCGGGTGGAATCAAGAGAACGTGATCCTAATGTCAGCTTTTGTAAAACTTACCAGCAAGGATAAGAGAGTAGATCCCCAGAGCATAGGTAAGGAGAAAAGGATCCTAATACCATAGATATCACGCGTAGTGACATCGATGTGGGCCCGTAAGCCAAATATTAAGTTAGCAAAATAGTTTTCAAAGTCTAGACTCAACATCGACCAGGTGGTGGTGGGGTGGCTTCCTACAGGCAGTCGGCTCTGATACCAACTTGTGACGCCCCCAAAATCAACCCGTGTACAGTAATCATACACACAGGGTACACGGCTGAGATTAGGGTGCCACGGTGATAATATCACAGCACAACACTAAACACAAAAGGATAAACAAATATATTACAATAGAGGGGGTCACGCGGGCCCGAATACATAAGTCATACAAGTCATAATATCTGAGTACAGACATAGTTAGTCAAGTTTTGCCTTAAGAAGGCTAGCACAAACCACATCAGAGATACAGAACGAAAAGGCGAGGCCTCCTGCCTGGGATCCACCGAACTACTCTTGGTCGACGGGGAACTCGACGTCGTAGTAGGCGCCTCCGGGGTACTCCTACTCCTGGGCTCCAACGTCGGCTGCAGCGGCCGATCAGGCAAAACAGTAAAGGAAATAAAGCAGGTGAGTATCTAGTATACCCGCGAGTCTTACGTCCGCTACTAAGCATTATGCATGGTATCAACGGAATGAAGAGGCTGTATATAGTGGACTGAAGACAGAAATTCAGAGCAAGGGTAAGAAGCTAGGCCTAACGAAGACTAGCATATTCCGACGATGTCTTGCAGCATGAGGTAAGAATCAGCCAACAGTTTATATAACAGAAATGGAAGTAACAATGCAGCAGAAGTTGCTGCAGCATTGTATAATAATAAGTTGTAATCATAATTAACTATGCCTCCGAGTTCACCTCCTCGACATCCCCGCGAGGAAGAAAACCCGGAACCATACAGTTTAATAATAATAGTTTCTAGTGGTAAGATCCAGCTTCAGCATAAAGCGTCCTGTTACCGTGGACACGGCTATCGATAGATCAATCTTCCCTGCAGGGGTGCACTTGTGTTACGCTACACGCACGGATCTCCAGGGTGGCGGGAACCTTGTTAGGGAACGCTCCACCGAGGCTATCCGACACTTCATAGCCCATCTTTCAAACTCAACAGAGAGGTCATCCGCCGGTCTAAATCCTAAGTACGCCGGGCCTTGGACCCCAACCCAAGCGTACTCCTGCACGGTGCGTGGCTGGCCGGTGAAGTTAAATCAAAGCAAATACAAATCACACGCCGCGGCAAATAAGACAACACCACTTCCCGGCAATCAGCCCGCGGTACTGCTGACGTCTGAAGAGTCCTCGGACGACACTAAGAAGCAGAGGAGCCCATAACTCGTAGTTCCCACGGGTAGGTAGTGCGTACATGGCATATAGCCAACTCAAGACATTCACTGAACCATTTAGCATTTTAATTAACCTACGAGACAACCGTTATCGTTGCCTCGACTTAACCGACCCGCGGTCAACGACAGCAGCCAGGACCACCAGTACATCGGTGCCTGCCCTGTCGTCCCACCAAGTCACTGCGGTTACCAACAAGGTGAACCGTCTCCTTACCTTGTCTCGCGTGTGCTCCTGGAGGAGCTCGACTTTCGTGGTTTGTTAACTCTCGCGGCCAACGATCAGGGGCCAAGCACACCGGTACACTGGTCGTGCCCTCCCGGTCGTCCCGTCGCAATACCTCTCGCGGGCACCGTTGGGTCGCCCGACTTCTTACCTTTAGGACAAGCGTTGTCAAGACCCTATGGCGGTAAGACAAAGTCAGCCTCGAGTGGAGTACAAAGATTACTCCTTGATAGCTCACACTTGAGGTAACTAGGCATAACCCAGATAGGGGCCTTAGACGGTGTCTGCATTGTACCGTACCTGTGCAGTTATAATATTAATATCCGCGTTCACTCCCCTGAGTGATCGCGGCCCTCTATCTAATCCTAGCTAACAATGCGCAGGGTTCACTGCTGAATAATGCATAAGTAATAATAGGCAGCATAGGATTAAAGGAAGGTACATCAAGGGGCGACAAAAACAGGCTATGCAATTGAATAGGATTGTAATCGTAGCAGCAGCAGTAACAATGCCTAGTGCAAGAAATGTACGGAAAGATAGGCGGTATCTGGGGAAGAGAATGGCTCTGCTTGCCTGCAAGCTCGACGGTAGTAGTAGGGTCGTCGACGACGTAGTCGTACTCAGCAGCGGTGTAGTCGACGGCAGCAGCGGTGTAGTCGACGGCAGCAGCGGGGTCTACACAGCAATGATATACAAAATATGCATGACATGATAGATGAAATGTTATCGGTGTTCTAACGTAGTGCAATGCAATATGCTCGGAGCGGAAATTCATCTGAGGATGAACTACCGGCTCCGGGTGATTACCGGACAGGGTGTTCGGAGGGGGAAAGATCAAGCCGGAGGTGTCGTGGTTACCGGAACAACATAAGGGGGGTGTATCCGTGTTAGTTGAACCATTCCGGACAACTTTCGTGTTCGGAATAAATTCAACCGGGCACTCTAACAGTACCGGACAATTTATCGGGCAGACGGTCCGGAGGGGAAAAGTTCGATGTTCGTTGTGTTAGAGGGGGGTGGTAGACATACGGATAGCGTATTCGTATTCGTTGTATCTTTCTGATCAACTTTCATGTATAAAGTTTTTGAATCCGAGTTACGGTTTAAAAGTTATTGAATTTCAAAGTTTAAACCAATTTAAATGATTTTCTGGATTTTTTATATTATTCATTTAAACATTATCCAAAACATTATCCACAACATTATCCAGAACAGTGCTGACATGTGGGACCCACATGTCAGCCTCTGTTATTTATAAAACATTTAATTAAATTAGAAAATGCCTCTGGACCCACATGTAAGTCTCTGGATTTTTAATAAACCTTTTAATAAACAAAATGACAGGTGGGGCCGAGGTGTCATAGACTCCAGAGCTGATTAAACATGTTTAATTAAACTAAATGGCTAGGGGACCCACAAGTCAGTGCCTAAGGGGGGTTTATTTTCTGTTAATCTACTCAGTTAACCTAACAGGGTAATTAGCCGGGGGGGGTCCACTGTCAGTGGCCCATTAGGGGTGAGATTAACCCCTAAGCAACTGGCTGACACCGGGGTCCCACTTGGCAGCCTCACCGGAACCTCACCGGAGGCTCGCCGGCGGCGAGGTCGAGCTAGCCCATGATTCCGAGCGCCGTTTGAGGCGCCGCTGGTGGCAGTCGACGGAGAGCTCGAAACCGCGTCGATTTGGAGTGGTCTCGCGGGCTGGGACGCACGGAGGTGAGCGCAGCTTCAACCATGGCGGCGAAGGTCGTCGGGCTCCAATGGCGAACGCGTCCACGAGTCGAAAACGGGCGGGCCAGTGGGTGGAACTAACCCTACGGAGCACGGGGAGTTTAACGGTGCCAAACGCGTGGCCTGGGGCGGCTTGTGTGCTCGACTACGACGGCAAACGGCGGCGGCCGGAGCACGGTATAGGGGGGCGACGGCTACGGGTAGATTACACGTTATCGGGGTGCTGTATGCGGAAGCCGTGCTCACCGACGATGCGTAGTGGACGGCAGGCTGCTCGGGGAGGGCTCGACGGAGTGGCAATTTGGAGGCGATCCGGCGGCGGTAGGTAGACGAAGACGATGACTGCGGGGGCTCCGAGGCGTCACGGCTCGATTCCCTGCGCTCGGAGACGAGGACGTCGACGAGGAGCACGCTGGACAGGTCTTCGGGGCTCGGGGAGTCTGTTGGCCGCGGCGGTTCACCACGGCGGCGAGGCTGCGCTCGGGTGATTCATTCCCCGACGATGGCGAGAGGAGGAGGAGGGGAATGGAGGTGCGGGGGTGTCAAGGGGGTCGAGGGCGTCATCCTTATCGCGACAGCGGCGGCAGGGAGCAGTTGGAGGGCGGGGCCGGCTGGCAGCGGCGTGGCCACGGCGGGCGTCGTACGGGGCAGGTGGGGGGTGGTTGGAGGAAGAAGACAAGGGGGGGGGGTTGGGCTGGGCTGCGGTGGGCCTCGCCCCAGGCGAGTTATTGTGTTTTCTCCATTTTCTGGTTTTTGTGTACTGTCCTGTGGTTTGTATTTTACTTTAGTGCCTTTTGCATTTTTGTAAAAAGGGTTAGGTGTCCCAAAATTAGTATAACATTATATGTCAGTGCCACAAAAAGTTTTGAAACAAAATAAAATCATTAGGTATTTTTTTTAAATATTAAATGTCCAAAGTTAGGGTTTTAACCTACTGTTTGAATTGTTTGGAATTTTCTGCAACTCCAAAAATTACCAAAGTTGGTCCAACATCATTTTAATGATTTTAGGCAATTTACAAAAATAGTTCCATGATTTTTGGAACAACTTTATTTGAGCACTTTTGTTTTAATTTCCATTTGAGGTAGTTTCAACTAGGGTTGGTTTCATGATGAGCAAAATGCATTGGGCTTTGTGTTTTGATTACCAACCAGCATGGTTTGAAAAGAGCAGAAGCAAAGTTTGATTAGGGACAGGGGATAACAGTGATTAACAAACAGTGATAGTCAACAGTGATGATGATTACTGTTACAGGCATCGGAGGGTGTTACAATCTTTTGCCTTCTTGCTGGTCCTAATGGTCACAATCCTCACAATACGAGGCGGCACACTCCGGACAATCTATGTGAGCAAACATAGCACCAATCAATCATATACTCAATAAAAATATGCTCAAACAATAGTAAACATTCGAAGAACAGTAGAAAATCTTGCCTAACAGTAGCTAAACTTAAAGTACTTGTCAAAATAAAACTAACGCAAAAAGAAACGGCGCAAACGGGCGCACCGGTAAAAAGTTATGGCTGTCGGAAGTTCAAATTTGGATCAGCTTGGGATTCAAATTTGAAAACTTCAAACTTCTGTAACACTTGGTCTACTGGCTAGTAAATTTCACCACGGTCGCAACGCAACTGGAATAACTCGATTCTGAGTTACGGTTAAAAAGTACTCGCGAAAACGGTACAACGCGAAAACGGGGTCTAATCTGCAAACAGGGGCATATCCGCAAATCAAATAACATGGAAAAACGCGATCGGGTCCCTGCGGGTTCAAAAACCAGATCTGGCCGGATTTTGGCCGGAGCTCCGGCGGCTCGGCTCGGCCTGGCCGGCGGCGGCGAGGCACGGCGGCCCGGCGTGACGGCGCGGGGCGGCGGCTTACCAGGGGCGGGGCGGCGGCGACGGTCGTCGGGACGGCAGAGGCGGCGGCTAACGGGTGGCGGGCGCGATGCGGGTCGGGAAAACCCTAGCGCCCGCAGGTCCGCGGGTTTTTATACCCGATCCGCAAAACTTTTTTTTAATCCGAATTAAAATCCAATTCGGTCTGCGAAAATAAAAAAAAACAGGACGGCCCATTAGGCCCAAAATAGTTTTAGAAAAATCTAGAAAAAATATTTTTAAATTCCGTCTTCGCTAATATTTTTAAAATAATGAAAATGAATTTTTGGCTTTACCAAAATATTAAATGAAAATAAAAAGTTTGCAACTTATTTTTAAATATTTTAACATACTTTTCTGGCATTTTAAAAATACCAGAAACTCCGAAAATTGATTTAAAAACTTTACCGGAGCATAAATAAATTCCCAAAATAATTTTAGAAAATATTTAAAACTCCAAAGTAAATTTAAAAAGTCTCTCAAAAATATTTTAAACTATTTTCCAACAAATTAAAAATGGGGATAAGTCCTTTTATATCCTCTCCAGCGAACTGCCATGTGTTGAAAAATGTTTAAAAATATTTTAAAACTCCAGAAAAATGCGGAAACAGCATGAGATGCATATGATGATCTATTAACATCCAAATTTAGAAAATTGGGATGTTACAAACCTACCCCCCTTAAGATGAATCTCGTCCTCTAGATTTGGGCTGGCTAGCAAAGAGATGCGGGTGGTCTTGCTTCAGATCTTCCTAACGCTCCCAAGTTGCCTCCTCTTCGGTGTGATGATCCCACTGAACCTTGCATAGTCTGATCGTCTTGGTGCGGGTAACTCTCTCTGCCGTCTCCAGAATCTTCACAGGTTTCTCCTCATAAGTCAAGTCACTCCCCAACTGAATTGCCTCAAGTGCCACTGTATCTCTCAAAGGAATATCTGCCATCTCTGCATGACACTTCTTCAGCTGGGATACGTCAAACACGTCATGAACTCCTGACAAAGCTTCTGGCAACTCCAACTGATAAGCTACTTCTCCTATGCGCTCCAAGATCTTGTAAGGCCCCACAAAACGTGGTGCTAACTTGCCTTTGATTCCAAACCTCTTGATTTCGCGAATTGGTGAAACTCTGAGATATGCACGGTCTCCAACTTCATAGGTCACATCCTTGCGCTTCGCATCTGCATAACTCTTCTGCCTGGACTGTGCTATCTTCAGTCTATCACGGATCAACTTGGCTTTCTCCTCGGCATCTCTGATCAGGTCTGGTCCAAACATCCGACGTTCTCCTACCTCATCCCACATCAACGGAGTCCTGCACTTCTTGCCATACAGTAACTCGAATGGTGCCATCTGAAGGCTAGCCTGGTAACTGTTGTTATATGAGAACTCAGAATACGGTAAGTTGTCATCCCAACTCGAACCATAATCCAACGCACAAGCCCTCAACATATCCTCCAAGATCTGATTGAATCTCTCGGCCTGCCCATCTGTCTGAGGATGGAACGCTGTACTGAACTCCATCCTAGTGCCCAAGGTCTCATGCAACTGATGCTAAAACTTCGAAATAAACTGAGTACCTCTATTAGACACAACCTTTCTTGGAACTCCATGCAAACACACGATCCTGGACATATAAATCTTGGCTAGCTTGGCACTGTTGTAATTTGTCTTCACTGGAATGAAGTGAGCAACCTTGGTCAAACAATCAACAATCACCCAAATAGAATCATATCCTGACCGCGTCCTGGGTAAACCAGTAATAAAGTCCATACCTATCTGATCCCACTTCCAATTTGGTATAGGCAAAGGCTGCAACAAACCTGCTGGCTTCTGATGCTCAGCCTTGACTCTCTGGCAAACATCACACAATGCAATATACTAGGCTATCTCTCGCTTCAGGCTAGGCCACCAAAATCTCTCCCTCAAATCCAAATACATCTTGGTATTCCCGGGATGAATAGAATAAGGTGAATCATGTGCCTCCTGAAGAATCAACTTCCTGATCTCTGCATCCTGCGGTACACAAATGCGCTTCTCAAACCAAATAGCTCCATGCTCATCCTCACGGAAACCCTCTGCTTTCCCTCTGGTCATATTCACCTTTATCTCATCAATTTCTGCATCACTCTTCTGAGCTTCTCTGATTCTTTCCAACAGATTTGGCTTCACTTCCAATGTTGCCACATATCCCTGAGGAACTATCTCCAACCTGAGATTCTTGAACTGCTCACATAACTCACGTGGCATATCCTCAACATTAGCAACATTGATATGACTCTTACGTCTCAATGCATCAGCAACCACATTCTCTTTACCAGGATGATACTGCACATTAAAATCATAATCCTTAATAAGCTCCAACCATCTACTCTGCCTGAGATTCAAATCCTTCTGAGTAAAGATATACTTCAAACTCTTATGATCAGTAAAAACATCACAATGATTACCAACAAGATATTGCCTCCATGTTTTCAATGCATGAACAACTGCAGCTAACTCCAAATCATGTGTAGGATAGTTCTGCTCATGGTTCTTAAGCTGACGTGAAGCATAAGCAACAACTCTACCTCCTTGCATCAAAAAACATCCAAGTCCTCGACGAGATGCATCACAATATACTTGGAAATCCTTGTGTATATCACGAAAACATAAAACAGGTGCAGTTACTAACCGTTTCTTCAACTCCTGAAAGCTGGTTTCACATGCTTCGCTCCAAACAAACTTATTCTCTTTCTTCAACAGTTCAGTCATTGGTTTTGCAAGCTTGGAGAAATTTTCAATGAACCTCCTATACTATCCTGCAAGACCCAAGAAACTTCGAATGTCTCCAACAGTCGCGGGTGTCTCCCATTCTGTAACTGTTGAAACCTTGGATGGATCCACAGCTACTCCTTCTCCTGACACAACATGTCCAAGGAATCCGACCTCCTTCAACCAAAACTCGCACTTGCTGAACTTGGCATACAATTTGTGCTACCTGAGCTTCTCCAATACCAAACGCAAATGTGCCTCATGCTCTTGCTCATTCTTGTAATACACCAATATATCATCGATGAACACCACAACGAATTTATCCAAGAACTCCATAAACACCTTGTTCATGATATTCATGAAGTATGCAGGAGCATTAGTCAATCCAAATGACATAACAGTGTACTCATACAACCCATACCTTGTAGTAAAAGCAGTCTTCGGAATATCCTTCTCCCGAATATTCTCTTGATGATAACCAGAACGAAGATCAATCTTCGAAAATACACAAGCTTTCTCCAACTGGTCAAATAGATCGTTAATCAACAAACAGGTAAAGGATACTTGTTCTTGATAGTAACATCATTCAGAGAACGGTAATCAACACACATCCTCTGGGTTCCATCCTTCTTCTCAACAAACAACACTAGAGATCCCCAAGGTGACGAGCTTGGGCGAATGAACCCTTTTGCCTACAACTCTCTGATCTGTTCCTTCAACTCTGCAAGTTCATTAGCGGGCATCCTATACGGTATCTTAGCAATAGGCCCAGTGCCTGGTATTAAAGCAATAAGGAACTCAATCTCCCTATCCGGTGGCATACCTGGCAACTCCTCCAGAAACACATCAGGATAATCCCTCACAACACGCACATCATCCAGGCTACCCCCTCAAGAGAATTCACCTGGGCGTGCTGATGCTTATACTTGGACACATATCTGATCTTCTGTCCACTCGGTGTACTGAGAATTTTAGACCGACTGGCACAATCAATAACACCTTGGTAGTTGGCTAACCAATCCATGCCCAAAATAATATCCAAACCTTGTGACTTCAACACAATCAAATCTGTAGGAAAAACATGCTTCCCTATGGCTAGCTCAACTGATAGCATCCCAAACTAGCTGACATCTCTGCCCCCGGTGAACTTATGAGCATAGATGACTTAAGAACTACGGTAGGTATCTTATGCTCGGCGACATCTGCTGGGTAAGAATAGGTAAGTTGTAGACAGAAAGTAGCTAGGGAAATATACTCCTATCCATATGCCTATGATGATCATGACAAGCATTATATATACAATACATATATCACCAATCAACTTCACCAAATGTAACGACCCAATTCACACAGAATTGAAGTCTCTGTGCTCAAGTGCCAGTCCCTGGATCGAACTCGCTGGCACACACAGTATTATAGATGTATATCAAAGTACAAGTGCATCATTATTCCAACGTATGATACAGAGTAAATAAATAACAAGTTGCATAGCTCAAGGCTAGATTATTCAATATAAATATAGCGTAAGCAAAAGCAAGTAACGTGGAGTCCCATCAACAGCCACATGCGAACATGCTGAGTGTAGACTCGCAACCCCTAAACGCACCTTACTGATCGTCTGAAAAACCTGCAACACCGAAGGTTACAGCCCAACAACGGGTCAGTACATCTGATTTGTACGGCAAGTGACACGGAAAAGTTTATATAAAGGACCTACAGCTACATGCACGGTAAGTCAAAGGAAAGGCTTGTGGTTTTGTTTTGCAGAAAGCCAGTTTTCTCCTGAACTAAACTAGTCAAAGTTTTAAGTTGAATTCTACCTGAAACACACAGCAACCCATGCTACTCTTGTCCCAACCAAATTATTATTAAGTGTTCATCTGTCAAGATCATTCATCAACAGTACTGACTAGTTGCTCAAAGTACGTCCGTAACCGTGGACACGGCTAATCATGATCAGTTTATACACTCTGCAGAGGTTGTACACGTTCCCCACTAGACTCAACCCGAAGATTGAGACAAAGACTTTCTGACGAGGTTGCCTCCACCCGTTGATAGCCGGTACACCTAACACACATCTACATCAGGTAGCTACCAGGGCCAGGTTCCCCACAACGTACTCGTGCTAAGCCAGAGCCCATATAGCCAGTGGCTGTACACGGAAGCTACTAGTAATATTGCATGTCTGATCTTTTTGATCCTGGACGGCGCCCACTGCGTCAGAGGGTACTCGCCATGACGCACCCGGTTCACCACCAAAACAACCATTTGGGTGCATTTAACCCCGGCACTTTCCTCAACCGAGGCACAACTACCGGGATGCAACCCGCCCGTCCAGAAGAGATTTCTATTATTATAAAGTTGCTACACAGTTTATTTAATACCTCACATGCACTCCATGAATTCTCACAACCCAAACCACGTCTACAAAGCATAGCAATAAAGAAACAACACGGCTAGGTTGATCTACGGTAGACAAGTCAAGACATGTGGCTATCCTAACTGGTTTTGCAGCAACAGTAAAGTAAACTACCTATCATGCAATAGGGTGATATTTCTTAACAAAATGCATATATAAAATATAGGTATGAGTATGGTCAAAGTATCACTTGCCTTCTTGCTGGTCCTGACGGTCACAATCCTCACAATACGAGGCGGCACACTCCGGACAATCTATACGAGCAAACATAGCACCAATCAATCATATGTTCAATACAAATATGCTCAAACAGTAATAAACATTCAAAGAACAGTAGAAAAACTTGCCTAACAGTAGCTAAACTTAAAGTGCTTGTCAAAATAAAACCAACGCAAAAAGAAACGGCGCACACGGGCGCACCGGTAAAAAGTTACAGCTGCCGGAAGTTCAAATTTGGATTAGCTTGGGATTCAAATTTGAAAACTTCAAACTTCTGTAACACTTGGTCTACTGGCTATGAAATTTCTACACGGTCGCAACGCAACTGAAATCGCCCAATTCCGAGTTACGGTTAAAAAGTTGTCGCAAAAACGGTATCGGGGTGACACCGGGGGGTACCGGGGTGCTCTACTGTAAAAAGGACCCAGACGTAAATAAATTTTTTCCGAAAAACGCGATCGGGTCCTCGGGCGGTTTGGATCCAGATCTGGATTTTTTTTCGAAACCGCATCTAATCTTTTTTTTCCAACTTCCTCTCTCCTCACGCTCGGGCCCGAAGCCTCGGGCTCGGCTCGGCCTGGGGCACTCCGGCCGGCAACTAACTCCGGCCGAGGCCGGCGGGGCGGACAGGGGGCGGCGGCGAGCTCGGCCGGCCGGCTCGGTCCGGCGAGCGGCGGCGCGGTGGCTAGGCTCGGCGGCGCTAGGGCGGCGGCTACGGTGGCGGGGCGGGCGGCTACGACATGGTGAGGCGGCGGGCTCACCTCGGCGGCGGCAGTGCGGCTTCTCCGGCGACAAAAAAAACGAGCTCCGACGAAAATCCGGCGAACTTTCGCGGTGGTCCGGCGAACTCCGGCGAGATTCTGACGATGACGTCGTCGATGATGTCGGCGGCGGCGGGTCCCGCGGATTAGTTTAGGCTAACCTAAAAACGCTAAACGAAAAAAAAAATTTAGCCCTAATCGGGGCTATTTATAGACAGCCTCTAATCCCCTTTTTTTAAATCCGAGATAAAAACAAAATCGGTCTGCGAAATAAAAACAGACATGCCCATTAGGCCCAAAACAATTATAGAAAAATCACGGAAATTTATTTTAAAATTCCGTCTTCGCCAATATTTTTAAAATAATAAAACTGAATTTTTGGCTTTACCAATATTTAAACAAAAATAAAAACTTTGCAACTTATTTTTAAATATTTTTAAAATACTTTTCTGGCATTTTAAAAATACCAAAACCTCCGAAAATTGATTAAAAACTTTTCCGGGGCATAAATAAATTCCCAAAATATTTTTAGAAAAAAATTATAACTCCAAAGTGTCGGGACCCGGGGTTAGCGTATGTAATTCCAGTCACGATACAATCACATGGAGAGCCGAGAACCGTACCCACTTGTCTAAGCAGACAAGGCCAAGCACAGAACGTTCTCGGTAAGCATCGAACGTGAGGGGCATCCCATTCAGGCCGGATGATCAACTGAGATGGGTCCTCAACGTCCGCTCACAAGTCTAAATGCTTATGGTTGGTGAATCCCATACTCATAGACAAGTCGCCTCAACCATGTTATCGATTGGATCCTAACTCTTACATAGACTTACTCCAGCACGATCACTTAGTCGGGGTCTAGGGCGGGCTCGATCATACAACAAAGTGTGCACGTGACAGAGTCACGAACAATCACATCGCGATGCCCCAAGCTGCGCACATCTAAGGGCCACTTGGTATATAAAAGACCGCCAGCTAGATCACAACTAAGGTCTCGAAAACCCATACTAAGACATGCATGTTATAAACATACACGCAGCACACATGCCTAGTATGAACAGCAGGTATCATCACATAACTCTACAAAGTACTCTTTATAGATATACACATAGAGCATACAAAGATCACATGTCTGTGATCAACATTACATCATACAACGGAAGCAAATTAGGTCTGAGTACAGACAAGTTTAACAAATGGCTTAGAGAAGCCTTGTAAACAAACATGCCCTTCCACGAGGGACCAGACTGCTGTCTGGGATTATACTACCAAGGTCAGCGTCGAGCTTCACGAAGGTGACTCCATCGAGGTCCGGTTTCTTATCTAAAACATAGAATAAGCAAACGTGAGTACAAAGTCGTACTCAGCAAGACTTACATCAGATCTATACTACTCATGCTCAAGTATCAAGGTAAAGGAGGTGGGGTTTCATCATGCAGAAGTGCTAGCTTTGACTTGGCTAATCCTATACTACGAGTACCAGAGTTTGAGGTAAGAAGCGTACACGAGTCCACTACATCTCCAAACAATACACCACTATGGTTACTTCCTCGACTTCTCCACGAAGAGGCTCACCATAGCACTCACACTTATCTTGCGAGTTTTATAAGTATCCATTCAAGTTATCTATGATCAAGTAGAGGTTTCCAAGTAGTCCATAACCGCGGACACGGCTATTCGAATAGTTCATTTACCCTGCAGGGGTGTACATCTTCACACGCGTGTCATCACTTATCGCCTCGTTCTTGGCATCCTTCAAGCGGATGTCGGACGTGGATGAAACCAAGGCACTAACCTCACATCACCTTCTCTAATCTAGTAGTCGACTACCTGAGTTTGGCACCGCTCGAGAGTCCGGCCGATTCCACGAAACGGACTCAGATAATGTAAGGGACCGAGACGCCACCTCTGCCAGATGGTTTTACTGCCTCAAAAGTCCACCACATATCTAGGATGATGCAACCTTTCTTCATTCTTTTTCTATGCACATGCCAAATGGAAAACCCGAATCTATTGTGACTCCTGGACCGGATCGGGTACGTAAAGAGGCCAAACGGGGCTCCCATAAAACCCTACATGTGGTCATACGCTTTGTCTTGGATCACAAAACAGGAACTCGGGGCCTAGGGTAGTGTTCAACGAGACAACCCACTGTGTACTCCTACACAGCCTCTCATCATTCACCTTTGCTTAGGGTGGATTCACTAACACGTTTCACTTTCATCAACACCACTGTGTTCATTTCATCCCGACTCACAATCAAAACATCCTCATTGTATCACTAAGCAGCAAAAGCAGTAACAGTTGCAGGGGCCACATGCTCATCATTCAACTCCTATATCTGCTAGGATTGTGGTTTGCTTAATACGGTGACAGAAAGATAGGTCATGCATCAGAATGGGTTCAACTATGCGAAAGAACGTGTCTCGGTGATCTCCTAAACATGCATAAGCGAGACTGGGAGGGAAAATAGGATTTTATAGACATGATCAATGGGGTTTGCTTGCCTTGCTGACGAGGTTCGATAACGGGGTCTTCAACGAAGGGGGGTGGCCTCCGGTTCCAGTTGCACGTCTATCGAGCAAACAATCAAACAAGGTATAAATTTAATTGCAATGCATCAAACACATGATCAATATTGAAATGGTGATGTTCTTGGTCACAATGTTGGTACAATTCCATTTAAAAGAAGTCAAATGCAAAGTCACTTGCAAATGTGCTTCAAATTTGAATTTGAATTAAAGCCATATGGATGTTTTGTTATATTTGGAGTTCATATGATTTAGTTATGAATTTTCCAAGTTTAACTTATTTTCTGGAATATTGTAAACCATTTCTATTTCTGGAATTCGATTTATTGCGCCAGCATGGCGTCAGGGTGATGTCAGGGGGGGGGGGGCTGACCAGTGGGTCCACCCTATCAGTCTCAGGGGGTTAATCCCCGGTTGGATTAGCTTAACAGAGGGGGTTAACTGGGGGCAGGGCCCACCTGTCATGGACTCAGGGGGGGGGGGGTTAAACCGTGTCATTAGGGTTAATTAACCCGGCCCGCCGGCGGTTAGCCGTCGGTGACCAAACCGCACGGCGGCGCTCACGGTTGCCGGCGAATTCGGCCACGGGGAGGCACGGGAAGACTACGGGGGGGTGCGCCGTGCTCGTCCGCTTCGAGCTGTGCCACCAGGGGGTCTCGGGGAGGGCTAAAACGACGCCGGCGACGACGAGGTGCGGCGGCGGCCACTGGTGAGGTGGAGGTGGGGCTACGGTGCACGGGAGAGAGCGCGGAATGGGGGAAAACGACGAGGGGCTCACCCAGGATGCAACGGCGTCGACGGCGAGAGCTCGGAGGGCGTGACGACGACAAATTTGCCGACGAGGTCCACGGCGGCCGGCGGCTTGTTGGTGAAGAAGGCGACGAGTACACAGCTCCTAGGCTCGATTGGCTCCGCGGGAAGACGAAGTCGGCGACGACGGTGACGATGGACAAGGCGGCGAGGGTGGAGGGGGCTTCTGGCAACGACTGGGCGGCGGCGTGCTCCGGCTGGGCTTCGGGTCCGCGCAGAAACGAGAGAGAGAGAGCGCTGGGAGAGAGCTAGAGGAGGGGGAAGAGGTGGGGCGGTTCTGGCGAGCTGCGTGGCGTCCGCGGAGAGAAGAGGAGGCTCCAGAAGCCCTCGGTGGCGTCCACGGCGCTCGGCTCGCCACCGAGTTGCTTCGGTCGCCGGGGAGGAAGAAGACAAGAGGAGGTGGCTGGGCTGGGCCGGCTAGGTGGGCTGGGGAAAAAGAGTTGGGCCGAATTGGCCAGGGTTTCTCTTTCCTTTTAAAAACTTTTGTTTTGTTTTCTGTAATTTGTTTTGCCCCAAAAAATAAATAGCAGAGCAATTTATTAAAATGCCCAATTAATTTTATAAATCCTAGGTGACCAGTAGCAAGTCACTTCTAGAATTTGAGCATTTTTGAAATTCAATATATTTTGAATTTCAATTCAAATAGGGTTATTTTAATTTCGAAAGCCACTGTTTGAATATTAGAAAATTCCATGTGCATGGGATTGATCCCAAATCACTTTTAAAATGATCAGCAACATTTATATGAATTTTCCAAATGTTCAAAAGATTTTTGGAAAAAGATTTTTCTCTGGCTATTTGAATTAAAATTTCTAGGGCTTTTCTTTCCCCATTTTGAATTTCTTTTTGAATTTTTGCATGATGCAAAGGGCTCAAATAAACCTAGTACTTACCCTAGTTGGGGTTCTAACACAAAGTAAAATTAAAAAGTCTCCCAAAATATTTTAAACTATTTTTCAATAAATTAAAAATGGGGATAAGTCCTTTTATATCCTCTCTAGCGAACTGCCATGTGTTGAAAAATGTTTAAAAACATTTTAAAACTCCAGAAAAATGCGGAAGCAGCATGAGATGCATATGATGAGCTATGAACATCCGAATTTAGAAAAGTGGGATGTTACAAACCTAACCCCTTAAGATGAATCTCGTCCTCGAGATTCGGGCTGGCTAGAAAAAAGATGCGGGTGGTCTTGCTTCAGATCCTCTTCACGCTCCCAAGTTGCCTCCTCTTCGGTGTGATGATCCCACTGAACCTTGCATAGTCTGATCGTCTTGGTGCGGGTAACTCTTTCTGCAGTCTCCAGAATCTTCACAGGTTTCTCCTCATAAGTCAAGTCACTCTCCAACTGAATTTCCTCAAGTGGTACTGTATCTCTCAAAGGAATATCTGCCATCTCTGCATGACACTTCTTCAGCTGGGATACATGAAACACATCATGAACTCCTCACAAAGCTTCTGGCAACTCCAACTGATATGCTACCTCTCCTCTGCGCTCCAAGATCTTGTAAGGCCCCACAAAACGTGGTGCTAACTTGCCCTTGATTCCGCGAATTGGTGAAACTCTGAGATACACACGGTCTCCAACCTCATAGGTTACATCCTTGCGCTTAGCATTTGCATAACTCTTCTGCCTGGACTGTGCTATCTTCAGCCTATCACGGATCAACTTGACTTTCTCCTCTGCATCTCTGATCAGGTCAGGTGCAAACAACAGACGTTCTCCTACCTCATCCCACATCAACGGAGTCCTGCACTTCCTGCCATACAGTAACTCGAATGGTGCCATCTGAAGACTAGCCTAGTAACTGTTGTTGTATGAGAACTCGGCATACGGTAAGTTGTCATCCCAACTCGAACCATAATCCAACGCACAAGCCCTCAAGATATCCTCCAAGATCTGATTGACTCTCTCGGTCTGCCCATCTGTCTGAGGATGGAACGCTGTACTGAACTCCAGCCTAGTGCCCAAGGTCTCATGCAACTGACGCCAAAACTTCGAAGTAAACTGAGTACCTCTATCAGACACAACCTTGCTTGGAACTCCATGCAAACACACGATCCTCGACATATAAATCTTGGCTAGCTTGGCACTGTTATAAGTTTTCTTCACTGGAATGAAGTGAGCAACCTTGGTCAAACGATCAACAATCACCCAAATAGAATCATATCCTGACCTAGTCGTTGGTAGACCTGTAATGAAGTCCATACCTATCAGATCCCACTTCCAATCTGGTATAAGAAAAGGCTGCAAAAACCCTGCTGGCTTCTGATGCTCAGCCTTGACTCTCTAGCGAAAAATCACACAAAGCAATATACTAGGCTATCTCCCGCTTCAGGATAAGCCACCAAAATCTCTCCCTCAAATCCAAATACATCTTGGTATTCCTGGGATGAATAGAATAAGGTGAATCATGTGCCTCCTGAAGAATCAACTTCCTGATCTCTGCATCCTGTGGTACACAAATGCGCTTCTCAAACCAAATGGCTCCATGCTCATCCTCACGGAAACCCTCTGCTTTTCCCTTGGTCATATTCACTTTTATCTCATCAATTTCTGCATCACCCTTCCGAGCCTCTCTGATTCTTTCCAACAGATTTGGCTTCACTTCCAATGTTGCCACATATCCCTTAGGAACTATCTCCAACTTGAGATTCTTCAACTGCTCACATAACTCACGTGGCATATCCTCAACATTAGCAACATTGATATGACTCTTACGGCTCAATGCATCAGCAACCACATTCGCTTTGCCAGGATGATACTGCACATTCAAATCATAATCCTTAATAAGCTCCAGCCATCTGCTCTGCCTGAGATTCAAATCCTTCTGGGTAAAGATATACTTCAGTCTCTTATGATTAGTAAAAACATCACAATGATTACCAACAAGATATTGTCTCCATGTTGTCAATGCATGAAGAGCTACAGCTAACTCCAAATCATGTGTAGGATAGTTCTGCTCATGGTTCTTAAGCTGACGAGAAGCATAAGCAAAAACTCTACCTCCTTGAATCAAAACACAACCAAGTCCTCGAAGAGATGCATCACAATATACCTGGAAATCCTTATGTATATCAAGCAAACATAAAACAGGTGTAGTTACTAACCGTTTCTTCAACTCCTGAAAGCTGGCTTCACATGCCTCACTCCAAACAAACTTGTTCTATTTCTTCAACAGCCCAGTCATCGGTTTTGCAAGTTTGGAGAAATTCTCAATGAACCTCCTATAATATCCTGCAAGACCCAAGAAACTGCGAATGTCTCCCACTGACGCGGGTGTCTCCCATTCTGTAACACTTGAAACCTTGGATGGGTCCACAGCTACTCCTTCTCCTGACACAACATGTCCAAGGAATCCGACCTCCTTCAACCAAAACTCACACTTGCTGAACTTGGCATACAACTTGTGCTCCCTGAGCTTCTCCAATACCAAACGCAAATGTGCCTCATGCTCCTGCTCATTCTTGGAATACACCAATATATCATCAATGAACACCACAACGAATTTATCCAAGAACTCCATAAACACCTTGTTCATCATATTCATGAAGTATGCAGGAGCAGTAGTCAATCCAAATGACATAACAGTATACTCATACAACCCATACCTCGTAGTAAAAGCAGTCTTCGGAATATCCTTCTCCCGAATCTTCACTTGATGATAACCAAAACGAAGATCAATCTTAGAGAATACACAAGCTCCCTCCAACTGGTCAAATAGATCATTAATCACAGGTAAAGGATACTTGTTCTTGATAGTAACATCATTCAGAGAACGGTAGTCAACACACATCCTCTGGGTTCCATCCTTCTTCTCAACAAACAACACTGGAGATCCCCAATGTGACGAGCTTGGGCGAATGAACCCCTTTGCCTGCAACTCTCTGATCTGTTCTTTCAACTCTTCAAGTTCATTAGCAGGCATCCTATACGGTCTCATAGAAATAGTCCCAGTGCCTGGTATTAAATCAATAAGGAACTCAATCTCCCTATCCGGTGGCATACCTAGCAACTCCTCCGGAAACACATCCGGATACTCCCTCACAACACGCACATCATCCAGGCTACCCCCCTTAAGAGAATTCACCTGGGCGTGCTGATGCTTATACTTGGACACATATCTGATCTTCTGCCCATTCGGTGTATGGAGGGTGATAGACCGACTGGCACAATCAATAACACCTTGGTACTTTGCTAACCAATCCATGCCCAATATAATATCCAAACCTTGTGACTTCAACACAATCAAATCTGTAGGAAAAATATGCTTCCCTATGGCTAGGCTCAACTGATAGCATCCCAAACTAGCTGACATCTCCGCTCCCGGTGAACTTATGAGAATAGATGACTTAAGAACTATGGTAGGTCACTCATGCTTATCCAAAAATACCCTCGATATGAAAGAATGTGATGCACCAGAATCAAAAAGAACAAGTGCGGGTACTGAATTGATAAAGAACTTACCAATCACAGCATCAGGCTCATCATAGATCTCCTCCATGTTGACATGGTTCACATGCCCCTTGAAAGGATTGGGCTTGGCGACTCCATTCCCATTGGACTCTGGGCAGTCTGTGGCATAGTGTCCCATGTTCTTGCACCTGAAGCACTGGATGTGACTCAAGTCCTTTGGTGCCTGGCCATTCTGATGGTTGTTTCCATTGCCTCCATTGGCTCCATTGCTTCTCCCATTGTTCCTTCCATTGCCATGGACATTGCCATTGCCATTCTTGTTAACATTGTGGTGGTTGTGGACATTATGGTTGTGACCATTCCAACCATGATGGTTGTGTCCTCCATTGTGAACATGGCCATTCCCACCATTATGGTTATGTCCATGGTTATGTCCCCCATTGCCAGCATAAGAATTGCGTGGCTTTTGATGCGGTCCAGAGTTATACTTGCCACCATTGTTGTTGTTGTACTTCCTCTTGCGGTTCTTAATGGCCTGTTTCTTGCCTTCCAACACAATAGCTTTGGCTATGAGCGCCTGGCAGTTAGCAAAAGTAGCCACTGTCAACTGGACTCCCAACTCATCATTCAGCCCCTCCAAGAACTTCTCCTGCCTTGCAGCATCATTCCTGACATCATCTGGAGCATATCTGGCAAGCTTGTTGAACACCTCAACATACTCGGCCACTGAACGACCTCCCTGACGCAAACTGCGGAACTCCTTCTTCTTCTTCAAGCTCATGGCGCCTGCTGAAACATGTGCGGCGCGAAAAGCAGACTGGAATTGCGCCCAAGTGATGGTGTCAATGGGGTAAGTCAGCAAGTAGTTGTCCCACCAAGCAGCGGAAGGACCCTCCAGCAAATGTGAGGCAAACCTCACTCTCTCTGCCTCAGTGCAGCCAACAGTCTCCATATTCCGACCCACTGAACGAAGCCAGTCATCCGCCACTATGGGTTCAGGAGTGCTAGAGAACCTCTGAGGATTCAACTTCAGAAACCTTGCAAGCGTGTCCACAGGTGGTGGTGGTGGCGCATTGTGGTTGTTGCCCATGTTCTGAGTGAGAAACTGGATCAGCTGAGCTTGTCCTTGAAGTAACTGCTGCATATAAGCTGGCACTCCATTGTTGTTGTTCTCATTCCACGTGGGATCACGTCTCGGCGGCATCTGATGGGCAAGAATAGGTAAGTTTTAGACAGAAAGTAGCTAGGAAAATATACTCCTACCCATATGCTTATGATGATCATGGAAAACATTATATATACCATACATATATCACCAATCAACTTCACCAATCAATATCACCATAGAATCAAACATATAACAATCATCAACCAATGCACTCATACGGAAAACCATCACATAACACACCATATAGTTTAAAATATATTTTATAACTGATATAAGATCCTCATAACAACCACGAGTAATATAAGATCCTCAACACAACCACGAATAACATAAGAGTATATCAAGCAACCTAGTATTGCCACACCGAATAAGTCGACATGGTCAAATACACTAACACGATAACGGTAGTAAACTAATAGCCGGTGAAGTAATTCTTAATGCTGTCTTTGCTAAACAACATGCGGTATTCGCGCCCGCTAATGCGGTTGTGTCTTTTGGGACTCGGCTCTTCTTCTTCTTCTGCCGAGGTGTCTACTTCTGGCTCCTCTTCTGGTTCTTCAATACGATTGGCCTTCATCTTCTTCTTCAGCCTTGTCATCTCTGCTTGCATCTCCAACTTCTCCTTCTTCAGCTTGTTGTTGTCCCTCTTGAGCCTGGTGTTCTTCTGCTGCAACTCAGTAATGGTGTAGAGGTCTGACTGAGTGCACTTCTCCAGGCAATGGATGTGCTTCTCCAGGCTTTGGATGATGTAGCTGGTTGTACCTGGCCAAATGGCCCCAGGCACATACCTGAACCTTTTTGGTATTATGTTCCCCAATGGGGGAACCTTGACATCTCCGCGTACACCGTACCCTTTAGTCGGGCGGAATACATCTCCACAATGCGTCCAAGAGCTATGTGAGCGGCCATGCGCACACACCACTCCTTCTCCTGGGCATGCACCTCAAAGGACTCCGTAATCACCCTTTCCTCATTCTCCATGCTTCCAAGGATGAAAGTCTCCACTTGCCACTAGTCATCAGCTCCCCTTGTATCCACGATGTCCGGCTGAAAGACTGGCGCATAGATGTTCAGGAAGTGGCAAATCCCCCTGAGCTCAGGTCCAAACGCCATAGCGCGGTATGATATAGTGGTCATCTATAATCAAAGAGAGGTAAGGCAAGAATTAGAACAGGTATGAATACGAGATAGAGAAGGTAAGTAAGTACAAGACAGAGTGATATAAAGTAATATTTTTATTCCTATGCTTTTCTAGTCCATTTTCTAGGGTCACGTCCTACAGTCAACACACCGCTCTGATACCATCTGTAACGACCCAATTCACACAGAATTGAAGTCTCTGTGCTCAAGTGCCAGTCCCTGGATCGAACTCGCTGGCACACACAGTATTATAGATGTATATCAAAGTACAAGTGCATCATTATTACAACGTATGATCCAGAGTAAATAAATAACAAGTTGCATAGCTCAAGGCTAGCTTATTCAATATAAATATAGCGGAAGCAAAACAACGTAACGTGGAGTCCCATCAACAGCCACATGCGAACATGCTGAGTGTAGACTCGCAACCCCTAAACGCACCTTACTGATCGTCTGAAAAACCTGCAACACCGAAGGTTACAGCCCGACAACGGGTCAGTACATATGATTTGTACGGCAAGTGACACGGAAAATATTATATAAAGGACCTACAACTACATGCAAGGTAAGTCAAAGGAAAGGCTTGTGGTTTTGTTTTGCAGAAAGCCAGTTTTCTCCTGAACTAAACTAGTCAAAGTTTTAAGTTGAATTCTACCTGAAACACACAGCAACCCATGCTACTTTTGTCTCAACCAAATTATTATTAAGTGTTCATCTGTCAAGATCATTCATCAACATTACTGACTAGTTGCTCAAAGTTCGTCCGTAACCGTGGACACATCTAATCATGATCAGTTTATACACTCTGCAGAGGTTGTACACGTTCCCCACTAGACTCAACCCGAAGATTGAGACAAAGACTTTCTGAAGAGGTTGCCTCCACCCGTTGATAGCCGGTACACCTAACACACATCTACATCAGCTAGCTACCAGGGCCAGGTTCCCCACAACGTACTCGTGCTAAGCCAGAGCCCATATAGCCAGTGGCTGTACACGGAAGCTACTAGTAATATTGCATGTCTGATCTTTTTGATCCTGGACGGCGCCCACTGCGTCAGAGGGTACTCGCCATGACGCACCCGGTTCACCACCAAAACAACCATTTGGGTGCATTTAACCCCGGCACTTTCCTCAACCGAGGCACAACTACCGGGATGCAACCCGCCCGTCCAGAAGTGATTTCTATTATTATAAAGTTGCTACACAGTTTATTTAATACCTCACATGCACTCCATGAATTCTCACAGCCCAAACCACGTCTACAAAGCATAGCAATAAAGAAACAACACGGCTAGTTTGATCTACGGTAGACAAGTCAAGACATGTGGCTATCCTAACTGGTTTTGCAGCAACAGTAAAGTAAACTACCTATCATGCAATAGGGTGATATTTCTTAACAAAATGCATATATAAAATATAGGTATGAGTATGGTCAAAGTATCACTTGCCTTCTTGCTGGTCCTGACGGTCACAATCCTCACAATACGAGGCGGCACATTCCGGATAATCTATACGAGCAAACATAGCACCAATCAATCATATGTTCAATACAAATATGCTCAAACAGTAATAAACATTCAAAGAACAGTAGCAAAACTTCCCTAACAGTAGCTAAACTTAAAGTGCTTGTCAAAATAAAACCAACGCAAAAAGAAACGGCGCACACGGGCGCACCGGTAAAAAGTTACAGCTGCCGGAAGTTCAAATTTGGATTAGCTTGGGATTCAAATTTAAAACTTCAAACTTCTGTAACACTTGGTCTACTGGCTATGAAATTTCTACACGGTCGCAACGCAACTGAAATCGCCCAATTCCGAGTTATGGTTAAAAAGTTGTCGCAAAAACGGTATCGGGGTGACACCGGGGGGTACCGGGGTGCTCTATTGTAAAAAGGACCCAGACGTAAATAAATTTTTCCGAAAAACGCGATCGGGTCCTCGGGCGCTTTGGATCCAGATCTGGATTTTTTTTCGAAACCGCATCTAATCTTTTTCCAACTGCCTCTCTCCTCACGCTCGGGCCCGAAGCCATGGCCATGGCAGCACGGCTCGGCTCGGCCTGGGGCACTCCGGTCGGCCGGCGACAGGGGGCGGCGACGGCGGGGCACCGGGGGCGGCGGCCGGGCGCGGGCGGCGGCGGCCCGTAGCGCGCGGGGCGGCGGCGAGCTCGGCCGGCCGGCTCGCTCCGGCGAGCGGCGGCGCGGCGGCTAGGTGCGGCGGCGCTAGGGCGGCGGCTACGGTGGCGGGGCGGGCGGCTAGGGCGTGGTGAGGCGGCGGGCTCACCTTGGCGGCGGCGATGCCGCTTCTCCGGCGACAAAAAAAACTAGCTCCGAGGAAAATCCGGCGAACTTTCGCGGTGGTCCGGCGAACTCCGGTGAGATTCCGTCGATGATGTCGGCGGCGGCGGGTCCCACATATTAGTTTAGGCTAACATAAAAACGCTAAACGGTACAGCGCGAAAACGGGGTCTAATCTGCAAACAGGGGCATATCCGCAAATAAAATTACATGGAAAAACGCGATCGGGTCCCTGCGGGTTCAAAAACCAGATCTGGCCGGATTTTGGCCGGAGCTCCGGCGGCTTACTAAGGGCGGGGCGGCGGCGACGGTCGTCAGGACGGCGGCGGCGGCGGCTAACGGGTGGCGGGCGCGGAGCGGGTCGGGGAAACCCTAGCGCCCGCGGGTCCGCGGGTTTTTATACCCGATCCGCAAAACTTTTTTTTAAATCCGAATTAAAATCCAATTCGGTCTGCGAAAAAAAAAAACAACACAGCCCATTAGGCCCAAAATAGTTTTAGAAAAATCCAGGAAAATTATTTTTAAATTACGTCTTCGCCAATATTTTTAAAATAATGAAAATGAAATTTTGGCTTTACCAAAATATTAAATAAAAATAAAAAGTTTGCAACTTATTTTTAAATATTTTAAAATACTTTTCTGGCATTTTAAAAATACCAGAAACTCCGAAAATTGATTTAAAAACTTTACTGGAGCATAAATAAATTCCCAAAATATTTCTAGAAAATATTTATAACTCCAAAGTAAATTTAAAAAGTCTCCCAAAAATATTTGAAACTATTTTCCAACAAATTAAAAATGGGGATAAGTCCTTTAATATCCTCTCCAGCGAACTACCATGTGTTGAAATTTTTTTAAAAATATTTTAAAACTCCAGAAAAATGCGGAAACAGCATGAGATGCATATGATGATCTATTAACATCCAAATTTAGAAAATTGAGATGTTACATTGCATGTCTAATCTCAAACCCCTAATACGAGAAGGGACTGGCATGAGTGCCCAGCTCGTAAAAGATAAATACTAACACACAAGTTCCTTCGCCCATTTATGAGTGATAAACAAAGGAATTCAAGGGGATGTGATCGTCCCCACATGGGAGCCGTTCCTCGAAACTTGTCTAAATCATGAAGTGAGTGAGTTATCTATCAGCAGTCGTTGACGGATCATGCACCTCCCAAAGTCTGTTTTTATTCTGTTTGATCTAGAGATGGCACATGAGTTTTCCCTGCTTACCCTTTTGCACGGGGTATATACTTTATTTTGTGCTGAGTCTGTCCTTCCTACTTCCTTCCTTCCTGAGAGGGAACAGACACTTGATGTTGATAAAGATTCTTGCATATAAAGCTGCATTGAGAGTTAGCATGTTACATCTTTTTTGACATTATCTTTCGATAAGTAAGTTGTTTGCAAGGCTTATGCCAAGCAAACATCTTCCTTTGTGTTAACTTGTGCACTTCTTGACTAATAACATGTTCTTTTAAAAGCTTTAACTGGTTCCATTTTAAGTGAAAGAGCAAAAGTAAAAGTTATTAGTTGTTCCTTGACCAAGGCTATGTCTGTTATGATTTCATTAGTTTTCTTGGTCCTACTTTGTTATAATTGTTACTACCTTCTCATAAGGACCTTATGAGTTGAGGTTGCTCTTGAGGATGCTTCAGTTTGGTGAGAAATCTTGATGCTTCTTGTCTGTATTCTTTTATCGACACTTCACTCTCTAAACTTGTGAACAGGTTTGCCGAGCTCAGTAATCGCTTGGGGACAAGAGAGGTCTAAGCTTGGGGGAGTTGATACGTCCAAAATGAATCACTATTTTATATTGTAATTTAACCCTATTCATTGATATATTCCACTTTAAAGTATTGTTCTTATGTTGTTTTGGCTTGTTTTACACAATTTTCAACTTTCCGGTGCCGAAGCAGCTGAAGCAGAATTCAGCGTTGAAAAGTGGACATCAAGTTGATGAATCAGATCAACTCCAAATTCGATGAAAGTTGACGCAGATCGTTTTTATGTTGATTCACGAGAGATCACCGAAGAGGGACCAGAGGGGACCCACCAGGCAACCAGAAGGGTGCCTGGCGCCCCCCCCCCTAGGGCGCGTCAGGCACCCTCCTGGATGCCTGGTGGCCCACCTCGGTACCCCCTTTGGCCTATATTACCCCCTGGGGTAGAAACCCTAAAGAGGAGGAGTTTCACTGTTTTGCCGCCGCCTCGTGGCGGAAACCTACAGAGAAGAAAAAGCCATCTCCGACGGGCAGATTCCGCCGGGGAGATCACCTCCCGGAAGGGGAGATCGTCGCCATCGTCATACTCATCTTCACGGGAATCATCGAGATCATCATCAACATCATCCCCAACATCAGCACCATTTCCACCTCCATCCAATCTCACCTCACAAGTTTATCTTGTGTTGTAATCCGTACTATCTATCCTCTCTACTCTACCTGTGTTTATTAATGGCGTGTGATGAATGCTATTGAGTTTTTTTGGAGAATTATCATTGTGTACAAATTGTTTACCATCTATTTATCCCCACTGATCATGATCTCTTTTATGTCTTGTGAGTAGTTACTTTAATTCTTGAGGGCATGGGAGAAGTCTAGTTGTTAATAGTCATATGATATTGAGGTATTATGTGTTGTTTCATATTTAAGTTGTGTTGTTATTTTCTTAGTGCTGTTTTGTGAGTCGAACACTCAACACTTCTCCTTATTAAGGACCTAGGGGAATGCATTGTGCATAAAGGATGCTTATGGTGGGTTGCCGGAGTGACAGAAACCTGAACCCCAGTTTGCATACTTTTGTACGAGGGAGTTATGGATCCTCGATCGTAATGTTGTGGTTAGGCTTATGCCTTAATTACTACCTTGTATTTGCGTATGCTTGCAAGGTGTGTAATCATAAGAGTACACTTATCTTAGTCTCGACGGTTTACTAGCATTGATCCACCCATTCAACACTTATCAACATAACACACAGTGCCGATACGAAATATGGTGAAAGAGCATGACTATCTCTCCCATGTGCCCTTGAGAACGCTTTAGCTCTTATAAGTTCAGTTCCTAGGCTTATCCTTGTGAAAGGATTGGGCCACTTTCTACTCCTCAGTTACCCTGTTTACTTTGCTTGTCTTTTACCTTTCTGTTGCTTAAACCAAAAACCCCTAAATATTTACCTTTCAGTGTGTGCAGCCTTTTCCTTATCCAGATTCACTTGTCAATACCTTCTGCTCCTCGTTGCGATCGACATCCTTATTTATCGAAAAGCTACAATTGATCCCCTAGACTTGTGGGTTATCAAGAATCGTTTATTGGCGCGGTTGACAGGGGAGGCATCCCACTAAACCTATTAACTTCATCTCCATCACTTACTACTTGGCCAAAGCAATAAACAACAACGGAGAACATGCAAGAATTACTTAGGAACAAAAATATAAAAGATAAGAACCAAATATATTACTCTATCACAATCTGAACATAATCTCATAATCCATCAGATCCCATCAAACTCAGCATAGCAACAACAGAAAGATTACATATGTGCCTGGATCATGTAGGGCATCTCACGAGATCTGAACCACGAAGAACAAAGAGGGGAGGAGAACATCACATAGCTACTGATCACAGACCTATGGTCCAAAGGAAACTACTCACGGCACATCCGGGAAGCGTCCATGATGAAGTGGAAGCTCCCGAAGGTCGATCCTCCCTCTGGCAGGGTGCCGGGAAGAAGTCTGTTGGCGCTCCCGATCTTGGAAGCGCGGCGGCGGCGGAACAGTGGCGAGATCGCGAAAAGGGGTTCTCTTCTTAGAAGTTTCACATCACGGGGAATATATAGGAGAAGGGGGGAAGTCAAGGGGGCCACCGGGAGTCCAGGCGCCCCCTGGCGTGTCCAAGACCTAGTCTGTGCCAGGTGGCCACCTGGGCACCTAGTGGTGGCCCCCCGGCCCTCCTTCGGGGTTCTGGAGGCTTCCGATGCGCTAATTTTTTATCCGATTTTCCCTAATTTTTGAAGCACTTTTAATATGGGGGAAACCTGGAACAAAAAAAAGCAGAAACCAGAAACTGGCACTGGGGTGCACTGATTTAATATGTTAGTCCAAATATGATCAAACGTGTATGAAAGTGTATCTAGATCATAGCAATATCACACAAAACATGCATGGAGCAAGCAAAAATTATCAATACGTTTGGGACGTATCAACCGGTGCACTCAGTGACGCTCCTCGTGGCCAACCTTGTACAGCACGCAGTCCTTGCCATGCTGAGTGTTGTGGTACCTTTGGATGGTCAAGGGGAACATTGAGTTGATCTTATCTTCACGGGGAAGTTCTTTGCAACAAACTTGGGGAGGAAGGAGAGGTCAAATGGTGGGGGTTGGGGTGGTGCCAGGTTGTCAACTGGGTTTGGGCATGGAAGGACTAGTGATCTGGAGGTTTACAGCCCAAATGGCCAAAGGAAAAGTATACTTCCTTTGTAAATGCAAAAATGGGCCAGAAACATATTGGTGAAGCTAGCATCACTTTTTCTTGATGAATTGGGCTGAATTTTGGTGTAAACGGGTTATATGGGGGTGTTCCCATGTGTATAAAATTTCAGGGCCATTGGACACTCCTAGCTAGTACTTGCTTCACAAGGTGTCCCACTGGTCAGAAACTTTTTGTTGATGATGCACTCATGTGGGTGATTGGATTTGGCTCAAACTTGGTTTGGTGGTGTTATTAGGTGGCGGGATCATGGTCAAAAAGTTTCAAGGAAAATGGAATCCCCTAGCTTGCACTTCCCTCACAATGCCCCTTTCCGCACAAGAAATTTGGGAATTTCTTGTGGGAGTTTGGCTAGGCAAATGATGGTGGAATTTGGTGTAAGCTCACAATATGATCACAAGAGCATGCACAAAATGTTTCACCAGCAATGGGTCAAGAGAAATGGCACTCCCTTTACAATGCTCCAATCTGCCCCCACAGAGAAATGAATTTTTCTAGACCAAAAATCCACTTGGGCCATGCAATATTTTTGGAGAATTTGGCAGGATATGGTGTCAAGACAATGTGGGAATTGTTTGGGGATTTATGGAGCAATAAAAATAGGGGTTGCTTCACAATCCTCAAAAAAGGGAATATTCCTTTTTATAGGAAAAAGGAATATATGGCTTCAATAAATTGTGGCTTGGATGAGATGGCTCAAGGGGATGACATGGAAAGGCTTGGAAACAAGGGCTACTTGACCATGGAAATAAAATATGCTCAAGTTCAAGTCCAAAGGGTTTCTCAAAATCCAAACCAAATGGAAAATCCAGAAATAAATCAGAAATGTTTTTGAAAAAAGAAAGTTCCAAAATCCAGGGTGTCACATGCTCGGAGCGGGAATTCATCCGGGGATGAGCTGCCAGCTCCGGGTGATTATCGGCAGACATACCGGAGGGGGAACATCTCGTGTTTGGTGTGTTAGAGGGATGTGGTGGGCATACGGATAGCGTAGTTTTATTTGTTGTATTTTTCTGAGCAAATTTTATATATACATTATTTTCATCGGAGTTACGGTTTAAAAGATATTCAATTCCAAAGTTTTATTCATATTTAATCATTTAGTGGATTTATTTTATTAAACAATTCAACATTATCCAGAACTGTGCCATTTGACTTGTCAAACCTGTCCAGTGAGTCCCACTATTTAATTTAGTTTAATTAAATAGTACATGGGCCGACATGTCATTCACAGGTTTATTTATAAAATCAATTTATTAAATCTCTCTGCTAGTGGGGCCAAGCTGTCATACAGACATGTTTTAATTAACCAATGTTATTAGATTAAAAAGGATGGCCCCCCTTGTAAGTATCACTAGGATTATTTCCATCTGGATTTAAGCAACAGGTTAATTAAAAGGCGCAGGGCCCACTGTCATAGGATCATGGGCTAACTAATAAGGGGGTTTAGGCCTGACTGATCTTCCACGTCGGCAGTCGCCGGAGTGACGTCGATGAGGTCGTGCCGACGACGGCTGAAGACCATGCGCAGGTTACAGGGGTCCGTTTTGGGCACTGTTTGCTCCTACGGGACCCTGGGGCTCGCGCGCATCCATCTGTGCCACTGGGTGCGTCGAGACAAACAAGGGCGAAGGCTACGAAAAGCATCAGGCGGCGGATGTAGCACGAGATGATGGGGATGGTGCTCCGTTGGACGAAAGTGCGTACACGATAGGGGAAAACGGCAAGGAGCTCACTACGAGCTCAGTGGGTGACTCAAGGGAGCCTGTGACGGTCAGAGACGAGCGAATCGCAGCGAGGTCTCCGGCGGCCGAGGTGGAAGTTGACGACGACGAGGAGGACCATATAATCTACCGACTCGAATTGATGCGCTGGTTCGATGTAGGGGAACGCGGCACAACTTCTGTACACGGAGGTGCGGGCTTCGGTGGCCGTTGGACACGGCGGGCACGGCGGCGCGGCCACAGTTCCGTCGGGACGAGCTCGGCCAGAGGAGAGGGAGGCGTGAGGGGAAACTGGGAGGGGTGGTTAGGGTTCCCGAGGGGCACGGGCTCTCGGGGGCCAGCCTGGATAGGTTCAACGGTGCCATAGTGTAAGGCTCGATATGCGGTACTGTTCCAGATCTTTATGTTTCCATCCAGATCCGGGGATGAAGCACATATCGTTCCCACCGCGACATATGACAATGCCATATGCCCTGGATTTCCAACATGATATCACAACATTACAGCTACAAGGATACAACATCTCATACAATCGGCATACAACTTCCTTAATACAATACATTTGCGGAAGATGCATGTCTAAGTACATACTACAATCAAATGCTTGGTGGCAAAGGTAAAACACACCATTCCCACATCCACACGGGTCCAGGCTCTCCGCCGGGATCCACCTAAATAGTCGTCGTCGAGTCTCCGCGAAGGCGTCCAGAAGAAGGATCGTCGAGCTCCTTTGAAGTCCAAGATCGTTTGCATAACGTGCGTAAAACTGAGAAGAAAGGGGTGAGCTATATCAACAAGTCTTGTAACTAACTTCTCATGGTAAGATGGGGGTAATGGTAAGGTTGCAGCCGCACTAGCATATATGAGTGGCTAACGTTCTATTCAGAGTAAGATGAAAAGCCAAGCATTCGATGAGGAATCGCCTCCAACAAGTCTTCTATCAGCTACTTACGCAATCATAACACCTATCCTATCCTTGTCCTCCTCTTTCATCACCCAATGAAGAAGAAGTAGTCAAGGCACACACACGTTGATCAATTTATTAAGATTATCTCAGTTGTTGTTGTCTATGAATAAGGAGTAGGTCTCAAGTCGTCCATAACCGTGGACACGGCTTCTCGAAAAGATTTAACCCTGCAGGGGTGTACCAACTGCCCATTACAAGGCTCCGCACGCACGCCCATCTCTCTAAGTTGTTACCCAACACAGGCAACCATTTTATGATTTAGTTCCGAGAGATCCGAAACGACAGGTCCGGGTGGCCCCCAGGGAGTCGACCCCAATCCAAGATTCATCCGCACTCTCGCATCGGCCTCTTCCGTCTCAACAGGGTTTGGGTTACCGGGAAACCTCACATGGGGCCGGGCCCTTGCCGGCCAAGGGTGGACCAACAAGAAACCATGTCCTCTCTGGTCCGGGTTGTTTTAAATGATATCTGCTAGGAGCGACCCGACAGACATATATGCATGCTTTGCAAATGGTAAATCATCTTGGGCCACCACTAGAAATGTTTGAAGCTAGGTAGATAAGAAAAGGGGACCTCATAGCATCCCACACGCGGTTAGGCACGCTCAGTCTTAGAACCAATACCCGGAACTCAGATCCTAGGTGACTCAAATGGAACAAAGCATCGGGGCGGGATAGCCTAGACCTTCCATCCTTCGTCGAGTATAGTCAACATTATAATAATCATATCATCCACAACAATATAATAATGTGATATCCCAATCCAGGGAGTAACAGGATAACAATTGTAGCATCCTAAGCATGCATAGTAAGAAGTGGTTAAGCAAGCATACATGGCCAAACAGTTGTTTGCTAGGATGTGGAGGACATGGCTATTTGGGTTTATTTGAGAGGCATAAATATGAGGTGTGTAACACCCTCAGATCCAGTACAGTAATCACTACAGTGATTCCACTGTTTAAGGCTCATTACTGTTGATGATCAAGCCATGATCACCTTTGATCATAGCTCTGTCACTTTCCAACCCAGATAAAATTTTCAAATTGGGTAAATTATAAATTCTCTCCAAGACTTGTGGATTCCTATCCATCATTTGATCATGGTTAAACCAAAATCACCTTAGTCATTTGCATAATCTCAAGTCAATGATAATCATGAAACCCATAAGGTTGGATTATCCAAATTGCCATAAACTTTAAAATGGAAATGAAAATCTTTGTCAAACCAAAATTTGTGGAACATATTAAATAAAATGCCTAGCAATCTTAGGCCATGATAATGTAGTAATGGATATTTTATTAAAGTGATTTATTAATATGAAATAAAAATAAATGCTTGGGAATTATTGAATTGCCATGGTAATTATAATAAACAAGTGGATATAATAATTGAACTAAAAATTATGCAATCATTTTTATTAAAAGCCTAATAATCAGTAGGTCTTATTAAAAATGAAATAGGAGTTTATAAAATGTTCTACTAATTTAATCAAATCAAAATAGTGTCAAATTAGTGGCATTTAATCCCATTTAAATAAAACAAAAATTCTAATGATCTTATACTTGAGCCAAACTTTTTGTAGCCACTCTATAATGTTTAACACCAATAATAAAAATGTTTTCATAGATAACAAAATTCACATGGCACTTAAATAAAATAGAAATAGAAAGAATAAATAAAAGAAAAAAAAACAAAACCCTATCTAGCGCCACTGGGCGTTGCCCCCCCGGCCCACCCAACCCCAGCCCACCTACCCCCATCCCCTAACTATGGCCATGCCCCCCCACCTCACCTGCCCTCCCTGCTCCCCCTTCCCCCTCTGGATAGGCCCGAGCCCAACTGCCCCTGGACGGCCTCCCCTCTCCATTCCCCCTCCCACTCGGCCACGTTCTCCCCTCCCCTTCCCGTGCTTGCGCGCTCGCCGTGGGCACGCTGCCACCATGGGCGCGGCCAAGGGCTACCTCGGCCCGCACCGGCATGTACGGCAGGTTCCCCATCGTCCACTCCCTCTCCTCGAGCCATCGTTCGTCACCCGGGCGCGCCACAGGCTGCGAATCGTGCCGCCCCCTTCTACCACGGCCGCCGGCGAGCTCCTTCAAAATTCCGGTCGGCCAGCCCCTCCCTGAGCCCGCTGCCAACCCCCTGCAACCCGCCGTGAGCACCTCATGCGAATCCCCCTCTCCCCTCATTCGAATCATCGTCGTGGCCTGGCCGCACCTTGCGTGCGTGCCCACGCGCCGCCGCACCATGTCACCGGCTGGCTCGAGCGCGCCGCGCTCTCCGCGGCCGCGGCCGCGCCCGCAACCGCACGCCCCCCCTCACCGGAGCTGACACCTCCGGCAGGCCCCTCATCCACGGCGAGCCGTGCGCTAACAGCCCCCCCCCCCACTGACCTATGGGGTCCACCCATCTAATTAGCACTAACCCCCTCTAAGTCCCACTAACACATGGGCCCCATGCCCCTAATTAAACTGCAATTAAATTAAAACAGATAAACCCCTCAAGTGGATGACATGTGGCCCCCCTCTGTTTAGATAAATTTAGAATAGTGTAATTGCCTAGCAGTTTATGACTGTTGCGCCCCACTGGAATTTGAGTTTAATTAATATGGAATTGTTAAAATGAGCCTATGACATGTGGGCCCAGTGCCTATTTTAATTTAAGTAAAATGTTTATAGTTAAACAGAGGCTGACATGTGGGTCCCACATGTCAGGCACTTGTGGATAATGTTCTGGATAATGTTGGAATTTAATAATAAAAGAAATTCAGAAAATCATTTAAATTGATTTAAAACTTTGAAATTCAATAACTTTTAAACCGTAACTCAGATTCAAAAACTTTATACATGAAAATTGATCAGAAAAATATAACGAATACGAATACGCTATCCGTATGCCTATCACACCCCTCTAACACAACGAACATCGAACCGTCCCCCCCTCCGGACCGGCAGTCCGATAAATTGTCCGGTACTGTTAGAGTGCCCGGATGAATTTATTCCGAACACGAATGTTTCTCGGAATAGATCAACTAGCACGGATACACTCCCCTAATGTTTGTCCGGTACACACGACACCTCCGGCTTGATCCTTCCCCCTCCGGTCAACCTGTCCGGTAATCATCCGGAGCCGGTAGTTCTTCCTCAGATGAATTTCCGTTCCGAGCAATGTGCATTGCACTGCGTTAGAATACCGTTAACATTTCATCTGTCATGTCATGCATCTATTTGTATATGCTTGCTGTGTATTTACTGTTTCTTCCCCCCCTTAATCTCCGGTAGACCCCGCTGCTGCCGTCGACTACACCGCTGCTGAGTACGACTACTTCGTCGACGACCCTACTTCTACCGTCGAGCTTTCAGGAAAGCAGAGCCATTCTCTTCCCCAGATATCGCCTATCTTTCCGTAATTTTCTTGCACTAGGCATTGTTACTGCTGCTGCTACGTTACAATCCTATTTAATTGCATAGCCTGTTTTTGTCGCCCCTTGATGTACCTCCTTTATCCTATGCTGCCTATTATTATTATTATGCATTATTCAGCAGGGAGCCCTGCGCATTGTTAGCTAGGATTAGATAGAGGGCCGTGATCACTCAGGGGAGTGAACGCGGATACAAATATTATAACTGCACAGGTACGGTACAATGCAGACACCGTCTAAGGCCCCTATCTGGGTTATGCCTAGTCACCTCAAGTGTGAGCTATCAAGGAGTAATCCTTGTACTCCACTTGAGGCTGGCTTTGTCTTACCGCCTTAGGGTCCTGAACAACGGTTGTCCTTCAGGTAAGAAGTCGTGCGACCCAGCGGTGCCCGCGAGATGTATTGCGACGGGACGACAGGGAGGGTACGACCAGTGTACCAGTGTGCTTGGCCCCTGATCGTTGGCCGCGAGAGTTAACAAACTACGAAAGTCGAGCTCCTCCAGGAGGACACGCGAGACAAGGTAAGGAGACGGCTCACCTTGTTGGTAACCGCAGTGACTTGGTGGGACGACAGGGCAGGCACTGATGTACTAGTGGTCCTGGCTGCTGTCGTTGTCCGCGGGTCAGTTAAGTCGAGGCAACGATAACGGTTGTCACGCAGGTTAATTAAAATGCTAAATGGTTCAGTGAATGTCTTGAGTTGGCTATATGCCATGTACGCACTACCTACCCGTGGGAATTACGAGTTATGGGCTCCTCTGCTTTGTAGTGTCGTCCGAGGACTCTTTAGACGTCAGCAGTACCGCGGCCTGCGCCGGGAAGTGGTGTTGTCTTATTTGCTCGCGCGGTGGTGTCTTATTTGGATTTGCTTTAACTTCACCGGCCAGCCTCGCACCATGCATGAGTACGTCGGGGTTAGGGTCCAAAGCCCCGCGTACATAGGATATAGTCCGGCGGATGACCTGTCTGTTGAGTTTGAAAGATGGGCTATGAAGTGTCGGATAGCCTCGGTGGAGCGTTCCCTAACAAGGTTCCCGCCACCCTGGAGATCCGTGCGTGTAGCGTAACACAAGTGCACCCCTGCAGGGAAGATTAATCTATTCGAATAGCCGTGTCCACGGTAACAGGACGCTTTATGCTGAAGCTGGATCTTACCACTAGAAACTATTATTATTAAACTGTATGGTTCCGGGTTTTCTTCCTCGCGGGTATGTCGAGGTGGTGAACTCGGAGGCATTGTTAATTATTACAACTTATTATTATACAATGCTGCAGCAACTTCTGGTGCATTGTTACTTTATGCTTTATATAAACTGTTGGCTGGTTCTTACCTCATGCTGCAAGACATCGTCGGAAGATGCTAGTCTTCGTTAGGCCTAGCTTCTTACCCTTGCTCTGAATTTCTGTCTTTCAGTCCACTATATACAGCCTCTTCTTTCCGTTGATACAATGCATAATGCTTAGTAGCGGACGTAAGACTCGCGGGTATGCTAGATACTCACCTGCTTTATTTCCTTTACTGTTTTGCCTGATCGGCCGCTGCAGTCGACGTTGGAGTCCAGGAGCAGGAGATCCCCGATGCCGACCACCGCAACGTGAAGATCCCCGATGCTTTCTACGACGTCGAGTTCCCCTTTGACCAGGAGTAGTTTGGAGGTTCCCAGGCAGGAGGCCTCGCCTTTTCGATCGTGTTGTTTTTGTGCTAGCCTTCTTAAGGCAACCTTGTATTCTTGTGTCTGTACTCAGATACTATTGCTTCCGCTGACTTTGTGCTTTCGAGCTGTTGTATTCGAGCCCTCGTGGCCCCTGGCTAGTATTAAACAGCTTGTATTATTTTATTTGTAGAGTTGTGTTGTGATATCTCACCGTGAGTCCCTAATCTCGATCGTGTACCTTGCGTGTATGATTACTGTACACGGTCTGATTTTGGGGGCGTCACAAGGTGGTAGGATCAAGTAATCGTTCTACCTATAGCTAGGCACACGTGAGCGGAAAGTTATAAGCATGATATACGCTCCCCCTTACCTGATGAGAAGACGATGTCGAAGGTGTAGTCGAACGCAAACTCGCAACGTCTCTGTGAGTACCCGCGGAAGCACACAAGAAGGAAACACTGGAAAGAAAGAAACGGAGATGCATCCATTACTACGAAGCAATCATGAGCAAGCAACAACAAGAAGGCAATACGAGACAACGCAATACAATACGGATCTACCTTCGAGAGTGGTTACTAACAGATTAAGTGGAGTATTCGTCACACACGACAATACCACACATTTATTAAAATTCAAGTTGATTAGCTACACAATATGATCAAAGGTTGTTAACATGGCAAATCACCCAAGCATGGCATGACACATAAACATGGCAAGAGGTGAAGCACAAAGTAAAATATCTATGCTAGTCAAGTTAAGTGAGGTAAAATCCTAAACATGGCATATCACTAAGTACCTCACGACAAAATATAGTTTTATACTGTTCTTCCCTAAACCATATTTTATATTTTTTATTATCAAGCAAGATCAGCATAATCACATTCTACATGAAATTCTAGTCAAGTTACATATGCGGAACATTTTAATCGAAGCAATGGTTAAAAAGTTACAACCTATTACATTTTACAGTGGCAAGGGTGGTAATTAGTAGGTAAATAGCATGTAGACAAGTTCAAACATGGCAAAGGAACACATTTTATTAATCTGCATGAAAAACTAAGCAAGTTTCATGTTTAACGCGTCGCGATCCGAGGTACGGTCTAAAAGATACGGGCAACGCAAAAATATAACACGATCTGCAATTTATCTGCCCCCAAAAAAAGATTAATCCTGTCATGGGCCGAAACAACTCTAGTGGGCCTAAAAAGAGGCAGCACAAGATACTAAATGGCGATCAGGGACACACAATAGAATAGAAGATCTGGGCCAAGCCCATTCCACGCAACAGAGAAAAAAAAGAGGAGGGCGCTCACCTTGCGGGCCAAGGCCTGATACGTCCAAAATGCATCACTATTTTATATCGTAATTCATCCATATTCATTGATATATTTCACATTACCATGATGTTCTTATGTTGTTTTGGCTTATTTTACACAGTTTGCAACTTTCCGGTGCCGAAGCAGTAGACGCAGGATTCAGCGGTAAAAATTGGACGCTGAGTTGCTGAAGAAGAATACCTCCAAATTACCTGAAAATCGACGGAGGTTATTTTCCGAAGGATTAACGAAGACTCGTCGAAGAGGGGCCAGAGGGGGCCACATGGACCTCAGGCGGCCACCTGGCGCGACCCCACCCCTGGCCGCGCCGGGAGGGCGCCTGGAGCCCTGGGGCCACTCCCGGCTCCCCCCTCTGGCCTATATACTTCTCGTTACGCAAAAATCCTAAAAAGAGAAGCTTTCACGAAGTTCCACCGCCGCTCCGTGGAGGAAACCTAGAAAGCAAAAAAGGGCTCTCCAGCGGGCAGATTCTGCCGAGGAGATCACCTCCCGGAAGGGGAGATCATCGCCATCGTCATCACCATCGTCACGAGCGTCATCGAGATCATCATCAACATCATCCCCAACAGCAGCACCATCTCCACCAACATCCAATCTCACCTCACAAGGTTATCTTGTGTTGTAATCCATACTATCTATTCTCTCTACTCTATCGGTGTTGATTACTACTTTGTGGTGAATGCTATTGAGTTTTGTTGGAGAAATATCATTATGTCCAGATTGTTTATCATATATTTATCACCTCTGATCATGATCTCTTTTATGTCTTGTGAGTAGTTACTTTAGTTCTTGAGGACATGGGAGAAGTCTAGTTGTTAGTAGTCATATGAGGTTGAAGTAATTTTTGTTGTTTGATATTCAAGTTGTGTTGTTATTTTCCTAGTGGTGTTGTGTGAGTCGAACACTCAACACTTCGCATTATTAAGGATCTAGGGGGATACATTGTGTATAAAGAATGCTTATGGTGGGTTCCGGAGTGACAGAAACCTGAACCCCAGTTTGCACACTTTTGCGCAAGGGAATAATGGATCCTTGATCTTATTGCTATGGTTAGGCTTTGCCTTAATTTCTATCTTGTATTTGCGGATGCTTGCAAGATGTTTAATCATAAGAGTGCACTTATCTTAGTCTAGAAGGTGCGCTAGCATAGATCCACCAACTCAACACTTATCAGCACAACATTTGTTATCGATACGGAGTATGGAAAAAACACGTGACTACCTCTCCATGTGTCCTCAAGAATGCTTTAGTCTTTATAAGTTCAGTTGCCAGGATTATCCTTTGCTCAAAAGGATTGGGCCACTTGCTGCTCCTCAGCGCTATTTACTTTGCTTGCTTTTATCTTATTGTTGCTTATATCGAAAACCCCTAAAAATTTAACTTTCAGTGCTTGCAGTTATTCCTTTTCCAAAAACACCTATCAATACCTTTCGCTCCTCGTTGGGTTCGACACTCTTACTTATCAAAAATGCTGCAACAGATCCCTTACGTTGAGGGTCAACAAGGCCCAACTCTAAGAGGTGGGTGAGACATAGTTGTCCCTCACCCGGGGCGAGAGGAGCGCACGCGGGATGGGAAGCTCCTGGGCCGTGGTGGGCTGCTAGGGTGCGCCGGCCCACAACACGGGTGAGCGAGACGAGCGGGACGAGCGGGCACGCTCGTGCCTCTTGAGCCCAATCGCTGCCGGCAGTTGGCTTTGGTCTCCGGCGAGGGGCGGGGCGGCGTATGGAGGCGAGGCCGGGGTGGCCGTGCGGTGGCAGAGGAGGCCAAGGGCGCCGGATCTCGCCAGATCCGGTCGCCGGTGAGGCCATGGGGCGTCGGCCGCGACGAGCTCCTGCTCGGGCCGGCCATGGCGGGCAGCGGCCTGCGCGTGCTTCTACACCTGAGAGAGGGAGACCGGGTGAGGAGGAGAGAGGGAAGGGCGGCGCGAGGGAGGAGGCGACTTGCAGGTCAGTGGCTTGACGCCGACGGCGGGGCTTGCCGGCCGGAGGTGCGAGGCGGCGGAGGGATCGGGCGGCTCAGCGCTTGAGCGTGAGCGCTCGGGGCTCGGGCATGGCTGCAGCACGGGAGAGATCCCAAGCGTTCTCGGCCATTGGATCCATTGATCCAACAGTCCAGATCCCAGGGGCTTCTCTCCAGATATGGCAGGAGGGACATGTGGCGGCGGCAGGTTGGGGGGCGCAGGAAATCAGGGGAGGTAGGGGCTACGTTTTCTAAAACAGGTTGTCTAGCCCTGCTATATCTAGCAGGTGATTGCTTCGGAGGGGCTTCGGTCCACAAAATGGCCCGTTTTCGGGTCCAATTTTATGGTGGGCTAGATTTCGAAGATAAGAAGGGTATCCGGGAGGTCAGCTAACAGCTGATGTCTACACACGCTTCTATTCTTGTAGACTATGCTGGGCCTCCAAGCGCAGAGGTTTGTAGGACAGCAGCAATTTCCACCCACTCAACACTTATCAGCACAACATTTGTTATCGATATGGAGTATGGCGAAAAAACGTGACTACCTCTCCATGTGTCCTCAAGAACGCTTTAGTCTTTATAAGTTCAGTTGCCAGGCTTATCCTTTGCTCAAAAGGATTGGGCCACTTGCTGCTCCTCAGCGGTATTTACTTTGCTTGCTTTTATCTTATTGTTTCTTATATCGAAAACCCCTAAAAAGTTATCTTTCAGTGCTTGCAGTTATTCCTTGTCCAAAATCACCTATCAATACCTTTCGCTCCTCGTTGGGTTCGACACTATTACTTATCGAAAACGCTGCAACAGATCCCTTACGTTGAGGGTCATCAAGTAACGTTTTATGGCGCCGTTGCCGGGGACCATAGCGCTATTGGTAAGTGAAGCTGGTAAAGAAATTTTTATATTGTTGTTTTTATTTTGCTGTTGCTGCTCTTTGTCCATATGGACAACCTAATTATTGGATCGTTGTTTACGGGGAAACACCCCACAACTGTGGTGGTTGTTCCTCCCCCTACTGAAATTGTGCCTTACAAAATACCAGCTGGTATTATCGATTGTGTTTTGGCTAATCGTTATGTAGGAGACAGACATCCCAGTGAACAATTGATATATTTATCACAACTATGTTCACTATTTAAGCTTGCAGGTGTATAAATGGAGTTTGTCATGAAGAAATTGTTCTCCGTATCGCTTATAGATAAAGCTTCAGATTGGTATAAGCTTCTCGATAACTCTCATTTGCTTGATTGGCAAGAGCTTATGTCTCTCTTTTATACCAAGTTTTATCCTCTTCATGAAATTCATCGAGACAGGAATTATATCTATAACTTTAGGTCTCGTGACGGATAAAGCATCGCTCAAGCTTCGGGGAGATTGAAATCCCTAATGCTCAAATGTCCTATTCATGAGTTCCCCAAGAAAACTATACTTACAAATTTTTATGCTAGACTTTCTCGTCAGGATAAGGAGATGCTGGATGCCTCCTCTAGTGGGGTATTTCAGACGAAAAGCGTTGAAGAAATATGGGATCTCCTTGAAAGGATCCAGAAGAATACCGAAGATTGGGAAATAGATAAATGTATTGAATCCACTATAAATTATGAGCATGATTATATAGAGAGCTATGTGAAAACTTATTATTTTAATACCTTTTTCTCTAAGATTGGTCTTGATTCCCATCTGATGATTGATTTTTGTAAGGACTTTGCCTGCATATTGACTCTTCTAAGAAGAAGAAGGATCAGCATCATAAACCCTTCAAAGAATTACCTATTCATATTCATGTTGCTGACCCTCTTTTGCCTGCGGTTATATATGAAAAGCCCTATTTTCCCGTAAGAATAATGGAGCGCTCTTTTGTGACGGGCATAATGAATAAGAGTGAGAGAAGAGTTGATGAGCCTGAGGACCAGATCAAGGTCGATCCTCGAGTTGCATTGGTTAAGGATCTTGTTACTAATGATGCTTTATATGACAATATAAATTTTTGTGTTGTTGCCACTAACCTTGTCACAGCCAAGAATAAAGGCCCAATTTCAGGTACCCCAGTAGTATCTGTTAAAATAGGAGATCACAATTATTATGGGTTATGTGATTTGTGATCGAGCGCTAGTGCTATCCCGTATTCACTTTATCAAGACATCATGAGTGAGATTTCACCTTGTGAACTTGAAGAAGTTGATGTTACTATTCATCTTGCAAACAGAGCAACTATCTCTCCTATCGGAATTGTGAGAGACGTTGAAGTCTTATGCGGAAAGGTAAAATATCCTACCGACTTTTTGCTACTTGGTTTAGTAAGGGATAATTTTTGTCCTATTATTTTTGGTAGACCTTTTCTCAGAACTTGTGGAGCTATAATACATTGCAAGAAAGGTAAAGTTTCTATTGAATTCAATGGTGAGCCCTATGAATTTAACTTTTCTAAGTTCTCTAAGCAGCCTCGTGGTACTGATTTGCCTAGTAACAATAAGATTATTGAAGATATTGCTTCCATTGCTATTCCTCCTAATGATCCTTTGCAGCAATATATGGAGGACCATGAGAATGATTTTCATATGCAGTAGAGAAATGAGTTGGATGACATATTCTTGAGACAACCACCTATCCTAAAGCACAACCTTCCAGTTGAGCCTTTGGGAATTTTATCGAAACCAAAAGAAGATCCAGTGTTTGATCTTAAACCTCTTCCTGATATGCTCAAATATGCTTATTTAGATGAAAAGAAAGTATATCCTGTTATTATCAATTCTAACCTTTCAGGGTATGAAGAAGAGCGACTATTGTAAGTACTTCGCAAATATCGAGGTGCAATTGGCTATACTCCTGATGACCTTAAGGGGATTAGTCCATCTATTTGTCAACATACCATCAACCCTGTGCCTGATGCTAAACCAGTTGTTGATCATCAACGAAAGTTGAATCCGAAGATGATGGATGTTGTAAGGACTGAGATTCTCAAGCTGCTAGCCGCAAGTATTATCTACCCTATAGCTGATAGTAATTGGGTAAGCCCGATTCATTGTGTTCCAAAGAAAGGAGGAACAGCTGTGTTTCCTAATGATTAGAATGAACTAATACCTTAGAAAATTATTATTGGATATCGAATGTTTATTTATTACAGGAAGCTGAACAAGGCAATCAGGAAGGACCACTACCCGTTGTCGTTCATCGACCAAATGCTTGAAAGGTTATCCAAAAATACTCACTTTTGTTATCTTGATGGCTATTCTGGCTTCTCTCAAATTCATGTTAACACTGCTGATCAAGAGAAGACCACTTTTACTTGTCCCTATGGTACTTATGCTCACAGGCGTATGCCTTTTGGTTTATGTAATGCCCCTGCTACTTTTCAAAGGTGTATGTTGATACGTCCCAAACGTATCTATAATTTCTGCTTGTTCCATGCATGTTTTGTGTGACTTTTCCATGTTTTGCTCGAACTTTCATACACTTTTGAACCTATTTGGACTAACCTATTAACTCAGTGCACCCAGTTGCCAGTTTTGGTTTTCTTCTATTTTTGTATTTCAGGTTTTCCGGCCATTAAAAGTGCTCCAAAAATTCCGGGAAAAATATATAAAAAATCAGCGCAACAAAAGATTCCGGAAAAACCAAAGGAGCGGAGGAGGGCCACCACCAGGAGGCCAAGAGGGCCCCTGGCGCGGCCCCACCCTAGGCCGCGTCAGGAGGCCTCCTGGCTGCCTGGTGGGTCCCCTCGAAGACCCCCTTCACCTATATTTACCCCTCGGGGTGGAAACCCCTAATACGGACTCCTCTTTCGCGATCTCGCCTATGTTCCGCCGCCGCCGCCGTTTCTAGATCGGGGCTGCCTGGAGAAGCTGCTCCGGCACCCTGCCGGGAGAAGCTACCCCCTCCGGGAGACCCTCCATAGCCATGGACGCCTCCCGTATGTACCGTGATTAGTTTCCCTTGGACCATGGGTCCGTGACCAGTAGCTATGTGATCTATCTCTCCCCCTTTTGTGCTTCCACTTTCGATTCCTCGTGAGCTGCCTCACATGATTGAGGCATCTATGTAATTTCTGATGTTTCTATGCTGAGTTTGTTGGGATCTGATGGATTATGAGACTATGTTCAGATTGTGATGAGTAATATATTTGGTTCTTCTCTTTTATATTTTGTTCTTGAGTAAATTCCTGCATGTTCTCCGTTGCAGTATTTGCTTTGGCCGAGTATTTTATTTGCAACTCCAAGAGAGAGCGTTATGCTCGATTGTTGGTTCAGCCCCCTGATGTCTAGCTTGAGTGACAGAAACATGAGACTAGGGGATGTGTTGTTGCCACCAGGGAGAAAACAACGGTGCTTTTACCTGCGGGTGCAAGGATTGTTTACTTTACGCAAAGTTCTTTTAATGCAGTTGTCTGTTGCTTTGAGTTTACACTTTGGGTGGGATTCACAACTTAATACCAGCGAGATGTTCTGGATAGATATCTCAAGGTGGATGATTCGTAGTAGATGCAGATGGATTTCGGTCTACTTACCTTGGCGTACTGCCCATTGCTTTTGAGCCCTTCCTTTCTTTGCAGCATAGTTAGCATTGCGGTGCCTTCATAATCCTGTCAATTGCCCAACTGTGATTTTTTTACCTCGCTAGCACTTTTATCGTCTTTTGGGAGAGAGACATCACTAGTGAAAATCACGGGACCCTGGTCCATCTTCATATCACTGTTTACACCCTTATTACTTTCAAACTTTACCTTCAGTTCCCACTATTATTATCTCTTGCGTTGATCCTTTGTAAACAGCAAGGCCGGAGGAATTGACAACTCCTCTGTACTCATTGTGAGCAAAGTTATTTGTATCTGTGTGCAGGTCCAAGTGAGGTTAGCAACCTCGGCGCCATTGTTCACTTTACCACCTTCTTGTATCCTTCGGAGTCCTACGGGAGACAAACCTTGGTATATTTGTCAAGGGAAAACTTGCCGCTGCACTATATCTCACCCTGCACTTGGGGTAATCAATGAGGGCTTGAAGAGTATTAACACTCTCTTGCCATCAGCAAGTTTTCTGGCGCCGTTGCCGGGGACTCCAGTCTACAAGATAGGGGAGTTGCACACTATCTTTTACCTTTGCTTTTTAGTCTTTTTAGTTTACCTTTCAGTTTTTACTTTTGTGTCCTTAATAAAAAATATCAAAAACACCAGTTACCTTGTCAGTAGTTACCACTATGGCAGGTCCTTTTGCCTTTGGTGAGGCAGAAGTGCTTACCTTTACTCAAAGAGGTGGTGAAAGTTTGAAAGATGCTTGGTATAGAATTAATGATTCTCAAAAAAGAGCCACCAAGAAGCAATCCACTACTATCCTGCTTAGAAATTTTTATATTGGGATTACTTCTTGGAATAGGTTTCTTTTAGACACTGCTATCAATGGTAACTTCATAGAGGCCCCAGTTTGGGAAGCCCTTAATATTATTGAAAATCTTGTTGGAAGTCTCCCCATTGTTAGTATTAACGAGGACATTACTTTAGCTCACATTATGAGAAAACTTGAAAAGATAGAGCTAGAGATGCCAAGTATCGATAGGGTGAATGAGTTGGATCGTAAGATTCAAGGGAATTTGAATAGGCTAGATAATTCCATGCAGAAAATTGTCAAAACTTTGGAGACTATCAAAGACCTTGATGAAAAGTCTTCTAGGATAGAAAAGATTGAGGAAGTTATTGAAACTTTAGGAACTACCTTTTCCTCAATCAAAACCAAAAAGGATGAAACTCCAGCAAAGAAGGAACCTAAGTCCGTTTACGTACCCAAGGTTCCCCGAGCTAAAGCTAGCACACCTAGTGCCAAGAGAGTTGAAACGGTGAAAACTTTGGAGGAGACACCTATCTTTAACTTTAATGAAACTCCAATTGATTTCCCTCCTTTTGATTTTATTCCAAGAAGCATTTTCATTCATCATTTATGTGAGAAACTCATTAAGACTAGTTGTACTATTGAAGAGCTTTTTGATGATCATGATGATGGTTCAATAGATGCAACTTGATCTTCTGCTTTAAGCCTAGCTAATGGCTCTAAAGAAGCGCTTTCGGGAGGCATCCCGCAACGAATTTAGGTTTTTTCTTTTTTCTTTTGTTCTGTTCTTAGTGGTCTTGATGATTGTTACAACTGTAGCAACATCGTTGTATCTTTAATTTTCAAGCTTTGTGCCAAGTTTAGCCTCATACGGCAAGGGAAGTAAAAGTTGTGGCAGGCTGTCCAGAAAACAGATTCTGTCCTCGCGACTAGAAAAATCAGAGAAAAATCTTAGTTCGTCTTTTTGAGCTGAATCGTTTACAAAGCGTGCTCTATAGAATGACGAAACTTCCGTATGTTCTGAGTTTTTTGATTTGAGTTGCAGAAGTACCCCTAAAAAATTCGTTTCTATCTGCTGTTCTGTTTTTCAGAGATTCTGCCACGTTTTGTCTTTCTTCACTTTTGCAAACCTTAAGCTTGCTTTTCTTTGCAAAAACCTTTTGGAAATCTTGGGAAACAGTAGCTCTTCCTGGAAATATTTATTTGCAGTAGAGGAAAATTATTTTATTAGGGTACTAACCTCTCTAATCAGCCTACAATGAGTTATGTATGAAGTGAGTTTTCAAGTGCGCGATGGAGAATGATGAAAGAAGATTCAGGAGTGTCAAACGCTCAAGCTTGGGGATGACCATGTGCACCCCCAATAAATATTTAAGGAGACTCAAGCGTCTAAGCTTGGGGATGCCCCCGTGCATCCCCTTCTTCATCAACAATTATCAGTTCGTCTCTCGTTGCACTATATTTTTATCACTTCATGCGTTATGTGCTATTCTTGGAGCGTCTCGCTCTTAGGTTTTGTTTTTAGTTTTCTTTTGCTTTTTTTTCTGTAGTAACAATTTAGACCCCAACTTACTCTTTTGTGTGGGAGAGATTCACGCTCCGCTTGAACTAGAACTCCTCATAGGATTTGCATGCTTATTCTTTAGCTGTGAGCTGTTCTTTTTCTTTTCATAGCTGTTGTTCTATTTAGTTGTTGTGCTTTAGTTTTTCCAGAGCTTTTCTTTAGTCTTAGGTTGAACTTTCTATAGGTTGCATGTTTATATTTTTAAAGAATTTGCCTGTTGCACTGAGTTCTGTGTCTTGACTGAATGTAGGTAGTTAAAGTTGTTGTTCTCTTTGTAGTAGTAACTTGCAATAGTTTTGAGGTATTGATTAGAGTTATGTTTGAACTTATGGTGTCAAGAGCTCTTGCCTATTAGTGATAGATGTCGTATTTTGGGCAATCCGTGTGTTTTTTGAAAACCAAAAACCCCTATTGAGAACTCTAGCTACTAGATGGATCACTAACCTCTGGAGTGTTCGAATATTAGAGTACACTCACGTACCATGAATCGAGGATGCGCAAGGATAACCAAACCCCATTACACTCCTCCTCGGGTTACCTGTCTCTTTGTGAACCTCCTGATTAGATTGGGAGTTACCGATAATAAGTGCATGAGTTCTTCGGACTAATGTGAGTATTCGAAAGTTGACACTTCCACCCACCTATACTTTTTCTAGCCTCTCCTGTGCCGTGCATTGCTTTCTTCTCACTCTGAGAGTAGGCCTCCACCTTCGCCGGTACATCCAAACCCTTGGCACGATACGCTCTGTCATCATAAGCCTCCTTATATCTTCCATCAAAACAGCCACCATACCTACCTATCAAGGCATTTCCATAGCCTTTCTGAGATACATTGCCATGCAACATCCACCTTCTCATGACTTGGTCTTCATGTCATACATGCTACTTTCTTGATCGATGAACCGCATGCTAGTTGGGCCTTGCCCTAATCATTGTTACATGACGCGCTAGTATCATTGCATATCCTGCTATCATGGTAGAAGCATACATTTGCATCATGATAGTACATTTTCTTTATGTGAGTACCTTTGTAAAGTGTGAAAGATCTCCTATATTCTTGTAAAATATAGAGTATTGCCCCTAAAGTGAGTAAAATATCCCAAAGAGGACAAAATCAAAAGATCCCAAAGAGGACAAATGAGAGTTAAATAGAAAGATCCATTGAGGCCACCAAAAAAATAAAAAAAGAGAAAAAAAGAGAGAAGGGGGCATACTACTATTCCTTTTGAGAGATCCACACTAGTACTTCATCTCCTATCCCTTGTAATCCATAGAGATCATCATCATGCATATAGCTATGTGGGGACCCTTCACACTATTGAACTTGGCTTGTATATTCCAATGATGAGCCTCCTCAAACGAGCTCTAGGTCTTCTTGAGCAAGCAAGTTAGATGCACCCCCACTAGTTCCCTTGGAGAGCTTTTAGCTCACATGTGCATCCGTTGTATGGAAATCCCTACTCCTCACATCATATCTATCATATGGCCTTCTCTCGCCTATGATTTTCCTCATTGATGTGAGCCTTTCACACCTTTTTGTCTTCCTCCTCCACCTTCTTTTTGTTTCGCCTTTTAGGTGTCAACTTTCTTGCTCACGCTCATCCATTGCATGGGTGCTCAAAATATCAAAAGGGAGTGGATCAGTTTGACTTGTACCTGGCTAGTGGTCTGGGGACGAGTCCAGATAAGAATCCAAAGGAGACCAAGTGTGAAACTTTAGTAGATAGTTGTTCTCAACAACCTTATTTTTTCTCTCGTATTTCCTTATCCCTTGCTTGCACGCAAACACCATTTGGAGACATTCGAGTCACGGACAGCGAGAGCTCTTGCACCTTTTGTTCTTTTGTTGCTTTTGTCAATGCTAATATAGACTCTTGCGTGTTAAGACTTGAATTGAATTGCATGCTTTGATTGTTTTACTTAAAAGTCCTTTTATGGTTGTGTGGCATGTCACCACAGAAATTATGCTTGTTATCATTTACCTACTCGAGGACGAGCAGGAATTAAGCTTGGGGATGTTGATACGTCCCAAACGTATCTATAATTTCTTCTTGTTCCATCCATGTTTTTTGTGACTTTGCCATGTTTTTCTTGAACTTTCATACACTTTCAAACCTATTTGGACTAACCTATTAACTCAGTGCACCCAGTTGCCAGTTTCTGTTTTCTGCTGTTTTTGTATTTCAGGTTTTCCGGCCATTAAAAGTGCTCCAAAAATTCCGGAAAAAATATATAAAAAATCAGCGCAATAGAAGCTTCCGGAAACACCAAAGGAGCGGAGGAGGGCCACCACCAGGATGCCAGAAGGGCCCCTGGCGCGGCCCCACCCTAGGCCGCGCCAGGAGGCCTCATGGCTTCCTGGTGGGTCCCCTCGACGCCCCCCTTCGCCTATATTTACCCCTCGGGTGGAAACCTCTAATACGGACTCCTCTTTCGCGATCTCGCCTCTGTTCCGCCGCCGCCGCCGTTTCTAGATCGGGGCTGCTTGGAGAAGCTGCTCCGGCACCCTGCCGGGAGAAGCTACCCCCTCCGGGAGACCGTCCATAGCCATGGACGCCTCCCGTATGTACCGTGAGTAGTTTCCCTTGGACCATGGGTCCGTGACCAGTAGCTATGTGATCTATCTCTCCCCCTTTTGTGCTTCCACTTTCGAGTCCTCATGAGCTGCCTCACATGATCGAGGCATCTATGTAATTTCTGCTGTTGCTATGAGTTTGTTGGGATCTGATAGATTATGAGACTATGTTCAGATTGTGATGAGTAATATATTTGGCTCTTCTCTTTTATATTTTTTTCTTTAGTAAATTCTTGCATGTTCTCCGTTGCGGTATTTGCTTTGGCCAAGTATTTTATTTGCAACTCCAAGAGAGAGCGTTATGCTCGATTGTGGGTTCATCCCCCTGATGTCTAGCTTGAGTGACAGAAACATGAGACTAGGGATGTGCTGTTGCCACCAGGGATAAAACAACGGTTCTTGTACCTACGGGTGCAAGGATTGTTTACTTTACGCAAAGTTCTTTTAATACAGTTGTCTGTTGCTTTGAGTTTACACTTTGGGTGGGATTCGCAACTTAATACCAGCGAGATGTTCTGGATAGATATCTCAAGGTGGATGATTCGTAGTAGATGCAGATGGATTTCGGTCTACTTACCTTGGCGTATTTCCCATTGCTTTTGAGCCCTTCCTTTCTTTGCAGCATAGTTAGCATTGTGGTGCCTTCATAATCCTGTCAATTGCCCAACTATGATTTGTTTACCTTGCTAGCACTTTTATCGTCTTTTGGGAGAGAGACATCACTAGTGAAAATCACGGGACCCTGGTCCATCTTCATATCACTGTTTACACCCTTATTACTTTCAAACTTTACCTTCAGTTGCCACTATTATTATCTCTTGCGTTGATCCTTTGTAAACAGCAAGGCCGGAGGAATTGACAACTCCTCTGTACTCGTTGGGAGCAAAGTTATTTGTATCTGTGTGCAGGTCCAGGTGAGGTTAGCAACCTCGGCACCATTGTTCACTTTACCACCTTCTTGTATCCTTCGGAGTCCTACGGGAGACAAACCTTGGTATCTTTGCCAAGGGAAAACTTGTCGATGCACTATATCTCACCCTGCACTTGGGGTAATCAACGAGGGCTTGAAGAGTATTAACACTCTCTTGCCATCATATGTCTGCTATCTTTCATGGTTTTTGTGAAGAAACTGTGGAGGTATTCATGGACAATTTCTCCGTCTATGGTACCTCTTTTGACCATTGTCTCCACAACCTTAATAAAGGTTTGCAGAGATGTGAGGAGACAAATTTGGTGCTTAACTGGGAGAAGTGCCACTTTATGGCCAACGAGGGAATTGTTCTGCGCCACAAGATTTCCGAGAGGAGAATTGAGGTGGACAGGGCCAAGATCGAAGCAATTGAAAGGATGCCCTACCCAAGGGACATCAAAGGTATTCGTAGTTTTCTCGGTCATGCTGGTTTCTATAGAAGATTTATTAAAGAATTTTCTAAGACTTCGAGACCCCTCACTACTCTTCTCCAGAAGGACGTTCCTTTTTTTTATGAAGATTGTAAGGAAGCCTTCGAAGTTCTTAAGAAAGCTTTAATAACCACTCCTATAGTACAACCACCTGATTGGAATTTACCTTTTGAAATTATGTGTGATGCTAGTGATTTTGCTGTTGGAGCTGTTTTAGGGCAGAGGGTTGATAAGAAGTTGAATGTTATATATTATGCTAGCAAAACCCTTGATAGTGCTCAAAAGAATTATGCTACTACTGAGAAGGAATTCTTAGCGGTAGTATTTGCTTGTGATAAGTCTAGGCAGTATATTGTTGATTCTAAGATTATTATTCATACTGACCATGCTGCCATTAAATATCTTATGTAGAAGAAGGATGCCAAACCAAGGCTCATGCGATAGGTACTCTTTCTTCAAGAATTTGATTTGCAGATTGTCGATAGGAAAGGAGCAGACAATCCGGTGGCGGATAATCTTTCAAGGATGGAAGATATACCGCATGATCCCATTCCAGTCAACGACAATTTTCCGGATGAACAACTAGCTATTGTAAAAGTACAATCCCTCTCAGATCCTTTGCAGATTATGCTAACTTTATCGTTGCAAAGTTTTTGCCTCCAGGTCTAACATTTCAGCAAAGGAAGAAGTTCTTTCATGATTTGAGGCATTATTTTTGGGATGACCCACATCTTTTCAAAGAAGGTCCAGATGGGATCGTGAGAAGATGCATACCGGAACACGAGCAGAAGGACATTCTCAAACAATGTCACGACAGTCCATATGGAGACATCATGCTGGTGAGAGGACCGCACATAAGGTTCTTCAATCAGGTTTTTATTGGCCTACTCTCTTTAAGGATGCTAGAATTTATGTTTTGTCCTGTGATAAGTGTCAGAGAGTTGGTACTATTAGTAGAAGGAATGAGATTCCTATGCATTACTCTCCAGTGATTGAGCCTTTTGATTGCTGGGGTTTTTATTTTATGGGTCCTTTTCCTTCCTCGCTCAAGTACACTCACATTTTAGTTGTTGTTGATTATGTAACCAAGTGGGTAGAGGAAAACCCCACTGAAAGTGTTGATCACAAGACATCTTTGAAAATGCTCAAGGATGTAATTTTTTTTAGGTTTGGAGTACCCAGGTATCTCATGACTGATGGGGGTTCGCACTTTACACATGGAGCTTTTAGAAAAGCTTTAGCCAAGTACGATGTCAGTCATAGAACTGCTTCGCCGTACCACCCTCAAACTAGTGGGCAAGTTGAGCTCACCAATAGAGAGATCAAGTTGATCTTACAGAAGATAGTCAATAGAAATAGAAAAGATTGGTCGAATAAGTTAGGAGATGCTTTGTGGGCGTATAGAACTGCTTACAAAAACCCCATGGGCATGGCTCCCTATAAAATGGTCTATGGCAATGCTTGCCATTTTCCATTAGAATTAGAGCACAAAGCCTTCTGGGCTATTAGAGAGCTTAATGCTGACCCAAAATTAGCTGGTGAAAAGCGTCTCATGAACTTGACTTCTCTAGATGAGTGGAGAAGTGAAGCTTATGAAAGCGCTAAAATGTTCAACGAAAAGGTAAAGAAGTGGCACGATAGGAGGATTCTGAAACGTGAATTTAATGTTGGTGATAAAGTTTTGTTGTTTAGATCCCGTTTTAGGTTTTCTCTAGGTAAACTACTTTCCATGTGGGAAGGGCTATTTCATATTGAGGAAGTCTACCACTCAGGTGCTATCAAGATTAACAATTTTGAAGGCACCAAACCTCAAGTGGTGAATGGACAAAGACTTATGAATTACATAGAAGGAGACCCTCTCAATGTTGATGTGGATTTGGTATACACAACAACTCATGAATAACATGTTGCAACCATATTTCAGACACCAGCAGAAGCAGAATAAGGAAATGTATGTATTACAGTAAGGAAACATCGCGAAACCGCCATAAAAGTTCCAGATTACGAGTTTTTGCAAAATATAGAAAATTTGAGGCCAAAGTGGAGCCGGAGACCAGCTCCAGGCCCCATAGCGGGGCCCCACCCCTGGCCGCGCCGGGAGGCCGCATGGGCACCCAGGGGTCCGTCTCCGATTCCACTTTGACCCATTACCTTCCTTTCTATGCAGAAATTTTTGCTATATATTTGCCCGGATTGTTTCGGCAACGTATCTCGCGATTTCGTGTGTTTTCTTTTCGAGCTGTTTCTGCCAGGACTAAAAGTTGAGTAGTAGAGATGTCTTCTTGTGGCTCGAGCGGAGAGGACTTCTTGGGATGGCGTCTACGTCAAGTCCAGAAGGATCTTAATCAAGGGAAGCACGTTGATTGGGCTACCGAAGAAGAAATTTCGGCAAGACAAGCAGAGATGGAGCGCTCCGTGAGAGAGGAAGTCAAGACTATCACTGCCAAACAACAAGGAGGTCCAAGCAACCCCATCATGGTGGGATCTGTCCAACCTCAATACGATCTTTCTCTTAACCTTTCAGGGCCCTCCACTTCACTTAAAGATCAACGCGTGCTTTCCACCATCTCCGAGGCCTACCGCATTACCAACCAACTCTGTGAAGATTTACGTGTACTAAAAGTACAAGTGGAAGTCTTGGAGTTAGAGAACCAAATCCTTCGCCGTGTCATCAGTGATCTGAAGAAGCAACCACAACAGGAATGAGGAATAAATGTCCTTGGGTAATGGCATCCCCTTAGCTTGTTCCAAGCTTGGGGGAGTGCCCGGTATCTTTATCTTTATCTTTGTATTTTAGAGTGAAGTAGAGTGGTATCATGTCTAGGGAAGTTATCTTATAAAATAGGTGTTGGCATTGAGGTCTATCACTCCTTTTGGAGAGTTATGTATCCGTGAGTGTGGAGTCGTCTTTGATGGAATATTAATGAGAAGTCTATTGATCCCTTCGCTGCACTCGGTATTCTCTTCACGCAATCGACTTTATGATGATTCTTATGGGTAGTATTGACCTTATATCAGGTATGGCTTTGAAAACTTTATTTAATCTTGGCAAACATAGCTTTGGTCATAACAACAAGCATGTTTTTCTCAAAGTAGTGACATAGCCAAACCCTCTTTGTTATTATGCTTGTAGTGTTATGTTGACAAGGAAGACAACTTGATGTGCTATGCTTATTTTAATGTTTATGCTTTATATTTCTTTGCATCCAAGTCATCATCAATTGTCTGTTCTCTCAAAGCCTTTGCTAGCCAAACTTCTGTACTAAGTGGAATTCTGCTTGTGCATCCATACCCTGTAACCAGTATCTCCCATATGAGTCCACCATACCTTCCTATTCGTAGTATTCCACTACCACTCCTAAAGTATTTGTGTTATCCTTAGATGTTCAAAATCTTCTGTTTTGTGCCCCTGTTTTAGCTCATGAGGAAGTAGTAGTTAATTCATGACAAGTTTTATCCCGGGATTGCATGTCTAATCTGCAAACCCCTAATACGAGGAGGAACTGGCATGAGTGCACCCAGCTCACGAAAGATAATACAACAAACAAACCCTCCTTCACGCCTTGTTCATGAGAAATCAGAAAACTTTGGTAGTGATAAACAAAGGATATTGCGGGGATGTGATCGTCCCTATTTGGGAGCCGTTCCTCGAAACTTGTCCAATCTGAGAAGTAATTGAGTTTTCTATTAGCATTCGTTGACAAATCATGCACCTCTCAAAACTTGTTTTTCGTTCTGTTTGATTTAAGGATAGCACTTGAGTTTTCCCTGCTTGCCTTTAATAAGGCCTTTCATTTTATTTTATGTTGATTCAGTTTTTCCTAATTCATCCTTTCCCAAAGAGAACAAACACTTGGTGTTGATGAGGATTCATCCATATAATGCTGCATTAAAAAAATTCCATGCCAAGAAAAGTAAGTTGTTTGCAAAAGCATTTTCCAAGAAAACATCTTCCTTTGTGTTAGCATTCTCACTTCATGACTAATAGCTTGTTCTTTCAAAAGTTCCAAATTGTCTCATCAAAATATAAAAAGGAAGAGCAGAAGTAAAAGCTATTAGTTGTTCTTGACCAAAGGACATGTTTGCCATGATTTGATGAGTTTCCTTAGTCCTACTCTTGATTATAATTGTTATTACTCTTTCATAAGGGATTTATGAGTTGAAGATTGTTGTTGAGGATGTTTGAGTTTGGTGAACAAATCATGATGCTTCTTGTTCGTATTCTATTTATCGACACTTCACTCTCTAAACTTGTGGACAGGTTTACCGAGCTCAGTTTTCGCTTGGGGACAAGCGAGGTCTAAGCTTGGGGGAGTTGATAGGTCCAAAATGCATCACTATTTTATATCGTAATTCATCCTTATCCATTGATATATTTCACATTACGATGATGTTCTTATGTTGTTTTGGCTTATTTTACACAGTTTTCAACTTTCCGGTGCCGAAGCAGCAGACGCGGGATTCAGCAGGAAAAAGTGGACGCTGAGTTGCCGAAGAAGAATACATCCAAATTACCTGAAAATAGACAGAGGTTATTTTCCGAAGGATTAACGAAGACTCGCCGAAGAGGGGCCACAGGGGGGCCATAGGCACCCGAGGCGGCCACCTGGCGCGGCCCCACTCCTGGCCGCGCCGGGAGGGCGCCTGGAGCCCTGCGGCCACTCCCGGATCCCCCCTCTGGCCTATATACTCCTTGTTACGCGAAAAGCCTAAAAAGAGAAGATTTTACGGAGTTCCGCTGCTGCTCCGTGGCGGAAACCTACAGAGAAGATAAGGGCTCTCCGGCGGGCAGATTCCGCCGAGGAGATCACCTCTCGGAAGAGGGGATCATCGCCATCGTCATCACCATCGTCACGGGCATCATCGAGATCATCATCAACATCATCCCCAACATCAGCACCATCTCCATCACCATCCAATCTCACCTCACAAGTTTATCTTGTGTTGTAATCCGTACTATCTATCCTCTCTACTCTATTGGTGTTGATTACTACTTTGTGGTGAATGCTATTGAGTTTTGTTGGAGAAATACATTATGTCCACATTGTTTATCATATATTTATCACCTCTGATCATGATCTCTTTTATGTCTTGTGAGTAGTCACTTTAGTTCTTGAGGACATGGGAGAAGTTTAGTTGTTAGTAGTCATATGAGGTTGAAGTAATTTGTGTTTTTTGATATTTAAGTTGTGTTGTTAATTTTGTAGTGGTGTTGTGTGAGTCGAACACTCAACACTTCGCATTATTAAGGACCTAGGGGGATACATTGTGTATAAAGAATGCTTATGGTGGGTTGCCGGAGTGACAGAAACCTGAACCCCAGTTTGCACACTTTTGCACAAGGGAATAATGGATCCTTGATCTTATTGTTGTGGTTAGGCTTTGCCTTAATTTATATCTTGTATTTGCGGATACTTGCAAGATGTTTAATCATAAGAGTGCACTGATCTTAGTCTAGAAGGTGCGCTAGCATAGATCCACCAACTCAACACTTCTCGGCACAACATTTGTTATCGATACGGAGTATGGCGAAAACAAGTGACTACCTCTCCATGTGTCCTCAAGAACGATTTAGTCTTTATAAGTTTAGTTGACAGGCTTGTCCTTTGCTAAAAAGGATTGGGGCACTTGCTGCTCCTCAGCGCTATTTAATTTTCTTGCTTTTATCTTATTGTTGCTTATATCGAAAACCCCTAAAAAGTTATCTTTCAGTGCTTTTGCTCGGAGGAGGCCGAGGGGCGCCGGATCTCGCCAGATCCGGTCGCCGGCGAGGCCATGGGGCGGTGGCCGCGACGAGCTCCTGCTCTGGCCGGCCATGGCGGCCGGCGGCCTGCACGTGCTTCTACACGTTAGAGAGGGAGACCGGGTGAGGAGGAGATAGGGAAGGGCGATGCGAGGGAGAAGGCGACCTGCGGGTCAGTGGGTTGACGCCGGCGGCGGGTCTTGCCGGCCGGAGGTGCGAGGCGGCGGAGGGATCGGGCGGGGCATGGCTGCAGCACGGGAGAGATCCCAAGCGTTCTCGGCCATTTGATCCATTGATGCAACAATCCAGATCCTAGGGGCTTCTCTCCAGATCTGGCAGGAGGGACATGTGTCGGCGCCAGGTTGGGGGGCGCAGAAAATCAGGGGAGGTAGGGGCTAGGTTTTCTAAAACAGGTTGTGTAGCCCTGCTATATCTAGCAGGTGATTGCTTCGGAGGGGCTTCGGGCCACAAAATGGCCCGTTTTCGGGTCCAATTTTGGGTGGGCTAGATTCCGAAGATAAGAAGGGTATCCGGGAGGTCAGCTAACAGCTGATGTCTACGTACGCTTCTATTCTTGTAGACTATGTTGGGCCTCCAAGCGCAGAGGTTTCTAGGATAGCAGCAATTTCCCTCAAGTGGATGACCTAAGGTTTATCGAACTCAGGAAAGTAGAGGTTGAAGATGGTCTCTCTCAAGCAACCCTGCAATTAAGATAAAAGAAGTCTCTTGTGTCCCCAACACACCTAATACAACTAGGAGTTGTATAGGTGCACTAGTTCGGCGAAGAGATGGTAAAATATGGGTGATAGGTGTGACAAAGCAAGGTAATATAAATATGTAATAAAAAGTGCAGCAAGCAAACATGTGACAAAAGTGAGCACAAACGGTGTAACAATGGTGGAAACGAGGCCTAGGCTTCATCCTTTCACTAGTGGAAACTCTCAACAATATTAACATAGTCTAATCACATGATATTTCCCATAAAACATGCAATGGAGACGCACTCGGAGGTCATTCCTTTTTGGTCAAGAGAGGACGAGAGTTATGTAGGGCTAAAAGAGCACACCTCAGAGTTCGTAGTTCTCAATCTATGGATTTCCCAATGTCACCGCGGTCATCCAAAGAGAGTACGACAATCACCACAACATATCTCAAGGATAGTCAAAGACAAGCACCAAGAGACTCTCAATCTTCAATCAACACAGGAAAGAGGAAATCACTCATGAAAATATTCTTCTAACCCATGTCCAATAGACCGCTGTCACCTTGGTCTCGGGGATTATACTAGATAATATCAATTGAGTACATCAATCCAATACATAGAAGAAGGGGAAATATCATGGGATCACCCTAGATTAACATAGCCTATGATCACAACGAAGATCACATCATGGGAGAGAGAGAAGAACACATAGCTACTGGTAGAAACCTCAGCCCCGAGGGAGAACTACTCCCGCTTCATAGAGGGAGGAAGCAACGTCGATGGAGATGAATCCGGGGGCACTTCCCCGTCGAGCCAGGGTGCCAGCACAGGAATCCTGGTCCCCCGAAGCTTGTTGGTGACGGCGGAGGAGATCGGAATCGCTTCTGGAAAAAGTACTTCGATATTAGGGGTTTCCACCCCGAGGGCTAAATATAGGCGGAGGGGGAGTCGAGGGGACCCACCAGGCAGCTAGGAGGCCTCTTAGCGCGGCCTATGGTGGGGCCGCGCCAGGGACCCTCCTGGTCTCCGGGTGGTGGCCAGCCTCCGCTACCTTGGTGATTCCGGAAGCTTCCGGGTCGCTGATTTTTTTATCTGATTTTTCCGGATTTTTTGGAGCACTTTTAATGGACGGAAATCCTGAAATACAAAAGCAGCAGAAAACAGCAACTGGCAACTGGGCGTACTGGGTTAATAGATTAGTCCAAATATGCTCAAAAGTGTATGAAAGTTCAAGCAAAACATGGAAAATTCACACAAAACATGCATGGAGCAAGCAGAAATTATTGATACGTTTGGGACGTATCAACATCCCCAAGCTTAATTCCTGCTCGTCCTCGAGTAGGTAAATTATAACAAGCATAATTTCTGTGTTGACATGCCACACAACCATATAAGGACTTTTAAGTAAAGCAATCAAAGGATGCAATTCAATTCAAGTCTTAACAAGCAAGAGCCTATATTAGTATTGACACAAGCAACAAAAGAACAAAGGGTGCAAGAGCTCTCGCTGTTCGGGACTCGAATGTCTCCAAATGGTGTTTGCGTGCAAGAACGGGGGTAGGGAATACGAAATGAAAAAGTATTTTTGTCTTCAGAACTCAATCTACTAAAGTTTCACACTTGGTATTCTTTGGAATCTTATCTTGACTCGTCCCCAGACCACTAGCCAGGTACAAGTCCATTTGATCCACTTCTTTTTCGATATTTTGAGCACTCATGCAATGGATGAGCGTAAGCACGAGAGTTGACACTTAGGATGGCAAAGAGAGAATAAGGTGGAGGAGGAAGACAAAAAGGTGTGAAAGGCTCACATCAATGAGGACAATCATAGGTGAGAAGGCCAAATGATAGATATGATGTGAGGAGTAGGGATTGCCATGCAACGGATGCACATGTGAGCTAAAAGCTCTCCAAGGGAACTAGTGGGGGTGCATCCAACTTGCTTTCTCAAGAAGACCTAGAGCTCGTTTGAGGAGGCTCATCATTGGAATATACAAGCCAAGTTATGTAGTGTGAAGGTCCCCACATATCTATATGCATGTATGATGATCTCTATGGAGTACAAGGGATAGAGGATGAAGTACTAGTGTGGATATCTCAAAAGGAATAGTAGTGTGCCCCCTTCTCTCTTTTTATTTCTTTTTTTTCTGTTTTTGTATTTTTTGGTGGCCTCAATGGCTCTTTCTATTTAACTCTCATTTGTCCTCTTTGGGATCTTTTGATTTTGTCCTCTTTGGGATCTTTTCCTCACTTTAGGGGCAACACTCTATATTTTACAAGAATATAGGAGATCTTTCACACTTTACAAGGGTACTCACATAAAGAATATGTAACAATCATGATGCAAATGTATGCCTCTGCCAGGATAGCAGGATATGCAATGATACTAGCGCGTCATGTAGCAATGATTAGGGCAAGGCCCAACTAGCATGCGGCTCATCGATCAGGCAAGTAGCATGTATGACATGAAGATCAAGTAATGAGAAGGAGGATGTTGCATGGCAATGTATCTCGGAAATGCTATGGAAATGCCTTGATAGGTAGGTATGGTGGCTATTTTGAGGAAAGATATAAGGAGGTTTATGATGACAGAGTGTATCAATCAAAGGGTTTGGATGTACCGGCGAAGGTGGACGCCAACTCTCGGAGTGAGAATAAAGCAATGCACGGCACAGGAGAGGCTAGCAAATATGAGGAGGTGGAAGTGTCAACTTTCAATACTTACATTACTCCGAAGAACTCATGCACTTATTATCGGTAACTCTCAGTCTAGTAAGGAGGTTCACAAAGAGACAAGTACCCCGAGGAGGAGTGTATGGGGGTTTGGTTATCCTTGCGCATCCTCGACTCATGGTACGTGAGTGTACTCTAATATTCGACCCCTCAGAAGAGTAGTGATCCATCTAGTAGCTAGAGTTCTCAACTAGTTTTGTAGGTTTTGAAAATAAACACGGATTGCCCAAAATACGACACCTATCACTAATAGGCTAGATCTCTTGACACCAAAAGTTCAAACATTACTCACATCAATACCTCAAAACTATTGCAAGTTACTACTAAAATTAAATAGCAACCTCAATTACCTACTTTCAAGACAAGATACAACTCAATGCACCAACCAACTCTCTTAACAAGATAAACATGAAAACTAAAGAGAGTTCCAGCAAAAAACTATACAAAAGCCAAGGCTCTTGCTAAATACAAACTAAGACTAAAACTAAACATGGCAGTAGCTACGAAAAGATAAAGAACACACAACGGCAAAAAGATAGGCATGAAGAATCATGTGATGTGTTCTAGGTTTTGAAAGTGGAGCGTGTTTCTCTCCCACACAAAGTAAGATGTGATCTAACTTGTTATGAACAGAAATCAAAGCTAAAGAAAAATAAAAATAAAACCTAAGAGCGAGACGCTCCAAGCATAGCGCATAACGCATGAAGTGATAAAAATATAGTGCAACGAGGGACGAACTGATAATTGTTGATGGAGAAGGGGATGCACGGGGGCATCCCCAAGCTTAGACGCTTGAGTCTCCTTGAATAATTGTTGGGGATGCATGGGGGTATCCCCAAGCTTGAGTGCTTGACACTCCCGAATCTTCTTTCATCATCTTCCATCGCACACTTGAAAACTCCCTTCATACATAACTCATCATAAGCTGATTAGATAGGTTAGTACCCTTAATAAATAATTTTTTTTACTGGATATAAAGATATTCTTGAAGAGCTAATGTTTCTCAAGATTTCCAGAAAGTTTTTGCAAAGAAAAAGCAAGCTTAAGGTTTGCAAAAGTTAGGAGAGACAAAACGTGGCAGAATCTGTGAAAAACAGAACAACAGGTAGTAAAGAATTTTTTAGGGGTACTTCTGCAACTCGAATCAAAAAACTCAGAACAGACGCTCGAAAGTAGATTGTATGGAGCACGCTGTCAAAGAAAATTCATATCAGAAAGATGATCTGGTGATTTTAGGCTAATTTTTCCGTCCAAGGACAGAATCTGTTTTCTGGACAGCATGTCACAACTTTTGAACTTTCTTGCAATCGGAGGCTAGACTTGGCACAAAGATTGAAAATAAAGATACATTGATTTTGCTACAGTAGTAACAATCATCAAGACCACTAAAAACTGAAAGTAAAAACTCAAACTAAAGATAACAAGGGTTGTCTCCCTAGAGCTATTTCTTTATAGCCATAAAGATAGGCTTAAGATTTTAATGATGCTCTCATAGGAATAAGGAATAAGAGTTGAAGAACAAAAGAGAGCATCAAGAAGAAAATAACAAATACATTTAAGTCTAACATGCTTCCTATGCAAAGGGATCTTGTAGAGGAAAAACTCATTGAAGCATAAAGATATTAGCATAGGAAGGCAAAATAAGTGCAACTTCAAAGCCTTCAACATAGAGAGAGGGAACTTGATATTATTGAAATATCTATAAGCATGTGTTCCCTTCTCATAATAATTTCCAGTGGTTTCATGAATAAAATCAACAATATAAGTATCACATAAAGCATTCTTATCGTGATCCACAAGCATAGAAAATTTATTACTCTCTACATAAGCAAAATCCTTCTCGTTAGTAATAGTGGAAGCAAACTCAAGAAAATAGCTATCACATGAATCATTCTTATCATGATACACTTGCAAACATTTATTATTTATAGCATAAGTGTCATCACAATAATCATCATAGATAGGAGGCAAAGTATCATCAAAATAAATTTCCTCATCAAAATTTGGGGGCTAAAAAGATCATCTTCATCAAACGTAGCATCCCCAAGCTTATAGCTTTGCATATCATTAGCATCAAAAGTATTCAAAGAAGACATGCAAATAACATTACTACTATCATGAGTGTTGTGCAAATAATAAATCTCCATAGGCTTTTTGATCTCCTCCTCAAACACTTCATGTCCTAACTCAAGATAGAGCTCATAGGGCTCTCTCATAATTTTTTTGTTATTTTCCATAAAGCCTAACTAGTGAAAATAAAAACAAGAAACAAAAAGTATTAATTGCAAGATCTAAAGATATACCTTCAACGCTTACTTCCCCGGAAACGGCGCCAGAACCAGCTTGATGTCTACGCACGCTTCTATTCTTGTAGACTATGTTGGGCCTCCAAGCGTAGAGGTTTGTAGGACAGCAACAATTTCCCTCAAGTGGATGACCTAAGGTTTATCGAACTCAGGGAAGTAGAGGTTGAAGATGGTCTCTCTCAAGAAACCCTGCAATTAAGATACAAGAAGTCTCTTGTGTCCCCAACACACCTAATACAACTAGGAGTTGTATAGGTGCACTAGTTCGGTGAAGAGATGGTAAAATATGGGTGATAGGTGTGACAAAGCAAGGTAATATAAATCTGTAATAAAAAGTGCAGCAAGAAAACATGTGACAAAAGTGAGCACAAACGGTGTAACAATGGTGGAAATGAGGCCTAGGCTTCATACTTTCACTAGTGGCAACTCTCAACAACATTAACATAGTCTAAGCACATGATATTTCCCATAAAACATGCAATGGAGACGCACTCGGAGGTCATTCCTTTGTGGTCAAGAGAGGACGATAATTATGTAGGGCTACAAGACCACACCTCAGAGTTCGTAGTTCTCAATCTATGGATTTCCCAATGTCACTTTGTCCATCGAAAGAGAGTACCACAATCATCACAACATATCTCAAGGATAGTCAAAGACAAGCACCAAGAGACTTTCAATCTTCAATCAACACACAAAAGAGGAAATCACTAATGAAAATATTCTTCTAACCCATGTCCAATAGACCGCTGTCACCTTGGTCTCGAGGATTATACTAGATAAGATCAATTGAGTACATCAATCCAATACATAGAAGAAGGGGAAATATCATGGGGTCACCCTAGATTAACATAGCCTATGATCACAACGAAGATCACATCATGGGAGAGAGAGAAGAACACATAGCTACTGGTAGAAACCTCAGCCCCGAGGGAGAACTACTCCCACTTCATAGAGGGAGGAAGCAACGTCGATGGAGATGAATCCGGGGGCACTTCCCCGTCCCGGCAGGGTGCCGACACAGGAATTCTGGTCCCCCGAAGCTTGTTGGTGATGGCGGCGGAGATCGAAATCTCTTCTGGAAAAAGTATTTCGATATTGGGGGTTTCCACCCCGAGGGCTAAATATAGGCGGAGGGGGGTGTCGAGGGGACCCACCCGGCAGCCAGGAGGCCTCCTGGCGCGGCCTAGGGTGGGGCCGTGCCAGGGACCCTCCTGGTCTCCTGGTGGTGGGCCCCCTCCGTACCTTGGTGATTCCGGAAGCTTCCGGGTCGCTGATTTTTTATCTGATTTTTCCGTATTTTTTGGAGCACTTTTAATGGCCGGAAAACCTGAAATACAAAAACAGCAGAAAACAGCAACTGGCAGCTGGGTGCACTGGGTTAATAGATTAGTCCAAATATGCTCAAAAGTGTATGAAAGTTCAAGCAAAACATGGCAAAGTCACACAAAATATGCATGGATCAAACAGAAATTATAGATACATTTGGGACGTATCAACAGCACACAAGGCGTTTTAAAAAATACGCCCCTGGCAATATACCGGCTAATATTCCTGGCACTTCCGATCGTTTAGCTACCCGACGAAGTCAAAATCGCACGAAATTCGGAACACCGCCTCATAGCACCGAACTGACGTCGTCTACAACATTTCGCACAGAACTGAGATCGTCGAAACCCGCTCGATAAAATTAACCATTTATTTAATAAATGGTTTTTCGGTCCGATGGCTTTGGTTGGTCTTGTGCCGGAAGTCGCGACGGTGCTCGGGTGAAACCCGGTGTCGCAAAGGTCGTGTGCCATGGTGGAAAAGGTTCGGTCACGCATCCGATACGAGAAAGAGGGGGAGAATATTAACTGATTAATAAATTGGCGAAGCAAATACTACAAACAATTCTAACAAGCAACAAAATAAAGCAACAAACAAAATTTTTAATTAGGGTGGAATTTCTGGGCTGTTACACATAGTGAGCAGTGGGAGGAGGGAGGAAGGTGGTGGTTGGGCTGGGCTGGGCCCAGGGGGGCTCTTCCCTTGGCGTTTTTTTAGTTATCTTCTGTTTTCTTTTCCTTTTTACACTTTTTCCTTTATTGTTATATTTTATTTGTCCAACATTTTATTCTATTAAATGTTAAGCTTGTACCATAAATAGGGTTGCACTTTATTATAATGCTACAAAAAGTTTGGGCACCAAATACAATCATTTGTATTACTTAATTATGAAATGATTAAATGGGGCTATTTTGCTACTGTTTTAGTTATTTATATTATCAAAATATTTTAATAAATTGCCATTTCTATTTATTATGACATACTGGTTATTATGTATTTAATGAAATTGGTTGCATAAATTTTGGATCAACTTTATTTTCCACTTTTGTTTTTAATGCCATCCGAAGAGAATTTGAGTTTGATTTGACTCATTGACGATTTATGCATGATCAATCAAAAAGATCTGTCATTAGAAAAAGTGATTAATGTAGCATGACACTGGGGGTGTTACAAATCTCCCCCACTATGAAGAATTCTCGTCCCGAGAATTAAAAGGTAGTGTAAGGGGTAAATCTTTGGTTTCGTAATCTAACGAATCTTCTGGTTCTTGTTGCCCTTCTCGAAGAAGTTAATCCTTCTCGTTGATGTCTTCACTGATCGGCATCGGTGCATCTCGATGAGTTGTCATTTTTCCTCAAAGTTAGTCAACTGAGGTTGTCCAAGGGAATGTGGTACAAAGTATATTCCGAGTTTATACTCAGGGGAATACATCGTGAAAAACAAAAGAAGGTATGAGAAGTTTCAAGCGGATAGGCATCCATTCGATGCCGATGACGGATGCTGAAAAGGGGTTCAGAGCATCAGACATAAGCGCGACATCTGATACTGGGCTTTATATCACAAGGTAGGTGACTCGTGATTGGCATGCGAGGTCAAGCGCGAGGGATTACCTCGGAAACATGAATGTAAAGGAGAGTCAGGTTTCGGTCCTGTGGAACTGTGGCTTAGAGTGGTGGCATATTACGCGATCACGATGCAAGGATTCTCAGATAACAACTTGTCAGTTATGTCGACAACAACGTCAGCGCCAAGGGCGAGGGACGAAGAGAACCATCTTCCTTGCTCGTTAAGACGAGGCGGACCAATTGGGAAAATTCTTGTCCATCGATGGTTACCGAAAGGTTATCAACAATAGTAACGGGTTGTACTAACAGAGTAGTACACCGAAGTGTTAACGTAAGAAGGGAATTATCACTGCTTAGATAAGTGTAACACCCCGGGTGTCACACTACAGTAATCAATTTTGATTAGTGTCAAGTCACCAAGATTAGGCTTGTGATAATCACCCTTGATGGTGGCTTATTGAAATTCGACCCAATTAAAAATTCCAAAACAATGCGGCAAACAAAACTTGTCTAAAAATTGTGCAACCAATTTTGTTAATTACACAATAATCACTAGACCATGTTCAACAAACCTTGGGAATTTATTAAGCTATGGAATAAATCAAACAATTCAAATAGTAACTTAAAAGGTCCAATTTAATAATTTATTATCTAAATAAATTACTAAATGATTTTATTTAGACCCAAACTTTTTGTAGCAGCATATTAATGTGTAATAGAAATGTTGGTGCAAGTTTCAACTAATACAAAAATCAAAAAGCTATCCAAACAAATTACTAACAGAAAAAAAAAACAAAAAAAGGAAATAAAACAAAAATCCTATACTACGCCTAGGGCACAAGCCCACCTAACTGGGCAAAGGGCCCAGCCCACCTTGCCCCCTTCCCCCTAGACCTAGCCCGAGCCGGCTCCTCCCCCATCTCTCTCGATCTCGTCTCCTCCCACCCCGATCCCCTTCCTCGCGTCGTGCTTCTCCTCCTAGAGACGCGGCGGGCGCCGATTCCGGTGAGACATTTCCGCCCCGGCCGTCGGGCAGCATGCCCTGCCGCCCTCTCGTGCCTCTGCGCCTCCCATGGCCGCTAGGTCCTCCTCCTGCGGGCACAGCCGAACCCTAGCCCGCCACGGCCACTGGTGCACGCCACGGCCACGGCTGCCGGTGCGGTTCTGGCGCCTCCCGGTGCTCGTCACCAGCCCCATCCACGCCACCTCGTCGCGCTTGCTGCCCCACCCCCCCCCCCCCCCCCCGACCTCGACCGACCCCTGGTGCCACGGCCATCTCGCCGCGGCCATCTGCACCGCTGCTCCGGCACCTCCCCTCGCCCATGGCCTGCCCTGCTGCCCCTAGTGAGCTCCCCCTCCATCTCTGCCTCGCCCCGCTTCCGGTGCCGTAGCCCGCCGACCCCCTACTCTTCGTGTCGCCGCTAGCCAGTGGCCATGGCCATGGCTGTGTGCGTGTGTGAAAAGTGTGTGTGTGCGCATGGTGTCCAACCGTGGCCCCCGGCTAGCGCGTGCCCAGCCTGGGCGCCACCCCAGCGCTGGCTGTTGTTTGCTGCGGTGCTGGCTGCTGAAGCTACAGTTGTTGCGTCCTCATGGCTGCTGCTGTTGCTAGCTGCAGTTTCCTTCAGTTACTACTTCTGCTAACAACGGCTATTGAATGTACTCCTTTGGAAACAATAAAAATAGAGCAAAACGAATTAAATTGTGGGTAAAAATAATATGTGCTCATAGTAGGTGTAACCAACTCCATTTTATTCCATTGGACCAAATTCAGAAAGTGCATGGATTAAATCATATAGAAATCATAAAATACAGATTTCTATTAACAGAAAATAGGTACTCCACCATTGCTAAGTTAGAACAAGAAATATACATGCTACAGGCATTCGTCATAGCCTTAGAGGGTAAGGCATAAAAGTGCACATAAAATAGAGCAAAACATGTGTTGGAAACATCTCCATTTGAGCTATGGATCAATCGTAATTATCTAGAAAACTTTGCACATTCTAACAATCTCCGGAATTAACGTCGGACAACACTTCTCCAGCAAAGTTTTACGTAAGCAGATGAACCCTAACCTAAATACCATCCGTACCGGATTCGAGATCGCGGACAACTGATGAATGTTGATGTACGACACAGATTCATCGGAGGTGTGGAACCCCAAACCGTAGGCCCCCGAAGGAGGCCGATGGATAATTAACACCTGAATTCCTAGACTTAGTAGAATTTCAGAAGAATCCCAAAATAAGGCAATGACCTATGGACCCCACATTGAACCTGTTGACCGGTCAACCTTGACAGGTCAACTGTTGACTATGCCCCACTGGCCCCACATGTCATTGACTGTGTCTGGCTCAGTCTGGGTATAAAAGTATTTATCCATTTATTTTTGAATTAATGTAAATTCAGAAACTGCTTTTAAATGATTTAAACTATAGAAATTAATATCTTTTAAAACGTAAGTCAGATGAATATAATTTATATATCAAAGTTGATCAGAAAAATACAATGAATACGGATACATCACCCGTATGTCCACCACCCCCTCTAACATACCGAACGTGGAACACTTCCCCCTCCGGTGAACCTGGTCGGTAATTCCCGGTACCGGTAAAACTTTCCGGATGAAAATGTTCTGAACATGAAAGTTGTTCAGAATGGATCAACTAGCACGGATACACTATCCACATGTATGTCAGATGTCTCTAACACTGCAGACATGGAACCTTCCCCCTCCGGATCATCGGTCCGGTAATCAACCGGTACTGATGAGACATCCCCGGGTAAATTCCCGCTCCGCCTAAAAATACTTAACACTGCGTTAGAACATCGTGTACAACGTATTGCCATGTCTTTCATTTGTATTGTTATTATTTCCATGTATTTATTGTTTCTCCCCCCTTTATTCTCCGATAGACCCGGACGCTTTCGTCGACTACACCGTTGCCGAGTACGACTACTTCGTCGACGACCGTACTGCTACTACCGAGCTTCCAGGCAAGCAGAGCCATTCTCTTCCCCAAATATCGCCTATCTTTCCGTACATTTCTTGCACTAGGCATTGTTACTGCTGCTTCTATCTTACAATCATATTCAATTGCATAGCCTGTTTTTGTCGCCCCTTGATGTACCTTCCTTTATCCTATGCTGCCTTATAAATATATAAAATATTCAGCAGTAAACCCAGCGCATTGTTAGCTAGGTTTAGAATAGCGGGCTGTGATCACTCTGGTGAGTGAACGCGGATTACAAAATATTATAACTGCAACAGGTACGGATCAATGCAGACGCCCTAGGGAACCTACAACGGCGAGACTCTGTCGAGTCGCTTCGAGTTTGACTTACGAGTGGACGGACTCATATTTCACTCTCGTCGGCTCAATAGCGTAGCATCACTGGGATGATATGAGGGTATTTCTCTTTAGTTCATTCCGCTGGTGTCTCGGCACCACCGGGGTGATACAAGAAATATTCCTCTTTATTTCATTCCGCTGATGTCTCGATCGAACCTCTTCAAGTGTACCATCGAGGGTGATTCCTCCTGGTTTCACTTGATGGTAGGCAGTCGATTCAACTGGTGTCCTTACAGTTAAGGAGTCGGGTGACCCAACGGTGCCCGCGCAGGGTATCTTAGTGGAACGACATGTCAGGTGTATTCCACCGGTGTGCGGCGGGCCTGGTACTGTTCGTGGCCGAAGGATTTCCTATTGTACGAAATTCGAGCTCTTCGGAGCAAACGCGAGACAAGGTAAGGAGACGGTTCACCTTGGTGGTAACCGCACGAGTTGGTGGGACGTTAGGGCAGGCACCGACGTTACTGGTGGTCCTGACTGCTGTCGTTGTCCGTGACTCATTCAATAAGGGGCAACGATAACGGTTGTCTCCACAGAAAATTAATAAAATGCTTAACGGGTTCAGCGAATGACTTGAGTAGCCTTTTGGCTTGTACGCACTACCTATGCGTGGGATTACGCGTATGGGCGCCTCCGCAATGTAGCCTCGTTTGAAAGCTCTGAAAGACGTCCAGTTCAGCATTGCGGCAGGGACGGATCGCGCTGCGGCGTTGGAATTCACCCTCCTCGCAACGACCCGGAGAGAGAGGGGTGATAGGCCCATGACCCCCTTTCCCTTAGGGTTGTAGACCGGTGGAGACCTCTCTGATGAGCCGTAGGATGGACTGTGTTGTGTCGGATAGCCTCGGTGGGGTGCTCCCTAACCAGGTGTACGCCACCCTGGAGATCCGAGCGTGTAGTGTCACACTAGTGCACCCCTGCAGGGAAGATTAATCTATTCGGATAGCCGTGTCCACGGTAACAGGACGCTTTATGCTGAAGCCAGATCCTACCACTACAAACTACTACTATTAAACTGTTGGTTCCGGGTTTTCTCCCTCGCGGGGATGTCGAGGGAGGGAACTCGGAGGCATTATTAATTATGATTACAACTTATTATTATACAATGCTGCAGCAACTTCTGCTGCATTGTTACTTTCACTACTGTTATATTAAACTGTTGGCTGATTCTTACCTCATCCTGCAAGACTCGTCGGAAGATGCTAGTCTTCGATAGGCCTAGCTTCTTATCCTTATTCTGATTTCTAACTTGCAGCCCACTATATATAGCCTCCCCTTTCCATTTGATATATGCATAAATGCTTAGTAGCGGACGTAAGACTCGCGGGTATGCTAGATACTCACCCTTGCTTTATTTCCCCCTTTTTGTTTTTCCTGATCGGCCGCTGCAGTCGCCGTTGGAGCCCAGGAGAAGGAGATCCCCGATGCCGACCACCGCAACGTGAAGATCCCGATGCCTTCTACGACTTCGAGTTCCCCTTTGACCAGGAGTAGTTTGGAGGTTCCCAGGCAGGAGGCCTCGCCTTTTCGATCGTTTGTTTTTGTGCTAGCCTTCTTAAGGCAACCTTGTATTCTTGTGTCTGTACTCAGATACTATTGCTTCCGCTGACTTTGTGCTCTCGAGCTATTGTATTCGAGCCCTTGTGGCCCCTGGCTTGTATTAAACAGCTTGTATTATTTTATTTGTAGAGTGGTGTTGTGATATCACACCGTGAGTCCCTGATCTCGATCGTGTACCTTGCCTGTATGATTATTGTACACGGTCCGATTTTGGGGGCGTCACAATAAGTCATACCACAAGAAAGGTTAAACAGACCAATGGAAAGGAAAATGTGATTATCAAATTAAACAGACCAATGGAAAGGAAAATGTGATTATACACCAGTACTAGGTGTATATCCTTCCCAAGCAAGGGCAACGATTTTACCAAGGACAACTCAAATTATCGAGGGGGAAAGGATGGAATTTCTCACCATGAATTCAATTAACACATGGGAGCAGCCAAGATGTCGATGATGATCACGACTCGTCATGTCGAAAGGTTTCAATAAAATACAATCGAACAGCAGAAGCGAGGAATACAAGTTCAAAAGAAGAAGGTTGACGACACGGAGTAGAAGATACCATTAGCCGGTGGCATATTGTATCAGGGGAAATTCATCAAGGACTTAGGACACAAGGGAACGGCTGGTGGTAATCCACCAAAAGGTCAGGTGGGGTACAGAGAGTCTTGTATGAGTATCGATACTCAACCATAAGAATAAAGAACGCAAAGACATCAGAGATAGAAGCATATGAATAGTTTGATGATTGAATTCAAAAGAAATATGATTTCTGGAATGAGGGATTGGAAGCAGAAGCTCCGATCGAAAGATGAGTAAGGTGAATGGAACTGAAGGACAATCAATCAAGGTCTGATTTACTGATATCCAGATCATGTCCGGAATGGCGTCTGAGCCGAAAGAATGAATTCACATGGATCAATTGATGATTGCGTGCACTAGCACACATGATGATTCAATAAGATCAAAATGGCAATGAAAGGGATAAGAATCTCCAAAGCAGTAGGCTGCAGAGGATTCTCGAAAGATCATATGGTTTTTCAAAATATTTTTGGAATCACATTGTCAACTAGGGATGAACGGATCCTCAGAAAGTATGAGGATTTATTCGTAAGTGAATTCATGTGAATAGGTGCTTCATCACAGGGGATTTTTGGGTATTTTTGGGTATCTTGTAATAACAAGAGCCACTGGGATTGAATGGACGAACGGAAGGTATATGTAATTATCCATACAGAATTATCAGTGCAGGGGATTGCAAAGGCAATGAACACATAGGGTTTCAATAGTTTAACGGAGAGTATCTGCGGAATGTTCTGGCGAAGTAAACGATCATCTAGAATGCATGGCTCTCCAGAAGGAAGGAGGTGCGAGAACCTAAAGTCAGAGTTAGTAAGACTTTTACCCGAATAGATAAGAGGTTAGAGTTCCAGAGTAATGGTGCGAAGAAAAAGATCCTAATACCATAGATATCACAACTGGGTGGTATTGATGTGGGCCTGTAAGCCACACAACAAGTTAGTAAAAATAGTTTTTGTTTGTCTAGACTGGACTTCGACCAAGGAGTTGCAAGGGGGTTACCTACAGGAAGTCGGCTCTAATACCAACTCGAGACGCTCCCAATATCAAGTCGTGTACAGTAATCATACACACAGGGTACACGACCGAGATCAGGGTGACACGGTAAAATATCATAGCACAACACTAGACACAAATAAGATAAAACTTTAAGTTACAAGCTAGGGATCATGAGGATCCGAATACATAAGTTATACAAACCATAATATCTGAGTACAAACATAATTAGTCAAGTTTTTCCTTAAGAAGGCTAGCACAAACAACATCATATCGAAAAGGCAAGGCCTCCTGCCTGGGAACCTCCGAGCTATTCCTGGTCAACGGGGAACTCGACGTCGTAGTAGGAACCTCATGGGTACTCTTTCTCCTGGGCGCCAGCTTCTGGTTGCAGCAATCCGGGTATATAAAACAAAGATATGAAAGCAAGAGGGAGGTGAGTATCTAGCATACCCGCGAGTCTTACGTCCGGCTACTAAGCATTTATGAATTGGTATCAAATGGAAAGGGGAGGCTATATAGTGGACTGAATTGTAGAAAACTAGAATAAGGATAAGAAGATAGGCCTATCGAAGACTAGCATCTTCACGCGATTCTTGTAGCATAAGAAGAGAATAGCGAACAGTTATATATAAAGCATAAAGTAACAATGCAGCAGAAGTTGCTGCAACATTGTATAATAGTAAGTTGTAATAACTATCAATGCCTTAGAGATCCCTTCCTCGACTTCCCTGCGAGGAATAAAACCCGGAACCAACAGTTTAGTAATGTAGTAGTTTGTAATAGTAGGATCTGGCTTCAGCATAAAGTGTCCTGTTACCGTGGACACGGCTATTCGAATAGATTAATCTTACCTGCATGGGTGCACTTATGTTACGCTACAACGCACGGATCTCCAGGGTGACGTACACCTTGTTAGGGAATGACCCACCGAGGCTATCCGACACACCGTAGCCCATCCTTCAAACTCAACAGAGAGGCCATCCGCCGGTCTAAATCCTAAGTACGCAAGGCTTTGGACCCTAACCCTGACGTACTCCTGCATGGTGCATGACTGGCCAGTGAAGAAAAAGCAAATACCACCGCTCGAGCGAAAAAGACACACCACTTCCCGACAATCAGCCCATGGCACTGCTGACGTCTCAAGAGTTCTCAACGATACTACGATGCAGGGGAGCCCATAACTCATTATCCCACGTGTAGGCAGCACGTATAAGACAAAAGGCTACTCACTTTATCCACCGAACCATTAGTCATTCTATTATCTCGCGGACAACCGTTATCGTTGCCCGACTAGTTCACACAACGGACTACGAACACCAGTCAGGGCCACCAGTACATCGGGGCCTGCCCTGTCGTCCCGTCAAAGCACGCGGTTACCAACAAGGTGATTGGTCTCCTTACCTTATCTCGCGTGTGCTCCTAGAGAAGCCCGACTTTTGTGGTTAGGTATTTCACGGCCAACAAGCAAGGACCAGGCCCACGATGGTATCCTCCTGTCCTGCCATCCCGATACAATACCTCTCACGGGCACCGTTGGGTCACCCGACTACTTACCTTTAAGGACACCAATTGATTCAGGTGCCTACCATCAAGTTAAACCAGGAGGAATCACCCTCGATGGTACACTTGAAGTGGTTCGACAGAGACATCAGCGGGAATGAACTAAAGAAGAATATCGTTGTATCATCCTAGTGATGCTACGCTACCGAGCTGGCGACGAGAGTGAAGTACGAGTCCATCCACTCGTAAGTCAAACCTGAAGCGACTCGGTAGAGTCTCGCCTTTGTAGGTTCCCTTGGGCGTCTGCTTTGTACCGTACCTGTTGCAGTTATAATAAATTATATCCGCGTTCACTCCCTAGAACGATCACGGCCCGCTATCTAATCCTAGTTGACTAACAATGCGCAGGGCCAACTGTTGAATATTATATTTATATAGGCAGCATAGGATAAAGGTAGGGACATCAAGGGGCGACAAAAATAGGCTATGCAACAGAATAGGACTTAACGTAATAGTAGCAGCAGCAATGCCTAGTGCAAGAAATGTACGGAAAAGATAGGCGATATCTGGGAAGGAGAATGGCTCTGCTTCCCTGGAAGCTCGATAGTACGGGTACGGTCATCGACGTAGTCGTACTCAGCAGGGGTGTAGTCGGCGGTAGTCTCGGGGTCTCCCGGAGAATAAGGGGGAGAAACAATAATTATAAAGCAATGATATGCAAACAAATGCATGGTATGATAGATGCAATGCTAACGATGTTCTAACGTAGTACAAAGTGTTTTTTCAAAGTGGGAATTCATCCGGGGATGAACTGCCAGCTCGAGGTGATTATCGGCAAAGGAACCGGAGGGGGAACATCTGGTGTTCGGTATGTTAGAGGGGTATGGTGGGCATGCAGATAGCTTATTCTTTTTTGTTGTATTTTCCTGAGCAACTTTGATATATAAATTATTTCCATCGGAGTTACGGTTTAAAAGATATTCAATTTCAAAGTTTATTCATATTTAATCATTTACTGGATTTATTTTATTAAACAATTCAACATTATCCAGAACAGTGTCAGTTGACTGATCAAACCTGACCACTGGTCAGCCTCTAGATATTGATAAAATCACTTAGCTTAATTAAACAGTACATGGGCCCACATGTCATTCACAGGTTTATTTATAAAATCAATTTATTAAATCTCTCTTCAAGTGGGGCCAAGCTGTCAGAGAGACATGTTTTAATTAACCAATTTATTAGCTTAAAAAGGTTGGGCCCCTTGTAAGTCTCAGTAAGATTATTTCCATTTGGATTAAAGCAACAGTTTAATTAAAAGGGGCAAGGCCCACTTTCATAGGCTCATGGGATAACTAACACGGGGGTTTAGGCCTGACTGATCTGCCACGTCGGCAGTCGCCGGAGTGACGTGATACGTCCAAAGTGTATCCATAATTTCTGCTTGCTCCATGCCTCTTTTGTGTGATATTGCTATGATATTGATGAACTTCCACACACTTTTGATCATATTTGGACTAACCTATTAACTCAGTGCACCCCAGTACCATTTCCTGTTTTCTGCTATTTTTCTATTTCAGGTTTCCCCCATATTAAAAGTGCTCCAAAAATTCGGGAAAAATCCAATAAAAAATCAGCGATACAGAAGCTTCGGGAATCACCAAGGGGGGCCAGAGGGGACCCACCAGGGCCCCAGGCGCCCTCCTGGCGCGCCCTAGGGTGGGGCCGCGTCAGCGGGCCGCCTGGATCCCTGGTGGCCTCCCTGGCTGCCCCCCTTCGCCTATTTATTCCTCGTGACGTGAAACCCCCGTGACGGGAACCCTTTTTCGCGATCTCTCCTCTGTTCCGCCGCCCCCGCGCTTCCAAGATCGGGAGCACCAGTAGACCTCTTCCCGGTACCCTGCCGGAGGGAGGAACCACCTCCGGGAGCTTCTCCACCACCATGGATGCTTCCCGGATGAACCGTGAGTAGTCCACCTTGGACCATGGGTCTATGATCAGTAGCTATGTGATGTTCTCCTCCCCTCTTTGTTTTTCATGTATTAGACCTCGTGAGCTCCCCTACATGATTGAGGCACATATGTAATCTTGCTGCTGTTGCTATGCTGAGTTTGCTGGGATCCGATGGATTATGAGACTATGTTCAGATTGTGTTTGAGTAATATATTTGATTCTCCTCTTTTATATTTATGTTCTAGAGTAATTCTTGCATGTTCTCCGTTGTTGTTTATTGCTTTGGCCATGTAGTAGGTAGTGACTCCAAGAGGGAGCGTTATGCATGATTGTGGGTTCATGCCCCCTGATGACTAGCTTGAGTGACAGAAACATGAGTCTAGGGGATGTGTTGTTGCCACAAGGGGGAAAACAACGGTGCTTGTAATTGCGAGTGCAAGGATCGTTTAGTTTACGCAAAGTTATTTAATGCAGTTATATGTTGCTTTGAGTTTACACTTTGGGTGGGATTCGCAACTTAATACCAGCGAGATGTTCTGGATAGATATCTCAAGGTGGATGATTAGTAGGTAGATGCATATGGATTTCGGTCTACTTGTCTTGGCGTAGCGCCCATGCTTTTGAGCCTCTTCCTTTCTTTATAGAATAGTTAGCATTGGTTTGCGCACATAATCCTGTCAATTGCCCAGCTGTATTTTTTTTACCTCGCATGGCTATTTTATCGTCTTTTGGGAGAGAGACATAACTAGTGAACATCATAGGACCCCAGTCCATATTTCCAATACTGTTTACACCCGCTATCAATTTACTGCTTTATTTACTTTTCCGTTGCTATCACTATCATTATTATCACGTGCGTTTTATCCTTTGTAAACAACAAGGCCGGAGGAATTGACAACTCCTCTGTACTCATTGGGAAGCAAAGTTATTTGTTGTGTGTGCAGGTCCAGGTGAAGTTAGCAACCTCGGTTGTAAACGGTGCCATTGCTCACTTCACCACCTGTTTGTATCTGTTGGAGTCCTACTGGTTCGATACTCAACCTTAGCATCTTCGCTAAGGGAAATTTGTTGTTGTCTACATCTCAACCTTCCACTTTGGGTAACCAACGAGGGGCGTTAAATCGTACGATCAAAAGCAATTTCTGGCGCCGTTGCCGGGGACTGCACTCTTCAAGATAGGGGAGTTGCACACTATCTTTTATCTTTGCTTTTTAGTCTTGTTAGTTTACTTTTCAGTTTTTGTTTTATTTTCCTTTATCAAAAATAAAAAAAATAGTTCTCTTGCTTGCTGCTACTATGGGTTCCTCCGAGAACACCAAGGTTTGTGACTTCACTAGTCACAACAACAGTGACTTTATCTGCACTCCTATTTCTACACCTGCTACTTCAGCACCTTCTTATGAGATTAAACCTTCTTTGCTGAACCTTGTTATGAAAGATCAATTCTCGGGTGCTGGAGATGATGCTGCTTTGCACTTAAATAATTTTATTGAGCTCTGTGATATGCAAAAGTACAAAGAAATAGATGGTGATATTGTTAAGCTTAAGCTTTTTCCTTTCTCCTTGAGAGAAGGAGCTAAAATCTGGTTTCAATCCTTGCCTAAGAATAGCATAGATTCTTGGGACAAGTGCAAGGATGCTTTTATTGGGAAGTACTACCCCCCTGCTAAGATTATCCAATTGAGGAGCTATATTATGAATTTCAAGCAATTGGATAATGAACACATTGCCCAAACTTGGGAATGCATGAAATCTCTTGTTATGAATTGCCCTACGCATGGTTTGACTACTTGGATGGTTATCCAAATATTTTTATGCGGGCTTGAATTTTACCTCGTGGAACTTGTTAGATTTGGCCGCGGGAGGAACCTTTATTTCAACTACACTTGGTGCTGCCACAAAACTTCTCGATGAGATGATGACCAACTATTCCCAATGGCACACCGAAAGAGCTCCAACAGGTAGGAAGGTAAACTCTATCGAGGAGGTCACCTCCCTAAATGAAAAAGTTGACTTGATTATGTCTCTAATTACCAAGCAATCTCCAATTGATCCTCATGATGTTCCTTTAAATTATTTGATTGCTCAAGATCAGGTAGATGTGAACTTTATCTCTAGAAACAACTTCAATAACAATGCGCATAGGAGTAATTTTGGTAGCAATCCTAGACCGTTCCCCTCCAACAACTATGGGAACAACAACACTTGTCCTAGCACCAGAAACTCTACCCCTAGTTATGAGAAACTTTTGGAAATAGAGAAGACCACTAAGCACTAAATGCACACCCAGTATGAACAAAATAGGACCTTCTCTAGACAATTAGATGAGCATACTTCTATTTTGCAAGACATTGGTAGACAACTAGAAAGTATGAACACTGAGATCTCTAACCTTCAGACTAGTCTCACCACCATAGAAACCCAAGTTTCCAATATGTCTCACACACAGGCTACTTTGATAAACCAAATGGCAGCTAAACCTGAAGTGGTTTCGAGCATAAAGGAGGAAGAAGATAGAATTAAGAGCCTTCCTACACATCATACCATTTCTACTATCCAAGTGGTTGAGGATATCCAAACTCTTAGCACCCAATGCACCCCTAGTACCATAGGACCTATTAATGTTGATGCTATGACCTCAACCGTAGAAGAAGAAATTCCTATGACTATAGAAGCTACCAAACAAGTGATCCTAAAGGACACCACTACCACTTTACTTGATAGTAGTGACCTTGATTTTGATAATTTCACCCTTTCTGAAGTTATTCGTTTCGTTCACAAGATGTCTAGAGACCCCCACACTAGCACACTTAATCTTGCCTTCACGGAGCATATCACTAATGCTCTCAATAAATCTAGGGAGGAGAAGCTTAGGGTAGAAGACTCCATACCTAGAAAGCTGGAAGATGTTGGGATCTTATGATTAAAATTAAGTTGAATAACTTTTCTTGCCATGCTTTATTTGATGTTGGAGCTAGTACCTCCGTTATGCCCAAAAGAATGTATGATATATTTGAATTAAAACCTTTGGATCCTTGTTCTTTTGGTGTTCGTCTTGTCGACTCTTCCGTAAAGAAACCTTTGGGGAAGATCGATTATGTTCATATCATTGTCAATGACAATTATGTTCCCGTTGATTTTACTATTATGGACATTGAATGTGAACCTTCTTGTCCAATTATTTTGGGACGTCTTTTTCTTCGCACCGTGGGTGCTGTTATTGATATGAAAGAAGGGATTATAAAATTCCAATTCCCTCTCAAGAAAGGGATGGAAGACTTCCCTAGAAAAAATATTAAATTGCCTTTTGAGTGCGTCACACGGGCTAGTTATTTTCTTGAAAAAACTTGATCTATTTGCATTAAGCCTGGCTAATGGCTTTAAAGAAGCGCTTTCGGGAGGCAGCCCGCAACGAATTTAGTATTTCCTTTTTATTTTTCTTCTGTTTTTAGCGGTCTTGATGATTGTTACTACTTTAGAAACATCATTGTATCTTTACTTTTCAATCTTTGTGCCATTTATAGCCTCATATGACAAGGGAAGTGAAAGTTGTGACATGCTGTCCAGAAAACAGATTATGTCCTCGTGACTAGAAAAATCACAGAAAAATCCCAGTTCATCTTTTGAGCTGAAATTTTTACACATAATGCTATATACAATTACAGAACTTTCGTATGTTCTGTGTTTTTTTATTTGAGTTGCACAAGTATCCCTAAAAAATTATTTACTACCTGCTGGTCTGTTTTTCACAGATTCTGTCCTGTTTTGCCTTTCCTTCATTTTGCGAACCTTAATCTTGATTTTTCTTTGCAAAAACATTTTGGAAATCTTGATAAACAGTATATCTTCAAGAATATCTTTGTTTCCAGTAGAGAAAAAAATGTTTTATTATGGGTACTAACCTCGCTAATCAGATTATGATGAGTTATGTATGAAGGGAGTTTTCAAGTGTGCGAGGGAAGATGATGAAAGAAGATTCAGGAGTGTCAAGTGCTCATGATTTGGGATGCCCCCATGCATCCCCTTCTCCATCAACAATTATCAGTTCGTCTCTCGTCTCACTATATTTCTATCACTTCATGCGTTATGTGCTATTCTTGGAGCGTCCCGCTCTTAGGTTTTATTTTTAGTTTTCTTTAGCTTTGCTTGCTGTTCATAACAAGTTAGAACCCAGCTTTCTTTGTGTGGGAGAGAAACACGCTCCACTTTAAAAATCTAGAACACAACATAGGATTCTTTTTCATGCTTATCTTTGTTGTGTGTGTTCTTTATTTTTTTCATAGCTACTGTCATGTTTAGCTCTTACTTTTCATGCTTATCTTTTTAAATATCTTTTGTTTAGTTTGTTGCTAGAACTCTCTTGAGTTTTCATGTTTATCTTGTTGATAGAGTTTGCCTGTTGCACTGAGTTTTGTGTCTTGACTTGACGCAGGTAATTGAGGTTGCTATTCTTTTCTAGTACTAACTTGCAATAGTTTTGAGGTATAGTTTCGAGTAATGTTTGGATTTTTGGTGTCAAGAGCGTTAGCCTATTACTGATAGCTGTCGTATTTTGGGAAATCCGTGTTTATTTTCAAAACTTTCAAAATTAGTTGAGAACTTTAGCTACTAGATGGATCACTACTCTTCTGAGGGGTCGAATATTAGAGTACACTCATGTACCATGAGTCGAGGATGCGCAAGGATAACCAAACCCCCATACACTCCTCCTCGGGGTACTTGTCTCCTTTTGAAACCTCCTTATTAGATTGATAGTTACCGATAATAAGTGCATGAGTTCTTCGGACTAATGTGAGTATTCGAAAGTTGACACTTCCACCTTCCCATATTTTTCTAGCCTCTCATGTGCCGTGCATTGCTTTCTTCTCACTCCGAGAGTTGGCATCCACCTTCGCCGGTACATCCGAACCCTTGGCACGATACTCTCTTTCATCATAAACCTCCTTATATCCTTCCTCAAAACATCCACCATACCTACCTACCAAGGAATTTCCATAGCCTTTCCGAGATATATTGCCATGCAGCATCCACCTTCTCATGACTTGATCGTCATGTCATATATGCTAATTTCTTGATCGATGAGCGGCATGCTAGTTGGGCCTTGCCCTAATCATTGCTACATGACGCGCTAGTATCATTGCATATCCTGCTACACTGGCAGAGGCATACATTTGCATACATCATGATAGTTACATCTTCTTTATGATTTGAGTACTTTTGTAAAGTGTGAAAGATCTTCTGTACTTTTTGTAATATATAGAGTGTTGCCCCTAAAGTGAGGAAAATATCCCAAAGTGGACAAATTAAAAGATCCCAAAGAGGAAAAATGAGAGAATTAGAAAGAGCCATTGAGGCCACCAAAAAAATACAAAAAAATAGAAAAAAGAGAAAAAGAAATAAAAAGAGAGAAGGGGGCACACTACAATTCCTTTTGAGAGATCCACACTCATACCCCCTCTTATATCTTGTACTCCATAGAGATTATCATTTATGCATTTAGCTATGTGGGGACCTTCACACTATAGAACTTGGCTTGTATATTCCAATGATGAGCCTCCTCAAATGAGCTCTAGATCTTCTTGAGCAAGCAAGTTGGATGCATCCCCACTAGTTCCATTGGAGAGCTTTTAGCTCATGTGTGCATCCGTTGCATGGCAATCCCTACTCGTCACATCATATCTATCATTTGGCTTTCTCTCGCCTATGATTGTCTTCATTGAGGTGAGCCTTTCACACTTTTTGTCTTCCTCCTCCACTATATTCTCTCTTTGTCATCCTAAGTGTCAACTTTCTTGCCTACGCTCATCCATTGCATGAGTGCTCAAAATGTCGAAAAGGAGTGGATCATTTTGACTTGTACCTGGCTAGTGGTCTGGGGATGAGTCAAGATAAGATTCCAAAGAAGACCAAGTGTAAAACTTTAGTAGATTGAGTTCTCAACACAAAAATACTTTTTCTCGTATATCCATATCCCCTTTCTTGCATGCAAACACCATTTGGAGACATTCGACTCACGGACAGCGAGAGATCTTGCACCTTTATGTTCTTATGTTACTTTTTTCAATGCTAAATATAGACTCTTGCCTGTTATGACTTGAATTGAATTACATGCCTTGATTGCTTTACCTAAAAGTTCTCATATGGTTGTTAGCATGTCACCACAGAAATTATGCTTTTCTCATTTACCTACTCGAGGACGAGCAGGAATTAAGCTTGGGGATGTTGATACGTCCAAAACGTATCTATAATTTCTGCTTGCTCCATGCCTCTTTTGTGTGATATTGCTATGATATTGATGAACTTCCATACACTTTTGATCATATTTCGACTAACCTATTAACTCAGTGCACCCCAGTGCCAGTTCCTGTTTTCTGTTGTTTTTCTATTTCGGGTTTCCCCCATATTAAAAGTGCTCCCAAAATTCGGGAAAAATCCAATAAAAAATCAGCGATACAGAAGCTTCGGGAATCACCGAAGGGGGGCCAGAGGGGACCACAAGGGCCCCAGGCGCCCTCCCGGCGCGCCCTAGGGTGGGGCCGCGCCAGGGGGCCGCCTGGACCCCTGGTCGCCCCCCTGGCTGCCCCCCTTCGCCTATTTATTCCTCGGGACGTGAAACCCTCGTGGCGGGAAACCTTTTTCGCGATCTCTCCTCTGTTCCGCCGCCGCCGCGCTTCCAAGATCGGGAGCACCAGAAGACCTCTTCCCGGCATGGATGCTTCTCCAACACCATGGATGCTTCCCGGATGAACCGTGAGTAGTCCACCTTGGACCATGGGTCTATCATCAGTATCTATGTGATGTTCTCCTCCCCTCTTTGTTCTTCATGGATTAGACCTCGTGAGCTGCCCTATATGATCGAGGCACATATGTAATCTTTCTGTTGTTGCTATGCTGAGTTTGCTGGGATCCGATGGATTATGAGACTATGTTCAGATTGTGTTTGAGTAATATATTTGATTCTCCTCTTTTATATTTATGTTCTAGAGTAATTCTTGCATGTTCTCCGTTGTTGTTTATTGCTTTGGCCAAGTAGTAGGTAGTGACTCCAAGAAGGAGAGTTATGCATGATTGTGGGTTCATGCCCCCTGATAACTAGCTTGAGTGACAGAAACATGAGTCTAGAGGATGTGATGTTGCCACAAGGGGGGAAAATACGATGCTTGTACTTGCGGCTGCAAGGATTGTTGACTTTACGCAAAGTTCTTTAATGCAGTTGTCTGTTGCTTTGAGTTTACACTTTGGGTGGGATTCGCAACTTAATACCAGCGAGATGTTCTGGATAGATATCTCAAGGTGGATGATTAGTAGGTAGATGCAGATGGATTTCGGTCTACCTGTCTTGGCGTACCGCCCATGCTTTTGAGCCTCTTCCTTTCTTTATAGTATAGTTAGCATTGGTTTGCGCACATAATCCTGTTAATTGCCCAGCTGTAATTTGTTTACCTTGCATGGTTATTTTATCGTCCATTGGGAGAGAGACATCACTAGTGAACATCATAGGACCCCGTTCCATATTTCCAATACTGTTTACACCCGCTATCAATTTACTGCTTTATTTAATTTTCCGTTGCTATCACTATCATTATTATCACGTGCGTTTTATCCTTTGTAAACAACAAGGCCGGAGGAATTGACAAATCCTGTGTACTCGTTGGGAAGCAAATTTATTTGTTGTGTGTGCAGGTCCAGGTGAAGTTAGAAACCTCGGTTGTAAACGGCGCCATTGTTCACTTCACCACCTTCTTGTATCTGTTGGAGTCCGACTGGTTCGATACTCAAGATTAGCATCTTCGCTAAGGGAAATTTGCTGCTGTCTACATCTCAACCTTCCACTTTGGGTAACGAACGAGGGGGCGTTAAATCGTACCATCATGACGCCAGTGAGGTCGTGCCCATGGCGGGCAAAGAACATGCGCACGCTACAGGGGTCCGTTTTGGGCATCGTTTGTTCCTACAGGACCTTGGGGCTCGCGCGCATCCATCTGTGCCACTGGCGTGCGCTGAGACAGACCAGGGCGACGGCTATGACGAGCAACAGGCGGCGGCAGAGCACGCGATGATGGGGATGGCGCTCCGTTGGACGAAAGCGCGCGCACGAAAGGGGAAAACGGCGAGGAGCTCACCGCGAGCTTAGTGGGGGACTCAGGGGAGCCTGTGGCGGTCAGAGATAAGCGAATCGCGGTGAGGTCGACGGCGGCCGAGGTGGAAGTTGAAAACGACGACTTGGACCGAAGAGTTTCCCGACTCGAATTGATGCGTGGGTTCGATGTATCGGAATGTGGCGCAACTTCTGTACACAGAGGTGCGGGCTTCGGCGCCACGACGGGCACGGCGGCGCGGCCTCGGCTCCGTCGGGGTGAACTCGGCCAAAGGAGAGGGAGGCGTGAGGGAAACTGGGAGGGGTGGCAGGGTTCCCGAGGGGCGCGGGGTCTCGGGGGTGCCTTATCCCCGCCGGCGGACGTGGGATGGCTGCCACGGCGGCACGGCGTGGCGTGGCCGGCCTGGATGGCCTCCACGGTGCCATGGTGAGCGGTGGGAGGAGGGAGGAAGGTGGGGTTTGGGCTGGGCTGGGCCCAGGGGGCTCTGCCCTTGGCGGTTTTTAGTTATCTTCTATTTCCTTTTGCTTTTTACACCTTTTCCTTATTGTTATATTTTATTTGTCCACAATTTTATTTCTATTAAATGTTAAACATGTACTGCCATAAATAGGGTTGCACTTTATTATAATGCTATAAAAAGTTTGGGAACTAAATACAATCATTTGCATTTTACTTACTGATTAAATGGGGCTAATTTGCTAGTATTTTAATTGTTTATATTATTAAAATACTTTAATAAATTCCCATTTCTGTTTTATTATGACCTACTCGTTATTATGTTTTTAATAAAATTGGTTGGACAAATTCTGGATCAACTTTATTTTCCACTTTTGTTTTTAATGCCATGCGAAGAGAATTTGAGTTTGGTTTGACTCATTGACGATTAAGGCATGATCAATCACAAAGATTTGTCATTAGCAAAATTGATTACTATAGCATGACACTAGGGTTGTTACATGGCTTCTCGCCCCTCGTTGGTTACCCCAAGTGGAAGGTTGAGATGTAGCGTAGCAGCCCTTTACGCGAAGACGGTAAGGTGTATCGAATCCAAGAGGACTCCAAGGGTCGACAAGTAGGTAGTCAAACGAGTAAGGCGCCGTTTGAAGATAATTACTCACTTGACCTGGACCTGCACACACAACAATTAACTTTGCTCCCAACGAGTACAGAGAGGTTTTCAATCTCTCCGGCCTTGTTGTGTACAAAGGATTAGCCACAAAGGTATATAGTAGTGATAATTGCAATGGAAAGTAAAAGCAATAAATAAAGTGGAGGTGTAAACTGTGGTGGAAATATGGACCGGGGTCCCATCATGTTCACTAGTGATGTCGCTCTCCCAAAATACGATAAAATAGCTAAGTTGGGTGAACAAATTACAGCTGGGGAATTGACAGAAGAATAAATGCACCGCAATGCTAACTATGCTACAGGAAAGCTAGAGGCTCAAAAGTATGGGCAGTACGCCAAGACAAGTAGACCGAAATCCATCTGCATCTACTCACTAATAATCACCTTGAGATATCTATCCAAAACATCTCGCTGGTATTAAGTTGCGAGCCCCACCCAAAGTGTAAACTCAAAGTAACATACAACTGCATTTACAAACTTTGCGTAAGGTAAACAATCCTTGCAACCGCGGTTACAAGCACGTTGTTTTATCCTTGGTGGCAATAGCACATCCCCTAGTCTCATGTTTCTGTTACTCAAGCTAGACATCGGGGGCATGACCCCACAATCATGCATAAACGCTCCTTCTTGGAGTTACTATCTGCTACTTGGCCAAAGCAATCAAAAGTAACGGAGAACATGCAAGAATTACTCAAGAACATAATATAAAAGGTAAACCAAATATATAACTCATCATGATCTGAACATAATCTCATAATCCATCGGATCCTAGGAAACACATCATAGCAACAGGAGGAAAATTACATAGATGCCTTGATCATGTAGGGAAGCTCATAAGGGCTAAGAATTGAAGCACAAGGTTGGAGAGAAGACATCACATAGCTACTGGTCATGGACCCATGGTCCAAGGGAGACCCCCCTGATTTCCCTCTCACCTCCAAAACCTAGCCCACCTAAAAAACTAGGCCCAAAAACCCCTCTAAACCGGCAAGAGCAACCCAGTTAGCCTTCCCTAACCTCCTTCCATAAATAGACAAATCCCCTTCCTATTTTGGAAAACCATAGCCCCCTACCTCCCTTGTTTTCCGCGCCTCCCCAACCAGCGCTGCACCTTCCAGCACCAGGCAATCCCAACTCCAGATCCAGATCCAGCGATCTGGAACGTCAGATCCGAATCGGACAGCTGGCGTTGCGCCACGTCACCGGATGCCCGCCGCACGCAGTGGGAGCTTCTCTCCCCCACAAGCTCGTCTCCCCGAGCTTGTCTCCTCCGGGCCGGCCACCTCACGCCGCCCGACTCCGGCCAGCCATCGACGTCGTCCGCGCCCCCGCAGGTCACGCCCCGTGCGCCCCTCCTCTTCTCCCTTCTCTTCCTTCATTTTCTCTCTTTCTTCTTCCCTCCCTCATCTTTCTCTGTTTCAATGGAGGTCGCCATGGACCTCGCATGGAGCTCGAGCCGCACCGCCCACTGCACATCCCCGTCTGCTCTGCGCCGCCCGGGGAACCCCCTCGCTGGAGAGCCACGCCAGTCAACGGCGCCGTTGGCCTCCCCCTCGCCGGAGAACGTTAGCCTCTCATATATTGCTAGTGCGGCTGCAACGTCACCACTACCCCCATCTTACCGTGAGAAGTAAGTTACAAGACTTGTTGATATAGATCACGCCTTCTTTTCTCTTTTACGCACGTTATGCAAACGATCTTGGACTTTAGAGAAGCTCGACGACCCTTCTTCTGGACGCCTTCGCGGAGACTCGACGACGACTAGTTAGGGGATCCCGGCGGAGAGCCCGGGCCCGTTTGGTTATGGGAATGGTGTGTTTTACCTTTGCCGGTAGGCATTTGAATTGTAGTCCATACTCAGACATTTACCTTCCACTGATGTATTGTATTTAAGGCACTTGTATGCCGATTGTACGAGATGTTGTATCCTTGTAGCTTTAATGTTGTGATATCATGTTGGAAATCCCGGGCATATGGCATGTCATATGTCGCGGTGGGACCGATATGTGCTTCGTCCCCGGATATGGATGGAAAGATCTAGATCTGGAACAATATCGCATATCAGGCCTTACAACTTGCTATCAGAGTCTTACTGACCGTAGGATCCCTTTTCTGGTCGAAGTCGAGTCTAGACAAAAACTATTTGGTAGTTACTAAGTTAGTTATCGAAGAGTAGAATTATTTTTCCTCCTTACGCATTCTCTGGTCAGGACAAGTGTCGTAAGTGTTTTAATTCTCGCCTTATCCCCATTCAAACTTTAGGATCTCGAGTGTGTGGAGTTTCGGAACCGTTACAGTGCCTTGCTTGCAGCGTATTGTCTCGATTCGGATCTCAGGTTTGGGAAATCTTGTAGTACCTTTAGTTCTCCGACTCTGGTTGACATCTTGGTCATTCGTTGACCCCATTCGTCTCGCCTAGTATCCTCACTATTTGAGTGAGAATGCTTCTCTTGATCGTCGCTTGGACTGTTGTTCTCCCTCTTGATCTCCCAATGGTTTCGTTCCCTAACGTTGTCGCCTCTCTGCGGAAATTTATCTCGATGGAAGCTCGTCATCGACATGGAGCAATGTCTCTTGTTGGTGGTGTTGAAGATTGTCGATTCTCTTTTCTCTCCCCCTGATTGTCCAGGATCTCGGGATGAGATCCCTTTTTTGTGGTGTTGTATTCTAACAGCCCGAGATTTTTACCCAAATTAAAAAAATTGTTTGTTGCTTTATTTTGTTGCTTGCTAGAATTTTTTGCAGTATTTCCTTCGCCGATTTATTAATCGGAGATTATTACCCCCCCTATTTCTCGTATCGGATGCGGGATCAAACCTTTTTCCCAATGACACACGACCTTTGTGACACCGGGTTCCACCCGAGCACCGTCGCAACTTCCGACCCCCATTTATATTTAAATGACACACGAGCGGGTTTCGATGTTTCGGTTCTGTGTGTAACCATGTAAACGACATTAGTTTAGTGCAGCAAAGCGGTGTTTCGAATTTTGTGAGATTCCGACTTCGTCGGGCAGGTAAACGATCGGAGGTGCCAGGCATACTAGCCGGTATAACTCCATGGCTGTATTTACAAAATGTCGCGCGTGCTAATGGCTGACCCACCTGATTTCCCTCTCATCTCGAAAATCTCGCCCGACCAAAAAACCAGGCCCAAAAACCCCTCTAAACAGGCACAAAACAACCCAGTTAGCCTTCCCTAACCTCCTTCCATGAATAGACAAACCCCCTGCCTATTTTGGAAAACCCTAGCCCCCTACCTCCCTTGTTTTCCGTGCCTCCCCAACCAGCGCCTCACCTTCCAGCACCAGCCAATCCCAACTCCAGATCCAGATCCAGCGATCGGGAACGTTAGATCCGAATCGGACCGCTGGCGTTGCGCCACATCACCAGACGCCCGGTGCATGCAGTGGGAGCTTCTCTCCCCCATGAGCTCGTCTCCCTGCGCCCGTCTCCTCCGGGCCGGCCAGCTCGCGTCACCCGACTCCGGCCAGCCATCAACGTCGTCCGCGCCCCCGTAGGTCACGCCTCGTGCGCCCCTCCTCTTCTCCCTTCTCTTCCTTCCTTTCCTCTCTTTCTTCTTCCCTCCATCTTTCTCTGTTTCAATGGAGGTCGCCATGGACCTCTCCTGGAGCTCGAGCCGCACCGCCCACTTCACGTCGCCATCGGCCAGATCAGGTGACCGTCGGCCGGATTGGCGCCTCCCCAATGTCCCCATCTCCTCTGTGCCGCCCGGGCACCCCCTCGCCGGAGAGCCACGCCGGTCAACGGTGCCGCTGACCTCCCCTTTGGATCGAGCGGAGGACGACGTCCCGTCGACAGCTCGTTGCGCCCGAGCTGGGCCGGCACCCCCAAGCCCAGCACACTAGCGGCGCATCCACCTAGCGTGGCCCAGCGCGCCCACCGACCCCTGTCCCTCCGCATGTGGCGATCTTCCACTATTCTGCGCCTCCTCCGCAGATGGGCTCGGCCCAATTGGTGAGCCTCCTTTTTTTCTTGTTTTTCCCTCTGCGTTAGCTGTGCTCGGCCCATAACTGTGTAGCACCCGTGTGTGTTGTATAGTTAGACAGCGCCCACCCTGTTAGGCCCAATAGAGCCAGATTCATCCCAGGAGCTCATTTAGCTCTTTTTCTATATTTTTTTTGCACATTGTATTAGTATTTTGCGACGGCGATAACTTTTAGCTCGTAGCTCGGATGGAAACGTGTTCTACATGAATATTTCTTAGAATTTTTTGTAGATTCATGAAATGTGCTCCTTTGCCATGTTAGAACTTCTACATGTTGTTTCACTGCTATTTACATCGCATGCCATCGTAAGTTGTTTCTTTAATAACTTTTTTACCGTTGCTCCGTTAAAAATGTTCTTTACATGTAACTTGACTAGAATTTCGTGTAGATTATGATTGTGCTATTGTTTTCTGTTGTTAACCAACCTAAAATATGGTTTAGGGAAGAACAGTACCAAATGCTTAATTTTTTGTGGGGTACTTAGTGAATGCCATGTTTAGGGTGTTGCCTCGCTTAAATTGACTAGCATAGATAGTTTACTTTGTGCTTCACCTCTTTCCATGCTTGTATGACATCCCATGCTTGTGTGAGATGCCATGTTAAAAACCTTTGCTCATGTTGTGTAGCTAAACAACTTGAACCTTTCTAAATGTGCGGTATCGTCGTGTGTGACCGGTACTCCACTTAACCTGTTAGTAACGACTCTTGACGGTAGATGCGATATCGTATTGCGTTGTCTCGTGTTGCCTTCTTGTTATTGCTTGCTCGTGATTGCTTCATAGTAATAGATTCTTTCTCATTGATTGCATTTCCAGTGTTTCCTTCTTGTGTGCTTCCGCGGGTACTCTCCGAGACGTTGCGAGCTTGCAATCGACTACACCTTCGGTTTCATCTTCTCATCAGGTAAGGGGGAGCATATATCATGCTTATAACTTTCAGCTCACTTGTTCCTAGGTATAGGATAGAACGATTGCTTGATCCTACCACCTTACATTTAAGCCTCCATATTAAAACCCAAAAAGCCATGTTCCCCCACATCCTAGCAAACCTTTGTTTGGCCGTGTACCTTGCTTTCTTAACCACTCATTAGTACGCATTCTTAGGATGCTACAACTGTTATCATGTTACTCCTTGGATTGGGCTATCACATTATTATATTGTTGTGGATGATATGATTATTATAATGTTGACTATATTCGATGAAGGATGGAAGGTCTAGGATATCCCGCCCCGACGCTTTTTTCCATTCGAGTCACCTAGGATCCGAGTTCCGGGTATTGTGTCCCTTGGCGAGCGTGCCTAACCGCGTGTCGGATTTTATGGGGTCCCCTTTTCTTACGTACCTAGCTTCAAACATTTCTAGTGGTGGCCCAAGATGATTTACCATTTGAAACCGTGTGTGTGTCTGTCAGGTCGCTCCTGGAGATATTCTTGAAAACAACTTGGGCCAGCGGGTACATGGTTTCCTTGTTGGTCCAAACTGTCAGGCTGAGGACCCGGCCTCATGTGAGAATTTACCGGCAATCCAAACCTGCGATAGACGGTAGAGACCGATTCGAGAGTGTGGCCGGCTTTTGGATTGGGCGTCGACTCCCCAGGGGCCACCCGGATTTGTTCGTTGTTAGTTAGAGGGATTATGACATCCGGTTCTCTCGGAACAACTCTTCAATGAGTGTCTTTAACGGGCCCGACTGAGAAAAACTTGGCGTACGTATGAAGCCTTGTAATGGGAAGTTGGTACACCCCTGCAGGGTTAAATCTTTTCGAGAAGCCGTGTCCACGGTTATGGACGACTTGAGACCTACTCCTTGTTCATATACAACAACAACTTAGATAATCTTAATAACTTGATCAACGTGTGTGTGTCGTCACTGCTTCTTCTTCGTCGGGATGCGAAGGGGTGGACAAGGATAGGATAGGTGTTATGTTTGCGTAAGTAGCTGATAGCAAGCCTTGTTGGAGGAGATTCCTCATCGAGAGCTTGGCTTCTCATCTTACTCTGAATAGAACGTTAGCCACTCATATATTGCTTGTGCGGCTGCAACCTCACCACTACCCTCTGATACACGAAATAACTTCTCGACCCTCGTTGGTTACCCCAAGAGGAAGGTGAGATGTATATAGCAGCAAGTTTCCCTTAGCGAAGATGCTAAGGTGGAATGTCGAACCAATAGGACTCCAACGGATACAAGTAGGTGGTGAAGTGAACAATGGCGCCCTTTACAACCTAGGTTGCTAACTTCACCTTGACCTACACACACAACAGAATAGCTTTGCTCCCAACGAGTATAGAGGAGTTGTCAATTCCTCCAGCCTTGTTGTTTACAAAGGATAAAACGCACGGGATAACAATGATAGTGATAACTATGGAAAAGTAAATACTGAAAGTAAATTGAAGGTGTAAACAGTGTTGGAAATATGGACTAGGGTACTATGATGTTCACTAGTGATGTCTCTCTCCCAAAAGAAGATAAAATATCCATGCAAGGTAAACAAATTACAGCTGGGAAATTGAAAGGATTATGTGCGCAAACCAATGCTAATTATTCTAAACAGAAAGGAAGAGGCTCAACAGAACGGGATGTACGCCAAGACAAGTAGACCGAAATCCATCTTCATCTACCTACTAATCATCCACCTTGAGATATCTATCCAGAACATCTCGCTGGTATTAAGTTGCGAATCCCACCCAAAGTGTAAACTCAAAGCAACAGACAACTGCCTTAAAGAACTTTGAGTAAAGTAAACAATACTTGCACCCGCAAGTACAAGCACCGTTGTTTTCTCCCTTGTGGCAACAACACATCCCATAGACTCATGTTTCTGTCACTCAAGCTAGTCATCGGGGGGCATGAACCCACAATCATGCATAACGCTCCCTCTTGGAGTCACTACCTAGTACTTGGCCAAAGCAATAAAAAGCAACGGAGAACATGCAAGAATTACTCAAGAACATAAATATAAAAGAAGAGAATCAAATATATAACTCAATCACCATCTGAACATAATCTCATAATCCATCGGATCCCAGCAAACTCAACATAGCAACAGAAGAAAGATTACATAAGTGCCTCGATCACATAGGGCAGCTCACGAGGTCTAATCCATGAAGAACAAAGAGAGGAGTAGAAAATCACATAGCTACTGATCATAGACCCATGGTCCAAGCTGGACTACTCATGGTTAATCCGGGAAGCATCCATGGTGGTGGAGAAGCTCCCGGAGGTGATTCCTCCCTCCGGCAGGGTGCCGGGAAGAGGTTTTCTGGTGCTCCCAATCTTGGAAGCGTGGTGGCGGAGGAACAGAGGAGATATCGCGAAAAAGGGTTCCGTCCCCGAGTGTTTCTCGTCACGGGGAATAAATAGGCGAAAGGGGGCAGCCAGAGGTGGGCCAGGGGCTCCAAGCGCCCCCCTGGCGCAGCCAGGGGTGGGGCCGCGCCCTCTGGACGTCTGTGGCCCGTGGCTCCACTCTGGACCCTCTCGGGCCCTTCACGAAGCTTCCGGTACGCTGATTTTTCCTATATTTTTCCCGGAATTTTTCTGGTACTTTTAATAAGGGGGAAACCTGAAATAGAAAAACAGCAGAAAATAGGAACTAGCACTGGGGTGCACTCAGTTAATAGGTTAGTCCAAATATGATCAAAAGTGTATGGAAGTTAATCAATATCATAGCAATATCACACAAAACAGGCATGGAGCAAGCAGAAATTATAGATACGTTTTGGACGTATCAACATCCCCAAGCTTAATTCATGCTCGTCCTCGAGTAGGTAAATGATAACAAGCATAATTTCTGTGGTGACATGCTAACAACCATATAAGAACTTTTAAGTAAAGCAATCAAGGCATGTAATTCAATTCAAGTCATAACAGGCAAGTGTCTATATTTGGCATTGAAACAAGAAACATAAGAACATAAAGGTGCAAGAGCTGTCGCTGTCCGTGACTCGAATGTCTCCAAATGGTGTTTGCGTGCAAGAAAGGGGATAGGGATATACAAGAAAAAGTATTTTTATGTTGAGAACTCAATCTACTAAAGTTTCACACTTGGTCTTCTTTGGAATCTTATCTTGACTCATCCCCAGACCACTAGCCAGGTACAAGTCAAAATGATCCACTCCTTTTCAACATTTTGAGCACTCATGCAATGGATGAGCGTAAGCAAGAAAGTTGACACTTAGGATGGCAAAGAGAGAATATGGTGGAGAAGGAAGACAAAAAGGTGTGAAAGTCTCACATCAATGAGGAAAATCATAGGCGAGAGAAAACCAAATGATAGATATGATGTGAGGAGTAGGGATTGCCATGCAACGGATGCACATATTAGCTAAGGTAAGCTCTCCAAGGGAACTAGTGGGGGTGCATCCAACTTGCTTGCTCAAGAATACCTAGAGCTCTTTTGAGGAGGCTCATCATTGGAATATACAAGCCAAGTTCTATAGTGTGAAGGTCCCCACATAGCTATATGCATGAATGAAAATCTCTATAGATTACAAGATAGAAGAGGAAGTACAAGTGTGGATCTCTAAAAAGGAATAGCAGTGTGCCCCCTTCTCTCTTTTTATTTCTTTTTCTCTTTTTTCTATTTTTTGTATTTTTTGGTGGTCTCAATGGCTCTTTCTATTTCTCTCATTTCTCCTCTTTGGGATCTTTTAATTTTGTCCTCTTTGGGATCTTTTAATTTTTCCACTTTGGGATCTTTTCCTCACTTTAGGGGCAACACTCTATATATTACAAAAAGTATAGAAGATCTTTCACACTTTACAAAGTACTAAAATCATAAAGAAGATGTAACTATCATGATGTATGCAAATGTATGCCTCTTCCAGTGTAGCAATATATGCAATGATACTAGCACGTCATGTAGCAATGATTAGGGCAAGGCCCAACTAGCATGCATTTCATCGATCAAGCAAGTAGCATGTATGACATGAAGATCAAGTCATGAGAAGATGGATGTTGCATGGAAATATATCTCGGAAAGGCTATGGAAATGCCTTGATAGGTAGGTATGGTGCATGTTTTGAGGAAGGATATAAGGAGGTTTATGATGACAGAGCGTATCATGCCAAGGGTTTGGATGTACCGGCGAAGGTGGACGCCAACTCTAGTGGTGAGAAGGAAGCAATGCACGACACAGGAAAGGCTAGAAAAATATGGGAAGGTGGAAGTGTCAACTTTCGAATACTCACATTAGTCCGAAGAACTCATGCACTTATTATCGGTAACTCTGAATCTAATAAGGAGGTTCACAAAGAGACAAGTACCCCGAGGAGGAGGGTATGGGTGTTTGGCTATCCTTGCGCATCCTCGACTCATGGTACGTGAGTGTACTCTAATATTCGACCCCTCAGAAGAGTAGTGATCCATCTAGTAGCTAGAGTTCTCAACTAATTTCTAGGTTTTGAAAATAAACACGGATTGTCCAAAATATGACATCTATCACTAATAGGCTAATGCTCTTGAAACCAAAAGTCCAAACATTACTCAAAACAACACATCAAAACTATTGCAAGTTACTACTACAAAAAGAATAGCTACCTCGATTACCTACTTCAAGTCAAGACACAAAACTCAGTGCAACAGGAAAACTCTCTAAACAAGATAAACATGAAAACTCAAGATAGTTCCAGCAAGAAACTAAACAAAAGATCTTAAAAAGATAAGCATGAAAGCTAAGAGAAAAACTTGACAGTAGCTACGAAAAGATAAATAACACACACAGCAAAGATAAGCATGAAAAATCCTATGTTGTGTTCTAAATTTTAGAAGTGGAGCGTGTTTCTCACCCATACAAAGAAAGCTGGGTTCTAAATTTTTATGAACAGCAAGCAAAGCTAAAGAAAACTAAAAATAAAACCTAAGAGCGAGACGCTCCAAGAATAGCACATAACGCATGAAGTGATAAAAATATAGTGAAACGAGAGACGAACTGATAATTTTCGATGGAGAAGGGCATGCACGGGGGCATCCCCAAGCTTAGACGCTTGAGCCTCCTTGAATATTTCTTGGGGGTGAATGGGGGCATCCCCATGCTTGAACGCTTGATACTTCTAAATCTTCTTTCATCATCTTCCCTCGCACACTTGAAAACTCCCTTCATACATAACTCATCATAATCTGATTAGCGAGGTTAGTACCCATAATAAAATAAATTTTTCTCTACTGGAAATAAGGATAATATTGAAGAGCTACTGTTTCTCAAGATTTCCAAAAAGGTTTTGCAAACAAAAAGCAAGCTTAAGGTTTGCAAAACGAAGAAAAGGCAAAACAGGGCAGAATCTGTGAAAAATAGACCAACAGGTAGTAAAGAATATTTTAGGGGTACTTCTGCAACTCAAATCAAAAAACTCAGAACATACGAAAGTTTCGTAATTGTATAGAGAACGCTGTGTAAACAATTCAGCTCAAAAAGATGAACTGGGATTTTTCTATGATTTTTATAGTCACGAGGACAAAATCTATTTTCTGGACAGCATGTCACAACTTTCACTTCCCTTGTCGTATGAGGCTATAAAAGGCACAAAGCTTGAAAAGTAAAGATACAATGATGTTGCTAAAGTAGTAACAATCATCAAGACCACTAAAAACAAAAGAAAACAAAAAGGTAAACCGAATTCGTTGTGGGCTGCCTCCCGAAAGCGCTTCTTTAAAGCCATTATCTAGGCTTAATGCAAAATAGATCAAGTCTTTTCAAGAAAATAACTAGCCCGTGAGACGGACTCAAAAGGAAACTTAATATTTTTCCCAGGGAAGTGTTCCATCCCTGTCTTGAGAGGGAATTGTAATTTTATAATCCCTTCTTTCATATCAAAAACAGCACCCACGGTGCGAAGAAAAGGACATCCCAAAATAATTGGACAAGAAGGTTCACATTCAATGTCCATAATAGTAAAATCAACGGGAACATAATTGTCATTGACAATGATAATAACATCATCTATCTTCCCCAAAGGTTTCTTTATGGAAGAATCGACGAGGCGGACACCAAAAGAAGAAGCATCAAAAGGTTTCAATTCAAATATATCATACATTCTTTTGGGCATAACGGAGGTACTAGCTCCAACATCACATAAAGCATAGCAAGAAAAGTTATTCAACTTAATTTTAATCATAGGATCCCAACCATCTTCTTGATTTCTAGGTATTGAGGCTTCTACCCTAAGCTTCTCCTCCCTAGCTTTGATGAGAGCATTAGTGATATGCTCCGTGAAGGCAAGATTAAGTGTGCTAGTGTGGGGGTCTCTCGACATCTTGTGAAGGAAACGAATAACTTCAGAAAGGGTGCAATTATCAAAATCAAGGTCACTACTATCAAGTAGAGTAGTAGTGGTGTCCTTTAGGCTCACTTGTTTGGTAGCTTCTATAGTCATAGGTATTTCTTCTTCTACGGTTGAGGTCATAGCATCACCATTAATAGGTCCTATGGGACTAGGGGTGCATTGGGTGCTAAGAATTTTGATATCCTCAACCACTTGGATAGTAGCAACAGTATGGTGTGTAGGAGGCTCTTAGTTCTATCCTCTTCCATAGGGATAACTTCTGGTTTGGCTACCATTTTATTTATCAAAGTAGGCTGTGTGTGAGACATATTGGAAACTTGGGTCTCCGTGGTGGTGAGCCTAGTCTGAAGGTTAGAAATCTCAATGTTCAGACTCTCTAGTTGTCTACCAATGTCTTGCAAGATGGAAGTGTGCTCATCTAATTGTCTAGAGAAGGTCCTATTTTGTTCATACTGGGTGTGCATGTAGTTTTTAGTGGCCTTCTCTATTTCCAAAAGTTTCTCATAACTAGGCATTTCACTATCTCTTGGGGCAGAGTTTCTGGTGCTAGGATAAGTGTTGTTGTTCCCATAGTTGTTGGAGGGGAACGGTCTAGGATTTCTACCAAAGTTGCTCATATAAGCATTGTTGTTGAAGTTGTTTCTAGAGATAAAGTTCACATCTACTTGATCCTGAGCAATCAAAGAATTTAAAGGAACATTTTGAGGATCAATAGGAGATTTCTTGGTAAGTAGAGACATAATCAAGTCAACTTTTTCCTTTAGGGAGGATATCTCCTCGACAGAGTTTACCTTCCTACCTGTTGGAGATCTTTCGGTGTGTCATTGGGAATAGTTGGTCATCATCTCATCGAGAAGTTTTGTGGCAGCACCAAGTGTGGTTGACATAAAGGTTCCTCCCGCGGCCGAATCTAGCAAGTTCCGCGAGGTAAAGTTCAAGCCTGCATAAAAAGTCTGGATAACCATCCAAGTAGTCAAACCATGCGTAGGGAAATTCTTAACAAGAGATTTCATGCGTTCCCAAGCTTGGGAAACGTGTTCATTATCCAATTTCTTAAAATTCATAATAAAGCTCCTCAATTGGATAATCTTAGCAGGGGGGTAGTACTTCCCAATAAAAGCATCCTTGCACTTATCCCAAGAATCTATGCTATTCTTAGGCAAGGATTGAAACCAGATTTTAGCTTCATCCCCCAAAGAGAAAGGAAAAAGCTTAAGCTTAACAATATCACCATCTAGTTCTTTGTACTTTTGCATATCACAAAGCTCAATAAAATTATTTAAGTGCAAATCAGCATCATCTCTAGCACCAGAGAATTGATCTTTCATAACAAGGTTCAGCAAAGCAGGTTTAATCTCATAAGAAGGTGCTGAAGTAGCAGGTGTAGCAATATGAGTGCAGATAAATTCACTGTTGTTGTGACTAGTGAAGTCACACAACTTGGTGTTCTCAGAGTAACCCATAGTAGCATCAAGAAATATAACTATTTTTTTGATTTTTGATAAAGGACACTGAAGCAAAAACTGAAAGGTAAACTAACAAGACTAAAAAGCAACGATAAAAGATAGTGTGAAACTCCCCTATCTTGAAGAGTGGAGTCCCCGGCAACGGCGCCAGAAATTTGCTTGATACACGAGATAACCTCTCGACCCTCGTTGGTTACCCCAAGTGGAAGGTGAGATGTAGATAGAACAAAGTTTCCCTTAGTGAAGATGCTAAGGTTGAATGTCGAATCAATAGGACTCCAACGAATACAAGTAGGTGGTGAAGTGAACAATGGCGCCGTTTACAACCTAGGTTGTTACTTCACCTGGACCTGCACACACAACAGATAGCTTTGCTCCCAACGAGTACAGATGAGTTGTCAATTCCTCCGGCCTTGTTGTTTACAAAGGATAAAATGCACGGGATAATAATGATAGTGATAGCTACGGAAAAGTAAATACTGAAAGTAAATTGAAGGTGTAAAAAGTGTTGGAAATATGGACCGGGGTACTATGATGTTCACTAGTGATGTCTCTCTCTCCCAAAAGACGATAAAATAGCCATGCAAGGCAAACAAATTACAGCTGGGCAATTGACAGGATTATGTGCGCAAACCAATGCTAATTATGGTAAACACAAAGGAAGAGGCTCAAAAATCACGGGCAGTACGCCAAGACAAGTAGACCGAAATCCATCTGCATCTACCTACTAATCATCCACCTTGAGATATCTATCCAGAACATCTCGCTGGTATTAAGTTGCGAATCCCACCCAAAGTGTAAACTCAAAGCAACAGACAACTACATTAAAGAACTTTGCGTGAAGTAAACAATCCTTGCAACCGTGGTTACAAGCACCATTGTTTCCCCCTTGTGGCAACATCACATCCCCTAGACTCATGTTTCTGTCACTCAAGCTAGTCATCGGGGGCCATGAACCCACAATCATGCATAACGCTCCCTCTTGGAGTCACTACCTACTACTTGGCCAAATCAATAAACAGCAACGGAGAACATTCAAGAATTACTCAAGAACATAAATATAAAAGAATAGAATCAAATATATAACTCAATCACAATCTGAACATAATCTCATAATGCATCGGATCCCAGCAAACTCAGCATAGCAACAGCAGAAAGATTACATAAGTGCCTCGATCATGTAGGGCAGCTCACGAGGTCTAATCCATGAATAACAAAGAGGGGAGTAGAACATCACATAGCTACTGATCATAGACCCATGGTCCAAGGTGGATTACTCACGGTTAATCTGAGAAGCATCCATGGTGGTGGACAAGCTCCCGGAGGTGATTCCTCCCTCTGGCAGGGTGCCGAGAAGAGGTCTTCTGGAGCTCCCGATCTTGGACAGAGGAGAGATCTCGAAAAAGGGTTCCGTCCCCGAGGGTTTCTCGTCACGGCGAATAAATAGGCGAAAGGGGGCAGCCAGAGGTGGGCCAGGGGCTCCAGGCGCCCCCCTGGCGCGGCCAGGGGTGGGGCCGTGCCCTTTGGCCGCCTTGGGGCCCCCTGGCTCCCCTCTGGCCCCTCTCGGGCTCTTTGCGAAGCTTCTGGTATGTTGATTTTTCCTATATTCTTCCCAGAATTCTTCTGGTACTTTTAATAAGGGGGAAACCTGAAATAGAAAAACAGCAGAAAACAGGAACTGGCACTGGGGTGCACTGAGTTAATAGGTTAGTGCAAATATGATCAAAAATGTATGGAAGTTCATCAATAACATAGTAATATCACACAAAAGAGGCATGGAGCAAGCAGAAATTATAGATAAGTTTTGGACGTATCACCCCCATCTTACCGTGAGAAGTTAGTTCCAAGACTTTGATATAGCTCACCCCTTCTCTTCTCTTTTACGCACGTTATGCAAACGATCTTGGACTTCAGAGGAGCTCGACGACCCTTCTTCTCGACGCCTTCGTGGAGACTCGACGACGACTAGTTAGGCGGATCCCAGAGGAGAGCCTGGACCCATGTGGTTACGGGAATGGTGTGTTTTACGTTTGCCAATAGGCATTTCATTGTAGTCCATAGTCGGACATTTATCTTCCGCTGATGTATTATATTTAAGGCAGTTGTATGCCGATTGTATGAGATGTTGTATCCTTGTAGCTGTATTGTTGTGATATCATGTTGGAAATCCGGGGCATATGGCATGCCATATGTCGCGGTGGGACCGATATGTGCTTTGTCCCCGGATCTGGATGGAAACATCTATATCTGGAACAGTACCGCATATCGGGCCTTACATAAATAAAGTGGAGGTGTAAACAATGGTGGAAATATGGACCGGAGTCCCATGATGTTCACTAGTGATGTCTCTCTCCCAAAAGACGATAAAATAGCTAAGTTGGGTGAACAAATTACAGTTGGGCAATTGATAGAATTACAAACGCACCGCAATACTAATTATGCTATTGGAAAGCTAGAGGCTCAAAAGTATGGGCAGTATGTGATATGCGAGAGATGATAATGGCTTCTCGCCCTTTGTTGGTTACCCCAAGAGGAAGGTGAGATGTAGGACAACAGCAAATTTCCCCTATGTAGAGGATAGGGTTTGTCTCCAGTAGGACTCCGAAAGGGGCAAGTAGGTGACAACGGCGCTAGAAATTTAGCGGTTGACGTGGACCTGCACATAGATACAAATAACTTTGCTCCCAATGATGTTCAGAGAGGTTGTCAATCTCTCCGGTATTGTTGTTTACAAAGGATCAAACGCAAGGGATAATGATAATGATAGCTACAGGAAAGTAAAAGCAGGAAATAAATTGAGTGTGTAAACAATGATGAGAATATGGACCAGGGTCCCTTGATGTTCACTAGTGATGGCTCTCTCCCAAAATACGATAAGACTTCTATGCGAGGTAAAAAAATCACAGCTGGGAAATTGACAAGATTAAAAATGCACTGCAATGCTAACTATGCTAGAAAGAAAGGAAGAGGCTCAAAAGCATGGGCGGTACGCCAAAATAAGTAGACCAAAATCCAACTGCATCTACTACTAATCGTCCACCTTGAGATATCTATCCAGAACATCTCGCTGCTATTAATTTACGAGCCCCACCCAAAGTGTAAACCCAAAGCAACAGACAATTGCATTAAAAGAATTTTGCGTAAAGTAAACAATCCTTGCAACCGTGGTTACAAGCACCGTTATTTCCCCCTTGCGGCAACATCACATCCCCTAGACTCATGTTTCTGTCACTCAAGCTAGTCATCACGGGGCATGAACCCATAATCGAGAATAACATTCCCTCTTGAATTCACTACCTACTACTTGGCCAAAGCAATAAGCAGCAACGGAGAACATGGAAGAATTACTTAGGAACAAAAATATGATAGATAAGAACAAAATATATTACTCTATCACAAACTGAACACAGTCTCATAATCCATCAGATCCCAGCAAACTCATCATAACAACAGCAGAAAGAATTACATATGTGCCTTGATCATGTAGGCCAGCTCACAAGGTATAATCCATGAAGAACAAAGAGGGGAGTAGAACATCACATAGCTACTGATCACGGACCCATGGTCCAAGGTAGACTACTCACGGATCATCCGGCAAGCATTCATGGTGAATGGGAAGATCCCGGAGGGCAATCCTCCCTCCGGCAGGGTACAGGGAAGAGGTCTGCTAGCGCTCCCGATCTTGGAAGCGCGGAGGCAGCGGAACAGAGGTGAGATCGCGAAAAAGGGTTCTGTCCTCGGAAGAATCCCGTCACGGAGAATATATAGGCGAAGGAGGCAGCCAGGGGGGCCACCAGGGGTCTAGGCGCCCCCCTGGCGCGGCCAGCCCCTAGGGCGTGCCACCAGGGTGCCTGGGCCCCTGGTGGTGGCCCTCTGTCCCCACCTAGGTGCTTCCGAAAGCTTCCGGTACGCTAATTTTTTATCTGATTTTTTCTGAATTTTTGGAGCACTTTTAATATGGGGGAAACCTGAAATAGAAAAATAGCAGAAAATAGGAACTGGCACTAGGGTGCACTTAGTTAATAAGTTAGTCCAATTATGATCAAAAGTGTATGAAAGTGTATCTATATGATAGCAATATCACACAAAACATGCATGGAGCAAGCAGAAATTATAGATACATTTGGGACGTATCAACATCCCCAAGCTTAATTCCTGCTCGTCCTCGAGTAGGTAAATGATAACAAGCATAATTTCTGTGGTGACATGCTAACAACCATATAAGAACTTTGAAAGTAAAGAAATCAAGGTATTTAATTAAATTCAAGTCATAACAAGCAAGAGTCTATAGTAGCATTGAAACAAGCAACATAAGAACATAAAGGTGCAATAGCTCTCGCTGTCCGTGACTCGAATGTCTCCAGATGGTGTTTGCGTGCAAGAAAGGGGAGATGGAAATACGAGAGTAAAAATATATTTGTTCAGAACTCAATCTACTAAAGTTTCACACTTAGTCTTCTTTGGAATCTTATCTTGACTCGTCCCCAGACCACTGGCCAGGTACAAGTCAATTTGATCCACTCCTTTTCAATATTTTCAGCACTCATGCAATGGATGAGCGTAAGCACGAGAGTTGACACTTAGGATGGCAAAGAGAGAGATATGGTGGAGGAGGAAGACAAAAAGGGTTTGAAAGGCTCACATCAATGAGGACAACCATAGGCGAGAAGGCCAAATGATAGATATGATGTGAGGAGTACGGATTGCCATGCAGTGGATACACATATGAGCTAAGAAAATCTCTCCAATGGAACTAGTGTGGGTGCATCGAACTTGCTCGCTCAAGAATACCTAGAGCTCGTTTGAGGAGGCTCATCCTTTGAATATGCAAGCCAAGTTCTATAGTGTGAAGGTCCCCACATAGCTATATGCATATATGATCATCTCTATGGACTGCAAGGTATAGATGGGAGTACGAGTGTGGATCTTTTTCAAAAGGAATAGTAGTGTTGCCCCCTTCTCTCTTTTTATTTCTTTTTCACTTTTTTCTATTTTTTGTATTTTTTTGGTGGCCTCAATGGTTCTTTCTATTTAACTCTCATTTGTCCTCTTTGGGATCTTTTAAATTTGTCCTCTTTGGGACCTTTTCCTCACTTAAGGGCAACACTCTGTTTTACAAGAAGGTATAGAAGATCTTCACACTTTACAAGGTACTCAATATAAAGAAGATGTAGCTATCATGACGTATGCAAATGTATGCCTCTGCCAGTGTAGCAGGAACATGTATGACATGAAGATCAAGTCATGAGAAGGTGGATGTTGCATGGCAATATATCTCGGAAAGGCTATGGAAATGCCTTGATAGGTAGGTATGGTGGGTGTTTTGAGAAAAGATATAGGGAGGTTTATGATGACAGAGCGTATCATGCCAAGGGTTTGGATGCACCGGCGAGGGGGACGCCAACTCTCGGAGTGAGAAGAGGGCAATGCGTGGTACCGAAGAGGCTAGCAAATATGAGGAGGTGGAAGTGTCTACTTTCAATACTTACATTAGTCCGAAGAACTCATGCACTTATTATCGGTAACTCTCAATCTAATAAGGAGGTTCACAAAGAGACAAGTACCCCGAGGAGGAGTGTATGGGGGTTTGGTTATCCTTGCACATCCTCGACTCATGGTACGTGAGTGTACTCTAATATCTGATCCCTCCAAAGATTAGTGATCCATCTAGTAGCTAGAGTTCTCAACTAGTTTTTTTAAGTTTTGAAAACAAGCACGGATTGCTCAAAATATGATACCTATACTAATAGGCTAGAGCTCTTGACACCAAAAGTTCAAACATTACACACAACAATACCTCAAAACTATTGAAAGTTACTACTACAATTGAATAGCAACCTCAATTACCTACTTCAAGACACTACTCAGTGCAACAACCAACTCTCTTAACAAGATAAACATGAAAACTAAAGAGTGTTCTAGCAACAAACTAAACAAAAGCGAAAGCTCTTGAAAAATATAAACATGAAAACTAAGACTAAACATGGCAGCAGCTACGATAAGCTGAATTTTCTTCGCTACTGGATCCTGAAGTCACTGGAGATCACATGCAAAAAAACATTCGCCCGAAGCATCTGGTTTTCATTTCAAAGACTTGGTTTTATATCTTGTCTAATTCCTTGATGCCTCTCAACACTGCCAATGATGAGTCCAACATTCACTATCATATACGTCATGCACTGCTGAAGCTCACTCATGGCCATGTGTTTGACTTTGAGGACTGTTTTCTTCGATACATGGTTCAAGCTGCTGAACTGGTCCATCAATTGAAGCCTTATTCTCCTTGGCTCCAAGCCATATGCAATTATGGACACAGTGAAGACTTTGTTGCCAAGCATCACCCAAAGCTGTTTTGTCCTCCTGTACGCGATACCCCATATGTAGGAGTCAGACAGCATGTCAATGGAAGAAACATGTCAAAGTCTTTCCAGAAGGAAGTCTACCACTTCGAAGTTGGCATTCGCTCACAACAGTTGCTGGAAAACTTCATCGAAGGCAAACAACGCCAAATGCAACATCTTTCTGATGAAATCAATCGAGTTGGCAACATTGCTTTGAACAACAATCATGTCAGAACCCCAACTAGGGTAAGTGCTAGGGTTTGAGTGCCCCTTTGCATCATGTAAAAATTCAAAAATGGGGAAAAGAAAGCCCTGAGAAATTTTAATTCAAATGGCCAGATAAAAATCTTTTTTTGAAAAATCATACGAATATTTGGAAAATTCCTATAAATGATGGTGATCATTTTAAAAGTGGTTTGGGTTCATTCCCACACTCAAGGAATTTTCTACAATTCAAACAATGTCTTGGAAAATTAAAATAACCCCTATTTGAATTGAGATTCAACTTTATTGAATTTCAAAAATGCCCAAAAGTCATAAGTGGTTTGCTACTGACCACCTAGGGTTTTTGAAATTATTTGGGAATTTTATTAAATTGCCTTGGTATTTATTTATCAAGGCATAACAAAATTACAGAAAGAAAAAGAGAAGAAAAAAAGGGAAAAGACCCCCTGGCCATTCTGGCCCAACTGAAGCCCCCAGCCTCGGCCCAGCCCACCTCTCTTGTCGTCTTCTTCCCCCTCCCCCGATGCTGCTCGCTGGAGAGCATGCAGCCGCCGCGCCACGTCCTGCTTCGCCGTGGCAGCCTCCCCTCAGCCCTTGAACCCTCGCCGTGGAGACCCCGTGCATCCCCCTCCTCTTCCCCTCTCTCCCTGGACAGCTCTCCCCCTCACCCTGTCTCGTTTCTGCGAGCTCCCGAGCACTCGCCGGAGTGAGCCCCGTGCACCCGCGTGGCCAACGGCGACGAGAAGCGCCACCGCCGTGTCTAACAGGTCGACCGCTTTCGTCTTCGTCTTCTCGTGCAGTGAATCGAGCCCGGAGGCCCTAGCGGAGATGCCCCTCTAAGCCATTTGTTAAACTTGTCTGTACTCAGACCTAATTTGCTTCCGTTGTATGATGTAATGTTGATCACATGCATGTGATCTTTGTATGCTCTACGTGTAAGTTAATAAAGAGTACTTTGTAGAGTTATGTGATGATACCTGCTGTTCATACTAGGCATGTGTGCTGCGTGTATGTTTATAACATGCATGTCTTAGTATGGGTTTTCGAGACCTTAGTTGTGATCTGGCTGGCGGTCTTTTATACACCAAGTGGCCCTTAGATGTGCGCAGCTTGGGGCATCGCGATGCGATTGCTCGTGACTCTGTCACGTGCACACTTTGTTGTATGATCGAGCCCGCCCTAGACCTTGACTAAGTGATTGGGTTGGAGTAAGTCTATGTAAGAGTTGGGATCCAATCGATAACATGGTTGAGGAGACTTGTCTATGAGTATGGGATTCACCACCCATAAGCATTTAGACTTGTGAGCGGACCTTGAGGACCCATCTCAGTTGATCATCCGGCCTGGATGGGATGCCCCTCACGTTTGATGCTTTTCGAGAGCGTTCTGTGCTTGGCCTTGTCCGCTTAGACAAGTGGGTACGGCTCTCGGCTCTCCATGTGATTGTATCGTGACTGGAATTACATACGCTAACCCCGGGTCCCGACAGACTTGGTATCAGAGCAGGACTGTCTGTAGGATTATCAAACCCTTGGTCGAAGTCGAGTCTAGCATTCTATAGTTATATAGTTACTCTGGGTATAAGGGAACAACGTAAGGCTTCTTTTTCTCCTTACCCTCATCGATCTGAGTTCTGAGTCACCCTTATCTTTTCTACGGGATGATAGGACTAGGCTCATCTATATCTTACTAGAACATCTCGTTGTTTGCTTCCTTGTAGCCGTAGGAAAGTTGTGTTCAATCTTTTTGAGTCGTTGTGCTTCCTATTTTGACACATCCTATGTAAGTGTTGTTGAGATGTTGTGAGGATTTCCATTTCTCTTGCAATTACAGCCGTTATGCTGTCCGATTCATTCCAGGTTTCTTCATAATCTGATGCCTTTGCAAAATCCTTCTCTCCATTTTGGTTGTCCTTTCTGAAGAACTTCTAGGTGGCATGCCCGACAGTTCTCTAGAGTTTGTTGTAGGTTTTGTTCTAGAAACCTATAGTGATTCAATTGCAGTTCTTCCTCCCAGTTTAGATGTCTTCTAGCCAAAAGAACCACACTAATCATCGTGTTGGGGTACTTGCTACTCTGACATATCCGCTGTAGCCCCTAGTAAGCCATGGTCATCCTCAGGAAAACCATCCAGAGATCCAACCCCTTAAACCTAGTCACCCAACAGGTGTGTAGAATTCATAGTGGATCTTATACCAGGCACAACCCCAATTTCCAGACGCCCATATAGAATGGCCCCACATGAGTTAGCTGAGCTAAAAACCCAACTTGATGCTTCGTTGGAAAAAGGCTTCATCCGCCCTAGCTCATCGCCATGGGGTTGCCCCGTTCTATTCGTAACGAAGAAAGATGGAACAGAAAGGATGTGCGTAGACTATCGTCCGCTAAATCTAGCGACGATAAAGAACAAGTACCCACTGCCCAGGATCAATGATCTTTATGATCAACTTGCAGGATCCTCTGTCTTCTCTAAGATGGATTTGAGATTAGGCTCTCATCAAATCAAAATCCGAAACGAGGACATTCCCAAAATGGCTATTACTACTCGTTATGGTCTTTACAAGTACACCGTCATGTCCTTTGGTTTAACCAATGCCCCCGCCACTTTCTCACGCATGATGAATTCGATCTTCATGGAGTACTTAGATAAATTTGTTGTGGTTTATCTTGATGATATTCTCATCTACTCGAAGATAGAAGAAGAACATGCCGAACACCTTAGGTTGGTATTGATGAAACTTAGAGAGCACCACCTTTATGCCCAGTTCTCCAAGTGTTAATTTTGGCTACCAAAAGTGACCTACTTAGGCCACGTGATTTCTGCGAAAGGTGTTGTAGTCAATCCCGAGAGAGTTCAAGCCGTCCTTGACTGGACTCCACCTGAATCGGTTAAGAAAGTTAGGAGTTTTCTTGGGTTAGCAAGCTATTGCCGCCGCTTCGTCGAGAACTTTTCTAAAGTTGCAAAGCCTCTTACGGAACTCCTCAAGAAAGATAAGAAATTCCAATGGACCCCCAAGTGCGAATAAAGCTTTCAAGAGCTAAAAAGAAGATTGACTTCTGCACCCGTACTTGCGCCTCCAGACACCAAAAGGGATTTCGAGATCTATTGTGATGCTTCACGGCAAGGGTTAGGATGCATACTTATGCAAGATAGACATGTGGTAGCTTATGCTTCACGCCAGTTGCGGCCACATGAAGAGAACTATCCAACCCATGATCTTAAACTCGCTGCCGTAGTTCGTGGCCTAACAACTTGGCGACATTACCTCCTTGGTAATCGTTGTGAGATCTATTCCGACCACCAGAGCCTCAAATACATTTTCACCCAGCCAGATCTTAATCTCAGGCAAAGACGCTGGATTGAGTTGATAAAAGATTATGACTTAGGAATTTCTTACACCCCAGGCAAAGCCAATGTCATGGCTGATGCACTAAGTCATAAGTCGTACTGTAACAACCTCATGTTACAGCAGTATCAACCACTTCTTCATGAGGAATTTCGAAAGCTCAATCTCGAGATTGTTCCTCGTGGATCTCTTTTCAACTTGGTGGCGAAACCAACCCTTGAGGATCAAATCATAGTTGCCCAAAGGCGTGCACGAGGTGTTCGCCGGATCAAGGAGAACATTGCTAGAGGAGTTGCTAAATGTTTCTCCACAGATAGTAAAGGAATGGTATTCTTTGAAAATCGTTTGGTAGTACCTAAGAATCGGGATCTAAGGAAACTCATCCTCAAAGAAGCCCATGATACACCCCTCTCAATTCATCCCGGTAGCACAAAAATGTACCGAGATCTACGCCAGAGATTTTGGTGGACCAGGATGAAGAGAGACATTGCTCGATATGTTGCCGAATGTGATGTTTGTCGTCGCATTAAGGCAGAACACCAAAGACCTACTGGCACAATTCAACCTTTGCCTATTCCAGAGTGGAAATGGGACAAAGTCGGTATGGACTTCATCACCGTCTTTCCAAAAACCCAGAAAGGAAACGATGCCATCTTCGTGGTCATTGATAGACTTTCCAAAGTTGCTCACTTCCTTCCTGTTCGCGAGTCTATAACTGCTAGTCAGTTAGCGGACTTGTACGTCTCTAGAATTGTGTCTCTTCACGGTGTTCCTTTGGTAATCAATTCTGATCGTGGTAGCCTTTTCACCTCTAGATTCTGGGGAAGCTTTCAGAATGCAATGGGAACTCATCTATCCTTTAGTATAGCTTTCCATCCTCAGTCTAGCGGTCAAGTTGAACGGGTTAATCAAATCTTGGAAGACATGCTCAGAGCTTGTGTTATCTCATTCGGAAAGAATTGGGAGAAATCTCTTCCATTCGCCGAATTTGCTTATAACAATAGTTTTCAATCTACTCTGAACATGGCTCCTTTTGAACTCCTCTATGGACGACGATGTCGAACACCCCTAAACTGGTCAGAAACTGGTGAAAGACAATTCTTTGGACCGGATATGATAAAGGAAGCAGAAGAGCAAGTTCGCATTGTTCGTGATCGATTGAAAGCCGCTCAGTCTCATCAGAAGAGCTACTATGATCATCATCATAGGCAAGAAAGCTACAATCTGGATGAGAAGGCTTACCTCCGGGTTACTCCTCTGAAGGGTACCCAAAGATTCGGTATCAAAGGCAAGTTGGCCCCACGTTACATCGGACCTTTCCGCATTCTCGCTAAATGTGGAGAAGTTGCCTACCAACTTGAACTACCTCCGCACCTTTCCCGAGTACATGATGTATTCCATGTGTCACAACTCAGGCGTTGCTTCAAGGACCCCATCCGCAAAGTCGACCATGAAAAGCTTGATCTCCAAGATGACCTTTCATATCGAAAGTACCCAGTTCGTATTCTTGATTCAGCAGAGCGTGTCACTCGTCGTCAGAAGATCAAGTTCCTGAAAGTGCAATGGTCACATCACTCTGAGAAAGAAGCAACATTGGAAAGAGAAGACTGTCTCCGTGCCGAGTACCCCTCCTTCCTCCCGACGACTTCTGAATCTCGGGACGAGATTCTTTTGAGTGGGGGCAAGTTGTCAAAACCCCAACTAGGGTAAGTGCTAGGGTTTGAGTGCCCCTTTGCATCATGTAAAAATTCAATAGAAATTCAAAAATGGGGAAAAGAAAGCCCTGAGAAATTTTAATTCAAATGGCCAGATAAAAATCTTTTTTCGAAAAATCATTTGAATATTTGGAAAATTCCTATAAATGATGGTGATCATTTTAAAAGTGGTTTGGGTTCATTCCCACACTCAAGGAATTTTCTACAATTCAAACAATGTCTTGGAAAATTAAAATAACCCCTATTTGAATTGAGATTCAACTTTATTGAATTTCAAAAATGCCCAACAGTCATAAGTGGTTTGCTACTGACCACCTAGGGTTTTTAAAATTATTTGGGCATTTTATTAAATTGCCTTGGTATATATTTATCAAGGCATAACAAAATTACAGAAAGAAAAAGAGAAGAAAAAAAGGGAAAAGACCCCCTGTCCATTCTGGCCCAACTGAAGCCCCCAGCCTCGGCCCAGCCCACCTCTCTTGTCATCTTCTTCCCCCTCCCCCGATGCTGCTCGCTGGAGAGCATGCAGCCGCCGCGCCACGTCCTGCTTCGCCGTGGCAGCCTCCCCTCAGCCCTTGAACCCTCGCCGTGGAGACCCCGTGCATCCCCCTCCTCTTCCCCTCTCTCCCTGGACAGCTCTCCCCCTCACCCTGTCTCGTTTCTACGAGCTCCCGAGCACTCGCCGGAGTGAGCCCCGTGCACCCGCGTGGCCAACGGCGACGAGAAGCGCCACCGCCATGTCCAACAAATCGACCGCCGTCGTCTTCGTCTTCCCGTGCAGTGAATCGAGCCCGGAGGCCCTAGCGGAGACGCCCCCTTCATCGAGCTGCCGCCGGCCGCAGTGGAGCCCGTCGACGATTGCGCCGCCGTGCTGCTTCCCCCGACTCCGCCGTCCTCACCATTCGATCCAGGGTGAGCTGCCGGTTCGAAACCCCCTGCTCCCGTTATGCCCCGTGCCCCCGTGCCCGATTTCCTCTTCAACCGTCGCCGGCCGCCGCTGCTCTTCGTCGCCGGCGCGCTCCCAGGCCACCCCTTGAGCCCCCGCTGGCTCTGCTTGCTGCGCACGAGCCCCATCTCCACGTAGTTGGTCTCGGTGAGCAAAACGGTGCCCGGAAATGCCACCCCCGAGTGAGCGCCGCCGTGAACCGTGGTCACCGGCAGTTAGCCGCCGGCCACTTTGGCCTAATGACCCTTAATCACCCACTAATCTCCCCCACAGTGGCTGACAGTGGGCCCCGAACCCCCCTAACCCCCCTGTTAGTCTAAACAGAGAGGGATTAACCCCCTCTCCCACTGACAGAGTGACCCCACCCGTCAAAGCCCCCATGACGTCAGCCATGCGTCATGCTGACGCAGTAAACAGAAAAACAGATTAAAAGAATTATAGAAATTCCAGAAAATAGCCAAACTTCAATAATTCATAGAAAATTCATATGAACTCCAAATTGGACAAATAATATGTCTACAATTATCAGAAAAATGCAAGGATTAAGAATATGCAATTTTTTTTATGTTTGACCATTTTAAAATGGGGCAACAGTAGCAAATGTGCATATGGCTTAATTTGAATTCAAATTTGAAGTTTGAATTTGCATTCCAAATGCAATATACTTCAATTAAATTGTTTTTGCCACAAATCAGTACCCTATACTTCATGTCACAACAATATCATGTGCTTGTGCATTTTACTTTCGAAGTTGTTCCCCCTTGTTGATGATTGTTTCCGGTACCAGCTTTTCCGAGACGGTGATCACCCCGAAGAAGAAGACCACCGTTAAACCCAGTGTATCGTCAGCAAGGCAAGCAAACCCCATTGATCATGTCTATAAAATCCCAATTCCCTCTTAGTCTCGCTTATGCATGTTTAGGAGATCACTTTGTATCGATTCTACCGCATAGTTGAACCCATATCCGATGCATGACCTATCATCTTGTCAAAGTAGTAAGCAAACCACAATCCTAGCTGACATAGGAGTTGATTGATATCATGTGACCCCTGCAACTGTTACAGCTTATTGCATGCTTAGTGTTACAGTGAGGTTTCTTTTGATGTGAGTCGGGATGATAGTGAACATGGTGTTGATGAAAGTGAAACTGTGATGGTGAATCCACCCTAATACAAGGTGAACGATGAGAGGCTGTGTAGGAGTACACAGTGGGTTGTCTCGTTGAACACCGCCTTAAGCACCGAGTTCTTGTATGGTAATCCAAGACAAAGAGTACAACCACGCATTGGGCTCACTGACCCCTCTCGGCCTAGTACCTTGATCCGTGTCGACGTCCAGGAATCACATTAGTTCGGGCTTTCCATTCGACATGTGCATAGAAAAAGAACGAAGGAAATGGTTGCATCATATAGATATGTGGGTGCACCTGTGAGGCAGGAAAACCATCTGCCAGAGGTGGCGTCTCGGTCACTTACATTGTTTGAGTCCGTTTCGTTGATCCGGCCGGGCTCTCGAGCGGAGGCAAACTCAGATAGTCGAATCCTGGAATAGACCGGTTGTGAGCGAAGTGTCGTGGTGAACATCCTCGCTGTCACCTCTTGAAAGGTGGCGAGAACTGGCGGTAACCGATGGTCATGTGTGTGTAGCTTACACCCTTGCAAGTTTACAAAACTATTCGAATAGCCGCGTCCGCGGTTAAGGACTACTTGGAACCTGTACCTGATAATTAGACAACTTGAATGGATACTTCTAAAACTCGCAAGATAAGCGTGAGTGCTATGGTGTGCTTCTCGTGGGGAAGTCGAGGAAGTAACCATAGTGGTGTATTGGTTGGAGATGTACTGTACTCGCGTACGCTTCTTACCTCAAGTCTGGTATTCGTAGTTCAGGATTAGCCAAGCCAAAGCTGGCACTTATGCATGATGAACCCCACCTCCTTTACCTTGAAACTTGAGCATGAGTAGTGTAGTTCTGATGTAAGTCTTGCTGAGTACGACTTTGTACTCACGTTTTCTTATTCTATGTTTTAGATGAGAACCCAGACCCCGATGGAGTCACCGACCTGAAGCTCGACGTTGACTAAGTTAGCATAGTCTCAGACAGCAGTCTGGTCCCTCGTGGAAGGGCATGTATGTTACAAGGCTTATCTAAGCCATTTGTTAAACTTGTCTGTACTCAGACCTAATTTTCTTCCGTTGTATGATGTAATGTTGATCACAGACATGTGATCTTTTTATGCTCTATGTGTAAGTTAATAAAGAGTACATTGTAGAGTTATGTGATGATACCTGCTGTTCATACTAGGCATGTGTGCTGCGTGTATGTTTATAACATGCATGTCTTAGTATGGGTTTTCGAGACCTTAGTTGTGATCTGGCTGGCGGTCTTTTATACACCAAGTGGCCCTTAGATGTGCGCAGCTTGGGGCATCGCGATGCGATTGCTCGTGACTCTGTCACGTGCACACTTTGTTGTATGATCGAGCCCGACTAAGTGATCGGGCTGGCGTAATTCTATGTAAGAGTTAGGATCCAATCGATAACATGGTTGAGGCGACTTGTCTATGAGTATGGGATTCACCACCCATAAGAATTTAGACTTGTGAGCGGACGTTGAGGACCCATCTCAGTTGATCATCCGGCCTGGATGGGATGCCCCTCACATTTGATGCTTTCAGAGAGCGTTCTGTGCTTGGCCTTGTCAGCTTAGACAAGTGGGTACGGCTCTCGGCTCTCCATGTGATTGTATCGTGACTGGAATTACATACGGTAACCCCGGGTCCCGACAAATCAGTACCTGAAAGTTCTGAAGCGCCACTCATGGAAAGGATTGAGGAAATACAACTCGGTCAAGAAGCTTGAAGATGCCTGGATTTACAAGGAGTATCCACATCTTCAGCGCCACTTTTCAAGAAATGATTCGATAGACCGCCCCAACCCGAAGATTCCTCCGCTGGAGAAGATTGATGAAGTTTTATTTGTCAACCCAGCTGAGCAGATTCACCCTGACACGTTTTCTGATGAAGACTCTCACACGTCGAAGCAAGAAGATGACCCTCTCAACGACAGTGATCTCGACTTGCTGCAGGCGCCAATGAACATTGAAGAACTTGAGTCGCCTGCCTCGGCCGAAGGAGACACTTCTGGAGATGCATCTTCTTCGGGCGAAGACTGTCAGCGGGGTCCCAGGGTTGCAGCCGATAAGTAATTACTCTTGATCTACCTCTCAACCTTTTGTCCAATCATTGACAAAAAGGGGGAGAATGTAGCATCGATTGAGTTTAGATTAGCTGCGGGGTTTAAGGGTTTCGATTCGATCGTTTGCGTATTGAGTTACAACAAACTTTCCATTCGCTTCGATTGGGTTGTAACTTAAGTTTTACTTCGTCTGTGAAATGCTACATGTTATGTGTTAATAACCCCCTTTCTTGATAAGGAATCCTGAAGCACGACAAATCGAAGCAGATGATCAAGATGGCCAAGACTTAGTAGTTTTTGCATAGTTCTTTTTCGCTTCTTTGAGTCGTAGGTAAAACCGTACTATCAAGAGGGGTTTAGTAAATGTACTCCGAAGGTTTTGGTGAAAAGACCCAGATCGAATCCAAACCTGTGAGAAGCCAGAGATGAGAAATCTCATGTGCACTAGGTAAGCCTTCACCAGCGAAGACTATGTTCTTTCGGCTCCTGAAGCATAACCAAGTCCGTGAGTCAGCTTTACTTGTTCCGCAAGTAAAGTTGCGCATTGGATAGAAATCCAACCGTTGCGGACAGGTGTCAAGCTGTCGCATCGGGTCACTTTAGTCATTTCGCACCTAGGGATCGCCAACTATAAATAGGCCACCCCTGCCCTCATTGGTGGGTGGCTGCTCCAATATTATTCTCTGACAGTTAAGAGAGAGAGCACCCCACCGAAGCAAAACAAAAACCCATTCACCGAGGCATAAGTCCTACTGACCTGATTTGATTCACTATGACTTAGGAAGAAGTTTGCTAGCCTTGTTATCTTGGAGAACTGCAATTCTCCTAGACGGTTAGAGAGTTGTTCTTCAGAGAGCGAAGAGTAATTGTCGCCTCGAAGTCCAATTTGTCAAAGGTTTCGGTGATTTCCTCAATAATCAACCACGAGTGAAGAACTAGCCAAACTCAAGGAGATTGGTGCAGTGGAGAAACGGACGGAGAGAGGTTAGCTCCTGTGTTCAATCACAAGTCCCTCCAACCAGACGTAGCACTTTGCAGAGTGTGAACTGGTCGAACAAACATCGCCGAGTCAAGAGTTCGTCTTACATTCCACACTTACATTCAGTATTGCAATTGCTTATGTGTTTTGATTCAATGCAACTGATTCGATGCTTTTCATTCGCTATGTTGAGCTTCACTCCAGTTCTGCTTCACTGTCTACCTTTCTGTTGTATTCCGTTTGCTGCTAAGTTATGCTTCACTTCAGACATTCATGAGAACATTTGAAGTTATCATTCACCCCCTCCCCCTCTGATCACATACTTGGACTTTCAATTGGTATCAGAGCTAGTCATTCTGTGTTTGGATTAACCTCCTCGAGTGTTTGCAAGTATGTCTTTCGTAGCTATTCTCTCTGGCAAACCGTACTGGGAGGACAAAATGAAGAGAAATATCATGGCTATCAATTCTATTGCCTGGAAAGTTGTCTTATATGGAGTCACAGTCGCGGATGTGAATGCCATCACTCCTGCTGAAGCAAAATTGATTGATCTTGATTCTGAAGTCTGGGTATTCATCACCAATCATTTGACACCAGAGAAGTATCATGAAGTGTAGAATATCCCATCTGCCAAAGGTGTCTGGGACTATCTGGAAAAGATTGGAGAAGGTGTATCCACTCAGAAAGATGCCAGAATTGACACACTCCGAAGAAAATTCTATCGATTCAAGAGAAACGAGGGAGAAAAAGTCAGCTCCATTTACAACAGACTCGCTGCTCTTTCAAATGAGTTGATTTCCCTCGGTGCTGATGACATTACTCCTCACTCAGTTGTAAGAACTTTGCTTCGCTCATTGGATTATTCGTCTGATCACATTGTGCTGATGATCAAGGAAAGAATTGATTTCAGACATCTTGTTGCCGCTGATATTCTTGAGAGACTCAATACTTTTGAAATGGAAGAAGATGAGAAACGTGACATTAATGGCTCTCAAAGAAGATCACATGCTCTGAAAGCAAAAGCTTCGCATCATTCTTCACCCAAGTCAGTTCTGCTTCAGGTGTCGAATCTGATGATCCTGCAAGCATTGGGAAGGATTTAGCATTGATCATGAGACGCTTCAACCGCTTCCAAAGAAAAGGTTTTTCTTCACCCAAGAAGAGTTACTCTTCAAGGAACTCAAGTCACTCATCTCACCGTTCATCCTCAAGAAGCTCTCCATCGAAGGACAACTGCTGCTACAAGTGCAAGAAACCAGGTCATTACATTGCTGATTGCCCTCTGTGGGAAGCTGAGAACAAATCGAAGCATTCGCTCAGAGACTCCTCAACCAAGTCCCACAGATCCTCCAGAAGCTATGAGTCCAAGAGACATGATTCCAGTTCGAAAAGAGAAAATAAAAATATTGTGATGATGACAAGAGGAAGAAGAATCATAATAAGCGTGAGGGTTCTTCATCGAAGACTCACTCGTCTCGTCGAAGCAGTTCTCACCGTGCCAAGGCCTATCTGGGAAAGGAAATGAACTCTGAAGATGAAGCCTCTGGGTCCGAAGCTGAATCAGGATCAAGGTTTGGGTCTGGGTCCGAATCAAATGGTGTTGCTGGTTTGGCTTTCGCTTCGAAAGATGCTTCAGCCAAAGCTTCGAGCTCATTCTTCACCAACAACAGCAGTGAAGATGAAACTCCTGCATATTGCTTCATGTCCAAAGCTAAGGGCTATGTGTCCGGTGGATCCGAATGGGTCATGGATAGTTGCTGCACAAATCTTATGACCGGAGACAAGGAGTTATTCACCGAAGAAAAACTATCTCAATCTTCTCAGAAGTACATTACCTTTGGTGATAACAACAAGGGTAAAGTTTTAGGTTTGGGTAAGGTTGCCATATCAAAAGATAAGCACATTGACAAGGTTATGCTAGTCCAATCACTTGGATATAATCTTATGTCTATTTCGAAGTTATGCGATATGGGTATGCTTGTTCTATTTTCTGCTTCGCGTTGTGTTGTATTTTCACAGGATGACTATGCATTTGTCTTCGAGGTTACCGAAAAGGAGATTTATACATTGTTGATTTTTCTTCGGGCCCTGCTGTATCCACATGCCTAATGGCAAAAGCTTCATCCGTTTGGTGATGGCATCGAAGACTTGGTCATGCAGGGATGAGAAATCTTCAAAATCTAGTGAAGAAGAAGCATGTTATTGGCATTAGCGAAGTGAAATTCGATAAGGATCGTCTCTGCAGTGCTTGTGAAGCTGGTAAAATTACGAAGAAATATCATTCAGCGAAGACTATCATGACTACTACTCGTCCTCTTGAATTGCTTCATATGGATCTCTTCGGTCCTCAAAATTATGCAAGTCTGGGAGGAAACAAATATGGTCTTGTTATTGTTGATGATTTTTCTCGTTATACTTGGGTTTTCTTTCTGGATGACAAGAGCAAAGTTGTTGAAATTTTCAAGTCATTCGCTAAGAGAGCTCATACAGAATATGAATTATCTCTGAAGCATATCCGAAGTGATAATGGAACTGAATTAAAAAATACTCATATTGAAGAATTTCTTGATGATCATGGCTGTACTCATGAGTTCTCTCCTGCTTATACACCTCAAAAGAATGGTGTAGTTGAAAGGAAGAATAGAACTCTAATTGAAATGGCTGGAACTATGCTTGTTGAATACAAGACACCTATCAGGTTCTAGGCCGAAGGAATTAACACAGCATGTCATATCATCAACAAGGTTTATCTTCACAAACTTCTGAAGAAAACCTCACATGAGCTTATCACTGGTAACAATCCAAATGTTTCGTATCTTAGGGTATTTGGTGCTCCTTGCTTTATTAGAGATATGAATCATAGCTCCAAATTTGCCCCTAAGGCACATGAAGGTTTTCTTTTAGGCTATGGATCAAATTCTCACACTTACAGAGTGTATAACTCTCAGTTTGGGAAAGTTATGGAAACTGTAAATGTGAGGTTTAATGAAACTAATGGATCTACAAAAGAGCATTTTCCTCATGATCTAGATGAACCTCCACTTGATGAAGTGATCAGGTCCATGGCTATTGGAGAGATTTGCCCTGTTGAAGCAAATCCTCTTCAAGCTAATAGGGATGATGATGATAGAATGTTGTCACGTCTAGTCCGGTGCGCTGCAGATCAACATCCTGAAGCTAATGGTGAAAAGGACGAAGAAGGGAAAGAGAACAAAAAAAATGCTAATCCTGAAGGAAATGCTGAAGCTAAAGCTGAAGCAGATCCTGAAGCAGAAGCTGAGCCTGAAGCAAACGATACTATGCTATCACGAGTTCGAAGAAGAGTTGACGTTGACTCAATCCTCGAAGACATTCGTCAACCAGGTCGTCCCACTACTCGATCTCGTACTCGCTTGGCTAATTTCTGTGGAAGTTTTTCTTTTGTTTCCATGCTAGAGCCTTCAAAATTTGATGAAGACAAGAAGTATCCAGACTGGTTATTGGCTATGATGGAAGAACTTCACCAGTTTGAGAGAAACAATGTTTGGTCACTTGTTGACAGGCGTGATCCCACGAAGCATAATATTATTGGCACTAAGTGGATATTTCGCAACAAGCAAGATGAAGATGGTATTGTGGTAAGAAATAAGGCTAGACTGGTAGCACAAGGGTACACTTAAATCGAAGGCATTGATTTTGGTGAAACTTATGCTCCAGTATCCCATCTCGAATCTATTCGTGTCATGCTTGCTTTTGCTAACCACAAAAACATATTGCTATATCAAATGGATGTCAAAAGTTATTTTCTTAATGGTGAGATAGAAGAAGAAGTGTATGTTATGCAGCCACCAGGTTTTGAAGACTCAAAGAATCCTGACATGGTGTACAGGCTTCACAAAGCTTTGTATGGACTGAAGCAAGCACCTCGTGCTTGGTATGAAACATGGAAGAATTTCCTCCTAAAGAAAGGCTTCAAACCTGGAACCACTGACCCCACTCTTTTCAGTCGATCATATAACAATGATTTATTTGTGTGTCAGATATATGTAGATGATATTATTTTTGGCTGCACTAACACTGAAATCAGCGAAGAATTTGCAAGGATGATATCGAAGAAATACGAGATGTCCATGATGGGAGAATTGAAGTTTTTACTTGGACTTCAGATTCGACAACAGAAGAATGGCACCTTTATTTCGCAAGAAAAATATTTGAAGGATTGCCTGAAGAAATTTGAACTTGATGAATGCAAGACTATCAGAACTCCCATGCCAACAAATGGTTTTCTTGATGCTGATGAGAAGGGGAAACCCTTCGATCGGAAGAAATATCGGTCTATGATAGGTTCACTCTTATACTTATGTGCATCTAGACCTGATATTATGCTATCAGTTTGTGTTTGTGCTCGTTTTCAGGCAAATCCGAAGGAATCACATCATACTACTGTAAAGCAAATTCTTCGGTATCTAGCACATACTCCTTCATTGGGACTTTGGTATCCCAAAGGAACTCAGCTTAATTTGATTGGATATTCTGATTCAGACTAGGCTGGTGATAGAGTTGATAGGAAATCCACCTCAGGCGCTTGTCATTTTCTTGGTAGATCTCTTGTGTGTTGGGCTTCAAAGAAACAAAATTGTGTCTCTAGTCTACTGCTGAAGCCGAATACATTGCTGCTAGCTCTTACTGCACTCAGATCCTTTGGCTTAAGCAGACGCTGAAAGATTATGGTATTTATGTGAAGAAAATCCCCTTGCTGTGTGATAATGAGAGTGTTATCAAAATTGCACACAATTATGTGCAACACTCTCGAACGAAGCATATCGATATACGCCACCATTTTCTTCGAAATCATGTTCAGCGCGAAGACATTGAGATCGGTCATGTCAGAACTGAAGATCAATTGGCAGACATATTCACGAAGCCATTGGACGAGAACAGATTATGTGCATTGAGATGTGAGCTAAACATCCTAGACTCACACAATGTTCAGTAAGATCGAAACTTTTACCTTGTATATATTCACCTTCGTTGTGTGTTTGTTCACTTAGTTTCGCTTCAGTTTTCCTTCGTCCATGTTTATATGTCTAGCTTCGTCTGCCATTTTCTTCCAGTTTTGTGTTGTTTTTATTCGTTTTGTTTGTCCCCTGTGCTTATCACTTTTAGCTTCGTTGTTGTTTTTCTTCGAAGTGATAAGTTTCAGACCCTATCCCCTCCATTCTGATTCACTCCCAATTTATTATGTTTGAAACGGAAAGCATATTGCTTCGAACATCATTAAGTTCCGAATCAAATGCTTCCAAATTTATCGAAGTTTTTGCTCTCGGTAAAGAGTTATTCTTCGACCGTTGAGTCCCCGTCTTTTTCGGTCCGTTGAGATTCTCTCACGAACCGCCACTTCATCCCCACCGTAGAATCGGAAGACACAGTCGCAGGGAGCCGTCCGATGCGATCTGACAACCGTTCAGATCGGTCCCTATATAAGGGAATCCCTCCCCCTGCGAAACGCCTCCCCACTCATTCATCTGCTCCGCTACCCATCTCCCTCATCGAGCACGCCGCTGAGCTCTAGCCCCCAACAACGACCGCGCCGCTTCACTGCCGGACAGTCGCCGCCGTGGATGTTCCCCGCCGACGAAGAGCACTTCACCGCCCTCCGTCGCCGTAGCTTCTTCGCGTCACCAAGTTAGGGTACGTAAAGCATCTTCTCGGATCCAATCTGTTCTGCGATTTCTTCCTCTTAGGGTTTGGATCTCAAAATTGCCGATTGCTCTGTTCTTTCTGTTTCTAGGGCTGATTGATCCACGTTGATCTTTGATCTTTGGGAAACTTGTTTGTAGAATCTAAAGTATCCCTTCAATTCAGGTCAGTTTTATGGTCAGATCTATTTGGAGTTGGATTGCGTTAGAACTTGTTCTTGAATTTGTTCTATCCTAATTCAGAACCAGACATGCATCTGATCTTATTTTTGCCCTGAAATCATGTCAAAATTTGTTTTGGTCGAAGCCTTTGCCTGTGTTTATTCATCTCTATCCTATTCCCTCTCTTCTTCTATTCTGTTCACAGGATTTCTGATGAAGAGGCTGCCTTCGGCAATGAATCACCAGTTGTCGATGGGCTTGAGGATCTCCCTGAGCCCCCGAAGCCGAAAGGCAAAGGAGCCAAGTCAAAGGAAGTCAAAAATGTCCGAGGTATCCCCGAAGCCATTCGTGTGAAAATGGGCTATGACACTCCACCCGAAGAAACTGATCGTATGAGAAAGATTCGCTTGCAAAAGATTCGTCGCTACTGGGCGATTCGGTGGTACAAGTACAAGAGTGTTCCAGATTGGAAGTGGGCAATGCAGTTTGCCTTCAACCCACCATACCAGTACACAACTACTATGTGTGCTCAGTATACAGCTGAGAATCGAAGGGAATACTATTCGAAGCCACCTCAGGTTCCACACCCCAATTCTCTTAAGACACCAGATGATTACCCCAAGGAGCAAGAAAAACTTCCTATTCTGGCTTAGAAGAAAAGACCCAGAGATGAGAAGAAAGCCAAAGCACGGACTGCTGAAGGCCATGCTGAAGATGCTGGCACATCGAAGCCAAAGAGACGCAGGCTGCGGAAACTAAGTGCTTCACCGCCACCTGTTGTATCCGATGAAGAAAGTGAACATGTTGATGATGTTGAAGCAGATGTTGCCGCACAGCTTGAGGATTCCATTGATGCTGATGATGAATCTGAGCATACCCCAATTTCTCTAAATCCAAAGCGAAAAAAGCTTCAGAAGCCTCTAAGGAAAAAGGCTGGGGAGAAACCTCTTGCTTCGAGAGGCGTGAGAATTCAAGATCCCACAGACACTCCTGCTCCGCGACCCTGAATTGACTTAACCAATTTGGTGGTAGAGGCTCCATTGGCTTCAAAGCCCCCTCGCCGCCTGGTCCCAGCAGAGCAAAGGACAAAGGAAAGGCATGACCCGAAGCAGAAGCGTGCTGGTCATCCTGAAGCTACTGCTCCTGAACTTTCCAGATCAACCAAAGCTTCAAAGCTAAAATCTACCGTTGGGAAGCCTGGCCAAACTTATGCCCAGGTTGGCACCAAGAAATTGTCTGAAGCTAAATTGCGCAAGAGAGATCGTGCTGAAGCTGAAAGACTTCACTCTGCAGCACAAGCCCAAACTAAGGCTGATAAAGAAGCTCAAGTGAAGGAAAAGGCTGACAGAGAAGCTGCCTTACTTGAAAAACAAAGGAAAGATTTGGATGAAGCAAACCAGAAAGCTGGAGCGAAGCGTAAACTCGCCGAAGTAAAGAAGAAAGAAGCTAAAGCTGCTGCCCAAGCCAAACATCTCAGTGAAGCCGAAGCCAAGCGCAAGGCAACACTGAATACTTTGAGAACGAAGCAAGCAGAGAAAGCTGCTAGAGCTGCTCAAAAGGAAGCTGCTGTGGATATGACACCTAAAGACGTTGCTCCAAAGAAAGACACAACACCTGCCCCGAAGCTCATGAAGAAGCTGAACGTAGTCACCACATCTTCCCTGATTAAAGAGAAGGTGAACTATGGGATTGTCTAAGCCTGCATCAGGCTTTCTGCAAGCTCGCTGAAGCTATTGATCCCGAAGTAGTTGATGTTGGGAATGTATAGATCACACCAACACTCTCTGCAATGATTGAAACATTGTATAATCAGCTAAGGGACTTGCATGCTAGGGACAGGTCTGAGTCTGCCAAAGTTCTGAAGTTTAAGAAGAAAGCGGACGTAGAAACTGACGAAGATTTCAAGGCCGAAGACGAAGCTGCTTCGAAGAAAATTGTTATTGTCAATGAGAAGACGAAGCACAACATTCAAAATTTTCAAGGCAAGATAAAATCTATTGTCGAAGAATGTTGCAAGACGCATAATACTTCAGTCATGGCTCTTGATTTCAAGAAGCGAGAAGCAATGCTCAAGCAACTTGCCTCTCCTCTTCCCCAATTGCATCCACAAAAGCGATGTCTGATCACTTATGCTGCTGACGAAGCTGATGAGGTTAACTCTCATTCAACCAAGAAGATCCCAAGACGTCCTTCACCCCCTCGATGTAAGATAATCCTTCTCCCCTCTCCCACTGAAAATCCACCTGCTCCCGAAGTCGTTCCACCCCGTGCTCCACCTCCACCACCACCTCAACCTGCTCCACAACCCTCGCACCACGACAACTTCGAACCACAGGCTTCGCCCCAAGTTCAAGACATAAAGGTTCCTTCAAGAGATTACTCTTCGGCTCACTCTGCGGATGAGTCCGAAGAAGAAGAAAAAGTCGAAGCCAAAGAACAAGTTGTTCCAGAAGAGTCCGAAGCCAATGCAAATGCTGATGAAGAAAATGAATTGGCTATCATGACTCAACCCCAAGAACGAGCTATAGTTGCTCGCAGGCAGGCGCCCCATTGCACACCTGCCCAGGATACTCAACTTGATTCTATCTGCCCGCGCGAAACCTTTCCAATTTTTCTGGGTGATGGTACTTCTGCAAGACATGGGCCAGAATTCGATATCTAAGCACATCGCCAAAAGCTTCGTTTCTTGGAAATAAGCCCTTATGATTCGCCCAGAACTGCTGATGATCTTCGATTCTGGACTGCTGAACATCAGATTCTATACACGAAGCTGTATTGCCAGAAGGGTGTTCTGTTTAGGCACAAGTATTTGGACATGCAAAGCCTATCATCTGCAACATGCTTCCAGAACATTATGGAAACAATCGAAGCACAAAATCTCACTAGCTTGTTTGCCCTGGACACACCATTCAACTCTGAATTGATCAAGCAATTCTATGCCACATTGTATGTATCCGTAAATCCAGATGATACTGATACTTGGATACTTGAGTGGATGATTCAAGGAAAAGTATTTCGCATGCATTCTCACGAGTTCATGGAAATAGTTAATATCCCTCGGCATACTGGAAAGCTTGCAAAGGTCCATCTGCTGCCTGATACCACTGAGGCTGAATTTGCTTCGCTACTGGATCCCAAAGTCACTGGAGATCACACTGCCAGAAAACATTCGCCCGAAGCATCTGGTTTTCATTTCAAAGACTTGGTTTTATATCTTGTCTAATTCCTTGATGCCTCTCAACACTTCCAATGATGAGTCCAACATTCACTATCATATACGTCATGCACTACTGAAGCTCACTCATGGCCATGTGTTTGACTTCGAGGACTGTTTTCTTCGATACATGGTTCAAGCTGCTGAACTGGTCCATCAATTGAAGCCTTATGCTCCTTGGCTCCAAGCCATATGCAATTATGGACGCAGTGAACACTTTGTTGCCAAGCATCAACCGAAGTTGTTCTGTCCTCCTGTGCGCGATACCATGAATATCTTCAGAAGGCCAAATGATCCATTTGCCACTTATGTAGGAGTCAGACAGCATGTCAATGAAAGAAACATGTCGAAGTCTTTCCAAAAGTAAGTCTACCACTTCGAAGTTGGCATTCGCTCTCAACAGTTGCTACAAAACTTCATCGAAGGCAATCAACGCCAAATGCAACATCTTTCTGATGAAATCAATCGAGTTGGCAACATTGCTTTGAACAACAATCAGTACCTGAAAGTTCTGAAGTGTCACTCATGGAAAGGATTGAGGAAATTCAACTCGGTCAAGAAGGTTGAAGATGCCCGGATTTACAAGGAGTATCCACATCTTCAGCGCCATTTTTCAAGAAATGATTCGATAGACCGCCCCAACCCGAAGATTCCTCCGCTGGAGAAGATTGACGAAGTTTTATTTGTCAACCCAGCTTAGCAGATTCGTCCTGACACGTTTTCTGATGAAGACTCTCACACGTCGAAGCAAGAAGATGAACCTCTAGACGACAGTGATCTCGACTTGCTGCAGGCGCCAATGAGCATTGAAGAACTTGAGTCGCCTGCCTCGGCCGAAGGAGACACTTCTAGAGATGCATCTTCTTCGAGCGAAGACTGTCAGTGGGGTCCCAGGGTTGCAGCCAATAAGTAATTACTATTGATCTACCTCTCAACCTTTTGTCCAATCATTGACAAAAAGGGGGAGAATGTAGCATCGATTGAGTTTAGATTCGTTGCGGGGTTTAAGGGTTTCAATTCGATCGTTTGCGTATTGAGTTACAACAAACTTTCCATTCGCTTCGATTGGGTTGTAACTTAAGTTTTACTTCGTCTGTGAAATGCTACATGTTATGTGTTAATAGACCCCTTTCTTGCAAGTTGCTCTCGTATATTTTGACTTGCAGGTGGTTATTTCTATTAAGTTCACAGGTCATTGGATGATTGCATATTCTTCAAGACTAATATCTTTTAAATGCAATTGATTCACTAAGATATGTGTTAAGCTCCCCATCAAAGATATCCTCCATCAAGCATTTACTTCGATTATATTAATCTTCGATGCTTGCATTCAGGGGGAGTCAAAAGCTTCATATCTTAGAGTTTGCTCTCAACTCAACTCAAAATTCCATATTTTTATGGATGCCTGTTTTGTCAACAATAGTCCAAAAAGGGGGGATTGTAAGAGAAAAGTTTTGCCCCCATGAGTTTTGGATATTGTTGGACAAAACAGTACAGGAACTAACAAGTTTTCTAGTATGAAACAGATGGTTAGGTTCCTGAAGTTATAGGTTGGTGCTAAAGCTTCAAGGAAGATTTACATATTTACTGAAGCATATCCTCCAAAAAGATAAGGAATCCTGAAGCACGACAAATCGAAGAAGATGATCAAGATGGCCAAGACTTAGTAGTTTTTGCATAGTTCTTTTTCACTTCTTTGAGTCGTAGGAAAAACCGTACTATGAAGAGGGGTTTAGTAAATGTACTCCAAAGGTTTTGGTGAAAAGACTCAGATCGAATCCAAACCTGTGAGAAGCCAGAGATGAGAAATCCCATGTGCACTAGGTAAGGCTTCACCAGCGAAGAATTTGTTCTTTCGTCTCCTGAAGCATAACCAAGTCTGTGAGTCAGCTTTACTTTTTCCGCAAGTAAAGTTGAGCATTGGATAGAAATTCGACCGTTGCGGACAGGTGTCAAGCTGTCGCATCGGGTCACTTCAGTCATTTCACACCTAGGGATCGCCACCTATAAATAGGCCACCCACGCCCTCATTAGTGGGTGGCTGCTCCAAGATTATTCTCTGACAGTTAAGAGAGAGAGCACCCCACCGAATCAAAACAAAAATCCATTCACCGAAGCATAAGTCCTACTTATCTGAGTTGATTCACTATCACTTAGGAAGAAGTTTGCTAGCCTTGTTATCTTGGAGAACTGGGATTCTCCTACACGGTTAGAGAGAAGTTCTTCAGAGAGCGAAGAGTAATTATCGCCTCGAAGTCCAGTTTGTCTAAGGTTTTGGTGATTTCCTCAATAATCAACCACGAGTGAAGAACTAGCCAAGCTCAAGGAGATTGGTGCAGTGGATAAACGGACGGAGAGAGGTTACCTCATGTGTTCAATGACAAGTCCCTCCAACCAGACGTAACACTTTGCAGAGTGTGAACTGGTCGAGCAAACATCCCCGAGTCAAGAGTTCGTCTTACATTTTGCACTTACATTCAGTATTGCAATTGCTTCTGTGTTTTGATTCAATGCAACTGATTCGATGCTTTTGATTCGCTATGTTGAGCTTCACTCTAGTTCTACTTCAATGTCTACCTTTCTGTTGTATTCCTTTTGCTGCTAAGTTATGCTTCACTTCAGACTTTCATGCGAAAATTTGAAGTGATCATTCACCCCCTCCCCCTCTGATCACATACTTGGAATTTCACAATGTTGTTGCTACAGTAGTAACAATAATCAAGACCACTAAAAATAGAAGTAAAAAAATCTTGGGTTGCATCCCAACAAGCACTTTCTTTTATGCCTTTAAGCTAGGTATAAAGCAAAAAGATCAAGTTTTATAAAGAGAGAGAGAATAACTAGCCTGTGTAACAGACTCAAAAGGTAACTTAATCTTCTTTCTAGGGAAGTGTTCCATCCCATTTTTGAGAGGGAATTGAAACTTTATGTTCCCCTCTTTCATGTCAATAACAGCGCCAACGGTGCGAAGAAAAGGATGTCCCAAAATAATTGGACATAAAGGTTCGCACTCTATATCCATAATGGTAAAATCAACGGGAACATAATTGTCACTGACAATGATAATAACATTGTCGATCTTCCCCAAAGGTTTCTTTACGGAAGAATCAACGATATGAACACCAAAATAACAAGGATCAAAAGGTTTGAATTCAAACATATCATACATTCTTTTGGGCATAACAGAGGTACTAGCTCCAACATCACATAAAGCATAGCAAGAGTAGTTATTCAATTTAATTTTTATCATAGGATCCCAACCATCATATAGCTTCCTAGATATGTAGGCTTCTACTCTAAGCTTCTCCTCCCTAGCTTTGATGAGAGCATTAGTGATATGCTCCATGAAGGCAAGATTTAGTGTGCTAGTGTGGGGGTCTCTAGACATTTTGTGTAGTAAGCTAATAACTTCTGAGAGAGCGCAACTATCAAAATCAATGTGGCTACTATCAAAGGTGGTAGTGGTGTCATCTAGGCTCACTTGTTTGAAAGCCTCTATGTTCATAGAAGTTTCTTCTTCTATGGCTGAGGTAATAGCATCACCATTAATAGGTCCAATGGGACTAGGAGTGTGTTGGGTGCTAATAGTTTGGGTATCCTCAATGACATGGATAGTAGCAATAGTGTGGTGTGTAGGAAGGCTCTTAATTCTATCCTCTTCCTCCTTTTCTCTAGCCCATATTTCTCTAAGTTTAGCCATCATCCTAATATTTTCATTAATTTGCAATTGGATACCATTAATAGGAGTGGTCTTTCTCTCCTCAAGGGGAGAGGTTCTAATTTTAAGCATCTCAACATCAAGGGCTAAGCTATCTACCTTCAAAGAGAGATTATATAATTTGTCTAATTTCTCTTCTACACTCTTCTTGAAGGCTTTTTGGGTAGTGATAAAGTCTCTAAGCATGCTTTCTAATTCATAAGTGGGGTTCTTGTTGCTAGGATAAGTGTTGTTGTTCCCATAGTTGGATGGAAACGGTCTAGGATTGCTAGCAAAATTACCCCTATAAGCATTAATGTTGAAGTTGTTTCTAGCAACAAATTTCACATCTACTTGTTCCTGAGAAACCAACGAATTTAAAGGAACATCATGAGGATCAATAGAGGGTTGCTTGGTAAGTAGAGACATAATTAAGTCAAATTTTTCATTTAGGGAGGTAATCTCCTCGACAGAGTTTACCTTCCTACCTGTTGGAGCGCGTTCGGTGTGCCATTGGGAATAATTGGTCATCATCTCATCTAGGATTTTTGTGGCAGCACCAAGTGTTGTTGACATAAAGGTTCCTCCGGCGGCGAGATCTAACAGGTTTCGCGAGGTACAGTTCAAGACTGCATAAAAAGTCTGGATAACCATCCTAGTAGTCAAACCATGTGTAGGGCATTTCTTAACAAGAGATTTCATTCATTCCCAAGCTTGGGAAACGTGTTCATTATCCAATTGTTTAAAATTCATAATGTTACTCCTCAATTGGATAATTTTAGAAGGTGGGTAGTACTTCCCAATAAAAGCATCCTTGCACTTATCCCAAGAATCTATGCTATCCCTAGGCAAGGATTGAAACCAGATTTTAGCTCCTTCCCTCAGAGAGAAAGGAAAAAGCTTAAGCTTAACAACATCACCTTCTACTTCTTTATACGTTTGCATATCGCATAACTCAACAAAATTATTCAAGTGTAGAGCAGCATCATCTTCAGCACCAGAGAATTGATCTCTCATAACAAGGTTTAGCAAAGAAGGTTTTATTTCATAAGAGGTTGCTGAAGTGGCAGGTGTGGCAATAGGAGTGCAGATAACATCATTGTTGTTGTGACTAGTGAAGTCACACAACTTGGTGTTTTCAATGGAAGCCATAGTAGCAGCAGATACAAGCAAAAAAATGTGATTTTTGATAAAGGATACTAAGATAAAAACTGAAAGATAAACTAATAAGACTAAAAAGCAAAGGTAAAAGATAGTGTGCAACTCCCCTATCTTTACGATTGGAGTCCCCGGCAACGGCGCCGAAAATTTTGCGGTTGACGTGTCCAATCTTTTGTTGCACCTCAGAATCCCCAGAAATTTGCTTGATGTGCGAGAGATGATAATGGCTTCTCTCCCTTCGTTGGTTACCCCAAGTGGAAGGTGAGATGTAGGACAGCAGCAAATTTCCCCTATGTAAAGGATAGGGTTTTTCTCCCGTAGGACTCCGAAAGCGGCAAGTAGGTGACAACGGCGCTAGAAATTTAGCCGTTGACATGGACCTTCACACAAACACAAATAACTTTTCTCCCAACGAAGTTCAGAGAGGTTGTCAATCACTCTGGTCTTGTTGTTTACAAAGGATCAAACACAAGGGATAATGATAATGATAGCTACATAAAAGTAAAAGCAGGAAATAAATTGAGCGTGTAAACAGTGATGAGAATATGGACCGGGGTCCCGTGATGTTCACTAGTGATGTCTCTCTCCCAAAAGACGATAATACTGCTATGCTAGGTAAACAAATCACAGCGGGAAATTTACAGGATTAAAAATGCACCGCAATGCTAACTATGCTACAAAAAAAGGAAGAGGCTCAAAAGAATGGGCGGTACGCCAAAATAAGTAGACCTAAATCCAACTGCATCTACTACTAATCATCCACCTTGAGATATCTATCCAGAACATCTCGCTGGTATTAAGTTGCGAGCCCCACCCAAAGTGTAAACCCAAAGGAACAGACAACTGCTTTAAAAGAACTTTGCGTAAAGTATACAATCCTTGCAACTGTGGTTACAAGCACCGTTGTTTTCCCCCTTGTCGCAACAGCACATCCCCTAGACTCATGTTTCTGTCACTCAAGCTAGTCATCAGGGGCCATTAACCCACAATCGAGCATAACTTTCCCTCTTGGAGTCACTATCTACTACTTGGCCAAGCCAATAAACATCAACGGAGAACATGCAAGAATTACTTAGGAACAAAAATATAAAAGATAAGAACCAAATATATTACTCTATCACAAACTGAACATAGTCTCATAATCCATCAGATCCCAGCAAACTCAGCATAGCAACAGCAGAAATAATTACATACGTTCATGATCATGTAGGGAAGCTCACAAGGTCTAATCCATGAAGAACAAAGAGGGGAGGAGAACATCACATAGCTACTGATCACGGACCCATGGTCCAAGGTAGACTACTCACGGATCATCCGGGAAGCGTCCATGGTGGAGGGGAAGCTCCCGGAGGTCAATCCTCCCTCTGGTAGGGTGCCGGGAAGAGGTCTGTTGGCGCTCTCGATCTTAGAAGTGCGACGGAGGAGGAACAGATGTGAGATCGCGAAAAAGGGTTATATCCTTGGAAGAATCCCATCAGGGAGAATATATAGGTGAAGGGGGGCAGCCAGAGGGGCCACCAGGGGTCTAGGTGCGCCCTTGGCGCGGCCAGCCCCTAGGGCGCGCCACCAGGGCGCCTGGGCCCCTGGTGGTGGCCCTCTGACCCCACCTAGGTGCTTCCGGAAGCTTCTTGTACGCTGATTCTTCTATCTGATTCCCGAATTTTTGGAGCACTTTTAATATGGGGGAAACCTGAAATAGAAAAACAGTAGAAAATAGGAACTGGCACTGGGGTGCACTGAGTTAATAAGTTAGTCCAAATATGATCAAAAGTGTATGAAAGTGTATCTAGATCATAGAAATATCACACAAAACATGCATGGAGCAAGAAGAAATTATAGATACGTTTGGGACGTATCAATATGCCAAGACAAGCAGACCAAAATCCATCTGCATCTACTCACTAATCATCCACCTAGAGATATCTATCCAGAACATCTCGCTGGTATTAAGTTCAGAGCCCCAACCAAAGTGTAAACTCAAAGCAACAGTCAACTGCATTGACAAACTTTGCATAAGGTAAAAAATCCTAGCAAATGCGGTTACAATCACCATTGTTTTCTCCGTGGTGGCAACAACACATCCCCTAGTCTCATGTTTCTGTCACTCAAGCTAGACATTGGGGGGGCATGAACCTACAAGCATGCATAAACGCTCCCTCTTGGAGTTACTATCTACTACTTGGCCAAAGCAATAAAAAGTAACGGAGAACATGCAAGGATTACTCAAGAACAAAATATAAAAGGTAAACCAAATATATAACTCGTCACAATCTGAACATAATCTCATAATCCATCGGATTCCAGCAAACATAGAATAGCAACATCAGGAAAATTACATAGATGCCTTGATCATGTAGGGCAGCTCACAAGGGCTAAGAATTGAAGCACAAGATTTGAGAGAAGACATCACATATATACTAGTCATGGACCCATGGTCCAAGGGGGACTACTCACAACACATCCGGGAAGCATCCATGGTGGTGGAGAAGCTCACGGAGGTCAATCCTCCCTCCGGCAGGGTGTCGGGAAGAGGTCTTCTAGTGCTCCCGATCTTGGAAGCGCGGTGGCGACGAAAAAGAGTGGAAATTCGCGATGCGGGGGTCTCTCCGTGGGTTTTTGGAGCAGTGGCGACGAAGGGGCGCACCAGAGGTGGGACCCACCTCCTAGGCGTCCTGGTGGCGCGGCCAGGGGCGCGCCACCTGGCCACCTGGGTGGCAGGTGGGGGCCCCTGGTCCTCCTTCGGGGCTCTGGAAGCTTCATGTACGCTGATTTTTTATATGTTTTTTCTAGAATTTTTGTGGCTCTGCAAATATGGGTAAAAACCTGGAACTTACAGCATCAGCAGACAGAAACTGGCACTGGGTGCACTGAGTTGGTAGGTTAGTCCAAATATGTGTAAAAAGATATAAAATGTAGCAAAACACATAGCAATGTCACATAAAAGAGCATGGAACAAGCAAAAATTATCGATACGTTTGGGACTTATCAGGGATCTTTTAATTTGTCCTCTTTGGGATCTTTTCAGTTGTCATCTTTCAGATCTTTTCCTCACTTAAGGGCAACACTCTATATTTTACAAGAATATAGAAGATCTTCACACTTTACAAAAAGTACTCAACATCAAGAAAACTGAAAGACTATCATGATGAAATCAAATGTATGCCTCCTCCTGTGTAGCAGGATATGCAATGATACTAGCGCGTCATGTAGCAATGATAAGGGAAAGGCCCAACTATCATGCGGCTCTACGATCAAGCAAAATCATGTATGCCATGAAGATCAAATCATGAGATGATGGATGTTGCAAGGCAATATATCTCGAAATGGTTATGGAAATGACTTGATAGATAGGTATGGTGGCTGTTTTGAGGAAGATATAAGGAAGTTTATGATGACAGAGCATATCATGCCAAGGGTTTGGATGCACTGGCAAAGTTTTCACCAACTCTCAAGATGAGAAAGTGCAATGCATGGTACCGAAGAGGCTAGCAAAATATGGAAGGTGGAAGTGCCAACAATCGAATACTCGCATTAGTCCGAAGAACTCATGCACTTATTATCGGTAACTCTCTATCTAATCAGGAGTTTCACAAAGAGACGAGTACCCCGAGGAGGAGTGTATGGGGGTTTGGTTATCCTTGTGCATCCTCGACCCATGGTACGTGAGGGTGCTCTATATATTCCAACCCCTCCAGAGGTTAGCGATCCATCTAGTAGCTAGAGTTCTCCACTAACTTTTGTAGTTTTCGAAAATAAACACGGATTGCCCAAACTACGACACCTATCACTAGTAGGCTCAAGCTCTTGGCACAGAAATTTCAAACATTACTCAAATCAATACCTCAAAACTATTGCAAGTCACTACTACACTTATAATAGCAACCTCAATTACCTACTCATGCAAGACACACAACTCGGTGCAACAGGTCAACTCTCTAAACAAGATAAGCATGATAACTCAAGAGAGTTCCAAAAGCATCAACCTAAATAAAAGCTCTTAAAAAATAAAGCATGAAAACTAAGAGCTAAGCATGACAGCAGCTACGAAAAGATAAGGAACACACAAAAAGATAAGCATGCAAACCTATGTTGTATTCTAGCGTGGAGTGGAGCATGTTTCTCTCACAAACAATCAAGTTTAGGGTCCATCTTTCTATGAACAGCAACAAAAACTAACAAAACTAAGAAGTAAAGAGACAGACGCTCCAAACATAGCACATAACACCTGAAGAGATAAAAATATAGCATGGAGAAGGACAAACTGATGATTGTTGATGGAGAAGGGGATGCATGGGGTCATCCCCAAGCTTAGACGCTTGAGTCTCCTTGGATATTTCTTGGTGGTGCATGGGGTCGGCCCCAACCTTGAGCGTTTGACACTCCCGGATCTCCTTTCATCATCTTCTTTTGCATACATGGAAACTCCCTTCATACGAAACTCATCATAAGATGATTAGAGTGGTTAGTACCCATAATAAAATAAATTTTCTCTACTGGAAATAAAGATTTTCATGAAGAGCTACTGTTACTCAATACTGCCAAAAAATTGCAAAGAAAAAGCAAGCTTAAGATTTTCAAAACGATGAAAACGCAAAACGTGGCAGAATTTGTAAAATATTGACCAGCGGGTAGTAAATAATTTTTTTGCGGTACTTCTTCAACTCAAATAAAAAAACTCAGAACAGACGCCTAAAAGATAATTGTATAGAGCATACTGTCTAAAAATCATACGAAAAATATAATATGGTGATTTATCATGAATTTTTCCGTCAAGATGACATAATCTGTTTCTGGACAACATGTCACAACTTTTGAACTTTCTTGCAACCGGAGGCTAAAACTTGGCACAAAGCTTAAAAATAAAGATACAATGATGTTGCTATAGTAGTAACAAGCATCAAGACCACTAAAACTGAAAGTAAAAACATTTTGGGTTGCCTCCCAATAAGCGCTTTCTTTTATGCCTTTTAGCTTGGCATGATGCAAAAAGATCAAGTTTTATCAACTCGAAAAGATTACTTGCCCGTGTAACGGACTCATAAGGTAACTTAATCTTCTTTAGAGGGAAGTGTTCCATTACCTTTTTGAGGGAGAATTAGAATCTAATGGTCCCTTCATTCATGTCAATGATAGCACCAACGGTGCGGAGAAATGGACGTCCCAAAATAATTGGACATGAGGGATCACACTCAATGTCCATGACAAGAAAATCATCGGGAACATAATTATCATTGACAACAATAAGAACATCATCAATCCTCCCTAAAGGTTTCTTTACGGAAGAATCAACAAGACGAACACCAAAATAACATGGATCAAAAGGTTTCAATTCAAGCATATCATACATTCTTTTGGGTAAAACGGAGGCACTTGCTCCAACATCACATAAAGCAAAGCAATAGAAATTATTCAATTTAATTTTGACCAAAGGATCCCAACCATCTTCTAGTTTTCTAGGAATAGAAGTCTCTAACTTGAGTTTCTCCTCCCTAGCTTTGATAAGAGCATTAGTAATATGCTCGGTGAAGGCAATGTTAAGTGAACTAGTGTGGGGGTCTTTAGCCATTCTTTGCAGAAAAGTGATAACTTCAGAAAGACTAAAATTGTCAAAATCAAGATCACTACCATTAATTAAAGTGGTGGTGATGTCATCTAAGCTCATTATCTTGGTAGTCTCTAAATTCATGGGACCTACTTGTCCTAAAGTTGAGGTATTAGCATCACCATTGATAGGTCCATTGGGAATAGGGATGTGTTGGGTGCTAAAAGTTTTGAGATCCTCAACAACTTGTATAGTGGCAATATTAGTGTGTGTAGGAAGGGTCTTAATCCTATCTTCCTATTCTTTTTCTCTAGCCCATCTATCATTAAGTTTGGCTAGCATTCTAATGTTCTCATTAATTTGCACTTGTATATCATTCATGGGTGTAGTTTTCCTTTAATCAAGGGGAGAAGTTCTAATCTTAAGCATCTCTACATCATGAGCTATATTGTCTACCTTCAAAGAGAGACTATCTATGTTTTTCTAATTTCTCTTCTACACTCTTATTGAAGGCCTTTTGAGAAGTGATAAAGTCCTTAAGCATGCTCTCTAATTCAGAAGTGGAGATTTTGGTGCTAGGATAAGTGTTGTTGTTCCCATAGTTGTTGGATGGGAATGGTCTATGATTGCTACCAAAATTAATCCTATAAGAATTATTATTAAAGTTGTTTCTAGAAATAAAATTAACATCCACTTGCTCTCTTTCTTGAGCAACCAAATAATTTAAAGGAACATCATGAGGATCAATAGGAGCTTGCTTAGTAAGTAAAGACATGATCATGCCAACTTTTTCAGTTAAAAATGAGATCTCCTCAACAGAGTTTACCTTCCTACCTGTTGGAGATCTTTCGGTGTGCCATTCAAAATAATTTTTCATCATCTTGTCCAATAGCTTCATGGAAGCACCAAGTGTAGTTGACATGAAGGTTCCTCCCGTGGCCGAGTCCAACAGATTCCGTGAGGTCAAGTTTAATCCTGCATAGAAAGTCTAGATAACCATCCAAGTAGTCAAACCATGTGTAGGGAAACTCTTAACAAGAGATTTCATGCATTCCCAAACTTGGGCAACGTGTTAATCATCCAGTTGCCTAAAATTCATTATGTTACTTCTCAAATGGATAATTTTAGCACGTGGGTAGTACTTCCCAATAAAATCATCCGTGCACTTATCCCAAGAATCTATGTTATTCCTAGGCAAGGATTGGAGCCACTCCTTAGCTCTTAGTCTCAAAGAGAAGGGGAAAGCTTAAGTTTAACAAATGCACCATCTACTTCTTTGTACTTTTTCTTATCATAGAGATTAACAAAATTATTAAGTGCAAAGCAGCATCATCTCCAGCACCGGAGAATTGTTCTTTCATAACAAGATTCAGCAAAGCAGGTTTGATTTCATAAGAAGGTACTGAAGTGGCAGTTGGAATAATAGGAGTACTAATAAAATCATTGTTGTTCTGACTAGTGAAGTCACACAACTTGGTGTTTTCAGTGGAACCCATAGTAACAGCAGCAAGAAAGGGCAATGTAACTAATTTTTTCGGGGTTTTTGGTATAAGACTCTAAAGAAAAAATTAGAATGTAAACTAACAAGACTAAAAAGCAAAGGTAGAAGATAGTGTGCAACTCCCCTATCTTGAAGATTGGAGTCCCCGGCAACAGCGCCATAAATTGTCATAATGGCTTCTGGCCCCTTGTTGGTTATCCCGAGTGGAAGGTTGAGATGTAGCTAGCAGTAAATTTCCCTCGTGAAGTGTAACAGCCCAGATTTCACAAAAATTAAAATTTTTGTTTTCAGTGTGAATTGTTTGATTGTCTGATTTGTTTGCGGTGTTTGCATCCCCGATTTATCGATCGGCGATTATTTTCCCCCTCTTATCTCGTACCGGACAGAGCCTGACCTTTGCCACCCTGACAATCGACCTTTGCGACGCCGGGTTTCACCCGATCACCATCGCGAAAACCCGCACAAGACCAGCCGTAGCCAACAGAGCGAAAAACCCCTGTTTAATAAGTAAACGGGATATATTTTATAGCGCGTCGGAAAATGTTCTCGGTACGGTTCCAACGCGAGGTGAACACCACCGAATCTACGCGCTGATCGCGCAGTTTGAAGTTTTACCCCAATCGGGGGTACTGCAGACCCTCGTCGGTCAGAAACGTAAACACCGCGCGCGAGAGAGAAAAACCGGGGATGTTTTTGCAAAATGCTTGCCACTTGGGCTATATAAAGACCACCACTCTCCCACCCCTTTCTAGAGTTTCCCCTAAGCCAAAATTGCAGACACCCCCTCCAAATTGCCCCAAAAGTTTCCCCCAAAACCCCCAGTTTTCGAAACCCTAGCCTCGCCTCTAATCTGGACCGTCAGATCTCAGATCCGACGGCCCAGACGAGGCCACGTCGCGCCAGCCGGCTCCACCAGCTACCCGGGCCGTGCAGGGCCCCGCCAGACCGCTGTGGGCCGAACCGGGCCGCGCCATCCGCCGCCGGCAGCCGCCGCCTCCAACTCCGGCCGCCGCCGGCGAGCAGGCCGCCGGCCAAACCTCTTCCCGCGCCCCTCTCTCCTTTCCTCCTTCCTCCCTCACCCTCCTACCTCTCCTCCCTGCAGGGCGCCGGCGTGAGGTACAGCCGCCGCCGCCATGGCCATGGCTGGCCCTGCCCCAAGCTCGGTCGTCGCCCCCTTGAACCTTGCTGCGGCCACTCGGCCGGATTCGGCCGGATCCACGCGGACCCACGCTGCCGCGCTCGTCCTCGGCCCCTCCTCGCCGTGTCGCCCCTCGCCGGAGGCCGGCCGCCGCAACCGCAGCCGCGCCATGACCGCCTGATGGGCCGGTGCGCCCACCACGGCCCGCCTGCACCGAGCTGGCCCATGGCCTCTACAGCCACTGTTGGTCAAGGCCCAGGGTGAGCAGCCCAAGCCGCTCCTTTTTTTTCCTTAGATTGAACCCTGCTGGAATTTTGCTAAGTATGTAAGAATTGTGCTGCTGATTCATTTTTGCGATGTAGTTAGCGAGTAAACCGTAGCTCGGATCATGATGCGCCCAAAAGGAAAATTGTTTAGAATTGTGTGTACTTCAGTTCATCTTCTGTGAGAATTTTGATTTGAGGCCATCTTGATGTTGTTAATCGCTTTTGAAGTGGGCATCAGACTGTTAACTGTTGTTACTTCCTGTTAAGTGTTGCTGTTATTATTTTACTGCATGTTTGATTGATGATTGTGACACATCCATGATGCCTATGATATTAATTCTTGTTGCTTACTGTTAAGCATCATGTCTAGTTCAATGCTATGCATTCACATGTCATATTTTCCTACTGCATGATGTTTGTTTCATCACCCAAAGTAGCTACCCTGTTGTTAGTGTGATGTTGTTTATATAAAGTTGCTACTTTGCTGCCTTGGATCTTTTTAACCATGCATCCTATTGAGCATTGCAATATTTCATTTTGATCTATGCCATGTCTACTTCCATTATATGTATTGCATTGTCATGTTTACATTTCTGGTCATAGATATGTTTAGCTCCAAAGTTGATATCCTGCTGATTGTTGACAGCCACCTCTGTTTTCACTCAGTCTGTAACTTTCCGATGCCATGTTGCATGCTTAATATCTTTTGATCCGTTATGCCTATGACCTTGATTCTTGTTTGTACCTGATCATCATCATGTCTACTTCATGCCCATCTATTGCTATGTCATGTTGCTGCACATTTGCATATAGTTTTGCTCCTGTTTATATAGCATGAAAACAACAGTTTCTGCCATGATTTCCTGATTTTCACTAAGTCCTAGACCAGTAATGTTTTATTGCATTTTGCATGGGCTATAATTAATTGTTCATGATGCCTATTTGCATGATTCCATTTGCCATGCCATGCCTGCCATGTCTAATTTAGTTTCATATCATTTTTATGCATGTTTGCAACCTTTTGCTTGTTTACTTGCTGCTCTAAAGTTGTGCTACCGGATGTTGGCAGATTGTGTTCCAAACTTGTTTTGTTTATATCTTTTTAACCGTAACTCCGTTTGGAGTGTTCTTTATATGTAACTTGATTAGACTTTCATGTACTTTGTGTCTATGCTATTGATTTCTGTTGTTAACCCACCTAAAATATGGTTTAGGACAGAACAGTACTAAATGTTTTAATTGTCGTGGGGCACTTAGTGGAGTGCCATGTTTAGGAGTTTGTCCCACTTAAATTGACTAGCATAGATAGTTTACTTTGTGCTTCACCTCTTGTCATGTTTGTGTGCTATTCCATGCTTGAGTGAGATTCCATGTTAATAACCTTTGGTCATCTTGTGTAGCTAAATAACTTGAACCATTCTAAATGTGCGGTATCGTCGTGTGTGATGAGTACTCCACTTAACTTGTTAGTAACCGCTCTCAATGATAGATGCAATACCGTGGTGTGTTGTCTCGTGTTGTATCCTTGTTGATGCTTGCTCGTGATTGCTTCGTAGTAATAGATGCTTGCTCGTCGATTGTCTTTTCCAGAGTTTCCTTCTTGTGTGCTTCCGCGGGTACCTCTCGGAGACGATGCGAGCTTTCGATCGACTTCACCTTCGGATTGTCTTCTCATTAGGTAAGGGGGAGCATATATCATGCTTATAACTTTGAGCTCACTTGCGCCTAGGTGTAGGATAGAACGATTGCTTGATCCTACCACTTCATATTCATGCCTCTCAAATAAACCCAAACAGCCATGTCCTCCACCTCCCAGCAAACATTGTTCGGCTATGTTACTATTGCTCGCTGCTCAGCCACTTCTTAGTATGCATGCTAGGATGTTATCAATTGTTACCTCCGGTTACTCCTTGGATTGGGCTATCACATTATTATATTTATTGTGGATGATATGATTATTATAATGTTGACTATATTCGACGAAGGATGGAAGGTCTAGGCTATCCCGCCCCGACGCTTTGTTCCATTCGAGTCACCTGGGACCCGAGTTCCGGGTATTGGTTTTAAGACTGAACGTTCCTAACCGCGTGTGGGATTTTATGGGGTCCCCTTTTCTTACCTACCTAACTTCAAACATTTCTGGAGGTGGCCCAAGCTGATTTACCATCTGAAACCATGCATATATGTCTGTCGGGTCCCTCCTAGCAGATATCCTTTAAAACAACCCGGGCCAGCGGAGACATGGTTTCTTTGTTGGTCCACACTGGTGAGCTAGGGGGATGCCCACATGTGAGGGGATCAGTTACCTCGACCTTAGCCTGATGGAAGAGTCCGATCCGAGAGCGTGGCCGGCTTTTGGATTGGGTGTCGACCCCCGGGGGCCACCCGAATTTGTTCGTTGTTAGCTAGAGGGACCTGTCGTTTCGGATCTCTTGGAACTAAATCATAAAATGGTTGCCTGTGATGGGTAGCAACTGAGAGAGATTGGCGTGCGTGCGGAGCCTTGTAATGGGCAGTTGGTACACCCCTGCAGGGTTAAATCTTTTTGAGAAGCCGTGTCCACGGTTATGGACGACTTGAGACTTACTCCTTGTTCATAAACAACAACAACAACAACAACAACAACAACAACTGTGATAATCTTAATAACTTGATCAACGTGTGTGTGCCTTCACTGCTTCCTCTTCGTCGGGATGCAAAGAGGAGGACAAGGATAGGATAGGTGTTATGCTTGCGTAAGTAGTTGATAGCAAGACTTGTTGGAGGCGATTCCTCATCGAATGCTTGGTTTTCATCTTACTCTAAGAAGACCGTTAGCCACTCATATATTGCTAGTGCGTCTGCAACCTCACCACTACCCCCATCTTAACTGTGAGAAGTTAGTTACAAGACTTTTGATATATTCTCACCCCTTGCTTTTCTCCCTTTTATGTTTTGCATGATCGGCCGCTGTAGTTGATTACTACCTCGACTCTTCTTCTAGACGCCTTCGTGGACACTCGACGACGACTAGTTAGGGGGATCCCGGCCGAGAGCCTGGACCCGTGTGGTTACGGGAATTGTGTGTTTTACCTTTGCCACTAGGAATTTGATTGTAGTCTGTACTCAGACACGTATATTCCGCTGATGTAATGTATTTAAGGCAGTTGTATGCCGATTGTATGAGATGTTGTATCCATGTAGTTGTAATGTTGTGATATCATGTTGGAAATCCGGGGCATATAGCATTGTCATATGTCGTGGTGGGACCGATATGTGCTTCGTCCCCGGATCTGGATGGAAACATCTAGATCTGGAACAATACCGCATATCGGGCCTTACATGAAGATACCAAGGTTATCGTACTAGTAGGACTCCGAATTCTGCAAGTAGGTGTCAACGGCACTAGAGATTAAGTTTCCTAATGGAGATGAGGTTGACGTGGACCTGCACATAGACGTCGCATTACATAATCCATCGGATACCAGCAAACACAGCATAGCAACAGCAGGAAAATTACATAGATGTCTTGATTATGTAGGGCAGCTCACAAGGGCTAAGAATTGAAGCACAAGATTGGAGAGAAGACATCACATAGCTACTGGTCATGGAGCCATGGTCCAAGGGGGACTACTCACGTCACTTCCGGTAATCGCTCATGGTGGTGGATAAGCTCCCGGAGGTCAATCCTCCCTCCGACAGGGTGCCGGGAAGAGGTCTTCTGGTGCTCCCGATCTTGGAAGCGCCGCGGCGACGGAATAGAGGTGAAATTCGTGATGCCGGGGCTCTCCTAAAGGTTTCTGGGATGGAGTGTAAATATAGGTCAAAGGGGGGCACCAGGGGTTGGCCCCTCCTCCCAGGCAGCCTCCTGGTGCGGCCAGCAGTTGGGCCACGCCCCCTGGCCGCCTGGGAGGGGGTGTCCCCCCTCCGGCCCTCCTTCGGTCTTCCGGAAGCTTCTGACATGCTAATTTTTTATGTATTTTTCTTGGAATTGTTTGGGCTCTTTAAATATGGGTAAAAATCTGCAATTCAAAGACACCAGCAGACAGAAACTGGCACTGGGTGCACTGAGTTACTAGGTTAGTCCAAATATGTTTAAAAAGGTATGAAAGTGTAGCAAAACATATAGCAATGTCACCCAAATGGGCATGGAACAAGCAGAAATTATAGATACGTTTGGGATGTATCACCGAGTCGTCGGTTGCTGATGATGGAACCGACGAGACCGTGAATCCAACCTGCGTCTTCCCCACGGTCGGCGCCAATTGACGAGGTGTGATCACGACAAATCCCATGGTGAGGTACCCTGGGTTGATTGAAGGGGGAGGAGTGCAAGGTTGGTGATCTCGTCGGCTAACAGTAGACAGGTATTTACCCAAGTTCAGGGCCCTCGATCGGTAAAACCCCTACTTCCTGCTCAATGTATTATATGGTGGAGGCGATTACAGTGGAGGTTCCGGCGAGATTGCTTAGGCCAGAGGTATTGCGATGACTATTGGATGCCCTTGACGTCCCCTCTCCAAGCCTTTATATACTAGGCTAGGTCTCGAGGAGTCTGTCTAGGTTTACACTAAAAGGAAATAGGCTATAGCCACCAGCTCATTACTGGCGGACGCCAAAAGTTATACGACAGTGCTACTTTCACTGTTGTACAGAGTTAAGTGGACGCCAGGGCAATAGAAGGTTCCGCTGGCGCACATTATTATGTGCACGCCAGAGGCACGGCTTGCCCGGGCTAGGCATCGGATCCAACTGCCACTGGCGTACAAAACTCTGCCCGCCAGAGCTATTTATATTGCCGCTGGCATACAGTTTAGATTGTACACCAGAGAAATTTTTCCCCCGAAATATTTTAAATTTCAGATGTTTTTGCCGGCGGGCCTATGGATTGTATGCCAGCGGTAATTCTGTTACCTATGGCGGACAAATAGTTTGTACGCCAGAGGTATCCTGTGCAATTATTGGTGGGCTCGGGCTGCCACCAAATCCCTCCATTATTGCACCTCCATTATTGCTCTTCTCACTAGCTCAAAGTTCCTCCCCTTCCCCCATCTTCACCATTCTTTTTAACCAATTAAAACTAGTTTATGTGATAGATCTAGCTCCATTACCCTTCTAATGTCCTTTCTACCAAAAGAAATGGCCACAAAAGAACCAAATTTAGCTCCTTTTGGTGAGATCCAAATATATCATCTCTATATATAAGTCTAGCTAGATCTATCTACATCTCTCTTCTCTCCCGCATTGTCTCTCTTAAGGTGAGGGATCAACATATATGTGCTATTTTTGTATTGTGTCGGATATGTGATGATGCATATATATGTGCTATATATTCTTGATGATGATGCATGCATGCATATATGAGATGATGAAATTTTGCCGAATATGTGATGATGCATATATGTGCTATTCTTATTGTGCAGGAAATGATGTCAATATTTTGTCGGAATGTTGATTCATTTCCGTTTCGGCAAATTGTGGCACTCTCTTAGTCCTATTTGTAGGAAGGTCATGCCGAAACTTTTAATGAAAAATGATTGTTTTACTTCTCTTGTGGTTCTATCACGTGCAGGCGATCGATATGGCGCCCGGCCATATGAGTGAACGTGTCGTGAACAAATATTTGAGATACGCTACAGATGACATGATACAAAATAACCGCAGGGAGATAAGATGTTTGTGTCACAAATGCAAAAAAGTGGGCTTGCTGAACCCCTTTTCGGGAGAGTTGCTGGAGCATCTGCTCATACATGTTTTCATGGATTGCCACACTCAGTGTCTTGATGAAGATGATGATGATGAAGTCCATGATGGTGCGGTGGATCATGATCAGCATGAGAATAATAACGATCACGGGCAAGAAGACGAAGAGACGCCTGATGATCCTCCCGCACATGATGTTTGAGATCTAGAAGATGCTGAACAACACATAACCGAAGACGATGAGATGCAAACACTGCTAGCTTCAGCCGTGCGGGACCGTCATCTCAAAGAGATGCTTCTAAAGAAGACGACTAACTGCAGATCTGCTAGTATAGAGCAAGCTAAGCTGGCACAACTGGAGGTAGACTCGAATACTCCGTTGTATCCAGGTTGTGGATCGGAATACTCTCACTTGAAAGTAGCGCTCGATGTTCTCAAAATTAAGGAAAAACACAAATGGACTGACATAAGCGTCGACGCTAGCCTGCAATACTGGCAGAGTAAGCTTCCGGAGGGCAACTCGTGTCCTACAAGTTGTGATGAGGCCAAGAAAGTCGTGTGCCCCTTTGATTTACCGCATGAAAAATACCACGTGTGCATCAATGATTGCTACATTTATCGGAAAGAGGACGCAAACATGATCACATGTCCGGTGTGCAATGCCGCTCGATACAAGAAAGGGAAGAAAGAACCTCGGAAAGTTGTGTGGTATTTTCCGCTCATTCCCCGTTTGCAGCGGTATTTCTCGGACTACAAGGAAGTCAAGCTCATGCGGTGGCACGCGGACAGACAAAATGTAGTATTGAAAGATCCAAAATGGTGTGAAAAGGCAGTTCTGACACACCCTTCGGACGCAAGCCAGTGGAGATCATTAGACGGCGTAGATGCAAGTTTCGCAGCAGATCCGAGCAACCTCAAGTTGGGTGTGAGCACTGATGGAGTGAATCCATGCAGCAACCAGAGCAACACACATAGCACTTGGCCCGTGTTCGTATGGATATACAACCTCCCCCCTGGTTATGCATGAAGAGTAAGTACATACACATGTGCATGATAATTCAAGGGCCAAAACAACCTGGCAACGACATCAATCTATATCTAAAGCTACTAAAAGATGAGCTAGACACATTATGGGAAGGGGTGAACACATGGGACGCCGTCGCAGAAGAATATTTCCCTATGAGAGCCACCTTGCTTTGTATGGTGCAAGCCTATCTCGCGCACGGATATGTCGCAGGCCAGGTTTGCCACGGACATTGGGGATGTATGAGGTGCACAGATGATCCAACGTTTATGCAGCTTAAGAAAGATACCGGGTCTTCAAAAACTGTCTACATGGGGCATCGAAGGTGGTTACACAAGGATGACCCGTGGAGAAGGCGTGGAGACCTTTTCAATTGTGAAGATGAGCTCCGGGGACCTCCACGTAAGAGGTGCAGTGAAGAAATATATGAGTTGCTGAATGATTGGGATCAGTGCCCTAAGCCAGGAAAGAAGCAAAAGGCACCAGAACCGCTCCTGGATGTATGGAAGATGAGGTTCGTGTTTTGGGACTTGAAGTACTGGCCCGTTCTTGATACGCCTCATTGCCTTGATCTAATGCATATCACGAAGAATGTGTTTGAGAGTTTGTTTGCCACTCTGCTCAACATGCCGGAAAAAACCAAAGATGGGCCGAAAGCAAGAAATGACCTGATACATCTAGCTATCAGGGAAGAGCTTCACGGGGGAATTGAGTCATCAGATGAGGAGACGAACCGACACAAGGGAAAAAATTTAAGAAAAATGACTATCACTGCCCCCCATCCTGTTTCACTCTAAGTGAGAACGAGCTTCAACAATTAACCAAGTGCCTTCTAGGAGTGAAAACCCCTTTCGGTTACTGTGGGCTGATAAGCAGATATCTAGACCAGCAGAAACAAAGGTTCAGCGGGATGAAGTCTCATGAATGTCATGTGATGATGACGCAGATATTTCCTGTTGCGATTCGAGGGATAATGGACAAGCACGTACGTGAAACCCTTTTCGATTTCTGTAACTTTTTCGACGTGATCTCTCGAAAGTCGATTACACGGAAGCAACTCTCAAGGTTGCAGGAAGAGATCGTTGTGATATTATGCAAACTTGAGATTTACTTTCCACTCGCATTCTTTGACATTTGTGTGCATCTGTTGGTCCATATCGTGGAAGATATCATCCACCTCGGACCGGCGTTCCTGCACAACATGATGCCGTTCGAAAGGATGAATGGAGTCATCAAAGGATTCGTTCGTAACAGGGCCCGTCCGGAAGGAAGCATTGTTCAGGGCTATCTCACCGAAGAGTGCATCTCTTTCTGCACGAATCTCCTGGGCGAAGTCGATGACCCTGTTGGCCTGCCCAGAAACAGGCACCTTGGAAGGCTCGACGAAGTAGGCCACAGCAATGGCCGGAGGGAATTGCATGTAGACTTTGAAAAACGACGCATCGACTTTAACAGGGCAAACTTGGTAGCTCTATAACACCTTGAAATGGTCGATCCCTGGTGCAAAGAGCACGAAAACATCATTAGGAAGAAGTACACTGACTAGGGTAGGGAAAGGAAAGATGGGGAAGTAATCAGAGAGCACAACACCACTTTCTTGCGTTGGTTCAAAGAACGGCTTATCGCTAATCCACCGATGGATTGTCCAGAAGGCAGACTCTTATATGCTTTGTCACATGGCCCCTCACCCAACCTTGCGACGTTTCAGGCATATGATATAAATGGGTTCACATTCTACACAAAAGAAAAGGATAAAAGTTCTGCTTATCAAAACTCAGGAGTAACGATGGTATCTCAATCGGTAATGAAAAATTACGATACTACGGAAGGATCGAGGAGATGTGGGAGCTTGACTACTCTGGAGAGAAGGTGTCGATGTTTCGTGTAAGATGGGCTAGGAGATCAACCGTCATGAAAGAAAGCAAATACTTCACCACCATGGTTATACCCGAAGCCGGCAGCACTTCATCAAGCGTGAACGTCACTGCGCAAAATGAGCCATGGGTATTGGCTAAGCACGTGTCCCGATGCTTCTTCATAACAGACCCTTGTAGGCCTATCCGCGTGGTCGCGAGGAGAGGCAAAAGAAACATCATAGGAATGGCCGAAGAAGAAGACTTCGACATGTTCGGCGACCAAAATATCGAAGATGATGAAGATGACGACAATAAGGCAAAATACACCACAAGAAGGAGCAGAACGATGCTACCTAGGTCAAGTCGTCCGTTCAAAATAAGTAGTCACGATGTCGGGCTAAATTATGCAACTGCGAAAAAAAAGGCAAAAAAATTACCAAATGCTGAGAACGACACACAATGTGTGCGAAGAAACCAGCTAGTATTGATTTCTCTTTTGTATGAGACTACAAACTTGTTGTATCGATGAACTATAATATTCGATGACATTCTTATTATATGTACCTCTATTTTGTAATATATATTTTTTACTAATTGCAATTCTTTTATTAAGTCATACATTTTTTTGACCATTTTTATATGAACATAATTTTTTTAATAAAATGGAAAGAAAATCAAATACAAGAATATAAATAAATAAGCAAATACAAAATAGACTTCCCTGGCGGCCGGCTCATTTGTACGCCAGTGGTAGAGTCACCTCTGGCGGACGCTCCACTTTTGCACGCCAGAGAAAAAATATAGCGCTGGCGGACGTGGTTGTCTGTCCGCCAGCGGTAACTTGGGTACCATATGACTATGCTCCCCCGCCAATTTTCTGGATCACATATCTTCTCCTCTTCTCTCTTCAACCGCTCCCAGCCACACCCCGTGCGCCTCCCATCACCGGTGACAGCCACCGTCCGCGCTGGAACGGCCGCCCTCCGCTCGCTCGAACGGCCGCCCTCCGCTCGCTGGAACGGCCGCCACCGCCTCCTGACCTCTCCCGTCTGCAGTACGCCGCCGCCCTCTCCCATCTCTCTCCCCTCCCCTCCCCATCCCCCTCCCTGACGAACCCTAACCCGACGCTCGCCCATCCACAGGTAGAAGGAGGGGCACCAGGACGAGCACCGCCACCTGACGCCAGGAGGGGAGAAGGAGGCCACCTCGACCACAGCCTGCACCAGGAGGAGGAGACCACTTTTGTTGGTTTGTACTAGCTCAAGGTTTTTGGTGTGCTCGAGCTCGGGTTCAGTTTCTGGAATGTTAATATTGTTTCTTGAGACTAGGTTCAATTGACATGATGGCCTGTAAAATTCACCACTCTATTAAGAAGACCTTCAATTCAAGAAATAGTGACATGAGGGATATAGATAGTTAAGAATTGATCTCTGAGGCCACTAGATAATTAACATAGATCAAGGCCAAATCCTTCAGGTCAAGAAAATAGACACATGAGGAAGATCAATTGGCAAATATACTTCAACCAGAAAGGTTATTAAGACAAGCATAGAATTCAAGCAACCACATTACAGTGAGAGGTTTTGATAATAACTTGTATACATCAATACATAAAAAGGAGAGGATAGTAGGCTCATACTTGGTCCGATCCATAGATATTGCAGGATATGACAGCTAGGCAGAAAGAAACACCATCTCACTCAACAGCCATCAGATCAAAGGCGAGGCACTGGGTTTATGTTGTTTGTCTAGTTCTTGTCTAGTTCCTATCTAGTTTCGGTTTATGCATAATTAATTAATGTTTTTAAGTATGTATAGGATCTATTCCTTGTTTTATTCCTGCCATGTGTAGTTCATCTTATTATGGACTCTTCTCCATTGATATGTTTACTGCCGTTATATTTATACTTGAAATTATTTTGTAAATATACTATTTAGTAATTATATCTAGCCCATGCTAGTGGGTAATGTGTATCTATATGCAGAAAATACCCAAGTGCAAGTGTGTGCTTGTGTTCTGCATGTAGCAGATTTTTTGATATATTTTACTGATGGGTTCAATGTTGCAAAATTTTCCCGTGGAGATACATGTAATTGTTTCATCTCAAAACAAATGGTGCTCCTATGCTAGAACCAACATGGGATTGTTTGGAGTGACACAAGACTGGATTTCTTGTTTTTCAGTGTATTAATTCAGAATCATTGTATCAATTTGCATGCTTTGTTGTCAGGGTAAAATGGTTGTGATAAGCAATTAAGCATAGATGTTCTGGACTATCACTCTCTTCTTCTGTGACATTTTTATGGGCTGGGGTATTATGGAAGGATTGGAGCATAGAGGGTAGTTTAAACTGGATTCAATTCCATAATTTATTTATATTTTAGATTATATGAGATATCCCTTATTACATTGCAGTGAGCACAGATTATAAAGGCAGTTGCTGTAGCCTATATAAGCACACATATTTTTATAGTAGTTATTTGAAAATGCCATGAAATGCTTTTTTTCTTTCTTTCCAGAAAATGGCTTGAAGACATATCAGTATATGCATTATGCTTTCCGGAAAGTAATCAAATGGAAATTTTTTTTGAAGATGGAGTAGTATATGCTTTTTTTGTGGTGCTAATATATGTTCTTATATTGTAGAAAAGCAAGACGAGCCGCCACACCGTGGCCAGGACGCCTTACCACAGCCCCGTGTGCTCCAACCTTCAAGGTGATCTCTTCATGGCTGCTACTTGTGTGTGTGCCCTGGTTATGGTCTATATGGGTTTTCTAGTGTTGTTGGGTGTGTGTGTTGCTGGGTGTGTTTGCTGCTGGGTGTGTGCTGCTAGCTGAGTGTGTGCTGCTGGGTGTGTGATGCTAGTTGGGTTTATCTTGTGTTGGAAGTTGTGCTGTGCTATATGTGTTGCTGGGTGGAGTGTGCTATATATGTGAGTTTTGTGCAGTGTGCTATATGCTCTGGTCCAGTTTGCAGGTACTATGAGGCCTTGAGATTGCCGGAATGTTGATTCACTTCCGTTCCGGCAAACTCGGGTACTCCATATGTCCTATTTTCAGCAGAGGTCATGCCAAAAATTTCTGTGAATTTTGGCATGACTTATGCTAAAAATAGGACATGCTAAAAATACTGAAAATGAGAATTTAACTCATTTTTCTACTGTTTAAATGACCTAATATAAGATATGAATGGAACTTAGTGATATATTGTTCTATATATAGGTAAATGGAAAATTATTAGGCACTTCATGTTCTGTATATGTAGTAGCACTTCGAGCTCCACCTAAGAAGTTGCTATGAATCCTTACTTTCTGAACTTTGAACTTGATGGATATATCCTCTGTGATTTTTTTTGATTAGAGGTTGTAATTGCATCCATATCCTAGAGGCAGTAAACATGATGCATACACACATGCTACTTTTTTATAACTCATTTTGCACTAACCTATCCCACTTACTAGTAGTATTTTTAAATGGTGATAATAGATGTCAAACGAGGAAGCCGGTTGTTCTCGGGTACTTGTCGATCTTGTAGAGGATCATCCTTATTTCTCAATGCTTGCGGCTCAACAGCTTGACGATGAACATGATCAAGGCGGGGATGCAGGCAACGAGAGCACTACTAGTGGTGCCGGGGATGGCAACGAGACCACTACCAGTGGTGTCGGGGATGGCAACGCGACCACTACTAGTGGTGTCGGGGATGGCAAAGCGACATCTGGTAGCGAAGCCAAGCGACAGCGTAAGGAAAGGGGCCCAAACAAGCTCCGCACCATCCGGGAAGAATTTACGGAGGTGGACCCCGCTAGTGATTTTCCTACATAGCCGACTCATGTTGCAAAATGGTACGGCATCAGCATTGGATGCATCCTTCGAGAACTCGTCAACAGCAATGAAGAGGACATTAGGGCAAAAAGCAAGGAACATGTGGCCACCCTCCTCAATCAGAGGCTGCACGTGCGATACAAGTTCCCAGAACCCTATGATAACCTTGATATCAAAAAAAAATCTGGTGAACACATTCGCCCTAGGCAGGTTCAGCAAAGCCTTGTCCAGTTGGAAAGAATATGTGAGGCAGGAGCTTGATGCGAGTTACGATTTTGATAAGATCCAAAGCCACTGGCCGTCAATTTCGGAAGAGGACTTCAATGTTTTCAAGGCCAACTATGACCTACCTGCAACAAAGGCGCTTAGGAAGTGGGGGAAAGATATGCACGAGAAGAATGTAGCTCCCCACAATCTCGGAAGCCGTGGTTACACCGGAAAGCAGCCAGTTTGGGATAAGGAGGACGCGGAAAGGAAAGGGCCGGACCCCTACCCGAAGTTTAAAAACCCGCTCGGAAATCGATTTGTGCGGTCCCGATACAAGGTAAACCCCAAAACCAAGGAGCTATGCACGAACGAGAAGGTCAGGGAGCTTGAGAAAAAAATTTGGGAGGAAGAAGAATTAGCTCAATCTCAAGGATCCTCAACCCAGCTGCCGTATGACGCCTCTTTTGAAAGTGCGCTAAACAAGGTAAAGAAATTGCCGGTGTCAGCGCCACCGCATCGTGGTCGTGTGGTCGGCGCCGGACTCAATCACGAACATTCATTTTAGTACCCCGAGACCAAGGAGGCACGAAAGGAGAGGAAGAGGAACGAGGAGAAGAATGTGAGGGAAGAATTGGAACCCGCTAAAGCTGACATGCCCAACATAATCAATGCGCAAGTGACACAGACTGTCAACAACCTCCTTCCTACCATGATGAAGTCGATCGCGGATTGGATCGACGGAGGCCGACAAGGGCCTCTCCCCACAATCACCTTAGGTGTCAGCAACTCGAATAATGAGCCGCCTATTGTGGAGATCAATACTACGGCGGCCAACAACACACCACAAGGTGTGAGGGATGAATCACCGGCCGGCTTTGTGGATAAATACCCAGGGGACTTGTTCTTCTTGAGATTTAATGACATCTTTGACATGTTCCACATGAATGCGCTCCACCCATCCATGGTCCGCCTGGCTGCGCTAATCTTGGCTCACCAGCTCATCAAAGAGAATACCCCGAACATCGCTATAATGGACCCCTTCTACATGCAAGAAAAGTTCTTGAACAACCCTAAGGGTAAGATAGCGGCAACAAAGTACATCGAAGATTTCTTCGTGGATCATCCTTCCCAGAACATCTTTGTCATGCCTTACTGCCCTGAGTAAGTCATTCTCGCTTGCAGCCGTAACATGCTTTCTCTATCGTTAAACTAATCTGAGGTTGATGATCTCTTTGAACTACAAACTATTTTGTGTAGCAACCAATACGGCACCCTCATCGCTCTCGATCCGAAAGACTCGCTTGCCATATATCTCGACTCGGGGAGTCATCAGAAGTACAAAGACTACAAGCTAATCAAGGATGTTCTGGATGATGCTCTCACTGGCTACTCTTATAGGGAGGGCATCACAAAAATAAAAAACCAAAGGCGAGGAAAGTACACATTCATCCATAAAACGGACTTCGCCTACATCAAGCAGGCGCCAGGCAGTACGAGGGAGGCCTGGTACGCCATCTATCATATGCCCGACTACATAAAGGATGAACAATGACTACAATATTTGTCGTCTCTCGCAAAATGGTGCGGAACCTTGGCGGGGTCCTCCGATGCCGGAGTAAGACAAGAGTTCGGCCGAATCCAGCAAATGATCGCGCGAACAATCTCCAGGGATGTCATACATAGCGATGCGGTGTTCTTCTACAGTCATCGTACACTACCTAACGCTGACATAGAAGCCCGCTTACATCAACATGGTGATGACAGACCATTCAACTCATTGCAAGGTTATCTCTCGTTCCCTCCGCTGAAGCGGAAGCCGAAGTCGAAGCCGAAACCGAGAAAGAAGTGAGAGGGTGTGTTCTCTATGCATGTAGCTAGTTTTTTTCGAACAATCGATGAACATGTATTGTAAACTTTATCTCATGTTGAACTTGTGTACGTACTACATGATCCCTATATTCTATATTTAGGGTTATAATATTCATGTACATACTTAACTATTTGCTATCAAATATTGCGGACATGTGAACTCCTTTTACATTGAACTAAGTCTTCTCTTATAATGCATGAATGTACACACATCTTCCTTTTTAACTATCTTGGTTAATATTTTTATATGTCTTTGATACTGCAGAGATGAAGAAGTGGTATGTGGTGTACGAAGGTAGCATAAAGGAGTCTATGAGCACTGGGAAGATTTCTTCAAGCAAGTCAACAAGTTCAAGGGCAACAACTACAAGAGCTACAAGAGTAAAGCGGAGGCTGAAGCTTGGTACTTGAACTACCGGCAAGGGCAAGAGAGGAAGAACCACTGGATGAAGTCCAACTTCATCGTGATCCCCTTCTTGCTCATCGTCTTTACCATTCTCTTGTATGCGATTGTAGTATAGATGACGGTACATCCTTTCGGAAAACCTTGCGACCTAAACTACCAATTCCATCGAGATGTAGTTTGTGTGTGATACAATGTAGTGATGTAACTCTCAACTTGTCTATTTTTCTGTTTGTGATCTATGTGTGATGCCACTACAACTTCTCTATTTTGGTTAGTAATGTGATGTAACAATATTTGATCATTCTTGTATATTTGAACTTATGAATTCTATGTATTTGTATTGTGTTGGTAAATTGTGAAAATATTTGAGTATTTGTGTTGCTGGAATAACAAGTTTCAGCAGAAAAGTAATTCCAGAAAACATATTGTTGGCGTACATAAAAGTTTTTGCTGGCGGACAGTACCTAATCCATAAAAAATACTGTTGGCATACATTATATGGACCACTGGCAGGCACATGGGGACGCCAGAGACACTAGAGGACATCTCTGGCGGGCAGCATGTTTGTACGCCAGCGGTAACAGAAGGTAGCGCTGTCGTACAATTTGTACGCCAGCGGTACCTGTTACCACTGGCGTCACATCTCTGGCATACGCCTGCCCGCCAGCGGAAGGTAAACTCTGTACGCCAGCAGTAGGCTATTTCCTACTAGTGTTACAAAGAGACTTTCCTATTCTATCTAATCTTTCCCGCCAAGTCTTGGACTCCGCATCGTTTTGGACTCCATGTAGGCACAGTCGTCGGTGCCTCGGGTGGGCTCATACTAGGCCTTCCGAGGCTTCTAGTGGAACACCGGTCTTAACACGCACCAGGTAGCCTCATAGTGGGGACTCGTGGGGGTATCCCCTCGTCACGCCTTTTCTAGAAGCAATTCCGACCTCCGCCTCCATCGCCAAAAATCTTAGGGGCGCCAGAAGTTCCTGTTCTGGCACCTTGCCGGGACGGGGAAGTGCCCCAGGATTCATCTCTATCGATGTTGCTTCCTCCCTCCATGATGCGGGAGTATTTCCTCCTCGGGACTGAGGTCTTCTATAGTAGCTATGTCTCCCATGATGTGCTCTTGATTGCGATCATTGGCTATGTTAATTTAGTTGTCTCCCATGATGTTTCCCCTTCATCTATGTATTGGGTATGATGTTCTCCTTTGGTGATATTTCCGGAGTCCATGGTGATGCGTAGGACTCCATTCTTATGGTGATATTGACCATGTGATTTTTTCTTCTTGTTGGATTGGATCATGGCTTTGAGAGTCTCTTGATGATTTTCTTGAGTATAGTTTTCATAGTGCTTCGGTGAAAAGATGGGTGCTTTGTCTTATTAGAAAGAGACTACTCTTGAGATATGTTGTGGTGTTTGTTAGTACTATCTTTCGATGCTCCTAGTGACAGCATGGGGTATCCATAGATGCGGAATACAAACTCTAAGGTGTGCTTTTGTAGCCCTACACAATTCTCATCCTCTTTTGACCACAAAAGAATGATCTCCGAGATACGTCTTCCTTGCATGTTTTTGGATGAAATATCATGTGTTTCAATTATGTCAATGTAGTTGGGAGTGGCCACTAGTGAAATTATGAAGCCTAGGCCTTGTTTCTCACCATTGTTGCATGATACGGTGAGGAGGATAGCTCTCTCACTTCTCGTTGGTTACCCCAAGTGGAAGGTGAGATGTAGCGTAGCAGCAGATTTCCCCTATGTAGAGGATAGGGATTGTCTCCCGTAGGACTCGCAGAGATACAAGAAGGTGGTAAAGTGAACAGTGGCGCCGAGGTTGCTAACTTCGCATGGACCTGCACACACAACAAATAACTTTGCTCCCAACGAGTATAGAGGAGTTGTCAATTCCTCTGGCCTTGCTGTTTACACAGGATCAACGCAAGAGATAATAATAGTAGCAACTGAAAGTAAAGACTGAAAGTAAATTAAAGATGTAAACAATGGTGGAAATATGGACCGGGGTCCCATGACGTTCACTAGGATGTCTCTCTCCCAAAAGACGATAAAAGTGCTAGCGAGGTAAACAAATCACAGCTGGGCAATTGACAGGATTATAACCGCACCGCAATGCTAACTATGCTACAAAAGAAAGGAAGAAGCTCAAAAGCAATGGGTAGTACGCCAAGGTAAGTGGACCGAAATCCATCTGCATCTACTACGAATCATCCACCTTGAGATATCTATCCAGAACATCTCGCTGGTATTAAGTTGCGAATCCCACCCAAAGTGTAAACTCAAAGCAACAGACAACTTCATTAAAAGAACTATGCATAAAGTAAACAATCCTTGCACCCGCAAGTACAAGCACCGTTGTTTTATCCCTAGTGGCAACAACACATCCCCTAGTCTCATGTTTTTGTCACTCAATCTAGACATCAGGGGGCTGAACCCACAATCAAGCATAACGCTCCCTCTTGGAGTTGCAACAAATCACTTGGCCAAAGCAAAATACAGCAACGGAGAACATGCAAGAATTTACTAAAGAACACAAATATAAAAGAGAACCAAATATAATACTCATCACAATCTGAACATAATCTCATAATCCACCAGATCCCAGCAAACTTAGCATAGAAACACAGAAATTACAAAGGTGCCTCGATCATGTGAGGCAGCTCACGAGGTCTCGAAAGTGGAAGAACAAAGAGGGGAGGAGAACATCACATAGCTACTGGTCATGGACCCATGGTCCAAGGTCACAAGACATCCGGGAGGCGTCCATGGTGATGGATGGTCTCCCGGAGAGGATTCCTCCTTCGGGCAAGGTGCCGGGGCAGCTTCTCCTGGCAGCCCCGATCTTCAAACGGCGGCGGCGGAACAGAGAGGAGAACGGGAATAGCAGGTCGATCCTAGGGGTTTCTGTCACGGGAGGTAAATATAGGCCAAAGGGGGCACCGAGAGGGGCCACAGGGCAGACAGGAGGCCTCCTGGCGCGGCCTAGGGTGGGGCCGCGCCAGGGACCCTCCTGGGGCCCTAGTGGGTCCACCCCCTTCCTTCCTTGGTGATTTGGGAAGCTTCCGGGTCGCTGATTTTTTATATAATTTTTCTAGGATATATTTGGCACTTTTAATGGCCGGAAAACCTGAAATACAAAAACAACAGAAAACAAGAACTGGCAACTGGGTGCACTGAGTTAATAGGTTAGTACAAATATGATAAAAAGTGTGTGAAAGTTCAAGCAAAACATGGCAAAGTCACACAAATCATGCATGGAGCAAGCAGAAATTATAGATACGTTTGGGACGTATCATTGCACCGTTTGTGCTCACTTTGTCACTTGCTACCTTGCTGTTTTTATTTATTCAGATTTATATTACCTTGCTTTGCCACACCTATTACCCATATTTTACCATCTCTTCGCTGAACTAGTGCACCTATACAATTTACCATTGTATTAGGTGTGTTGGGGACACAAGAGACTTCTTGTTTCTTAATTGCATGGTTGCTTGAGAGAGACCATCTTCAACCTCTACTTCCCTGAGTTCGATAAACCTTAGGTCATCCATTTGAGGGAAATTGTTGTTGTCCTACAAACCTCTGCGCTTGGAGGCCCAACATAGTCTAAAAGAATATAAGCGCGTAGTAGAAATCAACTGTGCACAATAATCAACCTGGATTTCAGGACTATCGCCGCTTATCGGGCCAGGGTACCACGCGCGCATAGCCTTCCCTCTTTGGTGATACCGATAAAAGAGCGCATTGATAGACCGAGAAAAGGCCTTCCCATACAGGCGAGTGTGGTTGCACTGGTAAGTTCGGTTCAGTTGCACCTGATCAACCCAGGGTGAGGTATATCTCCAATGTATATTGATCAAAGTTATATCACTTGTGGCAATCCATAATCCAAGTCATTGCAATATCCATAAAATAATCGAAGACAAGATCATGGCTATATCATAATCAGAAGCATAATTCGATGAATAACTTAGCCAAGTCAAGATGATCAGGATAATACTAGCTATCACAATTTTCACCATAGAAAGTTCATAATTACAAATACGAGTCATGTTGAATGCAAGAATATTCATGGAAATAAAAAAATCATTGTAATACTAAGAATGCCATGAACAATCATCATATAATCCAAAAGCTACTGCCAATTTTAGAACCATGTCAATGCTTTGCAATAATGCAAGTAGTAGTCATGGCTTGCCTATCACCAATAAGGTGGGAAGATACTCCTGGTCTTCAACAATATCAAGCACTCTGAAAAATATATTTAAATGGAGAAAGAAAATGTCACATAAAGCCAGTCTTTTATTCAGTAAAAATAAACAAAACAAGTACTTGTAAACATTATACCAAAACTAAGAGGATCTCATAAGAAAAAATACTTCAAAAAGTTTCAACTTATTTGGACTCGTAGTTTAAAAGATATTGGAGGTAAAATATGGGTCAATAGTTCATTTCAAATAGATTTTGAATGATTTTATGGAATATCCAGAGGGGGCCACGTCGAAGGCGTAAACAAGCTTTACGCTTTTTCTTAAAACCGGTATGGGCTCGGAGAGAGAGGCTGACTTGTGGGGACAGTCTATCAGGTTTAACTAAGCGGGAGGGAAAAAGAGGAGGCGTGATCTGACCAACAACAGTTTTCCGACGAGGAAGACGTGTCGGTGGTCGCACAAGCTTCGGCTGGACCAGGCAGTCCTGACGGCGACGCTACCGTCTTATCCAGGGGCGGCAGGCGGCATGGCTCGTTGGGGCTGTCCGTTCCGGCGGAAATACATGCCGAGGAGTATTTGGGGAAGCACCGTAGGACCACCAGGAACACGCTCGTGGTCTTGGTTCGGAAGGAGGGGCACGGGAACGAGGAGGAGGCGGCGCTCGCTGCCGGAGTTGGGGAAGGAGAGCACTTCGGCTTCGCCTATATGCCTTGGAGCTCGATTGGATTGGGTAGGAGGTTGGTGGTTAGGATCCGGAGCGAGGGCATCGACTTTTATAGCCAGGGAACGATGCCTGTGACCTGAAGGCGCCATGTAGATGCAGCCTAGCGTGGGGATGAGCTGGGCGTCACGCCGGCAAGCTCAAGAGGGTTCCGACGCAGCGGGAGAGAGAGCCTTGGGTCTAGGGTGGGCGAGCAACCTCTAGGCGTATTCAATGGCATGGGGCCGCGGTGGTGGACTATGTGGCCGGCCACCTGGCAGCCGTGGCCAGAGAGGAAGGGTGTGACGCCCCCAAAATCAGACCGTGTACAGTAATCTTACACGCAAGGTACACGATCGAGATCAGGGACTCACGGTGAGATATCACAACACAACTCTGCAAATAAAATAATACAAGCTGTTTAATACAAGCCAGGGCCCACGAGGGCTCGAATACAACAGCTCGAGAACACAAAGTTAGCGGAAGCAATAGTATCTGAGTACAGACACAAGGGTACAAGGTTGCCTTAAGAAGGCTAGCACAGAATCAACACTCGATCGAAAAGGCGAGGCCTCCTGCCTGGGAACTTCCAAACTACTCCTGGCTTGGTCATCGGGGATCTTCACATTGCGGTGGTCGGCATCGGGAACTCCGGCTCCTGGGCTCCAACGTCGACTGCAGCGGCCGATCAGGCAAAACAGTAAAGGAAATAAAGCAGGTGAGTATCTAGTATACCCGCGAGTCTTACGTCTGCTACTAAGCATTATGCATTGTATCAACGGAAAGAAGAGGCTGTATATAGTGGACTGAAAGACAGAAATCAGAATAAAGGTAAGAAGCTAGGCCTATCGAAGACTAGCATCTTCCGACGATGTCTTGCAGCATGAGGTAAGAATCAGCCAACAGTTTATATAAAGCATAAAGTAACAATGCAGCAGAAGTTGCTACAGCATTGTATAATAATAAGTTGTAATAATTAACAATGCCTCCGAGTTCACCTCCTCGACATCCCCGCGAGGAAGAAAACCCGGAACCATACAGTTTAATAATAATAGTTTCTAGTGGTAAGATCCAGCTTCAGCATAAAGCGTCCTATTACCGTGGACACGGCTATTCGAATAGATTAATCTTCCCTGCAGGGGTGCACTTTTGTTCCGCTACACGCACGGATCTCCAGGGTGGCGGGTACCTTGTTAGGGAACGCTCCACCGAGGCTATCCGACACTTCATAGCTCATCTTTCAAACACAACAGAGAGGTCATCCGCCGGTCTAAATCCTAAGTACGCCGAGGCTTCGACCCCAACCCGAACGTACTCCTGCACGGTGCGTGGCTGGCCGGTGAAGTTGAAGCAAATCCAAATAAGACACCACCGCGCGAGCAAATAAGACAACACCACTTCCCGGCGCAGGCCGCGGTACTGCTGACATCTGAAGATTCCTCGGACGACACTACGAAGCAGAGGAGCCCATAACTCGTAATTCCCATAGGTAGGTAGTGCGTACATGGCATATAGCCAACTCAAGACATTCACTGAACCATTTAGCATTTTAATTAACCTGCGTGACAACTGTTATCGTTGCCTCGACTTAACCGACCCGCGGACAACGACAGCAGCCAGGACCACCAGTACATCAGTGCCTGCCCCGTCGTCCCACCAAGTCACTGCGGTCACCAACAAGGTGAACCGTTGTAACAGCCCAGTTTTCACAAAAAATTAAAAATTTTGTTTTCGGTGTGAATTGTTTGCTTGTCTGATTTGTTTGCGGTGTTTGCATCCCCGATTTATCGATCGGCGATTATTTCCCCCCTCTTATCTCGTACCGGACGGAGACCGACCCTTGCCACCCTGACACTCGACCTTTGCGACACCGGGTTTCACCCGATCACCGTCGCGAAAATCGTACGAGACTAGCCGCAGCCAACGGAACGAAAAACCCCGTTTAATAATTAAACGGGATATTTTTATAGCGCACCGGAAAGTGTTTTCGGAACGGTTCCAGCGCGAGGTGAACGCCTCCGGCTCGACGCACCGATCGCGCAGTTCGAAGTTTTACCCGAATCGGAGGTACTGCGGACCCCCGACGGTCAGAAACGTGAGCACCGTGCGCACGAGGTAAAAACCAGGGATGTTTTTGCAAACTGCCAGCCACCGGGGCTATATAAAGACCACCACACTCCCACCCATTTTTAGGGTTTCCCTAGCACAAAACTGTAGCCACCCCCTCACAATAGCCCAATTTTTGCGTTTTTGCCCAATTCGTCCTGGACCGTCAGATCCGGAGATCCGACGGCCCCGGAGACTGCCACGTCGCCACCAACCCTCCTCTCTCTCCTCTCCATCCATGCCCGTGGGCAAGCCAGCCGCCTCGGACCCGACGCCGCCGCCGGCAGCAGCCCTGGCGAGCTCCCTCTCCTCCCCGCGGCCTCTTCCCTCCTCTCCTCTCCCCTTCTTCCTCCTCCTCTCTCATCTCTCACCTCTCCCTCTCTCTGTCCTGCAGGAGGTGCCGGCCGCCATGGCTTCGGCCTCGAAGCTCCGCGCCGCCCCGAGCTTGGGCTCGCGCCGCCGCGCCCGCAAACCGCCGACGGCCGCCGCCACCTGGGTCCTTCCCCCGCCGCCGCCTCACCTGCCCAGCCGCGCGGGCCACCTCGCCGGGAGGGCACAGGCCGGCGCCGCCATAGCTCCTGCTCAGGAGGGACGAACAGGCAGACGCCCGAGCGCCAGCGCCTCTCCCCTCCGAGCAGGCCGGCCCACTCGCCCTCCACGGCCCAAGCCGGCCCCCCTCCACAGCCCACGCGCCAAGGCCCAGTCGCCTCCAGGCCCGTGAGGCGCGTCCAGCTGCCAGTCCAGATCCAGGCCAGTGGGCCGAGCCCACTGGGTGAGGAGCCCAACCCTTTTTTTCTGTTCTTATTTTTTTTCCATTTTTGCTAAGTCTGTGTTATTTTTGCTGCTGATTCGATTCCGCGTTGACTATAGCAAGCGATCCGTTGCCCGGATGACTTCGCGCCCAAAAGATGAATTGTTTAGAATTGCGTGTACTTTAATTCATCTTTTGTGAGCATTTGCATTTGAGCTCATCTTGATTGTGTAATTGTGTGTTGAACACGGCATCAGGCCGTTAAACTGCTACTTTTCCTGTTATGTGCTGTTGTTATTATTTTGTTGCAACTTTGCATGATGATTGTAACAAATCCATGAGGCCTATTGCATTGATTCTTTTTGCGTCGCGTTAAGAAATGTTTCTACTTCAGTTTCATGTATTCACATGCCATATTTTCTTGCTGCATCATGTTTATATCTTGCTCCAAAGTAGCTATCCTGATGTTATTGTGGTGCTGTTGCTGAAACTGTTATTTTGTTGCAACTTCGGTCGACGATTGCTTCGCAACCGTTTATCGGAATTGAGTGATTCCAATTGAATTTTGTTAAGCATCATGTCTACTTTCATCCCATGTATAGCTATGTCATGTTGCTGCACTTTTGCATATAGATTTACCCCTGTTTTTACAGCATGTGTGCGTAACTTGTTTTTCTTATATCTTTTTAACCGTAACTCCGTTTGGAGTGTTTTTATATGTAACTTGATTAGTTTTTCGTGTTCTTTGTGTTTATGCTATTGTGTTCTGCTGTTAACCAACCTAAAATATTGTTTAGGACAGAACAGTACCAAATGTTTTAATCATCGTGCGGCACTTAGTGTTATGCCATGTTTAGGTTGTGCCTCACTTAAATTGACTAGCATAGATAGTTTACATTGTGCTTCACCTCTTGCCATGTTTGTGTGCTATGCCATGCTTGCTTGAGTTGCCATGTTAATAACTGTTGTTTGGTCACCTGTAGCTAAGCAACTTGAACCACCGTAAACGTGCGGTATTCGTCGTGTGTGACGAGTACTCCACTTAAATCTTTAGTAACCGTTCTCGACGATAGATCTGTATCGCGTTGCCGTGCCTTGTGTTGTCTCTTTGATATTGTATTGCTCCGTAGTAATAGTGGTGCACCGTTGATTTCTTTCCAGTGTTTACCCTCTTGTGTGCTTCCGCGGGTGCCTCTCGGAGACGATGCGAGCTTGCGATCAACTACACCTTCGGAACCCGACTTATCAACAGGCAAGGACTATACATTACTTATGATCCATTCTATTTCAACCAGCGGTTTGCATGCTAGTCTAGGTTAGGTTCGATGTTTGATCCTACCACATGTTTACAACCTCTTTCAAACCGATACAGCCATGTCCCCTCCCAGCAAACCTTGTACTGCTATGTTACTTTTGCTCGTTGCTCAGCCCCTGCTTAGTATGCATGCTTAGGATGCTACGATGTTACCATGTTACTCTTGGGTTTGGGATATCACGTGATTATTATATTATTGTTGATGATATGATTATTATAATGTTGACTATATTCGACGAAGGATGGAAGGTCTAGGCTATCCCGCCCCGACGCTTTGTTCCATTCGAGTCACCTAGGATCCGAGTTCCGGGTATTGGTTTTAAGACTGAGCGTGCCTAACCGCGTGTGGGATTTTATGGGGTCCCCTTTTCTTACCTATCTAGCTTCAAACATTTCTAGTGGTGGCCCAAGCTGATTTACCATTTGAAAACCATGCATATATGCCTGTCGGGTAGCTCCTGGCAGACATGCTTTAAAATTACCCGGACCAGTGAGGACATAGTTCCCTTGCTGGCCCATTTTGTCCGGCTGAGGACCCGGTTTCCCAATGTGTGATTAACCGGCTATCCAAACCTGCGACAGATGGTAGAGACCAGATCGAGAGAGCGGCCGGCTCCTGAGATGGATTTCGGCTCACCGGGGGCCACCCGGATTTGTTCGTTGTTAGTTAGAGGGACCTGTAGTTTCGGATCTCTTGGAACTAAATCATAAAATGGTTGCCTGTGATGGGTAGCAACTGAGAGTGACGAGCGTGCATGCGGAGCCTTGTAATGGGCAATTGGTACACCCCTGCAGGGTTAACTCTTTTCGAGAAGCCGTGTCCACGGTTATGGACGACTTGAGACCTACTCCTTGTTCATAGACAACAACAACTGAGATAATCTTAATATAACTTGATCAACGTGTGTGTGCCTTGATTGCTTCTTCTTCGTTGGGATGCGAAGAGGAGGCCAAGGATAGGATAGGTGTTATGTTTGCGTAGTAGGTGGATAGCAAGACTTGTTGGAGGCGATTCCTCATCGAATGCTTGGCTTCTTATCTTATTCTCTAGATCGTTAGCCACTTCATACATGCTAGTGCGGCAGCAACCTCACCACTTACACCTTCCTTACCGTAAACTACTAGTTGTCCTAGAATGATGAGTGATGAAGTCCTTGCTGGGTCAGATGACCACTACAGTTGGATGCTGAGTACCTCTGTACTCATGATACTACCCCCAAACTCTTTTCGGGGTTCTTGATCGACAATAGGTATGGTGATCGACGTTTCACGTGGAGACTCGACGACGAATAGTTAGGCGGATCCCGGCGGAGGGCCTGGACCCGTGTGGTTCTGGGGATTTATGCTTTTCTCCTTGCCACTATGCATTTGATTGTAGTCTGTACTCAGACATATATCTTTCGCTGTTGTATTGTATTAAGTCAGTTGTATGCCGATTGTATGAGATGTTGTATCCTTGTATCTGTAATGTTGTGATATCATGTTGGAAATCCGGGGCATATGGCTTTGTCATATGTCGCGGTGGGACCGATATGTGCTTCGTCCCTGGATCTGGGTGGAAACACCTAGATCTGGAACAGTACCGCATATCGGGCCTTACAACTTGGTATCAGAGCCTTACCGACCGTAGGATCCCCTCTCTGGCCGAAGTCGAGTCTAGACAAAACTATTTTGTAGTTACTAAGTTAGTTATCGGAGAGTAGGAATCTTTTTACTCCTTACCCTTGCTCTGGTCAGGACAAGTGTCGTAAGTGTTTTAATTCTCGCCTTGTCCCCTTCAAACTCTAGGATCTCGAGTGTGTGGAGTATCGGAACCGTTACAATGCCTTGCTTGCAGCGTATTGTCTCGATTCCGAGTTAAGGTGGGAATTCTTGTAGTACCTTTAGCTTCTCCGATTTCGGTTATCATCTAGGTCGTCCATTGCCCTCCCTCCTTTTGCCCGGTGTTTTTACGACTTGCGTCGAAAATCACTATCCCTTGATCTGATTTTCGCGATCGTTCTTCCTTTTGACACCTGATGGTTTCGTTTTTCGACGATGTCGTCTCTCTGCGGAAATCTATCTCAACCGAAGTTTGACGTCGACATGGAGCAGAGTCCATTGTTGGTGGTGTTGAAGATCGTCGACTCTCTTTTCTCTCCCCCCTCTTCCCCGGATCGTCCTGGATCTCGGGACGAGATCCCTTGTTGGTGGTGTTGTATTGTAACAGCCCAGTTTTCACAAAAAAATAAAAAATTTGTCTTCGGTGTGAATTGTTTGATTGTCTGATTTGTTTGCGGTGTTTGCATCCCCGATTTATCGATCGGCGATTATTTCCCCCCCTCTTATCTCGTACCGGACGGAGAACGACCCTTGCCACCCTGACACTCGACCTTTGCGACACCGGGTTTCACCCGATCACCGTCGCAAAAACCGTACGAGACCAGCCGCAGCCAACGGAACAAAAAACCCCGTTTAATAATTAAACGGGATATTTTTATAGCGCGCCGGAAAGTGTTTTAGGAACGGTTCCAGGACGAGGTGAACGCCTCCGTCTCGACGCACCGATCGCGCAGTTCGAAGTTTTACCCGAATCGGAGGTACTGCGGACCCCCGGCGGTCAGAAACGTGAGCACCGTGCGCGCGAGGTAAAAACCGGGGATGTTTTTGCAAACTGCCAGCCACCGGGGCTATATAAAGACCACCACACTCCCACCCATTTTTAGGGTTTCCCTAGCACAAAACTGCAGCCACCCCCTCACAATAGCCCATTTTTTGCGTTTTTGCCCAATTCGTCCTGGACCGTCAGATCCGGAGATCCGACGGCCCCGGAGACTGCCACGTCGCCACCAACCCTCCTCTCTCTCCTATCCATACATGCCCGTGGGCAAGCCAGCCGCCTCGGACCCGACGCCGCCGACTCTGCCCGAGGCCGCCGCCGGCAGCAGCCCTGGCGAGCTCCCTATCCTCCCCGCGGCCTGTTCCCTCCTCTCCTCTCCCCTTCTTGCTCCTCCTCTCTCATCTCTCACCTCTCCCTCTCTCTGTCCTGCAGGAGGTGCCGGCCGCCATGGCTTCGGCCTCGAAGCTCCGCGCCGCCCCGAGCTTGGGCTCGCGCCGCCGCACCCGCAAACCGCCGACGGCCGCCGCCACCTGGGTCCTTCCCCAGCCGCCGCCTCACCTGCCCAGCCGCGCGGGCCACCTCGCCGGGAGGGCACAGGCCGCCGCCGCCGCAGCTCCTGCCCGGGAGGGACGAGCAGGCAGACGCCCGAGCTCCAGCGCCTCTCCCCTCCGACCAGGCCGGACCACTCGCCCTCCACGGCCCAAGTCGGCCCCCCTCCACAGCCCAGGCGCCAAGGCCCAGTCGCCTCCAGGCCCGTGAGGCGCGTCCAGCTGCCAGGCCAGATCCAGGCCAGTGGGCCGAGCCCACTGGATGAGAAGCCCAACCCTTTTTTTTCTGTTCTTATTTTTTTCCATTTTTGCTAAGTCTGTGTTATTTTTGCTGCTGATTCGATTCCGCGTTGACGATAGCAAGCGATCCGTAGCCCGGATGACTTCGCGCCCAAAAGACGAATTGTTTAGAATTGCGTGTAATTTAATTCATCTTTTGTGAGCATTTGCATTTGATCTCATCTTGATTGTGTAATTGTGTGCTGAAAAGGGCATCAGGACGTTAAACTGCTACTTTTCCTGTTATGTGCTGCTGTTATTATTTTGTTGCAACTTTGCATGATGATTGTAACAAATCCATGAGGCCTATTGCATTGAATCCTTTTGCGTTGCATTAAGCAATGTTTCTACTTCAGTTTCATGCATTCACATGCCATATTTTCTTGCTGCATCATGTTTATATCTTGCTCCAAAGTAGCTATCCTGATGTTATTGTGCTGCTGTTGCTGAAACTGTTATTTTGTTGCAACTTCGGTCGACGATTGCTTCGCAACCGTTTATCGGAATTGAGTGATTCCAATTGCATTTTGTTAAGCATCATGTCTACTTTCATCCCATGTATTTCTATGTCATGTTGCTGCACATTTGCATATAGATTTACCCCTGTTTTTACAGCATGTGTGCGTAACTTGTTTTTCTTATATCTTTTTAACCGTAACTCTGTTTGGAGTGTTCTTTATATGTAACTTGATTAGTTTTTCGTGTTCTTTGTGTTTATGCTATTGTTTGCTGCTGTTAACCAACCTAAAATATGGTTTAGGACAGAACAGTACCAAATGTTTTAATCATCGTGCGGCACTTAGTGTTATGCCATGTTTAGGTTGTGCCTCACTTAAATTGACTAGCATAGATAGTTTACATTGTGCTTCACCTCTTGCCATGTTTGTGTGCTATGCCATGCTTGCTTGAGTTGCCATGTTAATAACCGTTGTTTGGTCACCTGTAGCTAAGCAACTTGAACCACCGTAAACGTGCGGTATTCGTCGAGTGTGACGAGTACTCCACTTAAATCTTTAGTAACCGTTCTCGACGATAGATCCGTATCGCGTTGCCGTGCCTTGTGTTCTCTCTTTGATCTTGTATTGCTTTGTAGTAATAGTGGTGCACCGTTGATTGCTTTCCAGTGTTTACCCTCTTGTGTGCTTCCGCGGGTGCCTCTCGGAGACGATGCGAGCTTGCGATCAACTACACCTTCGGAACCCGACTTATCAACAGGCAAGGACTATACATTACTTATGATCCATTCTATTTCAACCAGTGGTTTGCATGCTAGTCTAGGTTAGGTTTGATGTTTGATCCTACCACATGTTTACAGCCTCTTTCAAATCGATACAGCCATCTCCCCTCCCAGCAAACCTTGTACTGCTATGTTACTTTTTCTCGTTGCTCAGCCCCTGCTTAATATGCATGCTTAGGATGCTACTATGTTACCATGTTACTCTTGGGTTTGGGATATCACCTGATTATTATATTATTGTTGATGATATGATTATTATAATGTTGACTATATTCGACGAAGGATGGAAGGTCTAGGCTATCCCGCCCCGACGCTTTGTTCCATTCGAGTCACCTAGGATCCGAGTTCCGGGTATTGGTTTTAAGACTGAGTGTGCCTAACCGCGTGTGGGATTTTATGGGGTCCCCTTTTCTTACCTATCTAGCTTCAAACATTTCTAGTGGTGGCCCAAGCTGATTTACCATTTGAAAACCATGCATATATGCCTGTCGGGTAGCTCCTGGCAGACATGCTTTAAAATTACCCGGACCAGTGAGGACATAGTTCCCTTGCTGGCCCACTTTGTCCGGCTGAGGACCCGGTTTCCCAACGTGTGATTAACCGGCTATCCAAACCTGCGACAGACGGTAGAGACCAGATCGAGAGAGCGGCCGACTCCTGAGATGGATGTCGACTCACCGGGGGCCACCCGGATTTGTTCGTTGTTAGTTAGAGGGACCTGTAGTTTCAGATCTCTTGGAACTAAATCATAAAATGGTTGCCTGTGATGGGTAGCAACTGAGAGTGACGAGCGTGCGTGCGGAGCCTTGTAACGGGCAGTTGGTACACCCCTGCAGGGTTAAATCTTTTCGAGAAGCCGTGTCCACGGTTATGGACGACTTGAGACCTACTCCTTGTTCATAGACAACAACAACTGAGATAATCTTAATATAACTTGATCAACGTGTGTGTGCCTTGACTGCTTCTTCTTCGTTGGGATGCGAAGAGGAGGACAAGGATAGGATAGGTGTTATGTTTGCGTAGTAGGTGGATAGCAAGACTTGTTGGAGGCGATTCCTCATCGAATGCTTGGTTCTTATCTTATTCTCTAGATCGTTAGCCACTTCATACATGCTAGTGCGGCAGCAACCTCACCACTTACCCCTTCCTTACCGAAAACTACTAGTTGTCCTAGAATGACGAGTGATGAAGTCCTTGCTGGGTCAGATGACCACTACAGTTGGATGCTGAGTACCTCTGTACTCATGATACTATCCCCAAACTCTTTTCAGGGTTCTTGATCGACAACAGGTATGGTGATCGACGTTTCACGTGGAGACTCGACGACGAATAGTTAGGCGGATCCCGGCGGAGGGCCTGGACCCGTGTGGTTCTGGGGATCGATGCTTTCTCCTTGCCACTATGCATTTGATTGTAGTCTGTACTCAGACATATATCTTCCGCTGTTGTATTGTATTAAGTCAGTTGTATGCCGATTGTATGAGATGTTGTATCCTTGTATCTGTAATGTTGTGATATCATGTTGGAAATCCGGGGCATATGGCTTTGTCATATGTCGCGGTGGGACCGATATGTGCTTCGTCCCCGGATCTGGGTGGAAACACCTAGATCTGGAACAGTACCGCATATCGGGCCTTACAGTAGTGGCCTGCCTGACCACACTTGTAGCAGGCTCCAAAGACAGTGCGGGAGCTGGGTTGTTCGGTGGAGCGGGGTGGAACGAAGCTGGTGGACAAGGTGTTTTGGCGAAACATGCTGTTGGGGATTCAGATCTTGCGCTTCTGAGAGCCTGAAATCCCGGGCATATGGCATGTCATATGTCGCGGTGGGACCGATATGTGCTTCGTCCCCGGATATGGATGGAAAGATCTAGATCTGGAACAGTATCGCATATCAGGCCTTACAACTTGGTATCAGAGCCTTACCGACCGTAGGATCCCCTCTCTGGCCGAAGTCGAGTCTAGACAAAACTATTTTGTAGTTACTAAGTTAGTTATCGGAGAGTAGGAATCTTTTTACGCCTTACCCTTGCTCTGGTCAGGACAAGTGTCGTAAGTGTTTTAATTCTCGCCTTGTCCCCTTCAAACTCTAGGATCTCGAGTGTGTGGAGTATCGGAACCGTTACAATGCCTTGCTTGCAGCGTATTGTCTCGATTCCGAGCTAAGGTGGGAATTCTTGTAGTACCTTTAGCTTCTCCGATTTTGGTTATCATCTAGGTCGTCCATTGCCCTCCCTCCTTTTGCCCGGTGTTTTTACGACTTGCGTCGAAAATCACTATCCCTTGATCTGATTTTCGCGATCGTTCTTCCTTTTGACACCTGATGGTTTCGTTTTTCGACGATGTTGTCTCTCTGCGGAAATCTATCTCAACCGAAGTTTGACGTCGACATGGAGCAGAGTCCATTGTTGGTGGTGTTGAAGATCGTCGACTCTCTTTTCTCTCCCCCCTCTTCCCCGGATCGTCCTGGATCTCGGGACGAGATCCCTTGTTGGTGGTGTTGTATTGTAACAGCCCAGTTTTCACAAAAAAATAAAAATTTTGTTTTCGGTGTGAATTGTTTGATTGTCTGATTTGTTTGCGGTGTTTGCATCCCCGATTTATCGATCGGCGATTATTTCCCCCCCTCTTATCTCGTACCGGACGGAGAACGACCCTTGCCACCCTGACACTCGACCTTTGCGACACCGGGTTTCACCCGATCACCGTCGCAAAAACCGTACGAGACCAGCCGCAGCCAACGGAACGAAAAACCCCGTTTAATAATTAAACGGGATATTTTTATAGCGCGCCGGAAAGTGTTTTCGGAACGGTTCCAGCACGAGGTGAACGCCTCCGTCTCGACGCACCGATCGCGCAGTTCGAAGTTTTACCCGAATCGGAGGTACTGCGGACCCCCGGCGGTCAGAAACGTGAGCACCGTGCGCGCGAGGTAAAAACCGGGGATGGTTTTGCAAACTGCCAGCCACCGGGGCTATATAAAGACCACCACACTCCCACCCATTTTTAGGGTTTCCCTAGCACAAAACTGCAGCCACCCCCTCACAATAGCCCAATTTTTGCGTTTTTGCCCAATTCGTCCTGGACCGTCAGATCCGGAGATCCAACGGCCCCGGAGACTGCCACGTCGCCACCAACCCTCCTCTCTCTCCTATCCATACATGCCCGTGGGCAAGCCAGCCGCCTCGGACCCGACGCCGCCGACTCTGCCCGAGGCCGCCGCCGGCAGCAGCCCTGGCGAGCTCCCTCTCCTCCCCGCGGCCTGTTCCCTCCTCTCCTCTCCTCTTCTTGCTCCTCCTCTCTCATCTCTCACCTCTCCCTCTCTCTGTCCTGCAGGAGGTGCCGGCCGCCATGGCTTCGGCCTCGAAGCTCCGCGCCGCCCCGAGCTTGGGCTCGCGCCGCCGCGCCCGCAAACCACTGACGGCCGCCGCCACCTGGGTCCTTCCCCCGCCGCCGCCTCACCTGCCCAGCCGCGCGGGCCACCTTGCCGGGAGGGCACAGGCCGCCGCCGCCGCAGCTCCCGCTCGGGAGGGACGAGCAGGCAGACGCCCGAGCTCCAGCGCCTCTCCCCTCCGACTAGGCCGGACCACTCGCCCTCCACGGCCCAAGTCGGCCCCCTCCACAGCCCAGGCGCCAAGGCCCAGTCGCCTCCAGGCCCGTGAGGCGCGTACAGCTGCCAGGCCAGATCCAGGCCAGTGGGCCGAGCCCACTGGATGAGAAGCCCAACCCTTTTTTCTGTTCTTAATTTTTTTCCATTTTTGCTAAGTCTGTGTTATTTTTGCTGCTGATTCGATTCCGCGTTGACAATAGCAAGCGATCCGTAGCCCGGATGACTTCGCGCCCAAAAGACGAATTGTTTAGAATTGCGTGTACTTTAATTCATCTTTTGTGAGAATTTGCATTTGATCTCATCTTGATTGTGTAATTGTGTGCTGAAAAGGGAATCAGGACGTTAAACTGCTACTTTTCCTGTTATGTGCTGCTGTTATTATTTTGTTGCAACTTTGCATGATGATTGTAACAAATCCATGAGGCCTATTGCATTGATTCCTTTTGCGTTGCGTTAAGCAATGTTTCTACTTCAGTTTCATGCATTCACATGCCATATTTGCTTGCTGCATCATGTTTATATCTTGCTCCAAAGTAGCTATCCTGATGTTATTGTGCTGCTGTTGCTGAAACTGTTATTTTGTTGCAACTTCGGTCGACGATTGCTTCGCAACCGTTTATCGGAATTGAGTGATTCCAATTGCATTTTGTTAAGCATCATGTCTACTTTCATCCCATGTATTTCTATGTCATGTTGCTGCACATTTGCATATAGATTTACCCCTGTTTTTACAGCATGTTTGCGTAACTTGTTTTTCTTATATCTTTTTAACCGTAACTCCGTTTGGAGTGTTCTTTATATGTAACTTGATTAGTTATTCGTCATCTTTGTGTTTATGCTATTGTTTGCTGCTGTTAACCAACCTAAAATATGGTTTAGGAAAGAACAGTACCAAATGTTTTAATTATCGTGCGGCACTTAGTGTTATGCCATGTTTAGGTTGTGCCTCACTTAAATTGACTAGCATAGATAGTTTACATTGTGCTTCACCTCTTGCCATGTTTGTGTGCTATGCCATGCTTGCTTGAGTTTCCATGTTAATAACCGTTGTTTGGTCACCTGTAGCTAAGCAACTTGAACCACCGTAAACGTGCGGTATTCGTCGTGTGTGACGAGTACTCCACTTAAATCTTTAGTAACCGTTCTCCACGATAGATCCGTATCGCGTTGCCGTGCCTTGTGTTCTCTCTTTGATCTTGTATTGCTTTGTAGTAATAGTGGTGCACCGTTGATTGCTTTCCAGTGTTTACCCTCTTGTGTGCTTCCGCGGGTGCCTCTCGGAGACGATGCGAGCTTGCGATCAACTACACCTTCGGAACCCGACTTATCAACAGGCAAGGACTATACATTACTTATGATCCATTCTATTTCAACCAGTGGTTTGCATGCTAGTCTAGGTTAGGTTTGATGTTTGATCCTACCACATGTTTACAGCCTCTTTCAAACCGATACAGCCATGTCCCCTCCCAGCAAACCTTGTACTGCTATGTTACTTTTTCTCGTTGCTCAGCCCCTGCTTAGTATGCATGCTTAGGATGCTACGATGTTACCATGTTACTCTTGGGTTTGGGATATCACCTGATTATTATATTATTGTTGATGATATGATTATTATAATGTTGACTATATTCGACGAAGGATGGAAGGTCTAGGCTATCCCGCCCCGACGCTTTGTTCCATTCGAGTAACCTAGGATCCGAGTTCCGGGTATTGGTTTTAAGACTGAGTGTGCCTAACCGCGTGTGGGATTTTATGGGGTCCCCTTTTCTTACCTATCTAGCTTCAAACATTTCTAGTGGTGGCCCAAGCTGATTTACCATTTGAAAACCATGCATATATGCCTGTCGGGTAGCTCCTGGCAGACATGCTTTAAAATTACCCGGACCAGTGAGGACATAGTTCCCTTGCTGGCCCACTTTGTCCGGCTGAGGAACCGGTTTTCCAACGTGTGATTAACCGGCTATCCAAACCTGCCACAGACGGTAGAGACCAGATCGAGAGAGCGGTCGGCTCCTGAGATGGATGTCGACTCACCGGGGGCCACCCGGATTTGTTCGTTGTTAGTTAGAGGGACCTGTCGTTTCGGATCTCTTGGAACTAAATCATAAAATGGTTGCCTGTGATGGGTAGCAACTGAGAGTGACGAGCGTGCGTGCGGAGCCTTGTAACGGGCAGTTGGTACACCCCTGCAGGGTTAAATCTTTTCGAGAAGCCGTGTCCACGGTTATGGACGACTTGAGACCTACTCCTTGTTCATAGACAACAACAACTGAGATAATCTTAATATAACTTGATCAACGTGTGTGTGCCTTGACTGCTTCTTCTTCGTTGGGATGCGAAGAGGAGGACAAGGATAGGATAGGTGTTATGTTTGCGTAGTAGGTGGATAGCAAGACTTGTTGGAGGCGATTCCTCATCGAATGCTTGGCTTCTTATCTTATTCTCTAGATCGTTAGCCACTTCATACATGCTAGTGCGGCAGCAACCTCACCACTTACCCCTTCCTTACCGAAAACTACTAGTTGTCCTAGAATGACGAGTGATGAAGTCCTTGCTGGGTCAGATGACCACTACAGTTGGATGCTGAGTACCTCTGTACTCATGATACTATCCCCAAACTCTTTTCAGGGTTCTTGATCGACAACAGGTATGGTGATCGAAGTTTCACGTGGAGACTCGACGACGAATAGTTAGGCGGATCCCGGCGGAGGGCCTGGACCCGTGTGGTTCTGGGGATCGATGCTTTCTCCTTGCCACTATGCATTTGATTGTAGTCTGTACTCAGACATATATCTTCCACTGTTGTATTGTATTAAGTCAGTTGTATGCCGATTGTATGAGATGTTGTATCCTTGCATCTGTAATGTTGTGATATCATGTTGGAAATCCGGGGCATATGGCTTTGTCATATGTCGCGGTGGGACCGATATGTGCTTCGTCCCCGGATCTGGGTGGAAACACCTAGATCTGGAACAGTACCACATATCGGGCCTTACAACCGTCTCCTTACCTTGTCTCGCGTGTGCTCCTGGAGGAGCTCGACTTTCATGGTTTGGTAACTCTCGCGGCCAACGATCAGGGGGCCAAGCACACCGGTACACTGGTCGTACGCTCCCTGTCGTCCCGTCGCAATACCTCTCGCGGGCACCGTTGGGTCGCCCGACTTCTTACCTTTAAGGACACCAGTTGGTTCGAGTTCCTACCATTAAGTGAAACCAGGAGGTATCACCCTCGATGGCACACTTAAAAAGGTTTGACACAGACATCAACGGAATGAACTAAAGAGGTAAACCTCGTATCATCCCGGTGATGCTACGCTACTGAGCCGACGAGAGTGAAATACGAGTCCATTCCACTCGTAAGTCAAACTCGAAGCGACTCGGCAGAGTCTCGCCATTGTAGGTTCCCTAGGGCGTCTGCATTGATCCGTACCTATTGCAGTTGTATATATTTTGTATCCGCGTCACTCCTCTGAGTGGTCACGGCCCGCTATCTAATCCTAGCTAACAATGCGCAGGGCTCACTGCTGAATATAATGCATAAATATCATAGGCAGCATAGGATAAAGGAAGGTACATCAAGGGGCGACAATGACAGGCTATGCAATTGAATAGGATTGTAATCGTAGCAGCAGAAGTAACAATGTCTAGTGCAAGAAATGTACGGAAAGATAGGCGATATCTGGGGAAGAGAATGGCTCTGCTTGCCTGGAAGCTCGACGGTAGTAGTAGGGTCGTCAACGAAGTAGTCGTACTAGGCAACGATGTAGTCGGCGGCAACAACGAGGTCTATCGGAGAATAAAGGGGGGTAGAAAAAATAAATACACAACAATAATAGCAATACAAATACAATACATGGCAAACGCAATGTTAAAGGTGTTCTAACGCAGTGCAATGCACTTTGCACGGAGCGGGAATCCATCCGGGGATGAACTGCCAGCTCCGGGTGATTACCGGACAGGGGGTCCGGAGGGGAAGGGTTCATGCCGGAGGTTTCATGGACATTCGACAAACGTAAGGGAGGGGTAGCCGGGTTAGTTGAACTATTCTAAACAACTTTCATGTTCAGAATAAATTCATCCAGCAGGTTTTTACCGGCATCGGAGAAATATCGACAGACGGCCCGAAGGGGGAATGTCGATGTTCGGTAAGTTAGAGGGGGGTGGTAGACATATGGATAGCATATTCGTATTCATTATATTTTTCTGATCAAATTTCATGTATAAAATTTTTGAATCTGACTTACGGTTTAAAAGTTATTGAATTTCCAAGTTTAAATCATTTTTAAACAATTTCTGAAATTTCTTTTATTAATAAATCCAACCTTATCCAGAACCTTATCCACAACAATGCTGACATGTGGGCTCCACATGTCAGCCTCACAGTATTTAACTCATTTTATTTAATTTAAATAATCACTGGCCCCACATGTCATACTCAGCAAGGATAAATCTATTTATTTTTAATAGCTTACAGCTGGGGCCCATGTGTCATACACACAGTGGCATAATTAACAGTTTAATTTATTTTAAAAGGCCTAGGACCCACTAGTCATTGAAAGTTATCTAGTTAAACCATTCTAATTATTCTAATAAGTATGGGGCCCCACTTGTAAGTCTAACAGGGTGTTTTCTTTGGTTTAATTAAAAGGGGGTTATGGGGGAGCCCCACATGTCATAGACATGGGGTTGGATTAATTAACAGGGGGGTTGGTTTAGCACTAATGGTGGCCACAGGGGCCCACACGTCAGCCACCCCGGGGCCTCGCCGGCGGCAGAGCTTCGGCGAGCTCGAACGTGAGCTCGCTACAGGCGACGAGAAGGGGCGTGTGAGGGTTCATTCGATCGGGGAGGAGGAGCTGCGTCGTTTGGTGGGTTGGGTTTGGCCGAAAACACACCGGAGCGCACACGGTGGCGAGCACGGTGGCGAACAGAGCTAGGGCAGTAGCGACATGGACGTTCTAGCGCGAGGCCGTGACCGTGGGCTGGCTAAACGGACGCAGCAGAACAGTAGGAGCACGCGCATGCCAACGTCAGCCAAATTGGCACATTGGGGGCACTGCATGCACATCACGCGTTGCGACAGAGTTCGTCGGCCATGGCGGGTGCGACGACAGTGCGAGGGAGGGCGAACTGTGGGTTGGGAAAGGCGAAGAAGCTCACCGCGAGCTCGTCGAGGGAGGCAGCGTGCGCGGGGACGAACTGGGGCGGTGGCAATTTGAAGGCGATCCCGGCGGCCAGAGGAAGACGACGACGAAGATTCCGGGCGCTGTGGTGGCTCCGGGCTCCCCTCCTTCTGCTGGACGACGAAGTTGACGACGACACGGCGCAAGGACACGAAGGGAAGGGCTGCAGTGGTGGTTGGCCGCGGCAGCGCACGGCGATGGCGACGGCTGACCTCGGGCAGATTTTCCTCCAGCAATGGAGAGGCGAGGAGGAGGGGGGAAAAGGGTAGGTGAGATCCAGAAGGCGCGGGGGAGACTCGCCCTTATCCCCGGCGTCGACGGGAGGGGCAGGGGAGGCGGGGTCGGCCTGGCAGCGGCGCAGCGAGCCCTGCCGCCGTACGGGGCAGGTGGAGGGAGCAGTTGAGGAAGAAGACAAGGGGAATAGGGGTGGGCTGGGCCAGGTGGGATTCGCCCATGGCGAGATTTAGTGTTTTGCCAATTTTTCTTTTATGTTACCTTTCCAATTATGTTTACATTTTGTTTGACCATCTATTGAATTTTGCAACACATGAAACAAACTCTAATATTATTGTTACAAGTTATAACAGTGCTACGAAAAGTTTGGTGGACATATAAAATCAATTACATTTTTGTTATTGTTTTGCTATTATAACAGTGCTATTGTTTTGCTACCATCTATTGAATTACAAGTTATAACAGTGCTACGAAAAGGGGTCAAATGCTACTGTTTTGCTATTGTTTTTATTTATTTACAATATTAAAACATTTTGATAAATCCCCAATTCATTTTTAATATGACCTATTGATTATTAGGCATTTTAGAAAATTTCTTTCACAATTTTTAGTTCATTTAAAATTCCCACTTGTTTATTTAATTTACCATAGCCATTTAATAATTCCCAGGCATTTATTTTTATTTCATATTACTATACCATTTTAATAAAACAACCATTGCTATATTATCATGGCCTAAGATTGCTAGGAATTTTATTTAATATGTTTCATTAACTTTGGTTTAACTATGATTTCCATTTATATATTAATTTTCAAAACAATCGTGATAACCCCACAACATTGGTTCCATCATTAGCATTGACTTGTGATTATTCAAATGGCTAGTTGGATTTGGTTTAACCATGGTCAAGTGATTGACATGCATCCACAAGTCTTGGAGAGAATTTATAATTTACCCAATTTGAAAATTTTATCTGGGTTGGAAATTGACAGAGCTATGATCAAAGGTGATCACGGCTTGATCATCAACAGTAATGATCAGTAACAGGGGAATCACTGTAGTGATTACTGTACTGGATCTTTGGGTGTTACAAAGGGGCGGCGTTGTTAGGTGTGAGGTCTGGACGCGTGGCTCGGGTAGATGTTGGGTGTCGCTAGAGGACAAGCCGAGGGAGGGCTGATTCATTGTTTTCGACGCGTCCCGACGCGCCCGGGTCACACACAGTGCGTGCCATATGCGTGGTCACCGCGTTTACCAGTGCTTCGGAGGTGAATTGAGAGCGCTTACCATGTCTAAGGTGTAGTCCCTTCAACACTGGTCAAGATTGTGCCATTTAATGAACAATGGGAGGCCAGGGGTCAGCTGTCCAACCAAGAACAGTTTTGTACAGAAAACTTTGGGAGCAATCTGGGGTAAAATGGTGAACACCGGGTGGTGGGAATATTGTCACACAGGATTGGGTATGACTTGATGTTTATGGTTCAATGACATATTTCTCGTGGAATACACAGGGGTCATTATGGGCATATAGGTCCTACTGATGATCATTGGTCAGAGAAGTGTCTCGATCATGTCTGCAGTATTCCCGAACCATAGGGTAACACACTTAAGGGTACGATGATGCATCGAAGATATTTTTGGAATAAAAGAGAACCGGAAAAGTTCCATGTTGATCCAAAGGATGTTCGGAGTGACCCGAAAGGTGGTCCGGAGCATTAGGAATAAAATAATATGTATTTAATCTTAATTAAATAAATAAATAGTTAAAAATATATTTTATTTTAATTAATTTGGGGCATCCAACCTTAATGGGCCTCTCCCAAGAGGGGAGCCCATTAGGGGAGGCCACCTCCCACCAAGTGAATAAGGTGTGGGTGGCGCCCTTGGGTTGAGATCCCATGGGCCTCATGGCTCACCCCTGGCCTCCGCCCCCACCTCCATGGTGCTCCCTCCCACTCCCCCCTATATAAGGCAAGGGGCACGTGGGGAGGAGAAACTCACATCCAATCTTGAGGAAAATCTCTCCTCCCCACAAGAGGCATATTTTCTATGTCCTCTTCCCTGAGCACGGTTCTTCGAAGACTTGCGCACGTGGGAGTTAATTTCACTCTACCACACCGTCATGCTGCTAATATTCTGGTCCAATAGATCTTCTTCTGTAATCTCTGCTGGATCAGAGACCGGGAGACGTAATCGTTCACCGTACGTGTGCGATGCCATGAAGGTGTTGCCAATTGTGGCACCTGGAGTCGTGTGAGGATCTATGCAACATCGAGGTTGTATACATACAACTACATCAACCACGTTCACGCGGAACGTTTTTCGCTTTTCGGTCTACAACAAGGGCATGTCAAGGAATTCTCTCCGTTACAGCATTACTTCTAGATAGATCTTCGCTATTGGGATACGCTAGTTAGAAAAATTATTGTTTTCTGCTGCGAACCCTATCACATATATGCAAAGATTAATTACTGTTGTAAGTCAGGCATGATTGACATGCCAAATTTATAATAATGATTGAATATCTTGGCGGGACTGAGCAACACGCAATTGTTCACACTAATCATCACATGGTTCATAAATACCACATGGGGACTGTCAAGAAGAGAAAATATTAGTAACATGTTCTAATTCCCGGTAGGTGATAGCACCTGTTACCTCTATTGAGCACCTAATATCCCACAATGGGATTCAAAAAAATTATAAGTTGTCCACCAACCACACCACCATGAAAAGCATGATAACCTTTGAAAGAAGACCATGTCGAATATATGGATACAAGAGCATCAAAGATTTAAATAGGTGAGAACTCGCTGGAGCAGAGCCAACGAAACAATTAGGAGACCCGGTTTATGTTCTGCGATGGTGAAACCCATGATAAATTTTCGTTTTACTACAAAGTACCTAATCACCAATTTTTAAGGCTACTACATCACCAACCACAATATCAAAGATGTAAGCTTGAATCCTTCTACCGCCCCTAATAACCATGAATAGATTGAACGATCTAGTTAAGACTCAAAACTATCTCTCACAATCCATTTTAACCAAATTCCTATGATAGCATCCTACCTAGACCAAAATACTAAGAATAACATTGCAAAGGTACAAACCACATCCAAAACATATTGAAAACACACTATTGACAAATACGCCCAAACTAATACCTCAAGTGGTTGATCAATCGTGGGACAACCCAGTGCAGATTATGAACTCATGAAAGCATCAAACATCTTTTTTTCCAGTCTCAGATCTACAAAACAATAAATTGAGAAAACTACTACATGAACAAATGTGGTTATTGTGTGTGTGAGAGAGTATTCACCATGTCCTTCTTCATCAAACTCTTCAATGAGATTCTTTGTCTTATATTTTTGTCGGATATGGAAAACCAAAAATTGAGAAACCATAACATCAAAACAAAAATGGTGAAATAAACATGTTTGTGTGTGTTTGTGTGAGAGAGCAGATTCACATTGAAATCAAATTATTATAGTAAAATAGTAAAAACTGGGAAAAATATTACATGGCCGCAAAATTTGCAACCTGAATAAGGGACGATGACGACGGTCGAAGAGCAGTGTCTAGTAGTGGTGGCCACCAACACTCCATCATGGCATGAGTGCCCCTAGAGATCTAGCGTCGGTGATCTTGTTACTTTTATCCACCAGCCTCCCTAAACAACCAAGTCGCCTACATCCTTCTCTCCACCAACTCCAGCTTCTTCCTTCTCTCCTTCCTTCTCTCCATCCCTCTCATCTTCTCTCTCCTTTAGGGGGACTAGCGCTGGTGAAGACATGAGGTGGGGAAGAGGAAGAACGAATGAGGGAGAAAGGGGGCGAAAGCATGATAAAGGAGGCGAAGACAGGCGCAAGAGTGATGGAGAAAGCGATTAGGGTTCAGGGGGTGGGGATGGGTGTGAGGAGAGCATGACATGCAAGCTAGGGAGGATGAAGGAGATGTGTGGCGTCTGGGTTGGGGGCTAGGGTTCGTGCGGCTACGTAGGAGGAGGAAGGAGGAAGGAGAGGGATGTGACGGATGGGTGGGAGAGTAGAAGAGGAGGGGATCGACGCGGGCTAGGTTTCAGGGCAGGTGAAATATATATATGAGCATGTGAATACCTATTTTACCCCAACCGAACCTTCTAATCGCCCACCAATGGCATTCATCAAATTTCACCCAATCAGTTTTCACCCACACGATAGGAGGCGTCGTGGATCCATCTGGCATACACTCGTGCAAGAAAACAAGAAGTAACAAATTTCATGCGACTGTCAACCGATCCTCGATGGAAGTCAAGCATATCCAATGACTCAAGAAGTTGAGCGCGTGAGGAGCTCTCAGAGGAGGGTAGACTTCGATCCATTATATTTCCCCAATAATAAAGGGAGATGGCTTTCTTAGTCCGTTTTAGCTGTTTTGCAAAAAGGTCCCTCAATTTTCGGTTAATCAACCCACAGGCCGCAGTCCAGTACGTTTTTTAGAAAAAGCAGTCCAGTACGCAGGAAAACTATTCGTTTCGCTCGCTTTCGATCATAGCTGGCATCAATCCTCGTTGCTCACATGAGCCCAATCGCTGGTTTGATTGAAACAGCTTCTGATGGGCCTTCAAATCGCTGCACTGCTGGCCTTTTCTTATGGGCCACGGCTGGGCCTTTTCTTTAGATGATGAACCACGCTAATAAAGAAATAGGTTTAAAGGGTAGCAGTCGCAATCAACTCAGTCGTTATTACTACACGTTAAATAATACACTAGTGGACAGACCCCCCTTTCGTCCAGCCCAAAAAAGGGATCGCTCCCGGTTCATTTCAGAACCGGAACCGATGCTGGGCAACGGTCCCGGTCCGTCTGGAAAGGGCAACGGTCCCGGTTGTTACCACAAACCGGGACCAATGCTCTGGCGACCAACACGTGGCGCACTGCGAGGCATTGGTCCCGGTTGTTGGCAAAAACCGGGACTGTTGCCCTGGCTATATAAGCCCCCAACCAGCACTTTGTCATTTTGCCTCAAAAAATTTCAGGATTGTGTTGGGGTGGTGTGGGTGCTAGAATTTTTTTTCCTTTGATTGCACACCAGGTGTTCGATGAAATGTCCAAGCCACACTTAGGTCCTCAGAACACCGTATCCTCGGCCGAGGTTAGCAACCTTATCTTCTCCATCTGTAACTGAGACAAAAATACTGCACGTATGCATATATAGTGGTCTTTTCACTATTCACAAAGTTATTGTAATGGTTAATTATATGACGCAGATCGAAGCACGGATGCGATGGATGTACAGCGATCGACGAGGGTCCGAGTTTATTACAAACCTGCATACATTTCTCAATGTGGCTAATGCAAAAAAAGTGGATAATTTTATGCCTTGTCCCTGTATTGATTGTCGGAACGTGGCGAAGTACTCTTCCTCGAGAACACTTCAAGGCCACCTGCTTCGGAGAGGTTTCATTCCCGGATATTATTGTTGGTCCAAGCACGGAGAAAGAGGGGTTAGGCAGGAAGACAATGAAGAAGAGGAGGAGGAGGATAGCTATCCTATGTCCCCTGAAGAATTCGGTGACACTGCAATGGAAGACAATGAAGAAGATGGAGCTCCTCGAGGTGAAAATGAAGAAGAACAACGCGAATCGGATGAGACCGCTGATGGTCTTGGTCGGGTCATCTCTGATGCAAAGCGAGACTGTGAAACAGGAAAAGAGAAGGAGAAGTTGGAGACCATGCTAGAGGATCACAAAAAGCCCTTGTACCCAAATTGCGAACATGGCAGCACAAAGCTCGGTACCACACTGGAACTGTTGAAATGGAAGGCAGATTTTGGTTGTTCTGACACCGGATTTGAGAAGTTACTGCAAATAATGAAGTCCAAGCTCCCACCGGATAACGAATTGCCCGCGACAACACACGAAGCAAAGAATGTTATCTGCCCTCTAGGATTAGATGAGTAGAAGATACATGCATGCATTAATGACTGCATCCTGTACCACGGTGAAAAGTACGAGAGTATTGCTAAATGCCCGGTATGCACTGCGAGTCGGTACAAGATCAGACAAGATGACCCTGGTGATGCTGAGGGAGATGACGAGCCCCCGAGGAAGAGGGTTCCTGCTAAGGTTATGTGGTATGCTCCTATAATACCACGGTTGAAACGTCTGTTCAGAAACAAGGAGCATGACAGGTTGCTGCGATGGAACAAAGAAGACCGTAAGAAAGACGGGAAGTTGAGACACCCCGCTGATGGGTCGCAGTGGAGAAAAATCAAGAGAGGCCACTCAGACTTTACAGATGAAGCAAGAAACTTATGGTTTAGTCTAAGTACAGATGGCATGAACCATTTTGGAGAGCAGAGGTGCAGTCACAGCACCTGGCCTGTGACTCTATGTATCTACAACCTTCCTCCTTGGGTGTGCATGAAGAGGAAGTTTATCATGATGCCAGTGCTCATCCAAGGACCGAGGCAACCCGGCAACGACATTGATGTGTACCTAAGGCCATTAGTCGATGAACTTTTGGAGCTCTGGGCCAAACCAGGTGTACGCGTGTGGGATGAGGACAAACAGGAGGAATTTGACCTGCGAGCGTTGCTTTTCATAACCATCAATGATTGGCCCGCTCTTAGTAACATTTCAGGACAGTCAAACAAGGGATACAATGCATGTTGGATATATGCTCTAGAGGCAAATAATATATGATTATTCCAATATATCTAACCAAGTTCATAACCAGTTTCATACCGTGCTAGAACTGCATCAGTGAAACAATGATGCAGGTGTGGTATAGAAACACCCAGAGTTCCTAGTTAGCCTCTACATCGATAACTAGTTCATGGTCAACATGATGGTCGTGGTTTCGCGATCATGGACAATTAAGTCTCTTGACTATGAGGTCACCTCACTGGCTAAGTGACGTGATGAACATTACCCAAAGTAAGCATTACAGCATGATCAAATCTTGTGAAGGTTCAGTGTTGTAATTACAGAACGTGGTAGACCGTTCCTTTGACCGTGAGTACGTGCATAATCACTATCTTCCCGGATGCTTTGACTTACATCCCACCACCTGACTGAAATATGCGGGTCATAACGGTTGTATCTTAGGTATTCCGTGGAGATACGTTGAGGAGTATTGTTTACAAGAGCGGGATTTTTCAATCCATATAATGGATAGATACTCGGGGCCCACTTGGTGAGATTCCATCCATGAAGCTGCGCAGCGTGTGACTAGGTCACGGGGATGAATATCACGGGAACGAGTGAATGAGGATTTAGTTCGGAACGAGGTTGAACCAGACAGAGGATGTCATTGATCGAATCTCGGAACAATCCAGTATCGCTGACAAAGGGAATGCTATACGGCGTAAGGTCCAATCGGTGTTGATATCCGGAATGCACAGGGGTCATTATGGGCACCCAGGTCACGCTGATGATCATTGACTGTTGCCTCTGCTCGTTCATGACTGGAGTGTTCTCGGACCGTAGGGTAACACACTTAAGGGCTCGATGAAATCGGAGACCTTTTCGGAACTATCGGAGTTACCGGAGAATAAGAGAGAACTCCGAAATCGGTTCGGAGGGGAGACGGAAAAGTTCCGTGGTTTCGAATTGTACGGAAAGTTATTTAGATATGTTTTATTATTTAATTAATGAATTAAATATTAAAATATAATTTAAATAATTAATGGAATAATATTCTTTTTTAAGTTTTTGTTTTTTCTTTGAGAAAGAAGAAAGAAAAAAAAAGAATAAAAAAAAAGAAAAAAAAAGGGGGTGGGTGGCGCATGGGCCATGGGGCCCATAGCCACCACGGCCACCACGCCATGGCCTTGCATGGCCGGCCACATGCGGCCACTAGCATGGCACGGCCAAGCACATATGTGGTACTAGTTTTAGTACCACATCGCTAGTCCATGTGCCTGCGTACCCCGTTTGCCCCCACATATAGATGTGGTGGGTAGCCCTTTTTCAACACAGAAAATTCCAGAAAAATTACAGATAATTTCTGTAGATCTCTCTCTCCCTATTTCTCCCTCCTATGAGCGGACTCCCCTTGTTTGGAGTCTGCACTAGGTTGGAGATGTCTCCACTATACGCACGCCGTCGTGCTGCTGAAACTCTGGTTCCGGAGGTCTGCTTCCGCCACCTCCGCTGGATCGGAGAACGGAGGTCGTCATCGAGTCTCGTACGTGTGCGAGTACTACGAGGTGCTGCACGTGTGGCACTACACCCATCCGGGTGCTCAACACAGCCAGGGGTTGTGAAACTTGATCGGCTACATTAACCACGTTTGCGGGAACGTTTCCCGCGCAACGGACTACACCCCGAGGTATGTTATTTCCGCACTACTATCTGTTACGGTAATACGGCTAGCTAGATCTTGGGTTAAGGGAACGCCAGTTAGGAAAAATTTGTGTTTTCTGCTGCGAACCCCAACAGTGGTATCATGAGCTAGGTCTATGCTTAGTATTACTGTACGGATAGAACACATCGGGGATGTGGGCGTTGATTGTATGATTGTTACCCTCTCACGTGTACTTGTTGACATCTGCGGCATTGTTTGATGAAGCGGCCCCCGACCGACTTTACGCGTACTCTTACGCGAGACTGGTTCCACGCTTGACATACGGCTTGTACCGTAAAAAGTGGCTAGGGGGGTGTCTGTCTCTCTACTTTAGCGGATGTGGCATTTGCAATGGAGGGCCCCGTGCGGGGAGTAATAGAGACAATCGTATGGTTGACGTTGTGGTTGACTCGTAGGTTAAAACCTATTTAACTATGAAAGCCCTAGCAGCCACGTAAAACTTGCAATATACAACTAGATCGTCTAAACCTTGTATTGCAAAGTGGGGGCTATCGTCTGTTTGTTTGTGATGTAGTGATAGCTTTTGCTATGTGTTACTAATAAGTAGTAATCGTCATCATAAAACAAACTAAAATGGAGACACTGTAGACTTAGTGTTGCCATAGCCCAGACATCTTAAAACTTGCTAGTATAAGATACACGACGGTAGCATGTGATAAGATGATCCCTTAACAAAGCCAAACACAAGTATTCTACCGAAGTGTGCACCACCTGGAAGGTTCTCCCATATGGCTTGATGCTCCGTACATACCGGAGTTGTCCTACATATTCAATGGAGTTCGCATGAGGTTGGGTTCGGCAAGCCTGGCATATGAAAATATGGCCTTGCTGAGCAGCATATAACATGGAGGTTAATTTGGCGAGCCTAGCATATGCAGATATGGCCTCAGAATACTAGAGATCGAAAGATCGAGCATGAGTCACAGTATATATAAGATAATGTGATCGCACAAGTTGTTGTCTACCTTTGAAACTGACCCGTCGGCCGTGTGATATTCGAGGTCGGGCAGTGAATCTGGATCATGTAATCACTAAAACTTCCTAGGGATGAAATGTTTTAGTGCGAGCTCATATGATTATATGAACTCATTTGTTGTGAACTAGTCTTAATTGTGTTCCTTGCAATTATGTTTGTAGAAAAATGGATAATACCCAGTACCTTGAAATGGTTTCCTTCTTACATGGTGAAAGACTTAAAGAAAATGGGTCAAACTTCATTAGTTGGTACTTACGCCTTAGAGCTGTGCTCAAGAGAATCAACCTTTCATTCTTAACTAAAAGGCACGTGGGAAACCCTCCAGAAAACGACATGGATGCACAAGCGGCGATTGATTATCATTATCGTCGTAGGACATATGCCATAGCCAAGGGTATCATAGAAACCAGCATTCCGCAACCTTTGCGTGAGGAGTATGCTGATTTGGATACATACGATATGATCGATGAGCTGAAGTCATCAAACTTGCATCAGTTTAGAGTTGCCAGCTTTGAGTTAGAAAGTGAGTTTCTCTCTACAAAGCTGGAAGAAGGCTCTTGCCTGAAAGCACACTTGGCCAAGATGCATGAGATACATCTGAGCCTCATAGATGATTTTGACTATGATACCACACATGAGTCTGCGATATACACGGTGTTACACTCGCTTCCACCGAGCTATACAGACCATGTCCATGGCTATGTCGGCAGAGGTGAAAGCCTCGAGTTCTCTGACTTCATGGATAGACTCCAGTACCTGGAGATCGAACCCATTGAAGGAGAAGTTGTCGATGGAGAAGGTATATACTTGATATACTTTATAAATGTTTACTCCCTTATACAACAGATGCAGTAAATGAGTATTTGATACTTATTCTGTTTTATGAAAACAGGACCTGCTGTTGCATGGACGGGAAGAGGTGAAATCGAGGATTGATGGATATCAAGTCAGTTGATGGCCAGCATGGATTCCACCGAGACATCTATCATAGGAGATACTTAGAGTATTAGATAAATCTTATGTAATCATTATAGTATGAACACTTAGTCAGTTGTTCCATCTCTATGAATAAAAGTGTGCTTATACTTTGATTACGTCTTGATTTATGATATGATAGAAAGCATTTATAATACTACTATTATTGTCAAGAAATATTCAATGTTTAATGATAAAGTTGTCTTGATTATAACAAGTCAAAGATCTGATTGCATGAGGTGACTTCATAACTGATGAATTCATTAAATGTATGATCTATTAACTTGTGAGTTCATTATCGAATGAAGAATCATAACTTGATTGCATGAGATGGATTAGATACACGATCTATGAACCTCTGCAATAAATATGATCATGACAAGGTTCTAGCAAGTAGAACTTGTGCCAATCATTATACATAAATGATGTAGAATGGGCATGTGAGTTATCATTAAAAACTTCATATGATTAATTGAAAGTTGTATTCAATTGAGATCATAAAACTGAGATTCGGGAATCACAGTAAGAAGTGAGAATACAACGATACATATCACTACGCTACGATCCGGAGTGAAAAGTATTGATATTGACATAATGGGAGACTTGTGGAAGTTGTACCACAAACTACGATGGAAGTTGAAAGTGCTGGACTACTTAAACCATTCGTAGTCATACTAAACCGTAGTATGGTCTAAACGTTCTTTCCCCTAGCACTATAGTTATTGTCGAATAAGTTGTTTAATTCATTAAGTTAACACACCCACTTCATGAATAGGAAACCATCCTGTTTTTTTAACGAGACATGATAGCTCCATAACTGATGGTGTTATAAGGTTTCTTAAAAGAAAGAATTTAATTGTAATAGAACTACGAGCAATTGAAATTACATATTCTCCCCGAATAGCAAAATTTGTGTTGCTTAATTGGTAATACGAGAAAAGTCTCTCGACACGAATCCAATGGGAGATAATGGAAACTTTGACCGAGGTATTGGACCTTGCCTTCAGAATATCAGAGTATTGCAACGGAAGCATGTTCCGCTGTAATGACACTGCATAAGGAAGGATATGCCAAACATTATTGATCTTGGTATATGAGTTGAAGCCATTGTTGAATTTAGAAGGTTGTCATGAATACGTTCTGTACAGAACAATAATCATGAGTCTTCTTAATAAAACAATAGGGAATAATATTGCTTGAAGACACAAAGGAATGATGGTAACCTAGAACACGAGGAGAAATGAAATAATATTGAGTTACATTAAGGATGGCTCACATCCCGTGAAATAAATCGGTTATTTCATATTCTTGACAAACTGGAAAGTTATTGAGAAAAATGTAATGGGCATAAGGCATTATTTGGTTATGACCAAAGATTCAATGGTGATTGACTACGGAAACGTAGGAATGCTTTAATCAATAAAATATTTCATTTACACTACGATGGACCATAGCCTGAAATTGCATCTCAGTCAAATTTGGAATTTGAAAGAGAATTGTAATGGGCATGACGAAGGTTACTTCGTTAAAAGGATGGACTATAGTACCTCAAGACAGGAACCCTCAACCTTGATTTGATCAAGTGATTTTGTGATGACCAAAATATCTAGTGGGCCTGCAGTTTCATGAAACTGAGTGGGAGCTTTGAAGACTTCCCAGAAACTTGGAATGCAGAGGGCATTTTCTGAGTGGGAGCTTTGGAAGCATTGTCATTATGTGAGACATAGTGAACAATAAAATGACTTGATGAAAGCTGAACCACAAATATATGAGTATAAGATGGATATATTTGAGTGGGAGCATGATCATTGTCTCAAACATATATGCATTGATATGTGTGAAGAATGATCTCATATGTATATATATGGATATGCATTGATTGTGTATATAGAGAATCGTCTGATATACATATGTGCATTATGATATATATAGAGCATAAGGCAAATAAAATACAAGATTGCAAGAATCTTCTTTTATGTGAAATACCAACACATTACACGTTGAAATCTATATGAGTAGATTAAGATACGGATAATGAAACGAAGTGAAGGTTGGAATAATCTTCTAGACAAGAAACAGGTTCTTGTGGCTAGAAATTGTATAATGGATGAAATCCAAATATCACAAGCAATGTCTTGATGGAAGAATAGAGATGCGCCATGTACTGGACATGTGATCTTATATGTTCTTGACATATGATTCTACCATATAACATGCGTTGTGAATCCAACAACAGAATGACTCAAAAGTTCTTGGAGAAGAACAGATTCCGATGTGCTTTAGGAGTAAAACACAGAATCTGAATAAAGTCCATGCATTCAGTATATGAGAGGCATACTGAGGACTATTCTCTAAAATATAGAAATGATAATAGACTTGAATGTAATGCAAGATTACAATTGCAAGCCATATTATGGGTCTATATGGAATTAGAGACATCACCAAAGACATGAAAGAAATGTGAGCAAAATTCACGGTACTACAAACATAATACTACTTAAGAAAGTAGACGTATGGATAAAAGTTTAGCGTTAGAAGTATTGGACTTCTGGCTAAGTGTATTTCTCAGTATATATGACTATGGATGAGCCTTCTTAAAGACTGAACCAAGAGATCATTGGAGGATACTGTGAAATAATAGTCTCACTCTCCCGCGAAACTTATATCCAACCATTATATGATAATGAGTGGTATGTCAAAAGAGTTTTTGACCTGTACCAGTTGCAAAGGAAACATACGAATCTGAATTGGTGAAGTTCGTTGACGAACCCTCTTCCATGAGCATGGATGATCAATGAACACTTATGTGATAAGATGATTATGATCGGAAAAATGCGGCTAGATTATTAGCACTCTAGTGCAAGTGGGAGACTGTTGGATATATGCTCTAGAGGCAAATAATATATGATTATTCCAATATATCTAAGCAAGTTCATAACCAGTTTCATACCGTGCTAGAACTTCATCAGTGAAACAATGATGCAGGTGTGGTATAGAAACACCCAGAGTTCCTAGTTAGCCTCTACATCGATAACTAGTTCATGGTCAACATGATGGTCGTGGTTTCGCGATCATGGACAATTAAGTCTCTTGACTATGAGGTCACCTCACTGGCTAAGTGACGTGATGAACATTACCCAAAGTAAGCATTACAGCATGATCAAATCTTCTGAAGGTTCAGTGTTGTAATTACAGAACGTGGTAGACCGTTCCTTTGACCGTGAGTACGTGCATAATCACTATCTTCCCGGATGCTTTGACTTACATCCCACCACCTGACTGAAATATGCGGGTCATAACGGTTGTATCTTAGGTATTCCGTGGAGATACGTTGAGGAGTATTGTTTACAAGAGCGGGATTTGTCAATCCATATAATGGATAGATACTCGGGGCCCACTCGGTGAGATTCCATCCATGAAGCTGCGCAGCGTGTGACTAGGTCACGGGGATGAATATCACGGGAACGAGTGAATGAGGATTTAGTTCGGAACGAGGTTGAACCAGACATAGGATTTCATTGATCGAATCTCGAAACAATCCAGTATCGCTGACAAAGGGAATGCTATACGGCGTAAGGTCCAATCGGTGTTGATATCCGAAATGCACAGGGGTCATTATGGGCATCCAGGTCCCGCTGATGATCATTGACTGTTGCCTCTGCTCGGTCATGACTGGAGTGTTCTCGGACCGTAGGGTAACACACTTCAGGGCTCGATGAAATCGGAGACCTTTTCGGAACTATCGGAGTTACCGGAGAATAAGAGAGAACTCCGAAATCGGTTCGGAGGGGAGACGGAAAAGTTCCGTGGTTCCGAATTGTATGGAAAGTTATTTAGATATGTTTTATTATTTAATTAATGAATTAAATATTAAAATATAATTTAAATAATTAATGGAATAATATTCTTTTTTAAGTTTTTGTTTTTCTTTGAGAAAGAAGAAAGAAAAAAAAAGAATAAAGAAAAAGAAAAAAAAAAGGGGGTGGGTGGCGCATGGGCCATGGGGCCCATAGCCACCACGGCCACCACGCCATGGCCTTGCATGGCCGGCCACATGCGGCCACTAGCATGGCACGGCCAAGCACATATGTGGTACTAGTTTTAGTACCACATCGCTAGTCCATGTGCCTGCGTACCCCGTTTGCCCCCATATATAGATGTGGTGGGTAGCCCTTTTTCAACACAGAAAATTCCAGAAAAATTACAGATAATTTCTGTAGATCTCTCTCTCCCTATTTCTCCCTCCTATGAGCGGACTCCCCTTGTTTGGAGTCTGCACTAGGTTGGAGATGTCTCCACTATACGCACGCCGTCGTGCTGCTGAAACTCTGGTTCCGGAGGTCTGCTTCCGCCACCTCCGCTGGATCGGAGAACGGAGGTCGTCATCGAGTCTCGTACGTGTGCGAGTACTACGAGGTGTTGCACGTGTGGAACTACACCCATCCGGGTGCTCAACACAGCCAGGGGGCTGTGAAACTTGATCGGCTACATCAACCACGTTTGCGGGAACGTTTCCCGCGCAACGGACTACACCCCGAGGTATGTTATTTCCGCACTACTATCTGTTACGGTAATACGGCTAGCTAGATCTTGGGTTAAGGGAACGCCAGTTAGGAAAAATTTGTGTTTTCTGCTGCGAACCCCAACAATGTATGCACGCACTGTTTAGATAAGACTAAAGGTATATATTTGGATAAATGTAAGAAGGTTGTGTACCTGGGGTGTCGTCAATTTCTGCCGCCCAATCATATCGTGAGAAAGAAAGGCAAGCATTTCAACGGTGAGGCAGATCACCGGAAAAAGCCTAAGCTCCCTAAAGGTGCTGATGTATTTGGTATGGTGAATGACCTAGAAGTAATCTTTGGAAAGGGTCCTGGCAGTCAATCTGTTCCGAAAGACGCCGTTACCGGACACGCGGCCATGTGGAAGAAGAAACCTATATTTTGGGAGCTACCCTATTGGGTAGACCTAGAGGTCCGTTCTTCAATCGACGTGATGCACGTGACGAAGAATCTTTGCGTGAACCTGCTAGGGTTCCTGGGCGTGTATGGGAAGTCAAAAGATACACCAGAAGCACGGGAGGACCAGCAACGTATGAAAGACCCATACCACAGGCATACTGATAAAGGGCGTCTAAGCAGCTACGCTCTTACCAAAGCAGAGAAGGAAATCTTTTTTGATTGCCTTAGAAGTATCAAGGTCCCGGCAGGCTTCTCGTCAAATATAAGGGGAATAATAAATATGGCAGAGAAAAAATTCCAGAACCTCAAGTCTCATGATTGCCACGTGATTATGACGCAGTTGCTTCTGGTTGCATGGCGGGGGCTTCTACCAGAAAATGTTCGAGTACCCATTGTGAAGCTATGTGCATTTCTCAATGCAATATCTCAGAAGGTAATCGATCATGCAAGTCTGGAAAGGCTACAGAAGGATGTGGTCCAATGTCTCGTCAGTTTTGAGTTGGTGTTCCCCCCGTCCTTCTTCAATATTATGACGCATCTGCTGGTTCACCTGGTCGACGAGATTGCCATTCTAGGTCCGGTATTTCTACACAATATGTTCCCCTTCGAGAGGTTCATGGGAGTTTTAAAGAAATATGTTCATAACCGTGCAAGGCCAGAAGGAAGCATCTCCAAGGGCTATGGAACAGAGGAGGTCATTGAGTTCTGTGTTGACTTTATTCCTGACCTTAAGCCGATTGGTGTTCCTGAATCGCGGTATGAGGGGAGACTGAGTGCAAAAGGAACGCTAGGAAAGAAAACAAAGATATTTTAGGACGGGCATTCTTTGACTCAAGCACACTACATAGTTCTACAAAGTTCTATCTTCGTCCAACCGTATATCGAGGAACACAAGAATGTTCTACGCTCCAAGTTCCCGGGGGAGGATGACCAATGGATTCAAGTCAAACACATGGAGACTTTCGGCACTTGGTTGCAATTACGTCTCATGCATGACACCACTATTGGAAATCAACTCTACTTGCTGGCCGCGACACCGTCTGAGACTGTATTGACTTTCCAAGGGTACGAGATAAATGGGAATACATTTTACACGGTCGCCCAAGATAAGAAGAGCAACAACCAAAACAGTGGTGTCCGCTTTGATGCAACAAACGAGGATGGTACAAAGGACACATACTATGGTTACATAGATGAGATATGGGAACTCGACTATCGACCTACTTTTAAGGTCCCTTTGTTTCGGTGCAGTTGGTTCAACATGAATGTAGATGGGGTAAAGGTCGACCAGCTGTACGGAATGACAACAGTGGATCTCAAGAATCTTGGTCACACAGACGACCCATTCGTCCTAGACAAAGATGTGGCTCAGGTTTTCTATGTGAAGGACATGTCTTCTAGACCGAAAAAAAGGAAAAACAAGGATTCGAATACATCAGACAATGAGCCCAGGCGTCACATAGTTCTTTAAGGAAAAAGAAACATCATGGAAGTCGAGGACAAGACAGACATTTCCGAAGATTACGATAAGTTTCATGGAATTCCTCCATTCACAGTGAAAACTGACCCAACTATCCCATTAAGCAATGAAGATGCTCCGTGGTTACGGCCCAAGAAGCGATCATAAGCAATGTACGAAACAAGTGATGTGTAATAATGTATTGAACCATTGGTGATTTTTTTGTGATGTTTGCAATTAGCCAAGTTTGAACATGATGCTTTCCAATTGTAGTGCTTTCCAATTTCAAAATGCGGTCAAAACGGGGGAGGGGGGCATGGCCGGTGATAGCTAGGTGTGGAATCTTGCAAAACTCTTTGTAGATCTCTGATGAAATGAGTACTTGTGCACTTGGAAATGTTTTTTTGAAAAAATAAAGAGCAAACTATCAAGCACTTCTAGTTCAAATTTCACCCCGTTCCAGCTGAATTGGCGGCAATTTGTCTTTTTCAGCAGAGGTGCATAAGAAACATTTTACATAGAAACTTTTGTAAATTGTTAATAAAATATGGTCTAGTATAATACAAAAATGGGTTGGTTCAAATTGACATCAAATATTTGGTAGATCCTTCACAAAAAGACCCTACTTTCGGCACTCGGAAAATGAAAAATGGATTTTTCGTGCAACGGAAATGAAAACTTCCTTTGGCAAACTTGTTGGCCATTCAAATATACACACATATGAAAAATATGAGATCATTTGGGGAAACTATCATTTGAAATTAGCTATAACTTCGGCCATTTGGCTTGAAAGCCATGAACCTTCATACTCGATAGCCTATTTTGAGAAGACTTTTTTAATAGATTTGCATTATTTCAAGTTTGTTGGTTTTTATGGTTACTAGGACATAAATTAGGATGCAACGCGAAGGTTTTTTTTTTGAATTGTGTAAGCACCAATTTCAAAATGTGGTCAAAACGGGGGAGGGGGGGCATGGCCGGTGATATCTAGGTGTGGAATCTTGCAAAACTCTTTGTAGATCTCTGATGAAATGAGTACTTGTGCACTTGGAAATGTTTTTTTGAAAAAATAAAGAGCAAACTATCAAGCACTTGTGGTTCAAATTTCACCCCGTTCTAACTGAATTGGCGTCAATTTGTCTTTTTCAGCAGAGGTGCATAAGAAACATTTTACATAGAAACTTTTGTAAATTGTTAATAAAATATGGTCTAGTATAATACAAAAATGGGTTGGTTCAAATTGACATCAAATATTTGGTAGATCCTTCACAAAAAGACCCTACTTTCGGCACTCGGAAAATGAAAAATGGATTTTTCGTGCAACGGAAATGAAAACTTCCTTTGGCAAACTTGTTGGCCATTCAAATATACACACATATGCAAAATATGAGATCATTTGGGGAAACTATCATTTGAAATTAGCTATAACTTCGGCCATTTGGCTTGAAAGCCATGAACCTTCATACTCGATAGCCCATTTTGAGAAGACTTTTTAAATAGATTTGCATTATTCCAAGTTTGTTGGTTTTTATGGTTACTAGGACATAAATTAGGATGCAACGCGAGGGTTTTATATTTTTTTGATTTTTTTTGAATTGTTTAAGCACCGATTTCAAAATGCGGTAAAAACGGGGGAGGGGGGTCATCGCCGGTGATAGCTAGGTGTGGAATCTTGCAAAACTCTTTGTAGATCTCTGATGAAATGAGTACTTGTGCACTTGGAAATGTTTTTTGAAAAAATAAAGAGCAAACTATCAAGCACTTGTAGTTCAAATTTCACCCCGTTCCAGCTGAATTGGCGGCAATTTGTCTTTTTCAGCAGAGGTGCATAAGAAACATTTTACATAGAAACTTTTGTAAATTGTTAATAAAATATGGTCTAGTGTAATACAAAAATGGGTTGGTTCAAATTGACATCAAATATTTGGTAGATCCTTCACAAAAAGACCCTACTTTCGGCACTCGGAAAATGAAAAATGGATTTTTCGTGCAACGGAAATGAAAACTTCCTTTGGCAAACTTGTTGGCCATTCAAATATACACACATATGAAAAATATGAGATCATTTGGGGAAACTATCATTTGAAATTAGCTATAACTTCGGCCATTTGGCTTGAAAGCCATGAACCTTCATACTCGATAGCCTATTTTGAGAAGACTTTTTTAATAGATTTGCATTATTTCAAGTTTGTTGGTTTTTATGGTTACTAGGACATAAATTAGGATGCAACGCGAAGGTTTTTTTTTTGAATTGTGTAAGCACCAATTTCAAAATGTGGTCAAAACAGGGGAGGGGGGCATGGCCGGTGATATCTAGGTGTGGAATCTTGCAAAACTCTTTGTAGATCTCTGATGAAATGAGTACTTGTGCACTTGGAAATGTTATTTTGAAAAAATAAAGAGCAAACTATCAAGCACTTGTGGTTCAAATTTCACCCCGTTCCAACTGAATTGGCGTCAATTTGTCTTTTTCAGCAGAGGTGCATAAGAAACATTTTACATAGAAACTTTTGTAAATTGTTAATAAAATATGGTCTAGTATAATACAAAAATGGGTTGGTTCAAATTGACATCAAATATTTGGTAGATCCTTCACAAAAAGACCCTACTTTCGGCACTCGGAAAATGAAAAATGGATTTTTCGTGCAACGGAAATGAAAAATTCCTTTGGCAAACTTGTTGGCCATTCAAATATACACACATATGCAAAATATCAGATCATTTGGGGAAACTATCATTTGAAATTAGCTATAACTTCGGCCATTTGGCTTGAAAGCCATGAACCTTCATACTCGATAGCCCATTTTGAGAAGACATTTTTAATAGATTTGCATTATTACAAGTTTGTTGCTTTTTATGGTTACTAGGAAATAAATTAGGATGCAACGCGAAGGTTTTATTTTTTTTTATTTTTTTGAATTGTTTGAGCACCGATTTCAAAATGCGGTCAAAACGGGGGAGGGGGGCATGGCCGGTGATAGCTAGGTGTGGAATCTTGCAAAACTCTTTGTAGATCTCTGATGAAATGAGTACTTGTGCACTTGGAAATGTTTTTTTGAAAAAATAAAGAGCAAACTATCAAGCACTTGTGGTTCAAATTTCACCCCGTTCCAGTTGAATTGGCGGCAAATTGTCTTAATCAGCAGAGGTGCATAAGAAACATTTTACATAGAAACTTTTGTAAATTGTTAATAAAATATGGTCTAGTATAATACAAAAATGGGTTGGTTCAAATTGACATCAAATATTTGGTAGATCCTTCACCAAAAGACCCTACTTTCGGCACTCGGAAAATGAAAAATGGATTTTTCGTGCAACGAAAATGAAAACTTCCTTTGGCAAACTTGTTGGCCATTCAAATATACACACATATGCAAAATATGAGATCATTTGGGGAAACTATCATTTGAAATTAGCTATAACTTCGGCCATTTGGCTTGAAAGCCATGAACCTTCATACTCGATAGCCCATTTTGAGAAGACTTTTTTAATAGATTTGCATTATTCCAAGTTTGTTGGTTTTTATGGTTACTAGGACATAAATTAGGATGCAACGTGAAGGTTTTATATCTTTTTGATTTTTTTTGAATTGTTTAAGCACCGATTTCAAAATGCGGTCAAAACCGGGGAGGGGGGCCATGGCCGGTGATAGCTAGGTGTGGAATGTTGGAAAACTCTTTGTAGATCTCTGATGAAATGAGTACTTGTGCACTTGGAAATGTTTTTTTGAAAAAATAAAGAGCAAACTATCAAGCACTTCTAGTTCAAATTTCACCCCGTTCCAGCTGAATTGGCGGCAATTTGTCTTTTTCAGCAGAGGTGCATAAGAAACATTTTACATAGAAACTTTTGTAAATTGTTAATAAAATATGGTCTAGTATAATACAAAAATGGGTTGGTTCAAATTGACATCAAATATTTGGTAGATCCTTCACAAAAAGACCCTACTTTCGGCACTCGGAAAATGAAAAATGGATTTTTCGTGCAACGGAAATGAAAACTTCCTTTGGCAAACTTGTTGGCCATTCAAATATACACACATATGAAAAATAGGAGATCATTTGGGGAAACTATCATTTGAAATTAGCTATAACTTCGGCCATTTGAAAATGCATTTTTAATTGAAAATAGTAAAATTGTATAGTTAAAAAATATTTTTCAAAACAAAAAATGGTTTTGGATTAGTTAATTAAATTGAAGCACTTTTGCTGTTAAAAGTTTTTTCAAATTCCAAACAAAAAATCATTTTAAATTGAACACCTAACTAATTAAAAAATAAAATAAATTTGAAAAGGGCGGGAAGCCGAAACATTGCATAAAAGGGTCAACGATCCCGGTTGGTAGCACCAACCGGGACCAAAGACTCAACGGTCCCGGTTGGTGCTACCAACCGGGATCGATGACCCTGGTGCGACGTGGCAGCCCCACGCCCCTCCCCGCCCGGGCCAACGATCCCGGTTGGTAGCACCGACCGGGACCGTTGAGTCTTTGGTCCCGGTTGGTGCTACCAACCGGGACCGATGGCCCTAACTATAATACGCGCAACCTCTTCTTCCTCCCGCAACTCCACCAAATCCCCCAACTCTTCTTCTTCCCGGGCGGAATTCGCCGTCGACGCCGGCAGGCTGCCCGATTCTCGCCGCCGTTCGCCTCGCCGGCGCCTCCCCATTGTCCTGGGAGTGGAGCTCGACAGCTTTGGACCGCACCGACGCCAGCGTGTCAACGGAATCGCCACGGCCGCCGTGGACGCCTCCGCCGGCCGAATTCGCCGTCTCCAGCGCCTCCCCGAGCTCTCCGTCGCTCCCTACTTCACAAGCACCACCAGGGTAAGCAGGCGACTCGATTCCCCCCTTCCCGAGCCATCCACACGCCCCGGAGCCCTGCTTCTCTCACCGGCCGAGCGGCGCCGCCGCGAAGCTCCTCCCCGCCATGAACTCCGGCGCCCCCCTGCCGTCCCTTGATGCCCCCTTGAAGCGCACGTGCACGGGGCATGTTTTGATGCCCTCCTCGAGCCCAGCCACGCCCGTAATCGCCACCCAGGAGAGCGCCGCCGCGGTCTGAGGTCGCCGCCGGCCTCCTCTCCGGCGTGGACTGTCATTAGGGGGTTAACCCCCCTGATTAGTTGGCCTAAGCCACTGACAGGTGGGGCTAGCCCCCCCAAATTAAATCAAAAGTTTAAATTAAACAGAATTAAACTCTGTGCCACTGACACTGCGGCCCCAATGGTCAGGCCCCTAGTGACGTCATCATTGCATCAGCATGATGCAATAACCCATTTTCTCGGTTTAATTAAATTCCAGGAAATTCCAGAAAATGTTTAAATCTTCAAAAATTCATAGAGAATTATCTGTAACTCCAAATAAAAAGTGTTATATATGAAAAATCATCAGAAAAATTCAAGAATTCCAAATATCATATTTTCATAGATGAAAAACACATCTATGATGATGGACCAGTAGCATTTAGCTATTTGGGTTATTTGGAATAATTCAAATTAAATGTTTAAATCATTTCAATTTAAATCTTTGCAATGCCAACCTTATCACATGAAGATCAGAGGCATATGATACACATGTCAGCATGGTTTACAATAACCAAACATTAGCAAATGCAACTTGGGACAATATGAACAACATTTGGAGTTTGAATTTTAATTTCTTATTCAAATCAACTTCAATTAATATGTGACAAATTGAACCTAGGTCACATCAGTACCATGCCATGATTCATTCTTGATTGTGCATTGCAATGTGATGTTTACATTGTTGTTGTCTTGTTTATTTAATATCTTTTAATCCGTAACTCGAACGTCCCCCTCTGGACCGTCTGTCCGATGAATTGTCCGGTACTGCTACAATGCCCGGATCAATTTATTCCGAACACGAATGTTTCTCAGAACAGATCAACTAGCGCGGATACACCCCCCTTATGTTTGTACGGTACCCACGACACCTCCGGCTTGATCCCCCCCCTCCGGACACCCTGTCCGGTAATCACCGGCGAGTTCGCCATTAGCGCCGAGCTTATTGCATCGTTTTACGTTAGATCAGATCGATTGCATTTCATTTGTCATGCCTTGTATTGTTTGCTATGATTGTCGTGTATTTACTGTTTCTCCCCCCCCCCTTTCATCTCCGGTAGACTCTGCTTCTACCGTTGACTACACCGCTGCCGCCTACGATTTGCATTATAATAGCTTGCAATCCTTAATTTGCAGATATTATGGAACCAATATTTCATAGAGATGAAAATGAGGAAAACTTGCTTCACGATATGATCAACGACAATGAAGGTCAAGATGTCACCCGCCGGTTTCTGAACGATTCCGGTGAGGGAGACGAGTCTCCCCACCGAGAAGAAGCATCGGACGAGAGACAAGCCGGATCTGCCTCCGGCGGAACCTTTAATCTCGAAAACACCGGCGAGGTTGATATATATGTAAATTACTGTTAATTAAAATGCTGTTGTATATGTACATGCATATATTAACACTCCTTCTTCTTTTAGCCCTCCGGATCCGGATCCGGCCATTCCTCCACAAGACCGAAATGAGGCCCAACCAAAAAGTTGGCTGACAATGTGAGGTATAGGATCGAAGAGGTCGGTCCAGACGGCGAACCGTTAGCTCCGGACGATGTCAAGAAAAAATTTGTGAAGGCATGCGGAACTCTTGTGAGGGACAACATCCCGATCACCATTCGAGAATGGATGCAGCTAAAGGACCCTACAATCTCGTTTGTGTACGACACCATGAAAGATAGGCTTTGGAACATTCTCATGCATAATTTCCTCCTGCGGATGCCAGAGGTGGATAATCCAGCTCAGGAGGCGGCAGCTAGACTGGAGCTAGAGGCTAGAGTCAAGAAGTTTGCTCTCAGCAAGATGGCCGAGCAATTCAAGAATTGGAAGAAAATCTTGTACCTAAAATATGTCAAGTTAGACAAGACTCCGGATTTCGAACACGGCTATGGTAAGATAAGAGAGCAGTGGGATGATTTTGTGGCGTACAAGAAATCGGAGCACGCGCAGCAAAGGTTTGAAATAAATAAGACGAATGCCGCTAAGAAGATTTACCACCATAAAATGGGGCCTGCTGGATACGCCGGTTGCATGCCTAGGTGGGAGGCAATTGAGGCCAAGTATTTTGATGCCAGGATCACTCCAGAGCCTACAACATGGAACGAACGGACAAGAAACTGGTTTTACGGCCATGGGGGCACGTTGGAGAAAGATGGGATGGCAATATATAACCAGTCACACATAGATGATCCCCTGCTGCCCAGCAATGATATTAGAGATGCAGTACATGATATTGAAGAGGGACGGCTCATTCCCGATAGAGAGGACGACGAGCTCACACGTGCCCTAAAAATAGAGAACACCCAGGACGAGCACGAGGCACGCCAGGCTCCAAGTGTTGGAAACTTGCCTTCCCTTCGGAAAGCAAGAAATATCCAGATAAAAGCCATCAGAGGAGGAAGGAAAGGGAGGCAGCTGAGAAAGAGGCGGCTGAGAGAGAGAAAGTGGCGAATGAGGCTGAGAAAACGGCTACCAAAGAGCGGTTGCGTAATGTAGAAGAAGGCTTAAAGCGGGCGGAGGAGCTGATCGGCAGACTTAGCCAGCAAAGTGGCGGCCAACCTCAACAGCTCTTTTTAGAAACTGGATTCGATGCTACCGGCGCCCCATCGAATCGGAAAAGCTCCCAAGCTTCCACGTAGCTCCAGCAGGATGATGATGATGCACTGACAACGGCTGCTCCTAAACGCTACCAAGTGGATTATATCACGGAGAGCACAAGTTGTGAGCTTAAGGTGCAAGTGATGAACTTAAAGGTGACGGTGGCGGTCGGCATGGCCCTATCAATCCCGGAGAAACCAACTTATCCTTGCAACCCGACTCCAGAAGGGTACGCTGTCGTCATGGTGGATGATGTGATGGATGATTATGAGGAGCTGAAGCTGGACCACCCTGCAGGTGAAGATGGGGAGCTGAAAGAACTAGAAGAAGCAAAAAAGGGGAGTGTTCTATGGCGAAAGGAGCACATCGTGCTTCCAAATTATGTGCCGCCAAGGTCACCCACTCTTCAGAAGAGCAATCCACCTTCGCCGCCACGTGACCATTCTTCACCGCAACCATCGCCTTCACCGCCTCACCACTCTCCGGCTCAGCCGTCTCCACCGTCGCCTCAGGCATCTCCACCGTCGCCTCAGCCGTCTCCATCTCCTGGGCCTCAGAGCCAGAAGTGGAAGCGTACCTATACTAGGAGGGGCAGCAAGAAATCACCGAAACGTAAGCGATCACCCCTCCCAAAAGTTCCTCATCAGAATATGAAGAAGCTACCCGGAGAGATGACACCTGAGGAACTGGAAGTGTCCGTAAAAATGTCTTATGAAAAGTGGAAGATTGATGTGGCCAACAAGAAGAAGCCGATAGAGCCATTGTTCCCGCGCACGCCAAAAGATCACGCTGCGTGCGCGAAGCTGAAGAAGAAGCTTCACAACCCCATACCGCTCACATCAGACTATGAACGCTCTATTACAAAGTCGGCTGAGGCAAAAGAGCGGAGAATCGGAAAAGAGATTGCCCAGCTCGGACTACAGAAAGAACAATCGATCGAACCGCTCAAAGTGCACACTTGGCCGCGCCCCAGCAGCATCAGGTCGATGCGTATGATCCGAACAAAGATCTGGAGTTTATAAGACAGTACGGAGCAAAATCCCAGGCAGTAGGATTGTCTATTACTGATTACCTGAGCCGTCTGGATGAGTTCGGGAACGACGATGAATTCGTACCGGCATACCAATACCAACACGGGTATCCTCTCGTCAAACCCGAGTTAGTCAACGATCTACCAACAAAGATTCGAAAATTGCATGACTGGTACATGGAAAAATCTGCTAAATCTGAAAACTGGATCTACGCTAAATTTCAGAACGAGCATTACGGGCATGGACAAGGCTTCGATCTGATTGAATTCTCAGAATTATTTCAGTTTTACAATGGAGACGCCATCGACAAATCTATCGTCAGTGCATATTGTCTGTAAGTACCATTAATTTCAGTGATCAAGCCTTTCTAGCTCAGTTCATTCGTTTCATGTACAATCTTATACTCATCACTAAACTAATTATATATGCATAATGAAGATTCTCGAATGCAAGAAAGGACAAATCTATGACATTGGGTTCGTTAACTGCCAGTTCGTTCATGAAAGAACTCTCAAAGAGAAGCCCAACCAGACAGAGAACAACTTGTTGCAATCATTGATGTATTTCGGCACAAGAAGGGAAATACTATTTCCTTACAACTTCGAGTGAGTGTTACTGTCTCGCACACATTCTATTTTGCTTGCTCGGTGTTAAGCGTATAATTGACTCTTTATGCGTGTGCAGCTTCCACTTTATTCTGTTGATCATTGTTCCGGACGAAGGAGTAGTAAAAGTCATGGACCCGGGACGCAGATCTATGAAATCATGGGAGGACATGCAAGCATGCCTCCAGAGGGTTTGAAAATGGTTCACCGCCAAAACACCGGGTCTTCCGGCAAAGCTTACATTTGAATCACTGAATGTAAGTACTACTTGCTAGATCCGTGCATCTTTTTTATTCTAGTTTCAGTATAATTATCATGCTGATTATAATATTCATTGATCTCCGTTCTCGTAAAGTGTTTGAGACAGGGACCCGGGAATAACTTATGTGGATATTATGTCTGCGAGTTCATTCGCCAGACGACCAAAGAGACGGCCGCAACCCGAAACATAAGGAAAATTGAAGTACGATAAACAACATTCAATACTTTAATTTATTGCGTTAAATTGTGTTTAGTTTCATTCATATATATATATATATATTGATCCCTTTCTTTTAATTAGATCGAACGAATGCGGGACGGTATTCTACTACGAGAACGCGTGCGAGCAATTCAAGAGGAAATCGCCGGATTCTTATTAGACCATGTCATAGCTCCGCCCGGAGAGTTCTTTCACCCTCATTTTTTGGAAGACAAGCGGCCAAGGACCGATGTAAATTAGATCGAACTCGTGTGAGTACCGTTTGTGTAATACATGTTCGACCAAACACGAGGAATGAGATGGTGTATATGATATATTCGTTAAGATAATGTGTAATATATATTGTGGTTCCTTCATTGTTGCTTTAATTTATATATATATGGTACCATTTAATTGAATACAAAACACAAAATAAATAAATGAAAAAAAATCAGAAAATAGGGCTAAAAAGGAGGGCAGTGGAGCCTCTTCGGTCCCGGTTCTTCCTATCAACCGGGACCGATGACCCCTCCCCCCTCGCTACGCGCCTGGCCACGTGGAGCCTCTTCGGTCCCGGTTCGTGGTCCAACCGGGATCATCATTGGTCCCGAGTTATTGGTCCCGGGTGTGGAACCGGGACCGAAGGCCCATATGAACCGGGATAATATGGGGGTCTGTCCACTAGTGATACCACCCTGCTTATCTACGTCAAATATCACTGATTTATATATGACCGTGATTAGCATGGACAAACAACAAGCTGTGTCAAGACTTAGATGGGCCAATGACTACATGTACTAATAAGAGATATATGGTATCCGCCGCTGAAAGAATAGGCTACATGATTGTACGTGTGCTAATAAGAGACTAAGAGATAAGGAACGGGATGACTACATAATGATGATGATGTACGTGTGCCAATAAGAGATATGGTGTGGAGCCTAAGTGGAGATGGAGAATTAGAGATATGGTGACGATATGCTCTCAATAACCAGGGCATGACCGATGGTGGGGGCGGCAACCGGTTGCGAGACCGGGAGAGGGGATGCTTTGAGGTCAGTTGTATTATTTTCAATGGTTGTATCGCTTGCTTTTCGCGAGTCTGCGTGATAAAGAAAGACAACTTCATGTGGGAGAGAAGGAATCACGCGCCCCTACATTGTTTGGTCGTACATTTGAGGTGCGATCGACCGAGTTGTTGGCCGGTGGATCGGCGCTAGCCGTGCCCTTATAGAATTATAAAGAATATAAGTATTTCTACTTCGTCCCATGGTGTGGAAGAGGAGGACCTCCCTGTTGTGCCACTTCTGCCCCTCCTCGCCCCGGTCCCTCATGCCCTACTTTGCCCCTTCTTAGGCCGGCCCTCTTGCCCCTGCGAACCCTAGCCCCCCTTCCCTCACTATTTTTTCTCTACAATGTTGCTCGGCGGCGATGCGAAAAGCTGCGAGTCGGCTGGGAAGCGCGGCGGTGCGGCCTCGCCTTGCCGGAGTTGCTACTATCGCTATCGAAGCTGCGACCATATGCAACCGGTGGTGAGGGTGGCAATCGGTTGCAAGGGGGGATGTTTTGAGGTTGATCGTCTCTTTTTGTCGATTGTACGACATGCACTTGTTTTTTGTGAGTCTGCGTGAAAAAGAAAGACAGCTTCACGCAGGGAAGAAGGGATCACGTGTCCCTGCATTATTTGATCGTACGGTTGTGGTGTGATCAGCCGAGTTGTTGGCCGGCAGGCCAGGCCTAACCGTGCCCTTGTAAAATTATATAAAAAATCAGTGTTTCTTTTTATTTTATAATTAATGTGCAGTTCATATGCATTTTGTTCCGTCAGATGGAATCCTACATAGTTATCATACCACTTTGATCGACACATAAATTTTATTTTCTGTTGCAACGCACGTAAATGTTATGAATGATGTTAAATTTATTTTTAATTTTTATTAGAATACGATATAACTGGTGTATAGTGACACACAAAGCATGTTTTACAAGTTTTCCGCCCATTGCAACGCACGGGCATATGTACTAGGATAGTTTAAATTTAAATAAATCGGAAATTTAGAAGAGCAATTAGCAAAAAATAAAGCCTACTACATACATGACCACCAAAAAATACGGAGACGCCCACGGGGAGACAGAGAGACGATCGCGGATCGCGATCACGAGATCCTCGCCGGCGGCAGGATCGCAGCCAAGAGAAGACAAAGATTCAAGAGGGAGAGTGTATGAGAGTCGGCAGAGGGAACACGCAGCAGATGCGCTGGGATTGAGGGAATCGTGGATTCACACCGGAAAAGAATTGAAGAGAATCCTCCAAGAAAAGGAAGTGATCTCGGAAAGGGAAGGAAAGAAAGGATTAGACAATCCGATAAAGAAGGGCATGCTAATTGAAAGGATCAAGGCCAAGATGAACACCGTCAAGGAAGATCTGGTCTCCGGGAGGCGACTGGTCGAGTCACCATGGAGATCGGATACGGAGTCTCCCGGTGCCAAAGACCCATCGGACAAAGGAAAGGGAAGCACCGGTGTTTGTGATGGAGCCCGTCAAGGAAAGATCAGCAGCACTTGGAAAGCAATCACCTGTGATTGCAGGCGATATGAGATATGTTCATGGAGATGGAACCTTAAATATCGAGGCGCTCGAGATCAGACACACCAAATCTTTCGCCCCCCTTCGAGAAGACCCAAGCCCGGTGCACATGGAGAACCAAAACAGCCTGAAAAACAAATCCACGATGACGAGTGAGAGCAGTGCATCCCAGCCTGCCGACGGGGGTAGCCTCTCGCGGGTTATCCTCCGTGGGGAGACCACAAGGAGCCAGGAGGGAAAATCTTAGCTGAGGCGACTGGGGGCTAGGGGCGACATTGTAGTCCCTAGGTTCCCGGTAAACCTCAGGAGTCAGGCGGAGGACGTTGGCGTGCTAGACCTTTCCAAGGAAAGAGCAGCCATGAGAACTAGGTGGATTGCGGTGGGTTTGTACTTCTCCCCCCTCCCGTTCACCAATGATGGGTTGTTCGGGGAACTGAAAAGAAAGTGGGGAGTCCGGGTTCACCTCAACTACAAGCCGCTCAAGAACAACAGCTACCTCTTGGAGTTTGAGAGAGAGGGGGATCGTCGATTCATCCTCGACAACGGCCCCTGGACACATCAGGGTGATGCTTTTCTGATGGCTGCGGTGCACGGCAACGTGCAACCCAAGGATGTGGTGGTGGCACACATGCCAATCTGGGTAAGGATCCATGATGTCCCCCCCCCCCCCGTCATGCTCGACGAGGGGGTGGCCTGGAAGCTAGGAGCCAGGCTAGGAGAGGTGCTTGAGGTGGACATAGACAATCATGGTAAGCTTTGGGGTGACTTTATCAGGGTTCATATCAATCATGATGTAGATGATCCTCTGATGAATAAGATCACTTCCCATGATAGGCCTAGAAATGAAATTTATTTCTTAGAGGTCAAGTATGAGAGGGTTCCCCGGTTTTGTGGCTATTATGGTTTCTTGGGACATGGCCAACGCGACTGTAAGTTGCCGGTGGATCTCAAGAGATGAGATTCACCGCAACAATGCATGCCTCTCCCTATAAAAAAAGTAGTAGCAGAGGGGGGTTGTGGCCCCAGTAGCTAGTAGCTCAAGGAGGCAACTCAGCTTCGGGAAGGAGGTCCAGAGGAACAACAAGGCCACACCGCTGCTGGAAAGGGATCGCATACCGGAGGAGATTCTCTTAAACCCTATGGTGCAGGCTGCTATTGCGGTTGTCAGTGCCATCAAGGTCACTGTCCCTGATAACCAGGACCAGCTCAACAAGTCTGCAGCAACCCTGATAGTACATGCTGATCCAGAGGACAAGAGGGGTGAGATCACCAACACAAAAACGGCTGCGGTACTGGAGCCGGGTGTAGAGATGCAGCAAGATCAGGCACTGATGGAGACCCAGTGTATCACGGAAGGTGAGGAGAAGATCCCAAAATACCCACCGGGGTTCGAACCGGGGGCGCGAGCTGTGGATTCCAGTACCAAGGAAGCCACAACAACTGATGTTGTTGCAAGTGAAGGGAAGCAAACAAAGGGCTCACAGAAGGACAAGAAGGAGATGGCTTCTGCAAGAAAAGGCAAGGTGCAAAGCCTGAAGTTCAAGAATGACAAGAGCACAAACATGCAGGCTTATGTCCTCGGTAAGAGAGGTTGTCGGGGCAATGATAAGGGGCTGCCTGAACTAGTGGAGCACAAGGAGGATCGTGCAGAGAAGTACAAGAAAATCAAGGATGGGCAGGAGATAGGGGAGCCAGTAAGTGGGAAGGATTCGGACAGCGTAGAAGCAACTGGGCCAGGGGCTCCCGGTCAACTGACGGATGCGGATGAGCGCGTCCGTCAGGAGCCATGAGGATAGTCAGCTGGAATTCTCGGGGTTTGGGGCAGCCCTGCACAGTTCAAGAATTGGTGCACCTAACCAAGGTGCACCGTCCAAATATCGTTTTTATTTCTGAAACTAGGCAGAATAAGGATAAAGTCACTAGCATGAGAAGGAGACTGGTGATACGTCCAAATTGCATCACTATTTTATATTGTAATTCATCCTTATTCATTGATATATTTCACATTATGATGATGTTCTTATGTTGTTTTGGCTTATTTTACACAGTTTTCAACTTTCCGGTAAGTAACAGACGCAGGATTCAGCGGTAAAAAGTGGACGCTGAGTTGTTGAAGAAGAATACCTCCAAATTACCTGAAAATCGACGGGGGATATTTTCCAGAAGATTAACGAAGACTCGCCGAAGAGGGGCCAGAGGGAGAGCGGCCCCACCCCTGGCTGCGCCGGGAGGGCGGCTGGAGCCCTGGGGCCACTCCCGGCTCCCCCCTCTGTCCTATATACTCCTCGTTACGCGAAAACCTAAAAAGAGTGAAGTTTTACGGAGTTCCACCGCCGCTCCGTGGCGGAAACCTACAGAGAAAAAAGGGCTCTCCGGCGGGCAGATTCCACCGAGGAGATCACCTCCCGGAAGGGGAGATCATCACCATCGTCATCACCATCGTCACGGGCATCATCGAGATCATCATCAACATCATCCCCAACATCAGCACCATCTCCACCACCATCCAATCTCACCTCACAAGTTCATCTTGTGTTGTAATCCGTACTATCTATCCTCTCTACTCTATCGGTGTTGATTACTACTTTGTGGTGAATGCTATTGAGTTTTGTTGGAGAAATATCATTATGTCCAGATTGTTTATCATATATTTATCTCCTCTGATCATGATCTCTTTTTACGTCTTGTGAGTAGTTACTTTAGTTCTTGAGGACATGGGAGAAGTCTAGTTGTTAGTAGTCATATGATGTTGAAGTAATTTGTGTTGTTTGATATTTAAGTTGTGTTGTTATTTTCCTAGTGGTGTTGTGTGAGTCGAACACTCAACACTTCGCCTTATTAAGGACCTAGCGGAATACATTGTGTATTAAGAATGCTTACGGTTGGTTGCCGGAGTGAAAGAAATCTGAACCCCAGTTTGCACACTTCTGCACAAGGGATTAATGGATCCTTGATCTTATTGCCATGGTTAGGCTTTGCCTTAATTTCCATCTTGTATTTGCGGATGCCTTCAAGATGTTTAATCATAAGAGTGCACTTATCTTAGTCTAGAAGGTGTGCTAGCATAGATCCACCCACTCAAAACTTATCAGCTCAACACTTTTTATCGATACGGAGTATGGAGAAAGCACGTGACTACCTCTCCATGTGTCCTCAAGAGAGCTTTAGTCTTTATAAGTTCAGTTGCCAGGCTTATCCTTTGCTCAAAAGGATTGGGCCACTTGCTGCTCCTCAGCGCTATTTACTTTGCTTGCTTTTATCTTGTTGTTGCTTATATCGAAAACCCCTAAAAAGTTATCTTTCAGTGCTTGCAGTTATTCCTTATCCAAAATCACCTATCAATACCTTTCGCTCCTCGTTGGGTTCGACACTCTTACTTATCGAAAACGCTGCAATAGATCCCTTTACATTGAGGGTCATCAAGTAACGTTTTCTGGCGCCGTTGCTGGGGAGCATAGTGCTATTGGTAAGTGAAGCTGGTAAGGAAATTTTTATCTTGTTGTTTTTATTTTGCTGTTGCTGCTCTTTGTCCATATGGACAACCTAGCTGTTGGATCGTTGCTTATGGGGAAACATCCCATATCTGTGGTGGTTGTTCCTCCCCCTACTGAAATTGTGCTTTATAAAATACCCGCTAGTATTATCGATTGTGTTTTGGCTAATCGTTATGCAGGAGACAGACATCCCAGTGAACACGTGCTATATTTGTCACAACTTTGTTCACTATTTAAGCTTGCAGGTGTATCAATGGAGTTTATCATGAAGAAATTGTTCTCCGTATCGCTTATAGATAAAGCTTCAGATTGGTATAAGCTTCTCGGCAACTCGCATTTGCTTGAATGGCATGAGCTTATGTCTCTCTTCAATACTAAGTTTTATCCTCTTCATGAAATTCATCGAGACAGGAATTATATCTATAACTTTAGGTCTCGTGATGGAGAAAGCATCGCTCAAGCTTGGGGGAGATTGGAATCCCTAATGCTCAAATGTCCTATTCATGAGCTCCCCAAGAAAACTATACTTACTATTTTTTATGCTAGACTTTCTCGTCAGGATAAGGAGATGTTGGATGCCTCCTCTAGTGGGGTATTTCAGACAAAAAGCGTTGAAGAAAGATGCGATCTTCTTGAAAGGATCCAGAAGAATACCGAAGATTGGGAAATAGATAAAGGTATTGAACCCGCTATAAATTATGAGCATGATTATATAGAGAGCTATGTGAAAAGTGATTACTTTAATGCCTTTTGCTCTAAGATTGGTCTTGATTCCCATCTAATGGTTAATTTTTGTAAGGACTTTGCCTCTCATATTGACTCTTCTAAGAAGAAGAAGAATCAGCATCATAAACCCTTCAAAGAATTACCTATTGATATTCATGTTGCTGACCCCATTGTGCCTGCAGTTATATATGAAAAGCCCCCTTTTCCCGTAAGAATAAGGGAGCACTCTTTCGTGACAGGCATAATGAATAAGAGTGAGAGAAGAATTGATGAGCCTGAGGACCAGATTAAGGTCGATCCTCGAGTTGCATTGGTAAAGGATCTTATTACTAATGATGCCTTAGATTCCAATATAAATTTTTGTGTTGTTTCCACTAACCTTGTCATAGCCAAGAATAAAGTCCCAATTTCAGGTACTCCAGTAGTATCTGTTAAAATAGGAGATCACAATTATTACGGGTTGTGTGATTTCGGATCGAGTGCTAGTGCTATCCCGTATTCACTATATCAAGAGATCATGGGTGAAATTTCACCTTGTGAACTTGAAGAAGTTGATGTTACTATTCATCTTGCAAATAGAGCAACTATCTCTCCTATCGGAATTGTGAGAGACGTTGAAGTCTTATGCGGAAAGGTAAAATATCCTACCGACTTTCTAGTACTTGGTTCAGTAAGGGATAATTTTTGCCCCATTATTTTCGGTAGACCTTTTCTCAGAACTTGTGGAGCTATAATAGATTGCAAGAAAGGTAAAGTCTCTGTTGAATTAAATGGTGAGACATATGAATTTAATTTTTCTAAGTTCTCTAAGAAGCCTCGTGGTATTGATTTGCCCAGTAATGATAAGATTATTGAAGATATTGCTTCCATTGTTATTCCTCCTAATGATCCTTTGCAGCAATATATGGAGGACCACGAGAATGATTTGCATATGCAGGAGAGGAATGAGCTGGACGAAATATTCTTAAGACAACCCGCTATCCTAAAGCACAACCTTCCAGTTGAGCCTTTGGGAATTTTATCACAACAAAAAGAAGATCCAGTGTTTGAACTTAAACCTCTTCCGATTCGCTCAAATATGTTTATTTAGATGAAATAAAGTATACCCTGTTATTATCAATTCTAACCTTTCAGGGTATGAAGAAGAGCGACTATTGGAAGTACTTCGCAAACATCAAGGTGCAATTGGCTATATCCTTGATGACCTTAAGGGGATTAGTCCTTCTATTTGTCAACATACCATCAACCTTGAGCCTGATGCTAAACTAGTTGTTGATCATCAACGATGGCTGAATCCAAAAATGATGGATGTTGTAAGAACAGAGATTCTCAACCTTCTAGCCGCAGGTATTATCTACCCTATAGCTGATAGTAAGTGGGTAAGCCCGGTTCATTGTGTTCCAAAGAAAGGAGGAACAACCATGGTTCCTAATGATAAGAATGAACTTGTAAGGCCCGATATGCGGTACTATTCCAGATCTAAATGTTTCCATCCAGATCCGGGGACAAAGCACATGTCGGTCCCACCGCGACATATGACGAAGTCATATGCCCCGGATTTCCAACATGATATCACAACATTATAGATACAAGGATACAACATCTCATACAATCGGCATACAACTGCCTTAATACAATACAACATCGGAAGATACATGTCTGAGTACAGACTACAATCAAATGCCTACTGGCAAAGAGAAAAACATCGATTCCCATAACCACACGGGTCCAGGCCCTCCGCCGGGATCCGCCTAACTAGTCATCGTCGAGTCTCCATGTGAAACGTCGATACCATACCTGTTGTCGATCAAGAACCCTGAAAAGAGTTTGGGGGTAGTATCATGAGTACAGAAGTACTCAGCATCCAACTGTAGTGGTCAACTGACCCAGCAAGGACTTCATCACTCGTCATTCTAGGACAACTAGTAGTTTACGGTAAGGATGGGGTAAGTGGTGAGGTTGCTGCCGCACTAGCATTTATGAAGTGGTTAACGATCTAGAAAGTAAGATAAGAAGCCAAGCATTCGATGAGGAATCGCCTCCAACAAGTCTTGCTATCAACTACTTACGCAAACATAACACCTATCCTATCCTTGTCCTCCTCTTCGCATCCCGACGAAGAAGAAGCAGTCAAGGCACACACACATTGATCAAGTTATATTAAGATTATCTCAGTTGTTGTTGTCTATGAACAAGGAGTAGGTCTCAAGTCGTCCATAACCGTGGACACGGCTTCTCGAAAAGATTTAACCCTGCAGGGGTGTACCAACTTCCCATTACAAGGCTCCACACACACGCCCATCTCTCTCAGTTGCTACCCATCACAGGCAACCATTTTATGATTTAGTTCCAAGATATCCGAAACGACAGGTCCCTCTAACTAACAACGAACAAATCCGGGTGGCCCCCGGGGAGTCGACACCCAATCCAAAAGCTGGCCACGCTCTCGGATCAGACTCTTTCGTATTAGCAAGTTCGGGTTTAGTCTCACCTATATAACAGGGGACTTCCCTAGCTCACCAGTGTGGACCAACAAAGAAACCATGTCTCCGCTGGCCCGGGTTGTTTAAAAACTGCGAGGGGATCCACCAAGCACACACACGGGGTTACAAATGGTAAATCAGCTCGGGCCACCACTAGAATTGTTTGAGGCTAGATAGGTAAGAAAAGGGGACCCCATAAAATCCCACATGCGGTTAGGCACGCTCAGTCTTAAAACCAATACCTGGAACTCGGATCCTAGGTGACTCGAATGGAACAAAGCGTCGAGGCGGGATAGCCTAGACCTTCCATCCTTCGTCGAATATAGTCAACATTTATAATAATCATATCATCAACAACAATAATATAATAATGTGATATCCCAAACCAAGGAGTAACAGGGTAACATCGTAGCATCCTAAGCATGGATACTAAGCACGGGCTGAGCAATGAGCAATAGAAACGTAGCAGTACAAGGTTTGCTGGGAGGAGACATGGCTGTATCGGTTTGAAAGAGGTTGTAAACATGTGGTAGGATCACACATCGAACCTATCCTAGACTAGCATGCAAACCGCTGGTTGAAATAGAATGGATCATAAGTAATGCATAGTCCTTGCCTGTTGATAAGTCGGGTTCCGAAGGTGTAGTTGGTCACAAGCTCGCATCGTCTCCGAAGTTACCCGGGGATGCACACAAGACGGTAAAAACTGGAAAGCAATCAACGATCAAGAACTCTATTACTACGAGGCAAACACGAGCAAGCATCAACAATAAGGCAACACGAGACATCGCACCTACCGTCGAGAGCGGTTACTAACAATTTAAGTAGAGTACTCGTCACACACGACGATACCGCACGTTTACGGTGGTTCAGGTTGTTTAGCTATAGGTGATCAACAAAGTTGTTAACATGGTAAACACAGAAGCATGGCATAGCACACAAACATGGCAAGAGGTGAAGCACAAAGTAAACTATCTAATCAAGTCATTTTAAGTGGGGGTAAAAACCTATACATGGCAACTATTACAGACCCCACGATAATTATTGCATTTGGTACTGTTTTTCCCTAAAGCATATTTTATTATTTTTATTAGCAAGCAAGAACAGCATAAACACAATCTACATGCAATTATAGTCAAGTTACATATAAAGAACATTTTAATCAGAGGTACGGTTAAAAAGTTATTAAATAAACAATTTTACAGTGGCAAGGGTTGTAATTAGCAGGTAAACAACATGTAAACAAAGTCAAACATGGCAAACAAGCACATTTTATAAATCTAGACACAATTCTAAGCAAGTTTCATGTTTTACGCATCGCGATCCGAGCTACCGTTTAAAAAATACGGGCACTGCAAAATATAACAATAATCTGCACTTTTATTAAACCAGAGAAAAGAAAAAAAAAGACTACACGGGCCAACACAGAGCTGGGCCGAGCCCAACTAGCAGTAAAATAAATAAAAAGAAAACAAAAAAGGGCTCACCTTAGTGGGCCGAGCCCATGGGGCGTGGGAGGGAGGTCGGTTGGCTGGGCCGCTGGAGCCAGGCCGTGGCCCACGTGGGTGAGGCCGGCCCAGCTGGCAGCGACCACGGGCGAGCGGGCACGGGATCCTCCCGATCCCGACCGGGCTGCCATTGGCGGCGACCGTTCCGGTGTCCGGTGAAGGCGCGCGCCGGCGTGGCTTGGGGCATGGGGGCGAGCACGGCTGGGCGGCGCGGATCCGGTGGCCGCCGGTCAGATCCGGGACAAGGGCTAGCCGCCGGGGAGCAGTGAGGTGAGGCGGCGGCGGATTCCAAGCTCGGGCTCGCCGGCCTCGATCCATGGCGCGGCGGCGCTCCTGCACCCAGAGAGGGCGAGGGAGAACGGCGGTGAGGGGAAGGGAGAAGGAAAGGAGGAGAGGGAGGAAGAGAGGGAGGAGAGGAGGCGCGGCTCCGGCCTGCTGCCGGCGGCGGCAGCCTGTGGGCGTCTCGGGCGGTGGAGAGGAGATGGCTAGGGCGACGTGGCGGCCTCTGGGCCGTCGGATCGCCAGATCTGACGGTCCAGAGCGCCGGAGGGGGCAGTTTCAGATCTGGGGCTAGGGTTGGACGAAAATGGGGCTATTTTGGGGCAAAGTGGAGGGGGTGGCTGCAACTTTGTGGCTAGGGAAACCCTAGAAAGAGGCGGGAGTGTGGTGGTCTTTATATAGCCCAGGTGGCTGGCGGTTTGAAAAAACATCCCCGGTTTTTCTCTTGCGCGCGCGGTGTTTACGTTTCTGACCGCAGGGGGTCCGCAGGACCTCCGATTCGGGTAAAACTTCAAACTGCGCGATCAGCGCGTCGAGCCGGCGGCGTTCAGCTCACGCTGGAACCATTCCGAAAACACTTTTCGGCGCGCTATAAAAATATCCCGTTTGCTTATTAGACGGGGTTTTTCGTTCCGTTGCTTGCGGCTGGTCTCGTGCGGTTTTCGCGACGGTGATCGGGTGAAACCCGGTGTCGCAAAGGTCGAGTGTCAGGGTGAAAAGGGTCGGTCTCCGTCCGGTACGAGATAAGAGGGGAAAAAATAATCGCCGATCGATAAATCGGGGATGCAAACACCGCAAACAAATCAGACAATCAAACAATTCACACTGAAAACAAAAATTTTAATTTTTGTGAAATCTGGGCTGTTACAATACAACACCACCAACAAGGGATCTCGTCCCGAGATCCAGGACGATCCGGGGGAGAGGGGAAGGGGGAGAAAAGAGAGTCGACGATTCTTCAACACCACCAACAAGGGACTCTGCTCCATGTCGACGTCAAACTTCTGTCGAGATAAATTTCCGCAGAGAGACCGCAACGTCAGAAAACGAAACCATCGGGAGATCAAGAGGAAGAACGACACTTCAAAGTGACGATCAAGGGAAGTATTCTCGCTGAAATAGTGAGGATACTGGGCAAGATAACGGAAGACAATAGACGACCAAGATGTTTACCTAGAGTCGGAAGAACTAAAGGTACTACAAGATTTTCCAAACCTGACATCGGAATCGAGACAATACGCTGCAAGCAAGGCATTGTAACTATTCCGAAACTCCACACACATCGAGATCCTAAAGTTTTGAAGGGGGTAAGGCGACAGTAAAACACTTATGGCACTTGTCCTGACCAGAGCAAGGGTAAGGAGTAAAAAGATTCCTACTCTCCGACAACTATCTTAGTAACTACAAAATAGTTTTTGTCTAGACTCGACTTCGGCCACAAAAGGGATCCTACGGTCGGTAAGGCTCTGATACCAAGTTGTAAGGCCCTATATGCGGTATTGTTCCAGATCTACATGTTTCCACCCAGATCCGGGGACGAAGCACATATCGGTCCCACCGCGACATATGACGAAGTCATATGCCCCGGATTTCCAACATGATATCACAACATTATAGATACAAGTATACAACATCTCATACAATCGGCATACAACTGCCTTAATACAATACAACAGCGGAAGATACATGTCTGAGTACAGACTACAATCAAATGCCTACTGGCAAAGAGAAAAACATCAATTCCCATAACCACACGGGTCCAGGCCCTCCGCCGGGATCTGCCATACCAACTGCCCATTACAAGGCTCCGCACGCACGCCCATCTCTCTCAGTTTCTACCCATCACAGGCAACCATTTTATGATTTAGTTCCAAGAGATCCGAAATGACAGGTCTCTCTAACTAACAACGAACAAATCCGGGTGGCCCTCGGGGAGTCGACACCCAATCCAAAAGCTGGCCACGCTCTCGGATCGGACTCTTCCGTATGGCCAAGGTCGGGTTTAGTCTCACCTATATAACAGGGGACTTCCCTAGCTCACCAGTGTGGACCAACAGAGAAACCATGTCTCTGCTGGCCCGGGTTGTTTAAAAACTGCGAGGGGATCCACCTGATACGTCCAAAACGTATCTATAATTTCTTCTTGCTCCATGCATGTTTTGTGTGATATTGCTATGATCTAGATACACTTTCATACACTATTGATCATATTTGGACTAACCTATTAACTCAGTGCACCATAGTGCCAGCTCATGTTTTCTGCTTTTTTTCTATTTCAGTTTTCCCCCATATAAAAAGTGCCAGAAAAATTCCGGGAAAAATATAGGAAAAATCAGCTTACAGGAAGCTTCGCGAAGAGCCCGAGTGGGGCCTGAGGGGAGCCAGGGGTGGCCCAGACGGCCACCCGGTGCGGCCCCACCCCTAGCCGCGCCAGGGGGCGCCTGGGGCCCCTGGTCCACCTCTGGCTGCCCCCCTTCGCCTATATATTCTCCGTCACGGGAAACTTCTGAAGCGAGAACCCTTTTTCGCGATCTCTCCTCTGTTCCGCCGCCGCCGCACTTCCGAGATCGGGAGCACCAGAAGACCTCTTCCCGGCACCCTGCCGGAGGGAGGGCCGACCTCCGGGAGTCTCCTCTCCACCATGGATGCTCCCCGAATGTCTCGTGAGTAGTTTTCCTTGGACCATGGGTCCGTGATCAGTAGCTATGTGGTGTTCTCCTCCCCTCTTTGTTCTTCATGGTTTAGACCTCGTGAGCTGCCCTACATGATCGAGGCACTTTTGTAATCTTTCTGCTGTTGCTATGCTGAGTTTGATGGGATCTGATGGATTATGAGATTATGTTTAGATTGTGATTGAGTAATATTTTTGGTTTTTATCTCTTATATTTTTGTTCCTAAGTAATTCTTGCATGTTCTCCGTTGCTGTTTATTTCTTTGGCCAAGTAGTAGGTAGTAACCCCAAGAGGGAACGTTATGCTCGATTGTGGGTTCATGCCCCCCGATGACACGCTTGAGTGACAGAAACATGAGTCTAGGGCATGTGCTGTTGCCACAAGGGGGAAAACAACGGTGCTTGTAACCGCGGTTGCAAGGATTGTTTACTTTACGCAAAGTGCTTTTTAATGCAGTTGTCTGTTGCTTTGGGTTTACACTTTTGGTGGGGCACGCAACTTAATACCAGCGAGATGTTCTGGATAGATATCTCAAGGTGGATGATTAGTAGTAGATGCAGTTGGATTTCGGTCTACTTATTTTGGCGTACTGCCTATGCTTTTGAGCCTCTTCCTTTCTTTTGTAGCATAGTTAGCATTACGGTGCGTTCATAATCCTGTCAATTGCCCTTCTGTAATTTGTTTACCTCGCATAGCAGTTTTATCGTCTTTTGGGAGAGAGACATCACTAGTGAACATCACGTATCCCGGTCCATATCCTCATTTCTGTTTCCACGCTCATTTACTTTTCTTCTTTTACTTTCAGTTGCTATCATTATCCCTTGTGTTTGATCCTTTGTGAACAACAAGACCGGAGAGATTGACAACCTCTCTGAACTTCGTTGGGAACAAAGTTATTTGTGTCTGTGTGCAGGTCCGCGTCAGTTGCGTCGCTGATACCTACTTATCATCTCTGGAGTCCTACTGGAGACAAACCTTGGTATCTTTACTGAGGGAAATTTGATGTTGTGCTACATCACGCCTTCCACTTGGGGCTCACCAACGAAGGGCGAGAAGACTACACCCGTCAACTGTTGCGCCATCAAGCAAATTTCTAGCGCCGTTGCCGGGGACTCCGAGTGCTAAGATAGGGGAGTTGAACACTGCCCTTTACCTTTGTTTTTTTAGTCTTGTTAGTTTACCTTTCAGTTTTTATGTTTGTGTCTTATATCAAAAATCACAAAAAATTGTTTATCTTGCTGTGAGAAGTCCTCCTTGTTTAGATGAACATGTTAGGGCTAGGTGCTTTGCGGGAATCGGAAGTTCTCGATTTCCGTCAAAGAGATGGAGAAAATATGAAGAAAGCATGGGACAGAATCTCTGAAGCACATAAAAGAATTATGCCTTGGATACCTATAAAAATTGTGCTTAGAAATTTTTACCATGGTCTTTTTAAGTGGTGTAAACACTCTCTTGACATTATAGCTGAAGGAGATTTTCTAGAGTGTGATGAAGTTAGGGCTCTTGATATTTTGCGTAGTCTATCTAGTTATTTTGTTTATGATCGTAGTATTGATACTGTCATAGATAAACTTGCCACTATTGAAAAAAGATTGGATGCTCTAGACTTGAGGAAAGTAGAGGAACTTAAGTCTAACAAGAAAGAAATGTTGGAGATAGATGATGATTGGGAGCCCTTTGTTAGGATTAGCATCTCTAACCAAGGCTTCCTTCCTTATGTGATGTTGGAGCTAGTAGCTCCGTTATGCCCAAAAGAATATTTGATATGTTTGAATTGAAGCCCTTTGAGCCTTGTTCTTTTGGTGTTCGTCTTGTTGATTCTTCCGTAAAGAAACCTTTGGGGAAGATCGACGATGTTCTTATCATTGTCAATGACAACTATGTTCCCGTTGATTTTATTGTTATGGATATAGAGTGTGAACCTTTGTGTCCAATTATTTTGGGACGTCCTTTTCTTCGCACCGTTGGTGCGGTTATTGACATGAAAGAGGGGAATATAAAATTCCAATTCCCATTCAAAAAGGGGATGGAACACGTCCCTAGAAAGAAAATCAAGTTACCTTTTGAGTCTGTTACACGGGCTAATTATTCTCTTTCTCTTGATAAAACTTGATTCTTCTTTTGCATTATGCCTAGCTTAAAGGCATAAAAGAAAGCGCTTTTGGGAGGCAGCCCGCAACGAATTTAGGTTTATTTTTGCTTTTTGTTGTGTCTTTATGTTTGTTACTACTATAGCAACATCATTGTATCTTTATTTTTCAGCTTTGTGCCAAGTTATAGCCTCTTATGATAAGGGAAGCAAAAGTTGTGACGTGCTGTCCAGAAAACAGATTTTGTCCCTTGACAGAAAAATTCGAATCAAATCACCAGATCATCTTTTTGATCTGAATTGTTTTGACAGAGTGCTCTATACAATTTTGAAACTTCCGTATGTTCTGAGTTTTTTAATTTGAGTTGCAGAAGTGCCCCTAAAAAATTCTTTACTATCTGTTGTTCTCTTTTTCACAGATTCTGCCACGTTTTGTCTCTCCTAACTTTTGCAAACCTTAAGCTTGCTTTTTCTTTGAAAAAACTTTTTGGAACTCTTGAGAAACAGTACCTCTTCAAGAATATCTTTATATCCAGTGGGGAAAAATTATTTTATTAAGGGTACTAACCTCTCTAATCAGCTTATGATGAGTTATGTATGAAGGGAGTTTTCAAGTGTGTGATGGTGATATTGAAAGAAGATCCAGGAGTGTCAAGCGCTCAAGCTTGGGGATGCCCCCATGCATCCCCAATAAATATTCAAGGAGACTCAAGCGTCTAAGCTTGGGGATGCCCCCGTGCATCCCCTTCTCTATCAACAATCATCAGTTCGTCCTTCGTGTCACTATATTTTTATCACTTCATGCGTTATGTGCTATGCTTGGAGCGTCTCGCTCTTAGGTTTTGTTTTTAGTATTCTTTAGCTTTGCTTGCTGTTCATAAAAAGTTAGATCCCGTCTTACTTTGTGTGGGAGAGAAACACGCTAGACTTTCAAAATCTATAACACATCATAGGATTTTTCCTTCTTATCTTTTTGCTATTGTGTGTTCTTTATCTTTTCGTAGCTGCTGCCATGTTTAGTTTTAGTCTTAGTTTGTATTTAGCAAGAGCCTTGGATTTTGTTTAGTTTGTTTCTGGAACTCTTTTTAGTTTTCATGTTTATCTTGTTAAAGAGAGTTGGTTGTTGCACTGAGTTGTGTCTTGTCTTGAAAGTAGGTAATTGAGGTTGCTATTTAATTCTAGTAGTAACTTGCAATAGTTTTGAGGTATTGTTGTGAGTAATGTTTGAAATTTTGGTGTCAAGAGCTCTAGCCTATTAGTGATAGGTGTCGTATTTTGGGCAATCCGTGTGTATTTTCAAAACCTACAAAACTAGTTGAGAACTCTAGCTACTAGATGGATCACTAATCTTTGGAGGGATCGAATATTCGCGAACACTCACGTACCATGAGTCGAGGATGCGCAAGGATAACCAAACCCCCATACACTCCTCCTCGGGGTACTTGTCTCTTTGTGAACCTCCTTTTTAGATTGAGAGTTACCGATAATAAGTGCATGAGTTCTTCGGACTAATGTAAGTATTGAAAGTTGACACTTCCACCTTCCCATATTTTGCTAGCCTCTCCCGTGCCGTGCATTGCCTTCTTCTCACTCCGAGAGTTGGTGTCCACCTTCACCGGTACATCCAAACCCTTGGCATGATACGCTCTGTCATCATAAACCTCCTTATATCTTTCCTCAAAACAGCCACCATACCTACCTATCAAGGCATCTCCATAGCCTTTCCGAGATATATTGCCATGCAACATCCACCTCTTCATGACTTGATCTTCATGTCATACATGTTCCTGCTACACTAGCAGCAACATACATTGCATACATCATGATAGTTACATCTTCTTTATGATTTTGAGTACCTTGTAAAGTGTGAAAGATCTCGTTTACCTTCTTGTAAAATAGAGTGTTGCCCTTAAGTGAGGAAAAGATCCCAAAGAGGACAAATGAGAGTTAAATAGAAAGAGCCATTGAGGCCACAAAAAAAATACAAAAAAATAGAAAAAAGAGAAAATGAAATAAAAAGAGAGAATGGGGCAACACTACTATCCTTTTGAGAGATCCACACTAGTACTCCCTTTATATCCTTGTACTCCATAGAGATGATCAGTATGCATATAGCTATGTGGGGACCTTCACACTATAGAACTTGGATTGCATATTCCAAGGATGAGCCTCCTCAAACGAGCTCTAGGTCTTCATGAGCGAGCATGTTAGATGCACCCCCACTAGTTCCATTGGAGAGCTACCTAGCACGTATGTGCATCTGTTGCATGGCAATCCCTACCCCTCACATCATATCTATCATTTGGCATCTCTTGCCTATGATTGTCCTCATTGATGTGAGCCTTTCTCATCCTTTTTGTCTTCCTCCTCCGCACTTCTCTCTTTGCCATCCTAAGTGTCAACTCTCATGCTTACGCTCATCCATTGCATGAGTGCTCAAAATATTGAAAAAGGAGTGGATCAAATTGACTTGTACCTGACTAGTGGTCTGGGGACGATTCAAGATAAGATTCCAGAAAAAGACCGAGTGTGAAACATTAGTAGATTGAGTTCTCAACAAATAAATTGTTTTTCTCGTATTCCCTATCCCCCTTCTTGCACGCAAACACCATTTGGAGACATTCGAGTCACGGACAGCGAGAGCTCTTGCACCTAATGTTCTTTTGTTACTTGTTTCAACGCTAATATGTACTCTTGCTTGTTATGACTTCAATTGAGTTTCTAACCTTGATTTCTTTACTTTTCAAAGTTCTTATATGGTGGCTAGCATGTCACCACAGAAATTATGCCGTTATCATTTACCTACTCGAGGACGAGCAGGAATTAAGCTTGGGGATGTGGCTACGTCCAAAACGTATCTATAATTTCTGCTTGCTCCATGCATGTTTTGTGTGATATTGCTATGATCTAGATACACTTTCATACAGTTTTGATCATATTTGGACTAACCTATTAACTCAGTGCACCACAATGCCAGTTCATGTTTTCTATTGTTTTTCTATTTCAGTTTTCCCCCATATAAAAAGTGCCAGAAAAAATCCGGGAAAAATATAGGAAAAATCAGCGTACAGGAAGCTTCGTGAAGAGCCCGAGTGGGGCCAGAGGGGAGCCAGGGGTGGCCCATGCGGCCACCCGGCGCGGCCCCACCCTTGGCCGCGCCAGGGGGGCGCCTGGGGACCCTGGTCCACCTCTGGCTGCCCCCTTCGCCTATATATTCTCCGTCACGGGAAACTTCCGAAGCGAGAACCCTTTTTCACGATCTCTCCTTTGTTCCGCCGCCGCCACGCTTCCGAGATCAGGAGCACCAGAAGAACTCTTCCCGGCACCCTGCCGGAGGGAGGGCCGACCTCCGGGGGTCTCCTCTCCAGCATGGATGTGTTGGATATATGCTCTAGAGGCAAATAATATATGATTATTCCAATATATCTAAGCAAGTTCATAACCAGTTTCATACCGTGCTAGAATTGCGTCAGTGAAACAATGATGCAGGTGTGGTATAGAAACCCCCAGAGTTCCTAGTTAGCCTCTACATCGATAAGTAGTTCATGTTCAACATGATGGTCGTGGTTTCGTGATCATAGACAATTAAGTCTCTTGACTATGAGGTCACCTCACTGTTTAAGTGACGTGATGAACATTACCCAAAGTAAGCATTACAGCATGATCAAATCTTATGAAGGTTCAGTGTTGTAATTACAGAACGTGGTAGACCGTTCCTTTGACCGTGAGTACGTGCATAATTACTATCTCCAGGATGCTTTGACTTACATCCCACCACCTGACTGAAATATGCGGGTCATAACGGTTGTATCTGTTGGGATACGGGGCAGAAAACACAAATTTTTCACACCTACGGTATCCGAACCCAAGATCTATGCTATGGCAATGTAAAGTAACGGAGGGAATCGGTGTTCATACCTTTGAAGACCGAAAGCGGGAAACGTTCTTACGAACGTGGTTGGCGTAGACTCAGAACTACGACCTCCCTGTCGTGTAGAAGACCACCACCGGCGAGGATGACTCCCGGTAAACCTCCAGCGACGAAGCAGCACCACAGGTGTAATGCCTCGAAGGGATTATACACGTATGGCACAATCGATGTTCCTCCCGGGCTCCGAACCAGGCGAGCAGCGGAAAGAAGACGGCTACGGATCTCGACTCCGGCAGAGCGACGGCCTGCCTTATGGTGGAGAACTCCAATCCTGGTGCAGACTCCAAACAAGGGGAGTCCACTTCCGGAAATGGAGAAGGAAGAAGAAGGAGATCAATTGTTGTATGGAAAAAGGGGGGTCTACCCCTCTATATAAAGGCCAAGGGGGGGTGTGATCCCTCTTCCCTCCCCCATGTGGGACTAAACCCCCAAGGGGGGAGGGGTGCGCCGGCCTAGGGGGGGTTGGGCCCCACCCCTTGGCGCCAAGCCCAAGGGGGGGAACCCCCTCCTCCCCTAATGGGCCTCTAAGGCCCATATAGCCTTTTTCCATTATTTTAATTATTTAATAAGTTTTAAATATTTAATTCAGATAATTAAATAATAAAAACATTATTAAAACAATTAAACTTTATTTTGAACTATTCAAAATGTCCGGAAACCATTCCGTCCTCCTCCGGAACTATTCCGGTGATTTCTCCTATTTCACCGATTGATCCCGTAACTGTCCTATGCATCGATTGCCCTTAAGTGTAACACCCTAACGGTCCGGGAAACAGCAGACATGGTCGAGACTATTCTCATGGACCAATGTCTAGTCAGTTGGACCTGGTTACAGTCCTTGACAGCCCCTGCGCTTCCATCGAATGAGCTTCGATCGCTTTTGGAAACCGTTAATGATACGACGTAATCCCTTTGTTCTGCGGTACTTTGTTTCTCCGAGGTTCGATCGTCGGTATCCCACATACCGTGTTCACATCTCGTTCACGACAAACAACTTCTCTCGTCCATGATCATTGCATCTCTTGTAACCTAGTCACGTCCTTGCAAGGGGTTGATGCAATATCACCGAGTGGGCCCAGAGTACCTGTCCTGTCACAAGGACTGACAAATCCCGCTTTGATCTATTAACATACTCATCAACCATCTATTTCGGAATACCCAAAGTGCTCCGTTATAGCCAGCATATTTCAGTCAGGCGGTGGGATACAAATCAAAGTCTCCTCATAGATCGTGATTACGTATGATCATTACGGTCTAAGGACTAAGGCATACGTTACAAAGTCATAGCAACGCTGAACTATGTGACTCGATCACATTGCATTACTTTAGGTGGGTGTCTGTCCATCACATCATTCCCCTAATGATATGACCTCATTGTCAATGGACTTAAGTGTCGCCACGATCTGGAAAGCTTGATCAATCAATTGCCCAATGAGATAGTTTACCCGAGTTAAACTACGGACCATGTTTTATACTACACCTGTATTAGTATTTCCAAGTAATACAGTTATAGCATAGTATAAAACGTATTATGAACAAAACGGATATGTGACAAATATCTTTATTAATTTGTCTCTAGGGCACATATCCAACAGTCTCCCACTTACACTAGAGTACAAATTACACTAGTTTACATCAGGTATGTATCTAACACCAATGGTCTCTCGGTGTTCTTCAAACTTGCCCTGTGGAAGAGGTTTAGTCATCGGGTCTGCTGCGTTCAGATCCGTATGTATCTTGTGAATCCTAGTGTGTCCATCCCTGACGTAGTCTCGCGTCACATGGAACTTTCGGAGGATGTGCTTGGCTGTAGAGTGAGTTCTTGGCTCCTTCGCGTTAGCAATGGCACCCGTGTTGTCGCAGAAGATTCCCACGGGGTCAGTGCAACTTGGAAAGACGCCAAGCTCGATCACGAACTTCTTCAGCCACAGCCCCTCGTTTGACGCTTCGCAAGCGGCAATATACTCCGATTCCATTGAAGATTGAGCGACGACTGACTGTTTTCCGCTCCTCCAGCTAATCGCGCCTCCGTTCAACATGAAAACATATCCCGTCTGGGACTTCGAGTCATCTAGGTCTGAGCCGAGGCTTGCGTCAACGTAACCCTTTACGGTGAGCTCCTCATCAACTCCTCCATAAACAAGAAAGAGATCCTTGGTTCTTCTCAAGTACTTAAGGATGTTCTTCACTGCTGTCCAATGGGCCATTCCCGGATTACTCTGGTAGCGATTAGTCATACTAATGGCCAGCGCTAAATCCGGTCTGGTACATAACATAGCATACATGAGAGAACCTATGGCTGAGGCATAGGGCTTTGAGGACATCTCCTCTTTCTCTTTAGCTGTGGTCGGGCATTGAGTCACGCTTAATTTGACACCTTTTATGAATGGCAAGAGACCTCTCTTGGAGTCATCCATTTTGAACCTTTTCAAAATCTTGTCAATATAAGTATTCTGACTCAAGGCCAACCTCCGATTAGGTCTATCTCTATAGATCTTAATCCCCAGTATGTACGCAGCTTCACCTAGGTCCTTCATGGAAAATTGTCCATTTAGATATTCCTTCACTTCCTCTAAGAATTTCTTATCGTTCCCTATTAGTAATATGTCATCCACATATAACACAAGGAATGCTACAGAGCTCCCACTCAGTTTCTTATAGACGCAGAACTCTTCGACGTTTTGGACAAATCCAAAAGCTTTAATGACCTCATCAAATCGAAGATTCCAGCTCCGAGATGCTTGCTTCAACCCATAGATGGACCGTTGAAGCTTGCAAACCTTACCAGCATTCCTTGGATCGACAAACCCCTCTGGTTGCATCATATACAACTCTTCCTCAATGTTGCCATTTAGGAATGCAGTTTTCACATCCATCTGCCATATCTCGTAATCATGATATGCAGCTATTGCTAGTAGGATCCGAATAGACTTTATCATCGCTACAGGAGAGAATGTCTCCTCGTAGTCAACTCCTTGAATTTGTCGGAAACCCTTCGCGACAAGTCGAGCTTTGTAGACAAATACGTTTCCGTCTGCGTCAGTCTTTTTCTTGAAAATCCATTTATTCTCGACGGCCTTGCGGTCCTCGGGAATATCCACCAAAGTCCATACTTTGTTGGTGTACATGGAGTCTATTTCGGATTTCATGGCTTCAAGCCATTTCTCGGACTCGGGTCCCTCCATTGCTTCTTTGTAACTCGTAGGTTCATCTGACTCAACAGCCGAGATTGTATTCACAAGCTTTCCGTAAAACTCAGTAGGTTGACGGACTCTTGATGACCTACGGGGCATAAAAGGTTCCTCTTCATTCTCATCATGATCATCGTGAATGTCATGATCGTTATGAATGTCGTTCTGGCCATTCTCTTCAACTCCCACTGTGGAAGATGGTTCCAGAACATATTCCGTAGCCATTTCATCCAATTGGAGTGATTGGTCAGTTACTTCATCGAGGTCTATTTTCCTCCCACTCAACTCTTTCGCGAGAAACTCCTTCTCAAGAAAGTGTCCCGTCTTGGCAACAAACGTTTTGCTGTCAGACTTGTTGTAGAAGGTGTACCCACAAGTTTCCTTGGGATAGCCCACAAAGATGCACTTATCCGCCTTGGATTCAAGTTTGTCAGGCTGTAGTTTCCTAACATAAGCCTCACAACCCCAAATCTTCAGGTGAGACAACTCAGGTTTAGTGCCATGCCATTCTTCAAATGGTGTTGTCTTTACGAATTTGGATGGTGCCCTATTAAGAATATGAATGGCGGTTTCTAATGCATACCCCCAGAATGACACAGGCAAATCAGTATGAGACATCATCGATCGTACACTATCCAATAGGGTTCGATTACGTCGCTCAGCTACACCGTTTCTCTGAGGTGTGCCTGCCGGCGTAAGCTGTGGTACTATGCCACAAGACTTCAGATGATTGCCAAACTCGTGACTCAAATACTCGCCACCTCGATACGATCGAAGGTGCTTGATTTTCCTTCCGAGTTGATTTTCGACCTCATTCTGAAATTCCTTGAACTTTTCAAAGGTTTCAGACTTGTGTTTCATCAAGTAAATATACCCATATCTACTCAAGTCATCAGTAAAGGTCACGAAGTAACGAAGATCATTGCGAGTGGGGATGTTCATGGGTCCACATACATCCGTGTGTATGATCCCCAATAAGACATCCGCACGCTCCATCACACCATTGAATGGAGTCCTTGTCATTTTGCCCATGAGGCATTGTTCACATGTATCAAGGGATCCAAAATCCAATGAGTCAAGAAGTCCATCCTTATGGAGCTTCTCCATGCGTTTTACACCAATATGACCAAGTCGGCAATGCCACATCATCATGTGATCTTCATTATTCTTCAATATTTTGGCCTCAATATTGTTAACGTGACTCACGTCACCATCGAGATTAAGTATGAATAAACCATGCGACTCCGGTGCGTGAACATAAAACATATCATCCTTATAAATCGAACAACCAATTGTATCGGACTTAAAAGAATAGTGGTCTCGCTTCAAGCAAGAACCACTCACGATGTTCACACTCAACGCGGGTACATAGTAACATTTATTCAGAACTAAAACCAATCCCGAAGGGAGACTAAGATGCTTCGTGCCGACCGCCAAGACTTCAATCTGGCAGCCATTCCCCACGCGCATCGTCACTTCATCTTTGACCAAGCGTCTCCTATTCCTTAGTCCCTGAATGGAATTAGAAATATGAGCGACAGATCCTGTATCAAATATCCAGGATGTCTTCCCAGCGCTTGTCAAGAGAAGATCAACAATATGTATATCAAATATACCTTCGTCTCTCTTGGCGACCTTGCCAGCCTTCTTGTCCTTTAGGTACTTGGGACAGTTGCGCTTCCAGTGACCTTCACCCTTGCAGTAGAAGCACTCCACTCCGAGTTTAGGCTTGGGTGCCTTGGGAGGAGCGGCAACTGACTTGCCATCCCTCCTGGGGCCACCTCTCCTGGCCTTCTCCCGTCTGCTTGACTTCTTGAAGTCAGTGGTCTTGTTGACCATGAAGACGGCGTGCTCCTTCTTGATTTCAACCTCAGCGCTCTTTAGCATGGCGAACAACTCAGAAGGGGTTTTGGTCATCCCCTGCATGTTGTAGTTCAGCACAAAGCCTTTTAGCTAGGGGGAAGCGACTGCAACACCCTATCAACCGCAAGTTCATCTGGAATCTGACATTCCAGAGCATTCAAGCGCTGAACGTAGCCAGACATTTTGACCACGTGCTCACTCACGCTGCCGTGCTCATCCATCTTTGCTGAGAAGAAGGCTTCAGAAGCCTCGTACCGTTCAGCCCTGGCTTGAGGTGCGAAGACCGCCTTGAGGTCGGTGATAATCTCATATGCACCCATCCTCTCAAAGCGTTTCTGCAGCTCAGCCTCCATGGAGTAGACAATGCCACTCTGGACAAGGTTGTAATCATCAGTCCTGGAGAGATAGACATTCTTCTCGTCCTGACTGGCATCATCTGCTGGTGCGTCACCTAACGCGTCCTCTAGTACGTATGCCATTTTGAGGGGAACGAGGAGAATCCTCAGGGTGCGGAACCAGTTGGTGAAGTTTGTCCCATCTGTTTTTTAGCTTATCTTTCTCTAGGAATGATCCTAAGTTGAACGAGGGGCGAGGTGCTGCCATCTACAAGGTTGGATTCACAACGATACATATTTAGACTTTTGTTCATAATGTGGAGTTTCAATTTAATCTTAAAATTCTAGAAAGCTCCCACTTAGATAAACACCTCTCAATTTAACTAAGTGATTACACAATCCCAGCCCCCATACCTCCCCCGATATGTACGGCCCAGTATGCGAACCAGGTAGGCCTCTAAGCCAATCACATCAGCCATGTGACTCGTGCTCGACCTTTCGGTCTTCTGTGTTCCAGGCCCGTATCTACATACGTCAAGCCTGCCAATCGAACCTTGATGTTAGCTGTTCAGGCAAGGCCATATCTGCATATGCCAGGCTCGCCGAACCCAACCTCATGCGAACTCCGTTGAATATGTAGGACAACTCCGGTATGTACGGAGCATCAAGCCATATGGGAGAACCTTCCAGGTGGTGCCCATCAAAAGGGAGAACACAATGTTGGTATTGTGAGAGATGGTCCTGTTTCGTGATACCGTCGATATATCTACCATACTACATAAAACAGGAAGTAAAACTTTAAATCATACAACCTATGATCCCCCTTCATGCAAAGCAAAGTTAGAACGTCTTTCTACTTTAGCTTGTGCAAGTTTTACGTGGCTGCTAGGGGTTTCGAGAGAGAGAACCGATTTCTATCCTGCGAAAAACAAGCCACAACACCGTCTCTTATTCGTCTCTATTACACCCCTGTCGGGGCCCTCCGTTGCAAAAATCTTCGCATCGCTAATGCAGAGAGACAGACACCCCCCCAGCCACTTTATATGGTACAAGCCATATGTCAAGCGTGGAACCAGTCTCGCGTAAACGCGTAAGGTCGGTTGGGGGCCGCTTCATCAAACATTGCCGCAATGCTCAATGAGTACACGTGGGAGGGTAACGAATGAAGATTCGATGCCCACATCCTAGATGTGTTCTATCCGTACAATACATCTACGCATAGCTAGCTCATGATACCACTGTTGCGATACGGGGCAGAAAACACAAATTTTTCACACCTACGGTATCCAAACCCAAGATCTATGCTATGGCGATGTAAAGTACCGGAGGGAATCGGTGTTCATGCCTTTGAAGACCGAAAGCGGGAAACGTTCTTACGAACGTGGTTGGCGTAGACTCAGAACTACGACCTCCCTGTCGTGTAGAAGACCACCACCGGCGAGGATGACTCCCGGTAAACCTCCAGCGACGAAGCAGCACCACAGGTGTAATGCCTCGAAGGGATTATACACGTACGGCACAATCGATGTTCCTCCCGGGCTCCGAACCAGGCGAGCAGCGGAAAGAAGACGGCTACGGATCCCGACTCCGGCAGAGCGACGGCCTGCCTTATGGTGGAGAACTCCAATCCTGGTGCATACTCCAAACAAGGGGAGTCCACTTCCGGAAATGGAGCAGGAAGAAGAAGGAGATCAATTGTTGTATGGAAAAAGGGGGGTCTACCCCTCTATATAAAGGCCAAGGGGGGGTGTGATCCCTCTTCCCTCCCCCATGTGGGACTAAACCCCCAAGGGGGGAGGGGTGCACCGGCCTAGGGGGGGTTGGGCCCCACCCCTTGGCGCCAAGCCCAAGGGGGGGAACCCCCTCCTCCCCTAATGGGCCTCTAAGGCCCATATAGCCTTTTTCCATTATTTTAATTATTTAATAAGTTTTAAATATTTAATTCAGATAATTAAATAATAAAAACATTATTAAAACAATTAAAATTTATTTTGAACTATTCAAAATGTCCGGAAACCATTCCGTCCTCCTCCGGAACTATTCCGGTGATTTCTCCTATTTCACCGATTGATCCCGTAACTGTCCTATGCATCGATTGCCCTTAAGTGTAACACCCTAACGGTCCGGGAAACAGCAGACATGGTCGAGAATATTCTCATGGACCAATGACTAGTCAGTTGTACCTGGTTACAGTCCTTGACAGCCCCTGCGCTTCCATCGAATGAGCTTCGATCGCTTTTGGAAACCGTTAACGATACGACGTAATCCCTTTGTTCTGCGGTACTTTGTTTGTCCGAGGTTCGATCGTCGGTATCCCACATACCGTGTTCACATCTCGTTCACGACAAACAACTGCTCTCGTCCATGATCATTGCATCTCTTGTGACCTAGTCACGTCCTTGCAAGGGGTTGATGCAATATCACCGAGTGGGCCCAGAGTACCTGTCCTGTCACAAGGACTGACAAATCCCTCTTTGATCTATTAACATACTCATCAACCATCTATTTCGGAATACCCAAAGTGCTCCGTTATAGCCAGCATATTTCAGTCAGGCGGTGGGATACAAATCAAAGTCTCCTGATAGATCGTGATTACGTATGATCATTACGGTCTAAGGACTAAGGCATACGTTACAAAGTCATAGCAACGCTGAACTATGTGACTCGATCACATTGTATTACTTTAGGTGGGTGTCTGTCCATCACATCATTCCCCTAATGATATGACCTCATTGTCAATGGACTTAAGTGTCGCCATGATCAGGAAAGCTTGATCAATCAATTGCCCAATGAGATAGTTTACCCGAGTTAAACTACGGACCATGTTTTATACTTCACCTGTATTAGTATTTCCAAGTAATACAGTTATAGCATAGTATAAAACGTATTATGAACAAAACGGATATGTGACAAATATCTTTATTAATTTGTCTCTAGGGCACATATCCAACAGTATCTTGGGTATTCCGTGGACATATGTTGAGGAGTATTGTTACAAGAGCGGGATTTGTCAATCCATATAATGGATAGATACTCGGGGCCCACTTGGTGAGATTCCATCCATAAAGCTGCAGCGTGTGACTAGGTCACGGGGATGAATATCACGGGAACGAGTGAATAAGGATTAGTTCAGAACGAGGTTCAACCAGACATAGGATGTCATTGATCGAATCTCGGAACAATCCAGTATCGCTGACAAAGGGAATGCTATACAGCGTAAGGTCCAATCGGTGTTTGATATCCGGAATGCACAGGGGTCATTATGGGCATCCAGGTCCCGCTGATGATCATTGACCGTAGCCTCATCTCGGTCATGACTCGAGTGTTCTCGGACCGTAGGGTAACACACTTAAGGGCTCGATGAAATCGGAGACCTTTTCGGAACCATCGGAGTAACCAGAGAATAAAGGAAACAATATCAGAGAAGTACCGTGTTGAACCGAAACAAGTTCGGAGTGAACCGAAAGGTGTTCCGGAGCACCGAGAGATGGAATATTATGTTTTAGTTATTAATTAATTGAATTAATAATTAAAATCATTTTATTTCTAATTAATATGTGCAATGGGCCTTAGTGGAGAAAAAGGCCCATTAGGGGAAATAAAAGGGAAAAAGAAAAAAGAAAAGAGGGGGCAGGCGCCATGGGCCCTAGGGCCCATGAGGGGAGCGCCCCCTCCCCCCCCTTGGCCGGCCACCCCCTTAGCAAAGGGACTTTAGTCCCACATTGCTAAGGGGGAGGGGTTGACTCCCTCCCCTCTGCCTATATATAGATGGGCAGGGTGCACATATTTAATACAAAGAAATTCGTGAGAAATTAAATATTACTCCGAATTGAGATCGGTTTTCTCCGGTCTTCTCCCCTCCCTTGTATCTTTCACGGTGGGCTCCCTAGTGTGAGCCTATAGTGGAATTGAGGCTTCTCTGCTAGAATTGGAGGCCGTCGTGCTGCCGAAGCTCCGTCCGGAGGTCTGCTTCCGCCACCTTCGCTGGATCGGAGAACGGAGGTCGTCATCGAGTCTCGTACGTGTGCGAGTACTACGAGGTGCTACACGTGTGGCACTACACCCATCCAGGTGCTCAACACATCCAGGGGGCTGTGAAACTTGATCGGCTACATCAACCACGTTTGCGGGAACGTTTTCCCGCGCAACGGACTACACCCCGAGGTATGTTATTTCCGTAATCTTTTCCGTTACGGTAATACGGCTAGCTAGATCTTGGGTTATGGGAACGCTAGTTAGAAAAATTTGTGTTTTCTACTGCGAACCCAAACAGTGGTATCATGAGCTAGGTCTATGCTTAGTATTACTGTACGGATAGAGCACATCGGGGATGTGGGCGTTGATTGTTATCCTCCCACGTGTACTTGTTCACATCTGCGGCATTGTTTGATGAAGCGGCCCCCGACCGACTTTACGCGTAGACTTACGCGAGACTGGTTCCACGCTTGACATACGGCTTGTACCGTATAAAGTGGCTAGGGGGGTGTCTGTCTCTCTACTTTAGCGGATGTGGCATTTGCAACGGAGGGCCCCGTACGGGGTGTAATAGAGACAATCGTATGGTTGACGTTGTGGTTGACTCGTAGGTTAAAACATGTTTAACTATGAAATCCCTAGCAGCCACATAAAACTTGCAATATACAACTAGACCGTCTAAACCTTGTATTGCTAAGTGGGGGCTATCGTTTGTTTTGTTTGTGATGTAGTGATAGCTTTTCTATGTGTTACTAGTAAGTAGTAATCGTCATCATAAAACAAACTAAAATGGAGACACTGTAGACTTAGTGTTGCCATAGCTCAGACATCTTAAAACTTGCTAGTATAGGATACACGACGGTAGCATGTGATAAGATGATCCCTTAACAAAGCCAAACACAAGTATTCTACCGAAGTGTGCACCGCCTGGAAGGTTCTCCCATATGGCTTGATGCTCCGTACATACCGGAGTTTTCCTACATATTAAATGGAGTTCGCATGAGGTTGGGTTCGGCAAGCCTGGCATATGCAGATATGGCCTTGCTGAGAAACATATAACATGGAGGATAATTTGGCGAGCCTAGCATATGCAGATATGGCCTCGGAATACTAGAGATCAAAAGATCGAGCATGAGTCATAGTACATATAAGATAATGTGATCGCACAAGTTTTTGTCTACCTTTGAAACTGACCCGTCGGTCGTGTGATATTCGAGGACGGGTAGTGAATCTGGATCATGTAATCACTAAAACTTCCTAGGGATGAATTGTTTTAGTGTGAGCTCATTTATAATATGATTATATGAACTCATTGTTGTGAACTAGTCTTAATTGTGTTCCTTGCAATTATGTTTGTATAAAATGGATAGTACCCAGTACCTTGAAATGGTTTCCTTCTTACATGGTGAAAGACTTAAAGAAAATGGGTCAAACTTCATTAGTTGGTACTTGCGCCTTAGAGCCGTGCTCAAGAGAATCAACATTTCATTCTTAACTAAAAAGCATGTGGGAAACCCTCCAGCAAACGACATGGATGCACAAGCGGCGATTGATTATCAGTATCGTCGAAGGACATATGCCATAGCTAAGGGTATCATAGAAACCAGCATTCCGCAACCTTTGCGTGAGGAGTATGCTGATTTGGATACATATGATATGATCGATGAGCAGAAGTCATCAAACTTGCATCAGTTTAGAGTTGCCAGATTTGAGTTAGAAAGTGAGTTTCTCTCTACAAAGATGGAAGAAGGCTCTTGCCTGAAGGCACACTTGGCCAAGATGCATGAGATACATCTGAGCCTCGTAGATGATTTTGACTATCAGACCACACATGAGTCTGCGATATACACGGTGTTACACTCGCTTCCACCGAACTATACAGACCATGTCCATGGCTATGTCGGCAGAGGTGAAAGCCTCAAGTTCTCTGACTTCATGGATAGACTTCAGTACCTGGAGGTTGAACCCATTGAAGGAGAAGTTGTTGATGGAGAAGGTATATAGTTGATATACTTTATAAATGTTTATTCCCTTATACAACATTTGCAGTAAATGAGTATTTGATACTTATTCTGTTTTATGAAAACAAGACCTGCCATTGCATGGACGGGAAGAGGTGAAATCGAGGATTGATGGATATCAAGTCAGTTGATGGCCAGCATGGATTCCGCCGAGACATCTATCATAGGAGATACTTAGAGTATTAGATAAATCTTATGTAATCATTATAGTATGAACACTTAGTTGTGTTTCTTGCATCTCACGAGACAAAGTTATTCATGTAATGAGACAAGTCAGTTGTTCCATCTTTATGAATAAAAGTGTGCTTATACTTTGATTACGTCTTGATTTATGATATGATAGAAAGCATTTATAATACTGCTATTATTGTGGAGAAATATTCAATGTTTAATGATAAAGTTGTCTTGATTATAACAAGTCAAAGATTTGATTACATGAGGTGACTTCATAACTGATGAACTCATTAAATGTATGATCTATTAACTTGTGAGTTCATTATCAAATGAAAATCATAACTTGATTGCATGAGATGGATTAGATACACGATCTATGAAACTCTGCAATAAATATAACCATGACAAGGTTCTAGCAAGTAGAACTTGTGCCAATCATTATACATAAATGATGTACTAAATGGGCACGTGAGTTATCATTAAAGAATTCATATGATTAATTGAAAGTTGTATTCAATTGAGATCATAAAACTGAGATTCAGGAATCACAGTGAGAAGTGAGAATACAAGGATACATATCACTACGCTACGATCCGGAGTGATAAGTATTGATATTGACATAATGGGAGACTTGTGGAAGTTGTACCACAAACTACGATGGAAGTTGAAAGTGCTAGACTACTGAAACCATTCGTAGTCATACTAATCCATAGTATGGTCTAAACGTTCTTTCCCCTAGCACTATAGTTATTGTCGAATAAGGTTGTTTAATTCATTAAGTTAAAACACCCACTTCATGAATAGGAAACCATCCTGAATCTAAACGAGACATGATAGCTCCATAACCGATGGTGTTATAAGGTTTCTTAAAATAAATAATTTCTTTGTAATAAAACTACAAGCAATTGAAATTACATATTCTCCCCGAATAGCAAAATTGTGTGTTGCTTGATTGGTAATGCGAGAAGAAGTCTCTCGACACGGATCCAATGGGAGATAATGGAAACTTTGACCGGGGTATTGGACCTTGCCTTCAGAATATCAGAGTATTGCAACGGAAGCGTGTTCCACTGTAATGACGCTATATAAGGAAGGATATGCCAAAGATGATTGATCTTGGTATATGAGTTGAAGACATTGTTGAATTTAGAAGGTTGTCATGAATACGTTCTGTACAGAACAATAATCATGAGTCTTCTTAATAAAACAATAGGGAATAACATTGCTTGAAACACAAAGAAATGATGGTAGCCTAAAACACAAGGAGAAATGAAATAATATTGAGTTACATATAGGATGGCTCACGTCCTGTGAAATAAATCGGTTATTTCAAATTCTCGACAAACTGGACAGTTATTGAGAATAATGTAATGGGCATAAGGCATTATTTGGTTATGACCAAAGTTCAATGGTGATTGACTATGGAAACGTAGGAATGCTTTAATCAAAAAAATATTTTCATTTACACTACAATGGACCATAACCTGAAATTGCATCTCAGTCAAATTTGGGATTTGAAAGAGAACTGCAATGGGCATGACGAAGGTTATTTCGTTAAAAGGATGGACTATAGTACCTCAAGACAGGAACCCTCAACCTTGATTTGATCAAGTGATTTTGTGATGACCAAAATATTGAGTGGGCCTGCAGTTTCATGAAACTGAGTGGGAGCTTTGAAGACTTCCCGGAAACTTGGAATGCAGAGGGAATTTACTGAGTGGGATCTTTGGAAGCATTGTCATTATGTGAGACATAGTGAACAATAAAATGACTTGAGGAGAGCTGAACCACAAATATATGAGTATATGATGGATATATTTGAGTGGGAGCATGATCATTATCTCAAACATATATGCATTGATATGTGTGAAGAATGATCTCATATGTATATATATGGATATGCATTGATTGTGTATATAGAGAGTCGTCTCATATACATATGTGCATTATGATATATATAGAGCATAAGGCAAATAAAATACAAGATTTCAAGAATCTTCTTTTATGTGAAATACCAACACATTACACGTTGAAATCTATATGAGTAAATTAAGATACGTATAATGAAACGAAGTGAAGGTTGGAATAATCTTCTAAGACAAGAAACAGGTTCTTGTGGCTAGAAATTATATAATGGATGAAATCCAAATATCACAAGCAATGTCTTGATGGAAGAATAGAGATGCACCATGTACTGGACATGTGATCTTATATGTTCTTGACATATGATTCTACCATATAACATGCATTGTGAATCCAACAACAGAATGACTCAAAAGTTCTTGGAAGAAGAACAGATTCCGATGTGTTTTAGGAGTAAAACACAGAATCTGAATAAAGTCCATGCATTCAGTATATGAGGAATACTGAGGACTATTCTCTAAAATATAGAAAGGATAATAGACTTGAATTTAATGCAAGATTACAATTGCAAGCCATATTATGGGTCTATATGGAATTAGAGACATCACCAAAGATATGAAAGAAATGTGAGCAAAATTCACGGTACTACAAACATAATACTACTTAAGAAAGTAGACGTATGGATAAAAGTTTAGCGTTAGAAGTATTGGACTTCTGGTTGAGTGTATTTCCCAGTATATATGACTATGGATGAGTCTTCTAAAGACTTAACCAAGAGATCATTGGAGGATACTATGAAATAATAGTCTCACTCTCCCGCGAAACTTATATCCAACCATTATATGATAATGAGGTATGTCAAAAGAGTTTTTGACCTATACCAGTTGCAAAGGAAACATACGAATCTGAATTGGTGCAGTTCGTTGACGAACCCTCTTCCATGAGCATGCATGATCAATGAACACTTATGTGATAAGATGATTATGATCGGAAAAATGCGGCTAGATTATTAGCACTCTAGTGCAAGTGAGAGACTGTTGGATATATGCTCTAGAGGCAAATAATTTATGATTATTCCAATATATCTAAGCAAGTTCATAACCAGTTTCATATCGTGCTAGAACTGCGTCAGTGAAACAATGATGTAGGTGTGCTATAGAAACCCCCAGAGTTCCTAGTTAGCCTCTACATTGATAACTAGTTCATGGTCAACATGATGGTCGTGGTTTCGCGATCATGGACAATTAAGTCTCTTGACTATGAGGTCACCTCACTGTTTAAGTGACGTGATGAACATTACCCAAAGTAAGCATTACAGCATGATCAAATCTTATGAAGGTTCAGTGTTGTAATTACAGAACGTGGTAGATCGTTCCTTTGACCGTGAGTACGTGCATAATTACTATCTTCCCGGATGCTTTGACTTACATCCCACCACCTGACTGAAATATGCGGGTCATAACGGTTGTATCTTGGGTATTCCGTGGAGATATGTTGAGGAGTATTGTTACAAGAGCGGGATTTGTCAATCCATATAATGGATAGATACTCGGGGCCCACTCGGTGAGATTCCATCCATAAAGCTGCAACGTGTGACTAGGTCACGGGGATGAATATCACGGGAACGAGTGAATAAGGATTAGTTCAGAACGAGGTTGAACCAGACATAGGATGTCATTGATCGAATCTCGGAACAATCAAGTATCACTGACAAAGGGAATGCTATACGACGTAAGGTCCAATCGGTGTTTGATATCCGGAATGCACAGGGGTCATTATGGGCATCCAGGTCCCGCTGATGATCATTGACCGTAGCCTCATCTCGATCATGACTGGACTGTTCTCGGACCGTAGGGTAACACACTTAAGGGCTCGATGGAATCGGAGACCTTTCCGGAACCATCGGAGTAACCAGAGAATAAAGGAAACAATATCGGAGAAGTACCGTGTTGAACCGAAACAAGTTCGGAGTGAACCGGAAGGTGTTCCGGAGCACCGGGAGATGGAATATTATGTTTTAGTTATTAATTAATTGAATTAATAATTAAAATCATTTTATTTCTAATTAATATGTGCAATGGGCCTTAGTGGAGAAAAAGGCCCATTAGGGGAAATAAAAGGGAAAAAGAAAAAAGAAAAGAGGGGGGAGGCGCCATGGGCCCTAGGGCCCATGAGGGGAGCGCCCCCTCCCGCCCCCCTTGGCCGGCCACCCCCTTAGCAAAGGGACTTTAGTACCACATTGCTAAGGGAGAGGGGTTGACTCCCTCCCCTCTGCCTATATATAGATGGGTAGGGTGCACATATTTAATACACGGAAATTCGTGAGAAATTAAATATTACTCCGAATTGAGATCGGTTTTCTTCGGTCTTCTCCCCTCCCTTGTCTCTTTCACGGTGGGCTCCCTAATGTGAGCCTATAGTGGAATTGAGGCTTCTCTGTTAGAATCGGAGGCCGTCGTGCTGCCGAAGCTCCGTCCGGAGGTATGCTTCCGCCACCTTCGCTGGATCGGAGAACGGAGGTCGTCATCGAGTCTCGTACGTGTGCGAGTACTACGAGGTGCTACACGTGTGGCACTACACCCATCCGGGTGCTCAACACAACCAGGGGGCTGTGAAACTTGATCGGCTATATCAACCACGTTTGCGGGAACGTTTTCCCGCGCAACGGACTACACCCCGAGGTATGTTATTTCCGTAATCTTTTCCGTTACGGTAATACGGCTAGCTAGATCTTGGGTTATGGGAACGCTAGTTAGAAAAATTTGTGATTTCTTCTGCGAACCCCAACAGGATGCTCCCCGGATGTCTCGTGAGTAGTTTTCCTTGGACCATGGGTCCGTGATCAGTAGCTATGTGATGTTATCCTCCCCTCTTTGTTCTGCATGGTTTAGACCTCGTGGGCTGCCCTACATGATCGAGGCACTTTTGTAATCTTTCTGTTGTTGCTATGCTGAGTTTGATGGGATCTGATGGATTATGAGATTATGTTCAGATTGTGATTGAGTAATATATTTGGTTTTTATCTCTTATATTTTTGTTCCTAAGTAATTCTTGCATGTTCACTGTTGTTGTTTATTGCTTTGGCCAAGTAGTAGGTAGTAACCCCAAGAGGGAACGTTATGCTCGATTGTGGGTTCATGCCCCCCGATGACACGCTTGAGTGACAGAAACATGAGTCTAGGGGATGTGATGTTGCCACAAGGGGGAAAACAACGGTTCTTGTACCCGCGGTTGCAAGGATTGTTTACTTTACGCAAAGTGCTCTTTAATGCAGTTGTATGTTGCTTTTGATTTACAGTTTGGGTGGGGCTCGCAACTTAATACCAGCGAGATGTTCTGGATAGATATCTCAAGGTGGATGATTAGTAGTAGATGAAGTTGGATTTCGGTCTACTTACTTTGGCGTACTGCCCGTGCTTTTGAGCCTCTTCCTTTCTTTTGTAGCATAGTTAGCATTGCGGTGCGTTCATAATCCTGTCAATTTCCCTTCTGTAATTTGTTTACTCGCATAGCAGTTTTATCGTCTTTTGGGAGAGAGACATCACTAGTGAACATCACGTATCCCGGTCCATATCCTCATTACTGTTTCCACGCTCATTTACTTTTCTGCTTTTACTTTCAGTTGCTATCATTATCCCTTGTGTTTGATCCTTTGTGAACAACAAGACCGGAGAGATTGACAACCTCTCTGAACTTCGTTGGGAACAAAGTTATTTGTGTCTGTGTGCAGGTCCGCGTCAGTTGCGCCGCTGACACCTACTTATCATCTCTGGAGTCCTACTCGAGACAAACCTTGGTATCTTTACTGAGGGAAATTTGCTGCTGTGCTACATCTCGCCTTCCACTTGGGGCTCAGCAACGAAGGGCGAGAAGACTACACCCATCAACTCTCGCGCCATCACCACCAAGCACACACACGGGGTTACAAATGGTAAAATAGCTCGGGCGACCACCAGAAATGTTTGAGGCTAGATAGGTAAGAAAAGGGGACCCCATAAAATCCCACACGCGGTTAGGCATGCTCAGTCTTAAAACCAATACCTGGAACTCGGATCCTAGGTGACTCGAATGGAACAAAGCGTCGGGGCGGGATACCCTAGACCTTCCATCCTTCGTCGAATATAGTCAACATTTATAATAATCATATCATCAACAACAATAATATAATAATGTGATAGCCCAAACCAAGGAGTAACAGGGTACCATCGTAGCATCCTAAGCATGCATACTAAGCAGGGGCTGAGCAACGACCAATAGTAACATAGCAGTACAAGGTTTGCTGGGAGGAGACATGGCTGTATCGGTTTGAAAGAGGCTGTAAACATGTGGTAGGATCAAAATCGAACCTATCCTAGACTAGCATGCAAACCGCTGGTTGAAATAGAGTGGATCATAAGTAATGCATAGTCCTTGCCTGTTGATAAGTCGGGTTCCGAAGGTGTAGTTGATCGCAAGCTCGCATCGTCTCCGAAGGTACCCGCGGAAGCACACAAGACGGTAAACACTGGAAAGCAATCAACGAGCAAGAACTCTATTACTACGAGGCAAACACGAGCAAGCATCAGCCAGAAGGCAACACGAGACATCGCACCTACCGTCGAGAGCGGTTACTAACAATTTAAGTGGAGTACTCGTCACACACGACGATGCCGCATGTTTACGGTGGTTCAGGTTGTTTAGCTATAGGTGATCACCAAAGTTGTTAACATGGTAAACACAGAAGCATGGCATAGCACACAAACATGGCAAGAGGTGAAGCACAAAGGAAACTATCTAATCTAGTCATTTTAAGTGGGGGTAAAAACCTATACATGGCAACTACTAGAGACCCCACGATAATTATTGCATTTGGTACTGTTTTGCCCTAAACCATATTTTATTATTTTTATTAGCAAGCAAGAACAGCATAAACACAATCTACATGCAATTCTAGTCAAGTTACATATAAAGAACATTTTAATCAGAGGTACGGTTAAAAAGTTATTAAATAAACAATTTTACAGTGGCAAGGGTTGTAATTAGCAGGTAAACAACATGTAAACAAAGTCAAACATGGCAAACAAGCACATTTTATAAATCTACACACAATTCTAAGCAAGTTTCATGTTTTACGCATCGCGATCCGAGCTACCGTTTAAAAAATACGGGCACTGCAAGATATAACAATAATCTGCACTTTTATTAAACCAGAGAAAAGAAAAAAAAGACTACACGGGCCAACACAGAGCTGGGCCGAGCCCAACTAGCAGGAAAATAAATAAAAAGAAAACAAAAAAGGGCTCACCTTAGTGGGCCGAGCCCATGGGGCGTGGGAGGGAGGTCGGCTGGCTGGGCCGCTGGATCCAGGCCGTGGCCCACGTGGGCGAGGCCGGCCCAGCTGGCAGCGACCACGGGCGAGCGGGCACAGGATCCTCCCGATCCCGACCGGGCTGCCGTTGGCGGCGGCCGTTCCGGTGGCCGGTGAAGGCGCGCGCCGGCGTGGCTTGGGGCATGGGGGCGAGCACGGCTGGGCGGCGCAGATCTGGTGGCCGCCAGTCAGATCCGGGACAAGGGTTGGCCGCCGGGGAGCAGTGAGGTGAGGCGGCGGCGGATTCCAAGCTCGGGCTCGCCGGCCTCGATCCATGGCGCGGCGGCGCTCCTGCACACAGAGAGGGCGAGGGAGAACGGCAGTGAGGGGAAGGGAGAGGGAAAGGAGGAGAGGGAGGAAGAGAGGGAGGAGAGGAGGCGCGGCTCCGGCCTGCTGCCTCTGGGCCGTCGGATCGCCAGATCTGACGGTCCAGAGCGCCTGAGGGGGCAGTTTCAGATCTGGGGCTAGGGTTGGACGAAAATGGGTCTATTTTTGGGCAAAGTGGATGGGGTGGCTGCAACTTTGTGGCTAGGGAAACCCTAGAAAGAGGCGGGAGTGTGGTGGTCTTTATATAGCCCAGGTGGCTGGCAGTTTGCAAAAACATCCCCGGTTTTTCTCTCGCGCGCGCGGTGTTTACGTTTCTGACCGCCGAGGGTCCGCAGGACCTCCGATTCGGGTAAAACTTCAAACTGCGCGATCAGCGCGTCGAGCCGGCGGCGTTCAGCTCGCGCTGGAACCGTTCCGAAAATACTTTTCGGCGTGCTATAAAAATATCCCGTTTGCTTATTAGACGGGGTTTTTCGTTCCGTTGGCTGCGGCTGGTCTCGTGCGGTTTTCGTGACGGTGATCGGGTGAAACCCGGTGTCGTAAAGGTCGAGTGTCAGGGTGACAAGGGTCGGTCTCCGTCCGGTACGAGATACGAGGGGGAAAAATAATCGTCGATCGATAAATCGGGGATGCAAACACCGCAAACAAATCAGACAATCAAACAATTCACACTGAAAACAAAAAATTTAATTTTTGTGAAATCTGGGCTGTTATAGAACTAATACCTCAGAGAATTATAATTGGATACTGAATGTGTATTGATTACAGGAAGTTGAACAAGGCAACCAGGAAGGACCACTACCCGTTGCCGTTCATCGACCAAATGCTTGAAAGGTTATCCAAAAATACTCACCTTTGTTATCTTGATGGTTATTCTGGCTTCTCTCAAATTCATTTTAACACTACTGATCAAGAGAAGACCACTTTTACTTGTCCCTATGGTACTTATGCTTACAGGCGTATGCCTTTTGGTTTATGTAATGCCCCTGCTACTTTTCAAAGGTGTATGTCCGCTATCTTTCATGGTTTTTGTGAAGAAATGGTGGAGGTATTCATGGACGATTTCTCCGTCTATGGAACCTCTTTTGACCATTGTCTCCACCACCTTAATAAAGTTTTGCATAGATGTGAGGAGACAAATCTGGTGCTCAACTGGGAGAAGTGCCACTTTATGGTCAACGAGGGAATTGTTCTTGGACACAAGATTTCTGAGAGAGGAATTGAGGTGGACAGGGCCAAGATCGAAGCAATTGAAAGGATTCCCTATCCAAGGGACATCAAAGGTATTCGTAGTTTTCTCGGTCATGCTGGTTTCTATATAAAATTCATTAAAGACTTTTCTAAGACTTCGAGACCCCTCACTAATCTTCTCCACAAGGATGTTCCTTTTGTTTTTGATGAAGATTGTAAGGAAGCCTTCAAAATTCTTAAGAAAGCTTTAATAATTGCTCCTATAGTACAACCACCTGATTGGAATTTATCTTTTGAAATTATGTGTGATGCTAGTGATTTTGCTGTTGGAGCTGTTTTAGGGAAAAGGGTTGATAAGAAGTTGAATGTTATATCTTATGCTATCAAAACCCTTGATAGTGCTCAAAAGAATTATGCTACTATTGAGAAGGAATTCTTAGCAGTAGTGTTTTCATGTGATAAGTTTAGGCAGTATATTGTTGATTCTAAGATTATTGTTCATATTGACCATGCTACCATTAAGTATCTTATGGAGAAGAAGGATGCCAAACCAAGGCTCATCCGATGGGTACTCCTCCAAGAATTTGATTTGCAGATTGTCGATAGGAAAGGAGCAGACAATCCGGTGGCGGATAATCTTTCAAGAATGGAAGATATACCGCATGATCCCATTCCAGTCAACGATAGATTTCCAGACGAACAGCTAGCTTTTGTAAAAGTACAATCTCTGTAAGGCCCCTGATGCGGTACTAACTCTAACTAGTCGCTTTCGCGTCCGGTCGGAGTTAGAAGCACATCAAACGCCACCGGCGCACGACACTCGCACTCGTGTCGCTGCCGGATTCAATATATAGAGATAAAAGGGCAGGGCATACAACGCCACTGTCAGAAATATATAACATTCTCATGGATACATGTCATCAGTACATCAAGCGGAAGCAAGTCGGACCGGGTACGGTCAAGACACAAATTGCCCTAGAGAGGGCTACACATAAATCCACCCACGTGAACGTCTGAGCCCAACTAAGGATCCTACTGGTCGGAGTAGTCGTACTCGTCGTCATCCTCCGGGAGCACCTCCACGAAGTATCGTCCAGTGCTGGGGTCGAGGTAGTAGTCCACTGCAGCGGCCGATCAGGCAAAGCGGTAAAAGCGGAAAAATAAACGGGGGTGAGAACATATCATTACGGAATAACTAACGCTACAGGTAAGGTGAAGGTAAAGACAGTTTGCAGCCGTACTAGCATATATGGTGGCTACACGTTCTATCAGAATAAGGATGAGATCCAAGAAGTTGCGGTGACAACGTGTCGTAAGTCAGCTATCCACCTACTTACGCAAACATAACACAACCTCGTTTCCCTCTCGGTCCCGCTGGACGAAGAAAGACAACCAAGGCACGCACACGGTTTGTCAAGTTTTATAGCCTGCTTAACATTGATGTTATTCTATGAACAGGACGTAGGCTCAAAGTAGTCCATAACCGCGGACACGGCTTCTCGAAAAGATTTACCCTGCAGGGGTGTACCAACTGTCCATTATAGACGTCGCATGTACGCCCGGTTCCCACTTGGCTGGGTAAGCGCCTGAAACTCCGGAACGTCAGAGTCCCTCTAGCTAACATCGCACATATCCGGGTGGCCCCCGGTGAGTCGACACCCAACTCAAAAGCTGGCCACGCTCTCGAATCGGTCTCTACCGTCTGTCGCAGGTTTGGATAACCGGCTAGTTCTCTTATGAGACCGGGTCCTCAGCCGGACAAAGTGGGCCAGCCAAGAAACTAAGTCCTCCTGGCCCTGGTTTGGTTTGGAAACAACTGGGGATCCAACCAGCACACACACATTGCAAATATAAATCAGCTCGGGCCACCACTAGAATGTACGAGGCTAAGTAGGTAAGACAAGGGGGCCCCATAAAACCCCACACACGATTAGGCACGCTCGATCAAAGAACCAATACCCGGAACTCGGGTCCTAGGTGACTCAAATGAAACAAAACACCAGACGGGAATAGTCCAGCCTTCCACCTTTCGTCGAATATAAGTTAACATCATTTAACAATAATAAATATCAACCAACTTCGTTTATAACATGATATCCCAGCCATAAATATATAGGGTAAGCAGCAAGTTTTCTATCCATACTAAGCAATGGCTGAGCAGCGGTAACTTAGCAGAACAATGGTTTGCTGGGATGTGGGGATCATGGCTGTATGGGTTTAAACATGGCATAATATGTAGATAGGATCAAACAATAACGTTCTAGATCTACATCTAGGCATGAGCAGAAAGTTATAAAGTAATGACACAGATCTCCCCCTTGCCTGGTAAGGTAGTCGAAGCAGCACTCACGGTACCCTCGGGCTCGGTGTCGGACAGCTCCACGTAAGTCTCCTCGGCGGTCTCAGGTGCTAACGTAAGGTACCGGCAGGAAAAGGCACACAAGTAAGCAACTGAAGTAACTCAAACAAGGATGGCATGATCATGTTTTATTTACATGATATGACCCTGTCTAGGCAAGTTTAGATGAAGGTGATGACGACAAGTCATCACTTCCATATGCAATTTATTTACATGTAATGGCTTTGGTCTGAGCCTTAACTTAGGTGTAAATAGCATGATAGCAAGACATGAAGAACAAGCATTACAGGAATTTAAATAACATGGAAGTAAAACAATGATTCCGGAGACGGAGCAGTGTCGGTGAAATTGACACTTAGGAAGGTGCAACAACTGTTGGAGGTCAGACACATAGCATATGAAAATATGTTAAGGATGACTTGAAGAGAAGGATGGCATGGAACTGCCTTGACAAGATCAGATGAACAACATTTCAGATGCACTGAAGCTGAGATGTTGCAGACAGACAGACCTGAAGCTTCTGGACCAGGTGATCACACCTTGTCTCAAAAGTTGCTAAACACAACAAGATAACAACACTACTGAACTCCTTGCAGAAAAGCACCCCAAAACATATATAATATGCCTCCATTTGAATTTGCATAAGCAGTTGCAAATTCAACTGAAGTTCAGGGGGCTGAGTGCAAAATTGCACCTCGTGAATTTTGAAAAGGTTCAGTTGATGAAAAGATTACCACCATGCAACTCCTGGTGCAAAACTCCCCAAAAATCATATATGACATGGGCAATTTGCAAGTTGAACCAATTTCCAAAATTAAATAAAAGCAACAGGGGGTTTATTTGCGAAATGACCAAACTTCAAACTAGAAGGGGTCAAATGCAAAAACTAACATCACCACTGTGTTCAGTAGCTCAAAATACCCCAAAAACATATATAATATGTCACTGTTTGAAAACTTGGGCAGAATCAGATTTGAATTTGAAATTCAAATCCAAATTGAATTAAAGCGGAAAAGAAAAGACTAAATAAAAAGAAAAAGGGTCCAGCCCACTTGGGCTGAATCCGAACCGCAGCCCACTGCTGCTGCTCACCCTTGCGTGCTAAGGCATTGGGCCGAGCCCAGTTGCTCGCGCGGCCACTCCAAAAATGCAGGAAAAAAAAGGGGGGGTTTAATCGCCGAAGGGGATTCGAACCCGCGAGCTCGCGCTGCTGCAACAGGTGCTCGACCACCTCGGCTACGGGTCGGTTTGTGACAGGTAACAGGTCGCGTTGAATATCAACCAACCTCTGCTGCCATGCCTGAAACGAACACAACTCGAACTGAACTCAGTTCAGACGACTGACGAAGTGCAGAAAGGTGAGATCTTGCTCGTTTTCGAGGTCGATCCAGGACTCCAACACAGGGGCACAACACGGCATCAACTCGCGTTGCCCCATGTTTGATCTGCACCTCGCGAGAAGAAGCAGCTCGGCGCAATCTGAAGCAAGAAAAGGAGGGGGCTTCAGCTGTCTGTCAAGGTGCAGGCTCAGGTTTCGCGCGCGAAGGCTTCAGGCGTCGACGCCTTCTCCTACAGAGCACCACGGCTCCACCGCTCGCTGCTGGACGGAGCTGGATGTGCCGTGAGTCCATTTTTGTGCTAAGGAGGCCTCGGTGCGCTATGAAACGGAGCTACGTCTCGACGGAATCCACGGCGGAACAGGATTCTTGCAGAAACAGGGGAGAAGAGGTGGAGCTCACAGCGGGGCAAGAGGGGGTCGAGCGGCTCGGAGGAGGTCGTGTTGGACGCGGGCTGACGGCGTCGTGGACGAAGGCGACGTGCTGCGCGGAGTTCAAGCCATGGACCTCCTGTCCATGGCGGAATCGGCCGGAACAGCGAAGAAACGGAGGAGGCGGCGGCGGCGCAGCCCGAGGGGAAAAACTAAACCCTAGGCCACCAGGAGGGGGGGCTCTTATAGGCAAAGGGGGAGGCGACGTGGACGCAGCAGGTCCAGGCGTCTCCCCACGGCGCCATGTGCGTCCAGGGAAAAGCGAGAGAGAGGAAGGGGATGACACGCGGGCCCCGGTGGCAGTGAGAGAGGGGCGAAGGGAAAAAGAAAAGGGACGGCGCGCTCTGGTGGGCTGAATCCAAGCGGCCCAGTTGGGCTGGAGGGGAGAAGAAAAAGGAAAAGCAGCCCGTTACCAGAAGAAAATGAGCAGCAGGAAGAAACAAAGGAAAAATGAAAAGATTAGGGGTCATAAAAAATATTCCAAATAATTTTATAAATCCCCTAAAAGGATGTTTGATCATCCAAAATTGGTTTGACCATTTTTACATGCAGTGAAAAATGTCCACAAGCAAAACAGTACCTTTTCTATTTAAAATTAAATAGAAAAGGACTTTGAGGAGTTTTTGAGAGAAAAATAAGAGGTTCAAAATTCCATGAGTTTGAAATTCCTAATCCTTGCATTTTTCTGGATTTTTCAAAAGTGGTTTGACCAATTTTGGCAACAACAAAAATGTGGCCCCTTTTTTAATTCAAAACACTTTGAACTAGGGCTACTGTTTTTGTTGGTGGAAAAAAATGCCTTGAGGGTTTTAAAACCCTTGCCATATGAAATGAAATGTCTAGGCCAAGTTTGGGACCAAGAGGAGTGAGCATGTGGCAAGGAAAATTCCATGACTGCCCTTCTTGAGTCACTTTGCATGCAAAAGAAACCAATCCAAACTGACTCCAACCTCCATGTCAATTTAAATCACCACATGAAAAGATGTAAACTTCCACCATGCCAAGTTACAAGTTCAACAGAGAAAGCAAAATACATGGTGTTTGCACTTTATTACATGTGGGCTGTTACAATCTCTCTCCGATCCTTGGTTTGCAGATTATGCTAACTTTATCGTTGCAAAGTTTTTGCCTCCAGGTTTAACATTTCAACAAAGGAAGAAGTTCTTTCATGATTTGAGGCATTACTTTTGGGATGACCCACATCTTTTCAAAGAAGGTCCGGATGGGATCGTGAGAAGATGCATACCGGAACACGAGCAGAAGGACAGTCTCAAACAATGTCACGACAGTCCATATGGAGGACATCATGCTGGTGAGAGGACCGCACATAAGGTTCTTCAATCAGGTTTTTATTGGCCTACTCTCTTTAAAGATGCTAGAAGTTATGTTCTATCCTGTGATAAGTGTCAGAGAGTTGGTAATATTAGTAGAAGGAATGAGATGCCTATGAATTACTCTCTAGTGATTGAGCCTTTTGATTGCTGGGGTTTTGATTTTATGGGTCCTTTTCCTTCCTCACACAAGTACACTCACATTTTAGTTGTTGTTGATTATGTAACCAAGTGGGTAGAATCAATCCCCACTGAAAGTGCTGATCACAAGACATCTTTGAAAATTTTCAAAGATGTGATTTTTCCTAGGTTTGGAGTACCCAGGTACCTCATGACTGATGGGGGTTCGCACTTTACACATGGAGCTTTTAGAAAAGCTTTAGCCAAGTACGATGTCAATCATAGAATTGCTTCACCGTACCACCCTCAAACTAGTGGGCAAGTTGAGCTCACCAATAGAGAGATCAAGTTGATCTTACAGAAGACAGTCAATAGGAATAGAAAAGATTGGTCAAATAAGTTAGGAGATGCTTTGTGGGCGTATTGAACTGCTTACAAAAAACCCATGGGCATGTCTCCCTATAAGATAGTCTATGGCAAGGCTTGCCATTTGCCATTAGAATTAGAGCACAAAGCTTTCTGGGCTATTAGAGAGCTTAATGCTGACCCGAAGTTGGCTGGTGAAAAGCGTCTCATGAACTTGACTTCTCTAGATGAGTGGAGAAGTGAAGCTTACGAGAGCGCTCAAATGTTCAAGGAAAAGGTAAAGAAGTGGCACGATAAGAGGATTCTGAAACTTGAATTTAATGTTGGTGATAAAGTTTTGTTGTTTAGATCCTGTTTCAGGTTTTCTCCAGGTAAACTACTTTCCAGGTGGGAAGGGCCATTTCATATTGAGGAAGTCTACCGCTCGGGTGCAATCAAGATTAACAATTTCGAAGGCACCAAACCTCAAGTGGTGAATGGGCAAAGACTTAAGCATTACATAGCAGGAGATCCTGTCAATGTTGATGTGGATTTGGTATACACAAGATCTCATGAAGAACATGTTGCAGCCCTGTTTCAGACACCAGCAGAAGCAGAATAAGGAAAGGTATGAATTATGGTAAGGAAACATCGCGAAACCACCATAAAAGTTCCAGATTACGAGTTTTTGCAAAATATAGAAAATTTGAGGCCGAAGTGGAGCCAGAGACCAGCTCCAGGGGGGCCAGGCGCCCCCCTGGCACGGCCCCACCCCTGGCCGCGCCGGGAGGCCGCCTGGGCACCCCGGAGTCCGTAGCCGACCCCGCTTTGGCTCGTTACCTTCCTTTCTGTGCAGAAATTTTTGCTATATATTTGCCCGGATCGTTCCGGCAACGTATCTCGCGATTTCGTGTGTTTTCTTTTCGAGCTGTTTCTGCCAGGAAAGCTTTCAGCTAGACCTAGGTGCCATGGCTTACCCAAGTTCCCCGAAGGACAAGTTCATCGTCAACGTCATCAACCCTTACCTCGCTGAGGTGAAGAAGCACCCCCAGATCCTTCGTGTGGAGGATGGTGACCTCCACAAGGAGGATCTGAAGGGACCAGTCAAGGAGGGGAGCACCGAGGAGCGGCTGAAGGAGGTGGAACATGAGGTCTTCAAGTTCAAGGAGATGGTGGAGCGTGGTGTTGAAGCTAACTTCCACATCATGAACGAGATAGAGGCTTCCCACAAGAAGGAGATGTGGTCAAGTTTGGCCGCACTAGAAGAAAAAGTTTATGGGCTCCAAGCACAGATCTATGATCTGCAGAACCAGAACTGTGAGTATGAACTAAAGTTTCTGCGCATGGGTTTGGGTGCTGAGTGCAGGATCCTGGAGACGGGAATGTCCTTTGAGACTGGAGAACAGCTGCCATGGAAGCGCTTCGCCAAAGAGTACGTGACCGACAAGAACAAGGATGAGGAGTAAATCTCCTCGGGTAAGGCATCCCCTTAGCTTGTTCCAAGCTTGGGGGAGTGCCCGGTATTTTTATCTTTATCTATGTCTTTTAGAGTCAAGTAGAGTCGTATCATGTCTAGGGAAGTTATCTTATAAAATAGGTGTTTGCTTTGAGGTCTATCACTCCTTCTTGGAGAGTTATGTATCCGTGAGTGTGGAGTCTTCTATGATGGATTATTAATGAGAAGTCTATTGATCCCTTCGTTGCACTCGGTATTATCTTCACGCAATCGACCTTATGATGATTATTATGGGGAGTATTGACCTTATATCAGGTATGGCTTTGAAAACTTTATTTAATCTTGGCAAACATAGGTTTGGTCATAACAACAAGCATGTTTTTCTCAAAGTAGCGACATAGCCGAAAGCCTCTTTGCTATTATTTTTGTATTGTTATGTTGAAAAGGAAGACAACTTGATGTGCTATGCTTAGTTTAATGTTTATGATTTATATTGCTTTGCATCCAAGTCTTCATCAATTGTCTGTTCTCTCAAAGCCTTTGCGAGCCAAACCTCTCTACTAAGCGGAATTCTGCTTGTACATCCATACCCTGAAACCAGTATCTTCCATATGAGTCCACCATACCTTCCTATTCGTGGTATTCGACTACCACTCCTAAAGCATAGAATTTTTGTGTTATCCTTAGATGTTCAAAATCTTCTATTTTGTGCCCCTGTTTTAGCTCATGAGGAAGTAGTAGTTAACTCATAATCTTCTTACGTTGGACAAGTTTTACCCCGGGATTGCATGTCTAATCTGCAAACCCCTAATACGAGGAGGAACTGGCATGAGTGCGCCCAGCTCACAAAAGATAATACAACAAACAAACCCTCATTCACGCTTTGTTCATGAGAAATCAGAAAACTTTGGCAGTGATAAACAAAGGAGATTGCGGGGATGTGATCGTCCCCGTCTGGGAGTCGTTCCTTGAAACTTGTCCAATCTGATAAGCAATTGAGTTATCTAATAGAATTCGTTGACAAATCATGCACCTCTCAAAACTTGTTTTTATTCTGTTTTATTTAAGGATAACACTTGAGTTTTCCCTGCTTGCCTTTAACTAGGCTTTTTACTTTACTTTATGTTGAGTCAGTTTCCTACTTCCTCCTTTCCCAAAGAGAACAGACATTTGATGTTGATGAGGATTCATCCATATAATGTTGCATTAAAGTTTTTCCATGCAATATCATTGTTGACATTATCTCTTGATAAGTAAGTTGTTTGCAAAAGCGTTTGCCAAGCAAACATCTTCCTTTGTGTTAGCATTTGCACTTCATGACTAATAGCTAGTTCTTTCAAAATTTCCAAATTGTCTCATCAAAATATAAAAAGAAAGAGCAAAGGTAAAAGCTATTAGTTGTCCCTTGACCAAAGGACATGTTTGCCATGATTTGATGAGTTTCCTTAGCCCTACTTTTGATTATAATTGTTATTACTCTTTCATAAGGGCCTTATGAGTTCGAGATTGTTGTTGAGGATGTTTGAGTTTGGTGAAGAAATCATGATGCTTCTTGTCCGTACTCTATTTATCGACACTTCACTCCCTAAACTTGTGGACAGGTTTACCGAGCTCAGTTCTTTCTTGGTGACAAGCGAGGTCTAAGCTCGGGGGAGTTGATACGACCAAATTGCATCACTATTTTATATTGTAATTCATCCTTATTCATTGATATATTTCATATTATGATGATGTTCTTATGTTGTTTTGTCTTATTTTACACAGTTTGCAACTTTCCGGTGCCGAAGCAACAGACGCAGGATTCAGCGGTAAAAATTGGACGCTGAGTTGCTGAAGAAGAATACCTCCAAATTACCTGAAAATCGACGGGGTATATTTTCCAGAAGATTAACGAAGACTCGCCGAAGAGGGGCCAGAGGGGGGACACAGGAGCCCCAGGCGGCCACCTGGCGCGGCCCCACCCCTGGCCGCGCCAGGAGGGCGCCTGGAGCCCTGGGACCACTCTCGGCTGCCCCCTTTGGCCTATATACTCCTCGTTACGCGAAAACCTAGAAAGAGAGAAGTTTTACGGAGTTCCGCCGCCACTCCGTGGCGGAAACCTACAGAGAAGAAAAAGGCTCTCCGGTGGGAAGATTCCGCCGAGGAGGTCACCTCCCGGAAGGGGAGATCATCGCCATCGTCATCACCATCGTCACGGGCATCATCGAGATCATCATCAACATCATCCCCAACATCAGCACCATCTCCACCACCATCCGATCTCACCTCACAAGTTCATCTTGTGTTGTAATCCGTACTATCTATCCTCTCTACTCTATCGGTGTTGATTACTACTTTGTGGTGAATGCTATTGAGTTTTGTTGGAGAAATATCATTATGTCAATATTGTTTATCATATATTTATCACCTCTGATCATGATCTCTTTTATGTCTTGTGAGTAGTTACTTTAGTTCTTGAGGACATGGGAGAAGTCTAGTTGTTAGTAGTCATATGATGTTGAAGTAATTTGTGTTGTTTGATATTTAAGTTGTGTTGTTATTTTCCTAGTGGTGTTGTGTGAGTCGAACACTCAACACTTCGCCTTATTAAGGACCTAGGGGTATACATTGTGTATTAAGAATGCTTACGGTGGGTTGCCAGAGTGAAAGAAACCTGAACCCCAGTTTGCACACTTTTGCAGAAGGAATTAATGGATCCTTGATCTTATTGATGTGGTTAGGCTTTGCCTTAATATCCATCTTGTATTTGCGGATGCTTGCAAGATGTTTAATCATAAGAGTGCACTTATCTTAGTCTAGAAGGTGTGCTAGCATAGATCCACCCACTCAACACTTATCAGCTCAACACTTGTTATCGATACGGAGTATGGAAAAAGCACGTGACTACCTCTCAATGTGTCCTCAAGAACGCTTTAGTCTTTATAAGTTCAGTTGCCAGGCTTATCCTTTGCTCAACAGGATTGGGCCACTTGCTGCTCCTCAGCGCTATTTACTTTGCTTGCTTTTATCTTGTTGTTGCTTATATCGAAAACCCCTAAAAAGTTATCTTTCAGTGCTTGCAGTTATTCCTTGTCCAAAATCACCTATCAATACCTTTCGCTCCTCGTTGGGTTCCACACTCTTACTTACCGAAAATGCTGCAGTAGATCCCTTTACGTTGAGGGTCATCAACTGGGTCTCAGGTTTTGTATGCTACATGATGGTGATACGCGAGATAACTTCTCGCCCCTGTTGGTTACCCCAAGTGGAAGGTGAGATGTAGATAGCGGCAAATTTCCCTTAGCGAAGATGCTCAGGTTTAGATTGTCTCCAGTAGGACTCCAAGGTCGACAAGTAGGTGGTTGGGCAAGTGAGGCGCCGTTGTATGATAATCACTTGCTTTGCCTGGACCTGCACACACAACAGATAGCTTTGCTCCCAACGAGTACAGAGGAGTTGTCAATTCCTCCTGCCTTGTTGTTTACAGAGGATAAAACGCACGGCATAATAATGATAGTGATAGCAACTGAAAAGTAAATACTGAAAGTAAATTGATAGTGTAAACAGTGGTGGAGGTATGGACCTGGATCTCATGATGTTCACTAGTGATGTCTCTCTCCCAAAAGACGATAAAACAGCCATGCGAGGTAAACAAATTACAGCTGGGCAATTGATAGGATTATGTGCGCAAACCAATGCTAATTATGCAAAACAGAAAGCAAGAGGCTCAAAAGCACGGGCGGTACGCCAAGACAAGTAGACCTAAATCCATCTGCATCTACCCACTAATCATCCACCTTGAGATATCTATCCAGAACATCTCGCTGGTATTAAGTTGTGAATCCCACCCAAAGTGTAAACTCAAAGCAACGGACAACTGCATTAAAGAACTTTGCGTAAAGTAAACAATCCTTGCACCCGCAAGTACAAGCACCGTTGTTTTCCCCCCTTGTGGCAACAGCACATCCCCTAGACTCATATTTCTGTCACTCAAGCTAGTCATCGGGGGGCATGAACCCACAATCATGCATAACACTCCCTCTTGGAGTCAGTACCTACTACTTGGCCAAAGCAATAAACAGCAACGGAGAACATGCAAGAGTTACTCAAGAACATAAATATAAAAGAAAAGAATCAAATATATAACTCAATAACAATCTGAACATAATCTCATAATCCATCGGATCCCAGCAAACTTAGCATAGCAACAGCAGAAATATTACATATGTGCCTCGATCATGTAGGGCAGCTCACGAGGTCTAATCCATGAAGAACAAAGAGGGGAGGAGATCATCACATAGCTACTGATCATGGACCCATGGTCCAAGGTGGACTACTCACGGTTCATCCGGGAAGCATCCATGGTGGTGGAGAAGCTCCCGGAGGTGATTCCTCCCTCCGGCAGGGTGCCGGGAAGAGGTCTTCTGGTGCTCCCGATCTTGGAAGCGCGGCGGCGGCGGAACAGAGGAGAGATCGCGAAAAAGGGTTCTGTCCCCGAGGGTTTCTCGTCACAGGGAATAAATAGGCGAAAGGGGGCAGCCAGAGGTGGGCAAGGGCCTCCAGGCACCCCCCCCCCCTGGCGCGTCCAGGGGCCTGGCCGCGCCCTATGGCCGCCTGGGTCCCCCTGGATCCCCTCTGGCCCCTCCTGGGCTTTTCTCGAAGCTTCCGGTACGCTGATTTTTCCTATATTTTTCCCGGAATTTTTCTGGTACTTTTAATAAGGGGGAAACCTGAAATAGAAAAACAGCAGAAAACAAGAACTGGCACTGGGGTGCACTGAGTTAATAGGTTAGTCCAAATATGATCAAAAGTGTATGGAAGTTCATCAATATCATAGCAATATCACACAAAAGAGGCATGGAGCAAGTAGAAATTATAGATACGTTTTGGACGTATCAACATCCCCAAGCTTAATTCCTGCTCGTCCTCGAGTAGGTAAATGATAACAAGCATAATTTCTGTGGTGACATGCTAACAACTATATAAGAACTTTGTAAGTAAAGCAATCAAAGCATGCAATTCAATTCAGGTCATAACATGCAAGGGTCTATATCTAGTATTGAAACAAGCAACATAAGAACATAAAGGTGCAAGAGCTCTCGCTGTCCGTGACTCAAATGTCTCCAAATGGTGTTTGCGTGCAAGAAAGGGGATAGGGATATACGAGAAAAAGTATTTTTATTGTTGAGAACTCAATCTACTAAAGTGTCACACTTGGTCTTCTTTGGAATCTTATCTTGACTCATCCCCAGACCACTAGCCAGGTACAAGTCAAAATGATCCACTCCTTTTCGACATTTTGAGCACTCATGCAATGGATAAGCGTAAGCAAGAAAGTTGACACTTAGGATGGAAAAGAGAGAATATGGTGGAGGAGGAAGACAAAAAGGTGTGAAAGGCTCACATCAATGAGGACAATCATAGGCGAGAGAAAGCCAAATGATAAATATGATGTGAGGAGTAGGGATTGCCATGCAACGGATGCACATATGAGCTAAAAGCCCTCCAATGGAACTAGTGGGGGTGCATCCAACTTGCTTGCTCAAGAAGACCTATAGCTCATTTAAGGAGGCTCGTCATTGGAATATACAAGCCAAGTTCTATAGTGTGAAGGTCCCCACATAGTTATATGCATGAATGATAGTCTCTATGGAGTACAAGATACAAGATGGAGTATGAGTGTGGATCTTCTCAAAATGAATAGTAGTGTGCCCTCATCTCTCTCTTTTTTCTTTCTCTTTTTTTCTTTTTCTTTTTTATTTTATTTTATTTTTTGTGGCCTCAATGGCTCTTTCTATTTAACTCTCATTTGTCCTCTTTGGGATCTTTTAATTTGTCCTCTTTGGGATCTTTTAATTTGTCCACTTTGGGATATTTTACTCACTTAAGGGCAACACTCTATATATTACAAAAAAATTATAGAAGATCTTTCACACTTTACAAAGTACTCAAATCATAAAGAAAATGTAAATATCATGATGTATGCAAATGTATGCCTCTGCCAGTGTAGCAGGATATGCAATGATACTAGCGCGTCATGTAGCAATGATTAGGGCAAGGCCCAACTAGCATGCGGCTCATCGATCAAGCAAGTAGCATGTATGACATGAAGATCAAGTCATGAGAAGATGGATGTTGCATGGCAATATATCTCGGAAAGGCTATGGAGATGCCTTGATAGGTAGGTATGTGGCTGTTTTGAGGAAGGATATAAGGAGGCTTATGATGACAGAGCGTATCGTGCCAAGGGTTTGGATGTACCGGCGAAAGTGGACGCTAACTCTCGGAGTGAGAAGAAAGGAATGCACGGCACAGGAAAGGCTAGCAAAATATGGGAAGGTGGAAGTGTCAACTTTCGAATGCTCACATTAGTCCGAAGAACTCATGCACTTATTATCGGTAACTCTCAATCTAATAAGGAGGTTCACAAAGAGACAAGTACCCCGAGGAGGAGTGTATGGGGTTTTGGTTATCCTTGCGCATCCTCGACCCATGGTACATGAGTGTACTCTAATATTCGACCCCTCAGAAGAGTAGTGATCCAACTAAAAGCTAAAGTTCTCAACTAATTTGTAGGTTTTTGAAAATAAACACGGATTGCCCAAAATACGACATCTATCACTAATAGGCTAAAGCTCTTGACACCAAAAGTCCAAACATTACTCAAGAGAACACCTCAAAACTTTTTCAAGTTACTACTACAAAAAGAATAGCAACCTCAATTACCTACTTCAAGTCAAGACACAAAACTCAGTGCAACAGGCAAACTCTCTAAACAAGATAAACATGAAAAATCAAGAGAGTTCCAGCAACAAACTAAACAAAAGCTCTTTTAAAAGATAAACATGAAAGCTAAGAGCAAAGCATGACAGCAGCTACGAAAAGATACAGAACAAACACAACAAAGATAAGCATGAAAAGTCCTATGTTGTGTTCTAAATTTTGGAAGCGGATCGTGTTTATCTCCCACACAAATAAATCTGGGTTCTAACTTGTTATGAACAGCAAGCAAAGCTAAAGAAAACTAAAAACAAAACCTAAGAGTGAGACGCTCCAAGAATAGCACATAACGCATGAAGTGATAAAAATATAGTGAGACCAGAGACGAACTGATAATTGTCGATGGAGAAGGGGATGCACGGGGGAATCCCCAAGCTTAGACGCTTGAGTCTCCTTGAATATTTATTGGGGATGCATGGGGGCATCCCCAATCTTGAATGCTTTACACTTCTTAATCTTCTTTCATCATCTTCCCTCGCACACTTGAAAACTCCCTTCATACATAACTCATCATAATTTGATTAGGGAGGTTAGTACCCATAATAAAATAATTTTTTCTCTACTGGAAATAAATATAACCTTGAAGAGATACTGTTTCTCAAGATTGCCAAAAAGTTTTTGCAAAGAAAAAGCAAGCTTAAGGTTTGCAAAATGAAGAAAAGGCAAAACAGGATAGAATCTGTGAAAAACAGACCAGCAGGTAAAAACAAATTTTTTAGGGTACTTCTGCAACTCAAATCAAAAAACTCAGAACATATGAAAGTTTCATAATTGTATAGAGCACGATGTGTAAACAATCCAGCTCAAAAAGATGAACTGGGATTTTTCGCTGATTTTTCTAGTCACGAGGACAGAATCTTTTTTGTGGACAGCATGTCACAACTTTCACTCCCCTTGTCGTATGAGGCTATAAAAGGCACAAAGCTTGAAAAGTAGAGATGCAATGATGTTGCTACAGTAGTAACAATCATCAAGACCACTAAAAATAGAAGAAAAACAAAAAGGAAAACCCTAATTCGTTGCGGGCTGCCTCCCGAAAGCGCTTCTTTAAAGCCATTAGCTAGGCTTAATGCAAATAGATCAAGTTGTATCAATTGAACCATCATCAGGATCATCAAAAAGCTCTTCAATAATACAACCACTCTTAAGAGGTCTTTCAAATAAAGGCCTAATAAAGATACTTCTCGGAATAAAAGCAAAAGGCGGAAAATCAGTTGGAGTCTCATTCATCTCTTTGAAGAGAGGTATTTCCTCCAAAGTTTTTACAGTTTCAACCCCTTTGGCAATAGATAAATTATTTTTGGAACGAGGAGGCTTTGGAACGTAAACGAACCTAGTTTCCTTCTTTGCCAGAGTTTCCACCTTTTTGGCTTTGATTGAGGAAAAAGTAGTTCCTAGAGTGTCAATAATTTCCTCAATCTTATCAATCCTAGAAGGGTCCAAGTCATGGGATTTGATGGTCTCCAAGGTTTTAAGAATTTTATGCATGGAGCTATCTAATCTATTCAAATTCCCTTGAACCTTACGATCGAACTCACTTATCTTATTAATACTTGGCATTTCTAGCTCCATCTTTTCAAGTTTTTTCATAATGTGAGCTAGGGTAATGTTCTCTTGAATGCTATCAACAGGGAGATTTCCAACAAGATTTTCCATAACACTAAGAGCTTCCCAAACTGGGGCTTCTATGAAATTCCCATTGATAGTAGTATCTAGAATAAACCTATTCCAAGAAGTAATTCCAACATAAAAGTTTCTAAGCAGGATAGTAGTGGTTTGCTTCTTGGTGGCTCTTTTTTGAGAATCATTAATGCTATACCAGGCATCCTTCAGACTTTCACCACCTCTTTGTCTAAAGGTGAGCACTTCTGACTCACCAATGGCAAAAGGACCAAACATACTGATAACTTCTAGCAAGATAACTATTTTTTAAATTTTTGATAAAAGACACTAAAGCAAAAACTGAAAGGTAAACTAACAAGACTAAAAAGAAAAGATAAAAGATAGTGTGCAACTCCCCTATCTTGAAGAGTGGCGTCCCCGGCAACGGCGCCAGAAATTTGCTTGATACGCGAGATAACTTCTCGCCCCCGTTCGTTACCCCAAGTGGAAGGTGAGATGTAGATAGCGGAAAATTTCCCTTAGCGAAGATGCTAAGGTTTAGATTGTCTCCAGTAGGACTCCAAGGTCGAAAAGTAGGTGGTTCGGCAAGTGAGGCGCCGTTTTATGATAATCACTTGCTTTGCCTGGACCTGCACACACAACAGATAGCTTTGCTCCCAACGAGTACAGAGGAGTTGTCAATTCCTCCGGCCTTGTTGTTTACAAAGGATAAAACGCACGGGATAATAATGATAGTGATAGCAACTGGAAAGTAAATACTGAAAGTAAATTGATAGTGTAAACAGTGGTGGAGGTATGGACCTGGATCTCATGATGTTCACTAGTGATGTAACTCTCCCAAAAGACGATAAAACAGCCATGCGAGGTAAACAAATTACAGCTGGGAAATTGACAGGATTATGTGCGCAAACCAATGCTAATTATGCAAAACAGAAAGGAAGAGGCTCAAAAGCATGCGCGGTACGCCAAGACAAGTAGACCGAAATCCATCTGCATCTACCCACTAATCATCCACCTTGAGATATCTATCCAGAACATCTCGCTGGTATTAAGTTGTGAATCCCACCCAATGTGTAATCTCAAAGCAACGGACAACTGCATTAAAGAACTTTGCATAAAGTAAACAATCCTTGCACCCGCAAGTACAAGCACCGTTGTTTCCCCCTTGTGGCAACAGCACATCCCCTAGACTCATGTTTTTGTCACTCAAGCTAGTCATCGGGGGGCATGAACCCAAAATCATGCATAACACTCCCTCTTGGAGTCACTACCTACTACTTGGCCAAAGCAATAAACAGCAACGGGGAACATGCAAGAGTTACTCAAGAACATAAATATAAAAGAAGAGAACCAAATTGATAATTCAATCAAAATCTGAACATAATCTCATAATCCATCGGATCCCAGCAAACTTAGCATAGCAACAGCAGAAATATTACATATGCGCCTCGATCATGTAGGGAAGCTCACGAGGTCTAATCCATGAAGAACAAAGAGGGGAGGAGAACATCACATAGCTACTGATCATGGACCCATGGTCCAAGGTGGACTACTCACGGTTCATCCGGGAAGCATCCATGGTGGTGGAGAAGCTCCCGGAGGTGATTCCTCCCTCCGGCAGGGTGCCGGGAAGAGGTCTTCTGGTGCTCCCGATCTTGTAAGCGCGGCGGCGGCGGAACAGAGGAGAGATCGCGAAAAAGGGTTCTGTCCCCGAGGGTTTCTCGTCATGGGGAATAAATAGGCGAAAGGGGGCAGCCAGAGGTGGGCCAGGGCCTCCAGGCACCCCCCCCCCTGGCGCGTCCAGGGGCCTGGCCGCGCCCTATGGCCGCCTGGGGCCCCCTGGCTCCCCTTTGGCCCCTCTTGGGCTTTTCTCGAAGCTTCCGGTACGCTGATTTTTCCTATATTTTTCCCGGAATTTTTCTGGTACTATTAATAAGGGGGAAACCTAAAATAGAAAAACAGCAGAAAACAGGAACTGGCACTGGGGTGCACTGAGTTAATAGGTTAGTCCAAATATGATCAAAAGTGTATGGAAGTTCATCAATATCATATCAATATCACACAAAAGAGGCATGGAGCAAGCTGAAATTATAGATACGTTTTGGACGTATCAGATGGTAGAGGCAAGGGTGCTGGTATTACCTTGTACTAGGACGAATCGGTTGAAATAAAAAAAGTTATCAGTTGGGCCCCGTTATATTGATGTGTTGATGCGAAATAACCCCAGTGAACCTTGGTGGAGAGGAACATTTGTGTACGGTGAACCGAAAGCTCATGAAAGAATCCACATGTGGAATCTGCTAAAAGGGATAAAACACAATTCCAGCCACGCATGGCTGGTCATAGGGGACTTCAATGAAGTCCAATGGCAGAGTGAGCACTTCTCGGCGACAAGAAGATCAGAAAAGCAAATGACAGACTTCAGGGAGGTTTTGGGCTGGTGTGATCTGCAGGATCTGGTCTATAGAGGACCTGGTTGGGCATAAAACAACAAGGAGGCCGGCAGGAACAATGTGAGAGATCGACTGGACCGAGGAGTTGCAACTCAAGGATGGTGCAACCGGTTCCAAAACGCCACTGTCGAGCACATATGCTCCGCTAGATCAGACCATCTTCCCATTCTCTTGAAATTTGGAGGATGTGTCGAATACTGGAGGAAAAAGGACTTCCGATATGAAGCAATGTGGGAGAGAGATGAAACCCCTCAAGACCTGATCATGGAGACATGGAGAAAAGAAGGCAAGGCTAGGACATTAGCGGATGTTAAACAAAAAGTTTCAGCTCTCCAAAAGGAACTACGGACCTGGAGTGAATCAAAATTCGGCTCCATCAACACGCGCATAAAGAAGCTTAGAAAGAAACTACAACACCTTATGAATAAAACTCAATCGGATGCTACAGAAAAAGATATAAAAGTTGTCTCCTGCGAACTAGATGAATTTCTTCTCCGGGAGGAAATAATGTGGTGGTAGCGATCTAGAGCTACATATTTACGAGAAGGCGATAGGAATACTGAGTGGTTCCATAAGCAAGCCATGTGGAGGAAGAAACAAAATACCATCTCAAAACTGAAAAATTGTGGTGGTCAGTGGGTTGAAAAGAAAGAAGATCTCCAACGGATGACAAAAGATTTTTTTCGAGGAGCTATTCACAGAGGACAAGAATACCAAACCTTACAAACTCTTAGATATGTTCACTAGATTGGTGACTGGGGAGACGACCAGAAAACTTGAAGAGAGATTCACAGAAAAGTAAATTAGTGATGCCCTCTTTCATATTGGCCCGTTGAAAGCCCTCGGGCCGGATGGCCTCCCAGCATGATTTTTTCAGAGGAATTGGGGAACTCTAAAGGAGGAGGTAGTTGAAGTTGTTTAGAATTTCTTTAATTTTGGAATCATGCCGGAAGGGATAAACGACACTACCATTGTCCTGGTCCCCAAAGGAAATGATCCAAAACGCTCAAAGACTACAGACCGATTAGCCTCTGCAATGTCATATACAAAGTGATTGCCAAATGCTTGGTTAATAGGATGCGGCCTATTCTGGATGGATTAATCTCAAAAACCCAAAGTGTGTTCTTCCCGGAGCGGATGATAACTGACAACGCACTGATCGCCTTTGAGTGTTTTCACAAGATCCAACACTCAAAAAATCCGATGAATACGCATTGTGCCTACAAGCTTGACCTTGCCAAGGCGTATGATAGAGTAGACTGGAGTTTTCTGGAGGGGGTTCTGAGAAGGTATGGATTTGGCAAAAAGTTGACCGAATGGATCATGGTGTGTGTCAGATCTGTTAGGTACTCGGTGAAGTTTAATGGAGAACTTCTGGAGAGGTTTAAACCATCCCGTGGCCTTAGACAAGGTGATCCGCTGAGTCTGTATCTCTTTCTGTTCATTGCGGATGGGTTAGCGCGTGTGCTTCAAAAGGAAGTGGAGGAAGGACGTATCATGCCCCTGAAAATCGCCCGAAGTAGCCCTGTGTAACAGCCCAGATTTCACAAAAATTAAAAATTTTGTTTTCGGTGTGAATTGTTTGATTGTCTGATTTGTTTGCGGTGTTTGCATCCCCGATTTATCGATCGGCGATTATTCTCCCCCTCTTATCTCGTACCGGACGGAGACCGACCCTTGCCACCCTGACACTCGACCTTTGCGACACCGGGTTTCACCCGATCACCGTCGCGAAAACCGCACAAGACCAGTCGCAGCCAACGGAACGAAAAAAACCCGTTTAATAAGTAAACGGAATACTTTATAGCGCGTCGGAAATTATTCTCAGAACGGTTCTAGCGCGAGGTGAACGTCGCCGCCTCGACGCGCTGATCGCGTAGTTCGAAGTTTTACCCGAATCGGAGGTCCTGCGGACCCCCGGCGGCAGAAACGTAAACACCGCGCGCCCGAGAGAAAAAACGGGGATGTTTTTGCAAACTGCCAGCCACCTGGGCTATATAAAGACCACCAGACTCCCACCCCTTTCTAGGGTTTCCCCTAGCCAAAAATTGCAACCACCTCCCTCCACTTTTCCCCAAAATTAGCCCAATTTTTTCCAAACCCTAGTCCTAGATCTGAAAATAACCCTCCAGGCCATCTGGACCGTCTGATCTCGCGATCCGAAGGCCCAGGGAGTGCCACGTCAGCCTCAACCCCACCAACCGCACCTCCATCCTCCTCTCTCCTCCCCCGTCGTCTCCACACAGAGGGCAACAAGCCACCGGCCACCGCCGGGGCCGGCCAGCCGGGCCGCCGTCGCGCCCCTCCTCTCCTTGTGCCTCCTCCTCCCTCTCTTCTTCCCCTTTCTCTCATCTCCCTCTTCTCTCTCTCTCAGGGTTTCCCCAGCCGAAGACCGGCGCCGCCGCCCGCCATTGGGGGCCGGCCGAGCTTGAGCCTGCACCTCCGTTGCCTCCGTCGCGCCTCCAGCAACCGGATCCAGCTGGATCCGGCGATCCCGACGGCCACCACATCGCCCGCGCCCCCTGGAGCCCCGCCGTTCGCCGACGAGCGCGGCCAACGCGCCCAACCGCCGGCGCCGGATGGCCCCGCCCCGCATCGGTCCGCTGGCTGGATCGGGCTGCCAGCCGCCACCGCGGGTGGGCCGGCCTGCCGACCCCAGCTGGCCTCTCCAGCCAGCCACCGCCGCTTTGGGCCTGGCCCATTTGGGTGAGGGCCCATGCCCCTTTTTTCTCATACCCTCTGTAATTTTTCTAAGTCTGGAATGTTTTTTGCTGATTCCGTTTTGCGAGTAGAATTACGAGTAAACCGTAGCCCGGATGCATGTGCGCCCAAAAGGAAAAATAAATAAAATTATGTGTACTTCAATCCGTCTTTTGTGAGCATTTTGATTTGAGGCCATCTTGATGTTGTTAATATTTGTTGAATTGGGCATCAGGCTGTTAACTGCTATTATTTTCTGCTAGTGTGTTGCTGCTGTTATTTTATTGCAAGTTTGAATGATGATTGTGTCACATCAATGAGGCATATGCTATTGATTCTTGTTGCATACTGTTAAGCATCATGTCTACTTCAATGCTATGCATTCACATGTCATATTTGACTGCTGCATGATGTTTGTTTCATCACCCAAAGTAGCTACTCTGATGTTAGTGTGCTACTGTTTATATATAGTTGCTACTTTGCTGCCCTATATCTTTTTAACCGTGCATCCTATTGAGCATTGCAATATGTCATTTTGATCCATGCCATGTCTACTTCCATTATATGTATTGCATTGTCATGTTAGAATTTGTTGTCATAGATATGTTTAGCTCCAAATTTGCTATCCTGCTGTTTTTGACAGCCACCTCTGTTTTTCTCTAAGTCTGTAACTTTCCAATGCCATGTTGCATGCTTAATATCTTTTCATATGTGATGCATATGACCATGATTCTTGTTTGTACCTTCTCACCATCATGCCTAATCCATGCTCATATATTTCTATGTCATGTTGCTGTACTTTTGCATATAGTTTTGCTCATGTTTATACAGCATGAAAATAACAGTTTCTGCCATGTTTTCCTGATTTTCACTAAGTCCTAGACCAGTAATGTTTTATTGCTTTTTGCTTGGGCTATAATTAATTGTTCATGATGCCTTTTTGCACGATTCCTTTTTCCATGCCTTCCCTGCCATATCTAATTTAGTTGCATATCATTTGTGAGCATGGTTGCATTCATTATCCTGTTTATGCATTGCTCTAAAGTATGCTTCCTGATGTTGGCAGATTGTGTTCCAAACTTGTTTTTCTTGTATATTTTTAATCGTAACTCCGTTTTAAGTGTTCTTTACTTAGTGGAATGCCATGTTTAGGTTGTGCCTCACTTAAATTGACTAGCATAGGTAGTTTATCTTATGCTTCACCTCTTGCCATGTTTGTGTTCTATTCCATGCTTGAGTGAGATGCCATGTTAACAACCTTTGCTCACGTCGTGTAGCTAAACAACTTGAACCTTTCTAAATGTGCGGTATCGTCGTGTGTGATGAGTACTCCACTTAACCTGTTAGTAACCGCTCTCGACGATAGACGCGACCGTAGTGCGTTGTCTCGTGTTTCCTTCTTGTTGACGCTTGCTCGTGATTGCCTCGTAGTAATAGATGCTTGCTCATTGATTGTCTTTTCTAGTGTTTCCTTCTTGTGTGCTTCCGCGGGTACCTCTCGGAGATGTTGCGAGCTTGCGATCGACTTCACCTTCGGTTTTGTCTTCTCATCAGGTAAGGGGGAGCATATATCATGTTTATAACTTTCAGCTCACTCACGCCTAGGTGTAGGATAGATCAATTGCTTGATCCTACCACTTTATATTCATGCCTCTCAATAAACCCAAACAGCCATGTCCTCCACATCCCAGCAAACCTTGTTCGGCTATGTTACTATTGCTCGCTGCTCAGCCACTGCTTAGTATGCATGCTAGGATGTTATCAACTGTTATCGTATTACTCCTTGGATTGGGCTATCACATTATTATATTTTTGTTGGTGATATGATTATTATAAATGTTGACTATATTCGATGAAGGATGGAAGGTCTAGGTTATCCCGCCTCAACGCTTTGTTCCATTCGAGTCACCTAGGATCCAAGTTCCGGGTATTGGTTTTAAGACTGAGCGTGCCTAACCGCGTATGGGATTTTATGGGGTCCCCTTTTCTTACCTACCTAGCTTCAAACATTTCTAGAGGTGGCCAAAGCTGATTTACCATTTGAAACCATGCATATATGTATGTTGGGTCGCTCCTAGCAGATATCCTTTAAAACAACCCGGGCCAGTGGAGACATGGTTTCTCTGTTGGTTCACACTGGTGAGCTAGGGGGCTGCCCACATGAGAGGGAATCAGCTACCTCGACCTTGGCCAGACAGAAGAGTCTGATCCGAGAGCATGGCCGGCTTTTCGATTGGGTGTCGACTGCCCGGGGCCATCCGGATTTGTTTGTTGTTAGCTAGAGGAACCTGTCGTTTCGGATCTCTTGGAACTAAGTCATCAAATGGTTGCCTGTGATGGGTAGCAACTGAGAGAGATGAGCGTGCGTGCGGAGCCTTGTAATGGGCAGTTGGTACACCCCTGCAGGGTTAAATCTTTTCGAGAAGCCGTGTCCACGGTTATGGAGGACTTGGAACCTACGTCCTGTTCATATATAACATCAACTGAATCATAACTATAACTTGATCAACGTGTGTGTGCCTTGAATGCTTCTTCTTCGTCGGGATGCGAAGAGGAGTACAAGGATAGGATAGGTGTTATGATTGCGTAAGTAGTTGATAGTAAGACTTGTTGGAGGCGATTCCTCATCGAATGCTTGGTTCTCATCTTACTCTAAAATAGGTCGTTAGCCACTCATATATTGCTAGTGCGTCTGCAACCTCACCACTACCCCCATCTTACCCGTGAGAACTTAGTTACAAGACTTTGATATATTCTCACCCCTTGCTTTTCTTTTCCCTTTTATGTTTTGCCTGATCGGCCGCTGCAGTTGATTACTACCTCGGCTCTTCTTCTGGACTCCTTCACGAAGACTCGACGACGACTAGTTAGGCGGATCCCGGCGGAGAGCCTGGACCCATGTTGTTACGGGGATGGTGTGTTTTGCCTTTTACAATAGGCATTTGATTGTAGTCTGTACTCAGACATGTATCTTCCGCTGATGTAATGTATTAAGGAAGTTGTATGTCGATTGTATGAGATGTTGTATCCATATAGCTGTAATGTTGTGATATCATGTTGGAAATACGGGGCATATGGCAATGTCATATGTCACGGTGGGACCGATATGTGCTTCGTCCCCGGATCTGGATGGAAACATCTAGATCTGGAACAGTACCGCATATCGGGCCTTACACCCTGGCATTTCCAATCTTCTATTCGCGGACGACAGCCTAATTTTCTTCAAAGCAACAGTTGAGCAGGCGACTAGAGTCAAGATGGTGCTTGGTACCTTCCAGGAAAGCACTGGCATGCTTCTCATTCCAAAAAAATGCTCCCTGCTCTTTAGTGAGGCGTGCCCAGAACACATCCAAATGGACATTAGGAAAACACTTGAGGTCGCTACCTGAACTTTTGAGAGTAAATACCTTGGTCTCCCAACTCCGGAGGGAAGAATGAAGGAGGAGAACTTCCAACCCATCATGGAGAGATTTATGAAGAGATGTAGTAACTGGGCTGGGAAACACATGTCCTACGCTGCGAAAGAAGTGCATGTCAAATCGGTAATCAGGCTGATGAGGACATGGCTACCATAGTTACACCCACAACCCCTGCTAAAATACCTACTGGACCAATTACTAGAGATCGTGCACACCAATTTAATTATTAGGTACTTTTGTTTCTTGGTAATTTTTCTAATGTTCATGTGAATATGATGCTACCTAACGTAGATATATTTTTGTTGCTGACAAATGAAGGACCTAGCATGGACAAGAAGGATGAGCATTGGAGTATGTTGAAGCATGAAGATGATGAGGACATCACTATCATGGATATGACCATTAATTACTCTATATTTGATCAAGAAATGAAGTCAATACAAAGGGCATGATTGTTTGTTGTACAAGAAGTTATTTCACGTCACTTTTGGTCCAAGAGAAGATAAAGACCAAGTCCCTCACGTCATGGACCCAAATTCGGACTGCAGAGATATACTCAACTTTAAACAGTCTTCATTTCTACATACAAACTCCAAATTGGGTGATTCTTTTTGCTAGCGATAACTTATCTCGTGTAATTTCCAACCCAATTGGTTTTCACCTTCAAATTCCTTCTGAGCGTGGAGATATTGCGAAAACGGTGCAACCCAGCAGTAGAATCCGAATCAAAGTCCAACTCAATTGGTGTTGCATCAGCTCCACATGGGCCCAAGTGCCTTGTACGACCTAGGTTTAGTTTTAGGACTCCTTGGGACATCCTTCCACCCTCTTGGCCTCCACCCATTAGTCCTATACTAGATGACCCGTTGCGCCAATGGCGCAAGGGGATATAGAATACCAGGTAGGCACAGCAATGTATTTGTGTTGAGGCGAGGCATAATCAATAACACCAATTGAAGTTTGATAGGCAACCAGGTTCTAAAAGCTGATGATTAGAAAGGCTCTAAGATGAAGGGCAACAACATATGTACTATATCACTATGTGAAAGTGCAATATATCGACCAGAGGGGGGTGAATGGGAGATTTTCAACTTTACTACCAGATTTTGATTTTCTTCAGGACTGAAGCAATCATGAGGCTGAAGAAGTAACCAAAATCATGAAGAAATAAAACTTCACATAATGTAATCATTAGGGCACCTCATCATAATGCAACAGAAATAAATCAATTCAGATAAGCAGAAGTGCTTCAGATGCATAGTATGAAGACAAAGAGCATAGGGAGAGCTGAGGCATAAGAACTCAACATAGAAAATACTGAAGCTTAAGAGGTTGAAGAGATAGCACCAGAGATTGAAGACATTGATTTGGTAGACCAGTTCAAGTTGCTGTGACAACTCTACGTCTGGTTGGAGAGGCTGAGATTCAACTCAGAAGACACAGTCTTCACCTTGTTCTCCTTGAACTAGAGTCCTCAGACTCCGTCCAATAACTCAGGTGAGTCTTCAAGATAGACTCCCGAAACCTTCACAGACTCAGTCACTCCGGGAAGTCAAAATTTCATCTTGACTTCCTCAGACTGAAGACTTCTACACCGGCTGGAAGATCACAGTCTTCAAGAGTAAAAAGCTTCGGATCACTCGAACCGACTTCCTCAAAAATGCTCAACTACTCAGGCTGGTGGTTTTCCTCACATAGGTTCTTCAGTTTCCTCAGAGGTGGGTTGCTCTCAAATGACAAGTGTCAGTTTTTCTCTCGGAGCAGCCAACCCACAAATGGGGCTGGGGGTGGCTATTTATAGCCGCGAAGCAACCCGAGGTGAAAGGACATAAATGCCCATGCATGCAATTACTCTCATGCCCTCGGAAATGACCGTTGCTAGACAAGTTCTAGCCTCTCACCACGTAACACGTGGCACGATCAAAGTATTCTCTCTCCAGACTCCTCAACCGAAGTTAGTTACCTCAGTGTCCTGAAGAACAACGTCTCAGACACATGAGGACTGAACTTCTACTGCAGGAGGTAACTCTCTCTTAAGGAGAACTTCACTCGCAGTCTCCAGACTCCTCAACCGAAGACAGATTCCTCAGTGTCCTGAAGAACAAGGTCTCAGACACCCGAGGAACTGAACTTCTACTGCAGGAGATTTCCTCAGGGTTTTTCTTCAGGATTCCTAGCTGAGCACTTCCTCAGACCTTCGGAACTCGTTTTCTTCAACCCCTCCAACAATGCGGTGATTTCCTATGACTCAAGAAGTATAAAAAGTCTTAGCGAACACTACGCTTCAACTTCGTCTTCAGAACGAACGTCCTCAGGATCGTCCTCAGCTTCAGCTTCAACCGAACGCTTCAGGATCCTGATTCCTCAGGATTTCGCGCAACTTCATTCTTCAGGAAACGTACCGATTTCTCCAATGTTCCTCAACATTTTGGGGGGTCGACATTGGTGGTTAAACACCTCATCAGGGACTGTTCTCCTGTGTATACTCACAAACACATCAGTCTCTTAACCGTTTTGTCATCAAACTCCAAAACCTCAAGGGGAGGGCACTTGATGCACTTACAATCTCCCCCTTTTTGGTGATTTGATGACAATCAGGTTAAGCTTCAACGGGGATAAAATTATGAGTTTGAAGAATAAAAACTTTGAAGAACATTTCTATCATTAAGCTGGATATAATGAAGCTCCCCCTGAGGATATGCATATAAGTTGAAGAACGTTTAATATCTAAAGCATTTTGAGGTATATGAGGAGCTCCCCCTATATCCAGGCATTTCTGAAGCAGTGCATGTTAGGAAGTGTTTGAGGAAATTAAACAACGCACTGAGAGAGGTGTTTGCAGAGATAATCACATGCATATATGATAAACGTGAGGAAATAGCATGAGGTAACTGAGGAATAGTATCAGGCAAACACCAAAATAACAGTTTACAACTCGATACAAAAAAAATCTAAAGAACGAGAGTTGTAACTGAAGAACCCCATAACTAAAACCCGCTTGAAGACTAACAGATTTCTCCCCCTTTGTCATAAAATGAACAAAAAGGGAAAAACTGAAGCTAACGTCCCTTTGAAGTTGCTTCAAGGCTGAGGTGAGTCACGCCTGAGGCAATCTGTTGCAGTGTGAGGGCAGGCAGCTGTGTCTTCAGCTTCTTCAGCAGTCATCTCCTGGTTTGAAGAATTAGAATCCATGGCCGGAGGTGGAGTTGTGCAGCGTCTGAATTGCCTTGGGGGTCTGATTGCAGGAATCGGAGGCTTTTGAAGCTCCAAGTTTGCAAGGTATTCAGGGGTGATTACTTCACTCATCAAGGCATCAAGATGTTGATATGTATGATGAGCATACTGATGCACTTTCTTCACTGAAGAATGCGTCTGAGCCATGTAGCTGAGGATTTCAGTAAACTGACGCTTCACCCAATCATGATTTCGGTCAACCTTCTGATGAAGACTAATCAGAAGCTCTCGGTCAGTCATCACTCGAGCCTGAGTTGTATCCTCAGTTGAGGCATGAGTTCTTGTTTCATCAGTAGTTCGAGATTGAGGATGACGAATGTTTCCACCAAGGGAATTGGTCGGGAGAACTTCTTCATAGAATATGCCTTTGCCCTTGTTATGTGAAGCAATCGTATGTTGAAGCACTTCGACAGGCGGTAGATATGTCCTATGATTCAGGTGATCAGGTTGAAAATCAATACCAGTCGTGGCTCGGATAAGCTTCATGATCCATGGCGCGTATGGCTTCAGGATATGAGGATTCTGTGTTGCATCAACCAGAGTTCTGAAGAAGAAGTCAGGAACGTTGATTGGCCCAGACATGCAGAGGTTGTGAAGTATGTTCTTCATGATGCCAATGACTTCTTCAGCAGTGGATTCATAGCCTTTAATGGGGCAAAAGGTCTTCGCCAGAATCCGATACAATGTACTTGGTAGATACAGAAGCTCAGAAACTGGAAACTTTGTGCGAGCTGGGGCTTCAGGGGCCTGAGGCTTCATGAGCATGTTCATCAGGTCATCTCGAATAAGTTGAGACCCATAGGAGCAAGCGGCTGGGGAAGTGCACTGAGGCAACTCAAGAATGTCAATTGCTTTAGGAACAGTGATGGTGTAATGATGATGCTCAGTCATCCAGTCGAGGACCCAGGTGTTGATATCCAGAGGATCTCCTGAAACATACAGAGTGGCGTAAAACTGAAGGACAAGCTCTTCATTCCAGTGGATGCATTCAGAGAAGAACTAAAGCAGCTTGGCATGATGCAGATCCTGAAGCACATTGTTGAAGCAGGGAAGAGCTTCCATATCCAGCAGAGGAATATGCTTGTGAGGAAACAGTTTGTTTTGTTTGTAGAGCACTGAAGCATAATAGTTCTTCTGAGTGGCAGTCCAGAACCTCAGCAGCTTTCGAGGTGGAGCAGAATGATAAGGATTTTGAATCCCCTCTTGGAAGAAACTCATGGCATTGAAAAAATCAGTAGCATCAAAGCTTGGGGTATCATCAGCTTCAAGATCACGGAAGAACGGTTGCTTCTGCTTCGGACACAAGGACCGAGCTGGAACAGGGCCTTGAGGTGGTGAAGGCGCTTGAGGCACTTCAATCTTAAGGGAGGCTTGAGGCTGAGGCTAGGGCTTGAGGCTGAGGCGGAGAAGCGACAGATGCTTCAGGCACAGATGTATTGAGGTCCTTGGGAAGACGAGGTGATGTGGCCTGTTTGTCTTCAGAGCCATCCTTGGAGGCTTCAGCATTAGCATTTGTACTGTTTTCTGCTTCAGGAGGAGCATTTGTGCTTTGCTCGGCTTCAGCTTCAGTCTCAGCGGCTGGTGGGTTGGGCTGAGGATCAGCAGTGGTGGGTTCAGCAGCATCAGTATCAGTTGTAGTGGTTGCTGCAGCATCAGTATCAGCAGCAGAATTTGTGGGAGCACTTGTGGCTTCAGGGTCATCAGCATCAGACGCAGAGGACGATGCACCAACTGATTCTTCAGACTGAAGAGAAGTATCAGCAAGCACCTCGGTCACGGTGTTGGAGTGAGGCTCAGGTGAGAAGACAGTATGAGTGGGCGAGTTGGTCAGCCCATAATCCTCATCATGGACACGAGGAGTTCCATCATCCATAATGTCGACGTACATGTCTTCAACTTCAGTGATAGTTGGTGGTGGTGGGGACGGTGGAGTTGGAACAATGGGTGTTGCAGCAGGGGGTGGAGTGAAGATGATTAAACTGCGCAGAGTATTTTGAGGTGGAGTTGAAGCAGCAGTAATAAGAGCGGTGGTATCAGCGGCCTGTTTTGTCGGAGGAGCTGAGGAAAGTGGCATAGCATCAATGGGGTCCTCAACAGTAGGCTTCTTTGCAGCAGGTGGAGTTGAGGGTTGGGCTTCAGGCATGCGCTTGAGGCTTTTGGCAGAGGCATCAGTGGGTACTGAGGAAGCAGGCTGTCGAAGCTTCATCAACTTTTCCATCTGTTGTGAGATCCATTCCTTGGATTTTCCAATGTAAGTACGGTTGGCAGCGAACTCAATGTTGAGGCGTTGCACTTCACATTGATGCTCAGTAAACTCCTGAGGACTTTCTTCAGTTTGGCCTTCAACTGTTTCTGAAGATCACGTTGATGAATCTCATTTATGAGGAACTGCTGAACATAGAACTTGATGTCTTTAGGGATGTCCAAATCATCAAGCGGAGTGTCAGGCTTGACAGACCAAATTTCAATGTACTCCAAGATCTTCTTGGGATCAAGGAGAAGCGGGATTTCTGAACCCGTTGCTTCAGCTTTGCGTCTAGCCGCAGCATGCACATATTCAATCTTATCAGCTTCAGTGGCGACGAAGCCGGCCAAATCCTCAAATTCATCTTCATCATCAGAGGATGGAGGAGTATGATGAATGGCGCCCCGCATAGCATTTTTCTTTGGTGAGGGGCGAGGGCCGCGTTGAAGAACTGTTTTGGTCTTCAGCTGAGACTGAGGCATTGTGGTTGAGGCCTCAGGAGCACCAGATTCATCAGTGCGTATCCTTGAGGAGGGGGCAGCACCATCCGTGCGTTGACATGAGGAGCCAACAACTTGAGGCTTAGCTGAGGTCTTCTGGGAGGGTTTCATGCCGGGAGCCTTTTTGCGGTGCTGAGGCGGAGGTTGTTGTCTGGGTTGAGACTGATCCTGAGGCGGAATCTGTATTGATGCAGTCATGTCACGAACCAGATCCCTGACACGGCTACGACTGCACTTGAGATATTGAGCATATGCATCAGGAAAGTCTTCAGGAGTGTGCATTGTTGTGGGATCAGGAATGACGCCTGGTGTAGGTGGAGGTCGAGCCTTGATACCCAAGGTCTTCAGTGGCGGATTAACGGCAAACATTTCCTCATGTTGAGGATTAAGCCATTGATAGGCCACCCAACGCTTGGCCCATTCCCTCGTGATCTTCTGTACCCGTTTCTTACGTTCATCAGCGATTTCTCGTTCGGGAGTCTTCAGCTTCTCATAGAGCTCAGGAGGCAAGTCTTTAGCGGTATCAGTGTGCTTACGCCGAGGAGCCATTTTCTTCAGCAGAGGAGACTGAGGAATTGTACGTTCGAGGTGAGCTGCAAATGAAGTGAGACTATGAGAACCATACGATTCCTCAGCAGAGATGTACCTATGACAGAATTAAGTTGCGAGGGAAGTGGGGTATGGTTATATGCGTCCATGAGGAATAGGCTGAGGAAAACAAAGGAATGAGGCATAGGTATAGGTCTCAGAAAGCTAGTAGTGCATTTGAGGATTAACTGGCTTGAGGACACAACAGAACTGAGGAATAAGCCACTGAGGAGTAAGCATACCAGACTTGAGGCGAAAGTTGAGGAACAACGAGTCTTCGTCCCCGGCGACGGCGAACTCAGGTGACGTGAGCGCATGAGCTTGAGGAGCTCAAGGGCAGCGGCGCTAGAGGGAGAGGAGCGGTGGGGGAAATGACCGGGGGGTAGAGGGCTATTTATAGAGGGGTGAAAGCTGAGGGGTTGCGAAATTTGTGGACCAGATAGCCCCTGATTGTTGGGATCCTCAGTGGATATCTTAATGGTGGATGAGCACGACGTGCGGTAAAATCGCAACAAATTGAAGACAGTTGTAACAGAAAATCCGTGATTTGAGGAACTTGAGGACAAGGGCTGAGGTTGAAGACAAATGGTCTCAGGCTGGTGAATGCAGACTTATGGTCTCAGCCTGAGGATTACATGTTTTCCAGATGAACGCATATGAGATAGACAGATTAGAGAAGTGAGCACAGAGGGACGGGTCCGATCACGTTCACCTAGATGAAGAAGCAAAAGTTGAAAAGCAATAACTATAGGTGAACGCTGTTGAGGACAAACACGGTAATCATCAGTAATGAATACTTCAAACCCTGAGGAAGTTGAGAAACAACAAGACTTGAGGAAGTTGAGGAACAACACATCCTGAGGTGTTTGGGCGGTGGCGTGTAAGGCCCGATATGCGGTACTGTTCCAGATCTAAATGTTTCCATCCAGATCCGGGGACGAAGCACATATCGGTCCCACCGCGACATATGACGAAGTCATATGCCCCGGATTTCCAACATGATATCACAACATTACAGATACAGAATACAACATCTCATACAATCGGCATACAACTGCCTTAGATATAATACAACAGCGGAAGATACATGTCTGGGTACATACTACAAGCAAATGCCTAGTGGCAAAGAGAAAAACAACGATCCCATAACCACACGGGTCCAGGCCCTCCGCCGGGATCCGCCTAACTAGTCGTCGTCGAGTCTCCACGTGAAACGTCGATCACCATACCTGTTGTCGATCAAGAACCCTGAAAAGAGTTTGGGGGTAGTATCATGAGTACAGAAGTACTCAGCATCCAACTGTAGTGGTCATCTGACCCAGCAAGGACTTCATCACTCGTCATTCTAGGACAACTAGTAGTTTACGGTAAGGAAGGGGTAAGTGGTGAGGTTGCTGCCGCACTAGCATTTATGAAGTGGCTAACGATCTAGAGAGTAAGATAAGAAGCCAAGCAATCGATGAGGAATCGCCTCCAACAAGTCTTGCTATTAACTACTTACGCAAACATAACACCTATCCTATCCTTGTCCTCCTCTTCGCATCCCGACGAAGAAGAAGCAGTCAAGGCACACACACACGTTGATCAAGTTATATTAAGATATCTCAGTTGTTGTTGTCTATGAACAAGGAGTAGGTCTCAAGTCGTCCATAACCGTGGACACGGCTTCTCGAAAAGATTTAACCCTGCAGGGGTGTACCAACTTCCCATTATGAGGCTCCGCACGCACGCCCATCACTCTCAGTTGCTACCCATTATAGGCAACCATTTTATGATTTAGTCCCAAGAGATCCGGAACGATAGGTCCCTCTAACTAACAACGCACAAATCCGGGTGGCCCCCGGTGAGTCGACATCCAACTCAACAGCCGGCCGCGCTCTCGAATCGGCCTCTACCGTCTGGACGAGGTTAGATAGGTCGCCCAAACAGATGTGGACAACCCCCTAGCTCCCTGGGGTGGACCAACAAAGAAACCATGTCTCCGCTGGCCCAAGTTGTTTTAAACAATATCTGCCAGGAGCTACCCGACAGACACACACACGGTTTTCAAATGGTAAAATCAGCTTGGGCCACCACTAGAAATGTTTGAAGCTAGATAGGTAAGAAAAGGGGACCCCATAAAATCCCACACGCGGTTAGGAACGCTCAGTCTTAAAACCAATACCCGGAACTCGGATCCTAGGTGACTCGAATGGAACAAAGCGTCGGGGCGGGATAGCCTAGACCTTCCATCCTTCGTCGAATATAGTCAACATTATAATAATCATATCATCAACAACAATAATAATAATGTGATATCCCAAACCAAGGAATAACAGGGTAACATCGTAGCATCCTAAGCAGGGGCTGAGCAACGAGCAATAGTAACATAGCAGTACAAGGTTTGCTGGGAGGGGACATGGCTGTATCGGTTTGAAAGAGGCTGTAAACATGTGGTAGGATCAAACATCGAACCTAACCTAGACTAGCATGCAAACCGCTGGTTGAAATAGAATGGATCATAAGTAATGTATAGTCCTTGCCTGTTGAGAAGTCGGGTTCCGGAGGTGTAGTCGATCGCAAACTCGCATCGTCTCCGAGAGGTACCCGCGGAAGCACACAAGACGATAAACACTGGAAAGCAATCAACGGTGCACCACTATTACTACGGAGCAATACAAGATCAAAGAGACAACACAAGGCACGGCAACACGATACGGATCTATCGTCGAGAACGGTTACTAACAATTTAAGTGGGGTATCGGTCACACACGACGAATACCGCACGTTTACGGTGGTTCAAGTTGTTTAGCTACAGGTGATCAACCAACGGTTATTAACATGGCAACTCAAGCAAGCATGGCATAGCACACAAACAGGTCAAGAGGTGAAGCACAAAGTAAACTATCTATGCTAGTCAATTTAAGTGAGGCACAACCTAAACATGGCATAACACTAAGTGTCGCACGATGATTAAAACATTTGGTACTATTCTGTCCTAAACCATATTTTAGGTTGGTTAACAACAGCAAACAATAGCATAAACACAAAGTACACGAAAAACTAATCAAGTTACATATAAAGAACACTCCAAACGGAGCTACGGTTAAAAAGATACAAGCAAAACAAGTTACGGGCACAAACTGCCAACATCACGAAGCACACTTTAGAGCAATGCATAAACAGTATAATCAATGCAAACATGCTCACAAATGATATGTAACTAAAGTAGACATGAAAAGAAAGGCATGGCAAAAAGGATCATGCAAAAAGGCATCACAGATCAAAAGATATTAACCAAACATCATGGCATCTTAAAGTAACAGACTTAGAGAAAAACAGAGGTGGCTGTCAAAAACAGCAGCATAGCAACTTTGGAGCTAAAAATCTATATGACCAGCAAGAAATATCATGAAGATGCAATACATGTGATGAAATTAGACATGATGCTTAACAATATGCAATTGGAATCACTCAATTCCGATAAACGGTCGCGACACACTCTTCGACCGAAGTTGCAACAAAATAACAGTTTCAGCAACAACAGCACAATAACATCAGGATCACCACTTTGGAGCAAGATTTAATACAGCTAAAGCACCCAAACATGGCAAGTTAAAGCATGGAATTGAAGTACACATGATTCTTAACACAATGTAAAAATAATAAATGCAATAGGCCTCATGGATTTGTTACAATCATCATGCAAAGTTGCAACAAAACGTTAACAGCAGCACATAACAGGAAAAAGTAGCAGTTTAACGGCCTGATGCCCTGTTCAGCACACAATTGCACAATCAAGATGACCTCAAATGCAAATGCTCACAAAAGATGAATTAAATTACACGCAATTCTAAACAATTTGTCTTTTGGGCGCTAAGTCATCCGGGCTACGGATCGCTTGCTATCAGCAACGCGGAATCGAATCAGCAGCAAAAACATTCCTGACTTGGAAAAATTCGCAGGCAGGAAAATCAGAAAAGAAAAAAAAGGGTCACGGGCCTCTTCTCACCATGGGCTCTAGAGGCCCATCTGGCCGGGCTGCCTGTGGAGGCGAACTGGTTCTGGCGGCTGGGCTGGGCCTGGCTGCTGGATCTGGCCCACCAGCAGATCTGGGTCGCGGGCCCATGTGGGAGGTTGAGGGGCTGGCCGGCTCGGGCTCCCTCCCGAGCACGACCGCAGGCGGCGGCGGCGGCGGCTGCCTCCCGGTAGCGCGCCGGCCACCGGCGACGAGGGAAGTGGGGCGGCGCTGGAGGACAGGAGGCCGCCGGATCCGCCGGATTCCGCTGCCAGCGAGGTCCAAGGCGGGCGCGGCTCGGGCTCGGCTTGACCTCGAGCTCGGGCGGCCATGGCGTGGGAGGCGGCTGCGAGCTCCATGCTCGGGCGGCCTGCAAGGGAGAGCGGGGGCGGGTCAGAGAGAGAGGAGAGGAGGAGGAAAGGGGGAGAGGAAGGACAGGTCCGGCTGCGGCCGGGTGGCTCGCCGGCGGCGGCCTGAGCCGAGAGGAGGCGGCGCAGTGGGCTGTCCACGGCTGGAGGAGGAAGACAGGTCCAGGGGGCGACGTGGCACGCTCTCGGGCCGTCGGATCGTCGGATCTGACGGTCCAAAGCGCCTGGGGGGCAAAATTCGGGATCTGGGGATCTGGGAGGCAAAACTGGGCAAAGTGGAGGGGGGTGGCTGCAAAATTGTGTGCTAGGGAAACCCTAGAAATGGGTGGGAGTGTGGTGGTCTTTATATAGCCTAGGTGGCTGGCAGTTTGCAAAAACATCATCGGTTTTTATCTCGCGCGCATGGTGCTCACGTTTCTGACCGCCGGGGGTCCGCAGTACCTCCGATTCGGGTAAAACTTCGAACTGCGCGATCAGCGTGTCGAGCCAGAGGCGTTCACCTCGCGCTGGAACCGTTCCGAAAACACTTTCCGGCGCGCTATAAAAATATTCGTTCCGTTGGCTGCGGCTGGTCTCGTGCGGTTTTCGCGACGGTGATCGGGTGAAACCCGGTGTCGCAAAGGTCGAGTGACAGGGTGGCAAGGGTCGGTCTCTGTCCGGTACGAGATAAGAGGGGGAAAAATAATCGCCGATCGATAAATCGGGGATGAAAACACCGCAAACAAATCAGACAATCAAACAGTTCACACCGAAAACAAAATTTTTGATTTTTCTGAAAACTGGGCTGTTACATAGCGCTACCCACCTTATAGGGAATGAGACACTTGATACCATACAATTGTCGTATGAATCTTGAGTCAATTCCACGTTAATTTCTTCACACTTAGCAAGGTAGTTCCTCATGATTTTAGGAGTACGACGCATCGTGTGTTGTGCATCAGGATTCTTCAATATGGTTTAAGCGTTAGGATGTGTGTCCATTCACTGGAAGTTTGAGGAATCTAAGATATTTAGCTCACACCTCAGAGTGCTAAATCACTTCTCATCCAAAGGCTTAGTGAATATATCAGCAAGTTGGTCTTCAGTCTTCACGTGGCTGATGACGATATCTTCCTTCAATACATGATCCCGAAGAAAGTGATACCGAATCTCAATATGCTTCGTCCTCGAGTGCTGTACTGGATTCTGAGAGATCTTGATGGCGCTCTCATTGTCACATAGCAGTGGTACTTTCTTCAGGTTGATGTCGTAGTCCTTCAGAGTTTGCTTCATCCAAAGAAGCTCTGAGAAGCTAGCGCCAATAGCAATGTATTCAGCTTCAGCAGTGGAGAGGGAGACGCAGTTCTGCTTCTTCGATGACCAGCACACTAGAGAACGTCCGAGGAAATGACATGTTCCTGAGGTAGACTTCCGATCCACTCCATCTCCAGCATAATCTGAGTCTGTGTATCCGACGAGATCCAGCTGTGTGCCTTTTGGATACCATAAGCCTAGCGACGGGGTGTGAGCCAAATATCGAAGAATTCGTTTCACCGCTTGGTGATGCGATTCCTTAGGTGCCGCTTGGAATCAGGCACACATGCAAACGCTCAACATTATATCAGGCCTTGATGCACATAGATATAGCAGAGAACCTATCATGGAGCGGTATACCTTTTGATCGTAGTCCTTGTCATTTTCATCAGGGCCAAGTTGTCCATTTGTGGGCATTGTTATCTTGATGCCCTTGCAGTCTTGCATCCCGAATTTCCTCAGGCACTCCTTGAGGTACTTCTCCTGAGAGATGAAGATGTCGTTGCGTTGTTGATGAATTTGAAGCCCTAAGAAGAACTTCAGTTCGCCCATCATGGACATCTGATACTGTTGACTCATCAAGAATGCAAATTCTTCACTGTATTTCTTGTTAGTGCATCCAAATATTATGTCATCAACATAAATTTGACATATGAATAATGCATCATCATATCGTTTTGTGAAAAGAGTTGGATCGAGGGAACCAGATTTGAAGCCCTTGCTGATGAGGAAGTCCCTTAGTGTGTCATACCAAGCCCGAGGGGCTTGCTTCAGTCCATAGAGGGCTTTCTTCAATCTGTACACCATATCAGGCTTCTTTGCGTCTTCAAAACCTGGAGGTTGAGCAACATATACTTCTTCCTCGATATTACCATTGGGGAAAGCACTTTTCACATCCATTTGATATAACTTGATATTATGATGGTTAGCGAATGCAAGCATAATACGAATGGATTCAAGTCTAGCAACAGGAGCGAAAGTTTCACCGAAGTCGATCCCCTCGACTTGAGTATATCCTTGAGCTACGAGACGAGCTTTGTTTCTGATGAATTGTCCATCTTCATCGAGTTTGTTGCGGTAGATCCACTTCGTGCCGATGACATTGTGAACTCGAGGATCAGGACGTTTGACTAGTTTCCAAACATCATTCAATTTAAACAGAAGAAGTTCGTCTTGCATAGCCTGAATCCATTCCGCTTCTTGGAATGCCTCGGTGACTTTGGTGGGCTCTGAAATTGATACAAACGAGAAATGCCCACAAAAGTTAGCGATACGATTAGCTCTTGCACGAGTAAGAGGACCTGGTAGGTTGACGTCAGCGAGGATTTTTTCCACTTGAACTTCATTTGCCACACGAGGAAGTCGAGGAGGATGATCTTGAGGCGCATCTTCGTCACTGTTGTCAGATTCATTTGCATCAGCTTCAGGTGCTTCAGGAGCTTCAGGGGTATCAGGAGCCTCAGGATCAGGATCGTCATCAGGATTATTTGCATCAGGATTTGGATGTTCTTCAGGAGCAGGAGGTATGTGGATTTCTTCAGGATGGTCCACAGGAATGATATCACCAGCACCCATCTTCTTGATCTGTTCTTCAGGTGGTGCTTCATCTAAATCATGTGGCAGGTGCTCTCTTTGGGGCCATCAGATTCATCAAATCGCACGTCTACAGTCTCAACAATTTTATAATGACTAATATTGAAGACTCTGTAGATGTGCGAGTTGATACCATAACCAAGCATGAAACCCTCACATGCTTTGGGTGCAAATTTGGACTGGTGATGAGGATCACTAATCCAGCAAGGTGCACCGAATACCTTGAAGTAACTTACATTGGTTTTCTTACCGACCATTAACTCGTATGATGTTCTATTGAAGAACTTGTGAAGATACACTCGATTGACGATGTGGCATGCAGTGTTGATAGCTTCAGCCCACCACTTGAGTGGAGTATTGTACTCAGCCAGCATCATGTGAGCCATCTCGATGAGGGTTCGGTTCTTCCTCTCAACAACTCCATTTTGCTGAGGAGTGTAAGGCGCAGAGAATTCATGAGTGACTCCCGAGTCATTGAGGAATTCTTCCACACCGAAGTTCTTGAACTCAGTGCCGTTGTCGCTTCGAATGTGCTTGATCTTCAGTTTGTAGTTGTTCATGACTCGCAGGGCGAAGCGCTTGAGGATTGCTGGGGTTTCTGACTTATAGAGAAGAAAATGCACCCAAGTGTATCGTGAGAAGTCATCAATAATAACAAGACCATACATACTACCTCCAAAGCTTGAATACTTTGGAGGACCTAATAGATCCATGTGAAGCAATTCCAGAGGTCTTGTAGTAGTCATGATGGTCTTGGAAGGATGCTTGGCCTTGGTCATCTTTCCATCTTCGCAAGCACCACATAGCCGGTCCTTCGTGAATCTGATTTCCTCAATTCCGAGGACATGTTTCTTCAGTACCAGCTTCTTGAGATTTCTCATTCCAGCGTGGCCGAGTCTTCGATGCCATAGCCAGCATTCTGAAGCTCGAGCCATGAGGCATGTAGCAACTTGAGGACCTTCAGAGAAATCTACAATATATAGATCACCTTTCCTAACTCCACTGAAGACAATGGAGTTATCGCTAACCATATTCAACGAGATCAAGATCACAGAGCATAGATACAGACATCAAGTTGTATCCAAGTGATTCAACAAGCATGACTTTGTCAATGTGTTGGTCTCGAGAGACAGCCACTCTGCCGAGACCCAATACCTTACTTTTACCTTTATCAGCGAAGGTGATGGTTTTCTTTGAAGAAGGACTCAGTGATGATTCCATAAGAAGGCTTCTGTCACCAGTCATGTGATTTGTACATCCACTGTCCATCACCCATTCAGTCTTTCCCTGCAAGGGAATTAGTATCTCATACAGCAAGTTATGAGCCAGTCTAAGTTTGAGGATTTTATGGTTCCTCAGAATTAATTCCTCAGGATGTTCCTCAGGATTGATTCAATGAAACCAAACAATATAAATATCCTTCAACTGACTCAAATGATGTTGTCCTGGGCATATGATCTGCAGAATTTGTAATTGCCTCAGGACAAGTTCCTGCAAGGATGATTAGTTCTTAACCACCCACATCTTAATGGGTGGTCTTGAGGCACATGAGGACTGATGAGGGTGATGAGACCTAATGGGGTGTGAGATGGTGGCATCAGGATAAGCAAATGAATAAGCATTCTTATGAGGAGCTTCCCTGTGAACAAAATGGTTAGCAGATACATGATTATAATCATTTCCTTTTGAGGTATCGTCCTCAGATGATATCCTCAGCTCATTTGCATCTGCATTTACAGGAAGGTTAGTGATGAGGTCCTTCTGAACCCAGATCTTCTTGACTGGAGGACCGTTCCTGCAGTTAGTTCCGATGTATCTGGCAAATACCTCACCATTAACATTCTTAAACAGTTTATAGTTTGAGTCAAAAGCCTCAATCATCACATCAGAAGAAACAGCATCATAACCAGATAAAGTATAGGGATCAGGAGGAGGCATCTTTGCCCGAACCCAAGTGGTCTCTGGATATTGTTCAGGTTTCCAGTAAGACCCATCAGGGTTGAGTTTCCGAGTGAATGCGACACCTTTTTTTCTCGGATTCCTGTTGAGGATCTGTTTCTTGAGGATGTCACAAAGGGCCTGATGTCCTTTCAGACACTTGAACATGCCGGTTTCCAGTAGACTCTTCAACCTAGCATTTTCTTCAGAAATGTCTATGGTATCCTCAGATGAGGGGTTAGATACAATAGAAGCAATAGAAATAACAGAGTCTAAAGACATTGAGGAACTAGGCACAGAGATGATACGATCATGTTCAATGCATTTTAAACAGGGAGGATTAAATCCTTCTTGTGGCATGATGATCTGTTGGGAGAGGAGTGAATCATTTTCTTTCCTCAGATCGTCATGAGACATCCTTACGCGATCAAGTTCTTGTTTCCTCATGAGGAACTCATGAGCCAGCTTTTCATGATCGGTAAGGAGTGCCTCATGACGATTGAACAAGTCATCAAACTTTGACTGAAGAATTTTTGATTCATCAGTCAACTTTTGAGTCTTCGTCATTTCCTCAACCAACATATCATCACTCTTGTTTAGTGAGATCTGAATCTTTTCAAGTGCACGTTGTTGCTTAGATGCAAGTTTAGCATAGTTTTCATCAGGTTCTTCATCAGAGGGATCATCTGATGATGAGTATGAAGATACCTTGGAGGACTTGGCCATGAAGCAGAAGGAAGGGGTTGTGTCTTCAGCTTCATCATCAACATGTGATAGACCAGATTCCTCAGTGCTGAAGATTGACTTTGAGACAAGTGTCGTGGCAAGAGCCAGACCGGCCACACCCTCAGATTCTTCTTCCTCAGCATCAGGGTTGGAACCAGATTCTTCTGAGTCCAATTCTTTTCCGAGATATGCGCGAGCCTTACGTGAACTGCTATTCCTGTATCCAGCAGACTTTGAGGATCTTGAGGATTTCTTCTTAGTCTTTTCATCAGAACTTTCATCTTTCCCTTTCTTCTTCTTCTTCAGTCTAGCTTCCTTTTCCCATAAAGGACACTCAGCGATGTAATGCCAAGGTTTCTTGCACTTGTGGCAGACTCTCTTTCTTGCTTCGATAGAGTCATCATCTTTGTTTTTTTTGAGGACGATCTTGAGGAATTTCTGAAGCGATTCTTCTTCGTGAATCTTTGGAACTTTCTGGTGAGGAGAGCGAGTTCACGACTGAGAGTTTCAGGATCATCAGTATCAGCCTCAGACTCTTCATCAGAGGACACTCTTCGTGCTCTAGCTTTTAGCGCGCGGACCTTAGGCGTGGAGCTGTATAAATCTCGTTTTTCAGAGAGCTTCAGTTCATGAGCATTGAGGCGCTCGAGAATGTCCGCTGGATCCAGAGTCTTGAAGTCAGGCCTTTCTTGAATCATCAGCGATAGGAAATCAAATGAGTCATCCAGTGACCTCAGTAGTTTCTTCACAACTTCATGATCTGTGATATCAGCGGCACCTAGTGCTTGAAGTTCATTGGATATGTCAGTGAGTCTATCAAAGGTTTGTTGCACGTGCTCATTGTCCAGCCTCTTGAACCTGTTGAAGAGACTGCGGAGTGTATCAACCCGTGAGTCTCGTTGAGCAGAGACTCCTTCATTGACTTTAGACAGTCTTGTCCATATCTTCTTTGCAGTATCCAGACCACTGATGCGGTTGAACTGAGCCTTGTTGAGATGACCACCAATGATGCTTCGAGCTTTTGCATCAAGCTGCCAGTTCTTCTTGACAACTTCAGGAGCAATCATCAGATTTGCTTCAGGAATGCCTTGATCAACAATATCCCACAGATCCTTGTCAATGGCTTCAAGATGCATCCTCATCTTGTTCTTCCAGTATGGGTAGTCTTGTCCCGTCGAAGATGGGGCAGTTTGAGGCAACGCTCATTGTACCTGAGGTCGACATAACTAAAACTCCAGGTGGTTAAACCGAATCACACAGAACAAGGGAGTACCTTGCTCTGATACCAATTGAAAGTGCAATATATCGACCAGAGGGGGGTGAATGGGAGATTTTCAACTTTACTACCAGATTTTGATTTTCTTCAGGACTGAAGCAATCATGAGGCTGAAGAAGTAACCAAAATCATGAAGAAATAAAACTTCACATAATGTAATCATTAGGGCACCTCATCATAACGCAACAGAAATAAATCAATTCAGATAAGCAGAAGTGCTTCAGATGCATAGTATGAAGACAAAGAGCATAGGGAGAGCTGAGGCATAAGAACTCAACATAGAAAATACTGAAGCTTAAGAGGTTGAAGAGATAGCACCAGAGATTGAAGACATTGATTTGGTAGACCAGTTCAAGTTGCTGTGACAACTCTACGTCTGGTTGGAGAGGCTGAGATTCAACTCAGAAGACACAGTCTTCACCTTGTTCTCCTTGAACTAGAGTCCTCAGACTCCGTCCAATAACTCAGGTGAGTCTTCAAGATAGACTCCCGAAACCTTCACAGACTCAGTCACTCCGGGAAGTCAAAATTTCATCTTGACTTCCTCAGACTGAAGACTTCTACACCGGCTGGAAGATCACAGTCTTCAAGAGTAAAAAGCTTCGGATCACTCGAACCGACTTCCTCAAAAATGCTCAACTACTCAGGCTGGTGGTTTTCCTCACATAGGTTCTTCAGTTTCCTCAGAGGTGGGTTGCTCTCAAATGACAAGTGTCAGTTTTTCTCTCGGAGCAGCCAACCCACAAATGGGGCTGGGGGTGGCTATTTATAGCCGCGAAGCAACCCGAGGTGAAAGGACATAAATGCCCATGCATGCAATTACTCTCATGCCCTCGGAAATGACCGTTGCTAGACAAGTTCTAGCCTCTCACCACGTAACACGTGGCACGATCAAAGTATTCTCTCTCCAGACTCCTCAACCGAAGTTAGTTACCTCAGTGTCCTGAAGAACAACGTCTCAGACACATGAGGACTGAACTTCTACTGCAGGAGGTAACTCTCTCTTCAGGAGAACTGCACTCGCAGTCTCCAGACTCCTCAACCAAAGACAGATTCCTCAGTGTCCTGAAGAACAAGGTCTCAGACACCCGAGGAACTGAACTTCTACTGCAGGAGATTTCCTCAGGGTTTTTCTTCAGGATTCCTAGCTGAGCACTTCCTCAGACCTTCGGAACTCGTTTTCTTCAACCCCTCCAACAATGCGGTGATTTCCTATGACTCAAGAAGTATAAAAAGTCTTAGCGAACACTACGCTTCAACTTCGTCTTCAGCACGAACGTCCTCAGGATCGTCCTCAGCTTCAGCTTCAACCGAACGCTTCAGGATCCTGATTCCTCAGGATTTCGCGCAACTTCATTCTTCAGGAAACGTACCGATTTCCCCAATGTTCCTCAACATTTTGGGGGGTCGACATTGGTGGTTAAACACCTCATCAGGGACTGTTCTCCTGTGTATACTCACAAACACATCAGTCTCTTAACCGTTTTGTCATCAAACTCCAAAACCTCAAGGGGAGGGCACTTGATGCACTTACACTATGCTCCCTAAGTTTGAAGATCCCACTGACGAGGGGGTGACCCCACGACTCCTGCGTATGAGGATACCCGGTGCGTATGAAGACTAGGGGCCCGCTGGGAAGCCTGGACAGGCCCACGATTGGCCCAACCAAGCACCGACGTAGGAGTCCGCGACTGATATGGAAGGCACGACTTGGCGTACAAGGCAATACTAGAACTAGGAAACTATCTTTGTAGTCTAGTATGGAATCCCCGAGACCTAGCCTAGTATATAAAGGCTGGGAGGGGGACGTCTATATCAAGACAATACACATCTACTCTTCTGGTCTTTCGAGAACTCGCCTTGGCCTCCCCTGTAATCGCCCCCTCACGCAATAATATCGAGCAGGAAGTGCTTCTCCTGTTAGCCGACGAGTATCGTCCAACCTGTTCTTTCTCTATGACTAACCCAGGGTCCCTGACCATGGGATTTGCCGGGGCTGATCCCCGTCAATTGGCGCCGTCTGTGGGAACTTCACAGGTTGGAATCGCGATCTCGGTGGCCTCATCACCAGCAATCATCAAAGCAGCAACTCCAATAGCACTCATCGAATCCACGACTCGAGCAGACTCTGATCTGTTCGGGTCCCTCGGCTTCATGGCTCACCTTCCAGCCTTTCGGCCGGCCTTCGCTGATCTGCGCACCAGTGTCAACCTGATCTTTGGAGCATACCAGATCTACATCAACCACTGGGGAGCCCTCCGCCTCACGGATAGCATTCGAGCACCCGCAGCAACAGATCCTAACCATCGATCGAAGCAGCACCCGCCCGCGTGGCGACTCCGCGAGTCAGCCACGCCTCCCAACCCGACTATTCGAGTGGTCCATGGAAGAAGCGCAACATGCGCGCAAGCAAGACGACGGCCAAGACACTGTCCCAAGTGTTCATGGAAGACGTTCGCGAGCCAACCACAGATAACAAAAGCCAAGACGACGACCCGAGCAGTCGCCGAGACAGTTGCTCGAACAGCAAAAACAGTGATCTCGACAACACCGGCCAGGTCGCCGTCACACTTGGAGAACCAGGAACCATACCAAAGAAAGTATACAAAGTAATGGAGCATAGCAATCACAGGAACGACGAGTCAGAAAGCAGCAAGCACCATACCCCAGGCATGGCGACAGAGGACCATCACGTAGAAAAAATCTACCTGTCCAAAGAAGCAATCGCCAGAGTAAGAGACGCATTAAAACGCGGCAAACTACTCCCGGAGAACACAACACGAGACGAGCTCAGAGCACACAACAAGTTGGCGAGTGACGTCACCAAGAAAACAAGACAGCAACGCTTAGACTTAGAGAAGCAAGGAAAAACCGCCATCAACACAAGGACCAACCACAAGCCATGTCCCAGAAGCGACTCCTCCGACTACGACTCCCCTGTCCGAGCCAGATCCAGATTCAGCAATCTGAAATGCACGGACAAGAAAAAGGTAGCCCGCAAGCTAGATGATGACTTCAAGCTAGAAGAGGAGGACGACGAGGAAGAACAACTCACGCCAGCTGAAGCCATTATAACTGCCCAAGAATATCTATCACGTGCTCGGAAGGGCAAGAAGGGCAGTTTAGACCGCAACACGACGATGGCACTCCAAATAATGAAAGACGCCATCACCGCCGCAGCCCCTAAAAAAGCAGGCGCAAGACGAGTCCCCCGCGAGCAGACTCTGGACAGGGACCCCAGTTCACCCGACGACGACGACAGCAGCGACGACTGGCGCAAGCGCTCAAACAAAAACAAAAACCATGACAGGGACGGCAACGGCAACAGACGCAACAGCAATCGACGAGACGCATGCGACGACATAACACAGAACAGGGTCAACCGCGGAAGACGAAGGAGAGCATCCCGCGAAGAATACTCAAACGAGCAAGCTTCCGACGAGGACATAGAACCATGCGGAGCTCTGTGCTTCACGCGATCCATACGAGAAACACAGATGCCGAAAGGTTTCAAGCTAAACTCCGCAACACACAAGTACGATGGGTTGGAAGAGCCAGAAGCATGGCTCGACGACTACCTAACAGCTGTCAAATTCCAGTGCCGAACCAATATCACAGCAATGCAGTACGTACAACTCATGCTCGAGAGCTCGACACGACACTGGCTGAAGAACATACCACGAGGATCAATCAGTTACTGGAAGCAATTCCGCAGCGCATTCATCGAGAACTTCAAGTCCACCTACAAACGACCGGCATCACTCAAGGAGCTAAGGTCCTGCAAGCAAGGATCCAGAAAATCCCTGCGAGCATACATCCAACGATGGACCATACTCAAAAACTCAGCCGAGGGCATATCAGACGAAAGCGCAATCGATGCTTTCAGGAGGGGTCTACAACGCATCGACTTCAAGGAGCAACTCGGGAAGATGAAGGTCCGGACACTCGCACGACTACTGGAGCAAGCCAACAACTGGGCAGACGGAGAAGACTCCGTACAGAACGAATCAGAGATCCAGACAACACTCTCAGAACATGACTACGACTAACACACCAGCGACAGAGGATTCGACAGAAGAAGAAAATGCCCGAGGCTTAACTTCTATGACGATAGAGGACCCGATATGGTCGCGGCCGGCTTCCCGGACGAAAAAGAAGGCAGACACCGCGACGACAGAAGAATGCAGCACAGCGACAACCAAGAAGAAGCACCCCAAGTTCAGAAACGGGATTGGAGGACAAGGCAGTCGCGAGATGACGCCCGAGCATATCGCTCGGCCAAAGAACAGCTCGACGGACCGTGTACACTACACGGGTTCAGAAACGAGCGCGAAGAGATCAGATCAAGACACACTCTCAGAAACTGCAGACGCTTCATCGAGCTCTCAGAAGAAAAAAGGCGATCTACAACAACAACAGCGCAGCCTCTCGCAAGCGTAGCAGTCGGGACCATCGCTCACAACGCACCACCAGCCCCCGCAATATCAGCAAGGCAAGTATAAGCAATCCAAGGACGAAGCATGACACCCAAGGAAGAAGAAAGGTACCCAGAGGCTCATGGCCGGATCTACATGATACAAGAAGGAAGACCGTCAAAAAGGCAGCAGAAGCAGATCACCAGACAAGTTTTCCTCGCAGTCTCCTCGCACCCCGCAGTCCCAGAATACTTACGTGGGTCTGAGACTGAAATCGCCTTCTCCCGACAAGACCACACGCCAGCCATCCCGCGCCCAGGACACGCCGCGTTAGTACTCGAAGCAATAATCGGAAGCTACGACATGTCACGAGTCTTCATGGACGGCGGCAGTGGAATCAACATCATATTCACCAGAACCCTGGAAGAAATGCTCATCCAAAACTCGGCGCTAAAAACTTCAGGCACAACGTTCCATGGAATCGTGCCAGGGAAAGCAGTCTACCCCTTCGGAAAAATAAGTCTCGAGGTGGTTTTTGGCAGCACGAATAACTTCCGCAAAGAGACATTGGATTTCGAAGTGGTTAACTGGAAATCACAGTACCACGCCATCCTAGGACGCCCAGCCTTCGCGCGTTTCATGGCAGTTCCACACTACGCCTACGTCAAGCTGAAAATGCCAGGTCCGCGAGGAGTGATCACAATCAGCGGCAGCTTCGTCAGATCCGACCGCTGCGACAAAGAGTTCCAAAAAATATCAGAAACCTTCGGAGCACACCAAGTCAGCAGAGCCACAGCATCAGAAGAAGAGGCCCTACCATAGAAACAAAGGGAGTAACCAGAGGACACGCAAGGTTTCGCACATCAAGAACCCGTGCCAATCCACCGCACCAATTTACAATTCTTAGGGCTACCAAGCCATCGATCCAAATAAAAGGGTTGTCTCCAAACAGCCCCCCCCCCTCGTGTAAGAAACAAAAGGAAGAATATTGAAAATATTTTTCCAAAACTTTTTTGGCACTCGGGGGCTCGCCGCAGCAGCCACCCCCCGAGGCGTTCTTCGCTCACGCGACTTAAAAAATTGGCATTCGGGGGCTCGCCGCAACAGCCACCCCCCGAGGCGTTCTTCGCTCACGCGACTTTAAAATTGGCACTCGGGGGCTCGCCGCAGCAGCCACCCCCCGAGGCGTTCTTCGCTCACGCGACTTTAAAAATTGGCACTCGGGGGCTCGCCGCAGCAGCCACCCGCCGAGGCGTTCTTCGCTCACGCGACTTTAAAAATTGGCACTCGGGGGCTCGCCGCAGCAGCCACCCCTCGAGGCGTTCTTCGTTCACGCGGCCTTATAAATTTGCACTCGGGGGCTCGCCGCAGCAGCCAACCCCCGAGGCGTTCTTCTCTCACGCGACCTTATAAATTGGAACTCGGGGGCTCGCCGCAGCAGCCACCCCCCGAGGCATTCTTCGCTCACGCGACCTTATAAATTGGAACTCGGGGGCTCGCCGCAGCAGCCACCCCCCGAGGCGTTCTTCGCTCACGCGACCAAAAAAATTGGCACTCAGGGGCTCGTCGTAGCAGCCGCCCCCTGACGCGTTCTTCGCTCACGCGACTTAAAAAATTGGCACTCGGGGGCTCGCCGCAGCAGCCACCCCCCGAGGCGTTCTTCGCTCACGCAACTTAAAAAATTGGCACTCATGGGCTCGCCGCAGCAGCCACCCCCCGAGGCATTCTTCGCTTACGCGACTTAAAAAATTGGCACTCGGGGGCTCGCCGCAGCAGCCACCCCCAAGGCGTTCTTCGCTCACGCGACTTATAAATTGGCACACGGGGGCTCACAGCAGCAGCCACCCCCCGAGGCTTTTTTCTCCTACACGACCTAAAAATCAGCAGCCTCCCACCAAAGGAGCTCCTCACCAAAGACTTAGAAACCGGCAAGACTAACCCGTACCACACGGGATTCATTCACAACGGACAAGCAAAGTAAAACAAAAGGGAACAGCAGCTCATGTTGTCCATCAGGGGAACTAGCGCCAAGCAAAGCCTAATCTACAGGCTCTGTTTTTACTTTACATAGAGCGCCCAGCCGACGATCGTTATCCTCGACCACCCACTTCACAACTTGGTTTGTAGGCTTGTCCGCCACGGTGTAATGGTCGTCCATCGGCTGAGCTCGACCACCAAGAGGACCTTGAGCCGCCAGCATAATGTCCACCCCCGGCCAATGATTATGGACAAAGGCAAAAGCACAACGAACCCCTGCATATATCTGGTGATTAACTACACGCCGAAGATCCGCAGGCTGAGAGAACACCCGACAAAAGCCTTTCAAGAGAAGACGGGACAGGATCCAAATGATAAAACTCAGCAAAGATCCTGCCAAACACTCCGCAACAGTACTCAAGAGCCCGCGGTACCCTCTCAACCCGCATCCGCAGAATGGCGAACACCCGAGCACGCGCCCTATCCATCCAGAAAGGATTTCTCGCCTGCACAACCGGGTCCTCCAGCCGCAACAGCTCCGATTGCACTACTTCCTCTTCCTCGCGAGAACACCCAGCAAGCACTTCGCAATGAAGAGCAAAAGATCAGCCGCAAGCATAAGGAAAAGAACTCGACCAGTCGAACAATCAAAGAGAAACAAGGTCACCCTTCAGAAGATCAGACAACTTTATCATCCAAGCCGCCAAGCTATCCAAGACGGCTTCAGCATGTTCACATTTCGAGCGATGGACCGCAACAGCACCTATCAGGCGAACGATCTCACGCTCGGCCTCTTTCAGCCTCAAGCAAACAAACTCGTAGGCACCCTCGCGAGCATCCTCCTTCAGCAAATTCCAAGCCCGAGAAACGCCCGGGATGGCCTACCGCAAAGAGAAACAAGTCAAAGGAAACGAGACAACAAGCAGCACAAAAAAGCAAAGCAGATCCATGAATTAAAAAAGATCCACCGTCCCGCAGGAGGCACATTACAGCTGAAGTTTTCAAAACAAAAACAAGTCCACCCTACTCCTCGGCTGAAGATTGTTTGCAGCCTCCACGACCAGCTGCAGCTGGCGGGCCAGCCGAGTGGCTCAAGCACTCTGCTCATCCTTATAATCAGGCAAACTATCCACCATGGAATCATCAATGGGAACACCATGCCCCAGAAGAACAACAATAGACGTGGAAAGCCCACTCACCACGTTCTCACGAACCAAGCCCTCCAACTGATTACCATCAGGACCGAAGGCAGCAACCAGAGAATCAAGACCCTCAGGACGTTTCTCCTTATCTGGGAACATATGCTCATGAAGAAGCTTCAGGAGAGTTGAAGCCCGAGAACAGACATCCCCAACAGCTACAGCAGCGCCCGAGACAGCATCTACAGAGCCATGGAGAGCGCCTGACCCTGCAGCAGCTACCTCCATCGCCCCAATACCCGCATAACCTGGAAGAAGGAAAAAAGACTAAATACCCAGCAATTTGAGCCAAACAAACCCCAGTAAACGGAAGACAGGAAGAGTCCACAAACCAGTCAAAGAGCCCGCCAAGTCCTGCAGGCGCTCACACTCAGCCTTCTTGACCTGGAGAAACTGCTTCTCCACCTGCCGCAACTGCTCGAGCTCGACATGCTGCGCCTGCAGGTCCTTTTCTTTGGACTCCAGAGCGGCCCGAAGCTCAGCAAGCTCCTTCTTTTCAGCCTCTGCCCGCTTGTCAGCACCTTTCTTGCGGCCTGTGGAATGGACACCAATCAGACAAAACGAACTAGCAAAAGAAACAAAGACCAAGAATCAAGATCTCACGTCTCATAGCGGTCAAGCTCCCCTGGACCGAGTCATGAGCACGTCGCCACCGATCAGTCTCAGTCAGCACACGTTCGCACATCCGGAACAAAGGCTGAATTCAAGTAAAAGCACCAGTCAAAGCCTAGGAAAGAAACAAATCAAGCTCAAGACTACAACCAATCACAAATGATTGCTTGCAGCCTCAGGGGCTACTCCCATTGGGAGCACTGCCGTGCTCCCAATATTCATAAGATCGACAAAAGGAAACCCAAGCTAAAGACTACAACCAATCACAAGTGATTTCTTGCAGCCTTGGGGGCTACTACAACAAAGCTCAGAAGGACAAAGAAATCACATACCTGCTCCGCCATGCGATCAAAGAACTTCGCCTTATCTTCAGCAGAAAGGTCCCGCCTCTCCAAGAAGTGCTCCTCAGGGATCACTAGTTTAACATCCGGAGGTAAGTCCCCTCCAGGAGCCGCAGCAGCCACAGCAGATCCCCCAGACGGAGCAGTCGCAGAAGTTCCCTCCGTGCCTACAGTCATAGGGGTCGTCCCCGCACCTGAAGCCACAAGAGTAGCAGAACCAGCCAGCCGATCAGGCACCACACCAGAATCAGTCGAAGGAGCACCAACAGCAGCGGCACTCGCAGAAGAAGCAGCCGGAGCAGGAGCAGTCCTACAAACAACATATCTTCAGAACACAAGTCAAGGCAATGAACACCAGAACGACAAAGTGGAAAGTTATACTAACCCAGCAGGCGCGGCGCCCGGACACAGCAATATCCCAAACTTGCGTTTTTTTCGGGGCAGCTGAAGGAGGACACGGCATAGCAGGTTGCACGACCGTTGGAAAATCATCACCATCACCCGCCACATCACGACTGATGGGGATCAACCCCGGCAAATCCCATGGTCAGGGACCCTGGGTTAGTCATGAGAGGCACATGTTGGACGATAGCTCGTCGGCTAACAGGAGGAGACGTTCCTGCTCGATATTATTGCTTGGAGATGCGATTACAGGAAGGCCAAGGCTAGTGCGCACAAGGCTAGGGTTACAGATTGTGTATTGGTTGATCTCGACGTCTCCCCTCCTAGCCCTTATATATTAGGCTAGGTCTCGGGGAACCCGTCTTGGATTATAGATGAGGTTTCCGAACCCTAATCTTGTACCACACGGCAGGTTTGCACCTTCCTTTACGAGTCGCGGACTCCTACGTCAGTGCCACTAGTGGGCCAAGGCTGGGCCCGGGCGGCATCTTTGTGGGCCTTCTATCTTCGGGTACACCGGGTAGGCCCATCCATAGGAGTCGTGGGGTCACCCCCTCGTCAGTTGCCCCCGAGTCCCTAGGGGACTCGAAGAGTCGCGCAGGGACTCGAGTTTATTCTTGCGTCGTTTCGATGTATGCACGGTTCAACCGCGGGTCGCTGGCAGTCTAGGGCCATGACAAAACCTGTTTCTAGGGAATGCTAAGATGAAAGGGCCCAAGGAGTCGACTGGTCGAGCCTTGGTGAATTGCGCTAGTGGCAAATACCGCAGTAGCCCAATCAAACTCTCGTCCCTCGACATGAGCTTGGAACACTGGTGTCAAGCAAAAGTCATGTCGCTGCAGGTCTTACAGTGATCAATTGCCTCTAGTAAAGTTCGTAGCCTAGGCGCGTTCGCCCGGCTTTTTCTATCATGCAAGCGCATGGAAAAAATTGGGAGTGAAATCGCTCTGCGGCAAGTCCCAGCCCGGCCGATCTGCGCAGTGGGGTCTTCCCTACACGCTAAGCTTGCGTGGCATCTGGGCACAGTGTATCGTGTTCCAGGAATATGTATTTTTTATCGAGGCACGGAGCCTAGTTAGTAATCCACCCACTTGGAATAAACAATCAAGTGAGTTGTTTTAGCGGTCACTCACGGAGCTTTGTCGAGCGCTCGGGCGAGGAGTAATGTAGAGGAGTACTTGCTCGGGAGGTCTTCGAGTACTCGGGTACTCAGAGTTCTGCGAGTAATCACTCGAGTATCGTCTTCGCTCTCGGGGTGAGGGAGCACCCGATACTCTGGGACCGAACGATCTGGCACTCGAGTAATGTAGAGGAGTACTTGCTCGCATTCTTCTTCCTTCTGCATTTGCTGCCATTGTTTCTGAGCATGGCATGTATGGCCTGCTTCTTCGTCTTCAGGGGTGCTCTCGGCCTCTTTCTTATGTTGAGTTGGAGACCGACAGTTCCCGCTTGATTTTTCTTGGTTTTGGCTGGAAGTCGTTTTCTCGGCGTTTGACCTTGCGTGATGGCGATACTCTTTGTTGTCGTTTTGATGGAGAAAATACTCTCACCATCTGCGCTTTTGACCCGAGCGGCAATCGCATGGATCCGTACTGGCAGGAGACAAGCAGCGATAATTCCGGCAAGTCGGGGAGTCCAACGCCATGTCTTCAACGGCTTCATCCTTCGGTGACTCCTCGGGTGGTGATGCTGTGCCCTCCAGCTCTGGAGAGGGCCTCGACGTCAAGCCACCGATCAAGCAGGCACGCCAGGCGACCTTGTAGAACTGGAGGCAGCGGCGTCATCTTCGCCGGCAGCTCGGGTGGAGCTGGAGAAGAAGCCGGTGGAGCATCGGCTTCGGTGCTCCGCAAATAAGTCGAGCTTCACCTTTTGTTATGTCATTGACGTCATGAGCTGGCTGCTTCGACTCCTCCTTTGTCTGTGATGCTCGTCGCATTAGAGTCAATCACTCCAGCATGGGCACACATGTAAAAGTCGTAATTCCTTGGGTGACTTGTGTTTTAGTCTTGTCGTCTTCTTGTGTCTTTGTAACTAGGTTAGTTCTCCATGTAATGAGGATTATCTTCGAGTAATGAGAGTTTCCTTCTATCCAATGTACTCGAGTCTTGGGCTGTGTTTGAGTCCTTTGCAATGTGACCTGTCTTCGAGTCCTTGTGGTATGAGCTGTTTGCGAATTCTTTTAACGAGAGTTGTCTTCGAGTCCGTCAAGCCCTTGTACTGTGGATTCTATCGGGTGCGCGACAGCGCTCCCGATGGGAGTATCCCCCAAGGCTACGTTCGAGTTGTAGAGTCGAACGTAGGCTGAGATTTGTTTCCTTTGTCTTTCTTCTGTTAAGTGCCATTTTTTATCGGGTGCGCGATAGCGCTCCCGATGGGAGTAGCCCCCGAGTCTTTAGGTGATCGTTGGTGATCAGGTGAACACTAAAGGATTGTCTGTGTCCTGTGCTCCATCCATATTTCTCCAAAGTACTTTGTGTTCCACCTGGTTGTAGCCGTGTCCTCCCTTTGATTCCAAACGGTTTTTCAGTAAGTGGCGCCTATCGGGGGTTTTTGCTTGGACCCTTATTTTTAAGTTACGGGCTGCACAGGAGATGATAGCATTTCTCCGGGGGAGGTGTGCTCGAGTCCCCGGGCATTTGTAGGTAAAGATCACGTGAGCGATGATAGCATCTCTCGGGGGGGGCCTGTACTCGACCCCCCGAGTGCTTTAAGTAAAGATCGCGTGAGCGACGATAGCGTCTCTCGGGGGGAGTCTGTACTCGAGCCCCCGAGTGCTTTAAGTAAAGATCGCGTGAGCGGCGATAGCGTCTCTCGGGTGGAGTCTGTACTCGATCCCCCGAGTGCTTTAAGTAAAGATCGTGTGAGCGACGATAGCGTCTCTCGGGGGGAGTTTGTACTCGAGCCCCCGAGTGCTTTGGTGAAAGATCGCGTGAGTGACGATAGCGTCGCTCGGGGGAGTTTGTACTCGAGCCCCCGAGTGCTTTAGTGAAAGATCGCGTGAGCGACAATAGCGTCGCTCGGGGGGAGTTTGTACTCGAGCCCTCGAGTGCTTTAAGTAAAGATCGCGTGAGCGACGATAGCGTCTCTCGGGGGGAGTTTGTACTCGAGCCCTCGAGTGCTTTGGTGAAAGATCGCGTGAGCGACAATAGCGTCTCTCGGGGGGAGTTTGTACTCGATCCCCCGAGTGCTTTAAGTAAAGATTGCGTGAGCGACGATAGCGTCCCTCGGGGGGAGTCTGTACTCGAGCCCCCGAGTGCTTTAAGTAAAGATCGCGTGAGTGACGATAGCGTCTCTCGAGGGGAGTCTGTACTCGAGCCCCCGAGTGCTTTGGGGTGGTAGCGTTTGGGCAACATCATCTTATTGCGCCGAACGGTTACATGAGTTGCCAGTCGAGCATGACTGGTGGAGATTATGGGTAGAACAGGCGTAGGTTCGCTACGTTCCATGGATTTCCCACGTCCTCGTCAGTCTTCGGGTTCTTCAGTCTATAGGCGCCTCCTCCTATGACTTCTGAAACTATGAAAGGTCCTTCCCATGTGGGGGCAAGCTTGTAGACTTTCTCTTGTATGAGCCGTAGGACAAGGTCGCCTTTGTTGAAGGTTCTGGTGCGCAGGCGGCTGCTTTGGTAGGTGCGCAGCTTTTCCTGGTACCCCTTTGACCTTGCTAGGGTTGTGTCTCTTGCTTCGTCTGCTGTGCCCTTGTCATCTTGCAGTGCTTCTTCTGCTTCCTCTTCTTCGTACCCCGAGATCCGGGGTGCCCCGAATTTGAGGTCATGTGGTAGTACCGCCTCCGCCCCATACACCATGTAGAAAGGTGTGTACTGGGTTGCGGTATTTGGGGTAGTGCGTAGGCTCCATAGTACTGCAGGTAGTTCTTCTACCCAGTTGCCTGCGGCCTGCTCGAGTGGTGCAAGGAGCCGTTTTTTGATTCCTCCGCATACTAGGCCATTTTCTTTTTCCACCTGGCCCTTGGACTACGGGTGCGCGACTGATGCGTAGTTTATTTTGATGCCCAGTTCTTCGCAGAAAATCTGGAATTCTGCTGCTGTGAAGTTCGTACCGTTGTCCGTGATGTTGTTGTGTGGTACCCCGAACCTGAAGATGATTGATTTGATAAAATTCACTGCCGTGAGGGCTGCGGAGCGTGTGATGGGCACTGCTTCGATCCACTTGGTGAACTTGTCGACTGCTACTAGCAGGTGTGTTCTTCCTCCCTTTGATGATTTCTTGAGCGGGCCCACCATGTCGAGTCCCCAGGTGGCGAATGGACATGATAGTGGTATGGTCTTGAGTTCGGAGGCTGGAGCGTGCGGTCTGCTGGCGAATTTTTGACAGGCGATGCAATGCCACACGATGTCTTCTGCGTTTTTCATGGCAGTGGGCCAATAAAACCCTGCTCGGAATGCTTTGGACACGAGCACTCGACTGCTCGCGTGGTGCCCGCAGGTACCCTTGTGGATTTCGAGCAGTAGGGCTTTGCCGTCTTCTTCGTTGATGCACTTTTGGAGTATCTGGGTGATACTGCGCTTGTATAACTGTCTGTTGATCATTGTGAATGCCTTGGATCAACGACTGATGCGCCGAGCTTCTGTTACGTCTTGCGGTAGCGTGCCTTCGGTTAGGAATCGGAGGAATGGTTTCGTCCATGCTGGTCCTTCGAGTGCTGTTGGATCTGTAGATTCGACCGCTTGGTTGTTGTTGCCTTCGGATGGGCTTGTTGATGCCACCTGTGCTGGCTCGGTGGTGTCGTTATTTACAGTTGCCTCGGGTGCTGCTGTTTTTTCTTTGATGGATCTCTGGCTGATGCTTTCGAGGAAGACGCCGGGTGGTACTGGTCCTCGAGTCGAGCCGATGTTTGCGAGTTCGTCAGCTTCTGTGTTGTTTGCTCTGGGGGTATAATTGAGCTCGCAACCGTCGAAACTTCCTTCGAGCGTGTTGTGCAGCTTCTGATAGGCTGCCATGTTGTCGGCTACTGCATCGCAGTCTTTCATCGTTTGTTGGACGACGAGGTTGGAGTCTCCATGGATTACGAGGCGAGTGGCACCGCATGTTTTGGCCATGCGCATGCCATGGAGTAGTGCCTCGTATTCGGCTTCGTTGTTGGAGGCGTGGCTGAAGTTGATCTGGAGGACTTATCTGAGCTTCGTTCCTTTGGGGGAGATCAAAACAACTCCTGCTCCGGCTCCTTGTTGTCTTTTGGACCCATCGAAGAACATTGTCCATGAGTTCGACAGGTCCGGGGGGCTGGTGTTTGGACCTCCGTCCACTCGACTAGAAGACTTGGGCCCTGATTGCTGTTGGGTGCTTGAACTGCAGGTCCCGCGGGCTGAGCTCAATGTTCCACTCGGCGACTCTCCCTGTCGCACCGGGGTTGTTGAGGATGTCCGCGAGTGGTGCACTGCTCACGATTGTGATAGGGTGTTCGTTGAAGTAGTGCGACACCTTTCTTGAGGTCATGATGATGGCCAGTAGTAGCTTCTTGTAGTGCGGGTACCGCTGCTGGGATTTTGTCAAGAGCATGCTGAGGTAGTAGATCGGCCTTTGTATGCTCTGGACCTTGCCTTCTTCTGTGCGCTAGACGACGAGTGTTGTGCTTACCACGCTGTTGCGTGCTGCCACGTAGAGGTACAACTTTTCTCGTTCTTTGGGTACCGCCAAGATCGGTGGGGTCGACGGTGTCTTCTTCAGGTCCGCGAATGCTTTGCGGGATTCTTCGGTCCACTCGAATTTCTCCCCTTTTTTGAGCAGCTGGTAGAATGGCAGTGTGCGCTCTCCCAATCTGCTGATGAAACGACTCAAGGCTGCGAGTCTTCCGGTGAGCTGTTGCACGCCTTTGATGTCGGTTGGCTCCTGCATCCTGGCAATTGCTTGAACTTTCTCGGGGTTCGCTTCGATTCTTCGAGCGGAGACCATGTACCCGAGAAACTTCCCGGCTGGGACGCCAAATGCGCACTTCTTTGGGTTGAGCTTGATTTTGTACTTGTTGAGTGTTGCGAAGGTCACGCGCAGGTCGTCGAGTAGCGTGTTTGCACTGTAAGTTTTGATGACGATGTCGTCCACGTAGACTTGCACGTTTCTTCCGATTTGCTCTTTCAAGAAGGCTTGCAACATCCGCTGGTATGTGGCACCGGCGTTCTTGAGTCCGAAGGGCATTATCCTGTAGCAAAATACGCCGTAAGGGGTGATGAATGATGTATTCTCTTCGTCTTCTTCCTTCATCCTGATCTGATTGTATCCTGAGTAGGCGTCGAGGAACGATAGTAGATCGCATCCTGCTGTCGAGTCGATTATCTGATCGATTCTTGGCAGGGGAAAGTGATCCTTTGGGCAGTATTTGTTGACTGGCCCGTAATCGACGCACATCCGCAGCACGTCTGTGTCTTTCTTGGGGACCAGCACAGGGTTGGCGATCCAAGTGGCTTTCTTTGTCTCTCGGATGAATTGAGCATCGAGTAATCGGTTGACATCCTCCCCGATTGCTCTGCGTTTGGGTTCTGAGAATCTTCGTAGTGCCTGCTTCACTGGCCTGGTGTTTGGCTTGATGCGCAGCGCGTGTTCCGCGAACTCGCGCGGTATTCCTGACATGTCGGCTGGACACCAGGCAAAGATTTCCCATTGTTCACGGAGGAAAGCGGTGAGGGCAGTCGCTTGCTCTTGCGGGAGGTGGGCGTACACGCGGACTGTTTTTTCTGGGTCCGTCGGGTGTACTTGGTGGGTGATCGTGTCGCTGTCGATGCTGAAGTCTCGCCCATACTCTTTTGACTCGCTTCGACTTGCTAGCAGAAAGATACTTTTGTCTGTCACCATGGTTATTTCTGTGAGTTCTTGCTCGGCTCCAAAGGTGTCGGAAACTTTGTGGAAATCGCGATCACATTGGTCTGATTTTGTGAAGCTCCTGTTGACTGTAATGACGCCCGCTGATCCTGGCATCTTGAGTTTGAGGTAGGCGTAGTGCGGGACCGCCATGAATTGCGCGAATGTTGGACGTCCCAGTATGGCGTGGTACTGCGACTGCCAATCGAGTACTTTGAACTCGAGGGTGTGTCTTGCAAAATTGCGTCTGCTGCCAAAGACAACTTCGAGCTCGATTATTCCAAGGGAAGTAGACGCTTCTCCTGGGACTACTCCGTATAGCATAGTGCTTGATTTTTTCCATACTGATCGTGGGATCAGCATCTTGTGTAGAGTGCTGACGAAGATTATGTTCATGCTGCTGCCTCCGTCCATGAAGATTCTATCCATGTCATACCCTCTAATTTGAGCATCGAGTACCAGGGGCGCGTGCCCCGGCCTTGCGACTGCAGGTGGGTGATCGCTCTGGGAGAACGTCATACTAGTTTCTGCGTCGTGTAGCTGGTAGACTTCGACTGTGTTTACGTTCTCGGCTGCTCTGACTTGCAGGGTCTAGGCGTCCTGTTAAGCTTGCGATACTCTGCCTTCTTGGATCCTGTACACCTGTCCGTGAGGCGGGTTGTAGCGTCTTTCGGGACTTGGAGTCGGCGACTGCTCGGTTCGTCGGGTGCGCTTGGCTTCTCGTTGTTTTTCCTTCTTGAGGTTGTCGGCCAGTTCGTTGAACAGGCGGCAGTCTCCCAGAGTGTGACTCGATCTGATGTATCCCCAGACGTCTTCGAAGCATTGGATCGTGCAGGGTCCTTCTAGCTTCTCCCTGACCGTGATTTTGCTGGATCCGGCGTGTCGTCTCCTCCTTGAGATTCGGAAGATCTGCGCGTGATCCGCCAGGTGCTCGTGGACTCACTGGTCGATTTCAATCCCCTCGCTCAGATTCAGGTTCTTTACAAGGTTGGCGAATTCGTCTGGTCTTCGATCTGGGTCGTAATATTCGCTGGTCTGAGTCTCAGAGTCGCTGTCCTGGCGGGCGACAGCTGTCCGCGCGGCGGCGGGTCGTCGAGTGGTCGGCGAGCGCGTAGCTGTAGAGTGCGACTCGTCGAGTGGGGTCTCTTCGTAGAATCCTCGCGCCTGTCTTCTAGGTCGTCGATTTCTTCTTCGTTGGCGATGGTCTTGACGATCGATGATCTCGAGCTCGGAGTCGGCGTCTTGTTGTGCGGCGGGTGCCTGGGTGGCGGTGGGTCGTCGAGTGGTCGGCAGGTCCTCTGCTTCGTGATGTAGTTCGTCGATCGGGATCTCTGCGTAGAACCCTCGCGCCTCTCTTTTGGGTCGTCGATTTCTCCTTCGCTGGCAGTGGACTCGGTTGCCGCCATAGTACTGGTCTTCGCACAGCTGCAGGCCGAGCGATCTCGATGGGGCAGCAGAGATGTTTGTCGTGATCTTGAATTCTTCGGGTGGATTGGATCTGGTTCTTGCTCTTGAGTTGTGGCTTGCTGAAGACAGAACCGCCGAGATCCTGATTCCAACCTGTGTAGTTCCCACAGACGGCGCCAATTGACGGGGATCAACCCCGGCAAATCCCATGGTCAGGGACCCTGGGTTAGTCATGAGAGGCACAGGTTGGACGATAGCTCGCCCGCTAACAGGAGGAGATGTTCATGCTCGATATTATTGCTTGGAGATGCGATTACAGGAAGGCCAAGGCTAGTGCGCACAAGGCTAGGGTTACATATTGTGTATTGGTTGATCTCGACGTCTCCCCTCCTAGCCCTTATATATTAGCCTAGGTCTCGGGGAACCCGTCTTGGATTACAGATGAGGTTTCCTAACCCTAATCTTGTACCACACGGCAGGTTTGCACCTTCCTTTACGAGTCGCGGACTCCTACGTCGGTGCCACTAGTGGTCCAAGGCTGGGCCCGGGCGACATCTTTGTGGGCCTTCTGTCTTTGGGTACACCGGGTAGGCCCATCCATAGGAGTCGCGGGGTCACCCCCTCGTCAACGACCACTAGCACTCAAAGGGCGGGTGCGTTTAACACGGAGAGGACTCGAATCACCAGAGTCATCCGCAACTGACGGTCGACCACCCGCTGACTCGACAACATCAGCACCTGAAGCACCCCCGTCACTCGCAGGCACAGGATTAGCACCAGCCTCACCGGGTTCATCAAGTATATCCGCATCTTCAGGCTGCGGCGGATTGTTCAACAAGGGAGTGTGATCCTACAGATCAGAAAAACATCAGCAATCAACAGAAATGAGTCAAAATTACAGATAGAAAATTCAAGACAAGTACCTGAGGAATAGGCAAATCAGCAGAGTAAGGACGGACGAGGCTCTCTTCCCCAATACTCGTACACTTTGTGACTTGCTGAACCCGGGTCAAAAGGTCACCATCAGAGAAATCCTCGGGTGAACACCTGGTCGAGTCATCGGACCCAGTGTATTGCCACATGGGACGCACCCGATGCTGAAGCGACTGCACCCGTCTCCTGACAAACACGGAGATAAGCTCGCCACCAGTCAATTCATCCTTCAAAGCAGTCATCTTTAGCACCAATGGCTCCACAAGAGACAACTCGCGAGCAGACAAAGGATCTTCCCACGAAGACCGCTTAACCGCCCGCGCAGCAGGATCGAAAGGGGCAAGACCAAATCGCTGACCCTCAACGCACTGGTCCTTCAGATAAAACCAAATCCTCCGCCATGAAAAGACGGAGTCCAGCTTCTCCAGATCAAAATAGGCATCCTTCTCCTTAATGGAAATGACCACGCCCCCAATGGCATATTCAAAATTCGTCCTCTTCACATGGAAGAGACGTTTCTAGAGGCCCCAATGGGGATAGATCCCCAAAAAACCCTCACAAAGCGTGATGAAGCAGGCAATGTGCATAATCCCATTGGGAGTCAAGTCATGCAGTTGCAATTGATAGGCACAAAGCAACCCCCGGAGAAAAGGATGAACGGGAAAAGATCTAAGAGTTTCAGTTTGCATAAAGCTGATTTTGTCCTACTCAAAGAGTATCATAACAGTACTACAAAGCTCATAATATGATTGAATTGGTTTCTCCAAGTCAATCTATTCCCAAAGTTGATTAAACCCGATTGATTAATTAAATATGATGAGATCCGTCAACATTCCCACTTCTAGTTGCTCAAAGTTGTCCGTAACCGGGGACACGGCTAATCATGATCAGTTTGTACACTCTGCAGAGGTTTGTGCACTTTTCCCCACAAGACTCGACCACCACCTTTTTAGTTCGTCACACTGCATGTTGTATGAGAACCGGAAGGTCGAGACATGGTCTTTTAGAAGAGTTTCCCTCACTCTGGCGGTGCCCATCCCACCTACTCATCACTACGTTCGTAGCACCACCTAGTAAGAGTCACTACAACTAATCAACCAAGCCAGAGCCCATAATAACTTGTGGCTGCACACGTAAGCTTCTAGTTATGAAAAATATGATTGATCCCTTTAAGCCTGGGTGGCATTCCGCAGTGATTACTGGCCATCTCCAGGTCACTCAGGCAAATCCACTGGTTCCTCCAGGGTGCCCCCAACCATTCCACCCAGGTGGTTCATTAAGATTTTCTTGGTCATGTTTACTACTTAGTCACTCATACCTCATAATGGATCACTTCCCAATCCACGTCTACTTAGCAAAGCAGTATAATTCTACACGGTGGCGACAATGATATAAGGTTCAGACCTACCTCAATGAACTACTGGGTGTAATAGCATAGCATAATATATAATCCTATCAATGCATAATATTTAAGTTGGACTACAATGCATATAAAAAATATAGGTAATACTGGAGCATGATCAAAAGAGTAACTTGCCTCGATCCTGACGATGAAATATTCTACTCGTAGTCATCTCTCCATCTCGTTACAATATATCTAACGGTAAAAGAGAAACACTTCAACACACAACTCAATCCAAAGTGAAGATCCAAATAAGACACAATTACAACATAAATATTTAGTTATTACTATTAATAAACTTATTACTATGGCATGGATAGGTTGAGACAGGATCAAGTTGGATTCGATGGAAATATGATGGAAATCATATATCCGAGGATTGTAAAATCAATTGGATATGTTGGAGGTTGATTATAAAATCAATTGGATGGAGAGTATGTCAAACTTAGTTGGTTTGTCCATATGCATATTTGAATAGGAAATCAATTATTGGATTGGATTCAAAAAGATCCGATAGAAATCGTGATGATCTTGTTGAGAAGATTGAATTTTTGTAGCCAAATTTATATAAAAAAGAGATATAACTAAATAGTGTATTTATATGATGGAAAGAATGTGACAATTGTCCAAACAGAAAGATTTGATTTTAAGGATCAAATTTGATGAAGAAAATATTCCAAATAAATTATAGAATAAGATGTATATCAAATATACTCAAATTAGAAAAATAAATTTGAGTTAAATTTCGAATTATCAAAAGTGGAATATTACTGGAAAATAATAAACTACATTTTCCAAGGAATCCGGGGATATAAAATTTGTCGAAATCCGACTTACGGGCTAGAAGATGTGAATTTTTGAAGTTTATATATTTTTGCTAAAATGAATTACGGGATTAATAAAAGGATGCCACGTGGCGGGTTCTGATAGGTCCGCACCTATTCATTTTTTTACAAAAAAAAATGATGAACAAAGGGGAGAAAATCTTACCGGAGATCTCGCCGGAATTTTGGAAAAATGTCTCCGGCGTCAACGAACAGCCGAATGGGGTAGAGGATGATTTGGGCTACTCGATGGACAAGGTTATAGCTCCATGTTCGCCTTCGGATAGCCGAGAAGTTCCACCGGAGTAGAGAAGAACGCATGAAGAGCACAATTACACGGACGGCGTGCTCCGGCCTTTCATGGCGACAAAAATCTTCACCGGAAGTGTGGATGCATCTTTACTCCGACGAGAAATTGCGCATGAAGGATAGGGCTTTGGAGAGGGACTTTCTGCATGGGGATGTGTGGTTTAAAGGGGTCCTAGGGGCGGTATTTATAGGGTCATGGGAGGTCCATAGAAGGAGAGTGGTGAGGTTTTGGAATGGAGTTAATGGAATTCATTGAGAAATAATGGACATTAAAAGCAAGGTTTTGGAAATGAATTTAATGGCATTCATGGATAAAATTATGGGCATTAAAAGCGAGGTTTTGGAAATGAATTTAATGGCATTCATGGAGAAAATTATGGACAATTAAAAGCATTAAAACGTGTGTTTGTTTCCATGAATGGATTCCTCATGAACTCTTCCACAATTTTTGTGTAGGTTCTGAAGTGAATCGGTCAAAAGAGTAGATGGGAGGAAAAGAGGAAGAGTTTCAGTTGCCATGGCCATTTGCTTCTGTGTTCACGTACACATGAACGAACGTGAGGAAGAAGACAGCTCGCTCGGGCTATGGGCCTTAGTGCAAAATTTGTCCCAAGATAAAGAAAAAGGAAAGAGAGATAGAGGGAAAAAATTAGATAGATGACCTCAGTCCAATTGACTTAGGAATCCTATTTTGGGTTAAACACTCTCAAATAAAATTGTATAGGCCAAATAAAACATAAAGAGCCTAGGAAAACTATATTTCCCTCTCAGAATAAATTTTAGAAATATATTTTTATGAAAAAAAAACTCATTAACGACATTATTAAATTTTTCCAATACTGTTTTTGGAGAAGTCATATTATCTCCTCTCATTTTATTTCTTAAATTATTGGAAATATTTAAATATCTCTTAAACGTCAATATCCAATAAACTCTAAAATAAGAATTCGAGAATGAGTATGGGACCACAATAAATTTAAGAAAGTCATTTTATTCTCACTCGAAAATATTTAATTGTGGTTCGTACCAAATTTCAAAAGGACAAAAGAAAGAAAATCATTCTTTGAAATTTTGAATAAAGTTCACAACCAAAATTTTCATTATTGGATAAATGATTATCCAATTTTATTAAATGGTTTGTAAAGGTTTAAACAAAAACTCAAGGGAAAAGTTTTCATTTATCCCAAAATCAAAACAATTCAATCAATATTATATTACTTATTAACAATCCAAAATTTGGAAAATTTTGGGATGTTACAACAATACACATCTACTCTCCTGGTCTTGCGAGAACTCGCCTTGGCCTCCCCTGTAATCGCCCCCTCACGCAATAATATCGAGCAGGAAGTGCTTCTCCTGTTAGCCGACGAGTATCGTCCAACCTGTTCTTTCTCTATGACTAACCCAGGGTCCCTGACAATGGGATTTGCCGGGGCTGATCCCCGTCACCCACAATCAATTGAGGTTGTTCATTCTGTATTTGATCTACAATTTTGACTAGGCCGTCCTCATGGGACCCCCTGGTAAGTGGGGTGGAAGGTGTGTACCGCCGTTGTTAGTGACACCCTGTCGATATTATCCCGTCCTCGACCGACCTGTCCGGTTTCCATGCTCTCTACTGCACTCAACGGCGCGGAGATGCGGCGCGTCCATCGCCGATGTTCTCTCCGGATCGGCGATGGCCCTAATCCCTCCCTCTTTCTCGGCTGCATCTCCCCTATCTCGATCGGCGCACCTTTCTTCTCAGTTTGACCGAGGTTTTCTTTTGCAGGCGCAATCATAAGATGATAGAGAGGAGGCGAACACTATCATCAGTGAGGGGAGGCGAGGACCTCCTGGACCCGGCGGCATGTGGTGGCGAACATGCTTCAACCTCACCCCTCTTCTACCACCACTTCTCCCCCACCTCGGTCCTCGATGCAGTTGTAGTAACATCTCACGCAATCCCTTGGATGCTACTATATGAGGTGCACATTGGGGCCACAGTGGGCGGTTCCGCATCGGCTTCATGGCCTGCTTCTAGCGGGAGACCGTGGAGCCTGCGGGCAAGCTGCAAGACCAGCCGCTGGGCCGTCGGCGCCCGAGCTGTCCCGCGTGCCCCCACTAACAGAGATCGACACATGTTGGAGGCTGGGCGTTGCTCCTTTGTGATTGATTCTCACATACAGAAGAATCCTTCTCTGTCTTCATCTAATTGATTTATACATAGCATACAATGTCATGTACTAATTGATTATATGGTCAAGTTCTTCCGTGTGTGACGCTTACTAATCTAATTTTATAAAGATTTCCCAGGTCATGAGTTTGTGCCTTTTACCCGTCTGTTCATATGCTCGCAAGGGCTAAAGAATTTTGTTTCAAGATTTCTTCTGGTTTTTGAGATTTTAATTTGTTGTGAATGGAGGTTGTAGGGAGGAGCTAACCGCCTCAAGTTGTTGCTTCCACGGTTCAGCGAATTGAGAATCTCCAGGGCTACATGCCAGACGCTGATACGTCCCAAACGTATCTATAATTTCTGCTTGCTCCATGCATGTTTTGTGTTACTTTACCATGATTTGCTTGAACTTTCATACACTTTTGAGCATATTTGGACTAATCTATTAACCCAGTGCACCCAGCTGCCAGTTGCTGTTTTCTGCTGTTTTTGTATTTCAGGTTTTCCGACCATTAAAAGTGCTCCATAAGATCCAGAAAAATCAAATAAAAAATCAGCGACCCGGAAGCTTCCGGAATCACCAAGGCAGCGGAGGGGGCCACCACAGGGACTCTAGAAAGGTCCCTGGCGCGGCCCCACCCTAGGCCGCGCCAAGGGGGCTCCTGGTTGCCCTGTGGGTCCCCTCGACACCCCCCCTCCGCCTATATTTAGCCCTCGGGGTGGAAACCCCTAATATCAATCTCTTTTCCGCGAACTCTCCTCTGTACCGCCGCCGCCGCCGTTTCAAGATCGGGGCTGCCTGGAGAAGCTGCCCCGGCACTTTGCCGGGAGGAGGAACCCCCTCCGGGAGACCATCCATAGCCATGGACGCCTCCCGGATGTGCCGTGAGTAGTCCCCCTTGGACCATGGGTCTGTGACCAGTAGCTATGTGATGTACCTCTCCCCTCTTTGTGCTTCCACTTTCGAGACCTCGTGAGCTGCCTCACATGATCGAGGAACTTTTGTAATTTCTGTTGTTGCTATGCTGAGTTTGCTGGGATCTGATGGATTATGAGACTATGTTCAGATTGTGATGAGTAATATATTTGGTTCTTCTATTTTATATTTTGTTCTTGAGTAAATTCTTGCATGTTCTCCGTTGCAGTACTTTTCTTTGGCCAAGTAGTTTGCTTGCAACTCCAAGAGGGAGCATTATGCTTGATTGTGGGTTCAGGCCCCTCATGTCTAGCTTGTGTGACAGAAACATGAGACTAGGGGATGTGCTGTTGCCACCAGGGATAAAACAACGGTGCTTGTACTCGCGGGTGCAAGGATTGTTTACTTTACGCAAAGTTCTTTTAATGCAGTTGTCTGTTGCTTTGAGTTTACACTTTGGATGGGCTTCTCAACTTAATACCAGTGAGATGTTATGGATAGATATCTCAAGGTGGATGATTCGTAGTAGATGCAGTTGGATTTGGGTCTACTTACCTTGGCGTACTGCCCATTGCTTTTGAGCCCTTCCTTTCTTTGCAGCATAGTTAGCATTGCGGTGCCTTCATAATTCTGTCAATTGCCCAGCTGTGATTTGTTTACCTCGCTAGCACTTTTATCGTCTTTTGGGAGAGAGACATCACTGGTGAAAATCACGGGACCCCGGTCCATCTTCACATTATTGTTCACACCCTTAGTTTACTTTCAGTCTTTACTTTCAGTTCCACTTTTATCTCTTGCGTTGATCCTTTGTAAACAGCAAGGCCGGAGGAATTGAAAACTCCTTTGTACTCATTGGGAGCAAAGTTATTTGTATCTATGTGCAGGTCCACGTCAAGCGCCGTGACACCTACTTGTATCTCTTGGAGTCCTACTGGTTCAATACTCAACCATAGCATCTTTGCTAAGGGAAACTTGCTTCTACACTGCATCTCACCTTCCACTTGGGGTAACCAACGAGGAGAGTTGCCACTCTGTATCAAGCTAATTTCTGGACCCGTTTCCGGGGACTCCAGTCTACAAGATAGGGGAGTTGCACACTATCTTTTATCTTTTCTTTTTAGTCTTGTTAGTTTACCTTTCAGTTTTTACTTTTGTGTCCCTTATCAAAAATACCAAAAATACCTGCTGCTACTATGGGTTCCAATGAAAACACCAAGTTGTGTGACTTCACTAGTCACAACAACAGTGACTTTATCTGCACTCCTATTGCTCCACCTGCCACTTCAGCACCTTCTTATGAAATAAAACCTGCTCTACTTAATCTTGTTATGAAAGATCAATTCTCATGTGCTGGAGAGGACGCTGCTTTGCACTTAAACAATTTTATCGAGCTCTGTGATATGCAAAAGTACAAGGAAGTGGATGGAGACATCGTGAAGCTGAAGCTTTTTCCTTTCTCTCTGAGAGGAAGAGCCAAGGAGTGGCTGCAATCCCTACCCAAGAACAGTATCAATTCTTGGAGCAAATGCAAAGATGCTTTTATAGGGAAGTATTATCCCCCTGCTAAAATTATTCAATTGAGGAGTAACATTATGAATTTCAGGAAATTGGATAATGAACACGTTGCCCAGGCATGGGAATGTATGAAGACGCTTGTCAAGAACTGCCCCACACATGGACTGACTACCTGGATGGTTATCCGGACTTTTTATGCAGGCTTGAACTTTACCTCGCGGAACCTGTTAGATTCGGCCGCGGGAGAACTTTTATGTCAACCACACTTGGTGCTGCCACAAAGCTACTTGATGAGATGATGCTGAACTACTCTCACTGGCACGCCGAAAGATCTCCAACTGGTAAGAAGGTAAATTCTGTCGAGGAGATCTCAGCTCTAAATGAAAAGGTTGACCTTATCATGTCTCTACTTACCAAGCAAGCTCCTATTGATCCTCAGGATGTTCCTTTAAATTCTTTGGTTGCTCAAGAGCAAGTAGATGTGAACTTTGTCTCTAGAAACAACTTCAACAATAATTCTTATAGGAGTAATTTTGGTAGCAACAATCCTAGGCCTTTCCCATCCAACAACTATGGGAACGGTAATAGCAACTCCTACAGCCAGAATTATAGGGAAAGAGACCTACCAGCCTATGAGAAACTTATAGAAATAGAAAAAGGCACCAAAAGCTATATGCACACACAGTTTGAACAAAACGAGGCCTTTTCCAGACAGTTAGATGAGCACTCCTCTATCCTGCAAAACATTAGCAAACAACTTGAGAGCCTGAATAGTGACATTTCCAGCCTCCAGACTAGACTCACTGCCATTGAGACCTATGTCTCAAACATGTCTCACACCCAATCTACCTTGATAAACCAGATGGCAGCCAAACCATAAGTCATTCCCAAGGAAGAAGAGAGAGTTAAGAGCCTTCCTACCTACCACACAGTAGCTAGTATCCAAGTAGTTGAGGAAGTCCAAACAGTTAGCACCCATCACACCCCTAGTCCCACAGGACCTATCAATGGTGATGCTACCACCTCAACCATAGATGAAGAAACCTCTATGAACATAGAGGCTTTCAAACAAGTGAGCCTAAATGATATCACTACCTCCTTGATAGATAGTATTCACCTAGACTTTGACAACTGCACTTTACCTAAAGTTATTGGTTTCCTACACAAGATGTCTAGAGCCCCCACACTAGCACACTTAATCTTTCCTTCATAGAGCATATCACCAATGCTCTAATCAAAGTTAGGGAGGAGAAGCTTAGACTAGAAGACTACATACCTAGGAAGCTATAAGATGGTTGGGATCCTATGATAAAAATCAAATTGAATAACTTCTCTTGTTATGCTCTTTGTGATGTTGGAGCAAGTACCTCTGTTATGCCCAAAAGAATGTATGATATGCTTGAATTGAAACCTTTTGATCCCTGTTCTTTTGGTGTTCGTCTTGTTGATTCTTCCGTAAAGAAACCTTTGGGGAAGATCGACGATGTTCTTATCATTGTCAATGACAATTATGTTCCCGTTGATTTCACTATTATGGACATTGAGTGTGAGCCCTCTTGTCCAATTATTTTGGGACGTCCTTTTCTTCGCACAGTTGGTGCTGTTATTGGCATGAAAGAGGGGAATATCAAATTCCAATTCCCTCTCAAGAAAGGGATGGAACATTTCCCTAGGAAAAAGATTAAGTTACCTTTTGAGTCCGTCACACGGGCTAGTTATTTTCTTGAAAAGACTTGATCTATTTGCATTAAGCCTAGCTAATGGCTTTAAAGAAGCGCTGTTGGGAGGCAGCCCGCAACGAATTTAGGTTTTTATTTTTGCTTTTCTTCTTTTTTTAGTGGTCTTGATGATTGTTACTACTGTAGCAACATCTTTGTATCTTTACTTTTCAACCTTTGTGCCTTTTATAACCTCATACGACAAGGGAAGTGAAAGTTGTGACATGCTGTCCAAAAAACAGATTCTGTCCTCGTGACTAGAAAAAACAGGGTAAATCCCAGTTCATCTTTTTGAGCTGAATTTTTTACACAGCGTGCTCTATACAATTACGAAACTTTCGTATGTTCTGAGTTTTTTTATTTGAGTTGCAGAAGTACCCCTAAAAATTCGTTTTTACTTGTTGGACTGTTTTTCACAGATTTTGTCCTGTTTTGCCTTTTCTTCGTTTTGCAAACCTTAAGCTTGCTTTTTCTTTGCAAAAACTTGTTGGAAATCTTGAGAAATAGTAGCTCTTCAAGGTTATCTTTATTTCCAGTAGAGAAAAAATTATTTTATTATGGGTACTAACCTCTCTAATCAGCCTACAATGAGTTATGTATGAAGGGAGTTTTCAAGTGCGCGATGGAAGATGATGAAAGAAGATCTTGGAGTGTCAAACGCTCAAGCTTGGGGATGCCCATGTGCACCCCCAATAAATATTCAAGGAGACTCAAGCGTTTAAGCTTGGGGATGCCCCCGTGCATCCCCTTCTTCATCAACAATTATCAGTTCGTCCCTCGTTGCACTATATTTTTATCACTTCATGCGTTGTGTGCTATGCTTGGACCGTCTCGCTCTTTACTTTTCTAGGTTTGTTTTTGCTTTGTTTGTTGTTCATAACAAGTTAGACCCCAGCTTACTCTTTTGTGTGGGAGAGTTACACGCTCCTCTTGAACTAGAACTCTTCATAGGATTTGCATGCTTATTCTTTTAGCTGTGAGTTGTTCTTTTTCTTTTCTTAGTTGTTGCTCTGTTTAGTTGTAGTGCTTTAGTTTTTCTAGAGCTTTTCTTTTGTTTTAGGTTGAACTTTATATAGGTTGCATGATTTATCTTGTTAGAGATTTTGCCTGTTGCACTGAGTTTTGTGTCTTGACTAGAAGTAGGTAGTTGAAGTTGATGTTCTCTTTGTAGTAGTAACTTGCAATAGTTTTGAGGTATTGACCAGAGTAATGTTTGAACTTTTGGTGTCAAGATCTCGAGCCTATTGGTGATAGATGTCGTATTTTGGGCAATCCGTGTGTTTTTCGAAAACTAAAAACCCATGTTGAGAACTCTAGCTACTAGATGGATCACTAACCTTTGGAGGGTTCGAATGTTAGGGAACACTCACGTACCATGAGTCGAGGATGCGCAAGGATAACCAAACCCCCATACACTCCTCCTCGGGGTACTTGTCTCTTTGTGAACCTCCTGATTAGATTGAGAGTTACCGATAATAAGTGCATGAGTTCTTCGGACTAATGTGAGTATTCGAAAGTTGGCACTTCCACCCACCTATACTTTTTCTAGCCTCTTCGGTACCGTGCATTGCCCTTTCTCACCTTGAGAGTTGGCGCATACTTCGCCAGTGCATCCAAACCCTTGGCACGATACGCTCTGTCATCATAAGCCTCCTTATATCTTTCCTCAAAACAGCCACCATACCTACCTACAAGGCATTTCCATAGCCTTTCCGAGATACATTGCCATGCAACATCCACCTTCTCATGACTTGATCCTCATGTCATACGTGCTACTTGCATGATCGATGAGCCGCATGCTAGTTGGGCCTTGCCCTAATCATTGCTACATGACGCGCTAGTATCATTGCATTTCCCGCTATCCTGGCAGAGGCATACATTTGCATCATGATAGTTATATCTTATTTATGTGAGTACCTTTGTAAAGTGTGAAAGATCTCCTATATCCTTGTAAAATATAGAGTGTTTCCCTAAAGTGAGGAAAAGACCCCAAAGAGGACAAAATCAAAAGGTCCCAAAGAGGACAAATGAGAGTTAAATAGAAAGAGCCATTGAGGCCACCAAAAAAATACAAAAAAGAGAAAAAGAGAAAAAGAAAGATAAAAAGAGAGAAGGGGGCACACTACTATTCCTTTTGAGAAATCCACACTAGTACTTCATCCTCTATCCCTTGTACTCCATAGAGATCATCATCATGCATATAGCTATGTGGGGACCTTCACACTATAGAACTTGGCTTGTATATTCCAATGATGAGCCTCCTCAAACGAGCTCTAGGTCTTCTTGATCAAGCAAGTTAGATGCACCCCCACTAGTTCCCTTGGAGAGCTTTTAGCTCACATGTGCATCCGTTGCATGGCAATCCCTACTCCTTACATCATATATATCGTATGGCCTTCTCTCGCCTATGATTGTCCTCATTGATGTGAGCCTTTCACACCTTTTTGTCTTCATCCTCCACCTTCTTTCTGTTTCGCCTTTTAGGTGTCAACTTTCTTGCTCACGCTCATCCATTGCATGAGTGCTCAAAATATCGAAAGGGAGTGGATCAGTTTGACTTGTACCTGGCTAGTGGTATGGGGACGAGTCAAGATAAGAATCCAAAGGAGACTAAGTGTGAAACTTTAGTAGATAGTTGTTCTCAACAACTTTTTTCTCTCTTTTTCCCAGTTCTCTGCTTGCACGCAAACACCATCTGGAGACATTCGAGTCACGGACAGCGAGAGATCTTGCACCTTTTGTTCTTTTGTTGCTTGTGTCAATGCTAATATAGACTCTTGCTTGTTAAGACTAGAATTGAATTGCATGCTTTGATTGCTTTACTTAAAAGTCCTTATATGGTTGTGTGGCATGTCACCATAGAAATTATGCTTGTTATCATTTACCTACTCGAGGACGAGCAGGAATTAAGCTTGGGGATGTTGATACGTCCCAAACGTATCTATAATTTCTGCTTGCTCCATGCATGTTTTGTGTGACTTTGCCATGATTTTCTTGAACTTTCATACACTTTTGAGCATATTTGGACTAATCTATTAACCCAGTGCACCCAACTGCCAGTTGCTGTTTTCTGCTGTTTTTGTATTTCGGGTTTTCCGGCCATTAAAAGTGCTCCAAAAAATCCGGAAAAACAGATAAAAATCAGCGACCCGGAAGGTTCCGGAATCACTAAGGCAGCGGAGGGGGCCACCACAGGGACTCCAGAAGGGTCCCTGGCGCGGCCCCACACTAGGCCGCGCCAGGGGGCCTCCTGGCTGCCCTGTGGGTCCCCTCGACACCCCCCCCCTCCGCCTATATTTAGCCCTCGGGGTGGAAACCCCTAATATCGATCTCTTTTCCGCGAACTCGCCTCTGTACTACCGCCGCCGCCGTTTCAAGATCGGGGCTGCTTGGAGAAGCTGCCCCGGCAGCCTGCCGGGAGGAGGAACCCCCTCCGGGAGACCATCCATAGCCATGGACGCCTCTTGGATGTACCGTGAGTAGTCCCCCTTGGACCATGGGTCCGTGACCAGTAGCTATGTGATGTACCTCTCCCCTCTTTGTGCTTCCACTTTCGAGACCTCGTGAGCTGCCTCACATGATCGAGGAACTTTTGTAATTTCTGTTGGTGCTATGCTGAGTTTGCTGGGATCTGATGGATTATGAGACTATGTTCAGATTGTGATGAGTAATATATTTGGTTCTTCTATTTTATATTTTGTTCTTGAGTAAATTCTTGCATGTTCTCCATTACAGTATTTTGCTTTGGCCAAGTAGTTTGCTTGCAACTCCAAGAGGGAGCGTTATGCTTGATTGTGGGTTCATCCCCCTGATGTCTAGCTTGAGTGACAGAAACATGAGACTAGGGGATGTGCTGTTGCCACCAGGGATAAAACAATGGTGCTTGTACCCGCGGGTGCAAGGATTGTTTACTTTACGCAAAGTTCTTTTAATGCAGTTGTCTGTTGCTTCGAGTTTACACTTTGGGTGGGATTCGCAACTTAATACCAGCGAGATGTTCTGGATAGATATCTCAAGGTGGATGATTCGTAGTACATGCAGTTGGATTTGGGTGTACTTACCTTGGCGTATTGCCCATTGCTTTTCAGCCCTTCCTTTCTTTGCAGCATAGTTAGCATTGCGGTGCCTTCATAATTCTGTCAATTGCCCAACTGTGATTTGTTTACCTCGCTAGCACTTTTATCGTCTTTTGGGAGAGAGACATCACTAGTGAAAATCACGAGACCCCGGTCCATCTTCACATTATTGTTCACACCCTTAGTTTACTTTTAGTCTTTACTTTCAGATCCACTTTTATCTCTTGCGTTGATCCTTTGTAAACAGCAAGGCCGGAGGAATTGACAACTCCTCTATACTCGTTTGGAGCAGAGTTATTTGTATCTGTGTGCAGGTCCACGTCAAGCGCCGTGACACCTACTTGTATCTCTTGGAGTCCTACTGGTTCGATACTCAATCTTAGCATCTTTGCTAAGGGAAACTTGCTGCTACACTGCATCTCACCTTCCACTTGGGGTAACCAACGAGGAGAGTTTCCACTCTGTATCAGACGCCAGATACCATCTGAAGGCGCCCAACCCATCTCGTTAGGTAAACAAAACCCCACCGTTTCCCCACTGCTTCTCTGGTGTGTGATGTTCTCCCATTACACCTATTCCTTTTGTTGCATTGGAACTATCAGGCACTTTTTGGATGCTATTTTGTGATAGGCCGCTGCTCTGCATTAGAGTGGGGTGTTGGAGCATCTCAAATTGTGTTGCTAGGGACGACTATCCCAACCTCAAGTTGAAGGTCACATCAAAGCCGACTTGTTACTGCAGCTAGTAGAATGGGCAGATTTTCGCCATCGACAAGATACTTGAATCCTGGTTGTGCAGTGTTTTCGAACACCCACTCTAAAAAAATTAGAAGCGAGAAACTGGGGAGTTGCAATGATGACCTACTGCAAAATTCTGGGCTGCATCTGATCGGGGTAATCCAAGTCGCCCCCTTCACTTTGAGTTCTTTCTATATATAAGGCGGAGTCATGTAGCTGCACATATGCAAAGTTTCAGGTATTTGAGTTGTCCTTTCCATGGCTTATTTGTGATCTAATACTACAGCAAAGTCTTTGACATTACCTACATTTGATATAGACTCAAGTTCAAGTTCTTCCCAAATCAATTAACTTATTGATAGCAAGAACAGTAAGTCGGTAATTTGTGTTTTTTGTGGACATCTATAGTTTTTCTCCAGGGGATGACTCCAAAATCTCTATTTCCATCGTACACACACTATTTGAACAACATGTAGGCAGTTTAACAGTGTGATATTGAGTTTGCTAAATCAATGAGCTTAGACATACACCAACGAGTACTGAAGAAAATGAAGGAAGATCATCACTATTTTATTCAGCCTCACTATCCCTTTGAGCGATTGGACCACATACACTTAGTAAAATGGTATTACTATTGAAAATACATTGGTAAACAAGAGATGGAATGGATTTTTGTTACAGATTTTGCTGGGCGTGTGCCCAACCTATCGACTATTGACGTGAAGGGCATGGAGCATTTTAGGGGTAAATTTTGTTTCAAACGCTCTGTTGCAAATGTTTAAGTACACCTTGAGGATACTCAAGGAAGAAAGTTGCTTCTTATATATTTTTTAAGATTGATGAATTAAATGATATTTCCGTTTTCATCTCTACCGCTTCTTCTTACAATTCATGCATATTGGCCATGTTCTAAACTTTTGAATTATGGAGTCCTCTGTATAAAAAAAACATCATAACTTAAGGTCATGCATGCCTATTCATACAATTAGAAGCCATCATAACCAAATCCAAGCTTTATGTTCATATGAAATTTGAGCACTCATTACCCATATAGAGCTATATTTCTAAGCATATTAGTCATTAAATCTTGATTCTATTTTCCCATCAAATATTTCTTCCGTACTTCACATTATATATGAATACAAACATACTTTCCTTCATTTATTAGCTAGGAATAGTAATTTACAATGAAGATTTATTTTCAATTATTCACACACTTTTTTATGTGTTTTTCTTCATGTATTTATTAGCTATTATATTATTTGTTGTCCAGGTGCTTAATGTATCTTTATCCAGTGCATAATATAGGAGCATGATAACTCAAATATACACTTAAGGCTAACTATAATTAATGAGTGAGCCAAGTGTTGAGCGGATCCCGCCATCCGATGACAGAAGCTCTGCCCCAATGTCACATTGATCAAGCCTAGGGAAGTTGCATCGCCTTGAATTCCCGTAGCCCCGTCTTGAGAAATCTGCGCCACCTTGACTACATGATGCTTGTCACCGTCTACATCAAAGTCATGTCCTCCTTGACATTTCATCGTACCAGCAAGTGGCACACGGTCACCTTTCGCCTCAACATTAGAGAAAATATGAATGTCTGTGATAGTACTATGATTTTGTAGATTTTCTTCCATATGGCGATTAACATGAAGTATACTTAATATTAGATCATTTCATGAAGATGACCTATAATTGACGATATGATAAGAAGGGCTATTTTTTCTACTTTCTCTTCAACATGATCTTAAGAAAATAGCATTAACAGTTTAGCACTATCTTGTTGGGTTGTTGTACAAAAATAACATAAATAAACAGCGCGGCAAAGCGCGCATATCCCTTCTAGTACTTCACAAAAGCAGTCATGCCAACATAGTGCACATTGATTCACAAGCATATATACTTCACAAAAGCAGTCATGCCAACATAGTGAACATTGATTCACAAGCATAAACATAGGCAGATGTATATATTAAATCCTACAAAAGACATGATGATATAGGGCTTGCTTTCTAATAATATAGCACATACTTAGTGCAGGCAGATACATATAGTGGTAGCCTAAATACTTCACAAAAGCACTATAAGAATAGGGGTAGTTTTTGCACGGGAGAAAGATGGTAGCGATGGTTATGAACACACTAACTATGCTGTGCCTTAGAGGGCATAAACGGTAAGACGAAGTCCAGCTGGTACAGATTTGAAGGCGAAGGCATATATGTTCCCTTTGATCATGTCTGTGTGGGTGATAAAACCTTCCAGCCACCTATGATTATAGCTCTGCGGTCAAATCCTTCGATCAGCCGAGTTGATACGTGGGTACTTCTGTCTCCGCTTGTGATTGCCGAGACATTTTTTTTCAGAGACATGTGTTGAAAACGATAGGCCTTGAAAAAGTGAGTCTTGAAGTACTGCAAGAAAAAGGTAAATCTCGTGTAAGCATAGCTTGCTAGCAAATAAAGGAATGCGAACAATGGAAGTCTGGTCTAGGATTATTACGGTTTCATTAGAAACATGCAGTTCTTAGGATTTCATTAGCAGACATTGCAGTCATAAATGCATAAGGAAGTATCCATGGATATTCTGTAAAATGTCATGGCAAGGATTAACCACAAAGAGTGGTGCATAAGAAAGCCTGGATTTGTCTTGATAGCTAACACCAGCTAATCTAAACATTTTCTTTGAAAATACTGGCCTGAAAAATACTATATTTGTCCCTGAACTACAGTCCCACAATGTTCCATAAATAAATTATCTTTTCTAGATTAAAGGAAGGGCCATGTCAAAATGCAAAGTTAAAATAGAAGAACATCCTAACTCTCAGATATAAATGATCTGGTGTCTGATATGTGTTATTTTCATGTTCACGTGACATAATTGGATGGAGCTAGAAACACAGTAAAAGAGTATTGATAATCACATCACACTTGAATAATCAGCAGGCCGGTTTAGCACTGAAAATAGACTGCTTTTTTAGTTCTTCTATTCATGGTTTACTAATAAAAGAAGCAAAAGATAATACTATTAGCGGCTAGAAATATTCCATGGCAATGATTTATGTACTCTCCTTGTAATCTTATGATTTATGTACTCTCCTTATAATCCAGGGGATTATTTTGTTGGTAAATTTCACTTTGAAAAACATAATTCTTCGAATTCTAGATCATATACCTCTGTCGTCACAACAATAATTTCAGTAGAGAAGATCACTAAGACAAACTTATTTCTCCACTATTTCTCATACACATAAAACTGTAGAGCATTGATTGTGGGGGACTTGGTACCAAGTACGACACAAGCAGATAAGTGAAAAACAAACGATTAGGAAAATCTGGAGACACATACATAGTCAATTTCTACTAACACATAAAATACCCTAGGTTGTTTTTTGGCAATGAAATCGCAGACTTGTCGTCGTATGTCCATCTAAAACAATATGCTCTAGAAGGTTGCTTTACAACTGAAGCAAAAAGCAACTACAATGAAAATGTGTTAGGTACTGAATGCATATCTTGTGCAGACAGAAATCATACTCCTAACTAAATCATATGTGGAAACATGGGGTGGAGCCGTGGAGGTAGAAAAATTGCAACCTGGATATATCCATTTGCAGATTCTCCTTGTTCATTCTTTCTGCATTTTCATGTAGGGAAAACCTGGAATGAAAATGCATTATGCTAAAAACTGAAATCCACCTTGCAAAAGAACTTATAAAGGTTGAGAGCTAAATGTCTAGAATAAAGAAGAGCAGATAATCAAGCATTAATAAGTTCACACATGTTTTGAGATGACTGAGTGAAGCAATTTTGAACATAAAGGGTAATGGACCACCTTGGTATTAGCCATCGCTCGCCGGTGGACGCAGCATGATGCACGAAGCGGTGTGCTCCTTTGCTGCTCCTCTGAGAAAAAGGCATAACAGAGGAGGTGCAAATAAATTTAGTGAAAATTGTTAATCTGACAAAACAGTGAAAGCACAATTAGTAAAAAATGACAAATAAAGGAAAGGGAAGGTGATATACATGAATGACCTCACCTATATGGTAGTCAGTAGACTTTAATGGAGGCTTCTTGTTTACTTCTAAACTGAAAAATGACCATCTTCACACCACACATCCAGCATTAAATAGAGGAGAGCGCATTGACAAAACATGGTAAAGGCAAATTAAATAAAGGAGAGGTTCTAATCTATGTGCATGGGAAGTGAACACAGTTTAGAAAACATAGCATGCTGCAAATTTCATAACTAATCTACTATTGAAAGGTGCCACTATTCAATGAGAACAAACCAGTATTTTCTGCATGGTAAAACATAAGAACAATAACTTTCATAACTAATTAATGTCTGATATGGCGAAAACCTAGTTGGGTCAAATCAAACAAATTATAGGTACTTATGTAGAAGCTTTAGGAGAGGAGGGTGAGGTTGGGTAGCAGGCATCACATCCTCCTCCTCTCGTCCGTTGGCCATCTCCTTTCCTCAGATCCAGGGCGTGCTGGCGTGAAGTCCAACGTCTTCATTGGCGGAGGCGGGGGATGGTGAGTCCCCATCCTCTCTTTCTCTCTCTCTCTCTCTCTCTCTCAAGAAGAGGCCCTAGGGTGGTTGGGGGTTAGTGAAGGATTGACCGAGGGGGAGAGAGACCTGGGTGTTAAGCTATTAGGTTAATTAGTGTGAAAGGTTTGATCCTTATGTTAATTTTTTGCGATTTGTTTACGGGAGAAAATAGTGGTTGTTAATTTATTGGCATTGGTTAGGACTGCTGCTATTAGATCTATATGGTTGAGGTAATTCTTCAACTGTTGGCTAAGTTGAGGGCTTAATGTTAGCCTACTAGGTTCATTAGGCTAGCATATTTTGGTGCTTCTGTTAAGTGGTTGGGGTTTAGTAGGGGAAATATACCTTCCCCTTTTTAGTTCTAATTCATGTTTGCTATTTTATGGGTGGTTGTGTGCATTTCTATTGATGGTAGTGCTTGTGCAAAGAGGAGGGTGAGAAGGGTGAGAAGAAATAAAAGAGGAAGAAGAGGAGCATGAAGAGAAAGGAGGACGTTGCCGGTGACAATGTGGGGGGGGGTGCTTAGTTCCTCATTTTCAGCTTGTGACGGCTTCACTGTCGCGGGCAACGACGATGCAGTTGAGCGCCTTACCCCCAGACAAGAGCTCGAGGAAAGCTGCAAATTAGCGCCGGCATTGGTGAGCACCTACCAATCTTTTTCCTCCTTTCCTCACTTGCAGTTTGATGGTCTCCTCTCCTCACTTGCAATTTTTTCTTTCGCGTTTTCACATGCTCTTTCAGCTCTAGATGGATCGGGTAGTGTGCGTGGTATGGTGCACTCTCCCGTGTTGACCGTTCCTATGATATAAAATCTTCTAAAACAACGTTCTACCATTTTTATTATTGAACTATGTTAAAAAAATTATTTTTAGAAATGATGAATCAAACAAGGAGGGAGGACGACAACGTTTGAACTTTGCCCGTTTCTTGACTCAGAAACCCAGGTTAGGATTGCCCCTGCTAAATTAATCATGCACCGTCATTTGCTCTATTATATATATTCATCAAATGAAAACGGATAGGTAAAGCCTTGGTTAGAAAACTTTGGGGTAAATCTTGACTGGACCATATGTAGATATGGCCTCCAGTCATTCAGTCAGGTTTCTTCATTTGCGCTACTAATCCATTAGTTTAGCTCGCCACAAGTACATTGTGTATTGTTTTCACTCTTCTTAATCAAAAATGAAATGATGATTTGCAGGTCCTGGGTTGCTTATTGCTTGTCGACTTTCTCAATGGGCAGGTTATTGATGTGATAACAAGTGTCATTTATATTTATTTTATTTTTTATGTACTTGTCGTCTGCGTAATATCTGATTACATGTTTGTATAGGTTGACATCACATATACTTTAGTTTAGAGGGCGTGATATGAAAAATATGCATAATTGCTCAAGAACAAAGGGAAGATGACAAAGGGGTATGCCTTTGATCTGCTGCACTCCAGTGCTCATGACTCAATAGTAAACCAATCTATTACTTAATTGCTCTGATGAGAAGGGCAAGACAATCGTATGTTTACCAACAATTTAAGGGCTTATGTTACAGTTCTGTTAAACCAGTACTAATAATGTACAACAAATAAACTAACTACCATTTCCATCTATTATGCAATTTCATGTGCTTATTATATTGAGGCTCTATATTTGTCTTTTAATTTCAATGGAATACTTAGTTTCTTTTCCTCATCGTGTTGATATCGTGTGGTGGTATGTTCTGCCACAACACTGTGTTGTGTAACAAAATGTAAAGATTAAAAAAGGCTTCATAGCTATTTTCTCTGCTTTACCTATTCTTCCTAGCAAGTAATTTCACAGGTGCTACCGTGCGAATTAGGTCCATGGTACTTTCTCACTTTTACTTCATAGATGATGCACCGTGCTCAGTTTAGGTGATATTACCAATTGATCTTCTTGTAGAAAATGCATTATGTATATTGTGACATTTGTGATGGATCATTATTTGTTTTTATGATGTTTTTAATACAATCATTGGGTTTTTGTAACAACCCAGATTTCATACAAATTAAAAAATTTGTTTTCGGTGTGAATTGTTTGATTGTCTGTATTGTTTGCGGTGTTTGCTTCGCCGAAATAATAATCGGTGAATATTTCTCCCCCTATTCTCGTATCGGATGCGTGACCGACCCTTTCCACCACGGCACACGAACTTGCGACACCGGGGTTTCACCCGATCACCATCGCGAAAACCGCACGAGACCAGCCGCAGCCAACGCAACGAAAAACCCCGTTTAATAATTAAACGGGATAATTTTATAGCGCGCCGGAAAGTGTTCTCGGAACGGTTCCAGCGCGAGGTGAACGCCTCCGGCTCGACGCACTGATCGCGCAGTTCAAAGTTTTACCCGAATCGGAGGTACTGCGGACCCCCGGCGGTCAGAAACGTGAGCACCGCGCGCGAAAGAGAAAAACCGGGGATGTTTTTGCAAACTGCCAGCCACCGGGGCTATATAAAGACCACCACTCTCCCAACCCCATTTAGGGTTTCCCTAAGCCAAAATTGCAGCCACCCCCCTCCACTTTGCCCAGTTTTGCCTCCCAGATCCCAGATTTTTCGGACCGTTCAATCCCGCGATCGGACGCACCGGAGTGCGCCACATCAGCCCCAGCCCGTGCTCCTCTCTCCTCTCTCCTCTCCACCTGCCTGCCCGTGGAGACCAGCACGCGCGCCGCCGCCTCCGGCCAGTACGCCGGAGCCGCGCCCCTGCTCCCCTCTCCTCCTTTCCTCCTCCCCTTCCTCCTCTCCCTCTCCTCTTACCTCGCCGCCCTCTCTCTCTGCAGGAGGCGCCGCCGCGCGATGGCCCCAAGACAGAGCTCGCCCGCCGCCTGAAGGAGCCGACCGGCCACGCCGATGGCCAAGTCCGGCAGGCCGCGCCCGGATCCGCCCCTTCCGGCCACGCCTGGCGCCTCCTCCCTCCGCCCTGCGTCGCCTCTGCCTCACCGGCGAGCGCCGCTGCCGCCGCCGCGGTCGGGACGTCCCGATCTAGCCGGCTGCCACTAACCGGCCACCGCGAGTGGGCCGGCCCACCACCAGCCACCTCCAGCCGGCCTGCCACGCCCCAGGCCCAGCCAGCGCCTCCTCCACGGGCCCAAGACCCCAGTCCAGCCAAGCCTCGTGGGTGAGCAGCCCACGGACTTTTTTCTTTCTCTGTTTTCTTTTATTTATTTATTTTGCTAAGTCTATTAAAAAGTGTTTGCTGATCTGTTTTTGCAACGTTATTTCCCGTTGATCCGTAGCTCCGATGAACGTGCCCCCAAAACGAAAGTTGCTTAGTTTTGCGTGCTCTAGCATTCGTATGTAGAAAGTTTTTGCATTTGAGCTCATCTTGATTGTGTAATTGTGTGCTAAAGTGGGCATCAGGCCGTTAAACTGCTACAAATTCCTGTTATGTGTTGCTGTTATTATTTTGTTGCAACTTTGCATGATGATTGTAACAAATCCATGAGGCCTATTGCATTGATTCTTTCTCCTATGTGTTAAGCATCATGTGTACTTCAATTCCATGCTTTAACTTGCCATGTTTGGGCGTTTTAGCTATATTAAATCTTGCTCCAAAGTGGTGATCCTGATGTTAATGTGCTGCTATTGCTAAAACTGTTATTTTATTGCAACTTCGGTCGACGAGTGTGTCGCGACCGTTTATCAGAACTGAGTGATTCCAATTGCATATTGTTAAGCATCATGTCTACTTTCATTACATGTATTGCATCTTCATGTTAGCATTCCTGGTCATATAGATATTTAGCTCCAAAGTTGCTATGTTGCTGTTTTTGACAGCCACCTCTGTTTTGCTCTAAGTCTGTTACTTTGCGATGCCATGTTGTTTGCTTAATATCTTTTGATCTATGATGCCTTTTTGCATGATTCTTTTGCCATGCCTTCCTTGTCATGTCTAGTTTAATTTCATATCATTTGTGAGCATGTTTGCATTGATTATCCTGTTTATGCATTGCTCTAAACTGTGCTTCGTGATGTTGGCAGATTGTGCCCGTAACTTGTTTTACTTATATCTTTTTAACCGTAACTCCGCTTGGAGTGTGCCTTATATGTAACTTGATTAGTTTTTCGTGTACTTTGTGTTTATGCTATTGTTTGCTGTTGTTAACCAACCTAAAATATGGTTTAGGACAGAACAGTACCAAATCCTTTAATCATCGTGCGGCACTTAGTGTTATGCCATGTTTAGGTTGTGCCTCACTTAAATTGACTAGCATAGATAGTTTACTTTGTGCTTCACCTCTTGACCTGTTTGTGTGCTATGCCATGTTTGCTTGAGTTGCCATGTTAATAACCGTTGATTGATCACCTGTAGCTAAGCAACTTGAACCACCGTAAACGTGCGGTATTCGTCGTGTGTGACCGATACCCCACTTAAACCGTTAGTAACCGTTCTCGACGATAGAACCATATCGCGTTGCCGTGTCGTGTGATTTCTTCTTGATCTTGTGTTGCCCCGTAGTAATAGAGTGCTTGCTCGTTGATTGCTTTCCAGTGTTTATCGTCGTGTGTGCTTCCGCGGGTACCTTCGGAGACGATGCGAGCGTGCGATCGACTACACCTTCGGAACCCGACTTATCAACAGGCAAGGACTATGCATTACTTATGATCCATTCTATTTCAACCAGCGGTTTGCATGCTAGTCTAGGTTAGGTTCGATGTTTGATCCTACCACATGTTTACAGCCTCTTTCAAACCGATACAGCCATGTCCCTTCCCAGCAAACCTTGTACTGCTATGTTACCATTGCTCGTTGCTCAACCCCTGCTTAGTATGCATGCCTAGGATGCTACAATGTTTCCACTGTTACTCCTTGGTTTGGGATATCACATTATTATTATTGTTGTTGATGATATGGTTATTATAATGTTGACTATATTCGACGAAGGATGGAAGGTCTAGGCTATCCCGCCCCGACGCTTTGTTCCATTCGAGTCACCTAGGATCCGAGTTCCGGGTATTGGTTTTAAGACTGAGCGTGCCTACCCGCGTGTGGGATTTTATGGGGTCCCCTTTTCTTACCTACCTAGGTTCAAACATTTCTAGTGGTGGCCCAAGCTGATTTACCATTTGAAACCATGTCTGTGCTGGTCAGCTGCCAGTAGTCTTTAAACCAACCTGGACCAGTGAGGACATAGTTCCCTTACTGGCCCACCTTGTTCGGCTGAGGACCCGGTTTCCCATGTGTGATTAACCGGCTATCCAAACCCGAGACAGACGGTAGAGACCAGATCGAGAGCGCGGCCGGCTCCTGAGCTGGATGTCGACTCACCGGGGACCACCCGGATTTATTCGTTGTTAGTTAGAGGGACCTGTCGCTTCGGATCTCTTGGAACTAAATAATAAAATGGTTTCCTGTGATGGGTAGCAACTGAGAGAGATGACGTGCGTGCGGAGCCTCGTAATGGGCAGTTGGTACACCCCTGCAGGGTTAAATCTTTTCGAGAAGTCGTGTCCACGGTTATGGACGACTTGAGACCTACTCCTTGTTCATAGACAACAACAACTAATATAATTTTAATATAACTTGATCAACGTGTGTGTGCCTTGATTGCTTCTTCTTCGTCGGGATGCGAAGAGGAGGACAAGGATAGGATAGGTGTTATGCTTGCGTAAGTAGTTGATAGCAAGACTTGTTGGAGGCGATTCCTCATCGAATGCTTGGCTTCTTATCTTACTCTCTAGATCGTTAGCCACTTCATAAATGCTAGTGCGGCAGCAACCTCACCACTTACCCCATCCTTACCGTAAACTACTAGTTGTCCTAGAATGACGAGTGATGAAGTCCTTGCTGGGTCAGATGACCACTACAGTTGGATGCTGAGTACCTCTGTACTCATGATACTACCCCCAAACTCTTTTCAGGGTTCTTGATCGACGACAGGTATGGTGATCGACGTTTCACGTGGAGACTCGACGACGACTAGTTAGGCGGATCCCGGCGGAGGGCCTGGACCCGTGTGGTTATGGGATCGGTGTTTTTCTCTTTGCCACTAGGAATTTGATTGTAGTCTGTACCCAGACATGTATCTTCCGCTGTTGTATTGTATTAAGGAAGTTGTATGCCGATTGTATGAGATGTTGTTTCCTTGTATCTGTAATGTTGTGATATCATGTTGGAAATCCGGGGCATATGGCTATGTCATATGTCACGGTGGGACCGATATGTGCTTCGTCCCCGGATCTGGATGGAAACATCTAAATCTGGAACAGTACCGCATATCGGGCCTTACAACTTGGTATCAGAGCCTTACCGACCGTAGGATCCCTTCTCTGGCCGAAGTCGAGTCTAGACAAAAACTATTTTGTAGTTACTAAGTTAGTTATCGGAGAGTAGGAATCTTTTTACTCCTTACCCTTGCACTGTTCAGGACAAGTGCCGTGAGTGTTTTAATTCTCGCCTTACCCCCTTCAAACTCTAGGATCTCGAGTGTGTGGAGTATCGGAACCGTTACAATGCTTTGCTTGGGAAGTATTGTCTCGATTCCGAAGGTGGGAATTCATGTAGTACCTTCAGCTTCTCCGGTTTCGGTTATCATTTGGGTCGTCCTTTGTCCTCCCTCCTTTTGCCCGGTGTTTTTACGACTTGCGTCGAAAATCACTATCCGTTGATCTGGTTATCGTTGTCGTTCCTCCTCTTGACACCGACGGTTTCGTATTTTCGACGATGTCGTCTTTCTGCGGAAAATTTATCTCGACAGAAGTTCGACGTAGACATGGAGCAGAGTCCCTTGTTGGTGGTGTTGAAGATCGTCGTCTCTCTTTTCTCCCCCCCCCCTCACCCCCGGATCGTCCAGGATCTCGGGACGAGATCCCTTGTTGGTGTTGTTGTATTGTAACAGCCCATATTTCACAAAAATTAAAAAATTTGTTTTCGGTGTGAATTGTTGGATTGTCTGTATTGTTTGCGGTGTTTGCTTCGCCGAAATAATAATCGGTGAATATTTCTCCCCCTATTCTCGTATCGGATGCGTGACCGACCCTTTCCACCACGGCACACGAACTTGCGACACCGGGGTTTCACCCGATCACCATCGCGAAAACCGCACGAGACCAGCCGCAGCCAACGGAACGAAAAACCCCGTTTAATAATTAAACGGGATATTTTTATAGCGCGCCGGAAAGTGTTCTCGGAACGGTTCCAGCGCGAGGTGAACGCCTCCGGCTCGACGCACTGATCGCGCAATTCGAAGTTTTACCCGAATCGGAGGTACTGCGGACCCCGGCGGTCAGAAACGTGAGCACCGCGCGCGCGAGAGAAAAACCGGGGATGTTTTTGCAAACTGCCAGCCACCGGGGCTATATAAAGACCACCACTCTCCCAACCCCACTTAGGGTTTCCCTAAGCCAAAATTGCAGCCACCCCCCTCCACTTTGCCCAGTTTTGCCTCCCAGATCCCCAGATTTTTCGGACCGTTCGATCCCGCGATCGGACGCACCGGAGTGCGCCACGTCAGCCCCAGCCCGTGCTCCTCTCTCCTCTCCACCTTCCTGTCCGTGGAGACCAGCACGCGCGCCGCCGCCTCCGGCCAGTACGCCGGCCAGCCGGGCCGCCGGAGCCGCGCCCCTGCTCCCCTCTCCTCCTTTCCTCCTCCCCTTCCTCCTCTCCCTCTCCTCTTACCTCGCCGCCCTCTCTCTCTACAGGAGGCGCCGCCGCGCCATGGCCCCAAGACAGAGCTCGCCCGCCGCCTGAAGGAGCCGGCTGGCCACGCCGGTGGCCAAGTCCGGCAGGCCGCGCCCGGATCCGCCCCTTCCGGCCACGCCTGGCGCCTCCTCCCTCCGCCCTGCATCGCCTCTGCCTCACCGGCGGGCGCCGCTGCCGCCGCCGCGGTCGGGACATCCCGATCCAGCCGGCTGCCACTAACCGGCCACCGCGAGTGGGCCGGCCCACCACCAGCCACCTCCAGCCGGCCTGCCACGCCCCAGGCCCAGCCAGCGCCTCCCTACACGGGCCCAAGACCCCAGTCCAGCCAGGCCTCGTGGGTGAGCAGCCCACAGACTTTTTTTTTCTTTCTCTGTTTTCTTTTATTTATTTATTTTGCTAAGTCTGTTAAAAACTGTTTGCTGATCTGTTTTGCAACGTTATTTCCCGTTGATCCGTAGCTCCGATGAACGTGCCCCCAAAACGAAAGTTGCTTAGTTTTGCGTGCTCTAGCATTCGTATGTAGAAAGTTTTTGCATTTGAGCTCATCTTGATTGTGTAATTGTGTGCTAAAGTGGGCATCAGGCCGTTAAACTGCTACAAATTCCTGTTATGTGCTGCTGTTATTATTTTGTTGCAACTTTGCATGATGATTGTAACAAATCCATGAGGCCTATTGCATTGATTCTTTCTCCTATGTGTTAAGCATCATGTGTACTTCAATTCCATGCTTTAACTTGCCATGTTTGGGTGTTGTAGCTATATTAAATCTTGCTCCAAAGTGGTGATCCTGATGTTAATGTGCTGCTATTGCTGAAACTGTTATTTTATTGCAACTTCGGTCGACGAGTGTGTCGCGACCGTTTATCAGAACTGAGTGATTCCAATTGCATATTGTTAAGCACCATGTATACTTTCATTACATGTATTGCATCTTCATGTTAGCATTCCTGGTCATATAGATATTTAGGTCCAAAGTTGCTATGTTGCTGTTTTTGACAGCCACCTCTGTTTTGCTCTAAGTCTGTTACTTTGCGATGCCATGTTGTTTGCTTAATATCTTTTGATCTATGATGCCTATTTGCATGATTCTTTTGCCATGACTTCCTTGTCATGTCTAGTTTAATATCATATCATTTGTGAGCATGTTTGCATTGATTATCCGGTTTATGCATTGCTCTAAACTGTGCTTCGTGATGTCGGCAGATTGTGCCCGTAACTTGTTTTGCTTATATCTTTTTAACCGTAACTCCGTTTGGAGTGTGCCTTATATGTAACTTGATTAGTTTTTCGTGTACTTTGTGTTTATGCTATTGTTTGCTGTTGTTAACCAACCTAAAATATGGTTTAGGACAGGACAGTACCAAATCCTTTAATCATCGTGCGGCACTTAGTGTTATGCCATGTTTAGGTTGTGCCTCACTTAAATTGACTAGCATAGATAGTTTACTTTGTGCTTCACCTCTTGACCTGTTTGTGTGCTATGCCATGCTTGCTTGAGTTGCCATGTTAATAACCGTTGATTGATCACCTGTAGCTAAGCAACTTGAACCACCGTAAACGTGCGGTATTCGTCGTGTGTGACCGATACCCCACTTAAACCGTTAGTAACCGTTCTCGACGATAGATCCATATCGCGTTGCCGTGTCGTGTGATGTCTTCTTGATCTTGTGTTGCCCCGTAGTAATAGAGTGCTTGCTCGTTGATTGCTTTCCAGTGTTTATCGTCGTGTGTGCTTCCGCGGGTACCTTCGGAGACGATGCGAGCGTGCGATCGACTACACCTTCGGAACCCGACTTATCAACATGCAAGGACTATACATTATTTATGATCCATTCTATTTCAACCAGTGGTTTGCATGCTAGTCTAGGTTAGGTTCGATGTTTGATCCTACCACATGTTTACAGCCTCTTTCAAACCGATACAGCCATGTCCCTTCCCAGCAAACCTTGTACTGCTATGTTACCATTGCTCGTTGCTCAGCCCCTGCTTAGTATGCATGCTTAGGATGCTACGATGTTTCCACTGTTACTCCTTGGTTTGGGATATCACATTATTATTCTTGTTGTTGATGATATGATTATTATAATGTTGACTATATTCGACGAAGGATGGAAGGTCTAGGCTATCCCGCCCCGACGCTTTGTTCCATTCGAGTCACCTAGGATCCGAGTTCCGGGTATTGGTTTTAAGACTGAGCGTGCCTAACTGCGTGTGGGATTTTATGGGGTCCCCTTTTCTTACCTACCTAGCTTCAAACATTTCTAGTGGTGGCCCAAGCTGATTTACCATTTGAAACCGTGTGTGTGCTGGTCAGCTGCCAGTAGTTTTTAAACCAACCTGGACCAGTGAGGACATAGTTCCCTTACTGGCCCACCTTGTTCGGCTGAGGACCCGGTTTCCCATGTGTGATTAACCGGCTATCCAAACCCGAGACAGACGGTAGAGACCAGATCGAGAGCGCGGTCGGATCCTGAGCTGGATGTTGACTCACCGGGGGCCACCCGGATTTGTTCGTTGTTAGTTAGAGGGACCTGTCGCTTCGGATCTCTTGGAACTAAATCACAAAATGGTTGCCTGTGATGGGTAGCAACTGAGAGAGATGGACGTGCGTGCGGAGCCTCGTAATGGGCAGTTGGTACACCCCTGCAGGGTTAAATCTTTTCGAGAAGCCGTGTCCACGGTTATGGACGACTTGAGACCTACTCCTTGTTCATAGACAACAACAACTAATATAATTTTAATATAACTTGATCAACGTGTGTGTGCCTTGATTGCTTCTTCTTCGTCGGGATGCGAAGAGGAGGACAAGGATAGGATAGGTGTTATGCTTGCGTAAGTAGTTGATAGCAAGACTTGTTGGAGGCGATTCCTCATCGAATGCTTGGCTTCTTATCTTACTCTCTAGATCGTTAGCCACTTCATAAATGCTAGTGCGGCAGCAACCTCACCACTTACCCCATCCTTACCGTAAAATACTAGTTGTCCTAGAATGACGAGTGATGAAGTCCTTGCTGGGTCAGATGACCACTATAGTTGGATGCTGAGTACCTCTGTACTCATGATACTACCCCCAAACTCTTTTCAGGGTTCTTGATCGACGACAGGTATGGTGATCGACGTTTCACGTGGAGACTCGACGACGACTAGTTAGGCGGATCCCGGCGGAGGGCCTGGACCCGTGTGGTTATGGGATCGATGTTTTCTCTTTGCCACTAGGAATTTGATTGTAGTCTGTACCCAGACATGTATCTTCCGTTGTTGTATTGTATTAAGGCAGTTGTATGCCGATTGTATGAGATGTTGTATCCTTGTATCTGTAATGTTGTGATATCATGTTGGAAATCCGGGGCATATGGCTATGTCATATGTCGCGGTGGGACCGATATGTGCTTCGTCCCCGGATCTGGATGGAAACATCTAGATCTGGAACAGTACCGCATATCGGGCCTTACAATTTTCGCCTTTCAACATTTAGTCTGTTGATTACTCATGGTGAGCCACATCGGGGACCCAACAGAACCACCATCACGTCCAGTCGACGCCACCAGGTATCCACCTCTTCGCATAATTGTAGATTCAAATGGCAAATAAAATCAGATGTAATGACTAGGTTCAATTTTAGTGAGAAAGCAACAACAAATAAAAAAGATGCCTTGTGGCATCAAGTTCATTGCGGCGTGTATACCAAACAAATTAGAATGCATTAATACGCTGGGGCCTTGGCCACACGAATTCACTCAAATAGACTCCCGTATTTTAAACATAGTGTCGTTTTATTCAGGTTCTTCTCTTCAATCATTTGCTCGCCTCAAAGATTTATTTCCCCTACTCTTATGGTTGAGGTAATTCTTCAACTATTTGCTCGCCTTAAAGATTTATTTTCTCTGTATCTTGAACAAATTTCAAGCTATCAGTTACATCAAAAGGACATTGGTTATGAAATTTGCGGCATGTTATGTTTTGTGCCCTATGTTCACTGTCCAAGTGTCCATGCATAAATTAAGTAGGATCGACGCGGCTGGGCAGGGGATAAGGTTGCTGGCGGCGTGGGAGAGGAGGGCACCGGCGGCTAGGGTTCGGGGGAAGGAGGCGAGCGAGGGGAACGGGAGAGGAGAGGATGGCGCGACGCGGTGCTCGAGACTTATCCTGCCCTCGTCTCTATAGTGACCGTCGTACCGTAAACTCCCTCCCGTTTTCACCGCGCGTGCACGCAAATTATGTCGAGCAGGGCCACCAGTCATTCGCTTATTCCTTTATCACTGCGGTAAAAAACAACCAACGCCCGATTAAGCAGCCAACAAGTTAACTGGCACTATTTGGAAGCTAATCCAACGCCTAATATTGATTTGAGCCCTCTAAGCATCCCAGGAGCCAAGTAGAGTAGCTCCTTTTATAGTAGTAATTCGCTTATTCCTTTATCACTGCGGTAAAAAACAACCAACGCCCGATTAAGCAGCCAACAAGTTAACTAGCACTATTTGAAAGCTAATCCAACACCTAATATTGATTTGAGCCCTCTAAGCATCCCAGGAGCCGAGTAGAGTAGCTCCTTTTATAGTAGTAATAAGTAGATCAATCCCTAGGGTTTTCTTTGGATTTCTTTTAGTTAAAAGACTGCTTAGCTGATCGCTGCATCTTCGTGTACTCGGTTTGTGTCCAACGACCAGATCGAGACCGCTTTTGGAATCCCACCTTTATAAACACTTCATATATATTCGCAATATTCAGATTGCTTTTATCATATTCTTGCTCGTTCTTCGATTGCTTGCAGGAATAGACCTTCGTGGCCAGGCTGATCGTGTTTCCGACATCGTCAGTAACCTCCAGGAGATTGGTTTAGCGATTGTTAAGGCGCGACGTTGTTGCACGTTCGTAGTCGGATCGTCAAAGTCGTCTCCACCAAATCGATAGTTATCTCTCATCGAAAGATCGGGACACCCCGCCTCTATCATAGACCCTCCCTACCTTCACCATGGGTGTCTTCAAAATACCCATGGGTTTCTGCGATAAATATGAGAAGCTGATCAGAGATTTTTATTGGGGGGATGAAGAAGGTCACCGGAAAGTGCACTGGATGGCTTGGAAAAAAAATGACTAAATCAAAGAGAGGAGGTGGAATCGGATTCAGAGATATGCACTTTTTCAACCAAGGTTTGCTGGCCAGGCAGGGATGAAGATTGATCCAAAAACCTGATAGCCTCTGTGCTAGAGTGCTCAAATCCAAATACTTCCCAAAGGGTGAGCTGCTAGATACGGTTTTCACCTCGGATGCATCCCCAGCCTGGAAGGGGATTGAATTTGGTCTAGAGCTCCTTAAAAAGGCCTGATTTGGCGAATTAGAAATGGGAACAACATCCAAATCCAAAGAGATCAGTGGATTCCTAGGATTAGCCAACTCATTATACCGAACACTAAGGAATGGAACGTAGAGCTGATAAACAAGATTTTTAGCCCTTTTGACGCTGCCGAGATCATCAATATCCGGCTACCAAGGAGTGATGTAGAGGACCGAGTGGCATGGCACTACGAGAACAATGGGATTTTTACTGTAAGGAGTGCCTACAAGCTTGCAATGTCTGAACTGAAAATTGGACCCCAAACATCGAGCTCCACTTCCAGGATTGACGATCGGAGTAGCTGGGACCTCATTTGGAAAGCTAAGATCCCGGAGAAGGTCAAGGTCTTCGGCTGGAGAGTAGCTACTAATACCTTGGCGACCAAAACAAATAAGCATAGGAGGACCCTGTCGCCGGACAACACATGTGATATATGTGGTCACGATAGTGAAGATGAGTTTCATGCAGTAGTCACCTGCACCAAGAGCAGAGCATTGCGCCAGGCAATGCGTGAGCATTGGCAATTGCCAAGGGAATATGCCTTTAGACACACCGAAGAGGATTGGATGCAAAATCTTCTGAGCATTTGCGATAGGAACCAGCGTAACAAACTTCTCCTACTACCGTGGCGTGCCTGGTCACTAAGAGAGAACCTAGTGCACGGTGATGGTAAGGATACTCTTGCAGGCTCGGTGGCATTCCTGTTAAAGTATGATACGAAAATATAGAGTGTGCAGGACCTCTCGATGTTTGAGAAGAATTCTGAAACCAAAGACAATGCAAAGGATCAGTGCAAGGCTGATGCTCACAAGAATGGTAGCAGCTGGGTACCTCCTCCCCCTGGCATTGTTAAGCTGAATTCAGATGCCGCTTACAACACGATAAATGGAGAGGCAGCCAGCGGTACAGTGGCCAGGAACAATCAAGGTTTGCCTCTCTTCTCGATGGGGCAGAGGTTGGGATACTGCTCGTCACTAGAAGAGGCGGAGGGGGTGTCCTTACTCCACGAGCTACATGCCCTGTCTAGTCTTTTCAATGGTTCAATTCACGTGGAGGTGGGCTGCTTGCAATTAGCTAAGGGGTTGGACCCGGAAGCGGTCAACCAGTCTAAACTGTTCCCAGTAATCGCAGACATCAGATATGAGTTGAGGAAATTTGACAACTACCAGATTCAATGGGTTAGCAGAGACCGAAATAAGCTGGCCCATAGCCTTGCTGCACATGCTACGACTTCTGGCGATTTTCATCTGATGGAGTGTGTGCCTGATGAGCTAAGCCCCACTCTTAGCAAAGATTGTAGAACGCCACTAGACAGCGGCGCGACATCTGGGCAAGTACCGTGCGGCGGCTCCACTTCATTAGCAAAATGTGCTAGCTTAGTCTACCTTTGATTTTTAAAAAGATTTATCACCCCAACCGTTAATTCAATTGATAACTCGTTTGCACCATTAGCTTTCTCGCGACGAGATCTTCAAAAGTAGATCCCATGTCAATATGTTTTGACAACTTTTTTTTCATCAGTACTTGCCACATTTCTCTTACTTACTTACCTGATAGTGATTCATACAGTTGCCAGATTATACCAACTTGGTTCTCAAATGAAAAAACTTGTTTAATGATATTTGTAAGTGTTTCTCTTTAGAATCACCTAAAAAAGCGTTTGTACTTGTCATATTTATACCAATTGTCATAATAATTGGTTGTGCTTGAACATTTAATTATGTTTGGTTGCCGTATTCTTTACATCTAATTGACATAATGATTTATTGTTTTTGCCGGTTTTCTCAGTTTGAGTTGTTATTTTATTTTATCGGATTGTATCATAAGCTTAAGTGTACGTAACTATTTTCTGACAACTATGTACAAATATTTGTAGCAACCGTTCACAATAAAAATGACAACTAGGGTGACTAAATCTAGCAACTGACGGCGACAAAAAAATTGCATCGAAACATATCAATATGGGATCTTGTTTCGAAGATCTCGTCGCGACAATTCTAATTGTGAAAACGGATCATCAATCGGGTTAACGGTTTAAAAGATAAATCTTCTAGAAAATTTGAATTTAGAAAAGCTAACACATGCAGTTGATGGATTTAGACGGATTGAGCCGCCGTACGGGGCACGCGTTGCTGCGACGGAGCTACTTATCATTTCCCAAGATTGTAGCCCCACTTGATGTATTAGTCAGTACTTATATTCTCAAAAAATAAATAAATCGGAACACACCCTTTTTCTTTAAAAAGGAAAAAATGAAACTCCTTTTAGAGTTGACACCGCCATGTGGGACCTAGCATCTCTCTCCCCTTTTCTTCGCTTGTACTCCTACTTCTTCCTCAAGCAGAACCTCCTCGTCTCCGAGCTACAAACCCTTCTTCCCCTTCCCTCAAAAAAACCCTTCTTCCCCTAGCCCAAGCAAACCGCGCGCCACCATGTTCCTCACGAGGTTAGAATCGACCCTTCTCAGCCAAAAATCTTCCACCCGGCCGATCCGCTGCTGGATTTCGCGCCGGCGGGGTTGTTTCTATCGTGATTTTCTCATCTGATTTTCGCGATAAAATTTTGTTCTGGGGTTGTTTCGCGCAGAACGGAGTACGACCGCGGCGTCAACACCTTCTCCCCGGAGGGGAGGCTGTTCCAGGTCGAGTACGCCATCGAAGCCATCAAGGTGAGTGAGCCTACCCCTCGTTTGCTCTCGATCTCGGTCTAGATTTGATGAGGAGGCAGCCGCAGTGTATTGTTAGGATCCGTTGCCTGCACGAGACCGCAGTTGCCCGGGATTGTTTCTGGAGGCCGTATGTTTCAGGAACCCCGGGATGTCATCTCCTGATAGTGTAACCGGTCCATTTTTGGATCGAATGGGGAAAAATGTTTTAGGGTTGCTTGATTTGTGTTGTTAGGACGAACCAATGGCTAGATGAAGCATGGATCGATGTTTCGTGACATTCTGAATAAAGGGTGACAACTTCCGTAGCTTTAGAACTAGGGCTCTATGCTCTAGGAAGTAATTAGAACTAGGGCTCTAAGTTCCTGTCGACTCACATGTTGAAGTACTACATATTTGCGTTTGATTTCGTTGATTATATCATTGCCATTTTCTGGATCACTGTCTAGGGTTTCTTTGATTCTCAGGATTCTTAAAACATCTGAATAGGAAAACATAGGATTGGAATAGGGTCAGGCTCATCTAAACCCTACATGATTTTGGTCTGTTTGATTGCATCATAGAAAAACAAATGATTCTTTCAAAGAGCAATGAGTGGATGTTAAAATTCCTATGAAATGTAGTACAAAGTAATCCTTAGGAAAAATTCTGATTGGATTCAATCCTATGGATCAAACAACAAACATAGGAAAAATTCCTAATGATTTAATCCTCCAAAATTGCTCTAGAAACCCTTTGAATCAAAGGATTTTGGTTTGTTGATGCTCATGCCTTTTGCAGTTGGGATCTACTGCAATTGGGTTGAAGACGAAGGATGGAGTTATTCTTGCTGTGGAGAAACGTGTGACGTCTCCGTTGCTGGTAACTTTTGTTGCTTGTGCCCCAGCAAAAACTAAACTGCGTTTGGCTATCCACTTATATCATTGAAGTGTACTATTTGGATTGTTTTTTATTTTATTTTAGTAATCAACTTCAGATATCTTGGATATTTGATATAATATTTCATAACTACTACTCCCTCCGATCCATAATAAGTGTCGCTCCTCTAGTACAAAGTTTGTACTAGCTTAGTACAAAATGAGCGACACTTATTATGGATCAGAGGGAGTAATTTGTAAGGACCCCAATGGGGAGCGAACGTTCGCTGGGAGGCATGGCAAGCCGAACCATTTTGGTGGCAACTGCTGTTTGTGCGGGTGGCAAATTTAATACACGTGCATGGAAATTCGCTGTAGTTTCTTTTTTCAGTTGCCGCACGCATGCTGAATTTGTTGTTTTTTCTCTTCGCGTGACACTGCGAGTTTCCACCTTACCAGTTTGCGCTTGCCATCCCTCCCAGCTGATGTTCGTTCCCTATGATTCGTGATTTTTAAAACCCTTCCATCATTTCCATTTGTCAGAAGTATTATGTGCGTTTCTTGATTGCCACAGCATTTTTGTACTGATTATTGTGCGATGTCCAATTGTGTCAAAAGTAAGATTACGAAAATTTGCCTTTTTACAGGAACCTAGCAGTGTTGAGAAAATTATGGAAATTGATGAGCATGTAGGCTGTGCCATGAGTGGCCTTATTGCTGATGCAAGAACATTAGTTGAGCACGCTCGCGTGGAGACCCAAGTACTTCTCTTTCTTGTATACTTTATTCAATTTGTTCATTACCTTATCAGTTATCTCACTGTATGTTCATAATCAGAATCATAGATTCTCATATGGGGAACCAATGACAGTTGAGTCCACCACACAAGCTATTTGTGATCTAGCTCTTCGCTTTGGAGAAGGTGAAGAAGAGTCTATGGTGAGTATTTTGTGCTATTACAGTGTTACTATCAGAACACAACACTGCCAATGGAGTTTCTAATCTACTTATTTGCTTCTACAGTCACGACCTTTTGGAGTTTCTCTCCTTATTGCTGGTCATGATGAAAATGGGCCGAGCTTGTAAGTACCAATCATCATAAATTCATAACTGATGAAGACTTTATAATTGAGTTCAGGAGGCATACTTGCACAGTTGTATTTGAGTGTGCTCTCGGTTTTGCCTGCTTGTTCTAGTATTATTTGATGTTGTAGTTATGCTCATTGCCTTCCTGTTGTGACAAACAATTTTTTTTATGCTAGTTGCAATTTTCAACTTATCTAGATTCTTACATAATAAGTAACTTAGAAGTTAGGATCTATTGTTAACCTGTCACAGTTTCTCTTATATTAGCCACCTATAGTGGTACCACACTCTTGCGTCATGCTGCAAGGGCCAGCTGTACACAATATTCTGACTAATAACCAATAGCTTCCATGATGACCATTCTGCTTGAGGAAAATCTTTCATAATCTTCCCGTAATTATTATGGTTAAGATGATCAGTAGCAGAATGGATAATGGCATCATATTTGACCAACAGAAAAACTATACATGTTGCTTAATATAATTGGGATTTGCTGATATTGTTTTTTGCATGTCAAAATAGAAACCGCTCTGTGTCCACCAAGTTAATTTGATGCATGAGCTTATGCGGAGCCACAGCCAATACTATAAATTTTTATATTAGGGTAGGATATATGTTCGGAAAGTTAAACCTCTCAAATATTGCTACATCTTAAAGATTGTTGAATAGCAAACGGCAGAATTCTCCCTTGGTTATAAGTTTGCCTTTTTCACATCTTCACATTGCTGTATTGCACGTGGCAAACCCCTCACTCCCTTCCTAAAAATAAAATAAAGTAGGAGTAGTTTGTTCTACTAAGACAACAACAACAAACAACAAAGCCTGTCAGTCCCAAACAAGTTGGGGTAGGCTAGAGCTGAAACCCAAAAGATATCGTAACCAAATCACGGTTCTAACACGTGGATAGCTAACTTCCACACACTCCTGTCTAGAGCTAGATCTTTGTTGATAGCCCAGTCCTTCAGGTCTCTCTTCACAGACTTCTCCCAAGTCAAGTTTGGCCTCCCCCGACCTCTCTTGACATTATCAGCACGCCTTAACCGCCCGATATGCACATGCGCTTCAGAAGGCCTACGCTGGATATGCCCAAACCATCTCAGGCGATGTTGGACAAGCTTCTCTTCAATTGGTGCCACCCCAACTCTCTCCCGTATAACATCATTCCGGATCCGATCCTTCCTTGTGTGACCACATGCATTCTCAACATGCGCATCTCTGCCACACCTAGTTGTTGGACATATCGCCTTTTAGTTGGCCAACATTCAGCACCATACAACATCGCAGGTCGAATCGCCGTTCTATAGAACTTGCCTTTTAGCTTGTGGCACTCTCTTATCACAGAGTACACCAGAAGCTTGGCGCCACTTTAGCCATCCAACTTTGATTCGATGGTTAACGTCTTCATCAATATCACCATCCTTCTGCAGCATTGACCCCAAATATCGAAAGGTGTCCTTCTGAGGTACCACTTGCCCCTCAAGGCTAACTTCCTCCTCTTCCCCATGGTTAGTAGTACTAAAACCGCACCTCATGTACTCAGTTTTAGTTCTACTAAGCCTAAAACCTTTCGATTCCAAAGTCTGTCTCCACAGCTCCAGCTTCCTATTAACCCCCACCCGACTATCGTCGACTAGCACCACATCGTCTGCAAAGAGCATACACCATGGGATGTCCCCTTGTATATCCCGTGTGACCTCATCCATCACCAATGTGAAAAGATAAGGGCTCAAAGCTGACCCTTGGTGCAGTCCTATTTTGATTGGGAAGTCATCAGTGTCGCCATCGCTTGTTCGCACACTTGTCACAACATTGTCGTACATATCCTTGATGGGGGTAATGTACTTTGTCGGGACTTTGTGTTTTTCCAACGCCCACCACATGACACTCCGCGGTATCTTATCGTAGACCTTCTTCAAGTCAATGAACATCATATGCAGGTCCTTCTTTTGCTCCTTGTATCTCTCCATAAGTTGTCGTACCAAGAAAATGGCTTCCATGGTCGACCTCCCAGGCATGAAACCAAATTGATTTTTGGTCACGCGTGTCATTCCTCTTACACGGTGCTCAATGACTCTCTCATAGCTTCATTGTATAGCTCATTAGCTTAATCCCGCGGTAATTAGTACAACTCTGAACATCCCCTTTGTTCTTGAAGATTAGTACTAATATACTTCGCCTTCATTCTTCAGGCATCTTGTTTGACCGAAAAATGAGGTTGAAAAGCTTGGTTAGCCATACTATCGCTTTGTTTCCAAGGCCTCTCCACACCTCGATGGGGATACAGTTAGGGCCCATCGCCTTGCCTCCTTTCATCCTTTTTAAAGCCTCCTTGACCTCTGCCTCCTGGATTCGCCGCACAAAACGTCTGTTCATCTCATCAAAGGAGTCATCCAGCTCAATGGTAGAGCTCCCATTCTCCTCATTGAGCAACTTGTCGAAGTATTGCCTCCATCTATGCCTGATCTCTTTGTCCTTCACAAGAAGTTGATCTGCTTCGTCCTTGATGCATCTCACCTGATCGACATCCCTCGTCTTCCTCTCTTGGATCTTGGCCATCTTATAGATGTCCCTTTCACCTTGCTTCGTGTTTAAACGCTGGTAGAGGTCCTCATACGCTCGCCCCCTAGCTTCGCTCACAGCTCGCTTCACTGTCTTCTTCGCCACCTTGTACTTCTCTATGTTGTCCGCACTCCTATCGAGGTATAGGCGTCGGAAACAGACTTTCTTCTCCTTAATAGCCTTCTGGACATCCTCGTTCCACCACTAGGTATCTTTAGCTTCGACTCTACTACCCTTGGTTACCCCAAACTTCTCTGAAGCTATCCTTTGGACGCAGGTCGCCATCTTCATCCACATATTGTTTGCATCACCTCCTTCCTCCCAAGGGCCCTCCTTCATGACCCTCTCCTTGAAAGCCTGAGCCGCCTCCCCCTTCAACTTCCACTACTTCGTTCTAGCGACTTTGGTGCGCTTATCCCGCTGGACATGAATCCGAAAGCGAAAGTCAGCAACCACAAGCTTATGTTGAGCGACAACACTCTCTCCAGGTATCACCTTACAATCTAGGCAAGCACGCCTATCTTCTCTTCTTGAGAGGATGAAGTCAATCTGGCTAGAGTGTTGTCCGCTACTAAAGGTCACTAGATGAGATTCTCTCTTTCTAAAGAGGGTGTTAGCTACGATCATGTCATAGGCTAAAGCGAAGCTTAAGACATCCTCTCCCTCTTGATTCCTGCAGCCATATCCAAAGCCCCCATGCACCCCTTCAAAACCTGTGTTAGATGTGCCCACATGGCCATTAAGGTCTCCTCCTATGAAGAGCCGCTCGCCAATAGGAACACTCCTAACCAAGTCCTCCAAGCCTTCCCAGAACTCCAACTTGGTGCTCTCACTGTGGCCTACTTGCGGGGCATAGGCGCTGATAACATTGAGAACTAGGTCCCCAACGACCAGCTTGACCAGGATAATCCGATCACCTTGCCTCTTGACGTCTACCACTCCATCCTTGAGGCTCTTGTTGATCAAGATATCCACTCCGTTTCTGTTCGCAGTGGTCCCCGTGTAGCATTGCTTGAAACCGGTCTCCTCTACCTCCTTCGCCTTCTGTCCCTTCCAGTTGGTTTCTTGGATGCATAGGATATCAACACCTCTCCTCACTGCTGCATCCACTAACTTCCGCAACTTACCTGTCAGTGACCCTACGTTCCAACTACCTATGTGAATCCTCTTAGGCTCGGCTAGCTTCCTTACCCTTCGCACTCGTCGAGTCAAATGCAAAGACCCTTGCTTATTTTTCACTACACCCGGACGACGATGTAGCGCGCCACTAAGGCTGCGACGACCCGATCCTTGCTCACTTGTCACCGTATCCAGATCAAGATACGGCGCGCCACCAGGGGGGTGACGGCCCGGCCCTTGCTCATTTGTCACCACACCCGGGTTTCGATGTGGCGCGTCGCTAAGAGGGTTACGCCCCAACGATGTTCTTTTGGGTTTCATATCCATAAGAGTGGCTGGGTTTTCACGTTGGCTCGCCAAGCCTAACACAACCCTCCTCCTTTACCCGGGCTTGGGACCGGCTACGTCTAAAAAACATAGGCGGAGTTTAGTTTGTTCTACTAAGCCTAGAATTATTTATTTTTAAAGGCATATTAAGAGTGCCTAGATGGTGTAAAAGAAAGAATCCATATAGGTTTGTTGAAGTTCTCTGTATGCATTTTGTGTCGCAGGTACTACACCGACCCATCTGGAACCTTTTGGCAGTGCAATGCCAAGGCAATTGGGTCGGGCTCTGAAGGTGCCGATAGTTCCTTACAGGAACAGTTTAACAAGGTAACACAACAAGATCAAATTGCTGTGAACTGTATGATAACTTAACACGATTTGTATATATATGCAAAGGAAGTTTACCTGCTGCTTAGTCAGCTGTAATGCTACCTCAATGGATCATACTGATTTTTTGGGAATAATATAGCTGGAGACCGTAATGCTGAAAGTGATGTGTTTCTAATCTTCTGTGATAAAAAACATGTTGAGGCCACACCACCCTCTGCTGTATGTTGATAATTGCACGATGTTTCTGAAAACTAAAGATTTGAGTTTCTTCTGCAGGAGCTGACCCTTCAGGAGGCTGAAACCATTGCTCTATCTATCCTGAAACAGGTTATGGAAGAAAAGGTAAAGGCGTCTCTGCCGAGTCTCATGTTTGTGATTTCAGTCACTAAAGCTCCCGCCAAGTGTGATATTAAATTTGCTATTTGGATCAGGTTACTCCAAATAATGTTGACATCGCCAAGGTTGCGCCGAACTACCACCTTTACACCCCTTCAGAGGTCGAAGAAGTCATAGCACGATTGTGAAACGCAGAAATCTTTGTCGAATGTCAACCTGGATTCATATGTTTCCGCTGCTGTATGTCGGACATCCTGATGCCTTTAAATTAGCAGAAGCACAATTGCTCTATGATATGGACACTGATGTTTACCTCTTCTCGTTTGATTAGTTAATCGCAAGGTTTAGAAGCCTAGCTGTTGTTGCTTTGTCACTTGCCGTGAAGGAGATTGTAGACCATTTTGTTTTATATATGAAGGATTTGCAGCAATAGCACGCAGTTTGTGAATAACAAAATGTCGTCTGCACGGTATGGTTTTGGATTACTTTTATGTGTGCCCGACTGTCATCTGGAACAAACCTTCGACAACAAAAATATCATTTCTATTCTCTTCTCCACGTTGTGGATTATCCTACTACCTTGGTTCCATAGAGACTGTCGCTTACAACGGCTGTATCTAGACTAGACGTATTTCAGTGCTAGATCATCCGTTTTAGCAACAGTTAATATGAGATGAAGGAAGTACATGGCTTCACACTTTTATTTACGTTCTTAAAAATCTTGACCAATGGAATATGAGCACTTTGGCGTCATTACGAACAGCGATGGCGCGGTTTTTCTAGAGGGCTGCCCTCTTCAGATGCTTGCATGCTTTGTGCCTATTATGAAACTACGTAGTTATTGTGCCTCTTCTGCAGTACTGGGATGAGCTTGCTTACTCATCTTGCCGCTCCTGGCTAATGTTGGCACTTGGCAGTTGTACAGTTCGTCAACTGCCAACATTCCCCACTAATAAATATACCCTCTCGGGAGATTATATATTTTTTCCCTTTTATTTGTTGTAAAGAGCTTTGCTTTTCATTCATAGTAGAAGAAAAGGTTCTGGGCTAACTTTTGTCGGCCACAGTTCTCCCAAAAAAGGGTACACAATCCTGCATCATTCACAGTTTGATACCGGAGCACCATTATGGTGGCGCTGACCAAACTGTCCGTTGGTGATGGGAAGGACTTCACCAAGCTGAACATGGTCCTTATCGCCTTAACCCAAAAAGTCTGAGGCAACAAGTGTGGGTGACTTTTGCTCGATCACCTTCCGCGCATAGTCTCCCCAAGCTGTTTGCCAAGGTGATGGCGAATCGGTTGCATCCTAGAATGGGGAACATTGTTAGCGCTAATCAATCTGCATTCATCAATAAGTGTAATCTGCACAATAATTTTCTCTTGGTTCTCCAAGTCACAAGGAGGATACACACGTAAGGTTCCAGGGATACTGCTCAAGTTAGACATATCGAGAGCTTTCGGTTCATTGTCCTGGGCGTTTCTCATGGAAGTGTTGCGGCGCAAGGGATTCAGTGGGAGATGTAAAAACCCTGCTCTCTTCCACTAGTACCAAGGTTATTGTCAACAACACTCCCGGTCGTAAGATTCATCTAGTTAAGGGGCTTCACCAGGGGCGTACTATTTCCCCTCTCCTTTGCTGCTTTGGTCAACGTGGCTGGTATGGCAAAATCGACATTTCTAACCTTTTTTCAAAACAAATTCACAATCTGAACCTAGTGGCAAACTATTTTAAAATTCTAACCCTTTTGTCTAGCGCCCAACCACCAGGCGCTAAGCACACGCATCTAGCGCCCCCGAAAGAGGCGCTAAGACCCTGCCAGCGTGTCAACGTGGACCCCCACCGGGCCCCATCCTGGAAGTCTAGCGCCTGCTCATTCGGCGCTATACATACATGCTTAGCGCCTCCCCATCAGGCGCTAGACTAGGCAGCCACTTAAAGGCCTCGAGGCCACGCCCGAGGCCAGACAGTGTCTCTCCCCCATCACGAACAGAGGGCCGGCAGCGGCGGTTCCTCCTCTCCCCCTCTCAAATCCCCACCCCAAATCTCCCAGATCTGAAGGATTGATCCAAGGGAGTTGCTCTCAACTCATCCCCCCAGGTATTCTCCCCCATTCTCTTCATTTTCATTCAAAAAATCCTTCACATTTTCCCTCTTGATGCAAGTTAGATTGAAACCCTAAATTTGATTTGTTTTTGAATTTGTTAGGGTAGAATTGTTTGTTTCTTTGTTCTTCTGAAATAACATTGTTGTAGTAATGATTGGACAAATTACTATGACTAATTTTAGTGAAATCCTAAAACTCATTGGATTTCTTAATGTTATGTTAGTGTTTGGCTTTTTTCTATGGAGCAATTATATGTCATGATGCTATATGTTTACATGATATGTTAGTGTTACTATGTGTATGGAACAATTATATGGAGCAATTACTATGTTAGTTTGTGAGGTTTTTTGTATTGTGCAATTATATGGATGACATGATATGGAGTAATTATGTTAGTTTGTGGTTTTTTTTGTATGGAGCAATTATATGGAGCAATTACTATGTGTTTTATTTTGTTAAGACATTAATAATATGGATGACATGAATGTGTATTTTTATATGGATATTAAGTTAGATCTTGAGCATTACCATTTGCTAAAGCAAATTATTTCGTTATGGAACAAAGTGATAATGAAATGCTTGTTGTTTGAAAAATATAGGACGGAGTGGCTTCTCCATGATCACTATGATGTTGAACACCGATCTTATGCTATGGCGGTGCTAAAGAAGGTAATATTTTTGTTGACCTTGCTTGATTTCGATTACGTATTCCTTTGGCTTTGCATGACCAAGTTGTTTCTATTCATTTGCAGAAGCTTTCAACCTTGAAGCTTCGGTTTCACGGGGTCTCTGAAATGCCGTACGATGAGAGGTACACACCGTACATCGACGCATTAGGACTCCTCCCGTTCTTCCAGCTAGTGACCCGCTCCACTCCAAACCTGAATGCAGCGCAAATCACGGCGCTTGTGGATCGGTGGAGACCGGAGACACACAGTTTCCACCTTCAGACCGGGGAGATGACCGTGACGCTTCAGGACGTGTCGATGATCTTTGCACTTCCTATCGATGGTGAGCCTCTGTGTTTGAACACAGATTCTGAAGGGTGGCATGCACAGATGACGTCTCTGATTGGTACTGCTCCTACTGAGAACAAGGACAAGAATATTGCAGCCGGCGCTCCTTACACGTGGATCATAGATAACTTTAAGGATTGCCCTCAAGGTGCTGATGTTGGGGTGGTCAGGACGTATGTCCGTGTGTACATTTGGTATGTTCTCTCTAGGACACTATTTTCCGACGGCAAGGGCAATGTAGCGCAGTGGATTTGGCTGAAGGCGTTGACCGTGTTGGACAAGAGATGGAGTTGGGGTACGGCAGCACTGGCCTACTTGTACCGGCAGGTAAAGAACTGTTCGTTACAAATTTAGTTGTGTTCCAACATGGCATGTCATGACCGTGTTTTATTTTCTTTGCAGTTGGACGACGCATGTCGTAGGTGCACTTCAGGCGCCTCCGTTGGCGGTCCTTTGGTGCATGGTAATGGGAGCGGTTGCCAGTTGGACGACCTAAGAGTGTGGCATACAAGCCATGGGACGATAAAAAGAACATGATGCGTCAAGCCACTTGGGATTACAAGTGGGACGTTGTACCCGAGATGAAGAGCGATGTGGAGAACATGTACAAGCAGTACATCAACGAGTTGGATACTCTTACCCCCGAGCAGGTATGTATTGTCGTTACATGTATCATTGCGTTCATTCTCCTGAACTGGACATGCCTACATTGCACTAACTTTCTGGTGATATGGGAGCCATACGGTGTTGGGGATAATTTCGGTTTTACACCTGAATTTCATGTGAACCCAATGTGTCGAGCGGGAGGGCATCTTTGGCATATGCGGTGTCCAATGATATGTATGTGGGAAGTTGAGTTTCATTTGCCACATTGTGTGATGAGGAAGTTTGGGGAGTTTCAGCCTCACCCGCCGGAGTGGATGAACACAGACATTGTGCTTCATGGGTAAGAGAGAATTACATGGCTTCAATTAGTTTTGCTTTGGAAACACCACATTTTGTTTTGATAATAGCTGCTTGTCTTATCTTGTAGGCTGGATAGGAGGAGGCAAAGAGCGATCAAGGATTGGCCTAGCCATCACAGCAGTTACATAGACATGTTCAAGAAGAGTTTGCGTTACGCTAATTCACATGACCATGAGTTCAAGCCGCATAACGAGCTTGCATTCACCAACTATCTTCGTTGGTTTGTTCGTTCAACTCGTTTGGAGATGTACCCACCGGCTTTTGAGCCAAACATATTGGACCAGCCGAATGATTATTATGAGCTTGCTAGGCAACAATACAACAAAGCAGTGAGGGAGGGTACCCAAACAGCCTTTGCTCCGGTACTCACCTTTGTGGTAAGTATAGTGTGCATCAATCTTTTTTGTCAATACAATTGCATGCCATACCCTATTTGCTTGCCTGACTTGTGAATTTCTATTCATGCTTAGCGGGACGAGGTCCAGAATCAAGCTGATGATTTTGAGAAGTTTCTGGACAAGCACCCGGCTAGTACGAAGGTCGATTATGCATTTCAAGCTTTTCTGAAGGTAATACAGACATCCCTTTTGTACATCATCTGCATATCCGACTCTGACATCCAATTCATTTGTCAATTTGACAGCGCCAAGAAGTTACGTTGGCTCTCGAACGTACTCGGTTGTCGTGACCCCGAGGACATATCTTCACCATCGAAGTCAAGGTCGCAGGCTCGGTCGCAGTCAAGTTCTACGCCCTCAGACCCTATGACTAACATGGAGGAAACTACGTCGACGCTGTTGACTTTTGTGGATGATCCGATCATCACACAGGACGATGATCAGGTATGGCAGTTTCATCTTCTTTTATATACCATGTCTGAGTTTCATCTTGATCATTCTTACCGTGTCTGAGTTTCATCTTGATCATTCTTATGTTTAGGACAACATGACAATCAAGAACGCTCGGCTTACATGCTGAGGAAAAGATGGTCCTTCCATCGTTACACACCGGATGATTGGAGAAACAAAGGGAAGGGGAAAGCGATGGCGGAGACGGATTCCTCCTCCTCCTCCTCCGAGGAGGAGCCACACCCAGAGCCAGAGATTCAGTTCGATCCAGAGGAGTTTACCAGGAGGAAGCTCCGTACGAGGAGGGGTCATGGAGGTTGAACTTCATGTTGAATTGGTCACCTTGTCGTTTTTTTAAGTTGTCTTGTGAACTTATGGTGGTTAGTGTGATGAACTCGTCGTCTTGTTGAACTTGTGGTCTAGTGGATGAGATGAGATGAACTTAATGTTTGTTGAACTTGTGGTTGTGTTGCAACTTGATGAAGTAGTGATGATGAACTTGATGATGAAGTGGTTGTGGTTCCTTTGCTTATTTAACTGTGAATGCTTGTCCATTGTCATATATATTGTGATGAATTGGTTGAGATTGAATTCATACCATTGTGATGCATTTTTCATGTATTTGACAGTGTAGCGCATGATGTGGGGGCGCTAGACAGTGTAGCGCCTGATGTGGAGGCGCTACACATGTAATATGTTTGCTGCAACCGAGTCCAGTAGCCACTGGACTCCTGGACAGAGAAAATGCTACATGTGTAGCACCCCTGGACTAGGCGCTACACTGTCTAGCGCCTGATGGGGAGGCGCTAAGCATGTATGTATAGCGCCGAACGAAGAGGCGCTAGACTTCCAGGGTGGGGCCCGGTGGGGGTCCACGTTGACACGCTGGCGTCCTAGCTCCCTACGCACAGGCGCTAGATGCATGGTCTTAGCGCCTGGTGGTTGGGCGCTAGACAAAAGGGTTATTTTTGTGAAATATTTTGCAACTAGGTTTAGGTTGTGAATTTGTTTTGCAAAAAGGTTAGAAATGTCGATTTTGCAGGCCGGTATGGGGCTACTATCACGATTCCCGGGGATTTCTGACCTCCAACGTCTCTCCATCTAAGCGGATGATGTGGTGTTTTTTCTCAAGCCGACCAAGTTCGTTTTCTTGCTTGTCCATCGAATACTACATGCGTTCGCTACGCTGCAGGACCGCGGATCAATTTTGCTAAAACCCCAACCGTGTTGATCGACGGGAACGAAGGGAGGAAACATTTGGTGTCTAGCACCTCGCAATGCAACATGACTAAATTTTTTATTTTTGAAAGATCCAACTTTCATATTGGCATATATTTTCGGGTTTTAGCAGATAGCACATGGGAACACAAAAGGTGGGGTGTGATCCAAAGGATCAATGATAATTTAAGAGAAAGTGAGAGAAATACACGGATTGCAACTTGGTGTGAAGGCGCTAAAAACATGCACTGGGAGCCTGTCATCGGCGCTGTGAGGGCCACGGTTCAGACCTGTCAGAGAGGTTTTCTTCAGAGACAGGGGAACCTCATCTTGGTTAAATCGGTGATGGCTACTGTAAGGTTCTGGCTATCCCAACAAGGAATTGAAATGGAACTAGAAGGATTTGGTATGCTGCTCCGCCCAACCACCCTCACAACGAATTCGAATTTCAAATTACAATCCAGGACGAAGCCTTCCTGTTCCATCCTACCTCCAACTCTCTACAGCTAGCTACTTAAGGAGAGGAAGAAAGGGAAAACAGAGTGACAACTAGCGATAACTAGCGGACCCAACTTGGGCTGCCATCCAGGCCGGTGTCTTGCTGGGCCGTCGCGGTCGAGTGCTTGCAGGCCCATTATCTTCTTCCTGCTCCTCCGCGTTCATCTTGTCTGAAGAAGGCGTCGACAACTTGTCTGAAGGTGAGGAGGGCAGGTTGCTGACACCCCCTTCCTTGAGAACTGGCTTGAACCCAAGCCAGCGCACGAGGAAACAGTTGACGTAGCGACTCCAGATCTTCCCAAGTAGCAGTACTGGCATCTGCGCCGCTCCATTGAATCAACCCTTGAGAGATTGTGCGGTGTCCTCGACGATGCACCCTGCGTCGCAGAACACAAACAGGGACTTGCAGATTTGCATTAGACGAAGGAAGCTGGACTGCGATAGGAAAATGAGGAGCAACAAATCTCTTGAGCTGAGAAACATGGAACACTGGATGAATCTTGCTGTCAGGTGGCAGTTGTAAACGGTACGCTACTTCACCAATGCGAGCAAGAATGATGTAAGGTCCAAATTACTTGAAGGGAAACTTGTGATTAGCCCTGCGAACGACTGAGGATTGAACATACGGTTGCAGTTTCAGAAACACACGGTCACCCACCTCACACGTCCGTTGAGTGCGATGTTTGTCGGCTTGTAATTTCATACGCTGCTGAGCTCGTAGCAAGTGTTGACGCACCGAGTCAGTGACTAACTGGCGATCACTGAGCCATTGTTGAATGTCTTGTGGAGCAATTGTATCCTAAGCAGAGAAGCCAAAATATCTAGGAGCATGACCATACAAGACTTCAAATGGAGATTTACCGAGAGCAGAATGCCAATTGGTGTTATACCAGAATTCACATAAAGACAACCATTTGCTCCATTTTCCAGGATGAGCACTGATGAAGCAACGCAGATAGCACTCCACTTGTTGATTGACCCTCTCAGTTTGTCCATCAGCGGCAGGGTGGTATGCACTGCTCATATTCAATTGAACTCCAGTGAGTTTAAACAACACTTGCCAAAAATTGCTAGTAAAAATTGGATCTCTGTTAGAAACTATATAAAGGGGCATACCATGTAGCTTATAGACATTATCCAAGAAAACCTCTGCTACTTGCTGAGCAGTGAAGGGGTGCTTGAGGGGAGTAAAGTGGCCATACTTGGTAAATTTATCAATGACCAAAAGAATACAATCATACTGGAATTATTTGGGCAAGCTAGTTATAAAATCCGTAGTAACCATGTGCCAGGCTTGTACTGGAACTGGTAAAGGAGATAAGAGCCCTGGATAATTGACTCTTTCAGGCTTAGCTTGTTGACATATGACAAAAGACTGGACCTGATTCTTGATGAAAAGTTTCATGCCCTTCCATCGAAACAAGGAGTGAATCCTGTTGTAAGTCACTGGAAATCCATAATGACCTCCAACTGGGCTATCATGGAAGCGAACAATTTTTTTATGGTGTAAGTCTGGTAGAGCACCAATCCAGATACAAGATTTATATTTAAGTAGCCCATTGACTAGCTGATAAGAAGGTCTAGAGTGAGGATCCAAGGAAAGTTGCTATAGCAATTCAATAGCAAAAGGATCTTGTGCATAGCTAGCCACAATATCTTCAAGCCAAGCAGGTGTTTCCCCTGTTAACTAAATCTGATGGAGTTCAGTTGGACGCCTGGAAAGAGCATCAGCTGCCTTGTTTTCAGTGCCCTTTTTATACAATATCTGATAGTTGAGCCCCAAAAGTTTGGTAAAACTTTCTGCTGCCAGTGAGTATGTAAACGCTGATCCTGTAAATGAGACATACTTTTCTAGTCAGTCCGGATGATGAATTGTTGCATGCGCAAGTAAGAGCGCCACTGTTCCACAGCCATAAGAATGGCGAGATACTCCGTTTCATAAACTGACAGAGCACGATTTTTGGGTCCAAGAGCTCTGCTCACATAGGCCAATGGGTGGCCATCTTGCATCAAAACTGCACCAATGCCCACATCACAAGCATCTGTTTCTATCACAAATTGTTTAGTGAAATCAGGTAGAGCTAAAACCGGTGCAGAGGTAAGAGCTTGTTTCAGGACTGTGAAAGTTGTCTCAGTATCTGTGGTCCACACAAACTGAACATGTTTCTTAAGCAATTCTGTCAAGGGTTTACTAATGAGCTGATAATGCTTAATAAACTTTCTGTAGTAGCCAGTCAGTCCTAAGAATGCTCTAACTTCCTAGACATTAGTTGGTGTTGGCCATTGCTGTACTGTCCTTATTTTACTAGGATCAGTAGAGGCACCATAGGAAGAAATGACATGCCCCAGATAAGCTATACCTTGCTGGGAAAAATCACACTTGGACATCTTTACCTTCCAACTATACTTCTGTAAAAGAGAAAGCACCTCATCTATATGAATAAGATGTTCAGTGTAAGTTTTGCTGTAGACCAAGATGTCATCAAATAAGACTAGCACAAATTTCCTCAGAGCAGGAGATAGTGTTGTATTCATTCCTCCTTGGAAAGTACCAGGAGCTCCAGTAAGACCAAAAGCCATGACAAAGAACTCAAAGTGACATGTATATGTTTGGAATGCAGTTTTGTATTCTTCTCCTTCAGCTAATCTAATCTGATGGTAGCCAGTCCTCAAATCAAGCTTTGAAAACCATGTGCTTTTGCCAACTCATCCAGAACTCATTAATGACAGGAATGGGAAATTTCCCCTTGAGTGTAATAGCATTGAGCATCCTATAGTCAATCACCATCCTCCACTCCCCACCTTTTTTCTTAACTAGAATCACATGAGATGAAAAGTGGCTTGTACTGGGTCTGATCATGCCAGACTTGAGTAAATCAACCACATGTTTTTCCAACTCATCCTTGAGATGTGGGCTATTCTGTATGGTCTGATTGATATTGGTCTAGCTCCTGGAATAAGGGGTATGGTGTGGTCATAGTCTCTTCTGGGTGATAATTCTGTAGGTTGAGCAAACACTGAAGGAAATTGGTCTAACAACTGTTGAACCTCAGCTGGAACTTCTTGCTTATCAGACATTTCTACTGTTGAAATGCACATGACAGTCATGGCACATTCTGCTGGCAATATTCCTTGCAGGGTAATCACCTTGCCATAATGGTGGAAGGACAACCATTTCTGAACCCAGTCCACATACATAGGACTGTGTTTTCTCAACCAATTTAATCCTAATATGCCATCATAAGTTTCTAACTGCAGCAATCTGAACTCAGTGAGGAATTCATGTTCTTGGCAAAGTCCTTCTGGCAATTTATGTGTACAACTGATAGAAGCTCCTCCAGCTATAGTGACTGAGATAGGTGCAGTGGTTAGAATGCCAGATAACTGCTGTAGTAGTCTTGTATCTAAGAATGAATGGGTGCTACCAGAATCTACCAAAAAGGTGAGCAGTTGGTCTTGCATTGTTACTTCCAATTGCAACACAGGTGCATTTGGATCCCTAACCATTGCTGCAGCTGAGAGTTGAATACAGTGGGTAGAGTGTACTGAGTGCCTATCAGCATCTGATTGAACTGAAGTAGTGTCATAATTACTCTCTAGCTGTTCAATCATCTCTTTCACAATGTGTAGCTGGACTGAGGATTTGCAATTGTGGTCTCTAGACCATTTCTCTCCACATGTGAAACATAAACCCTTGGATTTTCTGTAGTTCCTCAAAGCTGTCTACTTATCTTCAGTGTTAGTCACTCTAGGATGTTCAGGGATTCTTCTCTCTTCTGAAACTCTGTTTCTAGGTGGCAGTGGCAAGGGCATAGCAGTAGCCTCCTTAGAAGTTAGAAGTGAGAGAATTCATTGGGGTGAAACCTTCGTGCAACAAGGCCAAATCACAAGCAGCATCCAAGTCTTTGGGTTTCTGTATGGCAACAGCTATGCGCACACAAGGCTTGAGGCCATCTAGGAACCTAGTGGTGTAGTGAACATGATTTGGAACATCTTCATAAGCAGTCAATTGGTCATATAGGTCATAAAACCTCTCTACATAATCAACTACTGATCTGGTTTGAGCAATTCTAAACATCTGGCGCATTAGTTTCTCATGTTTATTTCTGCCAAATTTGGTCTGAAGAACTGCACAGAATTTAGACCAACCTACATAGGAATTCGTCTCTGAACTGATTCTAACCATCGCGCTGCTGCTCCTTCGAACTGTGCTGCTACCAATGAAATCCACCTGTTCACTGGAGTATTCCATAATATGAATTGGTCTTCACACCGATTATGCCATGACCTCTGATTGGTCCCGTCGAAATGAGGCAAATCCAAACGAGTACCCCCAAGTAGAAGAATCAGCAGTATCCGGAGAAGAATTTGATCTGTATGAAAATTCTTTGGGAGTAGAAAGGGGATCATGCGCACCTCTGACTGGAGGAGAAACATATGCATGTGACTTCCCCCGGTGTTCATGTTCAAATCCAAGGGCGTCAGTGGCGTTGGTAGCGCGGTCACACCCAGCGATGCGCGGATCTATGCTGCCGTCAAGCTTGTGAGACGACTCAGTGTGCTCCCCCTTGCCGAGATCCGCCTTGCTTTGTGCGAGGTCGATTGCCAGCTCGTCGCGCATGCCATCCACGCGCACGGACATGATCCCATCGAGCGTGGCGTTGTTCGCTTCGAGTAGCCTGCTCATGGACTTGATGAGGGCATCACCTTGTTCCTTCACCCGGGAGTCGATGTCGGGAATGAGTTCGGTGCGGATCAGTGCGTACACGGCGTGGCCTTCCTCACCAAGATCCTCCATGATCTGCTCTCGCCGGCAAAACTGAAGACGCGTGCAGTGGCAGTGGAAAGCCTCCAGATCGAAAGCTCTGAGTACTAATTGTAAGGTTCTGGCTATACTAACAAGGAATTGAAATGGAACTAGAAGGACTTGGTATGTTTCTCCGCACAACCACCCTCACAGTGAATTCAAATTTCAAATTACAATCCAGGCCGAAGCCTTCCTGTTCCAGCCTACCTCCAACTCTCTACAACTAGCTACTTAAGGAGAGGAAGAAAGGGAAAACAGAGTGACAACTAGCGGACCCAACTTGGGCTGTCCATCTAGACTGGTGGCCTCCTGAGCCGTCGCGGTCGAGTGCTTGCAGGCCCATTATCTTCTTCCCGCTCCTCCGCGTTCATCTTGTCTGAATGTGAGGAGGGCAGGCTGCTGACATCTACTAGGACGATTCATCATCTCATGGTGGTTCAGGATCCTTCTTGGGTGTTTTATGAGGTTGACCTTGGATGCACGCATTCTTCTGGGCCGGTCGAACAAGATTCATGGCGACAACTGTCTTGTTGCCTTGGACAAGGTTTACAAATCCAAGTGCTTCGGTGGGCTTGGATTCAAGAATCTCAGGCTCCAATCGATCGTGCTCAGGGTATGTTGGGAATGGTTAGCAACACTCAGCCGAGGCGTCCATGGGTCTACTAGATTCTAGGTGGGTCACGGATATCGATGATACGTCCCAAACGTATCTATAATTTCTGCTTGCTCCATGCATGTTTTGTGTGATATTGCTATGTTTTATATACACTTTTGATCATATTTGGACTAACCTATTAACTCAGTGCACCCGAGTGCCAGTTCCTGTTTTCTGCTGTTTTTCTATTTCAGGTTCCCCCCCCGTATTAAAAATGCTCCAAAAATTCCGGAAAAATACAATAAAAAATCAGCGTACCGGAAGCTTCCAGAATCACCAAGGTGGGGCCAGAGGGCCACCACCAGGGCCCCAGGCGCCCTCCCGGCGCGCCCTAGGGTGGGGCCGCGCCAGGGGCCGCCTGGACCCCTGGTGCCCCCTGGCTGCTGTAACAACCCGGGATTTTCACCCAAATTAAATTTTTTGTTTGTTGCATTATTTTTGTTGCTTTCTAGAATTGTTTGTAGTATTTGCTTCGCTGATTTATTAATCGGTGAATATTCCCCCCTCCTTCTCGTATCGGTTGCGAGTCCAGACCTTTTCCCCAATGGCAGACGACCTCGTTGCGGCACCGGGAAAGTCACCCGATCTCCGTCGCGACCTCCGGCACAGGACCATCCATCACCAACAGTGCGGAAAAACCCCATTTATATTTAGATGGGTTATTTTATCGCGAATTAATCGTCGTCTTTGTTGGGTGCGAAACGTTGTAGAAGACGTGCTTACAGTGTGGCGATGTTGTGTTTCAAATTTCGCGCGATTCCGACTTCGTCGGGTACGTGAACGTTCGGATGTGCCATGCATAGTAGCCGATGTAATCCGAGGGGCGTATTTACAAAATGCCACGTGCGCTATTAGCTGGACCCCCGGATTCCCCTCTTATCTTCGGATTCTAGCCCACCCGAAAAACCGGACACGAAACGGGCCATTTTGTGGCCCGAAACACTCCCAAACACCCACTTGCTATTTATAGCAGTGCTACCCCTACCAAAATAGAGAAACCCTAGCCTAGCACCTCAATTTCGGTGCTCCTCCTCTCCACCGCCGCCACATGGAAACCAGCACCAACCCCTCCAGATCCAGATTAGGCGATTTGGACCATCGGATCCCGATCGAGCGGCCCAGATCATGCCACTTCATCGGATGCACCAGAGCTCCTTCCTCCCGTGGAGGAGCTCCTCCTCCCCAATTCCCTCGCCCGTGGAATTCCCGAGCTCCGGCGATCTCGCCCAGCCGCCACGTCCCCCCAGGTCCGGCCGCCGTGCCCCCTCTCCTCTCCCTTTCCCCTGCTCTCTCTCTAATCCCTCCGTCCCTCTCTCTGTTGGAGCCGCGCCGCCATGGATGTCCGCACAACAGCTGTAAGGCCCGATATGCGGTACTGTTCCAGATCTAGATGTTTCCATCCAGATCCGGGGACGAAGCACATATCGGTCCCACCGCGACATATGACGAAGTCATATGCCCCGGATTGCCAACATGATATCACAACATTGCAGATACAAGGATACAACATCTCATACAATCGGTATACAACTGCCTTAATACAATACAACAGCGGAAGATACATGTCTGTGTACAGACTACAATCGAATGCCTACTGGCAAAGAGAAAAACATCGATTCCCATATCACACGGGTCCAGGCCCTCCGCCGGGATCCGCCTAACTAGTCTTCATCGAGTCTCCACGTGAAACGCCGATCACCATACCGTTTGTCGATCAGAACCATGAAAAGAGTTTGGGGGTAGTATCATGAGTACAAAAGTACTCAGCATCCAACTGTAGTGGTCATCTGACCCAGCAAGGACTTCATCACTCGTCATTCTAGGACAACTAGTAGTTTATGGTAAGGAAGGGGTAAGTGGTGAGGTTGCTGCCGCACTAGCATTTGACAAAGTGACTAACGATCTAGAGAGTAAGATAAGAAGCCAAGAATTCAATGAGGAATCGCCTCCAACAAGTCTGCTATCCACCTACAAACGCAAACATAACACCTATCCTATCCTTGTCCTCCCCTTCGCATCCCGACGAAGAAGAAGCAGTCAAGGCATGCACACGTTGATCAAGTTATATTAAGATTATCTCAGTTTTTGTTGTCTATGAACAAGGAGTAGGTCTCAAGTCGTCCATAACCGTGGACACGGCTTCTCGAAAAGATTTAACCCTGCAGGGGTGTACGAACTGCCCATTACAAGGCTCCGCACGCACGCCCATCTCTCTTAGTTGCTACCCATCACAGGCAACCATTTTATGATTAAGTTCCAAGAGATCCGAAACGAGAGGTCCCTCTAACTAACAACAAACAAATCCGGGTGGCCCCCGGGGAGTCGACACCGAACCCAAAAGCTGGCCACGCTCTCGGATCAGACTCTTCCGTCTCAACAGGGTTTGGATTACCAAGACGCCTCACGTGAGGCCTCGGGCCCTCGCCGGTCAAAGGTGGACCAACAGGGAAACCATGTCTCCGCTAGTCCGGGTTGTTTAAAAACCGCGAGGGGATCCACCAAGCACACACACGGGGTTTCAAATGGTAAATCAGCTCGGGCCACCACTAGAAATGTTTGAAGCTAGATAGGTAAGAAAAGGGGACCCCATAAAATCCCACACGCGGTTAGGCACGCTCAGTCTTAAAACCAATACCCGGAACTCGGATCCTAGGTGACTCGAATGGAACAAAGTGTCGGGGCGGGATAGCCTAGAACTTCCATCCTTCGTCGAATATAGTCAACATTATAATAATCATATCATCAACAACAATATAATAATGTGATATCCCAAACCAAGGAGTAACAGGGTAACATCGTAGCATCCTAAGCATGCATACTAAGAAGGGGTTGAGCAACGAGCAATAGTAACATAGCAGTACATGGTTTGCTGGGAGGGGACATGGCTGTATCGGTTTGAAAGAGGCTGTAAGCATGTGGTAGGATCAAACATCGAACCTAACCTAGACTAGCATGCAAACCGCTGGTTGAAATAGAATAGATCATAAGTAATGTATAGTCCTTGCCTGTTGATAAGTCGGGTTCCGAAGGTGTAGTTGATCGCAAGCTCGCATCGTCTCCGAGAGGTACCCGCGGAAGCACACAAGACGATAAACACTGGAAAGCAATCAACGAGCAAGCACTCTATTACTAAGGGGCAACACAAGATCAAGAAGACATCACATGACACGGCAACGCGATACAGATCTATCGTCGAGAACGGTTACTAACAGTTTAAGTGGGGTATCGGTCACACACGACGAATACCGCACGTTTACGGTGATTCAAGTTGCTTAGCTACAGGTGATCAACAAATGTTGTTAACATGGCATCTCACTCAAGCAAGCATGGCATAGCACACAAACATGTCAAGAGGTGAAGCACAAAGTAAACTATCTATGCTAGTCAATTTAAGTGAGGCACAACCTAAACATGGCATACACTAAGTGCCGCACAACAATTAAAGGATTTGGTACTGTTATGCCCTAAACCATATTTTAGGTTGGTTAACAACAACAAACAATAGCATAAAGACAAAGAACACGAAAAACTAATCAAGTTACATATAAGAAACATTTTAAACAGAGCAACAGTTAAAAAGTTATTAAATAAACAATTTACGGTGGCAAGTAGTTGTAATAAGAAGGTAAACAACATGTAAACAAAGTCAACCATGGAAACAAGCAACATTTTATTAAACTACACACAAAACTAAGCAAGTTTTATATTTAACGCGTCGCGATCCGATCTACGGTTAAAATGATACGGTCACCGCAAAATTATAACTAAATCTGCCTAAATAAAAAAAACCTAGAAAGGAAAAAAAAAACTTTAACGGGCCGAACTAGTGCTGCTGGGCCTAACAGGGGGCAGCACAACAATAAATAAAAAAGGGGTGCCTCACCTTAGTTGGGCCGAGCCCACCAGGCTGGAAGTGGGCGGAGGGAGGCCTCGGGCCTCGCTGAGGTGCATGCCGGCCCCGGGCTGGCGAGGCGGTTGGCTGGACGGGGCGTCCCGACCCCGAGCCGCATCAGGCCACCGGCGGCAGCGGGCTTGACGCCGGCGAGTGGCGTCACGAGGAGACAACGATGGGGCTGCGGGGCAGTTGGAGGAGGGGTGCGGCGGGCCGAACCAGAGGTGGCGGCGCCGGATTTGGGATCACGGCGGTCGTGGCCTCCCGTGGCTGCGGCGGAGCTTGGGGCCGTCCATGGCGCCCCGGTGGCCGGCGGCCGGCGTCCTGCGAGAGAAGACGAGAGGGAGGTGAGAAGGAGGACAGAGGAGAGGAGAAGGGAGCGGGAAGGAGAGGGGCCGGCGGCGGGCGGCGGCCTGGCTGGTCGGAGGGAGCGGCGGCGGGGTCGTCCACGGGAGGCGAGGCAGAGGAGGCCGTGGAGCTCGGGCTGGCCAGATCTGGGCTGTCAGATCCAAGATCTGACGGTCTGGATCGGTTGGAGGCTAGGTTTTGGGCGAAAATGGGATAATTTTGGAGCAAAATTCCAGATCTGGGGCTAGTGGCTGCCTATTTTGGCTAGGGAAACCCTAAAAAGGGGTGGGAGTGTGGTGGTCTTTATATAGCCCAGGTGGCTGGAAGTTTGCAAAAACATCCCCGGTTTTCTCTCGCGCGCGCGGTGTTCACGTTTCTGACCGCTGGGGGGTCCGCGGTACCTCCGATTCGGGTAAAACTTCGAACTGCGCGATCATCGCGTCGAGCCGATGGCGTTCACCTCGCGCTGGAACCGTTCCGAGAACACTTTCCGGCGTGCTATAAAAATATCCCGTTTAATTATTAAACGGGGTTTTCGTTCCGTTGGCTGCGGCTGGTCTCGTGCGGGTTTCACGGCGGTGGTCGGGTGAAACCCGGTGTCGCAAAGGTCGAGTGTCAGGGTGGCAAGGGTCGGTCTCCGTCCGGTACGAGATAAGAGGGGGAAAAATAATCGCCGATCGATAAATCGAGGATGCAAACACTGCAAACAAATCAGACAATCAAACAATTCACGCCGAAAACAAAATTTTTAATTTTTGTGAAATCTAGGTTGTTACAATACAACCCCACCAACAAGGGATCTCGTCCATAGATCCTGGACGATCCGGGGGAGAGGGGGAAGGGAAAAGAGAGACGACAATCTTCAACACCACCAACAAGGGACTCTGCTCCATGTCGATGTCGAGCTTACATCGAGAAACTTTCCGCAAAGAGACGACATCGTCGAAAATACGAAACCGTCGGTGTCAAGAGGAGGAACGACAGCTAAAACCTGGTCAAAAGGATAGTGCTTTTCGACTCAAGTCGTGAAAACACCGGGCAAAAGGAGGGAGGGCAAAGGACGACCCAGATGATATCCTAAACCGGAGAAGCTAAAGGTACTACAGGGATTCCCACCTGAGCTCGGAATCGAGACAATACTTCCCAAGAAAAGCATTGTAACGATTTCGATACTCCACACACTCGAGATCCTAGAGTTTGAAGGGGATAAGTCGAAAGTTCAAAACACTTACGACACTTGTCCTGACCAGAGCAAGGGTAAGGAGTAAAAAGAATCCTACTCTCCGATAACTAACTTAGTAACTACAAAATAGTTTTTGTCTAGACTCGACTTCGGCCAGAAAAGGGATCCTACGGTCGGTAAGGCTCTGATACCAAGTTGTAAGGCCCGATATGCGGTACTGTTCCAGATCTAGATGTTTCCATCCAGATCCGGGGATGAAGCACATATCGGTCCCACAGCGACATATGACGAAGTCATATGCCCCGGATTTCCAACATGATATCACAACATTACAGATACAAGGATACAACATCTCATACAATCGGCATACAACTGACTTAATAAAATACAACAGCGGAAGATACATGTCTGGGTACAGACTACAATCGAATGCCTACTGGCAAAGAGAAAAACATCGATTCCCATAACCACACGGGTCCAGGCCCTCCGCCGGGATCCGCCTAACTAGTCGTCGTCGAGTCTCCACGTGAACCGCCGATCACCATACCTGTTGTCGATCAGAACCCTGAAAATAGTTTGGGGGTAGTATCATGAGTACAGAAGTACTCAGCATCCAACTGTAGTGGTCATCTGACCCAGCAAAGACTTCATCACTCGTCATTCTAAGACAACTAGTAGTTTACGGTAAGGAAGGGGTAAGTGGTGAGGTTGCTGCCGCACTAGCATTTGATGAAGTGGCTAACGATCTAGAGATTAAGATAAGAAGCCAAGCATTCGATGAGGAATCGCCTCCAACAAGTCTGCTATCCACCTACATACGTAAACATAACATCTATCCTATCCTTGTCCTCCTCTTCGCATCCCGACGAAGAAGAAGCAGTCAAGGCACACACACGTTGATCAAGTTATATTAAGATTATCTCAGTTGTTGTTGTCTATGAACCAGGAGTAGGTCTCAAGTCGTCCATAACCGTGGACACGACTTCTCGAAAAGATTTAACCATGCAGGGGTGTACCAACTTCCCATTACAAGGCTCCTCACGCACGCCCATCTCTCTTAGTTGCTACCCATCACAGGCAACCATTTTATGATTAAGTTCCAAGAGATCCGAAACGACAGGTCCCTCTAACTAACAACGAACAAATCCGGATGGCCCCCGGGGAGTCGACATCCAAACCAAAAGCTGGCCACGCTCTCGGATCGGACTCTTCCTTCTCAACAGGGTTTGGATTACCGAGACGCCTCACGTGAGGCCTCGGGCTCTCTCCGGTCAAAGTTGGACCAACAGGGAAACCATGTCTCCGCTGGTCCGGGTTGTTTAAAAACTGCGAGGGGATCCACCAAGCACACACACGGGGTTTCAAATGGTAAATTTGCTCGGGCCACCACTAGAAATGTTTGAAGCTAGATAGGTAAGAAAAGGGGACCCCATAAAATCCCACACGCGGTTAGGCACGCCCAGTCTTAAAACAAATACCGGGAACTCAGATCCTAGGTGACTCGAATGGAACAAAGCGTCGGGGCGGGATAGCCTAGACCTTCCATCATTCGTCGAATATAGTCAACATTATAATAATCATATCATCAACAACAATATAATAATGTGATATCCCAAACCAAGGAGTAACAGGGTAACATCGTAGCATCCTAAGCATGCATACTAAGCAGGGGCTGAGCAACGAGCAATAGTAACATAGGGAGTACATGGTTTGCTGGGAGGGGACATGGCTGTATCGGTTTGAAAGAGGCTGTAAGCATGTGGTAGGATCAAACATCGAACCTAACCTAGACTAGCATGAAAACCGCTGGTTTAAATAGAATGGATCATAAGTAATGTATAGTCCTTGCCTGTTGGTAAGTCGGGTTCCGAAGGTGTAGTTGATCGCAAGCTCGCATCGTCTCCGAGATGTACCCGCGGAAGCACACAAGACGATAAACACTGGAAAGAAATCAACGAGCAAGCACTCTATTACTACGGGGCAACACAAGATCAAGAAGACATCACACGACACGGAAACACGATACTGATATATCGTCGAGAACGGTTACTAACATTTTAAGTGGGGTATCAGTCACACATGACGAATACCGCACGTTTACGGTGGTTCAAGTTGCTTAGCTACAGGTGATCAACAAATGTTGTTAACATGGCATCTCACTCAAGCAAGCATGGCATAGCACACAAACATGTCAAGAGGTGAAGCACAAAGTAAACTATGTATGCTAGTCAATTTAAGTGAGGCACAACCTAAACATGGCATACACTAAGTGCCGCACAACAATTAAAGGATTTGGTACTGTTCTGCCCTACACCATATTTTAGGTTGGCTAACAACTGAAAAGAATAGCATAAACACAAATAACATGAAAAACTAATAAATTTACATATAAGAAACATTTTAAACAGAGCAACAGTTAAAAAGTTATTAAATAAACAATTTATGGTGGCAAGCAGTTTTAATTAGCAGGTAAACAACATGTAAACAAAGTCAAACATGGAAACAAGCAACATATTATTAAACTACACACAAAACTAAGCAAGTTTCATATTTTACGCGTCGCGATCCGATCTACGGTTAAAAAGATACGGGCACCGCAAAATTATAACTAAATCTGCCTAAATAAAAAAAACCTAGAAAGGAAAAAAAACTTTAACGGGCCGAACTAGTGCTGCTGGGCCTAACAGGGTGCAGCGCAACAATAAATAAAAAAAGGGGTACCTCATCTTAGCTGGGCCGAGCCCACCAGGCTGGAAGTGGGCGGAGGGAGGCCTCGGGCCTCGCTGGGGTGCAGGCCGGCCCCGGGCTGGCGAGGCGGTTGGCTGGACGGGGCGTCCCAACCCCGAGCCAGACCAGGCCACCGGCGGCGGCGGGCTTGACGCCGGCGAGTGGCGTCACGAGGAGACGGCGATGGGGCTGCGGGGCGGTTGGAGGAGGGGTGCGGCGGCCCGAACTAGAGGTGGCGGCGCCGGATTTGGGGTCACGGCGGTCGTGGCCTCCCGTGGCGACGGCGGAGCTTGGGGCCGTCCATGGCGCTCCGGTTGCTGGCGGCCGGCGTCCTGCGAGAGAAGACGAGAGGGAGGTGAGGAGGAGGACAGAGGATAGGAGAAGGGAGCGGGAAGGAGAGGGGCCGGCGGCGGGCGGCGGCCCGGCTAGCCGGAGGGAGCGGCGGCGGGGTCGTCCACGGGAGGCGAGGGAGAGGAGGCCGTGTAGCTCGGGCTGGCCAGATCTGGGCCGTCAGATCCAAGATCTGACGGTCTGGATCGGTTGGAGGCTAGGTTTTGGGCGAAAATGGGATAATTTTGGAGAAAAATTCCAGATCTGGGGCTAGTGGCTGCCTATTTTGGCTAGGGAAACCCTAAAAAGGGGTGGGAGTGTGGTGGTCTTTATATAGCCGAGGTGGCTGGCAGTTTGCAAAAACATCCCCGGTTTACTCTCTCTCGCGCGCGGTGTTCACGTTTCGGACCGCCGGGGGTCCGCGGGACCTCCGATTCGGGTAAAACTTCGAAATGCGCGATCAGCGCGTCGAGCCGGTGGCGTTCACCTCGCGCTGGAACCGTTCCGAGAACACTTTCCGGCGCGCTATAAAAATATCCCGTTTAATTATTAAACGGGTTTTTCGTTCCGTTGGCTGCGGCTGGTCTCGTGCGGTTTCGCGACGGTGATCGGGTGAAACCCGGTGTCACAAAGGTCGAGTGTCAGGGTGGCAAGGGTCGGTCTCTGTCCGGTAAGAGATAAGAGGGGGAAAATAATCGCCGATCGATAAATCGGGGATGCAAACACCACAAACAAATCAGACAATCAAACAATTCACGCCGAAAACAAAATTTTTATTTTTATTGAAATCTGGGCTGTTACAGGAGCTCGTCGTGCCGCCCGAAGGAAGCCGCCGGTGCGCCCACGACCACCAGATCCCACACCTCCGCCTCCGACGCGCCCCTCCCCGGCCCCCCTCCGCGCGCCTGCGCCTCCCCTTGCCGGAGTCCGGCAAGCCCCTGCCTGCCGCCGCCATGTCTCCGTCCGGCTCTGGATGAGGACAAGTGCAACTCGCCCGCGACCTCCAGTTGGGCCCAGTGCCTCCAGCGACCCACCACGCCAGCGTGAGCCGCTCGGCCCACGACTTTGCCTCGCCCAGGCGCGCCTCCACCTATCTCGCGCCCACCCTCGAGCTGGGCTTGGCCCATGGTGAGCACCTTCACCTTTTTTTATTGTTGCTGATGTTCCTGCTGTGCTTGGCCCATTTAATTTGTTTGATGCACAACGTCCGTGTGCGTAGTTTAACTATTGTGCACTCACCCTGTTTAGGCCTGTTTATAGCAGATTTGGCCCGGTAATGTTTTTTTTTGTTTTCCTGGGCTTATTTAGATTGCAGATCGTGATTAGTTTTTGCGATGCCCGTATCTTTTAAACCGTAGCTCGGATCGCGATGCGTCCTACATGAAAGTTGCTTAGAATTTTGTGTAGATTAATAATTTGTGTTCCTTTGCAGTGTTTGATCTTGTTTACATGCTGCTTTGCTGTTATTTACACCGCATGACACCGTAACTAGTTTATTCGATAACTTTTTAACCGTTGCTCCATTTAAAATGTTTCTTATATGAAACTTGACTAGAATTTCACGTAGATTGTGTTTATGCTGCTCTTGCTTGCTAATAAAAAATAATAAAATTATTTTTAGGGCAGAATAGTACCAAATCCTTTAATTGTCATGGCGTACTTAGTGGAATTCCATGTTTAGGTTGTGCCTCACTTAAATTAACTAACCTAGATAGTTTACTTTGTGCTTTACCTCTTGCAATGATTATGTGTTATGCCATGTTTGGGTGAGATGCCATGTTAACAACCTTTGCCCATGTTGTGCAGCTAAACAACTTTAACCATCGTAAAACGTGCAATACCGTCGTGTGTGACGAATACTTCACTTAACCTGCTAGTAACCGCTCTCGATGATAGATGCGATACCGTGCGTTTTCTCATGTTGCCTTCTTGATGTTGCTTGCTCGTGATTGCTTCATAGTAATAGATGCTTGCTCATCGATTTCCTTTTCCAGTGTTTACTTCTTGTGTGATCCCGCGGATACTCTCGGAGACGATGCGAGCGTGCGATCGACTACACCTTCGGAACCTGACTTAGCAACAGGCAAGGACTATACATTATTTATGATCCATTCTATTATAACTAGCGGTTTGCATGCTAGTCTAGATTATGTTCGATGTTTGATCCTACCACATGTTTACAACCTCTCTTAAACCGTTACAGCCATGTCCCCTCCCAGCAAACCATGTACTGCTATGTTACTATTGCTCGTTGCTCAGCCCCTGCTTAGTATGTATGCTTAGGATGCTACGAATGTTACCATGTTACTCCTTGGTTTGGGCTATCACATTATTATATAGCCGTGGATGATATGATTATTATAATGTTGACTATACTCGACGAAGGATGGAAGGTCCAGGCTATCCCGCCCCGATGCTTTGTTCCATTCGAGTCACCTAGGTCCCGAGTTCCGGGTATTGTGTCTCTTGACGAGCGTGCCTAACCGCGTGTGGGATACCATGGGGTCCCCTTGTCTTACCTACCTAGCTCCAAACATTTTTAGTGGTGGCCCAAGCTAATTTTCCCATTTGAGAAACCGTGGGCGTAACTGGTCTGCAGCCAGTGGATTTAAAACAAACCGGGCCAGTGGGATGGTATATCCTGTTGGTCCACACCTGTAAGCTAGGGAGCCTGCCCGGGCAAGGGTAGGTTATGCCGAACTCGTCCAGACGGTAGAGACCGATTCGAGAGCGCGACCGACTGTGAGTTGGATGTCGAATCACCGGGGGCCACCGATCGAGACATTCTCATTGACCAATGACTAATCAATTGGACCTGGTTACAATCCTTGATAGTCCCTGCGCTTCCATCTAATGAACTTCATTCGCTTTTGGAATCCGTTAACGATAGGACTTGATCCCTTTGTCTTGTGGTACTATGTTTGTCCGAGGTTTGATCACCGGTATCCATTATACCAAGTTCACACCTCGTTCACAACAAACAAGTTTTCTTGTCCGTGCCTATTACATCTCTTGTGACCTAGTCACGTCCTTGCAAGGTGTTGATGCAATATCATCGAGTGGGCCCAGAGTACCTGTCCATCACATGGACTGACAAATCCCGTTCTGATCTATTTGCATACGCATTAACGTGTCTACTTCGGAGGACCTAAGATACACCTTTATGGCCATCATATTTCAGTCAGGCGGTGGATGCAAGTTAAAGTCTCCTGTAAACAGTAATTATGTATGATCATACCGGTCTTAAGGACTAAGCCATATGTTACAAAGTCATCGCAATGCTGAACTATGTGACTTGATCACATTGCAATGCTTTAGGTGGGTGTGTGTCCATCACATCATTCTCCCAATGATATGACCTCATTTTCAATAGGCGGTTCGTACCTCATGATCAGGAAACCTTGATCATCGATTTCCCAATGAGCTAGTATACCTGAGTTAACTAGGGACAAGTGTTTATATACTACACGCGTATTAGTGTTTCCGAGTAATATAGTTCTAGCATAGTATAAAACGTATTATGAACAAAACGGATATGTGACAAATATCTTTATTAATTTGCCTCTAGGGCACGTATCCAACAGTCTCCCACTTGCACTAGAGTACAATTTACACTAGTTTACATCAGCCATGTATCTAACACCTATAGTCTTTCGGTGTTCTTCAAACTTGCCTTGTGGAAGAGGTTTAGTCAATGGGTCTGCTGTGTTCAGATCCGTATGTATCTTGTGAATCCTAATATGACCATCCTTGACGTAGTCCCGCGTCACATGGAAACGTCGGAGAATGTGCTTGGTTGTAGAGTGAGTTCTTGGTTCCTTTGCATTAGCAATGGCGCCTGTATTGTCGCAGAAAATGCCAACGGGGTCAGTGCAACCGGGAAAGACACCAAGCTCGATCACGAACTTCTTCAGCTAGTACGCTTCATTTGACGCTTCGCAAGCGGCAATATACTCCGACTCCATTGAAGATTGGGCGATGACTGACTGTTTGCCGCTCCTCCAGCTAATTGCTCCACCATTCAACATGAACACATATCCCGTCTGGGATTTTGAGTCATCTATGTTAGAGTGGAGGCTAGCATCGACGTAACCTTTTACGGCGAGCTCTTCCTCACATCCTCCATAAACGAGAAAGAGATCCTTTGTCTTTCGTAAGTATTTCAGGATATTTTTCACTGCAGTCCAATGAGTCATTCCTGGATTACTCTGGTAACGATTAGTCAAACTAATCACGAGAGCTAAATCCGACCGACTACATAGCATAGCATACATTATAGAACCTATGGCTGAGGCATAGGGCTTGATGACATCTCCTCCCTTTCTTGTGCTATTGCTGGACATTGAGTCACACTTAACTTAACTCCTTTTATAACTGGCAAGAGACTTCTCTTGGAGTTATCCATTTTGAACTTCTTCAAAATTTTCTCAAGGTAAGTTATTTGACTCAAAGCCAATAGGCGATTTGATCTATCTCTATAGATTTTAATGCCTAATATGTACGCAGCATTACCTAGGTCCTTCATGGAAAATTGTCCATTCAAGTATTCCTTTACATTCACTAAGAATTTCACATCATTCCCTATCAGTAATATGTCGTCCACATATAATACAAGGAATGCCACAGAGCTCCCACTCATTTTCTTATAGACGCATGACTCTTCGACGTTTTGGACAAATCCAAACGCTTTGATGACCTCATCAAATCGAAGGTTCCAGCTCCGAGATGCCTGCTTCAACCCATAGATGGACCGTTGAAGCTTGCACACCTTACCAGAGTTCTTAGGATCAATGAAACCTTCCGGTTGCATCATATACAACTCTTCCTCAATGTTGCCATTAAGGAACGCAGTTTTCATGTCCATCTGCCATATCTCGTAATCATGATAGGCAACTATTGCTAGTAGAATCCGAATAAAATTTATCATCGCTACAGGAGAGAATGTCTCCTCGTAGTCAACTCCTTGAACTTGTTGGAACCCTTTCGCGATAAGTCGAGCTTTATAGACAGATACGTTTCCATCTGCGTCAGTCTTTTTCTTGAATATCCATTTATTCTCGACAACCTTGCGGTCCTCGGGAATATCCACCAAAGTCCACACTTTGTTGGCATACATGGAGTCTATCTCGGATTTCATGGCTTCTAGCCATTTCTCAGACTCGGGTCCTTCCATTGCCTCTTTGTAGTTCGTAGGTTCATATGGTTCATTAACCAAGATGGAATTCACAATTTATCTGTAAAACTCAGGAGCTTGACGAATTCTTGTTGACCTACATGGCACAATAGATTCCTCTTCATTCTCATCATGATTATCATGTATGTCATGATCGTTATGAATGTCGTGCTGATCATCTTCTTCAGCTCCCACTGCGGAAGATGGTTCCAGAAAAATTTCTGTTGCCGGATCTTCCACCCTGAGTGATTGGTCAGCCACTTCATCGAGGTCTATTTTCCTCCCACTCAATTCTCTCGAGAGAAACTCTTTCTCAAGAAAGTGTCAAGTCTTGGCGACAAACGTTTTGCCCTCGGACTGGTTGTAGAAGGTGTACCCGACAGTTTCCTTTGGATACCCTACAAAGATGCATTTCTCCGCCTTAGATTCGAGTTTTTCAGGCTGAAGTTTCCTACCATAAGCCTCACAAACCCAAATCTTCAGGTAAGACAGCATCGGTTTCTTGCCAAACCATTCTTCAAAAGGTGTTGTCTTCACGGATTTGGACGGTACCCTATTAAGAACGTAAGCGACAGTATCTAATGCATACCCCCAGAATGATGTAGGTAAGTCGGTATGATACATCATTGACCCTACACTATCCAATAGTGTTCGATTACGTCGCTCGGACACACCATTTCGCTGAGGTGTTCCAGCTGGCGTAAGTTGTGGTACAATACCACAAGTCTTCAGATGAGTGCCAAACTCGTGACTTAAATATTCGCCTCCTCGATCGGATCGAAGGTGCTTGATTTTCTTCCCGAGTTGATTCTCGACCTCACTTTGAAATTCCTTGAACTTTTCAAAGGTTTCAGACTTGTGTTTCATTAAGTAGATATACCCGTATCTACTTAAGTCATCCGTGAAGGTCACGAAGTAACGAAATCCATTGCGTGTGGTGACATTCATTGGTCCACATATATAAGTATGTATGATCCCTCATAAGTCTGCCGCACGCTCCATTATTCCATTGAATGGAGTCTTTGTCATTTTTCCCATCAGGCATGGCTCACACGTGTCAACAGATCCAAAATCTAATGACTCCAGAAGTCCATCTTTATGAAGCTTCTCCATGCGTTTTATACTAATATGACCAAGACGACAATGCCACATCGTCATGTGTTTTTCGTTACTAGGCTTTAATCTTTTGGCCTCTATGTTATTGATGTGGGATTCATGATATTCGAGATCCATTAAGAATAAACCATTATGCACCGGTGCATGAACATAGAAGACATTATTCTTATAAATCGAACAACCAGTTGTCTCGGATTTAAAAGAATAATGGTCTTGCATCAAGCAAGACCCACTCACAATGTTCATACTCAACATGGGTACATAATAGCAGTTATTCAAACCAAGAATCAATCCCGAAGGGGGACTAAGACGGAGCGTGCCAACGGACATTACAACAACCTTGCAACCGTTTCGAACGCGCATCGTCACTTCACCCTTCCGCAAGAGTCGTTTATTCTGTAGCCCCTCTTGGGAGATACAGATGTGAGCAACTAATCCGGTATCAAATATCCAGACGTTGCTCCGAGCACTTGTCAGGAAAACATCAATAACATGTATATCACATATATCCATGTCTCTTCCGGCAACCTGGCCGTCCTTCTTATCTTCTAAGTACTTGGTGCAGCTGTGCTCCTTCTTGATTTCCATTTCAGCAATTTTGAGTATCGTGAACAATTCAGAAAGGTTCTTAACCGTTCCTTGCATGTTGTATTTCAACACAAAACTCTCGTAGATAGGGGGTAGAGAACGCAACACCCTATCAATCGCCACTTCGTCTGGAATCTTAAATTCTAGATCATTTAGGCGTTGAACGTATTCAGACATTTTGACTACGTGCTCATTCATGCTGCTGTGCTCTTCCATCTTTACCGAGAATAAAGTTTCAGAAACTTCATTTCTCTCAACCCTGGCTTGAGGTGCAAAGAAGGTCTTGAGGTCAGTGATTATCTCATAAGCACTGAGGCTCTCGAACCGTTTCTGCAGTTCAGCCTCCATGGCATAGAGCATACCCTTCTTGACAAGGGAGGAATCATCCGACTTAATGAGGTAGACATTCTTCTCAGCCGGAGTAGCTGTAGTTGCTGGTGCATCACCTAATACAGTCTCAAGTACATAGGACATTTTGAGGGGAATGAGGAGAATCCTCTGAGTACGGAACCAGGAGGTGAAGTTTGACCCATCGGTTTTCAGTTTATCTTTCTCTAGGAATGACTCTAAGTTGAATGAGGGACGTGGTGCTGTCATCTACAATGGTGATTCACAAAGATACATATTTAGAATTTTGTTCATAATGTGGAGTTCAATTACAATTAATTCTAAAACTCCCACTTAGGAAAACATCTCTCAATTTTGCTAAGTGATTACACGATCCTTGAGAACTATTCCTCCCCGTGTGACACGACCATCAGTATATTCTCAAGGTAGGCCATCATGCCAATCACATCATCCATGTGACTCATGCTTGACCTTTCATTCTCTTGTGTCCCGAGGCCATGTCTGCACATGCCAGGCTCGCCACCACACCCAATGTGATTTTTTGCTGTGTCATACAAGGCCATGCTTCTGGGCATGCTAGGCTTGCTACACCCACCTCATTTCACATGTGATGCCCCCATAATGTTGATCTTTCCAGGTGGTTCTCACTAGGGTAAGGACACTATGTTAGTTTTAGTGAGAGATCATCCTATAATGCTACCGTCGTTATATCTAGTATATTAGCAAACCAGGATGTAAAACTTTAAATCATACAAGCTATGATCCACCTTTATGCAAAGCAAAGTTAAACACCTTTCTACTTTAGCTTGTGCAAGTTTTCCGTTGCTGCTAGGGGTTTCGAGAAAAGAACCGATTTCTATCCTGTGAAAACCTGCCACAACACCGATCCCCAATCGTCTCTATTACACCCCTGACGGGGGCCTCCGTTGCAAACATCTGCTCATCGCTAATGTAGAGAAACAGACACCCCCAACTACTTATATGGTACAAGCTATATGTCAAGCGTGGAACCAGTCTCACGTAAACGCGTAAGGTCGGTCGAGGGCCGCTTCATCAGACATTGCCGCAACGCTAAATGAGTACACGTGGGAGGGTAACGAATGAAGATTCGATGCCCACATCCTTGATGTGTTCTACCCGTACAATACATCTACGCATAGCTAGCTCATGATACCACTGTTGGATACGGGGCAGAAAACACAAAATTTTCGAACCTACGATACCCGAATCCAAGATCTATGCTATGGTGATGTAATGTAACGGAGGGAATCGGAGTTCATACCTTTGAAGACAGAAAGAGGGAAACGTTCTTGCGAACGTGGTTGGCGTAGACTCGGAACTACGACCTCCCTGTCGTGTAGAAGACCACCGGCGATGGAGACTCCCGGTGAACCTCCGGCGATGAAGTAGCACCACAAGTGTAGTGCCTCGAGGAGATTACACACGTACGATGCAACCGATGTTCCCTCCGGGCTCCGAACCAGGCGAGCAGCGGAAAGAAGACGGATTCGAATCCCGACTCCGGTAGAGAGACGGCCTGCTTATGGTGGAGAACTCCCAACCAATTACAAACTCCAAACAAGGGGAGTCCGGTCAAGGTGGGAGAAAGAGAGAGAGAGAACTCCAATGAGATGATGGAAAAAGAGGGTCTACCCCTCCTTATATAGGCCAAGGGGGGGGGGGTGCCACCCTCCTCCAACTTCCCATGTGGTACTAAACCAAAGGGGAAGGAGGGGGGTGTGCCATATGGAGGGTGGGCCCTCCTTCCCCTAATGGGACCTAAGGGGCCCATTTGCCTTTTTCCCATTTAATTAATTAATTTAAATATTTAATTCAGATAATTAAATAATAAAACATTATTAAATATAATTAAAAATTATTTTGAACCTTTCAAAATATCCGGAGCAACTTCCATTCTCTCCCGGAACTATTCCGGTGCTTTCTCGTATTTCACCTATGATCCCGAATCTGTCCTAGTGCATCGATTGCCCCTTAAGTGTGACACCCTATGGTCCAGGAAACAACAGACATGATCGAGACATTCTCATTGACCAAGGAGTAATCAATTGGACCTGGTTACAATCCTTGATAGTCCCTGCGCTTCCATCGAATGAACTTCAATCGCTTTTGGAAACCGTTAACGATAAGACTTGATCCCTTTGTCCTGCGGTACTTTTTTTGTCCAAGGTTTGATCACGGTATCCATTACACCAAGTTCACACCTCGTTCACAACAAACAAGTTTACTCGTCCGTGCCTATTACATCTCTTGTGACCTAGTCACGTCCTTGCAAGGTGTTGATGCAATATCACCGAGTGGGCCCAGAATACCTGTCCGTCACATGGACTGACAAATCCTGTTCTGATCTATTTGCATACTCATTAACGTGTCTACTTAGGAGGACCTAAGATACACCTTTATGGCCAGCATATTTCAGTCAGGCGGTGGGTGCAAGTTAAAGTCTCCTGGTAAACAATAATTACGTATGATCATCCCGGTCTTAAGGACTAAGCCATATGTTACAAAGTCATCGCAATGCTGAACTATGTGACTTGATCACATCGCAATGCTTTAGGTGGGTGTGTGTCCATCACATCATTCTCCCAATGATATGACCTCATTGTCAATAGGCGGTTCGTACCTCATGATCAGGAAACCTTGATCATCGATTGCCCAATGAGCTAGTATACCTGAGTTAACTAGGGACGGGTGTTTATATACTACATGTGTATTAGTGTTTCCGAGTAATACAGTTCTAGCATAGTATAAAACGTATTATGAACAAAACGGATATGTGACAAATATCTTTATTAATTTGTCTCTAGGGCACATATCCAACATAGAGGATGTGCTGTTGCCACAAGGGGGAAAACAACGGTGGTTGGAACCGCGGTTGCAAGGATTGTTGACTTTACGCAAAGTTCTTTTAATGCAATTGTCTGTTCCTTTGGGTTTACACTTTGGGTGGGGCTCGCAACTTAATGGCAGCGAGATGTTCTGGATAGATATGTCAAGGTGGATGATTAGTAGTATATGCAGTTGTATTTCGGTCTACTTATTTTGGCGTACCGCCCATGCATTTGAGCCTCGTCCTTTCTTTGTAGCATAGTTAGCATTGCGGTGCGTTTTTAATCTTGTCAATTGCCCAACTGTGATTTGTTTACCTCGCATAGCAGTTTTATCATCTTTTGGGAGAGATACATCACTAGTGAACATCACGGGATCCCGGTCCTTACTCTCATCACTGTTTACACGCTCAATTTATTCCTGCTTTTACTTTCTAGCTGCTATCACCATTATCATTATCCTTGCGTTTGATCCTTTGTAAAGAAAAAGGCCGGAGAGATTGACAACCTCTCTAAACTTCGTTGGGAGCAAAGTTATTTGTGTCGTTTGCATGTCCAGGTTAAGAGAGCAATATCTCAAACGGGGCTTTGCTCGCTTCACCACCTACTTATCACTATCAGAGTCCTACTGGAGACATAAACCTCGGTATCTTCACTGAGGGAAATTTTCTTCTATCCTACATCTCACCTTCCACTTGGGGTAACCAACGAAGGGAGAGAAGCCATTATCACTTCCACGCCTTCAAGAAAATTTCTGGCGCCGTTGCGGGGGACTCCGAGTGCCAAGATAGGGGAGTTGCACACTATCTTTTACCTTTGATTTTTAGTCTTGTTAGTTTACCTTTCAGTTTTTATCTTAGTGTCCTATATCAAAAATCGCAAAAAATCTGCTACACTTGTTGCTGCTATGGGTTCCACTGAAAACACCAAGTTGTGTGACTTCACTAGTCACAACAACAATGATTTTATCTTCACTCCTATTGCCACACCTGCCACTTCATCTACCTCTTATGAAATTAAACCTGCTTTGCTAAACCTTGTTATAATAGATCAATTCTCTGGTGCTGGAGATGATGCTGCTTTACACTTGAATAATTTTGTTGAGCTATGTGAAATAAAAAAGTATAAATAAGTAGAAGGTGATGTTGTTAAGCTTAAGATTTTTCCTTTCTCTTTGAGGGGAGAAGCTAAAATCTGGTTTCAATCTTTGCCTAGCAATATCATAGATTCTTGGGATAAGTGCAAAGATGCTTTTATTGGGAAGTACTACCCACCTGCTAAAATTATCCAATTGAGGAGCAACATTATGAATTTTAAGCAATTGGATAATGAACACATTGCCCAAGCATGGGAATGAATGAAATATCTTGTTAAGAAATTCCCTACACATGGTTTGGCTACTTGGATGGTTATCCAGAATTTTTATACAGGCTTGAACTTTACCTCGCGGAACCTGTTAGATTCGGCCGCGTTAGGAACCTTTATGTCAACAACACTTGGTGCTGCCACAAAAATTCTAGATGAGATGATGACCAACTATTCCCAATGGCACACCGAACGCGCTCCAATAGGTAGGAAGGTAAACTCTGTCAAGGAGATTACCTCCCTAAATGAAAATTTTAATTTAATTATTTCTCTACTTACCAAGCAACCCTCTATTGATCCTCATGATGTCCCTTTAAATTCTTTGGTTGCTTAGGAACAAGTTGATGTGCACTTTATTGCTAGAAACAACTTCAACAACAATGCTTATAGAGGTAATTTTGCTAGCAATCCTAGACTGTTTCCATCCAACTATGGGAACAACAACCCTTATCCTAGTAACAAGAACCCCACTTCTGAATTAGAAAGCATGCTTAGAGACTTTATCACTACCGAAAAATCCTTCAACAAGAGTGTAGAAGAGAAATTAGACAAATTAGATAATCTCTCTTTGAAGGTAGATAGCTTAGCCCTTGATGTAGAAATGCTTAAAATTACAACCCCCCTTGAGGAGAGGAAGAACACTCCTATTAATGCTATCCAATTGAAAATTAATGAAAATATTAGGATGATGGCTAAACTTAAAGAAAGATGGGCTAGAGAGAAAGAGGAAGAGGATAGAATTAAGAGCCTTCCTATACACCACACAGTTTCTACTATCCAAATTGTTGAGGACACCCAAACTATTAGCACCCAACACACTCCTAGTCCCATTGGACCTATTAATGGTGATGCTAATACCTCAAATGTAGAAGAAGAAACTCCTATGAACATAGAGGGTTTAAAACAAGTGAGCCTAGATGACACCACTACCACTACCACTTTTTATAGTAGTGACATTGATTTTGATAGTTGTACCCTTTCAGAAGTTATTAGCTTGCTACACAAAATGTCTAGAGATCCCCACACTAGCACACTAAATCTTGCCTTTACGAAGCATATCACTAATGCTCTCATACAAGCTAGGGAGGAGATGCTTAGAATAGAATCCTCCATACCTAGGAAGCTAGAGGATGGTTGGGATCCTATGATAAAAATTAAATTGAATAACTTCTCTTGCTATGCTTTATGTGATGTTGGAGCTAGTACCTTCGTTATGCCCAAAAGAATGTATGATATGTTTGAATTTAAACCTTTTGATCCTTGTTCTTTTGGTGTTCGCCTCGTTGATTCTCCCATAAATAAACCTTTGGGGAATATCGACAATGTTCTTATCATTGTTAATGACAAATATGTTCCCGTTGATTTTACTATTATGGACATAGAGTGTGAACCTTTATGTCCAATTATTTTGGGACGTCCTTTTCTTCGCACCGTTGGTGCTGTTATTGACATGAAAGAGGGGAATATAAAATTTCAATTCCCTCTTAAAAAGGGGATGGAAGACTTCCCTAGGAATAAGATTAAGTTACCTTTTGAGTCCGTTACGCGGGCTAGCTATTCTCTCTCTCTTGATAAAATTTGATTCTTCTTTTGCTTTATGCCTAGCTTAAAGGCGTAAAAGAAAGCGCTTGTTGGGAGGCAACCCAAGATGTTTTTACTTCTGTTTTAGTGGTCTTGATGATTGTTACTACTGTAGCAACATCATTGTATATTTATTTTCAAGGTTTGTGCCAAGTTCTAGCCTCTTATGATAAGGGAAGAAAAAGTTGTGACATGCTGTCCAGAAAACAGATTCTGCCTGCTTGACAGAAAAAATGAAAACAAATCACCAGTTCATCTTTTTGAGCCGATTTTTTACACATCATGCTCTATACAATTGTGAAACTTTCATATATTCTGAGTTTTCTATTTGAGTTGAAGAAGTACCCAGAAAAAATTATTTACTACCTGCTGTTCTGTTTTTCCCAGATTCTGCCACGTTTTGCCTTTCCTCACATTTGCAAACCTTAAGCTTGCTTTTTATTTGAATTTTCTTTTGGAAATCTTGAGAAACAGTAGATCTTCAAGGATATCTTTATTTCCAGTGGAGATAAATTTTATTAAGGGTACTAACCTCTCTAATCATCTTAAGATGAGTTATGTATGAAGGGAGTTTTCAAGTGTGCGAAGGAAGATGATGAAAGAAGATCCAGGAGTGTCAAACGCTCAAGCTTGGCGATGCCACCATGAATCCCCAATAAATATTCAAGGAGACTCAAGCGTCTAAGCTTGGGGATGCCCCCGTGCATCCCCTTCTCCATCAACAATCATCAGTTCGTCCTTCGTCTCACTATGTTTTTATCACTTCATGCGTTATGTGCTATGCTTGGAGCGTCTCGCTCTTAGGTTTCTTTTTTAGTTTTCTTTAGCTTTGCTTGCTGTTCATAACAACTTAGACCCCAGCTTACTTTGTGTGGGAGAGAAACACGATCCACTTCAATCTAGAACACATCATAGGATTTTTCATGCTTATCTTTTCTCTTTTGTGTGTTATTTATATTTTCGTAGCTGCTGCCATGTTTAGCTCTTAGTTTTCATGTTTATCTTTTTCAAGAGATTTAGCTTTATTTTAGCTTAGTTTGTTTCTAGAACTCTCTTTACTTTTCATGTTTAGCTTGTTAAGAGAGTTGGTTGTTGCACTGAGTTGTGTCTTGTCTTGAAGTAGGTAATTGATGTTGCTATTTAATTGTAGTAGTAACTTGCAATAGTTTTCAGGTATTGTCGTGAGTAATTTTTGAAATTTTGGTGTAAAGATCTCTAGCCTATTAGTGATAGGTGTCGTATTTTGGGCCATCCGTTTTATTTCCAAAACCTACAAAAACTAGTTGAGAACTCTAGCTACTAGATGGATCACTAATCTTTTGAGGGATCAGATATTAGAGTACACTCACGTACCATGAGTCGAGGATGTGCAAGGATAACCAAACCCCCATAGCCTTTCCGAGATATATTGCCATCCAACATCCACCTTCTCATGACTTGATCTTTATGTCATACATGTTCTTGCTACACTGGTAGAGGCATACAATTGCATACATTATGATAGCTACATCTTCTTTATGTTGAGTACGTTATAAAGTGTGAAGATATTCTTTACCTTCTTGTAAAAGAGAGTGTTGCCCTTAAGTGAGGATAAGATCCCAAAGAGGACAAATGTAAAAGATCCCAAGGAGGACAAATGAGAGTTAAATAGAAAGAGCCATTGAGGCCACAAAAAAATAGAAAAAAATAGAAAAAAGAGAAAAATAAAATAAAAAGAGAGAAAGGGGCAACACTACTATTCCTTTTGAAATATCCACACTCGTAATCCCTCTTATCTTGTACTCCATAGAGATGATCATTTATGCATATAGCTATGTGGGGACTTTCACACTATAGAACTTGGCTTGCATATTCAAAGGATGAGCCTCCTCAAACGAGATCTAGGTCTTCATGAGCAAGCAAGCTAGATGCACCCCCACTAGTTCCATTGGAGAGCTTTTCTTAGCTCATATGTGCATCCGTTGCATGGCAATCCCTACTCCTCACATCATATCTATCATTTGGCCTTCTCGCCTATGATTGTCCTCATTGATGTGAGCCTTTCCCACCCTTTTTTTCTTCCTCCTCCACCATATTTCTCTCGTTGCCATCCTAAGTGTCAACTCTCATGCTTACGCTAATCCATTGCATGAGTGCTCAAAATATAAAAAAGGAGTGGATCAAATTGAATTGTACCTGGCTAGTGGTATGGGGACGAGTCAAGATAAGATTCCAAAGAAGACCAAGTGTGAAACTTTATTAGATTGATTTCTCAATAAAAATATTTTTTCTCTCATATTCCCATATCCCCCTTCTTGCACACAAACGCCATCTGGAGACATTTGAGTCATGGACAACAATAGCTCTTGCACCTTTATGTTCTTATGTTGCTTGTTTCAATGCTAATATAGACTCTTGCCTGTTATGACTTGACTTAAATTACATACCTTGATTGCTTTACTTTCAAAGTTCTTATATGGTTCTTAGCATGTCACCACAGAAATTATGCTTGTTATCATTTACCTACTCGAGGACGAGCAGGAATTAAGCTTGGAGATGTTGATACATCCCAAACGTATCTATAATTTCTTCTTGCTCCATGCATGTTTTGTGTGATATTGCTATGATCTAGATACACTTTCATACAATTTTTATCATATTTCGACTAACTTATTAACTCAGTGCACCATAGTGATAGTTCCTGTTTTTTGCTGTTTTTCTATTTCAGGTTTGCCCCCTATTAAAAGTGCTCCAAAAATTCGGGAAAAACCAGAGAAAAAATCAGCGCAGAAGAACCTTCCGGAATCACCTGGGTGGGGCCAGAGGGCCACCACTAGGGGTCCAGGCGCCCAGGTGGCGCATCCTAGGGCTTGGACGCGCTAGGGGGGGGGGCACCTGGACACCTGGTGGCCCCCCTGGTTGCCCCCTTTCGCCTATTTATTCCCTGTGACGGGATTCTTCCGAAGACAGAACCCTTTTTCGCGATCTCGCCTCTGTTCCGCCGGCGCCGCGCTTCCAAGATCGGGAGTGCCAGCAGACCTCTTCCCGGCACCCTGTCGGAGGGAGGATTGACCTCCGGGAGCATCCCCTCCAACATGGACGCTTCCCGGATGATCCGTGAGTAGTCTACCTTGGACCATGGGTCCGTGATCAGTAGCTATGTGATGTTCTCCTCCCCTCTTTGTTCTTCATGGATTAGACATCGTGAGCTGCCATACATGATCGAGGCACATATGTAATTTTCTGTTGTTGCTATGCTGAGTTTGCTGGGATCTGATGGATTATGAGACTATGTTCAGTTTGTGATTGAGTAATATATTTGGTTCTTATCTTTTATATTTATGTTCTTGAGTAATTCTTGCATGTTCTCAGTGACTCCAAGAGGGAACGTTATGCTCGATTGTGGGTTCATGCCCCCTGATGACTAGCTTGAGTGACAAAGCATGAGTCTAGGGGATGTGCTGTTGCCAGAAGGGAAGAAACAACGGTGCTTGTAACCGCGGTTGCAAGGATTGTTTACTTTACGCAAAGTTCTTTTAATGCAATTGTCTGTTGCTTTGGGTGGGGCTCGCAACTTAATACCAGCGAGATGTTCCGAATAAATATCTCAAGGTGGGTGATTAGTAGTTGCTGCAGTTCGATTTCTGTCCACTTATTTTGGCGTACCACCCATGCTTTTGAGCCTCGTCCTTTATTTGTAGCATAGTTAGCATTGCGGTGCGTTTTTGATCCTGTCAATTGCCCAACTGTGATTTGTTTTCCTCGCATAGCAGTTTTATCGTCTTTTGGGAGAGAGACATCACTAGTGAACATCATGGGACCCCGGTCCATACTCTCATCACTGTTTACACACTCAATTTATATCATTCTTTTACTTTCTGTAACAACCCAGTTTTCACAAAAATTAAAATTTTGTTTTCGGTGTGAATTGTTTGATTGTATGATTTGTTTGCGGTGTTTGCATCCCCGATTTATCGATCGACGATTATTTTTCCGCCTCTTATCTCGTATCAGACGGAGACCGACCCTTGCCACCCTGACACTTGACCTTTGCGACACCGGGTTTCACCCGATCACCGTCGCGAAAACCGCACGAGACCATCCGCAGCCAACGAAACGAAAAACCCCGTTTAATATTTAAATGGGTTATTTTTATAACGTGCAGGAATTTTTTCTCGGAACGGTTCCAGCGCAAGGTGAAGGCCTCCGGCTCAACGCGTTGATCGCGCAGTTCAAAGTTTTACCCGAATCGGAGGTACTGCGGACCCCGGCGGTTAGAAACGTAAGCACCGCGCGCGCGCGAGAAAAACCGGGGATGTTTTTGCAAACTGCCAGCCACCTGAGCTATATAAAGACCACCACACTCCCACCCCTTTCTAGGGTTTCCCTAGTCCAAAATTGCAGCCACCCCCTCCACTTTGCCCCAAAAATTGCCCATTTTTTGCACCAAACCCTAGTCCAGATCTGAGATCCAGCCCAATGGGTTCTGGACCGTCAGATCGGCCGATCTGATGGCTAGGAAGCTGCCACGTCGCCTAGAGGACCTCTCTCTCGTCTCTACTTGCGCAGCCGCCTCCAGCCCGAGGGCCACGGCGCCGCCTCCGGCCAGCCGTCGGCTGCAGCCGAGCCGGGACGCCGGCCACCACCTCTCCTCGCTTCCTCCTCCTTCTCCCCTCTCTCCTCCTCACCCGCTCCTCCCTCGATCTGCAGGCGGGGCTGCGCCGCCGCGCCATGGACAGGAGAGGCGCCGCCGGCCCGAAGCTCTGCTCTCCGCCGCGAGGAGCCCTCCGGCTAGATCCGGCTAGCCGCCAGCCGGATCCGCCATCCTGCGCCGCCCTCGGCCTCCAGGGTTGGCCTGCCGCGCCTCCCCTTCGCCGGCGTGGTCGCGCCAGTCGGCGGCGCCACCCGATCAGCCACGTCCAGGAGGGACGGGCTACCTCCTTCCGTGGGCCACCTTCAGCGCCTGCTCCCCGGCCCAGCATGCCAAGCCCCGGCCGCCCCTCACTGTCCAGTCCGCCTCCCCGCTGGCCAGCTGGGCCTCGGCCCATGGGGTGAGCCGCCCCCATTTTTTTCTCCTTTTTATTTGTTGTTGCACTGCACAGTTGGGCCGGCCCAGTAGCCTAGTTTCGGCCCGTGGGTGTTTTTTTTTCTTTTCTGGACAGATTAAATAGCTTATTTCCCTGTATTTTGCGATGCAATTATCTTTTACCTCGTAGCTCGGATCGCAACGCTTTAAACATGAAAATTGCTTAGAATTGCGTGTAGTTTAATAAAATGTGCTCTTTTGCCATGTTTGACCTTGTTTACATGTTGTTTACCTGCTAATTACAACTGCTTGCCACTGAAAACTTGTTTTGCTTGTATCTTTTTAACCGTAACTCTGTTTGGGGTGTTCTTTATATGTAACTTGATTAGTTTTTTTTGTACTTTGTGTTTATGCTATTGTTTGCTGTTGTTAACCAACCTAAAATATGGTTTAGGGCAGAACAGTACCAAATCTTTTAATTGTCGTGGGGTACTTAGTGTATGCCATGTTTAGGTTGTGCCTCACTTAAATTGACTAGCGTAGATAGTTTATCTTATGCTTCACCTCTTGCCATGTTTGTGTGCTATGAAATGCTTGGGTGATATGCCATGTTAACAACCTTTGCTCACCTGTAGCTAAACAACTTGAACCCTTGTAAATGTGCGGTATCGTCGTGTGTGACGAGTACTCCACTTAACCCTTTAGTAACCGCTCTCGACTGTCGGTGCGATGTCTCGTGTTTCCTTCTTGGTGATGCTTGCTCGTGTTTGCTTCGTAGTAATAGATGATTGCTCATTGGTTTCTTTCCAGTGTTTCCTTCTTGTGTGCTTCCGCGGGTACCTCTCGGAGACGTTGCGAGCTTGCGATCAACTACACCTTCGGAACCCGACTTATCAACAGGCAAGGACTATGCATTACTTATGATCCATTCTATTTCAACCAGCGGTTTGCATGCTAGTCTAGGATAGGTCCGATGTTTGATCCTACCACATGCTTACAACCTTTTTCAAACCGATACAGCCATGTCCCCTCCTAGCAAACCGTGTACTGCTATGTTACTATTGCTCGTTGCTCAGCCCCTGCTTAGTATGCATGCTTAGGATGCTACGATGTTACCCTGTTACTCCTTGGTTTGGGCTATCACTTTATTATATTGTTGTTGATGATATGATTATTATAATGTTGACTATATTCGACGAAGGATGGAAGGTCTAGACTATCCCGCCCCGACGCTTTGTTCCATTCGAGTCACCTAGGATCCGAGTTCCGGGTATTGGTTTTAAGACTGAGCGTGCCTAACCGCGTGTGGGATTTTATGGGGTCCCCTTTTCTTACCTACCTAGCTTCAAACATTTCTAGTGGTGGCCCATGCTGATTTACCATTTGAAACCGTGTGTGTGCTGGTCGGCCGCTAGTAGTTTTCAAACCAACCTGGACCAGTGAGGACATAATTCCCTTGCTGGCCCACCTTGTCCGGCTGAGGACCCGATTTCCCATGTGTGATTAACCGGCTATCCAAACCTGCGACATATGGTAGAGACCAGATCGAGAGAGCGGCCGGCTCCTGAGATGGATGTCGACTCACCGGGGGCCAAACGGATTTGTTCGTTGTTAGTTAGAGGGACCTTTCGTTTCGGATCTCTTGGAACTAAATCATAAAATGGTTGCCTATAATGGGTAGCAACTGAGAGAGATGGGTGTGCGTGCGGAGCCTTGTAATGGGCAGTTGGTACACCCCTGCAGGGTTAAATCTTTTCGACAAGCCGTGTCCACGGTTATGGACGACTTGAGACCTACTCCTTGTTCATAGACAACAACAACTGAGATAATCTTAATATAACTTGAACAACGTGTGTGTGTGCCTTGACTGCTTCTTCTTCGTCGGGATGCGAAGAGGAGGACAAGGATAGGATAGGTGTTATGATTGCGTAAGTAGGTGGATAGCAGAATTGTTGGAGGCGATTCATCATCGAATGCTTGGCTTCTTACCTTACTCTCTAGATCATTAGCCACTGCATAAATGCTAGTGCGGCAGCAATCACATGGAGAGCCGAGAGCCGTACCCACTTGTCTAAGCAGACAAGTCCAAGCACAGAACACTCTCGGAAAGCATCGAACGTGAGGGGCATCCCATTCAGGACGGATGATCAACTGAGATGGGTCCTCATCGTCCGCTCACAAGTATAAATGCTTATGGGTGGTGAGTCCTATACTCATAGACAAGTCGCCTCAACCATATTATCGATTGAATCGTAACTCTTACATAGACTTACTCCAGCCCGATCACTTAGTCGGGGTCTAGGGCGGGCTCGATCATACAACAAAGTGTGCACATGACAGAGTCACGAGCAATCGCATCGCGATGCCCCAAGCCGCGCACATCTAAGGGCCACTTGGTGTATAAAAGACCGCCAGCCAGATCACAACTAAGGTCTCGAAAACCCATACTAAGACATGCATGTTATAAACATACACGCAGCACACATGCCTAGTATGACAGGTATCATCACATAACTCTACAAAGTAGTTCTTTATTTACTTACACATAGAGTATACAAAGATCACATGTCTGTGATCAACATTACATCATACAACGGAAGCAAATTAGGTCTGAGTACAGACAAGTTTAACAAATGGCTTAGAGAATCCTTGTTCAACATACATGCCCTTCCACGAGGGACCAGACCGCTGTCTGGAACTATACTAGCTTAGTCAACGTCGAGCTTCAGGAAGGTGACTCCATCGGGGGTCTGGGTTTACATCTAAAACATAGAATAAGCAAACGTGAGTACAAAGTCGTACTCAGCAAGACTTACATCATATCTATACTACTCATTCTCAAGTTTCAAGGTAAAGGGAGGTGGGGTTTCAACATGCAGAAGTGCCAGCTTTGACTTGGCTAATCCTGTACTACGAGTACCAGACTTGAGGTAAGAAGCATACACGAGTCCACTACCAAGTCTCCAACCAATACACCACTATGGTTACTTCCTCGACATCCCCACGAGGAAGCTCACCATAGCACTCACACTTTGTTGGAGTTCGGGGCAGAAAACACAAATTTTCATAACCTACGAGACCCATACCCAAGACCTATGCTATGCTGATGCAAGTAACTGACAGAAATAGATCACATACCAGTATGTAGTCCGTTAAGCGGGAAATGTTCCCGCATGAACGTGGTTGGTGTAGTCGTACCGGCAATCCCCGATGCCGCGCAGATCCACGATGACTCCTGTAGCCACCCGATCCTTGTAGACCGATGACGGGATTACGTCCCCGTCGGAACGTTGCTGATGAAGACCTCGCGATACGACCACGACGATGAAGTAGCACCACAAGTGTAGTGCCTCGCGGGATTATACACATACAGTATACCCGACGTCCCTCCGGGCTCCGAACCAGTAGAGCAGCGGAAAGAAGATGGATTCGGATCCCGATTCCAGCAGCACAACGGCGTGCGTATAGTGGAGAAATCCCCAACCAAGTGTAGACTCCAAACAAGGGGAGTCCACTCGAGGAAGGAGAAAGGAGGGAGAGAGAGAGATGAGAAATTATCTAAAAAATATGATGAAGAAAAGGGCACCTCTACCCCTCCTTATATAGGCCAAGGAGGGGTGCCACCCCCCCTCCACTAATCCCAAGGGGAGGGGGTTGCGCCATGAATAAAGGGGGTGGGCCCCTCTATGGCGCCATGGCCCATGGGGGAGGACTCCCTCTCCCCCTAATGGGCCCTATGAGGCCCATATGCCTTTTAATTCATTTTTAATTATATTTAAATATATTTAATATTTAATTCAGATAATTAAATAATAAAACATTAATTAAATATATTTTTAACCTTTCAAAAATACCCGGAACAACTTCCGGCCTTCATCGGAACAATTCCGGTCATCACCGGAACAATTCTGTTGTTCTCTCCAATTTCTCCGGTGATCCCGAATCAATCCTTACTGCGTCGAGTACCCTTAAGTGTAACACCCTACGGTCCGGGAAACAGCAGACATGATCGAGACAATTCTCATTGATCAATGACTAATCAATTGGACCTGGTTACAATCCTTGATAGCCCCATGCGCTTCCATCGAATGAACTTCAATCGCTGTTGGATCCGTTAACCGTGTGCCTGTTCCCTTTGTCCTATGGTACTTTGCTTGTCCGAGGTTTGATCATCGGTATCCATTATACCTAGTTCGTCCTCGTTCTCAACAAACAAGTTTACTCGTTCCCGTGATATTACAACTCCGTGACCTAGTCACACGTTTGCAAACTTTGTGATGTAACATCACCGAGTGGGCCCAGAGTACCTATCCGTCACACGGATGGACAAATCCCGCTTTGATCTATTTTCATACTCATCAACCATCTATTTCGTAATACCCAAAGTGCACCGTTATGGCCAGCATATTTCATTCAGGCGGTGGGATACAAATCAAAGTCTCCTCATAGATGACAATTACGTATGATCATTACGGTCAAAGGATCTGGTCACTACGTTATAGTTATCGCAATGTAGAACTATGTGACCTGATCACATCGCAACACTTCTGGTGGGTGTATGTCCATCATATCATTATCCAATGATACGACTCCATTGTCAACAGACGCCATTGTCTCATGATCAGGAAACCATGATCATCAATCGCCCAATGGACTAGTATACTAGGGTTGACTAGGGACCTGGTTGTTTGTATACCACACCTGTATTAATGTTTCCGCTTAATACAGTTATAGCATAGTATCAAACGTATTATGAACTAATGGAATATTCTCGATAATACATATTTTATTTTCCTCTAGGGCACATTCCCAACACACTTATCTTGCGAGTTTTAGAAGTATCCGTTCAAGTTGTCTAATAATCAAGCACAACTTTCCAAGTAGTCCCTTACCGCCGACGCGGCTATTCGAATAGTTTTGTTAACCCTGCAGGGGTGTAGTGCTACACACATGAAACAATCAGTTACCGCCGGGATCTCGTCAACCTTCAAGCGGGTGTCGGCGTGGATAATTTCCACAACTTTTACCTCACAGCCAATTCTAATCCAGGAATCAACCATCTGAGTTGCTCACCGCTCAAGAGTCCGGCCGGGTCAACGATACGGACTCAGACGATGCAGGCGACCGAGACGCCACCTTAGCAGATTGTTTTACTGTCTCACAGGTCCACCCACATATCTAAATGATGAAAACTTTCATTCTTTCTTTTTCTATGCATATGCCAAATGGAAAGCCCGAACTAGTGACTCCTGGACTTGAACTAGGGTGAATTATTAGGTTGAGCGGGGGTCCATGTGCCCAACATGTGGTAGTACTCTTCGTCTTGGATCACCACACAAGAACTCGGGCTTAAGGCGGTGTTCAACGAGACAACCCACTGTGTACTCCTACACAACCTCTCATCGTTCACCTTTTATTAGGGTGGATTCACCGACACGTTAACAACAGCAACACTGTGAACATTCCATCCCCACTCACAATCAAAGTAACCTCATCGTATCACTAAGAAGCAATAAGCAATAACAGTTGCAGGGGCCACATGCTCATCATTCAACTCCTATATCTGCTAGGATTGTGGTTTTATTAATACAGTGACAAAATGATAGGTCATGCATCGGAATGGGTTCAACTATGCGAAAGAACTTGTCTCGGTGATCTCCTAAACATGCATAAGCGAGACTCAGAGGGAAGTAGGATTTTATAGACATGATCAATGGGGTTTGCTTGCCTTGCTAACGAGGTTCACACACGGTGTCTTCAACGAAGGGGGTGGCCTCCGGTTCCGGCTCCACCTCTATTCGAGCAAACATCACAAACATTGCAATCAATATAATGTACAATGCACAATCACATGATCAAGTTGTAGAACATGATGTACATGGTACTGATGTGTTGAAAATTCCATTTAATTGAAGTGTATTGCAAAAGAATTGCAAATTCAAACTTCAAATTTGAATTCAAATTAAGCCATATGCAAACTTGATACTGTTGCCCCATTTTAAAATGGTTAAACATAGAAACAAAGTGCATATTCTTAATCCTTGCATTTTTCTGATAATTTTTCATATATTATATGTTTAATTTGGAGTTAATATGAGTTTTCTATGATTTTTCAAAGTTTAATATAATTTCTGGATTTTTCTCTGAATTCTTTAATTCTTTTAATTTGTTTTTCTGTTTATTGCGTCATTAAGACGTAAGGCTGACGTCAGGGGGGGTCTGACTGCTGGGGCCCCCATGTCAATGGGAGAGGGAATTAATCCCTCTCTGTTTTAGTTAGAAGAGGGGTTAGGGGGGTTTGGGGCCCACCTGTCAGTGGCGTGGGGGCTGATTAGCACGCGGGTTAGGGGGGCCTAATGGCCGGCTTGACGCCGGCGGCCTCTGGACACAACGACACTCACAGGGACGGCGGCGCAGTGCGCCAAATTGAGCGCTGCGACCACCTAAGCGTGTAGGGGGGCCTTGCGCATCGCGTGGTGCAAACAGGCAACTCAGGGGAGGCCCGAGGCCACGCCGGCGACGAGCTCCGCGGCGGCCGGAGCTCTGCCATGGGGGAGATGGGGACCAGGGGCACGGGAGGAGCACAGGATGAGGGGATTCGAAGCCAGAGCTCACCCTGATGCTAATGGAGGGGACGACAAAGCCGTAGGGGCACCGGAGGCGGCGTCATCGACGGCGAGGTCTGCTGCTCCGACGGGATGTTGTCGTCCGATTCGAGGACTTCGGGGAGATACATCTTGCGGGCGTCTCCAGGTTGGCCAAGCCGTTGACGGCGGAGCGATTGGACAAGGTGGCGAGGCTTCTCGTCGGCGTTGTCCGCGATGGCGCACAGCGGCGCTCTCTGGAGCTTGACGGGGGCGCGCGTACACGGACGAGCGAGAGCGGGCCGGTGACGTAGGAGAGCGGGAAAGGGATGAGGATGACCAGGGGGGTCTCCTAGACACTTTCTTGTCGTCGGGGAAGCAGGCAGGTCGCCACGGCGTCGTCGGCGACCCCGGCATGGTCGCCACGCACCTGTGTGTGCGCCTGCCGTGGGAAGACGACAGAAGGGTGCGGGCTGGGCTGGGCCAAATGGGCCAGGGGAAACTAGTTGAGCCAGATGGCCAGGGGTACTTCCCTTTTTCTTTTTCTTTTATTTTTCTTTTCTGTTAATTTGTTTTGCCCTAGTAATTAAATACCTAGGCAATTTATAAAATGCCCAAAACTTTTATGTGGACTTGTAATGCATATAGCTAGCCACTCATTTAGTTTGGGGATTTTTGAAATTCAAATAATTTGAATTTAAAATCAAATAGGGTATTTAATTAATTTCCAAGACCTATTTGTAATTTTTGACAAATCTTGGTGCATGCAGTGGGACCCACTTCACTTTATATGTGATCATGCATATTTATAAGACTTTTCAAAAATACCAGAGGAATTTTTGGAAGAAATTTTTGTCAGACCATTTAATTAAATTCTTTAGGGCTTTTCTTTTGCCCATTTTTGAATTTCTTTTGAAATTTTTGCATGATGCAAAGGAGCACTTGAACCCTAGCACATACCTAAACTTGGGTTGTGACAACTCGTCCCCACTCAGAAGAATCTCATCCCGAGATTCAGAAGTCGTCGGGAGGAAGGAGGTGTACTTGGCACGAAGGCGGTCTTCTCTTTCCCATGTGACCACTGCACTTTCAGAAACCTGATCTTCTGACGATGAGTGACACGCTCTGCTGAATCAAGAATACGAACAGGGTACTCTCGATAAGAAAGGTCATCTTGGAGATCAAGCGTTTCATGGTCGACTTTGCGGATGGGGTCCTTGAAGCAACGCCTGAGTTGTGACACATGGAATACATCATGTACTCGGGAAAGGTGAGGGGGTATTTCAAGTTGGTAGGCAACTTCTCCACGTTTAGCAAGAAATCGGAAAGGTCCGATGTAATGTGGGGCCAACTTGCCTTTGATATCGAAGCGTTGGGTACCCTTCAGAGGAGTAACCCGAAGGTAAGCCTTCTCATCCAGATTGTAGCTTTCTTTCCTATGATGACGATCATAGTAGCTTTTTTGACGAGACTGGGCGGCTTTCAGTTGATCACGAACAATGCGAACTTGCTCTTCTACTTCCTTGATCATATCCGGTCCAAATAATTGTCTTTCACCGGTTTCTGACCAGTTAAGGGGTGTTCGACATCGCCGTCCATAGAGGAGTTCAAAAGGAGCCATGTTCAGACTAGATTGGAAACTGTTGTTATAAGAAAATTCGGCAAATGGAAGAGATTTCTCCCAATTCTTTTCGAATGACATAAAACAAGCTCTGAGCATGTCTTCAAGAATTTGGTTAACCCTTTCAACTTGACCGCTAGACTGAGGATGGAAAGCTGTACTAATGGAGAGATGAGTTCCCATAGCATTCTGAAAGCTTCCCAAAAATCTAGAGGTGAAAAGGCTAACACGATCAGAATTGATTTCCAAAGGAACACCGTGAAGAGACACAATTCTAGAGACATACAAGTCCGCTAACTGGCTAGCAGTTATAGACTCGCGTACTGGAAGGAAGTGAGCAACTTTTGAAAGTCGGTCAATGAAAACGAAGATGGCATCATTTCCTTTCTGGGTCTTTGGAAAGCCGGTGATGAAGTCCATACCGACTTTGTCCCATTTCCACTCGGGAATAGGCAAAGGTTGAAGAGTACCAGCAGGTCTTTGGTGCTCGGCCTTAATGTGACGACAAACATCACATTCCGCAATGAACTTAGCAATTTCTCTCTTCATCCTAGTCCACCAAAATCTCTGGCGTAGGTCTTGGTACATCTTTGTGCTACCAGGATGAATCGAAATGGGAGTATCATGAGCTTCCTTAAGAATTAGCCTCCTAAGATTGTGTTTTCGTGGTACAACCAATCGAGTGCCAAAGAAAACGACACCTTGAACATTTATGGAGAAACATTTAGCAACTCCGCTAGCAATGTTCTTCTTGATCTCTTGAATACCACTATCACGTTTCTGGGCGGCTATAATTTTATCCTCAAGGGTTGGTTTCGCCACCAAGGTAGAAAGAAAGCCATGAGGAACTATCTCGAGATTGAGCTTGCAAAATTCCTCATGAAGAAGTGGTTGACATTGTTGTAACATGAGGTTGTTACAATACGACTTATGACTTATTGCATCAGCCATGACATTGTCTTTGCCTGGGGTGTAAGAAATTCCTATGTCATAATCTTTTATAAACTCTATCCAGCGTCTTTGCCTGAGATTAAGATCTGGCTGGGTGAATATGTTGAGGCTTTGGTGGTCGGAATAGATCTCACAACGATTACCAAGGAGGTAATGTCGCCAATTCTTCAGGGCATGAACTACGGCAGCGAGTTCAAGATCATAGGTAGGATAGTTCTCTTCATGTGGCCATAACTGGCATGAAGCATAAGCTACCACATGTCTATCTTGCATAAGTATGCATCCTAACCCTTGCCGTGAAGCATCACAATAGATCTCGAAATCCCTTTTGGTGTCTGGAGGCGCAAGTACGGGTGCAGAAGTCAATCTGCTTTTCAGCTCTTCAAAGCTTTCCTCGCACTTGGGGTTCCATTGGAATTTCATATCTTTCTTGAGGAGTTCAGTTAGAGGCTTTGCAACTTTGGAGAAGTTCTCAACGAAGCGGCGACAATAGCTTGCTAAGCCAAGAAAACTCCTAACTTGCTTAACCGATTCAGGTGGAGTCCAGTCAAGGACGGCCTGAACTCTCTCGGGATTGACAGCAATGCCTTTCGCAGAAATCACGTGGCCTAAGTAGGTCACTTCTGGTAGCCAAAATTCGCAGTTAGAGAACTTGGCATATAGGCGATGCTCTCGAAGCTTCATCAATACCAACCTAAGATGTTCTGCATGCTCTTCTTCGTTCTTCGAGTAGATGAGAATGTCATCAAGATAAACTACAACAAATTTATCTAGGTACTCCATGAAGATCGAATTCACTAAGCGCGAGAATGTGGCGGGGGCATTGGTTAAACCGAAGGACATGACAGTGTACTCGTAAAGACCGTAACGAGTAGTGAAAGATGTTTTTGGAATGTTCTCGTTTCGGATTTTGATTTCATGATAGCCTAATCTCAAATCCATCTTGGAGAAGACAGAGGATCCAGCAAGTTGATCATAAAGATCATTGATCCTGGGCAATGGGTACTTGTTCTTTATCGTTGCTAGATTTAGCGGGCGATAATCTACACACATCCTTTCTGTTCCATCTTTCTTCGTTACGAACAGAACGGGGCAACCCCATGGCGATGAGCTAGGGCGGATGAAGCCTTTTGCCAACGAAGCATCAAGTTGGGTTTTTAGCTCAGCTAACTCATGTGGGGCCATTCTATATGGACGTCTCGAAATTGGGGCTGTGCCTGGTATAAGATCTACAATGAATTCTACACATCTGTCAGGAGGCATTCCTGGCAGTTCTTCAGGAAAGACATCCGGGAAGTCAAGAACCACCGGAATATCTTCGAGGTCAGGAAGTGGAAGCACATTCAAAGTATGCATCTGGATTCTAGAGCTGGGTGATGTGTAGCCAATTGTCTGGCCTGAAGGATGTGTAAGTTTAACTGACTTGGCTTTACAATCAAGGAAAGCATTCTGTCTTGATAACCAATCCATTCCTAGGATGACATCAATGTCTGAAGACTTGAGGGCTATAAGTGAAGCAAGGAATACTAAACCTTCAATTGCAATTTGATTGCCATGGCTTACTCTATTAGTTTGCCACTTGGAACCAGGAGTTTGAATGATCATGGGATAAAACATTTCTTCAAAGGGGAACTCATGCCAAAGTGCATAACTCTCCGACATGAATGAATGAGAGGCTCCTGGATCGAAAAGAACAGAGGCGGGAACATAATTGACTGGGAGTGTACCAAGGATGACGTCAGAAGTATCAATAGCTTCCTCAACTGAGATTTGGTTCACACAACCACTACTATTGGATGAAGGCTTTGCTTGCAAGGGTTAGGAGGTGGATTTCCTTGAAGGCTTACGTCGAGAATGACATGGTGCCATCAAAACCTGAGGGCACTGACGAAAGTAATGGCCTGACAGACCACACTTGAAACACACCCTGCCTGAATTATTGGAAGCAGGATTACTTGATTGCACACCATCATTCCTGGGAGGAACAATGTGTTGAGGTGGATGGCATATATTGGATGGTGGCCTTTGAAGAAGGTTTTGAGGTATGGCAGTAGTTGGAATCAATATTCGGCGTTTCTGAGGGGCTGAACTTGAAGAAGGAGCAAGCTCAAGAGCATGCTTGCGAGACTCTTCGAACACTTCATTCCCATGCTCAGCTCTAAAGGATATGTTGACTAAATCCTCAAAGGTGGCAAATTCAAGGAGGTTGAGATCATGGCGAAGGATGGGGCTGAGTCACTTACGGAACCTTGCCTGCTTTCTGGCATCGGTGGTGATCTCATCTTGGGCATATTGAGCAAGACGGTTGAACTCTCTCACATACTCATGAATGGACATCTCTCCTTGAGTCAGATTGCAGAACTCTTCCTTCTTGCGCTCCATTAACTCATCTAGAAGGTGGTACCCTCGAAAGGCAACACAAAATTCCTGCCAAGTCACTAGGTGATCATCAGGCTGCATCGCAACATAGTTCTCCCACCATTCAGCAGCAGCACCTTCCAGGAAGTATACCGCGAAAATAACTCGATCATTGGGAGCAACATGTGCTGTATCAAGCTTACGCTCGACGGAACGGAGCCAATCATCAGCTTCAAGGGGTTCAGAAGAACATCGAAATACCGGTGGCTTGAGGAGGATGAAGTCTTGAATGCTCACAACCACATTGCAATGACGTGAGGTATTCTGCTCGATGAGCTCCAGAAGGTGTGTTTGATCACGTCGATTCCGCTCAGCTTCCATCATGATTTCCGCCGTAGAAGGAGGTGGTGGAGGTTCATCATTACTTCAATTCCGATCACGGTCTCGATTGCGACGAACAGCACTACGAGTTCCACCTGACATCCTGTATGATAAAAATCAACAATCAGAACATGTTGTACGATGGAATCAAAGACAAGAAGGACATGATGAAGACGGAAAATATTATAATGAGAAGGCAATGACTCAAAGAAACACGGAACAAATCCGGCAGCATGACGGCTACACCGGGATGGAAAACAAGAAAACCTCAAGAAGATGGGACATAACTTCTTCAAGGAACTCAAAGACACGAAGACTCTGGACAACCACAACAATCCTACGGCTACAAATAAGCACTCAACGAGATGTTCTAGTAAGACATAGATGAGCCTAGTCCTATCATCCCGTAGAAAAGATAAGGTGACCCAGAACTCATATCGATGAGGGTAAGGAGAAAAAGAAGCCTTACGTTGTTCCCTTTATACCCAAGTAACTATATAACTATAGAATGCTAGACTCGACTTCGACCAAGGGTTGAATAATCCTACAGACAGTCCTGCTCTGATACCAAGTCTGTCGGGACCCGAAATATGCATATGTAATTCCAGTCACGATGCAATCACATGGAGAGCCGAGAGCCGTACCCACTTGTCTAAGCAGACAAGGCCAAGCATAGAACACTCTCAGAAAGCATCGAACGTGAGGGGCATCCCATTCAGGACGGATGATCAACTGAGATGGGTCCTCATCGTCCGCTCACAAGTCTAAATGCTTATGGGTGGTGAATCCCATACTCATAGACAAGTCGCCTCAACCATATTATCGATTGAATCCTATCTCTTACATAGACTTACTCCAGCCCGATCACTTAGTCGGGGTCTAGGGCGGGCTTGATCATACAACAAAGTGTGCACATGACAGAGTCACGAGAAATCACATCGCGATGCCCCAAGCTGCGCACATGCCTAGTATGATCACAGGGCCACTTTAAAAGACCGCCAGCCAGATCACAACTAAGGTCTCGAAAACCCATACTAAGACATGCATGTTATAAACATACACGCAGCACACATGCCTAGTATGAACAGCAGGTATCATCACATAACTCTACAAAGTACTTCTTTATTTACTTACACATAGAGTATACAAAGATCACATGTTTGTGATCAACATTACATCATACAACGGAAGCAAATTAGGTCTGAATACAGACAAGTTTAACAAATGGCTTAGAGAAGCCTTGTTCAACATACATGCCCTTCCACGAGGGACCAGACTACTGTCTGGAACTATACTACCTTAGTCAACGTCGAGCTTCAGGAAGGTGACTCCATCGGGGGTCTGGGTTTCCATCTAAAACATAGAATAAGCAAACGTGAGTACAAAGTCGTACTCAGCAAGACTTACATCAGATCTATACTACTCATGCTCAAGTTTCAAGGTAAAGGGAGGTGGGGTTTCAACATGCAGAAGTGCCAACTTTGACTTGGCTAATCCTATACTACGAGTACCAGACTTGTGGTAAGAAGCGTACACGAGTCCACTACCAAGTCTCCAACCAATACACCACTATGGTTACTTCCTCGACTTCCCCACGAGGAAGCTCACCATAGAACTCACACTTATCTTGCGTGTTTTAGAAGTATCTGTTCAAGTTGTCTAATAATCAAGCACAGCTTTCCAAGTAGTCCCTTACCGCGGACGCAGCTATTCGAATAGTTTTGTTAACCCTGCAGGGGTGTACTGCTACACACATGAAACCATCAGTTACCGCCGGGATCTCTTCACCCTTCAAGTGGGTGTCGGCTTGGATAATTTCCACAAATTTTACCTCACAGCCAATTCTAATCTAGGAATCAACCATCTGAGTTGCTCACCGCTCAAGAGTCCGGCCGGGTCAACAATATGAACTCAGACAATGCAGGCGACCGAGACGCCACCTTAGCAGATGGTTTTACTGTCTCACAGGTCCACCCACATATCTAAATGATGCAAACTTTCATTCGTTCTTTTTCTATGCATATGCCAAATGGAAAGCCCGAACTAGTGACTCCTGGACTTGAACTGGGGTGAATTAGTAGGTTGAGCGGGGGTCCATGTGCCCAACATGTGGTAGTACTCTTCGTCTTGGAGCACCACACAAGAACTCGGGATTAAGGCGGTGTTCAACGAGACAACCCACTGTGTACTCCTACACAGCCTCTCATCGTCCACCTTTTATTAGGGTGGATTCACCGACACGTTAACAACAGCAACACTGTGAACATTCCATCCCGACTCACAATCAAAGTAACCTCATCGTATCACTAAGCAGCAATAAGAAATAACAGTTGCAGGGGGCACATGCTCATCATTCAACTCCTATATCTGCTAGGATTGTGGTTTGCTTAATACAGTGACCAAATGATAGGTCATGCATCGGAATGGGTTCATCTATGCGAAAGAACGTGTCTCGGTGATCTCCTAAACATGCATAAGCGAGACTGAGAGGGAAGTAGGATTTTATAGACATGATCAATGGGGTTTGCTTTCCTTGCTGACGAGGTTCACACACGGTGTCTTCAACGAAGGGGGTGGCCTCCGGTTCTGGCTCCACCTCTATTCGAGCAAACATCACAAACATTGCAATCAATATAATGTACAATGCACAATCACATGATCAACTTGTAGAACATGATGTGCATGGTACTGATGTGTTGACAATTCCATTTAATTGAAGTGTATTACAAAAGAATTGCAAATTCAAACTTTAAATTTGAATTCAAATTAAGCCATATGCAAACTTGCTACTGGTGCCCCATTTTAAATTGGTTAAACATAGAAACAAAGTGCATATTATTAATCCTTGCATTTTTCTGATAATTTTTCATATATTATATGTTTAATATGGAGTTAATATGAATTTTCTATGATTTTTCAAAGTTTAATTGAATTTCTGGATTTTTCTCTGAATTCTTTAATTCTTTTAATTTGTTTTTCTGTTTATTGCGTCATCAAGACGTAAGGCTGAGGTCAGGGGGGGTCTGACTGCTGGGGCCCCCATGTCAATGGGAGAGGGAATTAATCCCTCTCTGTTTTAGTTAGCAGAGGGGTTAGGGGGTTTGGGGCCCACCTGTCAGTGGCATGGGGGCTGATTAGCACGCGGGTTTGGGGGGCCTAATGGCAAGCTTGACGCCGACGGCCTCTGGACACGGCAGCGCTCACAGGGACGGAGGCGCAGTGCGCCAAATTGAGCGTTGCGACCACCTAAGCGTGTAGGGGGGCCTTGCGCATCGCGTGGTGCACACGGGCGATTCAGGGGAGGTCCGAGGCCACGTCGGCGACGAGCTCTGCGGCGGCCGGAGCTCTGCCATGGGGGAGATGGGGACCAGGGGCATGGGAGGAGCACAGGATGAGGGGATTCGGAGCGGGAGCTCACCCTGATGCTAATGGAGGGGACGGCGAAGCCGTAGGGGCACCGGAGGCGGCGTAATCGACGGCGAGGTCTGCGGCTCCGACGGGATGTCGTCGTCCGATTCGACGACTTCGGGGAGCTTCAGCTTGCGGGCGTCTCCAGGTTGGCCAAGCCGTTGACGGCGGAGCGATTGGACAAGGTGGCGAGGCTTCTCGTCGGCGTTGTCCGCGATGGCGCACAGCGGCGCTCTCTGGAGCTTGACGCGGGCGTGCGTACACGGATGAGCGAGAGCGGGGCGGTGACGTAGGAGAGAGGGAAAGGGATGAGGATGACCAGGGGGGTCTCCTAGACACTTTCTTATCGTCGGGGAAGCAGGAAGGTCGCCACGACGTCGTCGGCGACCCCGGCATGGTCGCCACACACGTGTGTGTGCGCCTGCCGTGGGAAGACGACAGAAGGGTGCGGGCTGGGCTGGGCCAAATGGGCCAGGGGAAACTAGTTGGGCCAGATGGCCAGGGGTACTTCCCTTTTTATTTTTCTTTTCTTTTTCTTTTCTGTTAATTTGTTTTTCCCTAGTAATTAAATACCTAGGCAATTTATAAAATGCCCAAAACTTTTATGTGGACTTGTAATGCATATAGCTAGCCACTCATAAAGTTTGGGGATTTTTGAAATTCAAATAATTTGAATTTCAAATCAAATAGGGTATTTAATTAATTTCCAAGCCCTATTTGGAATTTTTGACAAATCTTGGTGCATGCAGTGGGACCCACTTCACTTTATATGTGATCATGGATATTTATAAGACTTTTCAAAAATAACAGAGGAATTTTTGGAAGAAATTTTTGTCTGACCATTTAATTAAATTCTTTAGGGCTTTTCTTTTACCCATTTTTGAATTTCTTTTGAAATTTTTGCATGATGCAAAGGAGCACTTGAACCCTAGCACATACCTAAACTTGGGTTGTGACAGTTGTATCCTTGTATCTGTAATGTTGTGATATCATGTTGGAAATCCGGGGCATATGGCATTGTCATATGTCGCGGTGGGACCGATATGTGCTTCGTCCCCGGATCTGGATGGAAACATCTAGATCTGGAACAGTACCGCATATCGGGCCTTACACTTTCTAGCTGCTATCACCATTTCATCATCCCTTGCGTTTGATCCTTTGTAAACAACAAGGCCGGAGAGATTGAAAACCTCTCTGAACTTTGTTGGGAGCAAAGTTATTTGTGTCGTGTGCAAGTCTAGGTTAAGAGAGCAATATCTCAATCGGCGCGTTGCTCGCTTCACCACCTACTTATCACTATCGGAGTCTAGCTGGAGAACTATACCTCGGTATCTTCACTGAGGGAAATTTGCTTATATCCTACATCTCACCTTCCAGTTGGGGTAACCGATGAAGGGAAAGAAGCCATTATCACTTGCACGCCATCACCACAAAACTTTTGGATGAGATGATGACCAACTATTCCCAATGGCACACCGAACATGCTCCAATAGGTTGGAAGGTAAACTCTGTCGAGGATATTTCCTCCCTAAATGAAAATGTTGAATTGATTATGTCTCTACTTACCAAGCAATCTCCTATTGATCCTCATGATGTTCCTTTAAATTCCTTGGTTGCTCAAGAACAAGTAGATGTGAACTTTATCTCTAGAAACAACTTCAATAATAATGTTTATAGGGGTAATTTTGCTAGCAATCCTAAACCGTTCCCATCTAACTATGGGAACAACAACACTTATCCTAGCAATAAGAACCCCACCTCTGAATTAGAAAGCATGCTTAAAGAATTTATCACTACCCAAAAATCCTTCAAAAAAAGTGTAGAGGAAAGATTAGACAAATTAGACAATCTCTCTTTGAAGGTAGACAACCTAGCCCTAGATATTGAGATGCTTAAAATTAGAACATCTCCCCTCGAGGAGAGGAAGGCCACTCCTATTAGTGCTATTCAATTGCAAATTAATGAAAACATTAGGATGATGGCCAAACTTAAAAAAAGATTGGCTAGAGAAAAGGAGGAAGAGGATAGAATTAAGAGCCTTCCTAAACACCACACTGTTGCTACTATCCAAATTGTTGAGGACACCCAAACTATTAGCACCCAACAAATTCCTAGTCCCATTGGACCTATTAATGGTGATGCTATTAACTCAACCATAGAAGAAGAAAATCCTATGAACACAGAGGCTTTCAAACAAGTAAGCCTAGATAACACCACTACCACCTTTGATAGTAGTTACATTAATTTTGATAGTTGCACCCTCTCAGAAGTTATTAGCTTACTACACAAAATGTCTAGAGATCCCCACACTAGAACACTAAATCTTTCCTTTACGGAGCATACCACTAATGCTCTAATAAAAGCCAGGGAGGAGATGCTTAGAATAGAATCCTCCATACCTAGGAAGCTAGAGGATGGTTGGGATCCTATGATAAAAATTAAATTGAATAACTTCTCTTGCTATGCTTTATGTGATGTTGGAGCTAGTACCTCCATTATGACCAAAAGAATGTATGATATGTTTGAATTGAAACCTTTTGATCCTTGTTCTTTTGGTGTTCGTCTCGTTGATTCTTCCATAAAGAAACCTTTGTGGAAGATCAACGATGTTCTTATCAAGCTTTGTGCCAAGTTTAGCCTCCGATTGCAAGAAAGTTCAAAGGTTGTGACATGCTGTGCAGAAAACGGATTCTGTCCTTGGACGAAAAAATTAGCCTAAAATCACCAGATCATATTTTTGATCTGAATTGTTTTGAAAACGTGCTCCACACAATTGAATTTCGAGCGTCTGTTCTGAGTTTTTTGATTTGAGTTGCAAAAGTATCCCGAAAAAATTATTTTTCTACGTGCTGTTTTGTTTTTCACAAATTCTGCCACGTTTTGCCTTTCCTCACTTTTGCAAACCTTAAGCTTGCTTTTTCCTTGCAAATTTTTTTTGGCAATCTTGAGAACAGTAGATCTTCAAGAATATCTTTATTTCCAGTAGAGGAAAATTATTTTATTAAGGGTACTAACCTCTCTAATCAGCTTATTATGAGTTATTTATGAAGGGAGTTTTCAAGTGTGCGAGGGAAGATGATTAAAGAAGATCCGGGAGTGTCAAACTCTCAAGCTTGGGGATTCCCCCATGCATACCCAATAAATATTCAAGGAGACTCAAGCATCTAAGCTTGGGGATGCCCCCGTGCATCCCCTTCTCCAGCAACAATCATCAGTTCGTCCTCCGTCTCACTATATTTTTTATCGCTTCATGCGTTATGTGCTATGCTTGTAGCGTCTCGCTCTTAGGTTTACTTTTTAGTTTTATTTAGCTTTGTTTTATATTCATAACAAGTTAGAACCCATATTACTTTGTGTGGGAGAGAAATACGCTCCACTTCAGACGAGAACACAACATAGGATTTTCATGCTTATCTTTCTTTTGTTGTGTGTTCTATAGCTTTTCGTAGCTGCTGTCATGCTTAGCTCTTAGTTTTCATGTTTATCTTTCTCAATAGCCTTAGATTTTGTTTAGTTTGTTGCTGGAACTCTCTTTAGTTTTCATGCTTATCTTGATAAGGGAGTTGGTTGTTGCGCTGAGTTGTGTCTTGACTTTAAGTAGGTAATTGAGGTTGCTATTCAATTGTAGTAGTAACTTGCAATAGTTTGGAGGTATTGTTGTGAGTAATGTTTGAACTTTTGGTGTCAAGAGCTCTACCCTATTAGTGACAGGTGTCGTATTTCGGGCAATCCGTTCTTATTTTCAAAAACTACAAAACTAGTTGAGAACTCTAGCTACTAGATGGATCACTAATCTTTGGAGGGATCGGATATTAGAGTACACTCACGTAAAATGATTCGAGGATGCGCAAGGATAACCAAACCCCCATACACTCCTCCTCGGGGTACTTGTATCTTTGTGAACCTCCTTATTAGATTGAGATTTACCGATAATAAGTGCACGAGTTCTTCAGACTAATGTAAGTATTGAAAGTTGACACTTCCACCTCCTCATATTTGCTAGCCTCTTCGGTACCGTGCATTGCCCTCTTCTCCCTCCGAGAGTTGGCATCCACATCGCCGGTGCATCCAAACCCTTGGCATGATACGCTCTGTCATCATAAACCTCCTTATATCTTTCCTCAAAACAGCCATCATACCTACCTATCAAGGCATTTCCATAGCCTTTCTGAGATATATTGCCATGCAACTTCCACCTTGTCATGACTTGATCTTCGTGTCATAAATGTTCCTGCTACACTAGCAGAGGCATACATTTGCATACATCATGATAGCTACATATTCTTTATTTTGAGTACCTTGTAAAGTGTGAAGATCTTCTTTACCTTCTTGTAAAATAGAGTGTTGCCCTTAAGTGAGGATAAGATCCCAAAGAGGACAAATGTAAAAGATCCCAAGGAGGACAAATGAGAGTTAAATAGAAAGAACCATTGAGGCCACAAAAAATTAGAAAATATAGAAAAAAGAGAAAAAGAGAGAAGGGGCAACACTACTATTCCTTTTGAAAGATCCACACTCATACTCCCTCTATATCTTGTACTCTATAGCTATGTGGGGACCTTCACACTATAGAACTTGGATTGCATATTCCAAGGATGAGCCTCCTCAAATGAGCTCTAGGTCTTCTTGAGCGACCAAGTTGGATGCACCCCCAGTAGTTCCATTGGAGAGCTTTCCTTAGCTCTTATGTGCATCCGTTGCATGGCAATCCCTACTCCTCACATTATATCTATCATACGGCCTTCTCTCGCCTATGATTTTCCTCATTGATGTGAGCTTTTCACACCCTTTTTGTCTTCCTGCTCCACCATATCTCTCTCTTTTCCATCCTAAGTGTCAACTCTCGTGCTGACGCTCATCCATTGCCTTAGTGCTCAAAATATCGAAATTGAGAGGATCAAATTGACTTGTACCTGGCTAGTGGTCTGGGGACGACTCAAGATAAGATTCCAAAGAAGACTAAGTGTGAAACTTTAGTAGATTGAGTTCTCAACAAATACATATTTTTTCTCGTATTCCCAGCCCCCACTTCTAGCATGCAAACACCATCTGGAGACATTCGAGTCACGGACAGCGAGAGCTCTTGCACCTTGATGTTCTTATGTTGCTTGCTTCAATGCTAATATAGACTCTTTCCTGTTATGACTTGAATTGAATTACACACCTTGATTGCTTTACTTTCAAAGTTCTTATGTGGTTGTTAGCATGTCACCACATAAATTATGCTTGTTATCATTTACCTACTTGGGGACGAGCAGGAATTAAGCTTGGGGATGTTGATACGTCCCAAACGTATCTATAATTTCTGCTTGCTCCATGCATATTTTGTGTGATATTGCTATGTTTTATATACACTTGCATACACTTTTGATCATATTTGGACTAACCTATTATCTCAGTGCACCCGAGTGCCAGTTCCTGTTTTCTGTTGTTTTTCTTTTTTAGGTTTCCCCAAGCACCCTCCCGGCGTAGAGGGCCACCACCAGGGCCCCAAGCACTCTCCCGGCGCGCCCTAGGGTGGGGCCGCGCTAGGGGGTCGCCTGCACCCCTGGTGCCCCCCCTGGCTGCCCCCCTTCTCCTATATATTCTCCGTGACGGGAAACCTTGGAGGAAAGAACCCATTTTTTGCGATCTCGCCTCTGTTCCGCAGCCGCCGCGCTTCCAAGATCGGGAGCGCCAGCAGACCTCTTCCCGGCACCCTGCTTGAGGGAGGATTGACCTCCGGGAGCCTCTCCTTCAGCATGGACGCTTCCTGGATGATCCGTGAGTAGTCTACCTTGGACCATGGGTCCGTGATCAGTAGCTATGTGATGTTCTCCTCCCCTCTTTGTTCTTCATGGATTAGACCTTGTGAGCTGTCCTACATGATCAAGGCACATATGTAATTCTTTCTGCTGGTGCTATGCTGAGTTTGCTGGGATCTGATGGATTATGAGACTATGTTCAGATTGCGATTGAGTAATATATTTGGTTATTATCTTTATAGTTTTGTTCTTGAGTAATTCTTGCATTTTCTCCGTTGTTGTTTATTGCTTTGGCCAAGTAGTAGGTAGTGACTCCAAGAGGGAACGTTATGCTCGATTGTGGGTTCATGCCCCCTGATGACTAGCTTGAGTGACAGAAACATGAGTCTAGGGGATGTGCTATTTCCACAAGGGGGAAAACAACGGTGCTTGTAACCGCAGTTGCAAGGGTTGTTTACTTTACGCAAAGTTCTTTTAATGCAGTTGTCTGTTGCTTTGGGTTTACACTTTGGGTGGGGCTCGCAACTTAATACCAGCGAGATATTCTGGATGGATATCTCAAGATGGATGATTATTAGTAGATGCAGTTAGATTTCAGTCTACTTATTTTGGCGTACCGCCCATGCTTTTGAGCCTCTTCCTTTCTTTGTAGCATAGTTAGCATTGCGGTGTGTTTTTAATCCTGTCAATTGCCCAACTGTGATTTATTTACCTCGCATAGCAGTTTTATCGTCTTTTGGGAGAGAGTAATCACTAGTGAACATCACGGGACCCCTCTCCATATTCTTATCACTGTTTACACGCTCAGTTTATTTCCTGCTTTTACTTTCCAGTTGCAGTCACTATTATCCTTTATCCCTTTCGTTTGATCCTTTGTAAACAACAAGGGCGGAGAGATTGACAACCTCTCTAAACTTGGTTGGCAGCAAAGTTATTTGTATTTGTGTGCAGGTCCACATCAACCGCCTAACTTCTAGCGCCGTTGACACCTACTTGTCGACCTTGGTGTCCTACTAGTTCGATAACCTTGGTATCCTCACCGAGGGAAATTTGCTGCTATCCTACATCTCACCTTCCACTTAGGGCAACCAACGAAGGGCGAGAAGCCATTATCATCTCTCGCACATCAATTGCACCAATTACTTTGCTCACAGAGAAAATGTAATTTGATCAGCTTTGGAGATCGCTTATGGGCACTTGGAGGGAGACCCAGGCCCCTGACAAATTCACTTGGCCATGGATTGCGTCTGGCGATTACTCAGCGAGATCTGTGTACTAATTTCTCTCCTAGGGAAGGGAGTTTGTCCCTACCGCGAACCTGATTTAGCGTTGTTGGGCTCCTATCAAGTGCAAGATATTAATCTGGCTGCCCCTTCAGTACCAGCTTTGTACCTCTGATCATAGGGACAAGCATGCCCTCTATGAAAGCTCCCCCAGCTCTTCTTATGCCTACATAATGACGATTGTATCGACCACATCCTGATCCAGTGCGTGGTGGCCCAGGAATTTTGGCATAACTATTTTATGAGACTCCACATGCAACTCTCGGACCCAGATGCTTCCTACTCCATCATTAATTGGTGGCTTCAAACAAGCAACAATTTTCCCGGAAGGACATACGAGGCTTTTATCCACCATTGGTCTTGATCTATTGGAGCATGTGGAAGAAAACGAACGCGAGGGTTTTCTCATACGATATGTTACAACTCACCATCCCCGAGCTCATTGACACCATCCTTGTTGATAAAGAAAATTTTGTAAGAGGATGCACCGATGTGAGCTTCATGACAGATCTGGATGACTTCAAATCTCAATCAGGATATGTTTTCACACACTCAATGGGGGTGCCCTGAGCTCTAAAAGTTCTAAGTAGAGGACGGTCACGGATTTTGCTACGGAGGCAAAGTACATCGCAACTTCGGAAGCTTCGAAGGAGGGATACTGGATTAAGAAGTTCTTCACTAAGCTCGGTGTGGTTCCAAATGCCAAAGACCCCTATGGAACTCTATTGTGCTAATAGTGGTTTTGTGGCACAAGCTAGAGAACCAACGTCCCTCCAGAAGTACAAACACATTGAACCCTGGTATCACAAAATCTGATAGTTGGTTGATAAAGGATATGTGAAAGTACGCAAGATTTACATGGATCTGAATGTGTCAGACTCGATGATGGAGTGCGTAAGGAGCAGCAACAGCAGTAGAAACCTTAGCAGCAGGCGCAACAATAACCGAATGTTGGCCTTGGTCACGTGGAACACGTCATGCGCGTCCTAGCTGGTTGGGTCCGACCTATACACGTGTAGCTGGTGGTGGTAGACGCGCGAGCACTTCATTAAACTTGGCGTCGATCATCTTCTCCACGCCATCCAACTTCTCCATGGCCTCTACAAATCGATTCTCAGTGTCATGCACTTGTCCAGACATCATCAATCTAAATTTATCATATAGCTCCTTGTTCGTCATGTTCTCCTAATCTGGTTCCTCAATATCTGATCCTGGCATGGTTAGTAGAAATAGAGAACACAGAAAAATATGGTCCTACTATACTAATAGGATGTGTGACGAGGGGGTGACCCCATGACTCCTGCATGTAAGGCTACCTGGTGCGTATGAAGATAGAAGGCCCGTTGGGAAGCTACGACAAGCTCACGATTGGCCCAACCAGACACCGACGTAGGAGTCCGCGAGTAACATGGAAGGCACAACTTGGCGTACAAGGAAAGACTAGAACTCGGAAACCATCTCTGTAACTTAGTACGGACTCCCCGAGACCTAGCCTAGTATATAAAGGCTGGGAGGGGAGACGTCCAGGACAACACAATACGCATCTACTCATCCTAGCCTTGCGAGATCTCGCCTTGGCCTCCACTGTAATCGCCCCCTCACGCAATAATATCGAGCAGGAAGTGCTTCTCCTGTTAGCCGACGAGTATCATCCAACCTGTGCCTATCTCTATGACTAACCCAGGGTCCCTGACCATGGGATTTGGCGGGCTTGATCCCCGTCAATTGGCGCCGTCTGTGGGAACTACACAGGTTGGAATTACGATCTCGGTGGTCCCTCCCTCAGCAGATCAAGACTCGAGGATTAGAACCAGATCTAGCCCGCTCGAGTAATTCAAGATCACCACAAGCGTCTCCATCATCTCGTCAAAATCATCTAGCCTGCAGGCGAGCCAAGTACAGCACCTCGACGACTGTCAGATCCATCGCCGACGGAAAAGAACTCGACGACCCAGAAGACAAGCACGAGGAACCTACTCGAGAACCCCAGTCGACGAGTCGTGGCGCGTGGCCGAAGGCTCGCTCACCAGTCGACGACCCGCCGCCGCCCGTACTCCCACCACACGCGAAGACAGCGACTCCGAAACCCAGACCGGAGAGTACTACGACCCAGATCGAAGGCCAGATGAATTCGCCAACTTCATCCGAAGCCAATCACTCAACGAGGGATAGAACTTGACCCAAGATTCCATAGCAAAGCGGAAGACCACTCGCAGATCTTCCAAATCTCGAGAAGAAGAAGGCACGCGGGCTCTAGTAAACTCACATCTAAAGAGCAACTGGAGGGACCTTGCACGATCCACTGTTTTGAAGACAGTCGGGGACATCTCAGAGCAAGTCACACCCTAGGAGATTGCCGCCTATTCGCCGAACTCTCCAATAGCTTCAAGGAGGAGCGCGAAGCAAAACGCACTCGAAGAAGCTCGCAGTCGCCCGCACCAATTACAACTGAGCAATACCCCGCGTCCCAGGGACGAGTCAGCATGATCCAAGAAGGAAGACCCTCGAAAGCAAAGCAAGATTCCTACACCTTGCAGGCCGAAGCAGCCGAAGGACTAAAGATAATTGAAACCTACCAGCTGAGCACCGCTGAGACCAGCATCACTTTCTCACAGAGTGACCATCTGCCCGCAGTCCCAAGGCCTGGGCACGCACCCTTGGTCCTCGAAGCTCAGATCGGAGGATACGACATGGATAGATTTTCATGGACGGAGGCAGCAGTCTAAACATAATCTTCGCCAGCACCCTACGCAAGATGTTAATCCCACGATCAGTTTGGAAGAAGTCAGGCACCACAATATACGATGTAGTTCCAGGAGAAGCAGCCACCTCCATCGGAAGAATACAACTTGATGTGATCTTCGGCAACAAGCGCATCTTCGCAAAGAAAGCGCTCGAGTTCGAAGTGCGCGACTGGCAGTCGCAGTATCACGCCATACTCGGGCGACCAGCGTTCGCACAGTTCATGGCGGTTCCACACTTCGCATATCTCAAGCTCAAGATGCCAGGACCCGCAGGAATCATCACAGTCAAGGGAAGCTTCACCAAATCGGACCAGTGCGACCGCGACTTCCACAAAGTCTCTGACACATTTGGAGCCCAACAACAGCTCAGAGAAATAGCCATGGTGACGGACAAAAGCATATTCCCGCTGGAAAACCGAAGCGAGATGAAAGAATTTGGCCGCGACTTCAGCATCGACAGGGACACAATCACAAACCAAGTCCACCCAACAGACCCAGAGAAGATGGTTCGTGTATATGCCCACCTCCCAGAAGAGCAAGGAACCTCCCTCATAACCTTCCTTCGCGAAGAGTGGAAAATTTTCTCCTGGTGCCCACCCGACATGCCCGGGATACTACGAGAGTTCGCAGTACACGCGCTCCACATCAAGCCAAACACCAAACCAGCTAAACAGGCGTTGCGACGATTCTTAGAACCCAAGCGCAGAACAATCGGAGAAGAAGTCAACCGACTACTCGACGCACAGTTCATCCGAGAGACGAAGAAAGCAACATGGATAGCAAACCTACTACTAGTCCCTAAAAAGGACACCGAGGTACTGAGGATGTGTGTCAACTATGGGCCTATCAACAAGAACTTCCCAAAATACCACTTCCCCCTGCCAAGAATCGATCAGATAATCGACTCCACAGCAGGATGCGACCTCCTCTCCTTCCTCGACGCATACTCAAGATACAATCAGATCAGGATGAAGGAAGAAGACGAAGAGCACACCTCGTTCATCACCCCCTACGGAGTATTCTGCTACCAAACAATGCCCTTTGGCCTAAAAATGCGGGAGCCACGTACCAGTGGATGATGCAAGCATGTTTGAGAGACCAGATTGGCAGGAACGTCCAGGTCTACGTGGACGACATTTTCATCAAAACCTACAACACAAACACGCTACTCGACGACCTCCGCGAGACATTCGCGACCCTCAACAAGTACAGGATCAAGCTCAACCCCAAAAAATGCGTGTTCGGCGTCCCAGCTGGAAAACTACTCGGATACATGGTTTCTGCCCGAGGAATCGAAGTAAACCCCGAAAAGGTTCAAGCAATCGCCAAGATGCAAAGGCCAACCAACATCAGAGGAGTACAACAGCTCAAAGGAAAGCTCGCATCACTGAGCCACTTCATCGGCAGATTGGCGAAAGGACATTACCGTTCTTCAAACTGCTGAGAAAGGGAGAAAAATTCGAGTGGACCGAGGAAGCCAGCAACGCATTCGCAGACTTAAAGAAGACCCTCTCGACCCCACCAATCCTGGCGGTGCCTAAAGAAAGGTAAAAGTTGTATCTCTACATAGCAGCACACAGCAGTGTCGTGAGCACAGTACTTGTCGTCGAGCGCGCAGAAGAAGGAAAAATCCAGAGCATCCAAAGACCAATTTACTACCTCAGCACGCTACTCACGAAGCCACAATAGCGGTACCCACACTACCAGAAGCTCCTGCTCGCGATTATCATGACCTCCAGGAAAGTATCGCACTACTTCGACGAACACTCCATCACAATCGTGAGCAGTGCACCACTCGCGGACATCCTCAACAACCCCGGAGCAACCGGCAGAGTCGCTGAGTGGAACATGGAGCTCAGCCCACGAGACCTGCAGTTCAAACACCTGACAGCAATCAAAGCCCAAGTACTCCCAGATTTCCTGGTCGAGTGGGCAGAAGTCCAAACACCAGGTCCCCGGACCTATCCAACTCATGGACGATGTATTTTGACGGATCTAAAAGACAGCAAGGAGCCGGAGCAGGCATCGTCCTAGTCTCCCCCAAAGGAACAAAGCTCAAATACATCCTCAAGATCAACTTCAGCAACGCCTCCAACAACGAAGCAGAATACGAGGCACTAATTCATGGCATGCGCATGGCAAAAACTTGCGGTGCCACTCGCCTATCGATTTATGGCGACTCCAACCTCGTTGTACAGCAGGCGATGAGAACTGTAATGCAGTCGCAAACAACATGGCAGCCTACCAGAAGCTCTATAACACACTAGAGGGTGGATTTGACGGCTGCGAACTCAACTACATCCCCAGAGCAAATAATACAAAAGACGACGAACTCGCGAACATTGGATCGACTCGAGGACCAATACCACCAGGCGTTTTACTCGAGAGCATCAATTAGAGATCAATAAAAGCAAAGCCAGCTGAACCCAAGGTAGTCGCAGAAGAAGACAACACAAATGAGCAAGCACAGGTGGCAGCAATGAGCGCAGCTGACGATACAAACAATGAAGCAATCAAAGTCGAAGTACCAGCAACACTCGAAGAACCAGCCTGGGCAAGGCCATTCCTTCGATCCCTAGTCGAAGGATCTCTACCATAAGACGTCGCAGAAGCCCGATGCATCAGTCGACGATCTAAAGCATTCACAGTAATCAACAGAAAGCTCTACAAACGCAACATCTCTCAAGTCCTCCAAAAGTGTATAGACGAAGAAGATGGCAAAGCCCTACTACTCGAGATTCACGAAGGCACCTGCGGGCATCATGCCAGCAGTCGAGCACTCGTGGCAAAAGCCTTTCGAGCAGGTTTCTACTGGCCGACCGCCATGCGAAATGCAGAGGACATCGTACGGTGTTGCATCGCCCGCCAAAAGTTTGCCAGCAGGCCGCACGCCCCAGCATTGGAACTCAAAACCATACCATTATCGTGGCCCTTTGCCACATGGGGACTCGACATGGTGGTCCCACTCAAGAAATCATCAAAAGGAGGATGAACACACCTACTAGTCGCAGTAGACAAGTTCACCAAGTGGATCGAAGCAGTACCAAGCAGTAGCTCAATAGCCCTCACGGCAGTCAACTTCATCAAGTCAATCATCTTCAGATTCGGGGTACCACACAACATTATCACAGAAAATGGTACAAACTTCACAGCAGCAGAATTCCAAAACTTCTGTCAGGAGCTGGGCATCAAAATCAACTACGCATCAGTCGCACACCCGCAGTCCAATGGCCAAGTGGAGAAAGCAAACGGCCTAGTATGCGGAGGAATAAAGAAGCGGCTCCTAGCACCACTAGAACAAGCCGCATGCAACTGGATAGAGGAGCTCCCCGCAGTTCTATGGAGCTTACGCACCACCCCAAACATCTCAACCCAGTATACACCTTTCTTCTTGGTATACGGGGCCGAAGCAGTGCTGCCGCACGACTTAAAATTCGGAGCGCCCAGAATCTCACGATACGAAGAGGAAGAGGCAGAAGAAGCACTTCAGAACGACAAGGACGTAGCAGACGAAGAACGGGACACAACCATCACACGGTCTGAAGTATACCAGGACAAATTACGCACATATCAAAGCAGTCGCCTGCAAATCAGAACATTCAACAAAGGGGACCTTGTGCTACGGCTGATACAGGAAAAAGTGCACAAACTCGCCCCACAATGGGAAGAGCCATTCATCATCTCGGAAGTCATAGGAGGAGGAGCATACAGATTGCAGAATCCGAAGACCAATGAGGACGTGGGAAATCCATGGAACGTAGCGAACCTACGCCTGTTCTACCCATAGTCCTATAGACACTATCAAGACATCGGCAACAGCACCGATCAACAACCCATGTAAAATTCGAAGGAATAAAACAATGTTGCCCAAAGCATCTTACTCAAAAGCACTCGGGGGCTCGAGTCGAAACTCCCCCCGAGAGACGCTATATTCGCTAAACGCGACCTTTACTTAAAAGCACTCGGGGGCTCGAGTTGAAACTCCCCCCCCCCCGAGAGACGCTATCTTCGCTAAAAACGACCTTTACTTAAAAGCACTCGGGGGCTCGAGTCGAAACTCCCCCCGAGAGACGCTATCTTCGCTAAACGCGACCTTTACTTAAAAGCACTCGGGGGCTCGAGTCGAAACTCCCCCCGAGAGATGCTATCTTCGCTAAACGCGACCTTTACTTAAAAGCACTCGGGGGCTCGAGTCGAAACTCTCCCCCGAGAGACGCTATCTTCGCTAAACGCGACCTTTACTTAAAAGCACTCGGGGGCTCGAGTCCAAACTCCCCCCCCGAGAGACGCTATCTTCGCTAAACGCGACTTTACTTAAAAACACTTGGGGGCTCGAGTCGAAACTCCCCCGGAGAGACGCTATCTTCGCTAAACGCGACCTTTACTTAAAAGCAGTCGGGGGCTCGAGTCGAAACTCCCCCCCGAGAGACGCTATCTTTGCTAAACGCGACCTTTACTTAAAAGCACTCGGGGGCTCGAGCAATAAACTCCCCTCGAGAGACGCTATCCTCGCCAAAAAACGCGACCTTATCTACAAACATCGGGAGGAAAGAACGCAAGACTCTCGCCAAAAAACAAAAAAATTCCAACAAAGCAAGTAACATTGAAAAGCGCACGGTTCTTTAGTCTTCACCTGATCGCAAGCGATCACCTAAAGACTCGGGGGCTACTCCCATCGGGAGCGCTGGCGCGCACCCGATCCAAAGTTGGGAAAATTCAAAAAACAGCTACAAACCAGTGAGACAAAAATTCATAAAGCCTGCGCTCGATTCTACAAATCAAACGCAGCCTCGGGGGCTACTCCCATCGGGAGCACTGGCGCGCACCCGAGAAGACATTCTCATTACAAAGGAGTCGAAGACAGTCATCTCATTACAAAGGAGTCGAAGACAGTCATCTCATTACAGAGGAGTCGAAGATATTCATCTCATTACAAAGGAGTCGAAGACGGTCATCTCATTACAGAGGAGTCGAAGACATTCATTTTGTTACAGAGGAGTCGAAGACATTCATCTCATTAGTCATTACAAAGGAGTCGAAGACAGTCGTCTCATTACGAATTCCGAGGCATTCATTTCATTACAAAGAAGTCGAAACGACAGTTGCCGCTATAGAAAGACCCGCAGAATTACAAGATGGGATACACTCAACTTCTACATGTGTGCTCATGTTGAGATAATTGGCACTTTCGTGCCACAACCCGACGGGCATCACCACGGACAAAGTAGTAACTCAGCAGGTGAAGAAGAAGCTCGCCGTCCTCCAGTTCTACAAGGTGCCCCGCCTACTGATGCTGCCGCTTGACGACTGGATTGACGTCCAGTTCTTCCTTAGAACTAGAAGAGAAAACACCATCGCCCGAGGGATCAGCCAAAGACGAAGACATGGGAGAAGCAGGCGAACCACCACCCGAGCCATCGGAATCGTCGCTGCTTGTTTCATCACAGTATGGATCCAGACGGTTGCCACCAGCATCAAACGCGCAGATAATAACAGTATCTTCACCGTCAAAATGACAACAAAGGCTGTCTCCGCCACGCAGATTCAACTGACGAGAAAACGCCCTCCAGCCAGACCCAAGGTAAATCAAGGATGAACTATCAACCTGCAGCTCCACCCAAGAAGAAGAACGAGCACATCCGTTAAGACGGAACCAGAAGCCCCTCAAGTTACGTTCAATAGCAATGGAGGAAAACGAGAAGGGAAGAGGAATCCGGGCAGCATTCTGGCCAAGAACACGCAAAAGAAAATCATAGCGCCAAAAACCCTCTTCCATGGAGGAATAAGAAGGCACCAACGCGGTACCATGACGTCTACCTCGTGAAGAACGAGGTGTGCGGCCACCACGACCACGGCGGCCACGACCTCACCCAGCCACACCACTACCGCGCTTGGGCGCCATATGAAGAAGAAGAAAAGAGAAAGATGCAAAGAGTGGATGCCAAGGACGGACAACCACATGAAGTATTTATAGCGCAATCCAAGGGCAAACCAGGAAAAGCACGCGGAAGCTCAGGCGGCTTCATCATTGCATCAAAGACCGCTAGAACGGGCGTTACGAATTCCAAAGGCAAAGATGCCTTCACACGGTGAGCATTATTTATAGGACGCGTCAAATCTCGCCGGTTTCCCATACAAAGCCTCGGAAACCCAACGGGCAACAGGCAGCACGAAGTCCAAACTATCATTATGACGGTCCAGAAGACGCGACGGGTCAACAAATCAAACATCATCATAGGTCATCAAACAACATAACAATGCATGACAACACAACATCTCAAGAGGGACGAATCAAGACAAACGCAGTTGGAAAAAACCAAAATATTCCAAAAGCAGGCTATATGTCCAAATTTTCTGACTCCACAAAAATTCTTACTCCCATCGGGAGTACCTTTATCTGAGTTCGGGTGCTCCCTCACCCAGAAGGCAAAAATGTGCTCGAGTGATCACTCGCACTAGCAGAAACAACATACTCTCAGAGTTTGGGTGCTCCCTCACCCCAAAAGCGGCAAATCATTCGAGTGACTACTCGAAAAAAATAACTTAGCAATTCAGCAAATATGAATTACTCGCACACTCGACGACTTTCCGAGTAGGTGCTTTCTTATTTTCCTCGCCTGAGATCATTACAAAGCTCCGCCAGTGATTGCTAAAACAGCTCACTTTATTGTTTATTCCAAGTGGGTGCATCGCTAACCAGGCTCCGTGTCTCTACAAAAAACAACTATGCATGGGGTACGACACACTGTACCCAGATGCCACGCAAGCTTAGCGTGTAGGTAAGACCACGTTGCGCAGAACGGAAAGGCCGGGACTTGCCGCAGAGCGATTTCACTCCTGACCCTTTCCATGCGCTCGCATGATAGAAAGAGCTGAGCGGACGCGCTCAGGCTATGTGCTTAGACTGGCAGCAATTGATCCTATAAGACCAGTGACATGAATTTGCTTGACACCGGTCGTTCCAAGTTCATGTCGAGGGACGTGAGCTTGATTGGGCTACTATGGTATTTTTCACTAGCACAATTCACCAAGGCTCGGCCAGTCGACTCCTTGGGCCCTTTCGGCTTAAGCAATCCCTCGAAGCAGATATTATCATGGCTCAAAACTGCCAGCGACCCTTGGCGATGCCACAGTTACAAACAATAAAGCGCAGATGAATTCGAGTCCCTGCGCGACTCTTCGAGTCCCCCAGGCACTCGGGGGCTACTGATGAGGGGGTGACCCCACGACTCCTGCATGTATGGCTACCTGGTGCGTATGAAGATAGAAGGCCCGCTGGGAAGCTACGACAAGCCCACGATTGGCCCAACCAGGCACCGACGTAGGAGTCCGCGACTAACATGTAAGGCACAACTTGGCGTACAAGGCAAGACTAGAACTAGGAAACCATCTCTGTAACCTAGTACGGACTCCCCGAGACCTAGACTAGTATATAAAGGCTGGGAGGGGAGACGTCTAGGACAACACAATACACATCTAATCATCCTAGCCTTGCGAGAACTCGCCTTGGCCTCCACTGTAATCGCCCCCTCACGCAATAATATCGAGAAGGAAGTGCTTCTCCTGTTAGCGGACGAGTATCGTCCAACCTGTGCCTATCTCTATGACTAACCCAGGGTCCTTGACCATGGGATTTGCTGGGGTTGATCCCCGTCAATGTGGTGTGGTGGAAATCCCAAATCCGTCAAGCTTTTCTCTGTTCTTACGATTCTTACCAAACAACAGGTGGTGATGTACAACCAACAAGTCAAAAATCTCAAAGATGTGGTAGAGCGATGGCTAGGAGGTGTCAACACACGGTATAGAAAGTATGTGAAGTTGTAGGAAGGCTTGACAAATATGGTAGCAAAAAGGTCAACAGTAATCCAAACAGAGATACAAAGCTGAATAAACGCTCAATGACAGTACTGTGCTGATCCTAGGCTAGACGGTAGTAGAGACGCGAGCTTAGAACAACAACAAAATCATGGCGCGACACGTAAACAACAGAGAAGCACTCTAAATTCTCTTTCTTTCCGCTCTTTTTTTTACAAAAAATCACTATTATGGCGAGTGTCTCAAAACGCTCCTGGGGGCCTAAAAATAGGATAGGCACAAAATGACTATTGACAGTTTCGGAACCTTTTGGGACAAGGGGTCGCAATCTTTGAAGGCTTGTGAAGGAACTTTTCTTTAACTAGGGGGAGGCACCGTTTTTGACTCTTTCTTTTTGGAAGTCACCCCCTTCTACGGACGATAAAAGTTCAGTGAAATCCGAAACCTACTTGAACAACTCAATTTTTTTTGGCTAAGCAATCAATCTCGAACCGAACACAAGGTTGACCTCAACTGGGATTGATGGTGGATGGTATATGGACTTGGACTCGTAGTGGTAAGTGGTGGTGTATGTGGACTCGAATTGGCAGTGGATGGATGGAAACTATGAGGCGGCGGCGTGACAAACTGTGACCAAAACTCGAAAGTCTAAGGGAACTAGACGCCAAGACCAACAACTCGACACAACGTTGCAACAGCAAATTCAACAAAGAAAATACTGGAAATAAAACTAGAAAGGCTAGGACTGCTTTGGGACATGATGTTATAACCGTAATCTTTTTGTGGCTTTTTCGTGGACTGTAGGTATGGAAACATAACTAATTTAGACTACGAAAACATTGGTAAATCTCACTGATCAATCTAGAAATCTGATACCACTTGTTAGAGGCAAAGGTGTCCCGATGTTTCAATGAGATGTTCGATATCGATTATGGCGAAGACGACTTGTTGACGACCCGACTACGAACGTGCGAAGACGTTGCGCCTTAACGATCGCTAAACGAACTCCGAGAAGTTTTGATCCCACCAGAGCACGATCAACCTGACCACGAAGGTCTAATTCCTACATGCAATCGAAGAAAAAGCAAGAACTAATAGTTGCAATCTAGATATTGTGAATATAAGATAAATGATTGACGAAAGTTTGGGGTTCCAATGCGGTCTTGGCCTGGTTGGTTGACACAAACTAAGTACACACAGTTGCTGCGATGGATAACTTAAATCTAATTAAAACCCAAGTCTAAACGACTCCCTAAGGGTTGTATATATGGGGGACCAGAGGGGATTTTCGTGATCCCTTGGAGGAGGGGTCCGAAAACAACCCAAACTTGGTTTCCCCGCACATGCGGACTCTAAAAACAACCTATAATGTGTTATTTAGAAATTACATGGGGCTGGCCCAGTAATGAGGTGACACAACACCTATAACACCCCTTGGACGAAAATAATGACGTTGCATCTGATGTATTTTGTCCAAGCCTTCATGTACTCCTTATGGTGGCTTCAAAGTGCGGAAGTAACCACTAGAAGCTCCATTGTCCTTCCCCGCACGCGCACCTTCTTATCAATGCTTGATCCCACTCCCATGGCCATCCTTCTTGTCCATGCATAGCTCTTCATTCAAAAGTAGAACAAAAGTATCTAATTTAGGCATCATCATATGTTCATGAACATTAGAAGGATTTGCAAGAAACGAAAGTACCTGATAATTTAGTTGACGTGCGCGAGTTCTAGTAATTGGTCCGACATGCGTAGCAAATGGGGTAGTGGGTGTTGGGGGAATGACCCCAGGTAGGTTCACCAAGGAAAAACAACCTTTTAAGATGAAGTGCAACCTTGAGGAGGACGTCGGCAACACGAGGGCCGAGATGAGCAGGACGACTGTCGAATGCCCGCCGATGCGCAATCGGCTTCCGGCTACGAGCATCCGGCCATGGTGCAGACGACCCACCGAGGTCGCACCAAAAGAAAGAGTTGACTATGGGCCAGATGGGCGCAACCGGCCCGAGGTCATCAGTATCAATCCCGAGAGATCCGCTTGTCAGTAATCCAAGTCACTTCGCCGATCTGTCAGGCGAATGATGGTTGCCCATCCACGCACGGACTAATAGGATGGCGGACTAGACCTGGCGCCGAGGTAGTTGTCTGCCTACTTTCTAGGACTCTCACAACCTATGGGCTACGAGATTCCCAAGACAAAGTAGGCAAACAACCTTCTAGGCATGGCATCCAGACAGGACGCAGTCGGTGGGCCCCAGCTAGATACCAGATGCTTATAGTTGGGTCCCCTATCATTGTAAAGTTACCATTGTAGCCCGGGTTCGGCCTATAAGAACCTGAAGCCTCCTCTTGCGAGAGGGACGATCTGCATTTACTTCATCCACCCACACATAGAGATAGTGGCGGAGCTAGGATTGGCTGACGCCCCGGGCGAGAAACTAAAGGCTAAAAAATACCTTTAAATTTTTTCAGTTTCAAAGCAAGAAAAATATGGTACCAAATCAAAAGATTGGTTGATGTAAGCCTCCCATAACATCTTGAATACTAGGAGAAACTAAACAAAATTATTCTGAAATTGTATAGAAACAAAATTACTAAATGACAAAATAGTGGCAAGAGCTGCCATAGGACTTCAACCAATCCTTTTATTTGAACTGAATTACTAGAATGAAAACAAATGCACTGAATGAATGAGCATAACATACGCGATACATACAGTCAATTTTGCATATTATAGTGATACATTTGCAACTTGCAAGGAAAACTAGCAAAATTAAGACTCGATGGGGACAGTTGATGTGGCATGGCCGCCTGTGGGATACCTTTGCGGGCCGCCGGGGTCGCCGGCTGCCGGGAAGCTACCTCCTCGCGGACCTCGCTGCTCGCCGGGGTCTCCGCCTCGCTGGCTAGCAGCGCAGGTCTGCTCTTAGCACCAACATAAGGATAAGTTGAGAATAGAAGCCACCTAGGGAAGGAGCTGGGCAACAGGCCGGAACGGGGTCGTCGACTCGATGTGGGGAACGACAGTTTTCATCGACGGCTAGCCGCCTCACCACACGCACTGGGCAGTGTTCCTCCTCGTTTTTTATGGTCAGCAGGCAGCGAAGGGACGAGAAAGGGGGATCACTAGTGTATTGGTGGGTTGGGCTGTGCCCCAGGCCAATAATTTTCTTTCTCGTATATGGGCCTAGAAACCTTTTGCACGCCCCAGGCCATGGCCAGGGCTGCCCGGGGCCTAGCTCCACCGTTGCATACAGATGCAGGAGAGAGCAGAGCCACATGCCTTCTCCTCCTTCCTCTGATATAGCTCAAGGAGCACTATTGTAGCTTGAGTTATTGCTCATATAGCTTGGCAGGAGTAGGGGTTTTATCTCTACAGAGAGCCCCGAACCTGCGTACATCGTGGTGTCTCACTGTGCTTGTCCTCACTCTCGTTTCCGGCACCATCGACACTAATCTCAGACCTTTCCCCCTCTCTTTAGCCATCTCCATGGAATATCCCGTCACTTTACGATGACAGTTGGCGCGCACCGCGGGGCAGGCCAAGGCGTCGACTAGAGTATTGATCCGGGCGGGACCATCCTCTGCATTGAGCGCACGCTGCGCTTATGGCCTGGTTCTCAGGTTCGGAGCATTCGACTACCGCATCGACAACGCCTCATGGTTTAGGGAAGGAGCACCCCTACCGCGTGTTCATCGGTAGCCTCTCTAACGAGTACCCCAGGGAGGTACGTGTGTTTTCGGGCGTCTCAGATTCGCTACTGGCCAGGGGCTGCGCCGTAACTCCGGGCAGTTCGACTTCGTACATCCAAGCAGAGGTAATGATGGCAGGAGCATTTTCCACCAGTTACCTAAGAACCACCAGCTCGGCGCGGGCGGCCAAGAACATTGCGGCTGCAGCAGCTGGTAACGTTCGGCCTAGTGGTCAGCGGGATGTGTTGCACACGCCCGTGGACCTCAACGCCGATCCAGCTCTGGCTCACACCAAGCTGGAAACGCTCACCAGCACCTTGCCGAGCAGGCAGAAGTTATCTGCATCGAGAAGCGCCGATTGGATGCTATTACTCGAGAGTACAATGCCGCGCATGGCATCGAGCCACATGTGGTAGAGCCAGCGGTTCTTGAGGAACTTCTCGTCACCGGCTGAGCAGTAGGCAATGAGCTAGCCGGAGGGGCGCAATCGGCAGCGTCTGCTTTCATCCCGCAACTGGCGTATATCTCCCCGGAAAAGAACCTGAGGGTAGAAGAGCAGATCGCCCATGATCTGGACCACTTGGAGGGAGATGAGTTGCGTCAGCAAACGCACCGGATGCGCGAGCTCCTATGGGTCGCAAATCGACAACAGCAGCATGCGACAACTGAGCCACCTCCTAGGCCTACATCATAAGGAAGAAGTTCTCATGGAGCTCTGGATGAAAACCAGCCGTGGAGTGGTGCGCCGCGCCAGCAAAGAAAAGGATCTTCGCTTCTTGAAAACCGAGCTCAGAGCAAACGAGATACGCCGACCGCGTGCAGTCGGGTGGATGAACCAGCAGTCAACAACCGGCGAGAAGGCCGAGATCCACCAGCAAGACTCACGATCAACGAGCATCAAGGACCTCGTATGATAGGAGAGAATGATGGGCGTCATCGCATCAAGCGACTAGATAAAGATCTGCGAGAAGAGGAGGGACCAGCCGGCCCGGAGTGTTTCGGAGGGCGCATCCGGTGTGAGCAGTTACCCAAGGGATCCACTCTGCCCCGAAACACGCCCAAGTACAATGGATCGGTAAAACCAGAGGACTGGCTAGTGGACTACATGACGGAAATCGGCATAGATGGCGGCAATCGGCCTGTGGCTGTCCGCTATGCACCTCTGATGCTTCAAGGGTCAGCTCGGTCTTGGCTGAACAGCCTCCCCGACAACATCAGAAATTGTTGGCAAGATTTTGAGGATGCATTTGTGCGCAACTTCACATGCACTTACGAGCGGCTGGGTTTACCTCGGCATCTCGCTCTCTGCGTACAAGGAGAGGATGAGCCCCTCCGTGATTATCTCGCGCGATGGATTAAGCTCAGAAACACCTGTGAAGGAGTGCACGAGACTTAGGAAATTCAGTACTTCACAGAAGGTTGCATGGACGGCTCGATGCTCAAGAACAAGATGCTCCGCAAGGATATCAAGTCATTGGCTGAGCTCATGAAGATTGCGAATTCTTTCACCATCTCCGATTCTTCAATGCACCCAATCCGGCTGAGTGCTGGCGGCGTGATCCAAGAGCAGTCGGCTGGGCAGCAGTCGGAAGATGCAGGAGCCTCCAGGTTCATTCAAAGAGAATGGCATGAGAACAATAAGAACCACAACAACAACAACAACAACAACAACAACAACAACCAGTACAACAACCAAGACAATCACGACAAGAGGAAAGATGAGCAGCCGAATGCGCAGTATGACAGTCGGTAGGTGGTTGCGGTGCAAGGTCAAGATGCACCAGGGGATGCAGGAGGCAGTCGGAGGCTGAAGCTTGGTGAGAAGCCGCAGTGGTTGGTGCGCCCAAAGTACACTTTCGAGGATATGCTGGACCAGCCGTTCAAAATGCACGACGGATCCGGTAAGCCCACAACACACTCCACTCGGTAGTGCAACTGGACGAAGCGCCCGATGTAGGGCGAGGGAGGACTCCCACCTCCTCCATCTCAAGGCCCACCCCCACTTCTAGTTTGCAACCAATTCCAGCGCCAGGATGCAGCCTACACGATCTTCACCAGCGAGTCAGAGGACAAGGGCAGTCGGTGAGGACATGCTCAAGAGGTCAATGCCACCAGTCTGGCGGTTCCTCAGTACATGCACTGGTCTGACAGCTTCATCACCTGGGGAAAGGAGCATCATCCAGGCCAGATGCCGAATCTGGACAGCTACGCTTTGGTGGTGGATTCCATCATAGCAGCACCGCGATATTCTTGCCTGTTCACCCAGACCCTCACTAATGGTGGCAGCATCAACATACTATACCGCGAGACCATGATCAAGTTGGGCATCAGCGAAAGTGAGCTTCAGCCCAGTTGGACCAAATTCTACCGCATTGTTCCTGGCCTCTCCTGCACTCCTCTGGGTCGCATTCGGCTGGATGTAGTCTTCGACGCTCCAGAGAACTTCCGCCGAGAGCCGATCTGGTTCGAGGTGGCCAACCTGAGCAGCCCATACCATACACTCCTAGGTATGCCGACATTTTCCATGTTCATGATGGTTCCTCACCACCCTTTACTGAAGATGAAGTTTCCAAGCCCGCATGGCACCATCACTGTCTGCGGTGACTTCAAAAAGTCCCTTGAGTTCTCGGCGGCAGGCTCCAAGATGGCAGAATCGCTAGTTGTTGTCGAGGAGAGGCGTCAGATCGACAAGGTGGTGGCCATGGCTCAAGCTCATACCAAACCACCTCTGTCGACTGATGGCGCGAGAGTTAACAGGTGTAGTCTTCTCGCCATTCGTTGGTGAGCCCCAAGTGGAAGGCGTGATGTAGCACAACAGCAAATTTCCCTCAGTAAAGATACCAAGGATTGTCTCCAGTAGGACTCCAGAGATGATAAGTAGGTGTCAGCGGCGCAACTGACGCGGACCTGCACACAGACAAAAATAACTTTGTTCCCAACGAAGTTCAGAGAGGTTGTCAATCTCTCCGGTCTTGTTGTTCACAAATGATCAAACACAAGGGATAATGATAGCAACTGAAAGTAAAAGAAGAAAAGTAAATGAGCGTGGAAACAGTAATGAGGATATGGACCGGGATACTTGATGTTCACTAGTGATGTCTCTCTCCCAAAAGACGTTAAATTTCTATGCGAGGTAAAAAAATTACAGAAGGGCAATTGACAGGATTATGAACGCACCGCAATGCTAACTATGCTAAAAAAGAAAGGAAGAGGCTCAAAATCACGGGCAGTACGCCAAAATAAGTAGAACGAAATCCAACTGCATCTACTACTAATCATCCACCTTGAGATATCTATCCAGAACATCTCACTGGTATTAAGTTGCGAGCCCCACCCAAAGTGTAAACCCAAAGCAACAGACAACTGCATTAAAAAGCACTTTGCGTAAAGTAAACAATCCTTGCAACCGCGGTTACAAGCACCGTTGTTTTCCCCCTTGTGGCAACAACACATCCCCTAGACTCATGTTTCTGTCACTCAAGCGTGTCATCGGGGGGCATGAACCCACAATCGATCATAACGTTCCCTCTTGGAGTTGCTACCTACTACTTGGACAAAGCAATAAACAACAACGGAGAACATGCAAGAACAGAAAGATTACAACGGAGAACATGCAAGAACTTAGGAACAAAAATATAAGAGATAAAAACCAATTATATTACTCAATCACAATCTGAACATAATCTCATAATCCATCAGATCCCATCAAACTCAACATAGCAACAACAGAAAGATTACAAAAGTGCCTCGATCATGTAGGGCAGCTCACGAGGTCTAAACCATGAAGAACAAACCGGGGAGGAGAACATCACATAGCTACTGATCACGGACCCATGTTCCAAGGAAAACTACTCACGAGACATCCGGGGAGCATCCATGGTGGAGAGGAGACTCCCGGAGGTCGGCCCTCCCTCCAGCAGGGTGCCGGGAAGAGGTCTTCTGGTGCTCCCGATCTCGGAAGCGCGGCGGCGGCGGAACAGAGGAGAGATCGCAAAAAAGGGTTCTCCTTCCGGAAGTTTCCCGTGACGGAGAATATATAGACGAAGGGGGGGGGAAGCCAGAGGTGGACCAGGGGTGGGGCCGCGCCGGGTGGCCGCCTGGGCCACCCCTGGCTCCCCTCTGGCCCCACTCGGGATCTTCGCGAAGCTTCCTGTACGCTGATTTTTCCTATATTTTCCCAGAATTTTTCTGGCACTTTCTATATGGGGGAAAACTGAAATAGAAAAACAGCAGAAAACAGGAACTGGCACTGTGGTGCACTGAGTTAATAGGTTAGTCCAAATATGATCAAATGTGTATGTAAGTGTATCTAGATCATAGCAATATCACACAAAACATGCATGGAGAAAGCAGAAATTATAGATACGTTTTGGACGTATCACCGACTGTGAATGCAAAGAGAGATGATGATGAGACCCAGTTCCAAGCTGCCAAGGATAGCAAGAAGATTGATTTAGATCCCTCCGACCCTAGCAAGTTCGTGGTCGTTGGAGCCAGACTGATCAGCAAATAGGAATGCGAGCTCGTCGAATTCCTCCGTGAGAACAGGGACACCTTCGTATGGTATCCACAAGACATGCCAGGAGTGCCGAGAAAACTCGCCGAGCACAAATCTCACATCTGGCCAGGCTCCAATCCGGTCAAGCAACCTCTTGGAAACTTTTCCGAAGACAAGAGAAGAGAAATCGACAAAGAGATCGCCAAGCTGCTCGCAATCGGCTTCATCATGAAAGTGTTCTTCCCCGAGTGGCTGGCAAGCCCAGTCCTCGTAATAAAGAAAAACAAGACCTGGCGCATGTGTATCGATTACACTTTCCTGAACAAGGCATGCCCCAAGGATCCATTTTCTCTGCCCCATATAGATCAAGTCTTTGACTCTACGGCCGACTGCGAGCTGTTGTCTTTTCTGGATGCCACTTCTTGCTATCACCAAATAAAACTTGTTGTTGAAGATGAAATAAAACTGCATTTATCACCCCTTTCGGGGCTTATTGCTATATCACCATGCCTTTTGTGAAAAAAATGGTGGCATGACTTATCAGCGCACCATGCAACGTTGTGTGCATTCGCAGCTCGACAGAAACATACATGTATATGTGGATGATCTAGTACTCAATTCGGTCAAGGGGAAAACACTGCTAGAAGACCTCAAGGAAACATTTGCCAATCTACGGACCTATCAGATCAAGCTCAATTCGGAGAAGTGCGTATCCAGCCGACAAACTCTTGGGATTTCTCGTTTCAGAACGAGGGATCAAATGCAATCCAGAGAAGATAGCCACGATCGAACGAATGGATCAGCCAAGAAACCTCAAGCAAGTGAAAATGTTCACTGGATGCCTCACATCACTTAGTCGATTCCTCAGTCAGCTGGGAGAGAAGGCAATCCCATTGTACCAGCTGATGAAGAAAACAAAGAATTTCACATGGACTCCGCAGACGGATGAATATTTCAAGAAACTCAAGCGCATGCTCTCCACATCTCGGGTACTGGCCGCGCTGGCTGAGAAAGAACCGGTGATGTTATACATCGCTCCACTACTCACGTGGTCAGTGTTGTGATGGTGGTAGAGTGTTCTGAGAAGGACAAGGTGTAATCGGTCTAGACGCCAGTTTGTTATATAAATGAAGTGCTATCTACCTCCAAGAAGAACTACCCTGTCGGGACCCGGGGTTAGCGTATGCAATTCCCGTTACAACACAATCATATGGAGAGCCGAGAGCCGTACCCACTTGTCTAAGCAGACAAGTCCAAGCACATAACGCTCTCGGAAAGCATCGAACGTGAGGGGCATCCCATCCAGGCCGGATGATCAACTGAGATGGGTCCTCATTGTCCGCACACAAGTCTAAATGATATGGGTGGTGAACTCCCATATTCATAGACAAGTCGCCTCAACCATACTATCGATTGTATTATAACACTTACATAGACTTACTCCAGACCGATCACTTAGTCGGGGTCTAGGGTGGGCTCGATCATACAACAAAGTGTGCACGTGACAGAGTCACGAGCAATCGCATCGCGATGCCCCAAGCTACGCACATATAAGGGCCACTTGGTGTATAAAAGACCGCCAGCCAGATCACAACTAAGGTCTCGAAAACCCATACTAAGACATGCATGTTATAATCATACACGCAGCACACATGTCTAGTATGAACAATAGGTATCATTGCAATTATCTACAAAGTTTACAACTTTATTCATAAATCTTACAGAGTGCACACAGAGATCACATGTCTGTGATCCAACATTACATCAAACTTGCGGAAGCAAAGTAGGTCTGAGTACAGACAAGTTTAACAAATGGCTTAGAGAAGCCTTATTTATAAACAAGCCTTTCCACGAGGGACCAGTCGTCTGACTGGGACTACACTAGCTTGGCTTCAGTCGTTGAGCTCCAGGAAGAATCCACCTTCGGGGTCAGTGGGTTCATCTAAAACATAGAATAAGCAAACGTGAGTACGAAGTCGTACTCAGCAAGACTTACGTAGGAACTATACTACTCATGCACATGTATCAAGGTAAAGGGAGGTGGGGTTCATAAGCAGAAATGCCATCTTTGACTTAGCTAGTCCTGAACTACGAGTACAAGACTGGAGGTAAGAAGCGTACACGAGTCCACTACATGTCTCCAACCAATTACACCACTATGGTGCCTTCCTCGACTTCCCACGAGAAAGCACGCCATAGCACTCACGCTTATCTTGGCAAGTTTTATAAGTATCCAGTTCAAGTTGTCTAATAATCAAGCTAAGCTTTCCAAGCAGTCCATAACCGCGGACGCGGCTATTCGAATAGTTTTGTTAACCCTGCAGGGGTGTACCGCTACACATACATGACCATCAGTTACCGCCTTTGGCCTCGACACCATTCAAGGGTGTCGGCGAGGATGTTCACCACAACACTTCGCCCACAGCTCCGATCTAGTCCAGAGAGTCGCCTATCTGAGGGGGATCCGTATGGAAGTCCAACCGAGGTTCCAGTACAGCCTCAAACGATGTGTGCAGGTCCCAAGCCGGTCTGAGTAGCCGTTCATCCACTTCGCAGACCGTGCCACAGCCCTACCAGAACTTGCGAACTAATGCGACTTCTGGGGTTCGAACGGGGTGAGGTACTAGGTTGAGAGGTATCAGTGAGCCCAATGTGTGGTTGCACTCTTCTTCTTGGATCACCACACAAGAACTCAGACTTAAGGCGGTGTTCAACGAGATAACCCACTGTATACTCCTACACAACCTCTCATCGTTCACCTTGTATTAGGGTGGATTCACCAACACAGTTTCACCTTCTTCAACATGATTGCAACCATCCCGACTCACAGATCAAAGTATCCTCATTGTAAACTCTAAGTATGCAATAAGTAGTAACAGTTGCAGGGGCCACATGATATCAATCAACTCCTATGTCAGCTAGGATTGTGGTTTGCTTACTACTGTGACAAAATGATAGGTCATGCAAAGGATATGGGTTCAACTATGCGGTAGAATCGATAACAAGGTGATCATCCTATTTCATGCATAAGCGAGACTGAGAGGGAAATGGATTTTTATCGACATGATCAATGGGGGTTTTCTTGCCTTGCTGACGAGGTTCAGTATCGGGGTCTTCAACGAAGGGGGTGACCTCCGGTTCCGGTTCCACTTCTATTAGCAACACGCCAATCATAGGATCAACATAATGTACAACGCACAATCACATGAATAAGATTGTAATGGTGATGTTCATGGTTGCAATGTGGGTGCAATTCCATTTAAAAGAAGTGGAATGCCAAGTCATTTGCAAAATCACTGCAAATTTGAATTCAAATTAATGCCATATGGACAAATGCTACTTTTCACCCAATTTAAATTGGTCAAACATGCAAACAAAGTCCATATTCACAATTCTTGCATTTTTCTGATAATTTTAGACATATTATTTGTCCAATTTGGAGTTAAAATGAATTAGTTATGAATTTTCAAAGCTTAAACCTTTTTCTGCCTTTTCTGCAATATATTTAAATCATTTAATCAATTACTGCATCACTGTGATGTCAGCATGACCTCAGGGGTTTGACTCTGGTCAAACTTACTTGTGGGATCACCCTGTCTGCCTCTCTGGGTTAAATCCCTGTTAGATTAATCTAACAAAGAGATTAGAAGGGCTAGGGGGCCCACAGTCAGTGTCTGCTGGGGGGGATTAAGTTAACTTAATCCCGCCACCTGGACCTCACCGACGGTGAGTCTCCGGTGACCCACCAGCACGGCGGCATTGCACGAGACGGCGACACAGTGGACCAAATGGCACGCGACGACCACCATTTTGAAGCTCCTGCTCGCGCGCGTCGAACGGGGCAAGGAAGGGCTGCTGGGGCTCACCGGAATGACGCCGGCATCAAGCCCTAGCGGCGGCCGTGGCAGAGCAACGATGAGGAGGTCGTCGTCGTGGGCTATCTTGGGCTCGCGCTAGTCCAATCGGCTCCTGGAGGATCCAGGAACACGATGGACAGCACGTAGGGAACAAAGGAGTACTGGGGTCCCTCGCCGTCGTCCATGGCGGCGGCGAGCTTCTGCTCGCATGGTGGAGCATCACAGAGAGCAAGAGGGGCGGTGCTAGGTTAGGGGAATCGCAGGGGAGCTCACCCTGAGCTCAATGGAGGAGACGACGCTGTCGGGGGTGCTTCGTAGGCGGCGGAATCGTTGATGGCGCGCGGCGGCCGTAGACGAAGACGACGACGCGATTCCTAGGCTCCAGTGGCTCCGGCTTCAATTCCTCTAGCTGGGTGGCGTAGTAGACGTCTCCGAGGAGGATGGACAAGCTGGCTCAGCTTCTCGTCGGCGGTGGCCGCGTGATCTCGGCGACGTGCTCTGCGGTGGCGCTCGGGCTCGCGTGGAATCGACACAGGAGGGGAGGATGAGGCTGTCCAGGGGGAAGCAATGTAAGTAGCGTCTCCAGGCATCGTCGTGGCGCGTATTAGAGGCTCGGGGGGGGGCACCTGGAGGGCTGTGGGGCATCGCGGTGGCGTCGGTGGCTTTCCACCAAGCACCTTGAGGGCACGGGGAGGAAGACGACAGGGGAAAAGGCTGCTGGGCTGGGCATGGCATGGCTAGCTGGGCCTCTTCGGGTAAGTCTCTCTCTCTCCTCTGCTCTTTTTCTTTATTCTTTCTGTTTTTCCTTTTTGTATTCTTTTTTCTGCCTTGGATAAAATAGCTAGGGATTTTATAAAATGCCCCAAGTTTGGGCATTTTTAAAATTCAAATAATTTGAACTTTAATTCAAATAGGGGTTTAATTTATTTCCAAGCTCCTGTTTTGAATTTTTGAAAAATCTATGAGCATGGGAATGCTACCACATCACTTTATATGTGATCATACTCATTTATATGAGTTTTCAAAAGTCAACCAAGAATTTTTGGAGCAACTTTATTTCTGGCAATTTGAATTAAATTCAATTAGGGCTTCTGCCTTCCCCATTTGAATTTCATTTGAAATTTTTAGCATCAATGCATTGTAGCTCTTGATCCTAGCACATACCTAACAGAGGGTTGTGACAACTCGCCACCACTCAAAAGAATCTCGTCCCGAGATTCAGAAGTCTGGTGGAGGAAGGAGGGGTACTCGGCACTGAGACAGTCTTCTCTTTCCCACGTGGATTCTTTATCAGAGTGGTGTGACCATTGAACTTTCAGAAAGTTAATCTTCTGACGACGAGTGACACGCTCTGCTAAGTCAAGATTATGAACGGGGTATTCTCGATAAGAAAGGTCATCTTGGAGATCAAGCGTTTCATGGTCGACTTCGCGGATGGGGTCCTTGAAGCAAAACTTGAGTTGTGACACATGGAATACATCATGTACTCGGGAAAGGTGCGGGGGTAGTTCAAGTTGGTAGGCAACTTCTCCATGTTTAGCAAGAATGCGGAAAGGTCCAATATAACGTGGGGCCAACTTGCCTTTGATACCGAATCGTTGGGTTCCCTTCAGAGGAGTAACCCGAAGGTAAGCCTTCTCATCCAGATTGTAGCTTTCTTGCCTATGATGACGATCATAGTAGCTTTTCTGATGAGACTGGGCCGCTTTCAATTGATCACAAACAATGCGAACTCGCTCTTCTGCTTCCATGATCATATCCGGTCCAAAGAATTGTCTTTCACCGGTTTCTGACCAGTTTAGGGGTGTTCGACATCTTCGTCCATAGAGGAGTTCAAAAGGAGCCATGTTCAGGCTAGATTGGAAACTATTGTTATAAGAAAATTCGGCAAATGGAAGAGACTTCTCCCAATTCTTTCCGAATGAGATAACACAAGATCTGAGCATGTCTTCAAGAATTTGGTTAACCCTTTCGACTTGACCGCTAGACTGAGGATGGAAAGTTGTACTAAAGGAGAGATGAGTTCCCATAGCATTCTGAAAGCTCCCCCAAAATCTAGAGGTGAAAAAGCTACCACGATCAGAATTGATTTCCAAAGGAACACCATGAAGAGACAAAATTCTAGAGACATACAAGTCTGCTAACTGGCTCGCAGTTATGGACTCCCGAACGGGAAGGAAGTGAGCAACTTTGGAAAGTCTGTCAACGACAATGAAGATGGCATCATTTCCTTTCTGGGTTTTTGGAAAGCCAGTGATGAAGTCCATACTGACTTTGTCCCAATTCCACTCGGGAATAGGTAAAGGTTGAAGAGTACCAGCAGGTCTTTGATGTTCTGCCTTAATGCGACTACAGAAATCACATTCAGCAACAAATTGAGCAATGTCTCTCTTCATCCTAGTCCACCAAAATATCTGGCGTAGATCTCGGCACATTTTTGTGCTACCGGGATGAATCGAGAGGGGTGTGTCATGGGCTTCTTTGAGGATGAGTTTCCTTAGTTCCCTATTCTTAGGTACTAACAAACGATTTCCAAAGAATACCGTTCCTTTACTATCTGTGGTGAAACATTTAGCAACTCCGCTAGCAATGTTATCCTTGATCCGGCAAACACCTCGTGCACGCCTTTGGGCAACTATGATTTGATCCTCAAGTGTTGGTTTCGCCACCAAGTTGAATAGAGTTCCACGAGGGACAATCTCGAGATTGAGCTTTCGAAATTCCTCATGAAGAAGTGGTTGATACTGTTGTAACATGAGGTTGTTACAATACGACTTACGACTTAGTGCATCAGCCATGACATTGGCTTTGCCTGGGGTGTAAGAAATTCCTAAGTCATAATATTTTATCAACTCTATCCAGCGTCTCTTCCTGAGATGAAGATCTGGCTGGGTGAATATGTATTTGAGGCATTGGTGGTCGGAATAGATCTCGCAACGATTACCAAGGAGGTAATGTCGCCAAGTTGTCAGGGCATGAACTACGGCAGTGAGTTCAAGATCATGGGTAGGATAGTTCTCTTCATGTGGACGCAACTGGCGTGAAGCATAATCTACCACATGTCTATCTTGCATAAGTATGCATCCTAACCCTTGCCGTGAGGCGTCACAAAAGATCTCGAAATCCTTTTTGGTGTTTGGAGGCGCAAGTATGGGTGCAGAAGTCAATCTTCTTTTTAGCTCTTGAAAGCTTTCCTCGCACTTGGGAGTCCATTGGAATTTCTTATCTTTCTTGAGGAGTTCAGTTAGAGGCTTTGCAACTTTAGAAAAGTACTCGACAAAGCGGCGACAATAGCTTGCTAAGCCAAGAAAGCTCCTGAAAGTCCAAGTATGTGATCAGAGGGGGAGGGGGTGAATGATCACTTCAAAATTTTCTACTGAAACTATTGAAGTTTAGCATAAGCAGTGGGGAATAGCGAGGAATAACTGGAAGTGAAACTAAATGCAGCGAATCAAAACACATTGAAGCATAACAGTGAAGCAAATGCAATACTGAAGGTAAATGCTTTAAGTAAAACGAACTGGGACTCGGCGATGTTTGTTCGACCAGTTCACGCTCTGCAAAGCGCTACGTCTGGTTGGAGGGACTGGTGATTGAACACCTGGAGCAAATCTCTCTCCGTCCGTTGCTCCACTACATCAAACTCCTTGAGCTTGATCAGTTCTTCACTCGTGGTTGATTATTGAGGAAATCACCGAAACCTTTGACAAACTGAACTTCGAGGCGACAATTACTCTTCGCTCTCTGAAGAACAACTCTCTAACCGTCTAGGAGAATTGCAGTTCTCCAAGATAAAAAGGCTAGCAAGCTTTCACCTAAGTCATTTCGAATCTACTCAGATCTTAGGTTAAAGTATCTGGATTTTGGGTTTTGCTTCGGTGGGGTTTTGGGGTGCTCTCTTCAGTCTCTCTTGGAATGATCTCAGAGCAGCCACCCGCAAATGGAGGAGGGGGCGGTGTATTTATAGTTGGCGATCCCGAGGTGCTGAATGACCAAACTGACCCGAGGTGACAGCTTGACACGTGTCCACAACGGTCGGATTTGTCATCAATGCGCAACTTTACTTGAGGAACAAGTAAAGCTGACTCACGGACTTAGTTCTGCTTCAGAAGCCAAAGAACGAAGTCTTTGCTACCGAAGCTTAACTTAGTGCACATGAGATTTCTTCACTCAGGCTTCTCACTTGGTCTGGATTTGATCTGAGCATTTCTCAATGACTTCGATGTCCACAAACTAAATACCCCTCTTGATAGTACGGTTTGTCCTATGACTCAAGGAACAGAAAAAGAACTACACAAAAACATCTAAGTCTTGCGCTGTCTTCTTCATTTCCTTCAATAAGTAGAGCTTCAGGACACCTTCATTTTTGGGGGTCAACTTTCGTGATTAAGCTTCACTCCGAGGGTAATGCTTCGCTAACATGAAAACCTTCACTGAAGCTTTATCACTTGACTTGTCCTTCAGGAACCTATGCAACTGTTTATACTAGAAAACATTGTTAGTTCCTCTACTGTCTTGTCCAACAATATCCAAAACACACGGGGGCAAAACTTTGCTCTTACAATCTCCCCCCTTTTGGACTATTGTTGACAAAACAGGCATCGATAAAAGATATTGAAGTTTTTTTTGAAGGATGGGACAAACTCTAAGATATGAAGTTTTGGCTCCCCCTGAATACAAGCATCGAAGATTTATACAATCGAAGTTAATGATTGAGACATTTTTCTTCGGTGGAGAGCGAAACAAAATATCTTAGCGAATACAATTGCATTGAAGATATATATCCAAGAAAGTATGCAATTTCTTCCAATGACATGTGAAAAATAATAACCACCTGCAAGATAGAAGATACGAAGCAATACTTGCAAGCAAAGGGGGTTATTAAAACTTTAAGTGTAGCACAGGAGTAGCATGACTGAAGTAAAACTTAAGTTACAACCCAATCGAAGAAACTGAAATCTTTGTTGTAACTTAACCAAACGAAGCAAATAGCAGAAAACAAGAACCCTTTCCCCGATGCAAAACTAACTCATCGATGCCCTCATTCTCCCCCTTTTTTTCAATGATTGGACAAAAGGTTGAGAAGAGGTTCAAGAGAACTATTACGTAGCATCAACACCTTGAGAACCCGACGAAGCAGAGCTCGACGAAGACTCATCCGAGGAAGACTGGTCGCCTGAGGATTCTTCTTCGGAAGAAGACGTAGGAAGAGCTTCGTGGCGAGCCTGTGTGACGAGGTTGATGTCGAGGTCGCTGTCGTCAAGGCCGTCGTCGTCCTTTGAGGTGATGGAATCATTCTCTGAGATGGTATCTGGCCGGATGGGTTCAGGCTCGTTGACGAAGAACACTTCATCAATCTTGTGCAGGGGAGGGATCTTCTGATTCGGGCGGTCCACTGAGTCATCACGTGAAAAGTGTCGCTCGAGGTACGGATACTCTTTGTAGATGAGATCTTTACGAAGACCTTTCACTGAGTTGAATTTTCGGAGACCTTTCTAGGAATGACGCTTGAGCACACGCAAGTACTTATTGTTGTTGAGTGTTATATTGCCAACACGGTTGATCTCATCAGCAAGAAACTGTAGCTGGCGTGGAAGTGCTTCAATTAAGTTGTCAAGCATTTGCTGCGTGCGAAGATTAACTTCAAAATGATGGCAGTCTTTCTGGAACTTCTTTGATAAGTTGCGCTCATTGACTTCATGGCGCACACCAACATATGTGGCAAAAGGATCATTGGGCTTCCTCAGCAGTTCCAAAGAGTCACGCACTGGTGGGAGGAAAAGCTTCGGATGAAGGCGTGCCACAAAGTCTTCGTTCCAACCATAGTTACATACTACTTGCAGCCAGGGAGCATAGGGTTTCAGTGTGAAAGGTAGCTCTGCTGCATGAACCAAATTCCGAATGAAGCAATCCTCAAAGTCAAATATGAGACCATGTGTGAGCTTCATAATTGCATGCCTTGTCTCAGGATAAAGATTCGATTCTTCCTAACCAGTACTCAAAGGAATCAATGAGTTTGACAGGATGAAGAACCAAGTTCTTGAAATGAAATTCAAATGCTTCGGGCGAATGTTTTGAGGTGTGTGGTTATCAGTGGCTTCAGGATCCAACAGAGTTGCAAATTCTTCTTCAGACAGATCAGGTGCAACATGAATCTTTTCGTGGATTCCAGAATGCCTTGGGATGTTAACAATTTCCATGAATTCGGCAGAGGTCATTCTGAAGACTTTGCCTTGAATCATCCATTCCAGCGTCCATGAGCTGGGTTCATTGGCATCACCAGACACATAAAGGGTTGCATAGAATTGCTTGATGAGCTCTGAGTTGAAGGGAGTGCTCAATGCAAACAACCGAGTCAAATTCTGATTTTCAATAGTTTCGAGGACGTTCTGAAAGCATGATGCAGTGGAAAGACTTCGCAAGTCCAGAAACTTGTGCCTAAACAGAACTCCTTGCTGGCAGAAGACTTTGGTGTATAAGACTTGTTGTTCAGCAGTCCAAAAACGAAGATCATCTGCTGTGCGGTCAGAAGCATATGGACTAACACCAAAGAATCGATGGCGCTTCCTATGTAGTTCCAGGTTAAATTCTGGGCCATGCCTTGAAGAATAACCAGCACCCTTGAAAATAGGAAAATTTTCACGAGGGTAATTGGAGTCAAGCTGGGTATCTTGGCAGGGGCGCGATCGGTCACGAATTCTTTGCAGAGGAGCAATAGGGTTAGCTCTTGAAGGGCCAGCAGATTGAGCGACTACAAGCACTTGCTCTTGCGACGGATTCAGAATTTGTACTTGTTCGTCTTCGTCATCATGTGCTTCGGTGTCGGGCACATGTGCTTCAGACTCTTGAACTGTTCTGGCCGGGGAAAAATCTCGGGATACATGGGTTCTGGAGTGGGTTGGTGATGGAGCATTAGCTTCACGGGGAGGTGATGGAGGTGGTGCGGGAGCAGCTGGTGGAGTGGGAATCCGTTGTGGTTCGGGGGTTTGAGCACGGATGGGTGTGGGAACTCGAGGTGGTATAGGTGAGGGGTTTCTTGCAGGCGTTGGAGTGGGGGTAGGAGCTTTCTGGGGTGGAGTTTTCTTGGGGGTGGTTCTGGTAGGAGGAGGTGTGGGAGTCTTGGTGGGTGGAGTTGAAGGCTTTGATGCGGGCTTGGATGGCTTTGGCTTCGGAGCAGGAGTGGGAACGGCTTCAGGAGATTCCGGGGGCTGTTCATCACTTGTATCCATGTCTGCGGCTAAGGCCAAAGTAATCTTGCGCCTCTTGGTGGTTTTCTTCTTCGGTGACGGTCCTGTTGCCTTAGATGGAGCAGGCTTAGGAGATTGAGCCGGTGCAACAACTCGTTCAGCTTCGGGCGAAGCCTTACGTTTCCTCGAATCCCTTTCCATAATGGAAGCATTATGGCTCTTCACCATGTCATCTACAGCAGCCTTTACTTTTCCTTTGTAGATTTTGATATTGTCCTTGGTGGTGGAATTAACTTCTGTCACACGTTGAAGCAATTGCAGGGCGTGCTGTTTGAATTCTTCATCAGGTTCTGATTCAGCTCGTTTCTGATAGTTGTGAATCTTTTTCATTTCAGCCTTGTCTCTTGAATGCAAATCCTTCAGGTGACTGATCATAGTAGTGATCATAGCTTCGATAGACCTGGAGATATACACTTCTCCAATGTCAACAGCGTCAGGATCTTCAGCTGCACACTTCTCCCAAAGGGCTTCAGTGATTCCCAGCTGATCCCAGAGTTCGCCTTCACGAGAGTCAAGGACTGGATGGACAGTCTGATGATCAGCTTCAGCGGGAGCTTCAGACACAGATATGCCTCTCTGCTTCGATGGAATAGCTGAGGGAGTCATATCGACGACGGGCTTCTTCTGGCTTGCCCTAGCTGCTTTCTCAGCTTTTCTTCGTTCTGAGGCTCTCTAATGAAGCCTTGCGTTTAGCTTCATGTTCAGCAAGCAGTTTAGCTTCAGCAGCTGCTTTCTCTTCATTCTTTGCGGCTTCGGCGAGCTTGCGCTTCGTCTCAGCCTTTTCTGCAGCCATCTTGGCTGAGTCCAATTCCTTTTTCTGTCTGGCAGCATCCTCATATGCCTTCTTTTGGTCAGCTGCGCTTCTGGCAAGGATGTTGCGCTCAAGTGCCTCTTCGAGGTCTTTCTGTCTCAATACTTCTTCAGTGAGCTTGTGCTTCGCTGAAGGGTTTGTTGCAGGAGACTGCTTGGGCTTCGTTGTTGCTGAAGCCTTTGCAGGTTGTCTCTTAGCGGGGTCGTGCTTCTGCTTTGATCGCCTCTCAAAGTCGGGGGCATCAGCCGGTGGCTTGGAGGCCAAGGGCTTCGTGACAACCAAATTAGAGAGATCAATGGTGGGACGAGCAGAAGGCTTGACCTTAGCCTCAGGTTTCTCTCCTGGCTTTTTCTTCAGTGGGATCTGAAGTTTTTGTTTCTTGGGGGGAGCAGGATCATACGATTCGTCATCTGCTTCGAATCCAGTTTCATCATCAGCTGCATTGGATTCATCCATGATGGAATCTTCCAGAGCATCTTGCTCTAGTATGGCATGTTCTTCATCCTCTGTTGTAGCATGGGGTGGGGAAGCTGACTTCTTCTTCAGCTTCTTCTTCTTCTTTGAGCTTTGCCCAGCACCTTGGGCTTCAGCTTCAGCCAACTTGGCTGCCTTCTTCTCTTCTTTCAGCCTCTTGGCCTCAGCTGCGATTCTCAATCGTTCTTGTTCTTTTGGGTAATCATCTGGTGTCTTGAGGGTGTTGGGGTGAGGAAGCTTCGGTGGAACAGGGTAGTACAGGTGACGATTTTCTTCAGTGTACTGACTGCACATGGTTGAAGAGTACTGAAAGGGCGGACTGAAGGCAAACTGCATAGTCCACTTCCAGGTTGGAATGCTCTTGTACTTGTACCATCGAACAGCCCAGTACCTGCGAATGTTTTGCAAGCGGTTCTTGCGCTGATCCTTGGTCTCTTCAGGAGGAGTGTCATAACCCAGAGCAATGCGAATTGATTCGGGGATACCTCTGGCGTTGTTTCTTTCCTTAGTTCTTCCTCCTTTCTTCTTCGGAGCAGTACGTTCGGCTTCGTTGATGTGATCGAGATTTGGTGACTCATTACCGAAGTCAAACTCTTCAGACATCCTGTGAACAGAACAAAGGTAGCGAGGGAAAAAGGCGAGTATCGAATGAGCACCAGCAAAAGTTTCGATCAAAAAACAATTTTGACAGGAGATTCAGGGAAGAATTTTGGGTAGGGTTTCCGGTCTGTTCTGAGCTAGATTTAATCTCACACAAGATGAGCAGAAACCCTCACATAGAACAGATGAATACTAACCCTAGCTTCTAACCTGAAACGAGGAGGAAACCTTGACTAGCAGAAACAGGTTTCACAACGGTGCAACGATCCAACGGATCAAACAAACCTAAAGAATTCAACAAAATAGACTAAGAACACGGATCCAATCTGAAAAGGAAGAACAGAGATGGAGATTGGATCGTGGCTCAGCGTACCCTAACTCGGTGACGTCGAGCAGCTACGACGGCGATGAGCGGTGAAGACGTGCTCGTCGACGAAGTGAAGTCCACGGCGGCGCTCTTCCGGCAGTGAAGCGGCGAGAGCGGCGACGGAGAAGAAGAGCTTAGCGGCGCTCGGGAGATAGGGTTCCGGGGAGATGCGAATGAAGAGGTGGGATGGCTTCGCTGGGGTGGGATGCCTTATATAGGCCGGTCTGACAGGAGCTGTCAAATCAGATCGAACGGCCCCCAGCGTCTGTCTCTCCGGATTCTACTGCGAGGACTTCGTGGCGAATCAGAAGAAAATATCAACGACCCGGATTAGACGGGATCTCAACGACCGAAGAATAAGTCCTCGACATGAGTAAAACTTCGATAAGAATTGGAAGCATTTGATTCGGAACTCAATGATGTTCGAAGCAAAATACTTCCCGTTTTAATTGTGCTCACCCAATATGGACAGATAGAGTTAGAAAGAAAAAGAAACAGAAGGGGTAGGGTCCGAAACTTATCACCTCGAAGAAAAACCAAACGAAGAAAAAGGTGATAAGCATAGAGGACAAAATCCAAATGAAAAATAAACTAAACGAAGCAAAAGCACACAACGAAACTAAATAAGTAAGCAACAAAGTAACTGAGTATATACAAAAAAAAATTCGATCTTACAGTACATGTCGTGAGTCCAATATATTGAGCTCACACCTTAATGTACATAATCTTTTCTCATCCAATGGTTTCATGAAAATGTCTGCCAGTTGATCTTCAGTTCTGACATGAATAATAACAATATCTTCACGCTGAACATGATCACGAAGAAAATGATGACGGATGTCAATATGCTTCGTGCGAGAGTGCTGCACAGGATTGTGAGCAATTTTAATTGCACTCTCATTATCACATAGGAGAGGGATTTTCTTCACATGAATACCATAATCCTTCAGCGTTTGCTTCATCCATAGAATCTGAGTACAGCATGACCCAGCAGCAATGTATTCGGCTTCAGCAGTAGATATTGAAACACAGTTTTGCTTCTTTGAAGCCCAACACACAAGTGATCTTCCAAGGAAATGAAAAGTCGCTGAAGTTGATTTCCTATCCACACGATCACCAGCCCAGTCAGAGTCAGAATACCCAATGAGATCAAACTGAGCTCCCTTGGGATACCACAAACCCAAGGTAGGTGTGTGAGCAAGATAACGAAGAATTCGCTTTACAACAGTGTGATGTGATTCCTTTGGATTTGCCTGAAAACGAGCACAAATACACACTGAAAGCATAATGTCAGGTCTAGATGCACAAAGATATAAAAGGGATCCAATCATAGACCGATATTTCTTCTGGTCGAAGGCTTTGCCCTTGTCATCTGCATCTAAGAAACCATTGGTAGGCATAGGCGTCTTAATGGTTTTGCATTCAGTGAGACCAAACTTCTTCAGGCAGTCCTTGAGATATTTTTTTGAGAAATAAAGGTTCCATTCTTCTGTTGACGGATTTGAAGTCCAAGGAAGAACTTCAATTCACCCATCATAGACATCTCATATTTCTTCGACATCATCTTTGCAAATTCTTCGCTGATATCAGTGTTAGTGCATCCAAAAATGATATCATCTACATAGATTTGACATACAAACAAATCACCATTATAAGATCGAGTGAAAAGTGTTGGGTCAGTGGTTCCTGGTTTGAAGCCTTTCTTCAGAAGGAAGTCCTTCAATGTGTTGTACCAAGCACGAGGTGCTTGCTTCAACCCATAGAGGTCCTTGTGTAACCTGTACACCATGTCGGGTTTCTTCTGGTCTTCAAAACCTGGAGGCTGCATGACATACCCTTCTTCCTCGATTTCTCCGTTAAGGAAAGAACTTTTCACATCCATTTGATAAAGCAGAATACCATTGAAATTTTCAAAAAGCAAGCATAACACGAATGGATTCGAGACGAGCAACTGGAGCATAAGTTTCACCAAAATCGATACCTTCAATTTGGGTGTAACCTTGTGCTACCAGTCGTGCTTTGTTTCTTACCACTATACCATATTCATCTTGCTTGTTGCGAAAAATCCACTTAGTACCAATGATCTTGTGCTTCGTGGGGTCAGGTCTATCAACTAAGGACCAGACTTTGTTTCGCTCGAACTGGTTAAGTTCTTCGAGCATGGCAGTTAACCAATCTGGATCCTTCATGGCTTCATCAAACTTCGACGGTTCTAACATGGAGACAAACGAAAAATTTCCACAGAAGTTAGCCAAACGAGTACGTGAACGAGTTGTAGGACGACCTGGTTGATGAATTTTTTCAAGAATTGAGTCAACATCAACTCTTCTTCGAACTCGTGATAGGGTTGAATCATTAGCTTCAGGCTCAGCTTCTGCTTCAGGATCTGCTTCACCTTCAGGATCTGCTTCACCTTCAGCTTCAGCATTTCCTTCGAGATTAGTATTTCCTTCGTTCCATTGTACTTCTTCGTCCTGTTCATCATTAGCTTCAGGAGGTTGATCTCTAGCGCCCCGGGCTATGTGTGGGAACATTGGACCATCATCATCCCTATTTGCTTGACTAGCATTGGCTACAACAGGGCGAATCTCTCCAATAGCCATGGACCTGATCACTTCATCTAGAGGAGGTTCATCTAGATCATGAGGCAAATGCTCTTTTTGAGAGCCATTAGTTTCATCAAACCTCACATTCACAGTTTCCATAACTTTCCCAAAGTGAGAGTTATAGACTCTTTAGGTGTGAGAGTTTGAGCCATAACCTAAAAGAAAACCTTCATGTGCCTTAGGGGCAAATTTGGAGCTATGATTCATATCTCTAATAAAGCATGGAGCACCAAACACCCTAAGGTACGAAACATTTGGTTTGTTACCAGTGATAAGCTCATGTGAAGTCTTCTTCAGAAATTTGTGAAGGTAAACCTTGTTGATGATATGACAAGCTGTGTTAATTGCTTCGGCCCAGAACCTAATAGGAGTCTTGTATTCAGCAAGCATAGTTCTGGCCATCTCAATGAGAGTTCTATTCTTCCTTTCAACAACACCATTCTGTTGAGGTGTATAAGCAGCAAAGAACTCATGAGTAAAACCATGATCATCAAGAAAATCTTCAATATGAGTATTTTTGAATTCAGTTCCATTATCACTTCGGATATGCTTCAGCGACAATTCATATTCTGTTTGAGCTCTCTTGGCGAATGACTTGAAGATTTCAACAACTTTTCTCTTGTCATCCAAAAAGAAAACCCAAGAATAACGAGAGAAGTCATCAACAATAACTAGACCATATTTAGTTCCTCCCAGGCTTGCATAATTTTGAGGACCAAAAAGATCCATATGAATCAATTCAAGAGGACGAGTGGTAGTCATGATAGTCTTCGCTGAATGATGTTTCTTCGTAATTTTACCAGCTTCACAAGCACTGCAGAGACGATCCTTGTCGAATTTAACTTCGCTAAGGCCAATAATATGATTCTTCTTCACTAAGTTATGAAGATTTCTCATCCCTGCATGACCAAGTCTTCGATGCCATAACCAACCAGATGAAGCTTTTGCCATCAAGCATGTGGGTACAGCAGGGCCCGAAGAAAAATCAACAATTTACAAGTCTCCTTTTCGGTAACCCTCGAAGACAAACGCATAGTCATCCTGTGAAAACACAACACAACACGAAGCAGAAAATAGAACAAGCATACCCATATCGCATAACTTCGAAATAGACATAAGATTATATCCAAGGGATTGTACTAGCATAACCTTGTCGATGTGCTTATCTTTCGATATGGCAACCTTACCCAAACCTAAAACTTTACCCTTGTTGTTATCACCGAAGGTAATGTACTTCTGAGAAGAGTGAGATAATTTTTCTTCGGTGAATAACTCCTTGTCTCCGGTCATATGATTTGTGCAACCACTATCCATGACCCATTCGGATCCACCGGAGACATAGCCCTGCAGAAGAATTAGTTCTTCTTAACCACCCACAAACGAGCAGGTGACTGAGAAGATGTTGAAGCACTGGTTGAAGCAATATTAAATCGAACAAGAGTGTATTGCTTCGGTGTACCATCAAGCACACCATAAATGTAAGTCCTCTGCGAATGGTTAGCATAAGAATGAGCATATGCAATCTTTGAATGATTATTATGAGGACGATAAGTATGACGACCAGTACGATAGTATTGCTTCTGCAGAATATTTGATTCGGGCACCAGAGGATCATTTCTTGTTTCAAGAGAATAGAAATGATTCGGTGGTACCGAAGACTTTCCCTGCATAGTATGGTTAGCAGGCAATTTTTCCACAAGTGCTTTCTGCACCCATATCTGCCTCTTATAGAAGCCATTCTTAGGAGGAGTACCAACATACTCAGCTGTAACCTTTCCCTGTTCGTCCTTGATGAGCTTGTAGTCAGAATCAAGAGATTCGTCTACAATAGCTTTGTTCATCTTGCAATCAAAACCTGAAAGGTTAGCTATATCAATGGGGTTCCCCTTCGCAAGGACCCAAACAGTTTTAGGATACTGCTCAGGTTCCCAATAGGTGCCATCAGGGTTTATCTTTCTCTCGAAACCAACACCTTCATTCCTGGGATTCCTGTGAAGGAGAGCCTTCCTCAGGATATCACAGAGATACTGGTGACCTTGCACACTTTTGAACATCCCTGATTCAAATAAGTTTTTCAACCTGAGGAGTTCCTCGGTAATAGCAGGATTTTCCTCAATAGAGGCATTAGTATCATCAATAATAATAGGAGCTTTGCCTTTGGAATCAATTTTGCTTTGTTCCAAACAATGCAAACAAGGTGATTCAGTTTCATGAGTTGCTTCAGAACCTTGTTGAGCCATGAGAGAGAGATTGACATTTTCCAACTCTTCATGAGCCTCTTTCAGTTTTTCGAGAGCCATTTTCCTTCGAAGCAATTCATAGCTGAGCTTCTCATGATCAACTGAAAAAAGATCATGCCGAGAGGATAACTCTTCAAAATTTTCTTTCAGAGCTTCATGCTCGTTGGTTAAAGTTTGACCTTTCTCTATCTCATCGATCAACAGAGTCTCTGATTTCTTAATTGTTTTGCTTAGTGAATCAAGTTCATCTTGTTGGATTGAAGCAATTTTAGCAAGTTTAGCATAGCTTATCTTTGAATCACTGTCATATGAAGAACAATCAGAAGTATCATAGTTTGATTTTGATGAAGATACCTTCGCCTTGGCCATGAAGCAATATGCAGGAGATTCATCTTCACTACTGTTGTTGGTGAAGAATGAACTCGAAGCTTTTGCCGAAGCATCTGCTGAAGCGAATGCCATACCAGCAACACCATATGATTCGGATCCAGACCCAGACCTTGAGCCTGAATGAGCTTCGGACCCAGAGGCTTCGTCTTCGGAGTTCATCTCCTTTCCCAAATAGGCCTTGGCTCGGTGAGAGCTGCTTCGACGAGACGAGTGAGTCTTTGATGAAGAACCCTCACGCTTCTTGTGATACTTCTTCTTCTTGTCATCATCAAAATCTTTCTTCTTATCTCTTCTCGAACTGGAATCATGTCTCTTGGATTCATAGCTTCTGGAAGATCTGTGGGACTTGGTTGAGGAGTCTCTGAGCGAATGCTTTGCTTTGTTCTCAGCTTCCCACAGAGGGCAATCAGCAATGTAGTGACCTGGTTTTTTGCATTTGTAGCAACAGTTGTCTTTTGATGGAGAGCTTCTTGAGGATGAACGGTGAGATGAGTGAGTGGAGCTTCTTGAAGAATAACTCTTTCTCGGTGAAGAAAAACCTTTTCTTTGGAAGTGATTGATGCGTCTCATGATCAATGCCAAATCCTTCCCAATACTTGCAGGATCATCTGATTCGACACCTGAAGCAGAACTGACTTCGGGTGAAGAATGACGTGAAGCTTTTTCTTTCAAAGCATGAGTTTTTCTTCGTGAGCCATTTATGTCACGTTTCTCATCTTCTTCCATTTCAAAGGTAGTGAGTCTCTCAAGAACATCAGCAGCAACAAGACGTCTGAAATCAGTCCTTTCCTTGATCATCAGCACAATGTGATCAAACGAGTCATCTAATGAGCGAAGCAAAGTTCTTACAACTGAGTGAGGAGTAATGTCATCAGCACCGAGGGAAATCAACTCATTCGCAAGAGTTGTGAGTCTGCTGTAAATGGAGCTGACTTTTTCACCCTCGTTTCTCTTGAAGCGATAGAATTTGCTTCGGAGAGTGTCAATTCTGGCATCTTTCTGGGTAGAAACACCTTCACCAATTTTTTCAAGATAGTCCCAGACACCTTTGGCAGTTGGAATATTCTTCACTTCATGATACTTTTCAGGTGTCAAGTGATTGGTGATGAAAACCCAAACTACAGAATCAAGATCAATCAGCGTTGCTTCTTCAGGGGTGATGGCCTTCTCATCAGCAACAGTGACTCCATATAAGACAACTTGCCAGGCAGTTGAGTTGATAGCCATGATATTTCTTTTCATCTTGTCCTTCCAGTACGGGTAGTACTTCCCATTGAAAATAGGAATAGGTTCGCCAGAGCGAATAGTTGCGAAAGACATACTAGAAGACATACTTGAAGGCACTCTAGGAGGTTAATCCAAAACACACAGAGTGTAGGGAGTGACTTGCTCTGATACCAATTGAAAGTCCAAGTATGTGATCAGAGGGGGAGGGGGTGAATGATCACTTCAAAATTTTCTACTGAAACTATTGAAGTGAAGCATAAGCAGTGCGGAATAGCGAGGAATAACTGGAAGTGAAACTAAATGCCGCGAATCAAAACACATTGAAGCATAACAGTGAGGCAAATGCAATACTGAAGGTAAATGATTTAAGTAAAACGAACTGGGACTCGGCGATGTTTGTTCGACCAGTTCACGCTCTGCAAAGCGCTACGTTTGGTTGGAGGGACTGGTGATTGAACACCTGGAGCAAATCTCTCTCCGTCCGTTGCTCCACTGCATCAAACTCCTTGAGCTTGATCAGTTCTTCACTCGTGGTTGATTATTGAGGAAATCACCGAAACCTTTGAAAAACTGAACTTCGAGGCGACAATTACTCTTCGCTCTCTGAAGAACAACTCTCTAACCGTCTAGGAGAATTGCAGTTCTCCAAGATAAAAAGGCTAGCAAGCTTTCACCTAAGTCATTTCGAATCTACTCAGATCTTAGGTTAAAGTATCTGGATTTTGGGTTTTTCTTCGGTGGGGTTTTGGGGTGCTCTCTTCAGTCTCTCTTGGAATGATCTCAGAGCAGCCACCCGCAAATGCAGGAGGGGGCGGCGTATTTATAGTTGGCGATCCCGAGGTGCTGAATGACCAAACTGACCCGAGGTGACAGCTTGACACGTGTCCACAACGGTCGGATTTGTCATCAATGCGCAACTTTACTTGAGGAACAAGTAAAGCTGACTCACGGACTTAGTTCTGCTTCAGAAGCCAAAGAACAAAGTCTTTGCTACCGAAGCTTAACTTAGTGCACATGAGATTTCTTCACTCAGGCTTCTCACTTGGTCTGGATTTGATCTGAGCATTTCTCAATGACTTCGATGTCCACAAACTAAATACCCCTCTTGATAGTACGGTTTGTCCTATGACTCAAGGAACAGAAAAAGAACTACACAAAAACATCTAAGTCTTGCGCCGTCTTCTTCATTTCCTTCAATAAGTAGAGCTTCAGGACACCTTCATTTTTGGGGGTCAACTTTCGTGATTAAGCTTCACTCCAAGGGTAATGCTTCGCTAACATGAAAACCTTCACTGAAGCTTTATCACTTGACTTGTCCTTCAGGAACCTATGAAACTGTTTATACTAGAAAACATTGTTAGTTCCTCTACTGTCTTGTCCAACAATATCCAAAACACACGGGGGGCAAAACTTTGCTCTTACAACTCCTAACTTGCTTAACCGATTCAGGTGGAGTCCAGTCAAGGACGTCCTAAACTCTCTCAGGATTGACAGCAATGCCTTTTGCAGAAATCACGTGGCCTAAGTAGGTCACTTCTGGTAGCCAAAATTCACACTTGGAGAATTTAGCATACAGGCGATGCTCTCGAAGTTTCATCAATACCAACCTAAGATGTTCGGCATGTTCTTCTTCGTTCTTCGAGTAGATGAGAATGTCATCAAGATAAACTACAAAATTTTTATCCAAGTACTCCATGAAGATCGAATTCATCATTCGCGAGAAAGTGGCGGGGGCATTGGTTAAACCGAAGGACATAACGGTGTACTCGTAAAGACCATAACGAGTAGTGAAAGCCGTTTTTGGAATGTCCTTGTTTCGGATTTTGATTTGATGATAACCTAATCTCAAATCCATCTTGGAGAAGACAGAGGATCCAACAAGTTGATCATAAAGATCATTGATCCTGGGAAGTGGGTACTTGTTCTTTATCGTTGCTAGATTTAGCGGGCGATAGTCTACGCACAACCTTTCTGTTCCATCTTTCTTCGTTACGAACAGAACAGGGAAACCCCATGGCGATGAGCTAGGGCGGATGAAGCCTTTTGCCAACAAAGCTTCAAGTTGGATTTTAAGCTCAGCTAACTCACGTGGGACCATTTTGTATGGGCGTCTGGAAATTGGTGCGGTTCGTGGCATAAGATCCACTATGAATTCTACACATCTGTCGGGTGGAATTCCCGGCAGCTCTTTAGGAAAGACATCCGGGAAGTCACAAACCACCGAAATATCTTCAAGGTCGGGAAGAGGAAGCACATTCAAAGAATGCATCTGGGTTCTTGTTCTTGGTGAGGAATAATCTATTGTATGGCCTGAAGGATGTGTAAGTCTAACTGTCTTGGCTTTACAATCAAGAAAAGAATTTTGTCTTGATAACCAATCCATACCAAGAATGACATCAATGTCTGAAGACTTGAGGGCTATAAGTGAAGCAAGGAATACTAAACCCTCAATTGCGATTTGATTACCATGGCTTAATCTATTAGTTTGCCACTTGGAACCAGGAGTTTGAATAATCATTGGGGTAAACATTTCATCAAAGGATATCTCATGCCGAAGTGCATAACTCTCCGACATGAATGAGTGAGATGCTCCTGGATCGAAAAGGACGGAGGTAGGAACATAATTGACTGGGAGCGTACCAAGAATAACATCAGAAGTACCATCAGTATCCTCAGCTGAGATTTGGTTCACACATCCAAGATTTGCAGAAGAAGATGGCTGGGTGGTGGAGACCTTTGGGGGTGGCTTGGCACGAACATTGGGGTTCCCTTTGGCATGAGGTGGAGCATTCTGATTTATGGGGCACTCACAAGAATAGTGACCAGGCTGGTCACATATGAAACAAGCTCCGAAGATAGTGCGGGGAGCTGGGTTGTTAGGTGGAGCTGGATGGAATGGAGCTGGTGGACGAGGCGCCACAAAGGATGGCCTCGGTGGGTTGTTCTGGCGGAACATGCTATTGGGGATCCAGATCTTGCGCTTCTGAGGGCTAGAACTGGATGAACCATCGTCTCTAGGGTGCTTGCGGGAATCCTCGGGAGTGATCATATCCTCCGCCTTGATGGCCTTGTTGACAAGGATCTGGAATGTGGCAAAGTCATGGAGATTCAACTCGCGACGAAGTCCAGAATTGAGTCCCTTGAGGAACCTCTCTTGCTTCTTGGATTCCGTGGAGACCTCCTTGGGAGTATAGCGGGAAAGACGATTGAACTCCCGACTAAACTCATCAACGGACCTTCTTCCTTAGGTGAGATTGCAAAACTCCTCTCTCTTGCGGTCCATGAGTCCCTTAGGAATGTGATGCTCGCGAAAAGCGTCACAGAACTCATTCCACGAAGTCAACTGTCCAGCTGGACGCATGTTCAGAAAGTTCTCCCACCAAGAGCTAGCTGCACCCTCGAGGTGGTAGGTGGCATAGTTGACTCTGTCACCATCTGCAACATGTCCAGAATGGAGCTTTCTCTCGATGCTGCGAAGCCAGTCATCGGCGTCAAGGGGCTCAGTGGAATAGCTTAAAACTGGGGGATGAAGCTGGATGAAGTCATTCAACGACACAAGCTCATTCCGCTGCTGGGCAGTGTTCTGAGCAATGACCCCCAACAACTCATGAGAGTCCCTTCGGTTTCTTTCAACCTCCATGAGAACTTGAGCCATCGTGGGTGAGGGTGGAAGATTGCCTCCCTCCAGATCACACCTACGAGCTTGGGCACGACCAAGGTGGCCACGGGTTCCTTGAGACATCCTCAAGGATAAGGACAATGTCAAACGGAGTTGAATGATTTTGCAAATGCATCAGATTATGAAGATAACTGGAATGACTCGGACAACATAACGGTTTTAATTGCAAGAGAAAACAATTTCTTACAACATGGAAACAACACTTACATACGATGTAAGAAATCAGGAAGCATAACAACTATAGCAAACCGAACACAACTTTCCTACGGCTACATGGAAGCAATCAACGTGATGTTCTAGTAAGACATAGATGAGCCTAGTCCTATCTTCCCGTAGAAAAGATGAGGGTGACTCAGAACTCAGAACGATGAGGGTAAGGAGAAAAAGAAGCCTTACGTTGTTCCCTTATATACCCAAACTAACTATATAACTATAGAAGGCTAGACTCAACTTCGACCAAGACTGATAATCCTACAGTAAGTCCTGCTTTGATACCAAGTCTGTCGGGACGCGGGGTTATCGTATGCAAGTCCCGTTACAACACACCCATATGGAGAGCCGAGAGCCGTACCCACTTGTCTAAACAGACAAGGCCAAGCACAGATCGCTCTCGGAAAGCATCGAATGTGAGGGGCAGCCCATCCAGGCCGGATGATCAACTGAGAAGGGTCCTCATCGTCCGCACACAAGTCTAAATGATATGGGTGATGAACTCCCATATTCATAGACAAGTCGCCTCAACCATACTATCGATTGTATTATAAAACTTACATAGACTTACTTCAGCACGATCACTTAATCGGGGTCTAGGGCGGGCTCGATCATACAACAAAGTGTGCACGTGATAGAGTCACGAGCAATCGCATCGCGATGCCCCAAGCTGCGCACATCTAAGGGCCACTTGGTGTATAAAAGACCGCCAGCCAGATCACAACTAAGGTCTCGAAAACCCATACTAAGACATGCATGTTAAAATCATACACGCAACACACATGTCTAGTATGAACAACATGTATCATTGCAATTCTCTACAAAGTTTACAACTTTATTGATAACTCTTATAGAGTGCACACAGAGATCACAAGTCTGTGATCCAACATTACATCAGACATGCGGAAGCAAAGTAGGTCTGAGTACAGACAAGTTTAACAAATGGCTTAGAGAAGCCTTATTTATAAACAAGCCCTTCCACGAGGGACCAGTCGTCTGACTGGGACTACACTAGCTTGGCTTCAGTCGTCGAGCTCCAGGAAGAATCCACCTTCGGGGTCAGTGGGTTCATCTAAAACATAGAATAAGCAAACGTGAGTACAAAGTCGTACTCAGCAAGACTTACGTAGGAACTATACTACTCATGCACATGTATCAAGGTAAAGGGAGGTGGGGTTCATAAGCAGAAGTGCCAGATTTGACTTAGCTAGTCCTGAACTACGAGTACTAGACTGGAGGTAAGAAACGTACACGAGTCCACTACATGTCTCCAACCAATTACACCACTATGGTGCCTTCCTCGACTTCCCACAAGAAAGCACGCCATAGCACTCACGCTTATCTTGGAAAGTTTTATAAGTATCCTGTTCAAGTTGTCTAATAATCAAGCTAAGCTTTCCAAGCAGTCCATAACCGCGGACGTGGCTATTCGAATAGTTTTCTTAACCCTGAAGGGCTGTACCGCTACACACACATGACCATCAGTTACCACCTTTGGACTCGACACTATTCAAGGGGTGTCGGCGAGGATGTTCACCACAACACTTCTCCCACAGCTCCAATCTAGTCCAGAGAGTCGCCTATCTGAGGGGGATTGATGGATTCTCGCCCCTCGTTGGTTACCCCAAGTGGAAGGTTTGAGATGCAGTGCAGAAGCAAGTTTCCCTCGGTAAAGATACCAAGGTTATCGAACCAGTAGGACTCAGGAGATACAAGTAGGTGGCAACGTCCCCAGAAATTGCTTCCTGACTAGGGTGTTGTCGTGGACCTGCACACAGCAACAAATAACTTTGCTCCCAACGAGTACAGAGGAGTTGTCCATTCCTCCGGCCTTGTCGTTTACAAAGGATCAACGCAAGAGATAAAAGGTGCAAAGGAAAGTAAAAGCTGAAAGTAAATTGAGGGTGTGAACAATAATGTGAAGATGGACCGGGGTCCCGTGATTTTCACTAGTGATGTATCTCTCCCAAAAGACGATAAAAGTGCTAGCGAGGTAAACAAATCACAGTTGGGCAATTGACATGATTATGAAGGCACCGCAAGGCTAACTATGCTGCAAGGAAAGGAAGGGCTCAAAAGCAATGGGCAGTACACCAAGGTAAGTAGACCGAAATCCATCTGCATCTACTACGAATCATCCACCTTGAGATATCTATCCAGAACATCTCGCTGGTATTAAGTTGCGAATCCCACCCAAAGTGTAAACTCAAAGCAACAGACAACTGCATTAAAAGAACTTTGCGTAAAGTAAACAATCCTTGCACCCGCAGGTACAAGCGCCGTTGTTTTATCCCTGGTGGCAATAGCAGATCCCCTAGTCTCATGTTTCTGTCACTCAAGCTAGACATCAAGGGGCTGAACCCTCAATCGAGCATAACGCTCTCTCTTGGAGTCGCAAATAAAATACTTGGCCAAAGCAAATACCGCAACGGAGAACATGCAAGAATTTACTCAAGAACAAAATATAAAAGAGAAGAACCAAATATATTACTCATCACAATCTGAACATAGTCTCATAATCCATCAGCTCCCAGCAACTCAGCATAGCAACAGCAGAAATTACATAAATGCCTCGATCATGTGATGCAGCTCACGAGGACTCGAAAGTGGAAGAATAAAAGGGGGAGAGATAGATCACATAACTACTGGTCACGGACCCATGGTCAAAGGTAAACTACTCACGGTACATACGGGAGGCGTCCATGGCTATGGATGGTCTCCCGAAGGGGGTAGCTTCTCCCGGCAGGGTGCCGGAGCAGCTTCTCCAGGCACCCCCGATCTTGAAACGGCGGCGGCGGCGGTACAGAGGGGAGTTCGCGAGAAAGAGATCGATCTTAGGGGTTTCCACCCCGAGGGGTAAATATAGGCAAAGGGGGGCATCGAGGGGACCCACGAGGCAGTCAGGAGGGTCCCTAGCGCGGCCCTGGGAGGGGTCGCACCAGCTGCCCTCCTGGCTGCCAGGTGGTGGCCCCCCTTCCCTCTCTCACTACTTTAGAATAGCTTACCAGTGACGGGCCCAAATTCCCCACTAGTGACGGGCAATGCGCCCGTCACTGGTAACTCGTGACTGGTAATAGGTTACCAGTGACGGACAAATGCCCGTCACTAGTATCTGTTTACTAGTGACAGGCATTTATTCATGCCCGTCACTAGTTAGTTTTCACGATAGTGCTTCTACGTCATTAGCACTGACGGGTCATTTGCGAGTTTGGTAGTTTGCCCGTCACTAGTATACATTAAAAAAAACATATTTTACAAATAAAAAATATTTCATTTGCACATCGATAACACAATATGATCACTTACACCCATAGATAACAAAACATGATCACAAACACTCATAATACTACAAAGTGGAATTAACATCGATAGCACAATATCCAAAAAATGTATTGTTATTTCAAGGCAATCTACACCTCAAATCCTAACTCTTCTAAAACATCAACTTTGACCATGTGCTCTCGAGCTGCTACCTAGAAAAATTGCAACCCAAACTAACGCTAACATGGAGCAGCAACCGATTTAGACCACAAACGAGCAGGCGCTTAGTAGCAGCCAAAGAACACTTCAATTCACTTCACAACGCGCGCACACCACCATACAACTTGAGCTTTTTAACTTTAATCTGCATGGGACAAACAATAAAACACTTAATCAGTAATACTAGAACATTTGGCTATTAAACTAAAATAAGAAACTATACTACCCTAGACCTCAAGACCACTTCCATGATGTTTTATTTCTCACAAGATTTATTGAGCTGCGAAAGCTTGACACGTACCTATGATGCACACCACATACCCACCCACACATAAAGCAACCTTCCTTTACAGTATCTTGCACTACCCTATACCATACACTTTAACTTTTAATCTATACCATTACATCATTTAATTACATAATAGCTGCAAGGTTGTGAGAGTAGTGCCTTAGTACATGATGCGGCAAATAAGTGCCCGACCCCAGCTGGTCCAGAAATCCAGCGTGCAGCAGCGAAAAGCTAAACTAATGGTAAAATGCAGTAGAAAACAGTGCACGTGCATGCGTTGATGTCTGTGTCGTTCGCCGCTCCATGGTTGCACATGGAACATGACGTCGTTAGTGGCGGTGCCAGGATCTAAACCTTGCGTTGTCTTTCTTCTTATAAATGAATTTTTTTATAGAGAAAATAAATACGTATACAAAAACAACACTTTTTCAAATATATTTATTGTAGCCGCCCTTGGGGATAATGAATATTTTATGGTAAATATATTTATTGTCAGAGCACATTGATAAATCTAGTATGTCTCATCTAACTTTTACATCATTTGATTTCACGCAGAGATTCATTTAGAATTTCCTTTTATCTTTTACTTTGATTAATGAAAGTAAATAGATTCATTTAGAATTTCCTTTCAAATAAATAGATTCATCTTGACACAATAGACTTTGTTAATTTCATCAAGATGAGAACTAGCAAATCTGAATCTATTTATTTATGATCACCAAACTTGAGACCTAACAAGTGACAAATAAGCCTTTTACTACGAAACAAGATTTTAATTTCCTAATAAGAGAAAAAAGATGAAAGAGGCAGAAGATATAACATACAAATATTCACGGAAGGCCTCCTTTTAGACTCCTGGTGCACTCGCCGGTTGCCGGAGGGACAATATTTCTGAGTCAAGAGACTGGCGGAGAACAGCAGAAGCAGTCGTGCTCATCGTGGTGATTTCAGGCGGCTTGTAGCCTCCGCGTTGCAACCTGCTGGCAACATTTAGCATTGGTTGAGATGAATAAACAGAATAAAAAACTACGGCATGCATGCAATTGGACTAAGTAGCAACATGTCAACACTAATTTCAGATTGCACAGTTAGGCAAATCCTGTCAGGTCCAGGTCAGTAAATTTGTGTGCATGCATCTCTTGCATATGAACCAGCCATGCATGACACAAAATTCAGTTCACCTCCTAATCGATATTATAAATCCAAAGTATATTACAAATTGAGCCTAGGCTAGCACTTTCTTGGGTGCGCGATAACCAGCCTTCCTAACCTCAACTCCGGCTTCCCGCAGCCCAACATCCCGGAAAACTAGTACCAGGAATTCCTCCATGCAAAATCTATATCACTACATTCATAACTTTAGCAGAAAAGAGAAGAAGGAGACAGCGGGAGGAGAGATTCGTATACCCTATAGGGTTTCGGGTGCTGGGAGGGAGACTCGATGGGGCCTCTGCGTGGTGGGGGGAGAAGGAGCTCCATCTCCCTGGCGGCGTCGCATCCCACGGAGGTGCGCCCCTTCTGCCGTCATCGTCGTCCACGTCATGGCGACCTGCAGAAAAAGTGATGACGTGAGGTGAGGAGAGGGTGGGAGAAGAAGGTGGGGGAGATACCAACCTGTGCCGGATTCGTCCCCCTCCGGCTCGCCGTCGCCGGTTGTGGTGGATCCCGGCGAAGTTTGGGGGGGGGAGGCGCCCGAACCCTAGCCGCGGGGGGAGGGTGGAGCCCTTGAGCGCAGATGCGGACTAGGGGGAGGTCAGGGGCGTGCTGCGCGCGGACAGAGCTTGCCGGAACAGGCCGACGTAGGTGGCGGTGATGGTGAGAGAGAGGGGTTCGCGCGTGCGAGGGAGAGAGAGGGAGAGGCGACGAGGGATTCGGTGGGGGTTCACCAGAGATGCTCTCTCGTGATCTGTCTCTCTGCTTTCCATTTTTTCTAGACGGGGATATGGATGGATGGAGATGGGGATATGGATGCATGGTTGAATATACGCCATGTCACCGATCCATATCTCTCTTTTCCAGTAAATCAACTTCAATTGTAGATTGTATGTTTTTCTTTGATATCTTTGCCAAATAAAAGCATAACACATCAGATACATTTATAATCAGTGCTGATTATATAAATTAGTCCGTCATTTATAAAAGTAACACCAGCGACGGTCAATTTTTTGGACCGTCACTGGTATTTACCAGTGACGGGCGACAATACACAACTGTCACTAGTATGTTCTATAGCCATTTGCCGAAATTTACCAGTGACGAGCATAATGTTGCCCGTCACTGATAACTGTTACCAGTGACGTGCATATTTTTACTTGTCACTAACGTGTTGGAGGCTATAAACTATTTTGCAGTTGTGTCTTGGTGATTCCGGAAGCTTCTGTTGCGCTGATTTTTATATATTTTCCCGGAATTTTTGGAGCACTTTTAATGGCCGGAAAACCTGAAATACAAAAACAGCAGAAAACAGAAACTGGCAACTGGGTGCACTGAGTTAATAGGTTAGTCCAAATAGGTTCAAAAGTTTATGAAAGTTCAAGCAAAACATGGCAAAGTCACACAAAACATGCATGGAGCAAGCAGAAATTATTGATACGTTTGGGACGTATCAACATCCCCAAGCTTAATTCCTGCTCGTCCTCGAGTAGATAAATGATAATAAGCATAATTTCTGTGGTGACTTGCCACACAACCAAATAAGGACTTTTAAGTAAAGCAATCAAAGCATGCAATTCCATTCAAGTCTTAACAAGCAAGAGTCTATATTAGCATTGACACAAGCAACAAAAGAACAAAGGGTGCAAGAGCTCTCGCTGACCGTGACTCGAATGTCTCCATATGGTGTTTGCGTGCAAGCAGGGGATAGGGAAATACGAGATAAAAAAAGTAATTGTTGAGAACATCTATCTATTAAAGTTTCACACTTGGTCTCCTTTGGATTCTTATCTTGACTCGTCCTCAGACCACTAGTCAGGTACAAGTCAAAGTGATCCACTCCCTTTCGATATTTTGAGCACTCATGCAATGGATGAGCGTGAGCAAGAAAGTTGACACCTAAAAGGCGAAACAGAAAGAAGGTGGAGGAGGAAGACAAAAAAGGTGTGAAAGGCTCACATCAATGAGGACAATCATAGGCGAGAGAAGGCCATATGATAGATATGATGTGAGGAGAAGGGATTGCCATACAACGGATGCACATGGGAGCTAAAAGCTCTCCAAGGGAACTAGTGGGGGTGCATCTAACTTGCTTGCTCAAGAAGACCTAGAGCTCGTTTGAGGAGGCTCATCATTGGAATATACAAGCCAAGTTCTATAGTGTGAAGGGTCCCCACATAGCTATATGGATGATGATGATCTCTATGGAGTACAAGAGATAGAAGATGAAGTACTAGTGTGGATCTCTCAAAAGGAATAGTAGTATGCCCCCTTCTCTCTTTTTATTTTTTCTCTTTTTCTATTTTTATTTTTTATTTTTATGGTGGCCTCAATGGCTCTTTCTATTTAACTCTCATTTGTCCTCTTTGGGATCTTTTGATTTTGTCCTCTTTGGGATCTTTTCCTCACTTTAAGGGCAATACTCTATATTTTACAAGAATGTAGGAGATCTTTCACACGTTACAAAGGTACTCACATAAAGAAAATGTAACTATCATGATGCAAATGTATGCCTCTGCCAGGGTAGAAGGATATGTAATGATACTAGCGCGTCATGTAGCAATGATTAGGGCAAGGCCCGACTAGCATGCGGCTCATCGATCAAGCAAGTAGCATGTATGACATGAAGATCAAGTCATGAGAAGGTGGATGTTGCATGGCAATATATCTCGGAAAGACTATGGAAATGCCTTGTAGGTAGGTATGGTGGATGTTTTGAGGAAAGATATAAGGACGCTTATGCTGACAGAGCATATCATGCCAAGGGTTTGGATGCACCGGCGAAGTATGCGCCAACTCTCGAGGTGAGAAAGGGCAATGCACGGTACCGAAGAGGCTAGAAAAAGTATAGGTGGGTGGAAGTCTCAACTTTCAAATACTCACATTAGTGCGAAGAACTCATGCACTTATTATCGGTAACTCTCAATCTAATCGGGAGATTCACAAAGAGACAGGTACCCCGAGGAGGAGTGTATGGGGGTTTGGTTATCCTTGTGCATCCTCGACTCATGGTACGTGAGTGTACTCTAATATTCGAACCCTCCAGAGGTTAGTGATCCATCTAGTAGCTAGAGTTCTCAACAAGGGTTTTTTGGTTTTCGAAAAACACACGGATTGCCCAAAATACGACATCTATCACTAATAGGCAAGAGCTCTTGACACCATAAGTTCAAACATTACTCTAGTCAATACCTCAAAACTATTGCAAGTTACTACTACAAAGAGAACAACAACTTTAACTACCTACTTTCAGTCAAGACACAGAACTTAGTGCAACAGGCAAACTCTCTAACAAGATAAAACATGCAACCTATAGAAATTTCAACCTAAGACAAAAGAAAATCTCTAGAAAAACTAAAGCACTACAACTAAACAGAACAACAACTACGAAAAGAAAAAGAACAGCTCACAGCTAAAAGAATAAGCATGCAAATCCTATATGGAATTCTAGTTCAAGCGGAGCGTGAATCTCTCCCACACAAAAGAGTAAGTTGGGGTCTAACTTGTTACTACAGCAAAGAAAGCAAAACAAACCTAGAAAAGTAAAGAGCAAGACGCTCCAAGCAAAGCACATAACGCATGAAGTGATAAAAATATAGTGCAACGAGGGACAAACTGATGATTGTTGATGAAGAAGGGGATGCATCGGGGGCATCCCCAAGCTTAGACGCTTGAGTCTTCTTGAATATTTATTGGGGGTGCACATGGGTATCCCCAAGCTTGAGCTTTTGACACTCCTGAATCTTCTTTCATCATCCTCCATCGCGCACTTGGAAACTCCCTTCATACATAACTCATTGTAGGATGATTAGAGAGGTTAGTACCCTAATAAAATAATTTTCCTCTACTGCTAATAAAGATTTCCAGGAAGAGCTACTGTTTCTCTTGATTGCCAAAAAGTTTTTGCAAAGAAAAAGCAAGCTTAAGGTTTGCAAAAGTAAGGAAAGATAAAACGTGGCAGAATCTGTGAAAAACAGAACAGCAGACAGAAACAAATTTTTTAGGGGTACTTCTGCAACTCAAATAAAAAAACTCAGAACATAAGGAAGTTTCGTAATTGTATAGAGCACGCTGTGTAAAGAATTCAGATCAAAAAGATGAACTGGGATTTTTCTGTGATTTTTCTAGTCACGAGGACAGAATCTTTTTTCTGGACAGCATGTCACAACTTTTACTTCCCTTGCCGTATGAGGCTAAACTTGGCACAAAGCTTGAAAAGTAAAGATACAATGATGTTGCTACAGTAGTAACAATCATCAAGACCACTAAGAACAGAACAAAAGAAAAAATAAAAACCTAAATTCGTTGCGGGCTGCCTCCCGAAAGCGCTTCTTTAGAGCCATTAGCTAGGCTTAAAGATTATAGAAGATGCTCTCACAAGAATAAGAATTTTGAAGCAAAAGAGAGCATCAAGAAGAAAATATGAAACACATTTAAGCCTAACCCACTTCCTATGCATAGGCATCTTGTAAGAAAATAAATCAAAGAAGCACAAAGTGATATGAATAGGCAGGTGGAAAAAGAACAACTTCAAAACTTTCAACATGAAGAGAGGTGTTTTTGTAACATGGAAGTTTCTACAACCAAACTTTCCTCTCCCAAAGTAATTTTCAGTAGCATCACGAACAACATCAAGAATATAACTATCACATAAATCATATTGTTCATGACCTACAAGCACACGTGTATTGTTTTCAACACGGTTTTTAGGATCATAAGATAAATGCAACCCATCACATTGAGCTTTGATAAGAGGAAAATTATCCGGAGTTGGAGATTTTAAAAGGATAATAGGACACTCAAGTGTGGGTGCGATAGAAAAAATTTCATGCTTAACATGAGGAACTATAGAAAGTTCATCTCCATAAGCATCATCCATAGTGGCATCACGGCCATAAGCATAGAAGGCATCAACTTCATCAAAAAGGGATATTTCAAAAGAATCCATAGGATCATAATACTCATATAAGGTAAGATTCAAAGAGTTACTCTCATCAAAAGTTAGACATGGATGGATCCATTCTTCCTCCTTTTGTTCGTCACTCTACTCCTATTTTTCATCCAAGGAGCTTTCAGGTTCATAAATTTCTTCTTCCATAGAGTCCTGCAAATCATTAGTCTCTTCCTTTGGGGGAGAGATTCTCTCAAGATGATCAGTAATGTAATAATTTGCATCGTAATTTTCCAAACAATAGTTAAGTATAGCAAGACTCTCAGATTTGTAAGGGGCATCATCAATATTTTTAAGAAGAGAAGTAATTTCATAGGCACCCTTATAAGCAACAAATTCTTCTATTTTCTCTTCATCATAAAAATCATAGTTTCTCTTAGCATAAGAAGCTAAGGTTTCATCATCATTGTACTCACATTGGAAAGCAAGGTGTTTGTGCCTCATAAAGCAACAAGATTCATCCCTGCAGAAAGATATATTATATATTGAGCACAAGTTTCTAGCATAGTCATACAATTGGTGTATTTGTTTCCATAAGTGTATCCCCTTTTGAGACAAGCGGTGTTCCTTGTACCACTTTTGTTGATCCTCGGTGAATCCTCCATGCCAATAAGATCTAGTTTCAAAGAAGTCAGACATTGATTGGCAAGTAAGGAACTAGACATACTTTTTTTTGGATTTTTGATATAAGACACAAAGATAAAAACTAAAGGGTAAACTAACAAGACTAAAAAGCAATGATAAAAGATAGTGTGCAACTCCCCTATCTTGTAGACTTGAGTGCCCGGCAGCGGCGCCAGAAATTTGCTTGATGGATTCTCGCCCCTCGTTGGTTACCCCAAGTGGAAGGTTTGAGATGCAGTGCAACAACAAGTTTCCCTCGGTAAAGATACCAAGGTTATCGAACCAGTAGTACTCAGGAGATACAAGTAGGTGGCAACGTCGCCAGAAATTGCTTCCTGACTAGGGTGTTGTCGTGAACCTGCACACATCAACAAATAACTTTGCTCCCAACGAGTACAGAGGAGTTGTCAGTTCCTCTGGCCTTGTCGTTTAAAAAGGATAACCGCAAGAGATAAAAGGTGCAAAGGAAAGTAAAAGCTGAAAGTAAATTGAGGGTGTGAACAATAATGTGAAGATGGACCGGGGTCCCGTGATTTTCACTAGTGATGTCTCTCTCCCAAAAGACGATAAAAGTGCTAGCGAGGTAAACAAATCACAGTTGGGCAATTGACAGGATTATGAAGGAACCGCAATGCTAACTATGCTTCAAGGAAAGGAAGGGCTCAAAAGCAATGGTCAGTACGCCAAGGTAAGTAGACCGAAATCCATCTGCATCTACTACGAATCACCCACCTTGAGATATCTATCCAGAACATCTCGCTGGTATTAAGTTGAGAATCCCACCCAAACTGTAAACTCAAAGCAACAAACAACTACATTAAAAGAACTTTGCGTGAAGTAAACAATCCTTGCAACCGTTGTTTTATCCTTGGTGGCAACAACACATCCCCTAGTCTCATGTTTCTGTCACTCAACCTAGACATCAAGGGGGTGAACCCACAATCGAGCATAACGCTCTCTCTTGGAGTTGCAAATAAAATATTTGGCCAAAGAAAATACCGCAACGGAGAACATGCAAGAATTTACTCAAGAGCAAAATATAAAAGAGAAGAACCAAATATATTACTCATCACAATCTGAACATAGTCTCATAATCCATCAGATCCAAGCAAACTCAGCATAGCAATAGCAGAAATTACATAGATGCCTCGATCATGTGATGCATCTCACGAGGACTCAAAAGTGGAAGCACAAAAGGGGGAGAGATAGATCACATATCTACTGGTCACGGACCCATGGTCCAAGGGAAACTACTCATGGTACATACAAGAGGCGTCCATGGATATGGATGGTCTCCCGGAGGGGGTAGATTCTCCCGGAAGGGTGCCAGAGCAACTTCTCCAGTCAGCCCTGATCTTGAAACGGCGGAGGCGGAGGTATAGAGGGGAGTTCGCGAGAAATAGATCGATCTTAGGGGTTTCCACCCCGAGGGGTAAATATAGTTGAAGGGGGGCATCGAGGGGACCCACAATGCAGTCAGGAGGGTCCCTGGCGCGGCCCAGGGTGGGGCCGCGCCACCTGCCCTCCTGGCTGCCTAGTGGTGGCCCCCCTTCCCTCTCTTGGTGATTCCGAAAGCTTCTGTTGCGCTGATTTTTTATATATTTTTCCCGGAATTTTTGGAGCACTTTTAATGGCCAGAAAACCTGAAATACAAAAACAGCAGAAACAGAAACTGGCAACTGGGTGCACTGAGTTAATGGGTTAGTCCAAATAGGTTCAAAAGTGTATGAAAGTTCAAGAAAAACATGGCAAAGTCACACAAAACATGCATCGAGCAAGCAGAAATTATAGATACGTTTGGGACGCATCAGGGATCCGTATGGAAGTCCGGCCGAGGTTCCAGTACAGCCTCAAACGATGTGTGCAGGGTCCCAAGCCGGTCTGAGTAGCCGTTCATCCACTTTGCAGACCGTGCCACAACCCTACCAGAACTTGCGAACTAATGCGACTTCTGGGGTTCGAACGGGGTGAGGTACTAGGTTGAGAGGGGTCAGTGAGCCCAATGTGTGGTTGCACTCTTCTTCCTGGATCACCACACAAGAACTCGGACTTAAGGCGGTGTTCAATGAGACAACCCACTGTATACTCCTACACAACCTCTCATCGTTCACCTTGTATTAGGGTGGATTCACCAACACAGTTTCACCTTCTTCAACATGATTGCAACCATCCCGACTCACAGATCAAAGTATCCTCATTGTAAACTCTAAGCATGCAATAAGTAGTAACAGTTGTAGGGGCCACATGATATCAATCAACTCCTATGTCAGCTAGGATTGTGGTTTGCTTACTACTGTGAAAAAATGATAGGTCATGCAAAGGATATGGATTCAACTATGCGGTAGAATCGATAACAAGGTGATCATCCTATTTCATGCATAAGCGAGACTGAGAGGGAAATGGATTTTTATCGACATGATCAATGGGGGTTTTCTTGCCTTGCTGACGAGGTTCAGTATCGGGGTCTTCAACGAAGGGGGTGACCTCCGGTTCCGGTTCCACTTCTATTAGCAACACGACAATCATAGGATCAACATAATGTACAATGCACAATCACATGAATAAGATTGTAATGGTGATGTTCATGGTTGCAATTCCATTTAAAAGAAGTGGAATGCCAAGTCATTTGCAAAATCACTCCAAATTGGAATTCAAATTAATGCCATATGGACAAATGCTACTGTTCACCCAATTTAAATTGGTCAAACATGAAAACAAAGTCCATATTCACATTCCTTGCATTTTTCTGATAATTTTAGACATATTATTTGTCCAATTTGGAGTTAAAATGAATTAGTTATGAATTTTCAAAGTTTAAACCTTTTTCTGCCTTTTTTGCAATATATTTAAATCATTTAATCAATTACTGCATCACTGTGATGTCAGCATGACCTCAGGGGTTTGACTCTGGTCAAACTGACTTGTGGGATCACCCTGTCAGCCTCTCTGGGTTAAATCCCTGTTAGATTAATCTAACAAAGAGATTAGAACGGCTAGGGTGCCCACAGTCACTGTCTGCTGGGGGGGGGATTAAGTTAACTTAATCCTGCCACCTGGACCTCACCGGTGGCGAGTCTCCGGCGACCCACCAGCACAGCGGCATCGCACGGGACGGCGACACAGTGGAACAAATGGCATGCGATGACCACCATTTTGAAGCTCCTGCTCGCGCGCGTCGAACGGGGCAAGGAAGGGGTGCTGGGGCTCACCGGAATGACGCCGGCATCAAGCCCTAGCGGCGGCCATGGCGGAGCAACGACGAGGAGGTCGTCGTTGTGGGCTATCTTGGGCTCGCGCTAGTCCAATCGGCTCCTGGAGGATCCAGGAACACGATGGACAGCACGTAGGGAACAAAGGAGTATTGGGGCTCCCTTGCCGTCGTCCATGGCGGCGGCGAGCTTCTGCTCGCATGGTGGAGCATCATAGAGAGCAAGAGGGGCGGTGCTGGGTTAGGGGAATCGCAGGGGAGCTCACCCTGAGCTCAATGGAGGAGACGACGCTGTCGGGGGTGCTTCGTAGGCGGAGGAATCGTTGATGGCGCGCGGCGGCCGTAGACGAAGACGACGACGTGATTTCTAGGCTCCAGTGGCTCCGGCTTCAATTCCTCTAGCTGGGTGGTGTAGTAGGCGTCTCCGAAGAGGATGGACAAGCTGGCTCAGCTTCTCGTCGGCGGTGGCCGCGTGATCTCGGTGACGTGCTCTGCGGTGGCGCTCGGGCTCGCGTGGAATCGGCACAGGAGGGGAGGATGAGGCTGTCCAGGGGGAAGCAATGTAAGTAGCGTCTCCAGGCATCGTCGTGGCGCGTGTTAGAGGCTCGGGGGGGGGACCTGGAGGGCTGTGGGGCGTCGTGGTGGCGTCGGTGGCGTCGGTGGCTTTCCACCGAGCACCTTGGGGGCACGGGGAGGAAGACGACAGGGGAAAAGGCTGCTGGGCTGGGCATGGTTGGCTAGACGGGCCTCTTCGGGTAAGTCTCTCTCTCCTCTGCTCTTTTTCTTTATTCTTTCTGTTTTTCCTTTTTGTATTGTTTTTTCTTCCTTGGATAAAATAGCTAGGGATTTTATAAAATGCCCCAAGTTTGGGCATTTTTAAAATTCAAATAATTTGAACTTTAATTCAAATAGGGGTTTAATTTAATTCCAAGCTCCTGTTTTGAATATTTTAAAAATCTATGAGCATGGGAATTCTACCACATCACTTTATATGTGATCATACTCATTTATGTGAGTTTTCAAAAGTCAAACAAGAATTTTTGGAGCAACTTTATTTCTGGCCATTTGAATTAAATTCAATCAGGGCTTCTGCCTTCCCCATTTGAGTTTCATTTGAAATTTTTAGCATGAATGCAATGTAGCTCTTGATCCTAGCACATACCTAACAGAGGGTTGTGACATACCCTCACTACCAGAAGATGTGATATGGTGTGTACATGCCGACAAAGAAGATGAAGCCATATATTTCCAAGCGCATCCGGTTATGGTTGTTAGCTCGGCACCACTTATAGATATCATCGACAACTGGGATTTAACCGACCCAGTAGAAAAATGGTAAATACAGGTATCATCTCATGGCATCAAGTATGAGCCTCGCACTGCAATCAAATCCCAAGCTTTGGTCGATTTCTTGGTGGATTGGGCTGAGACTCAATATGAGACGCCCTTCCCCGATACGGATCATTGGAAAATGCATTTCAACGGCTCTAAGATGAAAAGTGGCATGGGAGCCGGTATCGTCCTCACTTCTCCCAAGAATGACAAGCTCAACTATGTCCTGCAAATCCATTTTGCTGCATCCAATAATATCGCCGAGTATGAAGCACTCATCCATGTCATTCGGCTGGCCAAGGAGATCGGCATCCGCCGGATCTTATGTTATGGAGACTACAACCTGGTGGTTCAGCAATTCACTGACAATTGGGATGCGAAAGATGCAAACATGGGAAAACATGGCAAGCTATAGGTTCCTGGTTCAACGGCTGTGTGGTTCCTTCGAGGGTTGTCAATTCCATCATGTGCCCAGAGTAGATAATGATGTAGTAGACACACTCTCCTAGCTAGCTTCCACCAGAAAATCCATACCAGCATGCATTTTCTTAGAGGACATAAAGAAGACATCTATCAAGCTTTCACCAGAATCAGAGTCCATCTTCATTCTGGTCGACTTGGAGGCTCCCTGTGCGAAAGCAGCAGAACCCGCAAAGGTATCCAGCCATAGGGCGCATTCGGCCGCACCAAGGGCTGCAGGTTCTCTGAGCCAACAACACCAGGGGCTGCCAACTACGTTCTAGGGGCTGCCGTCGTCAGCTCGGGGACTGATGTGGTCATGAAAGAGGCATCCAGATCCAACTCTGAAGCAGCAATGACACCTGAACCAACATCTGTAGTTGTTCTATTGATAGAAACAAAGGTGTCCCGATGTTTCAATGAGATGGTGGAGATCGATTATGGTGGAGACGACTTTCATGACCCGACTACAAACGTGCGAAGACGTTGCGCCTTAGCGATCGCTAAACCAACTTCGATAGGTTATTGATCCCACGGATGCACGATCAACCGAACCACGAAGGTCTAATTCCTGCAAGCAATAAAAAGAACAAGCAAGAACTAAGAATTGCAATCTGGATATTGCGAATATAAGATGAATGATTGACGAAAGGTTGGGTTCCAATGCGGTCTTGGCCTGGTCGGATGACACAAACGAAGAACTCAAAGTTGCTGCTGTGGCTAACTTAAATCTAATCAAAACCCAAGTCTAAACGACACCCTAAGGGCTGTATATATGGGGGAACAGAGGGGATTTTCATGACCCATTGGAGGAGGGGTCTGAAAACAACCCTAACTCGGTTTCCCCACACATACGGACTCTAAAAACATCCTATAATGTAGTATTTAGAAATTACATGGGCCCAACCACATAATAAGGTGACACAACACCTATAATTGCCCTTGGAAGAAATTAATGAAGTGGCATCTCGTGTATTTCGGCCATGCCTTAATGCACGCCTTATGGTGGCTTCAAAGTGCGAAAATCACCACTGGAAGCTCCATTGTCCTTTCCTGCGCGCGCACCTTCTTGTCCATTCTTGATCCCGCTCCAATGACCATCCTTCTTGTCCATTCTAGGTCCTTCATTCATAAGCAAAACAAAAGTATCTAATTTAGGCAACATCATATGTTCATGAACATTAGAAGGATTCGCAAACGAAAGTACCTGATAATTTAGTTGACGTGCGCGTGCTCTAGTAACTGGTCCAATATGTGTAGTTGGTGAGGATGTGGGCGTAACATTAGCAGGGATGTCCTCATCATCCTCCCCTTCTTGAATTGAAGTCGTCCTCGACGGAAGCTCATCATCTTCTCCCAAATAAGGGTTCAAAGCTACAATATTAAATGTGGGACTAACCCTAAAATCTGCAGGTAGCTCAAGTTTATATGCATTATCATTAATTTTTTGCAAAACCTTAAAGGGACCATCAGCTCGTGGCATTAACTTAGACTTGCGCAAATCAGGAAACTATCTTTACGTAGATGTAACCAAATAAGATCTCCTGGTTCAAACACAACATGCTTTCTACCCTTATCACCAGCAAGCTTATATCTAGCATTCATTCTCTCAATGTTTTCTTTAGTTAACTCATGCATTTTCAACATCAATTCAGCATGTTGCTTAGCATCAAAATTAACCTTCTCCGAAGATGGAAGAGGCAGCAAATGAATAGGTGCACGAGGTAGAAAACCATAAACAATCTCAAAAGGGAACATTTTAGTGGTAGAATGCAATGAACGATTATAAGAAAATTCAATATGAGGTAAACATTCTTCCCACATTTTCAAGTTACTCTTTAAAACAGCCCTAAGCATAGCAGACAAAGTCCTATTGACTACTTCAGTTTGTCCATCAGTTTGGGGATGACATGTAGTACTAAAAAGTAGTTCAGTCCCCAACTTAGCCCATAAACATCTCTAAAAGTAGCTAAGAAATTTAGTATCACGATCTGAGACAATAGTATTTGGCACACCATGCAAGCGTATAATTTCACGAAAGAATAAATCAACAACATTAGCAGCATCATCACTTTTATGACATGGTATAAAGTGTGCCATCTTCGAAAATCTATCCACGACAACAAATATGATATCCCTCCCCTTCTTTGTTCGAGGAAAGCCTAAAACAAAGTCCATGGATATGTCCTCCCATGGAACACTAGGTACAGGTAAAGGCATTTATAAACCATGAGGATTGAGTCATGACTTAGATTTTTGACATGTAGTGCAGCGAGCAACAAAACGCTCAACATCCCGTCTCATCTTTGCCAAAAGAAATGTGTAGCAAGTATGTCCTCCGTCTTCTTCACGCCAAAGTGTCCCATTAATCCTCCTCCATGCGCCTCCTACAACAACAAAAAACGAACATAGCTAGCTGGAATGCATAGCTTGTTAGAACGGAACTCAAATCCATCATTATGCACAAACTTGTTCCATGATCTACCTTCCCTACAATTCTACAATACATCTTTAAATTCCGCATCATGCACATATTGATCTTTGATTTTCTCTAAACCGAATATCTTAAAGTCAAGTTGTGAAAGCGTAGTATAACGACGAGACAATGCATCAACAATAATATTATATTTACCCTTCTTGTGTTTAATGGCATAAGGGAATGTCTCAATAAATTCAACACACTTAGCATGTCTACGATTAAGTTTTGCTTGACTTCTTATGTGTTTCAAAGATTCATGATCAGAATGTATAACAAATTCTTTGGGTCATAAATAATGTTGCGAAGTTTCTAATGTCCAAACAAGAGCATATAATTCCTTATCATAAGTTGAATAGTTCAGACTAGGTCCACTCAATTTTTTCAGAAAACTATGTAACATGTTAAGCATCTTGTAATAACACACCTCCCAAACCAATCCCACTAGAATCGCATTCAAGCTCAAAAGACTTATTAAAATTAGGAAGTTGGAGCAAAGGAGCATGTGTTAACTTATCTTTCAATAGCGTGAAGGCTTCTTCCTGTGCGGTACCCCAAGTAAAAGGCACATCCTTGCGTGTATGCTCATTAAGAGGTGCAGCAATGGTGCTGAAATCTCTCACAAAACACCTATAAAATCCAGCGAGGCCAAGAAAACTCCTCACTTGTGTGACCGTTTTTGGCTGCAGCCAACTCTCAATCACCTCGATCTTGGCTTTATCAACTTCAATTACCCGCGGAGTAACAACATAGCCAAGAGACGATACTCGGTCCATGCAAAAGGTGCACTTCCCAAGGTTACCAAAAAATGTGCATTACGTAGAGAAATAAAAACAACACGTAAATGATCCAAATGTTCCTCCAAATATTTGTTATAAATCAGTATATCATCAAAATAGACTACCACAAATCGTCCAATGAAAGCACGTAAAACCTCATTCATTGATCTCATGAAAGTGCTAGGTGCATTAGTTAACCCAAAAGTCATGACTAACCACTCATATAGTCCAAACTTAGTTATAAATGATGTTTTCAATTCATCTCCTAATTTCATGTGAATTTGATGGTATCCACTACGCAAATCAACTTTGGAAAACATGGTAGAGCCACTTAATTCATCAAGTATATCATCTAACCTAGGAATAGGATGACGATAACGAATAGTAATATTATTAATTGCTCGACAATCAACACACATACGCCATGTTCCATCCTTTTTCGGCACTAATATAACAGGAAAAACACAAGGACTAAGGGATTCACGTATATAACCTTTGTTGAGTAGCTCTTGTACTTGACGCTGAATCTCCTTCGTCTCCTCTGTATTGGTACGGTATGGCGCACGGTTGGGCAGCGAAGCACCGGGAATTAAAGCAATCTGATGCTCAATCCCTCTAATAGGTGGTAATCCCGGTGGCACGTCTTGTGGAAAGACATCAATAAACTCCTGCAAAAGGTCAGTGACAACAGGAGGCAAAGAAGCAATTCCTCGAATGAAAACAAAGCTTCTTTGCACACAAAAGCATACCACACATATTAACTAACATCCAAATCCGAAATATCAACCTTAGTAGCAAGCAAAGTTGGAATAGTCAATTTAATTTCATTAGAAACAATAGATGAAGATTTGCTATTGGTCTTATGTTGTTGCTCAAATTCTTTAGCTGCTATCTCATTTTCACTCTTATTTTTCTCCTGTTTAGCTTTATTAGCTCTAGCAATATCATCTTTCACAATTTGTTCACGAGACATAGGAAGTAGAGCAATATTTTTATCTTGATGAACCAGAGTAAACTGATTTGTCCTACCATGGTGTACAACATCCTATCAAATTTCCATGGTCTACGAAGTAAAAGAGAGCATGCTTGCATGGTTACCACATCACAATCAACATAATCAGCATATGCAGCAATGCTAAAGTGCACACGAACAGAACGCATTACCTGAATCTTACCACTATTGTCAAATCACTGAATATAGTACGGATGAGGGTGTGGTCTTGTGGTGAGAGATAGATTCTCCACGAACTCCATGCTAGCCAAGTTGTTGCAACTCCCTCCATCAATAATGATGCGAACCAAACGTTCTTTCACCACTCCTTTTGTGTGGAACACATTATGCCTCTGGTTTTTCTTGGCCATCGTTACCTGCACACTTAACACACGTTGAGCAACCAAACTAGAATATTTATCCGCATCCTCAGCAGCTATATACTCTATATCATGAGCAGAATCATCGGCACCCTGTTCCTTATTAGCAATGAGGACTAAATTCTCCTCATCGTAGTCACTCGCCGACTCATACCCACCATCTACCATAATAGTCATCACACGCTTGGAGGGGCATTCTTTTGCGAAGTGACCTCCGCCTTGGCACTTGGGACATATAATATCACGATCTCGTGTTTGCCCTGTGGATGCCATGGATGATGAAGCACTCACCGCTAGACCACTCTGTGTACCCTTGAACGGTGGCGATGGTTGTTTTGGTGGCTCCCTGTAAGAATTAGCGGATGAAGTAGGTGGTGGTGGAGCAGGACGTGTGGATGTAGAAGGCCCACACAATGTCCATGATGTATTTTGTCCTGCAGAAAAATTAGGCCTCGTAGCGGCTTGTCGATCCTGCACTTAATGTTCAGCTTTACAAACAAGATGAAACAAACGAGTGATAGTAGTATAGTCCTTGTATTCTAGAATAGTTTGTATCTCCTTGTTTACGCCACCCATTAAACGTGCAAGCATAGCTTCATTATCCTCTACTAGGCCACATCTAATCAATCCAGTTTGTAATTCCTGATAATATTCCTCTACAGAATTTTTCCCTGTCTCAAACGCTGTAATTTTTGGAGCAATTCACGTTAATAATAAGGAGGAACCCAACGAGTACGCATAGCATCTTTTAAAGCAGACCAAGTAGTTGAAATATTATTAGCATGCAATCTACAATGTTCAGACCACCAAATAGATGCAAACCCCGTGAATTCACAAACAGCAGCAGTAACACGTCTATTCTGAGGATATTGTAAACATGTAAAGCGTTGTTCAGTTTATAATTCCCAAGTAAGATAAGTTTCAGGAATATATCTACCCTCAGATGGCTTAAGATTCAATTTCAGTTTAGGAAAATCTTCATCATTATGTACCTGAGGGGGTGGTGGATGATGACCGTGTCGAAAGTTGGGACGTTGTCCAGCTGGCTGTTCATAGGGCGCTTCCTGTTCCTCCTCATCCTCGTAATCACCCTCGTAGTTGTCATACTGTCCGACGTCAAAAGCAGAAGAAGCAGCAGGAGCACCAATACCAGCAGCTTGTCCGGCCGGAAACAGAATACGTCGTGCACGTCGTGGAAGCGGTGGCTGTGCAGGAGCGGCAGCAGGCTGTGGAGGTAGGCGTGCGATCAACTTAGTAAACTTGGCGTCTAGCTTGGTTTCGATCATCTTCTCCACGCCATCAATCGCCTCTGCAAATCTGTTCTCAATGTCATGCAACTGTTAAGTCATCATACATGAAAATCGCCACCGCTTCATCGTGTGCTCCTGGCATGGTGAGAAGAAATAGAAAATACATAGAAATATGATCCTACTTCTACGAATGGGATGTGGTGTGGTGTGGTGGAAATCACAAATCCGTCAAGCTTTTCTTTTGTTCTTACCAATTCTTACCTAGTAGCAGGTGGTGATGTACAACCAACGGGTCAAGACTCTCAAAGATGTGTTAGAGCGAGGGCCAGGAGGTGTCAACCGCACGAAGTAGAATATATGTGGAGCTTTAGGTAGGCTTGACAAATGTGGTAGCAAAAAGATCAACAGTAACCAATCCAGAGATGCAAAGCTGAATAAACACTCAATGTCAGTACCGTGCTAATCCTAGGCTAGACCATAATAGAGACGCGAGCCTAGAACACCAACAAAATCACGGCGCGGCACGTAAACCACGGAAGCACACTCTAAATTTTTTCTTTTTTTTGGCCCTGTATTTTGCGAATTTTTTTTCACTATAATGGCAAGTGTCTCAAAACCAGGATAGGCACAAGATGACTATTGACACTTTCAGAAGTTTTTGTGACAAGGTGTGGCACTCTTTGCTGGCGTCTAAAAGAACTTTTTGTTAACTAGGGGGCGGAACTTTTTGAGTATTTTTTTTGGAAATCACCCCCATCTACGTACGAAAAAGGTTTGATGAAATCCGCCTCTAACAAATCAATACTAGACTAGGTCGTGGTGGTGTATATGGACTTGGATTGGCGGAACGTGGTGGTGTATATGGACTCGGATTGGTGGAACGTGGTAGGATGACTACTGTGCGGCGGCGACGTGACAAACTGTGATCAAAACTCGAAACTTTAAGGGAACTAGACTCTAAGATTAGCATTTTGACACAACAATGCAACCGCAAATTCAACAAAGGAAGTACTGAAAAGAAAACTGGACAAAGGCTAGGACTGTCTTGGGACATGATGATCTAACCCTAATTTTTTTGGCATTTCCCTGGACTGTAGGTATGAAGAACAGAACTAATCTAGACTACGAAAAACTGATAAATCTCACCGAGCAACCTGGAAATCTGATACCACTTGATAGAGGGGAAGGTGTCCCGATGTTTCAATGAGATGGTGGAGATCTATTATGGTGGAGACGACTTTCACGACCCGACTATGAACGTGCGAAGACGTTGCGCCTTAGCAATCGCTAAACCAACTCTGAGAGGTTATCGATCCCGCGGATGCACAATTAACCTGACCACGAAGGTCTAATTCCTGCAAGAAAACGAAAGAACAAGAAAGAACTAAGAATTGCAATCTGGATATTGCGAATATAAGATGAATGATTGACGAAAGTTGGGGTTCCAATGCGGTCTTGGCCTGGTCGGATGAAACAAACGAAGAACTCGAAGTTGCTGCTATGGCTAACTTAAATCTAATCAAAACCCAAGTCTAAACGACGCCCTAAGGGTTGTATATATGGGGGAACAGAGGGGATTTTCGTGATCCCTTGGAGGAGGGGTCCGAAAATAACCTTAACTCGGTTTCCCCACACATACGGACTCTAAAAGCAGCCTATAATGTAGTATTTCGATATTACATGTTCCCAGCCCAATAATAAGGTGACACGGCACCTATAATTTCCTTTGGACGAAAATAATGAAGTGGCATCTCGTGTATTTCGTCCAAGCCTTCATGCATGCCTTATGGTGGCTTCAAAGTGCGAAAATCACCACTGGAAGCTCCATTTTCCTTTCCCGCGCGTGCGCCTTCTTCTCCATCCTTGATCCCGCTCCAATGGCCATCCTTCTTGTCCATCCTAGGTCCTTCATTTGTAAGCAAAACAAAAGTATCTAATTTAGGCAGCATCATATGTTCATGAACATTAGAAGGATTCACAAACGAAAGTACCTGATAATTTAGTTGACGTGCGCGTGATCCAGTAACTTGTCCAATATGTGTAGTTGGTGAGGATGTGGGTGTAACATTAGTTGGTATGTCCTCATCATCTAGTGGTCGTGACTACACCGTCTTGGGCGCAACCAATTCGAGATTTCTTGGTAAATAGTGACCTCCCCTCGGATGAAGTCAAAGCCCGACACATCCAACGCCGATCTGGTGCATGCACTATCATCAACAACGATCTAGTCCACCGCGATACAACCGGAGTCCTTCAACGTTGTGTCGAGCCAGACAAGGGACTGGAACTGCTGCGAGATGTCCATCAAGGCAAATGTGGCCATCATGCATCGGCTCCAACAATAGTAGCCAAGGACTTCCTCCATGGTTTCTACTAGCCGACAGCGCGGGCAGCAGTGGAATATTTGGTGAAGCATTGCAATGTTTGTCAGCATTTCAAAGCCAAGAGCCACCAGCCGGCCTCAGCACTCAAAACCATCCCAATAACATGGTTGTTTTCAGTTTGGGGACTGGACATGGTGGGACCATTCAAGATGGCCAGGGGTGGCATGACACATCTTCTGGTTGCAGTCGATAAGTTTACCAAGTGGATTGAAGCTCGGCTGATCAAAAAAGCTAGACGGACCGACTGCAGACCAGTTTGTGGCAGATATTGCAAGCCGATATGGCAGCTATTATAAGTGTAGTAGTAACTTGCAATTGTTTTGCGGTATTGATTTGAGTAATGTTTGGACATTTGGTGCCAAGAGCTTGAGCTTATTAGTGATAGGTGTCGTATTTTGGGCAATCAGTGTTTATTTTCGAAAACTACAAAAATTAGTTGAGAACTCTAGCTACTAGATGGATCGCTAACCTCTGGAGGGTTTGGAATATATAGGGCACCCTCACGTACCATGGGTCGAGGATGCGCAAGGCTAACCAAACACCCATACACTAATCCTCGGGGTACTTGTCTTTTTGCGAACCTCCTGATTAGATAGAGCCGTACCGATAATAAGTGCACGAGTTCTTCGGACTAATGCGAGTATTCGATTGTTGGAACTTCCACCTTCCATATTTTTCTAGCCTCTTCGGTACCGTGCATTGCCCTTTCTCATCCTGAGAGTTGGTGCAAACTTCGCCGATGCATCCAAACCCTTGGCATGATACACTATGTCATCATAACCCTCCTTATATCTTCCTCAACACAGCCACCATACCTAACTATCAAGGCATTTCCATAGCATTTCCGAGATACATTGCCATGCAACATCCATCATCTCATGAATTGATCTTCATGTCATACATGCTTTTGCTTGATCGTAGAGCCGCATGCTAGTTGGGACTTTCCCTTATCATTTCTACATGACGTGCTAGTATCATTGCATATCCTTCTACATTGGCAGAGGCATATATTTGCATACATCATGATAGTTTATCAGTTTTCTTTATGTTGAGTACTTCTTGTAAAGTGTGAAGATCTTATATATTCTTGTAAAATATAGAGTGTTTCCCTTAAAGTGAGAAAAAGATCCCAAATATGAAAAATGATAGATAAATAGAAAGAGCCAATGAGGCAAACAAAATACAAAAAATAGAAAAAATAAAAAATAATAAAAAAAGAGAGAGAAGGGGGCAACACTAGTATTCCTTTTGAAAAAAAGAGAGAGAAGGGGGCAATCCCCATTAGTTACATTGAAGAGCTTTCACACATATGTGCATCCGTTGCATGTCAATCCCTACTCCTCGCATCATATCTATCATTTGGCTTTCACTTTCCTATGATTGTCCTCATTGATGTGAGCCTTTCACACATTTTTGTCTTCCTTCCCCATCATTTTTCTCTTTGCCATCCGAAGTGCCAACATATCTTTCTTGCACTCATCCATTGCATGAGTGCTCAAAGTCGAAAGGGAGAGAATCAGTTTGACTTGTGCCTAACTAGTGGTCTGGGACGAGTCAAAATAAGATTCCAAAGGAGACCAAGTGTGAAGTTTTAGTAGATTGAGTTCTCAATTAAACTATATAGTATTTTTATTCTCTAAACCCACCTCCCACTTCTTGCATGAAAACGCCATTTAGAGACATTCGAGTCACGGACAGCGAGAGCTCTTGCACCTTTATGTTCTTACTTTGCTAGTTTCAATACTAGATATAGACTTTTGCTTGTTATTGTCTTGACTTGAATTGTATATCTTACTTGATTTACTTTGAAGTTCTTATATGTGTGTTAGCATGTCACCACATAAATTATGTGTGTTATCATATACCTACTCGAGGACGAGCGGGAATTAAGCTTGAGGATGTTGATACGTCCCAAACGTATCTATAATTTCTGCTTGTTCCATGCTCATTTGGGTGACATTGCTATGTGTTTTACTACACTTTCATACTCCCTCCGATCCATAATAAGTGTCGCCCACTTAGTACAAAGTTTGTACTAGCTTAGTACAAAATGAGCGACACTTATTATGGATCGGAGGGAGTACCTTTTTACACATATTTGGACTAACCTACTAACTCAGTGCACCCAGTGCCAGTTTCTGTCTACTGATGTTTCTGAATTGTAGGTTTATACCAATATTTATAATGCCCAAAACATTCCAAGAAAAATATATAAAAACCCAGCGTAACAGAAGCCTCCAGAAGCTTGAAGGAGAGCCGGAGGGGGGCAACCTCCTCCCAGGCGACCTCCTGGCGCGGCCAGGGGTGGGGCCGCGCCCACAGGCCGCCTGGGAGGAGGACACCTCCCCCGGTGCCCCTTTCGGCCTATATTTAGTCATCGGTACAGAAACCCTGAAAAATGTCCCCGCATCACGATTTTCACCTCTGTTCCTCCGCCGCCGCTATCTCGAGCTTGGGATCCCCAGAAGACCTCGTCCCGGCACCCTGCCGGAGGGAGGATTGATATCCGAGAGCTTCTCCACCACCATGAGAGCTTCCCGGATGTGTCGTGAGTAGTCCCCCTTGGACCATGGGTCCATGAACAATAGCTATGTGATGTCTTCTCTCCAATCTTGTGCCTCAATTCTTATCCCTTGTAATCTGCCCTACATGATCAAGGCACTTAGGTAATCTTTCTGCTGTTGCTATGTCGTGTTTGCTATGGTACAATGGATTATGAGATTATGTTCAGATCGTGGTGAGTTATATATTTGGTTCTCCTTTTATATTTTTTCTTGAGTAATTCTTGCATGTTCTCCGTTGCTTTTTATCGCTTTGGCCAAGTAGTAGATAGTAAATCCAAGTGGGAGCGTTATGCCTTATTGTGGGTTCATGGCCCCGATGTCTAGCTTGAGTGACAAAAACATGAGACTAGGGGTGTGCTGTTTCCATCAGGGAGAAAACAACGGTGCTTGTAACCGAGGTTGCAAGATTGGTTACCTTACGCAAAGTTTCTTAATGCAGTTGTTTGTTGCTTTGGGTTTACACTTTGGGTGGGCTCGCAACTTAATACCAGTGAGATGTTTTGGATAGATATCTCGAGGTGGATGATTAGTGATTAGATTTTGATGAATAAACTGTCTACTTGTTTTGGCGTACTGCCCATATTTTTGAGCCTCTAACTTTCTTGTGGCATAGTTAGCATTGCGGTCCTTTTATAATTCTGTCAATTTCCCAGCTATAATTTGTTCACCCAGCTTAGCTGTTTTATCGTCGTTTGGGAGAGAGACATCACTAGTGAACATCATGGGACCCCAGTCCATATTTCCACCATTGTTTACACCTCAACTCTTTACTGCTTTATTTCCTTTCAGTTGCAATCACCATCACTATTTCCACCGTTCAGTTGATCCTTTTTAAACGACAAGGCCGGAGAGATTGACAACCTATCTGAACTCGTTGGGAGCAAAGTTATTTGGTTCTTTGTGCAGGTCCACGTCAACCCTGAACCCATTCGACAACTTAATTTCTGGCGTTGTTGACACCTACTTGAAGAATTCGGAGTCCTACGCAAGACATAAACCTTGGTATCTTCACCGAGGGAAATTTGCTGCTAGCTACATCTCAACCTTCCACTTGGGGTAACCAACGAGGGGCGAGAACCCATCACCACCCGAAATCTAATGGTCAAGCAGAGCGAGAAAACGGCCTCATCTTGTCAGGCATCAAGCCTTGACTGGTCGAGCCACTTCAGCTAGCACCCGAAGCATGTATTGATCAACTACCAGTTGTGCTTTGGAGTTTGCGCACCACACCCAACCGTTATACCGGATTTACTCCCTTCTTCCTTGTATACGGCACAGAAGAAATCATCCCTTCCGACATCGAGTTTGATTCACCTCGCTACACCCTGTACACAGAGGCAGAAGCTAAGGAAGCTAGAGAAGACGTTGTTGATCTCAAAGAAGAAGCATGTCTGCTAGCTCTATTCAGATCGGCAATATACCAGCAGAAGTTGCGTCACTCCCACGGTAAGAAGATCCGCCCCCTCGCTTTTCATGAGGGCGAGTTGGTGCTCCGGTGAATTCAGCAGCCGGTGGGCCATCACAACTAGTCATCTCCTTGGGAGGGTCTGTTCATCATCAACCGGGCACTGAAAAACAACGCATACTACCTCATCGACTGCATGCAGCCGACCCGGCACAAGGACACCTCACGACTTGAAATGGAGCGTCCCTAGAATGCCGAGCTCTTATGTTGTTTTACAGTTGAACGGTACAGATGTATTTTTATCCCTGCAAAGTTTATAAGTAAATTCATCATGCCTTCATGAAACTGCATTCGATTTTACTCATATACCTGGTCATGACGAGTTGTTTAAATTCTACAAAATTCGTCCCCGCGGTCGGCAAAAAGAGGACTCGGGGACTGATCGGCCGGTCCACGAAGATCTATCTCAAGAAACAAGAAAAGTGATGGTTTTGGCCGAGCTACTATTCGAGCCGGATGCAGACCGCATGTTGGCTGTAATATCGGGGAGAGCAGTGCCGGTCAGATCCGCCACTTGGAAATTTATTTTGAGATAAATCAAAGTCGGACATGGCCGAAAGAAGTTATATCCGATTGCGACCAAGCTGGCTAGCCAGTAGTCGGCAAGGTGCAACTGGCCTTTCCTGCTCCTTGTCTCTATGTTAAAAACTTCCAAAGGCTCAGAAATATTTACCCTATTCTCTCAAAGTACACTCTTCGATCCATCTACAGACCGCAGGTCGGCTGTCCGGCTGGCAAGAGCACACGGTTGCGAGAGGAAAAACGCAAAGAAAAGGAGAAATAAGTGAAAAACATAGAGATAGGCTGGCATACATTTCTGTGCCAATGATAAGCAAACATATCTTACAAGTACTTGGCCTATGGACAAATGTATTCATTACATACATAAAACACCCCCAGTTGGTGTACTCGGAATTTATCAAAAAGTTGTTAAGATAAACATGCAACAACAAGAATTGCAGGGGCCGTTCAAGCAGTCGGAGAGTCTGTCATCATCTCCTCACCAGAAGGTGGCGCGGTTGTCTCTGGTGGGGGGCAGATGAAGCCGGCTGAGAGGCGGTGGGATCCGGTTGCGCGATGGCAGGCTCCGACTGTGATGCATCACAGTTGGCTCGGTCCGGTCAACGGCAGGCGGATTCGATTGCCTAGACGAGCTCCTCGGTGACATCACCTCGAGATCGGAGTTGTGATACGCCCCGTAGGTGGAGGATTGGAAGCCTTCGCGCGGACGAGAATTCTCTGAGTTGTCCTCCTCGCTGTTGTACGCGAGCTCGCTCATCGTTGCTGGAGCAATCATCACGCCCTTTTCATCCAGAAAAGGAACATACTCCTGGGGGCTAAGTTAGGAGGCGATTTCCGCAGAACGGTGGTTAATCTCGAAGTACGCCGCACTGAGGGTGCTCGGGATCCGACGCACACCACCTTCAGCAGGCTCAAGTCTAGCGCATGATACCAGCTTACCATGGTGGTAAGGGCCATTTGTGATCCGGCCCGAGCAGCCTAGTCCAGCAAGACACGGATCCGCCGAGGGGCGGCTTTCAGTATATTGACCACTTCGGCGATGGTGGCATCCGGCGCAACGTCTCCCTCCTTGGGGTCGACAGCTGCATCTCTCTCCTTCGGCTCGACAACAACGTCTCCCTCCTTGGGCTCGGCAGCAGGCCAGAGCCGCCGGTTGAGCTTCTGCACACCAGTCTTAAACACGCAAAGGCGCCTTTGACTAGAGGTAGGCGTGTACGGGTGGCCAGGATGAGCTCGTCTGGGCTCTAGGGGCGACATCGTCGATGACCGCGCCTTCGTCCCGACGAGCTTGCCAGTCGTTCATGACATCCTACTCAACATCCGCTTGGGAGGAAGGCCAAGAGGCTAGAGCAGAAGATGAAAAATCAATTCAGAAAGCAAGAAGTCGAGTTTGGTTGCAAGAATAGGAAAGCAGCCGGCCACAAAGGAGCAACCGTTGAAAGCTGGAAAACATACCGACAATTAGGTCATCCATGCCCTGCGTCCCAACAAGAGCCATGTCAGCTCGCCTCATAGCATCACCCAACTCCTCCTAATGGCGCTTGGCGTCGGCCTCCAGTTTCTGAACCGTAGCCGCTCGCTCCGTCTGAAGCTCCGTCTCCACCTCTTCCCAAGCTTGGAGGAGCGTATCCATCTTGTTTTGTTGAGCAGTCTTCAGACTGGATATTTCTCTGGTCAGCTACATCACGGGGCCTTGGAGATCGCTCTCAACACCCTGCAGCCGGTCTCGTTCCTTCGCGGCCTCGTCGCGCTCAGTAGTCCGCTCGTCGAGCTGACCTTCCAGCTCAAGCAACCATTTCTGAAGGGCGTTTACCTTGGAAAGGTTGGCTTCTCTACATGAGTGGAGAAGTGAGGCTTATGAGAGTGCAAAAATGTTCAAAGCAAAGGTAAATAAGTGGCATGACAAGAGAATTTTGAAACAAGAATCTTATGCTGGTGATAAAGTTTTGTTGTATAGATCTCGTTTCAGGTTTTCTCCAGGTAAATTGCTTTCCAAATGGGAATGACCGTACCATATTGAAGAAGTATACCGCTCCAGTGCAATCAAGATTAATAATTTTGAAGGCACCAAACCACAAGTATTGAATGGACAAAGACTCAAGAATTACATAGCGGGAGATCCTATCAATGTTGAGGTGGATGTGATACAAATAGCTACTCATGAAGAACATATTGCAACACCGTGTGAGACACCACCAGCAGTAGAAAACGAATAGGTATGTAATACGGTAAGAAAACTTCGCAAAAATCGATAAAAGTTCTGTATTATCAGTTTTTGAAAAATGAGAAAAATCCAAGACGAAGTGGAGCCGGAGAAGAGCTCCCGGTGGCCCAGGCCACCTCCTAGCCGCGCCAGGTGGCCTCCTGGTCCACCAGGAGACCGTCTCATACTCCCCTTTGGCTCTTTACTTTCCTTCTGGTGCAGAAATTTTTGCTATATATTTTCCCGGACTGTCCCGGCTCAATATCTTGCGATTCTGTGGTGTTTTGTTTTCGACCTATTTTTGTCAGGATTTAGAGCCTCTTGTTCGAGATGTCTTCTTGTGATTCAAGCGGGGAGGACTATATTGGTCGTCGTCTTTTCCGTGTCCAGCAAGATGTCAACCAAGGGAAGGTCGTTGCATGGGCCACAGAGGAAGAAATTGCTACTACACAAGCTGAGATGGAGCGCTCTGTTTGAGAAGAAGACGAGATTATTTCCCCCAACCATCGGGGAAATCCGTCAACAAAAGGAGCAATCTCTAGAAACCCCATCTTGGTGGGGTTCATTAACCCTCAACATGATCTTTCTCTTCACCTTTTAGGAACATCCCCTCCACGTGAAGCCCCACGTGTGACCTACTATCTCGGAAGCTCACCATATCACTTACCAATTCCATGAATACTTCTGTGTATTGAAAGTACAAGTGGCCATATTGGAAGCTGAAAACCAAACCCTTCAGCGCATAATAAAGGACTTCAACAACTCTAAGGAAAATGAGACTGAAATCTTCATGGGTAATGGCATCCCTCGAGCTTGTTCCAAGCTTGCGGTAGTGCCCGATATCTTTATCTTTATCTTTTATCTTTTGTGGTCAAAGTTTAGTGTCGTATCATGCAGGCCCGTTGATGTGGGCGAGTGAGGTGAACGACCGCACAGGGCCCCCAAAATCTTGGGGGCCCCGATTGAAGAGAAAACCTGTGAAACCATCCAGTTTTTCTGTATGATTTGCGAGTTTCCCCACGCTCCGGTAAAAAACTAGAAACGTACGGCTCTGTGATGCCCTGGAAAATCGTATTACGCGTGTGTGCCAAAGCAAAAGCCAATGCGTCGCAGTGCCCTAATCTCGCAATTTACTTAGTGCCTCCTCGAAACCAATCAACCACGCGTGAGTTGGTAGGTATAAAAACGCATCTACCGCGCAGCGGCGGCCAGAGCGATGAAAGCTGCATACTGGCATTTTCCTTCCAAAGATTATGTCCAACTTCACCGGTCGTGACGGCGCTACCCTCCGTAGGAGACAGATTGCTCCCATGATGGAGCGGGCTTGGATAACCTTCTTGCCAAGCCCGTCGATGAGGGCGAGAGAGGTGAATGACCGCACAGGCCCCCCAAAATCGCGCGGCCCCCATTCGAGGAGAAAACCTGTGAAACCATCCGGTTTTTCCGTATGATTTGCGAGTTTCCCCATGCTCCAGTAAAAACCTGGAAACGTCCGACTCTGTGCTGCCCTGGAAAATCGTATTACGCGCGTGTGCCAAAGAAAAAGCAAAAGCGTCGCAGTGCCCTAATCTCGCAATTTACTTAGCGCGTCCTCGAACAAATCAACCACGTGTGAGTTGATAGGTAAAAAAACGCATCAACCGCGCAACGGCGGCCAAAGCGATGAAAGCTGCCTGCTGGCTTTTTCCTTCCAATGATTATGTCCAGCTTCATCGGTCGTGATGGCGCTAACCTTTGTAGGAGATAGATTGTTCCCATGATGGAGCGGGCTTGGATGCCCTTCTTGCGCGAACGGGATGTGCTTAGATAGTGTTGTGAAAACTGGAAATTTTCTTCGATCTATGCCTCGTTCGCCGGCCAAGTCTAGGACTAGGTAATTTCATACTATGTTCCTATCAATTTTAGATTGGATACTACACTAAACCTAACTGGGATTTAATCCATATTTTTCGTTTTAGAATTGCTTCCCCATTAAGCATGTATCAGTACCCGCAAAAAAACATGTATCAGTTATATCTGTCATAGTCATGCCATCAGGCCATCTTGAAAAATTAATTCATCAAATTCATCAAATCATTGATCAATTTATATCAGTCAATTGATCATGTACAATAGCTCATCTAGCCATTCTACTTTGTAGGTAAATAATATGAAGTTAGTATATTAATTCAATACTACCTTACTTTTTTACATTTAGAGTTGATGTATTTTCAAATAAGCATGAATTAACTCAAGTAAATTACACAGTTAAATATTTTGTCCATGAATTTTTTTAAACAATGTAACCTCATTTTGTATTTCCCTATGGGGCCCCAAATTTCTGGAGACGGCCCTGGTATCATGTCTAGGGAAGTTATCTGAAAGCTCAAGAATGATCAGAGGGGGAGGGGGTGAATGATCACTTCTAAAAATTCTAAGGAACTTTGAAGGAATTCATGCAAACTACGAAGGACTACATGCATCTCGAAGTAATTCCAGTATCGAAATACATGCATGGGTCGAAAGGATTGGGAGCAAAGGAAAACATCAAAGGCAAACAGGCGACGAGTAAATATTGAATGTAAATACAAGAAGGAAAACGAGCCTGACACGACGATGTTTGGTAAACCAGTTCACACTCTGCAAAGTGCTACGTCTGGTTGGAGGGACTGGTGATTGAACACCTGGAGCAAAACTCTCTCCGTCCTATTCTCCACTGCAACAAACTCCTCGAGCTTCTGTAGTTTTCACTCGTGGTAGACGATTCAGGGCATCTCCGAGACCTTTACAAACTTCCTTCAGCAGTGACAATTTCTCTTCGACTGCTTGACAGACGACGGCTAACCGTCTAGGAGACTTGCAGTTCTCCAAGATAAAAAGATCGGCTAATCTCGACGAAAGTCTCTGTGAATTTCTCAACTCAGCTCAGACTTGGGTTTTGGTTTTTCTCTCGATTTCTGTTGGGATGCTCGCAGTACTTCTGTTTGAGAATCTTCAGTGGAGCAGCCAACCCGAAATGGCGGGTAGGTTCGGGGTATTTATAGGTGGCGATCCCGATGAGTAAAATGACTGAAGTGACCCGATGCAACCGCTTGACGTGTGTACACAACGGTCGGATTTCAATCACTGCGCAACTTTACTTGTGGAGCAAGTAAGCTGACTTACCGAACGAGTTCTCTCTCGACGGCACGAAGTGCGATGACTTTGCCTTCGAGATATTCACTCGACTCAGGAAGATTTCTCTCGGTAGGCTTTTTGTGGGTTTAGATTCAGCAGAGCAAATTCACTCCGACAAAGATCTCAACTAGCAAACCCCTCTTGATAGTGCGGTTTTCCTACGACTCAAGAGAACAAAGAGAAACTAGTAAAAAGACTAAGTCTTTGACCAGCTTCATCTTTCTCCTTGTTGCGCTTTTACTCGAGAGCATCTTCTTTCTCGACGACATTTTTGGGGGTCGTCTTCCTTCAAAAGTTTCGGTAGTTGATTGCAGCTCTGGTCGAGTGAGTTGTCCTTCGACCTTCTACTTGCAAACTCCATTCTTTCGGAACCTAAGTATTTGTTTATACTCGAAAACAATATTAGTTCCACTACTGCTTTGTCCAACAATCTCCAAAACCTTCGGGGGCAAAACTTGCTCTTACAATCTCCCCCTTTTTGGACTATTGTTGACAAAACAGGCATCGATAAATAATTTGAAAGTTTTGAGTTTTCGATGATAAACCAATGCTAAGATCGACGAAATACCCCCCTTGATGTATGCACGGAAGATGTAAATTTCCAGTGAAGTGCATATTTGACAAGAATTGAGTCGAGGGAAAAACATCATAATCTTACCGAGCAAGATTGCAGTCCAAATAGTATTCAATGAGAAATATGCAATCTCCTCGAATAACCTGTGAACTTATATGAAAGATAACTTCCTACAAAAGGTTAAGTAACGCAAGCATAGAAGATAGATATCTCATGATAAAGCAGCAGTTCATAGACCTACTTAGAGTTAGTTACAACCATATCGAATATGAATCAAATGTTTGGTGAAACCACTCAGAAACTCAAAGTTTAAAAGTTCACGACCAAAAAGCAAAGCAAAGCCCGTAACCTCGATAGCGAACTAATTTCTTCGATGCCACTACATCTCCCCCTTTTGTCATAACATACAAAAAGTCGAGAGAATAGGGTCGAAAGAAATCCCTACTCGCTGGAGTGGCGCGAGCGACGTCGAGAAGATTCGGCGAGCGTTGAAGGACGTCGGATGGGGCGACCGCCTGGTGGAGTAATCTTTGTCCTGAAAGAATGCTGATCTCCAGAAGATTCGAGTTGCGATTCCGGAGGGGTCCTAGGGCTTCGAGGAAGTGGAGAGTAAACTCTCGCTTGGCGTCGAGGTGCTTCATATAGGTCAGAGTCGAAGGAAATGGTGTTTACCATGATGTGGTAGAAATCATCTACACTGAGAACATCCCTGTTCTTATGCATCAATGAAATGGTTGGATCTGGTCGATCGACACGATCATCATTAGTCCATTACCGGTTCAGATGCGAAGGATATTCTTCGAATCCGCAACGCTGCAGCTGACCGAGTGAATTAAACTTGCGCAGTCCTTTCCAATCCTGGCGAAGGCATTCACACAGAAGCTGATTGTTGTTCATAGTAATGTTGCGCAGATGGTTGATTTCATCCATCATCTTCTGTTTCTGAAGGAAATCTTGGGTAATGTGATGCTGAAGAATTTGCTGTGACCAAAGAGATACTTCCATGTGATGCACTGGATTAATAAATTTCGAGCAAATATTGCGCTCCATCATATGGGCGCGGATGTTAGTGTTCTCAGCAAATTGATCGTTGGGTCGAGAAATAATCTGCAACACTTCCCTCACTGGTGGAGTAAAGATTTTCGGGTAAATTGACACAGGGAATGGCACGTCCCGAGAGTAATTGCAGATTGCCATCAGCCAAGGTACATATGGCTTGTGAGAATTATGATCATCAACACAGGAAACCATCGTATGAATGAAGTAGTCTACAAAATCGAAGGGTTGACCATGGACTAACTTCATCAGAGCAAGTTGCACATCATTGGGGATGGGAAAATTGTCGTGCACATCAAGCATTGGCATCAAAGTCTTCGACAGAATGTAAAACGATGACTTCTCTTCAAAGACTAGGTGCTTGGGCATGGGCTCAATGGGGTATTAATCTCCTACGACATCTGGATTCCTCAGTGAGGAGAATTCAGCGGGAGTTGGAGCAGGCAGATCATGCAGTTTGTGTGGTAATCCTTCGAAACGAGGAAAATTGATGATGGTCAGAAATTCATTGACGGTCATGTGGAACACTTGGCCTTTAATCATATAATCAAATTTCCAAGTCTTCGAGTCTTCAGGATCACCTGTGACATATATTGTGGCATAAAATTGCTTGATGAGCTCTGGATTGTAGCCACAGTCGAGAGAAAACATCTTGTGAGCGTGCAAGCCATCAATTGTTTCGGCCACATTCTCGAAGCATGATGTGGCGTACAACGAAGGCATATCAAGGTACTGACGTTGAAAGATCCTAGCCTTGTTGTACAGCACGCGAGTATAATAAATAGCTTGCTCTTGGGTCCAAAGCCGAAGAGAATATGCATTCCTTGGGCTCTTGTAGGGATTGGTCCCAAAGAAAAAAGGTTTATGCTCACGCCTCTTGAAAATAGGGCCACCACGAGGGACATCTAGGAGGAATAAAGGTAGAATTTCCCTCGGGTGCGCAAAGTGAAGCAGATCATCGACTGGAAATACTTCAGCTGCATTTTCTGGCATTTGGAGAAAGGGCTCAGCAGGGCGAGGTATAGATGAAGGAACATTTACGATGTCCTGAGCTGGGATAGCTGCAGGAGAATTTTCCTCGGCCTGCTCATCGACAGCATCTCCTTCTTCGGCATTAGCATTTTGCTCGGACTCCTCAGTCTCCATGGCATCAAGATCTTCATCAAGTTGTGAAAAATCATCAAGAAGTTCTTCGTTCGAAGAACTTGAGGAGGAAGAGGAGCTATCAGATGAACTGGAGTCAGAAGAATTTTCTTCTTCGGCAACAACCTCTTCTGGAGCAGGCGGTGCCTCTGGACAAGATGAAACAGTGGTTACATCCACATGTGCATCTTCTCCTTCGTTCAACGATTGGGCAGAGGAATAATCCTTCTGCACCGATGGAACTGGGGCAGGTGGAACTTGCTCCACATGAGACATCTGGAGCTGGGGTGGTAGAGGGAATGACTTCACGAGGTGGTGAAGGGGCGGGTGATGGAGCTTTTGATGGAGTGGGTTGGCGCGGAGGTGGATTTTGTTGCCGAGGTGGACGGGTGGCTTGGCGAGGTGGTGGTGTTTTTATACGGGGTGGAGTGGGTTGTTTGGCAGGGGTTGGTGCAGTTTCCTGTCGAGTTTTTGCAGCAACGACCTCGTCAGACTTCTTCTTCTTTGAAATTTTCTCGGTCTCTGGCGTCCCACGCACAGAAGATGGGGCAGCAGACTTTCTCTTTCGAGATTGTCTCTTGGTGAGTGCATCATTGTGCTCTTTGCACATATCTGTCACTATCTGTCGAACTTTGTCGTTGACAGCAGTGATATTTTCTTTCTGGGCTATCCTTGAAGCGGCAAGTGTAGCAAGCTTGGACTTGAAAAACTGTCGGGACTCAAGGTCCTCAGTTTCTTCTCGAAGCTGCTGAGTATAGAAGATTTCTTGCTTGCGGTCCTTGCGATCCTGGGAAAGATATCCATCCCATCGAATCATGTAGAGAGCTACTCGTTCTTGGATCTCAGGAGGAACATCATCCTCGGGAGTCACTTTTCTCGGGGTGGTGGCCATTCTCCAAAGAACATTTGAGATCTGAACTGCCTCCCATGCAGCATTGGCAGCAGAATCTCCTTCGTTGGAGCTTTCTTCATCGGCATGAGGGCCGGACACAGCAGGTGCAGCGGGTGCCAAAGCAGCACGAGGGATTGGAGCTGCTTGGGTTTTCTGGCGAGCTTCCTTAGCTTTCCTTTCGGCCTCCTTGGTGGCCTTTGCAGCAGCAACTGGTTTTGTTACGGCACTGGGGGCCACAACTCTTTCTTTCGGGGCTCCAGTGACCTCATCATTTTTCTTCACAACACTAGCGGTTGCATCCTTTTCCTTCGTGACTTTGGGAGTCACCACTTTCTCGGTGGCACTAGGGGCCACGACCTTTTCCTTTGGGGCACTGGGGGCCTGAATACCTTCGATCTGGCGTCTGTATCTCTCATTCACCAGATGCATTATGCCCAATTGTTGAGCAACCTTTGCCTTCTTATCCTCGGGCTGACTATGAAAGTTTAGAATCTTGGACTTTATCAAGTCTTGGGCCTCAAGTTCCTGTTGCTTGGCAAACCTTTCCTTTCGCTGGATCAGGGTTTCATCATCTTGGGCCACTTGGGCTTGCTTTCCCTTGGACCTGGCCGAGGGTTTTTGTCTACGAGGTGGCACAGGGGGAGCAGAGGAAATTGGCGGATCAGTGACTAAATTAGTCATGTCAATAGTTGCTCGGGGAGACGCAACAACTGGCTCCTGGATCCGGATGCCCTTATTCCTCGGCTTCTTTTTTCAGAGGAATGTCCTTGACGTCAGTCTCAGTGCCAGGGTCTGGATTCTTATTTGTCAGGAGTTGCCTCTGGTGGAGAAACAACAACGACCTTTTTCTTTCTCTTGGATGATTTCTTGCCAGCCTTTGACTTGGAGCTTGGACCAACATCCTCGGCAACTCCTTCGTCGCCCTCAGCATTAACAGCAGCAACCTTCTTGGCCTTGGCTTCCTTACATTTTTCTGCTCGTGCAGCAACCAAATCTTTATAATCAGCAGGGGTCTTGAGAGTGGATGGATGAGCATTGGGTGGAGGAGGAGGTCTATTTGGTTTCGTCCACTTGGGCCTCAACGACTTGACATCAGACCATGGGTTCTTCCGCGCAAACAGTGTCTCCCAACGAGGGATAATTTCCTTGTATTCATACCGTCGAAGCGCTTGAAGCCGTCGAATCTCTTGCAGACTGTTTTCTCTCGAACGAGCATCTTCCAATGAGACTTCAAGCCTTCAAGCAATCTCAAAAATCAAAACCTCAGATAGGCCTTCATAATTGTTGGTGATTTTAGTACGACCTCCAACACGCTTGGATTCCCTGAAGTTTCCTTCGTTCTCAGACTCATGCGAAATAGATAGGTACGAGGGAAATATAGAGAAGATGTTAACATGTACCAAGCGTTTTCGAAGAAAAACAAGTTGAACGCAATAAACATATAGAGGGATTTATCTTATAGCAAAGTTTCATGGAAGTTCTAGGCTAGATTTTCAACGAGTGCATATCTAATGAAGGACTGGTATGAAAGAATTGCTCGAAGCGTAAATCTATCGATATGAATCTGTGAGATTTGCCTAAGTGAGAAATTCCGAGGGATTTCTTACCTAGATCGGATGGAAAATCGACAGAGAACACTAGAAACAGATTTCCCAAGGATCAATGATCCGAACGGATCAAACAGACCTAATAAAAACAAGAGAAAATCAAGAACAAATCTAGGGCTCGATGAACAGATCGGATGGGAATCGATTCTAGAGCCTCACATACCCTTGTCGACGGTGATGTGCGGCGGCTACGGCGGCGCGGATGAAGATCCTTGTCGACGGGAAAGCCTCCGGCTACTTCCTTCCGGAAATGAAGCGGCAAGGGAATCGACGTCCACGAAGTATGCACGGCGGCCCGCGAGAGCTCGGGTGTGAGGTGGAAGATACAAAGTCGAGGGAATGCGAGGTATGTGCCGGTGGGGTGGATCAGTATTTATAGAGGTGCGGTCTGACTTAACCGTCAAATCTGATCCAACGACGCATATCTCGCGTCTCTTCGAATTCAACGGACGGATTTTGTGGCGGTAATCGCTGGAAAATCCCAACGAACCAAAAGAAAGTTGCTCCACGTTCGATACCAAACTCATCGAACATCGAGTATAAAAGTAGATAAAAGTTCGATAGATATTCCTTCGGAATCAATGACATTCGAAGGGAATCTTAATCGAGTACAAATATACATGTTCACGAGAGAAAAGCAAGGATGGGGTAGGGATAGAATAGAGGGAAAACAGGGTCCGGTACTTAATCACTTCGAGAGAAGACGAACGATAGGAAAACTCGGAGTGGTAAGTGTATAGGACAACACCAAACGAACAAAAACAAAAACGAGAAAGAAACACGACTGAAAAACCAACGAAAGTAAACTACTTGTAGAAAGAAAACATATAATACAAAGTACCGATAGTTATGATCTTACTGCACATTGCGTGAGTCCTATATGTTCAACTCACACCTTAGTGCACAAAACCTTTTCTTATCCAAGGGCTTCGTAAAGATATCATCCAATTGATCTTCGGTGCGAACATGACTGATAACAATATCTTCTCGCTGAACGTGATCTCGAAGAAAAATGATGATGAATATCAATATGCTTCGTTCGAGAGTGTTGCACGGGATTATGGGCAATCTTGATAGCACTCTCGTTATCACATAGCAATGGAATTTTCTTCACGAGAATACCATAATCCTTCAGCGTTTGCTTGAGCCACAGAATTTGAGTGCAACATGAACCGGCAGCAATATGCTCGGCTTCAGCCGTAGAAATAGATACACAATTTTGTTTCTTCGAAGCCCAACAAACAAGAGATCTACCGAGAAAATGACATGTGCCTGAGGTAGATTTCCTTGTCGACTAGATCACCAGCCCAGCCAGAATCAGAATATCCAACGAGATCAAACTGGGCACCTTTGGTATACCACAGTCCCAAAGTGGGTGTATGAGCCATATCTCGAAGAATTCGCTTGACAGCAATATGATGTGATTCTTTCGGGTTTGCCTGAAAACGAGTACACATACAAACTGATAGCATAATGTCAGGTCTAGATGCACATAGGTAAGGAAGCGAACCGATCATCGCGTGATATTTCTTCTGATCGAAAGGTTATCCCTTCACATCTGCATCTAGGTGAACATTCGTAGGCATTGGAGTCTTGATAGTTTTGGAGTTGACAAGATCAAACTTTTCAGGCAATCTCTAAGATACTTCTCTTGAGAGATAAATGTCCCAATCTTCTGTAGACGGATTTGAAGTCCGAGAAAGAACTTCAATTCACCCATCATAGACATTTCATATTTCTTCGACATCATTCAAGAAAATTCTTCGCTGATATCAGGGTTAATACAGCCAAAAATAATATCATCGACATAAATTTTACACACAAAAAGATCATTTTTGTATGCACGAGTAAAAAGAGTTGGGTCAGTTGTTCCTGGTTTGAAGCCCTTCTTCAGAAGGAAATCCTTCAGTGTCTCAAACCAAGCACGAGGTGCTTTCTTTAACCCATATAGGGCCTTATGCAACCTGTACACATTATCAAGATTCTTCGGGTCTTCAAAACCTGGTGGCTGCATAACATATACTTCTTCTTCGATTTCACCATTAAGAAATGCACTTTTGACATCCATTTGATATAGCAGTAAACCATTGTAATTGGCAAAATAAAGCATGACACGAATGGATTCAAGTCGAGCAACTGGAGCATAAGTCTCACCAAAATCAATACCTTCGATTTGGGTGCAACCATGTGCAACCAGTCGAGATTTATTCCTTATAAAAATACCATCTTCATCTTTCTTATGGCGAAAAAATCCACTTCGTACCAATGATATTATGCTTCTTGGGATTAGGTCTATCGACAAGGGACAAAACTTTATTTCTCTCAAACTGATTAAGTTCTTCGAGCATTGCAGTCATCCAGACTGACTCCTTCATGGCCTTATCGAATTTTGATGGTTCTAGCATGGATACAAACGAGAAATTTCCACAGAAGTTAGCTAAACGAGTGTGAGAGCGAGTGGTAGGACGACCTGGTAGACGAATCTCTTCGAGTATTGAGTCGACGTCCACTCTCTTTCGAACACAAGGTAAAGATCCTTCGACAGCTTGAGGATCCGGTTGTTCGTTGGGATCAGCTTGTCCTTCGAGATCATTTCCTTCTAGTTTAGCTTGACCTTCGGGCTCATCATTTTCTTCGTTTATGCGTTCTCCTTCGACCTGTACCTCATTAACTTCAGGATGTTCATCTCCAGTGCCCCGGGCTATGTGTGGAAACATTGGACCATCATCATCCTTGTTGACTTGATGTGCATTTCCTTCGACAGGCCGAATATCTCCAATAGCCATGTACCGGATAACTTCATCTAAATGTGGTTCATCTAGGTTAAGAGATAATTGCTCCTTTTGAGAGCCGTTAGTTTCATCAAATCGAACGTTTATAGTTTCTACAACTTTGCCAAGATGAGATTTGTAAACTCTGTAAGTGTGAGAATTCGAACCATAACCTAGGAGAAAACCTTCGTGTGCCTTTGGGGAAAACTTGGAGCTGTGATTCATATCTCTGATATAACATGGAGCACCAAAAACTCTGAGATATGAAACATTTGGATTTTTACCAGTGATAAGCTCATGTGAAGTTTTCTTCAGAAATTTGTGCAGATAAACCTTGTTGATGATATGGCAAGTAGTGTTAATTTCTTCGGCCCATAACCTGGTAGGATTCTTGTATTCAGCAAGCATTGTTCTGGCCATTTCAATAAGAGTTCGATTCTTTCTCTCGACCACACAATTTTGTTGCGGTGTATAAGCAGCCGAGAATTCATGAGTAAAGACATATTCATCAAGAAATTCTTTGATATGAGTGTTTTTGAATTCTTTACCATTTATCACTTCTGATATGCTTGAGAGATAATTCATACTCAGTTTGTGCTCTCTTTGCGAAAGTTTTGAAAATTTCAACAACTTTACTCTTGTCATCAAGAAAGAAAACCAAAGTATATCGAGAGAAATCATCAACAATAACCAGACCATACTTGTTACCTCCAAGACTAGCATAATTTGGAGGACCGAATAAATCCATATGAAGTAATTCTAGAGGACGAGTAGTAGTCATTATAGTCTTTGCTGAGTGATGTTTCTTGGCAATCTTTCCTGCTTCACAGGCACTGCATAGACGATCTTTATCGAACTTCACATTATCAATACCAACGATATTCTTCTTCGAGATAAGAGTCTGAACATTTTTCATTCCTGCATGACCAAGTCTTCGATGCCATATTCGACCAGATGTGGCTTTAGCCATTAAGCATGTGGACACAACAGGTTCCGAAGAGAAATCGACAATATAAAGAACCCCTTTGCGATATCCTTCAAACACGAAGGAATAATCATCCTGTGAAAAGACAACACAACGAGAAGCAGAAAACAGTACAAGCATACCCATATCACAAAGTTTTGAGATAGACATGAGATTATATCCTAGAGATTGAACAAGCATAACTTTGTCAATATGCTTATCCTTCGATATAGCAACCTTACCCAAACCAAGTACTTTTCCTTTGTTGTTGTCACCGAAGATAATATATCTCTGAGAAGATTCAGTAAGTTTGTCTTCGGTGAACAAATCTTTGTCTCCGGTCATATGATTTGTACAACCACTATCCATGACCCATTCGGATCCACCGGAGACATAGCCCTTAGCCTTGGTCATGAAGCAGTAATCTGGAGATTCATCTTCACTGCTTTGGTTGGTGAAGAATGAACTTCAAGTCTTGTTCGAAGCAAAAACTAGACCAGCAACACCATCAGATTCAGAACCAGAACCAGAACCAGAGGCTTCATCTTCAGAGTTCATCTCTTTACCCAGATAGGCCTTGGCACGGTGAGAATTCTTGCATCGAGAGGCATGTGATTTCGAGGAAGAACTCTCTCGATGTTTGTGATACTTCTTCTTCTTGTCATCATCAGAACCATCTTTCTTGTCTTTTTTGGACTTTGAATCATATCTCTTCGAATCATAGTTTTTGCTCGATCTGTGTGACTTGCTCGAAGAGTTGCTGTGAGAATGCTTGGATCTATGTTCAATTTACCAGAAAGGACAATCAACAATGAAGTGACCTGGATTCTTGCACTTGTAGCAGCAGTTATCTTTCGCTGGAGAGTTTCCGGATGATGATCGATGTTGTGATGAATTTCTCGAATGTCTGGAGGAGTAGTTTTTCTTCGGTGAAGAGGAATTCCTTCTCTGGAAGCGGTTGAATATTTTCATTATCACTGCCAGATCTTTTCTAATATTCTCGGGGTCATCTGAGGCACCTCCAGATTCAGAACTAGCTTTAGGAGAGGAGTGATGTGAAGCTTTGGCCTTTAGTGCATGAGATTTTCTTCGAGTTCCGTTGAAATCTCGTTTTTCTTCTTCTTCCATCTCAAATGTGTTGAGTCTCTTGAGAATATCAGAGGCAACAAGATCCTTGAAATCAGTCCTTCCTTGATCATCAGCATAATGTGATCGAAGGAATCATCAAGAGAACGGAGCAAAGTTCTGACAACAATCCAACTGGTGATGTCTTCGGCACCGAGGGAAATCAGTTCATTTGATAGAGCAGTGAGTCTTCTGTATATGGAGTTAACTTTCTCTCCCTCGCGCCTCTTGAATCGATAGAATTTTCTTCGAAGGTTGTCAATACGAGCATCTTTCTGAGTAGAGACACCTTCACCAATTTTCTCGAGATAGTCCCAGAGGGACATCTTCTTTGCCTCTTCAGGGGTGATAGCACTCTTGTCTTTGACATTTACACCATTCTTTACAACTTCCCAAGCTGAATAGTTGATGACCATGATGTTCTTCTTCATTTTGTCCTTCCAATAAGGATAGTCCTTCCCATTGAAGATAGGAATCGGTTCGCCTGAGCGAACAGCTGCAAACGACATTCTTGAAAACACTCCAGGTGGTTAGACCAAAATACACAGAGCGTAGGGAGTGCCTAGCTCTGATACCAATTGAAAGCTCAAGAATGATCAGAGTGGGAGGGGCTGAATGATCACTTCTAAAAATTCTAAGGAACTTAGAAGGAATTCATGCAAACTGCAAAGGACTACAGGCATCTCGAAGGAATTACAGTATTGAAAGACATGCATGGGTCGGAAGGATTGGGAGCGAAAGAAAACATCGAAGGCAAACATGCAATGAGTAAATATTGAATGTAAATATAAGAAGGAAAACAAGCCTGACACGACGATGTTTGGTAAACAAGTTCACACTCTACAAAGTGCTACGTCCGGTTGGAGGGACTGGTGATTGAACACCTGGAGCAAAACTCTCTCCGTCCTATTCTCCACTGCAACAAACTCCTCGATCTTGTCCAGTTTTCAATTGTGGTAGATGATTAAGGACATCTCCGAGACCTTTACAAACTTCTTTTAGCAGCAACAATTTCTCTTCGACTGCTTGACATGCGACGCCTAACCGTCTAGGATACTTGCAGTTCTCCAAGATAAAAAGATCAGCTAATCTCAACCTAACTCTCTATGAATTTTTCAACTCATCTCATACTTGGGTTTTGGTTTTCTCTCGATTTCTCTTGGGATGCTCACAGTACTTCTGTCTGAGAATCTTCAGTGGAGCAGCCAACCCGAAATGGCGGGTAGGTGCGGGGTATTTATAGGTCGCGATCCCGATGGGTAAAACGACTGAAGTGACCCAATGCAACCGCTTGACGCGTGTCCACAACGGTCGTATTTCAATCACTGCGCAACTTTACTTGCGGATCAAGTAAGCTGACTTACCGAACGAGTTCTCTCTCGAAGGAACGAAGTGCGATGACTTTTTGATGGCTTCTCGCCCTTCGTTGGTTACCCCAAGTGGAAGGTTTGAGATGTAGTGCAGCAGCAGTTTTCCCGCGGTGAAGATACCAAGGTTTGTCTCCAGTAGGACTCCAGAGATGATAAGTAGGTGTCAGCGGCGCAACTGACGCGGACCTGCACACAGACACAGATAACTTTGTTCCCAACGAAGTTCAGAGAGGTTGTCAATCTCTCCGATCTTGTTGTTCACAAAGGATTAAACGCAAGGGATAATGATAGCAAGTAAAAGCAGTAAAGTAAATATAGCTTGGAAACAGTAATGAGGATATGGACCGGGATACGTGATGTTCACTAGTGATGTCTCTCTCCCAAAATACGATAAAACTGCTATGCGAGGTAAACAAATTACAGAAGGGAAATTGACAGGATTATGAACGCACCGCAATGCTAACTATGCTACTAAAGAAAGGAAGAGGGTCAACAGCACGAGCAGTACGCCAAAATAAGTAGACCGAAATCCATCTGCATCTAGTACTAATCATGCACCTTGAGATATCTATCCAGAACATCTCGCTGGTATTAAGTTGCGAGCCCCACCCAAATTGTAAACCCAAAGCAACAGACAACTGCATTAAAAAGCACTTTGCGTAAAGTAAACAATCCTTGCAACCGCGGTTACAACCACCGTTGTTTTCCCCCTTGTGGCAACAACACATCCCATAGACTCATGTTTCTGTCACTCAAGCGTGTCATCGGGGGGCATGAACCCACAATCTAGGACAACGTTCCCTCTTGGAGTTGCTACCTACTACTTGGCCAAAGCAATAAACAGCAACGGAGAACATGCAAGAATTACTTAGGAACAAAAATATAAGAGATAAAAACCAAATATATTACTCTATCACAATCTGAACATAATCTCATAATCCATCAGATCCCTCCAAACTCAGCATAGCAACAACAGAAATATTACAAAGGTGCCTCGATCATGTAGGGCAGCTCACGAGGTCTAAACAATGAAGATCAAAGAGGGGAGGAGAACATCCCATAGCTACTGATCACGGACCCATGGTCCAAGGAAAACTACTCACGAGACATCCGGGGAGCATCCATGGTGGAGAGGAGACTCTCGGAGGTCAATCCTCCCTCCGGCAGGGTGCCGGGAAGAGATCTTCTGGTGCTCCCGATCTTGGAAGCGCGGCGGCGGCGGAACAGAGGCGAGTTTGCGGAATAGGGTTCCTCTTCTGGAGTTTTCCCGTGACGGAGAATAAATAGGCGAGGGGGGCAGCCAGAGGTGGACCAGGGGCCCCAGGCGCCCCCCCTGGCGCGGCCAGGGGTGGGTCCACGCCGGGTGGCCGCCTGGGCCCCCCTGGCTCCCCTCTGGCCCCTTCCGGGCTCTTCTCGAAGCTTCCTGTACGCTGATTTTTCCTGTATTTTTCCCGGAATTTTTCTGGCACTTTTTATATGGGGGAAAACTAAAATAGAAAAACAGCAGAAAACAGGAACTAGCACTGGGGTGCACTGAGTTAATAGGTTAGTCCAAACATGATTAAAAGTGTATGAAAGTGTATCTAGATCATAGCAATATCACACAGAACATGCATGGAGCAAGCAGAAATTATAGATATGTTTTGGACGTATCAACATCCCCAAGCTTAATTCCTTCTCGTCCTCGAGTAGGTAAATGATAACAACATAATTTCTGTGGTGACATGCTAGCAACCATACAAGAACTTTGAAAAGTAAAGCAATCAAGGTTGGAGATCCAATTCAAGTCATAACATGCAAGAGTCTATATTAGCATTGAAACAAGTAACAAAAGAACAATAGGTGCAAGAGCTCTCGCTGTCCGTGACTCGAATGTCTCCAAATGGTGTTTGCGTGCAAGAAGGGGGATAGGGAATACGAGAAAAAGTAATTTTTTGTGTTGAGAACTCAATCTACTAAAGTTTCACACTTTGTTTTCATTGGAATCTTAGCTTGACTCGTCCCCAGACCACTAGCCAGGTACAAGTCAATTTGATCCACTCCTTTTCGATATTTTGAGCACTCATGCAATGGATGAGCGTAAGCACGAGAGTTGACACTTAAGATGGCAAAGAGAGAAGTAGGTGGAGGAGGAAGACAAAAAGGTGTGAAAGGCTCACATCAATGAGGACAATCATAGGCGAGAGAAGGCCATATGATAGATATGATGTGAGGAGTAGGGATTGCCATGCAACGGATGCACATACGAGCTAAGAAGCTCTCCAAAGGAACTAGTGGGGGTGCATCTAACTTGCTCGCTCATGAAGACCTAGAGCTCATTTGAGGAGGCTCATCCTTGGAATATGCAAGCCAAGTTCTATAGTGTGAAGGTCCCCACATAGCTATATGCACAATGATCATCTCTATGGAGTACAAGGATATAAAGAGTACTAGTGTGGATCTCTCAAAAGGATAGTAGTGTTTCCCCTTTCTCTCTTTTTATTTCTATCTCTCTTTTTCTATTTTTGGTATTGTTTTGGTGGCCTCAATGGCTCTTTCTAATTAACTCTCATATGTCCTCTTTGGAATCTTTTAATGTGTCCTCTTTGGGATCTTTTCCTCACTTAAGGGCAACACTCTATTTTACAAGAAGGTAAAGGAGATCTTTCACACTTTACAAGGTACTCAAAACATAAATAAGATGTAACTAACATGATGTATGCAAAGTATGTCGCTGCCAGTGTAGCAGGAACATGTATGACATGAAGACCAAGTCATGAAGAGGTGGATGTTGCATGGAAATATATCTCGGAAAGGCTATGGACATGCCTTGATAGGTAGGTATGGTGGCTATTTTGAGGGAAGATATAAGGAGGCTTATGATGACAGAGCGTATCATGCCAAGGGTTTGGATGTACCGGCGAAGGTGGACACCAACTCTCGGAGTGAGAAGAAGGAAATGCACGGCACAGAAGAGGCTAGCAAAATTTTGGAAGGTGGAAGTGTCAACTTTCAATACTTACATTAGTCTGAAGAACTCATGCACTTATTATCGGTAACTCTCAATCTAATAAGCAGGTTCACAAAGAGACAAGTACCCCGAGGAGGAGTGTATGGGGGTTTGGTTATCCTTGCGCATCCTCGACTCATGGTACGTGAGTGTTCTCTGATATTCGACTCCTCAGAAGAGTAGTGATCCATCTAGTAGCTAGAGTTCTCAACTAGTTTTGTAGGTTTTGAAAATACACACGGATTGCCCAAAATACAACACCTATCACTAATAGGCAAGAGCTCTTGACACCAAAAGTTCAAACAATACTCACATCAATACCTCAAAACTATTGCAAGTTACTACTAAAATTAAATAACAACCTCAATTACCTACTCTCAAGACAAGACACAACTCAGTGCAACAACCAACTCTCTTTAACAAGATAAACATGAAAACTAAAAAGAGTTCCAGCAACAAACTAAACAAAATCCAAGGCTCTTGCTAAAGACAAACTAAGACTAAAACTAAACATGGCAGTAGCTATGAAAAGATAAAGAACACACAACAGCAAAAAGATAAGCAGGAAAAATCCTATGATGTGCTCTAAATTTGAAAGTGGAGCGTGTTTCTCTCCCACACAAAGTAAGACGGGATCTAACTTGTTATGAACAGCAAGCAAAGCTAAAGAAAACTAAAAAACAAAACCTAAGAGCGAGACGCTCCAAGCATAGCACATAACGTATGAGGTGATAAAAATATAGTGAGACGAAGGACGAACTGATGATTGTTGATGGAGAAGGGGATGCACGGGGGCATCCCCAAGCTGAGACGCTTGAGTCTCCTTGAATATTTATTGGGGATGCATGGGGGCATCCCCAAGCTTGAGCGCTTGACACTCCTGGATGTTCTTTCATCATCTTCTATCGCACACTTGAAAACTCCCTTCATACATAACTCATCATAAGCTGATTAGAGAGGTTAGTACCCTTAATAAATAATTTTTCCCACTGGATATAAATATATTCTTGAAGAGCTACTGTTTCTCAAGAGTGCCAAATTTTTTTTCAAATAAAAAGCAAGCTTAAGGTTTGCAAAAGTTAGGAGAGACAAAACGTGGCAGAATCTATCAAAAACAGAACAGGAGATAGTAAAGAATTTTTTAAGGGCACTTCTGCAACTCAAATCGAAAAACTCAGAACATACGGAAGTTTCTTAATTGTATAGAGCATACAGTTTAAAACTTTCAGCTCAAAAAGATGAACTGGGATTTTTCTGGAATTTTTCTGGTCACGAGGACAGAATCTGTTTTCTGGACAGCATGTCACAACTTTTACTTCCCTTGCCGTAAGAGGCTATAACTTGGCACAAAGCTGAAAAATAAAGATACAATGATGTTTATACAGAAGTAACAATCATCAAGACACAACAAAAGCAAAAAGAAAACCCCTAAATTCGTTGCGGGCTGCCTCCCGAAAGCGCTTCTTTAAAGCCATTAGCTAGGCATGATCCAAAAGAAGAATCAAATTTTATCAAGAGAAAGAGAATAACTAGCCCGTGTAACGGACTCAAAAGGTAACTTGATTTTATTTCTAGGGAAGTGTTCCATCCCCTTTTTGAATGGAAATTGGAATTTTATATTCCCCTCTTTCATGTCAATAACCGCACCAACGGTGCGAAGAAAAGGACGTCCCAAAATAATTGGACACAAAGGTTCACACTCTATATCCATAACAATAAAATCAACGCGAACATAGTTGTCATTGACAATGATAAGAACGTCGTCGATCTTCCCCAAAGGTTTCTTTATGGAAGAATCAACAATACGAACACCAAAATAACAAGGCTCAAAGGGCTTCAATTCAAACATATCAAATATTCTTTTGGGCATAATGGAGGTACTAGCTGCAACATCACATAAAGCATAGCAAGAGAAGTTATTTAATTTAATTTTGATCATAGGGTCCCAACCATCATCTAGATTCCTAGGTATGGAGGCTTCTACTCTAAGCTTCTCCTCCCTAGCTTTGAGGAGAGAATTTGTGATATGCTCCGTGAAGGCAAGATTAAGTGTGCTAGTGTGGGGGTCTCTAGACATTTTGTGTAGCAAACTCATAACTTCTGAGAGGATGCAACTATAAAAATCAATATCACTACTATCAAAGGTGGTAGTAGTGTCATCTAGGCTTACTTGTTTGAAACCCTCTATGTTCATAGGAGTCTCTTTTTCTACGCTTGAGGTATTAGCATCACCATTAATAGGTCCAACGGGACTAGGAGTGCATTGGGTGCTAATAGTTTGGGTGTCCTCAACAATTTGGATAGTGGCAACTGTGTGGTGTGTAGGAAGGCTCTTAATTCTATACTCTTCCTCTTTTTCTCTGGCCCATCTTTCTTTAAGTTTAGCCATCATCCAAATATTTTCATTAATTTTTAACTGGATAGCATTAATAGGAGTGGACTTATTCTCCTCAAGGGGAGAGGTTCTAATTTTAAGCATCTCAATATCAAGGGCTAAGATTTGTATCTTCAAAGAGAGATTATCTATTCTAGCTGATTTCTCCTCTACATTTTTGTTGAAGGCTTTTTGGGTAGTGATAAAGTCTCTAAGCATGCTTACTAATTCAGAGGAGGGTTTCTTGTTGCTAGGGTAAGTGTTGTTGTTCCCATAGTTGGATGGAAACGGTCTAGGATTACTAGCAAAATTTCCCGTATAAGCATTGTTGTTGAAGTTGTTTCTAGCAATAAAGTTCACATCTACTTGTTCTTGGGCAACCAAAGAATTTAAAGGAACATCATGAGGATCAATAGAGGGTTTCTTAGTAAGTAGAGACATAATTAAGTCAACTTTTTCATTGAGGGAGGTAATTTCCTCGACAGAATTTACCTTCCTACCTGTTGGAGCGCGTTCGGTGTGCCATTGGGAATAATTGGTCATCATTTCATCGAGAAGCTTCGTGGCAGCACCAAGTGTAGTTGATATAAAGGTTCCTCCCGCGGCCGAATCTAACAGGTTCCGCGAGGTAAAGTTCAAGCCTGCATAAAAAGTCTGGATAACCATCCAGGTAGTCAAACCATGTGTAGGGAATTTCTTAACAAGAGATTTCATTCGTTCCCAAGCTTGGGCAACGTGTTCATTATCTAATTGCTTAAAATTCATAATATTACTCGTCAATTGGATAATCTTAGCAGGAGGGTAGTACTTCCCTATAAAAGAATCTTTGCACTTATCCCAAGAATCTATGCTATTTCTATGCAAAAATTGAAACCAGATTTTAGCATCTCCCCTTAAAGAGAAGGGAAAGAGCTTGAGCTTAACAACATCACCTTCTACTTCTTTATACTTTTGCATATCACATAATTCAACAAAATTATTCAAGTGTAAAGCAGCATCATCTCCAGCACCAGAGAATTGATCTCTCATAATAAGGTTTACCAAAGCAGGTTTAATTTCATAAGAGGTAGCTGAAGTGGCAGGTGTGGCAATGGGAGTGCAGATAAAGTCTTGGTTGTTGTGACTAGTGAAGTCACACAACTTGGTATTTTTAGTGGAACCCATAGTAGCAGCAAGTGTGGCAGATTTTTTTGTAATTTTTGATAAAAGACACAAAGATAAAAACTGAAATATAAACTAACAAGACTAAAAAACAAAGGTAAAGGGTAGTGTGCAACTACCCTATCTGAGCACTCGGAGTCCCCGGCAACGGCACCAGAAAACTTGCTTGATGGCTTCTCGCCCTTCGTTGGTTACCCCAAGTGGAAGGTTTGAGATGTAGTGCAGCAGCAGTTTTCCCTCGGTGAAGATACCAAGGTTTGTCTCCAGTAGGACTCCAGAGATGATAAGTAGGTGTCAGCGGCGCAACTGACGCGGACCTGCACACAGACACAGATAACTTTGTTCCCAACGAAGTTCAGAGAGGTTGTCAATCTCTCCGATCTTGTTGTTCACAAAGGATAAAACGCAAGGGATAGTGATAGCAAGTAAAGCAGTAAAGTAAATATAGCTTGGAAACAGTAATGAGGATATGGACCGGGATACGTGATGTTCACTAGTGATGTCTCTCTCCCAAAAGACGATAAAACTGCTATGCGAGGTAAACAAATTACAGAAGGGCAATTGACAGGATTATGAACGCACCGCAATGCTAACTATGCTACAAAACAAAGGAAGAGGATCAAAAGCACGGGCAGTACGCCAAAATAAGTAGACCGAAATCCATCTGCATCTACTACTAATCATCCACCTTGAGATATCTATCCAGAACATCTCGCTGGTATTAAGTTGCGAGCCCCACCGAAAGTGTAAACCCAAAGCAATAGACAACTACAATAAAAAGGACTTTGCGTAAAGTAAACAATCCTTGTAACCGCGGTTACAAGCACCGTTGTTTTCCCCCTTGTGGCAACAGCACATCCCCTAGACTCATGTTTCTGTCACTCAAGCGTGTCATCGGGGGGCATGAACCCACAATCTAGCACAACGTTCCCTCTTGGAGTCACTACCTTCTACTTGGCCACAGCAATAATGTCGGGACCCGGGGTTAGCGTATGCAAGTCCAGTTAAGGCATAGCCATATGGAGAGCTGAGAACCGTACCCACTTGTCTAAGCAGACAAGGCCAAGCACAGAACGTTCTCGGAAAACATCATACGTGAGGGGCATCCCATCCAGGCCGGATGATCAACTGAGATGGGTCCTCATCGTCCGCAGACAAGTCTAATGATATGGGTGGTGAACTCCCATATTCAAAGACAAGTCGCCTCAACCATACTATCGACTATCTCATAACTCTTACATATACTTACTCCAGCCCGATCACTTAGTCGGGGTCTAGGGCGGGCTTGATCATACCACAAAGTGTGCACGAGACAGAGTCTCGAACAATCGCATCGCGATGCCCCAAGCTGCGCACATCTAAGGGCCACTTGGTGTATGAAAGACCGCCAGCCAGATCACAACTAAGGTCTCGAAAACCCATACAAAGACATGCATGTTATAAACATACACGCAGCACACATGCCTTGTATGAACAGTAGGTACCATTGCAATTCTCTACAAAGTGTACAATTTTATTTATAACTCTTATAGAGTACACACAGAGATCACAAACATGTGATCCAACATTACAACACAAAGCGGAAGCAAATTATGTCTGAGTACAGACAAGTTTAACAAATGGCTTAAGAAGCCTTATTTAAACACAAAGCCCTCCACGAGGGAACCAGTCGTCTGACTGGGACTAAATTAGTTGGTCTCCAGTCGTCCAGCTCGATGAAGAAGCCACCTTCGGGGTCAGTGACATCATCTAAAACATGGATTAAGAAAACGTGAGTACAAAGTCGTACTCAGCAAGACTTACATAGGAGCTATACTACTCATGCACATGTATCAAGGTAAAGGGAGGTGGGGTTCACTTGCAGAAATGCCAGCTTTGACTTGGCTAGTCCTGAACTACGAGTACCAGACTTTGAGGTAAGAAGCGTACACGAGTCCACTACTTTCTCCAACCAATTACACCACTATGGTGCCTTCCTCGACTTCCCCACGAGAAAGCACGCCTTACCACTCACACTTATCTTGGTGTGTTTTAGAAGTATCCAGTTAAAGTTGTCTAATAATCAAGCTAAGCTTTCCAAGCAGTCCATAACCGCGGACGCGGCTATTCGAATAGTTTTGTTAACCCTGCAGGGGTGTACCGCTACACACACATGATCATCATTTACCGCCTTTGATCTCGACACCATTCAAGGGGTGCCAGCGAGGATGCTCACCACAACTGTTACCTCATAGCCGATCTAGTCCGAGAAAGCCGCCTACTTGGGTAGGCTACCACTATCTTGAACCCGGCCGGTTTACGGAAGTGGACCCAAGTGATGTGTGCGTGGTGCATAAGCCGGTCTCGGATGAGCCATTCTCTCACTTAGCATCCAGGCCACAAGCCTACCAGAACTCCGAACTATTGCGACATCTGGACATCGAAAGGGATGAGTTAGTAAGTTGAGAGGGGTCAGTGAGCCCAATGTGTGGTTGTACTCTTCATCTTGGATCACCACACAAGAACTCGTACTAGGGCGGTGTTCAACGAGACAACCCACCGTTTACTCCTACACAGCCTCTCATCGTTCACCTTGTATTAGGGTCGATTCACCAACACTTTTCTACCATCATCAACATGATCACTACCATCCCGACTCACATCATAGTAACAACATGGTATCATACTAAGCATGCAATAAGCGATAACATTGCAGGGGCCACATGATATCAAACAACTCCTACATTTGCTAGGATTGTGGTTTGCTTACTATTGTGACAAAATGATAGGTCATGCAAAGGAATGGGTTCATCTATGCGGTAGAAACGAATCATGATGATCATCCTAAACAATGCATAAGCGAGACCTGAGAGGGAAGTGGGATTTTATCGACATGATCAATGGGGGTTTGCTTGCCTTGCTGACGAGGTTCGGGTTCTGGTTCTTCCACGAAGGGGGCAGCCTCCTGCTCCGGTTCCACCTCTACTCGACAAACAAAGCACGAAGTAGCAATCAATATGAATGCAATGCGCAAGCACATGATTGAATGTTGAAACTTGAAGTATAAGTTTTGATGTGTGAGGCAATTCCATTTAAGTGGAGTATATTGCATTTGAAATGCAAATTCAAACTCCACATTTGAATTCAACTTAGTCAAGTTGCATGTGATATAGTTTGATCATTTTGAATCATTTGGAAATGTGTATGATATTCCTCTGAAGTGTGGTTGAATTGTAGCACAATTCCATGGTCCAAGTTGCAAAAGCATTTGGTTTGAATTTGAATTAATTTCAAATAAAGCAAATGACATATGCTACTGGTCCCATTTTAAAATCAACTCCAACATAGTTGAAAGTTGCCTATTTGGAAAGATAATTTTCTCCTGATCATTTTTCATATATTATTTGTCCAATTTGGAGTTAATATGAATTTTCTATGAATTTCCAAAGTTTGGGGTATTTTATGGAATTTCTGGAATTTCTTTAAATCAAATAATCTCTGGAAATTCATTTAAACTGATTTATTGCGTCAGGCTGACGTCAAGCTGGCGTCAGGGGGGGCTGACAAGGGGGTCCCACCTGTCTGTGGCTGGGTTTAATTAACCATGGGGTTAAATTAATCCAGTGGCTTAATTAAGACACTGGGCCCACTGGTCAGTGACCCAGGGGGTCATTAGCCGGGTGATTAAGGGGGGGGGGTTTGGTTGACACGCCGGCGGCTAAACGCCGGTGACTGGAGCCGCGTCGGTGCCGCACGGATCCAGTGCTCCCGGCCACCATTTGATGCGCCAAGGGCACCAGAGGATGGCCCGGAACGAGCTGTGTCATCTGCGCTACTCGGGCTTCAACGGGGAGGCTTCAGGCGACGTCGTCTTCAACCTTGGCGGCGGCCGGAGCTACGGTTTCGAGCAGAACTTGCAAAACGGCCACGGTAAGGAAAGTGTGTGGTTGCGTTGGGTTTCTGGGGAGTCCAGGAGCACTACGGACGCACTGGTGAGGACGAAGGTGCACGGGAGCGAGCGCATGGTCAACCGCGGCGGCAACCGTGCTCGGCTTCCATTGCAGATCCGGCTAGAGGAAGCAATCGAGGGGGGAGAAAGAGGGGTTTTGCTTGCGAGCTCACCCTGAGACTATCTGGAGTGGCGGCTTGCTCGGGGAGGCGTTGGTGTTGCCGGAATTCGAGGTCGATCCACGGCGGCCGGCGACGAAGACGACGAAGTTAGCGAGCTCGTGGAAGCATCTGGCTCCGATTCCTTCTGCAGGCTGATGAAGACGACGTCTGCGGTTCCTCTGGACAGCTCGAGGCGTCGCGGGGAGCACGGTGGCCACGCGGGGGCTCGACGGCGCTCCGGCGTTCTTCTCGGGCGACGACGAATCGGGCGAGAGAGGAGAGGAGGGAGCTCGTGGAGGGGGAGAATGGAGTGGGGAAGCTGCGAGGCGTCTCCAGGCGTGCAGATGTGGCAAGGGGGAAGCAGGAGGTGCCCAAGCACGGCGGCGGCCTCGGCATGGCCGGCACGCAGCTGCTTGCCGCCTGAGGAAGACGACAGGGGAGGGGAAGTGGGCTGGGCCGCTGGGGAACAAGTCGGGCCTCTTTGCAGGTAAGCCCCCTTCTCTTTTCTTTCTATTTTTCTTTCTGCCATTTGTTCTGTTTAGCTAAATAAAATAGCTAAACATTTAATTAAATGCTGAAATTTTTTATGTGGCCTCATAATAATATAGACTAGCCACTTATAAAGTTTCAACATTTTTAAAATTCAAATGATTTGAATCTTAACCCAAATAGGGTTATTTGATTAATTCCAAGGCACTGTTTGAATATTTGAAAAATCTATGAGCATGGGGTGGGTCCTACATCACTTGATATGTGATCACACTCATTTATAAGACTTTTCAAAATTCTAACATGACTTTTTGGAAAAGATTTTTATCTGGCCTTTTGAATTAATTCATCTGGGGGGGTTCCTTCTCCCATTTTGATTTTGAAGTTGATTTCAAAGATTTCTTTTGAAATTTTGACATGATGCAAGGTTACTTTGATCCTAGCACATTACCTAACAGAGGGTTCTGACAACTGGCCCCCACTCAAAAGTGGGGTACTCGGCACTGAGACGGTCTTCTCTTTCCCACGTAGCTTCTCTTTCAGAGTGGTGTGACCATTGCACTTTCAGAAACCTAATCTTCTGACGACGAGTGACACGCTCTGCGGAATCAAGAATACGAATGGGGTATTCTCGATAAGAAAGGTCATCTTGGAGATCAAGCGTTTCATGGTCGACTTCGCGGATGGGGTCCTTGAAGCAACGCCTGAGTTGGGACACATGGAATACATCATGTACTCGGGAGAGGTGCGGAGGTAGTTCAAGTTGGTAGGCAACTTCTCCACGTTTAGCAATAATGCGGAAAGGTCCGATGTAACGTGGGGCCAACTTGCCTTTGATACCAAAACGTTGGGTTCCCTTCAGAGGAGTAACCCGAAGATAAGCCTTGTCATCCAGATTGTAGCTCTCTTGCCTATGATGACGATCATAGTAGCTTTTCTGACGAGATTGGGCTGCTTTCAATTGATCACGAACAATGCGAACTTGCTCTTCTGCTTCCTTGATCATATCCGGTCCAAAGAATTGTCTTTCACCGGTTTCTGACCAGTTTAAAGGTGTTCGACATCGTCGTCCATATAGGAGTTCAAAAGGAGCCATGTTCAGACTAGATTGAAAACTATTGTTATAAGAAAATTCGGCAAATGGAAGAGACTGCTCCCAATTCTTTCCGAATGAGATAACACAAGCTCTGAGCATGTCTTCAAGAATTTGGTTAACCCTTTCGACTTGACCGCTAGACTGAGGATGGAAATCTGTGCTAAAGGAGAGATGAGTTCCCATAGCCTTCCGAAAGCTTCCCCAAAATCTAGAGGTGAAAAGGCTACCGCGATCAGAATTGATTTCCAAAGGAACACCGTGAAGGGATACAATTCTAGAGATGTACAAGTCCGCTAACTGACTAGCAGTTATAGACTCGCGAACCGGAAGGAAGTGAGCAACTTTGGAAAGCCTATCTATTACAACAAAGATGGCATTGTTTCCTTTCTGGGTTCTTGGAAAGCCAGTGATGAAGTCCATACCGACTTTGTCCCATTTCCACTCGGGAATAGACAAAGGCTGAAGTGTACCAGCAGGTCTTTGATGTTCTGCCTTAATGCGACGACAAACATCACATTCGGCAACAAATTGAGCAATGTCTCTCTTCATCCTAGTCCACCAAAATCTCTGGCGTAGATCTCGGTACATTTTTGTGCTACCGGGATGAATTGAGAGGGGTGTGTCATGGGCTTCCTGGAGGATAAGTTGCCTTAATTCCTTATTCTTAGGTACTACCAAACAATTTTCAAAGAATAACGTTCCCTTGCTATCTGTGGAGAAACATTTAGCAACTCCGCTAGCAATGTTCTCCTTGATCCGGCGAACACCTCGTGCACGCCTTTGGGCACCTATGATTTGATCCTCAAGAGTTGGTTTCACCACCAAGGTAGAAAGATAGCCATGAGGAACAATCTCAAGGTTGAGCTTGCGAAAGTCCTCATGAAGAAGTGGTTGATACTGTTGTAATATGACGTTGTTACAATACGACTTACGACTTAGTACATCAGCCATGACATTGGCTTTGCCTGGGGTGTAAGAAATTACTACATCGTAATCTTTTATCAACTCAATCCAGCGTCTTTGCCTGAGATTAAGATCTGCTGGGTGAAAATATATTTGAGGCTTTGGTGGTCGGAATAAATCTCACAACCATTACCAAGGAGGTAATGTCGCCAAGTTGTTAGGGCATGAACTACGGCAGCGAGTTCAAGGTCATGGGTAGGATAGTTCTCTTCATGTGGCCGCAACTGGCGTGAAGCATAAGCTACCACATGTCGATCTTGCAGAAGTATGCATCCTAACCCTTGCCGTGATGCGTCACAATAGATCTCGAAATCCTTTTTGGTGTCTGGAGGTGCAAGTACAGGTGCAGAAGTCAATCTTCGCTCTTGAAAGCTTTCCTCGCACTTGGGAGTCCATAGGAATTTCTTTTCTTTCTTGAGGAGTTCAGTTAGAGGCTTTGCAACTTTAGAAAAGTTCTCGACGAAGCGACGGCAATAGCTGGCTAGGCCAAGAAAACTCCTAACTTGCTTAACCGATTCAGGTGGAGTCCAGTCAAGGACGGCCTGAACTCTCTCGGGATTCACAGCAATGCCTTTTGCAGAAATCACGTGGCCTAAGTAGGTCACTTCTGGTAGCCAAAATTCACACTTGGAGAATTTAGCGTACAGGCGATGCTCTCTAAGTTTCATCAATACCAGCCTTAAGTGTTCGGCATGATCTCCTTCGTTCTTCGAGTAGATGAGAATATCATCAAGATAAACTACAACAAATTTATCTAGGTACTCCATGAAGATCGAATTCATCAAGCGTGAGAAAGTGGCGGGGCATTGGTTAAACCAAAGGACATGACGGTGTACTCGTAAAGACCATAACGAGTAGTAAAAGCCGTTTTGGGAATGTCCTCGTTTCGGATTTTGATTTGATGATAACCTAATCTCAAATCCATCTTGGAGAAGATGGAGGATCCTGCAAGTTGATCATAAAGATCATTGATCCTGGGCAGTGGGTATTTGTTCTTTATCGTCGCTAAATTTAGCGGGCGATAGTCTACGCACATCCTTTCTGTTCCATCTTTCTTCTTTACGAACAGAACGGGGCAACCCCATGGCGATGAGCTAGGGCGGATGAAGCCTTTTGCCAACGAAGCATCAAGTTGGGTTTTTAGCTCAGCTAACTCATGTGGGGCCATTTTATATGGGCGTTTGGAAATTGGTGCGGTTCCTGGAACAAGATCCACTATAAACTCTACACATCTGTCGGGTGGCATGCCCGGCAGCTCTTCAGGAAAGACATCCGGGAAGTCACGAACCACCGGAATATCTTCAAGTTCGGGAAGGGGAAGTACATTCAAAGAATGCACTTGGGTTCTTGTTCTGGGTGAGGTATAGTTGACTGTTTTGCCTGAAGGGTGGGTGAGTTTCACGGATTTGCCTTTGCAATCCAGGTAGGCATTCTGTCTTGATAGCCAATCCATGCCAAGGATGACATCAATATCTGAAGACTTGAGGGCTATGTGTGAAGCAAGGAATACTAAACCCTCAATTGCAATCTGATTACCATGGATCACTCTATTAGTTTGCCATCTTTACCCCGGAGTTTGAATAATCATTGGGGTGGACAATTCAACAAAGGATAACTCATGACGAAGTGCATAACTTTCCGACATGAATGAATGAGATGCTCCTGGGTCGAAAAGAACGGAAGTAGGAACAAAATTGACTGGGAGCGTACCAAGAATGATGTCAGTAGTGTCGTCAGTCTCTTTGGCGGCAATCTGGTTCACACGTCCACGAGTGGCGGGAGGAGCGGTTTTGGCGGTGTAGACCTTCTGGGGTGGCTTGCCACGGCCATTGTTGTTGTTGCCTCCGGCACGTGGTGGAGCATTCTGATGCTGGATCTGGTTCTGGGGACACTCACGAGAATAGTGGCCTGCCTGACCACACTTGTAACAGGCTCCGAAAACAGTGCGTGGAGCTGGGTTGTTTGGTGGAGCTGGGTGGAACTGGGTGGGTGGACGAGGCGCCACATAGGATGGCCTCGGTGGGTTGTTCTGGCGGAACATGCTGTTGGGGATCCAGATCTTGCGCTTCTGGGAACCAGAGCTGGATGAACCGTCATCTCTAGGGTGTTTTCGGAAATCGTTGGGGGTGTTCATGTCCTCTTCCTTGATGGCCTTGTTGACAAGGACCTGGAATGTGGCAAAGTCATGAAGATTGAGCTCACGATGAAGTCCAGTGTTGAGGCCAAGCATGGGGTGGGTCCCACATCACTTGATCACGATGAAGTCCATATTTGATTAATTTCAAGGCACTGTTTGAATATTTGAAAAATCTATGAGCATGGGGTGGGTCCCACATCACTTGATATGTGATCACACTCATTTATAAGACTTTTCAAAATTCTAACATGAATTTTTGGAAAAGATTTTTATCTGGCCTTTTGAATTAATTCATCTGGGGGGGGGTTCCTTCTCCCATTTTGATTTTGAAGTTGATTTCAAAGATTTCTTTTGAAATTTTGACATGATGCAAGGTTACTTTGATCCTAGCACATTACCTAACAGAGGGTTCTGACAAATAAACAGCAACGGAGAACATGCAAGAATTACTTAGGAACAAAAATATAAGAGATAAAAACCAAATATACTCTATCACAATCTGATCATAATCTCATAATTCATCAGATCCCTCCAAACTCAGCTAGCAACAGCAGAAATATTACAAAGGTGCCTCGATCATGTAGGGCAGCTCACGAGGTCTAAACAATGAAGATCAAAGAGGGGAGACCGCGCCGGGTGGCCGCCTGGGCTCCCCTGGATCCCCTCTGGCCCCTCCCGGGCTCTTCTCGAAGCTTCCTGTATGCTGATTTTTCCTGTATTTTTCCAGGAAATTTTCTGGCACTTTTTATATGGGGGAAAGCTGAAATAGAAAAATAGCAGAAAACAGGAACTGGCACTGGGGTGCACTGAGTTAATAGGTTAGTCCAAATATGATTAAAAGTGTATGAAAGTGTATCTAGATCATAGCAATATCACACAAAACATGCATGGAGCAAGAAGAAATTATAGATACGTTTTGGACGTATCACTTTGCCTTCGAGCTATTCACTCGACTCAGTAAGATTTCTCTCCGTAGAGTAGAGCAAATTCACTTCGACAAAGATCTCAACTAGCAAACCCCTCTTGATAGTACGGTTTTTCCTATGACTCAAGAGAACAAAAAGAAACTAGTAAATAGACTAAGTCTTGGACCAGCTTCAGCTTTCTCCTTGTTGCGCTTTTACTCGAGAGCATCTTCTTTGTCGATGACATTTTTGGGGGTCGTCTTGCTTCAAAGGTTTCGGTAGTTGACTGCAGCTCCGCTGTAGTGAGTTGTCCTTCAACCTTCTACTTGCAAACTCTATTCTTTCGGAACCTAAGTATTTGTTTATACTCGAAAACAATATTAGTTCCACTACTACTTTGTCCAACAATCTCCAAAACCTTTGGGGGCAAAACTTGCTCTTACATTATCTTATGAAATAGGTGTTTGCATGGAGGTGTATCACTCCTTTATGGGAGATTCTTCTATCTGTGAGTGTGCAGTCGTCTATGAAGGAATATTAATGAGAAGTTTATCGGTTTTCTTCCATGCACTTGGTATTCCTTCCACACAATCAACCTTATATGCTGATTCTTATGGGAGTATTGATCTTATATATCAGATATGGCTTTGAAAACATTATTTAGTCTTGACAAACATAGCATTGGTCATAACAACAAGCATTAGTTTGCTTTTACCAAGTTCTATTCAAACCCTTTATGTTGACAAGGAAGACAACTTGATGTTTCATGATAGTTCTTAATGTTAAACTTTATATTGTTTTAAATCCAAGTCAACCTCATTTGTATGCTCTCAAATCCTTTGCTAGCCAAACCCTGTACTAAGTGGGAATGGTGCTTGTGCACCCATACCTTGAAACATCAACCTACAAAAGAGTCCACTATACCTTTCCTATATATTGTATTTCATCTCCACACCTAAAGTATACTATTCATGTTCTATCTTTAAACTCTAAAAATAGTATTACTCCTTGTTTTTTGCCTATTTTTTAGCTCATGAGGAAGTAGTAGATAATTCATGATCTTCTCATACTAGACAAGCTTTATCTTGGGTTTTCATGTCTAATCTGCGAACCTCTAATACGAGTAGGGTCTGGCATGAGTGCGCCCAACTGATGGTACGATTTAACGCCCCCTCGTTGGTTACCCAAAGTGGAAGGTGAGATGTAGTGTAGCGGCAATTTCCCTTAGCGAAGATGCTAAGGTTTAGGATCGACCAGTAGGACTCCAACAGATACAAGAAGGTGGTGAAGTGGAAAATGGCGCCGTTCACAACTCAAGGTTGCTTACTTCACCTGGACCTGCACACACAACAAATAACTTTGCTTCCCAATGAGTACAGAGGAGTTGTCAATTCCTCTGGCCTCGTTGTTTACAAAGGATAAAATGCACGGGATAATAATGATAGTGATAGCAACGGAAAAATAAATACTGAAAGTAAATTGATAGTGTAAACGGTGTTGGAAATATGGACCGGTGTCCTATGATGTTCACTAGTGATGTCTCTCTCCCAAAAGACGATAAAATAGCCATGCGAGGTAAACAAATTACAGCTGGGAAATTGACAGGATTATGTCCGCAAACCAATGCTAATTATGCTATAAAGAAAGGAAGAGGCTCAAAAGCATGGGCGGTACGCCAAGACAAGTAGACCGAAATCCATCTGCATCTACCTACTAATCATCCACCTTGATATATATATCCAGAACATCTCGCTGGTATTAAGTTGCGAATCCCACCCAAAGTGTAAACTCAAAGCAACGGACAACTGCTTTAAAGAACTTTGCGTAAAGTAAACAATCCTTGCACCCGCAAGTACAAGCACCGTTGTTTTCCCCCTTGTGGCAACATCACATCCCCTAGACTCATGTTTCTGTCACTCAATATAGTTATCAGGGGGCATGAACCCACAATCATGCATAACGCTCCCTCTTGGAGTCACTACCTACTACTTGGTCAAAGCAATAAACAGCAACGGAGAACATGCAAGAATTACTCAAGAACATAAATATAAAAGTGGAGAATTAAATATATTACTCAAACACAATCTGAACATAATCTCATAATCCATCGGATCCCAGCAAACTCAGCATAGCAACAACAGAAATATTACATAAGTGCCTCGATCATGTGGGGCAGCTCACGAGGTCTAATCCATGAAGAACAAAGAGGGGAGGAGAACATCACATAGCTACTGATCATAGAACCATGGTCCAAGGTGGACTACTCACGGTTCATCCGGGAATCTTCCATGGTGGTGGAGAAGCTCTCGGAAGTGGTTCCTCCCTCCGGCAGGGTGCCGGGAAGAGGTCTTCTGGTGCTCCCGATCTTGGTAGCGCGGCGGCGGCGGAATAGAGGAGTGATCGCGAAAAAGGGTTCACGTAGCTTCTTCTACGCTTATTTTTTATTGGATTTTCCCAAATTTTTGGAGAAATTTTTATATGGGGGAAACCTGGAATAGAAAAATAGCAGAAAATAGAACTGGCACTGGGGTGCACTGAGTTAATAGGTTAGTCCAAATATGATCAAAAGTGTATGGAAGTTCATCAATATCATAGCAATATCACAGAAAAGAGGCATGGAGCAAACATAAATTATAGATACGTTTTGGATGTATCAACATCCCCAAGCTTAATTCCTGCTCTTCCTCGAGTAGGTAAATAATAAAAGCATAATTTCTGTGGTGACATGCTAACAACCATATAAGAACTTTTAAGTAAATAAATCAAGGCATGTAATTCAATTCAAGTCATAACAGGCAAGACTCTATATTTAGTATTGAAACAAGCAACATAAGAACATAAAGGTGCAAGAGCTCTCGCTGTCCGTGACTCGAATGTCTCCAAATGGTGTTTGCGTGCAAGAAAGGGGATAGGGATATACGAGAAAAAAAGTACTTTTGTGTTTAGAACTCAATCTACTAAAGTTTCACACTTGGTCTTATTTGGAATCTTATCTTGACTCATCCCCAGACCACTAGCCAGGTACAAGTCAAAATGATCCACTCCTTTTCGACATTTTGAGCACTCATGCAATGGATGAGCGTAAGCAAGAAATTTGACACTTAGGATGGCAAAGAGAGAATATGGTGGAGGAGGAAGACAAAAAGGTGTGAACGGCTCACATCAATGACGACAATCATAGGCGAGAGAAAGCCAAATGATAGATATGATGTGAGGAGTAGGGATTGCCATGCAACGGATGCACATATGAGCTAAAATCTCCCCAATGGAACTAGTGGGATGCATCCAACTTGCTTGCTCAAGAAGACCTAGAGCTCATTTGAGGAGGCTCATCATTGGAATATACAAGCCAAGTTCTATAGTGTGAAGGTCCCCGCATAGCTATATGCATGAATGATAATCTCTATGGAGTACAAGATATAAGAGGGAGTACGAGTGTGGATCTCTCAAAAGGAATAGTAGTGTGCCCCCTTCTCTCTTTTTATTTCTTTTTTTTTATTTTTTCTATTTTTTTGGTGGCCTCAATGGCTCTTTCTATTTCTCTCATTTGTCCTCTTTGGGATCTTTTAATTTGTCCACTTTGGGATGTTTTAATTTGTCCACTTTGGGATCTTTTCCTCACTTTAGGGGCAACACTCTATATATTACAAAAAGTATAGAAGATCTTTCACACTTTACAAAAGTACTCAAATCATAAAGAAGATGTAACTATCATGATGTATGCAAATGTATGCCTCTACCAGTGTAGCAGGATATGCAATGATACTAGCGCGTCATGTAGCAATGATTAGGGCAAAGCCCAACTAGCATGCGGCTCATCGATCAAGCAAGTAGCATGTATGACATGAAGATCAAGTCATGAGAAGATGGATGTTGCATGGCAATATATCTCGGCAAGGCTATGGAAATGCCTTGATAGGTAGGTATGGTGGCTGGTTTTAGGAAGGATGTAAGGAGGTTTATGATGACAGAGCGTATCGTTCCAAGGATTTGGATGTACCGGCGAAGGTGGACGCCAACTCTCGGAGTGAGAAGGAGGCAATGCACGGCACATGAGAGGCTAGAAAAATATGGGAAGGTGGAAGTGTCAACTTTCGAATACTCACATTAGTCCGAAGAACTCATGTACTTATTATCGGTAACTCTCAATCTAATAAGGAGGTTTCAAAAAGTGACGAGTACCCCGAGGAGGAGTGTATGGGTGTTTGGTTATCCTTGCGCATCCTCGACTCATGGTACGTGAGTGTACTCTAATATTCGACCCCTCAGAAGAGTAGTGATCCATCTAGTAGCTAAAGTTCTCAACTAATTTTGTAAGCTTTCAAAATAAACACGTATTACCCAAAATACGACATCTATCACTAATAGGCTAAAGCTCTTGAGACCAAAATTCCAAACATTACTCAAAACAATACCTCAAAACTATTGCAAGTTACTACTACAAAAGAATAACAACCTCAATTACCTACTTCAAGTGAAGACACAAAACTCAGTGCAACAGGCAAACTCTCTAAACAAGATAAACATGAAAACTCAAGAGAGTTCCAGCAACAAACTAAACAAAAGCTCTTAAAAAGATAAACATGAAAACTAAGAGCAAAACATGACAGTAGCTATGAAAAAGATAAAGAACACACACAACAAAGATAAGCATGAAAAGTCCTATATTGTGTTCTAGATTTTGGAAGTGGAGCGTGTTTCTCTCCCACACAAAGAAATCTGGGTTCTAACTTGTTATGAACATCAAACAAAGCTAAAGAAAACAAAAAATAAAACCTAAGAGCGAGACGCTCCAAGCATAGCACATAACGCATGAAGTGATAAAAATATAGTGAGACGAGAGACGAACCGATAATTCTTGATGAAGAAGGGGATGCACGGGGGCATCCCCAAGCTTAGACGCTTGAGTCTCCTTGAATATTTCTTGGGGATGCATGGGAGCATCCGCAAGCTTTAACGCTTGACAATCCTGAATCTTCTTTCATCATCTTCTCTCGCCCACTTGAAAACTCCCTTCATACATAACTCAGCATAATCTGATTAGCGAGGTAAGTAACCATAATAAAATAATTTTTACCTTACTGTAAATAAGGATATTCTTGAAGATCTACTGTTTCTCAAGAATTCCAAAAAAAATTTGCAAAGAAAAAGCAAGCTTAAGGTTTGCAAAACGAAGAAAAGGCAAAACAGGACAGAATCTGTGAAAAACAGACTAGCAGGTAGGAAAGAATTTTTTAGGGATACTTATGCAATTCAAATAAAAAAACTCAAAACATACGAAAGTTCCGTAATTGTATAGAGCACGCTGTGTAAACAATTCAGCTCAAAAAGATGAACTGGGATTTTTCCATGATTTTTCTAGTCACGAGGACAGAATCTGTTTTCTGGACAGCATGCCACAACTTTCACTTCCCTTGTCATATGAGGCTATAAATGGCACAAAACTTGAAAAGTAAAGATACAATTATGTTTCTACAGTATTAACAATAATCAAGACCACTAAAAACATAAGAAAAAAAGGAAATCCTAAATTCGTTGCGGGTTGCCTCCCGAAAGCGCTTCTTTAAAGCCATTAGCTAGGCTTAATGCAAATAGATGAAGTCTTTTCAAGAAAATAACTAGCTCGTGTGACGGACTCAAAAGGCAACTTAATATTTTTCCTAGGGAAGTGTTCCATCCCTTTCTTGAGTGGGAATTGGAATTTTATGACCCCTTCTTTCATATCAATAATAGCACCCACGGTGCAAAGAAAAGGACGTCCCAAAATAATTGGACAAGAAAGTTCACATTGAATGTCCATAATAGTAAAATCAACGGGAACATAATTGTCATTGACAATGATAAGAACATCATAGATCTTCCCCAAAGGTTTCTTTACGGAAGAGTCGACAAGATGAACACCAAAAGAACAAGAATCAAAAGGTTTTAATTCAAATATATCATACATTCTTTTGGGCATAACAGAGGTACTAGCTCCAATATCACATAAAGCAAAGCAAGAAAAGTTATTCAACTTAATTTTAATCATAGGATCCCAACCATCTTCTAGCTTTCTAGGTATGGAGGCTTCTACCCTAAGCTTCTCCTCCCTAGCTTTGATGAGAGCATTAGTGATATGCTCCGTGAAGGAAAGATTAAGTGTGCTAGTGTGGGGGTCTCTAGACATCTTGTGAAGGAAACGAATAACTTCAGAAAGGGTGCAATTATCAAAATCAAGGTCACTACTATCAAGTAAAGTGGCAGTGGTGTCCTTTAGGCTCACTTGTTTGGTATCTTCTATAGTCATAGGAATTTCTTCTTCTACGGTTGAGGTCATAGCGTCACCATTAATAGGTCCTATGGGACTACGGGTGCATTGGGTGCTAAGAGTTTGGATATCCTAGACAACTTGGATAGTAGCAACAGTACGGTGTGTAGGATGGCTTTTAATTCTATCTTCTTCCTCCTTTTCTCTAGCCCATCTGTCTTTAATTTTAGCCATCATCCTAATGTTTTCATTAATTTGCATTTGGATGACATTCATAGGAGTGACCTTCCTCTCCTCAAGGGGAGAAGTTCTAATTTTAAGCAATTCTACTTCATGAGCTAAATTACCTACCTTCGACGAGAGGTTATCTAAATTGTCTAGATTTTCCTCTACACTCTTGTTGAAGGCTTTTTGGGTAGTGATAAAGTCTTTTAGCATACTCTCTAATTCAGAAGTGGAGTTTTTGGTGCTAGGATAAGTGTTGTTGTTCCCATAGTTGTTGGAGGGGAACGGTCTAGGATTGCTACCAAAATTACTCCTATAAGCATTGTTATTGAAGTTGTTTCTAGATATAAAGTTCACATCTACTTGATCTTGAGCAATCAAAGAATTTAAAGGAACATCACGAGGATCAATAGGAGATTGCTTGGTAAGTAGAGACATAATCAAGTCAACTTTTTCATTTAGGGAGGAGATCTCCTCGACAGAGTTTACCTTCCTACCTGTTGCAGCTCTTTCGGTGTGCCATTGGGAGTAGTTGGTTATCATCTCATCGAGAAGTTTTGTGGCAGCACCAAGTGTAGTTGACATAAAGGTTCCTCCCGCAGCCGAATCTAGCAAGTTCTACGAGGTAAAGTTCAAGCCTGCATAAAAAGTTTGGATAACCATCCAAGTATTCAAACCATGCGTAGGGCAATTCTTAACAAGAGATTTCATGCGTTCCCAAGCTTGTGCAACGTGTTCATTATCCACTTGTTTAAAATTCATAATAAAACTCCTCAATTGGATAATCTTAGCAGGGGGTAGTACTTCCCAATAAAAGCATCTTTGCACTTATCCCAAGAATCTATGCTATTCTTAGGCAAGGATGGAAACCAAATTTTAGCTTCATCCCTCAAGGAGAAAGGAAAAAGCTTAAGCTTAACAATATCACCATCTACTTATTTGTACTTTTGCATATCACAAAGCTCAATAAAATTATTTAAGTGCAAAGCAGCATCATCTCTAGCACCGGAGAATTGATCTTTCATAACAAGGTTCAGCAAAGCAGGTTTAATCTCATAAGAAGGTGCTGGAGTAGCAGGTGTAGCAATAGGAGTGCAGATAAAGTCACTGTTGTTGCGACTAGTGAAGTCACACAACTTGGTGTTCTCAGAGGAACCCATAGTAGAAGCAAGCAAGATAACTATTGTTTCGATATTTGATAAAGGACACTGAAGCAAAAACTGAAAGGTAAACAAACAAGACTAAAAAGCAAAGATAAAAGAAAGTGTGCAACTCCCCTATCTTGAAGAGTGGAGTCCCCGGCAACGGCGCCAGAAATTGCTTTTGATGGTACGATTTAACGCCCCCTCGTTGGTTACCCAAAGTGGAAGGTGAGATGTAGCGTAGCGTCAATTTCCCTTAGCGAAGATGCTAAGGTTTAGGATCGACCAGTAGAATTCCAACAGATATAAGAAGGTGGTGAAGTGAACAATGGCTCCGTTCACAACTCAAGGTTGCTTACTTCACCTGGACCTGCACACACATCAAATAACTTTGCTTCCCAACGAGTACAGAGGAGTTGTCAATTCCTCCGGCCTTGTTGTTTACAAAGGATAAAATGCACGGGATAATAATGATAGTGATAGCAACGGAAAATTAAATATTGAAAGTAAATTGATAGTGTAAATAGTGTTGGAAATATGGACCGGGGTCCTATGATGTTCACTAGTGATGTCTCTCTCCCAAAAGACGATAAAATAGCCATGCGAGGTAAACAAATTACAGCTGGGCAATTGACATGATTATGTGTGCAAACCAATGCTAATTATGCTATAAAGAAAGTAAGAGGCTCAAAAGAATGGGCGGTACGCCAAGACAAGTAGACCGGAGTCCATCTGCATCTACCTACTAATCATCCACATTGAGATATCTATCCAGAACATCTCGCTGGTATTAAGTTGCGAATCCCACCCAAAGTGTAAACTCAAAAAAACGGAGAATTGCATTAAAGAACTTTGCGTAAAGTAAACAATCCTTGCACCCGCAAGTACAAGCATCGTTGTTTTCCCCCTTGTGGCAAAAACACATCCCCTAGACTCATGTTTCTGTCACTCAAGCTAGTCATCGGGGAGCATGAACCCACAATCATGCATAATGCTCCCTCTTGGAGTCACTACCTACTACTTGGCGAAAGCAATAAACTACATCGGAGAACATGCAAGAATTACTCAAGAACATAAATATAAAAGAGGAGAATCAATTATATTACTGAAACACAATCTGAACATAATCTCATAATCCATCGGATCCCAGCAAACTCAGCATAGCAACAGCAAAAAGGTCATGTAGGGCAGCTCACGAGGTCTAATCCATGAAAAACAAAGAGGGGAGGAGAACATCACATAGCTACTGATCATATACCCATGGTACAAGGTGGAATACTCACGGTTCATCTGGGAAGCATCCATGGTGGTGGAGAAGCTCCCGGAGGTGGTTCCTCCCTCCGGCAGGGTGCCGGGAAGAGGTCTTCTGCTACTCCCGATCTTGGAAGCGCGGCGGCGGCGGAACAGAGGAGAGATCGCGAAAAAGGGTTCTCGTAGCTTCTTCTATGCTGATTTTTTATTGGATATTTCCCGAATTTTTGGAGGAATTTTTATATGGGGGAAACCTGGAATAGAAAAACAGCAGAAAACAGGAACTGGCACTGGGGTGCACTGAGTTAATAGGTTAGTCCAAATATGATCAAAAGTGCATGGAAGTTCATCAATGTCATAGCAATATCACACAAAAGACGCATGGAGCAAGCAGAAATTATAGATACGTTTTGGACGTATCACCAACTCGTAAAAGATAATAGCAACAAACAAAACGTCCTTCAGGCTTTGTTAATGAGAAATCAGAAAACTCTTGTAGTGATAAGCAAAGGAGATTAATGGGATGTGATTGTCCCTCCTTTGGATTCGTTCTTCAAAATTTGTCCAGTTTGAGAAGTATTGTGCTAAATTCTAGCATTCATTGACGAATTATGTGATGGCTTCTCGCCCCTCGTTGGATACCCCAGGTGGAAGGTTAAGAAGTGTATCAAGTTTCCCCTAACTTTAGAGGCTAGGGTTTATGTCTCCCGTAGGTCTCCAAGTTCTGCAAGAAGGTGGTCAAACGAGTAAAGCGTCGTCTGAATAGATATTGCTGCCTTAACCTAACCTCCACACAAAAGCAAAAAAAAATTCTCCCAATGAGTTTAGAGAGGTTTTCAATCTCTCTGGTCTTGTTGTTTACAAAGGATCAAACACACGATGGAAATAGTGGTGGTGATTGCAATGGAAAAGAAATAAAAAGTAATAAATGATGGAGGTGTAAACAATTGTGGAAATATGGAACAGGGTCCCATGATGTTCACTAGAGATGTCTCTCTCCAAAAAGACAATAAAACAACTATGTTGGGTGAACAAATTACAGCTAGGAAATTGACAGAATTATAAATGCACCGCAATGCTAACCATGCTACAAGAAAGTTAGAGGCTCAATCGTATGGGTAGTACGCCAAGACAAGTAGACCGTTTATTCATCAGCAAGTACTCACAAATCATCCAACTTGAGATATCTATCCAGAACGTCTCGCTGGTATTAAGTTGCGAGCCCCACCCAAAGTGTAAACTCAAAGAAACAGACAACTGCATTAACAAGGGCTAAGAATTGAAGCACAAGATTGGAGAGAAGATATCACATAGCTACTGGTCATGGACCCATGGTTCAAGGGCGACTACTCACGGCACATCCGGGAAGCGCTCATGGTGGTGGAGCAGCTCCCGGAGATCGATCCTCCCTCCGGCAGGGTGCCGGGACAAGGTCTTTTGGCGATCTCGATCTTGGGATCGCAGCGGCGGTGGAACAATGGTGAAATTCGCGATACAGAGTGCCTCCCGACGGTTGATGAAACGGAGGCTAAATATAGGCCAAAGGGGGTATGAGGGGAGGTCCCACCCCTCGGGTCAGCCTCCTTCCGGCATCCGAAAGCTTCTGAATTGCTGATTTTTCTATATATTTCTTGGAATTTTCCGAGCACTTTAATAATTTGTATTTTAACTGCAATGCACGGACAACAACAGACAGAAACTGGCACTGGGACACTGAGTTAGTAGGTTAGTCCAAATATGATGAAAAAGGTATGAAAGTGTAGAAAAACACATAGCAATATCACCCATATAAGCATGGAACAAGCAAAAATTATAGATACGTTTGGGACGTATGAACATCCAAAGATTAATTCCTGCTCATCCTCGAGCAGGTAAGTGATAATAGAGATAATTTCTATGCTGACATCACTACAAGAAATATGCTAATACACGACGCTATATTTTCGTCGCTACATCGTCACGTTTTTTAATTCATGACGATCTTACGACGAAAAACCAAGCGTCGAAAACGAGGCGTCAAAAACTGAAAGCAACGACGTTTTGGTCGAAATCGTCATAACTTTCACGACAATTTCTCGATCGTCGTAACCTTTACGACGATCCTAAATCGTCGTTGGCAATCTAACCCAATCCTACGTGGCAGTCCTACATGGCAAAATTGCGACGAAATCAAAACATCGTGGCTGAAATCAGCCCAAACCATTTCAATTGATCACATGGGCTGGTTTTGAATTCTTGGGCTTTTCTTATTGGGCTTATTTTGGGGCCTTAGCCTATTTACAGCCCTTCTGGGTATATTTTTTTTGAATTTTCTTGATTATTATAATTTGGGCCCTCGCCTTGTAATGCCCAAATGCATTTGGGCCAGTTCAGTTTTGTCCTTTTTCATTTTTGAATTCAGCAACTTTTTCTTTTCTTTTATGTTGTTGATGGATATAAATAACAGCTTATACACAACTGAAACCCACAAACATAAATCGGAAGCGTCTCTAAATGACAACCCACACCATAAAGTTTAAAGCCCATTCTAAGATCTGGTAATATATAAGTGATAATATAGTCAAAACCTGAAGCACAACCAAAATCTCACAATATGGCCATAATCTGCTACCAAATATGTAGCACAATCTGCTATCAAAATTAGTTAAATTACACAATCAAGTGCACAAAATCTGCTACAACCCATTGATGATATTATATTGCAACCCAAAGTTCCCAACAAGCTCTTGAGACGCGGCAACCGTAGCAGCAATGCCTTGCTGCTGGCCAACATCCTCACCAATGGCAACGTCAGAAGCAACAGCCCATGGCACACTGAACAGTACCTACACGACCAAAAAAATTGAAATCAACTAGTACAAAAATTTGTATTAAAACAGATGAGCAGCAGGCAAGAGCTAGATAAATGGAAAAATAAGTAGAGTTAAGTTTATCATGAATTGAGAGGAGATAATTTAGATCCATTATGAACATCTGCTGCTTGTACAACCAAGCAGCTGGAGCACTTGATCAGTAATAAACATATTGTTGCCTGTTAGGACGGCAACACTTTGAGCAGTGTGAATGGGTGATTAATGTATACTTGCACAATTCAAACAAACATACTGTTGCCTGTTAAGATGGCAACACTTTGAGCAGTATGAATGGGTGATGGTTGTATACTTGCACAATTAAAACAAACATACTAGATGGTGCTTGAAATAAATTGGCAATGCAACAAATACAGAAAAAGTACTCAGATTCAACATAATATAAGATCATAGAATGCCTTGCCATCAGTGCATAACCAGCATGAGAAAAGAACAAAACGCCACAGAAAAATACACCGACAACAACATAGATGCAATCATCATACAACATATATGCAAAATTGAACCACCATCAGATACTTTACCATTCTAAAACCACCGCAAGTAATCGATAAAATTGTTGACATATTCAACTTGCCAAAGAACTCCAATGATGATTAATGCTGGCCATTGTTTCCGTTCATTTATGCTTCCTTCTACAGGATGACAACAAGCCACTCTTCCAGTTGTGAAGCAACAAACACAACTTTTCAGCAATCAAGCAGAAAAAATAACAAATCAAGTTTTGGGAATGAACGATATGATAACCTACATCCTCAGCTCGGTCTCCAAATTGCTTCTGCACCGCACCAGATAGTGCATCAGGAGAACGAAAGTATTTAGTTTGATCATCATCGGACAATTCTCAACTTCAGATCAATGAGAAAGTGTTTCATAATTATTTAAATATGACATAAAGTACAAGAAGAAAACATGGCATATACAAAACACTTTTGAAGGTTCTCAAAAATGCAATGGCTCAGATCTTGTATAACAGGTTTTTCAGTCATGAATTTTCAGAAGCAAACTAGCACGTTTGCTCAAAGTGTTTATCATCACAGCCATGGTCAAACAAGAACACATAAATCTACAAGAATGGATCGTATTAAGAAATTCAACCATGTTTTTCCTTGTACTGCATTAACTAATCAGATGTGTGGTTAAGATTCAAATCACAACCATAAATCACTAGGAATGCATAAAAGAGATATGCATTAATACAGCAGGACACCAAAATTGTGCAGAAAATATAACTTGATAAATTGGTTTGATGCTGACAGGTGGCATCAGATAATAAGCTGAGTTTTGTAAACATATGAAAGATTCAGTGTTTAGCACACAATATTTCTAATCAATTTGCCTCCCGGGTTTGATAAATTTGTACAAGGAAAAAAGAAAGACACATATAGTGCTTCATGCAAGGCATCAAATAATAAGTAGAGATTATTAGTCCACACATGGAATTTTCCGTTGAGTGTAGGATATCTGATCATCACTTGACAACAGGAAAAGTGAAATGCTTTTATGTTTTAAAACAATAACTTACAATAAAATCTCAGTTAGACCAGTTGACTGAAAATTTATCAAGTGAGTAACGACCTATAAAATGCACTACAAAATATATTATTTCCTATAACATATTTGATATTTATAGTACATAATCGACAGCTTCTCCATCAAGCCATCTACTCTGATGATATAAAGAATAAAATCAATGCATTGATATGATTATACATGATAGGGCGAACATTGGAAAGGAAATTATTGTAAAAGAAGATAAACTATGGAAATGATAAAATAGATTGGAATGAGTTGTTTCATGATCTGATTATACATGATAGGGCGAACATACATGTCAATAGCTAAACAGACAAGAAAAAAACTACCAACTAACAACTTAAAGATGCAAGCCACTATAAGCAGGGACATATGACATTGATAGGAGGAAGAATTGACAGATCAAGGAAATTTTATCACCTACAGCAGCAGCGGGCAACAGACAAAGTTGAGGAAGGTCGGTAGCAGGAGCAGCTCGGGGACGTGGTCGGGGCAAACAGCCAGCCAGCAGCAGCAGGACCGTTGCGTCCACGGCCTGCCTACCATCGGGCACCCTCGCAAAGACACGACAGGAGGTGGCAGAGCAGCTCAATAAAAGAAATAGAGTATGATTAACTCACAGTACTACAAAAAAGTAAATAGGTAATTTTACACCATGAAAACAATAATTCCAAGAGTTGCTTTTACATGATTATCTATATCTATACTGGTTACTAATTTATTCTACAAGGAACCACCATATTTCTGCAGAAAAAAACATGTACGCAAACAAATAACGAGCTAGTTTATCTTATCCCAGAATAAAAACCTCACTCAAATGAGAGCAAGCAATCGAACAATCATTCAAAAGCTATGTATAACAATCTTACGGTGTGCATCTGCTCCCTTATCCACAAGCCAAAAAAATGTAAAATTGTTGGATTGCCGCGATGTCAAGCCCCTTCAGCTTGACCACCAACACCAGTAGCTAGGTCTTCTTGTAACAATCCAGTTCCATGTTTTCTCCTTCTCAAGTTTGTACTCAAGACGCTACAAAAAATCACAAACAAGTATCTATTCAGATTACAAATATCAAGCCATGGTGGTTATCTTAAAACTACTTACTTTCTGTTCAGTGAACTGACTAACTAAATTTAGAAGACCTGATTCTCACAGAAAAAATGAGTTATCTTATATGTACTAAACAAACTGAAAAACTTATACAAGTTTGTTATAGAAAGATTGAGTTATCGGTCAAGGTTTATCTATACAGTTAAATCTATAGGGCTAAATATTGCTTTTAGTATCTCGTACACTGGAGGACAATTTGAAAACAACAATAGGTGTGCACATTATGTTCTGCAGAAGCAACAGAAACCACAACGGGCCATGGCTCATACACACACACATGGAGACCAAGGACTCACCAGAAGAAATGTCGGCAGGAGAAACACCCTTTATGTAAGGAGGCATACATCTACAATCGAGAAAAGCAACTCATCAAATTAAAAATCTCAAAAAATGTCACTGTGGGATGGGTTTGGGTTTATATGCGCATATCAAAGAAATAAATAGCATTTTGAAGGATATGGTTGTTTATAACATAAAGTGCTCTGAAAAAAATCAACATGTTGTTCACCTAGTGTTATGATTGGAAAAAAATCACAAGTTGCTTCAACAAAGTAAAATGTGGCCTACCATTTCACAGTACAAAAAATAGTCTACACTAAGTATAATACGAATCTAATAAAGATTGACATAAGAATTCATGAGCCAAGATGTCTACTGTTCATGAGAGAAACAACAACATTATCAGGGATATTTATCGGCGAGTGCAGTAGCACGGGCTGAGGTAGACGGATCTGGCCGCTCGGTGTGTTCCGATTAATTCCAGCGAACAAGCAAAAGGGGCTGGCGGCGGATCTGGCTACGGACGGGTTGGGGAGGGAGGGGCGGGCGATGGGAAAGGAGGCAGCCGAAATATTGTTTGGGTTAGGGTTTGGGAGGTTGCCCGCGTGGTGAGGGGAACTCCATCGAAAATTTCGGGTGTGAGGGAGGGAAAGTGAGAGCATGGGAGGAAACTTATTATAATGGATACAAAATAAGTAAATATGAACAATGAATTAACAGGAATATAATTTCCTCCGCTTCGAATTATAAGATGTTTTAGTAAATGTAATTCATTTTTACTCACCATTTTCTGCACTTTTTGATTTTACCCTCGGTCGGAATGGAAATCGACTGTGAGGGGAGGGGAATGGCAAAGGGGGATCAGGACGACTCTAGGCGCGCGGATATGGGCGAGGGGAGCATTTGCGTGGCCTAGAAGCAGGAGGTGGCGCCCGGCCACGGCATGCCCTCCACGACATCGTCCTCTTGGCGCCAGAAAGAAGACGACCTTGCCCTTTTGCGCTGGGCCTTCCAGGCTGGGCCAAGTGGGCTAGAGGTAAGTGAGGTGAGTTCTTCCTCTCCTTTCTTCTCTTTTAATTCATTTTCGTTTAATTTGTTTTGTTTTGTTTATATAAGAAAACATTTTCATAAAACCCTGATAAAATTATTGGGATATTAAATGACCCTTATGAAGTCATTACCCATGTTTCAGGATTTTTGGAATTACGATTATTTGAATCCAACTCAAATTGATTAGTATTTACTTTTGAAGCTTATTTTAGAGGTTTTGAAAATTCCATCAGCATGAGATGGGACCCACAACAAATGAAATGTGATCGTAACCATTTATAGAGATTTTCAAAAAAAATCAGAAGATTTTTGGAAAAATATTTTGTCTGGCCTTTTATTTAATTTAATTTTGAGGCTTTTCCAAATTCCCCGTTTCTTAATCAAATGAATTTAAACATGATGCATTATTTCCAGTAATAAAACCACATAACAAAACTAGGGTTGTGGCAATTAATTACACAATAAATAAATTATTTAGGGAATTTTTAATTAAAGCTAAGTTTTAGAGGTGATCATTATGGGCTATTTTTTATGAAGAACTTATCAAATAATTATTTGCAAAGTATAACAACCCATTTTACAGAAATATTAGATCACATTTTATGTACAATTGACTAGATAGTTGCATGTAAAATGTTTTTCATACACCTCTCATAAAAAATACAAAAATTCACCAATTCAGGATGGAACTAGGTCAAATTTAAACTATAGGTGCTAGATAGTTTGTTCTTTATTGTTCTCAAAAATAATTTCTAGGAAAACATGTAGCTATTTCATCATAAATCCACCATAAGTTTGTCAAGAATAAACACCTAGCAATGTGTAACAGCCCAGTTTTTGCAAAAAATAAAAAAATTTGTTTTCAGTGTGAATTGATTGATTGCCTGATTTGTTTGCGGTGTTTGCATCCGCGATTTATCGATCGGCGATTATTTTTTTCCCCTCTTATCTCGTACCGGACGGAGACCGACCCTTGCCACCTTGACACTCGACCTTTGCGACACCGGGTTTCACCCGATCACCGTCGCGAAAACCGCATGAGACCAGCCGCAGCCAACGGAACGAAAAACCCCGTTTAATAATTAAACGGGATATTTTTATAGCGCGCCGGAAAGTGTTTTCGGAACGGTTCCAGCGCGAGGTGAACGCCTCCGGCTCGACTCGCTGATCGCGCAGTTCGAAGTTTTAGCCGAATCGGAGGTACTACGGACCCTCGGCGGTCAGAAACGCGAGCACCGCGCGCGCGAGATAAAAACCGGGGATGTTTTTGCAAACTGCCGGCCACCGAGGCTATATAAAGACCACCACACTCCCACCCACCTAGGGTTTCCCTAGGCAGCCACCAGCCCCAGATCTGGTCCCAAATACCCCAATTTTCGCGGCAAACCCTAACCCCCAGATCTGGATCCAGACCAGTTTCTTTTGCAGTCGTCCGATCGCGAGATCGGAGGGCCAGAAACGTGCCACGTCAGCCCAGCCTGCTCTCCTCTCTCCCTCCACCCCGAGCGCCTCCATGCCCGTGGAGTCACGCGCGCCGCCGGGCCCGAGGCCGCCGCCGGCGAGCCGCAGCAGCCAGCCGCGCCCCTCTCCTCCCCTTCTTCCCTCTCTTCCCTATCTCTCTTCTCCTCTCCCGCTGACCCCCTCTTCCCCGTGCAGAGTGCCGCCGCGGAGCTCCGCCGCGCCATGGACAGGAGGTCCTCGCGCCGCCCGGCTTCGAGCTCGCCCGCCGTCCGCGTCCAAGCAGCCGCCGCCTCCTCCGGCGACCACGGCCGGGCCGCCTCTCCCCCGTGCCGTTCCTCGCCTACCCCGCCGCCCTCGCCGCCGGTGGCCGGCGCGCCACCGGTCCGCCGCCGCCAGTGCCCTGCTCGGGATCGAGCACGGGGCCACCCGCTCGGCCGCCCGCTCCAACCGCTGCAGGGCCGGCTGCCCCAGCGGCCCACCGCGCCAGATCCGAGCCCAGGCCAGGCGCCAGATCCCCAGCGGCCAGATTGGCCGTGGCCCAGTGGGTGAGGCTCCATTTTTTTTCCGTTGAAGCCTGCGAATTTTGCTAAGTCTGATAGAAATTGCTGCTGATTCAATTGTGCACTGTAATTTCCCGTTAAACGGTAGCTCGGATGAACGTGCGCCCAAAAGACGAATTGCTTAGAATTGCGTGTACTTTAATTCATCTTTTTGAGCATTTTCATTTGAGCGCATATTGATTGTGTAATTGTGTGCTGAACAGGGCATCAGGCCGTTAATTGCATTTATTTCCTGTTAATGTGCTGCTGTTGCTGAAACTGTTATTTTGTTGCAACTTCGGTCGACGATTGCTTCGCAACCGTTTATCGGAATTGAGTGATTCCAGTTGCATTTTGTTAAGCATCATGTCTACTTTCATCCTATGTATTGCTATGTCATGTTGCTGCACTTTTACATATAGATTTACCCCTGTTTTTACAGCATGTGTGCATAATTTGTCTTGCTTATATCTTTTTAACCGTAACTCCATTCGGAGTGTTCTTTTATGTAACTTGATTAGTTTTTCGTGTACTTTGTGTTTATGCTATTGTTTGCTGTTGTTAACCAACCTAAAATATGGTTTAGGGCAGAACAGTACCAAATCTTTTAATCATCGTGCGACACTTAGTGTTATGCCATGTTTAGGTTGTGCCTCACTTAAATTGACTAGCATAGATAGTTTACTTTGTGCTACACCTCTTGCCATGTTTGTGTGCTATGCCATGCTTGCTTGAGTTGCCATGTTAATAACCGTTGTTTGATCACCTATAGCTAAACAACTTGAACCACCGTAAATGTGCGGTATCGTCGTGTGTGACGAGTACTCCACTTAAATCGTTAGTAACCGTTCTCGACAATAGATCCGTATCGCGTTGCCGTGCCTTGTGTTGCCTCTTTGATCTTGTATTGCTCCGTAGTAATAGTGGTGCACCGTTGATTGCTTTCCAGTGTCTACCGTCTTGTGTGCTTCCGCGGGTACCTCTCGGAGACGATGCGAGCTTGCGATCAACTACACCTTCGGAACCCGACTTACCAACAGGCAAGGACTATACATTACTTATGATCCATTCTATTTCAACCAGCGGTTTGCATGCTAGTCTAGGTTAGGTTCGATGTTTGATCCTACCACATGTTTACAGCCTCTTTTAAACCGATACAGCCATGTCCCCTCCTAGCAAACCTTGTACTGCTATGTTACTTTTGCTCGTTGCTCAGCCCCTGCTTAGTATGCATGCTTAGGATGCTACGATGTTACCCTGTTACTCTTTGGGTTGGGATATCACCTGATTATTATATTGTTGCTGATGATATGATTATTATTATAATGTTGACTATATTCGACGAAGGATGGAAGGTCTAGGCTATCCCGCCCCGACGCTTTGTTCCATTCGAGTCACTTAGGATCCGAGTTCCGGGTATTGGTTTTAAGACTGAGCGTGCCTAACCGCGTGTGGGATTTTATGGGGTCCCCTTTTCTTACCTATCTAGCTTCAAACATTTCTAGAGGTGGCCCAAGCTGATTTACCATTTGAAAACATGCATATATATCTTGTCGGGTCGCTCCTAGCAGATATCTTTTAAAACAACCCGGACCAGCGGAGACATGGTTTCCCTATTGGTCCACCTTTGACCGGCGAGGGCCCGGTCTCATAAGAGAACTAACCGGTAACCCAAACCCTGTTGAGACGGAAGAGTCCGATCCGAGAGCGTGGCTAGCTTTTGGATTGGGTGTCGACTCCCCGGGGGCCACCCGGATTTGTTCGTTGTTAGCTAGAGGGACTTGTCGTTTCGGATCTCTTGGAACTCAATCATAAAATGGTTGCCTGTGATGGGTAGAAACTGAGAGTGATGGACGTGCGTGCGGAGCCTCGTAATGGGCAGTTGGTACACCCCTGCAGGGTTAAATCTTTTCGAGAAGCCGTGTCCACGGTTATGGATGACTTGAGACCTACTCCTTGTTCATAGACAACAACAACTGAGATAATCTTAATATAACTTGATCAACGTGTGTGTGCCTTGATTGCTTCTTCTTCGTCGGGATGCGAAGAGGAGGACAAGCATAGGATAGGTGTTATGTTTGCGTATGTAGGTGGATAGCAAGACTTGTTGGAGGCGATTCCTCATCGAATGCTTGGCTTCTTATCTTACTCTCTAGATCGTTAGCCACTTCATAAATGCTAGTGCGGCAGCAACCTCACCACTTACCCCTTCCTTACCGTAAACTACTAGTTGTCCTAGAATGACGAGTGATGAAGTCCTTGCTGGGTGAGATGACCACTATAGTTGGATGTTGAGTACCTCTGTACTCATGATACTACCCCCAAACTCTTTTCAGGGTTCTGATCGACAACAGGTATGGTGATCGACGTTTCACGTGGAGACTCGACGACGACTAGTTAGGCGGATCCCGGCGGAGGGCCTGGACCCGTGTGGTTATGGGATCGATGCTTTTCTCTTTGCCACTAGGTATTTGTTTGTAGTCTGTACTCAGACATGTATCTTCCGCTGTTGTATTGTATTAAGGCAGTTGTATGCCGATTGTATGAGATGTTGTATCCTTGTATCTGTAATGTTGTGATATCATGTTGGAAATCCGGGGCATATGGCTTTGTCATATGTCGCGGTGGGACCGATATGTGCTTCGTCCCCGGATCTGGGTGGAAACACCTAGATCTGGAACAGTACCGCATATCGGGCCTTACACAATGAACGCCCCATAGATGAATGAGGTGGGATCGAATGGCCCCCGCGAGTGACATGTAAGCATAGTTAGAATATGTTACGGCGTTATTATTATCATTGTAAATGTTATGACGATCTAAAAAATTCGTAATCGACTAAAAATAATATCGTAAGTAGTGTGGATCAGTTTACGACGATTTCATCTTATCCAATTATGACCTTCTTGACTCGCATCGTCGTAATTTTATAGGGATTTGACCCCCCCCCTTAGGCAGTTTACGACCGTCTCGTATGAAATCGTCATAGATTTATGACGAATTCATCCACGACCACTTAGAGAACGTCAGGTATGAGCATATTTCTTGTAGAGCATGCTACCAACACATATGAACTTCTTGGCAAAACAAGTAATATATGCAATTAAAGTCAAGACAATAACAAGCAAGAGTCTATATCTAGTATTGAAAATAGCAAAGTAAGAACGTAAAGGTGCGAGAGCTCTCGCTGTGCGTGACACGAATGTCTCTAAATGGTTCTTGCGTGCAAGAAGTGGGAGATGGGTTTAGAGCATAAAAATACTATATAATTTAATTGAGAACTGAATCTACTAAAACTTCACACTTGGTCTCCTTCGGAATCTTATTTTGAATCGTCCCCAGACCACTAGTCAGGCACAAATCAAAAAGATCCTCTCCCTTTTGACTTTGAGCGCTCATGCAATGAATGAGCGCAAGCAAGATTTGTTGGCACTTAGGATGGCAAAGATAATAATTATAGGGAGGGAAGACAAAAAAGGTGTGAAAGGCTCACATCAATGAGGATAATCATAGGCGAGAGAAAGCCAAATGATAGATATGATCTGAGGAGTAGGGATTTCCATGCAACTGATGCACATATGAGCTATGGAAAGCTCTACTAATGGGGGTGCATCCAACTTGCTTGCTCACGAAGGCCTAGAGCTCATTTGAGGAGGCTCATCCTTGGAATATGCAAGCCAAGTTCTATAGTGTAAGGATCCCCACATAGTTATGCATGAATGATATGAAAATCTCTATGGAGTACAAATATTACTTTGGAGTACGAGTGTGGATCTTTCAAAGGGAATAATAGTGTTGCCCCCTTATCTCTTTTTTTCTTTTTTTCCTTTTTCAATTTTTTTGTATTTTTGTGGCCTCACTAGCTCTTTCTATTTATCTCTCATTTTTCCTCTTTGGGATCTTTTAATTTGTCCTCTTTTGGGATCTTTTATTTTGTCCTCTTTGGGATATTTTCCTCACTTTAAGGGCAACAGTCTATATTTTACAAGAGTATAGAAGATCTTACACTCAAGAAGTACTCAACATATAGAAATTGAAAACTATCATGATGTATGCAAATGTATGCCTCTACCAGTGTAGCAGGATATGCAATGATACTAGAGCGTCATGTATAAATTATAAGGGCAAGGCCCAACTAGCATTCGTCTCTACGATCGAGCAAAATCATGTATGACATGAAGATCAAGTCATGAGATCATGGATGTTGCATGAAAATGTATCTCGGAAAGGCTATGGAAATGCCTTGATAGATAGGTATGCTGACTGTTTTGACGAAGGATATAATGAGGTTTATGATGACAGAGCGTATGATGCCAAGGGTTTTTATGCACCGGCAAAATTTGCACCAACTCTCAAGATGAGAAAGGGAAATGCACGGTACCAAAGAGGCTAGAAAAAATGGATGGTGGAAGTGCCAACAATCGAATACTCGTATTAGTCAAAGGAACTCATGCATTTATTATCGGTGACTCTCTATCTAATCAGGAGGTTCACAAAGATACAAGTACCCCGAGGAGGAGTGTATGGGGGTTTGATTATCCTTGCACATCCTCGACCCATGGTACGTGAAGGTACTCTATATATTCCAACCCCTCAAGAGGTTAGCGATCCATCTAGTAGCTAGAGTTCTCAAATAATTTTGTTTATAGTTTTCTAAAATAAACACAGATTGCCCAAAATACGATACCTATCACTAATAGGCTAATTCTCTTTACACCAAAAGTCCAAACATTACTCGAAAGAATACCTCTAAACTATTGCAAGTTACTACTCTACTTATAATAGCAACCTCAATTACCTACTCATGTCAAGACACACAACTTAGTGTAGCAGACCAACTCTCTTAAACAAGATAAGCATGATAACTTAAGAGAGTTCCAAAAGCAACAACCTAAATAAAAGCTCTTATAAATATAAGCATTAAAACTAAGAGCTAAACATGATAGCAACTATAAAAAGATCAGGAAGACACATCAAACATAAGCATGAAACCTCTGTTGAGTTCTAGGGTGGAGTGGAGCGTGTTTCTCTCCCAAACAATGTAGCTTAGGGTCCAACGTGTTATGCACAACAAGCAAAACTAAATAAACTAAAAAGTAATGAGGGAGACGCTCCAAGCATAGCACATAACAATGAAGTGATAAAAGTATAGCATGGAGAAGAACGAACTGATGATTGTTGATGGAGAAGGGGATGTACGGGGGCATACCCAAGCTTAGACGCTTGAGTCACGTTGGATATTTCTTGGGGGTGCATGGGGGCATCTCCAAGTTTGAGCTTTTGACACTCCCGGATCTTCTTTCATCATCTTCCTTCGCACACTTGAAAACTCCCTTCATATGAAACTCATCATAAGCTGATTAGAGTGGTTAGTACCCATAAATAAAATACTTTTCCTCTATTGGAAATAAATATTTTCATGAAGGGCTACTATTTCTTATGATTGCTAAGAAGTTTTCGCAAAGAAAAAAGAAAGCTTAAGGTTTCCAAACGGAGAAGAAGCAAAACGTGGCAGAATCTATGAAAAACAGACCAGCAGGTAGTAAATAATATTTTTAGGGGCACTTCTGCAACTCAAATCAAAAAACTCAAAACAGATCGCCGAAAGTCAATTGTATAGAGCATCCTGTCAAAACAATTCAGGTAAAGAAGATGATCTGGTGATTTTAGGGAATTTTTGCAATGGAGCAAAAGTTTTTGTTTTCTGGACAGCATGTCATAAATTTTGATTTTTCTTGGAATTGGAGGGCTAAAACTTGGCACAAAGCTTAAAAATAAATATACAATGATATTGCTACAGTAGTAACAAGCATCAAGACCACTAAAACTAAAAGTAAAAACATTTTGGGTTGCCTCCCAATAATGGCTTTCTTTTATGTCTTTTAGCTAGGCATGATGCAAGAAGATCAAGTTTTATCAACTTCAAATGAATAGCTTGCCCGTGTAACGGACTCAAACGAAAACTTAATCTTCTTTCGAGGGAAGTGTTCCATGCCCTTTTTGAGGGGTAATTGGAGTCGAATAGTCCCTTATCTCATATCAATGATAGCACCAACGCTGAGGAGAAAAGGACGTACCAAAATAATTGGACATGAGGGATCACACCCAATGTCCATGACGAGAAAATCAACGGGAACATAATTATCATTGACAACTATAAGAACATATCAATCTTCCCTAAAGGTTTCTTTACGAAATAATCAACAAGACGAACAGCAGAAGAACAAAGATCAAAAGTTTTCAATGCAAGCATATCATACATTCTTTTGGATAAAACGGAGGCACTAGCTCCAACATCACATAAAGCAAAGAAACAAAAATTATTCATTTTGATTTTGACCATAGGATCCCAACCATCTTCAAGTTTTCTAGGAATAGAAACCTCTAATTTAAGCCACTCCTCCCTAGCTTTGATAAGAGCATTGGTAATATGCTCGGTGAAGGCAATGTTAAGTGAACTAGTGTGGGGGTCTTTGGCCATTCTTTGCAAAAAAAGTGATCACTTCAGAAAGACTACAATTATCGAAATCAAGTTCACTACCATTAATTAAAGTTGTGGTGATGTCATCTAAGCTCATCTTTTTGGTAGTCTCTAGGATCATGGGACCTTCTTGTCCTTAAGTTGAGGCATTAGCATCACCATTGATAGGTCCATTAGGTGGACTAGGGATGTGTTGGGTGCTAAATGTTTTGATATCCTCAACAACTTGTATAGTAGCAATAGTAGTGTGTGTAGGAAGGCTCTTAATTCTATCTTCATCTTCTTTATCTCTAGCCCATCTATCCTTAACTTTGGCTAGAATTCTAATATTGTCATTAATTTGCCCTTGAATAGCATTCATGGGTGTAGTTTTTCTCTTCACCAGGGGAGAAGTTCTAATTTTGAGCATCTATACATAATGAGCTATGTTGTCTACCTTCAAAGAGAGACTATCTAGTTTTTCTAATTTCTCTTCTACACTCTAATAGAGGCGGGGTGTCCCGATATTTTGATGAGATGATAACTACGATTTGGTGGAGTCGACTTTGACGATCCGACTACGGACGCGCGACAACGTCGCGCCTTAGCAATTGCTAAACCAATCTCCTGGAGGTTACTGACGATGCCGGAAGCACGATCAGCCTGACCACGAAGGTCTATTCCTGCAAGCAATCGAATAACGAGCAAGAATATGATAAAAGCAATCTGAATATTGCGAATATAGATGAAGAGCTTATAAAGGTGGGATTCCGAAAGAGGTCTTGATCTGGTCGTTGGACACAAACCGAGTACACGAAGATGTAGTGATTTAGCTAAGCAGTCTTTTAACTAAAAGAAATCCAAGCCTAAAGGGTCTCCTACGGGGTGTATATATAGGGGAAAAGAGAGGGAATTTCGTCCTCCCTTCGCAAGGTGGGACTATAGTCCCTCTTTAGTCAATTTCCCTACAATACGGGCTCTAGAACTTCCTATTAACCACTATTTCTAAATTTACATGGGCCTAGCCCAAAAGTAAGGTGGCGCGGCACCAATAACAAGCTATGGACGAAATTTATTAAATGCCATGTTGTATATTTTGTCCATCTTCTTTTATGTCATCATGGTGGCTTGAAAGTGCGGAAATCTCCAGCAAGAACTCCATTCTTGTTCCCTTCGCGCGCGCCTTCATCTCCATGCTTGATCAGGCTCCAATACTCATCCTTCTTGTCCATGCTAGGTCCTTCATTTCTCAGCAACCGAAATATATCTACGTTAAACATCATATTCACATGAACATTAGAAACATTACCAAGAAATGAAAGTACCTGATTATTTAATTGATGTGCACGATCTCTAGTAATTGGTCCAGTAGGTATATTAGTAGGGGTTGTGGGTGTAACTATGGTAGCCATGTCCTCATCATCCTCCCTTTCTTGAAAACAAAGCCGTCCTCGGCGTTGCTTAATCCGAAACGTGGCTATCAAAAGAGACAAGGTGTACATGTTATATATATATATATGTCATCCATTTTTACTTCCCTAAGTTTTTGGACATGTAACACATGTATATATGACTAACATTAATACGTCGTAAAAAATAAAGATATGTGATCATCACAATACGTAAATGAAATGAAAGTAGTGAAACTCAGTTCGCATATATAAATGAAGCTCTTATTCATATCTAAAGATTTACAATGCTCATCATTAGACCATTCCAACACCGGTGAATAAAAGTTAATGTTTTTTGAAGGACATGCTACAACAGGCTTAACTAAGTAGTCATGCAAAAAGTCATTCGATGCAGAATCATCACCAAGAATAGAGGTCATATAAAAATTATTAAGCATTGGCAGTTTCATAATAGTAACATGATTATCCAGAATAGATGGTGTGCTCAAATCAATAGGTAACTCAACACATGATTTATTCAACTCTACTATGCATGCATCATCCTCATGTGAAGTTATGTCATCAATACCTTTGTTGTTACCTTGTTGCAACGACTCAGATGATGTAGGTACGGATGATGGCAAGGTCATAGACGCTAGATGCAATATCACGCTCACAATAGGAGGCATGGTCGTCGTAGAAGGTGCAATAGCGAAGGAGACAATCGGTGGTGGTGAGCATGGTCTGGAATAGTAGCCGTCATAGTCGTCGTAGTCTCCCAAAGCATACTCATGTATCTGTCTCTCAAAAGTACAAGCATGAACATACATACCAATAATGCAACGAGGAATATAATGAAATCGTGCGCAAATTTCATCGTTCAAACCATTAAAAAAACTATTCTTCTTATCATCCGCAGATTCTTGTATGTCACACTAATGCATATAAGATTTAAACTCTTGATAGTAAGCATGAACAATGTTACTCCCTTGTTTAAATTGATCCAATTTGCGAAGCAATTCACGACGATAATAAGGAGGAACAAATTTATGTCTCATTATAGCTTTTAGATCTTTCCAAATTGTGGGTTTATTACCAATGTTTTTCTTAATATACACACTCCACCAAATGGAAGCAAATCCAGTAAATGCGCAAGTGGTAGCTCGTACTCTCTCAAGTTCAGAAATATTATTACTCGCAAAAATTTGTTCTACTTCAAGCTCCCAATCAAGATAAACAACATGATTAAATCTACCCTCAAAATACGGAAAATAAATAACATGTCCATATGCTTGCTTGTGTCTGCGCATCTCTCGTGGTGTTGAACATGTGTCCATCGGCCAAGAACTTGTAACTCTGAAACCTGCCATAGTTAGTAGAAGCAAGAAACAAAATTTTTCCTACTACTAGGATGTTGTGGTAAAGCGCTCACAGTAAAGTAAATATCAGAGTCTTACAAGTTCTTACCATGCAGCAGGTAGTGATCAGCAACCGGCGGTGTCTAACTCCAAAGATTGTGTAAAGCGATTGCCAGATGAACGCATGTATACATGGTGTAGAAATATGTGAAGTTGGGTTGGCTTTATATATGTGGAAAAAATGATACAAAAACGTTAATGAATGCAAGATGAAAATTTGCTCAAAGTGGTCGAGTACTGATCCTAGGTGTGAGGCCCGATATGCGGTACTGTTCCAGATCTAGATGTTTCCATCTAGATCCGGGGACGAAGCACATATCGGTCCCACCGCGACATATGACACTGCCATATGTCACGGATTTCCAACATGATATCACAACATTACAGCTACATGGATACAACATCTCATACAATCGGACAATTTCCTTAATACAATACATCAGCGGAAGGTATATGTCTGAGTACAGACTACAATCAAATGCCTAGTGTCAAAGGTAAAAAAACATCGATCCCCATAACCACACGGGTTTAGGCTCTCCGCCGGGCTCCACCTAATAGTTGTCGTCGAGTCTCCACGAAGGCGTCCAGAAGAAGGATCGTCGAGCTCCTCTAAAGTCCAAGATCGTTTGCATAACGTCCGTAAAAGAGAGAAGAAGGGGTGAGCTATATCAACAAGTCAGATAACTAACTTCTCACGGTAAGATGGGGGTAGTGGTGAGGTTGCAGCCGCACTAGCAATATATGAGTGGCTAACGTTCTATTCAGAGTAAGATGAGAAGCCAAGCATCCGATGAGGAATCGCCTCCAACAAGTCTTGCTATGAGCTACTTATGCAAACATAACAACTATCCTATCCTTGTCCTCCCCTTCATCACCCGATGAAGAAGAAGCAGTCAAGGCACACACACGTTGATCAAGTTATAGTTATGATTCGGTCGATGTTATCTATGAACAAGACATAGGTCCCAAGTCGTCCATAACTCTGGACATGACTTCTCGAAAATATTTAACCCTTTAGGGGTGTACCAACTTCCCATTATAGGCGTTGCATGTACGCCCGGTTTCCACTTGGATGTGTGAAACGCCTCAAACTCCGGTACGTTAGAGTCCCTCTAACTAAGAACGCTCAATTCCGGGTGGCCCCCGGTGAGTCGACATCCAACTCAAAAGCCGGCCTCGCTCTCGAATCGGTGTCTACCGTATGACTCAGGTTTGGATTGCCAGTTAATTCTCACATGAGGCCAGGTCCTCAGCCGGCCAGGTTGGACCAACAGGGAAACCATGTCCCCACTGACCCGGTATGTTTTAAAGAAAAAGTCTGCTAGGAGCGACCGACAGACACATGCATGGTTTGAAAATGGTAAATGTGACACCCTGGATTTTTGGAACTTCCTTTTCCAAAAACTTTTGTTATTTACTTCAAGATTTGCTATTTGATTTGATTTTGAGCAACTCTTTGGACTTGAAACTTGAGCATATTTTCTTTCCTTGCTCAAGTAGCCAATGATTCTCTAAACCCTTTCCAATGATCATCCCTTGATAAATCCCATCCAAGCCACATTTTTATTCAATCTATATATTCCTTTTACAATAAAGGAATATTCCCCTTTATTTGAGGATTGTGAAGCAACCCCTATTTATATTGCTCCATAAATCCCAAAATAATTCCCACATAGCCTTTATGCCATTTCTAGCCAAAATCTACAAAAGCATTGCATGGCCCAAGTAGATTTTCCTCTGGGGAAATTCATTTGTCTCTGGGGGCAGAATAGCACTTTGTGAAGGAAGTGTCATTTATTCTTATCCATTGTTGGTGAAACTTTTTGTGCATACTCTTGTGAACATATCATGAGGCTATGCCAAGTTTCAGCCTTAGGGGACAAGCCAAACTCCATACCAAAATTTCCAAAGTTGGTATACATTAAGAGGGCATTGTGAAGCAAGTGCATGATAGGGGAACCCATTTTCCTTGAAACTTTTTCCAAATCATCCCACACCCAAATGACCCTCCTAAACCAAGTTCTAGCCAAATCCACCCACCCATGTGAGGGGATCATCAAGATCAAGTTTTTGGCCAGCCAAGTACCTTGTGAAGCAAGTACTAGCTAGAAGCTTCCCCTAACCCTAAAATTTTGCACACATATGCACACCACCAAATGACCCCTCTCCACCCAATTTCAGTCCATCCCTCAAGTCATGGAGATGCCAGCTTCAACACAAGTTTCTGGTCCATTTGGGAACTTACAAAGGAAGTTGCTGCAAACCACATCCAAATGGGCTCAAACTCCACAGTATGCTAGTCCTTCCAAGCACAAAGCCATGAGACAACCTCACACCCTCCCCCTGTTCACCTTTTGACCTCTACTTCTTCCCCAAGCTTGCTGCTGCAAACTTTGAAGCCAAGCCAGGACCAACACAGTGCTACCCTTGACCATCTAGTGGCACAACAGTGATCAGCAGTGAAAGGAGCACCTCCTAGACACACTTGGCCACAAAGAAATCTCCTTTCATGCACCAGTGCCGTGGTGGCCACGCCCATGGCGTGTCACTGGAGCGCTCTGGCCGTGCCCCGAGGCCACCCGACGCGTGCACCACGCGCTACAGTGCGCCCTTGGCCTCTTCCCTGTGTCCATCCGTGCCGCAAGGCTTTGCCACACGCACGCGCTCACTTTCCCCTATGTGCCTCGTCGGTAGCTCACCGCCAGTGGGAACCTAACGGCCACAGTGGCCCTCGACCTGTCCCCATCACCATTGGACTCTCCCCTCGGCTCCATTTGCCACTACTCGCCTGTGTCGCCCCCAGAGCCTCCCTGAACCACCTCGAACGCAACCGAGCTGCCAGCACGTCGCCCCGCCATGGAAGCTTCTGCTCGGCGGCGTCCGAGCTCGGAATCCCGTGCCCCCAGTAAAAGGAGGTCTCCCCCACTCGTTCTCACCACCAGCCACCTCCACGACCTCCCAATTGACCGCCTACACTTGGAATCGAATCCGGCGAGCCTTTCTTCTCCAACTCCAGTCGTGAGCTCCGCCGCTAGTTACAGTTGAATTTCGGCCGCACCGGTGACCCCTAGCTGAAGTAGCACCACCATCCCACTCCCCTTGGCCCCCTGCACCTTCCCCACTTGACCCCTTCCCGATTGGCTGCTGAAATCGACGAGGGGCGCAACCCCGACGAGCCTCGCCGCCTGCAGTTGACGGAGAGGAAGCTATCCTCGTCGTCCGGCCACCGATCGAGGAGCCACTAGTACGGGCCCGTGCGATGTCGTGCCCCCGATCAATCTAAGCCCTCTCCACCCGCCTTCGTGCCCTCTCGCCGGAGAGATCGCCGCCGGTGAGCTCCCCTTCCTCGGCCCTCTCTTTTCTCTCTCCCACCCGACAGCCATGGCCCACCTGTCATTGACCCAGCCCCAGCCCGAAGGGGTACTTAAGTGGAAACGTATTCCAAAAATACGCCTTCGACGTCACCCCCTCGGATGATTTTCCAGAAATGATTTAAAATCATTTTAAAATCATATTTTGACCAAACTTTGACCTGCTATATCTTTTAAACCACAAGTCCAATGAAGTTGATTCTTTTTTGCATTATTTTTCTATTGATACCCTCTTAAATTTGGCATGGTTTTTATGCCATCTCTCTCTGTTCATATTTTTGGTTCCAAAGAATACCTGTATGTGACCTTTTGCTTTTTAAATTTAAAAATATAATTCCATGAGTTTATTTGTGTGGAAGACTAGGAGCTTCTTCACACCTTATTGGTGAAAGGCAAGCCCCAAACCCCTTTGCACCTTTGTAAAGCTTTGACGTGGTTTTGCAACATGTCGTAGCATTTCGGATGATATAATGATCTTTCTTGATATTCTTGAGTCAATTTAATCATGCTATTGCCTTGTTATACTTGTTTGCATCCTACCCCTAGTATGCTCATGATCTTGCTAGGTTGCATGTGATCATTTTGATATGCTAAGTTAATCATATAGTTATGCTGTGATTATGATGTGCCTATAACCGTACCTTGGATTGTTCTGCGTGCCTTGCTATGATTTAGACTATAGAGTTTCATGTTGCACCTGATCTTCATGAGTATGCATTAGAGTATATGCTTTGTGCCAACTTGGTCAGGTGCCACCGAACCGAACTTATCAGTGCAACCACACTCGTCTGTATGGGAAGGCCTTGGCTCGGTCTATCGATGTGCTCTCTTATGCGTATCCCCAAAGAGGGGACACTATGCGCGCGCGGTTACCCTGGCCCGGTAAGTGGCGATAGATTTGAAAGCCAGTTTGATTATATTTGGATCCAGTCCCCGTTTGGGACAGTTGTACCCTGTTTGGGACAACGTTATTTTCCATGCAATGGCCGGTGTCTGGAGGACACGGGGATACCCAAGACGGGATGTCGGGTGGTACGGTAAGGGAGGCATGCGGTAGAATGGTCTCGTTGGAGTAGTCCTAGTCCACTCCTATGGTACGAGTTCAGAGGTTCCCGTGGGACAAGTTCCAAGGTACTGGATGGACGAAGAGCTCCATAGCGTGGGTAAAGTGCACAACCTTTGCAGAGTGTTAAGAATCTATTCGAATAGCCGAGTCCACGGTATTGGACAAAGTTTGTACTAGGTCACACCATGGGTCAACGTGAATCCGGTTTGATGTTTGTGCTAAGTGGATGGTCGTGCGACGACCCGTTTGGTCATGCGATGGCCCGTGAAAGTTGTTGGTCATGCGATGACCCGTTTGGTCATGCGATGACCGGATTGGTTGGGTGGTAACATAAGGACACCTAACCCGTTGAAGGGTCGTGCGACGACCCGTGCAAGTTAAGTGGTCATGAGATGACCCGGTGCTTGAGTCCGTAATGACTCCGAGGTAAGCCGTATGATCATGCGATGATCATACAGGGTCCATGTGACCTTAAACGATAATTGTTCATGCATTAGTCATAATCTTGGTAATATGCTAGATTCATCATGTTAGCATTGCTTGAACCGCTATGCCATGTTATTGTTTTGCCTTGGTGCTTTGGATGTTGTGAGCTTGAAAGTACTTTCAATGTACTGACCTGGCGTGTCATGCCAGGCTTGGAGGCAATGCTGTGAATGCATAGGACCACGTTCCCTGAGTTTGCGAGCTAGGAGGTGTCCCATTCAGTGTCCCTGTGGATTGGAGTTCAACACCGTCGGCGTTGTTCCGCTGCTAAGTATTATTCAGCTGCTGTAGAGTTATCCTGCTGCTTGGTGTAGATCTGTGACTAGCATTAGGAGCAAGATGTTCGCTGCCTCGCTCCACTAGCAATGTAATAGACCCTTGTACCCATTTCATCGGTAATAAAAGTGGTTCAGTTCTATATCAAGCAGTGCCGTGTTCCAGAAGACATGATCTCTAGGCTGGAGCACGGGGTGTTCTGGTATTCTGAGCCGGGCTGCCACTACTAGAGAAATAGCTATACATGGAAACCTTATTAGTGGCGCATATATTAAGACATGCACCACCATCTGTTAGGGGTGGCGCACTTGTAAATAATGCGCCACCCATAAGCCCTTAGGGGTGGCGCATTATTTTCCAGTGCGCCACCCCTAAGAGTGGGCCACCCTGGATGAGCTTATATGTGGCGTGTTCGGAGAAATGTGCCACCCCTAAGAAACTTATAGGTGGCACATTTTGGAAATGCTCCACCCCTAAGCTCTTAGGGGTGGCGAATATTGGGAATGCGCCAATATTCGCCACCCCTAAGAGCTTAGGGGTGGCGCATTTCCAAATGCGCCACCACGGAGATGTAATATGCTCCACTAAATACCTGGAGTTGCCCTTATCTACTCCACCCCACCTACCACCTCTAATTGACTACACACACTTCTCAAACTAGATCCACTCTTCTCACCCAAGATCTATTCGGTTTTCTCCTCCTCCGCACCTCATTTATTCCATTTATCCATCCATACTTGACATTAAATCTACTTTGTTTCATATTAAAGTAAGTGGAACTCCTCCCCAACTCGTTTCTTCCATTTATCACCCATATACTTGCCTTTATTAGCTTGGGGTTTGATGTATATGTGAATCTTGGGTTTGATGTATATGTGAATCTTGGGTTTGATGTATATGTGAAGTGTATATGTGAAGCTTGTGGTGGTTTGATGTATATGTGAAGTGTATATGTGAAGCTTGTGGTGGTTTGATGTATATGTGAAGTGTATATGTGAAACTTGTGGTGGTTTGATGTATATGTGAAGTGTATATGTGAAGCTTGTGGTGGTTTTGATGTATATGTGAAGTGTATATGTGAAGCTTGTGGTGGTTTGATGTATATGTGAAGTGTATATGTGAAGCTTATGGTGGTTTGATGTATGTGTGAAGCTTATGGTGGTTTGATGTATATGTGAATCTTGAGTTGCCAATGTTTTTTCCGAAATGTCGATTCATTTCCGTTTCGGAAAATTTCTGGCGCACTCTCCGCATGCTCTCATGCACTATTAGGGAAAGTCATGCCGGATTTTTCCGGCAACGACTGTGATATATAATTGTGTTGCTCTCTCTGTGCACGCAGGCGATCATGGTGCGCGAGATACTGAGCGATATCACTGTGGCTAGGTGGATGCAAAGTGTGACAAACGACATGCTACAGAATAATACTACGGATATAAGATGTCTGTGTCGGAGATGCAAACTGCAGTGCGTGACCGAGCCTGATTCTGGAATATTGAAAAGACACCTGAAGCGTAATGGTTTGATGGATGGCTACACACGGTGGATAAATGATGAAGCTGGTGAGGAGGAGGACGTGATGGTGGGGCGCCAGTAAATGAGGAAGGGAAACCAGACAACAACGGCGGGCGAGAAGACGAAGAGCATCCCGTATATGATCATGAAGAAGATGCCAAAGAAGATCATGTAGATCAAGATGCCGGACATGAAGATCAAGATGCCGGACATGAGGATTCAAGCTGGGTGCGGGACCCTCATGTTCAAGAGCTGCTTGTCAAAGAGGCGTTGAACGCAAGAGGTGCAACTAGAGAGAAACCCAAGATGGCGCAACTCGAGAAAGACGCGGTTACGAAGTTGTATGAAGGATGCAACGACGGGGATACCCGCTTGAATGTAAAACTTTGGGCTATGGAGATGAAGGCCAAACACAAATGCACTGACGAAAGCTTCGATGATAACATCGCATTCTCGCACGATCGTCTTCCGAAGGGCAACACGTGCCCAACTAATATCGCTGAGGCCAAGAGAGTCTTGTGCCCTATCGATCTTCCGCACGTTAAATACCACGTCTGCATAAATGATTGCATGATCTATGCGGGTGAGGACGAAGAGAAAATCACATGCTCGGTGTGCGGTGTTAGTCGATACAAGAGAGGGAAGAAAGTTCCTAGAAAATTAGTATGGTACTTTCCGATCACTCCTCGTCTGCAGAGGTATTTCATAGATACCGAGGAAGCAAATCTCATGACCTAGCTCGCAGATAGAAAGAAGCTAAAAGAGGATGACCCGAACCCGGATCCGGAAAAGGAGGACATGCTGAGGCACCCTTCACATGGTAGCCAATGGACTGCGTTGGACGTCAAATACCCAGATTTTGGGGAAGAACCAAGGAACCTCAGGACTGGTGTGAGCGTCGATGGAGTCAATCCGTTTGGCGGCCAGAGCAACACACACAGTACCTGGCCCGTGTTTGTATGCATATACAACCTTCCCCGCTGGAAGTGCATGAAGAAAAAGTACATAACAATGTGTCTTCTAGTTCAAGGGCCGAAACAACCAGGTATGGACCTCAATCTGTATCTCCATCTGTTGAATGAGGATCTAGAAAAGTTATACGTCTGTCGCTGCCGCAAAAGAATATTTCCCAATGAAATCCGTGGTGATCACGACGGTTCACGACTATCTCAGATACGGATATTTCTGAGGGCAGGTGGTCCAAGGATTTTGTGCATGCGTTAGGTGCATGGATCATACAACGTACCTCCAGCTAGTGAAAGATCCTGGATCTTCAAAAACCGTGTTCCAGGGGTCTCGGAGGTGGCTTCCCAAGAAACATGCGTGGCGAAAACAGGACATCTGTCCGATGTCAGTGAGGAGATCCGAGCACCCCCAGCTCGAAGGAGCAGCAAAGAAATCGACAACTTGTTGAAAACTTGGAAAGAGTGCAGTCGGGAGGATTACTCACAACTAAGACCCGGCGAGAAGATAAGCACCCAAAAGGAAGACTCGGCCAGAAGATACGTCCTGAAGACTAGAGTCGGCTGACATGAGTCACCTTCATGAGTCGGCTGACATGAGTCACCTCCATGAGTCGGCTGACATGAGTCACCTCCATGAGTCGGCCTGATGGGGACTCTCCTCTACATGAGTCGGCCAGACAGGGGACTCTCCTCTACAAGAGTCAGCCAGACAGGAGACTCTCCTCAACAGGAGTCCACTTAACTTGGAAGACTACAAGACTTAGAGTAGGACTCGGATTGATATCCGACTTGTAATACAAGATGAGACTGGTTTGTATCAGAATAGGACTCTACATGTAAGCCTCCCCCTTCCACCTATATAAGGAGGGGTAGGGCATGCATAGAGGCCAAGTTCTCCAGATACGAAAGTAGGCTTCCGCCAGAGTAGGCTTTCGCCAGAGTAGGCTTTCTCCAGAGTAGGCTTCCGCCAGAGTAGGCTTTCGCCAAAGTAGGCTTTCGCCTGAATACAATTCTAAGAGAGTCGGCGACATGCCATCGACTCCCCGTGAGCAAAGGAATAAGACCTAGCCACAAACAACATGTAGGGTCTTTACCGGACGATGTTTCCCGGGGCCCGAAGATGTATAAAATCGCGTTTCTCTTTCTCTGTGATGTTTCTCCTTCCTCATACACTCGTAGCAAAGGCCCCATAATCAAGTCCGACTCTACGGACATCTGCTGTGACTTTCCCACGACAGTTGGCGCCCATCGTGGGGCCTACGCACAAGGGTGTTGTCATCTTGGGGGAAGTACTCACAGGGATCGAGAAACTCCTCATCGGTCGGACGAAGAAGAACCGGCACGAACGAATCTAAATCAACAAATCGACGGTCCGCCGACTCTGGAAGGACTCAATCCGACTCGGGTGCATTGCAACCTCGGTTTCTTCAACATCTGCATCAAGATCTACATAAAGCTCATGGAGAAAACAAGAAAAAAATCCAAGCGTGCGACTCGAAACTCGACTTCAACATTGACCCTCACGCGCAGCCTGCAGGATAGGAACGTATGTGTTGTAGAGTCTACAAAATTCCGACTCTCCGAAGAGAAGAGTCTACAAAATTCTGACTCTCCGAAGAGAAGAGTCTACAAAATTATGACTCCCGAAGAGAAGAGTCTACAAAATTCCGACTCTCCAAAGATAAGAGTCTATAAAATTCCGACTCACCAAAGAGATGAGTCTACGGAAAAATTCTGACTCACTAAATTAGATGAGTCCATGTCCGACTCCTGTACTACAACGCGTTCTCTGATCTACGTGAGATCGCGAATTCGGCTCAACTTATCACCGGTCCGCACTTCGGACATTGGACAACTACCTTTTGAGCAAGTCATCAAGTGATATCTCTCCTACACCATTTCTCTACAAATTTATTCTATCAAGAATTTTATTATCTGTTTGCGCAATCTTGTGCACGCAGGTTCAGGACAAATATTATTTTCCGTGGCCACGCCGGTTTTCCTCGTTTCATGCCGGCTCACAATGCCACAGTCGACGTCAACATATACGTCGTCTTACAACATCGCGCTTAATAGACACATATGCGTCGGCTTACAACCGCTTGGCTCTCGCTATCGCCGGCTCGACATATTAGCCGGACTATCAACCTCTGACTCCAACGAAGATCAGCCACAACCTCACAACGGTTGCCTTCCATGGTTTTCTGGATTTTCTCTGCATCATCAGATCAATGCTTGTTTCTTAATCAAGCCAGACACATGGAGTCCCTAGCCGACTCCTCGAGTCAACTCAAGACTCGGGGGCTACGCCTCCTATAGGATCCATCGGAGATTGAGATATATTATGTTTCAACGACGGATTATAATTGACCATCACAAATTTTGGTCCATTGTTTTCGATGGTAAAATTCCGGCTAAGATTCCAGTCCATCGGGAAAATTCCGGCTCTTTCATTGAGTACCAGATCATCGGTAAAATCCCGGCCCAGATTCCGGTTTGATGGAAAAAAATCCGGCTCTTTCATTAAGTTCTGGATCATCAGAAAAATCCCGGCTCCCTTCTCGAGTTCCGGTTTATTGGAAAATCTCGGCTCCACAATGAGATTCTGGGTCATCGAAAATTCTGGCTCCTTTATGAATCCAGGATCATGACAAAACACCGGCTTTCGCCATAAATATATAAAGTCGACATTCGTCGCACCGGCTTTCACCATAAATATATAAAGTCGACATTCGTCGCACCGACTTTCGCCATAAAATATATAAGTCGACCTTCGTCGCACCAGCTCTCGCCGCACAAAATATAAGTCGACTTTCGTCGCATCGGCTTTCGCCATATAAAATACAAGTCGACTCTCGTCGCACCGGCTTTCGCCACACTAAGGTACGCCGACCTTGGTCATGCCAACTTCTCCATACATTGCATCTTATGCACTATGAATTTACTCTCTTCTCATCTTGCATCATACACTACATGTCATGATGCATTGCATCTTCTGCATTCTCATATCTCAGAGACCTGGGGGCTTGATCAACCCCTCTATTGGTACTGAGCATGTATATTGCTTATTCAGGGGAATCGGGGGGCTCGATGACATTCATCGACTCTTATCTGAGAACTCAGCATATATATGTAAAAATCCACATGTGTATGGCTTATTCAAGGATAGTAGGGGAGCTCGATGTCATCCATTGACTCTTATCCGAAGAAATCCCGGCATATACATGAACTAGCTAACCACGCCTTAATGTTGGCCTGTATAGCTCAAGCTCATACGACCTATGTGTAACCGACTTAAGTCTAAAAACCTTGGGGCTTACAGAAACGCCTATCGAGTTTGGGTTTAAGCACAGGGAACGCTAGTCATATGTGTCGGCTTACAGAGAGGTTTTGACTCCTGGATAACCCAATAATCTCTGTCAACGCGAGAAGATCAGGCATGTTCGATCCAGAGTCGACTTCTATATGAGCCTTTGCACTTTAATTTTTGCATACATCAGTATCATAGCATTTTTTTTCTTTTGCTACCATTTTTCCTGACAACCTTATAGCATACACGCTGACTTGAAAAAGAATATGGCTCGGCTGTAACCATGTCAAGATAGCTCAAATACTGGCTTTCTTCAAAGCGCTTTTAAAGCACTAGCTTTGTCAACGGAAACACAAACATATTTCAATAACAACATTAACCTATGTGACTCGGCATGACGCAAAGATGATCATACCGACTCATGGGGACTACAGCTCGAATTTCTCTGTGACTCGGCATGATGCAATGATGATCATACCGACTCATGGGAACTATACCTTGCAACTATCTATGCTGCGGCAAAACTTGTCGATTCAGACGTAAAAAAAGTGAACCCATCTCAGTCTAAACGCATTGGCCGACTCTACAAAATGTCGTCAAGTTTTTCTGAGAAAGAGGGAACGCAAACAAGAGTGGACCCGGCCTAGTTCAAACAATGTTTACCGTCTTTACTAAAAGACCGGTCAAAACTGATCTAAGCACAGGGACCGCCATCTACTACTCATAAAGTCGGCCTCCGAGAAGCTTCCCCTATGAAGTTAGCCGACTCCCAGAAGTACACTGGCTCAGATGAATATTATATTCTCTTATGACTTAGCTATAAATGTGGTAAGCCGGAACAATAACTGCTCTCTTCAAAAGCATATTCAATCCATATATCAGAGGATGAATTTTTCCAAAGAAACGACTATCAAAGTCAAAAACAAAGAAGGACCAAAGTCCAAACCAGGCTGACTTTTGGCATCCTGTCGGGACCTGGGGTTAGCGTATGCAAGTACAGTTAAGACATAGTCATATGGAGAGCCGAGAACCGCACCCACTTGTCTAAGCAGACAAGGCCAAGCACTGAACATTCTCGGAAAGCATCGTACGTGAGGGGCATCCCATCCAGGCCGGATGATCAACTGACATGGGTCCTCATCGTCCGCACACAAGTCAAATGATATGGGTGGTGAACTCCCATATTCAAAGACAAGTCGCCTCAACCATACTACCGACTATCTCAAAAATCTTACATAGACTTACTCCAGCCCGATCACTTAGTCGGGGTCTAGGGCGGGCTCGATCATACCACAAAGTGTGCACGAGACGGAGTCTCGAGCAATCACATCGCGATGCCCCAAGCTGCGCACATCTAAGGGCCACTTGGTGTATGAAAGACCGCCAGCCAGAACACAACTAAGGTCTTGAAAACCCATACAAAGACATGCATGTTATAAACATACACGCAGCACACATGCCTTGTATGAACAGCAGGTACCATTACAATTCTCTACAAAGTGTACAATTTTATTGATAACTCTTATAGAGTGCACACAGAGATCACATACATGTGATCCAACATTACATTACAAGCGGAAGCAAATTATGTCTGAGTACAGACAAGTTTAACAAATGGCTTAAGAATCCTTATTTAAACACAAAGCCCTCCACGAGGGAACCAGTCGTCTGACTGGGACTAGACTAGTTGGTCTTCAGTCGTCCAGCTCGATGAAGAATCCACCTTCGGGGTCAGTGGCATCATCTAAAACATAGATTAAGCAAACGTGAGTACAAAGTCGTACTCAGCAAGACTTACATAGGAGCTATACTACTCATGCATATGTATCAAGGTAAAGGGAGGTGGGGTTCACTTGCAGAAGTGCCAGCTTTGACTTGGCTAATCCTGAACTACGAGTACCAAACTTGAGGTAAGAAGCGTACACGAGTCCACTACTTTCTCCAATCAATACATCACTATGGTGCCTTCCTCGACTTCCCCACGAGAAAGCACGCCATAGCACTCACACTTATCTTGGTGTGTTTTAGAAGTATCCAGTTCAAGTTATCTAATAATCAAGCTAAGCTTTCCAAGCAGTCCATAACCGCGGACGTGGCTATTCGAGTAGTTTTGTTAATCTTGCAAGGGTGTACCGCTACACACACATGATCATCATTTACCGCCTTTGATCTCGACACCATTCAAGGGGTGCCAGCGAGGATGCTCACCACAACTGTTACCTCATAGCCGATCTAGTCCGAGAAAGCCGCCTACTTGGGTTGGTTACCACAATCGTGAACCCGGCCGGTTTACCGAAGTGGACCCAAGTGATGTGTGCGTGGTGCATAAGCCGGTCTCGGATGAGCCGTTCTCTCACTTAGCATCCAGGCCACAGACCTACCAGAACTCCAAACTATTGCGACATCAGGACATCGAAAGGGATGTGTTAGTAAGTTGAGAGGGGTCAGTGAGCCCAATGTGTGGTTGTACTCTTCATCTTGGATCACCACACAAGAACTCGTACTAGGGCGGTGTTCAACGAGACAACCCACCGTGTACTCCTACACAACCTCTCATCGTTCACCTTGTATTAGGGTCGATTCACCAACACTTTTCTACTATCATCAACATGATCATTCCCATCCCGACTCACATCATAGTAACAACATGGTATCATACTAAGCATGCAATAAGCGGTAACATTGCAGGGGCCACATGATATCAAACAACTCCTACATTTGCTAGGATTGTGGTTTGCTTACTACTGTGACAAAATGATAGGTCATGCAAAGGAATGGGTTCTTCTATGCGGTAGAAACGTAGCATGGTGATCATCCTAAACAATGCATAAGCGAGACATGAGAGGGAAGTGGGATTTTTATCGACATGATCAATGGGGGTTTGCTTGCCTTGCTGACGAGGTTCGGGTTCGGGGTCTTCAACGAAGGGGGTGACCTCGGGTTCCGGCTCCACGTCTATCAGCAACATGACAATCATAGGATCAACATAATGTACAATGCACAATCACATGAATAAGATTGAAAGGGTGATGTGCATGATACTGATGTGTTGAGCATTCCATTTAAATGGAGTATATTGCAAATTGAATTGCAAATTCAAACTCCACATTTGAATTCAAATTAACCAAGTTGCATGTGACATAGTTTGATCATTTTGAACCTTTTGGAAATGTGTATGATATGCCTCTGATGTGTGATTGAAATGTAGCATGTTGCTATGGTTGAAGTTGCAAAAATATTTGATTTGAATTTGATTTAATTTCATTTAATTCAAATAGCAAATGCTACTGATCACATTTTAAATTCAACTCAAACAGAGTTGAAAGTTGCAAATTTGGAAAGATAATTTTCTCTTGATCATTTTTCATATATTATTTGTCCAATTTGGAGTTAATATGAATTTTCTATGAATTTCCAAAGTTTGGGGTATTTTCTGGAATTTCTGGAATTCTTTTAATTCATTTTGATTTTCTGGAAATTCATAAAATGATTTATTGCGTCAGCTGACATGTGGGTCCAGGGTGTCAGTGACTGGGTTAATTTAACCTGTGGGTTAAATTAATCCAGTGGCTTAATTAAGCCACTGGGCCCACTGGTCAGTGACCCAGGGGGTCATTAGCCGAGTGCTTAAGGGCTAACCCACCGGCGGCTTGACGCCGGTGGCCTGGACACGGCGGCGCACTCGCCGGAATGGCCTAGGGGCCACGGGAGGGGAAACGGAGGGCACCTGCTTGCTCCTGGAGGTCTTCCGCGTCGTCTGGAAGTAACAGGGGGTCACGGGGAGGTCGGGAGCGACGACGGCGACGACTCCGGCGGAAACAGAGAACCGGCGAGGTCGTAGATGACGTTGTGGTGCATGGTTGGAGTTGATTCGGGGCTCGTTCGAACGCTAGCACGTGCAGGAGTCAAACGCGTGCACTGGGGGTTCACGACGAGCACTGGAGCGAGGAGGACGACGACCATGGCGGCGACGAGCTCCTGCGTCCATGGCGGATCCGGCTAGAGGAAGCAAACGAGGGGGAGAAGTGAGGGGTTCCGGCCGTGAGCTCACCCTGAATCTATCTGGAGTGGTGGCTTGCTCGGGGAGGCGCTGGAGCTGCCAGAATTTGAAGTCGATCCACGGCGGCCGACGATGAAGACGACGAAGCTAGCGAGCTCGTGGAGGCGTCCTGCTTCGATTCCTTTCGCAGGTCAATGAAGACGACGACGAGGAGCACGGTGGACTTGCTAGCTTGAGCTCTAGGGCACGGTGGCCACGCGGGGGCTCGACGGCGCTCCGGCGTTCTTCTCGGGCGACGATGAAACGGGCGAGAGAGGAGGGGAGGGAGCTCGTGGAGGGGGGGAATGGACTGCGGAGGCTGCGGGGAGTCTCCAGGTGCGAGAAGAAGCCACGGGGAGGCCTGGAAGCTCCTCGACGGCGACGTGTCGTCTCCGGCTATCTCGGTGGCATTCCACCGAGCAGCTTGGAGGCGCGGGAGGGGGAAGAAGACGCCCCTGCCCCTGTGGGCCGGCTGGGCTGGGGTGGGCTGACTTCGCCTGGGCGCCAGGTAAGGATTTCTGACTTCTTTTCTAATTTTCTTTTCTGACATTTGTTCTGTTTAGCTAAAATAAATAGCTAAACATTTTATTAAATGCTGAAAACTTTTATGTGGCCTCATAATAATATAGACTAGCCACTCATAAACTTTCAACATTTTTAAAATTCAAAAGATTTGAGTTTTAAATCAAATAGGGGTATTTCAATAATTCCAAGGCACTGTTTGATTATTTGAAAAATCTATGAGCATGGGATGGGTCCCACATCACTTGATATGTGATCACACTCATTTATAAGACTTTTCAAAAATCTAACATGAATTTTTGGAGAAGATTTTTATCTGGCCTTTTGAATTAATTCATCTGGGGGGGGTGTTGCTTCTCCCATTTGGATTTTGAAGTTGATTTCCTTTGAAATTTTGACATGATGCAAGGTTACTTGATCCTAGCACATTGCCTAACAGAGGGTTCTGACAATTCGCCCCCACTCAACAGAATCTCGTCCTGAGATTTAGAAGTCTGCGGTAGGAAGGTGGGGTACTCGGCACTGAGACGGTCTTCTCTTTCCCACGTAGCTTCTCTTTCAGAGTGGTGTGACCATTGCACTTTCAGAAACCTAATCTTCTGACGACGAGTGACACGCTCTGCGGAATCAAGAATACGAACGGGGTATTCTCGATAAGAAAGGTCATCTTGGAGATCAAGCGTTTCGTGGTCGACCTCGCGGATGGGGTCCTTGAAGCAACGCTTGAGTTGGGACACATGGAATACATCATGTACTCGGGAGAGGTGCGGAGGTAGTTCAAGTTGGTAGGCAACTTCTCCACGTTTAGCAATAATGCGGAAAGGTCCGATGTAACGTGGGGCCAACTTGCCTTTGATACCGAAACGTTGGGTTCCCTTCAGAGGAGTAACCCGAAGGTAAGCCTTCTCATCCAGATTGTAGCTCTCTTGCCTATGATGACGATCATAGTAGCTTTTCTGACGAGACTGGGCTGCTTTCAATTGATCACGAACAATGCGAACTTGCTCTTTTGCTTCCTTGTTCATGTCCGGTCCAAAGAATTGTCTTTCACCGGTTTCTGACTAGTTTAAAGGTGTTCGACATCGTCGTCCATATAGGAGTTCAAAAGGAGCCATGTCCAGACCAGATTGAAAACTATTGTTATAAGCAAATTCGGCAAATGGAAGAGACTTCTCCCAATTCTTTCCGAATGAGATAACACAAGCTCTGAGCATGTCTTCGAGAATTTGGTTAAACCTTTCGACTTGACCGCTAGACTGAGGATGGAAAGCCGTACTAAAGGAGAGATGAGTTCCCATAGCATTCTGAAAGCTTCCCCAAAATCTAGAGGTAAAAAGGCTACCGCGATCAGAATTGATTTCCAAAGGAACACCATGAAGGGATACAATTCTAGAGATGTACAAGTCCGCTAACTGGCTAGCAGTTATAGACTCGCGAACCGGAAGGAAGTGAGCAACTTTGGAAAGCCTATCTATGACAACGAAGATGGCATTGTTTCCTTTCTGGGTTTTTGGAAAGCCGGTGATGAAGTCCATACCGACTTTGTCCCATTTCCACTCGGGAATAGAAAAAGGTTGAAGTGTACCAGCAGGTCTTTGATGTTCTGCCTTAATGCGACGACAAACATCACATTCGGCAACAAATTGAGAAATGTCTCTCTTCATCCTAGTCCACCAAAATCTCTGGCGTAGATCTCGGTACATTTTTGTGCTACCGGGATGAATCGAGAGGGGTGTGATATGGGCTTCTTTGAGGATGAGTTGCCTTAGTTCCTTATTCTTAGGTACTACCAAACGATTTTCAAAGAATACCGTTCCTTTGCTATCTGTGGAGAAACATTTAGCAACTCCGCTAGCAATGTTCTCCTTGATTCGGCGAACACCTCGTGCACGCTTTTGGGCAACTATGATTTGATCCTCAAGAGTTGGTTTCGCCACCAAGGTAGAAAGATAGCCATGAGGAACAATTTCAAGGTTGAGCTTGCAAAAGTCCTCATGAAGAAGTGGTTGATACTGTTGTAACATGAGGTTGTTACAATACGACTTACGACTTAGTGCATCAGCCATGACATTGGCTTTGCCTGGGGTGTAAGAAATTACTACGTCGTAATCTTTTATCAACTCAATCCAGCGTCTTTGCCTGAGATTAAGATCTGGCTGGGTGAAAATATATTTGAGGCTTTGGTGGTCGGAATAAATCTCGCAACGGTTACCAAGGAGGTAATGTGGCCAAGTTGTTAGGGCATGAACTACGGCAGCGAGTTCAAGGTCATGGGTAGGATAGTTCTCTTCATGTGGCCGCAACTGGCGTGAAGCGTAAGCTACCACATGTCGATCTTGCAGAAGTATGCATCCTAACCCTTGCCGTGATGCATCACAATAGATCTCGAAATCCTTTTTGGTGTCTGGAGGTGCAAGTACGGGTGCAGAAGTCAATCTTCTTTTTAGCTCTTGAAAGCTTTCCTCGCACTTGGGAGTCCATAGGAATTTCTTATCTTTCTTGAGGAGTTCAGTTAGAGGCTTTACAACTTTAGAAAAGTTCTCGACGAAGCGACGGCAATAGCTGGCTAGGCCAAGAAAACTTCTAACTTGCTTAACCGATTCAGGTGGAGTCCAGTCAAGGACGGCCTGTACTCTCTCGGGATTCACAGCAATGCCTTTTGCAGAAATCACGTGGCCTAAGTAGGTCACTTCTGGTAGCCAAAATTCACACTTGGAGAATTTAGCATATAGGTGATGCTCTCTAAGTTTCATCAATACCAGCCTTAGGTGTTCGGCATGTTCTTCTTCGTTCTTCGAGTATATAAGGATGTCATCAAGGTAAACCACGACGAACTGGTCCAAATACTCCATGAAGATCGAATTCATCATGCGTGAGAAAGTGGCGGGGGCATTGGTTAAACCAAAGGACATGACGGTGTACTCGTAAAGACCATAACGAGTAGTAAAAGCCGTTTTGGGAATGTCCTCGTTTCGGATCTTGATTTGATGATAACCTAATCTCAAATCCATCTTGGAGAAGACAGAGGATCCTGCAAGTTGATCATAAAGATCATTGATCCTGGGCAATGGGTACTTGTTCTTGATCGTCGCTAAATTTAGCGGGCGATAGTCTACGCACATCCTTTCTGTTCCATCTTTCTTCGTGACGAACAGAACGGGGCAACCCCATGGCGATGAGCTAGGGCGGATGAAGCCTTTCTCCAACAAAGCTTCCAGTTGGGTTTTAAGCTCAGCTAACTCACGTGGGGCCATTTTGTAGGGGCGTCTAGAAATTGGTGCGGTTCCTGGGGCAAGATCCACTATCAACTCCACACATCTGTCGGGTGGCATTCCCGGCAGCTCTTCAGGAAAGACATCCGGGAAGTCACGAACCACCGGAATATCTTCAAGTTCGGGAAGGGGAAGTACATTCAAGGAATGCACTTGGGTTCTTGTTCTGGGTGAGGTATAGTTGACGGTTTGGCCTGAACGGTGGGTGAGTTTCACGGATTTGCCTTTGCAATCCAGGTAGGCATTCTGTCTTGATAGCCAATCCATGCCAAGGATGACATCAATGTCTGAAGACTTGAGGGCTATGAGTGAAGCAAGGAATACTAAACCCTCAATTGCAATTTGATTACCATGGCTCACTCTATTAGTTTGCCATCTTGACCCTGGAGTTTGAATAATCATTGGGGTGGACAAATCAACAAAGGGTAACTCATGTCGAAGTGCATAACTTTCCGACATGAATGAATGAGATGCTCCTGGGTCGAAAAGAACGGAAGTAGGAACATAATTGACTGGGAGCGTACCAAGAATGACGTCAGTGGTGTCGTCAGTCTCTTCGGCGGCAATCTGGTTCACACGTCCACGAGTGGCGGGAGGAGAGGGTTTGGCGGTGTTGACCTTCTGGGGTGGCTTGCCACGACCATTGTTGTTGTTGTTGCCTCCGGCACGGGGTGGAGCATTCTGGTGTTGGAGCTGGTTCTGGGGACACTCACGACAATAGTGGCCTGCCTGACCACACTTGTAACAGGCTCCGAAAACAGTTCGTGGAGCTGGGTTGTTTGGTGGAGCTAGGTGGAACTGGGTGGGTGGACGAGGCGCCACATAGGATGGCCTCGGTGGGTTGTTCTGGCGGAACATGCTGTTTGGGATCCAGATCTTGCGCTTCTGGGAGCTAGAACTGGATGAACCATCATCTCTGGGGTGTTTGCAGAAGTCGTTGGGGGTGTTCATGTCCTCTGCTTTGATGGCCTTGTTGACAAGGACCTGGAATGTGGCAAAGTCATGAAGATTGAGCTCACGACGAAGTCCAGTGTTAAGGCCACGACGGAACCTCTCTTGTTTCTTGGAGTCGGTGGAGACTTCTTCGGTAGCATAACGAGCCAGTCGGTTGAACTCACGACTAAACTCATCTACGGTCCTTCTGTCTTGAGTGAGGTTGCAGAACTCCTCACGCTTGCGGTCCATAAGACCCTTGGGAATGTGGTGCTCGCGGAAAGAAGTGCAGAATTCCTCCCAAGATGCAGGTGGTCCAACGGGACGCATATTCAGAAAGTTCTCCCACCAAGAACTAGCTGCACCTTCGAGGTGATAGGTGGCATAGCTGACCTTGTCACCAGTTGCAACACGGCCTGCTTGAAGCTTCCTCTCGATGCTGCGAAACCAGTCATCGGCGTCAAGGGGCTCGGTGGAGTAACTGAAAACCGGGGGATGAAGTCGGATGAAGTCGTTCAGGGACACCAACTCATTGCGCTGCTGAGTGGTGTTGCGTGCAATGACTTCCAGCAGGTGGTGAGAGTCACGACGGTTCCTCTCGACCTCCATCAGAACTTGTGCCATCGTGGGTGGGGGTGGAAGGTTGCCTTCCTCCTGGTCATTCCCACGACCTTGGTTACGACCAACCTGGCCACGGGTTCCTTGAGACATCCTGAAGGTGAAAAACCAAAGTCAAACAGAGTTGATTTGAAGAGTCTAAACAAGGTATTGAAGTACTGGACGGATTACAGAGCAAAGGAAGTAATCATCTTGACAACATGGTGATAGAGCATACAAGCCATATATTCACAAGCTGTCATACAAACCATACATCGTTTTAGTACAAGCACCAAGCTAATACAAACGTGATGAAGATGATACATCCTTCAGAGGCACTCTGACTTCCTATACATTATTTATCTAAGCCTCTGGAACTTAGACACCTTGTTTACAATATACTAAGATACTACTACATCATCACTAAGTAAGACCACAGGCGGTCTCACTCATCTCCATCTCCATAGTAGTCCTCATAAAAGTTACCCGCGTATCCCGGTAGTTGGAGGTGACCATCGGAAAACACGGAGGCTTGTGGACCCTGATATCCATTTGGGCAAGGATGGGGCCTAGGTCCAGTGTAGGGTGGAAGCAAAGGACCACGGGGTGGAAAAATGCCTCCAATCTCGGGCCAAGCAACTCGAGAAGGCATTTGAGTCCTCACTGGGTAGATCGCATCATGCTCAACTGATCCCACGCTCACAAAGGGTGCCAAGAGTGTCAGTGCTCGGTACAGACGAACACGAGTAGCGTGGAGCTCAAAACGGAGAGCGCGTGCATCACGATCTCTGTCACTAGCAAACCTAGCAGTCATCTGAAGTGCGGGATCCTCTGCAGAGTGATCTGAGTAGAGTCCGGTGTAATATCCCTCTTCTCCTGGAAGTGCAGCAGGGATATAGCGGAAAGAAGTCTCTCTCAGCAAAGTGTGCTCCTCTCTCAGCAGTGTCATACATGAGTATGCAGCATCCTGCACAGCCATGTTCTCGGTAACGCCAATGCCATGTCCAAAGTGGATAGGCTGAGTGACTCCAACGTGGTGCGGATAGATCCGGACAATGCAGTGGAACTGCGTCTGGTTGAAGTCGTGAAACTGCTCCTCGATGGTGTACTCAGGGTACCACCGATAACCCACATAGGACATCATCTCGATCAACGTGGCGGGATGGCCACGCACACCGAGGCACCTGGTCAAACGAACAATCTGCCGAGGGGGAAGATCTGCCATCTGAAACAGAAAGGAGTTTGCAAATGCATCAGATTATGAGATAAACCTGGAATGACTCGGACAGCATAACGGCTGTAATTGCAAGAAATAGACAATTTCTTACAACATAGAAACAACACTTACATACGATGTAACAAAACAGGGAGCATAATCACTCTAACAAACCGGTCACAACTTTCCTACGGCTACAAGGAAGCAAACAACGAGATGTTCTAATCAGACAGAGCAGAGCCTAGTCCTATCTTCTTTTAGAATAAGATGAGGGTGACTCAGAACTCAGAACGAAGGGGGTAAGGAGAAAAAAGAAGCCTTACGTTGTTCCCTTATATACCCAGAGTAACTATATAACTATAGCAAGCTAGACTCAACTTCGGCCAAGGCTACTAGTCCTACAGTCAGTCCTGCTCTGATACCAAGTCTGTCGGGACCCGGGGTTAGCGTATGCAAGTACAGTTAAGACATAGTCATATGGAGAGCCGAGAACCACACCCACTTGTCTAAGCAGACAAGGCCAAGCACTGAACATTCTCGGAAAGCATCGTACGTGAGGGGCATCCCATCCAGGCCGGATGATCAACTGAGATGGGTCCTCATCGTCCGCACACAAGTCAAATGATATGGGTGGTGAACTCCCATATTCAAAGACAAGTCGCCTCAACCATACTACCGACTATCTCAAAACTCTTACATAGACTTACTCCAGCCCGATCACTTAGTCGGGGTCTAGGGCGGGCTCGATCATACCACAAAGTGTGCACGAGACAGAGTCTCGAGCAATCGCATCGCGATGCCCCAAGCTGCGCACATCTAAGGGCCACTTGGTGTATGAAAGACCGCCAGCCAGAACACAACTAAGGTCTCAAAAACCCATACAAAGACATGCATGTTATAAACATACACGCAGCACACATGCCTTGTATGAACAGCAGGTACCATTGCAATTCTCTACAAAGTGTACAATTTTATTGATAACTCTTACAGAGTGCACACAGAGATCACATACATGTGATCCAACATTACATTACAAGCGGAAGCAAATTATGTCTGAGTACAGACAAGTTTAACAAATGGCTTAAGAAGCCTTATTTAAACACAAAGCCCTCCACGAGGGAACCAGTCGTCTGACTGGGACTAGACTAGTTGGTCTTCAGTCGTCCAGCTCGATGACGAAGCCACCTTCGGGGTCAGTTGCATCATCTAAAACATAGATTAAGCAAACGTGAGTACAAAGTCGTACTCAGTAAGACTTACATAGGAGCTATACTACTCATGCATATGTATCAAGGTAAAGGGAGGTGGGGTTCACTTGCAGAAGTGCCAGCTTTGACTTGACTAATCCTGAACTACGAGTACCAGACTTGAGGTAAGAAGCGTACACGAGTCCACTACTTTCTCCAATCAATACACCACTATGGTGCCTTCCTCGACTTCCCCACGAGAAAGCACGCCATAGCACTCCCACTTGTCTTGGTGTGTTTTAGAAGTATCCAGTTCAAGTTATCTAATAATCAAGCTAAGCTTTCCAAGCAGTCCATAACCGCGGACGCGGCTATTCGAATAGTTTTGTTAACCTTGCAAGGGTGTACCGCTACACACACATGATCATCATTTACCGCCTTTGATCTTGACACCATTCAAGGGGTGCCAGCGAGGATGCTCACCACAACTGTTACCTCATAGCCGATCTAGTCCGAGAAAGCCGCCTACTTGGGTTGGTTACCACAATCGTGAACCCGGCCGGTTTACCGAAGTGGACCCAAGTGATGTGTGCGTGGTGCATAAGCCGGTCTCGGATGAGCCGTTCTCTCACTTAGCATCCAGGCCACAGACCTACCAGAACTCCGAACTATTGCGACATCTGGACATCGAAAGGGATGAGTTAGTAAGTTGAGAGGGGTCAGTGAGCCCGATGTGTGGTTGTACTCTTCATCTTGGATCACCACACAAGAACTCGTACTAGGGCGTTGTTCAACGAGACAACCCACCGTGTACTCCTACACAGCCTCTCATCGTTCACCTTGTATTAGGGTCGATTCACCAACACTTTTCTACTATCATCAACATGATCATTCCCATCCCGACTCACATCACAGTAACAACATGGTATCATACTAAGCATGCAATAAGCGATAACATTGAAGGGGCCACATGATATCAAACAACTCCTACATTTGCTAGGATTGTGGTTTGCTTACTACTGTGACAAAATGATAGGTCATGCAAAGGAATGGGTTCTTCTATGCGGTAGAAACGAAGCATGGTGATCATCCTAAACAATGCATAAGCGAGACATGAGAGGGAAGTGGGATTTTTATCGACATGATCAATGGGGGTTTGCTTGCCTTGCTGACGAGGTTCGGGTTTGGGGTCTTCAACGAAGGGGGTGACCTCGGGTTCCGGCTCCACGTCTATCAGCAACATGACAATCATAGGATCAACATAATGTACAATGCACAATCACATGAATAAGATTGAAAGGGTGATGTTCATGATACTGATGTGTTGAGCATTCCATTTAAATGGAGTATATTGCAAATTGAATTGCAAATTCAAACTCCACATTTGAATTCAAATTAACCAAGTTGCATGTGACATAGTTTGATCATTTTGAACCTTTTGGAAATGTGTATGATATGCCTCTGATGTGTGATTGAAATGTAGCATGTTGCTATGGTTCAAGTTGCAAAAATATTTGATTTGAATTTGATTTAATTTCATTTAATTCAAATAGCAAATGCTAATGATCACATTTTAAATTCAACTCAAACAGAGTTGAAAGTTGCATATTTGGAAAGATAATTTTCTCCTGGTCATTTGTCATATATTATTTGTCCAATTTGGAGTTAATATGAATTTTCTATGAATTTCCAAAGTTTGGGGTATTTCTGGAATTTCTGGAATTCTTTTAATTCATTTTGATTTTCTGGAAATTCATAAAATGATTTATTGCGTCAGCTGACATGTGGGTCCAGGGTGTCAGTGACTGGGTTAATTTAACCCGTGGGTTAAATTAATCCAGTGGCTTAATTAAGCCACTGGGCCCACTGGTCAGTGACCCAGGGGGTCATTAGCCGAGTGCTTAAGGGCTAACCCACCGGTGGCTTGACGCCGGTGGCCTGGCCACGGCGGCGCACTTGCCGGAATGGCCTAGGGGCCATGGGAGGGGAAACGGAGGGCACCGGCTTGCTCCTGGAGGTCTTCCGCGTCGTCTGGAAATAACAGGGGGTCACGGGGAGGTCGGGAGCGACGACGGCGACGACTCCGGCGGAAACAGAGAACCGGCGAGGTCGTAGATGACGTTGTGGTGCACGGTTGGAGTTGATTCGGGGCTTGTTCGAACGCTAGCACGTGCAGGAGTCAAACGCGTGCACTGGGGGTTCACGACGAGCACTGGAGCGAGGAGGACGACGACCATGGCGGCGACGAGCTCCTGCGTCCATGGCGGATCCAGCTAGAGGAAGCAAACGAGGGGGAGAAGTGAGGAGTTCCGGCCGTGAGCTCACCCTGAATCTATCTGGAGTGGTGGCTTGCTCGGGGAGGCGCTGGAGCTGCCGGAATTTGAAGTCGATCCACGACGGCCGGCGATGAAGACGACGAAGCTAGCGAGCTCGTGGAGGCGTCCTGCTTCGATTCCTTTCGCAGGTCGATGAAGACGACGACGAGGAGCACGGTGGACTTGCTGGCTTGAGCTCTAGGGCACGGTGGCCACGCGGGGGCTCGACGGCGCTCCGGCGTTCTTCTCGGGCGACGACGAAACGGGCAAGAGAGGAGGGGAGGGAGCTCGTGGAGGGGGGGAATGGACTGCGGAGGCCGCGGGGAGTCTCCAGGTGCGAGAAGAAGCCACGGGGAGGCCTGGAAGCTCCTCGACGGCGACGTGTCGTCTCCGGCTAGCTCGGTGGCATTCCACCGAGCAGCTTGGAGGCGCGGGAGGGGGAAGAAGACGCCCCTGCCCCTGTGGGCCGGCTGGGCTGGGGTGGGCTGACTTCGCCTGGGCGCCAGGTAAGGATTTCTGACTTCTTTTCTAATTTTCTTTTCTGACATTTGTTCTGTTTAGCTAAAATAAATAGCTAAACATTTTATTAAATGCTGAAAACTTTTATGTGGCCTCATAATAATATAGACTAGCCACTCATAAACTTTCAACATTTTTAAAATTCAAAAGATTTGAATTTTAAATCAAATAGGGGTATTTCAATAATTCCAAGGCACTGTTTGATTATTTGAAAAATCTATGAGAATGGGATGGGTCCCACATCACTTGATATGTGATCACACTCATTTATAAGACTTTTCAAAAATCTAACATGAATTTTTGGAGAAGATTTTTATCTGGCCTTTTGAATTAATTCATCTGGGGGGGTGTTCCTTCTCCCATTTGGATTTTGAAGTTGATTTCCTTTGAAATTTTGACATGATGCAAGGTTACTTGATCCTAGCACATTACCTAACAGAGGGTTCTGACACATCCAAAGGCCAAAAGGAAAATTCAAGATAGAATATCACAAGGTATCTGACCACACGTTGGCCACAATGCACGGAACATGTTTTCCAAACCCAGCACCTGGGGGCTACAATATTTGAGGATATCCACCAAGTCACCAGAAGCGTCGGTTTTTTTCCAAACACCCCTACTTTATCGAGGGAGCTTGTCAAGACATAACAGTTGGCACAAATTATTTTGGGTTGCTGAAGGAAACATATTCCAGTACTCGAAGGGCCACTTTATTTGGAAGCTGGGAATATAACCCAACATATCATATTTACTGGCTTCAACCAACAAGCAGCCGCCAGTTTTATCAGCAAACAAGTATTTGCTGACTTCTACAAAATTTATCGGCTTTGGCATATGATCGCCAACTTTGGTAGACAAGTATCTGCCGACTTCATGAAATAAAAGTTCATGCAAGCAAGACAACCCGACACTTGGGGGCTGCACAAATTGAAAGATTTGTCATCAAGAAATTCTAAGTCCCAGGATGCCGCGGGCGAGCAACCCAACACTTGGGGGCTACACCAGCAAGGCTATTTTATATACAAAACTCCAAGTCATCACGAGATGATAAAATCGGAGCTTGGGGGCTACAAGTGATATGGACATAAAATTGCCCGTAAATTTGTTCCCGAGTCCTTTTGACAAGACACGAAAGAGCAAAAAGCAACATTGAACCCAAACATGAAAGAGTTCAAAATTGAATCATATCGGGTTCATTGACATGAATCAGTAGAGCAAGCCGGCTTAATGGTTTGGCCTCCAGACCCGGTCTTTATCTTAACTATTCATTATACTGGAAATTTACCATGGACGCGCACCCAGCGTTCTCTTCTACGGCAATCTCATTCCAAGAAAAAGCAGATGAAAGTTGAAGCAGACACCAAGATTGCGTCCAAGCTAAACTTGGGGGCTACTGTCGGGGGGATTACTCACAGCTAAGACCCGGCCAGAAGATAAGCACCCAAAAGGAAGACTCGGCCAGAAGACAGGTCCTGAAGACTAGAGTCGGCTGACATGAGTCACCTCCATGAGTCGGCTGACATGAGTCACCGCCATGTGTCGGCTGACATGAGTCACCTCCATGAGTTGGCTGACATGAGGGACTAAACATCTCACCAGGCGTTACTTAACACTGGGCCGAGCCTAACAGGAACAACAAAAAGAAAGAGGGAGCAACTCACCATGCGGGCCAAGGCCCAGCTCACGGTTGGCGGAAGATAACACACTCTCGACGGGGGCAAGAGGAAGCGCGGGGACGGGCACGCGCAGGTTGGGCCGAGGCGGCGGTGCTGGGTCGTGGAGGCGCTGGCTACTGGTGGCCCACGTGGGCAGGGAAGCCCATCCGATCGTTAGTGGTTCGGGCGGCCGACGTCCTCGTCCTGGCGCCGCACGAGGAGGTTGGACGGCGGCGGGCCGGCCTGGAAGGTGGTGCTCAGGTGAGATCCTTAGGGGCGGCAGGGTTGGGACATGGTGGCGAACGGATCCGGTGCATCGGCGCCAGATTCCATGGATGGGACGGCCGCGGCGAGGTCACAGCGGCACGGATTGGCGCGGGGCCGAGTGATACGTCTCAAACGTATCTGCTTTTCTAAACACTTTTGCTATTGTTTCGCCCTCATTCTTGCATGATTTGAGCTAAACTATCCCGAATTGATGCTGTTTTTAGCAGAGCTGCCTGTATGGTTTTATTGGGCGCAGGAAAATGGATTTTTAGACATCTCGGAAAATTCCCGGAAAAATATATAGAAAATCCACGCACCCGGAGGGACCCAGGACCAGAAGATGGGCCAGAGGAGAGACAGGGGGCCCAGGCTCCTAGCTGGCGCGGCCAGCCCCCTGGCCGCGCCCACAGGGTGACTGGGTGGGTCCCACCCCCTCTGGTGACCTACCTTGGCCCCTATTTATTCTCATGGCGAGGAAACTCCGAAAAAGAAGTCGATTCTCTAGAACCAGTCGCGGAGCCGCCTCAGCCCTCTATTCTTCCTCGGGAGGGCTAATCTGGAGGCTGATTTGGCCTCCAGAGAGGGGAGATCGTCTCCATTGTCATCACCATCACCACTCCATCCTCCCTCCATGACTTCCCTTCACATGTGTGAGTAATTCCCTGCTGTAGGCAAAGGGGATGGTAGGGATTGGATGAGATTGATCATGTAATAGTTTGTCAGATTGTTGGGGGCATGTTGCCTATCATCTACTTTGGTGTTTATCATCTTTTCTACAACTTGTTGCTCTTAATGCTTGTCACTTTGGGCCCGAGTGCCATGTTTTCAGATCTGAACCACTTATGTTTTCATGAGTACATTTATGTTCTTGATCATATCTATGAGTTGTATGCAACTATTATGTTCCAGAACCGGCAATCCCAAAGGTGACAGCTTGGGACACCAAAGTGGATGGTCCATAATTTGAGGATTCCATGTATCCATTGAGTTTATTGCTTTGTTCCGGTGCTCTTTAACAGGATCACCTTAATCTTCATAAGTTCCCTTTGGCCCCGTTCGTAGCGGGGTGGTAGGACAAAAGATGTTATGCAAGTTCTCATTGCAAGCACACACAACTACCTACGAGATACATGCCTAATGTTTGATATTTGCCTAGATGATCATTTCCTTTCTGTGTGCCTTGCCCCGTGTTAGAATCAATTACATGTTCATTCTTATTCATGCAGCGCCCGACCATCCATCTACCTAGCCTACAATGCTTTAATCCTGCTGGTTACTACTAGTTTATTTCTGCTGTTTTACTTTTGTTGTTACCACCATCAATATCATTATCATACCTCAGTTGCTATTAATATTTTGTTGCAAGCAAGTATATTTCAGGTGCGGTTGAATTAACAAATCAACTGTCAAAGCTTATAAACACTCTTTGGGTCCCCTTGTGTCGAATCAATAAATTGGGTTAACTTACCCGCGAGAACACTACAATCGATCCCCTATAGTTGAGGGTCATCAAGTACTGTTTTCTGGCGCCGTTGCCGGGGAGCATAGCAATATTTACAAGTCTACTTGAAGTATCCTTCCTTCCACACTTCATCTGGTATGGGTAAGAAAGGAGACCCCAAGGTTCCGATCCTAACATCCACTACAAGAAAAGGTACCGTTCTGAGTACAAGTGCTACGCTTGATTCACCTTCCGTTATAAGTAAGTTTGCTTCACCGCTACCACCACATGCTACTTCTACTGAGTCTGTTACTATGTCCGATACTTTTGATGATGCTTCTAGTACTCTTGATGATGATAATTTTCTTGGTCATTATATTGACACTCAGACTGCTAAGGTTGCAGCGGAACCTAAGACCGAGACTGCTGCTACCTATATTCCTACTTGCAAAACCTTTGGTTACCCAGACTTAGATGAACTCAAGGAGAGGCTCCTTGATTATGATTATATTACTCTTGATGATGATCTTTGCAGGGACTCAGAGAGTGTGTCGACTCTGACCCTGAAGTTGTTAAGGAGCTGCTCGAAAATCACTCCATGAAGAACAAGATTACTCCAGATTCTAAATTTGCCACATCTCCTATATGCATCAATGATCCTAATTATGATTTCTCTGTTGATCTTTATATAACTTGATTTTTATATATTGCATTGGCCGGCCGGCTGATCGTTTTGGCGTAATAATGCACGTAGATGTTTAAAACTAGATTTAATTTACGGAATATAGATTAATTTATATGCCAAACTAGCTTCAAGGTATATAGCTTAATTCCTATGTGTTGCATTGGCCGGCCGGCCGATCGTTTTGGCTAGCAATGAATCAATGATGGACGTAGCAGTTCAAAACTAACTTTAGGGAATATAGATTGATTTGTCTGTGTCCAGCTATATTCAATTTTTAGTACGACCCTGTTTGGGCTGGCTCTAGATGTATTGGACAAATTCCCTCCCCAGGAACTATAGGTAAGTTTGCTTTAGCCTTTAGTGAATGTCGATTGAATTTGACGCGCATTCCGCTTAATCAGATTTCCTCTTCAACGCGTCGTCAACAATTTTCTAGCAAATATTGTGACCGGCCACTGATATTGACACTGGACATGCAAGCGACTCTTAGCTTCTCCAGGAAGTTGCTCGAGTAGCTGGGTTGAAGATCTCGCTACGTGAAGGAGCCAAGGATTTTGCAAAAATGCCTTTATAAAAGCAAATTTCGCTGGTACCTTTGCTTTGCCATATTTTCCTTTTAGAATCGGTAAGAAAAAGTTTTCATTATTTAGTTGTCTAATCTATTAGTGAAAAAATATTCCTTCATTAGTAAAAAATATTTTTGCAAATCCTCATGTCATCATCCGGCAATTGCTACTCTAGACTCTTGATCAATATTTTACTCACAAAATATGGATACATATTGTTGGGAAACCGACGTACATGGTATGTACGGGGCCCACCCTTTCTTGGGTAGGGGATTTTCCCTCTAGGGTTTGGTCCTATCCACCTACTTCCTCTCCCCGTATATATACCCATGTATTGTATGAAGAGAGACACCCATTGAAAATAAAGATTAAGTTCAGACTATTTCTCTTTGTCCCTTTACTTTTCGCATCTGTGATTGTGCCGCGTGTACGACTACTTTGACTACGCTCTCGCTCCACGTCCTTGGACCGAACTCGCCGGCAAAGGTTGTGGAACATGTTTCAGCACGAGTTCCGCCGACTAATCTACCTCGAGCCTTCATCAAGCAGGCTCTCGTCGTTCATCACGGAGGTAAAATCTAGATCCGATCGGAACAACGGTTTTCCACCTGTCTATGAGTCCGTTCTTGCCCCCTTTTCGGATTTATTCGATCTATGATGTGGATTTTCTCGCTTGATCGAAGCAGACCTGATGTCGCCGGAATAATGCCGATCGATCTTGCATCAAGAAATTTTTAGCTAACTACATCATGAAAACACGGTGCATATGAATGCTTCAGATGAGCACGACACCACCGTGATGTACCTGATGTACACATTTTTTTTCATCCATGTACCTGATGTACACGTGCTCAAGATGAGCATGGCATCATCGTTGGCTGTCGTAGAGCCACTCATTGTGTGTTGCCCGGTCGGCTGAGCCGCCAAGCCACACACTGAGCTCTGCACTACGTAGCGCCACGATGCATCGGATGTTTACGAGACAGTTGTGATGAACCCGATGTACACACATCGTGGCGTCCCGACGATGCACGTTTTTTTTCTTCTACTTTCTCAAGTCTGCACACATTGTCCAGATGGCATCTTCATTGGCTTTGTACGGGTGCCTGATGTGCGCTTGCACGTTGCTTATCTTGTCGTATGTGAACCGTGAGTTGGTCGCTGCGTACGCTGGCCGCCTTGACCTGTTGTCATGCACAAGCCCGCGAGTTGATCGTCGCGTCCCGCTGATGTGCGTTCACCGCTACGCTCGCTGTTTGTGCTGACCGCCTCGATCTGTTTTCCTGCGCTAGCCCGCGAGCTGATCGCTGCATCCTGCTGATGTGCGCCGGTCGCCACACTTGCTGTTTGCGTTGGCCGCCTCGGCCTGTTGTCCCGTGCTAGCCCGTGAGTTGATCGTTGTGTCCCGCTGACATGCGCTCACTGCGTGCACTAGCCGCCTCGACCTGTTGTCTTGCACCAATCCGCGATCTAATTTTTGCATACATGCATGATTGTATGCGAGTCTCGTGCACGCTCCCACGCGCTCGCCTCTGTGCATTGCAGGAAGCCGCTGCCCCACACTTGCGGGCGTACATATGCGGTTGTCTGCGGTATGGAAGTGCGTGGACCCCACACTTGCCCGTGTGCATCATGCGTATGAGCTACCCATCGCGTTATGTCAGCCACAAACACGCTTGACCGAGATGTGTGCCATGACTGCTAGCTGCCCGCGAGCCCGCATGCTTGCACGTCGCGCTGCAGTTTCCGTCGTGCAAATTTTTTGTGATATGCTTAACATGTTTCCGTCTTTACCATGCTTGTACTGTATGTTTTCATGGCTATAATTAATTGTTTAATTACTTTTAATCGCTTTGAATCATTGTTAGCATGTTTTTAAATATTGGAACATCATGTTAATGAATAAATTTGTATCATCATCGCAATAAGCAATGGATTACCTGATGTAACCGGATTACCTGTTGTAATCTTGAAATATTTGCATAGATTGTTGATGGCCGGAATCATCACCCGGGATATTACCAAGTTTGTCTATAACGAGCTACTACCCCACTGAACATCGCATGTAGAAATCGTCCTCGATCGAGTCCAAGCGACTCTCTTGAGTGATAGGCCTGTGAACCGAGCTGGTCCACACCACCACTATTCTACGTGGACAACACGTGGAACCGTCCTCGAGCGGAAGTTACTCGAACGGACCAGAACTTGAGGACCCAGCTGGTCCGACCACTACTACTCTGACGAGGGGGTGACCCCACGACTCCTATGGATGAGCCTACCTGGTGTACCAGAAGACAGAAGGCCCACAAAGATACCTCCTGGGCCCAGCCTTGGCCCACTAGTAGCACCGACGTAGGAGTCCGCGAGTCATAAGGAAGGTGCAAACTTGCCGTACGGAACAAGATCATGGTTAGGAAACCTCATCTGTAATCAGGACGGACTCCCCGAGACCTAGCCTAGTACATAAGAGCTAGGAGGGGAGACGTCGAGATCAAGCAATACACAATCTGTAACCTAGCCTCGTGCGCCCTAGACTCGGCTTCCCTGTAATCGCCATCTCCAATCAATAATATCGAGCAGGAACGTATCCTCCTGTTAGCCGACGAGCTTATCGTCCAACCTGTGCCTCTCATGACTAACCCAGGGTCCCTGACCATGGGATTTGCCGGGGTACATCCCCGTCAATTGGCGCCGTCTGTGGGAACTACACGGGTTGGAATTACGATCTCGGCGGTTCCGTCTCCAGCAAGCCGTAACTCAAGGGCAAGAACCAGATGCAATCTACCCGAGGAACTCAAGATCATGGCGAACATCTCTGCCGCCCCGACAAGATCGCTCAGCCAGCAGCCGTTCCAAGACCAATACTACGGAGGCAACCGAGCCCACCGCCAGCGAAGGATAACTCGACGGTCCAAAAGAAAGGCACGAGGGTTCTACACGGAGACCCCGATCGACGAACTACAACATGAAGAAGAGGACCTGCCGGCCACTCAACGACCCACCGCCACCCGGGCACCCGCCGCACAACAAGACACTAACTCTGAGCTCGAGATCAGCGACCGCCAAGATCATCGCCAACAAGGAAGAAATCGACGACCCAGAAGACATGCGCGAGGATCCTGCGGAGCGATTCCACCCGACGAGTCGAACTATACAGCCGCACGATCGCCGACCACTCGACGACCCGCCGCCGCACGGACAGCCACCACCCGCCAGGATAGCGACTCCGAGACTCGGACCGGCGAATACTACGACCCAGATCGAAGGCCAGATGAATTTTCCAATCTCATAAGGAACCAGAATCTAAGTGTAGGGATCGAAGTCAACCCGTGAGCTCACGAGCACCCAGCGGACCACGCGCTATTCTTCCGAATCTCAAGGAGGAAACGGCACGCCGGGTCTGGCAAGCTCACGGTCAAGGAACATCTAGAAGAACCATGCACAATCCACTTCTTCAAAGACAACTGGGGAAACATCAGATCGAGCCACACTCTGGGAGACTGCCGCCTGTTCAATGAACTCGCCGACAGCCTCAAGGAGAAAAATAGTAAGAAGCCAAGTGCGCCCGACGAGCCGAGCAGTCGCCCACTCAAGGATAGGTCTACACGATCCAAGAAGGCAAGGTATCACAAGCCCAACGGGACACCTACACCCTGCAGGCTAGAGCAGCCGAGAATCTTAATGCAGTCGAAGTCTATCAGCTACACGACGCAGAAACCAACATCACGTTCTCCCAGAGTGACCACCCGCCTGCAGTCCCAAGGCCGGGGCACGCGCCCCAGGTGCTCGACGCTCAAATCGGAGGGTACGACATGGACAGAATCTTCATGGACGGAGGCAGAAGCATGAACATAATCTTCGTCAGCACCCTGCGCAAGATGCTGATCCCTCGATCAGTATGGAAGAAATCAAGCACCGTGTTATACGGAGTAGTCCCAGGAGAAGCAGCTACTTCCATTGGATTAATCGAGCTCGAAGTCGTCTTCGGCACCAGACGCAATTTCGCAAGACGCACCCTCGAGTTCGAAGTACTCGATTGGCAATCACAGTACCACGCCATATTGGGGCGTCCAGCGTTCGCACAATTCATGGCGATTCCGCACTACGCCTACCTTAAACCCAAGATGCCAGGATCCGCGGGCGTCATCACAGTCAACGGGAGCTTCATCAAGTCAGACAAATGTGACCGCGATTTCCACAAAGTCTCTGATACCTTCGGAGCCGAGCAAGAACTCACAGAAATAGCCATGGCGACAGAGAAGAGTATCTTTCCTCTAGCAAGCCGAAGCGAGTGAAAAGAGTATGGACGGGACTTCAAGATCGACAGCGACACGGTCACCCACCAAGTACACCCGACAGACCCAGAAAAAACAGTCCGCGTGTACGCCAACCTCCCTGAAGAGCAAGCGACGGCCCTCATCACTTTTCTCCGCGAAGAATGGGAAATCTTTGCCTGGTGCCCAGCCGACATGCCAGGAGTACCGCACGAGTTTGCAGAGCACGCGCTGCGCATCAAGCCAAACACCAAGCCAGTAAAGCAGGCGCTACGAAGATTCTTAGAACCCAAACGCAGAGCAATCGGGGAGGAAGTCAACCAACTACTTGACGCCCAATTCATTCGAGAGACGAAGAAAGCCACTTGGGTCGCCAACCCTGTGCTGGTCCCCAAGAAAGACACGGAAGTACTGCGAATGTGCGTCGACTATGGGCCAATCAACAAACACTGCCCAAAGGATCACTTTCCCCTGCCAATAATCGACCAGATAATCGACTCGACAGTAGGATGCGATCTACTATCGTTCCTCGACGCTTACTCAGGATACAATAAGATCAGGATGAAGGAAGAAGACTAAGAGCATACGTCATTCATCACCCCTTACGGTGTATTCTGCTACAGGACAATGCCTTTCGAACTCAAGAACGCAGGTGCTACATACCAGCGAATGATGAAAGCGTGCTTAAAAGAGAAAATCGGAAGAAATGTACAGGTCTACATGGATGACATCGTCATCAAAACCTACTGCGCAAACACACTACTCGAAGACCTGCGCGAGACCTTCGCAGCACTCAACAAATACAGAATCAAACTCAACCCGAAGAAGTGTGCGTTTAGTGTCCCAACCGGGAAGCTGCTCGGGTACATGGTCTCTGCTCGAGGAATCGAAGCGAACCCCAAGAAAGTTCAAGCAATCGCCAGGATGCAGGAACCAACCAACATCACAGGCGTGCAGCAGCTCACCGGAAGAATCGCAGCCATGAGTCGTTTCATCAGCAAATTGGGAGAGCGCACGTTGACATTCTACCAGTTGCTGAGAAAAGGAGAGAAATTCAAGTGGACTGAAGAAGCCCGCAAAGCATTCGCGGACCTAAAGAAGACACTGTCGACCCCACCGACCTTGGCGGTACCCAAAGAAAAGGAACAACTATACCTCTACGTAGCAACACGCAAGAGCGTGGTAAGAACAGTACTCATCGTCGAGCGCACAGAAGAAGGCAAGATCCAGAGCGTACAGAGGCCGATCTACTACCTCAGCATTCTCTTTATAAAATCCCAGCAGCGGTACCCGCACTACCAGAAGCTACTACTGGCCATCATCACGACCTCAAGAAAGGTGTCGCACTATTTCGACGAGCACCCCATCACAATCTTGAGTAGCGCACCACCCGTAGACATTCTCAACAACCCCGGAGCGACTGGGCGAGTCGCCGAGTGCAACATTGAGCTCAGTCCGCGGGACCTACAATTCAAGCACCCGACAGCAATCAAGGCCCAGGTACTCCCAGATTTTCTGGTCGAGTGGACGGAGGTCCAGACACCAGGCCCCCCAGACCTGTCGAACTCATGGACAATGTTCTTCGACGGGTCCAAAAGACAGCAAGGAGCCGGAGCAGGAGTCGTTCTGGTCTCCCCCAAAGGAACCAAAGTCAAATACATCCTCCAGATCAACTTCGGCCACGCCTCCAACAACGAAGTTGAATACGAGGCACTGCTCTATGGCATGCGTATGGCCAAAACATGCGATGCCACTCGCCTCGTAATCTACGGAGACTCCAACCTCTTCGTCCAGCAGGCGATGAAAGACTGCAATGCAGTAGCCGACAACATGGTGGCCTATCAGAAGCTCTACAACGCACTCGAAGGAAGTTTCGACGGCTGCGAGCTCAATTATATCCCAGAGCAAACAACACAGAAGCCGACGAACTCGCAAACATCGGCTCGACTCGAGGACCAGTACCACCCGGCGTCTTCCTTGAAAGCATAAGCCAGCGATCCATCAAGGAGAAACCAGCAGCACCAGAGGCAGCTATAGATGACGACACCATAGAGCCAGCACAAATGGCATCAGCAAGTCCATCTGAAGGCAACAGCAGCTAAGAGGTCGAACCTATGGAATCAACAGCACTTGAAGGACCAGCATGGACAAGACCATTCCTCCGATTCCTAATCGATGGCATAGTACCGCAAGACATCTCAGAAGCCCGACACATTAGCCGCCGATCCAAGGCATTCACAGTCATCAACAGACAGTTATACAAGGGAAGCATCACCCAGATACTCCAGAAGTGCATCGACGAAGAAGGCGGCAAAGCCCTACTACTCGAAATCCACGAGGGCACCTGCGGGCACCACACGAGCAGCCGAGCGCTCATATCTAAAGAATTCCGAGCAGGGTTCTACTGGCCCACTGCGATGAAAAACGCAGAAGACATCGTACGACGCTGCATCGCCTGTCAAAAATTTGCTAGCAGGCCGCACGTCCCAGCCTCAGAACTCAAGAACATACCACTATCATGGCCCTTCGCCACCTGGGGACTCGATATGGTGGGCCCACTGAAGAAATCATCAAAGGGAGGAAGAACTCACATGCTAGTAGCAGTCGACAAGTTCACCAAATAGATCGAAGCAGTGCCCATCACCATCTCCACAGCCCTCACGGCGGTGAACTTCATCAAATCAATCATCTTCAGGTTCGGGGTGCCACACAACATCATCACGGACAATGGCACAAACTTCACAGTAGCAGAATTCCAGAACTTCTGCGAAGAACTGGGCATCAAAATCAACTATGCATCAGTCGCACACCCACAATCTAACGGCCAGGTGGAAAAAGCAAACGGCCTAGTATGCGGAGGACTCAAAAAGCGGCTCCTCGCACCACTCGAGCAGGCCGAGGGCAGCTGGGTAGAAGAGCTCCCTGTCGTACTATGGAGCCTACGCACCACCCCGAATACTGTAACCCAGTACACACCTTTCTTTATGGTGTACGGGTCGGAGGCGGTGCTACCACATGACCTCAAATTTGGCGCACCCCGGATCTCAGGGTATGAAGAAGAGGAAGCAGAAGAAGCGCTACAAGATGACAAAGACACAGCAGACGAAGCAAGGGACACAGCCCTAGCAAAGTTAGAGAGATAACGGGACAAACTGCGCACTTACCAAAGCAATCGCCTGCGCACCAGAACCTTCAATAAAGGTGACCTTATCCTACGGCTCCTACAAGAGAAAGTTCAAAAGTTCGCCCCCCAATGGGAAGGACCGTTCATAATCACAGAAGTCATAGGAGGAGGCGCCTATAGACTGAAGAACCCGAAGACTGACGAGGACGTGGGAAATCCATGGAACGTAGCGAACCTACGCCTGTTCTACCCATAGTCTCCACCAGTCATGCTCATCTGGCAGCTCATGTAAACATTCGATGCAATAAAATGATGTTGCCCAGACCCTACCACAACAAAGCACTCGGGGGATCAAGCACAAAAACTCCCCCCGAGAGACGCTATCGTCGCAATCATGATCTATTACCAAAGCACTCGGGGGCTCGAGCACAAAGACTCCCCCCGAGAGACGATCGTCGCAATCGTGACCTCTCACAAAAGCACTCGGGGGCTCGAGCACAAAAACTCCCCCCGAGAGACGCTATCGTCGCAATCGCGATCTTTCTCAAAAGCACTCGGGGGCTCGGTTGCAAAATCTCCTCCCGAGAGACATCGTCGTAGCTCATGCAGTCCAAAGCTCAAAAGGGACCAAGAAAAAACCCATCGACAAGCGCCACCCGTTGAACTCTGTCCGGAATCAAAGGGAAAGACACGGCTACAACTAGATGGAACACCCTATACTCCGAAGAAATACGGACGAAGCGCATGACGCAGACAAATATTTAAGTCTTAACCCAATCGCCAACGATTACCTAAAGACTCAAGGGCTACTCCCATCGGGAGCGCTGCCGCGCACCCGATAAAAGACATGAAATAATGGAAGAATGACAAAGGAAACAGATCTCAGCCTACGTTCGACTCTTCGACTCAAACGTAGCCTCGGGGGCTACTCCCATCGGGAGCGCTGTCGCGCACCCGATAGAACCCACAAAGAGAAGTTCTAATGGACTTGAAGACAACTTTCGATCGCCAAGGACTCGAAGACAACTCTCGTTTGCAAAGGACTCGAAGACAGATTCCGTTACAAAGACTCAAGCATAGTTTGCATTAAAAGGGCCCGAAGATCATTCTTAGTACAAAAGATTCGAAAGTACATTGGATAGAAGGAAGCTCTGATTGCTCGAGGGAAATCCTCATTACATGGAGAACTAACCTAGTTACAAAAGGCACAAATAAGCCTACAACATCAGTCACCCAAGGAATTATGACTTCTACATGAGCGCCCATGCTGGGATGATTGGCACCAAGACAGCGAGCATCATCACAGACAAAGGAGGAGTCGAAGCAGCAGGCTCATGATGTCAATGACATAACAAAAGGTGAAGCTCGACTTATTTGAAGAACAGTTGAAGACGATGCTCCACCATCTTCTTCTCCTGCTCCACCAGCTTCTTCTCCAGCTCCACTCGAGCTGCCGGTGAAGATGACGCTGCCACCTCCAGTTCTACAAGGTCGCCTGGCGCGCCCGCTTGACTGGTGGTTTGACGTCGAGATCCCCTTTAGAACCGGAGGGGCAAGAAGCTGAAGACGGATCCGCATCAGCACTCGAAGAGTCACCGGAGGAGGAAGCAGTTGAAGACGCAGGCAAAGGACTCCTCGACCTGTCAGAACCATCACTGCCTGTCTGCGGCCAGTACGGATCCATGCGGTTGCCGCTCGGGTCAAAAGCGCGGATGACAAGAGTGTCTTTACCATCAAAACGGCAACAAAGAGTGTCACCATCACGCAGGTTCAACCGACAAGCAAAGGATTTCCAGCCAAAGCCAAGAAAAATCAAGCGGGAACTATCGATCTCCAACTTAACATAAGAAGGAGATCGAGCGCACCCCTGAAGACGAAGCAGCAAGCCATCAAGGCCACGCACAGAAAAAATGGCAGCAAATGCAAAAGGAAGAAGAATACGAGCAGCGCCCCGGCCACGGACGTGCAGGAGAAAGTCATAACACCAAACACCCTCCTCCGAGGAAGAGGAGGAAGGCACCAACGCTGCACCATGACGACCACCGCGAGAAGAGCGCGGAGTACGACAACCACGGCAGCGGCGAGCATGACCACGACCAGTCATACCAGCTCCACGATTGGGTTCCATGAGAAGAGGAAGAGAAAGAGAAGCAAGATGAGCAGAGGACGAATACCGATGCTAGAAGAAAAAGAGGGGCCTATTTATAGCACAAACCCCACATAGAAGCTCAGACGACGGGAGCCATTCAATCAAAGACCAAACACGTCGGGCGAGTCGAATTCCGAGGCAAAGATGCCTTCACACGGGCGGCACAGTGCGCTGGACGTGTCAAATCTCGCGTGGTTTCAATGCGCGCATCGATAACTCAATAGGCGGCTGCAGCACGCCACGAAAAGCCATCATTATGACTGGTCATGCAGACATGACGGTTAGCAGCCAGAGCATCTTTTGACGGTCCTGCAGCAAGGAGATAGTTATCTTCACCAAAGAAGGGGTAAATTAAAGAGGCAGTCAGCAGAAGAGGCAGCTTGCAAGCACCGTTTTTTTCATAGTTTAAATACATTTTTCAAATATATCTAACTCCCATCGGGAGCGTATCTATCCATGAGAGTTTTCGGGTGCTCCCTCACCCAGAAGTAAAAACGTGCTCGAGTGATTACTCGCACCCATGAGAGTTTCGGGTACTCCCTCACCCAGAAGTCAAAACGTGCTCGAGTGATCACTCGCACCCATGAGAGTTTCGGGTGCTCCCTCACCATGACGCAAGATGAGCAGACCTGCACTCGCCAGATCGAGCGGTCTTGGAGTATCGGGTGCTCCCTCACCCCGAGAGCAAAAGCGATATTCGAGTGATTACTCGCAAAACTCTATATACTCAAGCACTCGACGACCTCCCGAGCAAATATCCCTCTACACCCGAGCACTCGGAGAAGCTCCACGAGTGACTGCTAAAACCGCCCACTTGATTGTTTATTCCAAGTGGGTGCATTATCTACTAGGCTCCGCGCCTCAATAAAAATACATGTTCCTGGAACACGATACATTGTGCCCAGATGCCACGCAAGCTTAGCATGTAGGTAAGACCCCGCTGCGAAGATCGGCCGCGCTGGAACTTGCCGAAGAGCGATTTCACTCCCAACCTTTTCCATGCGCATGCATGATGGAAAAAGCCGGGCAGACGCGCCTAGGCTACGAACTTTACTGGCGGCAATTGATCACTGTAAGACCTGCAGCGGCATGACTTTAGCTAGACACCAGTGTTCCAAGCTCATGTCGAGGGACATGGGTTTGATTGGGCTACTACGGTTTTTTCCACTAGTGCAATTCACCAAGGCTCGATCAGTCGACACCTTGGACCCTTTCAGCTTAGAATCCCTCGAAACAGGTTTTGTCATGGCCCCAGACTGCCAGCGACCCGCGGTTGAACCGTGCATACATCAAAACGACGCTAGAGTGGATTCGAGTCCCTGCGCGCCTCTTCGAGTCCCCCAGGCACTCGAGGGCTACTGACGAGGGGGTGACCCCACGACTCCTATGGATGAGCCTACCCGGTGTACCAGAAGACAGAAGGCCCACAAAGATACCGCCTGGTCCCAGCCTTGGCCCACTAGTGGAACCAACGTAGGAGTCCGCGAGTCATAAGGAAGGTGCAAACTTGTCGTACGGAACAAGATCATGGTAAGGAAACCTCATCTGTAATCAGGATGGACTCCCCGAGACCTAGCCTAGTATATAAGGGCTAGGAGGGGAGACGTCGAGATCAAGCAATACACAATCTGTAACCTAGCCTCGTGCGCCCTAGCCTCGGCTTCACTGTAATCGCCATCTCCAATCAATAATATCGAGCAGGAACGTATCCTCCTATTAACCGACGAGCTTATCGTCCAACCTGTGCCTCTCATGACTAACCCAGGGTCCCTGACCATGGGATTTGCCGCGGTACATCCCCGTCATACTCCTAACGAGTATGTATGGGTGTTGCCCTTCTTTAAATTCCATCTCTGCGATACTTTACAAAATAAGTACACTGCAGAACAAAGTGTTTCGCCCTTTTTGGCACGCTATCAAATAGTTGTGGGCCAGGCTGAAATACAATATTCGCTCGCATGAGGGTATATAGTGGAATTTTGTGGTGCTGCAAGTTTAGGGTATATACATTGTTCGGGGGACACAACATCAGCCTCGATGGTATGTTTTCGGGGAGGCACCATCAGCTCCTATGGTAGAATCTCTGTAGGTGCCCATGGTAGAGCACTTGTTGCTCGCGACCTCCACACTGGCTTAGTATGTTATTACCTTGGTAATAATCTAAGATGTGGAGAAGCTTAGTCAGCTTGAAATCTAGGTCCAAGTCAATGATTACATCATTGACTCTGCCTAGTCTCCTGTAACAGCCCATGTGCAATAATTAGAAAACACCATGAGATTGTACTTTGTCTGTTGACTTTGTGACTTGGCATGATGCTAAAGATTGTAATTTCATGTGGTGATTTAAATTTTCATTGGGATTGGAGCCCATCTGTTTTGGTTGAGCTTGCTTCCAAAGTGGTTCAAGAAAGGGGTTTGAAGAATTTTCATTGTTGCATGCATGCTCTCCCTGATCCCAAACTTGTCCTAGCCATTTCCTTTGCAATGACAAGGGTTTTTAAAAGCCTCAAATACTTTTTTCCATCATCAAAATATGGGCTCTAGTTCAAAGTGATTTTGATTTCAAAAAATAAGCTCACAATTTTGTTGTTGCCAAAAATGCCCAAACCATTTTTGGAAATTGAGGAATAATGCAAGGTTAATTATACATATTTTTATGTATTTTTCCCACTTGTTTTTAATCCAGAAAAACCCTGAATGCTTTTAGGTTTTATTTAAATGGAAAAGGGATCAGCAGCAGGTTTTCTTTTCCTTCTCCATTTCCTGCTGGAAGCCCAGCCCACCTAGCCTCCTCCCCGCAGCCCACCTGGGCCTGGCCAGCGAAGCGGTACGCGGGAGCTATCGTGGCCGCCCGATCTCCATCGCACGCCCCTCCTTCGTCGCCTTTCCACGCTAGAGAGGTCCCCGCCGGACTCCCTCTCACAGTCGGCCGGAGCGTCGACGTCGATGTGGCCGACGTGGATAGGAGGCCTCCCTCCTATTTAACCCGAGCTCCCGAGCCTCCCAGGACCCATAGGGTTCCCTTCCTCCCAGCAGTTCCTCCTCGCCGCCGCCGGGGTGGTTTCCCCTCTTCGTTTCTGTCCCGCCGTGCTCCGGTGAGCCCCGCTGCAATTCGCCGCCGTCCCGCCGTATCCTTGACCAAGCGCTCGTCTGCACGAACCTTGAACTTGACTCACTCCGTTTCTGTGTCCAGATCGGAGCCCGGAGGAGCGAGACGACCCCGCAGCAGAGCAGGCCGCCGCGAACCTCTTCATCCCCGACGACGGCCACAGACCCCTTCCTCCTCTACGGCTAGGCTGGGACGCACGTTGCGACCCACGAGGTGAGCTGATGCCCGCACCTTTGCCAGTAGCGTCGTGTAGCAGTCTTTCCACGATAGCAGTAGCGGATCCGCCGCGTTGGAACGTCGCCGGCGAGCAATTCGAGCACGCCGTGCCATGGCATGCCTCGGGTGCTCCCTCGCGTGCTCCTAGAACGTCCAGAGCGCGCCTTTGGCCCTCAAGGACCCGCCTTTTCGCGTATAGTAGAGTTTGGCCGCCCGCCTCTGAATGTTTTTGCCACTGTAACGCAGCGCCGCCGCGGGTTCAGAGGAAGCTGGCCACCGTTCCTGGGAGATTCGGGCCATTGCAGGGGTACCCACGAGTTCGTGGTGGTGCCCTCTAGCAGATGGACGCAACCCCATGGCCAGGGGCGCCGTGAGCTCGACGTGCGCATCGCCCAAAGTGGTGGATATTGTTCTGTCAGTCTGAAGTTCAGAACCTTCGCCGCCGTGCTATTCCCGTGGAGTTTGCGAGTAGATGAAGAGGAGTTAGAGACCATGGCGATTGCCCCTGCGTAGAGCAAGGTGCCCTCTCGGTTTTTCTTCATGGCATGGTGGCCGGAGAACGCCTGTGAGCGATGCGAGGTTCGCCGCAGTTCCGCACCGCGATGGGTTCAGGCGACTGCAGGTGTTCGCAGTTCAGAACAGACATGCCTGAAGCTTACCTAGTCTGAATCACTTTTCGTTTCAGAAAACGGTTCGCAGCGTAGTGGTAGCGAGCAGCTGAGTCCAGCTGGGACGTGGGTTCGAATCCCACGCAAAGCGCTGCCTCCCCCCTTTTTTTTGGATTTAATCTGAGGCTGACGTGCGGGCCCCTCCTGTCAGTGGGGCTGCCCGAGGGGAGTGGGCTGAGCCCACTGGTGGGCTTTGAACTTGGCCCAGTGCGCCGAGGCCAGCCTAGTGGCTGCGCCCACTGTTCTTTTTTTTTCTTTGGTTTTCTTTTCTTTTTCTGTTTAAGTTCAATTTGAGTTTGAATTCAAATTCAAACTGAATTTGAACCTTGGAGATTTTTTCACCTCAAATGGGGCATCCCATATATGTTTTTGGGGTAGCTTGAGCTACTGACCATCATGGTGAGGTCCTTTTTTCTTTTGCCCCTCTGATTTTTGGAGTGTATAAATTTTGCAAATAAACCCCTTTTCATTTCCTAGTTTTTGCCAAGTTTTGCCCAACTTCAAAAATGGCCATGCCATATATGATTTTTGGGTAGTTTCAAACAAGGAGTTGCATGGTGATAATGGTTTAACCATTTAAGCCTTTTCCAAAATGCATCTAGTGCAATTTTGCACTCAGCCCCCTGAAATTCTTTTGAAATGCAACTGTTTTTGCAAATCCAGAGGATACCATATCATATATGGTTTTGGGGTAGATTTTTGCAAGGATTACAATGGTGATGTCCTCGTGATTTTTGTGCAACTCTTTTGGACAGGGTGTGACCACCTCATCCAGGATCAATCTATCTTTTCCTTTCTTGCATCATTCCAATTTCAGTGCATGTTGGAAGTGATGATCTTTTGATTCTTTCAAGTTCTGTTTCATGTCATCTCCAAATCTTTTCTCCAAACCAGCACCCAACATATTGCCTGTGTAGTGTGGCTGTGTTCCAACTTTTGTTGCACCTTCCTTGTGTCAAATTCACCGGCACTACTCCGTCTCCGGAATCGATGATTACTTTCACGTTGTTTTGTTTCTGTTTAATGCATTGTTGATCATGCCATGTGGACATGCTACTTACACCTAAAATAAGGCTAAGACCAAAGCCATTTTCACGTAAATAAATTGCATATGAAGTTGTTGACGTGTCGTCACCACCTTCATTTAAATTGACTAGATAGGGTCACAACATGTCTAATTAAACTTGCTCATACCATCCTTGCCTGTGCATTGTACCCGTTACTTACTTGTGTGCCTTTTCCTTGTCGGTTCCTTATGTTAGCACCTGAGACCGCCGAGGAAACTTACGTGGATATTTCCGACACCGAGCCCGAGGACCCTGCTGCGTCTGCTTCGACGACCGATTACCCAGGCAAGGGGGAGATTTATAACATTACTTGATACCTTTCTGCCTACCTGCCTAGCTGTAGTCTAGAACGTTTGCTTGATCCTATCCACTTTGATTAAGCTTTTTTTTTGGGAAACCAAAACAGCCATGATCCCCAAATCCCAGCAAAACATTGTATTGCTAAGTTACCGCTGCTCAGCCATTGCTTAGTATGAGTAGGAAAACTTGCTGCTTACCCTATTGCTATGGTTTGGGATATCATGTTATTTAAAGAAGTAGGTTGATATTTATTATATTTTATGATGTTAATTTATACTTGACGAAAGATGGGAGACCAGGCTTCCCGCCAGGTGTTTTGTTCCATTTGAGTCACCTAGGTCCCGAGTTCCGGGTATTGTGTTTCTTGATGAGCGTGCCTAATCGTGTGTGGGATTCTATGGCGTACCCTTGTCTTACCTACCTAGCTTCGTATAGTTCTAGTGGTGGCCCGAGCTGATTTACTATTTGCAATGTGTGTGTGCTGGTGGTACCCCAGTTGTTTACAAACCACCTTGGGCCAGGAGGACTTGTGCCTTGGCTGGCCCACCTTTGACCGGTGAGGGCCCGGTCCTCATGTGAGGTTTAACCGGTAACCCAAACCATGTTGATACGGAAGAGGCCGATCTGAGAGCGTGGCCAGCTTTTGGATTGGATGTCGACTCCCCGGGGGACACCCGGAATTGTGTGTTGTTAGTTAGAGGGACTCTGACGTTCCGAAGTTTCAGGCGTTTACTTAGCCAAGTGGAAACCGGGCGTACATGCGATGCCTATGATGGGCAGTTGGTACACCCCTGCAAGGTTAAATCTTTTCGAAAAGCCGTGTCCGCGGTTATGGACAACTTGAGACCTACTCCTTGTTCATAGAATAACATCAATTTGAATTATAATTAAAACTTGCCTACCGTGTGAGTGCCTTGGTTGCTTTTCTTCGTCCAGGGGGACCAAGAGAAGATCAAGGTTGTGTTATGTTTGACGTAAGTAGGTGGATAGCAGACTTATGACACGATGACACGTGTATTTCTTGGATCTTACCCCTACTCTAATAGAACGATAGCCACCATATATGCTAGTGCGGCTGCAACCTTTACCTTTATCTTGTCTTACCGTAGGGAGTTAGTTATCCTGTAATGATATAATCTCACCCCTGTTTTCCTTTTGTGCTTTTACTGTTTTGCCTGATCGGCCGCTGCAGTGGAGTACTTCCTTGACCCGAGCTCTAGACAATACTTAATGGAGGTGCCCCCGGAGGATGACGATGAGATCAACCTCGTTCAGTAGATCATACAGTTGGGCTTCGACGATCCGTGGGTGGACTCTTTATGTGCAGCCCTCTCTAGGGCAATTTGGCTTTTGACCGTACTCGGTCGTGTTTGTCTTCCGCTTGTCGCATGATGTACTGTTGGGTCCACGGACCTCTGAGATGATGTAATAATTATCCAGTGGCGGTGTATGCCCTGGACTCTATATATTCTATGTCTTAGTTAAAGTTCTTTGTTCTTATACTTGTTGTCGAGAATCCGGCAGCGACACGAGTGCGAGTGTCGTGAGTCGGTGGCTCTTTATGCGCTACTAACTTGAGCGGGACGGGAAAGCGACTAACTCGAGTTAGCACCGCATCGGGGGCCTTACAACTTGGTATGAGAGCAGGACTGACTGTAGGACCCCTTACTGGCCGAAGTTGAGTCTAGAAACTATTTTTTAGTTACTAAGGAAAAATTGGAGAGTAGGAACTCTTTCTTTTCTTCTTACCCCACCCTCCCACCCCTTTTCCGTGAGGAAGTGAAACGTTGTTTTCTCTCTGCAACTTATCCCCTTTCAAAACAAACCTAGGTTCTCGTTTACATGAGGCTCCGATTCCTCTATAATTTTTTGCTAGCGATGAGATGTGTTGGCGTCTTTGAGACCACTGAGCCGCCACTTGGGGTTGACTGCTCTACCTCGCTTATGGCATACCCCAAGTGAAACGTCCATACAGGATTGGCGGGCATCCTATGGTAAGATGGATGTGGTGTCTTTTCCCCTATGGACGACCGCGATGGCGGGCCGCTCAGGGAAGATGTCTCATTGTTCAGGTTTCCAACCGCTCGTATATATTGTTGTGTACTCGCTAGCAGATTATTATCTTGGATTCGGATGATCTCGGTTTGGGGATTCCAGTAGCACCTAGTTTTCGACTTTCCGGGTTAACCTTGGTGGAATTTCATCCTTCGTCTTTCTCATACCTCGTGAGGAAGTTTTGTTGACATTGCTTTATCTTCTGGTTACGTCAATGTTTCGATCATGTTCTCATAAGTGTCCCTGTATACAGGATGCCAAGAGCGAACATGCCGCCGCCAGAGAACCCTCTCCTTGGGGAGGTTGTGACCGTAGTGGCTCAGGGCACAGCTGCGATCTTACAGATGCTGCAGAACCAGACTGCCCAGAGGAATTATCGACCACAGTACACCACACTACTGAAGTTCCTCGCGATCAACCCCCCCCCCAGGTTCTTCGAGGCTCGAGACCCGCTGGAGGCGGATGATTGGATCACAGAAATCAAGAAGCACTTCAATGCAAACGACGTCAGACCCGTCGACTATGTCACCTTCGCCTCCTTTCAGCTTCAGGGTGCAGCAGCCAGCTGGTACGATACCTACAAGGCCAACAAGGGCGATGCGATCATCACGTGGGCAGATTTCGTCGCAGACTTCAGAGCAGCGCATATTCCGAGTGGCCTGATGGACAGGAAGCGTGAGGAGTTCTTGGCTCTGAGACAGGGTGACAGATCAGTTCAGGAGTACAACCTGGCCTTCGTCGGGCTCGCCAGGTACGCTCCAGAGGAGGTCAGCACAGAGGTTAAGAAGATCGCCAGGTTCCTTGGAGGTCTCAGCACAGAGATCAAGTACGCGCTCACTCAGTGTAGTCCCACGCTGTTCTCACAGTTCATGGATCAGGCTATTCGCCAGGAGTCAGCCAGAGCAGAGTGGGATGCAGACAGGAAGCGCCAGCATGAGCACAGTTCCGCAGTGATGATCCACAAGAAGGCAAAGACTTGGGTTGCAGAGGCACCACCGCAGAGACAGCAGTACCAGCAGAGGGGGGCAGTTGTCCGCACTTTTTCCCGCCCTCCCGTCCCAGTTCAGCAGGGGCCTCGCTCTACACCACCACACGCGAGGCCACACAAGCCGCAACAGCAGCCCAGGCCGGGAGTGATTTGCTACAAGTGCAGAGAGCCAGGGCACACGTCTCCCAACTGCACTGACCCGCGCTTTGCTCGGCTCCCACCGCCTCCACCTCGCTCTACTCCGAGCACCACGATGGTGAAGGCACAGCCACGTGTAGTCCGAGTGAACAACGTGATGCTCACAGATGCTCAGCAGTCTTCAGAGATCGTTCTTGGTAGATTGCTTGTGTGTTCAGTTCCCGTGACAGTTTTGTTCGATTCCGGAGCTTCCCACTCTTTTGTGTCCAGAGCTTTTATTGAGCGTGCTGAGCTACATCCAAAAGGGTTACCTCAGCAGCTATCTGTTGCTTCTCCGGGTTTCAAGACGAATACGTCTGCCTTGGTCCCAGATGTGGAGATTCATATCCAGGGATTTCTCTTCTCAGCTTCGTTGATCGTCTTGACCCGTTCCGACATTGATGTCATTTTTGGCATGGATTGGCTTGTGCAGCACAAGGCCAATATTGATTGTCCGACCAGATCTTTCAAGTTGACGCATGAGTCAGGTGCAGAAGTCTTGTACACTTGTGGCTCTATGACAGGACCAGCACATTTGTACACATTGAACGCAGGAGTTGCGCCTTTGCTCGAAGAGGTCAGAGTTGTTTGTGAGTTCCCAGACGTCTTTCCGGAGGAGTTTCCAGGTATTCCCCCAGTTCGAGCTATTGAGTTCGTTATTGAGCTAGAGCCTAGTTGTAACAGCCCAGTTTTTGCAAAAATTAAAAATTTTGTTTTCGGTGTGAATTGTTTGATTGTCTGATTTGTTTGCGGTGTTTGCATCCCCGATTTATCGATCAGCGATTATTTTCCCCTCTCTTATCTCGTATCGGACGGAGACCGACCCTTTCCACCCTGACACTCGACCTTTGCGACACCGGGTTTCGCCCAATCACCGTCGCGAAAACCGCACGAGACCAGCCGCAACCAACGGAATGAAAAACCCCGTTTAATAACTAAACGGGATATTTTTATAGCGCGCCGGAAAGTGTTTTCGGAACGGTTCCAACGCGAGTTGAACGCCTCCGGCTCGAATCGCTGATCGCGCAGTTTGAAGTTTTACCCGAATCGGAGGTACTGCGGACCCCCGGCGGGCAGAAACATAAGCACCGTGCGCGCGAGACAAAAACCGGGGATGTTTTTGCAAACTGCCAGCCACCCTATGCTATATAAAGACCACCACACTCCCACCTCTTTCTAGGGTTTCCCCTAGCCAATTTTGCAGCCACCCCCTGATCTATCTCAGATCTACCCCAAAAACACCCCCAAAATCTGAAACCCTAGCCAGATCAGATCTGGACCGTCAGATCGCCCGATCTGACGGCCCAGCGAGCTCCCCGTAGTCCAGCCTCCTCTCTCTCTCTCCTCTCTCCTCGTGCCCATGGAGCTCCACGCCCGAAGGCCACCGCCTGCGCCTCCGGCCGCAGCCGACCACCGGAGCAAGCCCAGCCGGCAGCCGCGCCCTTCTCCTCCCGCTCCCTTTCCTCCTCTCCCCCATTGCTCTCTCCTCACCTCTCTCTCTCTCTCAGCAGGACGACCCGCCATGGACGCTAGGAGCTGGAGCTCCGCCCCGAAGCCACCCAGCTCGCCCCGACCTCCCTTCCGCCGGATCCGGCACCAGCGGCCGCCGCCGCGCCCGTTCCCGCCGCTCCCCCGCCTCCTGGGGTCCTCCTCGCCTCGCCTTGCCGGAAGCCAGCCGGCCAGGAGCCGCCGCCGCTAGCCTCCTGGAACGGGAGGAGCACGGAGCTGCCCGAGCGAGCCAGCCACCGGCCAGGTGGGCCGCGCCCCAGGCCCAGCTAGCCCCAGCTCCCCAGGCCGGCCACCTCCAGGCCAGTGGGCCGAGCCCACTGGGTGAGCTGCCCCCTCCTTTTTTTATTTATTTTTTTTGTTATTTATTTTTTTAGTTAGTTGGGCCCAGTAGATTTCGGCCCAGTTAGTTTTTTTTTCTGTTAGTTGTTTATTTATTTATTTAGGCAGTTTGTATTAGGATTTTTGCAGTGCCCGTAACTTTTAAACCGTAGCTTCGATCGCAACGCTTTTAATATGAAACTTGCTTAGAATTGTGCCTAGTTTAATAATTTATGCTCCTTTGCCATGTTTGACTTTGTTTACATGCTGTTTGACTGCTAATTACACTGCCTGCCACTGTAAATTGTAACTGCTATAACTTTTTATCTGTTGCTCTGTTTAAAATGTTTCTTATATGTAACTTGACTAGAATTGCATGTAGATTGTGTTTTTGCTGTTCTTTCTTGCTAATAAAAATAATAAAATATTGTTTAGGGCAAAACAGTACCAAATGCAATATTTATCGTGGGGTCTGCAATAGTTTGCATGTCTAGGATTTCACCCCCACTTAAATTGACTAGCCCAGGTAGTTTATTTATGCTTCACCTCTTGCCATGTTTGTGTGCTATGCCATGCTTGAGTGAGTTGCCATGTTAATAACCGTTGTTTGATCACCTGTAGCTAAACAACTTGAACCACCGTAAACGTGCGGTATTTGTCGTGTGTGACGAGTACTCCACTTAAATCGTTAGTAACCGCTCTCGACGGTAGGTGCGATGTTTCGTGTTACTTCTTGTTGATGCTTGATCGTGTTTTCTCCGTAGTAATAGTGGTGCACCGTTGATTGCTTTCCAGTGTTTACTTCTTTTGTGCTCCCGCGGGTACCTCTCGAAGACGATGCGAGTGTGCGATCAACTACACCTTCGGAACCCGACTTCTCAACAGGCAAGGACTTGCATTACTTATGATCCATTCTATTTCAACCAGCGGTTTGCATGCTAGTATAGGTTAGGTTCGATGTTTGATCCTACCACATGTTTACAGCCTCTTTCAAACCGATACAGCCATCTCCCCTCCCAGCAAACCTTGTACTGCTAGGTTACTATTGCTCGTTGCTCAGCCCCTGCTTAGTATGCATGCTTAGGATGCTACGATGTTACCCTGTTACTCCTTGGTTTGGGGATATCACATTATTATTATATTGTTGTTGATGATATGATTATTATAATGTTGACTATATTTGACGAAGGATGGAAGGTCTAGGCTATCCCGCCCCGACGCTTTGTTCCATTCGAGTCACCTAGGATCCGAGTTCCGGGTATTGGTTTTAAGACTGAGCGTGCCTAACCGCGTGTGGGATTTTATGGGGTCCCCTTTTCTTACCTATCTAGCTTCAAACATTTCTAGAGGTGGCCCAAGCTGATTTACCATTTGAAAACATGCATATATATCTTGTCGGGTCGCTCCTAGCAGATATCTTTTAAAACAACCCGGACCAGCGGAGACATGGTTTCCCTGTTGGTCCACCTTTGACCGGCGAGGGCCCGGTCTCATAAGAGAACTAACCGGTAACCCAAACCCTGTTGAGACGGAAGAGTCCGATCCGAGAGCGTGGCCAGCTTTTGGATTGGGTGTCGACTCCCAGGGGGCCACCCGGATTTGTTCGTTGTTAGCTAGAGGGACTTGTCGTTTCGGATCTCTTGGAACTCAATCATAAAATGGTTGCCTGTGATGGGTAGCAACTGAGAGTGATGGACGTGCGTGCGGAGCCTCGTAATGGGCAGTTGGTACACCCCTGCAGGGTTAAATCTTTTCGAGAAGCCGTGTCCACGGTTATGGAAGACTTGAGACCTACGTCCTGTTCATAGACAACAACAACTGAGATAATCTTAATACAACTTGATCAACGTGTGTGTGTGCCTTGACTGCTTCTTCTTCGTCGGGATGCGAAGAGGAGGACAAGGATAGGATAGGTGTTATGTTTGCGTGGTAGTTGATAGCAAGACTTGTTGGAGGCGATTCCTCATCGAATGCTTGGCTTCTTATCTTACTCTCTAGATCGTTAGCCACTTCATAAATGCTAGTGCGGTAGCAACCTCACCACTTACCCCTTCCTTACCGTAAACTACTACTTGTCCTAGAATGACGAGTGATGAGGTCCTTGCTGGGTCAGATGACCACTACAGTTGGATGCTGAGTACCTCTGTACTCATGATACTACCCCAAACTCTTTTCAGGGTTCTGATCGACAACAGGTATGGTGATCGACGTTTCACGTGGAGACTCGACGACGACTAGTTAGGCGGATCCCTGCGGACGGCCTGGAGCCGTGTGGTTATGGGATCGATGATTTTCTCTTTGCCAGTAGGCACTTGCTTGTAGTCTGTACTCAGACATGTATCTTCCGCTGTTGTATTATATTTGAGGCAGTTGTATGCCGATTGTATGAGATGTTGTATCCTGTATCTGTAATGTTGTGATATCATGTTGGAAATCCGGGGCATATGGCTTTGTCATATGTCGCGGTGGGACCGATATGTGCTTCGTCCTCGGGTTCAGGCGGAAACGTCCGAATCTGAAACAGTACCACATATCGGGCCTTACAACTTGGTATCAGAGCCTTACCGACCGTAGGATCCCCTCTCTGGCCGAAGTCAAGTCTGGACAAAAACTATTTTGTAGCTACTAAGTTAGTTATCGGAGAGTAGGATTCTTTTTACTCCTTTTCCTTGCTCTGGTCAGGACAAGTGTCGTAAGTGTTTTACTCTCGCCTTACCCCCTTCAAAACTCTAGGATCTCGAGAGTGTGGAGTATCGGAATAGATACAATGCCTTGCTTGCAGCGTATTGTCTCGATTCCGATCTGAGGTTGGGAAATCCTGTAGTACCTTTAGTTCTTCCAACTCTGGTTTACATCTGGGTCATCCATTGCCATCCATCCTTTTGCCCGGTGTTTTCATGACTTGCGTCAAAAAGCACTATCCCTTTGACCAGGTTTTCGCTGTCATTCTTCCTTTTGACACCTGATGGTTTCGTTTTTCGACGATGTCATCTCTCTGCGGAAAATTATCTTGACGGAGTTTGACGTTCGACATGGAGAAAAGTCCCTTGTTGGTGGTGTGGAAGATCGTCGACTCTATTTTCTCTCCCCCCTCTTCCCCGGATCGTCCTGGATCCCGGGACGATATCCCTTGTTGGTGGTGTTGCCTGTAACAGCCCAGTTTTTGCAAAAAATAAAAATTTTGTTTTCGGTGTGAATTGTTTGATTGTCTGATTTGTTTGCGGTGTTTGCATCCCCAATTTATCGATCAGCGATTATTTTCCCCTCTCTTATCTCGTATCGGACGGAGACCGACCCTTGCCACCCTGACACTCGACCTTTGTGACACCGGGTTTCGCCCGATCACCGTCGCGAAAACCGCACGAGACCAGCCGCAACCAACGGAATGAAAAACCCCGTTTAATAACTAAACAGGATATTTTTATAGCGTGCCGGAAAGTGTTTTCGGAACGGTTCCAACGCGAGGTGAACGCCTCCGGCTCGACTCGCTGATCGCGCAGTTTGAAGTTTTACCCGAATCGGAGGTACTGCGGACCCCCGGCGGGCAGAAACGTAAGCACCGTGCGCGCGAGACAAAAACTGGGGATGTTTTTGCAAACTGCCAGCCACCCATGCTATATAAAGACAACCACACTCCCACCTCTTTCTAGGGTTTCCCCTAGCCAGTTTTGCAGCCACCCCCTGATCTATCTCAGATCTACCCCAAAAACACCCCCAAAATCTGAAACCCTAGCCAGATCAGATCTGGACCGTCAGATCGCCCGATCTGACGGCCCAGAGAGCTCCCCGTAGTCCAGCCTCCTCTCTCTCTCTCCTCTCTCCTCGTTCCCATGGAGCTCCACGCCCGAAGGCCGCCGCCTGCGCCTCCGGCCGCAGCCGACCACCGGAGCAAGCCCAGCCGGCAGCCGCGCCCTTCTCCTCCCGCTCCCTTTCCTCCTCTCCCCCACTGCTCTATCCTCACCTCTCTCTCTCTCTCAGCAGGATGACCCGCCATGGACGCCAGGAGCTGGAGCTCCGCCCCGAAGCCACCCAGCTCGCCCCGACCTCCCTTCCGCCGGATCCGGCACCAGCGGCCGCCGCCGCGCCCGTTCCCGCCGCTCCCGCGCCTCCTGGGGTCCTCCTCGCCTCGCCTTGCCGGAAGCCAGCCGGCCAGGAGCCGCCGCCGCCATCCTCCTGGAACGGGAGGAGCACGGAGCTGCCCGAGCGAGCCAGCCACCGGCCAGGTGGGCCGCGCCCCAGGCCCAGCTAGCCCCAGCTCCCCAGGCCGGCCACCTCCAGGCCAGTGGGCCGAGCCCACTGGGTGAGCTGCCCCCTCCTTTTTTTTATTTTTTTTTTGTTATTTCTTTTTTTAGTTAGTTGGGCCCAGTAGATTTCGGCCCAGTTAGTTTTTTTTTCTGTTAGTTGTTTATTTATTTATTTAGGCAGTTTGTATTAGGATTTTTGCAGTGCCCGTAACTTTTTAACCGTAGCTCCGATCGCGACGCTTTTAATATGAAACTTGCTTAGAATTGTGCCTAGTTTAATAATTTATGCTCCTTTGCCATGTTTGACTTTGTTTACATGCTGTTTGACTGCTAATTACACTGCCTGCCACTGTAAACTGTAACTGCTATAACTTTTTATCTGTTGCTCTGTTTAAAATGTTTCTTATATGTAACTTGACTAGAATTGCATGTAGATTGTGTTTTTGCTGTTCTTGCTTGCTAATAAAAATAATAAAATATTGTTTAGGGCAAAACAGTACCAAATGCAATATTTATCGTGGGGTCTGCAATAGTTTGCATGTCTAGGATTTCACCCCCACTTAAATTGACTAGCCCAGGTAGTTTATTTATGCTTCACCTCTTGCCATGTTTGTGTGCTATGCCATGCTTGAGTGAGTTGCCATGTTAATAACCGTTGTTTGATCACCTGTAGCTAAACAACTTGAACCACCGTAAACGTGCGGTATTTGTCGTGTGTGACGAGTACTCCACTTAAATCGTTAGTAACCGCTCTCGACGGTAGGTGCGATGTTTCGTGTTACTTCTTGTTGATGCTTGATCGTGTTTGCTCCGTAGTAATAGTGGTGCACCGTTGATTGCTTTCCAGTGTTTACTTCTTGTGTGCTCCTGCGGGTACCTCTCGAAGACGATGCGAGTGTGCGATCAACTACACCTTCGGAACCCGACTTCTCAACAGGCAAGGACTTGCATTACTTATGAACCATTCTATTTCAACCAGCGGTTTGCATGCTAGTATAGGTTAGGTTCGATGTTTGATCCTACCACATGTTTACAGCCTCTTTCAAACCGATACAGCCATATCCCCTCCCAGCAAACCTTGTACTGCTAGGTTACTATTGCTCGTTGCCCAGCCCCTGCTTAGTATGCATGCTTAGGATGCTACGATGTTACCCTGTTACTCCTTGGTTTGGGGATATCACATTATTATTATATTGTTGTTGATGATATGATTATTATAATGTTGACTATATTTGACGAAGGATGGAAGGTCTAGGCTATCCCGCCCCGACGCTTTGTTCCATTCAAGTCACCTAGGATCCGAGTTCCGGGTATTGGTTTTAAGACTGAGCGTGCCTAACCGCGTGTGGGATTATATGGGGTCCCCTTTTCTTACCTATCTAGCTTCAAACATTTCTAGAGGTGGCCCAAGCTAATTTACCATTTGAAAACATGCATATATATCTTGTCGGGTCGCTCCTAGCAGATATCTTTTAAAACAACCCGGACCAGCGGAGACAAGGTTTCCCTGTTGGTCCACCTTTGACCGGCGAGGGCCCGGTCTCATAAGAGAACTAACCGGTAACCCAAACCCTGTTGAGACGGAAGAGTCCGATCCGAGAGCGTGGCCAGCTTTTGGATTGTGTGCCGACTCCCCGGGGGCCACCCGGATTTGTTCGTTGTTAGCTAGAGGGACTTGTCGTTTCGGATCTCTTGGAACTCAATCATAAAATGGTTGCCTGTGATGGGTAGCAACTGAGAGTGATGGACGTGCGTGCGGAGCCTCGTAATGGGCAGTTGGTACACCCCTGCAGGGTTAAATCTTTTCGAGAAACCGTGTCCACGGTTATGGACGACTGGAGACCTACGTCCTGTTCATAGACAACAACAACTGAGATAATCTTAATACAACTTGATCAACGTGTGTGTGTGCCTTGACTGCTTCTTCTTCGTCGGGATGCGAAGAGGAGGACAAGGATAGGATAGGTGTTATGTTTGCGTGGTAGTTGATAGCAAGACTTGTTGGAGGCGATTCCTCATCGAATGCTTGGCTTCTTATCTTACTCTCTAGATCGTTAGCCACTTCATAAATGCTAGTGCGGCAGCAACCTCACCACTTACCCCTTCCTTACCGTAAACTACTAGTTGTCCTAGAATGACGAGTGATGAGGTCCTTGCTGGGTCAGATGACCACTACAGTTGGATGCTGAGTACCTCTGTACTCATGATACTACCCCAAACTCTTTTCAGGGTTCTGATCGACAACAGGTATGGTGATCGACGTTTCACGTGGAGACTCGACGACGACTAGTTAGGTGGATCCCGGCGGACGGCCTGGACCCGTGTGGTTATGGGATCGATGCTTTTCTCTTTGCCAGTAGGCACTTGCTTGTAGTCTGTACTCAGACATGTATCTTCCGTTGTTGTATTATATTTGAGGCAGTTGTATGCCGATTGTATGTGATGTTGTATCCTGTATCTGTAATGTTGTGATATCATGTTGGAAATCCGATTCATATGGCTTTTTCATATGTCGCGGTGGGACCGATATGTGCTTCGTCCTCGGGTTCGGGCGGAAACGTCCGAATCTGAAACAGTACCGCATATCGGGCCTTACACTAGTACCCAGCCGATTTCTCGGCATCCGTACAAGATGTGTTCGAAGGAGTTGATCGAGCTCAAGAAGCAGTTGATAGAGTTGGAGGCAGGCGTTTTTATCTGTGCGAGCACTTCCCCTTGGGGTGCACCAGCTTTGTTTGTCCAGAAGAAGGATTGGACTAGCCGCTTGGTCGAGGACTATCGCGGCATCAACAAGAAGACCATCAAGAACAAGTACCCTTTACCCCGCATCAATGATCTGTTTGAACAGTTAAATGGGGCTAAGGTGTTTTCCAAGCTTGACTTGAGGATGGGGTATCATCAAATCCGTTTTCGTGAAGAGGATATTCCCAAGACCGCGTTCAGCACACGTTATGGGTTGTATGAGTTTGCAGTCATGACGTTTGGGTTCTCAAATGCCCCTCCGACATTCATGAGAGCTATGAACTATTTGTTCCAAGATTGGCTTGATGTGTTTGTGATCCTCTACCTCGACGACATTCTTGTCTATTCCAAGTCAGAGGCTGGGCATGAGGAACATTTGCGCTTGGTGCTGCAGAAGTTAAGAGAGCACCGGTATTACGCCAAGTTCTCCAAGTGTGAGTTTTGGCTGGACAAGGTCAATTTTCTGCGCCATGTCATCTCCGCTGAGGGAATTGCGGTTGACCCAGAGCGAGTACGCACTATTCAAGAGTGGGCTCAGCCAAAGAATGTGAAGCAACTAAGGAGTTTTCTAGGCCTCGACAGTTATTGCACGAGGTTTGTGCAGAATTTCTCCAAAATAGAAAAGCCAATGATTCAATTGTTGTGCAAGGACAAGCGGTACACTTGGTCACCAGCTTGCCAGTCAGCCTTCGAGGAGTTGAAAGAGAAGCTGACCACAGCTCCAATTCTCACGCCGCCAGATGAGTCACAACCTTTTCAGGTGTTTTGTGATGCCTCTTTGCAAGGTCTAGGCGGAGTTTTGATGCAAGGAAGGAATATTGTGGCTTATACCTCACAGCTGTTGAAGACAAGTGAGAGGAATTATCCCACGCACGACTTGGAGATTGCAGCAGTTGTGCACGCTTTGGTCACTTGGAGACACCTCCTCTTAGGGAGGAAGGTGGATGTGTTCACGGACCACAAGAGTCTGAAGTACTTGTTCACTCCGCCAAATCTGAACTTGAGGCAAAGAAGATGGCTTGAAACCATTACTGAGTACACAGTTGATATTCAGTACACGCCTGGGAAGGCGAATGTCATAGCTGATACACTGAGCCGCAAGGGCGATTGCAATAATATCCAGGTGCAGAAGATCCACCCTGATTTGTGTGAGTCCTTTCGAAGGCTCAATCTCGAGCTAGTTCCAGCAGGCTATCTTGCCAACCTTGTGGTAGATCCCACTATCCATGAGAAGATTCGTGAAGCTCAGTCTGGCAGCTCAATGATTCAGAAGATCAAACAGGGTATTGCCGCCTCAGTTCCAAAGTACGATTGCTTTTCAGTGCATAATGATGGCACCGTGTTGTTCGAAGAGCGAGTTGTTGTTCCCAAGGAGGGAGATCTCAGAGAGGTCATCATGAAGGAAGCCCATGATTCCAAGCTATCGATTCACCCTGGCAGTACAAAGATGTATCAAGATCTCAAGAAAAGCTTTTGGTGGACTCGTATGAAGCGGGATGTGGCCCGTTACGTGTCTCAGTGTGATGTGTGCAGGAGAGTGAAGGCACAGCACCAGAAGCCTACAGGGTTGCTTCAGCCACTTGAGATTCCGGAGTGGAAATGGGATCACATAGAAATGGATTTCATCACAGGCTTCCCTTTGTCGCAGAAGAAGAACAATGCCATCTTTGTTGTCATTGACAATCTTTCCAAAGTTGCCCAATTCTTTCCAGTGAAGGACTCCATTTCAACAGCTCAGTTGGCGGATTTGTACACCACAAGAGTTGTATCTTTGCATGGCATTCCCAAGAAGATCAGTTCCGATAGAGGCAGCCTTTTCACCTCTAAGTTCTGGCAGGCCTTTCAAAAGTCGATCGGTACGACTGTGTTGTTCAGTACCGCTTATCACCCTCAGACAAGTGGGCAAGTCGAGCGCGTGAACCAAATCCTCGAGGACATGCTTCGGGCATGTGTTATCTCGTTTGGCATGAAGTGGGAAGAGTGCTTGCCGTATGCTAAGTTCTCTTACAACAACAGCTATCAGGCAAGTCTGCAGGCAGCACCGTTTGAAGTCTTGTATGGCCGCAAGTGCAGGACAACTTTGAACCGGTCCGAGACAGGTGAGAGGCAGTTGTTCGGTCCAGATGTGATCCAAGAGGCAGAGGATAGAGTGAAGATTGTCCGAGAGCACCTAAAGGCAGCACAGTCTAGGCAGAAGGCCTATTATGACAAAAGGCACCGTGGTGTAGCGTTTCAGGTTGGTGATTGGGCGTACCTGAGAGTGTCTCCGTTGAGGGGAACTCACCGCTTTGGCATCAAAGGAAAGCTCGCTCCAAGATTTGTCGGACCTTTCCGCATCCTTGAGACTAGGGGACCTCTTGCCTTTCGGCTCGAGCTTCCAGAGAGTCTGTCCATGGTGCATGACGTGTTCCATGTGTCCCAGCTAAAGCAGTGCTTCAAGCAGCCAGAGCAGGCTGTTGACTTGGGCGAGATCCAGCTGAGTGCGGACCTTTCCTACTCAGAGCGTCCAGTCCGTGTTCTTGAGACGTCCGAGCACAAGACGCGCAACAAGACCGTCAAGTTCATGAAAGTTCAGTGGGCACATCATTCGGAGAAGGAAGCAACGTGGGAGCGTGAAGATCATCTCCGTTCTGAGTATCCTGAGTTGTTTCAGGCTTAGATCTCGGGACGAGATCCTGTGTTGGTGGGGGAGTGATGTAACAGCCCATGTGCAATAATTAGAAAACACCATGAGATTGTACTTTGTCTGTTGACTTTGTAACTTGGCATGATGCTAAAGATTGTAATTTTATGTGGTGATTTAAATTTTCATTGGGATTGGAGCCCATCTGTTTTGGTTGAGCTTGCTTCCAAAGTGGTTCAAGAAAGGGGTTTGAAGAATTTTCATTATTGCATGCATGCTCTCCCTGATCCCAAACTTGGCCTAGCCATTTCCTTTGCAATGACAAGGGTTTTTAAAAGCCTCAAATCATTTTTGCCATCATCAAAATATGGGCTCTAGTTCAAAGTGATTTTGACTTCAAAAAATGAGCTCACAATTTTGTTGTTGCCAAAAATGCCCAAACCATTTTTGGAAATTGAGGAATAATGCAAGGTTAGTTATACATATTTTTATGTATTTTTTCCACTTCTTTTTAATGCAGAAAAACGCTGAATTCTTTTCTGTTTTATTTAAATGGAAAAGGGATCGGCAGCAGGTTTTCTTTTCCTTCTCCATTTCCTACGTGAAGCCCAGCCCACCTAGCCTCCTCCCCGCAGCCCACCTGGGCCTGTCCAGCGAAGCGGTACGCGGGAGCTATCGTGGCCGCCCGATCTCCATCGCACGCCCCTCCTTCGTCGCCTTTCCACGCTGGAGAGGTCCCCGCCAGACTCCCTCTCACAGCCGGCCGGAGCGTCGACGTCGATGCGGTCGGCGTGGATAGGAGGCCTCCCTCCTATTTAACCCGAGCTCCCGAGCCTCCCAGGACCCCTAGAGTTCCGTTCCTCCCAGCAGTTCCTACTCGCCGCCGTCGGGGTGGTTTCCCCTCTTTGTTTCTGTCCCGCCATGCTCCGGTGAGCCCCGCTACAATTCGCCGCCGTCCCGCCGTATCCTTGACCAAGCGCTCGTCTGCATGGACCTTGAACTCGACTCACTCCGTTTCTGTGTCCAGGTCGGAGCCCGGAGGAGCGAGACGACCCCGCAGCAGAGCAGGCCGCTGCAGACCTCTTCGTCCCCGACGACGGCCATAAACCCCTTCCTCCTCTACGGCTAGGCTAGGATGCACGTTGCGACCCACGAGGTGAGCTGATGCCAGCACCTTTGCCCGTAGCGCCGTGTAGCAGTCTGTCCACGATAGCAGTAGCGTATCCGCCGCGTTGGAACGTCGCCGGCGAGCAATTCGAGCACGCCGTGCCATGGCATGCCTCGGGTGATCCCTCGCGTGCTCCTAGAACGTCCAGAGCGCGCCTTTGGCCCTCAAGGACCCGCCTTTTCGCGTATAGTAGAGTTTGGCCGCCCGCCTCTGAATGTGTTTGCCACTGTAACGCAGCGCCGCCGCGGGTTCAGAGGAAGTTGGCCACCGTTCCGGGGAGATTCGGGCCATGATAGGGGTACCCACGAGTTCGTGGTGGTGCCCTCTAGGAGATGGAAGCAACCCCATGGCCAGGGGCGCCGTGAGCTCGACGTGCACATAGCCCAAAGTGGGGGCTTTTGTTTTGTCAGTCTGAAGTTCAGAACCTTCGCCGCCATGCTGTTCCCGTGGAGTTTGCGAGTAGATGAAGAGGAGTTAGAGACCATGGTGAGTGCTCCTGCGTAGAGCAAGGTGCCCTCTCAGTTTTTCTTCATGGCATGGCGGCCGGAGAACGCCTGTGAGCGATGCGAGTTTCGTCGCAGTTCCGCACCGCGATGGGTTCAGGCGAATGCAGGTGTTCGCAGTTCAGAACAGACATGCCTGAAGCTTACCTAGTCTGAATCGCTTGTCGTTTCAGAAAACGGTTCGCAGCGCAGTGGTAGTGAGCAGCTGAGTCCAGCTGTGGACGTGGGTTCGAATCCCACGCGAAGGGCTGCCTCCCCCCTTTTTTTGGATTTAATTTGAGGCTGACGTGTGGGCCCCTCCTGTCAGTGGGGCTGCCCGAGTGGAGTGGGCTGAGCCCACTGATGGGCTTTGAACTTGGCCCAGTGCGCCGAGGCCAGCCCAGTGGCTGCGCCCACTGTTCTTTTTTTTCTTTGGTTTTCTTTTCATTTTCTGTTTAAGTTCAATTTGAGTTTGAATTCAAATTCAAACTGAATTTGAACCTTGGAGATTTTTTCACCTCAAATGGGGCATCCCATATATGTTTTTGGGGTAGCTTGAGGTAGTGACCATCATGGAGAGGTCCTTTTTGCTTTTGCCCCTCTGATTTCTGGAGTGTGGCAATTTTGCAAATAAAACCCTTTTCATTTCCTAGTTTTTGCCAAGTTTTGCCCAACTTCAAAAATGGCCATGCCAAATATGATTTTTGGGTAGTTTCAAACAAGGAGTTGCATGGTGATAATGGTTTAACCATTTAAGCCTTTTCCAAAATGCATCTAGTGCAATTTTGCACTCAGCCCCCTGAAATTCTTTTGAAATGCAACTGTGTTTGAAATCTAGAGGATACCATATCGTATATGGTTTTGGGGTAGATTTTTGCAAGGATTGCAATGGTGATGTCCTCATGATTTTTGTGCAACTCTTTTGGACAGGGTGTGACCACCTCATCCAGGATCAATCTGTCTTTTCCTTTCTTGCATCATTCCAATTTCAGTGCATGTTGGAAGTGATGATCTTTTGATTCTTTCAAGTTCTGTTTCATGTCATCTCCAAATATTTTCTCCAAACGAGCACCCAACATATTGCCTGTGCAGTGTGGCTGGATTCCAACTTTTGTTGCACCTTCCTTGTGTCAAATTCACCGGCACTACTCCGTCTCCGGAAATGATGATTACTTTCACGTTGTTTTGTTTCTGTTTAATGCATTGTTTATCATGCCATGTGTACATGCTACTTACACCTAAAATAAGGCTAAGACCAAAGCCATTTTCACGTAAATAAATTGCATATGAAGTTGTTGACGTGTCGTCACCACCTTCATTTAAATTGACTAGATAGGGTCACAACATGTCTAATTAAACTTGCTCATACCATCCTTGCCTGTGCATTGTACCCGTTACTTACTTGTGTGCCTTTTCCTTGCCGGTTCCGTACGTTAGCACCTGAGACCGCCGAGGAGACTTACGTGGAGATTTCCGACACCGAGCCCGAGGACCCTGCTGCATCTGCTTCGATGACCGATTACCCAGGCAAGGGGGAGATTTATAACATTACTTGATACCTTTCTGCCTACCTGCCTAGCTGTAGTCTAGAACGTTTGCTTGATCCTATCCACTTTGATTAAGCTTTTTTTTTGGGAACCCAAAACAGCCATGATCCCCACATCCCAGCAAAACATTGTATTGCTAAGTTACCGCTGCTCAGCCATTGCTTAGTATGAGTAGGAAAGCTTGCTGCTTACCCTATTGCTATGGTTTGGGATATCATGTTATTTAAAGAAGTAGGTTGATATTTATTATATTTTATAATGTTAATTTATACTTGACGAAAGATGGGAGACCAGGCTGTTCCCGCCAGGTGTTTTGTTCCATTTGAGTCACCTAGGTCCCGAGTTCCGGGTATTGTGTTTCTTGATGAGCATGCCTAATTGTGTGTGGGATTCTATGGGGTCCCCTTGTCTTACCTACCTAGCTTCGTACAGTTCTAGTGGTGGCCCGAGCTGATTTACTATTTGCAATGTGTGTGTGCTGGTGGTACCCCAGTTGTTTACAAACCACCTTGGGCCAGGAGGACTTGTCCCTTGGCTGGCCCACCTTTGACCGGCGAGGGCCCGGTCCTCATGTGAGGTTTAACCGGTAACCCAAACCCTGTTGATACGGAAGAGGCCGATCTGAGAGCGTGGCCAGCTTTTGGATTGGATGTCGACTCCCCGGGGGTCAGCCGGAATTGTGTGTTGTTAGTTAGAGGGACTCTGACGTTCCGGAGTTTCAGGCGTTTACTTAGCCAAGTGGAAACCGGGCGTACATGCGAAGCCTATGATGGGCAGTTGGTACACCCCTGCAGGGTTAAATCTTTTCGAAAAGACCTGTCCGCGGTTATGGACGACTTGAGACCTACTCCTTATTCATAGAATAACATCAATTTGAATTATAATTAAAACTTGCCTACCGTGTGAGTGCCTTGGTTGCTTTTCTTCGTCCAGGGGGACCAAGAGAAGATCCAGGTTGTGTTATGTTTGACGTAAGTAGGTGGATAGCAGACTTATGACGTAAGTAGTTCGGAGTTCTGGTAGGCTTGTGGCCTGGTTGCTAAGTGAGAGAACGGCTCATCCGAGACCGGCTTATGCACCACGCACACATCACTTGGGTCCACTTCGGTAAACCGGCCGGGTTCACGATTGTGGTAACCAACCCAAGTAGGCGGCTTTCTCGGACTAGATCGGCTATGAGGTAACAGTTGTGGTGAGCATCCTCGCTGGCACCCCTTGAATGGTGTCGAGATCAAAGGCGGTAAATGATGGTCATGTGTGTGTAGCGGTACACCCTTGCAAGGTTAACAAAACTATTCGAATAGCCGCGTCCGCGGTTATGGACTGCTTGGAAAGCTTAGCTTGATTATTAGACAACTTGAACTGGATACTTCTAAAAAACACCAAGATAAGTGTGAGTGCTATGGCGTGCTTTCTCGTGGGGAAGTCGAGGAAGGCACCATAGTGGTGTAATTGGTTGGAGAAAGTAGTGGACTCGTGTACGCTTCTTACCTCAAAGTCTGGTATTCGTAGTTCAGGATTAGCCAAGTCAAAGCTGGCACTTCTGCAAATGAACCCCACCTCCCTTTACCTTGATACATGTGCATGAGTAGTATAGCTCCTATGTAAGTCTTGCTGAGTACGACTTTGTACTCACGTTTGCTTAATCTATGTTTTAGATGATACCACCGACCCCGAAGGTGGCTTCTTCATCGAGCTGGACGACTAAAGATCAAGCTAGTCTAGTCCCAGTCAGACGACTGGTTCCCTCGTGGAGGGCTTGTGTTTAAATAAGGCTTCTTAAGCCATTTTTTAAACTTGTCTATACTCAGACATAATTTGCTTCCGCCTGTGTTGTAATGTTGGATCACATGTATGTGATCTCTGTTTGCACTCTATAAGAGTTATCAATAAAATTGTACACTTTGTAGAGAATTGCAATGGTACCTACTGTTCATACAAGGCATGTGTGTTGCGTGTATTTTTATAACATGCATGTCTTTGTATGGGTTTTCGAGACCTTAGTTGTGTTCTGGCTGGCGGTGTTGGATATGTGCCCTAGAGACAAATTAATAAAGATATTTGTCACATATCCGTTTTGTTCATAATACGTTTTATACTTTGCTATAACTGTATTACTTGGAAATACTAATACAGGTGTAGTATAAAACATGGTCCGTAGTTTAACTCGGGTAAACTATCTCATTGGGCAATTGATTGATCAAGCTTTCCTGATCATGGCGACACTTAAGTCCATTGACAATGAGGTCATATCATTAGGGGAATGATGTGATGGACAGACACCCACCTAAAGTAATGCAATGTGATCGAGTCACATAGTTCAGCGTTGCTATGACTTTGTAACGTATGGCTTAGTCCTTAGACCGTAATGATCATACGTAATCACGATCTATGAGGAGACTTTGATTTGTATCCCACCGCCTGACTGAAATATGCTGGCTATAACGGAGCACTTTGGGTATTCCGAAATAGATGGTTGATGAGTATGTTAATAGATCAAAGCGGGATTTGTCAGTCCTTGTGACAGGACAGGTACTCTGGGCCCACTCGGTGATATTGCATCAACCCTTGCAAGGACGTGACTAGGTCACAAAGAGATGCAATGATCATGGACGAGAGAAGTTGTTTGTCATGAACGAGATGTGAACACGGTATGTGGGATACCGACGATCAAACCTTGGACAAACAAGGTACCGCAGAACAAAGGGATTACGTCGTATCGTTAACGGTTTCCAAAAGCGATCGAAGCTCATTCGATGGAAGCGCAGGGGCTGTCAAGGACTGTAACCAGGTCCAACTGACTAGTCATTGGTCCATGAGAAGAGTCTCGACCATGTCTGTTGTTTCCCGGACCGTTAGGCTGTTACACTTAAGGGCAATCGATGCATAGGACAGTTACGGGATCAATCGATGAAATAGGAGAAATCACCGGAATAGTTCCGGAGGAGGACGGAATGGTTTCCGGACATTTTGAATAGTTCAAAATAAAGTTTAATTGTTTTAATAATGTTTTTATTATTTAATTATCTGAATTAAATATTTAAAACTTATTAAATAATTAAAATAATGGAAAAAAGGCTATATGGGCCTTAGAGGCCCATTAGGGGAGGAGGGGGTTCCCCCCCTTGGGCTTGGCGCCAAGGGGTGGGGCCCAACCCCCCCTAGGCCGGCGCACCCCTCCCCCCTTGGAGGTTTAGTCCCACATGGGGGAGGGAAGAGGGATCACACCCCCCCTTGGCCTTTATATAGAGGGGTAGACCCCCCTTTTTCCATACAACAATTGATCTCCTTCTTCTTCCTTCTCCATTTCTGGAAGTGGACTCCCCTTGTTTGGAGTCTGCACCAGGATTGGAGTTCTCCACCATAAGGCAGGCCGTCGCTCTGCCGGAGTCGGGATCCGTAGCCGTCTTCTTTCCGCTGCTCGCCTGGTTCGGAGCCCGGGAGGAACATCGATTGTGCCGTACGTGTATAATCTCTTCGAGGCATTACACCTGTGGTGCTGCTTCATCGCTGGAGGTTTACCGGGAGTCATTCTCGCCGGTGGTGGTATTCTACACGACAGGGAGGTCGTAGTTCTGAGTCTACGCCAACCACGTTCGTAAGAACGTTTCCCGCTTTCGGTCTTCAAAGGTATGAACACCGATTCCCTCCGTTACTTTACATCGCCATAGCATAGATCTTGGGTTCGGGTACCGTAGGTGTGGAAAATTTTGTGTTTTCTGCCCCGTATCCCAACAGGCGGTCTTTCATACACCAAGTGGCCCTTAGATGTGCGCAGCTTGGGGCATCGCGATGCGATTGCTCGAGACTCCGTCTCGTGTACACTTTGTGGTATGATCGAGCCCGCCCTAGACCCCGACTAAGTGATCGGGCTGGAGTAAGTCTATGTAAGAGTTATGCGATAGTCGTTAGTATGGTTGAGGCGACTTGTCTTTGAATATGGGAGTTCACCACCCACATCATTAGACTTGTGTGCGGACGATGAGGACCCATCTCAGTTGATCATCCGGCCTGGATGGGATGCCCCTCTCGTACGATGCTTTCCGAGAACGTTCTGTGCTTGGCCTTGTCTGCTTAGACAAGTGGGTACGGTTCTCGGCTCTCCAGATGACTATGTCTTAGCTGTACTTGCATACGCTAACCCCCGGTCCCGACAGACTTGGTATCAGAGCAGGACTGACTGTAGGACTAGTAGCCTTGGCCGAAGTTGAATCTAGCTTGCTATAGTTATATAGTTACTCTGGGTATATAAGGGAACAACGTAAGGCTTCTTTTTTCTCCTTACCCCCTTCGTTCTGAGTTCTGAGTCACCCTCATCTTATTCTATGGGAAGATAGGACTAGGCTCTCCTCTGTCTGATTAGAACATCTCGTTGTTTGCTTCCTCATAGCCGTAGGAAAGTTGTGACCGATTTGTTAGAGTGGTTATGCTCCCTGTTTCATTACATCGTATATAAGTGTTGTTTTTCATGATTGGAAGAAATTGTCATTTCTTACAATTACAGCCGTTATGCTGTCCGAGTCATTCCAGGTTTATCTCATAATCTGATGCAATTGCAAACTCCTTCTGTTTCAGATGGCAGATCTTCCCCCTCGACAGATTGTTCGTTTGACCAGGAGCCTCGGTGTGCGTGGCCATCCCGCCACGTTGATCGAGATGATGTCCTATGTGGGATATCGATGGTACCCTGAGTACACCGTCGAGGAGCAGTTTCACGACTTCAACCAGACGCAGTTCCACTGCATTGTCGGGATCTACCCGCACCACGTTGGGGTCACTCAGCCTATCCACTTTGGACATGGCATTGGCATCACCGAGAACATGGCTGTGCAGGATGCTGCATACTCATGTATTACCCTGCTGAGAGAGGAGCACACCATGCTGAGAGAGACCTCATTCCGCTATATCCCTGCTGCACTTCCAGGAGAAGAGGGATATTACACCGGACTCTACTCAGATCACTCTGCAGTGGATCCAGCACTTCAGGTGACTGCTAGGTTTGCTAGTGATCGAGATCGTGATGCACGCGCTCTCCGTTTTGAGCTCCACGCCACCCGTGTTCGTCTGTATCGAGCACTGACACTCTTCGCACCCTTTGTGAGCGTGGGATCAGTTGAGCATGAAGCTATCTACCCAGTGAGGACTCAGATGCCTTCTCGAGTTGCTTGGCCCGAGATTGGAGGTATTTTTCCACACCGTGGTCCGTTGCTTCCACCCTACGCTGGACCTAGGCCCCATCCTTGCCCAAATGGATATCAGGGTCCACAAGCCTCCGTGTTTTCCGATGGTCACCTCCAGCTACCGGGATACGCGGGTAACTTTTATGAGGACTACTATGGAGATGGAGATGAGTGAGACCGCCTGTGGTCTTACTTAGTGATGATGTAGTAGTATCTTAGTATATTGTATGCAAGGTGTCTAAGTTCCAGAGGCTTAGATAAATAATGTATAGGAAGTCAGAGTGCCTCTGAAGGATGTATCATCTTCATCACGTTTGTATTAGCTTGGTGCTTGTACTAAAACGATGTATGGTTTGTATGACAGCTTGTGAATATATGGCTTGTATGCTTTATCACCATGTTGTCAAGATGATTACTTCCTTTGCTCTGTAATCCTTCCAGTACTTCAATACCTTGTTTAGACTCTTCCAATCAACTCTGTTTGACTTTGGTTTTCCCTTCAGGATGTCTCAAGGAACCCGTGGCCAGGTTGGTCGTAACCAAGGTCGTGGGAATGACCAGGAGGAAGGCAACCTTCCATCCCCACCCACGATGGCTCAGGTTCTGATGGAGGTTGAGAGGAACCGCCGAGACTCTCACCACCTGCTGGAAGTCATTGCACGCAACACCACTCAGCAGCGCAATGAGCTGGTGTCCCTGAATGACTTCATCCGGCTTCATCCCCCAGTTTTCAGTTACTCCACCGACCCCCTTGACGCCGATGACTGGCTTCGCAGCATCGAGAGGATGCTCCAAGCAGGCCATGTTGCAGATGGCGACAAGGTCAGCTATGCCACCTATCACCTCGAAGGTGCAGCTAGCTCTTGGTGGGAGAACTTTCTGAATATGCGTCCCGTTGGACCGCCTACATCTTGGGAGGAATTCTGCACGTCCTTCCGCGAGCACCACATTCCCAAAGGTCTCATGGACCGCAAGCGTGAGGAGTTCTGCAACCTCACCCAAGGCAGAAGGACCGTTGACGAGTTCAGTCGTGAGTTCAACCGACTTGCTCGTTATGCAACTGAAGAAGTCTCCACCGACTCCAAGAAGCAAGAGAGGTTCCGTCGTGGCCTCAACACTGGACTTCGTCGTGAACTCAATCTTCATGACTTTTTCACCTTCCAGGTCCTTGTCAACAAGGCCATCAAAGCAGAGGACATGAACACCCCCAACGACTTCCGCAAACACCCCAGAGATGATGGTTCATCCAGTTCTAGCTCCCAGAAGCGCAAGATCTGGATTGCAAACAGCATGTTCCGCCGGAACAACCCCCCGAGGCCATCCTATGTGGCGCCTCGTCCACCCACCCAGTTCCACCCAGCTCCACCAAACAACTCGGCTCCACGCACTGTTTTCGGGGCCTGTTACAAATGTGGTCAGGCAGGCCACTACTCTCGCGAGTGTCCCCAGAACCAGCTCCAGCACCAGAATGCTCCACCACGTGCCGGAGGCAACAACAGCAACAATGGTCGTGGCACGCCACCCCAGAAGGTCTACACCGCCAAACCCGCTCCTCCCGCCATTCGTGGACGTGTGAACCAGATTGCCGCCAAAGAGACTGACGACACCACTGACGTCATTCTTGGTACGCTCCCGGTCAATTATGTTCCTACTTCCGTTCTTTTCGACCCAGGAGCATCTCATTCATTCATGTCGGAAAGTTATGCACTTCGTCATGAGTTATCTTTTGTTGAATTGTCCACCCCAATGATTATTCAAACTCCAGGGTCAAGATGGAAAACTAAGAGTAAGCCATGGTAATCAAATTGCAATTGAGGGTTTAGTATTCCTTGCTTCACTCATAGCCCTCAAGTCTTCAGACATTGATGTCATCCTTGGCATGGATTGGCTATCAAGACAGAATGCCTACCTGGATTGCAAAGGCAAATCCGTGAAACTCACCCACCCTTCAGGCAAAACAGTCAACTATACCTCACCCAGAACAAGAACCCAAGTGCATTCCTTGAATGTACTTCCCCTTCCCGATCTTGAAGATATTCCGGTGGTTCGTGACTTCCCGGATGTCTTACCTGAAGAGCTGCCGGGAATGCCACCCGACAGATGTGGAGAGTTTATAGTGGATCTTGCCCCAGGAACCGCACCAATTTCTAGACGCCCATACAAAATGGCCCCACGTGAGTTAGCTGAGCTTAAAACCCAACTGGAAGCTTTGTTGGAGAAAGGCTTCATCCGCCCTAGCTCATCGCCATGGGGTTGCCCCGTTCTGTTCGTAACGAAGAAAGATGGAACAGAAAGGATGTGCGTAGACTATCGCCCGCTAAATTTAGCGACGATAAAGAACAAATACCCACTGCCCAGGATCAATGATCTTTATGATCAACTTGCAGGATCTTCTGTCTTCTCAAAGATGGATTTGAGATTAGGTTATCATCAAATCAAGATCCGAAACGAGGACATTCCCAAAACGGCTTTTACTACTCGTTATGGTCTTTACGAGTACACCGTCATGTCCTTTGGTTTAACCAATGCCCCCGCCACTTTCTCACGCATGATGAACTCAATCTTCATGGAGTATTGGACCAGTTCGTCGTGGTTTACCTCGATGACATCCTTATATACTCGCAGAACGAAGAAGAACATGCCGAACACCTAAGGCTGGTATTGATGAAACTTAGAGAGCATCGCCTGTATGCTAAATTCTCCAGGTGTGAATTTTGGCTACCAGAAGTGACCTACTTAGGCCACGTGATTTCTGCAAAAGGCATTGCTGTGAATCCTGAGAGAGTTCAGGCCGTCCTTGACTGGACTCCACCTGAATCGGTTAAGCAAGTTAGGAGTTTTCTTGGCCTAGCCAGCTATTGCCGTCGCTTCGTCGAGAACTTTTCTAAAGTTGCAAAGCCTCTAACTGAACTCCTCAAGAAAGATAAGAAATTCTTATGGACTCCCAAGTGCGAGGAAAGCTTTCAAGAGCTAAAAAGAAGATTGACTTCTACACCTGTACTTGCACCTCCAGACACCAAAAAGGATTTCGAGATCTATTGCGACGCATCACGGCAAGGGTTAGGATGCATACTTCTGCAAGATCGACATGTGGTAGCTTATGCTTGACGCCAGTTGCGGCCACATGAAGAGAACTATCCTACCCATGACCTTGAACTCACTGCCGTAGTTCATGCCCTAACTTGGCGACATTACCTCTTTGGTAATCGTTGTGAGATTTATTCCGACCACCAAAGCCTCAAATATATTTTCACTCAACCACATCTTAATCTCAGGCAAAGACGCTGGATTGAGTTGATAAAAGATTACGACGTAGTAATTTCTTACACCCCAGGCAAAGCCAATGTCATGGCTGATGCACTAAGTCGTAAGTCGTATTGTAACAACCTCATGTTACAACAGTATCAACCACTTCTTCATGAGAACTTTCGCAAGCTCAATCTTGAGATTGTTCCTCATGGCTATCTTTCTACCTTGGTGGCGAAACCAACTCTTGAAGATCAAATCATAGTTGCCCAAAGGCGTGCACGAGGTGTTCGCCGGATCAAGGAGAACATTGCTAGCGGAGTTGCTAAATTTTTCACCACAGATAGCAAAGGAACGGTATTCTTTGGAAATCGTTTGGTAGTACCTAAGAATAGGGAGCTAAGGCAACTCATCCTCAAGGAAGCCCATGACACACCCCTCTCAATTCATCCCGGTAGCACAAAAATGTACCGAGATCTACGCCAGAGATTTTGGTGGACTAGGATGAAGAGAGACATTGCTCAATTTGTTGCCGAATGTGATGTTTGTCGTCGCATTAAGGCAGAACATCAAAGACCTGCTGGTACACTTCAACCTTTGTCTATTCCCGAGTGGAAATGGGACAAAGTCCGTATGGACTTCATCACCGGCTTTCCAAAAACCCAGAAAGGAAACAATGCCATCTTCGTTGTCATAGATAGGCTTTCCAAAGTTGCTCACTTCCTTCCGGTTCGCGAGTCTATAACTGCTAGCCAGTTAGCGGACTTGTACATCTCTAGAATTGTATCCCTTCACGGTGTTCCTTTGGAAATCAATTCTGATCGTGGTAGCCTTTTTACCTCTAGATTTTGGGGAAGCTTTCAGAAGGCTATGGGAACTCATCTCTCCTTTAGTACAGCTTTCCATCCTCAGTCTAGCGGTCAAGTCGAAAGGGTTAACCAAATTCTTGAAGACATGCTCAGAGCTTGTGTTATCTCATTCGGAAAGAATTGGGAGAAATCTCTTCCATTTGCCGAATTTTCTTATAACAATAGTTTTCAATCTAGTCTGAACATGGCTCATTTTGAACTCCTATATGGACGACGATGTCGAACACCACTACACTGGTCAGAAACCGGTGAAAGACAATTCTTTGGACCTGATATGATCAAGGAAGCAGAAGAGCAAGTTCGCATTGTTCGTGATCAATTGAAAGCAGCCCAGTCTCGTCAGAAAAGCTACTATGATCATCATCATAGGCAAGAGAGCTACAATCTGGATGAGAAAGCTTACCTTCGGGTTATTCCTCTGAAGGGAACCCAACGTTTCGGTATCAAAGGCAAGTTGGCCCCACGTTACAACGGACCTTTCCGCATTATTGCTAAACGTGGAGAAGTTGCCTACCAACTTGAACTACCCCCGCACCTTTCCCGAGTACATGATGTATTCCATGTGTCCCAACTCAGGCGTTGCTTCAAGGACCCCATCCGCGAAGTCGACCATGAAACGTTTGATCTCGAAGATGACCTTTCTTATCGAGAATACCCCGTTCGTATTCTTGATTCCGCAGAGTGTGTCACTCGTTGTCAGAAGATTAGGTTTCTGAAAGTGCAATGGTCACACCACTCTGAGAGAGAAGCCACGTGGGAAAGAGAAGACCGTCTCAGTGCCGAGTACCCCACCTTCCTCCCGCAGACTTCTGAATCTCGGGACGAGATTCTTTTGAGTGGGGGCGAGTTGTCAGAACCCTCTGTTAGGTAATGTGCTAGTGTCAAAGTAACCTTGCATCATGTCAAAATTTTCAAAAGAAATATTTGAAATCAATTCAAAAGCAAAGTGGGAGAAGAAAACCCCCCCCAGATGAATTAATTCAAAAGGCCAGATAAAAATCTTCTCCAAAAATTCATGTTAGATTTTTGAAAAGTCTTATAAATGAGTGTGATCACATATCAAGTGATGTGGGACCCACCCCAAGCTCATAGATTTTTCAAATATTCAAACAGTACCTTGGATTTAATGAAAAACCCCTATTTGAGTTAAGATTCAAATTATTTGAATTTTAAAAATGTTGAAACCTTATAAGTGGCTAATCTATTTTATTATGAGGCCATATAAAAGTTTTCAGCATTTAATAAAATGTTTAGCTATTTTATTTAGCTAAACAGAACAAATGTCAGAAGAGAAAACAGAAAGAAAAAGAAAAAGGGACTTACCTGCGAAAGAAGCCCAACTAGTTTCCCAGCCAGCCCAGCCCACCTCCCCTCCCTGTCGTCTTCCTCAGGCAGCCAGGCAGCTGCGTGCCGGCCATGCCGAGGCCGCCGACGTGCCTGGCCACCTCCTGCTTCCCTCGTGCCACATCTCCACGCCTGGAGACGCCCAGAAGCTTCCCCACTCCATTCCCCCCCTCCACGAGCTTCCTCCCCGTCTCCCTCGCCTGTTTCGTCGACGCCCGAGAAGAACGCCGGAGCACCGTCGAGCCCCCGCATAGCCATCGACGCCGAGAAGCCCCAGGACCCTGTCCATCGTCTTCACCGCAGTCGTCTTCGTCTTCGAGCGGAATAGGAGGAGCTGAAGCCCCCTGGAGCTGCCGAATCGCGTCGTCGTCTTCGTCTGCGGCCGCCGCGCAACTTCGTCGATTACTTCGCCATCGAGCCACCCCAGCCATCGCCACCTCCTCCGTTGGGTTCCTGGTGAGCTCGGGATGAAAACCCCTAACCTCCCCCTCTCGATTGCTTCCTCTAGCCATGACCGCCATGAGAGCCAAAGCTCCTCGCCGCCGGGATCCATGGCGACGGCCAACCACTACACAATCGAGCTCGCCGTGTTGTCCATCACGTTCCCCGTACTCCACTACTTCGAACCAGCCTAGCCCCGCCTCAATTCGTGCCTTGTAGCGAATTCCCGATCACAACCGTAGCAACGTCGCCGCAGAACTCGACGCCGGCGAGCGTACAGGGCACCCCAGCACTTGGGATCGGTCTCTTTCGACGCGCAACGGCAAGGGCTTCAAGATGGTGGTCTCAGCGCTTCAATTCATCGACGGGAGCACCGTTTCCTTGGACGCCGCCGCGTCTGCGAGTCGCCGCCGACTCGTCGCCGGCGAGATGACGTGGCCGGGTTAAGTTAACCCCCCTAATCCCTCCCTGGTGTCACTGACAGTGGGCCCAGTGGCTTAATTAAGCCACTGATTAATTAACCCAGCCACTGACAGGTGGGACCCCCATGTCAGCCCCCCCCTGACGTCAGCCTGGCGCAATAAATCTATTAAATGAATTTCCAGAAAATCAAATTGAATTAAAGAATTCCAGAAATTCCAGAAAATACCCCAAACTTTCGAAATTCACAGGAAATTCATATTAACTCCAAATTGGACAAATAATATATGAAAAATGATCAGGAGAAATTTATCTTTCCAAAAATGCAACTTTCAACTATGTTTGAGTTGATTTTAAAATGGGACCAGTAGCATATGTCATTTGGTTTATTTGAAATTAATTCAAATTCAAATCAAATGCTTTTGCAACTTGGACCATGGAATTATGCTACAATTCAACCACACCTCAGAGGCATATCATACACATTTTAAGATGATTCAAAATGATCAAACAATGTCACATGTAACTTGACTAAGTTTGAATTCAAATTGGAGTTTGAATTTGAAATTCAATTTGCAATATACTCCATTTAAATGGAATTGCTTCACATATCAAAGCATATACATCAAGTTTCAATCTTCCATCATGTGATTGTGCATTGTATTTACTTTGCTACTTTGCTTGTTGTTTGTCGAGTAGAGGTGGAACCGGAGCAGGAGGCTGCCCCCTTCGTTGAAGACCCAGAACCCGAACCTCGTCAGCAAGGCAAGCAAACCCCTATTGATCATGTCGATAAAATCCCACTTCCCTCTCATGTCTCGCTTATGCATTGTTTAGGATGATCACCATGCTTCGTTTCTACTGCATAGATGAACCCATTCCTTTGCATGACCTATCATTTGTCACAGTAGTAAGCAAACCACAATCCTAGCAAATGTAGGAGTTGTTTGATAACATGTGGCCCCTGCAATTGTTACTGCTTATTGCATGCTTAGTATGATACCATGTTGTTACTGTGGTGTGAGTCGGGATGGGAATGATCATGTTGATGTTGGTAGAAAAGTGTTGGTGAATCGACCCTAATACAAGGTGAACGATGAGAGGCTGTGTAGGTGTACACAGTGGGTTGTCTCGTTGGACACCGCCCTAGTACGAGTTCTTGTGTGGTGATCCAAGATAAAGAGTACAACCACACATTGGGCTCACTGACCCCTCTCAACTTACTAACTCATCCCTTTCGATGTCCAGATGTCGCAATAGTTCGGAGTTCTGGTAGGCTTGTGGCCTGGATGCTAAGTGAGAGAACGGCTCATCCGAGACCGGCTTATGCACCACGCACACATCACTTGGGTCCACTTCGGTAAACCGTCCGGGTTCACGATTGTGGTAACCAACCCAAGTTGGTGGCTTTCTCGGACTAGATCGGCTATGAGGTAACAGTTGTGGTGAGAATCCTCGCTGGCACCCCTTGAATGGTGTCAAGATCAAAGGCGGTAAATGATGGTCATGTGTGTGTAGCGGTACACCCTTGCAAGGTTAACAAAACTATTCGAATAGCCGCGTCTGCGGTTATGGACTGCTTGGAAAGCTTAGCTTGATTATTAGACAACTTGAACTGGATACTTCTAAAAAACACCAAGATAAGTGTGAGTGCTATGGCGTGCTTTCTCGTGGGGAAGTCGAGGAAGGCACCATAGTGGTGTAATTGGTTGGAGAAAGTAGTGGACTCGTGTACGCTTCTTACCTCAAAGTCTGGTATTCGTAGTTTAGGATTAGCCAAGTCAAAGCTGGCACTTCTGCAAATGAACCCCACCTCCCTTTACCTTGATACATGTGCATGAGTAGTATAGCTCCTATGTAAGTCTTGCTGAGTACGACTTTGTACTCACGTTTGCTTAATCTATGTTTTAGATGATACCACCGACCCCGAAGGTGGCTTCTTCATCGAGCTGGACGACTGAAGATCAAGCTAGTCTAGTCCCAGTCAGACGACTGTTTCCCTCGTGGAGGGCTTGTGTTTAAATAAGGCTTCTTAAGCCATTTGTTAAACTTGTCTGTACTCAGACATAATTTGCTTCCGCCTGTGTTGTAATGTTGGATCACATGTATGTGATCTCTGTTTGCACTCTATAAGAGTTATCAATAAAATTGTACACTTTGTAGAGAATTGCAATGGTACCTACTGTTCATACAAGGCATGTGTGTTGCGTGTATTTTTATAACATGCATGTCTTTCTATGGGTTTTCGAGACCTTAGTTGTGTTCTGGCTGGCGGTGTTGGATATGTGCCCTAGAGACAAATTAATAAAGATATTTGTCACATATCCGTTTTGTTCATAATACGTTTTATACTGTGCTATAACTGTATTACTTGGAAATACTAATACAGGTGTAGTATAAAACATGGTCCGTAGTTTAACTCGGGTAAACTATCTCATTGGGCAATTGATTGATCAAGCTTTCCTGATCATGGCGACACTTAAGTCCATTGACAATGAGGTCATATCATTAGGGGAATGATGTGATGGACAGACACCCACCTAAAGTAATGCAATGTGATCGAGTCACATAGTTCAGCGTTGCTATGACTTTGTAACGTATGGCTTAGTCCTTAGACCGTAATGATCATACGTAATCACGATCTATGAGGAGACTTTGATTTGTATCCCACCGCCTGACTGAAATATGCTGGCTATAACGGAGCACTTTGGGTATTCCGAAATAGATGGTTGATGAGTATGTTAATAGATCAAAGCGGGATTTGTCAGTCCTTGTGATAGGACAGGTACTCTGGGCCCACTCGGTGATATTGCATCAACCCTTGCAAGGACGTGACTAGGTCACAAAGAGATGCAATGATCATGGACGAGAGAAGTTGTTTGTCATGAACGAGATGTGAACACGGTATGTGGGATACCGACGATCAAACCTCGGACAAACAAGGTACCGCAGAACAAAGGGATTACGTCGTATCGTTAACGGTTTCCAAAAGCGATCGAAGCTCATTCGATGGAAGCGCAGGGGCCGTCAAGGACTGTAACCAGGTCCAACTGACTAGTCATTGGTCCATGAGAAGAGTCTCGACCATGTCTGCTGTTTCCCGGACCGTTAGGGTGTTACACTTAAGGGCAATCGATGCATAGGACAGTTACGGGATCAATCGGTGAAATAGGAGAAATCACCGGAATAGTTCCGGAGGAGGACGGAATGGTTTCCGGACATTTTGAATAGTTCAAAATAAAGTTTAATTGTTTTAATAATGTTTTTATTATTTAATTATCTGAATTAAATATTTAAAACTTATTAAATAATTAAAATAATGGAAAAAAGGCTATATGGGCCTTAGAGGCCCATTAGGGGAGGAGGGGGTTCCCCCCCTTGGGCTTGGCGCCAAGGGGTGGGGCCCAACCCCCCCTAGGCCGGCGCACCCCTCCCCCCTTGGAGGTTTAGTCCCACATGGGGGAGGGAAGAGGGATCACACCCCCCCTTGGCCTTTATATAGAGGGGTAGACCCCCCTTTTTCCATACAACAATTGATCTCCTTCTTCTTCCTTCTCCATTTCTGGAAGTGGACTCCCCTTGTTTGGAGTCTGCACCAGGATTGGAGTTCTCCACCATAAGGCAGGCCGTCGCTCTGCCGGAGTCGGGATCCGTAGCCGTCTTCTTTCCGCTGCTCGCCTGGTTCGGAGCCCGGGAGGAACATCGATTGTGCCGTACGTGTATAATCTCTTCGAGGCATTACACCTGTGGTGATGCTTCATCGCTGGAGGTTTACCGGGAGTCATTCTCGCCGGTGGTGGTATTCTACACGACAGGGAGGTCGTAGTTCTGAGTCTACGCCAACCACGTTCGTAAGAACGTGTCCCGCTTTCGGTCTTCAAAGGTATGAACACCGATTCCCTCCGTTACTTTACATCGCCATAGCATAGATCTTGGGTTCGGGTACCGTAGGTGTGGAAAATTTTGTGTTTTCTGCCCCGTATCCCAACAGGCGGTCTTTCATACACCAAGTGGCCCTTAGATGTGCGCAGCTTGGGGCATTGCGATGCGATTGCTCGAGACTCCGTCTCGTGTACACTTTGTGGTATGATCGAGCCCGCCCTAGACCCCGACTAAGTGATCGGGCTGGAGTAAGTCTATGTAAGAGTTATGAGATAGTCGTTAGTATGGTTGAGGCGACTTTTCTTTGAATATGGGAATTCACCACCCATATCATTAGACTTGTGTGCGGACGATGAGGACCCATCTCAGTTGATCATCCGGCCTGGATGGGATGCCCCTCACGTACGATGCTTTCCGAGAACGTTCTGTGCTTGGCCTTGTCTGCTTAGACAAGTGGGTACGGTTCTCGGCTCTCCATATGACTATGTCTTAGCTGTACTTGCATACGCTAACCCCCGGTCCCGACAGACTTGGTATCAGAGCAGGACTGACTGTAGGACTAGTAGCCTTGGCCGAAGTTGAATCTAGCTTGCTATAGTTATCTAGTTACTCTGGGTATATAAGGGAACAACGTAAGGCTTCTTTTTCTCCTTACCCCCTTCGTTCTGAGTTCTGAGTCACCCTCATCTTATTCTATGGGAAGATATGACTAGGCTCTCCTCTGTCTGATTAGAACATCTCGTTGTTTGCTTCCTCATAGTCATAGGAAAGTTGTGACCGATTTGTTAGAGTGGTTATGCTCCCTATTTCATTACATCGTATATAAGTGCTGTTTTTCATGATTGGAAGAAATTGTCATTTCTTACAATTACAGCCGTTATGCTGTCCGAGTCATTCCAGGTTTATCTCATAATCTGATGCAATTGCAAACTCCTTCTGTTTCAGATGGCAGATCTTCCCCCTCGACAGATTGTTCGTTTGACCAGGTGCCTCGGTGTGCGTGGCCATCCCGCCACGTTGATCGAGATGATGTCCTATGTGGGATATCGATGGTACCCTGAGTACACCGTCGAGGAGCAGTTTCACGACTTCAACCAGACGCAGTTCCACTGCATTGTCGGGATCTACCCGCAGCACGTTGGGGTCACTCAGCCTATCCACTTTGGACATGGCATTGGCATCACCGAGAACATGGCTGTGCAGGATGCTGCATACTCATGTATTACCTTGCTGAGAGAGGAGCACACCATGCCGAGAGAGACCTCATTCCGCTATATCCCTGCTGCACTTCCAGGAGAAGAGGGATATTACACCGGACTCTACTCAGATCATTCTGCAGAGGATCCAGCACTTCAGGTGACTGCTAGGTTTGCTAGTGATCGAGATCGTGATGCACGCGCTCTCCGTTTTGAGCTCCACGCCACCCGTGTTCGTCTGTATCGAGCACTGACACTCTTCGCACCCTTTGTGAGCGTGGGATCAGTTGAGCATGAAGCTATCTACCCAGTGAGGACTCAGATGCCTTCTCGAGTTGCTTGGCCCGAGATTGGAGGTATTTTTCCACACTGTGGTCCTTTGCTTCCACCCTACGCTGGACCTAGGCCCCATCCTTGCCCAAATGGATATCAGGGTCCACAAGCCTCCGTGTTTTCCGATGGTCACCTCCAGCTACCGGGATACGCGGGTAACTTTTATGAGGACTACTATGGAGATGGAGATGAGTGAGACCGCCTGTGGTCTTACTTAGTGATGATGTAGTAGTATCTTAGTATATTGTATGCAAGGTGTCTAAGTTCCAGAGGCTTAGATAAATAATGTATAGGAAGTCAGAGTGCCTCTGAAGGATGTATCATCTTCATCACGTTTGTATTAGCTTGGTGCTTGTACTAAAACGATGTATGGTTTGTATGACAGCTTGTGAATATATGGCTTGTATGCTTTATCACCATGTTGTCAAGATGATTACTTCCTTTGCTCTGTAATCCTTCCAGTACTTCAATACCTTGTTTAGACTCTTCCAATCAACTCTGTTTGACTTTGGTTTTCCCTTCAGGATGTCTCAAGGAACCCGTGGCCAGGTTGGTCGTAACCAAGGTCGTGGGAATGACCAGGAGGAAGGCAACCTTCCATCCCCACCCACGATGGCTCAGGTTCTGATGGAGGTTGAGAGGAACCGCCGAGACTCTCACCACCTGCTGGAAGTCATTGCACGCAACACCACTCAGCAGCGCAATGAGCTGGTGTCCTTGAATGACTTCATCCGGCTTCATCCCCCAGTTTTTACTTACTCCACCGAGCCCCTTGACGCCGATGACTGGCTTCGCAGCATCGAGAGGAAGCTCCAAGAAGGCCATGTTGCAGATGGCGACAAGGTCAGCTATGCCACCTATCACCTCGAAGGTGCAGCTAGCTCTTGGTGGGAGAACTTTCTGAATATGCGTCCCGTTGGACCGCCTACATCTTGGGAGGAATTCTGCACGTCCTTCCGCGATCACCACATTCCCAAAGGTCTCATGGACCGCAAGCGTGAGGAGTTCTGCAACCTCACCCAAGGCAGAAGGACCGTTGACGAGTTCAGTCGTGAGTTCAACCGACTTGCTCGTTATGCAACCGAAGAAGTCTCCACCGACTCCAAGAAGCAAGAGAGGTTCCGTCGTGGCCTCAACACTGGACTTCGTCGTGAGCTCAATCTTCATGACTTTTCCACCTTCCAGGTCCTTGTCAACAAGGCCATCAAAGCAGAGGACATGAACACCCCCAACGACTTCCGCAAACACCCCAGAGATGATGGTTCATCCAGTTCTAGCTCCCAGAAGCGCAAGATCTGGATTCCAAACAGCATGTTCTGCCGGAACAACCCCCCGAGGCCATCCTATGTGGCGCCTCGTCCACCCACCCAGTTCCACCAGCTCCACCAAACAACCCAGCTCCACGCACTGTTTTCGGGGCCTGTTACAAATGTGGTCAGGCAGGCCACTACTCTCGCGAGTGTCCCCAGAACCAGCTCCAGCACCAGAATGCTCCACCACGTGCCGGAGGCAACAACAGCAACAATGGTCGTGGCAAGCCACCCCAGAAGGTCTACACTGCCAAACCCGCTCCTCCCGCCATTCGTGGACGTGTGAACCAGATTGCCGCCAAAGAGACTGACGACACCACTGACTTCATTCTTGGTACGCTCCCGGTCAATTATGTTCCTAGTTCCTTTCTTTTCGACCCAGGAGCATCTCATTCATTCATGTCGGAAAGTTATGCACTTCGTCATGAGTTATCTTTTGCTGAATTGTCCACCCCAATGATTATTCAAACTCCAGGGTCAAGATGGAAAACTAATAGAGTAAGCCATGGTAATCAAATTGCAATTGAGGGTTTAGTATTCCTTGCTTCACTCATAGCCCTCAAGTCGTCAGACATTGATGTCATCCTTGGCATGGATTGGCTATCAAGACAGAATGCCTACCTGGATTGCAAAGGCAAATCCGTGAAACTCACCCACCCTTCAGGAAAAACAGTCAACTATACCTCACCCAGAACAAGAACCCAAGTGCATTCCTTGAATGTACTTCCCCTTCCCGATCTTGAAGATATTCCGGTGGTTCGTGACTTCCCGGATGTCTTTCCTGAAGAGCTGCCGGGAATGCCACCCGACAGATGTGTAGAGTTTATAGTGGATCTTGCCCCAGGAACCGCACCAATTTCTAGACGCCCATACAAAATGGCCCCACGTGAGTTAGCTGAGCTTAAAACCCAACTGGAAGCTTTGTTGGAGAAAGGCTTCATCCGCCCTAGCTCATCGCCATGGGGTTGCCCCGTTCTGTTCGTAACGAAGAAAGATGGAACAGAAAGGATGTGCGTAGACTATCGCCCGCTAAATTTAGCGACGATAAAGAACAAATACCCACTGCCCAGGATCAATGATCTTTATGATCAACTTGCAGGATCTTCTGTCTTCTCAAAGATGGATTTGAGATTAGGTTATCATCAAATCAAGATCCGAAACAAGGACATTCCCAAAACGGCTTTTACTACTCGTTATGGTCTTTACGAGTACACCGTCATGTCCTTTGGTTTAACCAATGCCCCCGCCACTTTCTCACGCATGATGAACTCGATCTTCATGGAGTATTGGACCAGTTCGTCGTGGTTTACCTCGATGACATCCTTATATACTCGAAGAACGAAGAAGAACATGCCGAACACCTAAGGCTGGTATTGATGAAACTTAGAGAGCATCGCCTGTATGCTAAATTCTCCACGTGTGAATTTTGGCTACCAGAAGTGACCTACTTAGGCCACGTGATTTCTGCAAAAGGCATTGCTGTGAATCCCGAGAGAGTTCAGGCCGTCCTTGACTGGACTCCACCTGAATCGTTTAAGCAAGTTAGGAGTTTTCTTGGCCTAGCCAGCTATTGCCGTCGCTTCGTCGAGAACTTTTCTAAAGTTGCAAAGCCTCTAACTGAACTCCTCAAGAAAGATAAGAAATTCTTGTGGACTCCCAAGTGCGAGGAAAGCTTTCAAGAGCTAAAAAGAAGATTGACTTCTACACCTGTACTTGCACCTCCAGACACCAAAAAGGATTTCGAGATCTATTGCGACGCATCACGGCAAGGGTTAGGATGCATACTTCTGCAAGATCGACATGTGGTAGCTTATGCTTGACGCCAGTTGCGGCCACATGAAGAGAACTATCCTACCCATGACCTTGAACTCACTGCCGTAGTTCATGCCCTAACTTGGCGACATTACCTCTTTGGTAATCGTTGTGAGATTTATTCCGACCACCAAAGCCTCAAATATATTTTCACTCAGCCAGATCTTAATCTCAGGCAAAGACGCTGGATTGAGTTGATAAAAGATTACGACGTAGTAATTTCTTACACCCCAGGCAAAGCCAATGTCATGGCTGATGCACTAAGTCGTAAGTCGTATTGTAACAAGCTCATGTTACAACAGTATCAACCACTTCTTCATGAGAACTTTCGCAAGCTCAATCTTGAGATTGTTCCTCATGGCTATCTTTCTACCTTGGTGGCGAAACCAACTCTTGAAGATCAAATCATAGTTGCCCAAAGGCGTGCACGAGGTGTTCGCCGGATCAAGGAGAACATTGCTAGCGGAGTTGCTAAATGTTTCACCACAGATAGAAAAGGAACGGTATTCTTTGGAAATCGTTTGGTAGTACCTAAGAATAGGGAGCTAAGGCAACTCATCCTCAAGGAAGCCCATGACACACCCCTCTCAATTCATCCCGGTAGCACAAAAATGTACCGAGATCTACGCCAGAGATTTTGGTGGACTAGGATGAAGAGAGACATTGCTCAATTTGTTGCCGAATGTGATGTTTGTCGTCGCATTAAGGCAGAACATCAAAGACCTGCTGGTACACTTCAACCTTTGTCTATTCCCGAGTGGAAATGGGACAAAGTCCGTATGGACTTCATCACCGGCTTTCCAAAAACCCAGAAAGGAAACAATGCCATCTTCGTTGTCATAGATAGGCTTTCCAAAGTTGCTCAATTCCTTCCGGTTCGCGAGTCTATAACTGCTAGCCAGTTAGCGGACTTGTACATCTCTAGAATTGTATCCCTTCACGGTGTTCCTTTTGAAATCAATTCTGATCGTGGTAGCCTTTTTACCTCTAGATTTTGGGGAAGCTTTCAGAAGGCTATGGGAACTCATCTCTCCTTTAGTACAGCTTTCCATCCTCAGTCTAGCGGTCAAGTCGAAAGGGTTAACCAAATTCTTGAAGACATGCTCAGAGCTTGTGTTATCTCATTCGGAAAGAATTGGGAGAAATCTCTTCCATTTGCCGAATTTTCTTATAACAATAGTTTTCAATCTAGTCTGAACATGGCTCCTTTTGAACTCCTATATGGACGACGATGTCGAACACCACTAAACTGGTCAGAAACCGGTGAAAGACAATTCTTTGGACCTGATATGATCAAGGAAGCAGAAGAGCAAGTTCGCATTGTTCGTGATCAATTGAAAGCAGCCCAGTCTCGTCAGAAAAGCTACTATGATCATCATCATAGGCAAGAGAGCTACAATCTGGATGAGAAAGCTTACCTTCGGGTTATTCCTCTGAAGGGAACCCAACGTTTCGGTATCAAAGGCAAGTTGGCCCCACGTTACATCGGACCTTTCCGCATTATTGCTAAACGTGGAGAAGTTGCCTACCAACTTGAACTACACCCGCACCTTTCCCGAGTACATGATGTATTCCATGTGTCCCAACTCAGGCGTTGCTTCAAGGACCCCATCCGCGAAGTCGACCATGAAACGTTTGATCTCCAAGATGACCTTTCTTATCGAGAATACCCCGTTCGTATTCTTGATTCCGCAGAGTGTGTCACTCGTCGTCAGAAGATTAGGTTTCTGAAAGTGCAATGGTCACACCACTCTGAGAGAGAAGCCACGTGGGAAAGAGAAGACCGTCTCAGTGCCGAGTACCCCACCTTCCTCCCGCAAACTTCTGAATCTCGGGACGAGATTCTTTTGAGTGGGGGCGAGTTGTCAGAACCCTCTGTTAGGTAATGTGCTAGTGTCAAAGTAACCTTGCATCATGTCAAAAATTTCAAAAGAAATCTTTGAAATCAATTCAAAAGCAAAGTGGGAGAAGAAAACCCCCCAGATGAATTAATTCAAAAGGCCAGATAAAAATCTTATCCAAAAATTCATGTTAGATTTTTGAAAAGTCTTATAAATGAGTGTGATCACATATCAAGTGATGTGGGACCCACCCCATGCTCATAGATTTTTCAAATATTCAAACAGTACCTTGGATTTAATGAAAAACCCCTATTTGAGTTAAGATTCAAATTATTTGAATTTTAAAAATGTTGAAACCTTATAAGTGGCTAATCTATTTTATTATGAGGCCATATAAAAGTTTTCAGCATTTAATAAAATGTTTAGCTATTTTATTTAGCTAAACAGAACAAATGTCAGAAGAGAAAACAGAAAGAAAAAGAAAAAGGGACTTACCTGCGAAAGAAGCCCAACTAGTTTCCCAGCCGGCCCAGCCCACCTCCCCTCCCTGTCGTCTTCCTCAGGCAGCCAGGCAGCTGCGTGCCGGCCATGCCGAGGCCGCCGACGTGCCTGGCCACCTCCTGCTTCCCCCGTGCCACATCTCCACGCCTGGAGACGCCCAGAAGCTTCCCCACTCCATTCCCCCCCTCCACGAGCTTCCTCCCCGTCTCCCTCGCCCGTTTCGTCGACGCCCGAGAAGAACGCCGGAGCACCGTCGAGCCCCCGCGTAGCCATCGACGCCGAGAAGCCCCAGGACCCTGTCCATCGTCTTCACCGCAGTCGTCTTCGTCTTCGAGCGGAATAGGAGGAGCTGAAGCCCCCTGGAGATGCCGAATCGCGTCGTCGTCTTCGTCTGCGGCCGCCGCGCAACTTCGTCGATTACTTCGCCATCGAGCCACCCTAGCCATCGCCACCTCCTCCGTTGGGTTCCTGGTGAGCTCGGGATCAAAACCCCTAACCTCCCCCTCTCGATTGCTTCCTCTAGCCATGACCGCCATGAGAGCCGAAGCTCCTCGCCGCCGGGATCCATGGCGACGACCAACCACTACGCAATCGAGCTCGTCGTGTTGTCCATCACGTTCCCCGTACTCCACTACTTCGAACCAGCCTAGCCCCGCCTCAATTCGCGCCTTGTAGCAAATTCCCGATCACAGCCGTTGCTCCGTCGCCGCATAACTCGACGCCGGCGAGCGTACAGGGCACCCCAGCACTTGGGATCGGTCTCTTTCGACGCGCAACGGCAAGGGCTTCAAGATGGTGGTCTCAGCGCTTCAATTCGTCGACGGGAGCACCGTTTCCTTGGACGCCGCCGCGTCTGCGAGTCGCCGCCGACTCGTCGCCGGCGAGATGACGTGGCCGGGTTAAGTTAACCCCCCTAATCCCTCCCTGGTGTCACTGACAGTGGGCTCAGTGGCTTAATTAAGCCACTGATTAATTAACCCAGCCACTGACAGGTGGGACCCCCATGTCAGCCCCCCCCCCTGACGTCAGCCTGGCGCAATAAATCTATTAAATGAATTTCCAGAAAATCAAATTGAATTAAAGAATTCCAGAAATTCCAGAAAATACCCCAAACTTTGGAAATTCATAGGAAATTCATATTAACTCCAAATTGGACAAATAATATATGAAAAATGATCAGGAGAAATTTATCTTTCCAAAAATGCAACTTTCAACTATGTTTGAGTTGATTTTAAAATGGGACCAGTAGCATATGTCATTTGGTTTATTTGAAATTAATTCAAATTCAAATCAAATGCTTTTGCAACTTGGACCATGGAATTATGCTACAATTCAACCACACCTCAGAGGCATATCATACACATTTTAAGATGATTCAAAATGATCAAACAATGTCACATGTAACTTGACTAAGTTTGAATTCAAATTGGAGTTTGAATTTGCAATTCAATTTGCAATATACTCCATTTAAATGGAATTGCTTCACACATCAAAGCATATACATCAAGTTTCAATCTTCCATCATGTGATTGTGCATTGTATTTACTTTGCTAGTTTGCTTGTTGTTTGTCGAGTAGAGGTGGAACCGGAGCAGGAGGCTGCCCCCTTCGTTGAAGACCCAGAACCCGAACCTCGTCAGCAAGGCAAGCAAACCCCCATTGATCATGTCGATAAAATCCCACTTCCCTCTCATGTCTCGCTTATGCATTGTTTAGGATGATCACCATGCTTCGTTTCTACTGCATAGATGAACCCATTCCTTTGCATGACCTATCATTTGTCACAGTAGTAAGCAAACCACAATCCTAGCAAATGTAGGAGTTGTTTGATAACATGTGGCCCCTGCAATTGTTACTGGTTATTGCATGCTTAGTATGATACCATGTTGTTACTGTGGTGTGAGTCGGGATGGGAATGATCATGTTGATGTTGGTAGAAAAGTGTTGGTGAATCCACCCTAATACAAGGTGAACGATGAGAGGCTGTGTAGGAGTACACAGTGGGTTGTCTCGTTGGACACCGCCCTAGTACGAGTTCTTGTGTGGTGATCCAAGATAAAGAGTACAACCACACATTGGGCTCACTGACCCCTCTCAACTTACTAACTCATCCCTTTCGATGTCCAGATGTCGCAATAGTTCGGAGTTCTGGTAGGCTTGTGGCCTGGATGCTAAGTGAGAGAACGGCTCATCCGAGACCGGCTTATGCACCACGCACACATCACTTGGGTCCACTTCGGTAAACCGTCCGGGTTCACGATTGTGGTAACCAACCCAAGTAGGTGGCTTTCTCGGACTAGATCGGCTATGACGTAACAGTTGTGGTGAGCATCCTCGCTGGCACCCCTTGAATGGTGTCGAGATCAAAGGCGGTAAATGATGGTCATGTGTGTGTAGAGGTACACCCTTGCAAGGTTAACAAAACTATTCGAATAGCCGCGTCCGCGTTTATGGACTGCTTGGAAAGCTTAGCTTGATTATTAGACAACTTGAACTGGATACTTCTAAAAAACACCAAGATAAGTGTGAGTGCTATGGCGTGCTTTCTCGTGGGGAAGTCGAGGAAGGCACCATAGTGGTGTAATTGGTTGGAGAAAGTAGTGGACTCGTGTACGCTTCTTACCTCAAAGTCTGGTATTCGTAGTTCAGGATTAGCCAAGTCAAAGCTGGCACTTCTGCAAATGAACCCCACCTCCCTTTACCTTGATACATGTGCATGAGTAGTATAGCTCCTATGTAAGTCTTGCTGAGTACGACTTTGTACTCACGTTTGCTTAATCTATGTTTTAGATGATACCACCGACCCCGAAGGTGGCTTCTTCATCGAGCTGGACGACTGAAGATCAAGCTAGTCTAGTCCCAGTCAGACGACTGGTTCCCTCGTGGAGGGCTTGTGTTTAAATAAGGCTTCTTAAGCCATTTGTTAAATTTGTCTGTACTCAGACATAATTTGCTTCCGCCTGTGTTGTAATGTTGGATCACATGTATGTGATCTCTGTTTGCACTCTATAAGAGTTATCAATAAAATTGTACACTTTGTAGAGAATTGCAATGGTACCTACTGTTCATACAAGGCATGTGTGCTGCGTGTATTTTTATAACATGCATGTCTTTGTATGGGTTTTCGAGACCTTAGTTGTGTTCTGGCTGGCGGTCTTTCATACACCAAGTGGCCCTTAGATGTGCGCAGCTTGGGGCATCGCGATGCGATTGCTCGAGACTCCGTCTCGTGTACACTTTGTGGTATGATCGAGCCCGCCCTAGACCCCGACTAAGTGATCGGGCTGGAGTAAGTCTATGTAAGAGTTATGAGATAGTCGTTAGTATGGTTGAGGCGACTTGTCTTTGAATATGGGAGTTCACCACCCATATCATTAGACTTGTGTGCGGACGATGAGGACCCATCTCAGTTGATCATCCGGCCTGGATGGGATGCCCCTCACGTACGATGCTTTCCGAGAACGTTCTGTGCTTGGCCTTGTCTGCTTAGACAAGTGGGTACGGTTCTCGGCTCTCCATATGACTATGTCTTAGCTGTACTTGCATACACTAACCCCCGGTCCCGACAGACGCGCATTCCACTTAATCATATTTCCTCTTCGACGCGTCGTCAACAATTTTCTAGCAAATATTATGACCGGCCACTAATATTGACACTGGACATGCAAGTGATTCTTAGCTTCTCCGGGAAGTTGCTCGAGTAGCTGGGTTGAAGATCTCGCTACCGTGAAGGAGCCAAGGATTTTGCAAAAATGCCTTTTTAAATGCAAATTTCGATGGTACCTTTGCTTTGCCATATTTTCCTTTTAGAATCAGTAAGAAAAAGTTTCGATTTTTTAGTTGTCCAATCCATTAGTGAAAAACATTCCTTCATTAGAAAAAAATATTTTTGCAAATCCTCATGTCATCATCCGACAATTGCTACTCTAGACTCTTGAAGCCTATTTTACTCACAAAATATGGATACATATAATTCAAATGACCAAAGATATGAGTGTTCACATATACCAATCTAACGCCACGTAAAATTTCTGTCTGATATAAGAACATGTATAAGTGACACATATGTTCATTAATAGATACTCTTAAAATAGTATAATGATCACTTGCCACAAATAAATTAATTAAATATCTTACAGGCACATGTCATATTTAGTAAGCATAATATTGGCGGTGGTAATAGGACCGTATTATTTCCAATCAAATAATGTGAATATGCATAAATGCTTAAGTTCTATTCTTAAACACTATGCATGAAACTGGGAAAAACTATTAACATAAAATGCAAAAAGTATAGTGCATGATCAGGTAAAAATATATGTATCAAGAAAAAAAAAGACTAAGAATATGAACAACGGAAAATATATACACTATGATCGTACTAGCCCTCGCATTTTATTAGAGTAATAATCTTATATTTGTATGCAAAATAAATGCCAGTTGTACACATATAAAAAGTATCGGTGTCTGAATTTTGTGTGTTACGCAAGGAAGATAATAAAAAGTAGTAAAAATATATATGATAAAAATGGTACATATGATCACTAACATACATGATACTTATAGGAATTGCATAACTATAAAGTATCCACAAAAAATAGGCACAATGAAATTATTTTCTTAAATTATGATATTTTATGTATCATAATATTACTTGTGCTTATACAATGGTGTTGTTTCCAATCCCACAAGTAGAACATGTAGCATTTATTTCAATTTTGAATACAATAAAGATGGTAAAAGTTTAGTACAATAATTTCGTAAAAATGTCAAAAGATGTTGCCCGTGCGTAGAGCGGTCCACTCTTCTAGTTAAAGTAAAGGTGCAATGATCACTTCGTAAGAGGTGAGACTTTTTGTTCTATATATTGCCCGTTCGTTGGTAAGACTTGATCAACCTTGCTAGCTAGAATGTTTTATATAGGAAAAAAGTAGAACTTGTTATGTTGTCATTTTCTTTAGCTTTTATTCTCCTTGTTGTACCAAGTTTATATGTTTTTGAAGCTTCACAATTCTAATCACTACTTCAAGTTTTCAGAAAGTTTCGCAGCTTTTTGAACTCCAAAATTTTTTCAACAGTAAAGTTTTCAGAAAAATTCTAGAAAAAAAATTCCATGTTGGGAGTGAACCAGAGGTGCCTGGGGCTAACCAGGGGGGCCACCAGTGGCCCAGGCGACTAGCTGGCGCGGCTAGCCCCCTGGCCGCGCCCACAGGGCACCTATGGCCCACAGGACCCATCTGCAGGTATTTCTTTTTCCTCCTCCTTCCTCTCTCTCCAAAAACACGAGTTCTACTCCAGTTCTTGCGTTCTTGCTATTTTTGAGGCGATTTTCGATCTCTCTCTATATCCCACCATTTGAGCTGAGATTTTGAGCAAATACTCCCTGGTATGCAACTCCTTCACCCCTCCAATTGGATTTTTTATTGGTGACTCCATATGTGAGTATTTAGAAGTTCTTGGTGCTGTTTAGATGAGCTTGTATGCATGTATAGAAATTTATTTTCCAAGTTTTGATGCAAGTTTATGCCTTAGGTAAGTGAGTAGAGTAGTTTGCCTCAACTCACTTTGTTTAAATCCTTGTTTTTCTGAATTGTCAAAAATTCAGAAATGAGTTTGCTAGGAAAAGCAAAGGGGTGGCTTGGGAAGAAGAAGATCGAGCGCTCGGATTGAGTTACTAGAGCTGTAGCTTCACCCTCAACAGCCAGGGTGAGCTACAATGAAGATCATGTGCCCCTGGAGTTGCTGGAAGACACAAGTCCAACATCCGCGATGTTGTATCCGTGCGATGATTTTCTTGCAGCTCGAGGAATTAAGGAGGATTTTTATGCCCTTTGCGCCAATGCAGGTTTGACACGGCTAGCACTATGCCGTGTGGTACAATAAAAGAGGCTCACCTCATGCTTTGTTAACAGTTTTTGCTATAACCATTCTGATGGAACCGTCAAGTTCAAAATTTATAATATTCTCATAACCATGTCTTTGGCACAGTTTTGTGATATAATAGGTGTGCCGAACGCTGGTCAGACGGCGAGGATGGACACTTAGCCTTCCGAGTTGAGGACCCTCTTCAACTCCCTTTGTAGCCATGAGGAGAGCGACATCCGGCGTACAAAGGTTTCTAGCATTTTATTCCCCCACATCAGGTATTTTGCGTACTTTATTGCTAGAGGGGTGTTTCCTCGTGAAAACTCGAGCAACGGGGCTGCAGCAGATTTCGCTATCTATGCGAACGCCCTCTCTAATAGGAATGATTATAATGTGGGTGCCTTGATTGCTCGACGCCTTGTTACGAATAGTAACAAGGGTGGTTTATTTGGTGGTGTTTACGACACACTTATCCTTGAGTCTCTTAACTACACCCCGCATCCTGATGATGTTCCCTTTTCTTACGCAAGTCTTGATCTTGATACTATGAAGAGGCATAAGTTTGTTACCATGACTTCCCAGTTTGGTAACCTTGTTTATATTTTGAGGTTTGAAAAGACCATTACTCGTGAGATCCGTCTACCTGCACCACTTTTGTTTGATCACACTTGCAGGAACGGATGGTCCTTCAATGATGTAAAGTTTGATGAGTTCATGGACCAGTATCCGCTGCATAACCCCATGGAGGGGGTTTTGCCCTACGAGGAGGAGCATGGTGAGTTCCCACCTTTCTAGGGGAGACCTTAACCCAGCAGGGTGAGGGATCTTCTTCTACTAGGGACGCGGGACCTTCCTCATGGGAGGACCCGAGGACTTTGGTGTACGCGCCGGAGGACTCATACGACCCTTGGACATACCATTACCCGGAAGCAGAAGGCTCCTGGGGGCAGTAGCTGCTACCAACTTAGGCCAAAAGCCTAAGCTTGGGGGAGTACGTGCGCGTCTCCCTTTTCCATTGTATTATCCATTTTTATTTTGTTCGCTTTGATCTTTTCGAAGTTTTTTCCCGTTCTTCTTTGTCATTTTAAATTGAAAAAACGAAAAAAAGATTTATCTTTTCTTTTGCTTTCGTTAAACCTTTGAAAAAACCAAAAAAGATTTCCTTTCTCTTTTTAGTTTGTTTTGTTTTCAGAGTTCAGCTCGAGTCCGTGATGGAATTTGATTATATTTCCCAAGTTCGGTCGTGAAGTGACAAGGCAGTAATGACGAAGATCTACGAAAGGGAAGAAACAAGGAAACCCGGTATGAACTCTTCTTGTTTCTACTTTTGTACATATGCCTGTACTTATGATCTAGAGACCAGCTTGTAGCGACATAGTGCTATGTTTACAATGCTTTCCCAGTGTTCATGTTTTCTTTGTGGCTGATCTCAAATAGCTAGAGTGCATAATGTGTTGTTTAAATGATTTACATGCATTGCATTGTTCATGGTTTGGCATATTGAAGTGGTATTTCCCTTCGGAGAATTCTTGGATTGACTTGGCACATGTTCACACATGTTTATGAATAAAATGTCTATCATGCCTTGATGACCTTTTTATTCCAGAATAGTCATATCACTTTCATGCCCGATTCAATGTTGCTTTGTCTCTCTGCATGATTATGACAATTATTGCTCTCTAGTTGGTCGCTTCCCAATCTTTTGCTAGCCTTCGCTCACACTAAGCGGAATTCTTCTTGTGTATCTAAAATCCTTTCTAAACAAGTTATTCCACTTGAGTCAACCATACCTACCTATTTGAGGTATTTACCGGCCACTCCTAACTTAGACTTTCTTGTGCCATCTCGAAATTTATTCAAAAGCTTTCCTTTTGTAACTGTACAAGCTCATGGTGCGGTGAGGGAAAATCAGTATCTACCATGCCAAAAATATTTTGACGGAAGTTTTAACTAGTCATATTTATAAAAAAAATTATAGAGAGAGTTACACCTTCCCCCATACTTGATGATGGAATGAAATGGACCAAATGCTGCTAATGATAGATGGAACGACATCCTCCTTCCATACTTGAGGCAAAATAAAAGGTTTCGTAGACCATCAAACGATGGAAGGATAAGGGAACAAAGTGTAAGAAAAAGCATTAATATGGTTAGCATGGGAGATATAGAGAGACCTTTACCGTTCACCGTTGACTGGAAAGTTGCACTTGTTAAAATAATTTTGTCTCTATTTTCTAAACCAAGAGCTCTCGCACATGTTTAGTCTTTGCTTCCAATCACGGGTTTTCAATCTTGCCATCAAAAGCCACGGTTCGAGAGCCTCCCCTTCTTTCTTCAAAGAACCAACTACTGAGAGCATAATTGTCATTGTTAGTGTAACATGCATTGTCCCAGAGTATTACATTGTCTTCTGCATGCTTGTGATATTGCTAGTCTGAAATTCTTAGTTCTAGTCTCCTTTAAAACTCCGGAGGAGTTTCTGCATTTATGTTTTGCTTCACTCATGGAGGCTAGCGAGATACCACTCTGATATGTTCAGGCTATGTGCATTGTGATCTTGTCTTGATTTTCGGCAGCATATTGTTTGCTCTTGGTTGTTTGTGCTTGAGCACTTGAAAGAAGAATTGCTTCGTGCATTGTTCTCATAGCATTGTTTCGATACTTGCTAAACTCTTTTTGTAGTACCGGCTTATATACATCTTATGAAGCAAAAGAGTTTGTCAAAGTTTTCTTTGTCGCGTCCAGTTCGTTGAACTGAATTGCTTGAGGACAAGCAATAGGCTAAGCTTGGTGGAGTTGATACTTCTCAAACGTATCTAGTTTTCCAAACACGCTTGCTATTGTTTTGCCCTCATTCTTGCATGATTTGAGCTAAACTAACCCGGACTGACGCTGTTTTCGGCAGAGCTGCCTCTATGGTTTTATTGTGCGCAGGAAAATGGATTTTTAGATATCTCAAAAAATTCCCAGAAAAAATACAGAAAATCCACGCACCCGGAGGCACCCAGGACCAGAAGGTGGGCCAGAGGGGAGACAGGGGGGCCCCAAGCGCCTAGCTGGCGCGGCCAGCCACCTGGGCGTGCCCACAGGGCGCTTGGGTGTGTCCCACCCCCTCTGGTGACCTACCTTGGGCCCTATTTATTCTTGTGGCGAGAAAACTCGGAAACAGAAGTCGATTCTCCAGAACCCGTCGCGGAGCCGCTGCACCCCTCTGTTCTTCCTCGGGAGGGCTAATCTGGAGGCTGATTTGGCCTCCGGAGAGGGGACATCGTCGCCATCGTCATCACCATCACCACTCCATCCTCCCTCCATGACTTCCTTTCACATGTGTGAGTAATTCCCTGCTGTAGGCAAACGGGATGGTAGGGATTGGATGAGATTGATCATGTAATAGTTCGTCAGATTGTTGGGGGCATGTTGCCTATCATCTACTTTGGTGTTTACCATCTTTGCTACAACTTGTTGCTCTTAATTCTTGTCACTTTGGGCCCGAGTTCCATGTTTTCAGATCTGAACCACTTATGTTTTCATGAGTATATTTATGTTCTTGATCCTATCTATGAGTTGTATGTACCTATTATGGTCCGGAACCGGCGATCCCAAAGGTGACAGCTTGGGAAACCAAAGGGGATGGTCCATAATTTGAGGATTCCATGTATCCATTGAGTTTATTGCTTTTTTCCGGTCCTCTTTAAAAGGAGCACCTTAATCTCCATAAGTTCCCTTTGGCCCCGTTCGTAGCGGGTTGGTAGGACAAAAGATGTTGTGCAAGTTCTTATTGCAAGCACACACAACTACCTACGGGATACATGCCTAATGTTTGATATTTGCCTAGATGATCATTGCTTTTCTGTGTGCCTTGCCCCGTGTTAGAATCTATTACATGTTCATTCTTATTCATGCAGCGCTCGACCATCCATCTCCCTAGCCTACAGTGCTTTAAACCTGGTTACTACTAGTTTATTTCTGCTGTTTTACTTTTGCTGTTACCACCATCAATATCATTATCATACCTCAGTTGCTATTAATATTTTGTTGCAAGCAAGTATATTTTAGGTGCGGTTGACTTGACAACTCAACTGTCAAATCTTATAAATACTCTTTGGCTCCCCTTGTATCGAATAATTAAATTGGGTTAACTTACCCGCGAGAACACTACAATCGGTTCCCTACAGTTGAGGGTCATCACCGAGCTCGGGCTGAAGCTCGCCCATGGTACGGCGGCGCTGTCCTGGAGAAAGAGAGATGAGGGAAAGATGAGGAACATGATAAGGAAGAGGAGGGGCGTGCAGGCTCACCCGGGGCGGCGCGGCGGTTCCGGCGATCGGCTGGAGGACCGGGCGCGGCGACGACGAGGTCGCGGGCGGCGGCGCCTCCAGGCCCTGCATGGCCCGGTTCAGCTGGCTGTGGGGAGGAGCTCCGGAATGGGGACATGGAGGCGTCCTGGCCCTTGATCTAGAGATCTAACGGCCAGAAACAGGTGGGATCTAGGGTTTCGGCTGGTGGGGGCAAAATTTGGCAGATTTGGAAATTGTGAGGGGGGTGGCTGCAAGTATGGACTAGGGGGAACCCTAGAATGGGTAGGAAAGAGTTGGTTCTATTTATAGGCTGGCCTGGATGGCAGGTTTACACAAACGCCACCGGTTTCTCTCTCGCTTGTCCGATGTTTACGTTTCTGACCGCGGGGAGTCCATACGACCTCCGATTCGGGTAAAACTTCCAACCACGCGCTCTGCGCGGCGAGCCGGACACTTCTGCCTCACTTCGATACCGTTCCGAGAACATTTTCCGACGCCTAATAAAATAATCCGTTTATTATATAAACGGGGTTTTTGTTCCGATGGCGATGGATGCTCTTGTGCCGGAAGTTGCGATGATGCTCGGGTGAAACCCGGTGTCGCAAAGGGATCGTGTTCCTTGGTGGAAAAGTTTGGTCACGCATGCCGATACGAGAAGGAGGGGGAAATATAATCACAAATTAATAAATTGACGAAGAAAATACTACAAACAATACTAACAGGCAAAAAAAATAAAACAACAAATATTTTTTTTAATTTGGTGAAAATCGCGGGCTGTTACACTAGGCTAAACCGTGCTAGAGACGTCACAGATAAAAATTCACGCAGTAGCAACCATCAAGCGATGAACACGAACGTAGACACCAAGTAAAAAAACAGTAGAGAAACCTTCCAACATCCAACTTTGGTTTTTCGGCAATAACCAACCGTGAGAACCAAGTACATAACTACTCCTTTGTTTTTTAAGGGAAACGTTTTCCACCGGTTGACCGGTTAATACTTTCGGACGGTCATGCATGCACGACACGCGGGCACTGGGACCTGTAGAGAGAGAGATTGGATCAACCGTTATGTATTGATCTCATGCCTTAGCATATATATATATATATAGTACATGGGCTGTGTGATCTCCACCATATCCGCTATACATGGAAGGATCGGGAGATCTCACAAACTAGGAAACAAACCAGAGGAAATCCTAGTCTTCCTAATGTACATGCAATATACATATTCAACACCCCCCCCCCCCCGAAGTCGAAGCGTCGCCGGAGACGCAGAGACTGGACCGGAACTCCTCGAAGGTAGACATCGGTAGTCCCTTTATCATGACATCGGCAAACTGTTGGGCAGTGGAAATGTGAAGAACCCGAACACGCCCAAGGGCCACCTGCTCACGGACGAAATGAATGTCGATCTAGATGTGCTTCGTGCGGTGATGATGGACTGGATTGGCGGATAGATAGAAGGCGAAGACGTTGTCACAATAGATGATGGTGGCCTTCGGGATGTCGCAGAGCATCACATGGATAAGCTGACGAAACCACGAGCACTCAGCAACCGCATTGGTGACAACCCGATACTCTTCCTTGGCGCTCGAGCGAGAAACCATGGGTTTCGCTTAGACGACCACGATATCAAGGATGGTCCGAGGTAGACGCAGTAACCGGACGTGGAGCGACTAGTGTCCAGACAGCCAGCACAGTCGGCTTCGGAGTAGGCGACGAGGTCGGTGGAGGCCGAGCCGGTCAATGTGAGGCCCAAGGACATAGTGCCGCGGATGTACCGAAGAATGCGGCACACTAATGTCCAGTGGGAGTCACGTGGGGCATGCATGTGAAGGCACACCTGCTGCACGGCATACTGAAGATCGGGTCGTGTCAGCGTCAGGTACTGTAGGGTGCCGACGGTGGAGCGGTAGAACGCGGCATCCGGTGAGGGGGATCCCTCCAGAGCGGAGACCTTGGCCTTCATGTTGATGGGCGTGGTCGCGGGCTTGCAATTAAGCATGCCAGCCAACTCGAGGAGCTCGTGAGCGTACTTCTTCTGGTGCAGAAAGAAACCGTCGGTCTGGCGGACCAACTCGATGCCGAGGAATTAATGCAACGAGCCCAACTCCTTGAGGGCGAACTCGGCGCGGAGGCGAGAAGTGTGCTGCTGAAGAAGCTCGGTCGATGAAGCCGTCAAGATGATGTCGTCGACATATAGGAGAAGATACGCAGTGGCATCTCCATGATGGTAGTCGAAGAGTGAGGCGTCGGAGCAGGTGGACCGGAAACCCAGCTGCTAAAGAAATGACGTGATGCGCTAGTACCACGCGCGGAATGCTTGCTTCATCCCGTAGAGAGAACGAGAGAGCAGGCACACGTGGTCGGGATGTTCGGCATCGATGAATCCCATGGGTTGCTGACAGTAGACCTACTCAGCAAGATGACCATGCAGGAAGGCGTTGGAGACATCCAGTTGATGAACAGGCCAAGCGCGAGAGACCGCCAACTAGAGCAAATTGCGGATCGTTCCCGGTTTGACAACCGAGGGGAAGGAGTCGGTGAAGTCCACACCCGCATGTTGTCGAAACCGCGAACCACCCAACGCGCTTTGTAGCGCTCGAATGTGCCATCCGGTCGTGTCTTGAGCTTGAAGACCCACTTGCCGCTGATGATGTTGGCCCGAGGGGGCCGCGGGACCAGTTGCCAAGTAAGGTTACAGAGCAGCGCGTCCAACTCCTCGCACATCTCCGCAAGTCAATGGGGATCGCGAAGAGCAGCACACATGGAGGACGGCACTGAGGCTGGCGTCGAGGTGTAGGCTACACACGCGTACTCGTCGGCAAGGTAGCGCGTGCTGGGGCGATGCACGCCCACCCCAGGCCTGGGTGATGACACCGACGGGTGGAGCAACCGGCAAGGCGTCGGGCGAGGGTGGTGTCGAGCCTGACGTGGAAGATCCGGCCGCGCGGAGGAGGAGGCGGCCGAAGCATTGTCGGAAGGGGGCACGGCTCCGGGTGCCACGACGCCGTCGTCCGCCATGCGGGTGGCAGAGAGGCGCTCGAGACCGACTCCACCTCGGCAGCGCCAGGAGAGGCGGCGGAGGGAGTCGTGGCCGGGCGCCGGGCTGCGGAGGCAACAATCGGTCGCGCCCGCTGCGTTCTCGCGGCTGGAGCGACGACGGGTGGCTCCATGAAGATGGGCTCCGACGTGGGTACCTGGTGAAACGAAAAAACACTCTTGTCAAAGTACACGTGTCGTGAGGTGATCTCTCGATGGGACACAGGATCGTAGCACCGGTAACCTTTGGTGTTGGAAGGATATCCAATGAATATGCAAGGAAGTTAGCGAGGTGCGAGTTTTTGAGGGGTGGTGGACGCAATGCTAGGGTAGCAAAGGCAGCCGAAGACGCGAAGGCCATCATAGGATGGAGGTGTACCGAAGAGAAGGTGGTGAGGGGCGTAGTTCCAACGGGTACGACACGGGCGGGTATTAAGGAGGAGAGTGGTGGTGGCGAGTGCATCGGGCCAAAACCTAGGAGGGATGTGGGCATGAAAAATAAGGGTGCAAACACAATCATTAAGGGTTCGGAGGATGCGCTCGGCGCGACCATTCAGCTGGTAGGTGTAGGGATATGTTAGGAGAAAGATGGTGTCGTGGGATGCAAGGAGATCACGAACAGCGACATTGTCAAATTCTTTCCCGTTGTCGGTTTGGAGGGCAAGAAGGGGACGACCAAACTGGGTGGAGACGTAGGAGTAGAAGGCAGTGAGTGTGGAGTAGGCGTCAGACTTGTGACGAAGCGGTGAAGTCCACACAAAGTGAGAGTAGTCATCTAGTATCACCAAATAATAGAGATAGCCCGTGGTGCTAGCAACCGGGGAGGTCTAAACATCACTATGATCAACTGGAACGGAAAAGACGCACTAAAGGGAAGGCGGATATGTTTGACGAGACAACAAGCCTCATAGGTATGATTGGCAAGTTTAGTACATGAGAAGGAAAAACTATGGAGAATTTGACGCAACATGGTAGAGTTGGGGTGGCCCAGGCGAGCATGCCACAAGTCGATGCCGGCGGCGAAAGAGACTGGACGTGTGGTGGTGGAGGCGGGGTGGTGGATGCTGGAGGCAGGGTGGTGCACTGGGTAGAGGTCTCCTGGGCTATCACATCGGTGGAGAACCATACGGGTACGAGCGTCCTTCAAAGAAAACCAGTGGCGTCAAATTCAACAGTAACAGAATTCTCACGAGCAAGACGACGAACAGAGAAAAGGTTGGTAACAAGGTCAGGAGACACAAGAACATTATACATGTTAATAGGAGTGGACGTGGAAGGAAAACAAGTATGACCAACATGTGTAATGGGAAGGGAAGAGCCGTTACAAACGGTGATGCGGGTGAGGGTTTTGACAGGGGTGGAAGAAGTGAGATTACCATGATGATATGTCATGTGAGTTGTGGCGCCAGTGTCTATGTACCGATTCCCGCCAGCATCGTAGTTGCTAGGCGAGGGAGCCGAGTGGAGGGCAACAAGGTGGCCAGGGTCCCAAGTCGAGGGGGCGGCGACGTGAAGGCAACACCGTACGGGAGCCCACCGTAATTAAAGCGGTGGCGGCACGGGGTATCCGCCGACGACCGGCGGAGCTGGCGTGGCCGCAAGCCCGGCGGCGCCGGGGGCGACAAGGTAGCCTTGGTGGCACAACATGGAGGAGCGGCGACAGCCCGGGAGGGGCGGCAGCTCGTGAAGGATCGAAGGCGCCCGGGAGGAGCGCCGACTTAGAGAGGAGTGACGGCGGCTCGGGGAGGAGCGGAGGCGAGGGTTGGATTGGCGGCGACGGTAGGAGGTGCCAGCGGCCGGGGGCAGAAGCAGATTAGGGTTACGATCGGAGAGCAAATGATACCATGTATGGAGAGAGAGAGATTGGATCAACCGTTATGTATTGATGTCATGCCATAACATATATATAGAATACATGGGCTGTGTGAGCTCCATCATATCCGCTATACATGGAAAGGATCGGAAGATCTCACAAACTAGGAAACAAACCAGAGGAAATCCTAGTCTGCCTAATGTACATGCAATATACATATTGAACAGGACCCACACGTTGAGGGAGTGTCCGTGATTCCTGCATTTATGTATCCTTTTATTCCTCGATCTTCCATAACTACCCACTCCTTCCTGCTGCCTTTCCCTATCTTCTTTCTTATCGTTGTCGTCAACGCCATGGATGCGCGCCGCCTTCTTCTCGTCTGCTTTCTTCCCGTCGACAACAACGCCATAGATGCCGCCGCATCCTCCTCACCTGCTCGCGCATAGAAGACGGCGGTGGGAGACACGGCCGTCGGTGCTACAACAGGCGAGAAATTTTGTTGCAACTCCGGCGATCCCCTTTCCCTCCCCTGCGCAATAACCATGGCCGGTGGACTTTGTATTTGTTTTTTTACCAATCGATTGCAACTTTTTTAACTACCGGTGGTAGCTTTTGCTAAACCGGTTGCATCTTTTCTATACCTGTCCATCTGAGCTTTTTTTTTCAAGATCTATTTATGTTGCGTCTATTTTTTCTGAAAATTACTGATTCCAGCTTTTTAGTTAATGGAAGCAACATTTATTTAACCGGTTGTAGCTTTTTTTCTTCAAGATCTATTTTGTGTTGCATCTCTTTTTTTGAAAATTACTCGTTCCATCTTTTTAATCAATGGATGTAGCATTTATTTAACCGGTTGTAGCTTTGTTTATCAAGATTCATCTTACATTCTTAAGAAGTTGCTCCCCACTACTACCAATTCTCTTAACATGCACACACTCCACCTCATCATGCATGCCACATCACTCTCCACTACCATATTTCTTTCAACATGCAAGCATACCACCTCATCATTTAACATGCATGAGAAACACCCACCTCAATATGCCACTATGCATAATAAAAACCCACATGCAACATGTATTCATGGGAATTTTTATTTTATTATGATATTTATATTAAATCCATATATTAGTTCAAAAGTAATTGTTTCAAATATACATGCTTCATTAACCAAACATTTTCACTGAAATATTTTACTCCCTCCGATCCATATTAATGGACTTAAATTTGTCTAGATACACATGCATCTAGTCTAAATACTTAACTAGATACATACGAATCTAGATAAAATTGAGTCCATTAATATGGATCGGAGGTAATACAAAAAAGTTCCGCAACAACGTGCGGGGCATCATCTAGTTTATTTAACACGCTGATCTTCCCCAAGAGTCTACATCGACGGGATGGTTTGGCACCTCAAATGACTAGTCACGATTTTCAAGGAAATCATCAACAACCGTATTAAGGTGTAATTGAACCCTCTAAATCTCCTCTTTTCTTGGAAGGTAAATCCCACGTATCCTCTCTCTCCTCCTTTTATTCCTTTCTCTTGCCTTTTCTTTCACGCAAGCAAAGCTCCAACCGAAGCAAATTTATTGCTACAATCCAACCAACGGCCTTCTCTTTCCTTTTATTTCTTCCCAACGTGCACTTTCCTTTCTCGTTTTTTTATCCAACTTTCCAAGGAAAACTAGGAGAGCACGTCCTCCTTTTTTTTTCTTTCCAAAAAGTTCTCTTACTTTCCTTAGATGAGATTGTCACGTGCAATTTTTTTTAAAGCTGATCGAAACTTGCTTCCTTTTTCTCTCCAAAAAATTATCTTCCTTTCCTTAGATGCGTGCACAACCAATTTAACTTATAAAGGATGCTAGCCAACCCACTTTAGAGAGCTCCTTCGGGGGCGAGTTTCGTTGGCCGTTGCATCGGGGTTCACTCGCATCTAGAATCGTTGATCGTTTGAGTGCATACCTACTGTTTTCACCTTCCTGTAAATTTTATAGATCAATGACGGGTGGGATCCTCGTGTGCTTCCAGTTGCTCGGTAGCTTTTCACCGGGTGAAAAATAATTGACCCAGTCTCCGCACTCGCCACACCAAGTCACATCAGATCGTGGACCCAACCCCCTCCCTCCTCTTTCTTTTCATCCTGCCTCTCACCCCCGTGTAGGAACCCTAACCCCCAGTGCCTCACCTCCTGCTCCTCCATCTCGCCTCCTCCCCTGCTACCAGCCGACACAGCCTCCCTCGTCCAACGACGCACCTCCACCCCTTCTCTCTTTCTCACCATCTCCCTTCTTTTTTTGACAAGCTCTTCCCTGAGGCGGGGGCAGGGCCGTGGCCGAGCGGCGCCGCCAGCAAGAACGACTGGATGCACAGGATGATGAGGCGAGGCACGACGTGGGCTTGAGGCGGCCGAGGTGGAGGCGCCAGCGCGTGTGAGTTCGCGGTCGAGCGAGGCGTGGGGAGAGGGAGGGGAAAGGTGGGAGGCACACGACGCTTCAGCAACGGGGCTCACCTATGGGGCTCGTCGGGCATGCGGTTCTGGTGGTGGAGGACTCCAGATCCTCATGCTCCTCCTCCTATGGTATGCTTCTTCACCCTCTCCTCTCCCTTTTCTCTGGCGTTAGGGTTAGGGTTAGTTTTTTTTGTAGCAGGGCTACAACTATAGATCGAGAGAGCGAGACATGGTAACCATGAGTACAATTGCTATGATGGCCATGAAACAGTTTTTTATATGTTGATTAGCAAGTTTGATTTTGTTGGCTTTGCGAACTGTTGTACCTATTAACATACTCAAGTTTTTGTTGCTGACCATCATGAATAAATTATTTGTTCTTCTTCTATTGGTGTGCCCGCTGATTTGTTCTCTAGAGCTTCATCATGTATTAGTCAAGTGGTAGCATGGTGACCATATGCAACTAAGATTAATGTTTCTTTGATGAAGTTACAAATTGTTACAAGATGAAACTGATCAGACTACACATAGCGGATTCCAAATCAAACATACACATTGTGTATACTGTTTAGTGCCATTTTCGTTTTTGATTATCAATAAAATAACACTTTTGAATCCTTCATGTAGTTCCCACATTTATATGAGCCGAGACCTAATTGTGTAAAGGTATGCAAAACAACAACCATCATTGTACATGTTGCTTACTGTATTTGATCTGGCCATTCACTAATTTTTGTCACTGAAGCTCTTCTAGCTCTGCAAAAATCGTTTACATATTGTGCTCTAATATTCAGTTGTTTCCTGAAACTAAAAGTTAGTTACTTTTGAGTTTGAGTATAGAAAGTGGTACTCTGATATATAGTTGTGTTATGAAATTAGAAGTTACTCCTTTTTATACGAGTACCAAAAATGATTGAAGCCGAGCTAAGTAGCATTTTATCATGCGTGTCATTCTGATGGTTCTGTAGATCTACCCAAAACTGTGAGTCAGTGTATCAATTTGCCACTTATTAATCGGTATATCAAAAGCCCTGACCTGTTGTAATGGCTGCAATGGATTTTTGGCTTCAATGTTTTTTTTCTTTAGTGCCCTTTGGGAAGTTTTGTGTCACACTAATCTGTGTTCAACCTTGGGTGACCTCTGTTTTGTGAAGTGTGCTTATTGTTGAACTGGTTGCCGTAAATTGCACCACATTGTCATTTCTTCTTTTGAAAATTTTCTATTTTGAGCTTTGCAGATTCTGAATTCAGTAGTTAGGAACAAATTCGAAAATAATAGAAGAGAAACCCCTGCTAAGTTGGTTTTACAGATTCATCATCTATACTATACATCCTATCAGTAATTATACTTTCAAGTTGGATTAAGAAACAAGCTTGCTAAAGCCAGTCAAGTGCTCATTAACAATTAGCATTTGTATCGGTTCTTTATTACCTGATTAGATCTCATGTGTTTTTCAGGGGCTAGATTGCTGATCTAGATGGTCATTTCATTGTTCATGAGCCTGAGGAGAATGCATTGGAAAAATCCATCAGTTTGAAGCTTAACGATTATATTTCAAAGGTATGCAAAACATAACCCAATATTGTATGTGTTGCTTACTGGACATGTAATATTTGATCTGGTCGTTCACTGATTTTTGGCACTAAAACTCTTCTAGCTCTGCAAAAATCGTTTACATATTGTAACAGCTAAAAGTCTTTTTTATTCTGAATTTAGTATTCAGGAGCTCCTCACTTTGTATTTTAGTTAGTGATTTATGTGCCTTCGCAGAAAATTTAAAAAGTTCTTCAAATCAGCAGAACTTGCTATCAAGCACTATCTGTGTGACAGTGTGAGATGAAAAGACCATTTGTCACTCCTGGAAACATAATGGTCAGTAACTTATTTGTGGTGCAATCATACCGATGTTACTTGCATTAGAATATTAAAACCGTGTATTTCCTATAAACATGCAATATTTTTGTGTGCCATTTACAAAATAGTACCTTCATGGGCTACATTTCATCAGCAATAAAAAAACTGTGGATCGTATTTTTGACTGACATTGTTGAGGAAGAAGTGTGTTTGATGAAGGGACATGACAACAAAGCCACTATCACAACTAATTGGTCTCCATTTGTTGATTCACATTATAGGTTCACATTTCAAAAGGTATGACTTATTCTAAAAATATGTCTTATGTTTTTCGAAACAATGCGTTTCCTTTCCAACGCATGACTTAGCTTGATCATGTGTTGCTTCACATTAGAAGTTCACATTTCAGAGGGTATGACTACAACAATGATTAGGTTCTAAAAATGCAAATTATTTCCATGATTACATGGTTTCAATTGGAACTTTGCACCATTTGGCGCATCGGGGCATCTAGTCAGCAATAAATCCTACTAGTATCGTTTCTTTTTCGGTAAGTATAAGGAGCAAATGTTCGTTCCAGAGCATGGCAATTCCGAACGATTTGCATAGCAACTGCAGTATAAACACATGATAACTAAGAGCACACGATTGACATAAAAACTCAAAAATACAGCGAGTTGACATGCGTTTATACTGCAGTTGCCACGCGTTTATACTGTGATTGCCATAAAAACGTTTGTGTGAAGCGAATTTCGCTCTCAATTTCCATCTTTTTTTTTATCCCCAACGTAAGAGCAATTTCCAAGGAAACAAATCCACGTATACTTCTCTTCCTTATTCTCTGTTTGTTTTTCCAAAAAACCAAACGTGGCACACAAAGAAATTGCTACGAGATTGACACAATGAAACGTTTCTAAACACAATAAACAGATTAGCACTTCGCTTTTTTGTTTGCTTAACTCCAAAACGTGGCAAACTACCACAATCAACACGTCCTCTTTTTTCCTTGATAATTACTTTCTTGGCTTCCAAGTACTCGTTGTTTCACGTGATTCCTTTGTCCTCCGAATTCTCTGTTTGCTATCAACAAGCACGGCGATGCCAAGTTAAAATCCAAACCGTAGCAATTCTTTCTTGATCTCTTTCACGTGTTGCTACCAACCAGCTTCTCTTTTTTTTTTGGGACTAGCCGAAAACGTTCGGTACAATCCATCCAACAGCCGAACGTTTTCGTTCGATGGAATTGCATTTGCAGCCCGAACGCGCATGCACGCACAACTTTGTGCATGTACAGCTTGCCATGCACAGGCAGCTCGCAGCCGTCGTCGTCGTCGCTTGCCGCCGTCGTTGTCGTCGTTGCCGTCGTCGTCGCTCGCCGTCACCGTCGTTGTTGTAGCTCGTCGCCATTGTTGCTCGCTGCAGCTCGCCATTGTCGCTCGCTGCAGCTCGCGCGACTTGCCCCTTTCGTCGTTGTTTTCACAGCTCGCCGCCATCGTTGGCGTCATCGCCGTCGTCATCGTCGTCGTCATCGTCTTAGCTTGACACTGTCGCCGTAGGTTCTAGCCGACGTCATCACCGTAGCTCGCTGTTATCGCCGCAACTTGTCGTTGTCGTCGTCGTCGTAGCTCGCCACCGTCGTCGCCTCCATCATCGTAGCTCACTGCTGCTGCCGCCTCCATTGTCGATGGAAAATTTGTCATGTTCATGTTCCACAATATAAGAATTGTCACGTCGTACAAATAAGAATTACCATGTCCCATATATAACGAATGCCATGTCACGTAAAATAAAAAATGCCATAACCGACAAACAAGAATTGCCATCTCGCACAAAAAAAGAATTATGTTCTTAAACTAAAAAAGAAATTGTCATGTCCTACGAACAAGAATTGTCATGTCGTACAAACAAAAATTGGCATGTCCTAGCAATAAGAATTCCCATGTCCTACTAGTAAGAATTGCCAGTCCTACTAGTAACCGTCGCAAATTTATCATGTTTTACTTAAAAAATAGCCATGTTCAACAATTTTGAACAAAAATTGCCTTGTTTCGCAAAAAGTATTATGACCCACATGTAAGAATTGCCATGTCCTGTCAGTAAAAAATTGCCATGTCCTACAAACAAAAATAGCCGTGTCGTACAAACAAAAATTACCATGTCCTACTAATAAGAATTGCCATCTCCTACTAGTTTGAATTGTCATGTCCTACTAGTATGAATTGCGATGTCCTATGAATAAGAATTGCCATGTCCTACGAATAAGAATTGACATGTCTCGTGAATAAGAATTGCCATGTCCTATGAATAAGAATTTTCATGTCCTATGAATAAGAATTGCCATGTCCTCCGAATAAGAATTGCCATGTCTAATAAATAAGAATTTCCATGTCTTATGCATAAAATTTACCATGTCCTGCAAATAGAAATTGCCATGTATCCCAACCTATTGGGTTGAAAACCTATTGCAGCATTGGTACCATGGCGATTTTTCCATGTTCTACTAAAAATTGTGATGTCCAACAAAATAAGAATTTCCTTGTACTAAAAATAAGAGTTGTCGCGCATCACCCGCCCCCTCACAACGTCGGATATCTTCTCGCGGTTTACGAGTCATCGTCACAGCTCTCTCGGATCCTCGATGTAATACTACAAATTGTCGTCGTCCAATGGTAGATTCGTCGTCACGGCAAGACCACAACACCAACAACTGCTCCACCCTAAACCACATTCCCATCCCTCGCCGTCCCAGTTGAGGTGCGCAGGAGAATCTAGCCGACGCATATGTATTTCAAGAACCCATCATACCGCGCACCGTCACCTCACCCCCTCTTGACCGCCGTACATCTGTTCGGGGAACACTACTCGTTAACCCCCCCCCCCCCCCCGCACAACCGCTCCCGACCGACGGATATCTACTCTACGCAGCTCTCTGGGGTGCTTGCCGATGAGTGAAAAGTATCTGAAAAACAATGGTAGCTTTAAACCTAGCGAAAAAAAGAGATAAAAAAACATGGCAAATTTGGTAAAAACAACATGGAAATTTTAGTGTGAATAGAATGGCAATTATTGGTCGAAAAAAAAGTTGTCGAAACATGCAAATATGAGGTCTAGTTTCGAAGATTTCGTCGCGACGGATTTAATGGTACGAACGGAATTTTGAACGGATTTTTTTATTTAAAAGAAAACTTTTAAAGTTTGAAAAAGTTATAAGCTGTCCTATTATGTAATGTGCCAGTGAGCAGTGGAGAGAATGCCGTGCGGACCGGTGTTGTTCCACCGAACAACTCCATGTTGATGACGTAGCAAGCCAGCCTTGCGTCAGGATATCTGCACCAATGGCAGATGCAGCGTTCAGGCGAAGATGGGTTGTCCGAAGCGTGTGTTGAGTATCATTATCCTTTTTTTCTTTTCAACTTTTTCTCTCCACTAGATGAATGATGATTCAAGACAACGACGAACGGCAGCAACGGATGGATGATGGTGAAAACGAATGTGACGTGAAACAAAGCGTTACTTGAACTCGAAACTCTAAAAGTTTAGACCCTAAAAATCAGCAACTCGACACACGATGCAAACAAATATTCAACAATGCAAAAACTAAGTGATAATGGCGAAAAGGCTTAGGCTGTCTCGGAAATTGATGAACTAATCTACTATTTTTTTTGTTTTTTCTTGGATAATGGGTAATTTTTTTTCTAATCTACGGATGACTCAAAATTCTCACCGAGAAACGTGAAAACTAATACCACTTGATAGAGGTGGGTGTCCCGATCTTTCGATGAGATGATAACTACGATTTTGTAGAGTCCACTTTGACGATCCGACTACGCACGTGCAACGACGTCGCGCCTTAGCAATCGCTAAACCAATCTCGTGGAGGTTACTCACAATGACGAAAGCACGATCAGCCTGACCACGAAGGTGTATTCATACAAGCAATGGAAGAATGAGCAAGATGATAAAAGCAATATGAATATTGCGAATATAGATGAAGACCTTATAAAGGTGGGATTCCAAAAGCGGGCTTGATCTGGTCGTTGGATAAAAACCGAATACATGAAGATGCAACGATTTAGCTAAGCAGTCTTTTAACTAAAAGAAATCCAAGTCTAAAGGGTGTCCTATGGGATGTATATATAGGGGGAAGAGAGGGAATTTCGTTCTCCCTTGGCAAGGTGGGACTATAATCCCTCTTTAGTCAATTTCCCAACAATAAGGGCTCTAAAACTGCCTATTAAGCACTATTTCAAAATTTACATGGTCCTAGCCCAAAAATAAGGTGGCGCAACACTAATAACAAGCTATGTACGAAATTTATTAAATTTCATGTTGTATATTTTGTCCATCTTCTTTTAATCATGGTGGCTTCAAAGTGCGGAAATCTCAAGCAATAACTCCATTCTTGTTCCCTTCGCGCGCGCCTTCATCTCCATGCTTGATCTTGATCCAATGATCATCCTTCTTATCCATGCTAGGTCCTTCATTTGTCAGCAATAGAAATATATCTACGTTAGGCAACATCATATTCACATGAACATTAGAAACATTATCAAGAAATGAAATTACCTGATAATTTAACTGACGTGCACGATCTCTAGTAATTGGTCCAGTAGGTATATTAGCAGGGGATGTGGGAGTAACTATGGTAGCCATGTCCTCATCATACTCTTATTGAAGGCTTTTTGAGAAGTGATAAAGTCTTTAAGCATGCTCTGTAATTCAGAAGTGGAGTCTTTGGTGCTATGATAAGTGTTGCTGTTTCCATAGTTGTTGGATGGGCACGGTCATGGATTGCTACCAAAGTTACTCTATAAACATTGTTGTTGAAGTTGTGCCTAGAAATAAAATTAAAATCTACTTGCTCTCTTTCTTGAGAAACCGAAGAATTCAAAGGAACATCATGAGGATCAATAGGATCTTACTTATTAAGTAGAGACATGATCAAATCAAGTTTTTCATTCAAAGAGGAGATCTCATCAATATAGTTTACCTTCCTACCTGTTGGAGATCTTTCGGTGTTCCATTGAGAATAATTTGTCATCATCTCATCCAATAGCTTCATGGCAGCACCAAGTGTAGTTGACATGAAGGTTCCTCCCGCGGCCGAGTCCAACAGATTCCGCGAGGAAAAGTTCAATCCTGCATAGAAAGTCTGGATAACCATCCAAGTAGTCAAACCATGTGTAGGGCAATTCTTAATAAGAGATTTCATACGTTCCCAAGCTTGGGCAACGTGTTCATTATCCAATTGTCTAAAATTTATAATGTACTTCTCAACTGGATAATTTTAGCAGGTGGGTAGTACTTCCCAATAAAAGAATCCTTACACTTATCCCAATAATATATGCTATTCCTAGGCAAGGATTGGATCCACTCCTTAGCTCTTCCTCTCAAGTAAAAAGGCAAAAACTTAAGTTTAACAATGTCACCATCTACTTCTTTGTACTTTTGCATATCACAAAGCTCAACAAAATTATTGAAGTGCAATGCAGCATCATCTTCAACACCAGAGAATTGTTCTTTCATAACAAGATTTAGCAAAGCAGGTTTGATTTCATATGAAGGTTTTGAAGTGGAAGGTGGACCAATACAAGTGCTAATAAATTCATTGTTTTTGTGACTAGTGAAGTCACACAACTTGGTGTTTTCGGTGGAACCCATAGTAACATCAAGCAAGAGCAAAGGAACTAGTTTTTTTGTGGTTTTTATTATAAGACTCTAAAGCAAAAACTAGAAAGTAAACTAACAAGACTAAAAAGCAAAGGTAAAAGATAGTGTGCAAGTCCCCTATCTTGTAGACTGGAGTCCCCGACAACGACACCAAAAATTAGCTTGATGGCTTCTCGCCCCTCGTTGGTTATCCCAAGTGTAAGGTTAAGAAGTAGACAGCCGCAAGATTCCCCTAACTTCAGAGGCTAGGGTTTATGTCTCCTATAGGACTCCAAGTTCTGCAAGAAGGTGGTCAAACGAGCAACGCACATCTAAAAAGATATTGCTCTTCACTCTGGACCTGCACGCAAAAGCAAATAACTTTGCTCCCAGCGAGTTCAGAGAGGTTTTAATCTCTTCGGTCTTGTTGTTTACAAAGGATCAAACACACAGTGGAAATAGTGGTGGTGATTGCAACAGAAAGGAAATCAAAAGCAATAAATGATGGAGGTGTAAACAATGGTGGAAATATGGACCGGGGTCCCATGATGTTCACTAGTGATGTCTCTCTCCCAAAAGACGATAAAACAACTATGTTGAGTGAACAAATTATAGCTAGAAAATTGACAGAATTATAAACGCACCGCAATGCTAACCATGCTACAAGAAAGTTAGAGGCTCAATCGTATGGGCAGTACGCCAAGAAAAGCACACTGTTTATTCCTCAATATCTACTCACTAATCATCCACCTTGAGATATCTATTGAGAAAATCTCACTGGTATTAAGTTGTGAGCCATACCCAATGTGTAAAATCAAAGCAACAGACAACTACATTAACATACTATGCGTAAGGTAACAATCCTTGCAATCGTAGTTACAAGTACCTTTGTTTTCTCCCTGGTGGCAACAACCCATCTCCTAGTCTCATGTTTCTATCACTCAAGCAGACATCGTGGGGGCATGAACCCACAATCATGCATAACGCTCCTTCTTGGAGTTCTAATCTACTACTTGGCCAAATCAATAAAAATCAATGGATAACATGCAAGAATTACTCAAGAACTAATATATAAAAGGAGAACCAAATATACAACTCATCATAATTTGAACATAATCTAATAATCCATCGTATGCCAGCAAATACAAGATAACAACACAGAAACTATTACATAGATGCCTTGATCATGTAGGGATCTCACATGGGCTAAGAGTTGAAGCACAAGATTGGAGAGAAGACATCACATAGCTATTGGTCATTGACCCATGGTCCAAGGGAGACTATTCACGGCACATCCGGAAAGCGCTCATGGTGGTGGAGAAGCCCCGAGAGATCGATCCTCCCTCTGGTAGGGTTCTGCGACAAGGTCTTCTAGCGATCCCGATCTTGGGATCGCGGCGGCGATGAAACAGTGGTGAAATACACGATACAGAGTGCATCCTGAGGGTTTACGGAATGGGGGGGGGCTAAAATATAGGCCAAAGGGGGGCTCGAGGGGATGTCCCACCCCTCGGGGCGGCCTCCTGGCGCAGCCTAGGGTAGGGTCGCGCCACCTGGCCGCCCCGGAGGGGGTCGCCCCCCTCCGTCTCTCCTTCGGGCTTCCGGAAGCTTTTGAACTGCTCATTTTTATATATATTTCTTGGAATTTTCCGAGCACTTTAATAATTGGTATTTTTCCTGCAATGCACGGACAACAGCAGACATAAACTGGCACTGGGGTACTGAGTTAGTAGGTTAGTTCAAATATGTTGAAAAAGGTATGAAAGTGTAGCCAAACAAATAGAAATATCACCCATATAAGCATGAAATAAGCAGAAATTATAGGTACGTTTGTGAAGTATCATTATGCACCTCCCAAAAGCTTATGTTTACGATCTTATTGTTTCAAAAAACACTAAAAGCTCTAGCAAATGAGTTTTCCCTATTTCCCTCTGTGAAGGGTCTAGACTTTACTTTTATGTTGAGTCAGTAAGCCTACTTACTCCTATCCCTTAAAAGAGTAGACACCTTATGTTGACAAAGATGCATACATATATATTGTTTCATTGACAAATAAGTTGCTTGTTGAGCTTGGCTACATCAAACATCTTCCTTTGTGTTAGCATTTTCATTTCATGACTAATAACATGTTCTTTCAAAAGATGCAAATGGTCTCGTCATAATTATAAGTGGAAGAGCAAAGTTTAAAAGTTATTAGCAGTTCTTTGACCAAGAACATGTTTGTCATGATTTAATGTGTTTCCTTAGCCCTACTCTTGGTTGTAATTGATATTACTCTTTCATGAGAACCTTATGAATTGAGATTGCTGTTGAGAATACGTAAGTTTAGTAGAGAAAATGTGATGCTTCTCGTCCGTATTCTTATTTATCGAAACTTCACTCTCTGAACTGTTGGACAGGTTTATCGAGCTCAGTTTTCGCTTGTGGACAAGCGAGGTCTAAGCTTGGGGGAGTTGATACGTCCAAAACGCATCACTACTTTGCATCATAATTCATCACTATTCATTGATATATTTCACATTATGATGTCTCTCTCATGGTGTTTTGGTTTGTTTTACACAGTTTACAACTTTTCGGTGCCAAAACAACAGACTCAGGACTCGGTGGGAAAAAGTGCACGTAGAGTGGACATATCAACACATCTCCAACAGACCTGGAAATTTCGCGGGATCATTTTCTGAAGAATTAAGAAGGGAACACAAAGGTCTGGTGGCGCGGCCTCCCACTAGGCCGCGCCAGGTGGCCGCCTGGTGAGGGGGCCCACCCCCGGGGCTCTCCTTCGACATACATACCCTCGTGATCAAATTCTTCACGGGGGAAAGTTAGATGGAAGTTTCACCACCGCTCCAAGGCGAAAATCACCAGAGAAAAAAAGACCTTTACGGTGGGCTGATTCCACCGGGGAGAACTCCTCCTGGAGGGGGAGATCGTCCTCATCGTCAACACCATCGTCACGAGAATCATCGAGATCATAATCACCATCATCCTCATCACCAACACTATCTCCATCTTTACCCGATCTCACTTTACCATTGCAATCTGTGTTGTACCTTGCAATATTCATCCCCTCTACTTTACGGTGTTGATTACTCTTTTGTAGTGAATGCTATTAAGTTTTTTTAGAGGATTATTGTTATGACCAATTCATCATATATTTATCACCTCTGATCATGATCTCTTTTATGTCTTGTAAGTAGTTACTTTAGTTCTTGAGGACATGAGAGAAGTCTTGTTGTTAGTATTCATATGATGTGGATTTGATATTTAAGTTGTGGTTTTATTCTTCTAGTGGTGCTATGTTAATGGCGACTACATAACACTTCAACTTTTTAAGGACCCAGGGGAATACATTGTGTATAAAGGATGCTTACGGTGCGTGGCCGGAGTGACAAAAACCTGAACCCCGGTTTGCACACTTTTGCACGAGGGAGTGTTGGATCCTAGAGTTAATTGATATCGTTAGGCTTTTCCTTAATTTCTCTCTTGTATTTGCGGATGCTTTCAAGATCTTTAATCATAAGAGTGCACTTGTCTTAGTCTAGGCGGTGTGCTCTCTTAGGTCCACCCGAGCACCGTCGCAACTTTCGGCACAAGTCCAGCCATCGCCATCGGAACGAAAACCCCGTTTATTTAATAAACCGCGCCGCCCCTCCTCTCGCGCCACACCTTCTCTGTCATACCTCCCCTCGACCTTCCCCCTTTCCTCCTTGCAGGCCGCCGGAGCCAGCCGCCGCCCGCCATGGGAGGCCTCGAGCTCGAGCTCGCCCCGCGCCACCAAGGACCCCGCAGGCCACCAGATCAGGCGGATCCGCGCCGCCGCGCCGTTCCCGCTAGTTTTTCCTCCATGCGCCGCTCACCCCTCACCGGAACACCGCCGCACAGGCCGGCCCGTTGTCTTCCAACCTCCCTGTGCAGCGCCAGGACGAGGACGTCGGCCGCCCGACCGCTTACGCCCGGCTGGGCCTCCCCGCCAAGTGGGCCGGCCTCGCATGTGCCCAGCAACCAGCACCCCCACGACCCATCTCCCGCGCGGCCCGCGGTGCTCCTCTCGCCTGGGCGCTGATGACATTATCCTCCGCGTCCCCGAAGTTGGGCCTCGGCCCGCTATGGTGAGCCCCCTTCTTTTCTTTATTTATTTATTTATTTATTTTACTGTTGCTGCTTCTGGGCTTGGCCCATGTACTTGTTGCGCCCGGTGCGACTATTACCTATATTGCGCTCGCCCCCTGTTAGGCCGTGTAGGCAGATTCGGCCCAGTAACGTATATATAATTTCTGGATTTATTAATAATTGGCAGAATTGTGTTAGTATTTTGCGACGCGAATATCTTTTCACCGGTAGCTCGGATGGAGACACTTTCTACATGAAAGTTGCTCCATTTTTCGAGTAGATTAATAAAATATGCTACTTTTCCATGTTTGAATTTGTCTACATGTTTTTTACCTGCTATTTACATTGCATGCCACTGTAAAATGTTATAGGCCGTATCTGTTCACCCGTTGCTCCAAATAAAATGTTCTTTACATGTAACTTGGCTAGAATTTTGTGTAGTTCGTGAATATGCTGCTCTTGTTTGCTAATAAAAATAATAAATATGGTTTATGGAAGAACAGTACCAAATACTTAAATCACCGTGGGGGTATTTAGTGATATGCCATGGTTAGGGTTTTGCCTCACTTAAATTGACTAGCATATATAGTTTACTTTTGCTTGACCTCTTGCCATGATTGCGTGATATGCCATGCTTGGGTGAGATGCCCTGTTCACAACCTTCATCCGCTATGGGTAAGAAAGGAGACCCCCAGGTTCCGATCCTACAATCAACTACAAGAAAAGGTACCGTTCTGAGTACCAGTGCTACGCTTGATTCACCTTCCGTTATAAGTAAGTTTGCTTCACTACTACCACCACATGCTACTTCAACTGAGTCTGTTACTATGTCCGATACTTTTTATGATACTTCCACTACTCTTGATGATACTAGTTTTCTTGGTCACTATATTGAAACTCAGACTGCTAAAGTTGCAGCAAAATCCGAGACCGAGACTCCTGCTACCTATATTCCTACTTGCAAAACCTTTGGTTACCCAAACTTAGATGAACTCAAGGATAGGATCCTTGATGATGATTATATTACTCTTGATGATGATTTTTGTAGGGAACTCAAAGAGTGTGTCGACTCTGACCCTGGTGCTGTTAAGAAGCTGCTCGAAAAGCACTCGATGAAGAACAAGATTGTTCCTGATCCTAAATTTTCCACATCTCCTATATGAATCACTGATCCTGATTATGATTTCTTTGTTGATCTTTCACTTTTATCTACAATCGAGGCTGACCCTTTTTTTTTGGCAGAGAAAATGATGATGCTATAGCACACCTGACCAAACTCGCTTGGTTAGGTGACTTATTTACTACTGATGAAAAGATACGAAACTTTTATGTGGCTATGCTTTTTCCTTTTTCTTTAAAGGAAGACGCCAAATCATGGTATGATGCACTACCCTATGGTTCCATTGAGAGTCCTCAGGACTTAGTTCAATTTTTGTTGATAAATATTTTCCTGCTCATATGCAACATGATGCTTTGCAAAGAATCTATAACTTCAAACAATTGCAGGATGAGCACCTCCCTAAAGCTTGGGGGAGGTATTGTGATTTAATGAAGGCTACATCGGGACATGATGTCCCAAAGAATGAATTACTTGATATATTTTATGCTGGTCGAATCGATGAATCTAGATCCTATCTGGATAGTTGTGCTGGTTGTGTTTTCAGGGAAATAACATCGGACGAAGCCGAAGAATTAATGGGCAAAATTTTCAAGAACCATGAAGATTGGTCCGTTCCTGAACCACCACCACCACCAAAGAAGAGGGGCATGCTTGTCCTAAGCCCCGATGATATGCAAGAAGCAAAGAAGTCTATAAAGGAGAAAGGTATTAAAGACGAAGATGTGAAGAATCTACCGCCTATCGAGAAGTTGTGTGAGCCTGCTACTCACCCTCCCTTGGTAGAGGTACACTCTCTATTAGACTTTACTGAAAGTGACATCCCTAAAGGTAAGCCTCCCGACCAATGCTTAGATGAGCTTGACAATTTTATTATTAAGCAAGACCATTTTAGTAGGAGGATACAAAGTCAGTTGCATGATAATTATCTTGCTATCAAAAGTTTACTTGGTGTTCTTGAAAGAACAGTTAATGATGTAAAATGTCTTCTTAAGCATTTTCATATGGTTCAAACTCAGCTTGAACAAATTTCTAATGTGCAAAAAGATTTGCTTGCTAACAATGCCAAGCAGGACATACAAGCTGCTGGCATCAAAACTAGGGGTGGAACGCACACCCAGGACCCACTCTATCCAGAGGGGCATCTAAATAGGATCGAGCAAGATTCTCAAGTGCATGTAGAAGACGAGATTGTTAGCTCTCCAAAGAAGAAAAACAAGAAGAAGAAACACAAGGAGGCTGACAACTCCAATGATCCTATCATCAGTCAAGAACCTACTGTTGATCCTAACAACATATCTACCTCCGATGGTGAAACTGAAGACGGTGCTGAGCCCGAAGAAAATGATAAGAAGAAAAATGATCATCCCGAGGTGCGAGAAGAAGAAGCACCTGACAAATGCAAGAAGTACACTAGAGAAGACTTCATAGCAAGAATACATGGGAAGGAAAGAGAACCATGGGTACAAAAACCCATGCCCTTTCTAGGTAAGTCTCTCAAATCTAAAGAAGAAGAGCATTATAATAAATTTTGTGAATAGATGAAACCTCCTTTTCTGATCTGGGGGGCCACCCATGGCCCAGGCAGCCAGCTGGCGCGGCCAGCCCCCTGGCCGCGCCCACAGGGCACCTAGGGCCCACAGGCCCCATCTTCAGGTGAGTCTTCTTCCTCTCTCTCCCTTTCTTCCCCAAAACACGAGTTCTACACCTGGAACTTGCGTTCTTGCTGCTCGTCGTCCATAATTTCGATCTCTCTCTACGACCCATCATTTGAGCTGAGATTTTGGGAAAATACTCCCTGGTATGTAACTCCTCCACCCCTCCAATTAGATTTTTGATTAGTGGCTTCATTTGTGAGATTTTAGTAGTTCTTGGTGCTGTTTATATGAGCTTGCATGCATGTGTAGAAATTTATTTCCCAAGTTTTGATGCAAGTTTATGCCTTAGGTAAGTGAGTAGAGTAGTTTGCCTCAACTCACTTTGTTTAAATCCTTGTTTTTGTGAATTGTCAAAAATTTCAGCAATGAGTTTGCTAGGAAAATCAAAGGGGTGGCTTGGGAAGAAGAATCCCGAGCGCTCCGATCGAGTTACTAGAGCTGCAGCTTCACCCTCAGCTGCTAGGGTGAGCTACAATGAAGATCATGTGCCCCTGGAGTTGTTGGAAGACACGAGTCCAACATGCGCAATAATGTGTCCATGCGATGAATTTCTTGAAGCTGTAGGAATTTTTATGGCATTTGCGCCAATGAAAGTTTGACACGACTAGCACTATGTCGTGTGGTACAATACAAGAAGCTCACCTCCTACTTTGTTAACAACTTTTGTTACAACCATACTGCTGGAACCGTCGAGTTCAAACTTTATAATAATCTTATAACCATGTCTTTGGCACAATTTTGTGATATAATAGGTGTGCCGAACGCCGGTCAGACGGCGAGGATGAACACTCAGCCCACCGAGTAGAGGACCCTCTTCAACTCCCTTTGTAGCCAGGAGGAGAGCGATATTCGGCGTACAAAGATTTCCAGCATTTTATTCCCCCACATCACGTATTTCACGTACTTTATTGCTAGAGGGGTGTTGGCTCGTGACAACTCGAGCAACGGTTCTGCACCAGATTTCGCTATCTATGCGAACGCCCTCTTTAATAGGAATGATTATAATGTGGGTGCCTTAATTGCTCGACGCCTTGTTACGAACAGTAACAAGGGTGACTTATTTGGTGGTGTTTACGCCACACTTATCCTTGAGTCTCTTAACGGCACCCCACATCCCGATGATGTTCTCTTTTCTTACGCAAGTCTTGATCTTGCTGCTATGAAGAGGCATAAGTTTGTTACCATGACTTCCCAGTTTTGTAACCTTGTTTATATTTTGAGGTTTGAAAAGACCATTACTGTCGGGACCCGGAATATGCGTATGTAATTCCAGTCACGATGCAATCACATGGAGAGCCGAGAACCGTACCCACTTGTCTAAGCAGACAAGGCCAAGAATAGAACGTTCTCGGTAAGCATCGAACGTGAGGGGCATCCCATCCAGGCCGGATGATCAACTGAGATGGGTCCTCATCGTCCGCTCACAAGTCTAAATGCTTATGGGTGGTGAATCCCATACTCATAGACAAGTCGCCTCAAGCATGTTATCGATTGAATCCTAACTCTTACATAGACTTACTCCAGCCCGATCACTTAGTCGGGGTCTAGGGCGGGCTCGATCATACAACAAAGTGTGCACGTGACAGAGTCACGAACAATCGCATCGCGATGCCCCAAGCTGCGCACATCTAAGGGCCACTTGGTGTATAAAAGACCGCCAGCCAGATCACAACTAAGGTATCGAAAACCCATACTAAGACATGCATGTTATAAACATACACGCAGCACACATGCCTAGTATGAACAGCAGGTATCATCACATAACTCTACAAAGTACTTCTTTATTTACTTACACATAGAGTATACAAAGGTCACATGTATGTGATCAACATTACATCATAAAACGGAAGAAAATTAGGTCTGAGTACAGACACGTTTAACAAATGGCTTAGAGAAGCCTTGTAAACATACATGCCCTTCCACGAGGGACCAGACTGCTGTCTGGAACTATACTACCAAGGTCAACGTCGAGCTTCAGGGAGGTGACTCCATCGGGGTCCGGGTTCTCATCTAAAACATAGAATAAGCAAACGTGAGTACAAAGTCGTACTCAGCAAGACTTACATCAGATCTATACTACTCATGCTAAAGTTTCAAGGTAAAGGGAGGTGGGGTTGAACAATGCAGAAGTGCCAGCTTTGACTTGGCTAGTCCTGAACTACGAGTACCAGACTTGAGGTAAGAAGCGTACACGAGTTCACTACCAAGTCTCCAACCAATACACCACTATGGTTACTTCCTCGACTTCCCCACGAGGAGCACACCATAGCACTCACGCTTATCTTGCGAGTTTTATAAGTATCCATTCAAGTTGTCTAATAATCAGGTACAGGTTCCAAGTAGTCCATAACCGCGGACGCGGCAATTCGAATAGTTTTGTTAACCTTGCAAGGGTGTAAACTACACACACATGACCATCAGTTACCGCCAGGTCTCGCCACCGTTCAAGAGGTGACAGCGAGGATGTTCACCACGACACATCGCTCACAACCGGTCTATTCCAGGAGTCGACTATCTGAGTTTGTCACCGCTCGAGAGTCCGGCCGGATCAACGAAACGGACCAAGACAATGTAGGCAACCGAGACGCCACCTCTGACAGATGGTTTCACTGTCTCACAGATCCACCCACATATCTAGGATGATGCAACATTTCCACTCACTCTTTTTCTATGCATATGTCAAATGGAAGGCCCGAACTAATTTGACTCCTGGACGTCAACACGGATCAATGTACTAGACCGAGAGGGGTCCGTGAGCCCAATGTGTGGTTGTACTCTTTGTCTTGGATTACCATACAAGAACTCGGTGCTTAAGGCGATGTTCAACGAGACAACCCACTGTGTACTCCTACACAACCTCTCATCGTTCACCTTGTATTAGGGTGGATTCACCAACACGTTATCATTATCATCACTGTGATCATCCATCCCGACTCACAATCATAACATCCTCATTGTATCACTAAGAAGCAAAAGCAGTAACAGTTGTAGGGGCCACATGCTCATCAGTCAACTCCTAAATCTGCTAGGAATGTGGTTTGATTAATACGGTGACAAAATGATAGGTCATGCATCGGAATGGGTTCAACTATGCGATAGAACGTGTCTCGGTGATCTCCTAAACATGCATAAGCGAGACTGAGAGGGAAGTAGGATTTTATAGACATGATCAATGGGGGTTTGCTTGCCTTGCTGACGATACAAGGGGTTTACCGAACTTCTTCTCCTTCAGGGGTGATCACCGTCTCGGATCGTCTATCACCGGAACAATCAATCAACAAAGGGGGGCAACATTGTAATAGAATGCACAAGCACATGATTATGTTGTCCATGATGTGAATGGTACTGGTTTGTAGCATATTCATCTTAATTGAAGTATATTGCATTTGAAATGCAAATTCAAACTCCAAATTCCAATTCAAATTATGCCATATGCATGTTTGCTACTGTTCACCCATTTTAAAATGGTCAAACATAAAAACAAATTCGTATTCATAATCCTTGCATTTTTCTGATAATTTTTCATATATTATATGTCCAATTTGGAGTTAAAATGATTTTTCTATGATTTATTGAAGTTTAAGCCTTTTTCTGGATTTTCTGGATTATTTTATTTCTCTGTAAATTGGTTTATTGCGTCATCATAACGTGGGGGTGATGTCACAGGGGGCTGACCAGTAGGCCACCACTGTCAGTGTCACAGGGGTTAACCCGCTCTTAGTTAAGCCCCTGGATTAGTTTAGGGGCACTGGGCCCAGGGGTCAGTGGGTTAGGGGGGTAGTTAGGCACGGGATTAAGGTTAACCGGCGGCAGCCACGGAACACGGCGGATGAACGCCGGAGTGGCTTCCTGGCCACGGGGTGGCACGCGGAGGGCACCGGAGTGCTCCCCGTGCTCGCCTGCTTCACCCAGAACCCACGGGGAGGCTCGGGGGTGATCGGAGCCTCGCCGACGTCTACATGGCGCGGCGGCCGTGGCTCGGGTTTGGTGGTGCAGTGCTACGGTGGACAGGGAGGAGCTGGGAGAGAGGGGAAACGACCTCCGGCTCACCAGGAAGGCAGTCGAGGTGACAGCGCGGCCGGGGAAGCTCTGTAGACGACGACATCGTCGATGGCATGCGGCGGCTCCGACGAGTTGTCGTCGACGATTGCGACGGCTTGGAGTCGAAGAAGCTTCCGATCCTCTGCACGATGACGAAGCGGATGACTGCGGAGCGGATGGACAAGGAGGTAGGGCTTCTCGTCGTCGTTGTTCGCGACGACGCACGACGGCGCTCTCTGCAGCCTCACGGTGGCGCGCGAAAACGGCGAGGGAGAGCGAGATGGTGTCGAAGGAGATGGGGAATGGCCACGGGGCTTCGAGGGGATTCTCCAGACGCGAGGAGATGGCCAGGGGAGCAGCTGCGTGGCCTCGGCGCCACGGCGACGCCCACATGCCGGCCACCGAGCTGCTTGCCGTCATGGAGGAAGACGACAAGGCTTGGTGGGCTGGCTGGGCCGGGGAAAAACATTTTTTAAAATCCCCAAAACTTTTATGTGGGCTTAGGGTTCATGCCACTAGCCACTCATAAGTTTTGGTGACTTTTGAAATTCAAACAATTTGAATTTAAATTCAAATTGGAGTTTAATTTAATTTCCAAGCCCTGTTTGGAATATTTGAAAAATCTTGGTGCATGCAGTGGGACCCACTTCACTTTATATGTGATCATGCATATTTATAAGACTTTTCAAAAATACCAGAGGAATTTTTGGAACAAATTTTTGTCTGGCCATTTGAATTAATTTCTCAGGGCTTTTCTTTTCCCCCATTTTTGAATTTCTTTTGAATTTTTACATGTTGCAAAGGGGCACTCAAACCCTAGCACTTACCCTAGTTGGGGTTCTGACAATTACTCATGAGATCCGTCTACCTATACCACTTTTGTTTCATCACACCCGCAGGAATGGATGATCCTTCAATGATGTCCAGATCGATGAGTTCATGGACCAGTATCATTAGCATAACCCCATGGATGGAGTAGTGCCCGACGAGGAGGAGCATGGTGAGTTTCCACCTTTCCAGGGGGAGACCATCACTCAGTATGGTGAGGGGTCTTCCTCTGCTTGGAGCGCAGGACCTTCCTCATGGGAGGACCCAAGGACTTCGGTGTACGCGCCGGAGGGCTCATATGACTCTTGGACTCACCCGTACTACCCCGGAGCAGGAGGATCCTGGGGGCAGTAGCTGTTACCAACTTAGGCCAAAATCCTAAGCTTGGGGCAGTACGTGCCCTTCTTCGTTTTCCATTGTATTATCCGTTTTTATTTTGTTCGCTTTGATCTTTTCAAAGTTTATGCCCGTTCTTATTCGTTCTTTTATTTTTCAAAAACAAAAAAAATATTTCTCTTTTCTTTTTCTTTCGTTAAAACCTTTAAAAAAACCCAAAAGATTTCCTTTCTCTCTTTAGTTTGCTTTGTTTTTAGAGTTCGTCTCGAGTCCGTAATGGCATTTGGTTATATATTTCCCACGTCCGGTCGTGCAAGTGATGAGGTAGTAATGACGAAGAATGACGGAAGGGAAGCAACAAGGAAAACTGATATGAACTCTTCTTGTTTCTACTTTTGTACATATGCCTGTACTTATGATCTAGAGACCAGCTTTTAGCGACATAGTGCTATGTTTACAATGCTTTCATAGTGTTCATGCTTTCTTTGTGAATGATCTCAAATAGCTAGAGTGCATAATGTGTTGTTGAAATGATTTACATGCATTGCATTGTTCATGGTTTGTCATATTGAAGTGATATTTCCCTTCGGAGAATTCTTGGATTGACTTGGCACATGTTCACACATGTTTATGACTAAAATTTCTATCATGCCTTGATGATCTTTTTATTTCAGAATAGTGTAACATCCCAAAACTAGCAAATTCCATATAAATGTGCACTTTTATTTTTCCCGTTGGGGATAATAATTTGCACATTTAATCTTTGCCATAATCCATGTGAAGGGAAAATGCCCAAGAATTTTTCAAGTTATGTAAAAGGATTATTCCCAATTATTTCTTTTCCTGTTTCTTGCCTTTGCCTTTTTCCCAAGCCTCACCATTGATCACCTAAGCAAGATATTTTGGAAATCATCATGTTTTGCCATGATGAAATCCTCTACAAAATCCCAAGATCTTAGCCCTTCTAGAAAGTGGGGTTGTAGTTCAAATTGCATTTGAAATAATTTAAATGCCTTTCAAAATACTTAAACATATTCGACCCAAATCATTTTCTAAAAATCCTATATTTGAAAAGGATTCATAATCATATTTTTATGTGATTTTGTATCCCTTTTCCTATTTGCTTTTGCTTTTTCTTGCTATTATTTTATTAAATGAGTAAATTGCAAAAATTCCTTCACAAACTTGGGCCATATCCTCTCTCTAACCAGCCCACCTCCTATTCCCCCAGCCCAAACCGCAGCCCATTTTCCCCCATGCCCCACATGTCATTCCCCTCCACCTATCCTTCCTCTCACCTTTTCCCCTCTCCTCTACGGCGATAGAGAAAAGCAGAGAGGAGCTCGCGCTGTTGGAGCCCCTCCTCCAGCCTCTCTCTCCCTCCCCCATATCTAGCCTCCCTCTCCCTCTCTTTCCCCTCCTCTTGGGTTCCCCTCTCCAGGCCTCCGCCAATTCCCCTCTTTTCTTCTCCTTCCTTCTCTGGTTCTTGCTGCCATGGGAGCCCAAGGAGAAGCTCGATTTCGTGAGACCCCTGTTCCGATCGTCGTCGCCATCGGCTTGGTCATCTTCGTCGTCCCTTGAAGCGCCTCCACGAGCCAAGAATTGAGGCGGGTGTGCCTCGACTCTTCCCCGTCCCCGACATGTCTTCTTCCTCTGCGTTAGGAAGCCGTCGGCCTCCTCTGTTTCCACCTCACCGCGCCCCTGTTCATCTCCTGCAGCACCCTCGCTGTGAGCCTCCTCCTCCTCCCGATTCCCTCTCTTTGCGTGTAGAACGAGTAGACTGGAGCCCCTGTTTTTCTCGCCGCCGGTGAGTAGTCGTGCTCACCCCGCGCCGTCCGCCCTGGACATGAGCCGTGCGTGCGCTGATGGCAAGAGAGTGTTAATACTGTTCAAGCCCTCGTTGATTACCCCAAGTGTAGGGTGAGATATAGTGCAGCGGCAAGTTTTCCCTTGGCAAAGATACCAAGGTTTGTCTCCCGTAGGACTCCGAAGGATACAAGAAGGTGGTAAAGTGAACAATGGCGTCGAGGTTGCTAACCTCACCTGGACCTGCACACAGATACAAATAACTTTTCTCCCAACGAGTACAGAGGAGTTGTCAATTCCTCCGGCCTTGCTGCTTACAAAGGATCAACGCAAGAGATAATAATAGTGGCAACTGAAAGTAAAGACAGAAAGTAATAAGGGTGTGAACAGTGATATGAAGATGGACCAGGGTCCCGTGATTTTCACAGGTGATGTCTCTCTCCCAAAAGACGATAAAAGTGCTAGCGAGGTAAAAAAATCACAGTTGGGCAATTGACAGGATTATGAAGGCACCGCAATGCTAACTATGCCGCAAAGAAAGGAAGGGCTCAAAAGCAATGGGTAGTACGCCAAGGTAAGTAGACCGAAATCCATCTGCATCTACTACGAATCATCCACCTTGAGATATCTATCCAGAACATCTCGCTGGTATTAAGTTGCGAATCCCACCCAAAGTGTAAACTCAAAGCAACAGACAACTGCATTAAAAGAACTTTGCGTAAAGTAAACAATCCATGCGCCCGCAGGTACAAGCACCGTTGTTTTATCCCTGGTGGCAACAGCACATCCCCTAGTCTCATGTTTCTGTCACTCAAGCTAGACATCAAGGGGCTGAACCCACAATCGAGCATAACGCTCTCTCTTGGAGTTGCAAATAAAATACTTGGCCAAAGAAAATACCGCAACGGAGAACATGCAAGAATTTACTCAAGAACAAAATATAAAAGAGAAGAACCAAATATATTACTCATCACAATCTGAACATAGTCTCATAATCCATCAGATCCCAACAAACTCAGCATAGCAACAGCAGAAATTACATAGATGCCTCGATCATGTGAGGCAGCTCACGAGGACTCGAAAGTGGAAGCACAAAATGGGGAGAGATAGATCACATAGCTACTGGTCACGGACCCATGGTCCAAGGGAAACTACTCACGGTACATACGGGAGGCGTCCATGGCTATGGAGGGTCTCCCGGAGGGGGTAGCTTCTCCCGGCAGGGTGCCGGAGCAGCTTCTCTAGGCAGCCCCGATCTAGAAATGGCGGCGGCGGCGGAACATAGGGGAGATCGCAAAAAAGGAGTCCGTCCTAGGGGTTTCCACCCCGAGGGGTAAATATAGGCGAAGGGGGGCGTCGAGGGGACCCACCAGGCAGCCGGAGGCCTCCTGGCGCGGCCTAGGGTGGGGCCGCGCCAGGGGCCCTCCTGGCCTCCTGGTGGTGGCCCTCCTCCGCTCCTTTGGTTTTTCCGGAAGCTTCTGTTGCGCTGATTTTTTATGTATTTTTCCCGGAATTTTTGGAGCACTTTTAATGGCCGGAAAACCTGAAATACAAAAACAGCAGAAAACAGAAACTGGCAACTGGGTGCACTGAGTTAATAGGTTAGTCCAAATAGGTTCAAAAGTGTATGAAAGTTCAAGCAAAACATGGCAAAGTCACACAAAACATGCATGGAACAAGCAGAAATTATAGAAACGTTTGGGACGTATCATGCACGCGTACCCAGGGTTCCCTTTTAGTCGTCGGTTTGCCCGCCCAGCGTGCCGTGCTCGTCCCTGTTTCCGCTGCTTCCGCACAGTTCTGATCGAGGCTGCGCTCAGTTCTTCAGTTTCGTCAGAGTCCGGCCTGTCGATTTCGTCAGTTTCGTTTTGGTTTCAGTTAGTGCTCTGTAGATGCTACTTGTTGGTTCAGTCTTGATGTGATCAAATCCTAGGCCTCGCAAGGCCCCCCTGTTCTCTTGTTTTTTTCTTCTTTCAGATTCATTTATCCCACGCATAGAGTTTAGGTACTTTGGTTTCTTGTTCCTGTCGAGATCAGTAGTGTAGTGCACTGGCCTGGGCATCTGGTTTCCATCGTGGAGGTCTTGTGATCAAACCCAGGCAGCCCAAGGCGCCCCCTTTTATTTTGTTTTGCGCACTGTTTCTTCAGGTTCAGCGTAGTGCTGTGTTTTTGTGGTTTAGCGCTAGTTCTCTGTTAACTCTAGCAGCAGTAGCTCAGTGGTCTGGTGCCTGCGTTTGCAACAGTGAGATCTAGGGTTCGAGCTCCCTCTGGAGCACTAAATCCATCCTTTTTATTGCCCTTTTTCTTTGTTTATTTTTTTTGCAAAGCCAGTTGGGCTCGGCTCAGTGGCAAGTATTGTCGTGGGCGCTCAATAGACCTGCTGACCAGCAAGGGTTTGGGCCCCTTAGGCCAAGACCAGCCCAGGAGAGGTTTTCCCCCTTTTCTTTTTGAGTTTGTTGCAAAATCTTTCAAATCTGCTTCTTTTTGCATGGTGTGTGTAATGTGTATCCTTGCTCCAAATAAATCATGTCATACATGATTTTGGGGTAGAAAAATATGAGGAATACGATGGTGCTGTTAATTCGTCCATTAGAGCTAGCATTATTTGGTGATGTTGCACTTTGCACAAATACCCCTCGTATGTTGCACGTGGCGCAATCCTCCATTTCTTTTCCTTGTTTTCGTGCTCTGGGCATCGTAGTTCCTCCGTTCACCGTAGATTCCGGTAGTGTAGTCTCGCTCTTTATTTCGTTGCTTGCAATATATTGCATTAGGCGCATCATACCATGCCATGTCATTTGCATAGATTTAATTTAAGGAACCCCATCTCGAGGTCTATCTTCGTGCGTGGGCAATTCTTGTTCATGCCATGATCTACATTCCTTGCTCTTGCCATGATCATGCATCGTAATAATTATAACATAAGGATCCTTCGGATCCGTAATTCACCTATATAATGCATAAGAAGGTTATCAGGAGCATTGCACCCTTGCTACCCGAGCTTCGTTAACCTTGTTTATTCTTGTATTCATGCTATGATATTAAAATGACATGCATCATACTTGACCATGCTTCTTTGTTCGTTGCTTGCTTGTGTTGCTCCGTAGTGATAGTGGTATCTCCGTTGATTGCCTTTCCAGTGTTTACTTCTTGTGTGCTCCCGCGGATACTCTCGGAGACGATGTGAGCTTGCGATCGACTACACCTTCGGAACCCGACTTATCAGTAGGCAAGGACTATACATTACTTATGATCCAATCTCTTATTACCAGCGGTTTGCATGCTAGTCTAGGATAGGTTCGATGTTTGATCCCACCACATGTTTACAGCCTCTCTTAAACCGATACAGCCATGTCCCCTCCCAGCAAACCATGTACTGCTATGTTACTATTGCGCGTTCCTCAGCCCCTGCTTAGTATCCATGCTTAGGATGCTACGAATGTTACCCACTGTTACTCCTTGGATTGGGCTATGACATTATTATATTGTTGTGGATGATATGACTATTATAATGTTGACTATACTCGACGAAGAATGGAAGGTCTAGGCTATCCCGCACCGACGCTTTGTTCCATTCGAGTCACCTTGGACCCGAGTTCCGGGTATTGATTTTAAGACTGAGCGTGCCTAACCGCGTGTGGGATGCTATGGGCTCCCCTATTCTTACCTACCTAGCTTCAAACATTTCTAGTGGTGGCCCAAGCTGATTTACCATTTGAAACCGTGTGTGTGACTGGTGAGCTCCCAGCAGATTTAAAACAACATGGTCCAGCGGGGACATGGTTCCCATGTTGGTCCAACCTGGCCGGCTGAGGACCCGGACTCATGTGAGAATTCACTGGCAATCCAAACCCGAGTCATACGGTAGAGGCCGATTCGAGAGCGCGACCGGATTTTGAGTTGGATGTCGATTCACCGAGGGCCACCCGGATTTGTGCGTTGTTAGTTCGAGGGACCTGTCGTTTCGGATCTCTCAGGACTAAATCATAAAATGGCTCCCTGTGATGGGTAGAAATTGAGAGAGATGCGTGTGCGTGCGGAGCCTTGTAATGGGAAGTTGGTACACCCCTGCAGGGTTAAATCTTCTCGATAAGCCGTGTCCACGGTTATGGACGACTTGAGACCTACTCGTTGTTCATAGACAACAACAACTGAGATAATCTTAATAGAACTTGATCAACGTGTGTGTGACTTGACTGCTTCTTCTTCGTCGGGATGCGAAGAGGAGGAAAATGATAGGATAGGTGTTATGCTTGCTTAAGTAGGTGGATAGCAGACTTGTTGGAGGCGATTCCTCATCGAATGCTTGGCTTCTTATCTTACTCTTTAGATCGTTAGCCACTTCATAAATGCTAGTGCGGCAGCAACCTCACCACTTACCCCATTGATGGCTTCTCACCCCTCGTTGGTTACCCCAAGTGGAAGGTTTGAGATGTAGTGCAGCAGCAAGTTTCCCTCGGTGAAGATACCAAGGTTATCGAACCAGTAGGACTCAGGCGATACAAGTAGGTGGTAACGGCGCCAGAAATTGCTTCCTGACTAGGGTGTTGTCGTGGACCTGCACACAACAACAAATAACTTTGCTCCCAACGAGTACAGAGGAGTTGTCAATTACTCCGACCTTGTCGTTTACAAAGGATCAACGCAAGAGATAAAAGGTGCAAAGGAAAGTAAAAGCTGAAAGTAAATTGAGGGTGTGAACAATAATGTGAAGATGGACCGGGATCCTGTGATTTTCACTAGTGATGTCTCTCTCCCAAAAGACGATAAAAGTGCTAGCGAGGTAAACAAATCACAGTTGGGAAATTGATAGGATTATGAAGGCACCGCAATGGTAACTATGCTGCAAAGAAAGGAAGGGCTCAAAAGCAATGGGCAGTACGCCAAGGTAAGTAGACCGAAATCCATCTGCATCTACTACGAATCATCCACCTTGAGATATCTATCCAGAACATCTCGCTGGTATTAAGTTGCGAATCCCACACAAAGTGTAAACTCAAAGCAACAGACAACTACATTAAAAGAACTTTGCGTAAAGTAAACAATCCATGCACCCGCAGGTACAAGCACCGTTGTTTTATCCCTGGTGGCAACAGCACATCCCCTAGTCTCATGTTTCTGTCACTCAAGCTAGACATCAAGGGGCTGAACCCACAATCGAGCATAACGCTCTCTCTTGGAGTTTCAAATAAAATACTTGGCCAAAGCAAATACCGCAACGGAGAACATGCAAGAATTTAATCAAGAACAAAATATAAAAGAGAAGAACCAAATGTATTACTCATCACAATCTGAACATAGTCTCATAATCCATCAGATCCCAACAAACTCAGCATAGCAACAGCAGAAATTACATAGATGCCTCGATCATGTGAGGCAGCTCACGAGGACTCGAAAGTGGAAGCACAAAATGGGGAGAGATAGATCACATAGCTACTGGTCACGGACCCATGGTCCAAGGGAAACTACTCATGGTACATACGTGAGGCGTCCATGGCTATGGAGGGTCTCCCGGAGGGGGTAGCTTCTCCCGGCAGGGTGCCGGAGCAGCTTCTCCAGGCAGCCCCGATCTAGAAACGGCGGCGTCGGCGGAACAGAGGCGAGATCGCGAAAAAGGAGTTCGTCCTAGGGGTTTCCACCCCGAGGGGTAAATATAGGCGAAGGGGGGCGTCGAGGGGACCCACTAGGCAGCCATGAGGCCTCCTGGCGCGGCCTAGGTTGGGGCCGCGCCAGGGGCCCTCCTGGCCTCCTGGTGGTGGCCCCCGTCCGCTCCTTTGGTGTTTCCGGAAGCTTCAGTTGCGCTGATTTTTTATATATTTTTCCCAGAATTTTTGGAGCACTTTTAATGGCCGGAAAACCTGAAATACAAAAACAGCAGAAAACAGAAACTGGCAACTGGTGCACTGAGTTAATAGGTTAGTCCAAATTGGTTCAAAAGTGTATGAAAGTTCAAGCAAAACATGGCAAAGTCACACAAAACATGCATGGAACAAGAAGAAATTAAGTTGCGAATCCCACCCAAAGTGTAAACTCAAAGCAACAGACAACTGCATTAAAAGAACTTTGCGTAAAGTAAACAATCCTTGCACCCGCAGGTACAAGCACCGTTATTTTATCCCTGGTGGCAACAACACATCCCCTAGTCTCATGTTTCTGTCACTCAAGCTAGACATCAAGGGGCTGAACCCACAATCGAGCATAACGCTCTCTCTTGGAGTTGCAAATAAAATACTTGGCCAAAGCAAATACCGCAACAGAGAACATGCAAGAATTTACTCAAGAACAAAATATAAAAGGGAAGAACCAAATATATTACTCATCACAATATGAACATAGTCTCATAATCCACCAGATCCCAACAAACTCAGCATCGCAACAACAGAAATTACATAGATGCCTCGATCATGTGAGGCAGCTCACGAGGACTCGAAAGTGGAAGCACAAAAGGGGGAGAGATTCATCATATAGCTACTGGTCACGGACCCATGGTCCAAGGGGGACTACTCACGGCATATCCGGTAGGCGTCCATGGCTATGGATGGTCTCCCGGAGGGGGTTCCTCCTTCCGGCAGGGTGCCGTGGCAGCTTCTTCAGGCAGCCCCGATCTTGAGGCAGACAGAATTTATTGAGCATGCTGCCAACTTTTGACCTTTCTTGCAATCTGAGGCTAAACTTGGCACAAAGCTTGAAAAGTAAATATACAATGATGTTGCTACAGTAATAAAAATCATCAAGACCACTAAGAACAGAACAAAAGCAAAAAGAAAAACCTAAATTCGTTGCGGGCTGCCTCCCGAAAGCGCTTCTTTAGAGCCATTAGCTAGGCTTAAAGCACAAGATCAAGTCTTTTCAAGAGAATAACTAGCCCGTGTGACGGACTCAAAAGGTAACTTAATCTTTTTCCTAGGGAAATGTTCCATCCCTTTCTTGAGATGGAATTGGAATTTGATAGTTCTCTCTTTCATGTCAATGATAGCACCAACTGTGCGAAGAAAAGGACGTCCCAAAATAATTGGACAAGAGGGCTCACACTCAATGTCCATAATAGTGAAATCGACGAGAACATAATTGTCATTGACAATGATAAGAACATCGTCTATCTTCCCCAAAGGTTTCTTTACGGAAGAATCAACAAGACGAACACCAAAAGAACAAGGATCAAAAGGTTTCAATTCAAGCATATCATACATTCTTTTGGGCATAACAGAGGTACTTGCCCCAACATCACAGAGAGTTTACCAAGAGAAGTTATTCAATTTAATTTTTATCATAGGATCCCAACCATCTTCTAGCTTCCTAGGTATGGAGGCTTCTAGTCTAAGTTCTCCTCCCTAACTTTGATTAGAGCATTGGTGATATGCTCTGTGAAGGCAAGATTAAGTGTGCTAGTGTGGGGGTCTCTAGACATCTTGTGTAGGAAGCCAATCACTTCTGGTAAAGTGCAGTTGTCAAAGTCTAAGTCACTACTATCTACCAAAGAAGTAGTGATATCATTTAAGCTCACTTGTTTGAAAGCCTCTATGTTCATAGAGGTTTCCTCTTCTAAGGTTGAAGTGGTAGCATCACCATTGATAGGTCCAGTGGGACTAGGGGTGTGATGGGTGCTAACAGTTTGGACATCCTCAACTACTTGGATAGTGGCTACTGTGTGGTAGGTAGGAAGGCTCTTAATTCTCTCTTCTTCCTCCTTTTCTCTAGCCCATCTCTCTTTTAGTTTTCCCAACATCCTAATGTTTTCATTAATTTGGACTTGGATAGCATTCATAGGAGTGGTCTTCCTCTCCTCGGGGGGAGAGGTTCTAATCTTCAGCATCTCTACATCATGGGCTATGTTGTCTACCTTCGAAAAGAGGATATCTAATTTATCTAATTTCTCTTCCACACTCTTGTTGAAGGCTTTCTGGGTAGTGATAAAGTCTTTGAGAAAGGTCTCTAGCTCTGAAGTGGAGTTTCTGGTGGTAGGATAAGTGTTGTTCCCATAGTTGTTGGATGGGAAAGACCTAGGATTGTTGGTACCAAAGTTACTCCTATAAGCATTATTGTTGAAGTTGTTTCTAGAGGCAAAATTAACATCTACTTGCTCCTGAGTAACCAAAGAATTTAAAGGAACATCTTGAGGATCAATAGAGGGTTGCTTGGTAAGTAGAGACATGATAAGGTCAACCTTTTCATTTAAAGAGGAGATCTCCCCGACAGAGTTTACCGTCTTACCAGTTGGAGATCTCTCGGTGTGCCATTGCGAGTAGTTCAGCATCATCTCATCAAGTAGCTTTGTGGCAGCACCAAGCCTGGTTGACATAAAAGTTCCTCCCACGGCCGAATCTAACAGGTTCCACGAGGTGAAGTTCAAGCCTGCATAAAAAGTCTGGATAACCATCCAGGTAGTCAGTCCATGTGTGGGGCAGTTCTTGACAAGCGTCTTCATACGTTCCCAAGCTTGGGCAACGTGTTCATTATCCAATTGCCTGAAATTCATAATGTTACTCCGCAATTGAATAATTTTAGCAGGGGGATAATACTTCCCTATAAAAGCATCATTGCATTTACTCCAAGAATCGATACTGTTCTTGGGCAAAGATTGTAGCCACTCCTTGGCTCTTCCTCTCAAAGAGAAAGGAAAAAGCTTCATCTTGACGATGTCTCCATCCACTTCCTTGTACTTATGCATGTCGCAGAGCTCGATAAAGTTGTTTAGGTGCAAGGCAGCATCTTCTCCTGCTCCTGAGAATTGATCTTTCATAACAAGGTTAAGCAGGAGCAGGTTTAATCTCATAAGAAGGTGCTGAAGTGGCAGGTGGAGCAATAGGAGTGCAGATAAAGTCACTGTTGTTGTGACTAGTGAAGTCACACAACTTAGTGTTTTCATTGGAACCCATAGTAGCAGCAGGTATTTTTGGTATGTTTGAGTAGGGACACAAAAGTAAAAACTGAAAGGTAAACTAACAAGACTAAAAAGAAAAGATAAAAGATAGTGTACAACTCCCCTATCTTGTAGACTTGAGTCCCAGGCAACGGCGCCAGAAATTTGCTTGATGGCTTCTCGCCCCTCGTTGGTTACCCCAAGTGGAAGGTTTGAGATGCAGTGCAGCAGCAAGTTTCCCTCGGTGAAGATACCAAGGTTATCGAACCAGTAGGACTGAGGAGATAAAAGTAGGTGGCAACGGCGCCAGAAATTTCTTCCTGACTAGGGTGTTGTCGTGGACCTGCACACAGCAACAAATAACTTTTCTCCCAACGAGTACAGAGGAGTTGTCAATTCCTCCGGCCTTATCGTTTACAAAGGATCAACACAAGAGATAAAAGGTGCAAAGGAAAGTAAAAGCTGAAAGTAAATTGAGGGTGTGAACAATAATGTGAAGATGGACCGGGATCCCGTGATTTTCACTAGTGATGTCTCTCTCCCAAAAGACGATAAAAGTTCTAGCGAGGTAAACAAATCACAGTTGGGCAATTGACAGGATTATGAAGGCACCGCAATGCTAACTATGCTGCAAAGAAAGGAAGGGCTCAAAAGCAATGGGCAGTACGCCAAGGTAAGTAGACCGAAATCCATCTGCATCTACTACGAATCATCCACCTTGAGATATCTATCCAGAACATCTCGCTGGTATTAAGTTGCGAATCCCACACAAAGTGTAAACTCAAAGCAACAGACAACTGCATTAAAAGAACTTTGCGTAAAGTAAACAATCCATGCACCCGCAGGTACAAGCACCGTTGTTTTATCCCTGGTGGCAACATCACATCCCCTAGTCTCATGTTTCTGTCACTCAAGCTAGACATCAAGGGGCTGAACCCACAATCGAGCATAACGCTCTCTCTTGGAGTTTCAAATAAAATACTTGGCCAAAGCAAATACCGCAACGGAGAACATGAAAGAATTTACTCAAGAACAAAATATAAAAGAGAAAAACCAAATATATTACTCATCATAATCTGAACATAGTCTCATAATCCATCTGATCCCAACAAACTCAGCATAGCAACAACATAAATTACATAGATGCCTCGATCATGTGAGGCATCTCACGAGGACTCGAAAGTGGAAGCACAAAAGGGGGAGAGATTCATCACATAGATACTGGTCACGGAACCATGGTCCAAGGGGGAAAACTCACGACACATCCGGGAGGCGTCCATGGCTATGGATGGTCTCCCGGAGGGGGTTCCTCCTTCCGGCAGGGTGCCGGGGCAGCTTCTCCAGGCAGCCGCGATCTTGAAACGGCGGTGGCGGCGGTATAGAGGGGAGTTCGCGAGAAAGAGATCGATATTAGGGGTTTCCACCCCGAGGGGTAAATATAGGCGAAGGGGGGCATCGAGGGGACCCACGAGGCAGTCAGGAGGGTCCCTGGCGCGGCCCAGGGTGGGGCCGCACCACCTGCCCTCCTGGCAGCTTGGTGGTGGCCCCCATTCCCTCTCTTGGTGATTCCGGAAGCTTCTGTTGCGCTGATTTTTTATATATTTTTCCCGGAATTTTTGGAGCACTTTTAATGGCCGGAAAACCTGAAATACAAAATACGCAGAAAACAGAAACTGGCAACTGGGTGCACTGAGTTAATAGGTTAGTCCAAATAGGTTCAAAAGTGTATGAGAGTTCAAGAAAAACATGGCAAAGTCACACAAAACATGCATGGAGCAAGCAGAAATTATAGATACGTTTGGGACGTATCACCCATCCTTACCGTGAACTACTAGTTATCCTAGAATGACGAGTGATGAAGTCCTTGCTGGGTCAGTGGACCACTACCGTTGGATGCTGAGTACTTCTGTACTCATGATACTACCTCAAACTCTTTTCAGGATTCTTGAACGGGCACAGGTAAGGTGATCGACGTTTCACGTGGAGGCTCGATGATGACAAGTTAGGCGGATCCCAGCGGAGGGCCTGGACCCGTGTGGTTATGGGGATCGATGATTTTCTCTTTGCCAATAGGCATTTGATTGTAGTCTGTACTCAGACATATATCTTTCGTTGATGTATTGTATTTAGGCAGATGTATGCCGACTTGTATGAGATGTTGTATCCTTGAAGCTGTAATGTTGTGATATCATGTTGAAATCTAAGACATATGGCTTCGTCATATGTCGCGGTGGGACCGATATGTGGTTCATCCCCGGATCTGGATGGAAACATCTAGATCTAGAACAGTACCGCATATCGGGCCTTACAACTTGGTATCAGAGCCTTACCGACTGTAGGATCCCTTTACTGGTCGAAGTTGAGTCTAGACGAAAACTATTTTGTAGTTACTAAGTTAGTTATTGGAGAGTAGGATTTTTTACTCCTTATCCCCTCCCTCCGGTAAGGAAGTGCGATGTAATGTTTTCTCCTTCAACTTATCCTCTTCAAAACCAAATCTAGTGTCGGGACCCGGGGTTAGCGTATATAAGTCTCGCTACAACACAATCATATGGAGAGACGAGAACCGTGCCCACTTGTCTAAGCAGACAAGGCCAAGCACAGAACGTTCTCGGAAAGCATTGAACGTGAGGGGCATCCCATTCAGGCCGGATGATCCACTGAGATGGTTCCTCATCGTCCGCACACAAGTCTAATTGATATGGGTGGTGAACTCCCATAATCATAGACAAGTCGCCTCAGCCATACTATCGATTGTATTATAACCTTTACAAAGACTTACTCCAGCCCGATCACTTAGTCGGGGTCTAGGGAGGGCTCGATCATACCTCAAAGTGTGAACGAGACGGCGTCTCGAACAATCGCATCGCGATGCCCCAAGCTGCGCACATCTAAGGGCCACTTGGTGTATAAAAGACCGCCAGCCAGATCACAACTAAGGTCTCGAAAACCCATACTAAGACATGCATGTTATAAACATACACGCATCACACATGCCGTGTATGAACAGCAGGTATCATTGCAATTCTCTACAAAGTATACATCTTTATTAATAACTCTTACAGAGTGCACACAGAGATCACAAGCATGTGATCCAACATTACAACAGACAAGCGGAAGCAAAGTAGGTCTGAGTACAGACATGTTTAACAAATGGCTTAGAGAAGCCTTATCTAAAAACAAGCCCTCCACGAGGGAACCAGTCGTCTGACTGGGACTACACTAGCTTGGTCTTGGTCTGAGTCTTCATTCTTCGAGCTTCGGTTAAAAGCCACCATCGGGGTCGGTAGGTTCATCTAAAACAAAGAATAAGCAAACGTGAGTACAAAGTCGTACTCAGCAAGACTTACGTAGGAACTATACTACTCATGCACATGTATCAAGGTAAAGGGAGGTGGGGTTTCACTTGCAGAAGTGCCAGCTTTGACTTGGCTAGTCCTGAACTATGAGTACCAGACTTGAGGTAAGAAGCGTACACGAGTCCACTACATCTCTTCAACCAATACACCACTATGGTTACTTCCTCGACTTCCCCACGAGAAGCACACCATAGCACTCACGCTTATCTTGGTGTGTTTTAGAAGTATCCAGTTCAAGTTGTCTAATAATCAAGCTAAGCTTTCCAAGCAGTCCTTAACCGCGGACGCGGCTATTCGAATAGTTTTGTTAACCCTGCAGGGGTGTACCGCTACACACACACACTCATCAGTTACCGCCTGGGAGTGGGACCCTTCAAGCGGGTACCGGCGAGGATGTTGCCACGACACTTCGCCCACAGCTCCGTTCTAGTCCAGAGAGTCGCCTATCTGAGGGGGATCCGTATGGAAGTCCGGCCGAGGTTCCTGTACAGCCTCAAACGATGTGTGCAGGGTCCCAAGCCGGTCTTGAAAAGCCGTTCATCCACTTCGCAGACCGTGCCACAGCCCTACCAGAACTCCGAACTAATGCGACTCCTAGGGTTCGAACGGGGTGAGGTACTAGGTCGAGAGGGGTCAGTGAGCCCAATGTGTGGTTGTACTCTTCTTCTTGGATCACCACACAAGAACTTGGACTTAAGGCGATGTTCAACGAGACAACCCACTGTGTACTCCTACACAGCCTCTCATCGTTCACCTTGTATTAGGGTGGATTCACCAACACATTTCACTTTCATCAACACCATGTTTATCATCATCCCGACTCACATCATAAACAACCTCATTGTACCACTAAGCATGCAATAAGCAGTAACAGTTGCATGGGCTACATGATATCAACCAACTCCTATATCTGCTAGGATTGTGGTTTGCTTACTCGATAGGTCATGCAAAGGATATGGGTTCAACTATGCGGTAGAAACGTTATCATGGTGATCATCCTAAACAATGCATAAGCGAGACATGAGAGGGAAGTGGGATTTTATCGACATGATCAATGGGGGTTTGCTTGCCTTACTGACGAGGTTCAGTCACGGGGTCTTCAACGAAGGGGGTGAGCTCGGGTTCCGGATCCACTTCTATCCGAGCAAACAATATAAACAAAGCATAAATAAGTTGCAATGCTCAAGCACATGATTATGTTGTCAAATGATGTGAATTGTATTGATGTGATCTAGGTTCCATTTGCAACAAGTTAATTGAAGTTGATTTGAAAGAGAATTCATATTCAAACTCCAATTGTATTTAAATTGGTCTAAGTTGCATTTGCTAGTATTTGTATTTTGTAATCCAAATGATCATGTGTGTGATAAGCTTCTGAAGTGTAGGTGATCATATGTGCATTGCAAAGGTTCAAAGTGGAATTGCATTTGGATTAAATTTGAATTAATTCCATATAATTCAAATAGCAAAAGCTACTGATCAGAATTTAAATTCAACTCAAACAAAGTTGAAAGTTGCATATTTGGATAGATAATTTTCTCCTGATCATTTTTCATATATTATTTGCTATATTTGGAGTTAGTATGAATTTATTATGATTTTCGAAAGTTTGTCCTATTTTCTGCCATTTTCTGGAATTTGTTTAATTCTTTTAAATCTTTTCTGTTTATTGCGTCATGCTGACCAAAGGCTGACGTCAGGGGAGGGGGATGACCTGTGGGGCCGACTTGTCAGTGTCTGGGGGCTAATTCCCTGTTAGTTTAAAACTAACAGTGGTTAGTTAGTGGTCTGGGCCCACGGGTCAGTGGGGTTAGGGGGTGATTAGGGGTGGGTTAGGGCTAAGTGCCCGGCGGCGTAACGCCGGCGGCTCGGGCACGGCGGCGCTCTCGCCGGACTGGGATTTAGGGCGCGGGGGGGGGGGGGGGTTCTGGAGGCACGGGCGCGTAGCTCTCGGTCGTCCGCGACGGAAGGAGCAAGCATGGGTCAAGGGGGGGCTAAGTGGCGATGGCTACGACGACGGAGGCGGCGGCCCGTGGCTCGGCCTCGCCGGAATCGGGCTCCGGGGCACGGGAGGAGGCGGGAACAGGGGCGAAAAGGCGAGCTCCTCACCGTGAACGCGAAGAAGGGCTCGGGGAAGCCGGAGGGAGCTCGGTGGCGGCGAATTCGGAGGTCTCCTCCTCGGCGGCCGGCGGCGAAGTCTTGGGGCTCGCGACGTCTTCGGTGGCTCCAAGCTTCAATTGATGCGGGGGTTCGAGGAGGACGTCGACGCTGGATCAAATGCACAAGACGGCGGGGCCTCGGGCTGCCGGTGGCCACGTCGGGGCGTCGACGCGCTCCGGCTAGGTCACGGGGGCGCTCGGGTTCTCGTCTGTGACGCCCCCAAAATCAATCCGTGTACAGCAATCATACACGCAGGGTACACGGCTGAGATTAGGGTGCCACGGTGAGAATATCATAACACAACACTAAACACAAAAGGATAAACCAATATGTTACAATAAAGGGGGGGTCACTCGGACCCGAATACATAAGTCATACAAACCATAATATATGAGTACAGACATAGTTAGTCAAGTTTTTCCTTAAGAAGGCTAGCACAAATAACATCAGAGATACAGATCGAAAAGGCAAGGCCTCCTGCCTGGGAGCCTCCGAAACTACTCCTGGTCCTGGTCAGCGGGGGTCTCGACGTAGTAGTATCCGCCTCCGGGGGACTCCTGCTCCTGGGCTCCAACGTCGACTGCAGCGGCCGATCAGGCAAAGCGAAAAAGGGGAAATAAAGCAAAGGTGAGTATCTAGTATATCCGTGAGTCTTACGTCCGCTACTAAGCATTATGCATTGTATCAACGGAAAGAAGAGGCTATATATAGTGGACTGCAAGATAGAAATCATAATAAGGGTAAGAAGCTAGGCCTATCGAAGACTAGCATCTTCCGACGATGTCTTGCAGCATGAGGTAAGAATCAGCCAACAGTTCATATAAAGCATAAAGTAACAACGAAGCAGAAGTTGCTGCAACATTGTATAATATAAGTTGTAATGATTAACAATAATAATAATAATGCCTCCGAGTTCCCCTCCTCGACTCCCGGCGAGGAAGAAGACCCGGAACCATACAGTTTAATAATAATAGTTTCTAGTGGTAAGATCCAGCTTCAGCATAAAGCGTCCTGTTACCGTGGACACGGCTATTCGAATAGATTAAACTCCCTGAAGGGGTGCACTACTGTTCAGCCTGCACGCTCGGATCTCCAGGGTGGCGTGAACCTTGTTAGGGAACGCCCCACCGAGGCTATCCGACACGACGCAGCCCATCCTAGGCTCAACAGAGAGGCCATCCGCCGGACTATATCCTATGCGCCAAGGGGTCTAGGTCCCTCACCCTTGCACGCTCCTGCACGGTGCGAGTCTGGCCGGTGAAGCAAAAGCAAATCCAAACACACCTGCTGCAGCAAAAGACAAGACCACTTCCCGGCGATCAGGCCGCAGTACTGCTGACGTCTGAAGAGCTTTCGGACAAACTACGACGCGGAGGGCCCACACCGTAATCCCACGTGTAGGTAGTGCGAACAGACCAACGGGCCTCTCAAGTCATCCGCCGAACCATTTAGCATTTTAATTAACCTGCGTGACAACCGTTATCGTTGCCTCGACTTAACCGACCCGCGGTCAACGACAGCGGTCAGGACCACCAGTACATCGGTGCCTGCCCTGTCGTCCCACCAAGTCACTGCGGTTACCAACAAGGTGAACCGTCTCCTTACCTTGTCTCGCGTGTGCTCTTGGTACAGCTCGACTTTCGTGGTTTGGTAACTCTCGCGAGTTACGAGCAGGGGCCAAGCACGCCAGTAACGTCGGTCGTACCCTCCCTGTCGTTCCCGACGATATACCTCTCGCGGGCACCGTTGGGTCGCCCGACTTCTTACCTTAAGGACAACCGCTGTTCAGGACCCTATGGCGGCAAGACAAAGTCAGCCTCGAGTGGAGTACAAGGATTACTCCCGGATAGCTCAAACTTGAGGTGACTAGGAATAACCCAGATAGGGGCCTTTGGCGGTGTCTGCTTAGTACCGTACCTATGCAGTTGTATATATTGTATCCGTGTTCACCCCCTGAGTGATCACGACCCGCTATCTAATCCTAGCTAACCATGCGCAGGGCTCACTGCTGGATAATACATAAGTAATAATAGGCAGCATAGGATAAAGGAAAGGTACATCAAGGGGCGACAAAATCAGGCTATGCAATTGAATAGGAGTATAACGTAGCAGCAGCAGTAACGATGCCTAGTGCAAGAAATGTACGGAAAGATAGGCGATATCTGGGGAAGAGAATGGCTCTGCTTGCCTGGAAGCTCGACGGTAGGGGCAGGGTCGTCGACGAAGTAGTCGTACCCGGCAGCAGTGTAGTCGGCGGTAGCAGCAGGGTCTACCGAAGATTAAGGGGGGGGGGGGAAACAGTAAATACACAGCAATAATATACAAACAGATGAATAGCATGGCGTATGCAATGTTAACGGTGTTCTAACGCAGTATGAGGTATCAGGCTCGGAGCGGGAATTCATCCGGGGATGAACTACCGACTCCGGGTGATTATCGGACAAGGGTCCGGAGGGGGAAGGATCAAGCCGGAGGTGTCGTGGGTACCGGACAAACATAAGGGGGGTGTATCCGTGTTAGTTGAACCATTCCGGACAACTTTCGTGTTCGGAATAAATTCATCCGGGTACTTTTTATCGGTACCGGAAATTATCGACAGACAGCCCGGAGGGGGGGAATTTCGATGATCGGGGTGTTAGGGGGGTGTGGCAGACATACGGATAGCGTATCCGTATTCGTTATATTTTTCTGATCAACTTTCATGCATAAAGTTTTTCGATCCGATATACGGATTATTTTATATGAATTTTCAAAGTTTAAATCACTTTTAAATCAATTTATAATCATTTTTGCATTTCTTTTATTTATTAAACAGAACATTATTCATAACACAGTTGACTGGTCAAGCTGACAGAGGGGACCCACTGGTCAGCCTCACATGTGATAAATCATTTTAGATTAATTAAAAAAAATGCCAGGGCCCACATGTCATACACTGATATATAATAAATTCATTTTCTTTAACTACTTACAAGTGGGACCCATCTGTCATCCTAACAGGGACTAATTAACAGTTATATGGTTTAATTAAATGGGGTTTAAGGGGGGTAGGCCCACTGTCAGTGTCTGGTTAGCCAACTAAGAGGGGATTAGCGAGGCGGGGCCCACGGGTCAGTGGCACCCAGGCCACTGCCAGCCCGTCGCGACCACGCCGGCGGCGAGGGGGTTCACCGGCGGCGACCTAGCGCCCGAGCCCGGCGACCAAAAGAAGCGTGGGAGGGCTCGTTCGAACGAGCCGAACGAGCCGCACCCATTCACGTAGCTAGCGCGGGCGGAGGAGGCGTGGCACGACGGCGGCGACACGGTCCGCGGCGGCCGGTGCAGGGGGCTCACGGGCACGGCGCCCCGGGCGGCTAAACGAGGGGGGAAGAGGGGCGTTCGACTCAGCAGCTCAAAGAGGTCGTGTAGAGGAGCAAAGCGGGCTCGGGGAAGGCTTGGGGAGGTCGAATCGCGCGTCGGCGCCGTGGTGACCGGAGCGGAAGAAGATGACCGTGGCGTCGGCTTGGAGGCGCCCCTGCCCGAATTGGAAGGGGGGTTCAACTGCGCGGAGCACGACGAAGCTTCCGGGCTTGGTGGCGCGGGCTGAGGCGGCCGGTGGCCACGCCGGCGTCAACCGCGTGCCCACGGGCGGGCTCGGGCGGGGCGGGCGAGAAGAACAGGGGGCGAGGAGATGGGGAGGGCGGGTTCTAGGGTTAGGGTTGGGTCACGGGGCCTCCTTATCGTCGACGGCAACCAGGGGATGGGCGCCACGACGGCAGCCGGCCGGTGTGCAGCCAGGGGATGGCCTCCACGCCATGGCCATCCCACTGTAGCGGGAGGTAGGGGATAGATGGGGGTTGGGCCACTCAGGCCGGTTTCGGCGTGGGCTGGGGTTAGCTGGGCCGGGGTGGCCCAGTAGGAGGGGGGTTGGGTAGGCTAGGTTCCTTTTTCTTTTATTTTTGTTATTTTCTTTTCTGTTTATTTCTTTTGTAATAATTTTATTCATCTAGGCATTTTTGTAAAATGTGGCATGTGACCCATAATTGTTTTTATACCCTAGGCTAGTGCCACAAAAGATTTGGGGTGAAAAGAAAATCATTTAATATTTGATTTAAATATTAAATGATTTGTTTGGGGTTTTTGGCCACTGTTTTGATTTGTTTAGAATTTTTCCATAACTCAATAAATACCCAAACCCATATGGATTTGGTCTAGTGATTATTTGGGATTTTATAAAAGTGGTTCCAAGATTTTTGGAAAAGATTTATTGTCACCCTATTTTTTTTTAATATTCATCAAAGGCATTTTAGGGTTTGTTTGAATTTCAACTCAAATGGCTTGGACTTTGTTTTCATCCATGATGATCAAGGTCCATGGTTCACTTTGCTTGCCACCATATCAAAGGGGAATTTGAATTTGAACTGAACCATTTGATTAAAGGAAAAATTTTGAACAGTACAGATGAACAGTAACAGTGATTACGGTTCACTGACAGTGAGGGTGTTACAAATCTCCCCCACTACAAGAATTCTCGTCCCAAGAATTTAGGTGGTAGAGGGGAAAAGATCGGGGTATTCCTCACGAAGACGATCTTCGCGTTCCCAAGTGGCTTCATCTTCAGAATGATTCGACCACTGAACTTTGAGGAACTTGGTTGTCTTGTTGCGGGTTTTGCGTTCAGACTGATCGAGAATGCGGCTTGGATGTTCTTGATAAGTCAAGTCTTGTTGCAATTCAATCATATCATGTTCCACTTCACGAATAGGGTCTTTGAAGCAGCGTCAGAGTTGCGACACGTGGAATACATCGTGGACTTGAGAGAGGTTCGGCGGCAATTCCAATCGGTATGCCACTGGTCCACTTCTGGATAGGATACGGAACGGGCCAATGTAGCGAGGAGCTAACTTGCCTTTGATCCCGAAGCGGTGAGTGCCCCTCATGGGAGTGACACGAAGGTACGCGTATTCGCCAGGTTGATAGACCATTTCCTTGTGATTGCGATCATAGTTGCTCTTCTGACGAGACTGAGCAGCTTTCAAGTGTTCACGGATAACGTGAACCTGATCTTCGGCATGCTGTATGATGTCCGGACCAATGAGAGTTCGTTCTCCAGTTTCTGACCAATTCAGAGGGGTTCGACACTTACGCCCATAGAGAACTTCAAAGGGTGCCATCTTCAGACTAGCTTGATAGCTATTGTTGTACGAGAATTCAGCAAATGGAAGAGATTCCTCCCATTTCTTACCGAATGAAATGACACAAGCTCGAAGCATGTCCTCAAGCACTTGATTAACTCGTTCGACTTGGCCCTGCGACTGGGGGTGATAAGCGGTGCTGAAATTTAGGTGAGTGCCCATAGCTTCTTGGAAACTATCCCAGAACTTAGAGGTAAAAATGTTGCCTCGGTCGGAACTGATCTCCAACGGAATACCGTGGAGCGACACAATTCTGGAAACATACAAGTCTGCGAACTGACTAGCAGAGATCGTCTCCTTGACAGGCAGAAAGTGGGCAACTTTGGAGAATCGGTCGATGACGACAAAGATGGCATCATGACCTTTCTGTGATCGCGGAAAACCGGTGACGAAGTCCATTTCAATCTTGTCCCATTTCCATTCAGGAATAGAGAGTGGTTGCAGAGTTCCAGCAGGTCTTTGATGTTCGGCTTTCACGCGACGACAAACGTCACACTCATCAACATAACGAGCAATGTCTTGTTTCATGTTGGACCACCAGTACCGCTGACGAATGTCTTGGTACATCTTGGTACTACCAGGGTGAATCGACAAAGGTGTATCATGAGCTTCTTTCATGACATCAGAGGCGTAATTCAGGTTGGCCTTGGCTACCGGAACCACTAAACGACCCTTGAAGTACACCGCATTATCATCATTTGCATCAATAGTGAAGAATGAGGGCTCTCCGCTGGCGACACGACGCTTAATCTTCCAAATGTCAGAGTCATAATGTTGTACCGTCTTGATGCGGGTGTCGAGGTCTGGTTGGACCACCAGGGAGTTCACATATCCCTGCGGAACAATTTCGATGTTCAGCTTGCGGAGTTCTGCATACAGACGTGGCTGTTGCACTTGAATTTCAAGTTCACTACAATAGGCTTTGCGGCTTAAGGCATCGGCCACCACATTAGCTTTGCCAGGGGTGTAAGAAATTCCCATGTCGTAGTCGGCTATTGTCTCGAGCCATCTCTGTTGGCGGAGATTCAGGTCGGGTTGCGTAAACAGGTACTTCAGGCTTTGGTGGTCGGTGAAGATCTCGCAACGATTACCGACGAGGTAATGTCGCCACAGCTTCAATGCATAAATTACTGCTGCCAATTCAACATCATGTGTTGGATAGTTTTCTTCGTGAGCACGCAACTGACGAGAGCCATAAGCAATCACTTTGCGCTCTTGCATTAGGACACAGCCTAATCCTTGACGAGATGCGTCGCAATATATCACGAAGTCCTTCTGAGTATCAGGGGGAGCTAGCACTGGGGGAGAAGTTAGCTTGGCCTTGAGTGCTTGAAAACTTTCTTGACACTTATCTGTCCACTCAAACTTGACGCCTTTGTGCAGCAGGTTAGTCAGGGGCCTGGCAATCTTGGAGAAATTCTCGACAAAACGGCGGCAATAGCTGGCAAGGCTGAGGAAACTTCGGACTTGCTTGACAGTCCTGGGCGGAGTCCAGTCAAGAATAGCCTGAATACGTTCGGGGTTGACGGCAACACCATCCTTGGAAACCACATGACCAAGGTAGGTTACTTCGGGAAGCCAGAACTCACACTTAGAATACTTAGCATAGAGTTTGTGTTCTCGAAGCTTTTCCAGTATAAGGCGAAGATGTTCAGCATGTTCTGCATCGGTCTTGGAGTAAATCAGTATATCATCCAGATAAACCACGACAAACTTGTCGAGATATTCCATGAATATAAAGTTCATCAATCTGGAGAAGGTGGCTGGTGCATTCGTCAAGCCAAAGGACATGACAGTGTACTCGTATGATCCATAGCGAGTAATGAATGCAGTCTTCGGGATGTCCTCATCACGGACCCGGATCTGATGGTAACCCAACCTTAAGTCGAGTTTTGAAAACACCGTGGATCCAGCAAGTTGATCATAAAGATCATTGATCCGAGGGAGGGGGTACTTGTTCTGTATCGTGGCCTAGTTGATAGGTCGGTAATCTTGGACCAAACGGTTCGTGCCATCACTCTTCTTGACAAAGAGCGAAGGTGCTCCCCAAGCAGAGGAACTAGGACGGATGAAGCCTTTGTTGAGGGCCGTGTCGATCTCCTTCTTCAATTCAAGGAGGTGGTGAGGTGGCATCTTATATGGGCGCTTGGCAATAGGGACTGTGCCAGGCTTCAAGTCGATGACGAATTCAACTTCCCTAATCGGGGGTATCCCCGGCAGTTCTTCTGGGAATACGTCGGTAAAATCACAAACGATTGGGACTTTCTCAATCCCTTCGAGAGGTGCGACATTCAAGGCATTCAGAGCATATATACGAGCTTCGGCATTCATCGACACAATGGCAGTGTGACTCAAAATCGCGCCAGAAGGATGAAAAAGTTGGATGACCTTGGTGCCACAATAAAGTGCGGCATTGTGGGTTTTTAGCCAATCCATGCCAAGGATAAGGTCGATGGTGGAGGTTTTCAGAATGTGTGGAGAAACCATGAACTCAAATCTCTCGATCTCAACAGTGAGGTTAGGTGCAACCATGTCGACACGACACTGGGTACCGGGAGTCCGGACTATTAAGGGGGTATGCATCTTTTCGTGGTAAATTCCATGCTTAGAAGCAAATGCTCCAGACATAAATGAATGCGATGCTCCTGTATCAAATAAAACAGTAGCAGGTAATGAGTTAACGAGGAGTGTACCCATCACAGTAGCGGGCTGTTCCTGAGCTGCCTCAACATCAATGTTGTAAGCATGGCCATGAGCATGAGGATTTGACCCAGTATTATAGTTGAGGGTCCCATTGTTGCCACGGCCATTTCCGCGGCCAGCAGGGTGAACTACCAGTTGATTCTGTCGCTGAGGGCAGTCTCTGGAAATATGGCCTGGTTGACGGCACTTGAAACACATGCCATCTTGAGGACGGAGGGGTGCAGTCTCACTCTTCGGCTGTCTCGGCGGGGGCGGAGTCAGACGGGGTGCAACATACGACGGCCTTGCTGCAGGGGCAGTTGGACGAAACACACTGTGTGGAAGCCAAACGCGCTGCTTCTGTGCTGTGCCCGAAGATGAGCCAGCATCACGGGGGCGCTTCGGCGAACCACCGAACTTAAGCTGAGCGGTCTCCAGAGTGATAGTCTGATTCACCATGGTGGCGAAGTCGGGGAAGACGTGCAAAGCTAGTGCAAGCTGGAGATCTGGGTTGAGTCCATCACGGAACTTCTCTTGCCTACTTGCATCATTGGGTAGGTCACTTGCAGCATAGCGGAAGAGGCGGAGGAATTCCCTCTGGTAAGCCTCAACAGTTTTGTTGCCCTGAACGAGGTTGCGGAACTCGGCCTTCATACGGTTCATAATCGCCTGGGGGACATAACGAGCACGGAAGGCAGTCTTGAAGTCGTTCCAGGTGACGACAGTCCCTTCAGCTAGCGAGCCCTTGTAAGTGTCCCACCACTGAGCAGCGGGACCACGCAGGAAATAGGACGCGAAGGTGACATAATCAGCAACGCTCACATTAGCGAACTCCAGCTGACGAGTGATGTCACGAAGCCAATCATCGGCATCCAGCGGCTGCTCCGGCTGGTGGAAGAGAGGGGGATTGAGATGCATGAAATCCCGCAGAGTAACCACAGGCGGTTGGTTCTGGTGCTGGTTCTGGTTCTGATTCTGATTCTGGAGCTGATCTATGACTCCTTGCATAAAAACTTGGTTCATCTGAAACTGCTGCATCATCGCGGCCATGTAGTCCGGCGGCGGAGGTGGATCGTTGGCACCACGACCACGACCACGACCACCACGACCAGCCATCCTGCTAGAATTTAACAGGGGTATTTCAGCGATGAACATCTTAACGAAATACCGGAAATGAGTAAGAGGTAAAGCGACAAAAAAGAGGAGGCGCGGATAAATAGGAGTAGTCATATAAGACATACACATCCACACATAGAATCAATCGAAAATCGGGCAGCGTAACGTCGTAGAAATTAAGGAAAAAGGACACACTAGGCGGCGCGCAGACCGCGGTTAGGATTACACGACGCGACATAGATTCCACTATGTCAATCACGCCGCAAGAAAACTGTTGGCCACAGCAGTTGATGCGAGAGAACGCGCGGCCTGCCCAGAATGAGAATGGGATCCGCGGTCTGGGATCTGGCGTACGACTCCTACGACACGACTCGATCAATGGGGGATGCACCATAAAAACGTCGGGTGGAATCAAGAGAACGTGATCCTAATGTCAGGTTTTGTAGAACTTACCAGCAAGGATAAGAGAGCAGATTCCCAGAGCATAGGTAAGGAGAAAAGGATCCTAATACCATAGATATCACACGTAGTGACATCGATGTGGGCCCGTAAGCCAAATATTAAGTTAGCAAAATAGTTTTTCAATGTCTAGACTCAACTTCGACCAGGTAGTGGTAGGGTGGCTTCCTACAGGCAGTCGGCTCTGATACCAACTTGTGACGCCCCCAAAATCAATCCGTGTACAGCAATCATACACGCAGGGTACACGGCTGAGATTAGGGTGCCACGGTGAGAATATCACAGCACAACACTAAACACAAAAGGATAAACCAATATGTTACAATAAAGGGGGGGTCACTCGGACCCGAATACATAAGTCATACAAACCATAATATATGAGTACAGACATAGTTAGTCAAGTTTTGCCTTAAGAAGGCTAGCACAAATAACATCAGAGATACAGATCGAAAAGGCAAGGCCTCCTGCCTGGGAGCCTCCGAAACTACTCCTGGTCCTGGTCAGCGGGGGTCTCGACGTAGTAGTATCCGCCTCCGGGGGACTCCTGCTCCTGGGCTCCAACGTCGACAGCAGCGGCCGATCAGGCAAAGCGAAAAAGGGGAAATAAAGCAAAGGTGAGTATCTAGTATACCCGCGAGTCTTACGTCCGCTACTAAGCATTATGCATTGTATCAACGGAAAGAAGGGCTATATATAGTGGACTGCAAGATAGAAATCATAATAAGGGTAAGAAGCTAGGCCTATCGAAGACTAGCATCTTCCGACGATGTCTTGCAGCATGAGGTAAGAATCAGCGAACAGTTCATATAAAGCATAAAGTAACAACGAAGCAGAATTGCTGCAACATTGTATAATATAAGTTGTAATGATTAACAATAATAATAATAATGCCTCCGAGTTCCCCTCCTCGACTCTCGGCGAGGAAGAAGACCCGGAACCATATAGTTTAATAATAATAGTTTCTAGTGGTAAGATCCAGCTTCAGCATAAAGCGTCCTGTTACCGTGGACACGGCTATTCGAATAGATTAAACTCCCTGCAGGGGTGCACTACTGTTCAGCCTGCACGCTCGGATCTCCAAGGTGGCGTGAACCTTGTTAGGGAACGCCCCACCGAGGCTATCCGACACGACGCAGCCCATCCTAGGCTCAACAGAGAGGCCATCCGCCGGACTATATCCTATGCGCCAAGGGGTCTAGGTCCCTCACCCTTGCACGCTCCTGCACGGTGCGAGTCTGGCCGATGAAGCAAAAGCAAATCCAAACACACCTGCTGCAGCAAAAGACAAGACCACTTCCCGGCGATCAGGCCGCAGTACTGCTGACGTCTGAAGAGCTTTCGGACAAACTACGACGCGGAGGGCCCACACCGTAATCCCACGTGTAGGTAGTGCGAACAGACCAACGGGCCTCTCAAGTCATCCGCCGAACCATTTAGCATTTTAATTAACCGGCGTGACAACCGTTATCGTTGCCTCGACTTAACCGACCCGCGGTCAACGACAGCGGTCAGGACCACCAGTACATCGGTGCCTGCCCTGTCGTCGCACCAAGTCACTGCGGTGACCAACAAGGTGAACCGTCTCCTTACCTTGTCTCGCGTGTGCTCTTGGTAGAGCTCGACTTTCGTGGTTTGGTAACTCTCGCGAGTTACGAGAAGGGGCCAAGCACGCCAGTAACGTCGGTTGTACCCTCCCTGTCGTTCCCGACGATATACCTCTCGCGGGCACCGTTGGGTCGCCCGACTTCTTACCTTAAGGACAACCGCTGTTCAGGACCCTATGGCGGCAAGACAAAGTCAGCCTCGAGTGGAGTACAAGGATTACTCCCGGATAGCTCACACTTGAGGTGACTAGGCATAACCCAGATAGGGGCCTTTGGCGGTGTCTGCTTGGTACCGTACCTGTGCAGTTGTATATATTGTATCCGTGTTCACCCCCTGAGTGATCACGGCCCGCTATCTAATCCTAGCTAACCATGCGCAGGGCTCACTGCTGGATAATACATAAGTAATAATAGGCAGCATAGGATAAAGGAAAGGTACATCAAGGGGCGACAAAATCAGGCTATGCAATTGAATAGGAGTATAACGTAGCAGCAGCAGTAACGATGCCTAGTGCAAGAAATGTACGGAAAGATAGGCGATATCTGGGGAAGAGAATGGCTCTGCTTGCCTGGAAGCTCGACGGTAGGGGCAGGGTCGTCGACGAAGTAGTCGTACCCAGCAGCAGTGTAGTCGGCGGTAGCAGCGGGGTCTACCGATGATTAAGGGGGGGGGAAACAGTAAATACACAGCAATAATATACAAACAGATGAATAGCATGGCGTATGCAATGTTAACGGTGTTCTAACGCAGTATGAGGTATCAGGCTCGGAGCGGGAATTCATCCGGGGATGAACTACCGACTCCGGGTGATTATCGGACAGGGGTCCGGAGGGGGAAGGATCAAGCCGGAGGTGTCGTGGGTACCGGACAAACATAAGGGGGGTGTATCCGTGTTAGTTGAACCATTCCGGACAACTTTCGTGTTCGGAATAAATTCATCCGGGTACTTTTTATCGGTACCGGAAATTATCGACAGACAGCCCGGAGGGGGGGAATGTCGATGATCGGGGTGTTAGGGGGGTGTGGCAGACATACGGATAGCGTATCCGTATTCGTTATATTTTTCTGATCAACTTTCATGCATAAAGTTTTTCGATCCGATATACGGATTATTTTATATGAATGTTCAAAGTTTAAATCACTTTTAAATCAATTTATAATCATTTTTGCATTTCTTTTATTTATTAAACAGAACATTATCCATAACACAGTTGACTGGTCAAGCTGACAGAGGGGACCCACTGGTCAGCCTCACATGTGATAAATCATTTTAGATTAATTAAAAAAAATGCCAGGGCCCACATGTCATACACTGATATTATTATAAATTCATTTTCTTTAACTACTTACAAGTGGGACCCATCTGTCATCCTAACAGGGACTAATTAACAATTATATGGTTTAATTAAATGGGGTTTAAGGGGGTTAGGCCCACTGTCAGTGTCTAGTTAGCCAACTAACAGGGGATTAGCGAGGCGGGGCCCACGGGTCAGTGGCACCCAGGCCACTGCCAGCCCGTCGCGACCACGCCGGCGGCGAGGGGGTTCACCGGCGGCGACCTAGCGCCCGAGCCCGGCGACCAAAAGAAGCGTGGGAGGGCTCGTTCGAACGAGCCGAACGAGCCGCACCCATTCACGTAGCTAGCGCGGGCGGAGGAGGCGTGGCACGACGGCGGCGACACGGTCCGCGGCGGCCGGTGCAGGGGGCTCACGAGCACGACGCCCCAGGCGGCTAAACGAGGGGGGAAGAGGGGTGTTTGACTCAGCAGCTCACAGAGGTCGTGTAGAGGAGCAAAGCGGGCTCGGGGAAGGCTTGGGGAGGTCGAATCGCGCGTCGGCGCTGTGGTGACCGGAGCGGAAGAAGATGACCGTGGCGTCGGCTTGGAGGCGCCCCTGCCCGAATTGGAAGGGGGGTTCAACTGCGCGGAGCACGACGAAGCTTCCGGGCTTGGTGGCGCGGGCTAAGGCGGCCGGTGGCCACGCCGGCGTCAACCGCGTGCCCACGGGCGGGCTCGGGCGGGGCGGGCGAGAAGAACAGGGGGCGAGGAGATGGGGAGGGCGGGTTCTAGGGTTAGGGTTGGGTCACGGGGCCTCCTTATCGTCGACGGCAACCAGGGGATGGGCGCCACGATGGCAGCCGGCCGGTGTGCAGCCAGGGGATGGCCTCCACGCCATGGCCATCCCACTGTAGCGGGAGGTAGGGGATAGATGGGGGTTGGGCCACTCAGGCCGGTTTCGGCGTGGGCTGGGGTTAGCTGGGCCGGGGTGGCCCAGTAGGAGGGGGGTTGGGTAGGCTAGGTTCCTTTTTCTTTTATTTTTGTTATTTTCTTTTCTGTTTATTTCTTATGTAATAATTTTATTCATCTAGGCATTTTTGTAAAATGTGGCATGTGACCCATAATTGTTTTTATACCCTAGGCTAGTGCCACAAAAGATTTGGGGTGAAAAGAAAATCATTTAATATTTGATTTAAATATTAAATGATTTGTTTGGGGTTTTTGGCCACTGTTTTGATTTGTTTAGAATTTTTCCATAACTCAATAAATACCCAAACCCATATGGATTTGGTCCAGTGATTATTTGGGATTTTATAAAAGTGGTTCCAAGATTTTTGGAAAAGATTTATTGTCACCCTATTTTTTTTTAATATTCATCAAAGGCATTTTAGGGTTTGTTTGAATTTCAACTCAAATGGCTTGGACTTTGTTTTCATCCATGATGATCAAGGTCCATGGTTCACTTTGCTTGCCACCATATCAAAGGGGAATTTGAATTTGAACTGAACCATTTGATTAAAGCAAAAATTTTGAACAGTACATATGAACAGTAACAGTGATTACTGTTCACTGACAGTGAGGGTGTTGCATCGTCGCCGGAGGGGAAAGAGAGGGGCTGGGGTGAGCTGGAGGTGCGCGGGGGGGGGGGGGGCTTCTGCGGCGATGCGTGGCGCAAGAAAGAGGAAGGGGGAGGCCTAGAAGGGGTCGGGCGTCGCGGTGTCGTCGCCGTGGGTATTTATTTAATTTCCAAGCCATTATTTGAAAATTAGAAAATTCCATGAGCATGGGATTGCTCCCAAACCATTTTTAAAATGATAAGCACCATTTATAGGAATTTTCCAAATGTTCAAATGATTTTTGGAAAAAGTTTTTTATCTGGCCATTTGATTTAAATTTCTCACGGATTTTCTTTCCCCATTTTTGAATTTTCTTTTGAATTTTTGCATGATGCAAAGGAGCACTTGATCCTAGCACATACCTAACTTTGGGTTGTGACATCTAGGTTCTTGTTTAGGAGTTTTCAGTCGGATCAATACTTTATCAGCAGCAGGTTGGTCGGCGTACTTCGAACTAGCTGAGCATGGCTCGTGGGCTTGTCACTCTACATTGACAAATGTGCGGCCCACGTAAAACAGCGAACCGGGTTGCCTAGTTATTATCCAACTAATGGATTCTGAACCTCCCGCTTCGACTGTCCCCCTTTCTCCGTTGTAGTCGGCACTGTGTGTGGATCCTCCTCTGTCCCGTCTCGTTGTCCAAGTTTTTGCACCTTACTGAGTGATGTTATTGTAGAAATGCTGGTATGGTATTGTTTCGATTCAGATTCTCCTTTTCGTGGCATCCAGTAGTACCTAGGTAATCTTATATGGAAACCTCGAGTTTCTTTTCCTCGAGTGGAATTAGTTTTGTTGTGATATCCCCTTGTTGAATCCGAGCTTGCTCTCGATTAGTTTCCCGCACCTTCGGAAGTTTTCTTCTTCGATATCGGCAACTCCAGTCAGGTTGGATCTTGACGGAGGCAAACATCATTGTAACGATGAGCGAAGCCTATGTTGGTTGTGTCGGGAAGTTTCACCTCTCGGTTGATCTTCTTTTTTGCAACCTCTCGGTCCCTTCCCCCCGGGTTATGCCGGATCTCGGGACGAGATCCTCTATTGGTGGTGGCGAGTTGTAACAGCCCAAAACTAGCAAAGTCCATAAAAAAATGCACTTTTATTTCTCCCGTTGGGGATAATAATTTGCACATTTAATCTTTTCCATAATCCATGTGACGGTAAAATGCCCAAGAATTTTTCAAGTTATGTAAAAGGATTATTCCCAATTATTTCTTTTCCTCTTTCTTGCCTTTGCCTTTTTCCCAAGCCTCACCGTTGATCACCTAAGCAAGATATTTTAGAAATCATCATGTTTTGCCATGATGAAATCCTCTGCAAAATCCCAAGATTTTAGCCCTTCTAGAAAGTGGGGTTGTAGTTCAAATTGCATTTGAAATAATTTAAATGCCTTTTGAAATACTTAAACATATTCGACCCAAATCATTTTCTAAAAATCCTATATTTGATAAGGATTCATAATCATATTTTTATGTGATTTTGGATCCCTTTTCCTATTTTATTTTTCCTTTTCTTGCTATCATTTTATTAAATGAGTAAATTGCAGAAAATCCTTCACATACTTGGGCCATATCCTCTCTCTAACGATTCCACCTCCTGTTCCCCCAGCCCAAACCGCAACCCATTTTCCCCCATGCCCCACATGTCATTCCCCTCCACCTCTCCTTCCTCTCACCTTTCCCCCTCTCCTCTACGGTGACAGAGGAAAAGCAGAGAGGAGGTCGCGCCGGTGGAGCCCCTCCTCCAACCTCTCTCTCCCTCCCCCATATCTAGCCTCCCTCTCCCTCTCTTTCCCCTCCTCTAGTGTTCCCCTCTCCAAGGCTCCGCCAATTCCCCTCTTTTCTTCTCCTTCCTTCTCTGGTTCTTGCTGCCGTGGGAGCCCAAGGAGAAGCTCGATTTCGTGAGCCCCCTGTTCCGATCGTCGTCGCCATTGACTTGGTCGTCTTCGCCGTCCCTTGAAGCGCCTCCAGGAGCCAAGAATTGAGGCGGGTGTGCCTCGGCTCTTCCCCGTCCCCGACATGTCTTCTTCCTCTGCGGTAGGAAGCCGTCGGCCTCGTCTGCTTCCACCTCGCCGCGCCCTTGTTCATCTCCTGCAGCACCCCCGTTGTGAGCCTCATCCTCCTCCCGATTCCCTCTCTTTGCGTTTAGAACGAGTAGACTGGAGCCCCTGTTTTGCTCGCCGCCGGTGAGTAGTCGTGCTCACCCCGCGCCATCCGCCCTGGACATGAGCCGTGCATGCGCGCACACCCAGGGTGCCCTTTTAGAAGTCGGTTGCCCGCCCAGCGTGCCGTGCTCGTCCCTGTTTCCGCTGCTTGCGCACAGTTCTGATCGAGGCTACGCTCTGTTCTTCAGTTTCGTCAGAGTCCGGCCTATCGATTTCTTTAGTTTCGTTTTGGTTTCAGTTAGCGCTCTGTAGATGCTACTTGTAGCTTCAGTCTTGATCTTTGACAAGGTTCGAGCAGTAGTTCAGTGGTAGCGCACTCGAGGTTACAACCGTGAGGTCCTGTGATTAAGTCCCAGGCCTCGCAAGGCCCCCTTTTTCTCTGGTTTTTTTGCTTCTTTCAGATTCAGTTATCCCACGCATAGAGTTTAGGTACTTTGGTTTCTTGTTCCTGCCGAGATCAGTAGTGTAGTGCACTGGCTTGGGCGTCTGATTTGCATCGTGGAGGTCTTGTGATCAAATCCCAGGCAGCCCAAGGCGTCCCATTTTATTTTGTTTTGCGCGCTGTTTCTTCAGGTTCAGCGTAGTGCTGTGTTTTTCGGGTTTAGTGCTAGTTCTTTGTTAATTCTAGCAGAAGTAGCTCAGTGGTCTGGAGCCTGGGTTTGCAACCTAGAGATCTAGGGCTCGAGCTCCCTCTCGAGCACTAAACCCATCCTTTTTATTGCCCGTTTTCTTTGTTTTTTTTTGCAAAGCCAGTTGGTCTCATCCCAGTTGCAAGTCTTGCCGTGGGCGCTCAATAGAGCTGCTGACCCGCGAGGGTTTGGGCCCCTTAGGCCGAGACCAGCCCAGGAGATGTTTAACCTTTTCTTTTTGACTTTGTTGCAAAATCTTTCAAATCTGCCCCTTTTTGCATGGTGTGTGTAATGTGCATCCTTGCTCCAAATAAATCATGTCATACATGATTTTGGGCTAGAAAAATATGAGGAATACGATGGTGCTGTTGATTCGTCCATTTGAGCTAGCATTATTTGGAGATGTTGCGCTTTGCAAAAATACCCCTCGTATGTTGCACGTGGCGCAATCCTCCATTTCTTTTCCTTGTTTTCGTGCTCCGGGCATCGTAGTTCCTCCGTTCATCGTAGATTCCGGTAGCGTAGTCTCGCTCTTTATTTCGTTGCTTGCAATAGATTGCATTAGGCGCATGATACCATGCCATGTCATTCGCATATATTTAATTTAAGGAACCCCATCTCGAGGTCTATCTTCTTGCGTGGGCAATTCTTGTTCATGCCATGATCTACATTCCTTGCTCTTTCCACGATCATGCATCGTAATAATTATAACATAAGGATCCTTCGGATCCATAATTCACCTATATAATGCATAAGAAGGTTATCGGGAGCATTGCACCCTTGCTACCCGAGCTTCGTTAACCTTGTTTATTCTTGTATTCATGCCATGATATTAAAATGACATGCATCATACTTGACCATGCTTGTTTGTTCGTTGCTTGCTTGTGTTGCTCCGTAGTGATAGTCGTATCTCCGTTGATTGCCTTTCCAGTGTTTACTTCTTGTGTGCTCCCGCGGATACTCTCGGAGACGATGTGAGCTTGCGATCGACTACACCTTCGGAACCCGATTTATCAACAGGCAAGGACTATAAATTACTTATGATCCATTCTATTATGACCAGCGGTTTGCATTCTAAACCCATCCTTTTTATTGCCCGTTTTCTTTGTTTTTTTTGCAAAGCCAGTTGGGCTCATCCCAGTTGCAAGTCTTGCCGTGGGCGCTCAATAGAGCTGCTGACCGGCGAGGGTTTGGGCCCCTTAGGCCGAGACCAGCCCAGGAGATGTTTAACCTTTTCTTTTTGACTTTGTTGCAAAATCTTTCAAATCTGCCCCTTTTTGCATGGTGTGTGTAATGTCCATCCTTGCTCCAAATAAATCATGTCATACATGATTTTGGGGTAGAAAAATATGAGGAATACGATGGTGCTGTTGATTCGTCCATTTGAGCTAGCATTATTTGGAGATGTTGCGCTTTGCAAAAATACCCCTCGTATGTTGCACGTGGCGCAATCCTCCATTTCTTTTCCTTGTTTTCGTGCTCCGGCCATCGTAGTTCCTCTGTTCACCGTAGATTCCAGTAGCGTAGTCTCGCTATTTATTTCGTTGCTTCCAATAGATTGCATTAGGCGCATGATACCATGCCATGTCATTCGCATATATTTAATTTAAGGAACCCCATCTCGAGGACTATCTTCGTGCGTGGGAAATTCTTGTTCATGCCATGATCTACATTCCATTCTCTTTCCACGATCATGCATTGTAATAATTATAACATAAGGATCCTTCGGATCTATAATTCACCTATATAATGCATAAGAAGGTTATCAGGAGCATTGCACCCTTGCTAACCGAGCTTCGTTAACATTGTTTATTCTTGTATTCATGCCATGATATTAAAATGACATGCATCATACTTGACCATGCTTGTTTGTTCATTGCTTGCTTGTGTTGCTCCGTAGTGATAGTCGTATCTCCGTTGATTGCCTTTCCAGTGTTTACTTCTTGTGTGCTCCCGCGGATACTCTCGGAGACGATGTGAGCTTGCGATCGACTACACCTTCGGAACCCGACTTATCAACAGGCAAGGACTATACATTACTTATGATCCATTCTATTATAACCAGCGGTTGGCATTCTAAACCCATCCTTTTTATTGCGCTTTTTTTGTTTTTCTTTGCAAAGCCAGTTGGGCTCGGCCCAGTTGCAAGTTTTGCCGTGGGCGCTCAATAGAGCTGCTGACCCGCGAGGGTTTGGGCCCCTTAGGCCGAGACCAGCCCAGGAGAGGTTTCCCCTTTTCTTTTTGACTTTGTTGCAAAATCTTTCAAATCTTCCCCTTTTTTCATGGTGTGTGTAATGTGCATCCTTACTCCAAATAAATCATGTCATACATGAATTTGGGGTAGAAAAATATGAGGAATACGATGGTGCTGTTCAGTCATCCATTTAAGTTAGCATTATTTGGTGATGTTTCTCTTTGCACAAATACCCCTCGTATGTTGCACATGGCGCAATCCTCCATTTCTTTTCCTTGTTTTCGTGCTCCGGGCATCGTAGTTCCTCCGTTCACCGTAGATTACGGTAGCGTAGTCTCGCTCTTTATTTCGTTGCTTCCAATAGATTGCATTAGGAGCATGATACCATGCCATGTCATTCGCATATATTTAATTTAAGGAACCCCATCTCGTGGTTTATCTTCGTGCGTGGGAAATTCTTGTTCATGCGATGATCTACATTCCTTGCTCTTTACATGATCATGCATTGTAATAATTATAACATAAGGATCCTTCGGATCCATAATTCACCTATATAATGCATAAGAAGGTTATCGGGAGCATTGCACCCTTGCTACCCGAGCTTCGTTAACCTTGTTTATTCTTGTATTCATGCCATGATATTAAAATGACATGCATCATACTTGACCATGCTTGTTTGTTCGTTGCTTGCTTGTGTTGCTCCATAGTGATAGTCGTATCTCCGTTGATTGCCTTTCCAGTGTTTACTTCTAGTGTGCTCCCGCGGATACTCTCGGAGACGATGTCAGCTTGCGATCGACTACACCTTTGGAACCCGATTTATCAACAGGCAAGGACTATACATTACTTATGATCCATTCTATTATGACCAGCGGTTTGCATTCTAAACCCATCCTTTTTATTGCCCGTTTTCTTTGTTTTTTTTTGCAAAGCCAGTTGGGCTCGGCCCAGTTGCAAGTCTTGTCGTGGGCGCTCAATAGAGCTGCTGACCCGTGAGGGTTTGGGCCCCTTAGGCCGAGACCAGCCCAGAAGAGGTTTCCCCTTTTCTTTTTGACTTTGTTGCAAAATCTTTCAAATCTTCCCCTTTTTGCATGGTGTGTGTAATGTGCATCCTTGCTCCAAATAAATCATGTCATACATGATTTTGGGGTAGAAAAATATGAGGAATACGATGGTGCTGTTCATTCATCCATTTACGTTAGCATTATTTGGTGATGTTTCGCTTTGCACAAATACCCCTCGTATGTTGCACATGGCGTAGTCCTCCATTTCTTTTCCTTCTTTTCGTGCTCCGGGCATCGTAGTTCCTCCGTTCACCGTAGATTACGGTAGCGTAGTCTCAATCTTTATTTCGTTGCTTGCAATAGATTGCATTAGGCGCATGATACCATGCCATGTCATTCGCATATATTTAATTTAAGGAACCCCATCTCGACGTCTATCTTCGAGCGTGGGCAATTCTTGTTCATGCCATGATCTACATTCCTTTCTCTTTCCATGATCATGCATCGTAATAATTATAACATAAGGATCCTTCGGATCCATAATTCACCTATATAATGCATAAGAAGGTTATCGGGAGCATTGCACCCTTGCTACTCGAGCTTCGTTAACCTTGTTTATTCTTGTATTCATGCCATGATATTAAAATGACATGCATCATACTTGACCATGCTTGTTTGTTCGTTGCTTGCTTGTGTTGCTCCTTTCTAGTGTTTACTTCTTGTGTGCTCCCGCGGATACTCTCGGAGACGATGTGAGCTTGCGATCGACTACACCTTCGGAACCCGACTTATCAACAGGCAAGGACTATACATTACTTATGATCCATTCTATTATAACCAGCGGTTTGCATTCTAAACCCATCCTTTTTATTTCCCTTTTTCTTTCTTTTTTTTGCAAAGCCATTTGGGCTCGGCCCAGTTGCAAGTCTTGCCGTGGGCGCTCAATAGAGCTGCTGACCTGCGAGGGTTTGGGCCCCTTAGGCCGAGACCAGCCCAGGAGAGGTTTCCCCTTTTCTTTTTGGCTTTGTTGCAAAATCTTTCAAATCTTCCCCTTTTTGCATGGTGTGTGTAATGTGCATCCTTGCTCCAAATAAATCATGTCATACATGATTTTGAGGTAGAAAAATATGAGGAATACGATAGTGCTGTTCATTCCTCCATTTGAGCTAGCATTATTTGGTGATGTTGCGCTTTGCACAAATACCCCTCGTATGTTGCACGTGGCGCAATCCTTCATTTCTTTTCCTTGTTTTCGTGCTCCGGCCATCGTAGTTCCTCCGTTCACCGTAGATTTCGGTAGCGTAGTCTCGCTCTTTATTTCTTTGCTTGCAATAGATTGCATTAGGCGCATGATACCATGTCATGTCATTCGCATATATTTAATTTAAGGAACCCCATCTCGAGGTCTATCTTCGTGCGTGGGCAATTCTTGTTCATGCCATGATCTACATTCCTTGCTCTTGCCATGATCATGCATGGTAATAATTATAACATAAGGATCCTTCGGATCCATAATTCACCTATATAATGCATAAGAAGGTTATCGGGAGCATTGCAACCTTGCTACCCGAGCTTCGTTAACCTTGTTTATTCTTGTATTCATGCCATGATATTAAAATGACATGCATCATACTTGACCATGCTTGTTTGTTCGTTGCTTGCTTGTGTTGCTCCGTAGTGATAGTCGTATCTCCGTTGATTGCCTTTCCAGTGTTTACTTCTTGTATGCTCCCGCGGATACTCTCGGAGACAATGTGAGCTTGCGATCGACTACACCTTCGGAACCCGACTTATCAATAGGCAAGGACTATACATTACTTATGATCCATTCTATTATAACCAGCGGTTTGCATTCTAAACCCATCCTTTTTATTGCCCTTTTTCTTTGTTTATTTTTTTTGCAAAGCCAGTTGGGCTCGGCCCAGTTGCAAGTCTTGTGGTCGGTGCTCAACAGAGCTGCTGACCCGCGAGGGTTTGGGCCCCTTAGGCCGAGACCAGCCCAGGAGAGGATTTCCCCTTTTCTTTTTGACTTTGTTGCAAAATCTTTCAAATCTGCCCCTTTTTTCATGGTGTGTGTAATGTGCATCCTTGCTCCAAATAAATCATGTCATACATGATTTTGGGGTAGAAAAATATGAGGAATACGATGGTGTTGTTCATTCGTCCATTTGAGCTAGCATTATTTGGTGATGTTGCGCTTCGAACAAATACCCCTCGTATCTTGCACATGGCGCAATCCTCCATTTCTTTTCCTTGTTTTCGTGCTCCGGGCAACGTAGTTCCTCCGTTCACCGTAGATTACGGTAGTTTAGTCTCACTCTTTATTTCGTTGCTTGCAATAGATTGCATTAGGCGCATCATACCATGCCATGTCATTTGCATATATTTAATTTAAGAAACCCCATCTCGAGGTCTATATTCGTGCGTGGACAATTCTTGTTCATGCCATGATCTACATTCCTTGCTCTTTCCATGATCATGCATCATAATAATGATAACATAAGGATCCTTCAGATCCATAATTCACCTATATAATGCATAAGAAGGTTATCGGGAGCATTGCACCCTTGCTACCCGAGCTTCGTTAACCTTGTTTATTCTTGTATTAATGCCTTTATATTAAAATGACATGCATCATACTTGACCATGCTTGTTTGTTTTTTGCTTGCTTGTGTTGCTCCGTAGTGATAGTCGTATCTCCTTTGATTGCCTTTCCAGTGTTTACTTCTTGTGTGCTCCCGCGGATACTCTCGGAGACGATGTGAGCTTGCGATCGACTACACCTTCGGAACCCGACTTATCAACAGGCAAGGACTATACATTACATATGATCCATTATATTATAACAAGCGGTTTGCATTCTAAACCCATCCTTTTTATTGCCATTTTTCTTTGTTTATTTTTTTTGCAAAGCCAGTTGGGCTCGGCCCAGTTGCAAGTCTTGCCGTGGGCGCTAAATAGAGCTTCTGACCCGCGAGGGTTTGGGCCCCTTAGGCCGAGACCAGCCCAGGAGAGGTTTTCCCCCTTTTCTTTTTAACTTTGTTGCAAAATCTTTCAAATCTTCCCCTTTTTGCATGGTGTGTGTAATGTGCATCCTTGCTCCAAATAAATCATGTCATACATGATTTTGGGGTAGAAAAATATGAGGAATCCGATGGTGCTATTCAATCATCCATTTGAGCTAGCATTATTTGGTGATGTTGCGCTTTTCACAAATACCCCTCGTATGTCGGACGTGGCGCAATCCTCCATTTCTTTTCCTTGTTTTCGTGCTCCGGCCATCGTAGTTCCTCCGTTCACCATAGATTCCGGTAGTGTAGTCTCGTTCTTTATTCCGTTGCTTGCCATAGATTGAATTAGGTGCATCATACCATGCCATGTCATTTTCATATATTTAATTTAAGGAACCCCATCTTGAGGTCTATCTTCGTGCGTGGGAAATTCTTGTTCATGCCATGATCTACATTCCTTGCTCTTGCCATGATCATGCATCATAATAATTATAACTTAAGGATCCTTCGGATGCATAATTCACCTATATAATGCATAAGAAGGTTATCAGGAGCATTGCACCCTTGCTACCCGAGCTTCGTTAACCTTGTTTATTCTTGTATTCATGCCATGATATAAAAATGACATGCATCATACTTGACCATGCTTGTTTGTACGTTTCTTTCTTGTGTTGCTCCGTAGTGATAGTCGTATCTCCGTTGATTGCCTTTCCAGTGTTTACTTCTTGTGTGCTCCCGCGGATACTCTCAGAGACGATGTGAGCTTGCGATCGACTACACCTTCGGAACCCGACTTATCAACAGGCAAGGACTATACTTTACTTATGATCCATTTTATTATAACCAGCGGTTTGCATGCTAGTCTAGGATAGGTTCGATGTTTGATCCTACCACATGTTTACAACCTCTCTTAAACCGATACAACCATGTCCCCTCCCATCAAACCATGTACTGCTATGTTACTATTGCGCGTTGCTCAGCCCCTGCTTAGTATGCATGCTTAGGATTGGGCTATCACATTATTATATTGTTGTGGATGATATGATTATTATAATGTTGACTATACTCGACGAAGAATGGAAGGTCTAGGCTATCCCGCCCTGATGCTTTGTTCCATTCGAGTCACCTAGGACCCGTGTTCCGTGTATTGGTTTTAAGACTGAGCGTGCCTAACCGCATGTGGGATGCTATGGGGTCCCCTCTTCTTACCTACCTAGCTTCAAAAATTTCTAGTGGTGGCCCAAGCTGATTTACCATTTGAAACCGTGTGTGTGACTGGTGAGCTCCCAACAGATTTAAAAAAACTTGGGCCAGCGGGGACATGCTTCCCATTGTTGTTCAACCTGGTCGGCTGAGGAACCGGACTCATGTGAGAATTTACCGGCAATCCAAACCCGAGTCATACGGTAGAGGACGATTCGAGAGCGCGGCCGACTTTTGAGTTGGATGTCGACTCACCGGGGGAACCCGAATTTGTGCGTTGTTAGTTAGAGGGACCTGTCGTTTCGGATCTCTCGGGACTTATTCATAAAATGACTGCCTGTGATGGGTAGAAACGGATAGAGAAGGGCGTGCGTGCGGGGCCCTGTAATGGGCAGTTGGTACACCCCTCGACGGTTAAATATTTTCGAGAACCCGTGTCCACGATTATGGACGACTTGAGACCTACTCCTTGTTCATAGACAACAACAACTGAGATACTCTTAATATAACTTGATCAACGTGTGTGTGCCTTGACTGCTTCTTCTTCGTCGGGATGCGAAGAGGAGGACAAGGATAGGATAGGTGTTATACTTGCGTAAGTAGGTGGATAGCATACTTGTTGGAGGCGATTCCTCATCGAATGCTTGGCTTCTTATCTTACTCTTTAGATCGTTAGCCACTTCATAAATGCTAGTGCGGCAGCAACCTCGCCACTTACCCCATCCTTACCATGAACTACTAATTATCCTAGAATGACGAGTGATGAAGTCCTTGCTGGGTCACGTGACCACTATAGTTGGATGCTGAGTACTTCTGTACTCATGATACTACCCCCAAACTCTTTTCAGGATTCTTGAACGGGCACAGGTATGGTGATCGACGTTTCACGTGGAGGCTCGACGACGACTAGTTAGGCGGATCCCAGCGGAGGGCCTGGACCCGTGTGGGTATGGGGATCGATGTTTTTCTCTTTGCCAGTAGGCATTCGATTGTAGTCTGTACCCAGACATGTATCTTCCACTGATGTTTTTTATTAAGGCAGATGTATGCCGACTTGTATGAGATGTTGTATCCTTGTAGCTGTAATGTTGTGATATCATGTTGAAATATTTCAGAATAGTTATATCACTTTCATGCCCGATTCAATGTTGCTTTGTCGCTCTGCATGATTATGAACATTATTGCTCTCTAGTTGGTCACTTCCCAGTCTTTTGCTAGCATTCACTCGCACTAAGCGGAGTTCTGCTTGTGTATCCAAACTCCTTTTCAAACCAGTTATTTCACTTGAGTCCACCATACCTACCTATATGTGGTATTTACCGACCACTCCTAAGTTAGGCTTTCTCGTGCCATCTCGAAATTTATTCAAAAGCTTCCCTTTTGTAACCGTACAAGCTCATGGTGCGGTGAGGGAAAATCAGTATCTACCATGCCAAAAATATTTTGACGGAAGTTTTAACTAGTCAAATACAAAAAAAGAGAGAGTTACACCTCCCCCATACTTGATGATGGAATGAAATGGACCAAATGCTGCTAATGATAGATGGGACGACATCCTCCTTCCATGGTTGAGGAAAAATAAAAGGTTCCATAGACCGTCAAACGATGAATGGATAAGGGAACAAAGTGTAAGCAGAAAGCATTAATATGGTTGGCATGGGAGATGTTCAGAGACCTTTACTATTCACTGTCGACTGGAAATTGCACTTCTCAAAAGAAATTTTGTCTCTGTTTTCAAAACCAAGAGATCTGGCACATGTTTAGTCTTTGCTTCCGACCACGGGTATTAAACCTTGCCATCAAAAAGCGATGGTTTGAGAGTCTCCCCTTCTTTCTTCAAAGCACCAACTATTGAGAGCATAATTGTCATTATTAGTGTAACATACATTGTCACAAAGTACCACATTGTCTTCTACATGATTGTGATATTGCTACTCTGAAAATCTTAGTTCTAATCTCCTTTAAAACTCCGGAGGAGTTTCTGCATTTTTGTTTTTCTTCACTCATGGAGGCTAGCGAGATACCACTCTAGTATGTTCAGGCTATGTGCATTGTGATCCTGTCTTGATTTTTGGCAGCATATTGTATATTTTTGGTTGTTTGTGATTGATCACTTGAAAGAAGGATTGCTTCGTGCATTGTCCTCATAGCATTCTTTTGATACTTTCTAAACTCTTTTCTTAGTACCAGCTTATATACATCTTATGAAGCAAAAGAGTTTGTCAAAGTTTTCTTTGTCGCGTCAAGTTCGTTGAACTGAATTTCTCGAGGACAAGCAATAGGCTAAGCTTGCGGGAGTTGATACGTCCCAAACATATCTACTTTTCCAAACACGTTTGCTATTGTTTTGCCCTCATTCTTGCATCATTTGAACTAAACTAATCCGGACTGACGCTGTTTTCATCAGAGCTGCCTGTATGGTTTTATTGTGTGCAGGAAAATGTATTTTTGGACATCTCAGAAAATTCCCAGAAAAATACAGAAAATCCACGCACCCGGAGGGACCCAGGACCAAAAGGCGGGCCAGAGGGGAGCCAGAGGGGCCCCAGGCGCCCAGCTGGCGCGGCCACCCCCCTGGCCGCGCCGGGTGGCCGCCTGGATGGGTCCCACCCCCTCTGGTGACCTACCTTGGTCCCTATTTATTCCGGTGATGCACAAACCCCGAAAACGAAGTCGCTTTTCCAGAACCCGTCGCGGAGCCGCCGCCACCCTCTGTTCTTCCTCGGGAGGGCTAATATGGAGGCCGATTTGGCCTCCGGAGAGGGGAGAACGTCGCCATCGTCATCACCATCACCAATCCATCCTCCGTCCATGACTTCTTTTCACAGGTGTGAGTAATTCCCTACTGTATGCAAAGGGGATGGTAGGGATTGGATGAGTTTGATCATGTAATAGTTCGTCAGATTGTTGGGGGCATGTTTCCTATCTTCTACCATGGTGTTTATTATCTTCGCTTCAACTTGTTGTTCTTAATGCTTGTCACTTTGGGCCCGAGTGCCATGTTCTCAGATCTGAAGCACTTATGTTTTCATGAGTATACTTATGTTTGAGATCCTATCTATGAGTTCCTTTTGTCCCCGTTCCGGTGTTCTTTGACAGGAAAACCTTAATCTCCATAAGTTTCTTTTGGCCCCGTTCGTAGCGGGATGGTAGGACAAAAGATGTTGTGCAAGTTCTTATTGCAAGCACGCACAACTACCTACGAGATACATGCCTAATGTTTGATATTTGCCTAGGTGATCATTGCTTTTCTGTGCGCCTTGCCCCGTGTTCGAATCTATTACATGTTCATTCTTATTCATGCAGCGCCCAACCATCCATCTCCCTAGCCTACAGTATTTTTAATCCTGCTGGTTACTACTAGTTTATTTCCGTTGTTCTACTTTTGACGATTATCACCGTTGCTACCACTATCATACCACAATTGCTATTAATACTTTTTTGCAAGAAAGAATATTTCAGGTGCGGTTGAATTGAGAACGCAATTGTCAAAGATTATAAATACTCTTTGGCTCCCCTTGTGTCGAATTAATAAATTGGGTTAACTTACCCGCAAGAACACTACAATCGATCCCCTACAGTTGAGGGTCATCAGCTCCTAGAAGATATCCTTTAAAACAACCTGGGCCAGCGGGGACATGGTTTCCTTGTTGGTCCACCCTTGGCCGGCGAGGGCCCGGCCCCATGTGAGGTGTCCCGGTAATCCAAACCCTCCTTAGACGGAAGAGGTCGATCCGAGAGCGCGACTGGATTTTGGATTGGATGTCGACTCCCCCGGGGCCACCCGGATTTGTTCGTTGTTAGCTAGAGGGACCTGTCGTTTCGGATCTCTCAGAACTAAATCATGAAATGATTGCCTATGATGGGTAGAAACTGAGAGAGATGGGCGTGCGTGTTGAGCCTTGTCGTAATGGGCAGTTGGTACACCCCTGCAGGGTTAAATCTTTTTGAGAAGCCGTGTCCATGGTTATGGACGACTTGAGATCTACTCCTTGGTCATAGACAATAACAACTGAGATAATCTTAATAACTTGATTAACGTGTGTGTGTGCCTTGACTGCTTCATCTTCGTCGGGATGAGAAGATGAGGACAAGGATAGGATAGGTGTTATGTTTGCGTAAGTAGCTGATAGCAAGACTTGTTTGAGGCGTTTCCTCATCGTCTGCTTGTTTCTCATCTTAATTTAAATAGATCGTTAGCCACCTTTTATATTTCTAGGGCGGTTGCAACCTCAACCACTACCCCCATCTTACCGTGAGAAGTTAGTTACAAGCTTGTTGATATAGCTCACCCCTTATTCTCTCTGTTATGCACGTTATGCAAACAATCTTTCACTACAGAGGATCTCGACGACCCTTCTTCTGGATGCCTTCGTGGAGACTCGACGACGACTAGTTAGACGGATCCAGGCGGAGAGCCTGGACCCGTGTGGTTACGGGAATGGTGTGTTTTACCTTTGCCACTAGGCATTTGATTGTAGTTTGTACTCAGACATGTATCTTCCGCTGATGTATTGTATTAAGGTAGTTGTATGCCGATTGTATGAGATGTTGTATCTAGTTGAATACCATAAGATATCAGAAACCTTTTGAGCACATCACAATCGCGAAGTCGACGAGAAAGAAGAAGCACTCCCATAAAAGGCAAGGCACCAACCAAAGACTCATCGAACCGGAGCCTCGCGACGAGACCTCAAGTTATCGTAGAAGCAACTTTACATTTCTAGGGCTATCCAACCATCGATCCAAATAAAGGGCTGTTTTTTCACAGCCCCTCATGTAAGAACACCAGGGAAGTGACGAGGGGGTGACCCCACGAATCCTCTACGAGAGGGTATCTGGTGTGTTTCATGGTTGGCGGCCCACCAGGGGCCCACTCGTGTGCACCGACATAATGGAATAAGACGTGAAGCCGAAGACTTGAGGCGCAAGACAAGGACTCCTACTTGTAGTCGACTAGGACTCTTGTAAACCCTACCTGGCTATCTATATAAAGCGAGGTAGGGGCACCTCTCTAGACAACTCAAGACACAAGCTCTCAAGCCCCACGCATAGGACTAGACAGATCTCTCTCCACCAAAGCCCTCACGGCACCTCTGTACATCATCATCAATACAAGATCAGACAAGCAGCATGTAGGGTTTCCCTTCGGGGGCCTGAAGCTGGGTAAATCGTGGCCCATGTGTCGCTTGTCACCTCCGAATCCTACCAACGCGCATGCCACGTTGCTGTCTTTACTCCTACACGAAACCTAGGGTCCATGACCATGGGATTTGCCGGGGTTGATCCCCGTCAATTGGTGCCGTCTGTGGGAAAGACACGCCCGTTGGAATCACGGATCGGCGGCTCATGCCTACATTGACAATCGACGATCCGTCGACTTCAGAAGGATCTATTCAAGTTGGGTTCATCGCAATCTCGGCTTCTTCAACAACTACATCAAGATCTACATCAAGCTCACGGAGAAAACAAGAAAATTTTCAAGCGCGCCACTCGAAGATCGACATCAACAAAAGCGCTCACGCGCAGCCTATAGGACAAAAAAACGTCTGTGCTGCGGGCACTGGCGACGGCGACTCGGAGCTCATCTCGATGATCCCTTCGGTGGAAAGATGCGAAATCCAATTTTCGAAAATCTGTGAAAGTTTCAGTACATTCCAACGGCTGGATCTCCGTCGGCGACCCGCGCACTGAAGCACTCTCGGAATCTGACGGAACTCCGCGTGACTTCAGGAAAAATATTCTTGCCATCAGCTCGGACATCAGCACAAAAAAATTCAGAAAATTCAGAAAATTCCAACGGTTAGATCTCCGTCAGAGGCTCTCGCACTGCAACGCGTTTTTGGATCTACGCAAGATCGCGAATTTCCAATCGCGAATTCGGGTTCAATGTTCACCCACAAGGTTTCTACTCCAACTCGACATGCCATGGATGACTCACCAATGTTTCTACATCGACTCGAGTCGCAACAACAACAACACACGACGAGCAATCGACAACTCTGCGACTACATCAACAATGCTTCACTATGAAGATCCAGATCGAAGAAGAAAAAAAACGCAGTCGAAACCGTCGCTGCAACAGATTGCAGAATCAGACTGCGCACGTCTACGTGAAGCACTCGAAGATCGATTGTCACGATCTAATCCAAACTGGAAATATCTCGTCCGCGGCTGCGGCGTCGACTCCATCCTCTACATCGGCTTCGGGCGCGACATCGACTCCATCCTCTACATCAACCACGGACGAATCACGATGCGCACTCGATGCTCGGGGGCTGACACTTTTTCGACATCAACAATGACATCAACTTCATCGGCTCTAGTGCGGATACACGCCGCGAAACTTCATCACGACGACTTCACTGCGCACCTCCGCCACCTCAACACTCGGGGGTTAGCGGACTCGGGGGATGAACGTCGCAGTCGCCGTCACATCGACTACGTTCTCGCCTCGTCGACTGCTCATCCTCGACTACTCGACTGTTATCTTCGACATCCTCCACCACGTCGATCCTACAGCTAAGTTTCTTTACACTCTTATATGCTATGATTCCAAAACATATATGCATTCGCGATCAGTCGCCAGAGACGACTACGCAATCGCACACAAACATCCGAGCTTTGGATCATGCTCAGTTTTATATGTTGTTTATTCGCGTTCGTCAAAATAGTGAAGCTGGGTACCAAAAGGCTGCTCTTGTCTCCGGATTCAACAAGTCTGGCATCGCGTCCCTGTTACCCGGCAGGAGTTTGCTGCTGGAGGGCCTACTCATGAAAAGACACGCATGAACTTTATATGATGCTACATTTTCCACTCGATAAAAGTGCAATGTCTACAAATCACGTACCTTACAATTGTTTTTCGCACAAGTACACCTTAATACAGTTACACCTTTTTTCTCCTTCTCGGCAGATGCTCGGGGGCTGGGCGCCCTCATGACGCAGCGACGTCAACCTCCTCATCCACGACTGATCCCTACAACAACTCACGCCTAAGACGCAAGATCCGAGTCGAGCACTTCCTCGGATAACAATTACTCGACGACGAAGAAGTCTTGAGTCTATGCTCGGCTGCAAGCTGTCAAACATAGACTCCGGGGCTACTCCCATCGGGAGCGCTGACGCGCACCCGACGAGCACTACTCGCGCAGCTGACAAGAACCACGGGGTTAGCTTAAAAACAACTTGAGCCTATGCGCGACTCTACGAGTCGCACATAGCCTCGGGGGCTACACCCATCGGGAGCGCTGATGCGCACCCGACGACCACTCGACGACCGCTCGACTGGGAAACTTCTGTCCACCCGACGATGAAACAAGAAAACGAACCGGACTGCAATTTCGATGCTTCATCCAAATACTCCCATTGGGAGCATACTCACGACATCTTCGACCGTTCATGAGCAAATGACCGACACGCACTACGGCGACTACTGCAGATTCGAGTCCCTGCGTGACTCTTCGAGTCCCCTAGGCACTCGGGGGCTACTGACGAGGGGGTGACCCCACGACTCCTCTACGAGAGGGTACCTGGTGCGTGTCATGGTTGGCGGCCCACCAGGGGCCCACTCGTGGACACCGACATAATGAAATAAGACGTGAAGCCGAAGACTTGAGGCGCAAGACAAGGACTCCTACTTGTAGTCGCTAGGGCTCTTGTAAACCCTACCTGGCTATCTATATAAAGCGAGGTAGGGGCACCTCTCTAGACAACTCAAGACACAATCTCTCAAGCCCCACGCATAGGACTAGACAGATCTCTCTCCACCAAATCCCTCACGGCACCTCTGTACATCATCATCAATACAAGATCAGACAAGCAGCATGTAGGGTTTCCCTTCGGGGGCCTGAAGCTGGGTAAATCGTGCCCCATGTGTCGCTTCTCACCTCTGAATCCTACCAACGTGCAAGCCACGTCGCTATCTTTCATCCTACACGAAACCTAGGGTCCCTGACCATGGGATTTGCCGGGGTTCATCCCCGCCAGGAAGGATTCTAAATATTTTCCCAAAAAGTATCTTACACCAAAATCATAATTGGCGCTCGGGGGCTCGCTCGCAGCAGCCACCCTCCGAGGCGTTATTTTCTTACTCGACTTCATATTTGGCACTCGGTGGCTCGCTCGCAGCAGCCACCCTCCAAGGCGTTATTCGCTTACGCGACTTCATACTTGGCACTCGCGGGCTCGTTGGCAGTAGCCACCCTCCGAGGCGTTATTCGCTTACGCGACATCATACTTGGCACTAGGGGGCTCACTCGTAGCAGCCACCCTCCGAGGCGTTATTCGCTTACGCGACTTCATATTTGGCACTCGGGGGCTCGCTCGCAGCAGCCACCCTCCGAGGCGTTATTCTCTTACGGGACTTTATATTTGGCACTCGGGGGCTCGCCTGCAGCAACTACCCTCCGAGGCGTTATTTAATTACGCGACTTCATATTTGGCACTCGGGGGCTCGCTCGCAACAGCCTCCCTCCGAGGCGTTCTTCGCTTACACGACTTCATATTTAACACTCGGGGGCTCGCTCACAGCAGCCACCCTCCGAGGTAAATGCTCCTACACAACTCCACACCCGACATTGGAAGACTACAACAACTTGTATCCACAAAACATACACTTCGCAAGGCAGAATTTACAAGGATCCTGAAATTCTATACCCCAGGTTCCGACTTCACTCTACAAAGGGAACCCAGAAGACGGTCATTCTCCTCGCACACCTTCTTCACAACCAGACTCGCAGGCTCATTAGCCACCGCGTAATCCTCGTCCATCGGCTCATCTCGACCACGAGGAGGACCTCCAGCCGCCAGCATGATATCTACTCCAGGTCAATGACTGTGAACAAAGGCGAAAGCACACCGATCTCTCGCGTGAATTTGATGATTCATAACCCGGCGAAGAGCCGCAAGTTGAGAGAACAACTGACATAGCTTCTCAAGACTGGACGGGACAGGATCTAAGGGATAAAACTCAGAAAAGATACCCCCAAGCACTTTGCAGTAGTACTCAAAAGCTCGTGGCACCCGACCAACCCGCAATCGTAGCACGACAAACAACATTGCTCGCGCTCTATCCCTCCAAAAGGGATTTTCAGCTTGCACGACCGGATCATCCAAACGTGACAACTCCGACTGGTCAACCTCCTCCTCCTCGTGGGATTGACCAGCCAACACTTTACAAGAAAACCAGAATCAGCAAGAAACGCAAGAAAGAAGCACTCGCGCAACCGAACAACACCAACAGGAAGACTCACCCTTCAGCTGATCACACAACTTCCCCATCCAAGAAGTGAGGCCATCCAAGAAAGCCTCAACTCGCTCACGTTTTGAGCGATGGATCGCAACGACACTCTTGAGATGACTAATCCCGCGCTCCGCGTCCTTAAGCCTCAAACAGATGGACTCGTAGGCCCCCTCATGATCGCCCTCCTTCAGCAATTTCCAAGCCCAAGAAACGCCCGGGGTGGCCTACCGCAAAAGAATAAAGAAGTAAAGCCAAAGAAAATGAAAGCACGACAGAAGAAGACAATACAGTTTAATCATCCCCCACAGATAAATAAAGTCTCCTACTCCGCACCCTAGGGCTTGCGGAAATCAGCCTCCACAACCAGTTGTAGTTGGCGAGAAAGACGACTGCCCCGCGCACTTTTCTCAGTCGTATAACTGGGTAGGAAATCCACCATGGCATCCTTAATGGGAACCCCATGCCCCAGAAGAACAACATAGGACGTCGCAAGTCCACTCACCACTGTCTCGCAGACCAAGCACTCCAACCGATCCCCATTCGGCCCGAATGTGGCAACCTGAAGATCAAGGCCCTCGGGATGATTTTACTCATCCTGATACATGTGTTCATGAAGAAGCTTCAGAAGGGTCGAAGCACGACCGCAGAATTCCTTCACGGCACCAGTAGCACTCGCCACGACATCCATAGCGCCACGAATAACGCTCGAGTTCCCAGTAGCAACCGCCGCTACTTCAACACTTACGACACCTGCACCACAGGGGAACAACAATGATCAGAAACTGCCATCAAAGAAGAAGCATCAGAGCAACCTCCTCACCTGCCAAAGCACTCGCCAGGTGATACGTCTCAAACGTATCGATAATTTCTGCTCGTTCCATGCATGTTTTGTGTGATATTTCTATGATCTAGATACACTTTCATACACTTTTGATCATATTTGGACTAACCTACTAACTCAGTGCACCCTAGTGCCAGTTCCTATTTTTTGCTTTTTTTCTATTCCAGGTTTCCCCCAAATTAAAAATTCTCCAAAAATTCGGAAAAAATCGGATAAAAAATTAGCGCAACGGAGCCCTCCAGAATCAAAAGTTTTTAGGGACACCAGTACCTCTGTGATATTCTGAAGAACGCTCTCCTTCACAGGAATCCTAGGAATGAAGGTGTTGACTTTGAAAGGAAGATAAACCCTGATGGCACTTGTTGGGAACCTGAGCAGTAACTAAAGACTGTATGGGTTTTAGCGAAGGATAAGACTATAGATATTGCTAACCTTTCAGGTTTCAACTGCAATATTGATAAGGAAATTGTTGATGAATCACTTGATTCTGACTACAAGCTTATCAAGAACCGGGAAGGAAAGGTTTCTGCCGAATACATTGGTACCCCTCAAAAGAATGGTTTCTACAATAGACAAAATTGGGTGCGCAAGTCACTCGTTGAGAAATTACCTGCTAACCATTCTATGCAAGGAAAGTCTTCGGTACCACCGAAACACTTCTATTCTCTAGAGGAGAGAATGATTCACTGGTTCCCGAATCAAAAATTTTCCTTAAAAGGAATACTATCGTACTGGTCGTTACACTTATCGACGCCGTGATAATAATGATAAGATTGCATATGCTCATTCATACCCTAACCATTCACAGAGGAATTACATTTATGGTGTACTTGATGGTCCCCCTATGCTATATAATCCTGTACGCTTCAATACTGTTGCTTCAACAAGTGATTCCACGTCTTCTCAGTCACCTGCTCATTTGTGGGTGGTTAAGAAGAACTAATTCTTCTGCATGTCTATGTCTTTGGTGGATCCGAATGGGTCATGGACAGTGGTTGCACTAATTATATGACCGGAGACAAGGAGTTGTTCACCGAAGAAAAATTATCTTCATCTTCTCAGAAATACATTACCTTCGGTGACAACAATCAGGGTAAAGTTTTATGTTTGGGTAAGGTTGCCATATCAAAGGATAAGCATATTGATAAAGTTATGCTTGTTCAATCTCTTGGATATAATCTAATGTCTATTTCAAAGCTATGTGATATGGGTATGCTTGTTCTGTTTTCTGCATCGCGCTGCGTTGTGTTTTCACAGGATGACAATACATTTTTCTTCGAGGGCTACTGTCAGAACCCTAATTTAGGTTTGTGCTTTTCTAAGCTAGCAATTTTGCATCATGAAAAAAATTTCAAACGGAAATGGAATTAGGGTAAAAGAAAAACCCTAAAAGAATTAAATAAAAAGGCCAGATAAAAAGTTTTTCCAAAAATCCTCCAAACATTTTTGAAAAGTCTTATAAATGGGTGTGATCATTTACAAAATGATTTGGAGTCAAACCCATGCCCTAGGATTTTTCAAAAATTGAAACAGGAGCTTGGAAAATCAATTTTTACCATATTTGAATTGGATTCAAATAATTTGAATTCCAAAAATCTCCAAAACTTGGAAGTGGCTATATAAAAGTCACCTAAGTTTTTATAAACTAGTTGGAGATATTTATAAAATGTTTTGTTATATAAACAAAACAGTACAAAGAAAAGAACAGAAAGAAAAATAAGAAAAAGAATAAAACCTACCTCTTACCTCTCGGCCCATCTGGACCATCTGCCCCAGAAGGCAGCCCAGCCCGCCAGGGGCAGGGTTGTCTTCAACCTTTGCCTCCTGGCAGAGGCGTGGCGCGCTTGACGCCGTGGCTCGCCACGTCCTGCTTGCTCGAGAGGCCCCCTCCTCTACACGTCGCCAAGAGAACACCCTGGGCGCCCTCTCTTATTTCCCTCTCTCTCCCGGTCGTTCCACCTGCAAATCTCGCCGTTCCCCTGCGAACCGAAGCTCACCGCCGGCCATCCCCTGCGAGAAGACGCGGCCACCGAGCTCCTCTGCCCTCGCCATGATGTCCAGGATGAAGCCCAGCCTCGACTTCGTCTAGCCACACCCCCATTCGAGCCAGGAGGGCAGTGAAGACGACTCCAGCCTCCCGAGGAGCTCCGGCCGCCGTGGTTCCCCCTGTTAAATTCGCCGCTTCCGGCGCCTCCCCGAGCTCCCCGACCACCCAGACCTGCTCCTGGTGAGCTCCTTCGTCCTCCCCTCCTTCCAGCGCTTTCTCCCACGGCTCGAATCGCCATCGCCGACGAGCTCAGCACCGGCCGGCGCGCACCGCTGCTAGCCACCGTGCTCCCGGCCCGCCTATGGCCTTCCCTTCCCCTCCAAGCGATGTGCGAGTGCAAGAAGATCCCCCTGGTACTTCTCCCGTTCATTTTAGCGCACTAGAACGCCATCCAGAGCGACTCCGGCGAGGTTCGAGTCGCCGGCGGCGACTCGCCGGCCAGGCTTGGGTTAGGTTAACCCTAAACCCCCTAACCCCCCTCTAATCCCTCACTGACAGTGGGCCCCTGGCCCCTAATCACCCTGTTAGTTTAAAACTAACCGGGTTTTAACTCAGAGGGGATGACAGGTAGGGCCCAGGCGTCAGGTTGACTGGTCAGCGCCCCCATGATGTCATCCTGATGTCATGCTTGCGCAATAATGTTTTTTTTTCTATTTAACAGAAATCCAGAAATTAGTTAAATCTTTGAAATTCAATAACTTTTAATCCATAACTCCAAATCAAATAATTTATATATGAAAAATCATCAGAAAAATTCAAGGATTCCAAATATCATACTTTCATAGATGAAAAACACATCTACGATGATGAACCAGTAGCATTTAGCTATTTGGGTTATTTGGAATAATTCAAATTGGATATTTAAATCATTTCAATTTAAATATTTGCAATGCCAACCTTATCACATGGACCTCAGAGGCATATCATACACATGACAACATGGTTTACAAAGATCAAACAATAGCAACATTTGGAGTTTGAATTTCCTTTTCAAATCAACTTCAATTAAAATGTGGCAAATTGAACCTAGGTCACATCAGTACCATGCCATGATTCATTTTTTGTTTGAGCATTGCAATGTATGATTTATATTTTGTTGTCTCGGTGTTTGCCTCTTCTCGATAGATCCATCACCGGACGTAGTTTCCGACTGCTCTGAAGAGTGACACCTCGTGATCGTCAGCAAGGCAAGCGCCCCCTCTTTGATCATGTCGATACAATCCCAGTTCCCTCTCATTCGCGCAAATGCATGTTTAGGATGTCACCATGATACGTTCTACCGCTAGTTGAACCTATTCCTTTGCATGACCTATCATTTTGTCACAGTAGTAAGCAAACCACAATCCTAGCAAATGTAGGAGTTGGTTGTTATCTTGTAGCCCCTGCAACTGTTACAGCTTATTGCATTGCTTAGAGTTGTTACCTGAGGCTACTTTGTTGTGAGTCGGGATGGTAGTGATCATGTGAATGATGGTGGTAACGTGTTGGTGAATCTACCCTAAACAAAGGTGAAAGATGAGAGGCTGTGTAGGAGTACACAGTGGGTTGTCTCGTTGAACACTGCCTTAGGCCCGAGTTCTTGTGTTGTTATCCAAGACTAAGAGTACGACCACACATTGGGCTCACTGACCCCTCTCGGCCTAGTACCTCACCCCGGACCAGTCTAGGAGTCGCAAGTAGTTCGCCCTTTAACGATCTCAAGCAGGTGGAACCAAGGTAAGTGGTTGGCGTAGGTTGTGAGCACGTTGAATCAAGTAATCATGATCGAGTTGAGCTTGATGGCGGTCACACAACGTTTGAGTCCGCATCGGAAAAATCGGCCGGATTTCGATTGTGTTCCAACTCAAATAGGCGACTCCCTAGGACTAGAGATGGTGCCGTGAGTGAAGTGTCGTGGCAGCATCCTCGCCGGTACTCACTTGAAGGGTCCATCCCTAGGCGGTAACAGATGAGGCGTGTGTGTAGCAGTACACCCCTGCAGGGTTAATGAACTATTCGAATAGCCTTGTCCGCGGTTATGGACTACTTGGAGACCTTTACTTGATCATAGACAACTTGAATGGTTACTCTTAAAACTTACCAAGATAAGTGGGAGTGCTATGGTGTGCTTCCTCGTGGGGAAGTCGGGGAAGTAACCATAGTGGTGTATTGGTTAGAGACTGTTACTTGGACTCGTGTACGCTCCTTACCTCTTTCTGGTATTCGTAGTACAGGACTAGCCAAGTCAAAGCTGGCACTTCTGCAAGTGAAACCCCACCTCCCTTTGCCTTGATACATGTGCATGAGTAGTATAGTTCCTATGTAAGTCTTGCTGAGTACGACTTTGTACTCATGTTTTCTTATTCTATGTTTTAGATGAGAACCCGGACCCCCGATGGAGTCACCTTCGTGAAGCTCGACGTTGACCTTGGTAGCATAGTCCGAGACAACAGTCTGGTCCCTCATGGAAGGGCATGTTTGTTGTACAAGGCTTCTCTAAGCCATTTGTTAAACTTGTCTGTACTCACACCTAATTTGCTTCCGTTGTATGATGTAATGATGATCACAGACATGTGATCTTTGTATGCTCTATGTGTAAGCCAATAAAGATACACTTTGTAGAGTTATGTGATGATACCTGCTGTTCATACTAGGCATGTGTGCTGCGTGCATGTTTATAACATGCATGTCTTAGTATGGGTTTTCGAGACCTTAGTTGTGATCTGGATGGCGGTCTTTTATACACCAAGTGGCCCTTAGATGTGCGCAGCTTGGGGCATCGCGATGCGATTGCTCGTGACTCTGTCACGTGCACACTTTGTTGTATGATCGAGCCCGCCCTAGACCCCGACTAAGTGATCGGGCTGGAGTAAGTCTATGTAAGAGTTAGGATTCAATCGATAACATGGTTGAGGCGATTTGTCTATGAATATGGGATTCACCACCCATAAGCATTTAGACTTGTGAGCGGACGATGAGGACCCATCTCAGTTGATCATCCGGCCTGGATGGGATGCCCCTCACGTTCGATGCTTTCCGAGAGTGATCTGTGCTTGGCCTTGTCTGCTTAGACAAGTGGGTACGGCTCTCGGCTCTCCATGTGATTGCATTATGACCGGAATTACATAAAATAACCCCGGGTCCCAACAGCTACCTAAAACAAGATTTATACATAGTTGATTTTTCTTCGGGTCCTGCCGTATCCACCTGCTTAATGGCAAAAGCTTCCTCTGGATGGTTATGGCATAGAAGACTTGGTCATGCAGGGTTGAGAAATCTTAAAACTCTAGTGAAGAAGAAGCATGTTATTTTCCTTAGCGAAGTAAAATTCGATAAGGATCGTCTCTACAGTGCCTATGAAGCTGGCAAGATTACAAAGAAACATCATTCAGCGAAGACTATCATGACTACTACTCGTCCTCTTCAATTGCTTCACATGGATCTTTTTGGTCCTCCAAATTATGCAAGCCTGGGAGGCAACAAGTATGGTCTAGTTATTGTTGATGATTTCTCTCGCTATACTTGGGGACAAGAGCAAATTTGTTAAAATCTTCAAGTCATCCGCTAAGAGAGCTCAAACCGAATACGAATTATCTCTCAAGCACATCCGAGGTGATAATGGAATTGAATTCAAAAATACTCATATTGAAAATTTTCTTGATGATTATGGTTTTACTCATGAGTTCTCAGCTGCTTATACACCTCAACAAAATGGTGTGGTTGAAAGGAAGAATAGAACTCTCATTGAGATGGCCAGAACTATGCTTGCTGAATACAAGACTCCTATTAGGTTCTGCGCCGAAGCAACTAACACTGCATGTCATATCATCAACAAGGTTTACCTTCACAAGTTCTTGAAGAAAACTACACATGAGCTTATCACTGGTAACAAGCCTAATGTTTCATAACTTAGGGTCTTTGGTGCTCCATGCTTTATTATAGATATGAATCATATTATACCCTAAGGCACATGAAGGTTTTCTCCTAGGTTATGGTTCAAATTCTCACACTTACAGAGTGTATAACTCCCACTTTGGAAAGGTTATGAAAGCTATAAATGTGAGGTTTGATGAAACTAATGGCTCTCAAAAGGAGCATTTGCCCCATGATCTAGATGAACCTCCTCTTGATGAAGTAATCAGGTCCATGGCTATTGGAGAGATTCGCCCTGTCGAAGCAAATCCTCGTCAAGAAAATCAAGATTATAATGATCCAATGTTCCCACACCTAGCCCGGTGATACGTCCCGAACGTATCTATTATTTCTGCTTGCTCCATGCAAGTTTTGGGTGATATTGCTATGCTTTTGATACACTTTCATACACCTTTGATCATATTTGGACTAACCTATTAAGTCACTGCACCACAGTGCTAGTTTCCGTTTTCTGCTGTTTTTGTATTTCTGGTTTCCCCATTACTTAAAGTGCCAGAAAAATTCCGGGAAAAATATATAAAAAATCAGCTTAACAGAAGCTTCCAGACGCCCGAAGGGGGGCCAGAGCGGCCCCACCTGGTTCCCAGGCGGCCAATGGGTGCGGCCTAGGGTGGAGCCGCCCCTGGAGGCCGCCTGGACTCCTAGTGGCCCCCTGGCTGCCCCCCTTGGCTCTTATTTATACTCCCATCGCGAAAACCCTGATTCCAGAACCCTTTTCTCCAGAAGCAATTCCGATCTCCGCCGCCATCGCCAGCAAGCTTCAGGGGAACATAATTCATGTGCAGGCACCCTGCTGGGACGGGGAAGCGCCCCCGAATTCATCTCCGTCGACGTTGCTGTTGGATATATGCTCTAGAGGAAAATAATATATGATTATTCCAATATATCTAAGCAAGTTCATAACCAGTTTCATACCGTGCTAGAACTGCATCAGTGAAACAATGATGCAGGTGTGGTATAGAAACCCCAGAGTTCCTAGTTAGCCTCTACATCGATAACTAGTTCATGGTCAACATGATGGTCGTGGTTTTGCGATCATGGACAATTAAGTCTCTTGACTATGAGGTCACCTCACTGGCTAAGTGACGTGATGAACATTACCTAAAGTAAGCATTACAGCATGATCAAATCTTGTGAAGGTTCAGTGTTGTAATTACAGAACGTGGTAGACCGTTCCTTTGACCGTGAGTACGTGCATAATCACTATCTTCCCGGATGCTTTGACTTACATCCCACCACCTGACTGAAATATGCGGGTCATAACGGTTGTATCTTAGGTATTCCGTGGAGATACGTTGAGGAGTATTGTTTACAAGAGCGGGATTTGTCAATCCATATAATGGATAGATACTCGGGGCCCACTCGGTGAGATTCCATCCATGAAGCTGCGCAGCGTGTGACTGGGTCACGGGGATGAATATCACGGGAACGAGTGAATGAGGATTAGTTCGGAACGAGATTGAACCAGACATAGGATGTCATTGATCGAATCTTGGAACAATCCAGTATCGCTGACAAAGGGAATGCTATACGGCGTAAGGTCCAATCGGTGTTGATATCCGGAATGCACAGGGGTCATTATGGGCATCCAGGTCCCGCTGATGATCATTGACTGTTGCCTCTGCTCGGTCATGACTAGAGTGTTCTCGGACCGTAGGGTAACACACTTAAGGGCTCGATGAAATCGGAGACCTTTTCGGAACCATCGGAGCAACCAGAGAATAAGAGAGACAATATCGGAGGAGTACCGTATTGAACCGAAACAAGTTCGGAGTGAGCTGGAAGTGTTTCCGGAGCACCGGGAGATGGAATAATATGTTTTAGTTATTAATTAATTGAATTAATAATTAAAATCATTTTATTTCTAGTTAATATGTGCTATGGGCCTTAGTGGAGAAAAAGGCCCATTAAGGAATTAAAGGGAAAAGAAAAAAGAAAAGAAAAAGGGGGGGGGAGGCGCCATGGGCCCTAGGGCCCATGAGGGGTGCGCCCCCTCTCCCCCCTTGGCCGGCCACCCCCCTAGCAAAGGGTTTAGTCCCACATTGCTAGGGGAGGTGGGTTGACTCCCTTCCCCAGCCTATATAAAGACAGGCAGGGTGCACATAATTAAAACACAGAAATTCGTGAGAAAATAAATATAACTCCGAATTGAGATCGGTTTTCGCCGGTCTCCTCCCCTCTCTGGTCTCTTCCACGGTGGGCTCCCTAGTGTGAGCCTGTAGTGGAATTGAGACCTCTCTGCTAGAATCGGAGGCCGTCGTGCTGCCGAAGCTCCGTCCGGAGGTCTGCTTCCGCCCCCTCCGCTGGATCGGAGAACGGAGGTCGTCATCGAGTCTCGTACATGTGCGAGTACTACGAGGTGCTGCACGTGTGGCACTACACCCATCCGGGTGCTCAACACAGCCAGGGGGCTGTGAAACTTGATCGGCTACATCAACCACGTTTGCGGGAACGTTTCCCGCGCAACGGACTACACCCCGAGGTATGTTATTTCCGCACTACTATCTGTTACGGTAATACGGCTAGCTAGATCTTGGGTTAAGGGAACGCTAGTTAGAAAAATTTGTGTTTTCTGCTGCGAACCCCAACAGTTGCTTCCTTCCTCCATGATGCGGGAGTATTTCCTCCTCGGGGCTTAGGTTTCTACAGTAGCTATGTGGTCAATTCTCTCTCCCAATATGTGATCTTCGTTGTGATCATAGGCTATGTTAATCTAGGGTGATCCCATGATATTTCCCCTTCATCTATGCATTGAATTGATGTACTCACTTCATCTTATCTAGTATAATCCCGAGACCATGGTGACAACGGTCTATTGTACATGGGTTAGAAGAATATTTTCATGAGTGATTTCCTCTTTTGTGTGTGAATTGAAGATTGAGAGTCTCTTGGTGCTTGTCTTTGACTATCCTTGAGATATGTTGTGGTGATTGTGGTACTCTCTTTGGATGGCCGCTGTGACATTCGGAAATCCGTAGATGAGAACTACGAACTCTAAGGTGTGCTTTTGTAGCCCTACACAATTCTCGCCCCCTCTTGACCACAAAGGAATGAGCTCCGAGTACGTCTACAATGCATGTTTTAGTGGAAATATCATGTGATTAGACTATGTTAATGTTGTTGGGAGTTTCCACTAGTGAAAGTGTGAAGCCTAGGCCTTGTTTCCACCATTGCAATACCATTTGCGCTCACGTTTACTACTTGTTTGCTTGCTGCACTTTTTATTACAGATTTATATTACTTTGTTTTGCCACAGCTATCACCCATATTTTACCATCTCTTCGCCGAACTAGTGCACCTATACAATTTGCCATTGTATTAGGTGTGGGGGACACAAGAGAGTTCTTGTATCTTAATTGAAGGGTTGATTGAGAGAGACAATCTTCAACCTCTACTTCACTGAGTTCAATAAACCTTAGGTCATCCACTTGAGGGAAATTGCTGCTATCCTACAAACCTCTGCGCTTGGAGGCCCAACATAGTCTACAAGAATAGAATCGTGCATAAACATCAACCCTGGGCGCTGGAGATCAACATCCTGAAGCTAATGATGGATAGGACGAAGAAGAACACATGAACGAAGAAAATGAAGAACCTGAAGGAAATGCTGCTCCCAACAGGAATGCAGATCCCAAAGGAAATGCATATCCTGAAGGAAATGCTGATTCCGAAGAAGAAGCCGAGCCACACGCAAATGAAAATGCACTGTCTCGAGTGCGAAGAAGAGTTGATGTTGATTCGATCCTCAAAGAAATTAGACAACCAGGTCCTCCCACCACTCGCTCTCATACTCGTTTGGCTAACTTCTATGGAAAATTTTCGTTTGTCTCCATGCTAGAACCATCAAAGTTTGATGAAGCCATGAAGGAACCAGACTGGTTAACTGCTATTCTCGAAGCACTCAACCAATTCGAGCGAAACAAAGTCTGGTTCTTAGTTGAAAGGCCTGATCCCACGAAGCACAATGTCATTGGTACAAAATGGATATTTCGCAACAAGCAAGATGAAGACGGTATTGTGGTAAGAAACAAAGCTAGACTGGTAGCACAAGGTTACACCCAAATCCAAGGTATCAATTTCGGCGAAACTTATGCTCCAGTTGCTCGTCTCGAATCAATTCGTGTCATGCTTGCTTTTGCCAATTTCAATGGTATTATGCTTTATCAAATGGATGTCAAGAGTGCTTTTCTTAACGTGAGATCGAAGAAGTGTATGCTATGCAGCCACCAGGTTTTGAAGACTCGAAGAATCCTGATATGGTGTACACATTACACAAAGATCTTTATGGGTTAAAACAAGCACCTCGTTCTTGGTATGACACCCTGAAGGATTTCCTTCTGAAGAAAGGCTTCAAACCAGGAACAACTTACCCAACTCTTTCACTCGTTCCTATAATGATCTGTTTGCTTGTCAAATATATGTAGATGACATCATCTTTGGATGTACTAATCTAGCGAAGAATTTTCCAAAATGATGTCAAAGAAATATGAGATGTCAATGATGGGTGAATTGAAGTTCATCCTCGGACTTCAGATTCGTCAACTGAAGAATGGCATCTTCATTTCTCAAGAAAAATATCTCAAAGATTGCCTGAAGAAGTTTGGCCTTACTGATTGCAAAACAATAAAGACTCCAATGCCTACCAATGGCTTCCTGGATGCTGATGAGAAAGGGAAACCCTTCGATCAGAAGAAATATCGGTCTATGATTGGATCTCTTTTATATCTTTGTGCATCTAGACCTGACATTATGCTTTTAGTATATATATGTGCTCATTTTCACGCGAATCCAAAGGAATCACATCATATTGTTGTAAAGCGAATTCTTCGGTATCTTGCTCACAGACCTACCTTTGGTTTGTGGTATCCCAAGGGTGCTCAGTGTGATCTTATTGTCTATCCTTATTCGGACTGGGCTGGTGATCGTGTTGATAGAAAATCCACTTTTGGCACTTGTCATTTTCTTGGAAGATCTCTGGTGTGTTGGGCTTCCAAGAAGCAAAACTGTGTATCAATGTCAACTGCTGAAGCTGAATACATTGTTGCTGGCTCATGCTGCACTTTGATTCTTTGGCTTAAGCAGACGCTGAAAGATTACGGAATTCATGTGAAGAAAATTCCTTTACTATGTGATAATGAGAGTGCTATCAAAATTTCTCATAATCTAGTGCAGCACTCTCGCACGAAGCATATTGACATTCACCATCATTTCCTTCGTGATCATGTTCAGCGTGAAGATATTGTGATTAGCCATGTCCGAACGGAATATCAACTGGCAGATATATTCACAAAACCATTGGATGAGAAAAGGTTCTGTGCGTTGCGCTGTGAGCTAAACATTTTAGACTCACGCAACATTCTGTAAGTCTGAAACTTTACTATTACGTACATATTCTATTTTAGAGTTTCACTTTGTTTTGCTTTGAGTTTGTCCCTTCTATATTTTTGATTTGTTTGATGTTTGTCCCTTAGGCTTATCACCATTATTTTCGTTGTTGATTTTCTTTGAGGTGATAAGTTTCGGACCCTATCTCCTCTATTCTGCTTCTTTCTCAATCTATCTATTCTATGATAGCCAAGCACATTTGAAACGACATGCATTATGCTTCGAACATCCTTGAGTTCCGAATAAAAATGCTGTCAATTTTATCAAAGTTTTTACTCTATGTCGAGTGTTCTGATTCGGTCGTTATACTCCTTAAATCACGGGCCGTTGACATTTTCTCGCAATCCTCCGCGAGATCTTAGCCACAGAATCCGGAGAGACAGCCGCTGGGAACCGTCCGATACGATCTGACAGATCCACCGGATCGTCCTATATAAGGCAACCCCACCCCCAGCAAATCCAATTCCTCTTCACTTCGTCTCTCTCGCGAATCCCTTGCTCCCGTGCGCGCCGTCGTGCTCATCTCTCTCCCGCTGTCGACCTCGCCGCTTCATTGCCGGAAGGCCGCCACCAAGAGACTTCGCCGCCGCCGAGAGCACCTTCCTCGCCGCTCCCGTCGTCGTTGATGTCCGCCGTCACCAAGCTAGGGTACGCTGGACTCGATTCGATCTCGTCCCCTCTCATGAACTGTTCTGCGAGAGTGGAATCGATTTCTTAGGTTTTTCTGTTGATATTTCCAGGGTTTCTCAGATCTTGTGGCTTCCCAATCTTGTGAGAAACTTGTTTGTAGCATCTAAGCTCTCACTCCGTTTAAGGTTAGTCTTGTGCGTTGATTTCTCGTATTTGTCTGTTCTTTGCTAGGTCACATTGCTCAAAGTGCTCTAGCTTATAACAGTCTAGATTGACGATTCATGCACACTAGCTTGAACATCTTGTCAAAATGTTTTGTCAAAACCCTTGCTAGTGCTTGATTATCCATATCTATTTTTCCCGATCCCCCATTTCTGTTCACATGATGTCTGAAGATCTGGAATTCGGTAATGAATCACCAGTGCTCGAGGAGAACGCACAAGAAATTGTGGAGCCAGAGGCTCCGAAGCGGAAACGGAAAGGAGGCCATACCAAAGAGCTTAACAACGCTCGCGACATACCTGAAGCAGTCATGATAAGGCTTGGTTTCGACGCACCTGATGAGAAACCACACATGACATGAAAATAACACTGGAACACATTCGCCGCTATTGGGCGCTTCGCTGGTACAAGTATAAGAGAATCCCTGAAGATAAATGGGCAATGCAGTTTGCCTTCAACCCCCCATATCAGTACACCATGCACACTGCACAAAAGTACAACGAAGAAAATTGTCACCTCTACTATCCGGTGCCACCAAAGATGACTCATCCCACTACTCTCAGAAACTCCGATGATTATCCTCAGGAACTGATTCGCCTACCTGCTTTGGCTGAAATACTTCGGAAGAAGAAGGAGAAGAAAGCAGCAAAGCTGCGCGAAGTTGAAGTCGTTGGCGAAGGCACAAGCACTATCAAGAAAAGAACCCGGAACCTGAGGAAGAAGGCTACATCTCCTCCCCATGCTTTCATAGATGAAGAGCACACCAATCTTGTAGAAGAAGCTCTTCGTGACTCCTCCCCAGCCCATGAAGGAGAAGATGATTCCTCCAGTCATGACAATGACGAGTCTGAAAAGGCTCCAACTCCTCCTCCCAAGGAAAGGCTTCGAGTTCCATTGAAGAAGAAGCCTGGTTCAAAACCGGCCAACAAAGGAATCCAAATTCGTGATCCCACTTACATGGTGATTGACACCACCCATTTGGTTGCTGAAAAACCACTTGTTACCAAGCCCCCAACCCAAGTTGCACAAATTGAACGACGGTCGAAGCTAAAAGACGACGCTTCGAAGCAGTCAAAAGATGTCGAGAAGCCTGTTGCCGCTCCCAAGCAAAAGGGGACGGTTGCGAAGCCAAACCCTTTTGTGGCACAAGTTGCCAAGAAGTCTTCTGAAGATGAGCTCAAGAAGAAGGATAGGGAAGAGACTGAGGAACGCCACATGTTGGCTAAAGAATCTACTGCCAAGCAAAGAGCAGCAAGAGATCAAAAGAACCTTGAAGCCGCAAACAAGGCCATAGCATAAGCTGACGCGAAGCGCCAGCTAGCCGAAGCTAAAAATAATGAAGAGAAAGCTGATGCTGAAGCTCAACAGCTTCAAGTTCCGAATCCCAAGAGGCAGGCAACTCTTGAAACGATTGCCACTAATACTGTTGAAAAGCGAGCCCGAGAGGCACAGAAACAACCTATTGTGTAACACGTCCAGAGGAAATTTGCAGAAGCACTGAAAGTTCCAGATCACATGGACCGACACAGTGGCCAGCAGTTTCCAGACCCAAGGGAAGGTGAACTATGGGATGCTTTGGGCATCACCGAAGCTCTTTGCAAGAAGAGGGAAGGTGATGAAGAATACTTAGTGCCAAGCACTTTGTACATTCCCCCAACCATCAAAGAAATAATAGTCAATCTGCTGTCCAAGCTGACAGAGCTTTACACCCAGAGCAAAGAAGAAACTACCAAGATTCAAAAGTTCCAGAAGAAGGCTGAGACTGAAGAAGATGAGGATCTCAAAGCTTCAGTTCTATCTCTCCTTCAACAATTTACTGATAAGCACACTGCAACTTTGGAGGAAGTGGAAAGTCAGAAAGGCAAGATCAGGAAAGCCGTTGACGATCTCTGCCAAAGCCACAAAATGTCCATCATGGCTGCTGAATCTGGGAAGCGCAAGGCCGCTGAAGAACTTCTTGCGAATCAAGAACAAGAGAAGAAGAGGCCCCGAATCATCTCCCTTGGAAATGTTGTAGAAAGGGACAACGAAGTTGAATCACCTACTCCAGAAATTCAGGAACAACCTTCCAAGTCCACCTCCAAGCGTGCCCCACACAAAACCAAAACCCCAGCTCCCACCAAAACACCCACTCCCGCTCGCATCGCCACACCACCAGCTCCAGCAGCTCCAACTCCACCACCAAGACAACCCACTCGACCACCGGCTCCAATCCCTTTGCCTCCACCCGTCAACGAAGAAGAATGGCCACCCCGCAATCCCACTCCACCTCAAGCCACAACTCTGCCCCTAGCATCACCCCAACATCAAGCTACTCCCGAAGCAGATGCTCCCCATGCCACACCCCCTGCTGCCGCACGTCAACCATCCCATTCCTTCTCGCCTGCTAGATCTGCTTCCGAATCACATGCTGCAAACCCAAATTCCACACCTGCAGCAGAAGAAGAAGTTGAGATTCTAAATCCCTCGCAGGAATTGGTTCTTGCCAAGGAAAAGGAGTCAGGGCCCTCGCAAGTGATTCCCTCACCTCCCAATCCTATGCTAATTTCTTCCCGGCGAAGCCAACCTGCCCAAGACACCCAACTGGACTCCAACTACCCCAGGGAAACATTTCCTATATTTTTGGGTGCAAGTATCTCAACAAGACATGGTCCAGAGTTTGACCTTGAGCGTCATCGAAGCAAACTGCGTTTCTTTGGAGAAATTCCATATGCTTCGGATCGCACTGCAGATGATTTGCGTTTTTTGACTGCAGAGCAACAAGTGTTCTACACGAAGGTTTTCTATCAGAAGGATGCATTATTTCACCATCGCTATCTTGATCTGCGAAGCTTAGCCACCGCTCATTGCTTCCGAGAATATTTATGAAACAATCAACTCCCAGAACCTTGTGCGTATGTTTGCACTGAAGGATACATTCAAATCTGAACTGATCAATCAATTTTATGCTACCCTTTATGTATCAGGCGAATCAAATGATACCAGCACTTGGACACTGGAATGGATGATTCAAGGGAAAGTGGTTCTCATGTCCTTGCACGAGTTCATGGAAATAATTAATATTCCTTGTCACACTAGTACTCGACCCAAGATTCATCTGCTTTCGGATATGACAGATGCAGAGTTTTCTTCCCTTCTAGATCCAGAAGTCACTGCGGATTTCGTTCCTGAAAATATTCCACCGAAGCACTTGGTGTTTATCTCCAAGACATGGTTTTACATTCTGTCCAATTCTCTGTTGCCACTCAGTACTGCTTCGGAAGAATCCAACATATAACCGCAAGTGATACATGCCATTCTGAAGCTCTCCCATGGAATGGTCTTTGACTTTGAAGATTGCTTTCTCCGCACCATGGTTCAAGCAGCTGAATTGCCTTTTACTTACAAACCATATTCTCCTGGCTTCAAGCAGTTTGCAACTATGGCCGAGATGAAAACTTCGTAGACATACATCACCCAATGCTTTATGTTCGCCAGTGCGTGACACTATGAACATGCTTCGCCAGCCAAATAATCCAATGATTACCTATGTGGGCGTCAAGCAAGAAGACAATGAGCGCAATCTCCAGAAGCACTTACAGAAGGATTAACATCACTTTGAAGTTTCCCTTCGCTCGCAACAAATACTTGAGAATTACATTGAAGCCAATCAGCGCTAGATGCAATTTCTCTCAGATGAACTCAATCGCGTGGGAAATATTGTGCTGAACAATAATCAATACCTTCGAGTACTGAAGCGTCACTCTTGGAAAGGGCTGCGGAAGTTTAACTCTGTTAAGGATCTGCGCAAACATCGCATATACGAAGAATACCCCTCATTTGCAGCAAAACTTTTCAAGGAATGGCAGAGTCGACCGCCCGAATCCCAAGCTTCCACCACTGAACAAGCTTGAAGAAGTCCTATTTATCAACGAGCCAGAGCCCATAAGGCCCGACACTGTCTCAGCAGATGATTTGATCACCTCTGATGATGATGATGATCTCAATGACAGTGATCTGGACCTTCTTGCTCCTGCCAACGCCGAAGCCTATGACTCGCCGGAATCCGAAGAAGAATCTTCTGGTGACCAATCCTCGTCAAGCGCTTCGTCTGCATCAGGCTCCGCTCAGAAGACTCCCCAAGATGCTGCCAATGCGTAGGAAATCCTCTTGCTCTTCGCCACCTTTTGTCCAATCATTGACAAAAAGGGGGAGAATGATGCATCGATGAGTTTAGTTTACCACGGGGATAGGGTTTTTGCTTCGTTTCGTTTCTATTGCATTTAAGTTACAACAAACATTCCATTTGCTTCGATTGGGTTGTAACTAAACTTAGTTTCGCTACAATGTCGTTTTAATAACCCTTGCTGGCAAGATTTTGCTTCGTATCAGATTTCTTGCAGAAGATTATTATTCCTAAGTTCACATGTTATTTGAGAGGTTTTCCTACCATTGGAATTTTATCTGGAAATGTAAATCCTTCTCGCTAAGATGTTTATTACTCTCCACCGAAGAAAATTGTCTATGCATCTACTTCGATTCAAATTATCTTTGATGCTAACATTTAAGGGGAGTAAAACCTACACATCTTAGAGTTTGCCTCCATCACTACTCAAAAACATCAATACTCTTATCGATGCCTGTTTTTTCAATAATAGTCCAAAAAGGGGGATCTTGTAAGAGCAAAGTTTTGCCCCCATGTGTTTTGGATATTGTTGGACAAGACAGTAGAGGAACTAACAATGTTTGCGAGTGTAAACATGTGTATAGGTTCCTGAAGCATAAGCAATGAGGTAGATCTTCAAGGAAGATAATCGTGAAGTCGAAGCATTAGTCCTTGGAGAGAAGCTTTATCTCGTTGGTGATGCCTAAAAATGTATGGCTTCCGGAAGCATAACTCACTGAAGGAAATGAAGAAGACGGTGTAAGACTTAGTAGGTTTTGTGTAGTTCTTTTTCTGCTTCTTTGAGTCAGAGGAAAAACCGTACTATCAAGAGGGGTTTAGTTTGCGGACACCGAAGTTATTGTGTAAAGGCTCAGATCGAAACTAAACCAAGTGAGAAGCCAGAGATAAGAAATCTCATGTGCACTAAGTTATGTTTTGGTAGCAAAGACTTCGTACTTTGGCTTTCGAAGCAGAACTCAGTCCGTTAGTCAGCTTTGCTTGTCCCGCAAGTAAGTTTGCGCATTGATGAGAAATCCGAACGTTGTGGACACGCGTCAAGCCGTCACTTCAGGTCAAATCAGTCATTTCACACCTTGGGATCGCCACCTATAAATACGCCGCCCCCGCCTCCATTTGCGGTTGGCTGCTCGGTGAATATTCCCAAGAGAGACTGCAGAGAGAAACCCAAGAAAAGTTCTGAAGAAAAACCAGAAGCCAAACCACCGAATCCAAAGTCCTATTGATCTGATCTGATTCACAATGACTTAGGTGGAAGTTTTCTAGCCTTGTTATCTTGGAGGACTGCAAGCCTCCTAGACGGTTAGAGAGTCGATTTCAGAGTACGAAGAGTAATTGTCGCCTCGAAGCTCAAGTCTGTCAAAGGTTTTGGAGATTTCCTCAATAATCTACCCCGAGTCAAAACTGGCCAAGCTCAAGGACATTGGTGCACTGGAGAAAAGGACGAGAGAATTTTACTCCAGGTGTTCAATCACCAGTCCCTGCAAACAGATGTAGCACTTTGCAGAGTGTGATCAAATGGTCGAACAACCATCACTGCATCCAGGCTCGTTTTACTTTCCTGCACTTAAATTCTGCACCCTAACTTTTCATGTTGTGCTTCGTTATGTTTTGATTCTATGTCTTTTGCTTCACTAAATAGTTGTGCCTCTCTATTTCTGTTCTACTTCTAGTTTGTTGTTCTTCCTTTCGGTTGCCTTTTGCTTCACTTCAAAGATTTAACAGAAATTTTTGAAGTGATCATTCACCCCCTCCCACTCTGATCACATCCTTGGTCTTTCAAGAACATATGCTAGGAGCGACCCAACAAACACACATATGAATTTAAAATGGTAAATCAGCTTGGGCCACCACTAGAAATGTTTGGAGCTAGGTAGGTAAGAAAAGGGGAGCCCATAAAATCCCACATGCGGTTAGGCACGCTCAGTCTTAGAACCAATACCCGGAACTCGGATCCTAGGTGACTCAAATGGAACAAAGCATCAAGGAGGGATATCCTAGACCTTCCATCCTTTGTCGAATATAGTCAAAATTATAATAATCATATCATCCTAAGCATGCATACTAAGCAGGGGCTAAGCAAGGAGCAATAGTAACATAGCAACACATGGTTTGCTGGGAGGGGACATGGCTGTATCAGTTTAAGACAGGTTGTAAACATGTGATAGGATCAAACATCGAACCTAACCTAAACTAGGATGCAAAACGATGGTTATAATAGAATGGATCATAAGTAATGTATAGTCCTTTCCTGTTGATAATTCTGGTTCCAAAGGTGTAGTCGATCGCAAGCTCGCATCTTCTCCAAGGGTTACCGCGGGAGCACACAAGAAGGAAACACTGGAAAGACAATCGACGAGCAAGCATCTATTACTACGTAGCAATCACCAACAAGCAATATCAAGAAGGCAACATGATACAATGCACTACTGCATCGCACCTACCGTTGAGAGCGGTTACTAACAGGTTAAGTGAAGTACTCGTCACACACGATGATACGGCACATTTAGAATGGTTCAAGTTTTTTATCTACACAACATGAGCAAAGGTTGTTAACATGGCATCACACACAAGCATGGCATATCACAAATCATGGCAAGAGGTGAAGCATAAATTAAACTATCTATACTAGTCAATTTAAGTGAGGTAAAATCCTAAACATGGCATATCACTAAGTACCCCATGACACTTATTGCATTTATTATTGTTCTTCCATAATTATATTTTATTATTTTATTAGCAAGCAATAGAAGCATAATCATAATCTACATGCAATTCTAGTCAAGTTACCTATAAAGAACATTTTTATCGGAGAAACGGTTAAAAAATATGACATATTACATTTTACAGTGGCAAGGCATGTAAATAGCAGTTAAGCAACATGTAGACAAGTGCAAACATGGAAAAGGATCATATTTTATTAATCTATGCATAAAATGGAGCAACTTTCATGTAGAAAGCGTCTCCATCCGAGCAACGGTTAAAAAGGTATAGCTATCGCCAAACGGTAACACAATCTGTAATTTAATCTGCCCAGGAAAAAATAAATAGTGCAATGGGCCGAATATAGTTGTACTAGGCCTTAATAGAAGGTGCGGGATACCACCATATGGGGCCTAGCACGATGAATAGCAGGTGGACCGAGCCCAGCAGACAGCAGAAAAAAAGGGAAGAGTGGTGGGCGTTCTCACCATGGGCCGAGGCCCAAACGGAGGGGCGACGGATAGCACGTCAGCGCTCGGGGTGGAGGAGTAGAAACCGCAGACTAGGGGCGGGAGGGGGCGCGATGTTGCTGGGCCGAGGCGGGGCGAGGCTGGGCCGTTGGAGGAGTGACGGCCCAGCTGGCTCACCCGAGCGGACGACGGCCGGCAACGCCGGCCACCTCGTTGGAGGAGCATAGGAGGAATCCTGCCCGTTGGGGAGGCCGTGAACGGCACGGATCCGAGGTGCGCTGGCCGAATCTGAAGTCTAGGGTGGTCGATGACGAGGTCCGAGGGGTTGCGCGAGATCTCTGGTGGCTTTATGGGAGGCGGTGGCGCTTCCGTCACGTGCAAAGAGAGATAGAGGCGAGGTGAGAAGAGGAGAGACAGGGAGGAGAGGAAGGAGAGGGAAGGGAGGCGCTGGGAGACCTCGGCACGGATGGCAGCGCACCGGCGACGGTCGGGCGCGGCGGCTCGTCGGGGAGGAAGGCGACTCGGCGTGGAGGAGCCTCCACGGAAGGAGCTCGGGCTCGCGAGGCTGAGCGCTGGGATCTTGTGATGTGGCGCCACAGGAGCCCTTCGATCCAAATCTGACGGCTGAGAACGCAGGTGGGATTTCTCCAGATCTGAGGGAAGGTGGGGATTTTGTGTGCACAAATTTTGATGCAGGGTGGTGCCTGGGTTAGGGAAAACCCTAATCTGGTTTAGGTTTTGATACGTTCCACACGTATCTATAATTTCTGCTTGCTCCATGCATGTTTTGTGTGATATTGCTATGTTCTAGATACAATTTCATACACTTTTGATCATATTTGGACTAACCTATTAACTCAGTGCACCCTAGTGCCAGTTCCTTTTTTCAGCTGTCTTTTTATTTCTGGTTTCCCCCGTATTAAAAATGATCCAAAAATTCCAAAAAATCCAATAAAAATCAGCGTACGGGAACCTTCCAAAGTCTCGAAGGGGGGCCGGAGGGGACCCACCAGGCCCCCAAGCGTCCTGCCGGCGTGCCCTAGGGTGGGGCCGCGCCAGGGGGCCGCCTGGAGCCCTGGTGGCCCCCTGGCGGCCCCCTTCGCCTATATTTACCTCTCGACCCGAAACTCCCGAAGACAGAACCCTTTTTCGCGATCTCGCCTCTGTTCCACCGCCGCCACGCTTCAAAGATCGGGAGCGCCAATAGACCTCTTCCCGGCACCCTGCTGGAGGGAGTATTGACCTCCGCGAGGTTCTCCACCACCATGGGTGCTTCCCGGATGATCAGTAGCTATGTGATGTTCTACTCCCCTCTTTGTTCTTCATGGATTGGACCTTGTGAGCTGCCCTACATGATCAAGGAACCTATGTAATTCTTTCAATTTTTTCTATGCTGAGTTTGCTGGGATCTGATGGATTATGAGACAATGTTCAGATTGCGATTGAGTAATATATTTGGTTCTTAACTTTTATTTTTTTGTTCTTGAGTAATTCTTGGATGTTCTCCGTTGTTTTTTATTGCTTTGGCCAAGTAGTAGGTAGTGACTCCAAGAGGGAGTGTTATGCTTAATTGTGGGTTCATTCCCCCTGATGAATAGCTTGAGTGACAGAAACATGAGTCTAGGGGATGTGATGTTGCCACAAGGGGGAAAACGGTGCTTGTAACCGTGGGTGAATGGATTGTTTACTTTATGCAAAGTTCTTTTAATGCAGTTGTCTGTTTCTTTGGGTGGGGCTGGCAACCTAATACCAGCGAAATGTTCTAGATAGATATCTCAAGGTGGATGATTAGTACTAGATGCAGATTGATTTCGGTCTACTTATCTTGGCGTACCGCCCATGATTTTGAGCCTCTTCCTTTCTTTGTAGCATAGTTAGCATTGGTTTGCGCCCGTAATCCTGTCAATTGCCCAGCTGTGATTTGTTTACCTCGCATAGCAGTTTTATCGTCTTTTGGGAGAGAGACATCACTAGTGAACATCATGGGACCCCGTCCATATTTCCATCACTGTTTACACCCTCAATTTACTTCTTTCTTTTACTTTCCAATCGCAATTATCACTACCATTATCTGTTGCGTTTGCTCCTTTGTAAACAACAAGGCCGGAGAGATTGACAACCTCTCTGAACTTCGTTGGGTGAAAATTTACTTGTTGTGTGTGCAGGTCCAGGTGAAGTAATCAACCTCGGCGCCATTGCTCACTTTAACACCTACTTGTCGCTTTCGGAGTCCTACGGGAGAAAAACCCTAACCTCTACGTTAGGGGAAATTTGCTGCTATCCTACATCTCACCTTCCACTTGGGGTAACCAACGAAGGGTGAGAAGCCATTATCATCTCTCGCGCATCAAGAAATTTTTTGGCACCGTTGTCGGGGACTCCAATATTCAATATAGGGGATTTGCACACTATCTTTTACCTTTTCTTTTTAGTCTTGTTAGTTTACCTTTTAGTTCTTTCTTTAGTTTCCATTATAAAAAATCACACAAAAAATGTTGTTCGCACATGCTACTACTATGGTGTGACACCCCCAAAATCAGACCGTGTACAGTAATCATACACGCAAGGTACACGATCGAGATCAGGGACTCACGATGAGATTTCACAACACAACTCTACAAATAAAATAATACAAGCTGTTTAATACAAGCCAGGGGGCCACGAGGGCTCGAATACAACAGCTCGAGAGCAAAAGGTCAGCGGAAGCAATAGTATCTGAGTACAGACACAAGGATACAAGGTTGCCTTAAGAAGGCTAGCACAAAAACAACACGATCAAAAAGGCGAGGCCTCCTGCCTGGGAGCCTCCGAAACTACTCCTGGTCCTGGTCAGCGGGGGTCTCAACGTAGTAGTATCCGCCTCCGGGGTACTCCTACTCCTGGGCTCCAACGTCGACTGCAGCGGCCGATCAGGCAAAACAGTAAAGGAAATAAAGCAGGTGAGTATCTAGTATACCCGCGAGTCTTACATCCGCTACTAAGCATTATGCATTGTATCAACGGAAAGAAGAGGTTGTATATAGTGGACTGCAAGATAGAATCAGAATAAGGATAAGAAGCTAGGCCTATCGAAGACTAGCATCTTCCGACGATGTCCTGCAGCATGAGGTAAGAATCAACCAACAGTTCATATAAAGCATAAAGTAACAACGAAGCAGAAGTTGCTGCAACATTGTATAATATAAGTTGTAATGATTAACAATAATAATAATGCCTCCGAGTTCCCTTCCTCGACTCCCTGCGAGGAAGAAGACCCGGAACCATACAGTTTAATAGTAATAGTTTCTAGTGGTAAGATCCAGCTTCAGCATAAAGCGTCCTGTTACCGTGAACACGGCTATTCGAATAGATTAATCTTCCCTGCAGGGGTGCACTGGCGTGACTCTACGACGCTCGGATCTCCAGGGTGGCGGGAACCTTGTCAGGGAACGCTCCACCAAAGCTATCCGACACAAAGTAGCCCATACTTCGGCAATCAACAGAGAGGTCATCCGCCAGACTATATCCTATGTACGCCGGGCTTTGGACCCTAACCCGAACGTACTCCTGCACGGTGCGTGACTGGCCGGTGAAGCAAAATCAAAGCAAATACAAATACACCGCTCGAGCAAGAGAAGACAACACCACTTCCCGGCAATCATCCCGCGGTACTGCTGACGTCTGAAGACCCTCGAACGAGACTACGATGCAGGGGAGCCCACACTCCTCATCCCACGTGTAGGTAGTGCGTACAAGCCAAAAGGCTACTCAAGACATCCGCCGAACCATTTAGCATTTTAATTAACCTGTGTGACAACCGTTATCGTTGCCTCGACTTAACTGACCCGCGGACAACGACAGCAGCCAGGACCACCAGTACATCGGTGCCTGCCCCGTCGTCCCACCAAGTCACTGCGGTTACCTACAAGGTGAACCATATCCTTACCTTGTCTCACGTGTGCTCTTGGTAGAGCTCGACTTTCGTGGTTTGGTAACTCTCCCGAGATACGAGCAGGGGCCAAGCACGCCAGTAACGTCGGTCGTACCCTCCCTGTCGTTCCCGACGATATACCGCTCGCGGGCACCGTTGGGTCACCCGACTTCTTACCTTTAAGGACAACCGCGGCCCAGGACCCTATGGCGGCAAGACAAAGTCAGCCTCGAGTGGAGTACAAGGATTACTCCTGGATAGCTCACACTTGAGGTGACTAGGCATAACCTAGATAGGGGCCTTTGGCGGTGTCTGCTTAGTACCGTACCTGTGCAGTTGTATATATTGTATCCGTGTTCACTCCCCTGAGTGATCACGTCCCGCTATCTAGACCTAGCTAACAATGCGCAGGGCTCACTGCTGAATATATGCATAATTATAATAGGCAGCATAGGATAAAGGAAGGTACATCAAGGGGCGACAAAAACATGCTATGCAATCGAATAGGATTTTAATCGTAGCAGCAGCAGTAACAAAGCCTAGTGCAAGAAAGTACGGAAAGATAGGCGATATCTGGGGAAGAGAATGGCTCTGCTTGCCTGCAAGCTCGACGGTAGGGGTAGGGTCGTCGATGAAGTAGTCGTACTCAGCAGCGGTGTAGTCGACGGCAGCAACGGGGTCTACCGGAGATTAAGGGGGGGGGGAGAAACAGTAAATAAGCAAGCATATACAAACAGATGCATAACAAGACAGATGCAATGCTACGGTGTTCTAACGCAGTGCAGTGCACGTTGCTCGGAGAGGGAATTCATCCGGGGATGAACTGCCAGCTCCGGGTGATTATCGGACAGGGTGTCCGGAGGGGGAGACATCATGCCGGAGGTGTCGTGGACATCCGACACATGTGTGGGTGGGGTATCCGGGTTAGTTGATCTATCCCGAACAACTTTCGTCTTTGAAATAAATTCATACGGGTACTTTAGCAGTACCGGACAATTTATCCGACATACCACCCAGAGGGGGGGAATGTCGATGTTCGTTGTGTTAGAGGGGTGTGGTTGGTATACGGATAGCGTACCCGTATCCGTTATATTTTTCTGATCAACTTTGATGTATAAAATATTTTCATCTGAGCTACGGTTTAAAAGATACTGAATTTCAAAGATTAAATCAATTTAAAAGAATTTCGGGATTTCCTTTTATTATTAAATTCAGCATTATCCACAAGTAGTTGACTGGTCAAACCTGACAGAGGGGACCCACCTGTAAGGTTGACTTGTCAACTGACCAGTGGGTCCCACATGTCAGCCATCCATTTTTTTATATAACATTTTATTAATTCATTACAAGTAGGGGCCAGGTGTCATAGTCACAGTATTAATCAATTGATTTATTTATCCAATTAACAGAGGGGTCCACATGTCATAGGGATATTTGTAATTAAGCATTCCAACAAAACCAGGGGTTATTTTAAAAGGCAGGCCCACCTTTCATAGGTACATGACTTAACATAATTTATTTAAACCATTTTGTTAATTACAATGGTTGGGAGGCCCACATGTCGTATACACCGGGGTTAAAATCAATTAACTCGTTTTAATTAGTGGTTGTCTCCACATGTATGTCACAGGGGTTTAACTAACAGTCATTTAGTTTAATCCACTGGCCTTGGGCCCACATGTCATTCACCCAAGTTAATAAAAGTGGGAGGGGGGTTATCTGCTAATGGTTTAATTAACGGGGGGTTAGCCACCCCGCGAGTGCACGCCGGCGAGCCCGCGATGACGACGACCGTGCAGTCGTTCCCAGCGACCAAACCGAGCAGGGGGAGGGGAAGATGGGTGGCGGCTCACAGTGAGGTGGGGGGGGGGGGACTCAGGGGAGCCATGGCGTCAGCCGAAGCATTGTACGAGGAGGCGCATCACGGTGTTCGTGGCACCAGGGGGCGGTCGAGGCTGGAGCCAGTAGGGGCGGCTTGATGGCGGCCAGTGGGGCGGCGGCTTGGAGGTGTGGCCACACAGGTGAGCGCAAACGAGGGCGTTAGGAGTCGACCGGGGCCATGGCGGTCACCACAGCTGCGCCGAGCGCCGACGAGCCATGGAGGCCAGGCTTCTTCCGTGCCCGTGGGAGGAGGGAGTCGGCGGCCATGGGAGGCGCGGCGGCTCCAGAGGGAGGCGTGGACGAGCACCGGGATGCCCCGGAGCAAGGGCGGCAGACATGGCGGTGCCTTGAACTAGGGCCACCGCGGCCAAGGGCGGCCGTTGCCGCACGGGGAGGAGGCAGTCGCCGTTTCCTTGCAGTGGAGGAGGTGCACCGCCGTGTTGGGGTAGGGACGGCGCGCAGTGTTGCGGCGGCCGGGGTGGGAGAGGAGAGACGAGATCGGATCGGGGGGAATGGAGTCGGGAGAGAGAGAGAGTCCGAGCGAGAGAGAGAGAGGAGTGGATAAGGGCGGCTCGGGGGGGGGTTGAGCTGGGCTGACGTGGGCCTTGCCCTAGGCAAGTTTTAGGAGTTTCACAATTTTTTATTTTTGTTTTGTATTGCTTTTCTGTTTAATTTTATTTTGTAGCAATTGTATTTTACAAAAATGTACAACCAGCATCAATATTCATGATGCACCACATAGTGATGCCATAAAAAGTTTGGCACATGAATAAAATCATTTGGGGTGCCATTTGAAAAAGCAATGAGCAAATGGGGCTGTTTTTAACACTGTTTGAATTGTTTTAAATATTTAAATGCCATAATAATTATCTACTACCATGGCATCTTGGTCTACTGATTTTTGTGCATTTTATAAAATTGTTGGCACAATGTTTGGAACAACTTTATTTTCCCACATTGTTTTGAATCTCCAAAAGAGTTTGGATTTGAACCAGACTTGATCAAGGGTGATTATACCTTGCTTAAACATCATGACATGGCAATTATCAAGGTGATTACTGTAGCGCGACACCCGGGGTGTTACAAATCTGCACCACTACAAAGAATTCTCGTCCCGAGAATTAACAGTAGTGAAAGGGGTAAGCTTTCGGTTTCATATTCTAACGATTCTTCTAGTTTTGGTTGTCCTTCTCGAAGAAGTTAATCCTTCACGTTGAGGTCTTCATATCTTTGCATCAGTGCACCTCGACAGGTTGTCATCCTTCTATCGGGGTTGCATCGTACCTACGAATAGGTTAGGGGGAACACTTGAGGGGGGTCGAATCGGTACAAGGTCAATCAATCGAGATGGTCCAAGGGGATGGGGTACAAAGTATCTCACGAGTTAAACCCAGGGAGATACATCGAGAAAAACAAAAGAAGGCATGAGAAGTTTTCAAGCGGATATGCAAGCATTCGACGATGATAACGAAGGATGAAAAGGGGTCCAGAGCATCAGGCATAAGCACTGAGTCTGATATCGAACTGAATATCACAAGGTAGAGGACTCGTGAGTTGCATACGAGGTCAAGAAAGAGGAATAACCTCGAGAACAGAAAGGTACAAGAGAGTCAGGTTCCGATCCTGTGGAACTGTGGGTTATGGGCTCACATTGAATAAAAAGGGTGGTGACAAACAATGTGATCAAATTGAAAGGTAAGTCAGAAAACAGCTTGTTAGCTAGGTTGGCAACAACGTCGGTGCCAAGGGGGAGGGACGAAGAGAACCATTTTCCTGCTCGTTAAGACGAGGCGGACCAATTGGCAAAGTTCTAGTTCATCGGTGGTTACCGAAAGGTTTTCAACAATGGCAGCAAGGGTTACTGACGAGGTAGTACACCGAGGTGTTTACATAAGCAGGGAATCATCGCTGCTCAGATAATTTATATCACACGAAATATTAAACAGACCAATGGAAGGTAAAACATGGTTGTCGGATCAAACAGACCAACGGAAAGGTAAATGTCATTGTCTGATCAACAGAGCAATGGACGGGAAAAAGTGATGATACACAAGTATCACGTGTATAACCTTCCCAAGGGAAAGCAGAGCACGATATATATGATCAAGTTGTATTGGCATGGAGGCAAGGGAGGTTGTCGATGATAACACAAATCATCGAGGGGCATGGAGGGTATTTCACACGATGAATCCAATTGACACATGGAATAAGCCATGTAAGAATAGTCAGATAGTAATCCACAAAAAGGTCGGATGGTTCGCAAAGGATCTGATGTGAGTATGGGCACTCAACCAGAAAGGGAAAGCATGCCAAGGCATCGGGTGACAGAAGCACCGGAATTAATTGATGCTTAAGTATAAGGGAATTATGATTTCCAGATCGGGAAGTGGATGTAATTATCCATACGGACTTATCGGTGGCAGGGGATTGCAAAGGCGATTAACACGTAGGTTCTCGGGAATTTATCGAAGAGTAATCTTTAAAATCTTCAGGTGGATCAGGCGATCATCGAGAATGCAGAGCTCTCCGGGAGGAAGGACGTTCGTGAACCTAAAGTCAGCGTTAATAAAACTTACCAGCAAGGATAAGAGATCAGAATCCCAGAGCATAGGTACGGAGAAAAAGATCCTAATACCATAGATATCACACGTAGTGACATCGATATGGGCCCGTAAGCCAAACATTAAGTTAGCAAGTAGTTTTGCAAATACTAGAATCGACTTCGACCGAGGAGTGGTTAGGGGATTCCTACAGGCAGTCGGCTCTGATACCAACTTGTGACACCCCCAAAATCAGACCGTGTAAAGTAATCATACACGCAAGGTACACGATCGAGATCAGGGACTCACGATGATATATCACAACACAACTCTACAAATAAAATAATACAAGCTGTTTAATACAAGCCAGGGGGCCACGAGGGCTCGAATACAACAGCTCGAGAGCACAAGGTCAGCGGAAGCAATAGTATCTGAGTACAGACACAAGGATACAAGGTTGCCTTAAGAAGGCTAGCACAAAAACAACACGATCGAAAAGGCGAGGCCTCCAGCCTGGGAGCCTCCGAAACTACTCCTGGTCCTGGTCAGCGGGGGTCTCGACGTAGTAGTATCCGCCTCCGGGGTACTCCTGCTCCTGGGCTCCAACGTCGACTGCAGGGGCCGATCAGGCAAAACAGTAAAGGAAATAAAGCAGGTGAGTATCTAGTATACCCGCGAGTCTTACATCCGCTACTAAGCATTATGCATTGTATCAACGGAAAGAAGAGGTTGTATATAGTGGACTGCAAGATAGAATCAGAATAAGGATAAGAAGCTAGGCCTATCGAAGACTAGCATCTTCCGACGATGTCCTGCAGCATGAGGTAAGAATCAGCCAACAGTTCATATAAAGCATAAAGTAACAACGAAGCAGAAGTTGCTGCAACATTGTATAATATAAGTTGTAATGATTAACAATAATAATAATGCCTCCGAGTTCCCTTCCTCGACTCCCTGCGAGGAAGAAGACCCGGAACCATACAGTTTAATAGTAATAGTTTCTAGTGGTAAGATCCAACTTCAGCATAAAGCGTCCTGTTACCGTGGACACGGCTATTCGAATAGATTAATCTTCCCTGCAGGGGTGCACTGGCGTGACTCTACGACGCTCGGATCTCCAGGGTGGCGGGAACCTTGTCAGGGAACGCTCCACCAAAGCTATCCGACACAAAGTAGCCCATCCTTCGGCAATCAACAGAGAGTTCATCCGCCGGACTATATCCTATGTACGCCGGGCTTTGGACCCTAACCCGAACGTACTCCTGCACGGTGCGTGACTGGCCGGTGAAGCAAAATCAAAGCAAATACAAATACACCGCTCGAGCAAGAGAAGACAACACCACTTCCCGGCAATCAGCCCGCGGTACTGCTGACGTCTGAAGACCCTCGAACGAGACTACGATGCAGGGGAGCCCACACTCCTCATCCCACGTGTAGGTAGTGCGTACAAGCCAAAAGGCTACTCAAGACATCCGCCGAACCATTTAGCATTTTAATTAACCTGCGTGACAACCATTATCGTTGCCTCGACTTAACTGACCCGCGGACAACGACAGCAGCCAGGACCACCAGTACATCGGTGCCTCCCCCGTCGTCCCACCAAGTCACTGCGGTTACCAACAAGGTGAACCGTCTCCTTACCTTGTCTCGCGTGTGCACTTGGTAGAGCTCGACTTTCGTGGTTTGGTAACTTTCGCGAGATACGAGCAGGGGCCAAGCACGCTAGTAACGTCGGTCGTACCCTCCCTGTCGTTCCCGATGATATGCCGCTCGCGGGCACCGTTGGGTCGCCCGACTTCTTACCTTTAAGGACAACCGCGGTCCAGGACCCTATGGCGGCAAGACAAAGTCAGCCTCGAGTGGAGTACAAGGATTACTCCTGGATAGCTCACACTTGAGGTGACTAGGCATAACCCAGATAGGGGCCTTTGGCGGTGTCTGCTTAGTACCTGAAAGTGCATTTACTCCTAAATGGTGTTTTGGTGTAATGACAATGTGGTTAGTGAGACTAATGACGGGTGTTAAAGATTTATCTCAGGTCATAGGTCCCGTGGTGGGTTATTAATTTTGGAGGATGATTGGCCCCGATTCAAAAAGATAAAAGGCGTGGTGTTCACCTGATGACTCGAAGGGTTCTTTCGGTTTGATTTGAGTCATAGGATCACCGCACTATAAAGAGGGGTCAACGAGATTGAGTATGTGTGGGAACACATTTTCCATGTCCAAATATTTCATCCGAAACCCATCTGGAAGAAGTGCCGAAAAGTGTGCGATTGCATGGGCTCATTGTGAGGTGGACCAGTTTGTCTCTGGTCACCCCGTCTGCACGGGGTCTCTGACCCCCGTGCGCACGGGGAACCCAGAGGCTCACTGAGTAACCCGTGCGCACGGGGTCTCTGACCCCCGTGCGCACGGGGTACCCCGAGCCTCTCTGAGTAGTCCGTGCGCACGGGGTCCCAGACCCCCGTGCGCACGGGGTAGAGCATCCGGCTCTGAGTAGCCCGTGCGCACAGGGCTCACTTAGCCCGTGCGCACGGGCCTCTAATGGCTAGATGCCCCCTCACAGCTCTCTCCACTATATAAGCCCCCCTTCTTCTTCCTCCAGCCCTAATCCTTTTCCCTTGCTTGAGCCTCCACTCTATGAACTCCATTTTTCTCAATACTCCCATCTCCTCCAACCAAACTTGTTGATACTTTGGGATTTGGGAGAGCAAGGCCCGATCTACACTTCCACCAAACCGATTTGTGTTCCCCGCAAGATTTCTTCACCGTTGACTTGTTACTCTTGGAGCTTTGGCTCCTAGGCGGCTAGGTGTCCTTCCCGGAAGCTTCCTTGCTTGTGATGTGCTCCGGGAAGTCTGTAAAGGTGTGGTGGTCGCCTTCAAGACCAACCCCGAGTGGATTCGAGGCTCATCCATTGGGGGTGACTGAAAGGGGAGAATACGGTGAGCTACATTGTTGTAGCGTTCTCAATCTTGAGCACCGCTCCAACGGAGATTAGCACTCCCTCAAAAGAGTGTGAACTTCGGTCAAAAAAATCACCGCGTCTCCTCTTCACTTGTGGTTTATCCTTTCCGCCCTTTACTTGTTCTAACCTTGTATGCTTGTTGGCTTGCTATCGTATTTGTTGCCTAGCATACTTGATTTAAGCTTGCTTGCCACCTAGGGTTATTTCATCTAGTTCACATCTAGAGAATTGTTTTAATCCGCCTAACCCTAAAATTTGGTAATAAAGCTTAAATTTTTTAGTCACCTATTTACCCCCCTCTAGTTGACCGTATCGATCCTTTCAATTGGTATCAGAGCTTTGGTCTCTTATTAATGGCTTAACCGCCTAAGAGAATATGGTCAATCTAGGGGATCAAGGTGATACCCTTCCCACGGATGGGGGAGTACCGAGTGCACATGGTGCACCCATTACTAACCCACCCGTCCCACAAACAACACACCAAGAGGGTGGTGGACCTAGCTCCGCCACCTCACTAACCATGACCGAATTCGCCTCTTTCATGGAGTCTTTCAAAAGCTCCATGGAAAATTCGATGAAGGCCTTGGTTCGTGAAGAGGTCGATAAGAAGCTTGCTTCTATCTCACAAGCTCCCTCTACCTCATCAACATTTTGTCCAAACACCACTTTGGATGTTGATGGAGTGAGGGAGACACCACCACCACCACCACGTCCTATTGCACCGTCATACAATGCTGCTGCTCCTTCATATGCTCGTCCTCATATTCCTATGCCGCATATTAATCATACTGGGGACCCCCCCTCTTGAATACTGACTCGTTTGGTAAATGGAAGCTAGCTATGGAGTCCCATGTCCGGAGTGCCTCCACTCAATTGTGGTGGATCATCTTGAGAGGCTATCGTCCCGAGGATCCGTCAAGCTTATCTCCAAGAGAAGAGGTTGATGAACAACTCAATGACACTGCCTGTCACATGCTCCGGAAGGCCGTGCCGGATGACTACCGAGACTCCATTGCTCTATTGAAGTCGGCCAAGGAAATTTGGAATACCCTTGGGGAAATCTTTGAAGGAGACGCAAGTGTGCAGAGATCTCGTCTGGCCCTTCTCAAGACTGAGGTTAACATGTTCGTGAGGAAGGAAGGTGAGACTGCGGATCAAGCTTTCCGTAGGCTCAAATCCATTGTGTTGGATCTAAGGAACTATGGTTGCACATGGGCCGATGACAATTTCATCAAGGACAGATTCTTGTGCGCCATGATTCTCACGGATGAAACCATGGTCACCATGATTTACCAACGCATGGATTTTGACCAATTGACACCAAATCAAATTGTGTCATCCTTCACCACCAAGTCTTTGTTGAAGACCAAGTCCAAGCAAACCCATGACCTTGTCTATGGGATCAATAGCTCCAACAACCTCGCCTTGAAGGCCAAGAAGGTGGCTTCCCCCTCCAAGATGGTGGAGGTGGAAGAAGTGGAAGAATATTGTGAAGAAGAAGATGGTCCCTCGTGCCCGGCCGAAGACTTTGAAGAAGATGTGGCCCTCCTTGTCCGAAAATATGTGGGCACCATGGGGACTCCGGGAAACAAAGGAAGTAATCATATCAAGGGCAAAACCTTTGGAAGAAGAAAGTGGTACAATTGCGATAGTCCAAAGCATTTTGTTGCGGACTGTCCATATGAAAGAAGAGAAGAGAAATCCGAGAATCTTATTCTCAAGAAGAAGAGATTCAACAAGTTTGCCAAGAGGCGTGGCAACAAGGCTCTTGTTCATGAAGAGTACATCTCCGAGGATGAAGAAGACGGTGATGAAGATGAGCACAAGGGAATGGCCGCTATTGCCATGCACTCCAAGTCCTCCTCCACCTCATCAAGCCTCTTCGACTCCCCCAACGAGAACAAGACCATCGTCCACTGATGCCTCATGGAAAAAGAGGTAATATCAAAGTCTATCAACTCTACGCCATCATCTAACACTACCAACTCTTTGCAAGAAGAGTTGGATAACGAGTGTGATGATGATGGTGTCGATTATAGTGAGGAAGCCTTATTGGATTTCATGAAGACACTTAAGGGAGAATCCCTTGATCGTTTCCTCAACATGATGAGGTCACTCACCGAACGTGATGACTACATCGGAAATGTGGAAACCCTCTTAATGGAGGAAAAGGAGAGAAATGATCTCCTTGAGAAAAATCTCCTTGAAGTAGAAAACATGAAAGCCTCACTTGAGGAAACCATCACTTCAAATGAGATAGATTTTGTTAAAGTCAATGATGCTCTAGAACTCTCTCTTGAAATTAAGCATGATCTCATGGATAAAATTGCTAAGCTTAAAGTTGATCATGGTGAACTCGGTGAGGAGTATAAACTCCTTGAAAAGAGCCACATGCTCATAAAAGGGGAGCTTATAACTCTCACCGAGTCTTACAACCAACTTAAGGCTTCCAATCTTAAAACTCTTACTACTTTCTCTCCTAATGATGCATGTGCTTCTAACTCCATTGATTATGCATCACTACTTGTTGAGAACAAAAAGTTGAAAGAGCAACTTGAGAAAGGTCTTGTGTCTTGTATCCAAGGCGAAAAGAACTTGAATGAACTTTTGAGCAATCAAAAGGAATGTGTGGCCAAAGAGGGAATCGGTTTTGATCCCTCTCAAAAGAAGAAGAAGAACAAGCACAAGAAGAAGAAGAACAAGAAGAAGAAGCACCAAGAAACTCCTCCTCAACAACAAATCACATTTGTGCAAGAAGGGCACAAGGAGAAGGAGAAAGGGAATGAGAAGGTTGGAGAGGAAGTCATTTCCAAGGAAGTGGCTCCCTCTTCTAATTATGCCGGCATGAACAACCCATCTTATGTCCTTATTAGAAGGAATGATGGATATACTTTTGCTAAATTTTTCGGCACTAATTATGATGATTATGCATGGACTATTTGGGTTCCTAAGACCTTTGTTGCTAACTCTCTAGGACCCATTGAAAAATGGGGACCTAAAAACAAAGCTTGATTGTTGCAGGACTATGCCTCCGGTGGGACACAATGGGTGATTGATAGTGGTTGCACCAATCATATGACCAGAGGCAAGGATATGCTCGTGGATTTCGTTGATTCGCTCAAGTCATCCTCGGACATCTCCTTTGGCGACAATAGCAAGGGCAAGGTATTGGGATTAGGGAAGTTTGTCATCTCGAGTGATTCTTCACTCAAGAATGTCATGCTTGTCGAATCCCTTCACTACAATCTACTTTCCACTATCCAATTGGCTCGTGCCGGATATGACTCGCTTTTTAGTGAATTTCATGTGACCGTCTTTAAAAGGGATACTCTCAAAGTGGTCTTTGTTGGGCATGTTGAAGGCAACCTTTACGTGGTTGATTTCTCGAAAGAGAGCACTCACCTAAAAACATGCCTAATGGCCAAGGCCGAAATGGGGTGGTTATGGCACCGTAGACTAGCCCACGTCGGTATGAGAAATCTACAATCCCTTATAAAGGGGGAGCACATTGTTGGACTAAGCGATGTTTCCTTTGCCAAAGATCGTGTTTGTAGTGCTTGCATTGCTGTAAAGCAACATGAGAAGCAACACAAGATAAACACTATCATCACATCGACGAGGTCTCTTGAGCTCCTTCATTTGGATCTCTTTGGGCCTCCATCCTATGATAGTTTGGGTGGGAGGAGGTATTGCCTTGTCATTGTCGACGACTATACAAGATATACATGGATTTTCTTTCTCAAGACCAAAGATGAGACTCAAGAGACCTTTATATCATTTGCCAAAGAAGCTCAACGTCAACACCAATGTGAGATTATGGCTATTCGAAGTGACAATAGTACCGAGTTCAAGAATTATACAATGGATGAGTTTTTGAGTGATGAGGGGATCAAACATCAATATTCCGCGGCCTATACTCCTCAACAAAATGGTGTTGCGGAGAGGAAGAATAGGACTCTTATTGAGATTGCAAGGACAATGCTTGATGAGTACAAGTCTCCATACAAGCTTTGGGCCGAAGCCATCAACACCGCGTGTCATGCCTCTAATAGGCTATATCTCCACAAGCTCAAGAACAAGACACCTTATGAACTCCTAATCGTGAAGAAGCCAAATGTCAAGTACTTCCGTGTTTTCGGTTGTAAGTGTTTCATTCTCAACAAGAAAACCCGGTTAGCTAAATTCGAAGCAAAAACATATGAGGGAATATTTGTTGGATATGCCTCAAACTCCCATGCGTATCGTGTTCTCAATAAATCCACCGGATGTATTGAGGAGACATCGAATGTGGAGTTTGATGAGGATAACGGCTCCCAAGCCAAACCTATTGTTCCAAGTGTTGTAGGTGATGAGGCTCCTTCTCAAGTTATAAGGACCATGGGGATAGGCCACATTCTTCCACAAGAAACACCCCAAGTCCATGTAATCGAAGAAGGGGTAAGAGCCCCTCTTGAGGTTTCTCCTCAAGGGAAGTCATCACCTCCACCACAAGAGCAAGACGTTTCGGGAGCACATGCACCTATCCAAGAGCAAGAAGAGGTCCCTCAAGCTACCGAGCAAGATCAAGGGCAAGCTCAATCAAATGATGATGAACCTATAATTGAGGCCCAAGATCAAGCTCATACAAGTGATCAAGATCAAGTTCAAGAAGTTGTCTCTCCACAAGCTAAGAAAAAGCAAGTTCGGGTTTCTCCACGAAGAATTCAACCAAGTGAAGAAGAACTTGAAAAGAAGAGACAAAAAGCGGCTTTGAGACTTCAAATGCTTCAACACTCCACCGACAACATCCTTGGAAGCATCTCAAAAGGGGTAACTACTCGTAAACGTTTGGAAAACTTTTGTGAACATCACTCGTTTGTCTCTTGTATTGAGCCCCTTAAGGTAGACGAAGCGCTTGATGATCCGGATTGGGTAGAAGCTATGCATGAGGAACTCAACAATTTCTCCCGCAACAATGTGTGGTCACTTGTTGCAAGGCCCAAGGAAAATCATAATGTCATTGGGACCAAATGGGTTTTCAAGAACAAGAAAGATGAGCATGGACAAGTCACTCGTAACAAGGCAAGGTTAGTGGCACAAGGGTTCACCCAAATCGAAGGTTTGGATTTTGGTGAAACCTTTGCCCCCGTTGCCCGTCTTGAGTCCATTCGTATCTTACTTGCTTATGCTGCTCATCGTGACTTTAAATTATATCAAATGGATGTTAAGAGTGCATTTCTAAATGGTCCTTTAAGTGAATTGGTGTATGTTAATCAACCTCCCGGTTTTGAAGAGCCCGAACGCCCCAATCACGTTTATCAACTTCATAAGGCTTTGTATGGTCTTAAGCAAGCACCTCGTGCTTGGTATGATCACCTTACGACGTTTTTAAACGAGAAAGGGTTCGAGATGGGGTTGATAGATACCACTCTCTTTACCAAGAGAGTAAAAGGAGATTTATTTGTATGCCAAATATATGTTGATGACATTATCTTTGGGTCTACTAATCATGCTTGCAATGTTGAGTTTCAAAATCTCATGACCAAGGAGTTTGCCTTGTCTATGATGGGTGAGTTGAAGTTCTTCCTCGGATTTCAAGTCAAGCAATTAAGGGGAGGGACTTTCATTAACCAAGCAAAATATATTCAAGACATGCTCAAGCGTTTCGATATGGTGGATGCCAAGCCGATGAAGACTCCAATGCCAACCAATGGCCAACTCGATCTAGATCCCAATGGTAAAGATGTGGATCAAAAGGTATACCGCTCTATGATCGGTTCTTTGCTTTACCTTTGTGCATCTAGGCCGGATATTATGTTAAGTGTGTGTATGTGTGCAAGATTTCAATCCGCCCCCAAAGAAAGCCACTATATGGCAGTGAAATGGATCCTTCGATATTTGGTTCATACCCCAAACTTGGGACTTTGGTATCCCAAAGGATCTTCCTTCAAGCTAGTGGGATATTCAGATTCGGATTGGGCCGGTGACAAGGTGGATCGTAAGTCCACATCCGGCTCATGTCAATTCCTCGGGAGGTCCTTAGTGAGTTGGTCCTCCAAGAAGCAAAATTGTGTTTCTCTATCAACCGCCGAAGCCGAGTACATTGTCGCGGGAAGTTGTTGTGCCCAATTATTATGGATGAGGAAAACTTTGATGGATTATGGTGTCAAATTTGACAAAGTGCCTCTATTATGTGACAATGAAAGTGCAATCAAGATTGCGGATAATCCCGTGCAACATAGCCGAACCAAGCATATTGATATTCTTCATCGTTTTCTTCGGGATCATGTGGCACGAGAAGACATTGAGCTCTTTCATGTGGGCACCGAGAAGCAACTTGCGGATATTTTCACGAAGCCACTTGATGAAGCAAGGTTCCGTGAGTTAAGGCATGAGCTAAATATCGTGGATCTTAGTAACATGGGTTGATGATCTTGCATACACACACTAACTTTTCTATATCTTGCTTAGATGTAGGCACATAAGTAGGGGGAGTAGAATTCTCTCAATGATTCCGACATAACCCTACTTGTGCATAAATTGATCAAAATCTTTCACATCCGCCATTTATAGATGGCACTTGTGCTTCAAAGATGAGTAGTGGAGACGGGCCCAAGGTTAAAATCTTCGCGGTTCCGTACCACAATTGCTCAAACATGGTGACTCTCGGGTCACCGCCTTTTTTCCGCGTTATAGCGTTGTTTGTTTTTCGAGTCGTTTACTCTTGGTGTCTTTCCCCGGATAGGAATAGTTTCCCTTGACACCCATATGACTAGGGCGCGGGGTGGAGAGGGAGTTTCCCCTCCTCATTTTCCCCCCACGCCTCTGACTTCTTCAGGGTCGCCGCCGCCGTCGCCATCTTGCCTCCTCCGGCCATCTCCCGGCCAAAGGCACGGACCCCCCTTCATTGGACACCATGGATGACCCAGGTTGGTCACTCTTCCTCTCCTCCTTTGTTTTGGTCCTCAAAACCCTAGGAGAGGTGCTCTTTGTGCTCCATGTAGACGGGATCCGATTGTGTGTGGAGTAGATGCAGATCTAGGGTAGTCTCGGCCTAGGGGGAACCTCCCCAGCCCGCCCCTCCCCTCCTCGCGAGGTTTGAGGGGCGGCTGGGAGGACCCCGTGCCCACGGGATCAAGACCCCGTGCACACGGGCCCCTGTGCCCACGTAGTGTACCGTGCGCACGGGCCTTTCAGGCAGAGACAACCTTGATATGCATCTGATTCATCGTCCTCGTTTCATTTTCACTGAGCATTTGCACAACTTCTTGCCTTTCGTCTGTAGAGTCCCCGAACCGGAAGGTGTTCGTTCATCGCAAGCGTCAAAAGGCAGGAGATGATGAGTTTCTGCCGCCAGCTGGTCAGGGCCAGGAGGAGGGTTCTCGTGGTGGTGGCCGTCCCCTCCGCCTCGCCACTGCCAGAGCACCCGTTGAGACTGATTCCAGCGATGAGGAGTCTGATTCTGAGGGTGCATATCAGCCTACTGCTCATGAGACCGCTGAGGCATCTCAGGAGACTGGGTTTGTTGAGGAAGATGAAGATGATGATGAGGAGAGCTCGAGTCCTGGTGAGCGTCCCCTTCCAGGTGGCCGGGATGTGTCTAACATACCGGTCAGTGAGTGGTCTCAGCCAGAGTACTGGGCTTTTCGTGACCAGAACCCCTATGTTGCTGCCACTGCGCTCGGAGCAGATCCAAGATTCCGCAATGTGTTTCAGGCCCGAATTTTCAATGAGTTGATGATGGCTAAGCAGAAGAAGTTTGCTCCCCACAAGCAGGTCGATGTGGAGCACTTGAAGGACAATGCTCATATTTATCCCGGTGTGTATGATGCTCTTGGGAGGCTTGGCCTTATACCGTTCTGTCAGTTCTCGTACAAGTACAATGAGGATCTTGTCATGCAGTTCGATGCCACTATCTACTTCTATAATGATGATGCTCGTACTATGCGTTGGATGTCTGGCACTGCGGTCTGCTCTGCCCCGTTTGCCAAGTTTGCTGAGATCATTCCATACCAGTTCTACACTGAGCCTCATCCTGACTTTGAGAGGGTGTCTGAGTTTGGCCGCAATAAGGACGAGATTGCATTTGCTTATAAGCAGGAGAAGTCCTTTGTCACTAGCTCTATCAAGGATCTGCTTCCCACCTATGATACACTGCGTCACATCCTTCGGTGCACTCTCACACCGAAGGCAGGTGACACTCATAACCTGCGTGCCTCGATGCTTGATATTTTTCTGATGGTTAAGGACCGCAGGAAGGTGGATGTTCTGGATACTATGTTCCTGGAGATTCGTGTGTATCCGTCTGAGGAAGTCCCTGATTTATGCTCCCTTCATTCAGGCTCTGATTGAGTCTGTGTGCCCTGCTCGCCACATTCCTCAGCATGTGTACCCTGTCAATGCTTTGAAGCGTGACCTCAACTGGAGGCCTCCTGCTCCAACTCCGTATGTTGCTCCCAAGCTTGGGCGCAACCCAAGGCCCGAGGACCGTGCTACCTACACTCCCGGTGCCTCCTCCTCTGCTAGGGTTCCTCGCCAGAGGGGTCCTCCTGTTGGTCCCGATGCTCCTGCTGCCTTCACAGTTCGTGAGAAGAAGACACTCTTCAAGACTATCAGCAACATGTTCAAGATGTGTCAGTCTATCCAGAAGAAGCAGCTCAAAGACAGTAACCGCATCAAGGCGGAGCAGCGGGCCTACAAGGCAAAGCAGGCCCAGCAGTCAGGCATTCCAGCTCAGCCAGGTCCAGAGGACAAGGATAGTCAGCTCTCTGAATACTCCTTCCCTATGCAGAACTGGCGCTTTGATGATGAGGATGATGCCTCGAGCCACCCGCCGGTTGTTTAGTGACGTTAGCATCTCCTTTTCCCTTTTTGGCGTCTTGATGCCAAAGGGGGAGAAGAGTTCTATCTAGGATATTGATTGTCTGGTTAGGTTGCAAGCCGTTGAGACCTTGTTCATGTGTTTATGTTGGCTTGCTGGTACTTTAAACTTTATTTCCTTTCCAGTACTTGTGTGGATGTGAGCCACCTTATCGTTTATGTGTGAGACTATGTGAGTTTGCTATATCTTGTCATGATGTTTCATATGCCTTGCATGTTTTTTATGTCATGACATTATCATTCATAGTCTTGCATATCTATTTAGCTCACATTCACATTTTTCCTCATGTGATCTATGCCTATCTTATATTATCTCTAAGAGATCACATAAGGTTCTTGTGCAATGATTATTTCAGTTCATATGCTTCTCTCATATCATTGCTCTTGACTATTTACATAGGGGGAGACCTTGTTGTATGCGTATTGCATTCAAACGCAAAATATAAATATATGCATACATCTAGGGGGAGCCTTCTATGTTAATAGTTGTTCATGGCATTGTTTATCTTGAGTATCTCAATGCCATGCTCTAACCATATTGTCATCAATTCACCAAAAAGGGGGAGATTGAAAGTGCATTTACTCCTAAATGGTGTTTTGGTGTAATGACAATGTGGTTAGTGAGACTAATGACGGGTGTTAAAGATTTATCTCAGGTCATAGGTCCCATGGTGGGTTATTAATTTTGGAGGATGATTGGCCCCGATTCAAAAAGATAAAAGGCGTGGTGTTCACCTGATGACTCGAAGGATTCTTTCGGTTTGATTTGAGTCATAGGATCACCGCACTATAAAGAGGGGTCAACGAGATTGAGTATGTGTGGGAACACATTTTCCATGTCCAAATATTTCATCCCAAACCCATCTGGAAGAAGTGCCGAAAAGTGTGCGATTGCATGGGCTCATTGTGAGGTGGACCAGTTTGTCTCTGGTCACCCCGTGTGCACGGGGTCTCTGACCCCCGTGCGCACGGGGTACCCAGAGGCTCACTGAGTAACCTGTGCGCACGGGGTCTCTGACCCCCGTGCGCACGGGGTACCCCGAGCCTCTCTGAGTATTCCGTGCGCACGGGGTCCCAGACCCACGTGCGCACGGGGTAGAGCATCCGGCTCTGAGTAGCCCGTGCGCACGGGCCTCCAACGGCTAGATGCCCCCTCACATCTCTCTCCACTATATAAGCCCCCCTTCTTCTTCCTCCAGCCCTAATCCTTTTCCCTTGCTTGAGCCTCCACTCCATGAACTCCATTTTTCTCAATACTCCCATCTCCTCCAACCAAACTTGTTGATACTTTGGGATTTGGGAGAGCAAGGCCCGATCTGCACTTCCACCAAACCGATTTGTGTTCCCCGCAAGATTTCTTCACCGTTGACTTGTTACTCTTGGAGCTTTGGCTCCTAGGCGGCTAGGTGTCCATCCCGGAAGCTTCCTTGCTTGTGGTGTGCTCCGGGAAGTCTGTAAAGGTGTGGTGGTCGCCTTGAAGACCAACCCCGAGTGGATTCGAGGCTCATCCGTTGGGGGTGACTCGAAAGGGGAGAATACGGTGAGCTACGTTGTTGTAGCGTTCTCAATCTTGAGCACCGCTCCAACGGAGATTAGCACTCCCTCAAACGAGTGTGAACTTCGGTCAAACAAATCACCGCGTCTCCTCTTCACTTGTGGTTTATCCTTTCCGCCCTTTACTTGTTCTAACCTTGTATGCTTGTTGGCTTGCTATCGTATTTGATGCCTAGCATACTTGATTTAAGCTTGCTTGCCACCTAGGGTTATTTCATCTAGTTCACATCTAGAGAATTGTTTTAATCCGCCTAACCCTAAAATTTGGTAATAAAGCTTAAATTTGTTAGTCACCTATTCCCCCCCTCTAGTTGACCGTATCGATCCTTTCAGTACCGTACCTGTGCAGTTGTATATATTGTATCCGTGTTAACTCCCCTGAGTGATCACGTCCCGCTATCTAGACCTAGCTAACAATGCGCAGGGCTCACTCCTGAATATATGCATAATTATAAGAGGCAGCATAGGATAAAGGAAGGTACATCAAGGGGCGACAAAAACATGCTATGCAATTGAATAGGATTGTAATCGTAGCAACAGCAGTAACAAAGCCTAGTGCAAGAAAGTACGGAAAGATAGGCGATATCTGGGGAAGAGAATGGCTCTGCTTGCCTGCAAGCTCGACGGTAGGGGTAGGGTCGTCGATGAAGTAGTCGTACTCAGCAGCGGTGTAGTCGACGGCAGCAACGGGTTCTACCGGAGATTAAGGGGGGGGGAGAAACAGTAAATAAGCAAGCATATACAAACAGATGCATAACAAGACAGATGCAATGCTACGGTGTTCTAACGCAGTGCAGTGCACGTTGCTCGGAGAGGGAATTCATCCGGGGATGAACTGCCAGCTCCGGGTGATTATCGGACAGGGTGTCCGGAGGGGGAGATATCATGCCGGAGGTGTCGTGGACATGCGACACATGTGTGGGTGGGGTATCCGGGTGAGTTGATCTATCCCGAACAACTTTCGTCTTCGAAATAAATTCATCCGGGTACTTTAGCAGTACCGGACAATTTATCGGACATACGACCCGGAGGGGGGAATGTCGATGTTCGTTGTGTTAGAGGGGTGTGGTTGGTATATGGATAGCGTACCCATATCCGTTATATTTTTCTGATCAACTTTGATGTATAAAATATTTTCATCTGAGCTACGGTTTAAAAGATACTGAATTTCAAAGATTAAATCAATTTAAAAGAATTTCGGGATTTCCTTTTATTATTAAATTCAGCATTATCCACAAGTAGTTGACTGGTCAAACCTGACAGAGGGGACCCACCTGTAAGGTTGACTGGTCAACTGACCAGTGGGTCCCACATGTCAGCCATCCATTTTTTTATATAACATTTTATTAATTCATTACAAGTAGGGGCCAGGTGTCATAGTCACAGTATTAATCAATTGATTTATTTATCCAATTAACAGAGGGGTCCACATGTCATAGGGATATTTTTAATTAAGCATTCCAACAAAACCAGGGGTTATTTTAAAAGGCAGACCCACCTTTCATAGGTACATGACTTAACATAATTTATTTAAACCATTTTGTTAATTACAATGGCTGGGAGGCCCACATGTCATATACACCGGGGTTAGAATCAATTAACTCGTTTTAGTTAGTGGTTGTCTCCACATGTATGTCACAGGGGTTTAACTAACAGTCATTTAGTTTAATCCACTGGCCTTGGGCCCACATGTCATTCACCCAAGTTAATAAAAGTGGGAGGGGGGTTATCTGCTAATGGTTTAATTAACAAGGGGGGTTAGCCACCCCGCGAGTGCACGCCGGCGAGCCCGCGATGACGACGACTGTGCAGTCGTTCCCAGCGACCAAAGCGAGCAGGGGGAGGGGAAGATGGGTGGCGGCTCACAGTGAGGTGGGGGGGGGGGGGACTCAGGGGAGCCATGGCGTCAGCCGAAGCAGTGTACGAGGAGGCGCATCACGGTGTTCGTGGCACCACGGGGCGGTCGAGGCTGGAGCCAGTAGGGGCGGCTTGATGGCGGCCAGTGGGGCGGCGGCTTGGAGGTGTGGCCACACAGGTGAGTGCAAACGAGGGTGTTAGGAGTCGACCGGGGCCATGGCGGTCACCACAGCTGCGCCGAGCGCCGACGAGCCATGGAGGCCAGGCTTCTTCCGTGCCCGCGGGAGGAGGGAGTCGGCGGCCATGGGAGGCGCGGTGGCTCCAGAGGGAGGCGTGGACGAGCACCGGGATGCCCCGGAGCCAGGGCGGCAGCCATGGCGGTGCCTTGCACCAGGGCCACCGCGGCCGTTGCCGCACGGGGAGGTGGCGGTCGCCGGTTCCATGCAGTGGAGGAGGTGCACCGCCGTGTTGGGGTAGGGACGGCGCGCAGTGTTGCGGCGGCCGGGGTGGCCGCGGCCCGCCGGAGCAGAAGGGGGCTGGGGGATCGGGGAGGGAGAGGAGAGACGAGGTAGGATCGGGGGGAATGGAGTCGGGAGAGAGAGAGAGAGTCCGAGCGAGATAGAGAGTGGATAAGGGCGGCTCGGGGGGGGGGGGGGGGGTTGAGCTGGGCTGACGTGGGCCTTGCCCTAGGCAAGTTTTAGGAGTTTCACAAATTTTTTTCTTTTTGTTTTCTATTGCTTTTCTGTTTAATTTTATTTTGTAGAAATTGTATTTTATAAAAATGTACAACCAGCATCAATATTCATGATGCACCACATAGTGATGCCATAAAAAGTTTGGCACATGAATAAAATCATTTGGGGTGCCATTTGAAAAAGCAATGAGCAAATGGGGTTGTTTTTAACACTGTTTGAATTGTTTTAAATATTTAAATGCCATAATAATTATCTACTACCATGGCATCTTGGTCTACTGATTTTTGTGCATTTTATAAAATTGTTGGCACAATGTTTGGAACAACTTTATTTTCCCACATTGTTTTGAATCTCCAAAAGAGTTTGGATTTGAACCAGACTTGATCAAGGGTGATTATACCTTGCTTAAAAATCATGACATGGCAATTATCAAGGTGATTACTGTAGCGCGACACCCGGGGTGTTACATATGGGTACCACTGAAAACACCAAGTTGTGTGACTTCACAAGTCAAAACAATAATGATTTTATCTGCATTCCTATTGCTACACCTGCTACTTCCGCTACCTCTTATGAAATTAAACCTGCCTTGCTGAACCTTGTTATGAGAGATCAATTCTCCGGTGTTGGACACTTAAATAATTTAGTTGAACTCTAAGATATGCAAAAGTATAAAGAAGTAGAAGGTGATATTGTTAAGTTTAAGTTTTTTCGTTTCTCCTTGAGGGAAGGAGCTAAAATTTGGTTTCAATGCTTGCCTAGGAATAGTATAGATTCTTGGGATAAGTGCAAGGATGCTTTTATTGGGAAGTACTACCCACCTGCTAAAATTATTCAATTGAGGAGTAATATTATGAATTTTAAGCAATTGTATAATGAATCCCAAGCTTGGGAACGAATGAAATCTCTTGTTAAGAAATGCCCTACACATGGTTTGACTACTTGGATGGTTATCCAGACTTTTTATGCAGGCTTGAAATTTACCTCGCGGGACCTGTTGGATTCGGCCACGGGAGGAACCTTTATGTCAACAACACTTGGTGCTGCCACAAAACTATTAGATGATATGATGACCAACTATTCCCAATGGCACACCGAACGAGCTCCAACACGTAGCAAGGTAAAATATGTCGTGGAGATTTCCTCCCTAAATGAAAATTTTGACTTGATTATGTCTCTACTTACCAAGCAATCTCCTATTGATCCTCATGATGTTCCTTTAAATTATTTGGTTGCTCAAGAACAAGCAGATGTGAACTTTATTTCTAGAAACAACTTCAATAATAATGCCTATAGGAGTAATTTTGCTAGCAATTCTAGACCGTTCCCATCTAACAACTATGGGAACAACACCACTTATCCAAGCAACAAGAACTCCACTTCTGAATACGAAAGCATGCTTAATCAATTTATCACTACCCAAAAAGCCTTCAACAAGAGTGTAGAGGAAAAAATAGAAAAATTAGATAATCTCTTTTTTAAGGTAGACAACCTAGCCCTCAATATTGAGATGCTTAAAATTAGAACTTCTCCCCTCGAGGAGAGGAAGGCCACTCCTATTAATGTTATCCAAATGCAAATTAATTAAAATATTAGGATGATGGCTAAACTTAAAGAAAGATGGGCTAGAGAAAAGGAGAAGAAGATAGAATTAAGAGCCTTCCTACACACCACACAGTTTCCACTATCCAAGTTGTTGAGGATACTCGAACTTTTAGCACCCGACACACTCCTAGTCCCATTGGACCTATTAATGGGGATGCTGTTACCTCAACCATAGAAGAAGAAACTCCAACATTGATTTTGATAGTTGTACCCTTTCAGAAGTTATTAACTTGTTACACAAAATATCTAGAGACCCCCACACTAGCACATTAAATCTTGCCTTCACGGAGCATATAACTAATACTCTCATTAAAGCTAGGGAGGAGAAGCTTAGAGTAGAATACCTTCTCTTGTTATGCTTTATGTGATGTTGGAGCTAGTACCTCCGTTATGCCCAAAAGAATGTATGATATGTTTGAATTGAAACCGTTTGATCCTTGTTCTTTTGGTGTTCGTCTCGTTGATTCTTCCGTAAAGAAACATTTGGGGAAGATCGACGATGTTCTTATCATTATCAATGACAATTATGTTACCGTTGATTTTACAATTATGGACATAGAGTGTGAACCTTTATGTCCAATTATTTTGGGACGTGCTTTTCTTCGCACCGTTGGTGTTGTTATTGACATGAAAGAGGGGAATATATTATTTCAATTCCCTCTCAAGAAGGGGATGGAACACTTCACTAGGAAGAAGATTAAGTTACCTTTTGAGTCCGTCACACAGGCTAGCTATTCTCTTACTCTTGATAAAACTTGATCTTTTTTACTTTTTGCCTAGCTTAAAGGCGTAAAAGAAAGCGCTTGTTGGGAGGCAACCCAAGATTTTTTTACTTTTGTTTTTAGTGGTCTTGATGTTTGTTACTACTATAGAAACATCATTGTATCTTTATTTTCAATCTTTGTGCCAAGTTTAGCCTCCGATTGCAAGAAAGTTCAAGAGTTGCGACATGCTGTCGAGAAAACAGATTCTGTCCTTGGACGGAAAAATTCACGATAAAACACCAAATCATCTTTTTGATCTGATTATTTGAAAGCGTGCTCTATACATTTGGATTTTGAGCGTCTGTTATGAGTTTTATGATTTGAGTTGCATAAGTACCCCGAAAAAAATATTAACTACCTGCTAGTCTGTTTTTCACAGATTTTTCCATGTTTCGCCTTTCTTAATTTTGCAAGTCTTGCGCTAGCCTTTTCTTTGCAAAAAACTTTTTGGAAATCTTGAGAAATAGTAGACCTTCAAGAAAATCTTTATTTCTAGTAGAGGAAAATTATTTTATTAAGGGTACTAACCTCTTTAATCAGCTTATGATGAGTTATGTATGAAGGGAGTTTTCAAGAGTGCGCAGGAAGATGATGAAAGAAGATCCGGGAGTGTCAAATGCTCAAGCTTGGGGATGCCCCAATGCACCCCAATAAATATTCAAGGAGACTCAAGCGTCTAAGCTTGGGGATGCCGCTATGCATTCCCTTCTTCATCAACAATTATCAGTTCGTCCTTCGTCCGATTATATTTTTATCACTTCATGGGTTATGTGCTATGCTTGCAGCGTCTCGCTCTTTAGTTTCCTTTAGATTTTTTTGCTGCTAATAAAAAGTTAGAAACCAACTTTCTTTGTGTGGGAGAGAAACACGCTCCACTTCAAACTAGAACACATCATAGGATTTTCATGCTTATCTTTCTTTTGTTGTGTGTTCTTTATCTTTTCGTAGCTGTTGTCATGTTTAGCTCTTAGTTTTCATGTTTATCTTTTTGAAGAGCTTTTGTTTAGTTTTTTGCTGGAACTCTCTTTAGTTTTCATGTTTGTCTTGTTAAGATAGTTGGCTGTTGCACTGAGTTGTATCTTGACTTTAAGTAGCTAATTGAGGTTGCTATTCAATTGTAGTAGTCACTTGCAATAGATTTGATGTATTGTTGTAAGTAATGGTTGAACTTTTGGTGTCAATACCTCTATCCTATTAGTGATAGGTGTCGTATTTTGGGAATCTGTGTTTATTTTCAAAAACTACCAAAACTAGTTGAGAACTCTAGCTACTAGAAGGATCACTAATCTTTGGAGGGATCGGATATTAGAGTATAATCACGTACCATGAGTCCAGGATGCGCAAGGATAACCAAACCCCCATACAATCCTCCTCACAGTACTTGTCTCTTTCTGAACCTCCCGATTAGATTGAGAGTTATCAATAATAAGTGCGTGAGTTCTTCGGACTAATATAAGTATTGAAAGTTTAGACTTCCACCTCTTCATATTTCCTAGAAGCTTTGGTACTGTGCATTGCCCTCCTCTCACTCTGAGAGTTGGCGTCCACCTCGCCGGTGAATCCAAACCCTTGGCATGATACGCTATGTTATCATAAACCTCCTTATATCTTTCCTCAAAACATCCACCTTCTCATGACTTGATCTTCATGTCATACATGTTCATGCTACACTGGCAGAGGCATACACTTGCATACATCAAAATAGCTACATCATCTTTATGTTGAGTACCTTCTAAAGTGTGAAAGATCTTCTATACTCCTTGTAAAATAAAGTGTTGCCCCTAAGTGAGGAAAAGATCCCAAAGAGGACAAATTTAAAAGATCCCACAGAGGAAAAATGGGAGTTAAATAGAAAGAGCCATGGAGGCCACCAAAAATATAGAAAAAAATAGAAAAAAAATAAAAAAAATAAAAAAAGAGAAGGGGGGCAACACTACTATTCCTTTTGAAAGATCCACACTCGTACCCCCTCTTACACCTTGTACTCCATAGAGATGATCATATATGCATATAGATCTGTAGGGACCTTCACACTTTAGAACATGGCTTGTATATTCAAATGATGAGCCTCCTCAAATGTAACACTCTCACTGTCAGAGAACAGTAATCACCATTACTGTTGATCACTACTGTTCCAAAATTTTGCTTCGAGCAACTTGGTTCAGTTAAAATTTAAATTCCCCTTTTGATGTTGTTAAGCAATGTGAACCATGGGCCTTGATCATGAAAATTCAACACAAGTCCAATCCCATAACCAATTGAAAACAAGGCAAAGCTTGAAATGCTTTTGGTTGAATATTAAAAATATTGTGACAATAAAATCTTTTCCAAAAATCTTGGAACCACTTTTATAAAATCCCAAATAATCATTGGACCATGCCAATGTGGTCATGGGTATTTATTGTGCTATGGAAAATTTCAAACAAATAATAGCAGTGCTAAAACAACACTATTTGCCTTTTGCAAATTCCAAATAAATATCCAGTGACTTTATAAAGTCCTAAAACTTTTTGTAGACCTCTTGTATGATGTTGTATTAATTATGATACATGTGTCATATTTTACTAAAATATAAAATGCATCAAAATAAATGCCACGGAGTTTAACAGAAAATAGAAGAGATAAAAAAACTAAATATATCTCTCTCCACAGGCGAGGCCCGCCACCCCGGCCCAGCCCACGTCCCCTTCTTCAACCTCCGTACAGGGGAGGGCGTGGCAAGCATCCCCGCTGCCACCGGCGAGCCCCCTCTCCGTGGCGCTCATCCACGACTCCCGGCGGTCTACAAGAGGGCCAACCCCCCTGTTGGGCTCCCCTTGCCCTAACCCGAACCCCGCGCGCCCCCAGATCCCCCTCGCGCTCGCCCCTCGCCATCTTCCCCCTCGTGACACTCGAGCCCTCCATGGCCGCGGCTCCATAGCCGACGTGGCCACCGTCGTCGCAGGCTCAGGCCAGCGTGTTTGGGAGTTGCGCCGAGCTCTTCCTCGTCTCCCCGTGCGGCCAGCCGTGGCCGGGACGCCGCACACGCCATTAATCGGGCTGTCTTCGTCCGCCGGCTGCCGGGCCCCCGTCGCCGAATTCGCCAGCCTCACCGCGCCCCGGCTCTCCTTACACGCTCCCGAACACCACAGTGAGCCCCTCCTCCGGTCTTTCCCCCGTCCCCATCTATTAGGTCGTCGTAGCCGCCGTTTCCCCGCGTTGTCCAGCTCCGGCCGCCGCCGCGGGCTTGGTCCTAGCGAGCACAGGCCGCCCTAGCGAGCACAGGGCGAAGCACGACGTCGCCCTCGCCCAATTCCGCCCCTCCTCCATGATTTTGTTCGCCGGAATACCCCCGGTCCTCGATGCCGTACGGGCTCGCCGGAGCAAGTCCGGTGGCCACTGCCGCGCGGCATGGTGGAATTTTTTCCACTAACCGTGGGGGTTAATCCCCTGTTAATCTGAGCCCCCCTGAGTCTATGACCAGTGGGACACCCCCTGATTAAACCCCTTAATTAAAACTATTAAAGAAATAAACCCCCCTGGACCTATGACATATGGGCCCATGCCCTTTTAATTAAATAAAACATGTTAATTAAACCCCCTGTGTCACTTACACCTAGGGCCCACTTGTAAATTGATTAGTTTAGTTAAATAGTAAATACAATGTGTGTATAACATGTGGGCCCTGGCACTATTTTAATTGATTAAATGTTATTATTAATAATGTGAGGCTGACCAGTGGGACCCACTGGCCAGGGTTGACCAGTCAACCCTCTGTGGGTAATGATAGGATTTATTAATAAAAGAAAATCCAGAAATTGATTTAAATTTATTTAAATTTGGAAATTCAATATCTTTTAAACCGTAAGTCAGATTCAAAAACTTTATACATGAAAATTGATCAGAAAAATATAACGAAAACTGATACGCTATCCGTATGTTTACCCCACCCCCCTAACACACTGATCATCGACATTCGCCCTCCGGGCTGTTTGTCGATAATTCCCGGTGCCGGTAAAAACCTGCCGGATGAATTTATTCCAAACAAGAAAGTTGTTTGGAATAGATCAACTACCCCGGATACATCACCCATACGTTTGCCAGATGTCCACGACACCTCCGGCATGATCCCTTCCCCCTCCAGACACCCTGTCCGGTAATCACCCGGAGCCGGTAGTTCATCCCCAGATGAATTTCCGCTCCGAGCTGAGTGCATCGTACTGCGTTAGAACACCGTTAACATTGCATCTGTCATGTCATGTATCTGTTTGTATATGCTTGCTTTGTATTTACTGTTTCTCCCCCCTTAATCTTCGGTAGACCCCGCTGCTGCCGTCGACTACACCGCTGCTGGGTACGACTACTTCGTCGACGACTGTACCCGTACTACCGAGCTTCTAGGCAAGCAGAGCCATTCTCTTCCCCAGATATCGCCTACCTTTTCCGTACTTTCTTGCACTAGGCATTGTTACTGCTGCTGCTACGATTACAATCCTATTCAATTGCATAGCCTGTTTTTGTCGCCCTTGTTGTACCTCCTTTATCCTATGCTTCCTATTATAATTATGCATTATTCAGTAGTGAGCCCTGCGCATTGTTAGCTAGGATTAGATAGCGGGCCGTGACCACTCAGGGGAGTGACGCGGATACAACTTATTACAACTGCACATGTACGGTACAATGCAGACACCGCCTAAGGCCCCCTAGCTCGGCTCTGCCGAGCCACCTTCAGGTGTGAGCTATCAAGGAGTAATCCTTGTACTCCACACGTTGATGACTCTGTATAGCCGCTCTAGGTACCTGAGAACGGTTGTCCTTAAGGTAAGAAGTCGGGCGACCCAACGGTGCCCGCGAGCGGTATTGCTTCGGGAACGACAGGGAGGGTATGACCGACGTTACTCGCATGCTTGGCCCCTGCTCGTATCTCGCGAGAGTTACCAAACCACGAAAAAGTCGAGCTCTACCAAGAGCACACGCGAGACAAGGTAAGGAGACGGTTCACCTTGTCGGTAACCGCGAGCTTTGACGGGACGACAGGGAAGGCCCCGACGTTACCGGTGGGCCTTGTTGTTGTTCGTTGTCCGTTGTGTTGTTTGTCAGACAGCGATAACGGTTGTCTGCGAGATAATATTAAAATGCTAAATGGTTCGGCGGATGACTTGAGAGACCCGTTGGTCTATACGCACTACCTTCACGTGGGATAAGGAGTTATGGGCTCCCCCGCGTCGTAGTTTGTCTGAAAGCTCTTCAGACGTCAGCAGTACTGCGGCCTGATCGCCGGGAAGCCGTGTTGTCTTAATTGCTGCAGCAGGTGAGTTTGGATTTGCTTTTGCTTCACCGGCCAGACTCGTACCGTGCAGGAGCGTGCAAGGGTGAGGGACCTAGACCCCTTGGCGCATAGGATATAGTCCAGTGGATGGCCTCTCTGCTGAGCCTAGGATGAACTGTGATGTGTCGGATAGCCTCGGTGGGGCGTTCCCTAACAAGGTTCACGCCACCCTGGAGATCCGAGCGTGCAGGATGAACAGTAGTGCACCCCTGCAGGGAGTTTAATCTATTCGAATAGTCGTGTCCACGGTAAAAGGACGCTTTATGCTGAAGCTGGATCTTACCACTACAAACTACTACTATTAAACTGTATGGTTCCGGGTTTTCTTCCTCGCAGGGAAGTCGAGGAGGGGAACTCGGAGGCATTATTATTATTAATCATTACAACTTACTATTATACAATGTTGCAACAACTTCTGCTTCATTGCTACTTTATGCTTTATATAAACTGTTGGCTGTTTCTCTTCTCATGCTGCAAGACATCGTCAGAAGCTGCTAGTCTTCGATAGGCCTAGCTGCTTACCCTTATTCGGATTTCTATCTTGCAGTCCACTATATACAACCTCCCCTTTCCATTTGATACAAATGCATAAATGCTTAGTAGCGGACGTAAGACTCGCGGGTATGCTAGATACTCACCCTTGCTTTATTTCCCCTTTTATGTTTTGCCCGATCGGCCGCTGCAGTCGACGTTGGAGCCCAGGAGCAGGAGTACCCCGGAGGCGCCTACTACTACGTCGAGACCCCCGCTGACCAGGTCCAGGAGTAGTTTCGGAGGCTCCCGGGCAGGAGGCCTTGCCTTTTTGATCTGTATCTCTGATGTTATTTGTGCTAGCCTTCTTAAGGCAAAACTTGACTAACTATGTCTGTACACAGATATTATGGCTTGTATAACTTATGTATTCGGGTCAGTGTGACCCGTTATCTTGTAACATATTGGTTTATCCTTTTGTGTTTAGTGTTGTGCTGTGATATTCTCACCGTGGCACCCTAATCTCAGCCGTGTACCCTACGTGTATGATTACTGTACACGGATTGATTTTGGGGGCATCACATCAAATGAGCTCTAGGTCTTCTTGAGCGATAAAGTTGGATGCAACCCCACTAGTTCCATTGGAGAGATTTTCTTAGCTCGTATGTGCATCCGTTGCATGGAAATCCCTACTCCTCACATCATATCTATCATTTTGCTTTCTCTCGCCTACGATTGTCCTCGTTGATGTGAGCCTTTCACACCCTTTTTTGTCTTCCTCCTCCACTCTATCTCTCTCTTTGACATCCTAAGTGTCAACTCTCGTGCTTACGCTCATCCATTGCATGGGTGTTCAAAATATCGAAAGGGAATGGATCAAATGGATTTGTACCTGGCTAGTGGTATGGGGACGAGTCAAGATAAGATTCCAAAGAAAACTATGTGTGAAAATTTAGTTGATTGAGTTCTCAACAACTAAATATTTTTCTCTCTCGTATTCCCATCCCCCAATTCTAGCATGCAAACACCATCTGGAGACATTCGATTCACCGACAATGAGAGCTCTTGCACCTTTATATTCTTATGTTTCTTGTTTCAGTGCTAATATAGAGTCTTGCTTGTTATGACTTGAATTGAATTACATACCTTGATTGATTTACTTAAAAGTTCTTATATGGTTGGTAGCATGTCACCACAAAAATTATGCTTGTTATCATTGACCTACTCGAGGACGAGCAGGAATTAAGCTTGCAGATGTTAATACGTCCCAAACGTATCTATAACTTCTAATTGCTCCATGCATGTTTTGTGTGATATTGGCATGTTTTAGATACACTTTCATACACTTTTGATCATATTTTGACTAACCTATTAACTCAATGCACCTCAATTCCAGTTCCTGTTTTCTACTGTCTTTTTACTTCAGGTTTCCCCCGTATTAAAAATGCTCCAAAATTTTCGGAAAAATCCAATAAAAAAATTAGCGTACGGGAACTTTCCAGAGTCCCGAAGGCGGGCCGGAGGGGACCCACTAGGGCCCCAGGAGTTGGGTCGCGCCAGGGGCAGCCTGGACTCGTGGTGCCCCCCCCCCTGGCTGCCCCCTTCGCCTATTTATTCTCCGTCCTCCGAAACCCTCGAGGACCGAACCCATTTTCGTGATCTCGCCTATATTTACCTCTCGACCCGAAATAACTTTGCTTATTTCACCTGGACCTGCACAAATGGGTTCTATCCTCGAGGGTTTCAGAGTACAGAGAATAAATACGCGAAGGTGGGAAACCAGGGGGGCCACCACGGGTCCAGGCTGCCCCCTGGCACGGCCCAACTCATGACCGCTCCACGAGGGCGCTTGGGGCCCTGGTGGGTCCCCTCCGGCCCCCCTTCGGGACTCTGGAAGCTTCCGAAGCACATATTATATATTGGATTTTCCCGGAATTTTTGGAGCAGATTTAATACGAGGAAAACCTGAAATAGAAAAACAGCAGAAAATAGAAACTGGCACTGAGGTGCACTGAGTTAATAGGTTAGTACAAATATGATCAAAATTGTATGAAAGTGTATCTAAAACATTGAAATATCACACAAAACATGCATGGAGCAAGCAAAAATTATAGATACGTTTGGGACGTATCACGGAACAGAGAGGTATTTCGTGATGTAGGGTTCTCCTTAAGGGTTTCCTGGACGAGGGGTAAAATTAGGCTAAATGGGGCACTATGGGGTGTCTCCACCTCCCAGGTGCCCTGGTGGAGCGACCAGGAAGTGGGTCGCGCCAACTGGCCGCCTGGGAAGGGGGTGGCCCCCTCCGGCTCTTCTTCGGTGGTTCCGAAAGCTTCCGTGACGCTGATTTTTATTCTGATTTTTATGGAATTGTTGGAGAATTTTAAATTGAGGAAAATCACTACAACTAAAGACATCAGAAGACAGAAACTGGCACTGGGTGCACTGAGTTATTAGGTTGGTCCAAATATGTGTAAAATGATATAAAAGTGTAGCAAAACAGGTAGCAATGTCACATAAAAGTGCATGGAACAAGAAGAAATTATAGATACGTTTGGGACATATCAATATCCCCAAGCTTAATTCCTGCTCGTCCTCGAGTAGGTAAATGATAACATAGATAATTTCTGTGGTGACATGCTAACACACATATAAGAACTTCAAAGTAAAGCAAGTAAGATGTGCAATTCAAGTCAAGATAATAACAAGAAAGAGTCTTAGTATTAATTCTAGCAAAGTATAAATATAAAGGTGCAAGAGCTCTCGATGTCCGTGACTCGAATGTCTCCAAATGGTGTTTGCATGCAATGGGGGATGAGATTGGAGAATAAAAATAATAGTTTAATTGAAAACTCAATCTACTAAAGTTTCACCCTTGGTCTCCTTCGGGATCTTATTTTGACTCATCCCCAGACCACTAGTCAGGTACAAGTCAAATTGATCCTCTCCCTTTCGACTTTGAGCACTCATGCAATGGACGAGCGCGAGAAAGATACGTTAACACTTAGGATGGCACGGAGAGAAATGATGGAGAAGGAAGACGAAAAAGGTGTGAAAGGCTCATATAAATGAGGATAATCATAGGCGAGAGAAATCCAAATGATAGATATGATGTGAGGAGTAGGGATTGCCATGCAACGGATGCACATATGAGCTAAGGTAAGCTCTCCAATGGAACTAGTGGGGGTGCATCAAACTTGCTTGCTCATGAAAACCTAGAGCTTATTTGAGGAGGCTCATCCTTAGAATATGCAAGCCAAGTTCTATAGTGAAAGGGTCCCCACATAGTTATCCATGAATGAAAATCTCTATGGAGTACAAATATAAACACGGATTACGAGTGTGGATCTTTCAAAAGGAATAGTAGTGTTGCCCCTTCTCTCTTTTTATTTCATTTTCTCTTTTTTCAATTTTTTATTATTTTTGTGGCCTCTTTGGCTCTTTTTATTTATCTCTTATTTGTCCTCTTTGGGATATTTTAATTTTTCTTCTTTGGGATTTTTTCCTCACTTACGGGCAACACTCTATATTTTACAAGAATATGGAAGATCTTCACACTTTATAAGAAGTACTCAACATAAAGAAGGAATGAAAACTATCATGATGTATGCAAATGTATGCCTCTGCCAGTGTAGCAGGATATGCAATGATACTAGCGCGTCATGTAGCAATAATAAGGGAAAAGCCCAACTATCATGCGGCTCCTCTATCAAGAAAAAGCATGTATGACATGAAGATAGCCATGTGATGGTGGATGTTTGAAAGAGCAAGTTTTTCCCCCCGAAGGTTTTGGAGATTGTTGGACAAAGAAGTAGAGGAACTAATATTGTTTTCGAGTATCAACAGATACTTAGGTTCCGAAAGAATGGAGTTTACAAGTAGAAGGTCGAAGGAAAACTCACTGCAGCGAAGCTGCAAATCATTACCGAAGCCTTTGAAGGAAGACGACCCCTAGGAATGTCGCCGAGAAAGAAGATGCTCTCGAGTAAAAGCGCAATGAGGAGAAACCTGAAGTTGTACGAATACTTAGTTCTTTTACTAGTTTCTCTTTACTTTTTGAGTCGTAGGAAAAACCGTACTATCGAGAGGGGTTTGCTAGTCGAGATCTTAGTCGAAGTTAATTTGCTCTGCTCAACTTAAGCCCACAAAAAGCCCACCGAGAGAAATATTACTGAGTCGAGTAAATAGCTCGAAGGCAAAGTCATCGCACTTGGTGCCTTCGAGAGAGAACTCGTTCGGTAAATCATCTAACTTGATCTGCAAGTTAAGTTGCGCAGTGATTAAAATACGACCATTGTGGACACGCGTCAAGAGGTTGCATCGGTCACTTCAGTCATTTCACTCATCGGGATCACCACCTATAAATACCCCGCACCTACCCGCCATTTGGGTGGGCTGCTCAACTGAATATTCCAAGAAAGAAGTGATGTGAGCATCCCGAGAGAGAACTCGAGAGAAAACCAAAACCCAAGTCCAAACTGAGTTGAGCAATTCACTGAGACTTAGGTTCAGATTAGCCGATCTTTTTTATCTTGGAGAACTGCAAGTCTCCTAGACAGTTAGGTGTCGCCTGTCAAGCAGTCGAAGAGTAATTTTCACTACTGAAGGAACTTTGTAAAGGTTTCTGAGATGTCCTGAATCATCTGCACCGAGTGAAAACTGGACAAGCTCGAGGAGTTTGTTGCAATGGAGAATAGGACAGAGAGATTTTTTCTCCAGGTGTTCAATCACCAGTCCCTCCAACCAGACGTAGCACTTTGCAGAGTGTGAACTGGTTTACCAAACATCGTCTTGTCAGGCTCGTCTTCTTACTCGTATTTACCTTCAGTATTTTCTCGTATGCCTGTTTGTCTTCGATGTTTCCCTTCATACCCAATCCTTTCGATCCATGCATGACTTTCGATACTGCAATTCCTTCGAGATTTCTTTAGTATTTCGCAGTTTGCATGAATTCCTTCTAAGTTCCATAGAATTTTTACAAGTGATCATTCGCCCCCTCCCCCTCTGATCATTCTTGAGCTTTCATTTGGTATCAGAGCTAGGCACTCCCTAGGCTCTGCGTATGTTGGTATAACCACCTGGAGTGTTGTCAAGAATGTCGTTTGCAGCTGTCCGCTCGGGCGAAACGATTCCTATTTACAATGGGAAGGACTTTCCTTATTGGAAGGAAAAAATGAAGAGGAATATCATGGCCATCAATTATGCCGCTTGGGAAATTGTCAAAAATGGAGTTCTCGTCAAGGACAAGGATGGCATCACCCCTGCTGAGGCAAAGAACATGGCTATTGATTCTGATGTTTGGGTATTCATCACAAACCATCTGATTCCAGAAAAATATCACGAGGTCAAGAATATTCCTACGGCCAAAGGTGTCTGGGACTATCTCGAGAAGATTGGTGAAGGTGTCTCTACTCAGAAAGATGCTCAGATTGACACTCTCCGAAGCAAATTCTATCGGTTCAAGAGGCACGAGGGAGAAAAAGTTAACTCCATCTACATCAGACTCACCGCTCTATCAAATGAGCTGATTTCCCTCGGTGCTGAAGATATCACCAGTCAAATTTTTGTTAGGACTTTGCTTCATTCTCTTGATGATTCCTTCGATCACATTGTGCTGATGATCAAGGAAAGGACTGATTTCAGAAATCTTGTCGCTGCTGACATGCTTGAGAGACTCAAAACATTTGAGATGGAAGAAGAAGAAAAAAGTGATGTCAATGGAACTCGAAGAAAATCTCATGCTCTCAAAGCCAAAGCTTCACATCATTCTTCTTCTGAAGCTAGTTCTGAATCTGGAGGTCCCTCAGATGACCCCGAGAATATTGGAAAAGCTTTGGCACTGATAATGTCAGAACCCCAACTAGGGTAAGTGCTAGGGTTGTTTGATCCCTTTGCATCTTGCAAAAATTCAATAGGAAATTCAAAAATGGGGAAGCAGAAAGCCCTGAGAAATTATTTGAAATGCCCAGATAAAAATATTTTTCCAAAAATCTTTTGAATGATTGGAAAATTCCTAGAAATGTTGCTGATCATTTTAAAAATGATTTGGGATCAATCCCATGCACATGGATTTTTCTAATATTCAAACAGTGGCTTTGGAAATTAAAATAACCCTATTTGAATTGAAATTCAAAATATATTGAATTTCAAAAATGCCTAAATTCCATATGTGACTAGCTACTGGTCACCTAGTATTTATAAAAGTAATTGGGCATTTTTATAAAATGCTTTGGTATTTTTACCAGGGCAAAACAAAAGGGCAGAAAAATAAAATAGAGAAGAATTAGAAAAAGGAGAACACCCGTGGCTTCGGCCCAACTCAAGCCTGTCTCGCCCAGCACCTCGGCCCAGCCCGCAGCGGCCGCCTGTCGTCTTCCCCACCGACGCCGAAGCAGCTCGGTGGCGGCGCCACCGCGACGCCGAGAAGGCTCTAAGACGCTGTGTGCCTCTTTCCCTCGCCGTGGAGAACCCGTGCACGCCCCGCTCCTCTTCCCCCTCTCCCTGGACCTCCTCCCCCTCTCCTCTTCGCGATTTCAGCGCCACCCCGAAGCCAGCCGGAGCACGCCGTCGTGGCCGTCGCGGCCACTATCCTCCATTTTGCTCGCCGTGGTGTCCAGGCGAACAAGCGCTGTCGACTCCCTCGAAGCCCCCTTCCAATCGAGCCCGAGGAGCCCCGACGTCGACGCCAGCCTCAACGGATCGCCGCCGCTGCCGAGGAACTCCGGCGACCAATTCAACCTCTCCCAAGCCCCTCCGGCATCGCCGCCCCCTTTATTCGCATCAGGGTGAGCCGGCGATAATTTTCCCCCCTCCCTTGCTCTCTCTCGTGGCCGGGTTCGGGATTCCGGCGAGGTCAGTCCACGGCCGCCGCGCCTTTTGTCCTAGCCGTCGCCCTGGAGCTCCTTCTTGACCCCCTCCTACTCCATCGCATGCGGGAGCCCACGAGGAGCACAACCGTGTCAGCCAAACCCCAAGCCGAGCCCATTTTGCAACTCCGGCGAAACTCCGGCCACACTCCGGCGACGGCGCCATTAACCTAACCTAATCCACAGCTTAACCCCCCCCCCCTGAGTCCATGACATGTGGGCCCAGCCCCCACTTAACCCCTCTGTTAAGCTAATCCAACCGGGGATTAACCCCCTGAGGCTGACAGGGTGGACCCACTGGTCAGCCCCCCCCCTGACGTCATCCCCACGCAATGCTGACGCAATAATCGAATTCCAGAAATAGAAAAGAATTTCAGAAATTCCAGAAAATCCAGAAAATCTTTTAAACTTGGGAAATTCATAACTAATTCATATGAACTCCAAATATAGCAAATAATATGTCTAAAAATATCAGAAAAATCCAAGGATTATGAATATGAGCTCTGTTTTCATGTTTGACCAATTAAAATTGGGTGAACAGTGCAAAACATCCATATGGCTTTAATTCAAATTCAAATTTGAAGCACATTTGCAAATGACTTTGCATTTGACTTCTTTTAAATGGAATTGTAAACACATTGTGACCAAGAACATCACCATTTCAATATTGATCATGTGTTTCATGCATTGCAAATAAATTTATACCTTGTTTGATTGTTTGCTCGATAGACGTGCAACTGGAATCGGAGGCCACCCCCTTCGTTGAAGACCCCGATATCGAACCTCGTCAGCAAGGCAAGCAAACCCCATTGATCATGTCTATAAAATCCTATTTCCCTCTCAGTCTCGCTTATGCATGTTTAGGAGATCACCGAGACACGTTCTTTCGCATAGTTGAACCCATTCCGATGCATGACCTATCATTCTGTCACCGTATTAAGCAAACCACAATCCTAGCAGATTTAGGAGTTGAATGATGAGCATGTGGCCCCTACAACTGTTACTGCTTTTGCTGCTTAGTGATACAATGAGGATGTTTTGATTGTGAGTCAGGATGGGATGAACACAGTGGTGTTGATGAAAGTGAAACGTGTTGGTGAATCCACACTAAGCAAAGGTGAACGATGAGAGGCTGTGTAGGAGTACACAGTGGGTTGTCTCGTTGAACACTGTCCTAGGCCCTGAGTTCCTGTTTTGTGATCCAAGACAAAGAGTATGACCACATGTAGGGTTTTATGGGAGCCCCATTTGGCCTCTTTACGTACCCGATCCGGTCCAGGAGTCACAATAGATTCGGGTTTTCCAATTGGCATGTGCATAGAAAAAGAATGAAGAAAGGTTGCATCATCCTAGATATGTGGTGGACTTGTGAGGCAGTAAAACCATCTGGCAGAGGTGGCGTCTCGGTCCCTTACATTATCTGAGTCCGTTTCGTGGAACCGGCCGGACTCTCGAGCGGTGCCAAACTAAGGCAGTCGACTCCTGGATTAGAGAAGGTGATGTGAGGTTAGTGCCTTGGTTTCATCCACGTCCGACATCCGCTTGAAGGATGCCAAGAACGAGGCGGTAAGTGATGACACGCGTGTGAAGATGTACACCCCTGCAGGGTTAATGAACTATTCGAATAGCCGTGTCCGCGGTTATGGACTACTTGGAAACCTCTACTTGATCATAGATAACTCGAATGGATACTTATAAAACTCGCAAGATAAGCGTGAGTGCTATGGTGTGCTTCTTCGTGGGGAAGTCGAGGAAGTAACCATAGTGGTGTATTCTTTGGAGATGTAGTGGACTCGTGTACGCTTCTTACCTCAAGTCTGGTACTCGTAGTACAGGATTAGCCAAGTCCAAGCTTGCACTTCTGCATGTGAAACCCCACCTCCCTTTACCTTGATACTTGAGCATGAGTAGTATAGATCTGATGTAAGTCTTGTTGAGTACGACTTTGTACTCACGTTTGCTTATTCTATGTTTTAGATGAGAACCGGACCCCGATGGAGTCACCTTCGTGAAGCTCGATGTTGACCTTTGTAGTATAGTCCCAGACAGCAGTCTGGTCCCTCGTGGAAGGGCATGTTTGTTTACAAGGCTTCTCTAAGACATTTGTTAAACTTGTCTGTACTCAGACCTAATTTTCTTCCGTTGTATGATGTAATGTTGATCACAGACATGTGATCTTTGTATGCTCTATGTATAAGTCAATAAAGAATACTTTGTAGAGTTATGTGATGATACCTGCTGTTCATACTAGGCATGTGTGCTGCGTGTATGTTTATAACATGCATGTCTTAGTATGGGTTTTCGAGACCTTAGTTGTGATCTGGCTGGCGGTCTTTTATACACCAAGTGACCCTTAGATGTGCGCAGCTTGGGGCATCGCGATGCGATTGTTCGTGACTCTGTCACGTGCACACTTTGTTGTATGATTGAGCCCGCCCTAGACCCCGACTAAGTGATCGGGCTGGAGTAAGTCTATGTAAGAGTTAGGATCCAATCGATAACATGGTTGAGGCGACTTGTCTATGAGTATGGGATTCACCACCCATAAGCATTTAGACTTGTGAGCGGGCGATGAGGACCCATCTCAGATGATCATCCGACCTGAATGGTTTACCGAGAACGTTCTGTGCTTGGCCTTGTCTGCTTAGACAAGTGGGTACGGTTCTCGGCTCTCCATGTGATTGTATCGTGACTGGAATTACATACGCTAACCCCGGGTCCCGACAGATAATGAAAAGATTCAACCGCTTCCAGAGATGTAATTCCTCTTCACCAAAGAAAAACTACTCTTCCAAACATTCAAGCAATTCATCACTGCATCGATCATCATCCAGAAACTCTTCAGCGAAAGATAATGTCACATCCCAACTTTTGTAGTTCCTTTATTAGAATGCTAAAATTTAGGGCTAACAAAAAACTTTGCATGGTTGTAAGTGTTGTGATGTTGAATCTATGTTTCACTGTGTGTGCTTAGTGTTGATCATGCTAAAACTTGGGTGGTTGTCGTTTGTGGTCAGTGTACTCGTGTGAATAGCATAGGATTTCCACCCGGTCTTGTTGATCATCTCGGCATGATCATAAGCACGGCCACACTAATACCCTAGTATGCATAAATTAAGACCGTCACATCACGTACCACTATCGCACTCTCTCACTAATAGATCGTTTTGCATCCCGTTTTCTTTTGTTGTTTTGGTATACAAACCTTATTATTCTTGCATGGTAAAAATCATGCTAGTAATGATTTTTGATCACCACAAATCCCTAAGGCACTACCTTTTCGCACGATAAAGAAAACTAAAACAAAGATCATTTAAAATCCGATTAACATATTGGAGATCTAATAAAAATCCATGCATGACCATGATCCACCCACAATACACAGATTTTTTTTATATATAGAATTTTTGTTTAGGCATTTTCACAAACACTTGGGGTGCATTGTTTTATTAGCTTGAATTTGTGTATTAAGGAAACTTTAAAAAAAAAAAAAAAAAAACCACCCTAGCCTCTCCCGTACCCCCCCCTATGCTAACGTCAGCTCCACCCCCCCTCTGTGACGTACGCACCCCCACGTCAGCCCTCGCCACCGCCTCGACTCCCCAGTAGGCGAGGAGGCCGCGCTCGCTCGCCTCCCTCTCCCGCTCCCGCACCCCCCCTCCATCCAGCTATAAAAACCCACCCCAAAGCCCCTCCTCACCCCACTCCACCCACAGCCCAGCTCCACCCCCCCCCCACTGATCGGTAAGAGAAGGTAAGGAAGACAGAAGAGAAGGAAGACAGAAGAGAAAGAAGAAAGAGAGAAGGAAGAAAAGAGGAGGAGGGAGGAGGAAGAAGAGGAGAGGAGGGAGAGGCCGGCGAGCCTCTCCACCTCCGCCACCTCTCGCCGGAGCCGGCGCCGGCGAGGAGCCGCGCCACGAAGACCGCGCCGCCGCCCAAGTCGCCCATCGTCTACCCCCACGCCGACGACTACCGCGACCTCCACGGACCGCCCAGACGCCAAAAACGAGTCGCCCCCGCCGTCCTGCACGCCCGCCGCCCCTCGACGCCGCCCGCCGTCGCCGGAACGACCCCGGTGAGCCGCTCGAGCCCAAAAATGTCTGTAGGATTAGAAACCCTTGGTCGAAGTCGAGTCTAGCATTCTATAGTTATATAGTTACTCTGGGTATATAAGGGAACAACGTAAGGCTTCTTTTTCTCCTTATCCTCATCGATCTGAGTTCTGAGTCACCCTTATCTTTTCTACGGGATGATAGGACTAGGATCATCTATGTCTTACTAGAACATCTCGCTGAGTGCTTCCTTTTAGCCGTAGGATTGTTGTGGTCGTCCAGACTCATCGGTTTTGAGTTTCTTGAAGAAGTTATGTTCAATCTCCTCAAGGTTGTTTCATTTTCCATCCCGGTGTAGCCGTTATGCTGCCGGATTTATTCCGAGTTTCTGGGGATCATTGCCTTCGCATTATACTCTTTCCGTCTTCATCATATCCTTCTTGTCTTTGATTCCATCATAAAACCTGTTCTGATTGTTGATTTTTTATCACACAGGATGTCAGGTGGAACTCGTAGTGCTGTTCGTCGGAATCGAGACCGTGTTCGGAATCGAAGTGATGATGAACCTCTACCACCGCCTTCTGCGACGGAAATCATGATGGAAGCTGAGAAGAATCAACGTGATCAAACACGTCTTCTGGAGCTCATCGAGCAGAATACCTCACGTCATCGTAATGTGGTTGTGAGCATTCAGGACTTCATCCTCCTCAAGCCACCGGTATTCCGATGTTCTTCTGAGCCCCTTGAAGCTGATGATTGGCTCCGTTCCATCGAGCGTAAGCTTGATACTGCACATGTTGCTCCCGATGATCGAGTTATATTCGCGGCATACTTTCTGGAAGGTGCTGCTGCTGAATGGTGGGAGAACTATGTTGCTATACAGCCAGATAGTCACTTAGTGACTTGGCAGGAGTTCTGTGTTGCCTTTCGAGGGTACCACCTTTTGGATGAGTTGATGGAGCGCAAGAAGGAAGAGTTCTGCAATCTCACTCAAGGAGAGATGTCCATGCACGAGTATGTGAGAGAGTTCAACCGTCTTGCCCGGTATGCCCAAGATGAGATCACCACCGATGCCAGAAAGCAGGCAAGGTTCCGTAAGGGACTTAGCGCCATCCTTCGTCATGATCTCAACCTCATCGAATTTGCCACCTTTGAGGATTTAGTCAACAGATCCTTCAGAGCTGAGCATGGCAATAAAATTTTCGAGGAGTCCCGCAAGCATGCTCTTGAGTTTGCTTCTTCTTCAAGTTCAGCCCCTCAGAAACGCCGAATTTGGATTCCAACCAGAGCCATACCTCAAAACTTTCTGCAGAGACCAACCTCCAGTATATGCCATCCACCCCAACACATTATTCCACCTCGGAATGATTGTGTGCGCCCAAGCAATCCCACTCCCAGCAATTCAGACAGGGTATGCTTTAAGTGTGGTCTTCCAGGCCATTACTATCGTCAATGCCCTCAGGTCTTGATGGCACCACGTCATTCTCGACCTAAGCCTCCAAAGAAAGCAACCACCAAAACCATCCCAGCAAAGCTTCCAGTCCCAAGTAGTGGATATGTGAACCAAATCTCAGTTGAGGAAACCACTGCTGCTTCTGATGTCATTCTTGGTACACTCCCAGTCAATCATGTCCCCGCCTCCGTTCTTTTCGATCCAGGAGCTTCTCATTCATTCATGTCGGAGAGTTATGCACTTCGTCATGAGTTTCCTTTTGAATAAATGTTTTCTTTAATGATCATTCAAACTCCTGGTTCAGAGTGGCAAACTAATAGAGTAAGCCATGGCAATCAAATTGCAATTGAGGGTCTAGTATTCCTTGCTTCACTTATAGCCCTCAAGTCTTTGGATATTGATGTCATCCTAGGAATGGATTGGTTATCAAGGCAAAATGCTTTCCTTGATTGTAAAGCCAAATCAGTCAAACTCACCCATCCTTCAGGCCAGACCATTGACTACACATCACCCAGCTCTAGAATCCAGGTGCAGACTTTGAATGTGCTTCCCCTTCCAGACCTCGAAGATGTTTCGGTGGTTCGTGACTTCCCGGATGTCTTTCCTGAAGAGCTGCCGGGAATGCCACCCGACAGGTGTGTAGAATTCATAGTGGATCTTATACCAGGCACAGCCCCAATTTCCAGACGCCCATATAGAATGGCCCCACATGAGTTAGCTGAGCTAAAAACCCAACTTGATGCTTCGTTGGCAAAAGGCTTCATCCGCCCTAGCTCATCGCCATGGGGTTGCCCCGTTCTGTTCGTAACGAAGAAAGATGGAACAGAAAGGATGTGCGTAGACTATCGCCCGCTAAATCTAGCGACGATAAAGAACAAGTACCCACTGCCCAGGATCAATGATCTTTATGATCAACTTGCAGGATCCTCTGTCTTCTCCAAGATGGATCTGAGATTAGGCTATCATCAGATCAAAATCCGAAACGAGGACATTCCAAAAACGGCTTTTACTACTCGTTATGGTCTTTACGAGTACACCGTCATGTCCTTTGGTTTAACCAATGCCCCCGCCACATTCTCACGCTTGATGAATTCGATCTTCATGGAGTACCTAGATAAATTTGTTGTGGTTTATCTCGATGATATTCTCATCTACTCGAAGAACGAAGAAGATCATGCCCAACACCTAAGGATGGTATTGATGACACTTAGAGAGCATCGCCTTTATGCCAAGTTCTCCAAGTGTGAATTTTGGCTACCAGAAGTGACCTACTTAGGCCACGTGATTTCTGCGAAAGGTGTTGCAGTCAATCCCGAGAGAGTTCAGGCCGTCCTTGACTGGACTCCACCTGAATCAGTAAAGCAAGTTAGGAGTTTTCTCGGCTTAGCAAGCTATTGCCGCCGCTTCGTTGAGAACTTTTCTAAAGCTGCAAAGCCTCTTACTGAACTCGTCAAGAAAGATAAGAAATTCCAATGGACCCCCAAGTGCGAGGAAAGCTTTCAAGAGCTAAAAAGAAGATTGACTTCTGCACCTGTACTTGCACCTCCAGACACCAAAAGGGATTTCGAGATCTATTGTGATGCTTCACGGCAAGGGTTGGGATGCATACTTATGCAAGATCGACATGTGGTAGCTTATGCTTCACGCCAGTTGCGGCCACATGAAGAGAAGTATCCTACCCATGATCTTGAACTCGCTGCCGTAGTTCATGCCCTGAAGACTTGGCGACATTACCTCCTTGGTAATCGTTGTGAGATCTATTCCGACCACCAAAGCCTCAAATATATTTTCACCCAGCCAGATCTTAATCTCAGGCAAAGACGCTGGATAGAGTTGATAAAAGATTATGACTTAGGAATTTCTTACACCCCAGGCAAGGCCAATGTCATGGCTGATGCACTAAGTCGTAAGTCGTATTGTAACAACCTCATGTTACAACAGTATCAACCACTTCTTCATGAGGAATTTCGAAAGCTCAATCTCGAGATTGTTCCTCGTGGATCTCTTTTTAACTTGGTGGAGAAACCAACCCTTGAGGATCAAATCATAGCCGCCCAGAAACAAGATAGCAGTATTCAAGAGATCAAGCAGAACATTGTTAGCGGAGTTGCTAAATGTTTTTCTGCAAATGATCAAGGAACGATATTCTTTGAAAATCGTTTAGTAGTTCCTAAAAACGAAGACCTAAAGCAGCTGATCCTGAAGGAAGCTCATGACACTCCCCTCTCAATTCATCCCGGTAGCACAAAGATGTACCGAGATCTACGCCAGAGATTTTGGTGGACCCGGATGAAGAGAGACATTGCGCAATTTGTTGCCGAATGTGATGTCTGTCGTCGCATTAAGGAAGAACACCAAAGACCTGCTGGTACTCTTCAACCATTGTCTATTCCCGAGTGGAAATGGGACAAGGTCGGTATGGACTTCATCACCGGCTTTCCAAAAACCCAAAAAGGAAATGATGCCATCTTCGTGGTCATTGATCGACTTTCAAAAGTTGCTCACTTCCTTCCCGTTCGCGAGTCTATAACTGCTAGCCAGTTGGCGGACTTGTACGTCTCTAGAATCGTGTCACTTCACGGTGTTCCTTTGGTGATCAATTCTGATCGTGGTAGCCTTTTCACCTCTAGATTTTGGGAAAGTTTTCAAAATGCTATGGGAACTCATCTATCCTTTAGTACAGCTTTCCACCCTCAATCTAGCGGTCAAGTTGAAAGGGTTAATCAAATCTTGGAAGACATGCTCAGAGCTTGTGTTATCTCTTTCGGAAAGAATTGGGAGAAATCTCTTCCATTCGCCGAATTTGCTTATAACAATAGCTATCAATCTAGTCTGAACATGGCTCCCTTTGAATTCCTCTACGGCCGACGATGTCGAACACCCCTTAACTGGTCATAAACCGGTGAAAGACAACTCTTTGGACCGGATATGATCAAGGAAGCATAAGAGAAAGTTCGCATTGTTCGTGATCGTTTGAAAGCCGCTCAGTCTCGTCAAAAGAGCTACTATGATCGTCATCATAGAGAGGAGAGCTACAATATTGATGAGAAGGCTTACCTTCGGGTTACTCCTCTGAAGGGAACCCAAAGATTCGGTATCAAAGGCAAGTTGGCCCCACGTTACATCGGACCTTTCCGCATTCTTGCTAAACGTGGAGAAGTTGCCTACCAACTTAAACTACCTCCGCACCTTTCCCGAGTACATGATGTATTCCATGTGTCACAACTCAGGCGTTGCTTCAAGGACCCCATCCGCGAAGTCGACCATGAAACGCTTGATCTCCAAGATGACCTTTCTTATCGAGAGTACCCTGTTCGTATTCTTGATTCCACAGAACCTGTCACTCGTCGTCAGAAGATCAAGTTCCTTAAAGTGCAATGGTCACATCACTCCGAAAAAGAAGCAACCTGGGAAAGAGAAGACCGCCTCCATGCCGAGTACCCCACCTTCCTCCCGACGACTTCTGAATCTCGGGACAAGATTCTTCTGAGTGGGGGCGAGTTGTCAGAACCCCAACTAGGGTAAGTGCTAGGGTTGTTTGATCCCTTTGCATCATGCAAAAATTCAAAAGGAAATTCAAAAATGGGGAAGCAGAAAGCCCTGAGAAATTATTTGAAATGGCTAGATAAAAATATTTTTCCAAAAATCTTTTGAATGATTGGAAAATTCCTAGAAATGTTGTTGATCATTTTAAAAATGATTTGGGATCAATCCCATGCACATGGATTTTTCTAATATTCAAACAGTGGCTTTGGAAATTAAAATAACCCTATTTGAATTGAAATTCAAAATATATTGAATTTCAAAAATGCCCAAATTCCATATGTGACTAGCTACTGGTCACCTAGTATTTATAAAAGTAATTGGGCATTTTTATAAAATGCTTTGGTATTTTTACCAGGGCAAAACAAAAGGGCAGAAAAATAAAACAGAGAAGAATTAGAAAAAGGAGAACACCCGTGGCTTCGGCCCAACTCAAGCCTGTCTGGCCCAGCACCTCGGCCCAGCCCGCAGCGGCCGCCTGTCGTCTTCCCCACCGACGCCGAAGCAGCTCGTTGGCGGCCTGGGGGCACGCCGCGGCGCCACCGCGACGCCGAGAAGGCTCTAAGGCCCTCTGTGCCTCTTTCCCTCACCGTGGAGACCCCGTGCACGCCCCTCTCCTCTTCCCCCTCTCCCTGGACCTCCTCCCCCTCTCCTCTTCGCGATTTCAGCGCCACCCCGAAGCCAGCCGGAGCACGCCGTCGTGGCCGTCGCGGCCACTGTCCTCCATTTTGCTCGCCGTGGTGTCCAGGCGAACAAGCGCTGTCGACTCCCTCGAAGCCCCCTTCCAATCGAGCCCGAGGAGCCCCGACGTCGACGCCAGCCTCACCGGATCGCCGCCGCTGCCGAGGAACTCCGGCGACCAATTCAACCTCTCCCGAGCCCCTCCGGCATCGCCGCCCCCTTTATTCGCATCAGGGTGAGCCGGCGGTAATTTTCCCCCCTCCCTTGCTCTCTCTCGTGGTCGGGTTCGGGATTCCGGCGAGGTCAGTCCACGGCCGCCGCGCCTTTTGTCCTAGCCGTCGCCCTGGAGCTCCTTCTTGACCCCCTCCTACTCCATCGCATGCGGGAGCCCACGAGGAGCACAACCGTGCCAGCCAAACCTCAAGCCGAGCCCATTTTGCAACTCCGGCGAAACTCCGGCCACACTCCGGCGACGGCGCCATTAACCTAACCTAATCCACAGCTTAACCCCCCCTGAGTCCATGACATGTGGGCCCAGCCCCTAGTTAACCCCTCTGTTAAGCTAATCCAACCGGGGATTAACCCCCTGAGGCTGACAGGGTGGACCCACTGGTCAGCCCCCCCCCCCTGACGTCATCCCCACGCAATGCTGACGCAATAATCGAATTCCAGAAATAGAAAAGAATTTCAGAAATTCCAGAAATGCCAGAAAATCTTTTAAACTTGGGAAATTCATAACTAATTCATATGAACTCCAAATATAGCAAATAATATGTCTAAAAATATCAGAAAAATCCAAGGATTATGAATATGGGCTCTGTTTTCATGTTTGACCAATTAAAATTGGGTGAACAGTGCAAAAAATCCATATGGCTTTAATTCAGATTCAAATTTGAAGAACATTTGCAAATGACTTTGCATTTGACTTCTTTTAAATGGAATTGTAAACACATTGTGACCAAGAACATCACCATTTCAATATTGATCATGTGTTTGATGCATTGCAAATAAATTTATACCTTGTTTGATTGTTTGCTCGATAGACGTGCAACTGGAATCGGAGGCCACCCCCTTCGTTGAAGACCCCGATATCGAACCTCGTCAGCAAGGCAAGCAAACCCCATTGATCATGTCTATAAAATCCTATTTCCCTCTCAGTCTCGCTTATGCATGTTTAGGAGATCACTGAGACACGTTCTTTTGCATAGTTGAACCCATTCCGATGCATGACCTATCATTCTATCACCGTATTAAGCAAACCACAATCCTAGCAGATTTAGGAGTTGAATGATGAGCATGTGGCCCCTACAACTGTTACTGCTTTTGCTGCTTAGTGATACAATGAGGATGTTTTGATTGTGAGTCGGGATGGATGAACACAGTGGTGTTGATGAAAGTGAAACGTTTTGGTGAATCCACACTAAGCAAAGGTGAACGATGAGAGGCTGTGTAGGAGTACACAGTGGGTTGTCTCGTTGAACACTGTCCTAGGCCCTGAGTTCCTGTTTTGTGATCCAAGACAAAGAGTATGACCACATGTAGGGTTTTATGGGAGCCCCGTTTGGCCTCTTTACGTACCCGATCCGGTCCAGGAGTCACAATAGATTCGGGTTTTCCAATTTCATGTGCATAGAAAAAGAATGAAGAAAGGTTGCATCATCCTAGATATGTGGTGGACTTGTGAGGCAGTAAAACCATCTGGCAGAGGTGGCGTCTCGGTCCCTTACATTATCTGAGTCCGTTTCGTGGAACCGGCCGGACTCTCGAGCGGTGCCAAACTAAGGCAGTCGACTCCTGGCTTAGAGAAGGTGATGTGAGGTTAGTGCCTTGGTTTCATCCACGTCCGACATCCGCTTGAAGGATGCCAAGAACGAGGCGATAAGTGATGACACGCGTGTGAAGATGTACACCTCTGCAAGGTTAATGAACTATTCGAATAGCCGTGTCCGCGGTTATGGACTACTTGGAAACCTCTACTTGATCATAGATAACTCGAATGGATACTTATAAAACTCGCAAGATAAGCGTGAGTGCTATGGTGTGCTTCTTCGTGGGGAAGTCGAGGAAGTAACCATAGTGGTGTATTGTTTGGAGATGTAGTGGACTCGTGTACGCTTCTTACCTCAAGTCTGGTACTCGTAGTACAGGATTAGCCAAGTCAAAGCTAGCACTTCTGCATGTGAAACCCCACCTCCCTTTACCTTGATACTTGAGCATGAGTAGTATAGATCTGATGTAAGTCTTGTTGAGTACGACTTTGTACTCACGTTTGCTTATTCTATGTTTTAGATGAGAACCGGACCCCGATGGAGTCACCTTCGTGAAGCTCGATGTTGACCTTGGTAGTATAGTCCCAGACAGCAGTCTGGTCCCTCGTGGAAGGGCATGTTTGTTTACAAGGCTTCTCTAAGCCATTTGTTAAACTTGTCTGTACTCAGACCTAATTTGCTTCCGTTGTATGATGTAATGTTGATCACAGACATGTGATCTTTGTATGCTCTATGTATAAGTCAATAAAGAATACTTTGTAGAGTTATGTGATGATACCTGCTGTTCATACTAGGCATGTGTGCTGCGTGTATGTTTATAACATGCATGTCTTAGTATGGGTTTTCGAGACCTTAGTTGTGATCTGGCTGGCGGTCTTTTATACACCAAGTGGCCCTTAGATGTGCGCAGCTTGGGGCATCGCGATGCGATTGTTCGTGACTCTGTCACGTGCACACTTTGTTGTATGATTGAGCCCGCCCTAGACCCCGACTAAGTGATCGGGCTGGAGTAAGTCTATGTAAGAGTTAGGATCCAATCGATAACATGGTTGAGGCGACTTGTCTATGAGTATGGGATTCACCACCCATAAGCATTTAGACTTGTGAGCGGACGATGAGGACCCATCTCAGATGATCATCCGGCCTGAATGGGATGCCCCCTCATGTTCGATGCTTACCGAGAACGTTCTGTGCTTGGCCTTGTCTGCTTAGACAAGTGGGTACGGTTCTCGGCTCTCCATGTGATTGTATCGTGACTGGAATTACATACGCTAACCCCGGGTCCCGACAGATAATGAAAAGATTCAACCGCTTCCAGAGATGTAATTCCTCTTCACCAAAGAAAAACTACTCTTCCAAACATTCAAGCAATTCATCACTGCATCGATCATCATCCAGAAACTCTTCAGCGAAAGATAATGTCACATCCCAACTTTTGTAGTTCCTTTATTAGAATGCTAAAATTTAGGGCTTACAAATAACTTTGCATGGTTGTAAGTGTTGTGATGTTGAGTCTATGTTTCACTGTGTGTGCTTAGTGTTGATCATGCTAAAACTTGGGTGGTTGTCGTTTGTGGTCAGTGTACTCGTGTGAATAGCATAGGATTTCCACCCGGTCTTGTTGATCATCTCGGCATGATCATAAGCACGACCACACTAATACCCTAGTATGCATAAATTAAGACCGTCACATCACGTACCACTATCGCACTCTCTCACTAATAGATGGTTTTGCATCCCGTTTTCTTTTGTTGTTTTGGTATAAAAACCTTATTATTCTTGCGTGGTAAAAATCATGCTAGTAATGATTTTTGATCACCACAAAGCCCTAAGGCACTACCTTTTCGCACGATAAAGAAAACTAAAACAAAGATCATTTAAAATCCGATTAACATATTGGAGATCTAATAAAAATTCATGCATGACCATGATCCACCCACAATACACAGATTTTTTTTATATATAGAATTTTTGTTTAGGCATTTTCACAAACACTTGGGGTGCATTGTTTTATTAGCTTGAATTTGTGTATTAAGGAAACTTAAAAAAAGAAAAGAAAAAAAAACCACCCTAGCCTCTCCCGTACCCCCCCCCTCTCCTAACGTCAGCTCCACCCCCCCTCTGTGACGTACGCACCCCCACGTCAGCCCTCGCCACCGCCTCGACTCCCCAGTAGGCGAGGAGGCCGCGCTCGCTCGCCTCCCTCTCCCGCTCCCGCACCCCCCTCCATCCAGCCATAAAAACCCACCCCAAAGCCCCTCCTCACCCCACTCCACCCACAGCCCAGCTCCACCCCCCCCCACTGATCGGTAATAGAAGGGAAGGAAGAAAGAAGAGAAGGAAGACAGAAGAGAAAGAAGAAAGAGAGAAGGAAGAAAAGAGGAGGAGGGAGGAGGAAGAAGAGGAGAGGAGGGAGAGGCCGGCGAGCCTCTCCACCTCCGCCACCTCTCGCCGGAGCCGGCGCCGGCTTGGAGCCGCGCCACGAAGGCCGCGTCGCCGCCCAAGTCGCCCGTCGTCTACCCCCACGCCGACAACCACCGCGACCTCCACGGACCGCCCAGACGCCAAAAACGAGTCGCCCCCTCCGTCCTGCACGCCCGCCGCCCCTCCACGCCGCCCGCCGTCGCCGTAACGACCCCGGTGAGCCGCTCGAGACCAAAAATGTCCGTCGCTAGCGCCGCTGTTTTACCACGTTGCATGCGCCCTTTTAACGCAAAAATGGAACCCCCAGCCTCCCCTCTACCCCCGCCGCCGCTCGCCACCGGCCGCCGGCCGCCGGAGGCCCGCCGGCGAGGCCAGGCTGCCCCCTGGCGCCATGGGAGCTCCCTGCCGAGCTCCCAGCCGGCCCGAGCTAGAAGACGGCCCCTGGCTGTCCGATCAGACTTGATCTAACGGCCAGGAGGCCCCCGTACCCCTTCGTTTCAAAAAAAAAAAAACACAGCAGCGCCCCGTGCTGGGCTCGGCACGTTAAAAAAAAAAACTATGCCCGGTGCGTCCAGTAGCCATGGGCCGGCCGTAATTTTTTCTTTTTCTTAAAAACTGCAGCACTAAGATATTTCTAGACAAATAACAATAGCTCAGAAAAATGTGAAATAAATTTTGTGTGGTTTAGAAAATTGTGTTTTATTTTTCTGTATACTTAGAATAATTTTTGTGCAGTGTTAAATTAATTGATTTAGTTTAAACTAGTTATTTGTGCTTATTAGTATCTAGTAATAGTTTTAATCAATTCCCTGTAAACCCTAAAAATGTAATGTTGATTTTTATTTACTCCTGTGTTTATTCTTGATTTTTCTGTGTGTAGAATTATTTTAGGACTAAATAAAATTGTGGCCTTTTATTATTATTATTATTGATACTATTGCTAGTTATTCCTTTTGTAACTTATGTTAGTAGTATTTTGATGATTAGTTTAATATTAAACTAGCATGTGGCGAGAATGTTATCGCTTTGAACTTGGTTATGCTTTTAAACAAGTTAATAAGTTGTTAGTAAATCACTTAACTTAACTCTAGTTAAGAATTACTTAATAAAATCTGATTTTGGTAATCCTTTTAAATTTATTCCAATACCTTGTCTTGATATTTAACTTTGAAGGGATTGATTTAGTATTTCAATGCTAGTACAAATGATACTCTTAATTACTAGTTGTTTGATAGTAAAGTGGAGTGTTGTGTGCTTTGTTTGTTTGGCCTGATTGTGATGGTAAATTTGTTTCTTCCGCAACGTGTAGACGATACGCCATACGTTGCAGGTGAAGACTCCTCCCTTGCCACGGAGGAAGCCGATCCAGGGTACATCGTCGAGGAAGGCAAGCTACCGTCAAAACTCAAACTCCGCATTACCCATTTTTACTTTCTTGGTATCATTTATATTGTATCATGCTAGTATTAAAGTCATATGGTTTGGGATTATAATAGTTGTATTATAGAAACTCCACACCACCCTATAGCCTACCTAATTGGGAAAAAAAAAACTAAGTAGAACCCCGATGATCCCGGCATTCTGCCGAGACCATCACTCAGCTCTAGTGCTTAGTATTACATAACAACTTGGAAAGTCATACTCCATCCTACTTGGTACGTCATTCACCTAAGAAGGTGGTATAGCCGGGATTGTGGAACATCGTCGGACATGGACAAAGTCTGGAGGGATTCTCTATTTGTGCCGCCAAAAATCTAGCATTACAGTACAACCACTATACTCTGGTATGGGACAGGGCTAGTTGGAAGCTTGTTTGTCTTAGTACGGGGGTCCTATAACTACACATGGATGCGTGATTCCACGAATCCGATAGCCCTCGAAGTCGATGGGTGAAATTCGCAAGGCTTAGTGTCGGAAGGAACCTTGGTACTCTTCGACTACGGTGCAGGCTTGGGTCCAAGAGGAGCATGTCCTGTCACACGGAAAGTCCCTGCAGTACGCAAGGGGTGGATTCACCTGTACTAGGGCAGACAAGGGGAAAGCTAAGGTCGATTATCCGAGACCCGCATACTGAAGTATGACGATCCGTGGGGACACACGGCGGATGTATCGAATGTGGTGGGTAAAGTGTACAACCTCTGCAGAGTGTAAATCTATTCGAGTAGCCGGAGTCCACGGTCATGGACAGCTAGTGAGGCCACACATTGTGGGGACTAGATGAGAAAGCCGGTACTGAGTTTATGGTTCGCGATGATGGTTGAAAATGGGTTGGACTTGACTATCCAAATGCAATGTGGGTAAATAAAACTTGCCAAGTTTAAAACTTTGCCAACTTAATAATAATGTTGAGTAGATAGGAAACCCTATGAGAAACCCCACCATATAGCCATCCCATTATTTTCCTGTACAAAACTTTGTTTCTTTCTTTAGGTGGTTTGCGAGTACTTTATACGTACTCACGGCTTTGTCCCTGGTTATTCCATCGGCCAGGCTTGGAGGAGCAGGTATATGAAGACGATGCTACCGGCGAATACTAGGACGTGTTATGCTCTGATCTACCCTGTGGATTGTGTCGCCCCTACCTTGGTTGCTTTTGTTTTTCCACTGCTATTTGAGCCCGATGAGGAAATGTAAGACTTTATTAATGTATGACTTGTATTCGGTATTGTATGAACATTGAGACTATGATATTAATGTCGAGTTGTGTGTCACGCGAACTGATCATGGGAGCATGACTGTATACACAGCTGGTCGCTTCGGACATATAGTCCGGGGTGCCCACAGACTTGGTATCAGAGCCTCTGTTCAGACCATAGCAGCCTAGTTAGGTTGGTCGGTAGATAGGATGGGGGGAGATGAAAAACTATTTTCTAAACTAAAGAGATGGTCAAATGCATAGTATAGAATGCTTACCTCTCCTATCCCCTCTGTAGTAACCTATTAAATGTTTTACTATGATAAAATTTTGCACACTAAATTAAACTCTTAAAACTTGTAGATGGCTGGAGTTCCTGTGCACCACCTCCAGCTGACTCAGGCTGGGAAGACGCCCTTTGCTCAGGATCTGATGGATCTTCTTGCGCTCGTTCACCGCCCAGCTGCGGAGTTCAGGGCTTTCCAGATCACCAATGGGGAGGACACCGAGCTTCGCCTGATTGTGCGGTGTGAGCTCGGAGGTTCGGAGGTGACTCCACGGTCGGATCCTATCAGCTTCACAGTGTACGCTCGTACCTGGGAGGAGGGCCTGGGCCGAGCTTGTCAGGAGGCGATTGCTCGCCTGGTGAGGTTTCACCAGTACGAGCTGGGTACCACGCGGTTCCGTCACTACGGGATGCGCGATAGTGAGGGAGATCCCACTCCTGGTGTACTTCACCCGGTTCTGAGGGACCACCTGTTCGCTCTGGAGACACACCTGGCTCTGACTCAGGCTCAGCTGGATGAGGTCCGGGTCAAGCATGACTACACCCTCCAGACCAATGGTCCCGCCCCCGTCGCCCCCATCGAGCTGGATACTAGGGAAAAGATTATCAAGGAGCTGAAGGACAAGGTCGCCAGTCTGGAGGAGAGGAACAAGATGCTGAAGAAGAAGAACAGGAGCCTGAAGCGTAAGTGCGACGACTTGGAGGAGAAGATCGATGCCCTGGATGATTGCGAGGACATCCAGAAGGGTGAGAACGCTCATATCAGTGATGATGAGGACTGGATGGATGAGGAGTACGAGGAGGTTCCGGACTTTGATGATGAGGACTTCATCGATGATCGCGAGGAGGATGAGCTCTAGGTGTCATTAGTTGTAGGATGCCCTTTTGGAGATTGGTGTTAGACGTTGCATATGTGGTTGGTTACCTGTAAGACTTGTTTATGTTTGAGACTTATGCTATCGTTATGCTGCCATGTGGTGATTGCTAGTTGCATGATTATTACCTATTTTATAAGTCTTTCCTGTGTGTGATAACCAGATTGTTAGGAACTTACCCTCTTGTAGACTGAATTCCCTCTTATCTTGCGCACCAATCTCAGGATGCCGAGAAGCTCCCGCGCCAACCCAAGTGGATCCGGTGACGCGCCACCGCCACCACCCGACCCGAACATGGCGCAGCTTCTGCGACTGCTGATGGAGGAGCGCCAGGCCGCTCGTGACGAGCGCCAGGCGAACATGGCTGCACTCCAGCAGCTAGTCCAGGCCGCCACCAATGCCAACCAAGGAGGCGGAGGAGCTGGTGGGAATGAGGAGCCCAGGTCTCGGCTCCGAGATTTCCAGAACACCAACCCACCCGTGTTCTCGCAAACGAAGGAGCCGTTGGATGCTGAGGATTGGCTCCGCACCATGGAGAACAATCTCGCTGTCGCCGCTGTTGGCAACAACGAGAAAGTCCTGTATGCCACCCACTATCTCACCGGCACCGCAAGGAGCTGGTGGGAAGGAGTGCGTGCCCGTCTTCCTGCGGGGCAAGTACTCACCTGGGCGGAGTTCTCCGAGAAGTTCAAGAAGGCGCACATCCCGACTGCACTGATCCGGAGAATGAAGGACGAGTTCCGCCACCTCAAGCAAGGAGGCATGACTGTGGTTGGATATCTTGACCGCTTCACTCAGCTGTCGAGGTATGCCCCGGAGGAGGTGGACACCGAGGAGAAGCGAAAGGACCGCTCCCTGGATGGATTGCACGATGAGCTGCAGGTTGTCCTGGTGGCTATGCAGTTCCCCGATCTTGAGTCTCTTGCCGATGCTGCTATCATGATGGAAGGCAAGCTCAAGACGGCCTCTGAGAACCGCAAGCGCCGCATGATGCAGCAGGGTGGACCCAGCAATCCCCGACTGCGTCCTGCACCGCCACCAAGGCCAGCACCCCAGCCTCAGAGGGCCCCTTACCCAGCACCACGCCCCAATGCTCCTGCTCGCCCCGGTGGAGTTCCGCGCCCAGCAGGCGGAGTTCCCCGCGACCCTGCATCAGACGTGATCTGCTTCAAGTGTGGCCAGAAGGGTCACTACGCCGTTACCTGCACCAATAAGGCGAATGCTGCCCCACGCCCCAATGCTCCAGCACCAGCCAGAGGGAACCCTGGCCGCAACAATGCCCAGCGCGGTGCGCCCAACGCCGCCAAGGGACGTCTGAACCATGTGCAAGCCGAGGAAGCCCTAGAGGCAGCAGACGTTATCTTGGGTACGTTTCCAGTTAATTCAGTACCTGCTCAAGTATTGTTTGATTCTGGTGCATCACACTCATTTGTTACGAAGACATGTGTGGATAGAAGTAAGTTGTCAACTAGTGAAATGAGGAGGCCCATGATAGTCCAAATACCCGGATCCAAAACCCGAGCCAGTTTAGCTTGTTCTGGAGTTCCCATAGAAATTCATGGAGTTGAGTTCCCCGCTGACCTGATCGTGTTAGGGACAGAAGGTATAGATGTGGTACTTGGCATGAATTGGTTGTCCAGATATCGAGGCCGAATAGATTGCACTAAGAGGACAGTCAGCCTCACAAGTGCCGATGGAGTTCAGATAGAGTACACCGACAAGGAAGAGAATGCCCGAGCCTTCTGTCATCAGAGTGTCTCGGTGCCACCACTTGAAGAGGTGAAGGTTGCGTGTGAATTCCCGGACGTCTTTCCGGAAGAGCTATCCGGTATGCCGCCTGATCGGGATATCGAGTTTATCATTGAGTTAGTGCCTGGCACGGCCCCTATTGCACAGAGACCCTACCGGATGAATGCTGAAGAACTGGTTGAGTTGAAGAAGCAGTTGAATGATATCCTCCAGAAGGGACTGATTCGACCCAGTGCTTCACCCTGGGGTTCGCCAGTTCTCTTTGTGGACAAGAGAGATGGCACCATACGCATGTGTGTGGACTACCGTAAGCTGAACGAAGTTACCATCAAGAACAAGTATCCGCTCCCCAAGATCGAGGATCTGTTTGATCAGCTGAACGGAGCCCGAGTCTTCTCCAAGATCGATCTAAGGACCGGATATCACCAGTTGAAGGTTCGCGAGTCGGACATCCCCAAGACAGCTTTCACGACCCGCTATGGTTTGTTCGAATACACTGTCATGTCTTTCGGACTTACCAATGCCCCGGCCTATTTCATGAATCTCATGAACAAGATCTTCATGAAGTACCTCGACAAGTTTGTGGTGGTGTTCATTGACGACATCCTTATATATTCTAAGACCGAAGAAGAGCACGCAGATCATTTGCGCTTAGTCCTCGAGACTTTGCGTGAGCACCAGTTGTACGCCAAGTTCAACAATTGCTAGTTCTGGCTCAAAGAAGTCGGATTTTTGGGACATGTATTGTCGTAAGGAGGCATATCTGTCGACCCCGCCAAGATTCAGTCCGTCATAGACTGGACAGCTCCGACCACTCAGACTGAAGTTAGAGGATTCCTCGGACTAGCTGGATACTACCGCAAGTTCGTGGAAGGCTTCTCAAGCATCGCCCGACCCATGACCCAGCTGCTAAAGAAGGACCAGAAGTTTGTGTGGACGGAAAAGTGTGAAGCCAGTTTTCAGGAGTTGAAGAGGAGGTTGGTATCCGCCCCATTGTTGACGATGCCTGACCTGACCAAGAGCTTTGATGTGTACTGCGATGCATCAAAGATTGGTTTGGGTTGCGTTCTTATGCAAGTGGGCAAGGTGATTGAGTACCTGTCACGATAGTTGAAGCCGCACGAGTTGAACTAACCCACACATGACTTGGAGCTAGCCGCTGTTGTGCTTGCTCTCAAGAGATGGAGACATTACCTGATGGGTCACCGTTGTGACATATACACAGACCATAAGAGCCTGAAGTACATTTTCTCACAGAAGGAGTTGAACATGAGGCAGAGGAGATGATCAAAGACTACGATCTCGAGATTCACTACCATCCGGGCAAGGCCAATGTGGTAGCGGATGCCCTCAGCCGCAAGCCCTGCACACTTAATGCGATGATCAGGGAGACGCAGCCAGCTCTGCACGAGGAGTTCGAGAAGCTGGGTTTGGAGCTTGTTACACCCGGTTTTCTGGCTCACCTCGAGCTGACTCCGACTCTATTTGATCAGATCAAGGAGGCACAGAAGGGGCACGATAGTATCGAGGGAATCAAGAAGAAGATGCCCCTCGGCAAGGCCCCGAAGTTCACGATAGATGACAAAGGAGTTCTTTGGTTCGATGGTCGATTGTGTGTGCCCGACATGAACGAGTTGAAGCTCACCATCCTGAAGGAAGCTCACGATACACCTTACTCCATCCACCCTGGAGGGACTAAAATGTATCAAGACCTGAAGGACTTGTTCTGGTGGCACGGTATGAAGCGTGAAATTGCCTTGTATGTCGCCAAGTGTGACATCTGCCAGAGAGTGAAAGCAGAGCATCAGAGACCTGCAGGATTGCTGCAACCACTCCGAGTTCCTGAATGGAAGTGGGAACAAATAGGCATGGACTTCATCACAGGTCTACCGAGGTCGAGCAAAGGTCATGACTCTATCTGGGTCATCGTCGACCGACTCACCAAGGTAGCGCACTTCATCCCAGTACGAACCACCTATCGAGGAGACCAGCTGGCAGAATTGTACATGTCAAGGATCGTATGCCTGCACGGAGTCCCGAAGGAAATTTTGTCACACCGAGGTACCCAGTTTACCTCAAGGTTCTCGAAACAAGTTCAGGAGGCACTAGGCACGAAGCTTGCGTTCAGCACAGCCTATCACCCGCAGACTGGCGGCCAGACTGAGCGAGTGAACCAGATACTAGAGGATATGCTCCGCGCATGTGCCCTAGCCTACGGTTCCAAGTGGGAGGACTGCTTGCCCTATGCAGAATTCTCCTACAACAACAGCTACCAGTCGAGTTTGCAGATGGCACCATTTGAAGCTCTGTATGGGAGGAAGTGTCGCACACCCCTGAACTGGTCTCAGACCGGAGAAGGGAAGATTTTCGGACCCGATGTTCTGAAAGAGGCTGAGGAACAGGTCCAGTTGATTCGTGAGCGTCTCAAGACCGCTCAGTCTCGTCAGAAAAGTTATGCCGACCCCAAGCGTCGAGAGGTGAATTTTGAAGTTGGAGATTTTGTATATCTCCGATTCACCCCATTGAAAGGAATGCGGCGATTCCATGTAAAGGGAAAGCTAGCACCCCGATACATCGGACCGTTTGAGGTGATAGCCAGGCGAGGACAAGTTGCCTATCAGTTGAGGCTGCCAGCAGAGCTATCCGATGTGCACGATGTCTTCCACGTCTCTCATCTCCGGAAATGTCTGGAGGTGCCGGACAAGCCTGATGTTTTCAAGAACATCGATCATCGCACGGTGGACATCAACCAGGATCTCACGTACCGCGAGACACCCCTTCGTATCCTGGAAGAAGCCACCCGAGTCACCCGAAAGCGCGCGATCAAGTTCCACAAGGTTCAGTGGACAAACCACACAGAGGAGGAAGCCACCTGGGAACGGGAGGACTACCTCCAGCGCGAGTTCCCGCATCTCTTCACTAGCTTGTGAATCTCGGGGACGAGATTCTTTTTAAGGAGGGAAGGTCTGTCACATCCCAACTTTTGTAGTTCCTTTATTAGAATGCTAAAATTTAGGGCTAACAAAAAACTTTGCATGGTTGTAAGTGTTGTGATGTTGAATCTATGTTTCACTGTGTGTGCTTAGTGTTGATCATGCTAAAACTTGGGTGGTTGTCGTTTGTGGTCAGTGTACTCATGTGAATAGCATAGGATTTCCACCCAGTCTTGTTGATCATCTCGGCATGATCATAAGCACGGCCACACTAATACCCTAGTATGCATAAATTAAGACCGTCACATCACGTACCACTATCGCACTCTCTCACTAATAGATGGTTTTGCATCCCGTTTTCTTTTGTTGTTTTGGTATAAAAACCTTATTATTCTTGCGTGGTAAAAATCATGCTAGTAATGATTTTTGATCACCACAAAGCCCTAAGGCACTACCTTTTCGCACGATAAAGAAAACTAAAACAAAGATCATTTAAAATCCGATTAACATATTGGAGATCTAATAAAAATTCATGCATGACCATGATCCACCCACAATACACAGATTTTTTTTATATATAGAATTTTTGTTTAGGCATTTTCACAAACACTTGGGGTGCATTGTTTTATTAGCTTGAATTTGTGTATTAAGGAAACTTAAAAAAAAAAGAAAAGAAAAAAAAAACCACCCTAGCCTCTCCCGTACCCCCCCCTCTGCTAACGTCAGCTCCACCCCCCCTCTGTGACGTACGCACCCCCACGTCAGCCCTCGCCACCGCCTCGACTCCCTAGTAGGCGAGAAGGCCGCGCTCGCTCGCCTCCCTCTCCCGCTCCCGCACCCCCCCTCCATCCAGCTATAAAAACCCACCCCAAAGCCCCTCCTCACCCCACTCCACCCACAGCCCAGCTCCACCCCCCCCTCACTGATCGGTAACAGAAGGGAAGGAAGACAGAAGAGAAGGAAGACAGAAGAGAAAGAAGAAAGAGAGAAGGAAGAAAAGAGGAGGAGGGAGGAGGAAGAAGAGGAGAGGAGGGAGAGGCCGGCGAGCCTCTCCACCTCCGCCACCTCTCGCCGGAGCCGGCGCCGGCGAGGAGCCGCGCCACGAAGACCGCGCCGCCGCCCAAGTCGCCCGTCGTCTACCCCCACGCCGACGACCACTGCGACCTCCACGGACCGCCCAGACGCCAAAAACGAGTCGCCCCCGCCGTCCTGCACGCCCGCCGCCCCTCCACGCCGTCCGCCGTCGCCGGAACGACCCCGGTGAGCCGCTCGAGCCCAAAAATGTCCGTCGCTAGCGCCGCTGTTTTACCACGTTGCATGCGCCCTTTTAACGCAAAAATGGAACCCCCAGCCTCCCCTCTACCCCCGCCACCGCTCGCCACCGGCCGCCGGCCGCCGGAGGGCCGCCGGCGAGGCCAGGCTGCCCCCTGGCGCCATGGCAGCTCCCTCCCGAGCTCCCAACCGGCCCGAGCTAGAAGACGGCCCCTGGCCGTCCGATCAGACTTGATCTAACGGCCAGGAGGCCCCCGTACCCCTTCGTTTAAAAAAAAAAAAAAACACAGCAGCGCCCCGTGCTGGGCTCGGCCCGTTAAAAAAAAAAAAACTATGCCCGGTGCGTCCAGTAGCCATGGGCCGGCTGTAATTTTTTCCCTTTCTTAAAAACTGCAACACTAAAATATTTCTAGACAAATAACCATAGCTCAGAAAAATGTGAAATAAATTTTGTGTGGTTTAGAAAATTGTGTTTTATTTTTCTGTATACTTAGAATATTTTTTGTGCAGTGTCAAATTAATTGATTTAGTTTAAACTAGTTATTTGTGCTTATTAGCATCTAGTAATAGTTTTAATCAATTCCCTGTAAACCCTAAAAATGTAATGTTGATTTTTATTTACTGCTGTGTTTATTCTTGATTTTTCTGTGTGTGTAGAATTATTTTAGGACTAAATAAAATTGTGGCCTTTTATTATTATTATTATTGATACTATTGCTAGTTATTCCCTTTGTAACTTATGTTAGTACTATTTTGATGATTAGTTTAATATTAAACTAGCATGTGGCCAGAATGTTATCGCTTTGAACTTGGTTATGCTTTTAAACAAGTTAATAAGTTGTTAGTAAATCACTTAACTTAACTCTAGTTAAGAATTACTTAATAAAATCTGATTTTGGTAATCCTTTTAAATTTATTCCAATACCTTGTCTTGATATTTAACTTTGAAGGGATTGATTTAGTATTTCAATGCTAGTACAAATGATACTCTTAATTACTAGTTGTTTGATAGTAAAGTGGAGTGTTGTGTGCTTTGTTTGTTTGGCCCGATTGTGATGGTAAATTTGTTTCTTCCGCAACGTGTAGACGATACGCCGTACGTTGCAGGTGAAGACTCCTCCCTTGCCACCGAGGAAGCCGATCCAGGGTACATCGTCGAGGAAGGCAAGCCACCGTCAAAACTCAAACTCCGCATTACCCATTTTTACTTTCTTGGTATCATTTATATTGTATCATGCTAGTATTAAAGTCATATGGTTTGGGATTATAATAGTTGTATTATAGAAACTCCACACCACCCTATAGCCTACCTAATTGGGAAAAAAAACTAAGTAGAACCCCGATGATCCCGGCATTCTGCCGAGACCATCACTCAGCTCTAGTGCTTAGTATTACATAACAACTTGGAAAGTCATACTCCATCCTACTTGGTACGGCATTCACCTAAGAAGGTGGTATAGCCGGGATTGTGGAACATCGTCGGACATGGACAAAGTCTGGAGGGACTCTCTATTTGTGCCGCCAAAAATCTAGCATTACAGTACAACCACTATACTCTGGTATGGGACAGGGCTAGTTGGAAGCTTGTTTGTCTTAGTACGGGGGTCCTATAACTACACATGGATGCGTGATTCCACGAATCCGATAGCCCTCGAAGTCGATGGGTGAAATTCGCTAGGCTTAGTGTCGGAAGGAACCTTGGTACTCTTCGACTACGGTGCAGGCTTGGGTCCAAGAGGAGCATGTCCTGTCACACGGAAAGTCCCTGCAGTACGCAAGGGGTGGATTCACCTGTACTAGGGCAGACAAGGGGAAAGCTAAGGTCGATTATCCGAGACCCGCATACTGAAGTATGACGATCCGTGGGGACACACGGCGGATGTATCGAATGTGGTGGGTAAAGTGTACAACCTCTGCAGAGTGTAAATCTATTCGAGTAGCCGGAGTCCACGGTCATGGACAGCTAGTGAGGCCACACATTGTGGGGACTAGATGAGAAAGCCGGTACTGAGTTTATGGTTCGCGATGATGGTTGAAAATGGGTTGGACTTGACTATCCAAATGCAATGTGGGTAAATAAAACTTGCCAAGTTTAAAACTTTGCCAACTTAATAATAATGTTGAGTAGATAGGAAACCCTATGAGAAACCCCACCATATAGCCATCCCATTATTTTCCTGTACAAAACTTTGTTTCTTTCTTTAGGTGGTTTGCGAGTACTTTATACGTACTCACGGCTTTGTCCCTGGTTATTCCATCGGCCAGGCTTGGAGGAGCAGGTATATGAAGACGATGCTACCGGCGAATACTAGGACGTGTTATGCTCTGATCTACCCTGTGGATTGTGTTGCCCCTACCTTGGTTGCTTTTGTTTTTCCACTGCTATTTGAGCCCGATGAGGAAATGTAAGACTTTATTAATGTATGACTTGTATTCGGTATTGTATGAACATTGAGACTATGATATTAATGTCGAGTTGTGTGTCACGCGAACTGATCATGGGAGCATGACTGTATACACAGCTGGTCGCTTCGGACATATAGTCCGGGGTGCCCACAGACTTGGTATCAGAGCCTCTGTTCAGACCATAGCAGCCTAGTTAGGTTGGTCGGTAGATAGGATGGGGGGAGATGAAAAACTATTTTCTAAACTAAAGAGATGGTCAAATGCATAGTATAGAATGCTTACCTCTCCTATCCCCTCTATAGTAACCTATTAAATGTTTTACTATGATAAAATTTTGCACACTAAATTAAACTCTTAAAACTTGTAGATGGCTGGAGTTCCTGTGCACCACCTCCAGCTGACTCAGGCTGGGAAGACGCCCTTTGCTCAGGATCTGATGGATCTTCTTGCGCTCGTTCACCGCCCAGCTGCGGAGTTCAGGGCTTTCCAGATCACCAATGGGGAGGACACCGAGCTTCGCCTGATTGTGCGGTGTGAGCTCGGAGGTTCGGAGGTGACTCCACGGTCGGATCCTATCAGCTTCACAGTGTACGCTCGTACCTGGGAGGAGGGCCTGGGCCGAGCTTGTCAGGAGGCGATTGCTCGCCTGGTGAGGTTTCACCAGTACGAGCTGGGTACCACGCGGTTCCGTCACTACGGGATGCGGGATAGTGAGGGAGATCCTACTCCTGGTGTACTTCACCCGGTTCTGAGGGACCACCTGTTCGCTTATAGAAGCCATTCGTTGGAGGAGTATGGCTTCTAACCCCTCTCCGAGGAATTATGTTTATGGTGTGCTTGATGGTCCCCCTCGCCAATATGATGTTGTTTGCTATATTACCGCTGCTTCATCTAGCACTTCCATACCTTCTCAGTCACCTGCTCCTTTGTGGGTGGTTAAGAAGAAACAATTTTCTGCAGGGCTATGTCTCCGGTGGATCCGAGTGGGTCATGGACAGTGGTTGCACTAATCATATGACCGGAGACAAAGATTTGTTCACCGAAGAAAAAATTACTGAATCCTCTCAGAGATATATTACCTTCGGTGATAACAACAAAAGAAAAGTACTTTGTTTGTGTAAGGTTGCTATATCGAAGGATAAGCATATTGACAAAGTTATGCTTGTTCAATCTCTAGGATATAATCTTATGTCTATCTCAAAACTTTGTGATATGGGTATGCTTGTATTGTTCTCTGCTTCTCGTTGTGTTGTCTTTTCACAGGATGATTATTCCTTCGTCTTCGAAGGATATTGCAAAGGTGATCTTTATATTGTCGATTTATCTTCGGGACCTGTTGTGTCCACATGCTTAATGGCTAAAGCCACATCTGGTTGCTTATGGCATCGAAGACCTGGTCATGCAGGGATGAAAATCTTCAAACTCTTATCTCGAAGAAAAATATCGTTGGAATTGATAATGTGAAATTCGATAAAGATCGTCTATGCAGTGCCTGTGAAGTTGGAAAGATTGCCAGGAAACATCACTCATCAAAGACTATCATGACTACTACTCGTCCTCTTGAATTGCTTCATATGGATTTATTCGTTCCTCGAAATTATGCTAGTCTTGGAGGTAACAAGTACTGTATAGTTATTGTTGATGATTTCTCTCGATATACTTGGGTTTTCTTTCTAGATGACAAGAGCAAAGTTGCCGAAATCTTCAAAACTTTTGCAAAGAGAGCGCAGACCGAGTATGAATTATCTCTCAATCATATTAGAAGCGATAATGGTAAAGAATTCAAAACACTCATATCGAAGAATTTCTTGATGAACATGGCTTTACTCATGAATTATCGGCTGCTTATACACCGCAACAAAATGGTGTGGCCGAGAGAAAGAATAGAACTCTTATTGAAATGGTCAGAACAATGCTTGCTGAATACAAGACTCCTATCAGATTTTGGGCCGAAGCAATTAACACTGCATGTCATATCATCAACAAGGTTTCTCTGCACAAATTTCTGAAGAAAACTTCACATGAGCTTATCACTGGTAAAAAGAGAAACGTATCATATCTCAGGGTTTTTGGTGCTCCGTGTTATATCAGAGATATGAATCATAGCTCCAAGTTTGCCCCAAAGGCTCACGAATGTTTTCTCTTAGGTTATGGTTCAAATTCTCACACTTACAGAGTGTACAAATCCCATCTTGGCAAAGTTGAAGAAACTGTAAATGTTCGATTTGATGAAACTAACGACTCTCAAAAGGAGCAATTACCTCTTAACCTAGATGAACCACCTTTGGATGAAGTGATTAGGTACATGGCTATAGGAGATATTCGTCTTGTCGAAGGAAATGGACATCAAGTCAACAAGGATGGTGATGATCCAATGTTCCCACAAATAGCCCGTGGCGCTGGAGATCAACCTCCTGAAATCAATGATGTACAGGACGAAGGAGATCACATGAACAAAGAAAATACTCAACCCGAAGGACAAGCTGAACCCGAAGGTAATGATCCCGAAGGATAAGCTGATCCTGAAGGCCAAGCTGATCCCGAAGACCAAACGGTTCCTCAAGCTAACGAAGGAATACTATCTCCAGTCTGAAGAAGAGTGGATGTCGACTCAATGCTCAAAGAGATTTGTCTACCAGGTCATCCCACCACTCGCTCTCGTACTAGTTTAGATAACTTCTGTGGAAATTTCTCGTTCGTATCCATGCTAGAACCATCGAAATTTGATGAAGCCATGAAGGACTCAGACTGGATTACTGCAATGCTCGAAGAACTTAATCAGTTCGAGATAATAAAGTCTGGTCCCTTGTCGAAAGACCTGATCCCACAAAGCATAATATCATTGGCACAAAGTGGATTTTTTTGCAACAAGCAAGATGAAGATGGTATCGTGGTAAGGAATAAAGCTCGACTAGTAGCACAAGGTTACACCCAAATCAAAGGTATTTATTTCTGTGAGACTTATGCTCCAGTTGCTTGACTTGAATCCATTCGTGTCATGCTTGCTTTTGCAATTTACAATGGTATATTGCTATATCAATTGGATGTAAAAACTGCATTTCTCAACGGTGAAATCAAAGAAGAAGTAGATGTTATGCAGCCACCAGGTTTTGAAGACCCGAAAAATCCAGATATGGTGTATAGGTTGCACAAGGCCCTCTATGGGTTAAAGCAAGCACCTCGTGCTTGGTATGAAACACTCAAAGATTTTCTTCTGAAGAAGGTCTTCAAACCATGAACTACTGATCCGACTCTTCTCACTCGAGCATACAAAAATGACCGTTTTGTGTGTCAAATTTATGTCAATGATATTATTTTTGGCTGCACTAACCCTGATATTAGCAAAGAATTTGCTCGAATGATGTCGAAGAAATATGAAATTTGTTTGATGGGTGAATTGAAGTTCTTTCTCGGACTTCAAATCCGTCAACAGAAGAATGGGACCTTTATCTCTCAAGAGAAGTACCTCAGGGATAGCCTGAAGAAGTTTGATCTTGTTAATTGCAAAACTAACTAGACTCCAATGCCTACGAATGTTCACCTAGATGCAGATGAGAAGGGCAAACCTTTCGATCAGAATAAATATCACTCAATGATTGGTTTTCTTCTTTACCTCTGTGCATCTAGACCTGACATTATGCTATCAGTTTGTATGTGTGCTCGTTTTCAGGAAAATCCAAAAGAATCACATCATATTGCTGTCAAGCGAATTCTTCGATATCTTGCACACACACCTACCTTGGGACTTTGGTATACCAATATTGCCCAGTTTGATCTCATTGGATATTCTGATTCTGAATGGGCTGGTAATCGTGTCGACCGGAAATCTACTTCAGGCATATGTAATTTTCTCGGTAGATCTCTTGTCTGTTGGGCTTCGAAGAAACAAAATCTTGTATCAATTTCTACGGCTGAAGCCGAGTATATTGCTGCTGGCTCATGCTGCACTCAAATTCTGTGGCTTAAGAAAATGTTGAAAGATTACGGTATTCTCGTGAAGAAAATTTCATTACTATGTGATAACGAGAGTTCTATCAAAATTTCCCATAATCCTGTGCAACACTCTCGAATGAAGCATATTGATATTTGTCATCATTTTCTTCGAGACGACGTTCAGCAAGAAGATATTGTTATCAGTCCTGTCCGCACCGAAGATCAATTGGCTGATATCTTTGTGAAGCCCCTGGATGAGAAAAGGTTCTGTGCACTAAGGTGCGAGTTAAACATATTGGACTCACGCAACATGCAGTAAGATCAAACTATCTATACTCTGTATTATATATTTACCTTTTAGTAGTAGTTTACTTTCGTTGGTTTTCTATCGTATTTATTTTTTGTTCGTTTGATGTTGTCCTATACACTTATCATTTCAAGTCTTATGTTGTCTGTTTTTCTTTCTTGGATTGATTAAGTATCGGACCCTGTTTTCCCTCTTTTCTTCCCCTATCCCATATTTGCTTTTCTCTCGTGAACATGTATCTTTATACTCGATTAAGATTCCCTTCGAATGTCATTGATTCCGAAGGAAATCTGTCGAACTTTTATCTACTTTTATACTCGATGTTCGATGAGTTTGTACTTGGATGTGGAGAAACTTTCTTTCGGTTTGTTGGCATTTTTCCGTGATTACCGCCAAAAAATCCGTCCATTGAATTCGCAGAGACGCGAGATCTGCGCCGCTGGTTCAGATTTGACGGTTACGTCAAACCCCTTCCTAATAAATACTGATCCACCTTCACCATCACAGCTCCTCCACTTCCTCGACTTTGTCTCTTCCCCCTCGCACCTGAGCTCTTGCACGCCGCAGTGCTCCTCTCGCTATCGTCGCCGACCTAGCCGCTTCACTGTTGGAAGGACGTCGACGAGGATCTTCATCCGTGCCGCCGTAGATCTCACGCATCACCGATTTAGGGTATGTGCGAGGCTCGACTCGATTCCTCTCCGATCTGTTCATCAAGCTCTAGATTTGTTCTTGATTTTCATCCTATTTTGTTAGGTTTGTTAGATCCGTTTGGATCTTTGCACTTTGGGTAATCTGTTTCTAGTGTTTCCTATCGAATTCCCATCTGATCTAGGTAAGAAATCCCTCATCCCGTGGAATTTCTCACTTAGGCAAATCTCTCAGATTCATATCGATAGATTTATGCTTTGAGCATTTTTCTCATACCAGTTCTTCGTTAGACTTGCACCCGATGGAAATCTATCCTAGCACTTGTATGAAAATTTGCTTCAAAGATAAATCCCTTTATATGTTTGCTGCGTTCAAAATGATTTTCCTCGAAAATATTTTGGTACATGTTCATATCTTCTCTATTTTTTCCTCGTACGTATCTCCTTCGCAGGAAAATCTCTGAGAATGCTGATAACTTCGGAGAGCCCAAGAGTGCAGGAGGCCGAACAAAAATCACCTGTCTGAGGACTTGATCATAGAGAAAAATCTAAGAATGCTTGAAGGTTCTGTTGAAGATGCTCGAACGAGAGAAAACAGGCTGCAAGAAATTCGAAGGCTTCAAGAACTTCGTCGGTATGAATATAATGCAATTATCCCTTGTTGGGAAAGACTGTTTGCTCTAAAGGACCCCTAGCCAGATGTTAAAGCTTTGAGGCCCAAGTGAACCAAAGCAAACAGACCCTCTCCTCCAGATAATGCTCATCCATCCACCTTGAAGACTCCTGCAGATTTTCAAGAGTTGGTTGCTGCTCGAGCTGAACGAGAAGAAAAGAGAAACGAAGCCAAGGCTAGGAAGGAAGCTGCTGCTGCTTCTGCTACTGAGGGCAACAAAGTAGTTGCCGAGGATTACTATAACTGCTACAACTACAAGACGAGAAAAAGATGAGAAAATCCAGTCTATCGCTGGAAGAAGATTGGAATGCGCCCCAAGAGGTGATCGAAATAAATAGGATAGAAGTCTTTAAAAATCGCCCCCGCGTAAAGGAAAAAGCCCTTTCTTATTCTTGGTCGTCTTGCCGAACTCCTTCCCCTGCTAAAAGATTTCCGTTTCAAACCATTCTTTCGCTTCTACGCTCGTCATTACCTTTTCGTGCTTTCTCGTACCAGTGCGTATATCAATGAAATGAGGTTTACTTTTAGAATAGAACCGCCCACTATGTCTGTGATCCAATCTCAGAACTATTCTTTCTTTCCTATAGAATTCGTTCATCCAATAGCTCTCCAAATGGAACCTCTGCTTTCATAAACAGGAGCCGAAAGAAGGCGGATTGATGCTAGTGTAATCATTCAACGGAGCACCAAGACAAAGGCGGGAAAAAAATCTGCCGAGCACCAGAAAAAGGTCGTTGTTGTTTCACCACCCGAAGCAACCTCTGACGAAGAAGAAGCCAGTACCGAGAAACAAGATCCAGGTACTGATGCAGATGTCGAGGATATTCCTCCTCCTGCACCAAAAAAACCAGGACACAAGGGCATCAGGATCTAGGAGCCAGCTGCTGCGGCTCCTCGAGCAACAATTGATATTACTAACTTAGTCACGGATCCACCAATTTCCTCTTCTCCCCCTCATCAACAAAACCCTCGGTAAAGTCCAAGGCAAGCAAGCGGCTGTGGCCGAAGATGATGAAACTCTGCTTAAGAGGAAAGAAAGATTGGCCAAGCAACAAGAACTTGAGGCCAAAGAATTGGACAAGTCTAAGATATTAAATTTTCACAGTCAGCCCGAGGCAAAGAAAGCTCTAGTTGCCAAGCAATCAGACATATTGCATTTGTTTTTTGATAAGTATCGACTCCAAATAGAAAAGGAGTCTGCCCCGAAATAAATTGTTGTGGCCCCTAGTGCCACTGAGAAAGTTATGACTCCCACAGTCACGAAGGAAAAAGCTGCAGTCGCTAGTGCTGCAGAGAAGAATGTTGAGCCTGCTGGAGCTTCGAAGGAGAAAGCTGCGGCCCCAAGTGCCGTAACAAAACAAGTTGTTGCTGCCAAGGCCACCAAAGAGGCCGAGAAGAAAGCCAAGGAGGCCAGACATAATTCTCTAGTAGCTCCAGTTCCACGTGCTTATCCGGCACCCGTTGCCCCAGCTGCACCTGCTGAGTCTGGACCTCGAGCAGATGAAGAAAGCTCGAACGAAGGAGATTCCACCAACATTGCTTCATGGGATGCAGTAAATATTACTCATATTCTTTGGCGCATGGCCACCACTCCCAGAAAAGTTACTCAAGAGGATGTTGTCCCCGAGGAAATTCAAGAGCGTGTGGCTCCCTATATGCTTCGATGGGTTGGATATCTTTCCCAGGACAACAAGGACCGCGAGCAAGAAATCTTTTACACAAATCAGCTTCGAGAAGAAACTGAGGACATGGAGTCCCGAAAGTTTTTCAAGTCCAAGCTCGCTACACTTGTTGAATCCAGGCGAGCTGAGAAGGAAAACATCTTTGTTGTCCATGACAAGGTCAGACAGATTGTGACGGATATGTGCAAAGATCACAATGCAGCCCTCGCAAAGCGACAATCTCGAAGGAGAAAGTCCACCAAGAAAAGTGATGCCCCATCCTCTGGGCGTGGGACGCCAGAGCTATCGAAGAAGAAGAAGAAGACGAAAATTGTCGATGTCGCTGTTGCACTAGCACGACAAGAAATTTCTCCTCCTGCCAAACAACCCACTCCACCTCGAGAAAAAACTCCACCACCTCTCCAAACCAGTCCACCTCCTCGCCAGACAAATCCACCTCCTCGGCAACCTACTCCACCCAAAGCTCCATCTCCAACACCCGCCCCTTAGCCGCCCTGACAAGTTATTCCCCCTACCACCCCTGCTGTTGAGCCCAAGCCCAATTTGAGACCGAGCAGAATGCTCAGGTCGAGAAAGAAACCCCTGCCCCAGTTCCATCTATGCAGAAGGATTAATCCTCTGCCCACACTCTACACAAAGAAGAAGACAAACATGTCGATGTTACCACTGTTTCCTCTCGCCAAGAGGAACCTCCTACAAATTATGAGGCAGATACTAAAGAAGATGGTTCTGGTGACGAAAGTTCTGACGACAGCTCCTCATCCTCTTCCACTTAGTCGAACGAAGAAATGGTTGATGCTTTTGAACAGCTTGATGCTGATCTAGAGGCCATGGAAACTGAAGAGGCCTAGCAAAATCAACTTGCCAACGAAGGAGATGCCGTCGAAGAGCAAGCCGAGGAAAATGCTCCTGCTACTATTCCAGCTCAGGACATTGTAAATGTTCCATCTTCACAACCCTGCGCTGCTGAGCCCATCCTGCAAATGCCAGAAAATGCAGCTAAAGTGTTTCCTGTTGATGAGTTGCTGCACTCTGCTCATCCGAGAGAAACATTACCTTTGTGCCGCCCAGATGTCCCTCGTGGATGCCCTATCTTCAAGAGGCGAGAACATAAGCCATATTTCTTCGGGCCAAATGCCTACGAGAAACCAAGGAATGCTTATTCTATTCAGTTTTGGACCCAAGAGCAGGCCATATATTACACTCGTGTGTTATGCAACAAGGCCAGAATATTTCAACATCAATACCTTGATTTGCCTTCGGTGTATGCCACCACATGTTTCAAGAATGTTGCCGAAACAATTGGTGGCATTCATGCTAACAGGATGTTTTCTCTCGACAATGGATATAATCCTGAGCTCATCAAGCAGTTCTATGGCACGCTATATTTCACCGGTGATCCCGAAGGCTCGAAGTCTTGGAAGTTTTACTACATGATTCAAGGCCAAGTGTTTCACATGACTGTCGATGAATTTCTGGCAGTGATAAATTTTCCTCGTTTCGAAGGATTACGACACAAGCTGCATGATCTGCCTTCCCCAACTCCATCTGAATTTTCCTCGCTAATGAATCCGGATGTCGTAGGATATCACTACCCCACTGAGCCGATGCCAAAGCACTTAGTCTTCAAAGCCAAATCTTGGTTTTATATTTTGTCGAAGACTTTGATGCCAATGCTCGATGTGCATGACGACTTTCCCATTCCCAACGATGTGTAGCTCGCACTTATGAAGCTAGTTCATGGTCATCCTTTCGACTTTGAGGACTACTTCATTCGCACGATAGTCTCATGTGCTGATGATCACAATGCCCACAAACCTTATGCACCTTGGCTCATGGCTATCTGCAATTACTCTCGGGATGTGCCATTCCCCGTGTCAATTTACCCGAATATTTTCACTCCACCTGTCAGGGAAGTATTGCAGATTATTGCTCGTCCAAATGACCGTTTTGCTAAGCACACTGGCATACGAGCACATATGACGGAAGGAAATATTCGCTTGAAGTTCATCAAGCCAGTGCACCACATGGAAGTTTCTCTTCAGTCTCAGCAGATGCTTCAGCACCACATTGACCAAGATTTCATGAAAAAACAGAAGATGATGACTGAAATAAACCACCTGCGCAACATCACCATGAACAACAATCAACTTCATCGCGAATTTCTTAATAGGGAATGGAAAAGATTGCGCAAATTCAATTCCCTCGGTCAGATGCAGCGCTGCGGATTCAAATAATTTCCTCCACATCTGCATAGGCAATGGACAAATGATGATCGTGTTGATTGACCAGATTTAAGCATTCCTCTGGTGCCGAAGAACAGGGATGTCCTCAGCGTCGATTATTATTATTATATCAATCTGGACATCATTTCCTCCGACTCTGACCCCGACGAAGAACCAAGGCGCACAACGAGAGTTTAGTCTCCACTTCCTCGAAGCCCCAAGACCCCTCCAGAATCGCAGTTAGATTCCTCCGGTGATCATCACTCCTTTAGGACGAATATTACCCCTTGTGGCGGTCGCCCCATCCGACGTCCTTCTACACTCGCAGAATCTTCTCGATGTCGTCAGCGGTGCTCCAATGAGTAGGAATTCCTTCGGCCCTATTCTTTCGCTTTTTGTTTTTTGTCACAAAAAGGGGGAGATGTAGTGGCATCAAAGAGATTGTTTTCTATCGGGGTTAAGGGCTTTGCTTTGTGGTTGTTATACTTTGAGTTTCCGAGTGGTTTCAACAAACTTCCGATTCATATTCGATCTGTTTGTAACTAAATCTAAGTAGGTTTGTGAACTGCTACTTTTATCGTATGATATCTATCTGCTATGCTTGCGATACATAAACTTTTGCAGGAATTTATCTATCATATAACTTCACAGGTTAATCGAGGAGATTGCGTATTTTCTTTCAGATATTTTTAGACTGCAATCTTACTCGCTAAGATTATGATGTTTTTCCCTCGACTCAATTATTATCCAATGCACTTCACTGGAAATTTACATCTTCCGTGCATACATCAAGGGGGAGTATGTCATCGGTCTTAGCACTGGTTTATCATAAAAAACTCAAACCTTTTTCAATTCTTTATTAATGCATGTTTTGTCAACAATCATCCAAAAAGGGGGAGATTGTAAGAGCAAGTTTTGCCCCCGAAGGTTTTGGAGATTGTTGGACAAAGCAGTAGAGGAACTAATATTGTTTTCAAGTATAAACAGATACTTAGGTTCCAAAAGAATGGAGTTTGCATGTAGAAGGTCGAAGGACAACTCACTGCAGCGAAGCTGCAGATTATTACCGAAGCCTTTGAAGGAAGACGACCCCCAAAAATGTCGTCGAGAAAGAAGATGCTCTCCAGTAAAAGCGCAACGAGGAGAAAGCTGAAGCTGGACGGAGACTTAGTTCTTTTACTAGTTTCTCTTTACTTTTTGAGTCGTAGGAAAATCCATACTATCAAGAGGGGTTTGCTAGTTGAGATCTTAGTCGAAGTGAATTTCCTCTTCTCAACTTAAGCCCACAAAAAGCCTACCGAGAGAAATCTTAGTGAGTCGAGTAAATAGCTCGAAGGCAAAGTCATCGCACTTGGTACCTTCGAGAGAGAACTCTCTCGGTAACTCAGCTTACTTTCTCCGCAAGTAAAGTTGCGTAGTGATTGAAATCCGACCGTTGTGGACACGCGTCAAGCGGTTGCATCGGGTCACTTCAGTAATTTCACTCATCGGGATCACCACCTATAAATACCGCCCACATACCCGCCATTTGGGTGGGCCTGTCAACTGAATATTCTGAGACAGAAGTTTTGTGAGCATCCCGAGAGAGTACTCGAGAGAAAACCAAAACCCAAGTCCAAACTGAGTTGAGAAATTCACTGAGACTTAGGTTGAGATTAGCCGATCTTTTTATCTTGGAGAACGGCAAGTCTCCTAGATGGTTAGGCATCACCTGTCAAGAAGTCAAAGAGTAATTGTCACTAGTGAAGGAAGTTTGTAAAGGTTTCAGAGATGTCCTGAATCATCTACCCCGAGTGAAAACTGGACAAGCTCGAGGAGTTTGTTGCAGTGGAGAATAGGACAGAGAGAGTTTTGCTCCAGGTTATTAATCACCATCCCCTCCAACCAGACATAGCACTTTGCAGAGTGTGAACTGGTTTACCAAACATCGTCGTGTCAGGCTCGTCTACTTACTCATATTTACCTTCAGTATTTGCTCGTATGCCTGTTTGTCTTTGATGTTTCCCCTCGTCCCCAATCTTTTCGATCCATGCATGAGTTTCGATACTGCAATTCCTTCGAGATTTCTTTAATTTTTCGCAGTTTGCATGAATTCCTTCTAAGTTTCGTAGAATTTTTAGAAGTGATCATTCACCCCCTCCTCCTCTGATCATTCTTGAGCTTTCAATGTTGCATGGCAATGTATCTTGGAAAGACTATGGAAATGCCTTGATTGGTAGGTATGGTGGCTGTTTTGAGGAAGATATAAGGAGGTTTAAGATCACAGAGCGTATCATGCCAAGGGTTTGGATGCACCGGCGAAGTATGCGCCAACTCTCGAGGTGAGAAACGGAAATGCACGGTACCGAAGAACTCTTGTACTTATTATCGGTAACTCTCTATCTAATCAGGAGGTTCACAAAGAAACGAGTACCCCGAGGAGGAGTGTATGGGGGTTTGTCTATCCTTGCGCATTGATGAGGGGGTGACCCCACGACTCCTACGGATAAGCCTACCTAGTGTCCCTGAAGACAGAAGGCCCATGAAGATACAGCCTCGGCCTGCTAGATGGCATCGACGTAGGAGTCTGCGACTCACAAGGAAGGTGCGAAACCTGCCGTACGGAGCAAGCTAGGGTTAGGAAAGCTTTCCTGTAAACGTAGATGAACTCCCCGAGACCTAGCCCAGTATATAAGGGCTAGGAGGGGCGACGCCAAAGGGAAACGAACATCATCTGTAACCCTAGCCTTGAGCGCTCTAGCCTTGGCATCCACTGTAATCGCATCTCCCCCATAAATAATATCGGGCAGGAGCGTGCCTTCCTGTTTGCCGACGAGCTATCGTCCAACCTGTGCCTCTCATGACTAACCCAGGGTCCCTGACCATGGGATTTGCCGGGGTTGATCCCCGTCAATTGGTGCCATCTGTGGGAACTACATAGGTTGGGATCACTATCTCGGCGGTCCCGTCTTCAGCAAGCTACAACTCAAGAGCAAGAACCAGATCTAGCCCACTCGAAGGATTCAAGATCACAGCGAACATCTCCGCCACCCCATCAAGACCGCTCGGGCTACAGCTGTGCCAGGACCGATACTACGGTAATGGCCAAGTGCAGCATCAGCACCGAAGGAATCGACGACCCAGAAGAACGGCGAGGGGCCTCTATGAAGGAATTCCACTCGACGAACCGCGACGCGCAGAGGAGGACTCACAAATCTTTCGATAACCCACCGCCGCCCGGGCAACCGCCGCACATCAAGACGATGACTACGAGATCGAAACCAGCGATCAGCAGAACCATCGCCAAGGAAGAAGGAATCGACGACCCAAAAGGCGCGCATGGGAGATCTACGGCGAGGCTCCAATGAACGAGCCACGTCACGCAGCCGCGCAACCGACGACCGCTCGACGACACGCCATCGCACGAACGCCTGCCGCCAGCCAGGACAGCGACCCCGAGACACCGATGGGCGAGTACTATGACCCATATCGAAGGCCAGATGAATTTTCCAACCTCATCAAGAACCAAGACATGAGTCGAGGAATCGAAACCGACCCTCGCTTCCACGAACACCCGGAGGATCACGAGCAAACCTTTATAATCTCAAGAAGGAAGAGGCACGCCGGATCTAGCAAACTCACGGCTAGAGAGCAGCTAGCAGGACCTTGCATGATCCACAGCTTCAAGGATGACTGGGGATGTGTCAGGTCAGGCCACACTTTGAGAGACTGCCGCCTGTTCAAGGAGCTAGCCGACGACCTCAAGAAGGAGAAGTAGAAAGAAGACAGGCGCAACCGGCGACCCGAGCAATCGCCGCCCTCAAGCCTGGAAGGACGTCACAGCCCGCCGCAAGGAAAGGTGCTCATGATCCAAGAGGGAAGGGTGCCGCAAGCACAACGCGACGCCTACACCCTGCAAGCTAGAGCAGCCGAGAGCACAAACATAGTCGAAGTCTACTAGCTACATGATACGGAGACCAGCATCACGTTCTCACAGGATGACCATCCACCCACAGTCCCAAGATCGGGGCACGCGCCCCTGGTGCTCGATGCACAAATAGGAGGGTACGACATGGATAGGGTCTTCATGGACGGAGGCAGCAGCATGACTATCATCTTCGCCAGCACCCTGCAAAAGATGTTGATCCCACGATCAGTATGGAGAAAATCGAGCACCGAGTTACACGGGGTAGTCCCAGGAGAAGCAGCCATATCCCTCGGAGTCATCGAACTCGAAGTTGTCTTCGGCAACCGACGCAACTTCGCAAATCAGGTCCTCGAGTTCGAGGTACTCGACTGGCAATCATAGTAGCACGTCATATTGGGACGGCCAGCATTCGCGCAGTTCATGGCGGTCCCACACTACGCCTATCTCAAGCTCAAGATGCCAGGATCAGCAGGAGTCCTCACGATCAACGTGAGCGTGACTTTCACAAAATCTCTAACACATTCGGAGCCGAGCAAGAACTCAGAGAAATAGCCATGGTGACGGACAAGAGTACCTTCCCATTGGTGAGCCGAAGCGAATCTAAGGAGTACGGACGCGACTTCAGCATCGACAGCGACACAGTCAGTCACCAAGTGCACCCGACGGACCCGGACAAAACAGTCCGCGTGTACGCCCACCTACCAGAGGAGCAGGCGACGACCCTCGTCGCTTTCCTTCGAGATGAGTGGGAAATATTCGCATGCTGCCCATTCGACATGCCTGGAGTACCACGCAAATTCGCGGAGCACGCCCTACGCATCAAACGAAACACGAAGCTGGTGAAGCAAGCTCTGAGACGATTCTCGGAGCCCAAGCGCAGAGCAATCGGAGAGGAAGACACCGGTTACTCGACGCCCAGTTCATCCGAGAAACGAAGAAAGCCACCTGGATAGCCAACCCAGTGCTGGTGCCCAAGAAAGACACGACCGTGGTGCGCATGTGTGTCGACTACGGACTAGTCAACAAGCATTGCCCGAAGGACCACTTCCCTCTGCCTAGAATCGATCAGGTAATCGACTCGACAGCAGAGTGCGATCTACTTTCCTTTCTTGACGCTTACTCAGGGTACAACCAGATCAGGATGAAGGAAGAAGACGAAGAGCACACATCGTTCATCACCCCCTATGGCATATTATTCTACAGGACCATGCCCTTCGGGCTCAAAAACGCAGGCGCCACATACCAGCGAATGATGCAGGCCTGCCTGAAGGAGCAAATCGTAAGAAACGTGCAAGTCTATGTGGACGACATCGTCATCAAGACCTACAAAGCAACCACACTACTCGACGACCTGCGCGAAACCTTTGCAGCGCTCAACAAATACAGAATCAAACTCAACCCAAAGAAGTGCGCATTCGGCGTACCGGCAGGAAGCTGCTCGGCTATATGGTCTCTGCCCGAGGAATCGAGGAAAACCCTGAGAAAGACCAAGCCATCTCTCGAATACAAGAACCAACCGACGTCAAAGGAGTACAGCAGCTCACTGGAAAACTCGCAACCCTAAGCCGCTTCATCAGCAGGCTGGGAGAACGCACGCTGCCTTTCTATGAGCTGCTCAGGAAAGGAGAGAAATTCGAATGGACGGAGAGAGCCCGCCAAGCATTCGCGGACCTGAAAAAGACACTCTCGACCCCACCAATCCTGACGGTACCCAAGGAACGAGAGAAGCTATACCTCTACGTGGCAGCACGTAACAGTGTAGTAAGCACAGCGCTCGTTGTCGAATGCGCAAAAGAAGGCAAGGTCCAGAGCATCCAGAGACCAATCTACTACCTCAGCATTATCCTGACCAAATCCTAGCAGCGGTACCCGCATTATCAGAAGCTACTATTAGCCATCATCATGACCTCAAGAAAGGTGGCCCACTACTTCTACGAGAACCCTATCACAATCGTGAGCAGCGCACCACTCGCTGACATACTCAATAACCCTGGAGCGACTGGACGTGTCGCCGAGTGGAACATTGAGCTCAACCCACGGGACCTGCAGTTCAAGCACCCAACAACCATCAAAGCCCAAGTACTCACAGATTTCCTGGTCGAGTGGACGGAGGTTCACACACCAGGCCCCACAGACCTATCAAGTTCATGGTCAATGTTCTTCGATGGGTCCAAGAGACAACAAGGAGCCGGGGCAGGAGTCATGCTCATCTCCCCTAAAGGAACAAAGCTAAAATATGTCCTCCAGATCAACTTCAGTCACGCCTCCAACAACGAAGCAGAATACGAGGCACTCCTCCATGGCATGCGCATGGCCAAAACATGTGGAGCCACTCGCCTCATAACCTACGGGGACTCCAATATCGTCGTCCAGCGGACGATGAGAAACTGCGACGCAATAGCCGACAACATGGCGGCCTACCAGAAGCTCTACAACGCATTCAAAGGAAGTTTCGACGGGTGCGAGCTCCACTACATCACCAGGGCCAACAACACAGAAGCTGACGAACTCGCGAACAACAGTTCGACCCAAGGACCAATACCACCCGGCGTTTTTCTCGAAAGCATCAGCCGGAGATCCATCAAGGCACAGGCAGCAGCACCTGAAGCAGTCGTGGACGGCGAGGACGCAACAGACCTGACGCAGGTGGCAGCAGCAACCCCATCAGAAGGCACAAGCACCAGCACACCCGACAGCACAACTCCGACAGAGCTCGAAGGACCTGTCTGGGCAAAACCGTTCCTCCTATTCCTAATCGAAGGTACGCTACCGCAAGACGTGGCCGAAGCAAGATGCATCAGCCGATGATCCAAGGCGTTCACGGTGATCAACAAACAACTATACAAGCACAGCATCACCTAGGTACTGCAAAGGTGCATCGACGAAGAGGACGTCAAAGCCCTACTGCTCGACATCCACGAAGGCACCTGCGGGCACCATGCGAGCAGTCGAGTACTCGTGTCCAAAGCATTCCGAGCCGGGTTCTATTGGCCCACAATCATGAAAAAGGCAGAGGAAATCGTGCGACGTTGTGTCGCCTGCCAGAAATTCGCCAGCAGGCCACACGCTCCCGCCTCAGAGCTCAAGACCATACCACTATCCTGGCCATTCCCCACCAGGGGACTCGACATGGTGGGCCCACTAAAGAAATCATCAACGGGCGGAAGGACACACCTGCTCGTCGCAGTCGACAAGTTCACTAAATGGATCAAAGCAGTACCCATCACCAGCTCCACATCCCTCACGGCTGTCAACTTCATCAAATCGATCATCTTCAGGTTCGGCGTGCCACACAACATCATCACGGACAACGGCACGAACTTCACAGCCGCATAATTCCAGAACTTTTGCGAAGAACTAGGCATCAAAATAAATTATGCATCAGTCACGCACCCACAGTCCAACGGCCAAGTGGAAAAAGCAAACGGCCTTGTATGCAGGGGAATCAAGAAGCGGCTCCTCGCACCACTCGAGCAAGCCGCCGACAACTGGGTAGAAGAACTCCCCGCGGTACTATGGAGCCTACGAACTACACCAAACACCGCGACCCAGTACACACCCTTCTTCATGGTGTACGGGGAAGAGGCAGTCCTACCACTTGACCTCAAGTTCGGAGCACCTCGGGTCACCGGATACGAAGAAGAAGAAGCAGAAGAAGCACTAAAGGACGACAAAGATACGGCTGACGAAGCAAGAGATACAGCCCTGGCAAAATCAGAGGGGTACCAGGACAAGCTACGCACCTACCAAAGCAGTCGCTTGCGCACTAGAACCTTCAACAACGGTGACCTAGTCCTACGGCTGATACAAGAGAAGGTCCATAAACTTGCCCCCCAATGGGAAGGACCATTCATAGTCTCAGAACTCATCTGAGGTGGCGCCTACAAGCTGAAGAACCCGAAGACAGACGAGGATGTGGGAAACCCATGGAACGTAGAAAACTTGCGACTTTTCTATCCATAGTCCCCATCGGTCAGAAATGACTGGGAACTCATGTAGCCGCTCGACCGCAATAAAATAAATGTTGCCCAAATACGGCCAACTTAAATCACTCGGGGGCTTAAGCATAAAATCCCCCCGAGAAATGCTATCGCCTACGCGATCTTAACCAAAGCACTCGGGGGCTTAAGAATGAAATCCCCCCGAGAGACGCTATCGCCCACGCGATCTTAATCAAAGCACTCGGGGCTCGAGCACAAAAACTCCCCCCGAGAGACGCTATCGCCTACGCGATCTTAACCAAAGCACTCGGGGGCTTAAGAATAAAATCCCCCCGAGAGATGCTATCGCCCACGCGGTCTTAATCAAAGCACTCGGGGGCTCGAGCGCAAAAACTCCCCCGGAGAGACGCTATCGCCTACGCGATCTTAACCAAAGCACTCGGGGGCTTAAGAATAAAATCCCCCCGAGAGACGCTATCGCCTACGCGATCTAAACCAAAGCACTCGGGGGCTTAAGCACAAAATCCCCCGAGAGACGCTAGCGCCACTCAAGAGATCTTAACCCAAAAGACTCGGGGGCTTAAGCGTAAAATCCCCCCGAGAGACGCTATCGTAAGAACTCGGGGGCTCGAGCACCACCTCCCCCCGAGAACCGCTCGCGCAGTCCGAAGCTTAAAAGGACCAAACAAAAATACCCGGCCGGCCCCACCTGCTGACAGCCAGGCTCAAAAGGCATGGCCACAGTCAGATGAAACACCAAGTACTCTGAAGAAATTTTGGAGGGAACACAGGACACGGACTACTTTAGTCTTCATCCGATCGCCATTGATCACCTAAAGACTCGGGGGCTACTCCCATCGGGAGTGCTGTCGCGCACCCGATAAAAGACAGAAATGAACGGAAGAATGACAAGGGAAACAAACCTCAGCCTACGCTTGATCCTCCGACTCAAGTGTAGCCTCGGGGGCTACTCCCATCGGGAGCGCTGTCGCGCACCCGATAGAACCCACAACGCAAAGTTTGGAGGGACTCGAACTCAGCTCTCGGTCGCAAAGAACTCGAAGAAAGCTCCTGATCGCCAAGGACTCGAACACAGTTCTCGTTTGCATCAGGCCCAAAGATAAATTCCATTGCAAAGGCTCAAGCATAGTTTACATCATAAAGATCATTTTCAGTACAAAAAGGACTCAACTACATTTGGATAGAAGGCAACTCCTGTTACAAGAGGGAATTACCCAAGGAATTAATACTTCTACATGTGTGCCCATGAGGGGTAATCGACTCTGACACAAAGGCATCACCACAGACAAAGGAAAAAAGGAAGCTATCAGAGGATGTCAATGACATAATAAAAGGTGAAGCTCGACTTATTCGCGGAGCATTTGAAGATGATGCTCCACAAGCTTCTTCTCCTGCTCCACTAGTTTCTTCTCCAGCTCCGCCTGAGTTGCCAGCGAAGATGAGGCCGCCTCCAGTTCTACAAGGTCGCTTGGCGCGCCTGCTTGATCGATGGCTTGACATCGATGTCCTCTTTGGAGCTGATGGTGGCGGCACCATCACCTGAGGAGTCACCAGAAGACGGAGATGTAGAAGATGCAGGCATAGGACTCCTCGACCTTGTGGAGCTGTCGCTGTTCGACTCCTACCAGTGCGGAGCCATGCTGTTGCCGCTCGGATCGAACGCGCGGACAGTGACAGTGCTTTCGCCATCAAAATGACAACTGAGCATATCTCCATCTCGCAGATTCAACCGCCGAGCAAACAAACTCCAACCAGAGCCAAGAAAAATCAAGCGGGAACTATCAACCTCCAAGTCAATATAAGAAGGATATCGACAGCTCCCTTGAAGATGCAGAAGCAAGCCATCTAAGACACGTTCAGAGAAAATGGCGGAAAAAGCAGAGGGAAGAAGAACGCGATTGGCGCTCTGGCCACGAACGCGTAAAAGAAAATCATAGTGCCAGAAACCCTCCTCCAAGGGAGAAATGGAAGGCACTGGCGTCGTACCATGGCGACCACCACGGCATGAGCGTGGTGCACGGCCACCACGACCACGACGAACACGGCCACGGCCAGCACCTCGCCTGGGAACCATGAGAGGAAGAAGAGAAGAAGGAAGAGGCAAAGCAGCAAGCTGGATAGAGGCGAAACACTGTGGAAGCAAAATGCTTATTTAAAGAACATCAACCTCCCAGCACAGAGAAGCCACGACGACAGCAGCAATTAATTCAAAAGACCAAACGTCGCAGACGTCTCAGATTCCAAGACAAAGATGCTTTCCCACGGGACGCACTATGCGTGAGACGCGTCAATTCACGCGCGTTTCCAATGCGCGTATCGGAAACTCAACCAGCGCCTGCCTCACGCCACAGCGGTCATCATTATGACCAGTCATGAAGAAGTGACGGCTCACTGGCGGAGCATCCCTGACAGCCATCAAATAGAGGCATCGTTATCCTGACAAGCGGTGAAGAATACAAACAGACATCAAGGCTCAGAGATTCCATCTTTCAGATCTTTTTCCCAATGAAGAAAAACATCTTACTCCTATCGGGAGAGCACATCATGAGAGTCCCAGGTGCTCCCTCACCGAAAGGTCAGCAATGTGCTCGAGTGATCACTCGCACTCACGAGAGTCTCGGGTGCTCCCTCAACCCAACGCAAGACAAAACATTCACTCGCCAAGATCATACGACGCTGGAGTCTGAGGTGCTCCCTCACCTCAAGAGCCGAAACGGCATTCGAGTGACTACTCGCGAAGGACTCCCCGTTTGAGCACTCGAAACAAGCTCCACAGGTGAATGAGTGAACAGCTCGCTTGATGTTTTGTTCCAAGCGGGTGCAATACTATTAGGCTCGGCTCCTCAAAAACACACATTCCTGGAACACGATACACTATTCCCAGATGCTATGCAAGATTAGCGTGTAGGTAAGACCCCGATGCGAAGTTCGGACGGGCTGGGACTTGCCGAAGAGCGATTTCACTCCCAACCTTTTCCATGCGCTGCGCATGATAGAAAAAGCCGAGCGGACGCGCCTTAGGCTATGCACATTACTGGCGGCAAATGAACACCGTAAGACCTGAAGCGGCAGGACTTTTTCTCGACACCAGTGTTCCAAGCTCACGTCGAGGGACGTGGGTTTGATTGGGCTACTGCGGTATTTGCCCTAGTGCAATTCACCAAGGATCGACCAGTCGACTCCTTGGGCCCTTTTAGCTTAGCATCCCTCGAAACAGGTTTTTTCATGGCCACCAGACTGCCAACGACCCGCGGTTGTACCGCGCATTCAAATAAACTGACTAATGGATGTACTCGAGTCCCCCAAGCACTCGGGGGCTACTGACGAGGGGGTGACCCCACGACTCCTATGGATAAGCCTACCTGGTGTCCCTGAAGAAAGAAGGCCCATGAAGATACAGCCTCGGCCCGCTAGTTGGCACCGACGTAGGAGTCAGCGACGCACAAGGAAGGTGCGAAAACCTGCCGTACGGAGCAAGCTAGGGTTAGGAAAGCTTACCTGTAAACGTAGATGAACTCCTCGAGACCTAGCCCAGTATATAAGGGCTAGGAGGGGCGACGCCAAAGGGCAACGAATATCATCTGTAACCCTAGCCTTGAGCGCTCCAGCCTTGGCATCCACTGTAATCGCATCTCCCCCATCAATAATATCGAGTAGGAGCGTGCCTTCCTGTTTGCCGACGACCTATCGTCCAGCCTGTGCCTCTCATGACTAATCCAGGGTCCCTCACCATGGGATTTGTCGGGGTTGATCCCCGTCAGGCATCCTCGACCCAAGGTACATGAGGTTACTCTATGTATTCCAACGCTTCGAGAGGTTAGCCATCCATCTAGTAGCTAGAGTTCTCAACTAATTTTTGTAGTTTTTGAAACTAAGCACGGATTGCCAAAAATACAACACCTATCAGTAATAGGCTCAATCTCTTGGCACCTTGATGTCCAAACATTACTCTAATCAATATCTCAAAACTATTGCATGATACTACTACACTTGTAATAGCAATCTTAATTACTTACTCATGCAAGACACACAACTCAGTGCAATAAGCCAACTCTCTAATCAAGATAAACATGAAGAATCAAGAGAGTTCCTAGAACAAACTAAAAAAAGATCTTTAAAAGATAATCATGAAAACTAAGAGGTAAGCATGACAACAGCTATGAAACAGATAAGGAACACACGCAAAAAGAAAGATAAGCATGCAAGCCTATGTTGTGTTCTACGGTGGAGTGGACCGTGTTTCTCTCCCAAACAATGAAGGCTAGGATCTAACTTGTTATGAACATATAAACAACTAAAACAAACTAAAAATTAAAGAGCGAGACGCTCCAAGTTAAGAATATAACATATGAAGTGATAAAAATATAGCATGGAGACGGACGAATTGATGATTATTGACGGAGAAGGGGATTGACGAGGGGGTGACCCCACGACTCCTACGGATAGGCCTACCCGGTGTCCCTGAAGATAGCAGGCCCATGAAGACCCGCCTGGACCCGCCTTGGCCCACTAATTGGCACCGATGTAGGATTCTGCGACTCACAAGGAAAGTACGAAGACCTGCCGTATGGAGCAAGCTAGGGTTAGGAAAGCTTACCTGTAAACGTAGATGAACTCCCCGAGACCTAGCCCAGTATATAAGGGCTAGGAGGGGCGACGCCAAAGACGGCCAATATGATCTGTAACCCTAGACTTGAGCGCTCCAGCCTTGGCATCCACTGTAATCGCATCTCCCTCATCAATAATATCAAGCAGGAACGTGTCCTCCTGTTTGCCGACGAGCTATCGTCCAACATGTGCCTCTCATGACTAACCCAGGGTCCCTGACCATGGGATTTGCCGGGGTTGAGCCCCGTCAATTGGCGCCGTGTGTGGGAACTACACAGGTTGGGATCACGATCTCGGCGGTCCCGTCTTCAGCAAGCCACAACTCAAGGGCAAGGACTAGATCTAGCCCACTCGAAGGATTCAAGATCACGGCGAACATCTCTGCCACCCCATCAAGATCGCTCGGGCTACAGCTGTGCCAGAACCGATACTACGGTAACGGCCAAGTGCAGCGTCAGCAGCGAAGGAATCGACGACCCAGAAGAACAGCGAGAAGCCTCTACGAAGGAATTCCACTCGACGAACCGCGACGCGCAGCGGAGGACTCGCAAATCTTTCGACAACCCACCGCCGCCCGGGCACCCGCCGCACATCAAGACGATGACTACGAGATCGAAACCAGCGATCAGCAGAACCATCGCCAAGGAAGAAGGAATCGACGACCCAAAAGGCGCGCACGGGATATCTACGGCGAGGCCCCACTGAACGAGCCACGTCACGCAGCCATGCAACCGATGGCCACTCGACGACACGCCGTCGCACGAGCACCTGCCACCAGCCAGGAAAGCGACTCCGAGACACCGGTGGGCGAGTACTATGACCCAGATCGAAGGCTAGGTTAATTCGCCAACCTCATCAAGAACCAAGATATGAGTCGAGGAATCGAAACCGACCCTTGCTTCCACGAACACCCGGAGGATCACGAGCAAACCTTTATAATCTCAAGAAGGAAGAGGCACGCCGGATCTAGCAAACTCACGGTTAGAGAGCAGCTAGCAGGACCCTGCATGATCCACAGCTTCGAGGATGACCGGGGACGCGTTAGGTCAGGTCACACTTTGGGAGACTGCCACCTGTTCAACGAGCTAGCCGACGACCTCAAGAAGGAGAAGCAGAAAGAAGACAAGCGCAACCGGCGACCCGAACAATCGCCGCCTCAAGCCCGGGAGGACGTCCTAGCCCGCTGCAAGGACAGGTGTTCATGATCCAAGAGGGAAGGGTGCCGCAAGCACAACGCGACGCCTACACCCTGCAAGCTAGAGCAGCCGAGAGCATAAATATAGTCGAAGTCTACCAGCTACATAATGCGGAGACCAGCATCACGTTCTCACAGGACGACCATCCACCCGCAGTCCCAAGACCCGGGCACGCGCCCCTGGTGCTTGATGCACAAATCGGACGGTACGACATGGATAGGGTCTTCATGGACGGAGGCAGCAGCATGAATATCATGTTCGCCAGTACCCTGCAAAAGATGCTGATCCCACGATCAGTATGGAAGAAATCGAGCACCGTGTTACACGGGGTAGTTCCAGGAGAAGCAGCCACATCCCTCGGAGTCGTCGAACTTGAAGTAGTCTTCGGCAACCGACGCAAATTCGCAAAGCACATCCTCGAGTTCGAAGTACTCGACTGGCAATCGCAATATCACGCCATATTGGGACGACCAGCATTCGCGCAGTTCATGGCGGTTCGACACTACGCCTACCTCAAGCTCAAGATGCCAGGATCAACAGGAGTCCTCACGATCAACGGAAGCTTCACCAAATCAGATCAATGTGACCGTGACTTTCACAAAATCTCCGACACATTCGGAGCCGAACAAGAACTCAGAGAAATAGCCATGGTGACGGACAAGAGTACCTTCCCATTGGTGAGCCGAAGCGAATCTAAGGAGTACGGACGCGACTTCAGCATCGACAGTGACATAGTCACTCACCAAGTGCACCCAACGGACCCGGACAAAACAGTCCGCGTGTACGCCCACCTACCAGAGGAGCAGGCGACGGATCTCGTCGCTTTCCTTCGAGATGAGTGGGAAATATTCGCCTGGTGCCCAGCCGACATGCCTGGAATACCACGCGAATTCACGGAGCACCCCCTACACATCAAGCAAAACACGAAGCCGGTGAAGCAAGATCTGAGACGATTCTCGGAGCCCAACCGCAGAGCAATCGGAGAGGAAGTCAACCGGTTACTCAACGCCCAGTTCATCCGGGAAATGAAGAAAGCCACCTGGATAGCCAACCCAGTGCTAGTGCCCAAGAAAGACACGAACGTGCTGCGCATATGTGTCGACTACAGACCAGTCAACAAGCATTGCCCGAAGGACCAATTCCCCCTGCCTAGAATCGATCAGATAATCGACTCGACAGCAGGGTGCGATCTACTCTCTTTTCTTGATGCCTACTCAGGATACAACCAGACCAGGATGAAGGAAGAAGACGAAGAGCACACATCGTTCATCACCCCCTATGGCGTATTCTGCTACAGGACCATGCCCTTCGGGCTCGAGAACGCAGGCGCCAGATACCAGAGAATGATGCAGGCCTGCCTGAAAGAGCAAATCGGAAGAAATGTGCAAGTCTATGTGGACGACATCTTCATCAAGACGTACAAAGCAGCCACACTACTCGACGACCTGCGCGAAACCTTCGCAGCGCTCAACAAATACAGAATCAAACTCAACCCAAAGAAGTGCGCATTCGGCGTACCGGCTGGGAAGCTGCTCGGCTATATGGTCTCTGCCCGAGGAATCAAGGCAAACCCTGAGAAAGTCCAAGCCATTGCCCGAATGCAAGAACCAACCGACGTCAAAGGAGTACAAGAGCTCACTGGATGACAAGCAGCCCTAAGCCGCTTCATCAGCAGGCTGGGAGAACGCACGCTGCCTTTCTACCAGCTGCTCAGGAAAGGAGAGAAATTCGAGTGGACGGAGGAAGCCCGCCAAGCATTCGCGGACCTGAAAAAGACACTCTCGACCCCACCAATCCTGGCGGTACCCAAGGAACGAGAGAAGCTATACCTCTACGTGGCAGCACGTCACAGCGTAGTAAGCACAACGCTCGTTGTCGAACGCACAGAAGAAGGCCAGGTCCAGAGCATCCACAGACCGATCTACTACCTCAGCATGCTCCTGACAAATCCCAGCAGCGGTACCCGCATTGTTAGAAGCTACTACTGGCCGTCATCATGACCTCAAGAAAGGTGTCCCACTACTTCGACAAGCACCCTATCACAATCGTGAGCAGCGCACCACTCGCTGACATACTCAACAACCCTGGAGCGACTGGACGAGTCGCCGAGTGGAACATTGAGCTCAGCCCACGGGACCTGCAGTTCAAGCACCCAACAGCCATCAAAGCCCAAGTACTCCCAGATTTCCTGGTCGAGTGGACGGAGGTTCAGACACGAGGCCCCCCAGACCTATCAAATTCATGGTCAATGTTCTTCGATGGGTCCAAGAGACAACAAGGAGCCGGGGCAGGAGTTGTGCTCATCTCCCCAAAAGGAACAAAGCTAAAATATATCCTGCAGATCAACTTCAGTCACGCCTCCAACAAAGAAGCAGAATACGAGGCACTCCTCCATGGCATGCGCATGGCCAAAATGTGCGGAGCCACTCGCCTCATAATCTACGGGGACTCCAATCTCGTCGTCCAGCAGACGATGAGAAACTGCGACGCAATAGCCGACAACATGGCGGCCTACCAGAAGCTCTACAACGCACTCGAAGGAAGTTTCGACGGTGGCGAGTGTCACAACCCTATTTTTGGTATGTGCTTTTATTACTAGAAATAATTGCATCATATTTAAATTCTATATTTAAGCATTGGGGATTTGGAAAAGCCTCAAAATGAATTTAAATAAAAGGCCAGATAAAAAGTTTTTCCAAAAATCCTCCAAACATTTTTGAAAAGTCTTATAAATGGGTGTGATCATTTTAAAAATGATTTGGAGTCAAACCCATGCTCATGGATTTTTCAAATATTCAAACAGAGGCTTGGAAATTAAATTTAAATGCCATTTGAATTGAAATTCAAATGTTTTGAATTTTAAAAATTCCAAAAACTTGGGAGTGGCTAGTAACATGCCATGTAAGTCCATATAAAAGTTTATGGAATTTTACAAAATGCCTAGATATATTTGGGACAACGCCGTGGAGTGGCGCCAGGAGGACAACGCCGTGGAGGGCATGCCCAGATCGGCTGCCACCTCCTTCTTGCCACGGAGCTGCCTGCTCCCCCCCCCGTCCTCATCTCTTCGCCGTGGAGGCCCCGTGTTCATCCCCATCCTTTTCCCCCCTCCCGCTCTTCTCTCTCTCGCCGTTCCCTTGCGAGCCGAAGCTCACCGCCGACCATCCCATGCGAGAAGACGCGGCCACCGAGCTCCTCTGCCCTCGCCATGATGTCCAGGATGAAGCCCAGCCTCGAATTCGTCTAGCCACACCCCCAATCGAGCCAGGAGGGCAGTGAAGATGACTCCAGCCTCCCTGAGGATCTCCGGCCTCCGTGATTCCCCCTGTTAAATTCGCCGCCTCCGGCGCCTCCCCGAGCTCCCCGACCACCCAGACCTGCTCCTGCGCTTGCTCCCGCGGCTCGAATCGCCATCGCCGACGAGCTCAGCACCGTCCGCCGCGCACCGCTGCTAGCCACCGTGCTCCCGGCCCGCCTATGGCCTTCCCTTCCCCTCCAGGCGACGCACGAGTGCAAGGAGATCCTCCTGGTGCTTCTCCCATTCATTTTAGCGCACTAGAACGCCATCCAGAGCGACTCCGGCGAGGTTCCAGTCGCCGGCGGCGACTCGCCAGCCAGGCTTGGGTTAGGTTAACCCTAAACCCCCCTCTAATCCCTCACTGATAGTGGGCCCTTGGCCCATAATCACCCTGTTAGTTTAAAACTAACCAGGTTTTAACCCAGAGGGGATGACAGGTAGGGCCCAGGCGTCAGGTTGACTGGTCAGCGCCCCCATGATGTCATCCTGATGTCATGCTTGCGTAATAATGTTTTTTTTATTTAACAGAATTTCCAGAAAATTGTTAAATCTTTGAAATTCAATAACTTTTAATCCATAACTCGAAATCGAATAATTAAAATCATCAGAAAAATTCAAGGATTCCAAATCTCATACTTTCATAGATGAAAAACACATCTATGATGATTAACTAGTAGCATTTAGCTATTTGGGTTATTTGGAATAATTCAAAATAAATGTTTAAATCATTTCAAATTAAATCTTTGCAATGCCAACCTTATCACATGAACATCAGAGGCATATCATACACATGACCACATGGTTTACCATATCCAAACATTAGCCGATGCAACTTTGGCTAATTTGAACAACATTTGGTGTTTGAATTTGAATTTCTTATTAAAATCAACTTCAATTAACTTGTTGCAAATTGAACCTAGATCACATCAGTACCATGCCTTGTTTCATTCTTGAATGTGCATTGCAATGTGATGTTTATACTTTGTTGTCTCGGTATTTGCTTCTTCTCGACAGATCCATCGCCAGATGTAGTTCCTGTTTCTTCGAAGAGTGGCACCCCCGAGTCTCGACAATAAGGGAAGCAAACCCCCTCTGATCATATCTATAAAAACCCAGTTTCCCTCTTGTTCTCTTATGCATGATTAGGTGATTCACATGTTATCGTTCTATCGCTAGTTGAACCCATCCTCTGCATGACCTATCATTTCTGCCACAGTATTAAGCAAACCTCAACCTAGCAGATACAAGATTTGTTTGTGTTCATCATGTGGCCCTTCATCCATGATATGCTATGCCATGCTAGATATGTTTGCAATAAAGTTGATCCATCTGGGTGATGTACCGGGATGGTAGTGAACACATGCAACAAGGTGGTAACGTGTTGATGAAGTCACCCTAATATAAGTGAACAATGAGAGGCTGTGTAGGAGTACACAGTGGGTTGTCTCATTTACACTGCCCTAGGCCCCGAGTTCTTGTGTTGTGATCCAAGACACAGATTACTACCACATGTTGGGCTCATTGACCCCTCTCGACCTATTAACTCACCCCGACTAGGGTCCAGGATTCGCATGGGTTAATTGTTATTCTATTTGCTTTCATAACGTAGCACGGTTTTAGGCAAGCGCAGCACCATCCGTCGAGGTGGGCTTGTCGGACCGTCCATACATCGTCTGGGTCCTGAACGGAAACCCCGGCCGGATTCCCGATTGGGGTACAACTCAGATAGGCGATCCCCTGGACTAGAGTTGGAGCCGTGAGGTAAGTGTCGTGGTACTATCCTCGCCGACACCGTTTGAAGGTGACGAGTTCTAGGCGGTCAGTGGTAGTTACGTATGTGAAGAAGTACACCCCTGCAGGGTTAATGAACTATTCGAATAGCCGTGTCCGCGGTTATGGACTACTTGGAGATCTTTACTTGATTATTAGACAACTCAAATAGATACTCTAAAAATCTCAAGATAAGTGTGAGTGCTTTGGGTTGCTTCCTCGTGGGGAAGTCGAGGAAGGATCCATGGTGGTGTATCGATGTGGTGATAAAGATTAGATGGACTCGTGTGCGCCTCTCATCTCAACTCTATGTAGTCGTAGTACAGGATAGCCAAGTCAAAGCTTTCTGCATTACAACCCCACTTGCCTTTACCTTGATACCTGAGCATGAGTAGTATAGTTCTGACATAATTCTTGCTGAGTACGACTTTGTACTCACGTTTTCTAATTCTATGTTTTAGAGATGAGACCACTGACCCTGATGGTGGCCTCCCCCTCGAGCTCGACGTCAACGAAGTAATGTAGTCCCAGACAGCAGCCTGGTCCCTCTGGAGGGTCGTTGTGTTTTCTTAAAGGCTTCTTAAGCCATTTGTTAACCTTGTCTTTACTAAGACATAATTTTCTTCCGTTGTTGTATGATGTAATGTTGGATCACAGTGATGTGATCTCTGCTTGTAACACTACTATATCTGCTCTGTTTAGCAGATGCAACAAAGCTATGAGTTTGTAGAGTTCATGTTGTGTTACCTGCTGTTATACACTTGGCATGCATGCTGCGTGTATGTTTATATCGTGCATGTCATGTGTGGGATTCGATAGATTAGTTGAGTTCTTGCCGGCGGTCTTTTATACACCAAGTGGCCCTTAGATGTGCGCAGCTTGGGGCATCGCGATGCGATTGCTCGTGACTCTGTCACGTGGCACACTTTGTTGTATGATTGAGCCCGCCCGAGACCCTGACTAAGAGATCGGGCTGGATTATGTTTATGTAAGTGTTAGGATTCAATCGATAATATGGTTGAGGCGACTTGTCTATGAGTATGGTATTTCACCACCCATAATCATTTAGACTTGTGAGCGGGCCATGAGGACCCATCTTAGTTGATCATCCGTCCTGGATGGGATGCCCCTCACGTTCGAGCTTTCCGAGAGTGTCTTGTACTTGGCCTTATCTGCTTAGACAAGTGGGTATGGCTCTCGGCTCTCCATATGATTGAATTGTGACTGGAATTACATACGCAAACCCGGGTCCCGACAGACTTGGTATCAGAGCTGGGCTGCCTGTAGGATTAGTAAACCTTGGCCAAAGTCGAGTCTAGCATTCTATAGTTATATAGTTACTTTGGGTATAAGGGAACAACGTAAGGCTTCATTTTTCTCCTTATCCTCATCGTTCTGAGTTCTGAGTCACCCTCATCTTTTCTACGGGAAGGTAGGACTAGGCTCTTCTATGTCTATACTAGAACATCTCATTGTTTGACTCTCCATAACTGTAGGAATGTTTTGGTTGTCTAGAGTCACCATCCCTTCGAGCCTTTTGAGAAGGTTCTGATCATTCTTGAAGATTGATTCATTTTCCACCAGGTACAGCCGTTATGTTGTCCGATTTGTCCCGTGTTTCGAGTGATTCCAATGCTTTTGCATTACAATCTTGTCCGCTCTTAAATTATGTCATCTTTGCTTTGATTCCATCATAAATCCTACTCTGATTGTTGATTTTTATCACACAAAATATCAGGTGGAAATAGATGTGTTGAATCTGGTCATGGTAATCAAAGTGGTGATGATGATCCTCCTTCACCGCCTTCTGCAGCGGAAATCATGATGGAGGCTGAGCGAAATCGACGTGATCAAACACGCCTTTTGAAGCTCATTGAGAAGAATACTTCTATTCACGGAGATACGGTAATATCCATCCAGGACTTTATCCTTTTGAACCCGCCGGTATTTCGATGTTCATCTGAGCCCCTTGATGCCGATGATTGGCTCCGTTCCATCGAGCGTAAGCTTGAGACGGCGTATTTTTCTCCAGATGATCGTGTGATGTTTGCGGCATACTTTCTGGAAGGTGCTGCTGGTGAATGGTGGGAAAGTTTTGTTGCAATGCAGCCTGATGGTCACGTAGTGACTTGGCAGGAGTTCCGTGATGCCTTCCAAGGGTACCACATTCTGGAAGAGTTGATGGAAAGAAAGAGGGAAGAGTTCTGCAACCTATCTCAGGGAAATATGACTGTTCATCAGTACAGGACTGAGTTCAACCGACTTTCTCGTTATGCCCCTGAGAAGATATCAACCGATGCCAAGAAGCAAGCAAGGTTCCGCAAGGGACTTAACCCTGTCCTTCGTCATGATCTCAATCTCCTTGAATTTGTCAACTTTGAGGATTTGGTCAATAGATCATTCAGAGATGAGCATGGAAATGAGGTCTTTGAAGAGTCTCGCAAGCGTGATCGTGATCTTGCTTCCTCTTCTAGTTTGGGTTCGCAGAAACGTCGAATTTGGATCCCAACTAGTGCCCTTCCTTCGCACTTGATTCCAAGACAATCTCCACAAAGCAAGAAAGCCCAGAAAGGTAGTAGAGAGCTTGCCATACAAACTCCACAACCTAACACCCGTTTGTGCTACAAGTGTGGTAATCCTGGCCACATTGCACGACAGTGTTCATTGCAAGAGAATGTTCCTCCTCGTCCAAAACATAAAGCCAAAGCTAAGCCACCAAAGCCAAGTCCGCTATTGTTGAATACGGACGTGTGAACCATGCCACCATCAAAGAAGCCCAAGAGGATACTAAGGTTGTACTCGGTACACTTCCTGTCAACTCCAAACCTGCTTATGTTCTATTTCATTCTGGATCTTCTCATTCCTTTTTGTCTGAAAAGTTCGCACTCCTGCATGACATTTAATTTGAGGAGTTTCCTACCCCTTTCATGATTAAAACTACAGGATCCACATGGCGTACCAGTAGGGTAAGTCATGACAATGAAATTTTTGTTGAGGATGTTGTATTCCTTGCTTCTCTCATAGCCCTCAAATCTTCAGATATCGATATCATCTCAGGTATGGATTGGTTATCCAAACACCATGCTAAGATTGATTGTGCCACTAAATCAGTTCAACTCACTCATCCTTCCGGCAAGATAATCCATTTCACATCTCAAGGTTCAGACACCCAGCTATATTCGTTGAATGAACATCCCCTTCCTAACCTTGAAGATATTCCGATAGTTTGTGACTTTACGGATGTCTTTCCAGAAGAGTTGCCGGGAATGCCACCCGACAGGTGTGTGGAATTCATAGTGGATCTTACACGAGGCACAACCCCAATTTACAGACGCCCATATAGAATGGCCCCACATGAGTTAGCTGAGCTAAAAACCCAACTTGAAGCTTCGTTGGCAAAAGGCTTCATCCGACCTAGCTCATCGCCATGGGGTTGCCCCGTTCTGTTTGTAACGAAGAAAGATGGAACAGAAAGGATTTGCGTAGACTATCGCCCGCTAAATCTAGCGACGATAAAGAACAAGTACCCACTTCCCAGGATCAATGATCTTTATGATCAACTTGCTGGATCCTCTGTCTTCTCCAAGATGGATTTGAGATTAGGTTATCATCAAATCAAAATCAGAAACGAGAACATTCCCAAAACGGCTTTCACTACTCGTTATGGTCTTTACGAGTACACTGTCATGTCCTTCGGTTTAACCAATGCCCCAGCCACTTTTTCGTTCTTGATGAATTCGATCTTCATGGAGTACTTAGATAAATTTGTTGTGGTTTATCTTGATGACATTCTCATCTACTCGAAGAATGAAGAAGAGCACGCAGAACATCTTAGGCTGGTATTGATGAAACTTAGAGAGCATCGCCTTTATGCTAAATTCTCCAAGTGTGAATTTTTGCTACCAGAAGTGACCTACTTAGGCCACGTGATTTCTGCGAAAGGTGTTGCAGTCAATCCCGAGAGAGTTCAGGCCGTCCTTGACTGGACTCCACCTGAATCGGTGAAGCAAGTTAGGAGTTTTCTTGGCCTAGCAAGCTATTGTCGCCGCTTCGTTGAGAACTTCTCCAAAGTTGCAAAGCCTCTAACTGAACTCCTCAAGAAAGATAAGAAATTCCAATGGACTCCCAAGTGCGAGGAAAGCTTTCAAGAGCTAAAAAGAAGATTGACTTCTGCACCCGTACTTGCGCCTCCAGACACCAAAAAGGATTTCGAGATCTATTGTGACGCTTCACGGCAAGGGTTAGGATGCATACTTATGCAAGATAGACATGTGGTAGCTTATGCTTCACGCCAGTTGCGGCCACATGAAAAGAACTATCCTACCCATGATCTTGAACTCGCTGCCGTAGTTCATGCCCTGAAGACTTGGCGACATTACCTCCTTGGTAATCATTGTGAAATCTATACCGATCCCCAAAGCCTCAAATACATATTCACCCAGCCAGATCTTAACCTCAGGCAAAGACGCTGGATAGAGTTGATAAAATATTACGAATTGAGTATCTCTTACACCCCAGGCAAAGCAAATGTCATGGCTGATGCACTAAGTCGTAAGTCGTATTGTAACAACCTCATGTTACAACAGTATCAACCACTTCTCTATGAGGAATTTCGAAAGATGAATCTCGAGATTGTTCCTCATGGATTCCTTTCCACCTTGATTGTGAAACCAACCTTTGAGGATCAAATCAAAGTTTTTCAACAACGTGCTCGAGGTATCCGATATATCAAACAAAACATTGCTAGCGGAAAGGCAAAATGTTTTACCCTAGACCATGAAGGTACTGTGTACTTCGAGGATATGATGGTAGTTCCGAAGAATAGGAATCTAAGGAATCCCATGACACCCCTCTCTCGATTCATCCTGGTAGTACTAAGATGTATCAAGATCTACACCAGAGATTTTGGTGGACTAGGATGAAGCGAAAAATCGCTCAATTTGTTGCTGAGTGCGATGTTTGTCGTCGTGTGAAAGCAGAGCATCAAAGACCTGGTGGTACTCTTCAACCTTTAGAAATTCCTGAGTGGAAATGGGATAAAGTCAGTATGGATTTCATCACTGGATTTCCAAAGTCTCAGAAAGGAAACAATGCCATCTTCGTGGTCATTGACCGTCTTTCCAAAGTTGCTCATTTCCTTCCTGTTCGCGAGAGTATAACTCCTAGCCAGTTAGCGGATTTATATGTCTCCCGGATAGTTTCTCTCCATGGTGTTCCTTTGGAAATCAATTCAGACCGTGGAAGTCTTTTCACCTCTCGATTTTGGGAAAGTTTTCAAAATGCTATGGGAACCCATCTCTCCTTTAGCACTGCCTTTCATCCCCAGTCAAGTGGTCAAGTAGAAAGAGTCAATCAAATTCTCGACGACATGCTCAGAGTCTGTGTTATCTCATTCGGAAAGAGTTGGGAGAAATCTCTTCCATTCGCCGAGTTTTCTTATAAAAACAGCTTCCAATCTAGCTTGGGCATGGCACCCTTTGAATTTCTCTATGGACGAAAATGTCGAACACCATTGAACTGGTCAGAAACCGGTGAAAGACAATTCTTTGGACCGGATATGATCCAGGAAGCAGAAGATAAGGTTCGCATTGTTCGTGAGCAATTGAAAACAGCCCAGTCTCGTCAGAAAAGCTACTCTGATCGTCATCATAGACCAGAGAGCTACGAGCTGGACGAGAAGGCTTACCTCCGGGTTACTCCTCTGAAGGTAACCCATCGCTTCGGTATCAAAGGCAAATTGGCCCCACGTTACATAGGCCCCTTTCGCATTCTAGCTAAACGTGGAGAAGTTGCCTACCAACTTGAACTACCGCCGCATCTTTCTCAGGTTCACGATGTCTTCCACTTATCTCAACTCAGGCGTTGCTTCAAGCACCCCATCCGCGAAGTAGACCACGAAACGCTTGATCTCCAAGAAAACTTTTCATATCGAGAGTATCCTGTCCGTATCCTCGATGAAGCTGAGTGCACCACCAGACGTCAGAAGATCAAGTTCCTCAAAGTGCAGTGGTCCAACCATTCTGAGAAGGAAGCCACCTGGGAACGAGAAGATCATCTTCGAGTTGAATACCCCACCCTCTTCCCGACTACTTCTGAATCTCGGGACGAGATTCTTTTGAGTGGGGGCGATTTGTCACAACCCTAGTTTTGGTATGTGCTTTTATTACTAGAAATAATTGCATCATATTTAAATTCTATGGTTTAAGAATTGGGGATTTGGAAAAGCCTCAAAATGAATTTAAATAAAAGGCCAGATAAAAAGTTTTTCCAAAAATCCTCCAAACATTTTTGAAAAGTCTTATAAATGGGTGTGATCATTTTAAAAATGATTTGGAGTCAAACCCATGCTCATGGATTTTTCTAATATTCAAACAGAGGCTTGGAAATAACATTTAAATGCTATTTGAATTGAAATTCAAATGTTTTAAATTTTAAAAATTCCCAAAACATGGGAGTGGCTAGTAACATGCCATGTAAGTCCATATAAAAGTTTATGGAATTTTACAAAATGCCTAGATATATTTTTCCAAGGCAAAACAAATAAAACAGAAAGCATAAAAGAAAAACAGAAGGAAACCTCACCTTGCTTACCTTCTAGCCCACCTGGCCCAGCTGCAGCAGAAGGCGGCCCAGCCCACCAGGGGCACGCCCGTCTTCTTCCTGGCGCCAGGAGGACAGCGCCGTGGAGGGCATGCCCAGGCCGGCTGCCACCTCATGCTTGCCACGGAGCTGCCTGCTCCCCCCCGTCCTCATCTCTTTGCCGTGGAGGCCCCATGTTCATCCCCATCCTTTTCCCCCCTCCCGTTGTTCTCTCTCTCACCGTTCCCCTGCGAACCGAAGCTCACCGCCGGCCATCCCCTGCGAGAAGACGCGGCCACCGAGCTCCTCTGCCCTCGCCATGATGTCCAGGATGAAGCCCAGCCTCGACTTCGTCTAGCCACACCCCCAATCGAGCCAGGAGGGCAGTGAAGACGACTCCAGCCTCCCCGAGGAGCTCCGGCCGCCGTGGTTCCCCATGTTAAATTCGCCGCCTCCGGCGCTTCCCCGAGCTCCCCGACCACCCAGACCTGCTCCTGGTGAGCTCCTTCGTCCTCCCCTCCTTCCAGGGCTTGCTCCCGCGGCTCGAATCGCCATCGCCGACGAGCTCAGTACCGGCCGCCGCGCACCGCTGCTAGCCACCGTGCTCCCGGCCCGCCTATGGCCTTCCCTTCCCCTCCAGGCGATGCGCGAGTGCAAGGAGATCCCCCTGGTGCTTCTCCCGTTCATTTTAGCGCACTAGAACACCATCCAAAGCGACTTCGGAGAGGTTCCAGTCGCCGGCGGCGACTCACCGGCCAGGCTTGGGTTAGGTTAACCCTAAACCCCCTAACCCCCCTCTAATCCCTCACTGACAGTGGGCCCCTGGCCCCTAATCACCCTGTTAGTTTAAACTAACCGGGTTTTAACCCAGAGGGGATGACAGGTAGGGCCCAGGCGTCAGGTTGGCTGGTCAGAGCCCCCATGATGTCATCTTGATGTCATGCTTGCGTAATAATGTTTTATTTTATTTAACAGAATTTCCAGAAAATAGTTAAATCTTTGAAATTCAATAACTTTTAATCCATAACTCCAAATCAAATAATTTATATATGAAAAATCATCAGAAAAATTCAAGGATTCCAAATATCATACTTTCATAGATGAAAAACACATCTATTTAGGTTATTTGGAATAATTCAAAATAAATGTTTAAATCATTTCAAATTAAATCTTTGCAATGCCAGCCTTATCACATGAACATCAGAGGCATATCATACACATGACCACATGGTTTACCATATCCAAACATTAGCAATTGCAACTTTGGCTAATTTGAACAACATTTGGAGTTTGAATTTGAATTTCTTATTCAAATCAACTTCAATTAACTTGTTGCAAATTGAACCTAGATCACATCAGTAACATGCCTTGTTTCATTCTTGAATGTGCATTGCAATGTGATGTTTATACTTTGTTGTCTCGGTATTTGCTTCTTCTCGATAGATCCATCGTCGGACGTAGTTCATGTTTCTTCGAAGAGTGGCACCCTCGAGTCTCGACAATAAGGCAAGCAAACCCCTTTGATCATATCTATAAAAACCCAGTTTCCCTCTTGTTCTCTTATGCATGATTAGGTGATTCACATGTTACCGTTCTATCGCTAGTTGAACCCATCCCCTGCATGACCTATCATTGTTGCCATAGTATTAAGCAAACCTCAACCTAGCAGATACAAGATTTGTTTGTGTTCTTCATGTGGCCCTTCATCCATGATATGCTATGCCATGCTAGAGTTGTTTGCAATAAAGTTGATCCATCTGGGTGATGTATCGGGATGGTAGTGAACACATGCAACAAGATGGTAATGTGTTGATGAAGTCACCCTAATATAAGTGAACAATGAGAGGCTGTGTAGGAGTACACAGTGGGTTGTCTCATTTAGACTGCCCTAGGCCCCGAGTTCTTGTGTTGTGATCCAAGACACAGATTACTACCACATGTTGGGCTCATTGACCCCTCTCGACCTATTAACTCACCCCGACTAGGGTCCAGGATTCGCATGGGTTAATTGTTATTCTATTTTATTTCATAATGTAGCACGATTTTAGGCAAGCGCAGCACCACCCGTCGAGGTGGGCTTGTCGGATCGTCCATACATCGTCTGGGTCCTGAACGGAAACCCCGACCGGATTCCCGATTGGGGTACAACTCAAATAGGCGATCCCCTGGACTAGAGTTGGATCCGTGAGGTAAGTGTCGTGGTACTATCCTCGCCTACACCGTTTGAAGGTGACGAGTTCTAGGCGGTAAGTGGTAGTTATGTATGTGAAGAAGTACACCCCAGCAGGGTTAATGAACTATTCGAATAGCCGTGTCCGCGGTTATGGACTACCTGGAGAAGTCGTCTAAAAATCTCAAGATAAGTGTGAGTGCTTTGGGTTTCTTCCTCGTGGGGAAGTCGAGGAAGGATCCATGGTGGTGTATTTATGTGGTGATCAAGATTAGATGGACTCGTGTGCGCCCCTCATCTCAACCCTATGTAGTCGTAGTATAGGATAGCCAAGTCAAAGCTTTCTGCATTACAACCCCACTTGCCTTTACCTTGATACCTGAGCATGAGTAGTATAGTTCTGACATAAGTCTTGCTGAGTACGACTTTGTACTCACGTTTGCTTATTCTATGTTTTAGAGACGAGACCACTGACCCTGATGGTGGCCTCCCCCTCGAGCTCGACGTCGACGAAGTAATGTAGTCCCAGACAGCAACCTGGTCCCTCTGGAGGGTCGTTGTGTTTTCTTAAAGGCTTCTTAAGCCATTTGTTAACCTTGTCTTTACTAAGACATAATTTGCTTCCGTTGTTGTATGATGTAATGTTGGCTCACAGTGATGTGATCTCTGCTTGTAACACTACTATAAATGCTCTGTTTAGCAGATGCAATAAAGCTATGAGTTTGTAGAGTTCATGTTGTGTTACCTGCTGTTATACACTTGGCATGCATGATGCGTGTATGTTTATATCGTGCATGTCATGTGTGGGATTCGATAGCTTAGTTGAGTTCTTGCCGGCGGTATTTTATACACCAAGTGCCCCTTAGATGTGCGCAGCTTGGGTCATCGCGATGCGATTGCTCGTGACTCTGTCACGTTGCACACTTTGTTGTATGATTGAGCCCGCCCGAGACCCCAACTAAGAGATCGCGCTGGAGTTTGTTTATGTAAGTGTTAGGATTCAATCGATAATATGGTTGAGGTGACTTGTCTATGAGTATGGGATTTCACCACCCATAATCATTTAGACTTGTGAGCGGGCGATGAGGACCCATCTCAGTTGATCATCCGTCCTGGATGGGATGTCCCTCACGTTCGAGCTTTCCGAGAGTGTCTTGTACTTGGCCTTGTCTGCTTAGACAAGTGGGTATGGCTCTCGGCTCTCCATATGATTGAATTGTGACTGGAATTACATACGCAAACCCCGGGTCCCGACAGCGAGCTCAACTACATCACCTGGGCCAACAACACAGAAGCTGACGAACTCGCGAACATTGGTTCGACCCGAGGACCAATACCACCCAGCGTTTTTCTCGAAAGCATCAGCCAGAGATCCATAAAGGTACAGGCAGCAGCACCTGAAGAAGTCATGGACGGCGAGGACGCAACAGACCTGGCGCAGGTGGCAGCAACAAGCCCATCAGAAGGCACAAGCACCAGCACACTTGACAGCACAACTCCGACAGAGCTCGAAGGACCTGTCTAGGCAAAACCGTTCCTCCGATTCCTAATCGAAGGTACGCTACGGCAAGACGTGGCCGAAGCACGACGCATCAGCCGACGATCCAAGTCTTTCACGGTGATTAACAAACAGCTATACAAGCGCAGCGTCACCCAGATACTCCAAAGGTGCATCGACGAAGAGGACGGCAAAGCCCTACTGCTCGAAATCCACGAAGTCACCTGTGGGCACCATGCGAGCAGGTGAGTACTCGTATCCAAAGCATTCCGAGCCGGGTTATATTGGCCCACAGCCATGAAAAACGCAGAGGAAATCGTGCGACGTTGTGTTGCCAGCCAGAAATTCGCCAACAGGCCACACGCCCCCGCCTCAGAGCTCAAAACCATACCACTATCCTGGTCGTTCGCCACCTGGGGACTCGACATGGTGGGCCCACTCAAGAAATCATCAAAGGGCGGAAGGACACACCTGCTCGTCGCAGTCGACAAGTTCACTAAATGGATCGGAGCAGTGCCCATCACCAGCTCCACAGCTCCCACGGCTGTCAACTTCATCAAATCGATCATCTTCAGGTTCGGAGTGCCACACAACATCATCACGGACAATGGCACGAACTTCACAGCCGCAGAATTCCAGAACTTTTGCGAAGAACTGGGCATCAAAATCAATTATGCATCAGTCGCGCACCCGCAGTCCAACAGCCAAGTGGAAAAAGCAAACGGCCTTTTATGCGGCGGAATCAAGAAGCGTCTCCTCGCACCACTCGAGCAAGCCGCCGGCAACTGGGTAGAAGAACTCCCTGCGGTACTATGGAGCCTACGAACTACACCAAACACCGCGACCAGTACACACCCTTCTTCATGGTGTACAGGGCAGAGGCAGTACTACCACATGACCTCAAGTTCGGAGCACCTCGGGTTACCGGGTACGAAGAAGAAGAAGCAGAAGAAGCATTACAAGATGACAAAGATACAGCTGACGAAGCAAGAGATACAGCCCTGGCAAAATCAGAGGGGTACCAGGAAAAGCTACGCACGTACCAAAGCAGTCGCTTGCGCACTAGAACCTTCAACAAAGGTGACCTAGTCCTACGTCTGATACAAGAGAAGGTCCATAAACTTGCCCCCCAATGGGGAGGAACATTTGTAGTCTCAGAAGTCTTCGGAGGTGGAGCCTACAGCTAAAGAACCCGAAGACAGACGAGGACGTGGGTAACCCATGGAACGTAGCAAACTTGGGACTGTTCTATCCATAGTCCCCATCGGTCGGACATGACTGGCAACTCATGTAGCCGCTCGACCGCAATAAAATAAATTTTGCCCAAATACGGACATCTCAAAGCACTCGGGGGCTCGAGCACACACTCCCCCCGAGAGACGCTATCATCGCCACTCAAGCGATCCTAACCAAAGCACTCAGGGGCTTAAGCATAAAATCCCCCCGAGAGACGCTATCTCCTACGCGATCTTAACTAAATCACTCAGGGGCTTAAGCATAAAATCCCCCCGAGATACGCTATCGCCTACGCGATCTTAACCAAAGCCCTCGGGGGCTTAAGAAAAAAATCCCCCCGAGAGACGCTATCGCCTACGCGATCTTAACCAAAGCACTCGGGGGCTTAAGAATAAAATCCCCCCGAGAGACGCTATCGCCTACGCGATCTTAACCAAAGCACTCGGGGGCTTAAGCATAAAATCTTCCCGAGAGACGCTATCTCCTACACGATCTTAACCAAAGCACTCGGGGGCTTAAGAATAAAATCCCCCCGAGAGACGCTATCGCCACTTACGCGATCTTAACCAAAGCACTCGGGGGCTTAAGCATAAAATCCCCCCGAGAGACGCTATCGCCACTTACGCGATCTTAACCAAAGCACTCAGGGGCTTATGCATAAAATCCCCCCGGGAGACGCTATCGCCACCTACGCGAGCTCACCTTAGAAACTCGGGGGCTCAGCCATAAGCATTCCCCCAGACACACTACGGTCCTATTCAAAAACACCAGGTTAGCAATCTTCGAGTCTTCACCTGGACGACAAACAACCAAGACTCGAGGACTACTCCAGAGTTGAACCGCGCGGAAATACGCAAAGTTTTAAGCCTACGCTTGACTCTACAACTCAAACGTAGCCTCGGGGGCTACTCCCATCGGAAGCGCTGCCGCGCACCCGATAGAACACACAAGAAAGTTAAAATTAGTGCATCACGGGAGGAATCGAAGACATTTCACGCTATCAGATGGAGTCGAAGACATTCTGCGCTATCAGAAGGAGTCGACGACAATGCATCACAGGAGTCGAAAACACAGTCTATTGCAAGACCTCAACCAAAGCTTGAATTCAACCATAAAGGTATAGAAAGGACTCAACTACATTTGGATAGAAGGAAGCTCCTGTTACAAGAGGGGATTACCCAAGGAATTAAGACTTCTACATGTGTGCCCATGAGGGGTAATCAACTCTAGTACAAGGGCATCACCACAGACAAAGGAAAAAATGAAGCTAGCAGAGGATGTCAATGACATAACAAAAAGGTGAAGCTCGACTTATTTGTCGATGCTCCACCAGCTTCTTCGCCTGCTCCACCAGCTTCTTCTCCAGCTGTAGCTGCACGCCTTCTTCTCCGGCTGCACAACTTCCTCTCCGAGTTGCCGGTGAAGATGAGGCCGCCTCCAGTTCTACAAGGTCGCTTGGCGCGCCTGCGTGATCGACAGCTTAACGTCGATGTCCTCTTCGGAGCTGATGGAGACAGCATCACCACCTGAGGAGTCGCCAGAAGACGGAGCTGTAGAAGATGCAGGCGTAGATCTCCTTGACCTTGTGGAGCTGTCGCTGCTCGACTCCTTCCAGTGCGGATCCATGTTGTTGCCGCTCGGGTCGAATGCGCGGACAGTAATAGTGCTTTCAACCGCCGAGCAAACAAACTCCAACCAGAGCGAAGAAAAATCAAGCGGGATCTATCAACCTCCAAGCCAACATAAGAAGGAGATCGACATCTCCCTTGAACATGCAGAAGCAAGCTATCTAAGCCACGTTCAGAGACAATGGCGGAAAAAGCTGAGGGAATAAGAACGCGGTTGTCGCTCTGACCACGAACGCGTAAAAGAAAATCATAGCGCCAAAATCCCTCCTCCAAGGGAGAGAAGGAAGGCATTGGCGCCGTACCATGGCGAGCACCACGGCATGAACGTGGTGTACGGCCACCACGGCCACGACGAACACGGCCACGGCCAACACCTCGCCTGGGAGCCATGAGAGGAAGAAGAGAAAAAGGAAGAGGCAAAGCAGAAAACTGGATAGAGGAGAAATGTTGTGGAAGAGAATGGCTTATTTATAGAACAAAAATCCCCCAGCACAGAGAAGCCAAGACGACAACAACAATTAATTCAAATACCAAACGTCGCAGACGTCTCAGATACCAAGACCAAGATGCTTTCCCACAAGACGCACTGTGTGTGAGACGCGTCAATTCACGCGCGTTTCCAACGCGCGTATCGGAAACTCAACCAGCGCCTGCCGCACGCCACAGCGGTCATCATTATGACCGGTCATGAAGACGTGACGGTTCACTGGCGGAGTATCCCTGACAGCCATCAAACAGAGGCATCGATATCCTGACAAGCGGCGAAGAATACCAACAGACATCACGTACGATTTCTTAAACACATTTTTCAAATATATTTAAACTCCAATCGGGAGCGTACCCACTCAAAACCGAGCCTCAGGTGAGCAGCCGCCTAAAAGTCAGCAATGTGCTCGAGTGACCACTCGCACTCACGAGAGTCTCGGGTGCTCCCTCAACCCGACACAAGACAAACATGCATTCTCCAAGATCATACGCCGCTAAGAGTCTCAGGTGCTCCATCACCTCAAGAGCCGAAACGGCATTCGAGTGACCACTCGCGAAGAACCCCACGCCGGAGCACTCGAAACAAGCCCCGCGGGTGAATAAGTGAACAACTCGCTTGATGTTTTTTTCCAAGCCGGTGCAATACTATTAGGCTCCGCGCCTCAAAAATACACATTCCTGGAACACGACACACTGTGCCCAGATGCCACGCAAGATTAGCGTGTAGGTAAGACCCTGCTGCGAAGTTCGGTCGGGCTGGGACTCGCCGAAGAGCGATTTCACTCCCAACCTTTTCCATGCGCTGCGCATGATAGAAAAAGCCGGGCGGACGCGCCTTAGGCTATGCACATTACTGGCGGCAAATGAACACCGTAAGACCTGAAGCGCCAGGAATTTTGCTCGACACCAGTGTTCCAAGCTCACGTCGAGGGACGTGGGTTTGATTGGGCTACTGCTGTATTTTCCACTAGCGCAATTCACCAAGGCTCGACCAGTCGACTCCTTGGGCCCTTTTAGCTTAGCATCCCTCGAAACAGGTTTTGTCATGGCCACCAGACTGCCAGCGACCCGCGGTTGTACCACGCATACAAAGGACCGACAAATGGATGTACTCGAGTCCCCCAGGCACTCGGGGGCTACTGACGAGAGGGTGACCCCACGACTCCTACAGATAGGCCTACCCGGTGTCCCTGAAGATAGAAGGCCCATGAAGACCCGCCTGGACCCGCCTTGGCCCGCTAACTGGCACCGACTTAGGAGTCTGCGAATCACAAGGAAAGTACGAAGACCTGCCGTACGGATCAAGCTAGGGTTAGGAAAGCTTACCTGTAAACGTAGATGAACTCCCCGAGACCTAGCCCAGTATATAAGGGCTAGGAGGGGCGACGCCAAAGACGGCCAATATCATTTGTAACCCTAGCCTTGAGCGCTCCAGCCTTGGCATCCACTATAATCGCATCTCCCTCATCAATAATATCGATCAGGAACGTGTCCTCCTGTTTGCCGACGAGCTATCGTCCAACCTGTGCCTCTCATGATTAACCCAGGGTCCCTGACCATGGAATTTTCCGGGGTTGAACCCCGTCAGGGATGCACGGGGGCATCCCCAAGCTTACATGCTTGAGTCTCCTTTGATATTTCTTGGGGGTGCATGGGGGCATTGTCGTGGGAAAGTCACGGCAGATGTCCTTATTGGAGAACTTAGTGTGGGACCTTTACTGCGAGGTTGTTTCGAGGAGGTGAGTCGGCGAGAACACAAGACACGAGATTTACCCAGGTTTCGACCCCTCGAAAGATAAAGTTCTACTCCTGTTTTTCTATTATGGGGTGTCGACTTCTCAAATACAAAGGTGCAAGATTGCTGCTCATGCCTCGAGAGGATCTAAGTTGAGTTGTTTCGTTCCGCCTGAGGGGGTCGGTTTATATAGGTACCGAGTCCCTCGTTTACAAGAATCTGACTTCCATACGAGATGGAGTCCTAGTCTAATTCTACGACATAATTTCCTTATTACACAAGGTAAGACTATTTCTTTCTACGGTCTTCTAGCTTCGCGGTGACATGGCCCGGCCTGAGCCGGGTCTCCTTCCGGGCCTTCTCCTTACTGAGTCGGCCCAGTTCTTCTGTATGCCGGGTCATGGCACTGGGCCATCCCCCCCGACATTATCCCCCAAGTTTCTCGACGATCTTTCGACTTCCTTCAAGTGTCGACTAATACGGTGAGGAAGATAGTTCTCTCACTTCTCGTTGGTTACCCCAAGTGGAAGGTGAGATGTAGCGTCACAGAAAATTTCCCTCAGTGAATATAAAAAGGTTTGTCTCCAGTAGGACTCACAAAAATACAAGAAAGTCGTACAGTGAATAATGGCGTCGTTCACATCTCAAGGTTGCTTACTTCACTTGGACCAGCACACACAGCAAATAACTTTGCTCCCAACGAGTACAAACAAGTTGTCAATTCCTCCGGCCTTGCTGTTTACAAAGGATCAACGCAAGAGATAATAATAATGGCAACTGAAAGTAAGAACTGAAAGTAAATTTAGGCTGTAAACAATGGTGGAAATATGGACCGGGAACCCATGACGTTCACTAGTGATGTCTCTCTCCCAAAAGACGATAAAAGTGCTAGAGAGGTAAACAAATCACAGCTGGGCAATTGAAAGGATTATAAACGCACCGCAATGCTAACTATGCTATAAAAGAAAGGAAGAGTCTCAAAAGAAATGGGCAGTACGCCAAGGTAAGTAGACCGAAATCCATCTGCATTTACTACGAATCATCCACCTTGAGATATCTATCCAGAACATCTCGCTGGTATTAAGTTGCGAATCCCACCCAAAGTGTAAACTCAAAGCAACAGACAACTGCATTAAAAGAACTATGTATAAAGTAAACAATCCTTGCACCCGAAGGCACAAGCAGTGTTGTTTTATCCCTGGTGGCAGCAGCACATCCACTAGTCTCATGTTTCTGTCACTCAAGCTAGACATCAGGGGGCTAAACCCACAATCAATCATAAAGCTCCCTCTTGGAGTTGCAACAAATCACTTGGCCAAAGCAAAATACGGCAACGGAGAACATGCAAGAATTAAATTAAGAACACAAATATAAAAGAAAACTAAATATATTACTCATCACAATCTGAACATAGTCTCATAATCCATCAGATCCCAGCAAACTCAGCATAGCAACACAGAAAAATACAAAGGTGCCTCGATCATGTGAGGCAGCTCACGAGGTCTCAAAAGTGGAGGCACAAAGAGGGGAGGAAAATATCACATAGATATTGGTATGGACACATGGTCCAAGGGGGACTACTCACAGGACATCCGGGAGGCATCCATGGTGATGGATGGTCTCCCGGAGGGGATTCCTTCTTCCGGTAGTGTGAAGAGGCAGCTTCTCCTAGCAGCCCTGATCTTCAAACGGCAGCGGCGGTGGTACAAAGAGAAGAACGGGAATAGAAGATCGATATTAGGGGTTTCCTCCGCGGGGGCTAAATATAGGCCAAAGGGGGCACCGAGTGGGGCCATAGGGCAGCCAGGAGGCCTCCTGGCGCGCCCTAGGATGGGGCCGCGCCAGGGACCCTCCTGGGGACCTGGTGGGTCCATCCCCTTCCATCTTTGGTTCTTCGGGAAGCTTCCGGGTCGCTGATTTTTTATATAATTTTACCGGAATTTATTTGGCACTTTTAATGGCCTGAAATATGAAAAAAGCAGAAAACAGGAACTGGCAACTGGGTGCACTGAGTAAATAGGTTAGTCCAAATATGATAAAAAGTGTATGAAAGTTCAAGTAAAACATGGCAAAGTCACACAAATCATTCATGGAGCAAGCAGAAATTATAGTTACGTTTGGGACGTATCATCGACTCTTATAAATTTGACTTCTTTTGATCTTTGCTGATTTCTTCTTTGGCTTTGGCTTGATCAAAACAAAACTTGGCCTTCTTTTCTTTTGTCTTTTTATTCAAAGATCTGGTATATCATTAATTGTTGTATCTTCTTAACTTTCTTTCGAAGAACGAGGCGCAAACGCTAAATGCCTTAAATTCTTTGTGAAAGTCGAAGAGTCTTTGCTTTTAATGCGGCCCATCATGTGGAATCCGCACGATCATATTGACATTTGTTCATCGATTGTTGTTCATGTTAATTGTATATATATATGTGGAAGATCTTGGGATGAAGCTCACGCTCCTTCTTCTCCTTCTTTCTTTCTCTCCAAACATTCTTCCCCATGGCTCCCAAGCTTCGCAATCGTGACTCCATGGACATCGAAGATCGAAGCCCTAGCAACCAGGAAGTTTCTGCCTCTCGTTGTCGTGGTCGAGGAAGAGGCCGAGATCGGGGCCGAGGAGGCAGAGGTGGTCGTTGTACTTAAAGACAAGAAGGTTATGAGGAAGCGCCTCCTTATTATTCTTTTTCTTCGCATGAGCTTGGCGATGATTTCCTCGTGAGGCTTACAAAACTTCGTCGATGGATTAATCTCACCGACTCCTTTGCTCGAATCATGGTAGATTCCAAGCCTATATGTTTATGGATCCGTGCTGATGGATATCCTCATGGTCCTACTTGGGTAACTACAAGTTTTTCTAGCAATGGATCTATGTTTTTAGAAAAAGGCTTGAAAACTTTTATTAGGTCACGAAACTTAAAGAAAGGAGATGACCACCACTTTCGATATGAGGGAGATGAGAATCTTTGGGCCAGGGATTTTGAATCTGATGGAGATCATGTAGGATGTTGCATGGAGAGTGCAAGCAGCGAGTCCTACGTTAGTGATGAAGAAACTGACTCCGGTGGAGCTGAAGCCTGAAGTAACCGGGATGGTACTGTCTCTCGACGTTGAAAGATGGGTAGTAGAACCTGTCGCTCAGCTTGTGGAAGTAGCGCGTACCGACCTTGCCAAAGTGTCCGGCTTATGGTCTCTTATTTACTTAATTTATCTTCTTTTCCTGTATTAGTTGTTTTGTAATATTCTGTTTTATGAGACCAGAATTTCAATAAGAAATATTTTGAAGCTTTCTTTTTTATTTTTTAATACTCTAGTTAGTCGGTTTATTTTACCGTCTTTACTCCATGAAGAAGTGATCAGAAAGAAAATATCTTAACCATATGTAGCCCCCATGAATCGGGGTGATTGATCGTATATCATGTCGAATCATATTAGATTCTAGATGTAGCCCCGATGAGTCGGAAAAGACATTTGTAGTGTCTTTGCCGAGCCATAGTAAAGTTAAAATTGAGGTGTAGCCCCCATGAGTCGGTATGATCAATTTATTTCATTAATAATCATAGTAGAGTCGACCTGTAGCCCCCAAGTATCGACTTTTACTTCTTCATATGATGTTTAATAAAGTCGATTTTTGATGGAGGGGAATATTAATACACTTGCATATGTTTAAAAACGAAAGAAGTATGCTTATGAAATGCAAAAAACAACTCATATAGAAGTCGGTCGTACGCGTGACTGTCTCAACATCTTTTAACAATACGGGTTCAATGCAAAACCGACTCCTCGAACAGGAGGATTATGCCTGCCTCGTAGAAAAGAGATGTTGGTCACTTAATTGCGCTTGAGTTGAAACTTCTCTGTAAGCAAGCATCGCATGACTTATTCTAGTGTTCTCGATTGATAGAGTAAAACTCATCAAACCCCTTATAGGGTTTGCTAATGTTTACTCTATAATGGGTCACGTAGGTCATATAAGTACGAGTTTGCATCAGCTTACAGGAAAAATAAGCCATAGTAGGCTAAATTCATGTATATGCTGAGTCCTCAGTTGAAGATTTGAAGTTAAAAGAACTTGAAACCCCAGGGTCTCTAAATAAGGAAATATACATGCCAGGTTCCAGAGAAGAGATGATCAGTCCTTCCAGGTTCCACGGAGTCAAATGCAAGAATGTAATGCAGTGCAAGATAAATGAAATTGGCAGAAAAACAAAAGAATTTGAATAAAGAAAAAACATAAGTTGGGAAAAAACAGAAGAACGAGTCAGTTTTATTGCTAACATCTTATATTGGCATACAAGAACATCCCTGACTACTTAAGTATAATAGGGAAGGAGTTGTGAAAAATTCCACCGCCTGGGAGTCTCTTCTTCAGACTTGTGCGTGGAAGTTGGCTCGCGTATCTCAACTAAGTAGTAGGATCCATTGTACGAATTCTTGCTTACACCGAACGGTCCTTCCCAAGGCAGGGATAACTTGTGCATCCTTTTCCTTTTTTGTATCAGATGGAGCACTAAGTCCCCCTCTTGAAAGCAACGACTCTTGATGCGTCGACTATGATATCGCTGCAGGTCTTGTTGGTAGATAACTAACCTAGCTGAAGGGTGGTTAAGAAGAACTAATACTTCTGCAGGGCTATGTCTCCGGTGGATCCGAGTGGGTCCTGGACAGTTGTTGCACTAATCATATGATCGGAGACAAAGATTTTTCCATCGAAGACAAACTTACTAAATCCTCTCAGAGATATATTACCTTCGGTGACAACAACAAAGGAAAAGTACTTGGTTTGGGTAAGGTTGCTATATCGAAGGATAAGCATATTGACAAAGTTATGCTTATTCAATATCTAGGATATAATCTTATGTCTATCTCAAAGCTTTGTGATATCGGTATGCTTGAATTGTTCTCTGCTTCTCGTTGTGTTGTCTTTTCACAGGATGATTATTCTTTGTGTTCGAAGGATATCGCAAAGGTGATCCTTATATTGTCGACTTCTCTTCGGGATCTGCTGTATCCACATGCTTAATGGCTAAAGCCACATATGTTTTCTTATGGCATCGAAGACTTGGTCATGCAGGGATGAAAAATCTTCAAACTCTTATCTCGAAGAAAAATATCGTTGGAATTGATAATGTGAAATTCGATAAAGATCGTCTATGCAGTGCCTGTGAAGCCGGAAATATTGCCAAGAAACATCACTCGGCAAAGATTATCATGACTACTACTCGTCCTCTTGAATTGCTTCATATGGATTTATTCGGTCCTCAAAATTATGCTTGTCCTGGAGGTAACAAGTATGGTCTGGTTATTATTGATGATTTCTCTCGATATACTTGGGTTTTCTTTCTAGATGACTAGAGCAAAGTTGTCAAAATCTTCAAAACTTTCGTAAAGAGAGCGCAGACCGAGTATGAATTATTTCTCAAGCATATCAGAAGCGATAGTGGTACATAATTCAACACACTCATATCGAAGAATTTCTTGATGAATATGGATTTACTTTTGAATTATCGACTGCTTATACACCACAACAAAATGGTCTGGTCAAGAGAAAGAATAGAACTCTTATTGAAATGGCCAGAACAATGCTTGTTGAGTACAAGACTCCTATCAGATTCTGGGCCGAAGCAATTAACACTGCATGTCATATCATCAACAAGGTTTATCTACACAAATTTCTGAAGAAAACTTCACATGAGCTTATCACTGGTAAAAAGCCAAATGTATCATATCTCAGCGAGTTTGGTGCTCCATGCTATATCAAAGATATGAATCATAGCTCCAAGTTTACCCCAAAGTCTCACGAAGGTTTTCTCTTAGGTTATGGTTCAAATTCACACACTTACAAAGTGTACAACTCCCATCTTGGAAAAGTTGTAGAAACTGTAAATGTTCGATTTGATGAAACTAACGGCTCTCAAAAGGAGCAATTACCTCTTAACCTAGATGAATCACCTTTGCATGAATTGATCAGGTACATGGCTATTGGAGATATTCGTCCTGTTGAAGGAAATGCACATCAAGTCAACAAGGATGGTGATGATCCAATGTTCCCACACATAGCCCGAGGCACTAGAGATCAACCTCCTGAAATCAATGTTGTACAAGACGAAGGAGATCACATGAACAAAGAAAATAATCAACCCGAAGGACAAGCTGAACCCGAAGGTAATGATCCCGAAGGACAAGCTAATCCTGAAGGCTAAGCTGATCTCGAAGAACAACCGGATCCTCAAGCTAACGAAGGAATACTATCTCCGGTCCGAAGAAGAGTGGATGTCGACTGAATGCTTGAAGATATTCGTCTACCAGGTCATCCCACCACTCGCTCTCGTACTAGTTTAGCTAACTTCTGTGGAAATTTCTCGTTCGTATCCATGCTAGAACTGTCGAAATTTGATGAATCCATGAAGGACACAGACTGGATGACTGCAATGCTTGAAGAATTTAATCAGTTCGAGAGAAATAAAGTCTGGTCCCTTATCGAAAGACCTGATCCCATGAAGCATAATATCATTGGCACAAAGTGGATTTTTTGCAACAAGCAAGATGAAGACGGTATTGTGGTAAGGAATAAAGCTCTACTGGTAGCTCAAAGTTACACCCAAATCGAAGGTATTGATTTCTGTGAGACTTGTGCTCCAGTTGCTCGACTTGAATCCATTCGTGTCATGCTTGCTTATCAAAATTACAATGGTATATTGCTATATCAATTGGATGTCAAAACTTCATTTCTCAACGGTGAAATCAAAGAAGAAGTATATGTTATGCAGCCACCACGTTTTGAAGACCCAAAAAATCCAGATACGGTGTACAAGTTGCACAAGGCCCTCTATGGGTTATAGCAAGCACCTCGTGCTTGGTATGAAACACTCAAGGATTTTCTTCTGAAGAAGATCTTCAAACCAGGAACTACTGATCTGACTCTTTTCCCTCGAGCATACAAAAATGACCTTTTTTTGTGTCAAATTTATGTCGATGATATTATTTTTGGTTGTACTAACCCTGATATCAGCGAAGAATTTTCTCGAATGATGTCGAAGAAATATGAAATGTCTATGATGGGTGAATTGAAGTTCTTTCTCGGACTGCAAATCCGTCAACAGAAGAATGGGACATTTCTCTCTCATGAGAAGTATCTCAGAGATTGCCGGAAGAAGTTTGATCTTGTTAATTGCAAAACTATCAAGACTCCAATGCCTACGAATGTTCACCTAGATGAAGATGAGAAGGGCAAACCTTTCGATCATAAGAAATATCGCTCGATGATTGGTTTGCTTCTTTACCTATGTGCATCTAGACCTGACATTATGCTATCAGTTTGTATGCGTGCTCGTTTTCAGGAAAATCCAAAAGAATCACATCCTATTGCTGTCAAGCGAATTCTTTGATATCTTGCACACACACCTACCTTGGGACTTTGGTATCCCAAAGGTGCCTAGTTTGATCTCATTGGATATTCTGATTCTGACTGGGTTGGTGATCGTGTCGACCAGAAATCTACCTCAGGGACATGTAATTTTCTCGGTAGATCTCTTGTCTGTTGGGCTTCGAAGAAACAAAATTGTGTATCAATTTCTACGGTTGAAGCCGAGTATATTGTTTCTGGCTCATGCAACACTCAAATTTTGTGGCTCAAGCAAACACTAAAAGATTACGGTATTCTCGTGAAGAAAATTCCATTACTATGTGATAACGAGAGTGCTATAAAAATTGCCCATAATCCCGTGCGACACTCTCGAACGAAGTATATTGATACTTGTCATCATTTTCTTCGAGACCACGTTCAGAGAGAAGATATTGTTACCGAAGATCAATTGGCTGATATCTTTACGAAACCCCTGGATAGGAAAAGGTTCTGTGAACTAAGGTGTGAGGTAAGCATATTGGACACATGCAATGTGAAGTAAGATCAAACTATCTATAATCTGTATTATATGTTTACCTTTTAGTAGTAGTTTACTTTCGTTGGTTTTCTACGGTATTTTTTTCGTTTATTTTTTCGTTTGGTGTTGTCCTATACACTTATCATTTCGAGTCTTCTGTCGTCTATTTTTCTTTCTCGGATTGATTAAGTATCAGACCCTGTTTTCCCTTTATTCTTCCCTACCCCATCTTTGCTTTTCTCTTGTGAACATGTATCTTTGCACTCGATTAAGATTCCCTTCGAATGTCATTGATTCCGAAGGAAATCAGTCGACTTTTATCTAATTTTATACTCGATGTTCGATGAGTTTGTTCTCTGACGTGGAGCAGCTTTCTTTCGGTTTGTTGGAATTTTTCCGTCATTACCGCCACAAAATCCGTCCGTTGAATTCAGAGAGACGCGAGATCTGCGCCATTGGATCAGATTTGACGGTTATGTCAGACCCCTCCCTTATAAATACTGATCCACCCCCACCGACACAGCTCCTCCACTTCCTCGACTTCGTGTCTTCCCCCTCGGACTCGAGCTCTTGCACGCCGCCGTGCTCCTCTCGCCACCATCGTCGACCTAGCCGCTTCACTGCCGGAAGGACGTCACCGGAGGACTTCCTGTCGACGAGGATCTTCACCCGCGCCGCCGTAGATCTCACGCATCACCGATTTAGGGTATGTCCGAGGCTAGAGTCGATTCCTCTCCGATCAGTTCATCGAGCTCTAGAACCATTCTTGATTTTAGTCCTATTTTGTTAGGTCTGTTAAATCCGGTTGGATCTTTGCACTTTGTGAAATCTGTTTCGAGCGATTCCTATCGAATTCCCATCTGATCTAGGTAAGAAATCCTTCGTCCCGTGGAATTTATCACTGAGGCAAATATCTCAGATTCATATCGATAGATTTACGCTTTGAGCATTTTTCTCATACCAGTTCTTTGTTAGACTTGCACCCGATGGAAATCTAGCCTAGCACTTGTATGAAAATCTTCTTCAAAGATAAATCCCTCTATATGTTTGCTGCGTTCAAAATGATTTTCCTCGAAAATATTTTGGTACATGTTCATATCTTCTCTATTTTTCCCTCATACCTATGTCCTTCGCAGGAAAATGTCTGAGAATGTTGGTAACTTCAGAGAGCCCAAGCGTGCAGGAGGACGAACAAAAATCACAAATAACTTTGAAGGCATGTCTAAGGACTTGATCATAGAGAAAAAATTTAGAACGCCTGAAGGTTCTGTTGACTATGCTCGAACGAGTGAAAACAGGCTGCAAGAAATTCGAAGGCTTCAAGCTCTTCGTTGGTATGAATATAAGGCAATTAGCCCTCGTTGGGAAAGACTGTTTGCTCTCAAGAACCCCTGGTTAGATGTTAAAGATTTGAGGCCCATGTGGACCAAAGAAAATAGGCCTTCTCCTCCAGATAATGCTCATCCATCCACCTTGAAGACTGCTGCATATTTTCGAGAGTTGGTTGCTGCTCGAGCTGAACGAGCAAAAAAGAGAAACGAGGCCAAGGCCAGGAAAGCAGCAGCTGTTGTTGCTGAGGGCAACGAAGAAGTTGTCGAGGATGTTGGTCCAAGCACCAAGACAAAGGCGGTCAAGAAATCTACCAAGCGCCAGAAAAAGGTCGTTGTTGTTTCACCACCCGAAGCAACCTCTGATGAATAAGAAGCCAGTACTGAGCAACAAGATCCAGGTACTGTGGCAGATGTCGAGGATATTCCTCCTCCTGCACCGAAAAAGAAACTAGGCCACAAGGGTATCAGGATCCAGGAGCCTACTGCTGCGGCTCCTCGAACAACAATTGATATTAGTAACTTAGTCACAGATCCACCAATTGCCTCTGCTCCCCCTCATCAACAAAAACCTCGGTCAAGTCCAAGGAAAGCCAGCAGCTGTGGCCGAAGATGATGAAACTCTGCTCAAGAGGAAAGAAAGATTGGCCAAGCAACAAGAACTTGAGGCCAAAGAATTGGACAAGTCTAATCTATTAAATTTTCAAAGTGAGCCAGAGGCAAAGAAAGCTCTAGTTGCCAAGCAATTAGGCATATTGCATTCGGTTTCTGATAAGTATCGACTCCAGATACAAAAGGAGTTTGCCCCGAAAGAAATGGTCGTGGCTCCGACTGCCACTGAGAAAGTTGTGACTCCCACAGTCACGAAGGAAAAGATGAAGTTGCTAGTGGTGCGAAGAAGAAGGCTGAGGCTGCTGGAGCCTCGAAGGAAAAAGCTGCTGCCAAGGCCACCAAAGAGGCCGAGAAGAAAGCCAAGGAGGCCAGACAGAAGTCTCAAGAAGCTCCAGTTCCACGTGCTGCTCTGGCAACTGTTGCCCCAGCTGCACCTGCTGAGTCTGGACCTCGAGTAGATGAAGAAAGCTCCAACGAAGGAGATTCCACCAACATTGCCTCATGGGATGCACTAAATATTACTGATATTCTTTTGAGCATGGCCACAAATCCCAGAAAAGTTATTCAAGAGGATGGTTTCCCCGAGGAAATTCAAGAGCGTGTGGCTCCCTATATGCTTCGATGGGATGGATATCTTTACCAGGAACACAAGGACCGCGAGCAAGAAATATCTGACAACAATCGGCTTCGAGAATAAACTGAGGACATGGAGTCCCAAAATTTTTTCAAGTCCAAGCTCGCTACCCTTGCTGAATCCAGGCGAGCTCAGAAGGAAAACATATTTGTTGTCCAACACAAGGTCAGACAGATTGTGACGGACATGTGCAAAGATCACAATGCTGCCATCACCAAGAGACAATCTCGAAAGAGAAAGTCCACCGAGAAAAGTGATGCCCCATCCTCTTGGCGTGGGACGCCAGAGCTATCGAAGAAGAGGAAGACGAAAACTATTGATGTCGCTGCTGCACCAGCACGACAAGAAATTGCTCCTCCTGCCAAACAACCGACTCCACCTCGAGCAAAAACTCCACCACCTCGCCAAACCACTTCACGTCCTCGCCAGACAACTCCACCTCCTCGCCAAGCTACTTCACCCAAAGCTCCATCGCCAACAACCGCCCGTTCGCCGCCCTGACAAGTTATTCCCCCTACCACCCCTGCTGTTGAGCCCAAGTTGAGACTGAGCAAAATTCTCAAGTCGAGCAAGAAGCCCCTGCACCAGTTCCATTTGTGCAGAAGGATTACTCCTCTGCCCACACTCTACACGAAGGAGAAGACGAACATGTGGATGTTACCATTGTTTCCTGTCGCCAAGAGGCACCGCCTGCAAATGATGAGGCGGATGCCAAAGAAGATGGTTCTGGTGACGAAAGTTCTGATGACAACTCCTCATCCTCTTCCAATTCTTCGAACAAAGTAATGGTTGATGCTTTTGAATAGATTGATGCTGATCTAGAGGCCATGGAAACTGAAGAGGCCTACCAAAATCAACTTGCCGACAAAGGAGATGTCGTCGAAGACAAGCCGAGGAAAATGCTCCTGCTACTATTCCAGCTCAGGACATTGTAAATGTTCCATCTTCACAACCCCGCGCTGCTGAGCCCATCGCCAAGTGTTTCCTGTCGATGAGTTGATGCACTCTGCTCATCCGATAGAAATGCTGGCTTTGTTCTGCCCAGATGTCCCTCGTGGAGGCCCTATCTTCAAGAGGCGAGAACATAAGTCATATTTCTTCGGGCCAAATCCCTAAGAGAAACCAAGGAATGCTTATTCTCTTCGGTTTTGGACCCAAGAGCAGGCCATATATTACAATCGTGTGCTATGCAACAAGGCCAGAATAATTCAACATCAATACCTTGATTTGACTTCGGTGTATGTGTCGGGACCCGGGGTTAGCGTATGCAAGTCCAGTTAAGATATAGTCATATGGAGAGCCGAGAACCGCACCCACTTGTCTAAGCAGACAAGGCCAAGCACTGAACATTCTCGGAAAGCATCGTACGTGAGGGGCATCCCATCCAGGCCGGATGATCAACTGAGATGGGTCCTCATCGTCCGCACACAAGTCTAATGATATGGGTGGTGAACTCCCATATTCAAAGACAAGTCGCCTCAACCATACTATCGACTATCTCAAAACTCTTACATAGACTTACTCCAGCCCGATCACTTAGTCGGGGTCTAGGGCGGGCTCGATCATACCACAAAGTGTGCACGAGACGGAGTCTCGAACAATCGCATCGCGATTCCCCAAGCTGCGCACATCTAAGGGCCACTTGGTGTATGAAAGACCGCCAGCCAGAACACAACTAAGGTCTCGAAAACCCATACAAAGACATGCATGTTATAAACATACACGCAGCATACAAGCCTTGTATGAACAGTAGGTACCATTGCAATTCTCTACAAAGTGTACATATTTATTGATAACTCTTATAGAGTGCACACATAGATCACATACATGTGATCCAACATTACATTACATTACAAACGGAAGCAAATTATGTCTGAGTACAGACAAGTTTAACAAATGGCTTAAGAAGCCTTATTTAAACACAAAGCCCTCCAGGAGGGAACCAGTCGTCTGACTGGGACTAGACTAGTTGGTCTTCAGTCGTCCAGCTCGATGAAGAAGCCACCTTCGGATCAGTGGCATCATCTATAACATAGATTAAGCAAACGTGAGTACAAAGTCGTACTCAGCAAGACTTACATAGGAGCTATACTACTCATGCATATGTATCAAGGTAAAGGGAGGTGGGGTTCATTTGCAGAAGTGCCAGCTTTGACTTGACTAATCCTGAACTACGAATACCAGACTTTGAGGTAAGAAGCGTACACGAGTCCACTACTTTCTCCAACCAATACACCACTATGGTGCCTTCCTCGACTTCCCCACGAGGAAGCACGCCATAGCACTCACACTTATCTTGGTGTGTTTTAGAAGTATCCGGTTCAAGTTATCTAATAATCAAGCTAAGCTTTCCAAGCAGTCCATAACCGCGGACGCGGCTATTCGAATAGTTTTGTTAACCTTGCACGGGTGTACCGCTACACACACATGACCATCATTTACCGCCTTTGATCTCGACACCATTCAAGGGGTGCCAGCGAGGATGCTCACCACAACTGTTACCTCATAGCCGATCTAGTCCGAGAAAGCCGCCTACTTGGGTTGGTTACCACTATCGTGAACCCGGACGGTTTACCGAAGTGGACCCAAGTGATGTGTGCGTGGTGCATAAGCCGGTCTCGGATGAGCCGTTCTCTCACTTAGCATCCTGGGCACAGACCTACCAGAACTCCGAACTATTGCGACATCTGGACATCGAAAGGGATGAGTTAGTAAGTTGAGAGGGGTCAGTGAGCCCAATGTGTGGTTGTACTCTTCATCTTGGATCACCACACAAGAACTCGTACTAGGGCGGTGTTCAACGAGACAACCCACCGTGTACTCCTACACAGCCTCTCATCTATCGTGAACCCGGCCGGTTTACCGAAGTGGACCCAAGTGATGTGTGCGTGGTGCATAAGCCGGTCTCGGATGAGCCGTTCTCTCACTTAGCATCCTGGGCACAGACCTACCAGAACTCCGAACTATTGCGACATCTGGACATCGAAAGGGATGAGTTAGTAAGTTGAGAGGGGTCAGTGAGCCCAATGTGTGGTTGTACTCTTCATCTTGGATCACCACACAAGAACTCGTACTAGGGCGGTGTTCAACGAGACAACCCACCGTGTACTCCTACACAGCCTCTCATCGTTCACCTTGTATTAGGGTCGATTCACCAACACTTTTCTACCATCATCAACATGATCATTCCCATCCCGACTCACATCACAGTAACAACATGGTATCATACTAAGCATGCAATAGGCAGTAACATTGCAGGGGCCACATGATATCAAACAACTCCTACATTTGCTAGGATTGTGGTTTGCTTACTACTGTGACAAAATGATAGGTCATGCAAAGGAATGGGTTCATCTATGCGGTAGAAATGAAGCATGGTAATCATCCTAAACAATGCATAAGCGAGACATGAGAGGGAAGTGGGATTTTATCGACATGATCAATGGGGGTTTGCTTGCCTTGCTGACGAGGTTCGGGTTCGGGGTCTTCAACGAAGGTTGCAACCTCTTGCTCCGGTTCCACCTCTATTCGACAAACAAAGCACGAAGTAGCAATCAATATGAATGCAATGCTCAAGCACATGAATGAATGTTGAAACTTGAAGTATAAGTTTTGATGTGTGAGGCAATTCCATTTAAGTGGAGTATATTGCATTTGAAATGCAAATTCAAACTCCACATTTGAATTCAACATTAACCAAGTTGTATGTGATATGGTTTGATCATTTTGAATCATCTTCAAATGTGTATGATATGCCTCTGATGTGTGATTGAAATTTAGCATGTTGCCATGGTTCAAGTTGCAAAAATATTTGATTTGAATTTGATTTAATTCCATTTAAATCAAATAGCAAATGCTACTGATCAAATTTTAAATTCAACTCAAAAAGAGTTGAAAGTTGCATATTTGGAAAGATAATTTTCTCCTGATCATTTTTCATATATTATTTGTCCAATTTGGAGTTAATATGAATTTTCTATGAATTTCCAAAGTTTGGGGTATTTTCTGGAATTTCTGGAATTTCTTTAATTCAAATAATCTCTGGAAAATCATTTAAATTGATTTATTGCACAAGTGCTGACGTCAGGGGGGGGGCTGACATGTGGGGTCACCTTGTCAGTGACTGGGTTAATTAACCCGTGGGTTAACTTAATCCAGTGGCTTAATTAAGCCACTGGGCCCACTGGTCAGTGACCCAGGGGTCACTAACTGGGTGCTTAACAGGGGGGGTTAGAGCTGACACGCCGGCGGCTAAACGCCGGCGACTGGACCGCGGCGGCGCTGCACGGGGAGGACGAATCCGGACATGGGAGGGGAAACGGAGGGCACCGGCTTGCTCCTGGAGGTCGTCCGCGTCTTCTGGAGGCAACAGGGGGTCGCGGGGTGGTCGGGAGCGACGACGGCGACGTCCTTGGCGGCGACAGAACCACGGCGAGGTCGTAGTCGACGTTGTAGTGCAAGACTTGAGGCGATTCGGGGCGCGTTCGAACGCTGGAATGTTCAGGAGCCAAACGCACGCACTGGGGGTTCACGATGAGCACTAGAGCGAGGAGGACGACGACCATGGCGGCGACGAGCTCCTGCGTCCATGGCGGAATCGTCTAGGGGGGGATTGAGGGGCCGCAAGATTAGGGGTTCTGCTCACCAGGAGGTGGTGAACGCAACGGCGCAGGCGGTGGAGACGGAGAGGCTTCAACGACGACGAATTCGCCGGAGTTGGCTTGCGGGTCCGGCGGCAACGTGGAGAAGATTCCGGCGGCTACAAAGCGTCCGAGCTCGATTCCTTCTGCACGGAGTCGAAGTCGAGGATGGCGAGGAGGATGGACAGCACGGCGCAGCTCGGGGACGTCGTTGGCCACGCGGGCTTCAAGCTATGGCGACGGCGGCGTCCTGTTCTTCTCGGGGCTCAGCGAGAGAGAGGAGGATAGGCACTGGGGAGGGGGGGAATGAGCTCACGGCGTCTCCAGGGCGCGTCCAGGTGCGAGAAGAGGCCACGGGGGGGGGGGCCTGGAAGCTCCTCGACGACGACGTGTCGTCCCCGGCTAGCTCGATGGCATTCCACCGAGCAGCTTGGAGGTGCGGGAGGGGGAAGAAGACCCCGCTGCCCCTGTGGGCCGGCTGGGCTGGGGTGGGCCCGCTTCGCCTGGGCGCCAGGTAAGGATTTCTGATTTCTTTTCTATTTCTCTTTTCTGACATTTGTTCTATTTAGCCAAATAAAATAGCTAAACATTTTGTTAAATGATGAAATTTTTTATTTGGCCTCATAACAATATAGACTAGCCAATCATAAATTTTCAACATTTTTAAAATTCAATTAATTGTAATCTTAAATCAAATAGGGGTATTTCTTTAATTCCAAGGCACTGTTTGATTATTTGAAAAATCTATGAGCATGGGATGGGTCCCACATCACTTGATATGTGATCACACTCATTTATAAGACTTTTCAAAAATCTAACATGAATTTTTGGAGAAGATTTTTATCTGGCCTGTTGAATTAATTCATCTGGGGGAGGTTCCTTCTCCCATTTGGATTTTGAAGTTGATTTCCTTTGAAAATTTGACATGATGCAAGGTTACTTGATCCTAGCACATTACCTAACAGATGGTTCTGACAACTCGCCCCCACTCATTCGAATCTCGTCCCGAGATTCAGAAGTCTGCGGGAGGAAGGAGGGGTACTCGGCACTGAGACGGTCTTATCTTTCCCACGTAGCTTCTCTTTCAGAGTGGTGTGACCATTGCACTTTCAGAAACCTAATCTTCTGACGACGAGTGACACGCTCTGCTGAATCAAGAATACGAACGGGGTATTCTCGATAAGAAAGGTCATCTTGGAGATCAAGTGTTTCATGGTCGACTTCGCGGATGGGGTCCTTGAAGCAACGCCTGAGTTGGGACACATGGAATACATCATGTACTCGGGAGAGGTGCGGAGGTAGTTCAAGTTGGTAGGCAACTTCTGCACGTTTAGAAATAATGCGGAAAGGTCCGATGTAACGTGGGGCCAATATGCCTTTGATACCGAAACGTTGGGTTCCCTTCAGAGGAGTAACCCGAAGGTAAGCCTTCTCATCCAGATTGTAGCTCTCTTGCCTATGATGACGATCATAGTAGCTTTTCTGACGAGACTGGGCTGCTTTCAATTGATCACGAACAATGCGAACTTGCTCTTCTGCTTCCTTGATCATATCCGGTCCAAATAATTGTCTTTCACCGGTTTCTGACCAGTTTAAAGGTGTTCGACATCGTCATCCATAAAGGAGTTCAAAAGGAGCCATGTTCAGACTAGTTTGAAAACTATTGTTATAAGAAAATTCGGCAAATGGAAGAGACTTCTCCCAATTCTTTCCGAATGAGATAACACAAGCTCTGAGCATGTCTTCAAGAATTTGGTTAACCCTTTCGACTTGACCGCTAGAATGAGGATGGAAAGCCGTACTAAAGGAGAGATGAGTTCCCATAGCATTCTGAAAGCTTCCACAAAATCTAGAGGTAAAAAGGCTACCACGATCAGAATTGATTTCCAAAGGAACACCATGAAGGGATACAATTCTAGAGATGTACAAGTCTGCTAACTGGCTAGCAGTTATAGACTCGCGAACCGGAAGGAAGTGAGCAACTTTGGAAAGCCTATCTATGACAACGAAGATGGCATTGTTTCCTTTCTGGGTTTTTGGAAAACCGGTGATGAAGTCCATACCGACTTTGTCCCATTTCCACTCGGGAATAGACAAAGGTTGAAGTGTGCCAGCAGGTCTTTGATGTTCTGCCTTAATGCGACGACAAACATCACATTCGGCCACAAATTGAGCAATGTCTCTCTTCATCCTAGTCCACCAAAATCTCTGGCGTAGATCTCGGTACATTTTTGTGCTACCGGGATGAATTGAGAGGGGTGTGTCATGGGCTTCCTTGAGGATGAGTTGCCTTAGTTCCTTATTCTTAGGTACTACCAAACGATTTTCAAAGAATACCGTTCCTTTGCTATCTGTGGAGAAACATTTAGCAACTCCGCTAGCAATGTTCTCCTTGATCCGGCGAACACCTCGTGCACGCCTTTGGGAAATTATGATTTGATCCTCAAGAGTTGGTTTCGCCACCAAGGTAGAAAGATAGCCATGAGGAACAATCTCAAGATTGAGCTTGCGAAAGTCCTCATGAAGAAGTGGTTGATACTGTTGTAACATGAGGTTGTTACAATACGACTTACGACTTAGTGCATCAGCCATGACATTGGCTTTGCCTGGGGTGTAAGAAATTACTACGTCGTAATCTTTTATCAACTCAATCCAGCGTCTTTGCCTGAGATTAAGATCTGGATGGGTGAAAATATATTTGAGGCTTTGGTGGTCGGAATAGATTTCGCAACGGTTACCAAGGAGGTAATGTCGCCAAGTTGTTAGGGCATGAACTACGGCATCGAGTTCAAGGTCATGGGTAGGATAGTTCTCTTCATGTGGCCGCAACTGGCGTGAAGCATAAGCTACCACATGTCGATCTTGCAGAAGTATGCATCCTAACCCTTGCCGTGATGCATCACAATAGATCTCGAAATCCTTTTTGGTGTCTGGAGGTGCAAGTACGGGTGCAGAAGTCAATCTTCTTTTTAGCTCTTGAAAGCTTTCCTCGCACTTGGGAGTCCATAGGAATTTCTTATCTTTCTTGAGGAGTTCAGTAAGAGGTTTTGCAACTTTAGAAAAGTTCTCGACGAAGCGACGGCAATAGCTGGCTAGGCCAAGAAAACTCCTAACTTGCTTAACCGATTCAGGTGGAGTCCAGTCAAGGACGGCCTGAACTCTCTCGGGATTCACAGCAATGCCTTTTGCAGAAATCACGTGGCCTAAGTAGGTCACTTCTGGTAGCCAAAATTCACACTTGGAGAATTTAGCATACAGGCGATGCTCTCTAAGTTTCATCAATACCAGCCTTAGGTGTTCGGAATGTTCTTCTTCGTTCTTCGAGTAGATGAGAATGTCATCGAGGTAAACCACGACGAACTGGTCCAAATACTCCATGAAGATCGAGTTCATCATGCGTGAGAAAGTGGCGGGGGCATTGGTTAAACCAAAGGACATGACGGTATACTCGTAAAGACCATAACGAGAAGTAAAAGCCGTTTTGGGAATGTGGTGCTCGCGGAAGGACGTGCAGAATTCCTCCCAAGATGCAGGTGGTCCAACGGGGCGCATATTCAGAAAGTTCTCCCACCAAGAGCTAGCTGCACCTTTGAGGTGATAGGTGGCATAGCTGACCTTGTCACCAGTTGCAACACGGCCTGCTTGGAGCTTCCTCTCGATGCTGCGAAGCCAGTCATCGGCGTCAAGGGGCTTGGTGGAGTAACTAAAAAACGGGGGATGAAGTCGGATGAAGTCGTTCAGGGACACCAACTCATTGCGCTGCTGAGTGGTGTTGCGAGCAATGACTCCAACAGATGGTGAGAGTCTCGGCGGTTCCTCTCGACTTCCATCAGAACCTGTGCCATCGTGGGTGGGGGTGGAAGGTTGCCTTCCTCCTGGTCATTCCCACGACCTTGGTTACGACCAACCTAGACACGGGTTCCTTGAGACATCCTGAAGGTGAAAAATCAAAGTCAAACAGAGTTGATTGGAAGAGTCTAAACAAGGTATTGAAGTACTGGAAGGATTACAGAGCAAAGGAAGTAATCATCTTGACAACATGGCGATAAAGCACACAAGCCATATATTCAGAAGCTTTCATACAACCCATACATCGTTTTAGTACAAGCACCAAGCTAATACAAACGTGATGAAGATGATACATCCTTCAGAGGCACTCTGACTTCCTATACATTATTTATCTAAGCCTCTGGAATCTTAGACACCTTGCTTACAATATACTAAGATACTACTACATCATCTCTAAGTAAGACCACAGGCGGTCTCACTCATCTCCATCTCCATAGTAGTCCTCATAAAAGTTACCCGCGTATCCCGGTAGCTGGAGGTCACCATCGGAAAACACGGAGGCTTGTGGACCCTGATATCCATTTGGGCAAGGATGGGGCCTAGGTCCAGCGTAGGGTGGAAGCAAAGGACCACGGGGTGGAAAAATGCCTCCAATCTCGGGCCAAGCAACTCGAGAAGGCATCTGAGTCATCACTGGGTAGATCGCATCAAACTCAACTGATCCAACGCTCACAAAGGGTGCCAAATGTGTCAGTGCTCAATACAGACGAACACGGGTGGCGTGGAGCTCGAAACGGAGAGCGCGTGCATCACGATCTCTGTCACTAGCAAACCTAGCAGTCACCTGAAGTGCTGGATCCTCTGCAGAGTGATCTGAGTAGAGTCCGGTGTAATATCCCTCTTCTCCTGGAAGTGCAGCAGGGATATAGCGGAAAGAAGTCTCTCTCAGCAAAGTGTGCTCCTCTCTCAGCAGTGTCATACATGAGTATGCAGCATCCTGCACAGCCATGTTCTCGGTAACGCCAATGCCATGTCCAAAGTGGATAGGCTGAGTGACTCCAACGTGGTGCGGGTAGATCCTGACAATGCAGTGGAACTGCGTCTGGTTGAAGTCGTGAAACTGCTCCTCAACGGTGTACTCAGGGTACCACCGATATCTCACATAGGACATCATCTCGATCAACGTGGCGGGATGGCCACATACACCGAGGCACCTGGTCAAACGAAAAATCTGCCGAGGGGGAAGATCTGCCATCTGAAACAGAAAGGAGTTTGCAAATGCATCAGATTATGAGATAAACCTGGAATGACTCGAACAGCATAACGGCTGTAATTGCAAGAAAAAGACAATTTATTACAACATGGAAACAACACTTACATACGATGTAATAAAACAGGGAGCATAACCACTCTAACAAACCGATCACAACTTTCCTACGGCTATGAGGAAGAAAACAACGAGATGTTCTAATCAGACAGAGGAGTGCCTAGTCCTATCTTCCCGTAGAATAAGATGAGGGTGACTCAGAACTCAGAACGAAGGGGGTAAGGAGAAAAAAGAAGCCTTACGTTGTTCCCTTATATACCCAGAGTAACTATATAACTATAGAAGGCTAGACTCGACTTCGGCCAAGGCTACTAGTCCTACAGTCAGTCCTACTCTGATACCAAGTCTGTCGGGACCCGGGGTTAGCGTATGCAAGTCCAGTTAAGACATAGTCATATGGAGAGCCGAGAACCGCACCCACTTGTCTAAGCAGACAAGGCCAAGCACTGAACATTCTCGGAAAGCATCGTACGTGAGGGGCATCCCATCCAGGCCGGATGATCAACTGAGATGGGTCCTCATCGTCCGCACACAAGTCTAATGATATGGGTGGTGAACTCCCATATTCAAAGACAAGTCGCCTCAACCATACTATCGACTATCTCAAAACTCTTACATAGACTTACTCCAGCCCGATCACTTAGTCGGGGTCTAGGGCGGGCTCGATCATACCACAAAGTGTGCACGAGACGGAGTCTCGAACAATCGCATCGCGATGCCCCAAGCTGCGCACATCTAAGGGCCACTTGGTGTATGAAAGACCGCCAGCCAGAACACAACTAAGGTCTCGAAAACCCATACAAAGACATGCATGTTATAAACTTACACGCAGCATACATGCCTTGTATGAACAGTAGGTACCATTGCAATTCTCTACAAAGTGTACATATTTATTGATAACTCTTATAGAGTGCACACAGAGATCACATACATGTGATCCAACATTACATTACAAACGGAAGCAAATTATGTCTGAGTACAGACAAGTTTAACAAATGGCTTAAGAAGCCTTATTTAAACACAAAGCCCTCCACGAGGGAACTAGTCGTCTGACTGGGACTAGACTAGTTGGTCTTCAGTCGTCCAGCTCGATGAAGAAGCCACCTTCGGGTCAGTGGCATCATCTAAAACATAGATTAAGCAAACGTGAGTACAAAGTCGTACTCATCAAGACTTACATAGGAGCTATACTACTCATGCATATGTATCAAGGTAAAGGGAGGTGGGGTTCATTTACAGAAGTGCCAGCTTTGACTTGACTAATCCTGAACTACGAATACCAGACTTTGAGGTAAGAAGCGTACACGAGTCCACTACTTTCTCCAACCAATACACCACTATGGTGCCTTCCTCGACTTCCCCACGAGGAAGCACGCCATAGCACTCACACTTATCTTGGTGTGTTTTAGAAGTATCCGGTTCAAGTTATCTAATAATCAAGCTAAGCTTTCCAAGCAGTCCATAACCGCGGACACGGCTATTCGAATAGTTTTGTTAACCTTGCAAGGGTGTACCGCTACACACACATGACCATCATTTACCGCCTTTGATCTCGACACCATTCAAGGGGTGCCAGCGAGGATGCTCACCACAACTGTTACCTCATAGCCGATCTAGTCCGAGAAAGCTGCCTACTTGGGTTGGTTACCACTATCGTGAACCCGGCCGGTTTACCGAAGTGGACCCGAGTGATGTGTGCGTGGTGCATAAGCCGGTCTCGGATGAGCCGTTCTCTCACTTAGCATCCAGGCCACAGACCTACCAGAACTCCGAACTATTGCGACATCTGGACATCGAAAGGGATGAGTTAGTAAGTTGAGAGGGGTCAGTGAGCCCAATGTGTGGTTGTACTTTTCATCTTGGATCACCACACAAGAACTCGTACTAGGGCGGTGTTCAACGAGACAACCCACCGCGTACTCCTACACAGCCTCTCATCGTTCACCTTGTATTAGGGTCGATTCACCAAATCTTTTCTACCATCATCAACATGATCATTCCCATCCCGACTCACATCACAGTAACAACATGGTATCATACTAAGCATGCAATAGGCAGTAACATTGCAGGGGCCACATGATATCAAACAACTCCTACATTTGCTAGGATTGTGGTTTTCTTACTACTGTGACAAAATGATAGGTCATGCAAAGGAATGGGTTCATCTATGCGGTAACGAAGCATGGTAATCATCCTAAACAATGCATAAGCGAGACATGAGAGGGAAGTGGGATTTTATCGACATGATCAATGGGGGTTTGCTTGCCTTGCTGACGAGGTTCGGGTTCGGTGTCTTCAACGAAGGTTGCAACCTCTTGCTCCGGTTCCACCTCTATTCGACAAACAAAGCACGAAGTAGCAATCAATATGAATGCAATGCTCAAGCACATGAATGAATGTTGAAACTTGAAGTATAAGTTTTGATGTGTGAGGCAATTCCATTTAAGTGGAGTATATTGCATTTGAAATGCAAATTCAAACTCCACATTTGAATTCAACATTAACCAAGTTGTATGTGATATGGTTTGATCATTTTGAATCATCTTCAAATGTGTATGATATGCCTCTGATGTGTGATTGAAATGTAGCATGTTGCCATGGTTCAAGTTGCAAAAATATTTGATTTGAATTTGATTTAATTCCATTTAAATCAAATAGCAAATGCTACTGATCACATTTTAAATTCAACTCAAAAAGAGTTGAAAGTTGCATATTTGGAAAGATAATTTTCTCTTGATCATTTTTCATATATTATTTGTCCAATTTGGAGTTAATATGAATTTTCTATGAATTTCCAAAGTTTGGGGTATTTTCTGGAATTTCTGGAATTTCTTTAATTCAAATAATCTCTGGAGAATCATTTAAATTGATTTATTGCACAAGTGCTGACGTCAGGGGGGGGGGCTGACATGTGGGGTCACCTTGTCAGTGACTGGGTTAATTAACCCGTGGGTTAACTTAATCCAGTGGCTTAATTAAGCCACTGGGCCCACTGGTCAGTGACCCAGGGGTCACTAACTGGGTGCTTAACAGGGGGGGTTAGAGCTGACACGCCGGCGGCTAAACGCCGGCGGCTAAACGCCGGCGACTGGACCGCGGCGGCGCTGCACGGGGAGGACGAATCCGGCCACGGGAGGGGAAACGGAGGGCACCGGCTTGCTCCTGGAGGTCGTCCGCGTCTTCTAGAGGCAACAGGGGGTCGCGGGGTGGTCGGGAGCGACGACGACGACGTCCTTGGCGGCGACAGAAGCACGGCGAGGTCGTAGTCGACGTTGTAGTGCAAGACTTGAGGCGATTCGGGGCGCGTTCGAACGCTGGAATGTTCAGGAGCCAAACGCACGCACTGGGTGTTCACGATGAGCACTGGAGCAAGGAGGACGACGACCATGGCGGCGACGAGCTCCTGCGTCCATGGCGGAATCATCTAGGGGGGGATTGAGGGGCCGCAAGATAAGGGGTTCTGCTCACCAGGAGGTGGTGAACGCAACGGCGCAGGCGGTGGAGACGGAGAGGCTTCAACGACGACGAATTCGCCGGAGTTGGCTTGCGGGTCCGGCGGCAACGTCGAGAAGATTCCGGCGGCTACAGAGCGTCCGAGCTCGATTCCTTCTGCACGGAGTCGAAGTCGAGGATGGCGAGGAGGATGGACAGCACGGCGCAGCTCGGGGACGTCGTTGGCCACGCGGGCTTCAAGCTATGGCGACGGCGGTGTCCTGTTCTTCTCGGGGCTCAGCGAGAGAGAGGAGGATAGGCACTGGGGAGGGGGGGAATGAGCTCACGACGTCTCCAGGGCGCGTCCAGGTGCGAGAAGAGGCCACGGGGGGGCCTGGAAGCTCCTCGACGACGATGTGTCGTCCCCGGCTAGCTCGGTGGCATTCCACCGAGCAGCTTGGAGGCGCGGGAGGGGCAAGAAGACCCCGCTGCCCCTGTGGGCCGGCTGGGCTGGGGTGGGCCGGCTTCGCCTGGGCGCCAGGTAAGGATTTCTGATTTCTTTTCTATTTGTTTTTTCTGACATTTGTTCTATTTAGCCAAAAAAATAGCTAAACATTTTATTAAATGCTGAAAATTTTTATGTGGCCTCATAACAATATAGACTAGCCACTCATAAATTTTCAACATTTTTAAAATTCAATTAATTTGAATCTTAAATCAAATAGGGGTATTTCTTTAATTCCAAGGCACTGTTTGATTATTTGAAAAATCTATAAGCATGGGATGAGTCCCACATCACTTGATATGTGATCACACTCATTTATAAGACTTTTCAAAAATCTAACATGAATTTTTGGAGAAGATTTTTATCTGGCCTTTTGAATTAATTCATCTGGGGGGGGGGTTCCTTCTCCCATTTGGATTTTGAAGTTGATTTCCTTTGAAAATTTGACATGATGCAAGGTTACTTGATCCTAGCACATTACCTAACAGAGGGTTCTGACAGTATGCCACCACATGTTTCGAGAATGTTGCCGAAACAATTGGTGGCCTTCATGCTCAGAGGATGTTTTCTCTCGACAATGGATATAATCCTGAGCTCATCAAGAAGTTCTATGCCACGCTATATGTCAATGGTGATCCCGAAGGCTCGAAGACTTGGAAGTTTGACTACATGATTCAAGGCCAAGTTTTTCACATGACTTTTGATGAATTTCTGGACGTGATAAATTTTCCTCGTTTCGAAGGATTACCACACAATCTGCATGATCTTCCTGCCCCAATTCCAGCTGAATTTTCCTCGCTGATGAATCCGGATGTAGTAGGATATCACTACCCCACTGAGCCGATGCCAAAGCACTTAGTCTTCGAAGCGAAATCTTGGTTTTATATTTTGTCGAAGACTTTGATGCCAATGCTCGATGTGCTTGATGACTTTCCCATTCCCAACGATGTGTAGCTCGCACTTATGAAGCTAGTCCATGGTCATCCTTTCGACTTTGAGGACTTTCATTCGTACGATAGTCTCATGTGCTGATGATGAAAATTCCCACAAACCTTATGCACCTTGGCTCATGGTTATCTGGAATTACTCTCGGGATGTGCCATTCCCCGTGGTAATTTAATGAGGAGGTTCACAAAGAGACAAGTACCCCGAGGAGGACTGTATGGGGGTTTGGTTATCCTTGCGCATCCTCGACTCATGGTACGTGAGTGTACTCTAATATCCGACCCCTCAGAAGAGTAGTGATCCATCTAGTATCTAGAGTTCTCAACTAGTTTTTTAGGTTTTGAAAATAAACACAGAGTGCCCAAAATACGACACCTATCACTAATAGGCTAGAGCTCTTGACACCAAAAGTTCAAACATTACTCACATCAATACCTCAAAACTATTGCAAGTTACTACTAAGATTAAATAGCAACCTCAATTACCTACTTTCAAGACAAGACACAACTCAGTGCAACAACCAACTCTCCCGTGGGTGGATCTTTATGTGTAGCCCTCTCTAGGGCCATTTGGATCTTGACCGTACTCGGTCCCTTTTATGCTTCCGCTTGATGTATTGATGAGTTGTACTCGGATGATGTTGTTTTTAGATAGTGGCGTTGTATGCCCTGTTCTATTTATCTATCTATATGTATTTCTGTCTTGTAGAGTTGTGCTTTATATACCTGTTGTCGAGAATCCGGCAGCGACACGAGTGCGAGTGTCGTGCGCCGGTGGCGTTTGATGCGCTTCTAACTCCGACCGGACGCGAAAGCGACTAGCCCGAGTTAGTACCGCATCAGGGGCCACTCTATTTAGGCCCGTTTGCAGTAGCTTTCGTCTCGGTAGACGTTTAAATAATTTCTTGATTATTAATATGGCAGAATAATGCTGTATTTTTGTGATGCTTCTAACTTTTACCTCGTTGTTCGGATTGCGATAGTTACATACTGAAACTTGCTTAGTTTTTCGCATAGATTAATAAAATTTCACTCTTTGCCATGTTTGAACTTGTCTACATGTTGTTTCACTGCTATTTACACCGCATGCCATCGTAAATGTAATAGGCCATAACTTTTTAACCATTGCTACGATAAAAATATTATTTATATGTAGCTTGACTATAATTTCATGTACTTTGTGTTTATGCTATTGTTTGCTGTTGTTAACCAACATAAAATATGGTTTAGGGAAGAACAGTACCAAATGCTTAATTGTCGTGGGGCCCTTATCGATATATCATGTTTAGGATTTTGCCTCACTTAAATTGACTAGAATAGATAGTTTACTTTATGGTTCACCTCTTGCCATGTTTGTGTGACATGCAATGCTTGTGTGAGGTGCCATTATAACAACCTTTGCTCATGGTGTGTAGTGAAACAACTTGAACCATTGTAAACGTGCGGTATCGTCGTGTGTGACTGATACCTCACTTAACATGTTAGTAACCGTTCTCGACGATAGATGCGATATTGTATTGCATTTTCTCGTGTTGTATTCCTATTCTTGCTTGATGGTGATTGCTCCATAGTAAAAAATTATTGCTCGTCGATTGTCTTTACAGTGTTTCCTTCTTGTGTGCTCCCGCGGTTACCCTCAGAGACGTTGTGATTTTTCCTTTGACTACACCTTCGGCGTCGTCTTCTCAACAGGTAAGGGGAAGCATATATCATGCTTATAACTTTCAGCTCACTTGTGCCTAGGTATATGATAGAACAATTGCTTGCTCCTACCACCTTACATTTAAGCCTCCATATTAAAACCCAAACAGCCATGTTCCTCCACATCCCAGCAAACCTTTGTTTGGCCATGTACCTTGCTTGCTTAACCACTGCTTAGTATGCATGCTTAGGATGCAATCAAATGTTCCCCTGTTACTCCTTGGATTGGGCTATCACACTATTATATTATTGTGGATGATATGATTATTATAATGTTGACTATATTCGACGAAGGATGGAAGGTGTAGGCTATCCCGCCCCGACGCTTTGTTCCATTCGAGTCACCTAGGATCCGAGTTTCGTGTATTTGTTCTAAGACTGAGCATGCCTAACCGCGTGTGGGATGCTATGGGGTCCCCTTTTATTACCTACCTAGCTTCAAACATTACTAGTGGTGGCCCAAGCTGATTTACCATTTGAAACCCGTGTGTGTGTCTGTCGGGTCGTTCCTAGCAGATGTTCTTTAAACAAACCGGTCCAGTGGGGACATGGTTTCCCTGTTGTTCCAACCTGTCCGGCTGAGGACCCGGCCTTATGTGAGAATTTACTGGCAATCCAAACCCGAGGCATACGGTAGAGACTAGATGGAGAGCGCGGCCGGCTCTTGAACTGGATGTCGACTCACCGGGGGCCACCCGGATTTGTTCGTTGTTAGCTAGAGGGACCTGTCGTTTCGGATAGGTCGGAACTAAATCATAAAATGGTTGCTTGTGATAGGTAGAAACTGAGAGAGATGGGCGTGTGTGCGGAGCCTTGTAAGGGGCAGTTGGTGCACCCCTGCAGGGTTAAATATTTTTGAGAAGTCGTATCCACGGTTATGGATGACTTGGGACCTACGTCTTGTTCATAGATAGCATCAATTGAATCATGATTAAAACTTGATTACCGTGTGTGTTCCTTGACTGCTTCTTCTTCATCGGGTGATGAAGGGGAGGAAAAGGATATGAAAGGTGTTATTTTTGCGTAAGGTGATTCCTCATTGAATGCTTGGCTTCTCATCTTACTCTGAATAGAAAGTTAGTCACTCATATATTGCTAGTGCGGCTGCAACCTCACCACTACCCCCATCTTACCGTGAGAAGTTAGTTACAAGACTTGTTGATATAGCTCACCCCTTTCTTCTCTATTTTACGCACGTTACGCAAATGATCTTGGACTACAGAGGATCTCGACGACCGTTCTTCTGGACGCCTTCACGAAGACTCGACGACGACTAGTTAGGTGGATATCGACGGAGAGCCTGGACCCGTGTGGACGTGGGTGATACGTGCCAAACGTATCTATAATTTATGCTTGCTCCATGCATGTTTTGTGTGATATTGCTATGTTTCATATACACTTTCATACACTTTTGATCATATTTGGACTAACCTATTAACTCAGTGCACCCCAGTGTTAGTTCCTATTTTCTGCTGTTTTTCTATTTCAGGTTTCCCACATATTAAAAATGCTCCAAAAAAATCGGGAAAATACAATAAAAAATCAGCGCATCGGAAGCTTCCGGAAGAACCTAAGTGGGGCCAAAGGGCCACCACCAGGGGCCCAGGCGCCCTGGTGGCGCGCCCTAGGGGGAGGCCGCGCCAGGTGGCCGCTTGGACCCCTGGTGGCCCCCCTGGCTGCCCCCTTTGTCTATATATTCTGCGTCATGGGAAACTTCTGAGGAGAAAACCCTTTTCCGCGTTCTCACCTCTGTTCCGCCGCCGCCGCGCTTCCAAGATCGGGAGCGCCAGCAAACCTCTTCCCGGCACCCTGTCGGATGGAGGATTGACCTCCGGGAGCTTCTCCTCCACCATGGACGCTTCCCGGATTATCCGTGAGTAGTCTACCTTGGACCATGGGTCCATGATCAGTAGCTATGTGATGTTCTCCTACCCTCTTTGATCTTCATGGATTAGACCTTGTGAGCTGCCCTACATGGTGAGTTTGTTGTTGCTATGGTGAGTTTGCTAGGACCTGATGGATTATTAGACTATGTTCAGATTGTGATTGAGTAATATACTTGGTTCTTATCTTTTATATTTTTGTTCTTGAGTAATTCTTGCATGTTCTCCGTTGCTGTTTATTGCTTTGGCCAAGTAGTAGGTAGTGACTCAAAGAGGGAGCGTTATGCTTCATTGTGGGTTCATGCCCCCTGATGACTAGCTTGAGTAACAGAAACATGAGTCTAGGGGATGTGTTGTTGCCACAAGGGGCAAAAACGGTGCATGTAACCGCGGTTGCAAGGATTGTTTACTCTACACAAAGTTCTTTTAATGCCGTTGTCTGTTGCTTTGGGTTTACACTTTGGGTGGGGCTCGCAACTTAATTCCAGCGAGCTGTTTTGGATAGATATCTCAAGGTGGATGATTAGTAGTAGATACAGATGGATTTCGGTCTAGTTATTTTGGCGTACTGCCCATGCTTTTGAGCCTCGTCCTTTCTTTGTAGCATAGTTAGCATTGTGGTGTGTTTTTAATCCTGTCAATTGCCAATCTGTGATTTGTTTACCTCGCATAGAAGTTTTATCGTCTTTTGGGAGAGAGACATCACTAATGAACATCATGGGACCCCGTTCCATATTCTCATCACTGCTTACACACTCAATTTACTTCCTGCTTTTACTTTCTAGTTGCAGTCACTATTATCCTTTATCCCTTGCATTTGATCCTATGTAAACAACAAGGCCGGAGAGATTGACAACCTCTCTGAAATTCGTTGGGAGCAAAGTAACTTGTTGTGTATGTAGGTCCAGGTAAAGTGAGAAACCTAAGGTTGTGAACGGCGCCATTGTTCACTTAACCACCTACTTGTCGATCTTGGATTCCTACTGTTCGATACTCAACCTTGGTGTCTTCACCAAGGGAAACTTTCCGCTATGGTACATCTCACCTTCCACTTGGGGTAACCAACGAAGGGCGAGAATCCGTTATCATCTCTCATGTATCAAGAAAATTTCTGGCGTCATTACCGGGGACTCAAATCTTCAAGATAGGGGAGTTGCACACTATCTTTTACCTTTTCTTTTTAGGCTTGTTAGTTTACCTTTTAGTTTTTATCTTAGTGTCCATTATCTAACATCACAAAAAATTTATTTATCTTGCTTTTAGTAGTCCTTCTTGTTTAGTTAAGCATGTTAGGACTTGGTTCTTTTAGGGAATTATAAGTTCTAGATTTATATCAAAAAGATGGACAGAATATGGAGAAGGCACGAGACAGAATTTCTGAAGCACATAGGAGAATTATGCCTACGATACCTATAAAAATTGTTCTTATAAATTTTTACCATGGTATTTTTAAGTGGTGTAAACACTCTCTTGATATTATGGATGAAGGAGACTTTTTAGAGTGTGATGAAGCTAGAGCTCTTGATATTTTTCATGGTCTATCAAGTTATTTTGTGTATGATCGTAGTTTTGATATTGGTATAGATAGACTTGTCACTATTGAAAACAGGATGGATGCTCTAGACTTGAGAAATGTAGAGGAACTTAAGTCCAACAAGAAAGAAATGTTGGAGATAGATGATGATTCGGAGCCTTTTGTTAGGATCAGCATTTCTAACCAATACTTCCCTGCTTTTTGTGATATTGAATCCAGGGTTTCTACAATGCCAAAAATAGTTTATGATTCTTTGAAACTAGACATGGATAATTTTTCATCTTATCATGAACATGCTAATGGAGATATTTCAGAGAATAAGGGAAAGGTAAAAGAAGTCCAAGTTACATTCCTTATAAGGGTTGAAACGATGGATTTCTTCGTCATGGAGCCAAATCAAAGTAACATCGTGCTTGGAAGGGACTTCCTCCGAGCTATGAAAGTCTACATTGATATTGGTAAGGGGAAAATACACTTACGTGGAAAAGCGAAAGGTATGTCAGAACCCTAAATTAGGTTTGTGTTTAACCTAGCTTGCATTTTTGCATCATGAAAAGTTTTTCAAAAAGAAAAGAATTGGGGAAGCAAAAAGCCTCAAAATAACTTTTAATAAAAGGCCAGACAAAAATCTTTTTCCAAAAATGCTTTGACCTTTTTGAAAAGTCTTATAAATGGGCATGATCACATTTCAAGTGAAGTGGGTCCCACTCCATGCTCAAAGAATTCTCAAAAAGTCCAAAATGCCCTTGGAAATTAATTAAATAATGTACTTGCAATTGGGATTTATATATGTCCTCTAAGCTCACATAAAAGTTTTGGGGTTTTTATAAAATGATTTGGTTTCAAAATCAAATCAAAACAAAAATACAGAAAATAAATAAAAAGAAAAACAGAGAAGAACCTTACCATTTACCTCTGGCCCACCTAACTTCTGGCCCAGCCCAGCCCGAAGGTGCATCTTCGTCTTCTACCCCCGGCCAGCCGTCACAGAGCTGCGTGGCGGCCATGCCACGACAGCCTGGCCACCTCCTGCTTCCCCATCGTCGTTCTCTGTCGCCGTGGGAGCCTGGAGAAGCCCCCAATTTATTTTCCCCCTCTCTCTGGCCCTCCCTCTCTCTTCCCCGACGAGATCCCGCGGCAACCCGAGACCCGCAAAGCACGCCGCCATGGAACGCGTGGCCACCGTGCCTCCCCTGCCGCGCCACCGTGTCCATTGAAGCCCCCGACCACGACTTCGTCGAGCCGCGCCATCGATTCGAGCTCAGCACCAATGGAGGCGACATCCCCTTCATCGAGTAGCCGCCGGCAACCGCGAGCTCCGACGAGGAATTCCTCCGCCTCCAGGACCTCCCAAGCCCCACCGTGCCCTTCATCGTGCTCCCGGTGAGCTGCTGGAGCGACCCCCCCTCCCCTTTCATCTTCTCGAGTCGTGCATCACCGTTCCGTCAAGTTTAGTGACCCCGGCCGACGCGGACTTGTCGTTGCCATGGCCCGACGCCTCCCCTTTGACCCCCTTGTGCTCTAGGAGATGCGCACGAGCGCGAGATGGTCTCCAGTACTCTCCCCCTCCATCCCCGTGCCCTGTAGCGGCATTCCGGCGAGGCTCCGCCGTGTGCAGAGGCCACCAGCGGCTAGCCGTTGATGACCTGGCCATTAGGCCTTAACCCTGCTGCTAATCACCCCCCCTTGAGCCAATGACAATGGGCCCCAGCCCCTTGTTTAAATCTCGTTTAAAATAAACAGAGGAGATTAACTCCCCAGTCATTGACAACCCTGGCTCACCAGTCAGCCCCCCACGTCATGCTGACGTCACCCTGACGCGGAAATTGTTAAATGAATTAATTATATTTCAGTAATTCCAGAAAACAAGCAAAACTTTGAATTTGAATATCTTTTAAACCATAACTCCAAATGAAAAGATTTATATATGAAAAATTGTCAGAATAAAATAATCTATCCAAATATCAAACTTTCATCCATGTTTGAACAAGTTATCTTGATGAACCAGTAGAATTTTTCTATATGGATCATTTGGGTTAAATCAATTAAAATGCAATGCTCATTTGAACTTCAACCAATGGAATGCAAAGATGATCACTTACACTTCAGAAGCATTTCAAACACATGACCAATTGGTTTGAATTTGAATTTACTTTTCAAATCAACTTCAATTAACATGTTGCAAGTTAAACATAGATCACATCAGTACCTTTCCATGCTATGTTTTGCATATTTCTTGTGCATTGTATTATCTTGAATGTGCATTACTTCCAGTGCTTCGGTGATTGCATCTTCTCGGTAGAGTTGATCTCGGAGACGAGTTCAACCTCACGTCAGAAGAGTGTTACATCGTGATCGTCAGCAAGGCAAGCACCCCCTCTTTGATCATGTCGATAAAATCCCAGTTCCCTCTCATTCTCGCAAATGCATGTTTAGGATGTCACCATGATACGTTCTACCGCTAGTTGAACCAATTCCTTTGCATGACCTGTCATTTTGTCACAGTAGTAAGAAAACCACAATCCTAGCAGATGTAGGAGTTGGTTGATATCTTGTGGCCCCTGCAACTGTTACAGCTTATTGCATGCTTAGAGTTGTTACTTGAGGCTACTCTGTTGTGAGTCGGGATGGTAGTGATCATGTGAATGATGGTGGAAACGTGTTGGTGAATCTACCCTAAACAAAGGTGAACGATGAGAGGTTGTGTAGGAGTACACAGTGGGTTGTCTCGTTGGACACTGCCTTAAGCCCGAGTTCTTGTGTTGTTATCCCAGACTAAGAGTACGACCACACATTGGGCTCACTGACCCCTCTCGGCCTAGCACCTCACCGCGGACCTGTCGAGGAGTCGCAAGTAGTTCGCCCTTTAACGATCTGAAGCAGGTGGAACCAAGGTAAGTGGTTGGCGTAGGTTGTGGGCACGTTGAATCAAGTGATCATGATCGAGTTGAGCTTGATGGCGGTCACACAACGTTTGAGTCCGCATCGGAAAAATTGGCCGGATTCCGATTGTGGTCCCAACTCAAATAGGCGACTCCCTAGGACTAGAGATGGTGCCGTGAGTGAAGTGTCGTGGCAACATCCTCGCCGGTACTCACTTGAAGGGTCCATCCCCAGGCGGTAACTGATGAGGCGTGTGTGTAGCAGTACACCCCTGCAGGGTTGATGAACTATTCGAATAGCCGTGTCCGCGGTTATGGACTACTTGGAGACCTTTACTTGATCATAGACAACTTCAATGGTTACTTTAAAACTTGCCAAGATAAGTGTGAGTGCTATGGCATGCTTCCTCGTGGGGAAGTCGAGGGAGTATCCATAGTAGTGTATTTGTTGGAGACTTGTTACTTGGACTCGTGTACGCTCCTTACCTCTTTCTGGTTTTCGTAGTATAGGACTAGCCAAGTCAAAGCTGGCACTTTTGCAATGAAACCCCACCTCCCTTTGCCTTGATACATGTGCATGAGTAGTATAGTTCCTATGTAAGTCTTGCTGAGTACGACTTTGTACTCACGTTTGCTTATTCTATGTTTTAGAGACGAGACCACTGACCTGATTGTGGCCTCTACCTCGAGCTCGACGTGGACCAGGTCGTATAGTTCCAGACAGCAGCATGTGCCCTTTGGAGGGTTGTTGTATTTTTCTTTCAGGCTTCTTAAGCCATTTGTTAACCTTGTCTTTACTAAGACATAATTTGCTTCCGTTGATGCTTGATGTAATGTTGGATCACATCCTTGTGACCTCTTCTTGTAATACAACTACTATGTCTGCTCTGTTTAGCAGAAGTTATAAAGACTATGAGTTTGTAGAGTTCATGTTGTGATTACCATCTGTTTATACTAGACATGTGTGCTGCGTGTATGATTATAACATGCATGTCTTAGTATGGGTTTTCGTGACCTTAGTTGTGATCTGGCTGGCGGTCTTTTATACACCAAGTGTCCCTTAGATGTGCGCAGCTTGGGGCATAGCGATGCGATTGCTCGTGACTCTGTCACGTGCACACTTTGTTCTATGATCGAGCCCGCCCTAGACCCCGACTAAGTGATCGGGCTGGAGTAAGTCTATGTAAGGGTTATGATTCAATCGATAACATGGTTGAGGCGACTTGTTTATGAGTATGGGATTCACCACCCATAAGCATTTAGACTTGTGAGCGGACGTTGAGGACCCATCTCAGTTGATCATCCGGCCTGGATGGGATGCCCCTCACGTTTGATGCTTTCCGAGAGCGTTTTGTGCTTGGCCTTGTCTATTTAGACAAGTGGGTACGGCTCTCGGCTCTCCATGTGATTGCATTGTGACCGGAATTACATACGCTAACCCCGGGTCCCGACAAGGTAAGTACCTCTTCCCTAGGAAAAATAAGAATGAACTTGTTGAAAATCAATTTGAAGGTTTTTATGACTCCGATGATCTCGGGGACCTATGATTCTTCTTTTTCTGCTTTATGCCTAGCTTAAAGGCATAAAACAAAGAGCTTGTTGGGAAGCAACCCAAGATATTTTTACTTCTATTTTTAGTGGTCTTGAAGATTATTACTACCGTAGCAAGATCATTGTATCTTTATTTTCAAGCTTTGTGCCAAGTTTAGCCTCCGATTGCAAGAATGTTCAAAAGATGTTACATGCTGTCCAGATAATAGATTTTGTCCTTGGACGGAAATATTAGCCTAAAATCACCAGATCATCTTTTTGATCTGAATTGTTTTGACAGCATGCTCCATACAATTGAATTTCGAGCGTCTGTTCTGAGTTTTTTAATTTGAGTTGCAGAAATACCCCGAAAAAATTATTTACTACCTGATGTTCTATTTTTCACAGATTCTGCCATGTTTTGCCTTTCCTCACTTTTGCAAACCTTAAGATTGCTTTTTCTTTGCAAAAACTTTTTTGCAATCTTGACAAACAGTAGCTCTTCAAGAATATCTTTATTTCCAGTAGAGGCAAATTATTTTATTAAGGGTACTAACCTCTCTAATCAGCTTATGATGAGTTATGTATGAAGGGATTTTTCAAGTGTGGAAGGGAAGATGATGAAAGAAGATCTGGGAGTGTCAAACGCTCAAGCTTGGGGATGCCCCCATGCATCCCCAATAAATACTCAAGGAAACTCAAGCGTCTAAGCTTGGGGATGCTGTCGGGGGGATGTACCAAGCCCATAACCCGGCATTAGGATCTATGGGCCTGCTTACTGAAGGAAGACCCACAAAAGAAGATCCGGCCACGAGCCGGTCGCGCAAGGCGAGAAGATCAAAGCTGTAGAAGGAATTCGACTTACCTTGTATAGCGTGTAGCATATTCGTAAATTAGAATAGGACTCCACCTCGTGTCGGAGTCAGACTCGCGGAATCCGCGGACCCGACGCCTTTATAAGTCGAGGACCACGGGATACAGAGTCAGAACAATCACAATCCACGATAGGAATGGACACTTTTCGACGTGACCTAGATCTCCTCGAGACTAAGGTTACGATCCGGGTCTCCTGTAATCGATCCACCGACTCTTCTATTCAGAGAGTCGGAACCCATAATAATAAGAAGCAGGAGTAGGCTTTTACCTTGAGACAAAAGAGGGGCTGAAACTTGGGTAAATCGCTGAGTCCCTTGTCCATGTCGACTCTCTCCTCATATCCATCTCACAGCAAAGGTTCCATGTCAAGTCTGACTCTCCGGACATCTGCTGTGACTTTCCCACGACAGTTGGCGCCCACCGTGGGGCCTGCGCATGCAGGTGTTGAGATTCTAGAGGGAGCTCTGCAAGGCATGAAGGGATTCGTTGCCGGACAAATCACCAGAAGCCAGCGCGGAAAGATCTACATCGAAGACTAAACTTGGGGTCCTGAAGCCGATTCCGTCGAATCCGGATATCGTCTCCCGATTGGGTCCATTCACATCTTCATCGGCCAAACGGACGGATTCGAGCCAGAGTCAGATCCTGAAGTTTTCATGGAGACCTCGAGCCGGCTTTCCGCCATGCCCTACGGCCTGAAAAACGCAGGAGTCAACTGTCAGCAAATAAGCGATTCGCAAGGTATGAACCGGACAAACGCCAATCTTATCCATGCCTTCGTAGGATTTATCGGCGGCTTCCCAGAGCCGAAACATGCCTGTGAGATCCCGACCCACAGCGACATAGAAAATATTTCTGATACCGACTCATACCAAGAAGAAGATCAGTATGAAGACACCAGGTCAATTCGATCTGTTAAAAAAGATGGACTCAGATCTGGCCCAGAGGAGTACAATCCAGATTCTCCCTACCTCAAATCCAGACACTCATAGACGGAGATACTCTTCGAAGATAGGAGACCGGCTTATGAAAACTACAAAACCGATGATGTCCATAATCCATCAGACGACTCAGACACACGAACCACCAACGTGTGGCAGCGACTGAGCCGAAGCAGAACCGACTCTGACCAAGAACTAGAGGAATACCAGGAAACAGGCACGAGGCTGCAGAAAGAGATAGTTTCGGAGCATCAAAATCTCGTAGAAGCTCAAGACTGGCTCTCACAGCAATTGTAGCACAACAGCCCCCACGAGTCAATAGGCCACCGGCTGTGTAAGGCCCGATATGCGGTACTGTTCCAGATATAGGTGGTTCCACCCATATCCGGGGACGAAGCACATATCGGTACCACCGCGGCATATGACAAAGCCATATGCCCCGGATTTCCAACATGATATCACATCATTACAGATACAGGATACAACTTCTCATACAATTGGCATACAACTGCCTCAAATACAATACAACAGCGGAAGACACATGTCTGAGTACAGACTACAAGCAAATGCCTACTGGCAAAGAGAAAAGCATCGATCCCATAACCACACGGGTCCAGGCCCTCCGCCAGGATCCGCCTAACTAGTCGTCGTCGAGTCTCCACGTGAAACGTCGATCACCATACCTGTCGTCGATCAGAACCCTTAAAAGAGTTTGGGGGTAGTATCATGAGTACAGAGGTACTCAGCATCCAACTGTAGTGGTCATCTGGCCCAGCAAGGACTTCATCACTCGTCATTCTAGGACAACTAGTAGTTTACGGTAAGGAAGGGGTAAGTGGTGAGGTTGCTGCCGCACTAGCATTTATGAAGTGGCTAACAATCTAGAGAGTAAGATAAGAAGCCAAGCATTCGAAGAGGATTCGCCTCCAACAAGTCTGCTATCCACCTACATACGCAAGCATAACACCTATCCTATCCTTATCCTCCTCTTCGCATCCCAACGAAGAAGAAGCAGTCAAGGCACACACACGTTGATCAAGTTATATTAAGATTATCTCAGTTGTTGTTGTTGTCTATGAACAGGACGTAGGTCTCAAGTCGTCCATAACCGTGGACACGGCTTCTCGAAAAGATTTAACCCTGCAGGGGTGTACCAACTGCCCATTACAAGGCTCCGCACGCACACCCATCTCTCTCAGTTGCTACCCATCACAGGCAACCATTTTATGATTTAGTTCCAAGAGATCCGAAACGACAAGTCCCTCTAGCTAACAACGAACAAATCCGGGTGGCCCCCGGTGAGTCGACACCCAACTCAAAAGCTGGCCACGCTCTCGAATCGGACACTACCGTATAACTCGGGTTTGGATTACCGGTTAGTTCTCTTATGAGACCGGGTCCTCAGCCGGTCAGATTGGACCAACAGAGAAGCTATGTCCTCGCTGGCCCGGGGTGTTTTGAAAAGACATCTGCAAGGAGCTACCCGACAGACGTATATGCATGAGTTTCAAATGGTAAATCAGCTTGGGCCACCACTAGAACTGTTTGAAGCTAGATAGGTAAGAAAAGGGGACCCCATAAAATCCCACACGCGGTTAGGCACGCTCAGTCTTAAAACCAATACCCGGAACTCGGATCCTAGGTGACTCGAATGGAACAAAGCGTCGGGGCGGGATAGCCTAGACCTTCCATCCTTCGTCGAATATAGTCAACATTATAATAACCATATCATCAACAACAATATAATAAGGTGATATCCCAAACCCAGGGGTAACAGGTAACATCGTAGCATCCTAAGCATGCATACTAAGCAGGGGCTGAGCAACGAGCAAAAGTAACATAGCAGTACAAGGTTTGCTGGGAGGGGACATGGCTGTATCGGTTTGAAAAAGGCTGTAAACATGTGGTAGGATCAAACATCGAGCCTAACCTAGACTAGCATGCAAACCGCTGGTTGAAATAGAATGGATCATAAGTAATGTATAGTCCTTGCCTGTTGATAAGTCGGGTTCCGAAGGTGTAGTTGATCGCAAGCTCGCATCGTCTCCGAGAGGTACCCGCGGAAGCACAGAAGACGATAAACACTGGAAAGCAATCAACGATCAAGCACTCTATTACTACGAAGAAAACACGAGCAAGCATCAAGAAGAAGCAACACGAGACATCGCACCTACCGTCGAGAGCGGTTACTAACAATTTAAGTGGAGTACTCGCCACACACGACGAATACCGCACGTTTACGGTGGTTCAAGTTGCTTAGCTACAGGTGATCAACCAACGGTTATTAACATGAAAACTCAAGCAATCATGGCATAGCACACAAACAGGTCAAGAGGTGAAGCACAAAGTAAACTATCTATGCTAGTCAATTTAAGTGAGGCACAACCTAAACATGACATAACACTAAGTGCCGCACGATGATTAAAGGAATTGGTACTGTTCTGCCCTAAACCATATTTTAGGTTGGTTAACAACAGCAAACAACAGCACACACACAAAGTACACGAAAAACTAATCAAGTTACATATAAAGAACACCCCAAACGGAGTTACGGTTAAAAAGATATAAGCAAGACAAGTTATGCACACATGCTGTATAAACAGGGGTAAATCTATATGCAAAAGTGCAGCAACATGACATAGCAATACATGGGATGAAAGTAGACATGATTCTTAACAAAATGCAATTGGAATCACTCAATTCTGATAAACGGTCGCGACACACTCGTCGACCGAAGTTGCAACAAAATAACAGTTTCAGCAATAGCAGCACAATAACATCAGGTTCACCACTTTGGAGCAAGATATAAACATGATGCAGCAAGAAAATATGGCATGTGAATGCATGAAACTGAAGTAGAAACATTGCTTAACGCAACGCAAAAGGAATCAATGCAATAGGCCTCATGGATTTGTTACAATCATCATGCAAAGTTGCAACAAAATAATAACAGCAGCACATAACAGGAAAAGTAGCAGTTTAACGGCCTGATGCCCTGTTCAGCACACAATTACACAATTAAGACGACCTCAAATGAAAAAACTTTCTACATACGAATGCTAGAGCACGCAAAACTGAGCACCTTTCGTTTTGGGGGCACGTTCATCGGGGCTACGGTTTAACGGGAAATCGCATCGCGAAATTGAATCAGCAGCAGATATTCCAGACTTAGTGAAAATTCGCAGGTCGTCCAACAGGAAAAAAAAAGGATCTCGGGCCGAAATGCTCACTATGGGCCTCGGGGCCCATCTGGCCTGTATCTGGCCTGGGCGGTTCGGGTGGAGGTGGGCCGCCTGGGCGCTGGGCCTTCCTGGGCGCGCCGGCTCACGTGGAGGAGCCAGCCCAGCCGGGCGCGACTGGCTGGATCGGGCGACGCCTTCGTCTCCAGCGAAGGCAGCTGCCGGCGCCGGCACGTGCGGCGGAGGCCTCCGGCGAGGTTGCAGGCGAGGGGACAGGCGCGGAGGGAACCGAGGCAGCGCAGGGGAGGTGCGGCGGCCGGAGGGCGCGGCGGCGCCGCCGCTTGAGGTCAACCGCGGCGGGCCGTGCTTGCCATGGCGGGCGGTTTCGGAGCTTGCTGTGAGAGAGAGAACAGGGAGATTAGGAGAAGAAAGAAGGGCATGGGGGAGAGAGGTAGAGGAGGAGCGGCCGAGTGGCTCACCGGAGGGAGCACTGGTCGCCGGCGGCGGCCGATGGTGGTGGCGAGGCGGCAGCGCACCCCACGGTCGGCGGCGGTTACTCACAGGCTAGAGGAGAGAGGAGGTTGGGGCTGGGCGCATCTGGGCCGTCGGATCTCCGGATCTGACAGTCCAGACGGTCTGGAGGGCAGTTTTTCAGATCTGGGGCTATTCTCAGGGGGGTGGCTGGAAATTGTGGCTAGGGAAACCCTAAAAAGTGGTGGAGGTGTGGTGGTCTTTACATAGCCCCGGTGGCTGGCAGTTTGCAAAAACATCATCGGTTTTTCTCTCGCGCGCGCGGTGCTCACGTTTCTGACCGCCGGGGGTCCGCATTACTTCCGATTCGGGTAAAACTTCGAACTGCGCGATCGGTGCGTCGAGCCGGAGGCGTTCACCTCGCGCTGGAACCGTTCCGAAAAAACTTTCCGGCGAGCTATAAAAATAACCCGTTTAATTATTAAACGGGGTTTTCGTTCCGTTGGCTGCGGCTGGTCTCATGCGGTTTTCGCGACGGTGATCGGGCGAAACCCGGTGTCGCAAAGGTCGAGTGTCAGGGTGGCAAGGGTCGGTCTCCGTCCGATACGAGATAAGAGGGGAAAAATAATCTCCGATCGATAAATCGGGGATGCAGACACCGCAAACAAATCAGACAATCAAACAATTCACACCGACAACAAAATTTTTATTTTTTGCAAAAACTGGGCTGTTACAGGCTGACACCTATAACCAACGCACTAAAGCGCAAAAAGGAAGTGGCCGAAGACCCGAGGGGACTCGTGGATAGCGTCGTCACCTATTCCGAGTCCAACGAAGCCAGATATGGGGGAATCCCAAGACAAAGTCGGACGTGCAATAAAAAGCGCAGGCGCAACCTACAAAAAAACAATAGCAACCATTCCCAGAGTCACGAACAGCCGCCACAGCAGGAAGTGAGGTACCAGGACTGCGAGAAAGCCCTGCAAGAAACTTTCCCAAAGCACTCTAAACCTGGTCGCTATTCTAATAATACCTGGGATCAGTGCTACTTCATGCAAGATTACAGGCGCCTAGTTGAGGAAAGCATCCAAAAGGCAAACCAATATGACGGCAGCTCAACCGACTCATACCATTACAAGAGATCAACAATATGGAGTCGTCCACAATAAGAGTCGGTCCTTCATTTCTTGCTCTCAACATAAGTCAATTTTCATCGCACCAGGCTTTCACCATAATATAAGTAGATTTTCATCGCATTAGGCTATCGCCATATTTAACTTATAAGTCGACTTTCGTCGCAAATAGGCTATCACCATACAAAGTCGATTTTCATCGCACTAGGCTTTCACCATAAATTCATAAAGTCGATTTTCATCGCACTGGGATTTCGCCATAAGTACAGAAGTCGATCTTCATCGCACTAGGCCTTCGCCGCATCTAAAAGTCGGCTCTCGACGCACTGGCTCTCACCACACTTATGCATAAAGTCGACTTTCATATTGCATGTTTTTCATATTGCATAATACATTGCATCATACAAAATGCATCATACATTGCATATTTTTACACCTTTTCTCAGAGACCTGGGGGCTTGATCAACCCTCTACTGGATCTGAGCATGTATATTGCTTAGTCAGGAGAATCGGGGAACTCGATGATTTTCATCGACTATTATCTGAGAAGCCGGCATATACATGTAAAACCCCCACATGTGTATGACTTATTCAGGGGAACTAGGGGAGTTTGATGGCACCCATCGACTCTTAACTGAAGAAATCCTGGTATATGCATGATTTGGCCACCCACGCCGTTTTGCCTGGAACGCGATCCTGGTCAGTATAGACTTCGGGGGCTTACATAAAACGCCTGACGAGTTTAGTTCCAAAAAGCCGGGCACGCTAGTCATATGTGCCGTCTTACAAAGAAGTTTCAACTCATGAACCAATAATCTCTCTCAACGCGGGAAGATGAGGTCTAAGTCGGCTTCTATTAGCCTCTGCATTTCCCATTCTGCAACCAAACATCATCCTGCATCCTCATCTATTTATAACAATCTTTTCTTACAAGTTAGACCTATGTGACTAGGCACAACACCCAGATGCATATACCGACTCATGTGGACTACACTTCAAAGTTTTGTTCTCAAACAAATACTCAGTATAGCACCCAGATGCATACACCGACTCTTGGGGAGTAATACCTCAAAAAATACCTTATCAAAGGTTGGGCATTATGGCACACACGCCGACTCTTCTGCCTACGACACAAAAAGCATACAACTCAGCTGCAACCGTGGCAAGCAAAGAAAGGACTACCAGGAGTCGACAAGCAAAGGGGCAAACGCCCAAAGGTAATACCGACTTGCATCAAAGGATTCGCATTAAAAAGCCGCAAGGCAAAACATAATAAAAAGTACTTGACCTACACACTGGTCACGAACCATAGGACATGTTTTTCTAGTATTACTAAGGGAGGCACCATAGCCGCATCAAATGAATCACAAGTTTTTAAAGTCGGCCACATAAAGCCTACGCTTGATCATCGGCTTTGCCTTGCGACGATGACCTGGGACCACCTGCAGACGACATGAGGGCATTGCACATCTCAACCAAGTCTATATCAGATATTTCATCCATCTTCAGATCATCTTCTTCCTCACCTGAAGTCGGCTCAACAGAACCTGCCAGCTCTTGGACTTTCATTGGGGATGGAAGAAGAGAAAACTCGGTTGGAGAAGACAAGTTGACTCGGCGCCTCTTGTTAGAATCATCATATCCAGCTTCCAAATAAGCCAGATCCATCCCATCAGCTATTTTGGTAGTGGCCGAGTGAGTCTCTCTGCGAACCTTGGTATGATCCTCCTTGGTAAACTTGGAGTTGTCGGCCTTGAACTCTGGGAAGCCGGTAGACAAAAGTTCTGGCTTCAGACTGGGATGATAAGCTTTGGGTAGCTCTAGGCCTCGCATCACACCCATACGGCAAGCCGATCGCTTTGCCCATCTTCACCCACTCGAGACAACCGAAAGTGGTCCCATCATGTCAGTCACCCTTTTCATACTTGGGGCCTTCGGCTGAGTTGCACTTATAACCTTACAGGAACCCTCGAACAACTGCTTGACGAGGGTGAAAGTGCAAGTCAATTTCATGGAAGGCGACTCCTTCAAAATATCATGCCCCTTGCCTGCAACAAAGAGAAATAAATACAAAACAAAGTCAGCTAAAACAAGCAATGAAAGTCATGAAAGCAAAAAGTACCAAATTCCTTCCGACTTACAGAAAATTGCTGACACGAGTCGGTGAATGCTGCCTTTCAGTGTTTCCAGTTTTTTCTCCGGCGACTCCAATTTTTTCTCGGCCGCATCACGCTGAGCCGTCACATCATCACATACTTTTGACAAAGAACTTTCAACTTCAGCCAAATCGGCCTTAGCCTGATTCAACTCTTCATCCTTTTTCTTCAACACCTCAAGGAGTCGGTCGGCTTCCTTCTCGGCTTGCTCTCGCTTTGCCGACTCAGCTCTATAGTTTTCTTCCAGCTGACAGGCATCATTACCGGCTTTCAACGCAAGAGCTTGTCAACACAAAAAGATATGACTAAGTATCTACTCAGACAAAATTGCCTAACCATCTACTTGGGGGCTACACCTTCAAAACATTCAATAACCCGGCGAGATACAATCATATCTCACCAACTCATGGGGGCTACAGCTCAAAAAAGATTTCGACTCAGAATAATACAAGAGAGATATATTGACTTATGATGGGAATATCACAATTCCTCCTACATAACACAGCATGGTGTTGAATAACCATGCCGGCTTATGGGGGCTACAGATGCATAACACAAAAGACAATATGAAATAAAAAGGAATACCTCATAACAATGTCGGAGCTGGAGGACTATGCTATGCTGATAAGTAGATCAAGCCAGTGATCGCTTGTATAAATCCTCAAGAGAAGTCAGTAGACGAACCTCATAAGACCAACTCACCACCTGCTCCTTACCATCCAAAACTTTCGCCAAAATTGTTTGAGCAGGTGGGACACCCTTGTGTGACCCTGTGAACATTACTTCGTCAACAATAACCACGTTCTCCGTAGAAGGAGTCGGATTAGAACTCGGAGAAATCTCAACCTTTTCAGATTGGATCTCCGGATCCTTGGCACCAACAATAGGAGAAGTACCCTTGTAAAGACCTGAAGGGCTCGACTCATCCAAGACGGCCTTCTTCAAAACATCAGAAAGTAGAGTTTCTGGCAAACTTCCAGACAAACATGCTGACTCTTTCACAACTTCAGAGTCGGCCATGTCCTTGGGGTCAATTTGAGCACTTCTCAAAGAAAAAGAAATGACTCTTCAGAATACAGACATATACAGACAAGTGAGCATCACAATAAAGGCACTCACCCATGGTTGATATGAAAATATGTTTGAACAGAAGACCCTTCAGAAGAAGAGTTGTCGGCTTGCGGCTGTTCATCCACGAGACCTTCCGACTTGCGGGAAGGAGTTGAGATACTGGCAGTCTTACTACGAACATGCCGAGGCTGATCTTTCATAATCACAAGAGGGTCCCCCGAGTCGGTGCTACGGCTATGCCTCTTCTGACCTTGTGTCTGTGAGAGAAAATGAAACATCAGGACACAAAAATCTTACCAAAAAATCATAAAGAGTCGGCAAGACACATACCGGCGAATCCTTAGTCCGATTCTCCTTTTGAGAGTCGGCTTCTAAAGGAGTAACCTTATCTTCTTCCTCCTCTTCGTCCTCATCTTCAACCTCATGAATATCCGAGTCATCGTACAAAGGAGAAAAAGATGTAAGAAGAAAGTACATCACAAAAAGGGAGATCAACTGGCTCTTACCGTCTGATTCGGGCTCTTAGCACTAGCCTTAAGATCCTGACCCACATTCCACCATGGATCGTCCTCCTGGAAATGAAGGAGTCGGAAGATCAAAAAACTTGAACAAAAATCATGTCAAGGGAATATGTAACGAAGACATACCACGAGAGCCGGATTATATTTGCAAAATGGAGCAAGGCCAACTTTGTTAAGATCATCAATACGTTCAGCAAGAAATTTCTTGCAAGTCGTCACCAATTCACTTGGAGTAAACTCATTCTGGGCAAAACACATAGGGTCGCCTTTACCAGTGTATTCACACATTAGTCGGCCCCTTACGCTGAGGGGTTGGATCTTCCAACCCACCTAATACTTGGTTAGGTCTCTGCCAGTGAGTCCGTGAGCCGGCAGAGCCCTCATCCGGGCAAGAATCGTCTCATTCTTCTTCTGATGAAGATCTGAGGGGAAAAGATTCAAACCGCCATGAAAATACAACCGGCTCTCACGAAAGCCAGGAAGAGGATGCTCACCTTTGATGCCCTCCAAAGTACAATATAAATAAGAATTCTGCCAATCCTTCACTTTGCTTGACAGCTTAGTAGCAGGAAAGATTGATTTGGCCCTCTTCTGGATGGTGAATCCACCGTACTATAAAGCCGGCCCACCACTATACTAGGTTTGCTTGTTGCAATAATAAAACTCGGCAAACAAACCTAGAGTCAGCTTGATCCGCAAGTAGACCTCGAAAAACACTTGAAAGTGACATATATTGAGCACCGAGTGGGCACTCAAGTCCTGAGGGTGCAGCTTGTAGCAGTGTTGCACGCTCCTGAAGAATTTTGACCCAGGAGGAAGAAACCCCCGGGTCACATGATTAGCAAAAATAGCGACTTCGCCTTTCTTAGGCTCTGGTCGGGTCTCTTCTCCAGGAACCTGCCACTTAATCTCGGTTTGAGGCTGAAGGATTCCATCTCCCACCATTTTATTCAATTGTTCTAAAGTGACTTGGCTCTTGCCCCAGTTTGCCTCTAAAGTCGATCTCTGGGCTGGTGGCTTTGGAACTCGCGGCTTCTTGCCCTCTGTTTTCTTGATGGCACCAGTTTTCTTACCCATGGCGCGGGAGTCGGACCTAAAGGGCGAAGAGTAATATGTGTTGAGCCGACTAAAAGAAACTAAGACAAGCAGAGGATGAACCTAGCTAGAACCATGGAGTCAGACCGAAACCGACTCTACGACAACTACAAAAAAAATTCACAAATTATGGTGAAACGGATAGATCTACCGGACTCAGAAAAATAGACAAAAAATATGAATGGATCTGCAAACCTATGGAAAACCCTAAGCGGTTGGGAACTATGGATCTTCAAAAAATTTCAAAGCAAGCAATAGATGCGAAACAGTCTATAGGGAATCCTAACCTATCTACCGAAATGCACGGAAAGAGCTTTCACCAAACTACCTTAGATTATCGAAATGGTAAAATCTTGAAGTTCCGCGACAATGGTGATGAACAAGAAACCATAGGAAGAGGTAGGGGATGAGGACTTACTCGAGTAACATGCGGGAGTGGCACGGTCCCAGACCGTTTCTTGCGACAGCTGAGAAGAGAAGAGCTCGACGTAGCGACAAGGGTGAAGCTCAGGACCTTCAGTGTGCGAGGAAGAAGACGAAAGGAAGATGCGGACGGGGTAGAATAAATATATGGGTATGGGCGGACTATTTATAAAGAACCTCGACCCCAAACCCGAGGCGTCGCGTAATGATGTCGAATGGAAGGAAATCCCTCGATTTTCGCAAACAAATCTAATGGGCATTGATTGCGCCGCCAGAATCGGGATAAAACCGTCCAAAGATTCCAAGAACTACGAAAAAGTAGGATCTACTGTTAAAGATAGAACCGGCATTAATTATCAAAGAGCGGGAGTTAGCTCATCTATGAGAGCCGGCCCAGCGAAGACTGATGAAGTAAAAACAGATTACCATGAAGACCAAAAGGATTGACACCAACTCCTTATAAAACTCAAAGAGATATAGAGTCGGTCTGTTAAATTAAAGAGTCGACAACCACGATGATGTCAATAAGATTGATGCAAAGACTGAAGCATCACACCAATCCTGGGGGCTAATGTCGGGGGGATGTACCAAGCCCATAACCCGGAATTAGGATCTATGTGACGACTCACTGAAGGAAGGCCCACAAAAGAAGACTCGGCCACGAGCCGGCCGCGCAAGGCAAGAAGATCGAAGTTGTAGAAGGAATTCGACTTACCTTGTTAGCATGTAGCATATTCGTAGAGTAGAACAAGACTCCACCTCGTGTCGGAGTCGTACTTGTGGAATCCCGGGACCCAGCGCCTTTATAAGTCGAGGACCACGGGATCCAGAGTCAGAACAATCCCAATCAAAAATAGGACTAGACACTTTTTGGCGTGACCTAGATCTCCTCGAGACTAAGGTTACGATCCGGCTCTCCTGTAATCGATCCACCGAATATTCTATTCAGAGCGTCGGAACCCATAATAATAAGAAGCAGGAGTAGGCTTTTACCTCGAGACAAAATAGGGGCTGAAACCTGGGTAAATCTTCGAGTCCCTTGTCCATGTCGACTCTCTACTCATATCCATCTCGCAGCAAAGGTCACATGTCAAGTCCGACCCTTCGGACATCTACCGTGACTTTCCCACGACAGATGCCCCCGTGCATCCCCTTCTCCATCAACAATCATCAGTTCGTCCTCCGTCTCACTATATTTTTATCACTTCATGCGTTATGTGATATGCTTGGAGCGTCTCGCTCTTAGGTTTCCTTTTTAGTTTTCTTTAGCTTTACTTGCTGTTCATAACAAGTTAGAACCCATCTTACTTTTTGTGGGAGAGAAACACGCTCAACTTCAAACTAGAACACATCATAGGATTTCATGCTTATCTTTCTTTTGTTGTGTGTTCTTTACCTTTTCGTAGTTGTTGTCATGTTTAGCTCTTAGTTTTCATGTTTATCTTTTCCAAGAGATTTAGTTGTAGTTTAGTTTGTTGCTGGAACTCTTTAGTTTTCATGTTTATCTTGTTAAGAGATTTGGTTGTTGCATTGAGTTGTGTCTTGTCTTGAAGTAGGTAATTGAGGTTGCTATTCAATTGTAGTAGGAATTTGCAATAGTTTTGAGGTATTGTTGTGAGTAATGTTTGAACTTTTGGTGCCAAGAGCTCTAGCCTATTAGTGATAGGTGTCGTATTCTGGGAAATCCATGTTTATTTTCAAAAACTACAAAACTAGTTGAGAACTCTAGCTATTAGATGGATCACTAATCTTTGGAGGGATCGGATATTAGAGTACACTCACGTACCATGAGTCGAGGATGCGCAAGGATAACCAAACCCCCATACACTCCTCCTTGGTGTACTTGTCTCTTTGTGAACCTCCTTATTAGATTGAGAGTTACCGACAATAAGTGCATGAGTTCTTCGGACTAATGTAAGTATTGAAAGTTGACACTTCCACCTCCTCATATTTGCTAGCCTCTTCGGTATGGTGCATTGCCCTCTTCTCACTCCGAGAGTTGGCATCCATCTCGCCGGTGCATCCAAACCCTGTGCATGATATGCTCTGTCATCATAAACCTCCTTATATCTTTCCTCAAAACAGCCACCATGCCTACCTATCAAGGAATTTCCATAGCCTTTGTGAGATACATTTCCATGCAACATCCACCTTCTCATGACTTGATCTTCATGTCATACATGTTCCTGCTACACTGGCAGAGGCATACATTTGCATTCATCATGATAGCTACATCTTCTTTATGTTGAGTACCTTGTAAAGTGTGAAAGATCTTCTATACTTCTTGTAAAATAGAGTGTTGCCCTTAAGTGAGGAAAAGATCCCAAAGAGGACAAATTTAAAAGATCCCAAAGAGGACAAATGAGAGTTAAATAGAAAGAGCCATTGAGGCCACCAAAAAAATACAAAAAAATAGAAAAAAGAGAAAAGTGGAAACACTACTATTCCTTTTTGTAAGATCCACACTCGTACTCCCTCTTATATCTTGTGCTCCATAGAGATGATCATATATGCATATAGCTATGTATGGACCTTCACACTATAGAACTTGGATTGTATATTCCAATGATGAGCCTCCTCAAATGATCTCTAGGTCTTATTGAGTGAGCAAGTTGGATGCACCCCCACTAGTTCCATTAGAGAGCTTTTCTTAGCTGATATGTGCATCCGTTGCATGGCAATCCCTACTCCTCACATCATATCTATCATATGGCCTTCTCTCGCCTATGATTGTCCTCATTGATGTGAGCCTTTCACACCATTTTTGTCTTGCTACTCCACCATATCTCTCTCTTTACCATCCTAAGTGTCAACTCTTGTGCTTACGCTCATCCATTGCATGAGTGCTCAAAATATCGAAAGCGAGTGGATCAAATTGACCTGTACCTGGCTAGTGGTCTGGGGACGAGTCAAGATAAGATTTCAAAGAAGACTAAGTGTGAAACTTTAGTAGATTGAGTTCTCAACAAATATATATATATATAGGGTAGGTCTATTCTAACAACACCCCTTAAGACTCTTATTCTAACAACACCCCCTATTCTAACAACACCCTAACCCACCGAAAAAAACAAATCAACACCACTCCCCCACCCACCTCCCCCTCCGCCGACAAAATAACCCCCTCCTCCATCGTGCACACTCAACCTCTCCCACGCACAGCCGCAACTCCCTTCCCACGCCCCCGCGCCTTCCGGCCTCCTCCGCACCAGCATCGCCTCCACTTCGCCGGACCGCACCTCCCCCCGCTGCCTCCTTCCACCAGCCGCCGGCCAGGCACCCACCTACCCTCGACGCCCTCGGCGACGGATCCACGCGGGGAACTGCTCCAACACGCCTCCCCGCCATGGATCTGGGCCTGCTGCCTTCTACACCGCCGAAGGATTACTCCACCCCGCCTCCTTCCGGCTGCAAGCCTGTGGCGTCGCCACTGGGCGCCACCCACCCCCGGCGAGGTCGCCCACGCCACAGTTCTCGTGCGGCTTCGTTCGACGCGAGGTCCCACCGGATTCGGCTGACCACGACGGCCATCTTTGAGGCTCCAACCGAGCTCCTACCGCCGACGGCCCCGCGACCAGGCTGAGATCTGGCTGCCGCTGCTCGCTCAGCCCCGTACTGAACTCCTCCGCCCGTCATCTCAGGCGTCGCTGGCCAGCACGGGTCGTCGCCCCCGGCCATGATCTCCCATTTGACGCGTGCGAGGCGCTGGAAGCCGAGATGTGCAGACGCGGTGTCCCATTGGACGAGCTCGCCGTCGCGTGCGAGCTGTTGGTGGCCGCCGATCTTCGGGAGATTTTTCAGACAGCTCCGCGCTCTCCTCCTTAGGTTGCTCTTTTTCTAGCGGGGAAAACAACATTGCCTTGTTTTTACAGGCATGCAGAATCTAGACAGGGGAGGTTGTAGCCACTGACGATGTTTGTGTGTGCGCAGCTCCTTTGGTAGGAATGCGTCTAGTTCGACATTGTACGCGTGCGGTTCGCTATCATGGCGCTAGTTGTGATTGTTTATTGGGATATTTACTTTAACATGCATGGATGATTCCGTTTCATTATAAAAAAATATATCATGTTGCAATCCCACTTCCATGAACCCTGCGGTTCACATTGTTTTCTATCATGTCCGCACTGTGGAACTGTGTTGCATCCTTGAATTTGAATCCATAAGCAGTGCGCTTTGCTACCGTGAGCTGTTGTGTAAAACTGCAAATGCAGTTTGTTTTAGTTATCGTGGGGAAGAGAATTGCAACTACCGTGAGCTACCATGAGTTGTTGTGTAAAAAAATCATGTGTAGTTTTTTTATTAACATTGCAGTGTGCTTGTTGTTCCGGTGCAATTTACTAAAATATTGTTGTAGTGCGCTTGATGTTTCGATGCAATTCACTGAATAAAATGTTGACTGTACATCTGGATTACAAGAAAAAGTTAAAAAAAAGCGCGCAGTTCACTTTCATGTGCTGATGCGTTTGACTTTCCGTGAATCGAACTGCGAAGTTCTGTAAAGAAAATTAAAAAAATGAGTGGAGTGATGTTGCCCGTCGCATGCAGTTCGCTTCGTCGAGTTCGGATCCAAAAAAAACACGTGCGTTTCTGTTTGACGAGAATGCAGTGCGCTTGACTGTCGAATGCGATGCGGTTTCCGGCGCATGCAGTTCACGTCGTCGATTTTGGATCCGCGAAGAACGGAGTTCCGCGATTTACTAAAATCGACATAACTTTTAAACCGTAAGGAATTAGAGGATGTGTTTTACATACAAATGGAGCACCTCGACGATAGCTATCCAATGGTGTATCAATTGCATCAATCGGACGAATGAATCAAACAAATTTAAGCAAAAAACTCTCGCTAACCAAAAGAGGGCAGCAACACCGTTTTTCAAATTACTTCCAAACCGTGTGGAATATGGAAAAGTGTTCAACATATGGATTAATCTAGTACTCCAGGAGAATCCAACGGTGTATCATACGCATCGATCGGACAAGCGGTTAAAAAGTTATACTCTCTACAATATCCAAAAACGAAAAACAGAGTTGCTGCATTTTTTTTGCGGCTAGATTTCTCTCAAATCCGTAGCAAATTAGACAAAGTATTCGACATATGGATGGAGGTCCTGATCGATATCTTTCCAACGATGTATCATTTGCATCATTCCGACGAACGGTTTAAAAGAAATCGCGAAAAAACTGCAGCTGTGAAAGTGGGTCGCCGCACCATTTTCTAAACTCCTCTTAATCCGTGAAGAATCGGGGGAAGTGTTCAACATACGGAAGATGCTCCTTTTCCATATGAATCCAACGGTGTATCACACACTCAATTCCGACCAACGGTTAAAAAGTTATCGCGAAAATGGAGCATGTGGTTCCGTTTTACCCGAACTGCAGTACTCCGAATTCAGCAGTGCGGTTCTCATTTGCTATATGATGCAGTTTGAAATGTTGTCAGAATAGTTATTCTGACATCGATGTCAGAATAGACCGGAAGTATATATATATATTCTCTCGTATTCCCATACCCCACTTCTTGCACGCAAACACCATCTAGAGACATTCGAGTCACGGACAGCGAGAGCTCTTGCACCTTTATGTTCTTATGTTGCTTATTTCAATGCTAATATAGACTCTTGCTTGTTATGACTTGAATTGAATTACATACCTTGATTTCTTTACTTTCAAAGTTCTTATATGGTTGTTAGCATGTCACCATATAAATTATGCTTGTTATCATTTACCTACTCGAGGACGAGTAGGAATTAAGCTTGGGGATGTTGATACGTCCCAAACGTATCTATAATTTCTGCTTGCTCCATGCATGTTTTGTGTGATATTGCTATGTTTTATATACACTTTCATACACTTTTGATCATATTTGTCCTAACCTATTAACTCAGTGCACCCTAGTGTCAGTTCCTGTTTTCTATTATTTTTCTATTTTAGGTTTCCCCCATATTAAAAATGCTCCAAAAAAACGAGGAAAATTCAATAAAAAATCAGCGCATCGGAAGCTTCCGGAAGAACCTAAGCGGGGCCAGAGAGCCACCACCAGGGGCCGAGCCGCCCTGGTTGCGCGCCCTAGGGTGAGGCGGCGCCAGGTGGCCGCCTGGACCCCTGGTGGACACCCTGGCTGCCCCCCTTCGCCTATATATTCTCCGTCACGGGAAACTTCCGAGGATAGAACCTTTTTTCCCGATCTCGCCTCTTTTCCGGCGCCGCCGCGCTTCCAAGATCGGGAGCGCCAGCAGACCTCTTCCCGGCAGCCTGCACCATGGACGCTTACCGGATGATCCGTGGGTAGTCTACATTTAACCATGGGTAAATGATCAGTAGCTATGTGATGTTCTCCTCCCCTATTTGTTCTTCATGGATTAGACCTTGTGAGTTCCCTACATGATCAAGGCACATATATAATTCTTTGTGCTGTTGCTATGCTAAGTTTTCTGTGATCTCATGGATTATGTGACTATGTTCAGATTGTGATTAAGTAATATATTTGGTTCTTATCTTTTATATTTTTTGTTCTTGAGTAATTCTTGCATGTTCTCCATTGTTGTTTATTTCTTTGGCCAACTAGTAGGTAGTGACTCCAAGAGGGAGTGTTATGCTTGACTGTGGGTTCATGCCCACTGATTACTAGCTTGAGTGACAGAAACATGAGTCTAGGGGATGTGTTGTTGCCACAAAGGGAAAAACAATGGTGCTTGTAACCGCGGTTGCAAAGATTGTTTACTTTACGCAAAGTTCTTTTAATGTGGTTATCTGTTGCTTTGGGTTTACACTTTGGGTGGGGCTCGCAACTTAATACTAGCAAGATGTTCTGGATATATATCTCAAGGTGGATGATTAGTAGTAGATGCAGATGGATTTCGGTCTACTTATTTTGTCGTACTGCCATGCTTTTGAGTATCTTCCTTTCTTTGTAGCATAGTTAGCATTGTGGTGCGTTTTTTATCATGTTTGGGAGAGAGACATCACTAGTGAACAACATGGGACCCCGGTCCATATTCTCATCAGTGTTTACACGCTCAATTTAGTTCCTGCTTTTACCTTTGTTGGGAGAAAAGTTACTTGTTGTGTGTGCAGGTCCAGGTAAAGTAAGTAACCTAAGGTTGTGAATGGCGCCATTGTTCACTTTACTACCTACTTATCGATCTTGTGGTCCTACTGGTCGATACTCAACCTTGGTGTCTTCACCAAGGGAAACTTGCCGCAACACTACATCTCACCTTCCACTTGGGGTAACCAATTAAGGGCGAGAAGCCGTTATCATCTCTCGCGTATCAATGGGAATGTTGTGTTTTACCTTTGCCACTAAGCATTTATTATAGTCTGTACTCAGACATATTTCTTCCGCTGATGTATTTTATTATGGCAATTGTATGCCGATTGTATAAGATGTTGCATCCATGTAGCTGCAATGTAGAGATATCATGTTGGAAATCCGGGGCATATGGATTCGTCATATGTCGTGGTGGGACCGATATGTGCTTCGTCCCCGGATCAGGATGGAAACATCTAGATCTGGAACAGTACCGCATATCAGGCCTTACAACTTGGTATCAGAACCTTACCAACCATAGGATCCCTTATCTGGTCGAAGTCGAGTGTAGACAAAAACTATTTTGTAGTTACTAAGATAGTTATCGGAGAGTAGGATTTTTTTACTCCTTACCCTTGCTCATGTCAGGACAAGTGTCGTAAGATAGTTAATAAGATAACTCTCGGTTTATCCCCTTTCAAACTCTAGGATCTCGAGTAAGTGGAGTTTCATAATAGTTACAATGCCTTTCTTGCAGCGTATTGTCTTGATTCCGATCTCAGGTTTGTGAATTCATGTAGGACCTTTAGTTTTCTCCGACTTCGGATAACATCTTGGTCATTCCTTGCCCTCCATACTTTTGCCTATTGTATTCACAATCTTGAGTGGGAATGCTTCACTTGATCGTCATTTCTTGCTATCGTTCTTCCTCTTGATCTCCCGATGGTTTCGTTCTTCGACGTCGCCATCTTTCTGTGGAAAGTTTTCTCGACGGAAGTTCGTCGTCGACATGGAGCAGAGTCCCTTGTTGGTGGCGTTGACGAGCGTCAGCTCTATTTTCTCTCCCCCTCTCCCCTGGATTGTCCATGATCTCAGGACGAGATCCCTTTATTTTGTTTGTTGCTTTATTTTAACAACTCGGGATTTTCACCCAAATTAAAAATATTGTTTGTTGCTTTATTTTGTTGATTGCTAGAATTGTTTGCAGTATTTATTTTGCCAATTTATAAATTGTTGATTATATTTCCCCCCTCCTTCTCGTACCGGCATGCGTAACCGACCCTTCCCACCATGGCACATGACCTTTTGCGACATCGGGTTTCACCCGAGCACCGTCGCGACTTCTGGCACAAGACCAACCATTGCCATCGGAACTAAAAACCCTGTTTATTTAATAAACATATTATTTTATTGGGCGTCGGAAAATGTTCTCGGAACGGTATCGAAGTGAGGTAGGACTGATAGGCTCGCCGCGCTGAGCGCGTGGTTCGAGATTTCTTCCGAATTGGAGGTCGTATGGATTCCCGGCAGTCAGAAATGTGGAGTATTAGACGCGCTAGAGAGAAGCCGATGGCATTTGTGTAAACCTGTAATCCAGGAAAGCCTATAAATAGACCATTACTCTCCCCTATGCCTTCTAGGGTTTCCCCCTAATAAAATTCGCACCCACCCCCTGGAAAATATCCAGATCTGCCCCTTGACCCCCTTCCAGCCGAAACCGTAGATCTGAGTTGCTCTGTAACAGCCCAGTTTTCACAAAAATTAAAAAATTTGTTTTCTGCGTGAATTGTTTGATTGTCTGTATTGTTTGCAGTGTTTGCTTCGCCGAAATAATAATCGGTGAATATTTCTCCCCATATTCTCGTATCGGATGCGTGACCGACCTCTTTCCACCACGGCACACGACCTTGCGACATCGGGATTTCACCCGAGCACCGTCGCTACCGGCACAGGACCAACCATCGCCACCGGAACAAAAACCCCGTTTATTTAATAAACGGATTATTTTATTGGGGCGCCGAAAAATGTTGTCGGAATGTCACTGCAGTGAGGTACGATCAACGGGCTCGACGCGCTGAGCGCGTGGTTCGAGATTTCGTCGGAATCGGAGTCCGTACGGAATCTCGGCGGTCACGAACGCGATCACCAGACACGCGAGAGGGGTACCGAGGGCGTTTGCGTAAACTGGCCAGCCAACCTGCCTATATAATGACCCCCACCTCCCAAACAGCCAATTAGGGTTCCCCCTCTGGAAATTTGCAGCGACCCCCCTCACAAACCTCCAGATCTGCAAAAAAAAACCCCTCCAAACCGAAACCCTAGCTCCCCAGGCCACCAGAGCCGTCGATCTGGCCGATCTGCGGCTCAGATCGTGCCACGTCGTGCTCCCAGCCCCTCCACCTTCCACCTCCAGCCATCCGGGCCACGCGGGCCCGCAGCCGCCGCCGCCAGGCCCGCCGAGGCCCATCTGCTGCCGCCCGGAATCCCGAGCTCCTCCTCCCGTGGAGCCGCGCCGCCGCCCCGGCGACCAAGCGCCCCGCCGCGGTGAGCCCTCTCCTCGTTGCGCCTCCCTTATCCTCTCTCGCACGGCCTCCCTCCTCTCTCTTGTCCAGCAGGGAAGCGGCGCCACGCTGTAGCGCCATGGACGCCGGCGAGCTCCAAGCTCGGCCGCCGCGCTCCTCTGTCCGAAGACCGTCGAGCTCTCCTCCCGCGGGATCCGGTGACCGGCGACCGGATCCGCCGCCTCCGCTGTAGCCTGCGCCTCCTCGACCCGCCTCGCACCGGTGGCCGGCGCCGCCGCGCTGCCACGACGAGCCGGCCGGAGCCGCGGTGCCCCGTGCGGGATCCAGCGCCCGAGCCAATGGCTGGACGCCCAGGTGAGCCAGGCCACCGGGCCGCCTCGGCCTCTCCAGGCCAGTGGGCCGAGCCCACTAAGGGTGAGCCAGGCCGCCCCCCTTTTTTTTATTTAGCCTCTATTATTTTTTTTCCAGCACCCTGTAAAATTTTCAAAGTGTTGGAAAAATCTGCTGCTGATTCGATTCCGCGTTGACGATAGCAAGCGATCCGTAGCCCGGATGACTTCGCGCCCAAAAGACGAATTGTTTAGAATTGTGTGCTCTAGCTTTCATATTTTGTGAGCATTTTCATTTGAGCTCATCTTGATTGTGTAATTGTGTGCTGAACAGGGCATCAGGCCGTTAAACTGCTAGTTTTTCCTGTGAAGTGCTGCTGTTATTATTTTGTTGCAAGTTTGCATGATGATTGTGACTAATCCATGAGGCCTATTGCATTGATTCTTTCTCCTATGTGTTAGGCATCATGTGTACTTCATTTCCATGCTTTAACTTGTCATGTTTGGGTGCTCTAGCTATATTAAATCTTGTTCCAAAGTAGCTATCCTGATGTTATTGTGCTGCTGTTGCTGAAACTGTTATTTTGTTGCAACTTCGGTCGACGAGTGTGTCGCGACCGTTTATCGGAATTGAGTCATTCCAATTGAATTTTGTTAAGAATCATGTCTACTTTCATCCCATGTATTGCTATGTCATGTTGCTGCACTGTTGCATATAGATTTACCCTTCTTTAGACAGCTTGTGCCCGTAACTTGTTTTGCTTATATCTTTTTAACCGTAACTCCGTTTGGGTTGTTCTTTATATGTAACTTGATTAGTTTTTCGGGTACTTTGTGTTTATGATATTGTTTGCTGTTGTTAACCAACCTAAAATATGGTTTAAGACAGAACAGTACCAAATCTTTTAATTGTCGTGCGGCACTTAGTGTTATGCCATGTTTAGGATTGTGCCCCACTTAAATTGTCAAGCGTAGATAGTTTACTTTGTGCTTCACCTCTTGAAATGTTTGTGTGCTATGACATGCTTGCTTGAGTTGCCATGTTAATAACCGTGGATTGATCACCTGTAGCTAAGCAACTTGAACCACCGTAAATGTGCGGTATCGTCGTGTGTGACGAGTACTCCACTTAACCTGTTAGTAACCGCTCTCGACGGTAGGTGCGATGTCTCGTGTTGCCTTGTTGTTGATGCTTGCTCGTGTTGCTTCGTAGTAATAGATGATTTATCGTTGATTGCTTTCCAGTGTTTATCGTCTTGTGTGCTTCCACGGGTACCTCTCGGAGACGATGCGAGCTTGCGATCAACTACACCTTCGGAACCCGACTTATCAACAGGCAAGGACTATACATTACTTATGATCCATTCTATTTCAACCAGCGGGTTGCATGCTAGTCTAGGATAGGTTTGATGTTTGATCCTACCACATGTTTACAACCTCTTTCAAACCGATACAGCCATGTCCCTTCCCAGCAAACCTTGTACTGCTATATTACTATTGCTCGTTGCTCAGCCCCTGCTTAGTATGCATGCTTAGGATGCTACGATGTTACCCTGTTACTCCTGGGTTTGGGATATCACATTATTATATTGTTGTTGATGATATGATTATTATAATGTTGACTATATAAGACTGAGTTTTGGGTATTGGTTAGGATGTTACGATGTTACCCTGTTACGCCCCGACGCTTTGTTCCATTCGAGTCACCTAGGATCCGAGTTTTGGGTATTGGTTTTAAGACTGAGCGTGCCTAATCGCGTGTGGGATTTTATGGGGTCCCCTCTTCTTACCTACCTAGCTTCAACCATTTCTAGGGGTGGCCCAAGCTGATTTACCATTTGAAACCGTGTGTGTGCTGGTCAGCTGCCAGTAGTTTTCAAACAACTCGGTCCAGCGGAGACTTAGTTCCTCTGTTGGTCCACACTTGGTGATCTAGGGAAGTCTCCTGTTATATAGGCGAGACTAAACCCGACCTTGGCCATATGGAAGAGTCCGATCCGAGAGCGTGGCCAGCTTTTGGATTGGGTGTCGACTCCCCGGGGGCCACCCGGATTTGTGCGTTGTTAGTTAGAGGGACCTGTCGTTTCGGATCTCTTGGAACTAAATCATAAAATGGTTGCCTATACTGGGTAGCAACTGAGAGAGATGGGCGAGCATGCGACGCCTCGTAATGGGCAGTTGGTACACCCCTGCAGGGTTAAATCTTTTCCAGAAGCCGTGTCCACGGTTATGGACGACTTGAGACCTACTCCTTGTTCATAGACAACAACAACAACTGAGATAATCTTAATATAACTTGATCAATGTGTGTGTGCCTTGACTGCTTCTTCTTCGCCGGGATGCGAAGAGGAGGACAAGGATAGGATAGGTGTTATGTTTGCGTAGTAGGTGGATAGCAAGACTTGTTGGAGGCGATTCCTCATCGAATGCTTGGCTTCTTATCTTACTCTCTAGATCGTTAGCCACTTCATAATTGCTAGTGCGGCAGCAACCTCACCACTTACCCCTTCCTTACCGTAAACTACTAGTTTTCCTAGAATGACGAGTGATGAAGTCCTTGCTGGGTCAGATGACCACTACAGTTGGATGCTGAGTACCTCTGTACTCATGATACTACCCCCAAACTCTTTTCAGGGTTCTTGATCGACAACAGGTATGGTGACCGACGTTTCACGTGGAGACTCGACGACGACTAGTTAGGCGGATCCCGGCGGAGGGCCTGGACCCGTGCGGTTATGGGATCGATGTTTTCTCTTTGCCAGTAGGCATTTGACTGTAGTCTGTACTCAAACATGTATCTTTCGCTGTTGTATTGTATTTGAGGCAGTTGTATGCCGATTGTATGAGATGTTGTATCCTTGTATCTGTAATGTTGTGATATCACGTTGGAAATCCGGGGCATATGGCTTTGTCATATGTCGCGGTGGGACCGATATTTGCTTCGTCCCCGGATCTGGGTGGAAACACCTAGATCTGGAACAGTACCGCATATCGGGCCTTACATGCTCTCAGCCCTCGGATATGGAAACGATCGCACCAGATTGTGCCATGTCGTGCCTAACCCCTCCTCCCTAGCCTCGAGCCCCACAGGCCCGAGATCCGCCGCCGCGGTCCGCCCGGACCTGATCTGGGCCGAGCCGCCGCCGCTCCCGCACGTCGTCCCGTGGAGGTCAGGGCGCCACCGCCACCTCGCACGCCGGTGAGCTCACCTCCGCGCCGCTTCCCGGTGAGCACCCTCGCTGCGGCTCTCCTGCGTCTCGCCCTCACCGCCCTCTCGTCTCCTCTCACAAAGGAGCCCGCAGCCAGAGCACCGCTCGCCACCATGGGAGCTCGGCCTCGAGCTCGTGCCGACGAGGAGGTCACCCGAGCCGCACCGGTCGTCTTCGCGGCCTCCTCACCACGCCCTCCACCGCTTATACGTCCAAAACGTATCTATAATTTCTGCTTGCGCCATGCCTCTTTTGTGTGATATTGCTATGATATTGATGAACTTCCATACACTTTTGAACATACTTGGACTAACCTATTAACTCAGTGCACCCCAGTGCCAGTTCCTTTTTTCTGCTGTTTTTCTATTTCAGGTTTCCCCCTTATTAAAAGTACCAGAAAAATTCCGGGAAAAATATAGGAAAAATCAGCGCACCAGAAGCTTCGCGAAGAGCCCAGGAGGGGCCAGAGGGGACCCAGGGGGGCCCAGGTGGCCAGAGGGCGCGGCCAGGCCCCTGGCTGCGCCAGGGGGGCGCCTGGAGCACCTGGCCCACCTCTGGCTGCCCCCTTTCGCCTATTTATTCCCCGTGACGAGAAACCCTCGGGGACAGAACCCTTTTTCGCGATCTCTCCTCTGTTCCGCCGCCGCCACGCTTCCAAGATCGGGAGCACCAGAAGACCTCTTCCCGGCACCCTATCGGAGGGAGGAATCACCTACGGGAGCTTCTCCACCACCATGGATGCTTCCCGGATGAACCGTGAGTAGTCCACCTTGGACCATGGGTCCATGATCAGTAGCTATGTGATGTTCTCCTCCCCTCTTTGTTCTTCATGGATTAGACCTCGTGAGCTGCCCTACATGATCGAGGCACATATGTCATATTTCTGCTGTTGCTATGTTGAGTTTGGTGGAATCCGATGGATTATGAGATTATGTTCAGATTGTGATTGAGTTATATATTTGATTCTCTTCTTTTATATATATGTTTCTTGAGTAACTCTTGCATGTTCTCCGTTGTTGTTTATTCCTTTGGCCAAGTAGTAGGTAGTGACTCCAAGAGGGAGTGTTATGCATGATTGTGGGTTAATGCCCCCCGATGACTAGCTTGAGTGACAGAAACATGAGTCTAGGGGATGTGATGTTGCCACAAGCGGGAAAACAACGGTGCTTGTACTTGCGGGTGCAAGGATTGTTTACTTTAGGCAAAGTTCTTTAATGCAGTTGTCCATTGATTTGAGTTTAAACTTTGGGTGGGATTCGCAACTTAATACGAGCGAGATGTTCTGGATAGATATCTCAAGGTGGATGATTAGTGGGTAGATGCAGATGGATTTCTGTCTACTTGTCTTGGCGTACCGCCCGTTCTTTTGAGCCTCTTCCTTTCTGTTTTGCATAATTAGCATTGGTTTGCGCACATAATCCTGTCAATTGCCCAGCTGTAACTTGTTTACCTTGCATGGCTATTTTATCGTCTTTTGGGAGAGAGACATCACTAGTGAACATCATGAGATCTCGGTCCATAGTTCCACCACTGTTTACACTATCAATTTACTTTCAGTATTTACTTTTCAGTTGCTATCACTATCTATCATTATTATCCCGTGTGTTTTATCCTTTGTAAACAACAAGGCTAGAGGAATTGACAACTCCTCTGTACTCGTTGGGAGCAAAGCTATCTGTTGTGTGTGCAGGTCTAGGCAAAGAAAGTTATTATCATAAAATGGCGCCGCACTTGCTGAACCACCTACTTGTCGACCTTGGAGTCCTACTGGAGACAATCTAAACCATAGTTCTTCGCTAAGGGAAATTTCCCGCTATCTACATCTCACCTTCCACTAGGGGTAACCAACGGGGGCGAGAAGTTATCTCGTGTATCAACCGCCTCCAACCATGCCACACCTCCCTGCACCGCCTCGGGCTGCCCAGCGCCGCCACGCTGCTCGCCGGACCGCTCCGCCCGCTGCCGACGTTGGTTTCCAGCACGGGATCGAGAGGATCCCGACCCAACAGCCGCCGCCGTGACGTGGGCCGGCCTCGTCCCCAGCGTGGCCCGACAGCCTTCCCAGCCTGCATGGCCCAGCCAACTCAACTGCGGCCCATGCACCCCCGGCCCAGAGCTGTCTTCCACCACGAGCGCTACTGCCGCCTATCCCTCACCCCCGCATGAGGTGGGCCTTGGCCCAATGGTGAGCGCCCCTTTTTTATCCTTTTTTGTTCTTGAAGTTGGGCCAGCCCGTGTGCGGTTTCACACCCCGTCCGTTGTTTATCTATTTTACGCTCACTCTATTTAGGCCCGTTTGCAGTAGCTTTCATCCCGGTATACGTTTAAATAATTTCTAGATTATTAATATGGCAGAATAATGCTTTATTTTGGTGATGCTTCTAACTTTTACCTCGTTGCTCGGATTGTGATAGGTCCAACATGAAACTTGCTTAGTTTTTCGCGTAGATTAATAAAATGTTTCTCTTTGCCATGTTTGAACTTGTCTACATGTAGTTTCACTTCTATTTACACCGCATGCCACCGTAAATGTAATAGGCCATAACTTTTTAACCATTGCTCAGATAAAAATATTGTTTATATGTAACTCGACTAGAATTTCATGTACTTTGTGTTTATGCTATTGTTTGCCGTTGTTAACCAACCTAAAATATAGTTTAGGGAAGAACAGTACCAAATGCTTAACTGTCGTGGGGCCCTTAGCGGTATGCCATGTTTAGGATTTTGCATCACCTCAATTTACTAGCATAGATAGTTCACTTTATGCTTCACCTCTTACCATGTTTGTGTGACATGCCATGCTTGTGTGAGGTGCCATGTTAAAAACATTTGCTCATGGTGTGTAGCTAAACAACTTGAACCATTGTAAACGTGCGGTATCGTCGCGTGTGACTGATACCACACTTAACCTATTAGTAACCGCTCTCGACGATAGATGCGATATCGTATAGCGTTGTCTCATGTTGCGTTCCTATTCTTGCTTGATGGTGATTGCTCTATAGTAATAGATGCTTGCTCGTCGATTGTCTTTCTAGTGTTTCCTTCTTGTGTAACATCCCAATTTTTCTAAATTCGGATGTTAATAGATCATCATATGCATGTAATGCTGGAGTTTTGCATTATTTGGATTTTATGAATATTTTAAACATTTTTCAACTTAACGCAATTTATTGGAGAGGATATAATATGACTTATCCCCATTTTTGAAATGTTTGAAAATAGTTTAAAATATTTTCTGGAGACCTTTTAAATTTTCTTTGGGGTTATAAATAGTTTCTAAAAATATTTTGGGAATTCATTTAAGCTCCGGGAAATTTTAAAATCCTTTTTGAAGTTTTTCGGTATTTTAAATTGCCGGAAAAATATTTAAAAGTATTTAAAAATAAGTTGCAAAAGTTTTTATTTTTATTGAATATTTATTTTTAGAAACTATTTATAACCCCAAAGCAAATTTGAATATTTTTATTGAATATTTTGGTAAATTTTTGGTGAAAACGGAAATTAAAAATAATTATCCGTTAATTTTATAAAATTGTTTTGGGCCAAATGGGCCCTGTTCTGTTTTTTTATTTTATTTTACGCCCAGCCGACTACGAATCATATTAAAAAAAAACTTACCGGGCGCGGGTCCATAATTACCCGCGGACTCGCGGGCACTAGGGTTTCCGCCCGAAACCCGACGCCGCCCGAACCGCTACGCCGCCACCGCCGACTCGCCGCCGCTCCGGTCGGCCGCCGCCGAGGTGAGCCGCCGCCGTCGCCCCGTCCTCCCCACACCCCCCTCGTTGCGCCGCGCCGCCGATGCGGGCTGGCCACGCCGTGTCGCACCGCCGCCCCGCCTGTTCGCCGGAGCCGGGCCGAGCCACCCCGTGGCCGTTGGATCTAGGTCCAACGGTTCGTATTAAGATCGGATAGGTTTTTTTTAGGGTTAGGGTTTTAGTCTGGTTAACCACGGTTTTATTAAACATCGAACATTCTTCGGAATGTTCGCCGGAGTGGACTCGTTCGCTCCGTAGCCGAGGACCTGTTCGCGGCAGAGAAGTTATTTTATTTGCGATTAGGCCCTTTTTCACAGATTTCACCCTAGAACCGTTTTAGATATATCTTTTAAACCGTAGCTCCGTTTTAGTTAATTCTTTTTGCGTTGTGACCGTTACAAAAAATCTTATCCAGTAGACCCAAGTTTTCAAAAGTTTTCGGTTTTCAAATTTAAATTTGTACAGATTTAAATTCAAACTTCCGGTGACCGTATCTTTTATACGGTGTATCCGTTTTCGCCGATTCCAGTTGCGTTGGGATCGTGGTGGCTTGTAGTTATCGTTTAGCTACTGTTTAGTTGGTTTTCTTGCTGTTCATTTGGTTCTTTTATTGTTGCATTGTTTATGTGTTATATGGTGTATTGAATGCTATATTGTTTGATCGTGTAGACTGTCCGTAGTGCAACGCTTCGTTCTGTGAAGAGTGTGATCGTCAGGAACAGGATCAAGGCAAGTTTCACTTTGACCATTTCATAACCTATATTTTTACTTATGCATGTAGAAAATATCACCCTATGCATGTGTAGGAAGTTTTATATTTATATTTGATGCAAACCTGGTAGGGTAGCCACATGATCTTATCTTGTTTGCTTAGACAACCTAGCACGTGCTTACTATATATTTTCTATGCTTGTAGACGTGGATTGGTTTGAGATTACATTGAGCTATGTGAGGATTTAATGACTTCACTACCAAACTTAAAATTAGAATACACCACTTGACGGGCAGGGAGTACTTCCTGGGGGCTCGTGCCTTATCTAAGGCGAGAACAGGTTTTACCCCTAATGGTTGGTTTTGGTGGTCGACATGACGTCATGTTGTCTACCCTCTGAACGTAAGTGGGCGCCGTCCAGGATCGAAAAGATCAGACATACTTGGTGACTAGGAGCTTCCATGTACAGCCGTTGGCCATATGGGCTCTCGCTTAGTTGAGTATGATGTAGGAAGCCTCTCCCGTGCAAAGCTAGCAGATGTAGATGTGATAGGTGGTACCGGCTTGCCGTTGGGTGTAGGTGACCTCTTCTAAAAGACTTCATCTCAATCTTCGGGTTGAGTCCAGCGGGGAAAGTGTACCAACCTCTGCAGAGTAAAAACTAATCATGATTAGCCGTGTCCCCAGTTATGGACATCCTTGAGCTACTAGACATTACTGTTACTGGAGGATCTTGACATATGAATCACCACAATAACTTGAGTGGGCAAGATTTAATAAAGGGTGTGGACTGGAACTGGTGTGCCCAGTTCGATCTTAAGTAGTAAGTTAAACTAAAATTTTAACTAGGTAGATTGGGAAAAATTAGCTTTCTGCAAAACAAAACCATAAGCCTTTCCTTTGACTTATCCTTGCATGTAGAGATAGGTCTGTTATATCCTTTTCCGAGTGACTTGCCGTACAAATCAGATGTACTGACCCGTTGTTGGGCTATAACCTTCGGTGTTGAAGGTTTTTCAGACGACCAGTAAGGTGTGTTTAGGGTTGCGGGTCTTCACTCAGCATGTTCGCTTGTGGATGTTGATGGGACTCCTCGTTATTTGCTTTTTCTTCCGCTATATTTATGTTGAATAAGCTAGCCTTGAGCTATGCAACTTGTTATTTATATTATTCTGGATCATACGTTGCAATAATGATGCACTTGTACTTTGATATAAATCTATGATACTGTGTGAATTGGGTCGTTACAGATGGTATCAGAGGAGTGTGTTGACTGTAGGACGTGACCCTAGAAAATGGATTAGAAAAGCCATAGGAATGAAAATATTACTTTACATCACTCTGTCTTGTACTTACTTACCTTTTCTATCTCGTATTCATACATGTTCTAATCTTGCCTTTCCTCTCTTTGATTATAGATGACCACTTTTTCATACCGCTCTATGGCGTTTGGACCTGAGCTCAGGGGGATTTTCCATCACCTGAACATTTACGCGCCAGTCTTTCAGCCGGACATAGTGGAGATAAGGGGAGCTGATGAATACTAGCAAGTGGAAGCATTTCTTCTAGGAAGCATGACGGAAGAAAGGGTGATCATGGAGTGATTCGAGGTGCATGCCCCGGAGAAGGAGAAGTGTTTGCGCATAGCCGCTCACATGGCTCTTGGACGCATCATCAAGCGGTATGCCGGCCGGCTAAAGGGTACGGTGTACGAGGAGATGACAAAGATCCTTCCATCGGGGAACATATGGACAAAGAAGTTTAAGTATGTGCCTGGGACCATTTGGCCAGGTACAACTGCCTACTTTATCCAGAGCCTGGAGAAGCACATCCTCAACCTGGATAAGAGCACTCAGTCAGACCTCTACACCATCACTGAGTTGCAGCAGAAGAACACCAAGCTCAAGAGGGACACCAACAAGCTGAAGAACGAGAGGATGGTGATGCAAGCGGAGATCAAGTGGCTGAAGGAGAAGCTGAAGGCCAATGGTGTTGAAGAAAAGGAAGAAGATCCAGAACTGGAGACTTCGGCAGAAGAAGATGAACCGAGTCCAAAGAGGCGCAACAGCATTAGCGGGCACGAATACCGTATGCTGTTTAGCAAAGACAGCGTTCGGAATTACTTCACCGGCAATTAGTTTACTATCTTTACTGTGTTAGCGTATTTGACCATGTCGACTTATTCGGTATGGAAATACTAGGTTGCTTGATATACTCTTATATTCGTGGTTGTGTTGAGGATCTTATATCAGTTATGCAATATATTTTGAGACTATATGGTGTGATTGTATTTTCTTATTGGTATGAGTGCTTTTGCTTGATGATATTGATGATTGATGATTGGTGGTAATTGTATGATGATTGTGTGGCATGATATGATGTATATGTATATGTTGTCTTGATCATAATAAGCATATGGGGTAGGATATATTTCCCTAGCTACTTTCTATCTATAAATTACCTATTCTTGCCCAACAGATGTCGCCGAGACGTGATCCCACGGGAAATGGGAACAACAAAAATGAAGTGCCAGCTTACATGCAGCAGTTACTTCAAGGACAAGCCCAGTTGATCCAGTTGCTCACTCAGAAGATGGGCAACAACAACAACAATGCGCCACCACCACCACCACCACCACCACCTGTGGAAACGCTTGCGAGTTTCCTGAGGCTGAATCCTCAGAGGTTCTCTAGCACTCCTGAACCCATAGTGGCGGACGACTGGCTTCATTCAGTGAGCCGGAACATGGAGATAGTTGGCTGTACTGAGGCAGAGAGAGTGAGGTTTGCCTCACATTTGCTGGAGGGTCCTGCCGCTGCATGGTGGGACAACTACTTGGTGACTTATCCCATCGACACCATCACTTGGGCGCAGTTTCAGGCTGCGTTTCGCGCCGCACATGTCTCTGCAGGCGCTATGGCTTTGAAGAAGAAGGAGTTCCGCAGCTTGCGCCAAGGAGGTCACATTGTAGCGGAGTATGTAGAGGAATTCAACAAGCTTGTCCGCTATGCTCCAAATGATGTCAACACGGATGCAACTAGGAAAGAGAAGTTCTTGGAGGGTCTCAACGATGAGCTGGGAGTTCAGTTGACGGTGGCTACTTTCAACAATTGCCAAGGACTCATTGAAAAGGCCATTGTGCTGGAAGGGAAACATCAGGCTATGGAGTACCGCAAGAGGAAGTACAACAACAATAACAACAAGTACAACTCAGGGCCATAGCAGAAGCAGCACACTTCCTATAATGGGAATGGAGGACATAACCATCATGGTGGGAATGGACATCACTATCATGGTGGAAGTGGACATAACCATCATGGTGGAAATGGACATAATCATCATGGAGGAAATGGACACAATCATAATGGAGGGAATGGCCACAACCATAATGGCCACAATCATCACAATGGGCACAAGAATGGAAATGGCAATGGCAATGGGAAAGGAAATGGAAATGGAGGGAACTACAACCAGAACCGTCAAGTGGTGAATGCTCAGAAGGACCTTAGTCAAGTTCAGTGTTTCAAGTGCAGGAAGATGGGACACTACTCCAACATGTGCCCGGAGAACAAGGACAACAATGGTAATTCTGGAGTCAGCAAGCCCAATCCCTTCAACAAGGGGAACGTGAACCATGTCAGCGTGGAGGAGATTTATGATGAGCCTGATGCTGTGATTGGTAAGTTCCTTATCAATTCAGTACCTGCACTTGTTCTTTTTTATTCTGGTGCATCGCATTCATTCATATCGAGGGTATTTGTGGATAAGCATGAGTTACCTACCGTAGTTCTTAAGTCATCTATGCTCATAAGTTCACCCGGAGCGGAGATGTCAGCTAGTTTGGAATGCTATCAGATAAGCCTAGCCATAGGGAAGCATGATTTTCTTACAGATTTGATTATATTGAAGTCACAAGGTTTGGATGTTATTTTTGGCATGGATTGGCTAGCCAAGTACCAAGGTGTTATTGATTGTGCCAGTCGGTCCATCACTCTCCGTACACCGACTGGGCAGAAGATCAGATATGTATCCAAGTATAAGCATCAGCACGCTCAGGTGAATTCTCTTAAGGGGGGTAGCCTGGATGATGTGCGTCTTGTGAGGTATTATCCAGATGTGTTTCCAGAGGAGTTTCCAGGCATGCCACCGGATAGGGAGATTGAGTTCCTTATTGATTTAATACCAGGCACTGGGCCTATTGCTAAGAGACCGTATAGGATGCCCGCTAATGAACTTTGAGAGTTGATGGAGCAAATTAGAGAGTTGCAGGCAAAGGGATTCATTCGCCCAAGCTCATCACCTTGGGGATCTCTAGTGTTGTTTGTTGAGAAGAAAGATGGAACCCAAAGGATGTGTGTTGATTACCGTTCTCTGAATGATGTTACTATCAAGAACAAGTATCCCCTACCTGTGATTAATGATCTATTTGACAAGTTGGAGGGAGCTTGTGTGTTTTCTAAGATTGACCTTCGTTCTGGTTATCAGCAAGTGAAGATTCGGGAGAAGGATATTCCGAAGACTGCTTTTACTACAAGGTATGGATTGTATGAGTATACCGTTATGTCATTTGGATTGACTAATGCTCCTGCATACTTCATGAATATGATGAATAAGGTGTTTATGGAGTTCTTGGATAAATTCGTTGTGGTGTTCATTGATGATATATTGGTGTATTCCAAGAATGAGCAAGAGCATGAGGCACATCTGCGTTTGGTATTCGAGAAGCTCAGGGAGCACAAATTGTACGCCAAGTTTAGCAAGTGTGAGTTTTGGCTGAAGGAGGTAGGATTCCTTGGACATGTTGTGTCAGGAGAAGGAGTAGCTATAGACCCATCCAAGGTTTCCACAGTTACAGAATGGGAGACACCCACGACAGTTGGAGAAATTCGCAGTTTCTTGGGGCTTGCAGGATATTATAGGAGGTTCATTGAGAATTTCTCCAAGATTGAAAAACCAATGACTCAGTCGTTAAAGAAAGAGAATAAGTTTGATTGGAGCGAGGAATGTGAAACCAGCTTTCAGGAGTTGAAGAAACGGTTAGTAACTGCACCTGTTTTATGTTTGCCCGATATACATCAGGATTTCCATGTATATTGTGATGCATCTCGTCGAGGACTTGGTTGTGTTTTGATCCAAGGGGTAGGGTTGTTGCTTATGCTTCACGTCATCTTAAGAACCATGAGCAGAACTATCCTACACATGATTTGGAGCTAGCTGCAGTTGTTCATGCATTGAAAACATGGAAACAATATCTTGTTGGTAATCATTGTGATGTATTTACTGATCATAAGAGTTTGAAGTATATCTTTACTCAGAAGGAGTTGAATCTCAGGCAGAGTAGATGGCTGGAGCTTATTGAGGATTATGATTTGAATGTGCGGTATCATCCTGGTAAAGCGAATGTTGTTGCTGATGCATTGAGCCGTAAGAGTCATATCAATGTTGCTAATGTTGTGGATATGCCACATGAGTTATGTGAGCAGTTCAAGAATCTTAGGTTGGAGATAGTTCCTAAGGGTTATGTGGCAACATTGGAAGTGAAGCCAAATCTGTTGGAAAGAATCAGAGAGGCTCAGAAGGGCGATGCAGAGATTGATGAAATAAAGGAGAAGATGATCGAAGGGAAAGCAGAAGGTTTCCGTGAGGATAAGCATGGAGCTATTTGGTTTGAGAAGCGCATTTGTGTACCGCAAGATGCAGAGATCAGGAAGTTGATTCTTCAGGAAGCACATGATTCACCTTATTCCATCCATCCCGCGAATACCAAGATGTATTTGGATTTGAGGGAGAGATTTTGGTGGACCAGTCTGAAGCGAGAGATAGGTTAGTATATTGCATTGTGTGATGTTTGCCAGAGAGCCAAAGCTGATCATCAGAAGCCAGCAGGATTGTTGCAGCCTTTGCCTATACCCGATTGGAAGTGGGATCAGATATGTATGGACTTTATTACTGGTTTACCCAGGACTCGGTCAGGATATGATTCTATTTGGGTGATTGTTGATCGTTTGACAAAGGTTGCTCACTTCATTCCAGTAAAGACAACTTATACAAGTGCTAAGATAGCCAAGATTTATATGACCAGGATCGTTTCTCTGCATGGAGTTCCAAGCAAGGTAGTGTCTGATAGAGGTACTCAGTTTACATCCAAGTTTTGGCGTCAGTTGCATGAGACCTTGGGCACCAAGCTGGAGTTCAGTACAACTTTTCATCCACAGACAGATGGGCAGACAGAAAGAGTGAATCAAATTCTGGAGGATATGTTGAGAGCTTGTGCATTAGACTATGGGTCTAGTTGGGATGATAATCTACCATACGCGGAGTTCTCATACAACAACAGTTATCAGGCTAGTCTGCAGATGGCACCATTTGAGTTACTGTATGGCAGGAAGTGCAGAACACCGTTGATGTGGGATGAGGTAGGAGAACGTCAGTTGTTTGGAACGGACCTGATCAGAGATGCCGAGGAGAAAGTCAAGTTGATCCGTGATAGACTGAAGATAGCACAGTCCAGGCAGAAGAGCTATGCAGATGCGAAGCGCAAGGACGTAACCTATGAGGTTGGAGACCGTGCATATCTCAGAGTTTCACCAATTCGTGGAATCAAGAGGTTTGGAATCAAGGGCAAGTTAACACCACGTTTTGTGGGGCCTTACAAGATCTTGGAGCGCAGAGGAGAGGTAGCTTATGAGTTGGAGTTGCCAGAAGCCTTGTCAGGAGTTCATGATGTGTTTCACGTATCCCAGCTGAAAAAGTGTCATGCAGAGATGGCGGATATTCCTTTGAGAGATACAGTGCCACTTGAGGCAATCCAGTTGGAGAGTGACCTGACTTATGAGGAGAAACCTGTGAAGATTCTGGAGACTGCAGAAAGAGTTACCCGCACCAAGACAATCAAGCTATGCAAAGTTCACTGGGATCATCATACTGAGGAAGAAGCCACTTGGGAGCGAGAAGAACATTTGAAGCAAGATCATCCACACCTCTTTGCTAGCCAGCCCGAATCTCGAGGACGAGATTCATCTTAAGGGGGGTAGGTTTGTAACTTCCCAATTTTTCTAAATTCGGATGTTAATAGATAATCATATGCATGTCATGCTGGAGTTTTGCATTATTTGGATTTTATGAATATTTTTTACATTTTTTAACTTAAGGCAATTTATTGGATAGGATATAATATGACTTATCCCCATTTTTGAAATGTTGGAAAATAGTTTCAAATATTTTTTGGAGACCTTTTAAATTTACTTGGAGGTTATAAATAATTTCTAAAAATATTTTGGGAATTTATTTATGCACCGGGAAATTTTAAAATCCTTTTTGAAGTTTTTCGGTATTTTTAAATTGCCGGAAAAGTATTTAAAAATAAGTTGCAAACGTTTTTATTTTATTGAATATTTCGGTAATGCCAAAAATTCAATTTTAATATTTTAAAAGTTTTGGTGAAAACGGAAATTAAAAATAATTATCCGTTAATTTTATAAAATTGTTTTGGGCCTAAAGGGCCCTGTTCTGTTTTTTTTATGCCCAGCCGATTTTGAAACGGATTTAAAAAAAAACTTACCCGCGGAACCGCTGGCAATAGGATTTCCGCCCGAAACCCGCCGCCGCCCGAACCGCTCCGCCGCCGCTGGGCCGCCGCCGCCGACTCGTCGCCGCTCCGGTCTCCGCCGCCGAGGTGAGCCGCCGCCGCCGCCCCGTCCGCCCTGCGCCCCCCTCGTCGCGCCGCGCCGCGCCGCGCTGCCCGTCGGCCGCCGCCGGTTCGCCGGAGCCGGGCCGGGCCACCCCGTGGCCGTTGGATCTAGATCCAACGGTCCGTATTTAGATCGGATCGATTTTTTTAGGGTTAGGGTTTTAATCCAGTTAACCGCGATTTTATTAAACAGCGAACGTTCGCTGCACCGTTCACCGGAGTGGACGCCGTTCGCTCCGTAGCCGAGGACCTTTCGCGGCAGAGAAGTTATTTTATTTGCGATTAGGCCCTTTTTCCCAGATTTCACCCTAGAACCGTTTTAGCTATATCTTTTAAACCGTGGCTCCGTTTTAGTTAATTCTTTTTGCGTTGCGACCGTTACAAAAAATCCTATCATATAGAACCGAGTTTTCAAAAGTTTTCAGTTTTCAAATTTAAATTTGTATAGATTTAAATTCAAACTTCCGGTGACCGTATCTTTTATACGGTGAATCCATTTTCGCTGATTCCAGTTGTGTTGGGATCGTGGTGGCTTGTAGTTATCGTTTAGCTTCTATTTAGTTGGTTTTCTTCCTGTTCATTTGGTTCTTTTACTGTTGCATTGTTTATGTGTTATATGGTGTATTGAATGCTATATTGTTTGATCGTGTAGACTGTCCGGAGTGCAACGCTTCGTTCTGTGAAGAGTGTGATCGTCAGGAACAGGATCAAGGCAAGTTGCACTTTGACCATTTCATAACCTATATTTTTACTTATGTATGTAGCAAATATCACCCTATGCATGTGTAGGAAGTTTTATATTTATATTTGCTGCAAACCTGGTAGGGTAGCCACATGATCTTATGCTGTTTGCTTAGACAACCTACCACGTGCTTGCTATATATTTGCTATGCTTGTAGACATGGATTGGTTTGAGATTACATTGAGCTATGTGAGGATTTAATGACCTGACTAGCAAGCTTTTAATTAGAATACACCTCTAGACGGGCAGGGAGTACTTCCTGGGGGCTCGTGCCTTATCTAAGGCGAGACCAGGTTGTACCCCTAATTGTTGGTTTTGGTGGTCGACAGTACGTCATGGTGTCTACCCTCTGAACGCAAGTGGGCGCCATCCAGGATCAAAAAGATCAGACATACTTGGTGACTAGGAGCTTCCATGTACAGCCGTTGGCCATATGGGCTCTGGCTTAGTTGAGGACGATGTAGGAAGCCTCTCCCGTGCAAAGCTAGCAGAAGTTGATGTGATAGGTGGTACCGGCTTGCCGTTGGGTGTAGGTGACCTCTTCTGAAAGACTTCTTCTTAATCTTTGGGTTGATTCCAGCGGGGAAAGTGTACTAACCTCTACAGAGTAAAAACTAATCATGATTAGCCGTGTCCCCAGTTATGGACATCCTTGAGCTACTAGACATTACTTTTACTGGAGGATCTTGACATATGAATCACCATAATAACTTGAGTGGGCAAGATTTAATAATGGGTGTGGATTGGAACTGGTGTGCCCAGTTCGATCTTAAGTAGTAAGTTAAACTAAAATTTTCACTAGGTAGATTGGGAAAAATCAGCTTTCTGCAAAACAAAACCATAAGCCTTTCCTTTGACTTATCCTTGCATGTAGGGATAGGTCTGCTATATCCTTTTCCGTGTGACTTGCCGTACAAATCAGATGTACGGACCCGTTGTCGAGCTGTAACCTTCGGTGTTGCAGGTTTTTCAGACGACCAGTAAGGTGTGTTTAGGGTTGCGGGTCTTCACTCAGCATGTTCTCTTGTGGATGTTGATGGGACTCCTCGTTATTTGCTTTTGCTTCCGCTATATTTTTATGTTGAATAAGCTAGCCTTGAGCTATGCAACTTGTTATTTATATTATTCTGGATCATACGTTCTAATAATGATGCACTTGTACTTTGATATACATCTATGATACTGTGTGTGCCAGCGAGTTCGATCCAGGGACTGGCACTTGATCACAGAGACTTCAATTCTATGTGAATTGGGTCGTTACATCTTGTGTGCTCCCGCGGTTACCCTCGGAGACGTCGCGAGCTTGCCTTCCACTACACCTTCGTCGTCGTCTTCTCAACAGGTAAGGGGGAGCATATATTATGCTTATTACTTTCAGCTCACTTGTGTCTAGGTATAGGATAGAACGATTGCTTGATCCTATCACCTTACATTTAAGCCTCCGTATTAAAACCCAAACAACCTTGTTCCTCCACATCCGAGCAAACCTTTGTTTGGCCATGTTCCTTGCTTACTTAAGCACTTCTTAGTATGCATGCTTAGGATGCTATCAAATGTTCCCCTGTTACTACTTGGATTGGGCTATGATTATTGTGGATGCATGTGAGAATTTACCGGCAATCCAACCCAGGCATACGGTAGAGACCAGATCGAGAGTGCGGCCGGCTCCTGAACCGGATGTCGACTCACCGGGGGCCACCCGGATTTGTTCGTTGTTAGCTAGAGGGACCTGTCGTTTGGGATCTCTCGGAAATAAATCATAAAATGGTTTCCTGTGATGGGTAGAAACTGAGAGAGATGGGCGTGCGTGCGGAGCCTTGTAATGGGCAGTTGGTACACCCCTGCAGGGTTAAATCTTTTCGAGAAGCCATGTCCACGGTCATGGACGACTTGGGACCTACATCTTGTTCATAGATAACATCAATTGAATCATGATTAACACTTGATTACCGTGTGTGTGCCTTGACTGCTTCTTCTTCATCGGGTGATGACGGGGAGGACAATGATAGGAAAGGTGTTATGCTTGCGTAAGTAGCTGATAGCAGACTTGTTGGAGGTGATTCCTCATCGAATGCTTGGCTTCTCATCTTACTCTGAATAGAACGTTAGTCACTCATATATTGCTAGTGCGGCTACAACCTCACCACTACCCCCATCTTACCGTGAGAAGTTAGTTACAAGACTTGTTGATATAGCTCACCCCTTTCTTCTCTCTTTTACGCACGTTATGGAAATGATCTTGGAATACAGAGGAGCTCGACGACTCTTCTTCTCGACGCCTTCTCAAAGACTCAACGAGGACTAGTTAGGTGGATCCCCACGGAGAGCCTGGACTCGTGTGGACGTGGGTGATACGTCCCCAAACGTATCTATAATTTCTGCTTGCTCCATGCATGTTTTGTGTGATATTGCTATGTTTTATATACACTTGCATACACTTTTGATCATATTTGGACTAACCTATTAACTCAGTGCACCCCAGTTTCAGTTCCTATTTTCTGCTGTTTTTCTATTTCTGGTTTCCCCCATATTAAAAATGCTCCAAAAATTCCGGGAAAATACAATAAAAAATCAGCGCATCGGAATATTAATGAGAAGTTTATCGGTTTTCTTCCCTGCAATTGGTATTCCTTCCACGCAATCAACCTTGTATGTTGATCTTATATATCAGGTATGGCTTTGAAAACTTTATTTAATCTTTGCGAACATAGCAATCGTCATACCAACAAGCATGAGTTTTTTTACCAAGTTCTATTCAAAACCTTTATGTTCTTATGCTTGAAGTGTTATGTTGACAAGGAAGCCAACTTGATGTTTCATGATAGTTCTTAATGTTAAACTTTATATTGTTTTGCATCCAAGTCAACATCAATTGTCTGCTCTCAAAGACTTTGCTAGGAAAACCCTGTACTAAGCGGGAATGTTGCTTGTGCACCCATACCTTGAAACCTCAAGCTAAAAAAGAGTCCACTATACATTTCCTATCTATTAATCATGTGCTATCTTTAAACTTTCAAAATAGTATTAATCCTTGTTTTGTTCCTCTATTTTAGCTCATGAGGAAGTAGTAGCTAATTCATGATCTGCTCATACTGGAGAAGCTTTATCTTGGGTTTGCATGTCTAATCTGCGAACCCCTAATACGAGGAGGGACTGTCATGAGTGTGCCCAGCTCGTAAAAGATAATAGCAACAAATTATACCTCCTTCACGCTTTGATCATGAGAAATCATAAAACTTTGGTAATGTTAAACAAAGGAGATTAATGGGATGTGATTGTCCCTCCTTGGGAGTCGTTCCTTGAAATTTTTCTAGTTTGATAAGTATTGGGTTATCTGCTAGCATTCATTGACGAGTTATGCACCTCCAAAAAGGTTATGTTTACGATCTTATTGTTTTCAAAAACACTAAAAGCTCTAGCACATGAGTTTTCCCTACTTCCCTCTACGAAGGGTCTAGCCTTTACTTTATGTTGAGTCAGTAAGCCTACTTTGTAACACCCTCAGAATCAGTAACAGTAATCACTACAGTGATTCCACTGTTAGTGATCATTACTGTTGACGATCAAGCCTTGATCACCTTTGATCATAGCTCATTGAAATTCCAACCCTGATAAAATTTTCAAATAAAGGTGGATTATAAATTCTCTCCAGGAACTGTGGATGCCATTCAATCAACTTGATCATGGTTAAACCAAATCAACCTTAGTCATTAGAAGAATCCCAAGCCAAGAATAATTGTGAAACCCATGTTGTGGGGTTATCAAATTTGTCATGGAAGTTTAAATGAAAATGGAAACCTTAGTTGAATCAAAATGATGAAATCTATTAATAAAATTCCTAGCAATCATTAGGTCGTGTTACTATGGTAATGGCTATTTTTATTAAAGCGGTTTAGTAATAATATGCTATAAAAACAATATCTTGGAAATTATTAAATTGCCATTGAATTTCAATAAACAAGTGGGAATTTTAACCGGACTAAAAATTGTGAACCCAATTTTATTAAATGCTTATTGATCAGTTGGTCATATTAAAATAGCAATGATATTTTATTTCAATGTTCTAATGTTTTAAACAAATCAAACAGTAGCAAAATAGCCACCTTTAATCCACTTTTTAAATACAACAAAATTCAAATGAATTTATTAAAGGCTCAAACTTTTTGTAGCCTTGTATTGGTATGCCATAACAATATTGGTGATGGCCCCATATTTTACAAAATTCCATTTGATGGCTAAAATAAATTAAAAAAGAAAATAAATAGAACAAAAAGAAAAAGGAAACAAAAAAGATAGGAAACCCCTATACCCCACCCAGGGCGAGGCCCACCTCAGGCCCAACCCCCCTCTCTCCTCCCCCCTATCCTTTATCCGAAAGGACCGCCGCACGCGCCCTCGTCACCTGCTACAGGGCGTCGTCGCCGAGGACCCGCGACGGCCAAGCCGCGCCCTCCTCCTCACCACAGCTTCCGCACCTCGCCGGAAGCCCCCCACCGCCGCCCGCCGCTTCGCGCCTCTAGATCACGCCGCCTAGCTCCGCGGTGAGCCCTCACACCGATCCCCCCCTTTCCTTGCCGTATTAGCCATAGCAGCCCCCTGCCCGTGCTCGCCGCCGTCCGCCATGGACGTGAGCGCGTGCTGCAGCTGCTCGTGTGCGCCCCGGGCGCACTCTGACCGCGCTCCGTGTGGGCACGCGCGCGCTCTGGCCGCAGGTGGCCACGGCCCCGCTCACCCCGCCGTGCCTCTGTCGCCGGCGTGGGCACGCAGTGAGCAAGCCAGGGTTAATCCCCCATTATGGCCACTAACCCCCCTGGCTAGTCCATGACAGGTGGGGCCCAAACCCCCCTTTAATAAACTGTTAACAAAAATTAAGTAAAATATATCCCATGTGAATGAAATGTGGCCCCCACCGCCTATTAGTTATTTTAAACAGATAGTTAAGTCACTGTGAGGCTGACAACCTGGCCCCACTGTCAGTTTAATAAATAAAATGAATTTAGTTTAGTGGCAGAGAATGACATGTGGGCCCGTTTGCTTTTTAATTAAATAAAATGATTTGTTTCTGTCTCAGTGTATGACATGTGGGTCCCTCCTGTCAGTCACTGTTCTGGCTAAGGTTGTGGATAATGTTATAATTTAATAATAAAAGAAATTCCAGAAATTCTTTTAATTTGAATAAAACTTTGAAAATCAATATCTTTTAAACCGTAACTCCGATGAGAATAATTTATAGATGAAACTTGATCAGAAAAATATCACGGTTGTGGATACGCTACCCGTGTGTCCATCACCCCCCTCTAACATACCGCACATGTGACATTCCCCCTCCGGAATGACTGCCCGATAATTCCCGGAGCCGGTAAAACTTTCCGGATGAAAATGTTCTAAATACGAAAGTTGTTCCGAATGGATCAACTAGCACGGATACACTATCCACATGTCTGTCAGTTGTCTCTAACACTACAGACATGGAACCTTCCCCTCCGGATCATCTGTCCGGTAATCACTCGGTACTGACGAATCATCACCGGATGAATTCCCGCTCCGAGCATATTGCTTCGTACTACGTTAGAGCACAGATAACATTTCATCTGTCATGTCTTGCATTGATTGCTATGATTGCTTTATATTTACTGTCCCCCCCTTAATCTCCGATAGACCCCGCTGCTGCCGCCGACTACACCGCTGATGAGTACGACTACTTCGTCGACGACCCTGCCTCTACTGCCGAGCTTCCAGGCAAGCAGAGCCATTCTCTTCCCCAGATATCGCCTATCTTTCTGTACATTTCTTTCACTAGGCATTGTTACTGCTGCTGCTATGTTGCTTACATATTCAATTGCATAGCCTGTCGTTGTAGCCCCTTGATGTACCTTCCTTTAATCCTATGCTACCTATTATTACTTATACATTATTCAGTAGTAAACCCTGCGCATTGTTAGTTAGGTTTAGAATAGCGGGCCGTGATCACTCTGGGAGTGATCGCGGGAACAATATATTACAACTGCAACAGGTACGGATCAATGCAGACGCCCTAGGTAACCTACAACAGCGAGACTCTGCCGAGTCGCTTCGAGTTTGACTTACGAGTGGACGAACTCGTATTTCACTCTCGTCGGCTCAGTAGCATAGCATCACCGGGATGATACGAGGTTTACCTCTTTAGTTCATTCCGATGATATCTCTGTCAAACCTCTTTAAGTGTGCCATCGAGGGTGATACCTCCTGGTTTCACTTAATGGTAGGAACTCGAACCAACTGGTGTCCTTAAAGGTAAGAAGTCGGGCGACCCAACAGTTCCCGCGAGTGGTATTGCGACGGGACGACAGGGAGGGTACGACCAGTGTACCGGTGTGCTTGGCCCCTGGTCGTTGGACGTGAGAGTTACCAAACCACGAAAGTCGAGCTCCTCCAGGAGCACACGCGAGACAAGGTAAGGAGATGGTTCACCTTGTTGGTAACCGCAGAGACTTGGTGGGACGACAGGGAAGGCACCGATGTACTGGTGGTCCTGGCTGCTGCCGTTGTCCGCGGGTCAGTTAAGTCGAGGCAACGATAACGGTTGCCCCGCAAGTTAATAAAATGACTAATGGTTCATTGAATGTCTTGAGTTGGCTATATGCCATGTACGCACTACCTACCCGTGGGAATTACGAGTTATGGGCTCCTCTGCTTCCTAGTATCATTCTAGGACTCTTCAGACGTCAGCAGTACCGCGATCTGCGTCGGGAAGTGGTGTTGTCTTATTTGCTCGCGCGGTGGTGTCTTATTTGGACTTGCTTTAACTTCACCGGCCAGCCTCGCACCGTGCAGGAGTACGTTGGGGTTAGGGTCCAAAGCCCCGCGTACATAGGATATAGTCCCGCGGATGACCTCTCTGTTGAGTTTGAAAGATGGGCTACGGAGTGTCGGATAGCCTCGGTGGAGCATTACCTAACAAGGTGCCCGCCACCCTGGAGATCCGTGCGTGTAGTGTAACACAAGTGCACCCCTGCAGGGAAGATTAATCTATTCGAATAGCCGTGTCCACGGTAACAGGACGCTTTATGCTGAAGCTGGATCTTACCACTACAAACTATTATTATTAAACTGTATGGTTCCGAGTTTTCTTCCTGGCTGGGATGTCGAGGAGGTGAACTCGGAGGCATTGTTAATTATTACAACTTATTATTATACAATGCTGCAGCAACTTCTGTTGCATTGTTACTTTATGCTTTATATAAACTGTTGGTTGATTCTTACCTCATGCTGCAAGACATCGTCGAAAGATGCTAGTCTTCGATAGGCCTAGCTTCTTACCCTTATTCTGATTTATATCTTGCAGTTCTTCTTTCCGTTGATACAATGCATAATGCTTAGTAGCGGACATAAGACTCGCGGGTATGCTAGATACTCACCTGCTTTATTTCCCCCCTTTTATTGTTTTGCCTGATCGGCCGCTGCAGTCGACGTTGGAGCCTTTGAGCCCAGGAGCAGGAGATCCCCGATGTCGACCACCCCAACGTGAAGATCCCCGATGCCTTCTACGACGTCGAGTTTCCCTTTGACCAAGAGTAGATTGGAGGTTCCCAGGCAGGAGGCCTTGCCTTTTCGATCGATTGTTGATTTTTGTGCTAGCCTTCTTCAGGCAACCTTGTATCCTTGTGTTTGTACTCAGATACTATTGTTTCCGCTGACTTTTGCTCTCGAGCTGTTGTATTCGAGCCCTCGTGGCCCCTGGCTTGTATTAAACAGCTTGTATTATTTTATTTGTAGAGTTGTGTTGTGATATCTCATCGTGAGTCTCTGATCTCGATCGTGAACCTTGCATGTATGATTACTGTACACGGTCTGATTTTGGGGGCGTCACATACTCCCTCCTATCCTATAAAAGAGTAGACACCTTATGTTGACAAAGATGCATACATATATATTGTTTCATTAAGAATTTCCATATCACATGTTTGTTCACATTATCAATTGAGATAAATAAGTTGTTTGCTGAGCTAGGCTACATCAAACATCTTCCTTTGTGATAGCATTTTCACTTCATGACTAATAACATGTTCTTTGAAAAGCTTCAAATGACCTCATCATAATTATAAGTGGAAGAGCTAAGTTTAAAAGTTATTAGTTGTTCTTTGACCAAGAACATGTTTTCCATGATTTAATGAGTTTCCTTAGCCCTACTCTTGGCTATAATCGATATTACTCTTTTATGAGAACCTTTTGAATTGAGATTGATGTTGAGAATACTTGAGTTTCATAGTGAAAATGTGATGCTTCTTGTCTGTTTTCTTATTTATCAACACTTCACTCTCTAAACTTGAGGATAGGTTTACCGAGCTCAGTTTTTTCTTGGGGACAAGCGAGGTCTAAGCTTGGGGGAGTTGATACGTCCAAAATGCATCACTATTTTTTATCATAATTCATCACTATTCATTGATATATTTACAATTATGATGTCTCTCTCATGGTGTTTTGGCTTGCTTTACACAGTTTATAATTTTCCGGTGCCGAAACAGCAGACTCAGGAATCGGCGGGAAAAAGTGCACGTAGAGTGGACATATCAGCACATCTCCAAATGACCTAAAAAAATTGGGTGATCATTTTCTGAAGAATTAAGAAGGGCACGCAAAAGAGCTGCCAGAGGGGGCACCAGGCCACCAGGCGGCCTGGTGGCGCGGCGTCCCCCTAGGTCGCGCCAGGTAGCCGCTTGGTGAGGGGTTGATACGTCCAAACATATCTATAATTTCTGCTTACTCCGAGCATGTTTTGGGTGTTATTTCTATGTGTTTCCTACACTTTCATATATTTTTATAACATATTTTGGAGCTAACCTATTAATGGTTGCAAGAGTGCACAAGTTATTTTTTTGTACTTTATGTGTAGGAATTACTTTGATAAAGGAAAAATCATAAAAAGGAGCCTTGTAGGAGTTGGACTCTAACTCTCCCGAAATCTTTCCCCACCAGACAGGTTTTAAAGATTGCGTCGGAAACGCCAAAAGACAACCTCAAATGAAAAAACTTTAAACTACAAAGTTGTAGACAATTTATTTTTCGTACGATCTAAAACACATTTGTCTCAATCAGAGGACAGGTGCTCCCTCTGGCCCTGAAATACCGAAGACGTAATGTGGATGACGGGAATCCGAGAGTCTATATAAAGAGAGGAAATCTATGTCATAGGGCACCATGGAATTTCCTCCCCCTTGGCAGCCGTCTTGAGGGGGAGATCAATCTCCACGGTAGCACCATCTCCAAGGAAGAAGAAGGGGGCCAAGGGGGAGATCAATCGCCGCCGTATCCTTCATCTCCTCCGGGATGCACCTCGCCATCAACAACAGTCTCTCTCTCACCATGTCCATGTGTGAGTAGTTCTTCCTCGGGTCTAAGGCTTGTACCTTAATCTATGTGGTTATCTCTCTCTCCCATGATGTGATCTTTGTTGTCATCATTGGCTATATTAATCTAGGGTGATCCCATGATGTTTTCCCTTCTTCTATGTATTAGATTCATGTAGTCACTTGATCTTATCTAGTATAATCTCCGAGACCATGGTGACATCGGTCTATTGGACATTGTCGTCGATATGTAACGGCAGATGCCATAGGATTGCTAAAAGTGGGGGAACAATGCGCAGATGCCGGCGCTCTGGAACGGGTCTAGGTACAAGCACACGTTGAGGTACCCAGGTTCGGGGCTCTCCGTAGAGATAAAACCCCTACTCCTGCCTGTCTCGACTATAGGCATATATTTGTACATGGTGCTCCTTGAGCTGTATATGTGCTAGCTATTCTGCTCCCGGGCGAGCTAAGCTGCTACCAACTGAGCTACTACTTGGATGGATGGATGAATGGAGTGGAGCACAACCTGCTCACCATGGGCATGCCTTGACCCTTATATAGTGGTGGCAAGGATGCACCATGGGTGAGGACAAGGCGAAAAAAATAAAAGGGAGGTACAAGTGATGTGATGGGATGACATGATGTAATGTGACACCTCCCCTTTACACTATTCACGATGTTTTGATGTGACTAAAAGTGGCATGGCTTGTCTTGTCAATGGGATGCCTCTGTTGACTTCCGGGCTACCGGGCTGCAGGCAACCGGTAGCAAGCAAACGAGCAGTCGGACGGGTGCGCGGGCAGTCGGCGCGGAGCCATCGGGAGTCGGCCGAGCTGGGATGCAATCGGTGCGTAACCGCCAGCAGTTGGCCGAGCTGACCGAGGGAGCAGCCGGCGAAGGCGCGTAGTCGCCGTTGCGTCGAATCAGTGACTTTGGTATGCCCGGGGGTATTTCCCCGACAGACATAGATTAGAAGAATATTTTCATGAGTGATTTCCTCTTTTGTGTGTGGATTGAAGATTGAGATTCTCTTGGTGCTTGTCTTTGACTATCCTTGAGATATGTTGTGGTGATTGTGGTACTCTCTTTGAATGGCCGCGGTGACATTGGAAAATCCGTAGATGAGAACTACAAAATCTAAGGTGTAATTTTTTAGCCCTACACAATTCTCGTCCTCTCTTGACCACAAAGGAATGACCTTCGAATACGTCTCCAATGCATGTTTTAGTGGAAATATCATGTTATTAGACTATGTTCATGTTGTTGGGAGTTGCCACTAGTGAAAGTATGAAGCCTAGGCCTTGTTTCCACCATTGCAATACCATTTGTGCTCACGTTTACTACTTGTTTTCTTGGTGTAATTTTTATTACAGATTTATATTACTTTGTTTTGCCACACCTATCACCCATATTTTACCATCTCTTCGCCGTACTAGTCAACCTATACAACTCCTAATTGTATTAGGTGTGTTGGGGACATAACAGACTTCTTGTATCTTAATTGCAGGGTTGCTTGAGAGAGATCATCTTCAACCTTAGGTCATCCACTTGAGGGAAATTGTTGTTGTCCTACAAACCTCTGCGCTAGGAGTCCCAACATAGTCTACAAGAATAGAAGTGTGCGTAGAAATCAAGCTATTTCTGGAGCCGTTGCCGGGGAGGTAAGGTTTGAAGGTATATCTTTAGATCTTGCAACTAAATCTTTTCGTTTCTTGTTTTTATTTTTCACTAGTTAGGCTTTATGGAAAAATAAATAAATAAATAAATAAATAAATAAGAGAGCTTTATGAGCTCTATCTTGAGTTAGGACATGAAGTGTTTGAGGAGGAGATCAAAAATCCTATGGAGCTTTATTAATTTCATAACACTCATGTTAGTAGCAATGTAAATAGTATGTCTTCTTTGAATACCTTTGATTCTAACGATATGAAAAGTTATAAGATTGGGGATTCTACGTTTGATGAAGATGATCTTTTTAGCCCCACAAGTTTTGATGAGGAAATTCATTTTGATGGTACTTTGCCTCCTATCTATGATGATTATTGTGATGAAATTATGCTATAAAGAATAAAGTTTTGCAAGTGGATCATGATAAGAATGATTCATGTGATAGGTATTTTCTTGAGTTTTCTCCCACTATTACTAATGAGAAAGATTTTGCTTATGTGGAGAGTAATAAATTTTCTATGCTTGTGGATCATGATAAGAATTTTTTTTCCGTGTCACTTATATTGTTGAGTTTATTCATGATCCCACTGAAAATTATTATGAGAGGGGAACATATGCTTATAGATATTTCAATAATATCATGTTCCCTCTCTTTATGTTGAAGGTTTTCAAGTTGCACTTATTTTGCCTTCCTATGCTAATATCTTTATGCTTCAATGAATTATTTCATCGCAATATTCCTATGCATAGGAAGCATGTTAGACTTAAATGTGTTTGGTATTTCCTTCTTGATGCTCTCTTTTGATTTTCAACTCTTATTCCTATGAGAGTATCATTAAAATCTTAAGCCAATCTTTATGGCTATAAATAAAGAGCTCTAGGGAGAAAACCCTTGTTATCTTTACTTTAAGTTTTTACATTCATTTTAGGTGGTCTGGATGTGTGTTATTGATGACCCTCAACTGTAGGGGATCGTTTGTAGCGATTTCGATAAATAAGAGTGTCGAACCCAACAAGGAGCAGAAGGTATTGGTAAGTGACTTTGGTAAAGAAATAGCGCAGGAACTGAAAGATAACTTTTTAGGGGTTTTTCGGGTATAAGCAACGAGAAGATAAAAATGTGCAAAGTAAAATACATTGCGGAGTAACAAGTGGCCCGATCCTTTTGTCAGAAGGATAAGCCTAGCAACTGAACTTATAAAGGCTAAAGCGTTATTGTGGACACACGGGAGAAATAGTCATGTGCTTTCGCCATATTCCGTATCGATACTACGTGCCGTGTTGATAAGTGTTGAGTGGGTGGATCTATGCTAGTGCACCCTCTAGACTAAGATAAGTGCACTCTTATGATTAAACACCTTGCAAGCATCCGCAAATACAATATAGTAATTAAGGCAAAGGCCTAACCATAGCAATACGATCGATGATCCATTGTTCCCTTGTGGAAAAGAGTACGAACTGGGGTTCAGGTTTCTTTCACTCCGGCAACCCACCGTAAGCATTCTTTGTACACAATGTATTCCCCTCGGTCCTTAATAAGGCGAAGTGTTGAGTGTTCGACTCACACAACACCACTAGGAAAATAACAACACAACTTAAATATCGAACAACACATATTACTTCAGCATCATATGACTACTAACAACTAGACTCCTCCCATGTCCTCAAGAACTAAAGTAAATACTCAAAATACATAAAAGAGATAATGATCAGAGGGGATAAATATATGATAAACAATCTGGACACAATGATAATTCTCCAACAAAACTCAATAGCATTCATTACACGGTAGTAATCAACACCGGTAGGGTAGAGAGGATAGATAGTACGGATTACAACACAAGATAAACTTGTGAGGTGAGATTGGATGGTGGTGGAGATGGTGCTGATGATGGGGATGATGTTGATGATGATCTCGATGATGCCCGTGACGATGGTGATGAAGATGGCGACGATCTCCCCTTCCGGGAGGTGTTCTCCCCGGCAGAATCTTCCCGCCGGAGATGTCTTTTCTTCTCTCTAGGTTTCCTCCACGGAGTGGCGGGGGAACTCTGGAAACCCTGTCTGTTTTAGGGTTTTTGATATATGAGAGATATATAGGACAAAGGGGGAGCAGGGAGTGGCCCCATGGGTCCAGGCGCCCTCCCGGCGCGGCCAGGGGTGGGGCCGCGCCAGGTGGCCGCCTGGGCACCCTGTGGCCCCCCTCTGGCCCCTCTTCGGCGTGTCTTCGTTAATTTTCTGAAAACTTCCCTCCGTCAATTTTCAGGTAATTTGGAGGTATTCTTCCTCAGAAACTCAGTGTCCACTTTCTACCGCTGAATCCAGCGTCTGCTGCTTCGGCATCGGAAAGTTGCAAACTGTGTAAAATAAGCCAAAACAACATAAGAACAGCATCATAACTTGAAATATATCAATGAATAAGAAAGAATTACTATATAAAATATTGATGCGTTTTGGACGTATCAACTCCCCCAAGCTTAGACCTCGCTTGTTCGCAAGAGAATGCTGAGCTCGGTAAACCTGTCCACAAGTTTATAGAGTGAAGTGTCGATAAATAGAATACGGACAAGAAGCATCAAAGTTTCTTCATCAAACTCGAGCATCCTCAATAGCAACCTCAACTCATAAGGCCCTTATGAGAAAGTAATAACAATTATAATCAAAAGTAGGGCTGAGAAAACTTATCAAATTATGGAAAACATATCCTTGGTCAAAGGACAACTAATAACTTTTACTTTTGCTCTTTATGAATAAGATGAAACAAATTGAAGGTTTTGAAAGAACATGTTATTAGTCATGAAGTGAAAATGCTAACACAAAGGAAGATGTTTGCTTGGAAAAAGCTTTCGCAAACAACTTACTTATCAATAGATAATGTCAACAATGATATGGCATGGCAAAAGTTAATGCATCATTATATGGATGAATACTCATCGGCATCAAGTGGCTGTTCTCTTTGGGAAAGGAAGAAGTAGGAAGACTGACTCATCATAAAAGTAAAGGAAAGGCCTTGTTAAAGGCAAGCAGGGAAAACTCTTGTGCTATCCATAAATCAAACAGAATGAATATAAATTTTGGGAGGTGCATAGTTTGTCAACGAATGCTAATAGATAGCTCAATTACTTCTCAAGATGGACAAGTTTCGAGGAACAACTCCCAAGAGGGGACGATCACGTCCCCTTAGTCTCCTTTATTTATCACTGCCAAAGTTTCTGATTTCTCATAGACCGAGCGTGAAGGAGGGTTTGTTTGTTATATTATCTTTCGAACTAGCGCACTCATGCCAGTTCCTCCTCGTATTATGGGTTTTCAGATTAGACATGCAATCCCGGGGTAAAACTTGTCCAACTTAAGAAGATCATGAATTACCTACTACTTCCTCATGAGTTAAACAAGAGGCACAAAACAGAAGATTTTGAACATTTAAGGATAACACATAAATTCTATACTTATAAGAGTGGGAGGGGAATACCACGAATAGGAAGGTATGGTGGACTAATATGGAAGGTATCTGTTCCAGGGTATGGATGCACAAGCAGAAATCTGCTAGGCAAGGAGTTTGGCTAGCAAAGGCTTTGAGAGAACAGACCATTGATGCTAACTTAGGTTGTGCTTCAGGATAGCAGTTTTTCTTGTGAATATTTCATCCAACTCATTTCTTTCCTGCATATGCATATCATTCTCGTGGTCTTCCATATATTGCTGCAAAGGATCATTAGGAGGAATAGCAATAGAAGCAATATTTTCAATAATTTTATCATCACTAAGTAAATCAGTACCACGAGGCTGCTTGGAAAATTTAGAAAAGTTAAATCATATGGCTCACCATTGAATTCAACAGACAATTTACCTTTCTTACAGTCTATAACAGCACCACAAGTGTTGAGGAAAGGTCTACCAAAGATAATGGGGCAAAAACTATCTTGCATTGAACCAAGTATGAGAAAGTCGGTAGGATATTTTACCTTTCCACATAGGACTTCAACATCTCTCACAATTCCAATGGGAGAGATAGTTTCTTTGTTTGCTAGATAAATGGTAACATCGATCTCTTCAAGCTCCCAGGGGGAAATCTCACCCATGATCTCCTGATAGAGTGAATAAGGAATAGCTCTAGCATTGGATCCCAGATCGTAAAGCCCGTAATAGTTGTGATCTCCTATCTTGATAGATACAACTGGTGTACCTGAAACCGGACTCTTATTCTTGGCTATGGCAATGTTAGTTGAAACGACACAAAAATTTATCTTCGAATCTGAAATATCATTAGTGACTAAATCTTTAATCACCGCAACTTGAGGATCGACCTTGATCAGGTCCCCAGGTTCGTCAGTTCTTCTCTCACTCTTATTCATTATGCCTGTCACAAAAGAGTGCTCCCTCATCCTTGTAGGAAAAGGGGGCTTTTCATAGAAAACTGCAAGCAGAATAGGGTCAGCAACAAGAATATCAACGGGTAATTCTTTAAAAGGTTTATGGTACTGAGCCTTCCCTTCTTTCGAAGAGTCAATGTGAGAGGCAAAGTTCTTGCAAAAATCAATCATGAGCTAGGAATCAAGACCAATCTTAGAACAAAAGGTATTAAAGTAATCAGTTTTCACATAGCTCTCAATGTAATCATACTCATAATTTATAGCGGGTTCAATACCTTTGTCGATTTCCCAGTCTTCAGTATTCTTCTGGATCCTTTCGATGCGATCCCACTTTTCTTTAATGCTTTTTGTTTGGAATACCCTGCTAGAGGAGGCATCCAACATCTCCTTATCTTGACGAGAGATCCTGGCATAAAAATTTGTAATTATAATTTCTTTGGGGAGTTCATGAATAGGACATTTGAACATTAGGGATTTAAGTCTTCCCCAAGCTTGAGCGATGCTCTCTCCGTCGCGAGACCAAAAGTTTTAGATGTAATTCATGTCTCGATGAATTTCATGAAGAGGGTAAAACTTTGTATAAAAGAGAGACATAAGCTCTTCCCAATTAAGTAGATGTGAGTTATCAAGGAGATTATACCAATCTGAACCTTTACCTATAAGTGATACGGAGAATAATTTCTTCATGACGAACTCCAGTGACACACCTGCAAGCTTAAATAATGAACATAGTTGTGATAAATGTAGCAAGTGTTCACCTTGATGTCTATTCCTGTATAACGATTAGCTAAGACATGATCGATAATACCAGATGATATTTTGTAAGGCACAATTTCAGTAGGGGTAGGGGTGACCACCACAGTCGTGGGGCGTTTCCCCATAAACAACGATCCAAGATTAGAGGTGTCCATAAGGACAAAAGCAGCAACGGCAAAATAAAAATAGAAATATAAAAATTTCCTTACCAGCTTCACTTACTAATAGCGCTACGCTCCCCGGCAACGGCGCCAGAAAACAGTACTTGATGACCATCAACTGTAGGGGATTGTTTGTAGCGTTTTCGATAAATAAGAGTGTCGAACCCAACGAGGAGAAGGAGGTATTGGAAAGTGAATTTGGTAAAGAAATAGCTGCAGGAACTGAAAGATAACTTTTCAGGGGTTTTTCCGGTATAAGCAACGAGAAGATAAAAACGAGCAAAGTAAAAGACACTGCGGAGTAACAAGTGGCCCGATCCTTTTGTCCGAATGATAATTCTCCAACAAAACTCAATAGCATTCATCACACGGTAGTAATCAACACCGATAGAGTAAAGAGGATAGATAGTACGGATTACAACACAAGATAAACTAGTGAGGTGAGATTGGATGGTGGTGGAGATGGTGCTGATGTTGGGGATGATGTTGATGATGATTTCGATGATGCCCGTGACGATAGTGATGACGATGGCGAAGATGTCCCCTTCCGGGAGGTGTTCTCCCCGTAGGAATCTGCCCACCGGAGATGTCTTTTCTTCTCTCTAGGTTTCGGCCACGGAGTGGCGGGGGAACTCTGGAAACTCTCTCTGTTTTAGGATTTTTGATATATGAGAGATATATAGGCCAAAGGGGGGAACGGGAGTGGCCCTAGGGGTCCAAGCGCCCTCCCGGCGCGGGCAGGGGTGGGGCCACGCCAGTTGGCCGCCTGGGCACCCTGTGGCCCCCCTCTTGCCCCTCTTCGGCATGTCTTCGTTAATCTTCTGAAAAATTCCCTCCGTCGGTTTTCAAGTAATTTGTAGGTATTCTTCATCAGCAACTCAGCGTCCACTTTCTACCGCCGAATCCCGCGTCTGCTGCTCTGTGTGAAATAAGCCAAAACAACATAAGAACAACATCATAACATGAAATATATCAATGAATAAGAAAGAATTACTATATAAAATAGTGATGCATTTTGGACGTATCAGTTACTACTGTAGAAACATCGTTGTATCTTTATTTTTAAGCTTTGTGCCAAGTTTTTTCCTCCGATTGCAAGAAAGTTCAAAAGTTGTGACATGCTGTTCAAAAACAGATTTTTTCCCCTTGAAGGAAAAATTAGCAAAAAATCACCAGATCGTCATTTTGATCTGAATGTTTTTGACAGCATGCTCTATACAATTAGCTTTCATGTGTCTGTTCTGAGTTTTTTATTTGAGTTGAAAAAGTACCCCGAAAAAATTATTTACTACCTGCTGGTCTGTTTTTCATAGATTCTACCACGTTTTGCGTTTTCTTCATTTTGCAAACCTTAAGCTTGCTTTTTCTTGGAAATTTTTTTTTGGAAATCGTGAGAAACCGTAGCTCTTCAAGAATATCTTTATTTCCAGTGGAAAAAAAATATTTTATCATGGGTACTAACCACTCTAATCAGCTTATGATGAGTTTCTTATGAAGGAAGTTTTCAAGTATGTGAAGGAAGATGATGAAAAAGATTCGGGAGTGTGAAGCGCTCAAGCTTGGGGATGCCCCCATGAACCCCCAAGAAATATCAAGGATACTCAAGCATCTAAGATTGGGGATGCCCCCGAGCATCCCCTTCTCCATGAGCAATCATCAGATCGTCCTTCTCCATGCTATATTTTTATCACTTCATATGGTATGTGCTAAACTTGGAGCGTCTTGCTCTTTACTTTTTAGCTTGTTTTAGTTTTTCTTGTTATTCATAACAAGTTGGATCCTATCCTTCATTGTTTGGGATAGAAACATGTTCCACTCCACCGTAGAACACAACATAGGATTGCATGCTTATCTTTCTTTTTTTGTGTGTTCTATTTATTCTTCATAGCTGTTGTCATGCTTAGCTCTTAGTTTTCATGCTTATCTTTTTAAGAGATTTTGTTTAGGATGTTCTAGGAACTCTCTTAGTTTTCATGTTTATTTTGTTTAGAGAGTTGACTTGTTGCACTGAGTTGTGTGTCTTGCATGAGTAGGTAATTAAGATTACTATTACAAGTGTAGTAGTAACATGCAATAGTTTTGAGGTATTGATCTGAGTAATGTTTGGACGTTAGGATGCCAAGAGCTTGAGCCTTTTAGTGATAGGTGTCATATTTTTGGAAATCTGTGCTTATTTTCAAAAAACTACAAAATAAGTTGAGAACTCTAGCTACAAGATGGATTGCTAAGCTCTGGAGGGGTTGGAATATATAGAGTACCCCCACGTACCATGGGTCGAGGATGCGCAAGGGTAACCAAACCCCCATACACTCCTCCTCGGGGTACTCGTCTCTTTGTGAACCTCTTGATTAGATAGAGAGTTATCTATAATAAGTGCATGAGTTCTTCGGACTAATGTGAGTATTCGATTGTTAGCACTTCCACCTTCCATATTTTGCTAGCCTCTTCGGTACCGTGCATTTCCCTTTCTCATCTTTAGAGTTGGTGCATACTTCGCCGGTGCATCCAAACCATTGGCATGATACACTCTGTCAACATAAACCTCCTTATATCTTACTCAAAACACGGATTGCCCAAAATACGACACATATCACTAATATGCTAGAGCTCTTGACACCAAAAGTTCAAACATTACTCACAACAATACCTCAAAACTATTGCAAGTTACTACTATAATTAAATAGCAACCTCAATTGCCTATTTCAAGACAAGACGCAACTCAATGCAACAACCAACTCTCTTAACAAGATAAACATGAAAACTAATGAGAGTTCCAGAAAAAAACTAAAAAAAATCCAAGGCTCTTGCTAAAGACAAACACTAAAACTAAACCTAAACATGGAAGTAGCTACGAAAAGATAAAGAACACACAACAGAGAAAGATAAGCATGAAAAATCCTATGAACATGTTTCTTTCCCACACAAAGTAATATGAGGTCTAACTTGTTATGAACAACAAGCAAACCTAAAGAAAACTAAAAAGGAAACCTAAGAGCGAGACGCTCCAAGACATAATGCATGAAGTGATGAAAATATAGTGAGACGAAGGACGAACTGATGATTGTTGATGGAGAAGGGGATGCACAGGGGCATCCCCAAGCTTGGACGCTTGAGTCTCCTTGAATATTTATTGGGGATGCATGGGGGCATCCTCAAGCTTTAGCTTTTGAAACTCCCGGATCTTCTTTCATCATATTCCCTCGTACACTTGGAAACTCCCTTCATACATAACTCATCATAAGCTGCTTAGAGAGGTTAGTACCCTTAATAAAATAATTTTTCCCCACTGGATATAAAGATAATATTGAAGGGCTACTGTTTCTCAAGATTTCGAAAAGGTTTTTGCAAACAAAAAGCAATCTTAAAGTTTGCAAAACTAAAGAAAGGAAAAACGTGGCAAAATCTGTGAAAAACAGAACAGCAGGTAGTAGAGAATTTTTTCGGGGCACTTCTGCAACTCAAATCAAAAAACTCAGAACATACGAAAGTTTCAAAATTGTATAGAGAACTCTGTGTAAAACATTCAGCTCAAAAAGATGAACTGGTGATTTGTTTCAATTTTTTCCATCAAGCAGACATAATCTGTTTTCTGGACAGCATGTCACAACTTTTGCTTCCCTTATCATAGGAGGCTATAACTTGGCACAAAGCTTTAAAATAAAGATACAATTATGTTGCTACAGTAGTAACAATCATCAATACCACTAAAAACAGAAGTAAAAACATCTTCGGTTGCCTCCCAACAAGCGCTATCTTTTACGCCTTTAAGCTAGGCATAAAGCAAAGGAAGAATCAAGTTTTATCAAGAGAGAGAGAATAGCTAGCCCGTGTAACGGACTCAAAAGGTAACTTGATTTTATTTCTATGGAAGTGTTCCACCCCCTTTTTGAGAGGGAATTGGAATTTTATATTCCCCTCTTTCATGTCAATAACAGCACCAACGGTGCGAAGAAAAGGACTTCCTAAAATAATTGGACATAAAGGTTCACACTCTATATCCATAATAATAAAATCAACGGGAACATAATTGTCATTGACAATGATAAGAACATCGTCGATCTTCCACAAATGTTTCTGTATGTAAGAATCAACGAGACAAACACCAAAAGAACAAGGCTCAAAGGGCTTCAATTCAAACATATCATACATTCTTTTGGGCATGACGGAGGTACTAGCTCCAACGTCACATAAAGCATAGCAAGAGAAGTTATTAAAATTAATTTTTATGATAGGGTCCCAACCATCATCTAGCTTCCTAGGTATGGAGGCTTCTGTGCTAAGCTTCTCCTCCCTAGATTTGATGAGAGCATTAGTGATATGCTCTATGAAGGCAAGATTAAGTGTGCTAGTGTGGGGGTCTCTACACATTTTGTGTAACAAGCTAATAACTTCTGAGAGGGTACAACTATCAAAATCAATAGCACTACTATCAAAGGTGGTAGTAGTGTCATCTAGGCTCACTTGTTTGAATCCCTCTATGTTCATAGGAGTTTCTACTTCTATGGTTGAGGTATTAGCATCACCATTAATAGGTCCAATGGGACTAGGAGTGTGTTGGGTGCTAATAGTTTGGGTGTCCTCAACAATTTGGATAGTGGCAACTGTGTGGTGTGTAGGAAGGCTCTTAATTCTATCCTCTTCCTCTTTTTCTATATCCCATCTCTCTTTAAGTTTAACCATCATCCTAATATTTTCATCGATTTGTAATTGGATAGTTTTAATAGGAGTGGCCTTCCTCTCCTCAAGGGGAGAGGTTCTAATTTTTGGCATCTCAACATCAAGGGCTAAGATATCTACCTTCAAAGAGAGATTACCTAACTTAGCTAATTTCTCTTCTACATTCTTGTTGAAGGCTTTTTGGGTAGTGATAAAGTCTCTAAGAATGTTTTCTAGTTCATAAGTGGGGTTCTCGTTGCTAGGATAAGTATTGTTGTTCCCATAGTTTGATGGAAACGGTCTATGATTGCTAGCAAAATTACCCCTATAACATTATTGTTGAAGTTCTTTCTAGCAATGAAGTTCACATCTACCTGGTAATCTACTCGACAGAGTTTACCTTCCTACTTGTTGGAGCACGTTCGGTGTGCCATTGGGAATAGTTGGTCATCATCTTGTCGAGAAGTTTTGTGGCAGCACCAAGTGTATTTCACATAAAGGTTCCTCCCACGTCTGAATCTAACAGGTTCCGCGAGGTAAAGTTCAAGCCTGCATAAAAAGTCTGGATAACCATCCAAGTAGTCAAACCATGTGTAGGGTATCTCTTAACAAGAGCTTTCATTCGTTCCCAAGCTTGGGCAACATGTTCATTATCCAATTGCTTACATTTCATAATGTTACTTTTTGTTGAAGTTGATCCAAATTCATTGATCCAAATTCGTTCCCAAGCCGAGGTCTCTTCTACCGCCTATAAATATACCTTCTAAGCCGCCGCACGGGATAGTTCATCAAGTTTTAAAAACCTCGGCATTTGTAACACCTCCAAAATAAGGAATAGTTCGCTGGCTGGTGTAACAGCCCATGTGCAATAATTACAAAACTCCATGAGATTGTACTTTGACTGTTGACTTTGTAACTTGGCATGATTCTAAAGATTGTAATTTCATGTGGTGATTTAAATTTTCATTGGGATTGGAGCCCATCTGTTTTGGTTGAGCTTGCTTCCAAAGTGGTTCAAGAAAGGGGTTTGAAGAATTTTCATTGTTGCATGCATGCTCTCCCTGATCCCAAACTTGGCCTAGCCATTTCCTTTGCAATGACAATGGTTTTTAAAAGCCTCAAATCATTTTTGCCATCATCAAAATATGGGCTCTAGTTCAAAGTGATTTTGAATTCAAAAAATGAGCTCACAATTTTATTGTTTCCAAAAATGCCCAAACCATTTTTGGAAATTGAGGAATAATGCAAGGTTAATTATACATATTTTTATGTATTTTTCCCACTTGTTTTTAATCCAGAAAAACCCTGAATGCTTTTCTGTTTTATTTAAATGGAAAAGGGATCAGCAGCAGGTTTTCTTTTCCTTCTCCATTTATGTAACACCCTCACTGTCAGTGAACAGTAATCCCTGTTACTGTTCATCTGTACTGTTCCAAACTTTTGTTGATCAACTGGTTCAGTTCAGATTCAAATTCTCCTTTGATATTGTTGCAAGCAAATATGAACCATGGGCCTTGATCATCATGGATGAAAACAAAGTCCAAGCCATTTGAAATAAAATTCAAATAAACCCTAAAATGCCTTTTGATGAATATTAAAATATGGTGACAATAAATCTTTTCCAAAATATCTTGGAACCACTTTTTAAAAATCCCATATAATCATTGGACCATGCCCATGTGATCATTGGTATTTATTGGGCTACTGAAAATTGTACACAATTAATAACAGTAGCAATCCCAGGCCAATTACCCATTTTATAATAAAATAAAATACCAAAAGAGTTTAGAAAAATCCTAAATTTTTTGTGGTACCCTAGGTTTATGCTCTACTAATTATGGAACAATATTTGTATTTAACATAAATTCCTAAGCATTTAAATAAAATGCAAATAAGCAATAACAAAAAAAAGAATAAAAAAAAAGAATAATGAAAACCTAAACCTACGCCTGGGGGCAAAGCCCACCAGGCCACCTCCTCCTTTTTCCCCTTGGGCTGAGCCCACCCCAGCCCACCCCGCGCCTCCTTCTGCCTCCTGTTCATCCCCTCCCCCGTGTCACCCATCCCGTGGCCAGCGCGCCATGGCCATCGGCGTGGAGGGCATCCGCCGGCTCCCGGCGGCCTACAAGGCCAGGCAGCCCCCCCTGGAAACCCTAGGCCCTTCCCCCTTCCCCCCCCTCGCCCTCTCTCTCGAGCAATCCGGCGGCGCCCGAGAGCTGCTGTCGCCACCAGCGTGAACCAGCGCGGCCACCTTGCCCCCCAGCCGCAACCAGCGTGTCCGGGAGCCGCTCCGCCGTCGTCCTCGTCGTCTCCAGTAAAGACTCGAGCTTGGGCCGCACCGCAAGCTTCAAATCAGACGAATCCAACCCGCCGGCTGTCGCGCGCGTTGTCGACGATTGCGTCGCCGCCCTCGCAGCAACGACCTCCTCGAGCTCCTCTCCCGCATCCCAGTGAGCCTCTGCCCATTTCCCTCTCGCCGCGCTCGATCCTGTCCCCTAGAACGCCGTCTCCCATGTCACCACGCTCCGGCCGCTGCGGACCGTGTCGCCGCCGTCGAGTTACGCCACCTCCGCCCGCGCTAGCTACATAAATGGGTGCGGCTCGTTCGGCTCGTTCGAACGAGCCCTCCCACGCCTCTTTTGGTTGCCGGGCTCGGGCGCTAGGTCGCCGCCGGTGAACCACCTCGCCATCGTCGTTTGCGCAGGCACGGGCACGGTTAACTCCCCACTAACCCCCCCCCCCCCCCCTGACTTACTTGTGGGCCCTCTGGAAATTAGAAATAAATACTGTGTATGACATGTGGGCCCTGACATTTTTATTTAAATACTGTGTATGACATGTGGGCCCTGACATTTTTTCTAATTAAATTAAAATGAATTATCACATGTGAGGCTGACCAGTGGGTCCCCTCTGTCAGTTTGACCAGTCAACTGTGCTGTGGATAATGTTTCTGTTAATTAATAAAAATAATTTAAAAATGATTTAGAAAATGGTTTAAATTGATTAAAATTTAGAAAATCATAGAAAATAAACCGTAGCTCAGATTCAAAAACTTTATACATGAAAGTTGATCAAAAAAATATAACGAATACGGATACGCTATCCGTATGTCTACCACACCCCCCTAGCGCACCGATCATCGACATTCCCCCCCTCCGGGCTGTCTGCCGATAATTCCCGGTACCGATAAAAAGTACCCGGATGAATTAATCTCGAACACGAAAGTTGTACGGAATGGTTCAACTAACACGGATACACCCCCCTTATGTTTGTCCGGTATCCACGACACCTCCGGCATGAACCCTCCCCCCTCCGGACACCCTGTCCGGTAATCACCCGGAGCCGGTAATTCATCCCCGGATGAATTCCCGCTCCGAGCAACGTGCATTGCACTGCGTTAGAACACCGTTAACTTTTCATCTGTCATGTCATGCATATGTTTGTATATCATTGCTGTGTATTTAATGTTTCCTCCCCCCCTTCATCTTCGGTAGACCCCGCTGCTACCGCCGACTACACGGCTGCCGGGTACGACTACTTCGTCGACGACCCTGCCCCTACCGTCGAGCTTCCAGGCAAGCAGAGCCATTCTCTTCCCCAGATATCGCCTATCTTTCCGTACTTTCTTGCACTAGGCATGGTTACTGCTGCTGCTACGATTACAATCCTATTCAATTGCATAGCCTGATTTTGTCGCCCCTTGATGTACCTTTCTTATCCTATGCTGCCTGTTATAATTATGCATATATTCAGCAGTGAACCCTGCGCATTGTTAGCTAGGATTAGATAGCGGGTCGTGATCACTCGGGGGAGTGAACACGGGTACAATATATACAACTGCACAGGTACGGTAGAAAGCAGACACCGCCAAAGGCCCCTATCTGGGTTATGCCTAGTCACCTCAAGTGTGAGCTATCAAGGAGTAATCCTTGTACTCCACCCGAGGCTGACTTTGTCTTGCCGCCATAGGGTCCTGAACATCGGTTGTCCTTAAGGTAAGAAGTCGGGCGACCCAACGGTGCCCGCGAGAGGTATATCGTCGGGAACGACAGGGAGGGTACGACCGACGTTACTGGCGTGCTTGGCCCCTGCTCATATCTCGCGAGAGTTACCAAACCACGAAAGTCGAGCTCTACCAAGAGCAAACGCGAGACAAGGTAAGGAGACGGTTCACCTTGTTGATAACCGCAGTGACTTGGTGGGACGACAGGGCAGGCACCGATGTACTGGTGGACCTGACTGCTGTCGTTGACCGCGGGTCGGTTAAGTCGAGGCAACGATAACGGTTGCCACGCAGGTTAATTAAAATGCTAAATGGTTCGGCGGATGTCTTGAGTAGCCTTTTGGCTTGTACGCACTACCTACACGTGGGATAAGGAGTGTGGGCTCCCCTGCATCGTGGTCTCGTTCGAGGGTCTTCAAACGTCAGCAGTATCGTGGGCTGATTGCCGGGAAGTGGTGTTGTCTTCTCTTTGCTGCAGCAGGTGTGTTTGTATTTTCTTTGATTTTGCTTCACCGGCCAGTCACGCACCGTGCAGGAGTACGTTCGGGTTAGGGTCCAAAGCCCGGCGTACATAGGATATAGTCCGGCGGATGACCTCTCTGTTGATTGCCGAAGGATGGGCTACTTTGTGTCGGATAGCTTTGGTGGAGCGTTCCCTAACAAGGTTCCCGCCACCCTGGAGATCCGAGCGTCGTAGAGTCACGCCAGTGCACCCCTGCAGGGAAGATTAATCTATTCGAATAGCCGTGTCCACGGTAACAGGACGCTTTATGCTAAAGCTGGATCTTACCACTAGAAACTATTACTATTGAACTGTATGGTTCCGGGTTTTCTTCCTCGCAGGGATGTCGAGGAGGTGAACTCGGAGGCATTATTATTATTGTTAATCATTACAACTTATATTATACAATGTTGCAGCAACTTCTGCTTCGTTGTTACTTTACGCTTTATATGAACTGTTGGCTGATTCTTACCTCATGCTGCAAGACATCGTCGGAAGATGCTAGTCGTCGATAGGCCTAGCTTCTTACCCTTGCTCTGGATTTCTGTCTTTCAGTCCACTATATACAGCCTCTTCTTTCCGTTGATACAATGCATAATGCTTAGTAGCGGACGTAAGACTCGCGGGTATACTAGATACTCACCTGCTTTATTTCCTTTACTGTTTTGCCTGATCGGCCGCTGCAGTCGACGTTGGAGCCCAGGAGCAGGAGTACCCCGGAGGCGGATACTACTACGTCGAGACCCCCGCTGACCAGGACCAGGAGTAGTTTCGGAGGCTCCCAGGCAGGAGGCCTTGCCTTTGCGATCTGTATCTCTGATGTTATTTGTGCTAGCCTTCTTAAGGCAAAACTTGACTAACTATGTCTGTACTCAGATATTATGGCTTGTATAACTTATGTATTCGGGTCCGCGTGACCCCCCTTTATTGTAACATATTGGTTTATCCTTTTGTGTTTAGTGTTGTGCTGTGATATTCTCACCGTGGCACCCTAATCTCAGTCGTGTACCCTGCGTGTATGATTACTGTACACGGATTGATTTTGGGGGCGTCACAAGTTGGTATCAGAGCTGACTGCCTGTAGGACACCCCATCCAACTCCTTGGTCGAAGTCGAGTCTAGTATTTGAAAAACTATTTTGCTAACTTAATGTTTGGCTTACGGGCCCACATCGATGTCACTACGTGTGATATCTATGGTATTAGGATCCTTTTCTCCTTACCTATGCTCTGGGAATCTGCTCTCTTATCTTTGCTGGTAAGTTTTACAAAATCTGACATTAGGATCACGTTCTCTTGATTCCCCCCGGCGTTTTTGGTGCTTCCCCCATTGATTGAGTCGTGTCGTAGGATTCGTACCCCAGATCCCGGACCGCGGATCCCATTCTCATTCTGGGCAGGCCGCGCGTTCTCTGGCATCAACTCCTGTGGCCAACAATTTTCTTGCGGCATGATTGACATAGTGGAATCTATGTCGCGTCATGTAATCCTTACCGCGGTCTGCGCGCCGCCTAGTGTGTCCTTTTTCCTTAATTTCTACGACGTTACGCTTCCCGATTTTCGATTGATTCTATGTGTGAATGTGTTTGTCTTATATGACTACTCCTATATATCCGCGCCTCCTCTTTGTTGTCACTTTACCTCTTACTCGTTTCCGGTATCTCATTAAAATGTTCATCGCTGAAATACCCCTGTTAAATTCTAGCAGGATGGCTGGTCGTGGTGGTCGTGGTGCCAACGATCCACCTCCGCCGCCGGACTACATGGCCGCGATGATGCAGCAGTTTCAGATGAACCAAGTGTTTATGCAAGGAGTCATAGATCAGCTCCAGAATCAGAACCAGAACCAGAACCAGCACCAGAACCAACCGCCTGTGGTTACTCTGCGGGATTTCATGCGTCTCAATCCCCCTCTCTTCCACCAGCCTGAACAGCCGCTCGATGCTGATGATTGGCTTCGTGACATCACTCGACAGCTGGAGTTCGCTAATGTGAGCGCTGCTGATTACGTCAACTTTGCGTCCTATTTTCTGCGTAGCCCCGCTGCTCAGTGGTGGGACACTCACAAGGGCTCGCTAGCTGAAGGGACTGTCGTCACCTGGAATGACTTCAAGGCTACCTTCCGTGCTCGTTATGTCCCCCAGGCGATTATGAACCGTATGAAGGCCGAGTTCCGCAACCTCGTTCAGGGCAACAAAACTGTCGAGGCATATCAGAGGGAATTCCTCCGCCTCTCCCGCTATGCTGCAAGTGACCTCCCCAATGATGCAAGTAGGCAAGAGAAGTTCCGTGATGGACTCAACGCAGATCTCCAGCTTGCACTGGCTTTGCACGTCTTCCCCGACTTCGCCACCATGGTGAATCAGACTATCACCCTTGAGACCGCTCAGCTTAAGTTCGGTGGTTCGGCGAAGCGCCCCCGTGATGCTGGCTCATCTTCGGGCACAGCACAGAAGCAACGCGTTTGGCTTCCACACAGTGTGTATCGTCCAAATGCCCCTGTACCAAGGCCGTTGTATGTTGCACCTTGTCTGCCTCCGCCCCCGCCGAGACAGCCGAAGACTGAGACTGCACCCCTCCGTCCTCAGGATGGCCTGTGCTTCAAGTGCCATCAGCCAGGTCACTTTTCCAGAGACTGCCCCCAGCGACAGAGTCAACTGGTAGTTCACCCTGCGGGCCGTGGAAATGGCCGTGGCAACAACAGGACCCTCAACTATAACACTGGGTCTTCTTCTCACACTCGCGGACATGCTTACAACATTAATGTCGAAGAAGCTCAGGAGCAACCTGCTACCGTGATGGGTACCCTTCTTGTTAATTCAGTACCTGCTACTGTTTTATTTGATACAGGAGCATCGCATTCATTCATGTCGGAAGCATTTGCATTGTCGCATAACTTCATGGTAGAAAAGATGGATCCACCTATGGTTGTCCGCACTCCAATAGGTCATTGCCACACCTCCAAGATAGTGCCCAAAACCATCATCGAAATTGAAGGAATTGAGTTCCTTGCTTCCCCCATCCTCCTGAAGTCTTCCACTATAGACCTCATTCTGGGCATGGATTGGTTGAAAGTCCACGATGCCGCACTTTATTGTGGCACCAGTTCTGTCCAACTTTTTCACCCCTCCGGCGAGATTGTTAACCACACCACCCGGATTACCCGTGATGCTGAAACGCATATCTATATGATGAATGCTCTGAATGTCTCACCTCTTGACGGGATCGAGAACGTTCCAGTCGTTCGTGATTTTCCCGACGTCTTCCCAGAAGAACTCCCGGGAATACCCCCGATCCGAGAGGTTGAATTTGTCATCGACCTGAAGCCTGGCACCGTCCCTATTGCCAAGCGTCCCTATAAGATGCCACCTCACCACCTCCTTGAACTGAAGAAGGAGATCGACGAAGCACTTCACAAAGGATTCATTCGCCCAAGTTCCTCTTCTTGGGGAGCACCTTCGCTCTTTGTCAAGAAGAGTGATGGCACGAACCGTTTGGTCCAAGATTACCGACCTATCAACCAGGCCACGATACAGAACAAGTACCCCCTCCCTCGGATCAACGATCTGTATGATCAACTTGCTGGATCCACGGTGTTTTCGAAACTTGACTTGAGGTTGGGTTACCATCAGATCCGAGTCCATGAAGAGGACATTCCGAAGACCGCTTTCATTACTCGCTATGGTTCATACGAGTACACTGTCATGTCCTTTGGCTTGACGAATGCTCCAGCCACTTTCTCCCGATTGATGAACTATATATTCATGGAATACCTCGACAAGTTTGTCGTGGTTTACCTGGATGATATCTTAATATACTCCAAGAATAAAGAGGAGCATGCTGAACATCTTCGCCTTATACTGGAAAAGCTTCGAGAACACAAACTCTACGCTAAGTACTCTAAGTGTGAGTTCTGGCTTCCTGAAGTGACCTACCTTGGTCACGTGATTTCCAAGGATGGCATTGCCGTCAACCCAGAACGTATCCAGGCTATTCTTGACTGGACTCCTCCCAAGACTGTCAAGCAAGTCAGGAGTTTCCTCGGACTCGCCAGCTATTGCCGCCGTTTCGTCGAGAACTTCTCCAAGATTGCCAGGCCTCTGACTAACCTGCTTCACAAAGGCGTCAAGTTTGAGTGGACAGATAAATGTCAGGAAAGTTTCCAGGCCCTCAAGGACAAGCTCACTTCTCCCCCAGTGCTTGCTCCCCCTGATACTCAGAAGGACTTTGTGATATATTGCGACGCATCACGTCAAGGATTAGGCTGTGTCCTAATGCAAGAGCGCAAAGTGATTGCTTATGGCTCTCGTCAATTGCGTGCTCACGAAGATAAGTATCCAACACATGATCTTGAATTGGCAGCAGTAATTTATGAATTGAAGCTGTGGCGGCATTACCTCGTCGGTAATCGTTGCGAGATCTACACCGACCACCAAAGTCTGAAGTACTTGTTTACTCAGCCCGACCTGAATCTCCGCCAGCAGAGATGGCTCGAGACAATAGCCGACTACAACATGGGAATTTCTTACACCCCTGGCAAAGCTAATGTGGTGGCCGATGCTTTAAGCCGTAAATCTTACTGTAGTGAACTTGAAGTTCAAGTACAACAACCACTTCTGTATGAAGATTTTCAAAAATTAAACCTCGAGATTGTTCCTCAGGGTTATGCAAATAACCTGGTTATCGAACCGGATCTCGTCAAGTCCGTCAAGGGTATACAGTTTTATGATGATTTCGTACACAAGATTAAGCGCGATATCGCCAATGGGAGACCCTCACCCTTCACCGTTGATAGCAAAGGTGCGGCGTTCTACCAGAACCGTTTAGTGGTTACTCACAGCAAGGGCAGGCATGAGAACCTGGATATGACCCCGAAGGTCATGAGAGCGGCTCACGATACCCTGTTGTCCATTCATCCTGGAAGCACCAAGATGTACCAAGACATTCGTCAGCAATTCTGGTGGCCTAACATGAAGCAAGACATTGCCCGATATGTTTCTGAATGTGACGATTGTCGTCGCGTCAAGGCAGAACATCAAAGACCTGCGGGAACTCTACAACCACTCTCTATTCCTGAATGGAAGTGGGACAAGATCGAGATGGACTTCGTCATCGGTTTTCCGCGATCACAGAAGGGTCATGATGCGATCTTTGTCGTCATCGACCGATTCTCCAAGGTTGCCCATTTTCTGCCTGTCAAGGAGACGATCTCTGCTAGTCAGTTGGCAGACTTGTATGTTTCCAGAATCGTGTCGCTCCACGGTATTCCGTTGGAGATCAGTTCCGACCGAGGCAGTATTTTCACCTCAAGATTTTGGGATAGTTTCCAAGAAGCTATTGGCACTCACCTGAATTTCAGCACCGCTTATCATCCCCAGTCGCAAGGACAAGTCGAACGAGTTAATCAAGTGCTTGAGGACATGCTTCGAGCTTGTGTCATCTTATTCGGTAAGAAATGGGAGGAACCTCTTCCATTTGCTGAATTCTCGTACAACAATAGCTATCAAGCTAGTCTGAAGATGGCACCCTTTGAAGTTCTCTATGGACGTAAGTGTCGAACACCTCTGAATTGGTCACTGGAGAAAGAGCTCTCATTGGTCTGGACATTGTTCAGCAGGCCGAAGATCAGGTTCGCGTTATCCGTGAACACCTGAAAGCTGCTCAGTCCCGCCAGAAAAGCAACTATGACCGCAAGCACATGGAAATGGTCTATCAGCCTGGCGAATACGCGTACCTCCGTGTCACTCCCATGAGAGGCACTCACCGCTTCGGAATCAAAGGCAAGTTAGCTCCTCGCTACATTGGCCCGTTCCGTATTCTTTCCCGGAGTGGACCAGTGGCATACCGATTGGAATTGCCTCCGAACCTCTCTCAAGTCCACGACGTATTCCACGTGTCGCAACTCCGACGGTGCTTTAAGGACCCTATTCGCGAAGTGGAACATGATATGATTGAACTGCGACAGGACTTGACTTATCAAGAGCATCCGAGCCGCATTCTCGATCAGTCTGAACGCAAAACCCGCAACAAAACAACCAAGTTCCTCAAAGTTCAGTAGTCGAATCATTCTGAAGATGAAGCCACTTGGGAACGCGAAGATCGTCTTCATGAAGAATACCCTGATCTTTTTCCCGCTACCACTTAAATTCTCGAGACGAGAATTCTTGTAGTGGGGGAGATTTGTAACACCCTCACTGTCAGTGAACAGTAATCCCTGTTACTGTTCATCTGTACTGGTCCAAACTTTTGTTGATCAACTGGTTCAGTTCAGATTCAAATTCTCCTTTGATATTCTTGCAAGCAAATATGAACCATGGGCCTTAATCATCATGGATGAAAACAAAGTCCAAGCCATTTGAAATAAAATTCAAACAAACCCTAAAATGCCTTTTGATGAATATTAAAATATGGTGACAATAAATCTTTTCCAAAAAATCTTGGAACCACTTTTTAAAAATCCCATATAATCATTGGACCATGCCCATGTGATCATTGGTATTTATTGGGCAACTGAAAATTGTACACAATTAATAACAGTAGCAATCCCAGGCCAATTACACATTTTATAATAAAATAAAATACCAAAAGAGTTTAGAAAAATCCTAAACTTTTTGTGGTACCCTAGGTTTATGCTCTACTAATTATGGAACAATATTTGTATTTAACAAAAATTCCTAAGCATTTAAATAAAATGCAAATAAGCAATAACAAAAAAAAGAATAATAAAAAAAAAGAATAATGAAAACCTAAACCTACGCCTGGGGGCGAAGCCCACCAGGCCACCTCCTCCTTTTTCCCCTTGGGCTGAGCCCACCCCAGCCCACCCCGCGCCTCCTTCTCCCTCCTGTTCATCCCCTCCCCCCGTGTCACCCATCCCGTGGCCAGGGCGCCATGGCCATCGGCGTGGAGGGCATCCGCCGGCTCCCGGCGGCCTACAAGGCCAGGCAGCCCCCCTGGAAACCCTAGGCCCTTCCCCCTTCCCCCCCCCCCTCGCCCTCTCTCTCGAGCAATCCGGCGGCGCCCGAGAGCTACTGTCGCCACCGGCGTGAACCGGCGCGGCCACCTTGCCCCCAGCCGCAACCAGCGTGTCCGGGAGCCGCTCCGCCGTCGTCCTCGTCGTCTCCAGTAAAGACTCGAGCTTGGGCCGCACCGCAAGCTTCAAATCGGACGAATCCATCCTGCTGGCTGTCGCGCGCGTTGTCGACGATTGCGTCGCCGCCCTCGCAGCAACGACCTCCTCGAGCTCCTCTCCCGCATCCCAGTGAGCCTCTGCCCGTTTCCCTCTCGCCGCGCTCGATCCTGTCCCCTGGAACGCCGTCTCCCGTGTCACCACGCTCCGGCCGCCGCGGACCGTGTCGCGGCCGTCGAGTTACGCCACCTCCGCCCACGCTAGCTACATAAATGGGTGCGGCTCGTTCGGCTCGTTCGAACGAGCCCTCCCACGCCTCTTTTGGTCGCCGGGCTCGGACGCTAGGTCGCCGCCGGTGAACCACCTCGCCGCCGTCGTCTGCGCAGGCACGGGCACGGTTAACCCCCCACTAACCCCCCCCCCCCTCTGACTTACATGTGGGCCCTCTGGAAATTATAATAAATAAAACATTTTTATTTAAATATTGTGTATGACATGTGGGCCCTGACATTTTTTCTAATTAAATTAAAAAGAATTATCACATGTGAGGCTCACCAGTGGGTCCCCTCTGTCAGTTTGACCAGTCAACTGTGCTGTGGATAATGTTTCTGTTAATTAATAAAAATAATTTAAAAATGATTTAGAAAATGGTTTAATTTGCTTAAAACTTTAGAAAATCATAGAAAATAAACCGTAGCTCAGATTCAAAAACTTTATACATGAAAGTTGATCAGAAAAATATAACGAATACGGATACGCTATCCATATGTCTACCACACCCCCCTAGCGCACCGATCATCGACATTCCCCCCCTCCGGGCTGTCTGCCGATAATTCCCGGTACCGATAAAAAGTACCCGGATGAATTAATCTCGAACACGAAAGTTGTCCGGAATGGTTCAACTAACACGGATACACCCCCCTTATGTTTGTCCGGTACCCACGACACCTCCGGCATGAACCCTCCCCCCTCCGTACACCCTGTCCGGTAATCACCCGGAGCCGGTAATTCATCCCCGGATGAATTCCCGCTCCGAGCAACGTGCATTGCACTGCGTTAGAACACCGTTAACTTTTCATCTGTCATGTCATGCATATGTTTGCATATCATTGCTGTGTATTTACTGTTTCCTCCCCCCCTTAATCTTCGGTAGACCCCGCTGCTACCGCCGACTACACGGTTGCCGGGTACGACTACTTCGTCGACGACCCTGCCCCTACCGTCGAGCTTCCAGGCAAGCAGAGCCATTCTCTTCCCCAGATATCGCCTATCTTTCCGTACTTTCTTGCACTAGGCATGGTTACTGCTGCTGCTACGATTACAATCCTATTCAATTGCATAGCCTGATTTTGTCGCCCCTTTATGTACCTTTCTTATCCTATGCTGCCTGTTATAATTATGCATATATTCAGCAGTGAACCCTGCGCATTGTTAGCTAGGATTAGATAGCGGGTCGTGATCACTTGGGGGAGTGAACACGGGTACAATATATACAACTGCACAGGTATGGTAGAAAGCAGACACCGCCAAAGGCCCCTATCTGGGTTATGCCTAGTCACCTCAAGTGTGAGCTATCAAGGAGTAATCCTTGTACTCCACCCGAGGCTGACTTTGTCTTGCCGCCATAGGGTCCTGAACATCGGTTGTCCTTAAGGTAAGAAGTCGTGCGACCCAACGGTGCCCGCGAGAGGTATATCGTCGGGAACGACAGGGAGGGTACGACCGACGTTACTGGCGTGCTTGGCCCCTTCTCGTATCTCGCGAGAGTTACCAAACCACGAAAGTCGAGATCTACCAAGAGAAAACGCGAGACAAGGTAAGGAGACGTTTCACCTTGTTGATAACCACAGTGACTTGGTGGGACGACAGGGCAGGCACCGATGTACTGGTGGACCTGACTGCTGTCGTTGACCGCGGGTCGGTTAAGTCGAGGCAACGATAACGGTTGCCACGCAGGTTAATTAAAATGCTAAATGGTTCGGCGGATGTCTTGAGTAGCCTTTTGGCTTGTACGCACTACCTGCACGTGGGATAAGGAGTGTGGGCTCCCCTGAATCGTGGTCTCGTTCGAGGGTCTTCAGACGTCAGCAGTACCGCGGGCTGATTGCCGGGAAGTGGTGTTGTCTTCTCTTTGCTGCAGCAGGTGTGTTTGTATTTGCTTTGATTTTGCTTCACCGGCTAGTCACGCACCGTGCAGGAGTACGTTCGGGTTAGGGTCCAAAGCCCGGCGTACATAGGATATAGTCCGGCGGATGACCTCTCTGTTGATTGCCGAAGGATGGGCTACTTTGTGTCGGATAGCTTTGGTGGAGCGTTCCCTAACAAGGTTCCTGCCACCTTGGAGATCCGAGCATCGTAGAGTCACGCCAGTGCACCCCTGCAGGGAAGATTAATCTATTCGAATAGCCGTGTCCACGGTAACAGGACGCTTTATGCTAAAGCTGGATCTTACCACTAGAAACTATTACTATTAAACTATATGGTTCCGGGTTTTCTTCCTCGCAGGGATGTCGAGGAGGTGAACTCGGAGGCATTATTATTATTGTTAATCATTACAACTTATATTATACAATGTTGCAGCAACTTCTGCTTCGTTGTTACTTTACGCTTTATATGAACTGTTGGCTGATTCTTACCTCATGCTGCAAGACATCGTCGGAAGATGCTAGTCGTCGATAGGCCTAGCTTCTTACCATTGCTCTGGATTTCTGTCTTTCAGTCCACTATATACAGCCTCTTCTTTCCGTTGATACAATGCATAAGGCTTAGTAGCGGACGTAAGACTCGCGGGTATACTAGATACTCACCTGCTTTATTTCCTTTACTGTTTTGCCTGATCGGCCGCTGCAGTCGACGTTGGAGCCCAGGAGCAGGAGTACCCCGGAGGAGGATACTACTACGTCGAGACCCCCGCTGACCAGGACCAGGAGTAGTTTCGGAGGCTCCCAGGCAGGAGGCCTTGCCTTTTCGATCTGTATCTCTGATGTTATTTGTGCTAGCCTTCTTAAGGCAAAACTTGACTAACTATGTCTGTACTCAGATATTATGGCTTGTATAACTTATGTATTCGGGTCCGCGTGACCCCCCTTTATTGTAACATATTGGTTTATCCTTTTGTGTTTAGTGTTGTGCTGTGATATTCTCACCGTGCCACCCTAATCTCAGTCGTGTACCCTGCGTGTATGATTACTGTACACGGATTGATTTTGGGGGCGTCAAAATTTCCTGCAGGAAGCCTAGCCCACCTAGCCTCCTCCCCGCAGCCCACCTGGGCCTGTCCAGCGAAGCGGTACGCGGGAGCTATCGTGGCCGCCCGATCTCCATCGCACGCCCCTCCTTCGTCGCCTTTCCACGCTGGAGAGGTCCCCGCCGGACTCCCTCTCACAGCTGGCCGGAGCGTCGACGTCGATGCGGCCGACGTGGATAGGAGGCCTCCCTCCTATTTAACCCGAGCTCCCGATCCTCCCAGGACCCCTAGGGTTCCCTTCCTCCCAGCAGTTCCTCCTCGCCGCCGCCGGGGTGGTTTCCCCTCTTCGTTTCTGTCCCGCCGTGCTCCGGTGAGCCCCGCTGCAATTCGCCGCCGTCTCGCCGTATCCTTGACCAAGCGCTCGTCTGCACGGACCTTGAACTCGACTCACTCCGTTTTTGTGTCCAGATCGCAGCCCGGAGGAGCGAGACGACCCCGCAGCAGAGCACGCCGCCGCGGACCTCTTCGTCCCCGACGACGGCCACAGACCCCTTCCTCCTGTACGGCTAGGCTGGGACGCACGTTGCGACCCACGAGGTGAGTTGATGCCCGCACCATTGCCCGTAGCGCCGTGTAGCATTCTGTCCACGATAGCAGTAGCGGATCCGCCGCGTTGGAACATCGCCGGCGAGCAATTCGAGCACGCCGTGCCATGGCATGCCTCGGGTGCTCCCTCGCGTGCTCCTAGAACGTCCAGAGCGCGCCTTTGGCCCTCAAGGACCTGCCTTTTCGCGTATAGTAGAGTTTGACCGCCCGCCTCTGAATGTGTTTGCCAGTGTAACGCAGCGCCGCCGCGGGTTCAGAGGAAGCTGGCCACCGTTCCGGGGAGATTCGGGCCATGGAAGGGGTACCCACGAGTTCGTGGTGGTGCCCTCTAGGAGATGGACGAAACCCCATGGCCAGGGGCGCCGTGAGCTCGACGTGCGCATCGCCCAAAGTGGGGGCTTTTGTTCTGTCAGTCTGAAGTTCAGAACCTTCATCGCCGTGCTGTTCCTGTGGAGTTTGCGAGTAGATGAAGAGGAGTTAGAGACCATGGCGAGTGCCCTTGCGTAGAGAAAGGTGCCCTCTCGGTTTTTCTTCATAGCATGGTGGCTGGAGAACGCCTGTGAGCGATACGAGGTTCGCCACAGTTCCGCACCGCGATGGGTTCAGGCGACTGCAGGTGTTCGCAGTTCAGAACAGACATGCCTGAAGCTTACCTAGTCTGAATCTCTTTTCGTTTCAGAAAATGGTTCGAAGCGCAGTGGTAGCGAGCAGCTGAGTCCAGCTGTGGACGTGGGTTCGAATCCCACGCGAAGCGCTGCCTCCCCCTTTTTTTTTAGATTTAATCTGAGGCTGACGTGCGGGCCCCTCCTGTCATTGGGGCTGCCCGAGTGGAGTGGGCTGAGCCCACTGGTGGGCTTTGAACTTGGCCCAGTGCGCCGAGGCCAGCCCAGTGGTTGCGCCCACTGTTCTTTTTTTTCTTTGGTTTTCTTTTCTTTTTCTGTTTAAGTTCAATTTGAGTTTGAATTCAAATTCAAACTGAATTTGAACCTTGGAGATTTTTTCACCTCAAATGGGGCATCCCATATATGTTTTTGGGGTAGCTTGAGCTACTGACCATCATGGTGAGGTCCTTTTTTCTTTTTCCCCTCTGATTTTTGGAGTGTGGCAATTTTGCAAATAAACCCCTTTTCATTTCCTTGTTTTTGCCAAGTTTTTCCCAACTTCAAAAATGGCCATGCCATATATGATTTTGGGTAATTTCATACAAGGAGTTGCATGGTGATAATGGTTTAACCATTTAAGCCTTTTCCAAAATGCATCTAGTTCAATTTTGCACTCAGCCCCCTGAAATTCTTTTGAAATGCAACTGTGTTTGCAAATCCAGAGGATACCATATCATATATGGTTTTGGGGTAGATTTTTGCAAGGATTGCAATGGTGATGTCCTCATGATTTTTGTGCAACTATTTTGGACAGGGTGTGACCACCTCATCCAGGATCAATCTGTCTTTTCCTTTCTTGCATCATTCCAAATTCAGTGCATGTTGGAAGTGATGATCTTTTGATTCTTTCAAGTTCTGTTTCATGTCATGTCCAAATCTTTTCTCCAAACCAGCACCCAACATATTGCCTGTGCAGTGTGGCTGGATTCCAACTTTTGTTGCACCTTCCTTGTGTCAAATTCACCGGCACTACTCCGTCTCAGGAATCGATGATTACTTTCACGTTTTTTTGTTTCTTTTTAATGCATTGTTGATCATGCCATGTGGATATGCTACTTACACCTAAAATAAGGCTAAGACCAAAGCCATTTTCACATAAATAAATTGCATATGAAGTTGTTGACGTGTCGTCACCACCTTCATTTAAATTGACTAGATAGGGTCACAGCATGTCCAATTAAACTTGCTCATACCATCCTTGCCAGTGCATTGTACCCGTTACTTACTTGTGTGCCTTTTCCTTGCCGGTTCCTTATGTTAGCACCTGAGACCGCCGAGGAGACTTACGTGGAGATTTCCGACACCGAGCCCGAGGACCCTGCTGCGTCTTCTTCGACGACCGATTACCCAGGCAAGGGGGAGATTTATAACATTACTTGATACCTTTCTGCCTACCTGCCTAGCTCTAGTCTAGAACGTTTGCTTGATCCTATCCACTTTGATTAAGCTTTTTTGGGAACCCAAAACAGGCATGATCCCCACATCCAAGCAAAACATTGTATTGCTAAGTTACCGCTGCTCAGCCATTGCTTAGTATGAGTAGGAAAACTTGCTGCTTACCCTATTGATATGGTTTGGGATATCATGTTCTTTAAAGAAGTAGGTTGATATTTATTATATTTTTATGATGTTAATTTATACTTGACGAAAGATGGGAGACCAGGCTGTTCCCGCCAGGTGTTTTGTTCCATTTGAGTCACCTAGGTCCCGAGTTCCGGGTATTGTGTTTCTTGATGAGCGTGCCTAATCGTGTGTGGGATTCTATGGGGTCCCCTTGTCTTACCTACCTAGCTTCGTACAGTTCTAGTGGTGGCCCGAGCTGATTTACTATTTGCAATGTGTGTGTGCTGGTGGTACCCCAGTTGTTTACAAACCACCTTGGGCCAGGAGGACTTGTGCCTTGGCTGGCCCACCTTTGACCGGCGAGGGCCCGGTCCTCATGTGAGGTTTAACCGGTAACCCAAACCCTGTTGATACGGAAGAGGCCGATCTGAGAGCGTGGCCAGCTTTTGGATTGGATGTCGACTCCCCGGGGGCCACCCGGAATTGTGTGTTGTTAGTTAGAGGGACTCTGACGTTCCGGAGTTTCAGGCGTTTACTTAGCCAAGTGGAAACCGGGCGTACATTCAAAGTCTATGATGGGCAGTTGGTACACCCCTGCAGGGTTAAATCTTTTCGAAAAGCCGTGTCCGCGGTTATGGACGACTTGAGACCTACTCCTTGTTCATAGAATAACATCAATTTGAATTATAATTTAAACTTGCCTACCATGTGAGTGCCTTGGTTGCTTTTCTTCGTCCAGGGGGACCAAGAGAAGATCCAGGTTGTGTTATGTTTGACGTAAGTAGGTGGATAGCAGACTTATGACACGATGTCACGTGTATTTCTTGGATCTTACCCCTACTCTAATAGAACGATAGCCACCATATATGCTAGTGCGGTTGCAACCTTTACCTTTATCTTGTCTTACCGTAGGGAGTTAGTTATCCTGTAATGATATAATCTCACCCCTGTTTTCCTTTTGTGCTTTTACTGTTTTGCATGATCGGCCGCTGCAGTGGAGTACTTCCTTGACCCGAGCTCTGGACGATACTTTGTGGAGGTGCCCTCGGAGGATGGCGATGAGATCGACCTCGTTTAGTAGATCCTATAGTTGGGCTTCGACGATCCGTGGGTGGTCTCTTTATGTGCAGCCCTCTCTAGGGAAATTTGGCTTTTGACCATACTCGGTCGTGTTTGTCTTCCGCTTGTCGCATGATGTACTGTTGGGTCCACGGACCTCTGAGATGATGTAATAATTATCAAGTGGCGGTGTATGCCCTGGACTCTATATATTCTACGTCTTAGTTAAAGTTCTTTGTTCTTATACTTGTTGTCGAGAATCCGGCAGCGACACGAGTGCGAGTGTCGTGAGTCGGTGGCTCTTTATGCGCTACTAACTTGAGCGGGACGCGAAAGCGACTAACTCGAGTTAGCACCGCATCGGGGGCCTTACAGCTGGTGCCCTTGGTTTTTCCCTTCTTCGCGGAAGGGTTTTCCACTTTAAATCTGCGTGTCTCTCTGTGTTTCTTTTCGTTCTTCTTCGTTGCTATTTGTGTGTAGATTCTCTAACAAGTGGTATCTAGATCCTTGTTCAATCTAGGTTTCTTTGACATGTCGATGAAGTTCGATCTTCCATCGCTGGACTACAACACAAGGTTCGCGCTTTGGCAAATCAAGATGCACGAGGTGCTGGCTCATCCCGATCTGGATGATGAGTTGGAGAAGTTCGGGAAAGCCGATCAGGCGACGTGGACTCTCGAAGAAGTTTGTATGGATCGTAAGGCAATGTCTTTGATTCATCTGCATCTATCCAATAATATTCCGCAGGTGGTTTTGAAGGAGAACACTGCTGCCACTCTATGTTGAAGCTGGATTCGATCTGTATGTCCAAAGATCTAACCAGTAAGATGCACGTGAATATGAATTTGTTCACGCACAAGCTGCAGGAAGGTGGTTCGATGATGAATCACTTGTCAGTCTTCAAGGAGATCGTTTCTGATCTGCAGGCTATGGAGGTTAAGTATGAGGATGAAGACGTAGGTCTTCTGCTTCTATGCTTGTTTCCTAGTTCCTTTTCTAATTTCCATGATACTATTTTATATAGTCGTGATGATCTAACCCTTGCTGAAGTATAGGAGGTCCTTCAACAGAAAGAAAAGATGAAAAGTTTAGTTCATCTTGGGGAATCATCCTCTCGAGGTGAAGCTTTGCAGGTCTGAGGTAGATCTGAGCAGATAAGTTACGGAAACAACTACAATAGAGACAAAAGTAAGAATAACCGTTACCGCTCAAAGTCCGGAGGAAAGGACAAACAATTATGCGGGTATTGTAATAAAAATGGCCACGAGATTGGTGATTGGTGATTGGTGGAAGCTACAGAATAAGGAAAAGAGGAACGGTACATATAAGCCTAGGAATAAAAAAGATGGAGATGGTAAGGTTGTTGTTGCATCTAGTGAGAATGATTCTGATGATGCACTTGTTGTCTTTGCCGGTTGTGTTTCTGCGAATGATGAGTGGATACTTGATTCTGCATGTTTGTTTCATATTTTCTGTAACAAGGATTGGTGCAGTTCTTATGAGTATGTGTAGACAGGAGATGTGGTGTGGATGGGCGATAATAACCTGCGTAAGATTGTGGGTATTGGTGAAGTTCAGATCAAGATGCATGATGGCATGATCCGCACTTTGAAGGATGTGAGGCACGTACCAAAGATGGCGAGAAATCTTATCTCGCTTAGCACTCTGGCAGTTGAAGCGTACAAGTACGTCGGAACAGGTGGAGTTGTGAAGGTATCCAAAGGTTATCTCCTTCATATGATAGGTGATATGATTTCTTCAAAATTATATGCTCTTAGAGGAAGCACTATCAATGCTACTGCTGCTGTTGTTACTAATTTAAAATTTGATGATAGTAATCTGCGGCACATGCGCCTTGGGCATATGAGTAAGCTTGGCATGGCAGAGTTGGTGAAGAGGGAACTTCTGAAAGGCTGCAAGATTGGCAATATGGAGTTCTGTGAGCATTGCGTGTTTGGTAAGCACAAGAGGGTAAAATTCAATGCTTATGTTCATACCACAGAAGCTATACTTGATTATGCACACACTGATTTGTGGGGTCCTTCCCGTAAACCCTCTCTTGGTGGTGCTCGTTATATGCTTACGATTATTGATGATTACTCCAGAAAAGTATGGCCTTATTTTCTGAAACATAAGTATGATGCTTTTGATACTTTTAAGGATTGGAAGGTTATGGTAGAAAGGCAAACTGAAAGGAAAGTTAAATTGCTTCGTACTGACAATGGCATGGAGTTTTGCTCCAAAGGTTTTGCAAATTATTGCTGCAATTTTGGCATTGTCAGGCACCACACCATCCCATACACTCCTCAACAGAATGGTGTGGATGAGCGCATGAACAGGACCATCATCTCCAAGGCGCGATGCATGTTGTCCAATGCGCGTATGAGCAAACGTTTTTGGGCTGAAGCATCCTCCACCGCCTGCTACTTGATCAATAGATCTCCATCCATTCCGCTTGATAAGAAAACTCGCATTGAGGTATGGACTGGTACGCCTGCTGATTACTCACAGTTAAGAGTTTTTGGTTGCACTGCATATGCTCACGTTGATAATGGAAAGTTAGATCCTAGATCTGTTAAGTGTGTGTTTCTTGGTTATGGTTCGGGAGTAAAAGAATATAAGTTATGGAACCCTGAAACACAGAAAGTTATGGTGAGCAGGAATGTAGTTTTCAAGGAATCTGTTATGTTTGTTGACAGTTCTTCCACAGATACTTTGTCAGTTTCTTCTCATGAAGAAGAGCAGCATGAGATTGGTGTTCAGGTGGAGCTCCTTGATAAGGACGAAAATGAAATTGTTGATAACGATGTTGCACATGATAATGATGTTCATGATGATATTGATGTGCATCACTCACCCCCAGTTTTGCAGCAAATCTGTACTATTGCAGCTGGCAGACCAAGGAGGAACACTGCAGCTCCCAAACGTCTTTTTGAGGAGTGTGACATTGTTCATTATTCTTTTAGTTGTGCAAAACAGGTGGAGAATAATCATGAGCCGTCCACGTACACTGAGGCTGTTGTTTCGGGTGACCGCGAGAAGTGGATTTATTCTATGCAAGAAGAGATGCAGTCTCTTGATAAAAATGGCACATGGGATATTGTGCGCTTGCCTAAACAAAAGAAGGACGTTCGCTGCAAATGGATCTTCAAAAGGAAGGAAGGTTTATCTCCCAATGAACCTGCAAGGTATAAGGCAAGGTTAATTGCAAAGGGCTTCAGTCAAATTCTAGGTGTTGATTATAATGATGTGTTCTCTCCGGTTGTGAAGCATAGTTCTATTTGTACTTTCTTTGGTATTGTTGCTATGCATAATCTTGAGCTTGAGCAGTTAGATGTGAAAACTGCTTTTCTGCATGGAGAGCTTGATGAGGAAATATATATGGAGAAGCCTGAAGGTTTCATAGAGCTTGGTAAAGAAGCTTTTGTGTGCAAGTTGAAGAAGTCCCTATATCGTTTGAAACAGTCTCCAAGACAGTGGTATAAGAGGTTTGATTCATTTATGATATTGAATGATTTCAAGAGGTCTGGCTTTGATAGTTGTGTTTATATCAAGTTTGTTGATGGTTCACCTATATACTTTCTGTTATATGTTAATGATATATTGATTTCTGCCAAGAGAAAGAAACAGATTAATGCTTTGAAGGCACAGTTGAGCAGTGAATTTGATATGAAGGATCTTGGTGCTTCTAAGAAGATTTTGGGTATGGAGATTTCCAGAGACAGAGATTCTGGTTTGTTATTTCTTAGCCAGTAGAGTTACATTAAGAAAGTGCTTCATTGTTTTAATATGCATGATGCTAAATATTTTAACACGCCAATTTCTCCTCACTTTAAGTTATCATCTAATGATTGTCCTAGTACCGATGAGGATTATGAGTACATATCAAGAGTTCCATATTCTAGTGCTGTTGGTTCTTTGATGTATACCATGGTTTGCTCTAGCCCTGATTTATCATTTGCTATGAGCTTGGTTAGTAGATTCATGGCTAATCCTGGTAAAGAACATTGGAAAGTTGTTCAGTGGATTTTCAGGTATCTTCGTGGCACTTCAGGTGCTTATTTGAAGTTTGGCAGGACTGGTGAGGGGCTCGTTGGCTACGTAGATTCAGATTTTGCTTCGAGTGATTTGGATAAGAGGAGATCCCTCACTGGCTATGTGTTCACCATTGGAGGATGTGTTGTGAGTTGGAAGGCAACATTACAGCCAGTTGTTGCTCAATCCAGTATTGAGGCTGAATACATGGCTATTGCTGAAGCTTGCAGGGAATCAGTTTGGTTGAAAGGTTTATATGATGAACTTTGTGGAGATACTACTTGCATGAATCTGTTTTGTGACAATCAAAGTGCCATATACTTAACTAAGGATAAAATGTTCCATGAGAGGACCAAGCACATTGATGTCAAATACCATTATATTAGAGATGTTGTTGCTCAAGGTGAGATAAAGGTATGCAAGATTAGTACTCATGATAATCCTGCTGATATGATGACAAAGCATGTTCCTGTTGCTAAGTTTGAGCTTTGCTCAGACTTAGTTGGTATAACTGCTTAGCCCTAGTGGTTGTTTGGCGCCGAAGGTGTTTCTTTTGTTTGTTCATGAAGGAGTAGCTCGTTCATGCTACAAGGTGGAATTTTTCTCAAGGTGGAGTTTGTTGAAGTTGATCCAAATTCATTCATGAAGTTAAGAGGAAACTTCTGACAGAGCGGAGCAAAGGCCCGTCGCCGGTAGGCTTGGGGGGTGAGGTACCCCCCCCCCATGGTACGGATCAGTGTTGGCCTAGTTCTCTCCTACCGCCTATAAATATACCTTGCAAGACGCCGCATGGGATAGTTCATCAATTTTTAAATCCCTCGGCGTTTGTAACACCTCCAAAACAAGGAATAGTTCGCTGGCTGGCGCACGTGGTTTTTCCCTTCTTCGCGGAAGGGTTTTCCACGTCAAATCTATGTGTCTCTTTGTGTTGCTTTTCGTTCTTCCTCGTTGCTAGTTGCGTGTCGATTCTCTAACACTTCTCAATTGGATAATTTTAGCAGGTGGGTAGTTCTAATCCAACGGCATCTACTAATAATCATCCACCTTGAGATATCTATCCAGAACATCTCGCTGGTATTAAGTTGCGAGCCCCACCCAAAGTGTAAACCCAAAGTGAAAGCTCAAGAATGATCAGAGGGGGAGGGGGTGAATGATCACTTCTAAAAATTCTAAGGAACTTAGAAGGAATTCATGTAAACATCGTAGGACTAAAACCATCTCGAAGGAAATACAGTATCGAAGGTAATGCAAGGCTCGAAAGGATTTGGAGCGAAGGAAAACATCGAAGACAAACAGGCTACGAGAAACTACTTGAAGTAAAAGCTAGAAGGAAAACAAGCCTGACACAGCGATGTTTGGTAAACCAGTTCACACTCTGCAAAGTGCTACGTCTGGTTGGAGGGACTGGTGATTGAACACCTGGAGCAAAACTCTCTCCGTCCTATTCTCCACTGCAACAAACTCCTCGATCTTGTCCAGTTTTCACTCGTGGTAGATGATTCAGGACATCTCCGAGACCTTTACAAACTTCCTTCAGCAGTGACAATTTCTCTTCGACTGCTTGACAGGCGACGCCTAACCGTCTAGGAGACTTGCAGTTCTCCAAGATAAAAAGATCGGCTAATCTCGACCTAAGTCATAGTGAATTGCTCAACTCAGTTCAGATTTGGGTGTAGGTTTTCTCTCGATGAATCTCTTCGGGATGCACTCAGACTTCTGTCTTAGAATCTTCAGTGGAGCAGCCAACCCGAACTGGCGGGTGGGTGCGGGGTATTTATAGTTGGCGATCCCGATGGGTAAAATGACTGAAGTGACCCGATGCAACCGCTTGACGCGTGTCCACAACGGTCGGATTCCAATCACTGCGCAACTTTACTTGAGGAACAAGTAAGCTGACTCACCGAACGAGTTCTCTCTCGAAGGCACGAAGTGCAATGACTTTGCCTTCGAGCTATTCGCTCGACTCGGTGAGATTTCTCTCGGTAGGCTTTTGTGGGTTTTGGTTGAGCAGAGCAAATTTACTTCGACAAAGATCTCAACTAGCAAACCCCTCTCAATAGTACGGTTTTTCCTACGACTCAAGAAATAAAGAGAAACTAGCAAAAAGACTAAGTCTTCGAATAGCTTCAGCTTTCTCCTCGTTGCGCTTTTGCTCGAGGGAACATTTTCTTCGACGACATTTTTAGGGGTCGTCTTCCTTCAAAAGCTTCGGTAGATAACTGCAGCTTTACTGCAGTGAGTTGTCCTTCGACCTTCTACATGCACACTCCATTCTTTCGAAACCTAAGTATCTGTTTATACTCGAAAACAATATTAGTTCCACTTCTGCTTTGTCTAACAATGTCCAAAACCTTCGGGGGCAAAACTTTCTCTTACAATCTCCCCCTTTTTGGACGATTGTTGACAAAACAGACATCGATAAATAATTTGAAAAAGTTTGAGTTTTCGATGATAAACCAGTCCTGACATCGATGAAGTACTCCCCCTTGATGTATGCACGGAAGATAAAGATTTCCTGTGAAGTGCATATTTGACAAGTAGTGTCGAGGGAAAAACATCAAAAATCTTAGCGAGAGAAATTGCATTCCAGATAGCATCCAATTAGTAATATGCAATCTCCTCGGATGACCTGTGAACTTATATGAAAGATAACTTCCTGCAAAAGGTTAAGTATGGCAAGCAGCAGATAGATATCTTACGAAAAGAGTAGCAGTTCACAGTCCTACTTAGAGTTAGTTACAACCAGATCGAATATGAAACGAAAGTTTGTTGAAACTACTCAGAAAGCTCAAAAACAAGAGTTTATCGAATGGAGTGCAAAACCCTTAACCCCGTAGGCAAACTAATTTCTTCGATGCCACTACATCTCCCCCTTTTTGTCACAACGTACAAAAAGATCGAGAGAATAGGGTCGAAAGAAATCCCTACTCGCGAGGCTGGCTCCGGCGACGACGAGAAGATTCGGCGAGCGTTGGAGCACGACGAATTGGACGAGCGCCTGGAGGTGTAATCTTCGTGCGGAATGAATGTTGATCTCCTGAAGATTCCAGCTGCGATTCCGGCGGGGTCCTGGGGCTTCGAGGAAGTGGCGAGTGAGCTCTGGGTTGACGTTGAGGGGCTTCTTCTTCTTGCTCGGAGTCAGAGGATAAATTGTCCAAAGTGATATGATAATAATCATCGACACTTAGCACATCTCTGTTCTTCGGTAGGCGAGGGATACTGGGATCCGGTCGATCTAGTCGATCATCATTGGTCCAATTCCTGTTCAGATGGGGAGGATATTCTTCGAACCCGCAACGTTGAAGTTGACCGAGGGAATTGAACTTCCGAAGACCTTTCCAATCACGGCGAAGACATTCACGCAGCATCTGATTGTTGTTCATGGTAATGTTACGCAAGTGATTGATCTCATCCATCAGAGCTTGCTTCTGAATAAAATCTTGATCAATGTGATGTTGAAGCATTTGCTGGGACCGAAGAGAAACTTCCATATGATGCACTGGCTTGTTAAACTTCGAGCGAATATTGCGCTCAGTTAAGTGGGCGCGGATGCCAGTGTGCTCAGCAAAAGGGTCGTTGGGTCGAGGAACAACCTGCAATACTTCTCGAACAGGTGGAGTGAAAATCTTCGGGTAAATAGATACGGGGATGGCACGTCCCGAGAGTAATTGCAGATTGCCATCAGCCATGGTGCATATGGCTTGTGGGAATTGTGGTCATCAGCACAAGACACCAAAGTTCTGAGGAAGTAGTCTTCAAAATCGAAGGGATGACCGTGGACTAACTTCAACAGAGCAAGTTGCACATCATTTGGAATTGGAAAATTATCGTGCACATCAAGCATTGGCATCAAAGTCTTCGAGAGAATATAAAACCATGCCTTTGCTTCAAATACCAAGTGTCTTGGCTTCGTCTCAGTGGGGTAGTGATCTCCTACGACTTCTGGATCCATCAGTGTAGAGAATTCAGCAGGAGTGGCAGCAGGTAAGTCATGAAGTTTGTGAGGTAATCCTTCGAACCGAGGTAAATTGATTATGGCCAAAAATTGATCGACAGTCATATGAAAAACTTGGCCTTGAATCATATAGTCAAACTTCCATGTCTTCGAGTTCTCAGGATCTCCAGAGACATAAAGTGTTGCATAAAACTATTTGATAAGCTCGGGATTGTAACCACAATCGAGAGCAAACATCTTGTGAGCATGCAGGCTATCAATTGTCTCGGCAATGTTCTCGAAACAAGTAGTGGAGTACACCGAAGGCATATCAAGATATTGATGCTGGAAAACTCTTGCCTTGTTGTACAACACACGAGTATAATAGATAGCTTGCTCTTGGGTTCAAAACCGAAGAGAATAAGCACTTCTGGGCTTCTCGTAGGGATTGGTACCGAAGAAAAATGGCTTGTGTTCGCGCCTTTTGAAGATGGGACCTCCACGAGGAAAATCTGAGCAGAACAAAGGCAGCATTTCTCTCGGATGAGCAGAGTGGAGCATCTCATCAATGGGAAAAACCTTAGCAGCGTTATCTGGCATCTGGAACTCTGGTTCAGCAGGTCGAGAGATAGATGATGGAATGTTTACGATATCCTGAGCCGGAATGACTGCAGGAGTATTCTCCTCGGCCTAAGTTATGACGGCATCTCCTTCGTCGGTTTGAGCATTTTGTGCGGCCTCTTCAATTTCCATGGCCTCCAAGTCTTCATTAAATTGAGCAAACGCATCAACCATTTCTTCGTTCGAAGAACTGGATGAGGAGGATGAAGAATTATTAGTTGAACTGTCATCTCCAGAACTATTGCTTACGAAAGAATCTCGTCGAGAGGAAACTGTCGTGATGTCAACATCAACATCTTCTCCTTCAGGCATAGTCCGGGCAGAAGAGTAATCTTTCTGGACTTGAGTTTCTTGTTCGACACGAGCAACTTGCTCGGTCTCTGCATGAGCTTGGATTTCAGTGGCGGGGGTGGTCGATGGAATGACATGAGGTGGAGATGGTGGGTTTGGAGGTGGTGGCGAGGCTTTTGGTGGTGAGGGTTGACGGGGTGGAGATGGAGGTGGGGGTGGAGGTGTTTGTTGTCGGGGTGGAGGTGTAGGTGTTTGTTGTCGGGGTGGAGGTGTAGGTGTTTGTTGTCGGGGTGGAGGTGTAGGTTGACGAGGGGGTGGAGTTGTTTGTTGAGGCGGTGAACTTGTTTGGCGAGGTGGTGGAGTTTTCTTACGGGGAGGAGTGGGTTGCTTGGTGGGGTTTGGTTCAGTTTCTTGTCGTTCTGTGGTAGCAACGACCTCGGTGGACTTGGCCTTCTTTGCATTCTTCTCGATCTCTGGTGTCCCACGCTCAGAGGTTGGGGCAGCAGACTTTCTCTTTCGAGATTGTCTTTGGAACAGAGCATCATTATGCTCTTTGCAAACGGCAGACACAACTTGTTTTACCTTGTCAAACACAGCAGTTAAATTTTCCTTCTGAGTCCTCCTGGAAGCTTCAGCAGATGCAATCTTGGACTTGAAAAAATTTCGGGACTCAATGTCCTCGGTTTCCTCTTGGAGTTGCCTGGTGTAAAACCTGACTTGCTCCTTATCCTTTCGATCCTGGGTGATATAACCTTCCCAGCGGATCATGTATCGAGCAACATGCTCTTGGATTTTAGCAGGAACATCATCCTCGGCAGTGACTTTGCTCGGTGTAGTAGCCATCTTCCAGAGAATGTGAGAAATGTGTGCAGCATCCCAAGGAGCATTTGCATTAGATTCTCCTTCATTGGAACTTTCTTCATCGGCACGTGGGCCGGAAACAGCAGGTGCAACAGGGGCAGGAGCTGGTGCAGCTCGAGGAACTGGAGCAGCTTGAGCCTTCTGTCTTGCCTCCTTGGCTTTCTTTTCGGCTTCCTTGGTGGCTTTGGCAGCAGCAATGGGTTTTGAGACCACTGCTTTATCCTTCGAGGCACTAGGGGCCTCAACATTCTTCTTCGAAGCACTAGGGGCTATAACCTTTTCTTTCGTGACTGTGGGAGTCACAACTTTCTCGGTGACCTTTTCTTTCGGGTCACTAGGGATAGTGTCTGCGGAAACCTGTCGTCGATATTTTTCACTGACCAAGTGAAGAATGCCCAGTTGTTGAGCTACCAGAGCCTTTTTATGCTCGGGCTGACTGTGAAAGTTCAGGAGCTTGGCATTAATTAATTCTTTCTCTTCTTGTTCCTTTTGCTTGGCCAGCCTTTCCTTTCGCTGAATAAGCGTTTCAGCATCTTCACCAACTTGAGCTTGCTTTCCCTTCGATGGAGCCGAAGGTTTTGGTTGGCGAGCAGGAACAGGTGGAGCAGATGAAATAGGTGGATCTGTGACCAAGTTTGTCAAGTCAATATTTCCTCGAGGAGCCTGTGGAGCTGGCTCCTGGATCCTAATGCCTCTACTGCTCGGCTTTTTCTTCAGAGGTAAGTCCTCGACATCAGCCTCTGTACCAGGGTCTTGATCATCTGAATTAGCTTCTCCTTCGGAGCTTGCATCAGGAGGTGAAACTATTACAACCTTTTTCTGTCTTTTGGCTGATTTCTTGCCACCCTTCGGTTTGGCGCTAGGGCCAACTTCTTCGGCAGCTTTAGCAGCTGCTTCCTTTCGAGCTTTAGCTTCTCTTCTCTTTTGTGCTCGAGCTTCTCGAGCTTCAACGAGCTCTTTAAAATCAGCAGGTGTTTTGAGAGCTCTAGGGTGAGCATCAGCAGGAGGAGGTGGTCGATTATCCTTCGTCCACTTTGGCCTTAACGATTTGACATCAGACCAGGGATTCTTCATGGCAAACAGCCTCTCCCAGCGAGGAATAAGGGACTTGTATTCATACCAACGAAGAGCTTGAAGTCTTCGAATCTCTTGCAGACGGTTTTCTCTCGTACGTTCATCCTCAGAACCTGAAGGTGTTCTCAAGTTCTTCTCTATGATCAACTCCTCAGATAAACCTTCAGAGTTGTTGGTGATTCTTGTTCTGCCACCCACACGCTTGGGTGCTCTAATATTTCCTTCGTTATCAGCCATTTTCCTGCGAAAAAGAAGGATACGAGGGAATATAGGAAAGTTGTGAACAAGTACCAACAATTTCGAGGAAAAACATTTTGAATGCAGCAATCTTTTCGAGAGATTTGTCTTACCGCAAGTTTTCATGAAAGTGCTAGGCTAGATTTTCATCGGGTGGAAATCTAACGAAGAACTTGTATGAACAAATTGCACAAGAATAAATCTATCGAAACGATACTGTAGGAATTGCCTAAGTGAGAGAATCCGAGGGATTTCTTACCAAGGACAGATGGGGAATCGACAGAAAAACTAGAAACAGATTTCCCAAGTTTCAAAGATCCAACCGGATCAAACAGACCTAAAAGAAATCAGAGAAAAAAACAACACAAAAACTGGAAACGATGAACAGAGCGAGATTGAATCGACTCCAGAGCCACACATACCCTAACTTGGTGATGTGAGGCGACTACGGCGACGCGGATGATGATCTTCGTCGACGGGAATGCCTCCGGCGGCTTCCTTCCGGCAGTTAAGCGGCGAGGGAGTCGACGGCGACGAGACTGCACGGCGGCGCGCGAGAGAGAGAGCTTATGGAGGCGAAGAGACGAAGTCGAAGGAATAGCGATGTCTAAGCCGGTGGAGTGGATCAGTATATATAAGGGAGGTTCTGACCGAGCTGTCAGATCTGATCCAACGGCGCAGATTTCGCGTCTCTCCGCATTCAACGGACGGATTTCGTGGCGGTAATCGCGGGAAATCCCAACGAACCGAAAGAAAGTTGCTCCACGTCTGAGACCAAACTCATCGAACATCGAGTATAAAAGTAGATAAAACTTCGATAGATTTTCCTTCGGAATCAATGACATTCGAGGGGAATCTTAATCGAGTACAATATGTACATGTTCACGAGAGAGAAGCACAGAATAGGGTAGGGATAGAATAGAGGGAAAACAGGGTCCGATACTTAGTCAATCCGAGATAAAACAGCTATAAAAACTCAGAGTGATAAGTGTATAGGACAACACCAAACGAACAAAATAAACGAAAAAGAAAAACGACAGAAAATTAACGAAAGTAAACTACAATAATAAGGTATTATACATAGTACCGATAGTTATGATTTTACTGCACATTGCGTCAGTCCAAGATGTTCAACTCACACCTCAGTGCACAGAACCTCTTTTCATCCAAGGGCTTTGTAAAAATATCAGCCAATTGATCTTCGGTGCGAACATGACTGATAACAATATCTTCTCGCTGAACATGATCTCGAAGAAAATGATGACGAATATCAATATGCTTCGTTCGAGAGTGTTGCACTGGATTATGAGCAATTTTGATTGCACTCTCATTATCACAAAGCAAAGGAATTTTCTTCACAAGAATACCATAATCTTTCAGCGTTTGCTTGAGCCACAGAATCTGAGTACAGCATGAGCCGGCAGCAATATACTCGGCTTCAGCCGTAGAGATAGATACACAATTCTGTTTCTTCGAGGCCCAACAGAAGAGAGATCTACCGAGAAAATGACATGTGCCTGAGGTAGATTTCCTGTCGACTCGATCACCAGCCCAGTCAGAATCTGAATAACCAACGAGATCAAACTGGGCACCCTTGGGATACCAAAGACCCAAGGTTGGTGTGTGTGCCAGATATCGAAGGATTCGCTTGACAGCAATATGATGAGTTTCCTTCGGGTTTGCCTGAAAACGAGCACACATACATACTGATAGCATAATGTCAGGTCTAGATGCACAAAGGTAAAGAAGCGAACCAATCATCGAGCGATATTTCTTCTGATCGAAAGGTTTTCCCTTCTCATCTGCATCTAGATGAACATTCGTAGGCATTGGAGTCTTGACAGTTTTGCAACTGACAAGATCAAACTTCTTCAGGCAATCTCTGAGATACTTCTCTTGTGAAATGAAAGTACCATTCTTCTGTTGACGGATTTGAAGCCCGAGAAAGAACTTCAATTCACCCATCATAGACATTTCATATTTCTTCGACATCATACGAGCAAATTCTTCGCTAATATCAGGGTTAGTGCAGCCAAAAATAATATCATCGACATAAATTTGACACACAAAGAGATCATATTTGTATGCACGAGTAAAAAGAGTCGGATCAGTTGTTCCTGGTTTGAAGCCCTTCTTAAGAAGAAAATCCTTCAGCGTTTCATACCAAGCACGAGGTGCTTGCTTTAACCCATATAGGGCCTTGTGTAATCTGTACACCTTATTAGGATTCTTCGGGTCTTCAAAACCTCGTGGCTGCATAACATACACTTCTTCTTCGATTTCACCATTAAGAAATGCACTTTTGACATCCATTTGATATAGCAATATACCATTGTAATTGGAAAAAGCAGGCATGACACGAATGGATTCAAAACGAGCAACTGGGGCATAAGTCTCACCAAAATCAATACCTTCGATTTGGGTATAGCCTTGTGCGACTAGTCGAGCTTTATTCCTTACCACTATGCCATCTTCATCTTGCTTGTTGCGAAAAATCCACTTCGTACCAATGATATTATGCTTCGTGGAATCAGGTCTATCGACAAGGGACCAGACTTTATTTCTCTCGAACTGGTTAAGTTCTTCGAGCATGGCAGTCATCCAGTCTGAGTCCTTCATGGCTTCATCGAATTTTGAGGGTTCTAGCATGGATACAAACGAAAAATTTCCACAGAAGTTAGCTAATCGAGTACGAGAACGAGTGGTGGGACGACCTGGTAAACGAATCTCTTTGAGAATTGAGTCGACATCCACTCTTCTTCGAACACGAGGAAAAGTTTCTTCATTTTGTGGATCAGGTTGATCTTCGGGATCAGCTTGTCCTTCGGGATCATTTCCTTCGGGTTCAGCTTGTCCTTCAGGATCAACATATTCTTCGTTTATGCGATCTCCTTCGACCTGTGCATCAATTCCTTCAGGATGTTGATCTCCAGCGCCCCGGGCTATGTGTGGGAACATTGGACCATCATCATCCCCGTTGGCTTGTTGAGCATTTCCTTCGACAGGCCGAATATCTCCAATAGCCATGTACCTGATAACTTCATCCAAAGGAGGTTCATCCAGGTTAAGAGGTAATTGCTCCTTTTGAGAGCCGTTAGTTTCATCAAATCGAACATTTACAGTTTCTACAACTTTGCCAAGATGTGAGTTGTAAACTCTGTAAGTGTGAGAATTTGAACCATAACCTAGAAGAAAACCTTCGTGAGCCTTTGGGGCAAACTTGGAGCTGTGATTCATGTCTCTGATATAACATGGAGCACCAAAAACCCTGAGATAAGACACATTTGGCTTTTTACCAGTGATGAGTTCATGTGAAGTTTTCTTCAGAAACTTATGCAGATAAACCTTGTTGATGATATGACATGCAGTGTTGATAGCTTCAGCCCAGAACCTGATAGGGGTCTTGTATTCAGCAAGCATTGTTCTGGCCATTTCAATAAGTGTTCGATTCTTTCTCTCGACCACACCATTTTGTTGCGGTGTATAAGCAGCCGAGAATTCATGAGTAAAGCCATATTCATCAAGAAAATCTTCGATATGAGTATTTTTGAATTCAGTACCATTATCACTTCTGATATGCTTGAGAGATAATTCATATTCAGTTTGAGCTCTCTTTGCGAAAGTTTTGAAAATTTCAACAACCTTGCTCTTGTCATCTAGAAAGAAAACCCAGGTGTAACGAGAGAAATCATCAACCATAACCAGACCATACTTGTTACCTCCAAGACTAGCATAATTTTGAGGACCGAATAAATCCATATGAAGTAATTCAAGAGGACGAGTAGTAGTCATGACGGTTTTTGCAGAGTGATGTTTCTTGGCAATCTTTCCTGCTTCACAGGCACTGCATAGACGATCTTTATCGAATTTTACATTATCAATTCCAACGATGTTCTTCTTCGAGATAAGAGTTTGAAGATTTTTCATCCCTGCATGACCAAGTCTTCGGTGCCATAACCAACCAGAAGTGGCTTTGGCCATTAAACATGTGGACACAGCAGGTCCCGAAGAAAAATCAACGACGTAAAGATCACCCTTGCGATATCCTTCGAACACGAAGGAATAATCATCCTGTGATAAGACAACACAACGAGACGCAGAAAACAGTACAAGCATACCCATATCACAAAGTTTCGATATAGACATAAGATTATATCCTAGAGATTGTACAAGCAAAACCTTATCAATGTGCTTGTCTTTCGATATAGCAACTTTACCCAAACCAAGTACTTTCCCTTTGTTGTTGTCACCGAAGGTAATATATTTCTGTGAGGATTCAGATAGTTTTTCTTCGGTGAACAAATCTTTGTCTCCGGTCATATGATTTGTACATCCACTATCCATGACGCATTCGGATCCACCGGAGACATAGCCCTGCAGAAGAATTAGTTCTTCTTAACCACCCACAAGCGAGCAGGTGAATTAGAAGGCATGTAGAGCTAGATGGATCAGCAATATTATATCGAACAGGATTGCATTGTCGATCAGGACCATCAAGCACACCATAAATATAATTCCTCAACGAGGGGTTAGTGTAACGATGGGTAATGGCAATTTTGGTGTTATCATTACGATGACGATAAACATTTCTATCGACACGATAGTATTCCTTCTGGGGAACATTTGAAGCAGGCACCAAGGGTTCATTTCTATCCTCGAGAGAATAGTAGTGATTCGGTGGTACCGAGGATTTTCCCTGCATAGAATGGTTAGGGGGCAGTTTTTCTACGAGAGATTTGCGAACCCAAATCTGTCGCTTATAAAAGCCATTCTTTGGAGGAGTACCAACGAACTCAGCCGACACCTTTCCTTCCTGATCTTTCACAAGCTTGTAGTCAGAATCAAGTGATTCATCAACAATAGCTTGGTCAATTTTGCAACTGAAACCTGAAAGGTTAGCAATATCAATGGGCTTTTCTTTCGCAAGGACCCAGACAGTTTTAGGATACTGCTCGGGTTCCCAGTAGGTTCCGTCAGGGTTGATTTTCCTTTCGAAGCCAACTCCTTCGTTTCGAGGATTCCTGTGAAGAAGAGCCTTTCGAAGGATATCACATAAATACTGGTGTCCCTGCACACTTTTGAACATGCCTGTTTCAAATAAGTTCTTCAACCTGAGGAGTTCCTCGGTAATGGTTTCCTCGTTCGAGGGGTTAGCATCATCAATGACAATAGGTTGCTTTTCTTTCGATCTCTTATAAATAGAATCAATTTTACTTCGTTCCAAACAAGTCAAGCAAGGTGAAACAGATTCATTTTTATCTTCTGAGCCCTGTTGAGCCATGAGAGTGAGATTGACACTTTCCAACTCTTCATTAGCCTCTCTCAGTTTCTCGAGAGCCATTTTCCCTTGAAGTAATTCATAGGTTAGCTTCTCATAGTCCACTGAGAGAAGATCATGCCGAGAGGAAAGCTCATCATACTTTTCCTTCAGAGCAATATGCTCGTTAGTCAAAGTTTGACCCTTCTCAATCTCATTGATCAGCAGAGTCTCAGATTTTTGAATGGTTTCACTTAGAGAATCTAGTTCATCTTGTTGGATAGAAGCAATTTTAGCAAGTTTAGCATAGCTTATCCTAGATTCACTTTCATAAGCAGATCCATCAGAAGTATCGTAGGATTTCTTAGATGAGTGTACCTTAGCCTTGGCCATGAAGCAGTAAGCTGGAGATTCATCTTCACTGCTCTGGTTGGGGAAGAATGAACTTGAGTTCTTGTTCGAGGCGAATGCTATCCCAGCAACACCATCAGATTCAGAACCAGAACCAGAACCTGATCTTGACTTTGATCCTGCTTCAGAACCGGATGCTTCTTCTTCAGAGTTCATCTCTTTACCCAGATAGGCTTTGGCTCGGTGTGAATTCTTTCGACGAGAGGAATGTGATTTTGAGGAAGAACTCTCTCGATGCTTGTGATACTTCTTCTTTTTGTCATCATCAGAACCATCTTTCTTGTCTTTTCTGGACCTTGGATCATATTTCTTCGAATCATGGTTTTTTCTCGATCTGTAAGACTTGCTCGAAGAGCTGCTGTGAGAGTACTTTGATTTATGTTCAATTTCCCAGAGAGGACAATCAGCAATGAAATGACCTGGCTTCTTGCACTTATAGCAACAGTTATCTTTCGCTGAAGAGTTTCTGGATGATGATCGATGTTGAGATGAATTGCTAGAATGTCTTGAAGAATAGTTTTTCTTCGGTGAAGAGGAGTTCCTTCTCTGAAAGCGATTGAATCTTCTCATTATCAGTGCCAGATCTTTTCCAATGTTCTCGGGGTCATCTGAGGCACAACCCGATTCAGAACTAGCTTCAGGAGAGGAGTGATGTGAAGCTCTGGCTTTCAGTGCATGAGATTTTCTTCGACTCCCATTGACGTCACATTTCTCATCTTCTTCCATCTCGAAAGTATTAAGCCTTTCAAGAATATCAGCGGCAACCATATCCTTGAAATCAGTTCTTTCCTTAATCATCAGCACAATGTGATCGAAGGAATCATCAAGAGAACGGAGCAAAGTTCTGACAATAATCCGATTGGTAATGTCATCTGCACCGAGGGAAATCAGTTCATTTGACAGCGCAGTGAGTCTGCTGTATATGGAACAAACTTTTTCTCCCTCGTGCCTCTTGAACCGATAGAACTTGCTTCGAAGGGTGTCAATTCGAGCATCTTTCTGAGTAGAGACACATTCACCAATCTTCTCGAGATAATCCCAAACACCTTTGGCCGAAGGAATATTCTTGACCTCATGATATTTTTCAGGAATCAGATGATTTGTGATGAATACCCAGACTTCAGCATCAAGGGACAACTTCTTAGCCTCTTCAGGAGTGATGGCATCAGTGTCTTCGACAGTTACACCATTCTTGACAACTTCCCAAGCGGCAGAGTTGATAGCCATGATATTCCTCTTCATTTTGTCCTTCCAATAGGGATAGTCCTTCCCATTGAAAATAGGGATTGGTTCCCCCGAGCGAACAGCTGCAAACGACATTCTTGACAACACTCCAGGTTGTTAGACCAAAATACGCAGAGCGTAGGGAGTGCCTAGCTCTGATACCAATTGAAAGCTCAAGAATGATCAGAGGGGGAGGGGGTGAATGATCACTTCTAAAAATTCTAAGGAACTTAGAAGGAATTCATGTAAACATCGTAGGACTAAAAACATCTCGAAGGAAATACAGTATCGAAGGTAATGCAAGGCTCGAAAGGATTTGGAGCGAAGGAAAACATCGAAGACAAACAGGCTACGAGAAACTACTTGAAGTAAAAGCTAGAAGGAAAACAAGCCTGACACAGCGATGTTTGGTAAACCAGTTCACACTCTGCAAAGTGCTACGTCTGGTTGGAGGGACTGGTGATTGAACACCTGGAGCAAAACTCTGTCCGTCCTATTCTCCACTGCAACAAACTCCTCGAGCTTGTCCAGTTTTCACTCGTGGTAGATGATTCAGGACATCTCCGAGACCTTTACAAACTTCCTTCAGCAGTGACAATTTCTCTTCGACTGCTTGACAGGCGACGCCTAACCGTCTAGGAGACTTGCAGTTCTCCAAGATAAAAAGATCGGCTAATCTCGACCTAAGTCATAGTGAATTGCTCAACTCAGTTCAGACTTGGGTGTAGGTTTTCTCTCGATGAATCTCTTCGGGATGCACTCAGACTTCTGTCTTAGAATCTTCAGTGGAGCAGCCAACCCGAACTGGCGGGTGGGTGCGGGGTATTTATAGTTGGCGATCCCGATGGGTAAAATGACTGAAGTGACCCGATGCAACCGCTTGACGCGTGTCCACAACGGTCGGATTCCAATCACTGCGCAACTTTACTTGAGGAACAAGTAAGCTGACTCACCGAACGAGTTCTCTCTCGAAGGCACGAAGTGCAATGACTTTGCCTTCGAGCTATTCGCTCGACTCGGTGAGACTTTGTGGGTTTTGGTTGAGCAGAGCAAATTTACTTCGACAAAGATCTCAACTAGCAAACCCCTCTCAATAGTACGGTTTTTCCTACGACTCAAGAAATAAAGAGAAACTAGCAAAAAGACTAAGTCTTCGACCAGCTTCAGCTTTCTCCTCGTTGCACTTTTGCTCGAGAGAACATTTTCTTCGACGACATTTTTAGGGGTCGTCTTCCTTCAAAAGCTTCGGTAGATAACTGCAGCTTTACTGCAGTGAGTTGTCCTTCGACCTTCTACATGCACACTCCATTCTTTCGAAACCTAAGTATCTGTTTATACTCGAAAACAATATTAGTTCCACTTCTGCTTTGTCTAACAATGTCCAAAACCTTCGGGGGCAAAACTTGCTCTTACACAAAGCAACAGACAACTGGATTAAAAAGCACTTTGCGTAAAGTAAACAATCCTTGCAACCGTGGTTACAAGCACCGTTGTTTTCCCCATTGTGGAAACAGCACATCCCCTAGACTCATGTTTCTATCACTCAAGTGTGTCATCGGGGGGCCTGAACCCACAATCAAGAAGAACATTCCCTCTTGTAGTCACTGCCTACTACTTGGCCAAAGCAATAAACAGCAACGGAGAACATGCAAGAATTACTTAGGAACAAAAATATAAAAGATAAGAACCAAATATATTACTCAATCACAATCTGAACATAGTCTCATAATAAATCAGATCCCAGCAAACTCAGCATACCAACAACAGAAAATTACATATGTGCCTCGATCATGTAGGGCATCTCACGAGGTCTAAACCATGAAGAACAAAGAGGGGAGGATAACATCACATAGCTACTGATCACCGACCCATGGTCCAAGGGAGACTACTCACGGCACATCCGGGAAGCGTCCATAGTGGATGGGAAGCTCCCGGAGGTCAATCCTCCCTCGGGCAGAGTGCCGGGAAGAGGGCTGCTGGCGCTCCCAATCTGGGAAGCGCGGTGGCGGCAGAACAGAGACGAGATCGCGAAAAAGGGTTCTTCTTAAGGGGTTTCGCGACACGGAGACTAAAGAGGCGAAGGGGGCAGCCAGGGAGGCCACCAGGGGTCCAGGCGCCCCCGGCGTGGCCAGACCATAGGTCGCGCCAGGTGGCCGCCTGGGTCCCTGGTGGTGGCCCTCTGGCCCCACCCAGGTGATTCCGGAAGGTTCCTTCATGATGATTTTTATCTGATTTTTCCTAAATTTTTGGAGCGCTTTTAATATGGGGGAAACCTGAAATAGAAAAATAGCAGAAAATAGGAACTGGAACTGTGGTGCACTGAGTTAATAAGTTAGTCCAAATATGATCAAAAGTGTATGAAACTGTATCTAGATCATAGAAATATCACACAAAACATGCATGGAGCAAGCAGAAAGTATAGATACGTTTGGGATGTATCACCCGGCCCGAGAGGACACGGTCGAAGCCGCTGGGTGCGCCGTCGAAGGGTTGCCGGCAGCTGCAACATTGGCGTGATGTGGTACCGGATACGTCCCAAACGTATCTATAATTACTGCTTGCTCCATGCATGTTTTGTGTGATATTGCTATGTTTTAGATACACTTTCATACACTTTTGATCATATTTGGACTAAGCTATTAACTCAGTGCACCCTGCCGGAGGGAGGATTGACCGCCGGAAGCTTCTCCACCACCATGGACGCTTCCCGGATGATCCGTGAGTAGTCCACATTGGACCATGGGTCCATGATCAGTAGCTATGTGATGTTCTCCTCCCCTCTTTGTTCCTCATGGATTAGACCTTGTGAGCTGCCCTACATGATCAAGGCACATATGTATTTTTTTCTGTTGTTGCTATGTTAAGTTTGCTGGGATCTGATGGATGTAATAGCCCAGATTTCACAAAAATTTAAAATTTTGTTTTCGGTGTGAATTGTTTGATTGTCTGATTTGTTTGCGATGTTTGCATCCCCGATTTATCGATCGGCAATTATTTTTCCCCCTCTTGTCTCGTACTGGACGGAGACCGACCCTTGCCACCCTGACACTCGACCTTTGCGACACCGGGTTTCACCCGATCACCATTGCGAAAACCACACGAGACCAGCCGCAGTCAACGGAACGAAAAACCCCGTTTAATAATTAAACGGGATATTTTATAGCGCACCGAAAAGTGTTCTCGGAATAGTTCCAGCGCGAGGTGAACGCCGCCGGCTCGACTCGCTGATCGCGCAGTTCGAAGTTTTACCCGAATCCGAGGTCTTGCGGACCCCCGGCGGTTAGAAACGTAAGCACCGAGCGCGCGAGAGCAAAACCGGGGATGTTTTTGCAAACTGCCAGCCACCTGGACTATATAAAGACCACCACACTCCCCCCTCTTTCTAAGGTTTCCCTAGCCACCAAAACGCAGCCAACCCCTCCACTTTGCCCCAAAAACTCCCCCTAGCCCTCCAAATCTGAAAATTTTGCTCCCTTGCGATCTGGACCGTCGGATCGGCCGATCCAACGGCCCAGATCGCACCTAGCCAACCTCTCTCCCTTATCCCTCTCCTTCCTTCTTCCCTCCTCCTCACCTCTCTACCCTTCCTCTCCTCCTCACCGTCTTCCCTCTCCTCTCCCCGTAGGTCTTCCAGCCGCCGCTGCTGCCATGAGAGAGCTCGCCGCCGACCCGAGCTCAAGGCCGAAGCCCCACGGGACCACGACGCCGGCCACCAACCCCGACGCCGGATCCGGGCGGATCCGCGCCGCCCCGCCCGTTCCACCTCCTCCCGCGTCCGCCCTCTCCGTCGTCTCCCCAGTAGCCGACGAGCCGGCATGCGCCGCCGCCGCTCGTGACTCGGGAGGAGCCCGAGCTCAACCGCCCCTCCAGCCAGCCTGTGGGCCGGCGCACCCCCCAAGCCCAGCAGCACGGCCCAGCCCGCGCCTCGGCTGCTGCTTCCCACCGCCCTTGGCGCCAGCAGGCTATCCAACGCCCATCCCGCCGACGTGGGCTCGTCCCAGCAAGGTGAGCGGCCCAGCCGCCCCTTCTGTTTTTTTTCTTCTATTTTTTTTCTGTTGTTGGGCCTGGTTAGTAGCTTTCGGCCCGTTTCTCTATTTTTTCCCTGGGCTTTTAGACCGTAGCCCGGATCGCGACGCTTTTAGACCGTAGCTCGGATCGGCCCGTTTCTCTAGTTTTTTTTGCGTTGCTCGTATCTTTTAGACCGTAGCTCGGATCGCGACGCTTTAAACATGAAACTTGCTTAGAATTTTGTGTAGATTAATAAAATGTGCTTTTTTCCTTGTTTGACTTTGTTTACATGCTATTTACCTGCTAATTACAACTGCTTTCCACTGTAAACTGTAATTGCCATAACTTTTTAACCGTTGCTCCGATTAAAATGTTCTTTATATGTAACTTGACTAGAATTGCATGTAGATTGTGTTTATGCTTCTCTTGATTGCAAATGAAAATAATAAAATATTGTTTAAGACATAACACTAACAAAATTCCATTTTTATCGTGGGGTCCGCATTAGTTTTCCATGTATAGGTTTTACCCCCCCCACTTAAAGTGACTAGATTAGATCGTTTATTTATGCTTCACCTCTTGCCATGTTTGTGTGATATGCCATGCTTGAGTGAGATGCCATGTTAACAAACTTTGCTCATCTTGTTTAGCTAAACAACTTGAACCCTTGTAAACATGCGGTATCGTCGTGTGTGACGAGTACTCCATTTAACCTGTTAGTAATCGCTCTTGACGGTAGGTGCGTTGTCTCGTGTTGTCTTCTTGTTGATGCTTGCTCGTGATTGCTTCGTAGTAATAGATGTTTGCTCGTTGATTGCTTTCCAGTGTTTACTCTCTTGTGTGCTTCCGCGGGTACCTCTCGGAGACGTTGCGAGCTTGCGATCAACTACACCTTCGAAACCCGACTTATCAACAGGCAAGGACTATACATTACTTATGATCCATTCTTTCTCAACTAGCGGTTTGAATGCTAGCCTAGGTTAGGTTCGATGTTTGATCCTACCATATGTTTACAGCCTCTTTCAAACCGATACAGCCATGTCCCCTCCCAGCAAACCATGTACTGCTATGTTACTATTGCTCGTTGCTCAGCCCCTACTTAGTATGCATGCTTAGGATGCTACAATGTTACCCTGTTACTCCTTGGTTTGGGCTATCATATTATTATATTGCTGTTGATGATATGATTATTATAATGTTGACTATATTCGACGAAGGATGGAAGGTCTAGGCTATCCCGCCCCGACGCTTTGCTCCATTCGAGTCACCTAGGATCCGAGTTCCGGGTATTGGTTTTAAGACTGAGCGTGCCTAACCGCGTGTGGTATTTTATGGGGTCCCCTCTTCTTACCTATCTAGCTTCACACATTTCTAGTGGTGGACGAAGCTGGTTTTACCTTTTGCAAAATGTGTGTGTGCGAGTGTCTACCTCGCAGATTTTCAAACAACTCGGGCCAGCGGAGACATGGTTTCTTTGTTGGTCCAAACCTGGAAGCTCAGGGGTTGCCCACATAGTTTGGGTAACTAACCCGACCTCGTCCAGACAGTAGAGGCCGATTCGAGAGCCCAACCGGCTTTTGAGTTGGATGTCAACTCGCCGGGGGCCACCCGGATTTGTGCGTTGTTAGTTAGAGGGACCTGTCGTTTCGGATCTCTTGGGACTAAATCATAAAATCGTTGCCTATCATGGGTAGCAAATGAGAGAGATGGGCGTGCGTGAGGAGCCTCGTAATGGGCAGTTGGTACACCCCTGCAGGGTTAAATCTTTTCGAGAAGCCGTGTCCACGGTTATGGACGACTTGAGACCTACTCCTTGTTCATAGACAACAACAACTGAGCTAAACTTAATTATAACCTCATCAACGTGTGTGTGCCTTGACTGCTTCTTCTTCGTCAGGATGCAAAGAGGAGGAAAAGGATAGGATAGGTGTTATGATTGCGTAAGTAGTTCATAGCCAGACTTGTTGGAGGCGATTCCTCATCGAATGCTTGGCTTCTTATCTTACTCTCTAGATCGTTAGCCACTTCATAAATACTAGTGCGGCAGCAGCCTCACCACTTACCCCATCCTTACTGTAAACTACTAGTTGTCCTAGAATGACGAGTGATGACGTCACTGCTGGGTCAGATGACCACTAAAGTTGGATGCTGAGTTCCTCTGTACTCATGATACTACCCCAAACTCTTTTTAGGGTCCTTGATCGACGACAAGTATGGTGATCGACGTTTCATGTGGAGACTCAACGACGACTAGTTAGGCGGATCCCGGCGGAGGGCCTGGACCCATGAGGTTATGGGGATCGATGTTTTTCTCTTTGCCAGTAGGCATTTGATTGTAGTCTGTACTCAGACATGTATCTTCCGTTGTTGTATTGTATTAAGGCAGTTGTATGCCGATTGTATGAGATATTGTATCCTTGAATCTGTAATGTTGTGATATCATGTTGGAAATCGAGGGCATATGGTTATGTCATATGTTGCGGTGGGACCGATATGTGCTTCGTCCCCGGATCTGGATGGAAACATCTAGATCTGGAACTGTACCGCATATCGGGCCTTACAATGGATTATGAGACTATGTTCAGATTGTGATTGAGTAATATATTTGGTTCTTATCTTTTATATTTTTGTTCTTGAGTCATTCTTTCATGTTCTTCGTTGTTGTTTATTGCTTTGGCACGGTAGTAGGTAGTGACTCCTAGAGGGAGCGTTATCCATGATTGTGGGTTCATGCCCCCTGATAACTAGCTTGAGTGACAGAAACATGATTCTCGGGGATGTGTTGTTGCCACAAGGGGGAAAACAACGGTGCTTGTAATTGCGGTTGCAAGGATTGTTTAATTTACGCAAAGTTCTTTTAATGCAGTTATCTGTTGCTATGGGTTTACTTTTTGGGTGGGGCTCGCAACATAATACCAGCGAGATGTTCTGGATAGATATCTCAAGGTGGATGATCAGTAGTAGATGAAGATGGATTTCGGTCTACTTATTTTGGCGTAACGCCCATGCTTTTGAGCCTCTTCCTTTCTTTGTAGCATAGTTAGCATTAGTTTGCGCCCGTAGTCCTATCAATTGCCCAGCTGTGATTTGTTTACCTCGCATCGCAGTTTTGTCGTCTTTTGGGAGAGAGACATCAATAGTGAACATCATGGGACCCTTGTCCATATTTCCACCACTGTTTACACCCTCAATTTACTTTTTTTTTACTTTCTAGCTGCAGTAATCATTACCTTTTATCTCTTGCATTTGACCCTTTGTAAACAGCCAGGCCGGAGAGATTGACAACCTCTTTGTACTCGTTGGCAACAAAGTTATCTGTATCTGCTTGCAGGTCCACGTCAACTCTCGTGCCAGTAATATATAGCGTCATTGTCGCCTAATTGAAGCTATCGGAGTCCTATTGGAGACAAACCTTGGTATCTTCAACCTTCCACTTGGGGTAGCCTCCGAGGAGCACTACTTTAGTGCCATCAAGCTAATTTCTGGCGCCATTGCTGGGGAATCCAATCTTCAAGATAGGGGAGTTGCACGCTATCTTTTATCATTGCATTTTAGTCTTGTTAGTTTACATTTCAGTTCTTTCTTTAGTGGCCTTTATCAAAAAAATCACAAAAAATTGCTTGTCCCGCTTGCTACTACTATGGGTTCCACTGAAAACACCAAGTTGTGTAACTTCACTAGTCACAACAACAATGATTTTATCTGCACTCCTATTGCTACACCTGCCACATCAACTACCTCTAATGAAATTAAACCTCCTTTGTTAAACCTTGTTATGAGAGATCAATTCTCTGGTGCTGGAGATGATGCTGCTTTACACTTGAATAATTTTGTTGAGCTTTGTGATATGCAAAAGTATAAAGAAGTAGAAGGTGATATTGTTAAGCTTAAGCTTTTTCCTCTCTTTGAGGTAAGGAGCTAAAATTTGGTTTCAATCCTTGCCTAGGAATAGCATAGATTCTTGGGATAAGTGCAAGGATGCTTTTATTGGAAAGTACTACCCACCTGCTAAAATTATCCAATTGAGGAGTAATATTAGGAGTTTTAAGAAATTGGATAATGAACACCTTGCCCAAGCTTGGGAACGAATGAAATATCTTATTATGAAATGCCCTACACATGGTTTGATACTAGGATGGTTATCCAGACTTTCTATGAAGGCTTCAACTTTACCTCGCGGAACCTGCTAGATTCAGCCGCGGGAGGAACCTTTATGTCAACAACACTTGGTGCTGCCACAAAACTACTAGATGAGATGATGACCAACTATTCCCAATGGCACACCTAACGAGCTCCAACGGGTAGGAAGGTAAACTCTGTCGAGGAGATTTCCTCCCTAAATGAAAAAGTTGACTTAATTATGTCTCTACTTACCAAGCAATCTCATATTGATCCTCATGATGTTCCTTTAAATTCTTTGGTTGCTCAAGAACAAGTAGATGTGAACTTTATCTCTAGAAAACTCGTCAACAATAATGCTTATAGGAGTAATTTTGCTAGCAATCCTAGACCGTTCCCATCCAACAATTATGGGAACAACAACACTTATCCTAGCAACAAGAACTCCACTTCTGAATTAGAAAGTATGCTTAAAGAATTTATCACTACCCAAAAAGCCTTCAACAAGAATGCAGAGGAAAAATTAGACAAATTAGATAATCTCTCTTTGAAGGTAGACAAATTAGCCCTCAATATTTAAATGCTTAAAATTAGAACTTCTCCCCTCGAGGAGAGGAACACCACTCCTATTAATGATATCCAATTGAAAATTAATGAAAACATTAGGATGATGGCTAATATTATAGAAAGATGGGCTAGAGAAAAGGAGGAAGAAGATAGAATTAATCGCCTTCCTACACACCACACTGTTTCTACTATCCAAGTTGTTGAGGATACCCAAACTTTTAGCACCCAACACAACACTATTCCCATTGGACCTATGAATGGTGATGCTATTACCGCAACCATAGAAGAAGAAACTCCTATGAACATAGAGGCTTTCAAAAAAGTGAGCCTAGATGACACCACTACCTCGTTTGATAGTAGTGACACTGATTTTGATAGTTGCACCTTCTCATTAGTTATTAGCTTACTACACAAAATGTCTCGATACCCCCACACTAGCACGTTAAATCTTGCCTTCACGGAGCATATCACTAATGATCTCATTAATGCTAGGGAAGAGAAACTTAGAGTAGAATCCCCCATACCTAGGAAGCTAGAAGATGCTTGGGATCCTATGATAAAAATTAAATTGAATAACTTCTCTTGTTATGCTTTATGTGATGTTGGAGCTAGTACCTCTGTTATGCCCAAAAGAATGTATGATATGTTTGAATTGAAACCTTTTGATCCTTTCTATTTTGGTGTTCATCTCGTTGATTCTTCCGTAAAGAAACCTTTGGGGAATATCAACGATGTTCTTATCATTGTCAATGACAATTATGTTCCCGTTGATTTCACTATTATGGATATAGAGTGTGACCTTTATGTCCAATTATTTTGGGACGTCCTTTCCTTGGCACCGTTGGTGATGTTATTGACATGAAAGAGGGGAATATAAAATTTCAATTACCTCTTAAAAAGGGGTTGGAACACTTCCCTAGGAAGAAGATTAAGTTAGCTTTTGAGTCTGTCACACGGTCTAGTTATTCTCTTTCTCTTGATAAAACTTGATCTTTTTGCTTCTTGCCTAGCTTAAAGGCGTAAAAGGAAGCGCTTGTTGGGAGGCAACCCAAGATGTTTTTACTTCTGTTTTTAGCGGTCTTGATGATTGTTACTACTGTGAAAACATCATTATATCTTTATTTTTAAGCTTTGTGCCAAGTTTAGCCTCCGATTGCAAGAAAGTTCCAAAGTTGTGACATGTCCAAAAAACAGATTATGTCCTTGGACGGAAAAATTCTCCTAAAATCACTAGATCATCTTTTTCCTCTGAATTGTTTTGACAGAGTGCTCTATAAAATTGGATTTTGAGCGTCTGTTCTGAGTTTTTTTATTTGATTTGCAGAAGTACCCCGAAAAAATTATTTACTACCTGCTGGTCTGTTTTTCATAGATTCTTTGAAGTTTTTCCTTTCCTCACTTTTGCAAGTATTGCGCTAGATTTTTCTTTGCAAAAACTTTTTGGCAATCTTGAGAAACAATAGCCCTTCAAGAAAATCTTTATTTCCAGTAGAGGAAAATTATTCTACTAAGGGTACGAACCTCTCTAATCAGCTTATGATGAGTTATGTATGAAGGGAGTTTTCAAGTGTGCGAGGGAAGATGATGAAAGAAGATCCGGGAGTGCCAAACGCTCAAGCTTGGGGATGCCCCCATGCATCCCCAATAAATATCCAAGGGGACTCAAGCGTCTAAGATTGGGGATGCCCCCGTGCATCCCCTTCTCCATCAACAATCATCAGCTCGTCCTTCATCTCACTATATTTTTATCACTTCATGTGTTATGTGCTATGCTTGGAGCGTCTCGCTCTTTAGTTTTCTTTTTAGTTTTCTTTTTGATTTTCTTGATGTTCATAACAAGTTAGAACCCAACTTTCTTGGTGTAGGAGAGAAACACGGTCCACTTTAAACTAAAACACATCATAGGATTTTCATGCTTATCTTTCTTTTATTGTGTGTTCTTTATCTTTTCGTAGTTGATGTCATGTTTAGCTCTTAGTTTTCAATCTTATATTTTTCAAGAGCTTTTGTTTAGTTTGTTGTTGTAACTATCTTTAGTTTTCATTTTTATCTTGTTAAGAGAGTTGGTTGCTATTCAAGTAGTAGTAACTTGCAATAGTTTTGAGTTGTGTCTTGACTTTAAGTAGGTAATTGATGTTGCTATTCAATTGTAGTAGTAACTTGCAATAGTTTTGAGGTATTGTTGTTAGTAATTTTTGAACTTTTGGTGTCAAGAGCTCTAGCCTATTAGTGATAGGTGTCGTATTTTGGGCAATCCGTGTTTATTTTCAAAAACTACAAAAACTTGTTGAGAACTCTAGCTACTAGATGGATCACTAATCTTTGGAGGGATCGGATATTAGAGTACACTCACGTACCATGAGTCAAGGATGCGCAAGGATAACCAAACCCCCATACACTCCTCCTCGGGGTACTTGTCTCTTCGTGAACGTCCTGATTAGATTGAGAGTTATCGATAATAAGTGCATAAGTTCTTCGGACTAATGTAAGTATTGAAAGTTGACACTTCCACCTCCTCATATTTGCTAGCCTCTTCGGTACCGCGCATTGTCTTCTTCTCACTCCGAGAGTTGGCGTCCACCTCGCCGGTCCATCCAAACCCTTGGCATGATATGCTCTGTCATCATAAACCTCCTTATATCTTTCCTCAAAAAAGCCACCATACCAACCTATCAAGGCATTTCCATAGCCTTTCTGAGATATATTGCCATGCAACATCCAGCTTCTCATGACTTGATCTTCATTTCATACATATTCCTTCTACACTTGCAGAGGCATACATTTGCATACATCATGATAGCTACATCTTCTTTATGTAGAGTACCTTGTAAAGTGTGAAATATCTTCTATACTCCTTGTAAAATAGAGTGTTGCCCTTAAGTGAGGAAAAAATTCCAAAGAGGACAAATTTAAAAGATCCCAAAGAGGACAAATGAGAATTAAATAGAAAGAGCCATTGAGGCCACCAAAAAATACAAAAAAAATAGAAAAATACAAAAAGAAATAAAAAGAGAGAACAACACTACTATTCCTTTTGAGAGATCCACACTCGTACTCCCTCTTATACCTTGTACTCCATAGAGATGATCATATATGCATATAGCTATGTGGGGACCTTCACACTTTAGAACTTGGCTTGTATATTCCAATGATGAGCCTCCTCAAATGAGCTCTAGGTCTTCTTGTGCGAGAAAGTTGGATGCACCCACACTAGTTCCATTGGAGAGCTTTTCTTAACTCGATCGTATGTGCATCCGTTGCATGGAAATCCCTACTCCACACATCATATCTATCATTTGGATTTATCTTGCCTATGATTGTCCTCATTGATGTGAGCCTTTCACACCCTTTTTTTTCTTCCTCCTCCACCATCTCTCTCTCTCTTTGCCATCCTAAGTGTCAATTTCCATGCTTACGCTCATCCATTGCATGAGTGCTCAAAATATCGAAAGGGAGTGGCTCAAATTGACTTGTACCTGGCTAGTGGTCTGGGGACCAGTCAAGATATGATTCCAAAGAAGACTAAGTGTGAAACTTTAGTAGATTTAGTTCTCAACAAATAAAGATTTTTTTCTCTCGTATTCCCATCTCCCACTTCTTGCACACAAACACCATCTGGAGACATTAGAGTCACGGACAGCGAGAGCTCTTGCACCTTTATGTTCTTATGTTGCTTGTTTCAATACTAATATAGACTCTTGCCTTGATTGCTTTACTTAAAAGTTATTATATGGTTGGTAGCATGTCACCATAGAAATTATGCTTGTTATCATTTACCTACTCGAGGACGACCAGGAATTAAGCTTGGCGATGTTGATACGTCCAAAATGTATCTATAATTTCTGCTTGCTCCATGCATGTTTTGTGTGATATCGCTATGTTTTAGATACACTTTCATACACTTTTGATCATATTTGGACTAACCTATTAACTCAGTGCACCTCAGTGCCAATTTCTGTTTTCTGCTGTTTTTCTATTTAAGGTTTCCCCCGTATTAAAAATGCCCCAAAAATTCCGGAAAAATCCAACAAAATATCAGCGTACAGGAACCTTCCAGAGTCTCGAATGGGGGCCGGAGAGGACCCACCGGGGCACCAGGCGCGCCCTAGGGTGGGGCCGCGCCAGGGGGCCGCCTGGACCCCTGGTGGGCCCCTTGGCTTCCCCCCTTGGCCTATATTTATCTCTTCACCCGAAACCCCCGAGGATAGAACCCTGTTTTGCGATCTCGAATATGTTCTGCCGCCGTCGTGCTTCCAAGATCAGGAGCACCAGAAGACCCCTTCCCAGCACCCTGCCGGAGGGAGGATTGACCTCCGGGAGCTTCTCCACCACCATGGACACTTCCCGGATGATCCGTGAGTAGTCCATCTTGAACCATGGGTCCATGATCAGTAGCTATGTTATGTTCTCCTCCCCTCTTTGTTCATCATGGATTAGACCTCGTGAGCTGCCCTACATGATTAAGGAACATATGTAATTCTTGCTGCTGTTGCTATGCTAAGTTTGCTGGGATCTGATGGATTATTAGACTATGTTCAGATTGTGATTGAGTAATATATTTGGTTCTTCTCTTTTATAATTTTTTTGTTCGGTAATTCCTGCATGTTCTCCGTTGCTGTTTATTGCTTTGGCCAAGTAGTAGGTAGTGACTCCAAGAGGGAACGTTATGCATGATTGTGGGTTCATGCCCCCTAATGACTAGCTTGAGTGACAGAAAGATGAGTCTAGGGGATGTGATGTTGACACAAGGGGGAAAACAACGGTTCTTGTAACCGCGCTTCACTACTGGAGAAATAGCTATACATGGAAACCTTATTAGTGGCGCATTTTATATGTAATGCGCCACTATGTTGTAAAGGGTGGCGCACTGGTAAAAAATGCGCCACCTATAAGCTCTTATTGGTGGCGCATTTTTAAAAATGCGCCACCCCTAAGAGTGGGCCAGCCCAGGATCCCCTTATACGTGGCGCAGTTGGAGAAATGCGCCACCCATAGGAACCTTATAGGTGGCACATTTTGGAAATGCGCCACCCCTAAGAGCTTATGGGTGGCGCATTCTGGAAATGCGCCACCCCTAAGGAATTATTAGTGGGGCATCCAGAATGTGCCACCCATAACCCCCCCTCCCCCGTGGACCGCCTTTTCAATTTGAAAAAAATTAGAAGAAAATGATAGAAATGTCAAAAAATAAAAGAAAATAAGTTTCCCATATGATATGTGGTCTAGTTGTTAGGAAAATTTACAAATATGAATTTCGATTTTTTTTGCAAAATCTCTCGAGAATTTTGTAAAATGCGCATAACTTTTGCATACGACCTCCGATGAAAAACTTTTTTATATGAAAAATCATCTACTCGAAAAGTTATCTCCCGTTGAACATTTTTAAAATCCCGTTGAACATTTTTGGAATCCTCAAAAACCTAACAGAAAAAAAGTTACGGGCATTTGAAGATCTGGACACAAAAAAATGATTTTTTTTGAACTTAGTAGTGGCGCATTTTGTATGAAATGCGCCTCTAGTAACAAAAAAAATTGAATTTTCTTTTACAATATATTTTTTATTTTTTTAAATTTTTTTTAAAATAGGCTAGAGGACCAATGAGGTAGTTTCAAAAAAAAATTGAAAATTTTAGATAGTAACATTAAAAAATTTAAAAAATAAAAACTAAAACTAAAATAAAAAAATTTAAAAAATTCAAATTTTTTTAGAAAAGTTCAAAATATGCTAATGGTCCCATCGAGAAAGTTTCAAAAAAATGTTGAAATTTTTAGCACACCCATGAACATTAACAAGGTCCTAGACATCAACATGGTTTAATAGGATTTATATGATAGATATATCAACAAGTGCCTGCTAGGTGAGCTGGAGTGGGAGTTGAATAGAACCGAGAAGTTAATCGTGCTGGGGCTAGAGTAGTGCTAGATGGGTGACCCTTAGGGAAGTTTGACCTGAGATTAAGCATAGTGACCCGGGCATTAAGCATACTATCCTGAGATTAAGAAAAAAAATAAAAAAGTAAAAAAAATAAAAAAATCGTTATCCAGATCCAAATTCAAAATTTAAATTTTTTAAATAGTGGCGCATTTCCAAAATTCAAAATTTAAAATTTTTTAATAGTGGCACATTTGAAATGCGCCACTAAAGGCAAAAAAAAGGACGCCACTATAAGGCCCTTTCCTAGTAGTGCTTGTAGGGATTGTTTACTTTACGCAAAGTTCTTTTAATGCCTTTGTCTGTTGCTTTGGGTTTACACTTTGGGTGGGGCTTGCAACTTAATACCAGCAAGATCTTCTAGATAGATATCTCAAGGTGGATGATTAGTAGTAGATGCAGATGGATTTTGGTCTACTTATTTTGGTGTACCGCCCATACTTTTGAGCCTCTTCCTTTCTTTGTAGTATAGTTAGCATTGGTTTGCGCCCGTAATCCTGTCAATTGCCCAGTTGTGATTTGTTTACCTCGCATAGAAGTTTTATCGCCTTTTGGGAAAGAGACATCACTAGTGAACATCATGGGACCTCGGTCCATATTTCCACCACTGTTTACACCCTCAATTTTCTTTCTGTTTTACTTTCTAGCTGCAGTTATCATTACCTTTTATCTCTTGCGTTTGACCCTTTGTAAACAGCAAGGCCGTAGAGATGGACAACCTCTCTGTACTCGCTGGGAGCAAAGTTATCTGTATCTGCTTGCAGGTCCACGTCAACTCTCGTGCTAGTAATTTCTAGCGTCATTATCACCTACTTAAAGCTATCGGAGTCCTACTGGAGACAAACCTTGGTATCTTCACTGAGGGATATTACGCTACGCTACATCTAAGCCTTCCACTTGGGGTAGCCAACGATGAGCACTACTTCAGTGCCATCATTACCCTGCAAAACTAGGAAGCAAGGAAGAATGAGACACCATGAAAAGTAAAAAGAGCAGAAAAGGGATGGTTGAAGTATTACCCGACCACTTGGGGTTATCGGCTAGGCATCCGGAAGCTCAGGGGAACAATGTCCAGAGGCGCATCCACCAGAATGGGAGCAGTTGACCACTTCCCAGCCGCCTAAAGACCTTACCCAGTCTTTGACGTCTACCCCATTGACGCTCGCGCTACAATCGGTCCGCCCTGGGGAGGGGGGTCAGTAGTCGGCAAAACCTCATCTTGGGGGCGTTTGTCCTTGGCCTTCTTCTTCGGGGCCAACCGAGACTCTGCATAGTGATCGCCAAAGGATGAGCTGCCGAAGCCATCATTCCACTCGGCCATGACACGTTGAAGTGAAGAATCTAACGTACCAGGCCTCTTGTCGCCGATTTCCAGCGAGGTTGTCTGAGTCTCGGTATTAGCATTTTTTCTCTCCCTGACCTCGTTGTCTTTGGCATCGGATTCGGAGCGGTCGGGGTGACCAGCGGCATTCTCTTATCTGTCCACGTATAGTTGCTGGGCGAAGAAAAGCTACAGAGACGGTGACCAGGGCGTCAGAGTGCACAAAATAGAGAAAAGAAGGAAAATATCAAGAGTACATGATGATGCAACTTGCTCCGGCTGTAGGGTCTCTTTCCAAACCACCATGTATCTGACACATCCACGTCGGCAAGAGCGAGCATCTGATCGTGCACCTGCTCTTTGGTCAGGAAGAAGGTGGAGGTCTGAGTGGGATCGCGGTTGATACGTCCAAAATGCATCACTATTTTATATCATAATTTACCTCTATTCATCGATATATTCCATATTATGATGATGTTCTTATAGTGTTTTGGCTTGTTTTACACAGTTTGCAATTTTCCGATGACCTGAAACAGCAGACGCAAGAATCAACGACAAAAAGTGCACATCAAGTGGCCATACCAGGACATCTCCAAATGACCTGAAATTGACGGGGTGTAATTTTCAGAAGATATAACGAGGACTAGCCGAAGGACACCAGGGCTCCAGGCGCCCTGGTGGCGTGGCCACCCCCTAGGCCACGCCACCTGGCCGCCTGGGAGGTGGGGCCCACTCCAAGTGGCCCCCTTTGGCCTATATCATCGTCGTGACCTAAAAACCCCAGAATGAGAAGAGTTTCCGGAGTTCCGCCACCGCTTCGTGGCGGAAACCTACAGAGAAGAAAAGACCTTTCCATGGGGCAGATTCGCCGAGGAGAACTCCTCCCGGAGGGGGATATCGTCCTCATCGTCATAACCATCGTCCCGGGCATCATCGAGATCATCATCAACATCATCATCACCATCTCCATTTTCATCCCATCTCATCTCACCATTGCAATCCAAGTTGTAACTTGTACTATCCATCCCCTCTACTCTACCGGTGTTGATTACTCTTTGTGGTGAATGCTATTGAGTTTTGTTGGAGAATCATTGTTATGACCAGATTGTTTATCATATATTTATCACCACTGATCATGATCTCTTTTATGTCTTATGAGTAGTTCCTTTAGTTCTTGAGGACATGGGAGAAGTATAGTTGTTAGTAGTTATATGATGTTGAAGTAATATGTATTTTTTGAAATGTATGTTGTGGTGTTATTCGTCTAGTGGTGTTGTGTGAATGTCGACTACACAACACTTCGCCTCTTTAAGGACCTAGGTGAATGCATCTTGTATAAAGTATGCTTATGGTGGGTTGCCGGAGTGACAGAAACCTAAACCCCAGTTCCCACACTTCTGCACGAGGGATTGTTGGGCCCTAAAGTTTATTTCTATGGTTAGGCTTTGCCTTAATTTCTCTCTTATATTTGCGGATGCTTGCAAGATGTTTAATCATAAGAGTGTGCTTATCTTAGTCTAGAAAGTGCACTAGCATAGATTCACTCACACAACATTTATCAATACAAAACATAGTACCTATACGGAATATGGCGAAGGCACATGACTATCTCTCCCGTGTCTCCTCAAGAACGCTTTAGCCTTTATAAGTTTAAATCCTTTGGCTTATCTTCTGCACAAAAGGACTGGGCCACCTTACTTCACTTTATCATAATTTACTTTATTTGATTTTATCCTCTTATTGCTTATACCAGAAAACCCATAAAAAGTTACCTTACGGTACTTGCAGTTGTTCCTATCTCTAGATCACTTGTCATTACCTTCTTCTCCTCGTTGGGTTTGACACTATTACTTATCGAAAAGGCTACGATAGATCCCCTACACTTGTGGGTCATCAAGACCATTTTCTAGCGCCTTTGCCAGGGAGTGTAGCGCTATTGGTAAGTGAAATTGGTAAGGAAACCTTTATATTGTAAGTGCTAATTTTATTTTTTGTTGTTACTTTTAGTCCCTATGGGCAACTCTTCTCTTGGGAATTTTCTTGCGGGGAACCGCCCCACCATTATTGTGGTGGAGAAGGCTCCCCCACGTACTGAAGTTGTGCCCTTTAAAATACCAACTGGTATTGTTGTTTGTGTTATGGATAATCGATATGAAGGAGATAGACATCCAGGTGAGCACTTGGTATATCTTTCACAATTATGCTCCTTATTTAACCTTGCAGGCATATTGATGAATTTTTTTATGAGAAAAATATTCTCTCTATCATTACAAGACAAGGCTTGGGATTGGCATAGGCTTCTTGATAATTATCATTAATAAATTGGCAAGAACTTATGCCTCTCTTTTATGCAAAGTTTTATCCTCTTCATTAAATACATCGAGACAGGAACTATATTTATAACTTTTGGTCTCGTGACAGAGAAGGCATCGCCCAATCTTGGGGGAGATTGAAGTCCCTAATTCTCAAATGCCCGAATCATGAGCTCCCCAAGGAAATCATTCTTACAATTTTTTATGCAGGTATTTCTCGTCAAGATAGAGCGATGCTTGATGCCTCCTATAGTGGGGTATTCTGCACCAGAAGTGTTGAAGAAAGGTGGGATCTTATCAAAAGGATTCAGAAGAACAGTGAAGATTGTAAGATTGATAAAGGTATTGAACCCGTTATATATTATGAGCATGATTACATTAAGAGCTATGTAGAAACTGATTACTTCAATAACTTTTGTGCTAAGATTGGTCTTGATTCCCAACTTCTGATTGATTTTTGCAAAAACTTTGCCTCTCATATTGATTCCTCTAAAAAAGAAGGAGGATCAGCATTAAAGCCCTTTAAGGATTTACCCGTTGATATTCATGTTGCTAACCCTATTTTGCCTGCAGTTATATATGAAAAAAAAACTTTTCCCGCGAGGATTAGGGAGCATTCTTTTGTGACATGCATATTAAATAAAATTGAGAGAAGAACTTATGAGCCTGAGGACCAGATCAAGGTCGATCCTCAAGTTGCATTGGTTAAAGATCTTGTTACCAGTGATACTATAGATTCCAATATAAATGTTTGTTCTGTTTACACTAACCTTGTCACAGCCAAGAACAAAGGCTCAATTTCAGGTGCTCCGGTAGTATCTTTTAAAATAGGAGATCACAATTATTATGGGCTATGCGATCTAGGATCGAGTGCTAGTGCTATTCCTTATTCACTCTATCAGGAGATTATGAGTGAGATTTCACCTTGTGAGCTTGAAAAAATTGTTGTTACTATTTATCTAGCAAACAGAGAAACTATCTCTCCTATTGGAATTGTGAGAGATGTTGAAGTCTTATGCAGAAAGGTAAAATATCCTACCGACTTTCTAGTAATTGGTTCAGTGCAAGATAAACTTTTTCCTGTTATATTCGGTAGACCTTTTCTCAAAACTTGTGGAGCTATTATAGATTACAGGAAAGGGAAAGTATCTGTCGAATTCAATGGTGAGCCATATGAATTTAACTTTTCTAAATTGTCCAAACAAACTCGTGGTACTGATTTGTCTAGTAATGATAAAATTATTGAATATATTGCTTCTATTGCAATACCTCCTGATGATCCTTTGCAGCAATATATGGAGGACCACGAGAATGATATGCATATGCAGGAAAGAAATGAATTAGATGAAGCCTTATTGAGACAACCTGCTATCCTTAAGCACAACCTTCTGGTTGAACCTTTAGGAATTTTATCACAACCCAAAGAAGCTCGGTGTTCAATCTCAAGCCTCTTCCCGATATGCTCCATTACGCTTATTTAGATGAAAAGAAAATATATCACGTTTTATCAATTCTAACCTTTCAGAATATGAAGATGAGCGATTATTGGAAACCCTTCGTAGACACCGAGGTGCTATTGGATATATCCTTGATGACCTCAAGGGGATTAGTCCATCTATTTTTCAACATACTATCAATCTCGAGCCTGATGCTAAACCGGTTGTTGATCATGAACGACAGTTGAACCCAAAGATGAAGGATGTTGTGACGACCGAGATCCTCAAGCTTCTAGCCACAGGTATTATCTACCCTATAGCTGATAGTTAGTGGGTAAGTACAGTACATTGTGTTCCTAAGAAGGGGGGCACAACTGTTGTTCCTAATGATAAGAATGAACTAATCCCTCAGAGAATTATTATTGGATACATAATATGTATTGATTACAGGAAGTTGAACAAGGAGACAAGGAAGGACCACTACCCGTTTTCATTCATCGACCAAATGCTTGAAAGGTTATCCAAAACACCCACTTTTGCTATCTTGATGGATATTCTGGCTTCTCTCAAATTCTTTGTAACACTGCCGATCAAGAGAACACCACTTTTACTCGTCCTTTTGGTACTTATGCTTATAGACGTATGCCTTTTGGTTTATGCAATGCCCCTGCTACTTTTCAAAGGTGTATGTTTGCTATCTTTCATGGTTTTTGTTAGGAAATTATTGAGCTCTCCATGGACGATTTCTCCGTCTATGGAACCTCTTTTGACCATTGTCTCCACAACCTTAATAAAGTTTTGCAGAGATGTGAGGAGACAAACTTGGTACTCAATTTGGAGAAGTGCCACTTCATGATCAACGAAGGGATTGTTCTTGGCCACAAGATTTTCGAGAGGGGAATCGAGCTGGACAGGGCCAAGATCTAAGCAATTGAGAAGATTCCCTATCCAAGGGACATCAAAGGTATTCGTAGTTTTCTCGGCCATGTTGGTTTCTATAGAGGATTTATTAAAGACTTTTCTAAGACCTCGAGAGCCCTCACTAATCTTCTCCAGAAGGATATTCCTTTTTTGTTTGATGAGGATTGTAAGGAAGCCTTCGAGGTTCTTAAGAAAGCTTTAATAACTCGTCCTATAGTCCAACCGCCTGATTGGAATTGGCCTTTTAATATTATGTGTGATGCTAGTGACTTTGTTGTTGGATCTATGTTAGGACAGAGGGTTGATAAGAAATTGAATGTTATACATTATGCTAGTAAGACCCTTGATAGTGCCCCAAAGAATTATGCTACAAATGAAAAGGAATTTTTAGTAGTAGTATTTGCTTGTGATAAATTTAGACCTTATATTGTTGATTCCAATGTCATTATCCACACTGAACATGCTGCTATTAAGTATCTTATGGAGAAGAAGGATGCCAAACCTAGACTTATCAGACGGGTTCTTCTTCTTCAAGAGTTTGGTTTGCAGATTGTTGACAGGAAAGGAGCGGACAATCAAGTAGCGGACAACCTCTCCAGGATAGAAAACATACCACATGATCCTATTCTTGTTAATGATAGTTTTCCTGATGAACAATTAGCTTTTTTGAGAATATAATATATGTCTGATCCCTGGTTTGCAGATTATGCGAACTTTATTGTCACCAAGTTTTTACCTCCAGGTTTAACATTCCAGCAAAGGAAGAAATTCTTCCATGATTTGAGGTATTACTCTTGGGATGACCCACACCTTTTCAGAGAATGTGCAGACGGGATCGTGCGAAGATGCATACCGGAGCATGAGCACAAGGATATTTTGAGGGATTCTCACGATAGTCCCTATGGAGGACATCATGCCGGTGAGAGGACCGCACACAAGGTTCTCCAATCAGGTTTTTATTGGCCTACTCTCTTTAAAGATGCTAGAAAATATGTTTTATCTTGTGATAAGTGTCAGAGAGTTGGTAAGATTAGTAGGAGAAATGAGATGCCTATGAGTTACTCTCTAGTTATTGAGCCTTTTGATTGCTGGGGTTTTAATTTTATGGGACCTTTTCCTCCTTCGCACAAGTACACTCACATACTAGTAGATGTTGATTATGTAACCAAGTGGGTTGAGGCAATCCCCACTAAGAGTGATGATCATAAGACATCCTTGAAAATGCTTAAAGACGTGATCTTTCCTAGGTTTGGCGTACCAAGGTACCTAATGACCTACGGAGGATCACATTTTACGCACGGTGCTTTTAGGAAAGCTTTAGCAAAATATGATGTTAACCATAGGATTGCTTCACCTTACCACCCTCAAACGATTGGGCAGATTGAGATCACAAATAGGGAGATCAAGTTGATCTTATGAAAGACAATGAACAATTCTAGAAAGGACTGGTCAAAAAATTTGGGAGATGCCTTGTGGGCATATAGAACTGCTTACAAAAATCCCATGGGCATGTCTCCTTATAAGATGGTATATGGCAAGGCTTGCCATTTCCTTTTGAATTAGAGCACAAAGCTTTTTGGGCTGTTAGAGAGCTTAATGCTGACCCAAAACTTGCTGGTGAAAAGTGTCTCGTGAACTTGAATTCTCTAGATGAGTGGAGAAGTGAATCTTATGAGAGCGCGAGAATGTTTAAAGAGAATGTAAAGAAGTGGCATGACAGGAGAATCTTGAAATGTGAATTTAATGTTGGTGATAAATTTTTGTTGTTTAGATCTCGTTTCAGGTTTTCTCCAGGTAAATTACTTTCCAGATGGGAAGGACCTTTTCACATCGAAGAAGTCTACCGCTCCGATGCAATCAAGATTAATAATTTTGAGGGCACAAAACCTCATGTTGTGAATGGGCAAAGATTGACGCATTACCTAGCAGGAGACCCTGTCAATGTTGATGCGGATACAATACGCACAACCACTCAAGAAGAACATGTTGCTGCCCTGATTCAGATGCCAACAGAAGCAGAATAAGAATAGGTACGTAATACGGTAAGAAAACTTCACGAACATCCATAAAAGTCCTGTATTACGTATTTTTGAAAAATTAGGAAAATTCGGAGCCGAAGTGGAGCCGGAGACGAGCTACAGGGAGCCTAGGCGCCCTGGTGGCGCAGCCTGCTCCCTGGTCGCGCCAGGAGGCCGCCTGGGAGCCCCGGGGTCCGTCTCCGAGCCCACTTTGGCTTGTTACCTTCCTTATGTTGCAGAAAATTTTGCTATATATTTGCCCGGATCGTTTCGGCTCTGTATCTTGCGATTTCATGCGTTCTCTTTTTGATATGTTTCTGCCAGGATATGAGGGTTCTGTTCGAGATGTCCTCGTGTGACTCAAGCGAAGATGACTACATGCGTCATCGTCTTCGTCGCGTCCAGCAAGACGTCAACCAAGGGAAGGTCGTTGGATGGGCTACGAAGGAAGAAATTGCCGCAAGGCAAGCGGAGAAGGAGCGCTCCGTGAGAGACGAAGTCAAGATGGTCACCTTCCAGCAGGAAGGAGATCCATCAACAAGAAAATCAAGCTCCAACAACCCCATCTTCTTAGGGTTTTTTAACCCACAACATGATCTTTCTCTGAACCTTTCAGGAGCTGCTTCACCACTTGAAGCCCATATGCATCATATGCTATATCTGAAGCTCGCTGAATTACTAACCAATTCTGTGAATACTTTCATGTGATTAAAGTACAGGTGGATGTGTTGGAAGCTGAAAACCAAACCCACCGACGCATAATAGAGGAGTTGAAGAGCAACAAGTAGATGAAGAATAAATCTTCATGGGTAATGGCATCTCCTTAGCTTGTTCCAAGCTTGGGGGAGTGCCCGGTATCTTTATCTTTATCTTAATCGTTTGTGGTCAAGTTTAGTGTCGTATCATGTCTAGGGAAGTTATCTTATAAAATAGGTGTATGCATTGAGGTCTATCACTCCTTTGTGGAGAGTCAGGTATCCGTGAGTGTGCGGTGTCTATGCTGGAATATTAATGAGAAGTCTATTGGTTTGTCACTGCACTTGGTATTCTCTTCACACAATCAACCTTATATGATGATTCTTATGGGAGTATTGATCTTATATATCAGGTATGGCTTTGAAAACTTCTTTTAATCTTGGCAAACATAGCTTTGGTCATAACAATAAGCATGAGTTTTTCTAGTAGTGACATAGCAAAAACCTTTTTGTTCTTATACTTGAAGTGTTATGGTGACAAGGAATACAACTTGATGTTTCATGCCAATTCTTAATGTAAACTTTATATTGTTTTGCATCGAAGTCAACATCTTGTCTGCTTTTAAAAGCCTTTGCTAGCCAAACCTTGCACTAAGCGGGAATACTGCTTGTGCACCCATACCATGAGACCTCAACCTTCCAAAGAGTCCACCATACCTTTCCTATTCGTGGTATTTCACCGCCACTCCTAAAGTATATTATTCATGTGCTATCTTTAAACCTTCAATATAGTATACCCCTTGTTTTGTGCCTCTGTTTTAGCTCATGAGGAAGTAGTAGGTAATTCATGACCTTCTTATGATGGACATGTTTTATCTTGGGATTGCATGTCTAATCTACAAACCCCTAATATGAGGAGGAACTAGCATGAGTGCGCCCAGCTCGTAAAATCTAATACAACAAAGAAACCTCCTTCACGCTTTGTTCATGAGAAATCAGAAAACTTTGGCAGTGATAAACAAAGGAGACTAAGGGTATGTGATCGTCCCCACTTGGGAGTCGTTCCTCGAAACTTGCCCAGCATGAGAAGTAATTGGGTTATCTACTAGCATTCGTTGACGAATTATGCACATCCCAAAGCCTTATTTAATAATATTTTTTATTTCAAAACTTCTAAAATCTCTAGCACATGAGTTTTCCCTACTTCCCTCTGCTAAGGGCTAAGCCTTTACTTTGATGTTAAGTCAGTAAACCCACTTCTTTCCATCCCACAGAGAGCAGACACCTTACGTTGACAAGAGATGCATGACTTTATATTGTTTCATTGAGAATTTCCATATTACATCTTTGTTGACATTATCATTAAGATAAACCAATTGTTTGTTGAGCCTTGATACATCAACCATCTTCCTTTTGTGTTAGAATTTTCAATTCTTGACTAATATCATGTTCTTTCAAAAGCATCAAATGATCTCATCAAAATATAAAGGAGAGAGCAAAAGTTAAAAGTTATTAGTTTTTCTTTGACCAAAGGACATGTTTGCCATGATTTGATGAGTTTTCTCGGTCCTACTTTTGATTGTAATTGATATCACTATTTCATAAGGGCCATATGAGTTGAGGTTGTTGTTGAGGATGCTTGAGTTTATTAGAAGAAAATATTATGCTTCTTGTCCGTATTCTTATTATCGACACTTCACTCTCTAAACTTGTGGAGTGGTTTACCGAGATAAGTATTCGCTTGGGGACAAGCGAGGTCTAAGCTTGGGGGACTTGATACGTCCAAAATCCATCACTATTTTATATCATAATTTACCTCTATTCATTGATATATTCCATATTATGATGATGTTCTTATAGTGTTTTGGCTTGTTTTACATAGTTTGCAACTTTCCGGTGCCGAAACAGCAGACACAGGAATCAGCGGGGAAAAGTGCACATCAAGTGGCCATACCAGCACATCTCCAAATGACCTGAAATTCACGGGGTGTAATTTTCAGAAGATATAACGAGAACTAGCCGAAGGACACCCGGAGGGGGGCCACTAGGGATCCAAACGCCCTTCTGGCGCCGCCACCCCCTAGGTCGCGCCACCTGGACGCCTGGGAGGTGGGGCCCACTCCAGGTGTCCCCCTTTGTCCTATATCATCGCCGTTACCCAAAAACCCAATTGGGAGGTGGGACCCACTGCAGGTGCAAGGATGAGAAGAGTTTCCGGAGTTCCGCTGCCGCTCTTTGGCGGAAACCTACACAGAAGAAAAGAGCGTTCCGGCGGGCAGATTCCGCCGGGGAGAACTCCTCCCGGAGGGGGAGATCGTCCTCTTCATCATCACCATCGTCACGGGCATCATAGATATCATCCTCACCATCAACACCATCTTCATACCATCTGATCTCACCATTGCAATCCAAGTGGTAACTTGTACTATCCATCCCCTCAACTCTACCGGTGTTGATTACTCTTTGTGGTGAATGCTATTAAGTTTTATTGTAGAATCATTGTTATGACCAGACTGTTTATCATATATTTATCACCACTGATCATGATCTCTTTTATTTCTTGTGAGTAGTTCATTTAGTTCTTGAGGTCATGGTAGAAGTCTAGTTGTTAGTAGTCATATGATGTTGAAGTAATATGTGTTATTTATATTTAAGTTGTGGTTTTATTCTTCCAATGGTGTTGTGTGAACGTCGACTACACAACACTTCGGCTTTTTAAGGACCTAGGGAAATGCATTGTGTATAAAGTATGCTTATGGTGGTTTGCCAGAGTGATAGAAACCTGAACCCCAGTTCACACACTTTTGCACGAGGGATTGTTGGGCCCTCAAGTTTATTTCTGTGGTTAGGCTTTGCCTTAATTTCTCTCTTGTATTTGTGGATGCTTGCAAGAGGTTTAATCATAAGAGTGTGCTTATCTTAGTCTAGAAAGTGAACTAGCTTAGCTTCACCCACACAACACTTATCAATACAAAACATAGTACCGGTACGGAATATGGTGAAGGCACATGACTATCTCTCCCGTGTGTCCTCAAGAACGCTTTAGCCTTTATAAGTTTATATCCTTTGTCTTATCCTTTGCACAAAAGGACTGGGCCACCTTGCTGCACTTTATCATAATTTACTTTATTTGCTTTTATCCTCTTATTGCTTATACCAGAAAACCCATAAAAAGTTACCTTTCAGTACTTGCAGTTAATCCTATCTCAAGATCACTTGTCAATAACTTCTGCTATTCGTTGGGTTCGAGACTCTTACTTATCGAAAAGGCTACGATACATCCCCTACACTTGTGGGTCATAAGCGGTGGGTAGACATGTCGCAGATTTGGTGTGGCCTCCGCTTGAGAGGTTGCACTCGACGATAGATCCAACCGACGAAGAGGTCGTCCTGGTCCAGTCCTTCCTTCGCTTGCAGGTGGCGCACTCGTTTGTGCATCTCATCCAGGTCAATATCTCCATGGCCGACCTTGATTCCCCAGTTTTTTCGGTGGCGCGGTGGCGGCAACTCAAACTCTGGCAGATTATGGCAGTCGGCTTGGCTCTCCGGAGTCCGGATGTAGAAGAAGGTCTTCTACCATTTCTTTACTAACTGCAGCGGCTGTGACGCCCCAAAAATCAAGTCAGGTACATTAATCATACACGCAAGGTACACGATAGAGATCAGGGACTCACGGTAAGATATCAAAACACAACTCTATAAATAACATAATACAATCTGTTTAATACAACCAGGGGCCACGAGGGCTCGAATACAACAGCTCGATAGCACAAAGTTAGCGGAAGAAATAGTATCTGAGTACAGACACAGGGTACACATGGTCTGCCTCAAGAAGGCTAGCACAAAGCATCAACGATCGAAAAGGCGAGGCCTCATTCTAGGGAACCTCCAAACTAGTCCTGGTCAACGGGGAACTCGACGTCGTAGAAGGCATCGGGGATCTTCATGTTGCGGTGGTCGGCATCGGGGATATCCTGCTCATAGACTCCAAGGTTGCAACGTTTGATGGCAGCAACCAGTCGGGTATATAAAACAAAGGGGGGAAATAAATCAAGGGTGAGTATCTAGCATACCCGCGAGTCTTACGTCCGCTACTAAGCAATTATGCATTTGTATCAAAGGAAAGGGGAGGCTATATATGGTGGACTGAATTTCAGAAAGTCCGAATAAGGAAGAGAAACTAGGCCTATCGAAGAGTAGCATCTTCCGACGAGTATTGCAGCATGAGGAGAGAATTGTCAATAGTTCATATAAAGCATAAAGCAATAATGCAGCAGAAGTTGTTGAAGCATTGAATAATAGTAAGTTGTTATAATTAGCAAAGCCTCCAAGATCCCTTCCTCGACTCCCTTGAGAGGAAGAAAACCTGGAAACAACAGATTAGTAATAGTTGTTGTAGTAGTAGGATCTGGCTTCAGCATAAAGTGTCCTGTTACCATGGACATGGCTATTCAAATAGATTAATCTTCCCTGCAGGAATGCACTTGTGTTACACTGCAACGCACGGATCTCCAGGGTGGCATACACCTTATTAGGGAATGCCCCACCGAGGCTATCCGACACTCTGTAGCCCATCCTTCAAACTCAATAGAGAGGCCATCCGCCGGACTAAATCCTATGCGCGCATGGCTTTGGACCCTAACCCCGTGTGCTCCTGAAAGGTGCGAGGCTGGCCAGTGAAGCAAAATCAAACCAAATAAGACATCACCGCGCGAGCAAAGAAGACACACCACTTCCCGGCGTAGGCTGCGGTACTGCTGACGTCTGAAGATTTCTCAAACGAGACTATGAAGCAGGGGAGCCCATAACTCCTTACCCCACGTGTAGGCAGCGCATATTAGCATAAATTAACTCAAGTCATCCACTTGACCCATTAAGCATTTTATTATTTTCTTTCGGGACAACCATTATCGTTGCCCCTATCCGGGTGAGTCACGGACAGCGACAAAAGCCAGGTCCACCCCCACAACCAGAGTCGGTGGCCGCCTGCCCTGTCGTCCCACCAACTCGTGCGGTTACCAACAAGGTGAACCATCTTCTTACCTTATCTCGCATGTTCTCTTTAAAGAGCCCGACTTTTGTGCAATAGGGTATCTCATGGCCAACGAGCAAGGACCAGGCCCACGATGGTATCCTCATGTCCTGCCGTCCCGATACAATCCCTCTGCGGGCACCGTTGGGTCACCCGAGTCCTTACCTTTAAGGACAACAGTTGATTCAGGTGCCTACCATCAAGTGAAACCAGGAGGAATCACCCTCGATGGTACACTTGAAGAGGTTCGACAGAGACATCAGCGAAATGATCTAAAGAGGAATATCCTCGTATCACACCGGTGATGCAACGCTACCGAGCCGACGACGAGAGTGAAATACGAGTCCATCCACTTGTAAGTCAAACTTGAAGCGACTCGGAGAGCCTCGCCGTTGTGGGTTCCCTTGGGCGTCTTCTCTGTACCGTACCTGTTGCAGTTATAATAATTTATATCCGCGTTCACTCCTATGGGTGATCACGGCCCGCTGTCTAATCCTAGTTGACTAATGATACGTCCCAAACGTATCTATAATTTCTGCTTGTTCCATGCATGTTTTGTGTGACTTTGCCATGTTTTGCTTGAACTTTCATACACTTTTGAACCTATTGTGACAAAGCTATTAACTCAGTGCACCTAGTTGCCAGTTTCTGTTTTCTGCTGTTTTTGTATTTCAGGTTTTCCGGCCATTAAAAGTGCTCCAAAAATTCCGGGAAAAATATATAAAAAATCAGCGCAACAGAAGCTTCCAGAAACACCAAAGGAGTGGAGGAGGGCCACCACCAGGAGGCCAGGAGGGCCCCTAGCGCGGCCCCACCCTAGGCCGCGCAAGGAGGCCTCTTGGCTGCCTGGTGGGTCCCCTCGACGCCCCCCTTCGCCTATATTTACCCCTCGGGGTGGAAACCCCTAAGACGGACTCCTTTTTCACGACCTCGCCTCTGTTCCGCCACCGCCGCCGTTTCTAGATCGGGGCTGCCTGGAGAAGCTGCTCCGGCATCCTGCGGGAGAAGCTACCCCCTCCAGGAGACCCTCCATAACTATGGACGCCTCCCGTATGTACCATGAGTAGTTTCCCTTGGACCATGGGTCCATGACCAGTAGATATGTTATCTATCTCTCCCCTTTTTTGTGCTTCCACTTTCTAGTCCTCGTGAGCTGCCTCACATGATCGATGCATCTATGTAATTTCTGCTGTTGCTATGCTGAGTTTGTTGGGATCTGATGGATTATGAGACAATGTTCAGATTGTGATGAGTAATATATTTGGTTCTTCTCTTTTATATTTTGTTCTTGAGTAAATTCTTGCATGTTCTCCGTTGCGGTATTTGCTTTGGCCAAGTATTTTATTTGCAACTCCAAGAGAGAGTGTTATGCTCGATTGTGGGTTCAGCCGCTTGATGTCTAGCTTGAGTGACAGAAAGATGAGACTTGGGGATGTGTTGTTGCCACCAGGGATAAAACAACGGTGCTTGTACCTGCGGGTGCAAGGATTGTTTACTTTATGCAAAGTTCTTTTAATGCAATTGTCTGTTGCTTTGGGTTTACACTTTGGGTGGGATTCGCAACTTAATACCAGCGAGATGTTCTGGATAGATATCTCAAGGTGGACGATTCGTAGTAGTTGCAGATGGATTTCTGTCTACTTACCTTGGCGTACTGCCCATTGCTTTTGAGCCCTTCCTTTCTTTGCAGCATAGTTAGCATTGCGGTGCCTTCATAATCCTGTCAATTGCCCAACCGTGATTTGTTTACCTCGCTAGCACTTTTATCTTCTTTTGGGAGAGATACATCACTAGTGAAAATCGCGAGACCCGTGTCCATCTTCATATCACTGTTTACACCCTTATTACTTTCAGTCTTTACCTTCAGTTGCCACTATTATTATCTCTTGCGTTGATACTTTGTAAACAGCAAGGCCGGAGGAATTGACAACTCCTCTGTACTCGTTGGGAGCAAAGTTATTTGTATCTGTGTGCAGGTCCAGGTGAGGTTAGCAACCGCGCCATTGTCCACTTTACCACCTTCTTGTATCCTTCGGAGTCCTACGGGAGACAAACCATGGCATCTTTGCCAAGGGAAAACTTGCCGCTGCACTATATCTCACTCTGCACTTGGGGTAATCAACGAGGGCTTGAAGAGTATTAACACTCTCTTGCCATCAGAAAGTTTTCTGGCGCCGTTGCCGGGGACTCCAGTCTACAAGATAGGGGAGTTGCACACTATCTTTTACCTTTGATTTTTAGTCTTCTAGTTTACCTTTCAGTTTCTATTTTTGTTTCCTTAATCAAAAATACCAAAAATACCTACTAATGCTATCTTCACCATGGGTGTGGAACCACCCAAATATGGTAGGATGGACATGTTTCACTTGGCTCATCTTCGATCAATTTGTGCTTGCGCTAAAAACCCAAACGACTTGGTTGAGGGAAAATCATTGGATGAGCATGCTCATTACACGCGGCACCGCCTATCTCAGAAAGGGAAACACTTATGGGATCAAATACAAGTTTCTTCTTGCTATGCTAAATCTTTATGGCACATTTATGATTTTACTTGCTGCTTTAATATAGAGCGTAAACACCTTCCTTTCCAATGTGAGTTTAATGAAAATTAGATCCTATCTTATTATGCCAAAGGTGTTTATGATTACTTTGATGTTGAAAAGATTGAAGAGTTTGTTGCTTTTAAAGGTGCTTATGAGATTTCTTCTTCGATTGAAAAGTATTATGATACTATTCACAAGTCTGAAAACTTTGCTGTTCTTTCTTATTGCTTTGAGAATTATACTTCCAATGCTTATATTGATGATTTTAAAAATAGGATGCTTGATGCCCGAGAAGAGGCTAATGATTGCTATGATGAGGAGTCCTGTGATTCCGAGGACTCACTTGATACATCCCTTTCGGATGATTTTGATACTTGCTTTGTTGATGGCCAAGATGCCACTATGGATGATGCTTAAAAAGATGAACTTGCTATAGTTCCTTATGTTAAGCATGAAATTGTTGCTATTGCACCCATACTTGATTGCCCTAGTATCCTTTTGAAATCTCCAACTCCGGAGAATTTTGCTATTATCAAGGCTCAATGTGATGAGTTGCATCTATCTTATCATCCTAAAAACCGTGTTCAAAAAAATACATGTGTGCTTGTAGGTCATGTACAACATGATTTATGTGATTATATTCTTGATTTTGTTCATGATGCTACTGAAAATTACTTTGAGAGAGGAAAGTTTGGTTGTAGAAACTTCCATGTTACAAAAACACCTCTCATCATGTTGAAAGTTTTGAAGTTGTTCTTTTTCCACCTTCCTATGAATGTCACTTTGTGCTTCTTTGATTTATTTTCTTAAAATAAACCTATGCATAGGAAGTGGGTTAGGATTAAATGTGTTTCATATTTTCTTCTTGATGCTCTCTTTTGCTTCAAAATTCTTATTCTTGTGAGAGCATCTTCTATAATCTTTATGCCTAGCTAATGGGTTTAAAGAAGCGCTTTCGGGAGGCAGCCCGCAACGAATTTAGGTTTTTCTTTTTCCTTTTGTTCTGTTCTTAGTGGTCTTGATGATTTTTAATACTGTAGCAACATCATTGTATCTTTACTTTTCAAGCTTTGTGCCAAGTTTAGCCTCATACGGCAAGGGAAGTAAAAGGTGTGACATGCTGTCCAGAAAACAGATTCTGTCCTCGTGACTAGAAAAATCAGAGGAAAATCCCAGTTCATCCTTTTGAGCTGAGTTTTTTACACAGAGTGCTATATAAAATTACGAAACTTCCGAATGTTCTGAGTTTTTTGATTTGAGTTGCAGAAGTACCTCTAAAAAATTCGTTTCTATCTTCTGTTCTGTTTTTCACAGATTCTGCCACGTTTTGTCTCTCTTCACTTTTGCAAACCTTAAGCTTGCTTTTTCTTTGCAAAAACCTTTTGGAAATATTGGGAAACAGTAGCTCTTGAAGTTTATCTTTATTTTCAGTAGAGGAAAATTATTTTATTAGGGTACTAACCTCTCTAATCAGCCTACAATGAGTTATGTATGAAGGGAGTTTTCAAGTGCGCGATGGAGAATGATGAAAGAAGATTCAGGAGGGTCAAACACTCAAGCTTGGGGATGCCCATGTGCACCCCCAACAAATATTCAAGGAGACTCAAGCGTCTAAGCTTGGGGATGCCCTCGTGCATCCCCTTCTTCATCAACAATTATCAGTTCGTCTCTCGTTGCACTATATTTTTATCACTTCATGAGTTATGTGCTTTGCTTGGAGCGTCTCGCTCTTAGGTTTTGTTTTTAGTTTTCTTTTGCTTTGTTTGCTGTAGTAACAAGTTAGACCCCAACTTAATCTTTTGTGTGGAGAGATTCACGCTCCGCTTGAACTAGAACTCCTCATAGGATTTGCATGCTTATTCTTTTTGCTGTGAGCTGTTCTTTTTCTTTTCTTAGCTGCTGTTCTGTTTAGTTGTAGTGCTTTAGTTTTTCTAGAGCTTTTCTTTTGTCTTAGGTTGAACTTTCTATAGGTTGCATGTTTTATCTTGTTAGTGAGTTTGCCTGTTGCACTGAGTTCTATGTCTTGACTGAAAGTAGGTAGTTAAAGTTGTTGTTCTCTTTGTAGTAGTAACTTGCAATAGTTTTGAGGTATTGATTAGAGTGATGTTTGAACTTATGGTGTCAAGAGCTCTTTCCTATTAGTGATAGATGTCGTATTTTGGGCAATCCGTGTGTTTTTCGAAAACCAAAAAACCCCTGTTGAGAACTCTAGCTACTAGATGGATCACTAACCTCTGGAGGGTTCGAATATTAGAGTACACTCACATACCATGAGTCGAGGATGCGCAAGGATAACCAAACCCCCATACACTCCTCTTCGAGGTACCTATCTCTTTGTGAACCTCCTGATTAGATTTAGAGTTACCGATGATAAGTGCATGAGTTCTTCGGACTAATGTGAGTATTCGAAAGTTGACACTTCCACCCACCTATACTTTTTCTAGCCTCTCATGTGCCGTGCATTGCTTTCTTCTCACTCCGAGAGTTGGCGTCCACCTTCGCCGGTACATCCAAACCCTTGGCACGATACGCTCTGTCATCATAAGCCTCCTTATATCTTTCCTCAAAATAGCCACCATACCTACCTACAAGGCATTTCCATAGCCTTTCCGAGATACATTGCCATGCAACATCCACCTTCTCATGACTTGATCTTCATGTCATACATGCTACTTGCTTGATCGATGAGCCGCATGCTAGTTGGGCCTTGCCCTAATCATTGCTACATGACGCGCTAGTATCATTGCATATCCTGCTATGCTGGCAGAAGCATACATTTGCATCATGATAGTTACATTTTCTTTATGTCAGTACCTTTGTAAAGTGTGAAAGATCTCCTATATTCTTGTAAAATATAGAGTATTGCCCCTAAAGTGAGGAAAAGATACCAAAGAGGACAAAATCAAAAGATCCCAAAGAGCACAAATGAGATTTAAATAGAAAGAGACATTGAGGCCACCAAAAAATAAAATAAAAAGAAAAAGAAAAAAAGAAGAGAGAAGGGGGCATACTACTATTCCTTTTGAGAGATCCACACTAGTACTTCATATCCTACCCCTTGTACTCCATAGAGATCATCATCATGCATATAGCTATGTGGGGACCCTTCACACTATAGAACTTGGCTTGTATATTCCAATGATGAGCCTCCTCAAACGAGCTCTAGGTCTTCTTGATCAAGCAAGTGAGATGCACCCCAACTAGTTCCCTTCGAGAGCTTTTAGCTCACATGTGCATCAGTTGTATGCCAATCCCTACTCTTCACAACATATCTATCATATGGCCTTCTCTCGCCTATGATTGTCCTCATTGATGTGAGCCTTTCACACCTTTTTGTCTTCCTCCTCCACCTTCTTTCTGTTTAGCCTTTTAGGTGTCAACTTTCTTTCTCACGCTAATCCATTCCATGAGTGCTCAAAATATCGAAAGGGAGTGGATCAGTTTGACTTGTACCTGGCTAGTGGTCTGGGGACGAGTCCAGATAAGAATCCAAAGGAGACCAAGTGTGAAACTTTAGTAGATAGTTGTTCTCAACAACCTTATTTTTTCTCTCGTATTTCCCTATCCCTTGCTTGCACGCAAACACCATTTGGAGACATACGAGTCACGGACAGCGAGACCTCTTGCACCTTTTGTTCTTTTGTTGCTTTTGTCAATGCTAATATAGACTCTTGCTTGTTAAGACTTGAATTGAATTGCATGCTTTGATTGCTTTACTTAAAAGTCCTTTTATGGTTGTGTGGCATGTCACCACAGAAATAAAGCTTGTTATCATTTACCTACTCGAGGACGAGCAGGAATTAAGCTTGGGGATGTTGATACGTCCCAAATGTATCTATAATTTCAGCTTGTTCCATGCATGTTTTGTGTGACTTTTCCATGTTTTGCTTGAACTTTCATACACTTTTGTACCTATTTGGACTAACCTATTAACTCAGTGCTCCCAGTTGCCAGTTTCTGTTTTCTGCTGTTTTTGTATTTCAGGTTTTCCGGCCATTAAAAGTGCTCCAAAAATTCCGGGAAAAATATATAAAAAATCAGCGCAACAGAAGCTTCCAGAAACACCAAAGGAGCGGAGGAGGGCCACCACCAGGAGGCCAGGAGGGCCCCTGGCGCGGCCCCACCCTAGGCTGTGCCAGGAGGCCTCCCGGCTGCCTGGTGGGTCCCCTCGACGCCCCCCTTCGCCTATATTTACCCCTCGGGGTGGAAACCACTAAGACGGAGTCCTTTTTCGCGATCTCGCCTCTGTTCCGCCGCCGCCGCCGTTTCTAGATCGGGGCTGCCTGGAGAAGCAGCTCCGGCACCCTGCCGGGAGAAGCTACCCCCTCCGGGAGACCCTCCATAGCCATGGACGCCTCCCGTATGTACCGTGAGTAGTTTCCCTTGGACCATGGGTCCGTGACCAGTAGCTATGTGATCTATCTCTCCCCTTTTTGTGCTTCCACTTGCGAGTCCTCGTGAGCTGCCTCACATGATCGAGGCATCTATGTAATTTCTACTGTTGCTATGCTGAGTTTGTTGGGATCTGATGGATTATGAGACTATGTTCAGATTGTGATGAGTAATATATTTGGTTCTTCTCTTTTATATTTTATTCTTGAGTAAATTCTTGCATGTTCTCCGTTGCGGTATTTTCTTTGGCCAAGTATTTTATTTTCAACTCCAAGAGAGAGTGTTATGCTTGATTGTGGGTTCAGCCCCTTGATGTCTAGCTTGAGTGACAGAAACATTAGACTAGGGGATGTGCTGTTGCCACCATGGATAAAACAACGGTGCTTGTACCTGCGGGTGCAAGGATTGTTTACTTTACGCAAAGTTCTTTTAATGCAGTTGTCTGTTGCTTTGAGTTTACACTTTGGGTGGGATTCGCAACTTAATACCAGCGAGATGTTCTGGATAGATATCTCAAGGTGCATGATTCGTAGTAGATGCAGATGGATTTCGGTCTACTTACCTTGGCGTACTGCCCATTGCTTTTGAGCCCTTCCTTTCTTTGCAGCATAGTTATCATTGTGGTGCCTTCATAATCCTGTTAATTGCCCAACCGTGATTTGTTTACCTTGCTAGCACTTTTATCGTCTTTTGGGAGAGAGACATCACTAGTGAAAATCACGGGACCCTGGTCCATCTTCATATCACTGTTTACACCGTTATTACTTTCAGTCTTTACCTTCGGTTTCCACTATTATTATCTCTTGCGTTGACCCTTTGTAAACAGCAAGGCCGGAGGAATTGACAACTCCTCTGTACTCGTTGGGAGCAAAGTTATTTGTATCTATGTGCAGGTCCATGTGTGGTTAGAAACCTTGGCGCCATTGTTCACTTTACCACCTTCTTGTATCCTTCGGAGTCCTACGGGAGACAAACCTTGGTATCTTTGCCAAGGGAAAACTTGCCGCTGCACTATATCTCACTCTGCACTTGGGGTAATCAACGAGGGCTTGAAGAGTATTAACACTCTCTTGCCATCAACTAACAATGCACAGGGCTCACTGCTGAATGATATATGTATATATATTTAATAGGAAGCATAGGATAAAGGAAGGTACATCAAGGGGCGACAAAAACAGGCTCTGCAATAGAATAGGATTGTAACGTAGCAGCAACAGTAGCAATGCCTAGTGCAAGAAATGTACGAAAAAGGTAGGAGATATCTGGGGAAGGAAAATAGCTCTGCTTTCTTGGAAGCTCGATAGTAGGGGTACGATCGTCGATGTAGTAGTCGTACTCGGCAACGGTGTCGTCGGCGGCAGCAACAGGGTCTATCAAAGAATAAGGGGGAGAAACAGTAAATACATAATAATAATAGCAATACAAAGGTATGACATAGCAGATACAAAGCAACGGGGCTCTAACGCAGTGTTCGGTGATTTGCTCGGAGCAGGAATTTATCCAGGGTTGACTCATCAGTATCGGTTGATTATTGAACAGATGATCCGGTGGGGAAGGTTCCATTTCTTCAGTGTTAGAGACAACTGACAGTCATGTGGATAGTGTATCTGTGCTCGCAGATCCATTCTGAATAACTTTCGTATACAGATCATTTTCAGGTGGAAAGTTTTACCGGCTTCGGGTGATTACCGGACGGTATAATCGAAGGGGGAATGTCCTGTGTGCGGTATGTTCGAGGGGTGTGGTAGGGGTATGGGTAGCGTATCCGAATTCGTTGCATTCTTCTGATCAAGTTTCATGTATAAAGTTTCTTCATCGGAGTTACGGTTTAAAAGATATTGAATTTGAAGTTTAAATCATTTTTAAACAATTTCTGGATTTATTTTTTATTATTTAAATAGAACATTATCCAGAACCTTATCCACAACAGAACTGACAGGGTGTACCCACATGTCATAGATAGTGTCATTTCAATCATTTTAGTTAACTTAATAAAACAGAGAGGGCCCACAAGTCATACACTGATTAACCTATTAATTATTTTATTAATTAAACTTGCTAGTGGGGCCTACCTGTCATAGACACATGTTTTATTTAACAGTTAATTAATCCAGAGATTATACTAAGCACTTAGGCCCACCTGTCATGGACAGTGTGGTTAGTATCTATTGTTTAAATTGCGGATTAATTAGAGGGCCATTGGACCCACATGTCATTCACTATATATTTACAATGCCATTTTATTTAAACTAAATATCCAGTGGGGGCCACATGTCATTGAGTCAGAGGCACTTAACCATTTTACTAATCCAGGGATAAAGATAATGGCCTAGGGCCCACAGTCATTGTCTTAGTTATATTAACATAGGGTTATCGTTAAGTTAATCCAAGGGGGGCCATAGGTCAGTGGGTGTGGGGGGATTAGCCCACTGGATTAACCAGTGAGCACGCCGGCAACAAGCCTGACACGGCGGCACGGCCGTCTTGTCCACCTCCGACGAGAGGGGAGGCACGGAAGAAGGGGGTGCAGGCTGCGGGGAGGCGGAGGCCGGCGTGCCGAGCGTGGCTGCGCGCAGCGAGGCGAGTCACGACAGGCTCGCTCGGGAGCTCGAGCTCCCGTCAATGGAGGCCCGGCTCGTCGGAGAGAAAAACATAGGGGGAGAGTGGGGTCGAGGAGGGGGAGCTCACGGCGAGATGTAGGGGGTGGCAACGAGCTCTGGAAGGCCGGAGGGCGACGGATTTTGGTGAGGAAGACGATGGTCGTGACGACAGAAATGACCCGATTCCGGCGATGTAGAGGCTAATGGCTTGAGGCATTGCACGTAGGTGACGAAGTCGAGGCCCACGGGGCCCTTGGACATGCTGCTGGAGCTCGAGGTGGCGTCGGGCCGCGTCAATGGCGAACGGCGACGACGACCGTGCTCGGTTTGCACAGAAAAATGGAGGGGCGAGGTGAGGGAGAGGAATACCGATCTAGGGTTCCGGGGGTTGGGTTGGGGAGGCGCATAGGGGCTCTTATCCTCCAGGGTCGAGAGCTACTGCAGCCTCCGTGTCGCCCATCGCGCGGCTACGGCGTCGGCGATGGAGTCTAGTGTCGACAACGGCGCAGGTGAACAGAGGAAGGAGAGAGGAAGGGGGAAAGTGGGTTGGGCTGGGCTTGGCCAGCTAGGTGGGCCTTGCCCAGAGCGTAGTTTAGGGTTTTCCTATTTTATTTATTTGTTGTCTTCGATTTCCTTTTCTTTTACTTTCTTATTTATTTGTTGCACCAATTTAGTTTTGCGAGATGTGCTACTGGACAAAACAAATACTTTGCAATAATCAGAGATGGTACAAAAAGATTGGGGCTCAAATAAATTAGTTTGAATTTTAATTTTATTCAAATAGTAAATAATTAAATGGAGTTGTTTTAGCTACTGTTTTTATTTGTTTGGCCACCTAATGATTTTTGTTCAAGGGGCCACTTGTTCTCATATATGTGTTGCACTTTAGAGAGATGCCACAAAAAGTTTGGGCATTATTAAAAATCATTTAGTATTTGTTTTTGAACCGAAGTGATTAAATGTGACTTTTGGCTACTGTTTGGAATTGTTTTTATTATTTTATAGCTTGATAAATTCCCATGCACATATTATTATGACCTACTGATTATTATGCATTTTACAAAATTGGTTGCAAGGATTTTGGTTGAAATTGTTTTTTCACCAAGTGTTGGAATTATTTTAAGTGAGTTGAATTTGAACAAGCCATGGTCAAGTGTGATCATCACATGCCTAATCATGGTGACTTGGAAACAGTAAAAGTGATTACTGTAGTGTGACATCCGGGGTGTTACGAATCTCCACCACTACAAGGAATTCTCGTCCCGAGAATTAAAAGTAGGGTAAGGTGTAAGGTTTCAGTTTTGTATTCTAGCGATTCTTCTGGTGCTTGTTGTCCTTCTCGAAGAAGGTAATCCTTCACGTTGACATCCTCATTTCTCTGCATCAGTGCATCTCGACGGGTTGTCATCCTTCTTTCGGGGCTGCATCGTACCTACGAATAGGTTAGGGGGGGAAAACTTGAGGGGGGGTCGGATCGGTACAAGGTTAATCAACGGAGATGGTCCAAGGGAATGGGGTACTAAGTATCTCACGAGTTAAACTCTGGGAGATACATCGAGAAAAACAAAAGAAAGAAGGCATGAGAAGTTTTCAAGCGGATATGCAAGCATTCGACGATGTTAACGGAGGATCAAAAGGGGTCCAGAGCATCAGGCATAAGTGTTGGGGATCGGCGCCGAAAACAAAATTTTTCCTACCTACGAGTCCCGAACCCAAGATCTATGCTATGCTAATGTATGTAACAGAAGGAATCGGTGTTCATATCTTTGATCTTACGACCTCCCTGTCGTGTTGAAGAACCTCCGACGATGAAGTAGCACCACACGTGTAGTGCCTCGTGGGATTTAACACGTATGGTGCAACCGACGTCCCTCCGGGCTCCGAACCAGAAGAGCAGCGGAAAGAAGATTGATCCGGATCCCGATTCCGGCAGCGCGACGGCGTTCGGATGAAGGTGAAACCCCCAACCAGGTGCAAACTCCAAACCAGGGGAGTCCACTCTAGGTCGGAGAAACAGAGAGAGAGAGAGAGAGACTCAATGTTGTGTTGAAAAAGGAACCCCCATCCCTCCTTATATAGGCCAAGGAGGGGCTCCACCCCCTCCCCTTCCCCCTTGTGGGACTAAACCCCCAACGGGGGGGGAGTGGTGCGGCTAGGAGGGGGGATGGGCCCCTCCCTTGGCGCCAAGCCCAAGGGGGGAGGCTCCCACTTCCCCTCATGGGCCTTTTAAGGCCCAAATACCTTTTCACCTTTTTAATTAATTATTTAAATCATTTTTAATATTTAATTTTGTCAATTAAATAATAAAACATATTTAAACATTAATATATAATATTTTGAACCTTTGAAAATATACGGAATAGCTTCCAGCACCTTCCGGTACATTTCCGGTGTTTTCTCTCTTTTCACCGATGATCCCGAATCAATCCTTAATGCATCGATTGCCCTTAAGTGTGACACCCTACGGTCCGGGAAACAGTAGACATGGTCGAGACACTGTCTGACCAATGACCATCATGTGGGATCTGGTTACAATCCTTGATGTGCCCCTACGCTTCCATCGAATAAACTTCATCGAATAAACTTCATCACTATTGAACCGTTAACAATATGACTTGATCCCTTTGTGCTTCGGTACTATGTTTGTCCGAGGTATGATCGTCGGTATCCAATACCTAGTTCTTCCTTGTCTCCGACATAACATGTTTACTCGTCTGTGAATATTACATCTCTTGTGACCTAGTCACTTGCTTGCAAGCTATTGATGCAACACCACCGAGTGGGCCTAGAGTACCTACCCGTCACTCGAATTGACAAATCCCGCTCTGATCTATTTCATACTCCTCAACATATATACTTCGGAATACCCAAGATATACCTTTTCAGTTACCATGTTTCAGTGTAACGGTTAATGCACTCAAAGCATCCTAATAGATAGCACTTATGTATGATCATGACGGTCTAAGGATTCAGTCACTATGTTATTAAGTCATCGCAATGCTGAACTTATGTGACTTGATCACACTACAATGCTTAAGGTGGGTTTGTGTCCATAACATCATTCTCCTAATGATATGACCTCATTGTCAATAGCCTATTATGTTCTCATGATCAAGAAACCTTGATCATCAATTGCCCAATGAGCTAGTATGCCTGAGTTTAACTAGGGACCAGGGTGTTATATATCACACGTGTATTAATGTTTCCGCTTAATATAGTTCTAGCACAATATATAACGTACTATGAACAAACAGATATGTGACATATATCTTTATTAATTTTCCTCTAGGGCACATATCCAACAGTCTCCCACTTGCACTAGAGTACAAATTACACTAGTTTACATCAGGTATGTATCTAACACCAATAGTATCTTGGTGTTGTTCAAACTTTGCTTGTGTAAGAGGTTTAGTCATTGGGTATGACGGATTAAAATACGTATGTATTTTGCAAATCCTAGTATGACCATCCTTGACGTAGTCCCGTGTCACATGGAAACGTCGGAGAATATGCTTGGTTGTAGAGTGAGTCCTCGGCTCCCTTGCGTTAGCAATGGCACCCGTATTGTCGCAATAAATGCTAACAGGGTCAGTGCAACTAGGGAATACGCCAAGCTCGATGAAGAACTTCTTTAGCCAATGCGCTTCATTTGACGCTTCGCAAGCGGCAATATACTCCGACTCCATCGTAGATTGGGAGACGATTGACTGCTTGCCGCTCCTCTAGCTAATCGGACCACCATTCAACATAAACACGTATCCCGTCTGGGATTTTGATTCATCGGGATCAATACCAAGACTGGCATTGACATAACCTGTTAGGGCGAGCTCTTCTTCACATCCTCCATAGACAAGAACCAGATCCTTAGTTCTTCGTAAGTACTTATGGACGTTCTTCACTGCAATCCAATGATCCATTCCAGGATTACTTTGGAAACGATTAGTCAGACTAACCGCCAGGGCCACATCTGGTCGAGTACACAGCATAGCATACATGATAGAACCTATGGTTGAGGCATAGGGATTTGAGGACATTTCCTCCCTTTCTTTTGTTGTTTCTGGGCATTGAGTCACACTCAATTTACTTCCTTTCATAACGGGCAAGAGGACTCTCTTGGCTTTATCCATATTGAACCTCTTCAATATCTTCTCAAGGTAAGTTCTCTGACTCAGTGCTAATAGGCGTCTTGATCTATCTCTATAGATTTTAATGCCTAATATGTATGGAGCTTCACCTAGGTCCTTCATGGAAAATTGTCCATTCAAATATTCCTTTACCCCCTCTAGAAATTTCACATCATTCCCAATCAATAATATGTCATCCACTTATAGTACTAGGAATGCCACAGAGCTCCCACTTGCTTTCTTATAAACACAGAATTCTTCTTCATTTTGGACAAATCCAAAAGCTTTGATCACCTCATCAAAACGAAGATTCCAGCTCCGAGATGCTTGCTTCAACTCATAAATGGACCGTTGAAGTTTGCATACCTTACCAGCATCCTTAGGATCAATAAAACCTTCCGGTTGTACCATATACAACTCTTCCTCAATGTTGCCATTTAGGAACGCGGTTTTGACATCTATCTGCCATATTTCATAATCGTAATAGGCAGCAATTGCTAGCAATATCCGGATAGACTTTAGGATAGCTACGGGAGAGAAAGTCTCTTCGTACTCAACTCCTTGAATTTTTTGGAAACCTTTTGCGACAAGTCGAGCTTTATAGACAGATACGTTTCCGTCTGCGTCAGTCTTTTTCTTGAATATACACTTATTCTCGACGGTCTTTCGGTCCTCGGGAATATCCACCAAAGTCCATACTTTGTTGGCATACATGGAGTCTATCTCGGATTTCATAGCTTCCAGCCATTTCCCGGACTCGGGTCCCTCCATTGCTTCTTTGTAGTTCGCAGGTTCGTTAGGTTCATTTAACATGACTGCATTGACAAGTTGCCCATAAAACTGAGTTTTTACTCGGGCTCTTGAAGACCTGCGGGGTACAATAGGATCCTCTTCATCTTGATCATGATCATCATGTATGTCACGATCATTATGAATATTATGATGACCGTTCTCTTCAGCTCAATTCTTTCGAAAACGCTTTCTCAAGAAATCATCCAGTCTTGGCGACAAACGTTTTGCCCTCAGACTGGTTGTAGAAGGTGTATCCAACGGTTTCCCTTGGATATCCCACAAAGATGCACTTATCCTCTTTTGATTCGAGTTTGTCAGGCTGAAGTTTCCTAACATAAGCCTCACAACCCCAAATCTTCAAGTGAGACAACTTTGGTTTCTTGCCATGCCATTCCTGAAATGGTGTTGTCTTTAAGGATTTGGACGGTGCCCTATTAAGAATGTAAGCGACAGTTTCTAATGCATACCCCAAGAATGACACAGGTAAGTCGGCATGAGACATCATCGATCGTACGCTATCCAATATAGTTCGATTACGTCGCTCAGAAACACCGTTACGCTGAGGTGTTCCTGCCGGCGTAAGTTGTGGTACGATGCCAAAAGTCTTAAGATGATCGCCAAACTCGTGACTTAAATACTCGCCTCCTCGATCGGGTCCAAGGTGCTTGATTTTCTTCCCGAGTTGATTCTCGACCTCACTCTGAAATTCCTTGAACCTTTCAAAGGTTTCAGACTTATGTTTCATTAAGTAGATATACCCATATCTGCTTAAGTCATCTGTGAAGGTCACGAAGTAACGAAGACCATTGCGTGTGGGGACGTTCATAGGTCCACATACATCTGAATGTATGATCCCTAACAAGTCTTCCGCACGCTCCATTGTTCCATTGAATGGAGTCCTTGTCATCTTGCCCATAAGGCATGGTTCACATGTGTCAAGGGATCCAAAATCCAATGACTCCAGAAGTCCATCATCATGAAGCTTCTTCATGAGCTTTAAACCAATATGACCAAGTCGACAATGCCACATCGGCATGTGTTCTTCGCCACTAGGTTTTAATCTTTTGGCCTCTACGTTATCAATATGAAGTATATCACAATCGAGATTAAGAATGAATAAGCCATTTTTCTCCGGTGTGTGAACATAAAACACATCATCCTTATAAATTGCACAACCAATTGTATCTGACTTAAAAGAATAGTGGTCTCGCTTCAAGCAAGAACCATTAACGATGTTCACACTCAATGCGGGTACATAGTAGCACTTATTCAAAATCAAAACTAATCCTAAAGGGAGACTAAGATGCTTCGTGCCGACCGCCACCACTTCAATCCGGCAGCCGTTTCCCACGCGCATCGTCACTTCATCTTTCATCAAGCGTCGCCTATTCCGTAGCCCCTGAGAGGAGTTAGAAATATGAGCAACAGATCCTGTATCAAATATCCAGGATTTGTTCCCAGTGCTTGTTAAGAAAAGATCAATAACGTGTATATCAAATATACCTTTGTCTCTTCTGACAATGGCTACCAGCCTTCTTATCCTCTAGGTACTTGGGGAAGTTGCGTTTCCAGTGACCATCACCCTTGTAGTAGAAGCACTCAATGCCGGGCTTGGGTCCAGGTTTGGGTGCCTTACGAGGAGTGACAACTGGCTTGTCACCCTTCTTCGGGCTTCCCTTCTTTCCCTTCTCCTTCTTGCCAGATTTCTTGAATTCAACGGTCTTGTTGACCATGAATACAACATGCTCCTTCTTGATCTCAACCTCAGCAGTTTTCAGCATGGAGAACAACTCAGAAGGGGTCTTAGTCAACCCCTGCATGTTGTAGTTCAACACAAATCCTTTGTAGCTAGGGGGCAGCGACTGCATCACCCTATCAACAGCAAGTTCATCTGGAATCTGACATTACAGAGCATTCAAGCATTGAACGTAGCCAGACATCTTGACCACGTGCTCACTAACACTGCTATGCTCATCCATCTTTGCTGAGAAGAAGGCTTCAGAAGCCTCATAACGTTCAGCCCTGGCTTGGGGTGCATAGACGGCCTTGAGGTCGGTGATTATCTCATATGCACCCATCCTCTCAAAGCGTTTTTGCACCTCAGCCTCCATGGAGTAAAGCATTCCACTCTGGACAAGGTTGTAATCATCCGTCTTGGAGAGGTAGACATTCTTCTCATCCTGACTAGCGTCTGCCGGTGGTTCGTCACCTAACGCGACCTCTAGTACGTATGCCATCTTGAGGGGAACGAGGAGAATCCTCAGAGTGCGGAACCAGTTGGTGAAGTTTGACCCATCGGTTTTCAGTTTGTCTTTGTCTAGGAATGACCCTAAGTTTAATGAGGGGCGAGGTGCAGCCATCTACAATGGTTATTTGCAAAACACATATTCAGACTTTGTTCATAATTGGAGTTCAATTTTAATTAATTCTAGAACTCCCACTTAGTTAAACATCTCTCCAAACTTACTAAGTGATTAACATAATCCTAGTTTGAATGATCGTCCTCGAATATCACACGGACGACGACACATCTCCCTAGGTAGGCCATCATGCCAATCATATCCGTTATATGACTCATGCTTAACCTTTCGGTCATCCGTATCCCAAGCTCATATGTACATATGTCAAGCCTGTCAGTCAAACCTTAGTGTATGGCTGTTTAGCAAGGCCATATCTGCATATGCTAGGCTTGCCAAACCCAACCTCATGCGATCGCTAATGTATGTATGACACCCGATCGTCACGGCCTGCCTATCATAAAGAGATCCTTCCAGGCGGTGCCCACTAAGGAAGAATACAATCATGGTATTGAGAGAGATTATCCTATCATGCTACCGTCGCATATCTAGCATATTAGAAAGACATGAAGTAAAACTATAAATCATACAAGCTATGATCCCCCCTTTCATGCAAATTAAAGTTAAAACGCCTTCTACTTTATCTTTTGCAAGTTTTACGTGGATGCTAAGGGGTTTCGAGAGAGAACCGCTTTCTATCCTGCGAAAACAAGCCACAACACCAATCCTGCAATAGTCTCTATTACAACCCTGTCGGGGCCCTCCGTTGCAAACGTCCTCGCGTCGCTAATGTTAGAGAGACAGACACCCCCAGCCACTTATATGGTACAAGCCATATGTCAAGGGTGGAACCAGTCTCACATAAACGCGTAAGGTCGGTCGGGGCCGCTTCATCAGGACATTGTCGCAACGTTAAACGAGTACACGTGGGAGGGTAACAATTCGAGAATTCATGCCCACATCCTTGATGTGTTCTACCCGTACAATACATCTACGCATAGCCTTGCTCTGATACCACTATTGGGGATCGGCGCAGAAAACAAAATTTTTCCTACCAACGAGTACCGAACCCAAGATCTACGCTATGCTGATGTATGTAACGGAAGGTATCGGTGTTCATACCTTTGAAGACCGAAAGAGGGAAATGTTCCTCGAACGTGGTTGGCGTAGACTCTGATCCCATGACCTCCCTGTCGTGTTGAAGAAACTCCGACGATGAAGTAGCACCACACGTGTAGTGCCTCGCGGGATTACACACGTACGGTGAAACCGACGTCCCTCCGGGCTCCAAACCAGAAGAGCAGCGGAAAGAAGATTGATCCGGATCCCGATTCCGGCAACGCGACGGCGTCCGGATGATGGTGAAACCCCCAACCAGGTGGAAACTCCAAACCAGGGGAGTCCGCTCTAGGTCGGAGAAACAGAGAGAGAGAGAAACTCAATGTTCTGTTGAAAAAGGCACCCCCACCCCTCCTTATATAGGCCAAGGAGGGACTCCACCCCCTCCCCTTCCCCCATGTGGGACTAAACCCCCAAGTTGGGGGGGAGTGGTACGGCTAGGAGGGGGGATGGGCCCCTCCCTTGGCGCCAAGCCCAAGTGGGGAGGCTCCCACTTCCCCTCATGGGCCTTTTAAGGCCCAAATACCTTTTCACCTTTTTAATTATTTATTTAAATCATTTTTAATATTTAATTCTGTCAATTAAATAATAAAACATATTTAAACATTAATATATATTATTTTGAACCTTTCAAAATATCCGGAACAGCTTCCGACACCTTCCGGTACATTTCCGGTGTTTTCTCTCTTTTCACCGATGATCTCGAATCAATCCTTAATGCATCGATTGCCCTTAAGTGTGACACCCTACGGTCTGGGAAACAGTAGACATGGTCGAGACACTCTCTAACCAATGACCATCATCTGGGATCTGTTTACAATCCTTGTTGTGCCCCTACGCTTCCATCGAATAAACTTCATCGCTGTTGAACCGTTAACAATATGACTTGATCCCTTTGTGCTTCGGTACTATGTTTTTCCGAGGTATGATCGTCGGTATCCAATACCTAGTTCTTCCTCGTATCCGACATAACATGTTTACTCGTCAATGAATATTACATCTCTTGTGACCTAGTCACTTTCTTGCAATCTATTGATGCAACACCACCGAGTGGGCCCAGAGTACCTATCCGTCACTCGGATTGACAAAACCCGCTCTGATCTATTTCATACTCCTCAACATATCTACTTCGGAATACCCAAGATACACCATTTCAGTTACCATGTTTCAGTGTAACGGTTAATGCAATCAAAGCATCCTAATAGATAGCAATTATGTATGATCATCACGGTAAGGATTCAGTCACTATGTTATTAAGTCATCGCAATGCTGAACTTATGTGACTTGATCACACTGCAATGCTTAAGGTGGGTGTGTGTCCATCACATCATTCTCCTAATGATATGACCTTGTTGTCAATAGACTATTATGTTCTCATGATCAGGAAACCTTGATCATCAATTGCCCAATGAGCTAGTATGCCTGAGTTTAACTAGGGACCAGGGTGTTATATATCACACGTGTATTAATGTTTCCGCTTAATACAGTTCTAGCACAATATATAACGTATTATGAACAAACAGATATGTGAAAAATATCTTTATTAATTTGCCTCGAGGGCACATATCCAACAATAAGCACCGAGTCTGATATCGAACTGAATATCACAAGGTAGAGGACTCGTGAGTTGCATACGAGGTCAAGCAAGAGGAATAACCTCGAGAACAGAAAGGTCCAAGAGAGTCAGGTTTCGATCCTATGGAACTGTGGGTTATGGGCCCACATTGAATAAGGAGGGTGGTGACAAAGAATGCGATCAAGTTGCAAGGTAAGTCAGAGAACAGCTTGTTAGCTATGTCGGCAACGACATCAGTGCCAAGGGCGAGGGATGAAGAGAACCATTTTCATGCTCGTTAAGATGAGGGGGACCAATTAGCAAAGTTCTCGTCCATCGGTGGTCACCAAAAATTCATCAACAATAGTAACAGGTTGTACAGACAAGTAGTACACCGAAGTGTTTACATAAGCAGGGAATTGTCACTGCTCAGACAAGTTACCTCAGAAAAAAGATTAAACAGAAAAAATGGAAAGGAAATGTGATCATCATATCAAACAGACCAATGGAAAGGAAATTGTGGTTATACACAAGCATTAGGGGTATAACATTCCCAAGGGAAAGCAGAGCAAGATATACATGACCAAGTTTGTATTGGCAGGGAGTCAAAGGAGGTTGTCGATGATAACACAAATCACCAAGGGGCGGGAATGGTATTTCTCACGATGAATCCAATTAACACTTGGAAAAAGTACAAATGTTGATGAGGACCACAGCCCATTATGTCGAGAGGTTTCAGAGCATGCCATCGAGTAGCGACGACGTCAAGAAAAGGGATGGTGAGCAAAAGGTATTTAGTGTTCTTGGTTGGCGATAACCCAGAACCCATGGACTGTCTATGACACGTAAAGATATTGCTTCATCAAATTCTTAAGGCGTGGCACAATGGAATGATATTCTTGAGATACCAAGGGGTAATACTCGAAGATAGGACGTAATAGTAATTGAGCTGGATCGTTGATCTGTAGAAGACAAGTGTTCAATCTTGTCTAAGAAATGGAATCAAAGGAGAATATCATGGTTAGAACCATGATTGCAAGGGACCCAATCATAGACACAAGATGAATTTATACCAAGGGGATAATTATTCTTTACGAGAAGCTTTCATAATAAGTTCTACATCTTATCCATGGGCATGAACACAAGGTTCATGGTCGACTCCCACTTCTTTAATGCATAACCTTTCATTTACTTCTTGAGTTCGAGGAATTGTCGTCTTGGAATATTATCTGGAGTAATACTAGTAGAGTATGACCCGCATAAAGTTTGGGTTCATACAGATTAGGGGAAGCATAGGGTTAACCCATCGGGGCATTTTCAAACTCATACAACAAACATCATAAGAGAGGGATACCAGTTCGAATGCAGAAGGATGGCAACGCCGAGTAGATGATATCATTCTTCAGAGGCATCTGGTACCAGGGAAAATTCATGAATGACTTAGGGCACAAGGGTACGGTAGGTAGTAATCCACCAAAAAGGTCAGGTGGAGTACACAGTGTCTCGGGTGAGTATCGGTACTCAACCATAAAGAGAAAGAATACAAATACATCAGATGACAGAAGCAGCTGAATATTTCGATGCTTGAATTCAAAGGAATTTGATCTCTAAGACAAATGGTCAGAAGCAGACACTCTAATCAAGGATGGATAAGTAGAATAGAATCAGGTGGTCAATCAATCAAGGTTTGATATACCGAGAACTAGCTCATGTCCGGGATGACATCTAAGCCAGTAGAATGATTTCATAGGGATCAGCTGATGATTGCGTGCTCCCGCACGCATACCGATTCAACAAGATCAGGACGACAATGACAAGGGGTGTCAATGAAGAATACTCTGTCATATATAATGAACAATAATGCAAGCAGGTAAGAAGAATCTCCAAAAGAAGAAGATTGTGGATGGATTCATGGGCGTCAGATAGTATTTCAAAGTATTTCAGAATCACATGAACAACCGGGGATGAATGGATCCTCGATAAGCGTGAGGAATTATCCGCATTGTGAACATAACCTACAAGGCATCAAACACGAAGGATTCTCAAATCATCGAAGAGTATTTCGACGTAACTTGCAACAACTAGAGCAACTGGGATTGAACAGATGATCGGAAATTATAGGTAATTATCCATACGCACTTATCGGTGGCAGGGGGTTGCAAGGGCGATGGGCACATAGGGTCTCGACAATTCATCGGAGAGTATCTTCGGCATCTTCTGGTGAATCAGGTGTTCATCTGCAATGAGGGGCTCTCGGGGAGGAAGTAGTCAGGAGAACCTAGAGTTACTGTTAGAAAAACCTTTAACTTGAATGACAAGAGAGATCAGAGTCCCAGAGTAAAGGTGCGGAGAAAAAGAACCTAATTCCACCCAGTTTTGTGACGGGGCCCGATAAGCCACACGACACTGTTAGTAAAGTAGTTTTGCAAACACTAGACTCGACTTCGACCAACGAGTTGCAAGGGGGTGTCCTACAGGCAGCCGACTCTGATACCAACTTGTGAAGCCCCCAAAATCAAGTCGTGTACAGTAATCTTACACGCACCGTACACGATCGAGATCAGGGACTCACGGTAAGTTATCACAACACAACTATATAAATAAAATATTACAAGTTGTTTAATACAAGCCAGCAGAGGCCATGAGGGCTCGAATAGAACAGATCGATAACACAAAGTTAGAGAAAGCAGGGAACCTCCAAACTACTCTTGGTCAACGGGGAACTCGATGTCGTAGAAGGCATCGTCGAACTTCATTTTGCGGTGGTCGGCATCGGGGATCTCCTACTCCTAGACTCCAAGGCTCCAACGTTTGATGGCATCAATCGGTCGGGTATATAAAACAAAGGGGGGAAATAAAGCAAGGGTGAGTATCTAGCATACCAGCGAGTCTTACGTCCGCTACTAAGCATTTATGCATTTGTATCAAAGGAAACGGGAGGCTATATATGGTGGACAGAATTGCAGAAAATCAGAATAAGGAAGAGAAGCTAGGCCTATCGAAGACTAGCATCTTCCCACGAGTCTTGCAGCATGAGGAGAGAATAGCCAATAGTTCATATAAAGCATAAAGTAACAATGCAGCAGAAGTTGCTGCAACATTGTATAATAGTAGGTTGTTATAATTAGCAAAGCCTCCGAGATCCCTTCCTCGACTCCCTTTCGAGGAAGAAAACCCGAAACCAACAGTTTAGTAATAGTAGTTTGTAGTAGTAGGATCTGGCTTCAGCATAAAGCGTCTTGTTACCATGGACACGACTATTCCAATATATTAATCTTCCCTGTAGGGGTGCACTTGTGTTACACTACAACGCTCGGATCTCCATGGTGGCGTACACCTTGTTAGGGAATACCCCACCGAGGCTATCCGACACTCCGTAGCCCATCCTTCAAACTCAACAGAGAGGCCATCCACTGGACTACATCCTATGCGCGCAGGGCTTTGGACGCTAACCCCGTGCGCTCCTAAACAGTGTGAGGCTGGCAGGTGAAGCAAAATCAAACCAAATAAGACATCACCACTCGATCAAAGAAGACACACCACTTCCCGGCGCAGGCCGCGGTACTGCGGACGTATGAAGAGTTCTCGAACGAGACTGTGAAGCATGGGAGCCCATAACTACTTGCCCCACGTGTAGGCGGCGCTTATTAGCATAAAGCCACTCAAGTCATCCACCTGAACCATTAAGCATTTTATTATTTTCTGTCGGGACAACAATTATTTTTTCCCCTATCCTGCTGAGTCGCGGACAACGAAATCAGCCAGAGCCGGTGGCCGCCTGCCCTATCGTCCCACAAACTCGTGCGGTTACCAACAAGGTGAACCATCTCCTTACGTTATCTCGCGTGTGCTCTTTGAAGAACCCGACTTTCGTACAACAGCATATCTCACGGCCAACGAACAAGGACCAGGCCCACGATGGTATCTGCATGTCCGGTCGTCCCGATACAATACCTGTGCGGGCACTGTAGGGTCACCCGACTCCTTACCTTTAAGGACACCAGTTGATTTAGGTGCCTACCATCAAGTGAAACCAGGAGGAATCACCCTCGATTGTACACTTGAAGAGGTTCGACCAAGACATCAGCAGAATGAACTAAAGAGGAATATCCTCGTATCACCCCGGTGATGCTACGCTACGGAGCCGGCGATGAGAGTGAAATACGAGTCCATCCACTCGTAATTCAAATTGAAGCGACTCAGAGAGTCTCGCCATTGTAGGTTCCCTTGGGCGTCTGCTCTGTACCGTACCAGTTGGAGTTATAATAATTTATATCCGCGTTCACTCCCCAGGGTGATCACGGCCCGCTATCTAATGCTAGTTGACTAAGAATGTGCAGGGCTCACTGCTGAATAATATATGTATATATATTTAATAGGCACCATAGGATAAAGGAAGGTACATGACGAGGGGGTGACCCCGCGACTCCTACGGATAAGCCTAGCTGGTGTCCATGAAGACAGAAGTCCCATGAAGATACAGCCTCGGCCCGCTAGATGGCACCGACGTAGGAGTCCATGACTCACAAGGAAGGTGCGAAGACCTGCCGTACGGAGCAAGCTAGGGTTAGGAAAGCTTACCGGTAAACATAGATGAACTCCCCGAGACCTAGCTCGGTATATAAGGGCTAGGAGGGGCGACGCCAAAGACATCGAATACCACCTGTAACCCTAGCCTTGAGCGCTCCAGCCTTGGCCTCCACTGTAATCGCATCTCCCCCATCAATAATATCGAGCAGGAGCGAGCCTTCCTCTTTGCCGACGAGCTATCGTCCAACCTGTGCATCTCATGAATAACCCAGGGTCCCTGACCATGGGATTTGCCGGGGTTGATCCCCGTCAATTGGCGCCGTCTGTGGGAACCGCGCAGGTTGGGAACGCGATCTCGGCGGCCTCATCATCATCAACACTCATCGACTCGACGGCTCCGGCAAGATTCAACCTGTTCGAGTCCCTCGGATTCACGGCCCACCTCCCGGCCCTCAAGCCAATCTTCACCAATCTACACTCCGGTGTCAATCTGATCTTCGGAGCGTATCAGATCTACATCAACCATTGGGGTACCCTTCGCCTCATCGATGGCACCCGTGCGCCCACGACAACACCTGCAGCAATAACCGTAGCAGACGCCGCCCGCACGGCCAACCTATCTGGCGGTTGTAGCTAACCACCCAACTCACAGCTCCACGCCACTCACGACCGCTCGAGTGAAGCCACAGCATGGAGAAGCATGATCGCACGTATCAGCAAGGAGACGGCAAGGACACCATCGCAGGTAACAACGGGCGAACCGACGACCCGGGCCCTCGTCAAGACACCCCAACCACCAACAGGGAAGAAGGTCCCGGCAACACCAATCAGATGGTCGTACAGCTAGGAGAACCGGGGACCATACCAAAGAAAGTCCCTGTGGAACAAGGACCCAGCAAATAAAAAAGCAGTCAGCCGCTAAGCAGCAAACAGCAAGCACCTGGCAAAGGCAGACAGCCATCACGCAGCAGGCAGCAAACCCCGGTTGCAGCGGCGGGCGAACCACCCAAAGAAAAAATATACTTGTCCAAGGAATCAATGGCAATGGTAAATGAAGCAGTCGCCCATGGTAGGTTACTACCATAAGATGCCTCAAGAGACGAGCTAAGGGCATACAACAAGTTAGCGGGTGAGTTAACCCAGCAGACGAGACAGTGGCGCCTAGCCATGGAGAAGCAAGCAAAAGCGGAACCCGGAAGGAAAAGCAGTCGCAGACAATCTCCCAGAAGTGACTCGCCAGGCCACGACTCCCCCACCCGCAACAGATCAAAACTCAACAACCTGCGGAAGACAGAAAGGGAAAGAGTGGTGCGGAAACTGGAAGATGACTTCAGATCAGAGGAGGACAACGACAAAGAAGAGCCCCTCGCTCCGGAAGAAGCACTCATAAGCGCCCAGGACTACCTGTCCCGTGCCCAGAAAAGCAGAAAGGGCAAGACGGATCGCTACACTTCCATAGCTTTGCAGATAATGAAGGACGCTATCGATGCCTCGGTACCTATGAAATCCAGCGCAAAATGGCAGACTCACGAGTGGACACCAGACAGGGACCCCAGTTCACCAGACGACGACGGCGACAGTAATGACGACAGGCGCAGGCGCCCCGACAAGTACAAGAAACACGACAGCGACGAGAACAACAGGCGCCGCAACACTGACGAGATGCACGAGACGACATCACACAGAACAGAGTCAACCGCAGCAGGCGAAGACGTGCAGCACGCGAGGAGTACTCGGATGAAGAGGCTTCCGACGAGGAAATCGAGCCATGTGGAGCACTCTGCTTCACACGTGCCATACGTGAGACGCGTATGCCAAACGGGTTCAAACTGAACTCCACGACACTAAAGTACAACGGACTCGAGGAGCTGGAGGCATGGCTCGACGACTACCTAACATCAGTCAAGTTTCAAAGAGGAACCAACGTCACGGCAATGCAGTACGTGCAGCTCATGCTCGAGAGCTCCGCTCGACATTGGCTGAAAAATCTTCGGCGCGGATCTATCAGCTCCTGGAGCCAGTTCCGAGGAGCCTTCATAGAAAATTTCAAATCCACATACAAGCGACCAGCCTCTCTCGAGGAGCTGCGGGCATGCAAACAAGGAACGAGGGAGGCTCTGCGAGCATACATCCAGCGATGGACGATACTCAAGAATTCAGCTGAAGACATCTCGGACGAAAGTGCGATCGACGCATTCAGGCGAGGTCTTCAGCGCGTTGAATTCAAGGAGCAGCTCGGACAGATGAAAGTCCGAACACTAGCACGGCTGTTAGAACTAGCCAACAGCTGGGCGGACGGAGAAGATTCCGTTCGTAATGAAACAGAAACCCACACTACACGATCAGTGTACGACTACGACTACAACGGAGATAGAGGAGACGACAGAAGAAGGAAGTGACCCAGACGGAACTTCTACAACGATAGAGGACCTGACATGGTCGCCGCCGGTTTCTCGGACGATCGGAACGGCAGGCACCGTGAGGACAACAAACCACAGCGAGGAGACAACCCAGAAGACGAGCCCCAGGCTCAAAGACGAGAATGGAGGAGAAGGCAGCCACGCGACGGCACTCGCGCATTCCGCTCCGCCAAAGAACAACTCGACAGACTGTGCTCTATACACGGATTCAGAAACGAGCTAGGAGAGCTCAGATCATCCCACACCCTCAGGAATTGCAGAAGCTTCAACGAATTGGCCGAGGAGAAAAGCCGCTCCGCGGCCGCAACAGCACGACCACTCGCAAGCATAGCAGTTGGGCCAGTCGCCCACGATGCGCCACAAACCCCCCCCCCCCTCTGCCAACAAGACAGGTGGCCTCCATCCAGGAACGACAAAGGAAACCAGAAGAAGAAAACCAGTACCCAGAAGCCCACGGGAGGATCTACATGATACAAGAAGGCAGACCTTCCAACAGGCAGCAGAAACAAGTCACCAGACAAGTCTTCCTGGCAACCTCCGCACACCCGGCCGTCCTAGAGTACCTGCGCGGGTCGGAGAAAGAAATCTCCTTCTCCCGGGACGACCACCCGCCAGTCGTTCCCCAAGCAGGGTACGCCGCGCTAGTACTCGAGGCTAGAATCGGAGTATTCATGGACGGCGGCAACGGGATCAACATCATCTTCACCCGAACACTCAACGACATGCTCATCCAAAGCAACGCACTCAAGTCCTCAAGCACAACCTTCCACGGGATCGTACCAGGAAAAGCAGTCTACCCCCTCGGAAGGATAAACCTGGAGGTAGTTTTTGGGAACGCGACAAACTTCACAAGGAAATGCTTGACTTTGAAGTGGTCGACTGGAAGTCGCAATACCACGCAATCCTCGGGCGACCAGCTTTCGCTCGCTTCATGGTCGTACCCCATTACGCCTACCTCAAGCTGAAGATGCTTGGCCCACACGGGGTCATTACAATTAGCGGCAGTTGGATCATATCCGACCGCTGCGACAAAGAATTCCACAAGATAGCAGAAGCCTTCATAGCCCTCCAAGACAGCAGGACCACGGGACTCGCAGAAGAAGCGTTCCCGTAGAAGGAAAGGAAAATCGCCCGCAGAACCCAGGCACTCGGAGATAAAATTACCAGGCCTTTAAGGCCACCACATCACCGTTCTAAGCAAAAGCGATCTGTCTTCAACAGAACCCACTACTCTCTGTAAGAGACAGCAGGAAAAGTATTATATAAATATTTTTCCGCAAAATATGTTGGCACTTGGGGGCTCGCCGAAGCAGCCACACCCTGAGTCGTCCTCCGCAACCGCGGCACATTCAACTTGGCACTCGGGGGCTCGCCGAAGCAGCCACCCCCCGAGTCGTCCTCCGCAACCGCGGCGCATTAAACTTGGCACTCCGGGGCTCGCCGAAGCAGCCACCCCCCGAGTCGTCCTCCGCAACCGCGGCACATTAAACTTGGCACTCGGGCGCTCGCCGATGCAGCCACCCCTCGAGTCATCCTCCGCAACCGCGGCACATTAAACTTGGCACTCGGGGGCTCGCCGCAGCAGCCACCCCCCGAGTCGTCCTCCGCAACCGCGACACATTAAACTTGGCACTCGGGGGCTCGCCGAAGCAGCCACCCCCCGAGTCGTCCTCCTCAACCGCGGCACATTAAACTTGGCACTCGGGGGCTCGCCGAAGCAACCACCCCCCGAGTCGTCCTCCGCAACCGCGGCACATCAAAACTTGGCACTCGAGGGCTTGCCGAAGCAGCCACCCCCCGAGTCGTCCTCCGCAACCGCCACAAATCAAAACTTGGCACTCGGGGGCTCGCCGAAGCAGTCGCCCCCCTAGTCGTCCTGCGCAACCGCGGCACATCAAAACTTGGCACTCAGGGGCTCGCCGAAGCAGCCACCCCCCGAGTCGTCCTCCGCAAACAGCAGCACATCAAAACTTGGCACTCGGGGGTTCGCCGAAACTTCCACCCCCCGAGGCGTCCTTCGCAACCGCGACACATAAAAAACTTTACACTCAAGGGCAAGTCGCGACAAACGTCCCCCGCAATTACAACGCAGACGACCCCCCGCGACGCGAACAAGACAGAATGGAATATACACCACCAAGAAGAACCTAATATTTAGGCTCCAACTTCGCCTTAATAAGTGCACCCAGATGGCGGTCGTTCTCTTCAAAAACTCGCCTGACAACCTGGCGCGCAGGCTCATCTACAGCCATATAGTGCTCGTCCATCGAATGACCCCTACTGCCTGGAGGACCCTCCACCACCTGAGCAAAATCCACCCCCGGCCAATGACTATGGACCAAGCCCAAAGCAGCTTGGGCTCCAGCACGAATCTGATGATCCATCACTCGACGTAACTCGGCAGGCTGAGAAAATATGCGACAGAGCTTCTCAAGGGCCGAAGGAACCACCTCCAACGGATAGAACTCAGCATGGATACCACCCAATACCCACTGGCAGTATTTGAGAGCATGCGGTACACGCTCAACTCGTAGACGAAGCAAAGCAAACGCTCGAGCACGAGCCCCATCTGCCCAAAAGGGATTGCTCGCCTGCACACTAGGATCATCAAGCTGCGACATCTCCGACTGAACGACCCTCTCTTCATCCCGAGTTCGCCCTGCCAGCACTTCGAAAGTCAAGAACTACGATCAAGACAGAGACGGCAAAACCCACTAAGCGGAATCAAGCAACCAAACAGAGGCAAGACTCACCCCGCAGGAGGTCGGACAACTTCACCACCCACGAAGCAAGGCTCACAACCATGGCCTCCGCACGCTCGCGACTAGTATGCTGAACGGCTACGGATCCCTTCAGTCGAACAATCTCACGCTCAGCGTCCTTCAGCCGCAAGCAAACGGACTCGTACGCACCCTCGCGAGCGTCATCCTTCAGCAAACTCCACGAACGAAGAACGCCAGGAGTGGCCTACCGCAAGACAAACAAAACACAGAAATAAAAAAAAGCAAGAGGAACAGGCAAGCAGTCACTCGGATAAAGGTAGCAAAAAAGATCAACCATCACAATGGAGTCACGAATTACAGAGACAGTTTCAAAGCGACGCAACACTACTATGCCTCCCCCTCACCTACGACAGGGGGACCCTGAGCATCCACAACCTGTTGCAGGCGACGAGCCAGCTTATCGGCTTGGTCATCCTGCTCATCAAAATAGTCCGGGATGGTCTCAACCAAGGAATCATCAAAGGAAACCCCATGCCCTTTATGGACGACAAGGGCCGTGGAAGAACCACTCACCACGCTCTTTGCAACCAGCTCCACCATACGTCTCCCATCAGGACCGAATTGAGCCACCCGAGCGCCCAGGCCATCAGGCACCTTTGAACCCTCCGGCATAAGATGTTCGTGCGCAAGCCCCACAAGAGTGGAAGCCCGGGCGCAGATGTCCCCGACCACCGAAACAGCCTCTGCAACAGCATCCACAGCACCCTGGAGAGCTCCAGACTCTGACGTAGCAGCTTCCACCGGCTTCGCACCTACAGCAGCTGCACCAAGCAAAGAAACGTCACCAGGGGAAGACAGTAGGAACAGCAAGACCAATGGTTGAAAACCAACACTTACACAAAAGCGAGTCCGCCAAAGAGAGAAGACGTTTGCCCTCGACCGCTTCCACCCGCGCACGCGTGTCCTCAGCCTGGCAAAGGCGAACCAGCTCCTCATGTTGACCGTGCAACTCCGCCTCCTTGGAAGCCAAGGCATCCTTGAGAACGGAAACCGTCTGTTCCGCCTTCTCGGCTCGCTTCTCGGCTACCCGGCGACGATCTACAAGGCAAGACAACACTCAGAACAGAAGACGAAGCACCCAAAGCTCAGCAGCGCAAAAACAAAAAACTCACCATCCATAGAACACAAAGCATCCTGGGCAGAATCATGGGCCCGTTGCCAACGCTCAGCATCAATCATCAAATGCTCACAGTGTTGGAAAACAGGCTACAAATACCAGGCAATCAAGTGTCACGGAAAGAACAGACTACAAGCAACTGCAAACAGTTACTTCTAGCCTCGGGGGCTATTCCCATCGGGAGCACTGACGTGCCCCCGATGATAAAGTAACGCAGACACGAATCATCTTACCAGCTTGGAGACATGCTCGAAAACACGGGCCTTGTCTTCAATCTCCAGATCTAGACGGCCAAATGTAACAGCCCAGTTTTCACAAAAATTAAAATTTTTGTTTTCGGTGTGAATTGTTTGATTGTCTGATTTGTTTGCGGTGTTTGCATCCCCGATTTATCGATCGGCGATTATTTTCCCCCTCTTATCTCGTATCGGACGGAGACCAACCCTTGCCACCATGACACTCGACCTTTGCGACACCGGATTTCACCCGATCACCATCGCGAAAACCGCACGAGACCAGCCGCAACCAACGGAACAAAAACCCTGTTTAATAATTAAACGAGATATTTTTATAGCGCGCCGGAAAGTGTTCTCAGAACGGTTCCAGCGCGAGGTGAACGCCTCTGGCTCGAGACGCTGATCGCGCAGTTCGAAGTTGTCACAACCCTAGTTTTGGTATGTGCTTTTATTACTAGAAATAATTGCATCATGTTTAAATTCCTTGGTTTAATAATTTGGGATTTGGAAAAGCCTCAAAAAGAATTTAAATAAAAGGCCAGATAAAAAGTTTTTCCAAAATTCCTCCAAACAATTTTGAAAAGTCCTATAAATGAGTGTGATCATTTTAAAAATGATTTGGAGTCAAACCCATGCTCATGGATTTTTCAAATATTCAAAGAGAGGCTGGAAAATTAAATTTAAATGCTATTTGAATTGGATTCAAATAATTTGAATTCCAAAAATCTTCAAAACTTGGGAGTGACTAGGACTATGTCACATATGTCCAAGATAAATATTTGGGGGTTTTTAAAAATGCTTTGATATTTTTTTCAGAGCAAAATAAATAAAACAGAAAGCATAAAAAAAGAAAAAACAGTGAAAAGGTTGAAGCCACTTACCTGGCCCAAGTGGGCAGAAGCCGGCCCATCCCGCCAGGGGCATCCCCGTCTTCCTCCCTGGCCAGCCGAGCACGCCACTACGTGGCGAGCATGCGCTCGACGCCAGCCACATAGCAGCCTGCTCTGGCGTCCCTTCTTGCGCCGTGGAGGCCCCCCTGGACACGCCGAACCCTTCCCCTCTCCCTGGCTCCCCTTTCTTCCTCTCTCCCTGTTCGATTTGTGCGCCACCGAGGAGCTCCGAGAGAAACTGCCGTCCGCCGTCGTGCATCTGCGCGCTCACCGGCCACACCTCGCGAAGCCGGAGTGTCTAGGAGATCCGCGACGTCGAGCAGACCCACTAAGCTGAAGATCAAGAGCCCGGGCAGCCCCAGGCTGACTCAATCGTCCCCGACACCTCGCCGGAGCCGCCAACCTTCGCCGCCAAATTCGACGCCGGCGTAGCTCCTCCGACCCCGCCGTGCTCCTCTACGGTCTGAGGGTGAGGCTCGCCGTCTTTCCCCTCTCTCCGTGGTCACAGCCATCGCTCCGGTCACCGTTTTCCTTTTGCCCGTGCTCCGGCCGCCGCGCCTCTCGACGCCGGCGAGGCCTCCGTCCCCCTCCGATCCTCCCATGTACCCCACTGGGTGCGCGCGTCTGAGGGCTCCCTCCTGGTGCCCTTGGCATGCCAAGCCGTGGCCGGGCGCCCCTCTCCGGCGGGGCGCCGCCGCCTCCCGTGGAAACCGGCGTTTAGCCGCCGGCCCGGACGGCTTAATTAGGGGTTAACCCCTCTAGTTAATTGGCATGAGCCACTGACAGGTGGGGTCCCAGCCCCTAATAATCCTTTTAAGTTTATTAAACCGGAGTTTAAACACTGTGCCACTGACAGGGCTGGCCCACTCGTCAGCCCCCCCTCTGCGTCAGCATGACGTCAGCCTGGCGTATTAAATCCCTTTTCTTTTTAACAGAATTCCAGAAAATAGCTAAATATTTGAAATTCAATAACTTTTAATCCATAACTCCAAATCAAATAAATTATATATGAAAAATCATCAGAAAAATGCAAGGATTCCAAATATCATACTTTCATAGATGAAAAACACATCTATGATGATGAACCAGTAGCATTTAGCTATATGGCTTATTTGGAATAATTCAAAATAAATGTTTAAATCATTTCAAATTAAATCTTTGCAATGCCAACCTTATCACATGAACATCAGAGGCATATCATACACATGACCACATGGTTTACCATATCCAAACATTAGCAAATGCAACTTTGGCTAAATTGAACCACATTTGGAGTTTGAATTTGAATTTCTTATTCAAATCAAGTTCAATTAAACTTGTTGCAAATTGAACATAGATCACATCAGTACCATGCCATGTTTCATTCTTGAATGTGCATTGCAATGTGATGTTTATACTTTGTTGTCTCGGTGTTTGCTTCTTCTCGATAGATCCATCGCCGGACGTAGTTCCTGTTTCTTCGAAGAGTGGCACCCCCGAGTCTCGACAATAAGGCAAGCAAACCCCCTTTGATCATATCTATAAAAACCCAGTTTCCCTCTTGTTCTCTTATGCATGATTAGGTGATTCACATGTTACCGTTCTTCCGCTAGTTGAACCCATCCTTTGCATGACCTATCTTTGCTACCACAGTATTCAGCAAACCTCAACCTAGCAGATACAAGTTTGTTTGTGTTCATCATGTGGCCCTTCATCCATGATATGCTATGCCATGCTAGAGTTGTTTGCAATAAAGTTGATCCATCTGGGTGATGTATTGGGATGGTAGTGAACACATGCAACAAGGAGGTAACGTGTTGATGAAGTCACCCTAATATAAGTGAACAATGATAGGCTGTGTAGGATTACATAGTGGGTTGTCTCATTTACACTGCCCTAGGCCCCGAGTTCTTGTGTTGTGATCCAAGACACAGATTCCTACCACATGTTGGGCTCATTGACCCCTCTCGACCTATTAACTCACCCCGACTAAGGTCCAGTATTCGCATGGGTTAAATTTATTCTATTTGCTTTCCTAACGTAGCACGGTTTTAGGCAAGCGCAGCACCATCCGTCGAGGTGGGCTTGTCGGACCGTCCATACATCGTCTGGGTCCTGAACGGAAACCCCGGCCGGATTCCCGATTGGGGTGCAACTCAGATAGGCGATTCCCTGGACTAGAGTTGGAGCCGTGAGGTAAGTGTCGTGGTACTATCCCCGCCGACACCCCTTGAAGGTGACGAGTTCTAGGCGGTAAGTGGTAGCTATGTATGTGAAGAAGTACACCCCTGCAGGGTTAATGAACTATTCGAATAGCCGTGTCCGCGGTTATGTACTACTTGGAGATCTTTACTTGATTATTAGACAACTCAAATGGATACTCTAAAAATCGCAAGATAAGTGTGAGTGCTTTGGGTTGCTTCCTCGTGGGGAAGTCGGGGAAGGATCCATGGTTGTGTATTGATGTGGTGATCAAGATTAGATGGACTCGTGTGCGCCTCTCATCTCAACTCTATGTAGTCGTAGTACAGGATAGCCAAGTCAAAGCTTCTGCATTACAACCCCACTTGCCTTTACCTTGGTACCTGAGCATGAGTAGTTTAGTTCTGACGTAAGTCTTGCTGAGTACGACTTTGTACTCACGTTTGCTTATTCTATGTTTTAGAGACGAGACCACTGACCCTGATGGTGGCCTTTCCCCTTCAAGCTCGACATCGACGAAGTTATGTAGTCCCAGACAGCAGCCTGGTCCCTCTGGAGAGTCGTTGTGTTTTCTTAAAGGCTTCTTAAGCCATTTGTTAACCTTGTCTTTACTAAGACATAATTTGCTTCCGTTGTTGTATGATGTAATGTTGGATCACAGCGATGTGATCTCTGCTTGTAACACTACTATATCTGCTCTGTTTAGCAGATGAAATAAAGCTATGAGTTTGTAGAGTTCATGTTATGTTACCTGCTGTTATACACTTGGCATGCATGCTGCGTGTATGTTTATATCATGCATGTCATATGTGGGGTTTGATACCTTAGTTGTGTTCTCGCCGGCGGTCTTTTATACACCAAGTGGCCCTTAGATGTGCGCAGCTTGGGGCATCGCGATGCGATTCCTCGTGACTCTGTCACGTGGCACACTTTGTTGTATGATTGAGCCCGCCCGAGACCCCGACTAAGAGATCGGGCTGGAGTCTGTTTATGTAAGTGTTAGGATTCAATCGATAATATGGTTGAGGCGACTTGTCTATGAGTATGGGATTTCACCACCCATAATCATTTAGACTTGTGAGCGGACGATGAGGACCCATCTCAGTTGATCATCCGGGCCTGGATGGGATGCCCCTCACGTTCGAGCTTTCCGAGAGTGTCTTGTACTTGGGCTTGTCTGCTTAGACAAGTGGGTATGGCTCTCGGCTCTCCATATGATTGAATTGTGACTGCAATTACATTTGCAAACCCCGGGCCCCGACAGAAGTTTTACCCGAATCGGAGGTACTACGGCCCCCGGCGGTCAGAAACGTGAGCACCGCGTGCGCGAGAGAAAAACCAGGGATATTTTTGCGAACTGCCAGCCACCTGGGCTATATAAAGACCACCACACTCCCACCCATTTCTAGGGTTTCCCTAGCACAAAATTTGCAGCCACCCGCCTCCACTTTACCCAGTTTTGCATCCCAGATCCCAGATTTTTCGGGCCGTTCGATCCCGCGATCGGACGGACCGGGGCGTGCCACGTCAGCGCCCTGGCCAACCCTTCTCTCTCTCGTGGACGTCTCACCCGAGCCGCCTCCAGCCCACGGGCAAGCCGCCGCCGGCGCCCCCAACTCCGGCCGCCGGCCAGGCCAACGCCGGCAGTTGGCCTCCACCGCGGCACCCCCTCTCCTCCCTTCCTCCTCCCTCTGCTCCTCTTGCTCCCGCGCCCCCTGACCTTCCCATCTCTCTGTTGCAGACCGCCATTGACGCCATGGGCTCGGAGCTCGGAGGAGAAGCTCGAGGTGGCCGAGCCCCCCTGTTCCGCGCCGGATCCGTCTCCCTCCGGTCGGATCTCCGCCGCGCCTCCTCCTCCTGGCCTCCATAGGCCGCCCCGCTGCCCCTCGTCGCCGGTGCCCGGCGCGCCACCGGGACAGCCGCCACCGCTCGTGGCTCGGGAGGAGCCCGACCTCGTCCTCCCTGGACCGCCAGCCGGGATGGGCCGGCCTCCAGCACGCGCGGCCCACGTGGCCCGAGCCGCCAGCCGCAGCCCAGATCCAAGGCAGGCCAGATCCGCCTCCTAGGACAGATGGGCTGAGCCCAGTGCTGCTGATTCGATTTTGCACCGTTAATAACACTTAAACCGTAGCTCCAATGAACGTGCCCCCAAAACGAAAGTTGCTCAGTTTTGCGTGCTCTAGCGTTCGTATGTAGAAAGTTTTTCCGTTAGAGGCCGTCTAGATACTTTAATTCTGCGTTGAAGTGGGCATCAGGCCGTTAATTTCTTTTTTTTTTCCGTTAAGTGCTGCTGTTATTATTTTATTGAAATTTCGGCCGACGGTTGCTTCGCAACCGTACGTCGGAATTGAGTGATTCTTTTTGCGTTGTGAAGCATTGTTTCTACTTCAGTTTCATGCATTCTCATGCCATAATTGCTTGTTGCGTCATGATTGTATCCTACTCCAAAGTAGCTACCCTGCTGTTAGTGTGCTGCTGTTTATATTTTGTTGCAACTTCGGTCAACGAGTGTGTCGCGACCGTTTATCGGATTTGAGTGATTCCAATTGCATATTTTTAAGCATCATGTCTACTTTCATTACATGTATTGCATCTTCATGTTAGAAATCCTAGTCATATAGATTTTTAGCTCCAAAGTTGCTATGCTGCTGTTTTGACAGCCACCTCTGTTTTTCTCTAAGTCTCTAACATCACGATGCCATGTTGTTTGCTTAATATCTTTTGATCTATGATGCCTTTTTGCATGATTCTTTTTGCCATGCCTTACCTGTCATGTCTACTTTATTTCACATCAATTTTGAGCATGTTTGCATTCAATAACCTGTTTATGCATTGCTCTAAAGTGTGCTTCGTGATGTTGGCAGATTGTGCCCGCAACTTGTTTTGCTTGTATCTTTTTAACCGTAACTCCGTTTGGGGTGTTCTTTATTTGTAACTTGATTAGTTTTTCGTGTAATTTGTGTTTATGATATTGTTTGCTGTTGTTAACCAACCTAAAATATGGTTTAGGACAGAACAGTACCAAATCTTTTAATCATCGTGCGGCACTTAATGTTATACCATGTTTAGGATTGTGCCTCACTTAAATTGACTAGCATAGATAGTTTACTTTGTGCTTCACCTCTTTCCATGTTTGTGTGATATGCCATGCTTTCTTGAGGTTCCATGTTAACAACCGTTGGTTGATCACCTGTAGCTAAACAACTTGAACCATCGTAAACGTGCGGTATCGTCGTTTGTGATGAGTACTCCACTTAACCTGTTAGTAACAACTCTCGGTGGTAGGTGTGATGTCTCGCGTTGCCGTGCCTTGTGTTGTCTCTTTGATCTTGTATTGCTCCGTAGTAATAGTGGTGCACCGTTGATTGCTTTCCAGTGTTTACTTCTTGTGTGCTCCCGCGGGTACCTCTCGGAGACGTTGCGAGCGTGCGATCAACTACACCTTCGGAACCCGACTTATCAACAGGAAAGGACTATACATTACTTATGATCCATTCTATTTCAAACAGTGGTTTTCATGCTAGTCCAGGTTAGGTTCGATGTTTGATCCTACCACATGTTTACAGCCTCTTTCAAACCAATACAGCCATGTCCCCTCCAGCAAACCTTGTACTGCTATGTTACTTTTGCTCGTTGCTCAGCCCCTGCTTAGGATGCTACGATGTTACCTTGTTACTCCTGGGTTTGGGATATCACATTATTATATTGTTATGGATGATATGATTATTATAAATGTTGACTATATTCGACGAAGGATGGAAGGTCTAGGCTATCCCGCCCCGACGCTTTGTTCCATTCGAGTCACCTAGGATCCGAGTTCCGGGTATTAGTTTTAAGACTGAGCGTGCCTAACAGCGTGTGGGATGCTATGGGGTCCCCTTGTTTTATCTAGCTAGCTTCAAACATTTCTAGTGGTGGCCCAAGCTGATTTTACCATTTGAAAATCGCATGCATAACTGGTCTGCAGCCAGTGAATTTAAAACAACTCGGGCCAGCAGAGACAGAGTTCCTTTGTTGGTCCACACCTGGAAGCTAGGGTCCTGCCCACATCTGTTTGGGTAGCTAACCCGACCTCGGCCAGACGGTAGAGACCGATTCGAGAGCGCGACCGGCTTTTGAGTTGGATGTCGACTCACCGGGGGCCACCTGGATTTGTGCGTTGTTAGTTAGAGGGACCTGTCGTTCTGGATCTCTTGGGACTACATCATAAAATGGTTGCCTATCATGGGTAGCAACTTAGAGAGATGGGCGTGCGTGCGGAGCCTTGTAATGGGCAGTTGGTACACCCCTGCAGAGTTAAATCTTTTTGAGAAGCCGTGTCCACGGTTATGGACGACTTGAGACCTACTCCTTGTTCATAGACAACAACAACTGAGATAATCTTAATATAACTTGATCAACTTGTGTGTGCCTTGATTGCTTCTTCTTCTTCGGGATGCGAAGAGGAGGAAAAGAATAGGATAGGTGTTATGTTTGCGTAAGTAGCTGATAGCAAGACTTGTTGGAGGCGATTCCTCATCGAATGCTTGGCTTCTTATCTTACTCTCTAGATCGTTAGCAACTTCATAAATGCTAGTGCGGCAGCAACCTAACCACTTACCCCTTCCTTACTGTAAACTACTAGTTGTCCTAGAATGACGAGTGATGAAGTCCTTTCTGGGTCAGATGACCACTACAGTTGGATGCTGAGTACTTCTGTACTCATGATACTACCCCCAAACTATTTTCAGGATTCTCGATCGACAACAGGTATGGTGATCGACGTTTCACGTGGAGACTCGACGACGACTAATTAGGAGGATCCCGGCGGAGGGCCTGGACCCGTGTGGTTATGGGGACCGATGATTTTCTTTTGCCACCAGGCATTTGATTGTAGTCTGTACTCAGACATGTATCTTCAGCTGTTATATTGTATTAAGGCAGTTGTATGCCGATTGTATGAGATGTTGTATCCTGTATCTGTAATGTTGTGATATCATGTTGGAAATCTGGGGCATATGGCTTTGTCATATGTCGCGGTGGGACCGATATGTGCTTCGTCCCCGGATCTGGGTGGAAACACCTAGATCAGGAACAGTACCGCATATCGGGCCTTACACCAAAGTACGGAGACCCAAGTTCAATCGGCTTGGGCTTAGAAGCAACAACATCAGGCGCCTCAGAAGAAGGCACACCAGGAACTACACCCGCAGTCAAAACGGCAGGAGTCGCCGTCGGCCCAGATTGACTAGCGGCAACCGAGAAGCCCTCAAGATGTTTGGCTGCCGCCCCAGAACTCGTCAAATTCAGATCAGTAGCAGCTGCGCTGGTGCACGAAGCAGCTGGAGCAGGCGCATCACTACAAAATAAGCTTTGTCAGACGCAAGAACAAGGAAAAAAGGAACGGGCACAAATCCAGCAGACTCTTACCCGACACGCGCAGCACGAGGACGCCCCAGCCTCCCAAGCCTGACCCTCTTGGGAGGAGGGGCCGGAGCAGCACCCGTAGGGGAAGGCCCAGCAAAAAGAGTAGCAGGCGAGACATCATCACCTAACGCAGCATGATCTTCATCACCCAAGGGGCGCGACCGCTTCACAAGAAAGGGACTCGAGTCCTCACTATCCCTAGTCTCCAATAGCACAATCTCAGCGTCAACAGCCGGCGCAGCATTATCAGCCGCGGAAGCATCAGGCTCTTCACGAATATCGGCGTCTTCCGGCTGCGGAGGATTACACGGCACTGGAGCATGGCCCTGCAAAGGCAAGCAATGTCAACAACAAAACAAAACTAGGTACTCCTCCAATCAAATGAATGAACATGGGCACAACCCGGTGGCGGAGAATGATCAGAAGCATATGGAAGGACAAGGCGCATCTCGGAAACACTCGAGCACTTGGTCACATGATGGATACGAGCCAGCAACGCATCATGTTCTAGCTCTTCAGACGAGCATCTCGTCGAGTCACCAGGTTCCTCGTACTTCCACATAGGGCGAGCCCGATGCTGCAACGGTTGAACTCGCCTCCCCACAAAAACAGAGATAAGCTGACCACCAGCCAAGTTATCCTTCAACATAGAAATCCTCTCAGAAAACGGAGTCAGCTCGGACGACTCCACCTCGGTCAAAGAATGAGACCACGAAGGCTGCCGGACCACCCTCGTGCCCGGATTGAAAGAAGCAAGACCAAATTGCTAACCAACAACGAAGCGATCCTTCAGATAAAACCAGCCTCTCCACCAGCCACTAACGGAATCGATCTTCTCCAAGTCAAAGTATGAATGTTTATCCCCAATGGAGATACCCACTCGACCCACGGCGTACTTAGAGTTCGTCCTTTTTACATTAAAAAGGCGCCTCCAAAGTCCCCAATGGGGGTAAATCCCCAGGAAGGCCTCGCAAAGAGTGATGAAACACGCAATGTGCAAAATTCCATTGGGAGTCAGGTCATGCAACTGGAGCCGATAGGAATACAGCAAGCCCTGAACGAAAGGATGCAGCGGAAGAGCAAACCCACGGTGGAAGAAATCCGGGAAGCATACCCGCTCGTCCGCCGCCGGCGCTGGAATCGACTCATCACCAGGAAGACGGACATCGCCCGCCACCACCATGCCATCAGCAACCAGCGCATCCAGATCTCCAGCCTAGAACGTGGACTGCTCCCACTTGCCGGACATCTTGGCCGACTCGACAGCAGCACGGGGGCGCTTGGACATAGATCTCACAGCAGCACGCAGAAGAGAAAAGACGAAGGCTGAGGAACACGAAGGAAGAAGAGAAAGAGGAGGAAGGCAATGGCTGGGTAAAACATACAATTTACCCATCCACATGGTATTTAACTCAAAGAGCCTAGCAAGAAGGGCCACCATGCAATCTTCTTGCCCAGTAAAACGTGGCACGACCCCATACAGAGGCGAAAAGTATGGAAAATCCAACCGGCGCAATAACAACACCGCCCACTACACACGCAAAAAGAGGACCATGATCGCGCGACGCGAAAATTTTGGCGGGACAGCGCCAAGTCATTTCCCACGACAGACCGCAATAGTCAAAAAATTGCAGAAGACCACGCCAACGTCATATCACAGCAAGGTGTACTGAGTACGCCATCAAGGCCCAGAGATTCCACCTTACTCCCATCGGGAGAGTACATCATAAGAGTCCCAGGTGCTCCCTCACCTAAAAGTCAGCAAAGTGCTCGAGTGACCACTCGCACTCAAGAAGAGTCGCGGGGTGCTCCCTCAACCTGACGCAAAGACAAACCTGCATTCACCAAAGATCATACGGTGCTAAGAGTCTCAGGTGCTCCCTCACCTCAAGAGCCCCCCGACTGAGCAATCGAAACAAGCTCCTCGGGTGAATGAGTGAACAGCTCCCTTGATGTTTTGTTCCAAGCGGGTGCAATGCTATAAGGCTCCGCGCCTCAAAAACACACATTCCTGGAACACGATACACTGTGCCCAGATGCCACGCAAGATTAGCGTGTAGGTAAGACCCCGCTGCGAAGTACGGCCGGGATGGGACTTGCCGAAGAGCGATTTCACTCCCAAACCTTTCCCATGTGCTGCGCATGATAGAAAAGTCGGGCGGACGCGCCTTAGGCTATGTACATTACTGGCGGCAAATGAACACCATAAGACCTGAAGCGGCCGGACTTTTGCTCGACACCAGTGTTCCAAGCTAACGTCGAGGGACGTGGGTTTGATTGGGCTACTATGGTATTTACCCTAGTGCAATTCACCAAGGCTCGACCCGTCGACTCCTTGGGCCCTTTCAGCTTAGCATCCCTCGAAACAGGTTTTGTCATGGCCACCAGACTGCCAGCGACCCGCGGATGAACCGCGCATACTAATAAACCGACAAATGAATGTACTCGAGTCCCTGCGCGACTCTTCGAGTCCCCCGGGCACTCGGGGGCTACTGACGAGGGGGTGACCCCGTGACTCCTACGGATAAGCCTACCTGGTGTCCATGAAGACAGAAGGCCCATGAAGATACAGCCTCGGCCCACTAGATGGCACCGACGTAGGAGTCCACGACTCACAAGGAAGGTGCGAAGACCTGCCGTACGGAGCAAGCTAGGGTTAGGAAAGCTTACCTGTAAACATAGATGAACTCCTCGAGACCTAGCCCGGTATATAAGGGCTAGGAGGGGCCACGCCAAAGACATCGAATACCACCTGTAACCCTAGCCTTGAGCGCTCCAGCCTTGTCCTCCACTGTAATCGCATCTCCCCCATCAATAATATCGAGCAGGAGCGAGCCTTCCTGTTTTCCGACGAGCTATCGTCCAACCTGTGCATCTCATGACTAACCCAGGGTCCCTGACCATGGGATTTGCCGGGGTTGATCCCCGTCAGTACATCAAGGGGCGACAAAAACAGGCTATGCAATAGAATAGGATTGTAACATAGCAGCAGCAGTATCAATGTCTAGTGCAAGAAATGTACGAAAAAGATAGGCAATATCTGGGGAAGGAAAATGGCTCTGCTTGCTTGGAAGCTCGACGGTAGGGGTACGATCGTCGATGTAGTAGTCGTACTCGGCAACGGTGTCGTCGGCGGCAGCAACGGGGTCTACCGAAGAATAAGGGGGGAGAAACAGTAAATACATAACAATAATAGCAATACAAAGGTATGACATAGCAGATACAAAGCAACGGGGCTCTAACGCAGTGTTCGGTGATTTGCTTGGAGCAGGAATTTATCCGGGGTTGACTCATCAGTATCGGTTGATTACCGAACAGATGATCCGGTGGGGAAGGTTCCATTTCTGCAGTGTTAGAGACATCTGATAGACATGAGGAAAGTGTATCTGTGCTCGCAGATCCATTCTGAATAACTTTCGTATACATATCATTTTCAGGTGAAAAGTTTTACCGGCTCTGAGTGATTACCGGACGGTGCAATTGAAGGGGGAATGTCCTGTGTGTGGTATGTTAGAGGGGTGTGGTGGGGGTATGGGTAGCGTATCCGTATTCGTTGCATTCTTCTGATCAAGTTTCATGTATAAAGTTTCTTCATCGAAGTTACGGTTTAAAAGATATTGAATTTGAAGTTTAAATCATTTTAAAAAAATTTCTGGATTTCTTTTATTATATAAATAGAACATTATCCAGAACCTTATCCACAACAGTACTGACAGGGTGGACCCACATGTCATAGACAGTGTCATTTCAATCATTTTAGTTAACTTAATAAAACAGAGAAGGCCCACAAGTCATACACTGATTAACCTATTAATTATTTTGTTAATTAAACTTGCCAGTGAGGCCTACCTATCATAGACACATGTTTTATTTAACAGTTAATAAATCTAGAGATTACACTAAGCACTTAGGCCCACCTGTCATGGACAGTGTGTTTAGTATCTATTGTTTAAATTGCGGATTAATTAGAGGGCCACTGTACCCACATGTCATTTACTATATATTTATAATGCCATTTTATTTAAACTCATATCCAGTGGGGGCCACATGTCATTGAGTCAGAGGCACTTAACCATTTTACTAATCGAGGGACAAAGTTAATGGCCTAGGGCCCACAGTCATTGTCTCAGTTATATTAACATAGGATTATCGTTAAGTTAATCCAAGGGGGACCATAGGTCAGTGGGTGTGGGGGGATTAGCCCACTGGATTAAACAGTGAGCACGCCGGCTGCAAGCCTAACACGGCGGCGCGGCCGTCTCGGCCAACTCCGGCGAGGGGGGAGTCATGGCAGGAGGTGGTGCGGGTTGCGGGCGGGGGCCGAGGCCGGCGCGCCGAGCGCGGCTGCGCGCAACGAGGTGAGCCACGACAGGCTCGCTCGAGAGCTCGAGCTCCCGTCAATGGAGGACCGGGCGAGGCACGGCTCGTCGGAGACAAAAACATAGGGGGAGAGGGGGTCGAGGAGGGGGAGCTCACGACGAGGTGTAGGGGGATTTATGTGAGGAAGACGATGGTCGTCACGGCGGGGAATGACCCGATTCCGGCGATGTAGAGGCTAGTGGCTTGAGGCAGTGCACGTAGGTGACAAAGTCGAGGCCCACGGGGCCCTTAGACATGCTGCTGGAGCTCGAGGTGGCGTCGGGCCGCGTTAATGGCGAACGGCGACGACGACCATGCTCGGTTTGCACAGAAAAATGGAGGGGCGAGGTGAGGGAGAGGAATACCGATCTAGGGTTCCGGGGGTTGGGTTGGGGAGGCGCATAGGGGCTCTTATCCTCCAGGGTCGAGAGCTACTGCAGCCTCCGTGTCTCCCATCGCGCGGCTACGGCGTCGGCGAGGGAGTCTGGTGACGACAACGGGGCAGGTGAACAGAGGAAGGAGAGCGGAAGAGGAAAAGTGGGTTGGGTTGGGCTTGGCCAGCTAGGTGGGCCTTGCCCAGAGCGTAGATTAGGGTTTTCCTATTTTATTTATTTGTTGTCTCCGGTTTCCTTTTCTTTTACGTTTCCTATTTATTTGTTGCACAATTTTAGTTTTGAAGATGTGTTACTGGACAAAACAAATACTTTGCAATATTCAGAGATGGTACAAAAAGATTGGGGCTCAAATAAATTAGTTTGAATTTTATTCAACTAGTAAATAATTAAATGGAGTTGTTCTAGCTACTGTTTTTATTTGTTTGGACACCTAATGATTGTTATTCAAGGTGCCACTTGTTCCCTAATCTGTGTTGCACCTTTGGCTACTGTTTGGGCATTATTAAAAGCCATTTAATATTTTTTTGAACTGCAACTGATTAAATGTGACTTTTGGCTACTGTTTGGAATTGTTCGTAGTATTTTATAGCTTGATAAATTCCCATGCACATATTATTATGACCTACTGATTATTATGCATTTTACAAAATTGGTTGCAAGATTTTTGGTTGAACTTTATTTTTCACCAAGTTTTGGAATTATTTTAATTGAGTTGAATTTTAACAAGCCATGGTCAAGGGTGATCATCGAATGCCTAATCGTGGTGACTTGGCAACAGTAAAAGTGATTACTGTAGTGTGACATCCGGGGTGTTACAGCGGCTTTGGATTCGGGTAGCCCGTCTTCGAGTTGGGGTAGATGATGGTTGCATCGTAGTCGACCAGCACCTTCTCAGCGACTTGACCTGGATAAGACAACCATCACCTGTGCACCACAGGTTGCACCCTTCGGATTCGACAGCATGTTGCCGCTTGCGGTGACTTGAGACCAGAAGTGGAACAGCCGAGTCCACAATCCCAGGCACGGTTGCACGCCGAGGTAGCCCTCGCATAGAGTGACGAAGCACAAGAGCAACATAACGGCGATGGCGCCGAGGTGACGCGGTTGCATCCGGTAATAGTGAAGGCAGTCGCGGAAGAACTTGCTTATCGGATGACTGAAACCGTGAGCGAAGTGCACCGTAAAGATGACGAGCTCGCCGGGTTTCGGTGCTGTCACGATCTCACCGCTGAGCACGCGACGGATCAACTCCAGTGGCATCTTGGGCGCGCGGCGGAGGAGGTCGATGCCATACGCCGTCACCTCCGAGCCCTCCCATTCGCCGCGGGCGGAGGCCATATCTTGATCCAGCGAGGCGGCGGAGGAGGAGCGAGGCCGGAGTTGGCACATGATATGTCCCAAACGTATCTATAATTTCTTCTTTTCCATGCTTATATTGGTGACATTGTTATTTATTTTGCTACACTTTCATACCTTTTTCAACATATTTGAACAAACCTACTAACTCAGTGCCCAGTGCCAATTTCTGTCTGCTGTTGTGCGTGCATTGCAAGAAAATGCCAATTATAAAAGTGCTTGGAAAAAATCATAATTAAAATCAGCATATCAGAAGACTCCAGAAGGCCGAAGGGGGCAAACGGGAGTTCCCCCCTTGGCCAGGCGGACTCCTGGCGCGGCCTACGGTGGGATCGCGCCACCTGGTCGCCTGGTCAGATGGGGGCCCCCTTGCGCTTATATTTAGACCTCGATGCGAAAATCCTCGGGAGGCCCTCTGTTACGTGATTTTCACCACTATTCTGTCGCCGCCGCAATCCCGAGATTTGGATCTCCAAAAGACCCTGTCCCAACATCCTTCCAAAGGGAGGATTGATCTCCGGGAGCTTCTCCACCACCATGAGCGCTTCTCGGATGTGTCGTGAGTAATTTTCCTTGGACCATGGGTCCATGATCAGTAGCTAAATGATGTTTCCTCTCCACCTTTGTGCCTCAATTCTTATCCCTTGTGAGCTGCCCTACATGATCAAGACACTCATGTATTAGTTTCTTTGTTTCTATGTTGTGTTTGCTAGGATCCGATGGATTATGAGATTATGTTCAGATTGTGATGAGTAATATATTTGATTTACCTTTTTATTATTAGTTCTTGAGTATTCTTGCATGTTCTCTGTTGCTTTGTATTGCTTTGGCCAAGTAGTAGATAGTAACTCCAAGAGGGAGCGTTATGCATGATTGTGGGTTCATGCCCCTGATGTCTAGCTTGAGTGACAGAAACATGAGACTAGGGGATGTGATGTTGCCACCAGGGAGAAAACAAAGGTTCTTGTAACTTTGGTTGCAAGGATTGCTTACTTTACACATAGTGTGTTAATGCAGTTGTTTGTTGCTTTGATCCTACAGTTTGGATAGGGTTCACGACTTAATACCAGCGAGATGTTCTGGATAGATATCTCAAGGTGGATGATTAGTGAGTAGATGTTGATGAATAAACGGTCCGCTCATCTTGGCGTACTGCCCATACGATTGAGCCTCTAGCTTTCTTGTAGCATAATTAGCATTGTGGTGCGTTTATAATTCTGTCAATTTCCCAACTGTAATTTGTCCACCCAACATAGTTGTTTATCATCTTTTGGGAGAGAGACGTCACTAGTGAAAGTCATGGCAACCCGGTCCATATTTCCACCATAGTTTACACCGTTCATCTTTACTTCTTTTACTTCCTTTCCATTGCAATCACCACTACTATTCCCCTTTTGTTTTGATCCTGTGTGAACAACAAGACCGGAGAGATTGACAACCTCTCTGTACTCGTTTGGAGCAAAGTTATTTTTTGATGTGTGCAAGTCCAGGTAAAGTAAGCAACCTCTAGGTTGTAAACGGTGCCATTGTTTTCTTGCCACCTACTTGTATCTCTTGGAGTCCTGGTGGATCGATAAACCTTCGTTTCTTCACCAAGGGAAATTTGCCACTATCTACATCTACCCCTTCCACATGGGGTAAACAATGAGGGGTGAGAAGCCATCAAGAAAATTTTTGGCGCCGTTGCGGGGATTCTGAGGTGCAACAAAATACTGGCCCCGACAACACCCTCGCCAGAAGCAAATTCATGGCGTTGTTGTTGGGGGCTCCAGTCTACAAGATAGGGGAGTTGCACACTATCTTTTATCATTTCTTTTTAGTCTTGTTAGTTTAATTTTCAGTTTTTTGTTGTTGCTTGTGTGTCTTTATGAAAAACCAAAAAAATTAGTTTGTACCTTTTTCCTTTGTCTTTCTTTTCCTAGTGATGCTATCCTCACCATGGGTGTAGAACCACCCAAATATGGTAGGATGGACACTTTTCACTTGGATTGTCTTCGATCTATTTGTGCTCGCGCCAAAAACCCAACCGACTTGGTTAAGGGAAAATCATTGGATGAGCATGCTCATTATACGCAGCACCGTCTATCTCAGAAAGGGAAACACTTATGGGATCAAATACACGTTTCTTATTGCTATGCTGAATCTTTGTGCCACATTTATGATTTCACTTATTGTTCTAAAACAAACCATAAACACCTTCCTTTTCGATGTGAGTTTAATGGAAATCAGATCCTATCTTCTTATGCTAACGGTGTTTATGATTACTTTGATGTTGAAAATATTGAAGAATTTGTTGCTTTTAAGGGTGCTTATGAGATTGCTTGTTTGATTGAAAAGTATTACGATACTATTCACAAGTCTGAAAACCTTGCAGTTCTTGCTTATTGCTTTGAGAATTATATTTGCAATGAGTATCTTGAAGATTTAAAAAACAAAATGTTTGCTGCCCAGGAAGAGGCCAATGATTGCTATTATGAGGAATCCTATGATTCCGAGGACTCACTTGAAATATCCCTTTCTGAAAAACTTGATACTTGTTGTGTTTATGGCCATGATGCCACCATGGATGATGCTTACGGAGATGAACTTGCTATAGTTCCTTACGTTAAGCATGAAATTATTGCTATTGCACCCACACTTGATTGTCCTATTATCCTTTTGAAATCTCCTACTCATATTCTGGAGAATTGTGCTCTTATTAAGGCTCAATGTGATGGGATGCATTTATCTTAGGATCCTAGTGACTATATTGAAAATAATATACATGTCTTTGTAGGTCATGAAAAACATGCTCTATGTGATAGTTATATTCTTTATGTTGTTCATCATGCTACTGAAAATTATTTTGAGGGAGGAAAGTTTGGTAGCAAAAACTTTCATGTTACAAAAACACCTCTGTTTATGATGAAAGTTTTGAAGTTCTTCTTCTTGTACCTTCCTATGCTTGGTATTTTGTGCTTTCATGATCTATTTATTTAAAAGTTTCCCATGCATAGGAAGTGGGTTAGGCTCAAATGTGTTCATATTTGCTTCTTGATGTTCTCTTTTGCTCCAATTCTTATTCTCGTAAGAACATCTTTTACAATCCTTGTGCCTAGCTCAAAGGCATAAAATGTTTTTACTTTCAGTTTTAGTGGTCTTTATATATTTTTTATTACTGTAGCAACATCATTGTATCTTTATTTTCAAGATTTGTGCCAAGCTTTAGTCTCTGGTTGCAAGAAAAATCAAAAGTTGTGACATGTTGTCCAGAAAACAGAATCTGTTTGCTCCATTAAAAAATTCTTAAAAATCACCAGATCTTCTTTTTATCCGAATTTTTCTTACAGTATGACCTATACAATTTACTTTCTGCGGCCTGTTCTGAGTTTTTAGATTTGAGTTGCAGAAGTGTCCCTAAAAAATAATTTACTACCTGCTGGTCTGTTTTTTCCAGATTCTGCCATGTTTTGCGTTTTCACCGTTTTGCAAATCTTAAGCTTCCTTTTTCTTTTCAAAATATTTTTGGCAATCTTGAGAAACAATAGCTCTTCCTCAAAATCTCTATTTACAGTAGAGGAAAATTATTTTATTATGGGCACTAAACCCTCTAATCAGCTTATGATGAGTTTCGTATGAAGGAAGTTTTCAAGTGTGCGAAGGAAGATGATGAAAGAAGAACCGAGAGTGTAAAAATCTCAAGCTTGGGGATGCCCCCATGCACCCCCAAGAAATATCCCAGGAGACTCAAGGCTCTAAGCTTGGGAATGACCCCGTGCATCCCCTTCTCCATCAACAATCATCAGTTCGTCCTTCTCCACAATATATTTTAATCAATTCATATGTTATGTGCTATACTTGGAGCGTCTTGCATTTACCTATTTACATTGTTTAGTTTTGCTTGTTGTTCATAAACAAGTTCGACCCTAGCCTACATTGTTTGGGAGAGAAACATGATCCACTTCCACCTAGAACACACATAGTTTTCATGCTTATCTTTGTTGAGTGTTCTGTTTGATATCTAGCTGATGTCATGCTTAGCTCTTGTTTTCATGCTTATATTTTTAAGAGCTTTTATTTAGGTTGTTAGTTTTGGAACTCTCTTGAGTTTAATGCTTATCTTGTTTAGATATTTGGCATGTTGCACTGAGTTGTGTCTCCTGACTTGAGTAGGTAATTGAGGTTGCTATTATAAGTTTAGTAGTAACTTGCAATAGTTTTGAGGTATCGATTTGAGTAATATTTGGACTTCTGTGTGTCAAGAGCTCAAGCCTATTAGTGATAGGTGTCGTATTTTGGGCAATCCGTGCTTATTTTTGAAATCTACAAAAATTAGTTGAGAACTCTAGCTACTAGATGGATCACGAACCTCTGCAGGGGTTGTAATATATAGAGTACCCTCACATACCATGGGTCGAGGATGCGTAAGGATAACCAAACCGTCATACACTCCTCCTAGGGGTACTTGTCTTACTGTGAATCTCCTGATTAGATAGATAGTTACCGATAATAAGTGGATGAGTTCCTTTGACTAATGTGAGTATTCGATTGTTGGCTATTCCACCATCAATATTTTGCTAGCCTCTTCGGTATCGTGCATTGCCCTTTATCATATTGAGAGTTGGTGCAAACTTCACCGGTGAATACAAACCCTTGGCATGATACGCTCTATCATCATAAGCCTCATTATATCCTTCCTCAAAACAACCACCATACCTATCTATCAACGCATTTCCATATTCTTTCTGAGATACATTGTCATTCAACATCCATCTTCTCATGACTGGATCTTTCATTGTCATACATGCTTTTGCTTGATCATAGAGTCGCATGCTAGTTGGGACTTTCCCTTATAATTGTTACATGACGCCCTAGTATCATTGCATATCCTACTACACTGTTAGAGGCATACATTTTCATACATCATGATAGTTTTCAATTTTCTTTATGTTGAGTACTTCTAAAGTGTGTGATCTTATATATCCTTGTAAAATATAGAGTGTTACCCTTAAAGTGAGGAAAACAACCCAAAGAGGACACAAATAAAAGATCGCAAAATAGGACAAATTAAAAGATCCCAAAGAGGACAAATGAGAGATAAATAAAAAGAGCCAATGAGGCCACAAAAATAAAAAGAAAAAAAGAGAAAGAAAAAAATAATAAAAAGAGAGAATGGGGAAACACTACTATTCCTTTTGAAAGATTCACACTCGTACTCCAAAGTAATTTTTGTACTACATAGAGAGTATCATATCATTCATGCATAACTATGTGGGGATCCATACACTATAGAACTTGGCTTGTATATTCAAATGATGAGCCCCCTCAAATGAGCTCTAGGTCTTCTTGAGCAAGGAAGTTGGATGCACCCGCACTAGTTCCATTGGAGATCTTCCCATAGATCATATGTGCATTCCTTGCATGGCAATCCCTACTCCTCACATCTTATCTATCATTTGGATTTCTCTCTCCTATGATTGTCCTCATTGATGTGAGCCTTAAACACCTTTTTTTCTTCCTTCCCCATCATTATTCTATTTGCCATCCTAGGTGCCGACATATTTTTCTAGATATAGACTCTTTCTTCCTTCCCCATCATTATTCCATTTGCTCAAAGTCAAAAGGGAGATGCTCAGTTTTGGCTTGTACCTGACTAGTGGTCTGGGGACGAGTCATAATAAGATTCCAAAGGAGACCAATTGTGAAGGTTTAGTAGATTGAGTTCTCAATTACTATCTAGTATTTTTATGCTCTAAACCCATTTCCCACTTCTTGCACACAAACATCGATTGGAGACATTCGAGTAATGGACAGTGAGAGCTCTTGCACCTTCATGTTCTTACTTTGCTAGTTTCAATTCTAGATATAGACTCTTTCTTGTTATTGTCTTGACTTGAATTGCATATCTTTCTTGCGGTACTATAAATTTCAAATCTTTGTTGGTAGCCTGTCACCACAGAAATTATCTTTTTTATCAAGTACCTGCTCGAGGACGAGAAGGAATTAAGCTTGGGGATGTTGATACGTCCGAAATGTATCTATAATTTCTTCTTGTCCCATGCTTCTATTGTTGACTTTGCTTACCTGAAGACCGAAACCGTGAGCAAAGTGCTTACCGAATCTATATTGGTGTCTTTGCTTACCGTATCTATATTGGCGCGGTTGCATCCGGTAATAGTTATGGAAGTCGCGGAAGAAATTTCTTACCAGAAGACCGAAACCGCGAGCGAAGTGCGTTGTAAAGACGACGCACTCGTCGGGTTTCGGCGCTGGCACGATCTCACCGTTGGACACGCGACAGATAAACTCCAGTGGCATCTTGCGCGCACGGCGTAGGCGGTCGATGACGTACGCCGTCACCTCCGAGACCTCCCATCAGCTGAGGGCGGAGGCCATATCTTGATCTACCGTGGCGGCGGAGGAGGAGCGGGGCCGGAGTTGGCGCATGATATGTCCCAAACGTATCTATAATTTCTTCTTGTTCCAAGCTTATATTGGTGAATTAGGTATATGTTTTGCTACACTTTCATACCTTTTTCAACTTATTTGGACTAACCTACTAACTCGGTGCCCTAGTCCCAGTTTCTGTCTGCTGTTTTCCGTGCATTGCAGGAAAATGCCAATTATATAAGTGCTCAGAAAAATCATAATAAAAATCAGCAGATCAGAAGACTCCAGAAAGCCAGAGAGGGGCCAGAGAAGAGTTCCCCCCTGGCCAGGAGGACTCCTGGCGTGGCCTAGGGTGGGGTCGCGCCACCTGCCTGGTCAGGTGGGCCCCCCTGGTGCCCCCCTTCCGCCTATATTTATCCCTCGGCACGAAAACCCTCGGCAGGCCCCCCGTACGCAATTTTCACCACTTTTCCACTGCCGCCACGATCCCAAGATCAGGTTCGCCAGAAGACCCTGTCCCGGCACCCTTCCGGAGGGACGATTGATCTCTAAGAGCTTCTCCACCACCATGAGCGCTTCCCGGATATGCCGTGAGTAGTTTCCCTTGAACCATGGGTCCATGATCAGAAGCTAGATGATGTTTTCTCTCCACCTTAGTTCCTCAGTTCTTAGCCCTTGTGAGCTGCCCTAAATGATCAAGGCACTTATGTATTAGTTTCTCTGTTTCTATGTTGTGTTTGCTGGGATCCGATCGATTATGAGAATATGTTTAGATTGTGATGAATAATATATTTGGGTTAACTTTTTATTATTAGTTCTTGAGTATTCTTGTATGTTCTCCATTGCTTTGTCTTGCTTTGGCCAAGTTTTAGATAGAAACTCCAAGACGAGCGTTATGCATGATTGTCGGTCCATGCCCCATGATGTCTAGCTTGAGTGAAAGGAACATGAGACTAGGGGATGTGTTGTTGCCACCAGGGAGAAAATAGCGATGCTTGTAACTGCGGTTGCAAGGATTACCTACTATACGCATAGTGTGTTAATGCATTTGTCTGTCGCTTTGATCCTACAGTTTGGCTGGGGTTCGCAACTTAATACCAGCGAGATGTTCTGGATAGATATCTCAAGGTGGATGATTACTGAGTAGATGTTGATGAATAAACGGTCTCCTCGTCTTGTTGGGAATGTGCCCCAGAGGCAAATATAATATGTTTAATAGAGCATATTCCATTAGTTCATAATACGTTTCATACTATGCTATAACTGTATTAAGCGGAAACCTTAATACAGGTGTGGTATACAAACAACCAGGTCCCTAGTTAACTCTAGTATACTAGTCCATTGGGGGATTGATGATCAAGGTTTCCTGATCATGAGACAAATAAGGCTGTTAGCAATGGAATCGTATCATTGGGGTAATGATATGATGGACATACACCCACCAGAAGTGTTGCGATGTGATCAAGTCACATAGTTCGACATTGCGATAACTATAACATAGTGACCAGATCCTTTGACCGTAATGATCATACGTAATTGTCATCTGTAAGGAGACTTTGATTTGTATCCCACCGCCCGACTGAAATATGCTGGCCATAACGGTGCACTTTTGGTATTCCGAAATATATGGTTGATGAGTATGCAAATAGATCAAAGCGGGATTTGTCCATCCGAGTGACGGATAGGTAGTCCGAGCCCACTCGGTGATATTGCATCATAAGGTTTGCGCAAACATGTGACTAGGTCACGGAGTTGTAATATCACGGGAACGAATAAACTTGTTAGTTGAGAACGAGGATGAACTAGGTATATTGGCTACCGATGATCAAACCTCGGACAAGCAAAGTAACGTAGGACAAAGGTAACAGGCACAGGGTTAACGGATCCAACAGCGATTGAAGTTCATGCCATGGAAGCGCAGGGGCTATCAAGGATTGTAACCAGGTCCAATTGATTAGACATTGATCAATGAGATTGTCTCGATCAGGTCTGTTGTTTCCCGGACCGTAGGGTGTTACACTTAAGGGTATTTGACGCGGTAAGGATAGATTCGGGATCACCGGAGAAATAGGAGAGAACACATGAATTGTTCCGGTGAAGGCCGGAAGTGGTTCTGGGAAGTTGTTCTAGGTATTTTGAAATGTTTAATTAATGTTTTATTATTTAATTATCTGAATTAAATATTAAAATATAAATAAATATAATTAAAAATGAATTAAAAGGCATATGGGCCTCATAGGGCCCATTAGGGGAAGGAGGATCCTCCCCCCTTGGGCCTTGCGCCAAGGGAGGGGCCCACTCCCCCCCTGGCCGGCGCACCCCCCCCCCCTTGGTGGGATTAGTCCCACCTCGGGGAGGGATTAAGGTTCCAACACACCCCTCAGCCTATATAAGGAGGGATAGAGGTGCCCTTTTGATTCATGATTTTTGAGACAAGTTTTATTCTCTCTCTTCCTCCTCTCTCCCTCCTATGAGCGGACTCCCCGTGTTTGTAGGTTGCACTAGGTTGGGGATTTCTCCACCATACGCACGCCGTCGTGCTGCTGGAATCGGGATCCGAATCCATCTTCTTCCCGCTACTCGCCTGGTTCGGAGCCCAGAGTGACATCGGGTATACTATATGTGCATAATCTCACGAGGCACTACACTTGTGGTGCTACTTCATCGTCGTGGCCGTATCGCGGCGTCTTCATCGACAATGTTCCGACGGGGACGTAATCCCGTCATCGGTCTCAAAGACCGAGTGGCTACTGGAGTAATCGTGGAGCTACACGACATCGGGGATTTCCGGTACGACTACACCAACCACGTTCACGCTGGAACGTTTCCCGCTTAACGGAATACATACTAGTATGTGACCTATTCCATCCGTTACTTGCATTGACATAGCATAGGACTTGGGATTGGGTATCGTAGGTTGTGAAAATTTTGTGTTTTCTTCCCCGAACCCCAACAGTGGTATCATGAGAAAGGCTATGCTTAGATGTATTGTACGGATAGAACACATCTAGTATGTGGGCATCAATTCTCCAATTGTTACCCTCTCACGTGTACTCGTTTAGCATTGCGGCAATGTCCTGATGAAGCGTCCCCGACCAACCTTACGCGTTTACGCGAGACTGGTTCCACGCTTGACATATGGCTTGTACCATATCAGTTGCTGGGGGTGTCTGTCTCTCTAACATTAGCTTTGCAAAGACGTTTGCAACGGAGGGCCCCGAAAGGGGTGTAATAGAGACAATTGCGGGATTGGTTTTGTGGCTTGTTTTCGTAGGATAGAAACAGTTCTTTTCTCGAAACCCCTAGCAGCCACGTAAAACTTGCAAAAGATAAAGTAGAAATGCTTGTTCAACGTAAAATTTGCATGTAGGAATGCTCCTGTTGTGGCTCATTCTGCTGCCACCACTCTGTCAAAGAAATTTAAAAGGCTCAGATATGCTCTTAAGAAGTGGTCCTTCAATATGGAATCTCTTAAAAAAGTCATTCTCAAATGCTCACAGGTGGTGCTAGCTTTTGATTCTTTGGAGGAATTTAGACCCCTAACTAGACCTGAGTTCAACTTCAGACAAATTGTGAAATCTCACCATGAGCATCTTCTCAGATTACAGTTTTTTATATTGGAGGCAAAGGTGTACTATCAGAGACATTAAAGTGGGAGAGGAGAATTCAAAATTCTTTCATGCAATGGCTTCTGAAATAATGAGGACGAATTCCATTTCTTCTTTACATGCTCCTGATGGGGCTATTCTCACTGATCATGAGCAGATGGCCAATTTGCTTTGGAGTTATTACAGAGAGAGAATGGGGGTTTCTCAAGGTATCCAAATGGAGTTCAATCTCCCTGAATTAATCCACCCAGTGGAGGGTTTACAGGATTTGGCCTCTCCTTTCACTCAGTCTGAGATTAATGAGGTTCTCAAAGATCTCCCTGTAGATAGAGCTCCTGGGCCTGATGGTTTCAATGGTTTATTCCTTAAGAAATGTTGGCCCATCATTCAATCTGACTTTATGAGTCTGATTTCTCAGTTTGCTGATGGTACTCTCAAGTTGGAATGTTTGAATGGTACTTTAATCACCTTGATTCCTAAAATGCTAGCTCATGTTTGCCATAATGATTTTAGGCCTATATCTTTGACCAACACCTGTCTGAAATTTCTCACAAAGTTACTTGCCAATAAACTTCAGAAGGTTATTCTTCAGTGTATTCACTTGAATCAATATGGATTTCTTCAATCAAGATCTATTCAAGATTGCCTAGCATGGGCTTTTGAGTACATCCACCAATGCAAACAGTCTAAAAAGCCTTTACTGATTCTGAAGTTAGATTTTTCAAAAGCTTTTGACACCATTGAGCATGAGGTTGTTCTTCAGGTTTTGGAGCACAAGGGGTTTGTCAAAAATGGATCAGTTGGATTAGATAGATTTTAGGCTCTGGATCTTCATCCATCCTGTTGAATGGAGTGCCTGGTAAACAGTTCTATTGGAAACGAGGGGTTAGACAAGGAGATCCTTTGTCTCCTCTTTTTTTTGTTTTGGCTGCTGATCTTTTACAGTCAGTAGTTAATAAAATGCTCCATGATCAAGTCCTGACATTGCCTATTCCTTCTCATGATCCAAATTACCCCATCATTCAGTATGCCGATGACGTTATAATGGTAATTCATGCTGATGAATCTCAGCTTTTGGCTATCAAGGATATGCTCATTAGGTTCCATCCTTCCACTGGTCTCAAAGTCAATTTCAATAAATCTTCTTTAATCCCCCTGAATGTTGATGAGGCCATGAATGCTCACCTTGCTGAAGTTTTTGAGTGCTCCATTGGACAAATGCACTTCACTTACCTGGGTTTACCACTTGGTACCACCAGGCCTAAAATTCAGGACTTAATGCCTTTGGTAGACAGGGTGGAAAGAAGACTCTCTGCTAGTTCTGCTATGTTGAACCAAGGGTCCAGGCTACAGTTACTCAATTCAGTCCTATCCTCCATGCCTATTTATCACCTTTGTAGTCTTGCTATCCCTCAGGGCATCTTCAAACATCTAGAGAGAATTCAGAGACAATGCCTCTGGAGAGGAAATGCCGATACTCCAAGACAATCTCTTGCTGCTTGGGAGCTTGTTTGCAGGCCTAAGAAGAAAGGTGGGCTGGGTATTACCAACTTGCAAGTGCAAAACAAAGCTCTACTCCTGAAGCATTTGCATAAGTTTTATAATAAGGTTAATGTTCCTTGGGTTTCCCTTATTTGGAACACTTATTACAATGGCAATGTCCCCCATGCAACTATGCTTTGTGGATCCTTTTGGTGGAGGGATGTTCTCAAGCTAGGTGATTTATATAGACCAGTGGTCTCTATCATGGTTAATGATGGGAATTCTACTCTTTTTTTGGTCAGATGGGTGGCGCATGAATGGCTCATGTAGACCACTGAGGGATAGACTCCTCATTTTTTCTCTTTTGTGAAAGATGACAAACTATCTGTTAATGACTTTTTGAACTTGGAGGATGAAGATCTTTTGTTTTACTTGCCACTCTCACAATAAGATGCAGCTGAGTACTTCAGTCTCAAGGATTGGCTCTTTGATCTCCAGAGAGATCCTCAAGCTGCAGATTCTTGGCACTGGCCTGGTAAACATGGCTATACTTCCAAGGGGTTCTACAATCTTATGCATTCTCACATGCCATCTGATCAATCTTGTGCCGGGATCTGGAGGAGTAATTGTACCATGAAGATCAAAGTTTTTGGTTGGCTCCTGATGTTTGATAGATTAAATACTAAAGATCTACTTGTCAAGAGACACTGGAGATCACCCTTTGAGGACAATTCTTGTGTGATATGTCACTCACATGCTCTAGAAGACAGATTGCATCTGTTCTTCTCTTGCAACTTTAGCTGCAGAGTTTGGAACTACCTGCAAATTACATGGGGGGCCACTAGATCCTTGCATTCCTGTTTACAACAGGCCAAAGATTCATTTGGTCAGACTTTCTTCATGGAGGTCATGCTTACTGCATCTTGGTGTATTTGGATAGTCAGAAATGGGAAGACCTTCAGGAATGAGAGACCCTCTTTCCATTCCTGGAGAAGGCACTTTGTGCATGATATCACCTTTCTTTCACATAGATTGCAGGGAGATCCTAAAACTAGATTGATTTCTTGGATTAATTCTTTGCACTAGTATAGGTAGGATTAGATTACTTCCTTTCCTTTCTTATCCTGCTTTGTTTTATTCTTGTAATATTCTTTGAGAACTTTTGGTTCTCCCATGCAATAAAATACTGTGGAGCTCATGCTTCACAGTCTTAAAATTCAAAAAAAAACTTTAATTTTCATGTCGGGGGGAATCATAGCATGTATGATTTACTGTTACATCCTGTTTTTCTAATATTCTAGATATAACGACGGTAGCATAAATAGGATAATCTCTCACAATACCAACATTGTGGTCTCCCTTAATGGGCACTGTCTGGAAGGATCTCCCATATGGCCGACATTCCGTACATACCGGGTGTCACACATATTAAATGGCTTTCAAATGAGGATGGGTTCGGCAAGCCTGGCATATGCATATATGGCCTTGCTGAATAGATAACATTAAGGTTGGATTGGTTGGCTTGACGTATGTAGATGCGGGCTTGGAACACAGAAGATTGAAAGATCGAGCACGAGTCACATAGATGATGTGATTGGCATGATGACCTACCTTGAAAAACATACTGATGGTCGTGACGATCGGGGGAGGTATGTTCTTAGAGGATTGTGTGATCACTTAGTAAACTTGAGAGATGTTGTACTAAGTGGGAGTTTTAGAATTAAAGAAATTTAACTCCACATATTATGAACTTAATCTTCATGTCTTAGCAAATATCATTGTAGATAATTTCATACCCAAAATATTTATAACGATGGCTCTATTAGTGTGATAGAACTTAAGGTAAATGGATCTTACTTCATTAATGTGTACCAATACCGTTGGAGACATACTCATTTGTAATGACTTGCTAAACATAATACGAGAACTTCTAGGAGATACACCTGATAACTTCGTAATTAACGAATATGATGATGAGTATCGTACTCACCATCACTTATGAATGGTTCTCCAAATACATCATACTTGATTCTATGAATCTAAATTGTGAATGCATCTTAACCAACACGTATGACGTGCTAGGTGAACTTGAAAGCACTAGTTCACATGGTGGACAGGGTTTCTTTCAACCATGGTGGAAGGAAAAACCTGCTAAGAAAGGCACTTGGAAATTGTATACGATACATGAACACCTTGGGTACAACTTGGACTACTGAATGACTGGTAACTTTGCGATAACTGGGAAATGGCATTCGCTTCCTCCCAGCTACAAAGACCATGTCTAGACTATGTCATGAAGGAGAATCGTTCACCTTTCATGAGGTCAAGGTTAAAGTTAAGAACTTCGAAGGTAGAACCAATGCAGGAATTGTCATTGACGGAGAAAATATATTTGATATACCAGTTATAAATGTCTTTCCCCACAAAACACTAATTGCGGTTGATTAAGTATTTGATGCTTGAACTTACTTCTTAAGGAGTGGCTTGAAAGTGATGAGGTGACAATTTGTGCTGACGATAATCAAGATAGTTGATGGTCGACAACACTCTCCCTCTACATCTATCAATTGCTTAATATATGAATAAATTTATGATCATTTGAATGTGAACTTTATTAGTGTGTCTTGCATCTTGCAAAGACAATTATTCATATTAGTGAGAAACAAGCCAGTTGTTCTCCTTTTATGAATGATATATTTTATGGTCACATTAAGATTATGAATAAGTTATTCTTATATTGATGATAGTAGTTTGATCATTTATAAGAAATATTCTAATGCCAAGAAATTATCCAAACTTAATAATGACACTACGGGTTAAGTCATGAATGGTTTGATGAAGTCTTGGGATACTTGACCTCTTGACACATGCAAACCATGCCTCTTTAGGTGATATGACTAAAACTTCGCGTTCTGGTAAAACAGAGTGTGTACTGATTGTTGAATATCATACATTGTGATGTATTGTATATCGGCATGTAGTGAATTTCATTACTTTTCGTGAACTTCGTATGTGGACTTAGATGAATATGTCTATTCACTAATGAAACATGAGTCTGAAATGATTTGATATGATCAAAAGGGATTTCAGAGTGAAGATTGACATTAAATTAACAAGAAAGACAAGTCTCTACGATTTGATCAAAGTGACAAATGTTTTGAGTTAGTCTTGGGCATACAGACTTGTGAAAGTTGTTTCACAAATTGCAATGTCTTGAGACACTTCAATATTGTTGATGTGCTTGAACATTGTAATCATACTCTATTGAATAGTGTATGGTCTAAGTTATATCTTATCAAGTTACGTTATTATTGTTTAGAGTTATTAATTTAATATGCAAACACTCACTTCAGTATAGGGAACCATCTGAGTTCGTGGAAACCAACACTATATATTTCATGGTTTGTCATGGTTTCTAGGAAGCTTGATTTATATGATAAATTATCTTTGTAGTGTATCCTTAGACAACTATCGATGCATCTTCCACAAGTAGAACCAAAAGGAGAAAAACTTGTATTGCTAAGCTTGGTGTTTGTCAAGAATTGTTCTTGATAAATGTGGTAATGGAAGAAAAGTGAAAGTTCAACCAAGGTAATTGACCTTGCATCCAAATGTCAGAGTAGCACAACGGAATATGTTCCAGAAGAAAAACTCTACAATTAGAGGAGAAACTAATGATAATGATCATGATGTTTTGATTAAAGCTTTTACTGAACAATGTAGAATTCAAGAATACATATTTGCCCCTTGTGCAAAATGATATTCATGATTCACTTGTCAAGTTAATGGAACAAGACATACCTATGAACTACAAAGAAGCGATGGTGGACCTAAGTACGAGATATGACTATGAGTCATGAAATCCTATATTGAGTTTCATTTAAGATTGCTTGAATCTTATCAAGTAAGGAGGTTACTTGATATTCCCAATAACTTCATGGTTATAAGGAATGAATGTGAACATCAAAGAAGACATCAAGATTGATTTGTCACAAAGATTGTTTCTGAAAAATTCAATAGGCTGACTACAATATGTTGCAATTCTTGAGTCAATGGGATATTCACTACGGTTGATCCAAATTGTTATCAATACCGTGACTTCCTCAAATCGTGCATTTGAAGAAGTGTTGTGATTGGAACAACAAGAAGGTTTTGAAAACATATGGATTCTAGTGTCTCGTTACAGGAATTCTTGATTTGATTAATGATCAAAGGACTTAAGACTTAGCCAAAACATCGAGGAAACATGCATTTGCATTAAACTGAGTGGGAGCTGAATAGTGTCCTAAACTTAATATGTGGACGCCATATTTTGAGTGGGAGCTATGGGAGTATTATCCTAGTCTTATATGTGTCTGACATATCTGAGTGGGAGTTGTGTGGATGTTATCCTTACCTTATATGTAACTGACATATTTGAGTGGGAGCGATATGATTGTTATCCTTAACTTAATATGTGCATGACATATTTGAGTGGGAGCGTGACAACATTCTCATATATGGATAACATATTGTGCATGGTGTAGTTGGTATTAATGATTATTTGAATCTTGCATAAATGAAGATGAATAAGTATTAAACATTGAAAATCTATTAAGATGTATTAATGTGTTTGAGAAGCATCGGGTCGAGATACTTTCCTGGATAAGATTATGAGGGAGTTCAGAATGGGACAAGTCAAGAAGTAGTTCTTACTTGTATATCCAAGAGAAGTGTCGAGTTAATCTCAGTACAAGAACAATGGTTAATTAAATGAAAGAAATGGATGTGCTAGATCCTCTATGCCTTTGTCATAGGTTCTTTCATATAAAACCAGAGTTATGTACTCGACGTAATGTGACCCAAGTTCTTAGTAGTAAGAACATGTAGTGATATGATTTATGAGTAAATCATTGAACAAAGAGTTAAGTTTATCCTTCAGTATCTGGAGAGAACTGAGGATACATCTCAAATTTTTAAAGCATAGTGGACTTGACCATAAATGTTATGTTGGTTCAAGTTCTGACACTAACATAGAAAATTGAGATATCATACTAATGAATGCATATGTTGAAAGAAACATGGTTAGACATCAAAGTTGCATACAATGCACTAAGGAATAAGTCTACATTGATGTGGCTACTTTAGAAGTGGCAGGAGTTATAATTTGGCTGCAGAAGTTCGACTTCTGACTAAGTGAGTTTTTAGTGTGCATGACTAAGTGAAGGTCCGCGTGATCCAACGGACGTCATTGCTGAAACACAACGAACGCAGTCTCACTCCACCGCCAAAGAAATATACCTCATCATTATATTGGATAATGAAGGAATGTCAAACTAGATGACATTAATGATTTGCAAAAGACATACTGATATGAATGGTTCAGACCATTGATACAACTTTTTCCACAAGCAAACATGATCTATAACCGTATACATGATCTGGAGTTATGATCCACACACAAAAATGCAGCTAGATTATTTGTACTCTAGTGCAAGTGGGAGACAGTTGGTAACGTGCCCTAGAGGCAAATAAAATATGTTTTATTGTGAATATTCCATTAGTTCATAATACGTTTTATACTATGCTATAACTGTATTAAGAGGAAACCTTAATACTGGTGTGGTATACAAACAACCAAAGTCCCTAGTTAACTCTAGTATACTAGTCCATTGGACGATTGATGATCAAGGTTTCCTGATCATGAGACAAATAAGTCTGTTAGCAATGGAGTCGTATCATTTGGATAATGATATGATGGGCATACACCCACCAGAAGTGTTGCGATGTGATCAAGTCACATAGTTCGACATTGCGATAACTATAACGTAGACTAGATCCTTTGACTGTAATGATCATACATAGTTGTCAACTATGAGGAGACTTTGATTTGTATCCCACCGCCTGACTTAAATATGCTAGCCATAACAGTACACTTTGGGTATTCCTAAATAGATGGTTGATGAGTATGCAAATAGATCAAAGAGGGATTTTTCCATCCGAGTGACGGATAGGTACTCTGGGCCCACTCGGTGATATTGCATCATAAGGTTTGCGCAAACATGTGACTAGGTCACTGATACGTCCCAAACGTATCTATAATTTCTGCTTGCTCCATGCATGTTTTGTGTGACTTTGCCATGCTTTTCTTGAACTTTCATACACTTTTGAGCATATTTGGACTAATCTATTAACCCAGTGCACCCAGCTGCCAACTGTTGTTTTCTGCTATTTTTGTATTTTAGGTTTTCCGGCCATTAAAAGTGCTCCAAAAATTTCGGAAAAATTATATAAAAAATCAGCGACACGGAAGCTTCCGGAATCACCAAGGCAGCGGAGGGGGGCCACCATAGGGACTCCAGAAGGGTCCCTGACGCGACCCCACCCTAGGCCGCGCTGGGCACCCTCCTGGCTGCCTGTGGGTCCCCTCGATGCCCCCCTCCGCTTATATTTAGCCCTCGGGGTGGAAACCCCTAATCCAGACCCCTTTTCTCCACAAGAAATTCCGATCTCCGCCGCCATCGCCATCAAGTTTCGGGGGGATAGAATTCCTGTGCCGGCACCCTGCCGGGACGGGGAAGTGCCCCCGGATTCATCTCCATCGACGTTGCTTCCTCCCTCCATGAAGCGGGAGTAGTTCTCCCTCGGGGTTGTGGTTTCTACCAGTAACTATGTGTTCTTCTCTCTCCCATGAAGTGATCTTCGTTGTGATCATAGGCTATGTTAATCTAGGGTGATCCCATGATATTTCCCCTTCCTCTATGTATTGGATTGATGTACTCAATTGATCTTATCTAGTATAATCCCCGAGACCAAGGTGACAGCGGTCTATTGGACATGGGTTAGAAGAATATTTTCATGAGTGATTTCCTCTTTTGTGTGTTGATTGAAGATTGAGAGTCTCTTGGTGCTTGTCTTTGACTATCCTTGATATATGTTGTGGTAATTTTGGTACTCTCTTTTGATGGCCGCGTTGACATTGGGAAATCCATAGATTGAGAACTACGAACTCTGAGGTGTGCTCTTGTAGCCCTACATAATTCTGGTCCTCTCTTGAACACAAAGGAATGACCTCCGAGTGCGTCTCCATTGCATGTGTTTATGGGAAATATCATGTGATTAAACTATGTTAATGTTGTTGAGAGTTGCCACTAGTGAAAGTATGAAGCATAGGCCTTGTTTCCATCATTGTTACACCGTTTGTGCTCACTTTTGTCACATGTTTTCTTGCTGCACTTTTTATTACAGATTTATATTACTTTGTTTTGCCACACCTATCACCCATATTTTACCATCTCTTCGCCGAACTAGTGCACCTATTCAATTTGCCATTGTATTAGGTGTGTTGGGGACACAAGAGACTTCTTGTATCTTAATTGCAGGGTTGCTTGCGAGAGACCATCTTCAACCTCTACTTCCCTGAGTTCGATAAACCTTAGGTCCAACATAGTCTACAAGAATAGAAGTGTGCGTATACATCAGTCACGGAGTTATAATATCACGGGAACGAGTAAACTTTTTTGTTGAGAACGAGGACGAACTAGCTATATTGGATACCGATGATCAAACCTCGGACAAGCAAAGTACCGTAGGAGAAAGGGAACAGGCACACGGTTAACGGATCCAACAGCGATTGAAGTTCATTCGATGGAAGCGCAGGGGCTATCAAGGATTGTAACCAGGTCCAATTGATTAGTCATTGATCAATGAGATTGTCTCGATCATGTCTGTTGTTTACCAGACCATAGGGTGTTACACTTAAGGGTATTCGACGCAGTAAGGATAGATTCGGGATCACCGGAGAAACAGGAGAGAACACCGGAATTGTTCTGGTGAAAGCCGGAAGTTGTTCTTGGTATTTTGAAAGGTTCAAAATATATTTAATAATGTTTAATTAATGTTTTATTATTTAATTATCTGAATTAAATATTAAAATATAATAAAATATAATTAAAAATGAATTAAAAGGCATATGCGCCTCATAGGGCCCATTAGGGGAAGGAGGAGCCTCCCTCCTTGGGCCTTGCGCCAAGGGAGGGGCCCACACCCCCCTGGCCGGCGCACCACCCCCCCTTGGTGGGATTAGTCCCACCTCGGTCGGGATGAAGGTTCCCACCCCCCCCCCCCCCACCCCTCAGCCTATATAAGGAGGGGTAGAGGTTCCCTTTTGATTCACGATTTTTTGAGACAAGTTCTTTTCTCTCTCTCCCTCCTATGAGCGGACTCCCCTTTTTTGGAGGCTGCACTAGGTTGGGGATTTCTCCACCATACGCACGTCGTCGTGCTGCTGGAATCGGGATCCGAATCCATCTTCTTTCCGTTGCTCGCCTGATTCGGTGCCCGGAGGGACGTCGGGTATACTGTATGTGTATAATCCTGCGAGGCACTACACTTGTGGTGCTACTTCATCGTCGTGGCCGTATCGCGGCGTCTTCATCGACAACCTTCCGACGGGGGCATAATCCCGTCAACGGTCTCAAAGACAGGGTGGCTACTGGAGTAATCGTGGAGCTGCACGACATCGGGGATTGCCGGTACGACTACACCAACCATGTTCACGCGGGAACGTTTCCCGCTTAATGGAGTACATACTGGTATGTGACCTATTCCATCTGTTACTTGCGTCGCCATAGCATAGGTCTTGGGATTGGGTATCGTAGGTTATGAAAAAATTGTGTTTTCTGCCCCGAAGCCCAACACGTCTTGGCGCATGGCCTCATCAACATCCCTGAGTTCGATAAGCTTGGAGGCCCTACATAGTCTACAAGAATAGAAGCGTGCGTAGACATCAAGCTATTTCTAGCGCCGGTGCCGGGAAGGTGAGTGCTTGAAGGTATATCTTTAGATCTTGCAATTAATTCTTTTTTTTCTTGTTTTTATTTTCACTAGTTAGGCTTTATGGAAAACAACAACAAAATTAGGAGAGAGCTTTATGATCTCTATCTTGAGTTAGGACATGAAGTGTTTGAGGAGGAGATCAAAAATCCTATGGAGCTTTATTATTTGCACAACACTCATGATAGTAGTAATGTTATTAGCATGTCTTCTTTGAATACTTTTGATACTAATGATATGCAAAACCATAAGCTTGGGGATGCTACGTTTTATGAAGATGATGTTTTTAGCCCCCAAGTTTTGATGAGGAAATTTATTTTGATGATACTTTGCCTCCTATCTATGATGATTATTGTGATGATACTTATGCTATAAAGAATAAATTTTTACAAGTGCACCATGATAAGAATGATTCATGTGATAGCTATTTTGTTGAGTTTGCTCCCACTATTACTAATGAGAAGGATTTTTCTTATGTGAAGAGTAACAAATTTTCTATGCGTGTGGATCACGATAAGAATGCTTTATGTGATAATTATATTGTTGAGTTTATTCATGATCCCACTGAAAATTATTATGAGAGGAGAACATATGCTCATAGATATTTCAATAATAACAAGTTCCCTCTCTTTATGTTGAAGGTTTTGAAGTTGCACATTTCTTAACTTCCTATGCTAATATCTTTATGCTTCAATGAGTTATTTCTCTACATGATCCCTTTGCATAGGAAGCATGTTAGACTCAAATGTGTTTGGTATTTGCTTCTTTATGCTCTCTTTTGTGCTTCAACTCTTATTCCTATGAGAGCATCACTAAAATCTTAAGCCTATCTTTATGGCTATAAAGAAAGAGCTCTAGGGAGACAACCCTTGTTATCTTTAGTTTGAGTTTTTACTTTCTGTTTTTAGTTGTCTTGATGATTTTTACTACTGTAGCAACATCATTGTATCTTTACTTTTCAAGCTTTGTGCCATTTATAGCCTCATATGACAAGGGAAGTGAAAGTTGTGACATGCTATCCAGAAAACAGATTCTGTCCTCGTGACTAGAAAAATCACAGAAAAATCCCAGTTCATCTTTTTGAGCTGAAGTGTTTACACAGCATGCTCAATACAATTACGGAACTTTCGTATGTTCTGAGTTTTTTGATTTGAGTTGCAGAAGTATCCCTAAAGAATTCTTTACTACCTGTTGGTCTGTTTTTCACAAATTCTGTCCTGTTTGACCTTTTCTTCGTTTTGCAAACCTTACGCTTGCTTTTTCTTTGCAAAAACTTTTTGGGGATCTTGAGAAACAGTAGCTCTTCAAGAATATCTTTATTTCCAGTAGAGAAAAAATTATTTTATTATGGGTACTAACCTCGCTAATCAGATTATGATGACTAATGTATGAAGGGAGTTTTCAAGTGTGCGAGGGAAGATGATGACAGAAGATTTAGGAGTGTCAAACGCTCAAGCTTGGGGATGCCCCCATGCACCCCCAAGACATATTCAAGGAGACTCAAGCGTCTAAGCTTGGGGATGCCCTCGTGCATCCCCTTCTCCATCAACAACCATCAGTTCGTCCTTCGTCTCACTATAATTTTATCACTTCATGCGTTTTGGGCTATGCTTGGAGCGTCTCGCTCTTAGGTTTTATTTTTAGTTTTCTTTATCTTTGCTTGCTGTTCATAACAAGTTAGATACCGTCTTACTTTGTGTGGGAGAGAAACACGCTCCACTTTCAAAATCTAGAACACATCATAGGATTATTCATGCCTATCTTTTTGCTGTTGTGTGTTCTTTATCTTTTCGTAGCTACTGCCCTGTCTAGTTTTAGTCTTAGTTTGTCTTAGCAAGAGCCTTGGCTTTTGTTTAGTTTGTCTCTGGAACTCTCTTTAGTTTTCATGTTTATCTTGTTAAGAGAGTTGGTTGTTGCACTGAGTTATGTCTTGTCTTGAGAGTAGGTAATTCAGGTTACTATTTAATTTTAGTAGTAACTTGCAATAGTTTTGAGGTATTGATGTGAGTAATGTTTGAACTTTTTGTGTCAAGAGCTCTAGCCTATTAGTGATAGTTGTCGTATTTTGGGAAATCCGTGTTTATTTTCAAAACCTACAAAACTAGTTGAGAAATCTAGCTACTAGATGGATCGCTAATCTTTGGAGGGATCGAATATTAGAGTACACTCACGTACCATGAGTCGAGGATGCGCAAAGATAACCAAACCCCCATACACTCCACCTCGGGGTACTTGTCTCTTTGTGAATCTCCTTATTAGATTGAGAGTTACCGATAATAAGTAGAGTTCTTCGGACTAATGTAAGTATTGAAAGTTGACACTTCCACCTCCTCATATTTGCTAGCCTTTCATGTGTCGTGCATTGCCTTATTCTCACTCCGAGAGTTGGCATCCACCTTCGCCGGTACATCCGAACCCTTGGCATGATACGATCTGTCATCATAAACCTCCCTATATCTTTCCTCCAAACAGCCATCATACCTACCTATCAAGGCATTTCCATAGCCTTTCCGAGATATATTTCCATGCAACATCCACCTCTTCATGACTTGATCTTCATGTCATACATGTTCCTGCTACACTAGCAGAGGCATACATTGCATACATCATGATATCCACATCTTCTTTATGTTTTGAGTACCTTGTAAAGTGTGAAATATCTTCTATAGCCTCTTGTAAATTAGAGTGTTGCCCTTAAGTGAGGAAAAGATCCCAAAGTGGACAAATCAAAAGATCCCAAAGAGGACAAATGAGAGTTAAATAGAAAGAGCCATTGAGGACACCAAAAAAAATAAAAAAAATAAAAAGAGAAAAATAAAACAGAAAGAGAGAACAGGAAACACTACTATCCTTTTGAAAGATCCACACTAGTACTCCATCTTATCCTTGTACTCCATAGAGATGATCATTCATGCATATAGCTATGTGGGGACCTTCACACTATAGAATTTGGCTTATATATTCCAATGATGAGCCTCCTCAAAAGAGCTCTAGGTCTTCATGAGAGAGCAAGTTAGATGCACCCCCACTAGTTCCATTGGAGAGCTTTTCAGCTCATATGTGCATCTGTTGCATGGCAATCCCTACTCCTCACATCATATCTATCATTTGGCCTTCTCGCCTATGATTGTCCTCATTGATGTGAGCCTTTCACACCTTTTTGTCTTCCTCCTCCACCTTATTCTCTCTTTGCCATCCTAACTGTCAACTCTCGTGCTAACGCTCATCCATTGCATGAGTGCTCAAAATATCGAAAAAGGAGTGGATCAAATTGACTTGTACCTGGCTAGTGGTCTGGGACGAGTCAAGATAAGATTCCAAAGAAGACCAAGTGTGAAACTTTAGTATATTGAGTTCTCAACACAAAAATACTTTTTCATCTCGTATTCCCTATCCCCTTTCTTGCACGCAAACACCATTTGGAGACATTCGAGTCACGAACAGCGAGAGCTCTTGCACCCTTTTTTCTTTTGTTGCTTGTGTCAATACTAATATAGACTCTTTCTTGTTAAGAATTGAATTGAATTGCATGATTTGATTGCTTTACTTAAAAAGTGTTGTGTCTCGCAGGAGAAAACAATAATTTTTCTTACTAGTGTCGCCCTTAACCCAAGATCTATCTAGATGTAATGCTGTAACGGAAAGACTTGCGGAAACATACCTTGGGGTGTAGTCCGTTGCGCGGGAAACGTTCCCGCAAACGTGGTTGATGAAGCCGTAAACCTTTCACAGCCCCGTGGCTGTGTTAGCATCCTATTGGGTGGTAGTTCCGCATGTGCAGCACCTCGTAGTACTCGCACATGTACGTACTTGATGACGACCTCCGTTCTCCGATCCAGCGGAGGTGGCGGAAGTAGACCTCCTGGAACCGGAGTTTCGGCAGAACGACGGCGTCCGCATAACAGAGAAGCCTCAATCCCAGCACAGGTTCCAGACAAGGGGACCCCGGCTTGAGAGAGACGAGAGAGGGGAGAAGACCGGTGAAAACCGATATCAATTCAGAGTACTATTGTATTCTCTGCGATTTTTTTTCTCTTCAAGAAGGGCACCCCTGCCCATCTTTATATAGGCAGACGGAAGGAGTCAACCCCCTTTCCCTTGGCAATGTGGGACTAATCCCTTGCCGAGGGGGGAGGGTGCGGCTAGGAGGACGGGGGAAGTGGGCCGCCACCCACATAGGCCCCAAGGCCCATGGCGCCCTCCTCATTTTCTTCTTTTCCTTTTCCCTTTTATTTTCCTCCTTCCCCTAATGGGCTTCTTTCACAAATAAGGCCCATTGCACTTTTTAATCTGAAATAAATTATTATTAATTCACTTAATTAATAAATAATACATATTATTTCATCTCCCGATGATTCGGAACTCCTTCCAGCTCAGTCCGAACGTCCTTCGGACCAACACGGACCTTTTCCGGTACGTCTTTCTCTCTTCTCCGGTAACTCCGATAGTGCCGAAAAGGTCTCCGATATTCATCGAGCCCTTAAGTGTGTTAACCTACGGTCCTAGAACACTCCAGTCATGACCGATACAAAGGCTACGGTCAATGATCAACAGCGGGACCTGGATGCCCATAATGACCCCTGTGCATTCTGGAAGTAACCGATTGAACCATACACGTTGTATACCATTCCCTTTGTCATGCGATACTAGATTAGACCAAGATTCGGTCAACTGCATCCAATGCATTAGTTCTATCTTGTTACCGACAAATCTTATTCACTCGTTCCGTGATATTTATCCTTGTGACCTAGTCACACGCTGCGCAGCTTTATGGATGCAATCTCGCCGAGTTGTCCATGAAATATCTTTCCATTATATGGATTGACAAATCCCGCTCTTGAATCAACACTCCTCAACATATCCCATCGGATAGCCCAAGATACACCTTTATGGTCACCATGTTTCAGTGTGACGGTTAATGCACTCAAAGCATCCTCAGAAGATAGCAATTATGCGTGATCTCACGGCCAAAGGAACAAGCTACTACTTTCTGTAATTACAACACTGAACTTTTACGATTTGATCATGTTGCAATGCTTGCATTGGGTAATGTTCATCACATCATTCATTCAATGATGTGACCTTACCGTCAATTGACTTGATTGTCCATGATCGTGAAATCACAATCATCAGTTGACGATAAACCAGTCATCATGAGAGGCTGACTAGGAACTCTGGTTGTTTCTATACCACACCTGTATCATTGTTTCACTGATACAGTTCCAGCACAGTATGAAACTGGTCATGAACTTATTTAGATATATTGGAATAATCATATATTATTTGCCTCTAGAGCATATATCCAACAGTCTCCCACTTGCAATAGATAGCAAATAATCTAGCTGCATATTTTCTCGATCATAATCATCTTATCATATAAGTGTTTATTGATCATGCTTGCTCATGGAAGAGGTTTTGTCAACGATCTGTACCCGTTCAGATTCGTATGTTCCTTTGCAACAGGTATTGGTCAACTTTCTTGATATACCCTTCATTATCTAATAATTCTTGAATTTTAAGTTTGGCGGGAGAGTGAGACTTCTTATTTTACAGTATTCTCTAATGACAAAATGGTTTTAGTCCCTAGGACTCCCATAGTCATGTATACTGAAAAATACACTCAGCCAGAAGTCTAAAGTTCTTACGCTAAACTTTATTCAACCTTCTACTTCCTTAAGTAGATATTTATATTTCGTAGAGTTTTGGTTCGTGAAATTATAGCTCACATTTCCTTTCTATTCCTTTTGGTGATATCTCTAATTCATATAGACCCATAATAAGGCTTGCAATCGTAATCCAGTATTACATTCAAGTATATTATCTTTTCTATCATTTAGAGTACTGTCCTCAGTTTCTCTTCAGATACCGAATGCTTGGACTTAATATGATTTCAATATGCAACTCAATATGATTTCATTTCTCCTCGTTTCTAAGGTAACCATCAATCCTTCGTAATTTATGAGCAGTGTCCCTTTTGTTTCACTTAAGAAGACTCATGATTATTGTTCTGTACAGAACGTATTCATGACAATCTTCTTATTTTTAAACTAAGGCTTTACCTAATATACCATGATCATCATCAATAGCATATTTCCTATCTCATGGAGTCATTTAAGTGGAACGTTTTCCGTTGCGTTACTCTGTTATCTGGAGGCAGGGTCAATCACCCTGGTCAAAGAATTCACTTTTCTCCCATTGGTTTATTCTTTGAGAACCATCTTCTCATCCACCAATTCAAGCAATACAAGTTTTTCTATTTGGGAAGGTGTGTTTTACAATTGCTCACAACTCTAATACGAAGAAAGTTATATCATATAAAACTTCTAGAAACTTTCTAACACCATCATCATATGGAGTCATCAGCTTCATTAAATTCATAATGGTTTCCTTATTTCATTAAGTGGGTGTTTTAACTTAATAAATTATAACAACTTTGTTCATTCAAAATAGCATTAGCGTAAGGGGAATGTATTTAGACCATACTACATTTTAGTATGACTACGAATGGTTCAGGTACTTGAGCACTTTAAACTTCCATCGTAATTTGTGGCATTATTTCCACAAGTCTCCCATTTATGTCAACTATAATAGTCATCACTTTGATCACATCATGATGATTTGTATTCTTATATCCAACTTCACTGTGATTCCGTAATCTCAGATTTATGATCTTAATTGAATGCCTTGTTCAATTAATCATGCGAAGCATCTTTAATGATTATTCATGCGCTTGGTTAATACATCATTTATGTACAATGTTTGGCGCAAGTTCTACTTTGCTAGAACTCCGTCATTAGTCATTTTGGTTGATAATAAATTCATGAGTTAATAGATCGAGTATCTAATGACTTCATCATTTATGAATTCATCTCATGCATTTAGTATAGTTATGACTTTTGACCTTATTGTTATTCATAATAACTTAACCATTAAACATTGAATATCACTTGACAATTATGGTGTTTTATAAATGCTTCTATCATATTATAAACTCAATTGCAATCATAGTATAAGCACACATTATTCATCAAACTGGAACAACTGACTTGTCTCAAAACATGAATAACTTTGTCTCGCGAGATGCAAGACATACCACAAAGTGTTCATATTCGATTGATTACAAAATATTTATCTAATACTCTAAGTATAATCCTATGATAGACGTCTTGGTGAAATCTTGGTGGCCATCAAATGTCTTGGTTGCCATCAATCCTGGATCGCACCTCTTCCCGTCCATGCAACGGCAGGCCCTGTTTTCATAAAACAGAACAAGTATCAAATACTTATTAAACTGCAAATGTTGTATAAGGGAACAAACATTTATAACGAGTATATCAAATATATACCTTCTCCATCAAAAAGTTCTCCTTCAATGGGTTAAACCTCTAAATCTCGGAGGTTGACCATGAATTCAAAGAACTGAAGGCTTTCACCTCTTCTGACATAGTCATGGAAAAAGTCTGTGTAACTCGGTGGAAGCGAGTGTAGCACCATGTTTATAGCAGACTCTTCTGTGGTCCAATAGTCAAAGTCCTCCATGAGTTTCAGATGTATCCCATGCATCTTGGCTACGTGAGTTTTCAGACAAGTGTTCTCTTCCATATTTGTAGTAAGAAACTCATTTTCTAACTCAAATCTGGCCACTCTGAACTGATGTATAAACAATGACTTCATCATGTCGATTGTGCCAAACGTGTCCATATCCTCATATTGTTCACGTAAATCTTGCGGAAAGCTACTTTCTATGACACTTTTAACCATGGCCTAAGTCCTTCGACGATTATGGTAATCAAGCATTACTTTTTCATCCATGTTGTCTACTAGAGGGTCTCCCATACGCTCTTGTATCATGAACAAGAGGTTAGATCTCTTGAGCATAGTCCTAAGGTATAATTACCAATCAATGAAATTTGACCCATCATCTTTCAGTCTTTCACCACGTAAGAAAGTAACCAATCCATGATACTGATTCATGTCCATTTTAATTTTCTACAGAATATTTGCAAGGAAAACAATTAAGACTAGTTCATAACAATGAGTTCATAATAATCATATTATTGATGATCTCACACTAAAACAATCATCCCTAAGAAATTTTAGTGATTACATGATCCAGATTCACTATCCGTCCTCGAATATCTCAACGGCCGACGGATTAGTTTCAAAGGTAGACAACTAGTTTGTGCGATCACATCCTATATGTGACTCATGCTCGATCTTTTGATCTCTAGTATTCCGAGGCCAAATCTACATATGCTAGGCACGCCAAATTGACCTTTGTGTTATATGCTGCTTAGCAAGGCCATATCGACATATGCTAGGCTTGCCAGGCCCAACCTCATGCGAACTCTAATGTATGTATGACACCCGATCGTCACGGTCTGCCTATCATAAAGAGAACCTTCCAGGTGGTGCACACTTCGGTAGAATACTTATGTTTGGCATTTTATAAGGGGTCATCTTATTTAATTCTACCGTCGTGTATCCTATACTAGCAAGTTTTAAGATGTACGATCATGGTGGCACTAAGTCTACAGTGTCTCCATTTAAGTTTGTTTCATCATGATGAACGTTTACTACTTTCTAGTAACACATAGCAAAGCTATCACTACATCAAGATTAACCAAACAACAATAGCCCCCTCTGCAATATAAAGTTAGACGCCTTTATATTTGTATATTGCATGTTTTACGTGGCTGCTAGGGCTTTTCATAGATCAACCGTTTCTATGAAGATTGAACCACAACGCTGATTATAGATTGTCTCTTTTACACCCCGTACGGGGCCCTCCGTTGCAAATGCCATATCCGCTAAAGTAAGAGAGACAGACACCCCCCAGAGCCACTTTATACGGTACAAGCCGTATGTCAAGCGTGGAACCAGTCTCGCGTAAGGTTGGTCGGGGGCCGCTTCATCAAACAATGCCACAGATATAACAAGTACACGTGAGAGGGTAACAATCGTAGAATCAATGCCCACATCTCCCGATGTGTTCTAACCGTACAGCAATACGAAGCATAGATCTAGCTCATGATACCGCGGTTGTGTCTCGCAGCAGAAAACAATAATTTTTCTAACTAGCGTCGCCCTTAACCCAAGATCTATCTAGCTGTAATGCCGTAACGGAAAGACTTGCGGAAACATACCTCGGGGTGTAGTCCGTTGCGCAGGAAACGTTCCCGCAAACGTGGTTGATAAAGCCGTAAACCTTTCACAGCCCTCTGGCTGTGTTAGCACCCTATTGGGTGGTAGTGCCGCACGTGCAGCACCTCGTAGTACTCGCACACGTATGGACTCGATGACGACCTTCGTTCTCCGATCCAGCGGAAGTGGTGGAAGTAGACCTCCCGGAACCGGAGTTTCGGCAGAACGATGGCATCCGCGTAACAGAGAAGCCTCAATCCCAGCACAGGTTCCAGACAAGGGGACCCAGGCTTGAGAGAGACGAGAGAGGGGAGAAGAACGGTGAAAACCGATCTCAATTCTGAGTACTATTGAATTCTCTGTGAATTTTTTTGTCTTCAAGAAGTGCACCCCTGCCAATCTTTATATAGGCAGACGGAAGGAGTCAACCCCCTTTCCCTTGGCAATGTGGGACTAATCCATTGCCAAGGGGGGAGGGTGCGGCTAGGAGGAGGGGGGAAGTGGGCCGCCACCCACATAGGCCCCAAGGCCCATGGCGCCCCCCTCCTTTTCTTCTTTTCCTTTTCCCTTTTATTTTCCTCCTTCCCCTAATGGGCTTCTTTCACAAATAAGGCCCATTGCATTTTTTAATCTGAAATAAAATATTATTAATTATTAATTCACTTAATTAATAAATAATACATATTATTTCATCTCCCGATGATCCGGAACTCCTTCCAGCTCACTCCGAACGTCCTTCGGACCAACACAGAACTTTTCCCGTACGTCTTTCTCTCTTCCCCGGTAACTCGATAGTTCCGAAAAGGTCTCCAATATTCATCGAGCTCTTAAGTGTGTTACCCTACGGTCCGAGAACACTCCAATCATGACCGATACAAAGGCTACGGCCAATGATCAATAGCGGGACCTGGATGCCCATAATGACCCATGTGCATTCCGGAAGTAACCGATTGAACCGTACACGTTGTATACAATTCCCTTTGTCATGCAATACTAGATTAGTCCAAGATTCGATCAATTGCATGAAATGCATTAGTTCTATCTTGTTACCGACAAATCTTATTCACACGTTCCGTGATATTCATCCTTGTGACCTAGTCACACGCTGCGCAGCTTTATGGATGCAATCTCACCGAGTTGGCCATGAAGTATCTTTCCATTATATGGATTGACAAATCACGCTCTTTCAGATATCCCATCGGATAGCCCAAGATACACCTTTATGGTCACCATGTTTCAGTGTGACAGTTAATGCACTCAAAGCATCCTCAGAAGATAGCAATTATGCGTGATCTCACGGTCAAAGGAACAGGCTACTACGTTCTGTAATTACAACACTGAACTTTTACGATTTGATCATGTTGCAATGCTTGCATTGGGTAATGTTCATCACGTCATTCATTCAATGAGGTGACCTTACCGTCAATTCACTTGATTGTCCATGATCGTGAAACCACAATCATATTTTGACGATAAACCAGTCGTCATGAGAGGCTGACTAGGAACTATGGTTGTTTCTATACCACACCTGTATCATTGTTTCACTGATACAGTTCCAGCACAATAGGAAACTGGTCATGAACTTATTTAGATATATTGGAATAATCGTATATTATTTGCCTCTAGAGCATATATCCAACTAAAACCTTATATGGTTGTGTGGCATGTCACCACAGAAATTATGCTTGTTATCTTTTACCTACTCGAGGACGAGCAGGACGTAAGCTTGGGGGTGTTGATACGTCCCAAACGTATCTATAATTTCTGCTTGCTCCATGCATGTTTTGTGTGACTTTGCCATGCTTTTCTTGAACTTTCATACACTTTGAGCATATTTGGACTAATCTATTAACCCAGTGCACCCAGCTGCCAGCTGTTGTTTTCTGCTATTTTTGTATTTCAGCTTTTCCGGCCATTAAAAGTGCTCCAAAAATTCCGGAAAAAATATATAAAAAATCAGCGACACGGAATCTTCCGGAATCACCAAGGCAGCGGAGGAGGGCCACTACAGGGACTCCAGAAGGGTCCCTGGCGCGGCCCCACCCTAAGCCGCGTCGGGCACCTTCCTGGCTGCCCTATGGGTCCCCTCGATTCCCCCCTCCGCTTATATTTAGCCCTCGGGGTGGAAACCCCTAATCCAGACCCCTTTTCTCCAGAAGCAATTCCGATCTCCGGCACCCTGTCGGGACAGGGAAGTGCCCCCGGATTCATCTCCATCGACGTTGCTTCCTCCATCCATGAAGCGGGAGTAGTTCTCCCTCGGGGCTGAGGTTTCTACCAGTATATATGTGTTCTTCTCTCTCTCCCATGATTTGATCTTCGTTGTGATCATAGGCTATGTTAATCTAGGGTGATCCCATGATATTTCCCCTTCCTCTATGTATTGGATTGATGTACTCAATTGATCTTATCTAGTATAATCCCCGAGACCAAGGTGACAGCGGTCTATTGGACATGGGTTAGAAGAATATTTTCATGAGTGATTTCCTCTTTTGTGTGTTGATTGAAGATTGAGAGTCTCTTGGTGCTTGTCTTTGACTATCCTTGAGATATGTTGTGGTGATTTTGGTACTCTCTTTGGATGGCCGCGTTGACATTGGGAAATCCATAGATTGAGAACTACGAACTCTGAGGTGTGCTCTTGTAGCCCTACATAATTCTGGTCCTCTCTTGACCACAAAGGAATGACCTCCGAGTGCGTCTCCATTGCATGTTTTACAGGAAATATCATGTGATTAGACTATGTTAATGTTGTTGAGAGTTGCGACTAGTGAAAGTATGAAGCATAGGCCTTGTTTCCATCATTGTTACACCGTTTGTGCTCACTTTTGTCACATGTTTGCTTGCTGCACTTTTTATTACAGATTTATATTACTTTGTTTTGCCACACCTATCACCCATATTATACCATCTCTTCGCCGAACTAGTGCACCTATAAAATTTTCCATTGTATTAGGTGTGTTGGGGACACAAGAGACTTCTTGTATCTTAATTGCAGGGTTGCTTGCGAGAGACCATCTTCAACCTCTACTTCCCTGAGTTCGATAAACCTTAGGTCATCCACTTGAGGGAAATTGCTGCTGTCCTACAAACCTCTGCGCTTGGAGGCCCAACATAGTCTACAAGAATAGAAGCGTGCGTATACATCAGTCACGGATTTGTAATATCACGGGAACGAGTAAACTTTTTTGTTGAGAACGAGGACGAACTAGCTATATTGGATACCGATGATCAAACCTCGGACAAGCAAAGTACCGTAGGAGAAAGGGAACAGGCACACGGTTAACGGATCCAACAGCGATTGAAGTTCATTCGATGGAAGCGCAGGGGCTATCAAGGATTGTAACCAGGTCCAATTGATTAGTCATTGATCAATGAGATTGTCTCGATCATGTCTGTTGTTTACCAGACCATAGGGTGTTACACTTAAGGGTATTCGACGCAGTAAGGATAGATTCGGGATCACCGGAGAAACAGGAGAGAACACCGGAATTGTTCTGGTGAAAGCCGGAAGTTTTTCTTGGTATTTTGAAAGGTTCAAAATATATTTAATAATGTTTAATTAATGTTTTATTATTTAATTATCTGAATTAAATATTAAAATGTAATAAAATATAATTAAAAATGAATTAAAAGGCATATGCGCCTCATAGGGCCCATTAGGGGAAGGAGGAACCTCCCCCCTTGGGCCTTGCGCCAAGGGAGGGGCCCACTCCCCCCTGGCCGGCGCACCACCCCCCCCCTTGGTGGGATTAGTCCCACCTCGGGGAGGGATGAAGGTTCCCACCCCCCCACCCCTCAGCCTATATAAGGAGGGGTAGAGGTGCCCATTTGATTCACTTTTTTTTGAGACAAGTTCTTTTCTCTCTCTCCCTCCTATGAGCGGACTCCCCTTTTTTGGAGGCTGCACTAGGTTGGGGATTTCTCCACCATACGCACGTCGTCGTGCTGCTGGAATCGGGATCCGAATCCATCTTCTTTCCGTTGCTCGCCTGATTCGGTGCCTGGAGGGACGTCGGGTATACTGTATGTGTATAATCCCGCGAGGCACTACACTTGTGGTGCTACTTCATCGTCGTGGCCGTATCGCGGCGTCTTCATCGACAACCTTCCGACGGGGGCGTAATCCCGTCAACGGTCTCAAAGACAGGGTGGCTACTGGAGTAATCGTGGAGCTGCACGACATCGGGGATTGCCGGTACGACTACACCAACCACGTTCACGCGGGAACGTTTCCCGCTTAATGGAGTACATACTGGTATGTGACCTATTCCATCCGTTACTTGCATCGCCATAGCATAGGTCTTGGGATTGGGTATCGTAGGTTATGAAAAAATTGTGTTTTCTGTCCCGAAGCCCAACATGTCTTGGCGTACTGCCCATGCGATTGAGCCTCTAGCTTTCTTTTAGCATAATTAGAATTGCGGTGCATTTTCAATTGCCCAGCTGTAATTTGTTCACCCAGCATAGTTGTTTATCATCTTTTGGGAGATAGACATCACTAGTGAAAGTCATGGCACCCCGGTCCATATTTCCACCATAGTTTACACCATTCATCGTTACTGCTTTTATTTCCTTTCGATTGCAATCACCACTACTATTCCTCTTTTGTTTTGATCCTTTGTAAACAACAATTCCGGAGAGATTGACAACCTCTCTGTACTCGTTGGGAGCAAAGTTTTTTTTGTTGTGTGCAGGTCCAGGTCAATTAAGCAACCTCTAGGTTGTAAATGGCGCCATTTTTTTCTTGCCATCTATTTGTATCTCTTGGAGTCATGATGGATCGATAAACCTTGGTTTATTCACCAAGGGAAATTTGCCACTATCTACATTTCAACCTTCCACTTGGGGTAACCAACGAGGGGCGAGAAGCCACCAGCGCAGTGTAGTGGCCGTAGCGGGGAGAAGTGCAGCAGCGGCTTGAGCTCGTATGGCAATGGCGGTGGCGGCGGCGAGAACAGAGGAAGAAGAAGAGAGGAAGAAGGAAACGGGCGCGTGGATGCCTACCTGAGCCCCTCCTCATGTAGGACAAACCTATGGGTTGGCCTGATCTTCACGAATCAGAGGTGGATTTGATTAAGAATATGAAGAACACGAAGAACACAAGGGGAAATCACAAGGGAGAATCAACACAAGCGAGAAAGGGGAACAAGATCCAACACATAGAACACTCAACCCAGACACAAGTACCACACACCTCAAGATCCATACACCAACGGAGGTAAGCTTGGTAGTTCCCTCTCCTTCTACAACTAGGAATGGGGCCTCTCCTTCTATGACTAGAGAGAGGAAGGTAGATGGTAAGATTGAAAGGATCTCAAAGGAGATCTAATTCCCTAAAGGGAAGAAGGAGATAAGCTCTCAAATCTTAGATATGTTCTTAGCTAACCCTAAAACATAGGTAGGGGACGAGTATTTATAGTCTAGATGGGAAACAAAGGGGTACACGGGCCGCAGCCCACTTTCAGTTCTGGCCGCGTTGACCAAGTCGGATGGTCCGGACGGCAGCCCGGACGGTCCAGCCTCAGCCCGGACAGTCCGTCCTGAGTCCCGGACGTCCGAACAGTTGTGGCTGAGGTGGTCTTCAGGTTGATAATTCTTCAGACGGTCCGGCCCTTGGCCCGGACGGTCCGGCCTGGCACCCTGACGTTCGGCTCCTCCTGGAAAAGGTCCTTCTCTTCGGTTCCTTGCGGTTCTTATTCTCGCGTGACTCGTCCTTGTTTCGTGGCTTCCTCTTTGGCGTGTCCCTGGTACCTGAGGATGCATAGTGTACCGCATGAGGTAGCACCCAAGTCTCGCAAGCAAGTAAGTGTGTTTTGAAAAGGAGCGAGTTCACCTTAGTCTCGATTGCGCATGCTTGTGCTCTTGTCAAAGTTCCACGAGGGGAGGGTGTACCCATGGTGATGTCGGTCGGTTGCTCCGCATCATCTCCCCCCCTTGGGTAAGATCCTTCCTCGGATCAAAGTATTCATCACCATGGTAAGGCGCGAGGTCGGAGATGTTGAACGTGTTGCTCACTGAGTACTTGTCGGTGGGTAAATCCACCGTGTATGCGTTCTTGTTGACCTTGGTGAGAATCCTGAATGGTTCGTCGGTGCAGGGAAGAAGCTTTAACTTACGGCAATCCGGAAACCGGTCTTTGCGGAGATGTATCCAAACTATATCACCCGGTTAGAACGTGCTTGGATTCTTGTGGATGTTCATCTTGTGTGCATGGGCTTGAACATGTTTCTCGATGGTTTCCCTTGTATCTTCATGAAGCCTCTTGAGGAAATTTGCCCTTGCGCTAGCATCCATGTCGGTGCGGTCTTGTAGTGGTAGAGGTATGATTTCCAATGGGCATAATGGGTTGAACCCATAGACAACCTCGAATGGAGACCGCTTCGTGGTGGAGTGCATGGCACGGTTGTAGGCAAACTCCATCACCGGGATGGGATCTTCCCACTCCTTGATGGTCTTTTTGATGAGCGTGCGGAGTACAGTTGATAGGGAGCGGTTCACGACTTCCGTTTGCTCATCCATTTGCGAGTGATATGCCGTGGAGAAGAGGAGCTTGATGCCGAGCTTGGCACATAGTGTCTTCCAACAATAGCTTAGGAACTTGACGTCGCGGTCGGAGACAATGGACTTGGGTACTCCATGAAGTCGAAGGATCTCCCTACAAAAGATGTTAGCAATATGCGAGGCATCATCCATATTATTGGAAGGAAGTAAATGTGCCATTTTGGAGAATCTATCAACTACCACAAATATAGAGTCCTTGCCATTCCTTGTGCGAGGTAAACTGAGAACAAAATCCATACTAATGTGTTCCTATACCCGTGCCACTAGCGTCACAATGAACTTCAAAAGGTTTTTCAAAGTTTGGCAAAACAGGCAAAGGAGCATGAGTAAGGCGGTGCTTAAGTCCATTAAAATATTTCTCTTGAGATGGTCCCCAAATAAAAGGAACGTTCTTTTTACTTAGAGTGTGCAAAGGTGATGCAATGGTGCTAAAGTCTTTAAAAAAGCGGCGGTAGAAAACGGCGAGGCTAAGGAAACTTCGAACTTGTGAAAGGGTGGTTGGTTGTGGCCAAGTTTTAATTGCGTTTAATTTAGTTTCGTCAACTTCAATGACATTGGAGGAAACCACAAAGCCAAGGAAAATGAGTTTGCAAGTGCAAACAGTGCGTTTTTCAAGATTAGCATATAATTTTTCTTTACGCAAGACTTGGAGCACTTCACGAATATGACTAGCATGGTCCTCCACAGATTTTCTATAAATGAGGATATCATCAAAGTAAACTACAACAAACTTTCCAATGAGATAGCGGAGAACATGGTTCATAACACGCATGAAAGTGTTAGGGGCATCGGATAAGGCGAATGGCATAACCAACCATTCATAGAGACCACTCTTGGTCTTGAAGGCGGTTTTCCACTCATCACCGACTTGCATACGTATTTGGTGATAGCCACTTTTAAGATTGATTTTGGTGAAAATGATGGCACTGGATAGTTCGTCCAGCATGTCATCTAAGCGAGGGATGGGGTGTCTATAGCGAACCGTAATATTGTTGATGGGGTGGCAATCACAACACATACTCCAAGTACCATCTTTCTTGGGCACAATTAGGATCGTCACTGCACAATGGCTAAGGCTTTCGCGAACCTACCCTTTCTCTAGTAGTTGTTCGACTTGACGTTGAATCTCCTTTGTCTCTACGGGGTTGGTGCGGTAAGGTATCGGTTGGGGAGAGGTGAACCGGGGATGAGGTCTATGCGGTGCTCAATGCCACGAAGTGGTGGAAGACCCGGAGGTAGCTCAGAGGGAAATACGTCCTCAAATTCTTGCAAAATAGTAGCTATGGTACGAGGAAGAGGGAGTGAGTCGTTAGGTAAGAGCACCTCATCCTTGTACAAGAGTACAAATTGAAGGATATGGGATAGGTTATTCCGCACTTCTTGGACCTCTCTTTTGGTGGCTAGTAAGATGGTGTCATTGGTGGCTCGCCTCATGGGTTTACTCATATTTGGCTTGTGGCACTCACTCACTTTGTGGTGGCTCTCTCTCTCACTTTTGTCCCCATGAGGGTTGGTAGTGTGTATTTTCTCGCCGATCACTTGACTTGGGGTCATGGGACGAAGGACCAACTCTTTTCCCCTCCAATTGAAGCTATAGTGGTTGGTGCGACCGTTGTGGAAGACACTTCAATCAAATTGCCAAGGACGGCCCAAGAGCAAATGGCACACGCTCATTGGCACCACGTGACACTCCAATGTGTCTTCGTAGGCGCCTATTTTGAAGGAGACTTCGACCGTGTGGTCCACTTTGATGGAATCGGAATCACTAAGCCATTGTACTTTGTATGGGTGAGGATGCTTCTTCTTGATGAGGTTGAGCTCGGCACAAAGTTCTTCACTTGCCAAGTTGTGAGAGCTTCCTCCATCAATGATGATTTTGACGGATTTTCCTTTTATGCCCGCCTTGGTATGAAAGATGTGACACCTTTGATTATCATTGAGTTCTTGTTGAAGGGTCAACACTTTGGACACCACTAAGGAGGGACTTGCATCATTGTCACAATATACTTGGCCATCTTCATCATCATTTGTTTGTATGTGTTGAGAGACTTGAGCCAAAGCATCCATTTCACCATCACTCATGGAGTCATACTCGCCGTCTTCGTTGATTACCATGGTCCGCTTGGTGGGACACTCAAAGATCTTGTGGCCTCGGCCCTTGCAAGTGAAGCGTTGAATAGAACTTGTCTTGCCATCTCTTGAAGATCAAGTATTTGGCTTGGCTTGAAGTTTGGTGTAGTTGGCAAAGGACGTGCCGAGGAATTGGTCGGTGGCCTTGTGTTTGAAGGACCACCACTTGATGGTGGAGCTCGGTTATAGAGTGTTCTGCTTGGAGGAGCTTGAGATGTAGAGCTTGTACCCCATGTGTTGGAGGACACAAATTTGGAGTACTTCGCATCTCCTTGGACTTGCCGCTCCTCTTTGGTGGCTTGATGAACCAATTCTTCCACGCTATTGTATGGTTGGAAGTTGGTGATCTTCTTCACTTGGTAGTTGAGGCCGTTGAGGAAACGAGCCATGATTTGCTCAGCGGACTCCTTCACATTTGCTCGGATCATTGCCAACTCCATTTCTTTGTAATACTCTTCCACCGTCTTATAGCCTTGCTTTAGGCATTGGAGCTTTTGGTAGAGGTCACGTGTGTAATGTTTTGGTACAAACCAGGTTATCATGACTTGTTTCATTTCTTCCCATGTGCACACTTGTGGAGTGCCTTGCTCGAGACGGAGGACTTGTACTTGCTCCCACCAATTGAGGGAATATTCTTCAAATTCAACTGATGCCATTGCGACTTTCTTGGACTCATCGTGCACTCGATATATCTTGTCCACTTTGAGGGCCCATGAGAGGTAGTCCTCGGGGTCTGTTCCTCCCGAGAACTTGGGCATTGTGAACTTGAGCCTTCCAAAATGTAACAACCCAGTTTTCACAAAAATTAAAAAAATTGTTTTCGGTGTGAATTGTTTGATTGTCTGATTTGTTTGCGGTGTTTGCATCCCCGATTTATCGATCGGCGATTATTTTTCTCCCTCTTATCTTGTATCGGACGGAGACCGACCCTTGCCACCCTGACACTCGACATTTTCGACACCGGGTTTCACCCGATCACCGTCGCGAAAACCGCACGAGACCAGCCGCAGCCAACGGAACAAAAACCCCGTTTAATAATTAAACGGGTTATTTTTATAGCGCGCCGGAAAGTGTTTTCAGAACGGTTCCAGCGCGGGGTGAACGCCGCCGGCAAGACGCACTGATCGCGCAGTTCGTAGTTTTACCCGAGTCGGAGGTACTGCGGACCCCCGGCGGTCAGAAACGTGAACACCGCGCGCGAGAGAGAAAAGTCGGGGTTGTTTTTGCAAAGTGCCAGCCACCTAGGCTATATAAAGACCACCTAACTCCCACCCCTTTCTAGGGTTTCCCTAGCACAAAATTGCAGCCACCCCCCTCACAATAGCCCCAATTTTCGCATTCTGCCCATTTTTGTAGCAAACCCTATCCAGATCAATCCTGGACCGTCAGATCTCGCGACCCGACGGCCCATTGAGCTCCCAGCCACCCAGCCTCTCTACTCTCTCTCCTCAGCCCCACGGAGCAAGCCGAGGGCGCCGCCAGCCCGTGGAGCAGCCGCCGCGGCCAACTCCGGCCAGCCGGGCTGCCGCCCGCCGGCAACCCCCTTCCTCCTTCTCCTCCCTTCCCTCTCCTCTCCCTTCTCTCACCCCGATGCCTCTCTTCCCGCAGGTACCGAAGCCACCGGCGCCCTCCATGGCCAGGACCTCGATCAGAAGCTTGCCGCGCCGCCACTGGACCACGTCAGCGACCCCAGCCACGGATCCGGCGGATCCCCTCCTCCCGCGTCCGGATCCGCATCGCCCGTGCCCCGTTCCTGTCCTGCCTCGTCGTGGCAACAGCCGGCGCCACCATAGCACTGCTCGTGCCGCTCGGAGGAGCACGAAGCCACGGTTGTGGCCGCTCGCCTCGCCAGGTGGGCTGGCCTGCCACAGCGGCCCCAGCGCGGCCCATCTCTCTTCTGCCCACAGCCGGCCTGGGCCAGGCTCAAGGTGAGGCGCCCCCCCCCTTTTGTTTTTTTTGTTTTTGTTTTTTTATTTGTTGGGCAGGCCCAGTAGCACAGATTCGGCCCGATTAGTTTTTTTTTATTTTCGGTTAGGTTTTTCGATTATAATTGGCAGATTGTAATAGATCTTTGTGTTGTCCGTATCTTTTCACCGGTAGCTCCGATGGAGACACTTTCTATATGAAAGTTGCTCCGTTTTGCGCGTAGAATTTGAAAATGTTGTTTGTTGCCATGTTTGAACTTGTTTACCTGCTAATTACACTGCTTGCCACTGTAAACTGTAATTGCAATAACTTTTTAACCGTTGCTATGTTTAAAATGTTCTTTATATGTAACTTGACTAGAATTGCATGTAGATTGTGTTTATGCTGTTCTTGCTTGCTAAATAAAATAATAAAATATACTTTAGGTAAAAACAGTACCAAATTCCATTTTTATCGTGGGGTCCGCAATAGTTTGCCATGTCTAGGATTTCACCCCACTTAAATTGACAGCTTAGGTAGTTTATTTATGCTTCACCTCTTGACATGTTTGTGTGCTCTGCCATGCTTGAGTGAGATGCCATGTTAACAACCTTGTTGATCACCTGTAGCTAAACAACTTGAACCTTGCTAAACGTGCGGTATCTTTGTGTGTGACGAGTACTCCACTTAACCTGTTAGTAACCGCTCTCGACAGTAGGTGCGATGTCTCGTGTTTCCTTCTTGTTGATTCTTGCTCGTGTTTGCTTCGTAGTAATACTTGCTTGCTCGTTGATTGCTTTCCAGTGTTTACCGTCTTGTGTGCTTCCGCGGGTACCTCTCGGAGACGTTGTGAGCTTGCGATCAACTACACCTTCGGAACCCGACTTATCAACAGGCAAGGACTATACATTACTTATGATCCATTCTATTTCAATCAGCGGTTTGCATGCTAGTATAGGTTAGGTTTGATGTTTGATCCTACCACATGTTTACAGCCTCTTTCAAACCGACACAGCCATGACCCCTCAGCAAACCTTGTACTTCTATATTACTATTGCTCGTTGCTCAGCCCCTACTTAGCATGCATGCTTAGGATGCTACGATGTTACCCTGTTACTCCTTGGTTTGGGCTATCACATTATTATATTGTTGTTGATGATATGATTATTATAATGTTGACTATATTCGACGAAGGATGGAAGGTCTAGGCTATCCCGCCCCGACGCTTTGTTCCATTCGAGTCACCTAGGATCTGAGTTCCGGGTATTGGTTTTAAGACTGAGCGTGCCTAACCGCGTGTGGGATTTTATGGGGTCCCCTTTTCTTACCTACCTAGCTTCAAACATTTCTAGTGGTGGCCCAAGCTGATTTACCATTTGAAACCATGTGTGTGCTGGTCGGCCGCCAGTTGTTTACAAACCAACCTGGACCAGTGATGACTTAATTCCCTTGCTGGCCCACTTTGTCCGGCTGAGGACCCGGTGTCCCATGTGTGATTAACCGGCTATCCAAACCTGCGACAGATGGTAGAGACCAGATCGAGAGCGCGGCCGGCTCCTGAGATGGATGTCGACTCACCGGGGGCCACCCTGATTTGTTCGTTGTTAGTTAGAGGGACCTGTCGTTTCGGATCTCTTTGAACTAAATCATAAAATGGTTGCTTGTGATGGGTAGCAACTGAGAGAGATGGACGTGCGTGCGGAGCCTCGTAATGGGCAGTTGGTACACCCCTGCAGGGTTAAATCTTTTCGAGAAGCCGTGTCCACGGTTATGGACGACTTGAGACCTACTCCTTATTCATAGACAACAACAACTGATGATAATTTTAATATAACTTGATCAACGTGTGTGTGTGCCTTGACTGCTTCTTCTTCGTCGGGATGCGAAGAGGAGGACAAGGATAGGATAGGTGTTATGTTTGCGTATGTAGGTGGATAGCAAGACTTGTTGGAGGCGATTCCTCATCGAATGCTTGGCTTCTTATCTTACCCTCTAGATCGTTAGCCACTTCATAAATGCTAGTGCGGCAGCAACCTCACCACTTACCCCTTCCTTACCGTAATCTACTAGTTGTCCTAGAATGACGAGTGGTGAAGTCCTTGCCGGGTCAGATGACCACTACAGTTGGATGCTGAGTACTTCTGTACTCATGATACTACCCCCAAACTCTTTTCAGGGTTCTCGATCGACAACTGGTACGGTGGTCGACGTTTCACGTGGAGACTCGGCGTCGACTAGTTAGGCGGATCCCGGCGGAGGGCTTGGACCCGTGTGGTTATGGGGATTGATGTTTTTCTCTTTGCCAGTAGGCATTTGATTGTAGTCTGTACCCAGACATGTATCTTCCACTGTTGTATTGTATTTGAGGAAGTTGTATGCCGATTGTATGAGATGTTGTATCCTTGTACCTGTAATGTTGTGATATCATGTTGGAAATCCGGGGCATATGACTATGTCATATGTCGCGGTGGGACTGATATGTGCTTCGTCCCCGGATCTGGATGGAACCATCTAGATCTGGAACAGTACCGCATATCGGGCCTTACAACTTGGTATCAGAGCCTTACCGTCCGTAGGATCCCTTTCTGGCAGAAGTCGAGTCTAGACAAAAACTATTTTGTAGTTATTAAGTTAGTTATCGGAGAGTAGGAATCTTTTTACTCCTTACCCTTACTCTGGTCAGGACAAGTGTCGTAAGTGTTATAATTCTTGTCTTATCCCTTTCAAACTTTAGGATCTCGAGTTAGTGGAGTGTCGGAACCGTTACAATGCCTTGCTTGCAGCGTATTGTCTCGATTCCGATCTCAGGTTTGGGAATTCCCATAGTACCTTTAGCTTCTCCGATTTTGGGTATCATCTGGGTCATCCATTGCCATCCGTCCTTTTGCCGGTCTTTGCACGACTTGCATCGAAAAGAACTATCCTTTGACCAGGTTTTAGCTCTCGTTCTTCCTTTTGACGCTGACGGTTTCGTTTTTTCGACAATGTCGTCTCTCTGCGGAAATTTATCTTGACAGATGTTCGACGTCGACATGGAGCAGAGTCCCTTGTTGGTGGTGTTGAAGATCGCCGACTCTCTCCCCCTTCCCCTCTCCCCGGGACCGTCCTGGATCTTGGGACGAGATCCCTTGTTGGTGGTGTTGTATTGTAACAGCCCAGTTTTCACAAAAATTAAAAAAATTGTTTTCGGTGTGAATTGTTTGATTGTCTGATTTGTTTGCGGTGTTTGCATCCCCGATTTATCGATCGGCGATTATTTTTCTCCCTCTTATCTCTTATCGGATGGAGACCGGCCCTTGCCACCCTGACACTCGACATTTTCGACACCGGGTTTCACCCGATCACCGTCGCGAAAACCGCACGAGACCAGCCGCAGCCAATGGAACAAAAACCCCATTTAATACTTAAACGGGTTATTTTTATAGCGCGCTGGAAAGTGTTTTCGGAACGGTTCCAGCGCGAGGTGAATGCCGCCGGCAAGACGCACTGATCGCGCAGTTCGAAGTTTTACCCGAGTCGGAGGTACTGCGGACCCCCGGCGGTCAAAAACGTGAGCACCGCGCGCGAGAGAGAAAAACCAGGGATTTTTTTGCAAACTGCCAGCCACCTAGGCTATATATAGACCACCACACTCGCACCCCTTTCTAGGGTTTCCCTAGCACAAAATTGCAGCCACCCCCCTCACAATAGCCCAAATTTTTGCAGTCTGCCCATTTTTGTAGCAAACCCTATCTAGAACAATCCTGGACCGTCAGATCTCGCGATCCGACGGCCCAGGGAGCTCCCAGCCTCTCTCCTCTCTCTCCTCAGCCCCACGGAGCAAGCCGAGGGCGCCACCAGCCCTTGGAGCAGCCGTCGCGGCCAACTCCGGCCAGCGGGGCCGCCGCCCGTCGGCAACCCCCTTCCTCCTTCTCCTCCCTTCCCTCTCCTCTCCCTGCTCTCACCCCGGTGCCTCTCTTCCCGCAGGTACCAAAGCCATCGGCGCCCTCCATGGCCAGGACCTCGAGCAGAAGCTCGTCGCGCCGCCACTGGAGCACGTCGGCGACCCCAGCCACGGATCCGGCGGATCCCCTCCTCCCGCGTCCGGATCCGCATCGCCCGTGCCCCGTTCCTATCCTTCCTCGTCGTGGCAACCGCCGGCGCCACCATGGCGCTGCTCGTGCCGCTCGGAGGAGCACGAAGCCACCGTCGTGGCCGCTCGCCTCGCCAGGTGGACTGGCGTGCCACAGCGGCCCCAGCGCGGCCCATCTCTCTGCTGCCCACAGCCGGCCTGGGCCAGGCCCAAGGTGAGGCGCCCCCCCCCTTTTGTTTTTGTTTTTTTCTGTTGGGCAGGCCCAGTGGCACAGATTCGGCCCGATTAGTTTTTTTTTATGTAAGGTTTTTCTATTATAATTGGCAGATTGTAATAGATCTTTGCGTTGTCCGTATCTTTTCACCGGTAGCTCCGATGGAGACACTTTCTATATGAAAGTTGCTCCGTTTTGCGCGTAGATTTTTAAAATGTTGTTTGTTTCCATGTTTGAACTTGTTTACCTGCTAATTACACTGCTTGCCACTGTAAACTGTAATTGCAATAACTTTTTAACCGGTTCTATGTTTAAAATGTTCTTTATATGTAACTTGACTAGAATTGCATGTAGATTGTGTTTATGCTGTTCTTGCTTGCTAAATAAAATAATAAATATACTTTAGGTCAAAACAGTACCAAATTCCATTTTTATCGTGGGGTCCGCAATAGTTTGCCATGTCTAGGATTTCACCCCACTTAAATTGACTAGCTTAGGTAGTTTATTTATGCTTCACCTCTTGACATGTTTGTGTGCTATGCCATGCTTGAGTGAGATGCCATGTTAATAACCTTGTAAATCACCTGTAGCTAAACAACTTGAACCTTGCTAAACGTGCGGTATCGTTGTGTGTGACGAGTACTCCACTTAACCTGTTAGTAACCGCTCTCGACGGTAGGTGCGATGTCTCGTGTTTCCTTCTTGTTGATGCTTGCTCGTGTTTGCTTCGTAGAAATAACTGCTTGCTCGTTGATTGCTTTCCAGTGTTTACCGTCTTGTGTGCTTTCCGCGGGTACCTCTCGGTGACGTTGCGAGCTTGCGATGAACTACACCTTCGGAACCCGACTTATCAAGAGGCAAGGACTATACATTACTTATGATCCATTCTATTTCAATCAGCGGTTTGCATGCTAGTATAGGTTAGGTTCGATGTTTGATCCTACCACATGTTCACAGCCTCTTTCAAACCGATACAGCCATGACCCCTCCCAGCAAACCTTGTACTGCTATGTTACTATTGCTCGTTTCTCAGCCCCTGCTTAGTATGCATGCTTAGGATGCTACAATGTTACCCTGTTACTCCTTGGTTTGGGCTATCACATTAGTATATTGTTGTTGATGATATGATTATTATAATGTTGACTATATTCGACGAAGGATGGAAGGTCTAGGCTATCCCGCCCCGACGCTTTGTTCCATTCGAGTCACCTAGGTTCCGAGTTCCGGGTATTGGTTTTAAGACTGCGCGTGCCTAACCGCGTGTGGGATTTTATGGGGTCCCCTTTTCTTACCTACCTAGCTTCAAACATTTCTAGTGGTGGCCCAAGCTGATTTACCATTTGAAACCGTGTGTGTGCTGGTCGGCCGCCAGTTGTTTACAAACCAACCTGGACCAGTGAGGACTTAATTCCCTTGCTGGCCCACTTTGTCCGGCTGAGGACCCGGTGTCCCATGTGTGATTAACCGGCTATCCAAACCTGCGACATACGGTAGAGACCAGATCGAGAGCGCGGCCGGCTCCTGAGATGGATGTCGACTCACCAGGGGCCACCCGGATTTGTTCGTTGTTAGTTAGAGGGATCTGTCGTTTCGGATCTCTTTGAACTAAATCATAAAATGGTTGCCTGTGATGGGTAGCAACTGAGAGAGATGGACGTGCGTGCGGAGCCTCGTAATGGGCAGTTGGTACACCCCTGCAGGGTTAAATCTTTTCGAGAAGCCGTGTCTTGGTTATGGACGACTTGAGACCTACTCCTTGTTCATAGACAACAACAACTGATGATAATTTTAATATAACTTGATCAACGTGTGTGTGTGCCTTGACTGCTTCTTCTTCGTCGGGATGCGAAGAGGAGGACAAGGATAGGATAGGTATTATGTTTGCATAGATAGGTGGATAGCAAGATTTGTTGGAGGCGATTCCTCATCGAATGCTTGGCTTCTTATCTTACTCTCTAGACCGTTAGCCACTTCATAAATGCTAGTGCGGCAGCAACCTCACCACTTACCCCTTCCTTACCGTAAACTACTAGTTGTCCTAGAATGACGAGTGATGAAGCCCTTGCTGGGTCAGATGACCTCTACAGTTGGATGCTGAGTACTTCTGTACTCATGATACTACCCCCAAACTCTTTTCAGGGTTCTCGATCGACAACAGGTACGGTGATCGACGTTTCACGTGGAGACTCGACGTCGACTAGTTAGGCGGATCCCGGCGGAGGGCCTGGACCCGTGTGGTTATGGGGATCGATGTTTTTCTCTTTGCCAGTAGGCATTTTATTGTAGTCTGTACCCAGACATGTATCTTCCGCTGTTGTATTGTATTTGAGGCAGTTGTATGCCGATTGTATGAGATGTTGTATCCTTGTACCTGTGATGTTGTGATATCATGTTGGAAATCCGGGGCATATGACTATGTCATATGTCGCGGTGGGACCAATATGTGCTTCGTCCCCGAATCTGGATGGAAACATCTAGATCTGGAACAGTACCGCATATCGGGCCTTACACAAAACGCTCTTCATTGTGTTTAGGTTGACGAACCCGGAAGTGCTCAAGCGGCGGAGGTGGTCTAGCTCGCTGGTCATTGTGATGGAGGTTGTCATTGTAGTAATCTTGATGGTCAAAGTTTGGCAGGTGAGGTGCATTTGTACGCCCCTCCAATGTGCGAAGAGCCATTGAAGGTATGTTCTCTTGACGTGGGTGAAGTGGCGGTCTTGGATGACGGTCATCTCGAGGCACATGATATTGAGATGGCTCACCATGCATTAACCGAGAAGGAATGCGGATGTCTTGTTCTTGGCGACCAATGGTGGTCTTCACCTTCATGTCTTGTTGACCGGGCATTATAAGTTGTTGCCCCTTGGTGGAAAAGTTGGTAGTTGAGGGTGTTTTGCACTTGGCGCTCAAGATGAAGACGTTTGTCAGGCTCCATGGTGGGGTCCTGAGGCTCCTTGCCAAGACAAGACCAGACATGCTCGACGGGCTCATGGTTGGACTTGGAACGGTGATAAGACCTGTGTGAAGAAGCGGATGATGAAGAATGATGTTGCCGAGAATATAGCATGGACATGAGCTTGTCCAAATTTTCTTTGTCACGGTCGAGCATTCATTGTTGGGAATTCCTCCATTTTGGCTTCATTGCGCTCGGATAGCTCTTCCATTTTCTATGACATAAGATCTTGACCGTGATGTAGGTCCACCGCAATCGTGGCAATGCGGTTGCTCAACTTCTCGTGCGCTTCACGCATCTCATGTTGTAATTGGAGATGAGTCTCTTGAGTAACCATATTGCTTGTATCTCTATGTCTACCATTCGCCGGTGAAGTAGGGGAGTCTTTCCTAGCCATGACAACAAGCGGGTAGATGTGAGAGGAAAAGGAAAAGACACAATCAAGGATACCTTCTCGAAGATGTAATGAGTCAAGTGATGTGTAGCATCGCGTAGTGGAAAGATTGTCCTTGGTTGAATCTCGTTCCCCGCACGCACACCTACGCACAAGGCTTATGTGGAGCTTGGTAGGGTTAGTGGTCAAAGAGATGTAACAAGTGGATCAAGATGTTGATAAAGTTGGTGAAAATCCAAATGAAACAATGCAAGACAAGTATATCAAAAGTGAGGGAGGGCAAATGGAAACGCACATGCAAAGATAGTGGGACTTATGCAACCAAGAAATTGAGCGAGGTGAGGCCTAACGAATACTAATGCTCGCGTTGCACAAGTACAAAGAGAGTCACTAGCTCGATTGCTCAACGGGCTTGATTCGCAAAAGTGCACCAACCTATAATGATGGGTATGAACTCTACACGTGCTTGTGGATGATGTTTCACTATTTGCGCGCTCTTTTTCTTAGAAGCTTGGATATTTCTTTTTCTCTTCTCTCTTTTTTCTGAATGGTACTCTCTCTTGACCATGGTACTTGAAGCGCTAGAAATTTTGATACAACGAGGTGTAAAATGCACGGAGTATATTGGACCAGTATGGTGCACAAAATGTGAGAGCCGACAAGGTAATCGCAAAAGGAGATAGGGTTATCAAAGGTGGTGGCAAGGGGAGGGATGGTGGAAAAAATATACCTCACGTCGCCTTACCCTCGAGGAGAAACGATGGTACCGGTCATGTGTCCAGTTTTGTCGGGGGAATCTCTGTGTTGGAGGCCGGTCCGGACGATCCGGTGGTTGTGTCGGACGGTCCGGCTTGGGTCCGGACGGTCCGGGGTATGGTCCGGACGGTCCGAGGGGTCGGGTTCCGGGCAGATCTGAGAACGAACTCCAAAGGGAAAGGGGAAGAAGAAAAAATTTGAGGAGAAATCGAGGGGGAAGTGGCTAGGAACTAAAACAGGGCTAGATCCACGAGTAAAACATCACATCCATGGACCAAAACCAACCAAATCTCACGAAATCCAACAAGTTGACAAATCTTGGGTGAGGCTATTTTTGTGGGGATTTTCAAATTAGGGAAGAAGAAAACAAAAATTGGCTAGAAAAACGAGGGGATGGGACTCTGAATCGTGGCAACCTTTCTCTTGATACCAGACAAACCTATGGGTTGGCCCGATCTTCACGAATCGGAGGTGGATTTGATGAAGAACACGAAGAACAGAAGGGGAAATCACAAGGGATAATCAGAACAAGGGAGAAAGGGCAACAAGATCCAACACATAGAACACTCAATCCACACACAAGTACCACCCACCTCAAGATCCATACACCAACGGAGGTAATCTTGGTAGTTCCCTCTTCTTCTACTACTAGGATTGGGCCTCTCCTTCTATGACTAGGGAGAGGAAGGTAGGTGGTTAGATTGAGAGGATCTCAAAGGAGATCTAATTCCCTAGAGGGAAGAAGGAGCTAAGCTCTCAAATCTTAGATATCTTCTTAGCTAACCCTAAAACGGAGGTAGGGGACGAGTATTTATAGTCTAGATGTGAAACGAAGGGGTACACGGGCTGCAGCCCACTTTTAGATCTGGCTGCGTTGACCAAGTCGAACGGTCCGAACGGCAGCCCGGACGGTCCGGCCTGGGTCCCGAACGGTCCGAACAATTAAGGCCGAGGTGGTCTTCGGGTTGATAATTCTTCGGACGGTCCGGCCCCTGTCCCGGACGGTCCGGCCTTGACCTGAACGATTCGGCCTGGGTCCCGAACGGTCCGAACAATTGTGGCCGTGGTGTTCTTCGGATTAGTAATTCTTCGGACGGTCTAACGCCTGGCCCGGACGGTCCGGCCTTTGCCCGAACGTCCGGATCCTCCTGGAAAATGTCCTTCTCTTCGGTTCCTCGTGGTTCTTCTCGCGTGACTCGTCCTTGTTCCGTAGCTACCTCTTGGGTGTGTCCCTGGTACCTGATGATGCATAGTGTATCCGCATGAGGTAGCACCCAAGTCTCGTAAGTTAGTTAGTGTGTTTCGATAAGGAGCGAGTTCACCTTAGTCTCGATTACGCATGCATGTTATCTTGTCAAAGGTCCACGAGGGGAGGGTGTACCCATGGTGATGACGGTTAGATGCTTCGCATCATCTCCCCTCTCATATTTATGGGCGGAAGGGCATGAGTGGGATCGGGCAGTGCACTCTATTGCCTCATGTGGCCACCGAATGCGGCGTGTATCGAGCCATTACGGAAGCACAGGGCAGAAAGGATCCCACTTTGAAGCTGAGGCGTGCTGATGGCGGAGAAGTTAATAGGTTTAGTTGGGTTGCCTTCCCTGTTAACCGCGCTAATAAACGATTCTTGATAACCCACAAGTCTAGGGGGTCAATTGTAGCTTTTCGATAAATAAGAGTATCGATCCCACAAGGAACAGAAGGTGTTGATAAGTGACACTGGAAAAGGAAAGGGCTGCAAACACTTAAAGGTCAATATTTAGGGGTTTTTGGTTTAAGCAACAGAAAATTAAAAGACAGGAAAAGTAAACAGGGTAACTGAGGAGTAGAAAGTGGCCCAATCCTTTAAGAAGGATAAGCCTAGGAACTGAACTTATAAAAGCTAAAGCGTTCTCGAGAAAACACGGGAGAGATAGTCAAGTCACTTTCACCATACTCCGCCAAGTAATATGTATCGTGTTGATAAGTGTCGGTGGGTGGATCAATACTAGTACACCTTCTAGACTAAGATAAGTGTACTCTTATTATTACACACCTTGCAAGCATCCACAAATACAAGGTAGTAATTAAGGCATAAGCCTAACCATAGCATTACGATCAAGGATCCATAACTCCCTTGTGCGAAAGTCTGCGAATTGGGGTTCAGGTTTCTGTCACTCCGGCAACCCACCATAAGCATCCTTTGTGCACAATGTACTCCTCTAGTCCCATGAAAGGTGAAGTGTTATGTGTTCGACTCACATAACACCACTAGAGAAATAACAACACAACTTAAGTATCAAACAACACATAATACTTCAACATAGTATGACTACTAACAACTAGACTTCTCCCATGTTCTCAAGAACTAAAGTAACTACTCACAAGACATAAAAGAGATCATGATCAGAGGTGATAGATGGGTGATAAACAATCTGGACACAATGATATTTCTCCAACAAAACTCAATAGTATTCACCACAAAGTAGTAATCAACACCAACATAGTAGAGAGGATAGATAGTACGGATTACAACACAAGTTGCAATTGTGAGATGAGATGGGATGGAGATGGATATGGTGATGATGTTGGGGATGATGTTGATGATGATCTCGATGATGCCCGTGACGATGATGATGATGATGATGATGATGATGATGATGATGGCGACGATCTGCCCTTCCGGGAGGTGATCTCCCCGGCGGAATCTGCCCGCCGGAGATGGCTTTTCTCCTCTATAGGTTTCGACCCCGTGGCCGCAACGAAACACGGAAACGACTCTTGTTTAGGGGTTTCCACCCCAGGGGGTTTATATAGGAGAAATGGGGCACCGAGGGGGGCCACCAGGCACACAGGAGGGTGCCTGGTACGGCTAGGAGGGGGGCCGCGCCAGGCACCCTTCTGGCTGCCTGGTAGGTCCCCTCACGTCCTCCTTCGGTGATCCCCAGTCAATCTTCATAAAACTGCTCCCCGTAAAATTTCATCGCATTTGGAGTTGATCTGATTAAGCAACTTGGTATCCACTTTTTACTGCTGAATTCTGGTTCTGCTACTTCGGCACCGGAAAGTTGTAAACTGTGTGAAATAAGCAAAAACAACATAAGAACAATACTTTAAAGTGGAATATATCAATGAATAGGGTGAAATCACAATATAAAATAGTGATGCTTTTTGGACGTATCACGTGCGCGCGTGGCCCGAGGACTGCGGCAACGTCCCGTCGCGCGTGGGTTATTGGGCCACTGCCCATTAACTATTGCACGAGGCAAAGCCGGAGCGACGTGGGGCGTTCAAGATTTTGGTCAAAAAAACCGTTGGGATGCACTCGGCGATGCCTATGGGCAGCTCGGCACGAGGTAGATGCCTACGGGCAGATCGGTGATACGTCCCAAACGTATCTATAATTTCTGCTTGCTCCATGCATGTTTTGTGTGATATTGCTATGCTTTTGATACACTTTCATATCTTTTTATAAAATATTTTAGAAATAATCTATTCATGGTTGCAAGAGTGCACAAGTTCTTGTTTTTGTACTTTATGTGTAGGAATTAATTGGATAAAGAAAAAATCACAAAAAGAAGCCTTGTAGGAGTTGGACTGTAACTCTCCCGAAATCCGTCCCCACCAGACAGTTTTTAAAGATCGCCTTGGAAATGCTAGAAGAAGTCCTCGAAAATAAAAACTTAAAACGCAAAGTTGTAGGGAATGTTTTTTCGGTGGATCCAGACATAAATTTCGGCCCAATCGGAGTTCGGATGCTCCCTCTGGCCCTGAAATACTGAAGACGTAATCTGGATGACGGGAATCCGAGATTCTATATAAAGAGAGGAAACCTAGGTTAAAGGGCACCACGAAAATTCCTCCCCCTTGGAAGCCATCTTGAGGGGGAGATCAATCTCCACAGCACCACCATCTCCAAGGAAGAAGAAGGGGGTCAAGGGCCGCTGCCCCCAAGGGCCGTGGCCACCGCCGTCTCCTTCATATCCTCCGGGCTGCACCTCTCCATCAACAACTCTCCCTCTCACCATGTCCATGTGTGAGTAGTTCCCCCTCGGGACTAAGGCTTGTATCTTGATCTATGTGATTTCTCTCTCTCCCATGATGTGATCTTTGTTGTGATCATTGGCTATGTTAATCTAGGGTGATCCCATGATGTTTCCCCTTCCTCTATGTATTGGATTGATGTACTCAATTGATCTTATCTAGTATAATCCCCGAGACCAAGGTGACAACGGTCTATTGGACATGGGTTAGAAGAATATTTTCATGAGTGATTTCCTGTTTTGTGTGTTGATTGAAGATTGAGAGTCTCTTGGTGCTTGTCTTTGACTATCCTTGAGATATGTTGTGGTGATTGTGGTACTCTCTATGGTGGCCTGAATCTAATCTTCATCCTTCTCAGCAAAGCTGATCTTAAAACTCCTTAGCGTCAAAACTTATTGAACCCCATAGGATACTCCAGTTCTGGCAGTGGTACTTCAACTGATCCATAAGTTTGATGATGCACTTCTCAAAAGTCACGTCATCAGGGCATAAGAAACTAGGATGGTCATTTACATTAAAACAAGAGAAGTAGTTTAGAAGATGAATAATAGATGAGAGATACTAGTGGAGAGAGTAAGTAATCAAAGAGTGATAAAATATTTTTGATCCTATGGCTTTTCCTATCCATTTTCTAGGGTCACGACCTACAGTCAACATGGGCTCTGATACCATCTGTAACGACCCGATTCACTAAAGAATCCAAGTCTCTGTGCATTCTGTGCTAGTCCCTGGATCAATAGGTAGCACACACAGTACATGATGTAATATCAAGAATAAACCACATTTCATATATATTATATCGAAGATCTAGTATTACAATAAAGCATACCTGCATAGCTCAAGGCTAGCTTACAAATAGAATGCAAAGGAAAACAATAAAAGCTTTGTGGCGTCCATCAACTCCACAAGCATAGTTGAGTATAGACATCTTAACCCTACATCGCATCACTTACTCGTCGTATACAATCCTGCAACACCAAAGGTTACAGCCCGACAACAGGTCGGTACAGATGATTTGTACGGCAAGTCACACGAAAAAGTATATAGCAGACCAACATCTACATGCAAGGTAAGTCAAAGGGAAGGCTCATGGTTTAGATTTGCAGAAAGCCAGTTTTTCCCTCACATACTACAACTAATCAAATTTTAATTTATCTTGCTAGTCCTAAGTATGGGTGAATCGGGCTACACCAATTCCAACCATCCTTTTATTAAAAGTTCCCACTCAAATTCTTATTAAGGTGAAATATCTGTCAAGACCATCCAACAACAATAATGCCCAGTTGCTCAAAGTTGTCTGTAACCGTGGACACGGCTAATCATGATCAGCTTTTACACTCTGCAGAGGTTTGTACACTTTCCCCACTGGACTCAACCCGAAGATTGAGACATAGTCTTTCAGAAGAGGTTTCCTCCACCCTTTGGTAGCCTGTACACCTATCATATCTACATCAGCTAGCTACCAGGGCCAGGTTCCCCACAACTTACTTAGCTAAGCCAGAGCCCATATAGCCAGTGGTTGTTCATGGAAGCTACTAGTCACACTGCCTGTCCGATCTTTTTGAGCCTGGACGGCGCCCACTGCGTTCAGAGGGTAGTCACCATGACGCACCCGGTTCACCACCAAAACAACCATTCGGGAAGCATTTAGCCCTGGTCCCTCCTTAGTAAAGGCACGAGCCCCAGGATGCATTCCCTGCCCGCCCGGAGGTGATTTCTATTTAAGTTTGCTAGTCAAGTCATTAATCCTCACATAGCTCAATGATAACTCAACCAATCCCCGTCTACAAAGCAATAGCAGTATATAACAACCAAGATCCTAGGGCGACAATGAAATACAAGGTCAGAACATATGGCTATCCTACTAGGTTTAAATCATAACTAATATATAATCCTACACATGCATAGAGTGATAATTTGCTACATGCATAATAGAAAATATAGGTTGAGTTATGGTCAAAGTGTAACTTGCCTTTTCCATTCGGTGAAGTTCTTCGCTCTCACGGTCCAGTCAACACTACTCGTCACACTCCGAGAAATCTATCGCAAACGAAAGAACTCGAATAAGCAATCACATCATAAGGCAAGCAAAATATCAACAAACAAAAACAAAGGGTTTTAGCAACAAAACAGAAAGCTTTGAAGTGCATAGGTGTCGATGTGCTCGAAGGTGACACGATGGAAGTGAACTCGAGAGAGTCAACGGATAAAGATTCATCGGTAAGTAGTTGTGACCATGGACATTTATGAATTCAAGGTGAATATCATGCCCACATGAAAAGTGTGTGAACATTACCGATAACATGTCTCAAATGATCCGATATGCAAAAAGAATCACGTGAAACGGAATACTACAACGCAGGTCAAAGAAAGGGCAAAATTGAATTGAATTTGAATTTAAATGGATCAAGAAACATTTGAATTTTTGTGTACACATGATATAGACAGAAAGTACATGGAACGAGTGATCCAACGCAAAAGGAATCACTCGATTTGGATCAATGGTTTAAAAGATACGACCTCCGGAATTTGACTTTCAATTTGAAATAAATTCAAAGTCAAAAGTGTGCAAAGTGTGCAAAAATTTATTCCATGCTAAAGTACATAACAACACAAGCGCGTAGGAAAAAGTTTCACCTCAATCCGACACACGGTGAAGGAGATATTGCGAGTACGGCGCCGGGGTGTTTTCTGCCAACAGGGACATGTTCGCAAATAAAGTTTTCCCGAAAAAGCAATCGGGTCCCTGGGACCAGATCTGGACTCCGGCGAACTCCGGCGAGGTGCATGCTCCGGCGAGGGCGTCGACTCCGGCCAGGACGGGTCACCGGCGGGAGAGGGAGGCGCGGCGCGTCCGTGAGGCGTCCGAGCGGCGACGTGGGCGTGGCTGTGTGGAGGCGCGGGCTCGGCCGGCACCTCCGGTGAGGTGCGCCGGGAGGCGGCGGCGCTGTTGGTGGCGCGGCGAGGTGGCGGCGTCGCGGCGCGGGAGGGCGCGGGCGCGGCGTGCGGTGGCCGGCCGGCGGTGGCGCACCGGGCGGGGTGGGGCGAGGCGGCGGCGCGACTCCGGCCGGGGGTGGCGGCGGAGGTTGACTCTGGCGGCGGCGGGTCCCGAGGTAGAGAAAAAAAAGGGTTTCCAAAAATAAATGCAAAAAGGAAACATTGGAAAATTATTTATAGGCAGAGAAAAGAAAAAGAAAATAAACAGATAGATTCGACTCGGGCTCAATTTCCGCTCGCGGGCGAAAAAAGTCTACTGGGCCGGCTGGGCCACAGTTTTTCTTTTTATTTAAATCCGAAACTTCAAACAATATTACAAAAATAAATACACCTCAGAAAAATATGAAATAAATTCCTAAATTCTTCAAATAATCCCAAGAAAATTATGCAATGAATATATTTTCCAAATAAATAAATAAAATAAATACATTTTTCAATGACCTTATTTAATTATAAAATAATTTTAAAAATCAACAAAAACCTCAAATAATTATTTAAATAATTTCCACTCCATTTTTCTGAAGAAGTCATTTTATCTTCTCTCAAGTTATTATTATTTTTTATTGGAAATTTATTTAAATAACTCCAATAAAAATAAAAATATATTTAAAACATTTCCAATTTTCTTTTATATTGATAGAGTCATATTACCTTCTATCATTTTATTTTTATCCTTTAGTTGGATTTTGTTTTAAACAATAAAATTCAAATAAGATGACAAATGAATATTTGGGAAAGTCATTTTATTCCCTCTCATTTGAATATCGAATAAACTCCAAAAGTTTTAAATCCTAGTCAAACTCAACCATATCAAGCAAACAAACAATATTATATTTAATTTATTAACATTCCAAAATTTAGAAAATTTTGGGATGTTACAATCCACACCCGGACTGATAGGACGGCGGACAAGACCTGGCATCGTGGTAGTTGTCTACCTACTTGCTAGATTCCCAAGACAAAGTAGGCAAACATCCTTCTAGGCCAGCCATCCGGACATGCCGAAGTCGGCCGGCCTCAGCTGGATCCCAGAGGCTTACAGCTGGGTCCCTAATGGGTGTAGATAACACGTCCTCGTTGGTTACCCCAAGTGGAAGGTTATGATGTAGATAGCAGAAAATTTCCCCTAACTTTGGAGGCTATGGTTATGTCTCCCGTAGGACTCCAAGAGAAGAAAGAAGGTGGTCAAACGAGCAACACGCCGTCTGAATAGAAATTATTCACTCGACCTGGACATGTACACAATAGCAAATAACTTTGCTCCCAACGAGTTCATAGAGGTTGTCAATCTCTTCGGCCTTGTCGTTTACAAAGGATCAAAACACATGGGGGTAATAATTATGATTGCAACGGAAAGGAAATAAAAAACAGTAAATAGTTGAGGTGTAAACTATGGTGGAAATATGGACCGGGGTCCAATGATGTTCACTAGTGTTGTTTCTCTCCCAAAAGACGGTAAATAACTATGCTAGGTGAACAAATTACTGCTGGGCAATTGACAGAATTATATACGCACCACAATGATAATTATGCTACAAGAAAGGTAGAGGCTCAATCGTATGGGCAGTACGCCAAGACAAGTAGACCGATTATTCATCAGCATCTACTCACTAATTATCCACCTTGAGATATCTATCCAGAACATCTCGCTGGTTTTAAGTTGCGAGTCTCACAGTAAACTCAAAGCAACAGACAACTGCATTATCAAACTATGCGTAAGGTAAACAATGCTTGCAACTGAAGTTACAAGCACCACTGTTTTCTCCCTGGTGGCAACAACACATCCCCTAGTCTCATGTTTCTGTCACTCAAGCTAGACATCGGGGGCATGAACCCACAATCATGCATAACGCTCCTGATATGGTGAGGATAGTTCTCTCACTCCTCGTTGGATACCCCAAGTGGAAGGTGAGATGTAGCGTAGCAGCAAATTTCCCTCGGTGAAGATACCAAGGTTATCGAACCAGTAGGACTCCAAGAGATACAAGAAGGTGACAAATGCCCCAGAAATTAGCTTTGGGCTAGATAGTTGACGTGGACCTGCACACAACAACAAATAACTTTGCTCCCAACGAGTACAGAGGAGTTGTCAATTCCTCCGGCCTTGCTGTTTACAAAGGATCAACGAAAGAGATAATGATAGTGGCAACTGAAAGTAGATTGATGGTGTAAACAATGATATGAAGTTGGACCAAGGTCACGTGATTTTCACTAGTGATGTCTCTCTCCCAAAAGACGATAAAAGTGCTAGCGAGGTAAACAAATCACAGTTGGGCAATTGACAAGATTATGGCACCGAAATTCTAACTATGCTGCAAAGAAAGGAAGGGCTCAAAAGCATTGGGAAGTACGCCAAGGTAAGTAGACTGAAATCCAACTGCATCTACTACGAATCATCCACCTTGAGATATCTATCCAGAACATCTCGCTGGTATTAAGTTGCGAATCCCACCCAAAGTGTAAATCCAAAGCAACAGACAACTACATTAAAAGAACTTTGCGTAAAGTAAACAATCCTTGCATCCGCGGATACAAGCACCATTGTTTTACCCCTGGTGGCAACAGCACATCCCCTAGTCTCATGTTTCTGTCACTCAAGCTAGACATCAAGGGGCTGAACCCACAATCAAGCATAACGCTCCATCTTGGAGTTCCAATAAATCTCTTGGCCAAAGTAAAATACGGCAACGGAGAACATGCAAGAATTTACTCAAGAACAAAATATAAAAGAGAAGAACCAAATATATTACTCATCACAATCTGAACATAGTCTCATAATCCATCAGATCCCAACAAACTTAGCATAGCAACAGCAGAAAATTACAAAGGTGCCTCGATCATGTGAGGCAGCTCACAAGGACTCGAAAGTGGAAGCACAAATAAGGGAGAGATAGATCACATAGCTACTTGTCACGGACCCATGGTCCAAGGGAAACTAATCACGGTACATATGGGAGGCGTCCATGGCTATGGATGGTCTCCCGGAGTGGGTAGCTTCTCCCGACAGGGTGCCGGAGTAGCTTCTCCAGGCAGCCCCGATCGTGAAACGGCGGCGGCGGCGGCGCAGAGGCGAGATCACGAGGGGGAACCGAGAGGGGCCACGAGGCAGTCAGGAGGGTGCCTGGCGCAGCCCAGGGTGGGGTCGCGCCACCTGCCCTCCTGGCTGCCTGGTGGTGGCCCTCCTTCCCTCCTTTGGTGATTCCGGAAGCTTCCGTTGTGCTGATTTTTTATCTTATTTTCTCGGATTTTTTGAAGCACTTTTAATGGCCGGAAAACCTGAAATACAAAAACAGCAGAAAACAGCAACTGGCAGCTGGGTGCACTGGGTTAATAGATTAGTCCAAATATGCTCAAAAGTGTATGAAAGTTCAAGCAAATCATGGCAAAGTCACACAAAACATGCATGGAGCAAGCAGAAATTATAGATACGTTTTGGACGTATCAACATCCCCAAGCTTAATTCCTGCTCTTCCTCGAGTAGGTAAATGATAACAAGCTTAATTTCTGTGGTGACATGGCACACAAACATATAAGGACTTTTAAGTAAAGCAATCAAAGCATGCAATTCAATTCAAGTCTTAACAAGCAAGAGTATATATTAGCATTGACACAAGTAACAAAAGAACAAAAGGTGCAAGAGCTCTCGTTGTCCGTGACTCAAATGTCTCCAGATGGTGTTTGCGTGCAAGCAAGGGATAGTGAAATATGAGAGCGAAAATAAGGTTGTTGAGAACAACTATCTACTAAAGTTTCACACTTAGTCTCCGTTGGATTCTTATCTTGACTCGTCCCCAGACCACCAGCCAGGTACAAGTCAAACTGATCCACTCCCTTTCGATATTTTGAGCACTCATGCAATGGATGAGCGTGAGCAAGAAAGTTGACACCTAAAAGACGAAACAGAAAGAAGGTGGAAGAGGAAGACAAAAAAGGGTGTGGAAGGCTCACATCAATGAGGACTATCATAGCCGAGAGAAAGCCATATGATAGATATGATGTGAGAAGTAGTTATTGCCATGCAACGGATGCACATGCGAGCTAAAAAGCTCTCCAAGGGAACTAGTGGGGGTGCATCCAACTTGCTTGCTCAAGAAGACCTAGAGCTCATTTGAGGAGGCTCATCATTGGAATATACAAGCCAAGTTCTTTAGTGTGATGGTCCCCACATAGCTATATGCATGATGATGATCTCTATGGAGTACAAGGGATAGAGGATGAAGTACTAGTGTGGATCTCTTAAAAGGAATAGTAGTGTGCCCCCTTCTCTCTTTTTATTTCTTTTTCTCTTTTTTTCTATTTTTTTGTATTTTTTTGGTGGCCTCAATGGCTCTTTCTATTTAACTCTCATTTGTCCTCTTTGGGATCTTTTGATTTTGTCCTCTTTGGGATCTTTTCCTCACTTTAGGGGCAACACTCTATATTTTACAAGAATATATGAGATCTTTCACACTTTACAAAGGTACTCACATAAAGAAGATATAACTATCATGATGCAAATGTATGACATGAGGATCAAGTCATGAGAAGATGGATGTTGCATGGCAATGTATCTCGGAAAGGCTATGGAAATGCCTTGTAGGTAGGTATGGTGGCAGTTTTAAGGAAAGATATAAGGAGGTTTAAGATGACAGATCGTATCGTGCCAAGGGTTTGGATGTACCGGCGAAGGTGGACGCTAACTCTCGGAGTGAGAAGAGAGCAATGCACGACACAGGAGAGGCTAGAAAAAGTATAGGTGGGTGGAAGTGTCAACTTTCGAATACTCACATTAGTCCGAAGAACTCATGCACTTATTATCGGTAACTCTCAATCTAATCAGGAGGTTCACAGAGAGACAAGTACCCCGAGGAGGAGTGTATGGGGTTTTGGTTAATCTTGCGCATCCTCGACTCATGTACGTGAGTGTACTCTAATATTCGAACCCTCCAGAGTTTAGTGATCCATCTAGTAGCTAGAGTTCTAAACAGGGGTTTTTGGTTTTCGAAAAACACACGGATTGCCCAAAATACGACATCTATCACCAATAGGCTCGAGCTCTTGACACCAAAAGTTCAAACATTACTCTAATCAATACCTCAAAACTATTGCAAGTTACTACTACAAAGAGAAAAGCAACTTCAACTACCTACTTCTAGTCAAGACACAAAACTCAGTGCAACAGGAAAACTCTTTAACAAGATAAAACATGCAACCTATAGAATGTTCAACCTAAAACAAAAGAAAAGCTCTAGAAAAACTAAAGCACTACAACTAAACAGAGCAGCAGCTAAGAAAAGAAAAAGAACAACTCACAGCTAAAAGAATAAGCATGAAAATCCTATGAGGAGTTCTAATTCAAGAGGAGCGTGTATCTCTCCCACACAAAAGAGTAAGTAAGCTAGGATCTAACTTGTTACTACAGCAAACAAAGCTAAAGAAAACTAAAAAAACAAAACCTAAGAGCGAGACGCTCCAATAATAGCACATAACGCATGAAGTCATAAAAATATAGTGTAACGAGAGACGAACTGATAATTGTTGATGAAGAAGGGGATGCTCGGGGGCATCCCCAACCTTAGACGCTTGAGTCTCCTTGAATATTTATTGGGGGTGCACATGGGCATCCCCAAGCTTGAGCGTTTGACACTCCAAGATCTTCTTTCATCATCTTCCATCGCACACTTGAAAACTCCCTTCATACATAACACATTGTAGACTGATTAGAGAGGTCAGTACCCTATTAAAATAATTTTTCCTCTACTGAAAATAAAGATAATCTTGAAGATATACTGTTTCACAAGATTTCTAAAAAGTTTTTGCAAAGAAAAAGCAAGCTTAAGGTTTGCAAAAGTAAGGAGAGACAAAACGTGGCAGAATCTGTGAAAAACAGAACAGCAGATAGAAACTAATTTTTTAGGGGTACTTCTGCAACTCAAATCAAAAAAATCAGAACATACGGAAGTTTCGTAATTGTATAGGGCACGCTGTGTAAAAAATGCAGCTCAAAAAGATGAACTGGGATTTTTGTGTGGTTTTTCTAGTCACGAGGACAGAATCTGTTTTCTGGACAGCATGTCACAACTTTTACTTCCCTTGCCGTATGAGGCTATAAAAGGCACAAAGATTGAAAAGTAAAGATACAATGATGTTGCTACAGTAGTAACAATCATCAAGACCACTAAAAACAGAAGAAAAACCTAAATTCGTTGCGGGCTGCCTCCCGAAAGCGCTTCTTTAGAGCCATTAGCTAGGCTTAAAGCAGAAGATCAAGGCTCTCCAAAATCATCGGAAGGTTCACCAAGGATTTCAAAATGGTTTTCAATAAGCTCATCCTTGTTCTTCCGAGGGAAGAGGTACGTACCTTTTGCTTTACCACGCAAACGTATTTGTCCTTTACCTATATCAATGAAGCTTTTCATGGCTCGGAGGAAGTCCCTTCCAAGCACTATATTTCCTTGATTGGCCTTCATGATGGAGAAGTCAATCTCCACACTCCTTTTTAGAAACATGACCTGGACATCTTTTAATCTTCCCTGGATCTCAGAAATACCACCATTAGAATGTTCATGAAACGATAGAAATTTTTCCATGCTTGCAAGGTACAAAGAATCATAAATAAAGCTTGGCATTATATAAACTTTAGATCCAATGTCACAAAAAGCAAGGAAGTTTTGATTAGAGATAACAATCCTAAAAAAAGGCTCCTAGTCATTTTATATTTCCAAAATCTCCTCTCTAGGAGGATTTGGTTTTTCTACTACTTTTAAGTCTAGAGCATCAAGTTTCTTCTCAATAGTAGCAATTCTATCTACAACAGTATCAAGACCATCATAAACAAAATAACTAGATAAACCATGTATAATTTCAAGAGCTCTAGCTTCATCACACTCTAAAAAGTATCCTTCAGCTATAAGATCAAAAGAGTGCTTACACCACTTAAAAAGGCACAATTCTTATAGGTAACCAAGGCATACTTGCCTTATGTGCTTCAGAAATTCTGTCCCATGCCTTCTTCATATTCTCCCCATTCCTTTGGTGGAAATCCAAGACCTCGGATTCCTTCATAGTACCAACTCCTAACATACTTGACCACAGAAGAAAGATAACATGTATTTTTGGTATTTTTGATAAGGGACACAAAAGTAAAAACTGATAGGTAAACTAACAAGACTAAAAAGCAAAGATAAAAGATAGTGTGCAACTCCCCTATCTTGTAGACTGGAGTCCCCGGCAACGGCGCCAGAAATTGGCTTGATACGGTGAGGATAGTTCTCTCACTCCTCGTTGGTTACCCCAAGCGGAAGGTGAGATGTAGCATAGCAGAAAATTTCCCTCGGTGAAGATACCAAGGTTATCGAACCAGTAGGACTCCGAGAGATACAAGAAGGTGACAACTGCCCCAGAAATTAGCTTCGGGCTAGATAGTTGACATGGACCTGCACACAGCAACAAATAAATTTTCTCCCAACGAGTACATAGGAGTTGTCAATTCCTCCGGCCTTGCTGTTTACAAAGGATCAACGCAAGAGATAATGATAGTGGCAACTGAAAGTAGATTGATGGTGTAAACAATGATATGAAGTTGGACCAAGGTCACGTGATTTTCACTAGTGATGTCTCTCTCCCAAAAGACGATAAAAGTGCTAGCAAGGTAAACAAATCACAGTTGGGCAATTGACAGGATTATGAAGGCACCGCAATGCTAACTATGCTGCAAATAAAGGAAGGGCTCAAAAGCAATGGGGAGTACGCAAAGGTGAGTAGACCGAAATCCAACTACATCTACTACGAATCATCCACCTTGAGATATCTATCCAAAACATCTCGCAGGTATTAAGTTGCGAATCCCACCCAAATTGTAAATCCAAAGCAACAGACAACTACATTAAAAGAACTTTGCGTAAAGTGAACAATCCTTGCATCCGCGGATACAAGCACCGTTGTTTTACCCCTGGTGGCAACAGCACATCCCCTAGTCTCATGTTTCTGTCACTCAAGCTAGATATCAAGGGGCTGAACCCACAATCAAGCATAACGCTCCCTCTTAGAGTTGCAATAAATCACTTGGCCAAAGTAAAATACGGCAACGGAGAACATGCAAGAATTTACTCAAGAACAAAATATAAAAGAGAAGAACCAAATATATTACTCATCACAATCTGAACATAGTCTCATAATCCATCAGATCCCAACAAACTCAGCATAGCAACAGCAGAAAATTACAAAGGTGCCTCGATCATGTGAGGCAGCTCACGAGGACTCAAAAGTGGAAGCACAAAGAAGGGAGAGATAGATCACATAGCTATTGGTCAAGGACCCATGGTCCAAGGGAAACTACTCACGGTACATATGGGAGGCGTCCATGGCTATGGATGGTCTCCTGGAGGGGGTGCTTCTCCCGGCAGGGTGCCGGAGAAGCTTCTCCAGGCATCCCCGATCTTGAAACGGCGGCGGAGGCGGTACAGAGGCGAGATCGCGAAAGAGGGATTGATATTAGGGGTTTCCGTCACAGGGGGTAAATATAGGCGAAGGGGGCACGGAGAGGGGCCACGAGGCAGTCAGGAGGGTGCCTGGCGCGGCCTAGGGTGGGGCCGCGCCACCTGCCCTCCTGGCTTCCTGGTTGTGGCCCTCCTTCCCTCCTTTGGTGATTCCGGGAGCTTCCGTTGCGCTGATTTTTTATCTGATTTTCCCGGATTTTTTGGAGCACTTTTAATGGCCGGAAAACCTGAAATACAAAAACAGCAGAAAACAGCAACTGGCAGCTGGGTTAATAGATTAGTCCAAATATGCTCAAAAGTATATGAAAGTTCAAGCAAATCATGGCAAAGTCACACAAAACATGCATGGAGCAAGCAGAAATTATAGATACGTTTTGGACGTATCAGCTCCCTCTTGGAGTTCCAATTTACTACTTGGCCAAAGCAATAAATAGCAACGGAGAACATGCAAGAATACTCAAGAACTAAAACATAAAAGTTAAACCAAATATATTACTCGTCACAATCTAAACATAATCTCATAATCCACCGAATCCCGGAAAACACAACATAGCAACATCAGAACTAATACATAGATGCCTTGATCATGTAGGGCAGCTCACAAGGGCTAAGAATTGAGGCACAAGATTGGAGATAAAACATCACATACCTACTAGTCATGGGCCCATGGTCTAAGATTGGAGATAAAACACCACATCCGGGAAGAGCTCAATGTAGTGGAGAAGCTCCCGTAGATCAATCCTCCCTCCGGCAGGGTGCCGGGATAGGGTCTTCTTGCGATCCCGATCTCGGGATCTCGGTGGCGGAACAGTGCGGAAAATCGCGTAACGGAGGACCTCTCGGGTGTTTTTTGGTCGAGGGGTAAATATAGGCGAAAGGAGGGCACCGAGTGAGCCTGGCCCCACCCGGCGGGTCCCTGGCGCGACCGCCCCCTGGCCCGCGCCAGGTGGCCGCCTAGGAGGGGGGCCACCCCCCTCCGGGTCTCATTCGGTCTTCTGGATGCTTTTGGACTGATGATTTGTTTTATATTTTTTCTGGATTTTTTCGAGCACTTTAAATATTGGGAAATAACTGCAATGGACGGAAAATAGCAGACAGAAACTGGCAATGGGCACTGAGTTAGTAGCTTAGTCCAAATATACATGGAAAAAGGTATGAAAGTGTAGTAAAACATGCAGCAAAGTCACCCATATAAGCATGGAACAAGAAGAAATAATAGATATGTTTGGGACATATCATCATCCCCAAGCTTAATTCCTTCTCGTCCTCGAGCAGGTAAATGATAACAAAGATAATTTCTGCAGTGACAGGCTACCAACACATATATGAACTTTAAAGTAAAGCAAGTAAGGTATGTGTATCAAGCCAAGTCAATAACAAGCAAGAGTATATATCTAGTATTGAAACTAGCAAAGTAAGAACATAAAGGTGCAAGAGCTCTCGCTATCCGTGACTCAAATGTCTCCAAATGGTGTTTGCGTGCAAGAAGTGCGAGATGGGTTTAGAGCATAAAAATACTATATAGTTTAATTGAGAACTCAATCTACTAAAACTTCACACTTGGTCTCTTTTGGAATCTTCTTTTGACTCGTCCCCAGACCACTAGTCAGGCACAAGTCAAACTTATCCTCTCCCTTTCGACTTTGAGCACTCATGCAATGAATGAGCACAAACAAGATATGTTGGCACTTAAGATGGAAAATGGAATAATGAAGGGGAAGTAAGACAGAAAGGTGTGAAAGTCTCACATCAATGAGGACAATCATAGGCGAGAGAAAGCCAAATGATAGATATGATGTGAGGACTAGGGATTCCCATGCAACGGATGCACATGTGAGCTATGTAACGCTCTCCAATGGAACTAGTGGGGGTGCATCCAACTCGCTTGCTCAAGAAGACCTAGAGCTCATTTGAGGAGGCTCGTCATTGTAATATACAAGCCAAGTTCTATAATGTAAGGATCCCCACATAGTTATGCATGAATGATATGAAACTCTCTACGTAGTACAAAAATTACTTTGGAGTACGAGTGTGGATCTTTCAAAAGGAATAGTAGTGTTGCCCCCTTATCTCTTTTTATTTCTTTATTTCTTTCTTTTTTCTATTTATTTGTATTTTTGTGGACTCATTGGCTCTTTCTATTTATCTCTCATTTGTTCTCTTTTGGGATCTTTTATTTTGTACTCTTTGGGTACGTTTCCTCTCTGAAGTGCAACACTCTATATTTTACAAGGATATAAATGATCTCACACTTTATAAGAAGTACTCGACATAAAGAGAACTGAAAAAACTATCATGATGTATGCAAATGTATGCCTCTGCGAGTGCAGCAGGATGTGCTATGATACTAGCGCGTCATGTAGATATTATAAGGGCAAGGCCCAACTATCATGCGGCTCCTCGATCAAGAAAAATCATGTATGACATGAAGATCAAGTCATGAGATGATGGATGTTACATGGCAATGTATCTCGGAAAGGCTATGGAAATTCCTTGATAGGTAGGTATGGTGGCTGTTTTGAGGAAGGATATAATGAGTTTTATGATGACAGAGTGTATCGTGCCAAGGGTTTGGATGCACCGGCGAAGTTTGCACAAACTCTCAAGATGAGAAATGGAAATGCACGAGACCGAAGAGGCTAGAAAAATATGGATGGTGGAAGTGCCAACAATCGGATACTCACATTAGTCAAAGGAACTCATTCACTTATTATCAGTAACTCTCTATCTAATCAGGAGGTTCACAAAGAGACAAGTACCCCGAGGAGGAGTGTATGGGGCTTTTTTTATCCTTGCGCATCCTCTACCCAGGGTATGTGAGGGTACTCTATCTATTACAACCCCTCAAGAGGTTAGCGATCCATCTAGTAGCTAGAGTTCTCAACTAATTTTTTTGTACTTTTCAAAAATAAACACGGATTGCCCAAAATACAACACCTATCACTAATAGGCTAACGCTCTTGACACCAAAAGTCCAAACATTACTCAAATCAACACCTCAAAACTATTGCAAGTTACTACTATACTTAAATAGCAACCTCAATTACCTACACAAGTCCAGACACAAAACTCAGTGCAACAAGCCAACTCTCTAAACAACATAAGCATGAAAACTCAAGAGATTTCCAGAAGAAACAACATACATAAATAACTTTAAAAGATAAGCATGAAAACAAGAGCTAAGCATGATAGTAGCTACAAAAATATAAAGAACACACAATCAAAGATAAGCATGAAACTATGTTGTGTTCTAGGGTGAAGTGGAGTGTGTTTTCTCTCCCAAACAATGAAGGTAGGGTCCAACTTGTTATGAACAACAAGAAAAACTAAAAAAACTAAAAATTAAAGAGCGAGACGCTCCAAGCATAGCACATAACATATGAAGTGGTAAAAATATACCATAGAGAAGAACGAACAGATGATTGTTGATGGAGAAGGGGATGCATGGGGGCATCCCCAAGCTTAGCCGCTTGAGTCTCCTTGAATATTTCTTGGGGTGCATGGGGGCATCCCCAAGCTTGAGCTTTTTGCACTCTCGGATCTTCTTTCATCATCTTCCTTCGCACACTTGAAAACTCCCTTCATACGAAACTCATCATAAGCTGATTAGAGCAATTAGTACCCATAATAAAATAATTTTCCTCTACTGGAAATAAAGATTTTCAGGAAGGCTACTGTTTCTCAAGATTGCCAAAAAGTTTTTGCAAATAAAAAGCAAGCTTAAGTTTTGCAATACGGTGAAAACGCAAAACAGGGCAGAATCTGGGAAAAATAGACCAGCAAGTAGTAAATAATTTTTATGGGCACATCTGCAACTCAAATCAAAAAACTCAGAACATATGGCAGAAAGTCAATTGTATATAGCATACTTTCAAACAAATTCAGATCAAAAATATGATCTGGTGATTTTAGGAAATTTTTGCAATGGAGCAAAAGTTTCTGTTTTCTCGACAGCATGGCACAACTTTTGTTTTTTCTTGCAATCGGAGGCTAAACTTGGCACAAAGCTTGAAAATAAAGATACAATGATGTTGCTACAGTAGTAACAAGTATCAAGACCACTAAAACTGAAAGTAAAAACATTTTGGGTTGCCTCCAAATAAGCGCTTTCTTTTATGCCTTTGAGCTAGGCATGAAGATTACTAAAGATGCTCACAAAAAAGTAAGAATTTAAGCAAAAGAGAGCATCAATAAGAAAATGTGAAACACATTTAAGCCTAACCCACTTCCTATGCCTAGGAACCTTGTAAATAAAAAAATCACGAAAGCACAAAGAAACGAGCATAGAGAAGAAGAACTTGAAAACTTTCATCATAAAGAGAGGAGTTTTAGTAACATGGAAGTTTCTACAACCAATCTTTCCTCTCTCAAAATAATTTTCAGTAGCATCATGAACAACATCAAGAATATAACTCTCACATAAAGCATGTTGTTCATGACCTACAAGCACACATGTATAGTTTTGAACACGGTCTTTAGGAACATAAGATAAATGCAACCTGTCACTATGAGCAAAATTCTCTGGAATATGAGTTGGAGAATTGAAAAGGATAATAGGAAAATCAATTATGGGTGCAATAGAAAAAAATTCATGCTTAACATGAGGAACTATAGCAAGTTCATATCCATAAGCATCATTCATAGTGGCATAATGGCCACGAGTATAGAAGGCATCAACTTCATCAAAAAGGGATATTTCAAAAGAATCCAAAGGATCATAACACTCATCAATATAGCATTCGTCCTCCTCTAGTAAGAATGGAGGGCAATCATATAAAGTAAGGGTCAAAGAGTTAATCTCATTAGAAGGTAGACATGGATGTCCCCATTCTTCCTCCTTTTGTTCATCACTCTCCTCCTCTTTTTCACCCAAGGAGCTTTCAGCTTCAGTAATTTCTTCTTCCATAGAGTCCTGCAAACCATTAGTCTCTTCCTTTTGGGGAGAGATTCTCTCTAGATAATCAGTAATATCATAATTTTCAAGGAAATATCTAAGTGTAGCAGGGCTCTCAGATTTTTAATGGGAATCATCAATATTTTCATGAAAATAAGTAATTTCATCGGCACCCTTAAAAGCAACGAATTCTTCTATTTGTTATGCATCATAAAAACATAATTTCCCTTAGCATAAGAAGCTAAGGTCTCATCATCATTGTACTCACATTGGAAAGCAAGGTGTTTATGCCTCATAAAGCAACAAGATTCATCCCTGCAGAAAGATATATTATATATTGAGCACAAGTTTCTAGCATACTCATATGATTGATGTATTAGTCTCTATAAGTGTATCCCTTTTTGAGACAAGCGGTATTCCTTGTAATATTATTGTTGATCCTCAGTGAATCCTCCCTGCCAATAAGATCTGGTTTCAAATAAGTTAGCCATTGATTGGAAAGTAAGGAACTAGACATACTATTTGGGGGGGGTTGATAAAAGACTCAAAAGAAAGAACTGGAAAGCAAACTAACAAGACTAAAAACCAAAGATATAGATAATGTGCAACTCCCCTATCTTGTAGACTAGGGTCCCCGGCAACAGCGTCAGAAATTGGCTTGATGGGTGTAGATAACACCTCCTCGTTGGTTACCCCAAGTGGAAGGTTGTGATGTAGATAGAAGCAAGTTTCCCCTAACTTTAGAGGCTAGGGTTATGTCTCCAATAGGACTCCAAGAGCATCCAGAAGGTCGTCAAACAAGCAACGCGCCGTCTGAATAGAAATTACTCACTCGACCTGGACATGCACACAAAAGCAAATAACTTTGCTACCAACGAGTTCAGAGAGGTTGCATATATCTCCGACCTTGTCGCTTATAAAGGATCAAAACACAAGGGGCATAATAATGGTGATTGCAACGGAAAGGAAATAAAAGCAGTAAATAGTTGAGGTGTAAACTATGGTGGAAATATTGACCGGGGTCCGATGATGTTCACTAGTGATGTCTCTCTCCCAAAAGATGATAAATAACTCTGTTGGTTGAACAAATTACAGTTGGGCAATTGACACAATTATAAACGCATCGTACTGCTAATTATGCTACAAGAAAGCTAGAGGCTCAATCGTATGGGCAGTATGCTAAGATAAGTAGACCTTTTATTCATCATCATCTACTCACTAATCATCCACCTTGAGATATCTATCAAGAACATCTTGCTGGTAATAAGTTGTGAGTCGCATCCAAAGTGTAAACTCAAAGCAACAGACAACTGCATTAACAAACTATGCATAAGGTAAACAAATCCTTTCAACCGCAGTTACAAGCACCGTTGTTTTCTCCCTTGTAGAAACATCACATCCCCTAGTCTCATGTTTTTCACTCAAGCTAGACATCGGGGGGCATGAACCAACAATCATGCATAATGCTCCATCTTGGAGTTCCAATATACTACTTGTCCAAAGCAATAAATAGCACCGGAGAACATGCAAGAATACTCAAGAACTAAAACATAAAAGGTAAACCAAATATATTACTCATCACAATCTGGACATTATCTCATAATCCATCGGATCCCAGCAAACACAGCATAGAAACAGCAAAACTAATACATAGATGCCTTGATCATGTAGAGAAGCTCACAAGGGCTAATAATTGAGGCACAAGATTGGAGAGAAAATATCACATAGCTACTGGTCATGGACCCATGGTTCAAGGTGGAATACTCACGGCACAATCGGGAAGTGCTCATGGTGGTGGAGAATCTCTTAGAGATCAATCCTCCCTCCGGCAGGGTGCCAGGACGTGGTCTTCTCGCGATCCCGATCTCGGGATTGCAACGGCGGCGGAACAGTAGGGAAAATCACGTAACAGAGGACCTCTCGGGTGTTTTTACGTCGAGGGGTAAATATAAGAGGAAGGAGGGAACTGTAACAACCCAGATTTCACAAAAATTAAAAATTTTGTTTTCGGTGTGATTTGTTTGATTGTCTGATTTGTTTGCGTTGTTTGCATCCCCGATTTATCGATCGCTGATTATTTTTTCCCTCTTATCTCGTACCGGACGGAGACCGACCCTTTCCACCTTGACACTCGATCTTTGCGACATCGGGTTTCATCTGATTACCGTCGCGAAAGCCCGCACAAGACCAAGCCGCAGCCAACGGAACGAAAAAACCCCGTTTAATAAGTAAACGGGATATTTTTATAGCGTGTCGGAAAGTGTTCTCAGAACGGTTCCAACGCGAGGTGAACATCGTCGGCTCGACGCGCTAATCGCGCAGTTCAAAGTTTTACCCGAATCAGAGGTCCTGCGGACCCTCGGCGGTTAGAAACGTAAATACCGCGCGCGTGCGAGAAAAACTGGGGATGTTTTTGCAAACTGCCAGCCACCTGGGCTATATAAAGACCACCACACTCCCACCCCTTTCTAGGGTTTCCCCTAAGCCAAAATTGCAGCCACCCCCCTCACAATAGCCCAATTTTCGCAATTTAGTTCATTTTTGCCCGAAACCCTAGCCACCAGAAAATTTGGCCGTTGATCTGAGGGATCTGTGGCTCAGATCAAGCCAGCAGCTGTCCCACCCGGATTCGGGCCGCACCGGGCCCCCTCCGCTGCCGCGGGCCCGTGAAGCCCGGATCTCGCGCCGCCTCTTATCCCGTGGGCGTCCCAAGCCTGAGCAGCCGGCCGCCGCCCTCGCATCTCCGGCGAGCTGCCGTCGAAGCCCACGCCCCGGTGAGCGCCGCGTCCCCGTGCCTCTTCCCTCTCTCCTCCTCACCCAGCTCTCCTTCTCTCGCGCAGGAATCCGGAAAAATCCGCCGCCGGTGCCATGGTTTTTGACGCCGAGAACTCGAGCTCGACGCGCCGCCACGGGTGCTCCTCTCCGCGTCGCCTTGTGGCCTCCCCGGCGTTCGTATCCGACGAGATCCGGAGCCCCTCCGCCTCCTCTGCGTGTTCCCGTTGCCCAGCGGCGCCTGCTCCCTCGCCGGAGCTTCGTCGGCGTCGTTGCGCCGCCACGATCGCCTGATCAGGATCGGGAGCCCAATCCAGCGAACCCCTGCCCCGTTGACCACCGTGGGCCGGCCTGGACCTGCGAGGCCCAACCCAACACCTCGGCCTTCCTTCCGCCACGGGGGAGCCGGCTCTATGCGTCGCCCACCTGCAACTTGGGCTTGGCCCATGGTAAGGCCATCCCTTTTTTATTTTTTTTGCTCTCTGTTTTTTTTCTTTCCTGTTGCTAAATTCTGCTAAGTCATTTTGTTATTGCTGCTGTATTCCGTTTTGCGTTGTAGTTTGCGAGTAAACCGTAGCCCGGATCGCAATGCGCCCAAAAGGAAAATTGTTTAGAACTGTGTGTACTTCAATTCATCTTTTGTGAGAATTTTGATTTGAGGCCATCTTGATGTTCTTAATCTTTGTTGAAGTGGGCATCAAGCTGTTAATTGCTATTATTTCATGTTAGTGTGCTGCTGCTGTTATTCTATTGCAAGTTTGCATGATGATTGTGACACATCCATGAGGCCTATTGCATTAATTATTTTTGCATACTGTTAAGTTTCATGTCTACTTCCATTATATGTATTGCATTGTCATGTTTACATTCCTGGTCACAGTTATGTTTAGCTCCAAAGTTGATATGCCACTGTTTTACAGCCACCTCTGTTTTGCACTAAGTCTGTAACTTTCCGATGCCATGTTGCATGCTTAATATCTTTTGATCTGTTATGCCTATGACCTTGATTCTTGTTTATACCTGATCACCATCATGTCTAGTTCATGCCCATATATTGCAATGTCATGTTTCTGCACATTTGCATATAGTTTTTCTCCTGTTTATACAGCATGATAATAACAGTTCCTGCCATGTTTTCCTGATTTTCACTAAGTCCTTGACCAGTAATGTTTTATAGCTTTTTGTGTTGCTTATAACTAGTGAACCATGATGCATATTTGCATAATTACTTTTTCCATGCCTTCCCTGTCATGTCTACTTTAGTTGCATATCATTTGTGATCATGTTGTCATTCATTATCCTGTTTATGCATTGCTCTAAAGTGTGCTTCCTGATGTTGGCAGATTGTGTTCCAAACTTGTTTTGCTTGTATCTTTTCAACCGTAACTCCGTTTGGAGTGTTCTTTATATGTAACTTGATTAGTTTTTCGTGTACTTTGTGTTTATGCTATTGTTTGCTGTTGTTAACCAACCAAGAAAATATGGTTTAGGACAGAACAGTACCAAATGTTTTAATCATCGTGGGGCACTTAGTGGATGTCATGTTTAGAATGTTGCCTCACTTAAAATTACTAGCATAGGTACTTTATCTTATGCTTCACCTCTTGTAATGTTTGTGTGCTATGCCATGCTTGAGTGAGATGCCATGTTAACAACCTTTGTTGATCACCTGTAGCTAAACAACTTGAACCACCGTAAACGTGCGGTTTCATCGTGTGTGACGAGTACTCCACTTAACCTGTTAGTAACCGCTCTCGACGGTAGGTGCGATGTCTCGTGTTGCCTTCTTGTTGATGCTTGCTCGTTGATTTCTTTCCAGTGTTTACCGTCTTGTGTGCTTCCGCGGGTACCTTCGGAGATGATGCGAGCTTGCGATCAACTACACCTTCGGAACCCGACTTATCAACAGGCAAGGACTATACATTACTTATGATCCATTCTATTTCAACCAGCGGTTTGCATGCTAGTCTCGGATAGGTTCGATGTTTGATCCTACCACATGTTTACAGCCTCTTTCAAACCAATACAGCCATGTCCCCTCCCAGCAAACCTTGTACTGCTATGTTACTATTGCTCGTTGCTCAGCCCCTGCTTAGTATGCATGCTTAGGATGCTACGATGTTACCCTGTTACTCCTTGGTTTGGGCTATCACATTATTACATTGTTGTGGATGAAATGATTATTATAATGTTGACTATATTCAACGAAGGATGGAAGGTCTAGGCTATCCCGCCCCGACGCTTTGTTCCATTCGAGTCACCTAGAATCCGAGTTTCGGGTATGGGTTTTAAGACTGAGCGTGCCTAACCACGTGTGGGATGCTATGGGGTCCCCTCTTCTTACCTATCTAGCTTCAAACATTTCTACTGGTGGCCCAAGCTGGTTTTACCATTTGAAAAATGTGTGTGTGCGAGTGTCGACCTTGCAGATTATTAAACAACTCGGGCCAGCGGAGACAGAATTCCTTTGTTGGTCCAAACCTGGAAGCTCGAGGGCTATCCAAAGTGATGGTTTAGTTACCCCGACCTCGTCCAGATGGTAGAGGCCGACTCGAGAGCGTGGCCGGCTTTTGAGTTGGATGTCAACTCACCGGGGGCCACCCGGATTTGTGCGTTGTTAGTTAGAGGGACATGTCGTTCCGGATCTCTTGGGACTAAATCATAAAATGGTTGCCTATCATGGGTAGCAACTGAGAGTGATTGGCATGCGTGCGGAGCCTTGTAATGGGCAGTTGGTACACCCCTGCAGGGTTAAATATTTTCGAGAAGCCGTGTCCACGGTTATGGACGACTTGAGACCTACTCCTTGTTCATAGACAACAACAACTAAGATAATCTTAATATAACTTGATCAACGTGTGTGTGTGCCTTAACTGCTTCTTCTTCGTCGGGATGCGAAGAGGAGGACAAGGATATGATAGGTGTTATGCTTGCGTAAGTAGCTGATAGAAGGACTTGTTGGAGGCGGTTCCTCATCGAATGCTTGGCTTCTTATCTTACTCTCTAGATCGTTAGCCACTTCATAAATGCTAGTGCGGCAGCAACCGCACCACTTACCCCATCCTTACCGTAAACTACTAGTTGTCCTAGAATGACGAGTGATGAAGAACTTGCTGGGTCAGATGACCACTATAGTTGGATGCTGAGTACTTCTGTACTCATGATACTACCCCCAAACTCTTTTCAGGGTTCTTGATCGACAATAGGTATGGTGATCGACGTTTCACGTAGAGACTCGACTACGACTAGTTAGATGGATCCCGGCGGAGGGCCTGGACCCGTGTGGTTATGGGGATCGATGTTTTTCTCTTAGCCATTAGTCATTTGATTGTAGTCTGTACTCAGACATGCATCTTCCACTGATGTAATGTATTAAGGCAGTTGTATGCCGATTGTATGAGATGTTGTATATTTGTATCTGTAATGTTGTGATATCATGTTGGAAATCCGGGGCATATGACTTCGTCATATGTCGCGGTGGGACCGATATGTGCTTCATCCCCGGATCTGGATGGAAACATCTAGATCTGGAACAGTACCGCATATCGGGCTTTACAACTTGGTATCGATGTTACCCTGTTACTCCTTGGTTTGGGCAATCACATTATTATATTGTTGTGGATGATATGATTATTACAATGTTGACTATATTCGACGAAGGATGGAAGGTCTAGGCTATCCGGCCCCAACGCTTTGTTCCATTCGAGTCACCTAGGATCCGAGTTCGGGGTATTGGTTTTAAGACTGACCGTGCCTAACCGCGTGTGGGATGCTATGGGTCCCCTCTTCTTACCTATCTAGCTTCAAACATTTCTAGTGGTGGCCCAAGCTGGTTTTACCATTTGCAAAATGTGTGTGTGCGAGTGTCGACCTCGCAGATTTTTAAACAACTCGGGCCACCGGAGACAGAGTTCCTTTGTTGGTCCAAACCTGGAAGCTCGAGGGCTATCCACAGTAATGGTTTAGTTACCCCGACCTCGTCCAGACGATAGAGGCCGACTCGAGAGCGCGGTCGTCTTTTGAGTTGGATGTCGACTCACCGGGGGCCACCCGGATTTGTGCGTTGTTAGTTAGGGGGGCCTGTCGTTCCGGATCTCTTGGGACTAAATCAAAAAATGGTTGCCTATCATGGGTAGCAACTGAGAGTGATTGGCGTGCGTGCGGAGCCTTGTAATGGGAAGTTGGTACACCCCTGTAGGGTTAAATCTTTTCGAGAAGCCGTGTCCACGGTTATGGACGACTTGAGACCTACTCCTTGTTCATAGACAACAACAACTAAGATAATCTTAATATAACTTGATCAACGTGTGTGTGCCTTTACTGCTTCTTCTTTGTCGGGATGCGAAGAGGAGGACAAGGATAGGATAGGTGTTATGCTTGTGTAAGTAGCTGATAGCATGATTTGTTGGAGGCGGTTCCTCATCGAATGCTTGGCTTCTTATCTTACTCTCTAGATTGTTAGCCACTTCATAAATGCTAGTGTGGCAGCAACCTGACCACTTACCCCATCCTTACCGTAAACTACTAGTTGTCCTAGAATGAAGAGTGATGCAGAACTTGTTGGGTCAGATGACCACTACAGTTAGATGCTGAGTACTTTTGTACTCATGATACTACCCCCAAACTCTTTTCAGGGTTCTTGATCGACAACAGGTATGGTGATCGACGTTTCACATGGAGACTCGACTACGACTAGTTAGACGGATACCGGTGGAGGGCCTGGACCCGTGTGGTTAGGGGGATCGATGTTTTTCTCTTTGCCAGTAGGCATTTGATTGTAGTCTGTACTCAGACATGTATCTTCCGCTGATGTAATGTATTAAGGCAGTTGTATGCCAATTGTATGAGATGTTGTATCTTTGTATCAGTAATGTTGTGATATCATGTTGGAAATCCGGGGCATATGACTTCGTCATATGTCGCGGTGGGACCGATATGTGCTTCGTCCCTGGATCTGGATGGAAACATCTAGATCTGGAACAGTACCGCATATCGGGCCTTACAGGCACCAGGGGAGGCATGGCCCCACCAGGCGGGTCCCTGGCGTGGCCTCCCCCTGGCCCGCGCCAGGTGGCTGCCTGGGAGGGGGGCCACCCCCCCTCCGACTCTCCTTCGATCTTTTGGATGCTTCTGGACTATTGATTCTTTTTATATTTTTCGGGATTTTTTTGAGCACTTTAAATATTGGGAAATACATGCAATGCATGGACAACAACAGGCAGAAACTGGCACTGGGCACTGAGTTAGTAGGTTAGTCCAAATATGTGGAAAAAGGTATGAAAGTGTAGCAAAAACATGTAGCAAAGTCACCCACATAAGCATGGAACAAGCAGAAATTATAGATACGTTTGGGACGTATCAGTCCCCTATCCTTGTACAGTTACCGTTGTAGCCCGGGTTCGACCTATAAGAATCCCGAGGCCTCCTCCTGCGAGAGGGACGATCCACATTTACTTCATCCACCCACACATAGAGATGCAGGAGAGAGCAGAGCCACATGCCTTCTCCTCCTTACTCCCACCATTGTAGCTCGAGTTATTGCTCATACAGCTTGGCAGGAGTAGGGGTTTTATCTATCAGGAGAGCCCCGAACCTGGGTACATCGCGGTGTCTCACTGTGCTTGTCCCAACTCTCGTTTCTGGCACCATCGACACCAACATTGGACCTTTCCCCCTCTATTTAGCCATCCCCAGGGCATCTGTCATCACTTTATGGTGACAGTGTGTGTAACAGTAGTAGGGATGTCCTCATCATGAAGCCTATTCCACTAGCAAAACATGAGCAACACCGGATAGCCATAGGTGTTAAAGATCTTATGTAACTAGCATTATTGCATCTAGTGCAACTGGGAGACTGTTGGATATATTCTCTATGGGAAATAATAAAACTTTATATTATTTTTACTCAAGTTCATAATTTAAGGTTTATATTTTTGTGCTATAAGTGCAATGATCCTGACTGGGAGATTCATAAGAAAACTCATTTGCATGTGTGAAAATGTAAACACGAGGAGTTCCTGGTTTAGCATCTAAGACCATCTCGTGTGATATTTATGGTTAAGTTTTCCTGATCATGGTCATTATCATTGTAACAAGGATGTCAATAGCAATGAGAACATATTGTTAGTAGAACAGTAATGTTGAACCGGCCCCAGCTAATGGTATATTTTGAGATCACATCGTAATAGCATTATAATTCATATCATAAAATGTCAACCATATACGTAGTTCCTTAGACCATGAGAGTATCAGGTTACTTCACACGGGAAGATAAAGGTGAGTTCCATGTGCATTGGATAGTGTGGCTAGCGACTAAAATAGCTCGAGATGGGATTTGCTCCTTCATGATGAAGAGATATTTACTTCAGGCCCACTCGGTATAACGGTGATACCAGAATACGTTTGGTCGAGTAAAAGAAACAAACTTTCATAGAGGTTAATAACAGGCTTGTGTTCAAAGTGTTTCTTCACATGGAATGCCAAACTTCTCGCCTAATTTTATCACAAATCGCGAAGCAAAATGAATGGTGCATGAATGACATACATGTCACTTGAAACTTTTTCGTGTATGTCCGGGGGTCAACATGGGTGTCCATGCCTACGTTGTTGATTATTGGCTATTGACAAAAGGTTGTTGTCCTGTGTCTGGAAGACGTTATGAGCCATGTACTCATAATACCGAACCAATTGGGTCACACACTTAACGAGCGGTAGTTTGTTAGAACACACATTGAAGCGCTATGGAGCCGTGTCGTGCTTGCTGTGGCCAAGGCAAACAAGAAGCTGGCGAAGGCAATGAAGCATGAAGACGCCTTGTGTGGGCGTATATACTCTCGGGAATGTGACCTTCATGCGAGGGAGGACACGCTGAGCCCTAGTGAAGCATCAACCATCCAACTGGAAAAGGACATGGCTTCCCGAGAATAGGCAGCCACGCCCCAGGAGAAGGGGGTCGCTGCTAGCAAGGCTGGCCTCCAAGCCCGCGTGGAGAAACTTCGAGAGGGCACTGCCGCCTTGAAAAAAAACACCAACACTAGAAGAACCTGGTGCATGAGGCGTCCGTTTGACATCTCCAGCATACACAGGCGTTGTGCTCTCTCCCAGCGTGTTTACCCGTGTGATGGGTGTACGTAGCACCTCCTCGTTGGTTACCCCAAGTGGAAGGTTATGATGCATATAGTAGCAAATTTCCTTTAGTGAAGATACCAAGGTTTATGTCTACCGTAGGATTCCGCGGACGACAAGAAGGTGGCAAACAACGGCGCCAAAAATTAGCTTGTTGACGGGGATGGTAGTTCTTCCCTGCAACGACACAAAAAATGCCTGGACCTTGTAACAGCCCACGATCACAATAGGAATAATAAACTACTTGATGTAGGACCAACCTCAATTTGAGGTCCAATCCCTAGGGATTTTCCTAATCTTTCAAACCTTGGAGGGGGGAAATGGGCGAACTCAAGATGAACACAAAAGAGAGGAAGGAGAACAAGATCCAAACAAAGGGAACTCAAATCCACACATAACATGATCCATACACCCACACAAGTGGTAGCTAGATTGAACCCTCTCCTTCTATGACTAGGGAGAGGTAAGTAGGATTGAAAGAGGATCTGAAGGAGATCAAATCCCCATGGGGGAATAGGAGTAAGCTCTCTCAAATCTGGGTATATTCTTAGCTAACCCTAGAGACGAGGTGGGGGAGAGGTATATATAGTCTAAGGGTGGATGAAGGGGTACATGGGCAATGGCCCGAGTCGCTACGCGCAGGCAGATCTGGAGCCGTTGAACGATCCAGACGGTCCGGCCTGGGGTCCGGACTTCCGAAAAATTGTGGCCGAGGAGCTGCTTTGGGAAACGCTCTCCGGACGGTCCGTCTCCTGGACTGGACGGTCCGTCTCCTGGACTGGACGGTCCATCCTGGAGACCGGTCGTCCGACTCCAAAGGGAGAGGTGTCCGAATCATGTAGCTTCTACTTCTCTCTTTCTTCTTCTCTTCCAAGATTCCCTCGCGGATGGTGTAGCCTTTCTCTTGTGCCCGACCTCCTCCATGACGCACGTGTAGCTCTCGAACCTGAAAATGCATGGGAGTGGGGGGTAAAGTATTATACCATCCGTGAGAGGACCGAAAGGACACGCGTAAAGGATAGAGTTCACCTTTGAATGCTTGATGTGTGTGTCCTTTGGCGGAAGGTCCATGTCCATGGTGATGTCCGTTGGATGCTCCACATCATCTCTCCCCCCTTGGGGAAGATCATTCTACGGATCCAAATCCACATCACCATGGAAGTAGTAAAGCACCGGTGGTATTGCGGAAGTAGTCGTGCCAATCTTGTCCACCACATGTTTGCGTAAGTAGTTGTCTCCTAGATGTTGATTGAAAATGTGCAAAGGAAACATATACTTGGGCATAACATGAGTGTTAGTGATGTCATACAAGGCACACAATGAGGCATCTTTAATATCATATGGGTGAAAAATATGCAATGTGCCCATGTATAGAATGCTATGAGTGCAACCATTGTGTAACATCAAGTCATAGTGGGAAGGTGTAGTTCTATCAATAGCGTGAGCATGGCAAGTGTTTGTGGGAAGTAAGTATAAGCGCATGCAACATGAAAGGGTGCCCACATGGCCAAGGCATCTGGCATTTGTGCGTAACGGGATGGATGACAAGACATATGCATACCGTAACTCAAAAGGGAAGAGTGAAGAGTGATCCAAGTCATGTATGGCGAACAAAGTAGATGCATCAAAATCATGAGTATGGAAGACATGCAATGTTCGTGTGGACCAAGTTTTGAGGGTGCTACCGTTGTGGAGCATCACATCATAATGGGCTTGTTTGTTATGTGTAAATGCATGAGCATAGAAAATGTGTGTGACAATGGTGAAAATGCATATGCCGTATGGAGATGTCCCAAGATGAGGAGTAGATGGCCCACTTTGGAACATGTCAAGAATGCATGGGATATGCTTGGAATGATGAGGCATGAGTTTTTTATTTTTAGAAATGGAAACCGAGGCCCCGGCCTCTGCATCAGGACGATCCACACAGCCTTTTTTATTAAAACAAAGTTGAATATCCATCTGAAAACAATTTACGGATCACTTAAGGTGGCTACAAAGATCAGACACTCAAAAAGGGCAAGCTTAAACATCTAATCGTCTAGCATTAAGCCATCCATCCCGGCTGTAAATAGCCCGAACGACCGCCATCATACGAGCACAGCCTGTATCCATAAGTCCTCGCTGATCGGCAGAGAGGAGGAAGGACCACATCTGAATAGAGTACATCGCCTTGTTCACAACCTGCAAAAAATGAATATTGTTTTGTTTGTTAAATCCCACATCATTACGACAATTCCAAATCGCCCAAAGGAACGCCGCAACACCCACTCGAATACGGGATTTTTTTTGTCAATGCCATTTAGCCAGCTACCAAACATATTCGCAATGCTAGTTGGTGGATAAATGTTGAACGTAAAGTGAATAAGATGCCAAATATCACGAGTAAAAGGACAGGCGATAAACAAATGCTCCACAGACTCCTTCGAATCACAAAAGGCACATTTAGTACATCCACTCCAATTTCTTTTAACCAAGTTATCCTTAGTAAGAATAACTTTTCTATTGAGGAACCATAGAAAAATCTTAATCTTTAATGGTACCTTCAAATTCCACAAGTATTTCCGCAAAAATCGTGTGGAACCGTGGAGCAAATCTGTATAGAACGATTTAACAGAAAATTGCCCATTATCGGTTAGCTTCCAAGAAAACAAGTCTTCCTCATTGGTCAGTGATACGCTCATCAATCTCTCTACCAATTGCAACCAGAGTTGTCTCCTAAAACCGATAATATTTCTCCGGAATTGAATATTAAGAGGATTATGTGCCAAAACATCAGCCACCAACACATTTTTGTGTAAAACTATGTTATAGATAGATGGATAGGTTTTTGATAACGGTTCATCACCTAGCCAAGTGTCCTCCCAAAACCTCACTTGCTTCCCATTTCCCAACGAGAACGCTTCCCGCGAGAGAAACTCATGCTTTACTTTCATAATACCTTTCCAAAAAGGAGAATCCAAAGGTTTAGCCTGAACCTGAGATAACGTTTTATCCCCTAGGTATTTATAAGAGAGGAGTTCTTTCCAAACTCCATCCTCATGTAGTAATTTAAACAACCATTTGCTTAGCAAACACACATTCTTAATTTCTAAAACCTCGATTCCCAATCTGCCTTGATCCTTCGGGAGGCATACTATATTCCATCTAGTAAGACGATATTTTTTCTTCTTAGCATCGCTTTGCCAATAGAAACGCGAACGGTAGAAATCTAATCTCTTCCTGACGCCAACTGGGATCTTAAACACGGATAAAAGAAACATAGGTAAACTCGATAGGACAAAATTTATTAAAATGAGGCGATCCCCATATGATAATAATTTACCTGCCCAAGAGCTTAGTTTCCTATGAAACCAGTCTTCCACCATTTTCCACTCCTTATTAAGCAGACGCCTATGGTGAATTGGGATCCCAAGGTACTCAAAAGGCAAACTTCCGGCCTCACACCCGAAAATAAAACGATAATCATTTTCGGCATCCTTAGCCTTCCCAAAACAATAAATTTCACTCTTGTGAAAATTTATCTTAAGGCCAGAAAGTTGCTCAAACATCGCAAGAATGAGTTTCATATTTAAGGCCTTATGTAAATCATGTTCCAGGAAGAGAATAGTGTCATCCGCATATTGAAGGATTGATACCCCGCCTTCGACCAGGTGTGGTATCAGTCCTCCCACTTGACCATCCTCTTTAGCTCATTCAATGAGGATAGCCAGCATATCGGCGACAAGGTTAAAGAGAATAGGTGACAAGGGATCTCCCTGTCTTAAACCTTTTAACGTTTGGAAACAATGACCGATGTCATCATTTACCTTAATACCAACACTACCGCCCTGAACAAAGCGAGCTATCCATTCACACCAGACCGGCGAGAAACCTTTCATCCTTAACACTTGTTGAAGAAAAGACCAATTCACTTTGTCGTAAGCCTTCTCAAAATCGATTTTAAAAAGGACCCCATCCATCTTCTTTCTATTAATTTCATGTATTGTTTCATGCAAAATCACAACCCCTTCCAAGATATTCCTTCCCGGCAAGAAAGTTGATTGAGTCGGTCAGATAACTCTACTAGCAATAGAGGTTACCCGATTCGTTCCCACTTTAGTGAACACTTTAAAGCTAACATTTAATAGGCAAATGGGTCTATATTGCTCAATCCTTCTAGCATCTTCTTTTTTGGGCAACAACGTAATGATCCCAAAATTAAGTTTAAATAGTGGTAAGTCGCCATCATGAAGTTGGGCAAACATAGTCATCAAGTCGGGTTTAATAACATCCCAGGACTGCTGGTAAAACTCAGCAGGAAACCCGTCTGGTCCTCGAGCCTTATTAAGTTCCATTTGGGATATTGCATCGAACACCTCCGTTTCCGTAAACAAAGATGTAAGAATGTCATTTTCCTCCGGCGAAACTTGAGGCAAATCATCTATCATGTCCTCCACCAAAGATACATTACTTGGAGCCGGTGCCCCAAATAATTTCTAATAAAATTCAGTTATAAAGACTTTTAAATTCTAGGCACCAACAATGGTACCTTCATCTTGTTCTAATTGAAAAATGTGTTTTTCCTATGTTTACCATTGGCAATTAGATGGAAATATTTCGTATTACTCCCACCTTCTTGAATGTCTTTAACCTTGGCCCTTTGCGCCCATTTGGATTCCTCGTCCCGTTTTAATTTCGCTAAACACTCATTCGCCTCCTTTTTGGCAGCCCGCTCGGCAGCACTCAAAGGAGTTGTTTCAGCTTTGATGTCCAACTGGTCAATTAATAACACAAGCTTATCTCTCAACAATTTATATTGACCACTTAAATTTTTTGCCCATCCACGCAAGAATTGCCGTAAATGTCGGATTTTATTTTGCCAACGTTCCACCGGGCTGTTTCCCTCTCTTATCGACATCCATTCCCGTCGCACTAACTCATAGAAACCATCATGATGCATCCATGATAATTCGAATGAGAAGTGACTCTTATTACCGATATGGGCTTGATCTCCGGAGTCTAACATTAAAGGTGTATGATCCGACCCCGCTCGAGTCAAAGCATGCACCGTCACTAGGGGATACTTCTGTTCCCATTCAATACTAGCAAGAAAACGATCCAGTTTTTCGTAAGTCTGGACCTCTCCCCTATTCGCCCATGTATATTGACGCCCCGATAATTCTAGCTCTTTTAAATCAAGACTCTCGATAGTAGCGTTAAAAATAAATGGCCAACGCGCATTAAAATTTTCGTTATTCTTTTCTTCTTGACGTCTAATAATATTAAAATCACCTCCAATTAACATCGGGAGCGGTTCATTCTCACTAATACGAACTAGCTCAGCTAAGAAAACAGGTTTTTTAGATTCTTGTGCAGCCCCATAAACTACCACAAAAGCCCAAAGGAAACCATCAGCCTTAGTCTTCACACGAAACTTCGCAGAAAAATCCACAGAAACAACGGTTTGTGCCATTAGAGATTCGTTATTGAAACCTATCAACATCCCTCCGGAACACCCATGCGGTGGTAAACAAAACGAGGTATAGTCTTTACCCCCAGCTAGGAACTGTAAGAAATGAGTAGAAAACATTGATCTCCCCGTTTCTAACAAAGCTATGAAATCTAGGTTGTATTGCTTAACAAATTCATTAACAGCAAGATGCTTACCATGATCACCGAAACCGTTACTATTCCAAATTAAACCTCTCATTTTTACTTTTTAAACAATTTCAGTCTAGCACTTCTACGTGGTTTGTATTGACAGCTAACAATATTTTTACGGTTACGTTTAACCGTTTTAGGGATTGCTCGACGATCCCTTTGATCTTCAGCCATGTCAATTTCATTATCAATAAGATCCTCACACAAATTCGTGGCCTTTTTCAAAACCAAGCTTGAACTGTTATCATCTAAAACAACCGACATGTTGTTCTTGAGGTAATTAACGTTTCTAGTACGTTCCTGATCCAGGATACCTGATATAGAAGCTGCAACATGATCTTTATTTTTACCTAATGAGACACCTAACTTATCCGCTCTAGATTTAATCTCAGAATCCAAAAATGATAATAACGATAATTTAGAATGTGAATAATTACCTGCAGTGATGGCCAAATCTTTCTTATGCGCGAGATCTATCGCCCTCCGCTCTTGTGGCAAATTCGCATCCGGCTTAGCCCTAAGACGAGGACTGGAGCGAATACCTCCGCCTGAGATGGCCGAAGTGCAGAAGACGGTACCGCTGCCAACCCCAACCCGCCTGGTTGAGGTGAGTAGTACCCGTCCCCCACTAGAGCAACGTCCGAGACGCCCCACCCCAACCCGCCTGGTTGAGGTTGAGACGCCACAGCCCCGCGTAACGCCTCGTCTAGGCGTCGCGGTGAAAGCTCCGCAACCCCGCCACGTGGCCCATCTGACGGCGAAGAGAGAGTGCATGGCCGGGTCCATCCGTTCGACTGCCCAGACCCACACTCCACCGAAGACACCCCTCATAGAGGTGGTACCATAGCCTCCATACCTGCCGGCGGGAGAGGGACAGCACCATCACCCGCGATATCCTTCCCCACGGAAGGTGACGGTTCCGCGCCTCCATTGCTCCAAGCTGGCGAATGGGAAGCCGCAGCAACCAAGTGGTCCGCACCAGCATCCTTTTCCCCAGCCAGACTCGTTGCTGCAACCGATGGTGACGCCTGAGGGACAAACTTCTGCCCCAAAGCTCTGAGATGTGCACGCGCTTGTAACAAAGATTTAGCGACCATGGGGGAAAGAGTGACACCGGGAGAAAACGTTTTCTTCCCCCCGTTCACCTCATTCTGCGCAAGAGAACCGCTAGCCGCCGTGCCACCATTACTTTCTTTAGTTTTAGATGTAGCATCAGCCCCGTTAGAATTATCCTTTTCCTTTGAACTCCCATTATCCTCCCCATCATCAAGATGGTCATCATGTTTTGGGTCCACATCCATGCCATCATCCTAATCGGAATCGGGGTTCTCCACAGAAAATTTAAGCTCATAAAACCCATCTTTGATAAAAACGGGCCATTTATCTGGAATAAGAGTGTAGTCCATACATCCCACGAGAATCCTCAACACCCCATGTTTCCTCGTATATTTCATGTCCACTCTGAGAGTTTTTCCAAACAAAGACCCAAGGCTCCATAAAAGCAAGAAATCACCTCGATTTGGAGGAGGGATGTCCGAGACCCTAACCCAAATCTCCGGTAACATCCACAAAGGTTTCATTTGAGTAGCCCATGCCTCCACAGTCAAAACACAACTGCTGCTTGGAACCTGACATGCCCCAAAGACAATCATAAGGTCTAACTCAGCTCTCGAGGGGAATGACACTTTGAAGACGTCCTCTCCAACTTGTGTGACATCCCACTTGAATTGCTCCGAAGGGACCAATCTTTGTAACTATGTAATAACCGCGTCAACAGAAAGCGATCCTCCTGTTACCGATAACTTACCAAGTCGAGCTGAGTCAATTTTCAGCCTATATGTCCCAGTTGGTACTGCCTCATAAAACATCAGGCCCCCATCTAGGAACCCATGCGTAATAACCTGTTGTTTATCTTCTGTTAGGAGATGGCAATCCTCCGGAGAGTGACCAGATCCCTCGCAGTACTCACAAATCTCTATAGGGCAGTCAATGCTCAAATGTCCCTGCACCCCACACTGAAAACACTTGGCCTTTTCATTTTTCCTGGCCTTCTTGGAAACCAGATCATCATCGGAACCAGCTAAAGAACCCGGGTGCTTTGAGCTAGAAGCCACCGTTTGCAGCTTCTGTTGCGCAGACTTGCTCTCTGCCAAGGTAGCCGCAGCTGTACGCAGCCCGGCGGCGCGATGTGGTATGAACATGTCATCAAGGTAGACCACATCAAATTTGCAAATAAAATGCCTATACTCAAGGATAAGGAATGTATTGCTATAATAAAGAGCATATGGCCTTTTCAAGTTGAAGAACATGTCACAAACGCATGGTACATGAATAGAGGGAAGTTGAACATGCGAAGAGAACATGAAAAGGGACACACAAGATATGATATAAAGCATACCCCATAGCAATGGGAAGGTCGTGTGTAGGTCAAACCGAAGAGTCGTATGTCATGGTAAATTCAAATTGGAGTTTAATTTAATTTCCAATGCACCTTTTGAATTTTTGAATATTCCATGGGCATGGGAAAATCCCCAAACCACTTTTGCAATGATCAGCAACAATTCTAGGAATTTTCCAAACATTCAAATGATTTTTGGAAAAAGATTTTTATCTGGCCATTTGATTTAATTTCTCAGGGCTTTTCTTTTCCCCATTTTTGATTTCTTTTGAAAATTTTGCATGATGCAAAGAGGCACTCAAACCCTAGCACTTACCCTAGTTGGGGTTCTGACAACTCGCCCCCACTCAAAAGAATCTCGTCCCGAGATTCAGAAGTCGTCGGGAGGATGGTGGGGTACTCGGCACGGAGGCGTTCTTCTCTTTCCCAGGTTGCTTCTTTCTCGGAGTGATGCGACCATTGCACTTTGAGGAACTTGATCTTCTGACGACGAGTGACACGTTCTGCTGAATCAAGAATACGAACAGGGTACTCTCGATAAGAAAGGTCATCTTGGAGATCAAGCGTTTCATGGTCAACTTCGCGGATGGGGTCCTTGAAGCAACGCCTGAGTTGTGACACATGTAATACATCATGTACTCGGGAAAGGTGAGGGGGTAGTTCAAGTTGGTAGGCAACTTCTCCACGTTTAGCTAGAATGCGGAAAGATTCGATGTAACGTGGGGCCAACTTGCCTTTGATACCGAATCTTTGGGTTCCCTTCAGAGGAGTAACCCGAAGGTAAGCCTTCTCATCCAGATTGTAGCTCTCCTTTCTATGATGACGATCATAGTAGCTTTTCTGACGAGACTGGGCGGCTTTCAAACGATCACGAACAATGCGAACTTTCTCTTCTGCTTCCTTGATCATATCCGGTCCAAAGAGTTGTCTTTCACCGGTTTCTGACCAGTTTAGGGGTGTTCGACATCGTCGTCCATATAGGAGTTCAAAAGGAGCCATGTTCAGACTAGATTGAAAACTGTTGTTATAAGCAAATTCGGCGAATGGAAGAGACTTCTCGCAATTCTTTCCGAATGAGATAACACAAGCTCTGAGAATGTCTTCAAGAATTTGGTTAACCCTTTCGACTTGACCGCTAGACTGAGGATGGAAAGCTGTACTAAAGGATAGATGAGTTCCCATAGCATTTTGAAAGCTTCCCCAGAATCTAGAGGTGAAAAGGCTACCACGATCAAAATTGATTACCAAAGGAACACCGTGAAGAGACACAATTCTAGAGATATACAAGTCCGCTAACTGGCTAGCAGTTATAGACTCGCGAACTGGCAGGAAGTGAGCAACTTTGGAAAGCCTATCTATGACAGAGAAGATGGCATCGTTTCCTTTCTGGGTTTTTGGAAAGCCGGTGATGAAGTCCATACCGACTTTGTCCCATTTCCACTCGGGAATAGGCAAAGGTTGAAGTGTACCAGCAGGTCTTTGGTGTTCTGCCTTAATGCGACGACAAACATCACATTCAGCAACAAATCGGGCAATGTCTCTCTTCATCCTGGTCCACCAAACACTTTGGCGTAGATCTCGGTACATTTTTGTGCTACCTGGATGAATTGAGAGGGGTGTGTCATGGGCTTCTTTGAGGATAAGTTGCCTTAGATCCTTATTCTTAGGTACTACCAAAGATTTTCAAAGAATATCGTTCCTTTACTATCTGTGGAGAAACATTTAGCAACTCCGCTAGCAATGTTCTCCTTGATCCGGCGTACACCTCGTGCACGTCTTTGGGAAACTATGATTTGGTCCTCAAGGTTTGGTTTCGCCACCAAGTTGAAAAGAGATCCATGAGGAACAATCTCGAGATTGAGCTTTCGAAATTCCTCATGAAGAAGTGGTTGATACTGTTGTAACATGAGGTTGTTACAATACGACTTACGACTTAGTGCATCAGCCATGACGCTGGCCTTGCCTGGGGTGTAAGAAATTCCTAAGTCATAATCTTTTATGAACTCAATCCAGCGTCTTTCCTGAGATTAAGATCTGGCTGGGTGAAAATATATTTGAGGCTTTGGTGGTCGGAATAGATCTCACAACGATTACCAAGGAGGTAATGTCGCCAAGTCTTCAGGGCATGAACTACGGCAGCGAGTTCAAGATCATGGGTAGGATAGTTCTCTTCATGTGGCCGCAACTGGCGTGAAGCATAAGCTACCACATGTCTATCTTGCATAAGTATGCATCCTAACCCTTGCCGTGAAGCATCACAATAGATCTCGAAATCCCTTTTGGTGTCTGGAGGTGCAAGTACGGGTGCAGAAGTCAATCTTCTTTTTAGCTCTTGAAAGCTTTCCTCGCACTTGGGGGTCCATTGGAATTTCTTATCTTTCTTGAGGAGTTCAGTAAGAGGCTTTGAAACTTTGGAAAAGTTCTCAACGAAGCGGCGGCAATAGCTTGCTAAGCCGAGAAAACTCCTAACTTGCTTAACCGATTCAGGTGGAGTCCAGTCAAGGACGGCCTGAACTCTCTCAGGATTGACTGCAACACCTTTCGCAGAAATCACGTGGCCTAAGTAGGTCACTTTTGGTAGCCAAAATTCACACTTGGAGAACTTGGCATAAAGGTGGTGCTCTCTAAGTTTCATCAATACCAACCTAAGATATTCTGCATGCTCTTCTTCGTTCTTCGAGTAGATGAGAATATCATCAAGATAAACCACAACAAATTTATCTAAGTACTCCATGAAGATCGAATTCATCAAGCGCGAGAATGTGGCGGGGGCATTGGTTAAACCAAAGGACATGACGGTATACTCGTAAAGACCATAACGAGTAGTGAAAGCCGTTTTGGGAATGTCCTCATTTCGGATTTTGATTTGATGATAGCCTAATCTCAAATCCATCTTGGAGAAGACAGAGGATCCTGCAAGTTGATCGTAAAGATCATTGATCCTGGGCAGTGGGTACTTGTTCTTTATCGTCGCTAGATTTAGCGGGCGATAGTCTACACACATCCTTTCTGTTCCATCTTTCTTCGTTACGAACAGAACGGGGCAACCCCATGGCGATGAGCTAGGGCGGATGAAGCCTTTTGCCAACGAAGCATCAAGTTGGGTTTTTAGCTCAGCTAACTCATGTGGGGCCATTCTATATGGACGTCTCGAGATTGGGGCTGTGCCTGGTATAAGATCCACTATGAATTCTACACACCTGTCGGGTGGCATTCCCGGCAGCTCTTCAGGAAAGACATCCGGGAAGTCACGAACCACCGGAACATCTTCAAGGTCGGGAAGGGGAAGCACATTCAAAGTATGCATCTGGATTCTAGAGCGGGGTGATGTGTAGTCAATGGTCTGGCCTGAAGGATGGGTGAGTTTAACTGATTTGGCTTTACAATCAAGGAAAGCATTCTGCCTTGATAACCAATCCATTCCTAGGATAACATCAATGTCCGAAGACTTGAGGGCTATAAGTGAAGCAAGGAATACTAAACCCTCAATTGCAATTTGATTGCCATGGCTTACTCGATTAGTTTGTCATTTGGAACCAGGAGTTTGAATGATCATTGGAGAAAACATTTCTTCAAAAGGAAACTCATGACGAAGTGCATAACTCTCCGACATGAATGAATGAGAAGCTCCTGTATCGAAAAGAACGGAGGCGGGGACATGATTGACTGGGAGTGTGCCAAGAATGACGTCAGAAGCAGCAGTGGTTTCCTCAACTGAGATTTGGTTCACACAACCACTACTTGTGACTGAAAGATTTGCTGGGATGGTCTTGGTGGTGGATTTCTTTGGAGGCTTGGGTCGAGAATGACGTGGTGCCATCAAGACCTGAGGGCATTGACGATAGTAATGGCCTGGAAGACCACACTTAAAGCATACCTGTCTGAATTGCTAGGAGTGGGATTACTTGGTTGCACACCATCATTCCGGGGTGGAATAATGTGTTGGGGTGGATTGCATATATTTGGTGGTGGCCTCTGGAGAAGGTTTTGAGGTATGACACTGGTTGGAATCCAAATTCGGCGTTTCTGAGGGGCTGAACTTGAAGAAGGGGCATGCTCAAGAGCATGCTTGCGGGACTCTTCGAACACTTCATTGCCATGCTCAGCTCTGAAGGATCTGTTGACTAAATCCTCAAAGGTGGCAAATTCGATGAGGTTGAGATCATGACGAAAGATGGGGCTAAGTCCCTTACGGAACCTTTCCTGCTTTCTGGCATCGGTTGTGATCTCATCTTGGGCATACCGAGCAAGACGGTTGAAATCTCTCACATACTCATGAATGGACATCTCTCCTTGATTCAGATTGCAAAACTCTTCCTTCTTGCGTTCCATCAACTCATCCAGAATGTGGTACCCTCGAAAGGCAACACAGAACTCCTGCCAAGTCACTAGGTGACCATCTGGCTGCATAGCAACATAGTTCTCCCACCATTCAGCAGCAGCACCTTCCAGAAAGTATGCCGCGAATATAACTCGGTCATCGGGAGCAACATGTGCAGTATCAAGCATACGCTCGATGGAACGCAGCCAATCATCAGCTTCAAGGGGCTCAGAAGAACATCGAAATACCGGTGGCTTGAGGAGGATGAAATCCTGAATGCTCACAACCACATTACGATGACGTGAGGTATTCTGCTCGATGAGCTCCATAAGGCGTGTTTGGTCACGTTGATTCTTCTCAGCTTCCATCATGATTTCCGCCGCAGAAGGCGATGGTAGAGGTTCATCATCATTTCAATTCCGAACACGGTCTCGATTCCGACGAACAGCACTACGAGTTCCACCTGACATCCTGTGTGATAAAAATCAACAATCAGAATAGGTTGAATGATGGATTCAAGGATAACAAGACATGATCAAGGCGGAAAAGATTATAATGCGAAGGCAATGATCCACAGAAACTTGGAACAAATCCGGCAGCATAACGGCTACACCGGGATGGAAAATGAAACAACCTCGAGGAGATTGAACAGAACTTCCTCAAGGAACTCAAAACACGAAGACTCTGGACGACCACAACAATCCTACGGCTACAAGGAAGCACTCAACGAGATGTTCTAGTAAGACATAGATGAGCCTAGTCCTATCATCCCGTAGAAAAGATAAGGGTGACCCAGAACTCAGATCGATGAGGGTAAGGAGAAAAAGAAGTCTTACGTTGTTCCCTTATACCCAGAGTAACTATATAGCTATAGAATGCTAGACTCGACTTCGACCAAGGGTTAAATAATCCTACAGACAGTCCTGCTCTGATACCAAGTCTGCCGGGACCCGGGGTTAGCGTATGTAATTCCAGTCACGATACAATCACATGGAGAGCCAAGAACCGTACCCACTTGTCTAAGCAGACAAGGCCAAGCACAGAACGTTCTCGGTAAGCATCGAACGTGAGGGGCATCCCATTCAGGCCGGATGATCAACTGGGATGGGTCCTCAATGTCCGCTCACAAGTCTAAATGCTTATGGGTGGTGAATCCCATACTCATAGACAAGTCGCCTCAACCATGTTATCGATTGGATCCTAACTCTTACATAAACTTACTCCAGCCCAATCACTTAGTCGGGGTCTAGGGCGGGCTCGATCATACAACAAAGTGTGCACGTGACAGAGTCACGAGCAATCGCGTCGCGATGCCCCAAGCTGCGCACATCTAAGGGCCACTTGGTGTATAAAAGACCGCCAGCCAGATCACAACTAAGGTCTCAAAAACCCATACTAAGACATGCATGTTATAAACATACACGCGGCACACATGCCTAGTATGAACAGCAGGTATCATCACATAACTCTACAAAGTACTCTTTATTGATATACACATAGAGTATACAAAGATCACATGTCTGTGATCAACATTACATCAATACAACAGAAGCAAATTAGGTCTGAGTACAGACAAGTTTAACAAATGGCTTAGAGAAGCCTTGTAAAACAAACATGCCCTTCCACGAGGGACCAGACTGCTGTCTGGGACTATGCTAACTTAGTCAACGTCGAGCTTCAGGTCGGTGACTCCATCGGGGTCCGGGTTCTCATCTAAAACATAGAATAAGAAAACGTGAGTACAAAGTCGTACTAAGCAAGACTTACATCAGAACTACACTACTCATGCTCAAGTATCAAGGTAAAGGGAGGTGGGGTTTCAACATGCAGAAGTGCCAGCTTTGACTTGGCTAGTCCTGAACTACGAGTACCAGACTTGAGATAAGAAGCGTACACGAGTCCACTACATCTCCAACCAATACACCACTATGGTTACTTCCTCGACTTCCCCACGAGGAAGCACACCATAGCACTCACGCTTATCTTGCGAGTTTTATAAGTAGCCATTCAAGTTGTCTAATAATCAGGTACAGGTTCCAAGTAGTCCATAACCGCAAACGCGGCTATTCGAAATAGTTTTGTTAACCTTGCAAGGGTGTAAGCTACACACACATGACCATCGGTTACCGCCAGGTCTCGCCACCGTTCAAGAGGTGACAGCGAGGATGTTCACCACGACACTTCGCTCACAACCGGTCTATTCCAGGAGTCGACTATCTGAGTTTGCCTCCGCTCGAGAGCCCGGCCGGATCAAAGAAACGGACTCAAACAATGTAAGTGACCGAGACGTCAGCTCTGGAAGATGGTTTTCCTGCCTCACAGGTGCACTCACATATCTATATGATGCAACCATTTCCTTCGTTCTTTTTCTATGCACATGTCAAATGGAAAGCCCGAACTAATGTGACTCCTGGACGTCGACACGGATCAAAGGTACTAGGCCGAGAGGGGTCAGTGAGCCCAATGTGTGGTTGTACTCTTTGTCTTGGATTACCATACAAGAACTCGGTGCTTAAGGCGGTGTTCAACGAGACAACCCACTGTGTACTCCTACACAGCCTCTCATCGTTCACCTTGTATTAGGGTGGATTGACCAACACAGTTTTCACTTTCATCAACACCATGTTCACTACCATCCCGACTCACATCAAAAGCAACCTCACTGTAACACTAAGCATGCAATAAGCTGTAACAGTTGCAGGGGGCCACATGATATCAAACAACTCCTATGTCAGCTAGGATTGTGGTTTGCTTACTACTGTGACAAGATGATAGGTCATGCATCGGATATGGGTTCAACTATGCGGTAGAATCGATACAAGATGATCTCCTAAACATGCATAAGCGAGACTGAGAGGGAATTGGGATTTTATAGACATGATCAATGGGGTTTGCTTGCCTTGCTGACGATACAGGGTCTTAACGGTGGTCTTCTTCTTCGGGGGTGATCACCGTCTCGGCAAAGTTGGTACCGGAAACAATCATCAACAAGGGGGGACAACTTCGGAAGTAAAATGCACAAGCACATGATATTGTTGTCCATGAGGTGAATGGTGCTGGTTTGTGGTACATTTGATTTAAATGAAGTGTATTGCATTTGAAATGCAAATTCAAACTCCATATATGAATTTCAATTTAACCAAAATGCATTTGAAAAAGTTTGATCATTTGAAACCATGTGATCATATGTGTGATATGCTTCTGAAGTACAAGTGAGATGTGGTGTATTGCAATGGTTCAACTTTGAATTGCATTTGAATTAAATTTGAATTAATTCCAATTAAGACAAATAGAAAAAGCTACTGGTCCCATTTTAAAATCAACTCAAACATGGTTGAAAGTTGCATATTTGGATAGAGAATTTTATGCTGGTCATTTTTCATATATTATTTGTCCAAATTGGAGTTCATATAAATTTTCTATGATTTTTCAAAGTTTATATGATTTTCTGTAATTTCTGTAATTTCTCTGGAAAAATCTTTAATTCTTTTAAACCAATTATTGCATCAGCATGATGCAAGCATGACATCAGTGGGGTGGGCTGACATGTGGGTCCACCCTGTCAGTGGCCCACTGCTTGATCTCTGTTTAATTAAAAGAAACAGAGGATTAGGGGGGGGGGGGGGTTGGCCCCACTTGTCATGGACTCAAGGGGGGATTAGGCCAAGGATTAGGGGGCTCTAATGGCAGGCTCGCCGGAGGGTTGCCGGAGCTTCGCCGGAGTGGAGTTTTAGGGCACGGGGGGGTTAGCTGGGGGCACTGGGAGGAAGCCCTCGACGCCGCGCGTCTTCTGCGTCTACTGGGGTTTCACGGGGGGGCTCGAGGCCATGGCTAGGACGAAGAGGGCGGCGGTCGGAGCTGCTGGAAAGGCGAGCTCGGCGTCCAGTACGCGAGAACAAGCAAGGGATGGGGGAAAATGTTCGTGAGCTCACCGTGAACTTGACAGAAGACACGGCGTGGTCGGGGATGGGCTGGCCGGTGAGGAATTCCTCGCCGGAGGTCCGCGGCGGCCGAAGCTTCTCGGAGAAGCTCGCATCGTCTGCGGCCGGCTTGAGCTCGAATCCAAGGTGTCACTCGACGGAGGCTTCAGCTGCGGTTCTTTTGGACATGAAGGTGCTGCATGGAACGGCCGGTGGCCACGAAAACAGACGACGGCGGCGACGGGGTGCGCTCGGGTGCGGCGAGATTCGAGAGATAGAGAGGCCGAGAGGGAGCCCGAGGAGGGGGAAAGGGGTAGGAAGCTCATGGGCGTCGCCGTGGCACGAGGAGCTGGCCTGGGGAGGTCTAGGCTCTACTCGGTGGCGTCCGCGGTGACCAGCGCTCCACGGAGCTGCTTGGAGGCGTGGGGAAGAAGAAGACAAACGAGAAGGCTGCTGGGCTGGGCCGGCCTAGGTGGGTTGGGCTGATTTTCTCCTTTTCCTTTTTTTCTGTGTTTTTTCTTCTGTTTTCCTTTTCTGTTGTTTGTTTTGCCCCAAAATAAAAAATAGCAAAGCATTTTTTAAAATCATGAAAACTTTTATGTGGGCTTATAACATATATAGCTAGCCACTCATAAGTTTTGGTGACTTTTGAAAATCCAACAATTTGAATTTAAATTCAAATTGGAGTTTAATTTAATTTCTAATGCACCTTTTGAATTTTTGAATATTCCATGGGCATGGGAAAATCCCCAAACCACTTTTGCAATGATCAGCAACAATTCTAGGAATTTTCCAAACATTCAAATGATTTTTGGAAAAAGATTTTTATCTGGCCATTTGATTTAATTTCTCAGGGCTTTTCTTTTCCCCATTTTTGATTTCTTTTGAAAATTTTGCATGATGCAAAGGGGCACTCAAACCCTAGCACTTACCCTAGTTGGGGTTCTGACAGCCTCTGCCAGGATAGCAGGATATGCAATGATACTAGCGCGTCATGTAGCAATGATTAGGGCAAGGCCCAACTAGCATGCGGCTCATCGATCAAGCAAGTGGCATGTATGACATGAGGATCAAGTCATGAGAGGGTGGATGTTGCATGGCAATGAATCTCGGAAAGGCTATGGAAATGCCTTGTAGGTAGGTATGGTGGCTGTTTTGAGGAAAGATATAATGAGGCTTATGATGACAGAGCGTATCATGCCAAGGGTTTGGATGCACCGGCGAAGTATGCGCCAACTCTCGAGGTGAGAAAGGGCAATGCACGGTACCGAAGAGGCTAGAAAAAGTATGGGTAGGTGGAAGTGTCAACTTTCGAATACTCACATTAGTCCGAAGAACTCATGCACTTATTATCGGTAACTCTCAATCTAATAGGAGGTTCACAAAGAGACAGGTACCCCGAGGAGGAGTGTATGGGGGTTTGGTTATCCTTGCGCATCCTCGACTCATGGTACGTGAGCGTACTCTAATATTCGAACCCTCCAGAGGTTAGTGATCCATCTAGTAGCTAGAGTTCTCAACAGGGTTTTTGGTTTTCTAAAAACACACGGATTGCCCAAAATACGACATCTATCACTAATCGGCAAGAGCTCTTGACACCAAAAGTTCAAACATTACTCTAGTCAATACCTCAAAACTATTGCAAGTTACTACTTCAAAAAGAAAAGTAACTTTAACTACCTACTTTCTAGTCAAGACACAGAACTCAGTGCAACAGGCAAACTCTCTAACAAGATAAAACATGCAACCTATAGAAAGTTCAACCTGAAAAGAAAAGCTCTAGAAAAACTAAAGCACTACAGCTAAACAGACCAGCAGCTAAGAAAAGAAAAAGAACAACTCACAGCTAAAAGAAATAAGCATGCAAATCCTATGAGGAGTTCTAGTTCAAGTGGAGCGTGTTTCTCTCCAACGCAAAAGAGTAAGTTGGGGTCTAACTTGTTACTACAGCAAAGAAAGCAAAACAAAGCTAAAAAAGTAAAGAGCGAGACGCTCCAAGCAAAGCACATAACGCATGAAGTGATAAAAATATAATGCAACGAAAGACAGACCGATGATTGTTGATGAAGAAGGGGATGCATCGGGGGCATCCCCAAGCTTAGACGCTTGAGTCTCCTTGAATATTTATTGGGGGTGCACTTGGGCATCCCCAAGCTTGAGCGCTTGACACTCCTGGATCTTCTTTCATCAGCTTCCATCGTGCACTTGAAAACTCCCTTCATACATAACTCATTGTAGGCTGATTAGAGAGGTTAGTACCCTAATAAAATAATTTTCCTCTACTGCAAATAAAGATTTCCAGGAAGAGCTACTGATTCTCTTGCCTGCCCAAAAAAGTTTGCAAAGAAAAAGCAAGCTTAAGGATTGCAAAACTGCGAAAAGAAAAACTGGGGCAGAAGCTGAGAAAAACAGAACAGCAGAGAAAGGGGAATTTTTTCGAGGTACTTCTGCAACTCAAATAAAAAAACTTTGAACAGGGGCTAGCAAGCCAATTGTATGGAGCATGCTGTAAAACAAATTCAGATCAAAAAGATGATCTGGTGAATTATCGCGAATTTTCCCGTCAAGAAGACATAATCTGTTTCTGGACAGCAAGCTCCAACTTTTGAACTTTCAAGCGCTCTGAGGCTAAACTTGGCACAAAGCTTGAAAAAGAAAGATACAATGATGTTGCTACAGTAGTAACAATCATCAAGACCACTAAGAACAGAACAAAAACAAAAATAAAAACCTAAATTCGTTGCGGGCTGCCTCCCGAAAGCGCTTCTTTAGAGCCATTAGCTAGGCTTAAAGCAGAAGATCAAGTTTTTTCCAGAGAATAACTGGCCCGTGTGACGGACTCAAAAGGTAACTTAATCTTTTTCCTAGGGAAATGTTCCATCCCTTTCTTGAGAGGGAATTGGAACTTGATAGTTCCCTCTTTCATGTCAATGATAGCACCAACTGTGCGAAGAAAAGGACGTCCCAAAATAATTGGACAAGAGGGCTCATACTCAATGTCCATAATAGTGAAATCAACGGGAACATAATTGTCATTGACAATGATAAGAACATCGTCGATCTTCCCCAAAGGCTTCTTTACGGAAGAATCAACAAGACGAACACCAAAAGAACAGGGATCAAAAGGTTTCAAATCAAGCATATCATACATTCTTTTGGGCATAACAGAGGTACTTGCTCCAACATCACAAAGAGCAAAACAAGAGAAGTTATTCAATTTAATTTTAATCATAGGATCCCAACCATCTTATAGGTTCCTAGGTATGGAGGCTTCTAGTCTAAGCTTCTCCTCCCTAACTTTAATTAGAGCATTGGTGATATGCTCCGTGAAGGCAAGATTTAGTGTGCTAGTGTGGGGGTCTCTAGACATTTTGTGTAGGAAACCAATAACTTCTGGTAAAGTGCAGTTATCAAAGTCTAGTTCACTACTATCTATAAGGGAAGTAGTGATATCATTTAAGCTCACTTGTTTGAAAGCCTCTATGTTCATAGAGGTTTCCTCTTCTATGGTTGAGGGTGTAGCATCACCATTGATAGGTCCAGTGGGACTAGGGGTGTGATGGGTGCTAGTAGTTTGGATCTCCTCAACTACTTGGATAGTGGCTACTGTGTGGTAGGTAGGAAGGCTCTTAATTCTATCTTCTTCCTCCTTCTCTCTATCCCATCTCTCTTTAAGTTTTCCCAGCATCCTAATGTTTTCATTAATTTGGACCTGGATGGCATTCATAGGAGTGACCTGCCTCTCCTCAGGGGGAGAGGTTCTAATCTTCAGTATCTCTACGTCGTGGGCTATATTGTCTACCTTCGAAGAGAGGATATCTAGTTTATCTAATTTTTCTTCCACACTCTTGTTGAAGGCCTTCTGGGTAGTGATAAAGTCTTTGAGCATAGTCTCTAGTTCTGAAGTGGAGTTTCTAGTGGTAGGATAAGTGTTGTTCCCATAGTTGTTGGATGGGAAAGGCCTAGGATTGTTGCTACCAAAGTTACTCCTATAAGCATTATTGTTGAAGTTGTTCCTAGAGACAAAATTGACATCTACTTGCTCCTGAGCAACCAAAGAATTTAAAGGAACATCTTGAGGATCAATAGAGGGTTGCTTGGTAAGTAGAGACATGATAAGGTCAACCTTTTCATTTAAAGAGGAAATCTCCTCAACAGAGTTTACCTTCTTACCAGTTGGAGCTCTCTCGGTGTGCCATTGTGAATAATTTAGCATCATCTCATCTAGTAGTTTTGTAGAAGCACCAAGTGTGGTTGACATAAAGGTACCTCCCACGGCCGAATCCAACAGGTTCCGCGAGGTGAAGTTCAAGCCTACATAAAAAGTCTGGATAACCATCCAGGTCGTCAGTCCATGTGTAGGGCAGTTCTTGACGAGCGTCTTCATACGTTCCCAAGCCTGGGCAACGTGTTCGTTATCCAATTGCCTGAAATTCATAATGTTACTCCGCAATTGAATAATTTTAGCAGGGGGATAATACTTCCCTATAAAAGTATCCTTGCATTTACTCCAAGAATCAATACTATTCTTGGGTAGAGACTGTAGCCACTCCTTGGCTCTCCCTCTCAAGGAGAAAGGGAAAAGCTTCAGCTTGACGATGTCTCCGTCCACCTCCTTGTATTTCTGCATGTCGCAGAGCTCGATAAAGTTGTTTAGGTGCAAAGCAGCATCTTCTCCTGCTCCTGAAAATTGATCTTTCATGACAAGGTTAAGCAGAGCAGGTTTAATCTCATAAGAAGGTGCTGAAGTGGCAGGTGGAGCAATAGGAGTGCAGATAAAGTCACTGTTGTTGTGACTGGTGAAGTCACACAACTTAGTGTTTTCATTGGAACCCATAGTAGCAGCAGGTATTTTTGGTATTTTTTATTAGGGACACAAAAGTAAAAACTGAAAGGTAAACTAACAAGACTAAAAAGCAAAGGTAAAAGATAGCGTGTATCTCCCCTATTTTTGATACAGGAGTCCGACAACGGCGCCAGAAATTGGCGGTTATCAGGACTCGCGTATTTGTACTTCCTTTGAGTCCCCGGCAACGGCGCCAGAAATTAGCTTGATGGCTTCTCGCCCCTCGTTGGTTACCCCAAGTGGAAGGTTGAGATGCAGCGTAGCGGTAATTTCCCTCAGTAAAGATACCAAGGTTTGTCTCCAGTAGGACTCAACGATAAGTACGATAGGTGGCAACGGCGCCAGAAATTATTCTGATGCGTGGAGTTGTCGTGGACCTGCACAAAACAAATAACTTTGCTCCCAACGAGTTCAGAGGAGTTGTCAATTCCTCCGGCCTTGTCGTTTACAAAGGATCAAACGCAAGAGATAAAAAGGTACTAGTAAAAGTAAAAACAGAAAGGTAAATAGTGGGTGTTAACAATGGTATGAAGATGGACCGGAGTCCCGTGATTTTCACTAGTGATGTCTCTCTCCCAAAAGACGATAAAAATGCTAGCGAGGTAAACAAATCACAGTTGGGCAATTGACAGGATTATGAAGGCACCACAATGCTAACTATGCTGCAAAGAAAGGAAGGGCTCAAAAGCAATGGGCAGTACGCCAAGGTAAGTAGACCGAAATCCATCTGCATCTACTACGAATCATCCACCTTGAGATATCTATCCAGAACATCTCGCTGGTATTAAGTTGTGAATCCCACCCAAAGTGTAAACTCAAAGCAACAGACAACTGCATTAAAAGAACTTTGCGTAAAGTAAACAACTCTTGCACCAATAGGCACAATCACCGTTGTTTTATCCCTGGTGGCAGCAGCACATCCCCTAGTCTCATGTTTCTGTCACTCAAGCTAGACATCAGGGGGCTGAACCTACAATCGAGCATAACGCTCTCTCTTGGAGTTGCAAGCAAATAACTTGGCCAAAGCAAATACTGCAACGGAGAACATGCAAGAATTTACTCAAGAACAAAATATAAAAGGGCAAACCAAATATATTACTCATTACAATCTGAACATAGTCTCATAATCCATCAGATCCCAACAAACTCAGCATACCAACAGCAGAAAATTACATAGGTGCCTCGATCATGTGAGGCAGCTCACGAGGTCTCGAAAGTGAAAGCACAAAAGAGGGAGAGGACATCACATAGCTACTGATCACGGACCCATGGTCCAAGGGGGACTACTCACGGCACATACGGGAGGCGTCCATGGCTATGGATGGTCTCCCGAGGGGTGATCTCCTTCCGGCAGGGTGCCGGGGCAGCTTCTCCAGGCTGCCCCGATCTGAAAACGGCGGCAGCGGCGGAACAGAGAGGTTTCCGCGAAAAAGAGTTCTTGTTTAGGGGTTTCTACCCCGAGGGGGTTATATAGGCGAAGGGGGGCGTCGAGGGGCCACCCAGGGCAGCCAGGAGGGTGCCTGGCGCGCTCTAGGGTTGGGGCCGCGCCAGGGACCCTTCTGGCTCCCTGGTGGTGGTCCCGGCTCTCTCCCTTGGTTATTCTGGAAGCTTCCTGCCCGCTGATTTTTAATATAATTTTTGCGGAATTTTTTGGGCACTTTAATCAGCCGGAAAACCTGAAAAACAAAAACAGCAGAAAACCAGAAGCTGGCAACTGGGTGCACTGAGTTAGTAGGTTAGTCCAAATTGGTTTAAAAGTGTAATAAAGTTCAACCAAAACATGGCAAAGTCACAGAAAACATGCATGGAGCAAGCAGAAATTATAGATATGTTTGGGACGTATCAGCGTCTCGGTCGCCTACATTGTCTGGGTCCGTATCGTGAACCGGCCGAACTCTCGAGCGGTAACCAACTCAGATAGTTGACTCCTGGATTAGAGAAGGTAAGGTGAGGTAAGTGCCTTGGTGATTATCCTCGTCCGACATCCGCTTGAAGGATGAAGATTCCTGGGCGGTAACTGATGACACGCGTGTGAAGAAGTACACCCCTGCAGGGTTAACAAAACTATTCGAATATCCGCGTCCGCGGTCATGGACTACTTGGAGACCTATGCTTGATTATTAGACAACTTGAATGGATACTCCAAAACTCGCAAGATAAGTGTGAGTGCTATGGTGTGCTTCCTCGTGGGGAAGTAGAGGAAGTATCCATAGTGGTGTATTGGTTGGATACTTGGTAGTGAACTCATGTACGCTTCTTACCTCAAGTATGGTACTCGTAATACAGGACACGCCAAGTCAAAGCTGGCACTTCTGCATATTGAAACCCCACCTCCCTTTACCTTGAAACTTGAGCATGATTAGTATAGTTCTGATGTAAGTCTTGCTGAGTAAGACTTTGTACTCACGTTTGCTTATTCTATGTTTTAGATGAGAACCCAGACCCCGATGGAGACACCTTCCTGAAGCTCGACATTGACTAAGCTAGTATAGTTCCAGACAACAGTCTGGTCCCTCGTGGAAGGGCATGTATGTTGAACAAGGCTTCTCTAAGCCATTTGTTAATCTTGTCTGTACTTAGACCTAATTTGCTTTCGTTGTTTGATGTAATGATGGATCATAGTCATATGATCTTTGTGTACTCTATGTGTAAGTCAATAAAGATATACTTTGTAGAGTTCGTGCAATGTGTACCTGCTGTTTACACTGGACATGTATGTTGCGTGTATGATTATAACATGCATGTCTTAGTATGGGTTTTCGATAACTTAGTTGTGTTCTTGCCAGCGGTCTTTTATACACCAAGTGGCCCTTAGATGTGCACATCTTGGGGCATCGCGATGCGATTGCTCGTGACTCTGTCACGTGGCACACTTTGTGGTATGATTGAGCCTGCCCGAGATCCCGACTAGGTGATCGAGCTAGAGTCTGTTTATTAAAGTGTTATGATTCAATCGATAATATGGTTGAGGCGACTTGTCTATGAATATGGGATTTCACCGCCCATAATCATTTAGACTTGTGAGCAGGTGATGAGGACCCATCTCAGTTGATCATCCGGCCTGGATGGGATGCCCCTCACGTACGATGCTTTCCGAGAGTGTTCTGTGCTTGGCCTTGTCTGCTGAGACAAGTGGGTACGACTCTCGGCTCTCCATATGATTGAGTTGTGACTGGAATTACATACGCATATTCCGGATCCCGACAGACTTGGTATCAGAGCAGGACTGTCTGTAGGATTATCAAGCCTTGGTTGAAGTCGAGTCTAGCATTCTGTAGTTATATAGTTACTCTGGGTATAAGGGAACAACATAAGGCTTCTTTTTCTCCTTACCCTCATCGATCTGAGTTCTGAGTCACCCTTATCTTTTCTACGGGAAGATAGGACTAGGCTCATCTATGTCTTACTAGAACATCTCGTTGTTTGCTTCCTTGTAGGCGTAGGAAAGTTTTGTTCGGTTGTCTTGAGTCGTTGTTCTTCCTATTTTGAGACTTCTTATGTAAGTGTTGTTGAAATGTTGTGAGGATTTTCATTTCTCTTGCAATTACAGCCATTATGTTGTCCGAGTCATCCCAGGTTTCTTCATAATCTGATGCATTTGCAAAATCCTTCTCTCCATTTTTGTTGTCCTTTTAGAAGAACTTCTAGGTGGCATGCCCGACAGTTCCATAGACTTTGTTGTAGGTTTTATTCTAGAACCCTATATTGATGCATTTGCAGTTCTTCCTCTCATTTAGATGTCTTCTAGCCAGGATAACCACACTAACCATCGTGTTGGGGTACTTTTCTACTCCGACATATCTGTTGTAGCCCCTAGTAAACCTTGGTCATTGTAAGGCCCAATATGCGGTACTGTTCCAGATCTAGATGTTTCCATCCAGATCCGGGGACGAAGCACATATCGGTCCCACCGCGACATATGACGAAGTCATATGCCCCGGATTTCCAACATGATATCACAACATTACAGATACAAGGATACAACATCTCATACAATCGGCATACAACTGCCTTAAATACAATACAACAGCGGAAGATACATGTCTGAGTACAGACTACAAGAAAATGCCTAGTGGCAAAGAGAAAAACATCAATCCCATAACCACACGGGTCCAGGCCCTCCGCCGGGATCCGCCTAACTAGTCGTCGTCGAGTCTCCACGTGAAACGTCGGTCACCATACCTGTTGTCGATCAAGAAGCCTGAAAAGAGTTTGGTGGTAGTATCATGAGTACAGAGGTACTCTGCATCCAACTGTAGTGGTCATCTGACCCAGCAAGGACTTCATCACTCGTCATTCTAGGACAACTAGTAGTTTACGGTAAGGATGGGGTAAGTGGTGAGGTTGCTGCCGCACTAGCATTTATGAAGTGGCTAACGATCTAGAGAGTAAGGTAAGATGCCAAGCATTCGATGAGGAATCGCCTCCAGCAAGTCTTGCTATCAACTACTACGCAAACATAACACCTATCCTATCCTTGTCCTCCTCTTCGCATCCCGACGAAGAAGAAGCAATCAAGGCACACACACACGTTGATCAAGTTATATTAAGATTATCTCAGTTGTTGTTGTCTATGAACAAGGAGTAGGTCTCAAGTCGTCCATAACCATGGACACGGCTTCTCGAAAAGATTTAACCCTGCAGGGGTGTACCAACTGCCCATTACAAGGCTCCGCACGCACTCCCATCTCTCTCAGTTGCTACCCATCATAGGCAACCATTTTATGATTTAGTTCCAAGAGATCCGAAACGACAGGTCCCTCTAACTAACAACGAACAAATCCGGGTGGCCCCCGGTGAGTCGACATCCATCTCAGGAGCCGGACGCTCTCTCGATCTGGTCTCTACCGTCTGTCGCAGGTTTGGATAGCTGGTTAATCACACATGGGAAACCGGGTCCTCAGTCGGACAAGGTGGGCCAGCAAGGGAACTATGTCCTCACTGGTCCAGGTTGGTTTAAAAACTACTTGCAGCTGACCAGCACACACACGGTTTCAAATGGTAAATCAGCTTGGGCCACCACTAGAAATGTTTGAATCTAGGTACGTAAGAAAAGGGGACCCCATAAAATCCCACACGCGGTTAGGCACGCTCAGTCTTAAAACCAATACGCGGAACTCGGATCCTAGGTGACTCGAATGGAACAAAGCGTCGGGGCGGGATAGCCTAGACCTTCCATCCTTCGTCGAATATAGTCAACATCATAATAATCATATCATGAACAACAATATAATAATGTGATATCCCAAACCAAGGGGTAACAGGGTAACATCGTAGCATCCTAAGCATGCATACTAAGCAGGGGCTGAGCAACGAGCAATAGTAACATAGCAGTACAAGGTTTGCTGGGAAGGGACATGGTTGTATCGGTTTGAAAGAAGCTATAAACATGTGGTAGGATCAAACATCGAACCTAACCTAGACTAGCATGCAAACCGCTGGTTGAAATAGAATGGATCATAAGTAATGTATAGTCCTTGCCTGTTGATAAGTCGGGTTCCGAAAGGTGTAGTTGATCGCAAGCTCGCATCGTCTTCGAAGGTACCCGCGGAAGCACACAAGACGATAAACACTGGAAAGCAATCAACGAGCAAGCATTTATTACTACGAGGCAAACACGAGCAAGCATCAACAAGAAGACAACACGAGACATCGCACCTACCGTCGAGAGCGGTTACTAACAGGTTAAGTGGAGTACTCGTCACACACGACAAATACCACACGTTTACGGTGGTTCAAGTTGCTTAGCTACAGGTGATCAACCAACGGTTATTAACATGGCATCTCACTCAAGCATGGCATATCACATAAACATGGCAAGAGGTGAAGCACAAAGTAAACTATCTATGCTAGTCAATTTAAGTGAGGCACAACCTAAACATGGCATAACACTAAGTGTCGCACGATGATTAAAAGATTTGGTACTGTTCTATCCTAAACCATATTTTAGGTTGGTTAACAACAGCAAACAATAGAATAAACACAAAGTACACAAAAAACTAATCAAGTTACATATAAAGCACACTCCAAACGGAGTTACGGTTAACAAGATATAAGCAAAACAAGTTACGGGCACAATCTGCCAACATCAGGAAGCACACTTTAGAGCAATGCATAAACAGGATAATCAATGCAAACATGCTCACATATGATATGGAAATAAAGTAGACATGACAGGGAAGGCATGGCAAAAATAATCATGCAAATAGGCATCATGATCAAAAGATATTAAGCATGCAACATGGCATCGCAAAGTAACAGACTTAGAGAAAAAAACAGAGGTGGTTGTCAAAAACAGCAGCATAGCAACTTTGGAGCTCAATAACTATATGACCAACAAGCGTATCATGGAAATGCAATACATATAATGGAAGTAGACATGATGCTTAACAATATGCAATTGGAATCACTCAATTCCGATAAACGGTCGCGACACACTCGTCGACCGAAGTTGCAACAAAATATAAACAGCAGCACACTAACAGCAGGGTAGCTACTTTGGAGCAAGATACAATCATGATGCAGCAAGCAATTATGGCATGTGATTGCATGAGACTGAAGTAGAAACAATGCTTAACAGGATGCAAAAGGAATCAATCAATTCCGATGAACGGTTTCAAAGCAATCGTCACCCGAAGTTGCAATAAAATAACAGTTACAGCAACTTAGCAGCAGTTAACGACAGGTAGCCCTGTTTGAACAGCAATTACACAATCAATATGACCTCAAATGCAAATTCTCACAAAATATGAATTAAAGTACACGCAATTCTAAGCAACTTTCATTTTGGGCGCATCGCGATCCGAGCTACGGATTAATCGCTATCATCGTTGCAAAATTGAAACAGCAGCAGTAATTCAACACTTAACAGAAAAAATAAAAGAAAAACGCTTAAGGAAAAAAAAGGAGGACGGCCGGGCTGGCTCACCATGGGCCGAGCCCATCTCGTGGCAGAGGCGGTGGAGGCTGGCGGGCTCTGTGGCCGGCTGGGCCGCGGGCCCACGTGGCGCGGTGGCTGGCCTGGCTCAGGCTGTCCCGATCCAATCGGGCACTGACGGCGCCGGCGGCGGGCAGCGCGCCTCCGGCCAGGTGGCGGCGCGATGGAGTCCAGGGAGGGGCGCGGAAGAACGGGGATGAGAGGATCCATCCGGGGCGAGCTCGTGGCGGCCTCGGGTCACCGGATCCAGTGGACGGGAGGTAAGGCGCGGCGGCGGCGAGCTCGGCTCCCCGGCCATGGCGGCGCTCCTGCAGAGAGAGAGAGAGAGAGAGAGAGGGAAGGAGGTCAGGGGTGAAGAGTGTAGAGGGAAGGAGGGCGCGCACGGCTGACCTGGGGGCGCGGCGGCGCACGGTTCCGGCTGTCGGCGATCAACGGCGCGGCGACGCTCGGGCACGGGCAGGAGCTCCACTAGCGGCGCCTGGATGGGCTGGGGCGGGCCGCGGCGGCAGTTCCAGGGCCCTGCGGGGCCCGGATCGGTGGGAGGCTCGCCAAAGGTGGAAGGAGACCGTGGGGGCGACGTGGAGGCACCGGAGCCGTTGATCTCCGGATCCGACGGTTCTGGATGCCCTGGGTCTAGGGTTTCGGGGGCAGAGGGGAAAATGGGCAGATCTGAGCAAACTCAGGGGGTGGCTGCAATTTTGTGGGTAGGGAAACCCTAGAAATGGGTGTGACATCCTGACTTAATAGGAATGATAGACTACTCATATCAACAAGGTGCACCTTCTTTTCCGGAAGCACATCTTCAAAGAACTCCAAAGTTAAGCGTGCTTGGCTTGGAGCAATTTGAGGATGGGTGACCGACTGGGAAGTAGCTCCCAGGTGCGCACGAGTGAGGACAAAGTGCGCAGGAAAGACTAGTGTTGGTCTGTGGGGACAGTCTAGATCCCGCCAGGCGTACGCCGGGAACCGGTGGCTGTGGCTGGGACGTTACAATGGGTGGGAGTGTGGTGGTATTAATATAGCCCAGGTGGCTGGCAGTTTGCAAAAACATCCCCGGTTTTTCGCTCACGCGCGCGGTGCTCACGTTTCTGACCGCCGGGGGTCCACAGTACCTCCGATTCGGGTAAAACTTCGAACTACGCGACCAGCGCGTCGAGCCGGAGGCGTTCACCTCGCGCTGGAACCGTTCCGAGAACACTTTCCGGCGCGCTATAAAAATAACTCGTTTAATTATTAAACGGGGTTTTTCCTTCCGTTGGCTGCGGCTGGTCTCGTGCGGTTTTCACGACGGTGATCGGGTGAAACCCGGTGTCGCAAAGGTCGAGTGTCAGGGTGGCAAGGGTCGGTCTCCGTCCAGTACGAGATAAGAGGGGGAAAATAATCGTCGATCGATAAATCGGGGATGCAAACACCGCAAACAAGTCAGACAATCAAACAATTCACACCGAAAACAAATTTTTTAATTTTTGCGAAATCTGGGCTGTTAGAGTCATCCTATAGGAAGCTATCCAGATATCCAACCCCTTAAACTATGCCACCCGACAGATGTGTAGAATTCATAGTGCATCTTATACCAGGCACAACCCCAATTTCCAGAGGCCCATATAGAGTGGCCCCACATGAGTTAGCTGAGCTAAAAATCCAACTTGAAGCTTTGTTAGCAAAAGGCTTCATCCGCCCTAGCTCATCGCCATGGGGTTGCCCTGTTTTGTTCGTAACGAAGAAAGATGGAACAGAAAGGATGTGCGTAGACTATCGCCCGCTAAATCTAGCGACGATAAAGAACAAGTACCCACTGCCCAGGATCAATGATCTTTATGATCAACTTATTGGATCCTCTGTCTTCTCCAAGATGGATTTGAGATTAGGCTATCATCAAATCAAAATCAGAAACGAGACATTCCCAAAACGGCTTTCACTACTCGTTATGGTCTTTATGAGTACACCGTTATGTCCTTCGGTTTAACCAATGCCCCCGACACATTCTCGCGCTTGATGAATTCGATCTTCATGGAGTACCAAGATAAAAAAAAATTTGTCTTGATGACATTCTCATCTACTCGAAGAACGAAGAAGAGCACGCAGAACATCTTAGGTTGGTATTGATGAAACTTCGAGAGCATCGCCTTTATGCCAAGTTCTCCAAGTGTGAATTTTGGCTACCAGAAGTGACCTACTTAGGCCACGTGATTTCTGCAAAAGGCATTGATGTCAATCCCAAGAGAATTCAGGTCGTCCTTGACTGGACTCCACCTGAATCGGTTAAGCAAGTTAGAAGTTTTCTTGGCTTAGCAAGCTATTGCCGCCGCTTCGTCGAGAACTTTTCTAAAGTTTCAAAGCCTCTAACTGAACTCCTCAAGAAAGATAAGAAATTCCAATGGACTTCCAAGTGCTTGGAAAGCTTTCAAGAGCTGAAAAGAAGATTGACATCTGCCCCCGTACTTGCGCCTCCAGACACCAAAAGGGATTTCGAGATCTATTGTGACGCTTCACGGCAAGGGTTAGGATGCATCCTTATGCAAGATAGACATGTGGTAGCTTATGCTTCATGCCAGTTGCGGCCACAGGAAGAGAACTATCCTACCCATGATCTTGAACTCGCTACCGTAGTTCATGCCCTGAAGACTTGGTGACATTACCTCCTTGGTAATCGTTGTGAGATCTATTTTGACCACCAAAGCCTCAAATACATATTCACCCAGCTAGATCTTAATCTCAGGCAAAGACGCTGGATAGAGTTGATAAAAGATTATGACTTAGGAATTTCTTACACCCCAGGCAAAGCCAATGTCATGGCTGATGCACTAAGTCGTAAGTTGTATTGTAACAACCTCCTGTTACAACAGTATCAACCACTTATTCATGAGGAATTTCGAAAGCTCAATCTCGATATTGTTCCTCGTGGGTCTCTTTTCAACATGGTGGAGAAACCAACCCTTGAGGATCAAATCATAGTTGCCAAAGGCGTGCACGAGGTGCTCGCCGGATCAAAGAGAACATCGCTAGCGGAGCTGCTAAATGTCTCTCCACAGATAGTAAAGGAATGGTATTCTTTGAAAATCGTTTGGTAGTACCTAAGAATAGGGATCTAAGGCAACTCATCCTTAAAGAATCTCATGACACTCCCCTCTCAATTCATCCCGGTAGAACAAAAATGTACCGAGATCTACGCCGGAGATTTTGGTGGACTAGGATGAAGAGAGACATTGCACTATATGTTGCCAAATGTGATGTTTGTCGTCGCATTGAGGCCGAACACCAAAGACCTGTTGGTACTCTTCAACCTTTTCCTATTCCCGAGTGGAAATGGGACAAAGTCAGTATGGATTTCATCACTGGCTTTCCAAAAACCCAAAAAGGAAATGATGCCATCTTCGTTGTCGTTGATAGGCTTTCCAAAGTTGCACACTTCCTTCCAGTTCGCGAGTCTATAACTGCTAGTCAATTAGCGGACTTGTATGTCTCTAGAATTATTTCTCTTCATGGTGTTCCTGTGGAAATCAATTCTGATCGTGGTAGCCTTTTCACCTCTAGATTCTGGGAAAGTTTCCAAAATGCTATGGGAACTCATCTCTCCTTTTAGTACAGCTTTCCATCCCCAATCTAGCGGTCAAGTTGAAAGGGTTAACCAAATTCTTGAAGACATGCTCAGAGCTTGTGTTATCTCTTTTGGAAAGAATTGGGAGAAATCTCTTCCATTTGCCAAATTTGCTTATAACAATAGTTTCCAATCTAGTCTGAACATGGCTCCTTTTGAACTCCTCTATGGACGACGATGTCGAACACCCTTAAACTGGTCAGAAATAGGTGAAAGAAAATTCTTTGGACCGGATATGATCATGGAAGTAGAAGAGCAAGTTCGCATTGTTCGTGATCAATTGAAAGCAGCCCAGTCTCGTCAAAAAAGCTACTATGATCGTCATCATAGGAAAGAAAGCTACAATCTGGACGAGAAGGCTTACCTTCGGGTTACTCCTCTGAAGGGTACCCAACGATTCGGTATCAAAGGCAAGTTGGCCCCACGTAACATCGGACCTTTATGTATTCTTGCTAAACGTGGAGGAGTTGCTTACCAACTTGAACTACCCCTACACCTTTCCCCGAGTACATGATGTATTCCAGGTGTCACAACTCAGGCATTGCTTCAAGGACCCCATCCACGAAGTCGACCATGAAACGCTTGATCTCCAAGATGACCTTTCTTAGCGAGAGTACCCCGTTCGTATTCTTGATTCCGCAGAGCGTGTCACTCGTCGTCAGAAGATCAAGTTTCTCAAAGTGCAATGGTCACATCACTCCGAGAAAGAAGCAACATGGGAAAGAGAAAACCGCCTTCGTGCCGAGTACCCCTCCTTCCTCCCGACGACTTCTGAATTTTCGGACGAGATTCTTTTGAGTGGGGGCGAGTTGTCACAACCCCAACTTGGGTAAGTGCTAGGGTTTGTTTGTGCCCTTTGCATCATGCAAATTTCAAATGAAATTCAAAAATGGGGAAGGCAGAAGCCCTAGTTAAATTAATTCAAAAGGCCAGATAAAAATTTCCTCTAAAATTCCTTTTGAATATTCGTAAAACTTCTAAAAATGTGCATGACCAAGTTCCATGTGTTGTGGGACCCACTTCATGCCCATGGAATTTTACAAAAATCCAAATAGGGATTTGGAAATTAAATAAAACCCTAATAGCTTTGAAATTCAAATTAATTGAATTTCAAAAATGCCCAAAAGTTATAAGTGGCTAGCTATATGCCTAGTAAGGCCACATAAAATATTTGGGCATTTACAAAAATGCTTTGCTATTTATTTCAAAGCAAAACAAAGAACAGAAAAAGAAAAACAGAAGAAAGTTGAGAAGAAAAAGAAAAGAAAATCCCAGCCCAACCCTACAGGCCCCTGGCCCAACTAGTTCCCCCCGGCCCAAGCCCACCTGGGGGCTTATCGTCTTCCCCGCGCGTGGCAAGCAGCTCGGTGGCTGCCATGCCGACGCCGGCGAGGGCCACGTCCCTCCTAGAGCCTCCCCTGTCCTCTACGCACGCCACGAGGACCCCCAGATCACCCCGCACTTTTCCCCTCTCTCTCTTTCTCGCGATTTCGTCGCCATCAGAGAGCTCGCCGGAGCGCAGCACCATGAACACCCGTGGCCACCGGCCTCCTTTCGCCCCGCCTTGGTGTCCAGAAGATCCCCCGTCGACGGCTACGCCCTCCAGTGCACGAAATCGAGCCCAGGCGCCCACCTAGGGGACGCCCTCTTCAAATCCTCGCCGTCGGCTGCAGAAGAATCCGGCGAGGATTCCGGCGCCACCAGCTCGTCCCCGACCTCGCCGTTGCCTCTATTGCGTTTCTGGTGAGCATGCGATCGAAATCCCCAACTTTCCCCTCCGTTTTCTCCCTCTAGCCATGGCCACCATGGGAAATGAGCACCGCCGCCGCCATGGCCGTCGTGGAGGTCTCCTCCGTGCTCCTCGAGCCTCCCCGTGTGCCCCTTTGGATGCGTGCGTGCGAGGGCATCGTTTTGCTGCCCTTTGCGAGCCATCCTGTGGCCGGGAGCCCATTCCAGCGAGGCGCCGTCGTCCCTGTGACGCCGGCGTTGAGCCGTCGGCCACCCAGGCCGTTATGCCTAACCCCCCCCCCCCACACACACACACACTAACTAACCCCCCCCCTAACCCCTCTGCTAACTAAATAGAGAGGGATTAATTCCCTCTCCCACTGACATGGGGGCCCCAGCAGTCAGACCCCCCCCCCTGACGTCACAGTGACCTAATGTGACGCAGTAAAGGGGTTTTTCTATTTAAAAGAAAACAAAAAAATTGAATAAACTTTAGAAATTCATAGAAAAAAAATACAACTCCAAATTAAACATATAATGTATGAAAAATTATCAGAAAAATGCAAGGATTAATAATATGCAAAAAAATCATGTTTGACCAACTTTTAATGGGTGAACAGTGACAAATGCATATTTGGCTAATTTGAAAATCATATATGGAGTTTGAATTTGCATCCCAAATGCAATACACTTCATTTAAATTGAATGTGACACAAATCAGTACCCTTCACATCATGGAACAACATTGACATGTGATTGTGCATTTACATTCGATGTTGGCCCCCCCTTTGTTGATGATTGTTTCCGGTACCAGCTTTTCTGAGACGGTGATCACCCCCGAAGAAGAAGAAGATTGGTAAACCCCGTGTATCGTCAGCAAGGCAAGAAAACCCCATTGATCATATCTATAAAAACCCATTTCCCTCCCAATCTCGCTTATGCATGTTTAGGAGATCACCATGATACGTTCTTCCGTATAGTTGAACCCATTCCGATGCATGACCTATCATTTTGTCACCGTATTAAGCAAACTACAATCCTAGCAGACTCAGGAGTTGTTTGTTGAGCATGTGGCCCCTGCAACTGTTACTGCTTATTGCATGCTTAGTGATACAATGAGGTTACTTTGATTGGGAGTCGGGATGGAATGTTCACAGGTTGTTGTTGTTAACGTGTTGGTGAATCTACCCTAAACAAAGGTGAACGATGAGAGGCGGTGTAGGAGTACACAGTGGGTTGTCTCGTTGAACACTGCCCTAGGCCCCGAGTTCTTCTGTTGTGATCCAAGACAAAGATTACTACCACATGTAGGGTTTATGGGAGCCCCATTTGGCCTATTAACTCACCCCGATCAAGTCCAGGAGTCACACTAGTTTGGGCTTTCCATTTGGCATATGCATAGAAAAAGGATGAATGAGAGGTTGCATCATTTAGATATGTGGGTGGACCTGTGAGGCAGTAAAACCATCTTCCACGGTGGCGTCTCGGTCGCCTACATTGTCTGGGTCCGTATCGTGAACCGGTCGGACTCTCGAGCGGTAACCAACTCAGATAGTCGACTCCTGGATTAGAGAAGGTAAGGTGAGGTAAGTGCCTTGGTGATTATCCTCGTCCGACATCCGCTTGAAGGATGACGATTCCTGGGCGGTAAGTGATGACACGCGTGTGAAGAAGTACACCCCTGCAGGGTTAACAAAACTATTCGAATATCCGCGTCCGCGGTCATGGACTACTTGGAGACCTATGCTTGATTATTAGACAACTTGAATGGATACTCCAAAACTCGCAAGATAAGTGTGAGTGCTATGGTGTGCTTCCTCGTGGGGAAGTAGAGGAAGTATCCATAGTGGTGTATTGGTTGGATACTTGGTAGTAAACTCGTGTACGCTTCTTACCTCAAGTCTGGTACTCGTAGTACAGGACTAGCCAAGTCAAAGCTGGCACTTCTGCATATTGAAACCCCACCTCCCTTTACCTTGAAACTTGAGCATGAGTAGTATAGTTCTGATGTAAGTCTTGCTGAGTACGACTTTGTACTCACGTTTGCTTATTCTATGTTTTATATGAGAACCCAGACCCCGATGGAGACACCTTCCTGAAGCTCGACATTGACTAAGCTAGTATAGTTCCAGACAGCAGTCTGGTCCCTCGTGGAGGGGCATGTATGTTGAACAAGGCTTCTCTAAGCCATTTGTTAATCTTGTCTGTACTCAGAACTAATTTTCTTCCGTTGTTTGATGTAATGGTGGATCATAGTCATATGATCTTTGTGTACTCTATGTGTAAGTCAATAAAGATATACTTTGTAGAGTTCATGCAATGTGTACCAGCTGTTTACACTGGACATGTATATTGCGTGTATGATTATAACATGCCTGTCTTAGTATGGGTTTTCACTAACTTAGTTGTGTTCTACTCGGCGGTCTTTTATACACCAAGTGGCCCTTAGACGTGCGCATCTTGGGGCATCGTGATGCGATTGCTCGTGACTCTGTCACGTGGCACACTTTGTGGTATGATTGAGCCCGCCTGAGATCCCGACTAGGTGATCAGGCTGGAGTATGTTTATGTAAGTGTTATGATTCAATCGATAATATGGTTGAGGTGACTTGTCTATGAGTATGGGATTTCACCATCTATAGTCATTTAGACTTGTGAGCGGGCGATGAGGACCCATCTCAGTTGATCATCCGGCCTGGATGGGATGCCCCTCACGTACGATGCTTTCTGAGAGTGTTCTGTGCTTGGTCTTGTCTGCTCAGACAAGTGGGTACGACTCTCGGCTCTCCATATGATTGAGTTGTGACTGGAATTACATACGCATATTCCGGGTCCCGACAATGCGCCTCACCGGCCACCTCCGAGCTCGCCCACATCACGCAACTCCCCGAAGCCTCCTCCCAGGTTCCCTCCTCCAAGGCTTCCTCCTCCCCGCGCAGCTCTCGGGCTCCAAAAAGGTAATCTTTATCCACTGGACGAGGCTGGCGACGAGCGCGGTTGTTCACAGAGGAGATCCATCGGTGAGATTCCTTCCCAGCCTGCATCAGTGACTCGATTTACGCCCCACTTTGCTGAATGTCGATGGATTCAAATGTCGCGAGCAGGTGAAGGAGGGTGGGGATCTCATGTCATGGTTCTGGCCCAGGGCGGGGGTCGACATCTCGTCGGCGCTGCGCATCCTCACGTTTAGAGCAAAAGCCTTTATGGTCTTATTCGCCAAATCCTCTTCTTCCCCTGTTTTTTTTTGTTTCTAGTTGCAAAAGTCAGTTCTTCGGCTTTTTGCTTGCTTTTTTGCTCGTATACATAGTCAGTTCTTCTTTAGTTTTGTTGTTTCTAGTTGCAAAAGTGCTGGTAATGCAGAATATAATAGGCACATGATACGTCCCAAACGTATCTATAATTTCTGCTTGCTCCATGCATGTTTTGGGTGATTTTGCTATGCTTTTGATGCACTTTCCTACACTTTTGATCATATTTGGACTAACCTGTTAACTCAGTGCACCCCAGTGCCAGTTCTTGTTTTCTCTTGTCTTTTTATTTCAGGTTTTCCCATTACTTAAAGTAATAGAAAAATTCTGGGAAATATAAAAAATCAGCGTACCGGAAGCTTCCAGAGTCCCGAAGGGGGGCCAGGGGGACTCCACCAGGTGCCCAGGTGGCCAGGGGGCGCGGCCTAGGGTGGGGCCGCGCCGGGAGGCCGCTAGGACTCCCTGGTGGACCCCTGGCATCATGTGTGATAAAAATCAACAATCAGAATAGGTTCTACGATGGAATCAAAGATAAGAGGACATGATTAGGAGGAAAAGATTGTAATGCAAAGGCAAAGATTCAAAGAAACACGGAACAAATCCGGCAGCATAACGGCTACACCGGGATGGAGAACAAGGAAACCTCGAGAAGATGGGACAGAACTTCTTCAAGGAACTCAAAGACACGAAGACTCTGGACAACTACAACTGTCCTACGGCTACAAGGAAGCAATCAACGAGATGTTCTAGTCAGAGATAGATGAGCCTAGTCCTATCTTCCCGAAGAAAAGATGAGGGTGACTAAGAACTCAGATCGATGAGGATAAGGAGAGAAATAAGTCTTACGTTGTTCCCTTATACCCAAGTAACTATATAACTATAGAAGGCTAGACTCGACTTCGACCAAGGGTTTAATAATCCTACAGACAGTCCTGCTCTGATACCAAGTCTGTCGGGACCCGGAATATGCATATGTAATTCATGTCACGATGCAATCACATGGAGAGCCGAGAGCCGTACCCACTTGTCTATGCTGACAAGGCCAAGAACTGAACACTCTCGGAAAGCATCGAACGTGAGGGGCATCCCATCCAGGCCGGATGATCAACTGAGATGGGTCCTCATCGTCCGCTCACAAGTCTAAATGCTTATGGGTGGTGAATCCCATACTCATAGACAAGTCGCCTCAACCATATTATCGATTGAATCCTAACTCTTACATAGACTTACTCCAGCCCGATCACTTAGCCGGGGTCTAGGGCGGGCTCGATCATACAACAAAGTGTGCACGTGACAGAGTCACGAGCAATCGCATCGCGATGCCCCAAGATGCGCACATCTAAGGGCCACTTGGTGTATAAAAGACCGCCAGCCAGATCACAACTAAGGTCTCGAAAACCCATACTAAGACATGCATGTTATAACCATACACGCAACACATATGTCTAGTATGAACAGCAGGTATCATCACATAACTCTACAAAGTGTATCTTTATCGACTTACATATAGAGCATACAAAGATCACATGCCTGTGATCATCATTACATCATACAACGGAAGAAAATTAGGACTGAGTACAGACAAGATTAACAAATGGCTTAGAGAAGCCTTGTAAACATACATGCCCTTCCACGAGGGACCAGACTGCTGTCTGGAACTATACTAGCTTAGTCAACGGCGAGCTTCACGAAGGTGACTCCATCGGGGTCTGGGTTTCCATCTAAAACATAGAATAAGCAAACGTGAGTACAAAGTCGTACTCAGCAATACTTACATCAGAACTATACTACTCATGCTCAAGTTTCAAGGTAAAGGGAGGTGGGGTTTCAACATGCAGAAGTGCCAGCTTTGACTTGGCTATTCCTGTACTACGAGTACCAGACTTGAGGTAAGAAGCGTACACGAGTCCACTACCAAGTCTCCAACCAATACACCACTATGGTTACTTCCTCGACTACCCCACGAGGAAGCTCACCATAGCACTCACACTTATCTTGCGAGTTTTAGAAGTATCCGTTCAAGTTGTCTAATAATCAAGCACAACTTTCCAAGTAGTCCCTTACCGCGGACGCGGCTATTCGAATAGTTTTGTTAACCCTGCAGGGGTGTACTGCTACACACATGAAACCATCAGTTACCGCCGGGATCTCGTCACCCTTCAAGCGGGAGTCGGCGAGGATAATTTCCACAACTTTTACCTCACAGCCAATTCTAATCCAGGAATCAACCATCTGAGTTGCTCACCGCTCAAGAGTCTGGCCGGGTCAACGATACGGACTCAGACAATGCAGGCGACCGAGACGCCACCTTAGCAGATGGTTTTCCTGTCTCACAGGTCCACCCACATATCTAAATGATGCAAACTTTCATTCATTCTTTTTCTATGCATATGCCGAATGGAAAACCCGAACTAGTGACTCCTGGACTTGAACTGGGGTGAGTTAGTAGGTTGAGCGGGGGTCCATGTGCCCAACATGTGGTAGTACTCTTCGTCTTGGATCACCACACAAGAACTCGGGCTTAAGGCAGTGTTCAACAAGACAACCCACTGTGTACTCCTACACAGCCTCTCATCGTTCACCTTGTATTAGGGTGGATTCACCGACACAGTTTCACCTTTATCATTAACATGATCACAACCATCCTGACTCACAGATCATTGTAACCTCATTGTAACCTCTAAGCATGCAATAAGCTGTAACAGTTGCAGGGACCACATGATATCAATCAACTCCTATGTCAGCTAGGATTGTGGTTTTCTTACTACTATGACAAGATGATAGGTCATGCATCGGATATGGGTTCAACTATGCGGTAGAATCGATACAAGGTGATCTCCTAAACATGCATAAGCGAGACTGAGAGGGAATTTGGATTTTATAGACATGATCAATGGGGTTTTGCTTGCCTTGCTGACGAGGTTCACACACGGTGTCTTCAACGAAGGGGGTGGCCTCCGGTTCCGGCTCCACCTCTATTCGAGCAAACATCACAAACATTGCAATCAATATAATGTACAATGCACAATCACATGATCAAGTTGTAGAACATGATGTACATGGTACTGATGTGTTGACAATTCCATTTAATTGAAGTGTATTGCAAAAGAATTGTAAATTCAAACTTCAAATTTGAATTCAATTTAAGCCATATGCAAACTTGCTACTGTTGCCCCATTTTAAAATGGTCAAACATGAAAACAAATTGCATATTCTTAATCCTTGCATTTTTCTGATAATTTTTCATATATTATTTGTCCAATTTGGAGTTAGGATTAAAAAGTTATTGAATTTCAAAGTTTATTCTATTTTCTAGATTTTCTGTAATTCTTTTAAATTAGAAATGAATTATTGCGCAAGCACTGCATCACCATGACGTCAGGGGGGCTCTGACCATGGGGTCCCACCTGTAAGTGACACTGTGGTTAATTAAATGTTTGATTTAATTTAAACAGAGATTAACAGGGGCAGGGCCCACTGTCAGTGTCTCTGCGGGTGGGGCCAGGTGGCTAATCACCTTGCCACGTCGGCAGGTCATCTCCGGCGAGTCGCCGGCGAGGCCAGAGAGACCGGCGACCTCGGGAGGACGATTCCCTGCGCCAAAAGGGACGCCGTGACCTCCATTCGAACCAGGAAGCTCCCGCGCGTCACCCTGGACCAACAGGCGAGCTCGGGGGTCACCGGAGCATCGCCGGCGTCGAGGGAGGCGGAGGCCGTGGCTCTGGAGATGTCGGGAGGACGCTCTGGAGCGCGCTTTTGACCGGGGAGTGGAGCGTTGCGAAGCTTTGGAGCTGGGGATCACGGTGCGCGTCACGGGCGAAGCAGAAGGGAAGGAGAGCAGCGTCGCCGTCGTTCATGGCGGCGGTGCCTATCTGCGTTCATGGCAATGGTGGCTAGAGAGCAAACGAGGGGGCGCCAGGTTAGGGAAAATGAGCACAAGCTCACCTTGAACACGAAGATGTGGTCAGCGGGCTGGGGGAGGCGCTATAGGCGGCGAATCAACGATGGCAAACTGGCGGCTCCGGCAGCGACTCGACGAAGGGGACGGCATGCACAGGGCTTCCGAGGCCGATTCCTTGCTCACGGGGACGAAGACGAGGGTAGTGGAGACGAGGGACACGGCGGTGCGGCGTCTTGCCGTCGTTGGCCGCGTGGGAACGGCGTCGCACTCCGCGGCAGCGCTCGGGCGTCGCGGTTTTCCGGCGAGGGAGGGGTGGAGAGAGAGACAGAGGAGGGGGAAAGGATGTCGGGGAACTGGGGCATACTCGTGGCGCGCTTAGAGGCCAGGGGGAGGCCTGGAAGCGCCTCGCCGTCGCGGTGGTGTCGCCGCGCGCCCTCGGCTCGCCACCGAGGTGCTTGGGGAAGACGACAATGCGGGGAAGGTGGGCCTGGGCCGTGGGGGCTTAAGTTGGGCCAGTTGCGAGGTAGGCCTCTTTTCCTTATTCGTTATGTTTTTCTTTTTCTGTAAATTGTTTTGCTCTGTATAAAATAGCAAAGCATTTTATAAAATTCTCCAAATTTTTATGTGGACTTGTAATGCATTTAGCTAGCCATTCACAAAGTTTGGGCATTTTTAAAATTCAATTAATTTGAATTTTAATTCAAATAGGGTATTTATTTAATTTCCAAGCCCTGTTTGGAATATTTGAAAATCTTGGTGCATGTAGTGGGACCCACTTCACTTTATATGTGATCATGCATATTTATAAGACTTTTCAAAAATACCAGAGGAATTTTTGGAAGAAATTTTTATCTGGCCTTTTTGAATTAAATTCTCTAGGGCTTTTATTTTCCCCATTTTTGAATTTCTTTTGAAATTATTACATGATGCAAAGGGGCACTCAAACCCTAGCACTTACCCAAGTTGGGGTTCTGACATGCTACATCTCAACCTTCCACTTGGGGTAGCCAACGAGGGCACTACTTCAGTGTCATCAAGAGTAATTTCTGGCGCCGTTGCCTGGGACTCCAATCTTCAAGATAGGGCAGTTGCACACTATCTTTTATCTTTTCTTTTTAGTCTTGTTAGTTTAACTTTCAGTTTTTATCTTTGTGTCCTTTATCAAAAATCACAAAAAAATTATTTACCTTGCCAATAGTTGTCATTGTGTCTAGTCCTTTTGCCTTTGGTGAGGCAGAAGTACTCACCTTTAAACAAAGAGGTGGTGAAAGCCTGAAAGATGCTTGGTATAGAATTACTTCTTGGAATAGGTTTATTCTAGATACTACTATCAATGGGAATTTCCTATAAGTCCCAATTTGGGAAGCTCTTAATGTTATGAAAAATCTTGGTAGAGATCTCCCTGTTGCTAGCATTCAAGAGGACATTACTCTAGCTCACATTATGAAAAAACTTGAAAAGTTAGAGCTAGAAATACCAAGCATCAATAAGATAAATGAGTTAGAGCGTAGGATTCAAGGGAATTTGAATATACTTGATAGCTCCATGCATAAAATTATCAAAATTTTGGAGACCATCAAATCCCATGATTTGGATCCTTCTAGGATAGATAAGATTGAGGAAATCATTGACACTTTAGGAATTACTTTCTCCTCAATCAAAACCAAAAAGGTAGAAACTCCGGCAAAGAAGGAACCTAAGTTCGTTTACGTCCCTAAGGTTCCTAGACCCAAAAACAATCCACTTATTTCCAAGGGAGTTGAAACTGTGAAACTTTGAAAGAAATACCTTTCTTGAATAGAATTAGCAATGAAACTCCAGTTGATCTTCCACATTTTTATTTTATCCCTAGAAGTATCTTCATTTGACCTTTATTTGAAAGACCTCTTAAAACTAGTTGTACCATTGAAGAGCTTTTTGATGATCTTGATGATGGTTCAATTGATACAACTTGATATTTTTGCTTTGTGCGTAGCTCAAAGGCGTAAAAGAAAGCGCTTGTTGGGAGGAAACCCAAGATGTTTTTTCCTTCTTTTAGTGGTCTTCATGATTGTTACTACTATAGCAACATCATTGTATCTTTATTTTCAAGCTTTGTGCCAGGTTTAGCCTCTGATTGCAAGAAAGTTCAAAAGTTGTGGCGTGCTGTCCAGAAAACAGATTCTGTCCTTGGACGGAAAAAATCGGCTAAAAACACCAAATCATTTTTTTGATCTGAATTGTTTTGACAGTGTGCTCTATACAATTAGCTTTCGAGCGTCTGTTCTCAGTTTTTTGATTTGAGTTGCAGAAGTACCCCGAAAGAATTATTTATTACCTGTTGGTCTGTTTTTCTTAGATTCTTCCCTGTTTTGCATTTTCTTTGTTTTGGAAGTCTTGCGCTAGCTTTTTCTTTGCAAAAAACTTTTTGGCAATCTTGAGAAACAGCTTCAAGAATATCTTTATTTCCAGTAGAGGCAAATTATTTTATTATGTGTACTAACCTCTCTAATCAGCTTATGATGAGTTATGTATGAAGGGAGTTTTCAAGTGTGCGGGGGAAGATGATGAAAGAAGATCCGGGAGTAGCAAACGCTCAAGCTTGTGGATGCCCCCATGCACCCCCAAGAAATATCCAAGGAGACTCAAGCATCTAAGCTTGGGGAGGCCCCCGTGCATCCCCTTCTCCATCATCAATTATCAGTTCGTCCTTCGTTCCACTATATTTTTATCACTTCATGCATTATGTGCTATGCTTGGAGCGTCTTGCTCTTTACTTTGTAGTTTTCTTTAGCTTTGCTTGTTGTTCATAACAAGTTAGAACCCAACTTTCTTTGTGTGGGAGAGAAACACGCTCCACTTTAAACTAGAACACATCAGAGGATTTTCATGCTTATCTTTCTTTTTGTGTGTGTTCTTTATCTTTTCATAGTTGTTGTCATGCTTAGCTCTTAGTTTTCATGCTTATCTTTTTAAGAGATTTTATTTAGTTTGTTGCTGGAACTCTCTTGAGTCTTCATGTTTATCTTGTTTAGAGAGTTGGCCTGTTGCACTGAGTTGTGTGTCTTGACTTGAAGTAGGTAACTGACGTTGCTATTCAATTGTAGTAGTAACTTGCAATAGTTTTGAGGTATTATTTTGAGTAATGTTTGAACTTTTGGTGTCAAGAGCTTTAGCCTATTAGTGATAGATGTCGTATTTTGGGAAATCCGTGTTTATTTCCGAAAACTACAAAAAACTAGTAGAGAACTCTAGCTACTAGATGGATCACTAATCTTTGGAGGGATCGTATATTAGAGTACACTCACATACCATGAGTCGAGGATGCGCAAGCATAACCAAACCCCCATACACTCCTCCTCGGGGTACTTTGTCTCTTTGTGAACCTCCTGATTAGATTGAGAGTTATCGATAATAAGTGCCCATGAGTTCTTAGGACTAATGTAAGTATTCGAATGTTGACACTTCCACCTCCTCATATTTTGCTAGCCTCTTCAGTACCGTGCATTGCCCTTTTCTCATCTCGAGACTTCGCGCATACTTCGCCGGTGCATCCAAACCCTTGGCATGATGCGCTATGTCATTATAAACCTCCTTATATCTTTCCTCAAAACAGCCACCATACCTACCTATCAAGGCATTTCCATAGCCTTTCCAAGATATATTGCCATGCAACATCCATCTTCTCATGAGTTGATCTTCATGTCATGCATGCTTTTTCTTGATCGATGAGCCACATGCTAGTTGGGCCTTTCCCTAATCATTGCTACATGACGTGCTAGTATCATTGCATATCCTGCTACACTGGCAGAGGTGTACATTTGCATACATCATGATAGCTTCTTCTTTATGTTGAGTACTCTTGTAAAGTGTGAAAGATCTCCTACACTTCTTGTAATATAGAGTGTTTCCCCTAAAGTGAGGAAAATATCCCAAATAGGACAAATTAAAATATCCCAAAGAGGACAAATGAGAGATAAATAGAAAGAACCATTAAGGCCACAAAAAAACAAAAAAAGAGAAAAAAGAGAAAAAGAAAATAAAAAGAGAGAAGGGGGCACACTACTATTCCTTTTGAGAGATCCACACTCGTACTCCCTCTTATATCTTGTACTCCATAGAGATGATCATACATGCATATAGCTATGTGGGGAACATTACACTATAAAACTTGGCTTGTATATTCCAATGATGAGCCTCCTCAAACGAGCTCTAGGTCTTATTGAGCAAGCAAGTTGGATGCACCCCCACTAGTTCCATTGGAGAGCTTTCTATAGCTCACATGTGCATCCGTTGAATGGCAATCCCTACTCCTCACATCATATCTATCATTTGTCTTTCTCTCGCCTATGGTTGTCCTCATTGATGTGAGCCTTTCACACCTTTTTTTGTCTTCCTCCTCCACTATATCTCTCTTTGCCATCCTAAGTGTCAACTTTCTTTCTTACGCTCATCCATTGCATGAGTGCTTAAAATATCGAAAAGGAGTGGATCAATTTGACTTGTACCTGACTAGTGGTCTGGGGACGAGTCAAGATAAGATTCCAAAGAAGACTAAGTGTGAAACTTTGGTAGATTGAGTTCTCAACCAAAATAAATAGTATGTTTTTACTCTCTCGTATTCCCATCTCCCACTTCTTGCACGCAAACACAATTTGGAGACATTCGAGTCACGGACAGCGAGAGCTCTGGCACCTTAATGTTCTTATGTTGCTTCTTTCAATGCCAATATAGACTCTTTTATGACTTGAATTGAATTACATGCCTTGATTGCTTTACTTAAAAGTTTTTTATGGTTGGTAGCATGTCACCACAAAAATTATGCTTCTTATCATTTACCTACTCGAGGACGAGCATGCATTAAGCTTGGCGATGTTGATACGTCCCAAACGTATCTATAATTTTTGCTTGCTCCATGCATGTTTTGGGTGATATTGCGATGCTTTTTATGCACTTGCATACACTTTTGATCATATTTGGACTAACCTATTAACTCAGTGCACCCCTGTGCCAGTTACTATTTTCTGCTGTCTTTTTATTTCAGGTTTTCCCATTACTTAAAGTGCCAGAAAAATTCCAGGAAAAATATATAAAAAATCAGCGTACCGGAAGCTTCTAGAGCCCCGAAGGGGGCCAGGGGGGCCCCACCAGGTGCCCAGGCGGCCAGGGTGCGCGGCCTAGGGTGGGGCCGCGCTGGGAGGCCACCTGGACTCCCTGGTGGCCCCCTGACTGCCCCCTTCGCCTATATATTTCTCTCGTCCCGAAACCCACGAGGACAGAACTCTATTTCGCGATCTCGCCTCTGTTCCTTTGTCGCTGCGCATCCAAGATCCGGAGCACTAGAAGACCTCTTCCCGGCACCCTGCCGGAGGGAGGATTGACCTCCGGAGCTTCTCCACAACCATGTACGCTTCCCGGATGAGCCATGAGTAGTCCACCTTGGACCATGGGTCCATGGTCAGTATGTCACAACCCCAACTTTGGTATGTGCTAGGGTTCAAGTGCTCCTTTGCATCATGAAAAAATTTCAAATGGAATCCAAATGGGGAAAGTTGAAAGCCCTAATTGAATTTAATTCAAATGGCTATATAAAAATTTCTTCCAAAAAACCATTTGAATGTTTATAAAATCTCTGAAAATGTGCATGACCATGTTCCATGTGTTGTGGGACCCAAGTCATGCTCATAGAATTTTACAAAAAATCCAAACATGGGTTTGGCAATTAAATAAACGCCTAATTGATTTCAAATTCAAATTAATTGAATTTCCAAAATGCCTAAGTTATGGAAGTGACTATCTACTGGTCACATAAAGTCATATTAAAAATTTGAGCATTTTTAAAAATGCTTTGGTATTTATTTACTAAAGCTAAACAAAATTACAGAAAAGAAAATAAAAAGAAACAGAAATAAAGAGAGAGAGAGAGTACCTGGCCACTTACCTTAGGCCCATCTGGCCTCGGCCCAGCCCAGCCCAGCCGCTAACACCCTTGTCGTCTACCCGGGCACGAGCACACAGTTGCGTGCCTGGCATGCCGACGACGGCGAGGTGGCCACCGAGGCCACCCAGGCCTTCCCCCTGCCTCTCCTTGATCCACGACGACGCTAGCAACGCGATCGCCTTTCTCCACCTCTCTCTGTTTCCTCTAGATTCCTCATCCCGCCGATTTTCTTCGTCGCAGAGAGCACGTCGTCGCCGCCGACAAGCAAACGCGTGGCCACCGTGCCCCTCCCGGTGAACCACCTTGTCCAGGAGACTCCACGACGTCGACTACTTCTTCACGCGCGAGAAATCGAGCCCGGAAGCCCCGAGTACGCCGCCCCCCTTGACTCCTCGTCGCCGGCCACAGTGAGATTCCGGCGAGGAATCCGTCGTCCTCAGAGCTCCTCCGTCCTCACCGTCGGCTCCATTGGTATCAGGGTGAGCTCCCCATCATTTCCCCCTAACCCTGGCCTCTCCCCGTGCCCTAGCCGCCAAGTTCATCTGTCCAGTGGCTCCGGCCGCCACCTTGGTTGACGCCGACGCCGACCATGGCCTGCCGGAGACAATGTGCTGCTCAGGAAGACGCGCGCGGTTGCGGGCTATTGCCTGGTGGTCGTACCTTGCCAAACTGTGGCCTGGAGAATACTCCGATGAGCCCTCCGTCGTGGTTTTGGTCACCGTCGGCGACCAGCCGACGTGGCAGGCCATTAGGGCCTTAACCACCCCCTAATCCCCAACCACAGTCATTGACAGGTGGGGCACAGCCCCCCTAACCACCCCATGTCAGTTTAATTAAACAGGGGATTAACCCCACTTTCTATGACAGGCCTGGTGCACAGTTCAGAGGACCCCTACGTCAGCATGATGTCATGCTGACGCAGTAATTGGAATTTAGTTTAAAAATAAAATATAGAAAATGGCAGAAAATCAATTAAACTTTGGAAAATCATAGAAAATTCATACTAACTCCAAATTGGAAAAAAAATATGAAAAAATATCAGAAAAATACAAGGATAATGAATATGCAATTGATTTAGATGTTTGACCATTTGGAAAAGGGGCAACAGTAGCAAATGTGCATATATCAAAATTTGAATTTAAATTTGGAGTTTGAATTTGCAAATCCTTTGCAATACACTTCAATTAAATTGAATTTGCCACAAACCAGTATCCTTTACATCATATCACAACTTATCATGTGCTTGTCCATTTACTCTCGATGTCCCCCCCCCCTTTGTTGATGATTGCTTCGGTAACAGCGTATCCGAGACGGAGATCACCCCCGAAGCAGAAGACCGATAAACCCGTCTATTGTCAGCAAGGCAAGAAAACCCCTTTGATCATGTTGATAAAAACCTATTTCCCTCTCGGTCTCACTTATGCATTGATTAGGATGATCACCTTGTTATCGATTCTACCGCATAGTTGAACCCATATCCGATGCATGACCTATCATCTTGTCACAGTAGTAAGCAAACAACAATCCTAGCTGACAAAGGAGTTAAATGATATCATGTGGCCCCAGCAACTGTTAAAGCTTATTGCATGCTTAGAGTTTACAATGAGGATACTTTTGATGTGAGTCGGGATGGTAGTGATCATGGTGTTGATGAAGGTGAAGCTGTGTTGGTGAATCTATCCTAATACAAGGTGAACGATGAGAGGCTGTGTAGGAGTACACAGTGGGTTGTCTCATTGAACACCGGCTTAAGCCCGAGTTCTTGTATGGTAATCCAAGACAAAGAGTACAACCACACATTGGGCTCACTGACCCCTCTTGGCCTAGTACCTCAATCTGTGTTGACGTCCAGGAGTCACATTAGTTTGGGTGTTCCATTTGGCATATGCATAGAAAAGGAGTGAGTGAAATGTTGCATCATCTTAGATATGTGGGTGGATCTGTGACGCAGTGAAACCATCCCCGAATGGCGTCTTGGTTGCCTACATTGTCTGAGTCTGTATCATTGATCCGGCCGGACTCTCAAGCGGGGCTACTCTGATAGTCGACTCCTAGAATAGACCGGTTGTGAGTGAAGTATCGTGGTGAACATCCTCGCTATCACCCCTTGAATGGTGGCGAGCAAAAGGCGGAAACCGATGGTCATGTGTGTGTAGTTTACACCCTTGCAAGATTAACAAAACTATTCGAATAGCCGCGTCCGCGATTATGGACTACTTGGAACTTGTACCTGATTATTAGACAACTTGAATGGATACTCTAAAACTCGCAAGATAAGCGTGAGTGTTATGGCGTGCTTATACATGGGGAAGTCGAGGAAGTATCCATAGTGGTGTAGTCTTTGGATACTTGGTAGTGGACTCGTGTACGCTTCTTACCTCAAGTCTGGTATTCGTAGTACAGGACTAGCCAAGTCAAAGCTGGCACTTCTGCATGTTGAGCCATTTACCTTGAAACTTGAGCATGAGTAGTATAGTTCTGATGTAAGTCTTGCTGAGTACGAGGGTTTGTACTCATGTTTGCTTATTCTCTGTTTTAGATGAGAACCCAACCCTGATGGAGTCACCTTCCTGAATCTCGACGTTGACTAAAGTTAGTATAGTTCTAGACAGCTGTCTGGTCCCTCGTGGATGGGCTATGTATGTTTACAAGGCTTCTCTAAGCTATTTGTTAAACTTGTCTGTACTCAGACCTAATTTTCTTCCGTTGTATGATGTAATGTTGGATCACAGTCATGTGATCTCTTTGTGTACTCTATGTGTAAGTCAATAAAGATATACTTTGTAGAGTTCATGCAATGTGTACCTGTTGTTTACACTGGACATGTATGCTACGTGTATGATTATAACATGCATGTCTTAGTGTGGGGTTCGATAGCTTAGTTGTGTTCTTGTTGTTGGATATATGCTCTAGAGGCAAATAATATATGATTATTCCAATATATCTAAGCAAGTTCATAACCAGTTTCATACCGTGCTAGAACTGCATCAGTGAAACAATGATGCAGGTGTGGTATAGAAACACCCAGAGTTCCTAGTTAGCCTCTACATCGATAACTAGTTCATGGTCAACATGATGGTCGTGGTTTCGCGATCATGGACAATTAAGTCTCTTGACTATGAGGTCACCTCACTGGCTAAGTGACGTGATGAACATTACCCAAAGTAAGCATTACAACATGATCAAATCTTGTGAAGGTTCAGTGTTGTAATTACAGAACGTGGTAGACCGTTCCTTTGACCGTGAGTACGTGCATAATCACTATCTTCCCGGATGCTTTGACTTACATCCCACCACCTGACTGAAATATGCGGGTCATAACGGTTGTATCTTAGGTATTCCGTGGAGATACGTTGAGGAGTATTGTTTACAAGAGCGGGATTTGTCAATCCATATAATGGATAGATACTCGGGTCCCACTCGGTGAGATTCCATCCATGAAGCTGCGCAGCGTGTGACTAGGTCACGGGGATGAATATCACGGGAACGAGTGAATAAGGATTAGTTCGGAACGAGGTTGAACCAGACATAGGATGTCATTGATCGAATCTCGGAACAATCCAGTATCGCTGACAAAGGGAATGCTATACGGCGTAAGGTCCAATCGGTATTGATATCCGGAATGCACAGGGGTCATTATGGGCATCCAGGTCCCGCTGATGATCATTGACTGTTGCCTCTGCTCGGTCATGACTGGAGTGTTCTCGGACCGTAGGGTAACACACTTAAGGGCTCGATGAAATCGGAGACCTTTTCGGAACCATCGGAGCAACCAGAGAATAAGGGAGACAATATCGGAGGAGTACCGTATTGAACCGAAACAAGTTCGGAGTGAGCCGGAAGTGTTTCCGGAGCACCGGGAGATGAAATAATATGTTTTAGTTATTAATTAATTGAATTAATAATTAAAATCATTTTATTTCTAATTAATATGTGCTATGGGCCTTAGTGGAGAAAAAGGCCCATTAAGGAATTAAAGGGAAAAGAAAAAAAGAAAAGAAAAAAGGGGGGGAGCGCCATGGGCCCTAGGGCCCATGAGGGGTGCGCCCCCTCTCCCCCCTTGGCCGGCCACCCCCCTAGCAAGGGACTTTAGTCCCACATTGCTAGGGGATGTGGGTTGACTCCCTTCCCCAGCCTATATAAAGACAGGCAGGGTGCACATAATTAATACACAGAAATTCGTGAGAAAATAAATATAACTCCGAATTGAGATCGGTTTTCTCTGGTCTCCTCCCCTCTCTGGTCTCTTCCATGGTGGGCTCCCTAGTGTGAGCCTGTAGTGGAATTGAGACCTCTCTGCTAGAATCGGAGGCCGTCGTGCTGCCGAAGCTCCGTCCGGAGGTCTGCTTCCGCCCCCTCCGCTGGATCGGAGAACGGAGGTCGTCATCGAGTCTCGTACGTGTGCGAGTACTACGAGGTGCTGCACGTGTGGCACTACACCCATCCGGGTGCTCAACACAGCCAGGGGGCTGTGAAACTTGATCGGCTACATCAACCACGTTTGCGGGAACGTTTCCCGCGCAACGGACTACACCCCGAGGTATGTTATTTCCGCACTACTATCTGTTACGGTAATACGGCTAGCTAGATCTTGGGTTAAGGGAACGCCAGTTAGGAAAAATTTGTGTTTTCTGCTGCGAACCCCGACAGTGGTATCATGAGCTAGGTCTATGCTTAGTATTACTGTACGGATAGAACACATTGGGGATGTGGGCGTTGATTGTATGATTGTTACCCTCTCATGTGCACTTGTTCATATCTGCGGCATTGTTTGATGAAGCGGCCCCCGACCGACTTTACGCGTACTCTTACGCGATACTAGTTCCACGCTTGACATGCGGCTTGTACCGTATAAAGTGGCTAGGGGGGTGTCTGTCTCTCTACTTTAGCGGATGTGGCATTTGCAACGGAGGGCCCCGTGCGGGGTGTAATAGAGACAATCGTATGGTTGACGTTGTGGTTGACTCGTAGGTTAAAACCTGTTTAACTATGAAAGCCCTAGCAGCCACGTAAAACTTGCAATATACAACTAGATCGTCTAAACCTTGTATTGCAAAGTGGGGGCTATCGTTTGTTTGTTTGTGATGTAGTGATAGCTTTTGCTATGTGTTACTAATAAGTAGTAATCGTCATCATAAAACAAACTAAAATGGAGACACTGTAGACTTAGTGTTGCCATAGCCCAGACATCTTAAAACTTGCTAGTATAAGATACACGACGGTAGCATGTGATAAGATGATCCCTTAACAAAGCCAAAAACAAGTATTCTACCGAAGTGTGCACCACCTGGAAGGTTCTCCCATATGGCTTGATGCTCCGTACATACCGGAGTTGTCCTACATATTCAATGGAGTTCGCATGAGGTTGGGTTCGGCAAGCCTGGCATATGAAAATATGGCCTTGCTGAGCAGCATATAACATGGAGGTTAATTTGGCGAGCCTAGCATATGAAGATATGGCCTCGGAATACTAGAGATCGAAAGATCGAGCATGACTCACAGTATATATAAGATAATGTGATCGCACAAGTTGTTGTCTACCTTTGAAACTGACCCGTCGGCCGTGTGATATTCGAGGTCGGGCAGTGAATCTGGATCATGTAATCACTAAAACTTCCTAGGGATGAAATGTTTTAGTGCGAGCTCATATGATTATATGAACTCATTTGTTGTGAACTAGTCTTAATTGTGTTCCTTGCAATTATGTTTGTAGAAAAATGGATAATACCCAGTACCTTGAAATGGTTTCCTTCTTACATGGTGAAAGACTTAAAGAAAATGGGTCAAACTTCATTAGTTGGTACTTACGCCTTAGAGCCGTGCTCAAGAGAATCAACCTTTCATTCTTAACTAAAAGGCACGTGGGAAACCCTCCAGAAAACGACATGGATGCACAAGCGGCGATTGATTATCATTATCGTCGTAGGACATATGCCATAGCCAAGGGTATCATAGAAACCAGCATTCCGCAACCTTTGCGTGAGGAGTATGCTGATTTGGATACATACGATATGATCGATGAGCTGAAGTCATCAAACTTGCATCAGTTTAGAGTTGCCAGATTTGAGTTAGAAAGTGAGTTTCTCTCTACAAAGCTGGAAGAAGGCTCTTGCCTGAAGGCACACTTGGCCAAGATGCATGAGATACATCTGAGCCTCGTAGATGATTTTGACTATGAGACCACACATGAGTCTGCGATATACACGGTGTTACACTCGCTTCCACCGAGCTATACAGACCATGTCCATGGCTATGTCGGCAGAGGTGAAAGCCTCGAGTTCTCTGACTTCATGGATAGACTCCAGTACCTGGAGGTCGAACCCATTGAAGGAGAAGTTGTCGATGGAGAAGGTATATACTTGATATACTTTATAAATGTTTACTCCCTTATACAACAGATGCAGTAAATGAGTATTTGATACTTATTCTGTTTTATGAAAACAGGACCTGCCGTTGCATGGACGGGAAGAGGTGAAATCGAGGATTGATGGATATCAAGTCAGTTGATGGCCAGCATGGATTCCACCGAGACATCTATCATAGGAGATACTTAGAGTATTAGATAAATCTTATGTAATCATTATAGTATGAACACTTAGTTGTGTGTCTTGCATCTCGCGAGACAAAGTTATTCATGTAATGAGACAAGTCAGTTGTTCCATCTCTATGAATAAAAGTGTGCTTATACTTTGATTACGTCTTGATTTATGATATGATAGAAAGCATTTATAATACTACTATTATTGTCAAGAAATATTCAATGTTTAATGATAAAGTTGTCTTGATTATAACAAGTCAAAGATCTGATTGCATGAGGTGACTTCATAACTGATGAATTCATTAAATGTATGATCTATTAACTTGTGAGTTCATTATCGAATGAAGAATCATAACTTGATTGCATGAGATGGATTAGATACACGATCTATGAACCTCTGCAATAAATATGATCATGACAAGGTTCTAGCAAGTAGAACTTGTGCCAATCATTATACATAAATGATGTAGAATGGGCATGTGAGTTATCATTAAAGACTTCATATGATTAATTGAAAGTTGTATTCAATTGAGATCATAAAACTGAGATTCGGGAATCACAGTAAGAAGTGAGAATACAAGGATACATATCACTACGCTACGATCCGGAGTGAAAAGTATTGATATTGACATAATGGGAGACTTGTGGAAGTTGTACCACAAACTACGATGGAAGTTGAAAGTGCTAGACTACTTAAACCATTCGTAGTCATACTAAACCGTAGTATGGTCTAAACGTTCTTTCCCCTAGCACTATAGTTATTGTCGAATAAGTTGTTTAATTCATTAAGTTAAAACACCCACTTCATGAATAGGAAACCATCCTGGTTTTAACGAGACATGATAGCTCCATAACTGATGGTGTTATAAGGTTTCTTAAAAGAAAGAATTTCTTTGTAATAGAACTACGAGCAATTGAAATTACATATTCTCCCCGAATAGCAAAATTTGTGTTGCTTAATTGGTAATACGAGAAAAGTATCTCAACACAGATCCAATGGGAGATAATGGAAACTTTGACCAAGGTATTGGACCTTGCCTTCAGAATATCAGAGTATTACAACGGAAGCATGTTCCGCTGTAATGACACTGCATAAGGAAGGATATGCCAAAGATGATTGATCTTGGTATATGAGTTGAAGCCATTGTTGAATTTAGAAGGTTGTCATGAATACGTTCTGTACAGAACAATAATCATGAGTCTTCTTAATAAAACAATAGGGAATAATATTGCTTGAAGACACAAAGGAATGATGGTAACCTAGAACACGAGGAGAAATGAAATAATATTGAGTTACATTAAGGATGGCTCACGTCCTGTGAAATAAATCGGTTATTTCATATTCTCGACAAACTGGAGAGTTATTGAGAATAATGTAATGGACATAAAGCATTATTTGGTTATGACCAAAGTTCAATGGTGATTGACTACGGAAACGTAGGAATGCTTTAAGCAATAAAATATTTCATTTACACTACGATGGACCATAGCCTGAAATTGCATCTCAGTCAAATTTGGATTTGAAAGGGAATTGTAATGGGCAAGACGAAGGTTACTTCGTTAAAAGGATGGACTATAGTACCTCAAGACAGGAACCCTCAAACTTGATTTGATCAAGTGATTTTGTGATGACCAAAATATTGAGTGGGCCTGCAGTTTCATGAAACTGAGTGGGAGCTTTGAAGACTTCCCTGAAACTTGGAATGCAGAGGGCATTTTCTGAGTGGGAGCTTTGGAAGCTTTGTCATTATGTGAGACATAGTGAACAATAAAATGACTTGATGAAAGCTGAACCACAAATATATGAGTATAAGATGGATATATTTGAGTGGGAGCATGATCATTGTCTCAAACATATATGCATTGATATGTGTGAAGAATGATCTCATATGTATATATATGGATATGCATTGATTGTGTGTATAGAGAATCGTCTCATATACATATGTGCATTATGATATATATAGAGCATAAGGCAAATAAAATACAAGATTGCAAGAATCTTCTTTTATGTGAAATACCAACACATTACACGTTGAAATCTATATGAGTAGATTAAGATACGGATAATGAAACGAAGTGAAGGTTGGAATAATCTTCTAGACAAGAAACGGGTTCTTGTGGCTAGAAATTATATAATGGATGAAATCCAAATATCACAAGCAATGTCTTAATGGAAGAATAGAGATGCACCATGTACTGGACATGTGATCTTATATGTTCTTGACATATGATTCTACCATATAACATGCGTTGTGAATCCAACAACAGAATGACTCAAAAGTTCTTGAAAGAAGAACAGATTCCGATGTGCTTTAGGAGTAAAACACAGAATCTGAATAAAGTCCATGCATTCAGTATATGAGAGGCATACTGAGGACTATTCTCTAAAATATAGAAAGGATAATAGACTTGAATGTAATGCAAGATTACAATTGCAAGCCATATTATGGGTCTATATGGAATTAGAGACTTCACCAAAGACATGAAAGAAAGTGAGCAAAACTCACGGCACTACAAACATAATACTACTTAAGAAAGTAGACGTATGGATAAAAGTTTAGCGTTAGAAGTATTGGACTTCTGGCTGAGTGTATTTCCCAGTATATATGACTAAGGATAAGTCTTCTAAAGACTGAACCAAGAGATCATTGGAGGATACTGTGAAATAGTAGTCTCACTCTCCCGCGAAACTTATATCCAACCATTATGTGATAATGAGTGGTATGTCGAAAGAGCTTTTGACCTGTACCAGTTGCAAAGGAAACATACGAATCTGAATTGGTGCAGTTCGTTGACGAACCCTCTTCCATGAGCATGCATGATCAATGAAACACTTATGTGATAAGATGATTATGATCTGAAAAATGCGGCTAGATTATTAGCACTCTAGTGCAAGTGGGAGACTGTTGGATATATGCTCTAGAGGCAAATAATATATGATTATTCCAATATATCTAAGCAAGTTCATAACCAGTTTCATACCGTGCTAGAACTGCATCAGTGAAACAATGATGCAGGTGTGGTATAGAAACACCCAGAGTTCCTAGTTAGCCTCTACATCGATAACTAGTTCATGGTCAACATGATGGTCGTGGTTTCGCGATCATGGACAATTAAGTCTCTTGACTATGAGGTCACCTCACTGGCTAAGTGACGTGATGAACATTACCCAAAGTAAGCATTACAGCATGATCAAATCTTGTGAAGGTTCAGTGTTGTAATTACAGAACGTGGTAGACCGTTCCTTTGACCGTGAGTACGTGCATAATCACTATCTTCCCGGATGCTTTGACTTACATCCCACCACCTGACTGAAATATGCGGGTCATAACGGTTGTATCCTAGGTATTCCGTGGAGATACGTTGAGGAGTATTGTTTACAAGAGCGGGATTTGTCAATCCATATAATGGATAGATACTCGGGGCCCACTCGGTGAGATTCCATCCATGAAGCTGCGAAGCGTGTGACTAGGTCACGGGGATGAATATCACGGGAACGAGTGAATAAGGATTAGTTCGGAACGAGGTTGAACCAGACATAGGATGTCATTGATCGAATCTCGGAACAATCCAGTATCGCTGACAAAGGGAATGCTATACGGCGTAAGGTCCAATCGGTATTGATATCCGGAATGCACAGGGGTCATTATGGGCATCCAGGTCCCGCTGATGATCATTGACTGTTGCCTCTGATCGGTCATGACTGGAGTGTTCTCGGACCGTAGGGTAACACACTTAAGGGCTCGATGAAATCGGAGACCTTTTCGGAACCATCGGAGCAACCAGAGAATAAGGGAGACAATATCGGAGGAGTACCGTATTGAACCGAAACAAGTTCGGAGTGAGCCGGAAGTGTTTCCGGAGCACCGGGAGATGAAATAATATGTTTTAGTTATTAATTAATTTAATTAATAATTAAAATCATTTTATTTCTAATTAATATGTGCTATGGGCCTTAGTGGAGAAAAAGGCCCATTAAGGAATTAAAGGGAAAAGAAAAAAAGAAAAGAAAAAAGGGGGGGAGGCGCCATGGGCCCTAGGGCCCATGAGGGGTGCGCCCCCTCTCCCCCCTTGGCCGGCCACCCCCCTAGCAAGGGACTTTAGTCCCACATTGCTAGGGGAGGTGGGTTGACTCCCTTCCCCAGCCTATATAAAGACAGGCAGGGTGCACATAATTAATACACAGAAATTCGTGAGAAAATAAATATAACTCCGAATTGAGATCGGTTTTCTCCGGTCTCCTCCCCTCTCTGGTCTCTTCCATGGTGGGCTCCCTAGTGTGAGCCTGTAGTGGAATTGAGACCTCTCTGCTAGAATCGGAGGCCGTCGTGCTGCCGAAGCTCCGTCCGGAGGTCTGCTTCCGCCCCCTCCGCTGGATCGGAGAACGGAGGTCGTCATCGAGTCTCGTACGTGTGCGAGTACTACGAGGTGCTGCACGTGTGGCACTACACCCATCCGGGTGCTCAACACAGCCAGGGGGCTGTGAAACTTGATCGGCTACATCAACCACGTTTGCGGGAACGTTTCCCGCGCAACGGACTACACCCCGAGGTATGTTATTTCCGCACTACTATCTGTTACGGTAATACGGGTAGCTAGACCTTGGGTTAAGGGAACGCCAGTTAGGAAAAATTTGTGTTTCTGCTGCGAACCCCAACACTTGTCGGCGTTCTTTTATACACCAAGTGGCCCTTAGATGTGCGCAGCTTGGGGCATGGCGATGCGCTTGCTTGTGACTCTGTCACGTGGCACACTTTTGTTGTATGATTGAGCCCGCCCGAGACCCCGACTAAGTGATCGGGTTGGAGTCTGTTTATGTAAGTGTTATGATTCAATCGATGGTATGGTTGAGGCGACTTGTCTATGAGTATGGGATTTCACCACCCATAAGCATTTAGACTTTTGAGAGGACGATGAGGATCCATCTCAATTGATTATCCGGTCCTGGATGGGATACCCCTTATGTTCGAGCTTTCCGAGAGTGTCTTGTACCCTGCCTTGTCTGCTTAGACAAGTGGGTATGGTTCTTGGCTCTCCATATGATTGAGTTGTGACTGGAATTACATACGCATATTCCGGGTCCCGACAGACTTGATATCAGAGCAGGACTGTCGGTAGGATTATCAAACCCTTGGTCAAAGTCGAGTCTAGCTTTCTATAGTTATATAGTTACTTTGGGTATATGGGAACAACGTAAGACTTCTTTTTTCTCCTTACCCTCATCGATCTAAGTTCTGAGTCACCCTCATATTTTCTACGGGAAGATAGGACTAGGCTCATCTATGTCCTACTAGGATATCTCGTTGATTACTTCCTTCTAGCTGTAGCGAAGTTGGTGTCTGTCTTGAGTCCTTGCGCTTATTGTTTTGAGCTTCTTATGTAAGTGATGTTGAAATGTTGTGAGGATTTCCATTTCTCTTACAATTCCAGCCGTTATGCTGTCCGAGTCAATCCAGGTTTCTTCATAATCTGATGCATTTGCAAAATCATTCTCTCTATTTCGGATGTCTTTCCAGAAGATTTGTTAGGTGGCATACCCAACAGTTCCATAGAGTTTGTTGTAGGGTTTCTTCTAGAAACCTATATTGATGCATTTGCAGTTCTTCCTTCCATTTTAGATGTTTTCTAGCCAGAATAGCCACACTGGCCATCATGTTAGGGTACTTTGCTACTCTGACATATTTATCGTAACCCCTAGTAAGTCATGGACATCCTCTACGAAAACCATCCAGTAACCCAAAACCTTAAATCTAGTCACTCGACAGATGTGTAGAATTCATAGTTCATCTTATGGCAAGCACAACCCCAATTTCCAAACGCCCATATAGAGTGGACCCACATGAGTTAGCTGAGCTTAAAATCCAACTCGAAGCTTTGATGGCAAAAGGCTTCATCCGCCCTAGCTCATCGCCATGGGGTTGCCCCGTTCTGTTGGTAACGAAGAAAGATGGAACATAAAGGATGTGCGTAGACTATCGGCCGCTAAATCTAGCGACGATAAAGAACAAATATCCACTTCCCAGGATCAGTGATCTTTATGATCAACTTGCTGGATCCTCGGTCTTCTCCAAGATGGATTTGAGATTAGGCTATCATCAAATCAAGATCAGAAACGAGGACATTCCAAAAACGGCTTTCACTACTCATTATGGTCTTTATGAGTACACCGTCATGTCCTTCGGTCTAACCAATGCCCCCGCCACTTTCTCGCGCTTGATGAATTCGATCTTCATGGAGTACTTAGATAAATTTGTTGTACTTTATCTAGATGACATTCTCATCTACTCGAAGAACGAATAAGAGCACGCAGAACATCTTAGGCTGGTATTGATGAAACTTCGAGAGCATCGCCTATATGCCAAATCCTCAAAGTGCGAATTATGGCTACCAGAAGTGACCTATCTAGGCCGCGTGATTTCTGCCAAAGGCATTGCTGTCAATCTCAAGAGAGTTCAGGCCGTCCTTGAGTGGACTCCACCTTAATCGGTTAAGAAAGTTAGGAGTTTTCTTGGCTTAGCAAGCTATTGCCGCCGCTTCGTCGAGAACTTATCCAAAGTTGCAAAGCCTCTAACTTAACTCCTCAAGAAAGATAATAAATTCGAATGGACCCCCAAGTGCGAGGAAAGCTTTCAAGAGCTAAAAAGAAGATTGACTTCTGCACCCGTACTTGCGCCTCCAGACACCAAAAAGAATTTTGAGATCTATTGTGATGCTTCATGGCAAGGGTTAGGATGCATACTTATTCAAGATCGACATGTGGTAGCTTATGCTTCACGCCAGTTGCGACCACATGAAGAGAACTATCCTACCCATGATCTTGAACTCGCTGCCGTAGTTCATGCCTTGAAGACTTGGCGACATTACCTCCTTGGTAATAGTTGTGAGATATATTTCGACCACCAAAGCCTCAAATACATATTCACCCAGCCAGATCTTAATCTCAGGCAAAGACACTGGACTGATTTGATAAAAGATTATGACTTAGAAATTTCTTATACCCCAGGAAAAGCTAATGTCATGGCTGATGCACTAAGTCGTAAGTCGTATTGTAACAACCTCATGTTACAACAGTATCAACCACTTCTCTATGAGGAACTTCAAAAGCTTAATATTGAGATTGTTCCTTATGGATTCCTTTCCACCTTGGTAGTGAAACCAACTCTTGAGGATCAAATCAAAGCTGCACAGAAACGTGCTCGAGGTATCCGATACATCAAAGAAAACATTGCTAGAGGTAAGGCTAAATGTTTTACCGTAGACAATGAAGGTATTGTATACTTCGAGAACAGGATAGTAGTACCGAAGAATAAGAACCTTAGACAGCTGATCCTTAAAGAAGCCCATGAATCTCCCCTCTCGATTCATCCCGGTAGTACTAAAATGTATCAAGATCTACGCCAGAGATTTTGGTGGACTAGGATGAAGCGAGAAATTTCTCAGTTCATTCCTGAATGTGATTTTTGTCGTCGCGTTAAGGTAGAACATCAAAGACTTGCTGGTACTCTTAGACCTTTGCCTATTCCCGAATGGAAGTGGGATAAAGTCAGAATGGATTTCATCACTGGCTTTCCAAAAACCCAGAAAGGAAATGATGCCATCTTCGTTGTCATTGATCGACTTTAAAAAGTTGCTCACTTCCTTCCTGTTCGCGAGTCTATAACTCCTAGTCAGTTAGAGGACTTGTATGTCTCTCGAATCGTGTCTCTTCACGGTGTTCATTTGGAAATCAATTCAGACCGTGGTAGTCTTTTCACTTCTCGATTTTGGGAAAGTTTTCAGAATGCTATGGGAACCCACCTCTCCTTTAGCACCGCTTATCACCCGCAATCTAGTGGTCAAGTAGAAAGGGTTAATCAAATTCTTGAAGACATGCTCCGAGCTTGTGTTATCTCTTTCGGAAAGAAATGGGAGAACTATCTTCCTTTTGCCGAATTTGCGTATAACAATAGCTTTCAATCTAGTTTGGGCATGGCTCCTTTTGAATTTCTCTATGGACGGAAATGTCGAACACCCCTAAACTGGTCAGAAACTAGTGAAAGACAATTCTTTGGACTGGATATGATTCAGGATGCAGAAGAGCAGGTTCGCATTGTTCGTGAGAAATTGAAAACGGCTCAGTCTCATCAGAAAAGCTACTATGATTGTCATCATAGGCAAGAAAGCTACAATCTGGATGAGAAGGCTTACCTTCGGGTTACTCCTCTGAAGGGTACCCAATGATTCAGTATCAAAGGCAAGTTGGCCCCATGTTACATCGGACCCTTCTGCATTCTCGCTAAACGTGGAGAAGTTGCCTACCAACTTGAACTACCCCGCACCTTTCCCGAGTACATGATGTATTCCATGTGTCACAACTCAAGCGTTGCTTCAAGGACCCCATCCACGAAGTCGGCCATGAAACGCTTGATCTCCAAGATGACCTTTCTTATCGAGAGTGCCCTGTTCGTATTCTTGATTCAGCAGAGCGTGTCACTCGTCGTCAGAAGATCAGGTTTCTGAAAGTGCAATGTTCACATCACTCCGAGAAAGTAGCAACATGGGAAAGAGAAGAGCGCCTCCGTGCCGAGTACCTCACCTTCCTCCCGACGACTTCTGAATCTCGAGACGAGATTCTTTTGAGTGGGGGAGAGTTGTCACAACCCCAACTTTGGTATGTGCTAGGGTTCAAGTGTTCCTTTGCATCATGCAAAATTTTCAAATGAAATCCAAATGGGGAAAGCAGAAAGCCCTAATTGAATTTAATTCAAATGGCCAGATAAAAATTTCTTCCAAAAAACCATTTGAATGTTTGTAAAATCTCTGAAAATGTGCATGATCATGTTCCATGTGTTGTGGAACCCAAGTCATGCTCATAGAATTTTACAAAAAATCCAAACATGGCTTTGGAAATTAAATAAACCCCTAATTGATTTCAAAGTCAAATTAATTTAATTTTAAAAATGCCCAAGTTATGGAAGTGACTATCTACTGGTCACATAACGCCATATGAAAAATTTGAGCATTTTTAAAAATTCTTAGGTATTTATTTACTAAAGCTAAACAAAATTACAGAAAAGAAAATAAAAAGAAACAGAAATAAAGAGAGAGAGAGAGAGAGAGAGTACCTGGCCACTTACCTTAGGCCCATCTGGCCTCGGCCCAGCCCAGCCCAGCCGCTAACACCCTTGTCGTCTACCCGGGCACGAGCACACAGTTGCGTGCCTGGCATGCCGACGACGGCGAGGTGGCCACCGAGGCCACCCAGGCCTTCCCCCTGCCTCTCCTTGATCCACGACGACGCTAGCAACGCGATCGCCTTTCTCCACCTCTCTCTGTTTCCTCTAGATTCCTCATCCCGCCGATTTTCTTCGTCGCAGAGAGCACGTCGTCGCCGCCGACAAGCAAACGCGTGGCCACCGTGCCCCTCCCGGTGAACCACCTTGTCCAGGAGACTCCACGACGTCGACTACTTTTTCACGCACGAGAAAATCGAGCCCGGAAGCCCCGAGTACGCCGCCCCCTTTGACTCCTCGTCGCCAGCCACAGTGAGATTTCGGCGAGGAATCCGTCGTCCTTAGAGCTCCTCTGTCCTCACCGTCGGCTCCATTGGCATCAGGGTGACCTCCCCGTCATTTCCCCTAACCCCGGCCTCTCCCCGTGCCCTAGCCGCTAAGTTCATCTGTCCAGTGGCTCCGGCCGCCGCCTTGGTTGACGCCGACGCCGACCATGGCCTGCCCGGAGACACTGCGCTGCTCAGGAAGACGCGTGCGGTTGCGGGCTATCGCCTGGTGGTTGCGCCTTGCCAAACAGTGGCCTGGAGAATACTCCGGCGAGCCCTCCGCCGTGGTTTTCGTCACCGCCGGCGAGCAGCCGACGTGGCAGGCCATTAGGGCCTTAACCACCCCCTAACCCCAACCACAATCGCTGACAGGTGGGGCCCAGCCCCCCTAACCACCCCTTGTCAGTTTAATTAAACAGGGGATTAACCCCACTGTCTATGACAGGCCTGGCCCACAGGTCAGAGGCCCCCCTACGTCAGCATGATGTCATGCTGACGCGGTAATTGGAATTTAGTTTAAAAAGAAAATACAGAAAATGGCAGAAAATCATTTAAACTTTGGAAAATCATAGAAAATTCATACTAACTCCAAACTGGACAAATAATATATGAAAAATTATCACAAAAATACAAGTATTATGAATATGGAATCTGTTTATATGTTTGACCATTTTAAAATGGGAAAACAGTAGCAAATGTGGATATGTCATAATTTGAATTTGAATTTGGAGTTTGAATTTGCAAATCCTTTGCAATACACTTCAATTAAATTGAATTTTCCACAAACCAGTATCCTTTACATCATGTCACAACTTATCATGTGCTTCTGCATTTACTTTCGATGTTGCCCCCCCTTTGTTGATGATTACTTCGGTAACAGCGTATCCGAGACAGAGATCACCCCCGAAGCAGAAGACCGATAAACCCATCTATCGTCAGCAAGGCAAGCAAACCCCTTTGATCATGTCGATAAAAACCCATTTCCCTCTCAGTCTCGCTTATGCATTGATTAGGATGATCACCTTGTTATCGATTCTGCCGCATAGTTGAACCCATATCCGATGCATGATCTATCATCTTGTCACAGTAGTAAGCAAACCACAATCCTAGCTAACATAGGAGTTGATTGATATCATTTGGCCCCTGCAACTGTTAAAGCTTATTGCATGCTTAGAGTTTACAATGAGGATACTTTTGATGTGAGTCGGGATGGTAGTGATCATGGTGTTGATGAAGGTGAAGCTGTGTTGGTGAATCTACCCTAATACAAGGTGAATGATGAGAGGCTGTGTAGGAGTACACAGTGGGTTGTCTCGTTGAACACCGCCTTAAGCCTGAGTTCTTGTATGGTAATCCAAGACAAAGAGTACAACCACACATTGGGCTCACTGACCCCTCTCGTCCTAGTACCTCAATCCGTGTTGACATCCAGGAGTCACATTAGTTCGGGTGTTCCATTTGGCCTATGCATAGAAAAAGAGTGAGTAAAATGTTGCATCATCTTAGATATGTGGGTGGATCTGTGAGGCAGTGAAACCATCCCCGGATGGCGTCTCGGTTGCCTACATTGTCTGAGTCCGTATTGTTGATCCGGCCGGACACTCGAGCGGGGCTACTCAGATAGTCGATCCTGGAATAGACCGATTGTGAGCGAAGTGTCGTGGTGAACATCCTCGCTGTCACCCCTTGAATGGTGGCGAGCAAAAGGCGGTAACCGATGGTCATGTGTGTGTAGTTTACACCCTTACAAGGTTAACAAAACTATTCGAATAGCCACGTCCGTGGTTATGGACTACTTGGAACATGTACCTGATTATTAGACAACTAGAATGGATACTCTAAAAGTCGCAAGATAAGCGTGAGTGCTATGGCGTGATTCCTCGTGGGGAAGTCGAGGAAGTATCCATAGTGGTGTATTGGTTGGAGACTTGGTAGTGGACCCGTGTACGCTTCTTACCTCAAGTCTAGTACTCGTAGTACAGGACTAGCCAAGTCAAAGCTGGCACTTCTGCATGTTGAAACCCCAGCTCCCTTTACCTTGAAACTTGAGCATGAGTAGTATAGTTCTGATGTAAGTCTTGCTGAGTACGACTTTGTACTCACGTTTGCTTATTCTATGTTTTAGATGAGAACCCAACCCCGATGGAGTCACCTTCCTGAATCTCGACGTTGACTAAAGTTAGTATAGTTCCAGACAGCAGTCTGGTCCCTCGTGGAAGGGCTATGTATGTTTAGAAGGATTGTCAAAGTCATTTGTTAAACTTTTCTATACTCAGACCTAATTTTCTTTCGTTGTATGATGTAATGTTGGATCACAATCATGTGATCTCTTTGTGTACTCTATGTGTAAGTCAGTAAAGATATACTTTGTAGAGTTCATGCAATGTGTACCTGCTGTTTACACTGGATATGTATGCTGCGTGTATGATTATAAAATGCATGTCTTAGTGTGGGGTTCGATAGTTTAGTTGTGTTCTTGCCGGCGGTCTTTTATACACCAAGTGGCCCTTAGATGTGCGCAGCTTGGGGCATCGCGATGCGATTGCTCGTGACTATGTCACGTGGCACACTTTGTTGTATGATTGAGCCCGCCCGAGACCCTGACTAAGTGATTGGGCTGGAGTGTGTTTATGTAAGTGTTATGATTCAATCGATAGTATGGTTGAGGCGACTTGTCTATGAGTATGGGATTTCACCACCCATAAGCATTTAGACTTGTGAGCGGACGATGAGGACCCATCTCAATTGATCATCCGGTCCTGGATGGGACGCCCCTCACGTTCGAGCTTTCCGAGAGTGTCTTGTACTTGGCCTTGTCTTCTTAGACAAGTGGGTATGGCTCTCGGCTCTCCATATGATTGAGTTATGACTGGAATTACATACGCATATTCCGGGTCCCGACACAGTAGCTATGTGATGTCCTCTCCCCCTCTTTATTCTTCATTGATTAGACCTTGTGAACTGCCCTACATGATCAAGGCACATATGTAATTCCTTTTGTTGTTGCTATGTTGAGTTTGTTGGGATCTGATGGATTATGAGATTATGTTCTGATTGTGATGAGTAATATATTTGGTTCTTCTCCTTTTATATTTGTGTTCTTAAGTAATTCTTGCATGTTCCCCGTTGTTATTTATTGCTTTGGCCAAGTGATAGGTAGCAACTCCAAGAGGGAGCGTTATGCATGATTGTGGGTTCATGCCCCCTGATGACTAGCTTGAGTGACAGAAACATGAGTCTAGGGGATGTGCTATTGCCACAAGGGGGAAAATAACGGTGCTTGTAACCGTGGTTGCAATGATAGTTTACTTTACGCAAAGTTTTTTTAATGCAGTTGTCTCTTGCTTTGGGTTTACACTTTGGGTGGGGCTCGCAACTTAATACCAGCGAGATGTTCTGGATAGATATCTCAAGGTGAATGATTAGTGAGTAGATGTAGATGGATTTTGGTCTATTTGTCTTGGCTTACTGTCCATGCTTTTGAGCCTCTTCCTTTCTTTTGTAGCATAGTTAGCATTGCGGTGCATTTTTTATCCTGTCAATTGTCCAGCTGTAATTTGTTCACCTCGCATAGTTGTTTATCGTCTTTTGGGAGAGAGACATCACTAGTGAACTTCATGGGACCCCAGTCCATATTTCCACCACTGTTTACACCCTCAATTTACTTCTTGTTTTACTTTCTAGTTGCAGTTATCACTACTATCTATCTCTTGCGTTTCACCCTTTGTAAACAACAAGGCCGGAGAGATTGACAACCTCTCTGTACTCGTTGGGAGCAAAGTTATTTGTATCTGTGTGCAGGTCCAGGTAAAGTAAGCAACCTCGGTTGTGAACGGCGCCATTGTTCACTTTACCACCTACTTGTCGTCGTTGGAGTCCTACTGGTTCGATCTCAAACCTTGATATCTTTGCCAAGGGAAATTACCGCTACGCTACATCTCAACCTTCCACTTGGGGTAGCCAACGAGGGCACTACTTCAGTTTCATTAGCACCCATGTAGTTCCTTTCTACTTGAACGGGTTAATTCAAGCTCCTGGTTTGAATCACCATGTTTTTGCATAATTCCTACTGTTAGGAGTATAAATTCAGTTAAATAAAAAGAGTGCCAGTCAGTTTTAACTGTTTTCAGTCAGGTTTCCAGATATTCATTTTATATGCAGAGTCTGGAGACATAAGATTAACCATTATGTAATTTTATAAATGCAGTTTAATACTTGAACAGTAAAACAAACATTGACTTATTATATTTAAATTCACAAACAAAATGAACTTATTGTCTTTAAATTCAGTTTATAGTATCTAGTTTTTGCAATGGTGGTTCCTTGTTGCATTTTAAAGGCTGTTCAAGCCTTGTTGCTAATGTTCAGCAAACAATGTCTGAATTTTTTTGCAGCAGAGCAACATTGGTCCGTGCCATGCTTCAGTTTTCTTCTCTATTAGTTTGTCACATTTCAGCAAAATAATTCAATCATCCTTTGAGCATACACCACTACTTGAGCTGGAGCTGGATGGATTGCTCGAACTAAATTTAGTGCAATTCAGTCACTGAACATGCAAACTTATTGTTTATTGCTTGCTGAACATCTATAGTGCATCTATAGTGCTAGAGTTGGAGCAAAATAACTTATTGCTTGCTGGAGCAAAATAACATCTATAGTGCATCTTTGCACTGAGCTGGAGCTGGAGCTGGAGAAAAATAACTTATTACTTGTTGAAAATTACTCCCAAATTAGTTTGTAATTTTGATTAGTGCAAAACTGTTTACCTATCATTGATTAGTGTGAAACTGTCTAACTTTTAATGTTCTTTGTATAGTAGATGCAGAAGACTCAGCACCAGCTAGTAGAACTAGACAACAGGGAGGATGACATTAATCAAGTGACAGATTGCAATTCAATTGAAGAAGTTCATTCAAAATTTTGATTCTCTAGAGCAATTCAACAAGATTGTAGTGCTCCTTAGCAGCTAGGATAGGACAATGGCGAGTCAACAACACTTGAAAGGGTACAACTATATCAGTAGAGGCGGGGGAATCATCAGCAGCAGATCATCGATCTGGTGGCGTCGTCGTCGCCCATCGCCAGCAACATCAGAGGCGGGAGGAATTTGCCAGCAACAGTTGAGTCTAGAGGAAGTCAGTAACAATAGAGGCGAGAGTGGCCGGAGTTGCCTGCGACGCCGTCGGCCAAATCGGACGAATCCGGCGGTCACCTTCGTGGTGAATCGGATGAAGCCAAGATCTCCTCAGCAGAAGAAGCCGGCGGCCGAGGCGGCGTAGATGTGGGCAAATCGTGCAGGTTGGCGTAGTTCTGCTCCGTGGGCGGGGGCGCAGGTGTCCACAGGTCATCGCCTCGGTGGGCGGCAGCTCAGGTGGCCGCAGGTTTCCTTAGTGGGCGACCGCGAGGTAGACGACGGCGCAGGTGAGCGGCACAGGTCGACGATGCAGGTGGGCAGCGGTGCTGGGCCCGGCGGTGGTTAGCGAGGCGCCGGGACATGGGCAGGACGAAGGAAGGAGAAGGGGTGTATTTTCAACGGTTTTGAACGTGCAAGGTTTTATTTGCCAAATTACAATTGTATTACGCCGGCGACAAGTATTCCGGGCCGGAGAGTAATATTTTTTTATTTTGATGTGCTATATTCACAATTATTTTACGTTAAAAAGGGACATGGCCTATGTGCGAGTTTGAGTTTGCAATGCATTGCATTGTCCTAGTTGATCAATAAGATGCACTCCGTAGCGAGTAAGAAAAAGAGTTGTTAAAATAACTGTTACGCGGCGACGACAACTCATCCCTACCTCTTCGCCTGAGCCAGTGACTCCTCGAAAACCCTAGCGTCGTCCGCGGCGGCGGCCATGGCGTCGGCGGCTCCCAAGCGCTGCTACTACGAGATCCTCGGACTCTCCCGAGACTGCTCCCCGAGTGACATCAAGCTCGCGTTCCGGCGCCTCGCGCTCTCCCTCCACCCCGACAAGCAGCCCCCGGGTTCTGACGTCTCCGCCGCCACTGCCGCCTTCCAGGAGCTGCAACAAGCGCACTCCGTCCTCTCCGACCCCCAGGAGCGCGCCTACTACGACTCCCACCGCTCCCAGATCCTCTTCGCCGACCCGGTCTCCTCTCGGTCCGGCACCGCCTCACCCGTCCCCGACCTATTCTCCTTCTTCTCCACCTCCGCCTTTTGCGGCTTCTCCGACTCCGGCCGCGGATTCTACAAGGTCTACGGCGACGTATTCGACAAGGTATACGCGCAGGAGGTCGCGTACGCCCGACGCATGGCCATCCCCACCGACTCCATCCCTACGCCGCCGGTCATTGGCAACCTCGACTCCCCTTACACCCAGGTCACCGCTTTCTACAGCTACTGGCTGGGTTTCGGCTCGGTCATGGACTTCGGGTGGGCGGCCGAGTGGGACGCAGCCCGTGGGGAGAACCGCCGTGTCAGGAGGCTCATGGAGGAGGATAACAAGAAGGCAATGCGCAAGGCACGGCGGGAGTATAACGATTCTGTGAGAGGATTGGCTGCCTTCTGTAAGAAGAGGGATAAGAGGGTGGTCGACATGGCACTGCAGAAGAAGGCAGAGGAGGAGAAAAGGAAGAAGGAAGAGATCGAGAGAAAGAAGGCCGAGGAGAAGAAGAAGAAGGCGCAGGCGATGGCATATCAGGAGCCTGAGTGGACGAGGGTGGATGAGGGCGAGTTAGTCTTTGAGGAAGAGAATGATGATGAGATGATGGAAAAGACGAAGGAGGAGTTTTACTGTGTGGCGTGTAATAAGAAGTTCAAGTCAGATAAGCAGTGGAAGAACCATGAGCAGTCAAGGAAGCATAAGGATAAGGTGGCTGATCTGAGGATGGCCTTTAAGGAGGAGGAGGAAGCTCTAAAGGAAGCCAAGGAGGAGGCGGGAGGTGAGTGGGAAGAAGTTGATGTGGGGTTCGATTTTAAGCCTGCCATCGAGTCCGAGGAGAGTGATTGGTCAGATGCTACAGAAGAATTGGCTGAAGAGTTGGACGAGGGCTTGGAGGTGGGGGGTGAAGACAATGGTAATAGTGACTTAAATGGGGAGCAGGAGGTTGGTTCATATGATGAGACAAGTGTGTTGGAGGCGATGTTGTCAAGCCGTAAGAACAAGAAAAGTGGCTATGTGCTTCCTCAAGAGGAAGCTCCACCTGTTGTTACAGAGGATGATAACAGTGAAGATAGAAATCCTGAAGTTACGGGTGTCAAGAAGAAAGCACGCCGGAGGCGGGCAGCAAAGAAGGGACAAGATGAAGGTAGTTATGCTGATAGTGGACATGGTGTGAAGAATGATGTTCCACATGAGGAATCTGAGCATGAATATGATGCTGATGATAAGGCGGAAGGTCCACCGTCTTCTAATGATGGCACATCAGCAAGCGTTGGAGACCAACAAAACGAAAAGACTGACAATCCTAAAAAGAACAAAAAGAACAAGAAAGGCGTAGAGAAGAAAACAACTGTTTCTGCTGACCTAAAGAGCACATCAAAGGGAAAGAAGCAAAAGGTAAATTTACACTTGTGCTCTTTTACTACTTATTTTTGTTGTGTACTTGGCAGCAAGCTTATCCTTGTATTTGTGTTGTGCTTAAACCATGTAATGTTGTTTCAATCCTATACCAAATACCATTTGACACTGTTTTGAGCCATATATGCAACTTCAAGTTGCTTGATGAACCGCCTAACTGCTCAACCCCCTTATAATTTCAAATGGTTGTATTGAGGTGAGCGGATAGGGTGTCTTTTGTTGCAGAAGAACCACTTATTTGGAGCCCTGTGTGAGAAGATTACTATATGTTTCACTTGTGAGAACTACTATATGAACCACATAGCTTGCAAAACGGTCTTATATTATGGGACGGAGGGAGTATGTCACTAGGGGGCCGTGTGCAAAAGGGTTGATTATATCAATTCCAGCGCCTTGTCGGGGAAGGTTGTTCCTACAAGTTAGTTCAATGGGCTTCTAGCAAGTTTGTGACGTTCTAATACATTTTTATATATTCATCATAGTGTGGATTACGAACGTCTTATTGATAGGAATGGAAATAGGATGATAGCCTTCATGAGAACTGTTTATGGTCAATTGTTGATTGGGCATGTGAATGCTGATGGGTGTTGAGCTAGGCAGATGGAATTATTGTTCTATGTATAAGTGTGTTCTTGTCTTTGATGGTTTTCGTACTATAAAAACTGAAGTCCCTGGACATATAAGATTGAACTCATGATACTAAATACAATTTAGTAATTAAGTGAAGATAACTAACTCTTCATCTTACACCACTTATGGTGTATCTTTTGTTGGGTAAACTGATTTTTTGGCATGAAGATCATGGTTTTTAAAGCGTCAAGGCGTCCTAAAGCGCTTGGGGGGCGCTCTGATGCCTAGGCGACGCCTAGGCGGGCGCTTCAGAAGCCTAGGCGCCCAAAGCGGCCATTTTTTCAAAGCGGAGAGGGGGCGCTCTGACGCCTAGGCGACGCTTTGAAAACCATGATGAAGATATAGATCTTATTTGCCATTCTGAAATTTTATGTTCATCCATGATCTTACTTGTACTTTTCATACTTGGGAAAATAAAGCTGAGTAAGATTAAATATATGTCATAGGACGTTGGTTATTGCTGACATTGGTCAACATAATATATGAGTTAGTCAGTTCCATTTCAATTGCCATTTGATGGCAATACCCTGGGTCAGTTCCATGTCAATGGCCATATGATGTTTTTATGTGTGTCTGTTCGACTAAGTTGGTCTAGATTGTCTGAAATAATTCCAGTTTTCTTTTATTTTTATTATGTTCGAAAGTAGCTCATGTGTTTTGCTCCCCTAATGAAATCTTAGAAAAATGGAAATATTTTGATCCCCGTATGGCATCGACCGGACTCGCGGCTGTTGGATCGAACACGGATCGCACAGTGCTGCCAGTTTCTCTGTTCCTCCTTTCTTCTGGAAACAACCTCTTGACCCTGTCCATCCTTGTCCTTTCACGCACAGTGCTCCATTTCCTTCCCAGTTTTCCATCGCGTGCTCCCTCTCTCGTGCCGAGATTGCAGCCTCCGTCATGTCTCCTCGGCGACGTCACACTACACGCAGCCGCACAAGCTCCCAGCGGTGATGCTGCCTCCTCGGTCTCACGCACGTATGCATACCCGCGCTGCTCGGACGAGCTCTCCAGGTTGACTTTCCCTTCGGCAACCTAACCAGTACAACATCAGATAACTACGCATCGATGCAGCTGAGCTATCTGTAAATGCTGCGTGCAAGGATGGTGACCATGGCGAGCTTGGGTGACTGCACCACCATCTTTTATCGTGAGGCAACTTTGTTGTGACGAACACTGTGACGTGGCGATGTCTGCAGCATCAGTGATGTTGTGGCGCCGACTGCAATGGCGGCCATGTTGCAACCATGAATGACGGTGACGATGCACGCTGCGTGGAAAAGTCTACACCATCGGCGATGACCGCAACGGCTGTCATGTTGCAACCTCAAGCGACTGCAGCTCGACTACATCTGCAACATCGGCGATATTGTGGCAATGACCACAACAACGACCATGTTGTGACGACTCCACCTGACGGTGTGGGTACAGTGACACGGGGCTGGTCCAACGGCTGACGCGTAGTGCTGGTCAATCTTTTGTGTTTCACTATGGCTATGGTCTTATGTCTTTTAAGTGCCAAGTTAATTGAAATATTACCCTTGTCCTAAGTACAGTTCAACAACTTTGACCAATCCTATACACAATATATCAAAATCTTACAACACCAAATTTGTTTCATCATATTCACCATGAAATATGTTTGCACACATGTCTTTGATGTGGTATATATGTATATTTTTCTATAGACTTGGTCAAACTTAGACTTAGGACAAAGCTAGAAGAACTTTAGTTAATTTGGAATAGAGGGAATATATCTTATGGTACCAATGTTTGTAAGGCGGTAAGGCGAAGCGAGGCACTGTACCACCGCCTCACCTTTTAATAACCGCTTATAGCGTAAGGCGAGGTGATGCCTTAGACACAAAAATAGCATTATATAATATATGGCATCTGTTATGATGCAATGTATCCTTCATGCACTAGCCAACACAACGAAAGGCCCGAACTGATGGAAAGGGCTAGGCAATCCACATATACACTTCAACACCCCCTCTCATGTGGGACCCGGAAAGTCAACACATGGATAGACTCAAGGTATGGCTAATGAGGCCTATACGTGGACAAAGGAGGGACAATAGCATTTTTTTTTGATAAATTGAGAAAGCCAAGACCGTAGGCTGTGATACCATGTTAAGCTTCATGCACTAACCAACGCCACCAAAAGTCCGAACTGATGTAAAGGGCTAGCTAATCCAAATATACACTTCAACAAACCTTAAGCATAGCCAGTGGTCACCTCCAATGTGTGCTGACCTTGATCTGAGCCGGTGCTCCTCGCTGGGGTGGCAGCAATCTACTGTCTACTGGTATCAAACACTCAAGGCGCCATACCACTGATGTTTCATGCTCAGGCCTGTCCACACTGACCTGGTGTAGAAGGCACTCTTCAGCAGCAGCAGCAATGTCCGTGATGTGCAGCAGAATGAGCAGGCTGAAGCCATGTATCCTAGTGCTGACTTGTTTGACTCGCTTGTCAACGTTGGCGTGCTAAATATTGTGTATCTGCCCCCCCCCCCCCCCCCCCCGACGAGGGGAGCTCTTGCTTGTGTCACGAACAAAACGAGCTGATGTTTTGTGCTTGAAAATTGCACAAAATTTCTCAAATTAGTGAACTCTCGATCTCACCTAAAAGCTCTTGTTAGGACTGATAGCCATCCTGTAACACAGAGCAGGAGCAACTCAAAATTGGGTTTAGCTCTAATCCCCTGATGGGCTGCACACGGCCTCATGCGTTTCCGCCATGGAAAGTAAAATAAAATCGCAAGCTTCATGTCATCCATTACCATCTGGGCGCAGCAGCAGCAGCAGCAGCCCACCCGGAAGACCAAAACCTCATCAATGGCTTTCCTCTGCCACAAGTTGGGCAGGGGAAGCCCCTTGACGCTAGCTTGCCACCCGCAAATCACCGGCAAATCACGAGGATTACAGCATCAGTGCTATTCGGAAGCCGCTGAAAGGAAGCACCACCACTGGCGCAGGGTGCCTGGCTGTGGCAGTGACTTTCAAGGTGCAATCGCTGTCGCTGCAAGCTCATGTCAGCGGAAAAGAAACGCGGAACCCGAAGTGACAATGAGAGGGATACCAGAGGTGTGCATGCAATATAATTTTGTATTCGGTTATTCACACGGGGCCCTGTTGATGTGGCGAGAGTCAACATGCCACGTGCACAGGTCAAACACGGTTAGGACCCGTGATGAACAACTTACAAACTTTTGGGACCTTAATCTGCAGTTTTGAAGTTTTAGGACTAACTTGGCACCACCAGAATAGTTTTAGGACCTCTGGTGCATTTCACTCTTTGAAAACACAGAAATTTCCGGGGGTCAAATATTGCTAACAGCTACTCCCTCTGTTCCAAATTACTTGACATGAATTTAGTTCAAGTTTAAACCAAAGTTGAACTAAAGCCATGTCAAGTAATTTGGAACAGAGGGAGTACATGTCAAGTATTTGTAATATAATCTAGGTTTTCTTTTGTGAGGATAATATGAAGCTTTTATTTGCATCAACTATGGATTAATCTAAACTTTACCCGACATGTTGTTTTGAACAATAAGTAACAGTTTGCTTCATTGTAACAGGAGGTCTCGAAGGCGCGTAATGATTGTGAAACATGTGGAGATACATTTGAGTCAAGGTACACCTAAAGCTCAGCATCCCCCACCCTGCCCTCCCTTTTATTTTGCTATCATGCCCATTTTGTTAGACTGAAATAACTTTTATGTTTCAGGAGCAAGTTGTTTTCTCATTTGGAAGAAACAGGTCATGCTGTGATCAAGGCACGACAGAAAAAACGTTAAGGCGAGGAGTCGTGAGATAATTATTTTTGAGCATTCTCTCCCAGTTGATGGGCTAGCTTGTCGATAAAGGTGTCGTGTCATTCTTGTAACTTGTCTTCTTCTTTTGCACGCCTCCATGTGCATCAAGATTTTGATCTAAAATCAATTTCCCCTTTCCTTGTTTGTAGGGAGGTGCTGCCTTTGGTTAATACATTAACAAAGAGAGTGAGAACATAACTGTGTAATAACACGGGCTAATGTTATTCTTGTAAATCTTTTTCCGGGCATTTGATTTTATCAGCAAACACTCCGTAAATTTATCTTGTACGCCCTGTTTGGCTCCTAGATATTGGACTGGGGATCGCAGATTGAATCGAAATTTAGCGTCTGGCTGCCGCCTGAATGGAATTGTTGATGCCTTGTGATATAGCTACTTTGATCTTATCTTTGCAACTCGTTATATATATGAAAAAAACTAAGATCCAATCATCCGTATTTTTAGCATTGGAAAACAAACAAGTTTAGTAGCAATTCCAGTTACGATAATAGCCCGAGTCTCATGGTGCCAGGCAACACAGCCATTTGTATTTCCTTCAGTAGTTCAGGCGCCTCATTTATAGAATATAACTAGAGCATGACACGGTCTTTACCGTACTTGGGCTACTACATTTGGAGTTAATTGCAAAAAACCACGACAATTCGGGCTAGTATTCAAAAAACACACATTTTCAGATTTTCTGTAAAAACACTATTTTTTTGCTATTTTTTGCAAATAGCACAGATTACTCGATTTGCTTAGTTTAAGTGTGATTATGACAGATGAAGCCCACATGTAAGGATGACATGGAACCAATGACAGTTTTTATTTGCAGAAAACCCCTTAGACTAAGAAATTGAAAGCAATTGGGTCCTCATTGTCTTCTCCCCGCTGTCCCACCGTGGCGCCGGTGTGGGCACACCATCGTGGTTTGTCCGGTGCGGCCAGAGCACGGGGCGAAGCAAGGGCCAGGACAGGAGAATGGGCGGCGCGGCCAAGACGCGGCGCGGGCGCCGCCGCTCGCAACAGGCCGGCCTCCTCCTTCCTCTTCTCACGCAGGCAGCCAAGGGGCAGTAGCTGTACTCGCCGCCGGAGGGCCAGCAGCAGACGGCCGCGGCCGGGTGGCGCACGGCCGCCGGAGGACCCGATTGCTTTTTATGATTTTTTAAGGGTGTTTGTGCAAAACAATGTCCTTACAGGTAGGTCCCATCTGTCAGAAACGTGGCTAACCGTTGGATCTGTGTTTTTTGCAAAAAATTAGCAAAAAAATTAGTGTTTTTTGCAGAAAATATGAAAATGTGTGTTTTCTGCAATACTAGTTCGAATTGTCGTGGTTTTTGCAAATAACTCCTACATTTGGGACTCCGTCCTGTATACGTTTGAGAAGAAAACCAAAGGCTTTGCATGAGTTTGAACTGTCGTTAGGGAGGACTCTTATACCCCGGTTCACCCAAAACTAAGATGGAACCTACACATTTGGAGATGTCTGCATCGTTTCGGCGCCAAAATCCCCCTTTCTTCACCCTTTTCGCTTGGATCACCGCTGCACTTCGCCTTAATTCTCATGCTTTTCGTCGTTGCATGGACCCTTACGAAGAGCTGCCGAAGCCGATAGAGGTGAAGGATCCATAGAAGGTGGCCGCCCATGAGATCAAATCAGTGATACGGCAAGCCCGACACCTCAAGCAATAGGCGAACGATCAAGCCGTCGGGCGAGGCGATGACGAGAGCCAAAGGCCAGGAGGGGTCAGGGATGTTGAAGCGCTTGGCGACCAATCTTGCGGTGGAGGAGAAGGAGGCGACTAATGCGGATGAGTCAGTGACATAGTGAATGAGGTATGCACAACCGGTTTGAGACGACAAAAACGCAAAAAATGATCTTTAGGGCACATAGTGGCCCACCAAAAAAAAGGTGGAGGCAAACTGGTCCGCAGACGAGAGATGGCAAAACCGATCCCCAAACCGGAATATTCAAACCGGTCCGCAGACATATAGAAGTCTTCATTGGATAGAAAAATTTGATAAAAATAATTTCAAACCTATGATCCCAATATTTGTGGGAGCTTTAAGGATCTCGCTTAGAGATGCTCTTATGCAGCAAACCACACACTAACAAATGACCGAATCAACAATCTTTAAAGCCTCGATGCACCACGGAGCAACATTTTCTGGGAGCTTAGTACCTTAAAGGATGAGCATTCTGTTTATGAAAAAAATCGTTGATCAAATGCACTAGGTTTTTTTCTCGATTTTGTCAATCAACAAGACAAACCACGCCGATAGTTTGACAAGATAAGACAAAAAGATCATTGAAAGTATGAGATAAATTCTATCGAAAGGTTAGGGATAAAGAAAGGCCCACCACACGGATGGTTGGGGAGTACCACACGAAGGGTTAGAGACGAACAATGGATTTCTTATTTTTTTCTATGCTTAAGGTGGGCCCTCACATAATAATAGCCCCCTTAGTTTCAGGATGGGCCCTATCTAAACCTGCCTAATCCATCACCCCCTAGTTACCACACGTTTTTCAGATTAAGTTTGTCTAAACCGAGCACTCGCAAGCACATTAGCAATTCTCTGTTAGTGAATCAAGTATGAGTAATTAGTCAATATATACTCAATGCAGTGATAATCAGATGTTGAAAACTTACCTACAATAATAACACCGTTATATTAGATCACGGGCATGCCTCCAAACCCCCATCATCTAAAGAATTATCATTGTACGACACCAAAAGTTTATTCTTTTTTTTAGGAAAATGATTCGTTTCAACAATCAGCTGCGCCTCACGCCCGTGTCATGCACAACGTTCGATTGGGTGTGATTCGTCACTTCCTATTGCACCACACGCCTTGGTCCACACGTCTTTTTCTCCTTATCCTTATCTCTTCACAACCTCTTGTTTCCTTCGCGACATCTTCTTTATTTTCTCCTTTTTTGATTCCTTTGAAGTTTCTGAGGAACGCGCTCCGTATATCGTCCCAAGTATGTAATGAACCTGGCGTGAGGGTGTGGCGCTCGTGCCTTTCAACATCAGTGGGAGGTGTTTGATGGCGTGGAGGTCATCGTCTTTCGCCATCTTCACGACGAGGATGCAGTTCTCAAGCCATATGATGTGATATGAAGATCCGTCATATTTTTCTATGTTGATGAGTTTGAACCCTTTCGGAAAGAGGCGCTCGACTTTCGCCTCGGAGAAACATGAGGGGAAGGAAGTTCATCCTACATCTTGAAGCACACATAATTGTTGGCGAGCATTGTAAGTGTCGTAATTGACGTTAAATTCAGGGAACAATGGGTCGTATTCTTCATGGATTTGTGGCATATGCCGAGGTATTGAACTATGTTCCTGTCGGCCCGAGTTGTAGATCGTCCGATGCTGCTTATTTCGATGAGGGGTTGGGGCGCCCCGCTGAATATTGTATCCTCTTGATTTGATTTTTGAGGCTGAACTTCTGGTGTCACTGACACCGGGCATCCGATTCCCCTTCCCGCCGTATTTCTTGATTGTTGGTGCCAATCGCGTAGCTAGGACATGTTGTCGATGGGTGAGCGGATGTCCGGTTGCAACGTCATCAAGATCCGCAATTAAGTTTCGGTCGAGGAAGAGTGTTTTCTCGACCCTCTTGACAATGTGTACCTGATGGTACGAGCGATGATAACGGCTTCTCGCACTTCGTTGGTTACCCCAAGTGGAAGGTTGAGATGTAATAGCAACAAATTTCCCTTGGCAAGGATACCAAGGTTGAGTTCGACCAGTAGGACTCCAAGGACGACAAGTAGGTGGTGCGGAAAGTGAGGCACCGTTTACTCGATATCACTTGCTTAACCTGGACCTGCACACACAACAAGTAACTTTGCTCCCAACGAGTACAGAGGGGTTGTCAATCTCTCCGGCCTTGTCGTTTACAAAGGATCAAACGCAAGAGTAGATAGTAGTGACAATTGAACAGAAAGTAAAAGCAAAAAATAAAGTGGAGGTGTAAAAAGTGGTGGAAATATGGACATGGGTCCCATGATGTTCACTAGTGATGTCTCTCTTCCAAAAGATAAAATAGCTAAGACGGATAAATAAATTATAGTTGGGCAATTGACAGAATTATAAATGCGCCGCAATGCTAATTATGCTGCTGAAAAGTTAGAAGCTCAAAAGTATGGGCAGTACGCCAAGACAAGTAGACCGAAATCCCTCTTCATCTACTACTAATCATTCACCTTGAGATATCTATCTAGAACATCTCGCTGTTATTAAGTTGCGAGCCCCACCCAAAGTGTAAACCCAAAGCAACAAACAACTGCATTAACAAACTTTCCGTAAGGTAAACAATCTTTGCAACCGCGGTTACAAGCACCGTTGTTTTCTCCCTGGTGGCAACATCACATCCCCTAGTCTCATGTTTTTGTCACTCAAGCTAGACATCAGGGGGCATGAACCCACAATCAAGCATAAACGCCCCCTCTTGGAGTTACTATCTACTACTTGGCTAAAGCAATAAAAAGCAACGGAGAACATGCAAGAATTACTCAAGAACAAAATATAAAAGGAGAACCAAATGTATAACTCATCACAATCTGAACATAATATCATAATCCATCGGATCCCGGCAAACACAACATAGCAACATCAAGAAGAATTACATAGATGCCTTGATCATGTAGGGAAGCTCACAAGGGCTAAGAATTGAAGCACAAGATTGGAGATAAGACATCACATAGCTACTGGTCATGGACCCATGGTCCAAGGGGGACTACTCATGGCACATCCGGGAAGCGTCCATGGTGGTGGAGAAGCTCCCGAAGGTCAATGCTCCCTCCGGCAGGGTGCCGAGAAGAGGTCTTCTGGTGATCCCGATCTTGGAAGCCCGACGGCGGCGAAACAGAGAGGAAAATCATGATGCAGGGGTCTCTCCGAGGGTTTCAGAGCGATGGGTAAAAATAGGTCAAAGGGGGGCACCAGTGGGTGTCCCCACCTCCCCGGCGCCCTGGTGGCGCGACCAAGAGGGGGACCGCGCCACCTGGCCGCCTCGGAGGGGGTGGCCCCCCTTTTTCCCCTCTTCAGTGATCTGGAAGCTTCTTTTGCGCTGATTTTTTATCTGATTTTTCTGGAATTTTTGGAGCTCTGTAAATATGGGTAAGAACCTGCAACTTACATACATCAGTAGATAGAAACTAGCACTGGGTGCACTGAGTTAGTAGGTTAGTACAAATATGTGTAAAAAGATATAAAAGTGTAGCAAATGACATAACAATGTCACCTAAAAGAGCATGGAACAAGCAAAAATTATATATATATTTGGGACAAATCAGTACCCGCTTCTTCAAGCATCATTCCTTTTCTTGGACGATTAGTCGGAATTTGTTGCTTTCGCAAGCCTTGATGACGAGTTGTTCTATGTCTTGTATATTTTTTAGGTTGTGCATGTGAGCTACTTCTAATGTCCCTCCTTATCTTCGTCCTTGAGAGGTTTGTCGAACCCAGCGAAGTTAGATTCCCAAAATTATTCGTTGAGTTCTTCTTCTACCACGTTGGCCTCATCGATCACCGCAGATTCTTTGGAGTTTCAAAGTTGCATACCTCGTGTGTTAAAAATGATATTTCATGTGGAACCACTCGAGTCTCGGTTTAAGAGTTATCGAGGAGTCAGCCTCCTCTTCCATGTAGTCTTCTTCGTTCCTTTCGAGATTTTTTTAGGTCCTTCACGTTGGCGACGATGTGGGTATGTGAGTTGTGAGGATTGGTTCCTTGCTCTCCCCCTTGTAGTGAGTTGCAATTGAGGAGTGTTCTTCTGTAAGCCTCTAGATTTGATATAACATTATATTTAGGATGCTCTTGTTGCGGTTCACGCGTTCCTGTATCGTTATTTTGATAGGAGTGTGGACCATCAGCACACTTGGGGGTATTGGTCTAATGGAGAGCTCACATCAGATCGTCCGATTTAACATCAAATATGGATATTGTACTTTCATGGTGCGACTTAGATTCTCTTTTGAAGCACCAAAATTACGCCTCTCCTTGGTTCTATAAAGGTTTTCCAGATAGATGCGGATTGTAGGTTTGATCTGACATTGGATACAAACTTTCCCCCATCTATGAGGTTTTGATCGGTGCAGTCTTTGAGCTAGCGGCGAGAGTATAGTTTTCCTCCCGTGCGTTTCTCAAAGTGTCATTCGTTTCATGAAGGTCTAGGAAGAGGTCCTCCCTGTCGATCATGATGACCTGTATGTGCCATCAATGTCGGAGACGATTCCGATGAATCTCTCAGTAGGGTGTCTTAGCTATGTGATCGATGATGATGGCAATAGCAGACACATGGTACACGATTTTACTCTGGTTCGGACTGTCTTAATGGAGATAAAACCCTACTCATGCTTCTTTATTACGATGAGGTATAACCCCGAGTACAGAAATCAAGGAATTTTTCGCCTAGATTTAAGACCTAAGCTATGATTGTATGATCTTATGTGATGCATGTATCTTGAGATGTCAGATATCCCTAGGTGCCTCGTATCCTCGACTTATATATAGGGCCAGGGGGTATGAGGCTGAAAGTGCATTTACTCCTAAATGGTGTTTTGGTATTATGACAATGTGGTTAGTGGGACTAATGACGAGTGCTAAAGATTTACCGAAGGTCATTTGTCTCGTGGAGGGTTACTAATTTTGGAGGATGATTGGACCCGCTAGAAAAAGATAAAAGGCGTGGTTTTCCCGGTGACTTGAAGGATTATTTTTGGTTTGATTTGAGTCGTAGGAACACCACACTATTAAGAGGGGTCAACGAGGTTAGAGCATGTGTGGGAACACTTTTTTTTCATGTCACCAAGTGTAAGGCCCGATATGCGGTACTGTTCCAGATCTAGATGTTTCCATCCAGATCCGGGGACGAAGCACATATCGGTCCCACCGCGACATATGACGAAGTCATATGCCCCGGATTTCCAACATGATATCACAACATTACAGATACGAGGATACAACATCTCATACAATCGGCATACAACTTCCTTAATACATTACATCAGCGGAAGATATATGTCTGAGTACAGACTACAATCAAAAGCCTAGTGGCAAAGAGAAAATCATCGATCCTCATAACCATACGGGTCCAGGCCCTCCGCCGGGATCCGCCTAACTTGTCGTCGTCGAGTCTCCACGTGAAACGTCGACCACCATACCTGTTGTCGACCAAGAACCCTGAAAAGAGTTTGGGGGTAGTATCATGAGTACAGACTAGGAAACATGCCCGTGTGTTGCAACGGGATAATTAAAAAGCTGCATGAACCTGACCCGGTAAGTATGGCTCAAGACTCCCCTCTTCTTTTTTTCATATGCATGTTAATGTTCTTTGAGAGTGACAACTATAGTGTAGATGCATAAGAGTGAGACAGGTTCATAACGGCGAAGTTGACATCGTAGTGGTGGCCCTAGTTGTTCATGATGATGGCGTTCGTATCATTGATGTCGACTTAAATGAGTTTAGAATCCCATTTAGAGTTGAATTAGGGGTATGTCTTCAGCTCCTGCACCATAACCTCCATGACGTTCAGCGTGATGGTGCCTGACCGGAGAAACCTCGCAGACACATGCAGACATGCAGCTGCACGAGGATCATGGTGAGTACATGGTCCCATGGAAGAGGAGCCAGATTCAACTTTTTGGTGGAGGCCGTAAATAACCATAGCAGACCGCTGGAACTCTCTGGTACGATCATGTAGAGCGCCACGTTCTCCCCAGTCAAGCTCTTCTTTGATCTTTTATGTTGGTTTTCCACACGGCCCTTCGCTCATGCTTCTGTGTAACCTTGGTCCCGTCATCAACGCCTCCTCGACATATATAGTCGCCTTGTCGTTTTCGGTCCTAACCTCGTGTGTGGCCCACATCCACCTTTTTCCCTTCACCTTCATGACTTTCGTTTATATACGCAATTATGGTGTTCGCCACTATCCCAAAAATCCCCTCACTTAGATTTTTTACAATTTTGCAATCCTTAGAAATAATCACTCCCAAACAAATTGGCATCCAACAATTCAAAATCAAACATGTATGCATGTAACATGAGAAGAATTGCAAACCTCAACAAATCCTATAAATGTACTCAAAAAATGAATAAGCAAAAACATGTTCTTTGGAACTCCTAAAATATTTATTTCTTTGTATAGGATAAGTTTGAATGTGAATTTTATCAAATTTATGGAGGTACAACCCTTTAAATATGAATTCATTGACCAAAACATAAAAATCTATGAAAATGATCGACTTTCACTTTAGAATATAACTTTAAAAAAATTGAATACTCTTTAATTAATATAATAGTAGAGGTATTGCATAAAAAAATAACATACTTAAGTTGAGTTGTATTTTCAGAGGAAAAAACTAAGTTATGTAAATATTTTATTTGAATCTGAAATCCTCAAACAATAAAAAAATTATTTTGTGCGTCAATGAAATTTGGCGAAAGAATTCTTCCAAAAATTATTCTGGAAAATAAAAAACCAGCAGAACAATTAATAAAAAATTGATATGCATACGTCGTCTCTCTTCATAGATGACAATTTTCCCAATTTTTTATTGATGCACTCAAACATGCATTTTCTCTAATATTTATTGTTTTGAGTCTTCTTCTCTAATATTTATTGTTCTGAGCCTTCTTCTAAAATATTTATTGTTTTGATCCTTCTTCTCAAATATTATTAGACCGGCGTACAATCAGTATCGAACCTTATCTAATGGAGCACAAATTTCCGTCAAATCTAATTTATATATTCTAGAGAGTATAAAATCCTGTTTTAGATTTGTTTGGACAAAAAAGACAGTAAATAGAACATCCGTGTTCAAATCTGTCATCAGTGTTGGTGGTCGTGACAACCCTTCCCCATGCGTATTTTACATCATCATTCATGCCTTTAAGCCACCGTCGCGCTTTTGTGGATTCAATATTTACTTTTATTCAGACACAAATGTGATCACACATCCCTCCCATTCTATTCGGAGGCAGCACCATTTTTTCCTAATTCCGTGGCCAGTTCAGATATATCATGATACATCCCTTCCATTCTATTCCAAAGCATGCAGCAGCACCAGAAGTTCTTAGCTTCTCAGCCCACAATCCAACTGCGCTGCATGGCAGCATGCAAAGCATCTTGCATCTAAGTACGTAAAGAATCTTGTTTTAATAGCTCACGACCAGACAACGGTGTTAGACGTATATAAATTGGTGAGAATCACTTTTAAATAGCCATGTGAGACTATTCAACAGAGTATCTGAACCATATTTTGCAGTATACGATGGTAGTGCGTGCACGCTGACGGAACAGGCCCAGCCGTGAGCAAAAGCAAGGCCCAATTCCGTTTAAACCTAGCGCGATTAGAGGCCCACAAGCGGGTCAGTTATTTGTTGCAAAAATGTGCGGACGTTTCTGCCTTTAAGATGGAGTGCGGGTTCATTGCTAGAAAGTTCAGGGACGTTTTTACAAGAAAAATACAAGCGAACCGTTTTTATGCTATACGTAAACCTTTAAGTTGGAGTGCGGGTTTATTCAGAAAAAATGTAAGGGTATTTTAGCAAAAACGCTAAAACGGACTAAGAAAGTCACCTTACTTTATTATTAGGTACTATTCCCTCCGTTCCTTGAAATAAGGTGTATAGTTTTCTCGCACGAATATTAACGCAGGGGTTTGAAGAGCATATTTGGCTATGGTTGGACTAAAAAGCCCCTAGAAGAATTCATGGGAGTGAAGAGGAAAAAAGGAAGATGAAAAATTCTCTCATTCCAGATCAGTTATTGAGCCTAATTAATCCCCTTCCAAAAAAACTTGCAAATTTCTCACGGTTTCCATTCATAGCCAATGCATGCAGCGCTCCAAGTCATATGAATACAAGGCAATAAATCCGCGGGATTGAAACTGTTAGCCCATGACCATTCCTTTCCTTTTTTTAGCTCACGTTTGGCAACTAATTAAAAGAAAAAACAAATGGTGAAGGGATAGTATTGGAAACAAACTCCCTCACACCGTATATTATGAAAGTTATTTTAAAAAACTATACACCTTACATAAGGAATGGAGGGAGTAGCAAACATGCCCGTGCGTTGCAACGGGTGATTTTTTTTTCATGTAAAGCTTATTTTAAACCTAAAATTTGGAGTGGTTTGGCGATTAAAATTCATAAATCAAAATCTTCATCGTTTGCATTGTGAAATAATGAATCTCGATCTAAATTCAATACGTATCGGGATGATTGGGTGGATATTACAACACATCGAGCAGGTCCATTAGTGCAGTAGCTCGCACTCACTCTAATCTATTTTTTGTTTTGTTTTGTTTCTTTTCTTTTTCTATTTCATTCTTACGCAGAAAAAATAAACGTTTTGTACGTTAACTTTTAAAAAAAGTTCGTAGCTAAAAGAAATTAATACTATTTGCACTCAAATTTTGTTAAAAAAAATTAAAAAGCTCGCACTTAAAAATATTTGCTCTCCTTGAAATATTTTCATTTTTTTAATTTTTTTGCATCACTTTTATAAGATATTTGCCTTAAAAAATAATATTTAGAAATATTCATATATATATAATGTAAAAACATAATTAACGTATTTATTCGATAGTTCACACTTTAAATATGCTTCAAAATATTGGCGCACTTAAATGTGTTAAATTTTTCACACATAAACTTTTTATAGTCTGAATTTTTATTGAATAATATTTTTTTCTAAGTGCAAACTATTTCTCAAAGTGTGAACTGCATTTTCTATTTTCTATTTTTTTTGTATTATTTCCTTTTCATTCTTTCATTTTTCCCATGAAAAAAAAACATTTTATATGTTAATTTTTTTAAAAAGTTGATAGTCAAATTTTTTGAAAACTATTCGCACTTAAATTTAGTAAAATTCATATAAATGCTCGCACTTAAAAATGTTGCTCTCCTCGAACATTTTCGTTTCTTTTTAATTTTTTAGTTTGCTTTACTTTTATAAGATATTTGCATTAAAAATAGTATTTAAAAAATGTTCATGTATAAAAAAATCTCTTTTTTGGTTTCCATCACTTTTATAAAATGTTTGAACAAAAAATAAAATTTAAAAAATCATATATATATATAATTTTAGAAAATCATGAAAGTATTTATTAAATATTTCACACTTTAAAAATGCGCTAAAATGTTGGCGCACTTAAATGTTTTAAATTTTTCACACATAAACTTTTTATATTGTAAATTTTTATTATATAATAGTTTTCATTAACAACAATGGCCTAGTAAATGGTGAATAGGCCAAGACCCAAATATGACCGCGTAGCGTTATTTATTATGCTGCGTCAGTGATGCGCCAACCATAGATGGGCTGTATGTCCTTCAAAGTGCAGCCCTGGACGGACCAAGTGGAGCAGCGAGACGTTTTTTTTACTAATTATTGGAGTGCGGGTTTATTTTTGGAAATTACAGGGACTTTTCTGTAAAATAGGCGTGACGGACGAAAATAAGGGGAGAAACGCACCTCCCTTTATTATTAGGTATAGAAGTACTCCGCATCCAACTGTAGTGGTCAACTGACCCAACAAGGACTTCATCACTCATCATTCTAGGACAACTAGTAGTTTACGGTAAGGATGGGGTAAGTGGTGAGGTTGCTGCCGCACTAGCATTTATGAAGTGGCTAACGATCTAGAGAGTAAGATAAGAAGCCAAGCATATCGATGAGAAATCGCCTCCAACAAGTCTGCTATCCACCTACTTACGCAAGCATAACACCTATCCTATCCTTGTCCTCCTCTTCGCATCCCGACGAAGAAGAAGCAATCAAGGCACACACACGTTGATCAAGTTATATTAAGATTATCTCAGTTGTTGTTGTCTATGAACAAGGAGTAGGTCTCAAGTCTTCCATAACCGTGGACACGGCTTCTCGAAAAGATTTAACCCTGCAGGGGTGTACCAACTGCCCATTACAAGGCTCCGCACGCACACCCATATCTCTCAGTTGCTACCCATGATAGGCAACCATTTTATGATTTAGTCCCAAGAGATCCGGAACGACAGGTCCCTCTAACTAACAACACACAAATCCGGGTGGCCCCCGGTGAGTCGACATCCAACTCAAAAGCCGGTCGCGCTCTCAAATCGGTCTCTACCGTCTGGACGAGGTCGGGATAACCTACCCTCGCCCGGGCAGGCTCCCTAGCTTCCATATTTTGACCAACAGGATATACCATCCCACTGGCCCGGTTTGTTTTAAATCCACTGGCTGCAGACCAGTTATGCATGCGGTTTTCAAATGGTAAAATCAGCTTGGGCCACCAATAGAAATTTTTGAAGCTAGCTAGGTAAAACAAGGGGACCCCATAGCATCCCACACACGGTTAGGCACGCTTAGTCTTAAAACCAATACCCGGAACTCGTATTCTAGGTGACTCGGATGGAACAAAGCGTCGGGGCGGGATAGCCTAGACCTTCCATCCTTCGTCGAATATAGTCAACATTATAATAATGATATCAGCCACAACAATATAATAATGTGATAGCCCAAACCAAGGAGTAACAGGGTAACATCGTAGCATCCTAAGCATGCATACTAAGCAGGGGCTGAGCAACGAGCAATAGTAACATAGTAGTACATGGTTTGCTGGGAGGGGACATGGCTGTATCGGTTTGAAAATGGCTGTAAACATGTGGTAGGATCAAACATCGAACCTAACCTAGACTAGCATGAAAACCGCTGGTTGAAATATAATGGATCATAAGTAATGTATAGTCATTGCCTGATGATAAGTCGGGTTCCGAAGGTGTAGTTGATCGCAAGCTCGCATCGTCTCCGAGAGGTACCCGCGGAAGCACACAGGAAGGTAAACACTGGAAAGCAATCAACGAGCAAGAATCTATTACTATGAAGCAAACACGAGCAAGCATCAACAAGAAGGCAACACGAGACATCACACCTACCGTCGAGAGCGGTTACTAACAGGTTAAGTGGAGTACTCATCACATACGACGATACCGCACATTTACGATGGTTCAAGTTGTTTAGCTACACAAGGTGAGCAAAGGTTGTTAACATGGCATCTCACCCAAGCATGGCATAGCACACAAACATTGCAATAGGTGAAGCATAAAGTAAACTATCTAATCTAGTCATTTTAAGTGGGCGTAAACCCTATACATGACAACTATTACAGACCCCACAATAATTAAAATGTTTGGTACTGTTTTGCCCCTAAACATATTTTATTATTTTTAATAGCAAGCAAGAGAAGCATAAACACAATCTACATGCAATTCTAGTCAAGTTACATATAAGGAACATTGAAAAGAGAGAAACGGTTAAAAGGTTATTAAATAAACCATTTACGGTGGCATGCGGTGTAAATAGCAGGCAAACAACATGTAAAAAAAATCCAAACATGGCAAAAGAGCACATTTTATTAATCTACACGAAAAACTAAGCAGTTTTCATGTTTAAATCGTCGCTATCCGAGCTACCGTTAAAAAGATATGGGAACCACAAAATAATAATACAATCTGCCATTTTATTCTAACACGGAAAAAATAACAAGCCTACTGGGCCGAAAATAGAGCTACAGGGCGCTGCGTAGTATACTAAATCTCGCACACGAGCGAAACTTAGCTACTGGGCCGGCCCAACAGTGCAGCAAACAAAATAAATAAAAAAAGGGAAAAGAGCTCACCGAGCGGGCCTCGGCCCAGGCTGGCGGGGTGGGCGCGAGATAACGAAGTCGCGCCCCGGGCGGCTTCTGGCGCCGATTGAGGTGGAGCAGGCCGGGGACGCGGGACGGGCCGAGGTGGGAGCGGTGACTGGGCGACCTGGCGCTGGCCGGCCCACCAGCGGCGGCTGCATGCCGGCTCGATCGATCCCGATCCAGCGGGATGACTGGCGTCAACGGCGGCAACTCGCCAGCTCCGGCGAGGTGTGGCGCAGGTGGAGGGCAGGCGAGGACGGGCTGTGACGGCGGATCCCGTGGCATGGCAGCCGGATCCAGAAGCTGGGCGAGGTCAGGGTATTCCAGGGGCGGGGCGGCGAGCTCCACCTCGTCATGGCCATGGCGGGCCGGCGAGCTGCACGGGAGAGACATGAAGGTGAGGGGAGAAAAGAGAGGGAGGAGAGGAGGTGCGGCGACCTGGCGTGGCGGCGCACTCGCCGGCGTGCGTGGCGCGCCATGGTGGCGGCCGAAGGAGCTCCACCATGGAGACCCGGCGTGGTGCGGCTGCGGGTTGGAGAGAGAGAGGAGAGAGAAGGGCTGATGTGGCGGCCTCTGGGCCGTCGGATCGCGAGATCTGACGGTCGAGATGGTCTGGGAGGCAAAACCAGATCTGAGCTAGGGTTTTGGACGGAATTGGGGTGTTTTGGGGCAAATTTTGAGGGGGTGGCTACAATTTTGTGGCTAGGGAAACCCTAGAAAGGGGTGGGAGTGTTGTGGTCTTTATATAGCCCAGGTGGCTGGTAGTTTGCAAAAACATCCCCGGTTTTTCTCTCGCGCGCGCGGTGTTTACGTTTCTTATCGCAGGGGGTCCGCAGGACCTCCGATTCGGGTAAAACTTCGAACTGCGCGATCAGCGCGTCGAGCCGGTGGCGTTCACCTCGCGCTGGAACCGTTCCGAGAACACTTTCCGGCGCGCTATAAAAATAACCTGTTTAATTATTAAACGGGGGTTTTTGTTCCGTTGGCTGCGGCTGGTCTCGTGCGGTTTTTGCGACGGTGATCGGGCGAAACCCGTGTGGCAAGGTCGAGTGTCAGGGTGGCAAGGGTCGGTCTCCGTCCGGTACGAGATAAGAGGGGAAAAAAATAATTGGCGATTGATAAATCGGGGATGCAAACACCGCAAACAAATCAGACAATCAAACAATTCACACCGAAAACAAAAATTTTAATTTTGTGAAATCTGGGCTGTTACACCAAGTCTCCCACAAACATCTCCGGAAGGTGTGGTGTTTATTCGTGCCAAGCAGGGATTCTTAGTGTGCGTGCTCAGGAAGTTACTGACGACCCCGTGTGCACGGGGTCTCTGATCCCTGTGCGCACGGGGTACTCAGGAACCTACTGAGTAGCCCGTGCGCACGGGGTCACTGACCCCCGGCCGTGCGCACGGGGTACCCCGCATGTAACAGCCCAGTTTTCACAAAAAAATTATAAATTTGTTTCGGTGTGAATTGTTTGATTGTCTGATTTTTTTGCGGTCTTTGCATCCCCGATTTATCGATCGGCGATTATTTTCCCCCCTCTTATCTCGTACCGGACGGAGACCGACCCTTGCCACCCTGACACTCGACATTTGCGACACCGGGTTTCGCCCGATCATCGTCGCGAGACCGCACGAGACCAGCCGCAGCCAACGGAACGAAAAACCCCGTTTAATAATTAAACGGGTTATTTTTATAGCGCGCCGGAAAGTGTTTTCGGAATGGTTCCAGCGCGAGGTGAACGCCTCCGGCTCAATGCACTGATCGCGTAGTTTGAAGTTTTACCCGAATCGGAGGTACTGCGGACCCCCGGCGATCAGAAACGTGAGCACCGCGCGCGCGAGAGAAAAACCGGAGATGTTTTTGCAAACTGCCAGCCACCGGGGCTATATAAAGACCACCACACTCCCACCCATTTCTAGGGTTTCCCTAGCCACAATTTGCAGCCACACCCCCAATTTTGCTCAATTTTCTGCCCAATGATTTCTGGACCGTCAGATCCGGAGATCCGACGACCCAGATACACCCTAGCCACCCACCTCTCTCCTCTGTCTCCCCTCTCCCCGAGCCGCCTCCATCCCGTGGGCGTCGCCTCGCGCCGTGCGACTCCGGCCGCCCGCCGGCGACCAGCAGCCAGGCCAGGCCGGCCCTCCCCTCTCCCCGCGCCCTTTCCTCTCCCTCCTCCTCTCCTTTCTCTCCCTCTCATCTCTCTTCTCTTCTCTGCCCCGCAGGATCGCAAGCCCAGCCGCCATGGCCATGGCAAGCTTGGCCAGGAGCTTGGCTGCCGCCGCCCATGCACGAAGCACGCGCCGCCCGAGCTTGGTGGCCGCTGCCAGCCGGATCCGGCCGGATCCGGTAGCCTCCAGGCCGCCGCGCCCCTCCCTGGTCCTCACGCGACAAGCCGGCCGGTGATCCGAGCAAGCCGCCACCGCCTGCAAGCCCCGAGCGGACGAGCTCGTCCCCAACCGCTCGCGTCCCCACGCCTGGGCCGGCGCGCCCCCAAGTGGCCCAACGCCCCCGCGCGGCCCACTCGCCCCAGAAGCCCAGCCGACCTCAGACCCAGGCCGCCCCTCCTCTTTGGCCGAGCCCATGGTGAGGCTGCCCCTTTTTTATTTTTTTAGTTCTGTTTTTTTCTGTGTTGGGGCGGCCCAGTAGATTTCGGCCAGTTAACTGTTTTTTCCCTCTGTTTATTTTTATTTAGGCAGATTGTATTAGTTGTTTTTGCGTTGCCCGTAACTTTTCACCGGTAGCTCCGATGGAGACGCTTTCTACATGAAAATTGCTCCGTTTTGCGCGTAGATTATTTAAATGTTGCTTGTTGCCATGTTTGAGCTTGTTTACTTGTTGTTTAACTGCTAATTACAATTGCCTGCCACTGTAAACTGTAATTGCAATAACTTTTTAACCGTTGCTCTGTTTAAAATGTTTGTTATATGTAACTTGACTAGAATTGCATGTAGATTGTGTTTATGCTGTTCTTGCTTGCTAATAAAAATAATAAAATATTGTTTAGGGAAAACAGTACCAAATGCAATAAATATTGTGGGGTCCGTAATAGTTGCGATGTGTATATTTTACCCCCACTTAAAATGACTAGATTAGATAGTTTACTTTGTGTTTCACCTCTTGACATGTTTGTGTGCTATGCCATGTTTGATTGAGTTGCCATGTTAATAACCGTTGGTTGATCACCTATAGCTAAACAACTTGAACCACCGTAAACGTGCGGTATTCGTCGTGTGTGACCGATACCCCACTTAAACTGTTAGTAACCGTTCTCGACGATAGATCCGTATCGCGTTGCCGTGTCGTGTGCTGTCTTCTTGATCTTGTGTTTCCCCGTAGTAATAGAGTGCTTGCTCGTTGATTGCTTTCCAGTGTTTATCGTCTTGTGTGCTTCCGCGGGTACCTCTCGGAGACGATGCGAGCTTGCGATCAACTACACCTTCGGAACCCGACTTATCAACAGGCAAGGACTATACATTACTTATGATCCATTCTATTTCAACCAGCGGTTTGCATGCTAGTCTAGGTTAGATTCGATGTTTGATCCTACCACATGTTTACAGCCTCTTTCAAACCGATACATCCATGTCCCCTCCCAGCAAACCTTGTACTGCTATGTTACTATTGCTCGTTGCTCAGCCCCTTCTTAGTATGCATGCTTAGGATGCTACGATGTTACCCTGTTACTCCTGGGTTTGGGATATCACATTATTATTATTGTTGTTGATGATATGGTTATTGTAACGTTGACTATATTCGACGAAGGATGGAAGGTCTAGGCTATCCCTCCCCGACGCTTTGTTCCATTCGAGTCACCTAGGACCCGAGTTCCGGGTATTGGTTTTAAGACCGAGCGTGCCTAACTGCGTGTGGGATTTTATGGGGTCCCCTTTTCTTACCTACCTAGCTTCAAACATTTCTAGTGGTGGCCCAAGCTGATTTACCATTTGAAACCGTGTGTGTGCTGGTCAGCTGCCAGTAGTTTTTAAACCAACCTGGACCAGTGAGGACATAGTTCCCTTGCTGGCCCACCTTGTTCGGCTGAGGACCCGGTTTCCCATGTGTGATTAACCGGCTATCCAAACCGAGACTGACGTTAGAGGCCGATTCGAGAGCGCGGCCGGCTTTTGAGTTGGGTGTCGACTCACCGGGGGCCACCCGGATTTGTTCGTTGTTAGTTAGAGGGACCTGTCGTTTCGGATCTCTTGGAACTAAATCATAAAAGTTTTGCCTGTGATGGGTAGCAACTGAGAGTTATGGGCGTGCGTGCGGAGCCTTGTAATGGGAAGTTGGTACACCCCTGCAGGGTTAAATCTTTTCGAGAAGCCGTGTCCACGGTTATGGACGACTCGAGACCTACTCCTTGTTCATAGACAACAACAACTGAGATAATCTTAACAACTTGATCAACGTGTGTGTGTGCCTTGATTGCTTCTTCTTCGTCGGGATGTGAAGAGGAGGACAAGGATAGGATAGGTGTTATGATTGCGTAAGTAGTTGATAGCAAGACTTTTGGAGGCAATTCCACATCGAATGCTTGGCTTCTTATCTTACTCTCTAGATCGTTAGCCACTTCATAATGCTAGTGCGGCAGCAACCTCACCATTTACCCCTTCCTTACCGTAAACTACTAGTTGTCCTAGAATGACGAGTGATGAAGTCCTTGCTAGGTCAGATGACCACTATAGTTGGATGCTGAGTACGTCTGTACTCATCATACTACCCCCAAATTCTTTTCAGGGTTCTTGATCGACAACAGGTATGGTGATCGACGTTTCACGTGGAGACTCGACGACGACTAGTTAGGCGGATCCCGGCGGAGGGCCTGGACCCGTGTGGTTATGGGAACGATGCTTTTCTTTTTGCCATTAGGCATTTGATTGTAATATGTACCCAGACATTTACCTTCCGCTGTTGTATTGTATTCGAGGAAGTTGTATGCCGGTTGTGTGAGATGTTGTATCCTGTATCTGTAATGTTGTGATATCATGTTGGAAATCCGGGGCATATGGCTTTGTCATATGTCGCGGTGGGACCGATATGTGCTTCGTCCCAGGATCTGGGTGGAAACACCTAGATCTGGAACAGTACCTCATATCGGGCCTTACAACTTGGTATCAGAGCCTTACCGACCGTAGGATCCCTTCTCTGTCCGAAGTCGAGTCTAGACAAAAACTATTTTGTAAGTTAGTTATCGGAGAGTAGGAATCTTTTTACTCCTTATCCTTGCTCTGGTCAGGACAAGTGCCGTAAGTGTTTTAATTCTCGCCTTATCCCCTTCAAACTCTAGGATCTCGAGTGTGTGGAGTATCGGAACCGTTACAATGCTTTGCTTGGGAAGTGTTGTCTCGATTCCGAGCTCAGGTGAGAATTCTTGTAGTACCTTTAGCTTCTCCGGTTTCGGATATCATCTGGGTCGTCCTTTGCCCTCCCTCCTTTTCCCGGTGTTTTCACGACTTGCGTCGAAAATCACTATCCCTTGATCTGGTTTTCTCTATCGTTCTTACTCTTGATCTTTCGATGGTTTCGTTTTCCGACGTTGCTGTCTCTCTGCGGAAAATCTTTCTCGACAGAAGTTCGACGTCGACATGGAGCAGAGTCCCTTGTTGGTGGTGTTGAAGATTGTCGACTCTCTTTTTTCTCCCCTCCTCTCCCCCGGATCGTCCTGGATCTCGGGACGAGATCCCTTGTTGATGGTGTTGTATTGTAACAACCCAGTTTTCACAAAAAAATTAAAAATTTGTTTTCGGTGTGAATTGTTTGATTGTTTGATTTGTTTGCGGTGTTTGCATCCCCGATTTATTGATCGGCGATTATTTTCCCCCCTCTTATCTCGTACCGGACGGATACCGACCCTTTCCACCCTGACACTCGACATTTGCGACACTGGGTTTCGCCCGATCACCGTCACGAGACCGCACGAGACCAGCCGCAGCCAACGGAACGAAAAACCCCGTTTAATAATTAAACGGGTTATTTTTATAGCGCGCCGGAAAGTGTTTTCGGAACGGTTCCAGCGCGAGGTGAACGCCTCCGGCTCGATGCACTGATCGCGCAGTTCGAAGTTTTACCCGAATCGTAGGTACTGCGGACCCCCGGCGGTCAGAAACGTGAGCATCGCGCGCGCGAGAGAAAAACCGGAGATGTTTTTGCAAACTGCCAGCCACTGGGGCTATATAAATACCATAACACTCCCACCCATTTCTAGGGTTTCCCTAGCCACAATTTGCAGCCCCACCCCCAATTTTGCTCAATTTTCTGCCCAATGAGTTCTGGACCGTCAGATCCGGAGATCCGACGGCCCAAATCCACCCTAGCCACCCACCTCTCTCCCCGAGCCGCCTCCATCCCGTGGGCGCCGCCTCGCGCCGTGCGACTCCGGCTACCCGCCGGCGACCAGCAGCCAGGCCAGGCCGGCCCTCCCTTCTCCCCGCGCCCTTTCCTTTCCCTCCTCCTCTCCTTTCTCCCCCTCTCATCTCTCTTCTCTTCTCTGCCCCGCAGGACCGCAAGCCCAGCCGCCATGGCCATGGCAAGCTTGGCCAGGAGCTTGGCTGCCGCCGCCCGTGTACGAAGCCCGCGCCGCCCGAGCTTGGTGGCCGCCGCCAGCCGGATCCGGCCGGATCCGGTAGCCTCCAGGCCGCCGCGCCCCTCCTTGATCCTCACGCGGCAAGCCGGCCGGCGAGCCGGCCGGCGAGCCGAGCAAGCCGCCGCCGCCCTCAAGCCCCGAGCGTACGAGCTCGTCCCCAACCGCTCGCGTCCACACGCCTGGGCCGGCGCGCCCCCAGGCGGCCCAACGCCCCCGCGCGGCCCACTCGCCCCAGAAGCCCAGCGGTCCTCTGACCCAGGCCGCCCCTCCTCTTGGGCCGAGCCCATGGTGAGGCTGCCCCCTTTTTATTTTTTAGTTCTGTTTTTTTTCTGTGTTGGGTCGGCCCAGTAGATTTTGGCCTGTTAACTGTTTTTTTCCTCTGTTTATTTTTATTTAGGATGATTGTATTAGTTGTTTTTGCGTTGCCCGTAACTTTTCACTGGTAGCTCCGATGGAGACGCTTTCTACATGAAAGTTGCTCTTTTTTGCGCGTAGATTATTAAAATGATGCTTGTTGCCATGTTTGAGCTTGTTTACTTGTTGTTTAACTGCTAATTACAATTGCCTGCCACTGTAAACTGTAATTGCAATAACTTTTTAATCGTTGCTCTGTTTAAAATGTTTGTTATATGTAACTTGACTAGAATTGCATTTAGATTGTGTTTATGTTGTTCTTGCTTGCTAATAAAAATAATAAAATATTGTTTAGGGAAAAACAGTACCAAATGCAATAAATATCGTGGGGTCCGTAATAGTTTCCATGTGTAGATTTTACCCCCACTTAAAATGACTAGATTAGATAGTTTACTTTGTATTTCACCTCTTGACATGTTTGTGTGCTATGCTATGCTTGATTGAGTTGCCATGTTAATAACCGTTGGTTGATCACCTGTAGCTAAACAACTTGAACCACTGTAAACGTGCGGTATTCGTCGTGTGTGACCGATACCCCACTTAAACTGTTAGTAACCGTTCTCGACGATAGATCCGTATCGTGTTGCCGTGTCGTGTGCTGTCTTCTTGATCTTGTGTTGCCCCGTAATAATAGAGTGCTTGCTCCTTGATTGCTTTCCAGTGTTTATCGTCTTGTGTGCTTCCGCGGGTACTTCTCGGAGACGATACGAGCTTGCGACCAACTACACCTTCGGAACCCGACTTATCAACATGCAAGGACTATACATTACTTATGATCCATTCTATTTCAACCAGCGGTTTGCATGCTAGTCTAGGTTAGATTCGATGTTTGATCCTACCACATGTTTACAGCCTCTTTCAAACCGATAAAGCCATGTCCCCTCCCAGCAAACATTGTACTGCTATGTTACTATTGCTCGTTGCTCAGCCCCTGCTTAGTATGCATGCTTAGGATGCTACGATGTTACCCTGTTACTCCTGGGTTTGGGATATCACATTATTATTATTGTTGTTGATGATATGGTTATTATAATGTTGACTATATTCGACGAAGGATGGAAGGTCTAGGCTATCCCGCCCCGACGCTTTGTTCCATTCGAGTCACCTAGGACCCGAGTTTCGGGTATTGGTTTTAAGACCGAGCGTGCCTAACCGCGTGTGGGATTTTATGGGGTCCCCTTTTCTTACCTACCTAGCTTCAAACATTTCTAGTGGTGGCCCAAGCTGATTTACCATTTGAAACCGTGTGTGTGCTGGTCAGCTGCCAGTAGTTTTTAAACCAACCTGGACCAGTGAGGACATATTTCCCTTGCTGGCCCACCTTGTTCGGCTGAGGACCCGGTTTCCCATGTGTGATTAACTGACTATCCAAACCCGAGACAGACGGTAGAGACCGATTCGAGAGCGCGGACGGCTTTTGAGTTGGGTGTCGACTCGCCGGGGGCCACCCGGATTTGTTCGTTGTTAGTTAGAGGGACCTGTCGTTTCGGATCTCTTGGAACTAAATCATAAAATGGTTGCCTGTGATGGGTAGCAACTGAGAGTGATGGGCGTGCGTGCGGAGCCTTGTAATGGGAAGTTGGTACACCCCTGCAGGGTCAAATCTTTTCGAGAAGCCGTGTCCACGGTTATGGACGACTTGAGACCTACTCCTTGTTCATAGACAACAACAACTGAGATAATCTTAACAACTTGATCAACGTGTGTGGGTGCCTTGATTGCTTCTTCTTCGTCGGGATGCGAAGAGGAGGACAAGGATAGGATATGTGTTATGATTGCGTAAGTAGTTATTAGCAAGACTTTTGGAGGCGATTCCTCATCGAATGCTTGGCTTCTTATCTTACTCTCTAGATCGTTAGCCACTTCATAATGCTAGTGCGGCAGCAATCGCACCACTTACCCCTTCCTTACAGTAAACTACTAGTTGTCCTAGAATGACGAGTGATGAAGTCCTTGCTGGGTCAGATGACCACTACAGTTGGATGCTGAGTACCTCTGTACTCATGATACTAACCCAAGCTCTTTTCAGGGTTCTTGATCGACAACAGGTATGGTGATCGACGTTTCACGTGGAGACTCGACGACGACTATTTAGGCGGATCCCGGCGGAGGACCTGGACCCGTGTGGTTATGGGATCGATGCTTTTCTCTTTGCCATTAGGTATTTGATTGTAGTATGTACCCATAAATGTACCTTCTGCTGTTGTATTGTATTTGAGGCAGTTGTATGCCGATTGTGTGAGATGTTGTATCCTGTATCTGTAATGTTGTGATATCATGTTGGAAATCCGGGGCATATGGCTTTGTCATATCTCGCGGTGGGACCGATATGTGCTTCGTCCCCGGATCTGGGTGGAAACACCTAGATCTGGAATAGTACCGCATATCGGGCCTTACACCGCACCCTACAGAGTAGCCCGTGCGCACGAGGTCTCAGAACCCCGTGCACACTGGGTGGGTGGATTCTCTCTGAGTAGCCCGTGCGCACGAGACTGACTTAGCCCGTGCGCACGGGGCTCCAACGGCTGGATCCCCCACCTACCTTCCTTACACTATAAATGCTCCCCGTCGTCAACCTCCAACCCTAACCCCCCGTTGCTTGAGCTTCATTGCTAGACTTCATTTTGCTCATTACTCTCAAGTCCTCTACCCAAACTTGTTGATCTTCTGGGATTTGAGAGAGCAAGGCCTGATCTACACTTCCACCAAACCGATTTGTGTTCTCCACAAGATTTCTTCACCGTTGACTTTGTTTCTTTTAGAGCTTTGGCTCCTAGCAGTACTAGAAAATAGCTTATTAGTGGTGTAGTACTTTTGGACATTAATGGCGCACTTAAGGTGCCATTACTACCACGCCATTACTAACACTTAGTAATGGCGCACATTTCGTCCACCATTATTATCCCATCACCTGGAGTGCGCTATTAGTAAGGCGAGAGGTGCTCCATTACTATAAATATTAGTTTTTTTTGCTTTTCTGTATTTGCATCACAGATATAAAATACATCACAAATACAAAATACATCACAGATATAAACAACATCATCAACACATGATAGCTATAACATAATGTAACAACCACATCAGAATTCTTAACCAACACCATTATTAACAATAGAGCAAATCAACAAGTATAGCATGACAATTTGTTGGGACCCGGGGTTTGCATATGTAATTCCAGTCACAATTCAATCATACAGAGAGCCGAGAGCCATACCCACTTGTCTAAGCAGACAAGGCCAAGTACAAGACACTCTCGGAAAGCTCGAACATGAGGGGCATCCCATCCAGGCCGGATGATCAACTGAGATGGGTCCTCATCGCCCGCTCACAAGTCTAAATGATTATGGGTGGTGAAATCCGATACTCATAGACAAGTCGCCTCAACCATATTATCGATTGAATCATCACACTTACATAAACAGACTCCAGCCCGATCTCTTAGTCGGGGTCTCGGGCGGGCTCAATCATACAACAAAGTGTGCCACGTGACAGAGTCACAAGCAATCGCATCGCGATGCCCCAAGCTGCGTACATCTAAGGGCCACTTGGTGTATAAAAGACCGCCGGCAAGAACTCAACTAAGCTATCGAATCCCACACTAAGACATGCACGTTATAATCATACACGCAACATACATGTCTAGTGTAAACAGCAGGTAACACAACAAGAACTCTACAAACTCATAGCTTTATTGCATCTGCTAAACAGAGCAGATATAGTAGTGTTACAAGCAGAGATCACATAACTGCGACCCAACATTAGATCATACAACAACGGAATCAAATTATGTCTTAGTAAAGACAAGGTTAACAAATGGCTTAAGAAGCCTTTAAGAAAACACAACGACCCTCCAGAGGGACCAGGCTGCTGTCTGGGACTACATTACTTCGTCGACGTCGAGCTTGAAGGGGGAGGCCACCATCAGGGTCAGTGGACTCGTCTCTAAAACATAGAATAAGCAAACGTGAGTACAAAGTCGTACTCAGCAAGACTTACGTCAGAACTATACTACTCATGCTCAGGTATCAAGGTAAAGGCAAGTGGGGTTGTAATGCAGAAAGCTTTGACTTGGCTATCCTGTACTACGACTACATAGAGTTGAGATGAGAGGCGCACACGAGTCCATCTAATCTTGATCACCACATCAATACACAACCATGGATCCTTCCTCGACTTCCCCACGAGGAAGCAACCCAAAGCACTCACACTTATCTTGCGATTTTTAGAGTATCCATTTGAGTTGTCTAATAATCAAGTAAAGATCTCCAAGTAGTCCATAACCGCGGACACGGCTATTCGAATAGTTCATTAACCCTGCAGGGGTGTACTTCTTCACATACGTAGCTACCACTTACCGCCTAGAACTCGTCACCTTCAAGCGGTGTCGGCGAGGATAGTACCACGACACTTACCTCACGGCTCCAAATCTAGTCCAGGGAATCGCCTATCTGAGTATGTACCCCAATTGGGAATCCGGCCGGGGTTTCCGTTCAGGACCCAGACGATGTATGGACGGTCCGACAAGCCCACCTCGACGGATGGTGCCGCGCTTTCCTAAAACCGTGCTACGTTATGAAAGAAAATAGAATAAAATTAACCCATGCGAATCCTGGACCATAGTCGGGGTGAGTTAATAGGTCGAGAGGGGTCAATGAGCCCAACATGTGGTAGTAATCTGTGTCTTGGATCACAACACAAGAACTCGGGGCCTAGGGCAGTGTAAATGAGACAACCCACTATGTAATCCTACAGAGCCTCTCATTGTTCACTTATATTAGGGTGACTTCATCAACACGTTACCACCTTGTTGCATGTGTTCACTACCACCCCGATACATCACCAGATGGATCAATTTCATTGCAAACAACTCTAGCATGGCATAGCATAACATGGATGAAGGGCCACATGATGAACACAAACAATCTTGTATCTGCTAGGTTGAGGTTTGCTTGATACTGTGGCAGCAATGATAGATCATGCAAAGGATGGGTTCAACTAGCGATAGAACGGTAACATGTGAATCACCTAATCATGCATAAGAGAACAAGAGGGAAAATGGGTTTTTATAGGTATGATCAAAGGGGGTTTGCTTGCCTTATTGTCGAGACTCGGGGGTGCCACTCTTCGGAGAAAACAGGAACTACGTCCGTCGATGGATCTATCGAGAAGAAGCAAACACCGAGACAACAACAATGTAAACATCACATTGCAATGCACATTCGAGAAATGAATCATGGCATGGTACTGATGTGATCTAGGTTCAATTTGCAACAAGTTAATTGAAGTTCATTTGAATAAGAAATTCAAATTCAAACTCCAAATGTTGTTCAAATTAGCCAAAGTTGCATTTGCTAATGTTTGGATATGGTAAACCATGTTGTCATGTGTATGATATGCCTCTGATGTTCATATGATAAGGTTGGCATTGCAAAGATTTAATTTGAAATGATTTAAACATTTATTTTGAATTATTCAAAATAACCCAAATAGCTAAATGCTACTGGTTCATCATCATAGATGTGTTTTTCATCTATGAAAGTATGATATTTGGAATCCTTGAATTTTTCTGATGATTTTTCATATATAAATTATTTTATTATGAGTTATGGATTAAAAGTTATTGAATTTCAAAGATTTAACTATTTTCTGGAAATCTGTTAAAAAGAAAAGGATTACTGCGTCAGCATGACATCAGGATGACGTCATGGAGGCGCTGACCAGTCAACCGGACACGCGGGGCCCATCTGTCATTTACTCTGGATTAATCCCCATTTAGTTTAAGTTAACAGGGGATTAAGGGGGCCATGGCCCCACCTGTCAGTGGCTTGGGGCCAAATAACCAGGGGGTTAGCCCCTAATGACCGTGCCACGTCGGCACGGCCGGCGGTTAGCCGCCGGTGGCCTGCAGCCGCGGCGGCGTGCTCCTGGTCGGCGGCTCCAGGCACGGATCGGGGCGCCGCGACCACCAGGAGACGTAGCACGCACGCGCGCGTCTCCCTGGCTAGCCGTGCGACCGCGGGAGGCACTGGAGGCACGGTGGCGACCTCGCCGGCGGCGACCCGTGCTCGGTTGAGAGGAAGACGACGACTCCGGGTGCCAAATCGAGCGCGACCAGGGGGAAACGGACCGTGAGCTCACCGTGATTGCACCGGCGCAGATAGCAGGGGCAGAGGAGCTGCGGTGGTGGAGAATTCGACGGAGGAAGGTACGGCGGCCGGCGGGGAGTTGTTGACGCGGGCTTCGTCCTTGGGGTTCCTTGGCTCAAATTGGGAGGCCACGGTGACGAAGTCGGCAATGGCGGACGTCCTGGACAAGACGGCGGAGCGAACGGTGGCCGATGGCCACGACTGCGCACGTCGGCGGGCTCGGTGGCGCTTGGGTCCTCGCGGGAATCTCGCCGGGGAGAGAGGGGAAAAGGTCCAGGGGAGGGGGAATGGAAGGGGGGCTGCTTGGGGGCGTCCACGGCGCTGGATAAGGGGGGATGCTTGCGGCCTGAGCTGCTTCCCATTCTATTGCTTGGCGTGTCGAGTCTGCTGGAGGGATGTAGAGTTCGTTCTTGTCGGCCGGGGGTGGTACGCCCGGGTAGTTGCGCGCCGAAACGACATTGAACTCTGCCTCCTCTTTTGCGTCCTCCTCTTCTATCTCCCGCCTATTTCGAGACAACTCTGAAGCAGTGGGCTGAATGTCAGAGTTTACCGTCGAAAAGCAGGATGGATGGAAGGACGCCTTCGATGCAGAGCGGCGCGAGTGTCAGAACCCTCTCTTAGGTAATGTGCTAGGATCAAAGTCATCTTGCATTCATCAAAGAAAAACAAATGGAAATCAAATTCAAATGCAAAATGGGAGAAGGAACCCCCCAGATGAATTAATTCAAAAGGCCAGAAATAAATCTTCTCCAAAAATTCATGTTGGATTTTTGAAAAGTCTTATAAATGAGTGTGATCACATATCAAGTGATGTGGGACCAACCCCATGCTCATGGATTTTTCAAATATTCAAATAGGACCTTGGATTAATTTAAAAAACCCTATTTGATTTAAGATTCAAATAATTTGAATTTTAAAAAGTGCCAAACTTTGCAAATGGCTAGTATATATTATTATAGGGCCATATAAAAAGTTTTAGCATTTTACAAAATGGTTTGCTATTTTATTTAGCAAAACCAAAACAAAGACAGAAAAGAAATTAGAAAATAAAAACAGAAAGGAGAGAAAAAGGCTTACCTGTCGCCTAGGCGAAGGCAGCCCAGCCAGCCCACCCGGCCCAAAGGGGCAAGGGGGTCTTCTTCCCCGACCCCGCGCCTCCAAGCTGCTCGGTGGAATGCCACCGAGCTAGCCGAGCACGTCGCCACTCTCCCAGCCGCCACCTGCCCCTCTGGAGCCTTCTAACCGCGCTACGCCACGCCTGGGCGAGCCGTGCGTCCATTCCCCCCTCTAGGATAGCTCTCGCTCTCTCTCTCGCCAAGTTCGACGACAAACCGAGCGCCGCCGCCGCCATGGATTGAAGCCCGCGTGGCCACCGTCGTCCCCGAGCCGCGCCGTTGTGTCCATCGTCATCGTCACCGTCGACTACGTCTCCATGCAGAAGGAATCGAGCTCGGACGTCCTGGAGCCGCTGAATCGAGTCGTCGTCTTCGTCTACGGCCGCCGTGCGCCATCGTCGATTGCGTCCCCGGAAATCCACCTCCGCCCTCGCCACCAACTCCGTTGAGTTCCTGGTGAGCCATAGCTCAAAACCCCTCTAGCTACGCCCTTGATTGCTTCCTTTGTGCCGTTTCGCCATGAGAGCCGAATCTCCTCGCGACGGGCCTCTACTACGCAAACGTCGCCGTCTCCATGTCCTTCGTCTCCGCCTTGCTCCTCTGCCACGATTTCGTGCATCGCTGGCTCAAGAAGAGCACCACGGCGAGCTTTGCCTCGAGCCCGTGCCTCTGCTGCCGCTAGGGCACGACGCCGGCGCCATTCCAGTGCCCCTAGCCACCCCCTCCACTCCAGAACGACGCGGGCAACTCCCAGCTCGCGAACGGAGCCAATAGCGCGTCAAACACGTGCCCAGTGCACGATTCCGACGTGCTCCGGCGTGAACAGTGCACGCCGGCGATGACCCCCCTCTATTAGAACCTAACCCCCCACTTAACTAACCCCATGGGCCACTGACAGTGGGCCCAGGACCCCTAATCTAATTAGGATTAGATTAACATCACGGTTTAGTTAACCCAGCCACTGACCAATGGGTCCCAGCAGTCAGTCCCCCCCCTTACGTCAGCCTGACGTCATGCCTACGCAGTAAATCGAATAATTGATTTATTTAAATCCAGAAAATCCAGAAATTACTCGAAACTTTGAAAATTCATAGAAAATTCATATTAACTCCAAATTTGACATATAATATATGAAAAATGATCAGGAGAAAATAACCTATCCAAATATACAACTTTAAACTATGTTTGAGTTGAATTTAAAATGGGACCATTAGCATTTGCTATTTGGTTTAATTGGAATTTAATCAAATTAAATTCAAATGCTTTTGCAATTTGAACCTTAGCAACATGACACATTTCACTTGAACATCAGAGGCATATCATACACATATCAAGATGAGTTACATTGATCAAACAATAGCATTTGCAACTTGGCTAAATTGAATTCAAATTGGAGTTTGAATTTACAATTCATTTGCAATATACTCCATTTAAATGGAATTGCGTCACACATCAGAAGCATGCAAACCAAGTTTCAACCTTCAACCATGTGCTTGTGCATTGTATTTACTTTGCTACCTTGTTTGTTGTTTGTCGAGTAGAAGTTGAACCGGAACAGGAGGCTGCCCCCTTCGTTGAAGATCCCGAGACTGAACCTCGTCAGCAAGGCAAGCAAACCCCCATTGATCATGTCGATAAAATCCCACTTCCCTCTCATGTCTCGGTTATGCATTGTATATGATGATTACCATGCTACGTTTCTACCGCATAGATGAACCCATTCCTTTGCATGACCTATCATTTGTCATAGTAGTAAGCAAACCACAATCCTAGCAAATGTAGGAGTTGGTTGATATCATGTGGCCCCTGCAATTGTTACTGTTTATTGCATGCTTAGAGTGATACAATGTTGTTAATTTTATGTGAGTCAGGATGGTAGTGATCATGTTGATGATGGTGGAAATGTGTTGGTGAATCTACCCTAATACAAGGTGAACGATGAGAGGCTGTGTAGGAGTACACAGTGGGTTGTCTCGTTGAACACCGCCCTAAGTCCGAGTTCTTGTGTGGTGATCCAAGATGAAGAGTACAACCACACATTGGGCTCACTGACCCCTCTCAACCTATTAACTCATCCCTTTCGATGTCCAGATGTCGCAGTAGTTCGGAGTTCTGGTAGGTTTGTGGCCTGGCTGCTAAGTGAGAGAACGGCTCAACCAAGACCGGCTTATGCACCACGCACACATCATCTGGGTCCGCTTCGGTAAACCGGCCGGGTTCATGATAGTGGTAACCAACCCAGGTAGGCGGCTTTCTTGGACTAGATCGGCTATGAGGTAACAGTTGTGGTGAGCATCCTCGCCGACACTTGTTGAATGGTGTAGAGTACAAAGGCGGTAACTGCTGATCATGTGTGTGTAGCGGTACACCCCTGCAGGGTTAACAAAACTATTAGAATAACCGCGTCCGCGGTTAAGTACTGCTTGGAAAGCTTAACTTGATTATTATACAACATGAACTGGATACTTATAAAACTTACCAAGATAAGCATGAGTGCTATGGCGTGCTTTCTCGTGGGTAAGTCGAGGAAGGCACCATAGTGGTGTAATTGATTGGAGATGTAGTGGACTCGTGTACGCTTCTTACCTCAAGTCTGGTACTCGTAGTTCAGGACTAGCCAAGTCAAAGCTGGCACTTCTGCATTTGAAACCCACCTCCCTTTGTCTTGATACATGTGCATGAGTAGTATAGCTCCTATGTAAGTCTTGGTTAGTACGACTTTGTACTCACGTTTGCTTATTCTATGTTTTAGATGAACCCACTGACCCCGAAGGTGGATTCTTCCTCGAGCTCGACGACTGAAGACCAAGCTAGTGTAGTCCCAGTCAGCAGACTGGTTCCCTCGTGGAGGGCTTTGTGTTTAAATAAGGCTTCTTAAGCCATTTGTTAAGTTTGTCTGTACTCAGACCTACTCTGCTTCCGTTGAATGTTGTAATGTTGGATCACTTACTTGTGATCTCCGTGTGCACTCTGTGAGAGTTATCAATAAAATGTATACTTTGTAGAGAATTGCAATGATACCTGCTGTTCATACAAGGCATGTGTGCTGCGTGTATGTTTATAACATGCATGTCTTTGTATGGGTTTTCGAGACCTTAGTTGTGATCTGGCTGGCTGTCTTTTATACACCAAGTGGCCCTTATATGTGCGCATCTTGGGGCATCGCGATGCGATTGCTCGAGACTCTGTCTCGTGCACACTTTGTGGTATGATCGAGCCCGCCCTAAACCCCGACTAAGTGATCGGGCTGGAGTAAGTCTATGTAAGAGTTATGAGATAGTCGATAGTATGGTTGAGGCGACTTGTCTGTGAATATGGGAGTTCATCACCCATATCATTAGAATTGTGTGCGGACGATGAGGAACCATCTCAGTTGCTCATCCGTCCTGGATGGGATGCCCCTCACGTAGGATGCTTTCCGAGAACGTTCTGTGCTTGGCCTTGTCTGCTTAGACAAGTGGGTACGGTTCTCGGCTCTCCATATGACTATGTCGTAGCGGGACTTGCATACGCTAACCCCGGGTCCCGACAGACTTGGTATCAGAGCAGGAATGACTGTAGGATTATCAGCCTTGGCCGAAGTCGAGTCTAGATTGCTATAATTATATAGTTACTCTGGGTATATAAGGGAACAACGTAAGACTTCTTTTTTCTCCTTACCTTCATCGTTCTGAGTTCTGAGTCACCCTCGTCTTGTTCTACGGGAAGATAGGACTAGGCTCATCCATGTCTTGCTAGAACATCTTGTTGTTTGCTTCCTTGTAGCCGTAGGGAAGTTATGTTCGATTTTCTAGCGTTGATGTGCTTCCTGATTTCTTACATCGTATGTAAGTGCTGTTTTCATGTTGTAAGAAATTGTCTTTTCTTGCAATTACAGCCATTATGCTGCCCGAGTCATTCCAAGTTTCTTCATAATCTGATGCATTTGCAAACTCCTTCTTTCTGTTTCAGATGGCGGATCTTCCCCCTCGGCAGATTGTTCGTCTTACTAGGTGCCTCGATGTGCGTGGGCATCCCGCCATGCTGATCGAGATGATGTCCTTCATTGGCTATCGATGGTATCCTGAGTACACCATTGAGGAGCAGTTCCTTGACTTCAACCAGACCCAGTTCCACTGCATTGTCAGGATCTACCCGCACCACACTGGAGTCACTCAGCCTATCCACTTTGGACATGGCATTGGCATGACTGAGAACATGGCTGTGCAGGATGCTGCATACTCATGTCTTACCCTGCTGAGAGAGGAGCATGCGTTGCTTGGAGGCACATATTTCCGCTATATCCCTGCTGCACTTCCAGGAGAAGAGGGGTATTACACCGGATTGTACACAGATCACTCTTTGGAGGATCCTTTGCTTCAGATCACTACTCGGCACGCTTGTGATAGAGAACGTGATGCACGCACCCTTCATTTTGAGCTTCACGCCACTCGTGTCCGTCTGTATCGAGCACTTACACTTCTGGATCCATTTGTGAGTGTTGGATCAGTGGAGTATGATGCTATATACCCAGTCAGGACACATATGCCTTCTCGAGTTGCTTGGCCCGAGATTGGAGGCATTTTTCCACCCCGTGGTCCTCTGCTTCCACCCTACGCTGGACCTAGACCCCATCCTTGCCCAAATGGATATCAGGGTCCATAGGCCTCCGTGTTTCCCGATGGTCACCTTCAGCTACCGGGTTACGCGGGTAACTTTTACGAGGACTACTATGGAGATGGAGATGAGTGAGACCGCCTGTGGTCTTACTTTAGTGAGGATGTAGTAGTGTCTTTAGTATATTGTACGCAAGGTGTTCTAAGTTCCATAGGCTTAGATAAATAATGTATAGGAAGTCGGAGTGCCTCTGAAGGTTGTATCATCTTCATCACGTTTGTATTAGCTTGGAGCTTGTACTAAAATGATGTATGTTTTGTATCTCAGCTTGTGAATATACGTCTTGTATGCTTTTATGTAAGGCCCGATATGCGGTACTGTTCCAAATCTAGATGTTTCCATCCAGATCCGGGGACGAAGCACATATTGGTCCCACCGCGACATATGACGAAGTCATATGCATATGCCCCGTATTTCCAACATGATATCACAACATTACAGATGCAAAGATACAACATCTCATACAATCGACATACAACTGCCTTAAATACAATACAACAGCGGAAGATACATGTCTGAGTACAGACTACAATCAAATGCCTAGTGGCAAAGAGAAAAACATCGATCCCCATAACCACACGGGTCCAGGCCCTCCGCCGGGATCCGCCTAACTAGTCGTCGTCGAGTCTCCACGTGGAACGTCGATCACCATACCTGTTGTCGATCAAGAACCCTGAAAAGAGTTTGGGGGTAGTATCATGAGTACAGAAGTACTCAGCATCCAACTGTAGTGGTCAACTGACCCAGCAAGGACTTCATCACTCGTCATTCTAGGAAAACTAGTAGTTTACGGTAAGGATGGGGTAAGTGGTGAGGTTGCTGCCGCACTAGCATTTATGAAGTGGCTAACGTTCTAGAGAGTAAGATAAGAAGCCAAGCATTCGATGAGGAATTGCCTCCAACAAGTCTGCTATCCACCTACTACGCAAACATATCACCTATCCTATCCTTGTCCTCCTCTTCTCATCCCGACGAAGAATAAGAAGTCAAGGCACGCACACGTTGATCAAGTTATATTAAGATTATCTTAGTTGTTGTCTATGAACAAGGAGTAGGTCTCAAGTCGTCCATAACCGTGGACACGGCTTCTCGAAAAGATTTAACCCTGCAGGGGTGTACCAACTGCCCATTACAAGGCTCCGCACGCACGCCCATCTCTCTCAGTTGCTACCCATCACAGGAAACCATTTTATGATTTAGTTCCAAGAGATCCAAAACGACAGGTCCCTCTAGCTAACAACGAACAAATCCGGGTGGCCCCCGGGGAGTCGACACCCAATCCAAAAGCTGGCCACACTCTCGGATCGGACTTTTCCGTCTCAACAGGGTTTGGGTTACCGAGACGCCTCATGTGAGGCCTCGGGCCCTCGCCGGTCAAAGGTGGACCAACAGGGAAACTAAGTCCTCACTAGTTCGGGTTGTTTTAAAGGATGTCTGCCAGGAGCTACCCGACAGGCACATATGCATGGTTTTCAAATGGTAAATCAGCTTGGGCCACCTCTAGAAATGTTGAAGCTAGATAGGTAAGAAAAGGGGACCCCATAAAATCCCACACGCGATTAGGCATGCTCAGTCTTGAAACCAATACCCGGAACTCGGATCCTAGGTGACTCGAATGGAACAAAGCGTCGGGGCGGGATAGCCTAGACCTTCCATCCTTCGTCGAATATAGTCAACATTATAATAATCATATCATCAACAACAATATAATAATATGATATCCCAAAACCAAGGAGTAATAGGGTAACATCGTAGCATCCAAAGCATGCATACTAAGCAGGGGCTGAGCAACGAGCAATAGTAACATAGCAGTACAAGGTTTGCTGGGAGGGGACATGGCTGTATCGGTTTGAAAGAGGCTGTAAACATGTGGTAGGATCAAACATCGAACCTAACCTAGACTAGCATGCAAACCGCTGGTTGAAATAGAATGGATCATAAGTAATGTATAGTCCTTGCCTGTTGATAAGTCGGGTTCCGAAGGTGTAGTAGATCGCAAGCTCGCATCGTCTCCGAAGGTACCCGCGGAAGCACACAAGAGGGTAAACACTGGAAAGCAATCAACGAGCAAGCATATATTACTACGAAGCAAACACGAGCAAGCAACAACAAGAAGGCAACACGAGACATCGCACCTACCGTCGAGAGCGGTTACTAACAGGTTAAGTGGAGTACTCGTCACACACGACGATACCGCACATTTAGAAAGGTTCAAGTTGTTTAGCTACAGGTGATCAACAAAGGTTGTTAACATGGCATCTCACTCAAGCATGGCATATCACACAAACATGGAAAGAGGTGAATCATAAACAAACTATTTAATCTAGTCACTTTAAGTGGGGGGGGGGGGTAAACCTATACATGGCAACTATTGCGGACCCCACGATAATTATTGCATTTGGTACTGTTCTTCCCTAAACCATATTTTAGGTTGGTTAACAACAGCAAACAATAGCATAAACATAAAGTACACGAAAAAATAATCAAGTTACATATAAAGAACACTCCAAACGGAGTTACGGTTAAGAAGATACAAGCAAAACAAGTTACAGGCACAATCTGCCAACATCAGGAAGCACACTTTAGAGCATTGCATAAAAAGGATAATCAATGCAAACATGCTCACAAATGATATGGAACTAAATCAGACATGACAGGGAAGGCATGGCAAAAATAATCATGCAAATAGGCATCACGGATCAAAAGATATTAAGCAAACAACATGGCAGAAACTATTATTTTATGCTGTATAAACAGGGGTATAACTATATGTAAAAGTGCAGCAACATGAAATAGCAATACATGGGCATGAATTAGACATGATGCTTAACAATATGCAATTTTAATCACTCAATTCCGATAAACGGTCGCGACACACTCGTCGACCGAAGTTGCAACAAAATATAAACAGCAGCACACTAATATCAGGGTAGCTACTTTGGAGCAAGATACAATCAACATGAAGCAAGCAAACATGACATGTGAATACATGGAACTGAAGTAGAAACAATCCTTAACGCAACGCAAAAGAAATCACTCCATTCCGACGTACGGTTGCGACGCAACCGTCGCCCGAAGTTTCAATCAAGCAACAGTTTTAGGACAGACTTAACATCAGTTCAGTTCAACGATCTGGTGCCATGTTTGACCGACAATAACACAATCAAGATGATCTCAAATGCAACTACTCCCAAAATATGGATGCTATATCACACAGAGCACAACCATTCAAAAAAAGAATCATGTCAATCGGATCTACGAGCTAACGGGAAAACGCGCTGCAAGGTAGACACTTGAAGTAAAAATCCTGGGACTTAGAAAATTACAAGGGGGGGAGCTCGGGGCTGCACGTGCCATGGCGGACTGGAGGTGTTGCTGGCCGGCGGTTGGGAGGTCAGTGAGGTGACGGGAGGCTTGGGGATGGCCGGGCTTGGCGGAGGAGGGCCGGAGGCGGCCGGATCTAGGCCGAAGGACGCCGGGGCGGCCGGATCTGAGGCCATGGCGAGCTCGGGCTCGCCTCCCAAGGCCATGGTGGCTTCGGCCTCCTGGAGAAGAAGGAGAGGCGAGGGGTGAGGGGAGAAGAAGTAGAAGGAGAGGAGGGGCGCGGTGCTGACCAGGGGGGGGGGGGGTGGCGCGGCGACGCGGCGCTCGCCGGAGCTGGCCGGTGGCGGCGGCCATGGCGTGACTCAGGAGGAGCTCGGCCGTGGCGGCGGAGGCGCGGGCTGGCCGCGGCCCGGTGCGGCCCGGCGGCGGCAGCGGCGGGACCGCGCGGCCCGGATGCCCTGTGCTGGCTGTGGGAGGCTGGAGCTGGATCTGGGGTGACGTGGCGCGCTCCCAGGCCGTCGATCTGCAGATCCGACGGTCATATCTGACAAGGAGCTAGGGTTTCTGGGAGAGGGGGATTTTGGAGGAAGATCTAGGATTTCTTAGGGGGGTGGCTGCAATTTGTGTTAAGGGAAACCCTAAAATGGGTGTGGGAGGCTGGTGGTCTTTATATAGGGCAGGGCTGGGTGGCCAGTTTACGCAAACGCCCTCGGTACCTCTCTCTCGCGTTCGGTGATCACGTTCCTGACCGCCGAAGGTGCATACGGACTCCGATTCAGACGAAACTTTGACCTACGCGCTCAGCGCGTCGAGCCCCTTACTACGGTGACATTCCGACAACATTTTTCGGAGCCCCATAAAATAATCCGTTTATTAAATAAACGGGGTATGCGTTCCGGTGGCGATGGCTGGACTCGTGCTGGTCTTCGCGACGGTGATCGGGTAAAACTCGGTGTCGCAAAGGTCGAGTGTCAGGGTGGCAAGGGTCGGTCTCCGTCCGGTACGAGACAAGAGGGGAAAAATAATCGCCGATCGATAAATCGGGGATGCAAACACCGCAAACAAATCAGACAATCAAACAATTCACACCGAAAACGATTTTTTTAATTTTTGTGAAATCTGGGCTGTTACATTTTATCACCATGTTGTCAAGATGATTACTTCCTTTGCTCTGTGATTTTTCCAGTACCTTCAATACCTTGTTTAGACTCTTCCAATCAACTCTGTTTGACTTTGATTTTCACCTTCAGGATGTCTCCAGGAACCCGTGGCCAGCTTGGTCGTGCCCATGGTCGTGGGAATGATCCGGAGATAGGTAACCTTCCACCCCCACCCACGATGGCTCAGGTTCTGATGGAGGTTGAGAGGAACCGCCGAGACTCTCACCATTTGCTGGAGGTCATTGCCCGCAACACCACTCAGCAGCGCAACGAGTTGGTGTCCCTGAATGACTTCATCCGGCTTCATCCCCCGGTTTTCAGCTACTCCACCGAGCCCCTTGACGCCGATGACTGGCTTCGTAGCATCGAGAGGAAGCTCCAGGCAGTCCATGTTGCAGATGGTGACAGGGTCAGCTATGCCACTTACCACCTCGAGGGTGCAGCTAGCTCTTGGCGGGAGAATTTCCTGAACATGCGTCCCGTTGGACCGCCCACTACTTGGGATGAGTTCTGCACTTCGTTCCGTGAGCACCAAATTCCAAAGGGTCTTATGGACCGCAACCTCACCCAAGGAAGGAGGACTGTTGACGAGTTTAGTCGTGAGTTCAACCGACTTGCTCGTTATGCTACTGAGGAGGTCTCCACCGACGCCAAGAAGCAAGAGAGGTTCCGTCGTGGACTCGATACCGGACTCCATCGTGAGCTCAACCTACATGACTTTGCCACCTTCCAGGTCCTTGTCAACAAGGCCATCAAGGCAGATGACATGAACACCCCCAATGACTTCCGCAAACACCCTAGAGATGATGGTTCATCCAGTTCAGGCTCTCAGAAGCGCAAGATCTGGATCCCCAATAGCATGTTTCGCCAGAACAACCCACCGAGGCCATCCTATGTGGTGCCTCGTCCATCAGCTTCGTTCCACCCAGCTCCACCGAACAACCCAGCTCCACGCACTGTCTTTGGAGCCTGCTACAAGTGTGGTCAGGCAGGCCACTACTCCCGCGAGTGTCCCGAGAATCAGCTCCAGAATCAGAATGCTCCACCCCGTGCCGGAGGTAACAACAATGGTCGTGGCAAGCCACCCCCGAAGGTCTACACCCCCAAACCCGCTCCTCCCGCCACTCGTGGACGTGTGAATCTGATTGCCGCCGAAGAGACTGATGACACCACTGACGTCATTCTTGGTACGCTCCCAGTCAATTATGTTCCTACTTCCGTTCTTTTCGACCCAGGAGCATCCATTCATTCATGTCGGAAAGTTATGCACTTCGTCATGAGTTATCTTTTGTTGAATTGTCCACCCCAATGATTATTCAAACTCTAGGGTCAAGATGGCAAACTAATAGAGTAAGCCATGGTAATCAAATTGCAATTGAGGGTTTAGTATTCCTTGCTTCACTCATAGCCCTCAAGTCTTCAGACATCGATGTAATCCTTGCGATGGATTGGCTATCAAGGAACAATGCCTACCTTGATTGCAAAGGAAAATCAGTGAAACTAACCCACCCTTCAGGCAAGACAGTCAACTACACCTCACCCAGAACAAGAACCCAAGTGCATTCTTTGAATGTACTTCCCCTTCCCGACCTTGAAGATATTCCAGTGGTTCGTGACTTCCCGGATGTCTTTCCCGAAGAGCTGCCGGGAATGCCACCCGACAGATGTGTAGAGTTCATAGTGGAACTTATGCCCGGAACCGTACCAATTTCCAGACGCCCATACAAAATGGCCACATGTGAGTTAGCTGAGCTTAAAACCCAACTTGAAGCTTTGTTGGTAAAAGGCTTCATCCTCCCTAGCTCATCTCCATGGGGTTGCCCCGTTCTGTTCGTAACGAAGAAAGATGGAACAGAAAGGATGTGCGTAGACTATCGCCCGCTAAATCTAGCGACGATAAAGAACAAGTACCCACTGCCCAGGATAAATGATCTTTATGATCAATTTGCTGGATCCTCTGTCTTCTCCAAGATGGATTTGAGATTAGGTTATCATCAAATCAAAATCCGAAATGAGGACATTCCAAAAACGGCTTTCACTACTCGTTATGGTCTTTACGAGTACACCGTCATGTCCTTCGGTTTAACTAATGCCCCCGCCACTTTCTCGCGCATGATGAATTCGATCTTCATGGAGTACTTAGATAAATTTGTTGTGGTTTATCTCGATGACATTCTCATCTACTCGAAGAACGAAGAAGAACATGCCGAACATCTAAGGCTGGTATTGATGAAACTTAGAGAGCATCGCCTGTATGCTAAATTCTCCAAGTGTGAAGTTTGGTTACCAGAATTGACCTACTTAGGCCATGTGATTTCTGCAAAAGGCATTGCTGTGAATCCCAAGAGAGTTCAGGCCGTCCTTGACTAGACTCCACCTGAATCAGTTAAGCAATTTAGGAGTTTTCTTGGCTTAGAAAGCTATTGTCGCCGCTTCGTCGAGAACTTTTCTAAAGTTGCAAAGCCTCTAACTGAACTCCTCAAGAAAGATAAGAAATTCCAATGGACTCCCAAGTGCAAGGAAAGCTTTCAAGAGCTAAAAAGAAGATTGACTTCTGTACCCGTATTTGCGCCTCCAGACACCAAGAAGGATTTCGAGATCTTTTGTGACGCCTCACGGCAAGGCTTAGGATGCATACTTATGCAAGATAGACATGTGGTAGCTTATGCTTCACGCCAGTTGCGGCCACATGAAGAGAACTATCCTACCCATGATCTTGAACTCGCTGCCTTAGTTCATGCCCTAACAACTTGGCGACATTACCTCCTTGGTAATCGTTGTGAGATCTATTTCGACCACCAAAGCCTCAAATACATTTTCACCCAGCCAGATCTTAATCTCAGGCAAAGACGCTTGATTGAGTTGATAAAATATTACGACGTAGGAATTTCTTACACCCCAGGCAAAGCCAATGTCATGGCTGATGCACTAAGTCGTAAGTCGTATTGTAACAACCTCATGTTTCAATAGTATCAACCACTTCTTCATGAGGAATTTTGCAAGCTCAATCTTGAAATTGTTCCTCATGGCTATCTTTCTACCTTGGTGGCGAAGCCAACTCTTGAGGATCAAATCATAGTTGCCCAAAGGCGTGCACGAGGTGTTCGCCGGATCAAGGAGAACATTGCTAGCGGAGTTGCTAAATGTTTCTCCACAGATAGTAAAGGAACAGTATTCTTTGTAAATCGTTTGGTAATACCTAAGAATAGGGAACTAAGGCAACTCATCCTCAAGGAAGCCCATGACACACCCCTCTCGATTCATCCCGGTAGCACAAAAATGTATCGAGATCTACGCAAGAGATTTTGGTGGACTAGGATGAAGAGAGACATTGCTCGATTTGTTGCAGAATGTGATGTTTGTCGTCGCATTAAGGCAGAACATCAAAGACCTGCTGGTACACTTCAACCTCTGCCTATTCCAGAGTGGAAATGGGACAAAGTCGGTATGGACTTCATCACCGGCTTTCCAAAAACCCAGAAAGGAAACGATGCCATCTTCGTTGTCATTGATAGGCTTTACAAAGTTGCTGACTTCCTTCCAGTTCGCGAGTCTATAACTGCTAGCCAGTTAGCGGACTTGTACGTCTCTAGAATTGTGTCCCTTCACGGTGTTCCTTTTCAAATCAATTCTGATCGTGGTAGCCTTTTGAACTCATCTCTCCTTTAGTACATCTTTCCATCCTCAGTCTAGTGGTCAAGTCGAAAGGGTTAACCAGATTCTTGAAGACATGCTCAGAGCTTGTGTTATCTCATTCGGAAAGAATTGGGAAAAGTCTCTTCCATTCGCCGAATTTTCTTATAACAATAGTTTCCAATCTAGTCTGAACATGGCTCCTTTTGAACTCTTATATGGACGACGATGTCGAACACCCCTAAACTGGTCAGAAACCGGTGAAAGACAATTCTTTGGACCGGACATGATCATGGAAGTAGAAGAGCAAGTTCGCATTGTTCGTGATAATTGAAAGCCGCCCAGTCTCGTCTGAAAAGCTACTATGATCGTCATCATAGGCAAGAAAGCTACAATTTGGACGAGAAGGCTTACCTTCGGGTTACTCCTCTGAAGGGAACCCAACGATTCTGTATCAAAGGCAAGTTGGCCCCACGTTACATCGGACCTTTCCGCATTCTTGCTAAACATGGAGAAGTTGCCTACCAACTTGAACTACCGCCGCACCTTTCCCGAGTACATGATGTATTACATGTGTCACAACTCAGGCGTTGCTTCAAGGACCACATCCGCGAAGTCGACCATGGAACGCTTGATCTCCAAGATGACCTTTCTTATCGAGAATACCCCGTTTATATTCTTGATTCCATAGAGCGTGTCACTCGTCGTCAGAAGATTAAGTTTCTGAAAGTGCAATGGTCACACCACTCTGAGAGAGAAGTCACGTGGGAAAGAGAAGACCGTCTCAGTGCCGAGTACCCCTCCTTCCTCCCGCAGACTTCTGAATCTCGGGACGAGATTCTTTTGAGTGGGGGCGAGTTGTCAGAACCCTCTTTCTAGGTAATTTGCTAGGATCAAAGTCACCTTGCATTCATCAAAGAAAAACAAATGGAAACCAAATTCAAATGCAAAATGGGAGAAGGAACCCCCCCAGATAAATTAATTCAAAAGGCCAGAAATAAATCTTCTCCAAAAATTCATGTTGGATTTTTGAAAAGTCTTATAAATGAGTGTGATCACATATCAAGTGATGTGGGACCAACCCCATGCTCATGGATTTTTCAAATATTCAAATAGGACCTTGGATTAATTCAAAAACCCCTATTTGATTTAAGATTCAAATAATTTGAATTTTAAAAAGTGTCAAACTTTGCAAATGGCTAGTCTATATTATTATAGGGCATATAAAAAGTTTTAGCATTTTATAAAATGGTTTGCTATTTTATTTAGGTAAACCAAAACAAAGACAGAAAAGAAATTAGAAAAGAAAAACATAAAGGAGAGAAAAAGGCTTACCTGTCGCCTAGGCGAAGGAAGCCCGACCAGCCCACCCGGCCCAAAGGGGCAAGGGGGTCTTCTTCCCCGACCCCGCGCCTCCAAGTTGCTCGGTGGAATGCCACCGAGCTAGCCGAGCACGTCGCCGCTCTCCCAGACGACACCTGCCCCTCTGGAGCCTTCTAACCGCGCCACGCCACGCCTGGGCGAGCCGTGCGTCCATCCCCCCCTCCAGGATAGCTCTCGCTCTCTCTCTCGCCAAGTTCGACGACGACCCGAGCGCCACCATCGCCATGGATTGAAGCCCGCGTGGCCACCGTTGTCCCCGAGCCGCGCCATTGTGTCCATCGTCTTCGTCACCGTCGACTACGTCTCCGTGCAGAAGGAATAGAGATCGGACGTCCTGGAGCCGCTGAATCGAGTCGCCGTCTTCGTCTACGGCCGTCGTGCGCCATCGTCGATTGCGTCCCCGGAAAGCCACCTCCGCCCTCGCCACCAACTCCGTTGAGTTCCTGGTGAGCCATAGCTCAAAACCCCTCTAGCTACGCCCTTGATTGCTTCCTCTATGCCGTTCCGCCATGAGAGACGAAGCTCCTCGCCGCTGGGAACCATGGAGACGGGCCTCTGCTACGCAAACGTCGCCGTCTCCATGTCCTTCGTCTCCGCCTTGCTCCTCGGCGACGATTTCGTGCATCGCTGGCTCAAGAAGAGCACCACGGCGAGCTTTGCCTCGAGCCCGTGCCTCTGCTGCCGCTAGGGCACGACGCCGGCGCCATTCTAGTGCCCCCCAGCCACGCCCTCCACTCCAGAACGACGTGGGCAACTCCCAGCACGCGAACGGAGCCAGCAGCGCGTCAAACGCGTGCCCAGAGCACGATTCCGACGTGCTCCGGCGTGAACAGTGCACGCCGACGACGACCCCCCTCCATTAGAACCTAACCCCCAATTAACTAACCCCATGGGCCACTGACAGTGGGCCCAGGACCCCTAATCTAATTAGGATTAGATTAACAACACGGTTTAGTTAACCCAGCCACTGACCAGTGGGTCCCAGCAGTCAGTCCCCCCCCTTATGTCATCCTGACGTCATGCCTACGCAGTAAATCGAATAATTGATTTATTTAAATCCAGAAAATCCAGAAATTACTCAAAACTTTGAAAATTCATAGAAAATTCATATTAACTCCAAATTTGACATATAATATATGAAAAATGACCAAGAGAAAATAATCTATCCAAATATACAACTTTAAACTATGTTTGAGTTGAATTTAAAATGGGACCAGTAGTATTTGCTATTTGGTTTAATTGGAATCTAATCAAATTAAATTCAAATGCTTTTGCAATTTGAACCTTAGCAACATGCCACATTTCACTTGAACATAAGAGGCATATCATGCACATATCAAGATGAGTTACATTGATCAAACAATAGCATTTTCAACTTGGCTAAATTGAATTCAAATTGGAGTTTGAATTTACAATTCATTTGCAATATACTCCATTTAAATGGAATTGCGTCACACATCAGAAGCATGCAAACCAAGTTTCAACCTTCAACCATGTGCTTGTGCATTGTATTTACTGTGCTACCTTGTTTGTTGTTTGTCGAGTAGAAGTTGAACCGGAACAGGAGGCTGCCCCCTTCGTTGAAGATCCCGAGACTGAACCTCGTCAGCAAGGCAAGCAAACCCCCATTGATCATGTCGATAAAATCCCACTTCCCTCTCATGTCTCGGTTATGCATTGTATATGATGATTACCATGCTACGTTTCTACCGCATAGATGAACCCATTCCTTTGCATGACCTATCATTTGTCATAGTAGTAAGCAAACCACAATCCTAGCAAATGTAGGAGTTGGTTGATATCATGTGGCCCCTGCAATTGTTACTGTTTATTGCATGCTTAGAGTGATACAATGTTGTTAATTTTATGTGAGTCAGGATGGTAGTGATCATGTTGATGATGGTGGAAATGTGTTGGTGAATCTACCCTAATACAAGGTGAACGATGAGAGGCTGTGTAGGAGTACACAGTGGGTTGTCTCGTTGAACACCGCCCTAAGTCCGAGTTCTTGTGTGGTGATCCAAGATGAAGAGTACAACCACACATTGGGCTCACTGACCCCTCTCAACCTATTAACTCATCCCTTTCGATGTCCAGATGTTGCAGTAGTTCGGAGTTCTGGTAGGTTTGTGGCCTGGCTGCTAAGTGAGAGAACGGCTCAACCAAGACCGGCTTATGCACCACGCACACATCATCTGGGTCCGCTTCGGTAAACCGGCCGGGTTCATGATAGTGGTAACCAACCCAGGTAGGCGGCTTTCTTGGACTAGATCGGCTATGAGGTAACAGTTGTGGTGAGCATCCTCGCCGACACTTGTTGAATGGTGTAGAGTACAAAGGCGGTAACTGCTGATCATGTGTGTGTAGCGTTACACCCCTGCAGGGTTAACAAAACTATTAGAATAACCGCGTCCGCGGTTAAGTACTGCTTGGAAAGCTTAGCTTGATTATTATACAACATGAACTGGATACTTATAAAACTTACCAAGATAAGCGTGAGTGCTATGGCGTGCTTTCTCGTGGGTAAGTCGAGGAAGGCACCATAGTGGTGTAATTGATTGGAGATGTAGTGGACTCGTGTACGCTTCTTACCTCAAGTCTGGTACTCGTAGTTCAGGACTAGCCAAGTCAAAGCTGGCACTTCTGCATTTGAAACCCACCTCCCTTTGCCTTGATACATGTGCATGAGTAGTATAGCTCCTATGTAAGTCTTGCTTAGTACGACTTTGTACTCACGTTTGCTTATTCTATGTTTTAGATGAACCCACTGAACCCGAAGGTGGACTCTTCCTCGAGCTCGACGACTGAAGACCAAGCTAGTGTAGTCCCAGTCAGCAGACTGGTTCCCTCGTGGAGTGTGACGCCCCCAAAATCAATCCGTGTACAGTAATCATACACGCAGGGTACACGGCTGAGATTAGGGTGACACGGTGAGAATATCACATCACAACACTAAACACAAAAGGATAAACCAATAAGTTAAAATACCAGGGATCACGAGGATCCGAATACATAAGTCATACAAGCCATAATATCTGGGTACAGACATAGTTAGTCAAGTTTTGCCTTAAGAAGGCTAGCACAAATCACATCAGAGGTACAAATCGAAAAGGCGAGGCCTCCTGCCTGGGATCCACCGAACTACTCCTGGTCGACGGGGAACTCGACATCGTAGTAGTCACCTCCGGGGTACTCCTGCTCCTGGGCTCCAACGTCGGCTGCAGCGGCCGATCAGGCAAAGCGAAAAAAGGAAATAAAGCAAAGGTGAGTATCTAGCATACCCGCGAGTCTTACATCCGCTACTAAGCATTTATGCATGTATCAAATGGAAAGGGGAGGCTATATATTGTGGACGGCAAGATAGAAATCAGAATAAGGGTAAGAAGCTAGGCCTAACGAAGACTAGCATCTTCCGACGGGTCTTGCAGCATGAGGAGAGAATAGCCAACAGTTCATATAAAGCATAAAGTAACAATGCAGCAGAAGTTGCTGCAGCATTGTATAATAGTAAGTTGTAATAATTAACAATACCTCCGAGATCCCCTCCTCGACATCCCCGTGAGGAAGAGAACCCGGAACCATACAGTTTAATAATAATAGTTTCTAGTGGTAAGATCCAGCTTCAGCATAAAGCGTCCTGTTACCGTGAACACGGCTATTCGAATAGATTAAACTCCCTGCAGGGGTGCACTACTGTTCAGCCTGCACGCTCGGATCTCCAGGATGGCGGGAACCTTGTTAGGGAACGCTCCACCAAAGCTATCCGACACGGCGCAGCCCATCCTAGGCTCAGCAGAAAGGCCATCCGCCGGACTAAATCCTATGCGCCAAGGGGTCTAGGACCCTCACCCTTGCACGCTCCTGCACGGTGCGAGGCTGGCCGGGAAGCAAAAGCAAACACCACTCGCGAGTAAAGAAGACACACAACTTCCCGGCAATCAGACCGCGATACTGCTGACGTCTGAAGAGCTTTCGAATGAACTACGACGCAGGGGAGCCCATAACTCCTTATCCCACGTGAAGGTAGTGCGTACAGACCAACGGGCCTCTCAAGTCATCCAACGAACCATTTAGCATTTTATTAACTTGCGGGGCAACCGTTATTGTTGCCTCGACTTAACTGACCCGCAGACAACGACAACAGCCAGGACCACCAATACATCGGTGCCTGCCCTGTCGTCCCACCAAGTCACTGCGGTTACCAACAAGGTGAACCGACTCCTTACCTTGTCTCGCGTGTGCTCCTGGAGGAACTCGACTTTCGTGGTTTGGTAACTCTCGCGGCCAACGACCAGGGGCCAATCACACCGGTACACTGGTTGTACCCTCCCCGTCGTCCCGTCGCAATACCTCTCGCGAGCACCGCTGGGTCGCCCGACTTCTTACCTTAAGGACAACCGTGCTCAGGACCCTATGGAGGCAAGACAAAGTCAGCCTCGAGTGGAGTACAAGGATTACTCGTTGACCGCTCACACTTGAGGGTGACTAGGCATAACCCAGATAGGGCCTTTGGCGGTGTCTGCTTTGTTCCGTACCTGCAACAGTTATATATGGTATCCGTGTTCACTCCCCTGAGTGATCACGGCCCGCTATCTAGTCCTAGCTAACAATGCGCAGGGCTCACTGCTGAATATATGCATAATTATAACAGGCAGCATAGGATAAGAAAGGTACATCAAGGGGCGACAAAATCAGGCTATGCAATTGAATAGGATTGTAACGTAGCAGCAGCAGTAACAATGCCTAGTGCAAGAAAGTACGGAAAGGTAGGCGATATCTGGGGAAGAGAATGGCTCTACTTGCCTGGAAGCTTGACGGTAGGGGTAGGGTCGTCGACGAAGTAGTCGTACTCAGCGGCGGTGTAGTCGGCGGCAGCAGCGGGGTCTACCGGATAATAAAGGGGGGAAGAAACAGTAAATATAAAGAAAACATATGAAAACATATCAATGACATGGAAAATGCATCGATGTCGGTATTCTAACGCGGTACGATGTATCAGGCTCGGAGCGGAAATTCATCCGGGGATGAATTACCAGCTCCGGGTGATTACCGGACAGGGTGTCCGGAGGGGGAAGGGTTCATGCCGGAGGGGTCGTGGACATCCGACAAACGTATGGGTGGTGTATCCGGGTTAGTTGATCTATTCCGAACAACTTTCGTGTTCGAAATAAATTCATCCGGGTAGTTTAGCAGTACCGGACAATTTATCGGACAGCCGGTTCGGAGGGGGACGGATCGATGTTTGTTGTATTAGAGGGGTGTGGTTGGTATACGGATAGCGTATCCGTATTCGTTGTATTTTTCTAATCAATTTTCATGTATAAAGTTTTTGAATCCGACTTACGGTTTAAAAGATATTGAATTTTAAAGTTTTAAATCAATTTAAATGATTTTCTGAATTTATTTTATTTATTAAATAAACATTATCCACATAGGGGTTTGACTGGTCAACTGACAGGTGGGGCCCAGTCAACGGGGTTGACTGGTCAACTGACCAGTGGACCCCACTAGTCAGTGAGACAATCACAATAACAATTTTTTTAACTAAATAATCTAAATCAGCAGTGGGCCCAGTCTGTCATACACACAGTTTTTCTTAACATAATTTTTTTTATTTGTCTTAACCACTTATTAGGCTGCTGGACCCACATGTCATATACACAAAGGGGGTATTTAACTAATTTTGGCTAACAAAGTTTTTTGATGATAGTAATAAGGCTATTAACCCCCTAATAAACTGGGCCGGCCCCCACCGGTCAGTGGCACAAGCCATAGCGTGCATACGCCGATGGCCAGGGGCACGACAGCCGTGCCAGTTCCGGCGAGGGGGCAACGCTGCGGTGGGAGGGGCGAGGCGGGGGGAGGGGCACGGCGGGGCGCCACGTCGGCCAGGACCACGGCGAGATCACGCGCGGGGCGGGGTCGTGGCACGCACGCGGGCGCGGCCACGCAGGGGTGAGCACCGTGCTCAGCCGGGGCTGGCCGCAGCGGTGCACGGCGAGCAGGAACGGCGAGGAGGGAAGCAGAGGTGGAAAAGGATGCTCACAGAGAAGCGGCGGCTGGAGGTGGTCTTGGTGGCTGGGGGTTCGTCGGAGTAGCGCGAATTTGGCGCCGGGGTGGACGGCGGCTGCTCGATTTTTACGGGACAACGGCCTCTGACTCGAACGAAACGCAGGGGAAGACGAGGACCACCACGTATCTCCGCCTGGACACGCCGACGTGGCGCGGGGAGCACGGCGGCCGCGACGGCGCACGTCGGCGACGACGACCGCTACGGGGAGCGCCCGGGCATGAGGGAGATGGCGAGCGGCGCGAGGGGGTCTGGGAGGGGATAGAAGGGTGGCCTAGGGTTGCACGGGGGCTCGGCCTCCTTATCTCCATGGCGAGCCGGCGGAGGAAGGGCACGGCGACGACCATGGCCGTGGCACCGGCGGATGGGTGCCACGCCATGGCGGGCGTACGGGAGGAGGGGGATGAGTGGGGGGTGGGGGGCTGTGGGCCGTTTTGGCCCAGGGGAGAGGGGGGTTGGGTTGGCCCAGTGAAGGGGAGGGGGTTAGATAGGTTTTTCTTTTTGTTTTCTTTATTCCTTTCTCTTTCCTTTTCTGTAATTTCTCTTTTGCATTTCTTTTATCTGTTTAACATTTTTATAAAATATGTTAGGTGCCTCAAAATTATAATAACAGTATATAGCAGTGCCACAAAAGTTTTTGCAGCAAAAGAAAATCATTAGATATTTCTTTTAAATATTAAATGCCCAAAGTAAGGGTTTTAACCTACTGTTTGAATTGTTTGGAATTTTCTATAACTCAATAAATACCCAAACCCATTTGGATTTGGTCCGCTGAATATTTATGATTTTATAAAAGTAGTTTCACAATTTTTAGAGAAAGTTTATTTTGCACATTGGTTTTAATATCCCACCAAAGGCATTTTGAGATTTGATTTTATTTCAAATGTTTATGGGTTGGACTTTGTTTTGACCCATGATGATCAAGGCCCAAGGTTCACATTGCATTCAACAATAACAAAGGGGAATTTGAGTTTGAACTGAACCATTTGATTAAAGCAAAATTTTGAACAGTAGTGATCAACAGTAATGGTGATTACTGTTCACTGACAGTGAGAGTGTTACATGGAGGGCTTTGTGTTTAAATAAGGCTTCTTAAGCCATTTGTTAAGTTTGTCTGTACTCAGACCTACTCTGCTTCCGTTGAATGTTGTAATGTTGGATCACATACTTGTGGTCTCTGTGTGCACTCTGTGAGAGTTATCAATGAAATGTATACTTTGTAGAGAATTGCAATGATACCTGCTGTTCATACAAGGCATGTGTGCTGCATGTATGTTTATAACATGCATGTCTTTGTATGGGTTTTCCAGACCTTAGTTGTGATCTAGCTGGCGGTCTTTTATACACCAAGTGGCCCTTAGATGTGCGCAGCTTGGGGCATCGCGATGCGATTCCTCGAGACTCTGTCTCGTGCACACTTTGTGGTATGATCGAGCCCGCCCTAGACCCCGACTAAGTGATCGGGCTGGAGTAAGTCTATGTAAGAGTTATGAGATAGTCGATAGTATGGTTGAGGCGACTTGTCTGTGAATATGGGAGTTCATCACCCATATCATTAGACTTGTGTGCGGACGATGAGGACCCATCTCAGTTGATCATCCCGCCTGGATGGATGCCCCTCACGTACGATGCTTTCCGAGAACGTTCTGTGCTTGGCCTTGTCTGCCTAGACAAGTGGGTACGGTTCTCGGATCTCCATATGACTATGTCGTAGCGGGACTTGCATACGCTAACCCCGGGTCCCGACAGCGAGCCCGTGGAGGAGCACGACGAGGCTGGCGCTGGCGCGCCAGCGCTGGCGGCAAGGGGGCGGCGGCACCACTTACTATACGGCCACCGGTGCTAATGTGGCAGGTTTGGTGGGAGCGAACCATGCCGGCCATGCTGTAAAATATATAGTTAGCCATTGTACTCAAGATGTGAACAAAATATGGATATGAAGGGGGAAGGTAGAGGCACCAGCTCAAGCGAAAATGCAACAAAATACTAGTACTACATAAAATGAAATATATTCTGCTAGACACTTTTCTACAACGTCATCAGATCCAAACAACTTAACAAAATTACCACTTTATCCAAAATGCTAAATGCATCTCTAAAATTATGAATATATACAGTGAAGCACAGCAGAGTCCTTCTAAACATATATAGAATTATGAATATGCTGCAATTCGGCGAGTACTATTGCCAGCGTTTATTAACCAACTGATATTTAACTCAACTGCTTGAGTTGATCCATTCAAGTTCTAATTGCTTAAATTTTCTTGCCCGGATGATGTTTACTGGAGCTAGAGGCTGGATTGAGAGCCTGTTCGGAACCCCTCAGCTCCCAAAACTCTGCTCCGCTCTGTACAAAAAAGGGGAGCTGAGTATGAGCCACTCTTTAAAATCGTGCTGCCGCTCCCTCCGCTCCGAGAGCTGCAGTTGTGGAGCGGAGGGGTTTCGAACGGGGCCTGAATTGCAACTTCACTCCATTATCCATCTAACCAAATTTGACACAAGACGTAGGCATGCCGCATGCGTCCAGCAAATAATGCTTCTTGTTGCATTGCATCCAAGAGGAGATTTGTCACCTCAAAGCTCCGAGTTGTTACCTCAAATTTCCGTGATGGACTAATTAATTGACGTGCCCAAATTAGCAAGAGAATTCTTTGACCATCCAACTGCCTCCCATGCACATAGACCGTGTTGAGTATATTGATTACTAGAAAGGATGGCGCACTCCGCTGCGCCCAACTATAGTCGCGTTCTTTGTATGCAAGTTTACATGGATTTGCGCAAATATTTAACAGGCACTAGCACAACAGGCTGGCCATACGTGCACCAAATTGTCCATTGGTCTAGAAAAACAAGAACCATCTCCCTTGACAACCAACTCTACAAGCCATCAAACACATCCCCTAACCGAACAGCCCTGCCACATAAACCAACCCAAAGAAAATCAATCGCGCATCCTCGCCAGATTTATATGCCAGCAAAAAGGATATGCAGCTTATGAAACAATAAAAAGAAGTTGTGTCTAGTTAACACGGTAACAAAACATGCCAGCTTGAATATAGAATAATTTTGGGAAAGGAGAAGCATTTCTATTTTTTATAAGCATATTAATCTCTATCATGCAAACAAAAATACCAAAAGGGGGAAGCATTTCTCGAATTGTTAACCGATCAAAAAATGCAGAATAAATTCCTTACAAAATGCAAGTGTGCATAAATCACATGTACAACAGATGGATAATTTTTTTTTATCAAATACTTGATAGAAATTATACAACTTATTTAATGTGAGAACTGCTCTAATTAAAATAGGAACACTGGCCATTCAGCTGGCACCGTTTTTAATTTCTAGTTGACTGTTTTATTTGGTAAACCGAAGATTTATCACTCATAATTTATTTGGTAAACAGAAGATTTATCACTCATAATTTATTTGGTAACAAAAGAGCTATACACCGGTCCATTCCCTTCTGTCAGTGGCCGGCTGGGTCAGAATCCTGTGGTTCTTTTTTAACTTTATAAGAGAGAGTACACAATGGCTGAGCGGTGGGTCCGTACAACGTGTGGAACACGCTCGCGGTCAAATGAAAGGTGTAGTTTCAAGTAACAAAGGGTGATACATGCAGAGACCCACCTGTCAGACACAGTAGATCGGCTGATAGCTATAGCGTTGGCCTAGCTAGCCCGGCATAAACTTGTAGGAGATACTAGGAAACATATACAGTGTAGGACTCTATTCTGCCTTGACTTGTACTCCAAGTAGATCATTGTACTTCTATATATATGCCTCCAAGGTTCAAGCAATAAACATCGATTTCACACAACCCCTCTCTATCCTTCTACATGGTATCAGCTTAACCTCGGTCCAAACCCTAGCCGTTGCCGCCGCTTCCGCCTCGCGCCGCCCCCGGGGCTGATCCTCATGATCGCCGTCGGGGGCCGCGCCGCCCGTACCTAGGGTTCGTCCGCCGGTTCTGTGGACTGTCTGCCCTGAAGAGTCTTTTTCCTGATCTCTTGATCCGGGTTTCTCTCTTTCGTCGGTCGTCTTGATCGGCGTCCTTTTTGGTTTTCTGATCTAAGATCGGTTTGCGTCGCCCACCGTCCCCGTCGTTCTCACGCGCCTCTACTCCGACACCGGCGCGACTACCGGCATCTTCCCCGACACGACTGCTTCGTGCGCCGCCTCGACGACTTCACGCGACGTGACGGCCCGTCCGGGTCGCCTTCCGCGCGTCTGTCTCCAGTCGCCTTACGCCGATCGTCGCCGCCTTCACTTCGGATCGGGAGTCCTTCATCGCCATCGACTACAGCCCGCCTCGGCACCCGCGACGTCCTCGACTGGCCCTGTGTCGGCCGGACGAGCGTCGACTGGAGCTGCGCCGCCACTACTGGCAGCTGACCATCCAACCTCGATGCCCCGCGTCGTCCGTCCCCGTGTCGGCCCGGCGCGCGCCGGCTGGCTCCTCGCCGACCGGCCCCACGTTGGCTGAATCTTCTCGGCTCCTCGTCGCCATCATCACTCCGAGCAGCGCCCCTCCACCTCACGGACGATCGGATTGATCACCCGCCAGCCCGCGATCGGCCCCATCCACGCCGCGCAGACGATCCATACAGTCGTCCGCGTGCGCCTCCGCAGGATCCCGTGAAGAGCGCCTCCGAGTACGAGCGCCTATCCACCGATCGAGCATCGGGCTGCCACCGCGTCGCCCCTTCGGGCCGCGGTGTCGCCGCCCCGTGGTTCTCTCGACGTCTCCCCCGACTTGCGCGCCGCCGCTGCATCGCCCCTACGGGTCGTAGCGTCGCGGCACACGGTCCACATCGCCGCCCTGAGGCCGTACCAGCGGTTGCACTCACCTGCGCCCTGCCGATGCGTCACCCTTTCGGGCCGTAGTGCCGCGGCCCGCGGTCAACCGCCGCCTCGAGGCCTTCCGCTCGAGGCCGTTCCCGAGGCTACACCGACCCTCGCTTTGCCGCTGCGTCGCCCCGTCAGGCCGTAGCGAGTGTGGCACGCGATCCCTGTAACCACACCGATGTCTTCCCCGCCGTCGCCCCGAACTGCGAGTTGCCGCTGCGTCGCCCCGTCGGGCCGTAGCGTCGCGGCGCGCGGTCCACTTCGCCGTCCCCGCGCGTTGACTTCTACGTGGCACGCGCTGCGCCCCTCTCTTGGTGCGGGAACATCACCGTCCGCGCATGGTCTTCGTCACGCTGTTGGGTTCTTCTTCGCCTACTTCGAGCACCGCCGTCGCCGCGCCACCCGCGCCGCTGCCGCTCACCCGAGCCGCGCCGCCTCTACCGGTGACAAACGCGCCCCCCATGGGCTGCCTCTAGTTCCGCCGACTTCATCGCCGTCCACCTCTTCGTCTTCGTTCGGCACCACCTCATCGTCAGCGTCGCCGTCATCTTCCCCGACCACTTCATCTAGCTCTGGCAACCGCGACAACTCCACCCTCGGCACCTTCTACCCCCCGCCGAGTTGCGCCGCAACCGTCGTCGAGCCCTTCCCTGCTGGTCCCTTCGACATGGCGTACAACTCCTACTGGTCCCCGTCTACGCATGCCTGGTACTGGCAACACCGATGTTAGCCTTCATCTACGACGTGTTCCCGGGCCTGGCAAGCCTGGTGTGGCACTTCGTCGACATCGTCTTCGTTTGTCTACGCATGCTCGGTGTTGGCAACACCGACGCGTGCCTTCGTCTACGACGTGTCCCCGGGATTGGCAAACCCGGCGCGACGCTTCGTCAACACCGTCTCCTTCCAGACGTCACCACCATCTTCTTCGCGACGTCCCGTGCTACGACTGACGACCGCCCGCCAGTGCCGCTCTTCTCGAGCCACGCTGCGCTACTGACTTCCTTGCACCCACGGCTCCTCGGCGAATACCTCGACACTGGCTACCCCGACTCGACATCGACCACGGAAATTCTCGCACGGCTACCTCGACAACGGCTTCAGCACCCTACGCTCTCGGCTACCTCGACATCGACACAAAGGGCTACCGCCTGCTTGGGAACCTCGTTGGCTTCCACTCCAGCCAAAAACTCCGCGATGCCTCGACCGTTACGACTGTGGTGGGGATGTCCATCGGCTCCGCCTTCAGATTCTTCTCCAGTCTCACCGTTTGCGTCGCCACGTTGTGACTGCGGGGGGATGTTGAGTATATTGATTATACAAGGAGACATAGATAGCGTAGGACTCTATTCTACCTCGACTTGTACTAAAAGTAGATCATTATACTCCTATATATATGCCTCCAAGGCTCAAGCAATAAACATCGATTCCACCAACCCCCTCTCTATCCTTCTATAGACCGGAGTGGGCACGCATCGCCGCCGATGCCATGTCCTCTATCTCTGGTTAAATGGGAAATCAAAGACACAAGGAACAATATCTCTCACTCATCATTTCAATCGCTGGCTGGAATATGAGTTTGTATTGTAGGAGATTGCGCAATAGAAAACAAAATTTTTTCTCTCACATGCGGAAGAAACATCCAAGATCCAATCTAGAAGATGCTATTAATGGGGAGAGTAGATCATCATACCCTCGAAGAACACGCACGTTGAACGTTTATTTCAACGCAGCTTGGTGAAGTTGTTGGTGAAGTTCGATCCGATCAGCACTGCAAATGAGAAGTACCTCCGGAGACTTGCACACGTACAACTCGATGACGTCTCCTTCTTCTTGATCCAGCAAGCAAGAGGGAGAAATAGATGGGATCGATTCCAGCATCACAACGACGTGGTGGTGGATATGGTGAAGAGTTTCCCGCGGGCAGGGCTTCGCCAAGCGATGCATGTGAGGGAGGAGGAGGTGTGGAAGGACTTTTTGAAATTCTTGGTGAGTCTTTCCCCTCTCTTATATAGGCAAAGAGGTTGTAGCCACTTCAATTCCCAAGTGAAAACCCCTCTCTCATTTAAAATATGGTAACACTTTTCTTTTAAGAGTGGTAACCCTCCCATTGAAGGGCTTCCCATTTATTGGCATAAATAACCAAGGAGGGCTGGTCACATGGACTATTGGACCACCCTTGGTCGTCCAAAACAGGTGGGGCCCATAGTGGGACCCTCCGGAACCTTCTATAACATTTCGACACTAACGAAACAATCCTGAACTTTTCCGGAACCCTGAAATCAACTTGCCATATATAAATCTTAAACTCCAGACTCTTCCGGAGCTCCTTGTGATGTCGAGGATCTCATCTGAGACTCCGAACAATATTCGAACACCATTAATAAAATTATCCCAGAGCTATTCTAGCGTTACCGAATGTTAAGTGTGTGACCCTACGGGTTCGAGAACGTGCAGACATGATCGAGACATCTCTCTGATCAATAACCATTAGAGGGACCATGATATCCAGAATGACTCCCACACATTCAACGAAGATCTTTATCGATTGAACCAATATGTCGTGGACTACTATAATCCATACACAATTTCCTTTGTCACACGATATTTTACTTACCCGAGATTCGATCGTCGGTATCGTTATACCTAGTTCAATCTTGTTACCGGTAATTACACTTTACTTGTTCTGTAATACAACATTCTCTGTGACTAACTCATTAGTCACGTGCTTGCAAGCGTTACCGAATGTGCATTACCGAGTGGGCCCAGAGTATATCTCACCGTCACACGGAGGGACAAATCCCAGTCTTGATTCATGTAATTTAACAAGTACTTTCAGAGATACCAGTAAGACATATTTATGATCACCTTGTCACGATGTGATGGTTGATGTCCCCAAAGTATTCTTCTGGTACCCGGGATTAATATAATCTCATGGTCTAAGAAACATGATACTTGACAATAAAAGGCATGCCAGTATAAACTTCATGCAACGATCAATATTTTTATGCTTAGTTGGGTCTGTTCATCACGTCATTCTTCTAATGACATGATCCCATTAATTAATAAATAACTCATGTTCATGGTTAGGAAACCATAACCATCATTAATTAATGAGCTAGTATAGTAGAGGCTTACTAGGGACGCAGTGTTGTTTATGCAACCACACATGCATTATGTTTCCGGTTAATACAATTATAGCATGGAAAATAAACATATATCGTGAACACGGAAATATGATAATAACAATTTTATTATTGCCTCTAGGGCATATTTCCAACAGTCTCCCACTTGCACGAGAGTGAATAATCTAGTTTACATTGGCATAAATCTAACACCCATTGCATTCTGGTGTTGATCATGTTTTGTTTGTGGAAGAACTTTAGTCAATGGATCCGCGATATTCTGATCCGTATGTACTTTGCTAATGGTAATATCTCCTTCAATGACATGCTCACGAATTTGATGAAATCGGCGTTTGATATGCTTGGAGCTCTTGTGACATCTTGGTTCCTTGGCTAGAGCAATGGCACCAGTGTTGTCACAAAAGATCTCCATGGGATCCAGTGCACTCGGAACAACGCCGAGTTCAGTGACAAATTCCTTCATCCATATCCCTTCTGTCGCTGCTTCAGAAGCGGCCATATACTCCACCTATAATGTAGATCTTGCAATGACGCTCTTCTTGCAACTCCTCTAGCTAACCGCAACTCCGTTCAAGATAAAGACATACCCTGTTTGAGATTTCGAGGCATCTGGATCATTATTGAAGCTAGCATCGACGTAACCTTTTACGAAGAGCTCTTCATCACCACCATAGACAAGAAACATGTCCTTAGTCCTCTTTAGGTACTTAAGGATATTTTTAACTGCTGTCCAGTGAGCCTCTCTAGGATCACTCAGGTACCTGCTCGTCAAACTAAGAGCATGGGACACATCTGGTCTAGTACACAACATGGCATACATAACAGAACCTATGGCCAAGGCATAGGGGATTTTATTCATCCTTTCCCTTTCATTGAAAAACTATTATTCAAATAATCTTTCACACTGTTAAGCAGCTCCACGTCATTCCCAATTAGTAATATGTCATCTACATATAAAATAAGAAATGAAACCGAGCTCCCACTCACTTTCTTGTAAACACAAGCTTCTTTATAATTTTGAACAAATCCAAAACCTTTGATAACCTCATCAAATCGAAGATTCCAACTCCGGGATGTTTGCTTTAGTCCATAGATGGAACGTTGAAGCTTGCACACTTTTCCAGCATCCTTAGGATTGACAAAACCTTGGGGTTGTACCATGTACAACTCTTCTTCAATGTTTCCATTGAGGAATGCAGTTTTGACATCCATCTGCCAAATTTCATAATCGAAATAAGAAGAAATTGCTAGTAGAACCCTAATAGACTTAAGCATCGCTACGGGTGAGAAGGTCTCATCGTAGTCAACTCCTTGAATTTGTCGAAAACCTTTTGAGACAAGTCGAGCTTTATGTATAGTAACATTACCGTCAGCGTCTGTTTTCTTCTTGAAAATCCATTTACATTCAACAGCCTTGCGGCTATCAGGAAGGTCAACCAAAGTCCAAACTTGGTTTTCTTTCATGGATTCCATTTCAGAGTTCATGGCGTCTTGCCATTTTCCAGAGTCTGGGCTCATCATCGCTTCCTTATAATTCATAGGTTCGTCATTGTCTAACAATAAAACATTCATGACATGATTACCGTACCACTCAGAAGTAGTACATAACCTAGTCGACCTACGAATGGGAACTTCGACTGAAGCTTCATGATCATTATCATCAGCTTTTTCCTCTCTAGCCGGTGAAGGAGGCACCAAAAGATCCAAATCTTCTTGCGCTTCGCTACTCTCCAATTCGGGAGAAGGTTAAATAACCTCGTCTAGTTCTATTTTCCTCCCACTCACTCCTTTCGAAAGAAACTCCTTCTCAAGAAAGGATCCGTTCTTAGCAACAAAGACTTTGCCTTCGGATCTGTGATAGAAGGTAAACCCAATAGTTTCCTTAGGGTATCCTATGAAGACGCATTTTTCCGCTTTGGGTTCGAGCTTATCAGGTTGTAAGCGTTTGGCATAAGCCTCGCACCCCCAAATTTTAAGAAACGATAATTTAGGCTTCTTGCCAAACCACAACTCATATGGTGTCGTCTCAATGGATTTAGATGGTGCCCTATTGAAAGTGAATGCAACTGTCGCTAATGCATAGCCCCAAAATGACATTGGTAGATCGGATAGAGACATCATAGAGCGCACCATATCTAATAAAGTACGATTACGACGCTCAGACACACCATTACGTTGTGGTGTTCCACGTGGCGTGAGTTGGGAAACAATTCCACGGTTTTTCAAGTGAATGCCAAACTCGTAACTTAGGTATTCCCCTCCGCGATCAGATCGTAGAAATTTGATCTTCTTGTTACGATGACTTTCTACTTCACTCTGAAATTCTTTGAACTTTTCAAATGTTTCAGACTTGTGTTTCATTAAGTAAATATACCCATATCTACTTAAATCATCAGTGAAAGTTAGGAAGTAACGATATCCACCACGTGTCGAAATTCTCATTGGTCCAGACACATCAGTATGTATGATTTCCAACAAGTCACTCGCCCGTTCCATCGTACCAGAAAACGAGGTCTTAGTCATCTTACCAATGAGGCATGGTTCACATGTGTCAAATGATTCAAAGTCATGTGACCGGAAAAGTCCATCAGAATGGAGTTTCTTCATGCGTTTTACACCAATATGACCTAAACGGCAGTGCCACAAGTATGTGTAATTATCATTATTCAGTTTGCATCTTTTAGCATCAATGTTATGGATGTGTGAAGTACTACTATCGAGATCCAATAAGAATAAACCATTTAGGTCGGGTGCATGACCATAAAAGATATTACTCATAAAAATAGAACAACCTTTATTCTGTGATTTAAAAGAGTAACCGTCTCGCAATAAACATATCCAAATATAATGTTCATGCTTAACGCAGGCACCAAATAACAATTATTAAGGTTTAAAACTAATCCCGAAGGTAGATGAAGAGGTAACATCCCGACGGCGATGACATCGACATTCGATCCATTCCCGACGCGCATCGTCACCTCATCCCTCGCCAGTCTCCGTTTATGTAGCTCCTGTTTCGAATTGAAAATATGAGCAACCGAACTAATATCAAATACCCAGGCACTACTATGAGAACTAGTAAGGTACACATCAATAACATGTATATCAAATATACCTTTGACATTGCCAGCCTTCTTATCCGCCAAGTACTTGGGGAAGTTGCGCTTCCAATGACCTTCTCCCTTGCTATAGAAACACATAGTTTCCGGCTTAGGACCAACCTTGGGCTTCACAGGCGCGACAACAGGCTTGCCGCCCCGAGCGGCAGCTGACTTGCCAGTCTTCTTGAAGTGTCCCTTTTTGGCTTTAGCCTTCTTGAAACTTGTGGTCTTATTGACCATCAATACTTGATGTTCTTTCTTGATGTCCACCTTCGCAGATTTCAGCATCGCGAAAAGCTCATTGAGAGTCTTATTCATGCCTTGCATGTTATAGTTCCGCACAAATCCTTTGTAGCTCGGAGGGAGCGACTGCAGCACCCTGTCAGTGATTAACTCATCTGGGATCACACATCCCAGCTGAATTAGGCGCTGGATATAGCCTCCCATGGTTACAACATGTTCACTGACAGAGCTGTGCTCCTCCATCTTACATTTATAGAACTTATCAGAGATCTCATATCTCTCAGCGTGGGTCTGAGTCTGAAACATGGTTTTCAGCTCTTCAACTATCTCATAGGCGCCATGATGTTCAAAACGTTTCTGGGAATTAGTATCCAGAGATGTAAGGATGGCACAAGAAACTATAAAGTGTTCATCTTTGCGGGTCTCAAAGACGTTATGTTCTGCTTCTGGAGCATCGTCTAGCGCAGCATCGAGCACAACATCGAGCACATATTGCTTCTTACACCCAGTGAGGATAATCCTCAGGTTGCGGTGCCAGTCAGTGAAGTTTGAACCAGATAATTTTAGATTTTCTTTCTCAAGGAATGCGCTCAAGTTGAACTGAGCTATGCGGGCCATTATCTACAACATTTTAGAAAAATAAAATTTTAGACTATATTCATGATAATGAGTTCAGTTTAATCAAATTATTAACGAACTCCCACTTAAATCAACATCCCTCATAGTTTTCTAGTGGTACACGATCCAAATCCACTACACCAAGTCCGATCTTCACGAGAGAAGATGTAGTTTCAATGGTGAACATCAAAATGTTGATCATGTCATTCATATGACTCGTGTTTAACCTTTCGGTTCATTGCGTTCCGAGGCCATGTCTGTACATGCTAGGCTCGTCAAGTTAACCAAAGTATTTTTGCATGTATAAAACTGGCTTACACCCCTCGTATGTGAACGTAGAGTTTACCACATCCGATCATCACGAGATGCTTCAAAACGACGAACTTTCGCGATGGTGCATACTAAGGGAGAACACGTTTATCTTGATATTTAGTGTGAGGGATCATCTTATAATGCTACCGTTGTGCACACGCAAAATAAGATGCATAAAAGGATAAACATCACATGCATAAAATATGTGACATGGTATAGCCCTTTTATTGCGCCTTGATCTCCATGTTGAACGCACCGACAAGATCTCCATTATGGCACCATGTTGGTCTCCACCTTTTGGCATCTTGGTTGTCTACACCATGTTGCATCTACAACTATTGCTAACTCATAGCGATAAAGTAATGCAATTACATGGTGTTTGTAGTTGACACACAAGCCATACAATAAATAATTAAGACAACCATATGGCTCCTGCCAGTTGCCGTACACATCAACATGCAAGTCGTGAAACATTACAAAACATGATCATCTCATACATCACAAATATATCATATGAACATTTTGGGCTATACCACATCACAAGCGCCCCTGCAAAAACAAGTTAGACGCCTCTCCCTTATTATTTTCAATTTTACGTGGCTTATAGGGTTTTGCATAAGAACCGTTCTTACCTACAAAAAAAACACAACGTTGATATAACAAATTGCTTCTTAATCTCATAAGAGTCCTCCTTTGTAAATGTGGTTAATACTATGGTAAGAGCGACTGACACCCACAGGCCGCATGTGCAACACAAGTTGCACGTCAACTGCGGAACCGGTGTCAATCCGAAGATTGTAAAGTTGGTCCGGGCCGCTGCATCAAACCATACCACAAAACCAAAAATGCACATGGAAGGGTAGCAACAAGAAGATCAACGCCCACAACTCATTGTGTTCTAACCGTACAAAGCATCTACGCATAGAACTAGCTCTGATACCACTGTAGGAGATTACGCGATAGAAAACAAAAAAAATTCTCTCACATGCGGAAGCAACATCCAAGATCCAATCTAGAAGATGCTAGTAACGGGGAGAGTAGATCATCATACCCTCGAAGAACACGCACGTTGAACGTTTATTTCAACGCAGCTTGGTGAAGTTGTTGGTGAAGTTCGATCCGATCAGCACTGCAAACGAGCAGTACCTCCGGAGGCTTGCACACGTACAGCTCGATGACGTCTCCTTCTTCTTGATCCAGCAAGCAAGAGGGAGAAATAGATGGGATGGATTCCATTAGCACAACGATGTGGTGGTGGATATGGTGAAGATTTTCCCGCGGGCAGGGCTTCGCCAAGCGATGCACGTGAGGGAGGAGGTGTGGAAGGACTTTTTGAAATTCTTGGTGAGCCTTTCCCCTCTCTTATATAGGCAAGGAGGTTGTAGCCACTTCAATTCCCAAGTGAAAACCCCTCTCTCATTGAAAAGATGGTAACACCTTTCTTTTAAGAGTGGTAACCGTCCCATTGAAGGGATTCCCATTTATTGGCATAAATAACCAAGGAGGGCTGGTCACATGGACTAGTGGACCACCCTTGGTCGTCCAAAACAGGTGGGGCCCATAGTGGGACCCTCCGGAACCTTCTATAACATTCCGACACTAACGAAACAATCCCGAACTTTTACGGAACCCTGAAATCAACTTGCCATATAGAAATATTTACCTCCAGACTCTTCCGGAGCTCCTCGTAATGTCGAGGATCTTATCCGAGACTCCGAACAATATTCGAACACCATTCATAAAATTATCCCAGAGCTATTCTAGCGTTACCGAACTTTAAGTGTGTGAATCCACGAGTTCGAGAACGTGCAGACATGATCGAGACATCTCTCTGATCAATAACAATTAGAGGGACCAGGATATCCATAATGACTCCCACACATTCAACAAAGATCTTAATCGATTGAGCCAATATGTCGTGGACTACTATAATCCATACACAATTTCCTTTGTCACACGATATTTTACTTACCCGAGATTCGATCGTCGGTATCGTTATACCTAGTTTAATCTCGTTACCGGTAAGTCCTCTTTACTCGTTCTGTAATACAACATTCTCGGTGACTAACTCATGAGTCACGTGCTTGCAAGTATTACCGAATGTGCATTACCTAGTGGTCCCAGAGTATATCTCACCGTCACACGGAGGGACAAATCCCAGTCTTGATTCATGTAATTCAACAAGTACTTTCAGAGATACCCGTAAGACATCTTTATGATCACCCTGTCACGATGTGATGGTTGATGTCCCTAAAGTATTCTTCTGGTACCCGGGAATAACATAATCTCATGGTCTAAGAAACATGATACTTGACAATAAAAGCATGACAGTATAAACTTAATGCAACGATCAATATTGTAATGCTTAGATGGGTCTGTCCATCACGTCATTCTTCTAATGACATGATCCCAATATTTAATAAACAACTCATGTTCATGGTTAGGAAACCATAACCATCATTAATTAGCGAGCTAGTATAGTACAGGATTACTAGGGACGCGGTGTTGTTTATGCAACCACACATGCATTATGTTTCCGGTTAATACAATTATAGCATGGAAAATAAACATATATCACGAACACGGAAATATGATAATAACAATTTGATTATTGCCTCTAGGGCATATTTCCAACATGTATTACTAGTATAATAATAAATGATAGACCTCGCATTATTCACAATTTGCTGGAAAGGATCTACACGCCTCCTTCGATTTATACATAAATAAAGAAAATTGTGCACACTACCCATGCTAAAATATTGTTTGCAAGAACAAGATGAATCAAGTTTCGAGTGAAAGTTGAAGGCAGCGGCTCACCGTGGGGTTGCCGCTGTCGACGAACGGAGCTTATGGAGGCGAAGGTCAGGACGGTGGCCAAGGGCAGACGGGGACACAGAGGACGACGTGGCCGGGCGCGGGGACGATGAAGATGACGAAGACGCGCTCAGGCGTCGTTGATCTGCGAGGACGCGCGGTGCGAGAGAGAGAGAGAGAGAGAGAGAGAGAGAGAGAGAGAGAGAGAGAGAGAGAGAGAGAGGAGGCTTACCAGAGGGGTGTGGGGTCGCGCCGGCGGCGATGCCGGGTTGTGGCGCGGGGTCGCGGTGTTGCGGTTTAGATTGAGTCGGGGCCGCGGGTTGTAGGGGGGGATAGAGTTTGCGGGAGGGGGGAGGTGGGGGTTAGGGTAGGGTGGGGATTAGGGGGCTTTTAATAGAGCATGTTTCTGAGGTGCGCCATTGCTATGTCTCAGGCCTGGGCCCACTCCTCCCCTAACTTAGCAATGACACACCTTTGTAATATGCGCCATTAGCAACCAGGGACGCTAATGGCGCACTTCCTGGAGGTGCACCATCGATAAGTCAGGGAGGGGGGCTTTTCCAGGAGCTAATCTGCAGTGACACACTCCTGGGTGCATGCACCATTACTAACTAGGGCACTAATGGCGCACCTGGACATGGTGCGTCATTGCTATTCAGTAGTGGCGCACCACATGTGTAGTGTGCCATTAGTGTCCATATTATCTATAGCAATTTTTCAAGTAGTGTAGGCGGCTAGGTGTCCGCCCCGGAAGCTTCCATGCTTGTGGTGTGCTCCAGGAAGTTTGTAAATATGTGGTGGTCGCCATCAAGACCAACCCCTAGTGATTCGAGGCTCATTTGTTGGGGGTGAATCAAAACGGAGCATATGGTGAGCTACGTACTTGGTAGCACTGTCAAGGATTGAGCACCACTCCAACAAAGATTAGCACCCCCTCAAAAGAGTGTGAACTTCGGTGAACCAAATCTCCGCGTCTCTGTGTCACTTGTGGTTTATCCTTTCTGCACTTTTACTTGTACTAGCTTCTTCTGCTTGTTGGATTGCTATTGTAATTTTTGCATAGCATTTGAGTTTAGCTTGCTTGCCCCATAGGGTTATTCATCTAGAGAATATCTAGAGAATCTTATTTATCCTCTTAACCCTAAAACTTGGTAATTAAGTTTAAATTTGTTAGTCACGTATTCACCCCCCTCTAGTTGACCATATTGACCCTTTCAATTGGTACCAGAGATAGGGCTCTTATTTAAGGCTTTACCGCCTAAGAGGATATGGATAACTTAGGGGATCAAGGTGAAAACCTTCCCGTGGTCGAGGGAGCACTTGGTGCACTTGTTGCACCCGTTGCTAACCCGACCATCCCACTAACTCCACTAAACACCGCTCCACTCCAAGAGAGTGGAGGAGCTCGCTCTAGCTCCTCTAACTCGCTCACTTTGACCGAATTTGCTAAGTTCATGGAGTCCTTTAACGGTCCATGGAAAATTCGATCAAAGACTTGGTAGGTAAAGAAGTTGATAAGAAATTTGCTTCATTCTTGCAAACTCCTTCACCTCATCAACATTTTGCACCAACATCACTTTGGATGTTGATGGAGTAAAGGAGACACCCAAACGCCCCACACCAAACATTGCACCGTCTTACAATACTGCCGCTCCTTCATATGCTTGTCCTCATATTCCTATGCCCCATATTAATCATGTTAGGGAGCCCCCCTCGGTTTGAATCCTGACACGTTTGGTAAATGGAAATTAGATATGGAATCACATAAGCGGAGCGCATCCACCCAACTATGGTGGGTCATTAATTTCACGAGAGTTTACTTCCCGCCCCTCGTTGGTTACCCAAAGTGGATGGTTGAGATGTAGACAACAACAAATTTCCCTCGATGAAGATACCAAGGTTTGTCTCCAGTAGGACTCTGATAACGACAAGAAGGTGACAACGGCGCCAGAGATTAGCGGTTGTCGTGGACCTGTACACACACTAGATAGCTTTGCTCCCAACGAGTACAAAGGGGTTGTCAATCCCTCCGGCCTTGTTGTTTACAAAGGATAAAACACACGGGATAATAATGATAGCGATAGCAACCGAAAAATAATAAAGCAGTAAATTGATAGAGGGTGCAAACAGTACTGGAAATATGGACCGGGGTCCTATGATGTTAACTAGTGATGTCTCTCTCCCAAAAGACGATAAAATAGCCATGCGAGGTAAACAAATTATAGCTGGGCAATTGACAGGATTATGCACGCAAACCAATGCTAATTATGCTATAGAGAAAGGCAGAGACTCAAAAGCATAGGCGGTACGCCAAGACAAGTAGACCAAAATCCACCTGCATCTACCTACTAATCATCCACCTTGAGATATCTATCTAGAACATCTCGCTGGTATTAAGTTGCGAATCCCACCCAAAGTGTAAACTCAAAGCAACAGACAACTGCATTAAAGAACTTTGCGTAAAGTAAACAATCCTTGCAACCGCAAGTACAAGCACCGTTGTTTTCCCCGTGGTGGCAACAACACATCCCCTAGACTCATGTTTCTGTCACTCAAGCTAGTCATCGGGGGCATGAACCCACAATCATGCATAACACTCCCTCTTGGAGTCACTACCTACTACTTGGCCAAAGTAATAAACAGCAACGGAGAACATGCAAGAATTACTCAAGAACATAAATATAAAAGAGGAGAATCAAATATATAACTCAAACACAATCTGAACATAATCTCATAATCCACCGGATCCCAGCAAACTCAGCATAGCAAGAGCAGAAATAGTACATAAGTGCCTCGATCATGTAGGGCAGCTCACGGGGTCTAATCCATGAAGAACAAAGAGGGTAGGAGAACATCACATAGCTACTGATCATAGACCCATGGTCCAAGGTGGACTACTCACGGTTCATCCGGGAAGCATCCATGGTGGTGGAGAAGCTCCCGGAGGTGATTCCTCCCTCCGGCAGGGTGCCGGGAAGAGGTCTTCTGGTGCTCCCGATCTTGGAAGCGCAGCGGCGGCGGAACAGAGGAGAGATCACGAAAAAGGGTTCCCGTCTTGGGGTTTTTGCGTCACGGGGAATAAATAGGCAAAGGGGGGCAGCCAGGTGGCCACCAGGGGTCCAGGCGGCCCCTGGCGCGGCCCCACCCTGGGGAGCGCCGGGAGGGCGCCTGGGGCCCTGGTGGGTCTCCTCTGCCCCCCCTCGGTGATTCTGGAAGCTTCCCGATCGCTGATTTTTTATTGGATTTTTGCCGAATTTTTGGAGCACTTTTAATATGGGGGAATCCTGAAATAGAAAAACAGCAGAAAACAGGACTCGCACTTGGGTGCATTGAGTTAATAGGTTAGTCCAAATATGATCAAAAGTGTATGGAAGTTCATCAATATCATAGCAATATCACACAAAAGAGGCATGGAGCAAGCAGAAATTATAGATACGTTTTGGACGTATCAGTCATCATGAGTGGCTTTCAACCGGAAGATCATTCTTGTCTATCTCCAAGAGAAGAGGTTGATGAGTAACTCAATGATACTGCCTGCAACATACTTCGGTTGGTTGCGCCCGAGGATTACAAAGACTCCATTGCTTCATTGAAGATGGGCAAAGAAATTTGGGGTACTCTCCAAGAAATATTTGATGGAGACATAAGTGTGCAAAGATCTCAATTGGTTTTTATCAAGCAAGAAGTCAACATGTTCGTGAGGAAGGATGGTGAGACCGCGGATCAAGTTTACCGTAGACTCAAGTCCATCGTTTTGGATTAGAGGAACTTTGGATGCACATGGGCGGATGACAACTTTACCAAGGACAAGTTCATGTGTGCCATGTTTCTAACGGATCCAAACCAAATCATTTCATCCTTCACCACCAACTCTTTGTTGAAAGCTAAGTCCAAGAAAACCCATGATCTTGTTCAAGGGATAAATAGCTCCAACAACCTTGCTTTGAAGGCCAAGAGAACGATTGTTTCCTCCAAGATCGTCGAGTTGGAAGATGTGGGTGATTGTCATGAGGATGAAGAAGAAGAAGATGCCTCTTGCCCGACAAATGACTTTGAATAAGACTTGGCCTTCTTGGTCAAGAAGTATATGGGCACCATGGCTACAAAAGGGAAGAACTTCAAGGGAAAAACCATTGGAAGAAGAAAGGGCTATAATTGTGATAGTCCAAAGCATTTTGTTGCAGATTGTCCCTATGAGAGAAGATAAGACAAAAACGAGAAGCTCGTGTTCAAGAAGAAGAGTTTCAACAAGTTTGTCAAGAGGCATGGTGACAAGGCGCTTGTTCATGAAGAGTACTTATTCAGGGATGATGAAGATGGTGATGATGAGAACAAAGGCATGACCTCTATTTCTATGCATTCCAAGTCCTCCTCCTCCTCCTCCTCATCAAGCCTCTTTGAATCCCCCAATTAGAACAAGCCCAACTCCCACCGGTGCATCATGGCTAAAGAGGTAATATCAAAGTCTACTATCCCTAAGCCATCATCTCCCCCCCCCCAACTCTTCACATGAGGAGTTGGAGGATGAGTGTGAAGATGATGGTGTTGATTATGGTGAGGAAGCCTCATTGGATTTCATGAAGACACTTAGGGGAGAATCTCTTGCTCGTTTCCTCAACATGATGAAGTTACTCACCGAACGTGATGGCTACATCGATAATTTGGAAACCATCCCAATAGAGGAAAAGGAGAGAATGAACTCCTTGAGAAAAATCTCCATGAAGTGGAAACCATGAAGGCCTCACTTGATGAAACCTTCACTTCACATGAGATAGACTTTGTTAATGTCAATGATGCTCTAGAACTCCTTCTTGAAATTAAGCATGATCTCTTGGATAATATTGCTAAGCTTAATGTTGTTGTGAACTCGGTGAGGAGTACAAACTCCTTAAAAAGAGCCAAAAGCTCATAAAAGGGGAACTTATAAATCTCACCGAGGCTTACAATCAACTTAAATCCTCAACTCTTAAATCTCTTGCTACTTTCTCTCCTAGTGATGCATGTGCTTCTAACTCAATTGATTATGCATCTCTACTTGATGAAAACAAGAAGTTGAAAGATCAACTTGAGAAAGGACTTATGTCTTGCATTGAAGGTGAAAAGAACTTGAATGAACTTTTGAGGAATAAAAAGGAATGTGTGGCCAAGGAGGGTATTGGTTTTGATCCCTCCCAAAAGAACAAGGAGAACAAGCACAAGAAGAAGAACAACAAGAAGAAGCACCAAGATACTCCTCCTCAAAAACAAGTTGTATTTGTGAAAGAAGGGAACAATGAGAAGGAAAAGGGAAAGGAGAAAGTTGGAGAGGGATTCATCACCAAACAGATAGTTCCCTCCCTTAATTATGCCGGCATGAACAATCCATCTTATGTCCTTTTAAGAAGGGATGATTGTTATACTTTTGATAAAATTTTCGGCACTAATTATGATGATTATGCATGCACTATTTGGGTACCTAAGATCCTTGTTGCTAACTCCCTAGGACCCATTGAAAAATGGGGACATAAAAAAAAATCTTGATTCTCGTTGGACTATACCTTTGGTTTCACTCAATGGGTGATTGACAGTGGGTGCACCAATCATATGACCGGAGGAAAGGATATGCTCATGGATCTCGTTGACTCATTCAAGTCATCCTTGAGCATCTCCTTTGGCGACAATAGTAAAGGCAAGGTATTGGGACTGGGAAAATTTGTCATCTCAAGTGATGCCTCACTAAAAATGTCATGCTTGTCCAATCCCTTCACTACAATCTACTTTCCACTATCCAATTGGAACTTGACGGTTATGACTCGCCTTTTTAGTGAATTTCATGTGACCGTCTTTAAAAGGGATGCCCTCAAAGTGGTCTTTGTTGGGCATGTTGAAGACAACCTTTATGTGGTTGATTTCTCGAAAAAGAGCACTCATCTAAAAACATGCCTAATGGCTAAGGCCAACGTGGCGTGGCTATGGCATCGTAGGCTAGCCCACGTTGGTATGATAAATTGTCTATCTCAGAGTATCCATTCATTCGATACTCACCCGCTTCTAGTTCGACTTTCCGTAAACGAATCCGTGATTTTTCGAGTTTCTCAATGGTCCCTCTATGCAATTCTTCTGAAATATCTTTTAAAGGGGGAGCATATTATTGGACTAAGCGATGTATCTGTTGCCAAAGATCATGTTTGTAGTGCTTCCATTGCTGGAAAGCAACATGAGAATCAACACAAGGTGAAGACTATCATTGGATCTTCGAGGCCTCTTGAGCTCCTTCATTTGGATCTTTTTGGGCCTCCATCATATGATAGTTTGGGTGGGAGGAGGTATTGCCTTGTCATTGTCGACGATTATACAAGATATACATGGGTTTTCTTTCTCAAGACCAAAGATGAGACTCAAGAGACCTTTATATCATTTGCCAAAGAAGCTTAACGTCAACATCAATGTGATATTATGGCTATTCGAAATGACAATGGCAGCGAGTTCAAGAATTACACTATGGATGAGTTCTTGAGTGATGAGGGGATCAAACATCAATATTTCGCGGCCTATACTCCTCAACAAAACGGTGTTGCAGAGAGGAAGAATAGGAGTATTATTGAGATGGAAAGGACAATGTTTGACGAGTACAAGTCTCCATACAAGATTTGGGCCGAAGCCATCAACACTGCATTTCATGCCTCTAGTAGGCTATATCTTCGCAAGCTCAAGAATAAGACACCTTATGAACTCATGACCGAAAGAAGCCGAATGTCAATTACTTATGAGTATTCGGTTGTAAGTGTTTCATTCTCAACAAGAAAACCCTGTTAGGTAAGTTTGAGCCTAAAACTTATGACGGAATATTTGTTGGATATGCATCAAACTCTCATTCGTATCGAGTTCTCAATAAATCCACATGATGTATTGAGGAATCATCTAATGTGGAGTTTGAAGAGGATAACGGATCCCCATCCAAGCAAATTGTTCCAAGTGTTGTAGGTGATGAGGCTCCTTCTCAAGTTGTAAGGACCATGGGGATAGGCCACATTATTCCACAAGAAACACCCCAAGTCCAATTAATCGAAGGAGTAAGAGCCCCTCTTGAGTAACCCCCTCAAGGTAAGTAATCATCTCCACCACAAGGGCAAGATGCTTCGGGAGAACAAGCACCTATCCAAGAAAAAGATGAGGTCCCTCAATCTGCCGAGCAAGATCAAGGGCAAGCTCAACCTAATGGTGACGAGACTATCATTGATGCCCAAGATCAAGCTCAAGAAAGTGGTCAAGATCAAGTGCTAGAAATTTCCTCTCCATAAGCAAAGACAAAACAAGTTCGAGCTTCTCCACAAAGAATTCAACCAAGTGAGGAAGAACTTGAAATAAGAGATAAAAGGTGACATTGAGACTTCAAATGCTTCAACACTCCACCGACAATACTCTCGGAAGCATCACAAAAGGGGCAACTACTCGTAAACGTTTGGAATTTTTTTTGAACATCACTTGTTTGTCTCTTGTATTGAGCCCCTCAAGGTAGAATAAGCTCTTGATGATCCGTAGTGGGTAGAAGCTATGCATGAAGAACTCAACAACTTTACTCGCAATGTAGTTTGGTCACTTGTTGCAAGACCCAAGGAAAATCATAATGTCATCGGGAGCAAATGGATTTGCAAGAACAAGCAAGATGAACATGGACAAGTCACACGTAACAAGGCAAGGTTAGTGGCACTAGGATTCACCCAAATTAAAGGTTTGTATTTTGGTGAAACCTTTGCCCCCGTTGCCCGTCTTGAGTCCATTTGTATATTTCTTGCATTTTCCTGTCATCATGATTTTAAGTTGTATCAAATGGATGTTAAGACTGCATTTCTAAATGTCCTTTGAGTGAGCTAGTTTATGTCAAACAACCTCCCGGTTTCGAAGACCCCGAACGCCCCAATCATGTTTATCAACTTCATAAGGCATTTTATGGTCTTAAGCAAGCACCTCGTGCTTTGTATGACCACCTTAAGAAGTTTCTAATCGAGAAGGGGTTTGAGATCGGGTTGATATATTCCACTCTCTTTACAAAGAGAATAAACATATATTTTTTTGTTTGTCAAATATATGTTGATGATATTATTTTTGGGTCTACTAACCATGCATGCAATGTTGACTTTCAAAATCTTATGACCAAGGATTTTGCCATGTCTATGATGGGTGAGTTGAAGTTCTTCCTAGGATTTTAAGTCAAACAATTGAGAGGAGGGACTTTTATTAAGCAAGAAAAATATATTCAAGACATGCTCAAACGATTTTGGTTGGATGATGCCAAGCCTATGAAGTCTCCAATGCCAACCAATGGACAGCTTGATCTCGATCCCAATGGTAAAGTTGTGGATCAAAAGGTATACCGCTCTATGATCGGTTCTTTGCTTTACCTTGGTGCATCTAGGCCAGATATTATGTTAAGTATGTGTATGTGTGCAAGATTCCAATCCGCCCCCAAAGAAAGCCGTCATATGGCCGTGAAACGGATCCTTCGATATTCGGATTATACCCCAAACTTAGGACTTTGGTCCTCAAAGGATCATCATTCAAGTTGGTGGGATATTTGGATTCGGATTGGGCCGCTGAAAAGATGGATCGTAAGTCCACATCCGGCTCATGTCAATTCTTGGGTAGGTCCTTAGTGAGTTGGTCCTCTAAGAAGAAAAATTGCGTTTCTTTATCTACCGCCGAAGCTGAGTATATTGCCGCGGGAAATTGTTGTGCCCAATTATTATGGATGAGGCAAACTTTGATGGATTATGGTGTCAAATGTGACAAAGTGCCTCTATTATGTGACAATGAAAGTGCAATCAAGATTGCGGATAATCCCATGCAACATATATAGATGAACCAAGCATATTGATATTCGTCATCATTTTCTTCTGGATCATGTGGCACGAGAAGACATTGAGCTCTTCATGTGGGCACCGAGAAGCAACTTGAAGATATTTTCACGAAGCCACTTGATGAAGCAAGGTTTCGTGAGTTAAGGCATGATCTACATATCGTGGATCAGTAACATGGGTTGATGATCTTGCATACACACACTAGCTTTACTATATCTTGCTCAGATTTAGGTACATACGTAAGGGGAGTAGAATCCAATCAACGATTCCGACATAACCCTACTTGTGCATAAAATGATCAAAATCTTTCACATCCGCCATTTAAAGATGGTACTTATGCTTCAAAGATGAGTAGTGGAGATGGCCCCAAGGTTAAAATCTTCGCGGTTTCATACCACATACACTCAAACATGGTGGCCTTCGGGTCACCGCCCTTTTCCTTTAATTGCGTTGTTTGTTTTTTGGGTCGTTTAGACCCTTGTGTTACCCCTTGGATTGGACTAGTTTTCCCCTTTTAACCTTAGATGCCCTATCTTATTACACTCTTATCTCATAAGACATTCTTATTTCGATCCGTGCAAATGCTCTCCATATACACCTTTCCGTAGTTTATGGATTATTCTGCGATGATACTCAAAGGGATACGTGCGGTTTTCAACTAGGGGAGAGGTAAGGATACAACACTGATCATTGATGGCACTGAACAAGTGCTCCTCGTGGGATACCCCGTGTGGAAGGTTGATAATTAGCGTAGCAGCAAATTTCCCTCGGTGAAGATACCAAGGTTTGTCTCCGACTGACTCCAAGGATCGACAAGAAGGTGGCAAGGAAACAATGGCTCTGTTTACAACCTTGAGGTTGCTTACTTGACCTGGACCTGCACATGACACAAGTAACTTTGCTCCCAACGAGTACATAGAGGATTTCAATCTCTCCGGTCTTGTAATTTACAAAGGATCAAACGCACGAGGATAGTAGTGATAATTGCAACAGAAAGTAAAAGCAGAAAATAAAGTGGAGGTGTAAACAGTGGTGGAAATATGGATCTGTCGGGACCCGGAATATGCGTATGTAATTCCAGTCACAACTCAATCATATGGAGAGCCGAGAGTCGTACCCACTTGTCTAAGCAGACAAGACCAAGCTCAGAACACTCTCGGAAAGCATCGTACGTGAGGGGCATCCCATCCAGGCCGGATGATCAACTGAGATGGGTCCTCATCGCCTGATCACAAGTCTAAATGATTATGGGTGGTGAAATCCCATACTCATAGACAAGTCGGCTCAACCATATTATCGATTGAATTATAACACTTACATAAATAGACTCCAGCCCGATCACTTAGTCGGGGTCTCGGGCGGGCTCGATCATACAACAAAGTGTGCCACATGATAGAGTCATGAGCAATCGCATCGCGATGCCCCAAGCTGCGCACATCTAAGGGCCACTTGGTGTATAAAAGACTGTCGGCAAGAACACAACTAAGCTAACGAACCCCACATTAAGACATGCACGTTATAACCATACACGCAGCATACATGTCTAGTGTAAACAGCAGGTACTCATTGCATGAACTCTACAAAGTATATCTTTATTGACTTACACATAGAGCATACAAATATCACATGTCTTTGATCAACATTACATCATACAACGGAAGCAAATTAGGTCTGAGTACAGAAAAGTTTAGCAAATGGCTTAGAGAAGCCTTGTTCAACATACATGCCCTTCCACGAGGGACCAGACTGCTGTCTGGAACTATACTAGCTTAGTCCACGTCGAGCTTCAGGAAGGTGACTCCATCGGGGTCTAGGTTTCCATCTAAAACATAGAATAAGAAAACGTGAGTACAAAGTCGTACTCAGCAAGACTTACATCAGAACTAAACTACTCATGCTCAAGTTTCAAGGTAAAGGGAGGTGGGGTTTCAACATGCAGAAGTGCCAGCTTTGACTTGGTTAGTCCTGTACTATGAGTACCAGACTTGAGGTAAGAAGCGTACACGAGTCCACTACCAAGTCTCCAACCAATACACCACTATGGTTACTTCCTCGACTTCCCCACGAGGAGCACACCATAGCACTCACGCTTATCTTGCGACGTTTAGAAGTATCCATTCAAGTTGTCTAATAATGAGGTACAGCTTTCCAAGTAGTCCCTTAGACGCTGCTATTCGAATAGTTTTGTTAACCCTGTAGGGGTGTACTGCTACACACATGAAACCATCAGTTACCGCCGGGTTCTTGTCACCCTTCAAGAGGGTGTCGGCGAGGATAATTTCCACAACTTTTACCTCACAACCAATTCTAATCTAGGAATCAACCATCTGAGTTGCTCACTGCTCAAGAGTCCGGCCGGGTCAACGATACGGACTCAGACGATGCAGGCGACCGAGAGGCCACCTTAGAAGATGGTTTTACTGTCTCATAGGTCCACCCACATATCTGAATGATGCAAACTTTCCTTCATCCTTTTTCTATGCATATGCCAAATGGAAAACCCGAACTAGTGACTCCTGGACTTGAACTGGGGTGAGTTAGTAGGCTGAGCGGGGGTCCATGTGCCCAACATGTGGTAGTACTCTTCGTCTTGGATCACCACACAATAACTCGGGCTTAAGACGGTGTTCAACGAGACAACCCACTGTGTACTCCTACACAACCTCTCATCGTTCACCTTGTATTAGGGTAGATTCACCGAGATAGTTTCACCTTCATCAGTAACATGATCACAACCATCCCGACTCACAGATCAAAGTAACCTCAATGTAACCTCTAAGCATGCAATAAGATGTAACAGTTGTAGGGGCCACATGATATCAATCAACTCCTCTGTCAGCTAGGATTGTGGTTTGCTTACTACTGTGACAAGATGATAGGTCATGCATCGGATAGGGGTTCAACTATGCGATAGAATCGATAACAAGGTGATCTCCTGATCATGCACAAGCGATACTAAGAGGGAAGTGGGATTTTATAGACATGATCAATGGGGTTTGCTTGCCTTGCTGACGATTCACTAGTTCATCGAACTTCTTCTTTGGGGGTGATCTCCGTCTCGGAAACACTGTTATCGGAACAATCATCAACAAAGGGGGGCAAAAATAAAGTACAATGCTCAAGCACATGTTAATGTTGTGACATGAGGTATAGGGTACTGGTTTGTGGTACATTCCATTTAATTGAAGTGTATTGCAAAGAATTTGCAAATTCAAACATCAATTCAAATTCAAATTATGCCATATGCATGTTTGCTACTGTTCACCCATTTTAAAATGGTTAAACATAGAAACAAATTGCATATTCTTAATCCTTGTATTTTTCTGATAATTTTTCATATATTATATGTTTAATTTGGAGTTAAAATGAATTTTCTATGAATTTCCAAAGTTTAAATCTAATTCTGGATTTTTTTGAATTCTTTTAATATGGAAAAAGGTTTATTGCGTCATGCTGGCATCAGCATGACGTGGGGGGGTGCTGATAGGTGGGCCCACCCTGTTAGTGGCTGGGTTAATTAACCCGACTGGTTTAAGTTAACCAGTGGCTAATTAAGGCCATAATGGCCTGGGCGGCCGGCGGCTCAACGCCGGCGTCACTAGGGCCTCGCCGGCGACGAGAATCGCGGCGGCCGGAGCCACTGACCACGACGGGGTGGGAGTGTGGTGCTCGGGGAGGAAAACGGAGAGGTGCAGGACGCAGCGTAGCTCATCGGGAGCTCTCTGACGAAGACGGCGACGCCGGGGAGGAGCCGGAATCCTCAGCGGCGAGCGGCGGCCGTGCCGGAGTCAGGGAAGACGCGGGCGTCGTCTCTAGAGGGCTTCGGCGGGAGGCGCGGGGAGATACTACGGAGTTCCTGGACAAGACGGGGTGCCTAGGTAAGGCCGTTGGCCGCGGTGGCCCTTGACGGCGGCGAGGTCAAGCTCTCGGGCGGCTGCGAGATTCCGGTGAGAGAGGGAGCTAGAGGGAGCAGGGAGAGAGGAAAGCGATGCGGGGGCTTCCATGCATCGTGGTGGCGTGGAGAGAGGCGAGGGGGAGGCCTGGGGGGTCCTAGAAGCGCCAGGGCGTCGATGTGTCGCCTTGGCCATGCTCTTCCTCCACCGAGCTGCTTGGCTCGGCGGGGAAGTAGAAGACAAACGCGTGGTGGGCTGGGCCGAGATAGAGAAGAGGTGGGCCTGCGCCCCTGGGCGACAGGTAAGTGTTTCCCTTCTGTTTTTCTTTTATTTAATTATGTAACTTAGTTGACCTAGCTAAATAAATAGTTAGGCATTTTATAAAATGCCACAAATTTTTATATGGCCTCACAATATAATAGGTTAGCCACTTATAAAGTTTGAACATTTTTTAAAATTCAAATTATTTGAACTTTAATTCAAATAGGGGTTTTGAATTAATTCCAAGCTCCTGTTTGAATATTTGAAAAATCTTTGAGCATGGGATTTCTTCCACATCACTTGATATGTGATCACACTCATTTATGAGACTTTTCAAAAATGCAAAAGGAATTTTTGGAGCAATTTTTATTCTGGCCATTTGAATTAAATTCTTTCGGGCTTTTCTTTCCCCCATTCTTGAATTTCTTTTTGTATTTTTCACATGATGCAAAGGGTCAAGGAATCCCTAGCACTTACCCTAGTTGGGGTTGTGACAGGATCGGGGTCCCATGATGTTCACTAGTGATGTCTCTCTCCCAAAAGACGATAAAATAGCTAAGCTGGGAAAACAAATTACAGCTGGGAAATTGACAGGATTATAAACACACCGCAATGCTAAATATGTTGCGAAGAAAGTTAGAGGCTCAAAAGCATGGGTAGTACGCCAAGACAAGTAGACCGAAATCCAACAGCATCTACTCACTAATTATCCACCTTGAGATATCTATCCAAAACATCTCGTTGGTATTAAGTTGCGAGCCCCACCCAAAGTGTAAACCCAAAGCAACATACAACTGCATTAACAAACTGCGGTTACAAGCACCGTTGTTTTCTCCCTGGTGGTAAAAACACATCCCCTAGTCTTATGTTTCTGTCACTCAGGCTAGACATCGGGGGACATGAACCCACAATCAAGCATAACGCTCCCTCTTGGAGTTACTATCTACTACTTGGCCAAAGCAATAAAAAGCAACGGAGAACATGAAAGAATTACTCAAGAACAAAATATAAAAGGAGAACCAAATATATAACTCATCACAATCTAAACGTAATCTCATAATCTATCGGATACCAACAAACTCAACATAGAAACAACAGAAATAATTACAAAGATGCCTTGATCATGTAGGGCAGATCATAAGGGCTAATAATTAAAGCACAAGATTGGAGAGAATACATCACATAGCTACTGGTTATGGACCCATGGTCCAAGGGGGACAACTCACGGCACATACGGGAAGCGTCCATGGTGGTGGAGAAGCTCCCGGAGGTCAATCCTCCCTCCGGCAGGGTGCCGGGAAGAGGTCTTCTGGTGCTCCCGATCTTGGAAGCGTGGCGGCGGCGGAACATAGTGGAAAATCGTGATGCGGGGGCCTCCTCGAGGGTTTTCGGAGCGAGGAGGTAATATAGGCCAAAGGGGGGCACCAGGGGGTATCCCCACCTCCCAGGCGGCTTGGTGGCGCGACCAGGGGTGGGGCCGCACCCCCTGGCCGCCTGGGAGGGGGGTGGACCCCCTTTGGCACTTCTTCAGTGATTTATGAAGCTTCTTCTGCGCTGATTTTTATCTGATTTTCTTGGAATTTTTGGAGGTCTCTAAATATGGGTAAGAACCTGCAACTTACAGACATCAACACAGAGAAACTGGCACTGGGTCCACTGAGTTATTAGGTTAGTCTAAATATGTGTAAAAAGGTATGCAAGTGTAGGAAAACACATAGCAATGTCACCTAAAAGATCATGGAACAAGCTGAAATTATAGATACATTTGGGACGTATCAACATCCCAAAGCTTAATTCCTACTCGTCCTCGAGTAGGTCAATGATAACACAGATAATTTCTGCAGTGACATGCTAACACATATAACAACTTCAAAGTAAAGCAAGTAAGATATGCAATTCAAGTCAATACAATAACAAGCAAGAGTCTATATCTAGTATCGAAACTAGCAAGCATGAACATAAAGGTGCAAGAGCTCTCGCTGTCCGTGACTCGAATGTCTCCAAATGGTGTTTGCTTGCAAGAAGTGGGAGATGGGTTTAGAGCATAAAAAATACTATATAGTTTAATTGAGAACTCAATCTACTAAAACTTCACACTTGGTCTCCTTCGGAATCTTATTTTGACTCTTCCCCAGACCACTAGTCAGGCAGAAATCAAACTGATCCTCTCCCTCTCGACTTTGAGCGCTCATGCAATAGATGAGCGCAAGCAAGATATTTTGGCACTTAGGATGGCAAAGAGAGAAACATGATGGGGAAGGAAGACAAAAATGTGTAAAAGGCTCACATCAATGAGGAAAATCATAGGCGAGAGAAAGACAAATGTTAGATATGATGTGAGGAGTAGGGATTTCCACGCAACAGATGCACATATGAGCTAAGGTAATCTCTCCAATGGAAATAGTTGGGGGTGCATCCAACTTGGTTGCTCATGAAGACCTAGAGCTCTTTTGAGGAGGCTCATCCTTGGAATATGCAAGCCAAGTTTTATAGTGTAAGGATCCCGAGAGAGTTATGTATGAATGATAATCTCTATGGAGTACAAATATGACAATGGAGTACGAGTGTGTATCTTTCAAACGGAATAGTAGTGTTGCCCCCTTCTCTCTTTTTATTTCTTCTTATTTCTTTTTTCTATTTTTTCTATTTTTTGGCCTCATTGGCTCTTTCTATTTATCTCTAATTTGTCCTCTTTTGGTTTTTTTTAATTTGTCATCTTTGGGATCTTTTCCTCAGTTAAGGGAAACACTCTATATTTTACAAGAATATAAAGAAGATCTTCACACTTTACAAGAAGTACTCAACATAAAGAAAAGTAAAAACTATCATGATGTATGCAAATGTATGCCTCTACCAGTGTAGCATGATAAGAAATGATACTAGCGCGTCATGTAGCAATGATAAGGGCAAAGCCCAACTAGCATGCGGCTCCTCGATCAAGGAAAATCTTGTATGACATGAAGATCAAGTCATGAGATGGTGGATGTTGCATGGCAATGTATCTCGGAAAGGCTATGGAAATGCCTTGATAGGTAGGTATGGTGTCTTTTTTGAGGAAGATATAAGGAGGTTTATGATGACAGAGCGTATCATGCCAAGGATTTGGATGCACTGCAAAGTATGCACCAGCTCTGAAGATGACAAAGGGCAATGCACTGTACCGAAGAGGCTACCAAAATATGGAAGGTGGAAGTGCCAACAGTCGAATACTCACATTAGTACGAATAAATCATGCACTTATTATCGATAACTCTCTATCTAATTAGGAGGTTCACAAAGAGACAACTACCCCGAGGAGGAGTGTATGGGGGTTTGGTTATCCTTGCGCATCCTCGACCAATGGGACATGAGGGTACTCTATATATATTCCAAGCCCTCCAAAGGTTAGCGATCCATCTAGTAGCTAGAGTTCTCAACTAATTTTTGTAGTTTTAGAAAAGAAGCACAGATTTCCCAAAATACGACACCTATCACTAATAGGCTCAAGCTCTTGGCACCAAAAGTCCAAACATTACTCAAATAAATACCTCGAAACTATTGCAAGTTACTACTATACTTATAATAGCAACCTCAATTACCTACTCATGCAAGACACACAACTCAGTGCAACAAGCCAACTCTCTAAACAAGATAAGCATGAAAACTCAAGAGAGTTCCTAAAACAATCTAAATAATAGATCTTTAAGAAGATAGATAAGCATGAAAACAAAGAGTTAAGCATGACAACAGCTATGAAAAAATAAAGAACACACACAAAAAGAAGGATAAGCATGCAAGCCTATGTTGTGTTCTAGGGTGGAATGGACCGTGTTTCTCTCCCAAAGAATGAAGGACAGGGTCCAACTTGTTATGAACAGAAAGAAAAATAAAACCAAACTAAAAAGCAAAGAGCGAGACGCTCCAAGTTTAGCACATAACACATGAAGAGATAAAAATATAGCATGGAGAAGGACGAACTGATGATTGTTGATGGAGAAGGGGATGCATAGGGGCATCCCCATGCTTAGATGCTTGATTCTCCTTGGATATTTGTTGGGGTTGCATGGGGGAATCCCTAAGCTTGAGCGCTTGACACTCCCGAATCTTCTTTCATCATCTTCCGTCGCATACTTGAAAACTCCCTTCATACGAAACTCATCATAAGATGATTAGAGTGGTTAGTACCCATAATAAAATAATCTCCACTGGAGATTTTGATGAAGAGCTACTATTTCTCATGATTTCCAAAAAAGATTTGGAAAGAAAAAGCAAGCTTAAAATTTTCAAGACAATGAAAACGCAAAACGTGGCAGAATTTGAGAAAAACAGACCAGCAAGTAGTAAATAATTTTTTGGGGTACTTCCGCAAATGAAATAAGAAAACTCAGAACATAATCCTGAAAGATAATTGTATAGATCATATTTAAAAAAATTCATATAAAAAAGATGATCTGGTAATTTATCGTGAATTTTTCCGTCAAGCAGACATAATCTGTTTCTGGACAGCATGTCACAACTTTTGAACTTTCTTGCAATCGGGGGCTAAACCTTGGCACAAAGCTTGAAAATAAAGATACAATGATGCTGCTACAGTAGTAAAAAGCATCAAGACCACTAAAACTGAAACTAAAAACAAATTGGGTTGCCTCGTAACAAGTGCTTTCCTTTATGCCTTTTAGCTAGGCATGCAGCAAAAAGAGGAATAAAAAAATCATCATACTCATCAGAATTATAAAAACATTCAAATGGTTCCTCAAGAAGTTCATCCTTATTTCTCTTAGGAAAGGGGTACGTACCTTTAGCCTTCCTATGTAGGCGCATATGTCCTTAACCTATATCAATGAAGCCGTTCATGGCTCGGAGGAAGTCCCTTCCAAGCACAATGTTTCCTTGGTTTGGCTCCATGACGAAAAAGTCAACCATTGCACTGCTTTTGAAGAACCTAACATATACATCTTTCACCTTTCCCTGGATATTAGAAACATCTCCATTAGCATCTCCCTGTATATTAAGCCATGCGCCACCATCTGTTAGGGATGACGCACTGGTAAATAATGCGCCACCCATAAGCCCTTAGGGGTGGCACATTATTTTCCAGTGCGCCACCCCTAAGAGTGGGCCAGCCTGGATGAGCTTATACGTGGCACATTCTGAGAAATGCGCCACCCTTAAGAAAATTATAGGTGGCACATTTGGGAAATGCTCCAACCCTAAGCTCTTATGGGTGGCGCATATTGAGAATGCGCCACCCCTAAGTTCTTAGGGGTGGCGCATTCTCAATATGCGTGACCCTTAAGAGCTTAGGGGTGACGCATTTCCAAAATGTGCCACCCCTGAGATGCAATATGCGCCACCACTGAGATGCAATATGCGCCACTAAATACCTGGAGCTGCCCTTATCTACTCCACCCCACCTACCACCTCTCATTCACTCCACACACCTCAAACGAGATCCACTCTTCTCACCCTAGATCTATTCGGTTTTCTCCTCCTCCCCACCTCATTTCTTCCATTTATCCATCCATACTTGACGTTAAATCTACTTTGTTTTATATAAAAGTAAATGGACCTCCTCCCAAACTCTTTTCTTCCATTTATCACCCATATACTTGCCTTTATTAGCTTGGGGTTTGTTGTATATGTGAAGCTTGTGTTTGATGTATATGTGAAGCTTGGGTTTGATGTATATGTGAAGCTTGTGGTGGTTTGATGTATATGTGAAGTGTATATGTGAAGCTTGTGGTGGTTTCATGTATATGTGAAGCTTATGGTGGTTTGATGTATATGTGAAGCTTATGGTGGTTTGATGTATATGTGAATCTTGAGTTGCCAATGTTTTGCCGAAATGTCGATTCATTTCCGTTTCGGAAAATTTCTGGCGCACTCTCTGCATGCTCCCATGCATTATTAGGGAAGGTCATGCCGAATTTTTCCGGCGATCAATGTGATATATAATTGTGTTGCTCTCTCTGTGCACGCAGGCGATCATGGTCCACGAGATGCTGAGCGATATCACCATGGCTAGGTGGATGCAATGTGCGACAAATGACATGCTATGGAATAATAGGTCGGATATAAGATGTCCGTGTCGGAGATGCAAACTGCAGTGCGTGACCGAGCCTGATTCCGGAATATTGCAAAGACACCTGAAGCGTAATGGTTTGATGGATGTCTACACACGGTGGATAAGTGATGAATCTGGTGAGGAGGAGGACGTCAATGGTGGGGCGCCAGTAAATGAGGAAGGGCAACCAGACAACAATGGCAGGCGAGAAGACGAAGAGCATCCCGTACATGATTATGAAGAAGATGCCGAAGCAGATCATGTAGATCAAGATGACAGACATGAAGATCAAGATGCCAGACTTGAGGATTCAAGCTGGGTGCGGGACCCTCATGTTCAAGAGCCACTTGTCAAAGAGGCGTTGAACGCAAGAGGTGCAGCTAGAGAGAAAGCCATGATGGCGCAACTCAAGAAAGACACAGTTACAAAGTACTATGAAGGATGCAACGACGGGGATACCCGCTTGAATGTAACACTTTGGGCTATGGAGATGAAGGCAAAACAAAAATGGACCGACGAAAGCTTTAATGATAACATGGCATTCTGGCACGATCGTCTTCCGAAGGGCAACACGTGCCCAACTAGTATCGCTGATGCCAAGAAAGTCCTGTGCCCTCTCGATCTTCCGCACGTTAAATACCACGTCTGCATAAATGATTGCATGATCAATCGAGGTGAGGACGAAGAGAAAACCACATGCTCGGTGTGCGGTGTTAGTCGATACAAAAGAGGGAAGAAAGTTCCTAGAAAAGTGGTATGGTACTTTCCGATCACTCCTCGTCTTCAGAGGTATTTTGTAGATCCCGAGGAAGCAAAGCTCATGACCTAGCACGCAGATAGAAAGAAGCTAAAAGAGGATGACCCAAACCCGGATCCGGAAAAGGAGGACATGCTGAGGCACCCTTTAGATGGTAGCCAATGGACTCCGTTTGACCTCGAATACCCAGATTTTGGGGAAGAACCAAGGAACCTCAGGATTGGTGTGAGCGCCGATGGAGTCAATCCGTTTTGCGGCCAGAGCAGCACACACAGTACCTGGCCCGTGTTTGTATGCATATACAACCTTCCCCCCTGGAAGTGCATGAAGAAAAAGTACATAACAATGTGTCTTCTAGTTCAAGGGCCGAAACAACTAGGTACATACCTCAATCTGTATCTCCAGCTGTTGAAAGAGGAGCTAGAAACGTTATGGAAAGACTGAGTCAATACGTGGGACGCCGCCGCAAAAGAATATTTCCCAATGAAAGTCGTGGTGATCATGACGGTGCACGAATATCTCAGATACAAATATTTCTCAGGGAAGGTGGTCCAAGGATTCTATGCATGCGTTAGGTGCATGGATAATACAACGTACCGCCAGCTAGAGAAAGATCCCAGATCTTCAAAAAACCGTGTTCCAGGGGTTTCGGAGGTGGCTTCCCAAGAAACACACGTGGAGAAAACAGGGACATCTGTTTTATGGCAGCTAGGAGCTCCGAGCACCCCCAGCTCGAAGGAGCAGGAAAGAAATCGACAAGTTGTTGAAAACTTGGAAAGAGTGCCCCGTGCCACGAAAGAAAAAAAAAGAAGACTCAGCCGTTGATGAGGGTATGGAAAGCGAGATCTGTTTTCTGGGATGTGGAATACTGGAGTCTCCTCCACAGTCCTCATAGCCTTGATCTCATGCATATCACAAAGAACGTGTGCGAGAGCTTGTTTGGCACGCTGCTCAACCTGCCGGAGAAGACCAAGGATGGGGAAAAAGCAAGGAATGACTTGAAATATATGGGAAATAGGAGGGAACTTCACCCCCTAGTGACGACGATGATGAGCCGGAGGAGGAGGAGGATATGGAAACGCAAAACTCTCGCAAACGAAAAAGGGCGACCAAGAAGAAGACCGGTATTGATCACTGCCCCCCGACATGCTTCACTTTGTGCGAGGAGGAGATCAATCTGTTTATTCACTGCCTCATAGGAGTAAAATTTCCGAACGGCTACGCGGGGAAGATAAGTAGATACCTAGACGAGGCGAAGCAGCATTTGAGCGGGATGAAATCTCATGACTGTGCCGTGCTGATGACACAGATTCTCCGTGTTGTGATTCGAGGGATAATGGACGAGCACGTCCGTAAAACGTTGTTTGTCCTTTAAAACTTTTTTGACGTCATCTCCCGGACGGTGATTTGCGCTACGCAACTTAAAAGGCTACAGGAGGAGATCGTGCTCATACTATGCGAGCTTGAGATCTATTTCCCGCCCGCGTTCTTCGACATTAAGGTGCATCTGCTGATCCATGTCGTGGATGATATCGTCCAACTCGGGCCTGCGTTTCTGCGCAGCATGATGCTTGCCGAAAGGATGAATGGACACATCAAAAAATACGTTCGTAACAGGCCCCGTCCAGATGCAAGCATATCAAAGGGCTTTCTAACAGAAGAGTGCATATCTTTTTGCACGAATTATCTCAACACCGAGAACCCTGTTGGTCTGCTCGTCAACAAGAACTTTGGCAGGAACGATGGGTGTGGTCACCACGAGGGAAGCCGCGCAATGCATGTCAACTTTGAGGGTCGAGACATCGACTTTTAAAGAGCAAGCTTAGTCGCGCTACAACACATCCAGCTGGTCGATCCTTGCATAGTAAAGCACAAGGTTGTAATGAGGAAGAAGTACAGTGACCAGGGCCTGCAGATAACGGATCGAGATCCACGGCTAATCAAAGAGCACAACTCCAGTTTCATGACTTGGTTCAGGGACGAGCTTCGTGCTAATCCCCTGCAAAGGAACGCTTCCGAGGACGAAAAGATGATATTCACCTTGTCACAGGGTGCCGCACGCAACCTGATGACCTATCAAGACTATGATATCAACGGCTACACATTCTACACGGAGGAAAAGGACAATAACTGCGATTACCAAAACTCAGGGGTAACAGGGATCTACACCGATGACGTCAAGGAAAGATTGTACGGAAGGATCGAGGACATATGGGAGCTCGACTACTGTGGAGAGAAGGTGCTGATGTTCCGTGTGAGATGGGCCAAGAGCATCGTAAAAGAAGACCGGTACTTCACCACCATAGTTATACCCGAAGGAAAATCCAAGTCTGGGGCGCAAACGTCACCGCGAAAAATGAGCCATGGGTACTGGCTAGCCAAGTGGACCAATGCTTCTTCATTACCGAACCATCAAAGCCGAGCCGCGTTGTAGGGAGGAGAGGAAAAATAAACATCATCGGAATGGATGGAGTCGCCAACGAGAAAGACTTTGACAAGTACGGCGACCCGAAGATGGAAGATGACTACGCCACTTAGGATACATACACCACAACCCTACCGAAGAAAGGTCTCCCGTTCAAGAGGAAAAGTGAAGGCGTCCCGGGCCTAAATTATTCAACCACGACAAAGAAGTGCAAGAAGAAGATCGTGAGGAAACACTAGCTAGATAGCTAGCTCCAAATTTAAGAAATTATTTTGTAATTCATGATCTCTTTGTGTATGTATGGATTTAATCTGCACTTTGTAATTGATGATCACATTCTTAGGTTTGGATCATATAGTTTGAAGTGTATGAACATCGACGATACACAATTGATGCATCATGCCTACCTCCTTAAAAATGATTCTTTGCTCTTTATCTATCTTAGGGGGTATTCGCATAAAGGATGGAGTGTCATGATTCCATTCAACTAAAATGCATGGATCGGTTCCATCTTTGTATTTAATACAAATAGTTAGAAGGAATGGAAAGGTTAGCCCGCAAAAAGGTGAAATGGCCAGCCCGCAAATAAAATGAAATGGTCAGTCCACAAAAAATGAAATGGTTAAACTTTAATTAAAAAGATGAAATGATTCTTTGGGGTGGCGCATTCAGTCGGAATGCGCCACTAAGGGTGCTTAGGGGTGGCTCATTCTGTAGAAAATGCTCCACCAAATGGATCCTTATGCGTGGCGCATTCTCAACGCATAAGGATCCATTTGGTGGCGCATTTCTACAAAATGCGCCACCCCTAAGCCTTGACCTATCCAACTATGCCCCTCCCCTGTCGCACAGTAACCACCCCCCCTAGCCCTAGCTATTGTCGCCGGAGCCCCTCAACGCCGGAGCACACCGGAGCCCTCACCCCTGCCCCTCGACGCCACCAAGGAGGAGCACACCGAAGCCCTCACCCCTGCCCCTCGACGCCACCGCGGAGGAGCCTGATACGTCTCAAACGTATCGATAATTTCTTCTTGCTCCATGCATGTTTTGTGTGATATTGCTATGATCTGGATACACTTTCATACACTTTTGATCATATTTGGACTAACCTACTAACTCAGTGCACCCTAGTGCCAGTTCCTGTTTTCTGCTGTTTTTCTATTTCAGTTTTTCCCCATATAAAAAATGCTCCAAAAATCCGAGAAAAATCAGATAAAAAATATGTGTGTCGGAAGACTCCGGAAGCCCGAAGGAGGGACAGGGGGCCACCACCAGGCATCCAGGCGGCCACCTAGCGCAGCCAGGGGCTTGGCCACGCTAGGGCAGCGCCTGGGCCCCTGGTGGCCCCCTAGCTGCCCCCCCTTCGCCTATTTATTCTCCGTCACGGGGAAACTCTGAAGACAGAACTCTATTTCGCAAATTCTCCTCTGTTCCACAACCGCCGCGCTTCCAAGATCGGGAGCACCGTCAGGACCCTTCCCGACACCCTGCCGGAGGGAGGACCGACCTCCGGGAGCTTCTCCTCCACCATGGACGCTTCCCGGATGCGCCGTGAGTAGTCTACCTTGGACCATGGGTTCGTGATCAGTAGCTATGTGATGTTCTCCTCCCCTCTTTGTTCTTCATGGGTTAGACCTCGTGAGCTGTCCTACATGATTGAGGAACATATGTAACTCTTTCTGCTTTTGCTATGCTAAGTTTGATGGGATCTGATGGATTATGAGATTATGTTCAGATTGTGATAGAGTAATATAATTTGTTCTTATCTTTTGTATTTTGGTTCCGAAGTAATTCTTGCATGTTATCCGTTGCTATATATTGCTTTGGCCAAGTGGTAGGTAGTGACTCCAAGAGGGAATGGTATGCTCGATTGTGGGTACATGCCCCCTGATGACACGCTTGAGTGACAGAAACATGGTCTAGGGGATGTTCTGTGGCCACAAGGGGGAAACAACGGTGCTTGTAACCGCGGTTACAAGGATTGTTTACTTTACGCAAAGTTCTTTTTAATGCAGCTGTCTGTTGCTTTGGGTTTACACTTTGGGTTGGGCTCGCAACTTAATACCAGCGATATGTTCTGGATAGATATCTCAAGGTTGATGATTAGTAGTAGATGCAGATGGATTTCGGTCTACTTATTTTGGCTTACTGCCCATGCTTCTGAGCCTCTTCCTTTCTTTTGTAACATAGTTAGCATTGCGGTGCATTTATAATCCTGTCAATTGCCCTTCTGTAATTTGTTTCCCTCGCATAGCAGTCTTATCGTCTTTTGGGAGAGAGACATCACTAGTGAACATCACAGGACCCCGGTCCATATTCTCATCACTGTTTACACGCTCATTTACTTTCCAGTATTTACTTTCAGTTGCTATCATTATCATTATCCTGTGTTTTTGATCCTTTGTAAACAACAAGACCGAAGAGACTGAAAACCTCTCTGAACTTTGTTGGGAGAAAAGTTAATGGTGTTGTGTGGAGGTCCGCGTTAGGTGCGCCGCTGACACCTACTTATCATCGCCGGCGTCCTACTGGTCGATACTCAACCTCGGTATCTTCGCCGAGGGAAACTTGCTGCTACGCTGCATCTTACCTTCCACTTGGGGTAACCAACGAAGGGCGAGAAGCAATCCTCTCTCGCGTATCAAGCGAATTTCTGGCGCCGTTGCCAGGGACTCGGAGTGATAAGATAGGGGAGTTCACCACTACCTTTTATCTTTACTTTTTAGTCTTGTTAGTTTACCTTTCGGTTTTTATCTTTGTGTCTTATATCAAAAATCACAATAAATTTATTTATCTTGCTAGTAGCGTTCAACATGTCTGGTCCTTTTTCCCTTGTTGAGAAAGAGGTTCTCACCTTTAAACAAAAAGGTGGGGAAAGTTTAAACGATGCTTGGTATAGAATTAATGATTCACAGAAAAAAGCCACCAAGACGCAATCCACTAATATCCTGCTTAGAAGTTTTTATGTTGGGATTACTCCTTGGAATAGGTTCATACTAGATACTGCTATCAGTGGGAATTTCCTAGAAGCCCCAATTTGGGGGTCTCTTGATGTTATTGATAATCTTGTTGGACATCTCCCTATTGCTAGCATACAAGAAGATATAACTCTAGCTCACATTATAGAAAAACTTGAAAAGATAGAGTTAGAGATACCAAGTATAAGTAGGATAAATGAGTTGGATCGCAAGATTCAAGGGAATTTGAATAGGCTTGATAGATCCATGCTTAAAATTATTAAAAATTTGGAGACAATCAAATCCCATGATATGGATCCTTCTAGGATTGTTAAGATCGAGGAAATCATTAATACTCTTGGAACTACCTTCTCCTCAATAAAACCAAAAAAGGTAGAGACTCCGGCAAGAAGGGAACCCAAGTTCAACTATGTCCCTAAGGTTCCCCGACCTAAAAACAATCCACCCTTTGCCAAGGAAGTTGAAACCGTGAAAACTTTGGAAGAAATACCTCTCTTTGATAAATTTATAAATGAAACTCCCATTGATTTTCCGCCTTTTGGTTTTATCCCTACAAGTATATTCATTAGGCCTTTATTTGAAAGACCTCTTAAGACTAGTTGTACAATTGAAGAGCTTTTTGATGATCTTGATGATGGTTCGATTGATACAACTTGATCTTTTGCCTTATTCCTAGCTTAAAGGCGTAAAAGAAAGTGCTTATTGGGAGGCAACCCAAGATGTTTTTACTTCTGTTTTTAGTGGTCTTGATGATTTTTACTACTGTAGCAACATCATTGTATCTTTACTTTCAAGATTTGTGCCAAGTTATAGCCTCATATGACAAGGGCTCGTGACAGGAAAAATCAGAATAAATCACCAGTTCATCTTTTTGAGTTGAAGTTTTTACAAATCGTGCTCTATACAATCTGTAACAGCCCATTTGAAAAAATAAGAAATCAACATGATATTGTACCTTGTCTGTTGACTTTGTAACTTGGCATGATGCTAAAGATCATAATTTCATGTGATGATTTAAATTTTCATTGGGATTGGAGCCCTTTTTGTGTGTTTGCAATTGCATCCAAAGTGGTTCAAGAAGGGTGTTTGAAGATTTTTCCTTGTTGCATGCATGCTCTCCTTGACCCCAAACTTGGCATAGCCAATTCCTTGCCCTTCCCAAGATTTTTAAAAGCCTTGCCCCATTTTTTGCAACTCTAAAAATGTGGGCCACAGTTCAATGTGATTTGAATTTTCAAAAATGCCCCACATTTTAGTTGCTCAAAAATTGGTCAAACCAATTTTAGAAAATGGAGAATAATCCAAGATTTCCAAAATATATTTTTATATGTTTTTATTTTTCCTTGTTTGCCCTGAAGAATTATTGGGTTTCTTCTGTTTTTGAAAAATAGGAAAAGCCTTCACTATTTTTTTTGCAGAGACAGACCAGCCAGGCCCAGCCCAGCAGGCCTGTCTCCACCAGGGCTCCAGCCCATCTGCGAACCGGTAAGTGGGAGAGTGCCCCTCCGTTCGATCACAATCGCGTGGCCCTCGTGCTTCGTCTTTACTGCTTGGCCGGGGGGACCTCGTCGTCTCATCTCACACGGGCGTCCACGCAGGCGTCGCCGGCCATCGACGTGGCCAGGGGCCGTCCCCCTTTATAAGCAGAGGTCCCAGGCCCCTCCTGGAACCCTAGCTCGAGTTCCCCCTTCTCAATTTTTCCCGCCGCCGCCTGGTTTGTCCCCGAGTTCCTCCCCTGTTTCCGCCATGGCCGCCGGCCAACTCCAGTAATTCCTTGCCCCCTCCCTCGATCCTTGGTCGAGCGCTTGGATGTTGCGTCTCTTGCAAGTTCTTGACCCGTTACCAATCGCAGGTAGCAGCAAAGGGCCTGGACGCGTAGCGGAGCCGTGAACGTCGCCGAGGAGTTCCGCACGGCCTCGCCGTCCCCGAGCTCTTCTTCCTGCTCTACGGCGGGACTGGGGCACACGACGTCACCTGCAACGTGAACCCCGAGGCCCTTTTGTTCCTCCCGTAGCGCGTAGCTGAGCTTTCCGAGTAGCTGCATCGTCTGCTGCCGCGCGCGGTCGTCGTCGTCGAAACACCGTAGTCTTCTTGTCAATGGAGTGACCGGGGTGAGTTCATGCCGGCTCTATGTGTGCTCTGGCCACTCTTTTGGCTTCAAGACGCCCCGTTTGTGTCCGCGTTCCCCTCCGAGTTGCCGTTGTCTGAAGAAGTGCAGAGCGTGCCGTCGCCGTGGTCTTCCCGGCGAGGAAAGGACCCTCCTTGGCACTTTGATCCCAGATCCGGGCACCCACGTTGTCGTGGTAGTGCCCTGCGTCGACTAGGGGCAGTAGGTGGACGGCTGCCGGCGCGAGCTCGCCGGAATTGCTGCCGGTTCAGAGGTGTGCGCACGGGTGCAGATGCCTGAAGTCGTGGCCGCCTCCATGTTCAGAGGAGCGTGCCAAGTGGATCAGTGCGTCACCGTGGGCATGGAGAACAGCAATCCATAACTGGATGTACCAGCTTTCGTTTCCCAGTTGCCGCAGGGCTGCCGGAGTTGAAACGGCGAGGCCAGCTTCGCCGCAAGTCATCGTCGTCGCCGGGTTTTTTGAAGCTCGGTGCAGCGGATGCTTACCTCTAATTTCTACGGACTTGTATCGGTTCAGAAATCATGCAGTAGCGCATTGGTAGCGAGTAGCAGCAGTGTGCGAGAGGTCGTGGGTTCGATCCCCACGGGAGGCCTTCGCCTCCCTCCTTTTTTCCCGTTTTTGTAAGCGGCTGACACCCGGGTCCCACCTGGCAGTGTCGAGAGGCCTGGTGGGCTGGCCCAAAGGAAGAGGAGGAGAGATGGGCCGGTTAGCCGAATCCAGCCCATGTGGCTGAGTTCCTTTTCCTTTTCTTTTTCTTTTTCTTTTTTCTTTTCTTTTCTGTTTAATTTCCCAAATTTAAATTAAATTCAATTCAAATCTGAATTTGGGTTTTTGAGAAGTTTACCCCAAACATGTAATCCAATATATGAATTTGGGGTAGTTTGACCCACTGAACACAGTGGTGATGACCATTTTACAATTTGCCCCCTCAAATTTTGTGATGGTGGCAATTATGCAAATAGGCCCCTCTTTTGTTTTGTTTTTGCAACCACTTCCCAAAACTCAAATATGGCAACCCATATATGAATTTTGGGTAGTTTTTCCCAAGGATCAACATGGTGACAGTGGCTTTTCCATTTGAATTTTTTTTTCCTGAAATGCAAGTAGTGCAACTTTGCACTCAGGCACCTGAATTCATTTGAATTTGCAACTGTGCTTTGCAAATTCAAATGGAGCCATGCCTTATATGGTTTTGGGGTAGAAAATTGCAGGGATTCCAATGGTGTTGTCCATGTGATGTTTTGTGCAACTCATGTGGACATGGTGTGAAACACCTAGCCATATCAACCTGTTTTCTTGCCTTGCATTCCTTCAACTTCAGTGCATGTTGACCCCTGATCTTCTTTTCATTCCAAGTCCCCTTTCATATCATCTTCAAATCTTCGCATCATCAAACCAACCCCTAGCATATTTTCATATGCAATGTGGCTGGGTTCCTTTCTTTTGCTGCACCTTTCCGATGTCAAGTACATCGACATCTCTCCGTCTCCGAAATCGATGATTTACTTTCACGTTGTAATTATTTTTTTTAATTGCTTTGTTGATCATGTCATGTTGCCATGTTAATTACACCAAAAATTAAGGCTAAGATCGAAGCCATTCAACTTAAATAAATTGCATATGAAGTTGTTGACGTGTCGTCACCACCTTCATTTAAATCTGACTAGATAGGGTTACATCATGTCTATTAAACTTGATCATACCATCTTTGCCGTGCATTGCCTCCATTGCTTACTTGTGTGCTTTTCCTTGCCGGTACTTTACGTTAGCACCCGAGACTGCCGAGGATAATTACGTGGAGGTTTCCGACACCGAGCCCGAGGACCCTGCTACGTCTGCTTCGACGACCGATTACCCAGGAAAGGGGAAGATTTATACCATTACTTGATACCTTTCTGCCTACCTGCCTAGCTGTAGTCTAGAACGTTTGTTTGATCCTATCCACCTTGTTCATGCCATAACCAAACCAAACAGCAATGCTCCCCACATCCCAGCAAAACATTGTATTGCTATGTTACAGCTGCTCAGCCATTGCTTAGTTTGAGTAGGAAAACTTGCTGCTTACCCTATGCTATGGTTTGGGATATCATGTTATTTAAAGAAGTTTGTAGATATTTATTATTATTATGATGCTAATTATATACTTGACGAATGATGGGAGACCAGGCTGTTCCCGCCAGGTGTTTTGTTCCATTTGAGTTACCTAGGTCCCGAGTTCCGGGTATTGTGTTTCATGACGAGCGTGCCTAATCGTGTGTGGGGTTCTATGGGGTCCCCTTGTCTTACCTACCTAGCTTCATACAGTTCCAGTGGTGGCCCGAGCTGATTTACTATTTGCAATGTGTGTGTGCTGGTGGTACCCCAGTTGTTTACAAACCACCCCGAGCCAGGAGGACTTGTTCCTTGGCTGGCCCACCTTGTACGGCTGAGGACCCGGTGTCCCATGTGTGATTAACCGGGTATCCAAACCTGCGACAGACGGTAGAGACCGATTCGAGAGCGTGGCCGGCTTTTGAGTTGGGTGTCGACTCACCGGGGGCCACCCGGAATTGTGCGTTGTTAGTTAGAGGGGCTCTGACGTTCCGGAGTTTCAGGTGCTTACCTAGCCAAGTGGAAACCGGGCGTACATGCGAAGCCTATGATGGGCAGTAGGTACACCCCTGCAGGGTTAAATCTTTTCGAAAAGCCGTGTCCGCGGTTATGGACGACTTGAGACCTACTCCTTGTTCAAAGAATAACATCAATTGAATCTTAATTAAAACTTGCCTACCGTGTGAGTTCCTTGGCTGCTTTTCTTCGTCCAGGGGGACCGAGAGAAGATCCAGGTTGTGTTATGTTTGACGTAAGTAGGTGGATAGCAGACTTATGACGCGTTGTCATGTGCATTCTTGGAACTTACCTCTACTCTAATAGAACGATAGACACCATATATGCTAGTGCGACTGCAATCTGTACCTTTACGTTGTCTTACTGTAGGGAGTTAGTTATCCTGTAATGATATAATCTCACCCCTGTTTTCCTTTGTGCTTTTACTGTTTTGCCTGATCGGCCGCTGCAGTTGACTACTACCTCGACCCGAGAACTGGACGATACTTCGTGGAGGTGCCCCCGGAGGACGACGATGAGGATGACTTCGTTCAGTAGATCCTATAGTTGGGTTCCGACGATCCGTGGGTGGACTATTTATGTGAAGCCCTCTCTAGGGTCATTTGGATTTTGACCGTACTCGGTCGTGATTGTCTTACGCATGTTTCATGATGTACTGTTGGGTCTATGGACCTCTGAGATGATGTAATAAATACCAGCGGCGATGTATGCCCTGGACTCTATATATTTATGTCTTAGTACTAAGTTCATTGTTCTTATACCTGTTGTCGAGAATCCGGCAGCGACACGAGTGCGAGTGTCGTGAGTCGGTGGACTTTTATGCGCTACCAACTTGAGCGGGACGCGAAAGAGACTAATTCGAGTTAGCACCACATTGGGGGCCTTACAACTTGGTCTCAGAGGAGGACTGACTGTAGGACCCCTTATTGGTCGAATTGAGTCTAGAAACTATTTTGTAGTTATTAAGGAAAAATCGGAGAGTAGGAACTCTTTCTTTTTCTTCTTACCCCACCCTCACACCCCTTTTCCGTGAGGAAGTGAAACGTTGTTTTCTCTCTACAACCCCTTTCAAAACAAATCTAGGTTCTCGTTTACTTGAGGCTCCGATTCCTCTATAATTTTTTGCTAGCGATGAGAAGGGTTGGCGTACGTTGAGAACACTGAGCGGCCACTTTGGGTTGACAGCTCCACCTTGCTTACGGCGTACCTCACGTGAAACTCCTATACAGGGATGGTTGGCATCCTCCGGATGTGCTTCCTCCCCCTATAGGAGACCGCTTCAGCGGGCCGCTCAGTGCAGATGTCTCAACGTTCAGGTCTTCAACCACTTGTATATATTGTTGTGTGCTCGCCAGCAGACTATTATCTTGGATTCGGATGATCTCGGTTTGGGGATTCAAGTAGCACCTAGCCTTCGACTTTCCGGGTTAACCTTGGTGGAATTTCAGCCTTCAGCTTTCTCATACCTCGTGAGGAAGTTTTGTTGTCAATATTTGCTTTATCTTCTGGTTACGTCAATTTTTCAACCATGTTATCATAAGTGTTGCTGTATACAGGATGCCAAGAGCGAACATGCCACCGCCAGAGAACCCTCTCCTTGGGGAGGCTGTGACCGCAGTGGCTCAAGGCACAACTGCGATCTTACAGATGCTGCAGAACCAGACTGCCCAGAGGAATGATCGACCACAGTACACCACTCTGTAGCAGTTCCTTGCTATCACCCCCCCCCAGGTTCTCCGAGGCTCGAGACCCGCTGGAAGCGGATGATTGGATTGCAGAGATCAAGAAGCACTTCAATGCAAACACTGTCTGACCAGTCGTCTACATCACCTTCGCCTCCTTCCAGCTTCAGGGTGCAGCAACCAGCTGGTACGATACCTACAAGGCCAACAAGGGCGATGCTATCATCACGTGGGAAGACTTCGTCGCAGACTTCAGAGCATCACATATTCCGAGTGGCTTGATGGACACGAAGCGAGAGGAGTTCTTGGCTCTGAGACAGGGTGAAAGTTCAGTTCAGGAGTGCAACCTAGCCTTCGTCAGGCTCGCTAGGTACGCTCCGGAGGAGGTCAACACAGAGGCCAAGCAGATTGCCAGGTTCCGTGGGGGTCTCAACACAGAGATCAAGTACGCACTCACCCAGTGCAGCCCCACGCTGTTCTCACAGTTCGTGGATCAGGCTATCTGCCAGGAGTCAGCCAGAGCAGAGTGGGATGCAGACAGGAAGCGCCAGAGAGAGCACAGTTCGATAGTAATGGTCCACAAGAAGGCAAATACTTGGGTCACAGAGGCACCACCGCAGAGGCAGCAGTTCCAGCAGAGGGGGGCAGTTGTCCGCACTATGGCCCGCCCTCCCGTCCCAGTTCAGCAGGGGCCTCGCTCTACACCAGCACACGCGAGGCCACCAAGGCCGCAGCAGCAGCCCAGGCCAGGCGTGATCTGCTACAAGTGCAGAGAGCCGGGGCGCACTTCTCCCAACTGCACCGATCCACGCTTTTCTAGGCTCCCACCGCCTCCACCTCGCTCTACTCCGAGCACCGCGATGGTGAAGGCACAGCCACGTGCAGTACGAGTGAACAACATGATGCTCACAGATGCTCAACAGTCTTCAGAGATCGTTCTTGGTGGGTTGCTTGTGTGTTCAGTTCCTGCGACAGTTCTGTTTGATTCCAGAGCTTCCCATTCATTCATATCCAATGCTTTTTCTATGTCACTTGACCTTCCGAGACAACAGTTGCCTAGACCGCTCTCAGTTTGTTCTCCGGGCTCTAGAGTGGAGTCTTCCAGGGTTGTTCCAGATGTGGAGATCCGTATTCAGGGCGTTGTTTTCACAGCATCCCTGATTATCTTGCCTCGTTCCGACATTGATGTCATTTTGGGCATGGATTGGCTTGTGCAACACAAGGCCAATATTGATTGTCCGACCAGATCAGTGAAGTTGACACATGAGTCAGGCGCAGAAGTCTTGTACACTTGTGGCTCTATAGAAGGACCAACACCGTTGTACGCCTTGAACGCAGGAGTCGCGCCTTTGCTCGAAGAAGTCAAAGTTGTCTGTGAGTTCCCAGACGTCTTTCCAAAGGAGTTGCCAGGAATTCCCCCAGTTCGAGCTATTGAGTTCTTTATTGAGCTAGAGCCTGGTATTCTAGGCATCCGTACAAGATGTGTTCAAAGGATTTGATTGAACTCAAGAAGCAGTTGACAGAGTTCGAGGCAGGCGGTTTTATCCATGCAAGCACTTCCCCTTGGGGTGCACCAGCTTTGTTTGTCCAGAAGAAGGATGGGACTAGCCTCTTGGTCCAGGACTATCACGGTATCAACAAGAAGACCATCAAGAACAAGTACCCTTTACCCCGCATCAATGATCTGTTCGAGCAGTTGAAGGGGGCTAAGGTGTTTTCCAAGCTTGACTTGAGGATGGGGTATCATCAAATCCGTGTTCGTGAAGAGGATATTCCCAAGACCGCGTTCAACACACGTTATGGGCTGTATGAGTTTACAGTCATGAATTTTGGGTTCTCAAATGCCCCCCCGACATTCATGAGAGCTATGAACTATTTGTTCCAAGAATGGCTTGATGTGTTTGTGATCCTCTACCTCGACGACATTCTTGTCTATTCCAAGTCAGAGGCTGAACATGAGGAACATCTACGCCTGGTGCTGCAAAAGTTGAGAGAGCACCGGTACTATGCCAAGTTCTCCAAGTGTGAGTTTTGGCTGGACAAGGTCAATTTTCTGGGCCATGTTATTTCCGCTGAAGGAATTGCGGTTGATCCAGAGCGAGTCCGCACTATTCAAGAGTGGGCTCCACCGAAGAACGTGAAGCAGCTAAGGAGTTTTCTTGGCCTTGCTAGTTATTGTAGGAGGTTTGTGCAGAATTTCTCCAAAATAGCGAAGCCAATGACTGAATTGTTGTGCAAAGGGAAGCAATACACTTGGTCACCAGCTTGCCAGTCAGCCTTCGAGGAGTTGAAAGAGAAGTTGACCACAGCTCCAATTCTCACGCCGCCAGATGAGTCACAACCTTTTCAGGTGTTTTGTGATGCTTCCTTGCATGGTCTGGGCGGAGTTTTGATGCAAGGCAGGAATATTGTGGCTTATACCTAGGCAGTTGAAGACGAGTGAGAGGAATTATCCCACGCACGAGTTGGAGCTTGCAGCAGTTGTACACGCGTTGATTACTTGGCGACACCTCCTCTTAGGGAGGAAGGTGGTTGTGTTCACGGACCACAAGAGTCTGAAGTACTTTTTCACTCAGCCATATCTGAACTTGAGGCAAAGAAGATGGCTTGAAACCATTACTGAGTACATAGTTGATATTCAGTACACACCTGGGAAGGCGAATGTCATAGCCGATGCGCTGAGCCGCAAGGGCGATTGCAATAATATCCAGGTGCAGAAGATCCACCCTGAATTGTGTGAGTCATTTCGAAGTCTCAATCTCGAGCTAGTTCCAGTAGGATACCTTGCCAACCTTGTGGTAGAGCCTACTATCCATGAGAAGATTCGTGAAGCTCAGTCTGGCAGCTCAATGATAAAAAAGATCAAGCAGGGTATTTCCGCCTCAGTTCCAAAGTACAGTTTCTTTTCAGTGCATAATGACGGCACCGTGTTGTTCCCAAGGAGGGAGATCTCAGAGAGGTCATCATGAAGGAAGCCCATGATTCCAAGCTATCGATTCACCCTGGCAGTACAAAGATGTATCAAGATCTCAAGCAAACCTTTTGGTGGACTCGTATGAAGCGGGATGTTGCCCGTTACGTGTCTCAGTGTGATGTGTGCCGGAGAGTGAAGGAAAAACACCAGAAGCCTGCAGGGTTGCTTCAGCCACTTGAGATTCCGGAGTGGAAATGAGATCACATAGAGATGGATTTCATCACAGGCTTCCCCTTGTCGCAGAAGAAGAACAATGCCATCTTTGTTTTCATTGACAATCTTTCCAAAGTTTCCCACTTCTTTCCAGTGAAGGACTCCATTTCTGCAGCTCAGTTGGCGGATTTTTACACCGCAAGAGTTGTATCTTTGCATGGCATTCCAAAGAAGATCAGTTCCGATAGAGGCAGCCTTTTCACCTCTAAGTTCTCGAAGGCCTTTCAAAAGGCGATTGGTACGACATTGTTGTTCAGTACCGCTTATCACCCTCAGACAAGTGGGCAAGTCGAGCGCGTAAACCAAATCCTCGAGGACATGCTTCGAGCAAGTGTCATCTCCTTTGGCATGAAGTGGGAGAAGTGCTTGCCGTATGCTGAGTTCTCTTACAACAACAGCTATCAGGCAAGTCTGCAGGCAGCGCCGTTTGAAGTCTTGTATGGCCGCAAGTGCAGGACACCTTTGAACTGGTCCGAGACAGGTGAGAGGCAGCTGTTCGGTCCAGATGTGATCCAGGAGGCAGAGGACAGAGTGAAGATTGTCCGACAGCACCTAAAGGCAGCACAGTCTAGGCAGATGGCCTATTATGACAAAAGGCACCGTGGTGTAGCGTTTCAGATTGATGATTGGGCGTACCTGAGAGTGTCGCCATTGAGGGGAACTCACCGCTTTGGCATCAAAGGAAAGCTCGCTCCAAGATTTGTCGGACCTTTCCGCATCCTTGAGACTAGAGGACCTCTTGCCTTTCGGCTCGAGCTTCCAGAGAGTCTGTCCATGGTGCATGATGTGTTCCATGTGTCCCAGCTAAAGCAGTGCTTCAAGTAGCCCGAGCAGGCCATTGACTTGGGCGAGATCTAGCTGAGTGCGGACCTTTCCTACTCAGAGCGTCCAGTCCATATTCTTGAGACGTCAGAGCGCAAGACTCGCAACAAGACTATCAAGTTCATGAAGGTTCAATGGACGCATCATTCGGAGAAGGAGGCAACGTGGGAGCGTGAAGATCATCTCCGTTCTGAGTATCCTGAGTTGTTTCAGGCTTAGATCTCGGGACGAGATCCTGTGTTGGTGGGGGAGTGCTGTAACAGCCCATTTGCAAAAAATAAGAAATCAACATGATATTGTACCTTGTCTGTTGAATTTGTAACTTGGCATGATGCTAAAGATTATAATTTCATGTGATGATTTAAATTTGCATTGGGATTGGAGCCCTTTTGGTGTGTTTGCAATTGCATCCAAAGTGGTTCAAGAAGGGTGTTTAAAGATTTTTCCTTGTTGCATGCATGTTCTCCTTGACCCCAAACTTGGCATAGCCAATTCCTTGCCCTTCCCAAGCTTTTTAAAAGCCTTTCCCCATTTTTTGCAACTCTAAAAATGTGGGCCACAGTTCAATGTTATTTGAATTTTCAAAAATGCCCCACATTTTTGTTGCTAAAAAATTGGTCAAACCAATTTTAGAAAATGGAGAATAATCCAAGGTTTCCAAAACATATTTTTATATGTTTTTCTTTTTCGTTGTTTTCCTTGAAGAATTCTTGGGTTTCTTCTATTTTTGACAAATAGGAAAAGCCTTCACTGTTTTTTTTGCGGAGACAGACCAGGCAGGCCCAGCCCAGCAGGCCTGTCTCCACTCGGGCTCGAGCCCATCTGCGAACCAGTAAGTGGGAGAGTGCCCCGCCGTTCAATCCCAATCGCGTGGCCCTCGTGCTTCGTCTTTACAGCGTGGCCGGGGGGACCTCGTCGTCTCCTCTCACACCGGCGTCCACGCAGGCGTCGCCGACCGTCGACGTGGCCAGGGAACGTCCCCCTTTATAAGCAGAGGTCCCAGGCCCCTCCTGGAACCCTAGCTCGAGTTCCCCCTTCCCAACTTCGCCTGCCGCCGCCTGGTTCGTCCCAGAGTTCATTCCCTGTTTCCGCCATGGCCGCCGGACAACTCCTGTAATTCCTCGCCCCCTCCCTCTATCCTTGGTCGAGCGCTCGGGTGTTGCGTCTCCTACAAGTTCTTGACCCGTTCCCGGTCGCAGGTAGCAGCAAAGGGCCTAGACGCGCAGCGGAGCCGTGAACGTCGCCGAGGATTTCCGCACGGCGTCGCCGTCCCCGAGCTCGCAGGGGGCACACGACGTGACTGGGGCACACGACGTGACTGGGGCACACGACGTGACCTGCAAGGTGAACCCTGAGGCCCTTTTGTTCCTCCCGTAGCGCGTAGCTGAGCTTTCCGAGTAGCTGCGTCGTCTGCTTCCGCGCGCGGTTGTCGTCGTTGAACCATTGTAGTCGTCTTGTCAATGGCGTGACCGGCGTGAGTTCATTGCGGCTCTAGGTGTGCTCTGGCCACGCTTTTGGCCTCAAGACGCCCCGTTTGTATCCACATTCCCCTCCGAGTTGCCGTTGTCTGAAGAAGTGCAGAGCGTGTCGCCGCCATGGTCTTCCCGGCGAGGAAAGGGCCCTCCTTGGGCGCTTTGATCCCAGATCCGGGCACCCACGTTGTCGTGGTAGTGCCCTACGATGACTAGGGGCAGTAGGTGGACGGCTGCCGGTGCGAGCTCGCCGGAATTGCTGCCCGTTCAAAGGTGTGCGCACGGGTGCAGATGCCTGAAGAAGTGGCCGCCACCTTGTTCAGAGGAGCGTGGCAAGTGGAGCAGTGCGTCACCGTGGGCATGGAGAACATCAATCCGTAGCTGGATGTACCAGCTTTCGTTTCCCAGTGGCCGCAGGGCTGCCGGAGTTGAAACGGCGAGGCCAACTTCGCTGCAAGTCGTCGTCGTCGTCGCCGGGTTTTCTGAAGCTTAGTGCAACGGATGCTTACCTCTACTGTCTACGGACCTGTATCAGTTCAGAAAACATGCAGTAGCGCAGTGGTAGCGATTAGCAGCAGTGTGCGAGAGGTCGTAGGTTCGATCCCCACGGGAGGCCTTTGCCTCCCACCTTTTTTCCCGTTTTTGTAAGCGGCTGACAGTCGGGTCCCACCTGGCAGTGGCGAGAGGCCTGGTGGGCTGGCCCAGAGGAAGAGGAGGAGAGATGGGCCGGTTAGCCGAATCTAGCCCATGTGGATGAGTTCCTTTTATTTTTCTTTTTCTTTTTCTTTTCTTTTCTTTTTAATTTCCCAAATTTAAATTAAATTCAATTCAAATCTGAATTTGGGCTTTTGAGCAGTTTACCCCAAGCATGTAATCCAATATATGAATTTGGGGTAGTTTGACCCACTGAACACAGTGGTGATGAACATTTTACAATTTCCCCCCTCAAATTTTGTGATGGTGGCAATTATGCAAATAGGCCCCTCTTTTCCTTTTGTTTTTGCAACCACTTCCCAAAACTCAAATATGGCAACCCATATATGACTTTTGGGTAGTTTTTCCCACGGACCAACATGGTGACAGTGGCTTTTCCATTTGAATTTTTTTACATAAATGCAAGTAGTGCAACTTTGCACTCAGGCACCTGAATTCATTTGAATTTGCAACTGTGCTTTGCAAATTCAAATGGAGCCATGCCTTATATGGTTTTGGGGTAGAAAATTGCAGGGATTGCAATGGTGATGTCCATGTGATGTTTTGTGCAACTCATGTGGACATGGTGTGAAACACCTAGCCATATCAACCTATTTTCTTGCCTTGCTTTCCTTCAACTTCAGTGCATGTTGACCCCTGATCGTATTTTCATTCCAAGTCCCTTTTCATATCATCTTCAAATCTTTGCATCGTCAAACCAGCCCCTAGCATATTGTCATATGCAATGTGGCTGGCTTCCTTTCTTTTGCTGCACCTTTCCGATGTCAAGTACATCGACATCTCTCCGTCTCCGGAATCGATGATTTACTTTCACGTTGTAATTATTTCTGTTAATTGCTTTGTTGATCATGTCATGTTAATTGCTTTGTTGATCATGCCATGTTAATTACACCAAAAATCAAGGCTAAGACCGAAGCCCTTCAACGTAAATAAATTGCATATGAAGTTGTTGACATGTCGTGACCACCTTCATTTAAATCTGACTAGATAGGGTCACATCATGTCTATTAAACTTGATCATACCATCTTTGCTGTGCATTGCATCCATTGCTTATTTGTGTGCTTTTCCTCGCCAGTACTTTACAATAGCGTCTGAGACTGCCGAGGAGACTTACGTGGAGGTTTCCGACACCGAGCCCGACGACCCTGCTACGTCTGCTTTGACGACCGATTACCCAGGCAAGGGGAAGATTTATACCATTACTTGATACCTTTCTGCCTACCTGGCTAGTTGTAGTCTAGAACGTTTGTTTTATCCTATGCACCTTGTTCATGCCATAACCAAACAAAACAGCCATGATCCCCACATCCCAGCAAAACATTGTATTGCTAAGTTACCGCTGCTCAGCCATTGCTTAGTATGAGTAGGAAAACTTGTTGCTTACCCTATGCTATGGTTTGGGATATCATGTTATTTAAATAAGTTGGTTGATATTTATTATTATTATGATGTTAATTATATACTTGACGAATGATGGGAGACCAGGATGTTCCCGCCAGGTGTTTTGTTCCATTTGAGTCACCTAGGTCCCGAGTTCCGGGTATTGTGTTTCTTGACGAGCGTGCCTAATCATGTGTGGGGTTCTATGGGGTCCCCTTGTCTTACCTACCTAGCTTCAAACAGTTCCAGTGGTGGCCCGAGCTGATTTACTATTTGCAACATGTGTGTGCTGGTGGTACCCCAGTTGTTTAAAAAACCACCCCGGGCCAGAAGGACTTGTTCCTTGGCTGGCCCACCTTGTCCGGCTGAGGACCCGGTGTCCCATGTGTGATTAACCGGGTATCCAAACCTACGATGTATGGTAGAGACCGATTCGAGAGCGTGGCCGGCTTTTGAGTTGGGTGTCGACTCACCGGGGGCCATCCGGAATTGTGCGTTGTTTGTTAGAGGAACTCTGACGTTCCGGAGTTTCAGGCGCTTACCTAGCCAAGTGGAAACCGGGCGTACATGCGAAGCCTATGATGGGCAGTTGGTACACCCCTGCAGGGTTAAATCTTTTCGAAAATCCGTGTCCGCGGTTATGGACGACTTGAGACCTACTCCTTGTTCATTGAATAACATCAATTCAATCTTAATTAAAACTTGCCTACCGTGTGAGTGCCTTGGCTGCGTTTCTTCGTCCAGGGGGACCGAGAGAAGATCCTGGTTGTGTTATGTTTGGCATAAGTAGGTGGATAGCAGACTTATGACGCGTTGTCACGTGCATTCTTGGAACGTACATCTACTCTAATAGAACGATAGCCACCATATATGCTAGTGCCACTACAACCTGTACCCTTACCTTGTCTTAATGTAGGGAGTTAGTTATCCTGTAATGATATAATTTCACCCGTGTTTTCCTTTGTGCTTTTACTGTTTTGCCTGATCGGCCGCTGCAGTTAACTACGACCTCGACCCGAGCACTGGACGATACTTTGTGGAGGTGCCCCCGGAGGACGACAATGAGGATGACTTCATTCAGTAGATCCTATAGTTGGGTTCCGACGATCCGTGGGTGGAATATTTATGTGCAGCCCTCTCTAGGGTCATTTGGATTTTGACCGTACTCGGTCGTGATTGTCTTCCGCTTGTTGCATGATGTACTGTTGGGTCTATGGACCTCTGAGATGATGTAATAAATACCAGCGGTGATGTATGCCCTGGACTCTATATGTTTATTTCTTAGTACTAAGTTCGTTGTTCTTATACCTGTTGTCGAGAATCCTGCAGCGACACGAGTGCGAGTGTCGTGAGTCGGTGGCCTTTTATGCGCTACCAACTTGAGCTGGACGCGAAAGCGACTAACTCGAGTTAGCACCGTATCGGGGGCCTTACACAATCACGGAACTTTCGTATGTTCTGAGTTTTTTGATTTGAGTTGCAGAAGTGCCCCTAAAAAATTCTTTACTACCTGTTGTTCTTTTTTACACAGATTCTGCCACGTTTTGTCTCTCCTAACTTGTGCAAACCTTAAGCTTGCTTTTTCTTTGCAAAAACCTTTTGTAAATCTTGAGAAACATTAGCTCTTCAAGAATATCTTTATATCCAGTGGGGAAAAATTATTTATTAAGGGTACTAACTCTCTAATCAGCTTATGATGAGTTATGTATGAAGGGAGTTTTCAAGTGTGCGATGGAAGATGATGAAAGAAGATTCGGGAGTTTCAAGCGCTCAAGCTTGGGTATGCCCCCATTCATCCCCAACAAATATTCAAGGAGACTCAAGCGTCTAAGCTTGGGGATGCCCCCGTGCATCCCCTTCTCCATCAACAATCATCAGTTCGTCCTTCGTCTCACTATATTTTTATCATTTCATGCGTTATGTGCTATGCTTGGAGCGTCTCGCTCTTAGGTTTTTTTTTGTTTTCTTTAGCTTTTATTGCTGTTCATAACAAGTTAGATCCCGTCTTACTTTGTGTGGGAGAGAAACACGCTCCACTTTCAAAATCTAGAACACATCATAGGATTCTTAGTGCCTATAATTTTGCTGTTGTGTGTTCTTTATCTTTTCGTAGCTACTGCCATGTTTAGTTTTAGTTTTAGTTTGTCTTTAGCAAGAGCCTTGGATTTTTTTATTTTGTTGCTGGAACTCTCTTTAGTTTTCATGTTTATGTTGTTAAGAGAGTTGGTTGTTGCACTGAGTTGTGTCTTGTCTTTAGAGTAGGTAATTGAGGTTGCTATTTAATTTTAGTAGTTTCTTGCAATAGTTTTGAGGTATTGATGTGAGTAATGTTTGAACTTTTGGTGTCAAGAGCTCTATCCTTTTAGTGATAGGTGTCATACTTTAGGCAATCCGTGTGTATTTTCAAAACCTACAAAACTAGTTGAGAACACTAGCTACTACATGGATCACTACTCTTCTGAGGGGGCGGATATTAGAGTACACTCACGTACATGAGTCGAGGATGCGCAAGGATAACCAAACCCCCATACACTCCTCCTCGGGGTACTTGTCTCTTTGCGAACCTCCTCATCAGACTGAGAGTTACCGATAATAAGTGCATGAGTTCTTCGGACAAATGTAAGTATTGAAAGTTGACACTTCCACCTCCTCATATTTGCAAGCCTCTCATGTGCCGTGCATTGCCTCCTTCTCACTCCGAGAGTTGGCGTCCACCTTCGCCGGTACATCCAAACCCTTGGCATGATACGCTCTGTCATCATAAACCTCCTTATATCCTTCCTCAAAACAACCACCATACCTACCTATCAAGGCATTTCCATAGCCTTTCCGAGATAGATTGCCATGCAACTTCCACCTCTTCATGACTTGATCTTCATGTCATACATGTTCCTGCTACACTGGCAGCTGCATACATTGCATACATCATGATAGCTACATCTTCTTTATGATTTGAGTACCTTGTAAAGTGTGAAAGATCTTCTATACCCTCTTGTAAATTAGAGTGTTGCCCTAAGTGAGGAAAAGATCCCAAAGTGGACAAATTAAAAGATCCCAAAGAGGACAAATGAGAGTTAAATATAAAGAGCCATTGAGGCCACCAAAAAATACAAAAAAATTGAAAAGGAGAAAAATAAAAAAAAGAGAGAAAGGGGCAACACTACTATCCTTTTGAAAAATCCACACTAATACTCCCTCTTATCCTTGTACTCCATAGAGACGATCATGCATATAGCTATGTGGGGACCTTCACACTATAAATCTTGGCTGGATATTCCAAGGATGAGCCTCCTCAAAAGAGCTCTAGGTCTTCATGAGCGAGCAAGTTAGATGCACCCCCACTAGTTCCATTGGAGAGCTATTCAGCTCATATGTGCATCCGTTGCATGACAATCCCTACTCCTCACATAATATCTATCATTTGGCCTTCTCGCCTATGATTGTCCTCATTGATGTAAGCCTTTCTCACCTTTTTGACTTCCTCCTCCACCATATTCTCTCTTTGACATCCTAAGTGTCAACTCTCGTGCTTACGCTCATCCATTGCATGAGTGCTCAAAATATCGAAAAGGAGTGGATCAAATTGACTTGTACCTGGCTAGTGGTCTGGGGACGAGTCAAGATAAGATTCCAAAGAAGACCAAGTTTGAAACTTTAGTAGATTGAGTTCTCAACAAAAAAAATCTTTTTTCTCATATTCCCTATCCCCCTTCTTGCACACAAACACCATTTGGAGACATTCGAGTCACGGACAGCGATAGCTCTTGCACCTAATGTTCTTTCGTTGCTTGTTTCAATGCTAATATAGACTCTTGCACGTTATGACTTGAATTGAATTGCATACCTTGATTGATTTACTTTTCAAAGTCCTTATATGGTTGCTAGCACGTCACTACAGAAATTATGCCTGTTATCATTTATCTACTCGAGGACGAGCAGGAATTAAGCTTGGGGATGTTGATACGTCTCAAACGTATCAATAATTTCTGCTCGCTCCATGCATGTTTTGTGTGATATTGCTATGATCTAGATACACTTTCATACACTTTTGATCATATTTGGACTAACCTACTAACTCAGTGCACCCAGTGCCAGTTCCTGTTTTCTGCTGTTTTTCTATTTCAATTTTTCAAGATATAAAAAATGCTCCAAAAATCTGGGAAAAATCAGATAAAAAATTAGCGTGTCGGAACACTCCAGAAGCCCGAAGGAGGGCCAGGGGGCCACCACCAGGCACCCAGGCGGCCACCTGGCGCGGCCAGGGGCTTGGCCGCGCCAGGGGGGCGCCTGGGCCCCTGGTGGCCCCTCTGACTGCCCCCCTGGCTGCCTCCCTTTGCCTATTTATTCTCCGTCACGGGGAAACTCCGAAGACAAAACCCTATTTTGAAAATTCTCCTCTGTTCCGCCGCCGCCGCACTTCCAGATTGGGAGCACCGTCAGGACCCTTCCAGGCACCTTGCCTTAGGGAGGATCGACCTCCGGGAGCTTCTCCTCCACCATGGACGCTTCCCGGATGCGCCGTGAGTAGTCTACCTTGGACCATGGGTCCGTGATCAGTAGCTATGTGATGTTCTCCTCCCCTCTTTGTTCTTCATGGTTTAGAATTCGTGAGCTGCCCTACATGATCGAGGCACATACGTAATTCTTTCTGCTTTTTCTATGCTGAGTTTGATGGGATCTGATGGATTATGATATTATGTTCAGATTGTTATAGAGTAATATAATTGGTTCTTAACATTTCTATTTTTTTTCTGAAGTAATTCTTGCATGTCTCCGTTGCTATTTATTGCTTTGGCCAAGTGGTAGGTAGTGACTCCAAGAGGGAACGTTATGCTCGATTGTGGGTACATGCCCCCTGATGACACGCTTGAGTGATAGAAACATGAGTCTAGAGGATGTGCTATGGCCACAAGGGGGAAAACAACGGTGCTTGTAACCGCGGTTACAAGGATTGTTTACTTTACGCAAAGTTATTTTTAATGCAGTTGTCTATTGCTTTGGGTTTAAACTTTGGGTGGGGCTCGCAACTTAATACCAGCGAGATGTTCTGGATAGATATCTCATGGTGGATGATTAGTAGTAGATGCAGGTGGATTTCGGTCTAGTTATTTTGGTGTACTGCCCATGGTTTTGAGCTTCTTCCTTTCTTTTGTAGCATAGTTAGCATTGCGGTGCATTTATAATCCTGTCAATTTCTCTTTTGTAATTTGTTTACCTCGCATAGCAGTATGATCGTCTTTTGGGAGAGAGACATCACTAGTGAACATCACGGGACCCCGGTCCATATTCTAATCACTGTTTACACGCTCATTTACTTTTCAGTATTTACTTTCAGTTGCTATCATTATCATTATCCTGTGTTTTTGATCCTTTGTAAACAACAAGACCGGAGAGATTGACAACCTCCCTGCACTTCGTTGGGAGAAAAGTTAATTGTGTTGTGTGCATGTCCGCGTCAGGTGTGCTGCTGACACCTACTTATCATCGCCGGAGTCCTACTAGTGAATACTCATCCTCGACATCTTCACCGAGAAAAACTTGCTGCTACGCTGCATCTTACCTTCCACTTGGGGTAACCAATGAAGGGAGAGAAGCAACCCTCTCTCGCGTATCAGAGGCGACTGGAGCCTTCACCCCTGCCCCGCAACGCCACCGCGGAGGAGCCCCCGACGACCACAGTCCCACAGGAGTCGCCCCGCGCCACCATCCATCGTCCGGTGATCCCTCCCTTCCGTCCCGCTCGGCATTGCCAGGTACATCCCATACTCCCCCCTCTCCCCTCCATCTTTGCCTCGCGCTCGGCCGCGGCCCGCTCGCCATTTCATGATCACTTGCTGCACTAGATCGATATGGGTTTACAACATCATCTTGTAGCATTTTATCAGAGCACCATGATCGAATTGGATTAATTGCATTAAGTATAGAAATCTAGCTATAGACTAATATGAGATGAGGATGAAATGAGTTGTGAGATGTGTAATTAAATTCCCGCTGAATTGCTGGCACTGGAAGATCCACATGTCTTTGAGATTTAATTCAATTAAATTGCTCTTTTTTTCTTTCAGTACCTAGCAGTAGCAGTACCAGTCCTATATTGTTGTTGCCTTGTGTGTCTGATGTACTAATGTCATCATGTGTATGATTTGGACTTCAATTTAGCTAGCAGTATAAAAACAAGCAAAGAGCATAAATTTGAGTAGATACATCCATGGTAGTATATGATATGCATAGAGGTGTCTGAACTGATTTCTACACTATATATGATATGCATAGAAGATGAAATTGCGGCATTTCGATTTGCACACAAGAGTGTTTTGGATAACTAGTACTAGGGAGGGTGAAATTGCATCGAGCAAAAAGATATTAATACATCAAAGAAATTCTGTCAGCCAGTGCAAACATATATGCAAAAAATATACTGCATCTTAGTTGATATGTACAAAGCTCATAAAAAATGAATTTTATGAATTTTGATGCATATAGAACAGGCCATTTCTGGATGCACATAAAACAAGCCATTTAAAAAAAATATAAAACCTCCTCTGATCATAATTTTGCATTTCCAGAAGTGATAGTAGTAGTGTTATGCAAGTCAGTAATTCCTCTTTGTAGGAAGCTTCAAAAAAATTCCTCTTTTTAGCAGCAGGAGTGATACTAGTTTCATCCTTTTGGAAAATGTTGAGGTGCTTGGACTTTTCAAGTCAGATTATGTCTTGGCAATTGCATTCATGATTTGATATGCATATGCTAGTTGGGTGTTATGGAAGCCAGTAGCTGTCTGTGCATATGCTAGTAAGCTGATGATTCATTTATAGGATGAAGCATATATAATTCTTCTCTGTAGTAGCAGTGATACTAGTTTCTTGATTTTTTGCTAAAATGTTTGCTATGTGCTCTAAAAAATAGTCAGACAAATGTGTGTTGTGCTTGTGTTCTGCATATGACTACTAGTGTAGAATCTGTTCTTAACAATTTGTAATGCATTAAGATGCCCTTATCTCAGCATTTTTATTCATAGTTTTTATCTACTTTTTGAATATCTACTATATATCTACTATATATATGTTGTGCAGGTACAAATCATTATCCCCTTTGTCCCAAAATGTTGATTAACTTCCGTTTCGGTTGAGAACGGGGCACTCTCATGTTAAGAAAAATAGCAGAGGTCATGCCGAATTTTTCCGTGAATTCGTGCATGACCTTTGCTATTTTTCTTAACATGAGAGTAGTTGCATTTATTTATTGTACTAATTAATTAAGTAGTTGCATTTATTAATATTGTACTAGTGCAAACATGTCGACCGGAGCCGACACCGGTCCTTCTTCTCATCCGGGAAAAAAAGGAAGCAATTTTGGGAATACTCCCAGGAGAAGGTCGATGAGCACAGAGAAGAGGAAGTATGTCCGGGCGACGAGGAGTATGAGGAGGAGATAGAGTCGGAGTCTGACTCATCGGATGACGACATGGAGGAGGAAGCCGGTACGACAGACGGCGAGAGGAACACCGGCGAGGATGATGCGACCGACGGCTCCAACACAGATGGTAGCCAGTCGAATAAGCGGAATCAAAAACCGACCAAGGTCGGCACCATCAGGCAAAAGTTTACTGCCGTGACCGCCGTTGGGATTCCTACACAGCCCGGACGTTTTTCGGAAGGGTATGGCCGTCAAGTCGCGGTGATCCTCCAACACCGTGCCGATCACCACGATTAACCTCAGGAGTCATCAGAATAGTCATTATTGTCATCTTCTTATCAACAAGCTGCATAGACGATACAAGTTCCCGGAGCCGTACAATAACACCAAATTCAAAGGGAACAAAGTAAACACATGGGCCCTCAGGAAGATGAGAAAGGACTTGTCTAGTTGGAAAACCCGGGTGAAGGGGGCAATTATTGAAAATAACAAAACCTGGGAGGCGCTTAAGGAGAAAGAGCCGTTGATCGACGAAGCTACCTATAACCTTTTCAAGGCTAGGTGTGAGTCCGAGCCAGCCAAGGCTGCAAGTGCAAAGGGCAAGGCAATGCGGTCGCATATCAGAGGTAACCACCGTCTCAGAGCCGGTGGTTACAGAAGTTCCAAGCCTAAAGGGGACAAGGAGTATGCCGAGTACACCGCTGCGGGCTTATTGAACCCCTTTGAGAAATACAAAGGTGATTCACAGACCGAATTCTTTGTGAGGGCCAGGAGCTATAAGGACAAAGCAACCTCTAAAATAGTTGTCGATCCTAAGATTCAGGAGTTTACGACTGCCGTGGTAAGTAGTTTACCATGAGACCTTGTCGATTAAATTCTCTAGTGAAGTTCACAATTTCTTAATGTTTCACATTCTTTCTGCAGCAAGCGGAAATGAAAATGGCCTCATCGCAGGAGGTATCGGATAAGCCGGCCGGCCCTTGGGACACCGCCTTTAACAGGGCGTTGAACAAGGTCAAGAAGGTTGACGACGTGGCGTCGAAGCCATTACCAGCCGGCCGTTTGGTCGGCTTTGGTGCGGACCTAAATTGGTCCCAATATTATGGAAACCAGTGAAGCAGTTGGGTTCGAGGGGGCGCAAGGCGAGAAGGACCGAAGAAGACGCCGCTTATGTTCGTGGACTGGAGGAGAAGGTGAATATGCTTCCGCAGCTTTTCCAGTACGAAGTGGCGAAGACAATGAATGCCCTCCTTCCAGATATGATGCTGTCACTCGCGAATTGGCAAGCGCGTGGTTGACAAGGGCCCATACCGGTCCCCAGCATGGTCGGCAGCAACTCGGGCACCACGGCGCCTGCAGTCCCGAATCCCGCCGTATTGGTGGCTCCCGCACCGACTCCCGGCTTATTGGTGACTCCGGCCACCAACGCCGCGGCGGCGGCGCCGGACGTGATGGTAACTCCTCCAGCCACGATCGAGCAACCAGGGCATAACTATAATGCACCCGGCGACAATGAAAATAGGGCGACCAACGCCACGGGAGGCAGCGCGCCCTCCGTCTCTTGCATGCCCGTCGTCATTGGCGGGGTCTCTTCTTTGGCCGACCTCGACGCCCTCAAGGTAACTATAAGCGTCTACAACTCAAATGAGGACTTCATCTCCTTGCCTTTTTAGTGGAATATCTCTGATGCCCTACATGTATATATCTCTTTCGCAGGAGGACACTCCATGCATTCTATTAGAAGTCGTGGGCGGCGAGTTGAAGGATGTTGCCAAAGGTAAAATCCTTCAACCACAAAATTGAATCATGCACAATATGCCGATGGCACCGGAGATGCATAGGATTCAAATCTCTCTCGTGATTTCGGGCTACGAGAGAGTTGAACCTCCCATTCAACCCCCCGGATACGATGAGGATGAGACGACAGTCCTCATTGATTGTTTCGGCCAAATATGCCTACGGACGAAGACCCAAATGCGTTTAATGACGGGGGAAAGGGGCACCACACCTAGGACAACACCGGTAGTCATCGTGCCGGCGCCACATGATCCCATCGGCGCACAACAAGAAGACGATGATCTTGATGATGATGATATCAACGCCGACCAGTTCATCAACACTTCATTTGAAGGTGATGAATTATTCATGCCTCCTGTTGAAGGAACCTACCAGCAGGACGAGGAATCTCGCGGTCTAGCTAATCCTGCGGCGAAACCTGCTTGCTCCACGCGTCTCTTTGCTGCTTTTCAGGAGATGTCTCCAGCAGATAGCACCTTCACCGCAACACTCGCATGCCGTGTATTTAGACACGGGGAGTGTGAAGAAGAAATATTACAAGTATATCATGAGAGTTTTGGATGATGCTCTTGCCGGCTACAAAAAATCCGGAGGCAAGATCGTGAAGCACAAGTTCAGGAGGAATCAGCTTGGCGTGAGCGTGTTCAACCACGTAACACAGTTCCCGTGCGCCAGGCAGCCGGCTGGCAGTGTGAGGGATGCGTACTACGCCCTCCATCACATGCGGGCGATTGTACATGAACAACGCAACCTTACGCTGGCAAGCCATCTCAAAGCGTGGGACGAAAGGAAGGCGGAAATCACCGATGCAAATCTTAAGGAGGAGTTCTTCCGTCATGAAGTACAAATGAAGGGGTCGATCTTCCACTCCAACATTGCACCATCCAATGGGGAGATAGAAGACCGCCTAAAGGCCTTGCGTGATACAAGGCCTTTCATGAAGAAAGAAGGATGCCGCCCATTCCCTGAGCCGAGTCAGAACAAGTGATCAATTTATGTAATATATGACAGTCGTTTGATGAATATGTGCCCTGCATGTAATTTGGATGTACTCGTTGTGCAGTAGATGGTAGTATCAAATACTCTTGGTGCTCTTTGTGTATAAATGTCACTGCATATGCATTTTCATGCAAATGTGCATGCTCCTGGCCATTGATCTATTTGCTTTATGTTGTTGATCATAAGAATAGATCCTATATTGTGTTGTTGTCCTTTGCTATGAATTCATATGAATGTGGCCTCTAAATCTTTGTTTTTTGCAGGTTGAAGATCAAACAAAAGATGATGAAGAAAGTAGATTTATGTTTTCAATAATTGTTGGGCTCATTGTAATATTGTGATGGATGTAATCTTGTGAATCTTTGGCTTCTAAACCTTAGATGATGATGGATTTAATCTTGTAAATCTTTGTAATAAGAAATGTAATGCGATTCTTTTATATCAATAATTGTTCGGCTCATTGTAATATTGTCTTTTGAATTTCTTTAATATGATAAAAATATCTGTAATATTTGTAATTCTGTACTGTTTTATTGTTTTCTACAATTTTTTCTGTAATATATTTAGTGGCACATTATGTCTGGCTTTAGTGGCGCACTAGGAATGCACCACCCCTAAGAGCTTAGAGGTGGCGCATTCCAAAATGTGCCACGCCTAAGGGCCTTAGGGGTGGCGCATCCAGAATGCGCCACCTCTAAGCCCTTATTAGTAGCTTGATTTTAGTGGCGCATCCCAAATGTGCCACTAAAGCCCTAAAAAGGACGCCACTAAAAGGGTATTCTCTAGTAGTGGTCGACTCCCCGGGGGCCACCCGAATTTGTGCGTTGTTAGTTAGAGGGACCTGTCGTTTCGGATCTCTCGGAACTAAATCATAAAATGGTTTCCTGTGATGGGTAGCAACTAAGAGATATGGGCTTGCGTGCAGAGCCTTGTAATGGGCGGTTGGTACACCCCTGCAGGGTTAAATATTTTCGGGAAGCCATGTCCACGGTTATGGACGACTTGAGACCTACTCCTTGTTCATAGATAACATAAAATGAATCATAACTAAAACTTGATCAACGTGTGTGTGCCTTGACTGCTTCGTCTTCGTCAGGATGCGAAGATGAGGACAAGGATATGATAGGTGTTATGTTTGCGTAAGTAGCTGATAGCAGACTTGTTGGTGGCTATTCCTCATCGAATGCTTTTCTTCTCATCTCACTCTAAATAGATCGTTAGCCACCTCATATATTGCTAGTGCGGCTGCAAACTCAACCACTTCCACAATCTTACCGTGAGAAGTTAGTTATCTGACTTGTTGATATAGCTCACCCCTCTCTTCTCTCTTTTATGCACGTTATGCAAACAATCTTGGACTACAGAGGTGCTTGGCGACCCTTCTTCCGGACGCCTTCGTGGAGACTCGACGATGACTACTTAGGCGGATCCCGATGGAGAACCTGGACCCGTGTGGTTATGGGAATGATGTGTTTTACCTTTGCCATTAGCCATTTGATTTGAGTTTGTACTCAGACATGTATCTTCTGCTGATGTATTTTATTATGTCAGTTGTATGCCCATTATATGAGATGTTGTATCCTTGTAGCTGTAATGTTGTGATATCATGTTGGAAATCCGGGGCATATGGAATTTTCATATGTCACGGTGGGACCGATATGTGCTTCGTCCTCGGATCTGGATGGAAACATCTAGATCTGGAACAGTACCACATATCGGGCCTTGCAGAAACACAGGAATTTACCCAGGTTCGGCCCCTCGATGAGGTAAAGAACTACTCCTGCCTTTCTTATATTATATGTGGGAGATCTTGATTACAATGGCGCTAGGTCTCGTGGTGTCTCAAGAACTACACTAGATATGATTCACCTCTAGGACGTCCCAGGGTCTTGGGTTATATACACGCTAAGCCCTAGGTTTTCTATAATGAGATCGACTGTCAAACGAGGTGGAGTCCTATTCTATCTCTTCGATGACATGTCTTGTCCTCCAAGGAAGCTTGGACTCCTTCCTTCTGGCGTCTGTCCTTATCTCGCGCGTCGGTCTTCATCTGGTGAGTCGGTTGGCTCACGAGCCGGATCTTCTTCTCGGACTTCTTCTTGACGAGCCAGTCCATTGGCCGACTCTCTTCATTCCATGGAAATCTTCTTTCTGATTCTGCCGAGTCCATAAACTACCCCCCCCTCGAAAGTAGCCCCCAAGATTGGCGTAAATCCGGATTTAGGGCAATCTTCTTCAAATTACAGCGTCACCGGACCCGTTAAGTCACAGAGCCGGCGTTCTTCATGTACTTTCTCCAGGGTCGACTGCGAATCATTCTACGGTGTGAGCGCGGTCCTTGATCTTTAAAGTTCCTGAAGCGTCGCCGTCAAGGTCCATCGCATGGGGAACCGATGAGCTTTTAAGACGGACGTTGGAATCCTTACTGCGGCTGTAAATGATTTTATGGTTTTACCCCTGGCCTTGGCTATTTAAATCAAGGCATAGACACAATTTTATCCACACTTCTCCTTCTTCTTCATTCTTTCCCTCATCCGCCAGCATGGCCCCCAAGGTTCGCCTCCGTAGTGGGTAAGAAACAAGCCCTAGTTCAAGCCATGGCGTCAAGGGACGAGGTCGTCGTGGTCGAGGCCAAAGTCGTGGTAGCCATGCTGGCCGTGGTCGCGGTGGCCATGAAGGGACTACATCATGTCCACGGGATCCTTCCATCCACGAGAGCGTCTCCAACCATGATTTCGTGGTAAATATCCTCTCCCGCATTCGTTGTCGCATCGATCTTCCTCTATCTTTCACCATTGCTATGGTGGATCTCAAGCCCCCAGGTCTGTTTTTACGCGTCGATGGGTGTCCTTATGGCACCATCTGGGTAAAAACGGAGTTTGAGGAGGAAACTCTAATGTATCTAGGGAAAGGGTGGAAAACCTTTTCCCACTGGTACGATCTGCGCAGGGGCGGTTTCCTTTGTTCTAGATTCGATGGGACGGATTACCTGCTGGTGAGGTATTTTAATGCCCATGGAGACTGTTTGGAATGTTGCGCAAAGAGTACAAGTGAAGTCGACTCGAAAGAAGAAAATGAGTCCTCTAGTTATCCTTCTGCAAAGACCAGAGCGAAAATAACATCACTAGATATGGCTCCTCCGGCTCTTCATCAGATGAAGGAGTTCAAGGCCGAGTAGGTGGTGATAGCTACTTCGGCTCTGGGCGAGATGTTGGGGATGCCGATCACAAGGCATGCTCGCAAGTATACTTAGGATTTTCCTTTGTCTATGATGAGGCCTGGCGCTGGGCATAGTAGTCCCAATCATCCCATCATGAGCACACATGTAGAAGTCATGATTCCTTGGGATATTGGTCTCTCAGTCCTTTTTATGTAAAAAATCTCACTTTGTAATCCTTTATGAAATCATTATATTGGAAATCCCTTTGGTTTTAGTCATGTTGTCTTGTTGTTCTTTGCTTCGTATAAGGGATTCGGTTGACTGAGTTTATATTTCGTATAGGAGCCGGATCCGTGGATTTTAGTACATGCGCCTTTCATTACAAGAGATTATGATGATGATGACTTTGATTTACATAAGGACGCCAGTTATGATGAAGAACTAGAGGATTCCTTTGAGGAGGGGGTACTGCTCTTTGATCTTTCTTTATTTTATTCAGATTCTCCTGACTCGTTTTTAATCACGCTCTCCGTTCTTTTAGCGGGGAGAGCCGGTGAAAAGATGAGAATTCGAATCTTCCGACTCTGACGAACTAGATCATCAAGATGAGGTGACTTTACCGGGTCACCTATCTACTCCCGTTGACGTGAATCCGCTTGAGTCGATTCCCATCATTGATCAATCTGACGATGATTCTTTGGATTATCAAATATTCAAAGGGTAAACCGTGTGTTTTTTCTTCACCCTCTTTGAGGGGATGATGCTTATGTGTTTTGCCTATTTTCAGGGTGCAGGTTAACGACCAAGATTTTCCGGGTCCATCGGCACCCAGGACTCATTCTCTTAAAGAGGGCAAGCCAGGTTCAAGTCAAAGGTCCATTCCTATAGGAGATGAGTCGATTTTCCCCGAACTGTATAGAAACCTTGTGAGCCAGATGGATCGACAGCGAGACGTCCTGGTTTGATTAAGCAAAAATATGAGGTAAATTTTGCACCGTATTGTAAGTATTGTAGCCCCCATGAGTCGGGATAATGATATAAATCATTCGGCTGAGTCATAAGAGTGTAATCCCCAAAGCTTTTGTATGCAGAGTATATCCGGTAATTCTGGAGGCGCCGTTGCGAATCTGAAGCAATAGGTCATCCATCAAGCCTGCCAACTTAAAGAAGTTTAGAGGCGGATATCTTTGTTGATGGATCGTCATACAAAGATGGCGAGTCTGCTGAAAACTGTCCAAGTCGGTTCTTCCGCAACGGACGAACGTATTAAGAAATTGGAAGCCAGATTGAAACATAGGGATGACAAAGACGTCTGTCGGGACCCGGGGTTAGCGTATGTAATTCCGGTCACAATGCAATCACATGGAGAGCCGAGAGCCGTACCAACTTGTCTAAGCAGACAAGGCCAAGCACGGATCAATCTTGGTAAGCATCGAACGTGAGGGACATCCCATCCAGGCCTGATGATCAACTCAGATGGGTCCTTATCGTCCGCTCACAAGTCTAAATGCTTATGGGTGGTGAATCCCATACTCATAGACAAGTCGCCTCAACCATGTTATCGATTGAATCATAACCCTTACATAGACTTACTCTAGCCCGATCACTTAGTCGGGGTCTAGGGCGGGCTCGATCATACAACAAAGTGTGCATGTGACTGAGTCACGAGCAATCGCATCGCGATGCCCCAAGCTGCGCACATCTAAGGGCCACTTGGTGTATAAAAGACCGCCAGCCAGATCACAACTACGGTCACGAAAACCCGTACTAATACATGCATGTTATAATCATACACGCAACACACATGTCTAGTATAAACAGATGGTAATCACAACATGAACTCTACAAACTCAGTCTTTATAACTTCTGCTAAACAGAGCAGACATAGTATTTATATTACAAGCAGAGATCACGTGTCTGTGATCCAACATTACATCAAACATCAACGCAAGAAAATTATGTCTTAGTAAAGACAAGGTTAGGAAATGGCTTAAGAAGCCTCAAAGAAAATGCAACGACCCTCCAAAGGGCACAGGCTGCTATCTGCAACTATACGACCTGGTCCACGTTGAGATCGAGGTAGAGGCCACCATCAGGGTCAGTGGTCTCGTCTCTAAAACATAGAACAAGCAAACGTGAGTACAAAGTCGTACTCAGCAAGACTTACATAGGAACTAAACTACTCATACACATGTATCAAGGCAAAGGGAGGTGGGGTTTCACTTGCAGAAGTGCCAGCTTTGACTTGGCTAGTACTGTACTATGAATACCAGAAAGAGTTAAGGAGCGTACACGAGTCCAAGTAACAAGTCTCCAACAAACACACCACTATGGATCCTTCCTGGACTTCCCCACGAGGAAGCAAACCATAGCACTCACACTTATCTTGGCAAGTATTAAAGTAACCATTGAAGTTGTCTATGATCAAATAAAGGTATCCAAGTAGCCCATAACCGCGGACACGGCTATTTGAATAGTTCATTAACCCTGCAGGGGTGTACTGCTACACACACACCTCATCAGTTACCGCCTGGGGATGGACCCTTCAAGTGAGTACCGGCGAGGATGCTGCCACGACACTTCACTCACGGCACCATCTCTAGTCCTAGGGAGTCGCCTATTTGAGTTGGGACCACAATCGGAATCTGACCGATTTTTCCGAGGCGGACTCAAACGTTGTGAGACCGCCATCAAGCTCAACTCGATCATGATCACTTGATTCAACGTGCCCACAACCTACGCCAACCACTTACCTTGGTTCCACCTGCTTGAGATCGTTAAAGGGCGAACTACTCGCGACTCCTGGACAGGTCCGGGGTGAGGTACTAGGCCGAGAGGGGTCAGTGAGCCCAATGTGTGGTCGTACTCTTAGTCTTCGATAACAACACAAGAACTCGGGCTTAAGGCAGTGTTCAATGAGACAACCCACTATGTACTCCTACACAGCCTCTCATCGTTCACCTTGTTTAGGTCAATTCACCAACACGTTACCACAATCATTAACATGATCACTACCATCCTGACTCACATCAAAGTAGCCTCACTGTAAACTCTAAGTATGCAATAAGCTGTAACAGTTGCAGGGGCCACATGATATCAACCAACTCCTACATCTGCTAGGATTGCGGTTTGCTTACTACTGTGACAAAATGATAGGTCATGCAAAGGAATAGGTTCAACTAGCGGTAGAACGGATCATGGTGACATCCTAAACATGCATAAGAGAGAAGGAGAGGGAACTGGGATTTTATCGACATGATGAAAGAAGGGGTACTAGTCTTCTGACGTGAAGTTAAACTCGTCTCCGAGATCAACTCTACCGAGAAGATGCAATCACCGAAGCATTGGAAGTAAAGCACACTCAAAATTATACCATGCACAAGCAATATGCAAAACATAGCATGGTAAGGTACTGATGTGACCTAGGTTTAAATTACAACATGTTAATTGAAGTTGATTTGAAAAGTAAGTTCAAATTCAAACTCCAAATGTATTCAAATTGGTCCAAGTTGCATTTGATAAAGTTTGTTCATTGTAGACCATGTGATCCTGTATGTGAAATGCTTCTGAAGTGTAGGTGATTATATTAGCATTGCTTTGGTTGAAGTGGGTAAAGCATTTGAATTCAATTTGAAATAATTCCAATTAAACCAAATAGCAAAAGCTACTGGTCCTATTTTAAGATCAACTCAAACAAAGTTGAAAGTTGGAAATTTGGATACAGGATTTTCTCCTGATCATTTCTCATATATTACACTTTGCATTTGGAGTTATAGCTTAAAAGATATTCAATTTCAAAGTTTAGGGTATTTTCTGTAATGTACTGATTAAATAATTGATTTAAGATTTACTACGTCATGCTGGCATCAGCACGACGTCAGGGGGCTGACCAGTCAACCCTGTCAGTGGGGCCCTTTTGTCAGCCTCTCTGGGTTAACTAGAGAGTTAACTAACTAACTCTAATTAGATTAGGGGGGCCTGGCCCCACAAGTCAGTGGGTCAGGGGGTTAGTTAGCTAGGTCATTAGGGTTAATGGCCTTGGGCCCACTAGTCAGAGAGAGAGGGGAGGTGGGTTAGGCTCGGGCTGGTCGGCGGCTGGTCGGAGACCTCGACGGAGTTGGCTGGAGGGCACGGGAGAGGGGGCAAGGGGTACTGGGGAGTAGCCCTGGTCCACCCGCACCCATTGGTGCCATCTGTGCACCAAGACGGGCATGGGAGCGACGGAGGGGTCAAGCCCGGCTGCGGCCGTGGCCTCTGCACATGGCGAACGGCAACAGGGAGCATGAGGAGGGGAGCTAGGAGGGGGGAAATGAGCGGGAGCTCACATGGAAGACGAAGACGAGCTCGGGGAGGCCGGAGAGGTAGAGACGACGACGACTTCGACTTGGAGGTCGTCGGCGGCCGGCGGGGAAGTGGCGAGGTGAGCGGCGTCTACGGAGCGGCCCGGCTCGAATTGAGGGCGCGGATTGACGAAGACGGCGTCGTGGTAGCTCCTGGACAAGGTGCGGCGGCGAGACGAGGCCGGTGGCCACGCTGGGGCACGTCGGCGCTCTGGCGGTCCTCGGCTAGGGTTGTGGCTCACGTGAGGAAGGCGAGGAAGAGAGCCAGAGAGAGGGGAAAGAGACCTGGGGGTCTCCAGGCGTCGTCCACGTGAGAGAGGAAGAGAGGGGAGGCAAGCAAGAGGTGGATGCGGCGAGGGCATGCTCACCACGCAGCGCACGGCGCGGGCTGCGCTCCTTCTGGAAAGAGGAGGAAGACGATAGGGAGTTTGGAGTGGGCTGGGCCTGATGGGCCTTCGCCCTGGGCGTAACGTAAGGGTTTCTTCTCTATTTTTCTTTTTATTATTTCCGTTTATTTGTTTGCCCTAAAAAAATTAATAGCTAGGGCATTTGTAAAAATCCCCAATTATTTTTATAAAACCTAGGTGACCTTATTGTAGTCAACCCCAAGTTTTGGGAAGTTTTGAAATTCAAATTATTTGAATTCCAATTCAAATATGCAATTGATTTAATTTCCAAGCTACAGTTTGGATTTTTTAAAAATCTATGAGCATGGGATTAATCCCAAATCACTTTTAAAATGATCACACTCATTTTTAGGATTTTTCAACACATCCAAAAGAATTTTGGAAAAGGATTTATTTCTCGCCTTTTTTTTAAAATGATTTGGGGCTTTTTCTTTTCCCCAATTCTTTTTCTTTTGCAAAAAATTTTTATGATGCAAAAATGCAAGCTAGGTTAAACACAAACCTAAATTAGGGTTCTGACAACGTCACCCTAAGTCAGAGCGTTAGTAGACTAGTTAAGGCCATTTTTGGTAGGCAATTTCTTATAATTTTGATTCTGTTTCGAGAAGATATTCTTTTCAATGGGTCCCACTAATGTGTTTGTTTACTTGTTAGGTCCAGAAGACCCGGTAGTTGCCGAGTCGCCAGAAAATAAATTAAGGGCGGTCACGAATGTTGTCCGGGACCTCCATACCGGGGGGTGTCGGGCAATTACTTTCGCGTCGGGTTTACCTGAGATTCCTCGGGCAATATCCAAGATGTTGGAAGAACTTTCGAAGGTGCCGTCTTGGATTCAAGCATCTAAAATATCGGCTTGCCATCAAGGGGCTATGAGGGCTCTTGCGTTATGCAAGATATATGACCCCTCATTTGAGCCGGCTCGGCTAGTAGAGGGTGTGCCGGCGAGGAGAGCCGATGGTCGAATGTTTGAGCGAGTATATTATCATCATGTCATGAAGGCGACCTAGGCGTATATTGTTACATATGACATAACTATGGAAAGATTTGAGCCGGGTTATGATGAGCAGGGCCATAAGCTGTCTATGCCGGGTCCAAGTCCCGTGGATTTGAAACCAGGTAGTTTTCAGATGCCTCTGGTGTACCTGACGACTCCTTCTATGGGGGTAGTCCCCGAGCCTGGATTGGGGAAAAATGGAAATTCGAAGGAGTCGGTAAAGAGAACTAGTAGGAGGTCCTAATTGTATCTAGCTTCTTATTTTTATGGGAGGGAACATGTGTAAAAATGCCTCTTTTGTGCAAGTATTTTTATGTACATGAAATTTAATGCTGAAAAGTAAATAGCTCATAGAAGTCGGTTGTGCGCGTGGCTTGGTCAATATCCTTTGATCGAATAAGTTCAGGGTCGGTCGGTTCCATGATCGAATGCCTTCGAGTAACTTATGAAAAGGAATTACTGGTCACAAATGTGCGCATCGATGAACTATCCCCCCGACACCTGCACTGCCCCTTCCTTCGCCGCCGGCCGCCATGGCCTCCTCCGGTGAGGTTTCCCTCCTTGCTCCATTTTCTCTTTGAAAATCCCGTAGGATGCAAGTTTCTCATCGATCCTTGGTGTAGTAGTGTGTAAGCATAGTGTAATGGTAGATCTGGGCTGCTTCTGACATGGCATTGGCCTCCTCAGCCCGTCCCTCCCCTTCTCAAGAGGTTTGAGAGATGGATGGGAGGACCCTGTGCCCATGGGACTTGTACCGTGCGCCCGTGTCCCCGTACCCAGGGTACAGACCCCATGCGCACGGGCCTTCCAGGAAGAGCTAAGCCCGACCTTCTGTTACCTCCTTCTGTTTGTTCCTCTTCGTTGAGCATTTGCACCTGTTTAATCTATCATCTATAGGTTCCCCCGACCGTGCAGTGGTCTTCATTCGTTGCAAGCGTGCCAAGGCAGGTCATGACACCGTCATCCGACGTCAGAGGGACTGGGTGTTGGTATACGGGGCAGAAAACAATAATTTTCCAACCTAAGATACCTGAACCCAAGATCTATGCTATGGCGATGTAAAGTAACAGAGGGAATCGGTGTTCATACCTTTGAAGACCGAAAGAGGGAAACGATCTACGAACGTGGTTAGCGTAGACTCTAACCTATGACCTCCCTGTCATGTAGAAGACCACCATCAATGATTACTTGTGGACATCTCCGGCGATGAAGTAGCACCACAGAGTGTAGTGCTTCGAGGAGATTATACACGTACAATGCAACTGATGTTCCCTCCGGGATCCGAACCAGGCGAGCAACGGAAAGAAGACGGATTCGGATCCCGACTCCGGCAGAGCGATGGCGTGCTTTGGTGGAGAACTCCCAACCAGGTGCAAACTCCAAACAAGGGGAGTCCGCTCGAGGTAGGAGAAAGAGAGAGAGATAACTCAATTGGATTATGGAAAAAGGAGGGGTCTACCCCTCCTTATATAGGCCAAGGAGGGGGGGGTGATCCTCCTCCCCTCCCCCATGTGGGACTAAACTCCCAAAGGGGGGGGGGGTGCGCCGACCAAGGGGGGATGGGCCCCACCCTTGGCGCCAAGCCCAAGGGGGAACCCCCTCCTCCCCTAATGGGCCCCATATGGCCCATTAAGCCTTTTTCCAATTTTTAATTAATTTAATTATATTGTAATATGTAATTCAGATAATTAAATAATAAAACTTATTAAACATAAATAAACTTTATTTTGAACATTTCAAAATCCCTGAAACATCTTTCGTTCTCTCCCGGAACGATTCTGGTGTTTCTCTCTATTTCACCGATGATCTGGAATCAATCCTAATGCATCGATTGAACCTTAAGTGTGACACCCTATTGTCCGAGAAACAACAAAGATGATCAAGACACTCTTTTCGATCAATGGCTAATCAACTGGACCTGGTAATAATCCTTGATAGTCCCTGCGCTTCCATCGAATGAACTTCGTTTGCTTTTGGAAACCGTTAACGATAAGACATGATCCCTTTGTCTAGCGGTACTTTGTTTGTCCGAGGTTTGATCATTGGTATCCTTATACCGGGTTAACATCTCGTTCTCAACAAAAAAGTTTACTCGTCCATCCCTATTACATATCTTGTGACCTAGTCACTTGCTTGCAAGCTATTAATGCAATATCACCGAGTGGGCCTAGAGTACCTGTCCTTCACATGGACTGACAAATCCCGCTTCGATCTATTTTCATACTCATCAACATATCTATTTCGGATGCCCAAAGTACACCTTTATAGCCAACATATTTCAGTCAGGTGGTGGATGCAAATCAAAGCCTCCTCATAGATAGCAATTACGTATGATCTAGACGGTCTAAGGATGAAGTCATATGTTACAAAGTCATTGCAATGCTGAACTATGTGACATGATCACATCGCAATGCTTTAGGTGGGTGTGTGTCCATCACATAATTCTCCTAATGATATGACCTCATTGTGAATAGGCGGTTCGGACCTCATGATCAACAAACCATGATCATCGATTGCCCAATGAGCTAGTACACCTGAGTATAACTAGGGACAAGTTTTATATGACACGTGTATTAGTATTTCTGAGTAGTACAGTTCTAGCATAGTATAAAACGTATTATGAACAAAACAAATATGTGAAAAATATCCTTACTAATTTGCCTCTAGGGCACATATCCAACAGTCTCCCACTTGCACTAGAGTACAAATTACACTAGTTTACATCTGGCATGTATCTAACACCTATAGTCTCTCGGTGTTCTTCAAACTTTCTTTGTGGAAGAGGTTTAGTCATTGGATCTGCTGCGTTCAGATCCGTATGTATTTTGAGAATCCTAATATGTCCATCCCTGATGTTGTCCCGCCTCACATGAAAGCATCGGAGAATATGCTTGTTTGTAGAGTGAGTTCTTGGTGTCTTCGCATTAGCAATGGCACCCGTGTTGTCCTACAAGATACCAACCAGGTCAGTGCAACTGGGAAATACAGAAAGCTCGATCACGAACTTCTTCAACCAATACACTTCGCAAGCGGAAATATACTCTAGATCCATAGTAGATTGTGAGATGACTGACTGCTTGCTGCTCCTCTAGCTAATAGCGCTGCCATTCAACATGAACACATATCCCGACTAGGATTTTGAGTCATCTGTGTTAGAGTTAATGCCAGCATCAACGTAACCCTTTGCAGCCAACTCCTCTTCACATCCTCCATAAACGAGAAAGAGATCCTTTGTCCTTCATAAGTATTTCAGGATGTTCTTTACTGCCGTCCAATGAATCATTCTAGGATTACTCTGGTAGCGATTAGTCATACTAGTTTCCAGAGCCAAATCCGGCCGAGTACATAGCATAGCATACATTATAGAACCTATGGCTGAGGCATAGGGCTTTGAGGACATATCCTCCTTTTCTTTTGCTGTTGTTGGACATTGAGTCAGACTTAACTTAACACCTATTATAACTGGAAGGAGGCCTTTCTTCGAGGTATCCATACTGAACCTCTTCAGTATCTTCTCAATGTAAGTTCTTTGACTCAAGTCCAATAGGCGATTAGGTCTATCTCCATAGATCTTAATGCCTAGTATGTACGCAGCTTCACCTAGGTCCTTCATGGAAAATTGTGCATTCAAGTATTCCTTCACTTATCCTAAGATTTTGTATCGTTGCCTATCAGTAATATTTCGTCCACATACAACACAAGGAATGCTACAGAGATCCCACTCAGTTTCTTATAGACACAAAACTCTTCGACGTTTTGGACAAATACAAACGCTTTGATGATCTCATCAAATCGAAGGTTCCAGCTCTGAGATGCTTGCTTCAACCCATAGATGGACCGTTGAAGCTTGCACACCTTACAAACATTCGTTGGATCAATGAAACCTTTCGGTGGCATCATATAAAACTCTTCCTCAATGTTGCCATTAAGGAACGCGGTTTTCACGTCCATCTGCAATATCTCGTAATCATGACAGGCAGCTATTGCTAGTAGGATCCGAATAGACTTGATCATCACTATAGGAGAACATGTCTCCTCGTAGCCAACTCCTTGAATTTATAGGAACCCTTTCGCGACAAGTCGAGCTTTATAGACAGAAAAGTTTCCGTGTGCGTCAGTCTTTTTCTTGAATATCCACTTATTCTCGACGGCCTTTCGGTCCTCGGGAATATCTACCAAAGTCCATACTTTGTTGATATACATAGAGTTTATTTCGTATTTCATGGCTTCAAGCCATTTCTCATACTCGGGTCCTTCCATAGCTTCTTTGTAGCTCGTAGTTTCGTCAGACTCTTCTAACGTGATTGCATTCACAAGTTCTCCGTAAATCTCAGTAGGTTGTTGTTCTTGATGACCTACGAGGGCCAATAGGTTCCTCTTTGTTCTCATCATGATCATCATGTATGTCATGATCGTTATGAATGTCGTGTTGACCATCCTCTTCGTCTCCCACTGTGGAAGATGGTTCCAGAACAGTTTCTGTTGCCGAATCTTCCATTTGGAGTGATTGGTCAATTACTTCATTGAGGTCTATTTTCCTCCCACTCAATTATTTCTAAAGAAATTCTTTCTCAAGAAAGGTTCCAGTCTTGGAGAGAAACGTTTTTCCATCATACGGGTTGTAGAAGGTATGTCCACAAGTTTCCTTTGGATAGCCCACAAAGATGCACTTTTCCGCCTTAGATTCGAGTCTGTCAGGCTGAAGTTTCCTAACATAAGCCTCACAACCCCAAATCTTCAGGTGAGACAAAGAAGGCTTCTTGCCATGCCATTCTTCAAATGGAGTTGTCTTTACGGATTTGGATGGTGCCCTATTAAGAATGTAAGCGGCAGTTTCTAATGCATACCCCCATAATGACACAAGTAAGTCGGTATGAGACATCATCGATCGTACACTATCCAATAGAGTTCGATTACGTTGTATTGACACACCGTTCCTCTGAGGTGTTCCTGCCGGTGTAAGTTGTGGTACGATGCCACAAGCCTTCAGATGATTGCCAAACTCGTGAATTATATACTCGCCACCTCGATCGGATCAAAGGTGCTTGTTTTTCTTCCCGAGTTGAATCTCGACCTGACTCTGAAATTCCTTGAACTTTTCAAAGGTTTCAGACTTGTGTTTCATCAAGTAAACGTATCCATATTTACTTAAATCGTCAGTGAAGGTCACGAAGTAACGAAGACCATTGCGTGTGGCGACGTTCATAGGTCCACATACATCTGAATGTATGATCCCTAACGAAGACCATTGCGTGTGGCGACGTTTATTCCATTGATTGGAGTCTTAGTCATTTGCCCATTAGGCATTGGTCACATGTGTCAAGGGATCCAAAATCCAATGACTCCAGAAGTCCATCTTTATGGAGCTTCTCCATGCGCTTTATACCTATATGACCAAGTCGACAATGCCACATCGTCATGTGCTCTTCTTCACTTGCCTTTAATCTTTTGGCATTTATATTGTTGCTATGACAAACGTCACAATCGAGATTAAGTATGAATAAACCATTTCTTTCTAGTGCGTGAACATAAAACACATCATTCTTATAATTCGCACAACCAATTGTATCTGACTTAAAAGAATAGTGATCTTTCTTCAAATAAGAACCACTAACGATGTTCACACTCAAAGCGGGTGTAGCATTTATTCAAAACACTAACTAATCCCGAAGGGAGACTAAGATGCTTCGTGCCGACAGCCAGTACTTCAACTTGACAGCCATTGCCCACGCGCATTGTCACTTCATCTTGCATCAAACGACGCTTATTCATTAGTTCTTGAACGAAATTAGAAATATGAGCAACAGATCCTGTATCCAATATCCAGGAATCGCTCCTAGCGTTTGTTAAGAAAAGATCAACAATATGTATATCAAATATACCTTCGTCTCGCTTGGCAATCTTGCCAGCCTTCCTGTCCTTTAGGTACTTGGGTCCAGGTTTAGGTTACTTCGGATGAATGACAACTGACTTTCCATCCTTCTTAGGGCCTACTTGATTTCCCTTCTCCTTCTTGCCAGACTTCTTGAATTCAGTGGTCTTGTTGACCATGAATACAGCATGCTTGTTGTTGGAAAGTAACGATAGATGTCCGAAGAGTCAAACATGACATGGGACCTTTGCTGCGAGGTGGATACGAGGAGAGAGTCGACATGGACAAGAGACTCGGTGATTTACCCAGGTTTCGGCCCCTCTTTGTCTCGAGGTAAAGACCTACTCCTGCTTCTTATTATTACGGGTATCGACTCTTTGATTAGAAGAGTCGACTTGTCGATTATAATGGTGTCGATTCGCATCCTTAATCTCGAGAAGATCTAGGATGTACTGCGAGTTGTCTATTCCTGACTTTGTTTGTCTCTGAATCCCGTGGGCCTCGGCTTATAAAGGCGCCGGGTACCGGGATTCCGCGAGTCCGACTCCTACATGAAGTGGAGTCCTATTCTACTTTAAAAATATACTACGTGCTATAGAAGGTAAGTCGAATTCCTTATACGGCTTCAACTCCACGCCTGGCATGTCTGGCTCGTGGCTGGGTCTTCTCCTGTGGTCCTTTCTTATAGAGTCTCCCGTAAGTCAAAATGCCGGGTTATGGGCTTGGTCCATCCGCCCGACATTAGCCCCCAGGATTGGTGTGAAGCTTTAGTCTTCATAGCAATCTTCTTGAACCCTTTATCTTTGTCGAGCCGACTCTTTTAACTGAGCCGACTCACTTGTCAAGTACTGGCTCTATCTAGAGAGTCGATGCCGAATTCTTGCTGTTGGCAATAGTAAATTTGTCCCTCTAATGTTTCACAGGAAAATTCCAATGGTTTACCTCGATTTTAGTGGTACAATTATTGCTTCATTAGATTCTCGCGGAGAGGCGGGGATTTCCTGCCGTTAGACGGCGGTGGGTGACGCCTCGGTTTTTGGGCCGAGGTTCCTTATAAATAGGCCTCCATACCCATCTATTCACTTCACCCGTCCATATCATCTCCCTATGTTCTTCCTCGTGCACCGTAGAACAAGAGCTTCGTCTTCACCGCCGTTTCAAGAAACCCTTCCCTCAGCGCACGCGCAAGATGGCCTGGGGCCGTGTCATTCTCGCACACCGCTCAGGTGATTTCTCTTCTTCCCTTCGGTATCGCGACCTTTTCGCTCATCGCCATTGCTATCGAGCTTCGAGCTTTTGTGTTTTGTAGATCGATAAAGTTTGTAGAGGATACCCTATGCATGTCCATACATAGTTTAGGATCTTTGAGAGATTGCTCCGGGTCAATCGCTTGTTAAGAAACATTATACATAGATCCATATTTCTCACACAAACTTTTCTGGTTTTGTGCGAGCCCCAGATTTGTTCGTATTTTTCACCCATTTTCTTAGGGTTGGTAGATCTGTCCGTTTCATCATGATTTGTGAAACCTGTTTGCGTAGTTCTCCTTAAGTCGGATCTTTCCCGACTCCATAAATTTTAACTGGAGTCGTCTCTTGCCTGCTCATAGTCAGTTTCTTAGCCAGCTTAGTAATTTTTTTCTTTGGCTAGATCCGACCCTTACGTCATGGGTAAGAAAACCGGCGCTGCTGAGACTTCTACAGTCAAGAAGGTGGTGGGTAAGAAGCCTCCAGCCCAGAAGTCGTCTCTAGCAGCCGACTGGTCCAAAAGCTATGTCACTAAAGATCTTCTAAAGGATATGGTAGAGGAGGGGATTCTTCCTCCTCATTCTGAAATCAAATGGCTGGCTTTTGGAGAGGAAACCCGGCTTGAATCTCAAAAAGGCGAAGTCATCGTTTTTGCTGACCATATAACCAAAGGATTCCGCCCTCCCGGGTCTAAATTCTTCAGAAGCGTGTTGCATTGCTATGGGCTGCATCCTCAGGACTTAAGTGCTAACTCGGTACTTAACATCTGTCATTTTCAAGTGTTCTGTCAAGCTTACCTGCAAATCAAACCGATTCTGGCTCTGTTCGCCGAGTTCTATTATTGCAACATGAAAACTGAGTATAGTGGAAGTCTGGCTTTCGAGTGTGGTGGAGTTACTATCCAGAAGTGGGGAAGTCGAATTATCCATCGCTCAAGTTGAGCAGCCACGTGAAGGCGTGGCAAAGATCCTTCTTCTATTTCACTATGGCAACTCCCAAGGGCGAACACCCCCTGCCCAGCTTTTGCTAGAGCCGGCTTGAATTTCATGATAACTTAAACCTTTTCCCCACGGAGGCTCACAACAAAAAGCTTGAGTCGGTTTTTATTCGGATAAAAGACCCGCTGGCTCATGGACTCACCGGCACAGATCTAATCAAATATTGGATAGGTTGGAAAATCCAACCTCTCAGCATAAGGGATCGACTTATGTGTGAGTATACGGGGAAAGGCGACTCCATGTGCTTTGCGCAGAAGGAGATTCCTTCGGGAACTTTAGTGACGAATTGCAAGAGATTCCTCGCTGAACGTATAGAGGACATCAAGAAAGTCGGCCTTCTACCTTTCTACCAAGCCAATACGGCTCCACTAGTATGTTTTTATCAAGTATTCCCTTGATACAATACTTGTTCAAGTTTTTGACTTCTGACTTCTTCCAGGAAAATGACCCATGGTGGAATGTGAGCCAGGACCCCCTTACCGGAGGAGAAGTCGGTGCTAAAAGCCCAAGTCATACGGTAAGAATCACTCGATCCTTCTTTTGTGATATACTTTTCCTTCTTACCCTTTTTGTCCTTTGTAGGATCATTCAGGCGAAAATGGAGATGAAGATGAAGAGGAGGAACAGGATAAAGTTCCCCCTGTTGAGACCGACTCTCATAAAGAGAGTCAAGCCGCCAAACAACCGGTATATGTCTTGCTGGATCTTCATACTATTCTTGGTAAGACTTGTGTCTTATGCATGTTTTTGTTTATAGGTGCAAGACCGTTAGAGGCATACCGGTAGTTCTGACTCGGCGGACCCTCTTATGATCATGAAAGACCCCCCTCATCGCGTCCGGAATAAGCCTACCATCATCACAACTCCTTATCGCTAGTCGGAAGGTTTTGTTAAAGGACAACATCAAGCGGGCGGTTCTGGTTCCGGGACTCCCTCTTCAAAGGGGTCTTCTTATCAAACGTCTTTCCCCATCAATCGTGGGTAAGTACTTTTATTAAGATGACGACTTGTCTTTGTATGCATGATTTTTGACAAGTTCTGTTTTCCTCTGAGTAGTGCCAGAATTGATCCCAAGGATCTGGCCGACTCTGAAATAGTGAAAGAGTCGACTGTCTTATCTGAGCACTTACCAGAAACTTTGGTTTCTGAGAACTTGAAGAAGGCTGGCTTGGATGAGTCGAGTCCTTCAGAGATTTACAAGGATACTTCCCCTCGCGCCGGCTCTGAGAATCCAGAAACTCAACCTAAGAAGGCTGAAGTTGCTCCAAGTTCTACCCTGACTCCTACGAATAAAGTGGTGGTTGATGATGAAGTTGTTATTACTGGGACTCATAAGGGTGACCCACCTGTCCGTACGACTTTGATGAAGGTTTTGGATAGTAAGAAACAGGTGGTAAGTCGACCTTATGAGTCGATTTCTGAGAAGACCTCCATCGAGGACTTATACAAGTGGTCGCTGGTTTGCTCTACTGAGCAACATGATATAGTTCTCCAACTCCGGCAATGTTATGAGGTATTTTTCTTTTTTTGCATACTATCTTTGCCGATATATATCTGTAGCCCCCATAAGCCATCATGGTTATTCTGTGACATGTTGGGGGTTATAAGAAATGAAAACTTTATCCGCCATGAGTCGGTATACCTATCTTGTGGTATGCTGAGTCATAATAATATTGAGCTGTAGCCCCCATTAGCCGGCGTGATGCAATTATGTCTCGCCGGGTCGTTGGATTTTTAGAAAAATGTAGCCCCCAAGTAACTAGTTAGGCATTTGGTCTAAGTAGGTACTTAGTGATATTTTTCTTTGCAGGCACTCGCTTTGGATGCCGGCCAGATTGCTCATCAGCTAGAGGAGAAATTCGAAGCTGAGTCGGCGAAGCGTAAGCAAGCCGATGAAGAGGTCAGCCGGCTCCTAGATGAGCTAAAGAAAAAGGATGAAGAGCTGGGGATAATTAGGACCAACATGGGTAAGACCCAGAGTGCCTTGACAAAGATTGCTGATGATGCCATAGCTCAGCGTGATGCAGCTGAGCGAAAATTGGAGTCGACTGAGAAGAAGCTGGAGACGCTTAAAGGCAGTATTCACTGGCTCGTATCAGCTATCTTTGGTAAGTCGGATAAAACCTTTTGTGTTTTGGTCTTCTGGTTTTCACTGTTCTTCACTGACTTTGTGTTTTTATTTTTCGTTAGGCAAATGTAACACCCAGGGTGTCACACAACAGTAATCACCTAAAATAATCACTTTTACTGTTGCCTAGTCACCATGATTAGGCATGTGATGATCACCTTGACCAAGGCTTGTTCAAATTCAACCCGATTTAAAAATTCCAGAACAAAGTGAAAATTTATGTTCAACCAAAAATTGTGCAACCAATTTTGTAAAATGCCAAATAATCAGTGGTTCATGTCCATATGGATGTGGGGATTCATTAACCTATTAAATAAATAAAAAAAATCAAAGCAGCAGCCAAAAGTCCCTTTTTATCAGTTGCAGCTCAAAAAAAATAGCAAAATATTTTATAAAAGCCCCAAACTTTTTGTGGCACTTCAGTACACAAGTATACTAACAAGTTTCATACTTGCTAAAAATCATTTGATAGCTAAACAAATAAAAGCAATAGAAAATTAGCCCCATTGAATCATCTTATAATTAAATAAAATGCAAATGATTTTATTTTGGCCCCAAACTTTTTGTGCCAACTTAGGATGTTACAAAATATTTAATTGGATGAGTGGCATATTTTAGAAAAGTTATTTGGTACTTACATTAAATATAACAGAGAATAAAAAGAAAACAATAAAAATAAAAGACCAAAAAGAAAAAAATAACAATAAACCAGCTCAGCACATCCCCCCTCAGTTATCTTCCTCCTCCTGTTCACAAGGGCGTCGTGGCAGCCATCCACGCCGGCCAGGTCGCGCCCTGTCGCCGTGGCGGCCATCATACGGCCTGCGACGAGGATAAGACCACCCCGAGACCTTCCCAGACCCTAGGCCCCCCTTTTTTCTTCTCCCCGTTCTCTCCCATGTCGTTCCCCGCGCAGCCCCACCATGGCCGTCGACGCCGCCTTGCCGTGGACGCGGCCACGGGCCACCTCGGGCTGCGCCAGGTTGTCCGGCAGCTGCGACATGGTCGTTCACGTCTTCCCAAGCAGTCGGTCGTCGCCAGGACGCCGCGTACGCCGCGAATTGCCCGATTCCTTTCGCCGGTCGTCGTCCTCCACCCCGATAAATTCGTCGTCGGCAGCCCAAACCCCTCCTCCCCGAGCAGCGCTTTGGCTCCACGGTGAGCATGCGCCGCTTTTACCCCATGATGTGCTCGATTTCATGCATTAGAGCGCTGATCCCCACCAAGCCATGCTCCGGCTGCTGCGTTTGCTCACCGTATCCACCGCGACGGACCACCCCTGTGTCCTCCTCGAGCACCCATGTATGGGCGACGTCGCCCCGTTCCATCCCGCCCGTGCCCCAGTTGCTCGCCGGAGCACCTCTTCGGCCAACGCCGCCGTGCCTCTGGCCATCGACGCCGGCGTGCACACACTGAAGTTAAACTAGTGGTTTGTGCCACTGACCCGTGGGGCCCTCCCCTCTGGATTAGCCCCTAATAAGTTGTTTAAGAAATTACACCCCTTCACTTCCTATGACCAGTGGGTCCCATTCTAATTTAAAACTGGGTTAAATAAACTTTTAGTTCGGTAGTGAATGACATGTGGGCCATAAGCCCCCTAACTAATAACAGATTAGAAATAATGAAATACCCCTTGAGCCATTGACAAGTGGGCCCATCACTTTAAATAACCCTTGAATTAATTAAGTTGATCAATTATATATTTGTCTCTATGACAGGTGGGGCCCCCCACTTATTAAGTGACTAAATTGAATTTAGTTAAATAATAGAGTATGAGAGGTGGGCCCTCTGTTCTGTTAATTAAAATTTAAATGAATTTAAATGTCAATGTCAATGACATGAGGGCCCCCCTTGTCAGTGGCACTGTTGTGGATAAGGGTGTGGATAATGTTGGATTTAATAATAAAAGAAATTCCTAAAAGCATTTAAGTATTAGAAATTAATATCTTTTAAACTGTAGCTCCGATGAAAATATTTTATACATCAAAGTTTCTCATAACATACCTCACATGAGACATTCCCCCTATAACACGCCGGTGAGTACGAATACGCTACCCGCATAGCCACCACACCCCTCTAACATACCTCACATGAGACATTCCCCCTCCGGTTGCACTGTCCGGTAATTCCCGGTACCGGTAAAACTTTCCGGATGAAAATGTTCTGAACATGAAAGTTGTTCGGAATGGATCAATGAGCACGGATACACTATCCACATGCCTGTCAGATGTCTCTAACACTGCAGACATGGAACCTTCCCCCTCCGGATCATCGGTCCGGTAATCAACCGGTACAGATGTGTTATCCCTGGATAAGTTTCCGCTCCGCCTATAATACTCAACAGTGCGTTCGAACACCGTCAACACTGCGTTTGCCATGTCATGAATTTTTATTGATATTCTTGTTGTGTATTTATTGTTTCTCCCCCTTTATTCTCCGGTTGGCCCCAATACTGCCGCCGACGACACCGTAGCCGAGTACGACTACTTCGTCGACGATCGTACCCCTACTACCGAGCTTCCAAGCAAGCAGAGCCATTTTCTTCCCCAGATATCACCTATCTTTTCCGTACATTTCTTGCACTAGGAATTGTTGTTGCTGCTACATTGCTTACCTATTCAATTTCATAGCCTGTCATTGTCGCCCCTTGATGTACCTTCATTTATCCTATGCTGCCTATTATATATATTATTCAACAGTTTGCCCTGCGCCTTGTTAGTCTACTAGGATTAGATAGTGGGCCGTGATTGCTCTGGGGAGTGAACGCGGGTATAAATTATTACAACTGCAAGAGGTACGGTACAGAGCAGACGCCCAAGGGAACCTACAATGGCGATACTCTCCGAGTCGCTTCAAGTTTGACTTACGAGTGGATGGACTCGTATTTCACTCTCGTCGCCAGCTCGGTAGCGTAGCACCACCGGGATGATACGAGGATATTACTCTTTAGTTCATTACGCTAATGTCTCCGTCGAACCTCTTCAAGTGTACCATCGAGGGTGATTCCTCCTGGTTTCACTTGATGGTAGGCACCTGAATAAACTCGTGTCCTTAAAGGTAAGGAGTCGGGTGACCCAACGCTGCCCGCGCAGGGATTGTATCGGGACGACAGGCCAGGCGGATACCATCATGGGCCTGGTCCTTGCTCGTTGGCCGTGAGATACCCTGTTGTACGAAAGTCGGGCTCTTTAAAGAGCACACGCGAGTTAAGGTAAGGAGACGGTTCACCTTGTTGGTAACCACACGAGTTGGTGGGACGACAGGGCAGGCGGCCACCGGCTCTGGTTATGGGGGTGGACCTGGCTGCTATCGTTCTCCGCGAATCACCCGGATATGGGCAAGGATAACGGTTGTCTCGACAGAAAATCATAAAAATGCTTAATGGTTCAGGTGGATGACTTGAGAGGCCGCAAAGGCTTGTACGCACTACCTTCACGTGAGATTACGGTGTGGGCCCTCCGCATTGTGGCCTCATTCGAAAGCTCTGAAAGTCATCCAGTTCAGCATTGTGGTTGGGTCGATCCGCATCCTGGAAGAGTTGTGTGGAATCACCTGGCGCACAACGAACCGGAGGGCGAGGGGCGACGGTCCAAGACCCCCTTGCGCTTAGGACTTTAGACTGGCGGGGACCTCTCTGATGAGTCATAAGATGGTCCTCGGTGTGTCGGATAGCCTCGGTGGAACATTCCCTAACAAGGTGTACGCCACCCTGGAGATCCGAGCGTGCATGATGAACAATAGTGCACCCCTGCAGGGAGTTTGATCTATTCGAATAGCCGTGTCCACGGTAACAGGACACTTTATGTGAAGCCAGAACCTACTACTACAAACTACTACTATTAAACAGTTGGTTCCGGTTTCTCTTCCTTGCAAGGAAGTCGAGGAGGGGATCTCGGAGGCATTGATAATAATTAATAATTACAACTTACTATTATACAATGCTGCAGCAACTTCTGCTGCATTGTTTCTTTAGGCTTTGTATATAACTGTTGGCTATTCTCTTCTCATGCTGCAAGAACCGTCGGAAGATGCTAGACTTCAATAGGCCTAACTTCTCATCCTTATTCTGACTTTCTACCTTTCAGTTCACTATATATATGCTCCCCTTTCCATTTGATACAAATGCATGAATGCTTAGTAGCGGCCGTAAGACTCGCGGGTATGCTAGATACTCACCCTTGCTTTATTTCCCCATTTTTGTTTTTCCTGATCGGCCGCTGCAGTCGATGTTGGACCCTTGGAGTCCAGGAGCAGGAGATCCCCGATGCCTTCTACGACATTGAGTTCCTTGTCGACCAGGAGTAGTTTGGAGGTTACCAGGTAGGAGGCCTCGCCTTTTTGATCGTTGTTGTTTTTTTGCTAGCCTTCTTAAGGCAAATCATGTGTACATTGTGTCTGTACTCAGATACTATTTCTTCTGCTAACTTTGTGCTCTCGAGCTGTTGTATTCGAGTCCTTGTGGCCCCTGCCTTGTATTAAACAACTTTTATCATTTTATCTGTAGAGTTGTGTTGTGATATCTTACCGTGAGTCCCTCATCTTGATCGTGTACCTTGCGTGTATGATTACTGTACACGACTTGATTTTTGGGGCGTCATAGCAAAGAACATGAAATTATGGGTGAGTCACCCACCATGAAGCTGACTTATGCATTTGCCCTCGTCAAGCAATTTTTTGAGGGTGCTTGTAAATCCATAGGTGCAACGCAGCCAAAGCCCCCAACTATGAAGAGGGTGACTGGCATAATGGGACCATTCTTAGTTGTAGTTGAGTGGGTGAGTCTTGGGAAGCGATCGGCTTAATGCATGGGGGTGATGCGAGGCTTGGAACTTGCCAAGGCATACCATCCGGGGCTAAAGCCGAAACATTTGGCTGCCTGTTCCCTAAGCTCAAAGCTGATGGGTCCAAGTTTTCTAAGGATGATTATAACAAAGTTCACAAGGAGATGTGTTCTTCTGCTACCATGATAGCTGATGGGATGGATCTGTATTGCTTGGAGGCTGGATATGACGAAAGCAACAAGAGGCGCCGGGTTGGTCTACCATCTCCAGTCAAGTTCTCTATCCTTCCATCTCCAAAGAAAATTTCAGAGCCGGCAGGTTCTATTGACCCAACTGCAGGTGAGGAGGAGGACGAACTGAGGATGGATGATATATCTGATGTGGACTTGGTTGAAGTTTGTAATAAACTTATATCGTCTACAGGTGGTACCGGGTCATCCTCCCAGAGTAAAGTCGGCGACCAGGCGTAGGCCTCTATAGTCGGGTATGGACCTTAAAAACTTTATATTCATTTGATGCGGCCGTAGCGCCGAGTTTTAATATTGGAAAACATGTCCCGTGGCTTGTGACCAGCGTGTGGTTAGATACTTTTATGGTATTGTACCTTGAATTTGACTTTTGGCCTTTGAATGCCAATCTTCATGATGCAAGTCGGCTTTGATATGGACTTTGGTCCTTCTTGTTTTTTGACTTAGTAGTCGTTTCTTCAGGAAGCTTCATATATCTTTTGATATATGAGTTATGCCGGTGTTTCCGTTGACAAGTCTAGTGTCTGAGATGCCTTTGAAGAAATCCGGCATTGTTCTAGCTTGCCACGGTTATAGTCGACTCATATCCCTTTTTTTGCTCTAAGAAGAAGAAACTATAATGCTCAGTTAAGTCGGCGTGCATGCCATAGGATTTTGACAGGAAACCTCTAGGATTCGACAAGTTATGCTGAGTCACATAATGTTTTTGAAAAATTTATGCATAGTTGTATGAAATATAAAAGAGAAAATGTTATGATGCATGTGTATGCAAAGAATAAAGTACAAAGGCTCATATAGAAGTCGACTCCAGATTTAACATGCCTCATCTTCTATCTCTTGAGATATATTATTGGGTTATCCGCGAGTCAGAACTTCTCTGTAAGCCGGCGTCACATGACTAGCGTTCCCGGTACTAGGGCCAAACTCGGTAGCATTGTATAAGAATTCACGGTTTGGACTAAGCCGGGTACACGTTGTTTATGTGAGCATCAGCTATACAGGCCAAGATAAAGCCGTAGTGGGCCAATTCTTCATATATATGTTGAGTTCTCAGATTAGGATTTATGGTTGTCATCAAGTCCCCCGATTCCTCTGAATAAGTCATATACATGCTGGGTTTTACATATATATGCCGAGTTCTCAGATTAGAGTCGATGGATGTCATCGAGGCCCCCGATTCATCTGAAGAAGTCATATACATGCTCAGTACAAATAGAGAGTTGATCAAGCCCCCAAGTCTCTGAGATATAAAATGCAGAATATCCAACATATGATGCGAGATGAAAATTATGAAACTGAAAAGTAAAAGAGAGTCAGTATGACAGCTTAGTATGGCGAGGGCTGGTGCGACGGACACCGACTTATATATTATATGGAGAAAGTCAGTGCGACAAGAGTCGACTTATATTATATGGCGAAAGACAGTGCGACAAAAGTTGACTTATATATATTTTAAAACGCAGAATAAGAATCCTGACCGACTCTAGATATAGTAGGGATGGAGCTGGACAATATCCCATGTCTTTTTTTCAGTGATAAGTACATGGACAACCAAATTCTTCGTTTACTTAATCTAGGTGGCCGGCTTTATTGAGCGGTATTTATACTTACTATGATGAGGTTTTGATATGTCTCGTTCTTGGCCTGTTTCCTGGATTTGATAATCTGGACCGAATCTTAATTACAGACAAGTCGATGTATTTGACCTCCTGTGACTGTATGAGCCAATTAAGCCATCTTCGTATTGATTTGCATTGAGGATGATTTCCTCAATTTGGTGTCTGTACTCTTGTACGAAGTAGCATTGGTTCCAGGTATGTTTAGCGGGGCGACCCGGTCTGGAGTGTTTTGCACAAGCTTCTTGCATAGGTTTCTCACAGTCTTGGTGTTTTGCATCCCACCAAGGTGGCTTTTCTTGACTCCGGGAGTGTTGTTATTGTGTTCCCGCGGAGTCTGATTGCGCCTGCGCTTCCTGCTGCATGGACTCGGCAAGCATGCCCTATAGTCCGACTTTGATTTTGGGCTTCCGCATATCTAGCCTCATTGGACTCGGCATACCTGATTACAACATCCACGAGTCCCCTTAAGTCCTCAACTACCTCCTTTATGCGTTTTAATGCGTTGGTTATAAGTGTAAGACGGAGACCTATCGACTCTTGGATTCTACTGTGTTGTATTGTCGGGACCCGGGGTTAGCGTATGCAAGCCTCGCTACAACACAATCATATGGAGAGCCGAGAACCGTACCCACTTGTCTAAGCAGAATAGGCCAAGCACAGAACGTTCTCGGAAAGCATCGATCGTGAGGGGCATCCATTCAGGCCGGATGATCCACTGAGATGGGTCCTCATCGTCCGCACACAAGTCTAAATGATATGGGTGGTGAACTCCCATACTCATAGACAAGTCGCCTCAACCATACTATCGATTGTATTATAACCCTTACATAGACTTACTCCAGCCCGATCACTTAGTCGGGGTCTAGGGCGGGCTCGATCATACATCAAAGTGTGCACGAGACGGAATCTCGAGCAATCGCATCGCGATGCCCCAAGCTGCGCACATCTAAGGGCCACTTGGTGTATAAAAGACCGCCAGCCAGATCACAACTAAGGTCTCGAAAACCCATACAAAGACATGCATGTTATAAACATACACGCAGCACACATGTCTAGTATGAACAACAGGTATCATTGCAATTCTCTACAATGTATACATCTTTATTAATAACTCTTACAGAGTTCACACAGAGATCACAAGCATGTGATCCAACATTACAACAGACAAGCGGAAGCAAAGTAGGTCTGAGTACAGACAAGTCTAAAAAATGGCTTAGAAAAGCCTTATCTAAAAACAAGCCCTCCACGAGGGAACCAGTCGTCTGACTGGGACTACACTAGCTTGGTCTTGGTCTGAGTCTTCAATCTTCGAGCTTCGGGTAGAAGCCACCATCGGGGTTGGTGGGTTCATCTAAAACATAGATTAAGCAAACGTACATAAGAACTATACTCCTCATGCACATGTATCAAGGTAAGGGACGTGGGGTTGCACTTGAAGAAGTGCCAGCTTTGACTTGGCTAGTCCTGAACTACGAGTACCAGACTTGAGGTTAGAAGCGTACACGAGTCCACTACATCTCTTCAACCAATTACACCACTATGGTGCCTTCCTCGACTTCCCCACGAGAAAGCACGCCATAGCACTCACACTTATCTTGGTGTGTTTTAGAAGTATCCAGTTCAAGTTGTCTAATAATCAAGCTAAGCTTTCCAACCAGTCCATAACCGCGGACGCGGCTATTCGAATAGTTTTGTTAACCCTGCAGGGGTGTACCGCTACACACACGTGTCATCACTTACCGCCTTTTGCGTGTCACCGTTCAAGAGATGACAACGAGGATGCCACCACAACTGTTACCTCATAGCCGATCTAGTCCATGAAAGCCGGCTATCTGGGTTGTCTTCCACTATCGTGAACCCGGCCGGTTTACCGAAGTGGACCCAGACGATGTGTGCGTGGTGCGAAAGCCGGTATCGGATGAGCCGTTCTCTCACTTGGCTACCAGGCCACAATACCTACAGAAATCCGAACTACTGCAACATCTGGACATCGAAGGGGATGAGTTAGTAAGCTGAGAGGGGTCAGTGAGCCCAATGTGTGGTTGTACTCTTCATCTTGGATCACCACACAAGAACTCGGACTTAGGGCGGTGTTCAACGAGACAACCCACCGTGTACTCCTACACAGCCTCTCATCGTTCACCTTGTATTAGGGTAGATTCACCAACACTTTTCTACCATCATCATCATGATCACTACCATCCCGACTCACATAACAGTATCATCATGGTATCACTCTAAGCATGCAATAAGCAGTAACATTTGCAGGGGCCACATGATATCAATCAACTCCTACATTTGCTAGGATCGTGGTTTGCTTACTACTGTGACAAAATGATAGGTCATGCAAAGGAATGGGTTCATCTATGCGGTAGAAACGTAGCATGGAAATCATCCTATACAATGCATAAGCGAGACATGAGAGGGAATTGGGATTTTATCGACATGATCAATGGGGGTTTGCTTGCCTTGCTGACGAGGTTCGATAACAGTGTCTTCAACGAAGGGGGTGGTCTCGGATTCCGGCTCCACTTCTATCAGAAACATGACAATCATAGGATCAACATAATGTACAATGCACAATCACATGAATAAGATTGAAATGGTGATGTTCATGGTACTGATGTGTTGAGCATTCCAATTAAAAGGAGTATATTGCATTTGAAATGCAAATTCAAACTCCATTTGATTTATCGATGAATTTCAAATGCATTTGAATGCATGAAAGTTCATTTGAAAATGTTGATCATGAAGTGATGTGGTATAGTTGAAGTAATGTCTCTGATAGGTGGATGAATCCATTCAAATTAAGTGTGTTGCAAAGTCAATTGCAAAATCACTCCAAATTTGAATTTGAAAAGGATCCATATGCATGTTTGCTACAATTCACCCATTTTAAAATGGTCAAACATGAAAAAAATTGCATATTCATAATCCTTGTATTTTTCTGATAATTTTAGACATATTATTTTCCCAATTTGGAGTTAAAATGAATTAGTTATGATTTTCTAAAGATTTGGCTATTTTTTGGATTTTTCTGTGATTAATTTAATCAATTTAATCGACTTATTGCGCCAGGCTGACGTCATGCTGGCGTGTGGGGGGGGCTGACAGGTGGGGTCAGGCTGTCAGTGGCTAGGGGGTTAACCCCGTTTTAATTAAAATAAAAAGGTCATTAGGGGGGTGGCCAGGGCCCACCAGTCAGTGACCCAAGGGTCAACTAACAGGGGGATTAGACCCTAAATAAGCTAGCCGGCCGGCGTTTAGCCGCCGGTGGCCTCTGGACGCGGCGGCGCCCGTTCCGAATGGCGGCTCCGGCCACGGGAGGCCACGCCAAGGGCACCGGAACGCGGCCCTTGCACGCGCGCATCCAATGGGGCGAACCAACCGGCCAGAGGAGGCCGGAGGCCATGGCGGGGTCGAGCTCCCGCGGCGGCGCTGCTCGGGCTTCGCTGAGCTAGCCGACGGAGTGCTTCTGGAGGAGAACGCGGAGGCTGGGAGGGAAGAAGAGCTCACCAGGTGCAGGTCTGGGTGGTCGGGGAGCTCGGGGAGGCGCCGGAGGCGGCGAATTCGGAGGAGGTAGACACGGCGGCCGGCGGCGAGTCGATGAAGGGGGCGGCGTCCTCGGGCCCTCCTCGGCGCAATTGAGCGGCCACGGTGACAAAGACGGCGATGGAGAACGTCCTGGACAACTTGGCGGAGCTCGTGGGGGTCAGTGGCCACGCCGGCGCACGTCGGCGGGCTCGGGGGCGCTAGGGTCTTCGCGGGGAGCTCGCCGGGGAGAGAGGGGAAAGGGTCCAGGGGAGGGGGAAGTGGAAGGGGAGAGCACGGGGCGTCCACGGTGCCTCTAAAGAGGTGGGCAGCAGCCAGGCAGCTGCCTGGCAGCCATGCGATGGCCGGCGGCGAGCTGCCTGCCTGCCTGGCCTGGGAGGAAGACGACCCTGCCCTTTTGGGCTGGGCCTCCTCTGCTGGGCCAGGTGGGCCAGGTAAGTGGCTTCGGCCTTTTCTATTTCTTTTTCTCTTTTCTGCTTTCTGTTTTATTTGTCTTGCTCTGAAAAAATATCAAAGCATTTTTAAAAACCCCCAAATATTTATCTTGGACATATGTGACACAGTACTAGTCACTCCCATGTTTTGAAGATTTTTTGGAATTCAAATAATTTGAATCCAATTCAAAAAGCATTTAAATTTAATTTCCAAGCCTCTGTTTGAATATTTGAAAAATCCATGAGCATGGGTTTGACTCCAAATCATTTTTAAAATGATCATACTCATTTATAGGACTTTTCAAAATTGTTTGGAGGAATTTTGGAAAAACTTTTTGTCTGGCCTTTTATTTAAATTCTTTTTGAGGCTTTTCCAAATCCCCAATTCTTAAACAAAGAATTTAGACATGATGCAATTATTTCTAGCAATAAAAGCACATACCAAAACTAGGGTTGTGACATGTATCTCCTGTGAAAGCAGGTGCTGTGTCTCTGTGAGGCTTCTGTGCTCCCAGGCTATCTCTTTTTGTAGCAGCATGGCTTTCTCCTGGTACTCTTCAAATCCCCTATCAGAGTCGACCCTATTCAGGCTCAGTCGTTGCCACACGTTGGTAGCTTGTGGTACTGAGTTATTTTTTTATTTTGATGGATTTTTGATGGTGTTAGGGTCGCTGTGGGTGTTGTAAGCCGGAATTTTGTTCTTTGGTGAGTTTCTCCATCCTTGGGCATCTGCCATATGAACAGCTTCACCTCGGGGTGATTCGAGGTAAGGAGAATCTGGATCATATTCTTCTGGTTCAGATCCGAGTTCATCTCCCATAATAGATTGAATCGACCTGGTGGTTTCATATTTATCTTCTTCTCAATATGAATTGGGGTCGGAAAAATTGTCATTGTCGTCGCGGTTTGGGGTCTCAACGGAATGTTATGGTTCTGAAGAATCGCCGATGAACCCGACGAAGACATGATGGAAACTACTATCTGGCCGACGCGTTTGTCCGAGGAGAATTTCCTGTGCAGACTCTTGCTAGGGTCCGGTGGGTCTGCGGATGAAGAGGTTGATGGAACCGATTGCGACTTGATAGCCCGTCCTGGCACAGCCGGTATCAGATCCCCATATCGAGTTGTCGATGTGGAGCTTTCCACGCCGGCTTCTAGTGATTCGTCCTATGACAAATCCTTTCATGCCTTGCAGAGCTCCTCCTAGAATCTCAACACTTGCATGCGTAGGCCCCACGGTGGGCGCCAACTGACGTGGGAAAGTAACGACAGATGTCCGAAAAGTTGAACTTGACATGGGACCTTTGCTGCGGGGTGGATACGAGGAGAGAGTCGACATGGACAAGAGACTCGTCAATTTACCCAGGTTTCGGCCCCTCTTTGTCTCGATGTAAATACCTACTCCTGATTCTTATTATTACGGGTATCGACTCTTCGATTAGAAGAGTCGACTTGTCGATTACAGTTGTGTCGATTCACAACCTTGATCTCGAGAAGATCTAGATTGTAATGCGAGTTGTCTAGTCCTGACTTGGGTTGTCTCTGGATCCCGTGGGCCTCGGCTTATAAAGGCGTCGGGTCTCGGGATTCCGCGAGTCCGACTCCTACACGAAGTGGAGTCCTATTCTACTTTACAAATATACTACATGCTATAGAAGGTAAGTAGAATTCCTTATGCGGCTTCGATCTCCACGATTGGCACGTCTGGATCATGGCCGGGTCTTCTCCTGTGGGCCTTTCTTATAGAGTGGCCCGTAAGTCAAAATGTCGGGTTATGGGCTTGGTCCATCCCCTTGACAGTGCTCATTGTTGATCTCAACCTTAGCACTTTTCAATATGACGAATAACTCAGACGGGGTCTTAGTGATCCCTTGCATGTTGTAGTTTAGCACAAAGCCTTTGTTGCTAGGGGGCAACGGTTGCAGCACGTTATCAACAACAAGTTCATGTCAAATCTGACATTCCAGAGCATTCAAGCGTTGAACGTAGCCAGACATTTTGACCATATGCTCACTAACACTGTTTTGCTGATCCATCTTAGTCGAGAAGAAGGCTTCAGAAACCTCGTATCGTTCATCCCTGGCTTGAGGTTCAAAGACGGCCTTAAGGTCGGTGATAATATCATAAGCGCCCATCCTCTCAAAGCTTTTTTGCAACTCAGCCTCCATGGAACATAGCATGCCAGTCTAGACAAGGTTGTAATCATCAGCCTTGGAGAGGTAGACATTCTTCTCATCTTGGCTTGCATCTTCTGGTGGTGCATCACCTAGCGCGTCCTCTAGTACGTATGCCATTTTGAGGGGAATGAGGATAATCCTCAGAGTGCGGAACTAGTTGGTGAAGTTTGAACCATCAGTTTTCCGTTTGTCCTTCTCTAGGAATGACCCTAAGTTGAATGAGGGAAATGGTGTTGCCATCTACAATGGTGATTCACAAAGATACATATTTATACTTTCGTTCATAATGTGGAGTTTCAATTTTAACTTAAAATTCTAGAAAGCTCCCACTTAGATAAACACCTCTCAATTTAACTAAGTGATCACACAATCCTACACCCCATACCTCCCCCGATCGTCACGGCCATCAGTATGTGGCTAAGGTAGGCCATCATGCCCATCACATCCCGTATGTGACTTGTGCTCGATCTTTCGATCTTTTGTGTTCCAGACCCACATCTACATACGCCAAGTCTACCATTCTGACGTTAATGTTAGCAGCTTAGCAAGGCCATATGTACATATGCTAGGCTTGCCAAACTCAACCTCATGCGAACGCCGTTTATTACGTATGACATCCATTTCTGGTATATCGGTCGTAATGGAGATCCCTCCAGGCGGTGCCCATTAAGGGAGAACACAATACTGTTATTGAGAGAGATTATCCTATTTATGCTACTGTCGTTATATCTACCATATTAGTAAAACTGTAAATCATACAAGCTATGATCCCCCTTCATGAAAATTAAAGTTAAACGCCTTCTACTTTATCTTTTGCAAGTTCTACGTGGCTGCTAGGGGTTTCGATAGAGAGAATTGTTTCTATCCAGCGAAAACATGCCACAACACCAATTCCACAACTGTCTCTATTACACCCCTATTGGGGCCCTTCGTTGCAGACATCTTCGCGTCGCTAATGTTAGAGAGACATACAACCTCGGCCACTTATATGGTACAAGCCATATGTCAAGCGTGGAACCAGTCTCGCGTAAACGCGTAAGGTCGGTAGGGCTTCATCAGGACATTTCCGCAATGTAAATGACTACACATGGGAGGGTAACAAATGGAGAATTGATGCCCACATCCACGATGTGTTCTACCCGTACAATACATCTACGCCTAGCTAGCTCATGATACCACTGTTGGGATACGGGGAAGAAAACAATAAATTTTCCAACCTGCGATACCCGAACCCAAGATCTATGCTATGGCGATCTAAAGTAACAGAGGGAATTGGTGTTCATACCTTTGAAGACCGAAAGAGGGAAACGTTCTACGAACGTGGTTGGCGTAGACTCTGAACCTACAACCTCCCTGTCGTGTAGAAGACCACCGGCGATGATGACTTGTGGAGACCTCCGGCGATGAAGTAGCACCATAGAGTGTAGTGCCTCGAGGAGATTTCTCGGGACCCGGGGTTTGCTTATGTAATTCCTTCTACAACTCAATCATATGAAGAGACGAGAGTCGTACCCACTTGTCTAAGCAGACAAGGCCAAGCACAGAACACTCTCGGAAAGCATCGAACGTGAGGGGCATCCCATCCAGGTCGGATGGTCAACTGAGATGGGTCCTCATCGTCCGCTCACAAGTCTAAATGATTATGGGTGGTGAAATCCCATACTCATAGACAAGTCGCCTCAACCATATTATCGATTGAATCATAAAACTTACATAAACAGACTCCAGCCCGATCACCTAGTCGGGATCTCGGGCGGGCTCAATCATACAACAAAGTGTGCCACGTGACAGAGTCACGAGAAATCGCATCGCGATGCCCCAAACTGCGCACATCAAAGGGCCACTTGGTGTATGAAAGACCTCCGGCAACAGCTCAACTAAGCTATCGAATCCCACACTAAGACATGCATGTTATAATCATACACGCAGCATACATGTCTAGTGTAAACAGCAGGTAACACAACATGACCTCTACAAACTCATAGTTTTATTGCATCCGCTAAAAAGAGCAGATATAGTAGTGTTACAAGAAGAGATCACATGACTGTGACCCAACATTACATCAAACAACAACGGAAGCAAATTATGTCTTAGTAAAGACAAGGTTAACAAATGGCTTAAGAAGCATTTAAGAAAACACAACGACCCTCCAGAGGGACCAGGCTGCTGTCTGGGACTACATTACTTCGTCGACGTCGAGCTTGAGGGGGAGGCCACCATTAGGTTCAGTGGTCTCGTCTCTAATACATAGAATAAGCAAACGTGAGTACAAAGTCGTACTCAGCAAGACTTACGTCAGAACTATACTACTCATGCTCAGGTATCAAGGTAAAGGCAAGAGGGGTTGTAATGCAGAAAGCTTTGACTTGGCTATCCTGTACTACGACTACATAGAGTTGAGATGAGAGGCGCACACGAGTCCATCTAATCTTGATCACCACATCAATACACCACCATTGTTCCTTCCTCGACTTCCCCACGAGAAAGCAACCCAAAGCACTCACACTTATCTTGGCAATTTTAGATTATCCATTTGAGTTGTCTAATAATCAAGCAAAGGTCTCCCAGTAGTCCATAACCGCAGACACGGCTATTCGAATAGTTCATTAACCCTGCAGGGGTGTACTTCTTCACATATGTAGCTACCACTTACCGCCTAGAACTCGTCACCTTCAAGAGGTGTCAGCGAGGATAGTACCACGACACTTACCTCACGGCTCCAACTCTAGTCCAGGGGATCGCCTATCTGAGTATGTACCCCAATCGGGAATCCGCCCGGGGTTTCCGTTCAGGACCCAAACGATGTATGGACGGTCCGACAAGCCCACCTCGACGGATGGTGCTGCGCTTTCCTAAAACCGTGCTACGTTATGAAATCAAATAGAAACAATTAACCCATGCGAATCCTGGACTATAGTCGGGGTGAGTTAATAGGTCGAGAGGGGTCAATGAGCCCAACATGTGGTAGTAATCTGTGTCTTGGATCACAACACGAGAACTCGGGGCCTAGGGCAGTGTAAATGAGACAACCCACTGTGTACTCCTACACAGCCTCTCATTGTTCACTTTTGTTAGGGTGACTTCAACAACACATTACCATTACATTGCATTGTTCTCTACCATCCCGATACATCATCAGATGGATCAACTTCATTACAAACAACTATAGCATGGCATAGCATATAATGGATGAAGGGCCACATGATGAACACTACAAATCTTGTATCTTCTAGGTTGAGGTTTTCTTAATACTGTGGCAGCAATGATAGGTCATGCAAAGGATGGGTTCAACTAGCGATAGAACGGTAACATGTGAATCACCTAATCGTGCATAAGAGAACAAGAGGGAAACTGGGTTTTTATAGATATGATCAAAGGGGGTTTGCTTGCCTTATTGTCGGGACTCGGGGTGCCACTCTTCGAAGAAACAGGAACTACGTCCGGCGATGGATCTATCGAGAAGAAGCAAACACCGAGACACACGTATGAACATTACATTGCAATGCACATTCAAGAAAAAATCATGGCATGGTACTGATGTGATCTAGGTTCAATTTTTCACATGTTAATTGAAGTTAATTTGAATAAGAAATTCAAATTCAAACTCCAAATGTTGTTCAATTTAGCCAAACTTGCATTTGCTAATGTTTGGTCTTTGTAAACTATGTTGTCATGTATATGATATTCCTTTGATGTTCATGTGATAAGGTTGGCATTGCAAAGATTTAATTTGAAATGATTTAAACATTTATTTTGAATTATTCCAAATAACCCAAATAGCTAAATGCTACTGGTCCATCATCATAGATGTGTTTTTCATCTATGAAAATATGATATTTGGAATCCTTTCATTTTTCTGATAATTTTTCATATATTATTAGTTTGATTTGGATTTATGGTTTAAAAGTTATTCAATTTCAAAGATTTAATCATTTTCTGGAATTTCTGTTAATTAGCTAAAAGAATTACGGCGTCAGCATGACATCAAGATGACGTCATGGGGGCGCTGACCAGTCAACTGACGCCTGGGACCAACCTGTCATTGACACAGGGGGTTAACCACGGTTTAAATAAAAATGACAGGGTGTTATTAGGCACAGGGGCCCACCTGCCATTGGGTGATTAGGGGGGATTAGGCCCTAATCACACCGGCCATACGGCGGCTAAACGCCGGTTGCCACGGGAGGCGGCGACGCCCCGCCGGAGTAGTGCTCCCGGCCACCAGGGGGCTCGCGAGGGGCACCAATCGGCGGCCCGTGGCCTCGCGCACCCTCTGATGAACTCCGTGCACCTCGGGGCGACCGGAGAGCACGCCGATGAGCAAGGGGCGTGGCGGCCGGGCTCTACCTCGCCGGGAGAGACGACGATGGCACGGAATCGAGCACGGGATCGAGGGGGAGTGAGCGCACGCTCACCGTGAGGCCGACGGAGGGGGAAAGGAGACCGGAGGGGCGACGGTGGCGGAGCAATTGCACGCCGGAGATGGATGACCATGGCGGAGGAGTTTGTTGCGGGCGTCGTCATTGAAGCTGCTCGGCTTCGGTTGGGTGCTCGAGATGGCGTGGACGATCACGGCGGAGCTCCTAGACACCTCTGCGCGGCGATTAGTCGTTAATGTCCACGCCGATGCAGCGACGTGCTCCGTCGAGCTCTCGGCCGAGCGCAAGAAAGAAGAAAAGAAGACGGGGCATGGACGCTGGAGGGGGGAATGGAGGAGGATGAGCACATGCGTCCACGGCGCGGATAAGGGCGAGGGAGGCAGCCAGGAAGCTCCCTGGCGGCCATGCCTGGCTCGCCGGTGACCTGGCTGCCTGCCTGTCCAGTGGAGGAAGACGACCCTGCCATTTTGGGCTGGGCCTCCTCTGCTGGGCCAGGTGGGCCAGGTAAGTGGCTCTGCCCATTTTCTATTTTTTTCTTTTTTCTTCTTTCTGTTTTATTTGTTTTGTCCTGAAAAAAATACCAAAGCATTTTTAAAAAAATCCCCAAATATTTTATTTGGACTTATGTGACATATAGCTAGTCACTCCCAAGATTTGAAGATTTTTGAAATTCAAAACATTTGAATTTCAACTTCAATAACATTTAAATTTAATTTCCAAGCCTCTGTTTGAATTTTTGAAAAATCTTGGAGCATCCAGTGGGACCCACAACACATGAAATGTGATCAAGCCCATTCGTAGAGATTTTCAAAATCATCAGAGGATTTTTGGAAAAAGAATTTTCTCTGGCCTTTTATTTAAATTCATTTTGAGGCTTTTCCAAATCCCCAATTATTATATCAACGAAATTTAAACACGATGCCATTATTCTAGTAATAAAAGCACATACCAAAACTAGGGTTGTGACAAGATTACACATGTACAGTGCAACCGATGTTTCCTCTGGGCTCCGAACCAGGCGAGCAGCGAAAATAAGACGGATTCGGATCCCGACTCCGGCAGAACGACGATGTGCTTTGGTGGAGAACTCCCAACCAGGTGCACACTCCAAACAAGGGGAGTCCGCTCGAGGTAGGAGAAAGAGAGAGATAACTCAATTGGATTATGGAAAAAGGGGGTTCTACCCCTCCTTATATAGGCCAAGGAGGGGGTGATCCTTCTCCCCTCACCCATGTGGGACTAAACTCCCAAATGGGGGAGTGCGCCATCCAAGGGGGTGGATGGGCCCCACCCTTGGTGCCAAGCCCAAGGGGTGGAACCCCTCCTCCCCTAATGGGCCCCATATGGCCCATTAAGCCTTTTTCCAATTTTTAGTTAATTTAATTATATTTGAATATTAAATTCATATAATTAAATAATAAAACATAATTAAACTTTATTTTGAACCTTTCAAAATCCGCGGAACATCTTCCGGTGTTTCTCTCTATTTTACCGATGATCCGGAATCAATCCTAATGCATCGATTAAACCTTAAGTGTGACACCCTACGATGCGGGAAACAACAGACATGATCAAGACACTCTTTTCGATCAATGGATAATCAATTGGACCTGGTTACAATCCTTGATAGTCCCCGCGCTTCCATCGAATGAACTTCGATCGCTTTTGGAAACCGTTAACGATAAGACATGATCCCTTTGTCTAGCGGTACTTTGTTTGTACGAGGTTTGATCATTGGTATCCTTATACCAGGTTCACATCTCGTTCTCAACAAACAAGCTTACTCATCCATGCCTATTACATCTCTCGTGACCTAGTCACTTTCTTGCAAGCTATTGATGCAATATCACCGAGTGGGCTCAGAGTACCTGTCCTTCACATGGACTGACAAAACCCACTTCGATCTATTTGCATACTCATCAACATATCTATTTCGGATGCCCAAAGTACACCTTTATAGCCAGCATATTTCAGTCAGGCGGTGGATGCAAATCAAAGCCTCCTCATAGATAGCAATTACGTATGATATATACGGTCTATGTTACAAAGTCATCGCAATGCTGAACCATGTGACTTGATCACATCGCAATGCTTTAGGTGGGTGTGTGTCCATCACATCCTTCTCCTAATGATATGACCTCATTCTCAATAGGCGGTTCGGACCTCATGATCATCGATTTCCCAATGAGATAGTACACCTGAGTATAACTAGGGACATGTTTTATACCACACCTGTATTAGTGTTTCAGAGTAATACAGTTCTAGCATAGTATACAACGTATTATGAACAAAACGAATATGCGACAAATATCTTTATTAATTTGCCTCTAGGGAACATATACAACACTGGGAGAGGGTTCCCATGGTGGTGGTCGTACTCGTCGCCGTGCTTCCACCAAGGACCCTATTGTTGAGGACAACAACAACTATGAAGAGTCTAACTAAGGACACCAACAACTATTAGGCTGAGTATGAGCCTTCTGACGAGACAGGATTTATCGTTGAGGATGATGATGAGGTTGAGGAGAGCTAGAGTCCGGGTAAGCATCCGATTCAAGGTGATCGAAATGTGGCCAACATTCCGATCAGTGAGTGGACTGGGCCCGAGAATTGGGTATTTCGTCAGCAAGATCCGTATGTGGCTGCCACTGAACTCGGCATGGATCTGAGGTTTCGCAACCTCTACCAACACCGCATATTTCATGAGTTACTGATGGCCAAGGCGAAGAAGTTTGCTCCACACAAGCAGATAAATATGGAGCACCTGCGGGACAATGCTCATGACGAGGATCGGCCTCGGCAAATCCCATGGTGAGGTACCATGGGTTTAGATCGTACAGAGAGGTGCAGGTTGGCGATGCTCGTCGGTTAACAGGAGACAGATATTTACCCAGGTTCAGGGCCCTTGATCGGCAAGACCCCTACTTCTTGCTCGGTTGTATTATGATGGAGGCGATTAGAGTGGAGGTCAAGGCGAGATCGCTCGAGACCAGAGGTGTTGCTATGAGATTGGATGCCCTAGATGTCCCCTCTTCCAACCTTTATATACTAGGCTGTGTCGCAAGGAGTCCATCTAGGTTTACAGAGGCAGTGTCCTAATCTAGCTTTTAGCCTTGGACGCCAAGTCTTGGTTTCCATAACGCTGAGGATTACTATGTTGGCGCAGCCGTCGGTGCTTCGGGTGGGTCAGTCATGGGCCAGTCGAGGCTTCAAGCGCGCCCTCCATCTTTACACGCACCAGGTACCCTCATGCATAGGATTCATGGGGGTATCCCCTCGTCAGTAGCCCCTGAGTGCCTGGGGACTCGAACAGTCGCGCAGGGACTCAAACCTGTAGTCAGTCATAGTAGTGCGTGTCGTGTTGTTTTTCAAGTCATCACTTGTTGTTCGTGAGAGATAGCTTTCCGAGGGATGATAAGCTGAAAGGGACCAAGGCACTCGAGCCTCGGTGAATTGTGCTAGCGGAAAATACCACAGTAGACCAATCAAGCTCACGTCCCTCGACACCAGCTTGGAAACGACTGGTGTCAAGCAAGGTCCATGCCGCTGCAGGGTTTACATGGTCAATACCGCCAGTTTAAGTACTAAATACGACCCTAACGCGCCCGTTAGTGGTTAACTTTCAATCATGTAGCGCGCATGGAACAGTCGAGAGTGAAGTCGTGCTGTGGCAAGTCCCGGCCCGGCCGACTGTGCAGTTGGGTCTTACCTATGCGCATGTCTGGGCGTCATCTAGGGTGCAGTGTATCGCAACCCAGGCAATGTTTGTAGGGGCATGTGCCAAAACAGAATGCATCCACTCTGAAAACGATCAAGTGGACTAGTAGCGTGATCACTCGGGGAGCGTCCGAGTGCTCATGCGAGCAATAATTATAAGATGCACCCACTCGAAAGATCATCGAGTGGGCTCATAGTATGAGCACCCGCGGAGCATCCGAGTGCTCAGGCGGGGGGTTCGTTTGCTTCTCTTTTGTGCCTTCTATGTTAGTGCGAGTACTCACTCGAGCACCTTGTCGTCTAGGGGAGTGAGCACTCGAGCCATGTAGCATGGGAGAGTGGTCACTCGAGCCTTGTAGATGTATTGTTCTTGTCGGACGGGAGCAGCCACTCACACCCTCGAAGTTTGATCCATGCTGCCTTTGATCCATTTAGCGGTGGCAGGGAGCTCTAGATGGGAGTAAATTTTTTATGTAATCAAAATTATAAACAAAAGGATAGATAATTTAAGAGGGAAATAGAGCATCTTCCCCTTGTCAAAGCGTCTGAATGGGCATCGAACCGTCCCATCTGTGCAAGTGGGATGTGAAAGGTCGTAATGATGCTTTTTGATGACGTGTTGAATATGACGGTGGAAAGCTGCGAACCCTCGCGTCCGTTGGAAGTTTACGATGACGCCTTAGGTAACGCGTTGTGACCTCTGTGCTTCTGCCGTCTGTTGGATTTCTAAGATTGCATGGGGACTTGTAACAGCCCAGATTTCACAAAAATTTAAAAAATTTGTTTTCTGTGTGAATTGTTTGATTGTCTGATTTGCTTGATTGTCTGATTTGTTTGCGGTGTTTGCATCCCCGATTTCTCGGTCCGGGATTATTTCCCCCCTCTTATCTCGTACCGGACGGAGACCGAACCTTGCCACCCTGACAGTCGACCTTTGCGACACCGGGTTTCACCCGATCACCGTTGCAAAAACCCGCACAAGACCAGCCGCAACCAATGGAACGAAAAACCACGCTTAATAATTAAACGGGTTATTTTTATAGCGAGCCGGAAAGTGTTCTCGGAACGGTTCCAACGCGAGGTGATCGCCGCCGGATCGACGCGATGATCTCCTAGTTTGAAGTTTTACCCGAATCGGATGTCCTGCAGACCCCCGGCGGTCAGAAATGTAAACACCGCGCACGCGAGAGAAAAACCGGGGATGTTTTTGCAAACTGCCAGCCACCTGGGCTATACAAAGACCACCACTCTCCCACCCATTTCTAGGATTTCCCCTAAGCCAAAATTGCAGCCACCCCCCTCACAATAGCCCCAATTTTCGCATTTTAGCCTTTTTGCCCAAAAATTCTAGTTCCCTGCGATCTGGACCGTCGGATCGGCCGATCCAACGGCCGAGATGCGCCCTGGCCTCACCCAACCTTCTCTCTCCTCCGGCCTGCGAGCCGTCTCCCGCCGGCGAGCAGGAGCCGCGCCCAGTGCCCCTCCTCTCCTCTGCGCCTCCATCTCCCTCCGTCCTCCTATTCTCTCTCTCACCTCCCCCTTTCCATCTGCTCCTGCAGACCATGGCCGCCACCGTAGAGAGATCGGGCCGGAGCTCGCCACGGCCGGCCGCCGCCACCCATGACGCCGGCGTCCTCCCCTTCGACGGAACCGGTGCCGCCGCACCTAGATCCGCACATGCGCCGCCCCCTCGTGCCCGGCGTCGCAGCGCCCCCTCGCCGGAGATGCTCCAACGCTGCCTCCCAGCCATCTCGGCCCAAAGCCTCCCAACCGCCTGGCCAGTTGGGCCGGCCCAATGGTAGCCCCCCTTTTTTCTCTCTCTACTGTTATTTTATTACTCTAAGTCTGGAGGATTTTGCTGCCGTATTCATTTTGCGAGTAGATTTGCGAGTAAACCGTAGCCCGGATCGCGATGCGCCCAAAAGGAAAATTGCTGTTATTTTATTGCAAGTTTGGTTGATGATTGTGACACATCCATGAGGCCTATGCTATTAATTCTTTTTTGCATACTGTTAAGCATCATGTCTACTTCAATGCTATGCATTCACATGTCATATTTTCCTGCTGCATGATGTTTGTTTCATCACCCAAAGTAGCTACCCTGCTGTTAGTGTACTGCTGTTTATATAAAGTTGCTACTTTGCTGCCCTATATCTTTTTAACTGTGCATCCTATTGAGCATTGCAATATGTCATTTTGATATATGCCATGTCTACTTCCATTATATGTATTGCATTGTCATGTTTACATTCCTGATCATAAATATGTTTAGATCTAAAGTTGCTATCCTGCTGTTGTTGACAACCACCTCTGTTTTAAACTAAGTTTGTAACTTTCCGATGCCATGTTGCTTGCTTAATATCTTTTGATCTGTTATGCGTATGACCTTGATTCTTGTTTGAACCTGATCACCATCATGTCTACTTCATGCCCATATATTCCTATGTCATGTTGCTGCACTTTTGCGTATAGTTTTTCTCCTGTTTATAAAGCATGAAAATAACAGTTTCTGCCCTGTTTTCCTGATTTTCACTAAGTCCTAGACCAGTAATGTTTTATTGCATTTTGCTTGGGCTATAATTAATTGTTCATGATGCCTATTTTCATGATTCCTTTTTCCATGCCTTCCTTGTCATGTGTACTGCATTTACATGTCCTTTTGTGCATGTTTACAACTTTTGCTTGTTTATTTGTTGCTCTAAAGTGTGCTCCCTGATGTTGGCAGATTGTGTTCAAAACTTGTTTTGCATATATTTTTTTAACCGTAACTCCGTTTGGAGTATTCTTTATATGCATCTTGATTATAATTTCATGTACTTTGTGTTTATGCTATTGTTTGTTGTTGTCGACCAACCTAAAATACGGTTTAGGGTAGAACAATACCAAATAATTAAATTGTCGTGGGGCACTTAGTGTTATGCCATGTTTAGGTTGTGCCTCACTTAAATTGACTAGCATAGATAGTTTACTTTATGCTTCACCTCTTTCCATGTTTGTGTGATATGCCATGCTTGCTTGAGTTGCCCTGTTAACAACTAATAACCCTCAACTGTAGGGGATCGAGATAGTCTTCGCGGGCAAGATAACCCAATTTATTGATTCGACACTTGGGGACACAAAGAATACATATAGGCTTTGACAATTGAGTTGTCAATTTAACCGCACCTGAAATAAACACTTGCTTGCACAAAGGTATTAGTAGCAACTGTGATATGGTAGTGGTGGTAATGATAATAGTGGTGATAGTGATAGTGAAACAGCAAAGGTAATCAACTAGTAACCAGCAGAAGGAAAACACTATAGGCTAGGGAGATGGATGGTTGCGCGCTGCTTGGATGAGAACGAACATGTAAAAAATTCTAACTTGGGCAAGGCTCACGGAAAACAAAGGATCATCTAGGCAAATATCAAACATCAGGCATGCATCCCAAGGTAGTTGTACGTGCTTGCCATAAGAACTTTGCACAACATCTTTTGTCCTACCCTCCCGCTACAAAAGGGGCCAAAAGGAACTTAGGGAGATTAAGGTACTCCTGTCAAAGAGCACCGGAACAAAGCATTAACACTTCATGGATACATGGAATCATCAAATTATAGTCCATCCCCTTTGGTGTCCCAAGCTGTCACCATTGGGATCACCAGTTCTGGACTATAATAGGTGCATACAACTCATAGATAGGATCAAGAACACAACAAACTCAAGAAACAAAAGGGTGATCAGATCTGAAATCATGGCACTCGGGCCCAAAGTGACAAGCATTAAGAGCAACATGTTGTAAGAGAGATGATAATAACCAAGTAGATGATAGGCAACATGCCCCCAACAATCTGATTGAACTATTACATGATCTAACTCATCCAATCCCTACCATCCCCTTTGCCTACAGCAGGGAATTACTCACACATGAGAGGAGAAGTCATGGAGGCGTGATGGAGAGGCGATGATGATGACGATGGCGATGATTTCCCCCTCATCGGAGGCAAATTCAGCCTCCAGATTACCTCTCCGAGGAAGAACAGAGGGTTGCGGCGGCTCCGCGACGTAGATTGGAAAAGCGACTTCTATTTCGGGGTTTCTGCGTCGGGAGAATAAATAGGGCCAAGGTAGGTCACCAGGGGGTGTGGGACCCAGACAGGAGGGCAGGTGGCGTGGCCAGGGGCTGGTCCGCGCCAGGCACCCTCCTGGCTGCCCCCTGGCTGTCCTGTGGCCCCCCTTTGGCCTGGTGGAAGCTTCCGGAACGCTGATTTTTTTATATATATTTTTTGGGATTTTTCCAGCGTACCTAAATATCTAGAAACCTACACAAAAGAAAACAGCACTGGTAGCTCTGTTGAAAACAGCGTCAGTCCGGGTTAGTTTCGTTCAAATCATGCAAGAATGAAGGAAAAACAATAGAAAAAGTGTTTGGAAAAGTAGATACGTTTAGGACGTATCAACAACCTTTGTTGATCACCTATAGTTAAACAACTTGAACCATTTCTAAATGTGCGGTATCGTCGTGTGTGACGAATACTCCACTTAACCTGTTAGTAACCGCTCTCGACGGTAGATCCGTATTGTATTGTGTTTTCTCGTGTTGCATTCTTGTTGATGCTTGCTCGTGTTTGCTTCGTAGTAATAGATGCTTGCTCGTCGATTGTATTTTCCAGTGTTTCCTTCTTATGTGCTTCCGTGGGTACCTCTCGGAGACGTTGCGAGCTTGTGATCGACTACACCCTCGGTTTCGTCTTCTCATCAGGTAAGGGAGAGAATAGATCATCCTTATAACTTTCAGACCACTCGCGCCTAGGTGTAGGATAGAACGATTGCTTGATCCTACCACTTTATATTCGTGCCTCTCAAATAAACCCAAACAACCATGTCCTCCATATCCCAGCAAACCTTGTTCGGCTATGTTACTATTGCTCGCTGCTTAGCCGCTGCTTAGTATGCATGGTAGGATGTTATCAACTGTTACCTCCTGTTACTCCTTGTTTTGGGCTATCACACTATTATATTTATTGTGGATGATATGATTATTAAATGTTGACTATATTCGACGAAGGATGGAAGGTCTAGGCTATCTCGCCCAGACGCTTTGTTCCATTCGAGTCACCTAGGATCCGAGTTACGGGTATTGGTTTTAAGACTGAGCGTTCCTAACCGCGTGTGGGATTTTATGGGGTCCCCTTTTCTTACCTACCTAGCTTCTAACATTTCTAGTGGTGGCCCAAGCTGATTTACCATTTGAAACCATGCATATATGTCTGTCGGGTCGTTCCTAGCAGATATCCTTTAAACCAACTTGGGCCAGCGGAGACATGGTTTCTCTTGTTGGTCCACCCCAGGGAGCTAGGGGGCTGCCCACATGGTTTGGGTAGCTAACCCACCTCATCCAGACGGTAGAGGCCAATTCGAGAGCGCGGGCGGCTTTTGAGTTGGATGTCGACTCACCGGGGCTACCTGGATTTGTTCGTTGTTAGCTAGAGGGACCTGTCATTTTGGATCTCTCGGGACTAAATCATAAAATGGCTTCCTGTGATCGGTACAAACTGGGAGAGATGGGCGTGCATGTGGAGCCTTGTAATGGGCAGTTGGTACACCCTTGCAGGGTTAAATCTTTTCGAGAAGCCGTGTCTACGGTTATGGACGACTTGAGACCTACTCCTTGTTCATAGACAACAACAACAACAACAGAGATAATCTTAATATAACTTGATCAACGTGTGTGTGCCTTGAATGATTCTTCTTCGTCGGGATGCTAAGAGGAGGACAAGGATAGGATAGGTGTTATGTTTGCGTAAGTAGTTGATAGCAAGACTTATTGGAGGCGATTCCTCATCGAATGCTTGGTTCTCATCTTACTCTTAACTAGACCATTAACCACTCATATATTGCTAGTGCGTCTGCAACCTAACCACTACCCCCATCTTAACGTGAGAAGTTAGTTAGAAGACTTTGATATATTCTCACCCATTTATTTTCTTTCCCTTTATGTTTTTCCTGATCGGCCGCTGCAGTTGATTACTACCTCGACTCTTCTTCTGGAAGCCTTCGTGGAGGCTCGACGACGACTAGTTAGGTGGATCACGACGGAGAGCCTGGACCCGTGTGGTTACGGGAATGGTGTGTTTTACCCTTGCCACTAGGCATTTGAATGTAGTCTGTACTCAGACATGTATCTTCCACTGATGTATTATATTTAAGGAAGTTGTATGCTAATTGTATGAGATGTTGTATCCATGTAGCTGCAATGTTGTGATATCATGTTGGAAATCTGGGGCATATGGCATTGTCATATGTCGCGGTGGGACCGATATGTGCTTTTCCCCGGATCTGGATGGAAACATCTAGATCTGGAACATTATCGCATATCGGGCCTTATAGGACTCCCGTAATTTACTGCCATTTTTAATTATTGGTTGATGCGAAGGGAAGCCTTCGCTTGGAAACAGTAGGATTGCATGCTTTGGACATTAAGTTCGTCCAGCGGCGCCGTTTCGGATTTCTTGGCATGGAACGTTCCCCTTTTTCCCTTGGGATGTTGTATAAATATGGGTTGTTGTGCTTTGGTGCTTTGGCCATTCATTATTCTTCCTTTGCTTTCCTATCTTCTTTCCATGGCTCCAAAATGTCGTGCTCGTGGTGCTGCTGGTTCAGCTTCTCATGGTGGTGCTAGCAGAGGCCGCCGTGGCCGTGGTGCCCGTGCTCCCTATAACACACGCTGCCGGCGGGGGCGTTTTAGCTCGTCGAGGAGCGTCGCTTCCACCATTGCTGATGAGGGGGCTTGCAGCCAAGATTTTGTTCTTCACATCCGTGGCCGCATTGCCGGCTGAATTCCTCTGCCTTCTTCCTTTTCTTCCTTTTTTTCTTAACTTGGCATGGATGGCCTGTATTTTATCCTCCAAGGTTATCCTTACTGTCCCCGGTGGGTTCCGATTCAAGCCGAAAGCTCATCTTTGGTTTTCCTGGAGTCTGGCTGGAGGGTGTTTGCTCGCCAATTCACTCTCCGCAATGGTGACAAACTTTGCTTCCGGTTTGATGAAGAACATACCCTATCAATCCGAGCCTTTGATGCCGATGGGAATCGACTGGAGCCATGATGGGAGAGCTCGTGTGTTGATGATTCTGGAGGCACAGGTGGTGCCTCCATTTCTTCTTCTGCTGGTGGCTCTCGTGCCACGTCTCGCTCCGGCGACTCGTCGACTGGTGGTAGTGCTAGCTACTCCGGTTTTGAGGAGGACACTGATGTCAAGCCGCCAGCCATGCGGGTGTGATGGTAGGACAAGGCCAACAAGCTCAAGCATAAGTCGAGCTTCACCAGGTAATCTTATGGTAGATAGCTTCCCTTTTTATGTGATGATGCTTGCTAACTTGCTAAGATGTGAGCGAGTGCCAATTATCTCAGCATGGGCACACATGTAGAAGTCATAATTCCTTGTGATGCTTGGCCGTGTAGTCCTTTGGATCTAAAGAAATCACCTTGTAGTGCTTCATGTGATCAATACATATTGAAGATACTTTATTTGCTTATGCTTAAGAGTGCTTCCTTTGTCTTGTTTTGTCGTATCCACGTGTGAGTCCATGATAGTATCGGGTGCGTGAACGAGCTCTCGATGGGAGTAGCCCCCGAGACTTCGGTCAATCATTTGCGATTGGGCGAAGGCTATATAGCTGTTCTCTTTATTATTGCCCTGGTGCGAGTGCTCTTCGGGTCCTCTGATGCTTTTGCTCCAAGCGGTACTTGTCTTCCTTCAAGATATTGCGCATGTTGTGGGTCTACCTCAGGTCTTCGAGGCTTCAAAAATTTCATGGGGGAAAATGATGTTTTTAAGGGGAGACGGTGTGTTTACACTCGAGCTCCCTAACGCCGCTGCGTATTTTTCTCGTGAGCGAAAGATCATCTCTAAGAGGGGCATATATCATGCACGAGCCCCAGAGTGTCAATGGGTAAATGTCGCGTGAGCGAAGGAATGTCTCGGGGGAGAGAGTGAACCCGCGCTCGAGCCCCCGAGTGTCAATGTGTAAACGTCGCGTATGCGAAAGAACGCCCCGGAGGAGAGGGTGAACCCGCGCTCGAGCCCCCGAATGCCAATGTGTAAACATCGCGTAAGAAAAAGAAGGCCTCGGGGGAGAGGGTGAACCCACGCTCGAGCCCCCCGAGTGCCAATGAGTAAACGTCGCGTAAGCGAAAGAATGCCTCGGGGGAGAGGGTGAACCCATGCTCGAGCCCCCCAAGTGCCAATTTCTAAATGTCGCGTAAGAGATAGAACGGCTCGGGGGATAGGGTGCACCCGCGCTCGAGCCCCTCGAGTAACAATGTGTAACCGCCATGTAAGCGAAAGAACGCCTCGGGGGAGAGGGTGAATCCGCGCTCGAGCTCCCGAGTGCCAATGTGTAAACGTCGTGTAAGCGAAAGAACGCCTCAGTGGAGAGGGTGAACCCGCGCTCGAGCCCCCGAGTGCCAATTTCTAAACATCGCGTAAGAGAAAGAACACCTCGGGGGAGAGGGTGAACCCCCGCTCGAGCCCCCGAGTGCCAATGTGTAAACATCGTGTAAGTGAAAGAACGCCTCGAGGGAGAGGGTGAACCCGCGCTCGAGCCCCCGAGTGCAATGGCCTGTAATTGGGGCGACACATGCTTTATTGCTTTGATCTTTTACATGAGTTGCCTATGGACAGTACTGCTGATATTGAGAAAACGGTGGGACGAAAGTAATCACGGGAAATCTATGGGTAGAACAGGCGTAAGTTTGCCACGTTCCATGGGTTTCCCACGTCTTCGTCGGTCTTAAGGTTCTTCCTTCTGTAGGGTCCTCCTCCGATTACTTTAGAGATTATGTAGGATCCGTCGCATTGTGGGGCGAGCTTGTGTACTTTTTCTTGCTTTAGCCGTAGGACGAGATCTCCAACATTGAAGACTCGTGTGTGGAGTCGACTGTTCTGATAGGTGAAAAGTTTATCTTGGTACCCCTCTGACCATGATAGGGCTATGTCTCTTGCTTCATCTTCTACGTCCTTGTCGTTTGCAAGTGCATCATCTGCTTCTTCTTTCTCATATCCGGTGATTCGTGGGGCACCAAATCTGAGGTCGTGTGGGAGTACTGTCTCTGCTCCGTACACCATGAAGAATGGGATGTATTGGGTTGAAGTGTTGGGTGTAGTCCGCAGGCTCCAGAGGACGGATGGTAGCACCTCCACCCATTTTCCTACAGCTTGCTCGAGTGGTGCGAGGAGCCAAATTTTTGATGCCGCCGCATACTAGCCCATTTGCCTTTTCGACCTATCCATTGGAATGCGGGTGTGCCACTGATGTGTAGTTGATTTGATGTCTAGTTCTTGGAAGAAGTTCTGGAAATCATATTCCGTGAAGTTTGTACCATTGTCGGTGATAATATTGTGTGGCACGCCGAACATGAAGATGATTGACTTGATGAAGTTGACAACTGTCAGGGTAGTCGAGCTGGTGATTGGCGCTGCTTCAATCCATTTTTTGAATTTCTCGACTGGCATCAAGAGGTGCGTATGACTACCTTTTGAAGTTTTCTTCAGTGGTCCTACCATATCGAGTCCCCAGGTTGCAAAGGGGCAGTATAGAGGTATAGTTTTGTGCTCCGATGCGGGTGCATGAGGCCTGCTGACGAATATCTGGCAGGCAATGTAGCGCCGCACAATGTCTTCTGTGCTTCGCATGGCAGTTGGCCCATAGAAACCTGCTCGAAAGGACCTGGCCACCAAGGAGATACTGTTCGTGTGGTGGCCACAGATTCCTTCATGGATCTCGAGTAGCAATGCCTGTCCGTCTTCTTCTTCGATGCATTTTTGCAGCACCTGGGAGATGCTGCGCTTGTAGAGCTGCCCGTTGATTATGGTGAAAGCCTTGGATCATTGACTGATGCGTCACGATTCCGTGGTGTCTTGCGGCAGGATGCCGTGTATCAGATAGTTGAGGAAGAGTCTTCTCCATGCGAGGCCTTCGAGTGGCACGGGTTCTTCTTCGGCGACTATGTTGTCGCCTTCTTCACCGATTGCTGGGTCTGCTGCGGCTACCTGTTCTGGCCCGTTTTCCTTGTCGGATGTTGCACACGCTGCTACTTCGAGTATTCTTATTTTGATCGATATTTGGCTGATGCTTTCGAGGAAGACAACTGGGGGATTGGTCCTCGAGTAGATCCGATGTTTGCGAGCTCGTCCGCTTCTGTGTTGTTTGCTTTGGTGACGTACTTGAGTTCGCAATCATCGAATTCTCCTTCTAGAGTGTTGTAAAGCTTCTGATATGCCGACATGCTATCTACGAATGCCTCACAATCTCTCATTGCTTTCTGGACGACAAGGTTGGAGTCGCCGTAGATTATGGGGCGAGTGGCACGGAAGACTTTTGCCATGAGCATTCCATGGAGAAGGGCTTCATATTCTGCCTTATTGTTGGATGCCTTCTCAAAGTTGTTCTGAAGTATGTATCTTAGCTTCTCTCCTTTGGGTGAGATTATCACAACGCTGATCCGGCTCCTTTTTTCCTTTTTGACCCATCGAAGAACATCTGCCAAGAGTTGGAGAGGTCAGGTGGGCCGGGTGTTTTACTTCCATCCACTTGAACATGAAATCTGGGAGGATTTCTGGTTTAATTGAAGTCGGGGTCTGAACTGCAGGTCACGAGGACTGAGCTCGATGTTCCACTCGGCGACTCGCCCTGTGGCACCTGGGTTGTTGGGGATATCCGAAAGTGGTGCGCTGCTCACTACCGTGATTGGGTGCTCGTCGAAGTAGTGTGTTAATTTGCGGGACGTCATGACGATGGCATATGCGACCTTCTGGTAGTGCTGGTACCTTTGCTAGGACCGCGTGAGAACTTCGTTGAGATAGTAGATTGGACTCTAGATGCCTTGTACTTTGCCTTCTTCAATGCGTTCGACAACGATTGCGGTGCTGACTACGCTGCTCCGCGCGTCAATGTAGAGATAAAGGGGCTCTCTCTCCTTGGGCACTCCTAATATTGGCGGGGTTGAGAGTGTCTTCTTCAAGTCGGCAAATTCATTCCGCGCCTCCTCGGTCCACTCAAATTTGCCTCCTTTCCTGAGAAACTAATAGAATGGTAATTTCCTTTCTCCTAGCCTGCCGATGAAATGGCTCAAGGTTGCGAGTCGTCCGGTGAGCTGTTGTACCCCTTTATGTTGAAGGGTTCTTGCATCCCGGCGAGTGTTTGAACTTTTTCTGGATTGGCTTCGACTCCTTGAGCTGACACCATGTACCCCAGTAGCTTACCGGCTGGGACGCGGAACACACAATTATTTGGGTCGAGCGTAATCCTGTATTGGTTGAGTGCCCCAAAGGTTTCTCGGAGGTCGTCGAGGCAGGTGACGAGGGCATATCCCCACGACTCCTATGCATGAGGGTACCTGGTGCGTGTCAATATGGAGGGCCCGCTAGAAGCCTCGACTGGCCCACGACTGGCCCACCCGAAGCACCGACGGCTGCACGGACATAGGATTCCTTCGCGTTATGGAAACCAAGACTTGGCGTCCAATGCTAAAGTTAGATTAGGAAACTACCATTGTAAACCTAGATGGACTCCTTGGAACCCAACCTAGTATATAAAGGCTGGGAGAGGGGACGTCTAGGGAATCAAATCTCATAGCAACACCTCTGGTCTCAAGAGTTCTCGCCTTGACCTCCAATGTAATCGCCTCCATCATAATACAACCGAGTAGGAAGTAGGGGTTTTACCGATCGAGGTCCCTGAACCTGGGTAAATCCCTGTGTCCTGTTAACTAACGAGCATCGCCAACCTGCACCTCAATCTATGATCTAAACCCAGGGTACCTCACCATGGGATTTGCCAAGGGCGATCCTCGTCATGAGCATTTTCTCGCAGGTGCTCCACATTTATCTTCTTGTGTGGAGCAAACTTCTTCGCCTTGGCCATTAATAACTCATGAAATATCCATGTCGAGGTTAGTGGCAGCCACATACGGATCTTGCTGACGAAATGCCCAATACTCGGGCCCAGTCCACTCACTGACCGGAATGTTGGACACATTCCGACCACCTGTAAACAGATGCTCACTGGTACTCGAGCTCTCCTCAAACTCATCATCATCCCCGTGATAAACCCTGTCTCGTCAGAAGGATCATGCTCATCCTGATATGCACCCTTAGAGCCAGACTCTTCATAGTTGTTGCTGTCCTCAACAATAGGGTCCTTGGTGGAAGCATGGCGACAAGGACGACCACCACCATGGGAATCCTCTCCCAGTCCCTCTAACGGCGGGTCACAGTGTCATCACCGGCCTGGGAATGCTTGCGACGAATGAACACCGCTTCACGGCCGGGGGAACCTATAGATGATAGATGAAGACATGTGCAAATGCTCGTCAATTGGCGCTGACCATGGGGAAGACGCAGTTTGGAATCAAGATCTCGGCGGTCCCGTCATCAGCAACTGGAAACTCGGCAACTTCGACTTCAATTCGAGCGGAAATCGATCCACTTAAGGAACTTAAATTCATCTCATGTCTTTCAATCACGCAACTTGGCGCACTCGATCAAAGAGCGGGTCAGGATCAGTTTTCGGCGGCTACCGTAGATACGTCCAACGGCTAAGGAACCAACGACCTAGTAGACAATCCCAAGCTGCAGTCGCGGAACCAAGGACGGCACCGGACCAATCATAGAAAATTCACATCGAAATTTCGGTCAACCAAGCACCAGTCGTGACGGCAGATCCTATCACCAACTCAGCACCCGCAGCAGGAACGACTCACGCCACGAACTCGACCACGCGCCTGGGCGAGTACTATGATCCCAACGGAAGACCGAGCGAATTTTCCAAGAGGATCCGAGACTACATGATCCACGACGGAATCGAACTGGACCCGAGGTTCCACTCTCGCTCCAAAGACCACTCGCGGACGTATCGTGTCATTGGGAAAAGACGACACCGCAACTCGAGCAACCTTACACCTAGAGAGAAGTTTGACGGAGCCTGCACAATCCATTGTTTCGAAGACGTTGACGGACGGCTCAGGGCAGGACACACTCTCAGGAATTTCCGACTCTTTATCGAACTCTCCAACAGTCTTTGGGAAGAGAAGTAGCGCAGGGCCAAACGAGCTCGCAGGACGGCACCGGCGCCAGCACCTAATGATGTGGAGAAGTACCCACCATCTCACGGTCCCATGTGCATGATCCAAGAAGGACGGCCATAAAAGCATAAGCAAGAGGCAAGCACTCTCCAATACCAAGCAACCGAGGACATCTTAGCAAAAGAACCCTACTATCTATGCGACTCAGAAGTCAGCATCACCTTCTCGCAAGATGACCACCCATCAAAAATTCCAAACCAGGATACACACCACTAGTCCTTGAGGCGCAGATTGGGGGACACGACATGACACGAGTGTTCATGGAAGGAGGAAGCAACCTGAATATCATCTTCGTCGACACCCTAAGGAGATGTCGATCCTGCGGTAAGTTTGGAAGAAATCATACATCATACTCTACGACATAGTACCAGGAAAGGCGGCCTCATCCCTAGGAACAATCAAGTTCGACGTAGTTTTCTGGAAAAGGGAAACTTTGCAAGATAAAACCTAGAATTTGAAGTGCTCGACTGGAAATCCCAGTACCACGTCATACTCGGCCGACCAGCATTTTCCCAGTTCATGGCAGTCCCACACTACACATACCTCAAGCTCAAGATGTCAGGACCCACAGGGGTCATCACAGTCAATGGAAGCTTCCTCAAGTCAGATCATTGCGATCGAGACTTCCATCAAGTCTCCGACACATTCAGAGCACAACAGGAACTCGAAGAAATACCAATGGTGGTAGACATGAGCATTTTCCCACTCGCCAGCAGAAGTGAGATATAAAGGAAATCACTCATGACTTCAGTGTCTGCAGCGACACCTTCACCCACCAGGTGCATCCAACGGACCCAGACAAGACGGTACAGATCTATGCTCACCTACCCGAAGAACATGCGACAACTCTTCTAGCCTTCCTCCATGAGGAATGGAACATCTTCCCTTGGTGCCCAGCCGACATGCCTGGAATACCACGAGAATTCGCGAAGGATGCACTAAAAATCTACCCAAACACCAAACCAGTGAAGCAGGCACTGCGCCGATTCTCCAAGGAAAAATGAAGAGCCGTCGGAAAAGAAGTCAATAGACTACTCGAAGCAAAGTTCATCCGAGAAACAAAGAAGTCCATGTGGGTCGCAAACCCCGTGCTAGTGCCCAAGAAAGACACTGACGTCCTACGCATGTGCGTTGACTACGCACCCATCAACAAGAACTGCACAAAGGATCACTTCCCTCTTCCAAGGATCGACCAGATCATTGACTCCACTTTAGGATGCGTCCTCCTATCTTTCCTGGATGCATACTCAGGATACAACCAGATCAGGATGAAGGATGAATACAAAGAGCACACTTTGTTCATCACCCCTTATGTCATGTTCTGCTATAAGACAATGTCTTTCGGGTTGAAGAACGCAGGTGCCGAGGGGCTGTCCCCACAATTCCTACAGATCAGGGTACCTGGTGCGTGTCAAGATAGAAGGCCCGCAAGAAGCTTCAACTGGCCCATGACTAGCTCACTTGAAGAACCGACGGCTGCACCGACATAGGAGTCCTCAGCGTCATGGAAACCAAGACATCGCGTCCAAGACTAAAGCTAGATTAGGCAATTTCCTTTGTAAACCTAGATGGACTCCTTGCGACCCAGCCTAATAATAAAGGTTGGGAGAGGGGACGTCTAGGGCATGCAATCTCATAGAAACACCTCCGGTCTCAAGCGATCTCACCTTAACCTTCACTGTAATCATCTCCATCATAATAGAAAAGAGCAGGAAGTAGGGGTTTTACCTATCATGGACCCTGAACCTGGGTAAATCCCTGTCTCCTGTTAGCCGACGAGCATCGCCAACCTGCACATCTCTCTACGATCTAAACCCATGGTACATTACCATGGGATTTGCCGAAGTCGATCCTCGTCAATTGGCGCCGACCGTGGGGACGATGCAGGTTGGAATCACGATCTCGGCGGTTCCGTCATCATCAACCGACAACTCGACGACCAACTCAGCACTCGGCACCTCTATGGCTCGAACGGAATCTGATCTGTTCGAGTCCCTCGGCTTCATCGCGCACCTTCCGACCCTGCAATCAGTTTTAGACGATCTGCTAACAGGCGTGGACTTGGCCTTTGTTGGATACCAGATCTAAGTCAATCGATGGGGCACTCTCCGCCTCACAGATCACGCTCAGGCGCCCGCAACAGAAACTACACCGGCGGCAACAACCAAAGGTGAGGCACCCGCCCGCACGACGACTCCTCGAGCCATCCGTGCATCCCACCTCAGTCTGATCCATCGCACCGCTCGCGACTGCACGAGTGGGGCACTCGCATGGAAAGAGCACCGTATAAGCGCGACAAGGACAACGAGCAAGACACCATTCTAGGTGTTCATGGAAAACACCCACGCAACAACCTCGGACGATAGGGGCAAAGAAGATGACCCCGGCGACTACGGAGGAGCGGGTGTAAACGGCAGAGACATCGAACCCGACAATATCGAGCAACTAACGGTCACCCTTGGTGAACCAGGAACTATACCACGAAAAGTATTCAGGAGGCAAGGAAGAAGCAACCAGGGGAACGATCAAATTGAAAGCAGCAGGAGCCGCGCATCAGAAGCTGCAAGGCAAACAAAACCCACAGAAAAAATTGTCCTATCCTATGAGGCAATCTCTAGAGTAAAAACTTAGTAAAATGCGGCAACCTCCTACCATAGGACGCAATGCACGACAAACTCAGAGCATATGACAAGCTAGCAAGCGATGTCACAAAGAAAACAAGATGATTAAGGCTCGAGTTGGAGAAGCGAAGGCGAGTTGCGGATGAGTCAAAGGCCGACCGCAAAGCACTGCCAGAACCCTCGGACTACTCTTCTGATCGCGGTTCACCACATCAGCACAGGTCGAGATCCAACAACCTGTGCGGAACGGAAAAAAAGACAATCGCTCGCAACTTGGACGACACATTCAAACTCGAAGACGAGGATGAGGAAGCATATCAACTCACACCAGCAGAGGCGCTCATCGCCACAAAAGCATACCTCCACTGCGCCCAGACTGGAGAAGAAGACGAAGCACACCCTAACACTACGCACTCAAAGTGACAAACGACGCGATCGCCGCTTCACTACCCAAAAAATCAAGCATAAGGCGAGTGACCCGCGAGCAATAGCCGGATAGGGACCCAAGCTCACCCGACAACGATGATGTTAGGAACGATGATCGCCGCGACCAGCCCGACCGAAACAGAGATGGCGACATGGACGGCTGCGGCAACCGACGAAACAACGACCGACGACGCGACGCGCAGGAGAGACATCACACAGAACAAGATCAACCGAGGACGTCGCAAACACATGACTCATGAAGAATACACAGACGAGAAAGAGTCTGACAGAGACCTAGAAGCTTGTGGACCGCTTTGTTTCTGTTGGGAAATACGGAAAACATGGATGCCCAAGGTTTTCAAGATGAACTCAATAGCACACAAATACAACAGACTCGAAGAACCAGAAGGATGGCTAGACGAATACCTAATAGTCGTTAAGTTCCAACGAGGCACCAACATCACAGCCATGCAATATGTGCAACTTATGCTCGAAGGGTCAATGAGGCACTGGCTGAAGAACCTACAGCGAGGCTCCATAAGCTCCTGGAGACAGTTCCGCAACGCATTCATCAAGAATTTCAAGTCAACATACAAGCGACCAACATCACTCGAGGAACTGAGATCCTGCAAGGAAGGAAACCGAGAGTCTTTGAGAGCCTACATACAACGGTGGACCATACTCAAAAACTCAGCAGAAGACATATCAGACGAAAGTGCAATCGATGCATTCAGACTAGGACTACAGTGCATAGACTTCAAAGAACAGATCGGACAGCTCAAAGTCTGAACACTCGTGCAACTACTAGAGAACGCCAACAACTGGGCCGATGGATAGGCCTCCATACGCAATGAATCAAACACCCCAGCAACCCGCGGTGACCGCGACTACGACTATTACGGCGCAGACAGGAGTTTCGACCGAAGAAGAAAGCGACCTAGGCGTAATTTCTACGACAACGAGGGACCTGACATGGTCGCGACTCGTTTCCCAGGAGACAGAGATGGAAGACGCCGCAATGAAAACATACTGCAAAGGAGAGATAATCAAGACGACCCGCCGCACATTCAGAAGCATGAGTGGCGTCTGCGACAGCCGCGCGATGACACCTGAGAAATCCACTCGATAAAGAGCAACTGAACGGACCATGCACACTCCATGAGTTCAAAGACGAGCATGGGGAAATCAGGTCAGGGCACACCTTGAGAGATTGTAGACGCTTCACTGAACCATCAGAAGAAAAAAGCCGGACCACAGCACCAGCCCCACAACCACTGGCAAGTGTAGCTATTGGACCAATCACACACAATGCTCCGCCCACTCCCGCCATACCATCAAGGCGGGTAGCCTCCATACAACAAAGACGCGTGGCATCGTAAGAAGAGGAAGAATACCCAACAACACATGGACGCATCTGCATGATCCAGTAAGGATGGTCGTCAAATAGATAGCAAAATCAAGTCTCCAGACAAGTCTTCCATGAAGTCTCCTCCTACCCAGTAATATCAGAATACGTACAACACTTTATCCTGGGAGGATCACCCGCCATATATCCCGCGACCGAGACACGCCGCACTCGTGCTCGAAGAAAGAATCGGAAACTACGACATGTCGCGAGTGTTCATGGACGGACGCAGTGGCATCAACATCATATTCACCAAAACCCTAGAAGTAATGTTCATCCCAACCTCAACACTCAAAACTTCAGGCACAACATTCCATGGAATCATACCAGGCAAAGCAGTCTACCCCCTTGGCAAAATAAGCATAGAGGTGGTCTTCGGTAATGCAAGCAACTTCAAAAAGAATACACTGGATTTCAAAGTGGTCGACTGGAGATCACAATACCACGCCATCCTCGGTCGACCAGCCTTTGCACACTTCATGGTCGTCCCCCACTACACATACCTCAAGTTGAAAATGCCGGGGCCAAAAGGAGTCATCACCATCAATGGCTGTTTCGTCAGGTCCGATTGCTGTGACAGAGAATTTCACGAGATCTCGGAAGCTTTCAGAACTCACCGAAGCAGCGAAACAACAGACCAAGCAACAACGCTCAATTAGCACAAAGGGAGGGCTCAAAGAATCCTGTTGGGACCCGGAATATGCGTATGTAATTCCAGTCAAAACTCATTCACATGGAGAGCCGAGAGCCGTACCCACTTGTCTAAGCAGACAAGGCCAAGGACAGAACACTCTCGGAAAGCATCGTACGTGAGGGGCATCCCATCAAGGCCGGATGATCAACTGAGATGGGCCCTCATCGCCCGCTCACAAGTCTAAATGATTATGGGTGGTGAAATCCCATACTCATAGACAAGTCGCCTCAACCATGTTATTGATTTAATCATAACCCTTACATAAAAAAACTCCAGCCCGATCACTTAGTCGAGGTCTAGGGCGGGCTCGATCATACAAAAAAGTGTGCACGTGACAGAGTCACGAGCAATCGCATCGCGATGCCCCAAGCTGCGCACATCTAAGGGCCAGTTGGTGTATAAAAGACCGCCAGCCAGATCATAACTAAGGTCTTGAAAACCCATACTAAGACATGCACGTTATAATCATACACGCATCACACATGTCTAGTATGAACAGCAGGTATCATCACATAACTCTACAAAGTACTTCTTTATTGACTTACACATAGAGTATACAAAGATCACATGTCTGTGATCAACATTACATCATACAACGGAAGAAAATTAGGTCTGAGTACAGACAAATTTAACAAATGGCTTAGAGGAGCCTTGTAAACATACATGCCCTTCCATGAGGGACCAGACTGCTGTCTGGGACTATACTAGCTTAGTCAACGTCGAGCTTCAGGAAGGTGTCTCCATCGGGGTCTGGGTTTCCATATAAAACATAGAATAAGCAAACGTGAGTACAAAGTCGTACTCAGCAAGACTTACATTAGAACTATACTACTCATGCTCAAGTATCAAGGTAAAGGGAGGTGGGGTTTCATCATGCAGAAGTGCCAGCTTTGACTTGGCTAGTCCTGTAGTACGAGTACCAGACTTGAGGCAAGAAGCGTACACGAGTCCACTACCAAGTTTCCAACCAATACACCACTATGGTTACTTCCTCGACTTCCCCACGAGGAGCACACCATAGCACTCACGCTTATCTTGCGAGTTTTAGAAGTATCCATTCAAGTTGTCTAATAATCAAGCACAGCTTTCCAAGTAGTCCATGACCGCGGACGAGGCTATTCGAATAGTTTTGTTAACCCTGCAGGGGTGTACCGCTACACACACATGACCATCAGTTACCACCACGTCTCGGCACCATTCAAGGGGTGTCGGCGAGGATGTTCACCACAACACTTCGCCCACAGCTCCGTTCTAGTTCAAGGAGTCAACTGTCTGAGTTCCAAACCTAACTGGAGTTCTGGCCGAGCTTCCAGTCAGGACTCAAACCATGTAGGCACGACTGACAAGCCCACCTTCACGGATGGTTCTCCGCTTGACAAGCCATGTTCTACAAGCCCTACCATGAATTCCACATTTCATTTCCTTTATATTTCTATGCATATGCCGAATGGAAATCCCGAACTAGGTGTGACTCCTTGACTTGTATCGGGGTGAGTTACTAGGTCGAGAGGGGACGGTGAGCCCAATGTGTGGTTGTACTCTTTGTCTCGGATTACCATAAAAGAACTCAGGCTTAAGGCGGTGTTCAACGAGACAACCCACTGTGTACTCCTACACATCCTCTCATCGTTCACCTTGTATTAGGGTAGATTCACCAACATAGTTTCACTTTCATCGACACCATGTTCACTATCATCCCGACCCACATCAAAAGCATCATCATTGTAAACTCTAAGCATGCAATAAGCAGTAACAGTTGCAGGGGCCACATGATAACAATAAAATCCTATGTCAGCTAGGATTGTGGTTTGCTTACTACTGTGACAAGATGATAGGTCATGCATCGGATATGGGTTCAACTATGCGGTAGAATCGATACAAGGTGATCTCCTAAACATGCATAAGAGAGACTGAGATGGAATTGGGATTTTATAGACATGATCAATGGGGTTTTCTTGCCTTGCTGACGATACACGGGGTTTAATGGTGGTCTTCTTCTTCTTCGGGGGTGATCACCGTCTCAGAAGCACCGTTACCAGCACAATCATCAACAAAGGGGGCAACATCGAAAGTAGAATGCACAAGCACATGTTAAGGTTGTGACATGAAGTATATAGCACTGATGTGTTGAAGATTCAAGTTAATTGAAGTGTATTTCAATTGAATTGCAAATTCAAACTTCAAATTCAAATTCAAATTATGCCATATGCATGTTTGCTACTGTTCACCCATTTTAAAATAGTCAAACATGAACACAAATTGCATATTCATAATCCTTGCATTTTTCTGATAATTTTTCATATATTATTTATTAAACTTGGAGTTAGGATTAAAAAGATATTGAATTTCAATGTTTACTTTATTTTCTGGATTTTCTTTAATGCTTTTATTCCATTTATTGCATCATGCTGATGCAATGCTGGCGTCACCAGGGGGCTGACATGATGGGACCTATGGTCAGTGACCCAGAGGCTTAATCCCTTTTAAATAATTAACAGTGGGTTAATTAGGGGGGGCTGGCCCACCTGTCAGTGTGTTAGGGGGGTTGTTCAGGGGGGATTAACCCCTAACTAAACCACCCACCGGCAGTTAACCGGCGGCGGCCACCGTGCACGGCAGCGACACGACAGGGTGGCCTTCCGGCCATGGTTCGGTACGGGGAAACCACGGGGAGGTTCCCCTTGCTTCCCCGCATCACCTCCTGCCCACGGGGAGGCATGGGGTGCGCCGGAGCCTCGCCGGCAACGAGGCACGCGGCGGCTGGAGAACTGTGTAGGTGGGCACGGCGATTCCGTGCACGGGAAGAACGTTGGGAGGGGGCAAACGGAGCGCGATGCTCACCAGAGCTCGATGGCGAGCACGGAGAGGCCGGAGGGGGCTCGGCGGCGTCCAATTCCTCGCCGGGATCTTGCAGCGGCCGGCGGCGATGCGTCGTCGTGGTGGTCGTCTCCGGTGTGCCTTGGGCCAAATTGGGGGCTCAGCTCGATGAAATCATCCACTGCGGTGCCACTGGACAAGGAGGTTCAGCGTTTGGGGGCTGTTGGCCGCGTGCTTGCTCGACGGTGGCCGGCAGGATGCTCTCGGAGGGGCTCTGGATCGAAGAAGAGAGAAGGGAAGGGCGTCCAAGATGATAGGGGAAAGGTGCGAGCGTGCGTGGCGTGTTTCTTGGCGAGGAGAGGGGCCCTAGGTGGCCAGGAATACGCGAGACGTCGCGGTGGCGTCGTCGCCGCGCACTGCCCTCGAGCAAGCTTCTTGGGAGCGCAGGGAAGAAGACGACAAGGGGGTGTCGTGGGCTGGGCCGAGGTAGGTTAGTTGGGCCTGTGACCTGTGGGTTGGGCTGTGGGTTTTCTCTTTTTCTTTTCTCCTTCTTTTTTTTCTGCTATTTTGTTTTGTTCTAAAATAAATAGTAGAGCATTTTATAAAAATGCCCAAATATTTTTATAAACCCTAGGTGACAAGAAGCAAGCCACCCCTAGGTTTTGAGCATTTTTTTAAATTCAAACAATTTGAATTTCAATTAAAATTGGGGTATTATTTAATTTCCAAGGCACTGTTTGAATTTTAGAAAATTCCAAGTGCATGGGAATGAACCGAAACCACTTTTGAAATGATCACCATCATTTATAGGAATTTTGCAAATGTTCAAAATATTTTTGGAAAAATATTTTTATCTGGCCATTTATTTAAATTCTCAGGGCTTTTCTTTTCCCCATTTTTGAATTTTCTTTTGAATTTTTCACATGATGCAAAGGGCACTCAAATCCTAGCACTTACCCTAGTTGGGGTTGTGACAACTCGCTCCCACTCAAAAGAATCTCGTCCCGAGATTCAGAAGTCGTCGGGAGGAAGGTGGGGTACTCGGCACGGAGGCGGTCTTCTCTTTCCCAGGTTGCTTCTTTCTCGGAGTGATGTGACCATTGCACTTTCAGAAACCTGATCTTCTGACGACGAGTGACACGCTCTGCTGAATCAAGAATACGAACAGGGTACTCTCGATAAGAAAGGTCATCTTGGAGATCAAGCGTTTCATGGTCGACTTCGCGGATGGGGTCCTTGAAGCAATGCCTGAGTTGTGACACGTGGAATACATCATGTACTCGGGAAAGATGCGGGGGTAGTTCAAGTTGGTAGGCAACTTCTCCACGTTTAGCAAGAATGAGGAAAGCCCACCTCGACGGATGGTTCTCCGCTTAACAAGCCATGTCCTACAAGCCCTACCATGAATGCCACATATCATTTCCTTTATCTTTCTATGCATATGCCGAATGGAAATCCCGAACTAGGTGTGACTCCTGGACTTGGATCGGGGTGAGTTACTAGCTCGAGAGGGGTTAGTGAGTCCAATGTGTGGTTGTCCTCTTTGTCTCGGATTACCATACAAGAAATCAGGCTCAAGGCGGTCTTCAACGAGACAACCCACTGTGTACTCCTACACAGCCTCTCATCGTTCACCTTGTATTAGGGTAGATTCGCCAACACAGTTTCACTTTCATCAACACCATGTTCACTATCATCCCGACCCACGTCAAAATCATCCTCATTGTAAACTCTAAGCATGCAATAAGCAGTAATAGTTGCAGGGGCCACACGATAACAATCAACTCCTATGTTAGCTAGGATTGTGGTTTGGTTACTACTGTGACAAGATGATAGGTCATGCATCGGATATGGGTTCAACTATGCGGTAGAATCGATACAAGGTGATCTCCTAAACATGCATAAGCGAGACTGAGAGGGAATTAGGATTTTATACACAAGATCAATGGGGTTTTCTTGCCTTGCAGACGATACACGGGGTTTAACGGTGGTCTTCTTCTTCTTTGGGGGTGATCACCGTCTCGGAAGCACTGTTACCGGCACAATCATCAACAAAGGGGGCAACATCGAAAGTTGAATGCACAAGAACATGTTAAGGTTGTGACATGAATTATATAGCACTGATGTGTTGAAGATTCAAGTTAATTCATGTGTATTGCAATTGAATTGCAAATTCAAACTTCAAATTCAAATTATTCCATATGCATGTTTGCTACTGTTGACCCATTTTAAAATGGTCAAACATGAAAACAAATTTCATATTCATAATCCTTGCATTTTTCTGATTATTTTTCATATATTATTTATTAAATTTGGAGTTAGGATTAAAAAGTTATTGAATTTCAAAGTTTACTCTATTTTCTGGAATTTTCTGGATTTTCTTTAATGTTTTTATTCCATTTATTGCATCATGCTGATGCAATGCTGGCGTCACCAGGGGGCTGACATGTGGGGCCCTATGGTCAGTGACCTAGAGGCTTAATCCCTTTTAAATAATTAACAGTGGGTTAATTAGGGGGGCTGGCCCACCTGTCAGTGTGTTAGGGAGGGGTTAAGTGGGGATTAACCCCTAACTAAACCGCCCACCGGAGGTTAACCGGCGGCGGCCACCGTGCACGGCGGCGACACGCCGGGGTGGCCTTCCGGCCACGGTTCGGTACGGGGAAACCACGGGGAGCTGCCCCTTGCTCGCCCGCATCACCTCCTGCCCACGAGGAGGCATGGGGTGCGCCGGAGCCTCGCCGGCGACGAGGCACTCGGCGGCCGGAGCACTGTGTAGGCGGGCACGGTGATTCCGTGCACGGGAAGAACGTTGGGAGGGGGCAAATGGTGCGCGATGCTCACCAGAGTTCGATGGCGAGCACGGAGAGGCCGGAGGGGGCTCGGCGGCATCCAATTCCTCGCCTGGGTCTTGCTGCGGCCGGCGGCGATGCGTCGTCGTGGTCTTCGTCTCCGGCGTGCCTTGGGCCGCATTGGGGGCTCAGCTCGATGAAATCGTCCACTGCGGTTCCACTGGACAAGGTGGTTCAGTTTTTGGGGGCTGTTGGCCGCGTACTTGAACGACGGTGGCTGGTGGGATGCTCTCGGAGGGGCTCTGGATCGAAGAAGAGAGAAGGGAAGGGCGTCCAAGATGATAGGGGAAAGGTGCGAGCATGCGTGGCGTGTTTCTTGGCGAGGAGAGGGGCCCTAGGTGGCCAGGAATACGCGTGACGTCGCGGTGGCGTCGTCGCCTCGCTCTGCCCTCCAGCGAGCTGCTTGGCAGCGCGGGGAAGAAGACGACAAGGGGGTGTCGTGGGCTGGGCCGGGGTAGGTTAGTTGGGCCTGTGGCCTGTGGGGTGGGCTGGGGGTTTTCTCTTTTTCTTTTCTCCTTCTTTTCTTTTTTTCTGCTAGTTTGTTTTGCTCTAAAAGAAATAGTAGAGCATTTTATAAAAATGCCCAAATATTTTTATAAACCCTAGGTGACCAGAAGCAAGCCACCCCTAGGTTTTGAGAATTTTTGAAATTCAAACAATTTGAATTTCAATTCAAATTGGGGTATTATTTAATTTCCAAGGCATTGTTTGAATTTTAGAAAATTCCAAGTGCATGGGAATGAACCCAAACCACTTTTAAAATGATCACCATCATTTATAGGAATTTTCCAAATGTTCAAATGATTTTTGGAAAAAGATTTTTATCTGGCCATTTATTTAAATTCTCAGGGCTTTTCTTTTCCCCATTTTTGAATTTTCTTTTGAATTTTTCGCATGATGCAAAGGGCACTCAAATCCTAGCACTTACCCTAGTTGGGGTTCTGAAAAATCCCCAAACTCCACTAGAACAAGGAAAACAAAGTAGAAGTCAGCGCTTCACGCTCCATCTACCAACTATCATAGCAGCAAATTTTCATTCCTAGGGCTACCAAGCCATTAATCCAAATAACAACTGTTTTTCAGTTATCTTGTGTAAGAACATTAGGGAAACAACGGAGCAAGGAAGTTTTCCCCAAACATCTTACCTGACTCAAAATTGGCACTCGGAGGCTTGCGCGTGACAGCCACCCTTCGAGGCGTTATTCTCTTACGTGACTCAAAATTGGCACTCGGGGGCTTGCGCGTGATAGCCATCCTCAGAGGCGTTATTCGCTTACGCGACTCAAAATTGACACTCAGGGGCTTGCGCGCGACAGCCACCCTCCGAGGTGTTATTCGCTTACGCGACTCAAAATTGGCACTCGGGGGCTTGCGCACGACAGCCATACTCCAAGGCATTATTTGCTTACTCGACTCAAAATTGGCACTCGGAGGCTTGCACGCGACAGCCACCCTCTGAGGTGTTATTCGCTTACGCGACTCAAAGTGGGCACTCATAAATACGACAAAACAAAGCCACCCTCGAAGCATTATCATATTCATTCTATGACCAAAGGACAAGTCCCGTAATTACAAGTCACCAACAAAAAGGAACAACATCTACAATTTACAAGAAGTCATATTCACCAGGATCTGCTTTAACTTTACAAAGCTCACCAAGTATGCGGTCATTCTCCTCGCAAACCTTCTTCAGAACCAAGTGTGAGGGTGCATCCGCCACCTCATAGTGCTTCTCCATCGGCTCATCACGACAACCAGGAGGACCATGAGCCGCGAGCATAAGATCTATCCCAGGCCAGTGACTGTGCACCAAGGCAAATGCAGAGCAAGCTCCCGCATGAATTTGATGATTACCAAGACGAAGAATCTCTAAAGGACGAGAAAACACGTGGCAAAGTTTCTCCAAGGTCGACGAAACATTTTCTAAGGGATAAAACTCGGAGAAGGTACTACCAAGCACTCTACAGCAGTACTCAAGGGCATTCGGAACACTATTGACTCGCAGACGAAAACAACAAACGCTTGTGCGCGAGCCCTATCCATCCACAAAGGATTTTTAGCCTGCATAGCTGGGTCATCCAGTCGCGACAACTCTGACTGCACCGCCTCCTCCTCCTCCTCACGGGATCGGTCAGACAAAATTTCAAAGCAAAAAAAGCGAATAGCGAAAAAAATTCAGCCAGAACAAGGGAAAAGAAGAAGCACACGAGCAGTCGCACATCGACACTCACCCTTCAGAAGACTGGATAGTTTTGGTATCCAAGCCAACAAACCATCCAGCGCGGCCTCAACACGCTCACGTTCCGACCAATCTCGCGCTCCACGTCCCTAAGTTGCAGGCAGAGGGACTCGTAAGCACCCTCGCGAGCGTTCTCCTTCAACGAATTCCAAGCCCGAGAAACGCCCGGGACATCCTACCGCAAGAAGAAAAGCAAAAGAAGTAAAAGATAGAATCAAAGCACCAGGGGCAGAGAAACATTGCAACCATCATTCAACATTCCCGCGGGAAGAGATATATTACAAAACATAGAGTCACTCAAAAGAATAGCATCCAGGAAATAAGACCTCCCCATCTACTTGGCACCCTCATACTTGCGGATATCAACTTCTACAACTAATTGCAAGCGGTGGGACAACTCGGTAACTCGCATGCTCTGCTCTTCCGTGTAATCAGGCACGACATCCAGCATGTCATGCTCAATTGGCACACCGGGCCCTCAGAGAACAACAGAGGACGTGGCAAGCCCACTCACCACGGTTTCCCGGATGAAACTCTCAAGCAGTCCACCACCGTGCCCAATGCAGCCGCCAATAGAGCCAGGCCTGCAGGCAAGTCCTCTTTTGGAAACACGTTCTCGTGACACAGTTTGAGGACAGTAGCAGCTCGATCAGCCGCGGCCTTGGAAAAGTTTGCAACACTCGACACGACATCAACAACGCCATGAAGGGTTCACGACTCCTCATAGGGATTCGCGGCAACTTCAACACCCATGAACCCTACATACTAGAGAACGACGATAAGGAATCGAGCCAAAATTTACTTTTCAAGAGAAAAGACAGCTGCAAGTTACTTACCCGTCAAAACACCTTCCAGGGCGCGCAGGCGACCACCGTCAACCACTTCGGCCTGTCGGAGCTGCTCCTACACCTGTTGGAGCCTCTCAACCTCACCAAGATGCACCTGGAGCTCTTTCTCTTTCGACTCCAAAGTTCCCCAAAGCAAGGCGAGCTCCTTTTCCACTTCAGCAGCCAGCTTTATGGCCTCATTCTTCTGGCCTACACCAAAAGCATCATCAACCACGCAACTATCAAGAATGAACGACAAGGGAATAGAAGGTGATGAAGGAACTCACGCCTCATGATAGTAAGTTTCCCCTGGACAGCATAATGAGCGCCCCTAGATCAATCGGAATCAGTCAACACACGCTCGCACATCCAGAATAGAGGCTACAGCAGCACAAAAGTCAAAAACAACATTATAAGAAGGGAAACAGTCAAAGACTGCGACCAACCACAAGTGGTTGCACGCAGCCTCGGGGGCTACTCCCATCGGGAGCGCTGCTGCGCACCCAATGAAAATCTACAAAGCAAGCTCCGAAGAGGAAAGTTCATCACCTGTTGATCCATCCGATTAAAAACACCGCAGTATCCTCCATGGTTATGTCCTTGTTCTCCAAGGTATACCCTTCATCAACAACATGCTTCACCTCCGGAGAAGAATTGCCCTCTGTAGATGCTCCCGAACCATCCGAAGGAGCGGCTAGACTAGTCACACCCGCGCCAAAGACCGCGGGAGTGGATGCAGGACCGACTGCTCAGCAGCAGCGCCATAATAGATCGCTTGAAGATCAGCAGCACAAGCACTCGCCGACGAGGTAGTTGGGACAGGCTGAGTCCTATTAAACGCCAGTTTCAGCACGCAGACTAAAACACAAACAAAGAAAAAACCTCCAAAGGGACAAAGCACAAACCCAGCAGGTGCATCACACGGACGAACGATCATCCCAAATTTTCGCTTCCTCTGAGCAACCAGAGGTCGACGAGGTGCAACATCTGGTGCTACCGACAAGGGCACTCCACCACCAACCCCGGCTGGCTTCCCAGCAGGAGTCGAAGAGCGGCACCGCTTGAACCGCAACGGTACCATGTCATCATCATAATCATCAAGAGGAGGTCATCCTCCAACATCAGCACCAGAAGGCTGACCAGCGCCGTCACCCTTCGTAGGCACAGGGTCCACCAACATCACATCAGGCTCCTCCCGCATTTCATCATCCTTAGACTGCGGTGGGTTGCTAAGAAGAGGAATATGGCCCGGCGGAAAAGTGTAAAATCAGAAAGGAATAAACTTTGGACAAGTACTATGACCAAGGCAAGAAGAAAATACCTCAGGCAACGGCACGTTTGCAGCATACGGAAGGACAAAGCTTACAAGTATCGTACTCATGCACTTGGTAATTTGATAGATCCAAAACAGGAGATCACTATCCGAAATATCTACAAGAGAGCACCTAGTCGGGTCCTCGAGTCCCGAGTACTGCCGCATAGGATGCACTCGATGCTGCAAAGGTTGGACCCGTCTCCTCATAAAGACAACAATGAGCTGCCCTCCGGAAAACATCCCCTTCAAATCCACGACAGCTCGCACCAAGGGATCCACTACCACCAACTCAGTGGCGGACAAAACATGGCCCCGAGATGGCTACTTAGTCACTCGAGCAACCAAATCAAACGGTGCAAGACCATACTGTTGGTCGACAATAGTTTGGTCCGTCATATAGAACCAGCCTTTCTGCCACGTATGGATGGAATCAATCTTCTCGAGATCAAAATAGGCATTCTTATCCTTAATGGAAATGCCGACACCACCAATGGCATATTCAGAATTGGTCCTCTTCACATTAAAGAGGCGTTTCCAGAGCACCCAATGGGGATATATCCCAAAGAAGCACTCACATAGCGTGATGAAGCACGCTATGTGCAGTATCCCATTGGGCGTCAGATCATGCACCTGCAGCTTGTAGGCAAAGAGCAGCCCATGGACAAACATATGAACAGGAATGTAAAATCCACATAGGAAAAATCTCTGAAAGCATACCCGTTCATCACCATGGGGCGTGCACACCTCCTCCTCCCCAGGGGTCCGAGAAGCACCCTCAGCGACGTGCCCATCCGCCGGTCATCCTCGCCTTTGATGGCTCCTGTGACGTGCCCTTGGTCACCCTTGTGCCCTCCGCACTCTTGGACATGGTCTCTGCAACAACCACGTGGAACAGAGGAACGTGGAGGCAAGAAGCTGAGTAAGAAGAAGAAGAAGAAGAAGAAGCGGAAGGCAAGAGCAGGGTAAACCTAAAATTACCCCGGGCCTAACTTATATAACCAGCGGAGACGGGCCATCCATCCACCGTTGATCTCGGAGCCGACCCGACGTGGCACGATCCCACGATGACCATGCGACGTGGAAATTTCAACCGACGCAGTAACTACGCCGCCCATTTTGCACGAAAAACAAGGAGACATCATCAAGAATCGCTAAATTACCGTGGCACGACGCATCACATCACATGGGACCACAACACGCAGCTATCAAAGCCTCCCGTGGTGTCCCATCCTAGCAGGAAGTGTTGAGCGCATGCTAGCACGAAGGATTTTTTACCATGGACCACCCTTTGTTGGCGGACCAAGTGACCAGGGTCTTTTGACACAATTTCCCTTCTTTGAATTTTTGATTACATCAAAATTTTACTCCCATCGAGATAACCCTGCCACCGCTAAACAGAGAACATGAAGTGAAAACTAAACTCTGAGGGTGCGAGTGGTCACTCCCCTCCTACAGGAACAATACATCTACAGGTCTTGAGTGCTCACTCGTCCAGGCCACAAGGTTCTCGAGTGACTACTCCCACTAACATACGAAGGAAAAGAAAACAGACTCTCCACCTGAGCACTCGGGTGCTCTGTGGGTGTTAATACAAAGAGCCCACTCAACGAATTTCTGAGTGGGTGCATTCTACATTTATTCCTCGCCTGAGCACAAAAACGCTCCACGAGTGAACACGCCATTAGTCCACTCGATCGTTTTCCGAGTGGGTGCATTCTCTTTTGGAACACGCACATACAAAAAATTACCTTGGCGGCGATACACTACACCCCAGATGCCACGCAAACTTGTGCATAGGTAATACCCCACTGCACAAACAGTCGGGCCGAGACTTGCCACAACGCGACTTCACTCCCGACGGTTCCATGCGCGGTGCATGATGAAAAGTTAACCACTAACGGACGCGTTAGGGTTGTATTCATCACTTAAAATGGCGGCATTGATCCTGTAAGCTCTGTAGTGGCCTGGACCTTTCTCGACACCAGTCATATCCAAGCTCGCGTCGAGGGATGTGTGCTTGATTGGGCTATTGAGGTATTTTCCGCTAGCGCAATTCACCAAGGCTCGACCAGTCGAGTACCTTCGGCCCTCTCAGCTTATCATCCCTTGGAAAGATATCTCTCATAAACATCAATTGATGACTCACGACAATGCGACACGCACTACTACGGCTGACTACAGGTTTCAGTCCTTTCGTGACTCTTCGAGTCCCCCAGGCACTCGGGGGCTACTGGCGAGGGGGTGTCCCCACAATTCCTATAGATGAGGGTACCTGGTGCGTGTCAAGACAGAAGGCACACTAGAAGGTTCGACTGGCCCATGACTAGCCCACTCGAAGCACCGACGGTTACACCGACATAGGAGTCCTCGGCGTCATGGAAACCAAGACTTTGCGTCCAAAACTAAAGCTAGATTAGGAAACTACCTCTGTAAACCTAGATGGACTCCTTGCGACCCAGCCTCATATACAAAGGCTGGCAGAGGGGACGTCTAGGGCAACACCTCCGGTTTCGAGCGATCTCACCTTGACCTCCACTGTAATAACCTCCATCATAATACAAAAGAGAAGGAAGTAGGGGTTTTACCGATCAAGGGCCCTGAACCTTGGTAAATACATGTCTCCTGTTAGCTGACGAGCATCACCAACCTGCACCTCTCTCTACGATCTAAACCCAGGGTACCTTACCATGGGATTTTTCGAGGCCGATCCTTGTCAGCCGGAGCAACATACCAGCGGATGATGCAAGCATGTTTGAAAGAGCAAATTGGTAGAAATGTCCAAGTTTATGTAGAAGACATCATCGTAAAAACTTACAAATCATACTCACTACTCGACGACCTCCGAGAAACCTTTGGGGCACTCAACCGATACATGATCAAGCTAAACCGAAAAAGTGTGTGTTCGGTGTCCCAGCAGGAAAGCTACTGGGGTACATGGTGTCAGCTTGAGGAGTCGAAGCCAATCCAGAAAAAGTTCAAGCACTCGCCAGGATGCAAGAACCTGTCAACATAAAAGGGGTACAACAGCTCACTAGATGACTCGCAGCCTTGAGCCATTTCATCAGCATGCTAGGAGAAAGGACCTTGTGATGAGGATTGACCTCGGAAAATCCCATGGTTAGGAACCCTAGGTTAGATCGTAGAGAGGAGGTGCAGGTTGGAGATACTCGTCGGCTAACATGAGACAGGGATTTACCGAGGTTCAGGGCCCTTAATCGGTGAAACCCCTACTTCCTGCTCTTTTGTATTATGACGAAGGGGGTTACAGTGGCGGTCGAGGCGAGTTCTCTCGGGACCGGGGGTGTTGCTATGAGATTGGATGCCCTAGATGTCCCCTCTCCCAGCCTTTATATACTAGGCTGGGTCACATGGAGTCCATCTAGGTCTACAGAGACAGTTTCCTAATCTAGTTTTAGTCTTGGACGCCAAGTCACAAATTCCATAGTTCTCGAGGACTCCTACGTCGGTGCCGCGAGTGGGCCAGTCATGGGCCTGTCGAGGCTTTCAACGGGCCTTCTGTCTTGATGCATACCAGGTACCCTCATTCGTAGGAGTTGTGGGGACACCCCCTCGACAGTAGCCCCCGAGTGCCTGGAGGACTCGAAGAGTCGCGTAGGGACTCGAGTCCATAATCGCCGGTCTCCACGCATGTTGCGCTATTGCGAGTCGTCGGCTGTTAGTCACACAAGATAGGTTATTCGAGGGATGCTAAGCTGAAAGGGCCCAAGGTACTCAACTGATCGAGCCTTGGTGAATTGCGCTAACAGCAAATACCTTAGTAGCCCAATCAAGCCCGTGTCCCTTGACACGAACTTGGATACAACTGGTATCTATCAAGGTCCATGCTGCTGCAGGTCTTACAGGATCAATGCCGCCGATCTCAGCACATACAGCCTTAACACGTCTGTTATCGGCTCATTTCCTTTCATGCATCGCGCATGGATAAAATTGGGAGTGAAGTCGCGCTGTGGCAAGTCCTGGCTCAGCCGACTGCGCAGCGGGGTCTTACCTACGCACGACCCAGGCATTTTTTTTATAGAAGCGTGGAGCCTAATTAGAAATGCACTCACTTGGAGAAACAAATCAAGTGGAATCATAGCAGTCACTCGCGGAGCGTTCGCGAGCTCAGGCGAGGAGTTGATAAGAGATGCACCCACTCGGATAGTCGTCGAGTGGGCTAATAGCACAAGCACCCGTGGTGCACTCGAGTGCTCGGGCAGATTGTCCTCCTGGATATTAATCGGGTCCTGCTGGTTGGTGCGAATAGCCACTCAAGCTCTTCATCATATTTTGCGTGAGGGAGCACCCGAACTCTATAGATGTATTTATTATTGTTGGAGATAAGTGACCACTCGCGTCCTCGAGGCTTGGTGTAAGGCCCGATATGTGGTATTGTTCCAGATCTAGATGTTTCCATCCAGATCCGGGGACAAAGCACATATCGGTCCCACCGCGACATATGACAATGCCATATGCCCCGGATTTTTCAACATGATATCACAACATTACAGCTACAAGGATACAACATCTCATACAATCTTCATACAACTGCCTTAGATACATTACATCAGCGGAAGATACATGTCTGAGTATAGACTACATTCAAAAGTCTTGTAACTAACTTCTCACGGGTAAGATGGGGGTAGTGGTGAGGTTGCAGACGCACTAGAAATATACGAGTGACTAACGGTCTATTTTAGAGTAAGATGAGAACCAAGCATTCGATGAGGAATCGCCTCCAACAAGTCTTTCTATCAACTACTTACGCAATCATAACACCTATCCTATCCTTTTCCTCCCCTTCACATCCCGACGAAGAAGAAGCAGTCAAGGAACACACACGTTAATCAAGTTATATTAAGATTACCTCCGTTGTTGTTGTCTATGGACAAGGAGTAGGTCTCAAGTCGTCCATAACCATGGACACGACTTCTCGAAAATATTTAACCCTACAGGGGTGTACCAACTGCCCATTACAAGGCTCCGCATGCACGCCCATCTCTCTCAGTTTCTACCCATCACAGGCAGACATTTTATGATTTAGTTCTGAGAGATCCGAAACGAAAGGTCCCTCTAGCTAACAGCGAACAAATCCTGGTGGCCCCCGGGGAGTCGACACCCAATCTAGGTGCTAGCCATGCTCTCGGATCGGACTCTTCCGTCAGGCTAAGGTCGGGGTAACTGATCCCCTCACATGTGAGCAGACCCCTAGCTCACCAGTGTGGACGAACAGAGAAATCATGTCTCAGCTGGCCCAAGTTGTTTTAAAGGATATCTGCTAGCAGCGACCCGACAGACATATATGCATGCTTTCAAATGGTAAATCAGCTTGGGCCACCTCTAGAAATGTTTGAAGCTAGGTAGGTAAGAAAAGGGGACCCCAAAAAACCCAACACGCGGTTAGGTACGCTCAGTCTTAAAACCAATACCCGGAACTCGGGTCCTAGGTGACTCGAATGGAACAAAGCGTTGGGGCGGGATAGCCTAGACCTTCCATCCTTCGTCGAATATAGTCATCCACAAACATATAATAATTTGATAGCCCAATCCAAGGAGTAATAGGATAACAGTTGATAACATCTTAGCATGCATACTAAGCAGTGGCTGAGCTGCGAGCAATAGTAACATAGCCGAACAAGGTTTGCTGGGAGGTGGAGGACATGGTTGTTTGGGTTTATTTGAGAGGCATGAATATAAAGGGGTAGGATCAAGCAATCATTCTATCCTACACCTAGGCGTGAGTGATCTGAAAGTTATAAGAATGATATGTTCTCCCCCTTGCCTGATGAGAAGACGAAACTGAAGGTGTAGTCGATCGCAAGCTCGCAACGTCTCTGAGAGGTACCCGCGGAAACACACAAGAAGGAAACACTGGAAAAGGAAATCGACGAGCAAGCATCTATTACTACGAAGAAATCACGAGCAAGCATCAACAAGAAGGCAACACGAGACAACGCAATACAATCGCATCTATCTTCAAGAGCGTTTAGTAACAAGTTAAGTGGAGTACTCGTCACACACAAAGATACCGCATATTTAGAATGGTTCAAGTTGTTTAGCTACACAACATGAGCAAAGGTTGTTAACACGACATCTCACTCAATCATGGCATAGCACACAAACATGACAAGAGGTGAAGCATAAAGGAAACTATCTATGCTAGTCAATTTACACTACTGGAAAAAAGGTCTTTAATGGCCCACTAGATTTTGACATTAATGGCGCACTTTAAGTGATAGTAATGGCACACATCAGGTGCGCCATTACTATCCTGTATACTAATGGCGCACCAGAAGTGCGCCATTACTAAGGCCATTCATGTGCCACTAATGTTACTGGTCCCACCACGTGTGTGTCTTGTGCTCTGGGTTACTAATGGCGCACTTTCAGGAAGTGTCACATTGTTGTGTTTCTCCACATGCGCCACTAAGGCACACTATGTGCGCCATTACTATGAATATTAGGTTTTTTTTCTTTTGCTTTTCTGTATTTGCACAGGTTACAAACAGATATAAACAACAGATTTATAAACAACACAGATATAAACAACAAATTTATTGAATATAATAGAAGATTAGTCTTCGATTACAAATCATCATATTTGTCTCCGAATTCAAAATACCGAACAAAGTTAGAACATTACAAGTCTCGAGTAGCGAGTTTGATCACATTACAAGTCGATATATCTAAACTACCATGACATTGAAGAAGAGGGTGGCGGTCACGATGAGCATCATGGTGACCAAAGTGATCTTAATCCGGTTCCTCCTCCGCTCCCTCTTCTCCCCCGCTAGATAGCGCGCATATCTAGCTTCCACCTCCGCCCTTGTGGGGTACCCTTTGTAACTGTTACCGCTAAAACGGTGAACCTGTCTCCGACAATCCTCCCAGTCGTCGTATAATCCGGGAATCCTACCAAATGTACATGACATACGACGGCATCTACTTTATGCACTGGACAAACAAAACATTAAGAGCAACTTACAGATAATATTTAATTAGTACATACGTATACAACAAAATTAAGGACCAAAGAAAGAAGAAAAGCAACACACATTAATAGCACACGGTTCATGGTCCTAGTAATAAATAGCATCGATTACATATAAGTTGAATGATGACTGTTTAAACTGAGGAGACATATGTACATAAAAGTTCATAAAAGTTTATACAACACACACGAGCTCTCGTCGATAGTCCAGATCTACATAGCTAGGCGCACGAGCATCAAGACTTTTGACTTCTCTCACGGGCCGGAGCGTGGGTGAAGCCGCCGTCTTTCGTGATGGTCATGAATGAGCGATCGCCGTCAGCCTGCAATCTTAGCATTGTATCTATTTCACGGTTGGACATATGATTGTTGCGGTAGAACTCCCACGTGTTATGAAGGACATCTTCAGAGATGATTCCTGCCAACTCCGACTGGATGCGAAAGAATTCTTGTTTGAGCTCGGCGTCTTGGATTTCCGACAAGCGTTCGGCCCAGTGCTTGAGATGAGCTGGCAGCGTAAGCTTCTTCTGGTCTCGTACGAACGCCCGCATGGGATGGATAGCGTAGTAGGCCTCCTTCTGACCGCCAGGCGGCTGCTTGATGCAGGAGAACTTTGTTACGTGAGTGAACACATGCGCGCCATACCTAAAAAATTCCTTCTTGAAGGTGCCTCCAGATTTGGAGTAGCGCGAGAGGGCCTCATCGAGAACTTTCTTGATATTTGTTAGTCTTTGTTCGACTCACGGTCCGGGTCCAAATACGTGGCCATGGACCATTTCCGGCTTAGAGCGATGAGTGTGCAATTTGTTTCATCACTGCACACAACTAGGATGTTAGGAGGAAAAGAATTACCAAAATCTAAGCAACCTAATGTACGTTACGGGGACGTGAGGGGATGACTTACTCGGGAAAGTAAGGCAGGAGGAAGTTGTCCTTATCCTTGTTCGCCAGAATGACGCCTTCGAGGTAATCACTAGCGAGTCACCGGTCCCCGGAGCTGCACAAGAGCTTTGCACGGATGTAGAAGGGGTCGACTATAACGACGTCTGGGGTCTTGTCTCTAATGATCAGCATCTCCATACTGAGCGCAAATAGCCGAACGAATGTGTAGTGCAGCGGAAAAAGGTGAAACATAGAGAAGATGTCATCAAACCGCAAGAAGATCACACATCCAATGTCGCAAGCAACAAAGCTCTTTCCCTCTGGCACCTTGGCGGTGAAAACCGGGTATGCCACATCATTCTCTCTGAGACGCCGCGTCTCTGTATTCAGAACAATGTCTTGCAGCCTCTTCATAGCACCGGTTGCACCATCGAGCATTGCAGCAGATAGCATCGGCCTACCCGCCACATGCACCCTCGACATGATTCCGTCGGGTCTTGGTGGCCCGTCTTGATCATGGATCGTCGGTTCCGGCTGGCTCGCAGTAGTGGGACCCTTCTTCCTTCTTGTCCGTCCCTTGTTCTTCGGCTTCTCATGTAATGGGACCTTTACCTGCTCGGAGACCGCCTTCCTGAGTGTGTTGGGGCTGATAAAATTTCGCGCCTCGGCCGTCTCAGCCTCGGTGAAGGCGGTAGCTGGAGGCGCCTCCTGAGAACTGAACAGTCGATGCTTATTGTTGGAATTCATCTCGCCGCTAGGAGATGGGTGGGAGGAGTCTTTTGCATGAAGGTTGGGTTCTTGAGAAGCAGGCGGGAAAAGGTCGTCCATGTCGCACCCACCGTGTTCCTCGTAGAAGTCATCGACACGGGCAAGTAGTGTGTTGGTGTTGGCGTTGCTCCAACCTTGTACCACATCGATGTCCGTGGGGTGGTGGCCCGGATCAGCCGACGGCCTTTACAGCGGTCTTGGCATGGCTTGGCGCCGGCATGACTGGCGGTGGGGTGGAGTAGTTCCCCACCGCCCAACGAATCTGGCACTTTGGCCAAAGCAAGCTCCAGTTCAAGCAGCCGTGGAGGTCCATCACATCTTCGTCCTCGGCTCCAGTGGGTTGATAGGGAGGTAACAATTCGCCGTAGCCATCCAGCACCTGAATCAGATGAACCTTATACACGTTGGTTGGCATCGGATTACCATGGAACACGCGGATGCCCGGTTGAACGATTCTGCCCACGGAAACATCGACCAAATCCTTGTCCACGAAGTGCAGGAGAGTGCATGGAACGTTGAAGGTGCCCTGCGAAAACATGTAGGGCGTCAAGGCCATGCCTAGTCAAAGGCAAAAGGAGATGAATTCATCGGTCGAGGCTTAGTTACCGTGATGGCGTCGAGCTCGGCTAATGTCGATGGACCACCAACGACGGGCAGGCATGTGATGGAGGGGGCGCTTGCTCCTGAGGTGTCGGGCGTTGGTGTTTTACGCTCCAATACTTGCGTCGCCGCCGGCATCACAAACGCATCCCCTTCGGGGACACCGTCGCGGCCGCAGCTGGGGGCACCGTCCTATCCGCCGCCGGGGTCACAAACGCATCCGCCGCCGGGGACACCAACGGGGCTGCCGTCGCGTCGTGAGAGTTGCTTCCCATGAAGCTGGGAATCGGGGGCAACCCCTCTTGACCTCTTTCAAGCCAGTCTCGCATGAACACAAACAAGGAAGGCATCATGTTGTTAAGCGAATGTCCAACTTGTTCTTCCACAAATGCGTGGAATCTGCTCCATTTTTTCCTGGAGTTGTGCCTCCGAGCCGCTAGTGCTTTTCTCCTTTTGCCTAGTGTTATAGTAGTCCGACCATTTGGTGGAACAGCCTTTGCCGGACACACGACCAGCTAACGACGGCTTACTAAGATTATCCTTTTTCTTGAGTGTGTTGATCGCCCTATTTAAAGAGTTGTCCCAAGGGGCGATAGGCCGGGACCCCGCGCTGCTGCTTTCAGTTTCCTGCACAACGAACACGGGGACCATTCAGAAATTTGGCTTCACTAATATTAAAATGTAACCATATGGAGCTAATTTAACAGGGGGGAGGTATTCTTTACCAGAAGAAGCTCAAGCTCCTCCACCTTCGGATCCGTCGTAAGCTCCCCTGTTATCGGGTTCCTCTTGTACCGGGCCCTGACATAGTTATCAGTAGGCTTATCTCCGTATTTTTTGAAGGGGGCTGGTAGGCCTTGCGCGGAACGCTCCGCGTCCTCCTTGTCCCATTTCGGTTCCGCTACTCTGTAACCGTCGGGACCGAGTCTGTGGACCCCTAAGTTCAATTCCCGCATACTTTTCCCCCACTGACTCGATTCACTGGTTGAGGTGTCCTCGCATTTGAGCTTGAACTCCTCGTAGTCAGTTTCGTTGATCGAAGGATTTGCCTCCTTGATCTTCTCGTAACTAACACCTTTACTAATAAGTTTCTTCACCGTGCTTCTCCAAGTTGCGAGGGATGTGCTCATCTTCGTGAGGGCGGCACTGTTCACTTTATTCCCGTGGAGTTGTGGGTTTGCGAATTGAGCGGGGAACTTGTATCGGTTGTGTAGCTTCGTGAAGAGGAGGTTGTGCAAATTCGCTCGGTCAGGATGCCTTAGGTTCTCGGTGTTGATCGAGACGGTGCCCTGGAGAATGCACCCAAGTTGTCCGGCGTACCCACTGACTAATTATTTGGGCGCCGTTGGAAGCCCATTTTTGTCCACTTTGGTAAATTTCTCCTTGACGATGCCTAGCTTGCTCGGGCGCCTCTCCTTTTTTTGCCTCTTCGTTTGGTTTCCATCTGTGGGTTGTCTGCCATCATCAGTGGCGGGATCGGCCTCCGCGGCACCAGAATCATCCTTGCTAGCGGTTGTGTACTCGGGATCGGTAGAGTCATCCCCGATGCCCTCGTAGTGGGGTTGAGGTTGTGGATCATCGTCACTGCTCATCTCCCAATATTGCTTCTGGTCGTGCGAACGGGAGGCCTCATCGTTGTCGGCCATCTACACCCACTAAATAGGATAATAAAAAGTGCTACTAGAGTGATTGGATGATATCAGGGTAGCTAGTATATCTATTCCTCTCACATTTAGAGGAAAACTAGAAAAGGAAAATATATTGTAGGATTTTATGATCTACACCCACTGAATGTTGAGTGTTTAATGACCGTTCATGCCTAATAGTGAAAATATATTGTAGGATTTTATGATCTATAACTTCCTGATACATCAACACATAATACGTGTGTATCTCTTCGAGGTATACTACATTGGTCTAGAGGTGCATGTTTGTTCCCAATGACTGTCTTAGCACAACTGACTACAATTATTTCACTAGGTTCATAACAAAATAAGTTTACCTTTATAATGTGTGGTAACTATACACAAAAACCAAATGTTGAGCTATAATTTCTATACTACATGTGTTATGGACCGATTCATTTACGACTTCGGTCTTCACCTTTCTATTGGCAGTTACTAGAGTCCTGACCATGAATCAAAAACGATGTATCTGAAGCTTATAGTTTTAGTCCTTTGCACACTCTTGTTGTTGGTATAAGAAGTTCTTGATGTTTCTATTATGATGTGTGTAGCTTTCATCCTACCAGTGATCAAATCTGCAAGTGCCTAACACTATATGCTACTGTGGAGATTGTTGAGCTATGTAGTTTCCAGTACTGCACACGTTCAGAGATCATGGATAGGTGGTGCTACTGAACACATACATATCAAGAATCAAGAGAACATGCATACTGTCATAATGATTTTTTTAATCAAACACAATATTATGGGTTGGACAATTACATACAAAGCAACTTCTAGGTCAAGAAAATTAACAAAGGTCATGCACGAATTCACAGAAAAATTCGGCATGACCTTTGCTAATTTTCTTGAGCTAGGACCCCATTCTCAACCGAAACGGAAATTAATTGACATTTCGGGAGAATGGGGTCATTATTTGTACCTGCAATAAAAGTCCTACATATAGGAACAACAAGCACATATATATAGGCACAACCAGGTGCACAAAGGACAAGTGACAAAATAATATAATATATAAATAGAACTGTGAACTGTAACCAGATTTGTTTCACACTAATCAATTCAGTTCTAACAACCAGGGTCATTATGCTTGAATTCTAATCAATTCAGTTATAAAAAAATTGGAGAATTGCATGGATAGCAAGATAAATCCTCATCAAAGCAGTGAACCTAATGCATGCATAGCAAGATAAATTCACACTAACGATATACACTTGATAAGGAACTTGATAAAATGTACTATAGATTCCTGGATCCAAATTAACCACATAGTGATAAAAAAAATTGCGATGCACTTGATAAGGCATTGTTTCTTATTCCTAATACATGTTTTTGAAAAAAAATATAGAGACGATGAGATGGAATTATCATCACGACAACTCCAGCAACTAATATGCATAAAACATACTACTTCCGTGCACATCTGTGGTCAAAGTTTCAGCAAACTGAAGTGCATATTATTAAACAACATCCAAAAGAGAACCATGGGGGCATCGCAACAACAAATACTAGTTAAATAAGAAATAAAAGAATTGATCCATTCATGTAGAATTGCAACTAATTAAGGTCCAAATACGAGCAACATGCTACATTCCTGAATCTTTGGGGTCACTGAAATCTGTTGGAGATGCTCTTAGTGCTGCATTCAAGAAAGTTCAAATGGAGAGACATAAGTCAGATATGGTGGTGTTGACGGTGAATGCATTTGTGTATGTCCACTAAGGTCGTGGTGCTCTTTCCTTTTTCCAGTTATCAGATCATGTTTCCTGAATAATAATACTGCATCCATCGAGTATTATACGTTTGTTGCTTTCATTTTACAAAAGTTATTATTAGGGGATGCATCACTGATTGATCGGCCCCAGTTGCCACTCATACACGATACACATTCTCTAGAAGGATCAGCACCGGATAACCTCACCATTAAGCAAGAGTGGCCCACAATCGATAAAACTGAAGTTGATGTTTCATGATTCGAGTCCCTTGAATTGTACGAGTACTGCTACTGCAACACTAGTTTTCTAGTTGGGGAGTCCTTGGTGAGGAATCCATGTCCTCTTTTCTTTTATTTTCTCAACATAAAAAAGCATCTCGAATCAATGTCTATCGTTACTCCAGCGTTGCACACACCCCAAAGCACACTCTAGCAACTTGAGTTCCATACTTCCATCCCTACCACCTCGCTGTTCAATTGGCATATTCTTTGAATCAAGTTCCATCCCTACCCTCAGTTTATTTGGCATATTCTTTGAGTTCATCAAATAGCTCTACGACGCCTTTTTTAGCTGGCCAAATTCTCTTTTCATTAATAAAAAATAAAAATATGAATAGTTCAACTCACAACAAGGAACAGGAAAAAGAAAAAACTAATTCGAGCACTATCAAGAAACCCATAGCTAGCATCAAATATACAGAATGATAGTCACGACGCAAAAAACCTGACAAAACTAACTAGTAATAAAAATGATTCACTTCGTTTATTCACGCATATCGTATTCTGACCACTTGAATTCAGGCTTTGAACAATAGGTAACTGAATAAAATGTGGATTATGTTGCACAAAATCGATGTCATTCAAAAAATAGTCACGGGCACATCAGGGGAAGGTGAAGCTGCATCCGACCGGGAAACAGGAGAGAGGAGGAAGGAGTGGTGGCTACCTGCCTATTGAGTGGTTGTCGGTGTTGCTCCTGGGAGGGGGACCTGGACCGGCGGCGGCGACAGGCTCTGCTACAGAGGAGGGGCCACATGGTGAGAGAGAGGGAGGGAGGGAGAGAGAGAGAGAGGGAGGGAGGGAGGGGGAGGCTTACCGAAGCGGAGGGGGTCACGGAAGACGAGGTCGCCGATCCGGCCAGAGGTGGGAGCAGACGGGGCGGCGGCGCCTTCAGGTGGGTCCGCGTTGGGGGAGGGGTCGGGAGGGAGAGGGAGGCCACCGGAGCGGTCGCAGGAGAAGTCGGGAGGGGGTCGCCGGAGACGGGGAGGGGGAGGGGGTGATCGCGGGAGAGGTGGGGAGTGCGGCGGCGATATCAATTTAGGTTTTGGTGCGCATGGGATCGAGATGTGGTGGTGTACTAGGCCGGTATGGGGAGGGCGATAGCAATGGCGCACTTTGAAGACGTGCGCCATAAAGGTGCGGATAGCAATGGCGCACTTTTGAAAGGTGCTCCATTAACATTAGTAGGTATAGGTTAAAAATATTGTGTGTGTTGTTGTGACAGAACCACTAATATAGCCTAGAGGTTGGTCCATTGATACAAGAAGCAAACCGCTAGGTTCGAGTCTAGGCAACCCCATTTTTTGCACCTTTTAAAAAAAATTATTTTAACCTTAAGGTAAACATCCAAACACTTTAAGATAAACACATGGAAATTTTAATACTCCCTCCATTCCTAAATATAGCAAGTGAAAAGTGATAATATAAAATAATATAATATTTAAAAGATCTCTAAAAATATTTTTAATTAGATCACTGCAACAATCTCCTTTACTCAGTCACAATAGAATCACTTACATGCTCATAAATGACATGGTTGAAATCAAGTGACATGAAATAACAGTCATCAAAGATTGAGCTTGGCACTAACACACACACAATCTTATTAGCTATCATCTTTTCACAATATTTTTGCCCTTCTTTTTCGCCTTTGCATGATTTAGCCCCGGAACCCCTGGATTTCTTCTCTTGAACGGGCGACCGCATTTATGTAGGGTGGTCCTGCTTCTTCTTGTTTGGTCTGCTACTTTATCATCGTCGTCATCATCTTCAATCTTCGGGTCGCCGTACTTGTCGAAGTCTTGCTCGTTGGCGGCTCCATCCATTCCGAAGATTTTCCTTTTGCCTCTCCGCACGACAACACGGTTGGGCTTTGACGGGTCAGTAATGAAGAAGCATTGGTCCACTTGGCTAGCCAGTACCCATGGCTCATTTTCCGCGGTTATGTTTGCGCCCACGGTCTTGGATTTGGCTTCGGGTATAACCATGGTGGTGAAATACCGGCTTTCTTTTACGATGCTCTTGGCCCACCTGACGCGGAACATCGACACCTTCTCTCCAGCGTAGCTGAGCTCCCAGATCTCCTTGATCCTTCCATAGTATCTTTTCTTGACGTTACCGGTGTAGGCTTCTGATACACAAGATAACTTCTCGCCCTCGTTGGTTACCCCAAGTGGAAGGTGAGATGTAGCGAAACGGCAAGTTTGCCTTAGCAAAAAATCTAAGGTTGAGTATCGTCCAGGAGGACTCCAACAGATACAAGTAGGTGATGAAGTGAACAATTGGCGCCGTTGACAATCTAAGGATTTCTAACTTCACCTGGACCTGCACACACAACAGATAGCTTTGCTCCCAACGAGTACAGAGGAGTTGTCAATTCCTCCGTCCTTGTTGTTTATAAAGGATAAAACGCACGGGATAATAATGATAGATAGTGATAGCTACTGAAAATTAAGTACTGAAAGTAAATTTATAGTGTAAACAGTGGTGGAAGTATGGACCGGGATCTCATGATGTTCACTAGTGATGTCTCTCTCCCAAAAGACGATAAAATAGCCATGCGAGGTAAACAAATTACAGCTGGGCAATTGACAGGATTATGTGCGCAAACCAATGCTAATTATGAAAAACGGAAAGGAAGAGGCTCAAAAGCACGGGCGGTACGCCAAGACAAGTAGACCGAAATCCATCTGCATCTACCCACTAATCATCCACCTTGAGATATATATCCAGAACATCTCGCTGGTATTAAGTTGCGAATCCCACCCAAAGTGTAAACTCAAAGAAACGGACAACTGCATTAAAGAACTTTGCGTAAAGTAAACAATCCTTGCACCCGCAAGTACAAGCACCATTGTTTTCCCCTTTGTGGCAACAACACATCCCCTAGACTCATGTTTATGTCACTCAAGATAGTCATCGGGGGCATGAACACACAGTCATGCATAACGCTTCCTCTTGGAGTCACTACCTACTACTTGTCCAAAGCAATAAACTACAACGGAGAACATGCAAGAATTACTCAAGAACATAAATATAAAAGAGGAGAATCAAATATATAACTCGATCACAATCTGAACATAATCTCATAATCCATCGGATACCAGCAAACTCAGCATAGCAACAGCAGAAAGATTACATATGTGCCTCGATCATGTAGGGAAGCTCACGTGGTCTAATCCATGAAGAAGAAATAGGGGAGGAGAACATCACAGAGCTACTGATCATGGACCCATGGTCCCAGGTGGACTACTCACGGTTCATCCGAGAAGCATCCATGGTGGTGGAGAAGCTCTCGGAGGTGATTCCTCCCTCCGGTAGGGTGCTGGGAAGAGGTCTTCTGGTGCTCCCGATCTTGGAAGCGCGGCGGCGGCGGAACAGAGGAGAGATCGCGAAAAAGGGTTTCGTCCCCGAGGGTTTCTCGTCGTGGGGAAGAAATAGGCGAAAGGGGGCAGCCAGAGGTGGGCCAGGGGCTCCAGGCGCCCCCCTAGCGCGGCCAGAGGCCTGGCCGCGCCCTCAGGCCACCTGGGCCCCCTGGCTCCCCTCTGGCCCCTCCTGGGCTCTTCGCGAAGCTTCCGGTACGCTGATTTTTCCTATGTTTTTCCCGGAATTTTTCTGGTACTTTTAATAAGGGGGAAACCTGAAATAGAAAAACAGCAGAAAACCGGAATTGGCACTGGGGTGCACTGAGTTAATAGGTTAGTACAAATATGATCAAAAGTGTATGGAAGTTCATCAATATCATAGAAATATCACACAAAAGAGGCATGGAGCAAGCAGAAATGATAGATACGTTTTGGACGCATCAGCTTCCATCGTTACCCCGGAGTTCTGATAACGCTCTTCATGTCCTTTTACTCGGTGTAGAATGTGTAGCCGTTGATACCGTACGCTTGATATGTCATCAGGTTGTGCTCGGCGCCCTGTGACAAGGCGAATACGAGTTTTTCTTCCTCGGAAGAGTCCTCATGTAAAGGGTACGATAGAAGCTTGTCCTTGAACCAACGCATGAAGCATGAGTTGTGCTCTTTGAGTGTCGGGACCCGGGGTTAGCGTATGCAAGTCCCGCTACGACATAGTCATATGGAGAGCCGAGAACCGTACCCACTTGGAAAGCATCATACGTGAGGGGCATCCCATCCAGGCCGGATGATCAACTGAGATGGGTCCTCATCGTCCGCACACAAGTCTAATGATATGGGTGATGAACTACCATATTCACAGACAAGTCGCCTCAACCGATACTATCGGCTATCTCATAACTCTTACATAGACTTACTCCAGCCCGATCACTTAGTCGGGGTCTAGGGAGGGCTCGATCATACCACAAAGTGTGCACGAGACGGAGTCTCGAACAATCGCATCGCGATGCCCCAAGCTGCGCACATCTAAGGTCCATTGGGTGTATGAAAGACCGCCAGCCAGATCACAACAAGGTCTCGAAAACCCATACAAAGACATGCATGTTATAAACATACACGCATCACACATGCCTTGTATGAATAGCAGGTATCATTGCAATTCTCTACAAAGTAGACATTTTATTGATAACTCTTACAGAGTGCACACAGAGATCACAAGTATGTGATCCAACATTACAACAAAAGCGGAAGCAAAGTATGTTTGAGTACAGACAAGTTTAACAAATGGCTTAAGAAGCCTTATTTAAACACAAGTCCTCCACGAGGGAACCAGTCGTCTGACTGGGACTAGACTAGCTTGATCTTCTGTCGTCCAGCTTCATGAAGAAGCCACCTTCGGGGTCAGTGGTTTCATTTAAAACATAGATTAAGCAAACGTGAGTACAAAGTCGTACTCAGCAAGACTTACATAGGAGCTATACTACTCATGCACAGGTATCAATGTAAAGGGAGGTGGGGTTTCACTTGCAGAAGTGCCAGCTTTGACTTGGCTAGTCCTGAACTACGAGTACCAGACTTGAGGTAAGAAGCGTACACGAGTCCACTACTTTCTCCAACCAATTACACCACTATGGTGCCTTCCTCGACTTCCCCACGAGAAAGCACGCCATAGCACTCACACTTATCTTGGTGTGTTTTAGAAGTATCCAGTTCAAGTTGTCTAATAATCAAGCTAAGCTTTCCAAGCAGTCCATAACCGCGGACGCGGCTATTCGAATAGTTTTGTTAACCCTGCAGGGGTGTACCGCTACACACACATGATCATCAGTAACTGCCTTTGTACTCAACACCGTTCAAGAAGTGTCGGCGAGGATGCTCACCACAACTGTTACCTCATAGCCGATCTAGTCCGAGAAAGCCGCCTACCTGGGTTGGCTACCACTATCGTGAACCCGGCCGATTTACGGAAGTGGACCCAGGTGATGTGTGCGTGGTGCATAAGCCGGTCTCGGGTGAGCTGTTCTCTCACTTAGCATCCAGGCCATAGACCTACCAGAACTCTGAACTATTGCGACATCTGGACATCGAAAGGGATGAGTTAATAAGTTGAGAGGGGTCAGTGAGCCCAATGTGTGGTTGTACTCTTCAACTTGGATCACCACACAAGAACTCGGACTTAGGGCGGTGTTCAACGAGACAACCCACCGTGTACTCCTACACAGCCTCTCATCGTTCACCTTGTATTAGGGTAGATTCACCAACGCCTTTCCACCAACATCATCATGATCACTACCATCCCGACTCACATAACAGTATCAACATGGTATCATTCTAAGCATGCAATAAGCATTAACAATTGCAGGGGCCACATGATATCAATCAACTCCTACATTTGCTAGGATTGTGGTTTGCTTACTACTGTGACAAATGATAGGTCATGCAAAGGAATGGGTTCATCTATGCGGTAGAAATGTAGCATGGTATTCATCCTATACAATGCATAAGCGAGACATGAGAGGGAAGTGAGATTTTATCGACATGATCAAAGGGGGTTTGCTTGCCTTGCTGACGAGGTTCGGGTTCGGGGTCTTCAACGAAGGGGGCAGCCTCCTGTTCCGGTTCCACCTCTACTCGACAAACAACAAACCAGGTAGCAATGTAAATACAAGGCACAATCACATGATGGAAGGTTGAAACTTGATGTATATGCTTTGATGTGTGAAGCAATTCCATTTAAATGGAGTATATTGCAAATTGAATTGCAAATTCAAACTCCAATTTGAATTCAATTTAGTCAAGTTGCAAATGACATTTGTTTGATCAAGTTTAAACATTTTGAAAAGTGTATGATATGCCTCTGATGTGTAAATGAAATGTAGCATGTTGCCATGGTTCAAGTTGCAAAAGTATTTGAATTGAAATTGATTTAATTCCATTTAAATCGAATAGCAAAAGCTACTGATCACATTTTAAATTCAACTCAAACATATTTTAAATTTGGAAATTTGGATAGCTTATTTTCTCCTGATCATTTTTCATATATTATTTGTCCAATTTGGAGTTAATATGAATTTTCTATGAATTTCCAAAGTTTCAACCTTTTTCTGGATTTTCTGTAATTTATAAAATCATTTATTCGAATTACTGCGTCAGGCTTGCGCAAGGATGACGTCAGGGGGGGGTCTGACTGGTGGGGTCCAGTGGTCAGTGACACAGAGCTTAATCCCTCTGTTTAAATTAAACAGAGGGGGTTTAGGGCCTGGGGGCCCCACCTGTCATTGACCTGGGGTCAACTAACAGGGGGGTTAGCCCCCTAATGATGCCCACGTCATCAAGCCACCGGCGGCTAGACGCCTGTGACATCCCGACGCGGCAGCGACACACTGGGCGGCGACTCCGGCGTCCAAATGAAGTGCTGCGACCACCAGACGACTCCTCTTGGTCGCGCGCTTCACCTCGAGCATCTCAGCGTCACTGGGGGGCACCGGAACGTCGCCGGCGTCAAGACCTAGCGGCGGCCGTGGCTCGGGCTCGAGGAAAATCTCACTGCGGTGCTCTACTTGAGCCGGTGATGCGCGCAAACGACACAAAGGAGCATGGCGAAGACGATGGACATGCGCTCGAGCTCAAAAGCTTCATGGTTGCACGGCGAGGAACATCCCGGCGGCGAGAAGCGCCGGCTTCCATGGAAAAAGGTGCTAGGGTGCGAGGGTTGGCCTGTGCGATAGCTAGGGTGAACCAGAAGCTCACCGTGAGTCGAACTGAGGCGGTGGCGTGGTCGGAGGAGCTCCACAGTGGACGAAATTGAAGCGGCTCCAACGAGAGGAAAGCTTCGATTGCGGCGGCTCAAGTGGCTCCTAGGTCACCATCTTCGAGCTCTTGGCGTGGCCGACGACGTAGCGCGAGGGGGACACGGTCTCCGGGCTTCTCTCCGGTGTTGGCTGCGGTTTCTCACGGCGGCGAACGGCGGATGCTCTCGGGGAAGAAGGGGAAAACGAGGGGAGGGCTCTGGGCGAAGCGGCGATGGGCGGAAGTGGTTCACGGTGCCACGGCGTCTCTCTGGCGCAAGGAGAAGGCATGGGAGGGCCTCCTGGTAGGCAAGCAGGTGGCGCCGGCGTCGGCATGCGCTCCAGCGAGCTGCTTGCCGCGCCGGGGAAGAAGACAAACGGGGGGCAGCGGGCTGGGCTGGCTTGCTGGGCCGCGGGCGATGAGTTGGGCCGAATGGCCAGGTAAGTCCTTTTCCCTTTTTCTTTTCTGTTTTCTTTCTGTCTTTTTATTTTGCTGTGCTAAATAAATATCTAGGCATTTTAATAAATGCTGAAACTTTTTATGTGGCATCACAATCTAGTTTGAACATGGCTCCTTTTGAACTCCTTTATGGACGACGATGTCGAACACCACTAAACTGGTCAAAAACTCGTGAAAGACAACTCTTTGGACCGGACATGATCAAGGAAGCAGAAGAGCAAGTTCGCATTATTCGTGATCAATTGAAAGCAGACCAGTCTCGTCAGAAAAGCTACTATGATCGTCATCATAGGCAAGAAAGCTACAGTCTGTATGAGAAGGCTTACCTCCGGGCTACTCCTCTGAAGGGAACCCAAAGATTCGGTATCAAAGGAAAATTGGCCCCACGTTACATCGGACCTTTCCGCATTCTTTCTAAACGTGGAAAAGTTTCCTACCAACTTGAACTACCCCCGCACCTTTCCCGAGTACATGATGTATTCCACGTGTCACAACTCAGGCGTTGCTTCAAGGACCCCATCCGCGAAGTCGACCATGAAACGCTTGATCTACAAGATGACCTTTCTTATCGAGAATACCCTGTTCGTGTTCTTGATTCAGCAGAACGTGTCACTCGCCGAAAGAAGATCAAGTTTCTGAAAGTTCAGTGGTCACACCACTCAGGGAGAGAAGCTACGTGGGAAAGAGAAGACCGTCTCAGTGCCGAGTATCCCTCCTTCCTCCCGCAGACTTCTGAATCTCGGGACGAGATTCTGTTGAGTGGGGGCGAGTTGTCAGAACCCCAACTAGGGTAAGTGCTAGGGTTTGAGTTCACCTTTGCATCATGCAAAAATTTAAAAGAAAATTCAAAAATGGGGAAAAGAAAAGCCCTGAGAAATTTAATTCAAATGGCTAGATAAAAATCTTTTTCCAAAAATCATTTGAACATTTTGAAAATTCCTATAAATGATGCTGATCATTTTAAAAATGGTTTGGGAGCAATCCCATGCTCATGGAATTTTCTAATTTTCAAACAATGCATTGGAAAATTAAATAAACCCCTATTTGAATTTTAAAAATGCTGAAATTTTATAAGTGGCTAGCTCTATATCTAATGAGGCCATATAAAAAGTTTCAGCATTTTTAAAAAATGGTTTTCTATTTATTTAGCAGTGCCAAAACATAATGCAGAAAAGAAACAGAAAAGAAATAAAACGGAAAAGAAACTTACCTGGGCAAAGGGGCCTAACTTGTCACCCCGCAGCCCAGCCAACCCAGCCCACCAGCCCCTTTTTGTCTTCTTCTCCAGGACGGCGAGCACGGAGGTGCGTGTCGAGCATGCCGCGGCCACCGCCGTCGGCTGACCACCTCTTGCTTCCCCCTGTCCCTATCTCCTCGCCTCTGGACGCCTGGAAGGCCCCAGTTCCATCTCCCCCTCTCTCAGATCACTCTTCCCCTCTCCCGCGTCGAATCTGTGACCACCACGAGAACTCACCGGAGCGGCCGTCGTGCTCCGACGTGGCCACCGTGCCCCTCCCAGCGAGCCACCGTGTCCGGGAAGCTCCTCGTCCTCGGCTTCGTTCAACTGTGCAATGAATCGAGCTCCAGAGGCCCCGAAGACGACGCCCGCATCAAGACTTTGCACCGGCCACCCGTGACACTCCGGCGAGAAATCCTCCGCCGCCTCGCCTCCTCCGGCCTCCTCGAGCTCGCCACTGCCCTAAGGGTGAGCAGGCGGTCATTTCCCCTCTCTCCCCGCTTTTTTCCGAGCACCATAGCGCAAGGACGCCTTCACCAGTCGTCGACCGCTGCTGCACCTCGTCGCCGGCTACCTCTCGCCCCTCCCGTATGCACGGCTCGATGCGGACGAGCACGGGGGTCATTCTGATGCCCTCCCGGTGCCAAGAGATAGCCAGGAGCCATTCCGGCGAGCCCCTCCGCCGTGCCGTGGCCACCGGCGGCTAGCCGCCGACGAGGCACGCTAGTTAGGGGTTAACCCCCCTGTTAGTTGACCCCAGGTCAATGACAGGTGGGGCCCCCAGGCCTTGACCCCCTCTGTTTATTTTAAAAAGAGGGATTAACCCCAGTGACACTGACAGTGGTGGCCCACCTGTCAGCCCCCCCCCCCACACGCCAGCATGATGTCAGCATGACGCAATAAACAGAAAAACAAATTAAAAAGAATTACAGAAATTCCAGAAAATTCCAGAAAATGCAATAAACTTTGGAAATTCATAACTAATTCATTTTAACTCCAAATTGGACAAATAATATGTCTAAAATTATCAGAAAAATACAAGGATTATGAATATGCAACTTTTTTCTGTGTTTGACCATTTTAAAATGGGTGAACAGTAGCAAACATGCATATGGATCCTTTTCAAATTCAAATTTGGAGTGATTTTGCAAATGATTTTGCAACACCCTTATTTCCAATGGATTCATCCACACATCAGAAACATTACTTCAACTATACCACATCACTTCATGATCAACATTTTCAAATGAACTTTCATGCATTCAAATGCATTTGAAATTCATCGATAAATCAAATGGAGGTTGAATTTGAATTTCAAATGCAATATACTCCTTTTAAATGGAATGCTCAACACATCAGTACCATGAAGATCACCATTAAAATCTTATTCATGTGCTTGTGCATTGTACATTATGTTGATCCTATGATTGTCATGTTGCTGATAGAAGTGGAGCCGGAATCCGAGACCACCCCCTTCGTTGAAGACACCGTTATCGAAACCTCGTCAGCAAGGCAAGCAAAACCCCATTGATCATGTCTATAAAGTCCCACTTCCCTCTCATGTCTCGCTTATGCATTGTTTAGGAGATCACTTTGTATCGATTCTACCACATAGTTGAACCCATATCCGATGCATGACCTATCATCTTGTCACAGTATTAAGCAAACCACAATCCTAGCAGATGTAGGAGTTGGTTGATATCATGTGGCCCCTGCAACTGTTACTGCTTATTGCATGCTTAGAGTTTACAATGAGGTTGCTTTTGATGTGAGTCGGGATGATGGTAAACATGGTGTTGATGAAAGTGAAATTGTGTTGGTGAATCTACCCTAATACAAGGTGAACGATGAGAGGCTGTGTAGGAGTACACAGTGGGTAGTCTCGTTGAACACCGCCATAAGACCGAGTTCTTGTGTGGTGATCCAAGACGAAGAGTACTACCACATGTTGGGCACATGGACCCCCGCTCAACCTACTAACTCACCCCTTGTCAGTTCAATGATTCGCGTTAGTTCGGAGTTCTGGTAGGTCTAAGGCACGGTCTGCGAAGTGGAAGAAAGGCTATTCAGACCGGCTTGGGACCCTGCACACATCTTCTGGGACCACATCGGTAAACCGGCCGGGTTCACGATGTGGATTCCAGCCCAGATAGGTGTCTCCATTGAATTTGAGTTGGCTGTGAGGTAAAAGTTGTGGGAATTATCCTCGCCGGCACCTCTTGAACGGTGTCGAGTACAAAGGCGGTAACTGATAGTTTCATGTGTGTAGCAGTACACCCCTGCAGGGTTAACAAAACTATTCGAATAGCCGCGTCCGCGGTAAGGGACTACTTGGAGAGCTGTGCTTGATTATTAGACAACTTGAACTGGATACTTCGAAAACTCGCAAGATAAGCGTGAGTGCTATGGTGTGCTTCTCGTGGGGAAGTCGAGGAAGTAACCATAGTGGTGTAATTGGTTGAAGAGATGTAGTGGACTCGTGTACGCTTCTTACCTCAAGTCTGGTACTCGTAGTTCAGGACTAGCCAAGTCAAACCTGGCACTTCTGCAAGTGAAACCCCACCTCCCTTTACCTTGATACATGTGCATGAGTAGTATAGCTCCTATGTAAGTCTTGCTCAGTACGATTTTGTACTCATGTTTTCTTAATCTATGTTTTAGATGAACCCACCGACCCCGATGGTGGCTTCTACCCGAAGCTAGAAGATTGAAGACTCAGACCAAGAACAAGCTAGTGTAGTCCCAGTCAGACGAATGGTTCCCTCGTGGAGGGCTTATTTTTAGATAAGGCTTCTCTAAGCCATTTGTTAAACTTGTCTGTACTCAGACCTACTTTTCTTCCGCTTGTCTGTTGTAATGTTGGATCACATGGTTGTGATCTCTGTGTGCACTCTATAAGAGTTATTAATAAAGATGTATACTTTGTAGAGAATTGCAATGATACCTGCTGTTCATACAAGGCATGTGTGTTGCGTGTATGTTTATAACATGCATGTCTTTGTATGGGTTTTCGAGACCTTAGTTGTGATCTGGTTGGCGGTCTTTTATACACCAAGTGGCCCTTAGATGTGCGCAGCTTGGGGCATCGCGATGCGATTGTTCGAGACTCTGTCTCATGCACACTTTGATGTATGATCGAGCCCGCCCTAGACCCCGACTAAGTGATCGGGCTGGAGTAAGTTTATGTCAGGGTTATAATATAATCGATAGTATGGTTGAGGCGACTTGTCTATGAGTATGGGAGTTCACCACCCATATCAATTAGACTTGTGTGCGGACGATGAGGACCCATCTCAGTGGATCATCCGGCCTGAATGGGATACCCCTCACGTTCGATGCTTTCCGAGAATGTTCTGTGCTTGGCCTTGTCTGCTTAGACAAGTGGGTACGGTTCTCGGCTCTCCATATGATTGTGTTGTAGCGAGGCTTGCATACGCTAACCCCGAGCCCCGACAGTGGTTGTACTCTTCATCTTGGATCACCACACAAGAACTCGGACTTAGGGCGGTGTTCAACGAGACAACCCACTATGTACTCCTACACAGCCTCTCATCATTCACCTTGTATTAGGGTAGATTCACAAAACCATTTCCACCATCATCAACATGATCACTAACATCCCGACTCACATAACAGTAACAACCTTGTATCACTCTAAGCATGCAATAAGCAGTAACAAATGCAGGGGCCACATGATATCAATCCACTCCTACATTTTCTAGGATTGTGGTTTGCTTACTACTGTGACAAATGATAGGTCATGCAAAGGAATGGGTTCATCTATGCGGTAGAAACATAGCATGGTAATCATCCTATACAATGCATAAGCGAGACATGAGAGGGAAGTGGGATTTTATCGACATGATCAATGGGGGTTTGCTTGCCTTGCTGACGAGGTTCAGTCTCGTGATCTTCAACGAAGGGGGCAGCCTCCTGTTCCGGTTCAACTTCTACTCGACAAACAACAAACAAATTAGCAAAGTAAATACAATGCACAAGCACATGGTTGAAGGTTGAAACTTGGTTTGCATGCTTCTGATGTGTGAGGCAATTCCATTTAAATGGAGTATATTGCAAATGAATTGCAAATTCAAACTCCAATTTGAATTCAATTTAGCCAAGTTGCAAATGCTATTGTTTGATCAATGTAACTCATCTTGAAATGTGTATTATATGCCTCTGATGTTCAAGTGAAATGTGGCATGTTGCTAAGGTTCAAATTGGAAAAGCATTTGAATTTAATTTGATTAAATTCCAATTAAACCAAATAGAAAAAGCTACTGGTCCCATTTTAAATTCAACTCAAACATAGTTGAAAGTTGCATATTTGATAGATTATTTTCTCCTGATCATTTTTCATATATTATATGTTAAATTTGGAGTTAATATGAATTTTCTATGAATTTTCAAAGTTTGGAATAATTTCTGCAATTTCTGAATTGAATTAAATAGAAAAGGGATTACTGCATCAGCATGACCTCATGCTGGCGTCAGGGGGCCTCTGACCACTGGGACCCACATGTCATTCTCTGTTCTGTTAATTAAAACGTTTTAATTAAATTTGAACTAATTCAGAGATTAGTCAGGGCCTAGGGTATACATGTCAGTGTCTCTGGGGGTGGGGCCAAGGTGATTAGTCATCGGCGCCACTGTAGTCGCTGGAATCTCGCCGGAGTTGCGATTTAGGGCTCGGGGTGGGGATTGGATGGCACTGACGGGTTCCTCATCATCTTCCGCGTCGACTGGGAATAGCAGGGGGTCACGGGGAGGGCTCTAGCCTCGCCGGTGTCGAAGGTGGCGGAGGCAGTGGCTCGGACCTTGACGAAGAGCTCGCCGCAGTGCACTAAAAGGAGAAAGGAGTAGCGCGTTGCGTTCCTGGAGAAGACATGGGTTATACGCGCGCTCTGGCCCTGTCTGGGAGGCACGGGAGCATGAGCCGCGTCATCCATGGCGGCGACAGAGCTCTGCTCTCATGGAGGTTCGGCGTAGGAGGAGAACGAGGTGCAGCCAGGTTGGGGGAAATGCTCACCGTGAAGCAAGGAACAAGACGGAGCAAACGGGAGAGGCGGGGAGGCTTCAACGGCGAGGAATTTGACGACGTTCTCCTCGGCGGCCGGTGAGGACTCGATGAAGATTCCGGCGGCTCGGGGAGGAATTGGCCTGCGATTTCTTGCACGGAGACGAAGTCGAGGATGGCGAAGAGGATGGACACGTTCTTGGCGGCTATCTCGGGCTCGGGCTACGACTCGCCATGGCCCATGGCCTACGGCTGCTCTCGGGGAAGCTCGCGGGAGGGAAGGAGAGGGGTGGATAGGCACTGGGGAGGGGGGGAATGGACGCACGACGTATCTAGGAGCTGCGAGGGGCGTCTAGGGGGCTCCAGAGGGGCAGGTGGAGACCGCAGGGACATCGCCGTGCACGGCTGGCTCGGTGACATTCCACCGAGCAGCTTGGAGGTGCGGGGTCGAGGAAGAAGACCCCTGTGCCCTTTTGGGCCGGGAGGGCTGGCTGGGCTGCCTTTGCCTAGGCGACAGGTAAGCCCTTTTCTCTCCTTTCTGTTTTTCTTTTCTAATTTCTTTTCTGTATTTGTTTTGGTTTTGCTAAATAAAATAGCAAACCATTTTGTAAAATGCTAAAACCTTTTATATGGCCCTATCATAATATATACTAGCCATTTGCAAAGTTTGGCACTTTTAAAATTCAAATTATTTGAATGTTAAATCAAATAGGGTTTTTGAAATAATCCAAGGTCCTATTTGAATATTTGAAATATCCATGAGCATGGGGTTGGTCCCACATCACTTGATATGTGATCACACTCATTTATAAGACTTATCAAAAATCCAACATGAATTTTTGGAGAAGATTTATTTCTGGCCTTTTGAATTAATTCATCTGGGGGGGTTCCTTCTCCCATTTTGCATTTGAATTTGATTTCAATTGATTTCTTTTGAAATTTTTAACATGATGCAAAGTGACTTGCTAATCCTAGCACATACCTAACTTGGGGTTGTGACAACTCGCCCCCACTCAAAAGAATCTCGTCCCGAGATTCAGAAGTCCGCGGGAGGAAGGAGGGATACTCAGCACGGAGACGGTCTTCTCTTTCCCACGTGACTTCTCTCTCAGAGTGGTGTGACCATTGCACTTTCAGAAACATAATCTTCTGATGACAAGTGACACGCTCTGCGGAATCAAGAATACGAACGGGGTATTCTCGATAAGAAATGTCATCTTGGAGATCAAGCGTTTCATGGTCGACTTTGCGGATGGGGTCCTTGAAGCAATGCCTGAGTTGTGACACATGGAATACATCATGTACTCGGGAAAGGTGCGGGGGTAGTTCAAGTTGGTAGGCAACTTCTCCACGTTTAGTAAGAATGCGGAAAGGTTCGATGTAACGTGGGGCCAACTTGCCTTTGATACCGAAACGTTGGGTTCCCTTCAGAGGAGTAACCCGAAGGTGAGCCTTCTCATCCAGATTGTAGCTCTCTTGCCTATGATGACGATCATAGTAGCTTTTCTGACGAGACTGGGTTGCTTTCAATTGATCACGAACAATGCGAACTTGCTCTTCTGCTTCCTTGATCATATCCGGTCCAAAGAATTGTCTTTCACCGGTTTCTGACCAGTTTAAGGGTGTACGACATCGTCGTCCATATAGGAGTTCAAAAGGATCCATGTTCAGACTAGATTGGAAATTATTGTTATAATGAAATTCGGCGAATGGAAGAGACTTCTCCCAATTCTTTCCGAATGAGATAACACAAGCTCTTAGCATTTCTTCAAGAATTTGGTTAACCCTTTCGACTTGACCACTAGACTGAGGATGGAAATCTGTACTAAAGGAGAGATGAGTTCCCATAGCATTATGAAAGCTTCCCCAAAATCTAGAGGTGAAAAGGCTACCACGATCAGAATTGATTTCCAAAGGAACACCATGAAGGGACAAAATTCTAGAGACGTATAAGTCCGCTAACTGGCTAGCAGTTATGGACTCCCAAACGGGAAGGAAGTGAGCAACTTTGGAAAGCCTATCTATGACAACTAAGATGGCATCGTTTCCTTTCTGGGTTTTTGGAAAGCCGGTGATGAAGTCCATACCGACTTTGTCCCATTTCCACTCTGGAATAGGCAAAGGTTGAAGTGTACCAGCAGGACTTTGATGCTCTGACTTAATGCGACGGCAAACATCACATTCGGCAACAAATCGAGCAATGTCTCTCTTCATCCTAGTCCACCAAAATCTCTGGCGTAGATCTCGGTACATTTTTGTGCTACCAGGATGAATCGAGATGGGTGTGTCATGGGCTTCTTTGAGGATGAGTTGCCTTAGTTCCCTATTCTTAGGTACTACCAAACGATTTCCAAAGAATACCATTCCCTTACTATCTGTGGGGAAACATTTAGCAACTCCGCTAGCAATGTTCTCCTTGATCTGGCGAACACCTCGTGCACGCCTTTGGGCAACTATGATTTGATCCTCAAGAGTTGGTTTCGCCACCAAGGTAGAAAAATAGCCATGAGGAACAATATCAAGATTGAGCTTGCAAAATTCCTCATGAAGAAGTGGTTGATACTGTTGTAACATGAGGTTGTTACAATACGACTTACGACTTAGTGCATCAGCCATGACATTGGCTTTGCCTGGGGTGTACTAAATTCCTACGTCGTAATCTTTTATGAACTCAATCCAGCCTCTTTGCCTGAGATTAAGATCTGGCTGGGTGAAAATGTATTTGAGGCTTTGGTGGTCGGAATAGATCTCACAACGATTACCAAGGAGGTAATGTCGCCAAGTTGTTAGGGCATGAACTACGGCAGTGAGTTCAAGATCATGGGTAAGACAGTTCTCTTCATGTGGCCACAACTGGCGTGAAGAATAAGCTACCACATCTCTATCTTGCATAAGTATGCATCCTAACCCTTGCCGTGATGCTTCACAAAATATCTCGAAATCCTTTTTGGTGTCTGGAGGCGCAAGTACGGGTGCCGAAGTCAATCTTATTTTTAGCTCTTGAAAGCTTTCCTCGCACTTGGGAGTCCATAGGAATTTCTTATCTTTCTTGAGGAGTTCAGCTAGAGGCTTTGCAACTTTAGAAAAGTTCTCGACGAAGCGGCGGCAATAGCTGGCTAGGCCAAGAAAAATCTGAACTTGCTTAACAGATTCATGTGGAGTCCAGTCAAGGACGGCCTGAACTCTCTCGGAATTCACAACAATGCCTTTTGCAGAAATCACGTGGCCTAAGTTGGTCACTTCTGGTAGCCGAAATTCACACTTGGAGAATTTAGCATACATGTGATGCTCTCTAAGTTTCATCAATACCAGCCTTAGATGTTCGGCATGTTCTTCTTCGTTCTTCGAGTAGATGAGGATGTCATCAAGATAAAATACAACAAATTTATCTAAGTACTCCATGAAGATCAAATTCATCATGCGCGAGAAAGTGGAGGGGGCATTGGTTAAACCAAAGGAAATGACGGTGTACTCGTAAAGACCATAACGAGTAGTGAAAGCCGTTTTGGGAATGTCCTCGTTTCAGATTTTGATTTGATGATAACCTAATCTCAAATCCATCTTGGAGAAGACAGAGGATCCAGCAAGTTGATCATAAAGATCATTGATCCTGGGCAGTGGGTACTTGTTCTTTATCGTCACTAGATTTAGCGGGCGATAGTCTACGCACATCCTTTTTGTTCCATCTTTCTTCTTTACGAACAGAACGGGGCAACCCCATGGCGATGAGCTAGGGCGGATGAAGCCTTTTTCCAACAAAGTTTCAAGTTGGATTTTAAGCTCAGCTAACTCACGTGGGGCCATTTTGTATGGGCGTCTAGAAATTGGTGCGGTTCCTGGCATAAGATCCACTATGAACTCTACACATCTGTCGGGTCGCATGCCCGGCAGCTCTTCAGGAAAGACATCCGGGAAGTCACGAACCACCGGAATATCTTCAAGGTCGGGAAGGGGAAGTACATTCAAAGAATGCACCTGGTTTCTCATTCTTGGTGAGGTGTAGTTGACTGTCTTGCCTGAAGGTTGGGTTAGTTTCACTGACTTGCCTTTGCAATCAAGGTAGGCATTATGCCTTGATAGCCAATCCATTCCAAGGATTACATCGATGTCTGAAGACTTGAGGGCTATGAGTGAAGCAAGGAATACTAAACCCTCAATTGCAATTTGATTACCATGGCTTACTATATTAGTTTGCCATCTTGACCCTGGAGTTTGAATAATCATTGGGATGGACAATTCAAAAAAGTATAACTCATGACGAAGTGCATAACTTTCCGACATGAATGAATGAGATGCTCCTGGGTCGAAAAGAACGGAAGTAGGAACATAATTGATTGGGAGCGTACCAAGAATGACGTCAGCGGTGTCGTCAGTCTCTTCGGCGGCAATCTAATTCACACTTCCACGGGTGGCGGGAGGAGCGGGTTTGGTGGTGTAGACCTTCGGGGGTGGCTTGCCACGACCATTGTTGTTACCTCCAGCACGGGGTGGAGCATTCTGATTCTGGAGCTGGTTCTGAGGACACTCGCGGGAGTAGTGGCCTGCCTGACCACACTTGTAGCAGGCCCCAAAGACAGTGCGTGGAGCTGGGTTGTTCGGTGGAGCGGGGTGGAACGAAGCTGGTGGACGAGGCGCCACATAGGATGGCCTCGGTGGGTTGTTCTGGCGAAACATGCTGTTGGGGATCCAGATCTTGCGCTTCTGAGAGCCTGAACTGGATGAACCATCATCTCTAGGGTGTTTGCGGAAGTCATTGGGTGTCTTCATGTCCTCTGCCTTGATGGCCTTGTTGACAAGGACCTGGAAGGTGGCAAAGTCATGTAGGTTGAGCTCACGACAGAGTCCAGTATTGAGTCCACGGCGGAACCTCTCTTGCTTCTTGGCGTCGGTGGAGACCTCTTCAGTAGCATAACGAGCCAGTCGGTTGAACTCACGACTAAACTCGTCAACAGACCTCCTGCCTTGGGTGAGGTTGAAGAACTCCTCACGCTTGCGGTCCATAAGACCCTTTGGAATGTGGTGCTCACGGAATGAAGTGAAGAACTCATCCCAAGTTGTGGGCGGTCCAACGGGACGCATGTTAAGGAAATTCTCCCACCAAGAGCTAGCTGCACCCTCGAGGTGGTAGGTGGCATAGCTGACCCTGTCACCATCTGCAACATGGCCTGCCTGGAGCTTCCTCTCGATGCTGAGAAGCCAGTCATCGGCGTCAAGGGGCTTGGTGGAGTAGCTGAAAACCGGGGCATGAAGCCGGATGAAGTCATTCAAGGACACCAACTCGTTGCGCTGCTGAGTGGTGTTGCGGGCAATGACCTCCAGCAACTGGTGAGAGTCTCGGTGGTTCTCTCTCAACCTCCATCAGAACCTGAGCCATCGTGGGTGGGGGTGGAAGATTGCCTTCCTTCGGGTCATTCCCACGACCATGGGCACGACCAAGCTGGCCACGGATTCCTTGAGACATCCTGAAGGTTAAAACCAAAGTCAAACAGAGTTGATTGGAAGAGTCTAAACAATGTATTGAAGGTACTGGAAGAATCACAGAGCAAAGGAAGTAATCATCTTGACAACATGGTGATAAAAGCATAGAAGCCATATATTCACAAGCTGTCATACAAACCATAGTCGTTTTAGTACAAGCGCCAAGCTAATAAAAACGTGACGAAGATGATACATCCTTCAGAGGCACTCAAACTTCCTATACATTATTTATCTAAGCCTCTGGAACTTAGAACACCTTGCGTACAATATACTAAAGATACTACTACATCCTCACTAAAGTAAGACCACAAGAGGTCTCAGTCATCTCCATCTCCATAGTAGTCCTCGTAAAAGTTACCCGCGTAACCCGGTAGCTGAAGGTGACCATCGGAAAACACGGAGGCCTGTGGACCCTGATATCCATTTGGGAAAGGATGGGGCCTAGGTCCAGCGTAGGGTGGAAGCAGAGGACCACGGGGTGGAAAAATGCCTCCAATCTCAGGCCAAGCAACTCAAGAAGGCATCTGTGTCCTGACTGGGTAGATAGCATCATACTCCACTGATCCAACACTCACAAATGGAGCCAGAAGTGTAAGTGCTCGATACAGATGGACACGGGTGGCGTGAAGGTCAAAACGAAGGGCACGTGCATCACGATCTCTATCACAAGCGTGCCGAGCAGTGATCTGAAGCAAAGGATCCTCCAACGAGTGATCTGTGTACAATCCGGTGTAATACCCCTCTTCTCCTGGAAGTGCGGCAGGGATATAGCGGAAAGATGTGCCTCCAAGAAAAGCGTGCTCCTCTCTCAGCAGGGTAATACATGAGTATGCAGCATCCTGCACAGCCATGTTCTCTGTCATGCCATTGCCATGTCCAAAGTGGATAGGCTGAGTGACTCCAGTGTGATGCGGGTAGATCCTGACAATGCAGTGGAACTGGGTCTGGTTGAAGTCAAGTAACTGCTCCTCAACTGTGTACTCAGGGTACCATCGGTATCCAATGAAGGACATCATCTCGATCAGCATGGCGAGATGGCCACGCACACCGAGGCACCGAGTCAGACGAACAATCTGCCGAGGGGGAAGATCCGCCATCTGAAACAGAAAGAAGGAGTTTGCAAATGCATCAGATTATGAAGAAACTTGGAATGACTTGGGCAGCATAACGGCTGTAATTGCAAGAAAAGACAATTTCTTACAACATGAAAACAACACTTACAGATGATGTAAGAAATCAGGAAGCATAACAACTATAGCAAACCGAACACGACTTTCCTACGGCCACAAGGAAGCAAACAACGAGATGTTCTAGTAAGACATAGATGAGCCTAGTCCTATCTTCAAGTAGAACAAGATGAGGGTGACTCAGAACTCAAAACGATGAAGGTAAGGAGAAAAAAGAAGCCTTACGTTGTTCCCTTATATCCCCAGAGTAACTATATAACTATAGCAAGCTAGACTCGACTTCGGCCAAGGCTGATAATCCTACAGTCAGTCCTGCTCTGATACCAAGTCTGTCGGGACCCGGGGTTAGCGTATGCAAGTCCCGCTATTACATAGTCATATGGAGAGCTGAGAACCGTACCCACTTGTCTAAGCAGACAAGGCCAAGCACAGAATGTTCTCGGAAAGCATCGTACGTGAGGGGCATCCCATCCAGCCCGGATGATCAACTGAGATGGGTCCTCATCGTCCGCACACAAGTCTATATGATATGGGTGATGAACTCCCATATTCACAGACAAGTCGCCTCAACCATACTATCGACTCTCTCATAACTCTTACATAGACTTACTCCAGCCCGATCACTTAGTCGGGGTCTAGGGCGGGCTCGATCATACAACAAAGTGTGCACGAGACAGAGTCTCGAGCAATCGCATCGCGATGCCCCAAGCTGCGCACATCTAAGGGCCACTTGGTGTATAAAAGACCGCCAGCCATATCACAACTAAGGTCTCGAAAACCCATACAAAGACATCCATGTTATAAACATAAACGCAGCACACATGCCTTATATGAACAGCAGGTATCATTGCAGATCTCTACAAAGTATACATTTTATTGATAACTCTCACAGAGTGCACACAGAGATCACAAGTATGTGATCCAACATTACAACATTCAACGGAAGCAGAGTAGGTCTGAGTACAGACAAACTTAACAAATGGCTTCAGAAGCCTTATTTAAACACAAAGCCCTCCACGAGGGAACCAGTCTGCTGACTGGGACTACACTAGCTTAGTCTTCAGTCGTCGAGCTCGAGGAAGAATCCACCTTCGGGGTCAGTGGGTTCATCTAAAACATAGAATAAGCAAACGTGAGTACAAAGTCGTACTCAGCAAGACTTACATAGGAACTATACTACTCATGCACATGTATCAAGGTAAAGGGGGATGGGGTTCAATTGCAGAAGTGCCAGCTTTGACTTGGCTAGTCCTGAACTACGAGTACCAGACTTGAGGTAAGAAGCGTACACGAGTCCACTACATCTCCAACCAATTACACCACTATGGTGCCTTCCTCGACTTCCCCACGAGAAAGCACGCGATAGCACTCACGCTTATCTTGGCAAGTTTTATAAGTATCTAGTTCAAGTTGTCTAATAATCAAGATAAGCTTTCCAAGCAGTCCCTTACCGCTGACGCGGCTATTCGAATAGTTTTGTTAACCCTGCAGGGTTGTACTGCTACACACACATGATCATCAGTTACCGCCTTTGTACTCGACACCGTTCAATAAGTGTCGGCGAGGATGCTCACGACAACTGTTACCCCATATCCGATCTAGTCCAAGAAAGCCGCCTACCTGGGTTGGCTACCACTATCGTGAACCCGACAGGTTTACCGAAGTGGACCCAGATGATGTGTGCATGGTGCATAAGCCGATCTCGGTTGAGCCGTTCTCTCACTTAGCAGCCAGGCCACAAACATACCAGAACTCCGAACTACTGCGACATCTGGACATCGAAAGGGATGAGTTAATAGGTTGAGAGGGATCAGTGAACCCAATGTGTGGTTGTACTCTTCATCTTGGATCACCACACAAGAACCTCTCATCGTGACAACCCATTGTGTACTCCTACACAACCTCTCATCGTTCACCTTGTATTAGGGTAGATTCACCAACACATTTCCACCATCATCAACATGATCACTACCATCCCGACTCACACAACAGTAACAACCTTGTATCACTCTAAGCATGCAATAAGCAGTAACAAATGCAGGGGGCACATGATATCAATCAACTCCTACATTTGCTAGGATTGTGGTTTGCTTACTACTGTGACAAATTATAGGTCATGCAAAGGAATGGGTTCATCTATGCGGTAGAAACGTAGCATGGTAATCATCCTATACAATGCATAAGTGAGACATAAGAGGGAAGTGGGATTTTATCGACATGATCAATGGGGGTTTGCTTGCCTTGCTGACGAGGTTCAGTATCGGGATCTTCAACGAAGGGGGCAGCCTCCTGTTCCGGTTCAACTTCTACTCGACAAACAACAAACAAGGTAGCAAAGTAAATACAATGCACAAGCACATGGTTGAAGGTTGAAACTTGGTTTGCATGCTTCTGATGTGTGAGGCAATTCCATTTAAATGGAGTATATTGCAAATGAATTGCAAATTCAAACTCCAATTTGAATTCAATTTAGCCAAGTTGAAAATGCTATTGTTTGATCAATGTAACTCATCTTGAAATGTGTATGATATGCCTCTGATGTTCAAGTGAAATGTGGCATGTTGCTAAGGTTCAAATTGCAAAAGCATTTGAATTTAATTTGGTTAAACTCCAATTAAACCAAATAGCAAAAGATACTGGTCCCATTTTAAATTCAACTCAAACATAGTTGAAAGTTGTATATTTTGGTAGATTATTTTCTCCTGATCATTTTTCATATATTATATGTTAAATATGGAGTTAATATGAATTTTCTATGAATTTTCAAAGTTTGGAATAATTTCTGCCAATTTCTGAATTGAATTAAATAGAAAAGGGATTACTGCATCAGCATGACCTCATGCTGGCGTCAGAGGGCCTCTGACCACTGGGACCCACATGTCATTCTCTGTTCTGTTAATTAAAACGTTTTAATTAAATTTGAACTAATCCAGAGATTAGTCAGGGCCTGGGGTCCACATGTCAGTGTCTCTGGGGGGTGGGGCCAAGGTGATTAGCACGGGGGTTTAGAGCTCTAATGGAGGGGTCATCGTCGGCGCCACTGTAGTCGTCGGAATCTCGCCGAAGTTGCGATTTAGGGCTCGGGGTGGGGATTGGATGGAACAGACGGGTTCCTCGTCGTCTTCCGCGTCGACTTGGAGTAGCAGGTGGTCACGGGGAGGGCTCTAGCCTCGCCGGCGTCGAAGGTGGCGGAGGCAGTGGCTCGGACCTTGACGAAGAGCTCACCGCAGTGCACTATAAGGAGAAAGGAGTAGCGCGTTGCATTCCTGGAGCAGACATGGGTCATACGCGCGCTTTGGCTTGGTCCGGGAGGCACGGGAGCATGAGCCGCGTCGTCCATGGCGGCGACAGAGCTCTGCTCTCATGGCGGTTCAGCGTAGGAGGAGAACGAGGTGCAGCCAAGTTGGGGGAAATGCTCACCGTGATGGAAGGAACACGACAGAGAAAACGGGAGAGGCGGGGAGGCTTCAACGGCGAGGAATTTGACGACGTCCTCCTCGGCGGCCAGTGAGGACTCGGTGAAGATTCCGGCGGCTCGGGGAGGAATTGGCCTGCGATTTCTTGCACGGAGACGAAGTCGAGGACGGCGAAGAGGATGGACACGTTCTTGGCGGCTATCTCGGGCTCGGGCTACGACTCGCCATGGCCATGGCCTGCGGCTTCTCTCGGGGAAGCTCGCGGGAGGGAAGAAGAGGGGTGGATAGGCACTGGGGAGGGGGGGAATGGACGCACGGCATCCCCAGAGCTGCGAGGCGCGTCTAGGAGGCTCTAGAGGGGCAGGTGGCGACCGCAGGGACGTCGCCGTGCTCGGCTGGCTCGGTGGCATTCCACCGAGAAGCTTGGAGGCGCGGGGTCGGGGAAGAAGACCCCTGTGCCCTTTTGGGCCGGGTGGGCTGGCTGGGCTGCCTTCGCCTAGGCGACAGGTAAGCCCTTTTCTCTCCTTTCTGTTTTTCTTTTCTAATTTCTTTTCTTTCGTTGTTTTGGTTTTGCTAAATAAAATAGCAAACCATTTTGTAAAATGCTAAAACCTTTTATATGGCCATATAATAATATATACTAGCCATTTGCAAAGTTTGGCACTTTTTAAAATTCAAATTATTTGAATCTTAAATCAAATAGGGGTTTTTGAATTAATGCAAGGTCCTATTTGAATATTTGAAATATCCATGAGCATGGGGTTGGTCCCACATCACTTGATATCTGATCACACTCATTTATAAGACTTTTCAAAAATCCAACATGAAGTTTTGGAGAAGATTTATTTCTGGCCTTTTGAATTAATTCAGCTGGGGGGTTCCTTCTCCCATTTTGCATTTGAATTTGATTTCAATTGATTTCTTTTGAAATTTTTAACATGATGCAAAGTGACTTGCTAATCCTAGCACATACCTAACTTGTGGTTGTGACAGCCTCCCACTGGGTCCCATCAGAAGGGTGACTCAACATCCTGTCTTTTTCTGGATCATTTTTTTCAGCTTCTTCCTTTTGCTACTTCCTTTCCGCATGCCAGCGCATGAGCTTAGCTTGCTTAGGGTCCGCGAAATAACGCTGCAAACGAGCAATGATCGGAAAATACCACACCGTTTTTTGAGGAGCTTTGTTCTTCTTCTTCTATCGACTGGCGCCGCGCTTCTTGTAAGGAGCGTACATGAGTCCATGTATCAAGTCTCCAACCAATACACCACTATGGATACTTCCTCGACTTCCCCACGAGAAAGCACGCCACAACAGTCACGCTTATCTTGGCAATTTTAGAGTAACCATTGAAGTTGTCTATGGTCAAGTAAAGGTCTCCAAGTAGCCCATAACCGCGGACACGGCTATTCGAATAGTTCATTAACCCTACAGGGGTGTACTTCTACACACACGCACGCATCAGTTTCCGCCTGGGAGTGGATCCTTCAAGCGAGTACAGGCGAGGATGTTGCCACGACACTTCACTCATAGCACCATCTCTAGTCCTAGGGAGTCGCCTATTTGAGTTGGGACCACAATCGGAATCCGGCAGATTTTTCCGATGCGGAATCAAACGTTGTGTGACCGCCATCAAGCTCAACTCGATCATGATCACTTGATTCAACGTGCCCACAACCTACGTCCACCACTTACCTTGATGTACCTGCTTGAGATCGTTTAAAGCTTGAACTACTTACGACTCCTGGACTTGGTCCGGGGTGAGGTACTAGACCGAGAGGGGTCAGTGAGCAAAATGTGTGGTCGTACTCTTAGTCTTGGATAACAACACAAGAACTCGAGCTTAAGGCGGTGTTCAACGAGACAACCCACTGTGTACTCCTACACAATCTCTCATTGTTCACCTTGTTAAGGTCAAATTCACCAACACGTTACCACCATCATTCACATGATCACTACCATCCTGACTCACAACAAAGTAGCCTCATTGTAACCTCTAAGCAAGAAATAAGCTGTAAAAGTTGCAGGGGCCACATGATATCAAACGACTCATAGATCTGCTAGGATTGTGGTTTTCTTACTACTGTGATAAAATGATAGGTCATGCAAAGGAATAGGTTCAACTAGCGGTAGAACGTATCATGGTTACATCCTAAACATGCATAAGAGAGAATGAGAGGGAACTGGTATTTTATCGACATGATCAAAGAGGGGGTGCTTGCCTTGTTGACGATCACGAGGTACTGTACTTCTGACGTGAGGTTGAACTCATCTCCGAGATCAACTCTACCGAGAAGATGCGAACACCGAAGCATTGGAAGTAAAGCACACATTCAAAATATTGCAATGCACATTCAATATGGCATGATATGATGATGAACATCGGTGTGTTGTTCTTCTTATGTCCATGTGAAGTGTATTGCATTGCATTGGTTCCAGTTAGAATGATCATAGTAATTTATTTGAATTTAACCAAATGAACCAAATAGCAAAATGCTACTGATCCATCATTGTAAGCATGTCAAACATGGTTGAAAGTTTGATATTTGGATAGAGAATTTTCTCTTGATCATTTTTCATATATAACTCTTTTCATTTGGAGTTATGGTTTAAAAGATATTCAAATTCAAAGTTTTGAGTATTTTCTGCAATTTCTGATTTAAATTAAATAGAAAATGGGAATTATTGCATCAACTCTGCATCATGCTGATATCATCTCCGTTGAATGGTCCAACTGACCAGTGGGGCCCGGGTGTCATAGGCTCAGGGGGTTAACAGTGGGTTAGCTTAAATTAAACATGTTTAATTAGGGGGGCTGGGCCCCACAATTCAGTGAGTGAGAGAGATATTAGTGGGGGGTTAGGGGGTTAATGGCGACGGCTTGACGCCGGTGGCTCTAGCCACGGCTGCGCGTCACTGGAACAGGGTTCCCGGCCACGGAAGGGCACGGGGAAGGCACAGGTGTGTGCCCCGTGCTCGCGCGCATCGAGTGGAGTAGGCGGGGGTCTCAGGGGAGCACCAGGGCGACGGAGGCGTCGAGCCTGCGGCGGCCGGAGCCACTGGCCTCGACGGGGCGGCGACTCAGGGCGCGGGGAGAAGAATGGGGAGGGGGAAACGCGGCGGTGGCTCACCCTGAACGCGACGGCGAACTCGAGGAGGCCGGGGAAGGACTGGCGGTGGTGAATTCGTCCATGGAGCCCGGCGGGCAGCAGAGGATGCCGGCGACGATGGCGTCACCTAGGGAGCGCCTCGGCTAGAATTGACGGCGGGAATGGATGAAGATGATGGCCGCGGTGCGTCTGGAAACGAAGGCGGAGTCCCTCGTCGTCGTTGGCCACGACTGCACTCTACGACGAGCTCGGGCGGTGCTCGGGATTGCACGGGATTCGGCAAGGGAAAGGAAGGGGGTGACCAGAGGAGGGGGAAAATGGAGAGGGCATTGGGGAAGCAGGCTGCTCGCCACGGCGACGGCTGCATGCCGTGCACCTGCCTTCCCAGGTTAGAAGACGGCCCCGCCCCTGGTGGGTTGGGCCGCCCAGGATGGCTGGGCTGGTCAGGTAGGTGGGCTCTGCCCTTTCCTTTTGTTTTTTTATTCTTTTCTGCTTTGTGTTTTGATTTGATTTATAAATCAAACCAATTTATAAAATTCTCAAAACTTTATTGTGAGCTAGTGGAACATATATGAGTCCACTCACAAAGTTTTAGAATTATTGAAATTATATTTAAAAAAATTCAATTGCAAATACATTATGTAATTAATTTCCAAGGGAATTTTGGAATTTTTGAGAATTCTTTCAGCATGGAGTGGGACCCACTTCACTTGAAATGTGATCATGCCCATTTATAAGACTTTTCAAAAAGGTTAAAGCATTTTTGGAAAAATATTTTTGTCTGGCCTTTTATTAAAATTATCTTGAGGCTTTTTGCTTCCCCAATTCTTTTTCTTTTGCAAAACTTTTCGTGATGCAAAAATGCTAGCTTGGAAAGCACAAACCTAAATTAGGGTTCTGACAGAAAAAGAGACAAAAACAGAGAAAAAAGGAAAAAGAGGCTTACCAGGAAAAACAGCCCAACTCACTCAAGCCGGCCCAGCCCAGCAGCCTTTTCCCCTGTCGTCTTCCTCCCCGCGCCACCAAGGTGCTCGGTGGAAATCCGCCGACGCCACCGCGACGCCCACAGCCTTCCAGGCGCCCCCGATCCCCCAAGAAGCACCATGACGACGCTTGGATACACCTTGTTCATTTCCCCCCCTAGGAGCCGTCTCCCCTCTCTCTCTCGTCGTTTTTCTTCCACCACCCGAGCACGCCGGAGAGCGCCGACGTGCGCATGCGTGCCCCCCTGCCATCCCGAGCTCAAGAAAACGTGTCCATCGCCCTCTCCATAGTCGACTTCGTCTCCGAGCAGATGGTTGATAGCTGAAGACCCCTGGAGCTGCCGAATCGGGTCGTCTTCTTCGACTACGACCGCCGGAGTTCATCGACGAATTCGTCGCCGTCAGAGCACCATCGACCTCTTTGTTGCGTCCTTTGCAATCGCGGTGAGAAGGAGCATATTTTCCCCTTGTTTTACCGTTCCTTTTCTCCCTCTAACAACGGCCGCCATGGGAGCCGTGGCTCCTCGCCGCCAGTGTTCTCGCCGTCGAGCACACGATCCTCCTACGCCACCCTAGCCATGTCCAATGGACGTGCGACACTCCCAGGAGCGTAACCCACCCAGTCCTGCGTCTTTTGGTACACCGTATCACCGTCCCCGTCTTCACCGAGCCACGTCCGCTGCCGCACGTCGTCGTCGGCGAGGCTCTGGTGACCCACAGGGTGTCCTGTGTGCACCACGCGATGCAGACGAGTCTGGGGAGCAGTCCCATGTCCTCCCCGTGCCAAATGGTGGCCGGGAGCAGAGATTCCGTGAGCGCCGCCGTGTCGGTCGCCGCCGGCAACAAGCCGCCGCCGTGCCAACGTGGCACGGATTAGCTTAGGCTAATCCCCCCACTAAAGCTCACTGACAGTGGCCCCAGCCCCCCTAATGACCCTATTTAGTTTAAACTAAAACGGGTTTAAACGCACTGCCACTAACACCCTGGCCCCACAAGTCAGACACCCAGCATGACGCAATAAATTGCTAAATGTTTTAAAATAATGCAGAAAAGTCATAAAATAGTATAAACTTTGGAAATTCATAAGTAATTCATACTAACTCCAAATTAAACAAATAATATATGAAAAATTATCAGAAAAATGAGAGGATTATGAATATGTCATTTGTTTTTATGTTTGACCATTTAAAAATGGGTGAACAAAAGCAAATGTGTATATGACATATTATGAATTCAAATATGGAGTTCGAATTTGCAATTCAATTGCAATACACTTCATTTAACTTGAATCTTCAACACATCAGTGCTATATACATCATGTCACAACCTTAACATGTGCTTGTGCATTTTACTTTTGATGTTTCCCCCTTTGTTGATGATTGTTCCGATAACAGTGCTTCCGAGACGGTGATCACCTCCGAAGAAGAAGAAGACGGTAAACCCATGTAACGTCAGCAAGGCAAGAAAAACCCATTGATCATGTCTATAAAATCCCACTTCTCTCTCAGTCTCGCGTATGCATGTTCAGGAGATCACCTAGTTATCGATTCTACCTCATAGTTGAACCCATATCCGATGCATGACCTATCATCTTGTCACCGTAGTAAGCAAACCACAATCCTAGCTAAAATAACAGTTGATTAATATCATGTGGCCCCTGCAACTGTTACTGCTTATTGCATGCTTAGAGTTTACAATGAGGATACTTTTGATGTGAGTCGGGATGATAGTGAACATGGTGTTGATGAAGGTGAAAATGTGTTGGTGAATCTACCCTAATACAAGGTGAACGATGAGAGGCTGTGTAGGAGTAGACAGTGGGTTGTCTCGTTGACCACCGCCTTAAGCCCGAGTTCTTGTATGCTAATCCGAGACAAAGAGTACAACCACACATTGGGCTCACTGACCCCTCTCGACCTATTAACTCACCGTGATCCAAGTCCAGGAGTCACACCTAGTTCGGGTATTCCATTCGGCACATGCATAGAAAGATAAAGGAATTGAAATATGGTATTCATGGTAGGGCTTGTAGCACATGGCTTGTCAAGTGGAGAACCATCCATCGAGGTGGGCTTTCAGTCGTGCCTACATGGTTTGAGTCCTGACTGGAAGCTCGGCCGGAATTCCAGTTGGGTTTGGAACTCAGGTAGTTGACTCCTTGGACTAGAACGGTGCCGTGAGGTAAGTGTCGTGGTGAACATCCTCGGCAACACCCCTTGAATGGTGACGAGTACTTGGAGGTAACTGATGGTCATGTGTGTGTAGCGGTACACCCCTGCAGGGTTAGCAAACTATTCGAATAGCCGCATCCACGGTCATGGACTACTTGGAAAGATGTGCTTGATTATTAGACAACTTGAATTGATACTCTAAAGCTCGCAAGATAAGCATGAGTGCTATAGTGTGCTTCCTTGTGGGGAAGTCGAGGAAGTATCTATAGTGGTGTATTGGTTGGAAACTTGGTAGTGGACTCGTGTACGCTTCTTACCTCAAGTCTGGTACTCGTAGTATAGGATTAGCCAAGTCAAAGCTGGCACTTCTTCATGTTGGAACCCCACCTCCCTTTACCTTGAAACTTGAGCATGAGTAGTTTAGTTCTGATGTAAGTCTTGCTGAGTACGACTTTGTACTCACGTTTTCTTATTCTATGTTTTAGATGACAACCCAGCCCCCGATGGAGTCACCTTCCTGAAGCTCGACATTGACTAAGCTAGTATAGTTCCAGACAACAGTCTGGTCCCTCGTGGAAGGGCATGTATGTTGAACAAGGCTTCTCTAAGCCATTTGTTAATCTTGTCTGTACTCAGACCTAATTTTCTTCCGTTGTTTGATGTAATGTTGGATCATAGACTCGTGATCTCTTTTTGTACTCTATGTAAGTTAATAAAGATATACTTTGTAGAGTAATGTGATGATACATGCTGTTCACACTAGACATGTATGATGCGTGTATGATTATAACGTGCATGTCTTAGTCTGGGGTTCGATAGCTTAGTTGTGTTCTTGCCGGCGGTCTTTTATACACCAGGTGGCCCTTAGATGTGCGCAGCTTGGGGGCATCGCGATCCGATTGCTCGTGACTCTGTCACGTGGCACACTTTGATGTATGATTGAGCCCGCCCGAGATCCCAACTAGGTGATCGGGCGGGAGTCTGTTTATGTAAGTGTTATAATTCAATCGATAATATGGTTGAGACAACTTGTTTATGAGTATGGGATTTCACCACCCATAATCACTTAGACTTGTGAGCGGGCGATGAGGACCCATCTCAGGTGATCATCCGGCCTGGATGGGATGCCCCTCACGTACGATGCTTTCCGAGAGTGTTCTATGCTTGGCCTTGTCTGCTTAGACAAGTGGGTACGACTCTCGGCTCTCCATATGATTGAGTTGTGACTGGAATTACATACGCATATTCCGGGTCCCGACGGACTTGGTATCAGAGCAGGACTGTTTATAGGATTATTCAACCCTTGGTCGAAGTCGAGTCTAGCATTCTATAGTTATATAGTTACTTGGGTATAAAGGTAACAACGTAAGGCTTCTTTTTCTCCTTACCCTCACTAATCTGAGTTCTGAGTCACCGTCATCTTTTCTGCGGGAAGATAGGACTAGGCTCATCTATGTCTTACTAGAACATCTCGTTGAATGCTTCTTTGTAGCCGTAGGACTGTTGTGGCCCACTACAGTCATCGTTTTGTTGAGTTCCCTGAAGAAGTTCTGTCCAATCTCTTGCAGGTTGTTTCACTTTCTATCCCGGTGTAGCCGTTATGATGACCGATTTATTCCGTGTTTCTAGGAATCTTTGCCTTTGCATTATAGTCTTTTTAGCCCAAATCATGTCCTTTTCTCTTTGTTTCCACCGCAAAACCTGTTCTGATTGATGATTTTTATCACACAGGATGTCAGGTGGAACTCGTGGTGTTGTTCGTCACAATCAAGACCGTGATCGGAATCGAAGTAATGATGAACCTCCACCACCGCCTTCTGTGGCGGAAATCATGATGGAAGCTGAACGGAATCGATGTGATCAAACATGCCTTCTGGAGCTCATCATGCAGAATACCGCTCGTCAGTGCAATGTGGTTGTCAGCAGTCATGATTTCATATTCCTCAAGCCACCGGTATTTCGATGTTCTTCCGAGCCCCTTGAAGCTGGTGATTGGCTCCGTTCCATCGAGCGTAAGCTTGAGACGACGCATGTTGCTCTCAATGATCGTGTGATGTTTGCGGTATACTTCCTGGAAGGTGCTGCTGGTGAATGGTGGGATAACTATGTTGCAATGCAACCTGATGGTCACGTAGTGACTTGGTAGAAATTTCGTGATGCCTTCCGAGGGTAAACATTCTGGATGAGATGATGGAAAGAAAGAAGGAAGAGTTTTGCAATCTAACTCAGGGAGATATGTCCATCCACGAGTATATGACTGAGTTCAACCGTCTTGCTCGTTATGCCGAAGAGGAGATATCCACTGATGCCAGGAAGAAAGCAAGGTGCCGCAAGGGACTTAGCCCTGTTATTCGTCATGATCTCAATCTTCATGAGTTTGTCAACTTAGAGGATTTAGTTAATAGATCCTTCAGAGCTGAGTATGGCAATGAGTTGTTCGAAGAGTCTCGCAAGCATGCTCGTGAGTTTGCTCCATCCTCTAGTTTAGCCCCTCAGAAGCGCCGGATTTGGATTCCAACTAGTGCCATTCCTTCACACCTTATTTCAAGGCCATCCTACATGGTGCCTCAACCTCCTCCACCAAACACGAATCCCAACAGTTATGGTAGTGAGCCTGCCATCCTTGCTCCACCCGCCGACACCAGAGTTTTCTATAAGTGTGGTCAGCCTGGCCACATCGCGCGGAAATGTTCATTGTCGGTGAAAGTGGATCCTCGTCCAAGACATGATGCCACCCCACCCAAGTCTTCCAAAGCTAAGTCTTCACAGAAATCAACCTCCAAATCCTTGCAAGAAAATTCCTTAGCCACTGTTGGTGGTTGTGTGAAACAAATCTCAGTTGAGGAAGCTATTGATACTTTTAACGTCATCCTTCGTACGCTCCCAATCAATCATGTCCCCGCCTCTGTTCTTTTCGATCCAGGAGCCTCTCATTCATTCATGTCGGAGAGTTATGCACTTCGGCATGAGTTCGCCTTTGAAGAAATGTTTTCTCCAATGATCATCCAAACCCCTGGTTCAAAGTGGCAACGTAATAGAGTAAGCCATGGAAATCAAATTGAAATTGAGGGTTTAGTATTCCTTTCCTCTCTTATAGCCCTCATGTCTTCAGACATTGATTTCATCCTAGGAATGGATTGGTTATCAAGACAGAATGCTTTCCTTGATTGTAAAGCCAAGTAAGTTAAACTTACCCATCCTTCAGGCCAGACAATTGACTACACCTCACCCAGTTCTAGCATCCAGATGCATACTTTGAATGTGCTTCCCCTTCCTGACCTTGAAGATATTCCGGTGGTTCGTGACTTCCCGGACGTCTTTCCTGAAGAACTGCCAGGAATGCCTCCTGACCGATGTGTAGAATTCATTGTAGATCTTGCCCCAGGGACCGCCCCAATTTCCAGACGCCCATACAGAATGCCCCCACGTGAGTTAGCTGAGCTGAAAATCCAACTTGAAGCTTTGTTGGAAAAAGGCTTCATCCGCCCTAGCTCATTGCCATGGGGTTGCCCCGTTCTATTCATAACGAAGAAAGATGTAACAGAAAGGATGTGCGTAGACTATCGCCCGCTAAATCTAGCGACGGTAAAGAACAAGTACCCACTTCCCAAGATCAATGATCTTTATGATCAACTTGCTGGATCCTCTGTCTTCTCCAAGATGGATTTGAGATTAGGCTATCATCAAATCAAGATCATAAATGAGGAGTTCCCAAAACGGCTTTCACTACTCGTTATGGTCTTTACGAGTTTACCGTCATGTCCTTCGGTCTAACCAATGACCCCACCACTTTCTCGCGCATGATGAATTCGATCTTCATGGAGTACTTAGATAAAAAAAAATTAATTTATCTTGATGACATTCTCATCTACTCGAAGAACGAAGAACGACATACCGAGCATCTTAGGCTGGTATTGATGAAACTTCGAGAGCATCGCCTTTATGCCAAGTTCTCTAAGTGCGAATTCTAGCTACCAGAAGTGACCTATTTAGGCCACGTGATTTCTGCCAAAGGCATTGTTGTAAATCCCGAGAGAGTTTAGGCCGTCCTTTACTGGACTCCACCTGAATTGGTTAAGCACGTTAGGAGTTTTCTTGGCTTAGCAAGCTATTGTCGCCGCTTCGTTGGGAACTTCTCCAAAGTTGCAAAGCCTCTGACTGAACTTCTCAAGAAAGATAAGAAATTCGAATGGACTCCCAAGTGCGAGGAAATCTTTCAAGAGCTAAAAAGAAGATTGACTTCTGCACCCGTACTTGCGCCTCCAAACACCAAAAAGGATTTCGAGATCTATTGTGACGCCTCACGGCAAGGGTTAGGATGCATACTTATGCAAGATCGACATGTGGTAGCATACGCTTCATGCCAGTTGCGTCCACATGAAGAGAACTACCTTACCCATGATCTTGAACTCGCTGCCGTAGTTCATGCCCTGAAGACTTGGCGACATTATCTCCTTGGTAATCGTCGTGAGATCTATTCTGATCACCAAAGCCTCAAATGCATATTCACCCAGCCAGATCTTAATCTCAGGCAAAGACATTGGATAGAGTTGATAAAAGATTATGACTTAGGAATTTCTTTCACCCCAGGCAAAGCCAATGTCATGGCTGATGCACTAAGTCGTAAGTCGTATTGTAACAACCTCATGGTACAACAGTATCAACAACTACTTCATGAGGAATTTCGAAAGCTCAACCTCGAAATTATTCCTCGTGGATCTCTTTTCAACTTGGTGGCGAAACCAACCCTTGAGGATCAAATCATAGTTGCCTAGAGGCGTGCACGAGGTGTTCGCCGGATCAAGGAGAACATTGCTAGTGGAGTTGCTAAATGTTTCTCCACAGATAGTAAAGGAACGATATTCTTTGAAAATAGTTTGGTAGTACCTAAGAACAGGGATCTAAGGCAACTCATCCTTAAAGAAGCCCATGATACATACCGGTAGCACAAAAATGTACCGCGATCTACGCCAGAGATTTTGGTGGACTAGGATGAAGAGAGACATTGCTCGATATGTTGCCGAATGTGATGTTTGTCGTCGCATTAAGGCCGAACACCAAAGACCTGCTGGTACTCTTCATACTTTGTCTATTCCCGAGTGGAAATGGGACAAAGTCGGTATGGACTTCATCACCGGCTTTCCAAAAACCCAGAAAGGAAATGATACCATCTTCGTTGTTATTGATAGACTTTCCAAAGTTGCTCACTTCCTTCCAGTTCGCGAGTCTATAACTGTTAGCCAGTTAGCGGACTTGTATGTATCTAGAATTGTGTCTCTTCATGGTGTTCCTTTGGAAATCAATTCCGATCGTGGTAGCCTTTTCACCTCTAGATTTTGGGGAAGCTTTCAGAATGCTACGGGAAATCATCTCTCCTTTAGTACAACTTTCCACCCTCAATCTAGCGGTCAAGTTCAAAGGGTTAATCGAATCTTGGAATACATGCTCAGAGCTTGTGTTATATATTTCGGAAAGAATTGGGAGAAGTCTCTTCCATTTGCCGAGTTTGCTTATAACAATAGTTTCCAATCTAGTCTGAACATGGTTCCTTTTGAACTCCTCTATGGACGACGATGTCGAACACCCCTAAACTGGTCAGAAACCGGTGAAAGACAACTCTTTGGACCTGATATGATCAAGGAAGCAGAAGATCAAGTTCGCATTGTTCGTGATCAATTGAAAGCCGCACAGTCTCGTCAGAAAAGCTACTATGATCGTCATCATAGGCAAGAAAGCTAAAATCTGGATGAGAAGGCCTACCTTCGGGTTACTCCTTTGAAGGGAACCCAATGCTTCGGTATCAAAGGCAAGTTGGCCCCACGTTACATCGGACCTTTCCGTATTCTCGCTAAACGTGGAGAAGTTGCCTACCAACTTGAACTACCCCCGCACCTTTCCCGAGTACATGATGTATTCCATGTGTCACAACTCAGGAGTTGCTTCAAGGACCCCATCCGCGAAGTCGACCATGAAACGCTTGATCTCCAAGATGACCTTTCTTATCAAGAGTACCCTGTTCGTATTCTTGATTCAGTAGAGCGTGTCACTCGTCGTCAGAAGATCAGGTTTCTGAAAGTGCAATGGTCACATCACTCCGAGAAAGAAGCCACATGGGAAAGAGAAGACCGTCTCAGCGCCGAGTATCCCACCTTCCTTCCGAGGACTTCTGAATCTCGGGACGAGATTCTTTTGAGTGGGGGCGAGTTGTCAGAACCCCAACTTGGGTAAGTGCCATGGTTTGAGTGCCCTTTGCATCATGTGAAAATTTCAAAAGAAATTCAAAAATGGGGAAAAGAAAAGCCCTAGAGAATTTAATTCAAATAGCCAGACAAAAATTTCTTCCAAAAATTCCTCTGTTATTTTTGAAAAGTCTTATAAATAAGCATGATCACATATTAAGTGCAGTGGGCCCCACTGCATGCTCCAAGATTTCTCAAAAATACCATAAGTGCCTTGGAAATTAAATAAATACCCTATTTGATTTGAAATTCAAATTATTTGAATTCCAAAAATCTTCAAATCTTGGGAGTGGATAACTCTATGCCATGTAAGGCCAAATAAAAGTTTTGAAGATTTTACAAAATGATTTGCTATCTATTTCAAAGAAAATCACAAAGCAGAAAAAGGAAAAAGAGACAAAAACAGAGAGAATAGGAAAAAGAGGCTTACGAGGCAAAGCCGCCCAACTCACCCAAGCCGGCCCAGCCCAGCAGCCTTTTCCCCTGTCGTCTTCCTCCCCTCGCCCCCAAGGTGCTCGGTGGAAAGCCGCCGACACCACCGCGACGCCCACAGTGCTTGTTCATTTTCCCCCCTGGGAGCCGTCTCCCCTCTCTCTCTCATCGTTTTTATTCCACCACCCGAGCACGCCGGAGAGCGTCGCCGTGCGCATGCGTGCCCCCTTCCATCCCGAGCTCAAGAAAACGTGTCCATCGCCCTCGCCATAGTCGACTTCGTCTCCGAGCAGACGATTGCTAGCTGAAGACCCCTGGAGCTGCCGAATCGGGTCGTCTTCTTCGACTACGGCCGCCAGAGTTCATCGACAAATTCGTCGCCTTCAGAGCACCATCAACCTCTCCGTTGCGTCCTTTGCAATCGCGATGAGAAGGAGCATCTTTGCCCCTTGTTTTACCCTTCCTTTTCTCCCTCTAGCAACGACCGCCATGGGAGCCGTGGCTCCTCTCCGCCGGTGTTCTCGCCGTCGAGCACACGAGCCGCCTACGCCACCCTAGCCACGTCCAGTGGACGTGCGACTCTCCCAGGAGCGTAACCCACCCAGCCCTGCGTATTTTGGTACACCGTATCACCGTCCCCGTCTTCACCAAGCCACGGCCGCCGCCGCACGTCGTTGCCAGCGAGGCTCTGGTGACCCCCAGGGTTTCCTGTGTGCACCACGTGATGCAGACGAGTCTGGGGAGCAGTCCCATGTCCTCCCCGTGCCAAATGGTGGCCGGGAGCAGCGATTCCGTGAGAGCCGCCGTGTCGGGTCGCCGCCGGCGAGCCAACGTGGCACGGATTAGCTTAGGCTAATCCCCCCCCACTAAAGCTCACTGACAGTGGGCCCAGGCCCCCCTAATGACCCTATTTAGTTTAAACTAAATCAGGTTTAAACACACTGCCACTTACACCCTGGCCCCACAGGTCAGACCCCCCACGCCAGCCATGCGTCAGCATGATGCAATAAATTGCTAAATGTTTTAAAATATTGCAGAAAAGTCAGAAAATAGTATAAATTTTGGAAATTCATAATTAATTCATACTAACTCCAAATTAAACAAATAATATATGAAAAATTATCAGAAAAATGCGAGGATTATGCATATGCAATTTGTTTTTATGTTTGACCATTTTAAAATGGGTGAACGGAAGCAAATGTGTATATGACATATTATGAATTCAAATATGGAGTTTGAATTTGCAATTCAATTGCAATACACTTCATTTAACTTGAATCTTCAACACATCAGTGCTATATACATCATATCACAACCTTAATATGTGCTTGTGCATTTTTACTTTCGATGTTGCCCCCTTTGTTGATGATTGTTCCGGTAACAGTGCTTCCGAGACGGTGATCACCTCCGAAGAAGAAGAAGACCGGTAAACCCGTGTAACGTCAGCAATGCAAGCAAACCCCATTGATCATGTCTATGAAATCTCACTTCCCTCTCAGTTTCGCTTATGCATGTTTAGGAGATCACCTTGTTATCGATTCTACCGCATAGTTGAACCCATATCCGATGCATGACCTATCATCTTGTCACAGTAGTAAGCAAACCACAATCCTAGCTGACATAGGAGTTGATTGATATCATATGCCCCCTGCAACTGTTACTGCTTATTGCATGCTTAGAGTTTACAATGAGGATAATTTTGATGTGAGTCGGGATGATAGTGAACATGGTGTTGATGAAGGTGAAACTGTGTTGGTGAATCTACCCTAATACAAGGTGAACGATGAGAGGATGTGTAGGAGTAGACAGTGGGTTGTCTCATTGAACACCGCCTTAAACCCGAGTTCTTGTATGTTAATCCGAGACAAAGAGTACAACCACACATTGGGCTCACTGACCCCTCTCGACCTATTAACTCACCCCGATCAAAGTCCAGGAGTGACACCTAGTTCGGGTTTTCCATTCGGCATATGCATAGAAAGATAAAGGAAATGAAATGTGGCATTCATGGTAGGGATTGTAGCACATGACTTGTCAAGTGGAGAACCATCCGTCGAGGTGGGATTGTCAGTCGTGCCTACATGGTTTGATTCCTGACTGGAAGCTCGGCCGAAATTCCAGTTGGGTTTGGAACTCAGATAGTTGAATCCTTGGACTAGAACGGTGCCGTGAGGTACGTGTTGTGGTGAACATCCTCGCCAGCACCCCTTGAATGGTGACGAGTACTTGGCGGTAACTGATGGTCATGTGTGTGTAGCGGTACACCCCTGCAGGGTTACCAAACTATTATAATAGCCACGTCTGCGGTCATGGACTACATGGAAAGCTATGCTTGACTATTAGACAACTTGAATGGATACTCTAAAACTCGCAAGATAAGCGTGAGTGCTATGGTGTGCTTCCTCGTGGGGAAGTCGAGGGAGTATCCATAGTGGTGTATTGGTTGTAGACTTGGTAGTGGACTCGTGTACGCTTCTTACCGCAAGTCTGGTACTCGTAGTATAGGACTAGCCAAGTCAAAGCTGGCTCTTCTGCATGTTGGAACCCCACCTCCCTTTACCTTGAAACTTGAGCATGAGTACTTTAGTTCTGATGTAAGTCTTGTTGAGTATGACTTTATACTCACGTTTGCTTATTCTATGTTTTAGATGAGAACCCAGCCCCCGTTGGAGTCACCTTCCTGAAGCTCGACGTTGACTAAGCTAGTATAGTTCCAGACAACAGTCTGGTCCCTCCTGGAAGGGCATGTATGTTGAACAAGGCTTCTCTAAGCCATTTGTTAATCTTTTCCGTACTCAGACCTAATTTGCTTCCGTTTTTTGATGTAATGTTGGATCGCAGACTCATGATCTCTTTTTGTACTCTATTTAAGTTAATAAAGATATACTTTGTAGAGTAATGTGATGATACATGTTGTTCACACTAGACATGTATGCTGCATGTATGATTATAACGTGCATGTCTTATTGTGGGTTTCGATAGCTTAGTTGTGTTCTTGCCAGCGTTCTTTTATACATCAGGTGGCCCTTAGATGTGCGCATCTTGGGGCATCGCGATGCGATTGCTCGTGACTTTGTCACGTGGCACACATTGATGTATGATTGAGCCCGCCCGAGATCCCGACTAGATGATCGGGCTGGAGTCTGTTTATGTAAGTGTTATAATTCAATCGATAATATGGTTGAGGCGACTTGTCTATGAGTATGGGATTTCACCACCCATAATCACTTAGACTTGTGAGCGGGCGATGAGGACCCATCTCAGTTGATCATCCGGCCTGATGGGATGCCCGTCACGTACGATGCTTTCCGAGAGTGTTCTATGCTTGGCCTTGTCTTCTTAGACAAGTGGGTACGACTCTCGGCTCTCCATATGATTGAGTTGTGACTGGAATTACATATGCATATTCCGGGTCCCGACACAGCATGTGTGCATAACTTGTATTGCTTGTAGATTTTTAACCGTAACTCCGTTTCTTTAACAGCATATTTTTAACAGCATGTGTGCATAACTTGTATAACTTGTATTTCTTTACATGTAACTTGATTATAATTTCATGTAATTTGTGTTTATGCTACTGTTTGCTGTTGTTAACCAACCTAAAATATGGTTTAGGGCAAAACAGTACCAAATAATTAAATAGTTGTGGGGTACTTAGTGAAATGCCATGTTTAGGTTGTGCCTCACTTAAATTGACTAGCATAGATAGTTTCCTTTATGCTTCACCTCTTGTCATGTTTGTGTGCTATGCCATGCTTGAGTGAGATGCCTTGTTAACAATCTTTGCTCATGTTGTGTAGCTAAACAACTTGAACCATTTTAAATGTGCGGTATCGTCGTGTGTGACGAGTACTTCACTTAACCTGTTAGCAACCGCTCTCAACGATAGATGCGATACCATAAAGCGTTGTCTCATGTTGCCTTCTTGTTGTTGCTTTCTCGTGATTGCTTCGTAGTAATAGATGCTTGCTCATTGATTTCCTTTTTACAGTGTTTCCTTCTTGTGTGCTTCCGCGGGTACTCTCGGAGACGTTGCGAGCTTGCGATCGACTTCACCTTCGGTTTCGTCTTCTCATCAGGTAAGAAGGAGCATATATCATGCTTATAACTTTCAGCTCACTCGCGCCTTGGTGTAGGATAAAACGATTGCTTGATCCTACCACTTCATATTCATGCCTCTCAAAAAAAAAACCCAAACAACCATGTCCTCCACATCCCAGCAAACCTTGTTCGGCTATGTTACTATTGCTCGCTGCTCAGCCACTGCTTAGTATGCATGCTAGGATGTTATCAACTGTTACCTCCTGTTACTCATTAGATTGGGCTATCACACTATTATATTCATTGTGGATGATATGATTATTATAATGGTGACTATATTCGACGAAGGATGGAAGGTCTAGGATATCCCGCCCCGACGCTTTGTTCCATTCGAGTCACCTAGGAACCGAGTTCCGGGTATAGTGTCTCTTGACGAGCGTGCCTAACCGCGTGTGGGATGCTTTGGAGTCCCCTCTTCTTACCTATCTAGCTCCAAAAATTTCTAGTGGTGGCCCAAGCTGATTTTACCATTTGTAAACTGTGTGTGTGCGATTTGAACGGCCTTGCAGATTTCCAACAAACCGGGCTAGTGGGATGGTATATCATGTTGGTCCACACCTGGAAGCTAGGGAGCCTGCCCGGGCGAGGGTAGATTATCCCGACCTCGTCCAGATGGTAGATACCAATTCGAGAGCGCGACCTTCTTTTGAGTTGGATGTCGACCTCCCCCCGATTTGTGCGTTGTTAGTTAGAGGGACCTGTTGTTCCAGATCTCTCGGGACTAAATCATAAAATGGCTGCCTGTGATGGGTAGAAACTGAGAGATATGGGCGTGCATGCGGAGCCTTGTAATGGGCAGTTGGTACACCCCTGCAGGGTTAAATCTTTTCGAGAAGCCGTGTCCACGGTTATGGATGACTTGAGACCTACTCTTTGTTCATAGACAACAACAACTGAGATAATCTTAATAACTTGATCCATGTGTGTGTGCCTTGACTGCTTCTTCTTCGTCGGGATGCGAAGAGGAGGACAAGGATAGGATAGGTGTTATGTTTGCGTAAGTAGTTGATAGCACGATTTGTTGGAGGCGATTCCTCATCGAATGCTTGGGTCTCATCTTACTCTAAAATAGACCGTTAGCCACTCATATATTGCTAGTGCGTCTGCAACCTCACCACTACCCCCATCTTACCCGTGTGAAGTTAGTTACAAGACTTTTGATATAGCTCACCTCTTTCTTTTCACTTTTACGCACGTTATGCAACGACCTTGGACTACAGAGGAGCTCAACGACCCTTCTTCTGGATGCCTTCGCGAAGAAACTCGACGGAGACTAGTTAGGTGGATCCCGACGAAGAGCCTGGACCCGTGTGGTAACGGGAATGCTGTGTTTTACCTTTGCCACTAGGCATTTGAATGTAGTCTGTACTCAAACATGTATCTTCTGCTGATGTAATGTATTTAAGGCAGTTGTATGCCGATTGTATGAGATGTTGTATCCCTGTAGCTGTAATGTTGTGATATCATGTTGGAAATCCGGGGCATATGGCTTGTCATATGTCGTGGTGGGACCGATATGTGCTTCGTCCCCGGATCTGGATGGAAATATCTAGATCTGGAACAGTATCGCATATCGGGCCTTACAGAACATACCATATCAAAGAAGTCTACCGCTCGGGTGCAATCAAGATTAAAAAATTTGAAGGTACCAAACCACAAGTTGTGAATGGGAAAAGATTCAAGACTTACTTGGCAGGGGACCTTATCAATGTAGAGGTGGATGTGATACAGATAACCACACATGAAGAACATATTGCAACACTGTGTTAGACACCGGAGCAGCAGAAACCAAGTAGTTATGTAATAAGGTAAGAAAACATCATAAACATAAATAAAAGTTCCGTGTTATCCGTTTTTGAGAAATTAGGAAAATTCCAAGACGAAGTGGAACCGGAGAGGAGCTCCCTGTGGCCCAGGCGGCCTGGTGGCGCGTCCACCTCCTGGCCGCGCCAGGTGGCCGCCTAGACCACAAAGAGCCCGTCTCTGACTCCCCTTTGGCTCCTTGGTTTCCTTTCTGCGCAGAATTTTTTGCTATATATTTTCCCGAATCGTCCCGGATCTGTATCTTGCAATTACGTGTGTTTTCTTTTCGATCTGTTTCTTTCAGGATAAGAGGTTGTTGTCCGAGCTGTCTTCTTATGACTCAAGCGGAGAGGACTACATGGGTCGTCGTCTTTGCCGTGTCCAGCAAGACGTGAACCAAGGGAAGGTTGCTGGATGGGCTACGAAGGAATAAATTCCCGCAAGACATGCGGAGATTGAGTGCTCCGTGAGAGAAGAGGTCGATATGGTCACCATCCAGCAAGAAGGAGATCCATCAACAAGAGGAGGAAGCTCCAAGAACCCTGTCTTCGTGGGGTTTATTAACCCTCAACGTGATCTTTCTCTGAACCTTTCAGGAACAACCCGTCCACTTGAATCTCCACGTGTGTCATCTGCTATATCAAAAGCTCACTGAATCACTAACCAGTTCTGTGAATACTTCCATGTACTAAAAGTACAAGTGGCCATAGAGGAGTTTAAGAACAACAAGTAGAATGAAGATTGAAATCTTCATGGGTAATGGCATCCCCTTAGCTTGTTCCAAGCTTGGGGGAGCGCCCGGTATCTTTATCTTTACCTTTTATCTTTCGTGGTCAAAGTTTAGTGTCGTATAATGTGTAGGGAAGTTATCTTATGAAATAGGTGTTTGTATTGAGGTCTATCACTCCTTTTTGGGAGAGTCTTGAATCCGTGAGTGTGCAGTTGTCTATGAAGGAATATTAATGAGAAGTATATTGGTTTCTTCGCTGAACATGGTATTATCTTCACGCAATCGACCTTATATGCTGATTCTTATGGGAGTATTGATCTTATATGTCAGGTATGGCTTTGGAAACTTTATTTAATCCTAGAAAACATAGAATTGGTCATAACAACTGATGGTACAAATTAACGCCCCTCGTTGGTTACCCAAAGTGGAAGGTTGAGATGTAGACAGCAGCAAGTATCCCTTAGCGAAGATGCTAAGGTTTAGTATCGAACTAGTAGGACTCCAACAGATACAAGAAGGTGGTGAAGTGAACAATGGCGCCGCTCACAACTCAAGGTTGCTTACTTCACCTGGACCTGCACACACAGCAAATAAATTTGCTTCCCAACGAGTACAGAGGAGTTGTCAATTCCTCCAGCCTTGTTGTTTACAAAGGATAAAATGCACGGGATAATAATGATAGTGATCGCAACGGAAAAGTAAATACTGAAAGTAAATTGATAGTGTAAACAGTGTTGGAAATATGGATCGTGGTCCTGTAATGTTCACTAGTGACGTCTCTCTCCCAAAAGACGATAAAATAGCCATGTGAGGTAAACAAATTACAGCTGGGCAATTGACAGGATTATGTGCGCAAACCAATGCTAATTATGCTATAAAGAAAGGATGAGGCTCAAAAGTATGGGCGGTACGCCAAGACATGTAGACCGAAATCCATCTGCATCTACCTACTAATCATCCACCTTGAGATATCTATCCAGAACATCTCGCTGGTATTAAGTTTCGAATCCCACCCAAAGTGTAAACTCAAAGCAACAGACAACTGCATTAAAGAACTTTGCGTAAAGTAAACAATCCTTGCACCCTCAAGTACAAGCACCATTTTTTCCCCCTTGTGGCAACATCACATCCCCTAGACTCATGTTTCTGTCACTCAAGCTAGTCATCGGGGGGCATGAACCCACAATCATGCATAACACTCCCTCTTGGAATCACTACCTACTACTTGGCCAAAACAATAAACAGCAACGGAGAACATGCAAGAATTACTCAAGAACATACATATAAAAGAGGAAAATCAAATATATTACTCAAACAGAATCTGAACATAATCTAATAATCCATCGGATCCCAGCAAACTCATCATAGCAACAACATAAATATTACATAAGTGCCTCGATCATGTAGGGCAGCTCACGAGGTCTAATCCATGAAGAACAAAGAGGGGAGGAGAATGTCAGAACCCTCTGTTAGGTATGTGCTAGGGTTAGCAAGTTTCTTCGCATGATGTTAAAATTTTTCAAAAGAAATTGAAATGGGAGAAGAAACCCCCCAAATGAATTTAATTCAAATGGCCAGAATAAAAGTTACTCCAAAAATTCCTTTTGCATTTTTGAAAAGTCCCATAAATGAGTGTGATCACATATCAAGTGATGTGGTAGCATTCCCATGCTCATAGATTTTTCAAAAATTCAAAACAGGAGCTTGGAATTAAATTAAACCCTTATTTGAATTAAAGTTCAAATAATTTTAATTTTAAAAATGTTCAAACTTTATAAGTGGCTATCCTATTATATTGTGAGGCCATATAAAAAGTTTCAACATTTTATAAAATGCGTAGCTATTTTTTTTAGCAGGCCAAACAAATTTGCAGAAAAGAATAAAAGAAAAACAGAAAAGAGGAGAGGATAGGGACTTACCCGAAGAGGCCCAGCTAGCCAAGCCAGGCCCAGCCCAGCAACATTTCTCCTTGGAGTCTTCCTCCCCGCGCCCCAAACGTGCTCGGTGGAATGCATGCAGACGCCGCCGACTCCGCTTGCCACCTCCTTCTCGCCGTGGACGGCCCCGAGCCCTCTAGACGCGCCACGGAGATGCCCTACACCCCCGTGCACCCATTCTCCCCCTCCAGGTTGGCTCCCCTCCTCTCCCCCGACGAATTCAAAGACGACTCGAGCGCCGCCGTCGCCATGGATTGAAGCACGCCTGGCCAGCGACCCCTTAAATCCACGCTGTTTTTTCCATCGTCTCCGCCACCGTCGCCTACGTCCCCGTGCAGAAGGAATCGAGCTCGGACGCTCTGTAGCCTCCGTCCACTTCTTCGTCTTCGTCTCCGGCTGACGCTGTAAGCATTTTCCCCAAGCTCACAGCACCCCGCAACCCTCCTAGCTGGATCCGCCATGGAAGCCGAGCGAGCTCGCCGCCATGGTCGACGTTATGCTTGCTCCCGTGCCCCCTGTCCCAGACGCAGTGTCCATCGAATTCCTGCACGCTCTAGGAAGCCAACGCACCCCGCCGCGCTCAAATCCGTGGGCTGCAGCGCAGACGTCGTCACTGCCGTGGCTCCGGCGGTCGCCTTCCTCAACACGGGTGACGCTCCGGTGCCCCCTAGGCTCCCCTGTGCCTGCAGGGTGAAGCGGGCGAGCACGGGGAGCACCCCGGTGCCTTCCGCATGCCAAATGGTGGCCGGGAAGCACTGTTCCGGCGAGCCTCCGCCGTGCCCAGTGGCACCGGCGGCTAACCGCCGGCTGCCATGGTCATTAGGACCTAAACACCCAGCTAATGACCCCCTTAATTAAACAAGGGTTTTAAATTAAACCGGGATTTAATCACTGAGTCACTGACAAGACGGACCCACCGGTCAGAGCCCCCCTGACGCCAGCAAGACCTCATGCTGACGCAGTAATCCTTTTCCTATTTAAAATAAATTACGGAAAAGCCAGAAAATAGATAAACTTTAGAAAATCATAACTAATTCATTTTAACTCCAAATTGGACAAATAATATATGTAAAATTATCAGAAAAATGCAAGGATTCTGAATATGGACATTGTTTTCATGTTTGAACAATTTAAATTGGGTGAAAAGAAGCAAACACTACTAGGGAAATAGCTATACATGGAAAGCTTATTAGTGGCGCATTTTATATGTAATGCGCCACTATGTTGTAAGGGGTGGCGCACTAGTAAAAAATGCGCCACCCATAAGCTCTTATAGGTGGCGCATTTTCCAAAATGCGCCACCCCTAAGAGTGGGCCACCCCTGGATCCCCTTATAAGTGGCGCATTTGGAGAAATGCGCCACCCCTTAGAACCTTATAGGTGGCGCATTTTGGAAATGCGCCACCCCTAAGAGCTTAGAGGTGGCGCATTCTGGAAATGCGCCACCCCTAAGGAATTGTTAGTGGCGCATCCAGAATGCGCCACCCATAAGCTCTTAGGGGTGGCGCATTTCCCATATGCGCCACTAATAAGAAAAAACTGCGCGGGAAAATTCCCAAATGCACCCCCCCCTGTGGACCGCCTTTTCAATTTTAAAAAAAATTAAAGAAAATGATAGAAATGTCAAAAAAATAAAAGAAAATAAGTTTCCCAAATGATATGTGGTCTAGTTGTTAGAAATATTTACAAATATGAATTTCGACTTTTTTTGCAAAATCTCCCGAGAATTTACAAATAAAAAAAATCATGTACTCGAAAAGTTATGGGCGTTTGAAGATCTGAAGGCCCAAAAAAGAGAAAAATTTGAATTTTTTTTTTGAACTTAGTAGTGGCGCATTTTGTATGAAATGCGCCACTAGTAACAGAAAAAAAATTGATTTTTTTTTATTTTTTTTAAAATTCAAAATTGGCTACAGGACAAATCGGGAAGTTAAAAAAAGTTGAAAATTTTAGATAGTAAAATTAAAAAAATTTAAATTTAAATTTTTTTTTAAAAGTTCAAAATATGCTAATGGCCCCATCGAGAAAGTTTCAAAAAAATGTTGAAAATTTTAGCACACCCATGAACATTAACAAGGTCCTAGACATCAACATGGTTTAATAGGATTTATATGTTAGATATATCAACAAGTGCCTGCTAGGTGAGCTGGAGTGAGAGTTGAATAGAACCGAGAAGTTAAGCGTGCTGTGGCTAGAGTAGTGCTAGGATGGGTGACCCTCGGGGAGTTTGACCACGGAGGTTAGTTTGACCTGAGATTAAGCATATTGACCGGGCATTAAGCATACTAACCTGAGATTAAGAAAAAATAAAAAATAAAAATAAAAAAATAAAAAAATTGTTTTCCAGATCCAGATTCAAAATTCAAAATTTAAAAAAATTAATAGTGGCGCATTTTCAGAATGCGCCACCCCTAAGAACTTATAGGTGGCGCATTCTGAGATGCGCCACGCATAAGGGCCTTAGGGGTGGCGCATCCAGAATGCGCCACCTCTAAGCCCTTATTAGTGGCTTGTTGTTAGTGGCGCATCCCTAATGCGCCACTAAACTCAAAAACAGTGCGCCACCATAAGGCTATTTCCTAGTAGTGAAATATGCATATGGAGTTCTTTTAAATTTAAATTTGGAGTGAATTTTCAAATGACTTTGCATTCCACTTCTTTTATATGGAATTGTACCCACATTGCCACCATGAACATCACCACTACAATCTTATTCATGTGATTGTGCATTGTACATTATGTTGATCCTATGATTGTCATGTTGCTAATAGGAGTGGAGCCAGAACCGGAGGCCACCCCCTTCGTTGAAGACACTGTGTTTGAACCTCATCAACAAGGCAAGCAAACCCCCATTGATCATGTCGATAAAAACCCATTTCCCTCTCAGTCTAGATTATGCATTGTTTAGGATGATTACCATGATAACGTTTCTACCGCATAGTTGAACCCAATCCTTTGCATGACCTATCATTTTGTCACAGTAGTAAGCAAACCACAATCCTAGAAGATGTAGGAGTTGATTGATATCATGTGGCCCCTGCAACTGTTAAAGCTTATTGCATGCTTAGAGTTTACAATGAGGATACTTTGATCTGTGAGTCGGGATGGTTGTCTCGTTGAACACCGCATTAAGTCCGAGTTCTTGTGTGGTGATCCAAGAAGAAGAGTGCAACCACACATTGGGCTCACTGACCCCTCTCAACCTAGTACCTCACCCCGTTCGAATCCCATAAGTCGCATTAGTTCGCAAGTGCTGGTAGGGATGTGGCACGGTCTGCGAAGTGGATGAACGGCTACTCAGACCGGCTTGGGACCCTGCACACATCGTTTGAGGCCGTACTGGAACCTCGGCCGGACTTCCTTACGTATCCCCCTCAGATAGGCGACTCTCTGGACTAGAACGGAGCTGTGGGCGAAGTGTTGTGGTGAACATCCTCGCCGTCACCCCTTCAATGGTGCCGAGACCTGGCGGTAACTGATGGTCATGTGTGTGTAGTAGTACACCCCTGCAGGGTTAACAAAACTATTCGAATAGCCGCATCCGCGGTTATGGACTGCTTGGAAAGCTTAGCTTGATTATTAGACAACTTGAACTAGATACTTATAAAACTAGCCAAGATAAGCGTGAGTGTTATGGCGTGCTTTCTCGTGGAAAGTCCAGGAAGGAACCATAGTGGTGTAATTGGTTGGAGATTGTAGTGGACTCGTGTACGCTTCTTACCTCAAGTCTGGTACTCATAGTTCAGGACTAGCCAAGTCAAAGCTGGCACTTCTGCAGTGAAACCCCACCTCCCTTTACCTTGATACATGTGTATGAGTAATATAGTTCCTACATAAGTCTTGCTGAGTATGACTTTGTACTCACGTTTGCTTAATTTATGTTTTAGATGAACCCACTGACCCCGAAGGTGGATTCTTCTTGGAGCTTGACGATTGAAGCCAAGCTAGTGTAGTCCTAGTCAGACAACTAGTCCCTCGTGGAAGGGCTTGTTTATAAATAAGGCTTCTCTAAGCCATTTGTTAAACTTGTCTGTACTCAGACCTACTTTGCTTCCGCATGTTTGATGTAATGTTAGATCACGGTCTCGTGATCTCTGTGTGCACTCTGTAAGAGTTATCAATAAAGTTGTACACTTTGTAGAGAATTGCAATGATACCTGTTGTTCATACTAGACATGTGTGCTGCGTGTATGATTATAACATGCATGTCTTATTATGGGTTTTCGAGACCTTAGTTGTGATCTGGCTGGCGGTCTTTTATACACCAAGTGGCCCTTAGATACCAAGTGGCCCTTAGATGTGCGCAGCTTGGGGCATCGCGATGCGATTGCTCGTGACTCTGTCACGTGGACACTTTGTTGTATGATCGAGCCCGCCTAGACCCCGACTAAGTGATCGGGCTGGAGTAAGTCTATGTAAGTGTTATAATACAATCAATAGTATGGTTGAGGCGACTTGTCTATGAGTATGGGAGTTCATCACCCATATCATTTAGACTTCTGTGCGGACGATGAGGGCCCATCTCAGTTGATCATCCGGCCTGGATGGGATGCCCCTCACGTTCGATGCATTCCGAGAACGTTCTGTGCTTGGCCTTGTCTGCTTAGACAAGTGGGTACGGTTTTCGGCTCTCCATATGAATTTGTTGTAGCGGGACTTGCATAAGCTAACCCCGGGTCCCGACAGACTTGGTACCAGAGCAGGACTGACTGTAGGATTATCAGCCTTGGTCAAAGTTGAGCCTAGCCTTCTATAGTTATATAGTTACTCTGAGTATATAAGGGAACAACGTAAGCTTCTTTTTTCTCCTTATCCTCATCGTTCTGAGTTCTGAGTCATCCTCATCTTTTCTATGGGAAGATAGGACTAGACTCATCTATGTCTTACTAGAACATCTTGTTGATTGCTTCCTTGTAGCCGTAGGAAAGTTGTGTGCGGTTGTCTAGAGTCTTTGGGCTTCCAGCTTTGGACTTCCTAGTATAATTGACATTCCAATGTTGTGAGAATTTCCATTTCTCTTGCAATTACAGCCGTTATGCTGTCCGAGTCATTCCAGTTATCTTCACCATCTGATGCATTTGAAAAATCATTCAACCCTATTTGACATTGATCTTATCCTTCAGGATGTCTCAAGGAACCCGTGGCCACCTTAGTCGTGCCCAAGCTCGTGGGGATGATCCAGAGGAAGGAAATCTTCCACCGTCACCCATGATGGCTCAAGTTCTCATGGAGGTTGAAAGAAATCAAAGGGACTCTCATGAGTTGTTGGGGGTTATTGCTCGGAACACTGCCCAGCAGCGGAATGAGCTTGTGTCGTTGAATGACTTCATCCAGCTTCATCCTCCAGTTTTAAGCTATTCCACTGAGCCCCTTGACGCCGATGACTGGCTTCGCAACATCGAGAGAAAGCTCCATTCTGGACATGTTTCAGATGGTGACAGAGTCAACTATGCCACCTACCACCTCGAGGGTGCATCTAACTTTTGGTGGGAGAACTTTCTGAACATGCGTCCAGCTAGACAGTTGACTTCGTGGAATGAGTTCTGTGACGCTTTTCTCGAGCATCACATTCCTAAGGGACTCATGGACCGCAAGAGAGAGGAGTTCTGCAATCTCACCCAAGGAAGAAGGTCCGTTGTTGATTTTAGTCGGGAGTTCAACCATCTTGCCCGCTATGCTCGCGAGGAGGTCTCCACTGACTCTAAGAAGCAAGAGAGGTTCCGCAAGGGACTAAATTCTGGACTTCGTCGTGAGCTCAATCTTCATGACTTCTCCACATTCCAGATCCTTGTCAACAAGTCCATCAAGGCGGAGGATATGATCACTCCCGAGGATTCCCGCAAGCACCCTAGAGATGATGGTTCATCCAGTTCAGGCCCTCAGAAGTGCAAGATCTGGATCCCCAATAGCATGTTCCGCAAGAACAACCCACCGAGGCCATACTTTGTGGCGCCTCATCCACCAGCTCCGTTCCATCCAGCTCCACCTAACAACCCATCTCCCCGCACTGTCTTTGGAGCTTGTTTCAGATGTGGCCAGCCTGGTCACTATTCTCGTGAGTGCCCCATAAATCAGAATGCTCCACCTCATGCCAAAGGGAACCCCAATGTTCGTTCCAAGCCACCCCCGAAGGTGTCCACCACCCAGCCATCTTCTTCCGCAAATCTTGGACGTGTGAACCAAATCTCAGCTGAGGAGACTGATGGTACTTCTGATGTCATTCTTGGTATGCTCCCATTCAATTATGTTCCTACCTCCGTCCTTTTCGATCCAGGAGCATCTCACTCATTCATGTCACAGAGTTATGCACTTCGGCATGAGATATCCTTTGAATAAATGTTCACACCAATGATTATTCAAACTCCTGGTTCCAAATGGCAAACTAATAGAGTAAGCCATGGTAATCAAATTTCAATTGAGGGTTTAGTATTCCTTGCTTCACTCATAGCCCTCATGTCTTCAGACATTGATGTCATCCTTGGTATGGATTGGTTATCAAGGAAGAATGCTTTTCTTGATTGTAAAGCCAAGACAGTTAGACTTACACATCCTTCAGGCCAGACAATAGATTATTCCTCACCAAGATCGAGAACCCAGATGCATTCTTTGAATGTGCTTCCCCTTTCCGACCTTGAGGATATTCCAGTGGTTCGTGACTTCTCGGAAGTCTTTCCTGAAGTGCTGCCGGGAATGCCACCCGATAGATGTGGAGAATTCATTGTAGATCTTATGCCAGGAACCGCACAAATTTCCAGACGCCCATACAAAATGGCCCCACGTGAGTTAGCTGAGCTTAAAATCCAACTTGAAGCTTTGTTGGCAAAAGGCTTCATCCCCCCAGCTCATCGCCATCGGGTTGCCCCGTTCTGTTCGTAACGAAGAAAGATGGAACAGAAAGGATTTGCATAGACTATCGCTCGCTAAATCTAGCGACGATAAAGAACAAGTATCCACTTCCCAGGATCAATGATATTTATGATCAACTTGCTGGATCCTCTGTCTTCTTCAAGATGGATTTGAGATTAGGCTCATGAAATCAAAATCCGAAACGAGGACATTCCAAAAACGGCTTTCACTACTCGTTATGGCCTTTACGAGTACACCATCATGTCCTTTGGTTTGACCAACGCCCCCGCCACTTTCTAGCGCATGATGAATTCGATCTTCCTGGAGTACTTGGATAAATTTGTTGTAGTTTATCTTGATGACATTCTCATCTACTCGAAGAACAAAGAAGAACATGCCGAACATCTTAGGCTGGTATTGATGAAACTTTGAGAGCATCGCCTTTATGCCAAGTTCTCCAAGTGTGAATTTTGGCTACCTAAAGTGACCTATTTAGGCCACGTGATTTCTGCAAAAGGCATTGCTGTGAATCCCGAGAGAGTTCAGGCCGTCCTTGACTGGACTCCACCTAAATCGGTTAAGCAAGTTAGGAGTTTTCTTGGCTTAGCAAGCTATTGCCGCCGCTTGATGTCTACTCACACTTCTATTCTTGTAGACTATGTTGGGCCTCCAAGTGCAGAGGTTTGTAGGACAGCAGCAATTTCCCTCAAGTGGATGACCTAAGGTTTATCGAACTCAGGGAAGTAGAGGTTGAAGATGTTCTCTCTCAAGCAACCCTGCAATTAAGATACAAGAAGTCTGTTGTGTCCCCAACACACCTAATACAACTAGGAGTTGTACAGGTGCACTAGTTCAGCGAAGAGATGGTAAAATATGGGTGATAGGTGTGGAAAAACAAAGTAATATAAATCTGTAATAAAAAGTGCAGCAAGCAAACATGTAACAAAAGTGAGTGTAAACGGTGTAACAATGATGGAAACAAGGCCTAGGCTTCATACTTTCACGAGTGGCAACTCCCAACAACATTAACATAGCCTAATCACATGATATTTCCACTAAAACATGCATTGGAGACGTACTCGGAGGTCATTCCTTTGTGGTCAAGAGTGGACGAGAATTATGTAGGGCTACAAAAGCACACCTCAGAGTTCGTAGTTCTCAATCTATGGATTTCCCAATGTCACCGCAGTCATCCAAAGAGAGTACCACAAGCACCACAACAAATCTCAAGGATAGTCAAAGACAAGCACCAAGAGACTCTTAATCTTCATTCAACACACAAAATAGGAAATCACTCATGATAATATTTTTCTAACCCATGTCCAATAGACCGCTGTCACCATGGTCTCGGGGATTATACTAGATAAACTCAAGTGAGTAAATCAATCTAATACATAGAGGAAGGGGAAATATCATGGGATCACCCTAGATTAACATAGCCTATGATCACAACGAAGATCACATCATGGGAGAGAGAGAAGAACACATAGCTACTGGTAGAAACCTCAGCCCCGAGGGAGAACTACTCCCGCTTCATGGATGGAGGAAGCAACGTCGATGGAGATGAATCCGGGGGCACTTCCCCGTCCCGAAAGGGTGCCGGCACAGGAATTCTGGTCCCGCAAAGCTTGTCGGCGATGGTGGCGGAGATCGGAATTGCTTTTGGAAAAAATACTTAGATATTAGGGATTTCCTCCGCGGGGGCTAAATATAGGCCAAAGAAGGGGGCCAGGGGGGCCACAGGGCAGGCAGGAGGGAAGGTGGCGCGGCCTAGGGTGGACCCGCGCCAGGCACCCTCCTGGGCCCCTGGTGGTGGCCCTCCTGCCATGTCTTTGTAACATCCCAAAATTTTCCAAATTTTGGATTGTTAATAAATAATATAATATTGATTGAATTGTTTTGATTTTGGGATAAATGAAAAACTTTTCCCTTGAGTTTTTGTTTAAACCTTTACAAACCATTTAATAAAATTGGATAATCATTTATCCAATAATGAAAATTTTGGTTGTGAACTTTATTCAAAATTTCAAAGAATGATTTTCTTTCTTTTGTCCTTTTGAAATTTGGTACGAACCACAATTAAATATTTTCGAGTGAGAATAAAATGACTTTCTTAAATTTATTGTGGTCCCATACTCATTCTCGAATTCTTATTTTGGAGTTTATTGGATATTGACGTTTAAGAGATATTTAAATATTTCCAATAATTTAATAAATAAAATGAGAGGAGATAATATGACTTCTCCAAAAAACAGTATTGGAAAAATTTAATAATGTCGTTAATGAGTTTTTTTTCATAAAAATATATTTCTAAAATTTATTCTGAGAGGGAAATATAGTTTCCCTAGGCTCTTTATGTTTTATTTGGCCTATACAATTTTATTTGAGAGTGTTTAACCCAAAATAGGATTCCTAAGTCAAATAGACTGAGGTCATCTATCTAATTTTTTCCCTCTATCTCTCTTTCCTTTTTTTTTTATCTTGGGACAAATTTTGCACTAAGGCCCATAGCCCGAGCGAGCTGTCTTCTTCCTCTCGTTCGTTCATGTGTACGTTAACACAGAAGCAAATGGCCATGGCAACTGAAGCTCTTCCTCCTTTCCTCCCATCTACTCTTTTGACCGATTCACTTCAGAACCTACACAAAAATTGTGGACAAATTCATGAGGAATTCATTCATGGAAACAAACACGCGTTTTAATGCTTTTAATTGTCCATAATTTTCTCCATAAATGCCATTAAATCTATTTCCAAAACCTCACTTTTAATGTTCATTATTTCTCCATGAATGCCATTAACTCCATTCCAAAACCTCACCCACTCTCCTTCTATGGACCTCCCATGACCCTATAAATACCGCCCCTAGGACCCCTTTGAACCACACATCCCCACGCATAAAGTCCCTCTCCTTCGTGCGCAATTTCTCGTCAGAGTAAAGATGCATCCACACTTCCGGTGAAGATTTTTGTCGCCATGAAAGGTACCTAGTCCATATTTCTTCCTCTAGTTCCTTCCCCTTGCCGATGCGCACCGTTGTGACATATTTTTCCTCTCGATTGCAAGGCCGAAGCCCGCCGTCCGTGTCATTGTGCTCTTCATGCGTTCTTCTCAACTCCGGTGAAACTTCTCGGCTATGCGAAGGTGGATCTATAACCTTGTCCATCGAGTCGCCCAAATCATCCTCTACCCCGTTCGGCTGTTCGTTGACGCCGGAGACCTTTTTCCAAAATTCCGGCGAGATCTCCGGTGAGCCTTTCTCCCCTCTTTGTTCATCATTTTATTTTGTAAAAACCGAATGGGTACAGACCTATCAGAACTTGCCATTTTGCATCCTTTTTATTAATCCCGTAATTCATTTTAGCAAAAATAGTCAAACTTCAGAAATTCATATCTTCTATCCCGTAAGTCGGATTTTGACAAATTTTATATCCCCAGATTCCTTGGAAAATCTAGTTTATTATTTTCCAGTAATATTCCACTTTTGATAATTCGAAATTTAACTCAAATTTATTTTTATAATCTGAGTATATTTGATATACATCTTATTCTATAATTTATTTGGAATATTTTCTTCATCAAATTTGATCCTTAAAATCAAATCTTTCTGTTTGGACAATTGTCACATTCTTTCCATCATATAAATACACTATTTAGTTATATCTCTTTTTTATATAAATTTGGCTACAAAAATTCAATCTTCTCAACAAGATCATCACGATTTCTATCGGATCTTTTTGAATCCAATCCAAGAAGTGACTTCCTATTCAAATATGCATATGGACAAACCAACTGAGTTTGACATACTCTCCATCCAATTGATTTTATAATCAACCTCCAACATATCCAATTGATTTTAAAATCCTCGGATATATGATTGCCATCATATTTCCATCCAATCCAACTTGATCCTATCTCAACCTATCCATGCCATAGTAATTAGTTTATTAATAGTAATGACTAAATATTTATGTTGTAATTGTATCTTATTTGGATCTGCAATTTGGATTTGTGTTGTGTGTTGAAGCATTTCTCTTCTATCGTTAGATATATTGTAACGAGAAGGAGAGACGACTACGAGTAGAATATTTCATCTTCAGGATCCAGGCAAGTTACCCTTTTGATCATGCTCCAGTATTACCTATATTTTTGATATGCATTGTAGTCCAACTTAAATATTATGCATTGATAGGATTATATATTATGCTATCATATTACACCCAGTAGTTCATTGAGTTAGGTCTGAACCTTATATCATTTTCGCCACCGTGTAGATTTATATTGCCTTGCTAAGTATACGTGGATTGGGAAGTGATCCATTATGAGGTATGAGTGACTAAGTAGTAAACAGGACCAAGATAATCTTAATGAACCACCTGGGTGGAATGGTTGGGGGCACCCTGGAGGAACTAGTGGATTTGCCTGAGTGACCTGGAGATGGCCAGTAATCACTGCGGAATGCCACCCAGGCTTAAAGGGATCAATCATATTTTTCATAACTAGAAGCTTACGTGTGCAGCCACAAGCTATTATGGGTTGTGGCTTGGTTGATTAGTTGTAGTGACTCTTATTAGGTGGTGCTACGAACGTATTTATGAGTAGGTGGGATGGGCACCGCCAGAGTGAGCGAAACTCTTCTAAAAGACCATGTCTCGACCTTCCGGTTCTCATACAACATGCAGTGTGACGAACTAAAAAGGAGGTGGTCGAGTCTTGTGGGGAAAAGTGCACAAACCTCTGCAGAGTGTACAAACTGATCATGATTAGCCGTGTCCCCGGTTACGGACAACTTTGAGCATCTAGAAGTGGGAATGTTGACGGATCTCATCATATTTAATTAATCAATCGGGTTTAATCAACTTTGGAAATAGATTGACTTGGAGAAACCAATTCAATCATATTATGAGCTTTGTAGTACTGTTATGATAATCTTTGAGTAGGAAAAAATCAGCTTTATGCAAACTGAAACTCTCAGAGCTTTTCCACCAGCCAAAATTGCATGTAGAAGATAGGTCTGTTATATATTTTTTTGGGAGTAACTTGCCGTACATTCAAAGTACTGACCCATTTTGGGCTGTAACCTTCGGTGTTGCAGGATTGTATACGACGAGTAAGTGATGCGATGCACGGTTACGATATCTACACTCAACTTTGCCGTTGGTGTTGATGGGACTCCACTTATGTATTGTTTGTTTCCGCGGTGTATTCTAGCCCAAAGGCTATAAGGTAATAAATACCATGTATTTACGTTACTTTTTGACATGTGATTCATGGTATTTCATCGAGTACTGTGTGTGCTAGCATACTGATCCAGGGATAGCACAGAAGCACAGTAGACTTGGTTCCTTTTGGGACCGGGTCGTTACAAGATGGTATCAGAGCACATGTTGACTGTAGGTCGTGGCCCTAGAAACAGGAAAGCCATTAGGAAGTATACTCTCTAAAAATATTATTTTTTAAAAAATCCATTACTACTCATCTTTTCTAAGTTTTACCAAACACTCCCTCTTATCCCTAACAAGTTAGACTATACCCATGCCACTTTGACCACTGAGAAGGATTGTGTTACGTCTCTTCGGGAAGGACACGATATTGGACAACTCAATACCATTTCAGAGAATAGATGTTTTCAACGTGAATTAGAAGTATGGAAGTATGGAAGACTCGAAGAATTTGAAGACTCTAAAGATCCCAAGATTATTCAAGACCCATAGAAGACCCAGATACATCCAAGACTAAGATGCTTGTGAAGAAGTTAAGGAATATATTACACAATACCAATAGTATCCAAGCAAACCATGAGAGTTGTGAAATGAACGAAAGAGAGCGAGTAGAGTGCCCGACCATGCGAGCTCATGTGGAGGAAGGTACCATAGGAATTGTTTTGATTGACTTTATGAGTGATATTTGGAGTTTTCTCGGAGTTCTCTCTATAGATTTAATGATTGGTGTCATTTGAACTGTTAAATTTAAATTTGTATTTTTGGGATACGTATTTTGTAGGATTTATTATTAATTGAACCTTGAGAGTTGTGAGCAACGGATGAAGTATCAGAAGACCATCACATCGACGAAACTCCTTGTATCGAAGACTTTCAAGAACCGAAGAGAATGAAGACTTCCTGACGAAAACGTAGTAAACGAGTCTATTATGCATGTTAGTTGTTTGATAATTGTTGTGTAGGTATCCATCTCCTCTTCTCTCTAAAATTCTATCTCATCTCTGACCAACCTTGAAACCCATAGATGGACATTAATATTTTGATGAGACCAGTGACCCAGTCAAAGTAGAAGAGTGGATTAAAAATATAGAAGGGACAAGAATCGCCCATTTGCAAAGAGAAAACGATTGTTGGAGACGAAAGTTCTCCTATTGATCAACGGATGCAAGTTTTGAGCACAAACAATGTAGGATCATCGCCACCCAAAAACGTTTATTAGTTTTGCAGGTGAAGACCTCTTTAAGAGGAGTGAGAAAGACTGAGTGTTAGAATACGTGATCCACCTATTTACATATGAAGTAATAATTTGAGTACGGGATGGATTGGCCCCCATACCGAAGACTCTTATTATATACTTTTGAATGTTAGATTGGTAAATCAGAGAGCCTAAAGACTCGTAGTAGAGTGTCGATGCAACAGGCCTAAAACCATAGAATGGTAAGACGCATTACCCTTGTAGATAGGCATCGTGCCTAACGTAGGTCATACGGTGAGTAGAAACATGCAGATTTTCAAGAAGCTTCAATTGGAAGTTATTTCGACCACCATGAGCGTCTTGATAGGTAGTTTTGGAACCTATGTATTTTATAGCAAGACTTGTTCCTTGGGGAGATGCAGATTCTTATCTGTGGATGCTTGATGAAGAACCATCATGGAATGAAGAATTTCGGAGACCCCATAAGCTTTCTTCAAAGGGTGGTAGTTTCCTAACACCCTGGTGTGTTAAATGATGCAAACCACACCCTGGTTAAGGTTCAGAACTGGTGCCTAAAGCCACGAGCCCGGGATATGATTTAAGTAACGGAAGCATATGGAATTGTATCGGTGGAAGACAACCCTCACATGAGAAGTGAAGGATAAACCGCAAGCCTCATAATGTTATGCCAAGACTATGGGGAAGTAACCCAAAAATCCTCGAGCCTAACTCATTTCTTTCGAGCCTTTGCAAATCTCGAGGACGAGATTTCTTTTAAGGGTGGTATTTTGTAACATCCCAAAATTTTCCAAATTTTGGATTGTTAATAAATAATATAATTTTGATTGAATTGTTTTGATTTTGGGATAAATGAAAAACTTTTCCCTTGAGTTTTTGTTTAAACCTTTACAAACCATTTAATAAAATTGGATAATCATTTATCCAATAATGAAAATTTTGGTTGTGAACTTTATTCAAAATTTCAAAGAATGATTTTCTTTCTTTTGTCCTTTTGAAATTTGGTACGAACCACAATTAAATATTTTCGAGTGAGAATAAAATGACTTACTTAAATTTATTGTGGTCCCATACTCATTCTCGAATTCTTATTTTGGAGTTTATTGGATATTGACGTTTAAGAGATATTTAAATATTTCCAATAATTTAATAAATAAAATGAGAGGAGATAATATGACTTCTCCAAGAAACAGTATTGGAAAAATTTAATAATGTCGTTAATGAGTTTTTTTTCATAAAAATATAATTCTAAAATTTATTCTGAGAGGGAAATATAGTTTTGCTAGGCTCTTTATGTTTTATTTGGCCTATACAATTTTATTTGAGAGTGTTTAACCCAAAATAGGATTCCTAAGTCAATTGGACTGAGGTCATCTATCTAATTTTTTCCCTCTATCTCTCTTTCCTGTTTCTTTATCTTGGGACAAATTTTGCACTAAGGCCCATAGCCCGAGCGAGCTGTCTTCTTCCTCTCGTTCGTTCATGTGTACGTGAACACAGAAGCAAATGGCCATGGAAACTGAAGCTCTTCCTCCTTTCCTCCCATCTACTCTTTTGACCGATTCACTTCAGAACCTACACAAAAATTGTGGACAAGTTCATGAGGAATTCATTCATGGAAACAAACACGCGTTTTAATGCTTTTAATTGTCCATAATTTTCTCCATAAATGCCATTAAATCTATTTCCAAAACCTCACTTTTAATGTTCATTATTTCTCCATGAATGCCATTAACTCCATTCCAAAACCTCACCCACTCTCCTTCTATGGACCTCCCATGACCCTATAAATACCGCCCCTAGGACCCCTTTGAACCACACATCCCCACGCATAAAGTCCCTCTCCTTCGTGCGCAATTTCTCGTCAGAGTAAAGATGCATCCACACTTCCGGTGAAGATTTTTGTCGCCATGAAAGGTACCTAGTCCATATTTCTTCCTCTAGTTTCTTCCCCTTGCCGATGCGCACCGTTGTGACATATTTTTCCTCTCGATTGCAAGGCCGAAGCACGCCGTCCGTGTCATTGTGCTCTTCATATGTTCTTCTCTACTCCGGTGGAACTTCTCGGCTATCCGAAGGCGAACATGGATCTATAACCTTGTCCATCGAGTCGCCCAAATCATCCTCTACCCCGTTCGGCTGTTCGTTGACGCCGGAGACCTTTTTCCAAAATTCCGGTGAGATCTCCGGTGAGCCTTTCTCCCCTCTTTGTTCATCATTTTATTTTGTAAAAATCGAATGGGTACAGACCTATCAGAACTTGCCATTTTGCATCCTTTTTATTAATCCCGTAATTCATTTTAGCAAAAATAGTCAAACTTCAGAAATTCATATCTTCTATCCCGTAAGTCGGATTTTGACAAATTTTATATCCCCAGATTCCTTGGAAAATCTAGTTTATTATTTTCCAGTAATATTCCACTTTTGATAATTCGAAATTTAACTCAAATTTATTTTTATAATCTGAGTATATTTGATATACATCTTATTCTATAATTTATTTGGAATATTTTCTTCATCAAATTTGATCCTTAAAATCAAATCTTTCTGTTTGGACAATTGTCACATTCTTTCCATCATATAAATACACTATTTAGTTATATCTCTTTTTTATATAAATTTGGCTACAAAAATTCATTCTTCTCAACGAGATCATCACGATTTCTATCGGATCTTTTTGAATCCAATCCAAGAATTGATTTCCTATTCAAATATGCATATGGTCAAACCAACTGAGTTTGACATACTCTCCATCCAATTGATTTTATAATCAACCTCCAACATATCCAATTGATTTTACAATCCTCAGATATATGATTGCCAACATATTTCCATCCAATCCAACTTGATCCTATCTCAACCTATCCATGCCATAGTAATTAGTTTATTAATAGTAATGACTAAATATTTATGTTGTTAATTGTATTTTTATTTGGATCTACAATTTGGATTTGTGTTGTGTGTTGAAGCATTTCTCTTCTATCGTTAGATATATTGTAACGAGAAGGAGAGACGACTACGAGTAGAATATTTCATCTTCAGGATTCAGGCAAGTTACTCTTTTGATCATGCTCCAGTATTACCTATATTTTTGATATGCATTGTAGTCCAACTTAAATATTATGCATTGATAGGATTATATATTATGCTATCGTATTACACCCAGTAGTTCATTGAGTTAGGTCTGAACCATATATCATTGTCGCCACCGTGTAGATTTATATTGCCTTGCTAAGTATACGTGGATTGGGAAGTGATCCATTATGAGGTATGAGTGACTAAGTAGTAAACAGGACCAAGATAATCTTAATGAACCACCTGGGTGGAATGGTTGGGGGCACCCTGGAGGAACCAGTGGATTTGCCTGAGTGACCTGGAGATGGCCAGTAATCACTGCGGAATGCCACCCAGGCTTAAAGGGATCAATCATATTTTTCATAACTAGAAGCTTACGTGTGCAGCCACAAGCTATTATGGGCTCTGGCTTGGTTGATTAGTTGTAGTGACTCTTACTAGGTGGTGCTACGAACGTATTTATGAGTAGGTGGGATGGGCACCGCCAGAGTGAGGGAAACTCTTCTAAAAGACCATGTCTCGACCTTCCGGTTCTCATACAACATGCAGTGTGACGAACTAAAAAGGAGGTGGTCGAGTCTTGTGGGGAAAAGTGCACAAACCTCTGCAGAGTGTACAAACTGATCATGATTAGCCGTGTCCCCGGTTACGGACAACTTTGAGCATCTAGAAGTGGGAATGTTGACGGATCTCATCATATTTAATTAATCAATCGGGTTTAATCCACTTTGGAAATAGATTGACTTGGAGAAACCAATTCAATCATATTATGAGCTTTGTAGTACTGTTATGATAATCTTTGAGTAGGACAAAATCAGCTTTATGCAAACTGAAACTCTTAGAGATTTTCCACCAGCCAAAATTGCATGTAGAAGATAGGTCTGTTATATATATTTTTTGGGAGTAACTTGCCGTACATTCAAAGTACTGACCCATTTTGGGCTGTAACCTTCGGTGTTGCAGGATTGTATACGACGAGTAAGTGATGCGATGCAGGGTTACGATATCTACACTCAACTTTGCCGTTGGTGTTGATGGGACTCCACTTATGTATTGTTTGTTTCCGCGGTGTATTCTAGCCCAAAGGCTATAAGGTAATAAATACCATGTATTTACGTTACTTTTTGACTTGTGATTCATGGTATTTCATCGAGTACTGTGTGTGCTAGCATACTGATCCAGGGATAGCACAGAAGCATAGTAGACTTGGTTCCTTTTGGGACCGGGTCGTTACAGTCTTGGTTATTCCGGAAGCTTCCGGAGTGCTGGTTTTTTATACAATTTTATTGGGCACTTTAATTATTGGTAAAACCTGAAATACAAAAACAGTAGAAAACAGGAACTAGCAACTGGATGCACTGAGTTAATAGGTTAGTCCAAATATGATCAAAAGTGTATGAAAGTTTAAGCAAAACATGGCAAAGTCACACAAATCATGCATGGAGCAAGCATAAATTACAGATACGTTTGGGACGTATCACCGTTTCGTCGAGAACTTTTCCAAAGTTGCAAAGCCACTAACTGAAATCCTCAAGAAAGATAAGAAATTCGAATGGACTCCCAAGTGCGAGGAAAGCTTTCGAGAGCTGAAAAGAAGATTGACTTCTGCACCCGTACTTGCGCCTCCAGACACCAAAAAGGATTTCGAGATCTTTTGTGACGCCTCACGGCAAGGGTTAGGATGCATACTTATGCAAGATAGACATGTGGTAGCTTATGCTTCACGCCAGTTGCGTCCACATGAAGAGAACTACCCTACCCATGATCTTGAACTCGTTGCCGTATTTCATGCCCTGACAACTTGGCGACATTACCTCCTTGGTAATCATTGTGAGATCTATTCTGACCACCAAAGCCTCAAATATATATTCACCCAGCCAGATCGTAATCTCAAGAAAAGACGCTGGATAGAGTTGATAAAAGATAATGACTTAGGAATTTCTTATACCCCAGGCAAAGCCAATGTCATGGCTGATGCACTAAGTCGTAAGTCGTATTGTAACAACCTCATGTTACAACAGTGTCAACCACTTCTTCATGAGGAATTTCGAAAGCTCAATCTCGAGATTGTTCCTTGTGGATCTCTAATCAACTTGGTGGAGAAACCTATTCTTGAGGATCAAATCATAGTTGCCCAAAGGCGTGCACGAGGTGTTCGCCGGATCAAGGAGAACATTGCTAGCGGAGTTGCTAAATGTTGCTCCACAGATAGCAAAGGAATGGTATTCTTTGAAAATCGGTTGGTAGTACCTAAGAATAGGGATCTAAGGCAACTCATCCTCAAAGAAGCCCATGACGCACCCCTCTCGATTCATCCCAGTAGCACAAAAATGTACCGAGATCTACGCAAGAGATTTTGGTGGACCAGTATGAAGAGAGACATTGCTCAATATGTTGCCGAATGTGATGTTTGTCATCGCATTAAGGAAGAACATCAAAGACCAACTGGTACAATTCAACCTTTGCCTATTCCCGAGTGGAAATGGGACAAAGTCAGTATGAATTTCATCACTTGCTTTCCAAAAACGCAGAAAGGAAATGATGCCATCTTCGTTGTCGCTGATAGACTTTGCAAAGTTGCTCACTTGCTTCCCATTCGCGAGTCCATAAATGCGAGCCAGTTAGCGGACTTGTATGTCTCTAGAATTGTGTCTCTTCATGGTGTTCCTTTAGAAATCAATTCTGATCGTGGTAGCATTTTCACCTCTAGATTTTGGGAAGCTTTCGGAATGATATGGGAACTCATCTCTCCTTTAGTATAGCTTCCCATCCTCAGTCTAGCGGTCAAGTTGACAGGGTTAATAAAATTCTCGAAGACATGCTCAGAGCTTGTGTTATCTAATTCGGAAAGAATTGGGAGAAGTCTCTTCCATTCGCCGAATTTGCTTATAACAATAGTTTCCAATCTAGTCTGAACATGGATCCTTTTGAACTCCTTTATGGGCGAAGATGTCGAACACCCCTTAACTGGTCAGAAACCGGTGAAAGACAATTCTTTGGACCGGATATGATCATGGAAGCAGAAGAGCAAGTTTGCATTGTTCGTGATTAATTGAAAGCAGCCCAGTCTCGTCAGAAAAGCTACTATGATTGTCATCATAGGCAAGAAAGCTACAATCTGGATGAGAAGGCTTACCTTCGGGTTACTCCTCTGAAGGGAACCCAACACTTGGGTATCAAAGGCAAGTTGGCCCCACATTACATTGGACCTTTCCGCATTCTTGCTAAACATGGAGAAGTTGCCTACCAACTTGAACTACCCCCGCACCTTTCCCGAGTACATGATGTATTCCATGTGTCACAACTCAGGCGTTGCTTCAAGGACCCCATCCGCGAAGTCGACCATGAAACGCTTGATCTCCAAGATGACCTTTCTTATCGAGAGTAACCCGTTCATATTCTTGATTCAGCAGAGCGTGTCACTCGTCGTCAGAAGATTAAGTTTCTGAAAGCGCAATGGTTACACCACTCTGAGAAAGAAGCCACGTGGGAAAGAGAAGACCGTCTCAGTGTCGAGTACCCCTCCTTCCCCCCGCAGACTTTTGAATCTCGGGACGAGATTATTTTGAGTGGGGGCGACTTGTCAGAACCCACTGTTAGGTATGTGCTAGGGTTAGCAAGTTACTTCACATCATGTTAAATATTTTCAAAAGAAATTGAAATGGGAGAAGAAACCCCCCCTGATGAATTTAACTCAAATGGCCAGAATAAAAGTTGCTCCAAAAATTCCTTTTGCATTTTTGAAAAGTCCCATAAATGAGTGTGATCACATATCAATTTATGTGGTAGCATTCCCATGCTCATAGATTTTTCAAAAATTCAAAATAGGAGCTTGGAATTAAATTAAACCCTTATTTGAATTAAAGTTCAAATAGTTTGAATTTTAAAAATGTTCAAAATAGGAGCCTATCATATTGTGAGGCCATATAAAAAGTTTCAATATTTTATAAAATGCCTAGCTATTTTGTTTAGCAGGACAAACAAATATGCAGAAAAGAATAAAAGAAAAACAGAAAAGAGCAGTGGACAGGGACTTACCTGAAGAGGCCCAGCTAGCCAAGCCAGGCCCAGCCCAGCAGCCTTTCTCCTTGGCGTCTTCCTCCCCGCTCCCCAAAGGTGCTCGGTGGAATGCATGCAGACGCCGCCGACGCCGCTTGCCACCTCCTACTCGCCGTGGACGGCCCCGAGCCCTCTAGACGCGCCACAGAGACGCCCTACACCCCCGTGCACCCATTCCCCCCCTCCAGGTTGGCTCCCGTCCTCTCTCCCGACGAATTTAACGACGACCCGAGCACCGCCGTCGCCATGGATTGAAGCACGCGTGGCCAACGACCCCCTCAAGCCATGCCGTTTTGTCCATCGTCTCCGTCACCGTCTCCTACGGCCCCGTGTAGAAGGAATCGAGCTCGGACGTTTTGTAGCCGCCGTCCCCTTCTTTGTCTTCGTCTCCGGCCGCCGCGGATCCACCTCAAATTCCGGCAGCACCAGAGCCTCCCCTCCTCCGTCGACTGCCTTGTCCTGTTCCACCTAGCCTGGTGAGCATTTTCCCCAAGCTCACAACGCCCTGCAACACTCCTAGCTGGATCCACCATGGAAGTCGAGCGAGCTCGCCGCCATGGTCGACTTTATGCTTGCTCCCGTGCCCCCCTGTCCTAGACGCGGTGTCCATCGCATTCCTGCATGCTCTAGTAAGCCAACGCACCCCGCTGCACTCAAATCAGTGGGCTGCAGCACCGACGTCGTCACTGCCATGGCTCCTGTGGCCGCCTTCCTCGACACGGGCGACGCTCTGGTGCCCCCTAGGCTCCCCCATGCCTACAGGGTGAAGCGGGCGAGCACGGGGAGTACCCCGGTGCCTTCCACGTGCTAAATGGTGGCCAGGAAGCACTATTCCGGCGAGCCTCCACCGTGCCCAGTGGCATCGGCGGCTAACCGCCGGCCGCCATGGTCATTAGGACCTAAACACCTAGCTAATGACCCCCTTTAGCCACTGACAGTGGGCCCAGTAGCCCTTAATTAAACAAGGGTTTTAAATTAAACCGGGATTTAATTACTGAGTCACTGACAAGCCGGACGCACAGGTCGGAGCCCCCCTGACGCCAGCATGACCTCATGCTGACGCAGTAATCCTTTTCCTATTTAAAAGAAATTACAGAAAAGCCAGAAAATAGCTAAAACTTTAGAAAATCATAACTAATTCATTTTAAATCCAAATTGGAAAAATAATTTATGCAAAATTATCAGAAAAATGCAAGGATTCTGAATATGGACTTTGTTTTCATGTTTGACCAATTTAAATTGGGTGAACAGAAGCAAATGTGCATATGGAGTTCTTCTAAATTCAAATTTGGTGTGAATTTGCAAATGACTTTGCATTCCACTTCTTTTAAATGGAATTGTACCCACATTGCAACCATGAACATCACCATTACAATCTTATTCATGTGATTGTGCATTGTACATTATGTTGAACCTATGATTGTCATGTTAATAATAGAAGTGGAGCCGGAACCTGAGGCCACCCCCTTCGTTGAAGACACTGTGTTTGAACCTCGTCAGCAAGGCAAGCAAACCCCCATTAATCATGTCGATAAAAACCCATTTCCCTCTCAGTCTCTCTTATGCATTGTTTAGGATCATTACCATGATAACGTTTCTACCGCATAGTTGAACCAAATCCTTTGCATGACCTATCATTTTGTCACAGTAGTAAGCAAACCACAATCCTAGAAGATGTAGGAGTTGATTGATGTCGGGACCCGGAATATGCGTATGTAATTCCAGTCACAACTCAATCATATGGAGAGCCGAGAGTTGTACCCACTTGTCTAAGAAGACAAGGTCAAGTACAGAACACTCCCGGAAAGAATCGTACGTGAGGGGCATCCCATCCAGGCCGGATGATCAACTGAGATGGGTCCTCATCGTCCGCTCACAAGTCTAAATGATTATGGGTGCTGAAATCCCATACTCATAGACAAGTCGCCTCAACCATATTATCGATTGAATCATAACACTTACATAAACAGACTCCAGCCCGATCACGTAGTCGGGGTCTCGGGCGGCCTCAATCATACAACAAAGTGTGCCACGTGACAGAGTCACGAGCAATCGCATCGCCATGCCCCAAGCTGCGCACATCTAAGGGCCACTTGGTGTATAAAATACCGCCGGAAAGAACACAACTAAGCTATCGAACCCCACACTAAGACATGCATGTTATAATCATACACGCATCATACATGTCCAATGTAAACAGCAGGTACACATTGCATAACTCTATAAAGTACTTCTTTATTGACTTACACATAGAGCATACAAAGATCACATGTCTGTGATCCACATTATTTCATACAACGGAAGCAAATTAGGTGTGAGTACAGACAAGTTTAACAAATGGCTTAGAGAAGCCTTGTAAACATACATGCCCTTCCACGAGGGACCACACTGCTATCTGGAACTATACTACCAAGGTCAATGTCGAGCTTTAGGAAGGTGACTCCATCGGGGTCCAGGTTCTCATCTAAAACATAGAATAAGAAAACATGAGTACAAAGTCATACTCAGCAAGACTTACATCAGAACTATACTACTCATGCTCAAATTTCAAGGTAAAGGAGGTGGGGTTTCAACATGCAGAAGTGCCAGCTTTGACTTAGATAGTCTTGAACTACGAGTACCAGACTTGAGGTAAGAAGCGTACACGAGTCCACTACCAAGTCTCCAAACAAATACACCACTATGGATACTTCCTCGACTTTCCCAAGAGGAAGCACGCCATAGCACTCACGCTTATCTTGCGATTTTTATAAGTATCCATTCAAGTTGTCTAATAATCAAGTAGAGGTCTCCAAGTAGTCCATAACCGCGGACACGACTATTCGAATAGTTTATTAACCCTGCAGGGGTGTATATCTTCACACGCGTGTCATCACTTATCACCTCGTTCTTGTCACTCTTCAAGCGGGTGTCGGACGTGGATGAAACCAAGGCACTACCCTCACATCACCTTCTCTAATCCAGGAGTCGACTACCTGAGTTTGTCACCGCTCAAGAGTCCGGCCGGTTCTACGAAACGGACTCAGATAATGCAAGGGACCGAGAGGCCACCTTTGACAGATGGTTTCACTGCCTCACATGTCCACCCACATATCTATGCATAAGCCAAATGGAAAGCCCGAATCTAGTGTGACTGCTGGAACGGATCGGGTACGTAAATAGGCCAAACGGGGCTCCCATAAACCCTACATGTGGTCATACTCTTTGTCTTGGATCACAAAACAGGAAATCGGGGCCTAGGGCAGTGTTCAACGAGACAACCCACTGTGTACTCCTACACAGCCTCTCATTCTTCACCTTTGTTTAGGGTGGATTCTCCTAAACATGCATAAGCGAGACTGAGAGGGAAATTGGGATTTTATAGACATGATCAAAGGGGGTTTGCTTGCCTTGCTGATGAGGTTCAGTCACGGGGTCTTCAACGAAGGGGGTGAACTCGGGTTCCGTCTCCACTTCTATCCGAGCAAACAATACCAAAAAAGTGAGCAACATAAGGTACAATGCACAAGAACATGATCAATTGTATAAGGTGATGTTCATGGTACTGATGTGTTGAGAAGTCCATTTAAAAGGAGTATATTGCATTTGAAATGCAAATTCAAACTCCATTTGATTTATCGATGAATTTCAAATGCATTTGAATGCATGGAAGTTCATTTGAAAAGTTTGAGCATGAAGTGATGTTGTAAAGGTGAGGTAAAGTTTCTGATGTGTGGATGAATCCATCTAAAAGAAGTGTGTTGAAAAGTCATTTGCAAATTCACTCCAAATTTGAATTCAAATTAAAGCCATATGGATGTTTGCCACTGTTCACCCATTTTAAAATGGTCAAACATTAAAACAAAGTCCATATTCAGAATCCTTGTATTTTTCTGATAATTTTAGACATATTATTTGTCTAATTTGGAGCTAAAATGAATTAGTTATGATTTATTGAACTTTAAGCTATTTTCAGGAATTTTCCTGATTAAAATTAATCAATTTAAGCAATTACTGCGTCAGCATGACGCAATGCTGACGTGGGGCGGGGCTGCTAACAGGTGGGTCCGGCTTGTCAGTGGCTGGGGGTTAGTTTAGCTTCTGTTTAAAAAAAACCCAGGTTTAATTAAGTCCTGGGCCCACTGGTCAGTGGCCCAGGGGGTAATTAGCGTGGGGATTAGGAGGGGGTTAAGGCTAAGTCGTCGCCGGCGACCTCTGTGCTCGCCGGAGCACCACCGGGGTTGCTGTACAGGGCACGGGGAGGGGAGTTGGAGGCACGGGCGAGCAGCTAGCACTCGTCCGCATCTGCTAGGGCTAGATGGGGCTCGCGGGGACGTCTCGGGGCACGTCTACGACGACGACGCGGCGGCTGGAGCTTCGATCCTTGATGAGCACGACGATAGCAGCCACGGAATGGAGCTCGGCTAGAGGAAAAAGAAGCATGCGCTCACCCTGAAGACGAAGACGAGCACGACGTCATCGGGGAGGGACCGGAGAGGGCTCGATTTGTGGCCGGAGCTGCGGCGGCCGGCGGTGAAGACTCGAGGCTCGCGTCGTCTACGAAGGCTCCCGGCTCGAATCAACGGTGCAGGGCGATGAAGTCGAAGGAGGGGAGGACGTTGGACATGGCGGAGGAGCTTGAAGGGCACGATGGCCATGGGTCCCTCGTCGGCGCTCCGGCAGGCTCTCGGGTCTTCGCGGAAATTCGCCGTGGGAGGGAGAGAGAGATCAAGGGAGAGGGGGGGACTGTTTCGGTAGCCTTCCAGGGAATCCACGGCGAGAGGAGAAAGGGGAGGGAGTACTACATGGCTAGGAGGAGGTGGCCACGGCCACGGGCATGCTCTCCACGGAGCTGCTTCGAGGGAAGGGGAAGAAGACGACAAGGAGCTCGGGTGGGCTGGGCCAGGCCAGAAGAAAGGTGGGCCTTGCCCTAGGCGCCAGGTAACTCTCTCCTCTTTTGTTTTTCTTTTAATCTTTTCTGGCATTTGTTTGTCTTAGCTAATTAAATAGCTAGAAATTTTTATAAATGCCCCAAATTTTTATATGGCCTCACAATAAATATAGCTAGCCACTTATAAAGTTTGGACATTTTTAAAATTCAAATAATTTGAACTTTAATTCAAATAGGGGTTTAAATTTAAACCCATCCTCTTGTTTGAATATTTGAAAAATCTATGAGCATGGGTTTGAATCCAAATCACTTTATATGTGATCACACTCATTTATGGGACTGTTAAAAAATGCAAAAGGAATTTTTGGAGCAACTTTTTATCTAGGGCTTTTCTTTTCCCCAATTTTGAATTTCTTTGGAAATTTTTATCATGATGCAAAGTGACTTGCTATTCCTAGCACATACCTAACTTGGGGTTGTGACACTTTGTTACAAACAGAACGGGGCAACCCCATGGCGATGAGCTAGGGCGGATGAAGCGTTTTTCCAACGAAGCATCAAGTTGGGTTTTTAGCTTAGCTAACTCATGTGGGGCCATTCTATATGGGCGTCTGGAAATTGGGGCCGTGCCTGGTATAAGATCTACAATGAATTCTACACATCTGTCAGGAGGCATTCCTTGCAGTTCTACAGGAAAGACATCCGGGAAGTCACGAACCACCGGAATATCTTCAAGGTCAGAAAGGGGAAGCACATTCAAAGTATGCATCTGGATTCTAGAGCTGGGTGAGGTGTAGTCAATTGTCTGGCCCGAAGGATGGGTGAGTTTAACCGACTTGGCGTTACAATCAAGGACAACATTCTGTGTTGATAACCAATCCATGCCTAGGATGACAACAATGTCTGAAGACTTGAGGGCTATAAGAGAAGAAAGGAATACTAAACCCTCAATTGCAATTTGATTGCCATGGCTTACTCTATTAGTTAACCACTTTGAACTAGGAGTTTGAATGATCATCGGAGAAAACATTTCTTCAAAAGGGAATTCATGCCTAAGTGCATAACTCTCCGACATGAATGAATGAGAAGCTCCTAGATCAAAAAGAACGGAGGCGGGAACATGATTGACTGGGAGTGTGCCAAGGATGACATCAGAAGTAGCAGTGGTTTCCTCACCTGATATTTGGTTCACATATCCACTACCTGTGACTGAAAGCTTTGCTGGAAAGGTTTTGGTGGTTAATTTCTTTGAAGGCTTATGACTAGGTCGACGAGGTGCCACAAACACTGTAGGGCATTATCGGAAGTAATGGCCTCTCAGACCACACGTGAAACACACCCTGCCTGAATTGCTGGGATTAGGATTACTTGATTTCACACCATCATTCCTGGGAGGAACAATGTGCTGAGGTGGATGGTATATATTGGATGGTGGTCTCTGAAGAAAATTTTGAGGTATGACACCAGTGGGAATCCATATTCTGCGTTTCTGAGGGGCTGAACTAGAAGAAGGAGCAAGATCAAGAGCATGCTTGCGAGACTCTTCGAACACTTCATTGCCATGCTCAGCTCTAAAGGATCTGTTGACTAAATCCTCAAAGGTGGCAATTTCAAGGAGGTTGAGATCATGGCGAAGGACGAGGCTAAGTCCCTTACGGAACCTTGCCTGCTTTCTGGCATCGGTGGTGATCTCGTCTTGGGCATAACGAGCAAGACGGTTGAACTCCGTCATATACTCGTGAATGGACATCTCTCCTTGAGTCAGATTGCAAAACTCTTCCTTCTTGCGCTCCATTAACTCATCTTGAATGTGGTACCCTCGAAAGGCATCACAGAATTGCTGCCATGTCACTAGGTGACCATCAGGCTGCATCGCAATATAGTTCTCCCACCATTCGGCAGCAGCATCTTCCAGAAAGTATGCCGCAAATATAACTCGATCATTGGGAGCAACATGTGCCGTGTCAAGCTTACGCTCGATGGAACGGAGCCAATCATCATCTTCAAGGGGCTCAGAAGAACATCGGAATACCGGTGGCTTGAGGAGGATGAAGTCCTGAATGCTCACAACCACATTGCAATGACGTGAGGTATTCTGCTCGATGATCTCCTGAAGGCATGTTTGATCACGTCGATTCCGCTCGGCTTCCATCATGATTTCCTCCGCAGAAGGCGGTGGTGGAGGTGCATCATCATTTCGATTCTGATCACGGTCTCTATTGCAACGATAAAAATCAATAATCAGAATAGGTTGTACGATGGAATCAAAGATAAGAGGACATGATTTCGGAAGAAAAGATCATAATGCAAAGGCAATGATTCATAGAAACATAGGATAAATCGGGCAGCATAACGGCTACACCGGGATGGAAAATGAAACAACCTTGAAGAGATTGGACAGAACTTCTTCAAGGAACTCAAAATACGGATACTCTGGACGGCCACAACAATCCTACGGATACAAGGAAGCACTAAAAGAGATGTTCTAGTAAGACATAGATGAGCCTAGTCCTATCATCCCGTAGAAAAGATAAGGGTGACTCAGAACTCAGATCAATGAGGGTAAGGAGAGAAAGAAGCCTTACGTTGTTCCCTTTATACCCAAGTAACTATATAACTATAGAATGCTAGACTCGACTTCGACTAAGGGTTGAATAATCCTACAGACAGTCCTGCTCTGATACCAAGTCTGTCGTGACCCGGAATATGCGTATGTTATTCCAGTCACAACTCAATCATATGGACAGCCGAGAGTCGTACCCACTTGTCTAAGCAGACAAGGTCAAGCACAGAACACTCTCGGAAAGCATCGTACATGAGGGGCATCCCATCCAGGCCGGATGATCCACTGAGACGGTTCCTCATCGTTCGCTCACAAGTCTAAATGATTATGGGTGGTGAAATCCCATACTCATAGACAAGTCTCCTCAACCATATTATCGATTGAATCATAACACTTACATAAACAGACTCCAGCCCGATCACCTAGTCGGGGTCTCGGGCGGGCTCAATCATACAACAAAGTGTGCCACATGACAGAGTCACGAGCAATCGCATCGCGATGCCCAAAGCTGCGCACACCTAAGGGCCACTTGGTGTATAGAAGACCGCCGACAAGAAGACAACTAAGCTATCGAACCCCACACTAAGACATGCATGTTATAATCATACACTCAGCATACATGTCCAGTGTAAGCAGCAGGTACACATTGCATAACTCTACAAAGTATTTCTTTATTGAATTACACATAGAGCATACAAAGATCACATGTCTGTGATCAAAATTACATCATACCACTGTCTGGAACTATACTACCAAGGTCAACGTCGAGCTTCAGGAAGGTGACTCCATCGAGGTCCGGGTTCTCATCTAAAACACAGAATAAGCAAACGTGAGTACAAAGTCGTACTCAGCAAGACTTACATCAGAACTATACTACTCATGCTGAAATTTCAAGGTAAAGGAGGTGGGGTTTCAACATGCAGAAGTGCCAGCTTTGACTTGGCTAGTCCTAAATTATGAGTACCAGACTTGAGGTAAGAATTGTTCACGAGTCCACTACCAAGTCTCCAACCAAATACACCACTATGGATACTTCCTCGACTTTCCCACGAGGAAGCACACCATAGCACTCACGCTTATCTTGCGAGTTTTATAAGTATCCATTCAAGTTGTCTAATAATCAAGTAGAGGTCTCCAAGTAGTTCATAACCGCGGACACGGCTATTCGAATAGTTTATTAACCCTGCAGGGGTGTACATCTTCACACCCGTGTCATCACTTATCGCCTCGTTCTTGTCACCCTTCAAGCGGGTGTCGGACGTGGATGAATCCAAGGCACTACCCTCACATCACCTTCTCTAATCCAGGAGTCGACTACATGAGTTTGTCACCGCTCGAGAGTCCGGCCGGTTCTCCGAAACGGACTCAGATAATGCAAGGGACCGAGAAGATCAAGTTCCTTAAAGTTCAATGGTCACATCACTCCAAGAAAGAATCAACCTGGGAAAGAGAAGACCGTCTCCGTGCCGAGTACCCCACCTTCCTCCCGACGACTTCTGAATCTCGGGACGAGATTCTTTTGAGTGGGGGCGAGTTGTCAGAACCCCAACTAGGGTATGTGCTAGGGTTTGAGTGCCCTTTGCATCATGTGAAAAATTTAAAAGAAAATTCAAAAATGGGGAAAAGAAAAGCCCTGAGAAATTAAATCAAATGGCCATATAAAAATCTTTTTCCAAAAATTATTTGAATATTTGGAAAATTCCTAGAATTGTTGCTAATCATTGCAAAAGTGGTTTGGGGATTTTCCCATGCCCATGGAATATTCAAAAATTCAAAAGGTGCATTGGAAATTAAATTTAACTCCAATTTGAATTTAAATTCAAATTGTTTGATTTTCAAAAGTCACCAAAACTTATGAGTGGCTAGCTATTTATGTTATAAGCCCACATAAAAGTTTTCATGATTTTATTAAATGCCTAGCTAATTGTTTTAGCACAGCAAAACAAATAACAGAAAAACAAAACAGAAGAAAAATAGAAAAGGGAAAAGGGGCCCACCCAACCGGCCCCCCGGCCCAACTTACCTTTCTCCAGCCTAGCCCACCTGCCCCGGTGTCGTCTTCCTCCCCTCCCCCCGAAGCAGCTCGGTGGAGGGCAGGGGAGCGTCGACGGCCACCTCGATGGCCAGGGGCCTTCTAGGCCTCCGCGAAGCCCCTCCTCGCGCCACGCACCTGCCAGAGGCCCGCTTGACCTCTCCCTATCTCATAGCTCAACCAAACCCTCTCTTCCGCCGTGCCCGCAACACAACAGAGGGCTCGCGTCGCCGCCGACAGTGAACAACCGCGGCCAACGGCAACTAGAAGCCCCCGCACCTTGTCCTAGATCCTCTTAATCGTCCTCCACGTCGTCGAGCAAGAGATCCGGCGCCAATTTCAACTCCAGATGACGCATTTGTCTTCGACGGCTCGCCGAAGCCGACGGCCGTTTCCGTCGATTGCCTCCTCCATGAGCTGCCCCCGGCCTCCTCGACTGCTCAGTTGAGCTTCTGGTGAGCTCCTCTCCAAAACGCCCATCTTGCGCTCCATTTGTTTCCCTCTGGCCGCCGTTCCCCTGAGCCACCTCCGGCCGCCGCTGCTTTCGTTGAAGCCGAGCTCCAGCGCGCCCCGTGAAGCCCCGATGGATCGGATGGATGCACACGGGAACGGGCTACGCTCCAGTACCAGCTATACCCCACCCCGTGCCCTAAAGCTACTTCCGGTGAGAAGTCCGGCGAGCTACAGAGGACGCCGGCGAGCACCGTCATTAGCCCCCCCCCCCTAAACCTAAGCTAATGACCCTCTTAACCCCTAGCCCTAGTCTATGAAAGTGGGCCCCCCCCAGCCCTAATAACCCCTCTGTTAACTTAACAGAGAGGGGATTAACCCCCCTGAGGCTGACACCCTGGACCCACATGTCAGCATTGCATCATGCTGACGCAATAAAGACTTTCCAGAAAATAGAAATGATTTAAAAGAATTACAGAAATTATAGAAATTCCAGAAAAATAGCCAAACTTCAATAAATCATAGAAAATTCATATGAACTCCAAATTGGACAAATAATATATGAAAAATGATCAGCATAAAATTCTCTATCCAAATATGAAACTTTCTACCATGTTTGAGATGATTTTAAAATGGGACCAGTAGATTTTTCTATTTGGCTTAATTGGAATTAATTCAAATTTAATTCCAATACAATTCAAATTTTAACCATTGCAATGGAAATATGATCACCTGAACTTCAGAAGCATATCACACACATGATCATATGATTTACAATGACCAAACATTAGCAAATGCAAGATGACATAATTTGAATAACATTTGGAGTTTGAATTTGAATTAACTTTTCAAATCAACTTCAATTAACATGTGGCAAATTGAACCTAGATCACACCAATACCTTTCACATCATGTGACAACCTAAACATGTGCTTGTGCAATCTATTACATTGTTGCCTCCCCCCCCCCCTTGTTGATGATTGTTTCTGGTACCAGCTTTTTCGAGACGGTGATCACCCCCGAAGAAGAAGACCACCGTTAAGACCCGTGTATCGTCAGCAAGGCAAGCAAACCCCATTGCTCATGTCTATAAAGTCCCAATTCCCTCTCAGTCTCGCTTATGCATGTTTAGGAGATCACTTTGTATCGATTCTACCGTATAGTTGAACCCATATCCGATGCATGACCTATCATCTTGTCACAGTAGTAAGAAAACCACAATCCTAGCTGACATAGGAGTTGTTTGATATCATGAGGCCCCTGCAACTGTTATAGCTTATTGCATGCTTAGTGTTACATGAGGTTGCTTTTGATGTGAGTCGGGATGTTGGTGAACATGGTGTTGATGAAAGTGAAACTGTGTCGGTGAATCCACCCTAATACAAGGTGATCGATGAGAGGCTGTGTAGGAGTACACAGTGGGTTGTCTCGTTGAACACCAGCTTAAGCACCGAGTTCTTGTATGGTAATCCAAGACAAAGAGTACAACCATACATTGGGCTCACAGACCCCTCTCGGCCTAGTACCTTGATCCGTGTCGACGTCCAGGAGTCACATTAGTTCGGGCTTTCCATTTGACATGTGCATAGAAAAAGAATGAAGGAATGGTTGCATCATATAGATATGTGGGTGCACCTGTGAGGCAGGAAAACCATCTGCCAGAGGTGGCGTCTCGGTCACCTACATTGTTTGATTCCGTTTCGTTGATCCGGCCGGGCTCTCGAGCGGAGGCAAACTCAGATAGTCGACTCCTGGAATAGACCGGTTGTGAGCGAAGTGTCGTGGTGAACATCCTCGCTGTCACCTCTTGAACGGTGGCGAGACCTGGTGGGAACCGATGGTCATGTGTGTGTAGCATACACCCTTGCAAGGTTAACAAAACTATTCGAATAGCCGCGTCCGCGGTTATGGACTACTTGGAACCTGTACCTGATTATTAGACAACTTGAACTGGATATTTTCTAAAACTCGCAAGATAAGTGTGAGTACTATGGTGTGCTTCCTCGTGGGGTAGTCGAGGAAGTAACCATAGTGGTGTATTGGTTGGAGATGTAGTGCACTCGTGTACGCTTCTTACCTCAAGTCTGGTATTCGTAGTTCAGGACTAGCCAAGTCAAAGCTGACATTTCTACAAGTGAAACCCCACCTCCCTTTACCTTCATACTTGAGCATGAGTAGTATAGATCTGATGTAAGTCTTGCTGAGTATGACTTTGTACTCACGTTTGCTTATTCTATATTTTAGATGAGAAACCGGACCCCGATGGAGTCACCAACCTGAAACTTGACGTTGACTAAGTTAGCATAGTCCCAGACAGCAGTCTGGTCCCTCGTGGAAGAGCATGTTTGTTGTACAAGGCGTCTCTAAGCCATTTGATAAACTTTTCTGTACTCAGACCTAATTCGCTTCCGTTGTATGATGTAATGTTGATCACAGACATGTGATCTTTGTATGCTCTATGTGTATATCAATAAAGAGTACTTTGTAGAGTTATGTGATGATACCTGCTGTTCATACTAGGCATGTGTGCTGCGTGTATGTTTATAACATGCATGTCTTAGTATGGGTTTTCGAGACCTTAGTTGTGATCTGGCTGGCGGTCTTTTATACACCAAGTGGCCCTTAGATGTGCGCAGCTTGGGGCATCGCGATGCGATTGCTCGTGACTCTGTCACGTGCACACTTTGTTGAATGATCGAGCTCGCCCTAGACCCCGACTAAGTGATCGGGCTGGAGTAAGTCTATGTAAGAGTTAGGATCCAATCGATAACATGGTTGAGGCGACTTGTCTATGAGTATGGGATTCACCACCCATAAGCATTTAGACTTGTGAGCGGACGTTGAGGACCCATCTCAGTTGATCATCCGCCCTGGATGGGATGCCTCTCACGTTTGAGGCTTTCCGAGAGCGTTCTGTGCTTGGCCTTGTCTGCTTAGACAAGTGGGTACGGCTCTCGGCTCTCCATGTGATTGTATCGTGACTGGAATTACATATGCTAACCCTGGGTCCCGACAGACTTGGTATCAGAGCAGGACTGTCTGTAGGACTATCAAACCCTTGGTTAAAGTCGAGTCTAGCATTCTATAGTTATATAGTTACTCTGGGTATAAGGGAACAACGTAAGGCTTCTTTTTCTCCTTACCATCATCGATCTGAGTTCTGGGTCACCCTTATCTTTTCTACAGGATGATAGGAATAGGTTCATCTATATCTGACTCGAACATCTCGTTGAGTGCTGCCATGTAGCCGTAGGACAGTTGTGTTCGTCCGGACTCATCGTTTTCTTGAGTACCTTGAGGAAGTTTTGTCAAATCTCCTCGAGGTTGTTTCATTTTCCATCCCGGTGTAGCCGTTATGCTGCCGGAATTATCCCGTGATTCTATGAATCTTTGCCTTCGCATTATAATCCTTTCCGCCTTCATCATGTCTTGTTATCCTTGAATCCATCCTTCAACCTGTTCTGATTATTGATTGTTATCACGCAGGATGTCAGGTGGAACTCGTAGTGCTGTTCGTCGGAATCGAGACCGTGTTCGGAATCGAAATGATGATGAACCTCTACCACCAACTTCTGCGGTGGAAGTCATGATGGAAGCTGAGAAGAATCAACGTGACCAGACACGCCTTCTGGAGATCATCGAGCAGAATACCTCACGTCATTGCAATGTGGTTGTGAGCATTCAGGACTTCATCCTCCTCAAGCCACCGGTATTTCGATGTTCTTCTGAGCCCCTTGAAGCTGATGATTGGCTCCGTTCCATCGAGCGTAAGCTTGATACTGCACATGTTGCTCCCGATGACCGAGTTATATTCACGGCATACTTTCTGGAAGGTGCTGCTGCTGAATGGTGGGAGAACTATGTTGCGATGCAGCCTGATGGTCACCTAGTGACTTGGCAGGAGTTCTGAGTTGCCTTTCGAGGGTACCACCTTCTGGATGAGTTGATGGAGCGCAAGAAAGAAGAGTTCTGCAACCTGACTCAAGGAGAGATGTCCATCCATGAGTATGTGAGAGAATTCAAACGTCTTGCTCGGTATGCCCAAGATGAGATCACCACCGATGCCAGAAAGCAGGCAAGGTTCCGTAAGGGACTTAGCCCCATCCTTCGCCATGATCTAAACCTCATCGAATTTGCCACCTTTGAGGATTTAGTCAACAGATCCTTCAGAGCTGAGCATGGCAATGAAATTTTCGAGGAGTCTCGCAAGCATGCTCTTGAGCTTGCTCCTTCTTCAAGTTCAGCCCCTCAGAAACGCCGAATTTGGATTCCAACCAGAGCCATACCTCAAAACTTTCTGCAGAGACCACCATCCAATATATGCCATCCACCCCAACACATTATTCCACCCCGGAATGATGGTGTGCAGCCAAGTAATCCCACTCCTCGCAATTCAGACAGGGTATGATTTAAGTGTGGTCTTCCAGGCCATTACTATCGTCAATGCCCTCAGGTCTTGATGGCACCACGTCATTCTCGACCCAAGCCTTCAAAGAAACCAACCACCAAAGCCTTTCCAGCAAAGCCTTCACCCACTAGTAGTGTTTGTGTGAACCAAATCTCCGTTGAGGAAGCCACTGATGCTTCTGACGTCATTCTTGGCACACTCCCAGTCAATCATGTCCCCGCCTCCGTTCTTTTCGATCCAGGAGCTTCTCATTCATTCATGTCGGAGAGTTATGCACTTCGTCATGAGTTCCCCTTTGAAGAAATGTTTTCTCCAATGATCATTCAAACTCCTGGTTCAAAGTGGCAAACTAATAGAGTAAGCCATGGCAATCAAATTGCAATTGAGGGTTTAGTATTCCTTGCTTCACTTATAGCCCTCAAGTCTTCGGTCATTGATGTTATCCTAGGAATGGATTGGTTATCATGGCAGAATGCTTTCCTTGATTGTAAATCCAAATCAGTTAAACTCACCCATCCTTCAGGCCAGACCATTGAATACACATCACCCAGCTCTAGGATCCAGATGCATACTTTGAATGTGCTTCCCCTTCCAGACCTTGGAGATATTCCGGTGGTTCGTGACTTCCCGGATGTCTTTCCTGAAGAGCTGCCGGGAATGCCACCCGACAGGTGTGTAGAATTCATAGTGGATCTTATACCAGGCACAGCCCCAATTTCCAGACGCCCATATAGAATGGCCCCACATGAGTTAGCTGAGCTAAAAACCCAACTTGATGCTTCGTTGGCAAAAGGCTTCATCCGCCCTAGCTCATCACCATGGGGTTCCCCGTTTTGTTCGTAACGAAGAAAGATGGAACAGAAAGGATGTGCGTAGACTATTGCCCGCTAAATCTAGCGACGATAAAAAACAAGTACCCACTACCCAAGATCAATGATCTTTATGATCAACTTGCTGGATCCTCTGTCTTCTCCAAGATGGATTTGAGATTAGTGTTACAACCCCAAGTTAGGTATGTGCTAGGATCAAGTGCTACTTTGCATCATGTGAAAAATTCAAAAATAAAATCAAAATTGGGGAAAAGAAAAGCCCTGAGAAATTAAATCAAATGGCCAGATAAAAATCTTTTTCCAAAAATCATTTGAACATTTGGAAAATTCCTATAAATGGTGCTGATCATTTTAAAAATGGTTTGGGAGCAATCCCATGCTCATGGAATTTTCTAATATTCAAATAGTGGCTTTGGAAATTAAATAAAACCCTATTTGATTTGAAGTTCAAATTATTTGAATTTAAAAAATGCTCAAATTTTATAAGTGGCTAGCTCTAAAGATATTGAGGCCACATAAAAATTTGTAGCATTTTAGAAAATGTCTAGCTATTTGTTTTGCTAAGACAAAACAGTTACAGAAAAGAAAAGGAAACAGAAATAAGAAAAGGGGCTTACCTGCGAAGAAGCCCGACTAATCCCCCCTGAGCCCACCAGCCTGGCCCAGACCGCCGAGTCCTCTGTCATCTTCCTCAAGCAGCTCCGTGGCGAGCCAGGGCGCGTCGTGGACGCCACCTCGACGCCAGAGACCTTCCAGGCGAGCCCGAGGCTTATCCTCCCGCCGTAGAGACCTCCTGGACGTCGTGCTTCCTTTCCCTCTCCTCGCAGCCATTTTCCCTCTTCGCACCGCTCGAATTTGCCGTCGACAGAGAGATCACAAGAGCGCCCCGCCATGGCAGGCGCGGCCACCATGACCTAGAGCTCCATCAAAGGTGTCCCTCGAACTCGTCATCGTCGACTACGTCCGTCTGCAGAAGATGGAGCCCCAATTCCTCCCCGAGCCGACGCCATCGTCTCCAACATCTCGCCGGATCCGCGACTCGTCGTCGTTGATTTCTCCGGCCACGCTTCATCCTCGCCTCCACCGTCTGCACCGTCGAGTTCCTTGCAGCGCGGTGAGATTTTCCCCTCAAGCCTTGGCACCATCCCTTCCTCTAGCTAGAGATGCCATGTTCACCGGAGAACAGAGCCGCCGTGAACCTTGTCGGCGAGCCCCCGCTATGCAAACGTCCTTGCAACCTTGTCTTTCGCATGTGCCGTGCTCTTCTGCTCCGAACCAACCTAGCCCCGCTCCAAGTAGTGCCATGTAGCATTTTCCACCCCGCGGCCATGGATTTGTCGCCGCAAAGCTTGACGCCGGCGAGCGTTCAGAGCTCCCCAGCCCTCCCCGTGGGCACGAGGTGATGCAGACGTGCACGAGGAGCACTCCAGTGCATTCCCCGTGCCAAACCGTGGCCAAAATGGCACTCCGGCGAGGCGCCGCCGTCCTCTGGGTCGCCGTCGTCATGACAGGTGGGGTCCCCTAGTCAGTTTGACTGGTCAGCCCCCTGCTGACGCCATGATGGCGCAGTGCTGACGCAGTAAAGGTTTTAAATCGATTTAATAAATCAGAGAAATTCCAGAAAATACATTAAACTTTGGAAATTCATAATTAATTCATCCTAACTCCAAATATAGCAAATAATATGTCTAAAATTATCAGAAAAATACAAGGATTAAGAATATGCAATTTTTTTTTCATGTTTGACCATTTTAAAATGGGTGAACAGTAGCAAACATGCATATGGATCCTTTTCAAATTCAAATTTGGGGTGATTTTGCAAATGATTTTGCAACACCCTTAATTCCAATGGTTTCATCCACACATCAGAAGCTTTACTTCAACTATAATACATCACTTCATGATCAACATATTCAAATGAACTTTCATGCCTTCAAATGCATCTGAAATTCATCGATAAATCAAATGGAGTTTGAATTTGCATTTCAAATGCAATATACTCCTTTAAAATGGAATGCTCAACACATCAGTACCTTGAACATCACCATTACAATCTTATTCATGTGATTGTACATTGTACATTATGTTGATCCTATGATTGTCGTGTTGCTGATAGAAGTGGAGCCGGAACCGAGATCACCCCCTTCGTTGAAGACCCCGTGACTGAACCTCGTCAGCAAGGCAAGCAAACCCCCATTGATCATGTCAATAAAATCCCACTTCCCTCTGATGTCTCGCTTATGCATTGTTTAGGATGATCACCATGATAACGTTTTTATCGCATAGTTGAACCCATGTCTTTTGCATGACCTATCATCTTGTCACAGTAGTAAGCAAACCACAATCCTAGCAGATGTAGGAGTTGGTTGATATCATGTGGCCCCTGCAAATGTTATCGCTTATTGCATGCTTAGTATGATACCATGATGTTACTGTGATGTGACTCGGGATGATGATAAACATGGTGTTGATGAAAGTGAAACGTGTTGGTGAATCCACCCTAATACAAGGTGAACGATGAGAGGCTGTGTAGGAGTACACAGTGGGTTGTCTCGTTGAACACCGCCCTAGTACGAGTTCTTGTGTGGTGATCCAAGATGAAGAGTACAACCACACATTGGGCTCACTGACCCCTCTCGGCTTACTAACTCATCCCCTTCGATGTCCAGATGTCGCAGTAGTTCGGATTTCTGTAGGTATTGTGGCCTCGTAGCCAAGTGAGAGAACGGCTCATCCGAGACCGGCTTGCGCACCACGCACACATCGTCTGGGTCCACTTCGGTAAACCGGCCGGGTTCACGATAGTGGCAGACAACCCAGATAGGCGGCTTTCATGGACTAGATCGGCTATGAGGTAACGGTTGTGGTGGCATCCTCGCTGTCATCTCTTGAACGGTGACACGCAAAAGGCGGTAACTGATGGCACGTGTGTGTAGCGGTACACCCCTGCAGGGTTAACAAAACTATTCGAATAGCCGCGTCCGCGGTTATGGACTGCTTGGAAAGCTTAGCTTGATTATTAGACAACTTGAATTGGATACTTCTAAAATACACCAAGATAAGTGTGAGTGCTATGGTGTGCTCCTCGTGGGGAAGTCGAGGAAGTAACCATAGTGGTGTAATTGGTTGAAGAGATGTAGTGGACTCGTGTACGCTTCTTACCTCAAGTCTGGTACTCGTAGTTCAGGACTAGCCAAGTCAAAGCTGGCACTTATGCAAGTGAAACCCCACCTCCCTTTACCTTGATACATGTGCATGAGTAGTATAGCTCCTATGTAAGTCTTGCTGAGTACGATTTTGTACTCACGTTTGCTTAATCTATGTTTTAGATGAACCCACCGACCCCGATGGTGGCTTTTACCCGAAGCTTGAAGAATGAAGACTCAGACCAAGACCAAGCTAGTGTAGTCCCAGTCAGACGACTGGTTCCCTCGTGGAGGGCTTGTTTTTAGATAAAGGCTTCTCTAAGCCATTTGTTAAACTTGTCTGTACTCAGACCTACTTGCTTCCGCTTGTCTGTTGTAATGTTGGATCACATGCTTGTGATCTCTGTGTGCACTCTGTAAGAGTTATTTAATAAAGATATATACTTTGTAGAGAATTGCAATGATACCTGCTGTTCATACAAGGCATGTATGCTGCGTGTATGTTTATAACATGCATGTCTCTGTATGGGTTTTCGAGACCTTAATTGTGATCTGGGTGGCGGTCTTCTATACACCAAGTGGCCCTTAGATGTGCGCAGTTTGGGGCATCGCGATGCGATTGTTCGACAGTCTGTCTCGTGCACACTTTGATGTATGATCGAGCCCGCCCTAGACCCCGACTAAGTGATCGGGCTGGAGTAAGTCTATGTAAGGGTTATTATACAATCGATAGTATGGTTGAGGCGACTTGTCTATGAGTATGGGAGTTCACCACCCATATCATTTAGACTTGTGTGCGGACGATGAGAACCCATTTCAGTTGATCATCCGGCCTGGATGGGACGCCCCTCACGTTCGATGCTTTCCGAGAACGTTCTGTTCTTGGCCTTGTCTGCTTAGACAAGTGGGTACGGTTCTCGGCTCTCCATATGATTGTGTTGTAGCGAGGCTTGCATACGCTAACCCCGGGTCCCGACAATTAGGCTATCATCAAATCAAAATCCGAAACGAGGACATTCCAAAAACGGCTTTCACTACTCGTTATGGTCTTTACGAGTACACCGTCATGTCCTTCGGGTTAACCAATGCCCCTGCCACATTCTCGCGCTTGATGAATTCGATCTTCATGGAGTACCTAGATAAATTAGTTGTAGTTTATCTTGATGACATTCTCATCTACTCGACGAACGAAGAAGAGCACGCAGAACATCTTAGGTTGGTATTGATGAAACTTAGAGAGAATCTCCTTTATGCCAAGTTCTCCAAGTGTGAATTTTGGCTACCAGAAGTGACCTACTTAGGCCACGTGATTTCTGTGAAAGGTGTTGCAGTCAATCCCGAGAGAGTTCAGGCCGTCCTCGACTGGACTCCACCTGAATCGGTTAAGCAAGTTAGGAGTTTTCTTGGCTTAGCAAGCTATTGCCGCCGCTTCGTCGAGAACTTTTCTAAAGTTGCAAAGCCTCTTACTGAACTCCTGAAGAAAGATAAGAAATTCCAATGGACTCCCAAGTGCGAGGAAAGCTTTCAAGAGCTAAAAGGAAGATTGACTTCTGCATCCGTACTTGCACCTCCAGACTCCAAAAGGGATTTCGAGATCTATTGTGATGCTTCACGGCAAGGGTTAGGATGCATACTTATGCAAGATAGACATGTGGTAGCTTATGCTTCACGCTAGTTGCGGCCACATGAAGAGAACTATCCTACCCATGATCTTGAACTCGCTGCCGTAGTTCATGCCCTGAAGACTTGGCGACATTACCTCCTTGGTAATCGTTGTGAGATTTATTCTGATCACCAAAGCCTCAAATATATATTCACCCAGCCAGATCTTAATCTCAGGCAAAGACGCTGGATTGAGTTGGTAAAAGATTATGACTTAGGAATTTCTTACACCCCAGGCAAGGCCAACGTCATGGCGGATGCACTAAGTCGTAAGTCGTATTGTAACAACCTCATGTTACAACAGTATCAACCACTTCTTCATGAGGAATTTCGAAAGCTCAATCTCGATATTGTTCCTCATGGATCTCTTTTCAACTTGGTGGCGAAACCAACCCTTGAGGATCAAATCATAGTTGCCCAAAGACGTGCACGAGGTGTACGCCGGATCAAGGAGAACATTGCTAGCGGAGTTGCTAAATGTTTCTCCACAGATAGTAAAGGAACGGTATTCTTTGAAAATCGTTTGGTAGTACCTAAGAATAGGGATCTAAGGCAACTCATCCTCAAAGAAGCCCATGACACACCCCTCTCGATTCATCCCGGTAGCACAAAAATGTACCGAGATCTACGCCAGAGATTTTGGTGGACCAGGATGAAGAGAGACATTGCTCGATTTGTTGCTGAATGTGATGTTTGTCGTCGCATTAAGGAAGAACACCAAAGACCTGCTGGCACACTTCAACCTTTGCCTATTCCCGAGTGGAAATGGGACAAAGTCGGTATGGACTTCATCACCGGCTTTCCAAGAACCCAGAAAGGAAATGATGCCATCTTCGTTGTCATTGACCGAATTTCCGAAGTTGCTCACTTCCTTCCCGTTCGCGAGTCTATAACTGCTAGTCAGTTGGCAGACTTGTACGTCTCTATAATTGTGTCTCATCACGGTGTTCCTTTGGTGATCAATTCTGATCGTGGTAGCCTTTTCACCTCTAGATTCCGGGGAAGCTTTCAGAATGCTATGGGAACTCATCTCTCCTTTAGTACAGCTTTCCATCCTCAGTCTAGCGGTCAAGTCGAAAGGGTTAATGAAATCTTGGAAGACATGCTGAGAGCTTGTGTTATCTCTTTCGGAAAGAATTGGGAGAAATCTCTTCCCTTTGCCGAATTTGCTTATAACAATAGCTATCAATCTAGTCTGAACATGGCTCCTTTTGAACTCCTCTATGGACGACGATGTCGAACACCCCTTAACTTGTCAGAAACTGGTGAAAGACAACTCTTTGGACCGGATATGATCAAGGAAGCAGAAGAGCAAGTTCGCATTGTTCGTGATCGATTGAAAGCCGCTCAGTCTCGTCAAAATAGCTACTATGACCGTCATCATAGAGAGGAGAGCTACAGTATTGATGAGAAGGCTTACCTCCGGGTTACTCCTCTGAAGGGAACCCAAAGATTCGGTATCAAAGGAAAGTTGGCCCCACGTTACATCAGACCTTTCCGCATTCTAGCTAAACGTGGAGAAGTTGCCTACCAACTTGAACTACCCCCTCACCTTTCCCGAGTACATGATTTATTCCATGTGTCACAACTCAGGCGTTGCTTCAAGGACCCCATCCGCGAAGTCGACCATGAAACGCTTGATCTCCAAGATGACCTTTCTTATCGAGAGTACCCTGTTCGTATTCTTGATTCAGCAGAGCGTGTCACTCGCCGTCAGAAGATCAAATTCCTTAAAGTTCAATGGTCACATCACTCCGAGAAAGAAGCAACCTGGGAAAGAGAAGACCGTCTCCGTACCGAGTACCCCACCTTCCTCTCGACGACTTCTGAATCTCGGGACGAGATTCTTTTGAGTGGGGGCGAGTTGTCAGAACCCCAACTAGGGTAAGTGCTAGGGTTTGACTGCCCTTTGCATCATGTGAAAAATTTAAAAGAAAATTCAAAAATGGGGAAAAGAAAAGCCCTGAGAATTTAAATCAAATGGCCAGATAAAAATCTATTTCCAAAAATCATTTGAATGTTTGGAAAATTCCTAGAATGGTTGCTAATCATTGCAAAAGTGGTTTGGGGATTTTCCCATGCCCATGGAATATTCAAAAATTCAAAAGGTGCATTGGAAATTAAATTTAACTCCAATTTGAATTTAAATTCAAATTGTTTGATTTTCAAAAGTCACCAAAACTTATGAGTGGCTAGCTATTTATGTTATAAGCCCACATAAAAGTTTTCATGATTTTATAAAATGCCTAGCTAATTGTTTTAGCAGAGAAAAACAAATAACAGAAAAACAAAACAGAAGAAAAATAGAAAAGGGCAAAGGAGCCCACCCAACCGGGCCCCCCGGCCCAACTTACCTTTCTCCAGCCCAGCCCACCTGCCCCGGTGTCGTCTTCCTCCCCTCCCCCCAAAGCAGCTCGGTGGAGGGCAGGGGAGCGTCGACGGCCACCTCGATGGCCAGGGGCCTTCTAGGCCTCCGCGAAGCCCCTCCTGGCGCCACGCACCTGCCAGAGGCCCGCTTGACCTCTCCCTCTCTCGTAGCTCACCCAAACCCTCTCTTCCGCCGTGCCCGCAACACAACAGAGGGCTCGCGTCGCCGCCGACAGTGAACAACCGCGGCCAACGGCAACTAGAAGCCCCCGCACCTTGTCCTAGATCCTCTTAATCGTCTTCACGTCGTCGAGCAAGAGATCCGGCGCCAATTTCAACTCCAGATGACGCATTTGTCTTCGACGGCTCGCCGAAGCCGACGGCCGTTTCCGTCGATTTCCTCCTCCACGAGCTGCCCCCGGCCTCCTCGACTGCTCAGTTGAGCTTCTGGTGAGCTCCTCTCCAAAACGCCCCATCTGGCGCTCCCTTTGTTTCCCTCTGGCCGCCGTTCCCCGGAGCCACCTCCGGCCGCCGCTGCTGTCGTTGAAGCCGAGCTCCAGCGCGCCCCGTGAAGCCCCGATGGATCGGATGGATGCACACGGGCACGGGCTACGCTCCAATACCAGCTATACCCCACCCCGTTCCCTAAAGCTACTTCCGGTGAGAAGTCCGGCGAGCTACAGTGGACGCCGGCGAGCACCGCCATTAGCCCCCCCCCCCTAAACCTAAGCTAATGACCCTCTTAACCCCTAGCCCTAGTCTATGACAGTGGCCCCCCCCAGCCCTAATAACCCCTCTGTTAAGTTAACAGAGAGGGGATTAACCCCCCTGAGGCTGACACCCTGGACCCACATGTCAGCCCCCACTGATGTCAGCATTGCATCATGCTGACGCAATAAAGACTTTCCAGAAAATAGAAATGATTTAAAAGAATTACAGAAATTACAGAAATTCCAGAAAAATAGCCAAACTTCAATAAATCATAGAAAATTCATTAGAACTCCAAACTGGAAAAATAATATATGAACAATGATCAGCATAAAATTCTCTATCCAAATATGCAACTTTCAACCATGTTTGAGTTGATTTTAAAATGGGACCAGAAGCTTTTTCTATTTGGCTTAAATGGAATTAATTCAAATTTAATTCCAATACAATTCAAATTTTAACCATTGCAATGCAAACATGATCACCTGAACTTCAGAAGCATATCACACACATGATCATATGGCTTACAATGACCAAACATTAGCAAATGCAAGATGATATAATTTGAATAAAATTTGGAGTTTGAATTTGAATTAACTTTTCAAATCAACTTCAATTAACATGTGGAAAATTGAACCTAGATCACACCAATAGCTTTCACATCATGTGACAACCTAAACATGTGCTTGTGCATTCTATTACATTGTTGCCTCCCCACCCCCTTGTTGATGATTGTTTCCGGTACCAGCTTTTCCGAGACGGTGATCACCCCCGAAGAAGAAGACCACCGTTAAGACCCGTGTATCGTCAGCAAGGCAAGCAAACCCCATTGATCATGTCTATAAAATCCCAATTCCCTCTCAGTCTCACTTATGCATGTTTAGGAGATCACTTTGTATCGATTCTACCGTATAGTTGAACCCATATCCGATGCATGACCTATCATCTTGTCACAGTAGTAAGAAAACCACAATCCTAGCTGACATAGGAGTTGTTTGATGTCATGAGGCCCCTGCAACTGTTATAGCTTATTGCATGCTTAGTGTTACATGAGGTTGCTTTTGATGTGAGTCGGGATGTTGTTGAACATGGTGTTGATGAAAGTGAAACTGTGTCGGTGAATCAACCCTAATACAAGGTGAACGATGAGAGGTTTTGTAGGAGTACACAGTGGGTTGTCTCGTTGAACACCGCCTTAAGCACCGAGTTCTTGTATGGTAATACAAGACAAAGAGTACAATCACACATTAGGATCACTGACCCCTCTCGGCCTAGTACCTTGATCCGTGTCGACGTCCAGGAGTCACATTAGTTCGGGCTTTCCATTTGACATGTGCATAGAAAAAAATGAAGGAATGGTTGCATCATATAGATATGTGGGTGCACCTGTGAGGCAGGAAAACCATCTGCCAGAGGTGGCGTCTCGGTCACCTACATTGTTTGAGTACGTTTCGTTGATCCGGCCGGGCTCTCGAGCGGAGGCAAACTCAGATAGTCGACTCCTGGAATAGACCGGTTGTGAGCGAAGTGTCGTGGTGAACATCCTCGCTGTCACCTCTTGAACGGTGGCGAGACCTGGCGGTAACCGATGGTCATGTGTGTGTAGCTTACACCCTTGCAAGGTTAATAAAACTATTCGAATAGCCGCGTCCGCGGTTATGGACTACTTGGAACCTGTACCTGATTATTAGACCACTTGAACTGGATACTTCTAAAACTCGCAAGATAAGTGTCAGTACTATGGTGTGCTTCCTCGTGGGGAAGTCGAGGAAGTAACCATAGTGGTGTATTGGTTGGAGATGTAGTGGACTCATGTACGCTTCTTACCTCAAGTCTGGTATTCGTAGTTACAGACTAGCCAAGTCAAAGCTGGCATTTCTGCAAGTGTAACCCCACCTCCCTTTACCTTGATACTTGAGCATGAGTAGTATAGATCTGATGTAAGTCTTGCTGAGTACGACTTTGTACTCATGTTTGCTTATTCTATGTTTTAGATAAGAAACCGGACCCCGATGGAGTCACCGACCTGAAGCTTGACGTTGACTAAGTTAGCATAGTCCCAGACAGCAGTCTGGTCCCTCGTGGAAGAGCATGTTTGTTGTACAAGGCTTCTCTAAGCCATTTGTTAAACTTGTCTGTACTCAGACCTAATTCGCTTCCGTTGTATGATGTAATGTTGATCACAGACATGTGATCTTTGTATGGTCTATGTGTATATCAATAAAGAGTACTTTGTAGAGTTATGTGATGATACCTGCTGTTCATACTAGGCATGTGTGCTGCGTGTATGTTTATAACATGCATGTATTAGTATGGGTTTTCGACACCTTAGTTGTGATCTGGCTGGCGGTCTTTTATACACCAAGTGGCCCTTAGATGTGCGCAACTTGGGGCATCGCGATGCGATTGCTCGTGACTCTGTCACGTGCACACTTTGTTGTATGATCGAGCCCGCCCTAGACCCCGACTAAGTGATCGGGCTGGAGTAAGTCTATGTAAGAGTTAGGATCCATCGATAACATGGTTGAGGCGACTTGTCTATTAGTATGGGATTCACCACCCATAAGCATTTAGACTTGTGAGTGGACGTTGAGGACCCATCTCAGTTGATTATCCGCCCAGGATGGGATGCCCCTCACGTTTGAGGCTTTCCGAGAGGGTTCTGTGCTTGGCCTTTTCTGCTTAGACAAGTGGGTACGGCTCTCGGCTCTCCATGTGATTGTATCGTGACTGGAATTACATATACTAACCCCGGGTCCCGACATTCCAAGTAGTCCTTAACCGCGGACACAGCTATTCGAATAGTTTTGTTAACCTTGCAAGGGTGTAAGCTACACACACATGACCATCGGTTACTGCCTTTTGCTCGCCACCGTTCAAAAGGTGACAGCAAGGATGTTCACCGCAACACTTCGCTCACAACCGGTCTATTCCAGGAGTCGACTATCTGAGTTGCCTCCGCTCGAGAGCCCGTTCGGATCAACGAAACAGACTCAAACAATGTAAGTGACTGAGATGCCACCTCTAGCAGATGGTTTTCCTGCCTCACAGGTGCACCCACATATCTATATGATGCAACCATTTCCTTCGTTCTTTTTCTATGCATATGTCAAATGGAAAGCCCGAACTAATGTGACTCCTGGACGTCGACACGGATCAAGGTACTAGGCCGAGAGGGGTCAGTGAGCCCAATGTGTGTTTGTACTCTTTGTCTTGGACTACCATACAAGAACTCGGTGCTTAAGGCGGTGTTCAACGAGACAACCCACTGTGTACTCCTACACAGCCTCTCATCGTTCACCTTGTATTAGGGTGGATTCACCAACACAGTTTCACTTTCATCAACACCATGTTCACTATCATCCCGACTCACATCAAAAGCAACCTCATGTAACACTAAGCATGCAATAAGCTATAACAGTTGCAGGGGCCTCATGATATCAAACAACTCCTATGTCAGCTAGGATTGTGGTTTTCTTACTACTGTGACAAAAAGATAGGTCATGCATCGGATATGGGTTCAACTATGCGGTAGAATCAATACAAGGTGATGTCCTAAACATGCATAAGAGAGATTGAGAGGGAATTGGGATTTTATAGACATGATCAATGGGGTTTGCTTGCCTTGCTGACGAGGTTCACACACTGTGTCTTCAACGAAGGGGGTGGCCTCCGGTTCCAGTTGCACGTCTATCGAGCAAACAAAGCAATCAAGGGATAAATGTAATTGTGATGCTCAAGCACATGATAAGTTGTGAAAACATGATGTACATGGTACTGATGTGTTGACAATTCCATTTAATTGAAGTGTATTGCAAAAGAATTGCAAATTCAAACTTCAAACTTGAATTCAAATTAAGCCATATGCACACTTGCTACTGTTGCCCCATTTTAAAATGGTCAAACATGAAAACAAACTGCATATTCTTAATCCTTGTATTTTTTTGATAATTTTTCATATATTATATGTTTAATTTGGAGTTAATATGAATTAGTTATGAATTTCTAAAGTTTATTAAATTTTCTGATTTTTCTGTAAATTATTCTAATTTGGAAAATCCTTTAATGCGTCATCACTGCGTCACAGTGACGTCAGGGGGGGTCTGACTGCTGGGGGCCCCATGTCAGTGAGAGAGGGAATTAATCCCTCTTTGTTTTAGTTAGCAGAGGGGTTAGGGGGTTTGGGGCCCCACTGTCAGTGGCTGCGGGGTCAGTTTAGGGGGTGGTTAAGGGGTCATTAGGCCAAAGTGGGCAGCGGATAACCGCCGGTGACCACGGGTCACGGCGGCGCCCACTCGAGGTGGCGTTCCCGGGCACCGTTTTGCCCGCTGAGACCAGCTACGTGGAGCTGGGGCCCGGGGTTCCACCTGACATCCTGTGTGATAAAAATCAATAATCAGAATAGGTTGTACGATGGAATCAAAGATAAGAGGACATGATTTTGGAAGAAAAGATCAGAATGCAAAGGCAATGATTCATAGAAACACAGGATAAATCGGGCAGCATAACGGCTACACCAGGATGGAAAATGAAACAACCTTGAAGAGATTGGACAGAACTTCTTCAAGGAACTCAAAATACGGATACTCTAGACGACCACAACAATCCTACGGCTACAAGGAAGCACTCAACGAGATGATCTAGTAAGACATAGATGAGCCTAGTCCTATCATCCCGTAGAAAACACAAGGGTGACTCAGAACTCAGATCGATGAGGGTAAGGAGAGAAAGAAGCCTTACATTGTTCTCTTTATACCCAAGTAACTATATTACTATAGAATGCTAGACTCGACTTCGACCAAGGGTTGAATAATCCTAGAGACAATCCTGCTCTGATACCAAGTCTGTCGGGACCCAGAATATGCGTATGTTATTCCAGTCACAACTCAATCATATGGAGAGCCGAGAGTCGTACCCACTTGTCTAAGCAGACAAGGTCAAGCACACAACACTCTCGGAAAGCATCGTACGTGAGGGGCATCCCATCTAGGCTGGATGATCAACTGAGACGGGTCCTCATCATCCGCTCACAAGTCTAAATGATTATGGGTGGTGAAATCCCATACTCATAGACAAGTCGCCTCAACCATATTATCGATTGAATCATAACACTTACATAAACAGACTCCAGCCCGATCACCTAGTCGGGGTCTCGGGCAGGCTCAATCATACAACAAAGTGTGCCACGTGACAGAGTCACGAGCAATCGCATCGCGATGCCCCAAGCTGCACACACCTAAGGGCCACTTGGTGTATAAAAGACCGCCGACAAGAACACAACTAAGCTATCGAACCCCACACTAAGACATGCATGTTATAATCATACACGCAGCATACATGTCCAGTGTAAACAGCAGGTACACATTGCATAACTCTACAAAGTATTTCTTTATTGAACTACACATAGAGCATACAAAGATCACATGTCTATGATCAAAATTACATCATACCACTGTCTAGAACTATACTACCAAGGTCAACGTCGAGCTTCAGGAAGGTGACTCCATCGAGGTCCGGGTTCTCATCTAAAACACAGAATAAGCAAACGTGAGTACAAATCGTACTCAGCAAGACTTACATCAGAACTATACTAATCATGCTCAAATTTCAAGGTAAAGGAGGTGGGGTTTCAACATGCAGAAGTGCCAGCTTTGACTTGGCTAGTCCTAAACTATGAGTAACAAACTTGAGGTAAGAAGCGTACACGAGTCCACTACCAAGTCTCCAACCAAATACACCACAATGGATACTTACTCGACTTTCCCACGAGGAAGCACGCCATAGCACTCACGCTTATCTTGCGAGTTTTATAAGTATCCATTCAAGTTGTCTAATAATCAAGTAGAGGTCTCCAAGTAGTCCATAACCGTGGACACGGCTATTCGAATAGTTTATTAACCCTAAAGGGGTGTACATCTTCACACCCGTGTCATCACTTATCGCCTCGTTCTTGTCACCCTTCAAGCGGGTGTCGGACGTGGATGAAACCAAGGCACTACCCTCACATCACCTTCTCTAATCCAGGAGTCGACTACATGAGTTTGTCACCGCTCGAGAGTCCGGTCGGTTCTACGAAACGGACTCAGATAATGCAAGGGACCGAGACGCCACCTTTGACAGATGGTTTCACTGCCTCATAGGTCCACCCACATATCTATGCATAAGACAAATGGAAAGCCCGAATCTAGTGTGACTCCTGGACCGGATCGGGTACGTAAAGAGGCCAAACGACGCTCCCATAAACCCTACATGTGGAAGTCTGTCGGGACCCGGGGTTAGTGTATGAAAGTCCCGCTATGACATAGTCATATGGAGAGCCGAGAACCGTAACCACTTGTCTAAGCAGACAAGGCCAAGCACAGAACGTTCTCGGAAAGCATCGTACGTGAGGGGCATCCCATCCAGGCCGGATGATCAACTGAGATGGGTCCTCATCTTCCGCACACAAGTCTAATGATATGGGTGATGAACTCCCATATTCACAGACAAGTTGCCTCAACCATACTATTGACTATCTCATAACTCTTACATAGACTTACTCCAGCCCGATCGCTTAGTCGGGGTCTAGGGCGGGCTCAATCATACCACAAAGTGTACACGAGATGGAGTCTCGAGCAATCGCATCGCGATGCCCCAAGATGCGCACATCTAAGGGCCACTTGGTGTATGAAAGACCGCCAGCCAGATAGCAACTAAGGTCTCGAAAACCCATACAAAGACATGCATGTTATTAACATACACGCAGCACACATGCCTTGTATGAACAGTAGGTATCATTGCAATTCTCTACAAATTATACATTTTATTGATAACTCTTACAGAGTGCACACAGAGATCACAAGTATGTGATCCAACATTACAACAACAAGCGGAAGCAAAGTATGTCTTAGTATAGACAAGTTTAACAAATGGCTTAAGAAGCCTTATTTAAACACAAGCCCTCCACGAGGGAACCAGTCGTCTGACTGGGACTAGACTAGCTTGATCTTCAGTCGTCGAGCTTGATGAAGAAGCCACCTTCGGGGTCAGTGGGTTCATCTAAAACATAGAATAAGCAAACGTGAGTACAAAATCGTACTCAGCAAGACTTACATAGGAGCTATACTACTCATGCACATGTATCAAGGTAAAGGGAGGTGGGGTTCACTTGCAGAAGTGACAGCTTTGACTTGGCTAGTCCTGAACTACGAGTACCAGACTTGAGGTAAGAAGCGTACACGAGTCCACTACTTTCTCCAACCAATTACACCACTATGGTGCCTTCCTCGACTTCCCCACGAGAAAGCACGCCATAGCACTCACACTTATCTCGGTGTGTTTTAGAAGTATCCAGTTCAAGTTATCTAATAATCAAGCTAAGCTTTCCATGTAGTCCATAACTCGGACGAGGCTATTCGAATAGTTTTGTTAACCCTGCAGGGTGTACCGCTACACACACATGATCATCATTTACCGCCTTTGATCTCGACACCATTCAAGGGGTGCCAGCGAGGATGCTCACCACAACTATTACCTCATAGCCTATCTAGTCCAAGAAAGCCGCCTACCTGGGTTGGATACCACTATCGTGAACCCGGCCGGTTTACCGAAGTGGACCCAGATGATGTGTGCGTGGTGCGTCAGCCAGTCTCGGATGAGCCGTTCTCTCACTTAGCAGCCAGGCCACAGACCTACCAGAACTCCGAACTATTGCGACATTTGGACATCGAAAGGGATGAGTTAGTAATCTGAGAGGGGTCACTGAGCCCAATGTGTGGTTGTACTATTCATCTTGGATCACCACACAAGAACTCGGACTTAGGGCGGTGTTCAACGAGACAACCCACCGTGTACTCCTACACAGCCTCTCATCGTTCACCTTGTATTAGGGTAGATTCACCAACACCTTTCTACCATCATCAACATGATCACTACCATCCCGACTCACATAACAGTAACATCATTGTATCACTCTAAGCATGCAATAAGTAGTAACATTTGCAGGGGTCACATGATATCAATCAACTCCTACATTTGCTAGGATTGTGGTTTGCCTACTACTGTGACAAATGATAGGTCATGCAAAGGAATGGGTTCATCTATGCGGTAGAAACGTAGCATGGAATTCATCCTATACAATGCATAAGAGAGACATGAGAGGGAATTGGGATTTTATCAACATGATCAATGGGGGTTTGCTTGCCTTGCTGACGAGGTTCAGGTTCGGGGACTTCAACGAAGGGGGCAGCCTCCTGTTCCGGTTCCACCTCTACTCGATAAACACCAAACAAGGTAGAAAAGTAAATACAATGCACAATCACATGGTTGAAGGTTGAAACTTGATGTATATGCTTTGATGTGTGAAACAATTCCATTTAAATGGAGTATATTGCAAATTGAATTGCAAATTCAAACTCCAATTTGAATTCATTTTAGCCAAGTTACAATTGATATTGTTTGATCAAGTTGAACCATTTTGAAATGTGTATGATATGCCTCTGAAGTTCAAGTATAATGTGATATGTTGACATGGTTCAAGTTGCAAAAGCAATTGAAATGAATTTGATTTAATTCCATTTAAATCAAATAGAAAATGCTACTGATAACATTTTTAAATCAAGTCAAACATAGTTGAAAGTTGGATATTTGGATAGCTTATTTTCTCCTGATCATTTTTCATATATTATTTGTTAAATTTGGAGTTGATATGAATTTTCTATGAATTTCCAAAGTTTGGGGTAATTTCTCCCTTTTCTGGAATTTTCTGAATTTATAAAATCATTTATTCGAATTTCCAAAGTTTGGGCTAATTACTGCGTCAGGCCTGCGCAAGGGTGACGTCAGGGGTGGGTCTGACGTGTGGGGTCGGCCTGTCAGCCACTGGGTTAATTAACCCGGTTAGTTTAAACTAACCGGGGGGGGATTAAGGGGGCCAGGGCCCACTGTCAGTGACCCAGGGTCACTTAACCCAGGTGGGGTTAAGCCCTTAACTACGGCCACGTCGGCGGGATACCGGCGGCTAGACGCCGGCGACTCCAGCGCATGGCGGCGCTCCGGGGAGGGCGACTCCGGCCACCATTTGGCATGCCGCGACCACCAAACGGGAGCCCAGGCACGCGCGCTTCATCTGGGACAGACGAGCAGCACGGGGGCTCACCGGAATGACGTCGGCGACGAGCAAAGGCGGCGTCAGAGAACCGGCGAGGTCGGGAGTGGGGCTAGAGGCCACGTCTGTCAGCTTGGACGGTCGCGTTCGAATGCTAGAGCCACTGGGAGTCAAACGCGCGCGCTTGGACGAGATGATGGGGCACAGGGGCGACCTCATCGTCATCCATGGCGGCGACCTTCCTCGGCTTCCATGGTGAAATCAGCTAGAGGGGTTGCGGGGTGCTGGAAGCTTGGGGGAAACGCTCAGTAGCTCACCGCGAATCGAACGGAAGCAACAGCAAGCTCGGGGAGGCTTCAACGGCGGCGAATCGACGGCGGCGAGCTCGCGGGTCCAGCGAGAGGTTGAAGACGATGGCGTCGGCTCGGGGAGGAATTAGGGCTCCAGCTTCTGCGTGAAGACGAAGTCGAGGACGAGGAACACGGTAGACCTGCGGGTAGGAGCTCTAGGGAACGGTGGTCATGTCGTCCATGGCGGTGCGCTCCGGTGAAGCTTCGGGCGGCGACGAAATCGAGCGCAGGAGGAGGGTAAGAAGTTCTGGAGGGGGGGAATGGATTGGGACGGCCGAGAGGCGTCTCTAGGCGCGAGAAGGAGGCACGGGGAGGCCTGGAAGGTCCTCGACGGCGACGAGTCGTCCACGGCTGGCTCGGTGGCATTCCACCGAGCATCTTGGAGGCGCGGGGCGGGAAAGAAGACCCTGCTACACCTAGTGGGCCGGCTGGGCTGGGTGGGCTGCTCTCGCCTGGGCGCCAGGTAAGGTTTTCTACTTCTATTTCTGTTTTTCTTTTCTGACATTTGTTTTGGCTAGCAAAAAATAAATACCTAGCCATTTTCTAAAATGCTAAAACTTTTTATATGGCCTCTTAATAATGTAGACTAGCCACTTGTAAAGTTTGGCACTTTTTAAAATTCAAATAATTTGAATCTTAACTCAAATAGTGGTTTTTGATTAATTCCAAGGCACTGTTTGAATATTTGAAAAATAATTCCAACGTTCCCACATCACTTGATATGTGATCACACTCATTTATTAGACTTTTCAAAAATCTAACATGAATTTTTGGAGAAGATTTTTATCTGGCCTTTTGAATTAATTCATCTAGGGGGGGGGGTTCCTTCTCCCATTTTTCTTTTGAATTTAATTTCAAAGATTTCTTTGAAATTTTTAACATGATGCAAGTGACGTGCTAACCCTAGCTCATTACCTAACAGAGGGTTCTGACAACTCGCCCCCACTCAACAGAATCTCGTCCCGAGATTCAGAAGTCTGCGGGAGGAAGGAGGGGTACTCGGTACGGAGACGGTCTTCTCTTTCCCACGTAGCTTCTCTCTCAGAGTGGTGTGACCATTGCACTTTCAGAAACTTAATCTTCTGACGACGAGTGACACGCTCTGCTGAATCGAGAACACGAACGGGGTATTCTCGATAACAAAGGTCCTCTTGTAGATCAAGAGTTTCATGGTCGACTTCGCGGATGGGGTCCTTGAAGCAACACCTGAGTTGTGACACATGGAATACATCATGTACTCGGGAAAGGTGCGGGGGTAGTTCAAGTTGGTAGGCAACTTCTCCACGTTTAGCTAGAATGCGGAAAGGTCCGATGTAACGTGGGGCCAACTTGCCTTTGATACCGAAACGTTGGGTTCCCTTCAGAGGAGTAACCCGAAGGTAAGCCTTCTCATCCAGATTGTAGCTTTCTTGCCTATGATGACGATCATAGTAGCTCTTCGGACGAGACTGGGCTGCTTTCAATTGACCACGAACAATGCGAACTTGCTCTTCTGCTTCGTTGATCATGACCGGTCCAAAGAATTGTCTTTCACCGGTTTCTGACCAGTTTAGTGGTGTTCAACATCGTCGTCCATATAGGAGTTCAAAAGGAGCCATGTTCAGACTAGATTGAAAACTATTGTTATAAGAAAATTCGGCAAATGGAAGAGACTTCTCCCATTTCTTTCCTAATGAGATAACACAAGCTCTGAGCATGTCTTCAAGAATTTGGTTAATCCTTTCGACTTGACCGCTAGACTGAGGATGGAAAGCCGTACTAAAGGAGAGATGAGTTACCATAGCATTCTGAAAGCTTCCCCAGAATCTAGAGGTGAAAAGGCAACCGCGATCAGAATTGATTTCCAAAGGAACACCGTGAAGGGATACAATTCTAGAGACGTACAAGTCCGCTAACTGGCTAGCAGTTATAGACTCGCGAACTGGAAGGAAGTGAGCAACTTTGGAAAGCCTATCTATGACAACGAAGATGGCGTCGTTTCCTTTCTGGTTTTTTGGAAAGTCGGTCATGAAGTCCATACCGACTTTGTCCCATTTCCACTCTAGAATAGGCAAAGGTTGAAGTGTACCAGCAGGTCTTTGATGTTCTGCCTTAATGCGACGACAAACATCACATTCGGCAACAAATTGAGCAATGTCTCTCTTCATCCTGGTCCACCAAAATCTCTGGCGTAGATCTCGGTACATTTTTGTGCTACCGGGATGAATTGAGAGGGGTTTGTCATGGGCATCTTTGAGGATGAGTTGCCTTAGTTCCCTATTCTTAGGTACTACCAAACGATTTCCAAAGAATACCGTTCCCTTGCTATCTGTGGAGAAACATTTAGCAACTCTGCTAGCAATGTTCTCCTTGATCCGGCGAACACCTCGTGCACGCCTTTGGGCAACTATGATTTGATCCTCAAGAGTAGGTTTCGCCACCAAGGCAGAAAAATAGCCATGAGGAACAATCTCAAGATTGAGCTTGCGAAATTCCTCATAAATAAGGGGTTGATACTGTTGTAACATAAGGTTGTTACAATACGACTTACGACTTAGTGCATCACCATGACATTGGCTTTGCCTGGGTGTAAGAAATTCCTATGTCGTCATCTTTTATCAACTCAATCCAGCGTCTTTGCCTGAGATTAACATCTGGCTGGGTGAAAATGTATTTGAGGCTTTGGTGGTCGGAATAGATCTCACAACGATTACCAAGAAGGTAATGTCGCCAAGTTGTTAGGGCATGAACTACGGCAGCGAGTTCAAGCTCATGGGTAGGATAGTTCTCTTCATGTGGCCGCAACTGGCGTGAAGCATAAGCTACCAAATGTCTATCTTGCAGAAGTATGCATCCTAACCCTTGCCGTGATGCGTGACAATTGATCTCGAAATCCTTTTTGGTGTCTAGAGGTGCAAGTACGGGTGCAGAAGTCAATCTCATTTTTAGCTCTTGAAAGCATTCCTCGCACTTGGGAGTCCATAGGAATTTCTTATCTTTCTTGAGGAGTTCAGTTAGAGGCTTTGCAGCTTTAGAAATGTTCTCGACGAAGCGACGGCAATAGCTGGCTAGGCCAAGAAAACTCCTAACTTGCTTAACCGATTCAGGTGGAGTCCAGTCAAGGACGGCCTGAACTCTCTTTGGATTCACAGCAATGCCTTTCGCAGAAATCACGTGGCCTAAGTAGGTCACTTCTCGTAGCCAAAATTCACACTTGGAGAATTTATCATACAGGCGATGCTCTCTAAGTTTCATCAATACCAGCCTTAGGTGTTCGGCATGTTCTGCTTCGTTCTTCAAGTAGATGAGAATGTCATCGAGATACACTACAACAAATTTATCTAAGTACTCCATGAAGATCGAATTCATCATGCGTGAGAAAGTGGCGGGGGCATTGGTTAAACCAAAGGACATGACGGTGTATTCGTAAAGACCATAACGAGTAGTAAAAGCCTTTTTGGGAATATCCTCGTTTCGGATTTTGATTTGATGATACCCTAATCTCAAATCCATCTTGGAGAAGACAGAGGATCCTGCAAGTTGATCATAAAGATCATTGCTCCTGGGCAGTGGGTACTTGTTCTTTATCGTTGCTAAATTTAGCGGGCGATAGTCTACGCACATCCTTTCTGTTCCATCTTTCTTCGTTACGAACAGAACGGGGCAAACCTATGGCAATGAGCTAGGGCGGATGAACCCTTTTTCCAACAAAGCTTCCAGTTGGGTTTTAAGCTCAGCTAACTCACGTGGGGCCATTTTGTATGGGCGTCTAGACATTAGTGCGGTTCCTGGCACAAGATCCACTATAAACTCTACACATCTGTCGGGTGGCATTCCCGGTAGCTCTTCATCAAAGACATCCGGGAAGTCACGAACCACCGGAACATCTTCAAGGTCGGGAAGGGGAAGTACATTCAAAGAATGCACTTGGGTTCTCGTTCTGGGTGAGGTGTAGTTGACGGTCTTGCCTGAAGGGTGGGTGAGTTTCACTGATTTGCCTCTGCAATCAAGGTAGGCATTCTGTCTTGATAGCAAATCCATGCCAAGGATGACATCAATATCCGAAGACTTGAGGGCTATGAGTGAAGCAAGGAATACTAAACCCTCAATTGCAATTTGATTACTATGGCTTACTCTATTAGTTTGCCATCTTGACCTTGGAGTTTGAATAATCATGGGGGTGGACAATTCAACAAAGGATAACTCATGACGAAGTGCATAACTTTCCGACATGAATGAATGAGATGCTCCTGGATCGAAAAGAATGGAAGTAGGAACATAATTGACTGGGAGCGTACCAAGAATGACGTCAGTGGTGTCGTCAGCCTCTTCGGCGGCAATCTGGTTCACACGTCCACGAGTGGCGGGAGGAGCGGGTTTGGTGGTGTAGACCTTCTGGGGGGGCTTGCCACGACCATTGTTGTTGCCTCCGGCACGGGGTGGAGCATTATGATTCTGGAGCTGGTTCTGGGGACACTCACGAGTGTAGTGGCCTGCCTGACCACACTTGTAACAGGCTCCAAAGATAGTGCGTGGAGCTGGGTTGTTTGGTGGAGCTGGGTGGAACTGAGTTGGTGGACGAGGCGCCACATAGGATGGCCTCGGTGGGTTGTTCTGGGGAAACATACTGTTGGGGATACAGATCTTGCGCTTCTGAGAGCCGGAACTGGATGAACCATCGTCCCTAGGGTGTTTGCGGAAGTCATTTGGGGTGTTCATGTCCTCTGCCTTGATGGCCATGTTGACAAGAACCTGGAAGGTGGCAAAGTCATGTAGGTTGAGCTCACGACGGAGTCCAGAATTGAGTCCACGACGGTACCTCTCTTGCTTCTTTGCGTCGGTGGAGACCTCTTTAGTAGCATAGCGAGAAAGTCGGTTGAACTCACGACTAAACTCGTCAACAGTCCTTCTGCCTTGGGTGAGGTTGCAGAACTCTTCACGCTTGCGGTCCATAAGACACTTTGAATGTGGTGCTCGCGGAAGGAAGTGCAGAATTCATCCCAAGATGTGGGCGGTCCAACGGGACGCATTTTCAGGAAGTTCTCCCACCAAGAGCTAGCTGCACCTTCAAGGTGATAGGTGGCATAGCTGACCTTGTCGCCATCTGTAAAATGGCCTGCTTGGAGCTTCCTCTCGATGCTGCGAAGCCAGTCATCGGCGTCAAGGGGCTCGGTGGAGTAACTGAAAACCGGGGGATGAAGCCGGATGAAGTCGTTCAGAGACACCAACTCATTGCGCTGCAGAGTGGTGTTGCGGGCAATGACCTCCAGCAAATGGTGAGAGTCCCGGCGGTTCCTCTCAACCTCCATCAGAACCTGAGCCATCGTGGGTGGGGGTGGAAGGTTGCCTTCCCCCTGTTCATTCCCACGACCCTGGTTACGACCAAGCTAGCCATGGGTTCCTTGAGACATCCTGAAGGTGAAAAACCAAAGTCAAACAGAGTTGATTTGAAGAGTCAAATCAAGGTATTGAAGTACTGGAAGGATTACAGAGCAAAGGAAGTAATCATCTTGACAACATGGTGATAAAATCATACAAGCAATATATTCACAAGCTGTCATACAAACCATACATCGTTTTAGTACAAGCACCAAGCTAATACAAACGTGATAAAGATGATACATCCTTCAGAGGCACTCTGACTTCCTATACATTATTTATCTAAGCCTCTGGAACTTAGACACCTTGCGTACAATATACTAAGATACTACTACATCCTCACTAAGTAAGACCACAGGCGGTCTCACTCATCTCCATCTCCATAGTAGTCCTCATAAAAGTTACCCGCGTATCCCGGTAGCTGAAGGTGACCATCGGAAAACACGGAGGCCTGTGGACCCTGATATCCATTTGGGCAAGGACGGGGCCTAGGTCAAGTGTAGGGTGGAAGCAAAGGACCACGGGGTGGAAAAATGCCTCCAATATCGGGCCAAGCAACTCGAGAAGGCATCTGAGTCCTCACAGGGTAGATAGCATCATGCTCGACTGATCCAACACTCACGAAGGGTGCCAAAAGTGTCAGTGCTCGATACAGACGAACACGGGTGGCGTGAAGCTCAAAACGGAGAGCGCGTGCATCACGATCTCGATCACTAGCAAACCTAGCAGTCATCTGAAGTACTGGATCTTCTGCAGAGTGATCTGAGTAGAGTCCGGTGTAATACCCCTCTTCTCCTGGAAGTGCAGCAGGGATATAGCGGAACGAGGTCTCTCTCAGCATAGTGTGCTCCTCTCTCAGCAGGGTAATACATGAGTATGGAGCATCCTGCACAGCCATGTTCTCAGTCATGCCAATGCCATGTCCAAAGTGGATAGGATGAGTGACTCCATTGTGGTGCGGGTAGATCCTGACGATGCAGTGGAAATGGGTCTGGTTGAAGTCAAGGAACTGCTCCTCGACGGTGTACTCAGGATACCATCGATATCCCACATAGGACATCATCTCGATCAATGTGGCGGGATGGCCACGCACACCGAGGCACATGGTCAAACGAACAATCTGCCGAGGGGGAAGATCTGCCATCTGAAAAAGAAAGAAGGAGTTTGCAAATGCATCAGATTATGAGATAAACCTGGAATTACTCGGACAACATAACGGCTGTAATTGCAAGAAAAAGACAATTTCTCACAACATGGAAACATCACTTACATACGATGTAAGAAATCAGGAAGCATAACCACTCTAACAAACCGATCACAACTTTCCTACGGCTACAAGGAAACAAACAACGAGATGTTCTAATCAGACAAAGGAGAGCCTAGTCCTATCTTCCCGTAGAATAAGATGAGGGTGACTCAGAACTCAGAACGATGAGGTAAGGAGAAAGAAGAAGCCTTACGTTGTTCCCTTATATACCTAGAGTAACTATATAACTATAGCAAGCTAGACTCGACTTCGGCCAAGGCTGCTAGTCCTACAGTCAGTCCTGCTCTGATACCAAGTCTGTCGGGACCCGGGGTTAGTGTATGCAAGTCCCACTACGACATAGTCATATGGAGAGCCGAGAACCGTACCCACTTGTCTAAGAAGACAAGGCCAAGAACAGAACGTTCTCGGAAAGCATCGTACGTGAGGGGCATCCCATCCAGGCCGTATGATCAACTGAGATAGGTCCTCATCGTCCGCACACAAGTCTAATGATATGGGTGATGAACTCCCATATTCACAGACAAGTCGCCTCAACCATACTATCGACTATCTCATAACTCTTACATAGACTTACTCCAGCCCGATCACTTAGTCGGGGTCTAGGGCGGGCTCGATCATACCACAAAGTGTACACGAGACGGAGTCTCGAGCAATCGCATCGCGATGCCCCAAGCTGCGCACAGCTAAGGGCCACTTGGTGTATGAAAGACCGCCAGCCAGATCACAACTAAGGTCTCGAAAACCCATACAGAGACATGCATGTTATAAACATACAAGCAGCACACATGCCTTGTATGAACAGTAGGTATCATTGCAATTCTCTACAAATTATACAGTTTATTGATAACTCTTACAGAGTGCACACAGAGATCACAAGTATGTGATCCAACATTACAACAACAAGCGGAAGCAAAGTATGTCTGAGTACAGACAAGTTTAACAAATGTCTTAAGAAGCCTTATTTAAACACAAGCCCTCCACGAGGGAACCAGTCGTCTGATCTTCAGTCGTCGAGCTCGATGAAGAAGCCACCTTTGGGGTCAGTGGGTTCATCTAAAACATAGAATAAGCAAACGTGAGTACAAAATCGTACTCAGCAAGACTTACATAGGAGCTATACTACTCATGCACATGTATCAAGGTAAAGGGAGGTGGGGTTCACTTGCAGAAGTGCGAGCTTTGACTTGGCTAGTCCTGAACTACGAGTACCAGACTTGAGGTAAGAAGCGTACACGAGTCCACTACTTTCTCCAACCAATGACACCACTATGGTGCCTTCCTCGACTTCCCCACGAGAAAGCACGCCATATCACTCACACTTATCTTGGTGTGTTTTAGAAGTATCCAGTTCAAGTTGTCTAATAATCAAGCTAAGCTTTCCAAGCAGTCCATAACCGCGGACGCGGCTATTCAAATAGTTTTGTTAACCCTGCAGGGGTGTACCGCTACACACACATGATCATCATTTACCGCCTTTGATCTCGACACCATTCAAGGGGTGCCAGCGAGGATGCTCACCACAACTGTTACCTCATAGCCTATCTAGTTCAAGAAAGCCGCCTACCTGGGTTGGCTACCACTATCGTGAACCTGGCCGGTTTACCGAAGTGGACCCAGATGATGTGTGCGTGGTGCGTAAGCCGGTCTCGGATGAGCCGTTCTCTCACTTAGCAGCCAGGCAACAGACCTACCAGAACTCCAAACTATTGCGACATTTGGACATCGAAAGGGATGAGTTAGTAAGATGAGAGGGGTCAGTGAGCCCAATGTGTGGTTGTACTCTTCATCTTGGATCACCACACAAGAACTCGGACTTAGGGCGGTGTTCAACGAGACAACCCACCGTGTTCTCCGACACAACCGCTCATCGTTCACCTTGTATTAGGGTAGATTCACCAACACCTTTCTACCATCATCAACATGATCACTACCATCCCGACTCACATAACAGTAACATCATTGTATCACTCTAAGAATGCAATAATCAGTAACATTTGCAGGGGTCACATGATATCAATCAACTCCTACATTTGCTAGGATTGTGGTTTGCCTACTACTATGACAAATGATAGGTCATGCAAAGGAATGGGTTCATCTATGCAGTAGAAACGTAGCATGGAAATCATCCTATAGAATGCATAAGTGAGACATGAGAGGGAATTGGGATTTCATCGACATGATCAATGGGGGTTTGCTTTCCTTGCTGACGAGGTTCGGGTTCGGGGTCTTCAACGAAGGGGGCAGCCTCCTGTTCCGATTCCACCTCTACTCGATAAACAACAAACAAGGTAGCAAAGTAAATACAATGGACAATCACATGGTTGAACGTTGAAACTTGATGTATATGCTTTGATGTGTGAAGCAATTCCATTTAAATGGAGTATATTGCAAATTGAATTGCAAATTCAAACTCCAATTTGAATTCATTTTAGCCAAGTTACAATTGATATTGTTTGATCAAGTTGAACCATTTTGAAATGTGTATGATATGCCTCTGAAGTTCAAGTATAATGTGATATGTTGACATGGTTCAAGTTGCAAAAGCAATTGAAATGAATTTGATTTAATTCCATTTAAATCAAATAGAAAATGCTACTGATAACATTTTTAAATCAACTCAAACATAGTTGAAAGTTTGATATTTGGATAGCTTATTTTCTCCTGATCATTTTTCATATATTATTTGTTAAATTTGGAGTTGATATGAATTTTCTATGAATTTCCAAAGTTTGGGATAATTTCTCCCTTTTCTGGAATTTTCTGAATTTATAAAATCATTTATTCGAATTTCCAAAGTTTGGGCTAATTACTGCGTCAGGCCTGCGCAAGGGTGACGTCAGGGGTGGGTCTGACGTGTGGGGTCGGCCTGTCAGCCACTGGGTTAATTAACCCGGTTAGTTTAAACTAACCGGGGGGGGGATTAAGGGGGCCAGGGCCCACTGTCAGTGACCCAGGGTCACTTAACCCAGGTGGGGTTAAGCCCCTAACTACGGCCACGTCGGCGGGCTACCGGCGGCTAGACGCCGGCGACTCCAGCGCACGGCGGCGCTCCGGGGAGGGCGACTCCGGCCACCATTTGGCATGCCGCGACCACCAAACGGGAGCCCAGGCACGCGCGCTTCATCTGGGACAGACGAGCAGCACGGGGGCTCACCGGAATGACGTCGGCGACGAGCAAAGGCGGCGGCAGAGAACCGGCGAGGTCGGGAGTGGGGCTAGAGGCCACGTCTGTAAGCTTGGACGGTCGCGTTCGAATGCTAGAGCTATTGGGAGTCAAACGCGCGCGCTTGGACGAGATGATGGGGCACAGGGGCGACCTCATCGTCGTCCATGGCGGCGACCTTCCTTGTCTTCCATGGTGAAATCGGCTAGAGGGGTTGCGGGGTGCTGGAAGCTTGGGGGAAACGCTCAGTAGCTCACCGCGAATCGAACGGAAGCAACAGCGAGCTCGCGGGTCCAGCGAGAGGTTGAAGACGATGGCGTCGGCTCGGGGAGGAATTAGGGCTCCAGCTTCTGCGTGAAGACGAAGTCGAGGACGAGGAACACGGTAGACTTGCTGGTTGGAGCTCTAGGACACGGTGGCCACGTCGTCCACGGCGGTGCGCTCCGGTGAAGCTTCGGGCGGCGACGAAATCGAGCGCAGGAGGAGGGGAAGAAGCTCTGGAGGGGGGGAATGGATTGGGTCGGCCGAGAGGCGTCTCCAGGCGCGAGAAGGAGGCACGGGGAGGCCTGGAAGGTCCTCGACAGCGACGTGTCGTCCACGGCTGGCTCGGTGGCATTCCACCTAGCAGCTTGGAGGCGCGGGGCGGGGAAGAAGACCCTGCTGCCCCTGGTGGGCCGGCTGGGCTGGGTGGGCTGCTCTCGCCTGGGCGCCAGGTAAGGTTTTCTGCTTCTTTTTCTGTTTTTCTTTTCTGACATTTTTTTTGGCTAGCAAAAAATAAATACCTAGCCATTTTCTAAAATGCTGAAACTTTTTATATGGCCTCTTAATAATGTAGACTAGCCACATGTAAAGTTTAGCACTTTTTAAAATTCAAATAATTTGAATCTTAACTCAAATAGTGGTTTTTGATTAATTCCAAGGCACTATTTGAATATTTGAAAAATCCATGAGCATGGGATGGTTCCCACATCACTTGATATGTGATCACACTCATTTATAAGACTTTTCAAAAATCTAACATGAATTTTTGGAGAAGATTTTATCTGGCCTTTTGAATTAATTCATCTGGGGGGGTTCGTTCTCCCATTTTTCTTTTGAATTTGATTTCAAAGATTTCTTTGAAATTTTTAACATGATGCAAGTGACTTGCTAACCCTAGCACATTACCTAAAAGAGGGTTCTGACATGCTGGGCTCGATTCCCTGATGTTGGAGACGAAGACGAGGGCGCTGGTCTCCCTGGACACGGTGGCTAGGCTTCTCGACGTCGATGGCCACGCTGGTGCGGCGGTGTGCTCCGGCGTGAGCTTCGGGTGGCGCAAGAACGGCGAGGAGGAGAGGTAGAGAGGAAATGGCGAGAGGGGGAGTGGACGCGGTGGGCTTCCAAGCGTCTCTAGGCGCCACGGGAAGAGAGAGGGAGGAAGGTAGCTGCCTGGCACGCCCACGGCGGTCGCCGGCGTGCTGCCTACCTGCCTGTCCTGGGGAGGAAGACGCATGTGCCCTCCCCAGGTGGGTTGGGCTGGGCCAGGAGGCTGGGGGTCTTCATTTGGGCCAGAATTGGCAGGGGGTTCTTTTCCTTTCCTTTTTCTTTTAATTTTTCTGTTATTTTGTTTTACCTTAGAAATAAATATCTAGGCAATTTAATAAAATGCCCAAATAATTGTAACAACCCTAGGTGGTTAGTAGCAAACCAATTATGACTTTTGGGCATTTTTGAAATTCAATAATTTTGAATCTCAATTCAAATAGGGGTTCTTTTAATTTTCTAAAGCACTGTTTGAATTGTAGAAAATTCCTTGAGTCTGGGAATGAACCCAAACCACTTTTGAAATGATCACCATCATTTATAGGAATTTTTCAACTATTCAAATGATTTTTGGAAAAAGATTTTTATCTGGCCATTTGAAATAAATTCTCAGGGCTTTTCTTTTCTCCATTTTTGAATTTCTTTTCAAAATTTTGCATGATGCAAAAGGGGCACTCAAACCCTAGCACTTACCCTAGTTGGGGTTCTGACAACTCGCCCCCACTCAAAAGAATCTCGTCCCGAGATTCAGAAGTCATCGGGAGGAAGGTGGGGTACTCGGCACGGAGGCGGTCTTCTCTTTCCCATGTCGCTTCTTTCTCGGAGTGATGTGACCATTACACTTTAAGGAACTTGATCTTCTGACGGCGAGTGACACGCTCTGCTGAGTCAAGAATACGAACAGGGTACTCTCGATAAGAAAGGTCATCTTGGAGATCAAGCCTTTCATGGTCGACTTCGCGGATGGGGTCCTTGAAGCAACGCCTGAGTTGTGACACATGGAATACATCATGTACTCGGGAAAGGTGAGGGGGTAGTTCAAGTTGGTAGGCAACTTCTCCACGTTTAGCAATAATGCGGAAAGGTCCGATGTAACGTGGGGCCAACTTGCCTTTGATACCGAATCTTTGGGTTCCCTTTAGAGGAGTAACCCGAAGGTAAGCCTTCTCATCCAGATTGTAGCTTTCTTGCCTATGATGACGATCATAGTAGCTTTTGTGACGAGACTAGGCGGCTTTCAAACGATCACGAACAATGCGAACTTGCTCTTCTGCTTCCTTGATCATATCCGGTCCAAAGAATTGTCTTTCACCGGTTTCTGACCAGTTAAGGGGTGTTCGACATCGTCGTCCATAGAGGAGTTCAAAAGGATCCATGTTCATATTAGATTGAAAACTATTGTTATAAGTAAATTCGGAAAATGGAAGAGATTTCTCCCAATTCTTTCCAAAAGATATAACACAAGCTCTGAGCATGTCTTCCAAGATTTGATTAACCCTTTCAACTTCACCGCTAGACTGAGGATGGAAAGCTATACTAAAGGATAGATGAGTTCCCATAGCATTCTGAAAGCTTCCCCAAAAATCTAGAGGTGAAAAGGCTACCACGATCAAAATTGATTTCCAAAGGAACACCGTGAAGAGACACAATCCTAGAGACGTACAAGTCTGCTAACTGGCTAGCAGTTAGAGACACTCGCGAACTGGAAGGAAGTGAGCAACTTTGGAAAGTCGGTCAATGACCACGAAGATGGCATCATTTCCTTTCTGGGTTTTTGGAAAGCCGGTGATGAAGTCCATACCGACTTTGTCCCATTTCCACTCGGGAATAGGGAAAGGTTGAAGTGTGCCAGTAGGTGTTTGGTGTTCTGCTTTAATGCGACGACAAACATCACATTCAGCAACAAATCGAGCAATGTCTCTCTTTATCCTAGTCCACCAAAATCTCTGGCGTAGATCTCGGTACATTTTTGTGCTACCGGGATGAATCGAGAGGGGTGTGTCATGGGCTTATTTGAGGATGAGTTGCCGTAGATCCTTATTCTTAGGTAATACCAAACGATTTTCATAGAATACCATTCCTTTGCTATCTGTGGAGAAACATTTAGCAACTCCGCTAGCAATGTTCTCCTTAATCCGGCGAACACCTCGTGCACGCCTTTGGGCAACTATGATTTGATCCTCAAGGGTTGGTTTCGCCACCAAGTTGAAAAGAGATCCACGAGGAACAACCTCGAGATTGAATTTTCGAAATTCCTCATGAAGAAGTGGTTGATACTGTTGTAACATGAGGTTGTTACAATACGACTTACGACTTAGTGCATCAGCCATGACATTGGCTTTGCCTGGGGTGTAAGAAATTCCTAAGTCATAATCTTTTATCAACTCTATCCAGCGTCTTTGCCTGAGATTAAGATCTGGCTGGGTGAATATGTATTTGAGGCTTTGGTGGTCGGAATAGATCTCACAACGATTACCAAGGAGGTAATGTCGCCAAGTCTTCAGGGCATGAACTACGACAGCGAGTTCAAGATCATGGGTAGGTTAGTTCTCTTCATGTGGCCGCAACTGGCGTGAAGCATAAGCTACCACATGTCTATCTTGCATAAGTATGCATCCTAACCCTTGTCGTGAAGCATCACAATAGATCTCGAAATCCCTTTTGGTGTCTTGAGGTACAAGTGCGGGTGCAGAAGTCAATCTTCTTTTTAGCTCTTGAAAGCTTTCCTCGCACTTGGGGGTCCATTGGAATTTCTTATCTTTCTTGAGGAGATCAGTTAGAAGCTTTGCAACTTTAGAAAAGTTCTCGACGAAGCGGCGGCAATAGCTGGCTAGGCCAAGAAAACTCCTAACTTGTTTAACCGATTCAGGTGGAGTCCAGTCAAGGACGGCCTGAACTCTCTCGAGATTGACAGCAATGCCTTTTGCAGAAATCACGTGACCTAAGTAGGTCACTTTTGGTAGCCAAAATTCACACTTGGAGAATTTAGCATACAGGCGATGCTCTCGAAGTTTCATCAATACCAACCTAAGATGATCTGCGTGCTCTTCTTCGTTCTTCGAGTAGATGAGAATGTCATCAAGATAAACCACAACAAATTTATCTAGGTACTCCATGAAGATCGATGTCAGAGCCCTCTGTTAGGTATGTGCTAGGGTTAGCTAGTACCTTTGCATCATGCCAAAAATTTCAAAAGAAATCTTGGAAATCAATTTCAAAATCCAAATGGAAGAAGGAACACCCCCCAGATGAATTAATTCAAAAGGCCAGATAAAAATATTTTCCAAAAATTCATGTTAGAGTTTTGAAAAGTCTTATAAATGAGTGTGATCACATATCAAGTGATGTGGGACCCACCCCATGCTCATAGATTTTTCAAATATTCAAACAGTACCTTGGAATTAAAGAAATACCCCTTTTTGATTTAAAATTCAAATCTTTTGAATTTTAAAAATGTTGAAAGTTTATGAGTGGCTAGTTTATTATATTATGAGGCCACATAAAAGTTTTCAGCATTTAATAAAATGTTTAGCTATTTATTTTAGCTAAAAAGAACAAATTACAGAAAAACAGAAAGGAAAGATTAAACCGAAAAGGAAAAGACTTACCTGGCGCCTGGGCGAAGTCGGCCCACCCCAGCCCAGCCGGCCCAAAAGGGCACGGGGGTCTTCTTCCACCTCCCGCGCCTCCAAGCTGCTCGGTGGAATGCCACCGAGCTAGATGGTGACGCCACCTCGACGCCGAGTAGCGTCCGGCCCTCCCCGTGGCCTCTTCTCGCACCTGGACGCGCCTGGAGACGCCATGAGTTCATTCCGCCCCTCCCCAGTGCCTATCCTCCTCTCTCTCGCTGAACCCCACGAAGAACAGGACGCCGTCGTCGCCATAGCTTGAAGCCCACGTGGCCAACAACGTCCCCGAGCTGCGCCGTGCTGTCCATCCTCCTCCTCGTCGTCGACTACGTCTTCCAGAGCAGCGAATCGAACTCGGAGCCCTCCTAGCCGCCGGAATCGAGCTCGAGCCGCCGCCGTACCCGAAGGACGCCTTTGTCGATTTCGTCGCCGTCGAGCCCTCCACGCTCAAGCCGCCACCTCCGTCGAGTTCCTGGTTAGCAGGCGGTCCAAACCCCTCTCTCCCTGCCCCTATTCGTTGTCTCCTTGACGATCTGCCATGGAAGCCGAAGTACCTCGCCGCCATGGATGAGCTCGAGGTCGCCCCTGTGCCCCTTCTTCTCAGCCAGAGCGCGCGTTTGGCTCCTGAGCATGTTAGCTTTCGAACGCGAGCGTTTTCAGCCCGAACCGTGCACGGTAGCATCGCCTGCGACTTCGCCGTGGTTCTGCTGCCGCCGGAGTCGTCGCCGTCGTTGATGCAGAGCTCCCCGTGGACCCCCGATGCCTCCAGAAGACGCGGACGACCTCCAGGAGCAAGCCGGTGCCCTCCGTTTCCCCTCCCGTGGACGGAATCGAGTTCCCGTGCAGCGCCGCCGTGGTCCAGTCGCCGGCGTCAAGCCGCCAGCGAGTCAGCGTTAACCCCCCCGGCTAATCACCTGATTAGTGACCCCTGGGTCACTGACCAGTGGGCCCAATGGCTTAATTAAGCCACTGGATTAGTTTAACCCACGGGTTAAGTTAACCCAGCCACTGACAGGGTGGCCCCACATGTCAGCCCCCCCCCCCCCTGACGCCAGCCTGACGTCAGCCTGACGCAGTAAATTGAATTAAAGAATTTCCAGAAATTCAAAAATGTTAAAATAATTCCAGAAATTCCAGAAAATACCCCAAACTTTGGAAATTCATAGAAAATTCATATTAACTCCAAATTGGACAAATAATATATGAAAAATGATCAGGAGAAAATTATCTTTCCAAATATGCAACTTTCAAATATGTTTGAGTTGAATTTAAAATGTGATCAGTAGCATTTTCTATTTGATTTAAATGGAATTAAATCAAATTCAATACAAATATTTTTGCAACTTGAACCATGGAAACATGCTACATTTCACTTACACATCAGAGGCATATCATACACATTTGAAGGTAATTCAAAATGATCAAACTATATCACATATAACTTGGTTGATGTTGAATTCAAAGGTGGAGTTTGAATTTGCATTTTAAATGCAATATATTCCACTTAAATGGAATTGCCTCACACATCAAAACTTATACTTCCAGCTTTAACATTCAATCATGTGCTTGAGCATTGCATTCATATTGATTTCTACTTCGCGCTTTGTTTGTCAAGTAGAAGTGGAACCGGAGCAAGAGGTCACCCCCTTCGCTGAAGATCCAGAACCCGAACCTCGTCAGCAAGGTAAGCAAACCCCCATTGATCATGTCGATAAAATCCCACTTGCCTCTCATGTCTTGCTTATGCATTGTTTAGGATGATCACCATGCTTCGTTTCTATCGCATAGATGAACCCATTCCTTTGCATGACCTATCATTTTGTCACAGTAGTAAGCAAACCACAATCCTAGCAACTGTAGGAGTTGTTTGATATCATGTGGCCCCTGCAAATGTTACCGCTTATTGCATGCTTAGGATGATACTAGGTTGTTACTGTGATGTGAGTCGGGATGGGAATGATCATGTTGATGATGGTAGAAAAGTGTTGGTGAATCGACCCTAATACAAGGTGAACGATGAGAGGCTGTGTAGGAGTACACGGTGGGTTGTCTCGTTGAACACCGCCCTAAGTCCGAGTTCTTGTGTGGTGATCCAAGATGAAGAGTACAACCACACATTGGGCTCACTGACCCCTCTCAACTTATTAACTCATCCCTTTCGATGTCCAGATGTCGCAGTAGTTCGGAGTTTTGGTAGGCTTGTGGCCTGGATGCTAAGTGAGAGAACGGCTCACCCGAGACCAGCTTATGCACCACGCACACATCGCTTGGGTCCACTTCGGTAAACCGGCCGGGTTCACGCTTGTGGTAGCCAACCCAAGTAGGCGGCTTTCTTGGACTAGATAGGCTATGAGGTAACAGTTGTGGTGAGCATCCTCGCTGGCACCCCTTGAATGGTGTCGAGATCAAAGGCGGTAAATGATGGTCATGTGTGTGTAGCGGTACACCCTTGCAAGGTTAACAAAACTATTCGAATAGCCGCGTCCGCGGTTATGGACTACTTGGAAAGCTTAGCTTGATTATTAGATAACTTGAACCGGATATTTCTAAAACACACCAAGATAAGTGTGAGTGCTATGGCGTGCTTTCTCGTGGGGAAGTCGAGGAAGGCACCATAGTGGTGTATTGGTTGGTGAAAGTAGTGGATTCGTGTACGCTTCTTACCTCAAGTCTGGTACTCGTAGTTCAGGACTAGCCAAGTCAAAGCTGGCATTTCTGCAAGTGAACCCCACCTTCCTTTACCTTGATACATGTGCATGAGTAGTATAGCTCCTATGTAAGTCCTGCTGAGTACGCCTTTGTACTCACGTTTGCTTAATCTATGTTTTAGATGACGCCACTGACCCCGAAGGTGGCTTCTTCATCGAGCTGGACGACTGAAGTTAAGCTAGTCTAGTCCCAGTCAGCAGACTGGTTCCCTCGTGGAGGGCTTTATGTTTGAATAAGGCTTCTTAAGCCAATTTGTTAAACTTGTTTGTACTCAGACATAATTTGCTTCCGTTCTGTGTTGTAATGTTGGATCACATGTATGTGATCTCTGTGTGTACTCTATAAGAGTTATAAATAAAATGTACACTTTGTAGAGAATTGCAATGGTACCTACTATTCATACAAGGCATGTGTGCTGCGTGTATGTTTATAACATGCATGTCTTTGTATGGGTTTTCGAGACCTTAGTTGTGTTCTGGCTGGCGGTCTTTCATACACCAAGTGGCCCTTAGATGTGCGCAGCTTGGGGCACCGCGATGCGATTGCTCGAGACTCTGTCTCGTGCACACTTTGTGGTATGATCGAGCCCGCCCTAGACCCCGACTAAGTGATCGGGCTGGAGTAAGTCTATGTAAGAGTTTCGAGATAGTCGATAGTATGGTTGAGGCGACTTGTCTATGAATATGGGAGTTCACCACCCATATCATTAGACTTGTGTGCGGACGATGAGGACCCATTGCAGTTGATCATCCGGCCTGGATGGGATGCCCCTCACGTACGATGCTTTCCGAGAATGTTCAGTGCTTGGCCTTGTTTGCTTAGACAAGTGGGTGCGGTTCTCGGCTCTCCATATGACTTTGTCTTAACTGTACTTGCATACGCTAACCCCGGGTCCCGATAATCGAATTCATCAAGCGCGAGAATGTGGCAGGGGCATTGGTTAAACCGAAGGACATGACAGTATACTCGTAAAGACCATAACGAGTAGTGAAAGCCATCTTTGGAATGTCCTCGTTTCGGATTTTGATTTGATGATAACCTAATCTAAAATCCATCTTGGAGAAGACAGAGGATCCAGCAAGTTGATCATAAAGATCATTGATCCTGGGCAGTGGGTACTTCCTTCCTGTTCCATCTTTCTTCGTTACGAACAGAACGGGGCAACCCTATGGCGATGAGCTAGGGAGGATGAAGCCTTTTGCCAACGAAGCATCAAGTTGGGTTCTTAGCTCAGCTAACTCATGTGGGGCCATTCTATATGGACGTCTGGAAATTGGGGCGGTTCCTGGGGCAAGATCTACAATGAATTCTACACATCTGTCGGGTGGCATGGCCGGCAGCTCTTTAGGAAATACATCTGGGAAGTCACGAACCACCGGAATATCTTCAAGGTCTGGAAGTGGAAGCACATTCAAAGTATGCATCTGGATTCTAGAACTGGGTGAGGTGTAGTCAATGATCTGGCCTGAAGGATGGGTGAGTTTAACTGACTTGGCTTTACAATCAAGGAAGGCACTCTGCCTTGATAACCAATCCATGCCTAGGATGACATCAATGTCCGAAGACTTGAGGGCTATAAGAGAAGTAAGGAATACTAAACCCTCAATTGCAATGTGATTGCCATGGATTACTCTATTAGTTTGCCACTTTGAACCAGGAGTTTGAATGATCATTGGAGAAAACATTTCTTCGAAGGCGAACTCATGACGAAGTGCATAACTCTCCGACATGAATGAATGAGAAGCTCCTGGATCGAAAAGAACAGAGGCGGGGACATGATTGATTGGGAGTGTACCAAGAATGATGTCAGAAGCATCAGTGGTTTCTTCTACAGAGATTTGGTTCACACAAACACTACTAGTGGATGAAGGCTTTGCTAGAAAGGCTTTGGTGGTTGATTTCTTTGGAGGCTTGGGTCGAGAATGACGTGGTGTCATCAAGACTTGAGGGCATTGACGATAGTAATGGCCTGGAAGACCACACTTAAAGCATACCCTGTCTGAATTGCTAGGAGTGGGATTACTTGGCTGCACACCATCATTCCGGGGTGGAATAATGTGTTGGGGTGGATGGCATATATTGGAGGTTGGTCTCTGCAGAAAGTTTTGAGGTATGGCTCTGGTTGGAATCCAAATTCGGCGTTTCTGAGGGGCTGAACTAGAAGAAGGAGCAAGCTCAAGAGCATGCTTGCGAGACTCTTCGAACACTTCAATTCCATGCTCAGCTCTGAAGGATCTGTTGACCAAATCCTCAAAGGTGGCAAATTCGCTGAGGTTGAGATCATGACGAAGGATTGGGCTAAGTCCCTTACAGAACCTTGCCTGTTTTCTGGCATCGGTGGTGATCTCATCTTGGGCATATCGAGCAAGACGGTTGAACTCTATCACGTACTCATGTATGGACATCTCTCCTTGGGTTAGGTTGCAAAACTCTTCCTTCTTGCGCTCCATCAACTCATCCAGAATGTGGTACCCTCGAAAGGCAGCACAGAACTCCGGCAAAGTCACTACGTGACCATCTCGCTGCATAGCAACATAGTTCTCCCACCATTAAATAGCAGCACCTACCAGGAAGTATACCGCGAAAATAACTCGGTCATCGGGAGAAACATGTGCAGTATCAAGCTTACGCTCGATGGAACGGGGCCAATCATCAGCTTCAAGGGGCTCAGAAGAACATCGGAATACCGGTGGCTTGAGGATGATGAAGTCCTGAATTCTCACAACCACATTACGCTGACGCGCAGTATTCTGCTCGATGAGCTCCAGAAGGCGTGTTTGATCACGTCGATTCTTCTCAGCTTCCATCATGATTTCCGCCGCAGAAGGCGGTGGTAGAGGTTCATCATCATTTCGATTCCGAACACGGTCTCGATTCCGACGAACAGCACTACGAGTTCCACCTGACATCCTGTGTGATAAAAATCAACAATCAGAACAAGTTGAATGATGGATTCAAGGACAAGAAGGACATGAAGAAGACGGAAAAATATTATAATGCGAAGGCAATGATCCACAGAAACACGGGATAAATCCGGCAGCATAACGGCTACACCTGGATGGAAAACAAGACAATCTCAAGGAGATTGGACAGAACTTCCTCAAGGAACTCAAAACAAACGACGAGTCTGGACGACCACAACTGTCCTACGGCTACAAGGAGGCAAACAACGAGATGTTCTAGTCAGACATAGATGAACCTAGTCCTATCATCCCGTAGAAAAGGTAAGGGTGACTCAGAACTCAGATCGATGAGGGTAAGGAGAAAAAGAAGCCTTACGTTGTTCCCTTTATACCCAGAGTAACTATATAACTATAGAATGCTAGACTCGACTTCGACCAAGGGTTGAATAATCCTACAGACAGTCCTGCTCTGATACCAAGTCCGTCGGGACCCGGAATAGGCGTATGTAATTCCAGTCACGATACAATCACATGGAGAGCCGAGAGTCGTACCCACTTGTCTAAGAAGACAAGGCCAAGAACAGAACACTCTCGGAAAGCATCGAACGTGAGGGGCATCCCATCCAGGCCGGATGATCAACTGCGATGGGTCCTCATCGTCCGCTCACAAGTCTAAATGTTTATGGGTGGTGAATCCCATATTCATAGACAAGTCGCCTCAACCATGTTATCGATTGAATCCTAACTCTTACATAGACTTACTCCAGCCCGATCACTTAGTCGGGGTCTAGGGCGGGCTCGATCATACAACAAAGTGTGCACGTGACAGAGTCACGAGAAATCGCATCACGATGCCCCAAGCTGCGGACATCTAAGAGCCACTTGGTGTATAAAAGACCGCCAGCCAGATCACAACTAAGGTCTCGAAAACCCATACTAAGAAGTGCATGTTATAAACATACACGCAGCACACATGCCTAGTATGAACAGCAGGTATCATCACATACTCTACAAAGTACTTCTTTATTGACTTACACATAGATTATACAAAGATCACATGTATGTGATCAACATTACATCATACAACGGAAGCAAATTAGGTATGAGTACAGACAAGTTTAACAAATGGCTTATAGAAGCCTTGTAAACATACATGCCCTTCCACGAGGGACCAGCCTGCTGTCTGGAACTATGCTACCAAGGTCAACGTCGAGCTTCAGGTCGGTGACTCCATCGGGGTCCGAGTTCTCATCTAAAACATAGAATAAGCAAACGTGAGTACAAAGTCGTACTCATCAAGACTTACATCAGATCTATACTACTCATGCTCAAGTTTCAAGGTAAAGGAGGTGGGGTTCAACATGCAGAAGTGCCAGCTTTGACTTGGCTAGTCCTGAACTACGAGTACCAGACTTGAGGTAAGATGCGTACACGAGTCCACTATCCAAGTCTCCAACCAATACACCACTATGGTTACTTCCTCGACTTCCCACGAGGAAACACACCATAGCACTCACGCTTATCTTGTGATTTTTAGAAGTATCCATTCAAGTTGTCCAATAATCAGGTACAGGTTCCAAGTAGTCCTTAACCGCGGACGCGGCTATTCGAATAGTTTTGTTAACCTTGCAAGGGTGTAAGCTACACACACATGACCATCGGTTACCGCCTTTTTCTCGCCACTGTTCAAGAGGTGACAGCGAGGATGTTCACCACGACACTTTGCTCACAACCGGTCTATTCCAGGAGTCAATTATCCGAGTTGCCTCCGCTCGAGAGCCCGACCGGATCAACGAAACGGACTCAAACAATGTAAGTGACCGAGACGCCACCTCTGGCAGATGGTTTTCCTGCCTCACAGGTGCACCCACATATCTATATGATGCAACCATTTCCTTCGTTCTTTTTCTATGCAGATGTCAAATGGAAAGCCCGAACTAATGTGACTCCTAGACGTCGACACGGATCAAGGTACTAGGCCGAGAGGCGTCAGTGAGCCCAATGTGTGGTTGTACTCTTTGTCTTGGATTACCATACAAGAACTCGGTGCTTAAGGCGGTGTTCAACAAGACAACCCACTGTGTACTCCTACACAACCTCTCATCGTTCACCTTGTATTAGGGTGGATTCACCAACACAGTTTCACTTTCATCAACACCATGTTCACTATCATCCCGACTCACATCAAAAGCAACCTCATTGTACCACTAAGCATGCAATAAGCATTAACAGTTGCAGGGGCCACATGATATCAATCAACTCCTATGTCAGCTAGGATTGTGGTTTGCTTACTACTGTGACAAGATGATAGGTCATGCATCGGATATGGGTTCAACTATGCGGTAGAATCGATACAAGGTGATCTCCTAAACATGCATAAGCGAGACTGAGAGGGAATTGGGATTTTATAGACATGATCAATAGGGTTTGCTTGCCTTGCTGACGAAGTTCACACACGGTGTCTTCAACGAAGGGGGTGGCCTTCGGTTCCAGTTGCACGTCTATCGAGTAAACAAAGCAATCAAGGGATAAATATAATTGCGATCCTCAAGCACATGATAAGTTGTGAAAACATGATGTACATGGTACTGATGTGTTGAAAATTCCATTTAATTGAAGTGTATTGCAAAAGAATTGCAAATTCAAACTTCAAACTTGAATTCAAATTAAGCCATATGAAAAGTTGCTACTGTTACCCCATTTTAAAATGGTCAAACATAAAAACAAATTTCATATTCTTAATCCTTGTATTTTCCTGATAATTTTTCATATATTATATGTTTAATTTGGAGTTAATATGAATTAGTTATGGATTTCTAAAGTTTATTATATTTTCTGATTTTTCTGTAAATTATTCTAATTTGGAAAATCCTTTAATGCGTCATCACTGCGTCACAGTGACATCAGGGGGGTCTGACTGCTGGGACCCCCATGTCAGTGAGAGAGGGATTTAATCCCTCTCTGTTTTAGTTAGCAGAGGGGTTACGGGGTTTGGGGTCCCACTGTCAGTGGCTGCGGGGTCAGTTTAGGGGTGGTTAAAGGGTCACTAGGCCAAAGTGGCCGGCGGCTAACCGCCGGTGACCACTGGTCACGGCGGCGCCCACTCGGGGTGGCGTTCCTGAGCACCGTTTTGCCCGTTGAGACCAGCTACGTGGAGCTGGGGCTCGTGCGCATCAAGCAATGCCATCGGGGGTTCAAGGGGAGGCCTAGTAGCGCGCCGGCGACGAAGAGCAGCAGCGGCCGGAGCTGCCGTGGTGGTCGTCGTCGACAGAGAGCACGGGGAAGAGCGAGAGATGGGGAGAAATGACCACAACCTCACCGTGATTGCAGAGGCGGGCTCGAGGAGACCGGAGGAGGCTCGAAGGCGTGCAATTCCTTTCCGGAATCCACGGCGGCCGGCGACGAACTCGTGAGGTGGAAGGCTCATCCAGTGGCGCTGGGCTCGATTTCCTGCTATTGGAGATGAAGACGAGGGCGCTGGTCTCCCTGGACACGGTGGCTAGGCTTCTCGACGTCGATGGCCACGCTGGTGCGGCGGCGTGCTCCGGCGTGAGCTTCGGGTGGCGCAAGAACGGCGTGGAGGAGAGGTAGAGATGAAATGGCGAGAGGGGGAGTGGACGCGGTGGCCTTCTAGGCGTCTCTAGGCGCCATGGGAAGAGAGAGGGAGGCAGGTAGCTTCCTGGCACGCCCACGGCGGTCGCCGGCGTGCTGCCTGCCTGCCTGTCCTGGGGAGGAAGACGCATGTGCCCTCCCCAGGTGGGCTGGGTTGGGCCAGGAGGCTGGGGGGCTTCAGTTGGGCCAGAATTGTCCAGGGGGTTCTTTTACTTTCCTTTTTCTTTTAATTTTTCTGTTATTTTGTTTTGCCTTAGAAATAAATAACTAGGCAATTTAATAAAATGCCCAAATAATTTTAAAAACCCTAGGTGATCAGTAGAAAACCACTTATGACTTTTGGGCATTTTTGAAATTCAATAATTTTGAATCTCAATTCAAATAGGGGTTCTTTTAATTTTCCAAAGCACTATTTGAATTGTAGAAAATTCCTTGAGTGTGGGAATGAACCCAAACCACTTTTGAAATGATCACCATCATTTGTAGGAATTTTTCAACTATTCAAATGAATTTTGGAAAAAGATTTTTATTTGGCCATTTGAAATAAATTCTCAGGTCTTTTCTTTTCCCCATTTTTGAATTTCTTTTGAAAATTTTGCATGATATAAAAGGGTCACTCAAACCCTAGCACTTACCCTAGTTGGGGTTCTGATATCATTCAACTCATATATCTGCTAGGATTGTGGTTTGCTTAATACGGTGAGAAAATGAGAGGTCATGCATCGGAATGGGTTCAACTATGCGAAAGAACGTGTCTCGGTGATCTCCTAAGCATGCATAAGCGAGACTGAGAGGGAAGTAGGATTTTATAGACATGATCAATGGGGTTTGCTTGCCTTGCTGACAATACACGGGTCTTAATGGTGGTCTTCTTCTTCGGGGGTGATCACCGTCTCGAAAAGTCTGTTACCGAAACAATCATCAACAAAGGGGGGCAACATCGAAATAAAATGCACAAGCACATGATATAGTTGTCCATGATGTGAATGCTACTGGTTTGTGGAAAATTCATCTTAATTGAAGTGTATTTCATTTGGAATGCAAATTCAAACTTCAAATTCAAATTCAAATTATGCCATATGCATGTTTGCTACTGTTCACACATTTTAAAATGGTCAAACATAGAAACAAGTTTCATATTCAAAATCCTTGCATTTTTCTGATAATTTTTCATATATTATTTGTCTCATTTGGAGTTAAAATGAATTTTCTATGATTTATTGAAGTTTTAAACAATTCTGGATTTTCTGGAATTCTTTTAAGTCAATTTTCATTTACTGCATCAGCACTGCGTCATCATGACAACCAAGGGGGGGGGGCTGACTGGTGGGCTCGGCTTGTCAGTGGCACAGAGGTTAATTCCCTCTGTTTAATTAAACAGAGGGGGTTATTAGGGGGCCTAGCCCCACTTGTCATTGAGGTTAGGGGGGATAATGGTGTGATTAGCCCTAAGCTATTCGGACACCGGCGGTTAACCGGCGGCGACCACAAAAGACGGCAGCGAGCTCGCCGGAGTGGCTTCCCGGCCACTATTTGGCACGGGGGCACCAATGAAATGTGCCTCGTGGACGCCCGCTTCAAATCGTGCACTCGGGGGGGGGGGGGGGAAGGGTTGGCCGGAGACGTCGCCGGCGTCAAGCTGAACGGTGGTGTGCGCGAAGAGGTGCAAACGACGGGGAAACTCACCCCGGAGCGAACGGCGGGGGTCGACGATGCCGGAGAATGGTTGGTGGCGGCGAATTCTGGCAATGGCGCTCGGCGGCCGTGGGGGAAGAAAGGACGCATGCGTCGTCCTTGGGGGTCCTCGGCTTCACTTGGGCGGGCACGTCGACGAAGTCTGCCACGGCGGAGCTGTTGGACAACAAGGCGCGACGAATGGAGCACGGTGGACGCGTGGAGGCTCGACGGTGGCGACGTCAAGATCTCGGGCGGCCGCGAGATCTTGACGGGGAAGATGGGGAGAGCGTCCAGAGGAGGAGAAAAGTGCAAGGGAGGTGCCCAGGGCCGCCGCGGCGCTGCGATAGAGGTAGGAGGCAGCCAGGCAACTTCCTGGCGCCCATGCCGTGGCAACCCGCGAGCAGCCTGCCTGCCTGGCCTGGTGGAGAAGACGACCTTGCCCCTTTGGGCTGGGCCGCCTTTGCTGGGCCAGGTGGGCCAGGTAGGCTGGACTTGGCCTTTTTTACTTTTTTTCTATTATGTTTCTGTTTTTCTTTTCTGACTTTTGTGGTGCCTAGAATTAAATAGCTAGGAATTTTAGAAAAATTCCCAAATAATTTAAAAAACCCTAGGTGGCCAGTAGCAAACCACTTTTGACTTTTGGGCATTTTTGAAATTCAATAAATTTGAATCTCAATTCAAATAGGGGTCAACTTTAATTTCCAAGGCATCTTTTGAATTATAGAAAATTCCATAGGCATGGGAATGAACCCAAACCACTTTTGAAATGATCACCATCATTTATAAGAATTTTCCACATGTGCAAATGAATTTGGAAAAAGAATTTTATCTGGCCATTTATTTAAATTCTTTAAGGCTTTCTTTTCCCCATTTTTGAATTTCCTTTTGAAAATTTCACATGATGCAAAGGTTCAAGCAAGTCGTAGCACTTAGACTAGTTGAGGTTCTGACAACTCGCCCCCACTCAACAGAATCTCGTCCCGAGATTCAGAAGTCGTCGGGAGGAAGGTGGGGTACTCGGCACGGAGGCGGTCTTCTCTTTCCCAGCTTGCTTCTTTCTCGGAGTGATGTGACCATTGCACTTTCAGGAACTTGATGTTCTGACGACGAGTGACACGCTCTGCGGAATCAAGAATACGAACTAGGTACTCTCGATAAGAAAGGTCATCTTGGAGATCAAGCGTTTCGTGGACGACTTCGCGGATGGGGTTCTTTGAAACAACGCCTGAGTTGTGACACATGGAATACATCATGTACTCGGGAAAGGTGCAGGGTTAGTTCAAGTTGGTAGGCAACTTCTCCACGTTTAGCGAGAATGCGGAAAGGTCCGATGTAACGTGGTGCCAACTTGCCTTTGATACCGAATCTTTGGGTTCCCTTCAGAGGAGTAACCCGAAGGTAAGCCTTCTCATCAATATGGTAGCTCTCTTCTGATAAGGGGTGGCCCGATCTTCTCAGTAAGCGGACAGTGAATATGAGGGCGATGATAGATAACTTGTATGTAGCCGATGAACTCTTCTCACTAGATCCCTGTTTCCAATGCGACAGCTCTCTACCCTTTGGATATTCACAACTTCACACACTTGCGCAACGTAGCCGTCGACCATGAGACGGTAATTTGCAATCTACTCATTCCCAGTGGAACAACATATCACACAAAACATGCAGTAGCAACACTTTAGATCGATACGAATTGAAGTATATGATTTAAGATGAAAGCTTGGAGCTATTCTCAAGAACTAGGGTTTATCTAAACGTGGTCTAACCCTAAAACTCGCAGGGGGTCCGGTATTTATAAGCTAGGGGGTGTCAAACTCGGATACATGGCCGAAGCCTGTCAGATCTACGCGCAGGCAGTTTCAGACGTCCGATGGGTTTCGGACGTCCGATGCGTCGGACGTCCGAATCGTGTCGGACTTCCAGATCGGTACTGTACTCGGGAGCCATCGCGAAGATCTCCGTGTCGGACGTCTGTTCCATGTTGGACGTCTATCGTGTCGGACGTCCGAAACTCGTCGGAGTTCCATAACCCTTCTGTAACTCGAGGTCATCGCGGCGTCGTAGCTCCTGGCCTCCGATGTCGGACGTCCGAAAGTTGGAGCTTCCATCATCTTCTCCTCCTTCTGGATCCTCTTCTTCGTCATAATACCTGATTATGCAAACATACAAAGATTTAGGCAGTATAAAGTTCTCATTACATAACATATCAGAATCTATTAAGAGCGAGTTCACCTATTGTTCTATCAAATTTGCACGAGCTCTTGTAATAGGTCCAATTCTGATTTCATCATCCTTCTTCTTTGTTGAATCAACTTGTTCTTCATGAAGAACTGGAGATGTGTTGGTAGTAGGGATGTCCTCATCATCTTCTGTATGATGACGATCATAGTAGCTCTTTTGACGAGACTGGGCTGTTTTCAATTGCTCACGAACAATGCGAACCTTCTCTTCTGCTTCCTGGATCATATCCGGTCCAAAGAATTGTCTTTCACCGGCTTCTGACCAGTTTCGGGGTGTTCGACATTTTCTTCCATAGAGAAATTCAAAGGGAGCCATGTTCAGACTAAATTGATAGCTATTGTTATAAGAAAATTCGGCAAATGGAAGAGATTTCTCCCAATTCTTTTCGAAAGAGATAACACAAGCTCTGAGCATGTCTTCCAAGATTTGATTAACCCTTTCAACTTGACCGCTAGATTGAGGATGGAAAGCTGTACTAAAGGAGAGATGAGTTCCCATAGGATTTTGAAAACTTTCCCAGAATCTAGAGGTGAAAAGGCTACCACGATCAGAATTGATTTCCAAAGGAACACCGTGAAGAGACACAATTCTAGAGACATACAAGTCCGCTAACTGTCTAGCAGTTATAGACTCGCGAACAGGAAGGAATTGAGCAACTTTTGAGAGTCGGTCAATGACCACGAAGATGGCATCATTTCCTTTCTGGGTTTTTGGAAAGCCGGTGATGAAGTCGATACCAACCTTGGAGCACGGTGGGCGCGTGGAGGGTCGACGGTGGCGACGTCAGGCTCTCGGGCGGCCGCGAGATCTTGACGGGGAAGATGGGGAGAGCGTCCAGAGGAGGGGAAAAGTGCAGGGGAGGAGCCTGATGGCTTCTCGCCCTTCGTTGGTTACCCCAAGTGGAAGGTTTGAGATGTAGTGCAGCAGCAGTTTTCCCTCGATGAAGATACCAAGGTTTGTCTCCAGTAGGAGTCCAGAGATGATAAGTAGGTGTCAGCGGCGCAACTGACGCGGACCTGCACACAGACACATATAACTTTGTTCCCAACGAAGTTCAGAGAGGTTGTCAATCTCTCCGGTCTTGTTGTTCACAAAAGATAAAACGCAAGGGATACTGATAGCAAGTAAAAGCAGTAAAGTAAATATAGAATGGAAACAGTAATGAGGATATGGACCGGGATACGTGATGTTCACTAGTGATGTCTCTCTCCCAAAAGACGATAAATCTGCTATGCGAGGTAAACAAATTACAGAAGGGCAATTGACAGGATTATGAACGCACCGCAATGCTAACTATGCTACAAAAGAAAGGAAGAGGCTCAAAAGCACGGGCAGTACGACAAAATAAGTAGACCGAAATCCATATCCATCTACTACTAATCATCCACCTTGAGATATCTATCCAGAACATCTCGCTGGTATTATGTTGCGAGCCCCACCCAAAGTGTAAACCCAAAGCAACAGACAACTTCAATAAAAGAACTTTGCGTAAAGTAAACAATCCTTGTAACCGCGGTTAAAAGCACCGTTGTTTTCCCCTTTGTGGCAACAACACATCCCCTAGACTCATGTTTCTGTCACTCAAGCGTGTCATCGGGGGGCATGAACCCACAATCTAGCACAACGTTCCCTCTTGGAGTCACTACCTACTACTTGTCCAAAGCAATAAACAGCAACGGAGAACATGCAAGAATTACTTAGGAACAAATATATAAGAGATAAAGACCAAATATATTACTCTATCACAATCTGAACATAATCTCATAATCCATCAGATCCCTCCAAACTCAGCATAGCACCAGAAGAAATATTACAAAGGTGCCTCGATCATGTAGGGCAGCTCACGAGGTCTAAACAATGAAGATCAAAGAGGGGAGGAGAACATCACATAGCTACTGATCACGGACCCATGGTCCAAGGAAAACTACTCACGAGACATCCGGGGAGCATCCATGGTGGAGAGGAGACTCCCGGAGGTCAATCCTCCCTCCGATAGGGTGCCGGGAAGAGGTCTTCTGGTGCTCCCGATCTTGGAAGTGCGGCGGTGGCGGAACAACGGCGAGTTTGCGGAATAGGGTTCCTCTTCTGGAGTTTTCCCTTGATGGAGAATAAATAGGCGAAGGGGGCAGCCAGAGGTGGACCAGGGGCCCCAGGCGCCCCCCTGGCGCGGCCAGGGGTGGGGCCGCGCCGGGTGGCCGCCTAGGGCCCCCCTGGCTCCCCTCTGGCCCCTCCCGGGCTCTTCTCGAAGCTTCCTGTACGCTGATTTTTTCTGTATTTTTCCTGGAATTTTTCTGGCACTTTTTATGTGGGGGAAAACATAAATAGAAAAACAGAAGAAAACAGGAACTGGCACTGGGGTGCACTGAGTTAATAGGTTAGTCCAAATATGATCAAAAGTGTATGAAAGTGTATCTAGATCATAGCAATATCACACAAAACATGCATGGAGCAAGCAGAAATTATAGATACGTTTTGGACGTATCAACATCCCCAAGCTTAATTCCTGCTCGTCCTCGAGTAGGTAAATGATAACAACATAATTTCTGTGGTGACATGCTAGCAACCATAAAAGAACTTTGAAAATTAAAGCAATCAAGGTTAGAGATTCAATTCAAGTCATAACATGCAAGAGTCTATATTAGCATTGAAACAAGTAACAAAAGAACAAAAGGTGCAAGAGCTCTCGCTGTCCGTGACTCGAATGTCTCCAAATGGTGTTTGCGTGCAAGAAGGGGGATAGGGAATACGAGAAAAAGTATTTTTGTGTTGAGAACTCAATCTACTAAAGTTTCACACTTGGTCCTCTTTGGAGTCTTATCTTGACTCGTCCCCAGACCACTAGACAGGTACAAGTCAATTTGATCCACTCCTTTTCGATATTTTGAGCACTCATGCAATGGATGAGCGTAAGCACGAGAGTTCACACTTAAGATGGCAAAGAGAGAAGTAGGTGGAGGAGGAAGACAAAAAGGTGTGAAAGGCTCACATCAATGAGGACAATCATAGGCGAGAGATGCCAAATGATAGATATGATGTGAGGAGTAGGGAGTGCCATGCAACGGATGCACATGCGAGCTAAGAAGCTCTCCAAAGGAACTGGTGGGGGTGCATCTAACTTTCTCGCTCATGAAGACCTAGAGCTCATTTGAGGAGGCTCATCCTTGGAATATGCAAGCCAAGTTTCTATAGTGTGAAGGTCCCCCCATAGCTATATGCATAATGATCATCTCTATGGAGTACAAGGATATAAAGGGAGTACTAGTGTGGATCTCTCAATAGGATAGTAGTGTTTCCCCTTTCTCTGTTTTTATTTCTTTTTCTCTTTTTTCTAATTTTTTGTATTTTTTTTGGTGGCCTCAATGGATCTTTCTATTTAACTCTCATATGTCCTCTTTGGGATATTTTAATGTGTCCTCTTTGGGATCTTTTCCTCAGTTAAGGGAAACACTCTATTTTACACGAAGGTAAAGGAGATCTTTCACACTTTACAAGGTACTCAAAACATAAAGAAGATGTAACTAACATGATGTATGCAAAGTATGTCGCTGCCAGTGTAGCAGGAACATGTATGACATGAAGATCAAGTCATGAAGAGGTGGATGTTGCATGGCAATATAACTCGGAAAGGCTATGGAAATGCCTTGATAGGTAGGTATGGTGGCTGTTTTGAGGGAAGATATAAGGAGGCTTATGATGACAGAGCGTATCATGCCAAGGGTTTGGATGTACCGGCGAAGGTGGACACCAACTCTCGGAGTGAGAAGAAGGAAATGCACGGCACGGGAGAGGCTAGCAAAATATGGGAAGGTGGAAGTGTTAACTCTCAATACTTACATTAGTCCGAAGAACTCATGCACTTATTATCGGTAACTCTCAATCTAATAAGGAGGTTCACAAAGAGACAAGTACCCCGAGGAGGAGTGTAAGGGGGTTTGGTTATCCTTGCGCATCCTCGACTCATGGAACGTGAGTGTTCTCTAATATTCGATCCCTCCAAAGATTAGTGATCCATCTAGTAGCTAGAGGTCTCAACTAGTTTTATAGGTTTTGAAAATACACACGGATTTCCCAAAATACGACACCTATCACTAATAGGCTAGAGCTCTTGACACCAAAAGTCCAAACATTACTCACAACAATACCTCAAAACTATTGCAAGTTACTACTAAAATTAAATAGCAACCTCAATTACCTACTCTCAAGAAAAGACACAACTCAGTGCAACAACCAACTCTCTTTAACAAGATAAACATGAAAACTAAAAACAGTTCCAGCAACAAACTAAACAAAAGCCAAGGCTCTTGCTAAAGACAAACTAAGACTAAAACTAAACATGACTGTAGCTATGAAAAGATAAAGAACACACAACAGCAAAAAGATAAGCAGGAAAAATCCTATGATGTGTTCTAAATTTTGAAAGTGGAGTTGTTTATCTCCCACACAAAGTAAGACGGGATCTAACTTGTTATGAACAGAAAGCAAAGCTAAAGAAAACTAAAAATAAAACCTAAGAGCGAGACGCTCCAAGCATAGCACATAACGCATGAAGTGATAAAAATATAGTGAGACGAAGGACGAACTGGTGATTGTTGATGGAGAAGGGGATGCACGGGGGCATCCCCAAGCTTAGCCTCTTGAGTCTCCTTGAATATTTGTTGGGGATGCATGGGGGCATCCCCAAGCTTGACCGCTTGACACTCCTGGATCTTCTTTCATCATCTTCCATCGCACACTTGAAAACTCCCTTCATACATAACTTATCATAAGCTGATTAGAGAGGTTAGTACCCTTAATAAATAATTTTTTCCCACTGGATATAAAGATAATCTTGAAGAGCTACTGTTTCTCAAGAGTTCCAAAAAGTTTCTGCAAAGAAAAAGCAAGCTTAAGGTTTGCAAAAGTTAGGAGAGACAAAACGTGGCAGAATCTGTGAAAAACAGAACAGCAGGTAGTAAAGAATTTTTAGGGGCACTTCTGCAACTCAAATAAAAAAACTCAGAACATACGGAAGTTTCTTAATTGTATAGAGCATACTGTGTAAAAATTTCAGCTCAAAAAGATGAACTGGGATTTTTCTGTAATTTTTCTGGTCACGAGGACAGAATCTGTTTTCTGGACAGCATGTCACAACTTTTACTTCCCTTGCCGTAAGAGGCTATAACTTGGCACAAAGTTGAAAAATAAAGATACAATGATGTTTCTACAGTATAACAATCATCAATACACAACAAAAGAAAAAATAAAAACCTAAATTCGTTGTGGACTGCCTCACGAAAGCGCTTCTTTAAAGCCATTAGCTAGGCATGATGCAAAAGAAGAATCAAGGGTATCCAAGATCAGAATCATAAAAACCTTCAAATTGATTTTCAATAAGCTCATTCTTCTTCTTACTAGGAAAGATATACTTACCTTTTGCCATACCGCGTAAGCGTATGTGCCTATTACCAATATCAATGAAGCCTTTCATAGCACGGAGGAAGCCTCTTCCGAGCACAATGTTACTTTGGTTTGGCTCCATGATGATGAAATCCATTGGTGCAGTCCTATGAAGGAATGCAACTTGGACTTCTTTTACCTTTCCTTTAATATCTGAGATATATCCATTAGAATGTTCATGATAAGATGATAATTTATCCATATCTAGCTTCAAAGAATCATAAACTATTTTTGGCATAGTAGAAACTGTGGATCCAATATCACAAAGAGCAAGGAAGCCTTGGTTAGAGATCCTAATCCTAACAAAGGGCTCCCAATCATCATCTATCTCCAACATTTCTTTCTTGTTGGGCTTAAGTTCCTCTTCTTTACTCAAATCTAGAGCATCCAATCTTTTTTCAATAGTGGAAAGTCTATCTATGACAGTATCAACACTACTATCATAAACAAAATAACTAGATAGACTATGCAAAATATCAAGAGCCCTATCTTCATCACACTCTAGAAAATCTCCTTCAGCTATAATGTCAAGAGAGTGTTTACACCACTTAAAAAGACCATGGTAAAAATTTGTAAGCACAATTTTTATAGATATCCATGGCATAATTCTTTTATGTGCTTCAGAAATTATGTCCCATGCCTTCTTCATATTTTCTCCATCTCTTTGACGGAAATCGAGAACTTCCGATTCCCGCAAAGCACCTAGCCCTAACATGTTCATCTAAACAAGGAGGACTACTAACAGCAAGATAAAAAAAAAAATTTGTAAATTTTGATACAAGACACAAAGATAAAAACTGAAAGATAAACTAACATGACTAAAAAACAAAGGTAAAGGGTAGTGTGCAACTCCCCTATCTTAGCACTCGGAGTCCCCGGCAACGGCGCCAGAAAACTTGCTTGATGGCTTCTCGCCCTTCGTTGGTTACCCCAAGTGGAAGGTTTGAGATGTAGTGCAGCAGCAATTTTCCCTCGGTGAAGATACCAAGGTTTGTCTCCAGTAGGACTCCAGAGATGATAAGTAGGTGTCAGCGGCGCAACTGACGCGGACCTGCACACAGACACAGATAACTTTGTTCCCAACGAAGTTCAGAGAGGTTGTCAATCTCTCCGGTCTTGTTGTTCACAAAAGATAAAACGAAAGGGATAATGATAGCAAGTAAAAGCAGTAAAGTAAATATAGCTTGGAAACAGTAATGAGGATATGGACCGGGATACGTGATGTTCACTAGTGATGTCTCTCTCCCAAAAGACGATAAAACTTCTATGCGAGGTAAACAAGTTACAGAAGGGCAATTGACAGGATTATGAACGCACCGCAATGCTAACTATGCTACAAAAGAAAGGAAGAGGCTCAAAAGAACGGGCAGTACCCCAAAATAAGTAGACCGAAATCCATCTGCATCTACTACTAATCATCCACCTTGAGATATCTATCCAGAACATCTCGCTGGTATTAAGTTGCGAGCCCCACCCAAAGTGTAAACCCGAAGCAACAGACAACTGCAATAAAAGAACTTTGCGTAAAGTAAACAATCCTTGTAACCTCGGTTACAAGCACCGTTGTTTTTCCCCTTGTGGCAACAGCACATCCCCTAGACTCATGTTTCTGTCACTCAAGCGTGTCATCGGGGGGCATGAACCCACAATCTAGCACAAAGTTCCCTCTTGGAGTCACAACCTACTACTTGGCCAAAGCAATAAACAACAACGGAGAACATGCAAGAATTACATAGGAAAAAAAATATAAGAGATAAAGACCAAATATATTACTCTATCACAATCTGAACATAATCTCATAATCCATCAGATCCCTCCAAACTCAGCATAGAAACAGCAGAAATATTAAAAATGTGCCTCGATCATGTAGGGAAGCTCACGAGGTCTAAACAATGAAGATCAAAGAGGGGAGGAGAACATAACATAGCTACTGATTATGGACCCATGGTCCAAGGAAAACTACTCACGAGACATCCGGGGAGCATCCATGGTGGAGAGGAGACTCCCGGAGGTCAATCCTCCCTCCGGCAGGGTGCCGGGAAGAGGTCTTCTGGTGCTCCCGATCTTGGAAGTGCGGCGGCGGCGGAACAGAGGCGAGTTTGCGGAATAGGGTTCCTCTTCTGGAGTTTTCCCGTGACGGAGAATAAACAGGCGAAGGGGGGCAGCCAGAGGTGGACCATGGGCCCCAGGCGCCCCCCCCTGGCGCGGCCAGGGGTGGGGCCGCGCCGGGTGGCCGCCTGGGCCCCCCTGGCTCCCCTCTAGCCCCTCCTGAGCTCTTCTCGAAGCTTCTTGTACGCTGATTTTTTCTGTATTTTTCACGGAATTTTTCTGGCACTTTTTATATGGGGGAAAACTGAAATAGAAAAACAGCAGAAAACAGGAACTGGCACTTGGGTGCACTGAGTTAATAGGTTAGTACAAATATGATCAAAAGTGTATGAAAGTGTCTCTAGATCATAGCAATATCACACAAAACATGCATGGAGCAAGAAGAACTTATAGATACATTTTGGACGTATCAGTGCCCAGGGCCGCCACGGCGCCGCTATAGAGGCAGGAGGCAGCCAGGCAGCTGCCTGGCACCCATGCCGTGGCCGACGGCGAGCAGCCTGCCTGCCTGGCCTTGTGGATAAGACGACCTTGCCCCTTTGGGCTGGGCCGCCTCTGCTGGGCCAAGTGGGCCAGGTAGGCTGGGCTTGGCCTTTTTACTTTTTTCTATTTTGTTTCTGTTTTTATTTTCTGACTTTTGTTGTGCCTAGAATTAAATAGCTAAGCATTTTAGTAAAATGCCCAAATAATTTTAAAAACCCTAGGTGGCCAGTAGAAAACCACTTATGACTTTTGGGCATTTTGGAAATTCAATAAATTTGAATCTCAATTCAAATAGGGGTCAACTTTAATTTCCAAGGCATCTTTTGAATTTTAGAAAATTCCATAGCCATGGGAATGAACCCAAACCACTTTTGAAATGATCACCATCATTTATAGGAATTTTCCACATGTTCAAATGAATTTTGGAAAAAGAATTTTATCTGGCCATTTATTTAAATTCTTCAGGGCTTTCATTTCTCCATTTTTGAATTTCCTTTTGAAATTTTCACATGATTCAAAGGATCAAGCAAGCCCTAGCACGTACACTAGTTGAGGTTCTGACAATTGATATCATGTGGCCCTACAACTGTTAAAGCTTATAGAATGCTTAGAGTTTACAATGAGGATACTTTGATCTGTGAGTCGGGATTGTAGCAATCATGTAGAAGAAGGAGAAACTGTGTTGGTGAATCCACCCTAATACAGGGTGAACGATGAGAGGCTGTGTAGGAGTACACAGTGGGTTGTCTCGTTGAATACCGCCTTAAGTCCGAGTTCTTGTGTGGTGATCCAAGAAGAAGAGTGCAACCACACATTGGGCTCACTGACCCCTCTCAACCTAGTACCTCACCCCGTTCGAACCCCAGAAGTCGCATTAGTTCACAAGTTCTGGTAGGGTTGTGGCACGGTCTGCGAAGTGGATGAACGGCTATTTAGACCGGCTTGGGACCCTGCACACATCGTTTGAGGCCGTACTGGAACCTTGGTCGGACTTCCTTACGGATCCCCCTTAGATAGGCGACTCTCTGGACTAGGACGGAGCTGTGGGCGAAGTGTTGTGGTGAACATCCTCGCCGTCACCCCTTGAATGGTGCCGAGACCTGGCGGTAACTTATGGTCATGTGTGTGTAGTAGTACACCCCTGCAGTGTTTAACGGCCTGATGCCCCGTTCAGCACACAATTACACAATCAAGATGAGCTCAAATGCAAATGCTCAAAAAAGTTGAATTAAAGTACACACAATTCTAAACAATTCGTCTTTTGGGCGCGAAGTCATCCGGGCTACGGATCGCTTGCTATCGTCAACGCGGAATCGAATCAGCAGCACAAATATGAGGGACTTAGCAAAATTTACAGGGTCTAATCAGAAAAAAAAGGGGGCATGGGCTGCTCACCCAGTGGGCTCGGCCCACTGGCCGTGGCCTGGCTGCTGGGCTGTGGAGGGGGGCCGGCTTGGGCCGGGGAGCTCATGGGCCGCAAGGGGGAGGCCGGCCCAGTGGCTGCAGCGGTTGGAGGCGCCGGCTCGATCCCGAGCAGATCGAGCGGGCGGCGCGGTTGCCACCGGCCGGCGACGAGGGCGCCGTGGAGGGGCGGTTCGTGCGCGGTGGAGGGCGGAGGAGCCGGGCGCCAGCCGGATCTAGCGAGGAAGCCGCGTCCCGGACGGCGCGAGGAGGTCGTCGGCTGGGCGAGTTCCTGCCCGATCTCGTGGCCGGCGGCCATGGCGGCTGCTCGTCGGGGTTCCTCCACGGGACAGAGGCGGACCGGGAGGTGAGACAGAGGAGAGGCGCGGAGCGGGCAGAGGAGAGAGGAGAGGAGGAGATGGGGTGGCCGGCTGCCTGCTACCGGCGGCGGCTGGCTACGGCCACGGGCGCGGGAGGCGGCTCGGGACTCCACGGGCATGGCGGCTGTGGACAGAGAGAGAGGAGAGAGGCTACATGGCGCGATCCGGGCCGTCGGATCTCCGGATCTGACGGTCCAGATCTCATTGGGCAAAAATCTGAAAATTGGGCTATTGTGAAGGGGGTGGCTGCAATTTTGTGGCTAGGGAAACCCTAAAAATGGGTGGGAGTGTGGTGGTCTTTATATAGCCCCGCTGGCTGGCAGTTTGCAAAAACATCCCCGGTTTTTCTCTCGCGCGCGCGGTGCTCACGTTACTGACTGCCGGGGATCCGCAGTACCTCCGATTCGGGTAAAACTTCGAACTGCGCGATCAGTGCGTCGAGCCGGAGGCGTTCACCTCGCGCTGGAACCGTTCCGAAAACACTTCCCGGCGCGCTATAAAAATATCCCGTTTAGTTATTAAACGGGGTTTTTCGTTCTGTTGGCTACGGCTGGTCTCGTGCGGTTTTCACGACGGTGATCGGGTGAAACCCGGTGTCGCAAAGGTCAAGTGTCAGGGTAGCAAAGGTCGGTCTCCGTCCGGTACAAGATAAGATGGGGGGAAATAATCGCCGATCAATAAATCGGGGATGCAAACACCGCAAACGAATCAGGCAATCAATCAATTCACACCGAAAACAAAATTTTTAATTTTTGCAAAAACTGGGTTGTTACAATACAACACCACCAAGAATGGATCTCGTCCCGAGATCCAGGACGATCCGGGGGAGAGAAAAGAGTCGACGATCTTCAACACCACCAACAAGGGACTCTGCTCCATGTCGACGTCGAACTTCTGTCGAGATAAATTTCCGCAGAGAGACGACATAGTCGAAGAACGAAACCATCAGGTGTCAAAAGGAAGAATGGCAGCGAAAACCTAGTCAAAGGGATAGTGCTTTTCTACGCAAGTCGTGAAAACACCGGCAAAAGGATGGATGGAAATGGATGACCCAGATGATATCCGAAACCGGAGAAGCTAAAGGTACTACAGGAATTCCCACCTGAGCTCGGAATCGAGACAATACGCTGCAAGCAAGGCATTGTAACGGTTCCGAAACTCCACTCACTCGAGACCCTAGAGTTTTGAAGGGGATAAGGCGAGAGTAAAACAGTTACGACACTTGTCCTGACCAGAGCATGGATAAGGAGTAAAAAGATCCTACTCTCCGATAACTAGCTTAGTAACTACAAAATAGTTTTTGTCTAGACTCGACTTCGGCCAGAGACGGGATCCTACGGTCGGTAAGGCTCTGATACCAAGTTGTAAGGCCCGATATGCGGTACTGTTCCAGATCTAAGTGTTTCCACCCAGATCCGGGGACGAAGCACATATCGGTCCCACCGCGACATATGACAAAGCCATATGCCCCGGATTTCCATCATGATATCACAACATTACATATACAGGAAAAAACATCTCATACAATTGGCATCCAACTGCCTCAAATACAATACAACAGCGGAAGGTACATGTCTGAGTACAGACTACAAGAAAATGCCTACTGGCAAAGAGAAAAGCATCGATCCCATAACCACACGGGTCCAGGCCCTCCGCCGGGATCCGCCTAACTAGTCGTCGTCGAGTCTCCACGTGAAACGTCGATCACCATACCTGTTGTCGATCAAGACCCTGAAAAGAGTTTGGGGGTAGTATCATGAGTACAGAGGTACTCAGCATCCAACTGTAGTGGTCATCTGACCCAGCAAGGACTTCATCACTCGTCATTCTAGGAAAACTAGTAGTTTACGGTAAGGAAGGGGTAAGTGGTGAGGTTTCTGCCGCACTAGCATGTATGAAGTGGCTAACGATCTAGAGAATAAGATAAGAAGCCAAGCATTCGATGAGGAATCGCCTCCAACAAGTCTTGCTATCCACCTACTACGCAAACATAACACCTATCCTATCCTTGTCCTCCTCTTTGCATCCCAACGAAGAAGAAGCAGTCAAGGCACACACACGTGGATCAAGTTATATTAAGATTATCTCAGTGGTTGTTGTCTATGAACAAGGAGTAGGTCTCAAGTCGTCCATAACCGTGGACACGGCTTCTCGAAAAGATTAAACCCTGCAGGGGTGTACAAACTTCCCATTACGAGGCTCCGCACGCACGCCCATCTCTCTCAGTTGCTACCCATCACAGGCAACCATTTTATGATTTAGTTCCAAGAGATCCGAAACGACAAGTCCCTCTAACTAACAACGAACAAATCCGGGTGGCCCCCGGTGAGTCGACATCCAGCTCAGGAGCCGGCCGCGCTCTAGATCTGGTCTCTACCGTCTGACTCCAGGTTTGGATTACCGGTTAGTTCTCTTATGAGACCGGGTCCTCAGCCTGTCAGATTGGACCAACAGAGAAGCTATGACCTCGCTGGCCTGGGGTGTTTTGAAAAGACATCTGCAAGGAGCTACCCGACAGACGTATATGCATGAGTTTCAAATGGTAAATCAGCTTGGGCCACCACTAGAAATGTTTGAAGCTAGATAGGTAAGAAAAGGGGACCCCATAAAATCCCACACGCGGTTAGGCACGCTCAGTCTTAAAACCAATACCCGGAACTCGGATCCTAGGTGACTCGAATGGAACAAAGCATCGGGGCGGGATAGCCTAGACCTTCCATCCTTCGTCGAATATAGTCAACATTATACTAATCATATCAACAACAATAATATAATAATCAGGTGATATCCCAACCCAAAGAGTAATAGGGTAACATCGTAGCATCCTAAGCAAGCATACTAAGCAGGGGCTGAGCAACGAGAAATAGTAACATAGCAGTACATGGTTTGCTGGGAGGGGACATGGATGTATCGGTTTGAAAGAGGCTGTAAACATGTGGTAGGATCAAACATCGAGCCTAACCTAGACTAGCATGAAAACCGCTGGTTGAAATAGAATGGATCATAAGTAATGTATAGTCCTTGCCTGTTGATAAGTCGGGTTCCGAAGGTGTAGTCGATCGCACACTCGCACCGTCTCCGAGAGGTACCCGCGGAAGCACACAAGAAGGAAACACTGGAAAGCAATCAACGGTGCACCACTATTACTACGGAGCAATACAAGATCAAAGAGGCAACACAAGGCACGGCAACGCGATACGGATCTATCGTCGAGAACGGTTACTAACAGTTTAAGTGGGGTATTGGTCACACACGACGAATACCGCATGTTTACGGTGGTTCAAGTTGCTTAACTACAGGTGATCAAACAACGGTTATTAACATGGCAACTCAAGCAAGCATGGCAAAGCACACAAACATGACAAGAGGTGAAGCACAAAGTAAACTATCTATGCTAGTCAATTTAAGTGAGGCACAACCTAAACATGGCATAACACTAAGTGTCGCACGATGATTAAACGATTTGGTACTGTTCTGTCCTAAACCATATTTTAGGTTGGTTAACAACAGAAAAAAAACAGCACAAACACAAAGTACACGAAAAACTAATCAAGTTACATATAAAGAACACCCCAAACGGAGTTACGGTTAAAAAGATATAAGCAAGACAAGTTATGCACACATGCTGTATAAACAGGGGTAAATCTATATGCAAAAGTGCAGAAACATGACATAGCAATACATGGGATGAAAGTAGACATGATTCTTAACAAAATGCAATTGGAATCACTCAATTCCGATAAACGGTCGTGACACACTCCTCGACCGAAGTTGCAACAAAATAACAGTTTCAGCAATAGCAGCACAATAACATCAGGATAGCTACTTTGGAGCAAGATATAAACATGATGCAGCAAGAAAATATGGTATGTGAATGCATGAAACTGAAGTAGAAACATTGCTTAACGCAACGCAAAAGGAATCAATGCAATAGGCCTCATGGATTTGTTACAATCATCATGCAAAGTTGCAACAAAATAATAACAGCAGCACTTAACAGGAAAAAGTAGCAGTTTAACGGCCTGATGCCCCGTTCAGCACACAATTACACAATCAAGATGAGCTCAAATGCAAATGCTCACAAAAGATGAATTAAAGTACACGCAATTCTAGACAATTCGTCTTTTGGGCGCGAAGTCATCCGGGCTACGGATCGCTTGCTATCGTCAACGCGGAATCGAATCAGCAGCACAAATATCAGGGACTTAGCAAAATTTACAGGGTCTAATCAGAAAAAAAAGGGGGCATGGGCTGCTCACCCAGTGGGCTCGCCCCACTGGCCGTGGCCTGGCTGCTGGGCTGTGTAGGGGGGCCGGCTTGGGCCGGGGAGCTCATGGGCCGCAAGGGGGAGGCCGGCCCAGTGGTTGCAGCGGTTGGAGGAGCCGGCTCGATCCCGAGCAGATCGAGCGGGCGGCGCGGTTGCCACCGGCCGGCGACGAGGGCGCCGTGGAGGGGCGGTTCGTGCGCGGTGGAGGGCAGAGGAGCCGGGCGCCGGCCGGATCCAACGAGGAGACCGCGTCCCGGACGGCGCGAGGAGGTCGTGGGCCGGGCGAGTTCCTGGCCGAGCTCGTGGCCGGCGGCCATGGCGGCTGCTCGTCAGGGTTCCTGCACGGGACAGAGGTGGACAGGGAGGTGAGACAGAGGAGAGGCGCGGCGCGGGCAGAGGAGAGAGGAGAGGAGGAGATGGGGTGGCCGGCTGCCTGCTGCCGGCGGCGGCTGGCTACGCCCACGGGCGCGGGAGGCGGCTCGGGACTCCACTGGCATGGCGGCTTCGGACAGAGGGAGAGGAGAGAGGCTACGTGGCGCAATCCGGGCCGTCGGATCTCCGGATCTGACGGTCCAGATCTCATTGGGAAAAAATGCGAAAATTGGGCTATTGTGAAGGGGGTGGCTGCAATTTTGTGGCTAGGGAAACCCTAAAAATGGGTGGGAGTGTGGTGGTCTTTATATAGCCCCGCTGGCTGGCAGTTCGCAAAAACATCCCCGGTTTTTCTCTCGCGCGCGCGGTGCTCACGTTACTGACTGCCGGGGATCCGCAGTACCTCCGATTCAGGTAAAACTTCGAACTGCGCGATCAGTGCGTCGAGCCGGAGGCGTTCACCTCGCGCTGGAACCATTACGAAAACACTTCCCGGCGCGCTATAAAAATATCCCGTTTAGTTATTAAACGGGGTTTTTCGTTCTGTTGGCTACGGCTGGTCTCGTGCGGTTTTCACGACGGTGATCGGGTGAAACCCGGTGTCGCAAAGGTCGAGTGTCAGGGTGGAAAAGGTCGGTCTCCGTTCGGTACGAGATAAGAGGGGGGGAAATAATCACCTATCAATAAATCGGGGATGCAAACACCGCAAACGAATCAGGCAATCAATCAATTCACACCGAAAACAAAATTTTTAATTTTTGCAAAAACTGGGCTGTTACACATTACACTTATTAAAGTTATGCGTTAGAGACTACGGCTTTTACACTGAAAAGAGCACCATCAAATCTGTTGAAATGACACCATATTAGATGTGGAATGGAAGTGTTAAAACCATATTGTCTTTTCTTAAAATTTGGGTATATGAGACATGTGTTTGACATGCTCAAAACACCAAATCAGATAAGTGCTACTTTGTTAAGGTTATTCCAAAAGGTTTGGTATTCCTCTATCACTACACAAAAGCAAAACTGTTGGCTGTTAAGAACAATGTGTTTTGAAGAAAATAGTTTCTTGAAAAATAGTGAGTGGGAGGAAAGTGCAACTTGTTAAAGATTGTTGAATCTTCAAATAAGTGTGCAGCTGAACCACACAGGTTAGACAAAACTCGTACAAACATTCATGATATGTAAGATGAGATATTATTGTTCGACAATGATAAACCTGTGATATACAAAGAAGCGTTGATGGGCCCTGACTCCGGGATTTGGTTAAATGCCAAATAATCCGAGATAGTATCCATGGAAGTAAGTCAAGTTTTGAACTTGGTAGACCCTCTGAAAGACTAAAAGTCTGAAGAATATATATATGGATCTATAATTGATTCGGATGAAATTGTTTTATCCATAAAGCTCTGTAAGACGAAAGTTTTGCCCCCGTGTGTTTTGGATATTGTTGGACAAGACAGTAGAGGAACTAACAATGTTTTCTAGTATAAATAGTTACATAGGTTCCTGAAGGACAAGCCATGTGATAAAGCTTCAGGGAAGGTCTTCATGTTAGCGAAGCATTACCCTCGGAGCGAAGCTTAATCACGAAAGTTGACCCCCAAAAATGAAGGTGTCCTGAAGCTCTACTCGTTGAAGGAAATGAAGAAGACGGCGCAAGACTTAGATGTTTTTGTGTAGTTCTTTTTCTGTTCCTTGAGTCATAGGACAAACCATACTATCAAGAGGGGTATTTAGTTTGTGGACATCGAATTCATTGAGATATGCTCAGATCAAATCCAGACCAAGTGAGAAGCCTGAGTGAAGAAATCTCATGTGCCCTAAGTTAAGCTTCGGTAGCAAAGACTTCGTTCTTTGGCTTCTGAAGCAGAACTAAGTCCGTGAGTCAGCTTAACTTGTTCGTCAAGTAAAGTTGCGCATTGATGACAAATCCGACCATTGTGGACACGTGTCAAGCTGTCACCTCGGGTCAGTTTGGTCATTCCGCACCTCGGGATCGCCAACTATAAATACGCCGCCCCCTCCTCCATTTGCGGGCGGCTGCTCTGAGATCATTCCAAGAGAGACTGAAGAGAGCACCCCAAAACCCCACCGAAGCAAAACCCAAAATCCAGATACTCTAACCTAAGTCCCATTGATCTGAGTAGATTCGAGATGACATAGGTGAAAGCTTGCTAGCCTTTTTATCTTGGAGAACTGCAATTCTCCTAGACGGTTAGAGAGTTGTTCTTCAGAGAGCGAAGAGTAATTGTCGCCTCGAATTCCAGTTTGTCAAAGGTTTCGGTGATTTCCTCAATAATCAACCATGATTGAAGAACTGATCAAGCTCAAGGAGTTTGATGCAGTGGAGCAACGGACGGAGAGAGATTTGCTCTAGGTGTTCAATCACCAGTCCCTCCAACCAGACGTAGCGCTTTGCAGAGCATGAACTGGTCGAACAAACATCGCCGAGTCCCAGTTCGTTTTACTTAAAGCCTTTACCTTCAGTATTGCATATGCTTCACTGTTATGCTTCAATGTGTTTTGATTCTCTGCATTTAGTTTCACTTCCAGTTATTCCTCGCTATTCCGCACTGCTTATGCTTCACTTCAATAGTTTCAGTAGAAAAGTTTTAAGTGATCATTCACCCCCTGCCCCTCTGATCACATACTTGGACTTTCAATTGGTATCAGAGCTAGTCACTCCCTACACTCTGTGTGTTTTGGATTAACCTCCTGGAGTGTCTTCAAGTATGTCTTCTAGTATGTCTTTCGCAGCTATTCGCTCTAGCGAACCTATTCCTATTTTCAATGGGAAGGACTACCCGTACTGGAAGGACAAGATGAAAAGAAATATCATGGCTATCAACTCAACTGCCTGGCAAGTTGTCCTGTATGGAGTCACTGTTGCCGATGAGAAGGCCATCACCCCTGAAGAAGCAACACTGATTAATCTTGATTCTGTAGTCTGGGTTTTCATCACCAATCACTTGACACCTGAAAAGTATCATGAAGTGAAGAATATACCAACTTCCAAACGTGTCTGGGACTATCTTGAAAAGATTGGTGAAGGTGTTTCTACCCAGAAAGATGCCAGAATTGACACACTCCGAAGCAAATTCTATCGCTTCAAGAGAAACGAGGGTGAAAAAGTCAGCTCCATTTATAGCAGACTCACAACTCTTGCTAATGAGTTGATTTCCCTCGGTGCTGATGACATTACTCCTCACTCAGTTGTAAGAACTTTGCTTCGCTCATTAGATGACTCGTTTGATCACATTGTGCTGATGATCAAGGAAAGGACTGATTTCAGACGTCTTGTTGCTGCTGATGTTCTTGAGAGACTCACTACCTTTGAAATGGAAGAAGATGAGAAACGTGACATAAATGGCTCACGAAGAAAAAATCATGCTTTGAAAGCAAAAGCTTCACGTCATTCTTCACCCGAAGTCATTTCTGCTTCAGGTGTCGAATCAGATGATCCTGCAAGTATTGGGAAGGATTTGGAATTGATCATGAGACGCTTCAATCGCTTCCAAAGAAAAGGTTTTTCTTCACCGAGAAAGAGTTATTCTTCAAGAAGCTCCAGTCACTCATCTCACCGTTCATCCTCAAGAAGCTCTCCATCAAAATACAACTGTTGCTACAAATGCAAGAAACCAGGTCACTACATTGCTGATTGCCCTCCGTGGGAAGCTGAGAACAAAGCAAAGCATTCGCTCAGAGACTCCTCAACCAAGTCCCACAGATCTTCCAGAAGCTATGAATCCAAGAGACATGATTCCAGTTCGAGAAGAGATAAGAAGAAAGATTCTGATTATGACAAGAAGAAGAAGTATCACAAGAAGCGTGAGGGTTCTTCATCAAAGACTCACTCGTCTCGTTGAAGCAGCTCTCACCGAGCCAAGGCCTATCTGGGAAAGGAGATTGTAACAGCCCACATGTAATAAGCTACCAAACACCATGTAATTTTACTTCCTATGTTGGACTTGTAACTTGTCATGGTGGATGTTATTGAGTTTTCATGTGATGATCTTGAGTTGCATTGGGATTGGAGTCAAAATGCTTGTGATGAGGGGTGAACCATGTGGTGCATTTGAATTATTGTCTGAATTGTTCTGCTCACATGGCATCTCTTCTCAACCTCATGTTTGGCATAGCCATTTCAAATGTCTTGGCCATGATTGTCAACTTTTCAAAATCCTTTTACAACATTCAAAAACAGTAGCCCTAGTTCAAAGTGAATTTGAATTCAAAAAGGGGTCACATTTTTGTTGTTGCCAAAAATTGGTCAAACCACTTTTGAAAAATCCATGAAAATGCAAGGATTAGGAATCTCAAGCTCATAGAATTTTTCACCTTGCTTTTCTTCTCCAGAAATCCCCCAAAGACACTTTTCTATTTAATTATAAATGGAAATGGTGTTGTTTGAATTTTGGGTGAATTTCTCTGCATCCAAAAATTGTGCAACCAATTTTGGATGATCTGGCATGAGGAAAGGAGTTTAAAAAAATATATTCTTTATATATTCTATCTCCTTTTCTTTTCCTTCTTCCTTTTCTTTTTCTCTGCTGGGATTTCTTTTTTTTGCAAAAGGCCTAGCCTCTTGTTTTCTCTCCTCCTAGCAAGGCCTGGCCCAAATGGGCCTCTGCCATCCCGCAGCCCAGCTTCTTTCCAGCGAAGCGGTACGGAGGGGGCTTCGTCCGCCGTCGATTGGAGATCGGGCATCCCGGACAGGTCGCCTTTCCACGTCGTCTCCCTCCTCCTCTCACAGCCGACGCCGGCATCGACGTCGACGCCCGTCGACGTGGCTAGAGGGAGACGCCCCCCTTTGAACCGCGCTCCCGAGCCCAGGAACCCCCCTAGGGTTCCATTCCCCCCAATCTTTTCCCTCGCCGCCGCCGCTCGAGAGAGATCTCTCCTCCCCTTTTCCGCCGGGCACCATGATTCCGGTGAGGAATTCGCCGCCGCCTCGCCACGATTCCTCGAGCCCGCGCTTGTTCTGGCCGTCTGTGGACTCACCTCCCCTCTTGCTTCACGTAGGCAGCAAGGAGGAGCTCCTGAGCGTTCCCGCGACGACGGCCCCCGCCTCCAACCCGTCTGCTTCCTCGTCGCCGTCGACCCCTTCCGTCGTCCCCGTTGCGAGTCGTCATCGGCCATCCCTAGGTGAGCGATGACCCCGCGATGACGCCCCTCCTTTTCCCCGTAGCAGTAGCAGTAGACCGCGCGTGTGTCCCCGCGATGCCGTCCGCCGTGCCACGGCTTGCCATGTCGCCGGTGACCCCGTGACCCCGGTGAGGTCTGGACGAGTGCGAGCGTAGTGTGGCCGCGTCCAGAGCACGCCAGTGACCTCAAAGGAGATAGCTTGGCGCCCCTTTTCGTTTTGCGCGTTTCTGAAGTTCGCCTGTAGACCGTGCCCGCCGTGGTTTTCCGGTGAAGCACACGTCGTCGTTGTCTCGTCTCCGGTGCGTCGCAGTACAGGAATGGGTACCTGGGTGTACCCTCTACATGCTGCAAGTCGCCATCCAGTCGCCGGTGTAGCGTAGCCGAGTTGAGGCTCGTCGCCGTTTTGATCCGCGCTCTGTCAGGTCGGTGTCTCTCGAAGTTCAGTTCAGTCACCGTGTCCAGCACAGGTTAAGCAGGCTGGTACCCTTGTAGATTCAGAAACCGACTCGCAGTGCAGTGGCGAGGGAGAGCTGCTGGCGCCTAGGAGACCCGGGTTCGATCCCTGGCTCCCCCCCTTTTTATTTTTTTGCCGCGTCTCATTGTCCAAGGGCTGACGACCGGGCCCCTCACGTCAGTGAGGGAGCTGCCCGAGTGGCCAGCGGGCTGAGCCCACGGTGGGCTGAGGAATGGGCCGGTTGGCCGAATCCAGCCCAGCGCTGGAGCCCCTTCGTTCTTTTCCTTTTATTTCTTTTTGTTTTCTTTTCTTTTCTGTTTTGTTTATCTTTTCTTCAATTTGAATTTGAATTCAAATTCAAATTGGATTTTCAACCTCCTGTTCATTTTGAGGCATGCCATATATCATTTTGGGGTAGCTTCAGCTACTGGTCAGCATGGTGGGGTGCATTTTTGCACTTGGCCCCTCTAAAAATTGGAGCTTGGTCATTTTTGCAATTTGCCCCCTGTAATTCTTTGATTTTGTCAAGTCTGTTCAAAATCCAAACTGCCCATGCCATATATGGATTTTGGGTAGTTTTTCCCAAGGAATTGCATGGTGATGATGATTTATTAATTGGAGCCTATCTCAAAATGCATGTAGTGCAAATTTGCACTCAGCCCCTGAACTTCAGTTGAATTTGCAACTGTCCTTGCAAATTCAAATGGGGACATATCATATATGCTTTTTGGGTGTTTTTCTGCAAGGATTTCAATAGTGATGTCCTCATGATGTTTTGTGCAACTCATGAAATCAAGGTGTAGTCACCTGATCCAGGAGCATTAAGATCTTTCTGCCTGCAGCATTTTCAACTTCAGTGCATTTGAAAATGTTGTTCATCCAGTCTTTGCAAATCTTGTTCCATGTCATTTTCAAATCTTCTTTCTTCAAGTCAGCCCCAACATATTGTCATATGTAATGTGGATTATTTCCAACAGTTGTTACACCTTCCATGTGTCAAGTTCACCGACACTACTCTGTCTCCGGAATCATTGCTTATTTTCACGTTGTTCAATTTCTTGCAATTGTTTTGATGATCATGCCATGTTATCATGCTACTTTCACCTAAATTAAGGCTTAAACCAAAGCCATTACAATGTAAATAAATGCATATGGAATTGATGACTTGTCGTCATCACCTTCATTTAAACTTGACTAGACAGGGTCATACCATATCAATAAAACTTGAACATGCCATCCTTGCTTGTGTTTGCATCCATTGCTTACCTGTGTGTTTTCCTTGCCGGTATCCTTACGTTAGCACCCGAGACTGACGATGAGAATTACGTGGCGCTGTCCGACACCGAGCCCGAGGGTACGGTGGGTGCTGCTTCGACTACCTTACCAGGCAAGGGGGAGAAACTGTGTCATTACTTTATAACTGCCTGCTCATGCCTAGCTGTAGACCTAGAACGTTGTTGCTTGATCCTATCCACCTTATATGCCATGTTTAAACCCATACGGCCATGATCCCCACATCCCAGCAAACCATTGTTCTGCTAAGTTACCGCTGCTGAGCCATTGCTTAGTATGGATAGAAAACTTGCTGCTTACCCTATATATTTATGGTTGGGATATCATGCTATAAAAGAAGTTGGTTGATATTTATTATTGTTAAATGATGTTAATTATACTAGACGAAAGGTGGAAGGCTGGACTATCCGGTCTGGTGTTTTGTTCCATTTGAGTCACCTAGGACCCAAGTTCCGGGTATTGGTTCTTTGATCGAGCGTGCCTAATCGTGTGTGGGGTCTTATGGGGCCCCCTTGTCTTACCTACCTAGCTTCATACATTCTAGAGGTGGCCCAAGCTGATTTACATTTGCAACGTGTGTGTGCTAGTTGGATCCCCAGTTATTTCCAAACCAAACCAAGGCCAGGAGGACATAGTTTCTCGGCTGGCCCAAAACTGACCGGCGAGAGCCCGGTCCCCATATGAGGCTTCACCGGTAACCCAAACCCTGTTGATACGGAAGAGGCCGATCTGAGAGCGTGGCCAGCTCTTAGGTTGGATGTCGACTCCCCGGGGGCCACCCGGATATGTGTGTTGTTAGTTAGAGGGACTCTGACGTTCCGGAGTTTCAGGCGCTTACCTAGCCAAGTGGAAACCGGGCGTACATGCGACGTCTATAATGGACAGTTGGTACACCCCTGCAGGGTAAATATTTTCGAAAAGCCGTGTCCGCGGTTATGGATAACTTTGAGCCTACGTCCTGTTCATAGAATAACATCAACTATAATCATGCTATAAAAACTTGAAAAACCGTGTGCGTGCCTTGGTTGTCTTTCTCCGTCCAGGGGGACTGAGGGAGAAACGAGGTTGTGTTATGCTTGCGTAAGTAGGTGGATAGCCGACTTGTGACACGTTGTCAACGTAACTTCTTGGATCTCATCCCTATTCTGTTAGAACGAATAGCCGCCATATATGCTAGCACGGCTGCAACCTGTCCATGTCTTTACCTTTCCTGTAGCGTTAGGTATTACGTAATGACATGTTCTCACCCCCATTTACATTTCTGTCTTTACCGCTTTTCCTGATCGGCCAATGCAGTGGACTACTACCTCGACCCGAGCACCGGATGCTACTTCGTGGAGGTGCCCCCGGAGGACGACGACGAGTACGAGTACCTCGACCAGTAGGATCTTATAGTTGGGTTCAGACGTTCCTGTGGGTGGATCTTTATGTGTAGCCCTCTCTAGGGCCATTTGGATCTTGATCGTACTCGGTCCCTTTTATGCTTCCACTTGATGTATTGATGAGTTGTACTCGGATGATGTTGTTTTTAGACAGTGGCGTTGTATGCCCTATTCTATTTATCTATCTATATGTATTTCTTTCTTGTAGAGTTGTGCTTTATATACCTGTTGTCGAGAATCCGGCAGCGACACGAGTGCGAGTGTCGTGCGCGAGTGGCGTTTGATGCGCTTCTAACTCCGACCGGACGCGAAAGCGACTAGCCCGAGTTAGTACCACATCAGGGGCCTTACAGAGATGAACTCCGAAGAAGAAGCCTCTGGGTCCGAATCTCATTCAGGTTCAAGGTCTGGGTCTGGATCCGAATCAGATGGTGTTGCTGGTTTGGCATTCGCTTCAGCAGATGCTTCGGCAAAAGCTTCGAGTTCATTCTTCACCAACAACAGTAGTGAAGATGAATCTCCTGCATATTGCTTCATGGCCAAGGCGAAGGTAACTTCATCAAAATCAAACTATGATACTTCTGATTGTTCCTCATATGACAGTGATTCTAAGATAAGCTATGCTAAACTTGCTAAAATTGCTTCAATCCAACAAGATGAACTTGATTCTCTAAGCAAAACCATTAAGAAATCAGAGACTATGTTGATCGATGAAATAGAGAAAGGTCAAACTTTAACCAATGAGCATGAAGCTCTGAAAGAAAAGTTTGAAGACTTATCCTCTCGGCATGATCTTCTTTCAGTTGATTATGAGAAGCTCACCTATGAATTTCTTCAAAGGAAAATGGCTCTCGAAAAACTGAAAGAGGCTCATGAAGAGTTGGAAAATGTCAATCTCTCTCTCATGGCTCAACAAGGTTCTGAAGCAAATCATGAAACTGAATCACCTTGTTTGGATTGTTTGGAACGAAGCAAAATTGATTCCAAAGGCAAAGCTCCTATTATTATTGATGATACTAATGCCTCTGATGAGGAAAATCCTGCTGTTACCGAGGAACTCCTCAGGTTGAAAAACTTATTTGAATCAGGGATGTTCAAAAGTGTGCAAGGTCACCAGTATCTCTGTGATATCCTGAGGAAGGCTCTCCTTCACAGGAATCCCAGGAATGAAGTTGTTGGTTTCGAGAGAAAGATAAACCCTGATGGCACTTATTGGGAACCTGAGCAGTATCCTAAAACTGTTTGGGTCCTTGCGAAGGGGAACCCCATTGATATAGCTAACCTTTCAGGTTTTGATTGCAAGATGAACAAAGCTATTGTAGACGAATCACTTGATTCTGACTACAAGCTCATCAAGGACGAACAGGGAAATGTTATAGCTGAGTATGTTGGTACTCCTCCTAAGAATGGCTTCTATAAGAGGCAGATATGGGTGCAGAAAGCACTTGTGGAAAAATTGCCTGCTAACCATACTATGCAGGGAAAGTCTTCGGTACCACCGAATCATTTCTATTCTCTTGAAACAAGAAATGATCCTCTGGTGCCCGAATCAAATGTTCCGCAGAAGCAATACTATCGTACTGGTCGTCATACTTATCGTCCTCATAATAATCATTCTAAGATTGCATATGCTCATTCTTATGCTAACCATTCGCAGAGGACTTACATTTATGGTGTGCTTGATGGTACACCGAAGCAATACACTCCTGTTCGATTGAATATTGCTTCAACCAGTGCTTCAACATCTTCTCAGTCACCTTCTCGTTTGTGGGTGGTAAAGAAGAACTAATTCTTCTGCAGGGCTATGTCTCCGGTGGATCCAAATGGGTCATGGATAGTGGTTGCACAAATCATATGACCGGAGACAAGGAGTTATTCACCGAAGAAATATTATCTCACTCTTCTCAGAAGTACATTACCTTCGGTGATAACAACAAGGGTAAAGTTTTAGGTTTGGGTAAGGTTGCCATATCGAAAGATAAGCACATTGACAAGGTTATGCTAGTCCAATCCCTTGGATATAATCTTATGTCTATTTCGAAGTTATGCGATATGGGTATGCTTGTTCTATTTTCTGCTTCGCGTTGTGTTATGTTTTCACAGGATGACTATGCGTTTGTCTTCGAGGGTTACCGAAAAGGAGACTTATACATTGTTGATTTTTCTTCCGGCCCTGATGTATCCACATGCTTGATGGAAAAATCTTCATCTCGTTGGTTATGGCATCGAAGACTTGGTCATGCAGGGATGAGAAATGTTCATAACATAGTGAAGAAGAATCATGTTATTGTCCTTAGCGAAGTTAAATTCGACAAGGATCATCTCTGCAGTGCGTGTGAAGCTGGTAAAATTATGAAGAAACATCATTCAGCGAAGACTATCATGACTACCACTCGTCCTCTTGAATTGCTTCATATGGATCTTTTTGGTCCTCAAAATTATGCAAGCCTGGGAGGAAATAAATATGGTCTAGTTATTGTTGATGACTTCTCTCGTTATGCTTTGGTTTTCTTTTTGGATGACAAGAGCAAAGTTATTGAAATCTTCAAGTCATTCGCCAAGAGAGCTCAAACAGAATATGAATTGTCACTGAAGCATATCCGAAGTGATAATGGAACTGAATTCAAAAATACTCATATTGAAGATTTTCTTGATGATCATGGTTTTACTCATGAGTTCTCTGCTGCTTATTCACCTCAACAGAATGGTGTTGTTGAAAGGAAGAATAGAACTCTCATTGAGATGGCCAGAACTATGCTTGCTGAATACAAGACTCCTATTAGGTTCTGGGCCGAAGCAATTAACACAGCTTGTCATATCATCAACAAGGTTTACCTTCACAAATTTCTGAAGAAGACTTCACATGAGCTTATCATTGGTAACAAACCAAATGTTTCGTACCTTAGAGTGTTTGGTGCTCCATGCTTTATTAGAGATATGAATCATAGCTCCAAATTTGCCCCTAAGGCACATGAAGGTTTTCTTTTAGGTTATGGCTCAAACTCTCACACCTACAGAGTCTATAACTCTCACTTTGGGAAAGTTATGGAAACTGTGAATGTGAGGTTTGATGAAACTAATGGCTCTCAAAAGAGCATTTTCCTCATGATCTAGATGAACCTCCTCTAGATGAAGTGATCAGGTCCATGGCTATTGGAGAGATTCGCCCTGTTGAAGCCAATGCTAGTCAAGCAAATAGGGATGATGATGGTCCAATGTTCCCACAAATAGCCCGGGGCGCTGGAGATCAACATCCTGAAGCTAATGATGAACAGGACGAAGAAGTACAAAGGAACGAAGGAAATGCTAATCTCGAAGGAAATGCTGAAGCTGAAGGTGAAGCAGATCCTGAAGCTGAAGCTGATCCTGAAGCAGAAGCTGAGCCTGAAGCTAATGATTCAACCCTATCACGAGTTCGAAGAAGAGTTGATGCTGACTCAATTCTTGAAGAAATTCATCAACCAGGTCGTCCTACAACTCGTTCTCGTACTCGTTTGGCTAACTTCTGTGGAAATTTTTCGTTTCTCTCCATGTTAGAACCGTCGAAGTTTGATGAAGCCATGAAGGATCCAGATTGGTTAACTGCCATGCTCGAAGAACTCAACCAGTTCGCACGAAACAAAGTCTGGTCCTTAGTTGATAGACCTGATCCCATGAAGCACAACATCATTGGTACAAAGTGGATTTTTCGCAACAAGCAAGATGAAGATGGTATAGTGGTAAGAAACAAAGCATGTCTGGTAGCACAAGGTTGCACCCAAATTGAAGGTATCGATTTTGGCGAAACTTCTGCTCCAGTTGCTTGTCTCGAATCCATTCGTGTTATGCTTGCTTTTGCAAATTTCAATGGTATTCTGCTTTATCAAATGGATGTGAAAAGTGCTTTTCTTAACGGAGAAATCGAGGAAGAAGTGTATGTTATGCAGCCTCCAGGTTTTGAAGACCCGAAGAAACCCGCATGGTGTACAGGTTACACAAGGCCCTCTATGGGTTGAAGCAAGCACCTCGTGCTTGGTACGAGACATTGAAGGACTTCCTTCTGAAGAAAGGCTTCAAACCAGGAACCACTGACCCAACGCTTTTCACTCGATCTTATAATGGTGATTTGTTTGTATGTCAAATCTATGTAGATGATATCATTTTTGGATGCACTAACACTAATATCAGCGAAGAATTTGCAAAGATGATGTCGAAGAAATATGAGATGTCTATGATTGGTGAATTGAAGTTCTTCCTTGGACTTCAAATCCGTCAACAGAAGAATGGCACCTTTATTTCTCAAGAAAAATATCTCAAGGATTTCCTGAAGAAGTTTGGTCTCACTGAATGCAAAACCATTAAGACGCCTATGCCTACCAATGGCTTCTTAGATGCAGATGAGAAGGGCAAAGCCTTCGACCAGAAGAAATATCGGTCTATGATTGGATCCCTTTTATATCTTTGTGCATCTAGACCTGACATTATGCTTTCAGTATGTATTTGTGTTTGTTTTCAGAAAATCCAAAGGAATCACATCACACTGCTGTAAAGCGAATTCTTCGTTATCTTGCTCACACACCTACCTTGGGGCTATGGTATCCCAAGGGAGCTCAGTTTGATCTCATTGGGTACTCTGACTCTGACTGGGCTGGTGATCGTGTGGATAGGAAATCAACTTCAGGGACTTGTCATTTCCTTGGAAGATCACTTGTGTGTTGGGCTTCAAAGAAGCAAAACTGTGTTTCAATATCTACTGCTGAAGCCGAATACATTGCTGCTGGGTCATGCTGTACTCAGATTCTATGGCTGAAGCAAACGCTGAAGGATTATGGTATTCATGTGAAGAATATTCCGCTCCTATGTGATAATGAGAGTGCAATCAAAATTGCTCACAATCCTGTGCAACACTCTCGCACGAAGCATATTGACATTCTCCATCATTTTCTTTGTGATCATGTTCAGTGTGAAGATATTGTTATTAGTCATGTCAGAACTGAAGATCAACTGGCAGACATTTTCACGAAACCATTGGATGAGAAAAGATTCTGTACATTAAGGTGTGAGCTAAATATTTTGGACTCACGACACGTACTGTAAGATCGAAACCTTTGTACTTCTGTATATACTCAGTCACTTTGTTACTTATTTATTTAGTTTCGTTGTGTGTCTTTGCTTCGTTTAGTTTATTTTTTCGTTTGGATTTTTTCCTCTATGCTTATCACCTTTTGCTTCGTTTGGTTTTTCTTCGAGGTGATAAGTTTCGGACCCTACCCCTTCTGTTTCTTTTTCTTATCGAATCAAATGCTTCCAATTCTTATCGAAGTTTTACTCATGTCGAAGACTTATTCTTCGGTCGTTGAGATCCCGTCAAATCCGGGTCGTTGAGATTTTCTTGCGATTCGCCACGAAATCCTCGCCGTAGAATCCGGAGAGACAGACGCTGGCGGGCGTTCAATCTGATCTGACAGCTCCTGTCAGACCGGCCTATATAAGGCATCCCAGCCCAGCGAAGCCATCCCACCTCTTCATTCGCATCTCCCCGGAACCCTTTCTCCCGAGCGCCGCTAAGTTTTTCGTCTCCGTCGTCGCTCTCGCCGCTTCACTGCCGGAAGAGCGCCGCCGTGGACTTCACGCCGTCGACGAGCACATCCTCTCCGCACATCGCCGCCGTAGCTGCTCGACGTCACCAAGTTAGGGTACGATGAGCCACGATCCAATCTCCATCTCATCTGTCCTTCCTTTTCAGATTGGATCCGTGTTCTTAGTCTTTTTGGAAGAATTCTTTAGGTTTGTTTGATCCGTTGGATCGTTGCACCGTTGTGAAACCTGTTTCTGCTAGTCAAGGTTTCCTCCTCGTTTCAGGTTAGAAGCTAGGGTTAGTATCCATCTTTTCTGTGTTAGGGTTTGTGCTCATCTTGTGTGAGATTAAGTCTAGCTCAGAACAGACCGGAATCCCTACCCAAAATTCTTCACTGAATCTCCTGTCAAAATTGTTTTTGGATCGAAACTTTTGCTGGTGCTCATTCGATACTCGCCTTTTTCCCTCGCTACCTTTGTGTTGTTCATAGGATTTCTGAAGAGTTTGACTTCGGTAATGAGTCTCCAAATCTCGATCACATCAACGAAGCCGAACGTACTGCTCCGAAGAAGAAAGGAGGAAGAACAAAGGAAAGAAACAACGCCAGAGGCATCCCCGAATCAATTCGCATTGCTCTGGGTTATGACACACCTCCTGAAGAGACCAAGGATCAGCGCAAGAACCGCTTGCAAAACATTCGCAAGTACTGGGCTGCTCGATGGTACAAGTACAAGAGCATCCCTACCTGGAAGTGGAGTATGCAGTTTGCCTTCCGTCCGCCCTTTCGGTACTCTTCAACCATGTGCAGTCAGTACACTGAAGAGAACCGTCACCTGTACTACCCTGTTCCACCGAAGCTTCCTCACCCCAACACCCTGAAGACACCAGATGATTACCCAGAAGAGAAAGAACGATTGAGACTTGCAGCTGAAGCCAAGAGGCTGAAAGAAGAGAAGAAGGCAGCCAAGTTGGCTGAAGCTGAAGCCCAAGGTGCTGGGCAAAGCTCAAAGAAGAAGAAGAAGCTGAAGAAGAAGTCTGCTTCTCCACCCCATGCTACAACAGAGGATGAAGAACATGCCAGACTAGAGCAAGCTGCTCTGGAAGATTCCATCATGGATGAATCCAATGCAGCTGATGATGAAACTGAATTCGAAGCAGATGACGAATCGGATGATCCTGTTCCCCCCAAGAAGCAAAAAACTTCAGATTCCACTGAAGAAAAATCTAGGAGAGAAACCTGAGGCTAAGGTCAAGTCTTCTGCTCGTCCCACTATTGATCTCTCAAATTTGGTTGTCACGAAGCCCTTGGCCTTCAAGCCACCGGCTGATGCCGCCGACTCTGAGAGGCGATCAAAGCAGAAGCACGGCCCCGCCAAGAGACAACCTGCAAAGGCTTCAGCAACATAGAAGCCCAAGCAGTCTGCTGCAGAAAATACTTCAGAGAAGCACAAGCTCTCTGAAGAAGTATTGAGACAGAAAGACTTCGAAGAGGCACTAGAGCGCAACATCCTTGCCAGAAGCGCAACTGACAAGAAGAAGGCAGATGAGGATGCTGCCAGACAGAAAAAGGAATTGGACTCATCCAAGACGGCTGCAGAGAAGGCTGAGACGAAGCGCAAGCTCGCCGAAGCCGCAAAGAATGAAGAGCAAGAAGCCGCTGAAGCTAAACTGCTTGTTGAACATGAAGCTAAACGCAAGGCTTCATTAGAGAGCCTCAGAACGAAGAAAGCTGAGAAAGCTGCTAGGGCAAGTCAGAAGAAGCCCATAGTTGATATGACTCCCTCAGCTATTCCATCGAAGAAGAAAGGCATATCTTTGTCTGAAGCTCACGCTGAAGCTGATCATCAGAGTGTCCATCCAGTCCCTGACTCTCGTGAAGGCGAACTCTGGGATCAGTTGGGCATCACTGAAGCCCTTTGGGAGAAGTGTGCAGCTGAAGATCCTGATGCTGTTGATCTTGGAGAAGTGTACATTTCAAGATCTATCGAAGCTATGATCACTACTATGATCAGTCAGCTGAAGGATTTGCATTCAAGAGATAGGGATGAAATGAAAAAGATTCACAACTATCAGAAGCGAGCTGAATCAGAACCTGATGAAGAATTCAAACAGCACGCCCTGCAATTTCTTCAACGAGTGACAGAAGTCAATTCCACCACCAAGGACAATATCAAAATCTACAAAGGCAAAGTAAAGGCCGATGTAGATGACATGGTGAAGAGCCATAATGCTTCCATTATGGAAAGGGATTCGAGAAAACGTAAGGCTTCGCCCGAAGCTGAACGAGTTGTTGCACCGGCTCAATCTCCTAAGTCTGCTCCATCTAAGGCAACAGGACCGTCACCGAAGAATAAAACCACCAAGAGGCGCAAGATTACTATGGCCTCAGCCGCAGACATGGATACAAGTGAAGAACAGCCCCCGGAATCTCCTGAAGCCGTTCCCACTCCTGCTCCAAAGCCAAAGCCATCCAAGACTGCATCAAAGCCTTCATCTCCACCCACGAGGGCTCCCACACCTCCTCCTACCAGAACCACCCCCAAGAGTTTGGATATCCTCAACAACTTGGATAGTAGCAACAGTATGGTGTGTAGGAAGGCTTTTAATTTTATCTTCTTCCTCCTTTTCTCTAGCCCATCTCTCTTTAAGTTTAGCTATCATCTTTGCATTTGGATGGCCTTCATAGGAGTGACCTTCCTCTCCTCAAGGGGAGAAGTTCTAATTTTAAGCAATTCTACTTCATGAGCTAAATTATCTAGCTTCGACGAGAAGTTATCTAATTTGTCTAGCTTTTCCTCTACACTCTTGTTGAAGGCTTTTTGGGTGGTGATAAAGTCTTTAAGCATACTGTCTAATTCAGAAGTGGAGTTTTTGGTGCTAGGATAAGTGTTGTTGTTCCCATAGTTGTTGGAGGGGAACGGTCTAGGATTGCTACCAAAATTACTCCCATAAGCATTGTTATTGAAGTTGTTTCTAGAGATAAAGTTCACATCTACTTGATCTTGAGAAATCAAAGAATTTAAAGGAACATCACGAGGATCAATAGGAGATTGCTTGGTAAGTAGAGACATAATCAAGTCAACTTTTTCATTTAGGGAGGAGATCTCCTCGACAGAGTTTACCTTCTTACCTGTTGGAGCTCTTTCGGTGTGCCATTGGGAGTAGTTGGTCATCATCTCATCGAGAAGTTTTGTGGTAGCATCAAGTGTAGTTGACATAAAGGTTCCTCCCGCGGCCGAATCTAGCAAGTTCCGCGAGGTAAAGTTCAAGCCTGCATAAAAAGTTTGGATAAACATCCAAGTAGTCAAACCATGCGTAGGGCAATTCTTAACAAGAGATTTCATGCGTTCCCAAGCTTGGGCAACGTGTTCATTATCCAATTGTTTAAAATTCATAATAAAACTCCTCAATTGGATAATCTTACTAGGGAGGTAATACTTCCCAATAAAAGCATCCTTGCACTTATCCCATGAATCTATGCTATTCTTAGGCAAGGATTGAAACCAAATTTTAGCTTCATCCCTCAAGGAGAAAGGAAAAAGCTTAATCTTAACAATATCACCATCTACTTCTTTGTACTTTTGCATATCACAAAGATCAATAAAATTATTTAAGTGCAAAGCAGCATCATCTCTAGCACCGGAGAATTGATCTTCATAACAAGGTTCAACAAAGAAGGTTTAATCTCATAAGAAGGTGCTGAAGTAGCAGGTGTAGCAATAGGAGTGCAGATAAAGTCACTGTTGTTGTGACTAGTGAAGTCACACAACTTGGTGTTCTCAGAGGAACCCATAGTAGCAGCAAGCAAGATAACTATTTTTTTGATTTTTGATAAAGGATACTGAAGCAAAAACTCAAAGGTAAACAAACAAGACTAAAAAGCAAAGATAAAATATAGTGTGCAACTCCCCTATCGTAAAGAGTGGAGTCCCTGGAAACGGCGCCAGAAATTGCTTTTGATGGTACGAATTAACGCCCCCTCGTTGGTTACACAAAGTGGAAGGTTGAAATGTAGACAGCAACAAGTTTCCCTTAGCAAAGATGCTAAGGTTTAGTATCAAACCAGTAGGACTCCAACAGATACAAGATGGTGGTGAAGTGAACAATGGCGCCGTTCAAAACTCTAGGTTTCTTACTTCACCTGGACCTGCACACACAACAAATAACTTTGCTTCCCAATGAGTACAGAGGAGTTGTCAATTCCTCCGGCCTTGTTTTTTACAAAGGACAAAATGCACGGGATAATAATGATAGTGATAGCAACGGAAAAGTAAATACTGAAAGTAAATTGATAGTGTAAACATTGTTGGAAATATGGACCAGGGTCCTATAATGTTCACTAGTGATGTCTCTCTCCCAAAAGACGATAAAATAGCCATGCGACGTAAAGAAATTACAGCTGGGCAATTGATAGGACTATGTGCGCAAACCAATGCTAATTATGCTATAAGAAAGGAAGAGGCTCAAAAGCATGGGCGGTACGCCAAGACAAGTAGACCAAAATCCATCTGCATCAACCTACTAATCAACCACCTTGAGATATCTATCCAGAACATCTCGCTGGTATTAAGTTACGAATCCCACCCAAAGTGTAAACTCAAAGCAACGGACGACTGCATTAAAGAACTTTGCGTAAAGTAAACAATCTGTCAGAACCCTAGTTTAGGTTTGTGCTTTGCTAAGTTTGCATTTTTGCATCATGAAAATTTTTGCAAAATAAAAAGAATTGGGGAAGATAAAAGCCTCAAAATAATTTTAATAAAAGGCGAGACAATAATATTTTTCCAAAAATGCTTTGAACTTTTTGAAAAGTATCATAAATGGGCATGATAACATTTCAAGTGAAGTGGGTCCCACTTCATGCTCTAATTTTTCTAAAAGTCCAAAATGCCCTTGGAAATTAAATAAATATGGTATTTCCAATTGGAATTAAAAAATATATAATTCCAATAATTCTAAAACTTTGTGAGGTGACTTATACATGTCTCATTAGCTGACATAAAAGTTTGTAGAATTTTATAAAATGTTTTGGTTGCAAAATCAAAACAAAAAAAATACAGAAAACAGATAAAAAGAGAAAACAAAAGAGGGAGAAGAATCCCCCCAGCCCACCTTACCTAGCCCAGCATGGCTAGAAGCCGGACGAGCCCACCAGGGGCAGGTTCGTCTTCTACCCGTGGCCAGGCAGGCAGCTCGCCGCTGTGGCGAGCATGCCGTCGCCCAGGCCACCTCCTGGTTACCCCGTGGCCTTCTAGCGCCTTCCATGGACGTCCTGGAGGCCCCAGGTCTCTTCTCCCCCTCTCCCAGTTCGTCCCTCTCCCTCTCCCGCCGTTTGCAGCGCAAGCCCGAGACCCTTCCTCGCAGCCGGCGTGCCCCTTCGCGGCCAACAGCTTCGTCTCGCCGCCACACCTTGTCCAGGAGCTACCACGATGTCGTCTTCATCAAGTCGCGCCCTCAATTCGAGCCGCGCCGCTCCGTAGACGCCGCTTGCCTCGCCACTTCCCCGCCGGCCGCCGTCAACCCCGAGCTCGAATTCGTCGCCTTCCCTTCACTCCCGGCCTCGCCGTGCACTCCATCTTGCTCAGGTGAGCACGTCGCTTCGTTCCCCCCGTCGTGGCTATCCCCGTCCCCACTGCTGCCCGGCGCTATGAACAGAAGCTCCGGTCGCGGCCTCTCCGTCGAAGTCGTGGCCACAGACCCCCTTTTGAACCTCGCATAGCACCAGTCGGTGCGCGTCGACGAGAGGATCCTCCCAGTGCTATCCTTTCCTTCCCCCGTGCCCTAAATCTCTCTCCAGCGTGAACTCCGGCGGAGCACAGTGACTCTGGAGACAGCCGCCATTAGAGCCACTAACCCTGGGCACTAATCACCCCTTCCCCCTCGCTGACAGTGGGCCCTAGGCCATAAGCTAATCACCAATTAAATTAAACAGAGAGGCTAATAACACCTCTCTCTCTGACCAGTGGGACCCCCCTATCAGGCTAGCCCTTGCGTCATCATGACGTCAGCCTGACGTATTAAATATAAATCCTTTAATTAATTCAGTAAATTGCAGAAAATGGCCTAAACTATGAATATTAATATCTCCTAAACTATAAGTCCAAATGCAAAGTGTAATATATGAAAAATGATCAAAAGAAAATGCTCTATCCAAATATCGAACTTTCAACTTTGTTGGAGTTGATCTTAAAATAGGACCAGTAGCTTTTTCTATTTGGTTTAATTGGAATTATTTCAAATTGAATTCAAATGCTTTACCCACTTCAGCCAAAGCAATGCTAATATGATCACCTACACTTCAGAAGCATTTCACATACATGAGCACATGGTTTACAATGAACAAACTTTATCAAATGCAACTTGGACCAATTTGAATACATTTGGAGTTTGAATTTGAATTTACTTTTCAAATCAACTTCAATTAACATGTTGCAAGTTAAACATAGGTCACATCAGTACATTGCCATGTTGTGTTTTGCATATTGTTTGAGCATTGTAATTTATTGAATGTGCTTTACTTCCAGTGCTTCGGTGATTGCTTCTTCTCGGTAGAGTTGATCTCGGAGACGAGTTTAACTCACGTCAGAAGTACAGTACCTCATGATCGTCAACAAGGCAAGCAACCCCCCCTTTGATCATGTTGATAAAATCCAAGTTCCCTCTCATTCTCGCAAATGCATGTTTAGGATGTCACCATGATACGTTCTACCGCTAGTTCAACCTATTCCTTTACATGACCTATAATTTTGTCACAGTAGTAAGCAAACCACAATCCTAGCAGATGTAAGAGTTGGTTGATATCATATGTTACAGCTTATTGCATGCTTAGAGTTTACAATGAGGCTACTTTGATGTGAGTCAGGATGGTAGTGATCATGTGAATGATGATGGTAACGTGTTGGTGAATTTGACCTAAACAAGGTGAACGATGAGAGGCTGTGTAGGAGTACACAGTGGGTTTTCTCGTTGAACACTGCCTTAAGCCCGAGTTCTTGTGTTGTTATCCAAGACTAAGAGTACGACCACACATTGGGCTCACTGACCCCTCTCGGCCTAGTACCTCACCCCGGACCAAGTCCAGGAGTCGCAAGTAGTTAGAACTTTAAACGATCTCAAGCAGGTACATCAAGGTAAGTGGTGGACATAGGTGGTGGCCTAGTTGAATCAAGTTATCATGATCGAGTTGAGCTTGATGGCTAGATACACAACGTTTGAGTCCGCATCGGAAAAATCGGCTTGATTCCGATTGTGGTCCCAACTCAAATAGGCGACTCCCTAGGACTAGAGATGGTGCCGTGAGTGAAGTGTAGTGGCAGCATCCTCTCCGGTACTCACTTGAAGGGTCCACCCCTAGGCGGTAACTGATGAGGCGTGTGTGTAGAAGTACACCCCTGCAGGCTTAATGAACTATTCGAATAGCTGTGTCCTCGGTTATGGACTACTTGGAGACCTTTAGTTGATCATAGACAACTTCAATGGTTACTCTTAAAACTTGCCAAGATAAGTGTGAGTGCTATGGCGTGCTTCCTCGTGGGGAAGTCGAGGAAGTAATCATAGTGGTGTATTTGTTGGAGACTTGATACTTGGACTCGTGTACGCTCCTTACCTGTTTCTAGTATTCGTAGTATAGGACTAGCCAAGTCAAAGCTGGCACTTCTGCAATGAAACCCCACCTCCCTTTGCCTTGATACATGTGCATGAGTAGTATAGTTCCTATGTAAGTCTTGCTGAGTACGTCTTTGTACTCACGTTTTCTTATTCTATGTTTTAGAGACGAGACCACTGACCCTGATGGTTGCCTCTACCTCGAGCTTGACGTGGACCAGGTCGTATAGTTCCAGACAGCAGCTTGTGCCCTTTGGAGGGTCGTTGTATTTTCTTTCAGGATTCTTAAGCCGTTTCTTAAACTTGTCTTTACTAAGACATAATTTGCTTTCGTTGATGTTTGATGTAATGTTGGATCACAACCATGTGATCTCTGCTTGTAATACAACTGCTATGTCTGCTCTGTTTAGCAGAAGTTATAAAGACTGAGTTTGTAGAGTTCATGTTGTGATTACCTGCTGTTTACACTGGACATGTATGTTGCGTGTATGATTATAACGTGCATGTCTTAGTGTGGGGTTCGATAGCTTAGTTGAGTTCTTGCCGGCGGTCTTTTATACACCAAGTGGCCCTTAGATGTGCGCAGCTTGGGGCATCGCGATGCGATTGCTCGTGACTCTGTCACGTGGCACACTTTCTTGTATGATTGAGCCCGCCCGAGATCCCGACTAAGTGATCGGGCTGGAGTCTGTTTATGTAAGTGTTATAATTCAATCGATAATATGGTTGAGGCGACTTGTCTATGAGTATGGGATTTCACCACCCAGATCATTTAGACTTGTGAGCGGGCGATGAGGACCCATCTCAGTTGATCATCCGGCCTGGATGGGATGCCCCTCACGTACGATGCTTTCCGAGAGTGTTCTGGGCTTGGCCTTGTCTGCTTAGACAAGTGGGTACGACTCTCGCCTCTCCATATGATTGAGTTGTGACTGGAATTACATACGCAAACCCCGGGTCCCGACAGACTTGGTATCAGAGCAGGACTGTCTGTAGGATTATCAAACCATTGGTCGATGTCGAGTCTAGCATTCTATAGTTATATAGCTACTTTGGGTATAAGGGAACAACGTAAGACTTATTTTTCTCCTTACCCTCATCGATCTAAGTTTTGAGTCACCCTCATCTTGTTCTACGAGAAGATAGGACTAGGCTCATCTATGTCTTTCCTTGGACATCTCGTTGATTGCTTCTTTGTAGCTGTAGGAGTGTTGTGGTCTTCCAGAGTCATCATTCCATAGTGCTTATTTGGAAGTGATGTTTGTTATCTTGCTGGTTGTCTCATTTTCCATCCCGACACAGCCGTTATGCTATCCGACTTTGAATTCAATGTCGTTGCATTATAGTCTTGTTGTCTTAGCTTAGAAGTGTATCATAAATCCTATTCTGATTGTTGATTCTTATCACACAGAATGTCAGGTGCAAATCAAGGTGTTGATCCCAGTTCCGGTAACATAGATGATGAAGAACCTCCACCACCAACCTCAACGGCCGAAATCATGTTGGAGGCTGAAAGGAATTGTCGTGATCAGACACGCCTTCTCGAGCGTATTGAGCAGAACACTTCTCGTCAGTGTAATCGTGTAGTTACCATCCAGGACTTCATTCTCCTCAACCCGCCAGTATTCTGAGCCCCTTGATGCCGATGATTGGCTTTGTTCCCTCGAGCGTAAGCTTGAGACAACCCAGGTTGCTCCAAGTGATCGTGTGCTATTCGCGGCATACTTTTTGGAGGGTGCTTGTAACGACCCGGTTCATCACAAACCGGAGTCTCTGTGCATTCTGTGCTAGTCCCTGGATCAATAGCTATCACACACAATACATGATATAATATCAAGAATAAACCACATGTCATATATATATTACATCGAAGATCCAGTATTACAATATAGCATACCTGAATAGCTCAAGGCTAGCTCACAATAAAATACAGCGGATAAACAATAAAAGCTTTGTGGCGTCCATCAACTCCACCGGCATAGTTGAGTATAGACATCGTAACCCTACATCGTACCACTTACTCGTCGTATATACTACTGCAACACCGAAGGTTACAGCCCGACAACGAGTTAGTACATTTGAATGTACGGAAAATCATATCCCAGAAAAAAGTAAAAATTCCTACAATATATGCAATTTGGTTGGTGGAGCTTCTACATTTATTTTTGCAAAAAGCTAAATTTTCCTTATAGAATAATATTAACCAAGTTCTACAATAGCATACGATTGAGATGGGAACCCCCACTCAATCAATCCCAAAGTGATTAAACCAATCAGTTAATTAAAGATGATGAGACAAATCAATATTCCCACAACTAGTCGCTCAAATTGTCCATAACCTGGGACACGACTAATCGATTGGCTTTATACTCTGCAGATGTTTGTGCACTTTTCCCCACAAGACTCGATCGCCTCCTTTGTAGTTCGTCACACTGCATGGTCTATGACAACTGGAAGATCGAGCCATGGTCTTTCGGAAGTGTTTCCCCTTAACCGCTGGATAACCGGTACACCTATAAAAAAATCTACATCTGCTAGTATATCCCGGAAAGAGGTCACACAACCTACTCAACTAAGCCAGATCCCATAATAGCTTGTGGCTACACGCGTAAGCTTCTAGGTATGACAACACAATTAGTCCCTTTGAGCCTGGGTGGCTTTCCACAGTCATCATTGGCCATCTCCAAGATACTCGCAACCATCCCACCTAGGTAGTTCATTAACTTTATCTTGGTCCTGATTACTACATTATCACTCATACCTCATAATGATTCATTTCCCAATCCACGTGTACTTAGCATAGCAATATCATAGTATACGATGGTGACAATGATGTAAGGATCAGACCTACCTCAATGAACTACTGGGTGAAATAGTATAGCATAACCTATCATGCAATCTAAAGAAGAAGAACTAATGCATTGAAAACATAGGTAATAGGGAGTATGATCAAAGATATGACTTGACTTATACATTCGATGAAGATCTTCGCTCTCACGGTCCAGTCAACTCTACTCGTCACCCACCGAGCAAATCTATCGCAACGGTAGGAACTCAAATAAGCAATCACATCACAACGAGACAAACATAAGATCAACAAACAAACACATAGGGTTTTAGCAACAAAACAAAAGGCTTGACATGGTAAAAGTGTCGCTGTGCTCGAAGGTGATCGGTGGAACGTGAACTCGAGAGAGTCAACAGATAAAGATTCATCGGTAAGGAATTTTGATCATGGACATTATGAATTCCAGGTGAATATCATGCCCACATGAAAAGTGTGTGAATCTTACCGATATACAAAAAGAATCACGTGAACCAAAATACTATAACAGCGGTCATAGAAAGTTCAAATTTGAATTGAATTTGACTTTAAAAAGATCAAGAAACATTTGAATTTTTGTGTACACATGATATAGACAGAAAGTACATGGAACGAGTGATCCAACGCAAAAAGAATCACTCGATTTGGATCGACGGTTTAAAAGATTCGGCCTCCAGAATTTGAATTTGAATTTGAATTAAATTCAAATACAATAGTGTGCAAAAATTTTAAAAGTTGATTCTATGCTAAAGTACAGAACAACATGAATGCGTAGGCAAAAGTTTCACCTCAATCCGACGCACGGTTCAGGAGATATTGCACGTACGGCGCCGGGGTCTTTTCTGCCAACAGGGACCTGATGGTAAATATCTTTTCTTGCAAAAATCAATCGGGTCCCTCCTCCAGATCTGGCTGGAGCAACTCCGGGGCGGTTTCAGGAGAACTCGACTTGCTCCGGCGAGGTGGCAGGCTGCCGGCGAGAGGAGGTGGCGACGGCTGAGAGGAGGCGGCGTGGGGCACGGGGAGGCCGGCCGGCGCCGCGGCTTCCAAAACAGGAGGTGGCGTCGCCGCGCGGGCGGAGCAGCCGGACGGTGCTCCGGTGATCTGGCGACGCGGTCGGGCCGGGGCGGTGGCGGGCGGGCGTTGGGGGCCGGCGGTGGCGTCGCGGCCAAGGAGGCGCGAGATGGCGGGGCCCGGCGGCGGCGGCGGCCCGCGGGTCCCGCTACTAGGGTTTTTTTATGAAGAAAATAAAAAAAATCGAAAAAAGTATATAGGCTAGGAAAAAAACAATTCCGAAACCGGCCCATGTTCTAATTACGCGGTGAGCGAAAAACGCTACTGGGCCGGCTGGGTCCGGGTTTTCTTTTTACTTAAACTCATCAACTTCAAACAATTGTAGAAAAATAAATACTCATCGGAAAAATGTGAAATAAATTTCTAAATTCATCAAATAATACAAAGAATTTTTTTTAATGAATACATTTTCCAAAAAGGAAAATAAAAATAAAAACATTTTCTAAATACTTTATTTAAATATAAAATACTCTTCATAAATCAAATAAAATCCAATAAGTTATTATAAATATTTTTATTCGATCAAAAGCATTGACAAACCATTTCTAAATAATAAAATATAAAATTTAAAATTGTCACACCAATAAATAATTTGGTAAAATAAAAATATCCCATTGGAACACTTTTTCAACTCTTTTAAAATATTTAATAAATCATTTCAATGAAATAAAAACTCTCTTAGCATTATAAAATCCCAAAAATAATTTTAGAGTTATTTATAATACTCATAATAAATATTAAAAATTTAAAGTAATATTCTAAATATTTTCCAACTTTATTAAAAAGGGGATAAGTCATTTTATATCCTCTCAAATGCATTTCCTTGAGTTGAAAAATGTTTTAAATATTCAGAAGAATTCCAATATTGATTTAAAACATTTTCCAGCCTTTTAATATGTTGAAGGAGTCATATCACCTTCTCTCATTTTGTTTTGTTGGTTTTGTTTTAAATAATAAATTCCAAAAACACCAATTATGAATATTAGGGAAAGTCCTTTTATTCCCTCTCTTTTTAATATTCAATAAACTCGAAAAAGTTTTAAATCCCAGAGAAAATCAAATACATCAAGCAAACGTTCATTATCTATTTAATTTTATTAACATTCCGAAATTCGGAGAATTTTGGGATGTTACACACTACCACCCTTAAAAGGAATATCGTCCCCGATATTCGAAGAGGCTAGAAAGAAACAGGTTAGGGTTTGGGTCTTCCTGACAGTCCATCGATCCCCCGATGAGCTAGGGTGCTACCACCCTTAAAAGGAATGCGACGTGGTCTTCAAAATCTTACTCCATCGATGACATCTGTAACACCCTAAGTTGTCTGTAACAGTAATCACTTTTACTGTGGACTAATCACTCTTGCTAATCACTATGCAAACCATGGCATGACCCATTTTGCTTTTGATCGTATTGAGAAATGCCTTTTGGTTGCTATGAAAAATATGTTGCAATTAAAGTTTGCCCTAAAATCATGGGACCACTTTTATAAAATCACTAATAATCATTTGGTCATGCCCATGTGGTTATGGTATTTTATTTTTCCACTGAAAAATCCAAACAACTCAAACATTAGAAAAAACAGTGGGTTCTACTCCATTTTAAATTAAAATATCAAATGATTTTATAAGAACTCAAAATCTTTTGTGGCACCTCAGTAATATGTAACCCTAATTTACAAACACCAATAACATTTTACAAAAATGCTAGGGTTAATAAATCAATTACAGAAAAGGAATAGAACAAACAGAAAAACAAAATAAAATAAAAAAGGGCTAAACGTCGCTCAGGGCGACGGCCCACTTGGCCCAGCCCACCCCCCCCCACCCCTTGTCTTCTTCCCCACCCACCCCCTCACCTGCTACGTACGGCAGCCGGGCGCGGCCACGCCGCTGGCAGGCCGGTCCCGCCTCCACCTGCTCCCTCCCGGCGCCGACGCAATAAGGCCACCCCGGCCGACCCCCTGGACATCCTCCCCCTCCCTTTCCCCTCCTCCCCTTCTCGCAGTCGTCGGGGGAAAATCCACCCGAGCCGTCGTCGCCATGACCGCACACCACCGTGGCCACTGACGCCTCCGAGCCCCGAGGACTTGTCCAGCGTGTTCCTCGTCCTCGTCTTCATCGCCGAGCGCAAGGAATCGAGCTCGGAGCCTCTACGTCGAGCGCACGGTCAACTCCCCCAACTCCGGCCGCCGCGACGTCGCAGAGGAATTCCGGTGCCGTCAAGCCTCCCCGCGCACGCTTTGCTCGCCTACAAAACCGCGGTGAGCTCCCGCGCCGTCCCCAACTCTCCCCTGCTGAGCTCGCCCCCGTAACGTGGAGCGCGCGTTTGGCACGCCACGCGCGTCGTTTTTCTCCCCGTGCTCCCCTAGATCGAACGCACGCACGTGTCGAACCGTGCCCTAAAACTCATCGCCGTCGAAACCGTCCTCTGCTCCGCCGCTGCGCTCATCTTCGTCGTTAACACGGTGGGTCTATGGCGACGCCACCGCCACCAATCGACACGGCGCACCTCACCGGTCACATAGAAACAAGCGTCGGGCAAAACCTTGCACCACAGCGAGCTCTAGCTCGAGCGCGCCGGAGTCCAGTCGTCGACGCGACTCCGGCGAGCCTCCCAGTCACTGCCCGCTGGACCCCACTTGTCAGAAACGTCATTAGCACTAATCCCTGTCACTTGTGCCACTATCACGCGGGCCCGGCCCCGGTTAATTATCTCTCTCATTTAATTAAATGGTAACAACATTTTAGTCACTAACATGTGGGCCTTAGTCATTAGGTTATGCACTGGATTAATTAGACTAATAATTTAAATCTGTGTCATTGACAGGTAGGCCCCACTGGTCAGATTTGTTTAAATAAAAGAAATTTAAATAACAAAGGCCAACATATGGGTCCCACATGTCAGTACTGTTCTGGATAAACTTGTGGATAATGTTGGATTTAAATAATAAAATAAATTCAGAAAATCATTTAAATGATTTAAAACTTTGATATTCAATAACTTTTAAACCGTAACTCAGATTCAAAAACTTTATACATGAAAATTGATCAGAAAAATATAACGAATACGAATACGCTATCCGTATGTCTATCAAACCCTCTAACACAATGAACATCGAACCGTCCCCCTCCGGATCGACTGTCCGATAAATTGTCCGGTACTGCTAAAGTACCCGGATGAATTTATTTCGAACACGAAAGTTGTTCGGAATAGATCAACTAACCCGGATACACCGCCCACACATGTGTCGGATGTCCACGACACCTCCGGCATGATATCTCCCCCCCTCCGGACACCTTGTCCGGTAATCACCCGGAGCTGGCAGTTCATCCCCGGATGAATTCCCGCTCCAAGCAACGAGCATTGCGCTGCGTTAGAACACAGTTAACATTTCATCTGTCATGTCATGCATCTGTTTGTATATGCTTGCTGTGTAGTTACTGTTTCTTCCCACCCTTAATCTCCGGTAGACCCCGCTGCTGCCGTCGACTACACCGCTGCTGAGTACGACTACTTCGTCGACGACCCTACCCCTACCGTCGAGCTTCTAGGCAAGCTGAGCCATTCTCTTCCCCAGATATCGCCTATCTTTCCGTACATTTCTTGCACTAGGCATTGTTACTGTTGCTTCTACGTTGCTTACCTAATTCAATTGCATAACCTGTCATTGTCGCCCCTTGACGTGCCTTCCTTTATCCTATGCTGCCTATTATTATTATGCATTATTCAGCAGTGAGCCCTGCGCATTGTTAGCTAGGATTAGATAGAGGGCCGTGATCACTCAGGGGAGTGAACGCGGATACAATTATTATAACTGCACAGGTACGGTACAATGCAGACACCGCCTTAGGTCCCCTAGCTCGGCTCTGCCGAGCCACCCTCAAGTGTGAGCTATCAAGGAGTAATCCTTGTACTCCACTCGTTGCTGACTCTGTATAGCCGCTCTAGGTACCGGAGCAACGGTTGTCCTTCAGGTAAGAAGTCGGGCGACCCAACGGTGCCCGCGAGAGGTATTGCGACAGGACGACAGGGAGAGTACGACCAGTGTACCGGTGTGCTTGGCCCCTGATCGTTGGCCGCGAGAGTTACCAAACCACGAAACTCGAGCTCCTTCAGGAGCAAACGCGAGACAAGGTAAGGAGACGGTTCACCTTGTTGGTAACCGCAATGACTTGGTGGAACGATGGGGATGGCACCGATGTACTGGTGGTCCTGGCTGCTGTCGTTGTCCGCGGGTCAGTTAAGTCGAGGCAATGATAACGGTTGTCACGCAGGTCAATTAAAATGGTAAATGGTTCAATGAATGTCTTGAGTTGGCTATATGCCATGTACGCAGTACCTACCCGTGGGAATTACGAGTTATGGGCTCCTCTGCTTTGTAGTGTCGTCCGAGGACTCTTCAGACTACCGCGACCTGCGCCGGGAAGTGGTGTTGTCTTATTTGCTCGCGCGGTGGTGTCTTATTTGGATTTTCTTCAACTTCACCGGCCAGCCACGCACCGTGCAGGAGTACGTTCGGGTTGGGGTCCAAGGCCCGGCGTACTTAGGATTTAGACCGGCGGATGGCCTCTCTGTTGAGTTTGAAAGATGGGCTATGAAGTGTCGGATAGCCTCGGTGGAGCGTTCCCTAACAAGGTTCCCGCCACCCTGGAGATCCGTGCGTGTAGCGTAACACAAGTGCACCCCTGCAGGGAAGATTAATCTATTCGAATAGCCGTGTCCACGGTAACAGGGCGCTTTATGTTGAAGCTGGATCTTACCACTAGAAACTATTATTATTAAACTGTATGGTTCCGGGTTTTCTTCCTCGCTGGGATGTCGAGGAGGTGAACTCGGAGGCACTGTTAATTATTACAACTTATTATTATACAATGCTGCAGCAACTTCTGCTGCATTATTACGTTATGCTTTACATAAACTCTTGGCTAATTCTTACCTCATGCTGCAAGACATCGTCGGAAGATGCTAGTCTTTGTTAGGCCTAGCTTCCTACCCTTGCTCTGGATTTCTGTCTTTCATTCCACTATATACAGCCTCTTATTTCCGTTGATACAATGCATAATGCTTAGTAGCGGACGTAAGACTCGCGGGTATGCTAGATACTCACCTTTGCTTTATTTCCCCTTTTTCGCTTTGCCTGATCGGCCGCTGCAGCCGACGTTGGAGCCCAGGAGCAGGAGTACCCCGGAGGCGACTACTACGACGTCGAGTTCCCCATTGACCAGGAGTAGTTCGGTGGATCCCAGGCAGGAGGCCTCGCCTTTTCGATCTTTATCTCTGATGTGATTTGTGCTAGCCTTCTTAAGGCAAAACTTGACTAACTATGTCTGTACTCAGATATTATGGCTTGTATGACTTATGTATTCGGGTCCGCGTGACCCCCTTTTATTGTAACATATTTGTTTATCCTTTTGTGTTTACTTTTGTACTGTGATATTCTCACCGTGGCACCCTAATCTCAGCCGTGTACTCTGCGTGTATTATTACTGGACACAGATTGATTTTCGGGGCGTCACAAGTTGGTATCAGAGCCGACTGCCTGTAGGAAGCCACCCTACCACTACTTGGTCGATGTTGAGTCTAGACTTTGAAAAACTATTTTGCTAACTTAATATTTGGCTTATGGGCCCACATCGATGTCACTACGTGTGATATCTCTGGTATTAGGATCCTTTTTTCCTTACCTATGCTTTGGGAATCTGCTCTCTTATCCTTGCTGGTAAGTTTTACAAACTCTGGCATTAGGATCACGTTCTCTTGATTCCACCCGGCGTTTTGGTGCTTCCCCATTGATTGAGTCGTGTTGCAGGAGTTCTACCCCAGGTCCCGGACCGCGGATCCCATTCTGATTCTGGGAAGGCCGCGCGTCCTCTGGCAGTAACTCCTGTGGCCAACAATTTTCTTGCGGCGTGATTGACATAGTGGAATCTATGTCGCGTCGTGTAATCCTTACCGCGGTCTGCGCGCCGCCTAGTGAGTCCTTTTTCCTTAATTTCTACGACGTTACGCTGCCCGATTTTCGATTGACTCTGTGTGTGAATGTGTATGTCTTATATGACTACTCCTATATATATATCCGCGCCTCCTCTTCGTTGTCGTCTTACTTCAGGCTTGATTCTGTTATCTCGTTAAATTTTCATCGCTGAAATACCCCTGTTAAATTCTAGAAGGATGGTTGGTCGTGGTGGTCGTGGTCGTGGACGTGGTCGTGCGTCCAACAACCCACCTCCGCCGCCAGATTACATGGCCGGGATGATGCATCAGTTCGATCTGAACCGTCAGTTCATGGAGAATGTCATGGGTCTGTTTCCACAGCCGAATCAGAATGGGCACCACCATCAGCACGCCACCGTGACTCTGCACGACTTCACCCGCCTCAACCCCACTATGTTCCGCAACACTGTCCAGCCGTTGGATGCTGGTGACTGGCTTCGCGACATCATGCACGAGCTGGAGTCTGCTAATGTCGATCCAGCCGATTATGTGAACTTTGCGTCTTATCACCTAAAAGGCGCCGCTGCTCAGTGGTGGAGCACCCACAAGCGTTCACTGCTAGTTGGAGAAGTCATCACTTGGGATGAATTTCAGTCTGCCTTTCGCGCCCTCTACATTCCTCAGGGGATCATGGATCGTAAGGCGGAAGAATTCCGCAACCTCACTCAGGGCGACATGACTGTTGAAGCCTATCAGCGCGAGTTCCTCAACCTCTCTCGCTATGCGGAAGGAGAGATCACCACTGATGCTCGCAGGAAGCAGAAGTTCCGTCGTGGCCTCAACCCAGACCTCAGGCTCGCTCTTGCCGTTCATGATATCACCGTCGAGACTGCCCAGATGGAGCACAAGAACTCTCTGAAGCGTTATCGTGATGTTGGCTCATCTTCGGGCGCAACGCAGAAGCGTCGTATCTGGCTCCCTACCATTGTGACCCATTCAGCTGTCCCTGCTCCAAGGCCGTCTTATGCTGCACCCCGTTTTCCTCCGCCACCGCCGATGCCAAGAGCTCTGCCTGCACCACCCAATGCTACACCCCTTCGTCCTCAAGATGGATTATGCTTCACGTGCCGCCAACCTGGGAATTTTTCCAGAGAGTGCCCCCAGAAACAGAAGCAACTGGTAGTTCACCCCGCTGGCCGTGAAATGGTCGTGGCAACAACAGGACCCCCAACTATAATACTGGGTCTGCCGCTTATTCTCGTGGACATGCTAACAACGTCAATGTTGGAGAAGCTCAGCGACAACCCGCTACCGTGATGGGTACCCTTCTGTTTAATTCTGTGCTTGCTACTGTTTATTTGATACAGGTGCATCGCATTCATTCATGTCGGAAGCATTTGCATTGTCGCATAACGTCGCATTGGAAAAGATGAACCCACCGATGGTTGTTCGCACCCCGATAGGCCAATGCCAAACCACCAAGATAGTGCCCGAAACCATCGTTGAAATTGAAGGAATTGAATTCCTTGCTTCCCCCATCATCCTGACGTCTTCCACCATAGACCTCATTCTGGGAATGGATTGGTTGAAATTTCACTATGCCGCACTTTATTGTGGCACCAAGTCTGTCCAACTTTTTCACCCCTCCGGCGAGATTGTTAACCACACCACCCGAGTTACCCGTAATGCTGAAACACAGATATTCATGATGAATGCTTTGAATGCCGCCCCCCTCGAAGGCATCGAGAACGTTCCGGTCGTTCGCGATTTTCCTGACGTCTTCCCAGAAGAACTGCCGGGAATACCCCCGATCAGAGAAGTCGAATTTGTCATCGACTTGAAGCCCGACACCACCCCTATTGCTAAGCGTCCTTACAAGATGCCGCGACATGAACTCCTTGAACTTAAGGAGGAAATCGACAAGGCACTTCAGAAAGGATTCATTCGCCCCAGTTGCTCAGCTTGGGGAGCACCTTCGCTCTTTGTCAAGAAGAGCGATGGGACAAACCGATTGGTCCAAGATTATCGGCCCATTAACCAAGCTACCATCCAGAACAAATACCCACTTCCCCGGATCAACGATCTGTATGATCAACTTGCCGGATCCAAGGTGTTTTCTAAACTCGACTTGAGGTTGGGTTATCACCAAATCCGAGTCCGTGATGAGGACATTCCGAAGACTGCCTTCATTACTCGCTATGGTTCATACGAGTACACTGTCATGTCCTTTGGCTTAAACAATGCTCCAGCCACCTTCTCCAGATTGATGAATTATATTTTCATGGAGTACCTCGACCAGTTCGTCGTGGTTTATCTAGATGATATATTGATATATTCCAAGAATGAAGAAGAACATGCAGAACATCTTCGTCTTATACTGGAGAAGCTTCGAGAACACAAACTCTACGCTAAGTATTCTAAGTGTGAGTTCTGGCTTCCCGAAGTAACCTACCTTGGACATGTGATTTCCAAGGATGGCATTGCCGTCACCCCAGAACGTATCCAGGATATTCTTGACTGGACTCCTCCCAAGACCGTCAAGCAATTCCGCAGTTTCCTTGGGCTCGCTAGCTATTGCCGCCGTTTCGTCGAGAATTTCTCCAAGATTGCCAGGCCTCTGACTAATCTGCTTCACAAAGGCGTCAAGTTTGAGTGGACAGATAAATGTCAAGAAAGTTTCCAAGCGCTCAAGGACAAGCTAACTTCTCCCCCGGTGCTTGCTCCCCCTAATACTCAGAAGGACTTCGTGATATATTGCGACGCGTCTCGTCAAGGATTAGGCTGTGTCCTAATGCAAGAGCGCAAAGTGATTGCTTATGGATCTCGTCAGTTGCGTGCTCACGAAGACAAATATCTAACACATGACCTCGAATTGGCAGCAGTAATTTATGCATTGAAGCTGTGGCGACATTACCTCGTCGGTAATCGTTGCGAGGTCTACACCGACCACCAAAGTCTGAAGTACCTGTTTACTCAACCACACCTGAATCTTCATCAACAACGATGGCTCGAGACAATAGCCGACTTCAACATGGATATTTCGTATACCCCTGGCAAGGATAATGTGATGGCCGATGCCTTGAGCCGCAAAGCTTACTGTTCTGAACTTGAGGTTCAGGTGCAGCAACCACTTCTGTATGAAGAGTTTCGCAAGTTGAACCTCGAGATTGTTCCTCAAGGTTACGTCAATAACCTGGTTCTCGAGTCAAAACTCGACGCCCTCATCAAGAGTAGACAATCTCTGGCCCCTGACATTGTGAAGATCAAGCAGGACATCGTAGAAGGAAAGCCCTCCTCTTTTACCATTGATGCTAATGATGGTGATACTGTGTACTTCAAGGGCCGCTTAGTAGTTCCTGTGAGCCCGTCCATCATTTACTGTTGTCCGGATATCATGGAAGAAGCCCATAATTCTCCCTTGTCAATCCACCCTGCAGTACCAAGATGTATAAAGACCTTCGTCAACGGTACTGGTGGCCTTACATGAAGCAAGACATCGCCCGCTATGTTTCTCAATGTGACGTTTGCAGTCGCGTCAAAGTCGGACATCAGAAACCTGCTGGTTGGTTGCAACCACTCCCTCCTCCTGATTGGAAGTGGGACAAAGTCGAGATGGACTTCGTCACCGGTTTTCCTAAGTCACGGAAAGGTAACGATGCCATCTTTGTCGTCATCGACCGATTCTCCAAGATTGCTCACTTCCTGTCGGTCAAGGAGACGATCACTGCTAGTCAGTTAGCACACTTGTACATCTCCCGGATTGTGTCACTCCACGGTATTCCGCTGGATATCAGTTCAGACCGTGGCAGCCTTTTCACCTCACGATACTGGAATAGTTTCATGGAAGCCCTCGGGACTCGTCTGTCTCTCAGCACCGCTTATCACCCCCAGTCGCAAGGCCAAGTTGAACGAGTCAATCAAGTGCTGGAAGACATGCTTCGCGCTTGTGTCCTTTCATTCGGCATTAAATGGGAGGAATCTCTCCCGTACGCGGAATTATCGTACAACAATAGCTATCAGGCTAGCTTGAAGATGGCCCCCTTCGAAGTTCTATACGGCCGTAAATGTCGAACCCCCCTGAATTGGTCAGGAACTGGGGAACAACCCTACTTCGGACCGGATCTTGTCCAACAAGCTGAAGATCAGGTTCGCATTGTGCAAGAAAATCTCAAGCCCGCACAGTCTCGTCAGAAGAGCAACTATGACCGCAAACACCGGTAAATGGAGATCAACCTGGTGAATACGCTTACCTCCGTGTCACTCCCATGACGAGCACTCATCGCTTCGGTATCAAGGGCAAGTTGGCTCCTCGCTACATTGGCCCGTTCCGTATCCTTTCCAGGAGTGGACCCATGGCATACCGGTTGGAATTGCCGCCGAACCTCTCCCAAGTCCATGATGTATTACACGTGTCGCAACTCGATCGTTGCTTCAAGGACCCTGTCCGTGAAGTGGAGCATGATATGATCGAGCCGCAACAAGACTTGACTTATCGGGAACATCCGAGCCGCATTCTCGATCAGTCTGAACGTCGAACCCGCAACAAGACCGTCAAGTTCCTCAAAGTCCAGTTGTCGAATCATTCTGAAGATGAAGCCACTTGGGAACGCGAAGATCGCCTTCGCGATGAATACCCCGATCTTTTCCTTGCTACCACTTAAATTCTCGGGACGAGAATTCTTGTAGTGGGGGAGATTTGTAACACCCTCAGTTGTCTGTAACAGTAATCACTTTTACTGTGGACTAATCACTGTTGCTAATCACTATGCAAACCATGCCATGACCCATTTTGCTTTTGATCGTATTCAGAAATGCCTTTTGGTTGCTATGAAAAATATGTTGCAATTAAACTTTGCCCTAAAATCATGGGACCACTTTTATAAAATCAGTAATAATCGTTTGGTCATGCCCATGTGGTTATGGTATTTTATTTTGCCACTGAAAAATCCAAACAACTCAAACAGTAGCAAAAACAGTGGGTTCTGCTCCATTTTCAATAAAATAAAATATCAAATGATTTTATAAGAACTCAAAATATTTTGTGGCACCTCAGTAACCCTAATTTACAAACACCAATAACATTTTACAAAAATTCTAGGGTTAATAAACCAATTACAGAAAAGGAATAGAACAAACCGAAAAACAAAATAAAATAAAAAAAGGGCTAAACGTCGCTCAGGGCGACGGCCCACTTGGCCCAGCCCACCCTCCCACCCCTTCTCTTCTTCCCCACCAACCCCCTCACCTGCTACGTACGGCAGCCGGGCGCGGCGATGCCGCTGGCAGGCCGGTCCCGCCTCCACCTGCTCCCTCCCGGCACCGACGCGATAAGGCCACCCCGGCCAACCCCCTGGACATCCTCCCCCTCCCTTTCCCCTCCTCCCCTTATCGCAGTTGTCGGGGGAAAATCCACCCGAGCCGCCGTCGCCATGACCGCACACCGCCGTGGCCACTGACGCCCCCGAGCCCCGAGGACTTGTCCAGCGTGTTCCTCGTCGTTGTCTTCATCGCCGAGCGCAAGGAATCGCCGAGCGTGTTCCTCGTCGTCGTCTTCTTCTGGCCGCCGTGACGTCGCAGAGGAATTCTGGCGCCGTCAAGCCTCCCCGCGCACGCTTTGCTCGCCTACAAAACCGCGGTGAGCTCCCGCGCCGTCCCCAACTCTCCCCTTGTTTTTCCCCTCGCCGTAGCCATAGTTGCCATTAGGGCAGTAGTACCTCGCCGTCGGCGAGCTCGCCCCCGTACCGTGGAGCGCGCGTTTGGCACGCCACGCGCGTCGTTTTGCTCCCCGTGCTCCCCTAGATCGAACGCACGCACGTGTCGAACCGTGCCCTAAAACTCATCATCGTTGAAGCCGTCCTCTCCTCCGCCGCTGCGCTCATCGTCGTCGTCAACATGGTGGGTCTATGGCGACGCCACCGCCACCAATCGACACGGCGCACCTCACCGGTCACGTAGAAACAAGGGTCGGGAAAAAACCTTGCACCACAGCGAGCTCTAGCTCGAGCGCGCCGGAGTCCAGTCGTCGGCGCGACTCCGGCGAGCCTCCCAGTCACTGCCCGCTAGACCCCACTTGTCAGAAACATCATTAGCACTAATCCCTGTCACTTGTGCCACTGACACGCGGGCCCGGCCCCGGTTAATTATCTCTCTAGTTTAATTAAATGGTAACAACATTTTAGTCACTAACATGTGTGTCTTAGTCATTAGGTTAAGCACTGGATTAATTAGACTAATAATTTAAACCTGTGTCATTGACAGGTAGGCCCCACTTGTCAGATTTGTTTAAATAAAAGAAATTTAAATAACAGAGGCTGACATATGGGTCCCACATGTCGGTAATGTTCTGGATAAACTTGTGGATAATGTTGGATTTAAATAATAAAAGAAATTCAGAAAATCATTTAAATGATTTAAAACTTCTAAATTCAATAACTTTTAAACCGTAACTCAGATTCAAAAACTTTATACATGAAAATTGATCAGAAAAATATAACGAATACGAATACGCTATCCGTATGTCTATCACACCCCTCTAACACAACGAACATCGAACCGTCCCCCTCCGGACCGATTGTCCGATAAATTGTCCGGTAATGCTAAAGTACCCGAATGAATTTATTTCGAACACGAAAGTTGTTTGGAATAGATCAAGTAACCCGGATACACCACCCACACATGTGTCGGATGTCCACGACACCTCCGGCATGATATCTCCCCCCCTCCGGACACCTTGTCCGGTAATCACCCGGAGCTGGCAGTTCATCCCCGCATGAATTCCCGCTCCGAGCAACGAGCATTGCACTGCATTAGAACACCGTTAACATTTCATCTGTCATGTCATGCATCTGTTTGTATATGCTTGCTGTGTATTTACTGTTTCTCCCCCCCTTAATCTCCGGTAGACCCTGCTGCTGCCGTCGACTACACCGCTGCTGAGTACGACTACTTCGTCGACGACCCTACCCCTACCGTCGAGCTTCCAGGCAAGCTGAGCCATTCTCTTCCCCAGATATCGCCTATCTTTCTGTACATTTCTTGCACTAGGCATTGTTACTGCTGCTGCTACGTTGCTTACCTAATTCAATTGCATAACCTGTCATTGTCGCCCCTTGATGTGCCTTCCTTTATCCTATGCTGCCTATTATTATTATGCATTATTCAGAAGTGAGCCCTGCGCATTGTTAGCTAGGATTAGATAGAGGGCCGTGATCACTCAGGGGAGTGAACGCGGATACAATTATTATAACTGCACAGGTATGGTACAATGCAGACACCGCCTTAGGTCCCCTAGCTCGGCTCTGCCGAGCCACCATCAAGTGTGAGCTATCAAGGAGTAATCCTTGTACTCCACTCGTTGCTCACTCTGTATAGCCACTCTAGGTACCGGAGCAACGGTTGTCCTTCAGGTAAGAAGTCGGGCGACCCAACGGTGCCCGCGAGAGGTATTGCAACGGGACGACAGGGAGGGTACGACCAGTGTACCGGTGTGCTTGGCCTCTGATCGTTGGCCGCGAGAGTTACCAAACCACGAAAGTCGAGCTCCTTCAATAGCACACGTGAGACAAGGTAAGGAGACGGTTCAACTTGTTGGTAACCGCAGTGACTTGGTGGGACGACGAGGCAGGCACCGATGTACTGGTGGTCCTGGCTGCTGTCGTTGTCCGCGGGTCAGTTAAGTCGAGGCAACGATAACGTGGTCACGCAGGTTAATTAAAATGCTAAATGGTTCAGTGAATGTCTTGAGTTGGCTATATGCCATGTACGCACTACCTATCCGTGCGAATTACGAGTTATGGGCTCCTCTGCTTCGTAGTGTCGTCCGAGGACACTTCAGACGTCAGCAGTACCACGGCCTGCGCCGGGAAGTGGTGTTGTCTTATTTTCTCGCGCGGTGGTGTCTTATTTGGAGTTGCTTCAACTTCACCGGCCAGCCACGCACCGTGCAGGAGTACGTTCGGGTTGGGGTCCAAGGCCCGGCGTACTTAGGATTTAGACCAGCGGATGGTCTCTCTGTTGAGTTTGAAAGATGGGCTATGAAGTGTCAGATAGCCTCGGTGGAGCGTTCGCTAAAAAGGTTCCCGCCACCCTGGAGATCCGTGCGTGTAGCGTAACATAAGTGCACCCCTGCAGGGAAGATTAATCTATTCGAATAGCCGTGTCCACGGTAACAGGACGCTTTATGCTGAAGCTGTATCTTACCACTAGAAACTATTATTATTAAACTATATGGTTCCGGGTTTTCTTCCTCGCGGGGATGTCGAGGAGGTGAACTCGGAGGCACTGTTAATTATTACAACTTATTATTATACAATGCTGCAGCAACTTCTGCTGCATTGTTACTTTATGCTTTATATAAACTGTTGGCTGATTCTTACCTCATGCTGCAAGACATCGTTGGAAGATGCTAGTCTTCGTTAGGCCTAGCTTCTTACCCTTGCTCTGGATTTCTGTCTTTCAGTCCACTATATACAGCCTCTTATTTCCGTTGATATAATGCATAATGCTTAGTAGCGGACGTAAGACTCGCGGGTATGCTAGATACTAACCTTTTCTTTATTTCCCCTTTTTCGCTTTGCCTGATCGGCTGCTGCAGCCGACGTTGGAGCCCAGGAGCAGGAGTACCCCGGAGGCGACTACTACGACGTCAAGTTCCCCGTTGACCAGGAGTAGTTCGGTGGATCCCAGGCAGGAGGCCTCACCTTTTCGATCTGTATCTCTGATGTGATTTGTGCTAGCCTTCTTAAGGCAAAACTTGACTAACTATGTCTGTACTCAGATATTATGGCTTGTATGACTTATGTATTCGGGTCCGCGTGACCCCCTTTTATTGTAACATATTTGTTTATTCTTTTGTGTTTAGTGTTGTGCTGTGATATTCTCACCGTGGTACCCTAATCTCAGCCGTGTACTCTACGTGTATGATTACTGTACATGGATTGATTTTGGGGGCATCACAACATCCTTCGTACATTCCTCGTACTCCTTGGAGATCTTTAATCTTTAGCAAAAGGGGAGTCTTCCGTATACTGAACCTTCATGGCTAACAGGTGAGGCGCCAATACTAAGCAACTACCGATTTTCTCATGGTGGTTATCAAGAATACTATTACGGGATACATACAGGAAATGGTCTTGGTCTATACTCACTGTGTAACTTACTATTATTAACGATAATCTTATATAGGGGTCAAACATCGTACCATTCTATGGTTCAGGCTTAACATCGTTGCCTCTCTGCTATAAGTAAGTCACTCAAGATCTACTATCCCGCATAGCAAGCGCGAATAATAAGAGTAGTCGTCGTGGTGATCAATCCATTCCGCACCCAAATCATTACCTTGTATATGGTTTAGAGAATCTCGTAATCTAAAACTCGGTCATTCTCACAGGCATTGAAGAAAGTTCCTCCTGATCATGAACTGGGTTCAGATAAATCCATCGGTTCTGCAAGACAACAACATCTATCGATTCTTCACCACTCTCCGGTTTGCGAGAACTACCGACAAACGTACACTTGCAAACTCCAACTTCCTCCAGGGTCCCACCTTCGGCAAGTTTGTGCTTCCCTCTTCATAAGGTCCTTGCACACGCAGTTGACTTTGACTCGGCATTAAGTTGCGTCAATCTTTATTCCAAATCTTGGCATTAGAAGCCATTTTAGCAACTCCTTCAGGATGAGAGGTAATAGAATGTAGATAGCGAGGTAGAGAGAGATAGATAGGGAGAGATACCCATACAAACATCACACTAGTTTTGTAAATAATTTATGATGTGTAGCTATCGGTAAAACAAGAAAGAACAGCTTACAGAAACGATCTAATGGTAGAAACTTTGAATCTTCTAGGTCTTCAGGTCTTCAATGACGGTAGCTTCAGTTTTGCATTGTCGAAGAAATCTTCGTATCGTCGAGTCACTTGCCACTCATTCTTCTTGTTGTTGTGTCTCCTTCAGTCTTGGAGCATACTAAAAGATGAGGGGTCTAGGGTACCGTGAACTTTTCTACTCACGTAAAAGAAACACAAAGGATAACACACAACATCATTCAAATACATATCAAGGTCAAAGGGCACAAGACAAAACTTAACAAAACAAATCATGACATAACACATCTAGTTCATCCAGCAAAGCATACATCGAACCACATCTCCAACTAACAGAAAAAGAGTAACAACGTACACTTGTGCACTCCTACAAACGTCTATCCTCTAATTACCAAACATAAGATTCAAATTGTCGACGTCTTTGCTCCCATGTTCACATCTTCTTCTTTCTCTTCAATTCTAGACACATATTGCTGTAGTGTCCCATGTTCCTACATCGATAGCACTCAATTTGGCTAATGTCCTTTTTATCTTCTTCACGGGTACGTCCTCACAATAGGGACATCCATATTTGTGTCCTTCATAGGAGTGTCCTTCTTCCCCGCAAATTTTGTAGGCATGAGGCCTCTTACGGGTTACCGTCCTTTGCATCGGGGTGACGAGGCGAGATCCCAACAAAATCTGTGTAAACTCCTTCCAAGTAATCTTCTTTCTTCATTCGTTAATCGCCTAATGCATTGTCCAACAAGTAGCAGCCTCTTCGACAAAGTACTTGACAGCATAGTGGACCATGTCCTCACTTCCAACCTTGTTACGCTCCATTTGTTCCTCCATATTATGAATCCATGTCTCCACCTTCAGTCTGGTCATCGCCCCAGAAAAGGCGAGTCCTACTCCATACTCCATCTATTAAACCCATACGGCAAGGGTTAGGGGAAAAACTATAACACCGACAAGAAAACAAACTAGGATAACACCAAACATATGCACTCAAACAAGAAAGAGGCAAAAACGCCTACGTTAAACGGCCACTCATAACAACAACAATACAGTCACAAAAGTCAAAACACACAAACAACACCTAGAGTGAGGTCATATGTGCAAGACATACGATCTCATCATACTACGCGCAATTCGTTTAACTAACTTCACCTAAAATTGGTGGTCTGAATCTAAGCTTCATCCTTCTCAGCTAAGCTGATCTTAAAATCCTCATTGTCAAAACTTATTGAATCCATAGGATAATCCAGTTCTGCTAGTGGTAACATCAATTTATCCACGATGTTTATGATCTACTTCTCAAAAAAATCATATCTTCAGGGGCATAACCCACTCGGAGGGGTATTTACATTAAAACAAGATAAGAAGTTTAGGAGATGAATAATAGATGAGAGATACTAGTGGAGAGAGTAAGTAATCAAAGAATGATAAAATATTTTGTTCCTTATGCTTTTACTAACCATTTTCTAGGGTCACGACCTACAGTCAACATGGGCTCTGATACCATCTGTAACGACCCGGTTCATCACAAACCGAAGTCTCTGTGCATTCTGTGCTAGTCCCTGGATCAATAGCTAGAGCACACAGTACATGATGTAATATCAACAATAAACCACATGTCATATATATATATTACATCAAAGATCCAGTATTACAATATAGCATACCTTCATAGCTCAAGGCTAGCTTACAATAAAATACAGCGGATAAACAATAAAAGCTTCGTGGCGTCCATCAACTCCACCGGCATAGTTGAGTATAGACATCGTAACCCTACATCGTACCACTTACTCGTCGTATATACTCCTGCAACACCGAAGATTACAGCCCGACAAATGGTCAGTACATTTGAATGTACGACAAATCATATCCCAGAAAGAAGTAAAATTTCCTACAATACACGCAATTTGGCTGGTGGAGCTTCTACATTTATTTTTGCAAAAATCTAAATTTTCCTTATAGAATAATAGTAACCAAGTTCTACAATAGCATACGATTGAGATGGGAACCCCCACTCAATCTATCCCAAAGTGATTAAACCAATCAGTTAATTAAAGATGATGAGACAAATATATATTACCACAATTAGTCGCTCAAATTGTCCATAACCGGGGACACGGCTAATCAATTAGCTTTATACTCTGAAGAGGTTTGAGCACTTTTCCCCACAAGACTCGATCACCTCCTTTGTAGTTCGTCACACTTCATGGTGTATGACAACTGGAAGATCGAGACATGGTCTTTCGGAAGTGTTTCCCCTTAACTGTTGGATAACCGGTACACCTATAAAAAAAATCTACATCTGCTAGTATATCCCGGAAAGAGGTCACACAACCTACTCAACTAAGCCAGAGAAAATAATAGCTTGCGGTTGCACACGTAAGCTTCTAGGTATGACAACACAATTAATCCCTTTGAGCCTGGGTGGCTTTCCGCAGTCATCATTGGCCATCTCCAAGATACTCGCAACCATCCCACCCAGGTAGTTCATTAACTTTATCTTGGTCCTGATTACTACATTATCACTCATACCTCATAATGATTCACTTCCCAATCCACGTCTACTTAGCATAGCAATATCATAGTATAGGATGGTGACAATGATGTAAGGATCATACCTACCTCAATGAACTACTGGGTGAAATAGTATAGCATATCCTATCATGCAATCTAAAGAAGAAGAACTAATGCATTGAAAACATAGGTAATAGGGAGTATGATCAAAGATATGACTTTCCTTATACATTCGATGAAGATCTTCGCTCTCACGGTCCAGTCAACTCTACTCGTCACCCTCCGAGCAAATCTATCGCAACCGAAGGAACTCAAATAAGCAATCACATCACAACGAGACAAACAAAAGATCAACAAACAAACACATACGGTTTTAGCAACAAAACAAAAGGCTTGACACGGTACAAGTGTCGATGTCCTCGGAAGTGATCGGTGGAACATGAACTCGAGAGAGTCAACAGATAAAGATTCATCGGTAAGGAATTGTGATCATGGACATTATGAATTCCAGATGAATATCATTCCCACATGAAAAGTGTGTGAATCTTACCGATAATATGTCACAAGTGATCCGATATGCAAAAAGAATCACGTGAACCAGAATACTACAACACCGGTCATAGCAAGTTCAAATTCTAATTGAATTTGACTTTAAACAGATCAAGAAACATTTGAATTTTTGTGTACACATGATATAGACAGAAATTGCATGGAACGAGTGATCCAACGCAAAAAGAATCACTCGATTTGGATCAACGGTTAAAAAGATATAGCCTCCGGAATTTGAATTTGAATTTGAATTAAATTCAAATTCAAATTGTGAAAAAGTTTTAAAAGTTGATTCTATGCTAAAGTACAGAACAACATGAACGCGTAGGAAAAAGATTCACCTCAATCCGACGGACGGTGAAGGAGATATTGCACGTACGGTGCCGGGGTCTTTTCTGCCAACAGGGACCTGATCGTAAATATCTTTTTTTGAAAAAAGCAATTGGGTCCCTCCTCCAGATCTGGCCGGAGCAACTCCGGCGAGGGCGATTTCCGGCTAAATCGACTTGCTCTGGCGAGGTGGCAGGTTGCCGGGGTGAGGAGGTGGCGACGGCTGAGAGGAGGCGGCGTGGGGCGCGGGGAGGCCGGCCTGTGCGACGGCTTCTGAAAACCGGCGGCGGCGTGGCCGCGCAGGCGGAGTATCCGGGCGGCGCTCCGGTGATCTGGCGGCGCGGCCGGGCCGGGGCGGTGGCCGGCGCTTCGGCGTGGCGGGCGGGCGATGGGGGCCGGCGGCGGTTCACTCGTATAGGACTAAATTTGCAATCTGACCGAAGGAAAGATGTATGTTCATGAGTATAGGACTAAGTTCACTCGTCTAGCATGTTATGCCTAAGAGGATATATCCACCGATGCCAAGAAACAGGCAAGGTTCCGCAAGGGACTTAGCCCCGTCCTTAGTCATGACATGAATCTTCACGAGTTCGTCAACTTCTGAAACTTGGCCGACAAATCCTTCAAGGCCGAGTATGGAAATGAGTTGTACGAAGAGTCTCGCAAGGGTGATCGTGAGTTTGCACAATCTTCTGGACCAGTTTCTCGAAAACAATGTGTATGGATTCCCTTCAATGACGTCAGTCATGCTGCAAGTGCTTCTAGACCACAAACGACCATATTTCGCCCACCTCAACCCAATTTTCCTCCTTGGAATTTTGTTGGAAAATAAAGTGCTCATGTTCCTTTCATTCCACGTGGCGTTTGTTTCCAATGTGGACAATCAGGCCACAATTTTCGAGAATGTCCCCAAAATCATGTAGCCACCACACATAATCCAAAGCAAGCCTTTCGTCGTGGTAAGCCACAACCCAAATCTTCCAATGTCAAGCCTCGTGCGTATGAACATGGTTATGTGAATCATGTATCCATTGAGGATTCCCATAAGGCAACCGATGTTGTACTCGGAACCCTTCCAGTCAATTCCATCCCAGCTTCTGTTCTTTTTGAACCAGGAGCATCTCATTCATTCATGTCCCAGGGTTTCGCATTGTCGCATGACATCTCTTTTTCAATGTTATCTACTCCTTTAGTAGTGTGCACCCGAGGATCTGAATGGTGCACCACCATGGTGAGTCATGAGAATGAAATTGCAATTGAGGGTTTAGTATTCCTTGCTTCACTTATAGCCCTCAAGTCTTTAGACACTGATGTCATCCTAGGAATGGATTGGTTATCAAGACAGAATGCTATCCATGATTGTAAAGCCAAGTCAGTTAAACTCACCCATCCTTCAGGCCAGACAATTGACTACACCTCACCAAGCTCTAGAACCTAGCTGCATTCTTTGAATGTGCTTCCCCTTCCTGACATTGAAGATATTTTGGTGGTTCGTGACTTCCCGGATGTCTTTCCAGAAGAGCTGCCAGGCATACCACCTGACAGATCTGTAGAGTTTGTGGTAGATCTGATCCCAGGAACCGCCCCAATATCCAGACACCCATATAGAATGGCCCCACATGAGTTAGCTGAGCTCAAAATCCAACTTGAAGCTTCGTTGGAAAAAGGCTTCATCCGCCCTAGCTCATGGACATGGGGTTGCCCCGTTCTGTTCGTAACGAAGAAAGATGGAACAGAAAGGATGTGCGTAGATTATCGCCCGCTAAATCTAGCGACGATAAAGAACAAGTACCCACTTCCCAGGATCAATGATCTTTATGATCAACTTGTTGGATCCTCTGTCTTCTCCAAGATGGATTTGAGATTAGGCTATCATCAAATAAAAATCCGAAACTAGGACATTCCCAAAACGGCTTTCACTACTCGTTATGGTCTATATGAGTACACCGTCATGTCCTTCGGTTTAACCAATGCCCCAGCCACGTTTTCGCGCTTGATGAATTCGATCTTCATGGAGTATTTGGACAAGTTTGTCGTAGTTTACCTCGATGACATCCTTATATACTCGAAGAACAAAGAAGAACATGCTGAGCATCTTAGGCTAGTATTGATGAAACTTAGAGGGCATCGCCTATATGCCAAATTCTCAACGTGTGAATTCTGGCTACCAGAAGTGACCTATCTAGGCCACGTGATTTCTGCCAAAGGCATTGCTGTCAATCCCGAGAGAGTTCAGGCCATCCTTGACTGGACTCCACCTGAATCGGTTAAGAAAGTTAGGAGTTTTCTTGGCTTAGCAAGATATTGTCGCCGCTTCGTCGAGAACTTATCCAAAGTTGCAAAGCCTCTAACTGAACTCCTCAAGAAAGATAAGAAATTCGAATGGACCCCCAAGTGCGAGGAAAGCTTTCAAGAGCTAAAAAGAAGATTGACTTCTGCACCCGTACTTGCGCCTCCAGACATCAAAAAGGATTTCGAGATCTATTTTGATGCTTCACGGCAAGGGTTAGGATGCATACTTATGCAAGATCGACATGTGGTAGCTTATGCTTCACGCCAGTTGCGTCCACATGAAGAGAACTATCCTACCCATGATCTTGAACTCGCTGCCGTAGTTCATGCCCTGACAACTTGGTGACATTACCTCCTTGGTAATCGTTGTGAGATCTATTCCGACCACCAAAGCCTCAAATATAGATTCACCCAGCTAGATCTTAATCTCAGGCAAAGATGCTGGATAGAGTGTATAAAAGATTATGACTTAGGAATTCCTTACACCCCAGGCAAAGCCAATTTCATGGCTGATGCACTAAGTCGTAAGTCGTATTGTAACAACCTCATGTTACAACAGTTTCAACCACTTCTTGATGAGGAATTTCGAAAGCTCAATCTCGAGATTGTTCCTTGTGGATCTTTTTTCAACTTGGTGGCGAAACCAAATCTTGAGGATCAAATCATAGTTGCCTAAAGGCGTGCACGAGGTGTTCGCCGGATCAAGGAGAACATTGCTAGCAGAGTTGCTAAATGTTTCTCCACAGATAGTAAAGGAATGATATTCTTTGGAAATCGTTTGGTAGTACCTAAGAATAGGGAATTAAGGCAACTCATCCTCAAAGAAGCTCATGACACACCCCTTTCGATTCATCCTGGTAGCACAAAGATGTACCGAGACCTACACCAGAGATTTTGGTGGACTAGGATGATGAGAGATATTTCTCAGTTCATTGCTGAATGTGATGTGTGTCGCGTTAAGGCAGAACATCGAAGACCTGCTGGTACTCTTAGACCTTTGCCTATCCCCGAGTGGAAATGGGATAAAGTCAGTATGGACTTCATCACTCCCTTTCCAAAAACCCAGAAAGGAAATGATGCCATCTTCGTTGTCATTGACAGACTTTCAAAAGTTGCTCACTTCCTTCCCGTTCGTGTTTCTATAACTTCTAGCCAGTTAGCGGACTTGTATGTCTCCCGAATCGTGTCACTTCACGGTGTTCCTTTGGAAATCAATTCAGACCGTGGTAGTCTTTTCACTTCTTGATTTTGGGAAAGTTTCCAGAATGCTATGGGAACCCACCTCTCCTTTAGCACCGCTTATCACCCGCAGTACAGTGGTCAAGTAGAAAGGGTCAATCAAATTCTCGAAGACATTCTCAGAGCTTGTGTTATCTCCTTCGGAAAGAAATGGGAGAATTCTCTTCCTTTTGACGAATTTGCGTATAACAATACCTTCCAATCTAGTTTGGGCATGGCTCCTTTTGAATTTCTCTATGGACGGAAATGTCGAACACCCCTAAACTGGTCAGAAACCGGTGAAAGACAATTCTTTGGACCGGATATGATTCAGGATGCAGAAGAGCAGGTTCGCATTGTTCGTGAGAAATTGAAAACAGCCCAGTCTCGTCAGAAAATCTATTATGATCGTCATCATAGGGAAGAAAGCTATAATCTGGATGAGAAGGCTTACCTTCGGGTTAATCATCTGAAGGGTACCCATCGCTTCGGTATCAAAGGCAAATTGGCCCCACATTACATTGGTCCCTTTCGCATTCTCGCTAAACGTGGAGAAGTTGCCTACCAATTGGAACTACCCCCTCACCTCTCCCAGGTTCATGATGTCTTCCACGTCTCTCAACTCAGGCGTTGCTTCAAGGACCCCATCCGCGAAGTACACCACAAAACGCTTGATCTCCAAGATAACCTTTCATATCGAGAGTACCCTGTTCGCATTTTTGATGAAGCCGAGCGTAGCACCAGACGTCAGAAGATAAGATTCCTCAAAGTGCAGTGGTCACATCATTCAGAGAAAGAAGCCACCTGGGAATAAGAGGATCGTCTATGAGCTGAGTACCCCACACTCTTCCCGACGACTTCTGAATGTCGGGACGAGATTCTTTTGAGTGGGGGCGAGTTGTCAGAACCCTAATTTAGGTTTGTGCTTTGCTAAGTTTGCATTCTTGCATCATGAAAAAATTTTCTAAAGAAAAAGAATTGGGGAAGATAAAAGCCTCAAAATAATTTTAATAAAAGGCCAGACAAAAATATTTTTCCAAAAATGCTTTGAAATTTTTGAAAAGTATCATAAATGGGCATGATCACATTTCAAGTGAAGTGGGTCCCACTTCATGCTCTCTGATTTTTCTAAAAGTCCAAAATGCCCTTGGAAATTAAATAAATATGGTATTTGCAATTGGAATTAAATAAATATAATTCCAATAATTCTAAAACTTTGTGAGGTGACTTATACATGTCTCATTAGCTCACATAAAAGTTTGTAGCATTTTATAAAATCTTTTGGTTGAAAAATCAAAACAAAACAAAAATACAGAAAACAGATAAAAAGAGAAAACAAGAGAGAGAGAAGAATCCCCCATCCCACCTTACCTGGCCCAGCCTGGCTAGAAGCCGGCCCAGCCCACCAGAGGCAGGGTCTTCTTCTACCCGTGGCCAGGCAGGCAGCTCGCCGCCGTGGCGAGCATGTCGTCGCCCAGGCCACCTCCTGGTTACCCCGTGACCTACTAGCGCCTTCCGTTGACGTCCTGGAGGGCCCAGATCTCTTCTCCCCCTCTCCCAGTTCGTCCCTCTCCCTCCCCCGCTGTTTGCAGCGCAAGACCGAGACCCTACCTCGCCGCCGACGTGCCCCTTCGCGTCCAACAGCTTTGTCTCGCCGACGCACCATGTCCAGGAGCTACCACCACGCCGTCTTCGTCAAGCCGCGCCCTCAATTCGAGTCGGGCCGCTCCGTAGACGCCGATCGCCTCGGCACTTCCCCGCCGGCCGCCGACAACCCCGAGCTCGAATTCGTCGCCTTCCCTTCACCCCGGCCTCGCCGTGCACTCCATCGTGCTCAGGTGAGCACGTCGCTTCGTTCCCCCCCTCGTGCCTCTCCCCGTCCCCTCTGCTTCCCGGTGCTATGAACAGAAGCTCCGACCGCCTCCTCTCCGTCGAAGTCGTGGCCACAGACCCCCTTTTAAACCCCGCATAGCACAAGTGGGTGCGCGTCGACGAGAGGATCCTCCCAGTGCTATCATTTCCTTCCCCCGTGTCCTAAATCTCTCTCCGGCGTCCGGCGGAGCACAGTGACTCCGGCGACGGTCGCCATTAGAGCCACTAACCCTGGGCACAAATCACCCCTTCCCCCTCGCTGACAGTGGGCCCTAGGCCATAAGCTAATCACCAATTAAATTAAACAGAGAGGCTAATAACCCCTCTCTCTCTCTGACCAGTGGCACCCCCCTGTCATGCTAGCCCTTTTGTCATCATGACGTCAGCCTGACGCATTAAATAGAAATCCTTTAATTAATTCAGTAAATTCCAGAAAATGGCCTAAACTTTGAATATTAATATCTTCTAAACTATAATTCCAAATGCAAAGTGTAATATATGAAAAATGATCAGCAGAAAATGCTCTATCAAAATATCCAACTTTCAACTTTGTTGGAGTTGATCTTAAAATAGGACCAGTAGGTTTTGCTATTTGGTTTAATTGGAGTTATTTCAAATTGAATTCAAATGCTTTACCCACTTCAACCAAAGAATGCTAATATGATCACCTACACTTTAGAAGCATTTCACATACATGATCACATGGTTTACAATGAACAAACTTTAGCAAATGCAACTTGGACCAATTTGAATACATTTGGAGTTTGAATTTGAATTTACTTTTCAAATCAATTTCAATTCACATGTTGCAAGTTAAACATAGGTCACATCAGTACATTGCCATGCTATGTTTTGCATATTGTTTGAGCATTGTAATTCATTGAATGTGCTTAACTTCCAGTGCTTCGGTGATTGCTTCTTCTCGGTAGAGTTGATCTCGGAGACAAGTTTAACTCACGTCAGAAGTACAGTACCTCGTGATCGTCAGCAAGGCAAGCAACCCCCCTTTGATCATGTCGATAGAATCCCAGTTCCCTCTCATTCTCGCAAATGCATGTTTAGGATGTTACCATGATATCATGTGGCCCCTGCAACTATTACATCTTATTACATGCTTAGAGTTTACAATGAGGCTACTTTGATGTGAGTCGGGATGGTAGTGGTCATGTGAATGATTGTGGTAATGTGTTGGTGAATTTGACCTAAACAAGGTGAACGATGAGAGGCTGTAGGAGTACATAGTGGGTTGTCTCGTTGAACACTGCCTTAAGCCCGAGTTCTTGTGTTGTTATCCAAGACTAAGAGTACGACAACACATTGGGCTCACTGACCCCTCTCGGCCTAGTACCTCACCCCGGACCAAGTCCAGGAGTCGCAAGTAGTTCGAACTTTAAACGATCTCAAGCAGGTACATCAAGGTAAGTGGTGGACGTAGGTGGTGGCCTAGTTGAATCAAGTGATCATGATCGAGTTGAGCATGATGGCTGGACACACAACGTTTGAGTCCGCATCGAAAAAATCGGTCGGATTCCGATTGTGGTCCCAACTCAAATAGGCGACTCCCTAGGACTAAAGATGGTGCCGTGAGTGAAGTGTCGTGGCAGCATCCTCGCCGGTACTCACTTGAAGGGTCCATCCCCAGGCGGTAACTGATGACGCGTGTGTGTAGAAGTACACCCCTGCAGGGTTAATGAACTATTCAAATAGTCGTGTCCGCGGTTATGGACTACTTGGAGACCTTTACTTGATCATATACAACTTCAATGGTTACTCTTAAAACTTGCCAAGACAAGTGTGAGTGCTATGGCGTGCTTCCTCGTGGGGAAGTCGAGGAAGTAACCATAGTGGTGTATTTTTTGGAGACTTGATACTTGGACTCGTGTACGCTCCTTACCTCTTTCTGGTATTCGTAGTACAGGACTAGCCAAGTGAAAGCTGGCACTTCTGCAATGAAACCCCACCTCCCTTTGCCTTAATACATGTGCATGAGTAGTATAGTTCCTATGTAAGTCTTACTGAGTACGTCTTTGTACTCACGTTTCTTATTCTATGTTTTAGAGACGAGACCACTGACCCTGATGGTGGCCTCTACCTCGAGCTCGACGTGGACCAGGTCGTATAGTTCCAGAAAGCAGCCTGTGCCCTTTGGAGGGTCATTGTATTTTCTTTCAGGCTTCTTAAGACGTTTGTTAAACTTGTCTTTACCAAGACATAATTTGCTTTCGTTGATGTTTGATGTAATGTTGGATCACAACCATGTGATCTATGCTTGTAATACAACTGCTATGTCTGCTCTGTTTAGCAGATTTTATAAAGACTATGAGTTTGTAGAGTTCATGTTGTGATTACCTGCTGTTTACACTGGACATGTATGCTGCGTGTATGATTATAACATGCATGTCTTAGTGTGGGGTTCGATAGCTTAGTTGAGTTCTTGACGGCGGTCTTTTATACACCAAGTGGCCCTTAGATGTGCGCAGCTTGGGGCATCGCGATGCGATTGCTCGTGACTCTGTCACGTGACACACTTTGTTGTATGACTGAGCCCGCCCGAGATCCCGACTAAGTGATCGGGCTGGAGTATGTTTATGTAAGTGCTATAATTCAATCGATAATATGGTTGAGGCGACTTGTCTATGAGTAAGGGATTTCACCACCCATAACCATTTAGACTTGTGAGCGGGCGATGAGGACCCATCTCAGTTGATCATCTGGCCTAGATGGGATGCCCCTCACGTACGATGCTTTCCGAGAGTGTTCGGTGCTTGGCCTTATCTTCTTAGACAAGTGGGTACGACTCTCGGCTCTCCATATGATGGAGTTGCGACTGGAATTACATACGCAAACCCCGGGTCCCGACACAATCCTTGCACCCGCGAGTACAAGCACCGTTGTTTTCCCTTTCGTGGCAACAACACATCCCCTAGACTCATGTTTCTGTCACTCAAGCTAGTCATCGGGCGGCATGAACCCACAATCATGCATAACGCTCCCTCTTGGAGTCACTACCTACTACTTGGCCAAAGCAATAAACAGCAACGGAAAACATGCAAGAATTACTCAAGAACATAAATATAAAAGAGGAGAATCAAATATATTACTCAAACACAGTCTGAACATAATCTCATAATCCATCGGATCCTAGCAAACTCAGCATAGCAACAACATAAATATTACATAAGTGCCTCGATCATGTAGGGCAGCTCACGAGATATAATCCATGAAGAACAAAGAGGGGAGGAGAACATCACATAGCTACTGATCATAGACCCATGGTCCAAGGTGGACTACTCACGGTTCATCCGGGAAGCATCCATGGTGGTGGAGAAGCTCCCGGAGGTGTTTCCTCCCTCCGGCAGGGTGCAGGGAAGAGGTCTTCTGGTGCTCCCGATCTTGGAAGCGCGGCGGCGGCGGAACAGAGGAGAGATCACGAAAAAGGGTTCCCATCACGGGGGTTTCTCGTCACGAGGAATATATTGGCGAAGGGGGGCAGCCAGGGGGCCCACCATCGGTCCAGGCGGCCCCCTGGCGCGGCCCCATCCTGGTGGGTCCCCTTTATATCCCCCCCCTCGGTGATTACCGAAGCTTCTTCTACGCTGATTTTTTATTGGATTTTTCCCGAATTATTGGAGCAATTTTTATATGGGGGAAACCTGGAATAGAAAAACAACAGAAAACAGGAACTGGCACTGGGGTGCACTGAGTTAATAGTTTAGTCCAAATATGATCAAAAGTGTATGGAAGTTCATCAATATCATAGCAATATCACACAAAAGAGGCATGGAGCAAGCAGAAATTATAGATACGTTTTGGACGTATCAACAACAAGCATGAGTTTTTATAGTAGCGACATAGCCAAAAACTTTATGTTCTTATGCTTGAAGTGTTATGCTGACATGGAAGACAACTTGATGTTTCATGCCAATTCTTAATGCTAGACTTTATATTTTTTTTGCATCCAAGTCAACATCATTTGTCTGTTTTCAAAATCCTTTGCTAGCCAAACTCTGAACTAAGCGGGAATACTTCTTGTGCACCCTTACCTTGAAACCTTAACCTTCCAAAGAGTCCACCGAACCTTTACTATATGTGGTATTTCACCGCGACTCCTAAATTATATTATTCATGTGCTATATTTAAACCTTCAAAATAGTATTACTCCTTATTTTGTGCCTCTATTTTATCTCATGAGGAAGTAGTAGATAATTCATGATCTTCTCATACTGGACAAGCTTTATCTTGGGTTTTCATGCTACTCTACAAACCCCTAATATGAGGAGGGACTAGCATGAGTGCGCCGAGCTCATAAAAGATAATAGCAATAAACAAAACCTCCTTCACACTTTGTTCATGCGAAATCAGAAAACTTTGGAAGTGACAAACAAAGGAGACTAAGGGGATGTGATCGTCCCCACCTTGGGAGTCGTTCCTCAAAACTTGTCCAGATTGAGAAGTATTGGGTTATCTGCTAGCATTCGTAGATGAATTATGCACCTCCCAAAAGTTTATTTTATAATCTTATTGCTTTCAAAACCCTTAAAAGCTCTAGCACATGAGTTTTCCCTACTTCCCTCTGCGAAGGGTCAAGCCTTACTTTTATGTTGAGTCAGTAAACTTACTTCTTTCTATTCTATAAAAGACCAGACAACTTATGTTGACAAAGATGCATGCATTTATATTGTCTCTTTGAGAATTTCCATATTACATCTTTGTTGACATTATCATCAAGATAAATAAGTTGTTTGTTGTGTTTTGCTAAATCATACATGTTCCTTTCTGTTAGAATTTTACTTCGTGACTAATAACATCTTATTTCAAAAGCTTCAAATGATCTAATCAAAATATAATAGGAAGAGCAAAAGTTAAAAGTTATTTGTTGTTCTTTGACAAAGAACATGTTTGCCATGGTTTAATGAGTTTCCTTAGCCTTGCCTTTGATTGAATATTGCTATTACTCTTTCATTAGGGCCTTATGAGTGGAAATTGTTGAGTTTAGTAGAGAAATTATGATGCTTCTTGTCTGTATTCTTATTTATCGACACTTCACTCTCTAAACTCGTGGACAGGTTTACCGATCTCAGTATTCGCTTGGGGACAAGCGAGGTCTAATCTTGGGGGAGTTGATACGACCAAAATGCATCACTATTTTATATCATAATTATATCCATTCATTGATATATTTCATATTATGATGATGTTATTATAGTGTTTTGTCTTGTTTTACATTGTTTACAACTTCTCGGTGCCGAAACAGTAGACACATAAATCAGCGGGGAAAAGTGCACATAGAGTTGCCATATCAGTACATCTCCAAATGACCTGAAAATTATGGGGAAACATATTCTAGAGATATCACGAATACTCGCAATAGTGCAGCCGAAGGGGGACCACCAGGCCTCTAGACAGCCTGGTGGCACGGCCCCCCTTAAGCCGTGCCAGGTGGCCGCTTTGGCACCCCGGCTCAGAACACCGGAACACCTCGTATTCCATCCCAAGGAAGTCTTCTGGAATACGTCACTACTTGATATAGAACTGAACATAATTCTATTATAAGTGTAATGGGTACAAGGGTTCGATTACAAGGCTAGCGAAGAGGGGCAGTGAACCAGCCTAGTTCTAATGCTAGCGGCTGAACAACTACAAGCAACGGGGACCAACTAAAGCAGCGGAATAACTCGTGGGAGAGGAACAACATCGACGGTGATGGACTCCACTCCAAAGAGACACTGTTGGGACAACTCCTAGTACGCACACGTCGGAAACTTCGTCCTACGCAAAGAAAGCATCACCTACAATCTGGCATGACAAGCCAGGTCAGTACATTGAATGTACTTGCAAGCTCACAACAACCAAAGCATCAAAGAAAAACAATAACATAGCAAGGCAAGCTATAGTATATTAGTAAATTAAGCATGTGAGAGAAGATAATATTGTAAACTAGATAACCATCATTAAAAGTCACCTAGATCACCTCACTCCTGATCATCTGAGCCTCAGATCATAACAAGATTTCTCATCCATACCTTGTGATCTCCTCAAGATCTATTTAGCCCTCTTATGACTACCTCGTAGTCATAGCATAATCATCATGTAAGCATCTCTGTCTCAATACTAAAATGATAGTGATCCTACTATACGATAAGTCCCTCCATCATCGTAAGTGTTGATCGAAAAGTGTTACTTAGTACGAACTGTCCATGACCGAGGACGCGGCTATTCGAATCGATTTTGACTCTGCAGAGTTTGCGCACTTTACCCACACCATGGAACTCCTGGTCCCGTACTTCCGTACACTTCCCCGAAGGGTTAACAGTGATGCTCCAACAGAACTCTTCGAGCTATGTCCTGGGTATCCACCGTGTCCTCCAGACACCCACCACCATCGTGGCCAACCAATAGTATCCCCGTCGGGATCCGTGCACAATAACCATAACCGGAGCACAATATTATCGCCGCCCACCGGTCCAAGGTACCACACGCGCATAATCTTCCCTACTTGGTGATACCGATAAGGAGCATAACGACAGACTAAGCCGAGGCCTTCCCATATAGGAAAATGTGGCTGCACTTGAAAGGTTCGGTTCAGTTGCACCTGATCAACGAATAATGGAATGTATCCGCGAATGCATCTGGATCAAAGTCATATTTCTGAAATCATCTAGCAACCTATAATCCAAGTTACAGTAATATCCACTAATACTCCAAGACATGATGTTATAACACATTCCTAGTAATAGTTCAATGAATAAAGTAGCCATGTCAATATGATTTGATAACTCTAGAAGTAACCATATGTAACATAGAAAGTTCATTATCATTATGAGTCATGTTAAATACAAGCATATTCATGGAAATATTATGATCATAGTTTTCCTTTTACCTAGGGAGTGTGAAGATACTCCTGGTCTTCAACACAAAGAATCTCCCGAAAAAGGATTTTTAAAAGGGCAAACAAAATGTCACATAAAGTCTTTCTTTTATTCAGCAAAAATTAATAGGACAATATGGCATCAAAGCTATTCCCAAATAAAGAGGGGGTCAAGAGAAAAATAGTGCAAAAAGATTCAACTCAATTGGTCTTGTGGTTTAAAAGATATTGCAGGTCAAAGTTGGATCAACGAAATGATTTAAAATGATTTAAATCATTTTCTGGAATTTCCAGAAGGAGACGTCCCAAGCGTATTCTCTGAAGACGTCTCCACTCATACCCCTTTAGGTTGGGCTTTGAGGATGACATGTGGGGCTGCCTCGTCAGGTTAGAAGATTGAGGAGGGAAACAAGGGACGGCGAGGAGGCTGGGGCTGGGAGCGGTGAGTGTGCAGGGTGGTCGGACGGTCGACGACGAGCAAGCCCGTAACCTGGCACATCGGTAGTCGGCTCCAGCAGCGGCTAGCCATGGGGCTTGGCGGCGACGTTGATTCGTCACCAATCCGGGCGGGGGTGGGATGGGAAGGACCAGGAGGTCATAGGGAGATCAATGGTGGTGGCTACTTAGGCTGGGGGGCTCTGGACCGGGCTAATGACGGCGAGACAGTGAGGTGGAGGAGCTCGTCGGAGTTGGAAAAGGAGAGCGCAGGGGTGTCACGCGGCTACACGGGGCATCGATTGGGATGGAGATGAGGCTGATGGAGATGAGCGGTGACGCGGGGTGCGGCTTTATAGCTGGGGTTGGGCGGTGGCGTGCTCGGGGCGCCACGGAAGTCGTCCATAGCACAGTGAGATACCAGCGATGGGATGACACACTTGGGATGCTCCAGTTGACTTAGAGGGGGCTAGCGAGCCAGGCTAGGCGACCTACCCGTAGGGGCGCATCACTGGTGATGGGAACACGACGGTGGCCTATGTGGCCGGGGCTCGTTCGTCGGAGGCGACCGACGAGGACAGGGTACGACGGGGGAAGAGACATGGGAGGTGGCGCAGGGGCAAAGTAGTGCAATGCGACACACTTGGGCTAGCAGAGGTGCCCGTGGACGGCAAGGCAGAGGGTTGACCTCGCCCAGGGCGCGCCAACAACACGTCGGAGGCATGGTCACAACGCACAGTCGTGCTCTGTGGTTGCCTTGGCGTGGCCAACCTTTTATTCTGTGTAGTGCAACCTTCCAGGAGTATAAATGTGCAGGTGCACCTACCAAGGGGGTGGTTGGGATGATCACAAGCATTGAAACCAGGTGTTATCCAAAAGGTGCTTATGCTGAACCAGGGAATATGGGCTTTGCTACTTGAGAAGGGATTTTGGGTGGAGCTTTGTTACATACTGTGGTGAGAGTGCATGCAAAGTTTCAACTCAAATGGTTCAAGGGATCTAGCACGTCGTTTGCAAGTGTCCAATTGGACCACAAATGCCTTAGTGAAGCTAGCCTCACATAGGAATCAAGGGGGATGGCTCAAACTTTGTTTGGTGGGCTAATATGTGTGGGGGAATAAGTGTGCAAAGTTTTAGAGCAATTGGATACTCCTAGCTTGCACTTGCTACTGGACAGACACCTTGGGAATTTGGTGAGGAAAAAAGGCTAAGAAATTGGGGTTGAAATTTGGCATAGGCTTCTCATATGGTGGCTTCAGCATGCACAAAAAGTTTCAAAAGAAATGAGAAATGATAAATACCACTCCTTTCACAAAGTGCCATTCTGCCCCAGGAGACAAATAAATTTATCTGGATGGAAAATTCACTTGTTCCATGCAAGGTTCTTGGATATCTTGTAAAGATATGGTGTCAAGGTCATGTGGTAATTGTTTGGGAATTTCTAGAGCAATATCAGTATGGGTTGCTTCACAAACCCCAAATGCAATGAATATTCCTTTTAAAAGAAAAGGAATATATGGGATGAAGAAAAATGTGGCTTGGAGGGGATGGATCAAGGGAAGATTTTTGGAAGGTTCTTGGGAATCTTTGTCCACTTGAGCAATGGAAAGAAAATATGCCCAAGTTTGAAGTCCAAAGAGTTGCTTCAAATAAAAGCAATTGGAAAATTTCAGAAAAACTTCAGAAAAGAAAAGGTGGAAAAAACCAGGGTGTGAAAAACCTACCGCCCTTAGGAAATTCTCATCCTCGATATTTGGTTGCTCAGGAACAAATGGGTACTTACTGCCTTGGGGATCTTATTGTTTCCTGGCTTTCGCCCTTTTCCTTCATAGTGTCCCTGTTGGACCTTTTAAAACCTGATTATTTGGCTCGGGGTTGACTTCATCCAATCCATACTTCTAACATAAATTCTTCCTTTATATATCTGATCCTTTCGTGCTGACTTCCATCCTCATGTCGGTTGACTTGTCTGATAGCGAGGTACCTTGTCATAGGCGGGATGTGAACACTAATAGTATCCGTACTATCCTAGGAGATATCTCGTGCTTTCTCCGTGGCACAGTCTTGAATCCTTTCTATGGGCTTCCTCGAGAATGCGCTTACCTCTCGTGGGAGGCTGTCTAACTTAGAATGCTCATCATCCTGATATAACCTTGTGTGAAACTCTGACTATCTGTACAGGGTATTGCATCACTTTTACGGACTCATCCATCTCGAGCATACACCCTGCGGGCGGGGCACATGACTTGAACTTTTTACTTACTATGAAATTTTCTTGGTATGCTGCCATATCCGGGGGTGGCAATAGGCCGTTCTACGCTCCAACATGGTCCTTATAGCAAAAATGCTGAACCGGGCATGTGATCTTTGGCTGAGCAGACTTGGGTATCCCAACAATAGTGACAATTTCAAACTTGAGTAACTGCCAAAGCTGACTGGCTTTGTATTCAATCTTTCCCATATAAAGTGAGATTCATTAGCTGTGGATGCCCATGGTGATCCAGACGGAATCGTGGTCTCGGCTGATCAAGGTGTATTTGACCATGAAGTCCATGAAATTATCCTCCTGCGTCACCTTCCAGGCTTTCAAGAGTTGCAGAATTGTGGCAGCTTCAAGGTGTGGTGCTGACTATGGTAGCATCTATCGCAGCAAGGTTTAGCATGCGCCATGCCTATATGCCTCATTCCTTGCTACTGCGACAATCATCCACTCTGTAATGCTTATACACTAACTCGTCCTTTTTCGGAATCCTTTCTCTGAGCTGGTTGGGCTACCTTCATCCTTTGTCTCTTGGCTGACCATGATTATTCGTCCCTGTAGTAGTTTGGCCTCAAGATTATCCTTCTTCAGGGCCTTGTTGGATGTGAGGAGCTGAAACTCGTGGCTGTATTCAAGATCAAATGTTTCCTCATTTCCTTGCTTTAGGGTATTCCTTCCTAGCTTGTCGGGCCTTTATACCATGCTGAGATGTGTGCTGGATTCTCTTGCTTGTTTTTCCCGTAGGTGTTGCGGATCTTACTACTTTCCATGGGTGTAACTCACTTGACTATGAGCACGAATGTATCCATGTAGTAGTAGCTCGCGTAACTTGAAAAGTATGCCATAACATGTGCAGGTCCATATGTCCTGAGTAGGCTGACATCTTCAGGGGTTCTGAACAATCGGGTTTCTAACAACACTTTGCAGGCACGATAGCTTGTTGGAGAAGACTTAATAGCTTATCATTGAAGCTTGACCGTGGTAGCGTGCTGAAGAAGGTTGGGGAACCGTATCCCGGAAGCTTTTCTTCGATGGCATACTAAGGAAGGTTGGGTGTTGTACGCGGGAAACTTATCTGATAGCTTGCTGAAGAAAACGGGATGTCTTCTCCAAGGAGTTTCCCTTTAATATAGTAATTCGATAGGTTCCTTGCACCAAAATCTTCTACGGTTACTTCCTTTATCTTACTGGCTCACTTGTGTTGGAATGCATCCACATGTCGTGCCGAGCAAGACTAGGTGCCTTGCACCATACGCTTCTCCGTGTGGCTTGTGATCAAAGACTGAATGTCTTGGCTGAGACGCTATCCAGGTAGCGTGCTGGGGAAGGTTGATGCACTATGTTTGTTGGCTGGGGTTACCATCTTACCAAGGAAGACCTGAGGTTCCTTATGTCCTAAGTTTTCCCACGGTAATGTGTGAAGAAAGCCTGGGTACTGGGCATGAGAACTTACTGACTTGTCAGGGAATAACATTGTCCCAATCATTTCTTTGCATGGTGCTGGTTTCATGACATATTCTGAATTTCTCCCAGAGTATACCATCATCTGATACCTTGAGTATGACAAGGTTGCAACTTGTAGGTGACATACCTTTGAATGCAGATATCCAGGGGCTATGAACACAACTTATCTTTTCCTTTGATTGAATCTTCATTGTTGTAATGGTTGAATGCATGATGCAGACCTTATTCCAATGATTCACCTTGGTAGAATTCATTCTCGAGCCAAACATTCCCAATTCAATCCGGTGTGAATCCTTCTTGACTTGCTGAACTTCCAAATCTTTGCAATCTCTTACTGATTCTGCCATACCTTGGGTTGAGGAGCAACTTCCACCAGGGTAGGTGAGATAGCGCCGAAGAATCAAATGAAGAACCGATTAAGAAATTCAAGCGACAGAGACCAATAACGCTCAAAAGACACTGAGATCACACACAAGCAAGATCGGATCTTTAAGCTAAGCACAACATCAAACAACATGCAAGATTACCACTACTCATGCAACATGAACTACGTAAAAGCTTAGGCACTACGGTCTAACGACGGGTCGCTGGAGGCTGACGAAGCTAGCAGATGAGTCGAGGGAGCCAAAGATGCAGCAAGAGATCTTCTGGCGCGACTTGCATCTCAGACTAGATCGATGATGAGAGCATACTCGGAGATCATGTAGCGGGACATGCCAATCACCGCCATTTCATCTTCCGCAAGAGGACGAGAAAACCCTAATCTTCGAGGAGTGGTCGCCAAGATGGGATATAAATGGAAGGCATGATTCTCCTGCATCGCTCTTTCCTGGTGGCGAAGACATGTGAGGCCTGCAAGAGCAACAAGTTCAGCAACAAGGTCTGGGGTAGAAGCGTATCCACCATGGAAGTTGTAGGTACACCAGCCAATGGGGAGGTCCACGGACATGAAGACGATGGCATGATACTCGAGTATCATCCTTCCAAGCAGATTCTAGAACACTAGGTACCATGGCCTCTGTCAATGGGATGGAGACAATCCCAGACGTCAGCAAGGAGATAGGCAAAGTTGAGGAGTTAAGGATCTGGGTGGTGGTCAACAGTGACGGGTGCCATCTACACTCATCAGAGAAGATTGTCAGCGAAAATGATACTAGCTATATGCATGCTATGCAGCAAACAAATGCAGCAATCAAATGCACCACAAAAGCAAGCTATAAACTCTATATCTACCATCATTCTAACGTCCATGATAACTAGGGTGTCCTACAGTCATTCCTAGCTCTGATACCAAGCTTTGTGGCACCCCGGCTTAGAACAACGGAACGCCCCGTATTCCAGCCGAAGGAAATCTTCAGGAATACGACACTGCTTGATATGGAACTGAACATCCTTCTGTTATAAGGGAAATGGGTATAAGGGTTCAATTACAAGGCTAGCGAAGGGGGGGGGGGAACCATCCTACTTCTATTGCTAGCGGCTGAACAACTACAAGCAGCGAAGACCTACTAAAGCAGCGGAATAAATCGTGGCAGCGGAACAACAGCGACGGTGATGGACTCCACTCCAAAGGGACACTACTGGGATACCTCCTAGTTCGCACACGTCGGGAACTTCGTCCTACGCAAAGAAAGCATCACCTACAATCTAGCATGACACGCCAGGTCAATACATTGAATGTACTTGCAAGCTCACAACAACCAAAGCATCAAAGCAAAACAATAACATAGCAAGGAAAGTTATAGTATATTAGTGAATTAAGCATGTGAGAGAAGATAATATTGTAAACTAGATAACCATCATTAAATGTCACCTGGCCGATCACCTCACTCGTGATCATCTGAGCCTCAGCTCATACCAAGATTTCTCATGCATACCTTGTGATATCCCCGAGATCTATTTAGCCCTCTTATGACTACCTCGTAGTCATACCACAATCATCATGGAAGCATCTCTGTCTTAGTACCAAAACTGATAGTGATCCAACTATACGATAAGTCCCTCCATCATCATAAGTGTTGACCTAACAGTGTGACTTAGTACGAACTGTCCATGACCGAGGACGCGGCTATTCGAATAGATTTTGACTCTGCAGAGTTTGCGCACTTTACCCACACCAAGGAACTCCTGGTCCCCTACTTCTGTACACTTCCCCGAAGGGTGAACTGGAGATGCTCCAACATAACTCGTCTACCACATGACTCCATTACCGTATCACCGACATACTCTTTGAGCTATGTCCTGGGTATCCACTGTTTTCTCCAGACACCCACCACCATCGTGGCCAACCAATACTATCCCTGTCGGGATCTGTGCACAATAACCATAACAGGAACACAAGATTATCGCGTCCCACCAGTCCAAGGTAGCACGCGTGCATATTCTTTCCTACTTGGTGATACCGATAAGGAGCATAACGACATACTAAGCCAAGGACTTCCCATATAGGCAAATGTGGCTGCACTTCAAATGTTCAGTTCAGTGGCACCTGCTCAACGAATGATGGAATGTATCCACGAATGCATCTGGATAAAATTCATATTGATGAAATCATCTAGCAACCTATAATCCAAGTTGCAGCAATATCCACTAATACTCCAAGACATGATGCTATAACATAATCGAAGTAATAGTTCAATGAATAAAGTAGCCATGTCAATATGATTTGATAACTCTAGAAATAACCATATGTAACATAGCAAGTTCATTATCATTATGAGTAATGTTAAATCCAAGCATATTCATGGCAATAATATGATCATGGTAAACTCCGAACATGCCATGAACGAATCATAACATAAGCTTATGCAAATTTTAGAACCATGTCAAAGCTTTATGATAATGCAAGTTGGAGTCATGGCTTGTCTTTCACCAATGGAGTGTGAAGATACTCCTGGTCTTCAACACTAAGAATCTCCTGAAAAAGGATTTTTAAAAGGGCAAACAAAATGTCACATAAACATAAAGTCTTTCTTTTGTTCAGAAAAAATTTAACACAACAACATGGCATAAAAGCTATGCCAAAATAAAGATGGGATCAAGAGAAAAATACTGAAAAAAGATTCAATTCAATTGGACTTGTGGTTTAAAAGATATTGCGGGTCAAATTTTGGTCAACAAAATGATTTAAAATGATTTAAATCATTTTATGGAATTTCCAGTGGGTGACGTTGAAAGCGTATTTTCTGAATACGTCTCCACTCATACCCCTTTGGGCTAGGCTTAGAGGATGACATGTGGGGCTGGCTCGTCGGGTTAGAAGAGAGAGGAGGTAAACAGGGGACGACGAGCTCACCTGCGGCAGTTGGACGTCGAGGAGGCCGCGGCTGGGGGTCGTGAGTGTGCAGGGTGGTCGGGAGTCAACGGAGAGCAAGCCCGTAACCGTGGCTCATTGGGAGACGGCCGGACAACGAGGGTCGTGTCTTCTCCAGCGAAGGCTAGCCTACAGGGCTCGGCGGCGATGTCAATTTCGGCACCAATCCAGACGGGGGTGGGTTGCGGAAGGACTAGGAGGTCACGTGGAGCTCAATGGTGGTAGCTACTTAGGCTGGGGGGCTCTGGAACGGGCTAACGACGGCGAGACAGTAAGGCGGAGGAGCTCGCCGGAGTTGGAGAAGGAGAGCGCAGGGGTGTCGCGCGGCTGCATGGGGCATCGATTGGGATGGAGATGAGGCTGATGGAGAGGAGCGGTGTAACGACCCGATGCACTAAGGAATCAAGTCTCTGTGCATTCTGTGCTAGTCCCTGGATCAATGGCTAGCACACACAGTACATGATGTAATATCAATAATAAACCACATGTCATGTATATTACTCCCTCCGTTCCATGATATAAGGTGTCTAAGCTTTTTGCACGGATATTAACGTGTATGTATAATGCTACAATTGTATTGATCTTTTCTTAGAAAAAATTGGAAGAAAACAGTTCGAAACAGCCAATAATAGGAAAAGACCCTCCCTTCTATCTTTTTTCATAGGTATATTTGCCTAGATGGGTGGGATAATACCAATATGCCATGTGTTTTGGAATATTTCTCAAAACCGTAGGCACCTTATATCAAGGAACGGAGGGAGTACATCGAAGATCCAGTATTATGATAAAACATACCTGCATCGATCAAGGCTATCTTACAAATAAAATACATCAGAAAAATAATAAAGAGCTTTGTGGCGTCCATCAACTCCACCGACAAGTTAAGTATAGACATCGTAACCCTACAACGCATCACTTACTCGTCGTATACAATCCTGCAACACCGAAGGTTCCAGCCCGACAACGGGTCAGTACATATGATTTGTACGGCAAGCCATACGAAAAAGGATATAACAGGCCTACAACTACAAGCAAGGTAAATCAAAGGAAGGCTTATGCTTTTATTTTGTAAAAAGCTGATTTTTCCGTCAATCTACCTATTAGTCAAATTTTAGTTTATCTTACTACATAAGGTTGAATTGGGAAGCACTAATTCCAACCCATACCCTTTATTAAAGTTTGCCACTCAATTTTTATTAAGGTGAATCATCTGTCAAGATACTCCAATAATAGTAATGCCTAGTAGCTCAAAGTTGTCCTTAACCGGGGACATGGCTAATCATGATTAGTTTATACGCTCTGCTGTGGTTTGTACACTTTACCCACTGGACTCAACCCGAAGATTGAGACGAAGTCTTTCAGAATAGGTCACCTACACCCAACGGCAAGCCGGTACACCTACCAAAATCTACATCTGCTAGCTTTGCACGGGAGAGGCTTCCTACAACATACTCAACTAATCCAGAGCCCATATGGCCAGGGGATGTACATGGAAACTTCTAGTCACCAAGTATGTCTGATCTTTTTGAGCATGGACATAGGCCACTTACGTTCAGAGTGTAGATACCATGACGTTCTCTATACCACCAATACAAACCATTCGGGAAGCATTTGGCCCTGGTCCCGCCTTAGATAAGGCACGAGCCCTAGGATGCTCTCCCTGCCCGTCCAGATGTGAATTCTATTTAAGGTTGCTATTCAAGTCATTAAACCCTCACATAACTCAATGTACTGTCAAGCTAATCCCCGTCTACAAGAATAGCAACATATAATAATCACGAACTAAGGCGACAAAGAATACAGGATCAGATCACATGGCTATCCTACCAAGTTTGCGGCATAATAATGAATAATAGTCCTACACATGCATAGGGTGATAAGTACTACATGCATAATGAAAAATATAGGATGAGGTATGGTCAAAGTGTAAATTGCCTTATACATTCGATGAAGTTCTTCGGTCTCATGATCCAGATAACTCTACTCGTCACACTCCGAGCAATCTATTGTAAAAGAAATATACCACATAAACAATCACGTGAAAAGTAACAAAAAGATTAACAAATCAAATACAATAAGGTTTAACAACAAAAACAACTAGGCTTGACACGACATAGATGCCAAAGTGCTCAAAGGTGATAGGTGAAACGTGAAATCGAGAGAGTCAATGGATAAAGAATTTTCAATATGAAATATTATTATTAAAGACATTATGAATTCAAGGATAAAAATCATGAAAAAATTAAAGGTGTGTGGATATAGCCGGTAGGATGTTTCAAACGATCTAATATGCAAAAAGAATCACGTGAAACAGAATACTACAACACGGGTTATAGTAGGTTCAAGTTTGAATTAAATTAAAATTCAAACAGATCAAAAAGTATTTGAATATGGTGGATAAATGATGTGGACAGAAAGTACATGACATGAGTGTTCTATGCAAAAAGAATCACTTGAATTGGATCAACGGTATAGAAGATACGGCTTCCGAAAGTTTGAATTTGAATTTGAATAAATTCAAATTCAAATATGTTCAAATGTGTGGAATGTAAACTCTATGATAAAGTACAGATTACTATGAGCGTGTAGGAAAAAGAATCATCTAATTCCGATACACGATTAAAACAGTTCTAGGGTGCAAACAGTGAAAATAACTTCACATCACGAACAGGCCCCGGATGCTAACGAATGAACGGTGTTCATTTTGGAGCTTAACCAGTGAATGTTCACCGAATAGAGGAAAGCGGTTCTCTGGTTAATCAACTAAACCGTGGAAAACCAGACAAAGGCAGAAAACCGGAAAACCTTAGATCTAACAGATCTAAGCCACCGGATCAGGATCCGACGGCGGCGGCTTACCGGAGCAGCTGGCGGCGACGAGCTCCGGCGACGACGGCACGACGGTCCGGGGAGGGGCGGCGCAGGGCTCCGACGTGGGCGGGGAGGTGCGTGCGGCGACACACTGAAGGCGCAGTGGGGCGCGGGCTGGCCGGCGTGGCTGCTCGGGTCGCCAGCGGCGAAAGCCGTGGCGGTGTGCCGGCGATCACGGGCCCGCGGATGGCCGTGGCCGGCCGGGGCAGATGCGCTGGGGTGGCCGGGACCGTGGGGCGGCGCGGTGCTCCGATGCCGGGGTGACGCAAGGAGGCGGCCGGCGGTCCGGGCGGTGTACGGCTGCACGTCTCCAGCGACGGAGTTGGTCGACGGTCGGCGATGACGGTGGCGGCGGCGGGTCCCCCGGATAGGATTAGGGCAAAAAAGAAAAAGAAAAGAGAATACGTTTTTCTCTGGAATCTATTTATGGACAGAGAATAAAAAACAAAAAAATGAATCGAATCTGACTCGGGCTCTTCAGCGCCCGTGGCGAAAAATGGCCTACCGGGCCGAGCTGCTCTTTTTCTTTTCTTATCTAGACTTCAAGCAATTTTATAAAATCAAGTACACAACAGTAAAATACAAAATAAATTTCGAAATTCATAAAATAATCCCTATAAAATTATGCAACGAAAATATTGACAAAAAAGATAAATAAAAATAATGACATTTTTCAATGACTTTATTTAGTTATAAATAATTTATAAATAAAAAAATCTCAAATAATTATTTAAATAGTGTCCACTCCATATTTCTGAAGAAGTCATTTTATCTTCTCCCAAGTTATTATTATTGTTGAATGGAAAATTATATAAATAACTCCAATTAAAATAAAATCATATTTAAAACATTTCCAACTTTCTTTTATATTAAAGGAGTCATATTACCGTCTCTCATTTTAATTTGTTGGATTTGTTTTAATTATTAAATTCCAAAACACAAAAAATGAATATTAGGGAAAGTCCTTTTATTCCCTCTCATTTTAATATTCAATAAATTCCAAAAGTTTCAGATCCTAGTGAAAATCAATCATTATTATAACTAATTTATTAACATTCCAAATTTTGAATGTTTTTGGGATGTTACAGATTACCACCCTTAAAAGGAATATCGTCCTCGAGATTCGAAAAGGCTAGAAAGAAAAGGTTAGGGTTTGGGTCTTCATGACAATCCATCGATCCTCCGATGAGCTAGGGTGCTACCACCCTTAAAAGGGGTGCGACTTGGTCTTGATGAGTCTTGCTCCATCGATGGAATCCTTCATAGAGATTTCACCAAATCCTTTGAGATCTTGAATCCTTAGCAAAAGATTGGTCTTCCATATATTGAATATTCATGGACAACGGGTCTAGTGCCAACACTAAAATATCGAGGCTCTCATGGTAGTCCTGCAGAAAATGGGATTTGGCTTTCACACCGTATAACTTACGATTATCAATGGTAGTCCTCTACTGGGGTCAGACATCTTACCATTGTATGGTTCAGTCTTAACATCGTAGTCTCTCTATCATAGGTAAGTCACTCAAGATTTAGTATCCCGCATAGCAAGGGCCAATCCATTCCGCACCCAAATCATTACCTTGTATATGGTTAGCGAATCTCGCAATCTAACACTTGGTCATCCTCACAAGCATTGCAGAAGTCCTTTATGTTCATGAACTAGGTTCAGACAAATCTATAGTTCTGCAAGCCAAACAAAACATCTATCGTTTCTTCACAACTCTGAGGTTTGCACAAACTACTAAGAAACGTGTACTAGTGAACTACGCCTTCCTCCAGGGCTCTTCCTTCAGCAAGATTGTGCTTGCTTGTTGTAAGATCCTGGCACATTGGGTTATCCTTGAACTCAGTATTAAGCTGCATCCATCTTTATCCCAGTCTTGACATTAGCAACCATTTTAGTATCTCCTTCGGTGTAGGGATTAGGATGAGAGGGCATAGAATGTAGATATAGAGGTAGAGAGAGATAGAGAGACATACCCATACAAACATCACCCAAGTTTTGAAAATAAGTTTTGATGTGTAGCTGTCAGTAAAACAGAAGAGATGACAGCTCACGAAAACGATCTAACGGTGGAAACATTGAATCTTCTAGGTCTTCAGGTCTTTAGGTCTTCAATGACGGTAGCTTTAGTTTTGCATTGTCAAAGCAATCTTTGTATCATCATTTCACTTGTCAAGTTATTCTTCTTTTGGTTGTGTCTTCTTCAGTCTTGAAGCATACTAAATAAATGGGGCCTAATGAAACGTAAACTTATTCTACTCACGTAGAAGAAACGCAAGGCACAACACACAACATCAAACAAAGACATATAAGGGTCAAGGACACAAGAAAAACTGAAAAAAAACAATCACGGCATAAGACATCTAGTTCATCCTCAGTCAAACATGCATCGAACCACATATCCAGCTAACATTAAAAGGTGACAACGTACACTTACTACCAAACTAAGAATCTCTATCCTCCAATTTCCCAAACATAAGCTTCATTATGTCGACATCTTCTTCTTTATCTTTAATCCTAGACACATGTTGCCGTAGTGTCCCATGTTCCTGCACCGGTAACACTGGAGTTGGGTATCCTTCTTTTTATTCTTCACGAGTGCTTCCTTGAACTCCTGGGTAATCTTCTTCATTCCTTCCTTTTGTTTTTGAATCACTTGTTGTGTCATAGTGTAAAGGTGACACTGAACGGGGTAATGATCACTTCCTTCGCACATAAAACATGTGACTTGAGCTTTGGGACATTCTTCATCAAAGTGAATTTCCTCACAATAGGGGCATCCATCTTGGTGTCCTTCATAGCAGTGTCCTACTTCCCCGCAAATTGTGTAGGCACGAAGACTTTTAAGGTTTACCTCCCTTAGCATCGGGGTGACGAGGCGAAATCCTAAAAAAATATTTGTAAACTCCTTCCAAGAAATCTTCCTTCTTGAGTCGTTAATCGCCTGATGCATTGTCCACCAAGTAGAAGCCTCTTCTACCAAGTACTTTACAGCATAATGTACCATTTCCTAAGTTCGAACCTTCTTATGCTCCATGTGTTCCTCCGTATGATGAATCCATTGCTCCACCTTCAGTATAGTCATCGCCTCGGAAAAGGTGAGTCTTAGGGGAAACTAGGATACAGACAAGAAAACAATCCAAATATAACACCAAGCATATGCACACAAACAAGAACAGGGGAAAACACCTACGTGCAAACAACATTACATAACATCAATCAATAAAGTCACAAAAGTCAAACCACACAAATAACTCCTAGAGTAAGGTCATATTTGGAAGACATACGATCTCATCATACTACACACAATTCGTTTATCTAACTTCACCTAAAAGTGGTGGTCTGAACCTAAGCTTCATCCTTCTCAGCTAACCTGATCATGAAGATCCTCTCGTAGTGTCAAAAATTATCGAACCTCATAGGATACTCCTTCTAGTTCTGGTAGTCGTAACTTCAATTGATCCACGAGGTTGATGATGTACTTCGCAAAATTCATGTCTTCAGGGGCATTAGCAACTAGGATGGTCATTTACATTAAAACAAGAGAAGGAGTTTAGAAAAAGAATAATAGATGAGAGATACTAGTGGCGAGAGTAAGTAACCAAAGAATGAAAAAATATTTTTGTTCCTATGGATTTTCCTATCCATTTACTAGGGTCACGACCTACAGTCAACATGGGCTCTCATACCATCTGTAACGACCCGATTCACTAAAAGAATCAAGTCTCTGTGCATTCTGTGCTAGTCCCTGGATCAATAGCTAGCACACACAGTACATGATGTAATATCAAGAATAAACCACATGTCATATATATTACATCGAAGATCCAGTATTACAATAAAGCATACCTGCATAGCTCAAGGCTAACTTACATATAGAATACAACGGAAAAACAATAAAGAGCTTCGTGGCGTCCATCAACTCCACCGGAAAATTGAGTATAAACATCATAACCCTATAACACAACACTTACTCGTCGTATACAATCCTGCAACACCGAAGGTTACATGTCGGGACCCGGGGTTAGCGTATGCAAGTCCCGCTACGACATAGTCATATGGAGAGCTGAGAACCATACCCACTTGTCTAAGCAGAAAAGGCCAAGCACAGAACGTTCTCGGAAAGCATCGTACGTGAGGGGCATCCCATCCAGGCTGGATGATCAACTGAGATGGGTCCTCATCGTCCGCACACAAGTCTAAATGATATGGGTGATGACTCCCATATTCCCAGAGAAGTCGCCTCAACCATACTATCGACTATCTTATAGCTCTTACATAGACTTACTCCATCCCGATCACTTAGTCGGGGTCTAGGGCGGGCTCGATCATACAACAAAGTGTGCACGAGACAGAGTCTCGAGCAATCGCATCGCGATGCCCCAATATGCGCACATCTAAGGGCCACTTGGTGTATAAAAGACCGCCAGCCAGATCACAACTAAGGTCTCGAAAACCCATACAAAGACATGCATGTTATAAACATACACGCAGCACACATGCCTTGTATGAACAGAAGGTATGATTGCAATTCTCTACAAAGTATACATTTTATTGATAACTCTCACAGAGTGCACACAGAGATCACAAGTCTGTGATCCAACATTACAACAAACAAGCGGAAGCAAAGTAGGTCTGAGTACAGACAGGTTTAACAAATGGCTTAAGAAGCCTTATTTAAACACAAGCCCTCCACGTGGGAACCAGTCGTCTGACTGGGACTACACTAGCTTGGTCTTCAGCCGTCGAGCTCGATGAAAAATCCACCTTCGGGGTCAGTGGGTTCATCTAAAACATAGAATAAGCAAACGTGAGTACAAAGTCATACTCAGAAAGACTTACATAGGAGCTATACTACTCATGCACATGTATCAAGGTAAAGGGCAGGTGGGGTTCATAAGCAGAAGTGCCAGCTTTGACTTGGCTAGTCCTGAACTACGATTACCAGACTTGAGGTAAGAAGCGTACACGATTCCACTACATCTCCAACCAATTAGACCACTATGGTGCCTTCCTCGACTTCCCCACGAGAAAGCACTCCATAGCACTCACGCTTATCTTGTCAAGTTTTATAAGTATCCAGTTCAAGTTTTCTAATAATCCAGCACAACTTTCCAAGTAGTCCCTTACCGCGGACACGGGTATTCGAATAGTTTATTAACCCTGCAGGGGTGTACTGCCACACACATGAAACCATCCGTTACCGCCGGGATCTCGCCACCCTTCAAGCGGGTGTCGGTGAGGATAATCTCCACAACTTTTACCTCACAGCCAACTCAGGTTCAATAAAGACGCCTATCTAGTATGGTTTCCACATTCGTAACCCAGCCGGTTTACCGAAGTGGTCCCAGAAGATGTGTGCATGGTGCATAAGCCGGTCTCGGTTGAGCCGTTCTCTCACCTTGCATCCAGGCCACAAATCTACCTGAACTACTTCGACTCATTAAACTGAGAAGGGGTGAGTTAGTAGGTTGAGCGGGGATCCGTTTGCCCAACATGTGGTAGTACTCTTCAGCTTGGATCACCACACGAGAACTCGGGCTTAAGGCGGTGTTCAACGAGACAACCCACCGTGTACTCCTACAGAGCCTCTCATCGTTCACCTTTTATTAGGGTAGATGCACCAACATATTTCCGCCATCATCATCATGATCACTACCATCCCGACTCACATGACAGTATCAACATTGTATCACTCTAAGCATGCAATAAGCAGTAACAGTTGCAGAGGTCACATGATATCAACCAACTCCTACATTTGCTAGGATTGTGGTTTGCTTACTACTGTGACAAATGATAGGTCATGCAAAGGAATGGGTTCATCTATGCGGTAGAAACTTAGCATGGTAATCATCCTAAACAATGCATAAGCGAGACATGATAGGGAAGTGGGATTTTATTGATATGATCAATGGGGGTTCGCTTGCCTTGTTGACGGGGTTCAGTCTCGGGTTCTTCAACGAAGGGGTTCCGGTTCCACCTCTACTCGACAAACAACAAGAAAGGGAGCACAATCTGTACAATGCACAATCACATGGTTGAAGGTTGAAACATATGTATATGCTTCTGATGTGTGAGGCAATTCCATTTAAATGGAGTATATTGCAAATAAATTGCAAATTCAAACTCCAATTTGAATTCATTTTAACCAAGTTACCAATGCTATTGTTTGATCAATGTAATTCATGTTGACATGTGTATGATATGCCTCTGATGTTCAAGTGAATTGGGGTATGTTGCTAAGGTTCAAATTGCAAAAGCATTTGAATTTAATTTGATTAAATTCCAGTTAAACCAAATAGAAAATGCTACTGGTCCCATTTTAAATTCAACTCAAACATAGTTGAAAGTTGTATATTTGGATAGATTATTTTCTCCTGATCATTTTTCATATATTATATGTTAAATTTGGAGTTAATATGAATTTTCTATGAATTTTCAAACTTTCAGCCTTTTTTTGGATTTTCTCGATTTAAATAAATCAATTATTCGATTTACTGCGTAGGCATGGCGTCAGGCTGACGGAAGGGGGGGGCTGACTGCTGGGACCCACTGGTCAGTGGCTGGGTTAACTAAACCGTGTTGTTAATCTAATCCTAATTAGATTAAGGGTTCTGGGCACACTGTTAGTGACTGGAGGGAGGGGGATTAGTGCTAAGTTAATGACGTCCACGTCGGACTCGCCGGAGGCTAGCCGTCGGTGATCAAAACCGCGGAGGCGCTACTCGGGTTCTCGAATCCCTGGCCCAAATCGAGTGCTGCGACCACTGAGACGGAGATCTTGGCGCCGCGCATCGAATGGAACCAAGAACCAGGGCGGGGGTGCACCGGAACGTCGTCGGCGACGAGCTTTGGCGGCGGCGGAGCCACGGGCTCGGGGTAAAACTCGCTGGGGTGCGCCTTTTGGAGCGGGCGTAGGTGAAAAAGGAGCAGCGGAGCGAGGGGATCACCATGGACACGGCGGCGAGCTCGATTGTGTAGCGAGGGCTCGCCGACATGGACCACGGCGGCGGGATGCTTCGCCCCTCATGGTGGAAAGACACAGAGGGCGAGCGGGGCTTTGATAGGTTAGGGGAAAAGCTCACCGTGGTGCTAGGAACACGACGGAGTAGCTGATGGAGGCGGGGAGGTCACGGTGGCGCCGGAATTCGAAGTGGATCCGAGGCGGCCGGAGTGGAAGACGATGAAGCGCACGTCGGCTACAGAGCGTCCCGTGGCGATTCCTTCTGCGGCTCGGCGTAGACAACGAAGGAGAAGACGATGGACACGATGGCGCGGCTCGGGGAGGACAACGGCCACGCGGGCTTCAATCCATGGCGATGGCGGCGCTCGGGTCGTGGTCGAACTCGGTGAGAGAGGGGGAGGGGGGGATGGAAGCACGGCTCGTCCAGGCGCGGCATGGGGCGACTAGAAGGCTCCAGAGGGGCAGGTGGCGACTGGGAGAGCGGCGACGTGCTCGGCTATCTCGGTGGCATTCCACCGAGCAGCTAGGAGGCGCGGGGTGGGGAAGAAGACCACTGTGCCCCTTTGGTCCGGCTGGGCCAGATGGGCTGGCTTCGCCTAGGCGTCAGGTAAGGTTTTCTCTTTTCTTTTCTGTTTAATATTTCCTTTCTATTTTTCTTTTCTGTAATTTGATTTGCCTATTAAAATAAAATATCTAAGAATTTTATTAAATGATAAAACTTTTTACATGGCCTCATGATATATTAGACTAGCCATATGTAAAGTTTGGCACTTTTTAAAATTCAAAATATTTGAATTTTAAATCAAATAGGGGTTTTTGATTAATTCCAAGGTCATGTTTGAATATTTGAAATCCATAAGCATGGGGTGGGTCCCACATCACTTGATATGTGATCACACTCATTTATAAGACTTTTCAAAAATCAAACATGAATTTTTGGAGAAGATTTATTTCTGGCCTTTTTGAATTAATTCATCTAGGGGGTGTTCCTTCTCCCATTTGAGTTTGAATTTGAATTCCATTTGATTTTCTTTGATGAATGCAAGGTGAATTTGATCCTAGCACATTACCTAACAGAGGGTTCTGACAACTCGCCCCCACTCAACATAATATCATCCGGAGATTCAGAAGTCTGCGGGAGGTAGGAGGGGTACTCGGCACGGAGACGGTCTTCTCTTTCCCACATGGCTTCTCTCTTAGAGTGGTGTGACCATTGCACTTTCAGAAACTTAATCTTCTGACGACGAGTGACACGCTCTGCTGAATCAAGAATACGAACGGGGTATTCTCAATAAGAAAGGTCATCTTGGAGATCAAGCGTTTCATGGTCGACTTCGCGGATGGGGTCCTTGAAGCAACGCCTGAGTTGTGACACATGGAATACATCATGTACTCGGGAAAGGTGCGGGGGTAGTTCAAGTTGGTAGGAAACTTCTCCACGGTTAGAAAGAATGCGGAAAGGTCCAATGTAACGTGGGCCAACTTGCCTTTGATACCAAATCATTGGGTTCCCTTCAGAGGAGTAACCCGAAGGTAAGCCTTCTCATCCAGGTTGTATCGTTCTTGCCTATGATGACGATCATAGTAGCTTTTCTGACGAGACTGGGCTGCTTTCAATTAATCACGAACAATGCGAACTTGCTCTTCTGCTTCCATGATCATATCCGGTCCAAAGAATTGACTTTCACCGGTTTCTGACCAGTTTAGGGGTGTTCGACATCGTCGTCCATATAGGAGTTCAAAAGGAGCCATGTTCAGACTAGATTGGAAACTATTGTTATAAGCGAATTCGGCGAATGGAAGAGACTTCTCCCAATTCTTTCCGAATGAGATAACACAAGCTCTGAGCATGTCCTTGAGAATTTGGTTAACCCTTTCGACTTGACCGCTAGACTGAGGATGGAAAGCCGTACTAAAGGAGAGATGAGTTCCCATAGCATTTTTAAATCTTCCCCAGAATCTAGAGCTGAAAAGGCTACCAAAATCAGAATTGATTTCCAAAGGAAAATCATGAAGAGACACAATTCTAGAGACATACAAGTCCGCTAACTGGCTAGCAGTTATAGACTCGTGAACGAGTAGGAAGTGTGCGACTTTGGAAAGTCTATCTACCACAACGAAGATGGCATCGTTTTCTTTCTGGGTTTTTGGAAATCCAGTGATGAAATCGATAGTGACTTTGTCCCATTTCCACTCTGGAATAGGCAAAGGTTGAAGTGTACCAGCAGGTCTTTGATGTTCTGCCTTAATGCGACGACAAACATCACATTCAGCAATGAACTGAGCAATTTTTCGCTTCAACCTAGTCCACCAAAATCTCTGGCGTAGGTCTCGGTACATCTTTGTGCTGCGAGGATGAATCAAAAGGGGTGTGTCATGGGCCTCCTTGATAATTAGCCTCCTAAGATTGTGTTTTCGTGGTACAACCAATCGAGTGCCAAAGAAAAGGACACCTTGATCATTTATGGAGAAACATTTAGCAACTCAGCTAGCAATGTTCTTCTTGATCTCTCGAATGCCACTATCACGTTTCTGAGCGGCTATGATTTTATCCTCAAGGGTTGGTTTCGCCGCCAAGGTAGAAAGATAACCATGAGGAACAATCTCAAGATTGAGCTTGCGAAATTCCTCATGAAGAAGTGGTTGATACTGTTGTAACATGAGGTTGTTACAATACGAATTACGACTTAGTGCATCAGCCATGACATTGGCTTTGCCTGGGGTGTAGGAAATTCCTACGTCGTAATCTTTTATCAACTCAATCCAGCGTCTTTGCCTGAGATTAAGATCTGGCTGGGTGAATATGTATTTGAGGCTTTGGTGGTCGGAATAGATCTCACAACGATTACCAAGGAGGTAATGTCGCCAAGTTGTCAGGGCATGAACTACGGCAGCAAGTTCAAGATCGTGGGTAGGATAGTTCTCTTCATGTGGACGCAACTGGCGTGAAGCATAAGCTACCACATGTCTATATTGCAGAAGTATGCATCCTAACCCTTGCCGTGAGGTGTCACAAAAGATCTCGAAATCCTTTTTGGTGTCTGGAGGCGCAAGTACGGGTGCAGAAGTCAATATTCTTTTTAGCTCTTGAAATCTTTCCTCACACTTAGGAGTCCACAGGAATTTCTTCTCTTTCTTGAGGAGTTCAGTCACAGGCTTTGAAACTTTAGAAAAGTTCTCGACGAAGCGGCGACAATAGCTTGCTAAGCCAAGAAATCTCCTAACTTGCTTAACCGATTCAGGTGGATTCCAGTCAAGGACGGCCTGAACTCTCTCGGGATTCACATAAATGCCTTTTGTAGAAATCATGTGGCCTAAGTAGGTCACTTCTGGTAGCCAAAATTGACACTTGGAGAATTTAGCATACAGGTGATGCTCTCTAAGTTTCATCAATACCAGCCTTAGATGTTCGGCATGTTCTTCTTCGTTCTTCGAGTAGATGAGAATGTCATCGAGATAAAATACAACAAATTTATCTAAGTACTCCATGAAGATCGAATTCATCATGCGTGAGAAAGTGGAGGGGGCATTGGTTAAACCGAAGGACATGAAGGTGTACTCGTAAAGATCATAACGAGTAGTAAAAGCCGTTTTTGGAATGTCCTCGCTTCGGATTTTGATTTGATGATAACCTAATCTCAAATCCATCTTGGAGAAGACAGAGGATCCCGCAAGTTGATTATAAAGATCATTGATCCTGGGCAGTGGGTACTTGTTCTTTATCGTCGCTAGATTTAGTGGGTGATAGTCTACGCGCATCCTTTCTGTTCCATCTTTCTTCGTTACGAACAGAACGGGGCAACCCCATGGCGATGAGCTAGGGAGGATGAATCCTTGTGCCAACAAAGCTTCAAGTTGGATTTTAAGCTCAGCTAACTCACGTGGGGCCATTCTATATGGGCGTCTGGAAATTGGGGCTATGCCTGGTATAAGATCCACTATGAATTCTACATATCTGTCGGGTGGTACAGTTTAAAGGGTTGGGTTACTCGATGAATTTCCTAGAGGATAACCATGGCCTACTAGGGGTTACAACAGATACTTCAGAGTAGGAAAGTACTCCAACACAATGGTTAGTGTGGTTCTTCTGGCTAGAATACATCTAAAGTGGGAGGAAGAGATGCAAATGATTCAGTATAGATTTCTAGAACGAAACCTACATCAAACACTATGGAAATGTCGGGAATGCCACCTAGCAAATCTTCTAGAAAGACATCTGAAATAGATAGAAGGAGTTTGCAAATGAATCAGATTTTGAAGAAACCTGCAAAGACTCGGACAGCATAACGGCTGTAATTGTAAGAAATGACAATTTCTAACAACATGAAAATAGCACTTACATACGATGTAAGAAATCAGGAAGCACAACAACGCAAGGAAACCGAACACAATCCTACGGCTACAAGGAAGCAAACAACGAGATGTTCTAGTAAGACATAAATGATCCTAGTCCTATCTTCCCGTAGAACAAGATGAGGGTGACTCAGAACTCAGAATGATGAGGGTAAGGAGAAAAAGAAGCCATACGTTGTTCCCTTATATACCCAGAGTAACTATATAACTATAGCAACCTAGACTCGACTTCGGCCAAGGCTGATAATCCTACAGTCAAACCTGGCTCTAATACCAAGTCTGTCGGGACCCGGGGTTAGTGTATGCAAGTCCCGCTAAGACATAGTCATATGGAGAGCCGAGAACCGTACCCACTTGTCTAAGCAGACAAGGCCAAGCACAGAACGTTCTCGGAAAGCATCGTACGTGAGGGGCATGCCATACAGGCAGATGATCAACTGAGATGGGTCCTCAGCGTCCGCACACAAGTCTAAATGATATGGGTGATGAACTCCCATATTCACAGACAAGTCGCCTCAACCATACTATCGACTATCTCATAGCTCTTACATAGACTTACTCCAGCCCGATCACTTAGTCGGGGACTAGGGCGGGCTCCATCATACAACAAAGTGTGCATGAGACAGAGTCTCGAGCAATCGCATCGCAATGCCCCAAACTGCGCACATCTAAGGGCCACTTGGTGTATAAAAGACCGCCAGCCAGATCACAACTAAGGTCTCGAAAACCCATACAAAGACATGCATCTTATAAACATACACACAACACACATGCCTTGTATGATCAGCAGCAGGTATCATTGCGATTCTTTACAAAGTATACATTTTATTGATAACTCTCACAGAGTGTACACAGAGATCACAAATCTGTGATCCAACATTACAACAAACAAGCGGAAGCAAAGTAGGTCTGAGTACAGACAAGTTTAACAAATGGCTTAAGAAGCCTTATTTAAACACAAGCCCTCCACGAGGGAACCAGTCGTCTGACTGGGACTACACTAGCTTGGTCTTCAGTCGTCGAGCTCGATGAAAAATCCACCTTCGGGGTCAGTGGGTTCATCTAAAACATAGAATAAGCAAACGTGAGTACAAAGTCGTACTCAGAAAGGCTTACATAGGAGCTATACTACTCATGCACATGTATCAAGGTAAAGGGCAGGTGGGGTTCGTAAGCAGAAGTGCCAGCTTTGACTTGGCTAGTCCTGAACTACGAGTACCAGACTTGAGGTAAGAAGCGTACACGATTCCACTACATCTCCAACCAATTACACCACTATGGTGCCTTCCTCGACTTCCCCACGAGAAAGCACACCATAGCACTCACGCTTATCTTGGCAAGTTTTATAAGTATCCAGTTCAAGTTGTCTAATAATCCGGCACAGCTTTCCAAGTAGTCCCTTACCGCGGACGCGGCTATTCGAATAGTTTATTAACCCTACAGGGGTGTACTGCTACACACATGAAACAATCAGTTACCGTCGGGATCTCGTCACCCTTCAAGCAGGTGTCGGCGAGGATAATCTCCACAACTTTTACCTCACAGCCAACTCAATTTCAATGAAGACACCTATCTGGGATGGTTTCCACATTCGTAACCCGGCCGGTTTACCGAAGTGGTCCCAGAAGATGTGTGTGTGGTGCATAAGTCGGTCTCGGTTGAGCCGTTCTCTCAACTTGCATCCAGGCCACAAACCTACCAGAACTCCGAACTACTGCGACTCATTGAACTGAGAAGGGGTGAGTTAGTAGGTTGAGAGGGGATCCGTTTGCCCAACATGTGGTAGTACTCTTCAGCTTGGATCACCACACAAGAACTCGGGCTTAAGGCGGTGTTCAACGAGACAACACACTGTATACTCCTACACAACCTCTCATCGTTCACCTTGTATTAGGGTAGATTCACCAACATATTTCCACCATCACCATCATGATCACTACCATCCCGACTCACATGACAGTATCAACATTGTATCACTCTAAGCATGCAATAAGAAGTAACAGTTCCAGGGGTCACATGATATCAATCAACTCCTACATTTGCTAGGATTGTGGTTTGCTTACTACTGTGACAAATGATAGGTCATGCAAAGGAATGGGTTCATCTATGCGGTAGAAACGTAGCATGGTAATCATCCTAAACAATGCATAAGCGAGACATGAGAGGGATGTGGGATTTTATCGATATGATCAATGGGGGTTTGCTTGCCTTGTTGATGGGGTTCAGTCTCGGGATCTTCAACGAAGGGTGCAGCCTCATGTTCCGGTTCCACCTCTACTCGACAAACAACAAGCAAGGGAGCACAATAAGTACAATGCACAATCACATGGTTGAAGGTTGAAACTTGATGTATATGCTTCTGATGTGTGAGGCAATTCCATTTAAATGGAGTATATTGAAAATAAATTGCAAATTCAAACTCCAATTTGAATTCATTTTAGCCAAGTTACCAATGCTATTGTTTGATCAATGTAATTCATCTTGACATGTGTATGATATGCCTGTGATGTTCATGTGAATTGGGGTATGTTGCTAAGGTTCAAATTGCAAAAGCATTTGAATTTAATTTTATTTAATTCCAATTAAACCAAATAGAAAATGCTACTGGTCCCATTTTAAATTCAACTCAAACATAGATTATTTTCTCCTGATCGTTTATCATATATTATATGTTAAATTTGGAGTAAATATGAATTTTCAAAGTTTCAGCCTTTTTCTGGATTTTCTGGATTTACGGCGTAGCATTGGCGTCAGGCTGACGTAAGGGGGGGGGATGACTGCTGGGACCCACTGGTCAGTGGCTGGGTTAACTAAACCGTGTTGTTAATCTAATCCTAATTATATTAAGGGTCATGGGCCCACTGTCAGTGACTGGAGGGAGGGGGATTAGTGCTAAGTTAATGGCGTCCACGTCGGACTCGCCGGCGGCTAGCCGCCGGTGACTAAAACCGCGGCGGCGCTGCTCGGGTTCTCGAATCCCTGGCCCAAATCGAGTGCTGCGACCACTGAGATGGAGCTCTTGGCGCCGCGCATCGAATGGAACCAAGAACCAGGGCGGGGGTGCACCGGAATGTTGTCGACGACGAGCTTTGGCGGCGACTGAACCACTGGCTCAGGGTAAAACTCGCTGGGGTGCGCCATTTGGAGCGGGCGTAGGTGCAAAGGAGCAGCGGAGCGAGGGGATCACCATGGACACGGCGGCGAGCTCGATTGCGTAGCGGGGGCTCGCCGACATGGACCACGGTGGCGGGATGCTTCGGCTCTCATGGTGGAAAGGCATAGAGGGCGAGCGGGGCTTCGATAGTTTAGGGGAAAAGCTCACCGTGGTGCTAGGAACACGACGGAGCAGCTGATGGAGGCGGGGAGGTGACGGTGGCGCCGGAATTCGAAGTGGATCCGCGGCGGCCGGAGTGGAAGACGATGAAGCGCACGTCGGCTACTCAGCGTCCCGGGGCAATTCCTTCTGCGGCTCGGCGTAGACGACGAAGGCGAAGACGATGGACACGATGGCGCGGCTCGGGGAGGACAGCGGCCACGCAGGCTTCAATCCATGGCGACGGCGGCGCTTGGGTCGTCGTCAAACTCGGCGAGAGAGAGGGGGGGAGAGGCTCTGGAGGGGGGGAATGCAAGCACGGCTCATCCAGGCGTGGCCTGGCGCGGCTAGAAGGCTCCAGAGGGGCAGGTGGCGACTGGGAGAGCGGCGACGTGCTCGGCTAGCTCGGTGGCAATCCACCGAGCAGCTTGGAGGCGCGGGGTGGGGAAGAAGACCCCTGTGCCCCTTTGGGCCGGCTGGGCCAGATGGGCTGGCTTCGCCTAGGCGTGAGGTAAGGTTTTCTGTTTTCTTTTCTGTTTAATCTTTCCTTTCTGTTTTTCTTTTCTGTAATTTTTTTGCCTATTAAAATAAAATAGCTAGGCATTTTATTAAATGCTAAAACTTTTTACGTGGCCTCATAATATATTAGGCTAGCAATCTGTAAAGTTTGGCACTTATTAAAATTCAAAACATTTGAATTTTAAATCAAATAGGGGTTTTTGATTAATTCCAAGGTCCTGTTTGAATATTTGAATAATCCATGAGCATGGGGTGGGTCCCACATCACTTGATATGTGATCACACTCATTTATAAGACTTTTGAAAAACCAAAAATGAATTTTTGTAGAAGATTTATTTCTGGCCTTTTTGAATTAATTAATCTAGGGGGTGTTCCTTCTCCCATTTGAGTTTGAATTTGAATTCCATTTGATTTTCTTTGATGAATGCAAGGTGACTTTGATCCTAGCACATTACCTAACAGAGGTTTCTGACATTACAGCCCGACAATGGGTCAGTACATCTGATTTGTACGGCAAGCCACACAAAAAAGGATATAACAGGCCTACAACTACATGCAAGGTAAGTCAAAGGAAGGCTTATGGTTTTATTTTGCTGAAAGCTGATTTTCCACTCAATCTACCTATTAGTCAAATTTTAGTTTATCTTACTACATAATGTTGAATTGGACAACACCAATTCCAACCCTTACCCTTTATTAAAGTTTCCCACTCAAGTTTTATTAAGGTGAATCATCTGTCAAGATCCTCCAATAACAGTAATTAATGCCTAGTTTCTCAAAGTTGTCCTTAACTAGGAACACGGCTAATCATGATTTGTTGTTACGCTCTGCAGAGGTTTGTACACTTTACCCACTGGACTCAACCAGAAGATTGAGACGAAGTCTTTCAAAAGAGGTCACCTACACCCAACGGCAAGTCGGTACACTTCCCAAAATCTACATCTGCTAGCTTTTCACAGGAGAGGCTTCCTACAACATACTCAACTAAGCCAGAGCCCATATGGCCAGCGGCTGTACATGGAAGCTTCTAGTCACCAAGCTTCTAGTCACAAAGTGTAACTTGCCTTATACATTCGATGAAGTTGTTCGCTCTCACGATCCAGATAACTCTACTCGTCACACTCCGAGCAATCTATCGTAAAAGAAAGATACCCCATAAACAATCACGCCAAAAGGAACCAAAATATTAACAAATCAAACACAATAAGGTTTAAAAACAAAAACAACTAGGCTTGACACGGCATAGATGCCAAAGTGCTCGAAGGTGATAGGTGAAACGTGACTCGAGAGAGTCAATGGATAAAGAATTTTCGATATGAAAGATTATTATTAAAGACATTATGAATTCAAGGACACAGATCATGGCAAAATGAAAGGTGTGTGGATATCGCCGATAGGATGTTTCAAATGATCCAATATGCAAAAAGAATCATGTGAAACGGAATACTACAAAACGGGTTATAGTAGGTTGAAGTTTGAATTAAATTTAAATTAAGACACATGAAAAGGTATTTGAATATGGTGGATAAATGATGTGGACAGAAAGTACATGACATGAGTGTTCTATGCAAAAAGAATCACTTGAATTGGATCAACGGTATAGAAGATACGGCCTCTAGAAGTTTGAATTTGAATTTGAATAAATTCAAATTCAAATATGTGCAGATGTGTGGAAGGTCAACTCTATGATAAAGTACAGATCACTACGAGCGTGTAGGAAAAAGAATCATCTAATTGTCAGGATGGGAATGGGACGGGTTGACCCGCCGGGTCACTGACCCAGCCCAAAATTTCAGGGCCAATGGGCCATGTGGGTCGGCCTTGAACAAAATTTGGGTCAGCAGAGCCGGCACCAGGCGACCCGTTGGGCCAGCAGGATCGACCCACTACATGGTGTTGTATCTCATAGGAGCTACGTCTTTGTCGCCACTCGTTCTGGTGCTCGCAAACCTCACCGTCCTGCCAGCCGCTTCCACCCTTCTGTTACCAACATTGTCAAGCATACGTAAGCTAGTTGGTAGCTAACTAATCTGAGCTAATTACTCCACTAAATAATCTAAGTCAAACACGGAACATTGGACGGTTCATATTACAAAATGAGTCAAATAACACAACATGAAGCTAATACATATCACATACTGTATGCACAAAGTGAGGCTAATACATCTCAACAAGTGAGTACTTGCTACCGTATTTGTGTTGTCGCTGGCTTTTGTGCCGGCAGAAGATGAAAAAGTGTAGATTTTGAACGTATTTTTGGTCGGCCTTGATTACCCAATGGGCCAATGGGCCCATGGGCTCTTACTGGAATGGGCCGACCCATGGCCTCTCATATTGGCCCTGGGGCCATAGGGCCAGGTTCAAGGCCAGGTCCGGGTCGGCCCATTCCCATCATGATCTAATTGTCAGAACCCTTTGTTAGGTATGTGCTAGGGTTAACAAGTAACTTGCATCATGATACGTCTCAAACGTATCTACTATTCCAAACACTTTTGCTATTGTTTTTCCCTCATTCTTGCATGATTTGGATGAAACTAACCCGGACTAACGATGTTTTCAGCAGAGCTGCCTGTATGGTTTTATTGTGCGCAGGAAAATGGATTTTCGGGTGTCTCAAAAAATTCACAGAAAAAACACAGGAAATCAACGCACCCGAGGGGCCATTGTGCCAGAAGTCAGACCAGAGGGCAGCCAAGGGGGCTCCAGGCGCCCCCCCTAACGCGGCCAAGGGTGGGGCCGCGCCCTCTGGCCGCCTGGGGGCCTCCCCCCTCCTCTGGTGCCCTACCGAGGGCCGTTTTTATTCCAATGACGGAGAAATACAGAAACATAAGTCGTTTTTTCCAATCCACAACGTGGAGCCGCCGCCACGCTCTGTTCTTCTCCGGGATGGCTAATCTGGAGGCTGTTTTGGCCTCCGGTGAGGGGAGATCATCGCCATCGTCATCATCATCACCACTCTATCCTCCCTCCATGACTTCTCCATCCATGTGTGAGTAATTCCCTGCTGTAGGCAAAGGGGATGGTAGGGATTGGATGAGTTAGATCATGTAATAGTTTATCAGATTGTTGGGGGAGTGTTGCCTATCATCTAGATTGTTGTTTATCATCTTTGCTTCAACTTGTTGCTCTTAATGCTTGTCACTTTGGGCCCGAGTGCCATGATTTCAGATCTGAACCCTATGTGTTTTCATGAATATATTTGTGTTCTTGATCCTATCTATGAGTTGTATGCACCTGTTATAATCCGGAACCGGCGATCCCAAAGGTGACAGCTTGGGACACCAAAGGGGATGGACTATAATTTGAGGATTCCATGTATCCATTGATTGTTAATGCTTTGTTCCGATGCACTTTGACAGGAGCACCTTAATCTCCATATGTTCCTTTTGGCCCCGTACGTAGCGGGATGGTAGGATAAAAGATGTTGTGCAAGTTCTTATTGCAAGCACGTACAACTACCTATGGGGTACATGCCTATTGTTTGATTTATGCATAGATGATTATTTATTTTTTGTGTGCCTTGCCCCAAGTTAAATACATGATGTGACTTATCCATGCAGCGCCCAACGATCCATCTCCCTAGCCTACAGTGTTTTTAATTTTGCTGGTTAGTAGTTCTTTACTTTCGTTGTTTTACTATCGCTGTTTCACCACCACTATTTCCGTTGTTATCATCACTTCCATATTGTAGTTACTATTAATATCTTGTTGCAAGTAAGTGTATCTCAGGTGGGGTGGAATTGACAACTCCACTATTAAAGCTTATGGGTATTCTTTGGCTCCCCTTGAGTCGAATCTATAAATTGGGTTATTCTTACCCGCGAAGACTATCTCATTCCCGTGCAGTTGTGGGTTATCAAGGCTATTTTCAGGCACCGTTGACGGGGAGCATAGCTTTATTCACAAGCCTATTTGAAGTATTTTACCTGCTTCAATTTATCCGCTATGGGTAAGAAAGAAGACCCCAAAGTCCCGATCTTACCATCCCGTATGAGAAAAGGTACTATACTGAACACTAGTGATACACTTGATTCACCTTCAGTTATGAGAAAGTTTGCTTCACCTTCACCGCATGATGCCTCTACTGAATCTGTTACTATGTCCGATACTTTTCATGATGCTTCTACTACTCTTGATGATATTGGTTCACTTAGTCACGCTCTTGAGAAACAGATCGCTGCTGCAAAAGAAATCTGGAATTGAAATTCCTGATACTTGCTAGCCTTTTGATGGAACTTACAATTATCCTGATTTGAGTAAACTCAAGGAGAGACTCCTTGATGATGATTATATTATACTTGATGATGATTTATGCAGGGAGCTAACAGAGTTTGTCGACTCTGACCCTGATGCTATTAAGAAGCTTCTCGAAAAACACTCTCTGAAGGAAAAGACTGTTCCTGATCCTAAATTTGCTACATCTCCTATATGCATCAATGATCCTGATTATAATTTCTCTGTTGATCTTTCACTTATATCTATGGTTGAATCTGACCCCTTTTATGGCAGAGAAAATGATGATGCTATTACACACCTGACCAAACTCAGTAAGTTAGGTGGCTTGTTTACTACAGATGAGAAGATACGAAAATTTTATGTTACTAAGATTTTTCCTTTCTCTTTAAAGGAAGGTACTAAAGTGTGGTACGATGCACTACCATGTGGTTCCATTAGGAGTCCTCAAGACTTAGCTCACTCTTTTGTTGATAAGTACTTTCCTGCTCATATGCAACATGCTGCTTTACGAAGAATTTCTAACTTTAAACTGTTGCAGGATGAGAACCTCCCTAAAGCTTGGGGGAGGTATTGCAGTCTAATCCAGGCTAGACCAGGGCATGGAGTCCCTAAGAATAAATTAATTGATATATTTTATGCTGGTCTAACTGATGAGTCTAGATCCTATTTGGACAGTTGTGCTGGGTGTGATTTCAGGAAAAGAACGCCGGATGATGCAGAAGAATTAATGGGAAAGATTGCCAAGAACCACGAAGATTGTTCTGTCCCTGAACCACCTCCACAACCAAAAAATGGGCATGCTTGTCCTAAGCCCCGAAGATATGAAAGAAGCAAAGAAGTCTATTAAAGAGAAGGGTATTAAAACTGAAGATGTGAAGAATCTACCCCCCATTGAGAAGTTGTGTGAGCCGACCACTCACCCTCCTATGGTAGAGGTACACTCTCTTTTAGATTTCCATGCAAGTGACATTCCTCATGGTAAGCCTCCTGATCAATGTTTAGATCAGCTTGATAATTTTATTATGAAGCAAAAAATCACTTGAATGAGTGGATACAAAGCCAATTGCATGATAATTCTCTTGCTATAAAAAGCTTGCTTGATGTTCTAGGTAGAACAGTTAATGATGTTAAATGTCTTATGAAGCATTTTCATATGGTTCAAACTCAGCTTGATCAAATTTCTAATGTGCAAAAAGATTTGCTTGCTAATAATGCCAAACAGGATATATAGGCCTTCGGGATTAAAACTCGAGGAGGAACTAGCACTCAAGATCCTCTCTATCCGGAGGGGCATCCGAAGAGGATCGAGCAAGAAATTGTTAGCTCTCCGAAGAAGAAGAAGAAGCACAAGAAGCTGACAATTCCAATGATCCACATAATATATCTACCTCCGATGCTGAGACTCAAGACGGTGCTGAACCGGAAAAGGATATTGAAAAGAATGATCCACCCGAAGTTCGAGAAGAAGAAGCACCCGATAAACGCAAGAAATACACTAGAGAAGACTTCATCGCAAGAAGACATGGGAAGGAACGAGAACCATGGGTACAGAAACCCATGCCCTTTCCAGGTAAGTCTCTCCAAACTAAAGAAGATGAGCATTACAATAAGTTTTGTGAGTGGATGAAACCTCTTTTTCTTCAAATTCCTTTGACTGATGCTATTAAGTTACCTCCTTATTCGAAATATATGAAAGATATTGTTACTAATAAGAGAAAAGTTCCTAATGAAGCAATATCAACTATGCTTGCTAACTACTCTTTTAGTGGCAAGATTCCTGAGAAGCTTGGTGATCCAGGTATACCCACCATTCCTTGCTCCATAAATAATAATTATGTCAGAACTTCTTTATGTGATCTTGGAGCAGGAGTGAGTGTTATGCCTTTCTCTCTTTACAAGAGATTATATTTAGAAAAACTAGTCCCTACAGATATCTCTCTTCAGATGGCTGACAAGTCAACAGTTGTTCCCATAGGTATTTGTGACGATGTTCCCGTTGAAGTTGCTAATTGTTTAATCCTTACCGATTTTGTTGTGCTTGACATGCCCGAGGATGGGAGCTGTCTATTATTCTTGGTAGACCTTTTCTTAACACCGCAGGTGCTATTATTGATTGCAATAAAGGAAAGGTCACTTTCAATGTGAATGATAAAGAACACACGGTGTATTTTCCGAAGAAGATTGACAAAAGGCATGGCCTCTACTCTATAAAGAATACCGAGACCGTGAAGATTGGTGATTGGGATTGTCCTCTGCATGTGCACCACAAATACAAAACCATTATGGTGGGGACAATATCCATTAAAGTAAAGGTACCATGAATGCTTCATAGTAAGTGAAACTTTTTTACTTTGTGTTTTACTAGTTTGGTAGTAGGACTTGATCAACCTTGCTATTAAATGAGTTTTATATGAGTAAAAAGTAGAGGTTATTATCTTTTCATTTCTTTTAGCTTTATCTTTCTTGATGTACCAAGTTTATATGTTTTTGAAGCTTCACAATTATAATCAGTGCTTCAAGTTTGCAGAAAGTTTCGCAGATTTTTTAACTTCGAAATTTTTTCAACAATGAAGTTGTCAAAAAAATTCCAGAAAAATTATATTAAAAATTTCCATGTCGGGAGTGACCCAGAGACACCTGGGGCTGACCAGGGGGGCCACTAGTGGCCCAGGCGGCCAGCTGGTGTGGCCTGGCCCCTGAACGCGCCCATAGGGCGCCTGGGGCCCACATGCCCCACCTCCAGGTATGTCTTCTTCCTCCTCCTTCCTCTCTCTCCAAAAAACACGAGTTCTGCTCAAGTTCTTGCGTTCTTGCTGTTCTTGGAGGCGATTTTCGATCTCTCTCTACAGCCCACCGTTCGAGCTGAGATTTTGAGGAAATACTACCTCGTATGTAACTCCTTCACCCCTCCAATTAGATTTTTGATTGGTGGCTTCATTTGTGAGTATTTAGTAGCTCTTGGTGCTCTTCATATGAGCTTGCATGCATGTGTCGAAATTTATTTTCCATGTTTTGATGCAAGTTCATGCCTTAGGTAAGTGAGTAGAGTAGTTTAACTCAACTCACTCTGCTTAAATTCTTGTTTTTGTGAAATTTTTTTCTTTTCAGAAATGAGTTTCTTTGGAAAAGCAAAGGGGTGGCTTGGGAATAAGAAGCCCGAGCGCTCCGATCGAGTTACTAGAGCTGCAGCTTCACCCTCAGCAGTTAGAGTGAGCTACAATGAAGATCATGTGCCCCTGGAGTTGTTGGAAGATACAAGTCCAGCATGCGCAATGATGTATCCATGCGATGATTTTCTTACAGCTGCATGAATTAAGGAGGAATTTTATGGCCTTTATACCAATGCAGGTTTGACACGGCTAGCTTTATGCCGTGTGGTACAATACAATAAGCTTACCTCCTTCTTTGTTAACAGTTTTTGTTATAACCATGATGCTGGAACCGTCGAGTTCAAACTTTATAATGATCTCATAACCATGTCTTTGGCACAATTTTGTGATATAACAGGTGTGCCGAACGTTGGTCAGACAGCGAAGATGACCATGCAGCCTTCCGGGTTGAGGACTCTCTTCAACTCCCTTTGTTGCCAGGAGGAGACCGACATTCCGCGTACGAAGATTTCCAGCATTCAGTTTCCACACCTCAGGTATTTTGCGTATTTTGTTGCTAGAGGGGTGTGAGCTCGTGACAACACGAGCAATGGTTCTGCACCAGATTTTGCTATTTATGCAAACACCCTCTCTGATAAGATTGAGTATAATGTGGGTGCCTTGATTGCTCGACGCCTTGTTACGAATAGTAACAAAGGCGATTTATTTGGTGGCGTTTACGCCACACTTATCCTTGAGTCTCTTGAGCGCACCCCGCATCCTGATGATGTTCCCTTTTCATACGCGAGTCTCGATCTTGCGACTATGAAGAGGCACAAGTTTGTTACCATGACTTCCCAGTTTGGTAACCTTGATTATATTTTGAGGTTTGAAAGGACCATTACTCGTGAGATTCGTCTACCTGCAACACATTTGTTTGATAGCACTCGCAGGAACGAATGGTCCTTCAACGAGATTCAGTTCGATGAGTTGTTGCTCATTACCAGCCGCATAACTCCATGGAGGGGGTTGTGCCCCATATGGAGGAGCATGGTGAGTTCCCACCTTTCCAGGGAGAGACCTTCACCAAGCATGGCGAGGGATATTCTTCCGCTTGGAGCGCATGGCCTTCCTCATGGGAGGACCCGAGGACTTCGGTGTACGCACCGGAGGGCTCATACGACTCCTGGGCTCACCATTACCCTGGAGCAGGAGGCTTCTAGGGGCAGTAGCTGTTACCAACTTAGGCCAAAAGCCTAAGCTTGGGGGAGTACGTGCCCTTCTCACCTTTCCATTGTATTATCCGTTTTTATTCTCTTTGATCTTTTCGGAGTTTTTGCCCGTTCTTCTTTGTTCTTTTATTTTGAAAAAACAACAAAAAGATTTCTCTTTTCTCTTTTCTTTCGTTAAATCTTTGAAAAATCCAAAAATATTTTCTTTTCTCTCTTTAGTTTGCTTTGTTGCAGAGTTCAGCTCGAGTCCTTGATGGCATTTGAACTTGATTATATTTTCCTATGTTCAATCGTGCAAGCGACAAGGTAGTGATGAAGAATATCGACGAAAGGGATGCAACAAGAAAAACCGGTATGAACTCTTCTTGTTTCTACTTTTGTACATATGCTTGTACTTATGATTTAGAGACCAGCTTGTAGCGACATAGTGCTATGTTTACAATTCTTTCCCAGTGTTCATGCTTTCCTTCTGGCTAATCTCAAATAGCTAGAGTACATAATGTGTTGTTGAAATGATTTACATGCATTGCATTGTTCATAGTTTAGCATACTGAAGTGGTATTTCCCTTTGGAGAATTCTTGGATTGACTTGGCACATGCTTACACATGTTTATGACTGAAAAGTCTACTATGCCTTGATGATCTGTGAATTTCAGAATAGTTGTATCATTTTCATGCCCAATTCAATGTTACTTTGTCGCTCTGCATGATTATGACTGTTATTGCTCTCTAGTTGGTCGCTTCCCAATCTTTTGCTAGCCTTCGCTCGCAATAAGCGGAATTCTGCTTGCGCATACAAAATCCTTGAAACCAGTTTTTCCATACGAGTCCACCATACCTTCCCATGTGGTATTTACCGGCCATCCTAACGAAGACTTTCTTGTACCATCTCGAAATTACTCAAAAGCACTCCTGTGTTGTGCCTCTGTTTTAGCTCATGAGGAAGTAGTAGATAATTCATGATCGTCTTATGTTAGACATGTTTTATTCCGGGATTGCATGCCTAATCTGCAAACCCCTAATACGAGGAGGGACGGCATGAGTGCGCCCAGCTCACAAAAGATAATTACACCCAACAAACCCTCCTTCACGCTTTGTCTATGAGAAATCAGAAACTTTGGCAGTGATAAACAAAGGAGATTAAGGGGATGTGATCGTCTCCATCTTGGGAGTCGTTCCTCGAAACATGTCTAGCGTAAGAGGTGATTGAGTTGTCTACTAGCATTCGTTGACGAAGCATGCACCTCCCAAAACACTTTTTTATCTCTGTTTTCAAAACCAAGAGCTCTCGTACATGTTTAGTCTTTGCTTCCAACCACTGGTTTTCAACCTTTCCATAAAATTCCACGGTTTGAGAGTCTCCACCTTCTTCATTCAAAGCACCAACTAGGAGAGCGAAATTGTCATTCTGAGTGTAATGTGCATTGTCCCAAAGTACTACATTGTCTTTTGCATGATTGTGGTATTACTTATTCTGAAGTTCTTAGTTCTAGTCTCCTTTAGAACTCCGGAGGAGTTTCTTCATTTATTTTTTGCTTCACTCATGAAGGTTATCGAAATACCACTCTAGTATGTTCAAGCTTTGTACATTGTAATCCTGTCTTGATTTTCAGTAGCATATTATTTACTTTTAGTTGTTTGTGATTGATCACTTGAAAGAATGATTGCTTCGTGCATTGTCCTCATAGCATTGTCTTGATACTTGCTAAGTTCTTCTCATAGTACATGCTTATATACATTTATTGAAGCAAAAAAGTTTGTCAAAGTTTTCTTTGTCGCGTCCAGTTCGTTGAACTGAATTGCTTGAGGACAAGGAATATGCTAAGCTTCGGGGATTTGATACGTCTCAAACGTATCTACTTTTCCAAACACTTTTGCTATTGTTTTGCCCTCATTCTTGCATGATTTGGATGAAACTAACCCGGACTAACGCTGTTTTCAGTAGAGCTGCCTGTATGGTTTTATTGTGCGCAGGACAATGGATTTTTAGGTGTCTCAGAAAATTCCCAGAAAAACACAGAAAATCCACACACCCGAGGGGCCATTGTGCCTGAAGTGGGACAAGAGGGCAGCCAAGAGGTCCCCAGGCGCCCCCCCCCTGGCGCGGCCAGGGGTGGGGCCGCGCCCTCTGGCCGCCTGGGGGCCTCCCCCCTCCTCTGGTGCCCTACCGAGGCCCCTATTTATTCCCGTGACGGAGAAATCATGAAACAGAAGTCGTTTTTCCAATCCTCGTCGCGGAGCCGCCGCCACCCTCTGTTCTTCTCCGGGAGGGCTAATCTGGACGCTGTTTTGGCCTCCGGTGAGTGGAGATCATCGCCATCGTCATCATCATCACCAATCTATCCTCCCTCCATGACTTATCCATCCATGTGTGAGTAATTCCCTGCTGTAGGCAAAGGGGATGGTAGGGATTGGATGAGTTAGATCATGTAATAGTTTATCAGATTGTTGGGGTCATGTTTCCTATTATCTAGATTGTTGTTTATCATCTTTGCTTCAACTTGATGCTCTTAATGCTTGTCACTTTGGGCTCGAGTGCCATGATTTCAGATCTGAACCCTATGTGTTTTCATGAATATATTTGTGTTCTTGATCCTATCTATGAGTTGTATGCACCTATTATAATCGGGAACCGGCGATCCCAAAGGTGACAGCTTGGGACACCAAAGGGGATGGACTATAATTTGAGGATTCCATGTATCCATTGGTTGTTAATGCTTTGTTTCGGTGCTCTTTGACAGGAGCACCATAATCTCCATATGTTCTTTTTGGCCCCGTTCGTACCGGGATGGTAGGACAAAAGATGTTGTGCAAGTTCTTATTGCAAGCACGTACAACTAACTATGGGGTACATGCCTATTGTTTGATTTATGCCTAGATGACCATTGCTTTTTCTGTGTGCCTTGCCCCAAGTTAAATATATGATGTGACTTATCCATGCAGCGCCCAACCATCCGTCTCCCAAGCCTACAGTGTTTTTAATTCTGCTGGTTACTAGTTGTTTACTTTCGCTGTTTTACTATCACTGTTTCACCACCACTATTTCCGTTGTTATCATCACTTCCATATTGCAGTTACTATTAATATCTTGTTGGAAGTAAGTGTATCTCAGGTGCGGTGGAATTGACAACTCCACTGTTAATGCTTGTGGGTATTCTTTGGCTCCCCTTGTGTCGAATCTATAAATTGCGTTATTCTTACCCGCGAAGACTATCTCGATCCCGTGCAGTTGTGGGTTATCACATCATGTTAAAAATTTAAAATGGAAAATGAAATGGGAGAGAGAACACCCCCCAGATGAATTTAATTCAAATGGCCAGAATAAAAGTTGCTCCAAAAATTCCTTTTGCATTTTTGAAAACTCACATAAATGATTGTGATCACATATAATGTGATGTGGTAGCATTCCCATGCTCATAGATTTTTCAAAAACTCAAAACACGAGCTTGGAATTAAATTAAACCCCTATTTGAATTAAAGTTCAAATAATTTGAATTTTAAAAATGTTCAAACTTTACAAGTGGCTAACCTATTATATTGTGAGGCCATATAAAAAGTTTCAGCATTTTATAAAATGTCTAGCTATTTTTTTAGCAACGCACAACAAATAGCAGAAAATAAAACAGAAATAAAACGAAAAGGGCTTATCTGGCATTCGGCCCAACTCACCCACCCAGCCAGCCCAGCCCGCCAGCTCACTCTGTTGTCTTCCTCAAGCAGCTCGGTGTCGAGCCAGCGCGCGCCGTGGACGCCACCTCGACGCCGAGGGCCTTCCAGGCGACCCCGAGGATTATCCTCCCGCCGTGGAGACCACCTAGACGCCGTGCTTACTTTCCCTCTCCTCGCAGCCACTTTCCCCCACTCCTCCGTTCGTTTTCACCGTCACCTGAGACCACGCCGGAGCGCCAACGAAGAGAACGCGTGGCCAACGATAGCCATCCGTCGCACGAGTTTGTCCAGTGGGATCCTCGTCTTCGGCTTCCCCAGACTGCAACGGATCAAGAGCTGAATCGCACCCAAGTCGCCGGATTCTTCCCCGACACCTCGCCGGCCGCCGTGAAGATCTTCGCTAAATTCCTCGCCGCCGTAACCTACCCGACTCCGTCGACTGCCTCGTCATCTTCCCCGTAGCCCGGTGAGCGTTTCCCCCAAGCTCACAGAGCCCCTCCCTCCTTCTAGCCCGATTCGCCATGGGAGACGAGGCTTGCCGCCGCCATGGTTGGTGTTGCGCTCGCTCCCGTGCACCCAAGCCCCCGCCTTGTTGTACGTTGTGTTGCTGCGTGCTCCAAGAGTCCAACGCACCCACAGCTGTGTCCTCCCGTGCACTGCAGCGAGGACCTCGTCGTTGTCGTGCCTCTGCTGCCGCTTTTCTCGACGACGGCGAAGCTCTGATGACCCCCTTGGTCCCTCGACTCCACCCAGCGACACGCACGGGCTCCAGCTACCTGTAGATGGTCTCAGCGATCAAAACGATGGCTGGAATCGCCCTCCCGTGTAGCGCCGCCGCATCTAGTGACGCCGGCGTTGAGCCGCCGGCAGCCAGTGACGTGGCCCGTGCTTAATTAGCACTAACCCCGCCCCTGTGATACTTACAGGTGGGCCCAGCCCCCTCTAATCCTCTCTGTTAGATTAATCTAACAGGGAAATTAGACAGAGAGGCTGACAACCCTGGCCCAGTGGTCAGTTCGACCGGGGTCAAAACCCCCCGACGTCATGCTGATGCAGTGATGGCGCAATAACTTTGGAAATTCATAACTAATTCATTTTAACTCCAAATTAAACATATAATATATGTAAAATTATCAGAAAACTGCAAGGATTGTGAATATGCAATATGTTTTCATGTTTGACCAAATAAAATTGGGTGAACAGTGGCAACATTGCATATGAAACCTTTTGAAATTCAATTGGAGTTTGATTTTGAATTTCAAATGCAATACACTCCTTTTAATTGGAATAACTCACACATCAGTGACACATACATCAAGTTTCAACCTTCAACTCATCTGTTTGAGGAGTGTCTTATTATAGTTTCGATGTTTGTGTTGTTTGTTGAATAGAGGTGGAGCCGGAACCCGAGATCACCCCCTCCATTGAAGATACCGTGTACGACCCTCGTCAGCAAGGCAAGCAAACCCCCATTGATCATGTCGATAAAATCCCAATTCCCTCTCAGTCTCTCTTACGCATTGTTTAGGATGATTACCATGATACATTTCTACCACATAGATGAACCCATTCCTTTGCATGATCTATCATTTGTCACAGTAGTAAGCAAACCACAATCCTAGCAGATGTAGGAGTTGATTGATATCATGTGTCCCCTGAAAATGTTACTGCTTATTGCATGCTAAGAGTGATAGAATGTTGATACTGTTATGTGAGTAGGGATGGTATAAATCATGTTGATGATGGTGCAAATGTGTTGGTGAATCTACCCTAATACAAGGTGAACGATGAGAGGATGTGTAGGAGTACACAGTGGGTTGTCTCGTTGAACACCGCCCTAAGCCCGAGTTCTTGTGTGGTGATCCAAGACGAAGATTACTACCACATGTTGGGCACATGGACCCTCGCTCAACCTACTAACTCATCCCTCCTTAGTTCAATGAGTCGCAGTAGTTCGGAGTTCTGGTAGGTTTGTAGCCTGGCTGCAAAGTGAGAGAACGGGTCAACCGAGACCGGCTTATGCACCACACACACATCTTCTAGGACCACTTAGGTAAATCGGCCGGATTACGGATGTGGAAACCATCCCAGATAGGCGTCTTCATTGAACCTGAGTTGGTTTTGAGGTAAAAGTTGTGGAAATTACCCTCGCTGACACCCGCTTGAAGGGTGACGATATCCCGACGGTAACTGATGGTTTCATGTTTGTAGCAGTACACCCCTAAAGGGTTAATAAACTATTTGAATAGCCGCGTCCGTGGTAAGGGACTACTTGGAAAGCTGTGCCAGATTATTAGACAACTTGAACTGGATACTTATAAAACTTGCCAAGATAAGCGTGAGTGCTATGGCGTGCTTTCTCGTGGGGAGTCGAGAAAGGCAACATAGTGGTGTAATTGGTTGGAGACATGTAGTGGACTCGTGTACGCTACTTACCTCAAGTCAGGTACTCGTAGTTCATGTCGGCACCCGGGATTAGCGTATGCAAGACTCGCTACAACACAATCATATGGAGAACCGAGAACCGTACCCACTTGTCTAAGAAGACAAGGCCAAGCACAGAACGTTCTCGGAAAGCATCGAACGTGAGGGGCATTCCATTCAGGCCGGATGATCAACTGAGATGGGTCCTCATCGTCCGCACACAAGTATAAATGATATGGGTGGTGAGCTCCCATACTCATAGACAAGTCGCCTCAACCATACTATCGATTGTATTATAACCCTTACATAGACTTACTCCAGCCCGATCACTTAGTCGGGGTCTAGGGTGGGCTCCATCATACATCAAAGTGTGCACGTGACGTAGTCACGAACCATCGCACCACGATGCCCCAAGTTGCGCACATCTAAGGGCCACTTGGTGTATAAAAGACTGCCAGCCAGATCACAACTAAGGTCTCGAAAACCCACACTAAGACATGTATGATATAATCATACACGCAGCACACATGTCAAGTATGAACAGCAGGTATCATTGCAATTCTCTAAAAAGTTTACATCTTTATTGATAACTCTTAAAGAGTGCACACAGAGATCACGAGACCGTGATCCAACATTACAACAAGCATGCGGAAGCAAAGTAGGTCTGAGTACAGACAAGTTCAACAAATGGCTTAGAGAAGCCTCATTTATAAAGAAGCCCTTCACGAGGGAACCAGTATGCTGACTGGGAGTACACTAGCTTGGTCTTCAGTCATCAAGCTCGAGGAAGAATCCACCTTCGGGGTCAGTGGGTTCATCTAAAACATAGAATAAGCAAACATGAGTACAAAGTCGTACTCAGGAAGACTTACGTAGGAGCTATACTACTCATGCACATGTATCAAGGTAAAGGGAGTTGGGGTTCATAAGCAGAAGTGCCAGCTTTGACTTGGATAGTCCTGAACTACTAGTACCAGACTTGAGGTAAAGAGCGTACACGAGTCCACTACTGTAACAGCCCAGATTTCACAAAAAATAAAAATTTTGTTTTCGGTATGAATTGTTTGATTGTCTGATTTGTTTGCGGTGTTGATAACCCTCAACTGTAGGGGATCGAGATAGTCTTCGCGGGCAAGATAACCCAATTTATTGATTCGACACTTGGGGACACAAAGAATACATACAGGCTTTGACAATTGAGTTGTCAATTCAACCGCACCTGAAATAATCACTTTCTTGCACAAAGGTATTAGTAGCAACTGTGATATGGTAGTGGTGGTAATGATAATAGTGGTGATAGTGATAGTGAAACAGCAAAGGTAAACAACTAGTAACCAGCAGAAGGAAAACACTGTAGGCTAGGGAGATGGATGGTTGGGCGCTGCTTGGATGAGAACGAACATGTAAAAAATTCTAACTTGGGCAAGGCTCACAGAAAACAAAGGAGCATCTAGGCAAATATCAAACATCAGGCATGTATCCCAAGGTAGTTGTACGTGCTTGCAATAAGAACTTTGCACAACATATTTTGTCCTACCCTCCCACTATGAACGGGGCCAAAAGGAACTTAGGGAGATTAAGGTACTCCTGTCAAAGAGCATCAGAACAAAGAATTAACACTTCATGGATACATGGAATCCTCAAATTATAGTCCATCCCCTTTGGTGTCCCAAGCTGTCACCATTGGGATCGCCGGTTCCGGACTATAATAGGTGCATACAACTCATAGATACGATCAAGAACACCACAAACTCAAGAAACAAAAGGGGTGATCAGATCTGAAATCATAGCACTCGGGCCCAAAGTGACAAGCATTAAGAGCAACAAGTTGTAACAGAGATGATAAACACCAAGTAGATGATAGGCAACATGCCCCCAACAATCTGATTGAACTATTACATGATCTAACTCATCCATTCCGACCATCCCCTTTGCCTACAGCAGGGAATTACTCACACATGAGAGGAGAAGTCATGGAGGGGTGATGGAGAGGCGATGATGATGACGATGACGATGATTTCCCCCTCACCGGAGGCCAATTCAGCCTCCAGATTATCTCTCCGAGGAAGAACAGAGGGTTGCGGCGGCTCCGCGACGTAGATTGGAAAAGCGACTTCTGTTTCAGGGTTTCTGCGTCGGGAGAATAAATAGGGGCCAAGGTAGGTCACCAGGGGTTGTGGGACCCAGCCAGGAGGGCAGGTGGCGCGGCCAGGGGATGGGCCGCGCCAGGCACCCTCCTGGCTGCCCCCTGGCTGCCCTGTGGCCCCCCTTTGGCCTGTTGGAAGTTTCCGGAACGCTGATTTTGTATATATTTTTTGGGATTTTTCCAGCGTACCGAAAACATCGTCACTCCGGGTTAGTTTCGTTCAAATCATGCAAGAATGAAGGCAAAACAATAGCAAAAGTGTTTGGAAAAGTAGATACGTTTAGGACGTATCAACTCCCCCAAGCTTAGCTGTTGCTTGTCCTCAAGTAATTCAGTTCAACAAACTGTACGCGACAAAGAAAACTTTGACAAACTCTTTTGCTTCATTAGATGTATATAAGCATGTACTACGAAAGAGTTTAGCAAGTTTTGACACCATGCTACAAGGACAATGCACGACGCAATCCTTCTTTCATGTAATCAGTCACAAAAAAAAAGTAAACAATATGCTGCTGAAAATCAATCTAAGATCACAATGCACATAGCATGAACATATCAGAGTGGTATCTCTCTAGCCTCCATGAGTGAAGCAAAACATAAATGCAGAAACTCCTCCGGAGTTTTAAAGGAGACTAGAACTTAGAACTCAAAGTAAGAAACATCACAAGCATGCAGAATAAAATGTGGTACTTTGGGACAATGCATGTTACACAAAGAATGACAATTATGCTCTCATAGTTGGTGCTTTGGAGAAAGGCAGGTGGAGACTCTCGAAGCGTGGCTTTTGATGGCAAGGTTGAAAACCCGTGAAAGGAAGCAAAGACTAAACATGTGTCAGAGCTCTTGGTTTTAAAAACAAAGATAAAACTCTTTTGAGAGGTGCAACTTTCCAGTCAACGGTGAACGGTAAAGGTCTCTCAATATCTCCCATGCCAACCATATTGATGCCTTTTTCTTACACATGTTCCCATATCCATAAATCCTTTCATGGTCTACGGAACCTTTAATTTTCCTCAAGGATGGAAGGAGGATATCGTTCCATCTATCATAAGCAGCATTTGGTCCATTTCACTCCATCATCAAGTATGGGGGAGGTGTAACTCTCATATTTTTTTTTATAATGACTAGTTAAAACTTCTATCAAAATATTTTTGGCATGAAAGATACTGATTTTCCCTCACCGTACTAGATGTATATAAGCATGTACTACGAAAGAGTTTAGCAAGTTTTGACACCATGCTACAAGGACAATGCACGAAGCAATCCTTCTTTCATGTAATCAGTCACAAACAAAAAAGTAAACAATATGCTGCTGAAAATAAATCTAAGATCACAATGCACATAGCATGAACATATCAGAGTGGTATCTCGCTAGCCTCCATGAGTGAAGCAAAACATAAATGCAGAAACTCCTCCGGAGTTTTAAAGGAGACTAGAACTTAGAACTCAAAGTAAGAAACATCACAAGCATGCAGAAGACAATGTGATACTTTGGGACCATGAGCTTGTACGGTTACAAATGGGAAGCTTTTGAATAAATTTCGATATGGAACAAGAAAGTGTAAGTTAGGAGTGCCCGGTAAATACCACCACTACTGGAATTCATCAGTTTTCCATGGGTGAACCTCTTTGCCGTCTGTTTTTCATCGGGGCGGACGACAAAGAGGTTGTATGCCGTCTGGTAACCTAAATACAAACGGCAACTAAATAACTCATGGCAACCATGTGGTTTGCCGTCAGTTTCCACATAGCCGGACGGCAAACAGAACTTTACCGTCTATGGGAAGACGACAAAGGAGCTGGGAGGCCCACCAGGCCCTTCTGACCAGCCTGGCTAATGGCCCCGTGTTATGCCGTCTTCCAGCAGACGGCAAAGGGTGCTATGCCGTCTGCTGGCAGACGGCATAGCACGGGGACCGTTAACTGCCCGTCGTCTCTCCTATCTCTCCACTCTCTCCCCTACTCTCTCCCGTTCCCTCTCTTCTCTCGCCCCCACGTACGCCGCCGCCGCCACGCCCTCGCCCTCGCCTTCGCTGGATCCCACCCGCCCCGGCCCGCCCCGCCCCACCCGCCTCGGCCCGCCCCCGCCCCACCCTCCTCGGCCCGCTCCTCCCTCGCCCCACGTCCGTCGTCTCCGGCTCCTGCGCCGCTGCCCTCCTCCACCACCCTCCGTCAAGCTGCCGCCCACCTCCTCCACCTCCACCCCCACTCCGGCCGGTGAGCCCCATCCTCTCCCTCTCTTTTTTTGGTTTTTTTTGTTTTCTCTGTTATATATAGTATTACTGTTATGCATTGTTAGATTTGTTAGTATTAGTGTTGTTCACATTATAGTTCATTGTTAGGTTAGTCATATTTTAGATTAGTAAATTTAGCTAGGTTCGTATTGTTGTTGTTTTTAATTGCTACTGTTTTAATATAAGTTAGTTAGTTTTTAATTGCTACTGTTTTTAATAGATTTTACATTAGTAAATTTTTGTATTGTATTCAGTTATTCTATTGTAGTTAGTTTGTTTTATTTAGTTTTACTTATTAGTTATAGTTAGTTTTTTTAGTTAAATTTAATAAGAAGAGGAAAAGAATTAGAAAAGAAAAGTAATTAGAAAAGGAGATGGAAGAAGAAGAAGAAGAAGAGAAGAAGAATAGGAGAAATAGAAGATGAAGAAAAAGAAGAAGAGGAGAAAGAAGAATAAGAAGAAGAGGAGAAGGAAGAAGAAGAAGAAGAATAGGAGAAAGAACAATAAGAAGAAGAGGAGAAGGAAGATTTAGAAAAGGAAAAGAAAATAAATAGTTAGTTAGGTTAGAATACAAATAATAATTAAAAGAAGAGGAAAAAGAGAAAGAAGAGAAAAAGTAATTAGATGTTACTGTTACTTAGCTCAATTACCAGTAGTAGTGTTTGTGTTGATTTTCTAAAATTAAATGTGCAGTTGTTTCCCCTTTACCTCGAGCATCGCCGTCGACGAGGGTCGACGATCGCCCCTACGTCCGAGGGTGAGTAAAAAATGTCCTCTATCATCCCCCCCCTTCATTTGCTTTGTTCCGGCCTTCGTATCGATGACACTAGTAGCTAGGTAAATACGGTCGCGTAACCAGTATGCGTCTCCCGTTCGAAAGGGTTACAGTTATAAATATGCATTAATTTCATATTTATAATAGTGATTCTTTTCAATTGTCCAACGTTATTCATGGACAGCCCGAGTATGTATGTAGATTGGGTCGGTTTCCCATGCTTTGGTCCCGATCTGACGCGTTATTTCGTCAGCGCCTCCCTGTTGTTCTCCGGATACACAACCTCTCGGCTTGTTGTCGAGACGTGTATTAGGAGAACAGCGGGGAGGTGCTGCCGAAATACCGCGTCTGCTCGGGACCAAAGCATGGGAAAACGACCCAATCTACATACATACTCGGCTGGATTAGGACCTATCTTTACCTATTAGTGTGTAGGTTAATTGCATATGCCGTAGCTATGTATGATAAAAGCGATAAAAAGTGGACGTAATAAAATGGTATATTTGTTGTTTAGTAGCTAGCTGTAGAGACAAGATGATAGATGATCGTGCGTGGATCTACACTGGTCGCCCTAATCAGAAAGAGATCAGCAATGAATGGGCAATGAAAACCAAGGAGTTTCTGAGAGCGGCGTTTGCAAATGGGCAGAGAAAAACCTGGTGCCCCTGCGTTAGGTACGACAATTATAAACAGGCGACAAAGGTGGATATGGGTAAACACTTGGATAAGTGGGGTTATTAGCCTGGTTATACGGTGTGGAGCTTCCATGGCGAGTCTGGCGGACGACGGAGAGAGGAGGTGGTCCGTCAGCACACGGATGAGTACGAAACCGGGATCGAAGACATGGTGCAGGACTTTGTCGATGCGTGGGATGAGGACGATGAGATGGAGGAATCTGCGAAGGCCTTCTATGAGATGTTGGAGTCTTCGAAACGTCCGTTGCACGCTCACACTGAGCTTTGTCAGCTCGATGCCATCGCACAGTTGATGGCTTTGAAGGCACAATTCAACTTGGGCACCGATTGCTACAATGCGATCACGACCCTAATTGGGAGGTTTCTACCAGAAGATCATGTTATGCCTGCAAACCTATACCAATCGGATAAAATCCTCAAGGTACTTAAGATGCCCTATGAGCAGATACATGCTTGTGAAAATGGATGTGCTTTATTTAGGAAAGAGTATGCGGACGAAGACTATTGTCCCAAATGCAAGTCATCCAGGTATGTTGTAGTAGACAATGGTCAAGGTGAGAAGACGCAGACCAAAATACCCGTACATGTTCTTCGGTATCTTCCAGTGATACCAAGAATTCAACGCCTTTACATGATGGAAGAGAAAGCCAGACAGATGACATGGCACAAACATGGGAAGAGAACAGAATTTGATGCAGATGGGAAGCCGATGTTGACTCACCCATCGGATGGTTCAGCATGGAAGCACTTTGATGAAAAACATTCGGAAAAAGCTAAGGAGCCAAGGCATTGCCGAATCGCCATCGGCACAGATGGGTTCAATCCTTTCGGTCTGATGGCAGCCTCATACAGTTGTTGGCCTGTATTTGTCATGCTACTCAATCTCCCCCCCTCGGAGATTATGAAAAGGAAGAACATTTTCCTGACGTTGATAATACCAGGGCCCAGATATCAGGGGAAGAATATGGATGTGTACATGCAACCTCTTAAGGAGGAATTGCAACAAGCTTGGGACGAAGGGTTCAAGACATACGATGCAGCTAGCAAAAAGACCTTCAAAATGCATGTTTGGTACCAGTACTCGATGCATGACCTGCCGGCGTATGCGCTTTTCGCTGGCTTTTGTGTTCATGGAAAGTTCGGGTGCCCAACATGCAAGGCTGCTCTTCAGTTTCATTGGCTGACGAAGGGTGGAAAGTATTCCTGCTTCGACTTGCATAGATAGTTTATGCCTCCTAAGCATCCTTTTAGAAAAGACAAGAAGAACTTCATCAAAGGCAAAGTTGTCAAAAACCATGCAGCACCTACGATGACGGGCGAACATGTCTTGGCACAGTTGAACTCTCTCTCGCCTGATCCAGAACGTCCCGGGTATTTTAAGGGATATAATTCGGAACACGCCTGGACTCACAAGACATGCTTCTGGGATCTCCCCTACTTCCAAGACCTCGAACTTCCACACAATATTGACGTGATGCACACTGAAAAAAATATCGGCGAGGCCCTGTTTGGTACATTTTTGGCATAGATGGGAAGTCAAAGGATAATCCTAAAGCTAGAGTCGACCAGGAGACTCTATGTGATAGACCCTCACAGAACATGCGACAGCCGAAAGGAAAGAAGAATTGGTCCAAGCCAAGGGCCTGGTTCAATCATGAAAGGGGGCATATCAGGGAAATTCTCTTGTGGGTGCAAAATAGTTTGATATTCCCCGATCGGTATGCAGCGAATCTGAGGAGGGGAGCGAGTCCTGAAAAACAAAAAATATTTGGGCTGAAGAGTCATGATTGGCACATATGGCTTGAGCGGGTAATGCCAGTGATGTTGCGCGGCTATATCCCCGAGGAACAGTGGCTAGTACTGGCAGAACTGAGCTATTTCTTTCGTGCTAGAAGGCATGGAAGATATGGCGCCGGAGTTGCTCTTCAAGTTAGAGAAGATCTTTCCACCAGGTTTTTTTAATCCGATGCAGCATTTGATATTGCATCTCCCGACCGAGGCAATATTAGGGGGCTCTATGCAAAATCGTTGGTGCTATTCAACGGAGAGAATGCAGAAGACGCTTCGAGCAAAATGTAAAAATAAACGTAGAACTGAAGCATCGATGGCTGAGGCTTTCATTACCGAGGAGGCGGCAAACTTCGTGACAGCACATTATGAAGCCAAAAATCGCCATTTGCATAATCCAAAGCCTCGGTACAATACTGGCGACCCCCAACGGCGTCAATCCAACCTCAGCCTATTCAAAGGGAAGCTCGGACCTGTTGGTGCTTCGAGAAATAAGATTTTGGATATCAATGAATGGCGGACTCTTACAATGTATATCTTCACCAACCTAACAGAAGTGCGACTGTACATCGAGTAAGTGCTCGGTACGTACATTGTTTCACAACTTCTAATAATTCTTGTTTCTTATTAATTCCCATGAATTCATACAGTCGATACATCGCAAAATTCTCGAATGGAGTGGTTATTGAAAGTGATTCCATCGCAGAGTATGAGCTTCTTGCCAATCAAGGAGACGGCAATCCTAGTTTCATCTCTTGGTTCAAACAAACGGTAACTATCATTCATATATAGGGTTTCATTTGTTGGTTCGACCTATTTTTCACTAATATACCAATCCTTTCCTATAAAACTTATAGGCAAATGAGGAGCCTATGGCCGCCGAATTGAGACAAATCGCTAATGGATTTGACAATAAGGTCAGTGTATTTGAGAAATACGACATCAACGGGTATCGCTTTCGTACCGTTGATAAAGAGCGAAAAATGACCGATCGAAAAAGTACAAATTCGGGTGTCTCTGCTGTCGGCGATGGAGGTATTGAGTATTATGGAAGAGCTGAAGCAATATACGAACTTCTATTCTAAGTGAAAATCCTCCCAACGTCATTGTCTTCAAATGTCATTGGTTTCTCCCGCCGAGGACTAGACGAACTCATGAACATGTAGGTCTAGTCGAAATTCGATAAGACACCCATTTTAATGTCCCCGATGTCTATATTACGGCTCAACAGGCCACCCAGGTTTTCTATGTATCCTACCCCTGCCAAACGGTTGAAAACCGGAAAGGTTGGGATGTCGTTTATGATGTGCCACCTCATATTAGACCACCTCCCCCCAATGAAGAGGATTATGTACCCCACATTGACCCAGAGACATATGAAGGAGAATTCTTCCAAGAAACACGCGTGATAAAAAAACGTTTCCGAAACCGCTCTACGCAACCCCAGAACATGGAAGAAGACAATGAGAGTGAACCCGCTAACGACGATGTTGAAGAGCCTGAAGAAGAAGAGGTTACTGCTCCAGATGACCCGTCCATGCTTGACCGTTTACATAAAGGCCTTCCAAATGTTGGTGTTGTTGAACCTGATGAGGCCGTCATTATCGACGACACGTGTGATAGTGATGACGATCCTTCAATTGATCACAGAGAAGATACCGATGATCCCGACTATTGTTAGTTGTATGCATCTCAACTTTAATTACTTTTGTATTATTAATTCTTTTTCTCATTGTACTAATTATTTTATTTTAATTCTTGGCAGGTTCGTGACAGATATGGAGGACGATACCTCCGGCTCGCGAGGGAGGGGTCATGCGCTCCCACCTCTGGCTCTACGGAGGTCTTTGCTCGAGAGTATTTCCTCGCCTCCTCCTTCTACTTATTAGGTGCCTAGGGGGAGAGGAGGTCGGAAGAAGACCGGGAGAGGCAAAGCAGGTGGTGGTCGCGGGAAAGGGAGACGGACACCTGCTGCTGCTTCCTCACCGCCACCTCCCGCTGATTCACCAGAGCACTGCAAGGTAGATCCCTCCTCGGACACTCCGATCCACCAGCCTGATGTGGTGGAGGAGGCTACGTCCACCTGCACGACCTGGAGTCCCTGGCCGGACCAGCCGGAGCAACACACGCCTGAGGGGGAGGCTGGTGCCGAGCTGGACACTACGGATGAGGAGGAGGTGGCTGAGGGTACCACCCTGTACCAGCGTGGGGGTACACGGCTCCCGTCCGTGCCGGTGAATCCTGCCCACAAGTGGTTGATAATGCCTGATGGAGAGACGTAAGTGCACTTATACACTCTTCCGGTACCTTCTATACTTATGTCTATCTGATGGCCTTGTCTTTTTATACTGCAGGGGTTGGATATACGGCAATGGTGTCCGCAATCCCAACTCCATCCTTGGGTCTGGTTCAATTGCGCGGACCTGATGAGGTTCCGCAGCCTGGACTCAAATGGGAGCACTATTGTGCTGCCCCGGCCCCGCCGGATACGACCGTCAACGGGGTCGAATGCCACACAAGAGCCGACATGGTGATCAACGGCTTTTGGGTAATTTCTGCTTCACACAATAAAATCTTGACAATAGCTAGTTGGTGCACTCATTAGTGTTGTCTCGTGCTATTGTAGGTCTACTACAAGGTCGATGAGTCCAAGGAGCAGGAGGCGGAGGACGTGATAGTTGCAGAGGCCACGCGCCTCTTGTAGAACACAATGCACGAGATGCAAGTGCAGGCGGTCCGTGACTACTACGCCAAGCAAGGGCGCAAGCGTAGCAAGAAGGACTTCCGCAAGAAGTTTATGACCAGGGCCCAGTACATGACGGTAACCCTTCTTAAGTCTTGAATAGTTTGCCTTATTTGATTCCTATCTAGGCTACTTATTAGTTACCTTGTTTACTAACTTAGGCGCCGCCGAGATGGTGTGCAGACAAGATGGATTGTTGGGAGGTCATTGTGGACCACTGGTGCTCAGATGCCTGGTTGGCCGTCCACAACAATGCCAAGGACCGGCGCTCCCAAATGGTTGGTGTGCCACACCATCAAGGCAGCCGTAACTTAGCAGGTTACGGGCATAAATGGGTATGTGCAAATTCTTCTTTTCTTTGTATTTTAGGAACCCACTTACTAATATCATGCTTTGCTTTGTCTTTTAGGCGGAGCATAATAAAATGGAGGTGCCTCAGGTGTTCGACATGTATGGCATGTCCCATACAACGTCGTACAAGAAGGCCAAGGCGCTCTCAGAGTCGGATCTCGCCACTCCTTCGACTTTCACCAACATTGCCGACTATAGTAAGCTCAAGGCTTACACTGAGGTGGCGAAGGAGAAGCACGGGGAGGCTTACACTCCGATTGGGAAGCCTATTGACCCGGAGCTGGTGATGATCTCTGGTGGCGGAAGGCGCCATGGCGCCATGGCCATTGGAGATAAGTTGATTAGGTGTGATAAGACTCTTCCTAAGATCAAGGCGCGCCAAACGAGTTCTTCTCCTGCTATAAGGACTCGTCTGCGGCCAGTCGACCTCGCTATCCAGGTTATCCATAAGGACTCTTGCATTCTTGTTTTGTCTCATCGAATATTACAATGCTAACTACAGGAGTGGGGTTGCAGGAAGCTCTTGAGAAAGAGCGACAGAACACCCAGCGGCTACCGGAGGAGAAGGAGCGTTTGGTAGAGGAGAAGGCAGCAGAGAGAGAGAGGCTGGCGGAGGAGAGGACGGCGAAGGATCTCTAGGAGGCCGCGGCACGACACGATGCATCGAACCGGGCTTTGTATGAGCTCTTCGTGGTAAGTCACTTGTTCATATTCACCCAAAGAATGCATGTTATAATTTTTGTTTATATTAGTAACTAATATGATTGACTCATGAAAAACAAATGTGCAGACTATGTGCGAGAAGACTGGTCAGGCCGCTCCACCGATGCCGATCATTTCTCCTGTGGGGACGGTGAGTATCTTTCGATGATCATCAATACCATATTGAGTGGCGTCGTGCTAACCTCTAGTTGATCTTTTCGTGCAGCATAACTCTCGGGTTGCGTCCCATGACCCTTCTCCACCGTCAACATCGGCCAACCCGACGGATGCTTCTCAGCCACCTCAGCCTTGAGGGCTACACTCTGGTAAGTTTGAAAATGCTTAGTTAGTTTGAAAATGCATATTTAGCTTCTGAAATATTATGAAATTCTTAAATATAGCTAAGTTAGCTCAATAATAGCATGATTAGCAAGATTTTCTCACAATGTGATGAAGTTAGCTTGATTTGTTCACAAAATTCTAAAGTTACCTTAATTGGATCAAAAAATTGTAAAGTTAGCTTCATTTGTTCAAAGTTGCCAAAGTTAGCTTAATTTTCTCACAAAATGCTAAAGTTACCTTAATTGGCTAAAAAAAATGCTAAAGTTAGCTTCATTTGTTCAAAGTTGCCAAAGTTAGCTTAATTTGCTCACAAAATGCTAAAGTTATCTTAATTGGCTCAAAAATGCTAAAGTTAGCTTCATTTGTTCAAAGTTGCCAAAGTTAGCTTAATTTGCTAAAAATGGTAAAATTAGCTTGATTTCCTAAAAATGACCAAATTAATGCATTTTTGGAGTTGCTGCATTTTCACTTGTAAAGAGAAGAAGACAAGAAGAAGGAGAAGAAGAAGAAGAATTCTCTTCTTCTTCTCTTCTCATTCTTCTTCTCTTCTCATTCTTTTTCTTCTTCTTCTTCTACTTCATCTTCTTATAATTTTCTTTTCTACATTTTGAAAATTTGCTTAATGGGAGTAATGCTATGATGGAGAGTTGCAATTGGACTTGTAGCTTTGTTTATAAACTGTTTGGTCACTTGTGTGTACTTGTTTACTATGTATGAGAACTTGCTATTTGGTCACTTGTGTTTCCTATATATGTATGAGAACCTGTGTATATATGGATTTTGATTAATATTTGGTTGATCAACATGTGTGTGGGTGCCTACACTATGCTGTTGGAGAAACATATTGCTATATATATTGGTAGTTTTTGTCAAATGTAGGGACTTAAAAGAAAACAGATAAAACAGAAGGAATGCATCCACTTTGCCGTCTGCTGGCTGTCGGCAAAGGCCTTAGCCGTCTGCTTGCAGTTGGCAAAGAGGACACGTGGCGCCCAGCTGTGCAATCTGGCAACAGCTGGGTGACCATTTGGTCATTATACCGTCTGCCTCCGGCAAGACAGACGGCAAAGTTGGGAGGTTTGCCGTCTGTCAGTAGACGGCATTAACAGCCTGACGGAGCCGGCCGGCCAGCCGGCTAGTTTTGAGGCAGACAACAAAGTTTGTCGTCTGTCAATAGACCGCAAACCCCGCCATTAACGGCCTGACGGAGCCGGCTGGTAAAGGTTTGCCGTCACGCCCGCTCTGCCGTCTGCTTGCACAAATGCGCACGGCAAAGGTGGTTTGCCGTCCGTCGATTTCCTGCAGACGGAAAAGCACCTCTTTGCCGAAGAAATAGCTGACGGGTGCTTTGCCGTGCGGGGGCAGACGGCAACGGACTTTGCCGTAAGCCATATAGGTGTTTGCCGTCCGCCGAGGCAGACGGCAAATAGGTGAATTCCAGTAGTGCACATATAGGTAGGTATGGTGGACTCAAATGGAACAAGTGGGTTTACAAAGGTGTTTGTGGAAAAACAAGCAGAATTCCGCTTGGTGCTGGAGGAAGGCTAGCAAAAGAAGGGGAAGCGACAAACTAGAGAGCATAACAGTCATAATCATGCAGAGAGGCAAAGCAACATTGAATCGGGCATGAAAGTGATATAACTCACCCTGAAGTAAAAAGATCATCCAGGAAGAACAGACTTTTTAGTCTTAACATGCGTGAACATGTGCCAAGTCAATCCAATAATCCCCCAGAGGGAAATACCACTTCAATATGCCACACCATGAACAATCCAATGCATGTCAATCATCTCAGGCAACACATTATAAACTCTGGCTATTTGAGACTAACCACAAAGAAAGCATGAACCACTGGGAAAGCATTGTAAACATAGCACTATGTCTCTACAAGCTGGTCTCTAATCATAAGTACAGTCATATGTACAGAAGTAGAAACAAAAAGAGTTCATACCAGCTTTCCTTGTTGCATCCCTTCTGTCGATCTTCGTCATTACTGCCTTGTCACTTGCACGATCGAACGTAGGAAATTATAATCATCACGGACTCGAGCTGAACTCTGAAAACAAAGCAAACTAAAGAGCAAAGGAAACATATTTTTGGGTTTTTTAAAGTTTTAACGAAAGCAAAAGAAAGGAGAAATCTTTTTTTGGGTTTTTGCAAACGAAAATAACAAAGAAGAACAGGCAAAAACTACAAAAAGATAAAAGCGAACCAACGGAAGATACAATGAAAGGGGAGGAGAGCATGTACTCCGCCAAGCTTAGGCTTTTGGCCTAAGTTGGGCTGTTCTACTGCGGTCCCGCGGAGCTTCCTGCTCCGAGGTAATGGTAATCCCACGGGTTTATGAGCCCTCCGGTGCGTACACTGAAGTCCTCGGATCCTCCCACGTGGAAGAGGAAGGTCCCGCCCCCCATCCAGAGGAAGACCCTTCACCCCAGGGGGTGACGGTCTCCTCCTGAACTGGTGGATATACCACGTGCTCCTCCTCGTCTGGCTCGACCCCCTCCGTGGGGTCGTCAAACTGGTATCTCCCCGTGATCTCATCAAACTCGGCCACTGAAAAACGAAATCCGTTCCTGTGAGAAAAATCAAACACAAGTGGTGTAGGTAGACGGACAGAGCGTTCCACACCGTCTTTAAACTTCAAAACAAAATCAAGTGCATAGCGGTCAGAGGATTTAGTAACAAAGAAATTCCTCTTCATGGCAGCCAAGTCAAGGCTAACAAAAGGAAAGAATGTATCATCTCGGCGCGGTTCTCCTTGGAGAAACTACAAAAGAAGTGTGGCATAGACGCCACCAAAGAGGTCCCCTTTGTTACTATTAGTAGCAAGGCATTTCGCAATAAGCGAACCCACATGATACTCATGCTTCCCTGAGAGGGCATTCGCCATGATAGCAGTATCAGGCGTAGCAGTGCTGCTCGTGTTGTCTAGAGCCAACACTCCTCTAGCAATATAATAGGCGAAATACCTGAGGTGAGGGAACATAATGTTGGAAATATTCTGACGAGTCGAGGAGGGTGTTGAGTGCAACAGTTTGGACATTTTTCCTCTTCTTCTTCTCGACCAAGCCTGGCAAACCTAAAGCTTCACAAAATGTACTCATAGGCATAGTCAGCAACCTTTCATAAAGTCTAAACACCACAGTATCATTGTCAGAATAAAATCTGAAACTGTTAACAAAAATAGCGGTGAGTGTCTCGTACTGTGGTACACGGCTCGTAACTAGCCATGTCAAACCTACATGGGCACACAGAGCGTAGAACTCTTCTCGTATGCCGGCATCCTCCATGAAGACTTCGCATGGAAATGCCGTAGCTCTTGCGGGTGACGCGTCCAACATCTCCATGGGTACGATATCTTCATTATAGCTCACCCTCGTGGCCGAAGGTGCAGCTACGGAACGCGTAACACGGCTAGAGCGATCGGGCTTCTTCTTCCCAAGAAACTTTCCTAGCCTCTCCATTTCTGAAATTTTTAACAATCCACAAAAACAAAGATTTAAGCAAAACTAGTTTGGGCAAAACATTCTACTTACTTTACCAAGGCTCAAACTATCAACAAGACTTGAAAACTAATTTTCTACACAAACATTTAAGCTCAGCTAAACAGCACCAAGAACCACTAAATACTCACTAATGAAGCCACCAACTAGAAAACTAATTGGAGGGGTGAGGGAGTCACATACCAGAGAATATTTATCCCAAATTTCATCTCAAATGAGTGCTTGCAGAGGGAGATCGAAGTTCCGTGCTCAAGAACTACAAGAACACGAAACCAGAGCCAGAACATGAGTTTTCGGGGTGAAAGAGAGAGAGTGGAAGAAGAGATGCCAGCAGGGGGTGCCTGTGGGCCCCAGGAGGGTGGGTGGCGCGGCCAGGAGCTGGGCCGCGCCACCTGGCCTCTTGGACCAGGGGTGGACCCCCCTGGTCAGCCCCAGGTACTCCCCGATGGCTTTTTACCTGGAATTTTTTATTTTGAATTTTCTGGAATTTTCTGGGCAACTTCACTGTAGAGAATTTTTCAAAGTACAAAAAGCTGCAAAAACTTCTATGAACTTGAGACAAAAGTTAGAACAAGTGAATTTTTAAACAAAAACTTGGGTACAACAAGGAGAATAAAAGCTAAAGGAAATGAAAACATAAAAAACTCAACTTTTTTACTTATATAAAACTTGCTAGTTAGCAAGGTTGATCAAGTCTTACCAACACACTAGTGATATATAGCGCAGAAAGTCTCGCCTCTCATGAAGTGATCATTGCACTCTCACTTTAATGGACATGGTCCCCACCATAATTGTTTTGTATTTGTGGTATACATGTAGTGGACAATCCCATTCTCCAATCTTCACGGTCTCGATATTCTCAATAGAGTTAAGGCCATGCCATTTGTCGATTTTCTTCGGAAAATACACCGTGTGTTCTTTGTAATTTACTTTGAAGGTAACCTTCCCTTTATTGCAATCAATAATGGCACCAGCGGTGTTAAGAAAAGGTCTACACAGGATAATGCACATGCTCCCATCCTCAGGCATGTCAAGCACAACAAAATTAGTAAGTATTAAGCAATTGGCAACTTCAACAGGAACATCCTCACAAATACCGATCGGGACGGCCATGGACTTGTCGGCCATCTAAAGAGAGATATCTGTAGGAATTAGTTTCTCTAAACAAAGCCTTTTGTAGAGAGAGAAGGGCATAACACTCACTCCTGCACCAAGATCACATAAGGCAGTTCTAACATAATTATTCTTTATGGAGCAAGGAATGGTGGGTATACCTGGATCACCGATCTTCTCAGGAATCTTGCCACTAAAAGAGTAGTTAGCAAGCATAGTAGATATTGCCTCATTAGGGACTTTTCTTTTATTCGTAACAATATCTTTCATATATTTTGAGTAAGGAGGTAATTTAATAGCATCAGTCAAAGGAATTTGAAGAAAAAGAGGTTTCATCCACTCACAAAACTTGTTATAGTGCTCTTCTTCTTTGGATTTGATGGACTTGCTTGGGAAAGGCATGGGTTTCTGTAACCATGGTTCTCGTTCCTTCCCGTGTCACCTTGCAAGGAAGTCTTCTCTAGTATACTTCTTACGCTTATCGGGTTCTTCTTCTTCACGAACCTCGGGTGGATCATTCTTTTCAGTATCTTTTTCAGGTTCAGCATCGTCTTCACTCTCAGCATCGGATGTAGATATGCTGTTTGGATCCACAGCTTGTTGTTCTTCTTCTATAGGATCATTGGAATTGTCAGCTTCCTTGTGTTTCTTTCTTCTTCTTCTTCTTTGGGGAGCTAACAATTTCTTCTTCCTGCACTTGAGAATCTTGCTCGATCCTCTTTGGATGCCCCTCTGGATAGAGAGGTTCCTGGGTTTGTGTGCCACCTTGGGTCTTTATACCGTAAGCTTGTAAATTCTCCTGTTTGGCATTATTATCAAGCAAATCTTTTTGCACATTAGAAATTTGTTCAAGCTGAGTATGAACCATATGAAAATGCTTCACAAGACATTTAACATCATTGACTGTTCTACCTAGAACATCAAGCATGCTTTTGATAGCAAGAGTATTATCATGCAACTGACCTTGTATCTTCTTATTGAAGTGGTTCTGCTTCATAATAAAATTATCAAGCTCATCTAGACATTGGTCAGGAGGTTTACCTTTAGGGATGTCATTTGCATTGAAATCTAAAAGAGAGTGTACTTCTACCATAGGTGGGTGAGTGGTAGGCTCACACAGCTTCTCAATTGGAGGTAGATTCTTCACGTCGTTAGCTTTAATACCTTTCTCTCTTATGGACTTCTTTGCTTCTTGCATATCTTCCGGGATTAGGACTAGCATGCCCCTCTTCTTTGGTGGTGGAGGTGGTTCAGGCACGGACCAATCTTCATGGTTTTTGGCAATTTTGCCCATCAATTCTTCCGCATCGTCCGGTGTTCTTTGCCTGAAAACACAACCAGCACAACTATCCAGGTAGGATTTAGACCCATTGGTTAGACCAACATAAAATATATCAAGTAATTCATTTTTAGGGAATTCATGTCCTGGTCTAGCTTTTAGCAAACTGCAAAATCTCCCCCAAGCTTTAGGGAGATGCTCATCCTGCAATTGTTTAAAGTTATAAATTCTTTGTAAAGCAGCATGTTGCATATGAGCAGGAAAATACTTATCAACGAAAGATATAGCCATATCTTGAGGACTCTGAATGGAACCACATGGTAGTGCATCGTACCATGCTCTAGCATCTCCTTTCAAGGAAAAAGGAAGAAGCTTGGTCACATAAAATTTCCGGATCCTTTCAGCTGTGTTAAACAAGCCGCCTAACTCAGTGAGTTTGGTCAGGTGCCCGATAGCATCATCATGTTCTCTGCCATAAAAGGAATCAGCGTCAACTGTGGATATAAGTGAAAGGTCAACAGAGAAATCATAATAAGGATCAGTGATGCATATAGGAGACGTAGCAAAAGTAGGATCAGGAGTAAACTTGTTCTTCAGGGAGTGCTTGGCTAGCAACTTCTTTATAGTGGCAGGGTCGGAACCAGCACATTCATTAAGCTCCCTGCATAAATCATCATCAAGTATAACATAATCGTCCTCAAGGAGTTTCTCCTTAAGGCCAGCAAGGTCATGAATTTTTCCAATAGGTGTTTGGGTAACAGGAATTTCAACACCCGAGAATCGGGCAGCAGCAGCAATCTGTTCTTCTATAAAAGAACCAAGTGAACCTGTAGTCTCAAGGGTATTAGAAACATCATCAAGAGTATCTGACATATTCCCAGACTCAGCAGAAGTAACATGTAACTGAGGTGAATCAAACTGACTCATAACTGAAGGTGAATCAAGTTTAGCACTAGTGCTAAGAGCAGTACCTCGTCTCGTACGGGATGGTAGGATCAGAACCTTGGGGTCTCCTTTCTTACCCATAGTGGATAACATGCAGCAGGTAGGTTACTTTGAGTACACCTGTAAAATAAAGCTATGGTCCCCGGCAACGGCGCAAGAAAAAAGTACTTGATAACCCTCAACTGTAGGGGATCGAGATAGTCTTCGCGGGCAAGATAACCCAATTTATTGATTCGACACTTGGGGACACAAAGAATACGTACATGCTTTGACAATTGAGTTGTCAATTCAACCACACCTAAAATATACACTTGCTTGCACAAAGTTATTAGTAGCAACTGTGATATGGTAGTGGTGGTAATGATAATAGTGGTGATAGTGATAGTGAAACAACAAAGGTAAACAACTAGTAACCAGCAGAAGGAAAACACTGTAGGATAGGGAGATGGATGGTTGGGCGCTGCTTGGACGAGAACGAACATGTAACAAATTCTAACTTGGGCAAGGCTCACAGAAAACAAAGCATCATCTAGGCAAATATCAAACATCAGGCATGTATCCCAAGGTAGTTGTACATGCTTGCAATAAGAACTTTGCACAACATCTTTTGTCCTACCCTCCCGCTACAAACGGGGCCAAAAGGAACTTAGGGAGATTAAGGTACTCCTGTCAAAGAGCACCGGAACAAAGCATTAACACTTCATGGATAGATGGAATCCTCAAATTATAGTCCATCCCCTTTGGTGTCCCAAGCTGTCACCATTGGGATCGCCGGTTCCGTACTATAATAGGTGCATACAACTCATAGATAGGATCAAGAACACCACAAACTCAAGAAACAAAGGGGGTGATCAGATCTGAAATCATGGCACTCGGGCCCAAAGTGACAAGCATTAAGAGAAACAAGTTGTAACAGAGATGATAAACACCAAGTAGATGATAGGCAAAATGCCCCCAACAATCTGATTGAACTATTACATGATCTAACTCATCCAATCCCTACCATCCCCTTTGCCTACAGCAGGGAATTACTCACACATGAGAGGAGAAGTCATGGAGGGGTGCTGGAGAGGCGATGATGATGACGATGGCGATGATTTCCCCCTCACCGGAGCCAATTCAGCCTCTAGATTAGCTCTCCGAGGAAGAACAGAGGGTTGCGGTGGCTTCGTGACGTAGATTGGAAAATTGACTTCTGTTTCGGGGTTTCTGCGTCGAGAGAATAAATAGGGGCCAAGGTAGGTCACCAGGGGGTGTGGGACTCAGCCAGGAGGGCAATTGGCGCTGCCAGGGGCTGGGCCGCGCCAGGCACCCTCCTGGCTGCCTCTGGCTGCCCTGTGGCCCCCCTTTGGCCTGGTGGAAGCTTCCGGAACGCTGATTTTTTATATATTTTTTAGGGATTTTTCCAGCGTACCTATATATCCAGAAACCTACACAAAAGAAAACAACACTGGTAGCTCTGTTAAAAACAACGTCAGTCCGGGTTAGTTTCGTTCAAATCATGCAAGAATGAAGGCAAAACAATACCAAAAGTGTTTGGAAAACTAGATACGTTTAGGACGTATCAGGTGTTTGTTTCCCCGATTTATCGATCGGCGATTATTTTTCCCCTTCTTATCTCGTATCGGACGGAGACCGACCCTTTCCACCCTGACACTTGACATTTGCGACACCGGGTTTCGCCCGATCACCGTCGCGAAAACCGCACGAGACCAGCCGCAGCCAACGGAATGAAAAACCCCGTTTAATAATTAAATGCTCAAGCCCATCAGATCTGAAAATCTCCCCTCAAGCGCTTTGGACCGTCAGATCTCGCGATCCGACGGCCTAGAGGCCGCCATGTCACCTCCTCTCTCCTCCACCAACCTCCACGCCTCCAGCCCGCCCGTGGAGGCCACCACTTCACGGCCGCGGCAGCCGCCTCGCCGTCGGCGCCGTGCCGCCGCCGCCTCCGGTCAGCCCTTCATGGTCGCCTCATCTCCTTCTCCATCTCCTCACCAGCCCTCCTCTTGCTCTGCAGGAGCCGCCGCGCTGCCCTCCAGGGCCGACGAGCTGAAGCAACCGCGCCGCCCCGGGACAGAAACTCGCAGCCGGCGGCCCTCCTCACCGCTCCATCGACGGGATCCGCAATCGCGCCGTCCTCTGCGCTCGTACAAGACCTCGCCGTGGCCCCTCCATGCCAGTTCTCTCGCCGGAGCGTCGCCGCACGGCTGGCGGAGCGCCGCCACTAGCACTGGGACCTAGATCGATCCCGCTCGCCACGTGGGCTGGCCCAACTGCTCACCACGCCACTGTGGGCCACTTCACGGCCCGGCTCCGCCTCACTCGGCTCGCGTCTCCCTCTCTCCTAGACGCGCAGCAGAGTATCCGTCGCCCACAGCCTCATGGGCCTCGGCCCGTAAGGTGAGGAAGGCCCCCGCCCTTCTTTTTCTTTTTTTTGTTTCTGTTTTTGTTATTTCCTGTTGGGCTCGGCCCAGTAGGTACGTAGCGCCCGTAGGCATTGTTTAGTATTTAGCCTCGCCCCCTTTTAGATCCATTTAGGCAGATTCGGCAAGTTAGACTTTTTTTTTCGTTTCTGGGCTTATTTAAATTGGCAGATTGTATAGTATTTTTGCGAGTGCTATATCTTTTTAACGGTAGCTCGGATCGCGACGCTTTAAAGATGAAACTTTCTTAGAATTTCGTGTAGATTAAAATAATGTGCTCTTTTTCCCTGTTTGAGTTTTTTTACGTGTTGTTTATCTGTTATTTACACTGCTTGCCACTGTAAACTGTTTCTTTAATAACTTTTTGACCGTTGCTCCGATAAAAATGTTTCTTATATATAACTTGACTAGAATTGCGTGTAGGTTGTGTTTATGATGTTCTTGCTTGCTAATAAAAATAATAAGATTATGTTTAGGACAAAACAGTACCAAATTCAATAAATATCGTGGGGTCCGCAATAGTTTGCCATGTATAGGTTTTACCCCACTTAAATTGACTAGCATAGATAGTTTACTTTGTGCTTCACCTCTTTCCATGTTTGTGTGCTATGCCATGCTTGAGTGAGATGCCATGTTGAAAACCTTTGTTCATCACCTGCAGCTAAACAACTTGAACCTTTCCAAATGTGCGGTATCGTCTTGTGTGACGAGTACTCCACTTAACCTGTTACTAACCGCTCTCGACGGTAGGTGCGATGTCTCGTGTTGCCTTCTTGATGATTCTTGCTCGTGTTTGCCTCGTAGTAATAGAGTGATTGCTTGTTGATTGCTTTCCAGTGTTTCCTTCTGGTGTGCTTCCGCGGGTACCTTCAGAAACGATGCGAGCTTGCGATCAACTACACGTTCGGAACCCGACTTATCAACAAGCAAGGACTATACATTACTTATGATCCATTCTATTTCAACCAGCGGTTTGCATGCTAGTCTAGGATAGGTGTCGGGACCTGGGGTTAGCGTATGCAAGTCCCGCTACGACATAGTAATATGGAGAGCCGAGAACCGTACCGACTTGTCTAAGCAGACAAGGCCAAGAACAGAACGTTCTCGGAAAGCATCGTACGTGATGGGCGTCCCATCCAGGCCGGATGATCAACTGAGATGGGTCCTCATCGTCCGCACACAAGTCTAAATGATATGGGTGATGAACTCCCATACTCATAGACAAGTCGCCTCCACCATACTATCGACTATCCCATAGCTCTTACATAGACTTACTCCAGCCCGATCACTTAGTCAGGGTCTAGGGCGGGCTCGATCATACATCAAAGTGTGCACGAGACAGAGTCTCGAGCAATCGCATCGCGATGCCCCAAGCTGCGCACATCTAAGGGCAACTTGGTGTATAAAAGACCGCCAGCCAGATCGCAACTAAGGTCTCAAAAACCCATACAAGACATGCATGTTATAAACATACACGCAGCACACATGCCTTGTATGAACAGCAGGTATGTGATCCAACATTACAACATTCAACGGAAGCAGAGTAGGTCTGAATACAGACAAACTTAACAAATGGCTTAAGAAGCCTTATTTAAACACAAAGCCCTCCACGAGGGAACCAGTCTGCTGACTGGGACTACACTAGCTTGGTCTTCAGTCGTTGAGCTCGAGGAAGAATCCACCTTCGGGTTCAGTGGGTTCATCTAAAACATAGAGTAAGCAAACGTGAGTACAAAGTCATACTCAGCAAGACTTACATAGGAACTATACTACTCATGCACATGTATCAAGGCAAAGGGAGGTGGGGTTCAATTGCAGAAGTCCCAGCTTTGACTTGGCTAGTCCTGAACTACGAGTACCAAACTTGAGGTAAGAAGCGTACACGAGTCCACTACATCTCCAATCAATTACACCACTATGGTGCCTTCCTCGACTTCCCCATGAGAAAGCACGCCATAGCACTCACGCTGATCTTGGTAACTTTTATAGGTATCCAGTTCAAGTTGTCTAATAATCAAGCTAAGCTTTCCAAGCAGTCCCTTACTTCGGACGCGGCTATTCGAATAGTTTTGTTAACCCTGCAGGGGTGTACCGCTACACACACATGACCATCAGTTACAGCCTTTGAAATCGATACCATTCAAGTGGTGTCAGCGAGGATGCTCACCACAACTGTTACCTCTAGCCGATCTAGTCCAAGAAAGCCGCCTACCTGGGTTCGCTACCACTATCGTGAACACGGCCGGTTTACCGAAGTGGACCCAGGTTATTTGTGCGTGGTGCAGAAGCCGGTCTCGGTTGAGCCGTTCTCTCACTTAGCAGCCAGGCCACAAACATACCAGAACTCCGAACTACTGTGACATCTGGACATCGAAAGGGATGAGTTAATATGTTGAGAGGGGCAGTGAGCCCAATGTGTGGTTGTACTCTTCATCTTGGATCACCACACAAGAACTCGGACTTAGGGCGGTGTTCAACATCCCGACTAACATAACGTTAACAACATTGTATCACTCTAAGCATGCAATAAGAAGTAACAATTGCAGGGGCCACATGATATCAATCAACTCCTACATTTGCTAGGACTGTGGTTTGCTTACTACTATGACAAATGATAGGTCATGCAACGGAATGGGTTCATATATGCGGTAGAAACGTAGCATGGTAATCATCCTATACAATTCATAAGCGAGACATGAGAGGGAAGTGGGATTTTATCGACATGATCAATGGGGGTTTTCTTGCCTTGCTGACGAGGTTCAGTCTCGGGATCTTCAAAGAATGGGGCAGCCTCCTGTTCCGGTTCAACTTCTACTCGACAAACAACAAATAAGGTAGCAAAGTAAATACAATGCACAAGAACATGGTTGAAGTTTGAAACTTGGTTTGCATGCTTCTGATGTGTGAGGCAATTCCATTTAAATGGAGTATATTTCAAATGAATCGCAAATTCAAACTCCAATTTGAATTCAATTTAGCCACGTTGCAAATGCTATTGTTTGATCAATGTAACGCATCTTGATATAAGTATGATATGCCTTTGATGTTCAAGTGAAATGTGGCATGTTGCTAAGGTTCAAATTGCAAAAGCATTTGAATTTAATTTGATTAAATTCCAATTAAACCAAATAGCAAATGCTACTGGTCCCATTTTAAATTCAACTAAAACATAGTTGAAAGTTTTATATTTGGATAGATTATTTTCTCCTGATCATTTTTCATATATTATATGTTCAATTTGGAGTTAAAATGAATTAGTTATGAATTTCCAAAGTTTAATTCATTTTCTGGAATTTCTGGAATTGTTTTAATTAGAAAAGCATTTACTGCATCACTGTGATGTCATGCTGGCGTCAGGGGGGTCCTGACCAGGGGGTCCTGATCAGGGGGGAATTGTTTTAAGTCTCTGTTTGTTTTAATTAAAAATTTAATTCGAATTAAACTAACAGAGGGTATTAACACAGGGGCTGGCCCACATGTCTGTGACACTCGGGGTGGGGTCATGGTGATTAGCTTAGGGGGGTTAAGCTCTAATGGAGGATGGGTCGTCGCCGGCGTGCACTGCTCACGCTGGAGCACGTCGGAATCGGTGCTCTGGGCACATGTTTGACGCGCTGCTGGCTCCGTTCGCGAGCTGAGAGTTACCCGCGTCGTTCTGGAGTGGAGTGGGTGGTTGGGGGGCACTGGAATGGCGCCGGCGTCGTGCCCTAGTGGCGGTAGAGGAACAGGCTTGAGGCAAAGCTCGTTGTGGTGCTCTTCTTGAGCCAGGGATGCACGAAATCGTCGCAGAGGAGCAAGGCGGAGACGAAGGACATGGAGACGCCGACGTTTGTGTAGCAGAGGCCCGTCGCCATGGTTCCCGGCGGCGAGGAGCTTCGGCTCTCATGGCGGAACGGCACAGAGGAAGCAATCGAGTGCGTAGCTAGAGGGGTTTTCAGCTATGGCTCACCAGGAACTCAAACGAGTTGGTGGCGAGGGCGGAGGTGGCGAAGGCGTAGGTGGCTTGCCGGGGACGCAATCGACGATGGCGCACGGCTGCCGTAGACGAAGATGACGACTCGATTCAGCGGCTCCAGGATGTCCGAGCTCGATTCCTTCTGCACGGTGACGAAGACGATGGACAAAACGGCGCGGCTCGGGGACGACGGTGGCCACGCGGGCTTCAATCCATGGCGGCGGCGGCGCTCGGGTCGTCGTCGAACTTGTCGAGAGAGAGAGCGAGAGCTATCCTGGAGGGGGGGAATGGACGCACGGCTCGTCCAGGCGTGGCGTGGCGCGGTTAGTAGGCTCCAGAGGGGCAGGTGGCGGCTAGGAGAGCGGCGACGTGCTCGGATAGCTCGGTGGCATTCCACCGAGCAGCTTGGAGGCGCGGGGTTGGGGAAGAAGACCCCCTTGCCCCTTTGGGAAGGGTGGGCTGGCTAGGCTGCCTTCGCCTAGGCGACAGGTAAGCCTTTTTCTCTCCTTTCTGTTTTTCTTTTCTAATTTATTTTCTGTCTTTGTTTTGGTTTTGCTAAATAAAATAGCAAACCATTTTGTGAAATGCTAAAACTTTTTATATGGACCTATAATAATATATACTAGGCATTTGCAAAGTTTGGCACTTTTTAAAATTCAAATTATTTGAATCTTAAATCAAATAGGGGTTTTTTAATTAATCCAAGGTCCTATTTGAATATTAGAAAAATCCATGAGCATGGGGTTGGTCCCACATCACTTGATATGTGAACACACTCATTTATAAGACTTTTCAAAAATCCAACATGAATTTTTGGAGAAGATTTATTGCTGGCCTTTTGAATTAAATCATCTGGGGGGTTTCCTTCTCCCATTTTTCATTTGAATTTGATTTCAATTGATTTCTTTTGAAATTTTTAACATGATGCAAAGTGACTTGCTAATCCTAGCACATACCTAACTTGGGGTTGTGACAACTCGCCCCCACTCAAAAGAATCTCGTCCCGAGATTCAGAAGTCTGCGGGAGGAAGGAGGGATACTCGCACCGAGACGGTCTACTCTTTCCCACGTGGCTTCTCTCTCAGAGTGGTGTGACCATTGCACTTTCTGAAATTTAATCTTCTGACGACAAGTGACACGCTCTGCGGAATCAATAATACGAACGGGCTCCTCTCGATAAGAAAGGTCATCTTGGAGATCAAGCGTTTCATGGTCGACTTCGTGGATGGGGCCTTGAAGCAACGCCTGAGTTGTGACACTTGGAATACATCATGTACTCGGGAAAGGTGCGGGGGTAGTTCAAGTTGGTAGGCAACTTCTCCACGTTTAGCAAGAATGCGGAAAGGTCCGATGTAACGTGGGGCCAACTTGCCTTTGGTACAAAAACGTTGGGTTCCCTTCAGAGGAGTAACCCAAAGGTAAGCCTTCTCATCCAGATTGTAGCTCTCTTGCCTTTGATAAGGATCATAGTAGCTTTTCTGACGAGACTGGGCTGCTTTTAATTGATCACGAACAATGCGAACTTGCTCTTCTGCTTCCATGATAATGTCCGATCCAAAGAATTGTCTTTCACCGGTTTCTGACCAATTTAGGGGTGTTCGACATCGTCGTCCATATATGAGTTCAAAAGGAGCCATGTTCAGACTAGTTTGGAAACTATTGTTATAAGAAAATTCGGCGAACGGAAGAGACTTCTCCCAATTCTTTCCGAATGAGATAACACAATCTCTGAGCATGTCTTGAAGAATGTGGATAACCCTTTCGACTTGACCGCTAGACTGAGGATGGAAAGCTGTACTAAAGGAGAGATGAGTTCCCATAGCATTCTGAAAGCTTCCCCAAACTCTAGAGGTGAAAAGGCTACCACGATCAAAATTGATTTCCAAAGGAACACCGTGAAGGGACACAATTCTAGAGACGTACAAGTATGCTAACTGGCTGGCAGTTATAGACTCGCGAACTGGAAGGAAGTGAGCAACTTTGGAAAGTCTATCTATGACAACGAAGATGGCATCATTTCCTTTTTGGGTTTTTGGAAAGCCGGTGATGAAGTCCATACCGAGTTTGTCCCATTTCCACTCTGGAATAGGCAAAGGTTGAAGTGTACCAGCACGTCTTTGGTGTTCTTCCTTAATGCAACGAAAAACATCACATTCGGCAACTAATCGAGCAATGTCTCTCTTCATCCTAGTCCACCAAAATCTCTGGTGTAGATCTCGGTACGTTTTCATAATACCGGGATGAATCGAGAGGGGTGTGTCACGGGCTTCTTTAAGGATGAGTTGCTTTAGATCTCTATTCTTAGGTACTACCAAACGATTTCCAAATAATACCGTTCCTTTGCTATCTGTGGAGAAACATTTAGCAACTCCGCTAGAAATGATCTCCTTGATCCGGCGAACACCTCGTGCACACCTTTGGGAAACTATGATTTGATCCTCAAGAGTTGGTTTCGCCACCAAGGTAGAAAGATAGACATGAGGAACGATCTCAAGGTTGACACTGTTGTAACATGAGGTTGTGACAATACGACTTACGACTTAGTGCATCAGCCATGACATTGGCTTTGCCTGGGGTGTAAGAAATTCCTACGTCGTAATCTTTTATCAACTCAATCCAGCGTCTTTGCCTGAGATTAAGATCTGGCTGGGTGAAAATGTATTTGAGGCTTTGGTGGTCGGAATAGATCTCGCAACGATTACCAAGGAGGTAATGTCGCCAAGTGGTAAGGGCATGAACTACGGCAGCGAGTTCAAGGTCATGGGTAGGATAGTTCTCTTCATGTGGACGCAACTAGCGTGAAGCATAAGCTACCACATGTCTATCTTGCATAAGTATGCATCCTAACCCTTGCCGTGAGGCGTCACAAAAGATCTCGAAATTCTTTTTGGTGTCTGGAGGCGCAAGTACGGGTGCAGAAGTCAATCTTCCTTTTAGCTCTTGAAAGATTTCCTCGCACTTGGGAGTCCAGTGGAATTTCTTATCTTTCTTGAGGAGTTCAGTTAGAGGCTTTGCAACTTTAGAAAAGTTCTCGACGAAGCAACGGCAATAGCTGGCTAGGCCAAGAAAACTCCTAACTTGCTTAACCGATTCAGGTGGAGTCCAGTCAAGAACGGCCTGAACTCTCTCGGGATTCAAAACAATGCCTTTTGCAGAAATCACGTGGCCTAAGTAGGTCACTTCTGGTAGCCAAAATTCACACTTGGAGAATTTAGCATACATGCGATGCTCTCTAAGTTTCATCAATACCATCCTTAGATGTTCGTCATGTTCTTCTTCGTTCTTCGAGTAGATGAGAATGTCATCGAGATAAACTACAACAAATTTATCTAGGTACTCCATGAAGATCGAATTCATCATGCGCGAGAAAGTGGCGGGGGCATTGGTTAAACCAAAGGACATGACGGTGTACTCGTAAAGACCATAACGAGAAGTGAAAGTTGTTTTGGGAATGTCCTCGTTTCGGATTTTTATTTGATGATAAACTAGTCTCAAATCCATCTTGGAGAAGACAGAGGATCCAACAAGTTGATCATAAAGATCATTGATCCTGGGCAATGGGTACTTATTCTTTATCGTCGCTAGATTTAGCGGGCGATAGTCTACGCACATCCTTTCTGTTCCATCTTTTTTCGTTACGAACAGAACGGGGCAACCCCATGGCGATGAGCTAGGGCGGATGAAGCCTTTTTCCAACAAAGCTTCAAGTTGGGTTTTAAGCTCAGCTAACTCCCGTGGGGCCATTTTGTATGGGCGTCTGGAAATTGGTGCGGTTCCTGGCATAAGATCTACTATGAACTCTACACATCTGTCGGGTGGCATTCCCGACAGCTCTTCAGGAAAGACATCCGGGAAGTCACGAACCACCGGAATATCTTCAAGGTCGGGAAGGGGAAGTACATTCAAAGAATGCACTTGGGTTCTTGTTCGGGGTGAGGTGTAGTTGACTGTCTTGCCTGAAGGGTGGGTTAGTATCACTGATTTGCCTTTGCAATCAAGGTAGGCATTCTGCCTTGATAGCCAATCCATGCCAAGGATTACATCGATGTCGGAAGACTTGAGGGCTATGAGTGAAGCAAGGAATACTAAACCCTCAATTGCAATTTGATTACCATGGCTTACTCTATTAGTTTGCCATCTTGACCCTAGAGTTTGAATAATCATTGGGGTGGACAATTCAACAAAGGATAACTCATGACGAAGTGCATAACATTCCGACATGAATGAATGAAATGCTCCTGGGTCGAAAAGAACAGAAGTAGGAACATAATTGACTAGGAGCGTACCAAGAATGACGTCAGTGGTGTCTTCAGTCTCTTCGACGGCAATCTGATTCACACGTCCACGAGTGGCGGGAGGAGCGGGTTTGGTGGTGTAGACCTTCGGGGGTGGCTTACCACGACCATTGTTGTTACCTCCTGCACAGGGTGGAGCATTCTGATTTTGGAGCTGATTCTGGGGACACTCGCAGGACTAGTGGCCTGCCTCACCACACTTGTAGCAGGCTCCAAAGACAGTGCGTTGAGCTGGGTTGTTCGGTGGAGCTGGGTGGAACGAAGCTGGTGGACGAGGTGCCACATAGGATGGCCTCGGTGGGTTGTTCTGGTGAAACATGCTATTGGGGATCCAGATCTTGCGCTGCTGAGAGCCTGAGCTTGATGAACCATCGTCTCTAGGGTGTTTGCGGAAGTCATTGGGGGTGTTCATGTCCTCTGCCTTGATGGCCTTGTTGACAAGGACCTGGAAGGTGGCAAAGTCATGCAGGTTGAGCTCACGACGGAGTCGAGAATTGAGTCCACGACGGAACCTCTCTTGCTTCTTGGAGCCGGTGGAGACCTGTTTAGTAGCATAACGAGCCAGTCGGTTGAACTCACGACTAAACTCGTCAACAGTCCTCCTTCCTTGGGTGAGGTTGCAGAACTCCTCACGCTTGCGGTCCATAAGACCCTTTGGAATGTGGTGCTCACGGAATGAAGTGCAGAACTCATCCCAAGTTGTGGGCGGTCCAACGGGACGCATGTTCAGGAAATTCTCCCACCAAGAGCTAGCTGCACCCTCGAGGTGCTAAGTGGTATAGCTGACCCTGTCACCATCTGCAACATGGCCTGCGTGGAGCTTCCTCTCGATGCTGTGAAGCCAGTCATCGGCGTCAAGGGGCTCGGTGGAGTAGCTGAAAACCGGGGGATGAAGCCGGAGTCATTCAAGGACAAAAACTCGTTGCGCTGCTGAGTGGTGTTGCGGGCAGTGACCTCCAGCAAATGGTGAGATTCTCGGCGGTTCCTCTCAACCTCAATCAGAACCTGAGCAATCGTGGGTGGGGGTGGAAGATTGCCTTCCTCCGGAGCATTCCCACGACCATGGGCACGACCAAGCTGGCCACGGGTTCCTTGAGACATCCTGAAGGTGAAAACCAAAGTCAAACAGAGTTGATTGGAAGAGCCTAAACAAGGTATTGAAGGTATTGTAAGAATCACAGAGCAAAGGAAGTAATCATCTTGACAACATGGTGATAAAAGCATACAAGCCATGTATTTACAAGCTGTCATACAAACCATACATAATTTTAGTACAAGCGCCAATCTAATACAAACGTGATGAAGATGATAAATCCTTTAGAGGCACTCTGACTTCCTATACATTATTTATCTAAGCCTCTGGAACTTAGAACACCTTGCGTACAATATACTAAAGACACTACTACATCCTCACTAAAGTAAGACCACAGGCGGTCTCACTAATCTCCATCTCCATAGTAGTCCTCGTAAAAGTTACCCGCGTAACCCGGTAGCTAAAGGTGACCATCGGAAAACACGGAGGCCTGTGGACCCTGATATCCATTTGGGAAAGGATGGGGCCTATGTCCAGCGTAGGGTGGAAGCAGAAGACCACGGGGTGGAAAAATGCCTCCAATCTCGGGCCAAGAACCTCGAGAAGGCATCTGTGTCCTCACTGGGTAGATACCATCATACTCCACTGATCCAACAGTCACAAATGGAGCCAGAAGTGTAAGTGCTCGATACAGACGGACACGAGTGGCGTGAAGCTCAAAACGAAGGGCGCGTGCATCACGATCTCTATCACAAGCGTGCCGAGCAGTGATCTGAAGCAAAGGATCCTCCAAAGAGTGATCTGTGTACAGTCCGGTGTAATACCCTTCTTCTCCTGGAAGTGCAGCAGGGATATAGCGGAAAGATGTGCCTCCAAGCTTAGCGTGCTCCTCTCTCAGCAGGGTAATACATGAGTATGCAGCATCCTGCACAGCCATGTTCCCAGTCATGCCAATGCCATGTCCAAAGTGGATAGGCTGAGTGACTCCATTGTGGTGCGGGTAGATCCTAACAATGCAGTGGAACTGGGTCTGGTTGAAGTCAAGGAACTGCTCCTCAACTTTGTACTCAGGGTACCATCGGTATCCAATGAAGGACATCATCTCGATAAGCATGGCGGGATGCCCACGCACACCGAGGCACCTAGTCAGACGAACAATCTGCCGAGGGGGAAGATCCGCCATCTGAAACAGAAAGAAGGAGTTTGCAAATGCATCAGATTATGAAGAAACTTGGAATGACTCGGGCAGCATAACGGTTGTAATTGCAAGAAAATACAATTTATTACAACATGAAAACAACACTTACTTACAATGTAAGAATTTAGGAAGCATAACAACTATAGCAAACCGAACACAACTTTCCTACGTCTACAAGGAAGCAAACAACGAGATGTTCTAGTAAGACATAGATGAGCCTAGTCCTATCTTCCCATAGAACAAGATGAGGGTGACTCAGAACTCAGAACGATGAGGGCAAGGAGAAAAAAGAAGCCTTACGTTGTTCCCTTATATACCCAGAGTAACTATATAACTATAGCAATCTAGACTCGACTTCGGCCAAGGCTAATAATCCTACAGTTAGTCCTGCTCTGATACCAAGTCTGTCGGGACCTGGGGTTAGCGTATGCAAGTCCCGCTACGACATAGTAATATGGAGAGCCGAGAACCGTACCGACTTGTCTAAGCAGACAAGGCCAAGAACAGAACGTTCTCGGAAAGCATCATACGTGAGGGGTGTCCCATCCAGTCCGGATGATCAACTGAGATGGGTCCTCATCGTCCGCACACAAGTCTAAATGATATGGGTGATGAACTCCCATACTCATAGACAAGTCGCCTCAACCATACTATCGACTATCCCATAGCTCTTAAATAGACTTACTCCAGCCCGGTCACTTAGTCGGGGTCTAAGGCGGGCTCGCTCAGACATCAAAGTGTGCACGAGACAGAGTCTCGAGCAATCGCATCGCGATGCCCCAAGCTGCGCACATCTAAGGGCCACTTGGTCTATAAAAGACCGCCAGCAAGATCACAACTAAGGTCTCAAAAACCCATACAAGACATGCATGTTATAAACATACACGCAGCACACATGCCTTGTATGAACAGCAGGTATCATTGAAATTCTCTACAAAGTATACATTTTATTGATAACTCTAACAGAGTGCACACAGAGATCAAAAGTTTGTGATCCAACATTACAACATTCAACGGAAGCAGAGTATGTCTGAGTATAGACAAACTTACCAAATGGCTTAAGAAGCCTGATTTAAACACAAAGCCCATCACGAGGGAACCAATCTGCTGACTAGGACTACACTAGCTTGGTCGGTGGGTTCATGATACGTCCAAAACGTATCTATAATTTCTGCTTGCTCCATGCATGTTTTGTGTGATATTGCTATGATCTAGATACACTTTCATAGACTTTTGATTATATTTGGACTAACCTATTAACTCAGTGCACCCCAGTGCCAGTTCCTGTTTTCTGCTGTTTTTCTATTTCAGTTTTCCCCCATATAAAAAGTGCCAGAAAAATTCTCGGAAAAATACAGGAAAAATCAGCGTACAGGAAGCTTCGCGAAGAGCCCGAGAGGGGCCAGAGGGGAGCCAGGGGGCCCAGGCGGTCACCCGGCAAAGCCGTACCCCTGGCCGCGCCAGGGGGCGCCTAGGGCCCCTGGTCCACCTCTGGCTGCCCCTCTTCGCCTATTTATTCTCCATCATGGGGAAACTCCAAAGACAGAACCCTATTTCTCAAACTCGCCTCTGTTCCGCCGCCGCCGCGCTTCCGAGATCGGGAGCACCAGAAGACCTCTTCCCGGCACCCTGCCGGAGGGAGGGCCGACCTTCGGGAGTCTCCTATCCACCATGGATGCTCCCGGGATGTCTCGTGAGTAGTTTTCCTTGGACCATGGGTCCGTGATCAGTAGCTATGTGATGTTCTCCTCCCCTCTTTGTTCTTCATGGTTTAGACCTCGTGAGCTGCCCTACATGATCGAGGAACTTTTGTAATATTTCTGTTATTGCTATGCTGAGTTTGATGGGATCTGATGGATTATGAGATTATGTTCAGATTGTGATAGAGTAATATATTTTGTTTTTATCTCTTATATTTTTGTTCCTAATTAATTCTTGCATGTTCTCCGTTGCTTTCTATTGCTTTGGACAAGTAGTAGGTATTGACTCCAAGAGGGAACGTTATGCTTGATTGTGGGTTCATGCCCCCCGATGACACGCTTGAGTGACAGAAACATGAGTCTAGGGGATGTGCTGTTACCACAAGGGGGAAAACAATGGTGCTTGTAACCGCGGTTGCAAGGATTGTTTACTTTACGCAAAGTGCTTTTTAATGCAGTTGTTTGTTGCTTTGGGTTTACACTTTGGGTGGGGCTCGCAACTTAATACCAGCGAGATGTTCTGGATAGATATCTCAAGGTGGATGATTAGTAGTAGATGCAGTTGGATTACAGTCTACTTATTTTGGCGTACTGCCCGTGCTTTTGAACCTCTTCCTTTCTTTTGTCGCATAGTTAGCATTACGGTTCGTTCATAATCCTGTCAATTGCCCTTCTGTAATTTGTTTACCTCGCATAGCAGTTTTATCGTCTTTTGGGAGAGAGACATCACTAGCGAACATCACGTATCCCGGTCCATATCCTTATTACTGTTTCCACGCTATATTTACTTTCCTGCTTTTTACTTTTAGTTGCTATCATTATCCTTTGTGTTTTACCCTTTGTGAACAACAAGACCGGAGAGATTGACAACCTCTCTGAACTTCTCTGGGAACAAAGTTATCTGTGTCTGTGTGCAGGTCCACGTCAGTTGCGCCGCTGACACCTACTTCTCATCTCTGGAGTCCTACTGGAGACAAACCTTGGTATCTTCACTAAGGGAAACTTGCTGCTGCACTACATCTTAACCTTCCACTTGGGGTAACCAACGAAGGGCGAGAAGCCATCAAGCGAATTTCTGGCGCCGTTGCCGGGGACTCCGAGTTCTAAGATAGGGGAGTTGCACACTACCCTTTACCTTTGTTTTTTAGTCTTGTTAATTTACCTTTCAGTTTTTGTCTTTGTGTCTTTTATAAAAAATTACAAAAAAATTATTTATCTTGCTGTTAGTAGTCCTCCTTGTTTAGATGAACATGTTAGGGCTAGGTGCTTTGCGGGAATCGGAAGTTTCGATTTCCGTCAAAGGGATGGAGAAAATATGAAGAAGGCTCAGGACATAATATCTGAAGCACATAAAATAATTATGCCTTGGATACCTATAAAAATTGTGCTTAGAAATTTTTAACATGGTCTTTTTAAGTGGTGTAAACACTCCCTTGACATTATAGCTGAAGGAGATTTTCTAGAGTGTGATGAAGATAGGGCTCTTGATATGTTGCATAGTCTATATAGTTATTTTGTTTATGATCGTAGTATTGATACTGTCATAGATAGACTTGCTACTATTGAAAATAGATTGGATGCTCTAGACTTGAGTAAAGTAGAGGAACCTAAGTCCAACAAGAAAGAAATGTTGGAGATAAATGATGATTGGGAGCCCTTTGTTAGGATTAGTATCTCTAACCAAAGCTTCCTTGCTCTTTGTGATATTGGATCCACAGTTTCCACTATGCCAAAAATAGTTTATGATTCTTTGAAGCTAGATATGGATAAATTATCATCTTATCATGAACATTCTAATGGAAGTATTTCAGAGATTAAAGGAAAGTTAAAAGAAGTCCATGTTGCATTCCTTCATAGGACTACACCAATGGATTTCTTTATCATGGAGCCAAACCAAAGTAATATTGTGCTCGGAAGAGACTTCCTCCGTGTTATGAAAGGCTTCATTGATATTGGTAATAGGCACATACGCTTACGCGGTATGGCGAAAGGTAAGTATCTCTTTCCTAGTAAGAATAGGAATGAGCTTATTGAAAATCAATTTGAGGGTTTTTATGATTCTGATCTGGGATACCCTTGATTCTTCTTTTTGCATCATGCCTAGCTTAAAGGCATAAAAGAAAGCGCTTTTGGGAGGCAGCCCGCAACGAATTTAGGTTTTTCTTTTTGCTTTTGTTGTGTCTTGATGATTGTTATGCTGTTATCATTTACCTACTCGAGGACGAGCAGGAATTAAGTTTGGGGATGTTGATACGTCCAAAACGTATCTATAATTTCTGCTTGCTCCATGCATGTTTTGTGTGATATTGCTATGATCTAGATACACTTTCATACACTTTTGATCATATTTGGACTAACCTATTAACTCAATGCACCCCAGTGCCAGTTCCTGTTTTCTGCTGTTTTTCTATTTCAGTTTTCCCCCATATAAAAAGTGCCAGAAAAATTCCGGGAAAAATACAGGAAAAATTAGCGTACAGGAAGCTTCGCGAAGAGCCCGAGAGAGGCCAGAGGGGAGCCAGGGTGGTTCCTGGGGCCCCTGGTCCACCTCTGGCTGCCCCCCTTCGCCTATTTATTCTTCGTCACGGGGAAACTCCGAAGACAGAACCCTATTTCGCAAACTTGCCTCTGTTTCGCCGCCGCCGCGCTTCCGAGATCGGGAGCACCAGAAGACCTCTTCCCGGCACCCTGCCGGAGGGAGGGCCGACCTTCGGGAGTCTCCTCTCCACCATGGATGCCCCCCGGATGTCTTGTGAGTAGTTTTCCTTGGACCGTGATCAGTAGCTATGTGATGTTCTCCTCCCCTCTTTGTTCTTCATGGTTTAGACCTCGTGAGCTTCCCTACATGATCGAGGAGCTTTTGTAATCTTTATGCTATTGCTATGCTGAGTTTGATGGGATCTGATGGATTGTGAGATTATGTTGAGATTGTGATAGAGTAATATATTTGGTTTTTATATCATATATTTTTGTTCCTAAGTAATTCTTGCATGTTCTCCGTTGCTGTTTATTGCTTTGGCCAAGTAGTAGGTAGTGACTCCAAGAGGGAACGTTATGCTCGATTGTGGGTTCATGCCCCCTGATGACACGCTTGAGTGAGAGAAACATGAGTCTAGGGGATGTGCTGTTGCCACAAGGGGGAACACAACGGTGCTTGTAACCACGGTTGTAAGGATTGTTTACTTTACGCAAAGTGCTTTTTAATGCAGTTGTCTGTTGCTTTGGGTTTACACTTTGGGTGGGGCTCGCAACTTAATGCCAGCGAGATGTTCTGGATAGATATCTCAAGGTGGATGATTAGTAGTAGATGCAGTTGGATTACGGTCTACTTATTTTGGCGTACTGCCCGTGCTTTTGAACCTCTTCCTTTCTTTTGTAGCATAGTTAGCATTACGGTGCGTTCATAATCCTGTCAATTGCCCTTTTGTAATTTTTCTACCTCGCATAGTAGTTTTATCGTCTTTTGGGAGAGAGACATCACTAGTGAACTTCACGTATCCCAGCCCATATCCTTATTACTGTTTCCACGCTATATTTACTTTCCTACTTTTTACTTTTAGTTGCTGTAAGGCCCCTGATGCGGTACTAACTCTAACTAGTCGCTTTCGCGTCCGGTCGGAGTTAGAAGCGCATCAAACGCCACCGGCGCACGACACTCGCACTCGTGTCGCTACCGTATTCTCGACAACAGGTATATAAAGCAGAACTCTACCAGATAGAAATACATATAGATAGATAAATAGAACAGGGCATACAATGCCACTGTCTAATAATATAACATCATCTGAGAACAACTCATCAATACATCAAGCGGAAGCATAATAGGGACCGGGTACGGTCAAGATCCACATTTCACTAGAGAGGACTACACATAAATATCCACCCACGGGAACGTCTGAACCCAACTATAAGATCCTACTGGTCGAGGTACTCGTACTCGTCGTCATCCTCCGGAGGCACCTCCACGAAGTAACGTCCGGTGCTAGGGTCGAGGTAGTAGTCCAATGCAGCGGCCGATCAGGCAAAGCGGTAAAGACAGAAATGTAAACGGGGGTGAGAACATATCATTACGGAATAACTAACGCTACAGGAAAGGTAAAGACATAGACAGGTTGCTGCCGTACTAGCATATATGGTGGCTACTCGTTCTATCAGAATAGATATGAGATCCAAGAAGTTACGTTGACAACGTGTCATAAGTCGGCTATCCACCTACTTACGCAAGCATAACACAACCTCGTTTCTCTCTCGATCCCCCTGGACGAAGAAAGAAAACCAAGGCACGCACACGGTTTTTCAAGTTTTTATAGCATGATTATAATTGATGTTATTCTATGAACAGGACGTAGGCTCAAAGTTGTCCATAACCGCGGACACGGCTTTTCGAAAAGATTTACCCTGCAGGGGTGTACCAACTGTCCATTATAGACATCGCATGTACGCCCGGTTTCCACTTAGCTGGGTAAGCGCCTGAAACTCCGGAACGTCAGAGTCCCTCTAACTAACAACACACATATCCGGGTGGCCCCCGGGGAGTCGACACCCAACTCAAAAGCTGGCCACGCTCTCGAATCGGACTCTACCGTATAACTCGGGTTTGGATTGCCGGTTAGTTCTCTTATGAGACCGGGTCCTCACCCGGTCTATTTGGGCCAGCCAAGAAACTATGTCCTCCTGGCCCTGGTTTGGTTTGGAAACAACTGGGGATCCAACCAGCACACACACGTTGCAAAAGTAAAACAGCTTGGGCCACCACTAGAATGTATGAAGCTAGGTAGGTAAGACAAGGGGGCCCCATAAAACCCCACACACGATTAGGCACGCTCGATCGAAGAACCAATCCACGGAACTCGGGTCCTAGGTGACTCAAATGGAACAAAGCACCAGACGGGATAGTCCAGCCTTCCACCTTATGTCGAATATAATTTAACATCACTTAACAATAATAAATATCAACCAACTTCTTTTATAGCATGATATCCTAACCATAAATATATAAGGTAAGCAGCCAGTTTTCTACCCATACTAAGCAATGGCTGAGCAGCGGTAAATTAGCAGTACAACGGTTTGCTGGGATTTGGGGATCATGGTTATATGGGTTCAAAACATGGCGTATAAGGTAGATAGGATCAAGCAACAACGTTCTAGATCTACAGCTAGGCATGAGCAAAAAGTTATAAAGTAATGACACAAATCTCCCCCTTGCCTGGTAAGGTAGTCGAAGCAGCGCCCACGGTACCCTCGGGCTCGGTGTCGGACAGCTCCACGTAAGTCTCCTCGTCAGTCTCGGGTGCTTGGGGAAGCTGGAGACAACCGCGAGCACGCCGTTGGTGAAGAAGGGGCCGGCGGGCGCCGACGACTCTGAGCGGCTCGCGTCTCCTAGCTCCTAGCGGAAACCATGGCAGAACAGGGGAAGCTTGAAGGGGAAGAAATGAGGTGGCGGCGGAGAAGAGGGCGAGGGGAATGGAACCACGGGTTCCCAGGGGTCCTCTCGCCGCGCTTAAAAGGAGGAGAGGGGCTCTCGCTGCGCTTTGGGCTCCACCATCGCCGTGGCAGGGGGGCTGTGAGAGAGAGGAGGGGAAAAAGGGAGCGCCCCGCTGGAAAGAGGAGGAAGAAAGGGTTCGTACCCCTTTGTCCAGGCGGGCTGAGGAGAAGACGGCCCAGATGGGCCTGGCCTGGCCTGGCCGGCTGGGAGGAAAAGGAAGGAGGCCCAGTTCCTGTTTTTCTAGAGCAACAAAAAAAACCAGCAGGAAAAGAAATAGAAAAGGATAGAAAAAAAAGGAGAAAAATATATATAAAAGATATATATATTTAAACCCTTGAATCACACTTGATCACCCAAAAATGGGTTGGGCAATTTTGAAAGCAAGGAAAAATTGCCACAGCAAAACAGTACCATTTCCTATTTAAAATTAAATAGAAAAGGTGATGTTGGAGATTTTTGGAGGAAAACACAAGGTGCAAAAATTCCAGAAACTTGATAATCTTGAACCTTGAATTATTCCTCAATTTCTAAAAATGGTCTGGGCATTTTTGGCAACAACAAAAATGTGAGCTCATTTTGAATTTCAAATCACTTTGAACTAGAGCTTTTGTTTTTGATGTTGGAAAAAATACCTTGAGGATCTTAAAACCCTTGCCACATCAAGAGAGATGGCTAGGCCAAGTTTGGGGTCAAGTAGAGCAAGCACCCAACAAGGAAAAATCCTCCAACACCCTTCTTGAACCACTTTGGATGCCAAAACAAACAACCCAAATGGGCTCCAATCCCCATGCAAATTTAAATCACCACATGATATAATAAAGTTTAGCATCATGCCAAGTTACATAGTAACCATAAAAAGTACAAACTCATGGTGTTTTCAATTTATTGCACATGGGTTGTTACAACTCTCCCCTACCAACACAGGATCTCGTCCCGAGATCTAAGTATGAAAAAGCTTGGGATACTTAGAACGGAGATGATCTTCACGCTCCCACGTTGCCTCCTTCTCCGAGTGATGTGCCAACTGCACCTTAAGAAACTTGACGGTCTTGTTGCGAGTCTTTCGCTCGGACGAGTGAAGAACACGGACTGGACGCTCTGAGTAAGAAAGATCCGCACTGAGCTGGATCTCGCCCAAATCCACTGCCTGCTCTGGCTGCTTGAAACACTTCTTCAACTGAGACAGGTGGAACACATCATGCACCATAGCCAAGCTGTCTGGAAGCTCGAGGCGGAACGCGAGAGGTCCCCGAGTCTCGAGGATGCGGAACGGACCAACGAACCTGGGAGCCAACTTGCCTTTGATCCCAAAGCGGTGAGTGCCCCGAAGTGGAGACACTTTGAGGTATGCGAAGTCACCAACTTTGAAGTCAACACCACGGTGCTTCTTGTCATAATAGGCCTTCTGTCCAGACTGTGCTGCCTTTAGGTGCTCTCGGACAATCTTCACTCTGTCCTCTTCCTCTTGGATCACATCTGGACCGAACAGCTGCCTCTCACCTGTCTCGGACCAGTTCAAAGGTGTCCTGCACTTGCGGCCATACAAGACTTCAAACGGCGCTGCTTGCAGACTTGCCCGATAGCTGTTGTTGTAAGAGAACTCAGCATACGGCAAGCACTCTTCCCACTTCATACCAAACGAGATCACACATGCCCTCAACATGTCCTCGAGAATTTGATTCACACGCTCAACCTGCCCACTGGTCTGAGGGTGATACGCGGTACTGAAGAGAATCTTCGTACCCAATGCCTCTTGAAAGGCCTTCCAAAAGTTTGATGTGAAGATGCTTCCACGATCAGAACTTGTCTTCTTGGGGATGCCGTGCAACGAAACAATTCTTGCGGTGTACAGCTCTGCCAAGTGGCTAGCTGAGACAGTCTCCTTGATAGGAAGAAAATGAGCAACCTTGGACAAGTTATCAATGACAACAAAGATAGCATTGTTGCCTTTCTGAGACCTCGGAAAACAGGTGACAAAGTCCATCTCTATGTGATCCCACTTCCACTCCGGAATTTCAAGTGGCTGAAGTAGCCCTGCAGGCTTCTGGTGCTGTGCTTTCACTCTCCTGCACACATCACACTGGGAGACAAAACGGGCAACATCCTGCTTCATACGAGTCCACCATAAACTCTGCTTGAGGTCCTGATACATCTTGGTGCTACCAGGGTGGATGGACAGTTTGGAATCATGTGCCTCCTTCATGATGACCTCTCTGAGATCTCCTTCTTTGGGAACAACAACTCGCTCCTCGAACATCACGGTGCCGTCATTATGCACTGAAAAGCAACCGTACTTCGGAACTGAGGCGGTAACACCCTGTTTGACTTTCTGAGTCATTGTGCTGCCAGACTGAGCGTCACGAATCTTCTCACGGATAGTGGGCTCTACCACAAGGTTGGCTAGATAGCCTGCTGGAACTAGCTCAAGATTGAGCCTTCGAAAGGACTCACACAAATCAGGGTGGATCTTCTGCACCTGGACACTGTTGCAATCGCCCTTGCGGCTCAACGCATCAGCTACGACATTCGCCTTGCCAGGCGTATACTGAATATCCACGGAGTACTCAGTAATAGTCTCGAGCCACCTCCTTTGTCTCAAGTTCAGGTTAGGCTGCGTGAAAAAGTACTTTAAGCTTTTGTGATCGGTGAACACATCAACCTTCCTCCATAGGAGGAGGTGTCGCCAAGTAACCAACGCATGAATCACTGCAGCCAGCTCAAGATCGTGGGTCGGATAATTCCTCTCAGCCTGCTTCAACTACCTCGAAGTGTAAGCCACAATATTCCTTCCCTGCATCAACACTCCGCCAAGACCATTCAACGAGGCGTCACAGAAAACTTGAAACGGCTGTGACTCGTCTGGCGGTGTAAGGATCGAAGCTGTGGTCAGCCTTAGCTTCAACTCATCAAAAGCTTCCTGGCAAGCCTGTGACCAAGAGTACTTCTTTCCCTTGCACAACAACTCCGTCATCGGCTTTGCTATCTTGGAGAAATTCTCGACAAACTTCCTGCAATAGCTGGCAAGTCCGAGAAAACTCCTCAGCTGCTTGACATTCTTCGGCGGAGTCCAATCCTGAATCGTCCGGACTCTGTCTGGGTCAACGGCAATGCCCTCTAAGGAAATGACATGGCCAAGGAAGTTGACCTTATTGAGCCAAAACTCACACTTGGAGAACTTGGCATAAAACTGGTGATCTCTCAACTTCTGCAACACCAATCTGAGATGCTCCTCATGCTCAGCCTCTGACTTGGAAAAGACAAGGATGTCATCGAGGTAGAGGAGTACGAACACGTCTAGCCACTCTAGGACCAGATAGTTCATTGCCCTCATGAACGTCGGAGGTGCGTTAGAAAAGCCAAACGTCATGACCGTAAACTCGTACAGACCATAACAAGTGTGGAATGCTGTCTTTGGAATGTCCTCCTCACGGACACGAATCTGGTGGTACCCCATCTTTAGATCAAGCTTTGAAAACACCTTTGCTCCATGCAATTGTTCAAATAGGTCATTGATGTTGGGCAAAGGGTACTTGTTTTTTTATCGTCTTCTTGTTGATACCACGGTAGTATTGAACCAACCGGCTAGTACCATCTTTCTTCTTCACAAAAAGACACGGGGCACCCAAGGAGAAGTGCTCGGACGAATGAGCCCATCCTTTTCAAGCTTAACAAGCTGCTCCTTCAACTCAATCAGCTCTTCCGGACACATCTTGTAAGGCTGCCGCGATATCGGCTGTGTACCAGGTTCTAGCTCGATCACGAACTCAATAGCACGCACGGGTGGAATACCTGGCAACTCCTCTGGAAAGACATCTGGGAACTCTCGAACAACTCTGACCTCCTCGATCAATGGAGCAACTCCAGCGTTCAGAGCGTACAACTGTGCCGATCCTGCTGTCAAGCCACAACTGTACCAAATCTCTGCGCCTGAATCGTGCGTCAGCAACACGGTCTTGGACGGACAATCAATCTTGGCCTTGTACTTGACAAGCCAATCCATGCCCAAAATGACATCAATGTCTGAACGGGGCAAGACAATCAGAGACGAGGAAAAGATGGCTCCTTGGATAAAAATCTGCACATCTCGGATGCTGCCCGCTGACTGCATCCTCGAACCTGGAGAAGCAATTGCTAGAGGTATAGGCAACCTCTCACGCGGAAGGTCAAGTGAACTGGCAAAAGCATCGGACATGAAGGAATGGGAAGCTCCGGAATCAAACAAAACTGTCGCTGGAACTGAACACACTAGTAACCTACCAAGCACAATCTCAGACGACTGTTGGGCCTCTGCGATGGTCACGTTGTTCACACGGAGCGCTCGTGGCTGGGCCCGCACCATCGCGTTGCTCGGTGTAGAGCGAGGTGGGGGCGGGGGCAGCCGGGCGTAACGAGGGTCGGTGCACTGCGGAGACTTGTGCCCCGGCTTGCCACACTTGAAGCACGTGATCTCAGGCCTGGGCTGGCCCTGTGGAGCAGGCGGCCTCGCGGAGGGTGGTGTAGAGCGAGGTCCGTGCTGCACTGGGACGGGAGGGCGGGCAAAAGTGCGGACAACTGCCCCCCTCGGGTGGAACTGCTGACGCTGCGGCTGAGACTGTGGCTCTGCAACCCAGGACTTGGCCTTCTTGTGGACCATCACCTCTAAACTGTGCTCTCTCTGCTTCCTCTTCTCTGCGGAACGCTCTGCCTCAGCTGACTCCTGTCTGATAGCCTGGTCGACGAACTCTGAGAACAGGCTTTGCGTGGACAAGGTGAGCGCATACTTGATGACCGTGGCAAGACCACCACGGAACCTGGCAATGCGCTTGGCCTCTGTCGAGACCTCCTCTGGAGCGTACCTGGCGAGCCTGACGAAGGCCACGTTATACTCTTGCACAGACCTGTCCCCCTGCCTCAGAGCTAAGAACTCCTCCCGCTTCCTCTCGATCAGTCCACTGGGAATATGAGCATCTCTGAAATCCCTGACGAAGTCCTCCCACGTGATCTCTGCATCACTCTTGTTGGCCTTGTACGTCGAGAACCAACTGCCTGCGGCACCCTGAAGCTGGAAGGAGGCGAAGGTGACGTAGTCGACTGGTCTGACGGTGTTGGCATTGAAGTGCTTCTTGATCTCAGCGATCCAGTCATCCGCCTCCAGCGGGTCTCGAGCCTCGGAGAACCTGGGGGGGCTGATCGCGAGAAACTGCTGCAGTGTGGTGTACTGTGGTTTATCATTCCTCTGAGCACCCTGGTTCTGCAGCATCTAAAGGATCGCAGCTGTGCCCTGAGCCACTGCGGCTACAGCCTCCCCAAGGATAGGGTTCTCTGGCGGCGGCATGTTCGCTCTTGGCATCCTGTACACAGGAACACTTATGAGAACATGATCGAATCATTGAAGTAACCAGAAGTTAAAGCAACATTGACAACAAAACTTCCTCACGAGGTATGAGAAAGCCGAAAGCTGAAATTCCACCAAGGTTAACCCGGAAAGTCGATAGCTAGGTGCTACTGGAATTCCCAAACCAAGATCATCCGAATCCAAGATAATAATCTGCTAGAGAGCACACAACAATATATACGAGCGGTTGGAAACCTGAACAATGAGACATCTGCCCTGAGCGGCCCGCCATCACGGTCGTCCATAGGGGAAAAGACACCACATCCATATTACCATAGGATGCCCGCCAATCCTGTATGGGCGTTTCACCTGGGGTACGGCGTAAGCGAGGTAGAGAAGTCAACCCCAAGTGGCGGCTCAGTGGTCTCAAAGACGCCAACACATCTCGTCGCTAGCAAAAAATTATAGAGGAGTCGGAGCCTCATGTAAACGAGAACCTAGATTGTTTTGAAAGGGGATAAGTTGTAGAGACAAAACATCGTTTCACTTCCTCACGGAAAAAGGGGTGGGAGGGTGGGATAAGGAGAAAACAGAAAGAGGTCCTAATCACCGAAATTTTTCCTATATAACTACCAAAATAGTTTCTAGACTCAACTTCGGCCAGTAAAGGGTCCTACAGTCAGTCCTTCTCTGATACCAAGTTGTAAGGCCCCTGATGCGGTACTAACTCTAACTAGTCGCTTTCGCGTCCGGTCGGAGTTAGAAGCGCATCAAACGCCACCGACGCACGACACTCGCACTCGTGTCGCTACCGGATTCTCGACAACAGGTATATAAAGCACAACTCTACAAGATAGAAATACATATAGATAGATAAATAGAACAGGGCATACAACGCCACTGTCTAATAATATAACATCATCTAAGTACAACTCATCAATACATCAAGCGGAAGCATAATAGGGACCGGGTACGGTCAAGATCCAAATTGCCCTAGAGAGGACTACACATAAATATCCACCCACGGGAACGTCTGAACCCAACTATAAGATCCTACTGGTCGAGGTACTCGTACTCGTCGTCATCCTCCGGAGGCACCTCCACGAAGTAACGTCCGGTGCTAGGGTCGAGGTAGTAGTCCACTGCAGCGGCCGATCAGGCAAAGCGGTAAAGACAGAAATGTAAACGGGGGTGAGAACATATCATTACGGAATAACTAACGCTACAGGAAAGGTAAAGACATAGACAGGTTGCAGCCGTACTAGCATATATGGTGGCTACTCGTTCTATCAGAATAGAGATGAGATCCAAGAAGTTACGTTGACAGCGTGTCATAAGTCGGCTATCCACCTACTTACGCAAGCATAACACAACCTCGTTTCTCTCTCGGTCCCCCTGGACGAAGAAAGACAACCAAGGCACGCACACGGTTTGTCAAGTTTTTATAGCATGATTATAATTGATGTTATTCTATGAACAGGACGTAGGCTCAAAGTTGTCCATAACCGCGGACACGGCTTTTCGAAAATATTTACCCTGGAGGGGTGTACCAACTTTCCATTATAGACGTCGCATGTACGCCCGGTTTCCACTTGGCTGGGTAAGCGCCTGAAACTTCGGAACGTCAGAGTCCCTCTAACTAACAACACACATATCCGGGTGGCCCCCGGGGAGTCGACACCCAACTCAAAAGCTGGCCACGCTCTCGAATCGGACTCTACCGTATAACTCGGGTTTGGATTGCCGGTTAGTTCTCTTATGAGACCGGGTCCTCAGCCGGTCTATTTGTGCCAGCCAAGAAACTATGTCCTCCTGGCCCTGGTTTGGTTTGGAAACAACTGGGGATCCAACCAGCACACACACGTTGCAAAAGTAAAACATCTTGGGCCACCACTAGAATGTATGAAGCTAGGTAGGTAAGACAAGGGGGCCCCATAAAACCCCACACACGATTAGGCACGCTCGATCAAAGAACCAATACCCGGAACTCGGGTCCTAGGTGACTCAAATGGAACAAAGCACCAGATGGGATAGTCCAGCCTTCCACCTTTCGTCGAATATAATTTAACATCACTTAACAATAATAAATATCAACCAACTTCTTTTATAGCATGATATCCCAACCATAAATATATAAGGTAAGCAGCAAGTTTTCTACCCATACTAAGCAATGGCTGAGCAGCGGTAAATTAGCAGTACAACGGTTTGCTTGGATGTGAGGATCATGGCTATATAGGTTTAAAACATGGCGTATAAGGTAGATAGGATCAAGCAACAACGTTCTAGATCTACAGCTAGGCATGAGCAGAAAGTTATAAAGTAATGACACAGATCTCCCCCTTGCCTGGTAAGGTAGTCGAAGCAGCGCCCACGGTACCCTCGGGCTCGGTGTCAGACAGCTCCACGTAAGTCTCCTCGTCAGTCTCGGGTGCTTGGGGAAGCTGGAGACAACCGCGAGCACGCCGTTGGTGAAGAAGGGGTCTGCGGGCACCGACGACTCTGAGCAGATCGCGTCTCCTTGCTCCTAGCGGAAACCATGGAAGAACAGGGGAAGCTTGGAGGGGAAGAAAGGAGGTGGCGGCGGAGAAGAGGGCGAGGGGAATGGAACCTCGGGTTCCCAGGGGTCCTCTCGCCCCGCTTAAAAGGAGGAGAGGGGCTCTCGCTGCGCTCCGGGCTCCACCATCGCCGTGGAAGGGGGGCTGTGAGAGAGAGGAGGGGAAAAAGGGAGCGCCCCGCAAGAAAGAGGAGGAAGAAAGGGTTCGTACCCCTTCGTCCAGGCGGGCTGAGGAGAAGACGGCCCAGATGGGCCTGGCCTGGCCTGGCCGGCTGGGAGGAAAAGGAAGGAGGCCCAGTTCCTGTTTTTCCAGAGCAACAAAAAAACCAGCAAGAAAAGAAATAGAAAAGGATAGAAAAAAAAGGAGAAAAATATATATATAAAATATATATATTTAAACCCTTGAAGCACACTTGATCACCCAAAAATGGGTTGGGCAATTTTGAAAGCAAGGAAAAATTGCCACAGCAAAACAGTACCATTTCCTATTTAAAATTAAATAGAAAAGGTGATGTTGGAGATTTTTGGAGGAAAACACAAGGTGCAAAAATTCAAGAAACTTGATAATCTTGAACCTTGAATTATTCCTCAATTTCTAAAAATGGTCTGGGCATTTTTGGCAACAACAAAAATGTGAGCTCATTTTGAATTTCAAATCACTTTGAACTAGAGCTTTTGTTTTTGATGTTGGCAAAAATACCTTGAGGATCTTAAAACCCTTGCCACATCAAGAGAGATGGCTAGGCCAAGTTTGGGGTCAAGTAGAGCAAGCACCCAACAAGGAAAAATCCTCCAACACCCTTCTTGAACCACTTTGGATGCCAACACAAACAACCCAAATGGGCTCCAATCCCCATGCAAATTTAAATCACCACATGATATAATAAAGTTTAGCATCATGCCAAGTTACATAGTCAACAGACAAAGTACAAACTCATGGTGTTTTCAATTTATTGCACATGGGCTGTTACAGTTGCTATCATTATCCTTTGTGTTTTACCCTTTGTGAACAACAAGACCGGAGAGATTGACAACCTCTCTGAACTTCGTTGTGAACAAAGTTATCTGTTTCTGTGTGCTGGTCCACGTCAGTTGCGCCGCTGACACCTACTTATCATCTCTGGAGTCCTACTGGAGACAAACATTGGTATCTTAACTGAGGGAAACTTGCTGGTGCGCTACATCTTAACCTTCCACTTGGGGTAACCAACGAAGGGCGAGAAGCCATCAGTTCATCTAAAACGTAGAATAAGGAAACGTGAGTACAAAGTCGTACTCAGCAAGAATTACATAGGAACTATACTACTCATGCACATGTATCACGGCAAAGGGAGGTGGGGTTCAATTGCAGAAGTGCCAGCTTTCACTTGGCTAGTCCTGAACTACGAGTACAAGACTTGAGGTAAGAAGCATACACGAGTCCACTACATCTCCAATCAATTACACCACTATGGTGCCTTCCTCAACTTCCTCACGAGAAACCACGCCATCGCACTCACGCTTATCTTGGTAAGTTTTATAGGTATCCAGTGCAAGTTGTCTAATAATCAAGCTAAGATTTCCAAGCAGTCCCTTACCGCGGACGCGACTATTCGAATAATTTTGTTAACCCTGCAGGGGTGTACCGCTACACACACATGACCATCAGTTACCGCCTTTTATCTCGACACCATTCAAGGGGTGTCAGCGAGGATGCTCAGCACAATTGTTACCTCATAGACGATCTAGTCCAAGAAAGCCGCCTACCTGGGTTGGCTACCACTATCGTGAACCCGGCTGGTTTACGGAAGTGGACCCAGATGATGTGTGCATGGTGCATAAGCCAGTCTCGGTTGAGCCGTTCTCTCACTTAGCAGCCAGGCCACAAACCTACCAGAACTCTGAACTACTTCGACATCTGGAAATCGAAAGGGATGAGTTAATAGGTTGAGAGGGGTCAGTGAGCCCAATGTGTGGTTGTAATCTTCATCTTGGATCACCTCACAAGAACTCGGACTTAGGGCGGTGTTCAACGAGACAACCCACTGTGTACTTCTACACAGCCTCTCATCGTTCACCTTGTATTAGGGCAGATTCACCAACACATTTCCACCATTATCAACATGATCACTACCATCCCGACTCACATAACAGTAACAACATTGTATCACTCTAAGTATGCAATATGCAGTAAAAATTGTAGGGGCCACATGATATCAATCAAATCCTACATTTGCTAGGATTGTGGTTCTCTTACTACTGTGACAAATGATAGGTCATGCAAAGGAATGGGTTCATCTATGCGGTAGAAATGTAGCATGGTAATTATCCTATACAATGCATAAGTGAGACATGAGAGGGAAGTGGGATTTTATCGACATGATCAATGGGTGTTTGCTTGCCTTGCTGACGAGGTTCAGTCTCGGGATCTTCAACGAAGGGGGCAACCTCCTGTCCCGATTCAACTTCTACTCGACAAACAACAAACAAGGCAGCAAAGTAAATACAATGCACAAGAACATGGTTGAAGGTTGAAACTTGGTTTGCATGCTTCTGATGTGTGAGGCAATTCCATTTAAATGGAGTATATTGCAAATGAATTGCAAATTCAAAATCCAATTTGAATTCAATTTAGCCAAGTTACAAATGCTATTGTTTGATCAATGTAACTCATCTTGATATGTGTATGATATGCCTCTGATGTTCAAGTGAAATGTGGCATGTTGCTAAGGTTCAAAGTGCAAATAGCATTTGATTAAATTCCAATTAAACCAAATAGCAAATGCTACTGGTCCCATTTTAAATTCAACTCAAACATAGTTGAAAGTTTATATTCGGTTAGAATATTTTCTCTTGATCATTTTTCATATATTATATGTTAAATTTGGAGTTAAAATGAATTAGTTATGAATTTCAAAATGTTAATTCATTTTCTGGAATTTCTGGAATTGTTTTAATTAGAAAAGCATTTACTGCATTACTGTGATGTCATGCTGGCGTCAGGGGGGTCCTGACCACGGGGTCCCACCTGTAAGTCTCTGTTTGTTTTAATTAACATTTTAATTCGAATTAAACTAACAGAGGGGATTAACAGGGGGCTGGCCCACATGTCTGTGACACTGGGGGTGGGGTCAGGGTGATTATCTTAGGGGCGTTAAGCACTAATGGAGGGGGGTCGTCGCCGGCGTGCACTGCTCACGCCGGAGCACGTCGGAATCATGCTCTGGGAACGCGTTTGACGCGCTGCTGGCTCCGTTGGCGAGCAGGGAGTTGTCTGTGTCGTTCTGGAGTGGAGGGGTGGTTGGGGGGCACAGGAATGGCGCCGGCGTCGTGCCCTAGCGGCGGCAGAGGCACGGGCTCAAGGCAAAGCTCGCCGTGGTGCTCTTCTTGAGCCAGCGATGCACGAAATCGTCACAGAGGAGCTAGGCGGAGACGAAGGACATGGAGACGACGACGTTTGCTTAGCAGAGGCCCGTCTCCATGGTTCCCGGCGGCGAGGAGCTTCGGCTCTGATGGCGGAACGGCACAGAGGAAGCAATCGAGGGCATAGCTAGAGGGGTTTTGAGCTATGGCTCACCAGGAACTCAACAGAGTTGGTGGCGAGGGCGGAGGTGGCTTGCCGGGGACGCAATCAACGATGGCGCACGGTGGCCATAGACGAAGACGATGACTCGACTCAGCGGCTCCACGCCGTCCGAGCTCGATTCCTTCTGCACGGAGACGTAGTCGACGGTGACGAAGACGATGGACACAACGGCGCGGCTCGGGGACGACGGTGGCCACGCGGGCTTCAACCCATGGCGACGGCGGCGCTCGGGTCATCGTCGAACTTGGCGAGAGAGAGAGCGAGAGCTATCCTGGACGGGGGAATGGACGCACGGCTCATCCAGGCAAGGTGTGGCGCGGCTAGAAGGATCCAGGGGGGCAGGTGGAGGCTGGGAGAGCGGCGACGTGCTCGGCTAGCTCGGTGGCATTCCACCGAGCATCTTGGAGGCGCGGGGTCGGGGAAGAATACCCCCTTGCCCTTTTGGGACGGGTGGGCTGGCTGGGCTGCCTTCGCCTAGGCGACAGGTAAGCCTTTTTCTCTCCTTTCTTTTTTTCTTTTCTAATTTCTTTTCTGTCTTTGTTTTGGGTTTGCTAAATAAAATAGCAAACCATTTTGTAAAATGCTAAAACTTTTTATATGTCCCTATAATAATATATACTAGCCATTTGCAAAGTTTGGCACTTTTTAAATTCAAATTATTTGACTCTTAAATCAAATAGGGGTTTTTGAATTAATCCAAGGTCCTATTTGAATATTTGAAAAATCCATGAGCATGGGGTTGGTCCCACATCACTTGATATGTGATCACACTCATTTATAAGACTTTTCAAAAATCCAACATGAATTTTTGGAGAAGATTTATTTCTGGCCTTTTGAATTAAATCATCTGGGGGGGTTCCTTCTCCCATTTTGCATTTGAATTTGATTTCAATTTATTTCTTTTGAAATTTTTAACATGATGCAAAGTGACTTCCTAATCCTAGTACATACCTAACTTGGGGTTGTGACAATAGGTTCGATGTTTGATCCTACCACATGCTTACAGCCTCTTTCAAACCTATACATCCATGTCCCCTCCCAGCAAACCTTGTACTGCTATGTTACTATTGCTCATTGCTCAGCCCCTGCTTAGTATGCATGCTTAGGATGCTACGATGTTACCCTGTTAGTCCTTGGTTTGGGCTATCACATTATTATATTGTTTTGGATGATATGATTATTATAACTGTTGACTATATTTGACGAAGGATGGAAGGTCTAGGCTATCCTTCCCCGACGCTTTGTTCCATTCGAGTCACCTAGGATCCGAGTTATGGGTATTGGTTTTAAGACTAAGCGTGCCTAACCGCGTGTGGGATTTTATGGGGTCCCCTTTTCTTACCTACCTAGCTTCAAACATTTCTAGTGGTGGCCCAAGCTGATTTACCATTTGAAACCGTGTGTGTGCTGGTCGGCCGCCAGTAGTTTTCCAACCAACCTGGACCAGTGAGGACATAGTTCCCTTGATGGCCCACCTTGTTCGGCTGAGGACCCGGTTTCCCATGTGTGATTAACCGGCTATCCAAACCCGAGACAGACAGTAGAGACCGATTCGAGAGCGCGGCCGGCTTTTGAGTTGGATGTCGACTCACCGGGGGCCACCCGGATTTGTTCGTTGTTAGATAGAGGGACCCGTCGTTTCGGATCTCTTGGAACTACATCATAAAATGGTTGCCTGTGATGGGTAGCAACTGAGAGATATGGGCATGCGTGCGGAGCCTTGTAATGGGAAGTTGGTACACCACTGCAGAGTTAAATCCTTTCGAAAAGCCGTGTCCACGGTTATTGACAACTTGAGACCTACTCCTTGTTCATAGACAACAACAACTGAGATAATATTTTTGGTGTTGAAAAAGGCTCTACAGAACTTTTATGAGACCACTGGCCTTGAGATTAACTACAACAAATCATCAATGATCCGCATTAACATTGATGAGGTTACTCTCTCCCAATTGGCTGCTGCTTTTGGGTGTCAAGTGGGGAAATTTCCCTTCACTTATCTGGGCCTACCAGTTGGAACCACCTAACCTAAAATGGTGGATCTTCTGCCTCTGATTGACTGCATGGAGAGGAGGCTTACTTCTAGCTCTTGCTTTCTTTCTCAGGGAGGAAAATTACAGTTATTAAACTCAATCATCTCCTCTTTGCCCATATATTTCCTTTGCTCTCTGCATATACCCATTGGTATAATTAAACAACTTGAAAGGATACAGAGGCAGTGCTTGTGGAGGAAATATGGTCCGGGCTCTGGTAAATCTCTCGCTGTTTGGGATCTGGTTTGCAGACCCAAAAATAAAGGGGGACTAGGTATCCTAAACTTGCAGTTGCAGAATCAAGCCCTCCTTATGAAGCATCTGAAGAAATTTTATAACAAAGAGGAGGTGCCCTGGGTGACTCTCGTCTGGAACTCATACTACCATCAAAGAGTACCCCATGCAACTGAGCTCTGTGGTTTTTTCTGGTGGAGGGATGTAGCCAAATACATGGATAGTTTTGTGGCTGTCTCCAAGATTCAGATTGGCCCTGGGGATTCTGTTTTGTTATGGAAGTATCAATGGATTGAACAGATGAATAGATCACTAGCTAAGAAATTTGCTAGATTGTTTTCCTTAGATAAAGATCCTCTAATTTCTGTTCGGGAAGTTTTGGGTACAGCTGAGCTCACTGAACTGTTCAATCTACCTCTTTCTGCTCAGGCATATAAGGAGCTCATGGAACTTACCTTGATACTTCAAAATCACACTTCACAGTTGGCTTCAGATTGTTGGACCTGGAGGCATAGTTCTAAGGATCCATACACTTCAAAAACAATTATACCATGGTTCATGCTCCTATTCAATCCAACCCTCTGCTCCATTGGATCTGGAATTCTTGTTGCATCCTCAAAACTAAGGTTTTTGCATGGCTAGTAATTATGGATCATTTGAACACCAAGGACATGATCATCAGAAGACACTGGCATATTGAGGAAGGGCCAGAATGTGTGTTATGCCCCACTCAACACCTGGAGACCCGAGATCATTTGTTCTTCCATTGTAAATTCAGTGCTAAGATATGGACATATCTTCAAATTGATTGGTCTTTGGGGAATGATATGGTGCAGGTAGCCATACAAGCTACAGAGGCTTTTCAGAAAACTTTCTTTGCTGAGGTTTTTTTCACTGCCTGGTGGGAGATATGGATAGTCAGGAATGCCAAATGCTTCAAACATGAGAGGCCATCCTTTGCAAAGTGGAAAATGGGCTTTATCCATGATCTCACCATGCTTAGTTACAGGATCAAATCTAGGTTTAAAGAGGAGCTACTTAGATGGATTGACTTTCTGCCCCCCTGAGGGCTTATTTTTTTGAAGCTTTGTTGTAAATTCTGTAAATATTGTGTGGCATTAATAAAATGCTGGGGGGTGCTTTACCCTTCAGTTTTAAAGCTTCAAAAACAACTGAGATAATCTTAATATAACTTGATCAATGTGTGTGTGTGCCTTGACTTCTTCTTCTTCGTCGGGATGCAAAGAGGAGGACAAGGATAGGATAGGTGTTATGTTTGCGTCAGTGGTTGATAGAAAGACTTGTTGGAGGCGATTCCTCATTGAATGCTTGGCTTCTTATCTTACTCTCTAGATCGTTAGCCACTTCATAAAGCTAGTGCGGCAGCAACCTCACCACTTACCCATCCTTACCATAAACTACTAGTTGTCCTAGAATGACGAGTGATGAAGTCCTTGCTGGGTCAGTTGACCACTACAGTTGGATGCTGAGTACTTCTGAGTCATGATACTACCCCCAAACTCTTTTCAGGGTTCTTGATCGACAACAGGTACGGTGATCAACGTTTCACGTGGAGACTCGACGACGACTATTTAGGCGGATCCTGGCGGACGGCCTGGACCCGTGTGGTTATGGGGATCGATGTTTTTCTCTTTGCCAGTAGGCATTATTTTGTAGTCTGTACTCAGACATATACCTTCCGCTGATGTATTGTATTTAAGGAAATTGTATGCCGATTGTATGAGATGTTGTATCCTTGTATCTGTAATGTTGTGATATCATGTTGGAAATCCGGGGGATATGACTTCGTCATATGTCGTGGTGGGACCGATATTTGCTTCGTCCCCGGATCTGGATGGGAACATCTAGATCTGGAACAGTACCGCATATCGGGCCTTACAACTACGTGTCTCCAACCAATTACACCACTATGGTGTCTTCCTCGACTTCCCCACGAGAAAGCACGCCATAGCACTCACGCTTATCTTGGAAAGTTTTATAAGTTTCCAGTTCAAGTTTTCTAATAATCAGGCACAACTTTACAAGAAGTCCCTTACCGCGGACGCGAATATTCGAATAGTTTTGTTAACTTTGGATGGGTGTACCGCTACACACACATGACCATCAGTTACCGCCTTTGGCCTCGACACCATTCAAGGGGTGTCGGCGAGGATGCTCACCACAATTGAAACCTCATAGCCGATCTAGTCGAAGAAAGCCGCCTACCTGGGTTGGCTACCACTATCGTGAACCCGGTCGGTTTACCGAAGTGGACCCAGATGATGTGTGCGTGGTGCATAAGTCGGTCTCGGTTGAGCCGTTCTCTCACTTAGCAGCCAGGCCACAAACCTACCAGAACTCCGAACTACTGCGACATCTGGACATTGAAAGGGATTCAACAACACATTTCCACCATCATCAACATGATTGCTACCATCCCGACTCACATAACAGTATCAACATTGTATCACTCTAAGCATGCAATAAGCAGTAACAGTTGCAGGCGCCACATGAAATCAACCAACTCCTACATTTGCTTGGATTGTGGTTTTCTTACTACTGTGACAAATGATAGGTCATGCAAAGGACTAGGTTCATCTATGTGGTAGAAACGTAGCATGGTAATCATCCTAAACAATGCATAAGCGAGACTGAGAGGGAAGTGGGATTTTATTGACAGGATCAATGGGGGTTTGCTTTCCTTGCTGACGAGGTTCAGTTTCAGGGTCTTCAACGAAGGGGGCAGCCTCCTGCTCTGGTTCCACCTCTACTCGACAAACAACAAGCAAGGGAGCATCATAAGTACAATGAACAATCACATGGTTGAAGGTTGAAACTTGATGTATGTTCCACTGATGTGTGAGGGTATTCCATTTAATTGAAGTATATTACAAAGGTTTTGCAAATTCAAGCTCCAATTTGAATTTAAAAGGAATTCATATGCATTGTTCTCTCTATTCACCCAAGTAATCTTGGTCAAACATGAAAACAGATTTCATAATCAGAATCCTTGAACTTTTCTAATAATTTTAGACATATTATTTGCTACATTTGGAGTTAGGATGAATTTTCTATCAATTTCCAAAGTTTAGCATATTTTCTTCCATTTTCTGAATTGATTTAAATAGAAAAGCACTTATTGCATCATGCTGATGTCATGCTGGCGTCAAGGGGGGCTGACATGTGGGCCAAGGCTGTTAGTGACTGGGTTAATTAACCCGGTTAGTTTTAAACTAACCAGGGGGGTTAGGGGGCCCTGGGCCCCACTGTCAGTGGCTGTGGGTGGGGGTTAGCGGGGGATTAGGCCTAATTAACTAGGCCTCGCCGGCGGTTAGCCGCCGGTGGCACCAGTGTGCGGCGGCGCACACACGGGAGGGTGCTCCCGGCCACCAAATGGCATGGGGAGGGCACCTAGATGCTCCCTGTGGTCGCCCGCCTCGATCAGACCTAGCTGGGGCTCAAGGGGGCCACTGGAACGTTGCCGGCGTCGAGGGAGGCGGAAGTAGAAGTCCGGCGACATCGGGAACGCGCTCTGGAGCGCCGTTTTGACAACGGCTTGGCTCGTTGGCTTGCTGTGAACACCTGGAGCATCGTAGGATAGAAGAGGGAGGCGCTAGAGCACAGGAGCAAAGGCGACGTCGACCATGGCGGCGACGGCTGCTGCTTCCATGGAGGATCTGGCTAGAGGGCAAGGAAAGGGGCGTCAGGTTAGGGGTTTTGCTCACAAGGAGGTGGTGAATGCGATGGCACAGACGGTGGAGGCGGGGAGGCGACTCGAAGGCGATGCATCTTTCGATCTTTTGGACAGAGACGAAGTCGATGTCGAGGAGTTCACTGGACAAGGTTCTAGCGGCTAGGGTTGGCTTGGGCTGCGAGTTTCCATCTCCATGTCCTGCGGCTGCTCTCAGGGAAGCTTACGGAAGGTAAGGAGAGGGATGGACAGGCACTGGAGACGGAGGGAAACGGTGCACGGCTGCGAGGAGATTCTCCAGGACACAAAGAAAGGGCATGGGGAGGCCTCGAAGCCCCTGGGCGTCGAGGTGGCGTCCACGGCGTGCTCGGCCTCCAGCGAGCTGCTTTGGGGGCAGGGGTGGTAGACGACAGTGGAGTCCAGGTGGGCTGTGCCGGCCAGAAGGAGTTGGGCCTTCGCCCAGGCGACAGGTAAGAGTTTCTGCTTTCTTTTCTTATTTCTTTTTCTGACATTTGTTTTGGCTCTGCTAAAGAAATGACAAACCAATTTATAAAATGCTGAAAATTTTTATATGCCCTCACAATATAATAGGCTAGCCACTTGTAAAGTTTTAACATTTTTAAAATTCAAATTATTTGAACTTTAATTCAAATAGGGGTTTAAATTTAAATCCATGCTCCTGTTTGAATATTTGAAAAATCCATGAGCATGGGGATGGTCCCACATCACTTGATATGTGATCACACTCATTTATGTGACTTTTCAAAAATGCAAAAGGAATTTTTGGAGCAACTTTTATTCTGGCCATTTGAATTAAATTCATCTGGGGGTGTTCTCTCTCCCATTTAAATTTCTTTTCGAATATTTTAACATGAATGCAATGTAACTCTTGATCCTAGCACATACCTAACTTGGGGTTGTGACAGTTCAGGACTAGCCAAGTCAAAGCTGGCACTTCTGCTTATGAACCCCACCTCCCTTTACTTTGATACATGTGCATGAGTAGTATAGTTCCTACGTAAGTCTTGCTGAGTACGACTTTGTACTCATGTTTGCTTAATCTATGTTTTAGATGAACCCACTGACCCCGAAGGTGGATTCTTCGTGGAGCTCGACGACTGAAGCCAAGCTTGTGTAGTCCCATTCAGACGACTGGTCCCTCGTGGAAGGGCTTGTTTATAAATAAGGCTTCTCTAAGCCATTTGCTAAACTTGTCTATAATCAGACCTACTTTGCTTCCGCATGTTTGTTGTAATGTTGGATCACGGTGTCGTGATCTCTATGTGCACTTTGTAAGAGTTATCAATAAAGTTGTACACTTTGTAGAGAATTGCAATGATACATGTTGTTCATACTAGACATGTGTGCTGCGTGTATGATTATAACATGCATGTCTTAGTATAGGTTTTCGAGACCTTAGTTGTGATCTGGCTGGAGGTATTTTATACACCAAGTGGCCCTTAGATGTGCGCAGCTTGGGGCATCGCGATGCGATTGCTCGTGACTCTGTCACGTGCACACTTTGTTGTATAATCGAGCCCGCCCTAGACCCGGACTAAGTGATCGGCCTGGAGTAAGTCTATGTAAGTGTTATAATACAATCGATAGTATGGTTGAGGCGACATGTCTATGAGTATTGGAGTTCACCACCCATATCATTTAGACTTGTTTGCGGACGATGAGGACCCATCTCACACTACTGGAATCTGCTGGTTTGCCGTCAGCCATAGCTGACGGCAAAGGCCACTTTAACCGACGGCAAAGGATTTGCCGTCAGCTTGCTGTCGGCAAAGAGGCTGGCCACAATTTTATCGGCAAACAGGTTCTCTGCCGTCAGCCGGAAATCGACCGACGGCAAAGACTGTGCCGTCAGCTAGGGGGCCGAGGATGACGGCATAGAGCCTTGACGGCAACGTCTTCAGCCCAGCCCCGTTAGAGGGTTAACGGCAGGCTTTGCCGTCAGCCACAGCCTAGCTGACGGCAAAGGTTGCTGCTGCTTGTGGGCCATGCTTGCCAGGGGAGCTGCGGCCGTTGCCACGTTGGTCCCCTCTTTGCCGTCAGCCACAGTCCATCTGACGGCAAAGCCGACAACCTGGGACATTTGGCCATCCCAGAGTTGCCAGATTGAACAGTTTACTGCCACGTGTCCTTATTTGCCGTCAGCCCACCGACGGCAGCAAAGACCCTCTCTGTTTTTTTTTATAATTAATTTCTGTTAATTCCCTGCATTTTCAAACAACAATATAAATAACACAATATATATTTCTTCCAGGCCCTAAACAGGACCACAAGTGCATCACCACAAGTGCATCACAAAGGATTTAAAGTGCAAACAACAAGATGGCATCACAAAGCCTCACAAAGAATCACAAGTGCATCCGCAAGTACAAGTGCATAACAAAGTGCATTACAAAGCATCTAACACTACAAGTAGAGTCCCTGGAGCATCCATCCATGTTCCATGCTGCTTTATCAAAATCTGCATAATGAGAAGAAGAAAGAATTTAGCGATAAGTAATTAGAAGAACAAGGAGAAGAAGAAGAAGAAGAACACAAGAACAAGAAGAAGAAGAAGAAGAAGAAGAAGAAGAAGAAGAAGAAGAAGAACACAAGAACAAGAAGAAGAAGAAGAAGAAGAAGAAAAAGATGGAGAAAAAGAAAGAAGAGAAAAAGGAAGAATAAGAAGATTTATCTCTTCTTAATCTATCTTTTTCTCCTCTTTCTTCTTCTCTTATTTCTTCATCTCTTCATTGTTCTTCTCTTCTGTTTTGTTCTTCTCTTCTGGTTTCTTTTGAAACTTTCTAAAGTAATTAGGTCATTTTTGAGCTCTAATATCAACTAATTATGCTATTTTTGGTGTTATCAAGTAATTATGTCATGTTTGTACCAAATAAGCAAGGTCAATGTCATTATTGAGGTAAGTAAGCTAATTATGTAATTTTTTATGTAATTAAGCTAATTATGCAATTTTTTGCCTAACTAGAATTTACTAAGCTAACTAAAGGATGTCATAGTCTAAGTTGAGCTAAACAATAAGAATAAGAAGGAGAGGAATAACTTACCAAATGCCAAGTCACGGAGGAGAAGCACCATCTCGGTTGGTCGCCGGGTTGGTAGGGCTCTCACCGGGAGAGGGATTGTGGGATGCGACTCTGCAATGATGCTGCAACAAGGAAAGAGTTGAAATATGTGGTTAGCATGGCAACATACAATGATATAAGACCGTGCAAGGTTGGTCATTGAAAGGGAACTCACCGTTCCCACCGGAGAAGGCATCGGCGGAGGGGGGGGCAAACCTTGCTTCTCACACATAGCCTGCAAATTAGTAATGGAGAAGTTAAAGAAATAGTCTTGTTGCTTCTCACACATAGCCTTGCTTCACCCACAACTGACTTACCGCAACGAAGTCGTGCATAGCCTTCGCATGGGAATTATTGCGTGCCCTCTCCTCCTCCAGCAGCCTCTATGTATTCCGGTCCCTCTCCTCCAACAAGAGTCTGGTGGCCTCCCTCTCCTTCTCAAGTGCGGCCTGCAACCACTTCTCATCATCATCCATCCAGGGTCAAATGGACTAAAGAAATAATGAAGGAAAACTAACCTCGATGGCAAGATCAACTGGCCTCGCGCGTTGCCGTATTACAGGAGCCGAGCTAGTTTGCCTTGCCTTGATCTGAGATAGAGACTCAGTGATAGGGACGAAGCCATCACACATGGACACCGTGCCATGACTCTTACCGCCACGAGAGATCATCAACGCCTCCGCATCCATAGGATTCAGGCTCGGGTCGAAGTCAGGGCCGCGCAGTTGTTTGACAACCTGAGAATAAGACGTCATCTTGTTGTAGGCGGACAGGCTTGTGTACGCCGATGGCCCGTCCCCCTCAGAATATGGTGTCGCCGTCTTGTACGAGCCCTTATGGGCCATGCCAAACGTGGCGTATCCCTGAGGCTCGGGCTGGTTATGGTGTTTGGCCTACAAGAAAAGGCAAAGAGTTAGTACAACAAAAATAATGCACAAATGAATTAATGATGAAAGAAAACAAGGCACACATACCCATTTTTTGGCGTATTGCTTGATGTTGGCATTTCCTTGGTGGTGTGGCACACCAACCAATGGGGCACGACGCTCCTTGGCCACATTGTGGGTGGTCAACCAAGCATCTGTGCACCACATGTCCAATATCATCTCGCAACAATCCATCTTATCGGCCAACCATCTCGGGGGCACCTATGAATGAAACTAAGTATTGTAACTAGCCCTAAAATAACTAATAAAAAATGTAACTAAGGAATCTACGTACCTCCATGTACTGGGTCTTATCAGGGAAAAGCTTTCGGCATTCAGCCTTCGTCTTCGGCTCGTTTTGCTTGGCGTACCAATCTCGAACGGCCTGAACACGCATCTCATGCCTCGTGTTGTTACGAAGGATTATGCAAGCTGTGCAAAGTGGCATCATAGTGTGATGTTACGAAGTTTGCCGCCTCCTCGGTAATGAAAGCCTCGGCCAAGTATCTTCTGCTTTCTTTCAGTTGCATAGCACCAACGATTTTGTACAGGGCCACCCAATCTTTCCTCGGTCGGGAGATGCAAAATCATGTGTTGCATCGGATTAAAGAAGCCCGGTGGAAAAATCTTCTCTAACTTGCAGAGCAACTCAGGCGCCAACTCTTCCATGTCATCTATCACGGCAGGAGACAACTCTTTAGCACAAAGAACACGGAAGAAATAACTTAACTCTGCCAATACTAGCCATTCAGACTCTGGGATATAGCCGCGCAACATCACTGGCATTATACGCTCAAGCCATATGTGCCAATCATGACTCTTGAGCCCAAAAATTTTCATTTTTTCAATGCTCGCTCCCCTCGCTAGATTCGCAGCATACCCATCAAGGAAAAACAACTTTTGTTGCACCCACAAGAGGATTTCCCTGATTGCTCCCTTCTCAAGATTGTACCAGGCAGGTGGCTTGGACCAATTTTTTCTTCCTTTCGGTTGTCGCATGTTTAGTGATGGCCTATCACAAAGAGTCTCCTGGTCAACTCTAGCCTTTGTATTATCTTTGCCCTTATCAGTGCCGAAAAATGTGCCAAGAAGGGCCTCGGCGATATTCTTGTCAGTGTGCATCATGTCAATGTTGTGTGGTAGTAAGAGGTCTTCGAAGTAGGGGAGATCCAAGATGCATGGCTTGTGGGTCCAGGCGTGTTCCTCATTATAACCCAAGAAATACCCTGGACGGTTTGGATCAGGCTCCATAGATTTTAACTGTTCATGAATTTGTGTGCCCGTCAACGCAGGTGTTGCCGAGTGTTTGACAACTTTACCTTTCATGAAATTCTTATTGTCTTTTCTGAATGGATGGTCCAAAGGCAAGAACTGTCTATGCAAGTCAAAGCAGGAATACTTTCCACCCGCCGGCAACCAATGAAACTGAAGAGCTGCTTTGCATTGTGGGCATGGGAACCTTCCATGCACACACCAGGCAACGAAAAGCGCAAATGCCGGCAGATCATGCAACGAGTATTGGTACCAAACATACATTTGAAAGTTCTCTTTCTTAGCTGCGTCGTATGTGTTGACCTCATTCACCCAAGCTTCTTTCAAGTCATCCATCAGCGGTTGCATGTACACACTCATATTCTTCCCCGGATAGTTTGGCCCTGGAACTATCAACGTCAGAAATATGTGATTTCTTTGCATAATGGATGATGGTGGAAGATTGAGCGGAATAACAAACACAGGCCAGCAACTATATTGGGTAGCCGTCATACCAAAAGGATTGAACCCATCGAGACCGATGGCGACACGGCAATTCCTTGGCTCTTTAGCTTTTTCTGTATGTTTACGATCAAATGCCTTCCATGCGTCACCATCCGAAGGGTGTACCAACATCGGATCTCCGTTTTCATCTAATTCTTTCCTAATTCCATGTTTGCGGCATGTCATATGTTTTGCTGTTTCTTCGAGCATGTAAAGTCGTTGAAGTCTTGGTAGGATCGGCAGATACCGTAGAACACTCACAAGGATTTTGCTCTGCTTCTTCTCACCTTCACCGTTTTCTACCTCAACATATCTGGAGGACTTGCAAAATGGACAATATGTTTCGTCCGCATACTCTTTCCTAAATAAGGCACATCCTTTCTCACAAGCATGTATCTGCTCATACGGCATCTTGAGTGCACTAAGGATTTTGTCTGACTCATATAGGTTTGAAGGCATAATATGACCTTCGGGTAGAAACCGCCCAAATAGGGTCATCATTGAGTCAAACAGGTCTCTTCCAATGTTGAATTGGGCTTTCAGAGCCATTACTTGTGCGATGGCACCTAGTTGAGAAATCTTAGTGTGCTCGTGAAGAGGACGTTTTGAAGACTCCAACATGGCATAGAAGGCCTTTGCGGATTCCTCCATCTCTTCGTCCTTGTTCCGAGCATCATCAAAATCATTGACCATGTCTTCATTCCTTGTACCATAATCGTCGGTGCACCGACGCAAAACCTCGTCTCTGTTACGTTGGGCCGACTCACCATGAAATGCCCACAAGGTATAGCCGGGAGTAAAACCACGTATCTGCAGGTGTTTACCCATTACATCCTTTGTCTGTCGCGAATAATTCTTGCACTTATTGCAGGGGCACCATGTTTTTGGCTGGCCTTTAGAAAATGCCGTTTGCAGGAATTCATAGGTTTTGCTCAACCATTCATCGGTCATGTCTTTCTGACTAGGGTGACCGCAGTACATCCATTCACGATCAGTCATTCTGTCAAGCTAGCTATATAGTATCCACATATGAACAATATAAATTATCAGTTCATCAAGTATGTCAAATTAATTATGGTCATTTTTTAATCATGGTTAAAACATTGGGATGCATGGCATGCACACCTACCAGCTACTAGGTAAAGATGGGTCCTAATCCCACCCGAGTATGTGTAGATTGGGTCATTTTCCCATGCTCTGCTCCCGATCCAACGCAAAATTTCGGCAGCACCTCCCCGCTGTTCTCCTAATACACGTCTCGGAAACTAACCGAGAGGATGTGTACTTGGAGAACAACAACGAGGCGCTGTCGAAACTCTGCATCGGATCCGGAACAAAGCATGGGAAAATGACCCAATCTACACATACCCGGGATGTCCATGGATAATGTTGGACAATTCAAAAGAATCACCGTTATAAATATGCAAATGCATGCATAGTTATAACCGTAACCCTTTCGAACGGGAGACGCATATTGGTTACACGAAGAATTTGCATTTCAATACTAAAACTACCTATCTAGATAGTGTCATCGGCACGAAGGCCGGAACAGAGCAATATAAAGGTGGAGAAGGAAGAGTTAACAAATGTGCTCACTCTCGAATGCAGTGGAGGTCGTCGAAAACCAAACCTCGCGAAGCTACTGCACATTTAAATGCAATCAATCAAAACAAATACGCACTCGCGATATCACTACTATAAAGCTAATTAATATCACTACTATAAAGCTAATAATTCTTATTCTTCAGATCTCTTCTTCTTTTTCTTTACTCTTCTCTTCTTCTATTTCTTTTCTTCTTCTTATTTTCTTCTTTTCTTCATTATTCTCTCCTTCTTCTTCCTCTTTTTTATTTTCTTCTTATTCTCTTAATCTCCTTCTTCTTCTTCATTTGACATGAATATTTTAATTGAAGATGCCCATAAAGAGTTTGTCAAATGTATAGAAAATTTTCTTCTTTGCATCTCACAATATTCTTCTTTTCTATTCTTCTATCCTATTTGCTAACAACTAATAACTAATAACTCCTCTCCTCCTCCCGCAACGCTCTCCGTCATCAATCTTTGCCGATGAGCGGCTACTTCTGGTATGGACACGCAAGGCAGCAAGCCAGCGTCAACAGCAAATCAACCTCCAGGCCATGTTGCCATTTTGGAGGCCCTTGTGCTCCTGCAGCGCGACGATCTTCGGCATCTTCATCCCAAGTGGCGAGTTCCCCGATGATGAAGAAGCTGGTCGCGCCGGGAGGCATCGACGTGTCGATTGCGGTGAAAGAGGATCCGATTGCGTTTTCTATTTTTATTTTCGGGTTCTCTTTGTAAGTTTCAAGCCCCTACGTGTTTTTACCAGTTTTATTAGGGGCTTCTATGTAAGATGTACCACCGCCTGGAATTAATGTAGTGGGTCCTCGAGACCCTTCTTTGTTTGTTAAAAAAAACTAATAAAAACAGAAGATAATTAATAGTTTGTAATTTGCTAACAACTAATAACTAATAAAAACAGAAGATAATTAATAGTTAACTAAGAAGGAAAATGTTGCTAAACTAATTACACTAAACTAGTAACTAATAAAAACAGAAGAAAATGTTGCTAAACTAATAACACTAAACTAATAACTAATTACACTAAACTAATACAAAACAGAAGATAATTCAAATAATAATACAAAAGAAAAATAAAAAAATTAACAGGGAGGAGGGGGTGGTGGCGGCGGCTCACCTGAGGCACGGTGGAGGAGGTGGTCGCCGGCGGGGGAGGGGGGCGGGGCCGGGGGTGGGCTCCGGCGGGGGAGGGGGGCGGGGGCGACGGCAGTGGCAGCAAGGGCGGGCTCCGGCGGGGAGGGGGGCGGGGGCGGGGGTGGGCTCCGGCGGGGAGGGCTCCGGCGGGGGAGGGGGCGGGGGCGGGTTCCGGCGGGGGCGGGCTCCGGCGGGGGCGGCGGCGACGTTGAATCGCCGAGGAGGCGGCGGCGGCTGGGGCTCGGGGTGGGTGGTGTGTGCGCGTGATAGAGAGAGAGGGGGGGTGGGGCTGGGGTTATCTGTTCGGGTCTTTGCCGTCAGCTAGCTGACGGCATAGGCTCGCCGTTATCCTTTGCCATCAGCTAGCTGACGGCAAAGCCTGGGGCGGTTAGGGCTTGCCCGAGTGTGGGGGCGTGGCGCTCTCGTTGCCGTCGGGTCGCCTTTTCCGTTAGGTTGGCTAGTCATTGCCGTCAGCTGGCTGACGGCAAAGCCACAGCCGACGGCACATCATCCCTTTGCCGTCAGCCCAGTCTATTCCGTTTGCTTTTAGTCCGGCTGACGGCGCATATCCTATGCCTTCAGCCCCGTGAAAATGCTGACGGCAAAGCCGAAAGCTGACAGCAAATTAGGTTTTTCCAGTAGTGTCAGTTGATCATCCGGCCTGGATTGGATGCCCCTCACGTTTGATGCTTTCCGAGAACGTTTTGTGCTTGGCCTTATCTGCTTAGACAACTGTGTACGGTTCTCGGCTCTCCATATGATTGTGTTGTAGCGGGACTTTCATACGCTAACCCCGGGTCCCGACAGACTGGGTATCAGAGCAGGACTGACTGCAGGATTACCGGCCTTGGTCGAAGTCGAGTCTAGCATTCTATAGTTATATTGTTACTCTGGGTATATAAGGGAACAACGTAAGGCTTCTTTTTTCTCCTTATCCTCATCGTTCTGAATTCTGAGTCACCCTCATCTTTTCTACGGGAAGATAGGACTAGGCTCATCTATGTCTTAGTAGAAAATCTCGTTGATTGCTTCCTTGTAGCCGTAGGAGAGTTGTGTTCGATTTGCTCGAGTTGTTGTGCTTCCTGATTTCTTACATCGTATGTAAGTGATGTTTTCATGTTGTAAGAAATTGTCTTTTCTTACAATTACAGCCGTTATGCTGTCCGAGTCATTCCAGGTTTCTTCATAATCTGATGCATTTGAAAAATCCTTCTCTCCATTTTGGTTGTCCTTTTAGAAGAACTTCTAGGTGGCATGCCCGATAGTTCCATAGACTTTGTTGCAGGTTTTACTCTAGAAACCTATATTGATGCATTTGCAGTTCTTCCTTCCACTTTAGATGTTTTCTAGCCAGAATAGCCACACTAACCATTGTGTTGGGGTACTTTTCTACTCTGACCTATCTGTTGTAACCCCTAGTAATCCATGGTCATCCTCTAGGAAATTACCGAGTAACCCAACTTCTTAAACCTAGTCACCCTACATATGTGTAGAGTTCAAAGTGGATCTTATGCCAGGAACCGCACCAATTTCTAGAAGCCCATACAAAATGGCCCCACGTGAGATAGCTGAGCTTAAAATCCAACTTGAAGTTCTGTTGGAAAAAGGCGTCATCCACCCTAGCTCATAGCCATGAGGAACAATCCCGAGAGAGTTCAGGCCGTCCTTGACTGGACTCCACCTGAATCGGTTAAGCAAGTTAGGAGTTTTCTTGGCTTAGCAAGCTATTGCCGCAGCTTCTTCGAGAACTTTTCTAAAGTTTCAAAGTCTCTAACTAAACTCCTCAAGAAAGAGAAGAAGTTAGAATGGACTCCCAAGTGCGAGGAAAGCTTTCAAGAGCTAAAAAGAAGATTGAATTCTGCACCCGTACTTGCGCCTCCAGACACCAAAAAGGATTTCGAGATCTGTTGTGACGCCTCACGGCAAGGGTTAGGATGCATACTTATGCAAGATAGACATGTGGTAGCTTATGCTTCACGCTAGTTGCGTCCACATGAAGAGAACTATCCTACCCATGATCTTGAACTGGCTGTCGTAGTTCATGCCCTGACAACTTGGCGACATTACCTCCTTGGTAATCGTTGTGAGATCTATTCCGACCACCAAAGCCTCAAATACATATTCACCCAGCCAGATCTTAATCTCAGGAAAAGACGCTGGATAGAGTTGATAAAAGATTATGACTTAGGAATTTCTTACACCCAAGGAAAAGCCAATGTCATGGCTGATGTACTAAGTCGTAAGTCGTAGTGTAACAACCTCATGATACAACAGTGTCAACCACTTCTTCATGAGGAATTTTGCAAACTCAATCTCGAGATTGTTCCTCATGGCTATCTTTCTACCTTGGTGGAGAAACCAACCCTTGAGGATAAAATCATAGCCGCCCAGAAATGTGATAGTGGTATTCGAGAGATCAAGAAGAACATTGCTAGCGGAGTTGCTAAATCTTTCTCCATAAATGATCAAGGTGTCGTTTTCTTTGGCACTCGATTGGTTGTACCACGAAAACACAATCTTAGGAGGCTAATTCTTAAGGAGGCTCATGATACTCCCCTTTCAATTCATCCTGGTAGCACAAAGATGTACCTAGACATACGCCAGAGATTTTGGTGGACTAGGATGAAACGAAAATTGCTCAGTATGTTGCCGAATGTGATGTTTGTCGTCGCATTAAGGCCGAACACCAAAGACCTGCTAGCACTCTTCAACCTTTGCCTATTCTAGAGTGGAAATGGGACAAAGTCAGTATGGATTTCATCAATGGATTTCCAAACACCCAGAAAGGAAATGATGCCATCTTCGTTATCGTGGATAGACTTTCCAAAGTTGCTCACTTCCTTCCCGTTCGCGAGTCTATAACTGCGAGCGAGTTAGCGGACTTGTATGTCTCTAGAATTGTGACTCTTCATGGTGTTCCTCTGGAAATCAATTATGATCATGGTAGCCTTTTCACCTCTAGATTTTGGGGAAGCTTTCAGAATGCTATGGGAACTCGTCTCTCCTTTAGTACATCTTTCCATCCTCAGTCTAGTGGTCAAGTCGAAAGGGTTAACCAAATTCTCGAAGACATGCTCAGAGCTTGTGTCATCTCATTCGGAAAGAATTGGGAGAAGTATCTTCCGTTCACCGAATTTTATTATAACAATAGTTTCCAATCTAGTCTGAACATGGCTCATTTTGAACTCCTTTATGGACGAAGATGTCAAACACCCCTTAACTGGTCAGAAACCGGTAAAAGACAATTCTTTGGACCGGATATTATCATGGAAGCAGAAGAGCAAGTTCGCATTATTCGTGATCAATTGAAAGCAGCCCAGTCTCGTCAGAAAAGCTACTATGATCGTCATCATAGGAAAGAAAGCTACAATCTGGACGAGAAGGCTTACCTTCGGGTTACTCCTCTGAAGGGAACCCAACGATTCGGTATCAAAGGCAAGTTGGCCCCACGTTACACTGGACCTTTCCGCATTCTTGCTAAACGTGGAGAAGTTGCCTACCAACTTGAACTACCCCCGCACCTTTCCCGAGTACATGATGTATTCCATGTGTCACAACTCTGGCGTTGCTTCAAGGACCCCATCCACGAAGTCGACCATGAAACGCTTGATCTCCAAGATGACCTTTCTTATCGAGAATACACCGTTCGTATTCTTGATTCCGCAGAGCGTGTCACTCGTCGTCAGAAGATTAAGTTTCTAAAAGTGCAATGGTCACACCACTCTGAGAGAGAAGCTACGTGGGAAAGAAAAGAACGTCTTAGTGTCGAGTACCCCTCCTTCCTCCCGCAGACTTCTGAATCTCGGGACGAGATTCTTTTGAGTGGGGCGAGTTGTCAGAACCTTCTGATAGGTATGTTCTAGGGTTAACAAGTAACTTGCATCATGTTAAAAATTTCAAATGGAAAATAAAATGGGAGAGAGAACACCCCCAGATGAATTTAATTCAAATGGCCAGAATATAAGTTGCTCCAAAAATTCATTTTGCGTTTTCGAAAACTCACATAAATGAGTGTGATCACATATAAAGTGATGTGGTAGCATTCCCATGCTCATAGATTTAAAAAAAATCAAAATAGGAGCTTGGAATTAAATTAAACCCCTATTTGGATTAAAGTTAAAAGAATTTACAAGTGGCTAGCCTATTATATTGTGAGGCCATATAAAAAGTTTCAGCATTTTATAAAATCTCTAGCTATTTTTTAGCAAGGCATAACAAATAGCAGAAAATAAAACAGAAAGAAAAGAAAAAGGGCTTACCTGGCATTCGGCCCAACTCATACCCCCAGCCAGCCCAGCCCGCCAGCTAACTCTGTCTTCTTCCTCAAGAAGCTCGGTGTCGAGCTAGGGCGTGCCGTGGACGCCACCTCGACACCGAGGACCTTCCAGGCGACCCCGAGGCTTATCCTCTCGCCGTGGAGACCACCTAGAAGCCGTACTTCCTTCCCTCTCCTCGTAGCCACTTTCCCCCACTCCTCCGTTCGTTTTCACCATCACCCGAGACCACTCCGGAGCGCCGACGAAGAGAACGCGTGGCCAACGACAGCCATCCACTGCACGAGTTTTTCCAATGGGCTCCTCGTCTTCTTCTTCCCCAGACTGCAACGGATCAAGAGCTGAATCGCCTCCAAGTCTCCGGATTCTTCACCGAGACCTCGCCGGCCGCCGTGAAGATCTTCGCTAAATTCCTCGCCGCCGTGACCTACCCGACTCCGTCTACTGCCTCGTCGTGTTCCCCGTAGGCTGGTGAGCATTTCCCCCAAGCTCACAGAGCCTCTCCCTCCTTCTAGCCCGATTCGCCATGGGAGCTGAGGCTTGCCGCCTCCATGGTTGGTGATGCGCTCGCTCCCGTGCAAACAAGCCTCCGCCTTGGTGTACGTTGTGTTGCTGCGCGCTCCAGGAGTCCAACGCACCCACGGTTGTGTCTTCCCGTGCACTGCAGCGAGGACCTCGCCGTTGCCGTGCCTTTGCTGCCGCTTTTCTCAACGACGGCGAAGCTCCGATGACCCCCTTGGTCCCTCGACTCCACCCAGCGACGCGCACGGGCTCCAGCTACCCGTAGATGGTCTCATAGGTCAAAAGGATGGCCGGAACCGCCCTCTCGTGCAGTCCCGGCGCGTCTGGTGACGTCGGCGTTGAGCCGCCGGCAGCCCGTGATGTGGCCCGTGCTTAATTAGCACTAACCCCGCCCCTGTGACACTTACAGGTGGGCCCAGCCCCCTCTATCCTCTCCGTTAGATTAATCTAACAGGGAAATTAGATAGAGAGGCTGACAGCCCTCGCCCACTGGTCAGTTCGGCCGGGGTCAAAACACCTCTGACGTCATGCTGATGCAGTGTGGCGCAATAAAAGCTTTTCTAATTAAAAGAATTTCAGGAAATTCCAAAAAATGTTTTAAACTTTGAAAATTCATAACTAATTCATTTTAATTCCAAATTAAACATATAATATATGTAAAATTATCAGAAAAATGCAAGGATTCTAATATGCAATCTATTTTCATGTTTGACCAAATCAAATTGGGTGAACAATGGCAACATTGCGTATGAACCCTTTTGAAACTCAATTGGAGTTTGATTTTGCATTTCAAATGCAATGCACTCCTTTTAATTGGAATAACTCACACATCAGTGACACATACATCAAGTTTCAACCTTCAACTCATGTGTTTGAGCATTGTCTTATTATTGTTTTGATGTTTGTGTTGTTTGTCGAATAGAGGTGGAGCCGGAACCCGAGATCACCCCCTCTGTTTAAGATACCATGCATGACCCTCGTCAGCAAGGCAAGCAAACCCCCATTGATCATGTCGATAAAATCCTACTTCCCTCTCAGTCTCGCTTATGCATTGTTTAGGATGATTACCATGACACGTTTCTACTGCATAGATGAACCCATTCCTTTGCATGACCTATCATTTGGCATTTTAGTAAGCAAACCACAATCCTAGCAGATGTAGGAGTTGATTGATATCATGTGGCCCCTACAACTGTTACTGATTATTGCATGCTTAGAGTGATACAATGTTGATACTATTATGTGAGTCGGGATGGTAGCAATCATGTTGATGATGGTGGAAATGTGCCGGTGAATCTACCCTAATACAAGGTGAACGATGAGAGGCTGTGTAGGAGTACACAGTGGGTTGTCTCGTTGAACACCGCCCTAAGCCCGAGTTCTTGTGTGGTGATCCAAGACGAAGAGTACTACCACATGTTGGGCACATGGACCCCCGCTTAACCTACTAACTAACCCCTCCTCGGTTCAATGAGCCGCAGTAGTTCGGAGTTCTGGTAGGTTTGTGGCCTGGCTGCATAGTGAGAGAACGGCTCAACCGATACAGTCTTATGCACCACACACACATCTTCTAGGACCACTTCGGTAAACCGGCCGGGTTACGAATGTGGAAACCATCCCAGATAGGCGTTGACGAGGGGGTGACCCCACGACTCATATGGATGGGCCTACCCGGTGTACCCGATGACAGAAGGCCCACAAAGATGCCGCCTGGGCCAAGCCTGGGCCAACTAGTGGCACCGACGTAGTAGTCCGCGACTCGTAAGAAAGGTGAAAACCTGCCGTGCGGTACAAGATTAGGGTTAGGAAACCTCACCTGTAATCCAAGACGGGTTTCCCGAGACCTAGCCTAGTATATAAGGGCTAGGAGGGGAGGCGTCGAGATCGGCCGATACACAATCTGTAACCCTAAACTTGTGCGCACTAGCCATGTCCTTCCCTGTAATCGCATCTCCAAGCAATAATATCGAGCAGGAACGTCTCCTCCTGTTAGCCTACGAGCTATGGGATTTACCGGGGTTGATCCCCGTCAATTGGCGCCGTCTGTGGGAACTACACAGGTTGGAATTACGATCTCGGAGGTTCCGTCTTCAGCAAGCCACAACTCAAGAGCATGAACCAGATCCAATCCACCCGAAGAATTCAAGATCACGGCAAACATCTCTACCGCCCCATCGAGATCGCTCGACCTGCAGCTCTGCCAAGACCAATACTATGGCGGCAACCGAGTCCACCGCCAGTGAAGGATAAATCAACGACCCAAAAGAAAGGCGCGAGGGTTCTACGCAGAGATCCCGATCGACGAACTACAGCACGAAGCAGAGGACCTGCCGACCACTCGACAACCCACCGCCACACAGGAACCCGCCGCACAACAAGACACCGACTCCGAGCTTGAGATCAGAGATCGTCAAGATCATCGCCAACAAAGAAGAAATCGACGACCAGGAAGGCAGGCGCGAGGATTCTACGAAGAGACCCCACTCGACGAGTCGCACTATACAACTACGCGCACGCTGACCACTCGACGACTCGCCGCCGTGCGGACAGCTGTCGCCCGCTAGGACAACGACTCTGAGACTTAGACCGGCGAATACTATGACCCAGATCAAAGACCAGACGAATTCGCCAACCTTATAAAGAACCAGAATATAAGCGAGGGGATCGAAATCGACCCGGCGGATCACGTGCAGATCTTCCGAATCTCAAGGAGGAGACGACACGCCGGATCCAGCAAACTCACGGTCAGGGAGCAGCTAGAAGGACCCTGCACGATCCACTGCTTTGAAGACGACTGGGGATACATCAGATCGGGTCACACTCTGGGAGACTGCCGCCTGTTCAACGAACTCGTCGACAACCTCAAGGAGGAAAAACAACAAGAAGCCAAGCGCACCCGACGAACCGAGCAGTCGCCGACTCCAAGTCCCGAAAGACGCTACAACCCGCCTCAAGGACAGGTGTACACGATCCAAGAAGGCAGGGTATCGCAAGCTCAACAGGACGCCTACACCCTGAAAGCTAGAGCAGCCGAGAACCTGAACACAGTCGAAGTCTATCAGCTACACGACACAAAAACTAGTATCACGTTCTCCCAGAGCGATCACCCACCTGCAGTCCCAAGGCCGGGGCACGCGCCCCTGGTGCTCGATGCTCAAATTGGAGGGTACGACATGGACATAATCTTCATGGACGGAGGCAGCAGCATGAACATAATCTTCGTCAGCACCCTACACAAGATGCTGATCCCACGATCAGTATGGAAAAAAATCAAGCACCGTGTTACACGGAGTAGTCCCAGGAGAAGCGGCTACTTCCCTTGGAATAATCGAGCTCGAAGTTGTCTTTGGCAGCAGACGCAATTTCCCAAGACACACCCTCGAGTTCGAAGTACTCGATTGGCAGTCGCAGTACCACGCCATACTGGGACGTCAAGCATTCGCGCAATTCATGGCGGTTCCGCACTATGCCTACCTCAAACTCAAGATGCTAGGATCCGCGGGCGTCATTACAGTAAACGGGAGCTTCACCAAATTACACCAATGTAATCACGATTTCCACAAAGTTTCCGACACCTTTGGAGCCGAGCAAGAACTCACAGAAATAGCCATGGCGACAGAAAAAATTATCTTTCCGCTAGCAAGTCGAAGCGAGTCAAAAGAGTATGGGCGGGACTTCAGCATCGCCAGCGACACGGTCACCCACCAAGTGCACCCGACGGACCCAGAATAAACAGTCTACGTGTACGCCCACCTCCCGGAAGAGGAAGCGTCTGCCCTCATCGCTTTCCTCCGTGAAGAATGGGAAATCTTTGCCTGGTGCCCAGCCGACATGCCAGTAATACCACGCGACTTCACGGAACACGCGGCGCATCAAGAAAAACACCAAGCAAGTGAAGCAGGCACTATGAAGATTCTCAGAACCCAAGAGAAGATCAATCGGGGAGGAGGTCAACCGATTACTCGACGCTCAATTCATACGAGAGACGAAGAGATCCACTTGGATAGCCCAACCTGTGTTGGTCCCCAAGAAAGACACAGACGTGCTGCGGATGTGCGTCGACTACGGGCCAGTCAACAAATACTGCCCAAAGGATCACTTTCCCCTGCCAAGAATCGGTCATATAATCGACTCGACAGCAGGATGCGATCAACTATCGTTCCTCGGCGCCTACTCAGGATACAATCATATCAGGATGAAGGAAGAAGACGAAGAGCATACATCATTCATCACCCCTTATGGCGTATTTTGCTACAGGACAATGCCCTTCGGACTAAAGAATGTCGGTGCCACATACCAGCGGATGATGCAAGCCTGCTTGAAAGAGAAAATCGGAAGAAACGTGCAAGTCTACGTGGACGTCATCGTCATCAAAACTTACAGTGCAAACATGCTACTCGACGACCTGCACGAGACCTTCGCAGCACTCAACAAGTACAGAATCAAGCTCAACCCGAAGAAGTGCGCATTTGGCGTCCCAGCCGGGAAGTTGCTCGGGTACATGGTCTCCGCTCGAGGAATCGAGGCGAACCCTGAGAAAGTTCAAGCAATCACCAGGATGCAGGAGCCAACCGACATCAAAGGCATGCAGCAGCTCACCGGAAGACTCGCAGCCTTGAGTCGTTTCATCAGCAGATTGGGAGAGCGCACACTGCCATTCTACCAACTGCTCAGAAAAGCGGAGAAATTCGAGTGGACAAAAGAAGCCCGCAAAGCATTCGCGGACCTGAAGAAGACACTCTCGACCCCACCGATCTTGGCGGTACCCAAAGAACGAGAAAAGCTGTACCTCTATGTGGCAGCACGCAATAGTGTGGTAAGCACATCACTCGTCGTCGAGCGCACAGAAGAAGGCAAGGTCTAGAGCATATAAAGGCCGATCTAGTACCTCAACATGCTCTTGACAAAATCCCTGCAGCACTATGGATCCTGCGCACTACCCCAAATACCGCAATCCAGTACACACATTTCTTCATGGTGTACGGGGCGGAGGTAGTACTACCACATGACCTCAAATTCGGGGCACCCCGGATCTCAGGGTACGAAGAAGAGGAAGAAGAAGAAGGACTGCAAGATGACAAGGACCTAGAAGATGAAGCAAGAGACATAGCCCTAGAAAGGTCAGAGGGGTACCAGGACAAGCTGCGCACTTACCAAAATAGCCGCCTGCGCACTAGAACCTTCAACAAAGGCGACCTTGTCCTACGGCTCATATAAGAGAAAGTCCACAAGCTTGGCCCCCAATGGGAAGGACCTTTCATAGTTTCAGAAGTCATAGGAGGAGGCGCCTATAGACTGAAGAACCCGAAGACTGACGAGGACCTGGGAAATCCATGGAACGTAGCGAACCTTCGCCTGTTCTACCCAAAGCCTCCACCAGTCATGCTCGACGGATAACTCATGTAACCGTTCGACGCAATAAAATGATGTTTCCCAAATACTACCACCCCAAAGCACTCGGGGGCTCAAGTACAAACTCCCTCCGAGAGACGCTATCGTCGCTCACGCGATCTTTACACAAAGCACTCGGGGGCTCAAGTACAAACTCCCCCCGAGAGACGCTATCGTCGCTCACGCGACCTTTACCCAAAGCACTCGGGCGCTCGAGTACAAACTCCCCCCGAGAGACGCTATCGTCGCTCACGCGATCTTTACCCAAATCACTCGGGGGCTCGAGTCCAAACTCCCCCCGAGAGACGCTATCGTCGCTCACGCGATCTTTACCCAAAGCACTCGGGGGCTCGAGTACAGACTCCCCCCCGAGAGACGCTATCATCGCTCACGCGATCTTTACTTAAAGCACTCGGGGGCCCGAGTACCAACTCCTCCCGAGAGATGCTATCATCGCTCACGCGATCTTTACCTAAAATGCCCGGGGGCTCGAGCACACCTCCCCCGGAGAAACGCTATCATCTCCCATGCTGCCCGTAACTTAAAATTAGGGGTCCAAGCAAAAACCCCAGATAGGCGCCACTTGCCGAAAACCGTTTGGAATCAAAGGGAAGACACGGCTACAACCAGGTGGAACACCAAGTACTTTGGGGATATATGGATGGAGCACAGGACACAGACAATCCTTTAGTCTTCACCTGATCGCCAACGATCACCTAAAGACTCGGGGGCTACTCCCATCGGAAGCGTTGTCGCGCACCCGATAAAAGACGACAGTTAACAGAAGAACGACAAAGGAAACAAATCTCAGCCTACGTTCGACTCTACAACTTGAACGTAGCCTCAGGGGCTACTCCCATCGGGAGCGCTGTCGCGCACCCGATAGAATCCACATTACAAGGGCTTCATGGACTCGAAGACAGCCGTCGTTGAAAGAATTCACAAACAGCTCATACCACAAGGACTCGAAGACAGGTCACATTGCAAAGGACTAGAACACAGTCCAAGACTCGAGTACATTGGATAGAAGGAAACTCTCATTACTCAAAGACAATCCTCATTACATGGAGAACTGACCTAGTTACAAAGACACAAGCAGCCGAGAAGACTACAACACCAATCACCCAAGGAATTACGACTTTTACATGTGTGCCCGTGCTGGGTTGATTGGCGCTAATATGACGAGCATCATCACAGACAAAGGAGGAGTCGAAGCAGCCAACTCATGATGTCAATGGCATAACAAAAGGTGAAGCTCGACTTATTTACGGAGCACCGAAGCACCACCAACTTCTTCTCTAGCTCCACCAACTTCTTCTCTAGCTGCACAGCTTCTTCTCCAGCTCCACACGAGCTGCCGGCGAAGATGACGCTGCTGCCTCTAGTTCTACAAGGTCGCCTGGAATGCCCGCTTGATTGGTGGCTTGACGTCGAGGTCCTCTCCAGAGCTGGAGGGCACAACATCACCACCCGAGGAGTCGCCAGAGGATGAAGCTGTTGAAGACATCGGCGTAGGACTCCCCGAACTGCCAGAATTGTCGCTGCTTGTCTCCTACCAGTGCAGATCCATTCGATTGCCTCTCGGGTCAAAAGTGCGTGTCACAACCCCAAGTTAGGTAAGTGCTAGGGTTTGAGTTCACCTTTGCATCATGGAAAATTTCAAAAGAAAATTCAAAAATGGGGAAAAAGAAAAGCCCTGAGAATTTAAATCAAATGGCCAGATAAAAATCTTTTTCCAAAAATCATTTGAGTATTTGGAAAATGCCTATAAATGGTGCTGATCATTTTAAAAATGGTTTGGGAGCAATCCCATGCTCATGGAATTTTCTAATATTCAAACAGTGGCTTTGGAAATTAAATAATACCCTATTTGATTTAAAATTCAAATGTTTTGAATTTTAAAAAGTGCCAAACTTTATAAGTGGCTAGTCTAACTTAAGATGAGGCCATATAAAAAGTTTCAACACTTTTAAAAATGCCTAGCTATTTAATTTAGCCTGGCCAACAAATTACAGAAAAGAAAAATAAAAACAGACAGAGAGAAGACCTACCTGGCGCCTGTGCGAGGCCCAACTCCCTTGGCCCAGTCCAGCCCACCTGGACTCCTCCCTTGTCTTCTACCTCCCCGCGCCCCTAAGGTGCTCGGTGGAAGGCCACCGACGCCACCGATGACGCCACCGCGACGCCTCGCGGCTTCCAGAGCCTCCCCCTCCTCCTAAGCGCGCTACGGAGCTTTCCACGACGCCCCCGTTCCTTTCCCCCTCCTCTGGCTCTCTCTCCACCCCTCCCTCGTCGGAAATCCGCAACGCCCGAGCGTTGCCGCGGAGCGCGACGTCGTTCCCACGCGGCCAATGACGGCAGGACGCAGCACCGCCATGTCCCTCGTTTTCGCCGTGGTCTTCTTCATCTCGGAGCGCAAGGAATCGGACCCTTAAGCCTCGAGCACGCCGTCCCCTTCATCTTCTTCACCGCCGGCCGCCGCGGAGTCTTCGCCGGAATTCGTCAACATCAACACCCCTACGACCTCGCCGTCCTCTCCAGTAGCTCCAGGGTGAGCTCCTGCCTCGATTGATCCCTCCCGTGGCTCTCCTCGTGCCTCCCCTCGCAAGTTCACCGTTACCCGAAGTTCCGGCCGCCGCGAGTTTGAAGTAGCCATGGCGTCGAGCCTCTCCTTGAGCTCCAGCTCACGCCATTAGACGCGGACGGCCCGTAGCCACCTCCCAGTGCCTCCAGCTTCCTTTCCCGTGCCCCAAATCGTAGTCCTCGTCTTCACAGAGCCACGGTCGCCGCTGAGCACGACGCCGGCGAGGCTCTGGCCACTCCCAGGTCTCCCCGTGGGTGCAGCGTAATGCAGGCGTGTGCGGGCTGCAGTTTGGTAGCCGTCTCGTGTTCTCCCGTAGCCTGTAGGCAACTCCGGCGAGGACGCCGCCGTGCCCGTGCCACCGGCGGCTAACCGCCGGGCAATTAGCCCTAACCCACCCCTAATCACACCCCTAACCCCACTGACCCCTGGGCCCCAGTGCCCCTAATCTAATCCAGGGGGTTAAATTAAATGGGATTAACCCCACCCGTCAGCTCCCCCCCTGACGTCAGCACTGCGCCAGGCTGACGCAATAAAGGTTTTAAATCGTTTTAATAAATCAGAGAAATTTCAGAAAATGGCAGAAAATAGGATAAACTTTGGAAATTCATAATTAATTCATCCTAACTCCAAATATAGCAAATAATATATGAAAAATCATCAGGAGAAAATTATCTATCAAAATATGCAACTTTAAACTTTGTTTGAGTTGATTTTAAAATGGGACCAGTAGCATATGTCATTTGATTTATTTGAAATTAATTCAAATTCAATTCAAATGATTTTGCAACTTGGACCATGGAATTATGCTACATTTCACCTACACTTCAGAGGCATATCATACACATTTCCAAAAGGTTCAAAATGATCAAACAATGTCACATGTAACTTGGTCAAGTTTGAATTCAAATTGGAGTTTGAATTTGCAATTCAATTTGCAATATACTCCTTTTAAATGGAATGCTCAACACATCAGTACCTTGAACATCACCATTACAATATTATTCATGTGATTGTGCATTGTAAATTATGTTGATCCTATGATTGTCATGTTGCTGATAGAAGTGGAGCCGGAACTCGAGGTCACCCCCTTCGTTGAAGACCCCGTGACTGAACCTCGTCAGCAAGGCAAGCAAACCCCCATTGATCATGTCGATAAAATCCCACTTCCCTCTCATGTCTCGCTTATGCATTGTTTAGGATGATCACCATGATAACGTTTCTATCGCATAGTTGAACCCATATCCTTTGCATGACCTATCATCTTGTCACAGTAGTAAGCAAACCAAAATCCTAGCAGATGTAGGAGTTGGTTGATATCATGTGACCCTTGCAAATGTTACTGCCTATTCCATGCTTAGTGGTACAATGAGGCTGCTTATGATGTGAGTCGGTATGATGATAAACATGGTGTGGATGAAAGTGAAATGTGTTGGTGAATCTACCCTAATACAAGGTGAACGATGAGAGGCTGTGTAGGAGTACACAGTGGGTTGTCTCGTTGAACATCGCCTTAAGTCCGAGTTCTTGTGTGGTGATCCAAGAAGAAGAGTACAACCACACATTGGGCTCACTGACCCCTCTCATCCTAGTACCTCACCCCGTTCGAACCCCAAGAGTCGCAATAGTTCGGAGTTCTGGTAAGGCTGTGGCACGGTCTGCGAAGTGGATGAACGGCTTTTCAAGACCGGCTTGGGACCCTGCACACATCGTTTGAGGCTGTACTGGAACCTCGGCCGAACTTCCATACGGATCCCCCTCAGATAGGCGACTCTCTAGACTAGAACGGAGCTGTGGGCGAAGTGTTGTGGTGGCATCCTCGCTGTCACCTCTTGAACGGTGACACGCAAAAGGCGGTAACTGATGACACGTGTGTGTAGCGGTACACCCCTGCAGGGTTAACAAAACTATTCGAATAGCCGTGTCCGCGGTTAAGGACTGCTTGGAGAGTTGTGCTCGATTATTAGACAACTTTAACTCGATACTTCTAAAACACACCAAGATAAGCGTGAGTGCTAAGGTGTGCTTCTCGTGGGGAAGTCGAGGAAGTAACCATAGTGGTGTAATTGGTTGAAGAGATGTAGTGGACTCGTGTACGCTTCTTACCTAAAGTCTGGTACTCGTAGTTCAGGACTAGCCAAGTCAAAGCTGGCACTTCCGCAAGTGAAACCCCACCTCCCTTTACCTTGATTCATATGCATGAGTAGTATAGCTCCTATGTAAGTCTTGCTGAGTACGATTTTGTACTCACGTTTGCTTAATCTATGTTTTAGATGAACCCACCGACCCCGATGGTGATTTTTACCCGAAGCTTGAAGAATGAACACTCAGACCAAGACCAAGCTAGTGTAGTCCCAGTCAGACGACTGGTTCCCTTGTGGAGGGCTTGTTTTTAGATAAGGCTTCTCTAAGCCATTTGTTAAACTTGTCTGTACTCAGACCTACTTTCTTCCGCTTCTTTGTTGTAATGTTGGATCACATGCTTGTGATCTCTGTGTGCACTCTATAAGAGTTATTAATAAAGATATATACTTTGTAGAGAATTGCAATGATACCTGCTGTTCATACAAGGTATGTGTGCTGCGTGTATGTTTATAACATGCATGTCTTAGTATGGGTTTTCGAGACCTTAGTTGTGATCTGGCTGGCGGTCTTTTATACACCAAGTGGCCCTTAGATGTGCGCATCTTGGGGCATCGCGATGCGATTGTTCGAAACTCTGTCTCGTTCACACTTTGATGTATGATCGATCCCGCCCTAGACCCCGACTAAGTGATCGGGCTGGAGTAAGTCTATGTAAGGGTTATAATACAATCGATAGTATGGTTGAGGCGACTTGTCTATGAGTATGGGAGTTCACCACCGATATCATTTAGACTTGTGTGCGGACGATGAGGACCCATTTCAGTTGATCATCCGGCCTGGATGGGATGCCCCTCAGGTTCGATGCTTTCCGAGAACGTTCTGTGCTTGGCCTTGTCTGCTTAGACAAGTGGGTACGGTTCTTGGCTCTCCATATGATTGTGTTGTAGCGAGGCTTGCATACACTAACCCCGGGTCCCGACAACGCGGATGGTGAGAGTATTTTCACTATCAAAACGTCAACCAAGAGTATCACCATCAAGCAAGTTCAAACACCGAGAAAACGACTTCCAACCAAAACCAAGAAAAATCAAGCGGGAACTGTCAGTCTCCAACTCAACATAAGAAAGAGGTCGAGAGCACCCCTGAAGACGAAGAAGCAGACCATCCAGGCTACACTCAGAAACAATGGCAGCAAATGCAGACGGAAGAAGAATGCGAGCAGCGTTCCGGCCACGGACGTGTAGGACAAAGTCGTAGCGCCAAAAACCCTCCTCCTCTGGGGACGAGGAAGGCATCAACGCTGCACCACGACGGCCACCGCGAGAAGAGAGCGGAGTATGACCACCGCGGCCACGGCGAACCAGGCCGCGGCTAGTCATACCTGCACCTTGCTTTGGCCCCATGAGAAGCGAAAGAGAATGAGCAAGATGGGCAGAGGACAAACATTGCTGCTAGATGAAAAAGAGGGGTCTATTTATAGTGCAAACCCAAGGGCACGCAGAAGCCTAGACGACGGCAGCAATTAATTCAAAGACCGAGCGTGCCGGGCGATTCGAATTCCGAGACAAATATTGTTTCACACAGGAGGCACTATGCGCTTGACGCGTCAAATCTCGCGTGTTTTCAATGCGCGCATCGGTAACTCAACAGGCGGCTGCAGCACGCCACAAAAGCCATCATTATGACAGGTCATGAAGACATGACGGTTCGCAGACAGAGCATCTTTGAGGGTCATTCAACAAGGAGATCGCTATCCTTATCAAGAAGAGATAAATCAAAGTGGCAACACAAAAGAAAGTGTAGCTTGCGAGGATCGTTTTTCACTGATTCAAATACATTTTTCAAATATATTTAACTCCCATCGGGAGCGTATCCACCCATGAGAGTCAGGTGCTCCCTCACCTAGAAGAAAAAGATGTGCTCGAGTGATTACTCGCACCCTTGAGATTTTCATGTGCTCCCTCACCACGACACAAGATAAGCAGACCTGCACTCGCCAGATCATACGGTCCTATAGTATCGGGTGCTCCCTCACCCTGAAAGCAAAGGCGATACTCGAGTGATTACTCGCAGAACTCTGAGTACACGAGCACTCTAAGACCTCCCGAGAAAGTACTCCTATACATTACTCCTCGCCCAAGCGTTCGACAAAGCTCCGCGAGTGACCGCTAAAACAGCTCACTTGATTGTTTACTCCAAGTGGGTGTATTACTAACTAGGCTCCGTGCCTCGGTAAAAAATACATATTCCTGGAACACGATACACTGTGCCTAGATGCCATGCAATCTTAGCGTGTAGGTAAGACCTCGCTGCGCAGATCGGCCGGGCTGGGACTTGCTGCAGAGAGATTTCACTCCCAATATTTTCTGTGCGCTTGCATCATAGAAAAATCCGGGCGGACGCGCCTAGGCTACGAACTTTACTTGCGGCAATTGATCACTGTAAGGCCTGCAGCGGCATGACTTTTCTTGACACCAGTGTTCCAAGCTCATGTCGAGGGACTTGATTTTGATTGGGCTACTGCGGTATTTTCCACTAGCGCAATTCACCAAGTGTCGGGACCCGGGGTTAGCGTATGCAAGCCTCGCTACAACACAATCAAATGCAGAGCTGAGAACCGTACCCACTTGTCTAAGCAGACAAGGCCAAGCACAGAACGTTCTCGGAAAGCATCGAACTGAGGGGCATCCCATCCAGGCCGAATGATCAACTGAAATGGGTCCTCATCGTCCGCACACAAGTCTAAATGATATGGGTGGTGAACTCCCATACTCATAGACAAGTCGCCTCAACCATACTATCGATTGTATTATAACCCTTACATAGACTTACTCCAGCCCGATCACTTAGTCGGGGTCTAGGGCGGGCTCGATCATACCTCAAAGTGTGTACGAGACAGAGTCTCGAACAATCGCATCGCGATGCCCCAAGCTGCGCACATCTAAGGGCCACTTGGTGTATAAAAGATCGCCAACCAGATCACAACTAAGGTCTCGAAAACCCATACAAAGACATGCATGTTATAAACATACACGCATCACACATGCCTTGTATGAACAGCAGGTATCATTGCAATTCTCTACAAAGTATACATCTTTATTAATAACTCTTACAGAGTGCACACAGAGATCACAAGCATGTGATCCAACATTACAACAGACAAGCGGAAGCAAAGTAGGTCTGAGTATAGACAAGTTTAACAAATGGCTTAGAGAAGCCTTATCTAAAAACAAGCCCTCCACGAGGGAACCAGTCGTCTAACTGGGACTACACTAGCTTGGTCTTGGTCTGAGTCTTCATTCTTCGAGCTTCAGGTAGAAATCACCAACGGGGTCGGTGGTTCATCTAAAACATAGAATAAGAAAACGTGAGTTGAAAGTCGTACGCAGAAAGACTTACATAGGAGCTATAATATTCATGCATATGTATCAAGGGAAAGGGAGGTGGGGTTCACTTGCGGAAGTGCCAGTTTTGACTTGGCTAGTCCTGAACTACGAGTACCAGACTTGAGGTAAGAAGCGTACACGAGTCCACTATATCTCTTCAACCAATTACACCACTATGGTTACTTCCTCGACTTCCCCACGAGAAGCACACCATAGCACTCACGCTTATCTTGGTGTATTTTAGAAGTATCCAGTTCAAGTTGTCTAATAATCAAGCTAAGCTTTCCAAGCAGTCCTTAACCGCGGACGCGGCTATTCGAATAGTTTTGTTAACCCTGCAGGAGTGTACCTCTACACACACGTGTCATCAGTTTCCGCCTTTTGCATGTCACCGTTCAAGAGGTGACAGCGAGGATGCCACCACAACACTTCGCCCACAGCTCCGTTCTAGTCCAGAGAGTCGCCTATCTGAGGGGGATCGGTATGGAAGTTCGGCCGAGGTTCCAGTACAGCCTCAAACGATGTGTGCAGGGTCCCAAGCCGGTCTTGAAAAGCCGTTCATCCACTTCGCAGACCGTGCCACAACCCTACCAGAACTCCAAACTACTGCGACTCTTGGTGTTCGAACGGGGTGAGGTACTAGGATGAGAGGGGTCAGTGAGCCCAATGTGTGGTTGTACTCTTCTTCTTGGATCACTACACAAGAACTCGGGCATAGGGCGGTGTTCAACGAGACAACCCACTGTGTACTCCTACACAGCCTCTCATCGTTCACCTTGTATTGGGGTAGATTCACAAACACGTTTCACTTTCATCAACACCATGTTTATCATCATCCCGACTCACATCATAAGAAACCTCGTTGTACCACTAAGCATGCAATAAGCAGTAACAGTTGCAGGGGCCACATGATATCAACCAATTGCTACATCTGCTAGGATTATGTTTTGCTTACTACTGTGACAAGATGATAGGTCATGCAAAGGATATGGGTTCAACTATGCGATAGAAACGTTATCATGGTGATCATCCTAAACAATGCATAAGCGAGACATGAGAGGGAAGTGGGATTTTATAGACATGATCAATGGGGGTTTTCTTGCCTTGCTGACGAGGTTCAGTCACGAGGTCTTCAACGAAGGGGGTGATCTCGAGTTTCGGCTCCACTTCTATCAGCAACATCACAATCATAGGATCAACATAATGTACAATGCACAATCACATGAATAAGATTGTAATGGTGATGTTCAAGGTACTGATGTGTTGATCATTCCATTTAAAAGGAGTATATTGCATTTGAAATGCAAATTGAAACTCCATTTGATTTATCGATGAATTCCAAATGCATTTGAATGCATGAAAGTTCATTTGAAAATATTGATCATGAAATGATGTGGTATAGTTGAAGTAATGTCTCTGATGTGTAGAAGAAACCATTGGAATTAAGGGTGTTGCAAAATCATTTGCAAAATCACTCCAAATTTTAATTTGAAAAGGACCCATATGCATGTTTGCTACTGTTCACCCATTTTAAAATGGTCAAACATGAAAAAAAATTGCATATTCAGAATCCTTGTATTTTTCTGATAATTTTAGACATATTATTTGCTATATTTGGAGTTAGGATGAATTAATTATGAATTTCCAAAGTTTATTGCATTTTCTGGAATTCTGTAAAAGATTTAAATCTCTGGAAAAAGATTTATTGCATCACTGTGACGCAGTGCTGATGTCACCAGGGGGCTGACAGGTGGGCCATGTCTGTCAGTGACAGTGGGGTTAAACCCTTTTTAATTAAATTAAACCGTGTTTAATTAGAGGGACGGGGCCCACTATCAGTCTCACTAGGGGGGTCATTAGCACCTAAACTAATGGCGGCCACGTCAGCGTTGCCGGCGACATGTCGACGGCGACATCCGACGCGGCGGCGATCCGCTAGACGACTACTCCGGCGACCAAAAGGCACGCCGCGACCACCAAACGCATCCCCGTGCTTGCGTGCTTCACCCAGGGCACGGCAGTGTCATCGGGGAGCACTGGAGTGACGCCGGCGACGAACTCCCGCGGCGGCCGTGGCATGGCGATGAAGTAGACGTTGCCGTGGTGCTTCTCCTCGTCCGTGTGCTGGTGCAACGCGTTGCTGGGAACCTCAGGAACGCGACGGACAGGCTGGGCTGGTCAGCAGAGCACGGTAGCGAGCAAATCGTCGACCATGGCGGCGAGCTCGCTCGGCTCCCATGTCGGATCGAGCTAGGGGCCAAACGGGGAGGAGACCAGTTGGGGGAAACGGAAAGCTGCTCACCCTGGAGCTACTGGAGTGGACGGCGAGGTCGAAGAGGGTTCCACGGCGACGAATTTGGAGAAGTCCTTTGCGGCGGCCGGCGGTGAGAAGAAGAAGCTGTCGACGTCCTCGGGGCTCCCGGGAACGGTTCCTTGCGCACGAAGAGGAAGACGACCACGGCGAAGACGAGGGACATGGCGGTGCGGCGTCCTGTCGTCGTTGGCCGCGTGGGAACGGCGTCGCGCTCCACGGCAGTGCTCGGGCGTCGCAGTTTTCCGGCGAGGGAGGGGTGGAGAGAGAGCCAGAGGAGGGGGAAAAGATGCGGGAGGGCTCCTGCAGCTACTGCGTGGCGCAAGGGAGAGAGGGGGAGGCCTAGAAGAGGTCGGCCGTCGTCGTGGCGTCGTCGCCGCGCTCCCAGCTCCTGCGAGGTGCTTGGAGCCGCGGGGAGGAAGAAGACAACGCTTCGGGGTGGGCTGGGCCAGGCCAAGGTAAGTGGGCCTTCGCCTGTGGGCGCAAGGTAACCCCCTTTCCCTCTGGTTTTCTCTTTTCTTTTTATTTCTTCTGTAAATAGGTTGACCTAGCTAAATAAAATAGCTAGGTATTTTTATAAATGCTGAAAATTTTTATATGGCCTCATAATAAAATAGACTAGCCACTTATAAAGTTTCAACATTTTTAAAATTCAAATAATTTGAATCTTAACTCAAATAGGGTTATTTTATTAATTCCAAGGCACTGTTTGAATATTAGAAAATTCCATGAGCCTGGGATTCCTCCCAAACCATTTTTAAAATGATCAGCACCATTTATAGGAATTTTCCAAATGCTCAAATGATTTTTGGAAAAATATTTTTATCTGGCCATTTGATTTAATTTCTCAGGGCTTTTCCTTTCCCCATTTTGAATTTCTGTTTGAATTTTTGGCATGATGCAAAGTAACACTTGATCCTAGCACATACCTAACTTGGGGTTGTGACAACTCGCCCCCACTCAAAAGAATCTCGTCCCGAGATTCAGAAGTCTGCGGGAGGAAGGAGGGGTACTCGGCACTGAGACGGTCTTCTCTTTCCCACGTGGCTTCTTTCTCAGAGTGGTGTGACCACTGAACTTTCAGAAACTTGATCTTCTTTCGACGAGTGACACGATCTGCTGAATCAAGAACACGAACAAGGTATTCTCGATAAGAAAGGTCATCTTGTAGATCAAGCGTTTTTCATGGTTGACTTCGCGGATGGGGTCCTTGAAGCAACGCCTGAGTTGTGACACATGGAATACATCATGTACTCGGGAAAGGTGCGGGGTTAGTTCAAGTTGGTAGGCAACTTCTCCACGTTTGGCAAGAATGCCGAAAGGTCCGATGTAACGTGGGGCCAACTTGCCTTTGATACCGAATCTTTGGGTTCCCTTCAGAGGAGTAACCCGAAGGTAAGCCTTCTCACCCAGATTGTAGCTCTCTTGCCTATGATGACGATCATAGTAGCTTTTCTGACGAGACTGGGCTGCTTTCAATTGATCACGAACAATGCGAACTTGCTCTTCTGATTCCTTGATCATGTCTGGTCCTAAGAATTGTCTTTCACCGGTTTCTGACCAGTTAAGGGGTGTTCGACATCGTCGTCCATATAGGAGTTCAAAAGGAGCCATGTTCAGACTAGATTGAAAACTATTGTTATAAGCAAATTCGGAAAATGGAAGAGACTTCTCCCAATTCTTTCCGAATGAGATAACACAAGCTCTGAGCATGTCTTCGAGAATTTGGTTAACCCTTTCGACTTGACCGCTAGACTGAGGATGGAAAGCCGTACTAAAGGAGAGATGAGTTCCCATAGCACGCTGAAAGCTTCCCCAAAATCTAGAGGTGAAAAGGTTACCACGATCAGAATTGATTTCCAAAGGAACAACGTGAAGGGATACAATTTTAGAGACGTACAAGTCCGCTAACTGGCTAGCAGTTATAGACTCGCGAACTGGAAGGAAGTGTGCAACTTTGGAAAGTCTATCTATGACAACGAAGATTGCATTGTTTCCTTTCTGGGTTTTTGGAAAGCCGGTGATGAAGTCCATACCGACTTTGTCCCATTTCCACTCTGGAATAGGCAAAGGTTGAAGTGTACCAGCAGGTCTTTGATGTTCTGCCTTAATGCGACGACAAGCATCACATTCGGCAACAAATTGAGCAATGTCTCTCTTCATCCTAGTCCACCAAAATATCTGGCGTAGATCTCGGTACATTTTTGTGCTACCGAGATGAATTGAGAGGGGTGTGTCATGGGCTTCTTTGAGGATGAGTTGCCTTAGATCTCTATTCTTAGGTACTACCAAACGATTTCCAAAGAATACCGTTCCTTTGCTATCAGTGGAGAAACATTTAGCAACTCCGCTAGCAATGTTCTCCTTGATCCGGCGAACACCTCGTGCACGTCTTTGGGAAACTATGATTTGATCCTCAAGGGTTGGTTTCGCCACCAAGTTGAAAAGAGATCCACGAGGAACAATCTCGAGATTAAGCTTTCGAAATTCCTCATGAAGAAGTGGTTGATACTGTTGTAACATGAGGTTGTTACAATACGACTTACGACTTAGTGCATCAGCCATGACATTGGCTTTGCCTGGGTGTAAGAAATTCCTACGTCGTAATCTTTTATCAACTCAATCCAGCGTCTTTGCCTGAGATTAAGATCTGGCTGGGTGAAAATGTATTTGAGGCTTTGGTGGTCGGAATAGATTTCGCAACGATTACCAAGGAGGTAATGTCGCCAAGTTGTTAGGGCATGAACTACGGCAGCGAGTTCAAGGTCATGGGTAGGATAGTTCTCTTCATGTGGCCGCAATTGGCGTGAAGCATAAGCTACCACATGTCGATCTTGCAGAAGTATGCATCCTAACCCTTGCCGTGAGGCGTCACAATAGATCTCGAAATCCTTTTTGGTGTCTGGAGGTGCAAGTACAGGTGCAGAAGTCAATCTTCTTTTTAGCTCTTGAAAGCTCTCCTCGCACTTGGGAGTCCATAGGAATTTCTTATCTTTCTTGAGGAGTTCAGTAAGAGGTTTTGCAACTTTAGAAAAGTTCTCGACGAAGCGACGGAAATAGCTGGCTAGGCCAAGAAAACTCCTAACTTGCTTAACCGATTCAGGTGGAGTCCAGTCAAGGACGGCCTGAACTCTCTCGGGATTCACAGCAATGCCTTTTGCAGAAATCACGTGGCCTAAGTAGGTCACTTCTGGTAGCCAAAATTCACACTTGGAGAATTTAGCATACAGGCGATGCTCTCTAAGTTTCATCAATACCAGCCATAGGTGCTCGGCATATTCTTCTTCGTTCTTCGAGTATATAAGGATGTCATCGAGGTAAACCACTACGAACTGGTCCAAATACTCCATGAAGATCGAGTTCATCATGCGTGAAAAAGTGGCGGGGGTATTGGTTAGACCGAAGGACATGACGGTGAACTCGTAAAGACCATAACGAGTAGTGAAAGCCGTTTTGGGAATGTCCTCGTTTCGGATCTTGATTTGATGATAACCTAATCTCAAATCCATCTTGGAGAAGACAGAGGATCCTGTAAGTTGATCATAAAGATCATTGATCCTAGGAAGTGGGTACTTGTTCTTTATCGTTGCTAAATTTAGCGGGCGATAGTCTACGCACATCCTTTCTGTTCCATCTTTCTTCGTTACGAACAGAACGGGGCAACCCCATGGCGATGAGCTAGGGCGGATGAAGCCTTTTTCCAACAAAGCCTCCAGTTGGGTTTTAAGCTCAGCTAACTCACGTGGGGCCATTTTGTATGGCGTCTAGAAATTGGTGCGGTTCCTGGGGCAAGATCCACTATGAACTCTACACATCTGTCGGGTGGCATTCCCGGCAGCTCTTCAGGAAAGACATCCGGGAAGTCCCGAACCACCGGAACATCTTCAAGGTCGGGAAGGGGAAGCACATTAAAAGAATGCACCTGGGTTCTTGTTCTTGGTGAGGAGTAAACGATTGTCTGGCCTGAAGGATGTGTAAGCCTAACTGACTTGGCTTTACAATCAAGAAAAGCATGTTGTCTTGATAACCAATCCATACCAAGGATGACATCAATGTCTGAAGAGTTGAGGGCTATGAGTGAAGCAAGGAATACTAAACCCTCAATTGCAATTTGATTACCAAGGCTTACTCTATTAGTTTGCCACTTGGAACCAGGAGTTTGAATGATCATAGGGGTGAACATTTCTTCAAAGGATACATCATGCCGAAGTGCATAACTCTCCGACATGAATGAGTGAGATGCTCCTGGGTCGAAAAGAACAGAAGTGGGAACAAAATTGACTGGGAGCGTACCAAGAATGACGTCAGAAGTACTATCAGTTTCCTTAGTTGAGATTTGGTTCACACGTCCAAGATTTTCTGAGGTGGATGGTTTGGAAGTGGAAACCTTCGGGGTTGGCTTGGCACGAACAGTGGGTTTTCCTTTGGCATGGGGTGGAGCATTTTGGTTGACGGGGCACTCACGAGAATAGTGACCAGGCTGGCCACATCTGAAACAGGCTCCAAAGATAGTGCGGGGAGCTGGGTTGTTTGGTGGAGCTGGTGGACGAGGCGGCACAAGGGATGGCCTCGTTGGGTTGTTTTGGGGAAACAAACTGTTAGGAATCCAGATCATACGCTTCTGAGGGCGTGAACTGGAAGAAGGGGAAAGCTCAAGAGCATGCTTGTGAGACTTCTCGAAAACTTCATTGCCATGCTCAGCTCTGAAGGATCTTTTGACTAAATCCTCAAAGGTGGAAAATTCGATGAGGTTGAGATCATGAAGGAGGATGGGGCTAAGTCCCTTGCGGAACATTGCCTGCTTTCTGGCATCGGTGGTGATCTCATCTTGGGCATACCGAGCAAGACGGTTGAATTCCCTCACATACTCATGAATGGACATCTCTCCTTGATTTAGATTGCAGAACTCTTCCTTCTTGCGCTCCATCAACTCGTCCAGAATGTGGTACCCTCGAAAGGCAACACAGAACTCTTGCCAAGTCACTACGTGATAATCTGGCTGCATTGCAACATAGTTCTCCCACCACTGAAGAGCAGCACCTTCCAAGAAGTATACCGCGAAAACAACTCGGTCATCGGGAGCAACATGTGCTATATCAAGCTTACGCTCGATGGAACGGAGCCAATCATCAGCTTCAAGGGGTTCAGAAGAACATCGGAATACCGGTGGCTTGAGGAGGATGAAGTCCTGAATGCTGACCACCACATTACGATGGTGGGCGGTATTCTGCTCGATGAGCTCCAGAAGGCGTGTTTGATCACGTCTATTCCGCTCGTCTTCCATCATGATTTCCGCCGCAAAAGGCGGGGTTGGAGGTTCATCATCATTTCGATTCCGATCACGGTCTCGATTCCGAAGAACAGGTTGTGTGATAAAAAAATCAACAATCAGAACAGGTTGAACGATGGAGGCAAGGATAAAAGGATACGATTTAAGAAGGAGAAGACTATAATGCAAAGGCAATTATTCAGAGAAACATGGAACAAATCCGGCAGCATAACAACTACACCGGAATGGAAAACAAGACAACCTCGAGGAGATTGGACAGAACTTCCTCAAGGAACTCAAAACACGAAGACTCTGGACATCCACGACAATCCTACGGCTATAAGGAGGCAATCAACGATATGTTCTAGTCAGACATAGATGAGCCTAGTCCTATCTTCCCGTAGAAAATGTAAGGGTGAATCAGAACTCAGATCGATGAGGGTAAGGAGAAAAAGAAGCCTTACGTTGTTAACTTATATACCCAGAGTAACTATATAACTATAGAAGGCTAGACTCGACTTCGGCCAAGGCTAACAATCCTACAGTCAGTCCTGCTCTGATACCAAGTCTGTCGGGACCCGGGGTTAGCGTATGCAAGCCTCGCTACAACACAATCATATGGAGAGCCGAGAACCATACCCACTTGTCTAAGCAGACAAGGCCAAGCACAGAACGTTCTCGGAAAGCATCGAACGTGAGGGGCATTCCATCCAAGCCGGATGATCAACTGAAATGGGTCCTCATCGTCCGCACACAAGTCTAAATTATATGGGTGGTGAACTCCCATACTCATAGACAAGTCGCCTCAACCATACTATCGATTGTATTATAACCCTCACATAGACTTACTCCAGCCCGATCACTTAGTCGGGGTCTAGGGCGGGCTCGATCATACCTCAAAGTGTGTACGAGACAGAGTCTCGAACAATCGCATCGCGATGCCCCAAGCTGCGCACATCTAAGGGCCACTTGGTGTATAAAAGACCGCCAGCCAGATCACAACTAAGGTCTCGAAAACCCATACAAAGACATGCATGTTATAAACATACACGCAGCACACATGCCTTGTATGAACAGCAGGTATCATTGCAATTCTCTACAAAGTATACATCTTTATTAATAACTCTTACAGAGTGCACATAGAGATCACAAGCATGTGATCCAACATTACAACAGAGAAGCGGAAGCAAAGTAGGTCTGAGTACAGACAAGTTTAACAAATGGCTTAGAGAAGCCTTATCTAAAAACAAGCCCTCCACGAGGGAACCAGTCGTCTGACTGGGAGTACACTAGCTTGGTCTTGGTCTGAGTCTTCATTCTTCGAGCTTCAGGTAGAAATCACCAACGGGGTCGGTGGTTCATCTAAAACATAGAATAAGAAAACGTGAGTACAAAGTCGTACTCAGCAAGACTTACATAGGAGCTATACTACTAATGCATATGTATCAAGGTAAAGGGAGGTGGGGTTCACTTGCAGAAGTGCCAGTTTTGACTTTGCTAGTCCTGAACTACGAGTACCAGACTTGACGTAAGAAGCGTACACGAGTCCACTATATCTCTTCAACCAATTACACCACTATGGTTACTTCCTCGACTTCCACACGAGAAGCACACCATAGCACTCACGCTTATCTTGGTGTATTTTAGAAGTATCCAGTTCAAGTTGTCTAATAATCAAGCTAAGCTTTCCAAGCAGTCCTTAACCGCGGACGCGGCTATTCGAATAGTTTTGTTAACCTTGCAGGGGTGTACTGCTACACACACGTGTCATCAGTTACCGCCATTTGCATGTCACCGTTCAAGAGGTGACAGCGAGGATGCCACCACAACACTTCGCCCACAGCTCCGTTCTAGTCCAGAGAGTCGCCTATCTGAGGGGGATCCGTATGGAAGTCCGGCCGAGGTTCCAGTACAGCCTCAAACGATGTGTGCAGGGTCCCAAGCCGGTCTTGAAAAGATGTTCATCCACTTCGAAGACCGTGCTACAGCCCTACCAGAACTCCGAACTACTTCGACTCTTGGGGGTTCGAACGGGGTGAGGTACTAGGATGAGAGGGGTCAGTGAGCCCAATGTGTGGTTGTACTCTTCTTCTTGGATCACTACACAAGAACTCGGGCTTAGGGCGGTGTTCAACGAGACAACCCACTGTGTACTCCTACACAGCCTCTCATCGTTCACCTTGTATTGGGGTAGATGCACCAACACGTTTCACTTTCATCAACACCATGTTTATCATCATCCCGACTCACATCATAAGCAACCTCGTTGTACCACTAAGCATGCAATAAGCAGTAACAGTTGCAGGGGCCACATGATATCAACCAAGTCCTACATCTGCTAGGATTGTGTTTTGTTTACTACTGTGACAAGATGATAGGTCATGCAAAGGATATGGGTTCAACTATGCGATAGAAACGTTATCATGGTGATCATCCTAAACAATGCATAAGCGAGACATGAGAGGGAAGTGGGATTTTATAGACATGATCAATGGGGGTTTGCTTGCCTTGCTGACGAGGTTTAGTCACGAGGTCTTCAACGAAGGGGGTGATCACGAGTTCCGGCTCCACTTCTATCAGCAACATGACAATCATAGGATCAACATAATGTACAATGCACAATCACATGAATAAGATTGTAATGGTGATGTTCAAGGTACTGATGTGTTGAGCATTCCATTTAAAAGGAGTATATTGCATTTGAAATGCAAATTCAAACTCCATTTGATTGATCGATGAATTCCAAATGCATTTGAATGCATGAAAGTTCATTTGAAAATATTGATCATGAAGTGATGTGGTATAGTTGAAGTAATGTCTCTGATGTGTGGAAGAAACCATTGGAATTAAGGGTGTTGCAAAATCATTTGCAAAATCACTCCAAATTTGAATTTGAAAAGGATCCATATGCATGTTTGCTACTGTTCACCCATTTTAAAATGGCCAAACATGAAAACAAATTGCATATTCAGAATCCTTGTATTTTTCTGATAATTTTAGACATATTATTTGCTATATTTGGAGTTAGGATGAATTAATTATGAATTTCCAAAGTTTATTCCATTTTCTGGAATTCTGTAAAAGATTTAAATCTCTGGAAAAAGATTTATTGCATCACTGTGACGCAGTGCTGATGTCACCAGGGGGCTGACAGGTGGGCCATGTCTGTCAGTGACAGTGGGGTTAAATCCGTTTTAATTAAATTAAACCGTGTTTAATTAGAGGGATGGGGCCCACTGTCAGTCTCACCAGGGGGGTCATTAGCACCTAAACTAATGGCGGCCACGTCAGCGTTGCCGGCGACATGTCGACGACGACATCCGACGCGGCAGCGATCCGCTGGACGACGACTCCGGCGACCAAAAGGCATGCCGCGACCACCAAACGCATCCCCGTGCTTGCGTGCTTCACCCAGGGCACGGCAGTGTCATCGGGGAGCACTGGAGTGACGCCGGCGACGAACTCCCGCGGCTCCCGTGGCATGGCGATGAAGCAGACGTTGTCGTATTGCTTCTCCGCGTCCGTGTGCTGGTGCAACGCGTTGCTGGGAACCTCAGGAACGCGACGGACAGGCTGGGCTGGTCAGCAGAGCACGGTAGCGAGCAAATCGTCGACCATGGCGGCGAGCTCGCTCGGCTCCCATGGCGGATCGAGCTAGGGGCCAAACGGGGAGGCGACCAGTTGGGGGAAACGAAAAGCTGCTCACCCTGGAGCTACTGGAGTGGACGGCGAGGTCGAAGAGGGTTCCACGGCGACGAATTTGGAGAAGTCCTTTGCGGCGGCCGGCGGTGAGAAGAAGAAGCTGTCGACGTCCTCGGGGCTCCCAGGAACGATTCCTTGCGCACGAAGAGGAAGACGACCACGGCGAAGACGAGGGACATGGCGGTGCGGCGTCCTGCTGTCGTTGGCCGCGTGGGAATGGCGTCGCCCTCCGCGGCAGTGCTCGGGCGTCGCAGTTTTCCGGCGAGGGAGGGGTAGAGAGAGAGCCAGAGGAGGGGGAAAAGGTGCGGGAGGGCTCCTGCAGCTACTGCGAGGCGCAAGGGAGAGAGGGGGAGGCCTAGAAGAGGTCGGGCGTCGTCGTGGCGTCATCGCCGCGCTCCCAGCTCCAGCGAGCTGCTTGGACCGCGGGGAGGAAGAAGACAACGCTTCGGGGTGGGCTGGGCCAGGCCAAGGTAAGTGGGCCTTCGCCTGTGGGCTCAAGTTAACCCCCTTTCCCTCTGGTTTTCTCTTTTCTTTTTATTTCTTCTGTAAATAGGTTGACCTAGCTAAATAAAATAGCTAGGTATTTTTATAAATGCTGAAAATTTTTATATGGCCTCATAATAAAATAGACTAGCCACTTATAAAGTTTCAAAATTTTTAAAATTCAAATAATTTGAATCTTAACTCAAATAGGGTTATTTTATTAATTCCAAGGCACTGTTTGAATATTAGAAAATTCCATGAGCCTGGGATTGCTCCCAAACCATTTTTAAAATGATCAGCACCATTTATAGGAATTTTCCAAATGTTCAAATGATTTTTGGAAAAAGATTTTTATCTGGCCATTTGATTTAATTTCTCAGGGCTTTTCCTTTCCCCATTTTGAATTTCTTTTTGAATTTTTGGCATGATGCAAAGTAACACTTGATCCTAGCACATACCTAACTTGGGGTTGTGACACCAAGGCTCGACCAGTCGACTCCTTGGGCCCTTTCAACTTAGAATTCCCTCGAAACAGGTTTTGTCATGGCCCTAGACTGCCAGCGACCCGCGGTTGGACCGTGCATACATCCAAACGACGCAAGAAAGGACTCGAGTCCCTGCGCGACTCTTCGAGTGCCCCAGGAACTTTGTCGGGACCCGGGGTTAGCGTATGCAAGCCTCGTTACAACACAATCATATCGAGAGCCGAGAACCGTACCCACTTGTCTAATAAGACAAGGCCAAGCACAGAACGTTCTCGGAAAGCATCGAATGTGAGGGGCGTCCCATCCAGGCCGGATGATCAACTGAAATGGGTCCTCATCGTCCGCACACAAGTCTAAATGATATGGGTGGTGAACTCCCATACTCATAGACAAGTCACCTCAACGATACTATCGATTGTATTATAACCCTTACATAGACTTACTCCAGCCCGATCACTTAGTCGGGGTCTAGGGCGGGCTCGATCATACATCAAAGTGTGCACGAGACAGAGTCTCGAACAATCGCATAGCGATGCCCCAAGCTGCGCACATCTAAGGGCCACTTGGTGTATAAAAGACCGCCAGCCAGATCACAACTAAGGTCTCGAAAACCCATACAAAGACATGCATGTTATATACATACATGCAGCACACATGCCTTGTATGAACAGCAGGTATCATTGCAATTCTCTAAAAAGTATATATCTTTATTAATAACTCTTACAGAGTGCACACAGAGATCACAAGCATGTGATCCAACATTACAACAAACAAGCGGAAGCAAGTAGGTCTGAGTACAGACAAGTTTATCAAATGGCTTAGAGAAGCCTTATCTAAAAACAAGCCCTCCACAAGGGAACCAGTCGTCTGACTGGGACTACACTAGCTTGGTCTTGGTCTGAGTCTTCATTCTTCGAGCTTCGGTTATAAGCCACCATCGGGGTCGGTGGGTTCATCTAAAACATAGATTAAGCAAACATGAGTACAAAATCGTACTCAGCAAGACTTACATAGGAGCTATACTACTCATGCATATGTATCAAGGTAAAGGGAGGTGGGGTTTGACTTGCAGAAGTGCCAGCTTTGACTTGGCTAGTCCTGAACTACGAGTACCAGACTTGAGGTAAGAAGCGTACACGAGTCCACTACATCTCTTCAACCAATTACACCACTATGGTTACTTCCTCGACTTCCCCACGAGAAGCACACCATAGCACTCACGCTTATCTTGCGAGTTTTAGAAGTATCCAGTTCAAGTTGTCTAATAATCGAGCACAGCTCTCCAAGCAGTCCTTAACCGCGGACGCGGCTATTCGAATAGTTTTGTTAACCCTGCAGGGGTGTACCGCTACACACATGTGTCATCAGTTACCGCCTTTTGCATGTCACCGTTCAAGAGATGACAGCGAGGATGCCACCACAACACTTCGCCTACAGCCTAGTACCTCACCCCGTTCTAGTCCAGAGAGTCGCCTATCTGAGGGGGATCCGTATGGAAGTCCGGCCGAGGTTCCAGTACAGCCTCAAACGATGTGTGCAGGGTCCCAAGCCGGTCTTGAAAACCCGTTCATCCACTTCGCAGACCATGCCACAGACCTACCAGAACTCCGAACTACTGCGACTTCTAGGTTTCGAACGGGGTGAGGTACTAGGTCGAGAGGGGTCAGTGAGCCCAATGTGTGGTTGTACTGTTCTTCTTGGATCACCACACAAGAACTCGGACTTAAGACGGTGTTCAACGAGACAACCCACTGTGTACTCCTACACAGCCTCTCATCGTTCACCTTGTATTAGGGTAGATTCACCAACACATTTCACTTTCATCAACACCATGTTTATCATCAACCCGACTCACATCATAAGCAACCTCATTGTACCACTAAGCATGCAATAAGCAGTAACAGTTGCAGGGGTCACATGATATCAACCAACTCCTACATCTGCTAGGATTGTGGTTTGCTTACTAGTGTGACAAGATGATAGGTCATGCAAAGGATATGGGTTCAACTATGCGATAGAAACGTTATCATGGTGATCATCCTAAACAATGCATAAGCGAGACATGAGAGGGAAGTGGGATTTTCTAGACATGATCAATGGGGGTTTGCTTGCCTTGCTGACGAGATTTCGATAACGGTGTCTTCAACGAAGGGGGCAGCCTCCTGCTCCGGTTCCACCTCTACTCGACAAACAACAAGCAAAGTAGCAAAGTAAATACAATGCACAATCACATGATGGAAGTTTGAATCTTGATGTACATGCTTTGATGTGTGAAGCAATTCCATTTAAATGGAGTATATTGCAAATTGAATTGCAAATTCAAACTCCATTTGATTTATCGATGAATTTCAAATGCATTTGAATGCATGAAAATTCATTTAAATTTGTTGATCATGAAGTGATGTGGTATAATTGAAGTAATGTTTCTGATGTGTGGATGAAACCATTGGAATTAATGGTGTTGCAAAAACATTTGCAAAATCATCCCAAATTTGAATTTGAAAAGGATCCATATGCATGTTTTCTACTGTTCACCCACTTGAAAATGGTCAAACATGAAAAAAAATTGCATATTCTTAATCCTTGTATTTTTCTGATACTTTTAGACATATTATTTTCTATATTTGGAGTTAGGATGAATTAATTATGAATTTCCAAAGTTTGGGGTATTTTCTGGAATTTTCTCTGGTTATTTTAATTCTTTTTGATTTATTGCGTCAGCAGGGGGGGGGCTGACCAGTCAAACTGACTAGGGGGCCCCACCTGTCATCCACAGTGGGGGTTATTCCCCTGCTTAAAAATTAACCCAAGGGGTTAATTTGTGGCTGGCCCCACTTGTCAGCCACTGGGTTAGGTTTAAGAGGGTCATTAGGGGGGGGGCTAATGGTGGCTCGCCGGGGAGCCGCCGGAATCCTGCCGGAGACTTGCCGGAGTTGGGTTCTAGGGCGCGGGAAGGGACCTGGAGGGCACATGCTTGCTCCTTGAGGTCGTCCGCGTCGAGTGGTGTCATCAGGGGGCCACGGGGATCACCGGAGCGTCGCCGGCGTTGAAGACGGCGGAGGCTCGGGCATCGTCGAACTCGCGCTATGGAGCGCCATTTTGACCGTGGCTTGGTGAAAAATCTTGCTGGGGTGACCAGGAGTGTAGCAGGCTAGGCGGTTGGGGTGGAGGTGCATGGGAACAAGTACCTCACCGGACATGGCGGCGGCGAGGCTCGGCTTTCATGGCGGACGTTGCTAGAGTACGCAAACGAAGGCGGATCCAGAGGGTTTTCGAGCTACAGCTCACCAGGAACTCGACGGGGGTAGCAGCTCGGTCGGGGAAGGCTCGACGGCGGAGTAATTGGACCGCGACGCACGGCGGCCGGAGCGGAAGACGATGAAGCGCACGTCGGCTACAAGGCGTCCCGGGGCGATTCCTTCTGCGAATTGGCGTAGACGACGACGGCGAAGACGAAGGACACGTTCTCGGCGGCTATCTCGAGCTCGGGCTACGAGTTTCCATGGCCAGGGCCGGCGATGCTCTCGGGGGTCGTCGCGGGCGAGCTGGGGAGAGACACAGAGGGGTTGGGAGGAGGGGGAATGGACGGGTAGCTCGTCCAGCATCGACGTGGAGTGGTTAGAAGGCTCGGGGGGCAGCTGGAGGCTAGGGGCGCGTCGCGGTGGAGTCGGTGGCGTCGGTGGCTTTACACCGAGCACCTTAGGGGCGCGGGGAGGTAGAAGACAAGGGAGAAGGCTGCTGGGCCGTCTGCTAGGCCTCGCCCTGGGCGAGAGGTAAGCTTTCCCTGCCCTTTTCTTTTTATTTAATTTTGTTCTATTTGTTCTGCCTAGGAAAAAATACCTAGGCATTTTTTGAAATGCCCCAAATTTTTATGTGGCCTCATAAAATAGAGAGCTAGCCACTCATAACTTTTGGGCATTCTTGAAATTCAAATAATTTGAATTTCAAGTCAAATAGGGTTTTATTTAATTTCCAAAGCCACTGTTTGAATATTAGAAAATTCCATGAGCATGGGATTGCTCCCAAACCATTTTTAAAATGATCAGCACCATTTATAGGAATTTTCCCAATGTTCAAATGATTTTTGGAACAAGATTTTTATCTGGCCATTTGATTTAAATTCTCAGGGCTTTTCTTTTCCCCAATTTTGATTTTCTTTTTGAATTTTTCACATGATGCAAGGTAGCACTTGATCCTAGCACATACCTAACTTGGGGTTGTGACACACTTAGGGGCTACTAACGAGGGGGTGAACCCATGGATCCTATGGATGGTCCTACCTGGTGTACCCGAAGACAGAAGGCCCACAAAGATGCCGCCTGGGCCCAGCCTTGGCCCACTAGTGGCAACGACGTAGGAGTCCGCGATTCGTAAGGAAGGTGCAAACCTGCCGTGTGGTACAAGATTAGGGTTAGGAAACCTCACCTGTAATCCAAGACGGGTTCCCCGAGACCTAGCCTAGTATATAAGGGCTAGGAGGGGAGGCGTCGAGATCGGCCGATACACAATCTGTAACCCTAGCCTTGTGCGCACTAGCCCTGGACTTCCCTGTAATCGCATCTCCAAGCAATAATATCGAGCAGGAACGTCTCCTCCTGTTAGTCGACGAGCTATCGTCCAACGTGTGCCTCTCATGACAAACCAAGGGTCCCTGACCATGGGATTTTCCGGGGTTGATCCCCGTCAGGCGTCTTCATTGAACCTGAGTTGGCTGTGAGGTAAAAGTTGTGGAAATTATCCTCGCTAACACCCGCTTGAAGGGTGACGAGATCCCAACGGTAACTAATGGTGTCATGTGTGTAGCAGTACACCCTTGCAGGGTTAATAAACTATTCGAATAGTCGCGTCCGCGGTAAGGGACTACTTGCCAAGATAAGCGTGAGTGCTATGTTGTGCTTTCTCATGGGGAGTCGAGAAAGGCAACATAGTGGTGTAATTGGTTGGAGACATGTAGTGGACTCGTGTACGCTGCTTACCTCAAGTATGGTACTCGTAGTTCAGGACTAGCCAAGTCAAAGCTTGCACTTCTGCTTATGAACCCCACCTCCCTTTTGTCGGGACCCGGGGTTAGCGTATGTAATTCCGGTCACAATGCAATCACATGGAGAGCCGAGAGCCGTACCCACTTGTCTAAGAAGACAAGGCCAAGAACAGATCACTCTCGGGAAGCATCTTACGTGAGGGGCATCCCATCCAGGCCGGATGATCTACTGAGATGGGTCCTCATCGTCCGCTCACAAGTCTAAATGCTTATGGGTGGTGAATCCCATACTCATAGACAAGTCGCCTCAACCATGTTATCGATTGAATCATAACCCTTACATAGACTTACTGCAGCCCGATTACTTAGTCGGGGTCTAGGGCGGGCTCGATCATACAAAAAAGTGTGCACGTGACAAAGTCACGAGCAATCGCATCGCGATGCCCCAAGCTGCGCACATCTAAGGGCCACTTGGTGTATAAAAGACCGCCAGCCAGATCACAACTAAGGTCACAAAAACCCATACTAAGACATGCATGTTATAATAATACACGCAGCACACATGTCTAGTATAAACAGATGGTAATCACAACATGAACTCTACAAACTCATAGTCTTTATAACTTCTGCTAAACAGAGCAGACATAGTAGTTGTATTACAAGCAGAGATCACATGGATGTGATCCAACATTACATCAAGCATCAATGGAAGAAAATTATGTCTTAGTAAAGACAAGGTTAACAAATGGCTTAAGAAGCCTGAAAGAAAAATACAACGACCCTCCAAAGGGCACAGGCTGCTGTCTGGAACTATACGACCTGGTCCACGTCAAGCCCGACGTAGAGGCCACCATCAGGGTCAGTAGTCTCGTCTCTAAAACATAGAATAAGAAAACGTGAGTACAAAGTCGTACTCAGCAAGACTTACATAGGAACTATACTACTGATGCACATGTATCAAGGCAAAGGGAGGTGGGGTTTTACTTGCAGAAGTGCCAGCTTTGACTTGGCTAGTCCTGTACTACGAATACCAGAAAGAGGTCAGGAGCGTACACGAGTCCAAGTAACAAGTCTCCAACCAAATACACAATTATGGATACTTCCTCGACTTCCCCACGAGGAAGCACGCCATAGCACTCACTCTTATATTGGTGAGTTTTAAGAGTAACCATTCAAGTTGTCTATTATCAAGTAAAGGTCTCCAAGTAGTCCATAACCGCGGACACGGCTATTCGAATAGTTCATTAACCCTGCAGGGGTGTACTGCTACACACACGCCTCATCAGTTACCGCCTGGGGACGGACCCTTCAAATGAGTACCGGCGAGGATGCTGCCACGACACTTCACTCACGGCACCATCTCTAGTCCTAGGGAGTCGCCTATTTGAGTTGGGACCACGATCGGAATCTGGCCGATTTTTCCGATGTGGACTCAAACGTTGTGTGACCGCCATCAAGCTCAACTCGATCATGATCACTTGATTCAATGTGCCCACAACCTGCGCCAACCACTTACCTTGGTTCCACCTGCTTGAGATCGTTAAAGGCGAACTACTTGCAACTCCTAGACAGGTCCGGGGTGAGGTACTAGGCCGAGAGGGGTCAGTGAGCCCAATGTGTGTTCGTACTCTTAGTCTTGGATAACAACACAAGAACTCGGGTCTAAGGCAGTGTTCAACGAGACAACCCACTGTGTACTCCTACACAGCCTCTCATCGTTCACCTTTGTTTAGGGTAGATTCACCAACACGTTACCACCATCATTCACATGATCACTACCATCCCGACTCACAACAAAGTAGCCTCAGGTAACAACTCTAAGCAATGCAAAAAGCTGTAACAGTTGTAGGGGCCACAAGATAACAAACAACTCCTACATCTGCTAGGATTGTGGTTTGCTTACTACTGTGACAAAATGATAGGTGATACAAAGGAATAGGTGGAACTAGCGGTAGAACGTATCATGGTGACATCCTAAACATGCATATTGCGAGAATAAGAGGGAACTGGGATTTTATCGACATGATCAAAGAGGGGGTGCTTGCCTTGCTGACGATCACGATGTAACACTCTTCTGGCGTGAGGTTGAACTCGTCTCCGAGATCAACTCTACCGAGAAGAAGCAATCACCGAAGCACTGGAAGTAAAGCACAATCAAAATAATACAATGCACATTCAATATGCAAAACATAGCATGGCAAGGTGCTGATGTGACTTATGTTTGAATTGCCACATGTTAATTGATGTTGATTTGAAAAGTGAATTCAAATTCAAACTCCAAGTGTTATTCAAATTTGGTCAACTTGCATTTTCTAAAGTTTGTTCATTGTAACCCATGTGATTATGTGTGTGAATTGCTTCTGAAGTATAGGTGATCATATTAGCATTTCAATGGTTGAAGTTGGAATAGCTTTTGAATTGAATTTGAAATAATTCCAATTAATTCAAATAGCAAATGCTACTGATCACATTTTAAGATCAATTCAAACATAGCTGAAAGTTTGAAATTTGGATAGAGAATTTTCTCCTGATCATTTTTCATATATTATTTGTCCAAATTGGAGTTAATATGAATTTTCTATGAATTTCCAAAGTTTAGCTATTTTTCTGCAATTTCTAGATTTCTTTAATTCTTTTAATTTTTTTTTCTGTTTATTGCGTCATTAAGACGTCATCATGACGTGGGCGGATGGGCTGACTGGTGGGCCACCGATGTCAGCCTCAGCGGGTTTAATCCCCTCTCTGTTAATTAAACAGAGGGGTTAGGGTGGCCTGGGGCCCACTGTCAGTCGCCCTGGGGGGTAATTAGCTTAAGCTAATTAAGGCCTTAATTGCTTGGGTCGCCGCCGGTGGCCCGAGGCTCGCCGGAGCTGCACGGAAATGGGATTCCAGCCACGGGGAAGGGAAACAGAGGCACGGGCGCGTAGCTCTCGACCGTGCGCATCCAAGCAGGCCATCGGGGCGTCATGGGAATCTCGCGGGGCACGGCTGCAACGAAGCTGCGGCGGCCGGAGATTCTGTTAATGGCGAACATAGCGACGAGACTTCGAGGCGGAGTGTAGCTAGTGGGAAAAAGGTCGTGGAGCTCACCCGCACACGATGAGGGGCACTGCGGGGTCGAAGGAAGCTTGGAGGTGGCGAATTGGTCGTCGGATCTTGCTGTGGCCGGCGGCGATGCGTCGTCGCGGACGCCGACTCCGGTGCGCCTTGGGACAAATTGGGGGCTCAGATCGACGCAAACCTCCACCGCGGATCCACTGGACAAGGTCGTGCGGCCCGTGGAGGCTGTTAGCCGTGACGACGCGCGGGGTGTACTCCGGCGTGCTCTCGGGGCGGCTCGGAATTTGTCGCCGGAGAAGAAAGGGGAGACCAGAGAGAGGGCAAAGGAGTGCGGGGGGGGGGGGGGGTGTCGGGACCCGGGGTTAGCGTATGCAAGCCTCACTACACCACAATCATATGGAGAGCCGAGAACCGTACCCACTTGTCTAAGCAGACAAGGCCAAGCACAGAACGTTCTCGGAAAGCATCGAACGTGAGGGGCATCCCATCCAGGCCGGATGATCAACTGAAATGGGTCCTCATCGTCCGCATACAAGTCTAAATGATATGGGTGGTGAACTCCCATAATCATAGATAAGTCGCCTCAACCATACTATCGATTGTATTATAACCCTTACATAGACTTACTCCAGCCCGATCACTTAGTCGGGGTCTAGGGCGGGCTCGATCATACATCAAAGTGTGCACGAGACAGAGTCTCGAACAATCGCATCGCGATGCCCCAAGCTGCGCACATCTAAGGGCCACTTGGTGTATAAAAGACCGCCAGCCAAATCACAACTAAGGTCTCGAAAACCCATACTAAGACATGCATGTTATAAACATACACGCAGCACACATGCCTTGTATGAACAACATGTATCATTGCAATTCTCTACAAAGTATACATCTTTATTAATAACTCTTACAGAGTGCACAGAGAGATCACAAGCATGTGATCCAACATTACAACAGACAAGCGGAAGCAAAGTAGGTCTGAGTACAGACAAGTTTAACAAATGGCTTAGAGAAGCCTTATCTAAAAACAAGCCCTCCATGAGGGAACCCGTCGTCTAACTGGGACTACACTAGCTTGGACTTGGTCTGAGTCTTCATTCTTCGAGCTTCGGGTAGAAGCCACCATCGGGGTCGGTGGGTCAGCTAAAACAGAGATTAAGCAAACGTGAGTACAAAATCGTACTCAGCAAGACTTACATAGGAGCTATACTACTCTTGCATATGTATCAAGGTAAAGGGAGGTGGGGTTTCACTTGCAGAAGTGCCAGCTTTGACTTGGCTAGTCCTGAACTACGAGTACCAGACTTGAGGTAAGAAGCGTACACGAGTCCACTACATCTCTTCAACCAATTACACCACTATGGTTACTTCCTCGACTTCCCCACGAGAAGCACACCATAGCACTCACGCTTATCTTGCGAGTTTTAGAAGTATCCAGTTCAAGTTGTCTAATAATCAAGCTAAGTTTTCCAAGCAGTCCATAAACGCGGACGCGGCTATTCGAATAGTGCGACTCTTGGGGTTCGAACGGGGTGAGGTACTAGGATGAGAGGGGTCAGTGAGCCCAATGTATGGTTGTACTCTTCTTCTTGGATCACCACACAAGAACTCGGACTTAAGGCGGTGTTCAACGAGACAACCAACTGTGTACTCCTACACAGCCTCTCATCGTTCACCTTGTATTAGGGTAGATTCACCAACACATTTCACTTTCATCAACACCATGTTTATCATCATCCCGACTCATATCAAAAGCAACCTCGTTGTATCACTAAGCATGCAATAAGCAGTAACAATTGCAGGGGCCACATGATATCAACCAACTCCTACATCTGCTAGGATTGTGGTTTGCTTACTACTGTGACAAGATGATAGGTCATGCAAAGGATATGGGTTCAACTATGCGGTAGAAACGTTATCATGGTGATCATCCTAAACAATGCATAAGCGAGACATGAGAGGGAAGTGGGATTTTATCGACATGATCAATGGGGGTTTGCTTGTCTTGCTGACGAGGTTCAGTCACGAGGTCTTCAACGAAGGGGGTGATCTCAGATTCCGGCTCCACTTCTATCAGCAACATGACAATCATAGGATCAACATAATGTACAATGCACAATCACATGAATAAGATTGCAATGGTGATGTTCAAGGTACTGATGTGTTGAGCATTCCATTTAAAAGGAGTATAATGCATTTGAAATGCAAATTCAAACTCCATTTGATTTATCGATGAATTTCAAATGCCTTTGAATGCATGAAAGTTCATTTGAAAAGTTTGATCATGAAGTGATGTGGTATAATTGAAGTAATGTCTCTAATGTGTGGATGAATCCATTGGAATTAAGGGTGTTGCAAAATCATTTGCAAATTCACTCCAAATTTGAATTTGAAAAGGATCCATATGCACGTTTGCTACTATTCACCCATTATAAAATTGTCAAACATGAAAACAAATTGCATATTCATAATCCTTGTATTTTTCTGATAATTTTAGACATATTATTTGTCCAATTTGGAGTTAGGATTAAAAATTTATTGAATTTCAAAGTTTAATTTATTTTCTAGAATTTTCTGAATTAATTAAATTGCTTTTTCTATTTACTGTGTCAGCATGACGTGGGGGTGACGTCAGGGGGGGGGGGAGCTGACCTGTGGGCCACCATTGTCAGTGTCACAGGGGGTTAACCCCGTTTTAATTAAAAATTGATTTAAATTAGAGGGGGCTGGCCCCACCTATCATTGACCCATGGGGTCAATTAGGCGGGGGGTTAGCCCCCTAAGACAGGCCACGTCGGCGTCCACCGGCGTTTAAACGCCGGCAACCACCGAGACGGCGGCGCTCACGGGGACAGTGGTTCCAGCCACGGCTTGCCAAACCGAGGGCACAGAAGTGCTTCTCGTGCCCACACGCATCACGTACACCACACGGGCGTCATCGGGGTGGCCGGAGTTGACGCCGGCGTCGACTTGCGCGGCGGCCGTGGCATGGCGTCGACGGGAAAGTGGTTAGAGTGCACGATTTTGAGCGCTGGGTGGCTCGTTGGACTCCTGGGGGCTCCAGGAGCTGCATGGACACCTCGGGGTGGAAGAACGACGCACAGGGCGAGCTCTAGTCCAGCCATGGCGGCGAACGTGCTCGGCTCAAATGGAGGCTGAGGCTAGGAGAAACAATACATGGCAAAAACATAGGGCTTCCGTTCCTGTTCTCACCAGGAGTTCGACGGAGCAGCCGGAGGGGACGTAGATGACGAGGAGGCGACGAATTTCGCCTGGGACGGTTGCGGAGCCGGCGGCAGGGGCTTTCGATCTTCCTCTCGAAGACGAAGACGACGTCGCTGCGCTCACTGGACCAACTTGTCGGGGCTTTTGAGCTTGATGGCCGCGCGGATGCACGACCGTGCTTCGGCGAGCTGACGGGCGGAGCGGGGAAACGGCGAGGGAGGATGGGAAGAGGGAACCAGAGGAAGGGGAATGGAGGAGGGTTTCTAGCCGCTTCTCCTGGCGAAGAGATGAGGACGGAGGAGCAGCTCCGTGGCCAGAAGCAGGAGGTGGCGGCTATGCGAGGCGCACGGCTCGGCCGTCCCTCCTTCTGGCAAAGGGGGAAGACGACAGTGAGGCCAGCTGGGTTGGGCCGGCCTAGGTGAGTTGGGCCAGGTAGGTGGGCCTCTTTCCTTTTCTAAAAAATCTTTTCTGTTTAATTCTTCTGACTTTTTTTTTGCTGTGGTAAAATAATTACCTAGGCATTTTATAAAATCCTAAAATATTTATCTTGGACATATGTGACATAGTACTAGCCATTCCAAAGATTTGAAGATTTTTGGAATTCAAATATTTGTATCCAATTCAAATAGCATTTAAATTTAATTTCCAAGCCTCTGTTTGATTTTTTGAAAAATCCATGAGCATGGGTTTGCTCCCAAACCATTTTTAAAATGATCAGCATCATTTATAGGAATTTTCCAAATACTCAAATGATTTTTGGAAAAATATTTTTATCTGGCCATTTGATTTAATTTCTCAGGGCTTTTCTTTTCCCCATTTTTGAATTTTCTTTTGAATTTTTGCATGATGCAAAGGAGCACTTGATCCTAGCACATACCTAACTTGGGGTTGTGACAACTCCCCCCCACTCAAAAGAATCTCGTCCCGAGATTCAGAAGTCTGCGGGAGGAAGGAGGGGTACTCGGCACTGAGACGGTCTTCTCTTTCCCACATGGCTTCTTTCTCTGAGTGATGAGACCACTGAACTTTCAGAAACTTGATCTTCTTTCGGCGAGTGACACGCTCTGCGGAATCAAGAATACGAACGGGGTATTCTCGATAAGAAAGGTCATCTTGGAGATCAAGCGTTTCATGGTCGACTTCGCGGATGGGGTCCTTGAAGCAACGCCTGAGTTGGGACACATGGAATACATCATGTACTCGGGAAAGTTGCGGGGGTAGTTCAAGTTGGTAGGAAACTTCTCCACCTTTAGCAAGAATGCGGAAAGGTCCGATGTAACGTGGGGCCAACTTGCCTTTGATACCGAAACGTTGGGTTCCCTTCAGAGGAGTAACCCGAAGGTAAGCCTTCTCATCCAGATTGTAGCTCTCTTGCCTATGATGACGATCATAGTAGATTTTCTGACGAGACTGGGCTGCTTTCAATTGATCGCGAACAATGCGAACTTGCTCTTCTGCTTCCTTGATCATGTCCGGTCCAAAGAATTGTCTTTCACCGGTTTCTGACCAGTTTAGTGGTGTTCGACATCGTCGTCCATATAGGAGTTCAAAAGGAGCCATGTTCAGACTAGATTGAAAACTATTGTTATAAGCAAATTCAGCGAATGGAAGAGACTTCTCCCAATTCTTTCCGAATGATATAACACAAGCTCTGAGCATGTCTTCAAGAATTTGGTTAACCCTTTCGACTTGACCGCTAGACTAAGGATGGAAAGCCGTACTAAAGGAGAGATGAGTTCCCATAGCATGTTGGAAGCTTCCCCAAAATCTAGAGGTGAAAAGGCTACCACGATCAGAATTGATCTCCAAAGGAACACCGTAAAGGGATACAATCCTAGAGACGTACAAGTCTGCCAACTGGCTAGCAGTTATAGACTCGCGAACTGGAAGGAAGTGAGCAACTTTGGAAAGCCTATCTATGACAACGAAGATGGCATCATTTCCTTTCTGGGTTTTTGGAAAGCCGGTGATGAAGTTCATACCGACTTTGTCCCATTTCCACTCTGGAGTAGGCAAAGGTTGAAGTGTAGCAGCAGGTCTTTGATGTTCTGCCTTAATGCGACGACAAACATCACATTCGGCAACAAATTGAGCAATGTCTCTCTTCATCCTAGTCCACCAAAATCTCTGGCGTAGATCTCGGTACATTTTTGTGCTACCGGGATGAATCGAGAGGGGTGTGTCATGGGCTTCTTTGAGGATGAGTTGCCTTAGTTCCCTATTCTTAGGTACTACCGAACGATTTCCAAAGAATACCGTTCCTTTACTATCTGTGGAGAAACATTTAGCAACTCCACTAGCAATGTTCTCCTTGATCCGGCGAACACCTCGAGCACGCCTTTGGGAAACTATGATTTGATCCTCAAGGGTTTGTTTCGCCACCAAGTTGAAAAGAGATCCACGAGGAACAATCTCGAGGTTGAGCTTTCGAAATTCCTCATGAAGAAGTGGTTGATACTGTTGTAACATGAGGTTGTTACAATACGACTTATGACTTAGTGCATCAGCCATGACATTGGCTTTGCCTGGGGTGTAAGAAATTCCTAAGTCATAATCTTTTATCAACTCAATCCAGCGTCTTTGCCTGAGATTAAGATCTGGCTGGGTGAAAATATATTTGAGGCTTTGGTGGTCGGAATAGATCTCACAACGATTACCAAGGAGGTAATGTCGCCAAGTTGTTAGGGCATGAACTACGGCAGCGAGTTCAAGATCGTGGGTAGGATAGTTCTCTTCATGTGGCCGCAACTGGTGCGAAGCATAAGCTACCACATGTCTATCTTGCATAAGTATGCATCCTAACCCTTGTCGTGAGGCGTCAAAAAAGATCTCGAAATCCTTTTTGGTGTTTGGAGGTGCAAGTACGGGTGCAGAAGTCAATCTTCTTTTTAGCTCTTGAAAGCTTTCCTCGCACTTGGGAGTCCATAGGAATTTCTTATCTTTTTTGAGGAGTTCAGTAAGAGGCTTTGCAACTTTAGAAAAGTTCTCGACGAAGCGGCGACAATAGCTTGCTAAGCCAAGAAAACTCATAACTTGCTTAACTGATTCAGGTGGAGTCCAGTCAAGGACGGCCTGAACTCTCTCGGGATTCACAGCAATGCCTTTTGCAGAAATCACGTGGCCTAAGTAGGTCACTTCTGGTAGCCAAAATTCACACTTGGAGAATTTAGCATACAGGCGATGCTCTCTAAGTTTTATCAATACCATCCTTAGGTGTTCGGCATGTTCTTCTTCGCTCTTCGAGTATATAAGGATGTCATCGAGGTAATCCACGACGAACTGGTCGAAATACTCCATGAAGATCGAGTTCATCATGCGTGAAAAAGTGGCGGGGGCATTGGTTAGACCGAAGGACATGACGGTGAACTCGTAAAGACCATAACGAGTAGTGAAAGCCGTCTTGGGAATGTCCTCGCTTCGGATCTTGATTTGATGATAACCTAATCTCAAATCCATCTTGGTGAAGAAAGAGGATCCTGCAAGTTGATCATAAAGATCATTGATCCTGGGCAGTGGATACTTGTTCTTTATCGTCGCTAAATTTAGCGGGCGATAGTCTACGCACATCCTTTCTGTTCCATCTTTCTTTGTTACAAACAGAACGGGGCAACCCCATGGCGATGAGCTAGGTCGGATGAAGCCTTTTTCCAACAAAGCTTCCAGTTGGTGTTTAAGCTCAGCTAACTCACGTGGGGCCAGTTTGTACGGGCTTCTGGAAATTGGTGCGGTTCCTGGGGCAAGATCCACTATGAATTCTACACATCTGTTGGGTGGCATTCCCGACAGTTCTTCAGGAAATACATCCGGGAAGTCACGAACCACCGGAACATCTTCAAGGTCAGGAAAGGGAAGCACATTCAAAGAATGCACCTGGGTTCTTGTTCTTGGTGAGGAGTAAACTATTGTCTGGCCTGAAGGATGTGTAAGTCTAACTGACTTGGCTTTACAATCAAGAAAAGCATGTTGTCTTGATAACCAATCCATACCAAGGATGAAATCAATGTTTGAAGACTTGAGGGCTATGAGTGATGCAAGGAATACTAAACCCTCAATTGCAATTTGATTGCCATCGCTTACTCTATTAGTTTGCCACTTGGAACCAGGAGTTTGAATGATCATAGGGGTGGACATTTCTTCAAAGGATACATCATGCCGAAGTGCATAACTCTCCGACACGAATGAGTGAGATGCTCCTGGGTCGAAAAGAACGGAAGTGGGAACAAAATTGACTGGGAGCGTACCAAGATTGACGTCAGAAGTACTATCAGTTTCCTCAACAGAGATTTGGTTCACACGTCCAAGATTTGGAATTAAGGGTGTTGCAAAATCATTTGCAAATTCACTCCAAATTTGAATTTGAAAAGGATCGAGATGCATGTTTGCTACTGTTCACCCATTTTAAAATGGTCAAACATGAAAACAAATTGCATATTCATAATCCTTGTATATTTCTGATAATTTTAGACATATTATTTGTCCAATTTGGAGTTAGGATTAAAAAGTTATTGAATTTCAAAGTTTAATCTATTTTCTGGAATTTTACGAATTAATTAAATTGCTTTTCTATTTACTGTGTCAGCATGACGTGGGGGTGACGTCAGGGGGGGGCTGACCTATGGGCCACCATTGTCAGTGTCACTGGGGGTTAACCCCGTTTTAATTAAAAATTGATTTAAATTAGAGGGGGCTGGTCCCACCTGTCATTGACCCATGGGGTCAATTAGGAGGGGGGTTAGCCCCCTAAGAGAGGCCACGTCGGCGTCCACTGGCGTTTAAACGCCGGCAACCACCGAGACGGCGGCGCTCACGGGGATAGTGGTTCCGGCCACGGCTTGCCAAACCGAGGGCACAGAAGTGCTTCTCGTGCCCACCCGCATCACGTACACCACACGGGCGTCACCGGGGTGGCCGGAATTGACGCCGGCGTCGACTTGCGCGGCGGCCGTGGCATGGAGTCGACGGGAAGGTGGTTAGAGTGCACGATTTTGAGCGCTGGGTGGCTCGTTGGACTCCTGGGGGCTCCAGGAGCTGCATGGACACCACGGGGTGGAAGAACGACGCACAGGGCGAGCTCTAGTCCAGCCATGGCGGTGGACGTGCTCGGCTCAAATGGAGGCTGAGGCTAGGAGAAACAATCCATGGCAAAAACATAGGGCTTCCGTTCCTCTTCTCACCAGGAGTTCGACGGAGCAGCCGGAGGGGACGTAGATGACGAGGAGGCGACGAATTTCGCCTGGGACGGTTGCGGAGCCGGAAGCGGCTTGTTGACGATTCCGGTGTCTTGAAGTCGAGGGGGCTTGCGATCTTCCTCTCGAAGACGAAGACGACGTCACTGCGCTCACTGGGCCAACTTTTCGGGGCTTTTGAGCTTGATGGCCGCGCGGATGCACGACCGTGCTCCGGCGAGCTGACGGGCGGAGCGGGGAAACGGCGAGGGAGGATGGGAAGAGGGAACCAGAGGAAGGGGAATGGAGGAGGGCTTCCAGCCGCTTCTCCTGGCGAAGAGATGAGGACGGAGGAGCAGCTCCGTGGCCAGAAGCAGGAGGTGGCGGCCATGCGAGGCGCACGGCTCGGCCGTCCCTCTTTCTGGCAAAGGAGGAAGACGACAGTGAGGCCAGCTGGGCTGGGCCGGCCTAGGTGAGTTGGGCCAGGTAGGTGGGCCTCTTTCCTTTTCTAAAAAATCTTTTCTGTTTAATTCTTCTGACTTTTGTTTTCTTGTAGTAAAATAATTACCTAGGCATTTTATAAAATCCTCAAATATTTATTTTGGACATATGTGACATAGTACTAGCCATTCCCAAGATTTGAAGATGTTTGGAATTCAAAATATTTGAATCCAATTCAAATAGCATTTGGATTTAATTTCCAAACCTCTGTTTGATTTTTTGAAAAATCCATGAGCATGGGTTTTCTCCCAAACCATTTTTCAAATGATCAGCATCATTTATAGGAATTTTCCAAATACTCAAATGATTTTTGGAAAAATATTTTTATCTGGCCATTTGATTTAATTTCTCAGGGATTTTCTTTTCCCCATTTATGAATTTTCTTTTGAAATTTTGCATGATGCAAAGGAGCACTTGATCCTAGCACATACCAAACTTGGGGTTGTGACAACTCGCCCCCACTCAAAAGAATCTTGTCCCGAGATTCAGAAGTCTGCGGGAGGAAGGAGGGGTACTCGGCACTGAGACGGTCTTCTCTTTCCCACGTGGCTTCTTTCTCTGAGTGATGAGACCACTGAACTTTCAGAAACTTGATCTTCTTTCGGCGAGTGACACGCTCTGCGGAATCAAGAATATGAACGGGGTATTCTCAATAAGAAAGGTCATCTTGGAGATCAAGCGTTTCATGGTCGACTTCGCGGATGGGGTCCTTGAAGCAACGCCTGAGTTGGGACACATGGAATACATCATGTACTCGGGAAAGGTGCGGGGGTAGTTCAAGTTGGTAGGCAACATCTCCACGTTTAGCAAGAATGCGGAAAGGTCCGATGTAACGTGGGGCCAACTTACCTTTGATACCGAAACGTTGGGTTCCCTTCAGAGGAGTAACCCGAAGGTAAGCCTTCTCATCCAGATTGTCGCTCTCTTGCCTATGATGACGATCATAGTAGCTTTTCTGACGAGACTGGGCTGCTTTCAATTGATCACGAACAATGCGAACTTGCTCTTCTGCTTCCTTGATCATGTCCGGTCCAAAGAATTGTCTTTCACCGGTTTCTGACCAGTTTAGTGGTGTTCGACATCGTCGTCCATATAGGAGTTCAAAAGGAGCCATGTTCAGACTAGATTGAAAACTATTGTTATAAGAAAATTCGGCGAATGGAAGAGACTTCTCCCAATTCTTTCCGAATGATATAACAAAAGCTCTGAGCATGTCTTGAAGAATTTGGTTAACCCTTTCGACTTGACCTCTAGACTGAGGAAGGAAAGCCTTACTGGCTAGCAGTTATAGACTCGCGAACCGGAAGGAAGTGAGCAACTTTGGAAAGCCTATCTATGACAACGAAGATGGCATCATTTCCTTTCTGGGTTTTTGGAAAGCCGGTGTTGAAGTCCATACCGAGAGAGAGGAGAGGGGAGGCCTAGAAGGCTGGGGGCGTCGCCGTGGCGTCCATGCCGTGGCGTCCATGCCGTGGGCGCACGACATCATGAACCTGGGAGAGGTGAGGGGGTAGTTCCAATTGGTAGGCAACTTCTCCATGTCTAGCAAGAATGCGAAAGGGACCGATATAACGTGGAGCCAACTTGCCTTTGATAACGAAGCGATGGGTACCCTTCAGAGGAGTAACTCGAAGGTAAGCCTTCTCATCCAGATTATAGCTTTCTTCCCTATGATGACGATCATAATAGCTTTTCGGACGAGACTGGGTTGTCTTCAATTTCTCACGAACAATGCGAACCTGCTCTTCTGCATCCTGAATCAAATCCGGTCCAAAGAATTTTCTTTCACCGGTTTCTGACCAGTTTAGGGGTGTTCGACATTTCCGACCATAGAGAAATTCAAAAGGAGCCATGCCCAAACTAGATTGGAAGCAATTGTTATACGCAAATTCGGCAAAAGGAAGAGAATTCTCCCATTTCTTTCCGAAAGAGATAACACAACCTCTGAGCATGTCTTCGAGAATTTGATTTACCCTTTCTACTTGACCACTTGACTGCGGGTGATAAGCGGTGCTAAAGGAGAGGTGGTTTCCCATAGCATTCTGGAAACTTTCCCAAAATGAAGAAGTGGAAAGACTACCACGGTCTGAATTGATTTCCAAAGGAACACCGTGAATTGACACGATTCGGGAGACATACAAGTCCGCCAACTGACTAGCAGTTATAGACTCGCGAACAGGAAGGAAGTGGGCAACTTTGGAAAGTCTATCTATGACAATGAAGATGGCATCATTTCCTTTGTGGGTTTTTGGAAAGCCGGTGATGAAGTCCATACTGACTTTATCCCATTTCCACTCGGGGATAGGCAAAGGTCTAAGAGTACCAGGAGGTCTTTGATGTTCTACCTTAACGCGACGACAAACATCACATTCAACAATGAACTGAGAAATTTCTCTCTTCATCCTAGTCCACAAAAATCTCTGTCGTAGATCTCGGTACATTTTGGTGCTACCGGGATGAATCGAGAGGGGTGTGTCATGGGCTTCTTTGAGGATGAGTTGCCTTAGTTCCCTAGTCTTAGGTACTATCAAATGATTTTCAAAGAATACCGTTCCCTTACTATCTGTGGAGAAACATTTAGCAACTCCGCTAGCAATGTTCTCCTTGATCCGGCGAACACCTCGTGCACGCCTTTGGGCAACTATGATCTGATCCTCAAGGGTTGGTTTCGCCACCAAGTTGAAAAGAGATCCACGAGGAACAATCTCGAGGTTGAGCTTTCGAAATTCCTCATGAAGAAGTGGTTGATATTGTTGTAACATGAGGTTGTTACAATACGACTTACGACTTAGTGCATCAGTCATGACATTGGCTTTGCCTGGGGTGTAAGAAATTCCTAAGTCATAATCTTTTATCAACTCAATCTAGCGTCTTTGCCTGAGATTAAGATCTGGCTGGGTGAAAATGTATTTGAGGCTTTGGTGGTCGGAATAGATCTCACAACGATTACCAAGGAGGTAATGTCGCCAAGTTGTCAGGTCATTAACTACGGCAGCGAGTTCAAGATCATGGTTAGGATAGTTCTCTTCATGTGGACGCAACTGGCGTGAAGCATAAGCTACCACATGTCTATCTTGCATAAGTATGCATCCTAACCCTTGCCGTGAGGCATCACAATAGATCTCGAAATCCTTTTTGGTGTCTGGAGGCGCAAGTACGGGTGAAGAAGTCAATCTTATTTTTAGCTCTTGAAAGCTTTCCTCGCACTTGGGGGTCTATTCAAATTTTTTCTCTTTCTTGAGGAGTTCAGTTAGAGGCTTTGCAACTTTAGAAAAGTTCTCGACGAAGCGGCGACAATAGCTTGCTTGGCCAAGAAAACTCCTAACTTGCTTAACCGATTCAGGTGAAGTCCACTCAAGGACGGCCTGAACTCTCTCGGGATTGATAGCAATGCCTTTTGCAGAAATCACGTGGCCTAAATAGGTCACTTCTGGCAGCCAGAATTCACACTTTGAGAATTTGGCATAAAGGCGATGCTCTCGAAGTTTCATCAATACCAGCCTAAGATGTTCTGCGTGATCTTCTTTGTTCTTCGAGTAGATGAGGATGTCATCTAGATAAACTACAACAAATTTATCTAAATACTCCATGAAGATCGAATTCATCAAACGCGAGAATGTGGCGGGGGCATTGGATATACCGAAGGACATGATGGTGTACTCATAAAGACCATAACGAGTAGTAAAAGCCGTCTTGGGAATGTCCTCGTTTCTGATTTTGTTTGATGATAACCTAATCTCAAATCCATCTTGGAGAAGACAGAGGATCCTGCAAGTTGATCATAAAGATCATTGATCCTGGGCAGTTGGTACTTGTTCTTTATCGTCGCTAGATTTAGCGAGTGATAGTCTACGCACATCCTTTCTGTTCCATCTTTCTTCGTTACGAACAGAACGGGGCAACCCCATGGCAATGAGCTAGGGCGGATGAAGCCTTTTTCCATCGAAGCTTCAAGTTGGATTTTTAGCTCAGCTAACTCACGTGGGGCCATTCTTTATGGGCGTCTGGATATTGGGGCGGTTCCTGGGATAAGATCTACCACAAACTCTACAGATCTGTCAGGTGGTATGCCTGGCAGCTCTTCTGGAAAGACAGCCGGGAAGTCACGAACCACCGGAATATCTTCAAGGTCTGGAAGAGGAAGCACATTCAAAGAATGCAACTGGGTTTTAGAGCTTGGTCAGGTGTATTTGATTGTCTGGCCTGATGGATGGGTTAGTTTAACTGATTTGGCTTTACAATCAAGGACATCATTCTGTCTTGATAACCAATCCATACCTAAGATCACATCAATGTCTGAAAACTTGAGGGCTATAAGTGAGGCAAGGAATACTAAACCCTCAATTGAAATTTCATTCTCATGACTCACCATGGTGGCGTGCCATCTGGATCCAGGGGCTTGCACAACTAAGGGTGTGGATAACATCGAAAAGGAGATGTCATGTGACAGTGCAAATTCCTGGGATATGAATGAATGAGATGCTCCTGGGTCGAAAAGAACCGAAGCTGGGGTGGAATTGACCGGAAGGGTTCCGAGTACAACATCGGTTGACTTGTGGGAATCTAGAATGGATACATGATTTACATAACCATGTTCATAAACAGGAGGCTTGACATTGGATGTCTTGGATGGTGGCTTACCACGACGAAAAACTTTCTTTAGATTAGGTGTGGTGGCTACATGATTTTGAGGACACCCTCGAACATTGTGGCCTAATTGTCCACATTGAAAACAAACACCACGTGGAATGAAAGGAACTTGAGCACTTGATTATCCAACAAAATTCCAAGGAGGTAGTTTAGGTTGAGGTGGACGATATATGGTGGTTGGTGGTCTAGAAGCACTTACATCATGACTGACGTCACCGAAGGGAATCTAAACACAGCGTTTTCGAGAAACTGGGCTAGAAGATTGTGCAAACTCACGATCACGCTTACGAGATTCTTCATACAACTCATTTCCATACTCGGCCTTGAAGGATTTGTCGACCAAGTCCCTGAAGTTGAAGAACTCGTGAAGGTTCAGGTCATGACGAAGAACGGGGCTAAGTCCCTTGCGGAACCTTGCTTGTTTCTTGGCATCGGTGGATACTTCTTCATAGGCATAACGTGTTAGACGAGTGAACTCAGTCCTATAATCATGAACAATCATCTTTCCTTGGGTCAGATTGCAAAATTCTTCTCTCTTGCGCTCCATCAGCTGATCCGGAATATGATATCCTCGGAAGTCATCACATAACTCTTTCCAAGTCACCACGTGACCTACTGGTTGCATTGCTACGAAGTTCTCCCACCATTGAAGAGCAGCACCTTCTAGAAAGTATACCGCGAATAGCACACGATCACTTGGAGCAACATGGGCTGTCTCAAGCTTACGCTCGAGGGAATGAAGCCAATCATCGGCATCAAGGGGCTCAGAAGAACATCGGAATACTGGCGGGTTGAGGAGAATGAAGTCCTGGATGGTAACAACACTATGATGCTGACGAGAAGTGTTCTTCTCAATACGCTCGAGAAGACGTGTCTGATCACGACGATTCTTCTCAGCCTCCAACATGATTTCTGCCGTTGAGGTTGGTGGTGGAGGTTCTTCACCGTCTATGTTACCGGAACTGGGATCAACACCTTGATTTTCACCTGACATTCTGTGTGATAAGAATCAACAATCATAATAGGATTTAGGACACAATTCTATGCTAAGATAGAAGACTATAATGCAACAGCATCGAAGTCACAAACGGACATCATAACGGCTGTACCGGGATGGAAATTGAGACAACCTACAGAATAACGGACATCACTTCCACAGAAACATTATGGAATGATGGCTCAGAAAGACCACAACACTCCTACAGCTACAAAGAAGCAATCAACGAGATGTCCTAGTAAAGACATAGGTGAGCCTAGTCCTATCTTCCCGTAGAATAAGATGAGGATGACTCAGAACTCAGATCGATGAGGGTAAGGAGAAAAAAGAAGCCTTACGTTGTTCCCTTATACCCAAAGTAACTATATAACTATAGAATGCTAGACTCGACATCGGCCAAGGTTTTGATAATCCTACAGGCAGTCCTGCTCTGATACCAAGTCTATCGGGACCCGGGGTTAGCGTATGTAATTCCGGTCACAATGCAATCACATGGAGAGCCGAGAGCCGTACCCACTTGTCTAAGCAGACAAGGCCAAACACAGATCACTCTCGGTAAGCATCGAACGTGAGGGGCATCCCATCCAGGCCGGATGATCAACTGAGAAGGGTCCTCATCATCCGCTCACAAGTCTACATGCTTATGGGTGGTGAATCCCATACTCATAGACAAGTCGCCTCAACCATGTTATCGATTGAATCATAACCCTTACATAGACTTACTCCAGCCCGATCACTTAGTCGGGGTCTAGGGAGGGCTCGATCATACAACAAAGTGTGCACGTGACAGAGTCACGAGAAATCGCATCGCGATGCCCCAAGCTGCACACATCTAAGGGCCACTTGGTGTATAAAAGACCATACTAAGACATGCATGTTATAATCATACACGCAACACACATGTCTAGTATAAACAGATGGTAATCACAACATGAACTCTACAAACTCATAGTCTTTATAACTTCTGCTAAACAGAGCAGACATAGTAGTTGTATTGCAAGAAGAGATCACATGGATGTTGTCGGGACCCGGGGTTAGCGTATGCAAGTCCAGCTAAGACATAGTCATATGGAGAGCCGAGAACCGTACCCACTTGTCTAAGCAGACAAGGCCAAGCACAGAACGTTCTCGGAAAGCATCGTACGTGAGGGGTATCCCATCCAGGCCGAATGATCAACTGAGATGGGTCCTCATCGTCCGCACACAAGTCTAATGATATGGTTGATGAACTCCCATATTCAAAGACAAGTCGCCTCAACCATACTATCGACTATCTCATAACTCTTACATAGACTTACTCCAGCCCGATTACTTAGTCGGGGTCTAGGGCGGGCTCGATCATACCACAAAGTGTGCACGAGACAGAGTCTCGAACAATCGCATCGCGATGCCCCAAGCTGCGCACATCTAAGGGCCACTTTGTGTATGAAATACTGCCAGCCAGATCACAACTAAGGTCTCGAAAACCCATACAAAGACATGCATGTTATAACATACACGCAACACACATGCCTTGTATGAACAGCAGGTATCATTGCAATTCTCTACAAAGTATACATTTTATTGATAACTCTTATAGAGTGCACACAGAGATCACAAACATGCGATCCAACATTACAACACAAGTGGAAGCAAAGTATGTCTGAGTACAGACAAGTTTAACAAATGGCTTAAGAAGCCTTATTTAAACACAAGCCCTCCACGAGGGAACCAGTCGTCTGACTGGGACTAGAATTGCTTGATCTTCAGTCGTCGAGCTCGATGAAGAAGCCACCTTCGGGGTCAGTGGTTTCATCTAAAACATAGATTAAGCAAACGTGAGTACAAAGTCGTACTCAGCAAGACTTACATAGGAGCTATACTACTCATGCACATGTATCGAGGTAAAGGGAGGTGGGGTTTCACTTGCAGAAGTGCCAGCTTTGACTTTGCTAGTCCTGAACTACGAGTACCAGACTTGAGGTAAGAAGCGTACACGAGTCCACTACTTTCTCCAACCAATTACACCACTATGGTGCCTTCCTCGACTTCCCCACGAGAAAGCACGCAATAGCACTCACACTTATCTTGGTGTGTTTTAGAAGTATCCAGTTCAAGTTGTCTAATAATCAAGTTAAGCTTTCGAAGCAGTCCATAACCGCGGACGCGGCTATTCGAATAGTTTTGTTAACCCTGCAGGGGTGTACCGCTACACACACATGATCTTCATTTACCGCCTTTGATCTCGACATCATTCAAGGGGTGTCAGCGAGGATGCTCACCACAACTGTTACCTCATAGCCTATCTAGTCCAAGAAAGCCGCCTACCTGGGTTGGCTACCACTATCGTGAACCCGGCCGGTTTACCGAAGTGGACCCAGGTGATGTGTGCGTGGTGCATAAGCCGGTCTCGGTTGAGCCGTTCTCTCACTTAGCATGCAGGCCACAAGCCTACAAGAACTCCGAACTATTGCGACATCTGGACATCGAAAGGGATGAGTTAATAAGTTGAGAGGGGTCAGTGAGCCCAATGTGTGGTTGTACTCTTCGTCTTGGATCACCACACAAGAACTCGGACTTATGGCGGTGTTCAATGAGACAACCCACCGTGTACTCCTACACAGCATGTCATCGTTCACCTTGTATGAGGGTAGATTCACCAACACCGTTCCACCAACATCATCATGATCACTACCATCCCGACTCACATAACAGTATCAACATGGTATCACTCTAAGCATGCAATAAGCAGTAACAATTGCAGGGGCCACATGATATTAATCAACTTCTACAATTGCTAGGATTGTGGTTTGCTTACTACTATGACAAAATGATAGGTCATGCAAAGTAATGGGTTCATCTATGCGGTAGAAACGCAGCATGGTAATCATCCTATACAATGCATAAGCGAGACATGAGAGGCAAGTGGGATTTTATCGACATGATCAATGGGGGTTTCCTTGCCTTGCTGACGAGGTTCGGTTTCTGGGTCTTCAACGAAGGGGGCAGCCTCCTGCTCCGGTTCCACCTCTACTCGACAAACAACAAACAAGGTAGCAAAGTAAATACAATGCACAATCACATGATGGAAGGTTGAAACTTGATGTATATGCTTTGATGTGTGAAGCAATTCCATTTAAATGGAGTATATTGCAAATTGAATTGCAAATTCAAACTCCAATTTGAATTCAAACTTAGCAAAGTTACATGTGACATTGTTTGATCAATTTGAATAATTTTGAAATGTGTATGATATGCCTCTGATGTGTAAATGAAATGTAGCATGTTGCCATGGTTCAAGTTGCAAAAGTATTTGAATTGAAATTGATTTAATTCCATTTAAATCAAATAGCAAATGCTACTGATCACATTTTAAATTCAACTCAAACATAGTTGAAAGTTGGAAATTTTGATAGCTTAGTTTCTCCTGATCATTTTTCATATATTATTTGTCCAATTTGGAGTTGATATGAATTAGTTATTGAATTTCAAAGTTTAAATCATTTTCTGGAATTTCTGGAGTATTTTTAATCGAATTAACTGGTTTACTGCGTCAAGCTTATGCAAGGATGACGTCAGGGGGGGGGCTGACGAGTGGGCCATCCCTGTCAGTGGGTCTGGGGTTAATCCCCGATTAATTAAACTGACAGGGGGGTTTAAGGGGGCCAGGGCCCCACCTGTCAGTGGCTTAGGGCCAGATAACCAGGGGTTTAGTGTCAGAACCTCAACTAGGGTAAGTGCTAGGTTTGTTTGTGCCCTTTGCATCATGCAAAAATTCAAATGAAATTCAAAAATGGGGAACAGAAAGCCCTGAGGAATTATTTGAAATGGCCAGATAAAAATATTTTTCCAAAAATCATTCGAATGCTTGGAAAATTCCTAGAAATGTTGCTGATCATTTTAAAAGTGGTTTGGGATCAATCCCATGCACATGGAATTTTCTAATATTCAAACAGTGGCTTTGGAAATTAAAAGAAACCCTATTTGGCTTGAAATTCAAATTATTTGAATTTCAAAAATGCCCTTAAGTTATGAGTGGCTAACTTATTATAATTTAAGCCCACATAAAAGTTTTGGGTATTTTATAAAATGCTCTGCTATTTTTTTTCTAGAGCAAAACAGAATAACAGAAACAGGAAAGAAGAAGAAAAAGAAAAGGAGGAACACCCCTAGCTTTCAGCCCAACTAGTTCCCCCCGGCCCACCTAGTCAAGCCCAGCCCACCCCATCCTGTCGTCTTCCTCCCCTCGCCCCTAAGCTGCTCGGTGTCGAGCAGGGGACGCGCCGACGCCACCGCGACGCATCCAGGCCACCTCGGGCCTTCTAGCAGCGCCACGGAGACGCCCTAGCAGCCGTGCGTCCTTTCCCCCTCCTCTAGCCCGTTCTCCTCCTCTCCCATCGTCGTTTTCGCGCCAGCCCGAGGTCCACCGCAGAGCGCCGCCGTGAGCTCGCGCGGCCAGAGACGCCAACCGGCCGGGAAAAGCTGTCCAGGAGAAGCGTCGGTGTCGCCTTCGTCTCCCAGCACTTCGAGTCGAGCCTGGGAGCCCCGGAGCCAACGCCTTCGTCACCGTTCCTCTCCGGCCGCCGTGAAGTTCCGGCGTGAAATACGTTGCCGTCTCGCCTCCTCCGGCTTCCCCGAGTTCCTCTTCACGCTCAGGGTGAGCAGCTCGTCGTTTTGCCCTACTCCCTTCTTCTCCCCGTGCCCTAGCCACTGATCTCACCGGAGCAGAGCCACGGCCGCCGCCTTTGTTGAAGCCGTCGTCGCTCCAGAGCACCCCGGCGACCCATGCTCAGCTCACAAGACGCGGGAGATCGTGGGCTGTCGTTTGGTAGTCGAGGCGCCCGATTTGGTGCACTGCGCCGCCGTCCAGGAGAGCACCGCCGTGCCCGTGCTACCGGCGGCAAGCCGCCGGCCGGGTTAGGCCTAAACCCCCTCCTTAATGACCCCCTAATCTAACCCCACACCCACTCACAGTGGGACCCACAGCCCCTTAATCCCCTCTGTTAGTTAAACTAACAGGGGTTAACTCCCACTGTGGCTGACAAGCCGACCCCAACAGTCAGCCTCCCTGTGACGTCACAGTGAGCTCAGCACGACGCAATAAAAAGAAAAGGAAATAGAAATGATTTAAAATAATCCAGAAAATTCCAGAAAATTATTTAAAATTGGGAAATTCATAACTAATTCATTTTAACTCCAAATATAACAAATAATATGTCTAAAAATATCAGAAAAATCCAAGGATTATGAATATGGGCTCTGTTTTCATGTTTGACCAATTAAAATTGTGTGAACAGTACAAAACATCCATATGACTTTATTTCAAATTCAAATTTGAAGCACATTTGCAAATGACTTTGCATTTGACTTCTTTTAAATGGAATTGTACCCACATTGTGATCAAGAACATCACCAGTTCAATATTGATCATGTGTTTGAGCATTGCAAATAAATTTATACCTTGTTTGATTGTTTGCTCGATAGACGTGCAACCGGAACCGGAGGCCACCCCCTTCGTTGAAGACCCCGATATCGAACCTCGTCAGCAAGGCAAGCAAACCCCTTTGATCATGTCTATAAAATCCCAATTCGCTCTCAGTCTCGCTTATGCATGTTTAGGAGATCATCGAGACACGTTCTTTCGCATAGTTGAACCCATTCCGATGCATGACCTATCATTTTGCCACCGTATTAAGCAAACCACAATCCTAGCAGATTTAGGAGTTGATTGATGAGCATGTGACCCCTACAACTGTTACTTCTTATTGCTGCTTAGTGATACATGAGGATGTTTTGATTGTGAGTCGGGATGGAATGAACACAGTGGTGCTGATGTTAACGTGTTGGTGAATCCACCCTAAACAAAGGTGAACGATGAGAGGCTGTGTAGGAGTACACAGTGGGTTGTCTCGTTGAACACTGCCCTAGGCCCCGAGTTCCTGTTTTTTGATCCAAGACAAAGAGTATGACCACATGTAGGGTTTTATGGGAGCCCCGTTTGGCCTCTTTACGTACCCGATTCAGTCCAGGAGTCACACTAGATTCGGGCTTTCCATTTGATTTATGTATAGATATGTGGGTGGACCTGTGAGGCAGTGAAACCATCTGTCAAAGGTGGCGTCTCGGTCCCTTACATTATCTGAATCCGTTTCGTGGAACTGGCCGGACTCTCGAGTTGTGACAAACTCAGGTAGTCGACTCCTGGATTTGAGAAGGTGATGTGAGGGTAGTGCCTTGGTTTCATCCACGTCCGACATCCGCTTGAAGGATGACAAGAACGAGGCGATAAGTGATGACACGCGTGTGAAGATGTACACCCCTGCAGGGTTAATGAACTATTCGAATAGCCGTGTCCGCGCTTATGGACTACTTGGAAACCTCTACTTGATCATAGACAACTTGAACTGGATACTTCTAAAACACACCAAGATAAGTGTGAGTGCTATGGCGTGCCTCCTCGTGGGGAAGTCGAGGAAGTATCCATAGTGGTGTATTGATTGGAGACTTGGTAGTGGACTCGTGTACGCTTCTTACCTCAATTCTGGTACTCGCAGTTCAGGATTAGCCAAGTCAAAGCTGGCACTTCTGCATGATGAAACCCCACCTCCCTTTACCTTGATACTTGAGCATGAGTAGTATAGATCTGATGTAAGTCTTGCTGAGTACGACTTTGTACTCACGTTTGCTTATTCTATGTTTTAGATGAGAACCCGGACCCCAATGGATTCACCTTCGTGAAGCTCGACGTTGACTAAGTTAGTATAGTCCCAGACAGCAGTCTGGTCCCTCGTGGAAGGGTATGTTAGTTTACAAGGCTTCTCTAAGCTATTTGTTAAACTTGTCTGTACTCAGACCTAATTAGCTTCCGTTGTATGATGTAATGTGATCACAGACATGTGATCTTTGTATGCTCTATGTATATATCAATAAAGAGTACTTTGTAGAGTTATGTGATGATACCTGCTGTTCATACTAGGCATGCGTGCTGCGTGTATGATTATAACATGAAGGTCTTAGTATGGGTTTTCGAGACCTTAGTTGTGATCTGGCTGGCGGTCTTTTATACACCAAGTGGCCCTTAGATGTGCGCAGCTTGGGGCATCGCGATGCGATTGCTCGTGACTCTGTCACGTGCACACTTTGTTGTATGATCGAGCCCGCCCTAGACCCCGACTAAGTGATCGGGCTGGAGTAAGTCTATGTAAGAGTTAAGGTTCAATCGATAACATGGTTGAGGCAACTTGTCTATGAGTATGGGATTCACCACCCATAAGCATTTAGACTTGTGAGCGGACGATGAGGACCCATCTCAGTTGATCATCCGGCCTGAATGGGATGCCCCTCACATTCGATGCTTACCGAGAACGTTCTGTGCTTGGCCTTGTCTGCTTAGACAAGTGGGTACGGTTCTCGGCTCTCCATGTGATTGCATCGTGACTGGCATTACATACGCTAACCCCGGGTCCCGACAGACTTGGTATCAGAGCAGGACTGTCTGTAGGCTTATTAAACCCTTGGTCGAAGTCGTGTCTAGCATTCTATAGTTATATAGTTACTCTGGGAAAAAGGGAACAACGTAAGGCTTCTTTTTCTCCTTATCCTCATCGATCTGAGTTCTGAGTCACCCTTATCTTTTCTACGGGATGATAGGACTAGTCTCATCTATGTCTTACTAGAACATCTCGCTGAGTGCTTCCTTTTAGCCGTAGGATTATTGTGGTTGTCCAGAGTCTCCGTTTTGAGTTCCTTGAGGAAGTTCTGTCCAATCTCCTCGAGGTTGTATTGTTTTCCATCCCGGTGTAGCCGTTATGCTGCCGGATTTGTTCCGAGTTTCTGTGAATCTTTGCCTTCGCATTTTAATCCTTTCCGCCTTCATCATGTCTTGTTATCCTTGAATCCATCATTCAACCTGTTCTGAATGTTGATTTTTATCACACAGGATGTCAGGTTAAACTCGTAGTGCCGTTCGTCGGAATCGAGACCGTGTTCGGAATCGAAGTGATGATAAGCCTCTACCACCGCCTTCTGCGGCGGAAATCATGATGGAAGCTGAGAAGAATCAACGCGATCAAACATGTCTTCTGGAGCTCATCGAGCAGAATACCTCACGTCATCGTAATGTGGTTGTGAGCATTCAGGACTTCATCCTCCTCAAGCCACCGGTATTCCGATGTTCTTTTGAGCCCCTTGAAGCTGATGATTGGCTCCGTTCCATCGAGCATAAGCTTGATACTACACATGTTGCTCCCGATGATCGAGTTATATTCGCGGCATACTTCCTGGAAGGTGCTGCCGCTGAATGGTGGGAGAACTATGTTGCGATGCAGCCAGATGGTCACCTAGTGACTTGGCAGGAGTTCTATGTTGCCTTTCGAGGGTATCACCTTCTGGATGAGTTGATGGAGCGCAAGAAGGAAGATTTTTGCAATCTGACTCAAGGAGAGATGTCCATTCATGAGTATGTGAGAGAGTTCAACCGTCTTGCTCGATATTCCCAAGATGAGATCACCACCGATGCCAGAAAGCAGGCAAGGTTCCGTAAGGGACTTAGCCCCATCCTTCGTCATGATCTCAACCTCATCGAATTTGCCACCTTTGAGGATTTAGTCAACAGATCCTTCAGAGCTGAGCATGGCAATGAAGTGTTCGAAGAGTCCCGCAAGCATGCTCTTGAGCTTGCTCCTTCTTCAAGTTCAACCCCTCAGAAACGTAGAATTTGGATTCCAAACCGTGCCATACCTCAAAACCTTCTTCAGAGACCACCATCGGATATATGCCATCCACCTCAACACATTGTCCCTCCCAGGAATGATGTTGTGCAATCAAGTAATCCTGCTTCCAGCAATTCAGGCAGGGTATGTTTCACGTGTGGTCTGACAGGCCATTACTTCCGACAATGCCCTACAGTGTTGGTGGCACCATGTTGACCTAGTCACAAGCCTCCAAAGAAATCAACCACCAAAGCCATCCCAGCAAAGCTTTCAACCACAAGTAGTGGTTGTGTGAACCAAATCTCAGTTGCGAAAACCACTGCTGCTTCTGACGTCATCCTTGGCACACTCCCAGTCAATCATGTCCCCGCCTCCGTTCTTTTCGATCCAGGAGCTTCTCATTCATTCATGTTGGAGAGTTATGCACTTCGTCATGAATTTTCCTTTGAAGAAATGTTTTCTCCAATGATTATTCAAACACCTGGTTCAAAGTGGCAAACTAATAGAGTAAGCCATGGTAATCAAATTGCAATTGAGGGTTTAGTATTCCTTGCTTCACTTATAGCCCTCAAGTCTTCGGACATTGATGTCATCCTAGGAATGGATTGGTTATCAAGGCAGAATGCTTTCCTTGATTGTAAAGCCAAATCAGTTAAACTCACCCATCCTTCAGGACAGATCATTGACTACACATCACCCAACTCTAAAATCCAGATGCATACTTTGAATGTGCTTCCACTTCCAGACCTTGAAGATGTTCCGGTGGTTCGTGACTGTAACAGCCCAGATTTCACAAAAATTAAAAATTTTGTTTTCGGTGTGAATTGATTGATTGTCTGATTTGTTTGCAGTATTTGCTTCGCCGAAATAATAATCGGTGAATATTTCTCCCCCTTATTCTCGTACCGGACGGAGACCGACCCTTGCCACCCTGACACTCGACCTTTGCGACACCGGGTTTCACCCGATCACCGTCGCGAAAACCGCACGAGACCAGCCGCAGCCAACGGAACGAAAAACCCCTTTTAATAATTAAACGGGATATTTTTATAGCGCGCCGGAAAATGTTGTCAGAATGTCACCGCAGTGAGGTACGATCGAAGAGCTCGACGCGCTGAGCGCGTGGTTCGAGATTTCTTCGGAATCGGAGTCTGTACGGAGTCTCGGCGGTCACGAACGCGATCACCGGACACGCGAGAGGGGTAACGAGGGCGTTTGCGTCAACTGGCAAGCCAACCTGCCTATATAAAGACCAACCCACTCCCCTAGGCCAATTAGGGTTTACCCCATGGAAAAATTGCAGCCACCCCCCTAGAGCTGCTCCAAATTCTGCCCACAGCTCCACCTACCCCGAAACCCTAGATTCAGGGCAATTCCAGCCCTTGGATGTGCAGATCAGTGGCTCTCGGGCTGCCACGTCACCCCCTGAGCCCTCCTCCCACCTCCAGCCATCTGGGCCCGCCGCCAGCCGCCAGGGCCCCGATCTGGGCTTGGAAGCCCGCCGCGCCTCCCGAGCTACCCCGTCGTCGTCGCCGCCTCCGGCGAGCCGGAGCCGCCGCGCCCTGCCTCCGGTGAGGAGCCCCTGCACCGCGCCCCCTTCCCTCTCCCCTGCATCCTCTCACCCGCCGCCGTCCTCTGTCCGCAGGCCGTGCGCCGCCGCGCCGTTGCTGCCATGGATGGCCGGCCGAGGCCGAGCTCGGAGCTCGCCGCGCCGCCGAGGAACCACGCCGCCCCGCCTCCTCCTAACCACTGGATCCGGCCCGCCGCGCCCGGTCTGCCCCTCCTCCGGCCTCCTCGCCCCGCGCCCCTCGCCGCCGGTGGCCGGCGCGCCACCGGACGCCGCCGTCGTCGTCCTGTACGTCGGGAGGGACGAGCCCGAGCGGCTCCTCCAAGCCAGCCGGCTGCCTCCCCGATCCGGCCCAGCAGCGCGGCCCAGCTCCCGCGCCCCCATGGCCCAGGCCAGGCCAGGCCAGATGGGCCAGTTTCGGCCCATGGGGTGAGGCCGGCTCCTTTTTTTTTTCTGATGTATTTTCCATTTTTCAGATCTAAGTCTGGAAAATATTGCTTGCTGATTCAATTTTGCACTGCTTATTCCCGTTAAACCGTAGCTCGGATCGCGTTGCGCCCAAAAGACGAATTGCTTAGAATTGCGTGTACTTTAATCCGTCTTTTGTGAGTTAATTGTTTTGAGGTTGTTTAGATATAGTTTTTGCTGTTCAAAGTGGGCATCAGGCCATTAAACTGCTACAATTCCTGTTATTGTGCTGCTGTTGTTATTTTGTTGCAACTTTGCATGATGATTGCAAGAAATCCATGAGGCCTATTGCATTGATTCCTTTTGCGTTGCGTTAGGCAATGTTTCTACTTCAGTTTCATGCATTCACATGCCATATTTGCTTGCTGAATTATGTTTATATTTTGCTCCAAAGTAGCTATCATGATGTTGTTGTGCTGCTATTGCCTGAAACTGTTATTTTGTTGCAACTTCGGATGACGATTGCTTCGCAACCGTTCATCGGAATTGAGTGATTCCAATTGCATTTTGTTAAGCATGATGTCTACTTTCATTCCATGTATTGCTATGTCATTTTGCTGCACTTTTGCATATATATTTACCCCTGTTTATATAGCATGTGTGCATAAATTGTTTTGCTTGTATCTTTTTAACCGTAACTCCGTTTGGAGTGTGCCTTATATGTAACTTGGTTAGTTTTTCGTGTTCCTTGTGTTTATGCTATTTTTTGCTGTTGTTAACCAAGATAAAATATGGTTTAGGACAGAACAGTACCAAATCCTTTAATCGTCGTGCAGCACTTAGTGGATGCCATGTTTAGGATTGTGCCCCACTTAAATTGTCTAGCATAGATAGTTTACTTTGTGCTTCACCTCTTGACCTGTTGGTGTGCTATGCCATGCTTGCTTGAGTTGCCATGTTAATAACCGTTGTTTGGTCACCTGTAGCTAAATAACTTGAACCACCGTAAATGTGCGGTATCGTCGTGTGTGACGAGTACTCCACTTAAATCGTTAGTAACCGCTCTCGACGGTAGGTGCGATGTCTCGTGTTACTTCTTGTTGCTGCTTGCTCTTGTATTGCTCCGTAGTAATAGTGGTGCACCGTTGATTGCTTTCCAGTGTTTACTTTTTGTGTGCTCCCGCGGGTACCTCTCGGAGACGATGCGAGCGTGCGATCGACTACACCTTCGGAACCCGACTTATCAACAGGCAAGGACTTGCATTACTTATGATCCATTCTATTTCAACCAGCGGTTTGCATGCTAGTATAGGTTAGGTTCGATGTTTGATCCTACCACATGTTTACAGCCTCTTTCAAACCGATACAGCCATGTCCCTTCCCAGCAAACCTTGTACTGCTATGTTACTTTTGCTCGTTGCTCAGCCCCTGCTTAGTATGCATGCTTAGGATGCTACGATGTTACTCTGTTACTCTTTGGGTTGGGATATCACATGATCATTATTATTATTATTGTTGATGATATGATTATTATTATTATAATGTTGACTATATCCGACGAAGGATGGAAGGTCTAGGCTATCCCGCCCCGACGCTTTGTTCCATTCGAGTCACCTAGGCCCCGAGTTCCGGGTATTGGTTTTAAGACTGAGCGTGCCTAACCGCGTGTGGGATTTTATGGGGTCCCCTTCTCTTACCTACCTAGCTTCAAACATTCCCAGTGGTGGCCCAAGCTGATTTACCATTTGAAACCGTGTGTGTGCTGGTCAGCTGCCAGTTGTTTTCAAACCAAACCAGGGCCAGGAGGACATAGTTTCTTGGCTGGCCCAACTAGACCGGCTGAGGACCCGGTTATCCCAATGTGCGATGAACCGGCAATCCAAACCTGGAGTCATACGGTAGAGACCAGATCGAGAGAGCGGCCGGCTCCTGAGCTGGATGTCGACTCACCGGGGGCCACCCGGATTTGTTCGTTGTTAGCTAGAGGGACCTGTCGTTCCGGATCTCTTGGAACTAAATCATAAAATGGTTGCCTATAATGGGTAGAAACTGAGAGTGATGGACGTGCGTGCGGAGCCTCGTAATGGGCAGTTGGTACACCCCTGCAGGGTTAAATCTTTTCGAGAAGCCGTGTCCACGGTTATGGACGACTTGAGACCTACTCCTTGTTCATAGACAACAACAACTGAGATAATCTTATTATAAGTTGATCAACGTGTGTGTGTGCCTTGACTGCTTCTTCTTCGTCGGGATGCGAAGAGGAGGACAAGGATAGGATAGGTGTTATGTTTGCGTAGTAGTTGATAGCAAGACTTGTTGGAGGCGATTCCTCATCGAATGCTTGGCTTCTTATCTTACTCTCTAGATCGTTTGCCACTTCATAAATGCTAGTGCGGCAGCAGCCTCACCACTTACCCCTTCCTTACCGTAAACTACTAGTTGTCCTAGAATGACGAGTGATGAAGTCCTTGCTGGGTCAGATGACCACTACAGTTGGATGCTGAGTACCTCTGTACTCATGATACTACCCCCAAACTCTTTTTCAGGGTTCTGACCGACAACAGGTGTGGTGATCGACGTTTCACGTGGGGACTCGACGACGACTAGTTAGGCGGATCCCGGCGGACGGCCTGGACCCGTGTGGTTATGGGATCGTTGTTTTTCTCTTTGCCACTAGGCCTTTGTTGTAGTCTGTACTCAGACATGTATCTTCCGCTGTTGTATTATATTTGAGACAGTTGTATGCCAATTGTATGAGATGTTGTATCCTTGTATCTGTAATGTTGTGATATCATGTTGGAAATCCGGGGCATATGGCTTTGTCATATGTCGCGGTGGGTCCGGTATGTGCTTCGTCCTCGGGTTCGGGCGGAAACGTCCGAATCTGAAACAGTACCGCATATCGGGCCTTACAGTGACATCCCGGATGTCTTTCCTGAAGAGCTGCCGGGAATGCCACCCGACAGGTGTGTAGAATTCATAGTGGATCTTATACCAGGCACAACCCCAATTTCCAGACGTCCATATAGAATGGCCCCACATGAGATAGCTGAGCTAAAAACCCAACTTGATGCTTCGTTGGCAAAAGGCTTCATCCGCCCTAGCTCATCGCCATGGGGTTGCCCCGTTCTGTTCGTAACGAAGAAAGATGGAACAGAAAGGATGTGCGTAGACTATCGCCCGCTAAATCTAGTGACGATAAAGAACAAGTACCCACTGCCCAGGATCAATGATCTTTATGATCAACTTGCAGGATCCTCTGTCTTCTCTAAGATGGATTTGAGATTAGGCTATCATCAAATCAAAATCCGAAACGAGGACATTCCAAAAACGGCTTTCACTACTCGATTTGGTCTTTACGAGTACACCGTCATGTCCTTTGGTTTAACCAATGCCCCCGCCACTTTCTCGCGCTTAATGAATTCGATCTTCATGGAGTACTTAGATAAATTTGTTGTGGTTTATCTTGATGACATTCTCATCTACTCGAAGAACGAAGAAGAGCACGCAGAACATATTAGGTTGGTATTGATGAAACTTAGAGAGCACCGCCTTTATGCCAAGTTCTCCAAGTGTGAATTTTGGCTACCAGAAGTGACCTACTTAGGCCACGTGATTTCTGCGAAAGGTGTTGCAGTCAATCCCGAGAGAGTTCAGGCCGTCCTTGACTGGACTCCACCTGAATCGGTTAAGCAAGTTAGGAGTTTTCTCGGCCTAGCAAGCTATTGCCGCCGCTTCGTTGGGAACTTTTCCAAAGTTGCAAAGCCTCTTACTGAACTCCTCAAGAAAGATAAGAAATTGCAATGGACCGCCAAGTGCGAGGAAAGCTTTCAAGAGCTGAAAAGAAGATTGACTTCTGCACCCGTACTTGCGGCTCCAGACACCAAAAGGGATTTCGAGATCTAATGTGATGCTTCACGGCAAGGGTTAGGATGCATACTTATGCAAGATAGACATGTGGTAGCTTATGCTTCACGCCAGTTGCGGCCACATGAAGAGAATTATCCAACCCATGATCTTGAACTCGCTGCCGTAGTTCATGCCCTGAAGACTTGGCGACATTACCTCCTTGGTAATCGTTGTGAGATCTATTCTGATCACCAAAGCCTCAAATACATATTCACCCAGCCAGATCTTAATCTCAGGCAAAGACGCTGGATAGAGTTGATAAAAGATTATGACTTAGGAATTTCTTACACTCCAGGCAAAGCCAATGTCATGGCTGATTCACTAAGTCGTAAGTCGTATTGTAACAACCTCATGTTACAACAGTATCACCCACTTCTTCATGAGGAGTTTTGCAAACTCAATCTTGAGATAGTTCCTCATGGATTTCTTTCTACCTTGGTGGCCAAACCAAACCTTGAGGATCAAATCATAGCCGCCCAGAAACAAGATAGTAGTATTCAAGAGATCAAGCAGAACATTGTTAGCGGAGTTGCTAAATGTTTCTCTACAAATGATCAAGGAACGATATTCTTTGAAAATCGTTTAGTAGTTCCTGAGAACGAAGACCTAAAGCAGCTGATCCTTAAGGAAGCTCATGACACTCCCCTCTCAATTCATCCCGGTAGCACAAAAATGTACCGAGATCTATGCCAGAGATTTTGGTGGACCCGGATGAAGAGAGACATTGCACAATTTGTTGCCGAATGTGATGTTTGTCGTCGCATTAAGGCAGAACACCAAAGACCTGCTGGTACTCTTCAACCATTGTCTATTCCCGAGTGGAAATGGGACAAGGTCGGTATGGACTTCATCACCGGCTTTCCAAAAACCCAGAAAGGAAATGATGCCATCTTCGTTGTCATTGATCGACTTTCAAAAGTTGCTCACTTCCTTCCCGTTTGCGAGTCTATAACTGCTAGTCAGTTGGCGGACTTGTATGTCTCTAGAATTGTGTCTCTTCACGGTGTTCCTTTGGTGATCAATTCTGATCGTGGTAGCCTTTTCACCTCTAGATTTTGGGAAAGTTTTCAGAATGCTATGGGAACTCATCTATCCTTTAGTACAGCTTTCCACCCTCAATCTAGCGGTCAAGTTGAAAGGGTTAATCAAATCTTGGAAGACATGCTCAGAGCTTGTGTTATCTCTTTCGGAAAGAATTGGGAGAAATCTCTTCCATTCACCGAATTTTCTTATAACAATGGCTATCAATCTAGTCTGAACATGGCTCCCTTTGAATTCCTCTATGGACGACGATGTCGAACACCCCTAAACTGGTCAGAAACCGGTGAAAGGCAACTCTTTGGACCGGATATGATCAAGGAAGCAGAAGATCAAGTTCGCATTGTTCGTGATCGTTTGAAAGCCGCTCAGTCTCGTCAAAAGAGCTACTATGATCGTCATCATAGAGAGGAGAGCTACAATATTGATGAGAAGGCTTACCTTCGGGTTACGCCTCTAAAGGGAAGCCAAAGATTCGGTATCAAAGGCAAGTTGGCCCCACGTTACATTGGACCTTTCCGCATTCTCGCTAAACGTGGAGAAGTTGCCTACCAACTTGAACTACCTCCGCACCTTTCCCGAGTACATGATGTATTCCATGTGTCACAACTCAGGCGTTGCTTCAAGGACCCCATCCGCGAAGTCGACCATGAAACGCTTGATCTCCAAGATGACCTTTCTTATCGAGAGTACCCTGTTCGTATTCTTGATTCAGCAGAGCGTGTCACTCGTCGTCAGAAGATCAAGTTCTTTAAAGTTCAATGGTCACATCACTCCGAGAAAGAAGCAACCTGGGAAAGAGAAGACCGCCTCCGTGCCGAGTACCCCACCTTCCTCCCGACGACTTCTAAATCTCGGGGCGAGATTCTTTTGAGTGGGGGCGAGTTGTCAGAACCTCAACTAGGGTAAGTGCTAGGTTTGTTTGTGCCCTTTGCATCATGCAAAAATTCAAATGAAATTCAAAAATGGGGAACAGAAAGCCCTGAGGAATTATTTGAAATGGCCAGATAAAAATATTTTTCCAAAAATTATTTGAATGCTTGGAAAATTCCTAGAAATGTTGCTGATCATTTTAAAAGTGGTTTGGGATCAATCCCATGCACATGGAATTTTCTAATATTCAAACTGTGGCTTTGGAAATTAAAAGAAACCCTATTTGGTTTGAAATTCAAATTATTTGAATTTCAAAAATGCCCAAAAGTTATGAGTGGCTAACTACTTATAATTTAAGCCCACATAAAAGTTTTGGGTATTTTAAAAATTGCTCTGCTATTTTTTTTTCTAGAGCAAAACAGAATAACAGAAACAGGAAAGAAGAAGAAAAAGAAAAGGAGGAACACCCCTAGCTTTCAGCCCAACTAGTTCCCCCCGGCCCACCTAGTCAAGCCCAGCCCACCCCATCCTGTCGTCTTCCTCCCCTCGCCCCTAAGCTGCTCGGTGTCGAGCAGGGGACGCGCCGACGCCACCGCGACGCATCCAGGCCACCTCGGGCCTTCTAGCAGCGCCACGGAGACGCCCTAGGAGCCGTGCGTCCTTTCCCCCTCCTCTAGCCCGTTCTCCTCCTCTCCCATCGTCGTTTTCGCGCCAGCCCGAGGTCCACCGCAGAGCGCCGCCGTGAGCCCGCGCAGCCAGAGACGCCAACCGGCCGGGAAAAGCTGTCCAGGAGAAGCGTCGGTGTCGCCTTCGTCTTCCAGCACTTCGAATCGAGCCTAGCAGCCCCGGAGCCAACGCCTTCGTCACCGTTCCTCTCCGGCCGCCGTGCAGTTCCGGCGTGAAATACGTCGCCGTCTCACCTCCTCCGGCTTCCCCGAGTTCCTCTTCACGCTCAGGGTGAGCAGCTCGTCGTTTTGCCCTACTCCCTTCTCCTCCCCGTGCCCTAGCCACTGATCTCACCGGAGCAAAGCCACGGCCGCCGCCTTTTTTGAAGCCGTCGTCGCTCCAGAGCACCCCGGCGACCCATGCTCACCTCACAAGACGCGGGAGATCAGGGGCTGTCGTTTGGTAGTCGTGGCGCCCGATTTGGTGCACTGCGCCGCCGTCCAGGAGAGCACCGCCGTGCCCATGCTACCGGCGGCAAGCCGCCGGCCGGGTTAGGCCTAAACCCCCTCCTTAATGACCCCCTAATCTAACCCCACACCCACTAACAGTGGGACCCACAGCCCCTTAATCCCCTCTGTTAGTTAAACTAACAGGGGTTAACTCCCACTGTGGCTGACAAGCCGACCCCAACCGTCAGCCCCCCTGTGACGTCACAGTGAGCTCAGCACGACGCAATAAAAAGAAAAGGAAATAGAAATGATTTAAAATAATCCAGAAAATTCCAGAAAATCATTTAAACTTGGGAAATTCATAACTAATTCATTTTAACTCCAAATATAACAAATAATATGTCTAAAAATATCAGAAAAATCCAAGGATTATGAATATGGGCTCTGTTTTCATGTTTGACCAATTAAAATTGGGTGAACAGTACAAAACATCCATATGACTTTATTTCAAATTCAAATTTGAAGCACATTTGCAAATGACTTTGCATTTGACTTCTTTTAAATGGAATTGTACCCACATTGTGATCAAGAACATCACCATTTCAATATTGATCATGTGTTTGAGCGTTGCAAATAAATTTATACCTTTTTTGATTGTTTGCTCGATAGACGTGCAACCGGAACCGGAGGCCACCCCCTTCGTTGAAGACCCCGATATCGAACCTCGTCAGCAAGGCAAGCAAACCCCTTTGATCATGTCTATAAAATCCCAATTCCCTCTCAGTCTCGCTTATGCATGTTTAGGAGATCATCGAGACACGTTCTTTCGCATAGTTGAACCCATTCCGATGCATGACCTATCATTCTGCCACCGTATTAAGCAAACCACAATCCTAGCAGATTTAGGAGTTGATTTATGAGCATGTGACCCCTACAACTGTTACTGCTTATTGCTGCTTAGTGATACATGAGGATGTTTTGATTGTGAGTCGGGATGGAATGAAGACAGTCGTGCTCATGTTAACGTGTTGGTGAATCCACCCTAAACAAAGGAGAACGATGAGAGGCTGTGTAGGAGTACACAGTGGGTTGTCTCGTTGAACACTGCCCTAGGCCCCGAGTTCCTGTTTTGTGATCCAAGACAAAGAGTATGACCACATGTAGGGTTTTATGGGAGCCCCGTTTGGCCTCTTTACGTACCCGATTCAGTCCAGGAGTCACACTAGATTCGGGCTTTCCATTTGATTTATGTATAGATATGTGGGTGGACCTGTGAGGCAGTGAAACCATCTTTCAAAGGTGGCGTCTCGGTCCCTTACATTATCTGAGTCCGTTTCGTGGAACCGGCCGGACTCTCGAGCGGTGACAAACTCAGGTAGTCAACTCCTGGATTTGAGAAGGTGATGTGAGGGTAGTGCCTTGGTTTCATCCACGTCCAACATCCGCTTGAAGGATGACAAGAACGAGGCGATAAGTGATGACACGCGTGTGAAGATGTACACCCCTGCAGGGTTAGTGAACTATTCGAATCGCCGTGTCCGCGCTTATAGACTACTTGGAAACCTTTACTTGATCATAGACAACTTGAACTGGATACTTCTAAAACACACCAAGATAAGTGTGAGTGCTATGGCGTGCCTCCTCGTGGGGAAGTCAAGGAAGTATCCATAGTGGTGTATTGATTGGAGACTTGGTAGTGGACTCGTGTACGCTTCTTACCTCAATTCTGGTACTCGTAGTTCAGGATTAGCCAAGTCAAAGCTGGCACTTCTGCATGATGAAACCCCACCTCCCTTTACCTTGATACTTGAGCATGAGTAGTATAGATCTGATGTAAGTCTTGCTGAGTACGACTTTGTACTCACGTTTGCTTATTCTATGTTTTAGATGAGAACCCGGACCCCGATGGAGTCACCTTCGTGAAGCTCGACGTTGACTAAGTTAGTATAGTCCCAGACAGCAGTCTGGTCCCTCGTGGAAGGGTATGTTTGTTTACAAGGCTTCTCTAAGCCATTTGTTAAACTTGTCTGTACTCAGACCTAATTTGCTTCCGTTGTATGATGTAATGTGATCACAAACATGTGATCTTTGTATGCTCTATGTATATATCAATAAAGAGTACTTTGTAGAGTTATGTGATGATACCTGCTGTTCATACTAGGCATGCGTGTTGCGTGTATGATTATAACATGCATGTCTTAGTATGGGTTTTCGAGACCTTAGTTGTGATCTGGTTGGGGTATTTTATACAACAAGTGGCCCTTAGATGTGCGCAGCTTGGGGCATCGCGATGCGATTGCTCGTGACTCTGTCACGTGCAAACTTTGTTGTATGATCGAGCCCGCCCTAGACCCCGACTAAGTGATCGGGCTGGAGTAAGTCTATGTAAGAGTTAAGGTTCAATCCATAACATGGTTGAGGAGACTTGTCTATAAGTATGGGATTCACCACCCATAAGCATTTAGACTTGTGAGCGGACGATGAGGACCCATCTCAGTTGATCATCTGGCCTGAATGGGATGCCCCTCACGTTCCATGCTTACCGAGAACGTTCTGTGCTTGGCCTTGTCTGCTTAGACAAGTGAGTACGGTTCTCGGCTCTCCATGTGATTGCATCGTGACTGGAATTACATACGCTAACCCCGGGTCCCGACATTTAGCCCCCTAATTAAATGGACACGTCGGCGGCTGCCGGCGTTGAGCCGCCGGTGACCTGCAGTCGCGGCGGCGCTCCACTGAACTGGCGCTCCCAGCCACCATTTGGCACGGGGAGAGCACGGGACTGCTCCTCGAGCTCGTCTGCTTCTCGTGGTGAACACGGGGGACCCTGGGGGGCACCGGAGCTACGCCGGCGACGAGCCCAAGCGGCAGCCGTGGCTCGGCGACGACGAAGACGACGTTGCAGTGCGCCAAACAGAGCGGGGACTAGTGCGTCGCAATCCTTGGGGGGGGGGGGTACGTAACACGACGCACGCCATAGTTGGGACGGAGGAGCTCAGGGGCGACGTCGTCGGCGTTCATGGAGGCGGACGTGGTGCTGTGGAAAGGGGGAAAGTGCTACGGCCAAAAGAAAAAGCTGTGGCCGACTGGGGAAGAACTAGAAGCTCACCATGAAGCTAATGGCGGTGACGGCGAGGCCTGGGAGACTGGAACGGCGGAGTATTCGAACGGCGACAGTCGACGGCCGGAGACGAAGGCGATGAAGGGGGCGGTGGCTACAAAGCTTCCGGGCTCGATTCCTTCAGCATCTAGGCGTAGTCGACGACGACGGAGGTGATGGACATCATGGCGCGGCATCTTGTCGGCAGTGGCTGCGTGGACTCGACGGCGTGCTCCACAGCGGTCCTCGGGCGGCGACGAAATCGAGCGGGAGAGGAAGGAGGAAGCTCTGGACGGGGGGGGGGGGGGAATGGATCGGGACGGCCGAGGGGAGTCTCCAGGCGCGACTAGACGATTCGGGAGGCCTCCAGGCAGGCAGGTGGCGTGGCGGCCGCGGCATGCCGGCCACCGAGCTTCTTGCCGCTGCGCTGGAAGAAGACAAGGGGGGCATGCGGGCTTGGGCTGCGGTGCGATAAGTTGGGCCGGGGAGGCCCAGGTAAGTGGGCTACTTTGCCTTTTTCTTTTTCTTTCTGTCTTTCTTTCTGTCTTTTGTTTTGGCTAGCAAAATAAATACCTAGCCATTTTCTAAAATGCTAAAACTTTTTACATGGCCTCATAATAATATAGACTAGCCACTTATAAAGTTTGGCACTTTTTAAAATTCAAATAATTTGAATCTTAACTCAAATAGGGGTTTTTGATTAAATCCAAGGCACTGTTTGAATATTTGAAAAATCCATGAGCATGGGGTGGGTCCCACATCACTTGATATGTGATCACACTCATTTATAAGACTTTTCAAAAATCTAACATGAATTTTTGGAGAAGATTTTTATCTGGCCTTTTGAATTAATTCATCTGGGGGGGGTTCCTTCTCCCATTTTGCTTTTGATTTTGATTTCAAAGATTTGTTTTGAAATTTTAACATGATGCAAGAGACTTGCTAACCCTAGCACATTACCTAACAGATGGTTCTGACAGATGTGATCCAACATTACATCAAGCATCAACGGAAGCAAATCATGTCTTAGTAAAGACAAGGTTAACAAATGGCTTAAGAAGCCTGAAATAAAAATACAACGACCCTCCAAAGGGCACAGGCTGCTGTCTGGAACTATACGACCTGGTCCACATTGAGCCCGAGGTAGAGGCCACCATCAGGGTCAGTGGTCTCGTCTCTAAAACATAGAATAAGAAAACGTGAGTACAAAGTCGTACTCAGCAAGACTTACATAGGAACTATACTACTGATGCACATGTATCAAGGCAAAGGGAGGTGGGGTTTCACTTGCAGAAGTGCCAGCTTTGACTTGGCTAGTCCTGTACTACGAATACCAGAAAGAGGTAAGGAGCTTACACGAGTCTAAGTAACAAGTCTCCAACCAAATACACCACTATGGATACTTCCTCGACTTCCCCACGAGGAAGCACGCCATAGCACTCACGCTTATCTTGGTGAGTTTTAAGAGTAACCATTCAAGTTTTCTATGATCAAGTAAAGGTCTCCAAGTAGTCCATAACCGCGGACACGGCTATTCGAATAGTTCATTAACCCTGCAGGGGTGTACTGCTACACACTCGCCTCATGAGTTACCGCCTGGGGACGTACCCTTCAAATGAGTACCAGCGAGGATGCTGCCACGACACTTCACTCACGACACCATCGCTAGTCCTAGGGAGTCGCCTATTTGAGTTGGGACCACGATCGGAATCCAGCCGATTTTTCCGATGTGGACTCAAACGTTGTGTGACCGCCATCAAGCTGAACTCGATCATGATCACTTGATTCAACGTTCCCACAACCTACGTCAACCACTTACCTTGGTTCCACCTGCTTGAGATCGTTAAAGGCGAACTACTTGCGACTCCTGGACAGGTCCGGGGTGAGGTACTAGGCCGAGAGGGGCCAGTGAGCCCAATGTGTGGTCGTACTCTTAGTCTTGGATAACAACACAAGAACTCGTCACCAACACGTTACCACCATCATTCACATGATCACTACCATCCCGACTCACAACAAAGTAGCCTTAGGTAACAACTCTAAGAAATGCAAAAAGCTGTAACATTTGCAGGGGCCACAAGATAACAAACAACTCCTACATCTGCTAGGATTGTGGTTTGCTTACTACTGTGACAAAATGATAGGTCATACAAAGGAATAGGTTGAACTAGCGGTAGAACGTATCATGGTGACATCCTAAACATGCATATTGAGAGAATGAGAGGGAACTGGGATTTTATCGACAAGATCAAAGAGGGGGTGCTTGCCTTGCTGACGATCACGATGTAACACTCTTCTGACGTGAGGTTGAACTCCGAGATCAACTCTACCGAGAAGAAGCAATCACCGAAGCACTGGAAGTAAAGCACAATCAAGATAATACAATGCACTTTCAATATGCAAAACATAGCATGGCAAGGTGCTGATGTGATTTTGTTTAAATTTCCACATGTTAATTGAAGTTGATTTGAAAAGTGAATTCAAATTCAAACTCCAAGTGTTATTCAAATTTGGTCAACTTGCATTTTCTAAAGTTTGTTCATTGTAACTCATGTGATTATGTGTGTGAATTGCTTCTGAATTATAGGATATCATATTAGCATTTCAATGGTTGAAGTTTGAATAGCTTTTGAATTGAATTTCAAATAATTCCAATTAATTCAAATAGCAAATGCTACTGATCACATTTTAAGATCAATTCAAACATAGCTTAAAGTTGGAAATTTGGATAGAGAATTTTCTCCTGGTCATTTTTCATATATTATTTGTCCAAATTGGAGTTAATATGAATTTTCTATGAATTTCCAATGTTTAGCTATTTTTCAGCAATTTCTGGATTTCTTTAATTCTTTTAAATTGTTTTTCTGTTTATTGCGTCATTAAGACGTCATCATGACGTGGGGGGGGGCTGACTGGTGGGCCACCCATGTCAGCCTCAGCGGGTTTAATCCCCTCTCTGTTAATTAAACAAAGGGGCTAGGGTGGCCTAGGGCCCACTGTCAGTGGCCCTAGGGGGTAATTAGCTTAAGCTAATTAAGGCCTTAATGGCCTGGGTCGCCGCCGGTGGCCGGAGGCTCGCTGGAGCTGCACAGAAATGGGATTCCGGCCACGGGGAAGGGAAACGGAGGCACGGGCGCGTAGCTCTCGACCGTGCGCATCCAAGCAAGCCATTCGGGCGTAACGGGAAGCTCGCGGGGCACGGCTGCAACGAAGCTGCGGCGGCCGGAGCTTTTGTTAATGGCGAGCACAGCGACGAGACTTCGAGGCGGAGTGTAGCTAGGGGGAAAAAGGTCGTGGAGCTCACCCGCACACGATGAGGGGCACTGCGGGGTCGAAGGAAGCTTGGAGGTGGTGAATTGGTCGCCGGATCTTGTTGTGGCCGGCGGCGATGCGTCGTCGCGGACGCCGACTCCGGTGCGCCTTGGGCCAAATTGGGGGCTCAGATCGACGCAAACCTCCACCGCGGATCCACTGGACAAGGTCGTGCGGCCCGAGGAGGCTGTTGGCCGTGACGGCGCGCGGGGTGTACTCCGGCGTGCTCTCGGGGCGGCTCTGGATTTGTCGCCGGAGAATAAAGGGGAGACCAGAGAGAGGGCAGAGCAGTGCGGGGGGGGGGGGGGGTGTCGGGACCCGGGGTTAGCGTATGCAAGCCTCACTACAACACAATCATATGGAGAGCCGAGAACCGTACCCACTTGTCTAAGCAGACAAGGCCAAGCACAGAACGTTCTCGGAAAGCATCGAACGTGAGGGGCATCCCATCCAGGCCGGATGATCAACTGAAATGGGTCCTCATCGTCCGCATACAAGTCTAAATGATATGGGTGGTGAACTCCCATACTCATACACAAGTCGCCTCAACCATACTATCGGTTGTATTATAATCCTTACATAGACTTACTCCAGCCCGATCACTGAGTCAGGGTCTAGGGTGGGCTCGATCATACATCAAAGTGTGCACGAGACAAAGTCTCGAAAAATCGCATCTTGATGCCCCAAGCTGCGCACATCTAAGGGCCACTTGGTGTATAAAAGACCGCCAGCCAGATCACAACTAAGGTCTCGAAAACCCATACTAAGACATGCATGTTATAAACATACACGCAACACACATGCCTTGTATGAACAACAGGTATCATTGCAATTCTCTACAAAGTATACATCTTTATTAATAACTCTTACAGAGTGAACACAGAGATCACAAGCATGTGATCCAACATTACAACAGACAAGCGGAAGCAAAGTAGGTTGGGGAGGCGAGGGGAGGCCTAGAAGGCTGGGGGCGTCGCCGTGGCGTCCATGTCGTGGGCGCACGGCTCGGGCGTCCCTCCTCCTGGCAGATGAGGAAGACGACAGGGAGGGGCTGGGCTGGGCCAGGTGGGCCGGCACCTAGGCGGGAGGTAAGTCCTTTCTCTGTTCTTTTCTTATTTTTCTTTTCTGTTATTTGTTTTCCCCAATTAAAATAAATAGCTAGGGCATTTCTAAAAACTCCCAATTATTTTTATGAAACCTAGGGGACTTTATAGAAGTCAACCCCAAGTTTTGGGAATTTTTTAAATTCAAATTATTTGAATTTTAATTGAAATAGATAACTGATTTAATTTCCAAGCTACCTTTTGAATTTTTGAAAAATCAATGAGCATGGGATTAACCCCTAATCACTTTTAAAATGATCACACTCATTTTTAGGACTTTTCAACATATCCAAAAGAATTTTGGAAAAAGATTCATTTTCTGGCTTTTTATTGAAATGACTTGGGGCTTTCTTTTCCCCATTTCCTTTTTCTTTTGCAATTTTTTTTAAGATGCAAAAATGCAACTAGGCTTAAGCACAAACCTAGGTCAGGGTCTTGACACCTTTACCTTCATACATGTGCATGAGTAGTATAGTTCCTACGTAAGTCTTGTTGAGTACGACTTTGTACTCACGTTTTCTTAATCTATGTTTTAGATGAATCCACTGACCCCGAAGGTGGATTCTTCCTGGAGCTCGACGACTGAAGCCAAGCTAGTGTAGTCCCAGTCAGACGACTGGTCCCTCGTGGAAGGGCTTGTTTATAAATAAGGCTTCTCTAAGCCATTTGTTAAACTTGTCTATCCTCAGACCTACTTTGCTTCCGCATGTTTGATGTAATAATGGATCACGGTCTCGTGATCTCTGTGTGCACTCTGTAATAGTTATCAATAAAGTTGTACACTTTGTAGAGAATTGCAATGATACCTGCTGTTCATACTAGACATGTGTGCTTCGTGTATGATTATAACATGCATGTCTTAGTATGGGTTTTCGAGACCTTAGTTGTGATCTGGCTGGCGGTCTTTTATACACCAAGTGGCCCTTAGATGTGCGCAACTTGGGGCATCGCGATGCGATTGCTCGTTACTCTGTCACGTGCACACTTTGTTGTATGATCGAGCCCGCTCTAGACCGCGACTAAGTGATCGGGCTGTAGTTAGTCTATGTAAGTGTTATAATACAATCAATAGTATGGTTGAGGCGACTTGTCTATGAGTATGGGAGTTCAACACCCATATCATTTAGACTTGTGTGCGGAAGATGAGGACCCATATCAGTTGATCATCCGGCCTGGATGGGATGCCCCTCATGTTCGATGCTTTCCAAGAACGTTTTGTTCTTGGCCTTGTCTGGTTAGACAAGTGGGTACGGTTCTCGTCTCTCCATATCATTGTGTTGTAGCGGGACTTGCATACGCTAAACCCGGGTCCCGACAGACTTGGTATCAGAGCAGGACTAACTGTAGGATTACCAGCCTTGGTCGAAGTTGAGTCTAGCATTCTATAGTTATATTGTTACTCTGGGTATATAAGGGAACAACGTAAGGCTTCTTTTTTCTCCTTATCCTCATCGTTCTGAATTCCGAGTCACCCTCATCTTTTCACGGGAAGATAGGACTAGGCTCATCTATGTCTTACTAGAACATCTCGTTGATATCTTCCTTGTAGCCGTAGGAGAGTTGTGTTCTGTTTGCTAGACTTGTTTTGCTTCTTGATTTCTTACATCATATGTAAGTGTTGTTTTCATGTTGTAAGAAATTGTCTTTTCTTACAATTACAGCCGTTATGCTCACCGAGTCGTTCCAGGTTTCTTCATAATCTGATGCATTTACGAAATCCTTCTCTCCATTTCGGTTGTCCTTTTAGAAGAACTTCTAGGTGGCATGCCTGACAGTTCCATAGACTTTGTTGCAAGTTTTACTCTAGAAACCTATATTGATGCATTTGCAGTTCTTCCTTCCACTTTCGATGTTTTCTAGACAGAATAGCCACACTAACCATGGTGTTGGGGTACTTTGCTACTCTGACATATCTGTTGTAACCCCTAGTAATCCATGGTCATACTCTAGGAAATTACCCAGTAACCCAACTACTTAAACCTAGTCACCCGACAGATGTGTAGAGTTCATAGTGGATCTTATGCCAGGAACTGCACCAATTTCCAGACGCCCATACAAAATGGCCCCACATGAGTTAGCTGAGCTTAAAATCCAACTTGAAGTTTTATTGGAAAAAGGCTTCATCATCCCTAGCTCATCGCCATGGGTTTGCCCCGTTCTGTTCGTAACGAAGAAAGATGGAACAGAAAGGATGTGCGTAGACTATCGCCCGCTAAATCTAGCGATGATAAAGAACAAGTACCCACTTCCCAGGATCAATGAACTTTATGAACAACTCGCTAGATCCTCTGTCTTCTCCAAGATGGATTTGAGACTAGGCTATCATCAAATCAAAATTAGAAACGAGGACATTCCCAAAATGGTTTTTACTACTCGGTATGGTCTTTAGGAGTACACCGTCATGTCCTTTGGTTTAACCAATGCCCCCGCCACTTTCTCGCGCATGGTGAATTTGATCTTCATGGAGTACCTAGATAAATTTGTTGTAGTTTATCTTGATGATATTCTCATCTACTCGAAGAACGAAGAAGAACATGCCAAACATCTCAAGCTGGTATTGATGAAACTTCGAGAGCATCGCCTTTATGCCAAGTTCTCCAAGTGTGAATTTTGGCTACTAGAAGTGACCTACTTAGGCCACATGATTTCTTAAAAATGCATTGATGTGAATCCCGAGAGAGTTCAGGACATCCTTGACTGGACTCCACCTGAATGGGTTAAGCAAGTTAGGAGTTTTCTTGGCTTAGCAAGCTATTGCCGCCGCTTCGTCGAGAACTTTTCTAAAGTTGCAAAGCCTCTAACGGAACTCCTCAAGAAAGAGAAGAAGTTCGAATGGACTCCAAAGTGCGAGGAAAGCTTTCAAGAGCTAAAAAGAAGATTGACTTCTGCACCTGTACTTGCGCCTCCAGACACCAAAAAGGATTTCGAGATTTGTTGTGACGCCTCACGGCAAGGGTTAGGATGCATACTTATGCAAGATATAATGTGGTAGCTTATGCTTCACGTCAGTTGCGTCCACATGAAGAGAACTATCCTACCCATGATCTTGAACTCGTTGTCGTAGTTCATGCCCTGACAACTTTGCGACATTACCACCTTGGTAATCGTTTTGAGATATATTCCAACCACCAAAGCCTCAAATACATATTCACCCAGCCAGATCTTACTCTCACGCAAAGACGCTGGATAGAGTTGATAAAATATTATGACTTAGGAATGTATTACACCCCAGGCAACGCCAGTGTCATGGCTGATGCACTAAGTCGTAAGTCATATTGTAACAACCTCATGTAACAACTGTGTCAACCACTTCTATATGAGGAATTTTGCAAGCTCAATCTTGAGATTGTTCCTCATGGCTATATTTCTACCTTGGTGGCGAAACCAAACATTGAGGATAAAATTATTGCCGCCCAGAAACGTGATAGTGGCTAGCGGAGTTGCTAAATTTTTATCTATAAATGATCAAGGTGTCGTTTTCTTTGGCACTCGATTGGTTGTACCACGAAAACACAATCTTAGGAGGCTAATTCCTAAGGAGGCTCATGATAGTCCCCTTTCGATTCATCCTCGTAGCACAAAGATGTACCGAGACCTACGCAAGGGATTTTGGTCGACTAGGATGAAACGAAAAATTGCTCAGTATGTTGCCGAATGTGATGTTTGTCGTCGCATTAAGGCCGAGAACCAAAGACCTGCTGGCACTCTTCAAACTTTGCCTATTACAGAGTGGAAATGGGACAAAGTCAGTATGGATTTCATCACTGGCTTTCCAAAAACCCAGAAAGGAAATGATGCGATCTTCGTTGTCGTGGATAGAATTTCCAAAGTTGCTCACTTCCTTCCCGTTCGCGAGTCCATAACTACGAGCCAGTTAGCGGACTTGTATGTCTCTAGAATTGTGTCTCTTCATGGTGTTCCTTTGGAAATCAATTCTGGTCGTGGTAGCGTTTTCACCTCTAGATTTTGGGGAAGCTTTCAGAATTCTATGGAAACTCATCTCTCCTTTAGTAAAGCTTTACATCCTCAGTCTAGTGGTCAAGTTGACAGGGTTAACCAAATTCTTGAAGACATGCTCAGAGCTTGTGTTATCTCATTCGGAAAGAATTGGGAGAAGTCTCTTCCATTCGCAGAATTTGGTTATAACAATAGTTTCCAATCTAGTCTGAACATGGATCCTTTTGAAATCCTCTACGGACGACGATGTCGAACACCCCTTAACTGGTCAGAAACCGGTGAAAGACAATTATTTGGACCGGATATGATCATGGAAGCAGAAGAGCAAGTTCGCATTGTTCGTGATCAATTGAAAGGAGCCCAGTCACGTCAGAAAAGCTACTATGATCGTCATCACAGGCAAGAAAGCTACAATCTGGATAATAAGGCGTACCTTTGGGTTACTCCTTTGAAGGGAACCCAACGATTCGGTATCAAAGGAAAGTTGGCCCCACGTTACATTGGACCTTTCCGCATTCTTGCTAAACATGGAGAAGTTGCCTACCAACTTGAACTACCCCAGCACCTTTCCCGAGTACATGATGTATTCCATGTGTCACAACTCAAGCGTTGCTTCAAGGACCCCATCCGCGAAGTCGACCATGAAACGCTTGATCTCCAAGATGACCTTTCTTATAGAGAGTACCTCGTTCGTATTCTTAATTCCGCAGAGCGTTCCACTCGTCGTCAGAAGATTAAGTTTCTGAAAGTGCAATGGTCACACCACTCCGAGAAAGAAGCCACGTGGGAAAGAGAAGACCGTCTCCGTGCCGAGTACCCCTCCTTCCTCCCGCAGACTTCTGAATCTCGGGAAGGGATTCTTTTAAGTGGGGGCGAGTTGTCAGAACCCTCTATTAGGTATGTCCTAGGGTTAGCAAGTAACTTTGCACCATGTCAAAAATTTCAAATGAAATTGAAATGGGAGAAGAAACCCCCCCCCCCTAGATGAATTTAATTCGAATGGCCAGAATAAAAGTTGCTCCAAAAATTCCTTTTGCATTTTTGAAAACTCACATAAATGAGTGTGATCACATATCAAGTGATGTGGTAGCAATCCTATACTCATGGATTTTTCAAATATTCAAACAGGAGCATGGAATTAAATAAATACCCCTATTTGAATGTGAATTCAAATATTTTGAATTTCAAAAATGTTCAAACTCTGGATATGACTAGCTAATGGTCATGTAATGCCATATAAAAGATTTGGGGCATTTTATAAAAGGGCTAGCTATTTTTTTAGCAAAGCCAAAACAAATCACAGAAAAGAAAAACATGAAAGAATTAAAAAGGAAAAGGCTTACCCGCGAAGAAGCCCAACTCATCGCCGCGCGGCCCAGCAAGCCATGCCCAGCCCAACTCCCCCTTGTGGTTTTCCCGCCGCGTCGACAACCACCTCGGTGGAGGGCATGCCGACGCCGGCGAGCACCAGCCTGCCTGCCTGGCGCCCTCCCAGGCCATCTAAGCGCGCCTTGAGATGCCCTGGAACCCGCCACGTTCATTCCCCCTCCTCCCAGTGCCTATCCTCCCCTCTCCAGCTCTCCCGCGAAGAACTCCGAGAGCACAGCAGGCCATGGAGATGGCGACTTGCAGCCCAAGCCCGAGTTAGCCGCCAAGAACTTGACCATCGTCCTCTCCGTCCTCGACTTCGTCTCCGTGCAAGAAATCGTGCTTCAATTCGAGCCGAAGACGACAAACGCCTCCTCGAATCGCCGCCGGTTACCGGAGGTCGCCGCCTTTGATTCGCCGCCATCCGTGCCCGACCCCGTTAGCCATCCCGTCGAGTTCGTGGTGAGCTTCTAAGCGCTTTCCCTCAAGTTTTGGCGTCCCGTCCTTCTTCTAGCCCGATCCGCCATGGAAGCCGGAGCACCTCGCCGCCGGGATGCTCCTCGCCACGCACTTGTGAACCCTAGAACCCCGCGGCCATGTCTATCTTTCTCCTTGTGCTCCGTTGCTTCATTTGCACCCGCGGCTACTTCAAATGGTGCACCATAGCAAGATCCGCACCACGGCCGTGCTGCTGCCGCCGCCTTTTCTCATCGCCGACGTCCTTCCGGCGAGCCCCCGTGCTTCTCGTCTGTCTCAGATGAAGCGCGCGTGCCTGGGCTCCCGTTTGGTGGTCGCGGCGTGCGAAATGGTGGACGGAGTCGCCGACCTCGTGGATGCCGCCGCGTCTGGACGTCGTCGGCGACTTACCGCCAGTGAGCCCACGTGGCCGGCGTGATTGGCCACTATTCCCCCTTGTGAGGCTTTCAGGTGGGCCCCCATGGCCTTAATCCCCTCTGTTAAGTTTAAATCTTAAATAAAACGATTCAATTAAACAAATAGACACTCACATATGGGCCCATCCCCTGACTAATCACTTGATTAGTTTAAATCTAATTAAAACGGTTTTAATTAACACACTGAGTCACTTACAGGTGGTACCCCTGGTCAGAGACCCCCTGATGCCAGCATGACTTCATGAAATCGTTTTTCCTATTTAAAGAATTATCAGAAATTCCAGAAAATGTTTTAAACTTTGGAAATTCATAACTAATTCGTTTTAACTCCAAATTAAACATATAATATATGTAAAATTATCAGAAAAATGCAAGGATTCTGAATATGCACTTTGTTTTCGTGTTTGCCCATTTCAAAAATGGGGTACAGAAGCAAACAAGCATATGAACCCTTTTGAAATTCAATTGGAGTTTGATTTTGCATTTCAAATGCAATACACTCCTTTTAATTGCAATAACTCACACATCAGTGACACATACATCAAGTTTCAACCTTCAACTCATGTGTTTGAGCATTATCTTATTATTGTTTCGATGTTTGTGTTGTTTGTCGAATAGAGGTGTAGCCGGAACCCGAGATCACGTCCTCCGTTGAAGATACCGTGTGCGACCCTCGTCAGCAAGGCAAGCAAACCCCCATTGATCATGTCGATAAAATCCCACTTCCCTGTCAGTCTCGTTTATGCATTGTGTAGGATGATTACCATGCTACGTTTCTACCGCATAGATGAACCACGGCGTGGGCGGGGAGGAGTGTGGGCGATGCGCTAAAGGCACGGTGGGGCGCGGGCTGGCCGGCGCGGCTGCTCGGGTCGTCGGCATCAAAAGTCGTGGCGGGGTGGCTGCGGTCACGGGTCCACAGATGGCCGTGGCCGGCCGGGGCAGAAGTGACCGGGGTGGCCGGGACCGTGGGGCGGCGCGGTGCTCCGGTGCCGGGGTGGCGCAAGGAGGCGGCCATCGGTCCGGGCGGCGTACGGCTGCACGTCTCCGGCAGCGGAGTTGGCCGATGGTCGGCGAAGTCCGGCGATGTCGGTGGTGGCGGCGGGTCCCGCGGCTAGGTTTAGAGCAAAAAAAGAAAAATAAAAGAGAATACGTTTTTCTTTGGAATCTATTTATGGACAGAGAAAAAAAAATCGGATCTGACTCGGGCTCTTCAGCGCCCGTGGCGAAAAAGGGGCTACCGGGCCGAGCTGTTGTTTTTCTGTTCTTATCTGGACTTCAAGCAATTTTATAAAATCAAGTACACATCAGAAAAATACAAAATAAATTTCTAAATTCATAAAATAATCCCTAGAAAATTATGCAATGAAAATATTGAGCAAAAAGAAAAATAAAAATAATGACATTTTTCAATGACTTTATTTAGTTATAAATAGTTTATAAATTAAAAAAAATCTCAAATAATTATTTAAATAGTTTCGACTCCATATTTCTGAAGAAGTCATTTTATCTTCTCTCAAGTTATTATTATTCTTGAAAGGAAAATTATATAAATAACTCCAATTAAAATAAAATCATATTTAAAACATTTCCAACTTTCTTTTATATTAAAGGAGTCATATTACCTTCTCTCATTTTAGTTCGTTGGATTTGTTTTAAATATTAAATTCCAAAACACAAACAATGAATATTAGGGAAAGTCCTTTTATTCCTTGTTATTTTAATATTCAATAAATTCGAAAAGTTTCAGACCCTCGTGAAAATCAATCATATCAAGCAAAACAATCATTATTATAACTAATTTATTAACATTCCAAAATTTGGAAAATTTTGGGATGTTACACGCGGGGTGCGGCTTTATAGCCGGGGTTGGGCGGTGGCGTTCCCGGGGCACCATGGAAGCCGTCCATGGCAGGGCGAGCTGCCGGCGATGGGATGGCACACTGGGGAGGCTCCAGTTGACCTAGAGGGCGCTAGGGAACCAGGGTAGATGACCTACCCGTAGGGGCGCATCAATGGCGATGGGAATGTGACGGCGACCTGTGTGGCTTGTGCCCGTCCGTCGGTGGCGACTGGTGAGGAGAGGGTGCGGCGGGGGAAGTGGAAAGGGAGGTGGCGCGGGGGGGGGGAATAGTGCAAGGCGACACACTTGGGCTAGCATAGGTGGCCATGGACGGCAATGCAGAGGGTTGACCTCGCCCAGGGCGCGCCAACAACACGCCAGAGGTGTGGTGACCACGCACACTTGTCCTCTGTGCTTGCCTTGGCGTGTCCAACCTTGTCTTCCGTGTAGTGCAACCTTCTAGGAGTATAAATGTGCAGGTGCACCTACCAAGGGGTTGTTGGGATGATCACAAGCATTGAAACCAGGTACTATCTAGAAGGTGCTTGTGCTGAACCAAGGAAGATGGGATTTTCTACTTGAGCTTATTTTGGCTGAAGCTTAGTTACATGTTGTGGTGAGTGTGTATGCAAAGTTTCAGCTCAAATGGTTCAAGGGAGCTAGCACTTGCTTTGCAAGTGTCCAATCGGACAAGAAATGCCTTGGTGAACCTAGTCTCACATAGTCATCAAGGGGGTGGCTCAAACTTGGTTTCGTGGGGTTATATGTGTGGGGAAAAAAGTGTGCAAAGTTTCAGAGCCATTGGATGCTCCTAGCTTGCACTTGCTTCACAAAGCTTCCTACTTGACAAAAACTTTGGGAATTTGGTGAGTCAAATTGGCTAAGAAATTTGTGTTCAAATTTTGCATAGGCTCCTCATATGGTGGCATCAGCATGCACAAAAAGTTTCATCAGCAATGAGAAATGATAAATACCACTCCCTTCACCAAGTGCCATTCTTCCCCAGGTGACAAATGAATTTCTCTGGATCAAAAAATTACTTGGGTCATGCAATGTTAATGGATATCTTGGCAAGATATGGTATCAAAGACATGTGGGATTTGTTTTTGCATTTCTGGAGCAATATCAGTATGGGTTGCTTCACAAACCCAAATGGAATCAACATTCCTTTTTAAAGAAAAGGAATATATGGGATGAAGAAAAATGTGGCATGGAGGGGATAGATCAAGGTAAGATTTTTGGAAGGTTCTTGGGAATCTTGGCTCACTTGAGCAATGGAAATAAAATATGCCCAAGTTTCAAGTCCAAAGAGTCGCTTCAAATCAAACAACCTAGCAAATCTCGGAAAAACTTCAAAAAAAGGGTGGCAAAAACAAGGGTGTCACAGCCGCCTGGGAGGGGTTCACAACTTCGGGGCTCTCCTCTGGCCTATATGTCCTCCATGACCTAAAAATGCCAGAACATAAGTTGTTTCTGGAGTTCCGCCGCCGCTACGTGGTTGAAACCTATGGAGAATAAAATACCTTTCCGGCGGGCAGATATCGCCGGGAGAAATCCTCCCAAAGGGGGATATCGTCCTCCTCGTTGTAAGGCCTGATATGCGGTACTGATTCAGTTCTAGTTGTTTCCATCCTGATCCGGGGACGAAGCACATATCGGTCCCACCGCAACATATGGCATAGCCATATGCCCCGGCTTTCCAACATGATATCACAACATTACAGCTACATGGATACAACATCTCATACACTCGGCATACAACTTCCTTAAGTACAATACATCAGCGGAAGGTACATGTCGGAGTACAGACTACAATCAAATGCCTTGTGGCAAAGAGAAAAACATTGATCCCATAACCAGACGGGTCCAGACCCTCCGCCAGGATCCGCCTAACTAGTCGTCGTCGAGTCTCCACGTGAAACGTCGATCAAGAACCGTGAAAGGAGTTTGGGGGTAGTATCATGAGTACAGAAGTACTCAGCATCCAACTGTAGTGGTCAACTGACCCAGCAAGGACTTCATCACTCGTCATTCTAGGACAACTAGTAGTTTACGGTAATGATGGGGTAAGTGGTGAGGTTGCTACCGCACTAGCATTTATAAAGTGGATAACGATCTAGAGAGTAAGATAAGAAGCCAAGCATTCGATGAGGAATCGCCTCCAACAAGTCTTTCTATCAGCTACTTACGCAAGCATAACACCTGTCCTATCCTTCTCCTCCTCTTCGCATCCCGACGAAGAAGAAGCAGTCAAGGCACACACACGTTGATCAATTTATATTATGATTATCTCAGTTGTTGTTGTCTATGAACAAGGAGTAGGTCTCAAGTCGTCCATATCCGTGGACACGGCTTCTCGAAAAGATTTAACCCTGCAGGGGTGTACCAACTTCCCATTACAAGGCTCCGCACGCACGCCCATCTCTCTCAGTTGCTACCCATCACAGGCAACCATTTTATGATTTAGTTCCAAGAGATCTGAAACGACAGGTCCCTCTAGCTAACAACGAACAAATCCGGGTGGCCCCCGGGGAGTTGACACCCAATACAAAAGCTGGCCACGCTCTCGGATCGGCTCTTCCGTCAGGCTAAGGTCGAGGTAACTGATCACCTCACATGTGGGCAGGCCTCTAGCTCACCAGTGTCGACCAACAGAGGAGCTATGTCTCCGCTGGCCAGGGCTGTTTTAAAGGATATCTGGAAGGAGCGACCCGACATGCATATATGCATGGTTTTCAAATGGTAAATCAGCTTGGGCCACCACTAGAAATGTTTGAAGCTAGTTAGATAAGAAAGGGGGACCCCATAAAATACCACCCGCGGTTAGGCACGCTCAGTTTTAAAACCAATACCTGAAACTCGGATCCTAGGTGACTCGAATGGAACAAAGCGTCGGGCGGGATAACCTAGACCTTCCATCCTTCGTCGAATATAGTCAACATTTATATTAATCATATCATCAACAACAATATAATAAGGTCACATCCCAAACCAAGGAGTAATAGGGTAACATCGTATCATCCTAAGCATGCATACTAAGCAGGGGCTGAGCAACGAGCAATAGTAACATAGCAGTACATGGTTTGCTGGGAGGGGACATGGCTGTATCGGTTTGAAAGAGGTTGTAAACATGTGGTAGGATCAAACTTCGAACCTATCCTAGACTAGCATGCAAACCGCTGGTTGAAATAGAATGGATCATAAGTAATGTATAGTACTTGCTTGTTGATAAGTCGGGTTCCGAAGGTGTAGTAGATCGTAAGCTCGCATTGTCTCCGAAGGTACCCGCGGAAGCTGTCGGGACCCGGGGTTAGCATATGTAATTCCAGTCACGATACAATCACATGGAGAGACGAGAGCCGTACCCAGTTGTCTAACCAGACAAGGCCAAGCACAGAACGCTCTCGGAAAGAATCAAACGTGAGGGGCATCCCATCCAGGCCGGATGATCAACTGAGATGGGTCCTCAACGTCCGCTCACAAGTCTAAATGCTTATGGGTGGTGAATCCCATACTCATAGACAAGTCTCCTCAACCATGTTATCGATTGGATCCTAACTCTTACATAGACTTACTCCAGCCCGATCACTTAGTCGGGGTCTAGGGCGGGCTCGATCATACAACAAAGTGTGCACGTGACAAAGTCATGAACAATCGCATCGCGATGCCCCAAGATGCGCACATCTAAGGGCCACTTGGTGTATAAAAGACCGCCAGCCAGATCACAACTAAGGTCTCGAAAACCCATACTAAGACATGCATGTAATAAACATACACGCAGCACACATGCCTAGTATGGACAGCAGGTATCATCACATAACTCTACAAAGTACTCTTTATTGATATACACATAGAGCATACAAAGATCACATGTCTGTGATCACATTACATCATACAACGGAAGAAAATTAGGTCTGAGTACATACAAGTTTAACAAATGGCTTAGAGAAGCCTTGTACAACAAACATGCCCTTCCACGAGGGACCAGACTGCTGTCTGGGACTATGCTACCAAGGTCAATGTCGAGCTTCACGAAGGTGACTCCATCGGGGTCCGGTTTCTTATCGAAAACATAGAATAAGCAAACGTGAGTACAAAGTCGTACTCGGCAAGACTTACATCAGATCTAAACTACTCATGCTCAAGTATCAAGGTAAAGGGAGGTGGGGTTCAACATGCAGAAGTGCCAGCTTTTACATGGCTAGTCCTGAACTACGAATACCAGACTTGAGGTAAGAAGCGTACACGAGTCCACTACATCTCTTCAACCAATTACACCACTATGGTTACTTCCTCGACTTCCCCACGAGGAAGCACACCATAGCACTCACGCTTATCTTGCGAGTTTTATAAGTATCCATTCAAGTTGTCTAATAATCAGGTACAGGTTCCAAGTAGTCCTTAACCGCGGACGCGGCTATTCGAATAGTTTTGTTAACCTTGCAAGGGTGTAAGCTACACACACATGACCATCGGTTACCGCCAGGTCTCGCCACTATTCAAGAGGTGACAGCGAGGATGTTCACCACGACACTTCGCTCACAACCGATCTATTCCAGTAGTCGACTATCTCAGTTTGTCACCGCTCGAGAGCCCGGCCGGATCAACGAAACGGACTCAAACAATGTAGGCAACCGAGACGCCACCTCTGACAGATGGTTTCACTGTCTCACAGATCCACCCACATATCTAGGATGATGCAACATTTCCACTCACTCTTTTGCTATGCATATTTCAAATGGAAGGCCCGAACTAATGTGACTCCTGGACGTCGACACGGATCAACGTACTAGGCCGAGAGGGGTCAGTGAGCCCAATGTGTGGTTGTACTCTTAATCTTGGATTACCATACATGAACTCGGTACTTAAGGCGGTGTTCAACGAGACAACCCACTGTGTACTCCATACAGCCTCTCATCATTCACCTTGTATTAGGGTGGATTCACCGACACAGTTTCACTTTCATCAACAGCATGTTCACCATCATCCCGACTGATATCAAAAGCAACCTCATGTAACACTAAGCATGCAATAAGCTATAACAGTTGCTGGGGCTTCATGATATCAAACAACTCCTATGTCAGCTAGGATTGTGGTTTGCTTACTACTGTGACAAGATGATAGGTCATGCATCGGATATGGGTTCAACTATGCGGTAGAATCGACACAAGATGATCTCCTAAACATGCATAAGCGAGACTGAGAGGGAATTGGGATTTTATAGCCATGATCAATGGGGTTTGCTTTCCTTGCTGACGAGGTTCGATATCAGGGTCTTCAACGAAGGGGGTGGCCTCCGGTTCCGGTTGCACGTCTATCGAGCAAACAATCAAACAAGGTATAAATTTATTTGCAATGCTCAAACACATGATCAATATTGAAATGGTGATGTTCTAGATCACAATGTGGGTATAATTCAATTTAAAAGAAGTCAAATGCAAAGTCATTTGCAAATGTGCTTCAAATTTGAATTTGAAATAAAGCCATATGGATGTTTTGCACTGTTCACCCATTTTAAAATGGTCAAACAAGAAAACAGAGCCCATATTCATAATCCTTGGATTTTTCTAATAATTTTAGACATATTATATGTCCAATTTGGAGTTCATATGAATTAGTTATGATTTTCCAAAGTTTATTCAATTTTCTGTAATTTCTGGAGTATTTTAAATCTCTGGAAAACCTTTATTGCGTCATGTTGAGGTCAGGGTAACGTCACAGGGGGGCTGACAGCTGGGGTCGGCTTGTCAGTGGAAGAGGGGTTTAAACCCGGTTTAGTTTAATTAAATAGGGTTATTAGGGGGGGGCCAGGGCCCACCAGTCAGTGACCCAAGGGTCACTAACAGGGGATTAGCCCCCTAAGCTAATCGGGCCGCCGGCGGTTAGCCGTCGGTGACTAACCCGTGCGGCGGTGCCCGTTGCGGACGGCGGTTCCGGGCACGGCTGGGCACGGGGAAGCAACCAGGGGGTAGCCCGTGCTCACCCGCTTCGAGCTGTGCCACTTGGGTCTCAAGGGCAGGTCTGGGAGTGCATCGGCGACGAAGAGCAGCGGCGGCGTAGCTCTGTCTTCGGCGAGATCAGTGGCTAGGGCACGGGGAGGAGAAGGGAGTAGGGCAAAACGACGAGCTGCTCACCCTGAGCGTGAAGAGGAACTCGGGGAAGCCGGAGGAGGCGAGACGGCGGCGTATTTCTCGCCGGAGCTTCACGGCGGCCGGAGAGGAACGGTGACGAAGGCGTTGGCTCCGGGGCTCCCAGGCTCGATTAACTGCACGGCTTGACAAAGACGATGCTGGCGGAGCTTCTGGATAGGTTGCGGTGGCGAGTGGGGCACGGTGGCCGCGAGTTCTACGGCGGCGTGCTCTGGCTGGGCTCCGGGTTAGCGCAGAAACGAGAGAGAGAGGGCGTGGGGAGAGAGCCAGAGGAGGGGGAAGACTGCGGGGCGGCTCTGGCGTTGTGTGGCGCAAGGAGAGGCCTCGGGCTGGGCTAGGCGAGCCTCGTTGGCGTCCACGGCGCTCGGCTCGCCACCGAGCTGCTTCGGGCGCCGGGGAGGAAGACGACACCGAGGGGGCTGGTGGGCAGGGCTGCAAAGGTAAGTTGGGCCGACGCCTGTGGCGCCAGGTAAGCTCCCCCTCTTCTGTTTATTCTTTTCTTTTTATTTCTTCTGACATTTGTTCTGTCTTGATATATAAAAAATATCAAAAGCTTTTATAAAATCCCAAAATCTTTTATGTGGGCTTAGGTGTCAAGCGACTAGCCACTCACAAGTTTTTGTGACTTTTGAAAATCAAATAATTTGAATCTAAATTCAAATTGGAGTTTAATTTAATTTCCAAGCCCTATTTGGAATATTTGAAAAATCTTGGTGCATGCAGTGGGACCCACTTCACTTTATATGTGATCATGCATATTTATAAGACTTTTCAAAAATACCAGAGCAAATTTTGGAAGAAATTTTTGTCTGGCCATTTGAATTAATTCCTCAGGGGTTTTTTGTTCCCCATTTTTGAATTTCCTTGAAAAAAATTTTGCATGATGCAAAAGGGGCACTCAAACCCTAGCACTTACCCTAGTTGGGGTTCTGACAACTCGCCCCCACTCAAAAGAATCTCGTCCCGAGATTCAGAAGTCGTCGGGAGGAAGGTGGGGTACTCGACACGGAGGCGGTCTTCTCTTTTCCAGGTTGCTTCTTTCTCGGAGTGATGTGACCATTGCACCTTGAGGAACTTGATCTTCTGACGGCGAGTGACACGCTCTGCTGAATCAAGAATACGAACAGGGTACTCTCGATAAGAAAGGTCATCTTGTAGATCAAGCGTTTCATGGTCGACTTCGCGGATGGGGTCCTTGAAGCAACGCCTGAGTTGTGACACATGGAATACATCATGTACTCGGGAAAGGTGAGGGGGTAGTTCAAGTTGGTAGGCAACTTCTCCACGTTTAGAGAGAATGCGGAAAGGTCCGGTGTAACATGGGGCCAACTTGCCTTTGATACCGAATCGTTGGCCCCTTCAGTGGAGTAACCCGGAGGTAAGCCTTCTCATCAACGCTATAGCTCTCTTCCCTATGATGAAGATCATAGTAGCTCTTTTGACGAGACTCAGAGGCTTTCAAATGATAACGAACAATGCGAACTTGCTCTTCTGCTTCCTTGATCATATCCGGTCCAAAGAGTTGTCTTTCACCGGTTTCTGACCAATTAAGGGGTGTTCGACATCGTCGTCCATAGAGGAGTTCAAAGGGAGCCATGTTCAGACTAGATTGAAAACTGTTGTTATAAGAAAATTCAGCGAAGGGAAGAGACTTCTCCCAATTCTTTCCGAATGAGATAACACAAGCTCTCAGCATGTCTTCAAGAATTTGGTTAACCCTTTCAACTTGACCGCTAGACTGAGGATGGAAAGCCGTACTAAAGGATAGATAAGTTCCCATAGCACTCTGAAAGCTTCCCCAGAATCTAGAGGTGAAAAGGCTACCACGATCAGAATTGATCACCAAAGGAACACCGTGAAGAGACACAATTCTAGAGACATACAAGTCCGCTAACTGGCTAGCAGTTATAGACTCGCGAACGGGAAGGAAGTGAGCAACTTTGGAAAGTCTATCAATGACCACGAAGATGGCATCATTTCCTTTCTGGGTTTTTGGAAAGCCGGTGATGAAGTCCATACCGACTCTATCCCATTTCCACTCGGGAATAGGAAAAGGTTGAAGTGTACCAGCAGGTCTTTGGTGTTCGGCCTTAATGCGACGACAAACATCACATTCAGCAACAAATCGAGCAATGTCTCTCTTCATCCTGGTCCACCAAAATCTCTGGCGTAGATCTCGGTACATTTTTGTGCTACCGGGATGAATCGAGAGGGTTGTGTCATGAGATTCTTTGAGGATGAGTTGCCGTAGATCCCTATTCTTTGGTACTACTAAAAGATTTTCAAAGAATACTGTTCCTTTACTATCTGTGGAGAAACATTTAGCAACTCCACTAGCAATGTTCTCCTTGATCCGACGTACACCTCGTGCACGCCTTTGGGAAACTATGATTTGATCCTCAAGGGTTGGTTTCGCCACCAAGTTGAAAAGAGATCCATGAGGAACAATCTCAAGATTAAGCTTTCGAAATTCCTCATGCAGAGGTGGTTGATACTGTGGTAACATGAGGTTGTTACAATACGACTTACGACTTAGTGCATCAGCCATGACATTGGCTTTGCCTGGGGTGTAAGAAATTCCTAAGTCATAATATTTTATCAACTCTATCCAGCGTCTTTGCCTGAGATTAAGATCTGGCTGGGTGAAAATATATTTGAGGCTTTGGTGGTCGGAATAAATCTCACAACGATTACCAAGTAGGTAATGTCGCCAAGTCTTCAGGGCATGAACTACGGCAGCGAGTTCAAGATCATGGGTAGGATAGTTCTCTTCATGTGGCCGCAACTGGCGTGAAGCATAAGCTACCACATGTCGATCTTGCATAAGTATGCATCCTAACCCTTGCCGTGAAGCATCACAATAGATCTCGAAATCCCTTTTGGTGACTGGAGGTGCAAGTACGGTTGCAGAACTCAATCTTCTTTTTATCTCTTGAAAGCTTTCCTCGCACTTGGGGGTCCATTGGAATTTCTTATCTTTCTTGAGGAGTTCAGTAAGAGGCTTTCCAACCTTAGAAAAGTTCTCGACGAAGCGGCGGCAATAGCTGGCTAGGCCAAGAAAACTCCTAACTTGCTTAACCGATTCACGTGGAGTCCAGTCAAGGACGGCCTGAACTCTCTCGGGATTGACTGCAACACCTTTTGCAGAAATCACTTGGCCTAAGTAGGTCACTTCTGGTAGCCAAAATTCACAGTTGGAGAACATGGCATAAAGGCGGTGCTCTCTAAGTTTCATCAATACCAGCCTAAGGTGTTCTGCGTGCTCTTCTTCGTTATTCGAGTAGATGAGAATGTCATCAAGATAAACCACAACAAATTTATCTAGGTACTCCATGAAGATCGAATTCATCAAGCGCGAGAATGTGGCGGGGGCATTGGTTAAACCGAAGGACATGACGGTATACTTGTAAAGACCATAACGAGTAGTGAAGGCATTTTTGGGAATGTCCTCGTTTCGGATTTTGATTTGATGATAGCCTAATCTCAAATCCATCTTGGAGAAGACAGAGGATCCTGCAAGTTGATCATAAAGACATTGATCCTGGGCAGTGGGTACTTGTTCTTTATCGTCGCTAGATTTAGCGAGCGATAGTCTACGCACATCCTTTCTGTTCCATCTTTCTTTGTTACAGACAGAACGGGGCAACCCCATGGCGATGAGCTAGGGCGGATGAAGCCTTTTGCCAACGAAGCATCAAGTTGGGTTTTTAGCTCAGCTAACTCTTGTGGGGCCATTCTATATGGACGTCTCGAGATTGGGGTTGTGCCTGGTATAAGATCCACTATGAATTCTACGCATCTGTCGGGTGGCATTCCCGGCAGCTCTTAAGGAAAGACATCCGGAAAGTCACGAACCACCGAAATATCTTCAAGGTCTGGAAGTGGAAGCACATTCAAAGTATGCATCTGGATTCTAGAGCTGGGTGATGTGTAGTCGATGGTCTGGCCTGAAGGATGGGTGAGTTTAACTGATTTGTCTTTACAATCAAGGAAAGCATTCTGCCTTGATAACCAATCCATTCCTAGGATGACATCAATGTTCGAAGACTTGAGGGCCATAAGAGAAGCAAGGAATACTAAACCCTCAATTGCAATTTAATTGCCATGGCTTACTCTATTAGTTTGCCACTTTGAACCAGGAGTTTGAATGATCATTGGAGAAAACATTTCTTCAAAAGAAAATCCATGCCGAAGTGCATAACTCTCCGACATGAATGAATTAGAAGCTCCTGGGTCGAAAAGAACGGAGGCGGGGACATGATTGACTGGGAGTGTACCAAGAATGACGTCAGAAGCATCAGTGGCTTCCTCAACGGAGATTTGGTTCACACAAACACTACTAGTGGATGAAGGCTTTGCTGGAAAGGCTTTGGTGGTTGATTTCTTTGGAGGCTTAGGTCGAGAATGACGTGGTGCCATCAAGACCTGAGGGCATTGACGATAGTAATGGCCTGGAAGACCACACTTAAAGCATACCCTGTCTGAATTGCTAGGAGTGGGATTACTTGATTGCACACCATCATTCCGGGGTGGAATAATGTGTTGGGGTGGAGGCATATATTTGGTGGTGGCCTCTGGAGAAGGCTTTGAGGTATGACATTGCCATGCTCAGCTCTGAAGGATCTGTTGACTAAATCCTCAAAGGTGGCAAATTGAAGGAGGTTGAGATCATGACGAAGGATGGGGCTAAGTCCCTTACGGAACCTTGCCTGCTTTCTGGCATCGGTGGTGATCTCATCTTGGGCATAACGAGCAAGACGGTTGAACTCTCTCACATACTCATGCATGGACATCTTTCCTTGAGTCAAATTGCAGAACTCTTCCTTCTTGCGCTCCATCAACTCATCCAGAATGTGGTACCCTCGAAAGGCAACACAGAATTCCTGCCAAGTCACTACGTGACTATCTGGCTGCATAGCAACATAGTTCTCCCACCATAGAAGAGCAGCACCTTCCAAGAAGTATACCGCAAAACTAACTCGGTCATCGGGAGCAACATGTGCAGTATCAAGCTTAAGCTCGATGGAACGGAGCTAATCATCAGCTTCAAGGGGCTCAGAAGAACATCGAAATACCGGTGGCTTGAGGAGGATGAAGTCCTGAATGCTCACAACCACATTGCAATGTCGTGAGGTATTCTGCTCGATGAGCTCCAGAAGACGTGTTTGATCACGTTGATTCTTCTCAGGTTCGATCATGATTTCTGCCGCAGAAGGCGGTGGTAGAGGTTCATCATCATTTCGATTCCGAACACGGTCTTGATTCCGACGAACAGCACTACAAGTCCCACCTGACATCCTGTGTGATGAAGATCAACAATCAGAACAGGTTGAATGATGGATTCAAGGATAACAAGACATGATGAAGGCGGAAAGGATTATAATGCGAAGGCAATGATCCACAGAAACACGGGATAAATCCGACAGCATAACGGCTACACCAGGATGGAAAACAAGACAACCTCGAGGAGATAGAACAGAACTTCCTCAAGGAACTCAAAACACGAAGACTCTGGACGACCACAACAATCCTACGGCTACAAGGAAGCACTCAGCGAGATGTTCTAGTCAGACATAGATGAGCCTAGTCCTATCATCCCGTAGAAAAGGTAAGGGTGACCCAGAACTCAGACCGATGAGGGTAAGGAGAAAAAGAAGCCTTACGTTGTTCCCTTTATACCCAAGTAACTATATAACTATAGAATGCTAGACTCGACTTCGACCAAGGGTTTGATAAGCCGACAGACAGTCCTGCTCTGATACCAAGTCTGTCGGGACCCGGGGTTAGCATATGTAATTCCAGTCACGATACAATCACATGGAGAGCCGAGAGCCGTACCCACTTGTCTAAGCAGACAAGGCCAAGCACAGAACGCTCTCGGAAAGCATCAAACGTGAGGGGCATCCCATCTAGGCCGGATGATCAACTGAGATGGGTCCTCAACGTCCGCTCACAAGTCTAAATGCTTATGGGTGGTGAATCCCATACTCATAGACAAGTCGCCTCAACCATGTTATCGATTGGATCCTAACTCTTACATAGACTTACTCCAACCCGATCACTTAGTCGGGGTCTAGGACGGGCTCGATCATACAACAAAGTGTGCACGTGACAGAGTCACGAACAAACGCATCGCGATGCCCCAAGCTGCGCACATCTAAGGGCCACTTGGTATATAAAAGACCGCCAGCCAGATCACAACTAAGGTCTCGAAAACCCATACTAAGACATGCATGTAATAAACGTACACGCAGCACACATGCCTAGTATGGACAGCAGGTATCATCACATAACTCTACAAAGTACTCTTTATTGATATACACATAGAGCATACAAAGATCACATTTCTGTGATCACATTACATCATACAACGGAAGAAAATTAGGTCTGAGTACAGACAAGTTTAACAAATGGCTTAGAGAAGCCTTGTACAACAAACATGCCCTTCCACGAGGGACCAGACTGCAGTCTGGGACTATGCTACCAAGGTCAACGTCGAGCTTCACGAAGGTGACTCCATCGGGGTCTGGTTTCTTATCTAAAACATAGAATAAGCAAACGTGAGTACAAAGTCGTACTCAGCAAGACTTACATCAGATCTAAACTACTCATGCTCAAGTATCAAGGTAAAGGGAGGTGGGGTTCAACATGCAGAAGTGCAAGCTTTGACTTGGCTAGTCCTGAACTACGAATACCAAACTTGAGGTAAGAAGCGTACACGAGTCCACTATCCAAATCTCCAACCAATACACCACTAAGGTTACTTCCTCGACTTCCCCACGAGGAAGCACACCATAGCACTCACGCTTATCTTGCGAGTTTTATAAGTATCCATTCAAGTTGTCTAATAATCAGGTACAGGTTCCAAGTAGTCCATAACCGCGGACGCGGCTATTCGAATTGTTTTGTTAACCTTGCAAGGGTGTAAGCTACACACACATGACCATCGGTTACCGCCAGGTCTCGCCAGTCAGTGACTCAAGGGTCACTAACAGGGGATTAGGGGGGACTAGGGCCCACCAGTCAGTGACTCAAGGGTCACTAACAGGGGATTAGCCCGCTAAGCTAATCGGGCCGCCGGCGGTTAGCCGTCGGTGACTAACCCGTGCGGCAGCGCTCGTTGCGGACGGCGGTTCCGGGCACGGCTGGGCATGGGGAAGCTACCAGGGGGTAGCCCGTGCTCGCCCGCTTCGAGCTGTGCCACTAGGGTCTCAAGGGGAGGTTTGGGAGCGCGCCGGCGACGAAGAGCAGCGTTGGCGCAGCTCTGTCTTCGGCGAGATCAACGGCTAGGGCACGGGGAGGAGAAGGGAGTAGGGCAAAACGACGAGCTGCTCACCCTGAGCGTGAAGAGGAACTCGGGGAAGACGAAGGAGGCGAGACGGCGGCGTATTTCTCGCCGGAGCTTCACGGCGGCCGGAGAGGAACGGTGACGAAGGCGTTGGCTCCGGGGCTCCCAGGCTCGATTAACTGCACGGCTTGACGAAGACGATGCTGGCGGAGCTTCTGGACAGCTTGCGACAGCGAGTGGGGCACGGTGGCCGCGAGTTCTACGGCAGCGTGCTCCGGCTGGGCTCCGGGTCCGCGCAGAAATGAGAGAGAGAGGGCGTGGGGAGAGAGCCAGAGGAGGGGGAAGACTGCAGGGCGGCTCTGGCGTTGCGTGGCGCAAGGAGACGCCTCGGGCTGGCCTAGGCGAGCCTCGGTGGCGTCCACGGCGCTCGGCTCGCCACCGAGCTGCTTTGGGCGCCGGGGAGGAAGACGACACCGGGGGGGCTGGTTGGCTGGGCTGGAAAGGTAAGTTGGGCCGACGCCTGTGGCGCCAGGTAAGCTCCCCCTCTTCTGTTTATTCTTTTCTTTTTATTTCTTCTGACATTTGTTCTGTCTTGATATATAAAAAATATCAAAACATTTTATAAAATCCCAAAATCTTTTATGTGGGCTTAGGTGTCAAGCCACTAGCCAGTCACAAGTTTTGGTGACTTTTGAAAATCAAACAATTTGAATCTAAATTCAAATTGGAGTTTAATTTAATTTCCAGGCCCTATTTGGAATATTTGAAAAATCTTGGTGCATGCAGTGGGACCCACTTCACTTTATATGTGATCATGCATATTTATAAGACTTTTCAAAAATACCAGAGCAAATTTTGGATGAAATTTTTGTCTGGCCATTTAAATTAATTCCTCAGGGTTTTTCTGTTCCCCATTTTTAAATTTCCTTGAAATTTTTTTTGCATGATGCAAAAGGGGCACTCAAACCCTAGCACTTACCCTAGTTGGGGTTCTGACAGAAGCACACAAGACGGTAAACACTGGAAAGCAATCAACGAGCAAGTACTCTATTACTACGAAGAAAACACGAGCAAGCATCAACAAGGAGGCGACACGAGACATCGCACCTACCGTCGAGAGCGGTTACTATAAGGTTATGCGGAGTACTCGTCAAACACGACGATATCGCACATTTAGAATGGTTCAAGTTGTTTAGCTACACAAGTTGAGAAAAGGTTGTTAACATGGCATCTCACTCAAGCATGGAATAGCACACAAACATGGCAATAGGTGAAGCATAAGGTAAACTATCTATGCTAGTCAATTTGAGTGAGGCACAAACTAAACATGGCATTCCACTAAGTGCCTCACAACAATTAAAAGAGTTGGTACTGTTCTGCCCTAAATCATATTTTAGGTTGATTAACAGAAGTAAAAAATAGTATAAACACAAAGTACACGAAAAACTAATCAAGTTACATATAAAGAACACTCCAAACGAAGTTACGGTTAAAAGATACAAGCAAAACAAGTTTGGAACACAATCTGCCAACATCAGGAAGCACACTTTAGAGCAATGCATAAACAGGATAATGAATGCAAACATGCTCACAAATGATACGAAACTAAAGTAGACATGACACGGAAGGCATGGAAAAAGGAATCATGAAAAAAGGCATCATGTTTCACTAGTTATAAGCAACACAAAAAGCTATAAAACATTACTGGTCTAGGACTTAGTGAAAATCAGGAAAACAGGGCAGAAACTATTATTTTCTTTCTGTATAAACAGGAGCAAAGCTATATGATAATGTGCAACAACATGACATAGCAATATATAGGCATGAACTAGACATGATGGTGATTAGGTACAAACAAGAATCATGGTCATATGCATCACAGATCAAAAGATATTAAGCATGCAACATGGCATCGGAAAGTTACAGACTTGGAGAAAAACAGAGGTGGCTATCAAAAACAGTGGGATAGCAACTTGGAGCTGAAATATAACTATGACCAGGAATGCTAACATGTCAATGCAATACATATAATGAAAGTATACATGATGCTTGACAGTATGCCAAAAGAATCAATGCAATAGGCCTCATGGATGTGTCACAATCATCATGCAAACTTGCAATAAAATAATAACAGCAGCACTTGACAGAAAATAATAGCAGTTAACAGTCTGATGCCCACTTCAACAGTGATTAACAACATCAAGATGGCCTCAAATCAAAATGCTCACAAAAGATGGACTGAAGTAGAAACAATTCTAAACAATTTTCCTTTTTAGCGCAACTTGATCCGGGCTATGGTTTACTCGCAAACTACATCGAAAAAACTGAATCAGCAGCAATTTTCAGAGACTTAGCAAGGTAGAGAGAAAAAAAAGGGCCTCACACATAGTAGGCCTCGGCCCACTGGCCGGAACGGGTGCGGGAGACGGCTGGAGAGGGAGTTGGGCCCGCGGGGTGCAGGCCGACCCAGGCTGGTGGCGCTGGGTAAGCTGGGCAGTGCGCTTGGCCGGGAGGAGGCTGGCGGGCCGGTCCACCTGGACACGGCTTCGTCTTCGTCTCCAGGCGAGACGGCTGGCGGAGCCAGCTCGATCCGGCGAGGGGGCAGCGAGGCAGGGAGCCCGGGACGACGAGGGGCGCCCGGGAACGGTCGCGGCGGCGGACCGGCGTCCAGATCCGCCGGATCCGGCCAGGGCAGAGGCCAACGGTGGCGCGGGGGGAGCGGCAGCGAGCTCGGCCGAGCTCGGAGCTCCAATGGCGGCGGCGGCGTTCCTGGCTGCGGCCAGTTCCTACAGGGGATATGGGTGTGAGGAAGGTGAAGAGAGGAAGAGGAGGAGGTGCAGGGACAGGAGAGGAGCTCGCCAGCGGCGGGCAGCGCCCTGGCCGGAGGCGGCTTCGAGAGCCCCTCGAGCGTGGGCGGTTTCACGGAGGAAAGAGGAGGTGGAGATGGGGGCGCGATCTAGAGCGTACGATCGCCAGCTTTGAAGGTCCAGATCGCCTGGGGGCTAGGGTTGCGAAAAAAGGCTAAATTTTTAAAATTGGGGCAGATCTTGGGGTGTGTCTGCAATTTTGTGGCTAGGAAAACCCTAGAAAGGGGTGGGAGAGTGGTGGTATTTATATAGCCCAGGTGGATGGCAGTTTGCAAAAACATCCCCGGGTTTTCTCTCACGTGCGCGGAGTTTACGTTTCTGACCGCCGGGGGTCCGCAGGACCTCCGATTCGGGTAAAACTTTGAACTACGCGATCAGCGCGTCGAGCAGGCGGCGTTCACCTCGCGCTGGAACTGTTCCGAGAACATTTTCCGGCGCGCTATAAAAATAGCGCATTTAATTATTAAACGGGGTTTTCTTCCATTGGCTGCGGCTTGTCATTGTGCGGTTTTCGCGACGTTGATCGGGTGAAACCCGGTGTCGCAAAGGTCGAGTGTCAGGGTGGCAAGGGTCGTTCTCCGTCTGGTACGAGATAAGAAGGGGGAAAATAATCGCCGATCGATAAATCGGGGATGCAAACACCGCAAACAAATCAGACAATCAAACAAGTCACACCGAAAACAAAATTACAAATTTTTGTGAAATCTGGGCTATTACAATACAACACCACCAACAAGGGATCTCGTCCCGAGATCCTGCATGATCTAGGGGAGAGGGGGGAGAGAAAAGAGAGTCGACAATCTTCAACACCACCAACAAGGTACTCTGCTCCATGTCAAACAACAAACTCCATCGAGATAAATTTCCGCAGAGAGACGACAACGTCGGAAATACGAAACCGTCGGTGTCAAGAGGAGGAACGACAATGATAACCGGATACAAGGATAGTATTTTCGGCGCAAGACGTGAAAACACCGGCAAAAGGATGGATGGCAATGGATGACCCACATATAAACTAGAGTCGGACAGACTAAAGGTACTACAGGATTTCCCAACCTGAGATCGGAATCGAGACAATACGCTGCAAGCAAGGCATTGTAACGATTTCGATAGTCCACACTCATCGAGCTCCTAAATTTTGAAGGGGATAAGGAGAGAATAAAACACTTACGACACTTGTTCTGACCAGAGCAAGGGTAAGGAGTAAAACGATTCCTACTCTCCGATAACCAACTTAGTAACTACAATATAGTTTTTCTCTAGACTTGACTTCGGCTAGAAAAGGGATCCTACGATCTGTAGGGCTCTGATACCAAGTTGTAAGGCCTGATATGAGGTACTGTTCCAGATCTAGATGTTTCCATCCAGATCCGGGGACGAAGCACATATCGGTACCACCGCGACATATGGCATAGCCATATGCCCCGGATTTACAACATGATATTACAACATTACAGCTACATGGATACAACATCTCATACACTCGGCATACAACTGCCTTAAATACAATACATCAGTGGAAGGTACATGTCTGAGTAAAGACTACAATCAAATGCCTAGTGCCAAAGAGAAAAACATCGATCCCATAACCACACGGGTCCAGACCCTCCGCCGGGATCCGCCTAACTAGTCGTCGTCGAGTCTCCACGTGAAACGTCGATCACCGTACCTATTTTCGATCAAGAACCCTGAAAAGAGTTTGGGGGTAGTATCATGAGTACAGAAGTACTCAACATCCAACTGTAGTGGTCAACTGACCCAACAAGGACTTTATCACTTGTCATTCTATGACAACTAGTTGTTTACGGTAAGGGTAAGTGGTGAGATTGCTGCCGCACTAGCATTTATGAAGTGGCTAACGATCTAGAGAGTAAGATAAGAAGCCAAGCATTCGATGAGGAATCGCCTCCAACAACTCTTGCTATCAGCTACTTACGCAAGTATAACACCTATCATATCCTTGTATTCCTCTTCGCATCTCGACGAAGAAGAAGCAGTCAAGGCACACACATGTTGATCAAGTTATATTAGAATTATCTCAGTTGTTGTTGTTTATGAACAAGGAGTAGGTCTCAAGTCGTCCATAACTGTGGACACGGCTTCTAGAAAAGATTTAACCCTGCAGGTTTGTACCAACTGCCCATTACAGTGCTCCGCACGCACGCCCATCTCTCTTAGTTGCTACCCATCACAGGCAACCTTTTTATGATTTAGTTCCAAGAGATCCGAAACGACAGGTCCCTCTAGCTAACAACGAACAAATCCGGGTGCCCACGAGGAGTCGACACCCTATCTAAAATCTGGCCACGCTCTCGGATTGGACTCTTCCGTCAGGCTAAGGTCGAGGTAACTGATCACCTCACATGTGGGCAGGCCTCTAGCTCACCAGTGTGGACCAACAAAGGAACTATGTCTCCGCTGGCCCAGGTTGGTTTAAAGGATATCTGCTAGGAACGACCCGACAGGCATATATGCATGTTTTGCAAATGGTAAATCAGCTTGGGCCACCTCTAAAAATGTTTGAAGCTAGTTAGATAAGAAAAGGGGACCCCATAAAATCCCACCCGCGGTTAGGCACGCTCAGTCTTAGAACCAATACCCGAAACTCGGATCCTAGGTGACTCGAATGGAACAAAGCGTCGGGCGGGATAGCATAGACCTTCCATTCTTCGTCGAATATAGTCAACATTTATATTAATCATATCATCAACACGAATATAATAAGGTGATATCCCAAACCAAGGAGTAACAGGGTAACATCGTATCATCTTAAGCATGCATACTAAGCAGGGGCTGAGCAACGAGCAATAGTAACATAGAAGTACATGGTTTGCTGGGAGGGGACATGGCTGTATCGGTTTAAAAGAGGATGTAAACATTTAGTAGGATCAAACTTCGAACCTATCCTAGACTAGCATGCAAACCGCTGGTTGAAATAGAATGGATCATAAGTAATGTATAGTACTTGCCTGTTGATAAGTCGGGTTCCGAAGGTGTAGTTGATCGCAAGCTCGCACCGTCTCCGAAGGTACCCACGGAAGCACACCAGACGGTTAACACTGGAAACAATCAACGAGCAAGCACTCTATTACTACGAAGAAAACACGAGCAAGCATCAACAAGGATGCGACATGAGACATCGCACCTACTGTCGAGAGCGGTTACTAACAGGTTAAGCGGAGTACTCGTCACACACGACGATACCGCACATTTAGAATGGTTGAAGTTGTTTATCTACACAAGGTGAGCAAAGGTTGTTAACATGGCATCTCACTCAAGCATGGAATAGCACACAAACATGGAAAGAGGTGAAGCATCAGGTAAACTATCTATGCTAGTCAATTTAAGTGACGCAGAAACTAAACATGGCATTCCACTAAGTGCCTCACGAGAAATTAAAAGAGTTGGTACTGTTCTTCCCTAAACCATATTTTAGGTTGATTAACAGAAGCAAACAATAGTATAAGCACGCAGTACACGAAAAACTAATTAAGTTACATATAAAGAACACTTCAAACAAAGTTACGGTTAAAAAGATACAAGCAAAACAAATTTGGAACACAATCTGCCAACATGAGGAAGCACACTTTAGAGCAATGCATAAACAGGATAAGGAATGCAAACATGCTCACAAATGATATGCAACTAAATTAGACATGACAGGGAAGGCATGGCAAAATGAATCATGCAAAAAGTCATCATGGTTCACTAGTTATAAGCAACACAAAAAGCTATAAAACATTACTGGTCTAGGGCTTAGTGAAAATCAGGAAAACAGGGCAGAGACTGTTATTTTCTTTCTTTATAAACAGCAGCAAAGCTATATGCAAATGTGCAGCAACATGACATAGCAATATATAGGCAGGAACTAGACATGATGGTGATCAGGTGCAAACAAGAATCATGGTCATATGCATCACAGATCAAAAGATATTAATCATGCAACATAGCATCGGAAAGTTACAGACTTAGAGAAAAACAGAGGTGGCTATCAAAAACAGTGGCATAGCAACTTGGAGCTGAAATATAATTATGAGCAGGAAAGCTAACATGTCAATGCAATAAATATAATGAAAGTAGACATGATGCTTAACAGTATGCAAAAAAATCAATGCAATAGGCCTCATGGATGTGTCACAATCATCATATAAACTTGCAATAAAATAATAACAGCAGTCCTTGATAGAAAATAATAGCAGATAACAGTCTGATGCCCACTTCAACAGTGATTAACAACATCAAGATGACCTCAAATCAAAATGCTCACAAAAGATGGTCTGAAGTACTAACAATTCTAAACAATTTTCCTTCTAGCGCAACGTGATCCGGGCTACAGTTTACTCGCAAAATACATCGCAAAAACGCAATCAGCAGCAGTTTTTAGAGACTTAGCAAAATAAAAAGGCAGAGAAAAAAAACGGGGCCTCACCCCTAGTGGGCCTCGGCCCACTGGCCGGAACGGGCGTGGGAGACGGCTGGAGAGGGAGTTGGGCCCGCGGGGTGCAGGCCGACCCACCTGTCGACGGCTTCGTCTTCGTCTCCCGTCAAGACGGCTGGCGGCACTGGGGAAGCTGGGCAGTGAGCTTGGCCGAGAGGAGGCTTGCGGGCCGGCCCACCTGGCCACGGCTTCGTCCTCGTCTTGAGGCGAGACGGCTGGCTGCGCCGGCTCGATCCAGCGAGGGGGCGGCGAGGCAGGGAGCTCGGGACGACGGGGGGCGTCCGGGAACGGGCGCGGGGGCAGACCGGCGTCCAGATCTGCTGGATCCGGCCAGGGCAGAGGCAAACGGTGGCGCGGGGGGAGCGGCGGCGAGCTCGGCCGAACTCAGAGCTCCAATGGCGGCGACGTTCCGGGCTGCGGCCGGTTCTTGCAGGGGATACGGGGGGTGAGGGAGGTGAAGAGAGGAAGAGGAGGAGGTGCAGGGAGAGGAGAGTAGGTCGCCGGCGGCGGGCAGCGCCCTGGCCAAAGGCGGTGGGGCGAGCCCCTCGGGCGTGCGCGGTTGCACGGAGGAGAGAGGAGGTGGAGCTGGGGGCGCGATCTGGGGGCTAGGGTTCCGCAAAAGGCTAAATTGCGAAAATTGGGGCAGATCTGGGGGTGTGGATGCAATTTTTGGGCTAGGGAAACCCTATAAAGGGGTAGGAGAGTGGTGGTCTTTTTATAGCCCAGGTGGTTGGCTGTTTGCAAAAACATCCCCGGTTTTTCTTTCACGCGCGCAGTGTTTACGTTTTTGACCGCTGGGGGTCCGAAGGACCTCCGATTCGGGTAAAACTTCGAACTGCGCGATCAGCGCGTCCAGCCGGCGGCATTCACCTCGCACTTGAACCGTTCCGAGAACATTTTCCAGCGCGCTATAAAAATAACCCATTTAATTATTAAATGGGGTTTTGTTCCGTTGGCTGCGGCTGGTCTTTGTGCGGTTTTCCAGACGGTGACCGGGTGAAACCCGGTGTCGCAAAGGTCGAGTGTCTTGGTGGCAAGGGTCGGTCTCCGTCCGGTACGAGATAAGAAGGGGGAAAATAATCGCTGATCGATAAATCGGGGATGCAAACAACGAAAACAAATCAGATAATTCAACAATTCACACCAAAAACAAAATTTTAAATTTTTGTGAAATCTGGGCTATTACAATCGTCATCACCATCATCACGGGAATCATCGAGATCATCATCACCATCATCCTCGTCATCAGCACCATCTCCACCACCATCCAATCTCATCTTACCATTGCAATCCGATTTGTAACTTGTACTATTCATCCCCTCTACTTTATCGGTATTGATTACTCTTTTGTGGTGAATGCTCTTAAGTTTTGTTGGAGAATTATTGTTACGATAATATTGTTCACCATATATTTATCACCTCTGATCATGATATCTTTTACGTCTTGTGAGTAGCTCATTTATTTCTTGAGGACATGGGAGAAGTCTAGTGCTTAGTAGTCATATGATGTTGAAGTAATATGTGTTGATTGATATTTAAGTTGTGGTGCTATTCCTCTAGTAGTGCTATGTGAACGTCGACTACATAACACTTTGCCTTTTTAAGGACCTAGTGGAATACATTGTGTATATAGGATGCTTATGGTGGGTTGCCGGAGTGACAGAAACCTGAACCCCAGTTCTCATACCTTTGCACGAGGGAGAGTTGGATCCTAAAGTTTATTGCTATGGTTAATCTTTGCCTTAATTTCTCTTTTGTATTTGCGGATGCTTGCAAGGGGTCTAATCATAAGGGTGTACTTGTCTTAGCCTAGACGGTGCACTAGCAGAGGTCCACACACACAACATTTATCAACACAGGAGGTCAGGGGGCGTAGCCAGCCCCCTCCTAGGCGGCCAGGGGGCGCGGGCCCACCCCTGGCCGGGCCACCAGGGCGCCTAGGAGGTGGGGACACCCCCTGGTGGCCCCCTTTTGACTGTTTTTACCCCTCGCTCCTAAAACCCTCGGAGAGACCCCCATATCGCGATTTTCCTCTCTGTTCTGCCTCCGCCGCGCTTTCAAGATCGGGTGCACCAGAAGACCTCTTCCCGGCACCCTGCCGTAGGGAGAATTAACCTCCGAGAGCTTCTCCACCACCATGGACGCTTCCCGGATGAGCCGTGAGTATCCCCCCTTGTAGCATGGGTCCATGAATAGTAGCTATGTGATGTCCTCTCTCCAATCTTGTGCTTCAATTCTTAGCCCTTGTGAGCTGCCCTACATGATCAAGGCATCTATGTAATTCTTTCTGTTGTTGCTATGCTGAGTTTGCTGGGATCAGATGCATTATGAGATTATGTTCAGATTGTGATTAGATATATTTTTGGTTCACCATTTATATTTTGTTGTTGAGTAGTTCTTGCATGTTCTGCGTTGCTTTTTATTTCTTTGGCCAAATAGTAGATAGTAACTCCAAGTGGGAGCGCTTATACTTTATTGTGGGTTCATGCCCCCTGATGTCTAGCTTGAGTGAAAGAAACATAAGACTAGGGGATGTGCTTTTTCCACCAGGGAGAAAACAATGATGCTTGTAACCGCGGTTACAAAGATTGTTTAACTTATGCAAAGTTTGTTAATGCAGTTGTCTGTTGCTTTGAGTTTACACTTTGGGCAGGGTCACAACTTAATACCAGCGAGATGTTCTAGATAGATATCTCAAGGTGGATGATTAGTGAGTAGATGGAGATGGATTTCGGTCTACTTATATTCGCGTATTGCTCATGCTTTTCAGCCTCTAACTTTCTTGGAGCATAATTAGCATTGCAGTGCGTTTATAATTATGTCAATTGCCCAATTGTAATTTGTTTACCCAGCTTAGCTATTTTATCGTCTTTTGGGAGAGAGACATCATTAGTGAACATCGTGGGACCCCGGTCCATATTTCCACCACTGTTTACACCTCCACTTTACTTTCTCCTTTTACTTTCTGTTGCAATTATCACTGCTATCCCCTTGCGTTTGATCTTTGTAAACAACAAGGATGGAGGGATTGAAAACCCCTCTGTATTCGTTGTGAGGAAAGTTATTTGTGTCGTGTGCAGGTCCAGGTTAAGCTAGTGATTTCTATTCAAACGGAGCGTCACTTGCCGCACCACCTGTCGGGGTTCGGGGCAGAAAATAATAATTTTTCATTACCACCGAGACCCAAGCCCAAGACCTAAGCTATGGAGATGCAAGTAACAGATGGAAATAGGTCACATACCATTATGTAGTCCGTTAAGTGGGAAACGTTCCCACATGAACGTGGTTTATGTAGTCATACCGGCAATCCCCGATGCCGCGCAGATCCTCGATGACTCCAGAACCCACCCGGTCATTGTAGACCGATGATGGGATTGCGTCCCCGTCTGAACATTCTCGGTGAAGACGTCGCGATACGGCCTCGACGATGAAGGAGCACCACAAGTGTAGCGCGTCGCGGGATTACACACATACGGTGTACCCGAAGTTCCCTCCGGGCTCCGAACCAGAAAAGCAGAAGAAAGAAGATGGATTCAGATCCCGATTTCAGCAGCACGACGACGTGCGTATGGTGGAGAAACCCCCAATCTAGTGTAGACTCCAAACAAGGGGGGCCCACTCAAAGGAAGGCGAAAGAGAGAGAAGAGATGAGAACTTGTCTCAAATTGGTGTTTAGAAAAAGGGCACCCTACCCCTCCATATATAGGCCAAGGAGGGGGGGACTCCCTAACCTTCCCATGTGGGACTAATCCCAAGGGAGAGAGGGGGGAGTGCGCCAAGGGGGTGAGTCCCTCCCTTTGGCGCCTTGGACCAAGGGAGAGCTCCCTCCTTCCCATAATGTGCCTCTTTAGGCCCATATGCCTTTTTCTTCTATTTTAATTATATTTTAATATTAATTCTGTTAATTAAATAATAAAACATATTAAACTTTATTAAACATTATTTTGAACCTTTCGAAATATCCAAAACTTCTTCTGGCACCTCCCGGAACAATTCCGGTGTTCTCTCTTATTTCATCAATGATACTGAATCAATCCTTATTGCGTCGAATACCCTTAAGCGTGACACCCTACGGTTCGGGAAACAACAGACATGATCAGAAACTCTCTGACCAATGACCATCATGTGGGATCTGGTGACAATCCTTGATGTGCCCCTGCGCTTCCATCGAAATAATTTCATTGTTGAACTGTTAACGTTGAGTCGTGATCCCTTTGTGTCAGAACCCTCTGTTAGGTATGTGCTAGGGTTAGCTAGTGCCTTTGCATCATGTCAAAATTTCAAAAAGAAATCTTGGAAATCAAATTCAAAATCAAAATGGGAGAAGGAACACCCCCAGATGAATTAATTCAAAAGGCCAGATAAAAATCTTTTCCAAAAATTCATGTTAGAGTTTTGAAAAGTCTTATAAATGAGTATGATCACATATCAAGTGATGTGGGACCCCCCCCATGCTCATAGATTTTTCAAATTTTCAAACAGTACCTTGGAATTAAAGAAATACCCCTTTTTGATTTAAAATTCAAATCATTTGAATTTTAAAAATGTTGAAAGTTTATGAGTGGCTAGTCTATATTATTATGAGGCCACATAAAAGTTTTCAGCATTTAATAAAATGGTTTGGTATTTTTATCAGAGCCAAAACAAATAAAACAGAAAGCAGAAAAAGAAAGAAAAAGAAAAAGGCTGAAAGCCACTTACCTGGCCCACCTGGCCCAGCAGAGGCGGCCCAGCCCAAAGGGGCAGGGTCGTCTTCTCCACAGGCCAGGCAGGCAGGCAGCTCGCCGCCGGCCGCGGCATGGCTGCCAGGCAGCTGCCTGGCTGCTCCCCGGCCGCCTTCTAGCGTCGTGGAGAACCCCCCGTGCTCATCCACTTCTTTCCCCCCCTGGAACCCTCTTCCTCCTCTCTCCCGTGCGAAACCCGCGAAGCAGCCGTGACCGAGCCGGTGCACCGACGAGCCCCAACGCGGCGACAGAAGTCCTCAAGCTCCTCCACCGTGTCCAATCGAACCAGCGTCGACGACTTCGTCTTTCCCCCAGATCAATCGAAGCCCAGGAGCACTCCAAGTGACGCCAGCTTTAAGGAATCGCCGCCGGCCGCCGACGAGTCCAACCTCAAATTCGTCCACGCCAAGCACTCCCCGGCCTCCCCGAGCCCTTCATCGCGATCAGGGTGAGCTTGCCGTTCTTTTGCCTCCATCCACGCATCCTCCCGTGCCCGTTTGCATGATTTCGACGAGGTCCGAGACCAAACGCCGCCGCTCGTCGTCGAGCACATGCACCAAAGCACCTGTTTGAACCCTGGATGGCTCCACTAGTTCCGCAGACACCCCAGCTTCGTTTCTATACTCTCGGTTTCCAAATCCGTGCACAAAATGAAGAACCCGACGAGTCCAGTGCCCGCCTTCCGCCGCCGCTCGTCGCCGATGATGTTCCGGTGATCCCCGTGGCCCCCTGATGACACCACTCGATGCAGACGACCCCAAGGAGCAAGTCCATGCCCTCCAGGTCCCTCCCCGCGCCCTAGAACCCAACTCCGGCGAGTCTCCGGCAGGATTCCGGCGTCTCCCCGGCGAGCCACCATTAGCCCCCCCCCCCCCTAATGACCCTTTTCAACCTAACCTAGTGGCTGACAAGTGGGGCCAGCCACAAATTAACCCCTCGGGTTAATTTTAAGCAGGGGATTAACCCCCACTGTGGATGACAGGTGGGGCCCCTTGTCAGTTTGACTCGGGTCAACCCCCCCTGACGCCAGCATGAAACCACAGTGACGCAATAAAGGAATTTCCAGAGATTTTTTGAATTAAAAGAATTCCAGAAAATCCAGAAAATACCCCAAACTTTGGAAATTCATAGAAAATTCATATTAACTCCAAATTGGAGAAATAATATATGAAAAATGATCAGGAGAAAATTATCTTTCCAAATATGCAACTTTCAACTCTGTTTGAGTTGAATTTAAAATGTGATCAGTAGCATTTGCTATTTGATTTAAATGGAATTAAATCAAATTCAATTCAAATATTTTTGCAACTTGAACCATGGCAACATGCTACATTTCACTTACACATCAGAGGCATATCATACACATTTGAAGATGATTCAAAATGATCAAACTATATCACATATAACTTGGTTAATGTTGAATTCAAATGTGGACTTTGAATTTGCATTTTAAATGCAATAAATTCCACTTAAATAGAATTGCCTCACACATCAAAACTTATACTTCAAGCTTTAACATTCAATCATGTGCTTGAGAATTTCATTCATATTGATTGCTACTTCGTGCTTTGTTTGTCGAGTAGAGGTGGAACCGGAGCAAGAGGTCACCCCCTTCGCTGAAGATCCAGAACCCGAACCTCGTCAGCAAGGCAAGCAAAACCCCATTGATCATGTCGATAAAATCCCACTTCCCTCTCATGTCTCGCTTATGCATTGTATAGGATGATCACCATGTTACGATTCTACCGCATAGATGAACCCATTCCTTTGCATGACCTATCATTTTGTCACAGTAGTAAGCAAACCACAATCCTAGCAACTGTAGGAGTTGTTTGATATCATGTGGCCCCTGCAAATGTCACCGCTTATTGCATGCTTAGTATGATACCATGTTGTTACTGTGATGTGAGTCAGGATGGGAATGATCATGTTGATGATGGTAGAAAAGTGTTGGTGAATCGATCCTAATACAAGGTGAACGATGAGAGGCTGTGTAGGAGTACACGGTGGGTTGTCTCGTTGAACACCGCCCTAAGTTTGAGTTCTTGTGTGGTGATCCAAGATGAAGAGTACAACCACACACTGGGCTCACTGACCCCTCTCAACCTATTAACTCATCCCTTTCGATGTCCAGATGTCGCAGTAGTTCGGAGTTCTGGTAGGCTTGTGGCCTGGATGCTAAGTGAGAGAACGGCTCACCCGAGACCGGCTTATGCACCACGCACACATCGCTTGGGTCCACTTCGGTAAACCGGCCGGGTTCACGATTGTGGTAACCAACCCAAGTAGGCGACTTTCTCGGACTAGATCGGCTATGAGGTAACAGTTGTGGTGAGCATCCTCGCTGGCACCCCTTGAATGGTGTCGAGATCAAAGGCGGTAAATGATGGTCATGTGTGTGTAGCGGTACACCCTTGCAAGGTTATCAAAACTATTCGAATAGCCGCGTCCGCGGTTATGGACTACTTGGAAATCTTAGCTTGATTATTAGATAACTTGAACCGGATACTTCTAAAACACACCAAGATAAGTGTGAGTGCTATCGCGTGCTTTCTCGTGGGGAAGTCGAGGAAGGCACCATAGTGGTGTATTGGTTGGAGAAAGTAGTGGACTCGTGTACGCTTCTTACCTCAAAGTCTGGTACTCATAGTTCAGGATTAGCCAAGTCAAAGCTGACATTTCTGCAAGTGAACCCCACCTCCCTTTACCTTGATACCTGTGCATGAGTAGTATAGCTCCTATGTAAGTCTTGCTGAGTACACCTTTGTACTCACGTTTGCTTAATCTATGTTTTAGATGACGCCACTGACCCCGAAGGTGGCTTCTTCATCGAGCTGGACGACTGAAGTTAAGCTAGTCTATTCCCAGTCAGCAGACTGGTTCCCTCGTGGAGGGCTTTATGTTGAATAAGGCTTCTTAAGCCAATTTTTTAAACTTGTCTGTACTCAGACATAATTTGCTTCCGCTTTATGTTGTAATGTTAGATCACATGTTTGTGATCTCTGTGTGTACTCTATAAGAGTTATAAATAAAATGTACACTTTGTAGAGAATTGCAATGGTACCTGCTGTTCATACAAGGCATGTGTGCTGTTCATACTAGATATGTGTGTTGCGTGCATGTTTATAACATGCATGTCTTTGTATGGGTTTTCGAGACCTTAGTTGGGTTCTGGCTGGCGGTCTTTCATACACCAAGTGGCCCTTAGATGTGCGCAGCTTGGGGAATCGCGATGCGATTGCTCGAGACTCCGTCTCGTGCACACTTTGTGGTATGATCGAGCCCGCCCTAGACCCCGACTAAGTGATCGGGCTGGAGTAAGTCTATGTATGAGTTTTGAGATAGTCGGTAGTATGGTTGAGGCGACTTGTCTTTAAATATGGGAGTTCACCACCCATATCATTTGACTTGTGTGCGGACGATGAGGACCCATCTTAGTGGATCATCCGGCCTGGATGGGATGCCCCTCACGTACGATGCTTTCCGAGAATGTTCAGTGCTTGGCCTTGTCTGCTTAGACAAGTGGGTGCGGTTCTCGGCTCTCCATATGACTATGTCTTAACTGTACTTGCATACGCTAACCCCGGGTCCCGAAAGACTTGGTATCAGAGCAGGACTGACTGTAGGACTAGTAGCCTTGGCCGAAGTTGAGTCTAGCTTGCTATAGTTATATAGTTACTCTGGGTATATAAGGGAACAATGTAAGGCTTCTTATTTTTCTCCTTACCCCCTTCGTTCTGAGTTCTGAGTCACCCTCATCTTGTTCTGCGGGAAGATAGGACTAGGCTCTCCTCTGTCTGTTTAGCACATCTCGTTGATTGCTTCCTTATAGCCGTAGGAAAGTTGTGTCAGGTTTTCCTAGCATTGTTATAATGCTAATTTCTTACATCGTATTATGTAAGTGATGTTTCTCATGATTGAAAGAAATTGTCATTTCTTACAATTACAGCCGTTATGTTGTCCGAGTCATTCCAGGTTTATCTCATAATCTGATGCATTTGCAAACTCCTTTCTGTTTCAGATGGCAGATCTTCCCCCTCGGCAGATTTTTCGTTTGACCAGGTGCCTCGGTGTGCGTGGCCATCCCGCCACGTTGATCGAGATGATGTCCTATGTGGGATATCGATGGTACCCTGAGTATACCATCGAGGAGCAGTTCCACGACTTCAACCAGACGCAGTTCCACTGCATTGTCCGGATCTACTCGCAGCACGTTGGAGTCACCCAGCCTATCCACTTTGGACATGGCATCGGCGTTACCGAGAACATGGCTGTGCAGGATGCTGCATACTCATGTATCACACTGCTGAGAGAGGAGCACACCCTACTGAGAGAGACTTCATTCCGCTATATCCCTGCTGCACTTCCAGGAGAAGAGGGATATTACACCGGACTCTACTCAGATCACTCTGCAGAGGATCCAGCACTCCAGGTGACTGCTACGTTTGCTAGTGACAGAGATCGTGATGCACGCGCTCTCCGTTTTGAGCTCCACGCTACTCGTGTTCGTCTATATCGGGCACTGACGCTCTTGGCACCCTTTGTGAGCGTGGGATCAGTGGAGTACGATGCGATCTATCCAGTGCGGACTCAGATGCCTTCTCGAGTTGCTTGGCCCGAGATTGGAGGAATTTTTCCACCTCGTGGTCCTTTGCTTCCACCTTACACTGGACCTAGGCCCCATCCTTGCCCAAATGGATATCAGGGTCCACAAGCCTCCGTGTTTTCCGATGGTCACCTCCAGCTACCGGGATACGCGGGTAACTTTTATGAGGATTACTATGGAGATGGAGATGAGTGAGACCACCTGTGGTCTTACTTAGTGAGGATGTAGTAGTATCCTAGTATATTGTAATCAAGGTGTCTAAGTTCCAGAGGCTTAGATAAATAATGTATAGGAAGTCAGAGTGCCTCTGAAGGATGTATCATCTTCATCACGTTTGTATTAGCTTAGTGCTTGTACTAAAACGATGTATGGTTTGTATGACAACTTGTGAATATATGGCTTGTATGCTTTTATCACCATGTTGTCAAGATGATTACTTCCTTTGCTCTGTAATCCTTCCAGTACTTCAATACCTTGATTAGAATCTTGAAATCAACTCTGTTTGACTTTGGATTTTTCACCTTCAGGATGTCTCAAGGAACACGTGGCCAGATTGGTCGTAACCAAGGTCGTGGGAACGACGAGGAGGAAGGCAACCTTCCACCCCCACCCACGATGGCCCAAGTTCTGATGGAGGTCGAGAGGAACCGCCGTGACTCTCACCACCTGCTGGAAGTCATTGCACGCAACACCACTCAACAGCGCAATGAGCTTGTGTCCCTGAACGACTTCATCCGGCTTTATCCCCCGATTTTCAGTTACTCCACCGAGCCCCTTGACGCTGATGAATGGCTCCGCAGCATCGAGAGGAAGCTCCAAGAAGGCCATGTTGCAGATGGCGACAAGGTCAATTATGCCACCTATCACCTTGAAGGTGCAGCAAGCTCTTGGTGGGAGAATTTTCTGAATATGCGTCCCATTGGACCACCAGCATCTTGGGAGGAATTCTGTACGTCCTTCCGCGAGCACCACATCCCCAAGGGTCTTATGGACCGCAAACGTGAGGAATTCTGCAACCTCACTCAAGGCAGAAGAACCGTGGACGAGTTTAGTCGTGAGTTCAACCGACTTGCTCGTTATGCCACTGAAGAAGTCTCCACCGACTCCAAGAAACAAGAGAGGTTCTGTCGTGGCCTCAACAGTGGACTCCGTCGTGAGCTCAACCTTCATGACTTTGCCACCTTCCAGGTCCTTGTCAATAAGGCCATCAAGACAGAGGACATGAACACCCCCAACGATTTCCGCAAACACCCTAGAGATGACGGATCATCCAGCTCTGGTTCCCAGAAACGCAAGATCTGGATCCCAAACAGCATGTTCCGCCAGAACAACCCACCGAGGCCATCCTATGTGGCGCCTCATCCACCCACCCAGTTCCACCCAGCTCCACCAAACCACCCAGCTCCACGCACTGTTTTCGGAGCTTGCTACAAGTGTGGTCAGGCAGGCCACTACTCTCGCGAGTTCCCCCGGAACCAGATCCAGCACCAGAATGCTCCACCACGTGCCGGAGGTAGCAACAACAACAACAATGGTCGTGGCAAGACACCCGAGAAGGTCTACACCGCCAAACCCGCTCCTCCCGCCACTCGTGGACGTCTGAACCAGGTTGCCGCTGAAGAGACTGACGACACCACTGACGTCATTCTTGGTACGCTCCCAGTCAATTTTGTTCCTACTTCCGTTCTTTTCGACCCAGGAGCATCTCATTCATTCATGTCGGAAAGTTATGCACTTCGTCATGAGTTACCCTTTGTTGAATTGTCCACCCCGATGATTATTCAAACTCCAGGGTCAAGATGGCAAACTAATAGAGTGAGCCATGGTAATCAAATTGCAATTGAGGGTTTAGTATTCCTTGCTTCACTCATAGCCCTCAAGTCTTCAGACATTGATGTCATCCTTGGCATGGATTGGCTATCAAGACAAAATGCCTATCTGGATTGCAAAGGCAAATCCGTGAAACTCACCCACCCTTCGGGCAAAACCATCAACTATACCTCACCCAGAACAAGAAACCAAGTGCATTCTTTGAATGTACTCCCCCTTCCCGAACTTGAAGATATTCCGGTGGTTCGTGACTTCCCGGATGTCTTTCCTGAAGAGCTGTCGGGCATGCCACCCGACAGATGTGTAGAATTTATAGTGGATCTTGTTCCAGGAACCGCACCAATTTCCAAACGCCCTTATAAAATGGCCCCACATGAGTTAGCTGAGCTAAAAACCCAATTTGATGCTTCGTTGGCAAAAGGCTTCATCCGCCCTAGCTCATCGCCATGGGGTTGCCCCGTTCTGTTCGTGAAGAAGAAAGATGGAACAGAAAGGATGTGCGTAGACTATCGCCCGCTAAATTTAGCAACAATAAAGAACAAATACCCACTGCCCAGGATCAATGATCTTTATGATCAACTTGCAGGATCCTCCGTCTTCTCCAAGATGGATTTAAGATTAGGTTATCATCAGATCAGAATCCGAAACGAGGACATTCCCAAAACGGCTTTTACTACTCGTTATGGTCTTTACGAGTACACCGTCATGTCCTTTGGTTTAACCAATGCCCCCGTCACATTCTCACGCTTGATGAATTCGATCTTCATGGAGTACCTACATAAATTTGTTGTGGTTTATCTTGATGATATTCTCATCTACTCGAAGAACGAAGGAGATCATGCCGAACACTTAAGGCTGGTATTGATGAAACTTAGAGAGCATCGCCTGTACGCTAAATTCTCCAAGTGTGAATTCTGGCTACCAGAAGTGACCTACTTAGGCCACGTAATTTCTGCAAAAGGCATTGCTGTGAATCCCGAGAGAGTTCAGGCCGTCCTTGACTGGACTCCACCTGAATCGGTTAAGCAAGTTAGGAGTTTTCTTGGCCTAGCCAGCTATTGCCGTCGCTTCGTCGAGAACTTTTCTAAAGTTGCAAAGCCTCTAACTGAACTCCTCAAGAAAGATAAGAAATTCCAATGGACTCCCAAGTGCGAGGAAAGCTTTCAAGAGCTAAAAAGAAGATTGATTTCCGCACCCGTACTTGCACCTCCAGACACCAAAAGGGATTTCGAGATCTATTGTGATGCATCACGACAAGGGTTAGGATGCATACTTCTGCAAGATCGACATGTGGTAGCTTATGCTTCACGCCAGTTGCGGCCACATGAAGAGAACTATCCTACCCATGACCTTGAACTCGCTGCCGTAGTTCATGCTCTAACAACTTGGCGACATTACCTCCTTGGTAATCGTTGTGAGATCTATTCCGACCACCAAAGCCTCAAATATATTTTCACCCAGCCAGATCTTAATCTCAGGCAAAGACGCTGGATTGAGTTGATAAAAGATTACGACGTAGCAATTTCTTACACCCCAGGCAAAGCCAATGTCATGGCTGATGCACTAAGTCGTAAGTCGTACTGTAACAACCTCATGTTGCAGCAGTATCAACCACTTCTTCATGAGGACTTTCGCAAGCTCAACCTTGAAATTGTTCCTCATGGCTATCTTTCAACCTTGGTGGCGAAACCAACTCTTGAGGATCAAATCATAGTTGCCCAAAGGCGTGCACGAGGTGTTCGCCGGATCAAGGAGAACATTGCTAGCGGAGTTGCTAAATGTTTCTCCACAGATAGCAAAGGAACAGTATTCTTTGAAAATTGTTTGGTAGTACCTAAGAATAGGGAACTAAGGAAACTCATCCTCAAAGAAGCCCATTACACACCCCTCTCAATTCATCCCGGTAGCACGAAAATGTACCGAGATCTATGCCAGAGATTTTGGTGGACTAGGATGAAGAGAGACATTGCTCAATTTGTTGCCGAATGTGATATTTGTCGTCGCATTAAGGCAGAACATCAAAGACCTGCTGGTACACTTCAACCTTTGTCTATTCCCGAGTGGAAATGGGACAAAGTTGGTATGGACTTCATCACAGGCTTTCCAAGAACCCAGAAAGGAAACAATGCCATCTTCGTTGTCATAGATAGGCTTTCCAAAGTTGCTCACTTCCGGTTCGCGTGTCCATAACTGCTAGTCAGTTAGCGGACTTGTACATCTCCAGAATTGTATCCCTTCATGGTGTTCCTTTGGAAATCAATTCTGATCGCGGTAGCCTTTTCACCTCTAGATTTTGGGGAAGCTTCCAACGTGCTTTGGGAACTCATCTCTCCTTTAGTACGGCTTTCCATCCTCAGTCTAGCGGTCAAGTCGAAAGGGTTAACCAAATTCTTGAAGACATGCTCAGAGCTTGTGTTATCTCATTCGGAAAGAATTGGGACAATTCTCTTCCATATGCCGAATTTGCTTATAACAATAGTTTTCAATCTAGTCTGAACATGGCTCCTTTTGAACTCCTTTATGGACGACGATGTCGAACACCACTAAACTGGTCTGAAACCGGTGAAAGCCAATTCTTTGGAACGGACATGATCAAGGAAGCAGAAGAGCAAGTTCGCATTGTTCGTGATCAATTGAAAGCAGCCCAGTCTCGTCAGAAAAGCTACTATGATCGTCATCATAGGCAAGAAAGCTACAATCTGGATGAGAAGGCTTACCTTCGGGTTACTCCTCTGAAGGGAACCCAACGTTTCGGTATCAAAGGCAAGTTGGCCCCACGTTACATCGGACCTTTCCGCATTATTGCTAAACGTGGAGAAGTTGCCTACCAACTTGAACTACCTCCGCACCTTTCCCGAGTACACGATGTATTCCATGTATCCCAACTCAGGCGTTGCTTCAAGGACCCCATCCGCGAAGTCGACCATGAAACGCTTGATCTCCAAGATGACCTTTCTTATCGAGAATACCCCGTTCGTATGCTTGATTCCACAGAGCGTGTCACTCGTCGTCAGAAGATTAGGTTTCTGAAAGTGCAATGGTCACACCACTCTGAAAGAGAAGCTACGTGGGAAAGAGAAGACCGTCTCCTTACCGAGTACCCCTCCTTCCTCCCGCAGACTTCTGAATCTCGGGACGAGATTCTTTTGAGTGGGGACGAGTTGTCAGAACCCTCTGTTAGGTATGTGCTAGGGTTAGCTAGTGCCTTTGCATCATGTCAAAATTTCAAAAAGAAATCTTGGAAATCATATTCAAAATCAAAATGGGAGAAGGAACACCCCCCAGATGAATTAATTAGAAAGGCCAGATAAAAATCTTTTCCAAAAATTCATGTTAGAGTTTTGAAAAGTCTTATAAATGAGTATGATCACATATCAAGTGATGTGGGACCCCCCCCCCCATGCTCATAGATTTTTCAAATTTTCAAACAGTACCTTGGAATTAAAGAAATACCCCTTTTTGATTTAAAATTCAAATCATTTGAATTTTAAAAATGTTGAAAGTTTATGAGTGGCTAGTCTATATTATTATGAGGCCACATAAAAGTTTTCAGCATTTAATAAAATGGTTTGGTATTTTTATCAGAGCCAAAAAAAATAAAACAGAAAGCAGAAAAAGAAAGAAAAAGAAAAAGGCTGAAAGCCACGTACCTGGCCCACCGGGCCCAGCAGAGGCGGCCCAGCCCAAAGGGGCAGGGTCGTCGTCTCCACAGGCCCGGCAGGCAGGCAGCTGCATGGCTGCTCCCCGGCCGCCTTCTAGCGTCGTGGAGAACCCCCCGTGCTCATCCACTTCTTTCCCCCCCCCTGGAACCCTCTTCCTCCTCACTCCCGTGCGAAACCCGCGAAGGAGCTGTGACCGAGCCGGTGCACCGACGAGCCCCAACGCGGCGACAGAAGTCCTCAAGCTCCTCCACCGTGTCCAATCGAACCAGCGTCGACGACTTCGTCTTTCCCCCAGATCAATCGAAGACCAGGAGCACTCCAAGTGACGCCAGCTTTAAGGAATCGCCGCCGGCCGCCGACGAGTCCAACCTCAAATTCGTCCACTCCAAGCACTCCCCGGCCTCCCCGAGCCCTTCATCGCGATCAGGGTGAGCTTGCCGTTCTTTTGCCTCCATCCACGCATCCTCTCGTGCCCGTTTGCATGATTTTGACGAGGTCCGAGACCAAACGCCGCCGCTCGTCGTCGAGGACATGCACCATAGCACCCGTTTGAACCCTGGATGGCTCCACTAGTTCCGCACACACCCCAGCTTCGTTTCTATACTCTCGGTTTCCAAATCCGTGCATGAAATGAAGAACCCGACGAGTCCAGTGCCCGACTTCCGCCACCGCTCGTCGCCGATGATGTTCCGGTGATCCCCGTGGCCCCCTGATGACACCACTCGATGCGGACGACCCCAAGGAGCAAGTCCATGCCCTCCAGGTCCCTCCCCGCGCCCTAGAACCCAACTCCGGCGAGTCTTCGGCAGGATTCCGGCGTCTCCCCGGCGAGCCACCATTAGCCCCCCCCCCCCCCCCGAATGACCCTTTTAAACCTAACCCAGTGGCTGACAAGTGGGGCCAGCCACAAATTAACCCCTCGGGTTAATTTTAAGTAGGGGATTAACCCCCACTTTGGATGACAGGTGGGGCCCCTTGTCAGTTTGACTCGGCTCAACCCCCCCTGACGCCAGCATGACACCACAGTGACGCAATAAAGGAATTTCCAGAGATTTTTTGAATTAAAAGAATTCCAGAAAATCCAGAAAATACCCAAAACTTTGGAAATTCATAGAAAATTCATATTAACTCCAAATTGGACAAATAATATATGAAAAATGATCAGCAGAAAATTATCTTTCCAAATATGCAACTTTCAACTCTGTTTGAGTTGAATTTAAAATGTGATCAGTAGAATTTGCTATTTGATTTAAATGGAATTAAATCAAATTCAATTCAAATATTTTTGCAACTTGAACCATGGCAACATGCTACATTTCACTTACACATCAGAGGCATATCATACACATTTGAAGATGATTCAAAATGATCAAACTATATCACATATAACTTGGTTAATGTTGAATTCAAATGTGGAGTTTGAATTTGCATTTTAAATGCAATATATTCCACTTAAATAGAATTGCCTCACACATCAAAACTTATACTTCAAGCTTTAACATTCAATCATGTGCTTGAGCATTGCATTCATATTGATTGCTACTTCGTGCTTTGTTTGTCGAGTAGAGGTCGAACCGGAGCAAGAGGTCACCCCCTTCGCTGAAGATCCAGAACCCGAACCTCGTCAGCAAGGCAAGCAAAACCCCATTGATCATGTCGATAAAATCCCACTTCCCTCTCATGTCTCGCTTATGCATTGTATAGGATGATCACCATGTTACGATTCTACCGCATAGATGAACCCATTCCTTTGCATGACCTATCATTTTGTCACAGTAGTAAGCAAAACACAATCCTACCAACTGTAGGAGTTGTTTGATATCATGTGGCCCCTGCAAATATCACCGCTTATTGCATGCTTAGTATGATACCATGTTGTTACTGTGACGTGAGTCGGGATGGGAATGATCATGTTGATGATGGTAGAAAAGTGTTGGTGAATCGACCCTAATACAAGGTGAACGATGAGAGGCTGTGTAGGAGTACACGGTGGGTTGTCTCGTTGAACACCGCCCTAAGTCCGAGTTCTTGTGTGGTGATCCAAGATGAAGAGTACAACCACACATTGGGCTCACTGACCCCTCTCAACCTATTAACTCATCCCTTTCGATGTCCAGATGTCGCAGTAGTTCGGAGTTCTGGTAGGCTTGTGGCCTGGATGCTAAGTGAGAGAACGTCTCACCCGAGACCGGCTTATGCACCACGCACACATCGCTTGGGTCCACTTCGGTAAACCGGCCGGGTTCACGATTGTGGTAACCAACCCAAGTAGGCGACTTTCTCGGACTAGATCGGCTATGAGGTAACAGTTGTGGTGAGCATCCTCGCTGGCACCCCTTGAATGGTGTCGAGATCAAAGGCGGTAAATGATGGTCATGTGTGTGTAGCGGTACACCCTTGCAAGGTTATCAAAACTATTCGAATAGCCGCGTCCGCGGTTATGGACTACTTGGAAAGCTTAGCTTGATTATTAGATAACTTGAACCGGATACTTCTAAAACACACCATGATAAGTGTGAGTGCTATGGCGTGCTTTCTCGTGGGGAAGTCGAGGAAGGCACCATAGTGGTGTATTGGTTGGAGAAAGTAGTGGACTCATGTACGCTTCTTACCTCAAAGTCTGGTACTCGTAGTTCAGGATTAGCCAAGTCAAAGCTGGCATTTCTGCAAGTGAACCCCACCTCCCTTTACCTTGATACCTGTGCATGAGTAGTATAGCTCCTATGTAAGTCTTGCTGAGTACGCCTTTGTACTCACGTTTGCTTAATCTATGTTTTAGATGACGCCACTGACCCCGAAGGTGGCTTCTTCATCGAGCTGGACGACTGAAGTTAAGCTAGTCTAGTCCCAGTAAGCAGACTGGTTCCCTCGTGGAGGGCTTTATGTTGAATAAGGCTTCTTAAGCCAATTTGTTAAACTTGTCTGTACTCAGACATAATTTGCTTCCGCTTTATGTTGTAATGTTGGATCACATGTTTGTGATCTCTGTGTGTACTCTATAAGAGTTGTAAATAAAATGTACACTTTGTAGAGAATTGCAATGGTACCTGCTGTTCATACATGGCATGTGTGCTGCGTGTATGTTTATAACATGCATGTCTTTGTATGGGTTTTCGAGACCTTAGTGGCCCTTAGATGTGCGCAGCTTGGGGCATCGCGATGCGATTGCTCGAGACTCCGTCTCGTGCACACTTTTTGGTATGATCGAGCCCGCCCTAGACCCCGACTAAGTGATCGGGCTGGAGTAAGTCTATGTAAGAGTTTTGAGATAGTCGGTAGTATGGTTGAGGCGACTTGTCTTTGAATATGGGAGTTCACCACCCATATTATTTGACTTGTGTGCGGACGATGAGGACCCATCTCAGTTGATCATCCGGCCTGGATGGGATGCCCCTCACGTACGATGCTTTCCGAGAATGTTCATTGCTTGGCCTTGTCTGCTTAGACAAGTGGGTGCGGTTCTCGGCTCTCCATATGACTATGTCTTAACTGTACTTGCATACGCTAACCCCGGGTCCCGACACTTTGTCCTATGGTACTTTGTTTGTCCAATGTTTGATCGTCGGTATCCTATATACCTAGTTCATCCTCGTTAAGGAGAAACATGTTTACTCGTTCCCATGATATTACAACCCCTTGACCTAGTCACATGATTGCAATATTTATGATGTAATATCACCGAGTGGGCCCAGAGTACCTATCCTTCACTTGGATGGACAAATCATGTTTTGATCTATTTGCATACTCATGAACATATCTACTTCAGAATACCCAAGATAAACCTTTATGGTTAACATGTTTCAGTTTAACGGTTAATGCACTCAAAGCATCCTGGTAAATAGCAATTATGTATGATCATCACGGTCTAATGATCTGGTCACTACGGTATAGTTATCGCAATGTTGAACTATGTGACAGGATCACATTGCAACACTTTTGGTGGGTGTGTGTCCATCATATCATTCTCCTAATGACATGACCTCATTGTCAATATACTATATGTTCTCATGATCAGGAAACCTTGACCATCAATTGCCCAATGAGCTAGTATACTAGAGTTAACTAGGGACCTGGTTGTTTGTATACCACACGTGTATTAAGGTTTTTTCTTAATACATTTATAGAATAGTATAAAAAGTATTATGAACTAATGGAATATGCTAATAAACATATTTTATTTTCCTCTAGGGCACATTCCCAACAGTCTCCCACTTGCACTAGAGTACAACTAATCTAGTTGCAGTTTTCTTCGGATCATAACTCCATATCATCTATATGGCTATAGATCATGCTTGCTTGTGGAAAATGTTGTATCAATGGTCTGGGTACCATTCAGATCCTTACGTATTTTGCAAATCATTAATGTCACTTAGTTTGTCATTATTTTCATTATCCATTATAACAATGAGGTTTATGTTTGTCGGTAGAGTGAGACTTCGTTTTTTGTGTTTCATCAATGACATCCGGTGGGTCACGCCGACTTTCCCATAGTCATGCACACTGAAACTCACTCAATCAGAAGTCGAACGTCTTAAGCTAAAATATAACTCTTTCCACTTCTAAAGCGGCCATATCAATGTAGATTTAATCCTTAGTGCATTGTATGCAACTTTGATGTATAACCATGTTTCTTTAACCTTAGGTATTTATTAGTATGATATCTCAATTTTCTCGGTTAGTGTCAGAATTGAACCAGCATAACATTTATGGTCAAGTTCACTATCCTTTGCAAATTAGAGATGTATCCCCAGTTCTCTCCAGACACTGAAGGATAAACTTAACTCTTTTTTCAATGATTTACTCATAAATCATATCACAACATGTTCTTCTTAATAAGAACTTGGGTCACATTACGTCGAGTACAAAACTTTGGTTTTATATGAAAGAACCTATGACATAGGAATAGAGGATGTAGCACATTCATTTCTTTTATTTAACCATTGTTCTTGTACTAATATTAACTTGACACTTCTCTTGGATATACAAGTAAGAACTACCTTCTTGACTTGTCACATTCCGAACTTCTTCGGAATCTTATCCAGGAAAGTATTCCGACTCAATGTTATTAAACGCATTAATCTATCTTAATAGATTTTTAATGATTAACTTCATTCATGATAGATTTTAAATAATCATTAATACCAACTACACCATTCACAATATGTTATCCATATATGAGAATGTTGTCATGCTCCCACTCAAATATGTCAACCACATATAAGGCTAGGATAAAACTTACATAGCTCCCACTCAAATATGTCAACCACATATTAAGTTTAGGATATACTACTCCTATAGCTCTGTCAGAACCCCAACTTAGGTAAGTGCTAGGGTTTTATTGTGCCTTTGCATCATGCCAAAAATTCAAAAGAAAATTCAAAAATGGGGAAAAGAAAAGCCCTGAGAAATTAAATCAAATAGCCAGATTAAAATCTTTTTCCAAAAATCATTTGAGTATTTGGAAAATTCCTATAAATGATGCTGATCATTTTAAAAGTGGTTTGGGAGCAATCCCATGCTCATGGAATTTTCTAATTTTCAAACAATGCCTTGGAAAATGAAATAAACCCCTATTTGATTTAAAATTCAAATGTTTTGAATTTTAAAGAGTGCCAAATTTTATAAGTGGCTAGCTCTAGCTTTTATGAGGCCATATAAAAAATAATGGCATTTATAAAAATGCCTAGCTATTTTATTAGCTAGGTCAACCTATTTACAGAAGAAATAAAAAGAAAAAAGAAAAGACAGAGAGAGGAGAGCTTACCTCACGCCCACAGGCGAAGGCCCACCTTACCTCGGCCGGCCCAGCCCAGCCCCTCGCCTTGTCCTCTTCCTCCCCGCCGAGCCAAGCTGCTCGCTGGAGCAGAGCGTGGCCACGGCGACGACACCGCGACGCCCTGACCGTTCTAGGCCTCCCCTCTGCCCCCAGCTTGTGCCACGCCACGCCACAACCCCCCTGCACCCTTTGCTTCCTCTCCTCGCCCCCGTTCTTCTCTCCGGCGAAGAATCCGCGCCTTGGCCGAAGCCCTAGCCGGAGCGCGCCGACGCCCCGACGTGGCCACCGGCAGCCCGAAGCCCCGCCGTCTTGTCCAGTCGATCCAGCATCGACTCCTCCGTCGAATCCCCGCCTCAATTGGATCCGAGCAACCACCGGAGAATCGTCCCCTTCAAGTTTCTGTCGCCGGCCACCGCGAGCTCCACCGAGGAATTACTCCGTCGCCAAGCCAGCTCTCTCCTCGCCGTCGACGTGTTCGTACCCAAAGTGAGCTTGCGGTCGTTTTCCCCATCTCTGACCCCCTCCCGTGCCTTCTCGCGAGTTCCCGGCGAGAACAGTGGCCCGGCCGCCGCCGCAGTTGAGCCCGACGACGCCACAGAGCCCCCCCTTGGCCCCCTCCTACTTCAACGCGCGCGCGAGCTCACGGGCTACACGCCAGTGCCCCCAAACCCCCTCCCCGCACCCTAAATCCTAAGTCCGGCGAGTCTCCGGCAAGACTCCGGTGACCCCCGCCCTTAGCAACCCCCCCTTAAGCTAATCCCCCCCCCTGGGCCACTGACAGTGGGCCCAGGTTAACTAAGTAACCTGGGGTTAGATTAACAGAACGGGTTAATTAACCCCCCCACTGACAACCTGACCCCACCAGTCAGACCCCCCCCCACGTCAGCATGACCTCATGCTGACGCAATAAACCCCTTTTCCTTTTTTAAATCAATTACAGTAAATCCAGAAAACAGCCAAATCTTTAGAAAATCATAACTAATTCATTTTAACTCCAAATTGGACAAATAATATGTCTAAAATTATCAGCAAAATACAAGGATTATGAATATGCAATTTGTTTTCATGTTTGACCATTTTAAAATGGGTGAACAGTAGCAAACATGCATATGGATCCTTTTCAAATTCAAATTTGGAGTGATTTTGCAAATGATTTTGCAACACCCTTAATTCCAATGGATTCATCCACACATCAGAAGCTTTATCTCAACTATACCACATCACTTCATGATCAACCTTTTCAAATGAACTTTCATGCATTCAAATGCATTTGAAATTCATCGATAAATCAAATGGAGTTTGAATTTGCATTTCAAATGAAATATACTCCTTTTAAATGGAATGCTCAACACATCAGTACCTTGAACATCACCATTACAATCTTATTCATGTGATTGTGCATTGTACATTATGTTGATCCTATGATTGTCATGTTGCTGATAGAAGTGGAGCCAGAACCCGAGATCACCCCCTTCGTTGAAGACCCCTTGACTGAACCTCGTCAGCAAGGCAAGCAAACCCCCATTGATCATGTCGATAAAATCCCACTTCCCTGTCATGTCTCGCTTATGCATTGTTTAGGATGATCACCATGATAACGTTTCAATCGCATAGTTGAACCCATATCCGTTGCATGACCTATCATCTTGTCATAGTAGTAAGAAAACCACAATCCTAGCAGATGTAGGAATTGGTTGATATCATGTGGCCCCTTCAACTGTTACTGCTTATTGCATGCTTAGTGATACAACGAGGTTGCTTTTGATGTGAGTCGGGATGATGATAAACATGGTGTTGATGAAAGTGAAATGTGTTGGTGAATCTATCCTAATACAAGGTGAACGATGAGAGGCTGTGTAGGAGTACACAGTGGGTTGTCTCGTTGAACACCGGCTTAAATCCGAGTTCTTGTGTGGTGATCGAAGAAGAAGAGTACAACCACACATTGGGCTCACTGACCCCTCTCATCCTAGTACCTCACCCCATTCGAACCCCAAGAGTCGCAGTAGTTCGGAGTTCTGGTAGGGCTGTGGCATGGTCTGCGAAGTGGATGAACGGCTTTTCAAGACCGGCTTGGGACCCTGCACACATCGTTTGAGGCTGTACTAGAACCTCGGCCGGACATCCATACGGATCCACCTCAGATAGGCGACTCTCTGGACTAGAACGGAGCTGTGGGCGAAGTGTTGTGGTGGCATCCTCGCTGTCACCTCTTGAACGGTAACTGATGACACTTGTGTGTCGCGGTACACCCCTGCAGGGTTATCAAAACTATTCGAATAGCCGCTTCCGCGGTTATGGACAGCTTGGAAAGCTTAGCTTGATTATTAGACAACTTTAACTGGATACTTCTAAAACATACCAAGATAAGGGTGAGTGCTATGGTGTGCTTCTCGTGGGGAAGTCGAGGAAGTATGCATAGTGGTGTAATTGGTTGAAGAGATGTAGTGGACTCGTGTACGCTTCTTACCTCAAGTCTGGTACTCGTAGTTCAGGACTAGCCAAGTCAAAGCTGGCACTTCTGCAAGTGAAACCCCACCTCCCTTTTCCTTGATACATGTGCATGAGTAGTATAGCTCCTATGTAAGTCTTGCCGAGTACGACTTTTTACTCACGTTGGCTTATTCTATGTTTTAGATGAACCCACCGACCCCGATGGTGGCTTCTCCCTGAAGCTCGAAGAATGAAGACTCAGACCAAGACCAAGCTAGTGTAGCGCCAGTCAGACGACTGGTTCCCTCGTGGAGGGCTTGTTTTTAGATAAGGCTTCTCTAAGCCATTTGTTAAACTTGTCTGTACTAAGACGTACTTTGCTTCCGCATGTTTGATGTAATGTTGGATCACAGACTTGTGATCTCTGTGTGCACTCTGTAAGAGTTTTAATAAAGATGTATACATTGTAGAGAATTGCAATGATACCTGCTGTTCATACTAGATATGTGTGTTGCGTGCATGTTTATAACATGCATGTCTTAGTATGGGTTTTAGAGACCTTAGTTGTGATTTGGCTGGCGGTCTTTTATACACCAAGTGGCCCTTAGATGTGCGCAGCTTGGGGCATCGCGATGCGATTGCTCGAGACTCTGTCTCGTGCACACTTTGATGTATGATCGAGCCCGCCCTAGGCCCCTACTAAGTGATCGGGCTGGAGTAAGTCTATGTAAGGGTTATAATACAATCGATGGTATGGTTGAGGCGACTTGTCTATGAGTATGGGAGTTCACCACCCATATCATTTAGACTTGTGTGCGGATGATGAGGACCCACTTCAGTTGATCATCCGGCCTGGATGGGATGCCCCTCACGTTCGATGCTTTCCGAGAACGTTCTGTGCTTGGCCTTGTCTTCTTAGACAAGTGGGTACGGTTCTCGGCTCTCCATATGATTGTGTTGTAGCGAGGCTTGCATACGCTAACCCCAGGTCCCGACAGACTTGGTATCAGAGCAGGACTGACTGTAGGATTATCAGCCTTGGCCGAAGTCGAGTCTAGCCTTCCATATTTATATAATTACTCTGGGTATATAAGGGAACAACGTAAGGCTTCTTTTTCTCCTTACCCTCATCGATCTGAGTTCTGGGTCACCCTCATCTTATTCTACGGGAAGATAGGACTAGGCTCATCTATGTCTGACTAGAACATCTCGTTGATTGCCTCCTAATAACCGTAGGACAGTTGTGGTTGTCCAGAGTCTCCGTGTTTTGAGTTCCTTGAAGAAGTTATGTCCAATTTCTTCGAGGTTGTTTCATTTTCCATCCCGGTGTAGCCGTTATGCTGCCGGATTTGTTCCATGTTTCTTTGACTCATTGCCTTCGCATTATTATCTTTTCCGCCTAAATCATATCCTTTTATCCTTGCCTCCATCAACCTGTTTTGATTGTTGATTTTTATCACACAGGATGTCAGGTGGAACTCGTAGTGCTGTTCTTCGGAATCGAGACCGTGATCGGAATCGAAATGATGATGAACCTCCACCCCCGCCTTTTGCGGCGGAAATCATGATGGAAGCTGAGCGGAATAGACGTGATCAAACGCGCCTTCTAGAGCTCATAGAGCAGAATACCTCACGTCATTGCGATGTGGTTGTGAGCATTCAGGAATTCATCCTCATCAAGCTACCGGTGTTCCGATGTTCTTCTGAGCCCCTTGAAGCTGATGATTGGCTCCGTACCATCGAGCGTAAGCTTGACACTGCACATGTTGCTCCCGATGACCGTGTTGATTTCGCGGTATACTTCTTGGAAGGTGCTGCTCCTCAGTGGTGGGAGAACTATGTTGCAATGCAGCCAGATGGTCACGTAGTGACTTGGCAAGAGTTCTGTGTTGCCTTTCGAGGGTACCACATTCTGGATGAGTTGATGGAGCGCAAGAAGGAAGAGTTCTGCAATCTGAATCAAGGAGAGATGTCCATTCATGAGTATGTGAGGGAATTAAACCGTCTTGCTCGTTATGCCCAAGATGAGATCACCACCGATGCCAGAAAGCAGGCAAGGTTCCGCAAGGGACTTAGCCCCATCCTTCATCATGATCTCAACCTCATCGAGTTTACCACCTTTGAGGATTTAGTCAACAGATCCTTCAGAGCTGAGCATGGCAATGAAGTGTTTGAAGAATCTCGCAAGCATGCTCTTGAGCTTGCCCCTTCATCCAGTTCACGCCCTCAAAAGCGCATGATCTGGATTCCTAACAGTTTAATCCACCAAAACAACCCACCGAGGCCATCCCTTGTGCCGCCTCGTCCACCAGCTCCACCAAACAACCCAGCTCCCCGCACTATCTTTGGAGCCTGCTTCAGATGTGGCCAGCCTGGTCACTACTCTCGTGAGTGCCCCGTAAATGAGAATGCTCCACCCCATGCCAAAGGAAACCCCACTGTTCGTGCCAGACCACCCCCGAAGGTTTCCACCGCTAAGCCATCCACCTCAGAAAATCTTGGACGTGTGAACCAAATCTCAGCTGAGGAAACTGATAGTACTTCTGACGTCATTCTTGGTACGCTCCCAGCCAATTTTGTTCCCACTTATGTCCTTTTTGATCCAGGAGAATCTCACTCATTCATGTCGGAAAGTTATGCACTTCGGCATGATGTATCCTTTGAAGAAATGTTCACCCCTATGATCATTCAAAGTCCTGGTTCCAAATGACAAACTAATAGGGTAAGCCATGGTAATCAAATTGCAATTGCGGGTTTAGTATTCCTTGCTTCACTCATAGCCCTGAAGTCTTCAGACATTGATGTCATCCTTGGTATGGATTGGTTATCAAGACAACATGCTTTTCTTGATTGTAAAGCCAAGTCAGTTAGACTTACACATCCTTCAGGCCAGACAATAGCTTATTCCTCGCCAAGAACAAGAACCCAGGTGCATTCTTTGAATGCGCTTCCCCTTCCTGACCTTGAAGATGTTCCGGTGGTTCGTGACTTCCCGGATGTCTTTCCTGAAGAGCTGCCGGGCATGCCACCCGACAGATGTGTAGAGTTCATAGTGGATCTTGCCCCAGGAACCGCACCAATTTCTAGACGCCCATACAAAATGGCCCCACGTGAGTTAGCTGAGCTTAAAACCCAACTGGAAGCTTTGTTGGAAAAAGGCTTCATCCGCCCTAGCTCATCGCCATGGGGTTGCCCCGTTCTGTTCGTAACGAAGAAAGATGGAATAGAAAGGATGTGCGTAGACTATCGCCCGCTAAATCTAGCGACGATAAAGAACAAGTACCCACTGCCCAGGATCAATGATCTTTATTATCAACTTGCTGGATCCTCTGTCTTCTCCAAGATGGATTTGAGATTAGGTTATCATCAAATCAAAATCCGAAACGAGGACATTCCATAAACGGCTTTTACTACTCGTTATGGTCTTTACGAGTACACCATCATGTCCTTTGGTTTAACCAATGCCCCCGCCACTTTCTCACACATGATGAATTCGATCTTCATGGAGTACTTAGATAAATTTGTTGTGGTTTATCTCGATGACATTCTCATCTACTCGAAGAACGAAGAAGAACATGCCGAACACCTAAGGCTGGTATTGATGAAACTTAGAGAGCATCGCCTGTATGCTAAATTCTCCAAGTGTGAATTTTGGCTACCAGAAGCGACCTACTTAGGCCACGTGATTTCTGCAAAAGGCATTGCTGTGAGTCCCGAGAGAGTTCAGGCCGTCCTTGACTGGACTCCACCTGAATCGGTTAAGCAAGTTAGGAGTTTTCTTGGCCTAGCCAGCTATTGTCGTCGCTTCGTCGAGAACTTTTCTAAAGTTGCAAAGCCTCTTACTGAACTCCTCAAGAAAGATAAGAAATTCCTATGGACTCCCAAGTGCGAGGAAAGCTTTCAAGAGCTAAAAAGAAGATTGACTTCTGCACCCGTACTTGCACCTCCAGACACAAAAAAGGATTTCGAGATCTTTTGTGACGCCTCACGGCAAGGGTTAGGATGCATACTTCTGCAAGATAGACATGTGGTAGCTTATGCTTCACGCCAGTTGCGGCCACATGAAGAGAACTATCGTACCCACGATCTTGAACTCGCTGCCGTAGTTCATGCCCTAACAACTTGGCGACATTACCTCCTTGGTAATCGTTGTGAGATCTATTCCGACCACCAAAGCCTCAAATACATTTTCACCCAGCCAGATCTAAATCTCAGGCAAAGACGCTGGATTGAGTTGATAAAAGATTATGACTTAGGAATTTCTTACACCCCAGGCAAAGCCAATGTCATGGCTGATGCACTAAGTCGTAAGTCGTATTGTAATAACCTCATGTTACAACAGTATCAACCACTTCTTCATGAGGAATTTCGAAAGATTAATCTCGAGATTGTTCCTCGTGGATCTCTTTTCAACTTGGTGGCGAAACCAACCCTTGAGGATCAAATCGTAGTTGCCCAAAGGCGTGCACGAGGTGTACGTCGGATCAAGGAGAACATTGCTAGCGAAGTTGCTAAATGTTTCTCCACAGATAGTAAAGGAACGGTATTCTTTGGAAATCGTTTGGTAGTACCTAAGAATAGGCAACTCATCCTCAAAGAAGCCCATAACACACCCCTCTCAATTCATCCCGGTAGCACAAAAATGTACCGAGATCTACGCTAGAGATTTTGGTGGACTAGGATGAAGAGAGACATTGCTCGATTTGTTGCCGAATGTGATGTTTGTCGTCGCATTAAGGCAGAACACCAAAGACCTGCTGGTACACTTTAACCTTTGCCTATTCCAGAGTGGAAATGGGACAAAGTCGGTATGGACTTCATCACCGGCTTTCCAAAAACCCAGAAAGGAAACGATGCCATCTTCGTTGTCATAGATAGGCTTTCCAAAGTTGCTCACTTCCTTCCAGTTCGCGAGTCTATAACTGCTAGCCAGTTAGCGGACTTGTACGTCTCTAGAATTGTGTCCCTTCACGGTGTTCCTTTGGAAATCAGTTCTGATCGTGGTAGCCTTTTCACCTCTAGATTTTGGGGAAGCTTCCAACAAGCTATGGGAACTCATCTCTCCTTTAGTACGTCTTTCCTTCCTCAGTCTAGCGGTCAAGTCGAAAGGGTTAATGAAATCGTGGAAGACATGCTCAGAGCTTGTGTTATCTCATTCGGAAAGAATTGGGAGAAGCCTCTTCCATTTGCCGAATTTTCTTATAACAATAGTTTTCAATCTAGTCTGAACATGGCTCGTTTTGAACTCCTTTATGGACGACGATGTCGAACACCTTTAAACTGGTCAAAAACCGGTGAAAGACAATTCTTTGGACCGGACATGATCAAGGACGCAGAAGAGCAAGTTCGCATTGTTCGTGATAAATTGAAAGCAGCCCAGTCTCGTCAGAGACTTCTACTATGATCGTCATCATAGGCAAGAGAGCTACAGTCTGGATGAAAAGGCTTACCTTCGGGTTACTCCTCTGAAGTGAACCCAACGTTTCGGTATCAAAGGCAAGTTGGCCCCACGTTACATCGGACCTTTCCGCATTCTTGCCAAACGTGGAGAAGTTTCCTACCAACTTGAACTACCCCCGCACCTTTCCCGAGTACATGATGTATTCCATGTGTCCCAACTCAGGCGTTGCTTCAAGGACCCCATCCACGAAGTCGACCATGAAACGCTTGATCTCCAAGATGACCTTTCTTATCGAGAATACCCTGTTCGTGTTCTTGATTCAGCAGAGCGTGTCACTCGACGAAAGAAGATCAAGTTTCTCAAAGTTCAGTGGTCTCATCACTCGGAGAAAGAAGCCACATGGGAAAGAGAAGACCGTCTCAGTGCCGAGTACCCCTCCTTCCTCCCGCAGACTTCTGAATCTCGGGATGAGATTCTTTTGAGTGGGGGCGAGTTTTCAGAACCCCAACTTAGGTAAGTGCTAGGTTTTTATTGTGCCTTTGCATCATGCCAAAAATTCAAAAGAAAATTCAAAAATGGGGAGAAGAAATGCCCTGAGAAATTAAATCAAATGGCCAGATAAAAATCTTTTTCCAAATATCATTTGAGTATTTGGAAAATTCCTATAAATGATGCTGGTCATTTTAAAAGTGGTTTGGGAGCAATCACATGCTCATGGAATTTTCTAATTTTCAAACAATGCCTTGGAAAATGAAATAAACCCCTATTTGATTTAAAATTCAAATGTTTTGAATTTTATAGAGTGCCAAATTTTATAAGTGGCTAGCTCTAGCTTTTATGAGGCCATATAAAAAATTATGGCATTTATAAAAAATTATGGCATTTATAAAAATGTCAACCTATTTACAGAAGAAATAAAAAGAAAAAAGAAAAGACAGAGAGAGGAGAGCTTACCTCACGCCCACAGGCGAAGGCCCACCTTACCTCGGCCGGCCCAGCCCAGCCCCTCGCCTTGTCCTCTTCCTCCCCGCCGAGCTAAGCTGCTCGCTGGAGCTGAGCGTGGCCACGGCGACGACACCGCGACGCCCCGACCCTTCTAGGCCTCCCCTCTGCCCCCAGCGTGTGCCATGCCACACCACAACCCCCCTGCACCCTTTTCTTCCTCTCCTCGCCCCCGTTCTTCTCTCCGGCGACGAATCCGCGCCGCGGCCGAAGCCCTAGCCGGAGCGCGCCGACGTCCCGACGTGGCCACCGGCAGCCCGAAGCCCCACCATCTTGTCCAATCGATCCAGCATCGACGCCTCCGTAGAATCCCCGCCTCAATTGGAGCCGAGCAACCACCAGAGAGACGTCCCCTTCAAGTTTCTGTCGCCGGCCACCGCGAGCTCCACCGAGGAATTACTCCGCCGCCAAGCCAGCTCTCTCCTCGCCGTCGACGTGTTCGTACACAAGGTGAGCTTCCAGTCATTTTTCCCCATCTCTGACCCCCTCCCGTGCCTTCTCTTGAGTTCCCGGCGAGAACAGTGGCCCGGCCGCCGCCGCAGTTGAGCCCGACGACGCCACAGAGCCCCCCCTTGGCCCCCTCCTACTTCAACGCGCGCGCGAGCTCACGGGCTATACGCCAGTGCCCCCAAACCCCCTCCCCGCGCCCTAAATCCTAAGTCCGGCGAGTCTCCGGCGAGACTCCGGTGACCCCCGCCATTAGCAACCCCCCCCCCCCTTAAGCTAATCCCCCCCTGGGCCACTAACATTGGGCCCAGGTTAACTAATTAACCTGGGGTTAGATTAACAGAACGGGTTAATTAACCCCCCCACTGACAGCTTGACCCCACCAGTCAGACCCCCCCCCACGTCAGCATGACCTCATGCTGACGCAATAAACCCCTTTTCCTTTTTTAAATCAATTACAGAAAATCCAGAAAACAGCCAAATCTTTAGAAAATCATAACTAATTCATTTTAACTCCAAATTGGACAAATAATATGTCTAAAATTATCAGAAAAATACAAGGATTATGAATATGCAATTTGTTTTCATGTTTGACCATTTTAAAATGGGTGAACAGTAGCAAACATGCATATGGATCCTTTTCAAATTCAAATTTGGAGTGATTTTGCAAATGATTTTGCAACACCCTTAATTCCAATGGATTCATCCACACAGCAGAAGCTTTATCTCAACTATACCACATCACTTCATGATCAACCTTTTCAAATGAACTTTCATGCATTCAAATGCATTTGAAATTCATCGATAAATCAAATGGAGTTTGAATTTGCATTTCAAATGCAATATACTCCTTTTAAATGGAATGCTCAACACATCAGTAGCTTGAACATCACCATTACAATCTTATTCATGTGATTGTGCATTGTACATTATGTTGATCCTATGATTGTCATGTTGCTGATAGAAGTGGAGCTGGAACCCGAGATCACCCCCTTCATTGAAGACATTGTGACTGAACCTCGTCAGCAAGGCAAGCAAACCCCTATTGATCATGTCGATAAAATCCCACTTCCCTCTCATGTCTCGCTTATGCATTGTTTAGGATGATCACCATGATAACGTTTATATCGCATAGTTGAAACCATATCCGTTGCATGACCTATCATCTTGTCACAGTAGTAAGCAAACCACAATCCTAGCAGATGTAGGAATTGGTTGATATCATGTGGCCCCTGCAACTGTTACTGCTTATTGCATGCTTAGTGATACAATGAGGTTGCTTTTGATGTGAGTCGGGATGATGATAAACATGGTGTTGATGAAAGTGAAATGTGTTGGTGAATCTATCCTAATACAAGGTGAACGACGAGAGGTTGTGTAGGAGTACACAGTGGGTTGTCTCGTTGAACACCGCCTTAAGTCCGAGTTCTTGTGTGGTGATCCAAGAAGAAGAGTACAACCACACATTGGGCTCACTGACCCCTCTCATCCTAGTACCTCACCCCATTCGAACCCCAAGAGTCGCAGTAGTTCGGAGTTCTGGTAGGGCTGTGGCACGGTCTGCGAAGTGGATAAACGGCTTTTCAAGACCGGCTTGGGACCCTGCACACATCATTTGAGGCTGTACTGGAACCTCGGCCGGACTTCCATACGGATGCCCCTCAGATAGGCGACTCTCTGGACTAGAACGGAGCTGTGGGCAAAGTGTTGTGGTGGCATCCTCACTGTCACCTCTTGAACGGTGACACGCAAAAGGCGGTAACTGATGACACGTGTGTGTAGCGGTACACCCCTGCAGGGTTATCAAAACTATTCGAATAGCCATGTCCGCGGTTATGGACAGCTTGGAAAGCTTAGCTTGATTATTAGACAACTTGAACTGGATACTTCTAAAACACACCAAGATAAGCGTGAGTGCTATGGTGTTCTTCTCATGGGGAAGTCGAGGAAGTATGCATAGTGGTGTAAATAGTTGAAGAGATGTAGTAGACTCGTGTACGCTTCTTACATCAAGTCTGGTACTCGTAGTTCAGGACTAGCCAAGTCAAAGCTGGCACTTCTGCAAGTGAAACCCCACCTCCCTTTACCTTGATACATGTGCATGAGTAGTATAGCTCCTATGTAAGTCTTGCTAAGTATGACTTTGTACTCACGTTTGCTTATTCTATGTTTTAGATGAACCCACCGACCCAGATGGTGGCTTCTCCCTGAAGCTCGAAGAATGAAGACTCAGACCAAGACCAAGCTAGTGTAGTCCCAGTCAGACAACTGGTTCCCTCGTGGAGGGCTTGTTTTTAGATAAGGCTTCTCTAATCCATTTGTTAAACTTGTCTGTACTCAGACCTACTTTGCTTCCGCATGTTTGATATAATGTTGGATCACAGACTTGTGATCTCTGTGTGCACTGTGTAAGAGTTTTAATAAAGATGTATACATTGTAGAGAATTGCAATGATACCTGCTATTCATACTAGACATGTGTGATGCGTGTATGTTTATAACATGCATGTCTTAGTATGGGTTTTCGAGACCTTGGTTGTGATCTGGCTGGCGGTCTTTTATACACCAAGTGGCCCTTAGATGTGCGCATCTTGGGGCATCGCGATGCGATTGCTCGAGACTCCGTCTCATGCACACTTTGATGTATGATCGAGCCCGCCCTAGACCCCGACTAAGTGATCGGGCTGGAGTAAGTCTATGTAAGGGTTATAATACAATCGATAGTATGGTTGAGGCGACTTGTCTATGAGTATGGGAGTTCACCACCCATATCATTTAGACTTGTGTGCGGACGATGAGGACTCACTTCATTTGATCATCCGGCCTGGATGGGATGCCCCTCACGTTCGATGCTTTCCGAGAACGTTCTGTGCTTGGCCTTTTCTGCTTAGACAAGTGGGTACGGTTCTCGGCTCTCCATATGATTGTGTTGTAGCGAGGCTTGCATACGCTAACCCCGAGTCCCGACAAGCTCCCACTCAAAATATTTTATCCACATATTAAGTTCATGAAACTATTAAGTTCCCACTCAGTTTCATGCAAATGCATGTTTCTCAATATTTTGGATAAGTCCAGAATCACTTTGATCATCCATCAAATTGAGAATTCAGGTTACGAGACACTAGTATCCATATGTTTTTCAAAACCCTTCTTGTTCTACCAATGACATTACTTCTTCAAATGTAGGATTTGAGTAAGTCACGGTATTGATAAAAATTTGGATCAGTCGTAGTGAATATCCCATTTACTCAAGCATCGCTACATATTGTAGTCAACCTTTTGAATTTGTCAGAAAAATTCTTAATGAAAAATCGATCTTGATGTATTATTTGATGTTCACATTTATGCCTTATAACCATGAAGTTATTTGGGAATATCAATTAAACTGTTTACTTGATAAGATTCAAGTAATCTTAAATGTAACACAAGTTTTTCTCTTTTGGTTCTAGTTGTGGAAGATGCATCCATAGTTTAATAAGGATACACTAAAAAGATAATTTATCACATAAATCATACTTCGTAGAAACCACGACACGCCATAAAATATATAGTGTTGGTTTCCAAGAACTCAGATGGTTCTCTATACTGAAGTGAATGTTTTCATGTTAAATTAATAACTTTAAACAATAATAACGTAACTTGGTAAAAGATAACTTAGACCATACACTATTCAATAGAGTATGATTATAATGTTCACGCACATCAACAATATTGAAGTTTTCCAAGCATTGTAATTTGTGAAACAACTTTTCACAAGTCTTTATGCCCAAGACTAACTCAAAACATTTGTCACTTTGATCGGATCATAGAGACTTGTCTTTCTTGTTAATTTAATATCCGTCTTTATTCTGAAATACCTTTGATCACATCAAATTATTTCAGACTCATGTTTCATTAGTGAATACACATATTCATCTAAGTCCACATATAAAGTTCACGAAATAATGAAATTGACTACTTGTTGAAATATGATATATCACTATGTATGATATACAAAAATCATTGCAAACTCTGTTTTACCAGAAGGCAAGGTATCACTCATCTCACTTAAAGAGGCATGGTTTGCATGTGTCAAGAGATCAAGTATCTCAAAACTTCATCATACCATACATGACTTAAACGATAGTGTCATTATTACGTTTGGATAACTCTTGGCATTACAATATTTATTATAAATGATCAAACTATTATCATCAATATAGGAATAACTCATTCATAACCGTAATGTGACCATAAAATATATTATTCATAAAAGGAGAACAACTGACTTGTTTCTCACTAATATGAATAATTGTCTTCGCGAAATGCAAGACAGACTAAAAAGTTCACATTCAAACGATCATATATTTATTCATATAATTAATCAAATGATAGATGTAGATGGAGAGTGTTGTCGACCATCAATTATCTTGACTGCCGTCAGCACACATTGTCACCTCATCCCTTCCAAGACACTATATAAGTAGTAAGTTCAAGCATCGAATACTTAATCAACCATAATTATTGTTTTGTGGGGAAAGCCATTTATAACTTCTATATCAAATATACTTTCTTTGTCAATGAATATTCCTGAATTGGTTCTACTTTTAAAGTTCACAACTTTAATCATGACCCCATGAACGGTGAACAATTCTCCTTCATGGCATAGTCTAGACATGGTCTTTATATCTAGGAGGAAGCGGACGCCACTTCCCATTTATCGCAAAGTAACCAGTCAATTTAGTAGTCGAAGTTGTACACAAGGTGTTAATGTGTCTTATACATTTTCCATGTGACTTTCTCAGAAGATTGTTCCTTCCACCGTAGTTGAAAGAAACCCCGTCCATTCTCTCATATTTCATTACTCTGATTTGTGACTTGGTGCTTTCAAGTTCACGTAGCACGTCATACGTGTTGGGCACTCACAATTCAGATTCCATAGAATGTAGCATGGTGTATTGAATAGTCATTCATAAGTGATGGTGAGTACGATACTTTTCATCATCTTCCTCAATTACAGAGTTATCAGGTGTATCTCCTAGCAGTTCTTGTATTACGTTTAGTAAGTCATTCCTAATGAGTATGTCTCTAACGGTGTTGGTAACAATGAATGAAGTAAAACGCATTTACCTTAGGTTCTACATAACACTATAAGAGCCATAGTTATAAACATTTTCGGTATGACATTATCTACAATTATATTTTCTAAGACATGAAGATTAAGTTCATAATATGGAGTTCATGTTTTAAAACAATTATGGAACTCCCACTCAGACAAACATCCCTCATAGTTTATTCTAAGTGATTACACAATCCTAGAAGAACATACCTCCCTTGATCGTCACGGCCAACATTATGTTGTTTAAGGTATGCCATCATTCCAATCACATCATCTATGTGACTCATGCTTGATCTTTCGATCTTGTGTCCCGAGGCCACATCTGCATATGCCAGGCTCGCCACAATAACCTTAGTGATTATTTGCCGTGTGTGCAAGGCCATGTTTCTGGACATGCTAGGCTTGCTCCACCCATATCTTGTGAACGTTAATATGTTTGACACCCGTGTGAGACGTGATGCCTCCATAATGGCAGACTTTCCAGATAGTCTTCACTAAGGAAGGACACTTTGTTGGATTAGTGAGGGATCATCCTATAATGCTACCGTCGTATATCTAACATATTAGCAAAAAAGGATGCAAAAATATAAATCATACTAACTATGACGTCCCCCTGCAAAATTGAAGTTTAGACGCCTATACTTTATCTTTTGCAAATTTTACGTGGCTACTAGGGCTTTTGAGATAGAACCGTTTCTATTCCTACGAACATACAACCACAACAACTCAGCAATTGTCTCTATTACATCCCTGTCGGGGCCCTCCATTGCAAACGTCTTCAAATCGCTAATGTTAGAGAGACAGACAACCCCCAGCCACTTTTATGGTACACACCAAATGTCAAGCGTGGAACCAGCATCGTGTAAATGCGTAAGGTCGGGAGGGGCCTCTTCATCACGAAATGCCCACAATGCTAAACGAGTACATGTGAGAGGGTAAGTATTGGAGAATCGATGCCACATACTAGATGTGTTCTCTATCCCTACAATACATCTTCGCATAGCCTTGCTCATGATACCACTGTTGGGGTTCGGGGGAGAAAACAATATTTTTCATAAATTACGAAACCCAAGACCAAGACCTATGCTATGGCGATGCAAGTAACGGATGGAAATAGGTTATATACCAGTATGTAGTCCGTTAAGCGGGAAACGTTCCCGCGTGAACGTGGTTGATGTAGTTGTACCGGCAATCCCCAATTCCGCGCAGATCCTCGATGACTCCAGAAGCCACCCAGTCCTTGTAGACCGATGATGGGATTGCGTTCCCGTCGGAACATTGTCGGTGAAGTTGTCGCGATACGGCCTCGACGACGAAGGAGCACCACAAGTGTAGCGCCTCGCGTGATTACACGCATACGATGTACCAGACGTTGCCTCTGGGCTCCGAACCAGAAGAGCATCGAGAAGAACTTGGATTCTCATCCTAATTTCAGCAGCACGACGACGTGCATATGGTGGAGAAATCCCCAACCCAGTGCAGACTCCAAACAAGGGGAGTCCACTCAAAGGAAGGAGAAAGAGACAGAAGAGATGAGAACTTGTCTCAAATTGGTGTGTAGAAAAAGGACACCCTACCCCTCCTTATATAGGCCAAGAAGGCGGGGGGGGGGGGGGAACTTCCCTAAACATCTGATGACCCTCAACTGTAGGGGATTGATTGTAGTGATCTCGCGGGTAAGTTAACCCAATTTATTCATTTGACACAAGGGGAGCCAAAGAGTATTTATAAGCTTTGACAGTTGAGTTGTCAATTCAACCGCACCTGAAATATACTTGCTTGAAACAAAATATTAATAACAACTGCAGTATGATAGTGGTAGTGATAACAGCGAAAGTAAACTAGTAGTAACTAGCAGGATTAAAACACTGTAGGCTAGGGAGATGGATGGTCGGGCGCTGCATGAATAACAAAGAACATGTAATAAATTCTAACATGGCGCTAGGCACATAGAAATGCAATGATCATCTAGGAAAATATCAAACACTAGTCATGTATCCCGTAGGTAGTTGTGCGTGCTTGCAATAAGAACTTGCACAACATCTTTTGTCCTACCATCCCTCTAAGAATGGGACCAAAAGGAACTTATGGAGATAAAAGTGCTCCTGTCAAAGAGCACCGGAACAAAGCAATAAACTCAATGGATACATGGAATCCTCAAATTATGGACCATCCCCTTTGGTGTGCCAAGTTGTGAACTTTGGATCGCCGGTTCCGGGCCATCATGGGTGAATACAACTCATAGATAGGATCTCGAACATAAATATACTCATGAAAACATAAGTGGTTCAGATCTGAAAACATGGCACTCGGGCCCAAAGTGACAATCATTAAGAACAACAAGTTGTAGAAAAGATGATAAACACCATAGTAGATGATATGCAACATGCCCCCAAGAATCTGACGAACTATTACATGATCAATCTCATCCAATCCCTACATTCCCCTTTGCCTACCGAAGGGAATTACTCACACATGTGAAGCGAAGTCATGGAGGGAGGATTGAGTTGTGATGGTGATGACGATGGCGACGATCTCCCCTCTCCGGAGGCCAAATCAGCCTCCAGATTAGCCCTCCCGAGGAAGAACAGAGGTTGGCGGCAGCTCCGCGACGGATTCTGGAAAAGTGACTTCTTTTTTGGAGTTTACCCATCATGGTAATAAATACGAGTCGAGGTAGGGAACCAGGGGAGGGGGGAGTCGCCTAGTCGGCCAGTTGGTGCGACCCCAAACCTGGCCGCGCCAGCAGGGCGTCTGGGGCCCCCTTGGCTCCCCTCTAGCCCCATTTATGGCTCCGGGCTCCTTTGGGTGCGTGGATTTTTTTGTAATTTTTCTGGGAATTTTCTAAGTTGTCCAAAAATCCATTTTCCTGCGCACAATAAAACCATACAGACAGCTCTGCTGAAAACAGCGTCAGTCTGGGTTAGTTTATTTCAAATCATGCAAGAATGAGGGAAAAACAATAACAAAAGTGTTTGGAAAAGTAGATACGTTTGAGACATATCAACTCCCCCAAGCTTAGCCTATTGCTTTTCCTCAAGCAATTCAGTTCAACGAACTGGACGCAACAAAGAAAACTTTGACAAACTCTTTTGCTTCATAAGATGTATATAAACCGGTACTACGAAAAGAGTTAAGAAAGTATCAAAACAATGCTATGAGGACAATGCACGAAGCAATCCTTCTTTCAAGTGACCAATCAGAAACAACCTAAAGTAAATAATATGCTGCTGAAAATAAATACAAGATCACAATAGACATAACCTGAACATATAAGAGTGGTATCTCGCTAGCCTCCATGAGTGAAGCAAAACATAAATGCAGAAACTCCTCTCGAGTTTTAAGGGAGACTAGAACTAAGAATTTCAGACTAGCAATATCAAAAGCATGCAGAAGACAATGTAATACTTTGGGACAATGCATGTTGCACTAAGAATGACAATTATGCTCTCAATAGTTGGTGCTTTGAAGAAAGAAGGGGAAACTCTCGAACCGTGGCTTTTTAATGGCAAGATTGAAAAACCGTGAAAGGAAGCAAAGACTAACCATGTGCCACAGCTATTGGTTTTGAAAACAGAGACAAAATTCTTTTGAGAAGTGCAACTTTCCAGTCAATGGTGAACGGTAAAAGTCTCTGAATATCTCCCATGCCAACCATATTAATGCTTTTGCTTACACTTGTTCCCTTATCCATAAATCCTTTGATGGTCTATGGAACCTTTTATTTTGCCTCAAGTATGGAAGGAGGATATCGTTCCAACTATCATTAGCAACATTTGGTCCATTTCATCCCATCATCAAGCATGGGGGAGGTCTAACTCTCTTTTTTAAAATTTGACTAGTTAAAACTTTCCCTTATCCATAAATTTCGAGATGGCACAAGGAAGTCTAAGTTAGGAGTAGCCGGTAAATAGCACATATAGGTAGGTATGGTGGACTCAAGTGGAATAACTGGTTGGAAAAGGAGTTTGGATACACAAGCAGAATTCCTCTTAGTGGGAGCGAAGGCTAGCAAAAGACTGGGAAGCGACCAACTGGAGAGCAATAATTGTCTTAATCATGCAGAGTGACATAGCAACATTGAATCGGGCAAGAAAGTGATTTAACTATTCTGAAATAAAAAGGTCATCAAGGCATGATAGACATTTTAGCCATAAACATGTGTGAACATGTGCCAAGTCAATCCAAGAATTCTCCGAAGGGAAATACCACTTCAATATGCCAAACCATGAACAATGCAATGCATGTAGATCATTCCAACAACATATTATGCACCCTAGCTATTTGAGATCAGACACAAAGAAATACAGAAAACTAGGAAAGCATTGTAAACATAGCACTATGTTCCTACAAGCTGGTCTCTAGATCATAAGTACATGCATATATACAAAATTAGAAACAAAAAGTGTTTATACCGGTTTTCCTTGTTGCTTCCCTTCCGCCGATCTTCATCATTACTGCCTTGTCACTTGCATGATCGAACGTGTGAAATATATAATCAAATGCCATCACAGAGTTGAGCCGAACTCTTAAAACAAAGCAAACTAAAGAGAGAAAGGAAATATTTTTAGGTTTTTTAAAGGTTAAATGAAAACAAAATAAAGGAGAAAGCTTTTTGTTGTATTTGAAAATTAAAGGAACAAAGAAGAACGGGTAAAAACTTCGAAAAGATCATAGCGAACAAAATAAAAATGGATAATACAGTGGAAAAGTGAGAAGGGCACGTACTCCCCCAGCTTAAGCTTTTGGCCTAAGTTGGTAGTAGCTACTACCCCGAGGAGCCTCCTGCTCCGGGGTAATGGTAAGTCCAAGGGTCGTATGAGTCCTCCGGCGCGTACACCGAAGTCCTCGGGTCCTCCCATGAGGAAGGTCCCGCGTCCCAAGCAGAAGAAGACCCCTCACCCTGTTGGGTGAAGGTCTACCCCTGGAAGGGTGGGAACTCACCATACTCCTCCTCGTCGGGAACAACCCCCTCCATGGGTTTATACAGCTAGTACTGCTCCATGAACTCATCGAACTGGACATCATTGAAGGACCATCCGTTCCTGCGGGTGTGATCAAACAAAAGTGGTGCAGGTAGACGGATCTCACGAGTAATGGTATTTTCAAACCTCAAAATATAAACAAGGTTACCAAACTAGGAAGTCATGGTAACAAACTTATGGCTCTTCATACAGGCAAGATCGAGACTTGTGTATGAAAAGGGAACATCATCAGGATGCGGGCTGCGATTAAGAGACTCAAGGATAAGTGTGGCGTAAACACCACCGTATAAATCGGCCTTCTTACTGTTCATAAAAAGGCGCCGAGCAATTAAGGCACCCACATTATAATCATTCTTATCAGAGAGGGCATTCGCATAGATAGCAAATTCTGGTGCAGAACCATTGCTCGTGTTATCACGAGCCAAGACCCCTCTAGCAACAAAGTACGCGAAATACATGAGGTGGGGAAACAGAATCCTGGAAATCTTTGTACGCCGAATGTCGGTCTCCTCCTGGCTACAAAGGGAATTGAAGAGGGTCCTCAACTCGGGAAGCTTGGTGTTCATCTTTGCCGTCTGAACAGCGTTCGGCACACCTATTATATCACAAAACTGTGCCAAAGACACGGTTATAAGATTATTATAAAGTTTAAACATGACGGTTCCAGCATCATGGTTATAACAAAAACTGTTAACAAAGCAGGAGGTAAGCTTCTTATATTGTACCACATGTCATAATGCTAGCTGTGTCTAACCTGCATTGGCCCAAAGCCCATAGAATTCCTCCTTAATTCCTGAAGCTGTAAGAAAATCATCGCACACATACATCATTGCGCATGCTGGACTTGTGTCTTCCAACAACTCCAAGGGCACATGATCTTCATTATAGCTCACCCTAGCAGCTGAGGGTGAAGCTGCATCTTTAGTAACTCGATTAGAGCGCTCGAGCTTCTTCTTCCCAAGCCACCCCTTTGCTTTTCCTAGCAAACTCATTTCTGAAATTTTTGACAATTCACAAAAACAAGGATTTAAACAAAGTGAGATGAGGAAAACTACTCTACTCACATACCTATAGCATAGACTTGCATCAAAACTTGGAAAATAAATTTCTACACACGCATGCAAGCTCATCTAAACAGCACCAAGAACTACTAAATACTAATAAATGAAGCCACCGATCAAAAATCTATTTGGAGGTGTGGAGGTGTTACATACCAGGGAGTATTTTCTCAAAATCACAACTCAAATGGTGGGCTGTAGAGAGAGATTGAAAATCGCCTCCAAGAACAGCAAGAACGCAAGAACTGGAGCAGAACTCATGTTTTCGGAGAGAGAGGAAGGAGGAGGAAGATGAAATACCTGCAGGTGGGGCCTGTGGGCCCTAGGCGCCCTATGGGCGCGGCCAAGGAGATGGCCGCGCCAGCTGGCCTCTGGGGCCACTGGTGGCCCCCCCTGGTCAGCCCTAGGTGCCTCTAGGTCACTCCCGACATGGAAATTTTTATTCTAAATTTTCTAGATTTTTTCTGAAAACTTCACTCTTGAAAATTTTCCGGAGTTCAAAAAGCTGCGAAACTTTTTGAAAACTTGAAGCAGTGATTAAAATTGTGAAGCTTCAAGAACATATAAACTTGGTACAACAAGGAGAATGAAAGCTAAAGCAAATGAAAACATAACAAGGTCCACTTGTTTGCTATATAAAACATGCTAGTTAGCAAGGTTGATCAAGTCTTACCAACGAACCGACTATATATAGATCAAAAAGTGTCACCTCTTATGAAGTGATCATTGCACCTTTACTTTAATGGAAATTATCCCCACCATGATGGTTTTGTATTTGTGGTGCACGTCTAAAGGACAATCCCATTCTCCAATCTTCACGGTCTCGATATTATCTATAGAGTTAAGGTCATGCCTTTTGTCGATCTTTGGAAAATACACCGTGTTCTTTATCGTCTATGTTGAAGGTGACCTTTCCTTTATTGCAATCAATAATGGCACCTGCGGTGTTTAGAAAAGATCTACCGAGAATAATGGACATGCTCCCATCCTCGAGCATGTCAAGAACAACAAAATCTATAAGAATTAAGCAATTAGCAACATCAACGGGAACATCCTCACAAATACCTATCGGGACGGCTGTTGACTTGTCAGCCATCTGAAGAGAGGTATCTGTAGGGATTAGCTTATCTAAACATAATCTTTATAAAGATAAAAAGGCATAACACTCACCCCTGCTCCCAGATCACATAAGGCAGTCTGAACATAATTATTTTCTATGGAACAAGGAATGGTGGGTATGCCTGGATCACCAAGCTGCTCGGGAATCTTTCCACTGAAAGAGTAGTTAGCAAGCATAGTGGATATTACCTCATTAGGAACTTTTCTTTTGTTAGTGACAATATCTTTCATATATTTTGAATAAGGAGGTAACTTGATAGCATCAGTCAGGGGAATTTGAAGAAAAAGAGGCTTCATCCATTCACAAAATTTATTATAATGCTCTTCTTCTTTAGATTTGAGAGACTTACCTGGAAAGGTCACGGGTTTTTGTACCCACGGTTCTCTTTCCTTCCCATGTCTTTTTTCTATGAAGGATTCTCTTGTATACTTCTTACGTTTATCGGGTGCTTCTTTGTAATAGCCCAGATTTCACAAAAATTAAAAATTTTGTTTTCGGTGTGAAATGTTTGATTTTCTGATTTGTTTGCGGTTTTTGCATCCCCGATTTATCGATCGGCGATTATTTTCCCCCTCTTATCTCGTATCGTACGGAGACCGACCCTTGCTACCCTGACACTCGACCTTTGAGACACCGGGTTCCACCCGATCACCGTCGCGAAAACCGCACGAGACCAGCCGCAACCAACGGAACGAAAAACCCCGTTTATTTAATAAACGGATTATTTTCAGGGGTGCCGGAAAATGTTGTCGGAATGTCACCGCAGTGAGGTACGATCGACGGGCTCGACGCGCTGAGCGCGTAGTTCGATATTTCGTCGGAATCGGAGTCCATACGTAGTCTTGGCGGTCACAAACGCGATCACCGGACGCGAGAGAGGGGTGCCGAGGGCGTTTACGTCAACTGGCCAGCCAACCTTCCTATATAATGACCCCCACCTCCAAAACCAACCAATTAGGGTTCCCCCTATGGCATAATTGCAGCCACCCCCCTCCCAAAACTAAGATATTCCCAATTTTTCCCTCTCTCCCCCGAAACCCTAGAGTCCAGTGTTTTCTGGCCATCAGATCTGCAGATCAAGGGCTCAGGAGGCGCCACATCGCCACCCGGAGGAAGCCAGCTCCTCCACCGCGAAATCAGGCCCAGCCGGGCCCTCTCCACCGCCGCCGGGCCCGATCTGGGCTTGGAGGTCCTCACCTCCCGAGCTCCACGGCCGCGTCGCCCGCGATTCCGGCCATCCGCCGCGCGCCCCAGGTCGCCGGCCTTCTCTCCTCTCCTCCCCGCACCTCCTCTCCTCCTCCTCATCGTCCTCCCTTTCCCCTCTGCCGCAGGACACGGGCGCCGCCGTGCCATGGCCCCGACGACGGCCGAGCTCGCCGGTCTCCCCCGCTTCAACCTCATGGAGCAAGCCGCCCCGAGCCGCTCCAGCCCGTCATCCTCACCTCCGTTGCGCCACTTCCGGCATCCCTCGCCTCGCCCCGCGGTGCCTCGCCGCCTCGCCGGCAGGGTCACCGGCGGCCGCCGCCAGCCACGGCTCCGATCCAGATCGGATCGGGCGTGGTGGAGCCGACGAGACCATGTGGGCCAGTGCGCCCCTGTGGCCCAACCGAGTCGGCCCAGCCGGCCTCCCAGGCCAGCCAGATGGGCTCAGCCCATGGGTGAGCCAGCCCAGCACCTTTTTTTATTTTTATTCCGTCTGTTTTTTTTCTTTTATCCCTGTAAATTTCTGCTAAGTCTGGAAATAACTGCTACTGTTTCCGTTTCGCGTTGTAATTTGCGACTAATCCTTAGCTCCGATGAACGTGCCCCCAAAATGAAAGTTGCTTGGAATTGCGTGTGCTTTAATTCATCTTTTGTGAGCATTTTGATTTGAGGTCATCTTGATTGTGCAATTGTGTGTTAAAGTGGGCATCAGGCCGTTAAACTGCTACAAATTCCTGTTAAGTGTTGCTGTTTATATTTGTTGCAACTTTGCATGATGATTGTGACTCATCCATGAGGCCTATTGCATTGATTCTTTTTCCTATGTGTTAAGAATCATGTGTACTTCATTTCCATGCTTTAACTTGTCATGTTTGGGTGCTTTAGCTATATTAAATCTTTCTCTAAAGTAGCTACCCTGTTGTTAGTGTGCTGCTATTTATATTTTGTTGCAACTTCGTTCCACGAGTGTGTCGCGACCGTTTATTGGAATTGAGTGATTCCAATTGCATATTGTTAAACATCATGTCTACTTCCATTAACTGTATGGCATCATCATGTTAGCATTCCTGGTCATGTAGATATTTAGCTCCAAATTTGCTATCCCGCTGTTTTTGACAGCCACCTCTGATTTTCACTAAGTCTGTTAGTTTGCGATGCCATGTTGTTTGATTAATATCTTTTGATCTATGATGCCTATTTGCATGATTCTTTTTGCCATGCCTTCCCTGTCATGTCTAGTTTAATTTCATATCTTTTGTGAGCATGTTTGCATTTGAATATCCTGTTTATGCATTGCTCTAAAGTGTGCTTCGTGATGTTGGCAAATTGTGCCCGTAACTTGTTTTGCTTATATCTTTTTAACCGTAACTCCGTTTGGGGTGTTCTTTATATGTAACTTGATTAGTTTTTCGTGTACTTTGTGTTTATTCTATTGTTTTCTGCTGTTAACCAACTTAAAATATGGTTTAGGACATAAAAGTATCAAATCTTTTAATCATCGTGCGGCACTTAGTGTTATGCCATGTTTAGGTTGTGCCTCACTTAAATTGACTAGCCTAGGTAGTTTACTTGGTGCTTAACCTTTTGCACTGTTTGTGTGATATTCCATGCTTTCTTGAGTTTCCTTGTTAATAACCGTTGGTTGATCCCCTGTAGCTAAGGAACTTGAACCACCGTAAACGTGCGGTATTCGTCGTGTGTGACCGATACCCCACTTAAACCGTTAGTAACCGTTCTCAACGATAGATCCGTATCGCGTTGTCGTGCTATGTGTTGTCTTCTTGATCTTGTGTTGCCCCGTAGTAATAGAGTGCTTGCTCGTTGATTGCTTTCCAGTGTTTATCGTCTTGTGTGCTTCCGCGGGTACCTCTCGGAGACGATGCGAGCTTGCGATCCACTACACCTTCGGAACCCGACTTATCAACAGGCAAGGACTATACATTACTTATGATCCATTATATTTCAACCAGCGGTTTGCATGCTAGTCTAGGTTAGGTTCGATGTTTGATCCTACCACATGTTTACAACCTCTTTCAAACCGATACAGCCATGTCCCCTGCCAGCAAACCATGTACTGCTATGTTACTATTGCTCGTTGCTCAACCCCTGCTTAGTATGCATGCTTAGGATGCTACGATGTTACCCTGTTACTCCTTGGTTTGGGATATCACATTATTATATTGTTGTTGATGATATGATTATTATAATGTTGACTATATTCGACGAAGGATTGAAGGTCTAGGCTATCCCGCCCCCAAGCTTTGTTCCATTCGAGTCACCTAGGATCCGAGTTCCGGGTATTGGTTTTAAGACTGAGCATGCCTAACCGCGTGTGGGATTTTATGGGGTCCCCTTTTCTTAACTACCTAGCTTCAAGCGTTTCTAGTGGTGGCCCAAGATGATTTACCATTTGAAACCGTGTGTGTGCTGGTCAGCTGCCAGTAGTTTTTAGACCAACCCGGACCAGCGGAGACATGGTTTCCCTGTTGGTCCACCTTTGACCGGCGAGGGCCCGAGGCCTCACGTGAGGCGTCTCGGTAACCCAAACCCTGTTGAGACGGAAGAGTCTGATCCGAGAGCGTGGCCATCTTTTGGATTGGTTGTCGACTCCCTGGGGCCACCCGGATTTTTTCGTTGTTAGTTAGAGGGACATGTCGTTTCGGATCTCTTGGAACTAAATCATAAAATGGTTGCCTGTGATGGGTAGAAACTAAGAGAGATGGGCGAGCGTGCGGAGCCTTGTAATGGGCACTTGGTACACCCCTGCAGGGTTAAATCTTTTCGAGAAGCCGTGTCCACGGTTATGGACGACATGAGACCTACTCCTTGTTCATAGACAACAACAACTGAGATAATCTTAACATAACTTTATCAACGTGTGTGTGTGTGCCTTGACTGCTTCTTCTTCGTCAGGATGCGAAGAGGAGGACAAGGATAGGATAGGTGTTATGTTTGCACAGTAGTTGATAGAAAGACTTGTTGGAGGCGATTCCTCATCGAATTCTTGGCTTCTTACTTTACTCTCTAGATCGTTAGCCACTTCATAAAGGCTAGTGCGGCAGCAACCTCACCACTTACCTCTTCCTTACCGTAAACTACTAGTTGTCCTAGAATGACGAGTGATGAAGTCCTTGCTGGGTCAGATGACCACTACAGTTGTATGCTGAGTACTTCTGTACTCATGATACTACCCCCAAACTCTTTTCAGGGTTCTGATCGAGAATAGGTATGGTAATCGACGTTTCACGTGGAGACTCGACGACGACTAGTTAGGCGGATCCCGGCGGAGGGCCTGGACCCGTGTGGTTATGGGATCGATGTTTTTCTCTGTGCCAGTAGGTATTTGATTGTAGTCTGTACCCAGACATGTATCTTCCGTTGTTTTATTTTATTTGAGGCAGTTGTATGCCGATTGTATGAGATGTTGTATCCTTGTATCTGTAAGTATGTGATATCATGTTGGAAATCCGGGGCATATGGCTTTGTCATATGTCGCGGTGGGACCGATATGTGCTTCGTCCTAGGATCTGGATAGAAACATCTAGATCTGGAACAGTACCGCATATCGGGACTTACAACTTGGTATCAGAGCCTTACCGACCGTAGGATCCCTTTTCTGGCCGAAGTAGAGTCTAGACAAAAACTATTTTGTAGTTATTAAGTTAGTTGTCGGAGAGTAGGAATCTTTTTGCTCTTTACCCTTGCTCTGGTCAGGGAAAGTGTCGTAGGTGTTTTATTCTCGTCTTATCCCCTTCAAAACTCTAGGATCTCGAGTGTGTAGAGTTTCGGAACCGTTACAATGCCTTGTTTGCATCGTATTGTGTCGATTCCGAGCTCAGGTGGGAATTCCTGTAGTACATTTAGCTTTCTCCGATTCTGTACATCATCTTGGTCGTCCTTTTCCCTCCATCCTTTTTCCCGGTGTTTTCACGACTTGCGTCGAATAGCACTGTCCTTTGATCCGGCTTTCATTGTCGTTCTTCCTCCTTAAGACCTGGTGGTTTCGATTTTCGACGTAACCATCTCCCTGCGGAAAGTATCTCGACGGAGTTCGACGTTCGACATGGAGCAGAGTCCCTTGTTGGTGGTGTTGAAGATCGTCGACTCCCTTTTCTCTTCCCCCCTCTCCCCCGGATCGTCCTGGATCTCGGGACGAGATCCCTTGTTGGTGGTGTTGTATTGTAACAGCTCAGATTTCACAAAAATTAAAATTTTTGTTTTCGGTGTGAATTGTTTGATTGTCTGATTTTCTTGCAGTGTTTGCATCCGCGATTTATCGATCGGCGATTATTTTCCCCCTCTTATCTCGTATCGGACGGAGACCGACCCTTGCCACCCTGACACTCGACCTTTGCGACACCGGGTTCAACCCGATCACCGTCGCGAAAACCGCACGAGACCAGCCGCAACCAACGGAACGAAAAACCCCGTTTATTTAATAAACGGATTATTTTCAGGGGCGCCGGAAAATGTTGTCGGAATGTCACCGCAGTGAGGTATGATCGACGGGCTCGACGCGCTGAGCGCGTGGTTCGAGATTTCGTCGGAATCAGAGTCCGTACGGAGTCTCGGCGGTCACGAACGCGATCACCGGACGCGCGAGAGGGGTGCCGAGGGCGTTTACGTAAACTGGCCAGCCAACCTGCCTATATAATGACCCCACCTCCCAAACCAGCCAATTAGGGTTCCCCCTTTGGCATAATTGCAGCCACCCCCCCTCCCAAAACTAAGATCTGCCCCATTTTTCCCTCTCTCCCCCGAAACCCTAGACTCTAGTGTTTTCTGGCCATCAGATCTGCAGGTCAAGGGCTCAGGAGGCGCCACGTCACCACCCGTAGGCAGCCAACACCTCCACCGCGAAATCGGGCCCCGCAGGGCCCTCTCCACCGCCGCCGGGCCCGATCTGGGCTTGGAGGTCCTCTCCTCCCAAACTCTACGGCTGCGCCACCCGCGATTCCGGCCAGCCGTCGGCTGCCGGCCAGCCGCCGCGCGCCCCAGGTCGCAGGCCTTCTCTCCTCTCCTCCCCGCACCTCCTCTCCTCCTCCTCATCGCCCTCCCTTTCCCGTCTGCCGTAGGACACGGGCGCCGCCGCGCCATGGCCCCGACGACGGCCGAGCTCGCCGGTCTCCCCCGCCGCAACCTCATGGAGCAAGCCGCCCCGAGCCGCTCCAGCCCGTCGTCCTCACCTCCATTGCGCCACCTCCGGCGCCCCTCGCCTCGCCCCGCGGTGCCTCTCCGCCTCGCCGGCAGGGTCACCGGAGGCCGCCGCCAGCCACGTCTCCGATCCATATCGGATCGGGCATGGTGGAACCGACGAGGCCATGTGGGCCAGTGCGCCCCTGTGGCCCAGCCGGCCTCCCAGGCCAGCCAGATGGGCTCAGCCCATGGGTGAGCCAGCCCAGCACCTTTTTTTTATTTTTATTCTGTTTGTTTTTTTTCTTTTACCCCTGTAAATTTCTGTTTTGCGTTGTAATTTGCGACTAATCCGTAGCTCCGATGAACGTGCCCCCAATATGAAAGTTGCTTAGAATTGCGTGTACTTTAATTCATCTTTTGTGAGCATTTTGATTTGACGTCATCTTGATTGTGTAATTGTGTGTTGAAGTGGGCATTAGGCCATTAAACTGCTACAAATTCCTGTTAAGTGCTGCTGTTTATATTTGTTGCAACTTTGCATGATGATTGTGACTCATCCATGAGGCCTATTGCATTGATTCTTTTTCCTATGTGTTAAGAATCATGTGTACTTCATTTCCATGCTTTAACTTCTCATGTTTGGGTTCTTTAGCTATATTAAATCTTGCTCTAAAGTAGCTACCCTGCTGTTAGTGTGCTGCTATTTATATTTTGTTGCAACTTCGGTCGACGAGTGTGTCGCGACCGTTTATTGGAATTGAGTGATTCCAATTGCATATTGTTAAACATCATGTCTACTTACATTACATTTATTGCATCATACTTTTAGCATTCCTGGTCATGTAGATATTTAGCTCCAAAGTTGCTATCTCGCTGTTTTTGACAGCCACCTCTGATTTTCACATAGTCTGTTACTTTGCGATGCCATGTTGTTTGCTTAATATCTTTTTATCTATGATGCCTATTTGCATGATTATTTTTGCCATGCCTTCCCTGTCATGTCTAGTTTAATTTCATATCTTTCGTGAGCATGTTTGCATTGAATATCCTGTTTATGCATCGCTCTAAAGTGTGCTTCGTGATGTTGGCAAATTGTGCCCGTAACTTGTTTTGCTTATATCTTTTTAACCGTAACTCCGTTTGGGGTGTTCTTTGTATGTAACTTGATTAGTTTTTCGTGTAGATTGTATTTATACTATTGTTTGATGCTGTTAACCAACCAAAAATATGGTTTAGGACAGAAGAGTATCAAATCTTTTAATCATCGTGCGGCACTTAGTGTTATGCCATGTTTAGGTTGTGCCTCACTTAAATTTACTAGCCTAGGTAGTTTACTTGGTGCTTAACCTTTTTCCATGTTTGTGTGCTATGCCATGCTTGCTTGAGTTTCCTTGTTAATAACCGTTGGTTTATCACCTATAGCTAAGAAACTTGAACCACCGTAAACGTGCGGTATTCGTCGTGTGTGACCGATACCCCACTTAAACCCTTAGTAACCGTTCTCGACGATAGATCCGTATCGCGTTGTCGTGCTATGTGTTGTCTTCTTGATCTTGTGTTGCCCCGTAGTAATAGAGTGCTTGCTCGTTGATTGCTTTCCAGTGTTTATCGTCTTGTGTGCTTCCGCGGGTACCTCTCGGAGACGATGCGAGCTTGCGATCCACTACACCTTCGAACCCGACTTATCAACAGGCAAGGACTATACATTACTTATGATCCATTCTATTTCAACCATCGGTTTGCATTGTAGTCTAGGTTAGGTTCGATGTTTGATCCTACCACATGTTTACAACTTCTTTCAAACCGATACAGCCATGCCCCCTCCCAGCAAACCATGTACTTCTATGTTACTATTGCTCGTTGCTCAGCCCCTGCTTAGGATGCTACGATGTTACCCTGTTATTCCTTGGTTTGGGATATCACATTATTATATTGTTGTTGATGATATGATTATTATAATGTTGACTATATTCGACAAAGGATGGAAGGTCTAGACTATCCCGCCCCGACGCTTTGTTCCATTCGAGTCACCTAGGATCCGAGTTCCGGCTAATGGTTTTAAGACTGAGCGTGCCTAACCGCGTGTGGGATTTTATGGGGTCCCCTTTTCTTACCTACCTAACTTCAAGCATTTCAAGTGGTGGCCCAAGCTGATTTACCATTTGAAACCGTGTGTGTGCTGGTCAGCTGCCAAAAGTTTTTAAACCAACCCGGACCAGCGGAGACATGGTTTCCTTGTTGGTCCACCTTTGACCGGAGAGGGCCCGAGGCCTCATGTGAGGCGTCTCGGTAACCCAAACCCTGTTGAGACGGAAGAGTCCGATCCGAGAGCGTGGCCAGCTTTTGGATTGGTTGTCGACTCCCCGGGGGCCACCCGGATTTGTTCGTTGTTAGTTAGAGGGACCTGTCGTTTCGGATCTCTTGGAACTAAATCATAAAATGGTTGCCTGTGATGGGTAGCAACTGAGAGAGATGGGCGAGCGTGCAGAGCCTTGTAATGGGCAGTTGGTACACCCCTGCAGGGTTAAATCTTTTCGAGAAGCCGTGTCCACGGTAATGGACGACTTGAGACCTACTCCTTGTTCATAGACAACAACAACTGAGATAATCTTCATATAACTTGATCAACGTGTGTGTGTGTGCCTTGACTGCTTCTTCTTCGTCGGGATGCGAAGAGGAGGACAAGGATAGGATAGGTGTTATGTTTGCGCAGTAGTTGATAGCAAGACTTGTTGGAGGCGATTCCTCATCGAATACTTGGCTTCTTACCTTACTCTCTAGATCGTTAGCCACTTCATAAATGCTAGTGCAGCAGCAACCTCACCACTTACCTCTTCCTTACCGTAAACTACTAGTTGTCCTAGAATGACGAGTGATCAAGACCTTCTTGGGTCAGATGACCACTACAGTTGGATGCTGAGTACTTCTGTACTCATGATACTACTCCCAAACTCTTTTCAGAGTTCTGATCGACAATAGGTATGGTGATCGACGTTTCACATGGAGACTCAACGACGACTAGTTAGGCGGATCCCGGCGGAGGGCCTGGACCCGTGTGGTTATGGGATCAATGTTTTTCTCTTTACAAGTAGGAATTTGATTGTAGTCTGTACCCAGACATGTATCTTCCGCTGTTTTATTGTATTTGAGGCAGTTGTATGCCGATTGTATGAGATGTTGTATCCTTGTATCTGTAATGTTGTGATATCATGTTGGAAATCCGGGGCATATGGCTTTGTCATATGTCGCGGTGGGACCGATATGTGCTTCGTCCCCGGATCTGGATGGAAACATCTAGATCTGGAACAGTACCGCATATCGGGCTTTACATTCTTCTTCTCGCACCTCGGGAGGATCATTCTTCTCCTTATCATTTTCTTCGGGCTCGGCACCGTCTTCTGTTTCAGCATCGGAGGTAGATATGTTGTTAGGATCAACAGCAGGTTCTTCACTTGTAATAGGATCGTTGGAGTTGTCAGCCTCCTTCTGTTTCTTCTTCTTCTTTTTCTTCTTTGGAGAGCTAACAATCTCGTCTTCTACTTGTACTTGAGAATCTTGCTCGATCCTCTTTGGATGCCCCTCAGGATAGAGTGGGTCCTGGGTGTGTGTTCCACCCCTGGTCTTGATGCCATAAGCTTGTATGTCCCTGTTTGGCATTGTTAGCAAGCAAATCTTTTTGCACAATAGAAATTTGTTCAAGCTGAGTTTGAACCATATGAAAATGCTTAACAAGACATTTAACATCATTGACTCTTAGGCTTTTGATATCAAGAGAATTATCGTGCAACTGACTTTGTATCCTCCTATTAAAATTGTCTTGCTTAATAATAAAATTATCAAGCTCATCTAAGCATTGGTCGGGAGGCTTACCTTCAGGGATGTCACTTTCAGTAAATTCTAATACAGAGTGTACCTCTACCAAGGGATTGTGAGTAGTAGACTCACACAACTTCTCGATAGGCGGTATATTCTCCTTAATAGATCTCTTTGCTTCTTGCATATCTTCGGGGCTCAGAACAAGCATGCCCCCTCTTCTTTGGTGGTGGCGGTGGTTCAGGGACAGACCAATCTTCATGGTTCTTGGCAATCTTTCCCATTAGTTCTTCAGCTTCGTCCAGTGTTCTTTCCATGAAAACACAACCAGCACAACTATCCAAATAGGACCTGGATTCATCGGTTAGACCAGCATAAAATATATCAAGTAATTCATTCTTTGAAACTTCATGTCCCGGTGTAGCCTTAATTAAGTCACAATACCTCCCCCAAGCTTTAGGGAGGTGCTAATCCTGCAATTGTTTAAAGATATAGATTCTTTGCAAAGCAGCATGTTGCATATGAGCAGGAAAATATTTATCAACACAAAATTGAACTAAGTCCTGAGGACTCTCAATGGAACCATAGGGTAGTGCATCATACCATAATTTAGCGTCTCCCTTCAAAGAAAAAGGAAAAAGCTTGGCCACATAGAAGTTTCGTATCTTTTCATCAGTAGTAAATAGGTCACCTAACTCAGCGAGTTTGGTCAGGTGTGCTATAGCATCATCATTTTCTCTGCCATAAAAAGGGTCAGCCTCGACTGTAGATATAAGTGAAATATCAATAGAGAAATCATAACCAGGATCAAAGATGCATATAGGAGATGTGGCAAATTTAGGATCAGAAATAATCTTGTTCTTCATGGAGTGATTTTTGAGCAGCTCCTTAACAACATCAAGGTTAGAGTCGACACACTCTCTGAGTTCCCTGGAAAGATAATCATCAAGAGTAATAAAATAATCATCAAGGATCATCTCCTTGAGTTCATCTAAGTCTGGGTAACCAAAGGTTTTGCAAGTAGGAATATAGGTAGCAGGAGTCTCGGTCTCGTGTTCTGCTGCAACCTTAGCAGTCTGAGTTTCAATATAGTGACCAAGAAAACTAGTATCATCAAGAGTATTGGAAGCATCATCAAAAGTATCAAACATAGTAATAGACTCAGTATAAGTAGCATGTGGTGGTAGCGGTGAAGCATACTTACTTATAAAGGAAGGTGAATCAAGCGTAGCACTGGTACTCAGAACGGTACCTTTTCTTGTAGTTGATGGTAGGATCGGAACCTTGGGGTCTCCTTTATTACCCATAGAGGATGAAGTGTAGCATGTAGGATACATCAAGTAGACTTCTAAATATTGCTATGGTCCCCGGCAACGATGCCAGACAACAGTACTTGATGACCCTCAACTGTAGGGGATCGATTGTAGTTTTCTCGCGGGTAAGTTAACCCAATTTATTGACTCGACACGAGGGGAGCCAAAGAGTATTTATAAGCTTTGACAGTTGAGTTGTCAATTCAACCGCACATGAAATATACTTGCTTGCAACAAAATATTAATAGCAACTGAGGTATGATAGTGGTAGTGATAACAGCGAAAGTAAACTAGTAGTAACCAGCAGGATGAAAACACTGTAGGCTAGGGAGATGGATGGTCGGGCGCTGCATGAATAAGAATGAACATGTAATAAATTCTAACACGGGGCAAGGCACATATAAAAGCAATGATCATTTAGGAAAATATCAAACACTAGGCATGTATCCCGTAGTTAGTTCTGCGTGCTTGCAATAAGAACTTTCACAACATCTTTTGTCCTACCATCCCACTATGAATGGGGCCAAAAGGAACTTATGGAGATTAAAGTGCTCCTGTGAAAGAGCACCGAAACAAAGCAATAAACTCAATGGATACATGGAATCCTCAAATTATTGACTATCCCCTTTGGTGTGCCAAGTTGTCAGCTTTGGGATCGCCGGTTCCGGACCATAATGGGTGAATACAACTCATAGATAGGATCTCGAAAATAAATATACTCATGAAAACATAAGTGGTTCAGATGTGAAAACATGGCACTCAGGCCCAAAGTGACAATCATTAAGAACAACAAGTTGTGGCAAAGATGATAAACACTATAGCAGATGATAGGCAACATGCCCCCCAACAATCTGACGAACTATTACATGATCAATATCATCCAATCCCTACCATCCCCTTTTCCTACAACAGGGAATTACTCACGCATATGAAGAGAAGTCATGGAGGGAGGATGGAGTGGTGATGGTGATGATGATGGAGACTATCTCCCCTCTCTGGAGGCCAAATCAGCCTCCAGATGAGCCCTCCCGACAAAGAACAGAGGGTGGCGGTGGCTCCGCGACGGGTTCTGGAAAAGTGACTTATTTTTCGGAGTTTCCCCATAACGGGAATAAATAGGAGTCGAGGTAGGGCACCAGGGGAGGGGGGAATCGCCCAGGCGGCCAGCTGGCGCGGCCCCAAACCTGGCCGCACCAGCAGGGCGTCTGGCCCCCCCTAGCTGCCCTCTGGCCCCATTTCTGTCTCCGGGCTCCTTCGGATGCGTGGATTTTTTGTAAGTTTTCTGGGAATTTTCTGAGATGTCCAAAAATCCATTTTCCTGCGCACAATAAAACCTTATAGGCAGCTCTGTTGAAAACAGCGTCAGTCTGGGTTAGTTTAGTTCAAATCTTGCAAGAATTAGGGCAAAACAATAACAAAAGTGTTTGTAAAAGTAGATACGTTTGAGACGTATCAAATTCCCCAAGCTTAGCCTATTGCTTGTCCTCAAGAAATTCAGTTCAACGAACTGGACGCGACAAAGAAAACTTTGCCAAACTCTTTTGCTCTATAAGATGTATATAAGCCGGTACTACGAAAAGAGTTAAGCTAGTATCAAAACAATGCTTTGAGGACAATGCACGAAGCAATCCTTCTTTCAAGTGACCAATCACAAACAACCTAAAGTAAATAATATTCTGCCAAAAATAAATATAAGATCACAATTCACATAGCCTGAACATATCATAGTGGTATCTCGCTAGCCTCCATGAGTGAAGAAAAACATAAATGCAGAAAGTCCTCCGGAGTTTTAAGAGAGACTAGAATTAAGAATTTCAGACTAGCAATATCACAAGCATGCATAAGACAATGTAATACTTTGGGACAATGCATGTTGCACTAAGAATGAAAATTATGCTCTCAATAGTTGGTGCTTTGAAGAAAGAAGGGGAGACTCTCGAACAGTGGCCTTTTGATGGCAAGATTGAAAACCCCTGAAAGGAAGCAAAGACTAAACATGTTCCAGAGCTCATGGTTTTGAAAACAGAGACAAAATTCTTTTGAGAAGTGCAACTTTCGAGTCAACGGTGAACGGTAAAGGTCTCTCAATATCTCCCATGCCAACCATATTAATGCTTTTGCTTACACTTGTTCCCTTATCCATAAATCCTTTGGTGGTCTATGGAACCTTTTATTTTGCCTCAAGTATGGAAGGAGGATATCGTTCCATCTATCATTAGCAACATTTGGTTCATTTCATCCCATCGTCAAGTATGGGGGAGCTCTAACTCTCTTTTTTAAATTTTACTAGTTAAAACTTCCGTCAAAATATTTTTTGGCATGGTAGATACTGATTTTCCCTCACCGCACCATGAGCTTGTACATTTACAAAAGGGAAGCTTTTGAATAAATTTCGAGATGGCACAAGGAAGTCTAAGTTAGGAGTGGCTGGTAAATACCACATATAGGTAGGTATGGTGGACTCAAGTGGAATAACAGGTTTGAAAAGGAGTTTGGATACACAAGCAGAATTTCGCTTAGTGTGAGCGAAGGCTAGCAAAAGACTGGGAAGCGACCAACTAGAGAACAATATTTGTCTTAATCATGAAGAGCGACAAAGCAACATTGAATAGGGCATGAAAGTGATATAACTATTCTGAAATAAAAAGTTCATGAAGGCATGATAGACATTTCAGCCATAAACATGTGTGAACATGTGTCAAGTCAATCCAATAATTCTCCGAAGGGAAATACCACTTCAATATGCCAAACCATGAACAATGCAATGCATGTAGATAATTCCAACTACATATTATGCACCCTAGCTATTTGAGATCAGCCTCAAGGAAAGCATGAACACCGGGAAAGCATTGTAAATATAACACTATGTCGCTACAAGCTGGTCTCTAGATCATAAGTACATGCATATATACAAAAGTAGAAACAAAAAGAGTTCATACCGGTTTTCCTTCTTGCTTCCCTTCCGCCGATCTTCGTCATTACTGCCTTGTCACTTGCATGATCGAACATGGCAAATATATAATCAAATGCCATCGTGGACTCGAGCTGAACTCTGAAAACAAAGCAAACTAAAGAGAGAAAGGAAATCTTTTTGGGTTTTTTAAAGGTTAAATGAAAACAAAAGAAAAGAGAAATATTTTTGTTTTTTTTGAAGATGAAAGGAACAAAGAAGAATGGGCAAAAACTTCGAAAAGATCAAAGAGAACAAAATAAAAATGGATAATACAATGGAAAAGTGAGAAGGGCACGTACTCCCCCAGCTTAGGCTTTTGGAGATTAAGGTGCTCCTGTCAAAGAGCACCGGAACAAAGCAATAAACTCAATGGATACATGGAATCCTAAAATTATGGACCATTCCCTTTGGTGTCCCAAGCTGTCACCTGTAGGATCGCCGGTTCCGGACCATAATGGGTGAATACAACTCATAGATAGGATCTCGAACATAAATATACTCATGAAAACATAAGTGGTTCAGATGTGAAAACATGGCACTCGGGCCCAAAGTGACAATCATTAAGAACATCAAGTTGTGGCAAAGATGATAAACACCATAGCAGATGATAGGCAACATGCGCCCAACAATCTGACGAACTATTACATGATCAATCTCATCCAATCCCTACCGTCCCCTTTTCCTACAACATGGAATTACTCACACATGTGAACAGAAGTCATGGAGGGAGGATGGAGTGGTGATGGTGATGACGATGGCGACGATCTCCCCTCTCTGGAGGACAAATCAGCCTCCAGATTATTCCTCCCGAGGAAGAACAGAGGGTGGCGGTGGCTCCGCGACGGGTTCTGGAAAAGTGACTTCTTTTTCGAAGTTTCTGTCGTGGGAAAGTCATGGAAGATGGCCACGGGTCAAAGGCCGACTTCATGCTTGGCGTTGATTCAGAGTCGGAGTCGTCTTTCTTCCATATTTCTCTAATTCCTTTATCTTTACAGTTGGCGCCCACCGTGGTGCCTGCGCTCGTATGCGTTGAGATTCCAGCGGGAGCTCTGCAAGGTATGGATGGCTTCGTGGCTGGCCGAATCACCAGGAACCTGCGTGGAAAGCTCTTCATCGACGACTCGACTTGGGGCCGTGACGCTGATTCTGTCGAATCCGGTTATCGGGTCTTGATCGGGTCTATTCACATATTTATTGGTAAGACAGACGGATCTGAGCCTGAGCCGGATCCTGAAGTCCCCCTGGAAACCTCGAGGCGGCGACATGCCGGCTCAAGGCACACTTCTGTTAGGTTCTTGGATGGATCCCCAGAGTCGGCGCGCTCTGTCAAGTCCATGACGCCCGACGCCTAAGAAGAAACATCTGACGCTGACTCACATCCCAGTGAAACAAGCTTCATATAAGTCGGCTCCATCCGATCTGGCGGGAGTAACAGACTCGGCCCGGGAACTCCAGAATACAACCCCGACTTCCCATAGTACAAACCCCCATACTGCGTGACAGTGTTCATGGCAGGCACCAAAGATCAGGGAAGTCAGCCGGTTCAAGGCGCATCACAAAATCCGAACGTGGAGACGGCTCGCAACACAACCCCCAATCCAGATAGGGAGCAGCCAGAAGTTATCACGGGAGCAGAAGTCCTCACAGATGCCTTAAACGCCCTAGACGAATCCTTAGCTGCACCAATTACTGCGGAAAACCAGGAAGCCTGGAGAACCAGGTTCAATGGACTCAAGGCCCAGGTGATGAGCATACAGAGGGAAATTAACTCCCAGAACACACAGATGGTGGCGAGAGAAACCAGACTCGCCCAAGAAACTAGGCGCTTACTACACGAGTCAGAGTTGATAGAAGCTCAGAAACTAAGCCTCGCCAACGCACGCCCTGCAGGGCCCGTGAGCCGGATTCCCGCTGTTCTCCAGGCACGGATACTATTCCAGGATACGCATCAGTCGACTCCTCCAGGGTTCACACCACCGAGGGAACCTGTCCCTTCACCACGGACGGAACGGATGCATACACCCCCGGATCATTTCAATAACCCCATGGATAACGTGGTGACAGCGACACGGTTCCTCTCCAGCGTGACCGTGCATGGAGACACTCCGGTGGACCAAGACACTCGAGGAGCAATCGATTTGCTAAAAAATGCAATCACACAGCAAGCCCGGTACTCATAGGGATTTCAATACTTACTCGAGACCCCATATCAAAGTGTGAGCCGGCAAGTGAGTTCACCAGCTCCCGCCAGCTCGAGCAGCCATCGCCACTGTAGAGCTCCACCACTTCTGGACCCCCAGGGGACGATAAGGATCCAGGACCTACCCGCCGGCTCCAATCCCTAACGTTGTGTAGAGCCGGTGGCCTGACCTCCACCCCAAGATCAAGACACCGAGTTCACCAGCAGATACGTGGGCCCGGCAGCTTGGATCGAAAGTTAGGACCTAGCCATGGAAATGTTACAAGCTACCGAAGGAGTCTGCGCCCGTTACCTCACAATGATGTTGGAAGGGCCGGCTCGCACATGGTTCAAAATTCTCCCAGAGAACTCTTTCACCTCTTGGGCAGATCTCAAGGAAAAGTTCATCCAGAACTTCCAAGGCACCTTTCGAGAGCTACCACAATTGTTGACTTGGAGCATTGTGTCCAGAAGGAAGGAGAGTCGACCCTAAGCTGGGAACGACGGGTTGTAGAAATAATCCACTCCTCGGACACTATCACTGCCCAAACAGCCGTCATTGTCTTGGAAAGGAACTGCAAGTTCAAGCCCCCAGTGCACAAACTTGGCCGACTCAAGAGGACGGTCAAGGATATAGGAGAGATCATGAACGCCGTTATCAAATAAGCCGAGTCTAACAAAACCAAGGATACTGAAACTCAACAGGATAAAGCCGACCAGAACAAAAACGGCGGCAAAACATCCCAGAATCAGAGTAAGCAAACCAAGAGGCGACTTGATCAAACTACTTCTGACTTGGTAGCCAATAGAAATGTCGGCTCCCAAAGACAGAAGCAAGGGGGCAACAACTACCGCAAGACGGAAGGAAATTTTTTCCCAAACAGCTATGAAGAGTCCTTGCCCAACCCATAGCAAACCCGGTCACCCTGCCAATCACACCTGGGAAGATTGCAATTTCATGAAAGAGTTTGCATGACGTGGGAACCAGGGACCTCCCGGGTCAGGTGGGGGAGCCGGCCAGAACGGTAACAACCAAAATCCTGGCTACCAAGGAGCCGGTGTGATGCCTCAACACCAAGGACCCGGAGGAGGAAGCCAGCAAATTCAGTCGGGGCTTGCTGGATTTCAAGCAAACCCGAAACAACTCCATGACTGTGCAGCATATCACGTTTTCATCACCACCAGTTGACGGAGGGATAGAAAGCTGCAACGGAGAGCCACTATGGCTGTGACTGCAGAGCCGGCTTGGCCCAGATGGCTCAATTGGACAAGGGATGACCACCCCCCGGCGGTGGATAACCCGGGGGCTCTGGGTCTAGTAGTCTCTCCACAAATTGGAGGATATATACTTGACAAAGTACTCATGGACGGAGGAAGCAGCATCAATATCCTTTACTACGAAACTTTCCGCAGGATGGGTGACGGGGATCAGCCCCGGCAAATCCCATGGTCAGGGACCCTGGGTTATTCATAGAGAAGGCACAGGTTGGACGATACTCGTCCGCTAACAGGAGAAGCACTTCCTGCTCGATATTATTGCGTGAGGAGGCGATTACAGAGGATGCCAGGCGAGTTCTCGCAAGACCAGGTGAGTAGATGTGTATTGGATTGATCTGGACGTCTCCCCTCCCAGCCTTTATATACTAGGCTAGGTCTTGGGGAGTCCGTACTAGGTTACAAAGATAGTTTCCCAGTTCTAGTCTTGCCTTGTATGCCAAGTTGTGCCTTCCATACTAGTCGCGGACTCCTACGTCGGTGCTTCGCCGGGTCAGTCGTGGGCCTGTCATGGCTTCCTAGTGGGCCTGCTGTCTTCATACGCACCGGGTAGTCTCATACGCAGGAGTCATGGGGTTACCCCCTCTTCAGTAGCACCCGAATGCCTGGGGGACTCGAAGAGTCGCGCAGGGACTCGAATTCGTCCATGCTTTATCGTTTGTAGGCGCGGCATCGCCGCCGGTCGCTGGCAATTTTGAGCCATGACAATATCTGTTTCGAGGGATTACTAAGCTGAAAGGGCCCAAGGAGTCGACTGGTCGAGCCTTGGTGAATTGCGCTAGTGGCAAATATCGCAGTAGCCTAATATAGCTCACGTCCCTCGACATGAACTTGGAACGATCGGTGTCAAGCAAATTCATGCCGCTGCAGGTCTTATAGGATCAATTGCTGCCAGTCTAAGCACATAGCCTAAGCGCGTCCGCTCGGCTCTTTCTATCATGCGAGCACATGGAAAAGGTCGGGAGTGAAATCGCTCTGCGGCAAGTCCCGGCCCAGCCGTTCTGCGCAGCGGGGTCTTACCTACACGCTAAGCTTGCGTGGAATCTGGGTACAGTGTGTTGTAGCCCAGGCATATTTGTTTTTTGTAGAGGCACAGAGCCTGGTTAATGATGCACCCACTCGGAATAAGCAATCAAGTGAGCTATTTAGCAGTCACTCGCGGAGCTTGTAATGAACTCAGGCGAGGAAAATAAGAAAGCACCCACTCGGAATGTCGTCGAGTGCGCGAGTAAGTCATATTGCAGAATTTCTAAGTCTTTTTTGTGAGTAGTCACTCGAATTCTTTACTGTCTTCGGGGTGAGGGAGCACCCAAACTCTGAGAGTATGTTGTTTCTGCTGGTGCGAGTGATTACTCGAGCACATCTTTCCTTTCTGGGTGAGGGAGCACCCGAACTCGAATAAAGGTACTCCCGATGGGAGTAAGAGATTTTTGGAATCAGAAATTTTTGCCCCAAGAGATAGGTAGCCTTTGCTATCGTTTTCTTTTCCCTTGTATCCTGATCCTTCCTTACTTGAGATGATGCTTTGATAAGTATTGGCATGATTTTTGATGACCTAAGATGACGTTTAGCCTTCGAACCGTCTCATCTTCTGGCCAGTCATAATGATGACTTGGGCGCCGTGCTGTCTGGTGCCTGTTGGATTTCCAAGGCTTGTATGGGAAACATGCGGGATTTGATGCGTCTTTTAAATAGTCTTGACCGTGTGAAAGCATCTTGTCTTGGAATTCGTATCGCCCGGTGTGCGAATGATGGTGATGCCTCGGCTCCTTCGTGTTTTCCTGGTTTGCCCTTGGATTGTGTTATAAATACCTCCTTTGGTTTTCCTGTTCTGGGCATTCATTCTTCTCATCTTTCTCTTCTGCTTCTTCTTCATATGGCGCCCAAGCGTGGTGGTGGCCGCCGTAGTCGTGGTGGCCGCACGCCTCGTTCTTCGCGCGGTGGACGTCATGGTACCACGTTGGTGCCTTCGTCTTCTTCCTCCATGGAAGAGGGTTTTTGGCGCTATGATTTTATTTTGCGTGTTCTTAGCCGGAATGCTGCCCGGATTCCTCTTCCATTGTTGTTTTCCTCCCTTGATTGTGAGCGTAACTTGAGGGGCTTCTGGCTCCGTCTTCACGGATGCGCTCATTCTTCTTCTTGGGTGGAGCTGGAAGTTGATAATTCATCCCTGATTTTCCTTGGGTCTGGATGGAGTGCGTTAATGGCAAGAGAGTGTTAATACTCTTGAAGCCCTCGTTGATTACCCCAAGTGCAGAGTGAGATATAGTGCAGCTGCAAGTGTTCCCTTGGCAAAGATACCAAGGTTTGTCTCCCGTAGGACCTTGAAGGATACAAGAAGGTGGTAAAGTGAACAATTGCGCCAAGGTTGCTAACCTCACCTGGACCTGCAGACAGATACAAATAACTTTGCTCCCAACGAGTACAGAGGAGTTTTCAATTCCTACCGGCCTTTCTGTTTACAAAGGATCAACGCAAGAGATAATAATACTGGCAACTGAAAGTAAAGACTGAAAGTAATAAGGGTGTAAACAGTGATATGAAGATGGACCGGGGTCCTGTGATTTTAACTAGTGATGTCTCTCTCCCAAAAGACGATAAAAGTGCTAGCGAGGTAAACAAATCACAGTTGGGCAATTGACAGGATTATGAAGGCACCGCAATGCTAACTATCCTGCAAAGAAAGGAAGGGCTCAAAACCAATGGGCAGTACGCCAAGGTAAGTAGACCGAAATCCATCTGCATCTACTACGAATCATCCACCTTGAGATATCTATCCAGAACATCTCACTGGTATTAAGTTGCGAATCCCACCCAAAGTGTAAACTCAAAGCAACAGACAACTGCATTAAAAGAACTTTGCGTAAAGTAAACAATCCTTGCACCCGCAGGTACAAGCACCTTTTTTTTATCCCTGGTGGCAACTACACATCCCCTAGTCTCATGTTTCTGTCACTCAAGCTAGACATCAGGGGGCTGAACCCACAATCGAGCATAACGCTCTCTCTTGGAGTTGCAAATAAAATACTTGGCCAAAGAAAATACCGCAACGAAGAACATGCAAGAATTTACTCAAGAACAAAATATAAAAGAGAAGAACCAAATATATTACTCATCACAATCTGAACATAGTCTCATAATCCATCAGATCCCAACAAACTCAACATAGCAACAGCAGAAATTACATAGATGTCTCGATCATGTGAGGCAGCTCACGAGGACTCGAAAGTGGAAGCACAAAAGGGGGAGAGATAGATCACATAGCTACTGGTCACGGACCCATGGTCCAAGGGAAACTACTCACGGTACATACGGGAGGCGTCCATGGCTATGGAGAGTCTCCCGGAGGTGGTAGCTTCTCTCGGAGCTGTGGTGGCGGAACAGAGGTGAGATCGCGAAAGAGGAGTCCGTATTAGGGGTTTTGTCAGAACCCCAACTAGGGTAAGTGCTAGGGTTTGATTGTGCTCTTTGCATTATGCAACAACTCAAATGAAATTCAAAAATGGGGAAAAGAAAAGCCCTGAGAATTTAAATAAATGGCCAGAGAAAAATCTTTTTCCAAAAATCATTTGAACATTTGGAAAATTCCTATAAATGATGGTGATCATTTCAAAAGTGGTTTGGGTTCATTCCCATGCCCATGGAATTTTCTAAAATTCAAAATGTGCCCTGGAAATTAAATTTGACCCCTATTTGATTTGAAATTCAAATGTTTTGAATTTCAAAACTGCTCAAATTCTACAAGTGGCTTGCTACTGGCCAGCTAGGGTTTTTAAAAATATTTGGGCATTTTACTAAAATTCCTAGCTATTTAATTCTAGGCACAACAAAAATTATAGAAAAAGAAAAGAAGAGAAGAAAAAGGAAAAGAAACTACCCTGGCTTCTGGCCCAACTCATCCCCCCCAGCCCACCAGGCGGCCCAGCCCACCTCCCCTTTCGTCTTCTTCTTCAACCAGCTCGTTGTCGAGCTGGGAGAGCAAGGCGACCGCCACCGCGACGTCGACGCCACGCAGCTGCCTCCCCGCCGTCATCTGCGTGTCCAGAAGCCTCCCCTGGACGCCCCCATCCTTTTCCCCCTCTCGCCGCTCGCTCTCTCCCTCTCCCCCTAGCGATCTCGACGCCGCCTGTAGCTCATCGTCGCCGGCTACCGTGAGCCCGCGTGGCCACCAGCCTCTAATCGCTGCACCACCGTGTCCATCAAGTTCCCCGACGCCGTCTTCCTCGAGCTGGTCTCGTGCGGTTTTCACGACGGTGATCGGTCGAAACCCGGTGTCGCAAAGGTAGAGTGTCAGGGTGGAAAGGGTCGGTCTCTGTTCGGTATGAGATAAGAGGGGGAAAATAATCATTGATCGATAAATCGGGGATGCAAACACCGCAAACAAAGCAGGCAATCAACCAATTCACATCGGAAACAAAAAGTTTAATGTTTGTGAAATCTGGGCTGTTACAGCTTGTCTCTTTTTAAATCTCCTGACTAGATAGAGAGCTACCGATAATAAGTGGATGAGTTCCTTTGACTAATGTGAGTATTCGGTTCTTGGAACTTCCACCAGCCATATTTTGCTAGCCTCTCCGGTACCGTGCATTTCCTTTCTCATCTCGAGAGTCGGTGAAAACTTCGCCGGTGCATCCAAATCCTTGGCATGATACGTTCTGTCATCATAACCCTCATTATATCTTCCTAAAAACTGCCACTATACCTACCTATCAAGGCATTTCCATAGCCTCTTCGAGATACATTGCCATGCAACATCCATATTCTCATGACTTTATCTTTCACTGTCATACATGCTTTTGCTTGATTGTAGAGCCGCATGATAGTTGGTCTTTGACCTTGTAATTGCAACATGACCCGCTAGTATCATTCAACATCTTACTACACTGACAGAGGCATACATTTAAATACATCATGATATAGTTTCAGTTTTATATGAGTACCCTTGTAAAATTTTGTTGATGTTCTTTATCCTTCTAATATATAAGTGTTTCATTTAAAATGAGTAAAAGATCCCTAAGAGGACACAAATAAAATATCCCAAGAGAGGACACCAGAAAAGATCCCAAAGAGGAAAAATGAGGGATAAATAGAAAAAGCCAAAGAGGTCACAAAAAACACAAAAAAATAGAGAAAAAATAAAAATGAAAATAAAAAGAGAGAAGGGGGCAACACTACTATTCCTTTTAAAGGATCCACACTTGTGCTTCAAAGTAGCACTTGTACGTGACAGAGAGTTTTCATGTCATTCATGCATAACTAAATGGGGACCTTTACACTATAGAACTTAGCTTGTATATTCCAATGATGAGCCTCCTCAAAAGAGCTCTCGGTCTTCGTGAGCAAGCGAGTTGGATGCACCCCACTAGTTCCATTGTAGAGCTTTCATATACTCATAGCTTATTGTGCATACATTGCATGGAAATCCCTACTCCTCACACCATATATACCATTAGGCCTACCCTAGCGTAAGGTTGTCCTCATTGGTGTGAGACTTTCATAATGTTTTGACTTCGTTCCCCATCATTTATTCTCTTCACCATCCTAAATGCCAACTAATCTTGCTCGCGATCATTCATTGCATGAGTGCTCGAAATCGAAAGGGAGAGGATCGGATTGACTTGTACCTAGCTGACGGTTTGGAGATGAGTCATAATAAGATTCCAAAAGAGACCAAGTGTGAAAGTTAGTAGATTCAGTTCTCAACAACTATTAAGTATTTTTATGCTCTCAAACAATCTCTCACTTTCTGCACAGGAACACTGATTGGATACATTCAAGTCACGGACAGCAAGAGCTGTTGCACCTTTATGTTCTTATTTTCCTAGCTAGTTTCAATACTAGATATAGACTCTTGCTTGTTATTATCTTGACTTGAGTTGCATCTCTTTCTTGTTGTACTTTAAAGTTCAAATATTTGGTGGTAGCTTGTCACCACAAAAAATATCTTGGTTGTCATTATCTACTCGAGGACGAGCAGGAATTAAGTTTGGGGATGTTCATACATCCCAAACGTATCTAAAATTTTGGCCGATTCCATGCTTGTTTTGGTGATAATGCTATATGTTTTGATGCACTTTCATATCATTTAAAACTTATTTGGACTAACCTATTGACTCAGTGCCCAGTGCCGATTTTTGTCTGTTTTGCTCTGTGCATCGCAGATTAAGGTGAAAAATAAAAGTCCCCAAAAAAATATAGAAAAATACCTAAAAAATATCCAAGTAACAGGAGCCTCGGAGCCAGAAGGAGGACCGGAGGGGGGGGGGCGCTCCTAGGCCAGGCGCCTTCCTGGCGCGTCCGAGGGAATGGTCGCTCCCAGGCTCCCCTTTGTACTATATTTATTTGTTGCTCAGGAAACCCTGAAAGAGAACATCGGCAAGCGAAAACCCTTACGGTTCCGCCGCCGCCGCGATTCTGCTCTCGGGTTTTCCTGAAGAACCCGTCCTGTCACCCTGCCGGAGGGCGGATTGACCTCTATAGGCCTCTCCATCACCATGCTTTCCTATGTGATGCGTCATGAGTAGTTTTTCTTGGACCATGGGTCAATGATCAGTAGCTAGATGATGTCTTCAAAGCACCTATGTATTAATTCTCGCTTTGCTATATTGTGTTGGCTGGGATCCTATGGATTATGAGATTATGTACAAATTGTGATGAGTAATATATTCGGATTACCCTTTTTATTTTAGTTCTTGAGGTGTCTTGCATTTTCTACGTTGTGTTTTATTTACTTGGCTAAGTAGTATATTGCAACTCCAAGAGGGAATGTTATGCTAGATAGTGGGTTCATGCCTCCCGATGTCCGCCTTGAGTGACAAAATCATGGGACTAGGGAATGTGTTGTTGCCACTAGGGGTAAAACAACGGTCATAAGGATTGCTTACGTAATGCATAGAGTGTTAAGGCAGTTGTCTGTTGCTTTGATCTTACAATTTTGTTGGGGTACACAACATAATACAAGAGAGATGTTCCGGATAGATATCTCAAGGTGGATGATTAGTGAGTAGATGTTGATGAATAAACGGTCTACTCGTCTTGGCGTAATGCCCTTACAATTGAGCCTGGTATTAAGAAAATGAAATGAGGAAAGTAAAAAAATCCCAAAATAAAATTCATTTAAATGGCCAGACATATTTTTTTTCCAAAAATCCATTTGAACCTTTTTAAAATATCTAAAATTTAGCATGATCATATTACATATGATGTGGGACCCAATTCATGAACATGGATTTTTACAAAAGTCTAGAAGGCCTTGGAAATTAATAAACCCTACATCTGAATTGAAATTCAAATATTTTTTATTTCAAAAGTTCCAAAACAGTGGGAGTGACTTGGTATATGTCACCTAAGTCCACATAAATGTTTTGGGGTTTTTGTAAAATGATTTGGTTTTTAAATCAAATCAAACATAGAAAGAGAAACACCAATAAAAGAGAAAGAGAGAGAGCTTACCTCACTTACCTCATTTGGCCCACCTGGCCCAACTAGCAGACTGGCCCAACCCACCAAGGGCATGCTCGTCTTCTACCTCGGCCAGGCAGGCAGGGAGCTGTGTGCGCGGCATGCAGACATCGCTCAGGAAAATAGCTTGCCTCCCCGTCCTAATCTTCACACTTGGAGATAGCCCTTGACACCGCCAACCTTCCCCCCCTCTCTGTCCTGCTCCCCCTCCTCCTTCCTCCGTTTCCGAGCCGCCCGTGGGCACTGTCGTTGCCGCTGTCATGCGCTAGCGTGGCCACCTCCGTCGAGGGATCGATCCATCTTGTCCAGGAGCACCAACGACTGCATCTTCGTCTACCCGCGCTTCGAACAGAGCCAAACAAGCCCCGGAGACGTCGTCCCCTTCTCCGATTCACCCCCGGCCAGCATGGACCACGTCGTCGATTTCACCGTTGTCAAGGCCTCCCCGACCCCGTAGACCACCCCTGCGTGTTAATGGTGATCCCTTCCGTATTTTCACCCTCCCCTTGATCAAAACCATGGCTCCAATCGTCATTTCCACTTAAGCCGTGCCCATCAGCCGTGGAGCTCGTCGCCGGGAAGGCTTACCGCCACCCCGTGCTCCCCCGTGTGCACCAGAAGGTGCGGGAGAGCAAGAGGCACCTGCTGGTGGCCTCCTCCACCGCTCCCGTGCACTCTGGCAGGGCACCGCCGCAACCAGTGACGCCTACGTCAAGCCCCCTTCCTCCCCGGCCTATTTAGCCACTAAACCCCCTGCTAATCACCCATCCCGCTATAACACGTGTGCCGAAGGACACCTAATCCTTTGTTAACTAAATGTAACAAGGAATTAACACCACTGTCACTGACAAGGCGACCCCTATGGTCAGTTTGACCCCTTCAACTAGTGACGCCAGCATGACACAGAGCTTGCGCAGTAAATAAATTTACAGTAAAAAATTTAATCAGGAAAATCTAGAAAATACACCAAACTTTGGAAATTCATAGAAATTCAACCATAACTCAGATTGAAATGTTTTATGTATGAAAAATCATCAGAAGAAAATCAAACATCACTTGTTCATCCATGCTTGAAATAGTTACAATGATGAATCATTAGCATTTTTCTATATTGTTAATTTTCAATAAATCAAATAAATTGCTAATGTCATTTCAAATCAAACCCTTGCTATGCAATACACTTCACATGAACATAAAGAGCATAACCACACACATATTTACCTCATCTCATGTCATACTATTTGTGCATTTCAATATGTTGAATATGTATTACATTCTTTGCTTCAGTGATTGCTTCTTCTCGGTAGAAGTTTTTCTCGGAGGCGAGTGCAACCTCACGTCAGAAGAGTATTATCGTGTATTCGTCAGGAAGGCAAGAAAACCCTCATTGATGATGTCTATAAAAACCCAGTTCCCTCTCATTCTCGCTTATGCATGTTTAGGAGTTCACCATGATACGTTCTACCGCTAGTTGAACCTATTCCTTTACATGACCTATCATTTTTTCATAGTACTAAGCAAACCACAATCCTAGCAGATCCAGGAGTTGAATGTGATCATGTGGCCCCTGCAACTGTTATAACTTATTGCATGCTTAGAGTAGTATGTTGTTTCTGTCAGAACCCCAACTTGGTTAAGAGCTAGGGTTTGAGTGCCCCTTTGCATCATGTGAAAATTTCAAAATAAATTCAAAAAAGGGGAAAAGAAAATCCCTAAAGAATTTAATTCAAATGGCCAGATAAAAAGTTGCTCCAAAAATCACTGTGATATTTTTGAAATGTCCTAGAAATAAGTGAGATCACATATAAAGTGGAGTGGGTCCAACTCAAGGCTCACTGATTTTTCAAATATATTATAAGTGACATGGAAATTAAATAAAAACCCTATTTGAATTGAAATTCAAATAATTTGAATTTCAAAAATCTTCAAATCTTGGGATTCGCTAGTGTTATGCCATGTAAGTCCATATAAATAATTTGGGGCTTTTATAAAATGTTTTGGTATTTTTTTTATCAAAACAGAACAAATGTCAGAAAATTAAAACGGAAAGAAAAGGGAAAGGAGGCCTACCTGTGCTTCAAGCCCAACTCAAGCCTGCCCAGCCACCAGGCCGGCCCAGCCCACCCTCTCCTCTTGGCGCCTTCCTCCCACGGCCGCAGGAAGCTCGGTGGCCGGCATGCACGCCGTCGCCGTGGCCGCCGAGGCCACGCAGCTGCCTCCCTGCCCACGTCCTCACGCCTAGAGGCTTCTAGAGCACGCCCACGTCATTTCCCCCTCTCTCTGCTCAATATCCCCGCCTCCCCTCGTCGATTTCCTCACGGACCGAAGTTCGCCGGAGAGCGCCGTCGTTTGCCACCGTGGCCAACAGCCCTCCCGCACCTCACCGACTTGTCCAGCAGCACCGCACCACCCGCGTTTGTCTTCCCGAGCACTCAATCGAGCCAGGGATCCACTGGAGACGACGCTAGCATCACCGAGAAGATACGGCCTCCGTGGAGCTCCGACGAAGAAATTGTCATCGGCGCAGCTCCTCCGGCCTCGACGACCCCGCCGTTCACTCCAAGGTGAGCTTGCCGTTCTTTCCCCTCACCTCGCGCTCGTCAACATGCTCCGCAACGCATTTCTCCATGGTCAGTGCCCGGCCGCCGTGCCCTCTCGTCGCCGGCGTGCTCTCTGGCCGCCCCTTGGCCCCCCCATGTGCACGGCTTGAAGCGGACGTGCACGAGGCACCTCCCAGTGGTCTTCCCATGCCCAACCGTGGCCGGGAAGCCACTCCGGCGAGCCTCCGCCGTCTCGGCTAGCCACCGGCGGCTAACCGCCGGCGCGGGCGACGTGGTCACCATTAGGGGCCCTAATCCCCCTATTAATTGACCCCAGGACAATTACAGGTGGGCCCCCGAGCCCTAATTTTAATCCAGGGATTAATTAAACCGGTGTTAACACCCTCTCCCACTGACAGGGATGGCCCACTCGCCAGAGCCCCTGTGATATCACCCCTGCGTCATGCTGACGCCATAAATGGAATAAAGAATTCAAGAAAATCCAATAAATTACAGAAAATAGTTTAAAATTCAATAAATCATAGAAAATTCATTTTAACACCAAATTTAACATATAATATATGAAAAATTATCAGAAAAATGCAAGGATTATGAATATGCAATTTTCTTTTATGTTTGACCCTTTTAAAATGGGTAAACAGTAGAAAACATACATATGGCATAATTTGAATTTAAATTTGAAGTTTTAATTTTCATTCCAAATGCAATACACTTCAATTAAGATGAACTTGCCACAAGCAGTAGCATTCAAATCATGGAAAACTATATCATGTGCTTGTGAATTTACTTTCGGAGTTGCCCCCCCTTTTGTTGATGATTGTTCCGGTAACAGTTTTTCCGAGACGGTGGTCGCCCCCGATGTCAGAACCCCAACTAGGGTAAGGCTAGGGTTTGAGTACCCCTTTGCATCATGTGAGAATTTCAAAAGAAAATTCGAAAATAGGGAAAAGAAAGCTCTGAGAAATTAATTCAAATGGCCAGATAAAAATATTTTTCAAAAATCATTTGAGTATTTGGAACATTCCTATAAATGATGCTGATCATTTTAAAAATGGTTTGGGTTCTTTCCCATGCCCATGGAATTTTCTAAATTTCAAACAATGCCTTGGAAAAATTATTAAACCCCTATTTGATTTGAAATTCAAATAATTTGAATTTTAAAAATTCCCAAACTTTATAAGTGGCTAGCTATATATTTTGTGAGGCCATATAAAATGATTTGGGCATTTATAAAATACCTAGCTATTTTATTGGCTAGGTCAACTAATAGATAGATTTAAATAAAAAGAAAAAGAGAAAAGAGAAGGGAGGGCAACTTTACCTTACGCCCAGGGCGACATCCCATCTGGCCCGGCCCACTCCAGCGTCTTGTCTTCTACCTCGCGGGCCAGCAGCACACAGGGAGCTGCGTGGAGGGCATGCCTCGACGCCGTGCCACCTCCAGCTTGCTCCCCTGGCCACCTAGCCCACCCTGAGGCGCCTGGAGAACCCCAGGTCCATCTCCCCCTTCGCTAGCTCGTCTTCCCCCCTCTCTCTCGTCTGTTCCGCGTAAGCCCGAGGAGCTCATCTCGCCGCCAACGTGCGCCCGCGCGGCCACCGGCCTGCTCCGGCCGCACCACGTTGTCCACGACGACCGCCGTGAAGGTCTGCGTCACCCCGGCCCTTCGATTCGAGCGGGGAAGCTCTGTGCGTGACGCCTACCTCGAATCCTTCCGCCGCTGTCCTCGAACTCCGGCGAGCAATCTCCCTCCCTCCGGTGCTCCTCCGGCGTCCTCGACCCTGCCGCTGCGTCCACGGTGAGCCTGCGGATTGATTACCCCTTTCCTTTGCTCCTTCTGTGCCGTTTTTTCTCCTCACCGTCGAAGCCAGAGGTCCGGCCGCAGCCATGGCCGACGCCACCGTCTCCACAGAGCCCGCCGTGACCCCCCGTTGGCCCCTGCAGACGCGCGAGGTGAAGAGCAACTCGCCCGTGCCCCCAACGCCCCTCCCCGTGCCATGTTTAACAAACCCGGCGGTGCTCCGGCGAGCACAGGGGTCGCCGGAGACGACTAGCCATTAGTCCCCCCTAATCCCGCGCTAACCACCTCCATGGGCCACTGACAATGGGCCCCAGGCCCTTAACTAACCAATGTTAGTTTATAACTAACAGGGGATTAACCCCCTAGACACTTACAGGTGGGCCCCTGTTGTCAGCCCCCCCGTGTGACATCACCCCCACATCAGCATGACGCAATAAAAGATTTTCCAGAAATAAAACCATTCCAGAGAAATTACAGAAATTCAAGAAATTCGTTTAAACTTCAATAAATCATAGAAAATTCATATTAACTCCAATTTGGACAAATAATATGTCTAAAATTATCAGAAAAATACAAGGATTATGAATATGCAACTTGTTTCTATGTTTGACCATTTCAAAATGGGTGAACAGTAGCAAACATGCATATGGATCCTTTTCAAATTCAAATTTGGAGTGAATTTGCAAATGATTTTGCAACACACTTCTTTTAGATGGATTCATCCACACATCAAAGGCTTTACCTCACCTCTACAACATCACTTCATGATCAACCTTTTCAAATGAACTTCATGCATTCAAATGCATTTGAATTTCATCGATAAATCAAATGGAGTTTGAATTTGCATTTCAAATGCAATATACTCCTTTTAAATGGAATGTTCAACACATCAGTACCTTGAATATCACCATTACAATCTTATTCATGTGATTGTGCATTGTACATTATGTTGATCCTATGATTGTCATGTTGCTGGTTGAAGTGGAACCGGAATCCGAGATCACCCCCTTCGTTGAAGACCCCGTGACTGAACCTCATCAGCAAGGCAAGAAAACCCCCATTGATCATGTTGATAAAATCCCACTTCCCTCTCATGTCTCGCTTATGCATTGTTTAGGATGATCACCATGATAACGTTTCTACCGCATAGTTGAACCCATATCCGATGCATGACCTATCATCTTGTCACAGTAGTAAGAAAACCACAATCCTAGCAGATGTAGGAGTTGGTTGATATCATGTGGCCACTGCAACTGTTAATGCTTATTGCATGCTTAGTGGTATAATAAGGTTGCTTTTGATGTGAGTCGGGATGATGGTGAACATGGTGTTGATGAAAGTGAAACTATGTTGGTGAATCCACCCTAATACAAGGTGAACGATGAGAGGCTGTGTAGGAGTACACAGTGGGTTGTCTCGTTGAACACCGCCTTAAGCTTGTATGGTAATCCAAGACAAAGAGTACAACCACACATTGGGCTCATTGACCCCTCTCGGCCTAGTACCTTCATCCGTGTCGACGTCCAGGAGTCACATTAGTTCGGGCTTTCCATTTGACATGTGCATAGAAAAAGAACGAAGGAAATGGTTGCATCATATAGATATGTGGGTGCACCTGTGAGGCAGGAAAACCATCTGCCAGAGGTGGCGTCTCGGTCACTTACATTGTTTGAGTCCTTTTCGTTGATCCGGCCGGGCTCTCGAGCGGAGGCAAACTCAGATAGTCGACTCCTGGAATAGACCGGTTGTGAGCGAAGTGTCGTGGTGAACATCCTCGCTGTCACCTCTTGAACGGTGGCGAGACCTGGAGGTAACCGATGGTCATGTGTGTGTAGCTTACACCCTTGCTAGGTTAACAAAACTATTCGAATAGTCGCGTCCGCGGTCATGGACTACTTGGAACCTGTACCTGATTATTAGACAACTTGAATGGATACTTATAAAACTCGCAAGATAAGCGTGAGTGCTATGGTCTGCTTCCTCGTGGGGAAGTCGAGGAAGTAACCATAGTGCTGTATTGGTTGGAGACTTGGTAGTGGACTCGTGTATGCTTCTTACCTGAAGTCTGGTATTCGTAGTTCAGGACTAGCCAAGTCAAAAGCTGGCACTTCTGCATGATGAAACCCCACCTCCCTTTACCTTGATACTTGAGCATGAGTAGTGTAGTTCTGATGTAAGTCTTGCTGAGTACGACTTTGTACTCACATTTTCTTATTCTATGTTTTAGATGGAAACCCAGACCCCGATGGAGTCATCGACCTGAAGCTCGACGTTGACTAAGTTAGCATAGTCCCAGACAGCAGTCTGGTCCCTCGTGGAAGGGCGTGTATGTTTACAAGGCTTCTCTAAGCCATTTGTTAAACTTGTCTGTACTCAGACCTAATTTGCTTCCGTTGTATGATGTAATGTTGATCACAGACATGTGATCTTTGTATGCTCTATATGTAAGTCAATAAAGAATTACTTTGTAGAGTTTTGTGATGATACCTGCTGTTCATACTAGACATGTGTGCTGCGTGTATGTTTATAACATGCATGTCTTAGTATGGGTTTTCGAGACCTTGGTTGTGATCTGGCTGGCGGTCTTTCATACACCAAGTGGCCCTTAGATGTGCGCAGCTTGGGGCATCGCGATCCGATTGTTCGTGACTCTGTCACGTGCACACTTTGTTGTATGATCGAGCCTGCCCTAGACCCCGACTAAGTGATCGGGCTGGAGTAAGTCTATGTAAGAGTTAGGATTCAATCGATAACATGGTTGAGTCGACTTGTCTATGAATATGGGATTCACCACCCATAAACATTTAGATTTGTGAGCGGACGTTGAGGACCCATCTCAGTTGATCATCCGACCTAAATGGGATGCCCCTCACGTTCGATGCTTACCGAGAAAGTTCTATGCTTGGCCTTGTCTTCTTAGACAAGTGGGTACGGTTCTCGGCTCTCCATGTGATTGCATCGTGACTGGAATTACATACGCATATTCCGGGTCCCGACAGACTTGGTACCAGAGCAGGACTGTCTGTAGGATTATTTAACCCTTGGTCGAAGTCGAGTCTAGCACTCTATAGTTATATAGTTACTCTGGGTATAAGGGAACAATGTAAGGCTTCTTTTTCTCCTTACTCTCATCGATCTGAGTTCTGAGTCACCCTTATCTTCTCTACGGGATGATAGGACTAGGCTCATCTATGTCTTTACTAGAACATCTCGTTGTTTGCCTCCTTGTAGCCGTAGGACAGTTGTGGTCGTCCAGAGTCTTCGTGTTTTGAGTTCCTTGAGGAAGTTCTGTTCAATCTCCTCGAGGTTGTCTTGTTTTCCATCCCGGTGTAGCCGTTATGCTGCCGGATTTGTTCCAAGTTTCTGTGGATCATTGCCTTCGCATTATAATCTTTTCCGCCTTCATCATGTCTTGTTATGTCGGGACCCGGGGTTAGCGTATGCAAGTCCAATTAAGACATAGTCATATGGAGAGCCGAGAACCGTACCCACTTGTCTAAGAAGACAAGGCCAAGCACAGAACGTTCTCGGAAAACATCGTACGTGAGGGGCATCCCATCCAGGCCGGATGATCAACTGAGATGGGTCCTCATCGTCCGCACACAAGTCTAATGATATGGGTGATGAGCTCCCATATTCAAAGACAAGTCGCCTCAACCATACTACCGACTATCTCATAACTCTTACATAGACTTACTCCAGCCCGATCACTTAGTTGGGGTCTAGGGCGGGCTCGATCATACCACAAAGTGTGCACGAGACAGAGTCTTGAACAATCGCATCGCGATGCCCCAAGCTGCGCACATCTAAGGTCCACTTGGTGTATGAAAGACCGCCAGCCAGATCACAACTAAGGTCTCAAAAACCCATACAAAGACATGCATGTTATAAACATACACGCAGCACACATGCCTTGTATGAACAGTAGGTATCATTGCAATTCTCTACAAAGTATACATGTTTATTGATAACTCTTATAGAGTGCACACAGAGATCACAAACATGTGATCCAACATTACAACAAAAGCGGAAGCAAATTATGTCTGAGTACAGACTAGTTTAACAAATGGCTTAAGAAGCCTTATTTAAACAAAAGCCCTCCACGAGGGAACCAGTCGTCTGACTGGGACTAGACTAGCTTGATCTTCAGTCGTCCAGCTCGATGAAGAAGCCACCTTCGGGGTCAGTGGGTTCATCTAAAACATAGATTAAGCAAACGTGAGTACAAAGTCGTACTCAGCAAGACTTACATAGGAGCTATACTACTCATGCATATGTATCAAGGTAAAGGTAGGTGGGGTTTCATTTGCAGAAGTGCCAGCTTTGACTTGGCTAATCCTTAACTACGAGTACCAGACTTTGAGGTAAGAAGCGTACATGAGTCCACTACTTTCTCCAACCAATTATACCACTATGGTGCCTTCCTCGACTTCCCCACGAGAAAGCACGCCATAGCACTGACACTTATCTTGGTGTGTTTTAGAATTATCCAGTTCAAGTTGTCTAATAATCAAGCTAAGCTTTCCAAGCAGTCCATATCCGCGGACGCGGGTATTCGAATAGTTTTGTTAACCCTGCAGGGGTGTACCGCTACACACACATGATCATCATTTACCGCCTTTGATCTCGACACCATTCAAGGGGTGCCAGCGAGGATGCTCACCACAACTGTTACCTCATAGCCGATCTAGTCCGAGAAAGCCGCCTACTTGGGTTGGCTACCACTATCGTGAACCCGGCCGGTTTACCGAAGTGGACCCAAGTGATGTGTGCGTGGTGCATAAGCCGGTCTCGGGTGAGCCGTTCTCTCACTTAGCATCCAGGCCACATACCTACCAGAACTCCGAACTATTGCGACATCTGGACATCGAAAGGGATGATTTAGTAAGCTGAGAGGGGTCAGTGAGCCCAATGTGTGGTTGTACTCTTCATCTTGGATCACCACACAAGAACTCGGACTTAGGGCGGTGTTCAACGAGACAACCCACCGTGTACTCCTACACAACCTCTCATCGTTCACCTTGTATTAGGGTAGATTCACCAACACTTTTCTACCATCATGATCATGATCACTACCATCCCGACTCACATAACAGTATCAACATGGTATCATTCTAAGCATGCAATAAGCAGTAACAATTGCAGGGGCCACATGATATCAATCAACTCCTACATTTGCTAGGATTGTGGTTTTGCCTACTACTGTGACAAATGAAGGTCATGCAAAGGAATGGGTTCATCTATGCGGTAGAAACGTATCATGGTAATCATCCTAAACAATGCATAAGCGAGACATGAGAGGGAATTGGGATTTTATCGACATGATCAATGGGGATTTGCTTGCCTTGCTGACGAGGTTCGGGTTCGGGGTCTTCAACGAAGGGGGCAGCCTCCTGCTCCAGTTCCACCTCTACTCGACAAACAACAAACAAGGTAGCAAAGTAAATACAATGCACAATCACATGATGGAAGGTTGAATCTTGATGTATATGCTTTGATGTGTGAGGCAATTCCATTTAAATGGAGTATATTGCAAATTGAATTGCAAATTCAAACTCCAATATGAATTCAAACATTGCCAAGTTACATGTGACATTTTTTGATCAATTTGAAACATTTTGAATTGTGTATTATATGCCTCTGAAGTGTAGTTGAAAATTAGCAAGTTTCCATGGTCCAAGTTGCAAAATCATTTGAATTAAATTTGAATAAATTCCAAATAAATCAAATGACATATGCTACTGGTCCCATTTGAAAATCAACTCAAACAAAGTTGAAAGTTTGATATTTGGATAGCTTATTTTCTCCTGATCATTTTTCATATATTATTTGTCCAATTTGGAGTTAATATGAATTTCCAAAGTTTGAGCTATTTTCTGGATTTTCTGGAATTATATAAATCGATTTTAATCCTTTACTGCGTCAGCCTGGCGCAGTGCTGATATCAGGGGGGGGGGGGTCTGACTGCTGGGGCCCCCATGTCAGTCTCTCAGGGATTAACCCCGGTTGGATTAAAAAATAACAGTGGCCATTACTGGGGCCAGGGCCCACAGTCAGTGGATGCTGGGGTGGTTAGTGGGGGTGATTAGTTCGTGGTTAAGGCCTTAATGGCGCCGGCTTGATGCCGGTGGCTCTGGTCACGGCGGCGCCTCGCCGGAATCGGCTACGGGCCACGGGAAGGACAACGGGGAGCACAGTGGGGTTCCTCTCGCTCGCCCGCATCGACTCGTGCAAACGGAGGACCAAGAGGTGCACCGAGGCCACGCCGGCGACGACGAATGGCGGAGACAGAAGTCCGGTGACGTCGGGTTTGCGTTATGGTGCGGGGTTTTGACCACGGCCTAGTGAGAAATGATGTTGGGGACGTCAGGAAGGCGATGGGCTAGTCAGGCGAGTCAAAGGCGCACGGGAGCAAGTACCTCAGCGGCCATGGCGGCGGCGAGGCTCAGCTCTCATGGCAGAGGTGGCTAGGGGATGAACGGGGCGCCGTGGGTTTAGGGGAAAGGATCGAGAGCTCACCACGAGCGCGATGATGCAGCCAGTGGGCTCGGGGAGACCTCAACGGCGGCGAATTTGGCGGTGGTCTTCTCGGCGGCCGGCGAGAACTCGATGAAAAATCCGGCGGCTCGGGGTCGAATTGGCTCGCGATCTTCCGCACGGTGATGAAGACAAAGGCGGCGAGGTGGAAGGACAGCTCGGTGCGGCCTGGAGGTGATGATGGCCACACGTTCTTCACGGCATGGCGACGGCGGCGCTTGGGTCGTCGTTGGGCTCATCGCAGGAGTGAGAGGGAGAGGCTCTGGAGGGGAGGAATGGAGGCGTGGCACTCGGGTGCGTCTCCAGGGGCACGTAGAAGGGCCCGGGAGGGCAGGTGGAGGGATGTGGGGCGTCACGGTGGCGTCGGTGGCTTTCCACCGAGCACCTTAGGGGCGCGGGGAGGAAGACGACAGGGGAGGGGTCCAGGTGGGCTGGACTGGGCCAGAAGAGGTGGGCCTCGCCAAGGCGCCAGGTAAGTTTGCTGTTCTTTTCTTTTCTGTTTTCTTTTTTGCTGTGCTAAATAAATAGCTTGGCATTTTATTAAATGCTGAAATTTTTTATATGGCCTCATAATAATATAGACCAGCCACTTATAAAGTTTCAACATTTTTAAAATTCAAATGATGGGAATCTTAAATCAAATAGGGGTTTTTTATTAATTCCAAGGCACTGTTTGAATATTTGAAAAATCCATGAGCATGGGGTGGGTCCCACATCACTTGATATGTGATCACACTCATTTATAAGTCTTTTCATAATTCTAACATGAATTTTTGGAGAAGATTTTTATCTGGCATTTTGAATTAATTCATCTGGGGGGGTTCCTTCTCCCATTTTGCTTTTGATTTTGATTTCAAAGATTCCTTTTGAAATTTTAACATGATGCAAGTGACTTATTAACCCTAGCACATTAACTAACAGAGGGTTCTGACATGTTATCCTTGAATCCATCATTCAACCTGTTCTGATTGTTGATTTTTATCACACAGGATGTCAGGTGGAACTCGTAGTGCTGTTCGTCGGAATCAAGACCGTGTTCGGAATCGAAATGATGATGAACCTCTACCACCGTCTTCTGCGGCGGAAATCATGATGGAAGCTGAGAAGAATCAACGTGATCAAACACGCTTTCTGGAGCTCATCGAGCAGAATACCTCACGTCATCGTAATGTGGTTGTGAGCATTCAGGACTTCATCCTCCTCAAGCCACCGGTATTCCGATGTTCTTCCGAGCCCCTTGAAGCTGATGATTGGCTCCATTCCATCGAGCGTAAGCTTGATACAGCACATGTTGCTCCCGATGACCGAGTTATTTTCACGGTACACTTCTTGGAAGGTGCTGCTCTTCAATGGTGGGAGAACTATGTTGCTATGCAGCCAGATGGTCACGTAGTGACTTGGCAGGAGTTCTGTGTTGCCTTTCGAGGGTACAACATTCTGGATGAGTTGATGGAGCGCAAGAAGGAAGAGTTCTGCAATTTGACTCAAGGAGAGATGTCCATTCATGAGTATGTGAGAGAGTTCAACCGTCTTGCTCGTTATGCCCAAGATGAGATCACCACCGATGCCAGAAAGCAGGCAAGGTTCCATAAGGGACTTAGCCCCATCCTTCGTCATGATCTCAACCTCATCGAATTTGCCACCTTTGAGGATTTAGTCAACAGATCCTTCAGAGATGAGCATGACAATGAAGTGTTCGAAGAGTCTCGCAAGCATGCTCTTGATCTTGCTTCTTCTTCAAGTTCATCCCCTCAGAAACGCCGAATTTGGATTCCAACCAGAGCCATACCTCAAACCTTTCTGCAGAGACCACCATCCAATATATGCCATCCACCCCAACACATTATTCCACCCCGGAATGATGGTGTGCAACCAAGTAATCCCACTCCCTAGAATTCAGACAGGGTATGCTTTAAGTGTGGTCTTCCAGGCCATTACTATCGTCAATGCCCTCAGGTATTGATGGCACCACGTCATTCTCGACCCAAGCCTCCAAAGAAATCAACCACCAAAGCCTTTCTAGCAAAGCCTTCATCCACTAGTAGTTGTTATGTGAACCAAATCTCAGTTGAGGAAACCACTTCTGCTTCTGACGTCATTCTTGGTACACTCCCAGTCAATCATGTCCCCGCCTCCGTTCTTTTCGATCCAGGAACTTCTCATTCATTCATGTCGGAGAGTTATGCACTTCGTCATGAATTACCTTTTGAAGAAATGTTTTCTCCAATGATCATTCAAACTCCTGGTTCAAAGTGGAAAACTAATAGAGTAAGCCATGGCAATCAAATTGCAATTGAGGGTTTAGTATTCCTTGCCTCACTTATAGCCCTCCAGTCTTCGGACATTGATGTCATCCTAGGAATGGATTGGTTATCAAGACAGAATGCTTTTCTTGATTGTAAATCCAAGTCAGTTAGACTTACACATCCTTCAGGCCAGATCATTGACTACACATCACCCAGCTCTAGAATCCAGATGCATACTTTGAATGTGCTTCCCCTTCCAGACCTTGAAGATGTTCCGGTGGTTCGTGACTTCCCGGATGTCTTTCCTGAAGAGCTGCCGGGAATGCCACCCGACAGATGTGTCGAATTCATACTGGATCTTATACCAGGCACAACCCCAATTTCCAAACGTCCATATAGAATGGCCCCACATGAGTTAGCTGAGCTAAAAACCCAACTTGATGCTTCGTTGGCAAAAGGCTTCATCCGCCCTACCTCATCGCCATGGGGTTGCCCCGTTCTGTTCGTAACGAAGAAAGATGGAACAGAAAGGATGTGCGTAGACTATCGCCCGCTAAATTTAGCGACGATAAAGAACAAGTACCCACTGCCCAGGATCAATGATCTTGATGATCAACTTGCAGGATCCTCTTTCTTCTCCAAGATGGATTTGAGATTATGTTATCATCAAATCAAAATACGAAACGAGGACATTCCCAAAACGCCTTTTACTACTCGTTATGGTCTTTACGAGTACACCGTCATGTCCTTTGGTTTAACCAATGCCCCCGCCACTTTCTCACGCATGATGAATTCGATCTTCATGGAGTACCTAGATAAATTTGTTGTAGTTTATCTTGATGACATTCTCATCTACTCGAAGAACGAAGAAGAGCACGCAGAACATCTTAGGTTGGTATTGATGAAACTAAGAGAGCACCGCCTTTATGCCAAGTTCTCCAAGTATGAATTTTGGCTACCAGAAGTGACCTACTTAGGCCACGTGATTTCTGCGAAAGGTGTTGCAGTCAATCCCGAGAGAGTTCAGGCCGTCCTTGACTGGACTCCACCTGAATCGGTTAAGAAAGTTAGGAGTTTTCTTGGCTGAGCAAGCTATTGCCGCCGCTTCGTTGAGAACTTTTCTAAAGTTGCAAAGCCTCTTACTGAACTCCTCAAGAAAGATAAGAAATTCCAATGGACCCCAAAGTGCGAGGAAATCTTTCAAGAGCTAAAAAGAAGATTGACTTCTGCACCCGTACTTGCACCTCCAAACACCAAAAAGGATTTTGAGATCTTTTGTGACGCCTCACGGCAAGGGTTAGGATGCATACTTATGCAAGATAGACATGTGGTAGCTTATGCTTCACGCCAGTTGCGTCCACATGAAGAGAACTATCCTACCCACGATCTTGAACTCGCTGCCGTAGTACATGCCCTAACAACTTAGCGACATTACCTCCTTGGTAATCGTTGTGAGATCTATTCCGACCACCAAAGCCTCAAATACATTTTCACCCAGCTAGATCTAAATCTCAGGCAAAGACGCTGGATTGAGTTGATACAAGATTATGACTTAGGAGTTTCTTACACCCCAGGCAAAGCCAATGTCATGGCTGATGCACTAAGTCGTAAGTCGTATTGTAACAACCTCATGTTACAACAGTATCAACCACTTCTGCATGAGGAATTTCGCAAGCTCAATCTTGAGATAGTTCATCGTGGATTTCTTTTCAACTTGGTGGCGAAACCAACCCTTGAGGATCAAATCATAGTTTCCCAAAGGCGTGCACGAGGTGTTCGCCGGATCAAGGAGAACATTGCTAGCGGAGTTGCTAAATGTTTCTCCACAGATAGCAAAGGAACGGTATTCTTTGAAAATCTTTTGGTAGTACCTAAGAATAGGGATCTAAGGCAACTCATCCTCAAAGAAGCCCATGACACACCCCTCTCAATTCATCCCGGTAGCACGAAAATGTACCGAGATCTACGCCAGAGATTTTGGTGGACTAGGATGAAGAGAGACATTGCTCGATTTGTTGCTGAATGTGATGTTTGTCGTCGCATTAAGGCCGAACACCAAAGACCTGCTGGCACACTTCAACCTTTTCCTATTCCCGAGTGGATATGGGACAAAGTCGGTATGGACTTCATCACCGGCTTTCCAAAAACCCAGAAAGGAAATGATGCCATCTTCGTTGTCATTGACCGACTTTCCAAAGTTGCTCACTTCCTTCCCGTTCGCGAGTCTATAACTACTAGCCAGTTAGCGGACTTGTATGTCTCTAGAATTGTGTCTCTTCACGGTGTTCCTTTGGAAATCAATTCTGATCGTGGTAGCCTTTTCACCTCTAGATTTTGGGGAAGCTTCCAACATGCTATGGGAAATCATCTCTCCTTTAGTACAGCTTTCCATCCTCAGTCAAGTGATCAAGTCGAAAGGGTTACCCAAATTCTTGAAGACATGCTCAGAGCTTGTGTTATCTCATTCGGAAAGAATTCGGAGAAGTCTCTTCCATTCGCTGAATTAGCTTATAAAAATAGTTTTCAATCTAGTTTGAACATGGCTCCTTTTGAACTCCTCTATGGACGACGATGTCGAACACCCTTAAACTGGTCAGAAACCGGTGAAAGACAATTCTTTGGACCGGATATGATCAAGGAAGCAGAAGAGCAAGTTCGGATTGTTCGTGATCGATTGAAAGCGGCGCAGTCTCGTCAGAAAATCTACTATGATCGTCATCATAGGCAAGAAAGCTACAATCAGGACGAGAAGGCATACCTCCGGGTTACTCCTCTGAAGGGAACCCAACGATTCGGTATCAAAGGCAAGTTGGCCCCACGTTACATCGGACCTTTCCGCATTCTCGTTAAACGTGGACAAGTTGCCTACCAACTTGAACTACCTCCGCACCTTTCCCGAGTAAATGATGTATTCCATGTGTCACAACTCAGGCGTTGCTTCAAGGACCCCATCCGCGAAATCGACCATGAAACGCTTGATCTCCAAGATGACCTTTCTTATTGAGAGTACCCTGTTCATATTCTTGATTTAGCAGAGCGTGTCACTCGTCGTCAGAAGATCAAGTTCCTTAAAGTTCAATGGTCACATCACTCCGAGAAAGAAGCAACATGGGAAAGAGAAGACCGCCTCCGTGCCGAGTACCCCACCTTCCTCTCGACGACTTCTGAATCTCGGGACGAGATTCTTTTGAGTGGGGGCGAGTTGTCAGAACCCCAACTAGGGTAAGTGCTAGGGTTTGAGTGCCCCTTTGCATCATGTGAGAATTTCAAAAGAAAATTCAAAAATAGGGAAAAGAAAGCCCTGAGAAATTAATTCAAATGGCCAGATAAAAATATTTTTCCAAAAATAATTTGAGTATTTGGAAAATTCCTATAAATGATGCTGATCATTTTAAAAATGGTTTGGGTTCTTTCCCATGCCCATGGAATTTTCTAAATTTCAAACAATGCCTTGGAAAAATTAATAAACTCCTATTTGATTTGAAATTCAAATAATTTGAATTTTAAAAATTCCCAAACTTTATAAGTGGCTAGCTATATATTTTGTGAGGCCATATAAAATGATTTGGGCATTTATAAAATACCTAGCTATTTTATTGGCTAGGTCAACTAATAGACAGATGTAAATAAAAAGAAAAAGAGAAAACAGAAGGGAGGGCAACCTTACCTTACGCCCAGGGCGACAGCCCATCTGGCCCGGCCCACTCCAGCGTCTTGTCTTCTACCTCGCCGGCCAGCAGCACACAGGGAGCTGCGTGGAGGGCATGCCTCGACGCCGTGCCATCTCCAGCTTGCTCCCCTGGCCACCTAGTCCACCCTGAGGCGCCTGGAGACCCCCAGGTCCATCTCCCCCTTCGCTAGCTCGTCTTCCCCCCCTCTCTCTTGTCTGTTCCGCGTAAGCCCGAGGAGCTCATCTCGCCGCCGACGTGCGCCCGCGCTGCCACCGGCCTGCTCCCGCCGCACCACGTTGTCAGCGTCACCCCGGCCCTTCGATTCGAGCGGGGAAGCTCTGTGCCCAACGCCTGCCTCGAATCCTTCCGCTGCTGTCCTCGAACTCCGGCGAGCAATTTCCCTCCCTCCGGGGCTCCTCCGGCGTCCTCGACCCCGCCGCTGCGTCCACGGTGAGCCTGCGGATCGGTTACCCCTTTCCTTTGCTCCTTCCGCGCCGTTTTTTCTCCTCACCGTCGAAGATAGAGGTCCTGTCGGGACCCGGGGTTAGCGTATGAAAGCCTCGCTACAACACAATCATATGGAGAGGCGAGAACCGTACCCACTTGTCTAAGCAGACAAGGCCAAGCACAGAACGTTCTCGGAAAGCATCGAACGTGAGGGGCATCCCATCTACGCCGGATGATCAACTGAAATGGGTCCTCATCGTCCGCACACAAATCTAAATGATATGGGTGGTGAACTCCCATACTCATAGACAAGTCGCCTCAACCATGCTATCGATTGTATTATAAACCTTACATACACTTACTCCAGCCTGATCACTTAGTCGGGGTCTAGGGCGGGCTCGATCATACATCAAAGTGTGCACGAGACGGAGTCTCGAGCAATCGCATCGCGATGCCCCAAGCTGCGCACATCAAAGGGCCACTTGGTGTATAAAAGACCGCCAGATCACAACTAAGGTCTCGAAAACCCATACTAAGACATGCATGTTATAAACATACACGCAACACACATGCCTTGTATGAACAGCAGGTATCATTGCAATTCTCTACAAAGTATACATCTTTATTAATAACTCTTGCAGAGTGCACACAGAGATCACAAGCATGTGATCCAACATTACAACAGACAAGCGGAAGCAAAGTAGGTCTGAGTACAGACAAGTTTAACAAATGGCTTAGAGAAGCCTTATCTAAAAACAAGCCCTCCACGAGGGAACCAGTCGTCTGACTGGGACTACACTAGCTTGGTCTTGGTCTGAGTCTTCAATCTTCGAGTTTCGGGTAGAAACCACCATCGGGGTCGGTGGGTTCATCTAAAACATAGATTAAGCAAACGTGAGTACAAAATCGTACTCAGCAAGACTTACATAGGAGCTATACTACTCATGCATATGTATCAAGGTAAAGGGAGGTGGGGTTTAACTTGCAGAAGTGCCAGCTTTGACTTGGCTAGTCCTGAACTACGAGTACCAGACTTGAGGTAAGAAGCGTACACGAGTACACTACATCTCTGCAACCAATTACACCACTATGGTTACTTCCTCGACTTCCCCACGAGAAGCACACCATAGCACTCACACTTATCTTGGTGTATTTTAGGAGTATCCGGTTCAAGTTGTCTAATAATCGAGCACAGCTCTCCAAGCAGTCCCTTAACCGCGGACGCGGCTATTCGAATAGTTTTGTTAACCCTGCAGGGGTGTACCGCTACACACACGTGTCATCAGTTACCGCCTTTTGCATGTCACCGTTCAAGAGGTGACAGCGAGGATGCCACCACAACACTTCGCCCACAGCTCCGTTCTAGTCCAGAGAGTCGCCTATCTGAGGGGGATCCGTATGGAAGTCCGGCCGAGGTTCCAGTACAACCTCAAACGATGTGTGCAGGGTCCCAAGCCGGTCTTGAAAAGCCGTTCATCCACTTCGCAGACTATGCCACAGCCCTACCATAACTCCTAACTACTGCGACTCTTGGGGTTCGAAAGGGGTGAGGTACTACAATGAGAGGGGTCAGTGAGCCCAATGTGTGGTTGTACTCTTCTTCTTGGATCACCACACAAGAACTCGGACTTAAGGCGGTGTTCAACGAGACAACCCACTGTGTACTCCTACACAGCCTCTCATCGTTCACCTTGTATTAGGGTAGATTCACCAACACATTTCACTTTCATCAACACCATGTTTATCATCATCCCGACTCACATCAAAAGCAACCTTGTTGCATCACTAAGCATGCAATAAGCAGTAACAGTTGCAGGGGCCACATGATATCAACCAACTCCTACATCTGCTAGGATTGTGGTTTGCTTACTACTGTGACAAGATGATAGGTCATGCAAAGGATATGGGTTCAACTATGCGGTAGAAACGTTATCATGGTGATCATCCTAAACAATGCAAAAGCGAGACATGAGAGGGAAGTGAGATTTTATCGACATGATCAATGGGGGTTTGCTTGCCTTGCTGAAGAGGATCAGTCACGGGGTCTTCAACGAAGGGGGTGATCTCGGGTTCCGACTCCACTTCTATCAGCAACATGACAATCATAGGATCAACATAATGTACAATGCACAATCACATGAATAAGATTCTAATGGTGATGTTCATGGTACTGATGTGTTGAGCATTCCATATAAAAGGAGTATATTGCATTTTAAATGCAAATTCAAACTCCATTTGATTTATCGATGAATTTCAAATGCATTTGAATGCATGAAAGTTTATTTGAAAAGGTTGATCATGAAGTGATGTGGTATAGTTGAGATAATGTTTCTGATGTGGGGGTGAAACCATTCAAATTAACTGTGTTGCAAATTCAATTGCAAAATCACTCCAAATTTGAATTTGAAAAGGATCCATATGCATGTTTCCTACTGTTCACCTAATTTAAAATGGTCAAACATGAAAACAAATTGCATATTCATAATCCATGTATTTTTCTGATAATTTTAGACATATTATTTGCCCAATTTGGAGTTAAAATGAATTAGTTATGAATTTCCAAAGATTTGGCTATTTTCTGGATTTTCTGTAATTGATTTAATCAATTTAATTGACTTATTGCGCCAGGCTGACGTCATGCTGGCGTCTGGGGAGGGGGCTGACAGGTGGGGTCAGGCTGTCAGTGGCTAGGGGGTTAACCCCGTTTAAAATAAACTAAAAAGGTCATTAGGGGGGGGCGAGGGCCCACCAGTCAGTGACCCAAGGGTCGACTAACAGGGGCATTAGCCCCCTAATCTAATCGGGCCGCCGGCGGTTAGCCGTCGGTGGCGTCCAGTGTGGCGGCGCTCGCACGGGACGGCGATTTCGGCCACTGTTTTTCCCGCTGAGAGCATCTACGGTCAGCTGGAGCCCGCGCGCATCGCTGGTTGGAGTCGAGTGACCAAGGGGGTCATCGGAGCTTCGCCGTCGTCGAGAGAAGCGGCAGCAGAGGCACGGCAACGGAGAGGTCCTCGCTGCATTGCACGGGAGGACACAGCTAAGGGTGCGTTGGACTCCTGGAGCGTGTAGCAACACAAAGGACAACAGGGCGGGGGCTTAGGTGCACGGGAGCGAGCGCACGGTCAACCACGGCGGCGGCCATGCTTAGAGGAAGAGCGGGGCTAAAAGAAGTTGGGGGAAAAGATCAATGGCTCACCAGGTGCGCAATGAAGCAGACGAAAGGAGCGGGGAGGGTTCAGCATTGCCGGAATCGTCGCCGGAAGTTCTCGGCGGCCGGAGTTCTTCGGGGTGGATGGCGTCGCGTACGGTGCTCCTCTTGCTCGATTTTATGCACAGATCGACGAAGAAGACGAAGGCGGAGCGGACGGACACGGTGGCACGGTTCCTTGTGGCCTTTGGCCGCGTCAGCGCGCGACGGCGAGCGGCGGCTGCTCCCTGGAGGCGATGAAATTGGCGACGCAGGGGAGGGAGAGCAAGCTGGAAGAGGGGGAAGTGACACACGAGACTCGTGGCGTCTTAGTGGCGTGTTGGGAAGCGAGGGGGAGGGCCTGGAAGCACCTCGTCGTCGCGGTGGCGTCGCCGCGTGCTCTCGGCTCGCCACCGAGGAGCTTGAAGAAGACGACAAGGAGAGGGGCTGGGTTGGGCCGTGGTGCTGGGCCAGGGGGGGATGAGTTGGGCTTCTTCGCAGGTAAGCCCCTTTTCTTATTTCTCTTCTGTTTTTATTTTCTGCAATTTTGTTTAGCTTAGCAAATAATTAGCTAGGCATTTTTAAAAGTGATGAAACTTTTTATATGGCCTCATCTTAAAATAGACTAGCCACTTATAAAGTTTGGCACTTTTTAAAATTCAAAATATTTGAATTTTAAATCAAATACGGGTTTATTTAATTTCCAAAGCACATTTTGAATTTTTGAATATTCCATGGGCATGGTAAAGAACCCAAACCATTTTTAAAATGATCAGCATCATTTATAGGAATTTTCCAAATGTTCAAATGATTTTTGGAAAAACATTTTTATCTGGCCATTTGAATTAATTTCATCTGGGGGGTGTTCTCTCTCCCATTGTGATTTCTTTTGAAATTTTTATCATGATGCAAAGGCCTAAGCTTACCCTAGCACATACCTAACTTGGGGTTGTGACAACTCGCCCCCATTCAAAAGAATCTCGTCCCGAGATACAGAAGTCTGCGGGAGGAAGGAGGGGTACTCGGCACGGAGACGGTCTTCTCTTTCCCACGTGGCTTCTTTCTCTGAGTGATGAGACCACTGAACTTTCAGAAACTTGATATTCTTTCGGCGAGTGACACGCTCTGCTGAATCAAGAATACGAAAAGGGTATTCTCGATAAGAAAGGTCATCTTGGACATCAAGCGTTTCATGGTCGATTTCACGGATGGGGTCCTTGAAGCAACGCCTGAGTTCTGACACATGGAATACATCATGTACTCGGGAAAGGTGCGGGGGTAGTTCAAGTTGGTAGGAAACTTCTCCACGTTTAGCAAGAATGCGGAAAGGTCCGATGTAACGTGGGGCCAACTTGCCTTTGATACCGAATCTTTGGGTTCCCTTCAGAGGAGTAACCCCAAGGTAAGCCTTCTCATCCAGATTGTAGCTTTATTGCCTATGATGACGATCATAGTAGCTTTTCTGACGAGACTGGGCTGCTTTCAATTGATCACGAACAATGCGAACTTGCTCTTCTGCTTCCTTGATCATGTCCAGTCCAAATAATTGTCTTTCACCGGTTTCTGACCAGTTTAGGGGTGTTCGACATCGTCGTCCATATAGGAGTTCAAAAGGAGCCATGCTCAGACTAGATTGAAAACTATTGTTATATGCAAATTCGGCGAATGGCAGAGATTTCTCCCAATTCTTTCCGAATGAGATAACACAAGCTCTGAACATGTCTTCCAAGATTTGATTAACCCTTTCGACTTGACCGCTAGACTTAGGATGAAAAGCTGTACTAAAGGAGAGATGAGTTCCCATAGCATGTTGGAAGCTTCCCCAAAATCTAGAGGTGAAATGGCTACCACGATCAGAATTGATTTCCAAAGGAACACCATGAAGAGACACAATTCTAGAGACATACAAGTCCGCTAACTGGCTAGCAGTTATAGACTCGCGAACTGGAAGGAAGTGAGCAACTTTGGAAAGCCTATCTATGACAACGAAGATGGCATTGTTTCCTTTCTGGGTTTTTGGAAAGCCGGTGATGAAGTCCATACCGACTTTGTCCCATTTCCACTCGGGAATAGACAAAGGTTGAAGTGTACCAGCAGGTCTTTGATGTTCTGCCTTAATGCGACGACAAACATCACATTCGGCAACAAATTGAGCAATGTCTCTCTTCATCCTAGTCCACCAAAATCTCTGGCGTAGATCTCGGTAAATTTTTGTGCTACCGGGATGAATTGAGAGGGGTGTGTCATGGGCTTCTTTGAGGATGAGTTGCCTTAGATCCCTATTCTTAGGTACTACCAAACTTTTTTCAAAGAATACCGTTCCTTTACTATCTGTGGAGAAACATTTAGCAACTCCGCTAGCAATGTTCTCCTTGATCCGGCGAACACCTCGTGCACGTCTTTGGGCAACTATGATTTGATCCTCAAGGGTTGGTTTCGCCACCAAGTTGAAAAGAGATCCACGAGGAACAATCTCGAGATTAAGCTTTCGAAATTCCTCATGAAGAAGTGGTTGATACTGTTGTAACATGAGGTTGTTACTATACGACTTATGACTTAGTGCATCAGCCATGACATTGGCTTTGACTGGAGTGTAAGAAATTACTACGTCGTAATCTTTTATCAACTCAATCCAGCGTCTTTGCCTGAGATTAAGATCTGGCTGGGTAAAAATGTATTTGAGGCTTTGGTGGTCGGAATAGATCTCACAACGATTACCAAGGAGGTAATGTCGCCATGTTGTTAGGGCATGAACTACGGCAGCGAGTTCAAGGTCATGGGTAGGATAGTTTTCTTCATGTGGCCGCAACTAGCGTGAAGCATAAGCTACCACATGTCTATCTTGCATAAGTATGCATCCTAACCCTTGCCGTGATGCGTCACAATAGATCTCGAAATCCTTTTTGGTGTCTGGAGGTGCAAGTACGGGTGCAGAAGTCAATCTTCTTTTTAGCTCTTGAAAGCTTTACTCGCACTTGGAAGTCCATAGGAATTTCTTATCTTTCTTGAGGAGTTCAGTCAGAGGCTTTGCAACTATAGAAAAGTTCTCGACGAAGCGACGGCAATAGCTGGCTCGGCCAAGAAAACTCCTAACTTGCTTAACCGATTCAGGTGGAGTCCAGTCAAGGGCGGCCTGAACTCTCTCGGGATTCACAGCAATGCCTTTTGCAGAAATCACGTGGCCTAAGTAGGTTACTTCTGGTAGCCAAAATTCAAACTTGGAGAATTTAGCATACAGGCGATGCTCTCTAAGTTTCATCAATACCAGCCTTAGGTGTTCGGCATGTTATGCTTCGTTCTTCGAGTAGATAAGGATGCCATCGAGGTAAACCACGACGAACTGGTCCAAATACTCCATGGAGATCGAGTTCATCATGCGTGAAAAAGTGGCGGGGGCATTGGTTAAACCAAAGGACATGACGGTGTACTCGTAAAGACCATAACGAGTAGTAAAAGCCGTTTTTGGAATGTCCTCGTTTTGGATTTTGATTTGATGATAACCTAATCTCAAATCCATCTTGGAGAAGACAGAGGATCCTGCAAGTTGATCATAAAGATCATGGATCCTGGGTAGTGGGTACTTGTTCTTTATCGTCGCTAGATTTAGCGGGCGATAGTCTACGCACATCCTTTCTGTTCCATCTTTCTTCGTTACGAACAGAACGGGGCAACCCCATGGCGATGAGCTAGGGCGGATGAAGCCTTTTTCCAACAAAGCTTCCAGTTGGGTTTGAAGCTCAGCTAACTCACGTGGGGCCATTTTGTATGGGCGTCTAGAAATTGGTGCGGTTCCTGGGGCAAGATCCACTATGAACTCTAGACATCTGTCGGGTGGCATTCCCATCAGCTCTTTAGGAAAGACATCCGGGAAGTCACGAACCACCGGAACATCTTCAAGGTCGGGAAGGGGAAGCACATTCAAAGAATGCACCTGGGTTCTTGTTCTTGGTGAGGAATAAGCTGTTGTCTGGCCTGAAGGATGTGTAAGTCTAACTGACTTGGCTTTACAATCAAGAAAAGCATGTTGTCTTGATAACCAATCCATACCAAGGATTACATCAATGTCTGAAGACTTGAGGGCTATGAGTGAAGCAAGGAATACTAAACCCTCAATTGCAATTTGATTACCATGGCTTACTCTATTAGTTTGCCACTTGGAACCAGGAGTTTGAATGATCATAGGGGTGAACATTTCTTCAAAGGATACATCATGCCGAAGTGCATAACTCTCCGACATGAATGAGTGAGATGCTCCTGGATCGAAAAGGACAGAAGTGGGAACAAAATTGACTGGGAGCGTACCAAGAATGATGTCAGAAGTACTATCAGTTTCCTCAGCTGAGATTTGGTTCACACGTCCAAGATTTTCTGAGGTGGATGGCTTAGCGGTGGAAACCTTTGGGGGTAGCTTGGCACGAACAGTGGGGTTTCCTTTGGCATGGGGTGGAGCATTTCAATTGACGGGGCACTCACGAGAGTAGTGACCAGGCTGGCCACATCTAAAGCAGGCTCCAAAGATAGTGCGGGGAGCTGGGTTCTTTGGTGGAGCTGGTGTACGAGGCGGCACAAGGGATGGCCTCGGTGGGTTGTTTTGGGGAAACAAACTGTTAGGAATCCAGATCATACGCTTCTGAGGGCGTGAACTGGAAGAAGGGGCAAGCTCAAGAGCATGCTTGCGAGACTTCTCGAAAACATCATTGCCATGCTCAGCTCTGAAGGATCTGTTGACTAAATCCTCAAAGGTGGCAAACTCAAGGAGGTTGAGATCATGACGAAGGATGGGGCTAAGTCCCTTGCGGAACCTTGCCTGCTTTCTGGCATCAGTGGTGATCTCATCTTGGGCATAACGAGCAAGACGGTTGAATTCCCTCACATACTCATGAATGGACATCTCTCCTTGATTCAGATTGCAGAACTCTTCCTTCTTGCGCTCCATAAACTCATCCAGAATGTGGTACCCTCGAAAGGCAACACAGAACTCTTGCCAAGTCACTACGTGACCATCTGGCTGCATTGCAACATAGTTCTCGCACCACTGAAGAGCAGAACCTTCCAAGAAGTATACCGCGAAAACAACTCGGTCATCGGGAGCAACATGTGCAGTATCAAGCTTACGCTCGATGGAACGGAGCCAATCATCAGCTTCCAGGGGCTCAGAAGAACATCGGAATACCGGTGGCTTGAGGAGGATGAAGTCCTGAATGCTGACCACCACATTACGATGGTGGGCGGTATTCTGCTCGATGAGCTCCAGAAGGCGTTTCTGATCACGTCTATTCCGCTCAGCTTCCATCATGATTTCCGCCGCAGAAGGCGGACGTGGAAGTTCATCATCATCTCGATTCCAATCACGGTCTCGATTCCGAAGAACAGCACTACGAGTTCCACCTGACATCCTGTGTGATAAAAATCAACAATCAGAACAGGTTGTACGATGGAGGCAAGGATAAAATGATATGATTTCAGTAGGAGAAGACTATAATGCAAAGGCAATGATTCAAAGAAACACGGGATAATTCCGGCAGCATAACGGCTACACCGGGATGGGAAACAAGACAACCTCGAGGAGATTGGACAGAACTTCCTCAAGGAACTCAAAATACGGAGACTCTGTACAACCACAACGATCCTACGGCTATAAGGAGGCAATCAACGAGATGTTCTAGTAAGACATAGATGATCCTAGTCCTATCTTCCCGTAGAAAAGGTAAGGGTGACTCAGAACTCAGATCGATGAGGGTAAGGAGAAAAAAGAAGCCTTACGTTGTTCCCTTATATACCCAGAGTAACTATATTACTATAGAAGGCTAGACTTGACTTCGGCCAAGGATGATAATCCTACAGTCAGTCCTGCTCTAATACCAAGTCTGTCGGGACCCGGGGTTAGCGTATGCAAGCCTCGCTACAACACAATCATATGGAGAGCCGAGAACCGTACCCACTTGTCTAAGCAGACAAGGCCAAGCACAGAACGTTCTCAGAAAGCATCGAACGTGAGGGGCATCCCATCCAGTCCGGATGATCAACTGAAATGGATCCTCATCGTCCGCACACAAGTCTAAATGATATGGGTGGTGAACTCCCATAATCATAGACAAGTCGCCTCAACCATACTATCGATTGTATTATAACCCTTACATAACTTACTCCAGCCCGATCACTTAGTCGGGGTCTAGGGCGGGCTCGATCATACATCAAAGTGTGCACGAGACGGAGTCTCGAGCAATCGCATCGCGATGCCCCAAGCTGCGCACATCTAAGGGCCACTTGGTGTATAAAAGACCGCCAGCCAGATCACAACTAAGATCTCCAAAACCCATACTAAGACATGCATGTTATAAACATACACGCAGCACACATGCCTTGTATGAATAGCAGGTATCATTGCAATTCTCTACAAAGTATACATCTTTATTAATAACTCTTACAGAGTGCACACAGAGATCACAAGCATGTGATCCAACATTACAACAGACAAGCGGAAGCAAAGTAGGTCTGAGTACAGACAAGTTTAAAATATGACTTAGAGAAGCCTTATCTAAAAACAAGCCCTCCACGAGGGAACCAGTCGTCTGACTGGGACTACACTAGCTTGGTCTTGGTCTGAGTCTTCAATCTTCGAGCTTCGGGTAGAAACCACCATCGGGGTCGGTGGGTTCATCTAAAACATAGATTAAGCAAACGTGAGTACAAAATCGTACTCATCAAGACTTACATAGGAGCTATACTACTCATGCATATGTATCAAGGTAAAGGGAGGTGGGGTTTAACTTGCAGAAGTGCCAGCTTTGACTTGGCTAGTCCTGAACTACGAGTACCAGACTTGAGGTAAGAAGCGTACACGAGTCCACTACATCTCTTCAACCAATTACACCACTATGGTTACTTCCTCGACTTCCCCACGAGAAGCACACCATAGCACTCACACTTATCTTCGTGTATTTTACGAGTATCTGGTTCAAGTTGTCCAATAATTGAGAACAGCTCTCCAAGCAGTCCCTTAACCGCGGACGCGGCTATTCGAATAGTTTTGTTAACCCTGCAGGGGTGTACCGCTACACACACGTGTCATCAGTTACCGCCTTTTGCATGTCACCGTTCAAGAGGTGACAGCGAGGCTGCCACCACAACACTTCTCCCACAGCTCCGTTCTAGTCCAGAGAGTCGCCTATCTGAGGGGGATCCGTATGGAAGTCCGGCCGAGGTTCCAGTACAGCCTCAAACGATGTGTGCAGGGTCCCAAGCCGGTCTTGAAAAGCCGTTCATCCACTTCGCAGACCGTGCCACAGCCCTACCAGAACTCCGAACTACTGCGACTCTTGGGGTTCGAACGGGGTGAGGTACTAGGATGAGAGGGGTTAGTGAGCCCAATGTGTGGTTGTACTCTTCTTCTTGGATCACCACACAAGAACTCGGACTTAAGGCGGTGTTCAACGAGACAACCCACTGTGTACTCCTACACAGCCTCTCATCGTTCACCTTGTATTAGGGTAGATTCACCAACACATTTCACTTTCATCAACACCATGTTTATCATCATCCCGACTCACATCAAAAGCAACCTCGTTGCATCAGTCACGGGGTCTTCAACGAAGGGGGTGATCTCGGGTTCCGGCTCCACTTCTATCAGCAACATGACAATCATAGGATCAACATAATGTACAATGCACAATCACATGAATAAGATTGTAATGGTGATGTTCATGGTACTGATGTGTTGAGCATTCCATTTAAAAGGAGTATATTGCATTTTAAATGCAAATTCAAACTCCACTTGATTTATCGATGAATTTCAAATGCATTTGAATGCATGAATTTTTATTTGAAAAGGTTGATCATGAAGTGATGTGGTATAGTTGAGATAATGTTTCTGATGTGGGGGTGAAACCATTCAAATTAAGTGTGTTGCAAAGTCAATTGCAAAATCACTCCAAATTTGAATTTGAAAAGGATCCATATGCATGTTTGCTACTGTTAACCCATTTTAAAATGGTCAAATATGAAAAAACATTGCATATTCAGAATCCTTGTATTTTTCTGATAATTTTAGACATATTATTTGCCCAATTTGGAGTTAAAATGAATTAGTTATGAATTTCCAAAGATTTGGCTATTTTTTGGATTTTCTGTAATTGATTTAATCAATTTAATTGACTTATTGCGCCAGGCTGACGTCATGCTGGCGTGTTGGGGGGCTGACAGGTGTGGTCAGGCTGTCAGTGGCTAGGGGGTTAACCCCGTTTAAAATAAACTAAAAAGGTCATTAGGGGGGGGCCAGGGCCCACCAGTCAGTGACCCAAGGTTCGACTAACAGGGGGATTAGCCCCCTAATCTAATCGGGCCGCCGGCGGTTAGCCGGCGGTCGCGTCCAGTGCGGCGGCGCTCGCACGGGACGGCGATTTCGGCCACCGTTTTGCCCGCTGAGAGCATCTACGGTCAGCTGGAGCTCGCGCGCATCGCTGGTTGGAGTCGAGGGACCAAGGGGGTCATCGGAGCTTCCCCGTCGTCGAGAGAAGCGGCAGCAGAGGCACGGCAACAGCGATGTCCTCGCTGCAGTGCATGGGAGGACACAGCTAAGGGTGCGTTGGACTCCTGGAGCGTGTAGCAACACAAAGGACAACAGGGCGGGGGCTTAGGTGCACGGGAGCGAGCGCACGGTCAACCACGGCGGTGACGGAGATTGGCTCCCATGGCGGCCATGCTTAGAGGAAGAGCGGGGCTAAAAGAAGTTGGGGGAAAAGATCAGCGGCTCACCAGGAGCGCAATGAGGCAGACGAAAGGAGCGGGGAGGGTTCAGTGTTGCCGGAATCGTCGCCGGAAGTTCTCGGCGGCCGGAATTCTTCGGGGTCGATGGCGTCGCGTATGGTGCTCCTCTTGCTCGATTGGCTGCGCAGATCGACGAAGAAGTCGAAGGCGGAGCGGACGGACACGGTGGCGCGGTTCCTTGTGGCCTTTGGCCGCGTCAGCGCGTGACGGGCGAGCGGCGGCTGCTCCCTGGAGACGACGAAATTGGCGACGCAGCGGAGGGAGAGCAAGCTGGAGGAGGGGGAAGTGACACACGAGAATCGTGGCGTCTTCGTGTCGTGCTGGGAGGCGAGGGGGAGGGCCTGGAAGCACCTTGTCGTCGCGGTGGCGTCGCCGCGTGCTCTCGGCTCGCCACCGAGGAGCTTGAAGAAGGCGACAAGGAGAGGGGCTGGGATGGGCCGTGGTGCTGGGCCACGGGGGGATGAGTTGGGCTTCTTCGCAGGTAAGCCCCTTTTCTTATTTCTCTTCTGTTTTTCTTTTCTGCAATTTTGTTTAGCTTAGCAAATAATTAGCTAGGCATTTTTAAAAGTGATGAAACTTTTTATATGGCCTCATCTTAAAATAGACTAGCCACTTATAAAGTTTGGCACTTTTTAAAATTCAAAACATTTGAATTTTAAATCAAATAGGGGTTTATTTAATTTCCAAAGCACATTTTGAATTTTTGAATATTCCATGGGCATGGTAAAGAACCCAAACCATTTTTAAAATGATCAGCATCATTTATAGGAATTTTCCAAATGTTCAAATGATTTTTAGAAAAAGATTTTTATCTGGCCATTTGAATTAATTTCATCTGGGGGGTGTTCTCTCTCCCATTTTGATCTCTTTTGAAATTTTTATCATGATGCAGAGGCCTAAGCTTACCCTAGCACATACCTAACTTGGGGTTGTGACAGGTCCGGCCGCCGCCATGGCCGACGCCACCGTCGCCACAGAGCCCGCTGTGACCCCCCGTTGGCCCCTGCAGACGCGCGAGGCAAAGAGCAACTCGCCCGTGCCCCCAACGCCCCTCCCCGTGCCCTGTTTAGCAAAGCCGGCGGTGCTCCGGCGAGCACAGGGGTCGCCGGCGACCGACTTTGTGTCACATCCCGACTTTTATTACCCTGTTATTAGAGTAGCAAAAATTAGGGGTAACAAAAACTTTCTAAAGTTGTGTTGGGATGCAAATAAAATTGCCCTGCCATGCTTGCTTTATACCTTGTGCTAATGCCATACTTGTTTCCCTGGTCATGCTAAAAAGAATCAACCAATAAAAATAATTAGCACATACCACACAGATTGATCAACCAACTTATCACGACCATAGCACATTAGCATCAATAATATTTTCACCAAATGAAGTTTTTCTTGCACATAAATTCACCATTTAAATAATGAAAATTACCATTATAGCAGAAAGTATTTAATAAAAATATATTTCAAAAACTGCTAATTAATCTATTACTATTACTATAATATTAATATTTTAACCCAATTAAAAATATCTTAAAAATTCTAAATAAATTAGAATAATAATCTTGGAGTTTTTATTTACTTATTTTGGAGGTTTAAAATTTAAGTTTTCATTTCATATTTGAACCAAACCGAAGGAGAAGTTTTGCAAAACTGGTTTTGTTGGTACAAAAAAAAAGAAACCTACGCTACCTGGGCCGCAGCTCATCTCCCTCTCGCTCCCCAGCCCGCTTGATACCCCCACCCTTACGTCATCAGGAGGCAACCCCGGTGACGCAAGCCCTCACCGCCTCGTCTGCCCAGTAGGCGAGGAGGCGAGAGCACCCGCTCCCCTCCCATCCTTGCTATAAAATCCCACCCCCAGCCCTCTCCCTCGTCACTCACCCTACTCCACCATCCATCACCACAGCCCCGCTCCACCCCCACTGCTCGGTAGAAGAAGAATAGAAACAGAAGAGAAGGAAGGAGGAGCAAGGAAGAAGGAGGAGGAAGAGAAGAGAGGAGGCGGGAGGGCCGGCCGGCGAGCCCCCTCTCCGCCCCACGACGGAGCTGCGCCCGCGAGGAGCCACGCCAGGAGGACCGCGCCGACCGCGCCGAGCCCCGACGACCCAGCCCCTGCAACGCCGTCTACCCCAGGCCGACTTCGTCCCCGACGTCCCCGGCCGCCGCAAACGCCAAAAACGAGACCCCGGCGAGCCCCTCTACGCCCGCCGCCCCTCCAAGCCGCCCGCCGTCGCCGGAAACGCCCCCAGTGAGCCCACCCGACGCCTACTGTACGCCTTGGCCGCCATTTTTTTTTCTGCGTTGCATGCTCCGTTTTTGGGCAAAAATGGAACCCCCAGTGCTCCCCAACGCCCGTCGCCCCTTGCCGCCGGCCGCCGGCGAGGCCAGGCCGCCCCCTGGACGCCATGGGAGCTCCTCCCGAGCTCCAGCCGGCCCGAGCTGGAAGAAAGCTCCCTGGCCGTCCGATCTTCCGAGATCTAATGGCCCAGGGAGCCCCATACCCTTTCGTTTAAAAAAAAACCTTACTGCTGCGGTGGGCTCGGCCCGTTAAGAAAAAAAAATATAGAGACTGTGCCCGGGTGCGTCCAGTAGCCACGGGCCGGCTGTAATTTTTTTCCTTTTTCTTAAAAACTGCAGCACTAAAATAATTCTAGACAAATAACCATAGCTCAGAAAAATGTGAAATAAATTTTGTGTGGTTTAGAAAATTGTGTTTTATTTTTCTGTGTACTTAGAATAATTTTTATCCAGTGTCAGATTAATTGATTTAATTTAAACTAGTTAATTATGCTTTTTATCAGCTAATAATAGTTTTAATCAATTCCCTATAAACCCTAAAAATGTAATGATGATTTTTATTTACTCCTGTGATTATTCTTGATTTTTCTGTGTGAGTAGAATATTATTTGGACTAAATAATTTTGTAACCTTTTTATTATTATTATTATTATTATTATTATTACTATTGCTAGTTATTCCCTTTGTAACTTATGTTAGTACTTTTTTGATTGTTAGTTTAATATTAAACTAGCATGTGGTCAGAATGTTATTGCTATGAACTTGGTTATGGAACTAAAACAAGTTAATAAGTTGTTAGTAAATCACTTAACATAACTCTAGTTAAGAATTGCTTAATAAAGTCTTGTTGTGGTAATCTTATTAAATTTATTCCAATGCCCTGTTTTGATATTTAACTTTGAAGTGATTGATTTAGTATTTAAATGCTAGTACAAATGATACTCTTAATTACTAGCTGTTTGTTAGTAAAGTTGAGTGTTGTGTGCCTTGTTGTTTTGCCCGATTGTAATGGTGAATTTGTTTCTTCCGCAAGGTGTAGACGATACACCGGACGTTGCAAGTGAAGACTCCTCCCTTGCCACCGAAGAAGCCGATCCAGGGTACATCGTCGAGGAAGGCAAGCCACCGTCAAAACTCAAACTCCGCATTACCCATTTTTATTTTCTTGGTATCATTTATATTGTATCATGCTAGTATTATATTCATATGGTTTGGGATTGTATTAGTTGTATTAGAGAAACTCCCCACCACCCCATAGCCTACCTAATTGGGAAAAACTAAGTAGAACCCCGATGATCCCGGCATTCTGTCGAGACCATCACCCAGCTCTAGTATTTAGTATTACATAACAACTTGGAAAGTCATACTTCATCCTACTTGGTACGGCATTCACCTAAGAAGGTGGTATAGCCGGAATTGTGGAACATCGTCGGACATGGACAAAGTCTGGAGGGACTCTCTAATTGTGCCGCCAAAATCTATCATTACAGTACAACCACTATACTCTGGTATGGGACAGGGCTAGTTGGAAGCTTGTTTGTCTTAGTACGGGGGTCCTATAACTACACATGGATGCGTGATTCCACGAATCCTATAGCCCTCGAAGTCGATGGGTGAAATTTGCTAGGCTTAGTGTCGGAAGGAACCTTGGTGCTCTTCGACTACGGTGCAGGCTTGGGTCCAAGAGGAGGATGACCTGTCACACGGAAAGTCCATGCAGTACGCAAGGGGTGGAATCACCTGTACTAGGGCAGACAAGGGGAAAGCTAAGGTCGATTATCCGAGACCCGCATACTGAAGTATGACGATCCGTGGGGACACACGGTGGATGTATCGAATGTGGTGGGTAAAGTGTACAACCTCTGCAGAGTGTAAATCTATTTGAGTAGCCGGAGTCCACGGTCATGGACAGCTAGTGAGGCCACACTTTGTGGGGAATAGATGAGAAAGCCGGTACTGAGTTTATGGTTCGCGATGATGGTGTTGTTATAGTTGAAAAAGAGTTGAACTTGACTTATCCAAATGCAATGTGGGGAATAAAACTTGCCAAGTTTAAAACTTTGCCAACTTAATAATAATATTGAGTAGATAGGAAACCCCTATGAGAAACTCCACCATATAGCCATTCCATTATTTTCTTGTACAAAACTTTGTTTCTTTCTTTAGGTGGTTTGCGAGTACTTTGTATGTACTCACGGCTTTGTCCCTGGTTATTCCATCGGCCAGGCTTGGAGGAACAGGTATATGACGACGATGCTACCGGCGACTACTAGGACGTGTTATGCTCTGATCTACCCTGTGGATTGTGTCGCCCCTACCCTTGTTGCTTTTGCTTTTCCGCTGCTATTTGAGCCCGATGAGGCAATGTAAGACTTTATTAATGTATGACTTGTACTCGGTATTGTATGAACATTGAGACTATGATATCCATGTCGAGTTGTGTGTCATGCGAACTGGTCATGGGAGCATGACTGTATACACAGCTGGTCGCTTCGGACATATAGTCCGGGGTGCCCACAGACTTGGTATCAGAGCCTCTGTTCAGACCATAGCAGCCTAGTTAGGTTGGTCGGTAGATAGGATGGGGGGAAATCAAAAACAATTTTCTAAACTAAAGAGATGGTCAAATGCATAGTATAGAATGCTTACCTCTCTTATCCCCTCTATATTAAACTATTAAATGTTTTACTATGTTAAAATCTTGCACACTTGTCATCTAACTTAAACTCTTAAAACTTGTAGATGGCTGGAGTTCCTGTGCACCACCTCCAGCTGACTCAGGCTGGGAAGACGCCCTTTGCTCAGGATCTGATGGATCTGCTTGCGCTCGTTCACCGCCCAGCTGCGGAGTTCAGGGATTTCCAGATCACCAATGGGGAGGACACCGAGCTCCGCCTGATTGTGCGGTGTGAGCTCCGAGATTCAGAGGTGACTCCACGGTCGGATCCTATCAGCTTCACAGTGTACGCTCGTACCTGGGAGGAGGGTCTAGGCCGAGCTTGCCAGGAGGCGATTGCTCGCCTGGTGAGGTTTCACCAGTACGAGATGGGTACCATGCGGTTCCATCACTACGGGATGCGCGATGGAGAGGGAGATCCCACTCCTGGTGTACTTCACCCGGTCCTGAGGGACCACTTGTTCGCTCTAGAGACACACCTGGCTCTGACGCAGGCTCAGCTGTATGAGGTCCGGGTCAAGCATGACTACAACCTCCAGACCGATGGTCCCGCCCCCGTCGCCCCCATCGAGCTGGAGACTAGGGAAAATATTATCAAGGATCTGCAGGACAATGTCGCCAGTCTGGAGGAGAGTAACAAGATGCTGAAGAAGAAGAAAAGGAGCCTGAAGCGTAAGTGCGACGTCTTGGAGGGGGAGATTGATGCCCTGGATGATGGCGAGGACATCCAGAAGGGTGAGAACGCTCATATCAGTGATGATGAGGACTGGATGGATGAGGAGTACGAGGAGGTTCCGGACACCGATGATGAGGACTTCATTGATGATCGCGAGGCGGATGAGCTCTAGGCGTCGTTAGTTGTAGGATTCCCTTTTGGAGATTGGCGTGAGACGTTGCATGTGTGGTTGGTTACCTGTAAGACTTGATTATGTATGAGACTTATGCTATCGTTATGCTGCCATGTTGTGATTGCTAGTTGCATGATTATTACCTATTTTGTAAGTCTTGCTTGTGTGTGATAAATAGATCGTTAGGAACTTACCCCCCGCCCCTTGTAGACTGAATTCCCTCTTATCTTGCGCACCAACCTCAGGATGCCGAGGAGCTCCCGTGCCAACCCAAGTGGATCCGGTGACGCGCCACCGCCACCACCCGACCCGAACATGGCGCAGCTTCTCCGACTGCTGATGGAGGAGCGCCAGGCGAACATGGCTGCACTCCAGCAGCTAGTCCAGGCCGCCACCAATGCCAACCAAGGAGGCGGAGGAGCTGGTGGGAATGAGGAGCCCAGGTCTCGGCTCCGAGATTTCCAGAACACCAACCCGCCCGTGTTCTCGCAGACGAAGGAGCCTTTGGATGCTGAGGATTGGCTCCGCACCATGGAGAACAATCTCGCTATCGCCGCTGTTGGCAACAACGAGAAGGTCCTGTATGCCACCCACTATCTCACCGGCACCGCAAGGAGCTGGTGGGAAGGAGTGCGTGCCCGTCTTCTTGCGGGGCAAGTACTCACCTGGGCGGAGTTCTCCGAGAAGTTCAAGAAGGCGCACATCCCGACTGCACTGATCAGGAGAATGAAGGACGAGTTCCGCCACCTCAAGCAAGGAGGCATGACTGTGGTTGGATATCTTGACCGCTTCACTCAGCTGTCGAGGTATGCCCCGGAGGAGGTGGACACCGAGGAGAAGCGAAAGGACCGTTTCCTGGATGGATTGCACGATGAGCTGCAAGTTGTCCTGGTGGCTATGGAGTTCCCCGATCTTGAGTCTCTTGCCGACGCTGCTATCATGATGGAGGGCAAGCTCAAGACGGCCTCTGAGAACCGCAAGCGCCGCATGATGCAGCAGGGTGGATCCAGCAACCCCCGACTGCGTCCAGCACAACCACCAAGGCCAGCACCCCAGCCTCAGAGGGCCCCTTACCCAGCGCCACGCCCCAACGCTCCTGCTCGCCCTGGTGGAGTTCCGCGCCCAGCAGGCGGAGTTCCCCGCGACCCTGCATCAGACGTGATCTGCTTCAAGTGTGGCCAGAAGGGTCACTACGCCATTACCTGCACCAATAAGGCGAATGCTGCCCCACGCCCCAATGCTCCAGCACCAGCCAGAGGGAACCCTGGCCGCAACAATGCCCAGCGCGGTGCGCCCAACGCCGCCAAGGGACGTCTGAACCATGTGCAAGACGAGGAAGCCCTGGAGGCAGCAGACGTTATCTTGGGTACGTTTCCAGTTAATTCAGTACCTGCCCAAGTATTGTTTGATTCTGGTGCTTCACACTCATTTGTTATGAACACATTTGTGGATAGAAGTAAGTTGTCACCTAGTGAAATGAGGAGGCCCATGATAGTCCAAATACCCGGATCCAAAACCCGAGCCAGTTTAGCTTGTTCCAGAGTTCCCATAGAAATTCATGGAGTTGAGTTCCCAGCTGACCTGATCGTGTTAGGGACAGAGGGTATAGATGTGGTACTTTGCATGAATTGGTTGTCCAGATATCGAGGCCGAATAGATTGCACTGAGAGAACAGACAGTCTCACAAGTGCCGATGGAGATCAGATAGAGTACACCGACAAGGAAGAGACTGCCCGAGCCTTCTGTCATCAGAGTGTCTCGGTGCCAGCACTTGAGGAGGTGAATGTTTTGTGTGAATTCCCGGACGTCTTTCCGGAGGAGCTACCTGGTATGCCGCCTGATCGGGATATCGAGTTTATCATCGAGTTAGTGCCTGGCACAGCCCGTATTGCACAGAGACCCTACCGGATGAATGCTGAAGAATTGGTTGAGTTGAAGAAACAGCTGAATGACATGCTCCAGAAGGGACTGATTCGACCCAGTGCTTCACCCTGGGGTTTGCCAGTTCTCTTTGTGGACAAGAGAGACGGCACCATACGCATGTGTGTGGACTACCGTAAGCTGAACGAAGTGACCATCAAGAACAAGTATCCGCTCCCCAAGATCGAGGATCTGTTCGACCAGTTGAACGTACCCCGAGTCTTCTCCAAGATCGATCTAAGGACCGGATATCACCAGTTGAAGGTTCGCGAGTCGGACATCCCCAAGACAGCTTTCACGACCCGCTATGGTTTGTTCGAATACACTGTCATGTCTTTCGGACTTTCCAATGCCCCGGCCTATTTCATGAATCTCATGAACAAGATCTTCATGAAGTATCTCGACAAGTTTGTGGTAGTGTTCATTGATGACATCCTGATATACTCCAGGACCGAAGAAGAGCATGCCGATCATTTGCGTTTAGTCCTTGAGACCTTGCATGAGAACCAATTGTACGCCAAGTTCAGCAAGTGCGAGTTCTGGCTCAAGGAAGTCGGATTTTTGGGACATGTATTGTCAGAAGGAGGCATATCCGTCGACCCCGCCAAGATTCAGTCCGTCATAGACTGGACAGCTCCGACCACTCAGACTGAAGTTAGAGGATTCCTCGGACTAGCTGGATACTACCGCAAGTTCGTGGAAGGCTTCTCCAGCATCGCCCGATCCATGACCCAGCTGCTAAAGAAGGACCAGAAGTTTGTGTGGACGGAAAAGTGTGAAGCCAGTTTCCAGGAGTTGAAGAGGAGATTGGTATCCGCCCCGGTGTTGACGATGCCTGACCTGACCAAGATTTTTGATGTGTACTGCGATGCATCAAAGATTGGTTTGGGTTGCGTTCTTATGCAAGTGGGCAAGGTGATTGAGTACCTGTCACGACAGTTGATGCCGCATGAGTTGAACTATCCCACACATGACTTGGAGCTAGCCGCTGTTGTGCTTGCTCTCAAGAGATGGAGATATTACCTGATGGGTCACCGTTGCGACATATACACAGACCATAAGAGCGTGAAGTACATTTTCTCACAGAAGGAGTTGAACATGAGGCAGAGGAGATGGATCGAGTTGATCAAAGACTACGATCTCGAGATTCACTACCATCCTGGCAAGGCCAATGTGGTAGCAGATGCCCTCAGCCGCAAGCCCTGCACACTTAATGCGATGATCAGGGAGACGCAGCCAGCTCTGCACGAGGAGTTCGAGAAGCTGGGTTTGGAACTTGTTACACCTGGTTTTCTGGCTCACCTTGAGCTGACTCCGACTCTATTTGATCAGATCAAGGAGGCACAGAAGGGACACGATAGTATCGAGGGAATCAAGAAGAAGATGCCCCTCGGCAAGGCCTCGAAGTTCACGATAGATGATGAAGGAGTTCTTTGGTTCGATGGTCGATTGTGTGTGCCCGACATGAACGAGTTGAAGCTCACTATCCTGAAGGAAGCTCACGATACACCGTACTCCATCCACCCTGGAGGGACTAAAATGTATCAAGACCTGAAGGACTTGTTCTGGTGGCACGGTATGAAGCGTGAAATTGCCTTGTATGTCGCCAAGTGCGACATCTGCCAGAGAGTGAAAGCAGAGCATCAGAGACCTGCAGGATTGCTGCAACCACTCCGAGTTCCTGAATGGAAGTGGGAACAAATAGGTATGGATTTCATCACAGGTCTACCGAGGTCGAGCAAAGGTCATGACTCTTGCTGGGTCATCATCGACCGACTCACCAAGGTAGCGCACTTCATCCCAGTGTGAACCACCTATCGCGGAGAACAGCTGGCAGAATTGTACATGTCAAGGATCGTATGCCTACACGGAGTTCCGAAGGAGATTGTGTCAGACCGAGGTACCCAGTTTACCTCGAGGTTCTGGAATCAAGTCCAGGAGGCACTAGGAACCAAGCTCGCATTCAGCACAGCCTATCACCCGTAGACTGGAGTCCAGACTGAGCGAGTCAACCAGATACTAGAGGATATGCTCCGCGCATGTGCTCTAGCCTACGGTTCCAAGTGGGAGGACTGCTTGCCCTATGCAGAATTCTCCTACAACAACAGCTACCAGTCGAGTTTGCAGATGGCACCATTTGATGCTCTGTATGGGAGGAAGTGTCGCACGCCCCTGAACTGGTCTCAGACCGGAGAAGGGAAGATTTTCGGACCCGATGTCCTGAAAGAGGCCGAAGAGCAGGTCCAGTTGATTCGTGAGCGTCTCAAGACCGCTCAGTCTCGTCAGAGGAGTTATGCCGACCCCAAGCGTCGGGAGGTGACTTTCGCGGTTGGAGATTTTGTGTATCTGCGAGTCACCCCATTGAAAGGGATGCAACGATTCCATGTGAAGGGAAAGCTAGCACCCCGATACATCGGACCGTTTGAGGTGATAGCCAGGCGAGGCCAAGTTGCCTATCAGTTGAGACTGCCAGCAGAGCTATCCGATGTGCACGATGTCTTCCACGTCTCGCAGCTCCGGAAATGTCTGGAGGTGCCGGACAAGCTCGATGTTTTCAAAAACATCGATCATCGCACGATGGACATCAACCAGGATCTCACGTACCGTGAGACACCCCTTCGTATCCTGGAAGAAGCCACCCGAGTCACCCGAAAGCGCGCGATCAAGTTCCACAAGGTCCAGTGGAAAAACCACACAGAGGAGGAAGCCACCTGGGAACGGGAGGACTACCTCAAGCGCGAGTTTCCGCATCTCTTCACTAGCTTGTGAATCTCGAGGACGAGATTCTTTTTAAGGGGGGAAGGTCTGTCACATCCCGACTTTTATTACCCTGTTATTAGACTAGCAAAAATTAGGGGTAACAAAAACTTTCTAAAGTTGTGTTGTGATGCAAATAAAATTGCCCTGCCATGCTTGCTATATGCCTTGTGCTAACGCCATACTTTTTTCCCTTGTCATGCTAAAAAGAATCAACCAATAAAAATAATTAGCACATACCACACAGATTGATCAACCAACTTATCACGACCATAGCACATTAGCATCAATAATATTTTCACCAAATGAAGTTTTTCTTGCACATAAATTCACCATTTAAATAATGAAAATTACCTCTATAGCATAAAGTATTTAATAAAAATATATTTCAAAAACTGCTAATTAATCTATTACTATTACTATAATATTAATATTTTAACCCAATTAAAAATATCTTAAAAATTCTAAATAAATTAGAATAATACTCTTGGAGTTTTTATTTACTTATTTTGGAGGTTTAAAATTTAAGTTTTCATTTCATATTTGAACCAAACGGAAGGAGAAGTTTTGCAAAACTGGTTTTGTTGGTACAAAAAAAAAGAAAAAAACCTACGCTAGCTGGGCCGCAGCCCATCTCCCTCTCTCTCCCCAGCCCGCTTGATACCCCCACCCTTACGTCATCAGGAGGCAACCCCGGTGACGCAAGCCCTCACCGCCTCGTCTCCCCAGTAGGCGAGGAGGCGAGAGCACCCGCTCCCCTCCCATCCTCGCTATAAAATCCCACCCCCAGCCCTCTCCCTCGTCACTCACCCCACTCCACCATCCATCACCACAGCCCCGCTCCACCCCCACTGCTCGGTAGAAGAAGAATAGAAACAGAAGAGAAGGAAGGAGGAGCAAGGAAGAAGGAGGAGGAAGAGGAGAGAGGAGGCGGGAGGGCCGGCCGGCGAGCCCCCTCTCCGCCCCACGACGGAGCTGCGCCGGCGAGGAGCCACGCCAGGAGGACCGCGCCGACCGCGCCGAGCCCCGACGACACAGCCCCTGCAACGCTGTCTACCCCAGGCCGACTTCGTCCCCGACGTCCCCGGCCGCCGCAAACGCCAAAAACAAGACCCCGGCGAGCCCCTCTACGCCCACCGCCCCTCCAAGCCGCCCGCCGTCGACGGAAACTCCCCAGTGAGCCCACCCGACGCCTACTGTAACATTTTTATTATTATTATTATTATTATTATTATTATTAATATAGCTAGTTATTCCGTTTGTAACTTATGTTAGTACTTTTTTGATTGTTAGTTTAATATTAAACTAGCATGTGGTCAGAATGTTATTGCTATGAACTTGGTTATGGAATTAAAACAAGTTAATAAGTTGTTAGTAAATCACTTAACATAACTCTAGTTAAGAATTGCTTAATAAAATCTTGTTGTGGTAATCCTATTAAATTTATTCCAATGCCCTGTTTTGATATTTAACATTGAAGTGATTGATTTAGTATTTCAATGCTAGTACAAATGATACTCTTAATTACTAGCTGTTTTTTAGTAAAGTTGAGTGTTGTGTGCCTTGTTGTTTTGCCCGATTGTAATGGTGAATCTGTTTCTTCCGCAACGTGTAGAAGATACGCCGTACGTTGCAGGTGAAGACTCCTCCCTTGCCACCGAAGAAGCCGATCCAGGGTACATCGTCGAGGAAGGCAAGCCACCGTCAAAACTCAAACTCCGCATTACCCATTTTTTTTTCTTGGTATCATTTATATTGTATCATATGGTTTGAGATTGTATTATTTGTATTACAGAAACTCCCCACCACCCCATAGCCTACCTAATTGGGAAAAACTAAGTAGAACCGCGATGATCTCGGCATTCTGTCGAGACCATCACCCAGCTCTAGTATTTAGTATTACATAACAACTTGGAAAGTCATATTCATCCTACTTGGTACTGCATTCACCTAAGAAGGTGGTATAGCCGGAATTGTGGAACATCGTCGAACATGGACAAAGTCTGGAGGGACTCTCTAATTGTGCCGCCAAAATCTAGCATTACAGTACAACCACTATACTCTGGTAAGGGACAGGGCTAGTTGGAAGCTTGTTTGTCTTAGTACGGGGGTCCTATAACTACACATGGATGCGTGATTCCACGAATCCGATAGCCCTCGAAGTCGATGGGTGAAATTCGCTAGGCTTAGTGTCGGAAGGAACCTTGGTGCTCTTTGACTACGGTGCAGGCTTGGGTCCAAGAGGAGGATGACTTGTCACACGGAAAGTCCATGCAGTACGCAAGGGGTGGAATCACCTGTACTAGGGCAGACAAGGGGAAAGCTAAGGTCGATTATCCGAGACCCGCATACTGAAGTATGAAGATCCGTGGGGACACACGGAGGATGTATCGAATGTGGTGGGTAAAGTGTACAACCTCTGCAGAGTGTAAATCTATTCGAGTAGCCGGAGTCCACGGTCATGGACAGCTAGTGAGGCCACACTTTGTGGGGAATAGATGAGAAAGCCGGTACTGAGTTTATGGTTCGCGATGATGGTATTGTTATAGTTGAAAAAGGGTTGAACTTGACTTATCCAAATGCAATGTGGGGAATAAAACTTTCCAAGTTTACAACTTTGCCAACTTAATAATAATATTGAGTAGATAGGAAACCCCTATGAGAAACTCCACCATATAGCCATTCCATTATTTTCTTGTACAAAACTTTGTTTCTTTCTTTAGGTGGTTTGCGAGTACTTTGTATGTACTCACGGCTTTGTCCCTAGTTATTCCATCGGCCAGGCTTGGAGGAACAGGTATATGACGACGATGCTACCGGCGACTACTAGGACGTGTTATGCTCTGATCTACCCTGTGGATTGTGTCGCCCCTACCCTTGTTGCTTTTTCTTTGCCGCTGCTATTTGAGCCCGATGAGGCAATGTAAGACTTTATTAATGTATGACTTGTACTCGGTATTGTATGAACATTGAGACTATGATATCCATGTCGAGTTGTGTGTCATGCGAACTGATCATGGGAGCATGACTGTATACACAGCTGGTCGCTTCGGACATATAGTCAGGGGTGCCCACACTTTGTCCCATTTCCACTCTGGAATAGGCAAAGGTTGAAGTGTACCAGCAGGTCTTTGATGTTTTGCCTTAATGCGACGACAAACATCACATTCGGCAACAAAATGAGCAATGTCTCTCTTCATCCTGGTCCACCAAAATCTCTGGCGTAGATCTCGGTACATTTTCGTGCTACCGGGATGAATCGAGAGGGGTGTGTCATGGGCTTCTTTGAGGATAAGTTGCCTTAGTTCCCTATTCTTAGGTACTACCAAACGATTTCTGAAGAATACCGTTCCTTTACTATCTGTGGAGAAACATTTAGCAACTCCGCTAACAATGTTCTCCTTGATCCGGCGAACACCTCGTGCGAAATTCCTCATGAAGAAGTGGTTGATACTGTTGTAACATGAGGTTGTTACAATACGACTTACGACTTAGTGCATCAGCCATGACATTGGCTTTTCCTGGGGTGTAAGAAATTCCTACGTCGTAATCTTTTGTCAACTCAATCCAGCGTCTTTGCCTGAGATTAAGATCTGGCTGGGTGAAAATGTATTTGAGGCTTTGGTGGTCGGAATAGATCTCACAACGATTACCAAGGAGGTAATGTCGCCAAGTTGTTAGGGCATGAACTACGGCACCGAGTTCAAGGTCATGGGTAGGATAGTTCTCTTCATGTGGCCGCAACTGGCGTGAAGCATAAGCTACCACATGTCGATCTTGCAGAAGTATGCATCCTAACCCTTGCCGTGATGCGTCACAATAGATCTTGAAATCCTTTTTGGTGTCTCGAGGTGCAAGTACGGGTGCAGAAGTCAATCTTATTTTTAGCTCTTGAAAGCTTTCCTCGCACTTGGAAGTCCATAGGAATTTCTTATCTTTCTTGAGGAGTTCAGTTAGAGGCTTTGCAACTTTAGAAAAGTTCTCGATGAAGCGACGGCAGTAGCTGGCTAGGCCAAGAAAACTCCTAACTTGCATAACCGATTCAGGTGGAGTCCAGTCAAGGACGGCCAGAACTCTCTCGGGATTCACAGCAATGCCTTTTGCAGAAATCACGTGGCCTAAGTAGGTCACTTCCGGTAGCCAAAATTCACACTTGGAGAATTTAGCATCCAGGCGATGGTCTCTAGGTTTCATCAATACCAGCCTTAGGTGTTCGGCATGTTCTTCTTCGTTCTTCGAGTAGATGAGAATGTCATCGAGATAAACCACAACAAATTTATCTAAGTACTCCATGAAGATCGAATTCATCATGCGTGAGAAAGTGGCGGGGGCATTGGTTAAACCAAAGGACATGACGGTGTACTCGTAAAGACCAGAACGAGTAGTAAAAGTCGTTTTTGGGATGTCCTCGTTTCGGATTTTGATCTGATGATAACCTAATCTCAAATCCATCTTAGAGAAGACAGAGGATCCTGCAAGTTGATCATAAAGATCATTGATCCTGGTCAATGGGTACTTGTTCTTTATCGTCGCTAAATTTAGCGGGCGATAGTCTACGGACATCCTTTCTGTTCCATCTTTCTTCGTTACGAACAGAACGGGACAACCCTATGGCGATGAGCTAGGGCGGATGAAGCCTTTTTCCAACAAAGCTTCCAGTTGGGTTTTAAGCTCAGCTAACTCACGTGGGGCCATTTTGTATGGGCGTCTAGAAATTCGTGCGGTTCCTGGCACAAGATCCACTATAAACTCTACACATCTGTCGGGTGGCATTCCCGGCAGCTCTTCAGGAAAGACATCCGGGAAGTCACGAACCACCAGAACATCTTCAAGGTTGGGAAGGGGAAGTACATTCAAAGAATGCACTTGGGTTCTTGTTCTGGGTGAGGTGTAGTTGGCGGTCTTGCCTAAAGGGTGGGTGAGTTTCACTGATTTTCCTCTGCAATCAAGGTAGGCATTCTGTCTTGATAGCCAATCCATGCCAAGGATGACATCAATATCTGAAGACTTGAGGTCTATGAGTGAAGCAAGGAATACTAAACTCTCAATTGCAATTTGATTACCGTGGATTACTCTATTAGTTTGCCATTTTGACCCTGGAGTTTGAATAATCATTGGGGTGGACAGTTCAACAAAAGATAACTCATGACGAAGTGCATAACTTTCCGACATGAATGAATGAGATGCTCCTGGGTCGAAAAGAACGGAAGTAGGAACATAATTGACTGGGAGCGTCCCAAGAATGACGTCAGTGGTGTCGTCAGTATCTTCGGCGGCAATCTGGATCACACGTCCACGAGTGGCAGGAGGAGCGGGTTTGGTGGTGTAGACCTTCTGGGGGGGCTTGCCATGACCATTGTTGTTGCCTCCGGCACGGGGTGGAGCATTCTGATTCTAGAGCTGGTTCTGGGGACACTCACGAGAGTAGTGGCCTGCCTGACCACATTTGTAACAGGCTCCAAAGACAGTGCGTGGAGCTGGGTTGTTTGGTGGAGCTGGGTGGGACTGAGTTGGTGGACGAGGCGCCACATAGGATGGCCTCGGTGGGTTGTTCTGGCAGAACATATTATTTGGGATCCAGATCTTGCGCTTCTGAGAGACGGAACTGGATGAACCATTGTCTCTAGGGTGTTTGCGGAAGTCGTTGGGGGTGTTCATGTCCTCTGCCTTGATGACCTTGTTGACAAGGACCTGGAAGGTGGAAAATTCATGTAGGTTGAGCTCACGACGAAGTCCGGAATTGAGTCCACGACGGAACCTCTCTTGCTTCTTTGCGTCGGTGGAGACTTCTTCAGTAGCATAGCGAGCCAGTCGGTTGAACTCACGAGTAAACTCGTCAACGGTCCTCCTGCCTTGGGTGAGGTTGCAGAACTCCTCACGCTTGCGGTCCATAAGACCCTTGGGAATGTGGTGCTCGCGGAAGGAAGTGCAGAATTCATCCCAAGATGTGGGCGGTCCAACGGGACGCATATTTAGGAAGTTCTCCCACCAAGAGCTAGCTGCACCTTCGAGGTGATAGGTGGCATAGCTGACCTTGTCGCCATCTGCAACATGGCCTGCCTGGAGCTTCCTCTCGATGCTGCGAAGCTAGTCATCGGCGTCAAGGGGCTCGGTGGACTAACTGAAAACCGGGGGATGAAGCCGGATGAAGTCGTTCAGAGACACCAACTCGTTGCGCTGCTGAGTGGTGTTGCGGGCAATGACCTCCAGCAAATGGTGAGAGTCTCTGCGGTTCATCTCAACCTCCATCAGAACCTGAGCCATCGTGGGAGGGGGTGGAAGATTGCCTTCCTCCTGTTCATTCCCACGACCCTGGTTACGACCAAGCTGGCCACGGGTTCCTTGAGACATCCCGAAGGTGAAAAACCAAAGTCAAACAGAGTTGATAGGAAGAGTCTAATCAAGGTATTGAAGTACTGGAAGGATTACAGAGCAAAGGATGTAATCATCTTGACAAAATGGTGATAAAATCATACAAGCCATATATTCACAAGCTGTCATACAAACCATACATCGTTTTAGTACAAGAACCAAGCTAATATAAACGTGATGAAGATGATACATCCTTCAGAGGCACTCTGACTTCCTATACATTATTTATCTAAGCCTCTGGAACTTAGACACCTTGCGTACAATATACTAAGATACTACTACATCCTCACTAAGTAAGACCACAGGCGGTCTCACTCATCTCCATCTCCATAGTAGTCCTCGTAAAAGTTACCCGCGTATCCCGGTAGTTGAAGGTGACCATCGGAAAACATGGAGGCCTATGGACCCTGATATCCATTTGGGCAAGGATGGGGCCTAGGTCCAGCGTAGGGTGGAAGCAAAGGACCACAGGGTGGAAAAATGCCTCCAATCTCGGGCCAAGCAACTCGAGAAGGCATCTCCGTCCTCACAGGGTAGATAGCATCATACTCAACTGATCCAACACTCACGAAGGGTGCCAAGAGTGTCAGTGCTCGATACAGACGAACACGAGTGGCGTGAAGCTCAAGACGGAGAGAGCGTGCATCACGATCTCGATCACTAGCAAACCTAGCAGTCATCTGAAGTACTGGATCTTCTGCAGAGTGATCTGAGTAGAGTCCGGTGTAATACCCCTCTTCTCCTGGAAGTGCCGCAGGGATATAGCGGAGCGAGGTGTCTCTCAGCATAGTGTGCTCCTCTCTCAGCAGGGTAATACATGAGTATGCAGCATCCTGCACAGCCATGTTCTCGGTCATGGCAATGCCATGTCCAAAGTGGATAGGCTGAGTGACTCCATTGTGGTGCCGGTAGATCCGAACAATGCAGTGGAACTGGGTCTGGTTGAAGTCGTGGAACTGCTCCTCGACGGTGTACTCAGGATACCATCGATATCCCACACAGGACATCATCTCGATCAACGTGGCGGGATGGCCACGCACACCGAGGCACCTGGTCAAACGAACAATCTGCCGAGGGGGAAGATCTGCCATCTGAAACAGAAAGAAGGAGTTTGCAAATGCATCAGATTATGAGATAAACCTGGAATGACTCGGATAGCATAACGGCTGTAATTGTAAGAAATGACAATTTCTTCCAACATGGAAACATCACTTACATACGATGTAATAAATCAGGGAGCATAACCACTCTAACCAACCGATCACAGCCTTCCTACGGCTACAAGGAAGCAAACAACGAGATGTTCTAGTCAGACAGAGGAGAGCCTTGTCCTATCTTCCCGTAGAATAAGATGAGGGTGACTCAGAACTCAGAACGATGAGGGTAAGGAGAAAAAAGAAGCCTTACGTTGTTCCATTATATACCCAGAATAACTATATAACTATAGCAAGATAGACTCGACTTCGGCTAAGTCTACTAGTCCTCCAGTCAGTCCTGCTCTGATACCAAGTCTGTCGGGACCCGGGGTTAGCGTATGCAAGTCCAGCTAGGACATAGTCATATGGAGAGCCGAGAACCATACCCACTTGTCTAAGCAGACAAGGCCAAGCACAGAACGTTCTCGGAAAGCATCGTACATGAGGGGCATCCCGTCCAGGCCGGATGATCAACTGAGATGGGTCCTCATCGTCCGCACACAAGTCTAAGGATATGAGTGATTAACTCCCATATTCAAAGACAAGTCGCCTCAACCATACTATCGACTATCTCATAACTCTTACATAGACTTACTCCAGCCCGATCACTTCGTCGGGGTCTAGGGCGGGCACGATCATACCACAAAGTGTGCACGAGACAGAGTCTCGAACAATCGCATCGCGATGCCCCAAGCTGCGCACATCTAAGGGCCACTTGGTGTATGAATGACCGCCAGCCAGATCACAACTAAGGTCTCGAAAACCCATACAAAGACATGCATGTTATAACATACAAGCAGCACACATGCCTTGTCTGAACAGCAGGTATCATTGCAATTCTCTACAAAGTATACATTTTATTGATAACTCTTATAGAGTGAACACAGAGATCACAAACATGTGATCCAACATTACAACACAAGCGGAAGAAAAGTATGTCTGAGTACAGACAAGTTTAAAAAATGGCTTAAGAAGCCTTATTTAAACACAAGCCCTCCACGAGGGAACCAGTCGTCTGACTGGGACTAGACTAGCTTGATCTTCGGTCGTCCAGCTCGATGAATAAGCCACCTTCGGGGTAAGTGGGTTCATCTAAAACATAGATTAAGCAAACGTGAGTACAAAGTCGTACTCAGCAAGACTTACATAGGAGCTATACTACTCATGCACATGTATCAAGGTAAAGGGACGTGGGGTTTCACTTGCAGAAGTGCCAGCTTTGACTTATCTAGTCCTGAACTACGAGTACCAGACTTGAGGTAAGAAGCGTACACGAGTCCACTACTTTCTCCAACCAATTACACCACTATGGTGCCTTCCTCGACTTCCCCATGAGAAAGCACGCCATAGCACTCACACTTATCTTGGTGTGTTTTAGAAGTATCCAGTTCAAGTTGTCTAATAATCAAGCTAAGCTTACCAAGCAGTCCATAACCGCGGACGAGGCTATTCGAATAGTTTTGATAACCCTGCAGGGGTGTACCGCTACACACACATGACCATCATTTACCGCCTTTGCTCTCGACACCATTCAAGGGGTGCCAGCGAGGATGCTCACCACAACTGTTACCTCATAGTCGATCTTGTCCGAGAATGCCGCCTACGTGGGTTGGTTACCAATATCGTGAACCCGGCCGGTTTACCGAAGTGGACCCAAGTGATGTGTGCGTGGTGCATAAGCCGGTCTCGGTTGAGCCGTTCTCTCACTTAGCAGCGAAGCCACAGACCTACCAGAACTCCGAACTATTGCGACATCTGGTCATCGAAAGTGATGAGTTAATAAGTTGAGAGGGGTCAGTGAGCCCAATGTGTGGTTGTACTGTTCATCTTGGATCACCACACAAGAACTCGGACTTAGGGCGGTGTTCAACGAGACAACCCACCGTGTACTCCTACACAGCCTCTCATTGTTCACCTTGTATTAGGGTAGATTCACCAACACCTTTCTACCATCGCCATCATGATCACTACCATCCCGACTCACATAAAAGTATCATCATGGTATCACTCTAAGCATGCAATAAGCAATAACATTTGCAGGGGCCACATTATATCAATCAACTCCTACATTTGCTAGGATTCTGGTTTTGCCTACTACTGTGACAAATGATAGGTCATGCAAAGGAATGGGTTCATGTATGCGGTAGAAACGTAGCATGGTAATCATCCTATACAATGCATAAGCGAGATATGAGAGGGAAGTGCGATTTTATCGACATGATCAATGGGGGTTTGCTTGCCTTGCTGACGAGGTTCGGGTTCGGGGTCTTCAACGAAGGGGGCAGCCTCCTGTTCCGGTTCCACCTCTACTCGACAAACAACAAACAAGGTAGCAAAGTAAATACAATACACAATCACATGGTGGAAGGTTGAAACTTGATGTATATGCTTTGATGTGTGAAGCAATTCCATTTAAATGGAGTATATTGACAATTGAATTGAAAATTCATACTCCAATTTGAATTCAAACTTGGCCACGTTACATGTGACATTGTTTGATCAATTTGAATCATTTTGAAATGTGTATGATATGCCTTTGATGTGTGTTTGAAATGTAGCATGTTTCCATGGTCCAAGTTGCAAAAGCATTTGAATTTAATTTGAATAAATTCCAATTAAATCAAATGACAAATGCTACTGGTCCCAATTTAAATTCAACTCAAACATAGTTGAAAGTTGGATTTTTGGATAGCTTATTTTCTCCTGATCATTTTTCATATATTATTTGTCCAATTTGGAGTTGATATGAATTAGTTATTGAATTTCAAAGTTTAAATCATTTTCTGGAATTTCTGGAGTATTTTTAATCGAATTAACTGGTTTACTGCGTCATGCTTGCACAAGGATGACGTCAGGGGGGGGGGCTGACGAGTGGGCCATCCCTATCAGTGGGTCTGGGGTTAATCCCCGATTAATTAAACTGACAGGGGGGGTTAAGGGGGCCAGGACCCCACCTGTCAGTGGCTTAGGGCCAGATAACCAGGGGTTTAGCCCCCTAATTAAATGGACACGTCGGCGGCTGCCGGCGTTGAGCCGCCGGTGACATGCAGCCGCGGCGGCGCTCCACTGAAATGGCGCTCCCAGCCACCATTTGGCACGGGGAGAGCATGGGACTGCTCCTCGAGCTCGTCTGCATCTCGTGGTGAACGCGGGGGACCCTGGGGGGCACCGGAGCTACGCCGGCGACAACCTCCCGCGGCGGCCGTGGCTCAGTATGAGGTGGCGCATCGGCTAGGCGCACGTCCTTAGCCATTCGCTGCGCCGTTCGACTCCTGGAGGCTCCAGGAGCACTAAGGACAACTCGCAGAGGTCTTTGGAGCACGGAAGCGAGATCGTGCTTGGCCATGGCGGCGGCTGAGCTCGGCTTCCATGGAGGACGGGCTAGACTGCGAGGGAAGACGAGGGAGCAGAGGGGCAAATCTCACCGGAGTACGGGGAGATCGATGGTGAGGTCAAAGGAGGCGGGGAGGTTCAGGTGACCGGGAATCGACGACGACGAGCTTCGGGGTCCGGCGGCGGCTCAGGGACGATTCCGTCGGCTTGAAGGCGAATCAGCTCCCGATCCTTGGCAAGGTGATGAAGACGACGGCGGTGAACACAATGGACACGATGGCGCTGCTTCTTGACGTCGATGGCCGCGCAGGAACGGCGGCGCTTCTGCGGTAGTGCTCGGGCGGCGACGAAATCGGGCGAGGGAGACGGGGAGGGTGTTTGTGGAGAGGGGGAATGGAACGAGAGGGCTTCTGGGCGTCTCCAGGCGTGAGGAGGTGGCGCGGGAGAAGCAGGAGGTGGCCAGGGGCTCGTCGGCGTCCACCGCATGGTCGCCACGCAGCTCCCTGCGTGCTGGCCTGGGGAACACGACAAGGGAGTGCGGGCTGGGCTGGGCCAATAAGGCCAGGGGGGACTAGTCGGGCTTCTTTTCCCAGGTAAGCTTCTGTTCTTCTTTTCTATTTCTTTTTCTGACTTTTGTTTTGGTTCTGCTAAAAAAATAGCAATCCAATTTATAAAATGCTGAAACTTTTTACATGGCGTCAAAATAATATAGACTAGCCACTTATAAAGTTTGGCACTTTTTTAAAATTCAAATAATTTGAATCTTAACTCAAATAGGGGTTTTTGATTAATTCCAAGGCACTGTTTGAATATTCGAAAAATCCATGAGCATGGGGTGGGTCCCACATCACTTGATATGTGATCACACTCATTTATAAGACATTTCAAAAATCTAACATGAATTTTTGGAAAAGATTTTTATCTAGCCTTTTGAATTAATTCAGCTGGGGGGGTTTCCTTCTCCCATTTTTGCTTTTCATTTTGATTTCAAAGATTTCTTTTGAAAATTTTAACATGATGCAAGTGACTTGCTAACCCTAGCACATTACCTAACAGAGGGTTCTGACAAAGGATGTATCATCTTCATCACGTTTGTATTAGCTTGGTTCTTGTACTAAAACGATGTATGGTTTGTATGACAGCTTGTGAATATATGGCTTGTATGCTTTTATCACCATGTTGTCCAGATGATTACTTCCTTTGGTCTGTAATCCTTCCAGTACTTCAATACCTTGTTTAGACTCTTCCAATCAACTCTGTTTGACTTTGTTTTTCACCTTCAGGATGTCTCAAGGAACCCGTGGCCAGCTTGGTCGTGCCCAGGGTCGTGGGAATGAACAGGAGGAAGGCAACCTTCCACCCCCACCCACAATGGCTCAGGTTCTAATGGAGGTTGAGAGGAACCGCCGAGACTCTCACCATTTGCTGGAGGTCATTTCCCGCAACAACACTTAGCAGCGCAACGAGTTGGTGTCCTTGAACGACTTCATCCGGCTTCATCCCCCGGTTTTTAGCTACTCCACCGAGCCCCTTGACGCCGATGACTGGCTTCGAGGCAACGAGAGGAAGCTCCAGGCAGGCCATGTTGCATATGCCGACAAGGTCAGCTATGCCACTTACCACCTTGAGGGTGCAGCTAGCTCTTGGTGGGAGAACGTCCTGAACATGCGTTCCGTTGGACCGCCCACATCTTGGGATGAGTTCTGCACTTCCTTCCGCGAGCACCACATTCCAAATGGTCTTATGGACCGCAAGCGTGAGGAGTTCTGCAACCTCACTCAAGGAAGAAGGACTGTTGACCAGTTTAGTCGTGAGTTCAACCGACTGGCTCGTTATGCTACTGAAGAGGTCTCCACCGATGCAAAGAAGCAAGAGAGGTTCCGTCGTGGACTCAATTCTGGACTCCTTCGTGAGCTCAACCTGCATCACTTTGCCACCTTTCAGGTCCTTGTCAACAAAGCCATTAAGGCTGAGGACATGAACACCCCCAACGACTTCCGAAAACACCCTAGAGATGATGAATCATCCAGTTCAGGCTCCCAGAAGCGCAAGATCTGGATCCCCAATAGTATGTTCCGCCAGAACAACCCACCGAGGCCATCCTATGTGGCGCCTCGTCCACCAACTCAGTTCCACCCCTCTGCACCGAACAACTCAGCTCCACGCACTGTCTTTGGAGCCTGTTACAAGTGTGGTCAGGCAGGCCACTACTCCCGCGAGTGTCCCAAGAACCAGCTCCAGAATCAAAATGCTCCACCCCGTGCCGGAGGCAACAACAATGGTCGTGGCAAGCCACCCCAGAAGGTCTCCACCACCAATCCCGCACCTCCCGCCACTCGTGGACGTGTGAATCAGATTGCCGCCGAAGAGATTGACGACACCACTGACGTCATTCTTGGTACGCTCCCAGTCAATTATGTTCCTACTTCCGTTCTTTTCGACCCAGGAGCATCTCATTCATTCATGTTGGAAAGTTATGCAGTTCTTCATGAGTTATCTTCTGTTGAATTGTCCACTCCTGTGATTATTCAAACTCCAGGATCAAGATGGCAAACTAATAGAGTAAGCCATGGTAATCAAATTGCAATTGAGGGTTTATTATTCCTTGCTTCACTCATAGCCCTCAAGTCTTCAGACATTGATGTCATCCTTGGCATGGATTGGCTATCAAGGCAGAATGCCTACCTTGATTGCAAAGGAAAATCAGTGAAACTAACCCACCCTTCAGGCAAGACCGTCAACTACACCTCACCCAGAACAAGAACCCAAGTGCATTCTTTGAATGTACTTCCCCTTCCCGACCTTGAAGATGTTCCGGTGGTTCGTGACTTCCCGGATGTCTTTCCTGAAGAGCTGCTGGGAATGCCACCCGGCAGATGTGTAGAGTTCATAGTGGATCTTGTGCCACGAACCGCACCAATTTCTAGACGCCCATACAAAATGGCCCCACGTGAGTTAGCTGAGCTCAAAACCCAACTAGAAGCTTTGTTGGAAAAATTCTTCATCCGCCCTAGATCATCGCCATGGGGTTGCCCCGTTCTGTTCGTAATGGAGAAAGATGGAACAGAAAGGATGTGCGTAGACTATCGCCCGCTAAATTTAGCGACGATAAAGAACAAGTACCCACTACCTAGGATCAATGATCTTTATGATCAACTTGCAGGATCCTCTGTCTTCTCCAAGATGGATTTGAGATTAGGTTATCATCAAATCAAAATCCGAAACGAGGAAATTCCCAAAATGGCTTTTACTACTCGTTATGGTCTTTACGAGTACACCGTCATGTCCTTTGGTTTAACCAATGCCCCGCCACTTTCTCGCGCATGATGAATTTGATCTTCATGGAGTACTTAGATAAATTTGTTGTGGTTTATCTCGATGACATTCTCATCTACTCGAAGAACGAAGAAGAACATACCGAACACGAGAGCATCGCCTAAGGCTGGTATTGATGAAACTTAGAGAGCATCGCCTAAGGCTGGTATTGAAGAAATTCCTATGGACTCCCAAGTGCGAGGAAAGCTTTCAAGAGCTAAAAAGAAGATTAACTTCTGCACCCGTACATGCACCTCTGGACACCAAAAAGGATTTCGAGATCTATTGTGATGCATCACGGCAAGGGTTAGGATGCATACTTCTGCAAGATAGACATGTGGTAGCTTATGCTTCACGCCAGTTGCGGCCACATGAAGAGAACTATCCTACCCATGACCTTGAACTCGCTGCCGTAGTTCATGCCCTAACAACTTGGCGACATTACCTCCTTGGTAATCGTTGTGAGATCTATTCCGACCACCAAAGCCTCAAATACATTTTCACCCAGCCAAATCTTAATCTCAGGGAAAGACGATGGATTCAGTTGATAAAATATTACGACGTAGGAATTTCTTACACCCCAGGAAAAGCCAATGTCATCGCTGATGCACTAAGTCGTAAGTCATATTGTAACAACCTCATGTTACAACAGTATCAACCACTTCTTCATGAGGAATTTCGGAAGCTCAATCTTGAGATTGTTCCGCATGGCTATCTTTCTACCTTGGTGGCGAAACCAACTCTTGAAGATCAAATCATAGTTGCCCAAAGGCGTGAACGAGGTGTTCGCCGGATCAAGGAGAACATTGCTAGCAGAGTTGCTAAATCTTTCTCCACAGATAGCAAGGGAACGGTATTCTTTAGAAATAGTTTGGTAGTACCTAAGAATAGGGAACTAAGGCAACTTATCCTCAAAGAAGCCCATGACACACCCCTCTCGATTCATCCCGGTAGCACAAAAATGTACCGAGATCTACGCCAGAGATTTTGATGGACTAGGATGAAGAGAGACATTGCTCAATTTGTTGCCGAATGTGATGTTTGTCTTCGCATTAAGGTAGAACATCAAAGACCTGCTGGTACACTTCAACCTTTGCCTACTCCAGAGTGGAAATGGGACAAAGTCGGTATGGACTTCATCACCGGCTTTCCAAAAACTCAGAAAGGAAACGATGCCATCTTCGTTGTCATAGATAGGCTTTCCAAAGTTGCTCACTACCTTCCAGTTCGCGAGTCTATAACTGCTAGCCAGTTAGCGGACTTGTACAACTCTAGAATTGTATCCCTTCACGGTGTTCCTTTGGAAATCAATTCTGACTGTGGTAGCCTTTTCACCTCTAGATTCTGGGGAAGCTTTCAGAATGCTATGGGAACTCATCTCTCCTTTAGTACAACTTTCCATCCTCAGTCTAGCGGTCAAGTCGAGAGGGTTAACCAAATTCTTGAAGACATGCTCAGAGCTTGTGTTATCTCATTCGGAAAGAATTGGGAGAAGTCTCTTCCATTTTCCGAATTTTCTTATAACAATAGTTTTCAGTCTAGTCTGAACATGGCTCCTTTTGAACTCCTCTATGGACGACGATGTTGAACACCTTTAAACTGGTCAGAAACCGGTGAAAGACAATTCTTTGGACCGGATATGATCAAGGAAGCAGAAGAGCAAGTTCGCATTGTTCGTGATCAATAGAAAGCAGCCCAGTCTCGTCAGAAAAGCTACTATGATCGTCATCATAGGCAAGAGAGCTACAATCTGGATGAGAAGGCTTAACTTCGGGTTACTCCTCTGAAGGGAACCCAACGATTCGGTATCAAAGGCAAGTTGGCCCCACGTTACATCGGACCTTTCCGCATTCTTGCTAAACGTGGAGAAGTTGCCTACCAACTTGAACTACCCCCGCACCTTTCCCGAGTACATGATGTATTCCATGTGTCCCAACTCAGGCGTTGCTTCAAGGACCCCATCCGCGAAGTCGACCATGAAACGCTTGATCTCCAAGATGACCTTCCTTATCGAGAATACCCAGTTCGTATTCTTCATTCAGCAGAGCGTGTCACTCGTCGTCAGAAGATTATGTTTCTGAAAGTGCAATGGTCACACCACTCTGAGAGAGAAGCTACGTGGGAAAGAGAAGACCGTCTCCGTGTCGAGGACCCCACCTTCCTCCCGCAAACTTCTGAATCTCGGGACGAGATTCTTTTGAGTGGGGGCGAGTTGTCAGAACCCTCTGTTAGGTAATGTGCTAGGATCAAAGTCATCTTGCATCATGTTAAAATTTTCAAAAGAAGTCATTGAAATCAAATTGAAAACTAAAATGGGCGAAGGAACCCCCCCCCCCCAAGTTGAATTAATTCAAAAGGCCAGATAAAAATCTTTTCCAAAAATTCATGTTAGATTTTTGAAAAGTCTTATAAATGAGTGTGATCACATATCAAGTGATGTGGGACCCACCCCATGCTCATGGATTTTTCAAATATTCAAACAGTGCCTTGGAATTAATCAAATACCCCTATTTGATTGAAAGTTCAAATAATTTGAATTTTAAAAATGTTCAAACTTTACAAGTGGCTAACCTAGTATATTGTGATGCCACATAAAAAGTTTCAGCATTTAATAAAATGGTTTGCTATTTTTTTAGCTAGCCAAAACAAATGTCAGAAAAGAAAAATAAGAAAAAGAAAGAAAGGAACTTACCTGGTTTCTGGCCTGTTGGCCCACTTACCTGGCCCAGCCCAACCCACCAGGGGTAGGAGGGTCTTCTCCCTCTCCCCACGCCTCCAAGCAGCTCGCTGGAGAGGCCGAGCACGCCGTATACGCCACCTCGACGTCCAGGGGCTTCCAGGCCTCCCCGTGCCCTCACGTCGTGCCGTGGAGACCCGCCTCGAAGCCGCCCGTCCATTCCCCCCCTCCTGGCTCGCTCTCCACTCTTCCCTCGCTGATTTCTTCCTCCACCCGAGAGCGCCGCCATTCGCCGTCGTGTCCACGCATGGCCAGTGGACCTGTCAAGCTACGCCGCCGTGTCCTTCAAGTTCCTCGTCGTCGACTACTCCGAGCTGGAGAAGGAATCGAGCCGGGAAGCTCCACCAACGACGCTCCCTTCAAGCTCTCGCCGCCGGCCGCCGTGAAGGTCTTCGTTAAATTCCCAGCTATTGTGACCTCCCCGACTCCAACGACTACCTCGTCGTGATCCCTATGATCTGGTGAGCTTTTCCCCCAAGCTCTCAGAGCCCCGCAACCCTTCTAGCTGGATCCGCCATGGGAGCCGAGCACGGCCTCCGCCATGGGTGAGCTCGAGATCGCCCCTGTGCTCCTCTGTCTCAACCAGGACGCGCGTCGTGTTCCCCTCCACCCCAGCGTTGCAACGCGCTGCTCCCCGGTCGTCTTGGTGCACGGAGTCAACGCCTGCTTCTACACCGAGCCACGGCCTCCGCAAAAGGTCAACGCAGACGAAGATTCTAGCCACCCCCGCGGCCTTGCTCTGCTCAGCTTGACGCGGACGTGCACGTGCTTTCTTCTGGTGGTCTCGGCGCCTCTTTTGGACCACGGAGCCGCCGTCCCGTGTGTTGCCGCCGTGCTGGAAGGTCGTCGGCGTTTAGCCGCCGGCAGCCCGCCGACGTGGCAGTGATTATTGGCTTAACCCCACCTGGGATAAGTGACCCTGGGTCACTGACAGTGGGCCCTGGCCCCCCCTTAATCCCCTGGTTAGTTTAAACTAACCGGGATTTTAATCAGAGAGGCTGACAACCCTGGCCCACCAGTCAGCCCCCCCCCCCCTGACGTCACCCTTGCGCAAGCCTAACGCAGTAATTGAATTTCCAGAATAAAAATAAATCAGAGAAATTCCAGAAAATCCAGAAAAAGGTTGAAACTTTGGAAATTCATAGAAAATTCATATTAACTCCAAATTTAACAAATAATATATGAAAAATGATCAAGAGAAAATAACATATCCAAATTTCTAACTTTCAACTATGTTTGAGTTGAATTTAAAATGTGACCAGTAGGATTTTCTATTTGGTTTAAATGGAATTAAATCAAATTCATTTCAAATGCTTTTGCAATTTGAACCATATCAACATACCACATTATACTTGAACTTCAGAGGCTTATCATACACATTTCAAAATGGTTAAACGTATCAAACAATGTCATATGCAACTTGGATAAATTGGAAATCATGTGTGGAGTTTAAATTTGCAAATTCATTTGCAAATACCCCATTTAATTGGAATTGTTTCACACATCAAAGCATATACATCAAGTTTCAACCGTCAACCATGTGATTCTGCATTGTATTTACTTTGCTACCTTGTTTGTTGTTTGCCGAGTAGAGGTGGAACCGGAACAGGAGGCTGCCCCCTTCGTTGAAGACCACGAACCCGAACCTCGTCAGCAAGGCAAGCAAACCCCCATTGATCATGTCGATAAAATCCCACTTCCCTCTCATGTCTCGCTTATGCATTGTATAGGATGATTACCATGCTACGTTTCTACCGCATAGATGAACCCATTCCTTTGCATGACCTATCATTTTTAAAGTAGTAGGCAAACCACAATCCTAGCAAATGTAGGAGTTGATTGATATCATGTGGCCCCTGCAATTGTTATTTCTTATTGCATTCTTAGAGTGATACCATGATGTTACTGTTATGTGAGTCGGGATGGTAGTGATCATGATGATGTTGGGGGAAAGGTGTTCGTGAATCTACCCTAATAGAAGGTGAACGATGAGAGGTTGTGTAGGAGTACACAGTGGGTTGTCTCGTTGATCACCGCCCTATGTCCGAGTTCTTGTGTGGTGATCCAAGATGAAGAGTACAACAACACATTGGGCTCACTGACCCCTCTCAACCTATTAACTCATCCCTTTCGATGTCGAGATGTCGCAGTAGTTCGGAGTTCTGGTAGGCTTGTGGCCTGGCTGCTAAGTGAGAGAACAGCTCAACCGAGACCGGCTTATGCACCACGCACACATCACCTGGGTCCACTTCGGTAAACCGGCTGGGTTCATGATAGTGGTAGCCAACCCAGGTAGGCGGCTTTCTTGGACTAGATGGGCTGTGAGTTAACAGTTGTGGTGAGCATCCTCGCTGACACCCCTTGAATGGTGTCGAGTACAAAGGCGGTAACTGATGATCATGTGTGTGTAGCGGTACACCCCTGCAGGGTTAACAAAACTATTCGAATAGCCGCGTCCGCGGTTAAGGACTGCTTGGAAAGCTTAGCTTGATTATTAGACAACTTGAACTGGATAATTTTAAAATACACCAAGATAAGTGTGAGTGCTATGGCGTGCTTTCTCGTGGGGAAGTCGAGGAAGGCACCATAGTGGTGTAATTGGTTGGAGAAAGTAGTGGACTCGTGTACGCTTCTTACCTCAAGTCTGGTACTCGTAGTTCAGGACTAGCCAAGTCAAAGCTGACATTTCTGCAATTGAACCCCACCTCCCTTTACCTTGATACATGTGCATGAGTAGTATAGCTCCGATGTAAGTCTTACTGAGTACGACTTTGTACTCACGTTTGCTTATTCTATGTTTTAGATGAACCCACTGACCCCGAAGGTGGCTTCTTCATCGAGCTCGACGACTGAAGACCAAGCTAGTCTAGTCCCAGTCAGACAACTGGTTCCCTCGTGGAGGGCTTGTGTTTAAATAAGGCTTCTTAATTCATTTGTTAAACTTGTCTGTACTCAGACATACTTTTCTTCTGCTTGTTTGTTGTAATGTTGGATCACATGCTTGTGATCTCTGTGTGCACTCTGTGAGAGTTATCAATAAAATGCATACTTTGTAGAGAATTGCAATGATACCTGCTGTTCATACAAGGCATGTGTTATGCGTGTATGTTTATAACATGCATGTCTTTGTATGGGTTTTCGAGACCTTAGTTCTGATCTGGCTGGCGGTCTTTCATACACCAAGTGGCCCTTAGATGTGCGCAGCTTGGGGCATCGTGATGCGATTGCTCGAGACTCCGTCTCGTGCACACTTTTTCGTATGATCGAGCCCGCCCTAGACCCCGACTAAGTGATCAGGCTGGAGTAAGTCTATGTAAGAGTTATGAGATAGTCGATAGTATGTTTGAGGCGACTTGTCTGTGAATATGGGAGTTCATCACCCATATCATTAGACTTGTGTGCGGACGATGAGGACCCATCTCAGTTGATCATCCGGCCTGGATGGGATACCCCTCACGTACGATGCTTTCCGAGAACGTTCTGTGCTTGGCCTTGTGTGCTTAGACAAGTGGGTACGGTTCTCAGCTCTCCATATGACTATGTCGTAGCGGGACTTGCATACGCTAACCCCGGGTCCCGACAGCCTCCAACTGCCGCACGTGGGCCGCGCGCCCCACGGCCACAAGGCCCAGCTGGCCTCCAGGCCGGCCGCTCCTAGCTGCCTCGTGGGCCGGCCCAACGTGAGGCCCTCTCTCTTTTTTTTGTTATGTTTTTTTTTCTTTTTTTTCTTCTTTTATCTGTTATTTTGGCAGATTATTGTTATATTTTCCGGTGCCCGTATCTTTTCACCGGTAGCTCCGATTGTGACGCTTTAAACATGTAAATTGCTTTGTTTTTTGTGTAGATTGTTAAAATGTTGCTTGTTTCCATGTTTGACTTTGTTTACATGTTGTTTGCCTGCTAATTACAACTTCTTGCCACTGTAAACTGTTTCTTTAATAACTTTTTAACTGTTGCTTCGTTTAAAATGTTCTTTATATGTAACTTGACTAGAATTGCATGTCGATTGTGTTTATGCTGCTATTTCTTGATAATAAAATAATAAAATTATGTTTAGGACAAAACATTACCAAATTCCATTTTATCGTGGGGTCCGCAATAGTTTGGCATGTCAAGGATATCACCCCACTTAAATTGACTAGCATAGATAGTTTACTTTGTGCTTCACCTCTTGCCATGTTTGAGTGCTTTGCCATGCTTGAGTGAGATGCCATGTTAACAACCTTTGTTGATCACGTGTAGATAAATAACTTGAAGCCTTTCTAAATGTGCGGTATCGTCGTGTGTGACGAGTACTCCACTTAACCTGTTAGTAACCGCTCTCGACGGTAGGTGCGATGTCTCGTGTTGCCTTCTTGTTGATGCTTGCTCGTGTTTGCCTCGTAGTAATAGATGCTTTCTCATTGATTGCTTTCCAATGTTTACCTCTTGTGTGCTTCCGCGGGTACCTCTAGGAGATGATGCGAGCTTGCGATCAACTACACCTTCGGAACCCGACTTCTCAATAGGAACGGACTATACATTACTTATGATCCATTCTATTTCAACCAGCGGTTTGCATGCTAGTATAGGTTAGGTTCGATGTTTGATCCTACCACATGTTTACAATCTCTTTCAAACCGATACAACCATGTCCCCTCCCAGCAAACCATGTACTGCTATGTTACTATTACTCGTTGCTCAGCCCCTGCTTAATATGCATGCTTAGGATGCTACGATGTTACCCTGTTACTCCTTGGTTTGGGATATCACATTATTATATTGTTGTTGATGATATGATTATTATAATGTTGACTATATTCGACGAAGGATGAAAGGTCTAGGCTATCCCGCCCCAACGCTCTGTTCCATTCGAGTAACCTAGGACCCGAGTTCCGGGTATTGTGTCTCTTGACGAGCGTGCCTATCCGCGTGTGGGATTTTATGGGGTCCCCTTTTCTTACCTACCTAGCTTCAAACATTTCTAGTGGTGGCCCAAGATGATTTACCATTTGAAACCGTGTGTGTGCTGGTCGGCCGCCAGTTGTTTACAAACCAACCTGGACCAGTGAGGACATAGATCCCTTGCTGGCCCACCTTGTCCGGCTGAGGACCCGGTTTCCCATGTGTGATTAACCGGCTATCCAAACCTGCGACAGACGGTAGAGACCAGATCGAGAGCGCGGCCGACTCCTGAGATGGATGTCGACTCACCGGGGGCCACCCGGATTTGTTCGTTGTTAGTTAGAGGGACCTGTCGTTTCGGATCTCTTGGAACTAAATCATAAAATGGTTGCCTGTGATGGGTAGAAACTGAGAGAGATGGACATGCGTGCGAAGCCTCGTAATGGACAGTTGGTACACCCCTACAGGGTTAAATATTTTCGAGAGGCCGTGTCCACGGTTATGGACGACTTGAGACCTACTCCTTGTTCATAGACAACAACAACTGAGATAATCTTAATATAACTTGATCAACGTGTGTATGTGCCTTGACTGCTTCTTCTTCATCGGGATGTGAAGAGGAGGACAAGGATAGGATAGGTGTTATGTTTGCGTAAGTAGCTGATAGAAAGACTTGTTGGAGGCGATTCCTCATCGAATGCTTGGCTCCTTATCTTACTCTCTAGATCGTTAGCCACTTCATAAATGCTAGTGCGGCAGCAACCTCACCACTTACCCATTCCTTACCGTAAATTACTAATTGTCCTAGAATGACGAGTGATGAAGTCCTTGCTGGGTCAGATGACCACTACTGTTGGATGTTGAGTACCTCTGTACTCATGATACTACCCCCAAACTCTTTTCAGGGTTTTTGATCGACAACAGGTATGGCGATCGACATTTCACGTGGAGACTCGACGACGACTAGTTAGGAGGATCCCGGCGGAGGGCCTGGACCCGTGTGGTTATGGGATCGTTGATTTTATTTTGCCACTAGGCATTTGATTGTAGTCTGTACTCAGACATGTATCTTCCGGTATTGTATTGTATTAAGGCAGTTGTATGCCGATTGTATGAGATGTTGTATCCTTGTATCTGTAATGTTGTGATATCATGTTGGAAATCCGGGGCATATGGCTTTGTCATATGTCGCGGTGGGACCGATATGTGCTTCGTCCCCGGATCTGGGTGGAAACACCTAGATCTGGAACAGTACCGCATATCGGGCCTTACACCAACTAAGTGATCGGGCTGGAGTCTGTTTATGTAAGTGTTATAATTCAATCGATAATATGGTTGAGTCGACTTGTCTATGAGTATGTGATTTCACCACCCATAATCATTTCGACTTGTGAGCGGGCGTTGAGGACCCATCTCAGTTGATCATCCGGCCTGGATGGGATGCCCCTCACGTACGATGCTTTCTGAGACTGTTCTGTGCTTAGCCTTGTCTGCTTAGACAAGTGGTTACGACTCTCGGCTCTCCATATGATTGAGTTGTGACTGGAATTACATACGCATAATCCGGGTCCCGACAGACTTGGTATCAGAGCAGGACTGTCTGTAGGATTATTCAACCCTTGTTCGAAGTCGAGTCTAGCATTCTATAGTTATATAGTTACTTGGGTATTAAGGGAACAACGTAAGGCTTCTTTTTCTCCTTACCCTCATCGATCCCGGTGTCTCTGTATTTTGAGTTCTATAGTTATATTGTTGTGGTCGTCCAGAGTCTCCGTATTTTGAGTTCTTTGAAGAAGTTATGTCCAATCTCTTCAAGGTTGTTTCATTTTCCATCCCGGTGTAGCCGTTATGCTGCCCGATTTATCCCGTGTTTCTATGAATCATTTCCCTTGCATTATGATCTTCTCTTCCGAAATCATGTCCTCTTATTTCTCATTCCATCGTACAACCTGTTCTGATTATTGATTTTTATCACACAGGATGTCAGGTGGAACTCGTAGTGTTGTTCGTCGCAATTGAGACAGTGATCGGAATCGAAATGATGATGCACCTCCACCACCGCCTTCTGCGGCGGAAATCATGATGGAAGCTGAGAAGAATCGACGTGATCAAACACGCCTTCTTGAGGCTCATCGAGCAGAATACCTCACGTCATTGCCATGTGGTTGTGAGCATTCAGAACTTCATCCTCCTCAAACCACCGATTTTCCGATGTTCTTCTGAGCCCCTTGAAGCCGATGATTGGCTCCGTTCCATCGAGCGTAAGCTTGACACGACACATGTTGCTCCCAATAACCGAGTTATATTCGCGGCATAATTTCTGGAAGATGTTGTTGCTGACTGGTGGGAGAACTATGTTGCTATGCAGCCAGATGGTCATGTAGTGACTTGGCAGGAGTTCTGTGTTGCCTTTCGAGGGTACCACATTCTGGATGAGTTAATGGAGCGCAAGAAGGAAGAGTTCTGCAATCTGACTCAAGGAGAGATGTCCATTCATGAGTATGTGAGATAGTTCAACTATCTTGCTCGGTATGCTCAAGATGAGATCACCATTGATGCCAGAAAGAAGGCAAGGTTCCGTAAGGGACTTAGACCCATCCTTCGTCATGATCTAAACCTCCTTGAATTTGCCACTGTTGAGGATTTAGTCAACAGATCCTTCAGAGCTGAGCATGGCAATGAAGTGTTCGAAGAGTCCCACAAGAATGCTCTTGAGCTTGCTCCTTCTTCAAGTTCATCCCCTCAGAAACGCCGAATATGGATCCCAACTAGTGCCATGCCTCAAAACTTTCTTCAGAGGCCACCATCCAATATATGCCATCCACCTGAACACATTGTTCCTCCCAGGAATGATGGTGTTAAATCAAGTAATCCTTCTCCCAGCAATTCAGGCAGGATGTGTTTCACGTGTTGTTTGACAGGCCATTACTTCCGACAATGCCCTACAGTGTTGGTGGCACCACGTAGACCTAGTCACAAGCCTTCAAAGAAATCAACCACCAATACCTTTCCAGCAAAGTTTTCAGTCACATGTAGTGGATATGTGAACCAAATCTCAGTTGAGGAAACCACTAGTACTTCTGACATCATCCTTGGTATGCTCCCAGTCAATCATGTTCCAGCATCTGTTCTTTTCGATCTAGGATCTTCTCATTCATTCATGTCAGAGAGTTATGCACTTCGGCATGAATTCCCTTTTGAAGAAATATTTTCTCCAATGATCATTCAAACTCCTGGTTCCAAATGGCAGACTAATAGAGTAAGCCATGGCAATCAAATTGCAATTGAGGGTTTAGTATTCCTTGCTTCTCTTATAGACCTCAAGTCTTCAGACATTGATGTCATCCTAGGCATGGATTGGTTATCAAGACAGAATGATGTCCTTGATTGTAAAGCCAAGTCAGTTAAACTCACCCATCCTTCAGGCCAGACAATTGACTACACATCACCAAGCTCTAGAATCCAGATGCATACTTTGAGTGTGCTTCCCCTTCCTGACCTTGAATATATTCCGGTGGTTCGTGACTTCCTATATGTCTTTCCCGAAGAGATGCCAGGAATGCCACCTGACAGATGTGTAGAATTCATAGTGGATCTTATACCAGGCACAACCCCAATTACCATACGCCCATATAGAATGGCCCCACATGAGTTAGCTGAGCTAAAAACCCAACTTGATGCTTCGTTGGCAAAAGGCTTCATCCGCCCAAGCTCATCGCCATGGGGTTGCCCCGTTATGTTCGTAACGAACAAAGATGGAACAAAAAGGATGTGCATAGACTATCGCCCACTAAATCTAGCGACGATAAATAACAAGTACCCACTACCCAGGATCAATGATCTTTATGATCAACTTTCTGGATCCTCGGTCTTCTCCAAGATGCATTTGAGATTAGGCTATCATCAAATCAAAATCCGAAACAAGGACATTCCCAAGACGGCTTTCACTACTCGATATGGTCTTTACGAGTACACCGTCATGTCCTTCGGTTTAACCAATGCCCCCACCACATTCTCGCGCTTGATGAATTCGATCTTCATGGAGTACCTAGATAAATTTGTTGTGGTTTATGTTGATGACATTCTCATCTACTCGAAGAAAGAAGAAGAGCACGCAGAACATCTTAGGTTGGTTTTATGAAACTTCGAGAGCATCGCCTTTATGCCATGTTCTCCAAGTGTGAATTTTGGCTACCAGAAGTGACCTACTTCGGCCACATGATTTCTTCAAAAGGCATTGCTGTCAATCCCGAGAGAGTTTAGGCCATCCTTGACTGGACTCCACCTGAATCGGTTAAGCAAGTTAGGAGTTTTCTTGGCTTAGCAAGCTATTGCCGCCGCTTCGTTGAGAACTTCTTTAAAGTTGCAAAGCCTCAAACTGAACTCCTCAAGAAAGATAAGAAATTCGAATGGACCCCCAAGTGCGAGGAAAGCTTTCAAGAGCTAAAAAAAATATTGACTTCTGCACCCGTACTTGCACATCTAGACACCAAAAAGGATTTCGAGATCTATTGTGATGCTTCATGGCAAGGGTTAGGATGCATACTTATGCAAGATAAACATGTGGTAGCTTATGCTTCACCCCAGTTGCGTCCACATGAAGAGAACTATCCTACCCATGATCTTGAACTCGCTGCCGTAGTTCATGCCCTGAAGACTTGCGACGTTACCTCCTTGGTAATCGTTGTGAGATCTATTCTGATGACCAAAGCCTCAAATATATTTTCACCTAGCCAGATCTTAATCTCAGGCAAAGACGCTAGATAGAGTTGATAAAAGATTATGACTTAGGAATTTCTTACACCCCAGGCAAGGCCAATGTCATGGCTGATGCACTAAGTCATAAGTCGTATTGTAACAACCTCATGTTACAACAGTATCAACCACTTCTACATGAGGAATTTCGCAAGCTCAATCTTGAGATCGTTCCTCATGGATTTCTTTCTACCTTGGAGGCAAAACCAACCCGTGAGGATCAAATCATAGCCGCCCAGAAACAAGATAGTGGTATTCAAGAGATCAAGGAGAACATTGTTAGCGGAGTTGCTAAATGTTTCTCTAAAAATGATCAAGGAACGATATTCTTTGAAAATCGTTAGTAGTCCCTGAGAATAAATACCTAAGGCAGCTGATCCTTAAGGAAGCTCATGACACTCCCCTCTCCATTAATCCCGGTAGCACAAAAATGTAACGAGATCTACGCCAGAGATTTTGGTAGACCCGGATGAAGAGAGACATTGCACAATTTGTTGCCGAATGTGATGTTTGTCGTCGCATTAAGGCAGAACACCAAAGAACTGATTGTACTCTTCAACCATTGTCTATTCCCGAGTGGAAATGGGACAAGGTCAGTATGGACTTCATCACCGGGTTTCAAAAAACCCAGAAAGCAAATGATGCCATCTTCGTGGTCATTAACCGACTCTCAAAAGTTGCTCACTTCCTTCGACTTCGCGAGTCCATTACTGCCAGTCAGTTAGCGGACTTGTATGTCTCTAGAATTGTGTCTCTTCACGGTGTTCTTTTGGAAATAAATTCTGACCGTGGTAGCCTTTTCACCTCTAGATTCTGAGAAAGTTTTCAAAATGCTATGGGAACTCATCTCTCCTTTATTAAAACTTTCCATCCTGAATCTAGCGGTCAAGTTGAAAGGGTTAATCAAATCTTGGAAGACATGCTCAGAGCTTGTTTTATCTCTTTAGGAAAGAATTGGGAGAAATCTCTTCCTTTTGCCGAATTTTCTTATAACAATAGCTATCAATCTAGTCTGAACATGGATCCTTTTGAACTCCTCTATGGACGACGATGTCAAACACCCCTAAACTAGTCAGAAACTGGTGAAAGACAACTCTTTGGACTGGATATGATCAAGGAAGCAGAAGAACAAGTTCGCATTGTTCGTGATCGATTGAAAGCCGCTCAATGTCGTGAGAAAAGCTACTATGATCTTCATCATAGAGAAGAGAGCTACAATTTTGATGAGAAGGCTTACCTTCGGGTTACTCCTCTGAAGGGAACCAAACGATTCGGTATCAAAGGCAAGTTGGCCCCACGTTACATTGGACCTTTCCGCATTCTCGCTAAACGTGGAGAAGTTTCCTACCAACTTGAACTACCCCCGCACCTTTCCCGAGTACATGACGTATTCCATGTGTCACAACTCAGGCGTTGCTTCAAGGACCCCATCCGCGAAGTCGACCATTAAACGCTTGATCTCCAAGATGACCTTTCTTATCGAGAGTGTCCCGTTCGTATTCTTGATTCCGCAGAGCGTGTCACCTGTCGTCAGAAGATCAAGTTCCTCAAAGTGCAATGGTCACATCACTCCGTGAAAGAAGCCACATGGGAAAGAGAAGATCGCCTCCGTGTTGAGTACCCCACCTTCCTCTCGACGACTTCTGAATATTGGGACGAGATTTTTTTTAGTGGGGGCGAGTTTTCAGAACCCCAACTTGGCTAAGTGCTAGGGTTTGAGTGCCCCTTTGCATCATGTGAAAATTTCAAAAGAAATTAAAAAATGGGGAAAAGAAAAGCCCTAAAGAATTTAATTCAAATAGCCAGATAAAAAGTTGCTCCAAAAATCACTGTGCTATTTTTGAAAAGTACTAGAAATAAGTGAGATCACATATAAAGTGGAGTGGGTCCCACTCAAGGCTCACTAATTTTTCAAATATATTATAAGTGCCTTGGAAATTAAATGTAAACCCTATTTGAATTGAAATTCAAATAATTTGAATTTCAAAAATCATCAAATCTTGGGATTGGCTAGTGTTATGCCATGTAAGTCCATATAAATATTTTGGGGATTTTATACAATGTTTTGGTATTTTTTATTATCAAAACTGAACAAATGTCAGAAAATTAAAACAGAAAAAAGGGAAAGGAGGCCTACCTGTGCTTCTGGCCCAACTCAAGCCTGCCCAGCCATCAGGCCGGCCCAGCCCACCCCCTCCTCTTGGCGTCTTCCTCCCACGGCCGCAAGCAACTCGGTGGCCGGCATGCACGCCATCGCCGTGGCCGCCGAGGGCACGCAGCTGCCTCCCCTCCCACGTCCTCACGCCTGGAGGCTTCTGGACCATGCCCCCATCATGTCCCCCTCTCTCTGCTCAATCTCCCTGCCTCCCCTCGTCGATTTCCTCGTGGACCGAAGTTCGCCGGAGAGCGGCGCCGTTTGCCACCGTGGCCAACGGCCCTCCCGCACCTCTCCGACTTGTCCAGCAGCACCGCAGCACCCGCGTTCGTCTTTCCGAGCACTCAATCGAGCCAAGGATCCACTGGATACGATGCTAGCATCACTTAGAAGCTTCAGCCGCCGTGGAGCTCCGACGAAGAATTCGTCACCGGCGCAGCTCCTCCGGCCTCGACGACCCCGCCGTTCGCTCCACGGTGAGCTCGCCGTTCTTTCCCCTCTCCTCGCGCTCGTCAACGTGCCCCGCAACGCATTTCGCCATGGCTGGTGCCCGGCCGCAGCGCCCTCTCGTCGCCGGCGTGCTCTCCGGCCGCCCCTTGGCCTCCCTATGTGCACGACTTGACACGGACGTGCACGAGGCACCTCCCAGTGGTCTCCCCGTGCCCAAGCGTGGCCGGGAAGCCACTCCGGCGAGCCTCCGCCTGTCCGAACCCGGGGTTAGCGTATGCAAGCCTCGCTACAACACAATCATATGGAGAGCCGAGAACCGTACCCACTTGTCTAAGCAGACAAGGCCAAGCACAGAACATTCTCGGAAAGCATCGAACGTGAGGGGCATCCCATCCAGGCCGGAAGATAACCTGAATTGGGTCCTCATCGTCCACACACAAGTCTAAATGATATGGGTGGTGAACTCCCATACTCATAGACAAGTCGCCTCAACCATGCTATCGATTGTATTATAACCCTTACATAGACGTACTCCAGCCCGATCACTTATTCGGGGTCTAGGGTGGGCTCGATCATACATCAAAGTGTGCACGTGAAAGAGTCACGAGAAATCGCATCGCGATGCCCCAAGCTGCGCACATCTAAGGGCCACTTGGTGTATAAAAGACCGCCAGCCAGATCACAACTAAGGTCTCGAAAACCCATATTAAGACATGCATGTTATAATCATACACGCAGCACACATGTCCAGTATGAACAGCAGGTACAATTGCAATTCTCTACAAAGTATACAACTTTATTGATAACTCTTACAGAGTGCACACAGAGATCACAAGTCTGTGATCCAACATTAAATCAATCATGCGGAAGAAAAGTAGGTCTGAGTACAGAACAATTTAACAAATGGCTTAAGAAGCCTTATTTAAACACAAATCCCTTCACGAGGGACCAGTCGTCTGACTGGGACTACACTAGCTTGGTCTTCAGTCGTCGAGATCGAGGAAGAATCCACCTTCGGGGTCAGTGGGTTCATCTAAAACATAGAATAAGCAAACGCGAGTACAAAGTGGTACTCAGCAAGACTTACGTAGGAACTATACTACTCATGCACATGTATCAAGGTAAAAGGGAGGTGGGGTTCAAAGAAGAAGTGCCAGCTTTGACTTGGCTAGTCCTGAACTATGAGTACCAGAATTGAGGTAAGAAGCGTACGCGAGTCCACTACATCTCCAACTAATTACACCACTATGGTGCCTTCCTCGACTTCCCCACGAGAAAGCAGGCCATAGCACTCACGCTTATCTTGGAAACTTTTATCAGTATCCAGTTCAAGTTGTCTAATAATCAAGCTAAGCTTTCCAAGCAGTTCTTAACCGCGGACGCGGCTACTCGAATAGTTTTGTTAACCCTGCAGGGGTGTACGGCTATTCACACGTGTCATCAGTTACCGCCTTTTGCGTGTCACCGTTCAAGAGATGACAGCGAGGATGCCACCACAACTGCCACCTCCTAGCCGATCTAGTCCAAGAAAGCCGCCTACCTGGGTTGGCTACCACTATCGTGAACCCGGCCGGTTTACCGAAGTGGACCCAGATGATGTGTGCGTGGTGCGTAAGCCGGTCTCGGCTGAGCTGTTCTCTCACTTAGCAACCAGGCCACAAACCTACCAGAACTCCGAACTACTGCGACATCTGGAAATCGAAAGGGACGAGTTAGTAGGTTGAGAGGGGTCAGTGAGCCCAATCTGTGGCTGTACTCTTCATCTTGGATCACCACACAAGAACTCGGATTTAGGGCGGTGTTCGACGAGACAACCCACTGTGTACTCCTACACAGCCTCTCATCGTTCACCTTGTATTAGGGTAGATTCACCAACACATTTCCACCATCATCAACATGACCACTACCATCCCGACTCACATAACAGTATCAACAATGTACCACTCTAAGCATGCAATAAGCAGTAACTGTTGCAGGGGTCACATGATATCAATACACTCCTACATTTGCTAGGATTATGGTTTGTTTACTACTGTGACAAATGATAGGTCATGCAAAGGAATGGGTTCATCTATGCGGTAGAAACGTAGCATGGTAATCATCCTATAGAATTTATAAGAGAGACATGAGAGGGAAGTGGGATTTTATCGACATGATCAATGGGGGTTTGCTTGCCTTGCTGACGAGGTTCAGTCTCGGGATCTTCAACGAAGGGGGCTGCCTCCTGTTACGGTTCCACCTCTACTCGACAAACAACAAGCAAGGTAGCAAAGTAAATACAATGCACAAGCACATGGTTGAAGGTTGAAACTTGGTTTGCATGCTTCTGATGTGTGAGGAATTCCATTTAAATAGAGTATATTGCAAATGAAATTGCAAATTCAAACTCCAATTTGAATTCAATTTAGCCATGTTACGAATGCTAATGTTTGATCAATGTATTTCATCTTGACATGTGGATGATATGCCTCTGATGTTCAAGTGAATTGGGGAATGTTGCTAAGGTTCAAATTGCAAAAGCATTTGAATTTAATTTGATTAAATTCCAATTAAACCAAATAGAAAATGCTACTAGTCCCATTTTAAATTCAACTCAAACATAGTTAAAAGTTGTATATTTGGATAGATTATTTTTTCCTGATCATTTTTCATATATTATATGTCAAATTTGGAGTTAATATGAATTTTCTATGAATTTCCAAAGATTTGGCTATTTTCTCGAATTACTGGAATTAAATTAATTCAATTAATCGATTTACCGCGTCATCATGACGTCAGTGTGACGTGGGAGGGGGGCTGACGTGTGGGACCGGGTTGTCAGTGGGAGAGTTTAATTTAATCTGCTGTTTAAATTAACCCGTGGTTAATTAGGGACCTGGGCCCACTGGTCAGTGGCCCAACGTGGGGATATGGAGGGGGATTAGCTCGGGGTTAGGGTCTAATGGCGCCGGCGGGGTACTGTTGGCCGGAGCATCGTCGGAGTAGAGGTTTTGGGCACGGGAGGGGGTACAGAGAGCACGTGCGATTAGCTGGGAGGTCGAGCGTTTGTTGGAGTAGCCGGGGGCCAAAGGGGGGCTCTGCGGCGACGATGGCGTCAACGGAGGCGGTGGCCAGAGCTCGGGCTTCAACGGCTCGGTGATTCGCGGTTCCAGCGGAAACACGGGAAGGTGCAGGAGCACCGTGAGCTCACCCTGATTGCGAGGAAGAACTCGGCGGGGCCGTAGAGGTCCTGGCGGCGGAGGAATCTCTCGTCGGAGCGGCGGGTGACCGGCGGTGAAGTCGTGGGGCTGCTGTCGTCCTCGGTGGCGCCAAGCTTCAATTGACGCGGGGGATTGAGGAAGTCGTCGACGGCGAATCAGATTGACACGGCGGCGAGTCTGGAGGGGCTCGGTCGCCACGTCGGTGCACGGCCGTGCCCGGCTAGGGTTTCGGTGCGGGACTTTTGCACGCCGGGGAGGAAGGGGAAAGGTCTGCGCGAGGGGGAGAATGGTCTGGGCGTCTCCCTGGGCGTGCGTGGCGACGAGAAGAGACAGGGGGGAGGGCGGAGGAGCTGCTACGGCGGCAGTTGCGGCATGCCGGGCACGCAGCAGTGTGCTCGTGCCCGGGGAAGACGACAGGGGAGCCCCCTGGTGGGCTGGGCCGGCTGGGGAAGTGGGCTTCGCCCCTGGGCAACAGGTAAGCTCTTCCCTTTTCTTTTCTTATTTTCTTGTACTACAAATATGTTTTGGCTCTACTAAAAATAGTTAGCCAATTTATAAAATGCTTAAACTTTTTAAATGGCCTCACATAATAATAGGCTAGCCATTTGTAAACTTTGGCACTCTTTAAAATTCAAATTATTTGAACTTTAAATCAAATAGGGTTTTTTGATTAATTCCAGGGTCCTGTTTGAATATTTGAAAAATCCAGGAGCATGGAGTTGGTCCCACATCACTTGATATGTGATCACACTCATTTATAAGACTTTTCAAAAATGCACAAGGAATTTTTCGAGCAACTTTATTTCTGGCCATTTGAATTAATTCATCTCGGGGGATGTTCTCTCTCTCATTTTGCATTTGAATTTCATTTTAATTGATTTCTTTTGAAATTTTTAACATGATGCAAAGTTACTTGCTAACCTAGCACATACCTAACTTGGGGTTGTGACAATCGCCCCCACTCAAAAGAATCTCGTCCCGAGATTCAGAAGTCCGCGGGAGGAAGGAGGGGTACTCGGCACTGAGACGGTCTTCTCTTTCCCACGTGGCTTCTTTCTCAGAGTGGTGTGACCATTGCACTTTCAGAAACCTAATCTTCTGACGACGAGTGACACGCTCTACTGAATCAAGAATACGAACGGGGTATTCTCGATAAGAAAGGTCATCTTGGAGATCAAGCGTTTCATGGTCGAGTTCGCGGATTGGGTCCTTGAAGCAACGCCTGATTTGTGACACATGGAATACATCATGTACTCGGGAAAGGTGCGGGGGTAGTTCAAGTTGGTAGGCAACTTCTCCACGTTTAGCAAGAATGCGGAAAGGTCCGATGTAACGTGGGGCCAACTTGCCTTTGATACCGAAACGTTGGGTTCCCTTCAGAGGAGTAACCCGAAGGTAAGCCTTCTCATCCAGATTGTAGCTCTCTTGCCTATGATGACGATCATAGTAGCTTTTTTGACGAGACTTGCGGCTTTCAAATGATCACGAACATTGGGAACTTTCTCTTCTGCTTCCTTGATCATATCCAGTCCAAATAATTGTCTTTCACTGGTTTCTGACCAGTTTAGGGGTGTTCGACATCGTCGTCCATATAGGAGTTCAAAAGGAGCCATGTTCAGACTAGATTGGAAACTATTGATATAAGAAAATTCGGCGAATGGAAGAGACTTCTCCCAATTCTTTCCGAATGAGATAACACAAGCTCTGAGCATGTCTTCAAGAATTTGGTTAACCCTTTCGACTTGACCGCTAGACTGAGGATGAAAATCTGTACTAAAGGAGAGATGAATTCCCATAGCATTCTGAAAGCTTCCCCAAAATCTAGAGGTGAAAAGGCTACCACGATCAGAATTGATTTCCAAAGGAACACCGTGAAGGGACACAATTCTAGAGACGTACAAGTCCGCTAACTGACTAGCAGTTATAGACTCGCGAATTGGAAGGAAGTGAGAACCTTTGGAAAGCCTATCTATGACAACGAAGATGGCATCGTTTCCTTTCTGGGTTTTTGGAAAGCCAGTGATGAAATCTATAGTGACTTTGTCCGATTTCCACTCTGGAATAGGCAAAGGGTGAAGTGTACCAGCAAGTCTTTGGTGTTCTTCCTTAAGGCGACGACAAACATCACATTCGGCATCAAATTGAGCAATGTCTCTCTTCATCCTAGTCCACCAAAATCTCTGGCGTAGATCTTGGTACATTTTTGTGCTACCGGGATGAATCGAGAGGGGTGTGTCATGGGATTCTTTGAGGATGAGTTGCCTTAGTTCCCTATTCTTAGGTACCACCAAACGATTTCCAAAGAATACCGTTCCCTTACTATCTGTGGAGAAACATTTAGCAACTCCGCTAGCAATGTTCTCCTTGATCCGGCGAACACCTCGTGCACGTCTTTGGGAAATTATGATTTGATCCTCAAGAGTTGGTTTCGCCACCAAGGTAGAAAGATAACCAAGAGGAACAATCTCAAGATTGAGCTTGCAAAATTCCTCATGAAGAAGTGGTTGATACTGTTGTAACATGAGGTTGTTACAATACGACTTACGACTTAGTGCACCAGCCATGACATTGGCTTTGCTTGGGGTGTAAGAAATTCCTACGTCGTAATCTTTTATCAACTCAATCCAGCGTCTTTGCCTGAGATTAAGATCTGGCTGGGTGAATATGTATTGAGGTTTTGGTGGTCGAAAAAGATCTCAAAACGATTACTAAGGAGGTAATGTCGCCAAGTTGTTAGGGCATGAACTACGACAGCGAGTTAAAGTTCATGGGTAGGATAGTTCTCTTCACGTGGACGCAACTGGCGTGAAGCATAAGTTACCACATGTCTATCTTGCATAAGTATGCATCCTAACCCTTGCCGTGAGGCGTCACAAAAGATCTCGAAATCCTTTTTGGTGTCTGGAGGGGCAAGTACGGGTGCAGAAGTCAATCTTCTTTTTAGCTCTTGAAAGCTTTCTTCGCACTTGGGAGTCCATTGGAATTTCTTATCTTTCTTGAAGAGTTCAGTTAGAGGCTTTGCAACTTTAGAGAAGTTCTCGACAAAACGGCGGCAATAGCTGGCTAGGCCAAGAAAACTCCGAACTTGCTTAACCAATTCAGGTGGAGTCCAGTTAAGGACGGACTGAACTCTCTCGGGATTCACAGCTATGCCTTTTGCAGAAATCACGTGGCCTAAGTAGGTCACTTCTGGTAGCCAAAATTCACACTTGCAGAATTTAGCATACAGGCGGTGTTCTCTAAGTTTCATCAATACCAGCCTTAGATGTTCGGCATGTTCTTCTTCGTTCTTCGAGTAGATGAGAATGTCATCGAGATAAACTACAATAAATTTATCTAAGTACTCCATGAAGATCAAATTCATGATGCGTGAGAAAGTGGCGGGGGCATTGGGTAAACCAAAGGACATGACGGTGTACTCGTAAAGACCATAACGAGTAGTGAAAGCCGTTTTTGGAATGTCCTCGTTTCGGATTTTGATTTGATGATAACCTAATCTCAAATCCATCTTGGAGAAGACAGAGGATCCAGCAAGTTGATCATAAAGATCATTGATCCTGGGGAGTGGGTACTTGTTCTTTATCGTCACTAGATTTAGCGGGCGATAGTCTATGCACATCCTTTCTGTTCCATCTTTCTTCGTTACAAACAGAACGGGGCAACCCCGTGGCGATGAGCTAGGGCCGATGAAGCCTTTTTCCAACAAAGCTTCAAGTTGAATTTTAAGCTCAGCTAACTCACGTGGGGCCATTTTGTATGGGCGTCTGGAAATTTGTGCAGTTCCTGGCATAAGATCCACTATGAACTCTACACATCTGTCGGGTGGCATGATTTAAGGGGTTGGGTTACTGGATAGCTTCCTAGAGTATGACCAACGTTTACTAGGGCTACAACAGATATGTCAGAGTAGCAAGTACCCCAACACGATGGTTAGTGTGGTTCTTCTTGCTAGAAGACATCTAAAGTGGGAGGAAGAGCTGCAAATGAATCATTATAGGTTTCTAGAAGAAAACCTACAACAAACTCTATGGAACTATTGGGCATGCCACCTAGCAAACCTTCTGGAAGGACAACCGAAATAGAGGGAAGGATTTTGCAAATGCATCAGATTTTGAAGAAACCTGGAATGACTCGGACAGCATAACGGCCGTAATTGCAAGAAAATACAATTTCTTACAACATGAAAACAACACTTACATACAATGTAAGAAATCAGGAAGCACAACAACCCTATCAAACCGAACACAACTTTCCTACGACTATAAGGAAGCAAACAATGAGATGTTCTAATCAGACAAAGGTGAGCCTAGTCCTATCTTCCCGTAGAATAAGATGAGGGTGACTCAAAACTCAGAACGATGAGGGTAAGGAGAAAAAAGAAGCCTTACGTTGTTCCCTTATATACCCAGAGTAACTATATAACTATAGCAAGCTAGACTCGACTTCGGCCAAGGCTGATAATCTTACAGTCAGTATTGCTCTGATACCAAGTCTGTCGGGACCCGGGGTTAGCGTATGCAAGCCTTGCTACAACACAATCATATGGACAGCCGAGAACCGTACCCACTTGTCTAAGCAGACAAGGCCAAGCACAGAACATTCTCGGAAAGCATCGAACGTGAGGGGCATCCCATCCAGGCCGGATGATCAACTGAAATGGGTCCTCATCGTCCGCACACAAGTCTAAATGATATGGGTGGTGAACTCCCATACTCATAGACAAGTCGCATCAACCATACTATCGATTGTATGATAACCCTTACATAGACTTACTCCAGCCTGATCACTTAGTCGGGGTCTAGGGCGGGCTCGATCATACATCGAAGTGTGTACGTGACGGAGTCACGAGCAATCGCATCGCGATGCCCCAAGCTGCGCACATCTATGGGCCACTTGGTGTATAAAAGACCGCCAGCCAGATCACAACTAAGGTGTCGAAAACCCATAGTAAGACATGCATGTTATAATCATACACGCAGCACACATGTCCAGTATGAACAGTAGGTATCATTGCAATTCTCTACAAAGTATACAACTTTATTGATAACTCTTACAGAGTGGACACAGAGATCACAAGTCTGTGATCCAACATTACATCAATCATGCGGAAGCAAAGTAGGTCTGAGTACAGACAATTTTAACAAATGGCTCAAGAAGCCTTATTTAAACACAAAGCCCTTCACGAGGGACCAGTCGTCTGACTGGGACTACACTAGCTTGGTCTTCAGTCGTCGAGCTCGAGGAAGAATCCACCTTCGGGGTCAGTGGGTTCAACTAAAACATAGAATAAGCAAACGTGAGTACAAAGTCGTACTCAGCAAGACTTACGTAAGAACTATACTACTCATGCACATGTATCAAGGTAAAAGGGAGGTGGGGTTCAATGCAGAAGTGCCAGCTTTGACTTGGCTAGTCCTGAACTACGAGTACCAGACTTGAGGTATGAAGCGTACACGAGTCCACTAGATCTCCAACCAATTACACCACTATGGTGCCTTCCTCGACACCCCACGAGAAAGCACGCCATAGCACTCACGCTTATCTTGGAAAGTTTTACCAGTATCCAGTTCAAGTTGTCTAATAATCAAGCTAAGCTTTCCAAGCAGTCCTTAACCGCGGACGCGGCTACTCGAATAGTTTTGTTAACCCTGCAGGGGTGTACCGCTCCACACACGTGTCATCAGTTACCGCCTTTTGCTTGTCACCGTTCAAGAGATGACAGCGAGGATGCCACCACAACTGCTACCTCATAGCCGATCTAGTCCAAGAATGCCGCCTACCTGGGTTGGCTACCACTATCGTGAACCCGGTCGGTTTACCGAAGTGGACCCAGATGATGTGTGCGTGGTGCGTAAGCTGGTCTCGGCTGAGCTGTTCTCTCACTTAGCAACCTGGCCACAAACCTACCAGAACTCCGAACTACTGCCACATCTGGACATCGAAATGGATGAGTTAGTAGGATGAGAGGGGTCAGTGAGCTCAATGTGTGGCTGTACTCTTCATCTTGGATCACCACACAAGAACTCGGACTTAGGGTGGTGTTCAACGAGACAACCCACTGTGTACTCCTACACAGCCTCTCATCGTTCACCTTGTATTAGGGTAGATTCACCAACACATTTCCACCATCATCAACATGATCACTACCATCCCGACTCACATAACAGTATCCACAATGTACCACTCTAAGCATGCAATAAGCAGTAACAGTTGCAGGGGTCACATGATATCAATCAACTCCTACATTTGTTAGGTTTATGGTTTGCTTACTACTGTGAAAAATGATAGGCCATGCAAAGGACTGGGTTCATCTATGCGGTAGAAACGTACCATGGTAATCATCCTATACAATGCATAAGCGAGACATGAGAGGGAAGTGGGATTTTATCGACATGATCAATGGGGGTTTGCTTGCCTTGCTAACGAGGTTCAGTCTCGGGATCTTCAACGAAGAGGGATGCCTCCTGTTCCGGTTCCACCTCTACTCGACAAACAACAAGCAAGGTAGGAAAGTAAATACAATGCACAAGCACATGGTTGAAGGTTGAAACTTGGTTTGCATTCTTCTGATGTGTGAGGCAATTCCATTTAAATGGAGTATATTGCAAATGAAATTGCAAATTCAAACTCCAATTTGAATTCAATTTAGCCAAGTTACAAATGCTATTGTTTGATCAATCTAATTCATCTTGACATGTGGATGATATGCCTCTGATGTTCAAGTGAATTGGGGTATGTTGCTAAGGTTCAAATTGCAAAATCATTTGAATTTAATTTGATTAAATTCCAATTAAACCAAATAGAAAATGCTACTGGTCCCATTTTAAATTCAACTCAAACATAGTTGAAAGTTTTATATTTGGATAAATTATTTTTTCCGGATCATTTTTCATATATTATATGTCAAATTTGGAGTTAATATGAATTTTCTATGAATTTCCAAAGATTTGGGTATTTTCTAGAATTACTGGAATTAAATTAATTCAATTAATCGATTTAGTGCGTCATCATGACGTCAGTGTGACGTGGGAGGGGGCTGACGTGTGGGTCCGGGATGTCAGTGGGAGGGGTTAATTTAATCTGCTGTTTAAATTAACCCATGGTTAATTAGGGACCTGGGCCCACTGGTCAGCGACCCAGGGTGGGGATTAGGAGGGGGATTAGCTCGGGGTTAGAGGATGCGCCACTAACAACAAGCCACTAATAAGGGCTTAGAGGTGGCGCATTCTGGATGCAGAATGCGCCACCCCTAAGGCCCTTATGCGTGGCGCATCTCAGAATGCGCCACCTCTAAGCTCTTAGGGGTGGCGCATTCTGATATGCGCCACGCCTAAGGGACTTAGGGGTGGCGCATTCCCAGTGCGCCACTAAAGCCAGACAATATGCGCCACTAAATGGATTACAGAAAACAAAACAAAAAGAACTACAGAAAAGAATAAAAACATTACAGATATTTTTATTATATTACAGAAATGCAAAATACAATATTACAATGAGCCCAACAATTATTGATACAAAAGAATTGCATTATAATTCTTATTACAAAGATTTACAAAGGTTTAGAGGCCAACAAGATTCACAAGATTACATCCATCACAATATTACAATGAGTCCAACAATTATTGAAAACCGAAAGCTACTTTCGTCATCATCTCTTGTTTGCTCTTCAACCTGCACAAAACAAAGCTTTAGAGGTCACATCCATATGAATTCATACCAAATGAGAACAAAGCAATGTATCATCTATTCTTATCAACAACTTAAAGCAAGTCGATCAATCGAGGAGCATGCACATATGCATAAAAATGCATATGCAGTGACCTTTTGTAACAGCCCAGATTTCACAAAAATTAAAAATTTTGTTTTCGGTGTGAATTGATTGATTTCCTGATTTGTTTGCGGTGTTTGGATCCCCGATTTATCGATCGGCGATTATTTTCCCCTCTTGTCTCGTACAGGACAGAGACCGACCCTTGCCACTTTGACACTCAACCTTTGCGACATCGGGTTTCACCCGATCACCGTCGTGAAAATCGCACGAGACCAGCCGCAGCCAACGGAGCAAAAACCCCGTTTAATAACTAAACGAGATATATTTTATAGCGCGCCGGAAAGTGTTCTCGGAACGGTTCCAGCGCGAGGTGAATGCCTCCGGCTCGATGCGCTGATCTCACAGTTCGAAGTTTTACCCGAATCGGAGGTCCTGCGGACCCCAGCGGTCAGAAACACAAACACCGCGCACGCGAGAGAAAAAACGGGGATGTTTTTGCAAACTTCCAGCCACCTGGGCTATATAAAGACCACCACACTACCACCCCTTTCTAGGGTTTCCCCAGCCACAAAATTTCAGCCACCCCCTCACATTATCCAGATCTGCCCAATAGACCCTCAATTTTCGAAACCCTAGGTCTGAAGCGCTATTGGCCGTCGGATCGGGAGATCGAGGGCCACGAAGGCGCCACGTCGCCCCCGAGCTCTCCACCTTCCACCTCAAGCCTGCCTCCTCCCGGGGAAGCCACCCGCCGTGCTCGCCGGCAACAGCAGCCACGGCCACTGTCCAGGGCGCCTGGATGGAAACATCTAGATCTGGAACAGTACCGCATATCGGGCCTTACAACTTGTTATCAGAGCCTTACCGACCATAGGATCCCTTCTCTAGCCGAAGTCGAGTCTAGACAAAAATTATTTTGTAGTTACTAAGTTAGTTATCGGAGAGTAGGAATCTTTTTCCTCCTTACCTTTGCTCTGGTCAGGACAAGTGTTGTAAGTGTTTTATTCTCGCCTTATCCCCTTTCAAACATTAGGATCTCGAGTGTGTGGAGTTTCGGAAACGTTACAATGCCTTGCTTGCAGCGTATTGTCTCGATTCCGATCTCGGGTTTGGAAAATCCTGTAGTACCTTTAATTCTTCCGACTCTGGGTAAACATCTGGGTCATCCATTGCCATCCATCCTTTTGCCAGTGTTTTCACGACTTGCGTCAAATAGCACTATCCCTTTGACCAGGTTTGAGCTGTCGTTCTTCCTCTTGGAACTGACGGTTTCGTTCTTCCGACGATGTCGTCTCTCTGCGAAAAATTTATCTCGACCGAAGTTCGACGTCGACATGGAGCAGAGTCCCTTGTTGGTGGTGTTGAAGATCGTCGACTCTCTTCTTTCCCCCTTCCCTCTCCCCCGGATCGTCCAGGATCTCGGGACGAGATCCCTTGTTGGTGGTGTTGTATTGTAACAACCCAGATTTCACAAAAATTACATATTTTGATTTCGGTGTGAATTGATTGATTGCCTGATTTGTTTGCGGTGTTTGCATCCCTGATTTATCGATCGGCTATTATTTTTCCCCTCTTATCTCATACCGGATGGAGACTGACCCTTGCCACCTTGACAGTCGACCTTTGCGAGAAAATCGCACGAGACCAGCCGCAGCCCACGGACCTTTGCGAGAAAAGCCCCGTTTAATAACTAAACGGGATATATTTTATACCGTGCCGGAAAGTGTTCTCGGAACGGTTCCAGCGCGAGGTGAATGCCTCCGGCTCGACGCGCTGATTGCGCAGTTCGAAGTTATACCCGAATCGTAGGTCCTGCGGACCCCTGGCGGTCAGAAACGCAAACACCACGCGCGCGAGAGAAAAATCGGGGATGTTTTTGCAATCTGCCAGCCACCTAGGCTATATAAATACAACCACACTCACACCCTTTTCTAGGGTTTCCCCAGCCACGAAATTGCAGCCACCCCCCTCACAATGTCCATATCTGCCCAATAGACCCTCAATTTTCAAAACCCTAGGTCTGACGCGCTATTGGCCGTCGGATCGGGAGATCGAGGGCCACGAAGGCGCCATGTCGCCCCTGAGCTCTCCACATTCCACCTCCATCCTGACTCCTCCAGGGGAAACCGCCCGCCTTGCTCGCCGGCAGCAGCAGCCACGGCCGCCGCCCCGGCCAGGGCGCCTCCATCGCTGGCCGCCCTCTCTCTCCCCGACGCCCTCCTTCCCTCTCCTCCCTTCTCCTCTTCCTCTTACCTTGCTCCTCTCCTCCTCCCTGCAGGACGCAGTGCGCCATGGACCCGTGTGGTTATGGGAATCGATGCTTTTCTCTTTGCCACTAGGCATTTGATTGTAGTCTGTACTCAGACATGTATCTTCTGCTGTTGTATTGTATTAAGGCAGTTGCCTGCCGATTGTATGAGATGTTGTATCCTTGTATCTGTAATTTTGTGATTTCATGTTGGAAATCCGAGGCATATGACTTCGTCATTTGTCGTGGTGGGACCGATATGTGCTTCGTCCCCGGATCTAGATGGAAACATCTAGATCTGGAACAGTACCGCATATCGGGCCTTACACCTTTATACACAAAGAGCACCAAGAGTATTTGACACTACCATCTACTACACAAAGAGTACATCCAAATTACATGTAGGGCACACAGTCATCAAACGACTTCCATATATAACATAAATTGTTCAATTTTTCTAACTCGGCTCGGCGAATGGGCGGCATCCTTCTTTCGTCATGAAAGGCCTTGTGTCACGCAAGGCCTTTAGGCGAACTTCTATCTCCCCATTCGATGGTGCAATGTTCGAGTGGAAGATCGACCCCCTCATTTGTACTTCATGACGGATGATAGTCGCCATCTGCCCTTGCATGTGAAAGAACTCCTCCTTCAGATTTGCATCGGCGATTTCCGCCTTCCTTGCGGCCCACGCTCTGAGATGACTTGGCAGCGTAAGGTTGCGTTGTTCCTGTACAATCGCCCTCATGTGATGAAGGGTGTAGTACGTATCCCTCACGCTGCCAGCCAGCTGCTTGACGCACCGGACCTGCGTTACGTGGCTGAACACGTTCACGTCAGGCTGATTCTTCCTGAACTTGTGCTTCACCATCTTGCTTCCATCTTTTATGTAGCCGGAGAGAGAATCATCCAAAACTCTCATGATATATTTTTAATCTTTCTTGTTCACACTCCCCGAGTCTAAATACACGACATGCGAGTGTTGCGGTGAAAAGCAGATGAGCACGCAGTCTTGATCCTCATTGCGTAATAAAACAATCCAAAAGGAATGTTGGAAGAGGACAATGGAAAGTTAAGAAAGCATATATGCTACGGCGGCGAGCGAATGACTTACTTGGGAGAGTAGGTCATAAGAAATGAATCCTTGTCGGCGTTCTGTAGCATGAAGTCTGTGATGTACCCCGCCGCGATAGCCGCGTCCCCGTCGTCCATCAAGATGCTTTCACGTATGTAGTAGGGGTCCAATATCGCGACGCTCGGGGTCTTATCTCTCCTGATACTCATAGAAAGGCTGAGCGAGAACAGACGGATAAGGCTATGGTCTAGCCGCTTGAGATGGTACAAATTGAAGATCTCCGAAAACCGTAGGATTATCATATCCGCAGGGATAGTGTTGATGAAGCCCATGTTGAGTGGCACCTTGGCCATGAAAACCGGGTACGAGGGATTCTCTTCTCGAAGAAGAATCTTCTCTAATGCCATAATACTATGATGCACACTATGCATATCCGAAGTTGCAAGGTCGAGCATGTCCTTAGGTAGCATCGCCCTACCAGCCACATGGATTTCAAACGAGAGATCCTTGGGTCTTGGTGGCCCGTCCTGAGCCCGGATCTGCATCGAAGGTTGGATACTCTAAGTGATGCTCTTCATTCTTTTCCGTCCCGGAGGGCACGCTGCCTCCCGTGGCGTCGGTCGCCCTATTTGCGCTGCCGCCGGGTGCATTATTGTTATGCCCCGGTTGCTCGATTGTGGCTGGAGGAGTTACCATCACGTCCGGCGCCGCCGCCGCGGTGTTGGCGGCCGGAGTCACCAATACGGCGGGAGTCGGTGCGGGAGCCACCACTAAGGCGGGAGTCAGGACTGCAGGCGCCACGGTGCCCGAGTTGCTGCCAACCATGCTGGGGACTGGTATGTGCCCTTGTCCACCACACGCTTGCCAATTCACGAGTGACTGCATCATATCTGGAAGGAGAGCGTTCATCGTCTTCGCCACTTCGTCCAGGACAAGCTGCGGAAGCATGTTCACCGTCTCCTCCATTCCACGAACATAAACGGCATCTTCTTCGGTCCTTCTTGCCTTGCGCCCCCTCGAACCGGACTGCTCCGCCGGTTTTCCATAATATTCGGACCAATTTAGGTCCGCACCAAAGCCGACCACACGGCCGGCTGACGATGGCTTCGCCGTCACGTCGTCAACCTTCTTGACCTTGTTAAACGCCCTTTTAAAGGCGTTGTCCCACGGGCCGGCCGGCTTAACCGACGACTCCTGCGATGAGGCGATTTTCATTTCCGCTTGCTGCAAAAAGAATGTGAAATGTTAAGAAATTGTGAACTTCACTCGAGAATTCAATCGACAAGGTCGCGTGGTAAACTACTTACCATGGCAGTCGTAAACTCCTGAATCTTAGGATCGATAATTATTTTCGAGGTTGCTTTTTCCTTATAGCTCCGGGCCCTCACAAAGAATTCGGTCTACGGATCATCTTTGTATTGCTGGAAGGGGTTAGGTATGCCCGCAGCGGCGTACTCGGCATCCTCCTTGTCCCATTTAGGCTTGGAACTTTTGTAACCACCGGCTCCGAGACGGTGGTTACCTATGACCTGCGACCACATGGCCTTTCCCTTTGCACTCGTGGCCTTGGCTTGCTCGGACTCACACCTAGCCTTGAAAAGGTTGTAGGTAGCTTCGCCGATTAACGACTCTTTCTCCTTGAGCTCCTCTCAGGTTTTGTTCTTTTCAAAAATTGCCCTCTTCACCCGGGTTTTCCAACTGGACAAGGCCTTGCTCATCTTCCTGAGGGCCCATGTGTTTACTTTGTTCCCTCTGAGTTTTGTGTTATCGTACGGCTCCGAAAACTTGTATCGTCCGTGCAGCTTGTTGATAAGAAGCCAACAATAATGAATATTCTCACGACTCCTGAGGTTAGTCGTGGTGATCGGCACGGTGTTAACGGCCGTACCCTTCCGAAAAATCTTCGGGATGTTTAGGAATGCCGATGGCGGTCACAACAGTAAACTCTTGCCTGATGGCGCCGACCTTGGTCGGTTTCCGATTCCTCTTCTTCGAGTGGGTACCATCTGTGTTGGAGCCACTGGTCCCGTCATCCTCGCCGATGTTCCTCTTGTCGTCTGTCGTACCGGCCTCCTCCTCCAAGTCATCATCCGATGAGTCGGACTCCGACTCTATCTCCTCCTCATACTCCTCCTCGGCCGGATGTACTTCCTCTTCTCTCTGCTCCTCGACCTCCTCCTGGGAGTAGTCCCAAAATTGCTTCCTTTTTTTTCCCGGCTGAGAAGAAGGACCGGCGTCAGCTCCGGTCGACATGTTTGCACTAGTAAAATATTAAGAAATGCAACTACTTAATTAATTAGAAAAATAAATAAATGCAAATACTCTCATGTTAAGAAAAATAGCAAAGGTTATGCACGAATTCACGGAAAAATTCAGCATGACCTTTAAGCTTTTTCTTAACATGAGAGTGCCCCATTCTCAACCGAAACGGAAGTTAATCAACATTTGGGGAGAAAGGGGATAATGATTTGTACCTGCACAACATATAAATAGGCTATACATGAGACAATAACCAGCAACATAGCATTTGTTCTTATCATATTTCATAAACAGAGTCACCAAATATCAAGTAAAACAGTGGATTGATATATGCTTAACAGCATCTATATGACAAGTGCTGTATTTTTATAAGAACAAATGATATAGCTACTTCATCACTGTCCGAAAATTCTAGTAAAACTAGTACATAAGCAATGTGTTGCATTTTTTTAAAGAGAACCAAGGAATGACCAAAGCTAGTAGCATTTTTTAAAGCTGCTTGCATTCTGTTAAGAACAGATTCTACTCAGATTTCCCTCTCCATTTAATTTTCTTAAGAACAAATTCTACACATGACCACTATCTTTTCGGACTTTATTTAATTATCAGCATATCAATAAGAAACCTATTAACTACTTAGTTCTTTTTTTAGGATTAACTCTTTAGTTCAATTCTGCATGGAGTAAACTTTAGCTACTTTAGCTACTTTAGCTACAAAAATTCCCTATCTACTTAAGCAAATTCCCTAGCTACAGGACACACACACACACACACATCACACACACAACACACACACACGCAGGACACACACACAGAGGACACATACACACACACACACATCACACACACACACACACACACACACATCACACACACACACACACACACACACACACACATACACACACACAGAGGACACACACACTACTATGCCACACAAACTACAATGATCCCAACAGTAATCCTGGCAGGTAAGGAATAATCCTAGCTATTTAGATTGAATGTACAGTAGAAAAATTAATATTGGAGCACATAACCAAGAAATTTTTCACTACTATGCCACACAAACTACAATGATCCCAACAACTAGCTTTCAAGTGCAGAAATTCTATTCCATTGCTACCACACAAAACAAAAAAACTTGTGTTCCATTAATAAGAACATATGCTATGCATAAAATTCAGCATTGCATGAACACATGACACACACACACACACGGGACACATAGACACACACACACACACACACAGAGAACACACACACACAATTGCATGAACAGGGGCACATTTTGCCAAAATCAATTGCTTGTTGATTCAAAATTTAAAATTGCACTAGCTTTAAAGAACATGGTCAATATGCACTAAGAGTGGAGTGTATCCCTCTTCCCCCTAATTGAATTTTCTGTGCAAATGTCTGAATTTTGTGTGCAAAACAACCATGACAAGGTACTAACTGAATTTTCTTGTACTAACTCTAATCCCTCTTCCCCCTAACACTAATCCGTCTTCCCCCTAACACTAACAGCAACATCTAACCCATCCCCCCAAAGGATTTATGAGCAACAGGGGGAGTGGGGGTTGGGGGCGGTGCCATGGCCACCACGGCCGTCGTCGGAAGCCAGCAAGGGGAGGGAGGGGGTACCTGGCGGTTGAGGGGCGTCACCTAGGTCGCCGTGGAGGGGTTGGGGCGGCTCCGGTGGAGGCAGTCGGAGAGGAGAGGGGGACTCCGGTGGCGCGAGGCGGCTCCGGTGCGGCGGTTGGGGCTCCGGTGCGGTGGCTAGGGCTCCGGTGCGGCGAGGGCTCCATTGCGGCGCGCTAGGGTTCGAATGGGTACTGTTCACGAGCAAGGGGAGGGGCCCGTGGAGGTTAAGGCTTAGGGGTGGCGCATTATGCCAGAATGCGACCAACAGGTTTCTTATGCGTGGCACATCTCGGCAAAATGCTCCACGCATAATAAACCTGTTGGTGGCGCATTCTGGCAAAATGCGCCACCCCAAAGAGCACTTAGTGGCGCATTTCAAAAATATGCGCCACCCCTAAGCGTTTTTTATTTTTTAATTAAAGTTTAAACAATTTTTTATTTTTTAATTAAAGTGAAACCATTTAAAAATAATAATTATGGAGTACATTTTTCTATAAATGTGGTCAAACTTTATTAAGATTGACTTTGACCAAATCTTATATGCGGAGTAAAAAGAAACGGAGGGTGTACTTGCTCTAACCGACCTTGAGAATGGTGCTTCGATTGTGTATCGTCGATGTTCATACACTTCAAACTATGATCCAAACATAAGAATGTGATCATATCGATCCACGTACCATGCCTTAACCGTGTCGTCGCCGAACCAAGATCCACAAACACAAGGTGTAGCGGCATTTGGAAACATAAGATTGTGATCATCAATTACAAAGTGAATATTAAATCCATGCATACACAAAGTGATCATGAATTACAAAATATTTTTCTTAAATTTGGAGCTAGCTATCTAGCTATCGTTTCCTCACGATCTTCTTCTTGCCCTTCTTTGTCGTGGTTGAATAATTTAGGCCCGGGACGCCTTCACTTTTCCTCTTGAACGGGAGGAGACCTTTCTTCGGTAGGGTTGTGGTGTATGTATCCTAAGCGGCGTAGTCATCCTCCATCTTCGGGTCACCGTACTTGTCAAAGTCTTGCTCGTTGGCGACTCCATCCATTCCCATGATGTTTCTTTTGCCTCTCCTCACTACAACGCGGCTCGGCTTTGATGGGTCGGTAATGAAGAAGCATTGGTCCACTTGGCTAGCCAGTACCCATGGCTCATTTTTCGCGGTGACGTTTGCGCCCGCAAACTTGGATTTGGCTTCGGGTATAACCATGGTGGTGAAGTACCGGTCTTCTTTTACGACGCAGTCCTTAGTGACTGTTTCGGTAATCGCAGTTATTGTCCTTTTCCTCCGTGTAGAATGTGTAGCCGTTGATATCATACGCTTGATAGGTCATCAGGTTGCGTGCGTCACCCTGTGACAAGGTGAATATCATCTTTTCTTCCTCGGAAGCGTTCCTTCGCGGGGGATTAGCACGAAGCTCGTCCCTGAACCAAGTCATGAAACCTGAGTTGTGCTCCTTGATTAGCCGTGGATCTCGGTCCGTTATGTGCAGGCCCTGGTCACTGTACTTCTTCCTGATTAAATCCTTATGCTTTACTATCCAAGGATCGACCAGATGGATGTATTGTAGCGCAACTAGGCTTGCTCTTTCAAAGTCGATGTCTCGACCGTCAAAGTTGACATGCATTGCGCGGCTACACTTGTGGTGACCACACCCATCGGTCCTGCCAAAGTTCTTGTTGACGGCCAGACCAACAGGGTTCTCGGTGTTGAGATAATTCGTGCAAAAAGAAATACACTCTTCGGTTAGAAAGCCCTTCGCTATGCTTGCATCTGGACAGGACCGGTTACGAACGTATTTTTTTATGTGTCCATTCATCCTTTCGAATGGCATCATGCTGCACAGAAACGCAGGCCCGAGTTGGACGATATCCTCCACGACGTGGATTAGCAGATGCACCATAATGTCGAAGAACGCGGGCGGGAAATAGATCTCAAGCTCGCATATTATGAGCACGATCTCCTCCTGTAGCCTTTTGAGTTGCGTAGCGCAAATCGACTTCCGGGAGATGACGTCAAAAAAGTTGCAAAGGCCAAACAACGTTTTATGGACGTGCTCGTCCATTATCCCTCACATCGCAACCAGGAGAATCTGCGTCATCAACACGGCACAGTCGTGGGATTTCATCCCTCTGAAACGATGCGTCGCCTCGTCTAGGTATCTGCTTATCGTCCACGCGTAGCCGTTCAGAAATTTTACTTCTATGAGGAAGTGGATAAACCGCTTGATCTCCTCCTCACACGGAGTGAAGCATGCCGGGGGGCAGTTATCAATACCGGTCTTCTTCTTGGTCGTCTTTTTTCTTTTTCGAGAGTTTTGCGTTTCCGTATCCTCTTCCTCATCCGCCTCATCATCGTCGTCACTAGGGTGGTGAAGTTCCCTCCTGATGCCCATAAATTTCAAGTCATTCCTTGCTTTTGGCCCATCCTTGTTCTTCTCCGGCATGTTGAGTAGCGTGCCAAACAATCTCTCGCACACGTTCTTTGTGATATGCATGAGATCAAGGCTATGAGGACTGCGGAGGAGACTCCAGTATTACAAATCCCAGAAAACAGACCTCGCTTTCCATACCCTCGTCAATGGCTGAGTCTTCTTTTTTTTCTTTCCTGGCGCGGGGCACTCTTTCCAAGTTTTCAGCAAGTTGTCGATTTCTTTGCCGCTCCTTCGAGCTGGGGGTGGTCGGAGCTCCTCGCTTCCATCGAACATATGTCCCTGTTTTCTCCACGCGTGTTTCTTGGGAAGCCACCTCCAAAACCCCTGGAACACGGTTTTTGAAGATCCGGGATCTTTTGGTAGCTGGCGGTACGTTGTATTATCCATGCACCTAACGCATGCACAGAATCCTTGGACCACCTACCCTGAGAAATATCCGTATCCGAGATAGTCGTGCACTGTCGTGATCAACGCGGCTTTCATTGGGAAATATTGTTTTGCCGCGGCGTCCCACGTATTGACTCCATCTTTCCATAACGTTTCTAGCTCCTCTTTCAACAGCTGCAGATATAGATTGAGGTCCGTACCAATTTTTTTCGGCCCTTGAACTAGCATACACATTGTTATGTACTTTTTATTCATGCACTTCCAGGGGGGAAGGTTGTTATGTACTTTTTCTTCATCCATCTTGGTTTTCTCTCTAGTTGCACCTCTTGCGTTCAACGCCTCTTTGACAAGAAGCTCTTGAACATGAGGGTCCTGCACCCAGCTTGAATCCTCATCATGTCCGAAATCTTCATCTTCATGTCCGACATCATGATCTTCATTTCCGACATGTTGATCATGTACGGGATGCTCTTCGTCTTCTCGCCCGCCGCTGTTGTCTGGTTGCCCTTCCTCAGTTACTGGCGCCCCACCATTGACGTCCTCCTCCTCACCAGCTTCATCACTTATCCACCGTGTGTAGCTATCCATCAAACCATTACGCTTCAGGTGTCTTTGCAATATTCCGGAATCAGGCTCAGTCACGCACTGCAGTTTGCATCTCCGACACGGACATCTTATATCCGACCTATTATTCCTTAGCATGTCGTTTGTCGCACATTGCATCCACCTAGCCACGGTGATATCGCTCAGCATCTCGTGGACCATGGTCGATCACCTGCATGCACGGAGAGAGCAACACAATTATATATCAGAGTCGTCCCTAATAATGCATGGGAGCATGCGGAGAGTGCGCCAGAAATTTTCCGAAACGGAAATGAATCTACATTTCAGCAAAACATTGGCCACTCAAGATACACATATACATCAAACCACCATAAGCTTCAGATATACATCAAACCACCACAAGCTTCACATATACATCAAACCCAAGCTTCACATATACAACAAACCCCAAGCTAATAAAGGCAAGTATATGGGTCATAAATGGAACAAAAGTGTTTGGGAGGAGGTCCACTTACTTCAATATGAAAAATAATAGATGTAATGCCAAGTATTGATGGATAAATGGAAGAAATGAGGTGGGGACGAGGAGAAAACCGAATAGATCTAGGGTGAGAAGAGTGGATCTAGTTTGAGAATTGTGTGAAGTGAATGAGAGGTGGTAGGTGGTGAGTAGATAAGGGCAGCTCTAGGCATTTAGTGGTGCATATAGCAAGTCAGTGGTGGCGCATTGGTGAAATGCGCCACCCCTAAGCTCTTATGGGTGGCGCATTACCCCAATGCGCCACCCCTAAGGACCTTATGGGTGGCGCATTCACAGAATGCGCCACCCCTAAGCTCTTAGGGGTGGTGCATATTGGGAATGAGCCACCTATAAGGTTCTTAGGGGTGGAGCATATAACTAAATGCGCCACGTATAAGATCATCTAGGCTGGCCCACTCTTAGGAGTGGCGCACTGGAAAATAATGCGCCACCCATAAGGTCTTATGGGTGGCGCATTATTTTCCAGTGCGCCACCCCTAACAGATGGTGGCGCATGGCCTTCTATATGCACCACTAATAAGCTTTCCATGTATAGCTATTTCCCTAGTAGTGCTCCACTTACCTTGAAACTTGAGCATGAGTAGTATAGATCTGATGTAAGTCTTGCTGAGTACGACTTTGTACTCACGTTTGATTATTCTATGTTTTAGATGAGAGCCCGGACCCCCATGGAGTCACCGACCTGAAGCTCGACGTTGACCTTGGTAGTATAGTTCAAGACAGAAGTCTGGTCCCTCGTGGAAGGGCATGTTTGTTGAACAAGGCTTCTCTAAGCCATTTGTTAAACTTTTCTGTACTCAGATCTAATTTTCTTCCGTTGTATGATGTAATGTTGATCATAGACATGTGATCTTTGTATGCTCTATGTGTAAGTCAATAAAGAAGTACTTTGTAGAGTTATGTGATGATACCTGCTGTTCATACTAGAAATGTGTGATGTGTGTATGATTATAACATGCATGTCTTAGTATGGGTTTTCGAGACCTTAGTTGTGATCTGGCTGGCGGTCTCTATACACCAAGTGGCCCTTAGATGTGTGCAGCTTGGGGCATCGCGATGCGATTGCTCGTGACTCTATCACGTGCACACTTTGTTGTATGATCGAGCCCGCCCTAGACCCCGACTAAATGATCGGGCTGGAGTCTGTTTATGTAAGTGTTATAATTCAATCGATAATATGGTTGAGGCAACTTGTCTATGAGTATGAGATTTCACCACCCGTAATCATTTAGACTTGTGAGCGGGCGATGAGGACCCATCTCAGTTGATCATCCGGCCTGGATGGGATGCCCCTCACGTACGATGAACAGTCCCTGAAGAAGTGATTAACCACCGTTGTCGACCCCGCAAAATTGTGGAGGAACATTGAAGAAATCGGTGCTTTTCCAAAAGAATGCCGAGGAGAGAAATCATGAGGAATCTGGATCCTGAGGCATTCAGGTGATCCTGAGGAAGTTGAAGCGTACTCTTCGTTAAGACTTTTATACTTCTTGAGTCATAGGAAAACACCGCACTATTGGAGGGGTTGAGGAAAATGAATTCCATATTTCTGAGGAAGTGCTCAAATAGAAATCCCTAAGAAAACCCAGAGAAATCTCCTGTAGTAGAGGTTTAGTTCCTCGGGTGTCGGAGACCTTGTTCTTCAGGAAACTGAGTAATCTAACTTCAGTTGAGGAATCAGGAAACTGCCAGTGCAGTTTTCCTGAGGAAAGAGAGAGATCATTCCGACCGTGCCACATGTCGCGTGGGGAGTTGCTGGAACCTGTCCAGCCAATGGTCCGAAGGGTGGGCACGATGGTCATTTCATGCATGTGAATTTATGTCCTTTCACCTAGGGTTGCTCCGCGGCTATAAATAGCCGCCCCAAGCCCCATTGGCGGGTTGGCTGCTTCGAGAGAGAAACTGACACTTATCATCTGAGAGCAACCCACCTTTGAGGAACCTGAAGAACCTAAGTGAGGAAAACCACCAGGAATAGTAGTTGAGCATTTCTGAGGAAGTCGGTTCGAGTGATCTGAAGCTTTTTACTCTTGACGACTTTGATCTTCCAGCCGGTGTAGGAGTCATCGTTCTGAGGAAGTCAAGATGCAATCGTGACTTCCCTAAGTGAACAAAGTCTGTGAAGGTTTTGGGAAGCTACCTTGAAGACTCACCTGAGTGATTGGACGGAGTCTGAGGACTTTTGTTCAAGGAGAACAAGGTGAAGACTATGTATTCTGAGTTTAATCTCAGTCACTCCAACCAGTCGTCGAGTTGTCACAACAACTTGAACTTGTCTAACAAATTGGTGTCATCTGTGCCCTGGTGCTATTTCTTCAAACCTAACTTTTCTGTTTCTGCACTAATGACTTGTCCTGATGCCTTCCTCTCGGAGGTCCCTGTTTTTTGTTTCCTCACGCTTTTCATCTGTGACGGGACCCGGGGTTAGCTTATGCAAGTCCTCTACAACACAATCATATGGAGAGCCGAGAACCGTACCCATTTGTCTAAGCAGACAAGGCCAAGCACAGAACGTTCTCGAAAAGAATCGAACGTGAGGGGCATCCCATCGAGGCCGGATGATCAACTGAGATGGGTCCTTATCATCCGCACACAAGTCTAAATGATATGGGTGGTGAACTCCCATACTCATAGACAAGTCGCCTGAACCATACTATCAATTGTATTATGACACTTACATAGACTTACTCAGCCCGATCACTTAGTCGGGGTCTAGGGCGGGCTCGATCATACATCAAAGTGTGCACGTGAAGGAGTCACGAGCAATCGCATCGCGATGCCCCAAGCTGCGCACGTCTAAGGGCCACTTGGTGTATAAAAGACCGCCAGCCAGATAACAACTAAGGTCTCGAAAACCCATACTAAGACATGCATGTTATAATCATACACGCAGGACACATGTCTAGTATGAACAACAGGTATCATTGCAATTCTCTACAAAGTGTACAACTTTATTGATAACTCTTACAGAGTGCACACAAAGATCACAAGACTGTGATCCAACATTACATCAAACATGCGGAAGCAAAGTAGGTCTGAGTACAGACAAGTTTGACAAATGGCTTAGAGAAGCCTTATTTATAACCAAGCCCTTCCACGAGGGACCAGTCGTCTGACTGGGACTACACTAGCTTGATCAGTCGTCGAGCTCCAGGAAGAATCCACCTTCGGGGTCAGTGGGTTCATCTAAAACATAGAATAAGAAAACGTGAGTACAAAGTCGTACTCAGCAAGACTTACGTAGGAGCTATACTATTCATGCACATGCATCAAGGTAAAGGGAGGTGGGGTTCATAAGCAGAAGTGCCAGCTTTGACTTGGCTAGTCCTGAACTACGAGTACCAGACTTGAGGTAAGAAGCGTACACGAGTCCACTACATGTCTCCAACCAATTACACCACTATGGTGCCTTCCTCTACTTCCCACGAGAAAGCACACCATAGCACTCACACTTATCTTGGCAAGTTTTATAAGTATCCAGTTCAAGTTGTCTAATAATCAAGCTAAGCTTTCCAAGCAGTCCCTTACCGCGGATGCGGCTATTCGAATAGTTTTTGTTAAACCTGCAGGGGTGTACCGCTACACACACATGACCATCAGTTACCGCCTTGGCCTCGACACCATTCAAGGGGTGTCGGCGAGGATGCTCACCACAACTGTTACCTCATAGCCGATATAGTTCAAGAATGCCGCCTACCTGGGTTGGCTACCACTATCATAAACCCGGCCGGTTTACCGAAGTGGACCCAGATGATGTGTGCATGGTGCATAAGACGGTCTCGGTTGAGCCGTTCTCTCACTTAGCATCCAGGCCACAAACCTACCAGAACTCCGAACTACTACGACCTCTGGACATCGAAAGGGACTAGTTAGTAGGTTGACAGGGGTCAGTGAGCCCAATGTGTGGTTGTACTCTTTGTCTTGGATCACCACACAAGAACTCAGACTTAGGGCGGTGTTCAACGAGACAACCCACTGTGTACTCCTACACAACCTCTCATCGTTCACCTTGTATTAGGGTAGATTCACCAACACATTTCCACCATCATCAAGATGATTGCTACCATCCCGACTCACATAACAGTATCAACATTGTATCACTCTAAGCATGCAATAAGCAGTAATAGTTGTAGGGGCCACATGATATCAATCAACTCCTACATCTGCTAGGTTTGTGGTTTGCTTACTACTGTGACAAATGATAGGTCATGCAAAGGAATGGGTTCATCTATGCGATAGAAACGTAGCATGGTAATCATCCTAAAAAATGCATCAGGGAGACTGAGAGGGAAGTGGGATTTTATCGACATGATCAATGGGGTTTTCTTGCCTTGCTAACGAGGGTCGTAGACGGTATCTTCAATGGAGGGGGTGATCTTAGGTTCCGGCTCCACCTCTATTCGATAGAAAACAATGAAAACGAAGTGATCAATATAAATACAATGCACAATCAAATGATATGATGTTATATCATGAGGTTCATGGTGCTGATGTGTTGAACATTCCATTTAAATGAAGTATATTGCATTTGAGTTGAAAATTCAAACTCCATATTTGAATTTAAAAGGGTTCATATGCATGTTTGCTTCTGTTCCCCCATTTTGAAATGGTCAAACATGAATACAAAGTGCAAATTCAGAATCCTTGCATTTTTCTGATAATTTTAGACATATTATATGTTTAATTTGTAGTTAAAATGAATTAGTTATGATTTTCCAAAGTTTATTCCTTTTTCTGGAATTTTCCTAATTATTCTTTAAATAAGAAATAGGTTTATTGCGTCACTGTGATTTCATGCTGGCGTCAGGGGGGCTCTTACCAGAGGGTCTCACCTGTAAGTGGGTTAAGTTAATCTGTCCGGTTAGTTTAAACTAACCCGTAGTTAGTTAGCATCCTAGGCCCACATGTTAGTGGCCCAGGGGGGGTTAGTTAGCGAGTTGAACTCGCCGGCCACGTCAGCTCGCCGGCGGCTCAACGCCGGCGACCAACCGAGGTGGCGGCGACATAGGGGAGGGCGTCTCCGGCCACCATTTGGTGCGCTGAGGACACCAAACACAAGCCCAAGCACGCGCGCATCACCCAGAGCACAGCAGCGTCACCGGGGGGCCACCAGAGTGATGCCGGCGACGATCTTTTGCGGCTGCCGTGGCTCGGGTTTGAAGCAGTCGACGCTGCGGTACACGGAAAGACGCTGTGGTGGTTTTGTTGTAATCATGGGAGGCCCTGGAACACGACGGACACACTGGTGAGGGCGGAGGGGCACGGGAGCGTGCTCTAGATCTTCCATGGAGGAGGCCGTGCTCGGCTCCCATGGCAACCGGCGACAGAAAGCAAGAAAGGCCTGGCTAGGTTAGGGGAAACGTATAGGAGCTCACCCTGAGCTCAACAGAGCAGGCGGCGAGGCGATTGGTGGCTCAACGACGATGAATTCGGCGGTGGGATCTCGCGGGTCCGGCGACGACTTGGAGATGATTCTGGCGTCTATAGGGTCTCAGGGCTCGCCATCTTCTGCAGCTTGACGAAGAGGACGACGCTGGACACGAGGGACAAGGTCATCGGGTCTATCTCCTGTGGCGCCCGCGTGTTTTCTCAGCGGCGAACTCCGGCGAGTCTCGGTGATGAAGAAATCGGGCGAGGGGGAAGGGGAAAGTGACCGTGGAGAGGGGGAATGGATTGGGGACAGACTTGGGCGTCTCCAGGCGAGAGGATAAGGACAGGGAGGCAGCTGTGTGGCCTGGGCACGTCGGCGGCGTCGACATTCTCGCCACGCACCTGTGCGTGCTCCTGCCTGGGGAGGACGCCAGGGGAGGGGAGGTGGGCTTGGTCCGGGGCGATGAGTTGGGCCTCTTTGCAGGTAAGCCCTCTCCTTTTTATTTCTTTTCTGTTTTTCTTTTCTGTCTCTTGTTTGTTATGCCTTGGATAAAATACCTATGCATTTTATAAAATGCCCCAAATTTTTCTGTGGACTTGTAATGCATATAGCTAGCCACTTATATAGTTTGGGAATTTTTTTAATTCAAATAATTTGAACTTTACTTCAAATAGGGGTTTAAATTTAAATCCAAGCTTCTATTTGAATATTTGAAAAATCCATGAGCATGGGGTTGGTCCCACATTACTTGATATGTGAGCACACTCATTTATAAGACTTTTCAAAAGTGCAAAAGGAATTTTTGGGACAACTTTTATTCTGGCCATTTGAATTAAATTCATCTGGGGGGGTTTCTCTCTCCCATTTCATTTTCTTTTTGATAATTTTCCATGATGCAAAGTGAGACTTGAACCTAGCACATACCTAACAGAGGGTTCTGACAACTCGCCCCCACTCAAAAGAATCTCATCCCGAGATTCAGAAGTCTGCGGAAGGAAGGAGGGGTACTCGGCACTGAGACGGTCTTCTCTTTCCCACGTGGCTTCTTTCTCAGAGTGGTGTGACCATTGAACTTTCAGAAACATGATCTTTTGATAACGAGTGACACGCTCTATTGAATCAAGAATACGAACGGGGGTATTCTCGATAAGAAAGGTCATCTTGGAGATCAAGCGTTTCATGGTCGGCTTCGCGGATGGGGTCCTTGAAGCAACGCCTGAGTTGTGACACATGGAATACATCATGTACTCGGGAAAGGTGCGGGGGTAGTTCAAGTTGGTAGGCAACTTCTCCATGTTTAGCAAGAATGCGGAAAGGTCCAATGTAACGTGGGGCCAACTTGCCTTTGATACCGAAGCGATGGGTTACCTTCAGAGGAGTAAACCGAAGGTAAGCCTTCTCATCCAGATTGTAGCTTTCTTGCTATGATGACGATCATCGTAGCTTTTCTGACGACACTGGGCTGCTTTCAATTGATCACGAACAATGCGAACTTGCTCTTATGCTTCCTTGATCATATCCGGTCCAAAGAATTTTCTTTCACCGGTTTCTGACCAGTTTAGGGGTGTTCGACATCTTCGTCCATAGAGGACTTCAAAAGGAGCCATGTTCAGAATAGATTGGAAACTATTGTTATAAGAAAATTCGGCAAATGGCAGAGACTTCTCCCAATTCTTTCCGAATGAGATAACACAAGCTCTGAGCATGTCTTCGAGAATTTGGTTAACCCTTTCGACTTGACCACTAGACTGAGGATGGAAAGTTGTACAAAAGGAGAGATGAGTTCCCATATCATTCTGAAAGCTTCCCCAAAATCTAGAGGTGAAATGGCTACCACGATCAGAATTGATTTCCAAAGGAACACCATGAAGAGACACAATTCTAGAGACATACAAGTCTGCTAAATGGCTAGCAGTTATAGACTCGCGAACGGGAAGGAAGTGAGAAACTTTGGAAAGTCTATCAATGACAACGAAGATGGCATCATTTCCTTTCTGGGTTTTTGGAAAGCCAGTGATGAAATCCATACTGACTTTGTCCCATTTCCACTCGGGGATAGGAAAAGGTTGAAGTGTAACAGCAGGTCTTTGGTGTTCGGCCTTAATGCGACGACAAACATCACATTCGGCAACAAATCGAGCAATGTCTCTCTTCATCCTAGTCCACCAAAATCTCTGGCGTAGATCTCGTTACATTTTTGTGCTACCGGGATGAATCGAGAGGGGTATGTCATGGACTTCCTTGAGGATGAGTTGCCTTAGGTCCCTATTCTTAGGTACTACCAAATGATTTCCAAAGAATACCGTTCCTCTACTATCCGTGGAGAAACATTTAGCAACTCCGCTAGCAATGTTCTCCTTGATCCGGCGAACACCTCGTGCACGCCTTTGGGCCACTATGATTTGATCCTCAAAGGTTGGTTTCTCCACCAAGGTACAAAGATAGCCATGGGGAACAATCTCAAGATTGAGCTTGCGAAATTCCTCATGAAGAGGTGGTTGACACTATTGTAACATGAGGTTGTTACAATACGACTTATGACTTAGTGCATCAGCCATGACATTGGCTTTGCCTGGGGTGTAAGAAATTCCTAAGTCATAATCTTTTATCAACTCTATCCAGCGTCTTTGCCTGAGATTAAGATCTGGCTGGGTGAATATGTATTTGAGGCTTTGGTGGTCAGAATAGATCTCACAACGATTACCAAGGAGGTAATGTCGCCAAGTTGTCAGGGCATGAACTACGGCAGCGAGTTAAAGATCAAGGGTAGGACAGTTCTCTTCATGTGGACGCAACTGGCGTGAAGCATAAGCTACCACATGTCTATATTGCATAAGTATGCATCCTAACCCTTGCCGTGAGGCGTCACAAAAGATCTCGAAATCCTTTTTGGTGTCTGGATGCGCAAGTACGGGTGCAGAAGTCAATCTTCTTTTCATCTCTCGAAAGCTTTTCTCGCACTTGGGAGTCCATTCGAATTTCTTATCTTTCTTGAGAAGTTCTCGACGAAGCAGCAGCAATAGCTTGCTAAGCTAAGAAAACTCTTAACTTGCTTAACCAATTTAGGAGGAGTCCAGTCAAGGACGGCCTGAACTCTCTCAGGATTCACAGCAATGCCTTCGGCAGAAATCACGTGGCCTAAGTAGGCCACTTCTACTAGCCAAAATCCGCACTTGGAGAACATGGCATAAAGGCGGTGCTCTCAAAGTTTCATCAATACCAGCCTGAGATGTTCGACATGTTCTTCTTCATTCTTCGAGTAGATGAGAATGTCATCAAGATAAACTACAACAAATTTATCTAGGTACTCCATGAAGATCGAATTCATCATGCGCGACAAAGTGGCGGGTAATTGGTTAAACTAAAGGACATGACGGTGTACTCATAAAGACCATACCGAGTAGTGAAAGTTTTTTTGGGAATGTCCTCGTTTCTAATTTTGATTTGATGATAGCCCAATCTCAAATCCATCTTGGAGAAGATAGAGGATCCTGCAAGTTGATCATAAAGATCATTGATCCTGGGAAGTGGGTACTTGTTCTTTATCGTCGCTAGATTTAGTGGGCGATAGTCTAAGCACATCCTTTCTGTTCCATCTTTCTTCGTTACGAACAGAACGGGGCAACCCCATGGCGATCAGCTAGGGCGGATGAAGCCTTTTGCCAACAAAGCTTCAAGTTGGATTTTAAGCTCAGCTAACTCACGTGGGGCCATTTTGTATGGGCGTTTGGAAATTGGTGCGGTTCCTGGCAAAAGATTTACTATGAACTCTACGCATCTGTCGGGTGGCAAGATTTGAGGATTTGGATTATTGGATGGTTTTCCTGAGGATGACCATGGCTTACTAGGGCTACAACAGATATGTCAGAGTATCAAAGTACCCCAACACGATGGTTAGTGTGGTTATTCTAGCTATAAGACATCTAAAGTGGGAGGAAGAACTGCAAATGCATCAATATAGGTTTCTAGAAGAAAACCTACAACAAACACTATGGAACTATCGGCATGCCACCTAGAAATTATTCTAAAAGGAAAACCGAAATGAAGAGAAGGATTTTGCAAATGCATCAGATTATGAAGAAACCTGGAATGACTCGGACAGCATAACGGCTATAATTGCAAGAAAAGACATTTTCTTACAACATGGAAACAACACTTACATACGATGTAAGAAATCAGGAAGCACAACAACAAGATGTTCTAGTAAGACATAGATGAGCATAGTCCTATCTTCCCGTAGAAAAGGTGAGGGTGACTCAAAACTTAGAACAATGAGGGTAAGGAGAAAAAGGAAGCCTTACGTCCCGCTACAACACAATCATATGGAGAGCCGAGAACCGTACCCAGAGTAACTATGTAACTATAGAAGGCTAGAATCGACTTCGGCCAAGGCTGATAATCCTACAGTCAGTCCTGCTCTGATACCAAGTCTGTCGGGACCAGGGGTTAGCGTATGCAAGTCCCGCTACAACACAATCATATGGAGAGCCGAGAACCGTACCCACTTGTCTAAGCAGACAAGGCCAAGAAGAGAACATTCTCGGAAAGCATCGAACGTGAGGAGCATCCCATCCAGGCCGGATGATCAACTGAGATGGGTCCTCATTGTCTGCACACAAGTCTAAATGATATGGGTGGTGAACTCCCATACTCATAGACAAGTCGCCTCAACCATACTATCGATTGTATTATAAAATTTGCATAGACTTACTCCAGCCCGATCACTTAGTCGGGGTCTAGGGCGGGCACGATCATACATCAAAGTGTGTGCGTAAAGGAGTCACGAGCAATCGCATCGCCATGCCCCAAGCTGTGCACATCTAAGGGCCACTTGGTGTATAAAATACCGCCAGCCAGATCACAACTAAGGTCTCGAAACCCATACTAAGACATGCATGTTATAATCATACACGCAGCACACATGTCTAGTATGAACAGCATGTATCATTGCAATTCTCTACAAAGTGTACAACTTTATTGATAACTCTTAAAGAGTGCACACAGATATCACAAGACTGTGATCCAACATTACATCAAACATGCGGAAGCAAAGTAGGTCTGAGTACAGACAAGTTTAACAAATGGGTTAGAGAAGCCTTATTTATAAACAAGCCCTTCCACGAGGGACCAGTCGTCTGAGTGGGACTACAGTAGCTTGATCAGTCGTCGAGCCCCAGGAAGAATCCACCTTCGGGGTCAGTGGGTTCATCTAAAACATAGAATAAGCAAACGTGAGTACAAATTCATACTCAGCAAGACTTACGTAGGAGCAATACTACTCATGCAGATGCATCAACGTAAAGGGAGGTGGGGTTCATAAGGAGAAGTGCCAGCTTTGACTTGGCTAGTCCTGAACTACGAGTACCAGACTTGAGGTAATAAGCGTACACGAGTCCACTACATGTCTCCAACAAATTACACCACTATGGTGCCTTCCTCGACTTCCCACGAGAAAGCACTCCATACCACTCACGCTTATCTTGGAAAGTTTTATAAGTATCCAGTTCAAGTTGTCTAACAATCGAGCTAAGCTTTCCAAGAAGTCCCTTACCGCGGACGCGGCTATTCGAATAGCTTTTCTTAACCGTACAGGGGTGTACCGCTACACACACATGACCATCAGTTACCGCCTTGGCCTTGACACCATTCAAGGGGTGTCAGCGAGGATGCTCACCACACCCGTTATCTCATAGCCGATCTAGTCCAAGAAATCAGCCTACTTGGGTTGGCTACCACTATCGTGAACCCGGCCGGTTTATCGAAGTGGACCCAGATGATGTGTGCGTGGTGCATAAGCCGGTCTCGGTTGAGCCGTTCTCTCACTTAGCAGCCAGGCCACAAACCTACCAGAACTCCGAACCACTGCGGCATCTGGACATCGAAAGGGATGAGTTAGTAGGTTGAGAGGGGTCAGTGAGCCCAATGTGTGTTTGTACTCTTTATCTTGGATCACCACACAAGAACTCGGACTTAGCGCGGTGTTCAACGAGACAACCCACTGTGTACTCTTACACAACCTCCCATCGTTCACCTTGTATTAGGGTAGATTCACCAACACATTTCCACCATCATAAACATGATTGCTACCATCCCGACTCACATAACAGTATCAACATTGTGTCACTCTAAGCATGCAATAAGAAGTAACAGTTGCAGGGGCCACATGATATCAATCAACTCCTTCATCTGCTAGGAGTGTGGTTTGCTTACTACTGTGACAAATGATAGGTCATGCAAAGGAATGGGTTCATCTATGCGGTAGAAACGTAGCAGGTAATCATCCTAAACAATGCATAAGGGAGACTAAGAGGGAAGTGGGATTTTATCAACATGATCAATGGGGTTCGCTTGCCTTGCTGACGAGGGGCGTACATGGTATCTCCAACGGAGGGGGTGATCTCGGGTTCCGGCTCCACCTCTATTCGATAGAAAACAATGCAAACGAAGTGATCAATATAAAGAAAATGCACAATCACATGATATGATGTTATAGCATGCGGTTCATGGTGCTAATGTGTTGAACATTCCATTTAAATAAAGTATATTGCATTTGAGTTGCAAATTCAAACTCTATATTTGAATTTAAAAGGGTTCATATGCATCTTTGCTTCTGTTCCCCCATTTTGAAATGGTCAAACATGAAAACAATGTGCATATTCAGAATCCTTGCATTTTTCTGATAATTTTAGACATATTATATGTTTAATTTGGAGTTAAAATGAATTAATTATGATTTTCCAAAGTTTATTCCTTTTTTTGGAATTTTCCTGATTATTCCTTAAATAAGAAAAAGGTTTATTGCGTCACTTTGATGTCATGCTGGCGTTAGCAGCCTGGCCCACATGTCAGTGTCCCAGGGGGGGGGGGGGGTTAGTTAGCGAGTTAAACTCGTCGGCCACGTCATCTCGCCGGCGACCAACCGAGGCGGCCGCGACACAGGGGAGGGCGTCCCTGTCCACCATTTGGTGCGCTGAGGCCACCAAACAGAGGCCCGAGCACGCACGCATCATCCAGAGCACAGCAACGTCACCGGGGGGCACCGGAGTGATGCCAGCAACGAGCTTTTGCGGCTGCCATGGCTTGGGTTTGTAGCAGTCGACGCTGCGGTAAACGGAAAGATGCCGCGGTGGTTGTGTTGTGATCCTGGGAGGCCCTGGAACATGACGAACACACGGGTGAGGGCGGAGGGGCACGGGAGAGATCTCTAGCTCGTCCATGGCGGAGGCCGTGCTCGGCTCCCATGGCAACCGACGACAGAAAGCAAGAAAGGCCGGGCTAGGTTAGGGGAAACGTAGAGGAGCTCACCCTGAGCTCAAAAGAGCAGGCGGCGAGGCGATTGGTGGCTCAACGGCGACGAATTCGGTGGTGGGATCTCGCGGGTGCAGCGACGACTTGGAGACCATCTTCTGGAGCTTGACGAAGAGGACGACGTTGGACACGAGGGACAAGGTCGTCGGGGCTATCTCCTGCGTTGGCCGCGTGGTTTCTCAGCGATGAACTCCGGCGAGTCTCCGTGACGAAGAAATCGGGCGAGGGGGAAGGGGAAAATGACCGTGGAGAGGGGGAATAGATCGGGGATAGAATTTGGCGTCTCCAGGCGAGAGGATAAGGGCAGGGACGCAGCTGCGTGGCCTGGGCATGTCGGCGGCGTCGGCATGCTCGCCACGCACTTATGCGTGCCCCTGCCTAGGAAGACGACAGGGGAGGGGATGTGGCCTTGGGCCGGGGACGATGAGTTGGGCCTCTTTGCAGGTAAGCCCTCTCCTTTTTATTTCTTTTCTGTTTTTCTTTTCTGTCTCTTGTTTGTTATGCCTTGGATAAAATACCTAGGCATTTTCTAAATTGCCCCAAATTTTTATGTGGACTTGTAATGCATATAGATAGCCACTTATAAAGTTTGGGAATTTTTAAAATTCAAATAATTTGAACTTAATTCAAATAGGGGTTTAAATTTAAATCCAAGCTCCTGTTTGAATATTTGAAAAATCCATGAGCATGGGGTTGGTCCCACATCACTTGATGTGTGATCCCACTCATTTATAAGACTTTTCAAAAATCCAAAAGGAATTTTTGGAACAACTTTTATTTTGGCCATTTGAATTAAATTCATCTAGGGGGGGTGGGTCTCCCATTTCATTTTTTTTGAAAATTTACCATGTAGCAAAGTGAGACTTGATCCTAGCACATACCTAACAGACGGTTCTGACAATCTGATACACCTCTACACTTATGTTAGACTTTATTTCAGTTGCAATATGATGTTGTGTATTCATTTTTACATTCCGTAGTGTTTCTGTGCTTCATCATTTTGTGAGTTTCCTCAATTTCGAATTGCCTCAGTCCTGAGGAATTTGTAATTCCTCATGAAATTTGAAAATCTCACATTCACCCCCTCTGGTTGATATAGTGCGCTTTCAATTGGTATCAGAGAAAGTTACTCCCTTGTTTTGTGTGATTCGGTTTAACCACCTGGAGTTTTAGTTATGTCTACCTCAGGTATAATGAACGTTGCTTCAAACTGCCCCAGCTTCGACGGTACGGACGACCCGTACTAGAAGAATAAGATGAGGATGCATCTTGAAGCTATTGTAAGGCCCAATATGCGATACTGTTCCAGATCTAGATGTTTCCATCCAGATTCGAGTACGAAGGACATATCGGTCCCACCGCGACATATGACGAAGTCATATGCCCCAGATTTCCAACATGATATCACAACATTACAGATACAAGGATACAACATCTCATACAATCGGCATACAACTGCCTTAATACAATACATAAGCGGAAGATACATGTCTGAGTACAGACTACAATCAAATGCCTACTAGCAAAGAGAAAAACATTGATCCCCATAACCACACGGGTCTAGGCCCTCCGCCGGGATCCGCCTAACTAGTCGTCGTTGAGTCTCCACGTGAAACATCGATCACCATACCTGTTGTCAATCAAGAACCCTGAAAAGAGTTTGGGGGTAGTATCATGAGTACAGAAGTAATCAGCATCCAACTGTAGTGGTCAACTAACCCAGCAAGGACTTCATCACTCGTCATTCTAGGACAACTAGTAGTTTACGGTAAGGATGGGGTAAGTGGTGAGGTTGCTTCCGGACTAGCATTTATGAAGTGGCTAACAATCTAGAGAGTAAGGTAAGAAACCAAGCATTCGATGAGGAATCGCCTCCAACAAGTATTTCTATCAACTACTTACGCAAACATAACACCTATCCTATCCTGGTCCTCCTCTTCGCATCCCGACTAAGAAGAAGCAGTCAAGGCACACACACACGTTGATCAAGTTATTAAAATTATCTCAGTTGTTGTTGTCTATGAACAAGGAGTAGGTCTCAAGTTGTCCATAACCGTCGACACGGATTCTCGAAAAGATTTAACCCTGCAGGGGTGCACCAACTGCCCATTACAAGGCTACGAACGCACGCCCATCTCTCTCAGTTGCTACCCATCATAGGCAACCATTTTATGATTTAGTTCCGAGAGATCCGAAACGACAGGTCCCTCTAACTAACAAAGAACAAATCTGGGTGGCCCCCGGTGAGTCGACACCCAACTCAAAAGCCGGTCGCGCTCTCGAATCGGTCTCTACCGCCTATCGCAGGTTTGGATAGCCGGTTAATCACACATGGGAAACCGGGTCCTCAGCTGAACAAGGTGGGCCAGCAAGGGAACTATGTCCTCATTGGTCAGGGTTGGTTGGAAAACTACTGGCGCCCGACCAGCACACACACGGTTTGAAATGGTAAATCAGCTTGGGCCACCACTAGAAATGTTTGAAGCTAGGTAGGTAAGAAAAGGGGACCCCATAAAATCCCACACGCGGTTAGGAACGCTCAGTCTTAAAACCAATACCCGGAACTCGGGTCCTAGGTGACTCGAATGGAACAAAGCGTCGGGGCGGGATAGCCTAGACCTTCCATCCTTCATCGAATATAGTCAACATTATAATAATCATAACATCAACAACAATATATTAATGTGATAGGCCAAACCAAGGAGTAACAGGGTAACATCGTAGCATCCTAAGCATGCGTACTAAGAAGGTGCTGAGCAACGAGCAATAGTAACATAGCAGTACAAGGTTTGCTGGGAGGGGACATGGCTGTATTGGTTTTGAAAGAGGCTGTAAACATGTGGTAGGATCAAACATCGAACCTATCCTAGACTAGCATGAAAACCGCTCGTTGAAGTAGAATGGGTCATAAGTAATGTATAGTCCTTGCCTGTTGATAAGTCGGGTTCCGAAGGTGTAGTTGATCGCAAGCTCGCATCGTCTCCGAGAGGTACCCGCAGAAGCACACAAGACGGTAAACACTGGAAAGCAATCAACGAGCAAGCATATATTACTACGAGGCAAACACGAGCACGCATCAACAAGAAGGAAACACGAGACATGGCACCTACCGTCGAGAGCGGTTACTAACAGGTTAAGTGGAGTACTCGTCACACACGACAATACCGCACATCTGGAAAGGTTCAAGTTGTTTAGCTACAGGTGATCAAAAAAGGTTGTTAACATGGCATCTCACTCAAGCATGGCATAGCACTCAAACATGTCAAGAGGTGAAGCATAAGATAAACTATCTATGCTAGTGAATTTAAGTGAGGCACAACCTAAACATGGCATAACACTAAGTGCCGCACAACAATTAAAGGATTTGGTACTGTTCTGTTCGAAACCATATTTTAGTTTGGTTAATAGCAGAAAAAAATAGCATAAACACAAAGTACACGAAAAACTAATCAAGTTACAAATAAAGAACATTCCGAACGGAGTTACGGTTAAAAAGATACAAGCAAAACAAGTTTGGAACACAATCTGCCAACTTCCCGAAGCACACTTTAGAGCAATGCATAAACATGATAATCAATGCAAACATGCTCGCAAATGATATGAAACTAAAGTAGACATGGTAGCAAAATGAATCATGCAAAAAGGAATCATGAACAACTAGTTATAGCCCATGCAAAATGGAATAAAACATTACTGGTCTAGGACATAGTGAAAATAATGAAAACAGGCCAGAAACTGTTATTTTTATGCTGTATAAACCGGAGCAAAGCTATATGAAAAAGTGCAGCAACATGACATAGCAATATATGAGTATGAACTAGACATGATGATGATCAGGTACAAACGAGAATCATGGTCATGGGCATAACAGATCAAAAGATATTAAGCAAACAACATGGCATCGGAACGTTACAGACTTAGAGAAAAACAGAGGTGGCTGTCAAAAAACAGCGGTATAGAAACTTTGGAGCTAAATAACTAGATGACCAGCAAGCATATCATGACAATGCAATACATGTAATGGAAGTAGACATGATGTTTAACAGTATGCAAAAAAGAATCAATGCAATAGGCCTCATGGATGTGTCACAATCATCAACCAAAGTTGCAATAAAATACTATCAGCAAGACTTAACAGAAATTCGTAGCAGTTAACAGTCTGATGCCCAATTCAACACAGATTTGCACCATCAACATGGCCTCAAATAAAAATGCTCACAAAAGATGGATTGAAGTACACACAATTCTAAACAAATTTCCTTTTGGGCGCAACGCGATCCGGGCTACGGTTTACTCGTTAATCGCAGCACAAAATTGAAACAGCAGCAAATAATTACAGGACTTAGCAAAAATGATAAAAGGAAAAAAATCATAGCAAGAAAAATAAAAGAACCGGCCTCACCATGGGCCTCGGCCCACTGGCCGCTGGGGGTTCGATCTGGCGCGGTTGGTGGCTGGGCCTTGGGGCACATGGCAGGCCAGCTCACCTGCGCTGGGAGGCAGCCCAGCCGGCGGTTGGTGGAGGCCGCTCGGCTCCTCCCGAGCGTGGCGGCGACGGCGGCTCCCACCGGCGAGGTTGTGGCCTCCGTCGAGAGGCGGTGCAGCGAAGGGTGGCTGAAGAGGCGCGGAGACGGCCGAGGCGGCTCCGGACAGCCGGCGGCGTGATGCGGGCCGGCGCGGTGAGGAGGCTGGAGGTGGGAGGAGATGGGGCTGACGTGGCACACCAGGAGCAACTGATCTCCAGATCCAATGGCTGAGATTAGCTGGGATCTAGGGTTTCGGGGAATCGGGCTTTTGGACGAAAATTTGGACCAGATCTGGGGGTGTGGCTGAAATTTATGTCTAGGGAAACCCTAGAAAGGGGTTTGAGTGTTGTGGTCTTTAAATAGCTCAGGTGGCGGGCAGTTTGCAAAAACATCCCCGGTTTTTCTCTCGCGCACGCGGTGTTTATGTTTCTGACCGCCGGGGGTCCGCAGTACCTCCCATTCGGGTAAAACATCGAACTGCGCGATCAGCGTGTCGAGACGGCGGCGTTCACCTCGCACTCGAGCCGTTCCGAGAACATTTTCCGGCGCGCTATAAAATAACCCATTTAAATATTAAACATGGTTTTTCGTTCCATTGCCTGCGACTGGTCTCGTGCGGTTTTCGTGACGGTGATCGGGTGAAACCCGGTGTCGCAAAGGTCGAGTGTCAGGGTTGCAAGGGTCAGTCTCCGTCCGATACGAGATAAGAGGTGGAAAAATAATCGGCAATCAATAAATCGGGGATGCAAACACCACGAACAAATTAGACAATCAAACAATTCACACCAAAAACAAAATTTTTATTTTTTGTGAAAACTGGGCTGTTACAATACAACACCACCAACAAGGGATCTCGTCCCGAGATCCTGGACGATCCGAGGGAGAGGGGGAGAGAAAAGAGAGACGACGATCTTCAACACCACCAACAAGGGACTCTGCTCCATGTCAATGTCGAGCTTCCATCGAGAAACTTTCCGCAGAGAGACGACATCGTCGGAAAAACGAAACCGTCAGTGACAAGAGGAAGAACGATCGCGAAAACCAGATCAAGTGATAGTGATTTTCGACGCAAGTCATAAAAACACCGGTAAAAGGAGGGATGGCAATGTATGACCCAGATGATACCCAAAATCTGAGAAGCTAAAGGTACTACAGGAATTCCCGAACCTGAGATCAGAATCGAGACAATACGCTGCAAGAAATGCATTGTAACGGTTCCGATACTGCACTCACTCGAGATCCTAATGTTTGAAAGGGGATAAGTCAAGATTAAAACACTTACGACACTTGTCCTGGCCAGAGTAAGGGTAAGCAGTAAAATATTCCTACTCTCCGTTAACTATCTTAGTAATTACAAAATAGTTTTTGTCTAGACTCTACTACGGCCAGAAAAGGGATCCTACGGTCGGTAAGGCTCTGATACCAAGTTGTAAGGCCCGATATGCGGTACTGTTCCAGATCTAGATGTTTCCATCCTGATTCGGGGACGAAGCACATATCCGTCCAACCGCGACATATGACGAAGTCATATGCCCCGAATTTTCAACATGATCTCACAACATTACAGATACAAGGATAAAACATCTCATACAATCGGCATACAACTGCCTTAATACAATACATCAGCGGGAGATACATGTCTGAGTACAGACTACAATCAAATGCCTACTGGCGAAGAGAAAAACATCGATCCCCATAACCACACGGCTCCAGGCCATCCGCCGAGATCTGCCTAACTAGTCGTCGTCCAGTCTCCACGTGAAACGTAGATCACCATACCTGTTGTCGATCAAGAACCTTAAAAAGAGTTTGGGGGTAGTATCATGAGTACAGAAGTACTCAGCATCCAACTGTAGTGGTCAACTGACCCAGCAAGGACTTCATCAATCGTCATTCTAGGACAACTAGTAGTTTAGGGTAAGGATGTGGTAAGTAGTGAGGTTGCTGCCGCACTAGAATTTATGAAGTGGCTAACGATCTAGAGAGTAAGGTAAGAAGCCAAGAATTCGATGAGGAATCGCCTCCAACAAGTCTTGCTATAAACTACTTACGCAAACATAACACCTATCCTATCCTTGTCCTCCTATTCGCATCCCGACGAAGAAGAAGCAGTCAAGGCACACACAAACGTTGATCAAGTTATTAAAATTATCTCAGTTTTTGTTGTCTATGAACAAGGAGAAGGTCTCAAGTCGTCCATAACCGTCGACACGGCTTCTCGAAAAGATTTAACCCTGCAGGGGTGTACCAACTACCCATTACAAGGCTCCGCACGCACGCCCATCTCTCTCAGTTGCTACCCATCATACGCAACCATTTTATGATTTAGTTCCGAGAGATCCTAAACGAGAGGTCCCTCTAACTAACAACAAACAAATCTGGGTGGCCCCCGGTGAGTCGACACCCAACTGAAAAGCCGGTCACGCTCTCGAATCGGTCTCTACCGTCTATCGTAGGTTTGGATAGCCGGTTAATCATACATGGGAAACCGGGTCCTCAGCTGAACACGATGGGCCAGCAAGGGAACTATGTCCTCATTGGTCCGGGTTGGTCGGAAAACTACTGGCGGCCGACCAGCACACACACGATTTCAAATGGTAAATCAGCTTGGGCCACCACTAGAAATGTTTGAAGCTAGTTAGGTAAGAAAAGGGGACCCCATAAAATCCCACACGCGGTTAGGCACGCTCAGTCTTAAAACCAATACCTGGAACTCGGGTCCTAGGTGACTCGAATGGAACAAAGCGTCGGGGCGGGATAGCCTAGACCTTCCATCCTTCGTCGAATATAGTCAACATTATAATAATCATATCATCAACAACAATATAATAATGTGATAGCCCAAACCAAGGAGTAACAGGGTAACATCGTAGCATCCTAAGCATGCGTACTAAGCAGGGCTGAGCAACGAGCAATAGTAACATAGCAGTACAAGGTTTGCTGGGAGGGGACATGACTGTATTGGTTTTAAAAGAGGCTGTAAACCTGTGGTAGGATCAAACATCGAACCTATCCTAGACTAGCATGCAAACAGCTGGTTGAAATAGAATGGATCATAAGTAATGTATAGTCCTTGCCTATTGATAAGTCGGGTTCCGAAGGTGTAGTTGATCGCAAGCTCGCATCGTCCCCGAGAGGTACCCGCAGAAGCACACAAGACGGTAAACACTGGAAAGCAATCAACGAGCAACCGTCTATTACTACGAGGCAAACACGAGCAAGCATCAACAAGAAGGCAACACGAGACATCAGACCTACCGTCGAGAGCGGTTACTAACAGGTTAAGTGGAGTACTCGTCACACACGACAATACCGCACATTTGGAAAGGTTCAAGTTGTTTTGCTACAGGTGATCAACAAAGGTTGTTAACATGGCATCTCACTCAAGCTTGGCATAGCACTCAAACGTGTCAAGAGGTGAAGCATAAGATAAACTATCTATGCTAGTCCATTTAAGTGAGGCACAACCTAAACATGGCATAACACTAAGTGTCGCACAACAATTAAAGGATTTGGTACTGTTCTTTCCTAAACCATATTTTAGGTTGCTTAACAGCAGAAAACAATAGCATAAACAGAAAGTACACGAAAAATTAATCAAGTTACATATAAAGAACACTCCAAACGGAGTTACGGTTAAAAAGATACAAGCAAAACAAGTTTGGAACACAATCTGCCAACTTCACGAAGCACACTTTAGAGCAATGCATAAACAGGATAATCAATGCAAACATGATCGCAAATGATATGCAAATAAAGTAGACATGGTAGGGAAGGCATAGCAAAAGGAATCGTGCAAAAATGCATCATGAACAACTAGTTATAAACCATGCAAAATGCAATAAACATTATTGGTCTAGGACTTAGTGAAAATAATGAAAACAGGGCAGAAACTGTTATTTTTATGTTGTATAAACAGGAGCAAAGCTATATGCAAAAGTGCAGCAACATGACATAGCAATATATGAGCGTGAACTAGACATGATGATGATCAGGTACAAACAAGAATCATGGTCATAGGCATAACAGATACAAAGATATTAAGCAAAGAACATGGCATCGGAACGTTACAGACTTAGAGAAAAACAGAGGTGGATGTCAAAAACAGCGGGATAGCAACTTTGGAGCTAAATAACTAGATGACCAGCAAGCATATCATGACAATGCAATACATGTAATGGAAGTAGACATGATGCTTAATAGTATGCAAAAAGAATCAATGCAATAGGCCTCATGGATGAGTCACAATCATCAACCCTAGAATCAATGCAATAGGCCAGGAGGTGGGAGGCTGTTGGCAGTTTGCAAAAACATCTGACCGTCGGGGGTCCGCAGTACCTCTGATTCGGGTAAAACTTCGAACTGCGCGATCAGCGCGTCGAGCCGGCAGCGTTCACCTCGCGCTCGAACCGTTCCGAGAACATTTTCCGGCGCGCTATAAAATAACCCATTTAATTATTAAACAAGATTTTTTGTTCCGTTGGCTGGGGCTGGTCTCGTGCGGTTTTCGTGACGGTGATCGGATGAAACCCGGTGTCGCAAAGGTCGAGTGTCAGGGTGGCAAGGGTCAGTCTCCGTCCGATACGAGATAAGAGGGGGAAAATAATCGCCGATCGATAAATCGGGGATGCAAACACCGCAAACAAATCAGACAATCAAACAATTCACACCGAAAACAAAATTTTTAATTTTTGTGAAAACTGGGTTGTTACAGCTATTGACAAAGATCTCTAGTCTATTGTTGATCAAGGCATTCCTGAAGCTACCTTGATGACTCCTGCTGATGGTGTCAAGAGAAACTGGCAACTTGACGCGAAAGCTCGAATAATCATTGGTGGCCACCTCAACAAAGCTCAGTTCAATCGTATAAGTGGTCTGGATACTGCAAAGAAGATGTGGATGAGACTGTCCAAATTCAATGAGGGAGTTTCCACACAACGAGACTCTTGAGTTGATAATCTTCGCAATCTCTTCAAAAGGTTCACTGATATATCCAATGAGTTCAAACATTGGGTTCCACTGATATCACTAATCACAAAGTCATGAAGAAACTACTGAGATCTCTGGATGGATCATTTGATATACTATCGCTGATGATTCAAGAGCGGCCCGATTTCAAGACCATCGACCCTGCTGATATCCTCGAGCGCCTCAATGCTCATGAAATGAAGTTGTATCAGAAACAAGACTTGTATGGATCCACTCCAAAAGTCCGCGCGCTAAAAGCTAAGGCAAGAAAAGTGTCCTATGATGAAGAATCTGAAGCTGACTCTGATGATCCAGAAACTCTCAGTCGATAATTGGCTCTCCTCACCAGAAAGTTCCAAAAGTTCACAAGGAAGAATCGTTTTGGGAATTCTTCAAGGTCGTCTTCAAGGAGAAGCTAAGATGATGACTCAGTCGACTCAAGAAAAAGAGTATGTCACAAATGCAAGAAACCTCACCATTACATCGTTGAATGTCCTCTCTGGGAAAAGGAAGCTAAGCTGAAGAAGAAAAAAAAGGAAAAGATGACAGTTCTGATGAAAGGTCGAAGAAGAAATCCTCAAGATCCTCAAAGTCTCCTAGATACAAGAACAGCAGCTCCCGCAAGGCCCGCGCGTATCTCGGCAAGGAATTGGATTCTGAAGAATCTGACTCTGATCCTGAAGCTGAGGAAGAAGAATCTGAGGAATCTGAAGGTGTGGCTGGTCTGGCTCTTGCCATAGCTTTGGTCAGCAAGTCAATCTTCAGCACTGAGGAATCAGTCACTCTCCACGTTGATGATGAGGATAAAAATTCCACCCCCTCCTTCTACTTCATGGCTAAGAGCTCCAAGATATCTTCTCACTCTTCCTGTGATGATGCTACTGATGAAGAACCTGATGAAGACTATTCTAAACTTGCTAAACTTGCATCAAAGCAACAACGTGCACTTGATAAAATTTAGAACTCACCAAATAAAAGTGATGATCCGTTGGTTGAGGAAATGAAGAAATCTCAGAAGTTGACTGATGAATGTAAAATTCTTCAGTCAAAGTTTGATGATTTGATCAGTCTTCATGAGGCTCTCCTCACCGATCATGAGAAGCTGGCTCATGAGTTCCTCATGAGAAATCAAGAACTTGAGCATGTGAGGATGTCTCATGATGATCTGAGGAAATAAAATGACTCACTTCTCTCCCAAGAGATCATCATGCCTCAAGAAGGGTTTGATCCTCCTTGCTTCGACTGCATACAACATGACTGTATCACTTCATTACCTACCTCTTCAATATCTTCAGAATCTATTATATCAACTGCTTCTGTGGTGTCTAACCCCTCATCTGAGGATACCATAGATATTGCTGAAGAAAATGTTAGGTTGAAGAGTCTCGTGGAAACCGGAATGTTCAAGAGTCTGAAAGGGAATCAGATTCTCTGTGACGTCCTTATGAAACAGATCCTCAACAGGAATCTGAGGAAAGAAGGTGTCGGTTTCACCCAAAACCTCAATGCTGATGGCTCTTATTGGAAACCAGAACAATACCCAAAGAGCACTTGTGTTCTGGAAAAAATGCCACCTCCTGATCCCTATACTTTATCTAGTTATGAAAATGCTTCCTCATATGTGATGGTTGAGTCATTTGACTCAAACTATAAACGGTTTAAAGATGGAAATGTTAAAGTATTCGCCAGATACATCGGGACTAACTGCAAGGACGGTACTCCAGTGAAGCAGATTTGGGTTCGAAAGGAATGAATCAATAACCTTCCTGTGAACGCAGATGCAAATGAATTGAGGGTATCATCTGAGGATGATACCTCTAAGGGCAATGATTATAACTATGTCTCAGATAATCATTTTGTTTACATGGAAGCTCCGCATAAGAATATTTATTCATTTGTGTATCCTGATACTACTATCCAACATCCCATTAGACACTATCTCCCACGTCGTTCCTCATATGCTTCACGGCCACCCATTCAAATGTGGGTGGTGAAGAAGAACTAATCATCTTAGCAGGGACGCGTCCTGAGGCAATCATAAACTTTTTGCAGATTTAATTCCCGGACGATATAGGTTGAGCCACTTGAACAAAGTTAAAATATCCTAATTCTGAGGAATCAATCCTGAGGAAAATCTTGAGGAATTAATTCTAAGGAATCTTACATTCTTCAAACTGATACTAGCTCATAACCTGTTGTATGAGATACTAATTGTTCTGCAGGGATAGACATCTAGGAAGACCGAATGGGTAATGGATAGTGGATGCACGAATCATATGACTGGTGATAGAAGCCTTCTCGTGGAATCTTCTCTAAGTCCCTCATCAAATAAAACCATCACCCTCGTTGATAAAGGTAAAAGTAAGGTATTGGGTATCGGCAGAGTTTCTATCTCTCGAGACCAACACATTGACAAAGTCATGCTAGTTGAATCCCTCAGATACAACCTTATGTCTGTGTTCATGTTATGTGATCTTGACCTCATTGTTCTTTTCGGAAAATATGGATGTGTTGTTCAAATGGTTAGCGATTACTCCGTCGCCTTTCGAGGAGTTAGGAAAGGTTTTTCTAAAGGTCCTCTGGTAGCTACTTGCCTCATGGCTCGAGCCACAGAATGCTGGCTATAGCATTAAAGACTCGGGCACGCTGGAATGAGGAATATGCAAAAACTGCTGTTGAAGAAATATGTCCTCGGGATTGAGGAAATCAGATTCACCAAGGACCGGCTCTGTGGTGCCTGTGAAGCTGGTAAGATCACCAAGGCCAAGCATCCCGCCAAGACCATCATGAGTACGACAAGACCTCTGGAACTACTTCACATGGACTTATTTGGTCCTCCAAAGTACTCAAGCTTTGGAGGCAGTATGTATGGTGATACGTCCAAAACGTATCTATAATTTCTGCTTGCTCCATGCCTCTTTTGTGTGATATTTCTATGATATTGATGAACTTCCATACACTTTTGATCATATTTGGACTAACCTATTAACTCAGTGCACCCTAGTGCCAGTTCCTGTTTTTTTCTGTTTTTCTATTTCAGGTTTCCCCTATATTAAAAGTGCTCCAAAAATTTGGGAAAAATCCAATAAAAAATCAGCGTACAGGAAGCTTCCGGAAGGGGGGGGGGCAGAGGAGACCCACCAGGGGCCCAGGCGCCCTCCCGGCGTGCCCCAGGGTGGGGCCGTGCCAGGGGGCCGCCTGGACCCCTGGTGGCCCCCCTGGCTGCCCCCCTTCGCCTATTTATTCCCCGTGACACAAAAACCCCGAGACGGGAACCCTTTCTCACGATCTCTCCTCTTTTCCTCCGCCGCTGCGCTTCCAAGATCTGGAGCACCAAAAGACCTCTTCCCGGCACCGTGCCGGAGGGAGGAACCACCTCCGGGAGCTTCTCGACCACCATGGATGCTTCCCGGATGAACCGTGTGTAGTCCACCTTGGACCATGCGTCTATGATCAGTAGCTATGTGATGTTCTCCTCCCCTCTTTGTTCTTCATGGATTAGATCTCGTGAGATGCCCTACATGATCGAGGCACATATGTAATATTTTCTGCTGTTGCTATGCTGAGTTTGTTGGGATCCGATGGATTATGAGATTATGTTCAGATTGTTTTTGAGTAATATATTTGATTCTCCTGTTTTATATTTATGTTCTTGAGTAATTCTTGCATGTTCTCCGTTGATGTTTATTGCTTTGGCCAAGTAGTAGGTAGTGACTCCAAGAGGGAGCGTTATGCATGATTGTGGGTGCATGCCCCCCGATGACTAGCTTGAGTGACAGAAACATGAGTCTAGGGGATGTGCTGTTGCCACAAGGGGGAAAACAACAGTGCTTGTACTTTCGGGTGCAAGGATTGTTTACTTTATGCAAATTTCTTTAATGTAGTTGTCCGTTGCTTTGAGTTTACACTTTGGGTGGGATTCGCAACTTAATACCAGCGAGATGTTCTGGATAGATATCTCAAGGTGGATGATTAGTAGGTAGATACAGATGGATTTCGGTCTACTTGTATTCGCGTACCGCCCATGCTTTTGAGCCTCTTCCTTTCTTCATAGCATAATTATCATTGGTTTGCGCACATAATCTTGTCAATTCCCCTGTTGTAATTTGTTTACCTCGCATGGCTATTTTATCATCTTTTGGGAGAGAGACATCACTAGTGAACATCATAGGACCCCGGTCTATATTTCAAACACTGTTTACACTATCAATTTACTTTCAGTATTTACTTTTCCGTTGCTATCACTATCATTATTATCCCGTGCGTTTTATCCTTTGTAAACAACAAGGCCGGAGGGATTGACAACCCATTTGTACTCGTTGGGAGCAAAGTTATTTGTTGTGTGTGCAGGTCCACGCCAACCGCCAATCTCTGGCACCGTTGTCACCTACCTGTCGTTGCCGGAGTCCTGCTGGAGACAAACCTTGGTATCTTCACCGAGGGAAATTGCCGCTGTCTACATCTCAACCTTCCACTTTGGGTATCCAACGAGGGGGTGTTAATTCGTACCATCATATGGTCTTGTTATTGTTGATGACTTCTCACGATACACTTGGGTGCATTTTCTTCTCTATAAGTCAGAAACTCCAGCTATCTTCAAGAGCTTCGCCCAGCGAGTCATGAAAAACTACAACCTGAAGATCAAGCAAATTCTAAGCGACAACGACACCGAGTTCAAGAACATCGGTGTGGAGGAATTCCTCGATGAGGTGGGCATCACTAATGAGTTCTCAACACCATACACCCCTCTGCAAAATGGTGTTGTCGAGAGACAGAACAGAACCCTCATCGAGATGGCTCAAACGATGATTGCTGAGTACAAAACTCCACTCAAATGGTGGGATAAAGTAATCAACATTGCTTGCCACGTCGTCAATTGGGTGTATCTTCATATTTCTTCAAGAAAACCTCATACGAGCTGATGGTCGGTAAGAAACCCAATGTAAGTTACTTCAAAGTATTTGGTGCACCATGTTGGATTCGTGATCCTCATCACCAATCTAAGGTTGCACCAAAAGCATGTGAGGGTTTCATGCTCGGTTATGGTCTCGAGCCGCACACCTACAGAGTCTTCAACCTTAATCATCATAAAGTGGTTGAAACTGTTGATGTGCGGTTCGATGAATCTGATGGCTCGCAAAGAGAGCACCTTCCACCTGTCCTAGATGAAGCTTCACCTGATGAACTAATCAAGAAGATGGGTTCCGGTGATATCATGCCCGTTTACCATCCTAAAGAAACACATATACCTCCGGCTCTTGAAGAACACCCAAATCCTGAAGCAAATGATCCTGATGATGAGCTTGATCCTGATGCTCCTGACACTCCTGATGCACCTGAAGTTGACACTAATGAGTGTGATGAAAGTGATGATGATGCACCTCAAGATCAACGACCACATCTTCCTCTCGTGGATAATGACGTTCAGATCGACCAAATCCTCGTCGACGTCAACATACCAGGTCCACTTACTCGTGCCAGAGAAAATCGAATAGCTAACTTTTGTGGGAATTTTTCATTTGTATCCATTTCAGAGAACACCAAAGTTGCTGAGGCATTTCAAGAAGCGGAATGGATTCATGCAATGCAAGATGAACTTCTTCAGTTCAAACTGAATGATGTCTGAGAGTTAGTCAATAGACCTGATCCTCGCATCCACAATGTCTTCGGGACAAAGTGGATCTACCGAAACAAACTCGATGAAGATGGGAAAGTCATCAGGTAAAAAGCTAGACTTGTGGATCAAGGCTACACTCAGGTTGAGGGTATTGACTTCGGTGAAACCTTTTCTCCTGTTGCTAGACATGAGTCCATTCACATAATGCTTTCTTTTGCTAGCCATCATAATATCAAGCTATATCAAATGGATGTAAAAAGTGCATTCCTCAATGCTAATATCGAGGAAGAAGTATATGTTTCTCAACCTCCAGGTTTTGAAGACTCGAAGAATCCTGATATGGTGTACAGACTGAAGAATGCTCTATACGGACTAAAGCAAGCCCCTCGGGCTTGGTATGATACACTGAGAGACTTCCTCGTCAGCAAGGGCTTCAAATCTGGTTCCCTCGATCCAACTCTCTTCACCAAACACTATGATGATGCACTATTCATATGTCAAATTTATGTCAATGATATCATATTTGGATGCACTAACAATAAATACAGTGAAAAATTTGCCTTCTTGATGAGTGAACAATATCAGATGTCCATGATGGGTGAATTGAAGTTCATCTTAGGGATTCAAATTTTTCAGCAACGCAACGTCATCTTCATCTCTCAAGAGAAGTACCTCAAGTAGTGCCTGAGGAAATTCGGGATGCAAGACTGCAAAGGCATCAAGACACCAATGCCTACAAATGGACAACTCGGTCCTGATGAAAATGGCAAAGACTACCACCACTGGAAAAACCTAATTTGCCGTCAGCTTTTGTCGTTCCCGTTAGCAAGTTCACGGGGCTGACGGAAAAGAGACTTTGCCCTCAGCCATAAAAAACACTGACGGTGTAGGTACGGCTGACGGCATAGAAATATTTTGCCGTTAGCTCCTGCTAAGCCGTCTGCTGGCTGACGGCATAGGTCGCCGAAGCTGCCCGCAAAGACGGCACGACGGCGTAGAGTGGATTCGTGGCCCACGTTCGAGCCCCGCCTGACGGGAGCCGGCTCTGCCGTCAGTCGACTGACGGCAAAGACTAACGGTTGTCTTTGCCGTCAGCTAGCTGACGGCAAATCCGGGGGTTAAGTTATCCCCGCGTGGCCACTCCTCTGTTTCCCCTACCCCGCCACTCCACCACATCCTCATCTGGATCCCGTGTCGCCGTCGTTGCCCCGCCGCCGCCACGCTCTCCATCCCCGCCCCGAGGCGCCGCCGCCTCCGCCATCCTACCCCGCTCTCCGTCCGGCCCACCCCCGCCCGCTCGCCGTCTCCGCCCCCGCCCGCTCGCCCCCGCCCGGTGACCGTGTCCGCCGCCGCCAGGGTCGCCGTCTCCACGCTGGTGAGACGAAGCTGCTACTCCTCCTCCCACCTCCTCCTCTTCCCACCTCCTCCTCCCCTCTGACTTCTCCTCCCCTCTCCTGCAGGTGCACCGCTGACGCTGCCGACGCATCCACCTGGGTCTCCCGACGCCGCCACCACGTCGGCCCGCTCCTAGGTGAGCTCCTCCCCCCATTCCCGTTGCATTTTTTGTTAGAACAATTTGTATTTAGTAGGAAATTTCCTAGTTAGTTAGTTAGTTATAGTTAGTTTGTTAGTTATAGGATCTGTTTAGTTAGGTTTATATAGTTAGTTATATAGGTTTATTTCTAGTGACTAGGAAAGTTTAGTTAGGAAATTATTTGTTATAGTTAGTTCTAAGTTATAGGATCTGTTTAGTTAGGTTTATATAGTTTTAGGTGCTAGGTAGGGTTTTGTTGTTAGTTAGTTTTATATAGTTAGTTAGATGTAGTTATATTTAATTTGATGTAGTTATAATAAAGGAATTGAAATAAAAGGAAATAATAGAAAGGAAAGGAAATGAAATGAAAGACAGGAAAGGAAAATAGGTAATAAAGGAATAAAATAAAGGAAATAAAAGAAAGGATATAAAGAAAATAAAAAAAGGAAACAAAATAATTAGTTTTTGAAAGAGTTCATTAGAACATGTAGTTACAATTTTTTTATATCGTTAGTCGTTTGATATCCCCCGGCCTCCCTCTTCACCGGCAACTAACCTATACCTTTGTGGTTGCTAGGCTTTTCCCTACATGTTTATTGTTAGTATTAGGTTGTTTATTTCCGGCCTTCGTGCCGATGATACTAGCTAAGTAAAGTTGCGTAACCAATATGCGTCTCCCGTTCGAAAGGGTTACGGTTATAACTATGCATGCATTTGCCTATTTATAACGGTGATTCTTTCGAATAGTCCAATGTTATCCATGGACAGCCCGGGTATGTGTAGATGGGGTCATTTTCCCATGCTTTTTTCTGGATCCGATGCAGAGTTTCGACAGCGCCTCCTTGTTGTTCTCCGAGTACACATCCTCTCGGTTAGTTTCGGAGACGTGTATTAGGAGAACAGCGGGGAGGTGCTGCCGAAATTTTGCGTTGGATCGGGAGCAGAGCATGGGAAAATGACCCAATCTACACATAATCGGGTGGGATTAGGACCCATCTTTACCTAGTAGCTGGTAGGTGTGCATGCCGTGCATCCCAATGTTTTAACCATGATTAAAAAATGACCATAATTAATTTGACATACTTGATGAACTGATAATTTATATTGTTCATATGTGGATACTATATAGCTAGCTTGACAGAATGACTGATCGTGAATGGATGTACTCCGGTCACCCTAGTCAGAAAGACATGACCGATGAATGGTTGAGCAAAACCTATGAATTCCTGCAAACGGCATTTTCTAAAGGCCAGCCAAAAACATGGTGCCCCTGCACTAAGTGCAAGAATTATTCGCGACAGACAAAGGATGTAATGGGTAAACACCAGCAGATGCGTGGTTTTACTCCCGGCTATACCTTGTGGACATTTCATGGTGAGTCGGCCCAACGTAACAGAGACGAGGTTTTGCGTCGGCGCACCGATGATTATGGTACAAGGATTGAAGACATGGTCAATGATTTTGATGATGCTCGGAACAAGGACGAAGAGATGGAGGAATCCGCAAAGGCCTTCTATGCCATGTCGGAGTCTTCAAAATGTCCTCTTCACGAGCACACTAAGATTTCTCAGCTAGATGCCATCGCACAAGTAATGGCTTTGAAATCCCAATTCAACATTGGAAGAGACCTGTTTGACTCAATGATGACCCTATTTGGGCGGTTTCTACCCGAATGTCATATTATGCCTTCAAACCTATATGATTCAGACAAAATCCTTAGTGCACTCAAGTTGCCGTATGAGCAAATACATGCTTGTGAGAAAGGATGTGCCTTATTTAGGAAAGAGTATGCGGACAAAACATATTGTCCATTTTGCAAGTCCTCCAGATATGTTGAGGTAGAAAACGGTGAAGGTGAGAAGAAGTAGAGCAAAATCCCTGTGAGTGTTCTACGGTATCTGCCGATCCTACAAAGACTTCAACGACTTTACATGCTCGAAGAAACAACAAAACACATGACATGGCACAAACATGGAATTAGGAAATAATTAGATGAAAACGGAGATCCGATGTTGGTACACCCTTCGGATGGTGACGCATGGAAGCCATTTGATCGTAAACATACGGAAAAAGCTAAAGAGCCAAGGAATTGCCGAGTCGCCATCGGTCTCGATGGGTTCAATCCTTTTGGTATGACGGCTACCCAATATAGTTGCTGGCCTGTGTTTGTTATTCCGCTCAATCTTCCACCATCATCCATTATGCAAAGAAAGCACATATTTCTGACGTTGATAGTTCCAGGGCCAAACTATCCGGGGAAGAATATGAGTGTGTACATGCAACCGCTGATGGATGACTTGAAAGAAGCTTGGGTGAATGGGGTCAACACATACGACGCAGCTAAGAAAGAGAACTTTCAACTGTATGTTTGGTACCAATACTCGTTGCATGATCTGCCGGCATTTGCGCTTTTGATTGCCTGGTGTGTGCATGGAAGGTTCCCATGCCCACAATGCAAAGCACCTCTTAAGTTTCATTGGTTGCCGGCGGGTGGAAAGTATTCCTGATTTGACTTGCATAGACAGTTCTTGCCTATGGACCATCCATTCAGAAAAGACAAGAAGAATTTCATGAAAGGTAAAGTTGTCAAACACTCGGCAACACCTGCGTTGACGGGCACACAAATTCATGAACAGTTAAAATCTATGGAGCTTGATCCAAACCGTCCAGGGTATTTCTTGGGTTATAATGAGGAACACGCCTGGACCCACAAGCCATGCATCTGGGATCTCCCCTATATCGAAGACCTCTTACTACCACACAACATTGACATGATGCACACTGAAAAGAATATCGCCGAGGCCCTTCTTGGCACATTTTTCGGCACTGATAAGGGAAAATATAATACAAAGGCTAGAGTTGACCAGGAGACTCTTTGTGATAGGCCATAACTAAACATGCGACAACCGAAAGGAAGAAAAAATTGGTCCAAGCCACCTGGCTGGTACAATCTCGAGAAGGGAGCAATAAGGGAAATCCTCTTGTGGGTGCGACAAAAGTTGTTGTTCCCTGATGGGTATGCTGCGAATCTAGCAAGGGGAGCGAGCATTGAAAAAATGAAAAATTTTGGGCTCAAGAGTCATGATTGGCACATATGGCTTGAGCGGATAATGCCGGTGATGTTGCGCGGCTATATCCTAGAGTCTGAATGGCTAGTATTGGCAGAGTTAAGTTATTTCTTCCGTGTTCTTTGTGCTAAAGAGTTGTCGCGTGCCGTGATAGATGACATGGAAGAGTTGGCGCCTGAGTTGCTCTGCAAGTTAGAGAAGATTTTTCCACCGGGCTTCTTTAATCCGATGCAACACATGATTTTGCATCTCCCGACAGAGGCAAGATTGGGTGGCCCTGTGCAAAATCGTTGGTGCTATGCAACTGAAAGAATGCAGAAGACACTTAGAGAAAAATGTAAAAATAAACGTAGAATTGAAGCATCGATGGCCGAGGCATTCATTACCGAGGAGGCCGCAAACTTCGTAACAGCACACTATGATGCCACTTTGCACAGCTTGCACAATCCAAAGCCTCGGTACAATGTGGGCGACCCCAAACGACGTGAATCCAAACTCAGCCTCTTCAAAGGGAAGCTTGCTCCTTCTGGCGTCGGTAAATCAAAGTTGTTGGCCGTCGAGGAGTGGCGCACAATAACGATGTATATATTGAACAACTGAACAGAAGTTCGGCCATACATCGAGTAAGTCCTCGATACATTATTTTGCAACTTTTTAACAAGTTTTGTGTCTAACAACTGTTATTAATTGCTACAGTCGATACGTCGAACAGTTCTCGAATGGTGTTGCAATCGAAAAAGAATCCATTCTCGAGTATGAACTTCTTGAAAAGACAGGAGGCGGCTATCCCGGTTTCATCTCTTGGTTCAAAAAAAATAGCTAATTCAGATGAGGAAGTCGACGATGAATTGAGACAAATAGAAAATGGTTTTGACTTTAAGGTCCGGACATTTCAGAAGTACGACATCAACGGGTATCGCTTTCGTACTGCTAGCAAAGAGCTTTCAATGCCCGGTCGGAAAACAACCAATTCTGGTGTCTCTGCTATAGGCGAGGGAGGTGTCGAGTATTATGGAAGACTTGAAGAAGTTTACGAACTTCATTATTATGGTGAAAATCCTCCAAATGTTGTTGTGTTCAAATGTCATTGGTTCGATCCTACGAAGACAAGACGGACTCATGAACATGTTGGGCTAGTCGAAATCCGACAAGACAGGAAGTTAAGCGGTGATGATGTCTTTATTGTGGCTCAACAGGCCACCCAAGTTTTCTATCTGCCATACAGTCGTCAAAGTGTTAAGAACCTGGAAGGTTGGTATGTCGTGTACGATGTGCCGCCCCATCTTAGACCACCTCCACCAAACGAAGAGGATTATGAACCTCCAATTGACCCAATAACATATGATGGAGAATTCTTCCAAGAATCACGTGGTGTGAGACGTCGTCTCCGGAACTGCTCTACGTCCACCCTGAACACGGAGGAACAAGAATCACGTGATGATGAGGAAGAAGTGGAAGTAGAAGAGGTTACCAATCCGGATGAGCTAACAATGCTCGATCGGCGCGTTTCGCATGGCCCATAAGGGCTCGTACAAGACGGCGACACCATATTTTGAGTGGGACGGGCCATCGGCGTACACAAGCCTGTCCGCCTACAACAAGATGACGTCTTATTCTCAGGTTGTCAAACAACTGCGCGGCCCTGACTTTGACCCGAGCCTGAAGCCTATGGATGCGGAGGCGTTGATGATCTCTGGTGGCGGTAAGAGTCATGGCACGGTGGCCATGTGTGATGGCTTCGTCCCTATCACTGAGTCTCTATCTCAGATCAAGGCGAGGCAAACTAGCTCGGCTCCTGTAATACGGCAACGCGCGAGGCCAGTTGATCTTGCCATCGAGGTTAGTTTTCCTTCATTATTTCTTTAGTTCATTTGACCCTGGATGGATGATGATGAGAAGTGGTTGCAGGCCGCACTTGAGAAGGAGAGGGAGGCCACCAGACTGTTGTTGGAGGAGAGGGACCGGAATACACAGAGGCTGCTGGAGGAGGAGAGGGCACGCAATAATGCCCATGCGAAGGCTATGCACGACTTCGTTGCGGTAAGTCAGTTGTGTCAGAAGCAAGGCTATGTGTGAGAAGCAAAAAGACTATTTCTTTGACTTCTCGAAAACTAATTTGCAGGCTATGTGTGAGAAGCAAGGTTTTCCACCTCCTCCGCCGATGCCTTCTCCGGTGGGAACGGTGAGTTCCCTTTCAATGACCAACCTTGCACGGTCTTATATCATTGTATGTTGCCATGCTAACCACATATTTCAACTCTTGCCTTGTTGCAGCATCATTCCAGAGTTGCATCCCACAATCCCTCTCCCGGTGAGAGCCCTACCAACCCGGCGACCAACCGAGATGGTGCTTCTCCTCCGTGACTTGGCATTTGGTAAGTTATTCCTCTCCTTCTTATTCTTATTGTTTAGCTCAACTTAGACTATGCCATGCTTTAGTTAGCTTAGTAAATTCTAGTTAGGCAAAAAATTGCATAATTAGCTTAATTACATAAAAAATTACATAATTAGCTTACTTACCTCTAAAATGACATAGACTTTGCTTATTTGGTACAAACATGACATAATTACTTGATAACACCAAAAATAGCATAATTAGTTGATATTAGAGCTCAAAAATGACATAATTACTTTAGAAAGTTTCAAAAGAAACCAGAAGAGAAGAACAAAACAGAAGAGAAGAACAAAGAAGAGATGAAGAAATAAGAGAAGAAGAAAGAGGAGAAAAAGATAGATTAAGAAGAAAAAAATCTTCTTATTCTTCCTTTTTCTCTTCTTTCTTTTTCTCCATCTTTTTCTTCTTCTTCTTCTTCTTCTTCTTCTTCTTGTTCTTGTGTTCTTCTTCTTCTTCTTCTTCTTCTTGTTCTTGTGTTCTTCTTCTTCTTCTTCTTCTTGTTCTTCTTCTTCTTCTTCTAATTACTTATCGCTAAATTCTTTCTTCTTCTCATTATGCGGATTTTGATAAAGCAGCATGGCACATGGATGGATGCTCCAGGGACTCTACTTGTAGTCTTAGATGCTTTGTAATGCACTTGTACTTGCGGATGCACTTGTGATTCTTTGTGATGCTTTGTGATGCCATCTTGTTGTTTGCACTTTAAATCCTTTGTGATGCACTTGTGATGCACTTGTGATGCACTTGTGGTGCTATTTAGGGCCTGGCAGAAATATATATTTTGTTATTTATATTTTTGTTTGAAAATGCAGGGAATTAACAGAAATTAAATATAAAAAATAAACAGAGAGGGTCTTTGCCGTCAGCTTACTGGCGGCAAAGACTTTGCCGTCGGTGGGCTGACGGCAAAGAAGGACACGTGGCAGTAAACTGTTCAATCTGGCAACTCTGGGACGACCAAATGTCCCAGGTTGTCAGCTTTGCCGTCAGCTGGACTGTGGCTGACAGCAAAGAGGGGACCCACGTGGCAGTGGTCGTAGCTCCCCTGGCAAGCATGGCCCACAAGCAGCATCAACCTTAGCTGACGGCAAAGCCTGCCGTTAACCCTCTAACGGGGCTGGGCTTAAGACGTTGCCGTCAAGGCTCTATGCCGTCAGCCTCGACCTCCTAGCTGACGGCACAGTCTTTGCCGTCAGTTGATTTCCGGCTGACGGCAAAGAAACTGTTTGCCGATAAAATCGTGGCCAGCCTCTTTGCCGACAGCAAACTGACGGCAAAGCCTTTACCGTCGGTTAAAGTGGCCTTTGCCATCAGCTGTGGCTGACGGCAAACCAGCAGATTCCAGTAGTGTACGATCAGAAGGTATACCACTACATGATAGGTTCTCTACTATATCTATGTGCATCTAGGCCTGTTATAATATTGAGCGTTTGCATGTGTGCCCGATTCCAAGCGGCACCAAAGGAATCGCATCACAAAGCGGTGAAACAAATTCTTCAATATTTGGCTCACACCCCTACGCTAGGCTTATGGTATCCAAAAGGCGCACAGCTGGATCTTGTTGGGTACTCCGACTCAGATTATGCTGGAGATCGCGTGGATAGGAAGTCTACCTCAGGAACATGTCACTTCCTTGGACGCTCACTGGTGTGCTGGTCATCGAAGAAGCAGAATTGTGTCTCACTCTCCACTATTGAAGCTGAATACATCGCTGCTAGTGCAAGCTGCTCACAACTCCGCGGGATGAAGCAAACTCTGAAGGACTACGGCATCATCCTGAAGAAAGTACCCCTGCTATGTGACAACGAGAGTGCCATCAATATCTCTCAGAACCCAGTACAACAATCGAGGACGACGCACATCGAGATACGGTATCATTTTCTTCGGGATCATGTGATGAAGGAAGACATCGTGATCATCCACGTGAAGACTGAAGACCAACTTGCTGATATATTCACTAAGCATTTGGATGAGAAGCGATTTAGCACTCTAAGGTGTGAGATAAATATCTTAGATTCCTCAAATGTCCGGTGTGTGTCACCTCGGCTAAGAATACCGGAACGCCCTGTGCTCCAGACCAGAGATCATGTCTTCTGGAACACCAAACTGCTTGATATAGAACTAAACCACTTTTATTAACGATGAAATGGGTACAAGGGGGTCAATTACAACGCTAGCAGAGCGAGGCAGCGTATAACTTACTCCTCATGCTAGCCACGAATCTACACCAAGCAGTGGGATAACTCTACGGCAGCAGAATAATACTTATCAGCAGAACAACGGCGATGGTGAGGAACTCCATTCCACAGGGACACTGACTGGGACACCTCCTAGCTCGCAAACACCGGGAACGTAGTTCTACGAAATCACAGCATTGCCTGCAAGTCTGGCATACCACGCTAGTTCAGTACATTGAATGTACTTGCAATCTCACAACATCCAAAGCACCAAGGCAAAACAATAACATGGCAATGAAAGTTGAAGCAGTACTAACATGATCCAGATCATAACTGATGCATGAAAAATCATCGTTTAAGGTCACATGGACCCCACATGATCATCGCATGATCATGCAGCTTACCTCGGAGTCATTCCAGACTCCAACATCGGGTCGTCTCATGACCAACGAACTTACACGGGTCGTCGCACTCCCATTCAACGGGTTAGTTGTGATCGCGTTGCCACCCAACCAATCGGGTCATCGCATGACCAATAACTTATACAGGTCGTTGCACGACCAAACCACTTAGCACAATCACCAAACCGGATTCACATTGATCCATAGTGTGACCTAGTACGAACTTCGTCCAATACAGTGGACTCGGCTAGTCGAATAGATTCTTAACACTCCGCAGAGATTGTGAACTTTACCCACGCTATGGAGGTCTTCCTTCATCCAGTACCTTGGAAATTGTCTCACAGGAACCTCAGAACTCGTACCATAGGAGTGGACTAGGACTTCTCCAAAGAAACCCATCTACCGTGTAACCTTTCTATAGTACCACCGACATTCCTTATTGGGTATCCCTATGTCCTCCAGACACCGGCTAACACGTGGCAAACAACGTGATCCCAAATGGGGACTCACTGTCCCAAACGGGGACTCCCAGGTAAGATAAAAACTCTGGATTTCAAGGTTATCACCACCTACCGGGCCAGGGTAGCGTGCATGCATAACCTCCCCTCTTTGGTGATACCCGTAAAAGGCATAAAGATAGACCAAGCTAAGGCCTGCCCATATAGGCAAGTGTGGCTGCACTGATAACTTTGTTTCGATGGCACCTGATCAACTTGGCACAAGCATGTACTCTAATGCATAATCATCAAGGTCAGGTGCAACATGACCATCTATAGTCCAAGCAATGCATGCAGAAAAATCCAAGGTACGTCTATGGTTATATGATGATCCTGAACATCTACGATGATTAACTTATACATGTTAAGATGATCAATAAATTTACATGCAACATGGCAAGAGCAGGAACATGACTAAGGATATGGTGCAAATAGGCATAACATGGAAATAGCATGATTAAAGTGATTCCAAGCATAACAGTAGCAAACGTCGTATCATCCGAGAATTAAAGCAAGTTTAAAACACGTCAAAGATCTACGAAGGTGCAAAGGGGGTTGTGGCTTTCCTTTGACCAGAGTAGTGTGAAATACTCCTGTTCTTGAAGACAATTAAAGCCCTGCGAAATCTATTTAAAGATGGCAAAGGAAATTATCACATAAGAGGTTTTCTTTTGAACAACAAATGTAAACAGAACAACATTGCATGAAACTTAAGCCATTTGGACTCATTTGGACACATAAGAGGAGATCAAGAAAAAACCAATGCAAAAAAGTTTCAACTCATTTGGACTTGTAGAATAAAAGTTATAGGTGGTCAAAGTTTTTGTCAAAGAAATCAATTTAAAATGATTTAAATCAATTTCTGGAATTTCCTGGAGGGGGTGACGTCGAAGGCGTATTTCAGAACACGCATCCACTTGAAAACGTTTCGGGCTGGGGTTGTGAGGCTGACAGTGGGACCCGGTTGTCATATGGGGAGAAATAGGAGGGAAACAGAGGCGGGCTGCTCACCGGCAGCGAGTTCTCCGGCGGGAGGGCACAGTTGGGCTCGGCGAGCGTGTAGGGTGGTCGGGAGGATAGAGGCGATCACTCCCGTACCCGTGGCGCCTCGAATGGTGGTCGGAAGGCGAGGCACGTGTCATCGCGGCGCCGCAAAGGCACGGCTCCGACGGGGCCGTCGACGTAGCGGTCGTATCCGGACGCAATTTGGCAAGGGGAGCGTCAGGGAAGGTCCGTGGGGGTGTGAGGAGTGTGGTGGTGTGGCTCGCTTGGACGAAGGGGCACAAAATCAAGAGGATTTCAACTGCAACTGCGCGGTGGAAGAGTCGACGGACTTGGGGAAGAAGACCTCTGCTGCTCGATTCTTTGAGCAGGGAAGCAGTGGAGAGGAGGCGTAGGCTAGTGATCAAGCTAGGCGAGCACCGAGGTGCTATTTATAGCTAGGGGGCGAGGCGAGGGCTCAGGCGCCGTCGTGGGGAAGAAGGCACGGCGATGGCGCTAGCTGGCGTGCGAGAGGGGCTTCGAGGGGTTTCGGGGTGGCACTAGAGTGTCACGGGCGAGCAGGGCGGGCATGGAGCCGAGGGGCAATGGCCAAGGTGAAAGGGACGGGACGGCGGCGTTGTTCCCGTTGTGTTTTGTGTGGCAGCAAGCTGCCGACAACATTCCGGCGAGGCACAGAGGGGAAAGTGAGCGCGCGTGCTCGGCAAAGCCATGCAGCGCGGCTAGACAAGAGGAAAGCAACGAGGGCGCGCTGCAGAGGCGGTTTGGCACGCCGGCTAGCCTCGGGCCATGCCCAGCGCACGCCTAGTGCAGACAAGGGCATGGCCACCATGTGCACCTATGCATACAGGGGGTTTCTTCGTGGCCAAAGATTTCTGGTGTGTAGTCCTTCCCAAGCTTAGCAAAGTGGTACCTTGGACTAGTCAATGGGAGCTACAGGGTGACCTTATCTTCAAGGGGAAGTTTGTTGTTGAAAACTTGGGAGGGAAGCTGAGCTTAAATGGTGAAGTGTGTGAGGGAGAGGTGTTATCACATGGCTATAGGGTTGGAAGGACTACATGTCTGTGCATTTTGAGCCCATTTGGCCATGGAAATAATATACTTTCTTTGTAAAGCACCAAATGGACCAGAAATACATTGTTGAAGTTAGCATCTTCTAGGCTTGTTGAAATTGGCTGGAATTAGGTGGAGAGTGGTTATTTGGTGGTGTGCATAAGTGTGCAAAGTTTTAAAGCTAGGGGAAAAGGCTAGATGGTACTTGCTTCACAAGGTACCTTGCTGGCCAGAAACTTGATCTTGATGATCCCCTCACATGGGTGGTTGGATTTAGCTAAATCTTAATTCAGTTGAGTCATTTGGGTGTGGTATCATGTGCAAAAAGTTTCAAGGAAAATGGGTTCCCCTATCATGCACTTGCTTCACAATTCCCTCTTGCTGCATACCAACTTTGGGAATTTTGGTATGGAGTTTGGCTATTCCCCTAACGCTGAAATTTGGCATAGGCTCTTGATATGATCACAAGAGTCTACACAAAATGTTTCACCAGCAACGGATAATGATGAATAACACTTCCTTCAGAAAAGTGCCATTCTTCCCCCACAGACAAATGAATTTATCTTGACGAAAAATCCACTTGTGCCATGCAATGTTTTGGAGATTTGGGCTAGATATTATATCAAGGATATGGGGGAATTATTTGGGGATTTATGGATAAATATAAATAGGGGTTGCTTCACAATCCTCAAATAAAGGGGAATATTCCTTTTATTGGAAAAGAAATATATGGCTTGGATAAAAAAAGGTGGCTTGGATGGGATGGATCAAGTGATCATTATTGGAAAGGGTTTAGGAATCATGGGCTACTTGAGCAAGGAAGGAAAATATGCTGAAGTTTCAAGTCCAAAGAGTTTCTCAAAACCAAACCAAATAGCAAATATTGAAATAAAGCAAAAAAGTTTTTGGAAAAGAAAGTTCCAAAATCCAGGGTGTCACACTGTGAATGGACACACATCCTAACTCTTAAACATTATTGAAGAATCCAGATGTAAAACACACGATGCGTCGTACTCCTCAACTCATGAGGAACTACCTTGCTAAGTGTGAAGAAATTATCGTGGAATTGACTGATGATCCATACGATGATTGGGTGGTATCAAGTGTCTCATTCCCTATAAGATGGGTAGCGCCACCACCCAAAATTCCTCAGAAATTGATTGTCTCCTGTTGCCTGATTTGTGTCTTCATCATGATACTAATTCTTTGTCCTCAACAACATTCACCTATAGTTTTTGGTATTCAAGATTTGTTTCTTCATCTAGGTGAATGTGATCGGACCCGTCTCCTCCATTCTCACTCATCCATTTCGTCTATCTGTTGTATGCGTTCACTTGATACTCCTCAGTTTCCTGATGCTGAGGCAACCATTGATACACTTCAATTTCCTCCAACTAATCCGTTCCAATTTTACCGTTCGCAGTGCTTATCCAATTTACTCCACTCACCACTCAGCTTCGAAATCTGAACCGCCAGGGGAAATCTCGTTCACAAAAATCGCTCCGTTAGGTTTTACCTCCTTCTCTAAATAGCCACCCCCGTGGTCATTTTCATCAATTTCCTCATTTCTATCTCGCGCCGCCGCTCCTGAGCTCTCTCCTATCTCGCACCGCCATCGCCGGAGCTCACCATCACCAGAGACGATTGTCCCATATTGCCTCAGTTCACACGCCTCAATTTCGGTACGATCATTGTCTCAACTTTTCAATTGCCTCAATACTGTTGCCACTTCCTCAAACATCATTCTTCAACAGTAACTTTCTCACTGAGACTTTGAAATAAAATAAACTTGGTTTCCTCAACACATTCCTCATGAACCCCAGTTCCCTCGCAACTTAATTCTGTCACAGGTACATGTCTGCCAAGGAATCCTATGGTTCTCAAGTCTCACTTCATTTCCAGCTCAGCTCGAACTTACCCTTCCTCAGTCCCCTCAGGTGAAGCAGATGGGTTCTCGTCGTCGCACTGTTACTTCTCGCGATCTCCCATAGAAACTATATGATGACCTGAAGACTCCTGAGCGAGAAACCGCTGGAGAACGCAAGAAGCGCATTCAGAAAATCCCAAGGGCATGGGCTAAACGATGGGAAGCTTATGAATGGCTCAATTCTAAGAATGAAGAGATGTTTTCTGTAAACCCTCCACTGAAGATTTTGGGTACCAAATCTCGTCCTCCACCAGCTCCTGGTGTGACTCCTGATCCCACAAGCCTGAGGACTCGCGATGACTTTCCTGATGCATATCAGCAATACCTCAAGAGGACTACTCGTCTGGCTAAGTCGCTTGCACGTGACCTGGCTGCCTCAGTTGAGTTTCCACCTCAGTCTTCTGCTCAGCCTCAACTTGCTGCAAAGTCTCACAAGAAGAAGCCTGGCATCAAGAAGTCTACTCCAGTTGATTCAAGTGTTTCTCCCTCTGCACCAAGTTCTTCATGTCAGCGCACATCTGGGCCATCACCTGCCTCAAGGCTTTGCACTGATGACTCTGGCAGTGCTCCTGAAGCATCCACCAATGTGCCTCAGCCTCAGCTCAAGACCAAGAATGTTCTACACAGAGTCATCCGGCCCTCTCCCAAGAGAACTGCTATGCGTGGCTCCATTCCTCCTGTTCTTTAGTCTGATGACGAAGACGAATTTGAAGATGAAGCAGGTTTTTTTGCCACTGAAGAGCAGTAAATTGTATACTTACGTGTTGCTGCCAGACGCAAGGCTGAGGCAATTTGCTCTGGGGTACGAATCCTCCTTGATCCAAAGAAGATCCTGGAATTCATTGATATCTGACTCGTCAAGTCTGATACCCCACTTGATGATCTGGACATCCCCAAAGACATCATATTTTATCTGCAGTAGTTCCTCATCAATGAGCTTCATCATCAAGACCTCAGGAAGCAATTGGAGAGGCAATTGCATAAACTATACCGTGCCTTCCAGAAAAAGCTATCAACTGCTACCCCTGAAGAACTTCAGTTGTATCAGTCTGAAGTGCATAAGCTCACTGAGGAGTATAATCTGAAGTGTGCATATATTGGCAAGTCCAAAGACCGTATCAAGGGATATGTTGACCACATGGTCAAAGATCATAAGCGGCCTGGCTCAGTTCCTCCTGCTGCCTCAGTACATCCCGTGGCACGACCTGATGATTCTCAGCCTGCGTCTTCAAAACCCTCGAAGCGCAAGCCTGATGCCACGGCTGAGGCCCCACCGGCTGCGAAGAAGCCCACACCAACCGCAACGACTAAGGAGCCAATTGATGCTGCACCAATCTCTTCAGCTCCTCCTTCCTCGCGCAATCCTGAGGCCTCTGCTCCACTGACTGCGGAAACAAGTCCCATTGCCAATACTGAATGAAGCTTGGCTATCTTCACTTCACCATCGAAGCAGATTATTTCCAGTGCCTCAACCCCCGTGCTTCCTACACTTCAATCACCTCCTCCTCCGGTGATCACAGAAGCAATGGATGAGGATGTTGACATAGGAGATTTGCGGACTCCTCGCATCTTGGATGAAGCTTATGAACTAGAGCATCCAGAATCTCCCACACACACCGTGTTCTCCACTGAAACCCACTCGCCCACTGCCACTGAAGTCCTCCCAGCAACAACTTCTAACTCTGAGGATTCAGTCCATGACGCTAAAGCTCCCTCCCACCATGTTGAGGCAGATCCTGAAGCTGAGAGTGCTCCACCTGTACCTGAACCTGAGGCAGAGCACAACACCAACGATGATCCTGAGGTTTCCAATGAAAGATCGGCTGACAAACAGGCCACTTCTCCCTCAGCCCCAGTTGCATCTCCGAAACCTGGCCCTGATGCCTCAGCCGAAGCAGACATTCCCCCACATGTGCCTCCTACTACTCCAGCATCTCCAGTGCCTCAAGCCAAAGCCTCATCACTCTCATTGTGTCCGAACCATAAGCAACCGTTTTCCCGAAATATCACAGCTGATGAACACCCCAGCTTCAACTCTGACAGTTTCTTTGTCAACATGAGTTACTTTAAGGAGGGGATTCAGAAACCCTATCTCTTTGCTCCGCCTTGCAACTTACTGAGGTTCTGGACTGCCTCACAAAATAACTACTATGCATTAGTTCTTTATAAACAGAACAAGCTATGTCCTCACAAGCACATTCCTCATCTGCACATGGAGCATTCCTTGCTTCAACAATGCTCTTCAAGATTTACATCATGCCAAACTTCTTAAGTTCTGCTCTGAGTGCAACCATTGGAATGAGGAACTTGTTCTTTAGTTTTACGCTACTCTCTATGTCGTAGGAAATCCCAAAGACATCAACAGTTGGGTTCATGAATGGATGACAGAGCATCAGCATCAGACCGCCACAGTGCCCGAAATCATTGAGATTCTTCTGTTGCCCCGTTCTAATGCATCTGTACACATCACATATGGATCTACTAGTCTTCGTGATGACCTGATGAATATGCTAATGAAACCTCAATCTCCTGAAGCTCCTCCGAGCACCAAGTTCCTCGTAACTGAGCTTTAGTATCTCCCCAGCACACTTTACAGAATTTTGGCCAAATCCTTCTGCCCAATCAAGGGGTATGGGTCCTGTCGTGGGAAAGTCACGACAAATGTCCGAAGAGTCGAACTTAACATGGGACCTTTGCTGCGAGGAAGATACAAGGAGAGACTCTACATGGACAAGAGACTCGGTGATTTACCCAGGTTTCAGACCCTCTTTGTCTCGAGGTAAAAGCCTACTCCTGCTTCTTATTATTCTGAGTTCCGACTCCACGAATAGAAGAGTCGGTGGATCGATTACAATAGAATCGGTTTGCGACCTTAATCTCGAAGAGATCTAGGTTACGCCGAAAGTGTCTAGTCCTATCTTGGATTGAGATTGTTCTGACTTTGGATCCCGTGGACCTCGACTTATAAAGGCGCCGGGTCTCGGGGTTCCGTGAGTCCGACTCCGATACGAGGTGGAGTCCTATTCTACTTTACAAATATGCTACGTGCTATACAAGGTAAGTCGAATTCCTTCTACGGCTTCGATATTCATGCTTGGCACGACCGGCTCGTGGTCGGATCTTCTTCCTTGGGCCTTCCTTAGGTGAGTCGGGCCATAGGTCCTAATGCCGGGTTATGGGCTTGGTCCATCCCCCCGACATTAGCCCCCAAGATCGGTGTGATGCTTTAGTCTTCACAGTGATCTTCCTGATTCCATCATGATCGCCGACTCTGCAATTGGTCAAACCGACTTTCTCACCTTTGAGATTTACAAGGAGTCGGTGCCAATTCTCTTGTCTCTTCGCTTCACCTTCCAACCAGAGAGTTTCCTTTGAATTTTTTAGTCAAATACATGTTATTGCATTTATGATTTCACTTCCCGAAACGCCTTTTGAAGGCATTGATATCGTGGTGGGAATCGAGTAGTCTTTCCATAAATGTCACCTACCATGAGTAGTTTTACTCATGACTATATGGCATTGATTGATCATCTCCTCATGACTGCTATAAATAGCCATCGGGTAATCTATTTTCTGAGCACCCGTATCTTCTTCTTCCTCCTCTTCTCCCTTTACCACTTTTTTCCATGGCTCCAAAGCTTAGCACCCGCGTTCCTTTGGTTGCTGATGATCCTGGTTCCAGCGCAAGTTCTCATGGTGGTCGAGGCTGTGGCCGCGGTCGTGGCCGTGGACGGGGTCGTGGCCGCGGTAGAGGTAGAAGTGCATGCACTACTCAGCCTCCGCCCGATCCTGAATCTCCTCCTTCTTCTACCGAGAAGAGTGAGTTCTTCGTAAAGGTTCAGACGATCTGTCATTGGGTTAAGCTTCCTGAATCTTTTGGCCAATTTGTGATGGATTCCAGGCCTCCGGGTCTGTGGCTTTGCTTTGAGGGATGTCCTCATGGACCCGTTTGGGTAGCCACTAGTGTTTCTGGTCAGGACTCCATGTTCTTTGAGAAAGGTTGGAAAACCTTTCTTCGCTCTAGGAATATCACAAGGGGAGATACCATTGTCTTTAGATATGATGGTGGTGACACCCTGTGGGCCAAGATCATCGACTCAGATGGTGATCGAGCTGGCTGCTATATGGAAAGTTCTAGTAGTAGTGATGAAGAATTCTACAACAATGAAGAGGAGGTCCAAATATCCTCATCTGATGATGAGGCCGACTCTGAGGAGGACCACTGAAGTTGTAGTTTCTATTTAGTAGTAGTTATCGACTTTGGTCTTGTGTTCTTTTGATGTAAGGCTTTCCTTTTGATGTAAGACTAAGCCACTGATGAATGAAAATTTTAATTTTCCATCAGATTTGTAAGTCGGTTTTATTCCTGACTTTGAATGCTTTGCAAAAATGCATGAGAGATGATATTTTTTGATAGTATCTGTATCTGTAGCCCCCTGAGTCGATTCAGAATAGCCTTGTGTCGTTGATTGACTCATAGGATAGATCAACATGTAGCCCCCATGAGTTGGTATGGTCACTTTGTGTGCCGAACCAGGTCATATAAGTTTTGAAGTGATACTCACCAAGAGTTGGTATGATCATTATGCCGTCTTGCCAAATCTTGAACAAGAAATTTTGAAGTGTTACTCCACAGAGTCGGTGTATGCATCTAGTTGCTGTAACGAGTCTTTTTTTTAGAAGAAATTGTGAAGTGTAGTCCCCATGAGTCGGTATATGCATCTGGGTGCAGTGCCGAGTCCCATAGGTCTAACTTTTATCTGAAAAGAAAAAAGTATTATGGTTAATTGAGCATGATGCTGGTATGCAAAAAACAAAATGCAAAGGCTAGTAGAAGTCGGCTCATGCCTCATCTTCTCGCGTTGAGAGAGATTATTGGTTCAAGAGTCGAAACTTCTCTGTAAGGATGGCTTATATGACTAGCGTGCCCGGCTCGCAGGACCAAACTAGATAGGCGTTTTATTTAAGCCCCCAAAGTTTAGACTAACCTTGTTCGTGTTAGTCATATGAACTTGAGCTATACAGGCCAAACGGCGTGGGTGGCCAATTCATGTATATGTCGGGATTTCTTCAGTTAAGAATCGATGGGTGCCATACAACTCCCCTACTTCCCCTGAATAAGTCATACACATGTGGAGTTTTACATATATATGCCGACTTTCTCAGTTAAGAGTCGTTGAAAATCAACAGGCTCCCCGATTCTCCTGACTAAGCAATATACATGCTCAGAGCCGATAGAGGGTTGATCAAGACCCCAGGTCTCTGAGAAAAGGTGTAAAAAGATGTAATGTATGCTGAAATATGATGCAATATGTATTTATGCAATATGAAAAACATGCAATATGAAAGTCGACTTTATGCATAAGTGTGGCGAGAGCCGGTGCGACGAGAGTCGACTTTAAATGTGGAGAAAGCCTAGTACGATGAAGATTGACTTTTATGTATTGTGGCGAAAGCCTAGTGCCATGAAAATCGACTTTATAAATTATGGCGATAGCCTGGTGTGATGATAATCGACTTTGTGTTAGATATGGCGATAGCCTATTTGCGACGAATGTCAACTTACAAGTTTAAATATGGCGATAGCCTAATGCGATGAAAATCGACTTGTATGTTAGATATGGCGTTAGCCTTTTTCGATGAAAATCGACTTTATACTTATCTATAATACCTAAATAGTTCATCCCCACTAACCTTTCTATCTTGACATGCAAGCTATCCACATCATCAAGTAGGTCCATCATGCAAAAACTAATTTCCACCAACTCTTCATGCACATGCTCCAATTAATTCTCCATGCATCACAAATAAATATTTATAAAAATTATGCACTTAGCTCCACGATTTATAAACAATTTCTTTATAGAAAACCAAATTACAAGTTACCTCGCATGTTATTTTTTTATTCGACAAATCTTCTATGAATGCACATATGTAGTTGCTATCATTGTCCAACTCTTCATGCATATATATGCTCCCATTTAATTCTCCATGCATCACAAAAAAGTATTTAAAAAATTTATGCACTTAGCTCCACGATTTATAAAATATTTCATTATAAAAAATCAAATTATAAGTTACCTCGCATGTTATTTGTTTGTGCGACAATTTTTCTATGAATGCACTTCTGTAGTTGCTATCATTGTTTTAGGTTTAGTCAAAGATGGAGATGTTTCCACTGTCACTACTGAACTTCTTTTCGTCTCTTATCATCTCACCGATATATTGTCAAGGTAATAAATTAATAAAGAAAACAATCACACATATTTTTGGATTTTCATCAAATTATCTTAGATTTGTACTCTAAATAATATATATTTTCAAAAAAGAATTTATAATCAAATTATAATATGTTTCATAATTTTCTCCTGTTTTAAAATATTACAGTATTTTTTAATGGTTCCCGCGCGGTTCCCGCAGCAACGCGCGGGGTATCATCTAGTAATTTATATTTAACGCTCCCTCTCCTACTCGGGGACGACGCTCCACTTTCCCACGAGCTCTATGTGTATACGCTTTGAGACTGGGATAGACCAGTAATTCTAACTTTCAAAGAGCTTCAATCTAATCTGTCGTACCATGACATTTCTATTCCTGCTTATTACCATAAAACTTATTACTTTTTCGAACTATCTTCCTTTCGGGATTCATTTTTATTAGTTTTGTTATGTTTAGCTTTTTCAAATCTAATGCATGGTGTGTTTAAATCATTTTCCTATCTTGGAGAAGTTTTATTAATGTTACATGTTAAATCGATTTGTTTATTCAGTACAGTGTCATTTAATTTTACCAATCTTCTAGCTGAGAGTGCCATGTTTCTATATCTATATCCCAAATTCTTACAAAGTTAATGCCTACAATATGTGTGGTTTTTCTATATCAAACATTCACACGGAATTGCGTTGTAGCAAATTTCTACCCCATATATCTTTGTTTCTACTGTTCCAATATTGGTGATGACCGATTGAGTGTAGTAGTGTACAATGACTTCTCATGGAACAATGAACATGTAGCTTGCTCAACCGGAGATAATTACCCCCTTTTGTGATTTAGAGTTGTTCATTTTATTTCTCAGTTGTTCCTATCAAGGGTAGATGATGACCCTGTTCCAAACAAGAAAATGAAATAAGCATGCATTGCATTTTATTCTGCATAAATTAAGATCGAAACCAGGATTGACTCTATCCTACACTAACGGCCCCTTTGTGTGTTGGCTAGCACAATTTCACGTTATTTATTCCAAGAATCAACTGCAAAAAAAGTTATTCCAAAAACATCCACATCGATGATATCTATTCCATTTCTGATTTATGTTTGTTCATAAAGAGAATACTAAGGAAGCAAATCTTATATACCGAAATAGTTGATCCCCACTATCTCTATTATCTTAACATGCACACATGCCACATCATCAAAGGTCTATTACAATATTCATAGGTTTTCTCGTTATTAGTTAACCTCATGCACGCATTAATCTCATCAAACATTTACAACATGCATGATAAAAAAATCCATTATATTATATCACACATATTCAATAAATATTTTAAAGTACACAATAATCAAATACAATCATGTTTCAACTATTCATGTTTCATAGTACTATATTGTTATTTTAGTTCAAATTCAACTATTTATGTTTTATACAATAAAATCACTTGAAATATATTGCAACTGATTCCCGCAGCAACGTGCGGGGCATCCTCTAGTTTGTTATATGGCGAGAGCCGATGCGACTAGTGTCGACTTATATATATATATATATATATATATATATATATATATGTGTGTGTGTGTGTGTGTGGCGAAAGCCGGTGCGACGGATGTCCACTTATATAGATGTAAAATAGTGTTCCTGTTCTACTCAAGTATAATATGTACGGAGTTGTGCAATGTTTCATGGCCTGGGAGTCTACTCCATGGATGTGCGTGACTTTGCCTTCTCGCGTATATCAACCAGGTAGTAGGATCCATTGTACAGGTTCTTTCTGACCACAAACGGTCCTTCCCATGGAGATGATAACTTGTGCATTCCATCATTTTTCGGTATGAGGCGGAGCACTAAGTCACCTCCCTGGAAAGTCTGACTTCTGATACGACGGCTATGATATCGTCGCAGATCTTGTTGGTAGATAGCCAACTGAGTTGCTGCTAGTTCTCGTTTTTAATCAAGAACATCCAAGGCATCTTGCCTCGCTTTCTCATTGTCGTCTTCCACATAAGCTGTGACCCTTGGTGATTCGTGACTGATGTCACTTGGGAGAATGGCTTCTGCTCCATATACCAGGAAGAAGGGTGTGTAACCTGTCGACCTGTTAGGAGTCGTCCTGATACTCCACAATACTGAGGGTAATTCTTCCTCCCAACAACCCTGCGGCCTTTCCAAAGGAAAAAAAGTCGGGGTTTGATGCCTCGGAGCAACTCTTGGTTGGCTCTCTCGGCTTGTCCATTGGTCTGTGGATGAGCCACTGACGCAAGGTTGAGTCGGATGTGCTCGTTCTGGCAGAATCGCTGCATAACCCCCTCAGATAGTTTAGACCCATTATCAGTGATGATGCTGTGGGGGTAGCCGAATCTGTATATTATATTTTTCAAGAATTTTAGCGACATTGCTGCATCATATTTGCTGACCGGCTATGCCTCGACCCACTTGGTGAATTTATCCACTGCCACTAACAAGTGTGTATTCTTGTTGGATGACCTTTTAAAAGGTCCCACCATATCAGGCCCCCACACTTCAAAGGGCCAAGTGATAGGTATCATCCTGAGTTCTTGAGCTGGCACATGTGTCTGCTTTGCATAACGCTGACATTCGTCGCATTTTTTGACTATATCCTCTGCGTCCGCATGTGCTGTGAGCCAGTAGAATCTATGTCTGTAAGATTTAGCCACTAGCGAACGAGAGTCGGCATGATGCCCGTAGTCTCCAAAGTGTATTTCATTGAGGATTTCTCTGCCTTCGTCTGGCGACACACATCTCTGAAAAGCGCCTTTAGGGCTTCGCCGACGTAACTCACCATTGATGAGTACAAAGGATTTTCTTCTCCTGAAAATTTTCCTGGCCAGTACCTCATCAGTGGATAGGATTCCCCGGGTTTTGTAATCCAAATAAGGCACGACCCAGGAGGGGTATCGTGTATTTCGGCCACCAAAGCTAGTTTTGGATCCGGCCCTGCTATGTCTTGCTCCGTTGGTATCTCCACAGACGGCTTCATTAAGACATTCAGGAACACATTTGGTGGAACCGACTTTCGTTGAGAGCCGAGTCGGGAAAAAGCGTCTGCGGCTTTGTTTAGCTTTCGCTCCACATAGTCTACATGGTATCCAACGAAGAAACTGGCTTGTCTTTCAACCTCTCCCTGATAACCTTCCATCGTGATGACCCTCAACTGTAGGGGATTGATAGTCTCCGCGGGTAAGATAACCCAATTTATTGAGTCGACACAAGGGGAGCCAAAGAATATTTATAAGCTTTGACAGTTGAGTTGTCAATTCAACCGCACCTGAAATATACTTTTTGCAACAAAATAATAATAGCAATTGTGGTATGATAGTGGTAGTGACAATAGTGAAAGTAAAAGAACAAAACTAACAACTAGTGACCAGCTGGATTAAAACACTGTAGGCTATGGAGATGGATGGTTGGGCGCTGTTTGGATAAGAGGGAACATGTAATAGATTTTAACATGGGGCAAGGCACACAGAAAAGCAATGATCATCTAGGCAAATATCAAACATTAGGCATGTATCCCATAGGTAGGTGTGCGTGCATGCAATAAGAACTTGCACAACATCTTTTTTCCTACCATCCCACTACGAACGGGGCCAAAAGGAACTTATGGAGATTAAGGTGCTCCTGTCAAAGAGCACCGGAACAAAGCAATAAACTCAATGGACACATGAAATCCTCAAATTATAGTCCATCCCCTTTGGTGTCCCAAGCTGTCACATTTGGGATCGCCGGTTCCGGACCATAATAGGTGCATACAACTCATAGATAGGATCAAGAACATAAATATACTCATGAAAACACAAGTGGTTCATATCTGAAAACATGGCACTCGGGCCCAAAGTGAGAAGCATTACGAGCAACAAGTTATAGCAAAGATGATAAACACCAAAGTAGATGATAGGCACCATGCTCCCAACAATCTGAAGAACTATTACATGATCAAACTCATCCAATCCCTACCATCCCCTTTGCCTACAGCAGGGAATTACTCACATATGTGAAGAGAAGTCATGGAGGGGGGATGGAGTAGTGATGATGATGATGATGGCAATGATCTCCCCTCTTCGGAGGACAAATCTGTTGGGATATGGGGCAGAAAACACAATTTTTTCATACCTACGATACCCGAACCCAACATCTATGCTATGGCGATGTAAAGTAACGGAGGGAATCGGAGTTCACACCTTTGAATACCGAAAGAGGGAAACGTTCTTGCGAACATGGCTGGTGTAGACTCAGAACTACGACCTCCCTGTCGTGTTGAATACCACCGGCGATGGAGACTCCCGGTTGACCTCCAGCGATGAAGTAGCATAACAGGTGTAGTGCCTCGAAGAGATTATACACGTACGGTACAATCGATGTTCCCTCCGGGCCACGAACCAGGCGAGCAGCGGAAGAAAGACGAATTCGGATCCCAACTCCGGCAGAGCGACGACCTACTATGGTGGAGAACTCCACACTAGGTGTAGCCTCAAAATAAGGGTAGTCCACTCACTAGATAGGAGAAGGAGAGGGAGAGAGATTTTTGTTGTGTTAAAAAAAGGGGGGCGTACCCCTCTTATATAGGCCAAGGGGGTGCCATCCTCCTCCCCTCCCCCATGTGGGACTAAATCCCAAGGGGGAGGTGCGCCTTCCAAGGGAGGGGGGATGGGCTCCACCCTTGGCGCAAAGCCCAAGGGGGGAAACCCCCTCCTCCCTAATGGGCCTAGATGGCCCAATAAGCCTTTTTCCACTTTCGAAAGTGATTTATACATTTTAATATATAATTCAGATAATTAAATAATAAAACATTATTAAATACAATTAATCTTTATTTTGAACCTTTAAAAAATGTCCGGAACAACTTCCCCTCTCCTCCGGAACTATTCCGGTGATTTCTCCTATTTCACCGATGATCCTGAATCTAACCCCATGCATCGATTGCCCTTAAGTGTAACACCCTAACGGTCCGGGAAACATCATACATGATCGAGACACTCTCATTGATCAATGACTAGTCAGTTGGACCTGGTTACAATCCTTGACAACACCTGTGCTTCCATCGAATGAACTTCAATCGCTTTTGGAAACCGTTAACGATACGACGTAATACCTTTGTGCTGCGGTACTTTGTTTTTCTGAGGTTTGATCGTCGGTATCCAACATACCGTGTTCAAATCTCGTTCACAACAAACAAGTTTACTCGTCCATGCCTATTGCATCTCCTGTGACCTAGTCACTTGCTTGCAAGCTATTGATCCAATATCACCGAGTAGGCCCAGAGTACCTGTCCATTACTTGGACTGACAAATCCCGCTCTAATCTATTAACATACTCCTCAACCATCTAATTCGGAATACCCAAAGTGCACTGTTATAGCCAGCATATTTCAGTCGGGCGGTGGGATACAAATCAAATTCTACTCATAGATGACAATTACGTATGATCATTACGGTCGAAGGACTAAGCCATATGTTACAAAGTCATCGCAATGGTGAACTATGTGACCGATCACATTACAATGATTTAGGTGGGTGTGCGTCCATCACATCATTCTCCCAATGAAATGAACTCATTGTCAATGGACTTAAGTGTCGCCATCATCAGGAAAGCTTGATCAATCAATTGCCCAATGAGATAGTTTACCCGAGTTAAACTACGGACTCCTGTTTTATACCACACGTGTATTAGTATTTCCAAGTAATATAGTTATAGCATAGTATAAAACCTATTATGAACAAAAAGGATATGTGACAAATATCTTTATTAATTTGCCTCTAGGGCATATATCTAACACCGAGTTTGGGACTAGAGTACAAATTACACTAGTTTACATCTGGTATATGTGTATCTAACACCGATAGTCTCGCGGTGTTCCTCAAACTTGCCTTGTGGAAGAGGTTTAGTCATCGGGCCTGCTGCGTTCAGATCCGTATGTATTTTGTGAATCCTAGTGTGTCCATCCCTGACGTAATCCCGTGTCACATGGAAATTCCGAAGTATGTGCTTGGCTGTAGAGTGAGTTCTTGGTTCTTTCGCATTAGCAATGGCATTCGTGTTGTCGCAGAAGATACCCACGGGGTCAGTGCAGCTGGGAAAGACGCCAAGCTTGATCACGAACTTCTTCAACCACAACGCTTCATTTGACGCTTATCAAGCGGCAATATACTCTGACTCCATTGAAGATTGGGCGACGACTGACTGTTTGCCGCTCCTCCAGCTAATAGAGTCAACGTTCAACATGAATACATATCCCGTATGGGACTTCGAGTCATCTAGGTGTGTGTCGACGCTTGCGTCAACGTATCCCTTTACGGTGAGCCCCTCATCAACTCCTCCATAGACGAGAAAGAGATCCTTTGTTCTTCTCAAGTATTTTATGATGTTACTTACTGCGGTCCAATGGGCCATTCCCGGATTTCTTTTGTAGCGATTAGTCATACTAATAGCCAACGCTAAATTCGGTCGGGTACATAACATAGCATACACGAGAGAACCTATGGATGAGTCATAGGGCTTTAAGGACATTTCCTCCTGCTCTTTTGCTGTAGTTGGGCATTGAGTCACACTTTATTTGATACCTTTTATAACTGGCAAGAGGCCCCTTCTGATTTATCCATACTGAATCTTTTCAATATCTTATCAATGTAAGTGCTCTGACTCAAAGCCAATAGGCGATTAGGTCTATCTCTATAGATCTTAATCCCTAATATGTGCGTTTCTTCACCTAGATCCTTCATGGAAAATTGTCCATTCAGATATTCCTTCACTTCTTCTAAGAATTTTCTATCGTTCCCTATTAGTAATATGTCATCTACATATAACACAAGGAATGCTACAGAGCTCCCACTCAGTTTCTTATAGATGCAGAACTCTTCGACGTTTTGGAAAAATCCAAAAGCTTTAATGACTTCATCAAATCGAAGATTCCAGCTCCGAGATGCTTGCTTCAACCCATAGATGGACCGTTGAAGCTCTCACACCTTACCAACATTTCTTGGATCAATGAAACCCTCTAGTTGCATCATATACAACTCTTCCTCAATGTTGCCATTAAGGAACGCAATTTTCACGTCCATCTGCCATATCTCATGATATGCAGCTATTGCTAGTAGGATCCGAATAGACTCTATCATCGCTAAAGGAGATAATGTCTCCTCGTAGTCAACTCCTTGAAATTGTCGGAACCCCTTTGCGAAAATCGAGCTTTATAGAAAGATATGTTTCCGTCTGCGTCAGTCTTTTTCTTGAATATCCACTTATTCTCGACGGCATTGCTGTCCTCGGGAATATCCACCAAAGTCCAAACATTGTTGGTGTATGTCAGAGCCCTCTGTTAGGTATGTGCTAGGGTTAGCTAGTACCTTTGCATCATGCCAAAAATTTCAAAAGAAATTTTGGAAATCAATTTCAAAATCAAAATGGGAGAAGGAACACCCCTAGATGAATTAATTCAAAAGGACAGATAAAAATATTTTCCAAAAATTCATGTTAGAGTTTTGAAAAGTCTTATAAATGAGTGTGATCACATATCAAGTGATGTGGGACCCACCCCATGCTCATAGATTTTTCAAATATTCAAACAGTACCTTGGAATTAAAGAAATACCCCTTTTTGAATTAAAATTCAAATCTTTTGAATTTTAAAAATGTTGAAAATTTATGAGTGAGTAGTCTATTTTATTATGAGGCCACATAAAAGTTTTCAGCATTTAATAAAATGGTTTAGTATTTTTATCAGAGCCAAAACAAATTACAGAAAAAGAAAGGAAAGATTAAACAGAGAGAAAAAGAAAAAGGGAGCTTACCTGGCCATTCGGCCCAACTCATCGCCCGCGGCCCAGCAAGCCAGCCCAGCCCGCAGCCCCGTTTGTCTTCTTCCCCGGCGCGGCAAGCAGCTCGCTGGAGCGCATGCCGACGCCGGCGGCAGCAGCCTGCCTGCCTGGAGGCCTCCCAGGCGTCCTTATCGCGCCAGGAGACGTTCCGTGGACGCCCGCTTCACTTCCCCCTCTTCTCCACCGCTCTCGCGATCCCCTTCGTTTGATTTCGTCGCCGACAGGAAGCTCACCGGAGCGCACCGCCGTGGAAGACGTGGCCACCGTGCCCTAGATCTCAAGCTACGGTGTCCCTCGTACTCGCCGCCGTCGACTTCCTCTTCCAGAAGCAGGCAGAGCCGTGATTTGGAATCAAGCCGCCGCAATCGTCCTCGAGCCCTCGCCGGATCCGCGACTCGTCGTTGTCAAATACTCCGGCTACGTTCCCTCCTCGCCTCCAACCTCTGCACCACCGCACTCCCCGCATCTCGGTGAGCGTTTCCCCTCAACTAGCTAGCCCCCTCTCGCCCTGTATCCTACGCTGCCATGGACGCCGGAGTACCGAGCCGCTGTGCTCGTCGTCGGCAAGCCTCCGTGAAGCACACGTACCCAAGAGCATGTCCGACGTCTTCCCTGTGGTCTAACGCATCGAACGATCTCAAGATTGCTGGATTTGGAGCACCGTGGCGACGATTGCCTCCTTCCCGTGTTTCTGTTGCCGCCGGCGAGGTCACCGCCGTCGCTGTGGTCGTCGTCTTGGACACTGGCGTGCACCAGGAGAAGTGCGAGAGCACGGGCTTCGCTCCCGTGGTCTCAGCGCTTCATTTGGGCCACGGGAACAGCAGTTCCGTGCAGCGCCGCCGTGGCCAGGCCGCCGGCGTTAATCACCAGTTAAGTGACCCCCTGGGTTACTGACCAGTGGGCCCAGTGGCTTAATTAAGCCACTGGTTAAGTTAACCCAGCCGGGTTACTTAACCCAGCCACTGACAGGGTGGCCCCACCTGTCAGCCCCCCCCCTGCTGACGCAATAATTCATTTAAGAATTTCCAGAAAATCAAAAATGTTAAAATAATTCTAGAAATTCCAAAAAATACCCCAAACTTTGGAAATTCATAGAAAATTCATATTAACTCCAAATTGGACAAATAATATATGAAAAATGATCAGGAGAAAATTATCTTTCCAAATATGCAACTTTCAACTCTGTTTGAGTTGAATTTAAAATGTGATCAGTAGCATTTGCTATTTGATTTAAATGGAATTAAATAAAATCCAATACAAATATTTTTGCAACTTGAACCATGACAACATGCTACATTTCACTTACACATCAGAGGCATATCATACACATTTGAAGATATTTTAAAATGATCAAACTATATCACATATAACTTGGTTAATGTTGAATTCAAATGTGGAGTTTGAATTTGCATTTTAAATGCAATATATTCCACTTAAATGGAATTGCCTCACACATCAAAACTTGTACTTCGAGCTTTAACATTCAATCATGTGCTTGAGCATTGCATTCATATTGATTGCTACTTCCTGCTTTGTTTGTCGAGTAGAGGTGGAACCGGAGCAAGAGGTCACCCCCTTCGCTGAAGATCCAGAACCCGAACCTCGTCAGCAAGGCAAGCAAAACCCCATTGATCATGTTGATAAAATCCCACTTCCCTCTCATGTCTCGCTTATGCATTGTATAGGATGATCACCATGTTACGATTCTACCGCATAGATGAACCCATTCCTTTGCATGACCTATCATTTTGTCACAGTAGTAAGCAAACCACAATCCTAGCGACTGTAGGAGTTGAATGATATCATGTGGCCCCTGCAATGTTACTGCTTATTGCATGCTTAGTATGATACCATGTTGTACTGTGATGTGAGTCGGGATGGTAGTGATCATGTGGTTGATGGTAGAAAAGTGTTGGTGAATCGACCCTAATACAAGGTGAACGATGAGAGGCTGTGTAGGAGTACACGGTGGGTTGTCTTGTTGAACACCGCCCTAAGTCCGAGTTCTTGTGTGGTGATCCAAGATGAAGAGTACAACCACACATTGGGCTCACTGACCCCTCTCAACCTATTAACTCATCCCTTTCGATGTCCAGATGTGCAGTAGTTCGGAGTTCTGGTAGGCTTGTGGCCTGGATGCTAAGTGAGAGAACGGCTCAACCGAGACCGGCTTATGCACCACGCACACATCGCTTGGGTCCACTTCGGTAAACCAGCCGGGTTCACGATTGTGGTAGCCAACCCAAGTAGGCGGCTTTCTTGGACTAGATATGCTATGAGGTAACAGTTGTGGTGAGCATCCTCGCTGGCACCCCTTGAATGGTGTCGAGATCAAAGGCGGTAAATGATGATCATGTGTGTGTAGCGGTACACCCTTGCAAGGTTAACAAAACTATTCGAATAGCCGCGTCCACGGTTATGGACTGCTTGGAAAGCTTAGCTTGATTATTAGATAACTTGAACCGGATACTTCTAAAATACACAAAGATAAGTGTGAGTGCTATGGCGTGCTTTCTCGTGGGGAAGTCTAGGAAGGCACCATAGTGGTGTATTGGTTGGAGAAAGTAGTGGACTCGTGTACGCTTCTTACCTCAAGTCTGGTACTCGTAGTTCAGGATTAGCCAAGTCAAAGCTGGCATTTTTCTGCAAGTGAACCCCACCTCCCTTTACCTTGATACATGTGCATGAGTAGTATAGCTCCTATGTAAGTCTTGCTGAGTACGCCTTTGTACTCACGTTTGCTTAATCTATGTTTTAGATGACGCCACTGACCCCGAAGGTGGCTTCTGCATCGAGCTGGACGACTGAAGTTAAGCTAGTCTAGTCCCAGTCAGCAGACTAGTTCCCTCGTGGAGGGCTTTATGTTTGAATAAGGCTTCTTAAGCCAATTTGTTAAACTTGTCTGTACTCAGACATAATTTGCTTCCGCTTTATGTTGTAATGTTGGATCAAATGTATGTGATCTCTGTGTGTACTCTATAAGAGTTATAAATAAAATGTACACTTTGTAGAGAATTGCAATGGTACCTGCTGTTCATACAAGGCATGTGTGCTGCGTGTATGTTTATAACATGCATGTCTTTGTATGGGTTTTCGAGACCTTAGTTGTGTTCTGGCTGGCGGTCTTTCATACACCAAGTGGCCCTTAGATGTGCGCAGCTTGGGGCATCGCGATGCGATTGCTCGAGACTCCGTCTCGTGCACACTTTGTGGTATGATCGAGCCCGCCCTAGACCCCGACTAAGTGATCGGGCTGGAGTAAGTCTATGTAAGAGTTTCGAGATAGTCGGTAGTATGGTTGAGGCGACTTGTCTTTGAATATGGGAGTTCACCACCCATATCATTTGACTTGTGTGCGGACGATGAGAACCCATCTCAGTTGATCATCCGGCCTGGATGGGATGCCGCTCACGTACGATGCTTTCCGGGAATGTTCAGTGCTTGGCCTTGTCTGCTTAGACAAGTGGGTGCGGTTCTCGGCTCTCCATATGACTATGTCTTAACTGTACTTGCATACGCTAACCCCGGGTCCCGACAGTGTACATGGAGTCTATTTCGGATTTCATAGCTTCTAGCCATTTCTCGGACTCGGGTCCCTCCATTGCTTCTTTGTAACTCGTAGGTTCATCTGACTCAACAGCCGAGATTGCATTCACAAGATATCCGTAGAGCTCAAGAGTTTGACGGACTCTTGATGACATATGTGGAAAAATAGGTTCCTCTACATTATCATCATGATCATCATGTATGTCATGATCGTTATGAATGTCGTTCTGGCTATTCTCTTCAGCTCCCACTTCGAAAGAAGGTTCCAGAACAATTTCTGTTGCTTGTTTTTCCATTTGGAGTGATTGGTCAGTCACTTCATCGATGTCTATTTTCCTCCCACTTAAATCTTTCAAGAGAAACTCTTTCTCAAGAAAGTGTCCAGTCTTGGCGACAAGCATTTTTCCCTCGGACTGATTGTAGAAGGTGTATCCACAAGTTTCCTTTGCATAGCCTACAAAGATGCACTTATCCGCTTTTGATTCGAGTTTGTCAGGCTGTAGTTTCCTAACATACACCTCACAACCCCAAATCTTCAGGTGAGACAACTTTGGTTTCGTGCCATGCCATTCCTCAAATGGTGTTGTCTTCACGGATTTGGATGGTCCCTATTAAGAACGTAAGCGGAAGTTTCTAACGCATACCCCCAGAATGACACAGGCAAGTCTGTATGAGACATCATCGATCGCACACTATCCAATAGGGTCCTATTATGTCGTTCGGGTACACCGTTCCTTTGTGGTGTGCCTGCTGGCGTAAGTTGTGGTACAATGTCGCAAGACTTCAGATGATCGCCAAACTCGTGACTTAAATACTCGCCAACTCGATCGGATCGAAGGTGCTTGATTTTCTTCCCGAGTTGATTCTCGACCTCGTTCTGAAATTCCTTGAACCTTTCAAACGTTTCAGACTTATGCTTCATTAAGTAAATATACCCATATCTACTCAAGTCATCAGTAAAGGTCACGAAGTAACGAAGACCATTGCGTGTGGGGACGTTCATGGGTCCACATACATCTGTATGTATGATCCCCAATAAGTCATTCGCATGCTCCATTACACCATTGAATGGAGTCCTTGTCATTTTTCCCATGAGGCATGGTTCACATGTATCAAGGGATCCAAAATCCAATGAATCAAGAAGTCCATCCTTATGGAGCTTCTCCATGCGCTTTATACCAATATTACCAAGTCGACCATGCCACATCGTGATGTGCTCTTCACTACTACGCTTTAATATTTTGGCCTCTATATTGTTAATGTGACACACGTCACCATCGAGATCAAGTATGAATTAACCATGTTGCTCCAGCGCGTGAACATAAAATACTTCATTCTTATAAATCGAACAACCAATTGTATCAAACTTAAAAGAATAGTGGTCTCGCTTCAAGCAAGAGCCACTAACGATGTTCACACTCAATGCGGGTTCATAGTAGCATTTATTCAGAATCAAAACTAATACCAAAGGGAGACTAAGATGCATCGTGCCGACCGCCAGTACTTCAACTTGACAGCCGTTGCCCACACGCATCATCAATTCATCTCTCAGCAACTGTCTCTTATTCCTTAGTCCCTGAGTGGAATTAGAAATATGAGCGAAAGATCCTGTATCAAGTATCCAGGATGTGTTCCCGGCGCTTGTCAAGAAAAGATCAATAATATGTATATCAAATATACCTTCGTCTCTCTTGGCGACCTTTCCAGCCTTCTTGTCCTTTAGGTACTTGGGGCAGTTGCGTTTCCAGTGACCTTCACCCTTGCAGTAGAAGCACTCAACTCCGGGCTTAGGCTTAGGTGCCTTATGAGGAAAGACAAGTAACTTGCCATCCTTCTTAGGTCTGCCTTTCTTTCCCTTTTCCCGTCTGCTTGACCTCTTGAATTAAGTGGTCTTGTTGACCATGAATACAACGTGCTCCTTCTTGATCTCAACCTCAACACTTTTCAGCATGGCGAACAACTCAGAAGGGGTCTTATTCATCCCCTGCATGTTGTAGTTCCGCACAAAGCCTTTGTAGCTAGGGGGAAGAGAATGCAACACCCTATCAACTTCAAGTTCATCTGGAATCTGACATTCCAGAACATTCAAGCGTTGAACGTAGACAGACATTTTGACCACGTGCTCACTCACGCTGTTGTGCTTGTCCATCTTAGCCGAGAAGAAGGCTTCAGAAGCCTTCTACCGTTCAGCCCTGGCTTGAGGTGCAAAGATGGCCTTGAGTTCGATTATAATCTCATATGCACCCATCCTATCAAAGCGCTTCTACAGCACAGCCTCCATGGAGTAGAGCATGCCACTCTGGACAAGGTTGTAATCATTAGTTTTGGAGAGATAGACATTCTTCTCATCCTGACTGGCATCATCTGCTGGTGCATCACCTAACGCGTCCTCTAGTACGTATGCCATTTTGAGGGGAACGAGGAGAATCCTCATGGTACGGAACCAGTTGGTGAAGTTGGACCCATCAGTTTTCAGTTTGTCTTTCTTTAGGAATGATCCTAAGTTGAACGAGGGGCCTGGTGCTGCCATCTACAATGGTGATTCACAAAGATACATATTTAGACTTTTGTTCATAATGTGGAGTTTATAATTTAATCTTAAAAATTCTAGAAAAGCTCCCACTTAGATAAACACCTCTCAATTTAACTAAGTGATTACTGCATCCCAGACCCCATACCTCCCCCGATCATCACAGCCATCAGTATGCGACCCACGTAGGCCTCCCAGCCAATAACATCAGGTATGTGACTCGTGATCGATCTTTCGATCTACTATGTTCTAGGCCCGCGTCTACATACGTCAACCCTGCCAATCCAACCTTGATGTTAGCTGTTCAGCAAGGCCATATCTGCATATGCCAGGCTCGCTCAACCCAACCTCATGCGAACGGTATTTAATATGTGTGACACCCGGTATGTACAGAATGTCGGCCATATAGGAGATTCGGCGGTGCCTACCAAGGGAGAATACAATGTTGTGCTACCGTCGTCATATCTACCAAGGGAGAACACAATTGTGAGAGATGGTACTATTTGTGCTACCGTCGTCATATCTACCATACTAGCATAAACAGGAAATAAAATTGTAAATCATACAAGCTATGATCCCCCTTCATGCAAAGGAAAGTTAAACGCCTTTCTACTTTAGCTTGTGCAAGTTTTAAGTGGCTGCTAGAGGTTTCGAGAGAGAGAACCAATTTCTATCCTGCGAAAATGTCGGGACCCGGAATATGCGTATGTAATTCCAGTCACGATGCAATCACATGGAGAGCCGAGAGCCGTACCCACTTGTCTAAGCAGACAAGGCCAAGCACAGAACGCTCTCGGAAAGCATCAAACGTGAGGGGCATCCCATCCAGGCCGGATGATCAACTGAGATGGGTTCTCAACATCCGCTCACAAGTCTAAATGCTTATGGGTGGTGAATCCCATACTCATAGAGAAGTCGCCTCAACCATGTTATCGATTGGATCCTAACTCTTACATAAACTTAGTCCAGCCCGATCACTTAGTCGGGGTCTAGGGCGGGCTCGATCATACAACAAAGTGTGCACGTGACAGAGTCACGAGCAATCGCATCGCGATGCCCCAAGCTGCGCACATCTAAGGGCCACTTGGTGTATAAAAGACCGCCAGCCAGATCACAACTAAGGTCTCGAAAACCCATACTAAGACATGCATGTTATAAACATACACGCAACACACATGCCTAGTATGAACAGCAGGTATCATCACATAAATCTACAAAGTACTTCTTTATTGACTTACACATATAGCATACAAAGATCACATGTCTGTGATCAACATTACATCATACAACGGAAGCAAATTAGGTCTGAGTACAGACAAGTTTAACAAATGTCTTAGAGAAGCCTTGTTCAACACACATGCCCTTCCACGAGGGACCAGACTGCTGTCTGGAACTATACTACCAAGGTCAACATCGAGCTTCACGAAGGTGACTCCATCGGGGTCCGGGTGATCATCTAAAACATAGAATAAGCAAACGTGAGTACAAAGTCGTACTCAACAAGACTTACATCAGATCTATACTACTCATGCTCAAGTTTCAAGGTAAAGGGAGGTGGGGTTCAACATGCAGAAGTGCCATCTTTGACTTGGCTAGTCCTGTACTACGAGTACCAGACTTGAGGTAAGAAGCGTACACGAGTCCACTACCAAGTCTCCAACCAATACACTACTGTAGATACTTCCTCGACTTCCCCACGAAGAAGCACGCCATAGCACTCAAGCTTATCTTTCAAGTTTTATAAGTATCCATTCAAGTTGTCTATGATCAAGTAGAGGTCTCCAAGTAGTCCATAACCGCGGAAACGACTATTCGAATAGTTTATTAACCCTGCAGGGGTGTACATCTTCACACGCGTGTCATCACTTATCGCCTCGTTCTTGTCACCCTTCAAGCGGGTGTCGGACGTGGATGAAACCAAGGCACTACCCTCACATCACCTTCTCTAAACCAGGAGTCGACTACCTGAGTTTGTCACCGCTCGAGAGTACGGCCGGTTCTACGAAACGGACTCAGATAATGCAAGGGACTGAGACGCCACCTTTGACAGATGGTTTCACTACCTCACAGGTCCACCCACATATCTATGGTTAAGTCAAATGGAAAGCCCGAAACTAGTGTGACTCCTGGACCAGATCGGGTACATAAAGAGGCCAAACGGGGCTCCCATAAACCCTACATGTGGTCATACTCTTTGTCTTGGATCACAAAACAGGAAATCGGGGCCTAGGGCAGTGTTCAATGAGACAACCCACTGTGTACTCCTATACAGCCTCTCATCGTTCACCTTTGTTTAGGGTGGATTCACCAACACGATATCATTTGCATCACTGTGATCATTCATCCCGACTCACAATCATAAACATCCTCATTGTATCACTAAGCAGCAATAAGCAGTAATAGTTGTAGGGGCCTCATGCTCATCATTCCACTCCTATATCTTCTAGGATTGTGGTTTGCTTAATACGGTGACAAAATGATAGGTCATGCATCAGAATGGGTTCAACTATGTGAAAGAACGTGTCTCGGTGATATCCTAAACATGCATAAGCGAGACTGAGAGGGAAGTAGGATTTTATAGACTTGATCAATGGGGTTTGCTTGCCTTGCTGACGATACACGGGTCTTAACGGTGGTCTTCTTCTTCCGGGGTGATCACCGTCTCGGAACGTCTGTCGTCGGAGGCAATCATCAACTAGGGGGGACAACTTCGGAAGTAAAAATGCACATACACATGATAAGGTTTTCCATGATGTGAATGGTACTGGTTTGTAGCATATTCATCTTAATTGAAGTATATTGCATTTGAAATGAAAATTCAAACTCCAAATATGAAGTTCAATTTAACCAGATATGCATTTGTCACTGTTCACCCAATATAAGTTGGTCAAACATGAAAACAAATTGCATATTATTAATCCTTGCATTTTTCTGATAATTTTACATATATTATTTGTTTAATTTGGAGTTAGGATTAAAAAGTTATTGAATTTCAAAGTTTAATTGATTTTCTGGATTTCTCTGGTTTTATTTTAATTAGAAAAGGACTTATTGCGTCATGCTGACATCACCATGACGTGGAGGGGCTCTGACCTGTGTGCCAGGTCTGTAAGTGACTCAGGGTTAAACCCCTATTTAATTAAACTGACAGGGGGTGGTTAGGGGGCTGGGTCCCTCCTGTCAGCGACTATGGGTGGGATTAAGGGCTGATTAGTCCTTAAGCTAATCCAACCTGGCCGGCTGCTAGTCGCCGGTGCAACTGGGCACGGCGGAGCCCCGCCGGAGTTGCGTTTTTGGCCACGGGAGGGGCAAAGGAGGGTGTAACATCCCAAAATTTTCAAAATGTTGGAATGTTAATAAATAATATAATATTGATTGACTTGTTTGAATTTTAGAGTAAACGAAAACTTTTCTTTTGAGTTTTTGTTTAAAACCATTACAAATCATTTAATAAAATTTGGATAATCATTTATCCAATAATAAAAATCTTTGTTGTGAAGTTTATTCCAAATTCTAATAATGATTTTCTTTCTTTTGTCTTTTTGAAATTTGGTAGGAACCACAATTAAATATTTTAGAGCGAGAATAAAATGACTTTCTCAAATTTATTGTGGTCCCATACTCATTCTCGAATTTTATTTAAAATTTGAGTTGATTTGATATTGACGTTTAAGAGATATTTAAATATTTCCAACAATTTATTGAATAAAATGAGAGGAGATAATATGACTTCTTCGAAGATAGTATTGAATTTTTTTAACGTGCTCATTTGAACACTTGATTATTTTTTTGTAATCATTTTGGTATTTATAAAACCCTAAAACTAATTTGGGGAATTTATTAGTGCCTTAAATGAATTTTGGTTGATAAAAATCTATTTATAACATTTAATTCGAAGAGAAATATATTTCTATAATCCCTATATTTTATTTAGTCTACATATATGTTTCGACTTTGGGAGGGATTTGATAATCCAGAATTTTAGTGTTGTTAGGTATTAGAAAATATAAATCCTAGATCATCTGAGCCGAGCCCATGTTTCTGATTTATTTTCCCTCTGTCTTTTTCCTCCCTTGACCTAATTTCCACTAAGGCTCATATCATCTTCTTCTGTCTCACGTTCATGAACGAATGAGTCACTCATTACAGAAAAAACGAGGTACATGGCACCTGGACACGTTCCTCCCCTCCTTCTACTTAATTCCTTGACCGATTCGATATGAAGTCTACATTCGTAGCACATTATAAGGAATTCATTCAGGCAATTAAAACCTCACTTTAATGCTTTTAATGCCATTATTTCTCCATGAATGGCATTAACTCCATTTCCAAAACCTCGCTTTTAATGCCCATTATTTCTCCATGAATGTCATTAACTCCATTTCCAAAACCTTGCTCACTCTCCTTCTATGGACCTCCCATGACCCTATAAATACCGCCCCTAGGACCCCTTTGAACCACACATCCCCACGCATAAAGTCCCTCTTCAAAGCCCTCTCCTTCGTGCACAATTTCTCGTCGGAGTAAAGATGCATCCACACTTCCGGTGAAGATTTTTGTCGCCATGAAAGGTACCTAGTCCATATTTCTTCCTCTAGTTTCTTCCCCTTGCCGATGCGCACCGTTGTGACATATTTTTCCTCTCGATTACAAGGCCGGAGCACGCCGTCCGTGTCATTGTGCTCTTCATGCGTTCTTCTCTACTCCGGCGGAACATCTCAGCTATCCGAAGGCGAACATAGAGCTATAACCTTGTCCATCGAGTCGCCAAAATCATCCTCTACCCCGTTCGGTTGTTCGTTGACGCCGGAGACCTTTTTCCAAAATTCCGGCGAGATCTCCGGTAAGATTTTCTCCTCTTTGATTCATCTTTTTTTTTGTAAAAAATTGAATAGGTGCAGACCTATCAGAACTCGCCACGTGGCATCTTTTTTATTAATCCCGTAACTCATTTTAGCAAAAATATCCAAACTTCAAAAATTCATATCTTCTAGCCCGTAAGTCGGATTTCGACAAATTTTATATCCCCGGATTCCTTGGAAAATGTAGTTTATTATTTTCCAGTAATATTCCACTTTTGATAATTCGAAATTTAACTCAAATTTCTTTTTATAATTGATATACATCTTATTCTATAATTTATTTGGAATATTATCTTCATCAAATTTGATCCTTAAAATCAAATCTTTCAATTTGGAAAATTGTCACATTCTTTCTATCGGATCTTTTTCAATCCTTAAAATCAAATTTTTTATAAATTTGGCTACAAAAATTCAATCTTCTCAACAAGATCATCACGATTTCTATCGGATCTTTTTCAATCCAATCCAAGAATTGATTTCCTATTCAAATATTCATATGGACAAACCAACTGAGTTTGACATACTCTCCATCTAATTGATTTTATAATCAACCTTCAACATATCCAATTGATTTTACAATCCTCGGATATATGATTTCCATCATATTTCCATCCAATCCAACTTGATCCTATCGCAACCTATCCATGCCATAGTTATTATTTTATTAATAGTAATAACTAAATATTTATGTTGTAGTTGTATCTTATTTGGATCTTCACTTTGGATTGAGTTGTGTGTTGAAGTGTTTCTCTTTTACCGTTAGATATATTGTAACGAGATGGAGAGATGACTACGAGTAGAATATTTCATCGTCAGGATCCAGGCAAGTTACTCTTTTGATCATGCTCCAGTATTACCTATATTTTTTATATGCATTGTAGTCCAACTTAAATATTATGCATTGATAGGATTATATATTATGCTATGATATTACACCCAGTAGTTCATTGAGGTAGGTCTGAACCTTATATCATTGTCGCCACCGTGTAGAATTATACTGATTTGCTAAGTAGACGTGGATTGGGAAGTGATCCATTATGAGGTATGAGTGACTAAGTAGTAAACAAGACCAAGATAATCTTAATGAACCACCTGGGTGGAATGGTTGGGGGCACCCTGGAGGAACCAGTGGATTTGCCTGAGTGACCTGGAGATGGCCAGTAATCACTACGGAATGCCACCCAGGCTTAAAGGGATCAATCATATTTTTCATAACTAGAAGCTTACGTGTGCAGCCACAAGCTATTATGGGCTCTGGCTTGGTTGATTAAGTGTAGTGACTCTTACTAGCTGGTGCTACGAACGTAGTTATGAGTAGGTGGGATGGGCACCGCCAGAGTGAGGGAAACTCTTCTAAAAGACCATGTCTCGACCTTCCGGTTCTCATACAACATGTAGTGTGACGAACTAAAAAGGAGGTGGTCGAGTCTTGTGGGGAAAAGTGCATAAACCTCTGCAGAGTGTACAAACTGATCATGATTAGCCGTGTCCCCGGCTACGGACAACTTTGAGAATCTAGAAGTGGGAATGTTGACGGATCTCATCATATTTAATTAATCAATTGGGTTTAATGAACTTTGGGAATAGATTGACTTGGAGAAACCAATTCAATCATATTATGAGCTTTGTAGTACTGTTATGATACTCTTTGAGTAGGACAAAATCAGCTTTATGCAAACTGAAACTCTTAGAGCTTTTCCACCAGCCAAAATTGCATGTAGAAGATAGGTCTGTTATATATTCTTTTGGGAGTAACTTGCCGTACATTCAAAGTACTGACCCATTTTGGGCTGTAACCTTCGGTGTTACAGGATTGTATATGATGAGTAAGTGATGCGATGTAGGGTTACGATGTCTACACTCAACTTTGCCGTTGGTATTGATGGGACTCCACTTATGTATTGTTTGTTTCCGCGGTGTATTCTAGCCCAAAGGCTATAAGGTAATAAATACCATGTACTTACATTACTTTTTGACATGTGATTTATGGTATTTCATCGAGTACTGTGTGTGCTAGCATACTGATCTAGGGATAGCACAGAAGCACAGTAGACTTGGTTCCCTTCGGGACCGGGTCGTTACAGAGGGCACGGTCAGGTGCCTCTCGCACGCGCGCGTCTAGCAGTGACATCGGGGGTTCAAGCGGAGGCTTGGAAGCACGCCGGCGGCGAAGAGCAGAGGCGGCCGGAGTACTGGAGAGGGGGCACAGGGCTACGGGCTACGGCGAGATGCGCGATGGAGCTGGGGCGAACGGGGCTCACCCTGGTGCCACTGGAGCCGACGGGGAGGCCAGAGGGGGGCTGGACGGAGTGGAATCCCTCGCCGGAGTCCTCTGTGCCTGGCGGCAAGACCTTGAAACTGGCGTCGTCTCCGGGGCCGTTCGGGCTCGATTGAGGGCTGGATTCGATGAAGGCGACAGCTGCAGGTCTTCTGGACACGGTGGCGCGTGCCGGCGGCGACTTGGTGCGCTCGGGTGCGGCGAGATCGGGCGAGAGAGAGCGTGGAGAGAGAGCCAGAGGAGGGGGAAAGGACTTGGCGGCTCCTACGGCGTCTCCACGTCGCTAGGTAAGGGTAGGGAGGCAGCCAGGTAGCTGCCTGGCAGCCATGCCGACGAGCTGCCTGCCTGCCTGGCCTCGTGGAGAAGACGACCTTGCCCTTTTGGGCTGGGCCGCCTCTGCTGGGCCAGGTGGGTGGGCTCTTTTCCCTTTTTTGTATTTGTTTCTGTTTTCTATTTTCTGCCATTTGTTTTGCCCCAAATAAAATAGCAAGACATTTTATAAAATCTTCAAAACTTTATGGTCGGCTTATAATATATATATTTAGGCACTCACAAGTTTTGGAGATTTTTTAAATTCAAATAATTTGAATTTCAAATCAAATAGGGGTTTAATTTAATTTCCATGGAACATTTTGAATTTTTGAATATTCCATGGGCATGGGAACGAACCCAAACCACTTTTAAAATGATCACCATGATTTATAGGAATTTTCCAAATATTCAAATGATTTTTGGAAAAAAAAATTTATCTGGCCATTTGAATTAATTTCTCAGGGCTTTCTTTTTCCCCATTTTTGAATTTCATTTTGAAATTTTCTTCATGATGCAAAGGAGCAACAAGCCCTAGCACTTACCCTAGTTGGGTTCTGACAACTTGCCCCCACTCAAAAGAATCTCGTCCCGAGATTCAGAAGTCGTCGGGAGGAAATTGGGGTACTCGGCACGGAGGCGGTCTTCTCTTTCCCAGGTTGCTTCTTTCTCGGAGTGATGTAACCATTGTACTTTCAGGAACTTGATCTTCTGATGACGAGTGACACGTTCTGCGGAATCAAGAATACGAATAAGGAACTCTCGATAAGAAAGGTCATCTTGGAGATCAAGCCTTTCATGGTCGACTTCGCGGATGCGGTTCTTGAAGCAACTCCTGAGTTGTGACACATGGAACACGTCATGTACTCGGGAAAGGTGCGGGGGTAGTTCAATTTGGTAGGCAACTTCTCCACGTTTAGCTAGAATGCGGAAAGGTCCGATGTAACATGGGGCCAACTTGCCTTTGATACCGAATCTTTGGGTTCCCTTCAGAGGAGTAACCCGAAGGTAATCCTTCTCATCAATATGGTAGCTCTCTTCTCTATGATGACAATCATAGTAGCTCTTCTGACAAGACTGAGCGGCTTTCAAACGATCACGAACTTTCTCTTCTGCTTCCTTGATCATATCCGCTCCAAAGAGTTGTCTTTCACCGGTTTCTGACCAGTTGAGGTGAAAAGGCTACCACGATCAGAATTGATTTCCAAAGGACTAAACATGGAAGCAAAGACTAAACATGTACTAGAGCTCTTGGTTTTGAAAACAGAGATAAAATTCTTTTTTGAGAAGTGCAACTTTCCAGTCAACGGTGAACGGTAAAGGTATCTCAACATCTGACATGCCAACTATATTAATGCTTTTGCTTACACTTTTGTTCCCTTATCCATCTATCATTTGACGGTCTATGGTACCTTTTATTTTTCCTCAATTATGGAAGGAAGTTTTCTCGTTCCATCTATCATTAGCAACATTGGTCCATTTCATTCCATCATCAAGTATAGGGGAGGTGTAACTCTTTTTTTTATTGACTGGTTAAAACTTCCGTCATAATATTTTTGGCATGGTAGATACTGATTTTCCCTCACCGCACCATGAGCTTGTATGGTTACAACGGGGAATATTTTGAATAAATTTCGAGAGTGCACAAGAAATTCTAAGTTAGGGATGGCCGGTAATAGCATAAATAGGAAGTTATGGTGGACTCAAGTGGAATAACTGGATTGAAAAAGGAGTTTGGATACACAAGCAGAATTCCAATTAGTGCGAGTGAGGGCTAGAAAAATACTGGGAAGCGACCAACTAGAGAGCAATAATTGTCATAATCATGCAGAGTGACAAAGCAACATTGAATCGGGCATGAAAGTGATATAACTATTCTGAAATAAAAAGGTCATCAAGGCATGATAGACTTTTTAGTCATAAACATGTGTGAACATGTGCCAAGTCAATCCAAGAATTCTCCGAAGGGTAATACCACTTCAATATGCCAAACCATGAACAATGCAATGCATGTAAATCATTTCAACAACACATTATGCAGTCTAGCTATTTGATATCAGCCACAAAGAAAGCATTGTAAACAAAGCACTATGTTTCTACAAGCTGGTCACTAGATCATAAGTACAGGCATATGTACAAAAGTAGAAACAACAAGAGTTCATACTGGTTTTCCTTGTTTCTTCCCTTCCATCGATCTTCGTCATTACTGCCTTGTCACTTGAACGACCAAACGTGGGAAATATAATCAAATGCCATCGCGGACTCGAGCTGAACTCTGAAAGAAAAGCAAACTAAAGAGAGAAAGGAAAATCTTTTTGGGTTTTTCAAAGGTTAAACGAAAGCAAAAGAAAAGAGAAATTTTTTTATTGTTTTTGCAAATTAAAAGAACAAAGAAGAACAGACAAAAACTTCGAAAAGATCAAAGAAAATAAAAATAAAAACGGATAATACAATGGAAAAGAGAGAAGGGCATGTACTTCCCCAAGCTTAGTATTTTGGCCTAAGTTGGTAGCAGCTACTACCCCCAGGAGCCTCCTGCTCCGGGGTAGTACGGTTAAGTCCATGAGTCGTACGAGCCTTCCGGTTCGTACACCGAAGTCCTCGGGTACTCCCATGAGGAAGGCTCCGTGCTCCAAGCAGAGGAAAACCCTTCATAAAACTGGGTGACGGTCTCCCCTGGAAAGGTGGGAACTCACTATGCTCCTCCTCGTTAGGCACAACCCCCTCCATGAGGTTATGAAACTGATATTGGGCCATGAAATCATCAAACTGGATATCATTGAAGGACCATCCTGTCCTGCGGGTATAATCAAACAAAAGTGGTGCAGGTAGACGAATCTCTCGAATAATAGTCTTTTGAAACCTCAAAATATAAACAAGGTTACCAAACTCGGAAGTCATGGTAACAAACTTATGCCTCTTCATAGCAACAAGATAAAGACTTGAGTAAGTAAAAGGAACATCATCAGGATGTGGGGTGCCACTAAGAGACTCAAGGATAAGCTTGGCGTAAACGCCACCAAATAAATCTCCCTTGTTACCATTCATAGCAAGGCGTCGATCAATTTAGGCACCCACATTATAATCATTCCTACCAGAGAGGGCGTTCGCATAGATAGAAATTTTTTGTTTGGAACCGTTGCTCGTGTTGTCGCGAGCCAACACCCCTCTAGCAATAAAATACGCAAAATACCCGAGGTGGGGGAATAAGTTGCTGGAAATATTTGTACGCCAGATATCCCTCGTCTCCTGGCTGCAAAGAGAGTCGAAGAGAGTCCTCAAATCAGAGGCCTGAGTGTTCATCTTTGTCGTCTGTCCAACGTTCGGCACACCTATTATATCACAAAATCTTGCCAAAGACATGGTCATAAGCTCATTGCAAATTTTAAACTCAATAACCCCAGCATCATGATTATATCCGAAACTATTAATAAAACATGAGGTGAGTTTTTTATACTGTACCACACGGCGTAGTGCTAGCCGTGTCAAACCTGCATTGGCACAAAGGCCCTAAATTTCCTCCTTAATTCCTGCTATTTCGAGAAAATCATCGCACGGATACATCATTGCGCGTGCTGGACTTGTGTCTTCCAAAAATGGTAGGGGCACATGATTTTCGTTGTAGCTCACCCTAGCAGCTGAGGGTGAAGCTGCAAATCTAGTAACTCGATTGGAGCACTCGGGATTCATCTTCCCAAGCCACCCCTTTGATTTTCCTAGCAAACTCATTTCTGAAATTTTTGAAAATTCACAAAAACAAGGATTTAAACAAAGTGAGTCGAGGCAAACTACTCTACTCGCTTACCTAAGGCATAAACTTGCATCAAAACTTGGAAAATAAATATATACACATGCATGCAAGCTCATACGAACAGCACCAATAACTACTAAATACTCAAAAATGAAACCACCAATCAAAGATCTAATTGGAGGGGTGGAGGAGTTACATACTAGGGAGTATTTTCCCAAAATGTCATCTCAAATTATGGGTCGTAGAGAGAGATCGAAATTCTGGACGGAGAGCAGCAAGAACGCAAGTTCCAGGTGCAGAACTCCTGTTTTTGGGAAGAAAGAGAGAGAGAGGAAGAAGACTCACCTAGAGACGGGTCCTGTGGGCCCCAGGCGCCCTGTGGGCGCGGCCAGGGGGCTGGCTAATCCAGGCGACGTGGATTTTTTTTTTTTGGAATTTTTCTGAAAACTTCACTATAGAAAAAATTTCTGAAAACTTGGTACAACAAGGAGAACAAGAGCTAAAGAAAATGAAAAAATAACAAGCTCCACTTTTTACCTATATAAAACATGCTAGCTAGCAAGGTTGATCAAGTCCTACCAACAAACCGGCGATATATAGACTAGAAAGTCTGACCTCTCATGAAGTGATCGTGGCACCTTTACTTTAATGTACATTGTCCCCACCATAATGGATTTGTATTTCTGGTGCACATGTAGAGGACAATCCCATTCTCCAATCTTCACGATCTCGATATTCTCTATAGAGTTAAGGCCATGGCTTTTGTCGATCTTCTTCGAAAAATACACCATGTGTTCTTCATCATCGACGTTGAAGGTAACATTTCCTTTATTGCAATCAATAATAGGACCTGTGGTGTTAAGAAAAGGTCAACCAAGAATAATGGACATGCTCCCATCTTTGGGCATATCAAGCACAACAAAATCTGTAAGGATTAAGCAATTATCAACTTCAACAGGAACATCCTCACAAATACCTATCGGGATGGTTGTTGACTTGTCAGCCATCTAAAGAGAGATATCTGTAGGGATTAGTTTTTCTAAACATATCCTTTCATAAAGATAAAAAGGCATAACACTCACTCCTGCTCTGAGGTCACATAAGGAAGTTTTGACATAATTATTTTTTATGGAGCATGGAATGGTGGGTATACCTGGATCACCAAGCTTATTAGGAATCTTTCCACTAAAAGAGTAGTTAGCAAGCATAGTAGATATTGCCTCATTAGGTACTTTTATTTTATTATTAAAAATATCTTTCATATATTTTGAATAAGGAGGTAACTTAATAGTATCAGTCAAAGTAATTTGAAGAAAAAGAGGTTTCATCCATTCACAAAATTTATTATAGTGCTCTTCTTCTTTGGATTTGTGAGACTTACTTGGAAAGGGCATGGGTTTCTGTACCCATGGTTCTCTTTCCTTCCCATGCCTTCTTGCGATGAAGTCTTCTCTAGTATACTTCTTGCCTTTATCGGGTGCTTCTTCTTCTCGCACCTCGGGAGGATCATTCTTCTCCTTATCATTTTCTTCGGGCTAGGCACCATCTTCAGTTTCAGCATCGGAGGTAGATATGCCGTTAGGATCAACAGCGGGTTCTTCACTTGTAATAGGATCATTTGAGTTGCCAGCTTCCTTGTGTTTCTTCTTCTTCTTTTCTTCTTTGGAGAGCTAACAATCTCGTCTTCTACTTGCACTTGAGAATCTTGCTCGATCCTCTTTGGATGCCCCTCCGGATAGAGTGGGTCCTGGGTGTTTGTTCCACTCCTACTCTTTATACCATAAGCATGTATATCCTGTTTGATATTATTAGCAAGAAAATCTTCTTGCACTATAGAAATTTGTTCAAGCTGAGTTTGAACCATATGAAAATTCTTAACAAGACATTTAACATCATTAATTGTTCTACCTAGATCATTAAGTAAACTTTTGATAGCAAGAGTAGTTTCATGCAATTGGCTTTGCATCCTCATATTAAAGTGGTTTTGCTTCATAATAAAATTATAAAGAGCATCTAAACATTGGTCGGGAGGCTTACCTTTAGGGATGTCACTTTCATTAAAATCTAAAAGAGAGTGTACCTCTACCAAGGTAGGGCGAGTAGTAAGCTCACAGAACTTCTCAATAGGAGGCAGATTCTTCATGTCTGTGCCTTTAATGCCTTTCTCCTTTATAGAATTATTTGCTTCTTGCATATCTTCGGGGCTCAGGACAAGCATGCCCCTCTTCTTCGGTGATGGAGGTGGTTTATGGACGGACCAATCTTCATGGTTTTTGGCAATCTTGCCCATTAATTCTTCAACATCGTCCGAGGTTCTTTCCCTAAAAACACAACCAACACAACTATCCAAATAGGATCTAGATTCATCGGTTAGTCCAGCATAAAATATATCAAGTAATTCATTCTTTGGGACTTCATGTCCCGGTCTAGACTTAATTAAACTGCAAAACCTCCCCCAAGCTTTAGGGAGGTGCTCATCCTGCGACTGTTTAAAATTATAGATTCTTTGTAAAGCAGCATGTTGCATATGAGCAGGAAAATTTTTATCAACAAAAGTTTGAGCTAAGTCTCGAGGACTCTTAATAGAACCATAAGTTAGTGCATCATACCATGCTTTAGCGAATTCCTTCAAAGAAAAAGGAAAACGCTTAGTCACATAAAAGTTTCGTATTCTCTCATCAGTAGTAAACAAGCCACCCAACTCAGTGAGTTTGGTTAGGTGTGCTATAGCATCATCATATTCTCTGCCATAAAAGAGGTCAGCTTCGGCTGTAGATATAAGTGAAAGATCAACAGTGAAATCATAATCAGGATCAGTGATGCATACAGGAGATGTAGCAAATTCAGGATGAGCAGTAATCTTGTTCTTTATAGAGTGCTTTTCAAGAAATTCTTAATAGCTCTAGGGTCAGAGTCGGCACACTCTGTGCGTTCCTGTCGGGACCCGGGGTTAGCATATGTAATTCCAGTCACGGTAAAATCACATGGAGAGCCGAGAGCCGTACCCACTTGTCTAAGTAGACAAGGCGAAGCACAAAACGCTCTCGGAAAGCATCAAACGTGAGGGGCATCCCATCCAGGCCGGATGATCAACTGAGATGGGTCCTCAACGTCCGCTCACAAGTCTAAATGCTTATGGGTGGTGAATCCCATACTCATAGACAAGTCGCCTCAACCATGTTATCGATTGGATCCTAACTCTTACATAGACTTACTCCAGCCCGATCACTTAGTTGGGGTCTAGGGCGGGCTCGATCATACAACAAAGTGTGCACGTGACAGAGTCACGAGCAATCGCATCGCGATGCCTCAAGCTGCGCACATCTAAGGGCCACTTGGTGTATAAAAGACCGCCAGCCAGATCACAACTAAGGTCTCGAAAACCCATACTAAGACATGCATGTTATAAACATACACGCAGCACACATGCCTAGTATGAACAGGAGGTATCATCACATAACTCTACAAAGTATTCTTTATTGATATACACATAGAGCATACAAAGATCACATGTCTGTGATCACATTACATCATACAACGGAAACAAATTAGGTCTGAGTACAGACCAGTTTAACAAATGGCTTAGAGAAGCCTTGTAAACAAACATGCCCTTCCACGAGGGACCAGACTGCTGTCTGGAACTATACTACCAAGGTCAACGTCGAGCTTCAGGTCGATGACTCCATCGGGGTCTGGGTTTCCATCTAAAACATAGAATAAGCAAACGTGAGTACAAATTCTTACTCAGAAAGACTTATATCAGAACTACACTACTCATGCTCAAGTATCAAGGTAAAGGAGGTGGGGTTTCATCATGCAGAAGTGCCAGCTTTGACTTGGCTAGTCAAAGACTACGAGTACCAGACTTGAGGTAAGAACCGTCCACGATTCCACTACATCTCCAACCAATACACCACTATGGTTACTTCCTCGAATTCCCCACGAGGAAGTTCACCATAGTACTCACACTTATCTTGGTGTATTTTAGAAGTATCCAGTTCAAGTTGTCTAATAATCAGGTACAGGTTCCAAGTAGTCCTTAACCGCGGACGCGGCTATTCGAATAGTTTTGTTAACCTTGCAAGGGTGTAAGCTACCCACACATGACCATCGGTTACCGCCAGGTCTCGCCACCGTTCAAGAGGTGACAGCGAGGATGTTCACCACGACACTTCGCTCACAACCGGTCTATTCCAGGAGTCGACTATCTGAGTTTGTCACCGCTCGAGAGCCCAGCCGGATCAACGAAACGGACTCAAACAATGTAGGCAACCGAGACGCCACCTCTGACAGATGGTTTCACTGTCTCACAGATCCACCCACATATCTAGGATGATGAAACATTTCCACTCAATCTTTTGCTATGCAGATGTCAAATGGAAGGCCCGAACTAATGTGACTCCTGGACGTCGACACGGATCAAGGTACTAGGCCGAGAGGGGTCAGTGAGCCCAATGTGTGGTTGTACTCTTTGTCTTGGATTACCATACAAGAACTCGGTACTTAAGGCGGTGTACAACGAGACAACCCCATGTGTACTCCTACACAGCCTCTCATCGTTCACCTTGTATTAGGGTGGATTCACCGACACAGTTTCACTTTCATCAACACCATGTTCACCATCATCCCGACTCACATCAAAAGCAACCTCATGTAACACTAAGCATGCAATAAGCTATAACAGTTGCAGGGGCTTCATGATATCAATCAACTCCTATGTCAGCTAGGATTGTGGTTTGCTTACTACTGTGATAAGATGATAGGTCATGCATCGGATATGGGTTCAACTATGCGGTAGAATCGATACAAAGTGATCTCCTAAACATGCATAAGCGAGACTGAGAGGGAATTGGGATTTTATATACATGATCAATTGGGTTTGCTTGCCTTGCTGACGAGGTTCGATATCGGGGTCTTCAACGAAGAGGGTTGCCTCCGGTTCCGGTTGCACGTCTATCGAGCACACAATCAAACAAGGTATAAATTTATTTGCAATGCTCAAACACATGATCAATATTGAAATGGTGATGTTCTTGATCACAATGTGGGTACAATTCCATTTAAAAGAAGTCAAATGCAAAGTCATTTGCAAATGTGCTTCAAATTTGAATTTGAAATAAAGCCATATGGATGTTTTGCACTGTTCACCCATTTTAAAAAGGTCAAACATGAAAACAGAGCCCATATTCATAATCCTTGGATTTTTCTGATAATTTTAGACATATTATATGTCCAATTTGGAGTTCATATGAATTAGTTATGATTTTCCAAAGTTTATTCAATTTTCTGTAATTTCTGGAGTATTTTTAATCTCTGGAAAACCTTTATTGCGTCATGCTGAGGTCAGGGTGACGTCACAGGGGGGCTGACAGCTGGGGTTGGCTTGTCAGTGGAAGAGGGGTCTAAACCAGGTTTAGTTTAATTAAACAGGGTTATTAGGGGGGCCACGGCCCACCAGTCATTGACCCAAGGGTCACTAACAGGGGATTTTCCCCTAAGCTAATCGGGCCGCCGGCGGTTAGCCGGCGGTGACTAACCCGTGCGGCGGCGCCCGTTGCGGACGGCGGTTCCGGGAACGGCTGTGCACGGGGAAGCTACCAGGGGGTAGCCCGTGCTTGCCTGCTTCGAGCTGTGCCAGTGGGGTCTCAAGGGGAGGTCTGGGAGCGCGCCGGCGATGAAGAGCAGCGGCGGCGCAGCTCTGTCTTCGGCGAGATCAGTGGCTAGGGCACGGGGAGGAGAAGGGAGTAGGTCAAAACGACGAGCTGCTCACCCTGAGCGTGAAGAGGAACTCGGGGAAGACGGAGGAGGCGAGACGGCGGCGTATTTCTCGCCGGAGCTTCACGGCGGCCGGAGAGGAACGGTGACGAAGGCGTTGGCTCCGGGGCTCCCAGGCTCGATTAACTGCACGGCTTGACGAAGACGATGCTGGCGGAGCTCCTAGACAGCTTGCGGCGGCGAGTGGGGCACGGTGGCCGTGAGTTCTATGGCGGCGTGCTCCGGCTGGGCTCCGGGTCCGCGCAGAAACGAGAGAGAGAGGGCGTGGGGAGAGAGCCAGAGGAGGGGGAAGACTGCGGGGCGGCTCTGGCGTTGCTTGGCGCAAGGAGACGCCTCGGGCTGGCCTAGGCTAGCCTCAGTGGCGTCCACGGCGCTCGGCTCGCCACCGAGCTGCTTCGGGCGCCGGGGAGGAAGACGACACCGGGGGGGCTGGTGGGCTGGGCTGGAAAGGTAAGTTGGGCCGACGCCTGTGGCGCCAGGTAAGCTCCCCCTCTTCTGTTTATTATTTTCTTTTTATTTCTTCTGACATTTGTTCTGTCTTGATATAAAAAAATATCAAAACATTTTATAAAATCCCAAAATCTTTTATGTGGGCTTAGGTGTCAAGCCACTAGCCACTCACAAGTTTTGGTGACTTTTGAAAATCAAACAATTTGAATCTAAATTCAAATTGGAGTTTAATTTAATTTCCAAGCCCTATTTGGAATATTTGAAAAATCTTGGTGCATGAAGTGGGACCCACTTCACTTTATATGTGATCATGCATATTTATAAGACTTTTCAAAAATACCAGAGCAATTTTGGGAAGAAATTTTTGTCTGGCCATTTGAATTAATTTCTCAGGGCTTTCTGCTTCCCCATTTTTGAATTTCATTTGAATTTTTGCATGATGCAAAGGGCACAAACAAACCTAGCACTTACCCTAGTTGGGGTTCTGACAACTCGCCCCCACTCAAATGAATCTCGTCCCGAGATTCAGAAGTCGTCGGGAGGAAGGTGGGGTACTCGGCACGGAGGCGGTATTCTCTTTCCCATCTTGCTTCTTTCTCTGAGTGATGTGACCATTGTACCTTGAGGAACTTGATCTTCTGACGACGAGTGACATGCTCTGCGGAATCAAGAATACGAACAGGGTACTCTCGATAAGAAAGGTCATCTTGGAGATCAAGCGTTTCATGGTCGACTTCGCGGATGGGGTCCTTGGAGCAACGCCTGAGTTGTGACACATGGAATACATCATGTACTCGGGAAAGGTGCGGAGGTAGCTCAAGTTGGTAGGCAACTTCTCCACGTTTAGCAAGAATGCGGAAAGGTCCGATGTAACGTGGGGCCAACTTGCCTTTGATACCGAACCGTTGGGTTCCCTTCAGAGGAGTAACCCGAAGGTAAGCCTTCTCATCAATATTGTAGCTCTCTTCTCTATGATGACGATCATAGTAGCTCTTTTGACGAGGCTGAGCGGCTTTCAAACGATCACGAACAATGCGAACTTGCTCTTCTGCTTCCTTGATCATATCCGGTCCAAAGAGTTGTCTTTCACCGGTTTTTGACCAGTTAAGGGGTGTTCGACATCGTCTTCCATAGATGAGTTCAAAAGGAGCCATGTTCAGACTAGATTGAAAACTGTTGTTAGAAGAAAATTCGGCGAAAGGAAGAGATTTCTCCCAATTATTTCCGAAAGAGATAACACAAGCTCTGAGCATGTCTTCCAAAATTTTATTAACCCTTTCAACTTGACCGCTAGACTAAGGATGGAAAGCTGTACTAAAGGATAGATGAGTTCCCATAGCATTTTGAAAGCTTCCCCCGAATCTAGATGTGAAAAGGCTACCACGATCAGAATTGATCACCAAAGGAACACCGTGAAGAGACACAATTCTAGAGATATACAAGTCCGCTAACTGGTTAGCAGTTATAGACCCGCGAACGGGAAGGAAGTGAGCAACTTTGGAAAGCCTATCTATGACAACGAAGATGGCATCATTTCCTTTCTGGGTTTTTGGAAAGCCGGTGATGAAGTCCATACCGACTTTGTACCATTTCCACTCTGGAATAGGCAAAGGTTGAAGTGTACCAGCAGGTCTTTGGTGTTCTGCCTTAATGCGACGACAAACATCACATTCAGCAACAAATCGAGCAATGTCTCTCTTCATCCTAGTCCACAAAAATCTCTGGCGTAGATCTCGGTACATTTTTGTGCTACCGGGATGAATTGAGAGGGGTGTGTCATGGGCTTCTTTGAGGATGAGTTGCCTTAGATCCCTATTCTTAGGTACCACCAAACGATTTTCAAAGAATACTGTTCCTTTACAGTCTGTGGAGAAACACTTAGCAACTCCGCTAGCAATGTTCTCCTTGATCCGGCGTACACCTCGTGCATGTCTTTGGGCAACTATGATCTGATCCTCAAGGGTTGGTTTCGCCACCAAGTTGAAAAGAGATCCACGAGGAACAATCTCGAGATTGAGCTTTCGAAATTCCTCATGAAGAAGTGGTTGATACTGTTGTAACATGAGGTTGTTACAATACGACTTACGACTTAGTGCATCAGCCATGACATTGGCTTTGCCTGGGGTGTAAGAAATTCCTAAGTCATAATCTTTTATCAACTCTATCCAGCGTCTTTGCCTGAGATTAAGATCTGGCTGGGTGAATATGTATTTGAGGATTTGGTGATCAGAATAGATCTCACAACGATTACCAAGGAGGTAATGTCGCCAAGTCTTCAGGGCATGAACTACGGCAGCGAGTTCAAGATCATGGGTTAGATAGTTCTCTTCATGTGGACGCAACTGGCGTGAAGCATAAGCTACCACATGTCTATCTTGCATAAGTATGCATCCTAACCCTTGCCGTGAAGCATCACAATAGATCTCAAAATCCCTTTTGGTGACTGGAGGTGCAAATACGGGTGCAGAAGTCAATCTTCTTTTTAGCTCTTGAAAGCTTTCCTCGCACTTGGGGGTCCATTGTAATTTCTTATCTTTCTTGAGGAGTTCAGTAAGAGGCTTTGCAACCTTAGAAAAGTTCTCGACGAAGCGGCGACAATAGCTGGCTAGGCCAAGAAAACTTCTAACTTGCTTAACGGATTCAGGTGGAGTCTAGTCAAGGACGGCCTGAACTCTCTCGGGATTGACTGCAACACCTTTCGCAGAAATCACGTGGCCTAAGTAGGTCACTTCTGGTAGCCAAAATTCACACTTGGAGAACTTGGCCTAAAGGCGGTGCTCTCTAAGTTTCATCAATACCAACCTAAGATGTTCTGCGTGCTCTTCTTCGTTCTTCGAGTAGATGAGAATATCATCAAGATAAACCACCACAAATTTATCTAAGTACTCCATGAAGATGGAATTCATCAAGCGCGAGAATGTGGCGGGGGCATTGGTTAAACCAAAGGACATGACGGTATACTCGTAAAGACCATAACGAGTAGTGAAAGCCGTTTTGGGAATGTCCTCATTTCGGATTTTGATTTGATGATAGCCTAATCTCAAATCCATCTTGGAGAAGACAGAGGATCCTGCAAGTTGATCATAAAGATCATTGATCCTGGGCAGTGGGTACTTGTTCTTTATCGTCGCTAGATTTAGCGGGCGATAGTCTACGCACATCCTTTCTGTTCCATCTTTCTTCGTTACGAACAGAACGGGGCAACCCCATGGCGATGAGGTAGGGCGGATGAAGCCTTTTGCCAACGAAGCATCAAGTTGGGTTTTTAGCTCAGCTAACTCATGTGGGGCCATTCTATATGGACATCTCGAGATTGGGGCTGTGCCTAGTATAAGATCAACTATGAACTCTACGCATCTGTCGGGTGGCATTCCCGGCAGCTCTTCAGGAAAGACATCCGGAAAGTCACGAACCACCGGAACATCTTCAAGATCAGGAAGTGGAAGCACATTCAAAGTATGCATATGGATTCTAGAGCTAGGTGATGTGTAGTCAATGGTCTGGCCTGAAGGATGGGTGAGTTTAACTGATTTGGCCTTACAATCGAGGAAACAATTTTGCCTTGATAACCAATCCATTCCTAGGATGACATCAATGTCCGAAGACTTGAGGGCTATAAGAGAAGCAAGGAATACTAAACCCTCAATTGCAATTTGATTTCCATGGCTTACTCTATTAGTTTGCCACTTTGAACCAGGAGTTTGAATGATCATTGGAGAAAACATTTCTTCAAAAGAAAATCCATGCCGAAGTGCATAACTCTCCGACATGAATGAATGAATGAGCAGCTCCTGGGTCGAAAAGAACGGAGGCGGGGACATGATTGACTGGGAGTGTACCAAGAATGACGTCAGAAGCATCAGTGGCTTCCTCAATGGAAATTTGGTTCACATAACCACTACTAGTGGATGAAGGCTTTGCTAGAAAGGCTTTGGTGGTTGATTTATTTGAAGGCTTATGACTAGGTCGACGGGGTCCCACGAACACTGCAGGGCATTGTCGGAAGTGATGGCCTGTCAGACCACAAGTGAAACATACCCTGTCTGAATTGCTGGGAGTGGGATTGCTTGGTTGCACACCATCATTCTGGGGTGGAATAATGTGTTGGGGTGGATGGCATATATTCGGTGGTGGCCTCTGGAGAAGGCTTTGAGGTATGACTCAGGTTGGAATCCAAATTCGGCGTTTCTGAGGGGCTGAACTGGAAGAAGAAGCAAGCTCAAGAGCATGCTTGCGAGACTCTTCGAACACTTAATTGCCATGCTCAGCTCTGAAGGATCTGTTGACTAAATCCTCAAAGGTGGCAAATTCGATGAGGTTGAGATCATGGAGAAGGACGGGGCTAATTCCCTTACGGAACCTTGCCTGCTTTCTGGCATCGGTGGTGATCTCATCTTGGGCATACCGGGCAAGACGGTTGAACTCTCTCACATACTCATGAATGGACATCTCTCCTTGAGTCAGATTGCAGAACTCTTCCTTCTTGCGCTCCATTAACTCATCAAAAATGTGGTACCCTCGAAAGGCAACAGAGAACTCCTTCCAAGTCACTAGGTGACCATCTGGCTGCATAGCAACATAGTTCTCCCACCATTGAAGAGCAGCACCTTCCAAGAAGTATACCGCAAAAATAACTCGGTCATCGGGAGCAACATGTGCAGTATCAAATTTACGCTCGATGGAACGGAGCCAATCATCAGCTTCAAGGGGCTCAGAAGAACATCGGAATACCGGTGGCTTGAGGAGGATGAAGTCCTGAATGCTCACAACCACATTGCAATGTCGTGAGGTATTCTGCTCGATGAGCTCCAGAAGGCGTGTTTGATCGCGTTGATTCTTCTCAGCTTCCATCATGATTTCCGCCGCAGAAGGCGGTGGTAGAGGTTCATCATCATTTCGATTCCGAACACGGTCTCGATTCCGACGAAAAGCACTACGAGTTCCACCTGACATCCTGTGTGATAAAAATCAACAATCAGAACAGGTTGTATGATGGAATCAAAGATAACAAGACATGATGAAGGCAAAGAAAAAGAAGTCTTACGTTGTTCCCTTATACCCAGAGTAACTATATAACTATAGAATGCTAGACTCGACTTCGAACAAGGGTTTGATAAGCCTACAGACAGTCCTGCTCTGATACCAAGTCTGTCGGGACCCGGGGTTAGCATATGTAATTCCAGTCACGATACAATCACATGGAGAGCCGAGAGCCGTATCCACTTGTCTAAGCAGACAAGGCCAAGCACAGAACGCTCTCGGAAAGCATCAAACGTGAGGGTCATCCCATCCAGGCCGGATGATCAACTGAGATGGGTCCTCAACGTCCGCTCACAAGTCTAAATGCTTATGGGTGGTGAATCCCATACTCATAGACAAGTCTCCTCAACCATGTTATCGATTGGATCCTAACTCTTACATAGACTTACTCCAGCCCGATCACTTAGCTGGGGTCTAGGGCGGGCTCGATCATACAACAAAGTGTGCACGTGACAGAGTCACGAGCAATCGCATCGCGATGCCCCAAGCTGCGCACATGTAAGGGCCACTTGGTGTATAAAAGACAGCCAGCCAAATCACAACTAAGGTCTCGAAAACCCATACTAAGACATGCATGTTATAAACATACACGCAGCACACATGCCTAGTATGAACAGCAGGTATCATCACATAACTCTACAAAGTATTCTTCATTGATATACACATAGAGCATACAAAGATCACATGTCTGTGATCACATTACATCATACAACGGAAACAAATTAGGTCTGAGTACAGACAAGTTTAACAAATGGCTTAGAGAAGCCTTGTAAACAAACATGCCCTACCACGAGGGACCAGACTGCTGTCTGGAACTATACTACCAAGGTCAACGTCGAGCTTCAGGTCGATGACTCCATCGGGGTCTGGGTTTCCATATAAAACATAGAATAAGAAAACGTGAGTACAAAGTCGTACTCAGCAAGACTTACATCAGAACTACACTACTCATGCTCAAGTATCAAGGTAAAGGAGGTGGAGTTTCATCATGCAGAAGTGCCAGCTTTGACTTGGCTAGTCCTGGACTACGAGTACCAGACTTGAGGTAAGAAGCGTACACGATTCCACTACATCTCCAACCAATACACCACTATGGTTACTTCCTCGACTTCCCCACGAGGAAGCACACCATAGTACTCACACTTATCTTGGTGTATTTTAGAAGTATCCAGTTCAAGTTGTCTAATAATCAGGTACAGGTTCCAAGTAGTCCTTAACCGCGGACGCGGCTCTTCGAATAGTTTTGTTAACCTTGCAAGGGTGTAAGCTACACACACATGACCATCGGTTACCACCAGGTCTCGCCACCGTTCAAGAGGTGACAGCGAGGATGTTCACCACGACATTTCGCTCACAACCGGTCTATTCCAGGAGTCGACTATCTGAGTTTGTCACCGCTCGAGAGCGCGGCCGGCTCAACGAAACGGACTCAAACAATGTAGGCAACCGAGACGCCACCTTTGACAGATGGTTTCACCTTCTCACAGATCCACCCACATATCTAGGATGATGCATCATTTCCACACACTCTTTTGCTATGCATATGTAAAATGGAAGGCCCGAACTAATGTGACTCCTGGACGTCGACATGGATCAAGGTACTAGGCCGAGAGGGGTCAGTGAGCCCAATGTGTGGTTGTACTCTTTTTCTTGGATTACCATACAAGAACTCGGTACTTAAGGCGGTGGTCAACGAGACAACCCACTGTGTACTCCTACACAGCCTCTCATCGTTCACCTTGTATTAGGGTGGATTCACCGACACAGTTTCACTTTCATCAACACCATGTTCACCATCATCCCGACTCACATCAAAAGAAACCTCATGTAACACTAAGCATGCAATAAGCTATAATAGTTGCAGGGGCTTCATGATATCAATCAACTCCTATGTCCGCTAGGATTGTGGTTTGCTTACTACTGTGATAAGATGATAGGTCATGCATCGGATATGGGTTCAACTATGCGGTAGAATCGATACAAAGTGATCTCCTAAACATGCATAAGAGAGACTGAGAGAGAATTGGGATTTTATAGACATGATCAATGGGGTTTGCTTGCCTTGCTGACGAGGTTCGATATCGGGGTGTTCAACGAAGGGGGTGGCCTCCGGTTCCGGTTGCACGTCTATCGAGCAAACAATCAAACAAGGTATAAATTTATTTGCAATGCTCAAACACATGATCAATATTGAAATGGTGATGTTCTTGATCACAATGTGGGTACAATTCCATTTAAAAGAAGTCGAATGCAAAGTCATTTGCAAATGTGCTTCAAATTTGAATTTGAAATAAAGCCATATGGATGTTTTGCACTATTCACCCATTTTAAAAAGGTCAAACATGAAAACAGAGCCCATATTCATAATCCTTGGATTTTTCTGATAAATTTAGACATATTATATGTCCAATTTGGAGTTCATATGAATTAGTTATGATTTTCCAAAGTTTATTCAATTTTCTGTAATTTCTGGAGTATTTTAAATCTCTGGAAAACCTTTATTGCGTCATGCTGAGCTCAGGGTGACGTCACAGGGGGGCTGACAGCTGGGGTCGGCTTGTCAGTGGAAGAGGGGTTTAAACCCGGTTTAGTTTAATTAAATAGGGTTATTAGGGGGGCCAGGGCCCACCAGTCAGTGACCCAAGGGTCACTAACAGGGGATTAGCCCCTAAGCTAATCGGGCCGCCGGCGGTTAGCCGCCGGTGACTAACCCGTGCGGCGGCGCCCGTTGCGGACGGCGGTTCCGGGCACGGCTGGGCACGGGGAAGCTACCAGGGGGTAGCCCGTGCTCGCCCGCTTCGAGCTGTGCCACTGGGGTCTCAAGGGGAGGTCTGAGAGCGCGCCGGCGACGAAGAGCAGCGGCGGCGCAACTCTGTCTTCGGCGAGTTCAGTGGCTAGGGCACGGGGAGGAGAAGGGAGTAGGGCAAAATGACGAGCAGCTCACCCTGAGCGTGAAGAGGAACTCGGGGAAGCCGGAGGAGGCAAGACGGCGGCGTATTTCTCGCCGGAGCTTCACGGCGGCCGGAGAGGAACGGTGAGGAAGGCGTTAGCTCCGGGGTTCCCAGGCTCGATTAACTGCACGGCTTGACGAAGACGATGCTGGCGGAGCTTCTGGACAGCTTGCGGCGGCGAGTGGGGTACGGTGGCCGTGAGTTCTACGGCGGCGTGCTCCGGCTGGGCTTCGGGTCCGCGCAGAAACGAGAGAGAGAGGGAATGGGGAGAGAGCCAGAGGAGGGGGAAGACTGCGGGGCGGCTCTGGCGTTGCGTGGCGCAAGGAGACGCCTCGGGCTGGCCTAGGCGAGCCTCAGATGCGTCCACGGCGCTCGGCTCGCCACCGAGCTGCTTCGGGCGCCGGGGAGGAAGACGACACCGGGGGGGCTGGTGGGCTCGGCTGGAAAGGTAAGTTGGGCCGACGCATGTGGTGCCAGGTAAGCTCCCCCTCTTCTTTTTATTCTTTTCTTTTTATTTCTTCTGACATTTGTTCTGTCTTGATATAAAAAAATATCAAAACATTTTATAAAATCCCAAAATCTTTTATGTGGGCTTAGGTGTCAAGCCACTAGCCACTCACAAGTTTTGGTGACTGTTGAAAATCAAACAATTTGAATATAAATTCAAATTGGAGTTTAATTTAATCCAAGCCCTATTTGGAATATTTGAAAAATCTTGGTGCATGCAGTAGGACCCACTTCACTTTATATGTGATCATGCATATTTATAAGACTTTTCAAAAATACCAGAGCAATATTTGGAAGAAATTTTTGTCTGGCCATTTGAATTAATTTCTCAGGGCTTTCTGCTTCCCCATTTTTGAATTTCATTTGAATTTTTGCATGATTCAAAGGGCACAAACAAACCTATCACTTACCCTAGTTGGGGTTCTGACAGTTCCCTGCAAAAATCATCATCAAGAATAACATAATCATCCTCAAGGAGTTTCTCCTTGATTTTATCTAAATCAGGGTAACCAAAGGCTTTGCAAGTAGAAAAATAGGTAGCAGGAGTTTCAGTCTCCATCTGTGTTGCAACCTTATCAATTTGAGATTCAAGAAAGTGACCAAGAAAACCAGTTTCGTCAAGAGTAGTGGAAGCATCATCAAAATTATCGGACGTAGTAACAGACACAGTAGAAGAAGCATGTGGTCGTGGTGAAGAAAACTTACTAATAACGGAAGGTGAATCAAGCGTAGCACTAGTGCTCAGAATGGTACCTTTTCTTGTCGTAGTTGGTAAGATCGGAACCTTGGGGTCTCCTTTCTTACCAGCAACTGTGGTATGATAGTGGTAGTGACAACAGCGAAAGTAAAACAGCAAAAGTAACAACTAGTGACCAGCGGGATTAAAACACTATAGGCTAGGGAGATGGATGGTTGGGCTCTACTTGGATAAGAGGGAACATGTAATAGATTTTAACATGGGGCAAGGCACACAGAAAAGCAATGATCATCTAGAAAAATATCAAACATTAGGCATGTATCCCGTAGGTAGTTGTGCGTGCTTGCAATAATAACTTGCACAACATCTTTTGTCCTACCATCCCGCTACGAACGGGGCCAAAAGGAACTTATGGAGGTTAAGGTGCTCCTATCAAAGAGCACCGTAACAAAGCAATAAACTCAATGGATACATGAAATCCTCAAATTATAGTCCATCCCCTTTGGTGTCCCAAGCTGTAACCTTTGGGATCGCCGGTTCCGGACCATAATAGGTGCATACAACTCATAGATAGGATTAAGAACATAAATATAATCATGAAAACACAAGTGGTTCAGATCCGAAAACATGGCACTCGGTCCCAAAGTGACAAGCGTTACCAGCAACAAGTTGTAGCAAAGATGATAAACACCAAAGAAGATGATAGGAAACATTCCCTCAACAATCTGATAAACTATTACATGATCAATCTCATCCAATCCCTACAGTCCCCTTTGCCTACAACAGGTAATTACTCACACATGTGAAGAGAAGTCATGGAGGGGGATGGAGTGGTGATGATGATGACGATGGTGATGATCTCCCCTCTCCGGAGGCCAAATCAGCCTCTAGATTAGCCCTCTTGAAGAAGAACAAAGGGTGGCGGCGGCTCCGCGACGGAAACTGGAAAACCGACTTATGTTCTAGGGTTTTCCCGTCACGAAAATAAATAGGGGCCTCGGTAGGTCACCAGAGGAGGGGGGAGGCCTCCAGGCGGCCTCCTGGCGCGGCCAGGGGTGGGGCCTCGCCAGCAGGACGCCTAGAGCCCCTGTGCCCCCCCTCCCCCCATCTGGCCCCACTTCTGGTTCTTTGAAGCTTCAGGTGCGTCGATTTTTCCTGAATTTTCCAGGAATTTTCCGAGATACCTAAAAATCCATTTTCCTTCAGACAATAAAAACATACAAGAAGATCTGCTCAAAACAGCGTTAGTCCGGGTTAGTTTGGTTCAAATCTTGCAAGAATTAGGTCAAAACAATAGCAAAAGTGTTTGGAAAAGGAGATACGTTTGAGACGTATCACATGGTAGCATCCACTTTCCTGACACTTGTTGAGAAACAAGGTCAGAGTCTCCATAGCATTGAATTTGGCTTATGTTGATCTCACGAGCCAGCCAAATTCATGGAGTAGGGACTCATATTCTGCTATGTTGTTGGTGCAAGTGAACTGTAGCTGCAAAACATAACAGAATTTCTCTCCTTTGGCAGAAGTACGGACCACGCCGACTCCTGACCCTTGGAGCTGCCGACTCCCATCGAACTGCAATGTCCAGTATTTGGTGATCGACTTCTCTGGAAGTGCCTGGAATTCCGTCCAATCATTGATGAAGTCGACCGCTTGGGATTTGATGGCCGTACGTGGTTCGTACTTGATGTGATAAGCGCCCAACTCTATAGCCCACTTTGCAATCCTCCCCGTGGCTTCTCGGTTCTGGATGATATCCACAAGTGGTGTTGAGCTAACTATAGTTATAGGATGCTCCTGGAAGTAGTGCTTGAGCTTCCGACTTGCCATGAATACGCCAAGGACCAATTTCTGCCAGTCAGGATAGCGTTGCTTTGATGAATTCAAGATCTCACTAACATAATAGCCTGGCCACTTCAAGGGGTTCTCTTTATCGGCTTCCATATGGTCGACCACAACCACGGAACTAACTGCTCGATTCTTCGATGAGATATAGAGCAGCTTCGGCTCCTTTTCCCTTAGGACCCACTAGGATTGGGGCCTGGGACAGCTGTTTCTTCAGTGACTCCAGGGCCTGATCAGTCTCGTCATCCCAGACGAATTTTTCCAACTTTCGCAGTAGTCGGTATAGGGGGATTGCTTTTTCTCCAAGTCGGCTTATAAATCGACTCATGGCAGCTACACACCCAGTGATTCGTTGAACTCCATTCACTAAGGCCAGCTTCTGGAGAGCCATGATGGCATTGATCTTCTCCGGGTTTGCCTCAATGCCTCTCTCGGATACTATGTATCCAAGGAGCTTTCCTGCAGGGACCCCAAAGGTGCATTTGGCTGGGTTTAGCATCATCTGGTACTCATGCAGATTCTTGAAGGTTTCCTGGAGGTCACTGAGGAGTGAGTCAACCACCTGAGACTTGATAACTATGTCATCCACGTAGGCGTGCACAGTTCGCCCAATTTTCTCCTTGACACAATTTTGCACTTTTAATTGATATGTGGCTCCTGCATTCTTCAAGCTGAAACGCATGGAAGTATAGAAGTATATTCCAAAAGGAGTGATGAAATCCGTTTTCTCCTGATCTTCAAGTGTCATCTTGATTTGGTGATAGCCAGAGTAGGCGTCGAGGAAACATAGGAGCTCGCATCCCGCGGTTGAGTCTATGATCTGGTCAATACGAGGTAGCGCAAAGGGATCCTTTGGGCATGCCTTGTTTAAGTCGGTGTAGTCAATGCACATATGCTAAGTCCCGTTCTTTTTCAAAATGAGGACCAGGTTTTCAAGCCACTCCGGATAGAAAACTTACATGACGAACCCGGTAGCAAGGAGCCGGGCTATCTCTTCTCCAATGGCATTCCTCCTTTCATCATTGAAACGACGAAGGAATTGCTTGATCGGCTTCAGTTTTGGGTCAATATTTAGGTGGTGCTCAGCGAGTTCCCTTGGGACACATGGCATATCTGAAGGTTTCCATGCGAAAATGTCCCGATTCGCACGGATGAACTCGATGAGCACGCCTTCCAATTTGTCAGATAGACCTGTCCCGATGATCAACTGCTGGGATGCGTCACTAGGGACAAAGTCAACTTTCTTTGTGCCCTGAGCCGGTTGGAATTTGGGGTTATTGTCAGGAGTCGGTTTCTTCAGGATGGTGGAGTCGGTTGGATCTACCTTCTCCTGGTATGAAGACAAGTCCTCCTTGGCGCATGCTGAGTAGGCAAACTTGACGTGTTGCTCGTCACATTCCATAGCCTTGGACCGGCTCCCACTTACCGTGATTGTGCTGAAGGGAGACGACATCTTTAGCTTCAGGTAAACATAGCATGGCCAAGCCATGAACCTAGCGTAAGCCGGTCTACCTAAGATGGCGTGATATGGGCTCTCGAGTTTCACCACCTCATAGGGTATGATCTCAGAGTGAAAAAAATTAGCAGTTCCAAAGGCTGTCTCTAGATAGATTTTGCCTATCGGGCGTGCTGACTTGCCTGGGACTATTCCATGGAACACGGTGTTGGAGGTTTGTACTTGTTTGTGAGTCAATCCCATCCTATGGAAATTCTCGTAGTAAAGGATGTTGATACTGCTTCCTCTATCCATGAGTACTTTGTCAAGCATGTAGGACCCAATTTGCGGAGAAACTACTAGGGCTAGGTTTGATTGGAATATATAAGTCCTGACTGGTTTTGCTGTCCTCCTCCCCTGGATCCTTGGTGTTGAGGTGCTGCGCCGGCTCCCTGATGCCCAAAATCATGGTTATTGTTGTTTTGACCGGCTCCGCCTCCTGACCCAGTGGGTCCCTGGCCTCCACGTCGTGCGAACTCTTTCATGAAGTTGCAATCTTCCCAAGTGTGATTGGATGGACGGACGGGTTTACTATGTGTTGGGAAAGGCCTTTTTAGAGCTTCTTCAAAGCTGTTTGGGGGTCGGAAACCTCCTTCCGTCTTGCGGTAGTTGTTGCCCCCTGCTTCTGCCTTTGGAAGCCTACATTTGTGTTGACTACCAAGTCGGAAGTATTCTGATCGAGTCGATGCTTGGTCTGTTGATTCTGGCTCTGTGATCCCTTGCCGTTATGCCTTTTATTCTGGGCAGATCTTTCCTCTTCTGGATCAGCACCCTTGGTTTTGTCAGAGTCAACATACTTGATGAACGCATTCATGAGATCTCCCATGTTGTTGACCGTCCTCTTGAGTCACCCAAGCATGTGCACTAAGGGCTCGAACTTGCAGTTTCTTTCCAAGCCGATCACAGTTGTCTGAGCAGTAATAGTGTTTGAGGAATGGACTATATCTGCGACTCTTCTTGCCCAACTTAGGCCGACTCTCCTTCCTTTTGAACACATTGCTCCAAGTCGATGATTGTGGTTGCCCGCCGGCAGGTGCCTTGGAAATTCTTGATAAAATTATCTCTGAGGTCCACCCAGGAGGTGATGTAAATCTCTGGGAGATTTTTGAACCATGTACGAGCCGGCCCTTCCAACATCATCGTGAAGTAACGGGCACAGACTTCTTTTCCAGCCTGTAGCATATCCATGGCGAGGTCGTAGCTTTCGATCCAAGCCGCCGGGTCCGTGTCAGCTATGTAGCTTGGAATCTTACGCGGTCCCTTAAAATCTGGGGGCAAGCGTGTGTTCCTCAAAGCCGACACCAGACACCGGTTACCCACGGGTCTGCTGACGAATTTGGTGTTTTGTTCCTGTGGGGGAAGTTGGGCCGCCGGCTCTATACGGCGGTTGGTGTTAGGAGCCGGTAGGTCCATAATTCCCAGTACCCCCTGAGGACTCAGAGGCGGGGGTGCTCTGTGGTGGCGATGGCTGCTCGAGGCTGCAGGAGCCGACGACTCTTCTTGCCGGCTCACACTTCGATATGGAGTTCCATTTATGTATGGGACCCCTTGTGAGTATTGGGCTTGCTGTGTGATTGCAGTCTTGAGTAATTCGACGGCTTCTCGAGTGGCACGATCTTCTGGAGTGTCCCCCTAAATTGGCGCGTTGGTGAGGAAACGAGTTGCCTCCATGACATTAGCCATGGGGTTGTCGAAGTGATGAGGACGTGTATGGAAACAATCTTGGCGTGGCAAAGGAGCCGGCTGTCTAGGAGGCATGGATCTCGGGGGATACTGGTCTGGCATGTGAAACAACGTTCGTCCTTGGTAACCAGGAGGGAGCCGACTCGCCTAACCTTGTGGGCGCGTAAAGGTGAGGCTTAGTCGCGGAGCCTCTATCAGCTCCGACTCTCCCCGGACGCGTGCGGCTTCCTGGACGAGTCGGGCTTCTCTCTCAACCATTTACTCCTTTTCGGTGTTGACCTCCCTCCGTAAGCTTGCTACCCGTGCCTTGAGTCCGTTCAACCTTGTCTTCCAAGCTTCCTGATTCTCCGTTGTTATTGTCATGGCAAAGGCCTCATCAACGGAGTTGAAGGCATCTGTGAGGGCTTCGGCTCCAGTGCGGACTTGTTATAAAGAGCGGTCTGCCGGCTCCCTGTCATCATTAGGGGCCGCGCAGGCCGTCGGCTCTACGCCTATATTTTGAGCTTCCTGACTCCCCTGTCCTCCAATGTCAGCCATGAACACCGTGGCACAATATGGAGGCTCAAAGTGAGGATAATCCGGGTTGTATTCCAGCACACCGGTGCCGAGTCTATTGCTCCCCACGGATCGGATGGATCCCTCATCTGAGACGCTTCCTTCACTAGGATGCGAGTCGGCATGAGTTAGTTCTTCTGAGGTGTCGTACATTGGGGACTCGACAGAGTGTTCCGGCTCTAGAGACTCGTCAATGAATCCGATGAAAGTGTTTTTGGAGCCAACATGTTGCCGACTCGAGGTTTCGATGGGAACTTCAGGATCTAGCTCTGGCTCAGATCCGTCCGTCCTGCCAATGAAGATGTGGATAGACCTGATCAGGACCCGATATCCAGTTTCCACGGAATCGGCTTCAGGGCCCCAGGTTGACTCGTCGATGCAGAGCTTTTCGCTCCGGCTTCTAGTGATATGTCCGGTGACGAATCACTTCATGCCTTGCAGAGCTCCCTCCAGAATCTCAACACCTGCTTGCGCAGGCCCCACGGTGGGCGCCAACTATTGGTGGAAAGTCACGGCAGATGTCCGAAGAGTCGAACTTAAAATGGGACCTTTGCTGTGAGGCGGATATGAGGAGAGTGTCGACATGGACAAGAGACTCGGTGATTTACCCAGGTTTCAGCCCCTCTTTGTCTCGAGGTAAAAGCCTACTCCTGCTTCTTATTATTATGAGTTCCGACTCCTCCAATAGAAGAGTCGGTGGATCGATTACAAGAGAATCGGTTCGCGACCTTAATCTCGAAGAGATCTCGGTTACGCCGAAAGTGTCTAGTCCTATATTGGATTGAGATTGTTCGGACTTTCGATCCCGTGGACCTCGGCTTATAAAGGCGCCGGGTCCCGGGATTCCGCGAGTCTGACTCCGTCATGAGGTGGAGTCCTATTCTACTTTACAAATATGCTACGTGCTATAAAAGGTAAGTCGAATTCCTTCTATGGCTTCGATCTTCATGCTTGGCAGGACCGACTCGTGGCCGGGTCTTCTTTTGTGGGCCTTCCTTAGGTGAGTCGTCCACTGCTAAAGAAGTCGTTGGCATCATGAAGAACATCTTGTACAACCTCTGCATGTCTGCGCCAATCAATCTCTCAGACTTCTTCTTCAGAACTATGGTCGATGCCGCTCATAATCCTCACATACTGAAGCCCTATGATCCGTGGATCATGAATCTGATCTGTGCCAAGACAGGTATCAACTATCAGCCTGATCAAGCGAATCATCACACATATTTGCCTCCCGTTGAAGTGCTTCAGCAAACCATTGCCTCAAACGCAAAGGGTAAAGATGTGTTCTATGAGGAAGTGCTATCCACAAATTCCCTCGGTGGAAACATCACGCACCCTCAGTCTCGCACCACCGAGCAAACTGGCACCAATGACTCAACTGAGGCCACTACTCAACCTCGCGTAATGACTGACAGAGAACTTCTCATCAGTCTGCATCAAAAAGTGGATCGGAATCATGATTGGACCAAGCGTCAAATTGCTGATATCCCGTCATATCTGGCTCAACTGCATACGTCGCAGAAGAAAGTTCACCAATATACCCATCATACATATCAACGCGTTGATGCAATTCTTGAAGCAGTCATCACGCGTGAGGAAATTCAGTACATTGGCCTCAAACAGCCCCCAATTGCAGACATCCGAACTCCTCGTCAGTTTCACCGCTGCCCAACACACCCTCTGGCGATGGATTCATATTCTTCCCAACAAGAAATTTCACCTGATGAAGCTGAAGACACGATGGCCTGTCCTCACACTGCTAATTCTTGCCTTAGACCTGATTCACCTCAGCCTTGAAGCTTTTGGGTCGGGAGTTAGTCTCATTTTCACTCCTTTTTGTTCCTTTAATGACAAAGGGGGAGCAAATTTGAGTTAGTCTTCAAGCGGGTCATTATTTTGGGTTTCCTCAAGTTACAACTCTCATTCTGCAGTTGATTTTTGTAACGAGTTGTAAACTTTAAACTTCTCTGCTAGCCTGATACTTTCGTCTTACCTCATGCTTATTCCTGAAGTTAACTTATATGCATGATGCTTATTCCTGGCAACCACTTTACTCAGTGGAGTATTAATTCCTCAAAATTTCTATTTTCCGCACTACGTTAGATAATCCTGGATATAGGGGAGCTCCTCATATGTTTACAGAATAATTACTAAGAACAAAGTCTTCAAAATATATGCATATCCTCAGGGGGAGCATATCTATATCCATAAAGTATGAAATGTTTTCTTCAAACTCAATTCCTCAAAATTACTTAATTAATCGTGTTGAATCTTTAACCTGATTGTCATCAAATCACCAAAAAGGGGGAGATTGTAAGTGCATCACTACTAGAATTCTCTTGTTTGCCATCTGCCATTGCGGACGGCAAACATATGTTTGGCCGTCGGCAAAGATCTTTGTCGTCTGTCCCTAGACGTCACAACTCTCGTCATCCATTTCTTCGGCAAAGAGGTGCTTTGCCATCTGCACATAATCGACGGACGACAAAGTTCTTTGCCGACCGCCTATCAATAAATAGATGGCAGAGCGAGCATGACGGCAAACATATTTCAATCCTCTCCGTCGGGCCGTTAATGGCAAGGTGTGCCATCTAGAGACAGACGACAAAGAGCGGTGACGTCATCAGCTAGGTCACCACGTGTATACTCTTTGCCGTCTGCTAGAGATACGACAAAGAGCGGTGACGTCATCAGCTAGGTCACCACGTGTATACTCTTTGCCGTCTGCTAGACATACGACATAGTACACTAGTTTGCCGACTGCCAGGGAAATGCAGACGACATACTAACCAAATGGTCACCCAGTCTGTTGCCAGATTGCACAGCTGGGTGCCATGTGTCCCCTTTGGTGACCACCAGCAGACGACAAATCCCTTTGCCGACCGCCTGCAGACGGCAAAGAGCCAATATTGTCTCTGTTTTTTCTGTTTTTCTTCTAATCCCTGCATTTGACAAAAAAAACAATACATATATATATATAGCACCAGTACCAGAAGCAAATATCAAACCACATCACACCATATCCAACAACATATGAATCTCCAACAACATTTAATGGTCTCCAACAAGGATAACAACAATAAACACATTTTTCACATATACATAGTTCATTAAAAAAAGTCTCCAAAAACTTCGTAACAACAATAAAGTAAGTTCATAACAACAACAAATTCTCCAGACAACAACTCCATCAATGCATGATCCCCGTAAATAAAATCTGCAAAATAAAAATAAGAAAGTTAGAGGAAGAAGGAGGACAAGAAAAATAAGTAATGAGAGAAGGAGAAGGGCAAGAAGAAGAAGAAAGTTCTTCTCTCTTCTTCTTCTTCTTCTTCTTCTTCTTGTTATGTTTTCTTTAGCATTTGTGAGAAATTAAGCTAACATTTAGCATTGTGAGAACATTTTGAGAAATTAAGCTAACCTTTAGCATTTTTGAGAAATTAAGCAAACATTAGCATTTGTGAGGAATTTAAGAAACTTTAGCATGTTTTGAGGAATTAAGATGACTTTATCATATTGTGAGCCCATTAAGCTAGCTTTATCATTTTGTGAGCCACTTTAACTAACTTTAGAATTTTTTAAGCGAATCAAGCTAACTTTAGCATTTTGTGAGCGATTCAAGCTAACTTTAGTATGTTGTGAGCAAATCAAGCCAACGTCACCATTTTTTTAGGAAATCAAGCTAAATATGCAATTTGAAACTAACTAAGCATTTATAAAGCAAAATATACAACACAACTTACCGGAGTGTAGCCCTCAATGCTGAGGTGGCTGAGAAGCATAAGTCGGGTTGCCCGAGGTTGAAGGGGGAGAAGGGTCATGGGATGCAGCCCGAGAGTTATGCTGCACGAAAAGATCAACTACCGGTTAGCACAACGCCACTCAATATGGTATTGATGATCATTGAAAGATACTCACCGCCCCCACAGGAGAAATGATTGGCATCGGTGGCACATAGTCTACACATTTGTTTTCCACGAGTTAATCATATTAGTTACTTATTATATAAACAAAAATTATAACATGCATTATTTGGGTGAATATGAACAAGTGACTTACCACGATGAGCTCGTACAAGTCCCGGTTCGACGCATCATGCCGTGCCGCAGCATCCTAAAGAGCCTTCGCCATCGTCTCCTCCGCCAACCGCTCTCTCTCTGTTGCCTCCTCCTCCGCCAACCGCTCCTTCTCCTCAAGTAGTCGCTGGGTATTCTGTCGCTCTCTCTCAAGAGCTTCCTGCACCCCGACTCCGGTAGTTAGCACTGTAATATTCGATGAGAGAACACAAGAATGGAAGATTCCTTATGGCTAACCTCGATAGCGAGATCGACTGGCCGCGCACGAGTCTTTATAGCAGGAGAAGATCTTGTTTGGCGTGCCTTGATCTTAGGAAGAGTCCTATTGCATCGAATCAACTTATCTCCAATGGCCATGGCGCCATGGCGCCTTCCGCCACCATAGATCATCACCAGCTCTGGGTCAATAGGCTTCCCAACCGGGGTATAATCTGGCCCGTGCCTCTCCTTCGCTTCTCCTTCGCCCCCTCAGTATAAGCGTTCGGCTTACTGTATGAGGCAACGTTGGTGAAAGTCGAAGGAGTGGTAATATCCGACTCTAAGAGTTCCTTGGCCTTCTTGTATGATGTTGTATGGGCCATGCCATAATTGTTGAACACCACAAGCGCCTCGGTTTTATTATGCTCCCCCTAAAAGACAAAGCAAAGAAAATTATTAGTAAACAGCTAAGTTGTGGGTGCGTAAAAGACAATATTAGCAAAGCACACATACACATTTTTGCCCGTAAGCAGCAAAGTTGCGGCTGCCTTGATGGTGTGGCACACCAACCATCTGGGCGCGCCAGTTCTTGGCATTGTTTAGGATGGCCAACCAGGCTTCTGAGCACCACTGTTCCATAATGACCTCCCAACAATCCGTCTTATCCGCACACCATCTCGGCGGCGCCTAAGGTAGTAAACAGGAAGATTAGCTATTATAGGCCTAGCTAGCTAGGAATCAAATCAAGGAAACTATAAGACGCAAGATGGGGTTACCATCATGTACTGGTCCCTCGTCAGATACTTCCTGCGGCACTCCTTCTTGCTACGTTTCAGGCCACGCTTGGCGTAGTAGTCACGGACCGCCTGCACTCGCATCTCGTGCCTTCTTTTCTGCAAGAGGCGCGTGCACTCTTGGATGAGCACCTTTCCCGCCTCCTCCTCCATGGACTCTTCGACCTTGTAATAGATCTGCAATTAATAGCACGAGACAACACTGATGAGTGCACAAACTAGCTAGCTATTCTAAAGTTCTCATCGTGTGAAAGAGAAATTACCCAAAAGTCGTTCAACACCATGTCGGCTTTGTTGTGGCATTGGACCCCGTTTATGGTCGTATTTGACGGGGCCTCGGCAGCTATATAGTTCTCCCAAAAGAGTTCAGGATGCGGAGGCGAATCATCACCGGGCAACTGAGCCAACCCCGGAAAATTCTGCATGATGAGCAGACCAGGGATGACGTTGGGATTGCGGACACCCGAGGCGTATGACCAACCCCTGCAATACAAAAAAGCGAAGCCATCAGATATTTGCATAAACCTTGGCATATTGAAACAAAGTACTTAAATGCACTTACGTCTCTCCATCAGGTATAATCAACGACCTATGGGCGGGAGTCACCAGCTCAGCCGGGAACCGTGTACCCCCACGCTGGTACACGGTGCTACCCTCAACCCCCTTAACCTCATCATCAGTGGGAATCGCTTCCACTTCACCAACCTCCCTCTCTTCACCAACCTCCCCCTCGGGCGTCTCCAGCTCCGGCCATGGACCCCAGGACGTGCGCTGGGACGTAGCCTCCTCCTCCACCACGGGACTCTCCGAGGAGGGATGCACCCTGTGCTCTGGTGAATCAGTCAGAGGTGGTGGAGAGGAAGGCGCAGCTGTCAGCCTCCCTCTCGCGCGGCCACCACCTGCTCTGCCCTCTCTCCATCCCCTCTTCGTCCGACTTCCTGTCCCCCTGGGAACCTCAGAAGTAGGAGGCGAGGACATACTCTCAAGAAAAGACTTCCGTAGAGTCCCTGGTGCGAGCGCAGTACCCCGCCCCCTCCCTCGTGACCTAGAGCTACCTGCGGAGGTATCGCCCTCCATATTTGTCAACCTGCAAAAAAGAATAGTAAATGAAATTAGTACAAATGAGAAATAGAAATAATAATAGTAAAAAGGAAAAAAATACTACAATGTGAATATATATACATATATTTAATTAGAGTTGGGATTCATACAACTAACAATAGTCAGGATCATCCGTCTCTTCTCCGGGATCAATTGAAGGATCATCATCACTACCACGCGTGTCGTCGTAAATGACGACATCATCGGGTTCAACAAGACCAACATTTGGAAGGCCTTTCTGTAAACTATCAAGCATTGAAAAGTCATCTGGAGCAGTAACCTCTTCTTCTTCAGGAGGCTCTTCCACATCATCGGTATCGGCTTCTTCCTCATCATCGGTATCGGGTTCACTCTCATTGTCTTGTTCCATGTTCTCGGGTTGTGTAGAGCGCTTTCAGAAACATTTTTTGATCACGCGTATTTCTTGGAAGAATTCTCCTTCATATGTCTCCGAGTTAATGTGAGGCTCATAATCATCTTCATTGGGGGAGGTGGTCTAAGATGTGGAGGCACATCAAAAACGACATCCCAACCTTTCAGGTTTTCAACCGTTTGGTAGGGGTAGCATAGATGGAAAACCTGGGTGGCCTGTTGAGCAGTAATATCGACATCGTGGACATTTAAATGGGTGTCTTGTCGAATTTCGACTAGACCTATATGTTCATGAGTCTGTCTAGTCTTCGACGGAAGAACCAATGTCATTTGAAGACAACGACGTTCGGAGGATTTTCACGATAGAATAGAAGTTCTTATATTGCTTCAACTCTTCCATAATACTCGATACCTCCTTCGTCGACAGCAGACACACCCGACTTTGTAGATTTTTGACCGGGCATTATTTGTTCTTTGCCAACGGTACGAAAGCGATACCCGTTGATGTCGTATTTCTCAAATGTATGGACCTTAAAGTCAAAACCATTAGCGACTTGTCTCAATTCGGCGTCCATAGGCTCGTCAGGTGAATTTTCCTATAAGTTTAATAGGAAAAGATTGATATATTAGTCGTAAATAGGACCAACAAATGAAACCATGTAGGAATGGTAGTTACCGTTCGTTTTAACCAAGAGATGAAACCGGGATTGCCGTCTCCATTCTTGGAGAGAAGCTCATACTCTGGGATGGAATCCCTTTCAATAACCGCTCTATTCGAGTATTAGGAGACGTATCGACTGTACCAATTGATGTGAATAGGACACCAGAATTATAAGAAGTTGCGAAACAATGTACGTACCGAGCACTTACTCGAAACAATGTACGTACCGAGATCGAAAATCATATTTCTCTAAGCACCAACAGATCCAAGCTTCCCCTTTAATAGGATGAGGTTGGATTTACGCCGTTCTAGGTCGCCAGTATTGTACCAAGGCTTTGGATTATGCAAATGGCGATTTTTGGCTTCATAGTTTGCTGTCACGAAGTTTTCCGCCTCCTTGGTAATGAATTCTTCGGCCATGGATGCTTCAATTCTATGTTTATTTTTACACTTTTTTCTCAAAGCGTCTTCTGCATTCTCTCGGTTGAATAGCACCAACGGTCTTGCACAGGGCCACCCAATCTTTCCTCGGTCGGGAGATGCAATATCAAATGCTGCATCGGGTTAAAAAAATCCTGGTGGAAAGATCTTATCTAACTTGCAGAGCAACTTCGCCGCCATCTCTACCATGTCTTCTAGCACTCCATCGGATAGTTCTTTAGCACAAAGAACACACAAAAAATAGCTCAGTTCTGCCAGTACTAGCCATTCTTCCTCGGGGATATAGCCGCGCAACATCACCGGCATTACCCGCTCAAGCCATATGTGCCAATCATGACTCTTGAGCCCAAATATTTTCAATTTTTTGAGGACTCGCTCCCCTCCTCAGATTCGTTGCATACCCATCGGGGAACATCAAACTGTTTTGCACCCACAAGAGAATTTCCCTCATATGCCCCCTTTCAAGATTGAACACGGCCCTTGGCTTCGACCAATTCTTCCTTCCTTCCGACTGTCGCATGTTCTGTAAAGTTCTATCACATAGAGTCTCTTGGTCGACTCTAGCTTTAGGATTATCCTTTGACTTCCCATCTATCCCGAAAAATGTATAAATAGGGCCTCACCGACATTCTTTTCAGTGTGCATAACATCAATGTTGTGTGGAAGTTCGAGGTCTTTGAAGTAGGGGAAATCCTAGAAGCATGTCTTGTGAGTCCAGGCGTGTTCCGAATTATACCCTTTGATATACCCGGGACGTTCTTGATCCGGCTCATGAGAGTTCAACTGAGCCAGGACCTGTTCATCCTTCATCGTAGGTGCTGCTAGGTTTTTGACAGCTTTGCCTTTGATGAAGTTCTTCTTGTCTTTCCTGAAAGGATGCTTAGGAGGCATAAACTATATATGCAAGTCGAAGTAGGAATATTTGCCACCCGCCTTCAGCCAATGAAACCGAAGGGCAGCCTTGCATGTTCGGCATGCGAACCTTCCATGAACACACATGCCAGAGAAAAGCGCATACGCCGGCAGGTCATGCATCGAGTAGTGGTACCACACATGCAGTGTGAAGTTATTTTTGCTAGCTGCATCGTATGTCTTGAACCCTTCATCTTGAGCTTGTTGCAATTCCTCTTTAAGCGGTTGCATGTACAAAAATCCATATTCTTCCCCGGATATTTTGGCCCTGTTATTATCAGTTTCAGGAAAATGTTCTTCCTTTTCATAATCTCTGAGGGGGGAGATTGAGTGGCATGACAAATACAGGCCAACAACTTTATGACGCTGCCATCAGACCGAAAGGATTGAACCCATCCGTGCCGACGGCGATTCGGAAATGCCTTGGCTCCTTAGCTTTTTCCCAATGTTTTTCATCGAAGTGCTTCTGTGCTAAACCATCCGATGGTGAGTCAACATCGTCTTCCCATCTGCATCAAATTCCATTATCTTCCCATATTTTTGCCATGTCATATGTCTGGCAGTCTCTTCCAACATGTAAAGGCGTTGAATTCTTGGTATCACTAGAAGATACCGAAGAACATTTACGGGTATTTTGGTCTGCGTCTTCTCACCTTGACCATTGTCTACCACAATATACCTGGATGACTTGAATTTGGAACAATAGTCTTCATCCGCATACTCTTTCCTAAATAAAGCAAAACCATTCTCACAAGCATGTATCTGCTCATAGGTCATCTTAAGTACCTTGAGGATCTTATCCCATTGCTACAGGTTTGCAGGCATAACATGATCTTTTAGTAGAAACCTCCCAAATAGGGTCATGATCGCATTGTAGCATTCTGTGCCCAAGTTCAATTGTGCCTTTAGAGCCATCACTTGTGCGATGGCATCGAGCTGAAAAAGCTAAGTGTGAGCGTGGAGAGGACGTTTTGAAGACTCCAACATCTCATAGAAGGCCTTCGCAGTTTCCTCCATCTCATCGTCCTCATCCCCCGCATCGTCGAAGTCCTGCACCATGTCTTCGATCCAGGTTCCGTACTCGTCCGTGCGCTGGCGGACCACCTCCTCTCTCCTGCATCCGGCAGACTCGCCATGGAAGGTCCACACCGTATAATCAGCCTTAAAACCCCACTTCTGCAAGTGTTTACCCATATCCACCTCTTTCTGCTGTTTATAATTGTCGCACCTAACACAGTGGCACCAGGTTTTTCTTTTACCATTTGCAAACGCCGCTGCCAGAAACTCCTTGGTTTTCATTGCCCATTCAGTGGTCATCTCTTTCTGATTAGGGCGACCGATGTACATCCTGGCACGATCATCGCTCATCTTGTCACTATCTAGCTGCTAAACAAAAAATATACAAGTTTATCAATTTTATTACGTCCACTTTTTATTGCTTTTATCATACATAGCTACGGCAAATGCAATTAACCTACAGACTAATAGGTAAAGATAGGTCCTAATCGCACCCGAGTATGTGTAGATTGGGTTCATTTTCCCATGATCTTCTCCTGACCCGATGCAGAATTTCGTCAGCACCTCCCCGCTGTTCTCCTAATACACATCTCGACAACAATCCGAGAGGTTGTGTATCCGGAGAACAATAGAGAGGCGCTGACAAAATTCCGCGTCGGATCAGGACCAGAGCATGAAAAAACGACCCAATATACACATACTCGGGATGTCCATGGATAACGTTGGACAATTCGAAAGAATCACTATTATAAATATGCAAATGAATGCATATTTATAACTGTAACCCTTTCGAACGGGAGACGCATACAGATTACGCGACTTTACATAAGAATATACTAAATCAACCAGCTAGCTAGTGTCATGAGCACAAAGACCGAAATTGAGCACAGGAAATGGAGGAGAGGATAATAATTGTTTTTCTCACTCTCGAACTCAAGGAGATCGTCGAATGGAGGGTCGGAGGCGTCATACACCGGACCCTCACAGCAATGAAAGTCCAGCACATTAAAATGCACCCAATCAACATGGACACTCGATCCCGGTAATTAGATCTATATTTTTTATTTTGTTTTTCCTATTATTTACATTATTTCATTTTCTCTTCTTTTCTCCTCCTCCTCTTACTTCTTCACCTCCAACTTATTCTTTTAATTCTTCTTCTCCTCCTCCTCTTCTTTTTATTCTACTTCTCTTCTTATTCTTCTTCTTCTTCCTCCTCCTCCTCTTCTTTTTGTTCTACTACTCTTCTTCTTCTTCTTCTTCTTCTTCTTCTTCTTTCTCCTACTATTCTTTTTCTTCCTTCTCCTCTTCTTCTTCTTCTTCTTCTTCTTCTTCGTCTTCTTCTTCTTCTTCTTCTTCTTCTTCTTTCTTCTCTTCTACTTTTTCTTCTTCTTCTATTTCCCTTTTCATCTTATTCTCTTCTTATTCTTCTTTTCTAAAACTAACTAACTATAATAGAGTAACTAAATACAGTACTAAAATTACTAAAAAAGACTAAAAACAAATTCTAAAAAAACCAAATAAATACAAAAAAGAAAAACCTAACAATACTAATACTAACATTTTTTCAATTCTAATAGTAACAAATATAATACTAGCAGTAGTAATACTAACAACCCTAACTAATCTAATAATTAATACTAATAATCTAATAATACCTATCAAACAACAGAAAAAATACAAACAGAAAAAAAACAGAGAGGGGGATCGAGGGGCTCACCGGCGGTGGTGGGGGAGGTGGCTGCGGGTGGGGGGAGGTGGAGCCGGCGACGAGGACGACTTCAGGTGGGGGGAGGTGGCGCCTGCGACGAGAGCGGCGTCTTCACCGGCGGCGGTCGCGCTCTGTAATTCACGGGGGCGCACGGCCTATTAGAGAGGAGGAGAGAGGAGGAGAGGAGAGAGAGGAGGGAGCAGGAGAGGGGCGGGAGCGGGGCTCACCGGCGGCAGGCGGCTCGGTCGGAGAGAGAGAGAGTGAGATGTGGGATGGGAGAGAGAGTGGACAGAGTGGGGCAGATAACACCCCCGTGTTATGCCGTCTGCCAGCAGACAGCATAGGCTTCTTTGCCGTCTACTGGCAGACGACATAGCACGGGGTCGTTAGTTAGATCGAGTGCAGCCCAGGTGGCTCCCACTAGTGGCCTTTGTCGTCTGCACGTAGACAGCAACGAGCGCTTTGCCGTCAGCCTGGGTGGAATAAGACGACAAACAGAGGGTTTGCCATGTGTCAGCCGTTTGTCGTATGTATTTAGGTCAACAGACGGCATACATCCTCTTTGTCGTCTGCCCCAATGAAATACAGACGACAAAGAGGTTGACACATGGCCAACTTATGAATTCCAGTAGTGCATCTAGTGCCCCCTTTGTGGTTTTGGAGTATTTGATGATAAATGGTTAAGGGCCTGATGTGTTTGCGAGTATACACAAGAGAACATTCCCTGAAGAAGTGATTAACATCCGTTGTCGACCCCCCCCCCCCCAAATTGTTGAGGAACATTGAAGAAACCGGTGCTTTTCCTGAAGAATGTTGAGGCGCAAAATCCTGAGGCATTCGGGTGATCCTGCGGAAGTCACATGCCATCCTAAGGCAACTCGCGCTGAAGCAGAACTTGAAGCATACTCATTGTTAAGACTTTTATACATCTTGAGTCATAGGAAAACACCGCACTTTTGGAGGGGTTGAGGAAAATAAGTTCCGTATTTCTGAGGAAGTGCTCAAAAAGAAATCCCGGAGAAAACCCAGAGAAATCTCCTGCAGTAGAGGTTTAGTTCCTCGTGTGTCTGAGACCTTGTTTCCGGACACTGAGGAATCTAACTTCGGTTGAGGAGTCAGGAAACTGCCAGTGCAGTTTTCCTGAGGAAAGAGAGAGATCATTCCAACCGTGCCACATGTCACGTGGAAAGTTGCTGGAACCTGTCCAGCCAACAGTCCGAAGGGTGGGAACGATGGTAATTTCTTGCATGGGCATTTATGTCCTTTCACCTGGGGTAGCTCCGCGGCTATAAAAAGCTGCCCCCGTCCCCATTGGCGGTTTGGCTGCTCCTAGAGAGAAACTTACACTTGTCATCTGAGAGAAACCCACCTCTGAGAAAACTGAAGAACCTAAGTGAGGAAAACAACCAGCCTAAGTAGTTGAGCATTTCTGAGGAAGTCAGTTCGAGTGATCCGAAGCTTTTTACTCTTGAAGATTGTGATCTTCCAGCCGGTGTAGGAGTCATCGTTCTGAGGAAGTCAAGATGCAATTGTGACTTCCCTGAGTGTACGAAGTTTGTGAAGGTTTCAGGAGTCTACCTTGAAGACTCACTTGAGTGATTGGACGGAGTCTGAGGACTTTAGTTGAAGGAGAAAAAGGTGAAGACTATGTCTTCTCAGTTGAATCTTAGCCTCTCCAACCAGATGTAGAGTTTTCACCACAACTTGAACTGGTCTACCAAATCGGTGTCATCTGTGCTCTGGTGCTGTTTCATCAAACCTTACTTTTCTGTTTCTGCACTGATGACTTTTCCTGATGCCTTCCTCTCTGAGTTCCCTCTGTTCTGTTTCCTCACGATTTTCATCTGATACACCTCTGCACTTCTGTTAGATTTTATTTCAGTTGCAATATGATGTTGTGTATTAATGTTTACATTTTGTAGTGTTTCTGTGCTTCATCATGTTGTGAGTTTCCTCAATTTTGAATTTCCTCAGTCCTGAGGAAATCAAAATACCGCAATAAAATTTGGAAATCTCCCATTCACCCCCTCTGGTCAATATATTGTGCTTTAAGTAGTGATCATGTTGATGATGGTGGTAACATGTTGGTGAATTTGAACTAAACAAGGTGAACGATGAGAGGCTGTGTAGGAGTACACAGTGGGTTGTCTCGTTAAACAGCACCTTAAGCCCGAGCTCTTGTGTTGTTATCCAAGACGAAGAGTACAACCACACATTGGGCTCACTGACCCCTCTCGGCCTAGTAACTCACCCCGTACTAGGTCCAGGAGTCGCAAGTAGTTTGAACTTTAACGATCTCAAGCAGTTGAATAGAGGTAAGTGGTGGACGTAGGTTGTGGGCTTGTTGAATGGAGTGATCATGATCGAGTTGAGCTTGATGGCAGTCTCGCAACGTTTGAGCACGCATCGAAAAAATCGGTCGGATTATGATTTCAGTCCCAACTCAAATAGGAGAATCCCTAGGACTAAAGATGGTGTTGTGAGTGAAGTGTTGTGGCAACATCCTCACCGGTACTCTCTTGACGGATCCACTCCTAGTCGGTAACTGATGCGTGTGTGTGTGTAGCAGTACACCCTTGCAGGGTTAATGCACTATTCGAATAGCCGTGTCCGCGGTTATGGACTACTTGGAGACCTATACTTGATCATAGACAACTTCAATGGTTACTCTAAAATTTATAAGATAAGCGTGAGATCTATGGTTTGCTTCCTCGTGGGAACAGAGGTGAAAATCTCGATCTCCTGGTGCTCCCGATCTTGGCAGTGAGGCGGCGGCGGAACAAAGGTGAAAGTCGCGAGGCGGGGTTCCTCCTGGTGGTTTCTAGAACGGGGTGTAAATATAGGCCGAAAGGGGGAACATGGGGAGGTGGGCCCCACCCAGGCACCCTGGTGGCGCGGCCAGGGTGGGGCCTGGCCCCCTCTAGCCCTCCTTCGGGATTCTGGAGTCTTCCCATGCGCTGACTTTTTATATATTTTTATTGGAATTTTTGGAGCTCCGTAAATATGGGTAAAAACCTGCAATTCATAGACATCAATAGACAAAAACTAGCACTGGGTGCAATAAGTTAGTAGGTTAGTCAAAATATGTGTAAAAACGTATGAAAGTGTAGCAAAACACATAGCAATATCACATAAAAGAGCATGGAACAAGAAGAAATTATAGATACGTTTGGAAAGTATCAGCACCACAGTCCATATTTCTACCATAGTTTACACCTTCACTTTTAATTTTTTATTTCCTTTCAGTCGCAACACTATTATTTTCTCATTGTGTTTGATCCTTGGTAAATAGCAAGGAAGGAGAGATTGACAACCTCTCCGAACTCATTGGGAGCAAAGTTATTTTCGTTCTTGTGTGCAGGTCCACAACAACACGCCACCAAACAAATATCTAGCTTCGTTGGCACTTGCGATCTTTGGAATCCTAGTGGAGACATAAACCTTGGTATCTTCATGAAGGGAAATCTGCCGCTATATGCATCATAACCTACCACTTGGGGTAACTAATAAGGAGTTGTTATCTGCACCCATCAGCCTCGCCAAGTGGCCACCTAGACAGGTGAGGCCACCCTCGGTGGCCCCCTTTTGCCTATATCTACCCTCTGCTTCGAATACCCTCACACATGACCTCATTATGAGAAATATCCTATTGTTCGCCCGCCGCCGCAATTTCGAGATCTGGAACAACAGAAGTTCCTGTCTCGACACCCTGACGGAGGGAGGATTGATCTCCAAAGGTTCCTCCATCACGATGATTACCTTCAGGATGCTCCGTTAGTAGTCCCTCTTGGACGATGGTGATGGCACTGAAGTATTGCTCCTAATTGGTGACCCAATGTGGAAGGCAAGGATGTAGTCTAGCAGCAATTTCCCTCACACGAGGTCTGTAAGGTATGTCGGACCAGTAGGAGTCCAAGGATGACAAGTAGGTGGTGCGGCAAGTGATGCATCGTTTGAATATAATCACTTGCTTAACCTCGACCTACACACATAACAACTAACTTTGCTCCCAATGAGTACGGAGGAGTTGTCAATCCCTCCGGCCTTGTCATTTACAAAGGATCAAAATACAAGCGGAAAAATAATAGTGGTGATTGCAATGGAAAGGAAATAAAGTAGTAAATAGTGGAGGTGTAAACATCGGTGGAAATATGGACCGGGGTCCCATGATGTTCACAAGTGATGTCTCTCTCCCAAAAGATGATAAAATACCTAAGTTGGGTAAACAAATTACAGCTGGGAATTTGACAGAATTATAAATGGACCGCAATGCTAATTATGTTGAAAAGAAACTTAGAAGCTGAAAAGTATGGGCAGTACGCCAAGAAAAGTAGACCAAAATCCAACTACATCTACTCACTAATCATCCACCTTGAGATATCTATCCGGAACATCTCGCTGGTATTAAGTTGCAAGTCCCATCCAAAGAGTAAACTCAAAGTAGCAGACAACTGCATTAACAAACTTAGCGTAATGTGGGCACCCCGGACAATATGTCCAAAGAGGCCAGTTGTGCATACTGTCATGCTCCCATGATCAGTGTCACATGACGCACAACTCGACAATGGATATCACAATCACAAGTTCATACAGTACCGAATACTAAGTCATACATAAACATAGTCTTCCACGGCCTCATCGGGCTGAAATGGCATCGGAATAAGAAAAAGCAAGATATATAGTAGCATCACAATCCACAGGAAAAGCTCAAAGCGTAGCACATCCTAGTACTCGTCAGTCGCGTCATCGTCAAATACCTGCTCCTTCGAGCCTGGCCGATTGAATAACCAGGGACAAAGCCGTGAGTACATACAAAGTACTCGCAAACCACCTAAAGAAATGAACAAAGATTTTGTACAAGAAAATAATGGGATGGCTATATGGTGGAGTTTAACATGGGGGAACCTAACTACTCATTATTTATTAAGTTGGACACATTTTAATCTTGTCAAATTTTAATCCCACCAATATATTTGATTTAATCATGTCCAACTCTTTTCATAATACCAACCTCATCATCGTGAACCATAATCTCAGTAGCGGTCTTTCTCATCTACTCCCCACAAAGTGTGGCCTCACTAGCTGTCCATGACCATGGACTCCGGCCACTCGAATAGTTTTCACTCTGTAGAGGTTGTACACTTTACCCACAACATTCGATACATCCGCCGTGAGTCCCCACTGTTCGTCATACCTCAGTATGCGTTTTCTGGATAATCGACCGTAGTCTTCCCCTTGTCTATCCTAGTACAGGTGAATCTACCCCTTGCGTACTACATGGACTGTCCGTGTGCCAGGTCATGCTCCTCTTGGACCCAAGCCTGCACCGTAGTCGAAGAGCACCAAGGTTCCCTATGACGCCAAGCCTAGCGAATTTCACCACTCGACTTCGAGGGCAATCAGATTCGTGGAATCAAACATCCATGTGTAGTTATAAGACCCCCATACTAAGATAAACAAGGTTCCAACTAGCCCTGTCCCATACCAGAGTATTGTGGTTGTACTGTAACACTAGGTTTCGGCGGCACTTATAGAGAGTCCCTCCATACTTTGAATATGTCCAACGATGTTTCCAACAACCTCAATTTTGGCCATCACACCTTCTTAGATGTATGCCATCACACTAGGGTGGAGCAAGATTAATCAAATTATTATGTTGTCATTAGTTCTTTAGCAAGACTAGAGATCAAGATCATCGGTGTGTAATTTGTTTCTCCCAAATAGGTAGGATTACAAGGTATGTGGTGATTCACCTACTAAAATAATACAATCCCAACCCAAAATGATATAACAATAACATGATATATAACATGGTACAAAGAAAGTAAAAATTTAGGACAAGGGTTAATTTTTTGAAGATGGCTTGCCTTCCTCGGCGGTGTCTCCTGGTACGGTTTCTTCGGCTTGGAAGGAGTCTTCACCTGCAACGTCAAGCTTCTCGTCTATACGTTGCGAAAACAAATTAGCACACAATTACCATCACATCATTCAAAACAAACATTCAATGCAACAAAACAATCATTTAGCACTACATCAAATCATCACATGAGTCATACCACCAGGTATATGCAGATTATCACACGTGTGAAGAATTTCTAATGGTGGTTTAATAATTTTATAAGGCTAATAAAACATTTATACAACATACTACATAGGAGTTTACACAAGTCTTTTTATTTTTATTTTTATTTCCTTAGGTCATGTTTTTATTTAATAAATTTAATTAAATAACAATACAATAATTAGCTATTGTCCAGAGACCAACATAATAAATTTTTAACCTATTTAATTGATTAACAAAGAATAAACTAAAATTACTCTAATCAAGAAATATTAGCAATAATAATAACTTGGTCCTTAATTTTATTTATGCAAACAGAAATCCCACCTATAGAGAAAAATGAGGCATAATTAGGTGATCACAACAAAATTTATTTCAAAATTTCTGATGTGCACACATTTTCTAATATTATTTCAGTTCTGTGAAAAACTAATAAAGACAAGTTGGTCAGCCACGGCCCAAGTTAATATTTTGCTCAGTGTCTAAATTTTCTACACTGGGTTGGGCTAGTGTAATTAATCTCTTTACACACTATTTTTATATAAATAACTTGCTATTTAAAGCATAACAATAATCTAATAACCATAGTAAATAGCTATTGTTTAGAAATAATATTATAGGAATTTAAATCAAACTTATTTCATTATTAACAATTTACCTAAAGGTATATGAGACATTAATGTGTACAACTATAGATAAAGTATTCTAGTCTTTATTTTATTTGCCTTATTTTTATTAGTAAACTATACAATAATTATATACTAATAAGAGACATTACTAATAAAAATTTCTTAGTTTGATATTCATTAACAGAAGGTTTTATAATATTTATCGAAGCAACTAGTTAATACAATAAAATAAATAAAAAACCACAATTAAATTTAGTAAAAACAAGATTCTAACCAAGAAGAAAAATAAAGCAGAAATTTAGGAACAACACGCAATTTATCTCATATTTTTCTGAATTATACTTATTTTTATATAAGTATTTCTGTTCTGCAGTTTTAACAAAAAGGAATGGAAAATGGCACAGCCGACCCAGTTCTATACTGCGCCCACAGGCAGTTTTTTTTTGTTAGCGAGCCGGCCTCCTCACTGGCGCAGGTTCTGTTTTTTTTACTTAAACGAAGGGGTATGGGGCTCCCTGGGCCGTTAGATCTCCCCAGTTCCGACGGCCAGGGGCCTTCTTCCCCAGGGGCTCGGGCAGCTCTGCCTTGGAGCGGCCATGGCGCACAGGGAGGGCTAGGGCTGCTCACCGGAGGGATCCCGGGCGACGGCGGAAGGCTTGGGGTGGCGGCGGAGCTTTGGGGCGGCGCACCGATTCCGTTTTTCCAGGAATCAGAGACGAGGGACATCGGGGAAGACGACAACTTGAGGTGGACGGGCGATGTAGACGTGGGAGACTTGGGGCGGGGGGGCGCACCGGCCTCCCCCTGCCTTCTTATTCTCCTTGCTCCTCCCTTCCTCCAACTCCTTCCTCCTCTTCTGTTCTTCTCGGCTCCCTCTCCTCCTTCTGTTCTAGCCGGTGCGAGGCATGGTGGTGTGGCTGGGAGGGTGGTCGCGAGTGGAGTGGGGGCTGGGTGGTGTTGTGGTGAGGCGAGTGTGGAGAGGAGGGCCGGGGTGGCCTCCTTTCATAGGCGAGGGAGGGAGCGGGCTCGGCAGGAAACAACGATGGCGAGCGGGGCGAGCGCGGCTATGCAACGGCGGGAGTGCCATAGGGGCAATCCGCGAGTTCTCTCCTGGCTGGGCAACGAGGGCGGCGGCGAGCTCGTGAGAGGAGCTCCGGTGGTTCGTTTCCACCGTGGAGGCCTCCAGTCACATCACGGGCATGGGTTGGAGGGGGGGTACATTCGTGTGTCAGGCCAACTCATCGATCCATAGTGTCATCTCGGGTTGGGCAAGCGGGAGCAAGGAGGCTGACAGGTGGGTTGAGGGAGAGAGAGATGTTACGGGTGGGAGAAGAGACGAGAGAGAGAGAGGGAACGTGAGAGAGAGAGACCTCTCTCTGATCGTGGGTGAGGGATAAGGGAGGTTAGACGGAGAGAGAGATTAGGGGGGTGGTTAGGCTAGTCTTATTTCTTTTTTTTTGTTAATAATAATATCTCTCTTGTATTTTTTAGTAGATTAGTTATAATGTCATACATTCATCTCATTATGATTTTATGTAGTTAGGCACTTTTATTGATAATTGTTTTTGTTATTTCTAATCAATAAAAGTTTAACGCATAAGGGTTTGTGATGGTTAAAATTATTAGTATTATTATTATACAGAAAATTTATTAGGTTTTAGCAGTAAGGGGTTTTAGGATTTATCAAGTTGCCATTATAAGATCATCTCAAGATGAGTTGCATGCACCACAAAATGATCATTATCACAAGTGCATCATCAAGAAACAACATAGCTAACCCTAAGCACACAGGTTCAAGCATTAAAAAAACAACCTAACAATTCATGCAAGGTTTTTGTTGGCTCCAATTTTTGGCTACCTAAATTAACAGGAGAGTAAAAGTTGGGATGTGACAGACCTTCCCCCTTAAGAAGAATCTCGTCCCAGAGATTCACAAGCTATTGAAGAGATGCAGGAACGCGCGCTTGAGGTAGTCCTACCGTTCCCAGGTGGCTTCCTCCTCGGTGTGATTTGTCCACTGGACCTTGTGGAACTTGATCGCGCGCTTACGGGTGACTCGGGTGGCTTCTTCTAGGATACGAAGGGGCGTCTCGCGGTATGTGAGATCCTGGTTGATATCCACCGTGCGGTGATCGATGTTTTTTAAAACATCAGACTTGTCCGGCACCTCCAGTTACTTCCGGAGCTGCGATACGTGGAAGGAATCGTGCACATTGGATAGCTCTGCTGGCAGTCTCAACTGATAAGCAACTTGGCCTCGTCTGGCTATCATCTCAAATGGTCCGATGTATCGGGCTGCTAGCTTTCCCTTCACATGGAATCGATGTATTCCCTTTAATGGGGTGACTCGGAGATACACAAAATCTCCAACTGCAAAAATCACCTCTCGATGCTTGGGGTCGGCATAACTCTTCTGACGAGACTGAGCGGTCTTGAGACACTCATGAATCAACTGGACCTGCTCTTCGGCCTCGTTCAGAACATCAGGGCCGAAAATCTTCCCTTCTCCAGTCTGAGACCAGTTTAGGGGCGTGTGACACTTCCTCCCATACAAAGCTTCAAATGGAGCCATCTGCAAACTCGACTGGTAGCTGTTGTTGTAGGAGAATTCTGCATAGGGCAAGCAGTCCTGCCACTTGGAACCATAGTCTAGAACACATGCGCGGAGCATATCCTCTAGTATCTGGTTCACTCGCTCAGTCTGGCCTCCAGTCTGCGGGTGATAGGTTGTGCTGAATGTGATCTTGGTGCCTAGTGCCTCCTGGACTTGCTTCAAAAACCTTGAGGTAAAATGGGTACCTTGGTCAGACACAATCTCCTTCGGGACTCCGTACAAGTCTGCCAGCTGGTCTCCTTGATAGGTGGTTCGCACTGAAATGAAGTGCGCTACCTTGGTGAGTCGGTCGACGATGACCCAGATAGAGTCGTGTCCTTTGCTCGACCTCGGTAGACCTGTTGTCAGGCTCGATATGCGGTACTGTTCCAGATCTAGATGTTTCCATCCAGATCCGGGGACGAAGCACATATCGGTCCCACCTCGACATATGACATAGCCATATGCCCCGGATTTCCAACATGATATCACAACATTATAGATACAAGGATACAACATCTCATACAATCGGCATACAACTGTCTTAAATATAATACAACAGCGGAAGATACATGTCTAAGTACAGACTACAATCAAATGCCTAGTGGCAAAGAGAAAATCATCGATCCCCATAACCACACGGGTCCAGGCCCTCCGCCTGGATCCTCCTAACTAGTCGTCGTCGAGTATCCACGTGAAACGTCGATCACCATACCTGTTGTCGATCAAGAACCCTGAAAAGAGTTTAGGGGGTAGTATCATGAGTACAGAAGTACTCAGCATCCAACTGTAGGGGTCATCTGACCCAGCAAGGACTTCATCACTCGTCATTCTAGGACAACTAGTAGTTTACGGTAAGGATGGGGTAAGTGGTGAGGTTGCTGCCGCACTAGCATTTATGAAGTGGCTAACGATCTAGAGAGTAAGATAAGAAGCCAAGGATTCGATGAGGAATCGCCTCCAACAGGTCTTGCTATCAGCTACTTACGCAAACATAACACCTATCCTATCCTTGTCCTCCTCTTCGCATCCCAACGAACAAGAAGCAGTCAAGGCACACACACGTGGATCAAGTTATATTAAGGTTATCTCAGTTGTTGTGGTCTATGAACAAGGAGTAGGTCTCAAGTCCTCCATAACCGTGGACACGGCTTCTCGAAAAGATTTAACCCTGCAGGGGTGTACCAACTGCCCATTACAATGCTCCCCACGCACGCCCATCACTCTCAGTTGCTACCCGCTTAATTTTAGTCAGAAATGTCTCCGTAATAAAAGAGTGGGATGCACCAAAATCAAAAAGAACTATGGCAGGTACTGAATTTACTAGGAACATACACAAGATGACGTCTACTGCCTCCTGAGCTTCCTCGGCTTGCACATGATGTAGACGTCCCTTCGTGGCATTGTTGCGTTCAGGGTTCCCTCTGGCTGGTGCTGGTGCATTGGGGCTTGGGGCAACATTCTTCTTGTTGGGACACTCTGTCGAGTAGTAGCCCTTCTGTCCACATCCGAAGCAGATCACTCCAGGGTTGCGGGGAAATCCGCCTGCTGGACGCGGAACTCCAATAGGGCGAGCAGGAACAGTGGGGCGCGGCACCGGGTGCTGGCTCCTCTGCGGCGGTGGTGCTGGCCTTGGTGGCTGTGTCGGACGCAGTCGGGAGTTTCTGGATCCACCCTGCTGCATCATGCGGCACTTTCGGTTCTCAGCGGCCATCTTGAGATTTACCTCCATCATGATAGCAGCATCGGCGAGAGACTCGAGATCAGGGAACTGCATGGCCACCAGAACAACCTGTAGCTCTTTGTGCAGTCCATCCAAGAAACGATCCTTCCGCTTCTCCTCGGTGTCCACCTCCTCTGGGGCATACCTCGACAACTGAGTGAACCATTCAAGATATCCAACCAGTCCCCATTGCTTGAGGTGGCGGAACTCATCCTTCATCCTCCTGATCAGTGCGGTGGGGATGTGCGCCTTCTTGAACTTTGCGGAGAACTCGGCCTAGGTGAGTACTTGCTCTTCAGGAAGACGGGCACGCACTCCTTCCCACCAGCTCCTTGCGGTGCCGGTGGGGTAGTGGGTGGAATACAGGACCTTCTCGTTGTTGCCAACAGCGGCGACAACAAGATTGTTCTCCATGGTGCGGAGCCAATCCTCAGCATCCAAAGGCTCCTTCGTCTGTGAGAACACGTGCGGGTTGGTGTTCTAGAAATCTCGGAGCCAAGACCTGAGCTCCTCATTCCCACCAGCTCCTCCGCCTCCTTGGATGGCATTGGTGGAGGCCTGGACTAGCTCCTAGAGTGCAGCCATGTTCGCCTGGCGCTCGTCACCATCGCCCTGGCGCTCCTCCATCAGCAGTCACAGAAGCTGCGCCATGTTCGGGTCGGGTGGTGGCGGCGGCGCGTCACCGGATCCACTCGGGTTGGCGCGGGAGTTCCTCGGCATCCTGAGGTTGTTGCGCAAGATAAGAGGGAATTTAGTCTACAAGGAGGTAAGTCCCTAACAATCTAGTTATCACACACAAGCAAGACTTATAAAATAGGTAATAATCATGCAACTAGCAAATCATCACATGGTAGCATACGATAGCATAAGTCTCATACATAACCAAGTCTTACAGATAACCAACCACACATTCTTCAAACCGAGCCACGAATAAACAAATAAGTGGCAACTACTCAATGGGACACCTCCTATGCATTACTCTCCTCCTCATCGTCGATGAAAGCACGATCCTCGGAGTTCGAAACGTCCTCCTCCTTGTCTTGGTCCTCGTCAACACTAAGTTAGGCATCATCCTCCTTCTGGATGTCCTCGCCATCATCCAGAGCAGCAATCTCGTCCTCCAAATCCTCTCACTTGCGCTTCAGGCTCCTGGTCCTCTTCCTTAGCATATCATTACTCCCCTCCAGACGGGCGACCTAGCCCTGCAGCTCCTCTATAATCCAGTCCCGGGACTCTAGGTCGATGGGGTCGATGTGGGCGTGACCCCCTGTCTGGAAGTTGTAGTCATGCTTAAACCGGGATTCATCCAGCTGAGCCTCAGTCAAAGGCAAGTGCTTCTCCATAGCGATCAGGTGATCCCTCATGATCGGGTGAGGAATGCCGGGAGGGGGATATCCCTCGCCATCGCGCATCCCTTAGTGAAGGAACCGCGTGGATCTCAGCTCATCCTAGTGGAACCTCACAATGCGAGCAATCGCCTCCTGACAGGCTCGACACAGACCCTGCTCCCAAGTACGGGCATACAACACAAAGGCGATAGTGTCGGACCGCGGAGTAACCTCCGATCCTCGGAGCTCACACCGCACAACCAGGCGAGCCTCCACATCCTTCCTCCCGGAGATCTCGTAGGCCCAGAACTCCGCAACGGGGCAGTGAACAAGCTGAAGCAGCTCGATCAGGTCCTGAGCAAAGAGCGTCTCCCCAGCCTGAGTCATCTGTAGGTGGTGCACAGGAACTCCAGCCATCTACAATGTTTATAAGTTTAAGTTAGATGCCAAGTGTGAAAAATTTTAAACATATCAAAACAGTTATAAATGGTTTACTATAGAGGGGATAAGAGAGGTAAGCATTTTATACTATGCATTTTACCATCTCTTTGTTTTATAAAATACTTTTTGATTTCCCCCCATCCTATATATCGTCCATTCTAACTAGGCTGCTACGGTCCGAACAGGTGCTCTGATACCACGTTTGTGGGCACCCCGGACTATATGTCCGAAGCGGCCAGCTGTGCATACCGTCATACTCCCATGATCAGTGTCGCATGATGCACAACTCGACAATGGATATCATAGTCACAAGTTCATACAATACCGAATACTAAGTCATACATAAACATAGTCTTACAAGGCCTCATCGGGCTCAAATGGCAGCGGAATAAGCAAAAGCAAGATAGATAGTAGCATCACAATCCACAGGCAAAGCTCAGAGCGTAGCACATCCTAGTACTCGGCAGTCGCGTCATCGTCAAATACCTGCTCCTCCAAGCCTGGCCGATTGAATAACCAGGGACAAAGCCGTCAGTGCATACAAAGTACCCGCAAACCACCTAAAGAAATGAACAAAGATTTTGTACAAGAAAATAATGGGATAGCTATATGGTGGAGTACTTCTCCTCATTGGTGACCCAAAGTGGAAGGTAAGGATGTATTCTAGCAGAAATTTCCCTCACACGAGGACTGTAAGGTATGTAGGACCAGTAGGACTCCAAGGATGAAAAGTAGGTGGTTGTAACACCCCGGATGTCATGCTACAGTGATCACCTTGTTAATTACCAAGTCATCATGATTATGCTGATAATGATCACCCTTGATAATGGCTTGCTCAAATTAATCCCAATTAAAAAAAATCCCAAAACAATGTGGAAATTAAACTTTAACCAAAAATTGTGCAAACATTTGTAGTAAATGCCTAAAAATCAGTATGTCATAATAAAATATAAATGGAGATTTATTAAAAAGTTTTAATTTCATAAAGAAATAAAAACAGTAGCTAAAGAACACCATTGAATATTCTAAAATAAATAGTAATACTCAAATGAATTTATTTCTGAGTAAAACTTTTTTGTGGCACTAAAGTATAGTGTAACAGTAATACTAGAGCTTGTCACATATTTTATAAAAGTCATTTGGTTGCTAAACAATAATAAAACAGAAAAAAGAAAAGAAAAGAAAACCTAAAAAAACTAAATCACGCCCATGGAGAAGCCCACCCAGGGCCCAGCCCCACCCCATCCTCTTCTTCCCCTGTTCATGGGAGAAGCCGTGGCGCCCATCGACGGTGCCATGGCCGCCGTGTCGCCCATCCCGGCTGCCGGCGAGGGGATAAGGCCAGCCCCGACCCCCTGCGCCCCTGTCCTCCACCAAACCCTAGTGCCCTTCCCCCGTGTCCCCTCGCGCCGCCGTTTCCTCCTGCCGCCCTCGCCGGACGCGCCCGTGGCCGCGCCACCGCGCCGTCGTGGCCAACGGCCTCGGGAGTCCGCACCGGCGTGTCTGACGTGCTCTTCGTGGTCGGCTTCTTCAACTCCGCCATCGAATTGGGGCCAGGAGCCACCACAAGATCGTCCTCGCGCCGCTCCTTCACCACGGTCGTCGTCGACCTCCGCCTCGAGGAGTTGCCGCCGCCGCACCTCCGGCCTCCCGGAGCCCTCCCCGAGCATCCATGTGAGCTCCGCCTCCGATTTTCCCATCCCCGCGTGGCCGCCTACCCCTCTAATTTATTGAACGCGAGCCCGATGCGAAATTGAATCAAAGCCGAACTCCGGCGGCCGCCATGGCTGGTGCTGGCTCCGCCCGAGCTCACCGGGAGCCCCGACACCCCACCCCACGCACTGGCCACTCCGGTCGCATCATGTGCCACGCTCGGCCGTGGCCGAGCTCCCCTTCCCCCCCTGTCAATCGCCCCTGCTGTCTGCAGTTACTGCGGCCCTCGTGCCGTGCTGCAATCCCCCACCCTGCCGCGTTCGCCTCCGCCCATCTCCGGCGCCGCAGCTACCTGCTGCTGTTTTGGTCGCGTCGTGGACGACCCATGCCGTGCTCACGCGTGCGCCCAAGCAAACCCCCTCTCCCACTGGCCTCCTCCGTCTCCTTCCTGCCATGGCCGCCCGTGGGCTCGCACTGTGCTACCTCTGGCTGCTAGCCGTTGACGCCCGCTGACCTGGTTGCCTCCATCTCCCCTGGCCACGACCATGGCTTGCTGGCCGGCCTTGCCTCCCGTGGCCATTCCCATGCCCCTCCCTGCACCTCGCCCCTGCAGCTCATAGCCGTGCTGTGCTGGGCTGCAGCTGCTGCTAACTGTCACTTCTGCTGCTGTTACACTGATGCACTGAACCCTCATTTTTGGCAACAAAACAGTAGCAAGATTAGAGCAGAACAAATTTTTAACATGGCTACAAATGGCTTGAACAACAACTTGATGTAACCAGCTTCCTTTGTTCCGTTGGAACAATTTTAGTTAGTTCCAGGTTTGGGTGCTACAAATCTTACAAACTGAAGATTTCTCTTAACTGTAAAAGGCACTAAGTACTCCATTTGACAGTAGTAAAACAATTGGCAAACAAATTTTAATGTAGATAAAAATTGTATGAACATAAAGTAGACGTAACTAACTTTGATTTGCTCCATTGGACCAACTTAAAAAATGCACGGATTAAATGCTATAAAAATCAAAAAACGCCAATTTTAACAGATTCTGAAAATATCATTATGTAGCACTTTTCTGGCAAGGTTTTAATTAATTAAACGAACCCTAATAAATTTGACTTCCGTACCAGATTCGAGATCATATAAAATTGTTTGACTTGACATAGGGCACTAACTCGGCGGATGAGCAGAACAATGAACCATAGCCTCTCAAAAACAGCTAAGTGTTGATTTAGAAACAAAAATCCCAGACTTAGAAAAAATTCAGTGGGTTCCAAAATCAATGTCTATGACAAGTGGGCCCTAGCCTTATTAATTATAAGAAATGTTTTATTTAAATATTTTAACTCTGAGTCACTGACAGGTGGGCCCTCTGTGTCAGTTTGACTAGTCAATATCACCATTGTAGATAATGTTGAATTAATAATAATAAAGAATTTCTAGAAAATGATTAATGTAATTAAATCTTTAAAAATCAATATCTTTTAATTCGTAAGTCGGATCAAAATACTTTATACATGAAAGTTACTCAGAAAAATACAACGCATACGAGTATGGTACCCGTATACCCACCGCACCCCTCTAACATATCGAACGTGGACCATTTCTCCTTCGGTTCATCTGTCTGTCAGACGACCGGAGCCGGTAAAACTGTCCGGATGAAAACGTTTTGAACAGGAAAGCTATTCAGAATGAATCACCGAGCACGGATACACTATCCACATGTCCGTCAGGTTTCTCTAACACTGAAGACATGTAACCTTCCCCCTCCGGATCATCTGTCCGGTAATCTACCGGTACTGTTGAGTCATCCCCAGATAAATTCTCGCTATGACTAAAATACTTAACACTACGTTAGAACACAACCAACAATGTGTTGCCTTGTCTTGAATTTGTATTGCTATTATTTCTGTGTATTTATTGTTTCTCCCCCCTTATTCTTCGATAGACCTCGACACTGTCGCCGACTACACCGTTCCCGAGTACGGCTACTTCGTCGACGACCGCACCGCTACTACCGAGCTTCCAGGCAAGCAGAGCCATTCTCTTCCCCAGATATCGCCTATCTTTTCCGTACATTTCTTGCACTAGGCATGGTTACTGCTGCTCCTACGTCACAATCCTATTCAATTGCATAGCCTCTTTTTGTCGCCCCTTGATGTACCTTCCTTTATCCTATGATGCCTTATAAATATATATAATATTCAGAAGTGAACCCTGCGCATTGTTAGCTAGGTTTAGAATAGCGGGCTGTGATCACTCTGGTGTGAGTGAACGCGGGTTAAAAATATTATAACTGCAATAGGTACGGATCAATGCAGACACCCTAGGGAACCTACAACGGCGAGACTCTGTCGAGTCGCTTCGAGTTTAACTTACGAGTGGACAAACTCGTATTTCACTCTCGTCGGCTCAGTAGCGTAGCATCACTGGGATGATACGAGGGTATTTCTCTTTAGTTCATTCCGCCGGTGTCTCGGCACCACCGGGGTGATACGAGAATATTCCTCTTTAGTTCATTCCGCTGATGTCTCGGTCGAACCTCTTCAAGTGTACCATCGAGGGTGATTCTTCCTGGTTTCACTTGATGGTAGGAACTCGAATTAACTGGTTTCCTTGCAGGTAAGGAGTCGGGTGACCCAATGGTGCCCGCGCAAGGTATCTTAGCGGAACGACAGGTCAGGTGTATTCCACAGGTGTGCGGCGGGCCTGGTACTATTCGTGGCCGAGAGGTATCCTGTTGTACGAAATTCCAGCTCTTCAAAGAACAAACGCGAGACAAGGTAAGGAGACGGTTCACCTTGTTGGTAACCGCACGAGTTAGTGGGACGTCAGGGCAGGCACCGATGTTACCGGTTTTCCTGACTGCTGTCGTTGTGCGCGGCTCATCTAGAAAGGGGCAACGATAACGGTTGTCTCGACAGAAAATTAATAAAATGCTTAATGGGTTTGGCGGATGACTTGAGTAGCCTTTTGGCTTGTACGCACTACCTATACGTGCGATTACGGTGTGGGCCCTCCGCGTTGTGGTCTCGTTCGAAAGCTCTAAAAGACGTCCAGTTCAGCATTGTGGCCGGGACTGATCGTCACCTGTGGTCTACGGATCTCCTGCCTCACAACGACCCGGAGAGCGAGGGATGATAGGCCCATGACCCCCTTGCACTTAGGGCTGTAGACCGGCAGGGACCTCTCTGATGAGCCGTAGGATGGGCCTCGGCGTGTCGGATAGCCTCGGTGGGGTGTTCCCTAACAAGGTATATGCCACCCTGGAGATCCGAGCGTGTAGTATGACACCAGTGCACCCCTACAGGGAAGTTAATCTATTCGAATAGCCGTGTCCACGGTAACATGACGCTTTATGCTGAAGCCAGATCTTACCACTACAAACTACTACTATTAAACTATTGGTTCCAGTTTCTTTTCCTCGCAGGGAAGTCGAGGAGGGGATCTCGGAGGCATATATAATTGTTATCTAATACAACTTACTATTATACAATGGTGCAGCCACTTCTGCTGCATTGTTACTTTCATTACTGTTATATTAAACTGTTGGATGATTCTTACCTCATGCTTCAAGAATCGTCGGAAGATGCTAGTCTTCGATAGGCCTAGCTTCTTATCCTTATTCTGAATTTCTACCTTGTAGTTCACTATATACAGCCTCCCCTTTCCATTTGATACAAATGCATAAATGCTTAGTAGCGGACGTAAGACTCGCGGGTATGCTAGATACTCACCTTTGCATTATTTTACCCTTTTTGTTTTTCCTGATCGGCCGCTGCAGTCGACGTTGGAGCCCAGGAGCAGGCGACCCTTGATGCCGACCACCGCAATGTGAAGATCCCCGATGCCTTCTACGACGTCGAGTTTCCCTTTGACCAGGAGTAGTTCAGAGGTTCCCAGGCAGGAGGCCTTTCCTTTTCGATCGACTATTGATTTTGTGCAAGCCTTCTTAAGGAAACCTTGTATTCTTGTGTCTGTACTCACATACCATTTCTTCCGCTAACTTTGTGCTCTTGAGCTATTGTATTTGAGCCCTCGTGGCCCCTGGCTTGTATTAAGCAACTTGTATTATTTTATTTGTAGAGTTGTGTTGTGATATCTCACCGTGAATCCCTGATCTCGATCGTGTACTTGGCGTGTATGATTACTGTACACGACTTGATTTTGGGGACCCCGGATTATATGTCCGAAGCGGCCAGCTGTGCATACCGTCATGCTCCCATGATCAGTGTCGCATGATGCACAACTCGACAATGGATATCACAGTCACAAGTTCATACAGTACCGAATACTAAGTCATACATAAACATAGTCTTACACGGCCTCATCGTGCTCAAATGGTAGCGGAATAAGCAAAATCAAGATAGATAGTAGCATCACAATCCACAGGCAAAGCTCAAAGCGTAGCACATCCTAGTACTCGTCAGTCGCGTCAGCGTCAAATACCTGTTCCTCCAAGCCTGGCCGATTGAATAACCAGGGGCAAAGCTGTGAGTGCATACAAAGTAATGGCAAACCACCTAAAGAAATGAACAAAGATTTTTTACAAGAAAAAAATGGGATGGCTATATGGTGGAGTACTGCTCCTCATTGGTGACCCAAAGTGGAAGGTAAAGATGTAGTCTAGCAGCAATTTCCCTCACACGAGGACTGTAAGGTATGTAGGACCAGTAGGACTCCAAGGATGAAAAGTAGGTGGTGCGTCAAGTGATGCGTCGTTTGAATATAATCACTTGCTTAATCTGGACCTTCACACACAACAACTAACTTTGCTCCCAACGAGTACAGAGGGGTTTTCAATCCCTCCAGCCTTGTCATTTACAAAGGATCAAAACACAAGCGGGGAAATAATAGTGGTGATTCCAACGGAAAGGAAATAAAGTAGTAAATAGTGGAGGTGTAAACATCGGTGGAAATATGGACCGGGGTCCCATGATGTTCAAAAGTGATGCCTCTCTCCCAAAAGATTATAAAATACCTAAGCTGGGTAAACAAATTACAGCTGGGAATTTGACAGAATTATAAATGCACCGCCGGCCTCCCCCTTTCTTTCTTCTTCTCCTTGCTCCTCCCTTCCTCCAACTACTTCCTCCTCTTCTGTTCTTCTCGGCTCCCTCTCCTCCTTCTGGTCTAGCTGGTGCAAGGCATGGTGGTATGGCTGGGAGGGTGGTGGCGAGTGGAGTGGGGGCTGGGTGGTGCTGTTTGTGAGGTGAGTGTGGAGAGGAGGGCAGGGGTGGCCTCCTTTTATAGGCGAGAGAAGGAGCGGGCTCGGCGGGAAACAACGATGGCGAGCGGGGCGAGCGCGGCTATGCAACGGGCGGGAGTGCCACGGGGGCAATCCTCGAGTTCTCTCCTGGCTGGGCAGCGAGGGCGGCGGCGAGCTCGTGAGAGGAGCTCTGGTGGGTCATTTCCATCGTGGAGGCCTCCGGTCACATCACGGGCATGGGTTGGGGGGTACGTTCGTGTGTCAGGCCAACTCATTGATCCATAGTGTCATCTCTGGTTGGCCAAGCGGGAGCAAGGAGGCTGACAGTTGGCTTGAGGGAGAGAGAGGTTACGGGAGGGAGAAGAGAGGAGAGAGAGAGGGAACGTGAGAGAGAGAGACCTCTCTCTGATCGTGGGGGAGGGATGAGGGAGGTTAGATGGAGAGAGAGATTGGGGGGGTGGTTAGGCTAGTTTTATTTCATTTTTTTGTTAATAATAATATCTCTCTTGTATTTTTTTTTATTAGATTAGTTATAATGTTATGCATTCATCTCATTATGATTTTATGTAGTTAGGTACTTTTATTTATAATTGTTTTAGTTATTTCTAATCAACAAAATTTTAACGCCTACGGGTTTGTGGTGGTTAAAATTATTAGTATTATTATTATGCAGAAAATTTATTAGGTTTTCGCACTAAGGGGTTTCAGGATTTATCAAGTTTCCATTATAAGATCATCTCAAGATGAGTTGCATGCACCACAAAATGATCATTATCACAAGTGCATCATCAAGCAACAACATAGCTAACCCTAAGCACACAGGTTCAAGCATTGAAACAGCAACCTTACATTTCATGCAGGTTTTTATTGGCTCCAATTTTTGGCTACCTAAATTAGCAGGAGAGTAAAAGTTGGGATGTGACACGTAAGGTAAACAATTCTTGCAACCGCGGTGACTAGGACCATTGTTTTTTCCCTGGTGGCAACAACACATCCCCTAGTCTCATGTTTCTGTCATTCAAGCTAGACATCGGGGGGCATGAACCCACAATCAAGCATAACACTCCCTCTTGGAATTACTATCTACTACTTGGCCAAAGAAATAAAAAGCAATGGAGAACATGCAAGAATTACTCAAGAAACAAATATAAAAAGAGAACCAAATATATAACTCATCACAATCTGAACATAATCTCGTAATCCATCGGATCGCAGCAAACTCAGCATAGCAACAGCAGAAAGAATTACATAGATGCCTTGATCATGTAGGGAAGCTCACAAGGGCTAAAAATTGAAGCACAAGATTGGAGAGAACACATCACATAACTACTGGTCATGGACCCATGGTCCAAGGGGGACTACTCATGGCACAACCGGGAAGAGCTCATGGTGGTGGAGAAGCTTCCATAGGTCAACACTCCATCTGAAAGGGTGCCGGGAAGAGGTCTTCTGGTGCTCCGGATCTTGGAAACGAGGCGGCAGCGAAGCAGAGGTGAAAATCCCGATGTGGGGTTCCTCCCAACGGTTTCTCGAATGATGTGTAAATATATGCCGAAGAGGGGCACCAGGAGAGGCGCCCTTGAGTCTTCCAATGCGCTGATTTTATATATATTATTATTGGAATTTTGGGAGGTCTGTAAATATGGGTAAAAACCTACAATTCATGGACATCAGCAGAAACAAACTGGCATTGGGTGAACTGAGTTAGTAGGTTAGTCCAAATATGTGTAAGAAGTTATGAATGTGTAGCAAAACACTTAGTTTACACCTTCATTTTTACTGTTTTATTTCCCTTCAGTCACACCACTATTATTTTCCCGTTGTGTTTCATCCTTTGTAAACAGCAAGGACAGATAGATTGACAACTTGTACGAACTCGTTGGGAGCAAAGTTATTTACGTTCTTGTGTTCAGGTCCACGACAACACGCCACCAAAAAAATATCTGGCGTCGTTGCCACTTGCAATCTTTGGAATCCTACTAGAGATATAAACATTGGTATCTTCACTTAGGGAAATTTTCCGCTATTTGCATCAAAACCTTCCACTTGGGGTATCCAATAAGGAGCTGTTATCTACACCCATCAACCAGGCCCTATGGCCACCTAGACAGGTGGGGACACCCTCGCTGCCCCCCTTTGGCCTATATCTACCCTCTGCTCCGAATACCCTCAAAGAGGACCCCATTACGAGAAATATCCTACTATTCCGCCGCCACCGCAATTTTGAGATCGGGATCAGTAGAAGTTCCTGTCTCGGCACCCTACCGGAGGGAGGATTGACCTTCGAAGGCTCCTCCATCACGATGATCGCCTTCGGGATGCTCCGTTGGTAGTACCCTTGGACGATGGGGATGGCACTGAAGTAGTGCTCCTCGTTGGTTACCCAAAGTGGAAGGTTATGTCACAAGAGGACTGTAAGGTACATCGGACCAGTAAGACTCCAAGGAAGACAAGTAGGTGGTGTGGCAAGTGATGTGTCGTCTAAATAGAAGCACTTTCTTAACCTGGACCTGCACACACAACAAGTAACTTTGCTCCCAACGAGTACAGAGGGGTTGTCAATCCCTCCGGCCTTGTCATTTAAAAAGGATCAAAACACTAGCGGGAATATAATAGTGGTGATTTCAACGGAAAGGAAATAAAGCAGTAAATAGTGGAGGTGTAAAAAATGGTGGAAATATTAACCGGGGTCCCATGATGTTCACCAGTGATGTCTCTCTCCCAAAAGACGATAAAATAGCTAAGTTGGGTAAACAAACTACAGCAGGGCAATTGACAGAATTATAAACACACCGCAATACTATCTACTACTTTGCCAAAGCATTAAAAAGAAACGGAGAACATGCAAGAATTAGTCACGAACAAAATATAAAAGGAGAACCAAATATATAACTCATCACAATCTGAACATAATCTCATAATCTATCGGATCCCAGCAAACTTAGCATAGCAACTATAGAAAGAATTACATATAAGCCTTGATCATGTAGGGCAGCTCGCAAGGGATAATAAGTGAAGAACAAGATTGGAGAGAAGACATCACATAGCTACTAGTCATGGACCCATGGTCCAAAGGGGACTACTCATGGAACATCCGGGAAGCGTCCATGGTGGTGGAGAACCTCCCGGAAGTCAATCCTCCCTCAGGAAGGGTGCGGGGAAGACGTCTTCTGGTGCTCCTGATGTTGGAAGCGCGGCGACGGCGGAACAGAGGTGAAAATCATGATGCGGGGGTCTCTCTGAGGGTTTTCGGAGCAACGAGGTAATATAGGACAAAGGGGATCACCAGGAGGTGGCCCCTCCTCAAATGCTCCCTCCTGGCATGGCCAGGATTGGGGCCGCGCGACCTGGACTCCTGGGAGAGGGTGTCCCCCCTCTGGGCCTTCTTCGATGTTTCTGGAAGCTTCCGTCACGCAACTGTAAACATGGGTAAGACCTACAACTTATAGACATCAACAGACAGAAAATGGCACTTGGTGCAGTGAGTTAGTAGGTTAGTGAAAATTATCCACCTTGAGATATCTATCCAGAACATCTCACTGGGAAATTGACAGAATTATAAACGCTTCCTCTTGGAATTACTATCTACTACTTCGCCAAATCAATAAAAAGCAATGGAGAACATGCAAGAATTACTCAAGAAAAAAAATATAAAAGGAGAACCAAATATATAACTCATCACAATCTGAACACAATCTCATAATCCATCGGATCCTGACAAACTCAGCATAGCAACAACAAGAAAAGTAGATACATGCCTTGATCATGTAAGGCAGCTCACAAGGGCTAAGAATTGAAGCACAAGATTTCAGAGAACACATCACAGAGCTACTGGTCATGGACCCATCGTCCAAGGAGGACTACTCACGGCACATCCCGGGGGCGCTCAGGGTGGTGGAGAAGCTCCTAGAGGTCAATCCTCCCTCCGACAGGGTGCCGGGAAGAGGTCTTCTTGTGCTCCTAATCTTGGAAGCGAGGCGGCTGCGGAGCAGAGGTGAAAATCTAGATGCGGGGCTCCTACCGAGGGTTTCCATGACGGGGTGTAAATATAGTACTAAGGGGGCACCAGGGGGTGGCCAGGGGTTGGGCCGTGCCACCTGTCCTCCTGGGAGGTGGATGGCCCTCCTCCGGCTCTCCTTCGGTGATTCTGGACGCTTCTGACGTTCTGATTTTTTATATATTTTTGTTGGAATTTTTGGAACTCTGTAAATATGGGTAAGAACCTGTAATTCACAGACATCAGCAGAAAGAAACTGGCACTGGATGCACTGATTTAGTGGGTTAGTCCAAATATGTGTAAAAAGGTATGAAAGTGTAGCAAAAGACATAGCAATGTCACCTAAAAGAGCACGGAACAAGCAGAAAAGTATAGATACATTTTGGACGTATCAACATCCCCGAGCTTAATTCCTACTCGTCCTCGAGCTGGTAAATGATAACACAGATAATTTTTGTGGTGACATGCTAACACACATATAAGAACTTTAAAGTAAAGCAAGTAAGATACGCAATTCAAGTCAAGACAATAACAAGCAAGAGTCTATATCTAGTATTGATACTAGCAAAGCATGAACATAAAGGTGCAAGAGATCTCGCTATCCGTGACTCGAATGTCTCCATATGGTGTTTGCGTGCAAGAAGTGGGAGATGGGTTTAGAGCATAAAAATACTATATAATTTAATTGAGAACTCAATATACTAAAACTTCACACTTGGCCTCCTTTGGAATCTTATTTTGACTCATCCCCAGAGTACTAGTCAGGCACAAGTCAAACTGATCCTCTCCCTTTCGACTTTGAGAGCTCATGCAATGGATGAGAGCGAGCAAAATATTTTGGCACTTAAGATGGCAAAGAGAAAAAATGTTGGGGAAGGAAGACAAAAAGGTGTGAAAGGCTCACATCAATGAGGACAATCATAGGAGAGAGAAATCCAAATGATATATATGATGTGAGGAATAGGGATTTCCATGCAACAGATGCACATAGAGCTAAGGTAAGCTCTCAAATGGAACTAGTGGGGGTGCATCCAACTTACTTGCTCATGAAGACCTAGAGCTCTTTCGAGGAGGCTCATCCTTGGAATATGCAAGCCAAGTTCTATAGTGTAAGGATCCCCCCATATTTATGCATGAATGATAATCTCTATGGAGTACAAATATGACAATGGATTACGAGTGTGGATCTTTCAAATGGAATAGTAGTGTTGACCCTTTCTCTCTTTTTATTTCTTTTTCTTTTTTTCCATTTTTTCTAGTTTTGTGTCCTCATTGGCTCTTTCTATTTATCTCTCATTTGTCCTCTTTGGGATCTTTTAATTTGTCCTCTTTTGGGATCTTTTATTTTGTCCTCTTTGGGATCTTTTCCTCACTTGAGGGAAACACTCTATAATTTATAAGGATATAAAGAAGATGTAACATCTCAAGAGCAAATTATGTTTTAATGTTTTAATTTTACTTTCATCAATGGCCTTGAAACTTGTTATGCTGCAAGAGGATGTAATTCCATGTGATGATTTTAAATGCCAAGAAGTTTTGAGTTCATTTGATTTGCTTTTGAATTCAAAAAAAGTGGTTCAAGAAGGGTGTTTGAGGATTTTTTCCATGTTGCATGCATGCTCCCCTTGACCCCAAACTTGGCATAGCTAATTCTTTCCCCTTCCCAAGTACTTCAAAAACCTTTCACCATTTTTTCCACCTCCAAAAATGTGGCCCACAGTTCAAAGTGAGTTTGAATTTCAAAAATGGCCTCACATTTTAGTTGTTCCAAAAATGGGCAAACCAATTTTATAAATTGGAGAATTTTCCAAGGTTTCCAAAACATATTTTTATATATTTTTATTTTTCCTAGTTTTCCCTGAAGAATTCTTAGATTTCTCTGTTTTTAGAAAATGGAAAAATCATTTCAGCTTTTTTTCCTGGAAGCAAAGGACCTGCCAGGCCAAGCCCAGCAGGCCTCGCCACACTCCTCCGCAACCCACCTGGCCCGCGCCGGCGAAGCGGTACGCGGAGTGCGTCTGCACCTTTGGATCTCGATCGGGCGGCTGGGGCTCATCGCCTTTCCACGGTGGCCGGGGTCCCCTCACCTCTCTCTCTCACAACAGGCGGGAGTGTCGATGTCGACGCCGGCCAGTGTGGCCAGAGGGCCTCCCCCTTTAAAGGGAGAGCACCAGAGCCCCCCCCCCCACGTGAACCCTAGGTCTCGTTCCTCCCTCCAGGTCTCGCCGCCGCCGTCCCGTTTGCAGTCATGTGCCTCCCCTGTTCCGCCTGACGCGGTGAGCTCCGGCGAGCAATTCGCCGCCGCATCGCCGTGGCCTTCAGCTTGCGATTGCCTGCGCGAATAAGGGACTCCTTCGTGCCCTTTTCTCTCTCACAGGTTGCCGCGAGGAGCCCCAATTCATTCGCGCGTCGTCGGCCTCCGCCTCGGGTGTCATCTTCCCCGACGACGGCCACCTTCCCCCTCTGGTTTCCTGTGTTCGAGCTCGTCTCCGAGGCCCCTAGGTGAGCCTCGAGGTCTTCCCCTTCTCCTCGTAGCGTAGCATAGAAGCCGAGTCGCGAAGCGTGTTGTTCCTCGTCCTCCTGCAGTAGTCGCCGACGAGCCACCGTGGCCGCCCTGTCCGTGGCGTGTCCGGGGTGTGCTCATGCGTGCACTAGGTGTGCTCCGGGGCGTTTTTCGCAGCAAAGGAGCCGCCTTCAGCTCCCAGTGGTTGCCATCTCGCCACGTCTGGAGATTTCCCGTCAGTGTCAAGCCGTGCTCCTCCGTGCTGTTCCCGTGAAGCTCCCGGGGTCGTCGTAGAACCGTCGGGGCCGTGGTGTATTCCCTGGACTTATATATTTGTGTCTTAGTTGTTCATGCTTCATTTACCTGTTGTCAAGAATCCGATAGCGATACGAGTGTGAGTATCGTGCGTCGATGGCCACTTATGTGTTTCTATCTCCGGTCGGACGCGAAAGAGACTAAGTCGAGATAGTACCGCATCGGGGGCCTTACAACTTGGTATCAGAGCAGGACTTACTGTAGAACCCCTTACTAGACGAAGTTGAGTCTAAAAACTATTTTGTAGTTACTAAGGAAAAATCGGAGAGTAGGAACTCTTCCTTTTTCTTCTTACCCCACCCTCCCACCCCTTTTTCCGTGAGGGAGGGAAACGCTGTTTTCTCTACAACTTATCCTTTCAAAACAAATCTAGGTTCTCGTTTAGATGAGGCTCTGATTCCTCTATAATTTTTTGCTAGCGAGGAGAAGAGTTGGCGTACGTTGAGAACACTGAGCCGCCACATGGGGTTGACAGCTCCACCTCGCTTACGGCTTACCTCAGGTGAAACTCCTATACATGGATGGTTGGAATCCTCCGGATGTGGTTCCTGCTCTTATAGGAGACCGATTCGGCGGGCCGCTCAGGGCAGATGTCTCAACGTTCAGGTCTTCAACCACTCGTATATATTGTTGTGTGCTCGCTAGCAAATTATTATCTTGGATTCAGATGATCTCGGTTTGGGGATTCAAGTAGCACCTAGCTTTCGGACATTCCGGGTTAACCTTGGTGGATATTCAGCTTTCGGCTTTCTCATACCTCGTGAGGAAGTTTTGTTGTCAATATTATTTTATCTTCTGGTTTCACCAATTTTTCTGCCATGTTCTCATAAGTGTTCCTGTATACAGAATGCCGAGAGGGAACGTCCCGCCGCCGGAGAACCCTATCCTTGGGGAGGCTGTGGCCGCAGTGGCTCAGGGCACAGCTGCGATCTTGTAGATGCTCCAGAACCAGACTTCCCAGAGGAATGTTCGACCACAGCACACGACTTTGCAGCAGTTCCTTGCTATCAACCCATTAGGTTCTCAGTGGCTTGAGACCCGCTTGAAGCGGATGATTGGATAGAAGATATCACGAAGAACTTCAACACAAACACCGTCAGGCCAGTAGACTATGTCACCTTCGTCTCCTTCCAGCTTGAGGGTGCAGCAGCCAGCTGGTACGATACCTACAAGGCCAACAAAGGAGATGCTGTGATCACGTGGGAGGACTTCGTCACAGACTTCAGAGTAGTGCATATTCCGAGTGTCTTGATGGACAGGAAACGAGAGGAGTTATTGGCTCTGATACAGGGAGACAGGTCAGTCCAGGAGTACAACCTGGCCTTCGTCAGGCTCGCCAGGTACGCTCCTGAGGAGGTCTCCACAGAGGCCAAGAGGATTGCCAGGTTCCGTGGGGATCTCAGCACAGAGATCAAGTATGCGCTCACACAGTGCAACCCTACGCTGTTCTCATAGTTCGTGGATTCAGCTGTCCGCCACGAGTCAGCCAGAGCAGGGTGGGACGCAGACAGAAAGCGCCAGAGAGAGTACAACTCCGCAGTGATGGTCCACAAGAAGGCAAAGACTTGGGTCACAGAGGCGCCACCACAGAGGCAGCAGTTCCAGCCGAGGGGGGCACTTGTCCGTAGTTTTGCCCGCCCTCCCGTCCCAGTTCAGCAGGCCCCTTGCTCTACACCACCACACGCGAGGCCACCCAGGCCGCAGTCCCATCCCAGGTCAGGCGTGATCTGCTACAAGTGTGGAGAGCCGGGGCACACTTCTCCCAAGTGCACCGATCCGCGCTTTGCTCGGCTCCCACCGCCCCCACCTCGCTCTACTCCGAGCACTGCGATGGTGAGGGAACAACCACGTGTAGTTCGGGTGAACAACATGATGATAACAGATGATCAGCAGTATTTTGAGATTGTGATTGGTAGGTTTCTTGTTAGTTCAGTTCCTGCGACCGTGTTGTTCGATTCTGGAGCTTCTCACTCCTTCGTTTCCAAGTCATTTGCACGTGCACATGATCTGCAGTCTGAGGTGATGCCGTCGCCTATGGCTATCTCTACCCCGGGCTCTAAGTTGATTTCAGCTGTCAAAGTTACTGATGTGAAGATCCAGATTCAGGGTCTCCCTTTCTCCGCTTCCTTGATCTTGCTTCCGCGTTTCGACATTGATTTCATCTTGGACATGGATTGGCTTGTGTAGCACAAGGCCAACATTGATTGTCCGACCAAATCCGTAAAATTTACACTTGATTCAGGCGCAGAAATCGTTTACACTTGTGGCTCAATGGCAGGACCAGCACAGTTGTACGCCGTGAACGCAGGAGTCGCGCCTTTGCTCGAAGAAGTCAAAGTTGTCTGTGAGTTCCCAAACGTCTTTCCAGAGGAGTTGCCAGAAATTCCCCCAGATCGGGCTATTGAGTTCTTTATTGAGCTAGAGCCTGGTACTCAGCCGATTTCTCGGAATCCGTATAAGATGTGTTCGAAGGAGTTGATTGAGCTAAAGAAGCAGTTGACAGAGTTGGAGGCAGGCGGTTTTATCCGCGCGAGCACTTCCCCTTGGGGTGCACCGGCTTTGTTTGTCCAGAAGAAAGAAGGGACTATCCGCTTGGTCCAGGTCTATCGCGGTATTAAGAAGAAGACCATCAATAACAAATACCCTTTACCCTTCCAAGCTTGACTTGAGGATGGGATACCACCAAATCCGTGTTCGTGAAGAGGACATTCCCAAGACCGCGTTCAGCACACGTTATGGGTTTTATGAGTTCATAGTCATTACTTTTGGTTTCTCAAACGCCCCTCCAACATTCATGAGAGCTATGAACTATTTGTTCCAAGAGTGGCTCGATGTGTTTGTTATCCTCTACCTCGACGACCTTCTTGTGTATTCCAAGTCAGAGACTGAACATGAGGAGCATCTTTTCCTGGTGCTGCAGAAGCTGAGAGAGCACCGGTACTATGCCAAGCTCTCCAAGTGTCAGTTTTGGCTCGACAAGGTCAATTTTCTCGGCCATGTCATTTCCGCTGAGGGTATTGCGGTTGATCCAGAGCAAGTCCGCACTATTCAAGAGTGGGCTCCGCCAAAGAATGTGAAGCAATTAAGAAGTTTTCTTGGCCTCTCTAGCTATTGCAGGAGGTTTGTGTAGAACTTCTCCAAAATAGCAAAGCCAATGACTGAATTGTTGTGCAAAGTCAAACGATACACTTGGTCACCGGTTTGCCAGTCAGCCTTCGAGGAGTTGAAGAGGAAGTTGACCACAGCAGCAATTCTCACACCGCCAGATGAGGCACATCCTTTTCAGGTGTTTTGTGATGCCTCCTTGCAAGGTCTAGGAGGATTTTTGATGCAAGGAAGAAACATTGTGGCTTATACCTCACGGCAGTTGAAGATGAGTGAGAGGAATTATCCCACGCACGACTTGGAGCTTGCAATAATATCCATGTGCAGAAGATCCACCCTGATTTTTGTGAGTCCTTTCGCAGGCTCAATCTCGAGCTAGTTCCAGCAGGATACCTTGACAACGTTGTGGTAGATCCCACTATCCATGAGAAGATCCGTGAAGCTCAGTCTGGCAGCTCAATGATACAAAAGATCAAACAGGGTATTGCCGCCTCAGTTCCCAAGTATGGTTGATTTTCAGTGCATAATGACGGCACCCTGTTCTTTGAGGAGAGAGTTTTTTTTCACAAGGAGGGAGATCTCAGAGAGGTAATCATGAGGGAGGACCATGATTCCAAGATATCAATTCACCCTGGCAGTACAAAGATGTATCAAGATCTCAAGGAAAGATTTTGGTTGACTCGTATGAAGCGGTATGTTGCCCGTTAACTGTTTCAGTGTGATGTGTGCAGGAGAGTGAAGCCATAGCACCAGAAGACTGCAGGGCTACTTCAGCCACTTGAGATTCCGGAGTGGAAATGGGATCACATAGAGATGGATTGCATCAAAGGCTTCCCATTGTCGCAGAAGAAGAACAATGCCATCTTTGTCGTCATTGACAATATTTCCAAAGTTGCCCACTTCTTTCCAGTGAAGGACGCTATTTCAGCAGCTTAGTTGGCGGATTTGTATACCGCAAGAGTTGGATCTTTGCATGGAATTCCCAAGAAGATCGGTTCGGATAGAGGCAGCCTTTTCACCTCTAAGTTCTGGTAGGCCTTTCAAAAGGTGATTGGTACGACAGTGTTGTTCAGTATCGCTTATCACCCTCAGACTAGTGGGCATGTCGAACGCGTGAACCAAATCCCCAAGGACATGCTTCGAGCATGTCTCATCTCCTTTGGCATGAAATGGGAGGAATGCTTGCCATATGCTGAGTTTTCTTACAACAAAAGCTATCAGGAAGTCTGCAGGCAGCACCTTTTGAGGTCTTGTATGGCCGGAAGTGACGGACACCTTTGAACTGGTCCGAGACAGGTGAGAGGCAACTGTTCGGTCCAGATGTGATCCAAGAGGCAGAGGATAAAGTGAAGATTGTCCGAGAGCACCTCAAGGCAGCACAGTCAAGGTAGAAGCCCTATTATGACAAGAGGCACCATGGTGTAGCTTTTCAGGTTGGTGATTGGGCGTAGCTGAGAGTGTCTCCATTGAGGGGAACTCACCGCTTTGGCATCAAAGGAAAGCTCGCTCCAAGATTTGTCGGACCTTTCCGCATCCTTGAGACTAGATGACCTCTCACCATTCGGCTTGAGCTTCCAGAGAGTCTGTCCATGGTGCATGACGTGTTCCATGTGTCCCAGCTAAAGCAGTGCTTCAAGCAGCCAGAGCAGGCCGTTGACTTGGGCGAGATCCAGCTGAGTGCGGACCTTTCTTACTCAGAGCGTCCGGTCCGTGTTCTTGAGACGTCCAAGCGCAAGACTCGAAACAAGACCTTCAAGTTAATGAAGGTGCAATGGGCGCATCATTCGGAGAAGGAAGCAACGTGGGAGCGTGAAGATCATCTCCGTTCCGAGTATCCAGAGTTGTTTCAGGCTTAGATCTCCGGACGAGATCCTGAGTTGGTGGGGGAGTGCTGTAATAGCCCAAGAGAAAATTATGTTTTCATGACGTAATTTTTCTTTCATCAATGGCTTTGAAACTTGTTATGCTGCAAGAGGATGTAATTCCATGTGATGATTTTAAATGCCAAGAAGTTTTGAGTACATTTGATTAGCTTTTGAATTCAAACAAAGTTGTTCAAGAAGGGTGTTTGAGGTTTTTTCCATGTTGCATGCATGCTCCCCTTGACCCCAAACTTGGCATAGCCAATACTTTCCCCTTCCCAAGCACTTCAAAAAACTTGCACCATTTTTTCCACCTCCAAAAATGTGGCCCACAGTTCAAAGTGAGTTTGAATTTCAAATTTAGTTGTTCCAAAAATGGCCAAACCAATTTTATAAATTGGAGAATTTTCCAACGTTTCCAAAACATATTTTTATATGTTTTTCTTTTTCCTAGTTTGCCCTGAAGAATTCTTGGATTTCTCTGTTTTTAGAAAATGGAAAAATCATTTCATCTTTTTTTCCTGGAAGCAGGGGACCTGCCAGGCCCAGCCCAGCAGGCCTCGCCCCACTCCTCCGCAGCCCACCTGGCCCGCGTCAGCCAAGCGGTACGCGGAGTGTGTCTGCACCTTTGGATCTCGATCGGGCAGCTGGGGCTCGTCGCCTGTCAGAACCCTCTGTTAGGTATGCGCCAGGATCAAGAGCTACATTGCATTCATGCTAAAAATTTCAAATGAAATTCAAATGGGGAAGACAGAAGCCCTAATTGAATTTAATTCAAATGGGCAGAAATAAAGTTGCTCCAAAAATTCTTGTTTGACTTTTGAAAACTCACATAAATGAGTGTGATCACATATAAAGTGATGTGGTAGCATTCCCATGCTCATAGATTTTTCAAATATTCAAAACAGGAGCTTGGAATTAAAATAAACCCCTATTTCAATTAAATTTCATATTATTTGAATTTTAAAAATGTCCAAACTTTATAAGTGGCTAGCTAATTATATTGTGAGGCCATATAAAAAGTTAGAGAATTTTAGAAAATTGATAGCTATTTTTAGCAGAGCCAAAACAAAAATACAGAAAAAGAAATAGGAAAAGAAAAACAGAGAAAGAAAGGGCAAAGAAGCCCAACTTAACCCCAGCCTCCAAACCGGCCCAGCCCAACCCAGCTAGCTTTTGTCGTCTTCCTCCACGACGACAAGCAGCTCGGTGGCCGGCATGCCGATGCCGCCGTGGGCACCGATGCCACGCAGCTGCCTCCCATTCCTTCACAGTGCGCCACGACAACGCCTAGAGACGCTCTCGCCTTTTCCCCCTCCTCTGGATCGCTCTACTCCTCTCTCTCGCGCGAATCCCGCGCGCAACCAAGGCCTCGACGGAGCACCACCATGCACAGTCGCGGCCAACGGGCCTCTCTCGCCGCGCCGTCGTGTCCTACCGCACCAGCACCGCCGTCTTCGTCGAGCTGCATCGCCAATCGAGCCCGAGGCGCCCCGACGACGACGCCCGCTTCAACATCTCGCCGCCGGCCACCGTGAGCGCCGAGGACGAATTCCTTCGTCGTTCCGTCTCCTCCGACCCTGACGTCGACACCTTTGGACTCACGGTGAGGCTGCGGTATTTTTCCCCCATCTCTCGATCTCCCCTGTGCTCTCTGTCGACGACAGCCACTACGGCAGAGCTCCGGCCGCCGCCGATGTTGAAGCCGACGTCGCACACGTCCTCCCCGGCGACGCCCACTTAGTGCAGGTGATGCGGATCTTCAAGATATCCCTCAACGTGCACTTGGCGCTCCAAATGGGGGCCGGGAGCCCATTCCGGTGAGTCGCCGCCGCGTCTGGTGACGTGGCCCGATTAGCTTAAGGGCTAACAACCCTTAATTCCCCCCGCCCAGTGCCACTGACAGGTGGGCCCTTCCCATGTTTATTTTAAATCAAACAGGATTAACCCCCTGACCCACCGACATGCAGGCCCCGGCTGTTAGAACCCCCCCACGTCATGCTGACGCCATCATGACAAAGTAATTCGATTTTACAAATTAAAAGAAATTCAGAAAAATCCAGAAAAAGGCTTAAACTTTGGAAATTCATAACTAATTCATTTTAACTCCAAATTAAACATATAACATGTCTAAAATTATTAAAAAAATGCAAGGAATGTGAATATGGAATTTGTTTTCATGTTTGACCAATTTAAATTGGGTGAACAGTGCCATTTGTCCATATGGATTTAATTTGAATTCAAATTTGCAGTGAATTTGCAAATGACTTTGCATTCCACTTCTTTTAAATGGAATTGTACCAGATTGCAACCATGAACATCACCATTACAATCTTATTCATGTGATTGTGCATTGTACATTATGTTGATCCTATGATTGTCATGTTGCTAATAGAAGTGGAGCCGGAACCCAAGATCACCCCCTCTGTTGAATACATCGTGTGTGAACCTCGTCAGCAAGGCAAGCAAACCCCCACTGATCATGACGATAAAATCCCACTTCCCTCTCAGTCTCGCTTATGCATTGTTTAGGATGATTACCATGATAACGTTTCTACCGCATAGTGGAACCCAATCCTTTGCATGACCTATCATCTTGTCAAAGTAGTAAGCAAACCACAATCCTAGCTGACAAGGGAGTTCATTGATATCATGTGGCTCCTGCAACTGTAACTGGTTATTGCATGCTTAGAGCGATACAATGTTGATACTGTTATGTGAGTCGGGATGGTAGTGATCATGTTGATGATGGTGGAAATGTGTTGGAGAATCAACCCTAATACAACATGAACGATGAGAGGCTGTGTAGGAGTACACAGTGGGTTGTCTCGTTGAACACCGCCTTAAGCCCGAGTTCTTGTGTGGTGATCCAAGACAAAGAATACTACCACATGTTCGGCAAACGGACCCCCGCTCAACCTACTAACTCACCCCTTCTTAGTTCAATAACTCGCGGTAGTTCAAAGTTCTGGTAGGTCTGTGGTACAGTTCGCGAAGTGGAAGAACGGCTATTCAAACCGGCTTGGGACCCTGCACACATCTTCTGGGACCACATAGGTAAACCGGCCGGGTTCACGATGTGTAATCCAGAACAGATAGGCGTCTCCATTGAACTTGAGTTGGCTGTGAGGTAAAAGTTGTGGAAATTATCCTCGCCGACACCCTCTTGAATGGTGTCGAGGCCAAGGCGGTAACTAGTAGTTTCATGTGTGTAGCAGTACACCCCTGCAGGGTTAATAAACTATTCGAATAGCCGCGTCCGCGGTAAGGGACTACTTGGAAATCTATGCTCGATTATTAGACAACTTCAATGGATACTTATAAAACTTGCGAGAATTACTAGTATAATTGCTATTCCAATGTTGTGAGAATTTCCGTTTCTCTTGCAATCACAACCGTTATGCTGTCCGAGTCATTCCAGGTTTCTTCATAATCTGATGCATTTGAAAAATCCTTCCCTCCATTTCGGTGTCCTTCTAGAATAATTTTTAGGTGGGATTCCCGACAGCTCCATAGTGTTTGATGTAGATTTTATTCTAGAAACCCATGTTGATGCATTTGCAGTTCTTCGTCCCACTTTCGATGTTTTCTAGCCAGAATAACCACACTAACCATCGTGTTGGGGTACTTTTCTACTCTGACAACCAAGATCACTGCTACTAGAGATGAACTACGTGATTAGGGTTTACCACTAGACGCATAGTCAAGGCAGCGGAAGAAGAGTTTGCGATGCGCGTTGGCGGCTGCTCCTCGAATCCCTCGAACCGATCCCTCATAACGATCCCACGAACGGAGTCCCGCGATCCGATCCCGCGAATAGTTCGTCCAAGCGCCGCAGGTGCAGCGCCTCCAAGGGGTGCGCACGTACAAGGAGGAGCGCCGGGCGGCGGACTGCTAGGTCCGGCGGCTCGGTCTGGAGGTGGAGTGGCGGCTAGGGTTGTGGTCTGTCCTGTACCCCTTCGGGGTTCGCCCTAGCCTCTATATAGGCGCCCGTGGAATGGACTCAACCCTTGAGGCAATCCGGACCCTCCATCCATAATCCATTCAGATCACATCCGAATGGGCTCCTTTCCCCTTAAGCGCGCGACCCTATAGGTTCACGTACACATGGACACGTCCTGAATCACATCCGGTTCGATAGTCGTTAGTGGTTCCTAGCAGAACGTGCCGACTCCCATATATGCGTAAAGTCATAAGACGAACCATTACACAGTGTCATATGCAACATTCCTTTTGCCTCACGATATATGTTGTCAAGCTCAAGGCGAGTACTTGTCACCCTTGTGATAGCTTGACTTCTCTTCTCGAAACCGTGATACAGATTCCTGAACCGGGTTAACACTTAACCCATGTCGCATGGCCATGATTTCTGAATCTTATCACTCGAGTGGGCCTAGAGAATATCTCTCCAAAGTGGAGGGGCAAATCCCATCTTGATCAACCATGTCTCGCGGCATGTATCATGACTCACCCGTAAGCTACCTTTATAACTACCCAGTTATGGTGTAGCGTTTGATAGTCCCTAAGTGAGTCATTCCTCATCCCGAGAACATGCGAGGACCTCAGGTCTAGGACATGGCATATACATTGTATTGAGACTAACAGATGACAATATCTCGCTGCGTCTCAAAGTGGGTCTCTGTCCAACTCAGTGATCCCATCACTAAGTTCATACTATCTGTAGCATCTCCATGCTCATGACTTGTGAAACATAGTCATCAATCGAATCATATACTAGTCAAGGATATGTGTCCGCATAACCTTATCACCTAGGGACCATTAGAACAATCATCATAGAATATATAGTCTCACAAACAAGTCACATACTGATTGATACATATCAGTGATGATGTTCAAGGACAATACAAATAACTCATGAATACATAAGGAGATAACATCATAACATGATTGCCTCTAGGGCATATCTCCAACAGTCTCCCACTTGCACTAGAGTCAATTAGTTAGGAATGTAAGGCCCATGGCTCTTACGTGCACCTCATGCTTCGGCATCGGGAGTGGCTTTGTCAAAGGATCAGCAACGCTTTCATCCCTGTGTACGTTGCATACATTTATATTACCATCATCTATGAATTGTCGTAAGAGATGATAACGCCTTTCTATGTACTTGGATTTCTGGTGATGCCTTGGCTCCCTGGACTGTGAGATGGCACCACTATTATCACAATAGAGGTCCAACGGGTTTGCCGAGTCTGGAACCACGCCAAGTAGGGTAATGAAATCCCTTATCCAAACACATTCCTTTGAAGCATCAGAAGCTGCAAGGTACTCGGCCTCTGTTGCAGAATCAACTACCGTCTCTTGCTTGGAACTCTTCGAGCTCACTGCACCTCTGTTCAGAATGAACACATAACCAGATTGCGAACGAAAATAATCCTTGTCGGTTTGGAAACTAGCATCGGTGTAACCCTTTACAACAAGCTCATCCTCACCTCCATAAACTAGGAACATATCCTTAGTCCTTTTCAGGTACTTTAGGATGCTCTTAACTACAGTCTAGTGGCTCTCACCTGGATTAGCCTGGTATCTGCTCGTAGCGCTTAGGGCATAGGACACATCTGGACGAGTACATACCATAGCATACATGATAGACCTGATGGTCGAAGCATACGGAATCTTATCCATGCGTCTTTGCTCATCAGGAGTCGATGGACCCTGAGTCTTTCTTAGATGAATGCCATGTGACACAGGAAAGAACCCTTTCTTAGCCACATGCATGTTGAACCTTTTCAACACCTTGTCAATATACGTATGCTGGCTTAATCCAATAAGCCTCCTTGATCTATCTCTATAGATCTTGATTCCCAAAATGTATGCTGCTTCTCCCAAGTCCTTCATTGCAAAACTATTTTTCAATGAGTCCTTGAAAGCTTCAAGCATTGGAATGTCATTCCCAATCAGTAATATGTCATCCACATATAAGATTATAAATACGATTGATCTCCCACTAAACTTCTGGAACACAGAAGGTTCCTTTTCATTCTCGATGAAGCCAAACGATTTGACAACCTCTTTAAAACGAATATTCCAACTCCGAGATGCTTTCTTCAATCCATAAATGGATTTCTAAAGTTTGCATACCTTACTAGCATTCTCTGGATCGACAAAACCCTCGGGATGTATCATATACACGTCCCCTTCTAGATTTCCATTAAGGAAAGCTGTTTGGACATCCATCTGCCTTATCTCATAATCGAAATAGGAAGCTATAGCTAGAATAATCCGAACTGATTTAAGCATCGCTATAGGCGAGAAGGTCTCGTTGTAGTCAATTCCTTGAACTTGTCGAAACCCCTTCGCGACAAGTCGAGCTTTATGGATTTGAACATTTCCGTCCATATCAGTCTTCTTCTTAAAGATCCATTTGCACTCGATGGTTCTTGCACCATTTGGCAGATCAACCAAGTTCCAAACTTGATTGTCATCCATGGACTTTAACTCGAATCTCATGGCCTCAAGCCATAACTCGGAATCTGGATCCACTATCGCTTCCGCATATGTCAAAGGCTCTTCGTTTTCCAACAACAATACATTGCTTGCATTACACAGCCTTGCTGACCTTCGTGGTGCGGGTGCTACTTCAACCATGGGTTGACTGACTGGCTCTGCCATAATGGCATCACTTGCGATGTCTTCCCCGAGTGGTTTATCTCGAACCTCTTCGATTTGCACCGTCCTCCCACTAGCCTTCCTATTGATAAACTCTTTCTCAAGGAAGGTACCATGTCGAGCGACAAACACTTTTCCCTCTTGTCGGTTGTAGAAGTAATACCCTAAGGTTACCCTTGGATATCACACGAATATGCACTTATCCGATTTGGGTGCGAGCTTGTCCGACTGAATTCGCTTGACAAAAGCTTCACAACCCCAAATCTTTAGAAAAGACAAACTGTGACGCTTCCCATTCCATATATCATATGGTGTCTTATCAACGGATTTAGATGGTACTCTGTTTAGTGTGAAAGCTGCAGTTTCTAGAGCATGACCCCAAAATGACAACGGTAGATCTTACTGACTCATCATCGATCGAACCATGTCCAACAAGGTGCGATTCCTCCGTTCCGATACACCATTTCTTTGAGGTGTTCCAGGAGGAGTGAGTTGTGGATCTATTCCACGACTCTTGAGATGATCATCAAACTCTTGACTCAGATATTCACCTCCACGATCTGATCGTAGAAGTTTGATCATCTTGCCGAGTTGATTCTCTACTTCATTCTGAAACTCCTTGAACTTTTCAAAGGTTTCCGACTTGTGCCTCATCAAGTAGATATATCCATATCTGCTCAAGTCGTCGGTGAAAGTCACGAAGTACTGGTAACTACCTCTAGCAGTCGTGCTCATTGGTCCACACACATCAGTATGTATGAGTTCCAACAAGTCGGATGCCCTCTCGCAACTCTTTGCAAAAGGTGTCTTGGTCATCTTGTCGAGTAGGCACGATTCACATGTCTCGAATAAATCAAAATCAAACGAATTTAAAAGGCCATCATCATGGAGCTTCTTCATGCTCTTTTCACTAATATGACCAAGCCGACAGTGCCAAAAGTAAGTTGTATTCAGACCGTTAGGTTTAAGCCTCTTGGCATTTATATTATAGACAGATTCACCTTCAAGATTCAAAATGAATAACCCATTCACAACGGGCGCCAAGCCATAAAACATCTTATTCAAATATATAGAACAACCGTTGTCCTTAATAATGAATTCATAACCTTGTCTCATCAAACATGAGGCAGAAATAATGTTTCGACTTAATGATGGACCGTAATAACAATTATCAAGCTCCATTACAAATCTAGAAGGTAATTTAAGTTGCGTGGTGCCGACAACTAATGCAGCAACTCTTTCTTTATTCCCGACGCGAATGTCAACTTCTCCTCTTGCGACATCTCTACTTCTTTTTAGTCCCTGCATCGAGTTGCAAATGTGAACAACCGATCCGGTATCATATACCCAAGAACTATTAGAAATATCCGCAAGATAAATGTCTATAACATGTACGACAAGTGTACCTGTAGAAGACGTACTCCCACTGCTCTTGCCCTTGCTGGCGAGCCACTTGTTGCAGTTCCTCTTCCAGTGACCATTCTCCTTGCAATAGAAGCAAATGGTCTCCGCGTCAGGTCTAGGCTTACGCGTCGGGGCTAAAGTCGGGATCACATCCTTGTCCTTTCCCTTTGCGTTAGCCTTCTTCTTGGTCCATGACTTCTTGAACTTAGTCGTGTTCTGCACCATCAACACTTGATGTGTGCCCTTCTTAATGTCCTGCTCTGTTATCTTAAGCATCCCATGCAATTCAGTGGGCTTCTTTTCCATGCCATGCATATGAAAGTTCGTAATGAACGAGTTATAGCTTGGCGGAAGAGAACCCAGAATTGTATCTGTAGCTGACTCAGGAGTCAACGGATGCCCAAGACGATCCAAAGTTTGCATGTATCCCATCATTTTGATGACATGCGGGCTTAGTAGATCACCCTCTTTCAGCTTGAAATCCATCAAGGATCTCCAGACGTTGAACCTTTCGGTCCTAGCCTGAACCTGAAACATGCCCTTAAGACTCTCGATCATATCGAAAGCCCTAATGTATTCGAACTGTTGTATCAGCTCGGGCTCCATAGAAGCCAGCATGAGGCAGCTGATCTCAGTAGACTCATCCTTGAGTTTCTGATAGGCATTCTTAGCAGCAACGGTAGCATTATCAGTCGGTTCCTCTAGATCATTTTCATTTTTATCATGCTTGAGAACAATTCTCAGATTTCTATACCAGGTGGTAAATTTTGTTCCATTCAGTTTATCTTTCTCAAGGATGGATTTGAACGCAAAATTGGTAGATGGAGCAGGTGGTGCCATTGATCTACAACATAAAATGCAAAATACTAAGACATGTATTCATGAAGAGAAATTCATATTAAACGCTTTAATAAAATTACTCCCAATAAGTTCAACATCCCTCTAGTTGACACTAAGTGATTCAGGATCCGATGGGGTGAATTGACTAGTGAGATTTTGCATTACTGCTAGCCGACTTGACCTACCGGTAAGAAACTCCTTGCTAATCGCATCAACCATACGTCTCCTGTTTGTTGATGCGCATCACATACACACCAACACCTATTCCCCGAAGCCCAAAACTGTTTTGATAGCCTCGACAAGTTAACCAAGTGCTATGCGTGTAAGTGTCCGAGACAAACCCATCACGCCAAGGAGATCTATCAGCACCCTAGTTTTATAGGCCTACTACTAAACATACATGACATGTGATGTGCAACAATTGGGGAGGCAAATTTTACTTGACATTCTTTGAGGGATCATCCTACTTAAAACATCTACCATGTCAAAGAAGGATGCATAAAGGGATAAACTTTCACAGGCAGTTTATACAAGTGATATGGTATAGCACCTTTATCATAGCACATGGTGATCTCCATCTCCATGTGCGCGAACCTCCCATGGCGATCTCGATCTCCATGTACGGTTGTCCTCGTGGTGATCTCCATCGCCACGCCATGGTGTCAACCGCCAAGTGTTACATAAGTTACTATGATATTAAAAACTAATAGCTGTGAAAGTAAATTACATTAGATGGCTCCACAAGTTGACATGCAGGTCATTAATACAATAATGAGACAACCATATTGCTCCAGCCGGTTGTCAAAACCATGACACGCAGGCCATGAATAATAACATACACAATGGGCTATACCAAATCACATTCATACCCTGCAAAACAAAGTTAGACGTTCTACCGCCGTCTAAACCTCTTTTAGCACTAGTCAAATTAGGTCTGCGCAAAATCGCCTAATTAACTAAAACCAATCGGAGTTCATATGACCAAGATATGGCCTCTGAACCGAACCTGCTCACAGATTTCTGGACAACGCAGATCATATCTACGCCGTGTCCTGATCCGTGTCCCGGATCAATCACCTAGTGAAATCCTGATGCCACAATAGGATTTACGGCACACTGTCTATCCCAACGGAGGACCCAAGTTGTGGCACGACCCAAGTAGCTCGCGCCTCGGGACAAATCATGAAATCAAGAACCTCAAACATACATGCAAAACCGATCTGGTCTACTCATCTCTATATGCAAATCCATCACGAATTCACCAACAAATAGCAGAGGCTCTGATACCACTGTTGGGGCACACGGTACGCTACGCTAGCGCTAAATCAAAATTTTCTACCGCGCACAACCAAGATCACTGCTACTGGAGATGAACTACGTGATTAGGGTTTACCACTAGACGCGGAGTCACGACAGCGGAAGGAGAGTTGGCGATGCGCGTAGGCGGCTGCTCCTCGAATCCCTCGAACCGATCCCTCGTACCGATCCCACGAACGGAATCCCACGATCCGATCCCACGAACAGTTCGTCCAAGCTTCGTAGGCGCAGCGCCTCCAAGGGATGCGCATGTACAAGGAGGAGCGCCGGGCGGCGGACTGCTAGGTCCGGCGGCTCGGTCTGGAGGTGGAGTGGCGGCTAGGGTTGTGGTCTGTCATGTACCCCTTCGGGGTTCTCCCTAGCCTTTATATAGGCGCCCGTGGAATGGCCTCAACCCTTGAGGCAATCCGGACCCTCCATCCATAAACCATTCGGATCACATCCGAATGGGCTCCTTTCCCCTTAAGCATGCGACCCTATAGGTTCACGTACACATGGACACGTCCCGAATCACATCCGGTTCGATAGTCGGTAGTGGTTCCTAGCAGAACGTGCCGACTCCCATATATGCGTAAAGTCATAAGACAAACCATTACAAAGTGTCATATGCAACATTCCTTTTGCCTCAGGATATATGTTGACCAGCTCAACGCGAGTACTTGTCACCCTTGTGATAGCTTGACCTCTCTTCTCGAAACCGCGATACAGATTCCTGAACAGGGTTAACACTTAACCCATGTCGCATGGCCATGCTTTCTGAATCTTATCACTCGAGAGGGACCAGAGAATATCTCTCCAAAGTGGAGGGGCAAATCCCATCTTGATCAACCATGTCTCGCGGCATGTATCATGACTCACCCGTAAGATACCTTTATAACTACCCAGTTACGGTGTAGCGTTTGATAGTCCCTAAGTGAGTCATTCCTCATCCCGAGAACATGCGAGGACCTCAGGTCTAGGACATGGCATATACATTGTATTGATACTAACAGATGACAATATCTCGTTGCGTCTCAAAGTGGGTCTCTGTCCAACTTAGTCATCCCATCACTAAGTTCATACTATCAGTAGCATCTCCATGCTCATGACTTGTGAAACATAGTCATCAATCGAATCATATACTAGTCAAGGATATGTGTCCGCATAACCTTATCAACTAGGGACCATTAGAACAATCATCATAGAATATATAGTCTCTTAAACAAGTCACATACTTATTGATACATATCAGTGATGATGTTCAAGGTCAATACAAATAACTCATGAATACATAAGGAGATAACATCATAACATGATTGCCTCTAGGGCATATCTCCAACACACACAACCTCTCATAATTTTCCAAGTGATATATACCATCCTCTCCTTTCTTAGAATTTTCTTCTCGGAAATCATAATCGAGGAAAGGTCTACTAATGGGGGTGCAACTATAATAACTATCGTGACAACCATAATTGCACAACTCGAAAGGATTAAAGGTGTCCCCACTAGGGGTTCCGTGCCTGGGGAAAATTTCAATGCTAGTGGAACCCACAGTAACAACAACAAGCAAGAACAAAGCAATTAAATTTTTCTTGTGGTTTTTGATAAAAGACTCTAAAGCAAAAACTAGAAGGTAAACTAACAAGACTAAAAATCAAAGGTAAAAGATAGTGTGCAACTCCTCTATCTTGAAGATTCGAGTCCCCGACAACAGCGCCAGAAATTTCTTTGATGGCACTGAAGTAGTGCTCCTCGATGGTTACCCAAAGCGGAAGGTAAAGATGTAGTCTAGCAGGAATTTCCCTCACACGTGGACTGTAAGGTATGTCGGACAAGTTGGATTCCAAGGAAGACAAGTAGCTGGTGCGGCAAGGGATGCGCCGTCTAAACAGAATCATTTTCTTAATCTGGACATGCACACACAACAAGTAACTTTTACCCCAACGAGTACAGAGGGGTTGTCAATCCCTCCGGCCTTGTCGTTTACAGAGTATCAAAACACAAGAGGGAAAATAATAGTGGTGATTGCAACGGAAAGGAAATCTGTCCAGAAAATAATAGTGGTGATTGCCAAGAAAAGTAGACCAAAATCCATCTGCATCTAGGCACTAATTATCCACCTTTAGATATCTATCCAGAAAATATCGCTGGTATTAACTCGCGAGCCCCACCCAAAGAGTAAACTCAAAGAAGCTGATAACTACATTAACAAACTTTGTGTAAGGTAAACAATCCTTGCAACCGCGGTTACAAGCACCGTTGTTTTCTCCCTGGTGTCAACAACACATTCCCTAGTCTCATGTTTCTGTCACTCAAGCTAGACATCGGGGGCATGAAACCACAATCAACCATAACGCTACCTCTTGGAGTTTCTATGTACTACTTGGCCAAAGCAATAAAAAGCAACGAAGAACATGCAAGAATTACTCAAGAACAAAATATAAAAGGAGAACCAAATATATAACTCATCACAATCTGAACATAATCTCATAATCCATCGGATCCCAGCAAACTCAGCATAGCAACAGCAAAAAGAATTACATAGATGCCTTGATCATGTAGGGAAGATCACAAGGGAAAATAATTGAAGCACAAGATTGGAGAGAAGACATCACATAGCTACTGGTCATGGACCCATGGTCCAAGGGGGACTACTCACGGCACATCCGGGAAGCGTCCATGGTGGTCGGGAAGCTCCCGGAGGTCAATCCTCCCTCCGACAGGGTGCCATGAAGAGGTCTTTTTGTGCTCCCGATCTTGGAAGCATGGCGGCGGCGAAACAGAGGTGAAAATCGCGATGCGGGGGTCTCTTTGAGGGTTTTTGGAGCGATGAGGTAATATAGGCCAAAGGGGGGCACCAGGGGGTGGCCCCTCCTTACAAGCGCCCTCCTGTCGCGGCCAGGAGTGGGACCGCGCCCCCTGGCCGCCTGGAGGCTTCCGTCACACTAATTTTTATCTGATTTTTGGGGACCTAGCAAGTTTACCCGTGCATTTGCGCGGCTAGAATTAATAAATACTCTACATTTGATATTAATTCTTATTCAATGTTTTCGGTCACATATTAATTTATTGAGATACGTTGAAAACATGCATCTTACGAAAACATTAATTCTATTTTTCGCAAAAAATAATAATTATATGTTCAACATGGTTTGTTTGTATTAATGACACCATAAGATATGTTTCATTGAAATATGTGGCATGTTATAAGACGTCATTATACAGTAAATTTATATAAACTATACAACAATAGTTCCTTAAAAACTTTATTGGTAAAAAGTCTCCCTTTATCTCGTGTATTAATGTTTTATTATCATGTGTATGAGGTTTTGTATATTTTGGGTGCCATGAGTTGCAATATCATCGTGAGAAAGTGACCCTAGTCCCATTTGTGGGTTTTAATATTGTGAGAAGCACTATTTTTCTTTTCAATATGAACATCTTTGTAGTTTGAGTCATCATCATCCGAGACTATTTCAAGGCCAAAAACTATGTTCAGGACAACCAGCTAATGGTATTATGTGCACTATTTGGCATTACGCTGCCAACATGGCTTCAAATAATATAATTTATACCTCCATCGGCTTCGGTGACATTGGTGTGCAACACATCAGAGGGGACCGGTACAACCGGCCGGTATTGGCGGTACTACCGGCCAATACGTGAAAAACCTTCTATAAGAGCCCGGAACAAGGCCAGTATCACCACGGTTGTTCCGGTAAATAATATATACCGGTACTTTTCGGGGGGATGGACAAGGACCATAACCCGACATTAGGATCTACGGGCCGACTCACCTACGGAAGGCCCAGAAAACAAGACTCGTCACGGGCCAGTTGCGTCAAGCAAAGAAGATTGAAGCCGTAGAAGGATTTCGACTTACATTGTATAGCACATAGCGTATTTGTAAAGTGGAATAGGACCAATGACCCACAACCGTAAGGGATCTATTGCAGCGTTTTCGATAAGTAAGAGTGTCGAACCCAACGAGGAGCGAAAGGTATTGATAGGTGTTTTTGGACAAGGAATAACTGTAAGCACTGAAAGATAACTTTTTAGGGGTTATCAATAAAAAAAATAATAAGATAAAAGCAAGCAAAGTAAATAGCGCTGAGGAGCAGCAAGTGGCCCAATCCTTTTGAGAAAAGGACAAGTCTGGCATCTGAACTTATAAAGACTAAAGAGTTCTTGAGGACACATGGAAAGGTAGTCACGTGCTTTCGCCATACTCCATATTGATAACAAGTGTTGTGCTAATAAGTGTCGAGTGGGTGGGTCTATGCTAGAACACCTTCTAGACTAAGATAAGTGCACTCTTATGATCAAACATCTTGCAAGCATCCGAAAATACAAGATAGGAATTAAGGCAAAGCCTAACCACAGCAATAAGATCAAGGACCCATTATTTCCTTGTGCAAAAGTCTGCAAACTGGGGTTCAGGTTTCTGTCACTCCGGCAACCCAACGTAAGCATTCTTTATACACAATGTATTCCCCTAGGTCCTTAATAAGGAGAAGTGTTGAGTGTTCGACTCACACAACACCACTAGGAAAATAACAACACAACTTAAATATCAAACAACACATATTACTTCAACATCATATGACTACTAACAACGAGACTTCTCCCATGTCCTCAAGAACTAAAGTAACTACTCACAAGACATAAAAGAGATCATGATCAGAGGTGATAAATAGGTGGTACACAATCTGGTCATAACAATATTTCTCCAACAAAACTCAATAGCATTCACTACAAAGTAGTAATCAACACCGATAGAGTATAGAAGATAGATAGTACGAGTTACAACGCAAGTAGCAATTGTGAGATGAGATTGGATGGAGATGAAGATGGTGCTGATGTTGGCGATGATGTTGATGATGATCTCGATGATGCCCGTGACGATGATGATGACGATGGCGATGATCTCCCCTTCCGGGAGGTGATCTGCTCGGCGGAATCTGCCCGCCTTAGAGCCCTTTTCTTCTCTGTAGGTTTCCGCCATGGAGCGGCGGCGTAACTCCGTGAAAACTCTTCCTTTTAGGGTTTTCGGTTAACAAGGGGTATATAGGCCAGAGGGGGCAGCCGGGAGTGGCCCCAGGGCTCCAGGCGCCCTCCCGGCGCGGCCAGGGGTGGGGCCGCGCCAGGTGGCCACCTGGGGCCCCTATGGCCCCCCTCTATCCCTCTTTCGCGAGTCCTCGTCAATCTTCTCAAAAATACCTCCCGTCGATTTTCAGGTAATTTGGAGGTGTTCTTCTTTAGCAACTCAGCGTCCACTATTTACCACTGAATCATGTGTCTGTTGCTTCGACACCAAAAAGTTGCAAACTGTGTAAGACAAGCCAAAACAACATGAGAACATCATCGTAATGTGAAATATATCAATGAATAAGGAGGAATTATGATACAAAATAGTGATGCATTTTGGACGTATCAATTCCCCCAAGCTTAGACCTCGCTTGTCCCCAAGCGAAAACTGAGCTCGGTAAACCTGTCCACAAGTTTAGAGAGTGAAGTGTCGATAAATAGAATACCGACAAGAAGAATCATGATTTCTTCACCAAACTCAAACATCCTCCACAATAATCTTCAACTCATAAGGCCCTTATGAAAGAGTAATAACAATTATAAACAAGAGTAGGGCCAAGGAAACTCATCAAATCAAGGCCAACAAGTCCTTTGGTCAAGGAACAACTAATAGCTTTTACTTTTTCTCTTTCTTTTTATATTTTGAAGAGATCAAATGAAGCTTTTGAAAGAACATGCTGTTAGGCATGAGGTAAAAATGTTAACACAAAGGAAGATGTTTGCTTGGTAGAAGTTCTTGCAAACAACTTACTTATCACAAGATAATGTCAACAATGATATGGAATGGCAAAACTTGATGCAGCATTATATGGATGAATCCTCATCGGCATCAAGCGTCTGTTCTCTTTGGGAAAGGAAGAAGTAGGAAACTGACTCAACATAAAAGTAAAGGAAAGGCCTTGTTAAAGGAAAGCAGGGAAAACTTAAGTGCTATCCTTAAATCAAACAGAATGAAAAAAAGTTTTGAGAGGTGCATGATTTGTCAACGAATGCTAATAGAAAACTCAATTACCACTCAGATTGGACAAGTTTCGAGGAACGGCTCCCACATGGGGACGATCACATCCCCGCAATCTCCTTTGTTTATCACTGCCAGAGTTTTCTGATTTCTCATGAACAAAGAGTGAAGGAGGGTTTGTTTGTTGTATTATCTTTTGTGAGCTAGGCGCACTCATGCCAGTTCCTCCTCGTATTAGCGGTTTGCAGATTAGACATGCAATCCCGGGATAAAACTTTACAACTTAAGAAGATCATGAATTAACTACTACTTCCTCATGAGCTAAAACAGGGGCACAATATAGAGGATTTTGAACATTTAAGGATAACACAAAAATTCAATACTTTAGGAGTGGTAGTGGAATACCACGAATAGGAAGGTATGGTGGACTCATATGGAAGATATTGGTTTCAGGGTATGGATGTACAAGAAGAATTCCGCTTAGTACAGAGGTTTGGCTAGCAAAGGCTTTGAGAGAACAGAAAATTGATGATGACTTGGATGGAAAGCAATATAAAGCATAAACATTAAAATAAGCATAGCACATCAAGTTGTCTTCCTTGTCAACATAACACTACAAGAATAACAGCATAAAGGGTTTGGCTATGTCGCTACTTTGAGAAAATCATGCTTGTTGTTATGACCAAAGCTATGTTTGCCAAGATTAAATAAATTTTTCGAAGCCATACCTGATATAAGATCAATACTCCCCATAAGAATCATCATAAGGTCGATTGCGTGAAGAGAATACCGAGTGCAGCGAAGGGATCAATAGACTTCTCATTAATATTCCATCATAGATGACTCCACACTCACGGATACATAACTCTCCAAAAAGGAGTGATAGACCTCAACGCAGACACCTATTTTGTAAGATAACTTCCCTAAACATGATACGACTGTACTTGACTCTAAAAGACAAAGATAAAGATACCCAGCACTCCCCCAAGCTTGGAACAAGCTAAGGGGATGCCATTACCCAAGGAGATTTCACTCCTCATTCTTGTTCTTGTTGGTCACGTAATCCTTGGCGAAGTGCTTCCATGGAAGCTGTTCTCAAGTCTCAAAGGACATTCCCGTCTCCAGGATCCTGCACTCAGCACCCAAACCCATGCGCAGAAACTTTAGTTCATACTCACAGTTTTCATTCTGCAGATCATAGATCTGTGCTTGGAGTTCATAAACTTTTTCTTCTAGTGCGGCCAAACTTGACCACATCTCCTTCATCTCCTTCTTGTGGGAAGCTTCTACTTCGTTCATGATGTCGAAGTTAGCTTGAACACGACGCTCCACCATCTTCTTGAACTTGAAGACCTCACAAGGTGAAATATCACCCATGACCTCTTGATAAAATGAATAAGGGATAGCACTAGCACTCGATCCCAAATCACGTAGCCCATAATAATTATGATCTTCTATTTTAACATATACAACTGGAGTACCTGAAATTGGGCCTTTATTCTTGGCTGTGGCAAGGTTAGTGGAAACATCACAAAAATTATATTGGAATCTAAAGCATCATTAGTAACAAGATCCTTAACCAATGCAACTTGAGGATCGACCTTGATCTGGTCCTCGGGCTTATCAATTCTTCTCTCACTTTTATTTATTATGTTTGTCACAAAAGAGTGCTCCCTTATCCTTGCAGGAAAAGGGGCTTTTCATAAATCACTTCAGGCAAAATAGGGTCAGCAACATGAATATCAATAGGTAATTCTTTGAAGGGTTTATGATGTTGATCCTTCTTCTTCTTAGAAGAGTCAATATGAGAGGCAAAGTCCTTACAAAAATCAATCATTAGATGGAAATCAAGACCAAACTTAGAGCAAAAGGTATTAAAGTAATCAGTTTTCACATAGCTCTCTATATAATCATGCTCATAATTTATAGTGGGTTCAATACCTTTATCTATTTCCCAATCTTCGGTATTCTTCTGGATACTTTCAAGGAGATCCCATCTTTCTTCAACGCTTTTTGTCTGAAATACCCCACTAGAGGAGGCATCCAGCATCTCCTTATCCTGACGAGAAAGTCTAGCATAAAAGTTTGTAAGTATAGTTTTCTTGGGGAGTTCATGAATAGGATATTTGAACATTAGGGATTTCAATCTCCCCCAAGCTTGAGCGATGCTTTCTCCTTCATGAGACCTAAAGTTATAAATATAATTTCTGTCTCGATGAATTTCATGAAGAGGATAAAACTTGGTATAAAAGAGAGACATAAGCTCTTGCTAGTCAAGCAAATGAGAGTTATCGAGAAGCTTATACCAATCTGAAGATTTATCTATAAGCGATACAGAGAACAATTTCCTCATGAAAAACTCCATTGATACACCTGCAAGCTTAAATAGTGAGCATAGTTGTGACAAATATAACAAGTGTTCACTGGGATGTCTGTCTCCTGCATAACGATTAGCCAAAACACAATCGATAATACCAGCCGGTATTTTATAAGGCACAATTCAGTAGGGGGAGAAATAACCACCACAGATGTGGGGTTTTTCCCCGCAAGCAACGATCCAATAGCTAGGTTGTCCATACAGACAAAGAGCAGCAACAGCAAAATAAAAACAACAATATAAAAATTTCCTTACTAGCTTCACTTACCAATAGCGCTATGCTCCCCGGCAACGGAGCCAGAAAACGTTACTTGATGTACTACAAACATAAGGGATCTATTGCAGCGTTTTCGATAAGTAAGAGTGTCGAACCCAACGAGGAGCGAAAGGTATTGATAGGTGATTTTGGACAAGGAATAACTGCAAGCACTGAAAGATAACTTTTTAGGGGTTTTCGATATAAGCAATAATAAGATAAAAGCAAGCAAAGTAAATAGTGCTGAGGAGCAGAAAGTGGCCCAATCCTTTTGAGCAAAGGAAAAGCCATTGCAACTGAACTTATAAATACTAAAGCGTTCTTGAGGAAACATGGAGAGGTAGTCACGTGCTTTCGCCATACTCCGTATTGATAACAAGTGTTGTGTTGATAAGTGTCGTGTGGGTGGATCTATGCTAGCACACCTTCTAGACTAAGATAAGTGCACTCATATGATTAAAAATCTTGCAAGAATCCGCAAATACAAGATAGGAATTAAGGCAAAGCCTAACCACAACAATAAGGTCAAGGATCCATTATTCCCTTGTGCAAAAGTGTGCAAACTGAGGTTCAGGTTTCTGTCACTCCGGCAACCCACCGTAAGCATTCTTTATACACAATATATTCCCATAGGTCCTTAATAAGGCGAGGTGTTGAGTGTTCGACTCACACAACACCACTAGGAGAATAACAACACAACTTAAATCTCAAACAACACATATTACTTCAACATCATATGACTACTAACAACAAGACTTCTCCCATGTCCTCAAGAACTAAAGTAACTATTCACAAGACATAAAAGAGATGATGATCAGAGGTTTTAAATAGGTGGTAAACAATCTGGTCATAACAATATTTCTCCAACAAAACTCAATAGCATTCACCACAAAGTAGTAATCAACACCGGTAGAGTAGAGAGGATAGATAGTACGAGTTACAACGCAAGTTGTAATTGTGAGATGAAATTGGATGGAGATGAAGATGGTTCTGATGTTGGGGATGATGTTGATGATGATCTCGATGATGCCCTTGACTATGATGATGACGATGGCGATGATCTCCCCTTCCGGGAGGTGATCTCCTCGGCGGAATCTGCTCGCCGGAGAGCCATTTTCTTCTATGTAGGTTTCCGCCACGGAGCAGCGGCGGAACTCCGTGAAAACTCTTCCTTTTAGGGTTTTCAGGTAACGAGGGGTATATAGGCCAGAGGGGAGAGCCGGGAGTGGACCCAGAGCTCCAGGCGCCCTCCCGGCGCGGCCAGGGGTGGGGCCTCGCCTGGTGGACGCCTGGGGCCCCTATGGCCCCCTCTGGCCCCTCTTTCGTGCGTCCTCGTCAATCTTCTAAAAAATACCTCCCGTTGATTTTCAGGTAATTTGGAAGTGTTCTTCTTCAGCAACTCAGCGTCCACTATTTACCGCTGAATCCTGCGTCTGCTCCTTCGGCACCGGAAAGTTGCAAACTGTTTAAAACAAGCCAAAACAACATAAGAACATCATCGTAACATGAAATATATCAATGAATAAGTAGGAATTATGATACAAAATAGTGATTCAATTTGGACGTATCAGGACTCCACCTCGTGTTGGAGTCGGACTCACAGAACCCCGGGAACCAGCGCCTTTATAAGTCGAGGTCCACGGGATCCAGAGTGAGAACAATCTCAATCCAATATAGGATTAGAGACTTGTTGGCGTAACCTAGATCTCCTCGAGATTAAGGTTGCGAACCGACTCTCTTGTAATCGATTCACCGACTCTTCTATTCGAGGAGTAAGAACCCATAATAATAAGAAGCAGGTGTAGGATTTTAACACGAGAAAAAGAGGGGCTGAAACCTGGGTAAATCGCCGAGTCTCTTGTCCATGTCGACTCTCTCCATGTGTTCGCCTCGTAGAAAAGGTCCCACGTCAAGTCCGACTCTTCGGACATCTGTCGTGACTTTCCCACGACAGTTGTTGCCCAACGTGGAGCATGCGCATGCAGGTGTTGAGATTCTGGAGGGAGCTCTGCAAGGCATGGAGGGATTCGTTGTCGGACGGAACACCAGAAGCCCACGCGGAAAGATCTTATCGACGATTCGACTTGGGGCCCTGAAGACGATTCCATCGAATCAAGATAGCAGGTCCTGATCGGGTCTATTCACATTTTCATCGGCCAAACAGACATATCCGAGCTGAAACCAGATCCAAAAATTTTCACGGAAACCTCAAGCCGGCTTTCAGCCATGCCCTACAGTCTTAAAAACGCAGGAATCACCTATCAGCAAATAAGGGACTCCCAAAGTATGAGTCAGCCAATCGCCAATCCTCACCATGCTTTCGTAGGATTTATCGGTGGGTCCCCAGAACCAGAACACGCCGTTGAGATCCCGACTCATGGCGACACGAAGAATCTTTTTGATACCGACTCATATCAGGAAGAAGATCAGTATGAAGACACCAGGTCGATACAATCCGTTAAAAAAGGTGGAATCGAATCTGACCCAGAGGAGTACAATCCAGATTCTCGCTACCTTAAAACCCCTTGGGAAGGAACCGTCTACACAACAGACACTTGTAGGAAATGACACTGTTCAGAAGATAAGAGCCCGGCCTACGAACACTACAAAACTGACGACATCCAAAATTCATCAGACGACTCAGAAACACGAACCACCAACGTGTGACAGCGACTGAGCCGAAGCAGAGCCGACTTTGACCAGGAGCTAGAGGAATACCAGGAAAAAACCGCGAGTCTGCAAAAAGAGATAGTTTGGGAACGTGCAAATCTCATAGAAGCTCAAGACCGGCTCTCACATCAATTACAGCACAACAGCCCCCAGGAGTCGATAAGACGCCAGCTTACACCTATAACCAATGCACTAAAGCGCATAAAGGAAGTAGCCGAAGACCCGAGGGGGCTCGTCGATGCTGCTGTCAGCTATGCCGAGTCTAATGAAGCCGGACGCGCAATAAAAAGCGCAGGCGCAACCTGCAAAGACACAGTGACAATTATTCCCAGAGCTACGAACGACTTCCCAGCAGGAAGTAAAGTACTGGGACTGCGGGAACTCCATGCAAGAAGCTTGCCCAAAGCACTCCAAACCTGGACGCCCTGCTAATCATACCTGGGATCAGTGCTACTTCATGCAAGATTACAGACGCCTAGTTGAGGAAAGCATCCAAAAGGCAAACCAGTATGACGGCGGCCCAACCGGCTCATGCTACTACAAGAGATCAACAACAAGGACCCGTCCATAATAAGAGTCGGACCTTAATTTCTTGTTCTTAATATAAGTCGATTTTCATCGCACCAGGCAATCTCCATATCTAATATACAAGTCGATTTTCATCGCATTAGGCTATCGCCATATTTAACATATAAAGTTGACTTTCGTCGCAAATAGGATATCGCCATATCTAACACAAAGTCGATTTTCATTGCAAGAGGTTCTCGCCATAAAGTCAATTTCCATCGCAAACGGGCTCTCTCCATAAAGTCGATTTCCATCGCAACAGGCTTTCTCCATAAATAAAGTCGATCTTCATCGCACTAGGCTTTCGCCACATCTAAAGTCGACTCTTGTCGCACCGACTCTCGCCACACTTATGCATAAAGTTGATTTTCATATTGCATGTCTTTTCATATTACTTAAATACAGTGCATCATACATAGTGCATCATATTGCATCATACATTACATATTTTTACACCTTTTCTAAGACATCTGGGGGCTTGATCAACCCTCTCTCGGCTCTGAGCATGTATATTGCTTATTAAGGCGAATCGGGGAGCTCGATGATACTCGTCGACTATTGACTGAGAAGCCGGCATATATATGTAAAACCTCACATGTGTATGACTTATTCAGGGGAAGTAGAGGAGTTCGATGGCACCCATCGACTCTTAGCCGAAGAAATCCCGGCATATACATGAATTGGACACCCACACCGTTCGGCCTGTATAGCTCAAGCTCATATGAATAACGCGAACCTGGTTAGTCTAAACTTTGGGGGCTTGCATAAAACGCCTATCGAGTTTAGTCTTGAGAGCCGGGCACGCTAGTCATATAAGACGGTTTTACAGAGAAGTTTTGACTCTTGAACCAATAATCTCTCTCAACGGGAGAAGATGAGGTCTAAGTCGGCTTCTACTAGCCTTTGCATATCCATTTTTACATTGAAAAATCATCCTACATCTTAAGCTATTTATAACATTTTTTCTTACAAGTTAGACCTATGTGACTCGGCACAGCACCCAGATGCATATACCGACTCATGGGGACTACACTTCAAAGTTTCTCCTTAAACAAACACCCGGTACAACATCCAGATGCATACACCGACTCTTGGGGAGTACCACCTCAAAAAACTCCTTATCAAAGGTTTGTCATTATGGCACACACGTCGACTCTTCTGCCTACGACAGTTGGCTGCAACCATGGCAAGCTAAGGTACAGAAACCGGCTTTCTTCAAATCGTCTCAAATACTACGCATGTCAAAAGGAAACACAAGTCATAAACTTAGACAAATCAAGCTCTCTCAAGAAATGACAATTATGAGCCGATAAGCAAAGGGGCAAGCGCCCAAGGGATAAAGCCGATTTGCGCCATAAAATATCAACATTCAAGGGCCACAAGGAAAATCCAAGGAAAAATAGCATGAGAGTACTTGACCCACACACTAGTCACAAGCCACGGGACATGTTTCGCAATATTACAAACCCGACACTACGGCCGTATCAAAAGTGTCATAAAGTTTTTTAATCCGCCCACATAAATCTTAGACTTGATCACCGGCTTTGCCTTGCGACGATGACCCGATACCACCTGCAGATGACATGAGGTCATTACACATCTCAACCAAGTATGCATCAAAGATGTCATCCATCTTCAGATCATCTTATTCCTCACCTGAAGTCGGCTCAACAGAGCCTGCCGGCTCTAGGAATTTCTTTGGAGATGTAAGAAGAGAAAACTCGGTGGGAGAAGGCAAATGAACTCGGCGCCTATTGTTAAGATCATCATATCCGACTTCGAAATAAGCCAGATCCATCCCATCATCTATCTTGGTGGCGGCCGAGTGAGTCTCTCTGCGAACCTTGGTATGATCCTCCTTGGTGAACTTGGAGTTTTCAGCCTTGAACTCTGGGAAGCCGGCAGCCAAAAGTTCCGTCTTTAGACTGGGATGATAGGCTTTGGCGAGTTCTAGGCCTCGCATCACGCCCATACAGAAAGCCGAGCGCTTACTGAGCTTCAGCCATTCAGAAACAACTGAAAGTGGTCCCACAAAACACTTGAAAGTGACATATATTGAGCACCGAGCTGGCACTAAAGTCCTCAAGGTGCAGCTTACAGCAGTGCAGCACGCTACTGACAAATTTGGACCCGAGGAGGACGAAACTGTCACAACCCTAGTTTTGGTATGTGCTTTTTATTTATAGAATTAAGGCATCATGTTTAATTTTCCTATTTAATAATTGGGGATTTGGAAAAGCCTCAAACTGAATTTAAATAAAAGGCCAGAGAAAAATCTTTTTCCAAAAATCCTCTGATGATTTTGAAAATCTCTATAAATGGGCATGATCACATTTCATGTGTTGTGGGTCCCACTGCATGCTCCAAGATTTTTCAAAAATTCAATTACAGGCTTGGAAATTAAATTTAAATGCTATTTGAATTGAAATTCAAATGTTTTGAATTCCAAAAATCTTCAAAACTTGGCAGTGGCTAGTACTATGTCACCTATGTGCAAGATAAATATTTGAGGATTTTATAAAATGTCTAGATATTTTTTTAAGGCAAAACAAATAAACAGAAAACAAATAAAAGAAAAACGAAAGCAACTCACCTGCTTACCTTCTGGCCCACCTGGCCCAGAGGATTGGCCCAGCCCAGCTGTTCTCCTTCTCTTCTTCCTCCTCTGCCAAAAGGAGGGACGACCGAGCCGTGCGCCTCGCATGGCCGCCACCTACTGCTTCTGGCCACGGAGCTGCTCCCCCGTGCGCCTCGCATGGCCTCTCTTCGCCAGGAGAAGCCCCCCGAAGCCCTCCTTCATTTCCCCCTCTCCCTGGACCTCGCCCCTCTCGCCTCGTCGTTTTTCGCCTCCGCCCGAGAGCTCGCCGCCGGTCGCCGTCGCGTGCAAACGTGGCCATCATTCCCCCCTCGCCGAGCAAAGCTATCCAGCAGCTCTGCCTCGTCGTCAGGCTCCTCCCAGCCGAGCCAATCGTATCCGAACGTGTTAGAACCCCAACTAGGGTAAGTGCTAAGGTTTGCTTGTGCCCTTTGCATCATGCAAAAATTCAAATGAAATTCAAAATTGGGGCAAAGAAAAGCCCCGAGAATTTAAATAAATGGCCAGATAAAAGTCTTTTTCCAAAAATCATTTGAGTATTTGGAAAATTCCTATAAATGATGGTGATCATTTTAAAAGTGTTTTGGGTTCTTTCCCATGCCCATGGAATATTCAAAAATTCAAAATGTTCCCTGTAAATTAAATTTGACCCCTATTTGATTTGAAATTCAAATGTTTTGAATTTAAAAAATGCTCAAATCCTAAATGTGACTAGCTACTGGTCACCAAGGGTTTATAAAAATATTTGGGCATTTAATAAAAATGCTTTGCTATTTATTTGGAGCAAAACAATGCAAAGAAAAATAGAAAACAGAAAGCAGAAACAGAGAAAAGGAAAAAGAGAAGAGAGCCCACCCCAACCACTTACATGGCCCAGCCTGGCCAGAAGCCGGCCCAGCCCACCAGGGGCAGGGTCGTCTTCCTCCCAGCGCCACGCAGGCAGGCAGCTCGGTGGCGAGCATGCAACCACCGCCGACGCCACCTCCTGCTCCCCCTCTCCTCATCTGCATGCCATGGCGACACTTTGAAGGCCCCTGCACCCTTTCCCCCTCCTCGCAGCTTCTCTCCCCTTCTCTCACGCCCGTGCTCATCCCCACCCGACGGACACCGGAGCACGCCGTCGTTCGCCCCCGTGCACCGAGCCACCCCGAGGCCACTCCGACGTGTCCAGACGCCGCGCCATCTTCGTCTTCGTCGAACGGAGCTTCGAATCGAGCCCGGGTGCCCTGCAAGCGACGTCGTCGTCCTCGTTTTGCTCCGGCCGCCTTGGAGCTTCTCGCCAGAATTCTTTGTCCACGGTGCCTCCCCGCCTCGGACTTCAACGCCTTCGTTTCCACGGTGAGGCCCCGATGGTTTTGCCCCCTCCCGCGCGTCTCCCTGTGGTCGGAATCGCCGAGCCCTCCGGTGCAGTACTCCAGACGCCGCGTTCCTCAACGTCGGCGAGGCTCCGGCCACTCCTAGGCCTCCCCGTGGTTGCAGCGCGATGAGGACGAGCACGAGGAGCATGCTGGTGGTCTCCCCGTGCTCTCCCATGGCCGGAGACACCGGCACCAGTGTGCGCCGCCGTGCGGTTTGGTCACCGCCGGCTAACCGCCGGCGGGCCCGATTAGCTTAGGGGGCTAATCCCTTGTTAGTTGACCTTGGGTCAATGACAGGTGGGCCCTGGCCCCCCCCCTAATGACCCTTTTTAATTAAACTAAACCGGGTTTAAACCCACTGCCACTGACACCCCGGCCCCACTGGTCAGCCCCTCTGCTGATGCAGTGCTGACGCAGTAAATAGAAAAGATTTTAAAGAATTCCAGATATTACAGAAAATAGCCAAAACTTCAATAAATCATAGAAAATTCATATTAACTCCAAATTGGACATATAATATATGAAAAATTATCAGAAAAATGCAAGGATTATGAATATGCAATTTGTTTTTATGTTTGACCATTTTAAAATGGGTGAAAAGTAGAAACATGCATATGGCATAATTTGAATTTTAATTTGGAGTTTGAATTTGCAATTCTTTTGCAATACACTTCAATTAAATGGAATTGTAAACACATAAATACCATGTAGATCATGTTTCCACAACTTATCATGTGCTTGAGCATCGCAATTATATTTATCCCTTGATTGCTTTGTTTGCTCGATAGACGTGCAACTGGAACCGGAGGCCACCCCTTCGTTAAAGACACTTTGTGTGAACCTCGTCAGCAAGGAAAGCAAACCCCATTGATCATGTCTATAAAATCCCAATTCCCTCTCAGTCTCGCTTATGCATGTTTAGGAGATCATCTTGTATCGATTCTACTGCATAGTTGAACCCATATCCGATGCATGACCTATCATCTTGTCACAGTAGTAAGCAAACCACAATCCTAGCTGACATAGGAGTTGATTGATATCATGTGGCCCCTGCAACTGTTAATGCTTATTGCATGCTTAGTGGTACAATGAGGTTGATTTTGATGTGAGTCGGGATGATAGTGAACATGGTGTTGATGAAAGTGAAACTGTGTTGGTGAATCCACCCTAATACAAGGTGAACGATGAGAGGTTGTGTAGGAGTAAACGTTGGGTTGTGAGCGAAGTGTCCGTTTCGTTGATCCGGCCGGGCTCTCGAGCGGAGGCAACTCAGATAGTCGACTCCTGGAAATAGATCGGTTGTGAGCGAAGTGTCATGGTGAACATCCTCGCTGTCAACTCTTGAACGGTGGCGAGCAAAAGGCGGTAACAGATGGTCATGTGTGTGTAGCTTACACCTTTGCAAGGTTAACAAAACTATTCGAATAGCCGCGTCCACGGTTAAGGACTACTTGGAACCTGTACCTGATTATTAGACAACTTGAATGGATACTTCTTAAACTCGCAAGATAAGCATGAGTGCTATGGTGTGCTCCTCGTGGGGAAGTCGAGGAAGTAACCATAGTGGTGTATTGGTTGGAGACTTGGATAGTGGACTCGTGTACGCTTCTTACCACAATTCTGGTACTCGTAGCACAGGACTAGCCAAGTCAAAGTTGGCACTTCTTCATGATGAACCCCACCTCCTTTACCTTGATACTTGAGCATGAGTAGTATAGTTCTGATGTAAGTCTTGCTGAGTACGACTTTGTACTCATGTTTGCTTATTCTATGTTTTAGATGAGAAACCGGACCCCGATGGAGTCACCTTCGTGAAGCTCGACGGTGACTAAGTTAGCATAGTCCCAGACAGTAGTCTGGTCCCTCGGGGAAGGGCATGTATGTTTACAAGGCTTCTCTAAGCCATTTGTTAAACTTGTCTGTACTGTGACCTAATTTTATTCCGTTGTATGATGTAATGTTGATCACATACATGTGATCTTTGTATACTCTATGTGTAAGTAAATAAAGAAGTACTTTGTAGAGTTATGTGATGATACCTGCTGTTCATACTAGGCATGTGTGCTGCGTGTATGTTTATAACATGCATTTCTTAGTATGGGTTTTCGAAACCTTAGTTGTGATCTGGCTGGCGGTCTTTTATACACCAAGTGGCCCTTAGATGTGCGCAGCTTGGGGCATCGCGATGCGATTGCTCGTGACTCTGTCATGTGCACACTTTGTTGTATGATCGAGCCCGCCCTAGACCCCGACTAAGTGATCGGGCTGGAGTAAGTCTATGTAAGAGTTAGGATTCAATCGATAACATGGTTGAGGCGACTTGTCTATGAGTATGGGATTCACCACCCATAAGCATCTAAACTTGTGAGCGGACGATGAGGACCCATCTCAGATGATCATCCGACCTGAATGGGATGCCCCTCACGTTCGATGCTTACCGAGAACGTTCTGTGCTTGGCCTTGTCTGCTTAGACAAGTGGGTACGGTTCTCGGCTCTCCATGTGATTGTATCGTGACTGGAATTACATACGCTAACCCCGGGTCCCGACAGAACGCCTCCTACGCGACGCCCGGGTTGTCGTCCTCCGCTGCGGCCGCCGGGTCTTCGCCGTCAAATACGTCACCGCAGACGCTCCTCCGGCCTCCCCGACCCCGCCTCTGCTCTCAGGGTGAGCGCGCGCTTCTTTTACCCCCATCCCGAGCCCCACCACGGGCCCCGGTGCCCTTTCCCCCCCACCAGCCGAGCGGCGCCGCCGTGGAGGTCCTCGCCGTCATGGCCTCCGGCCTCCTCCGGCTGGCGCATGTGCTCCACTGGATGCGCGCGTGCAAGTGCCGCATCCTGGTGCCCTTGGCGCAGCCATCCGTGGCCGGAGCCGCCGTCCACAGTGGGCACCACCACACGGGATGGTCACCGGCGGCCTCCCTCCGACGAGGCCAACGTGGCAGGGCGATTAGGGGGCTAACCCCTGGTCATTTCTCCCCATGGGACAATGACAGGTGGGCCCTGCCCCCCCTAATCTTCTGTTAATGTTTAATTAAAACGTAAATTAACACAGAGTCATTGACAGTGCTGGCCCACATGTCAGCCCCCTGGTGACATCACCATTGCATCATGCTGAACCAATAAGTGATTTTCTCTGTTTAATTTAATTCCAGGAAATTCCAGAAATTGATTAAATCTTCAGAAATTCATAGAAAATTATCTGTAACTCCAAATTAAAAGTGTTATATATGAAAATCATCATAAAAATGAAAGGATTCCAAATATCATATTTTCATAAATGAAAAGCACATCTATGAAAAGAACATCTATTTGGGTTATTTGGAATAATTCAAAATAAATGTTTAAATCATTTCAAATTAAATCTTTGCAATGCCAACCTTATCACATGAACATCAGAGGCATATCATACACATGAAAACATAGTTTACAAATACCAAACATTAGCAAATGTAACTTTGGCTAATTTGAACAACATTTGGAGTTTGAATTTGAATTTCTTATTCAAATCAACTTCAATTAACATGTGAAAAATTGAACCTAGATCACACCAGTACCATGCCATGCTTCATTTCTTGAATGTGCATTTCAATCTAATGTTCATACTTGTGTCTCGGTGTTTGCTTCTTCTCGATAGATCCATTGTCGGACGTAGTTCCTGTTTCTTCGAAGAGTGGAACCCCAAGTGACGACAATAAGGCAACCAAACCCCCATTGATCATGTCTATATGAACCTATTTTCCCTCTTGTTCTCTTATGCATGATTAGGTGATTCACATGTTACCGTTCTACCCCTAGTTGAACCCATCCTTTGCATGACCTATCATTGCTGCCACAGTATTAAGCAAACCTCAACCTAGCAGATACAAGATTTTTTGTGTTCATCATGTGGCCCTTCATCCTTGTTATGCTATGTCATGCTAGAGTTGTATGCAATGAAGATGATCCATCTAGGTGATGTATCGGAATGGTAGTGAACACATGCAACAAGGTGGTAACGTGTTGATGAAGTCACCCTAATATAAGTGAACAATGAGAGGCTGTGTAGGAGTACACAGTGGGTTGTCTCATTTACACTGCCCTAGGCCCCGAGTTCTTGTGTTGTGATCCAAGACACAGATTACTACCACATGTTGGGCTCATTGACCCCTCTCGACCTATTAATTCACCCCGACTATGGTCCAGGATTCGCATGGGTTAATTGTTTTTCTATTTTATTTCATAACGTAGCACGGTTTTAGGAAAGCGCAGCACCATCCGTCGAGGTGGGCTTATCGGACCGTCCATACATCGTCTAGGTCCTGAACGGAAACCCCGGCCGGATTCCCGATTGGGGTACATACTCAGATAGGCGATCCCCTGGACTAGAGTTGGAGCCGTGAGGTAAGTGTCGTGGTACTATCCTCGCCGACACCGCTTGAAGGTGACGAGTTCTAGGCGGTAAGTGGTAGCTACGTATGTGAAGAAGTACACCCCTGCAGGGTTAATGAACTATTCGAATAGCCATGTACGCGGTTGCGGACTACTTGGAGATCTTTACTTGATTATTAGACAACTCAAATGGATACTCTAAAAATCTCAAGATAAGTGTGAGTGCTTTGGGTTGCTTCCTCGTGGGGAAGTCGAGGAAGGATCCATGGTGGTGTATTAATGTGGTGATCAAGATTAGATGGACTCATGTGCGCCTCTCATCTCAACTCTATGTAGTCGTAGTACAGGATAGCTAAGTCAAAGCTTTCTGCATTACAACCCCACTTGCCTTGACCTTGATACCTGAGCATGAGTAGTATATTTCTTATGTAAGTCTTGGTGAGTACGACTTTGTACTCACGTTTGCTTATTCTATGTTTTAGAGACGAGACCACTAACCCTGATGGTGGCCTCCCCCTCAAGCTCGACGCCGACGAAGTAATGTAGTCCTAGACAGCAGCCTGGTCCCTCTGGAGGGTCGTTGTGCTTTCTTAAATGCTTCTTAAGCCATTTGTTAACCTTGTCTTTACTAAGACATATTTTGCTTCCGTTGTGGTATGATGTAATGTTTGGTCACAGTTATGTGATCTCTGCTTGTAACACTACTATATCTGCTCTGGATAGCAGATGCAATAAAACAATGAGTTTGTAGAGTTCATGTTGTGTTACCCGCTGTTTACACTAGAAATGTAGCTGCGTGTATGATTATAACGTGCATTTCTTAGTGTGGGATTCGATAGCTTAGTTGAGTTATTGCCGGCGGTCTTTCATACACCAAGTGGCCCTTAGATGTGCGCAGCTTGGGGCATCGCGATGCGATGGCTCGTCACTCTGTCACGTGGCACACTTTGTTGTATGATTGAGCCCGCACGAGATCCCGACTAGGTGATCGGGCTGGAGTCTGTTTATGTACGTGTTATAATTCAATCGATAATATGGTTGAGGTGACTTGTCTATGAGTATGGGATTTCACCACCCAATAATCATTTAGACTTGTGAGCGGGCAATGAGGACCCATCTCAGTTTATCATCCGGCCTGGATGGGATGCCCCTCACGTTCAATGCTTTCCGAGAGTGTGCTGTGCTTGGCCTTGCCTGCTTAGACAAGTGGGTACGACTCTCGGGTCTCCATGTGATGGAGTTGTGACTGGAATTAAATATGCAAACCCCGGGTCCCGACAGAAACCCACGGGTCACATTGTCAGCGAAAACAACAACTTCGCCTTCCTTAGGCTCTAGCCGGGTCTCTTCTCTAGGAACCCGCCACTTAATCTCAGATTGAGGCTGAAGAATTCCATCTGCCACCATTTTATTCAATTGATGTAGAGTCACTTGGATCTTGGCCCAGTTCGCCTCTAAAGTTGATCTTTGGGTTGGTGGCTTTGGAACTGGCGGCTTCTTTCGTGCAGTTTTCTTGATGGCACCAATTTTCTTACCCATGGCGCGGGAGTCAGACCTAAAGGGTGAAGAGCAATATGTTGTGTGCTGACTAAAATAAACTAAGACAAGAAAAGGATGACCCTAACTAGAATCCATGGAGTCGGACCGAAACCGACTCTGCGACAGCTACACAATACAGTTTCGCAAAATATCATGAAACAAATAGATCTACCAGGCTCAGGAAAATCAACAGAAAATACGAAAAGATCTACCAGCTTACATAAAACCTTAAGTGGCTCCGAGTTGGATCGGGATTTTGGTAGTTTGGACGAGAGAAGGACTCGTTTTCTTGCAAGGGAAGCCCAACCCACTTATATATAGATGAGGTGACGGCCGATTGAAACAACACAGAATCAAAAACACATCTAAACCCTAATTTCGTCTACTTTTCCACGTATCTTCTTCCTTGTTCTTCATTTGTTCTTGTTCTTGCAAGGCAACAATCCGCGAGAGCTCTAGGGGCGATAAGGTCGACCTAGGTCAGACCATAGCCGTCGTGCGTCCAGAAGGGGTCCCTCCCGGGTGTGTGGGGTTTCGGGTGCTCAAAAGCATCCGTCGGTTGTCTTACGTATCGCACTACCGGACGGATCTCCGTCCACGCGAGCTGTGGTGCATCACCCCCGACGTCGAGGGTACACGTGATGTGTTTGTGTGTCAACACACTTTTTGGCGACTCCGCTGGGGATCTTTGATCTAAAACATTAGAAAAAAATGACCAATTCGAAGACCAACGCCGCCAGACTCAATAGTGACAACATCATCAAGCCAACTTTCGAGGAGTTGTCGAAAGAGCAACGCCAAGGATTGGAGGCATGGAGGAGACATCGCAAGGAAGAGTTTGAGGCTTTACAGCGGAAGAGAGATGAGGCAGATGTGAAATTGTACCTGGCAAGTTTCAAGAAAGATCGGGAAGGAGTAATCGCGTCGATCAAAGATCCACTTGCTGGTGTAATTGAACATCGACATCAACCAACCCGCGGTAAGCAAAATTCATTTTTCCACTGAGCAGATAGCCGAAATTCAATATTATGTTTCGCAAGGTACTAATAGTGTCTATGTGCTCATCACTGATGACCCTCAACTGTAGAGGATCGATTGTAGTGTTCTCCCGGGTGAGTTAACCCAATTTATTGATTCGACACAAGGGGAGCCAAAGAGTATTATAAGCTTTGACAGTTGAGTTGTCAATTCAACCGCACCTGAATTATACTTGCTTGCAGTAAAGTATTAATAGCAACTGTGATATGATAGCGATAGTGATAACAACAAAAGTAAAGCAACGGAAATAAACTAGAAGTAAACGGGAGGATTAAAGCACTATAGGCTAGGGAGATGGATGGTCGGGCGCTGCATGAATAAGAATGAACATGAAATAAATTCTAACAGGGGGCAAGGCACATAGAAAAGCAATGATCATCTAGGAAAATATCAAACATTAGGCATGTATCCCATAGGTAGTTGTGCGTTCTTGCAATAAGAATTGCACAACATCTTTTTTCCTACCATCCCGCTACGAACGGGGCCAAAGGGAACTTATGGAGATTAAGGTGGTCCTGTCAAAGAGCACCGAAAAAAGCAATAAAATCAATGGATACATGGAATCCTCAAATTATGAACCATCCCCTTTGGGGTCCCAAGCTGTCACCTTTGGGATCTCCGGTTCCGGACCATAATAGGTGCATACAACTCATAGATAGGATCAAGAACATAGATATACTCATGAAAATATAAGTGGTTCAGATCTGAAAACATGTGACAAGCATTAAGAGCAACAAGTTGTAGCAAAGATGATAAACACCAAAGTAGATGATAGGCAACATGCCCCCAACAATCTGACAAATTATTACATGATCAATATCATCCAATCCCTACCATCCCCTTTGCCTAAAGCAGGGAATTACTCACACATGTGAAGAGAAGTCATGGAGGGAGGATGGAGTGGTGATGGTGATGACGATTGCGATGATCTCCCCTCTCCGGAGGCCAAATCAGACTCCAGATTAGCCCTCCCGAAGAAGAACAGAGGTTAGCGGCGGCTCCGCGACGGGTTCTGGAAAAGCGACATATGTTTTGGAGTTTCCTCGCCACGAGAATAAATAGGGGCCAAGGTAGGTCAACAGAGGGGGTGGGACCCACCCAGGCACCCTGTGGGTGCGGCCAGGGGGCTGGCCGCGCCAGCTAGGCGCCTGGGGCCCCACTGGCTCCCCTCTGGCCCACCTTCTGGTCCTGGGTCTCTCCGGGTTCGTGGATTTTCTTTATTTTTTCTGGGAATTTTTTGAGATGTCTAAAAATCCATTTTCCTGCGCACAATAAAACCATACAGTCAGGTCTACCGAAAACATCGTCAGTCCGGGTTAGCTTAGCTCAAATCATGCAAGAATGAGGGAAAAACAATAGTAAAAGTGTTCAAAAAAGTAGATACGTTTGACACATATCAACTCCCCCAAGCTTAGCCTATTGCTTGTCCTCAAGCAATTCAGTTCAACGAACTAGACGCGACAAAGAAAACTTTGACAAATTATTTTTCTTCATAAGATGTATATAAGCCGGTGATGACCCACAACGTAAGGGATTGATTGCAGCGTTTTCGATAAGTAAGAGTGTCGAACCCAACGATGCTTGGATGGGATGCCCCTCACGTTTTCTATGAGGACCCATCTCAGTTGATCATCCGGCCTGGATGGGATGCCCCTCACGTTCGATGCTTTCCGAGAGTGTTCTGTGCTTGGCCTTGTCTGCTTAGACAAGTGGGTACGGCTCTCGGCTCTCCATATGATTGAGTTGTGACTGGAATTACATATGCAAACCTCGGGTCCCGACTGACTTGGTATCAGAGCAGGACTGCCGGTAGGATTAATAAACCTTGGCCGAAGTCGAGTCTAGCATTTTATGGTTATATAGATACTTTGGGTATAAGGGAACAACGTAAGGCTTCATTTTTCTTCTTACCCTCATCGATCTGAGTTCTGAGTCACCTCATCTTTTCTACGGGAAGATAGGACTAGGCTCTTCTATGTCTATACTAGAACATCTTGTTGTTTGATTCTCAATAGCTGTAGGAATGTTTTGGTCATCTAGAGTCACCATTCCTTCGAGCCTTTTGAGAAGGTTCTGATCATTCTTGCAGATTGATTCATTTATTTTCACCCCGGTACAGCCGTTATGTTGTCCGATTTTTCCCGTGTTTCCAGTGATTCCAATGATTTTGCATTACAATCTTGTCCGCTCTTAAATTATGTCATCTTTGCTTTGATTCCATCATAAATCCTACTCTGATTGTTGATTCTTATCACACAGAATGTCAGGTGGGACTAGATGTGTTGAATCTGGTCACGGTAATCAAAGTGGTGATGATGATCCTCCTGTAGGAGATTGCGCGATAGAAAACAAAAAATTTCTCTCACATGCGGAAGCAACATCCAAGATCCAATCGAGAAGATGTTAGTAACGGGGAGAGTAGGTCATCATACCCTCAAAGAACACGCGCGTTGAACGTTCATTTCAACGCACCTTGGTGAATTTGTTGGTGAAGTTCGATCCGATCAGCACTGCAACCGAGCAGTACCTCCGGAGGCTTGCGCACGTACAGCTCGATGACTTTTCCTTCTTCTTGATCCAGCAAGCAAGAGGGTGAAATAGATGGGATCAATTCCAGCAGCACAACAACGTGGTGGTGGATATGGTGAAGAGTTTCCCGCGGGCAGGGCTTCGCCAAGCGATGCACGTGAGGGAGGAGGAGGTGTGGAGGGACTTGGGTGTTCTTGGTGAGCCTCTCCCCTCTCTTATATAGGCAAGGAGGTTGTATCCAATTCAATTCCCAAGTGAAAACCCCTCTCTCATTAAAAAGATGGTAAGATCTTTCTTTCAAGAGTGGTAACCCTCCCATTGAAGGGCTACCCATTTATTGGCATAATAAACCAAGGAGGGCTGGTCACATGGACTATTGGACCACCCTTGATCGTCCAAAACAGGTGGGGGCCATAGTGGGACCCTCCGGAACCTTCTAGAACATTCCGACACTGCCGAAAAAATCCTGAACTTTTCCGGAACCCTGAAATCAACTTGCCTTATATAAATATTTACCTCCGGACTCTTCCGGAGCTCCTCGTGATGTCTAGGATCTCATCCGAGACTCCGAACAATATTCGAACACCATTAATGAAATTATCCCAGAGCTATTCTAGCGTTACCGAGCGTTAAGTGTGTGACCCTACGGGTTCGAGATCATGCAGACATGATCAAGACATCTCTCTGATCAATAACCATTAGAGGGACCAGGATATCCGTAATGACTCCCACATATTCAACGAAGATCTTTATCGATTGAACCACTATGTCGTGGACTACTATAATCCGTACACAATTTCCTTTGTCGCACGATATTTTACTTACCCGTGATTCGATCGTCGGTATCGCTATACCTAGTTCAATCTCGTTACCGGTAAGTACTCTTTACTCGTTCTGTAATACAACATTCTCTGTGACTAACTCATTAGTCACGTGCTTTCATGCATTACTGAATGTGCATTACCGAGTGGGCCCAGAGTATATCTCACCGTCACACGGAGGGACAAATCCCAGTCTTGATTCATGTAATTCAACAAGTACTTTCGGAGATACCCGTAAGACATTTTTATGATCACCCTGTCACGATGTGATGGTTGATGTCCCCAAAGTATTCTTCCGGTACCCGGGAATAACATAATCTCATGGTCTAAGAAACATGATACTTGAAAATAATAGGAATGACAATATAAAATTAATGAAACGATCAATATTGTTATGCTTAGTTGAGTCTGTCCATCACGTCATTCTTCTAATGACATGATCCCATTAATTAATACATAACTCAGGTTCATGGTTAGGAAACCATAACCATCATTATTTAACGAGCTAGTATAGTAGAGGCTTACTAGGGACACGGTGTTGTTTATGCAACCACACATGAATTATGTTTCCGGTTAATACAATTATAGCATGGAAAATAAACATATATCATGAACACGGAAATATGATAATAACAATTTTATTACTGCCTCTAGGGCATATTTCCAACAGTCTCCCACTTTCACTAGTGTAACGACCCGATTCCTCACAAACCGGAGTCTCTGTGCATTTTTTTCTAGTCCCTGGATCAATAGCTAGCACACACAGTACATGATGTAATATCAAGAATAAACCACCTGTCATATATATTACATCGAAGATCAAGTATTACGATACAACATACCTGCAAAGCTCAAGTCTAGCTTCCAATAAAACACATCGGAAAAACAATAAAAGCTTCGTGGCGTCCATCAACTCCACCAGCATAGTTGAGTATAGATATCGTAACCCTACATCGCATCACTTACTCGTTGTATACAATCTTGCAACACCGAAGGTTACAGCCCGAACACGGGTCAGTACATCTGATTTGTATGGCAAGTCACACGAAAAAGTATATAACAGACCTACATCTACATGCAAGGATAAGTCAAAGGAAAGTCTTATGGTTTTATTTTGCAAAAAGCTAATTTTTCCCTCACATACTACAACTAATCAAATTTTAATTTATCTTGCTAATCCTAAGTATGGCTGAATTGGGCTACACCAATTCCAACCATCCCTTTATTAAAAGTTCCCACTCAAATTCTTATTAAAGTGAAATATCTGTCAAGACCATCCAACAACAATAATGCCCAGTTGCTCAAAGTTGTCCGTAACCGTGGACACGGCTAATCATGATCAGTTTTTACACTCTGCAGAGGTTTGTACACTTTCCCCACTGGACTCAACCCAAAGATTGAGACATAGTCTTTCAGAAGAGGTTGCCTCCACCCTTTGGTAGCCGGTACACCTATCATATCTACATCAGCTAGCTACCAGGGCCAGGTTCCCCACAACTTACTCATCTAAGCCAGAGCCCATATAGCCAGTGGTTGTACATGGAAGCTACTAGTCACACTATCTGTCCGATCTTTTTGAGCCTGGACGGCGCCCACTGCGTCAGTGGGTACTCGCCATGACGCACCCGGGTCACCACCAAAACAACCATTCGGGAAGCATTCAGTCCTAGTCCCTCCTTATCGAAGGCATGAGCACCAGGATGCATTCCCTGCCCGTCCAGAGGTGATTTCTATTTAAGTTTTCTAATCAAGTCATTACTCCTCACATAGCTCAATGATAACTCAACCAATCCCCGTCTACAAAGCAATAGCAGTATATAACAACCACGATCCTAGGGCGACAATGAAATACAAGGTCAGAGCATATGGCTATCCTACTAGGTTTAAATCATAACTAATATATAGTCCTACACATGCATAGAGTGATAATTTGCTACATGCATAATAGAAAATATAGGTTGAGGTATGGTCAAAGTGTAACTTGCCTTATACATTCGATGAAGATTTTCGCTCTCACGTACCAGTCAACTCTACTCGTCACACTCCGAGCAATCTATCGTCAACGAAAGAACTCAAATAAGCAATCACACCACAAGGACAAAAAATAAGATCAACAAAACAATCACAAAGGTTTTAGCAACAAAACAAAAGGCTTGACACAGTGCAAGTGTCGATGTGCTCGAAGGTGATCAGTGGAACGTGAACTCGAGAGAGTCAACGGATAAAGAGTTGTTGATACATGATTATGATCAAGGCATCATGAAATCAAGGTAAAAATCATAGAAATATGAATGGTGTGTGGATATTGCCGATAAGATGTCTCATGTGATCCAATATGCAAAAAGAATCACGCGAAACGGAATACTACAACGCAAGTCATAGAAATTGCAACATTGAATTGAATTTGAATTTAAACAAATCAAGAAACTTGTGAATTTTTATGTATACATGATATAGACAGAAGGTACATGGAACGAGTGATCCAACGCAAAAAGAATCACTCGATTTGGATCAACGGTTTACAAGATACGGCCTCCGGGATTTGAATTTGAAATAAATTCAAAGTCAAAAGTGTTCAAAAGTTTGAAAAGTTGATTCTATGCTAAAGTACAAAACAACACGAGCGTGTAGCAAAAATAATCACCTAAGTCTGATACACGGTTTAAAAGATACGACTACGAAGATTATAGGGTGCAAACTGTGAAAAAGGGCCTATTCGTGAATAAAATAAAGGTTTCTTTCGCAGACAGATCCTTTTCACTACATGACAAAATTGCTGACGTACCGCTGACGTGGCGATGGCGCGGAAACCGAGGCTCGCCGGGCATGGAAACCGACGTTCGCCGGTGCCGAAATCGACGCGGCGGCGTCGCGGAAATCGAGGTTCACCGGCACGGAAATCGAGGCGGCGACGACTCGGGCATCGAGGCTCGCCGGCACGGAAATCGAGGCGGCGACGGCACGGAAACCGAAGTTTGTCGGCACGGAAAATAGAGGTGACGGCGGCACGAGAACCGAGGTTCGCCGGCACGGAAATCGAAGCGGCGTCGGCACGGAAACCGAGGTTTGCCGGCATGGAAATCGAGGTGGCAGCGGCATGGTAACCGAGGTTCGCCGGCACGGAAATTGAGGCGGCGGTGGCACGGAAACCGAGGCGTGGACGATTTAGTGTTTCTGGAAAAAACAAAATTGAAATTTTTTGAAATTTTATATAGCCCGAAATTCTGGATGAGTTGATGGAAAGAAAGAGGGAAGAGTTCTGCAGCCTATCTCAGGGAAGTATGACTGTTCATCAGTACAGGACTGAGTTCAATCGTCTTTCTCGTTGTGCCCCTGAAAAGATATCAACCGATGCCAAGAAGCAGGCAAGGTTCCGCAAGGGACTGAGCCCTATCCTTCTTCATGATATCAATCTCCTTGAATTCGTCAACTTAGAGGATTTGGTCAATATATCATTCAGAGCTGAGCATGGAAATGAGGTCTTTGAAGAGTCTCGCAAGCGTGATCGTGATCTTGCTTCCTCTTCTAATTCAGGTTCCCAGAAACGTCGGATTTGGATCCCAACTAGTGCCCTTCCTTCGTACTTGATTCCAAGACCATCTCTACAAAGCAAGAAAACCCAGAAAGTTAGTAGAGAGCTTTCCACCCAAACCCCACAACCTAACATCCGTTTGTGCTACAAGTGTCGTAATCCAGGCCAGATTGAACGACAGTGTTCATTGTATGAGAATGTTCCTCCTCGTCCAAAACTAAACCACCAAAGCCTTCCAAAGCCAAGTCCGCTATTGTTGAATACGGACGTGTGAACTATGCCACCATCAAAGAATCCCTAGAGGATACTAAGGTTGTACTCGGTACACTTCATGTTAGCTCAAAACCTGCTTCTGTTCTATTTGATTATGGAGCTTCTCATTCCTTTTTGTCTGAAAAGTTCGCACTCCTGCATGACATTTAATTCGAGGAGTTGCCTACCCCTTTCATGATTACAACTCCAGGATCCACATGGCGTACCAGTAGGGTAAGTCATGACAATGAAATTGCTGTTGAGGATGTTGTATTCCTTGCTTCTCTCACAACCCTCAAATCTTCAGATATCGATATCATCTTAGGTATGGATTGGTTGTCAAAACACCGTGCTAAGATTGATTGTGCCACTAAATCAGTTCAACTCACTCATCCTTCCGGCAAGATAGTCCATTTCCCATCTCAAGGTTCAGAAACCCAGCTATATTCGTTGAATGAACATCCCCTTCCTAACCTTGAAGATATTCCGATAGTTTGTGACTTTCCGGATGTCTTTCCATAAGAGCTGCCAGGAATGCCTCTAGACAGATGTGTAGAATTCATTGTAGATCTTATCCCAGGAACCGCCCCAATTTCTAGACGCCCATATAGAATGGCCCCACATGTGTTAGCTGAGCTTAAAATCCAACTTGAAGCTTCGTTGGCAAAAGGCTTCATCCGCCCTAGCTCATCGCCATGGGGTTGCCCCGTTTTGTTCGTAACGAAGAAAGATGGAACAGAAAGGATGTCCGTAGACTATCGCCCGCTAAATCTAGCGACAATAAAGAACAAGTACCCACTTCCCAGGATCAATGATCTTTATGATCAACTTGCTGGATCCTCTGTCTTCTCCTAATGTATTTAAGATTAGGTTATCATCAAATCAAAATCAGAAACGAGGACATTCCCAAAACGACTTTTACTACTCGTTATGGTCTTTATGAGTACACCGTCATGTCCTTCGGTTTAACCAATGCCCAAGCCACTATTTCGCGCTTAATGAATTCAATCTTCATGGAGTATTTGGACAAGTTCGTCGTGGTTTACCTCGATGACATCCTTATATACTCGAAGAATGAAGAAGAACATGCTGAGCATCTAAGGCTGGTATTGATGAAACTTAGAGAGCATCGCCTTTATGCTAAGTTTTCCAAATGAAAATTCTGGCTTCCAGAACTGACCTACCTAGGCCACGTGATTTCTGAAAAACGCATTGCTGTGAATCCCGAGAGTGTTCAGGCCGTCCTTGACTGGACTCCACCTCAATCCGTTAAGCAAGTTAGGAGTTTTCTTGGCTTAGAAAGCTATTATTGCCGCTTCGTTGAGAACTTCTCCAAAGTTGCAAAGCCTCTAACTGAACTCCTCAAGAAAGATAAGAAATTCGAATGGACCCCAAAGTGCGAGGAAAGCTTTCAAGAGCTAAAAAGAAGATTGAATTCTGCACCCGTACTTGTGCCTCCAGACACCAAAAAGATTTCGAAATCTATTGTGATGCTTCACGGCAAGAGTTAGGATGCATACTTATGAAAGATAGACATGTGGTAGCTTATGCTTCACGCCAGTTGCGTCCACATGAAGAGAACTATCCTACCCATGATCTTGAACTCGCTGCCGTAGTTCATGCCCTGAAGACTTGGCGACATTACCTCCTTGGTAATCATTGTGAAATCTATACCGATCACCAAAGCCTCAAATACATATTCACCCAGCCAGATCTTAACCTCAGGCAAAGACGCTGGATAGAGTTGATAAAATATTATGACTTAAGTATCTCTTACACCCCAGGCAAAGCCAATGTCATGCCTGATGCACTAAGTCGTAAGTCATATTGTAACAACCTCAGTTTACTAAGTATCAACCACTTCTCTATGAGGAATTTCTAAAGCTCAATCTCGAGATTGTTCCCCATGGATTCCTTTCCACCTTGATAGTGAAACCATCTCTTGAGGATCAAATCAAAGATGTTCAACAACGTTCTCGAGGTATCCGATATATCAAACAAAACATTGCTAGCGGTAAGGCCAAATGTTTTACCCTACACAATGAGGGTACTGTGTACTTCGAGAATAGGATGGTAGTTCCGAAGAATAGGAATCTAAGGCAGCAGATCCTTAAGGAGGCTCATGACACCCCTCTCTCGATTCATCGTGGTAGTACTAAGATGTATCAAGATCTACGCCAGAGATTTTGGTGGACTAGGATGAAGCGAGAAATCGCTCGATATGTTGCTGAGTGCAATGTTTGTCGTCGTGTGAAAGCAGAGCATCAAAGACCTGCTGGTACTCTTCAACCTTTAGCCATTCCTGAGTGGAAATGGGATAAAGTCAGTATGGATTTCATCATTGGATTTCCAAAATCTCAACAGGGGAACAATGTCATCTTCGTTGTCATCGACCGTCTTTCCAAAGTTGCCCATTTTCTTCCTGTTCGCCAGAATATAACTGCTAGCCAGTTAGCGGATTTATATGTCTCCCGGATCATTTCTCTCCATATGATTGAGTTGTGACTGGAATTACATATCCAAACCCCGGGTCCCGATAGACTTGGTATCACAACCCTAGTTTTGGTATGTGCTTTTTATTTATAGAATTAAGGCATCATGTTTAATTTTCCTATTTAATAATTGGGGATTTGGAAAAGCCTCAAAATGAATTTAAATAAAAGGCCAGAGAAAAATCTTTTTCCAAAAATCCTCTGATGATTTTAAAAATCTCTATAAATTGGCATGATCACATTTCATGTATTGTGGGTCCCACTGCATGCTCCAAGATTTTTCAAAAATTCAATTAGAGGCTTGGAGATTAAATTTAAATGCTATTTGAATTGAAATTCAAATTTTTTGAATTTCAAAAATCTTCAAAACTTGGGAGTGGCTAGTACTATGTCACTTATGTCCAAGATAAATATTTGAGGATTTTATAAAATGTCTAGATATTATTTTTTTAAGGCAAAACAAAGAAACAGAAAACAAATAAAAGAAAAAGGAATGCAACTCACCTGCTTACCTTCTGGTCCACCTGGCCTAGAGGCTTGGCCCAACCCAGCTGGCCTCCTTGTCTTCTTCCTCCTCTGCCAGAAGGAGGGACGGCCGAGCCGTGCGCCTCGCATGGCCGCCACCTCCTGCTTCTAGCCACGGACCTGCTCCCCCGTCCTCATCTCTTCGCCAGGAGAAGCCCCCCGAAGCCCTCCTCCATTTCCCCCTCTCCTTGGACCTCGCCCCTCTCGCCTCGTCGTTTTTCGCCTCCGCCCGAGAGCTCGCCGCCGGTCGCCGCCGGTCTCCGGTGCAGACGTGGCCATCGTTCCCCCCTCGCCGAGAAAATATGTCCAGCAGCTCCGCCTCGTCGTCAGGCTCCTCCCCGCCGAGCCAATCGTCTCCGAACGCCTCCTACACGAAGCCCGGGTCGTCGTCCTCCGCTGCGGCCGCCGAGTCTTTGCCGTCAAATACGTCACCGCAGACGCTCCTCCGGCCTCCCCGACCCCGCCTCTATTCTCAGGGTGAGTGCGCGCATCTTTTACCCCCATCCCGAGCCCCACCACGCGCCCCTGTGCCCTTTCCCCCTACCAGCCGAGCGGCTCCGCCGTGGAGGTCCTCACCGTCGTGGCCTCCGGCCTCCTCCGGCTGGCGCATGTGCTCCACTGGATGCGCGCGTGCAAGGGCCGCATCTTGGTGCCCTTGGCGCAGCCATCCGTGGCCGGAGCCGCCGTCCACAGCTGGCGCCACCGCACGGGATGGTCACCGGCGGCCTCCCTCCGGCGAGGCCAACGTGGTAGGGCGATTAGGGGGCTAACCCCTGGTCATTTGACCGCATGGGTCAATGACAGGTGGGCCCTGCCCCCCTAATCTTCTGTTAACGTTTAATTAAAACAGAAATTAACACAGAGTCACTGATAGTGTTGGCCCACATGTCAGCCCCCCTGGTGACATCAGCATTGCATCATGCTGATGCAATAAGTGATTTTCTCTGTTTAATTTAATTCCAAGAAATTCCAGAAATTGATTAAATCTTCAGAAATTCATAGAAAATTATCTCTATCTCCAAATTAAAAGTGTTATGTATGAAAAATCATCAGAAAAATGCAAAGATTCCAAATATAATATTTTCATAGATGAAAAACACATCTATGATGATGGACCAGTAGCATTTAGCTATTTGGGTTATTTGGAATAATTCAAAACAAATGTTTAAATCATTTCAAATTAAATCTTTGCAATGCCAACCTTATCACATGAACATCAGAGGCATATCATACACATGACAACATAGTTTACAAAGACCAAACATTAGCAAATGCAACTTTGGTAATTTGAACAACATTTGGAGTTTGAATTTGAATTTCTTATTCAAATCAACTTCAATTAACATGTGACAAATTGAACCTAGATCACATCAGTACCATGCCATGCTTCATTTCTTTAATGTGCATTGCAATGTAATGTTCATACTTGTGTTTCGGTGTTTGCTTCTTCTCGATAGATCCATTGCCGGACGTAGTTCCTGTTTCTTCGAAGAGTGGCACCCAGAGTCACGACAATAAGGCAAGCAAACCCCCATTGATCACGTCTATATAAACCCATTTTCCCTCTTGTTCTCTTATGCATGATTAGGTGATTCACATGTTACCGTTCTACCGCTAGTTGAAGCCATCCTTTGCATGACCTATCATTGCTGCCACAGTATTAAGCAAACCTCAACCTAGCAGATACAAGATTTTTTGTGTTCATCATGTGGCCCTTCATCCATGTTATGCTATGCCATGCTAGAGTTTTATGCAATGAAGATGATCCATCTGGGTGATGTATCGGGATGGTAGTGAACACATGCAACAAGGTGGTAACGTGTTGATGAAGTCACCCTAATATAAGTGAACAATGAGAGGCTGTGTAGGAGTACACAGTGGGTTGTCTCATTTACACTGCCCTAGGCCCCGAGTTCTTGTGTTGTGATCCAAGACACATATTACTACCATATGTTGGGCTCATTGACCCCTCTCGACCTATTAAATCACCCCGACTATGGTCCAGGATTCGCATCGTCTGGGTCCTGAACAGAACCCCTGGCCGGATTCCCGATTGGGGTACATACTCAGATAGGCGATCCCCTGGACTAGAGTTGGAGCCGTGAGGTAAGTGTCGTGGTACTATCCTCGCCGACACCGCTTGAAGGTGACGAGTTCTAGGCGGTAAGTGGTAGCTACGTATGTGAAGAAGTACACCCCTGCAGGGTTAATGAACTATTCGAATAGCCGTGTACGCGGTTGTGGACTACTTGGAGATCTTTACTTGATTATTAGACAACTCAAATGGATACTCTAAAAATCTCAAGATAAGTGTGAGTGCTTTGGGGTGCTTCCTCGTGGGGAAGTCGAGGAAGGATCCATGGTGGTGTATTGATGTGGTGATCAAGATTAGATGGACTCATGTGCGCCTCTCATCTCAACTCTATGTAGTCGTAGTACAGGATAGCTAAGTCAAAGCTTTCTGCATTACAACCCCACTTGCCTTGACCTTGATACCTGAGCATGAGTAGTATATTTCTGATGTAAGTCTTGGTGAGTACGACTTTGTACTCACGTTTGCTTATTCTATGTTTTAGAGACGAGACCACTAACCCTGATGGTGGCCTCCCCCTCAAGCTCGACGCCGACGAAGTAATGTAGTCCTAGACAGCAGCTTGGTTCCTCTGGAGGGTCGTTGTGTTTTCTTAAATGCTTCTTAAGCCATTTGTTAACCTTGTCTTTACTAAGACATATTTTGCTTCTGTTGTGGTATGATGTAATGTTGGGTCACAGATATGTGATCTCTGCTTGTAACACTACTATATCTGCTCTGGATAGCAGATGCAATAAAACAATGAGTTTGTAGAGTTCATGTTGTGTTACCCGCTGTTTACACTAGACATGTAGCTGCGTGTATGATTATAACGTGCATGTCTTCGTGTGGGATTCGATAGCTTAGTTGAGTTATTGCCGGCGGTCTTTCATACACCAAGTGGCCCTTAGATGTGCGCAGCTTGGGGCATCGCGATGCGATGGCTCGTCACTCTGTCATGTGGCACACTTTGTTGTATGATTGAGCCCGCACGAGATCCCGACTAGGTGATCGGGCTGGAGTCTGTTTATATACGTGTTATAATTCAATCGATAATATGGTTGAGGTGACTTGTCTATGAGTATGGGATTTCACCACCCATAATCATTTAGACTTGTGAGCGGGCAATGAGGACCCATCTCAGTTTATCATCCGGCCTGGATGGGATGCCCCTCACGTTCGATGCTTTCCGAGAGTGTTCTGTGCTTGGCCTTGCCTGCTTAGACAAGTGGGTACGACTCTCGGGTCTCCATGTGATGGAGTTGTGACTGGAATTAAATATGCAAACCCCGGGTCCCGACAGAAACCCACGGGTCACATTGTCAGCGAAAACAACAACTTCGCCTTCCTTAGGCTCTAGCCGGGTCTCTTCTCTAGGAAACCGCCACTTAATCTCAGATTGAGGCTGAAGAATTCCATCTGCTACCATTTTATTCAATTGGATCTTGGCCCAGTTCGCCTCTAAAGTTGATCTTTGGGTTGGTGGCTTTGGAACTGGCGGCTTCTTTCGTGCAGTTTTCTTGATGGCACCAATTTTCTTACCCATGGCGCGGGAGTCAGACCTAAAGGGTGAAGAGCCATATGTTCTGTGCTGACTAAAATAAACTAAGACAAGAAAAGGATGACCCTAACTAGAATCCATGGAGTCGGACCGAAACCGACTCTGCGACAGCTACACAATACAGTTTCGCAAAATATCATGAAACAAATAGATCTACCAGGCTCAGGAAAATCAACAGAAAATACGAAAAGATCTACCAGCTTACAGAAAACCTTAAGTGGCTCCGAGTTGGATCGGGATTTTGGTAGTTTGGACGAGAGAAGGACTCGTTTTCTTGCAAGGGAAGCCCAACCCACTTATATATAGATGAGGTGACGGCCGATTGAAACAACACAGAATCAAAAACACATCTAAACCCTAATTTCGTCTACTTTTCCACGTATCTTCTTCCTTGTTCTTCATTTGTTCTTGTTCTTGCAAGGCAACAATCCGCGAGAGCTCTAGGGGCGATAAGGTCGACCTAGGTCAGACCATAGCCGTCGTGCGTCCAGAAGGGGTCCCTCCCGGGTGTGTGGGGTTTCGGGTGCTCAAAAGCATCCGTCGGTTGTCTTGCGTATCGCACTACCGGACGGATCTCCGTCCACGTGAGCTGTGGTGCATCACCCCCGACGTCGAGGGTACACGTGACGTGTTTGTGTGTCAACACACTTTTTGGCGACTCCGCTGGGGATCTTTGATCTAAAACATTAGAAAAAAATGACCAATTCGAAGACCAACGCCGCCAGACTCAATAGTGACAACATCATCAAGCCAACTTTCGAGGAGTTGTCGAAAGAGCAACGCCAAGGATTGGAGGCATGGAGGAGACATCGCAAGGAAGAGTTTGAGGCTTTACAGTGGAAGAGAGATGAGGCAGATGTGAAATTGTACCTGGCAAGTTTCAAGAAAGATCGGGAAGGAGTAATCGCGTCGATCAAAGATCCACTTGCTGGTGTAATTGAACATCGACATCAACCAACCCGCGGTAAGCAAAATTCATTTTTCCGCTGAGCAGATAGCCGAAATTCAATATTATGTTTCGCAAGGTACTAATAGTGTCTATGTGCTCATCACTGATGACCCTCAACTGTAGGGGATCGATTGTAGTGTTCTCCCGGGTGAGTTAACCCAATTTATTGATTCGACACAAGGGGAGCCAAAGAGTATTATAAGCTTTGACAGTTGAGTTGTCAATTCAACCGCACCTGAATTATACTTGCTTGCAGTAAAGTATTAATAGCAACTGTGATATGATAGCGATAGTGATAACAACAAAAGTAAAGCAGCGGAAATAAACTAGAAGTAAACGGGAGGATTAAAGCACTATAGGCTAGGGAGATGGATGGTCGGGCGCTGCATGAATAAGAATGAACATGTAATAAATTCTAACAGGGGGCAAGGCACATAGAAAAGCAATGATCATCTAGGAAAATATCAAACATTAGGCATGTATCCCATAGGTAGTTGTGCGTTCTTGCAATAAGAATTGCACAACATCTTTTTTCCTACCATCCCGCTACGAACGGGGCCAAAGGGAACTTATGGAGATTAAGGTGGTCCTGTCAAAGAGCACCGAAAAAAGCAATAAAATCAATGGATACATGGAATCCTCAAATTATGAACCATCCCCTTTGGGGTCCCAAGCTGTCACCTTTGGGATCTCCGGTTCCGGACCATAATAGGTGCATACAACTCATAGATAGGATCAAGAACATAGATATACTCATGAAAATATAAGTGGTTCAGATCTGAAAACATGTGACAAGCATTAAGAGCAACAAGTTGTAGCAAAGATGATAAACACCAAAGTAGATGATAGGCAACATGCCCCCAACAATCTGACAAACTATTACATGATCAATATCATCCAATCCCTACCATCCCCTTTTCCTAAAGCAGGGAATTACTCACACATGTGAAGAGAAGTAATGGAGGGAGGATGGAGTGGTGATGGTGATGACGATTGCGATGATCTCCCCTCTCTGGAGGCCAAATCAGACTCCAGATTAGCCCTCCCGAAGAAGAACAGAGGTTAGCGGCGGCTCCGCGACGGGTTCTGGAAAAGCGACATATGTTTTGGAGTTTCCTCGCCACGAGAATAAATAGGGGCCAAGGTAGGTCACCAGAGGGGGTGGGACCCACCCAGGCACCCTGTGGGTGCGGCCAGGGGGCTGGCCGTGCCAGCTAGGCGCCTGGGGCCCCACTGGCTCCCCTTTGGCCCACCTTCTGGTCCTGGGTCTCTCCGGGTTCGTGGATTTTCTGTATTTTTTCTGGGAATTTTCTGAGATGTCTAAAAATCCATTTTCCTGCGCACAATAAAACCATACAGTCAGCTCTACCGAAAACATCGTCAGTCCGGGTTAGTTTAGCTCAAATCATGCAAGAATGAGGGAAAAACAATAGCAAAAGTGTTCGAAAAAGTAGATACGTTTGACACATATCAACTCCCCCAAGCTTAGCCTATTGCTTGTCCTCAAGCAATTCAGTTCAACGAACTAGACGCGACAAAGAAAACTTTGACAAATTATTTTTCTTCATAAGATGTATATAAGCCAGTGATGACCCACAACGTAAGGGATTGATTGCAGCGTTTTCGATAAGTAAGAGTGTCGAACCCAACGAGGAGCAGAAGGTAATAGCAGGTGACTTTGGCGAGGAGATAACTGCAAGTACTGAAAGATAACTTTTTAGGGGTTTTTCTTGGTATAAGCGACAGGAAAGTAAAAATGAGAAAAGTAAAAGGTAGTGGAGAGTAACGAGTGGCCCAATCCTTTCTGAGCAAAGGAGAGGCCTAGCAACTGAACTTATGAATGCTAAAGTGTTCTTGAGGACACACGGGAGAGGTAGTCATGTGCTTTCGCCATATTCCGTATCGGTACTATGTGCTGTGTTGATGAGTGTTGAGTGGGTGGATCTATGCTAGTGCACTCTCTAGACTAAGATAAGTGCACTCTTATGATTAAACACCTTGCAAGCATCCGCAAATACAAGATAGTAATTAAGGCTAAAGCCTAACCATAGCAATACGATCGGTGATCCATTGTTCCCTTGTGCAAAAGCGTGCAAACTGGGGTTTAGGTTTCTGTCACTCCGGAAACCCACCGTAAGCATTCTTTATACACAATGAATTCCCCTAGGTCCTTGATAAGGCGAAGAGTTGAGTGTTCGACTCACACAACACCACTAGGAAAATAAAAACACAACTTAAACATCAACCAACACATATTACTTCAACATCATATGACTACTAACAACTAGACTTCTCCCATGTCCTCAAGAACTAAAGTAACTACTCACAAGACATAAAAGAGATCATGATCAGTGGGGATAAATAGATGATAAACAATATGGACACAATAATATTTCTCCAACAAAACTCAATAGCATTCTCGTCAAAGTAGTAATCAAGACCGATAGAGTAGAGAGGATAGATAGTACGGATTACAACATGAGTTGCAATTGTGAGATGAGATTGGATGGAGGTGGAGATGCTGCTGATGGTGGGGATGATGTTGATGATGATCTCGATGATGCCCGTGACGATGGTGATGACGATGGTGACGATCTCCCCTTCTAGGAGGTGATCTCCCCGGCGGAATCTGCCCGCCAGAGTTGGCTTTTCTTCTCTGTAGGTTTCCGCCACGGAGCGGCGGCGGAACTCCGGAACTCTTTCTTTTTTTAGGGTTTTTGGATGACTAAGAGTATATATGCCAGATGGGGGAGCCGGGAGTGTCCCGGGGGGTCCAGGCGCCGTCCCGACGAGGCCAGGGGTGGGGCCGCACCAGGTGGCCGCCTGGGCACCCTGTGGCCCCCCTCTGGTCGCCCTTTTGCGTGTCTTCGTGATTCTTCTGGAAAATAGCCTCCGTCAATTTTCAGGTTATTTGGAGGTATTCTTCTTAAGCACCTCAGCGTCCACTTTTTACCGCTGAATCCTGCGTCTGCTGCTTCGGCACCGGAAAGTTGCAAACTGTGTAAAATAAGCCAAAACAACATAAGAATAGCATCATATCATGAAATATATCAATGAATAAGAAAGAATTACTATATAAAATAGTGATGCATTTTGTCCCCATGCGATTACTGAGCTCGGTAAACTTGTCCACAAATTTAGAGAGTGAAGTGTCGATAAATAGAATACGGACAAGAAGCATCAAGGTTCCTTCATCAAACCCAAGCATCCTCAACAGCAACCTCAACTCATAAGGCCCTTATGAGAAAGTAATAACAATTATAACCAAAAGTAGGGCTGAGGAAACTCATCAAATTATGGCAAACATATCCTTGGTCAAAGGACAACTAATAACTTTTACTCTTGCTCTTTCTTTTTAATGAAACAATTTGAAGCTTTTGAAAGAACATGTTAATAGTCATGAAGTGCAAATGCTAACACAAAGTAAGATGCTTGCTTGGCAAAAGCTTTCGCAAACAACTTACTTATCAAAAGATAAAGTCAACAAGGATGTGGCATGGCAAAACTTAATGCATCTCTATATGGATGAATCCTCATTAACATCAAATGTCTGTTCTCTTAGTGAAAATAAGGAAGTGGGACAACTGACTCAACATGAAGGTGGGTGGAAAGCCTTGTTTAAGGGCAAGCAGGGAAAACTCATGTGCTATCCTTAAATCAAATAGAATAAAAATATATTTTGGGGCGGTGCATAGTTTTTCAACGAATGCTAATAGATAGCTCAATTACTTCTTAAGATGGACAAGTTTCAAGGAAAGGCTCCCAAGTGGGGACTATCACATCCCCTTAATCTCCTTTGTTTATCACTGCCAAAGTTTCTTATTTCTCATAGACCAAGCGTGAAGGAGGGTTTGTTTGTTATATTATCTTTCGAGCTGGGCGCACCCATGCCAGTTCCTCCTCGTATTATGGGTTTGTAGATTAGACATGCAATCCCGGGGTAAAACTTGTCCAACTTAAGAAGATCATGAATTATCTACTACTTCCTCATGAGCTAAACAAGAGGAACAAAACAGAAGATTTTGAACATTTAAGGATAACACATAAATTCTATACTTATAGGAGGGGTAGGGGAATACCACGAATAGGAAGATATGGTGGACTCATATGGAAGGTAATGGTTTCAGGGTATGGATGCACAAGAAGAAATCTACTTGGCAAAGAGTTTGGCTAGCAAATGCTTTGAGAGAACAGACAATTGATGCTAATTTAGATGCAAAACATATAAAGCATAAACATTAAGGTAAGCATAACACATCAAGTTGTCTTCCTTGTAAACATAACACTTCAAGCATAATAACATAAAGGTTTTGGCTATGTCGCTACTTTTGAAAACATGCATGTTGTCAAGACCAAAGATATGTTTGCCAAAATTAAATAAAGTTTTCAAAGCCATACCTGATATAAGGTCAATACTCCCCATAAGAATCGTCATATGAGGTCGATTGCGCGAAGAGAATACCGAGTGCAGCGAAGGAACCAATATACTTCTCATTAATATTCCATTATAGACGACTCCACACTCACGGATACAATCTCTCCACAGACGGAGTGATAGAACTCGAAGAAAACACCTATTTCATATAATAAACTCCATAGACATGATACGACTCTACTTGACTCTAAAAGACTAAGATGAAGATAAAGATACCCGGCACTCCCCCAAGCTTGGAACAAGATGAGGGGATGCCATTACCCAAGGAGATTTACTCCTCATTCTTTTCTTCTCAGTCAGGTAATCCTTGGCGAAGCACTTCCATGGTAGCTCCTCTCTAGTCTCGAAGGACATTCCCGTCTCCAGGATCCTGCACTCAGCACCTAAACCCATGCGCAGAAACTTTAGTTCATACTCACAGTTCTGGTTGTGCAGATCATAGATTTGTGCTTGGAGCTGATAAACTTTTTCTTCTACTGCGGACAAACATGACCACATCTCCTTCACCTCTTTCCTATGGGAAACCTCGATCTCGTTCCTGATGTCAAAGTTGGCTTCAACACCACGCTCCACCATCTTCTTGAACTTGAAGACCTCATGTTCCATCTCCTTCAGCCGCTCCTCGGTGCTCCCCTCCATGACTGGTCCCTTCAGATCTTCCTTGTGGAGAACACCGTCCTCCAGAGGAAGGACCTGGGGGTGCTTGTTCACCTCAGTGAGGTAAGGGTTGATGACGTTGACGACGAACATATCCTTGGGGGAACTTGGGGAAGCCATGGCACCTAGGTCTAGCTAAAAGAATTCCTGGCAGAAACAAATTGCAGAGAAAACACACGAAAACGCGAGATACGTTGCCGGAACGATCCGGGCAAATATATAGCAAAAAATTCTGCAACAAAAGGAAGGTAACGAGCCAAAGTGGGGTCAGAGACGGACTCCTGGGTGCCCAGGCGGCCTACCGGCGCGGCCAGGGGGTAGGCCGTGCCAGGGGGGCGCTTGGGCCCCGTGGAGCTCCTCTCCGGCTCCACTTAGGCCTCGAATTTTCCTAATTTTGCAAAAACTCGTAATGTGGAACTTTTAGGGCGGTTCGCGATGTTTCCTTACCGTAATACATACCTTTCCTTATTCTGCTTCTGTCGGTGTCTGAAACAGGGCTGCAACATGTTCTTCATGAGTTGTTGTGGGTATTATATTTACATCAACATTGACGGGATCTCCCACTATGTAGTGCTTGAGTCTTTGCCCATTCACAACTTGAGGTTTGGTGCCTTCAAAATTGTTAATCTTGATTGCACCAGACCGGTAGACTTCTTCGATATGAAATGGCCCTTCCCACCTGGAAAGTAGTTTACCTAGAGAAAACCTGAAACGAGATCTAAACAATAAAACCTTATCACCTCATTAAATTCACGTTTCAGAATCCTCCTGTCATGCCACTTCTTTACCTTTTCCTTGAACATTTTAGCACTCTCGTAAGCTTCAATTCTCCACTCATCTAGAGAAGTCAAGTTCATGAGACGCTTTTCACCAGCCAACTTTGGGTCAGCATTAAGCTCTCTAACAGCACAGAAAGCTTTGTGCTCTAACTCTAATGGCAAATGGCAAGCCTTGCCATAGACCATTTTATAGGGAGACATGCCCATGGGGTTTTTGTAAGCAGTTTTATACGCCCACAAAGCATCTCTTAACTTATTTGACCAGTCCTTCCTATTTCTGTTAACTGTCTTTTGCAAGATCAACTTGATCTCTCTATTGGTGAGCTCAACTTGCCCACTAGTTTGAGGATGGTACGGTGAAGCAATTCTATGATTGACATCGTACTTGGCTAAAGATTTTCTAAAAGCTCCATGCGTGAAGTGTGATCCTCCATCAGTCATGAGATACCTAGGTACACCAAACCTAGGGAAAATTACATCTTTGAGCATTTTCAAAGATGTTTTGTGATCAGCACTATCAGTGGGGATTGCTTCAACCCACTTGGTTACATAATCAACAGCAACTAAAATGTGAGTGTACTTGTGCGAAGAAGGAAAAGGACCCATAAAATCAAAACCCCAGCAATCAAAAGGCTCAATCACTAGTGAGTAATTCATAGGCATCTCATTCCTTCTACTAATATTACCAACTCACTGACATTTATCACAGGCTAAAACATAATTTCTAGCATCTTTAAAGAGAGTAGGCCAATAAAACCCTGATTGGAGAACCTTATGTGTGGTTCTCTCACCGGCGTGATGTCCTCCATAGGGACTATCGTGACATTGCTTGAGAATGTCCTTCTGCTCGTGTTCCGGTATGCATCTTCTCACGATGCCGTCTGGACCTTATTTGAAAAGATGTGGGTCATCCCAAAAGTAATGCCTCAAATCATGAAAGAACTTCTTCCTTTGCTGAAATGTTAAACCTGGAGGCAAATACTTTGCAACGATAAAATTAGCGTAATCTGCAAACCAAGGGTCGGAAATAGATTGTACTTTAACAACGGCGAGTTGTTCGTCTGGAAAAACTGTCGTTGACTAGAATGGGATCATGCGGTATATCTTCCATCCTTGAAAGGTTGTCCGCTACAGGGTTGTCTGCTCCTTTTCTATCAACAATCTGCAAATCAAATTCTTTAATGTCCCTTGGATAGGGCATCCTTTCGATAGCTTCAATCTTCGCCTTGTCCACTTCAATTCCCCTCTCGGAAATCTTGTGGTCAAGCACGATCCCTTCGTTAACCATGAAGTGGCACTTTTCCCAGATTAGAACTAAGTTTGTATCCTCGCATCTCTGCAAAACTTTATTAAGATTGTGGAGACAGTGGTCAAAGGAAGTTCCATAGACGGAGAAATCTTCCATGAAGACTTCCACAATCTCCTCACAGAAAACCATGAAATATTGCAGACATACATCTCTGAAAAGTAGCAGGTGCATTGCATAAACCAAAAGGCATACGCCTATAAGCATATGTACCATAAGGACAAGTGAAAGTGGTCTTCTCTTGATCGCCAGTGTTAACATGAATTTGAGAGAAGCCTGAATACCCGTCAAGATAGCAAAAGTGGGTGTTTTTGGACAGCCTCTCAAGCATCTGATCGATAAAGGGAAGGGGGTAGTGGTCTTTCCTGGTTGCCTTGTTCAACTTCCTGTAATCAATACACATTCTATATCCAATAATAATTCTCTGAGGTATTAGTTCATTCTTATCATTAGGGACTACAGTTGTCCCTCCTTTCTTAGGAACACAATGAACTGGACTTACCCACTTACTATCGGCTATAGGGTAGATAATACCTGCGGCTAGAAGCTTGAGGATTTTGGTCCTCACAACATCCATCATCTTTGGGTTCAACCGTTGTTGATGGTCAACAACAGGTTTAGCATCGGGCTCGAGGTTGATGGTATGTTGATAGATAGATGGACTAATTCCCTTAAGGTCATCAAGGATATAGCTAATTGCACCACGGTGTTTACGAAGTATCTCCAATAATCGCTCTTCTTCGTATCCTGAAAGGTTAGAGTTGATAATAACAGGATATACTTTCTTTTCATCTAAATAAGCATACTTGAGCGTATCGGGAAGAGGTTTGAGATCAAACACCGGGTCTTCTTTTGGTTTGGATAGAATTCCTAAAGGTTCAACCAGAAGGTTGTTCTTCAGGATAGCAGGTTGTCTCAAGAAGATTTCATCAATTTCATTTCTTTCCTGCATATGAGTATCATTCTCGCGGTCCTCCATGTATTGCTGCAAAGGATCATTAGGGGGAATAGCAATGGAAGCAATACTTTCAATAATTTTATCATCACTAGGTAATTCAGTACCACGAGGCTGTTTAGAGATCTTAGAAAAATTAAATTCTTATGGCTCACCATTGAATTCAACAGAAACTTTACCTTTCTTGCAATCTATAATAGCTCCACAAGTTCTGAGAAAAGGTCTACCAAAAATAATAGGACAAAAACTATCTTGTACTGAACCAAGTATGAGAAAGTCGGTAGGATACTTTACCTTTCCGCATAGGACTTCAACATCTCTCACAATCCCAATAGGAGAGATAGTAGCTTTGTTTGCAAGATGAATAGTAACATCAATCTCTTCAAGTTCACACGGTGAAATATCACCCATGATCTCTTGATAAAGCGAATAAGGAATCGCGCTAGCACTTGATCCCAGATCGCATAGCCCGTAATAATTGTGATCTCCTATTTTAACTGATACAACTGGGGTACCTGAAATTGGGCTTTTATTCTTGGCTGTGACAATGTTAGTTGAAACAGCACAAAAATTTATAATAGAATCTGAAACATCATTAGTAACTAAATCTTTGACCATAGCAACTTGAGGATCAAATCTGATCTGGTCCTCAGGTTCACCTATTCTCCTCTCACTTTTATTTATTATGCCTGTCACAAAAGAGTGCTCCCTTATCCTTGAAGGGAAAGGGGGCTGTTCATATATAACTGCAGGAAAAATAGGATCAGCAACGTGAATATCAATAGGTACTACTTTGAAAGGCTTATTGTACTGATCCTTCTTCGTCTTAGAAGAATCAACATGAGAGGCAAAGTTCTTACAAAAATCAATCATTAGATGAGAATCCAGACCAATCTTAGAGCAAAAGGCATTAAAATAATCAGTTTTCACATGGCTCTCAATATAATCATGCTCATAATTTATAGCAAGTTCAATACCATTATCGATTTCCCAGTCTTCAGTATTCTTCTGGATCCTTTCGATGAGATCCCATCTTTCTTCAACGCTCTTTGTCTGAAATACCCCGCTAGAGGAGGCATCCAACATTTCCTTATCCTGACGAGAAAGCCTGGCATAAAAATTTGTAAGTATAATATCTTCGGGGAGCTTATGGATAGGACATTTGAACATTAGGTATTTAAGCCTCCCCCAAGCTTGAGCGATGCTCTCTCCGTCGCGAGACCTAAAGTTATAGATGTAATTCCTGTCTCGATGAACTTCATGAAGAGGGTAAAACTTTGTATAAAAGAGAGACATAAGCTGTTCCCATTTAAGAGAATGTGAGTTATCGACGAGCTTATACCAATCTGAAGCTTTGTCCGTAAGCGATATGGAGAATAATTTCTTCATAGCGAACTCCAGTGACACACCTGCAAGCTTGAATAATGAACATAGTTGTAATAAATATAGCTAGTGTTAACCTGGATGTCTGTCTCCTGCATAGCGATTAGCTAAGACATAATCGATAATACCAGATGGTATCTTATAAGGCACAATTTCAGCAGGGGCAGGACTGACTACCTTAGTTGTGGGGCGGTTCCCCAATAACAACGATCCAAGAGTAGGGGTGTCCATAAGGACAAAAGAAATAGCAACAGCAAATCTAAAACAGAAATATAAAAACTTCCTTACCAACTTCACTTACTAGTAGCGCTACGCTCCCCGGCAACGGCGCCAGAAAACGTTACTTGATGACCCACAACATAAGGGATCGATTGCATCGTTTTCGATAAGTAAGAGTGTCTAACCCAACGAGGAGCAGAAGGTAATAGCAGGTGACTTTGGCGAGGAGATAACTGCAAGCACTGAAAGATAACTTTTTAGGGGGTTTTTCTTGGTATAAGCGACAGGGAAGTAAAAACGAGCAAAGTAAAAGGTACTGGAGAGTAACGAGTGGCCCAATCCTTTTTGAGCACAGGAGAGGCCTAGCAACTGAACTTATGAATGCTAAAGTGTTCTTGAGGACACACGGGAGAGGTAGTCATGTGCTTTCGCCATATTCCGTATCGGTACTATGTGTTGTGTTGATGAGTGTGGAGTGGGTGGATCTATGCTAGTGCACCCTCTAGACTAAGATAAGTGCACTCTTATGATTAAACACCTTGCAAGCATCCACAAATACAAGATAGTAATTAAGGGTAAAGCCTAACCATAGCAATACGATCGGTGATCCATTGTTCCCTTATGCAAAAGCGTGCAAACTGGGGTTTAGGTTTCTGTCACTCTGGCAACCCACCGTAAGCATTCTTTATACACAATGAATTCCCCTAGGTCCTTGATAAGGCGAAGTGTTGAGTGTTCGACTCACACAACACCACTAGGAAAATAACAACACAACTTAAACATCAACCAACACATATTACTTCAACATCATATGACTACTAACCACTAGACTTCTCCCATGTCCTCAAGAACTAAAGTAACTACTCACAAGACATAAAAGAGATCATGATCAGTGGGGATAAATAGATGATAAACAATCTGGACACAATAATATTTCTCCAACAAAACTCAATAGCATTCACCACAAAGTAGTAATCAACACCGATAGAGTAGAGAGGATAGATAGTACGGATTACCACATGAGTTGCAATTGTGAGATGAGATTGGATGGAGGTGGAGATGGTGCTGATGGTGGGGATGATGTTGATGATCTCGATGATGCCCGTCACGATGGTGATGACGATGGTGACGATCTCCCCTTCCGGGAGGTGATCTCCCCGGCGGAATCTGCCCGCCAGATATGGCTTTTCTTCTCTGTAGGTTTCCGCCACGAAGAGGCGGCGGAACTCCGGAACTCTCTCTTTTTTAGGGTTTTTGGATGCCGAAGAGTATATATGCCAGAGGGGGGAGCCGGGAGTGGCCCGGGCGGTGGCCGCCTGGGCACCCTGTGGCCCCCCTCTGGTCGCTCTTTTGCGTGTCTTCGTGATTCTTCTGGAAAATAGCCTCCGTCGATTTTCAGGTAATTTGGAGGTATTCTTCTTCAGCAACTCAGCGTCCACTTTTTACCGCTGAATCCTGCGTCTGCTGCTTCGGCACCGGAAAGTTGAAAACTGTGTAAAATAAGCCAAAACAACATAAGAATAGCATCATATCATGAAATATATCAATGAATAAGAAAGAATTACTATATAAAATAGTGATGCATTTTGGACGTATCAGCCGGTACTACGAAAAGAGTTTACCAAGTATCAAAACAATGCTATGAGGACAATGCACGAAGCAATCCTTCTTTCAAGTGATCCATCACAAAAAACTAAATGTAAACAATATGCTGCCGAAAAACAAGACAAGATCACAATGCACATAGCCTGAACATACTAGGGTGGTATCTCGCTAGCCTCCATGAGGGAAGCAAAACATAAATGCAGAAACTCCTCCGGAGTTTTAATGGAGACTAGAACTAAGAATTTCGGACTAGCAATATCACAAGCATGTAGAAGACAATGTGATACTTTGGGACAATGCTTGTTACACTAATAATGACAATTATGCTCTCAATAGTTGGTGCTTTGAAGAAAGAAGGGGAGACTCTCGAACCTAGGCTTTTTGATGGAAAGATTGAAAACCCGAGATTGGAAGCAAAGACTAAACATGTGCAAGAGCTCTTGGTTTAAAAAAAAGACAAAGTTCTTTTGAGAAGTGCAACTTTCCAGTCAACGGTGAACGGTAAAGGTCTCTCAATATCTCCCATCCCAACCATATTAATGTTTTTTGCTTGCACTTTGTTCCCTTATCCATCCATCGTTTGATGGTCTATGAAACCTTTAATTTTGCCTCAAGTATGGAAGGAGGATGTCGTTCCATCTATCCTTAGCAGCATTTGGTCCATTTCATTCCATCATCAAGTTTGGGGGAAAGTGTAACTCTATATTTCTTTTTATAAATTTGACTAGTTAAAACTTCCTTCAAAATATTTTTGGCATGGTAGATACTGATTTTCCCTCACCGCTCCATGAGCTTGTACGGCTACAAAAGGGAAGCTTCTGAATAAATTTCTAGCTGGCACAAGAAAGTCTAAGTTAGGACTGGCCGGTAAGTACCACATATAGGAAGGTATGTTGGACTCAAGTGGAATAAGTGGTTTGAAAAGGAGTTTGGATATACAAGAAGAATTTCTCTTAGTGTGGGCGAAGGCTAGCAAAAGACTGGGAAGCGACCAAATAGAGAGCAATAATTGTCATAATCATGCAGAGCGACAAAGCAACATTGAATCGGGCATTAAAGTGATATGACTATTCTGAAATAAAAAGGTCATCAAGGCATGATAGACATTTTAGTCATAAAAATGTGTGAACATGGTCCAAGTCAATCCAAGAATTCTCCGAAGGGAAATACCACTTCAATATGCCAAACCATGAACAATGCATTGCATGTAAATCAATTCAATCAACACATTATGCACTCTAGCTATTTGAGATCAGCCATAAAGAAAGCATGAATATTGGGAAAGCATTGTAAACATAGCACTATGTCGCTACAAGCTGGTCTCTAGATCATAAGTACAGGCATATGTACAAAAGTAGAAACAAGAAGAGTTCATACCGATTTTCCTTGTTGCTTCCCTTTCGTCGATCTTCGTCATTACTGCCTTGTTACTTGCAGGACCAAACGTGGGAAATGTAATCAAATGCCATCACGGACTCGAGATGAACTCTGAAAATAAAGCAAACTGAAGAGAGAAAGCAAATATTTTTGGGGTTTTCAAAGGTTTAACGAAAGAAAAAGAAAAGAGAAATCTTTTTGTTGTTTTTGAAAATTGAAAGAACAAAGAAGAACGGGAAAAAACTTCGAAAAGATCAAAGCGAACAAATTAAAAACGGATAATACAATGGAAAGGTGAGAAGGGCACGTACTCCCCCAAGCTTAGGCTTTTGGCCTAAGTTGGTAGTAGCTACTGCCCCCAGGAGCCTCCTACTCCGGGGTAATGGTAAGTCCAAGGGTCGTATGAGTCCTCCGGCGCGTACACCGAAGTCCTTGGGTCCCAAGCAGTAGAAGACCCCTCACCCTACTGGGTGAAGGTCTCCCCCTGGAAAGGTGGGAACTCACCATGCTCCTCCTCGTCGGGCACAACCCCCTCCATGGGGTTATGCAGCTGATACTGGCCCACAAACTCATCAAACTGGACATCATTGAAGGACCATCCGTTCCTGTGGGTGTTATCAAACAAAAGTGGTGCAGGTAGACGGATCTCACGAGTAATGTTCTTTTGAAACCTCAAAATATAAACAGGGTTACCAAACTGGGAAGTCATGGTAAAAAACTTATTCCTCTTCATAGTAGGAAGATCAAGACTTGCGTAAGAAAAGGGAACATCATTAGGATGTGGGGTGTAATTAAGAGACTCAAGGATAAGTGTGGCGTAGACACCACCAAATAAACCACCCTTGTGTTGGGGTTCGGGGCAGAAAACACAAATTTTTCCTTCACCTACGATACCCAATCCCAAGACCTATGCTATGCTGATGCAAGTAACGGACAGAAATAGATCACATACCAGTATGTAGTCCGTTAAGCGGGAAACGTTCCCGCATGAACGTGGTTGGTGTAGTCGTACCGGCAATCCCCGATGCCGCGCAGATCCACGATGACTCCTGTAGCCACCCGATCCTTGCAGACCGATGACGGGATTACATCCCCGTCGGAACGTTGCTGATGAAGACCTCGCGATCCGGCCACGACGATGAAGTAGCACCACAAGTGTAGTGCCTCGCGGGATTATACACATACAGTATACCCGACGTCCCTCCGGGCTCCGAACCAGTAGAGCAGCGGAAAGAAGATGGATTCGGATCCCGATTCCAGCAGCACGACGGCGTGCGTATAGTGGAGAAATCCCCAACCCAGAGCAGCCTCCAAACAAGGGGAGTCCGCTCAAAGGCAGGAGAAAGGAGGGAGAGAGATGAGAAACTTTTCTCAAAAAATTCATGATTAAAAGGGCACCCCTACCCCTCCTTATATAGGTCAAGGAGGGGTGACACCCCCATCAACTTCCCATGTGGGACTAATCCCAAGGGAGGGGGGTGGCGCACCAAATAAGGGGGGTGGGCCCCCTCATGGCGCCATGGCCCATGGGGGAAGACTCCCTCTCCCCCTAATGGGCCCTATGAGGCCCATATGCCTTTTAATTCATTTTTAATTATATTTAAATACATTTTAATATTTAATTCAGATAATTAGATAATAAAACATATATTAAACATTATTAAATATATTTTGAACCTTTCAAAATACCCAGAACAACTTCCGGCCTTCATCGGAACAATTCCGCTCATCACCGGAACAATTCCGGTGTTCTCTCCAATTTCTCCGGTGATCCCGAATCAATCCTTACTGCGTCGAGTACCCTTAAGTGTAACACCCTACGGTCCGGGAAACAGCAGACATGATCGAGACAATTCTCATTGATCAATGACTAATCAATTGGACCTGGTTACAATCCTTGATAGCCCCTGCGCTTCCATCGAATGAACTTCAATCGCTGTTGGATCCGTTAACCGTGTGCCTGTTCCCTTGGTCCCATGGTACTTTGCTTTTCCGAGGTTTGATCATCGGTATCCACTATACCTAGTTCGTCCTCGTTCTCAAGAAACAAGTTTACTCGTTCCCGTGATATTACAACTCCGTGACCTAGTCACACGTTTGCAAACTTTATGATGCAATATCACCAAGTGGGCCCAGAGTACCTATCCGTCACACGGATGGACAAATCCCGCTTTGATCTATTTGCATACTCATCAACCATCTATTTCGGAATACCCAAAGTGCACCGTTATGGCCAGCATATTTCAGTCAGGCGGTGGGATACTAATCAAAGCATCCTAATAGATGACAATTACGTATGATCATTACGGTCAAAGGATCTGGTCACTACGTTATAGTTATCGCAATGTCGAACTATGTGACTTGATCACATCGCAACACTTCTGGTGGGTGTATGTCCATCATATCATTATCCAATGATACGACTCCATTGTCAACAGAGGCCATTGTCTCATGATCAGGAAACCTTGATCATCAATCGCCCAATGGACTAGTATACTAGGGTTTACTAGGGACCTGGTTGTTTGTATACCACACCTGTATTAATGTTTCCGCTTAATACAGTTCTAGCATAGTATCAAACGTATTATGAACTAATGGAATATGCTCGATAAAACATATTTTATTTGCCTCTAGGGCACATTACCAACAGTCTCCCACTTGCACTAGAGTACAAATAAACTAGTTGCATTTTCTCTGGATCATAACTCCTTATTGATCATGCTTGCCCGTGGAAGAGGTTGTATCAACGGTCTGGGTACCATTCAGAACCGTATGTCCTTTTGCAAATCATAATGTCACCTAATTTGACATTCCTTCATTATCCACTATAATGATGAGGTATATATTTTGGCGGTGAAGTGAGACTTCGTTTGCTGTGTCATAGCAATGACATCCGGTGGGTCACGCGGACTTTCCCATAGTCATGCACACTTGAAAACCCACTCAATCAGAAGTCTAACTTCTTAAGCCATAATATAACTCCTGCTACTTCTAAAGCAGCCACATAAATGTAGATTCAATCCTTAGTGCATTGTATGCAACTTTGATGTCTAACCATGTTTCTTTCAACCTAGGCATTCATTAGTATGATATCTCAATTTTCTTAGGTTAGTGTCAAAACTTGAACCAGCATAACATTTATGGTCAAGTCCACTATCCTTTACAAATTTGAGATGTATCCTCCGTTCTCTCCAGACACTGAAGGATAAACTTAACTCTTTGTTCAATGATTTACTCATAAATCATATCACAACATGTTCTTACTACTAAGAACTTGGGTCACATTACGTCGAGTACAAAACTCTGGTTTTATATGAAAGAACCTATGACAAAGGCATAGAGGATCCAACACATCCATTTCTTTCATTAACCATTAACCATTGTTCTTGTACTGAGATTAACTCAACACTTCTCTTGGATATACAAGTAAGGACCACTTCTTGACTTGTCCCATTCTGAACTCCTTCAGAATCTTATCCAGGAAAGTATTACGACTAAATGTTATTAAACACATATCTATCTTAATAGATCTTCAATGCTTAATACTTATTCATCTTCATTTATGAAAGATTCAAATAATCATTAACACCAACTGCACCATTCATAATATGTTATCCATATATGAGAATGTTATCATGCTCCCACTCAAATATGTCATGCACATATTAAGTTATAGGATAACACTCATATTGCTCCCACTCAAATATGTCGGCCATAATAAGACAAGGATAACATCCACATGGCTCCCACTTAGATATGTCAGACACATATTAAGTTCAGGATACTAACCACATGGCTCCTACTCAAATATGTCATTTACATATAAGGCTAGGATAATACTCCCATAGCTCCCACTCAAAATATGTCGTCTACATATATCAAGTTTCAGGAAACTATTCAGCTCCCACTCAGTTTCATGCAAATGCATGTTTCCTCGATATTTTGGCTAAGTCCAAAATCCTTTGATCATTCATCAAATCGAGAATTCAGTTTACGAGACACTAGTATCCATATGTTTTTTCAAAACCTTCTGGTTGTACCAATTACAACACTTCTTCAAATACAGGATTTGAGGAAGTCACGGTATTGATAACAATCCTGGATCAATCGTAGTGAATATCCCTTTGACTCAAGCATTGCTACATATTGTAGTCAACCCATTGAATTTGTCAGAAACAATCTTTGTGACAAACCAATCTTGACGTCCCTTTGATGTTCACATTTATTCCTCATAACTCTGAAGTTATTGTGAATATCAAGTAACCTCCTTACTTGATAAGATTCAAGCAATCTTAAATGTAACTCAACATAGGATTTCATGACTCATAGTCATATCTCGTACTTAGGTCCACCATCGCTTCTTTGCAGTTCGTAGGAATGTCTTGTTCCATTAACATGACAAGTGAATCATGAATATCATTTTGCACCAGGGGCAAATATATATTCTTGAATCCTACCTTTCTCGGTAAAAGTTTTCATCGAAACATCATGATCATTATCATTAGTTTCTCCTCTTATTGTAGAGCTTTGCTTCCAGAAAATATTCCGTTGCACTACTTTGACATTTGGAGGCAAGGTCAATTACCTTGGTTGGACTTTCACTTTTCTTCCATTACCACATTTATCAAGAACAATTCTTGACAAACACCAAACATAGCAATACAAGTTTTGCTCCTTTTGGTTCTAGTCGTGGAAGATGCATCCATAGTTTTCTAAGGATACACTACAAAGATAATTTATCTTACATAAATCAAGCTTCCTAGAAACCACAACACACCATGACATATATAGTGTTGGTTTCCACGAACTCAGATGGTTCCCTATGCTGAAGTGAGTGTTTGCATATTAAATTAATAACTCTAAACAATAATAACGTAACTTGGTAAGAGATAACTTAGACCATACACTTTTCGATAGAATATGATCACAATGTTCAGGCACGTCAATCATATTGAAGTGTCTCAAGACATTGCAATTTGTGGAACAACTTTCACACAAGTCTTTCTGGCCAAGACTAACTCAAAACATTTGTCACTTTGATCAAATCGTAGAGACTTTGTCTTTCTTGTTAATTTAATATCCATCTTTACTCTGAAATCTCTTTTGATCATATCAAATTATTTCAGACTCATGTTTCATTAGTGAATACCAATATTCATCTAAGTCCACACATGAAGTTCACAAAATAATGAAATTCACTACATGCTGATATACAATACATCACGATGTATGATATTCAACAAAAGTACACATTCTGTTTACCAGAATGCGAGGTTTTAGTCATCTCACCTCAAAGGCATGGTTTGTATATGTCAAGAGATCAAGTATCTTAAGACATCATCATACCATTCATGACTTAAACTGTAGTGTCATTATTAAGCCTGGATATTTCTTGGCATTACAATATTTCTTATAAATGATCAAACAACTATCATCAATAGAAGAATAGCTCATTCATAATCGTAATGTGACCATAATAGATATCATTCATAAAAGGAGAACAACTGACTTGTTTCTCACTAATATGAATAATTGTCTTCACGAGATGCAAGACACACTAATAAAGTCCTCATTCAAACGATCATAAAATTTATTCATATATTAATCAATTGATAGATGTAGAGGGAGAGTGTTGTCGACCATCAACTATCTTGATTGCCATCAGCACACATTGTCACCTCATCCCTCCCAAGCCACTCTCAAGCAGTAAGTTCAAGCATCGAATACTTAATCCACCGTAATTAGTGTTTCGTGGGAAAGACATTTATAACTCGTATATCAAATATACCTTCTCCGTCAATGACCATTCCTGCATTGGTTCTACTCTTAAAGTTCTTAACTTTAACCATGACCTCATGACAGGTGAACGATTCTCCTTCATGACATAGTCCAGACATGGTCTTTGTAACTGGGAGGAAGCGGATGTAAATCCCTAGTTATCGCAAAGTAACCAGTCATTCAGTAGTCCAAGTTATACACAAGGTGTTGCATGTATCTTATACATTTTCCAAGTGACTTTCTCAGCAGGTTGTTCCTTCCACCATAGTTGAAAGAAACCCCGTCCATATACTCATATTCCATTTCTCTGATTTTGTGACCAAGTGCTTTCAAGTTCACCTAGCACGTCATACGTGTCGGTTAACATGCATTCACAATTCAGACTCATAGAATGAAGTATGGTGTATTGGACAGTCATTCATAAGTGACGGTGAGTACGATAGTCATCATCATCTTCCTTGAATACGGAGTTATCAGGTGTATCTCCTAGCATTTTTTCGTATTATGTTTAGCAAGTCATTACTAATCAGTAAGTCTCTAATGGTGTTGGTACACATCAATGAAGTAAGACCCATTTACCTTAAGTTCTATCATACTAAAAGAGCCATAGTTCTAAACATTGGTATGACGTTATCTACAATGATATTTGCAAAGACATGAAGATTAAGTTCATAATATGGAGTTCATGTTTCAAAAAAAAATTCTGGAACTCCACTCAGACAAACATCCCTCATAGTTTGTTCTAAGTGATTACACGATCCTTGAAGAACATACCTCCCCCGTGTGACACGACCATCAGTATGCTGTTCAAGGTAGGCCATCATGCCAATCACATCATCCATGTGACTCATGCTCGACCTTTCGGTCTCTTGTGTCCCGAGGCCATGTCTGCACATGCTAGGCTCGCCACAATAACCTTAGTGAGTATATGCTGCGTATGCAAGGCCATGTTTCTGGACATGCTAGGCTTGCTCCACCCATCTCTTGTGAACGTAAAAATGTTTGACACCCGTGTGACACGTGATGCCTCCATAATGAAGAAATTTCCAGATGGTGCTTCACTAAGGAAGGACACTTTGTTGGATTTGTGAGGGATCATCCTATTATGCTACCGTCGTATATCTAACATATTAGCAAAACAGGATGCAACAGTATAAATCATACATGCTATGATTCCCCCCGACATGAAAATTAAAGTTGAAAACGCCTTTCTACTTTATCTTTTGCAAGTTTTACGTGGCTGCTAGGGGTTTCGAGAAAAGAACCGCTTTCTATCCTGCGAAAACAAGCCACAACACCAATCCCGCAATTGTCTCTATTACACCCCTGTCGGGGCCCTCCGTTGCAAACATCTTCGCATCGCTAATGCAGAGAGACAGACACCCCCCCCAGCCACTTTATATGGTACAAGCCATATGTCAAGCGTGGAACCAGTCTCGCGTAAACGCGTAAGGTCGGTCGGGGGCCGCTTCATCAAACATTGCCGCAACGCTAAATGAGTACACGTGAGAGGGTAACAATTGAGAATTTATGCCCACATACTAGATGTGTTCTATCCGTAAAATACATCTACGCATAGCCTTGCTCTGATACCACTGTTGGGGTTCGGGGCAGAAAACACAAATTTTTCCTTCACCTACGATACCCAATCCCAAGACTTATGCTATGCTGATGCAAGTAACAGACAGAAATAGATCACATACCAGTATGTAGTCCGTTAAGCGGGAAACGTTCCCGCATGAACGTGGTTGGTGTAGTCGTACCGGCAATCCCCGATGCCGCGCAGATCCACGATGACTCCTGTAGCCACCCGATCCTTGCAGACCGATGACGGGATTACGTCCCCGTCGGAACGTTGCTGATGAAGACCTCGCGATCCGGCCACGACGATGAAGTAGCACCACAAGTGTAGTGCCTCGCGGGATTATACACATACAGTATACCCGACGTTCCTCCGGGCTCCGAACTAGTAGAGCAGCGGAAAGAAGATGGATTCGGATCCAAATTCCAGCAGCACGACGGCGTGCGTATAGTGGAGAAATCCCCAACCCAGAGCAGCCTCCAAACATGGGGAGCCCGCTCAAAGGCAGGAGAAAGGAGGGAGAGAGATGAGAAACTTTTCTCAAAAAATTCATGATTAAAAGGGCACCCCTACCCCTCCTTATATAGGTCAAGGAGGGGTGACACCCCCCCTCAACTTCCCATGTGGGACTAATCCCAAGGGAGGGGGGTGGCGCACCAAATAAGGGGGGTGGGCCCCCTCATGGCGCCGTGGCCCATGGGGGAAGACTCCCTCTCCCCCTAATGGGCCCTATGAGGCCCATATGCCTTTTAATTCATTTTTAATTATATTTAAATACATTTTAATATTTAATTCAGATAATTAAATAATAAAACATATATTAAACATTATTAAATATATTTTGAACCTTTCAAAATACCCAGAACAACTTCCGGCCTTCATCGGAACAATTCCGCTCATCACCGGAACAATTCCGGTGTTCTCTCCAATTTCTCCGGTGATCCCGAATCAATCCTTACTGCGTCGAGTACCCTTAAGTGTAACACCCTACGGTCCGGGAAACAGCAGACATGATCGAGACAATTCTCATTGATCAATGACTAATCAATTGGACCTGGTTACAATCCTTGATAGCCCCTGCGCTTCCATCGAATGAACTTCAATCGCTGTTGGATCCGCTAACCGTGTGCCTGTTCCCTTTGTCCCATGGTACTTTGCTTGTCCGAGGTTTGATCATCGGTATCCACTATACCTAGTTCGTCCTCGTTCTCAACAAACAAGTTTACTCGTTCCCGTGATATTACAACTCCGTGACCTAGTCACACGTTTGCAAACTTTATGATGCAATATCACCGAGTGGGCCCAGAGTACCTATCCGTCACACGGAAGGACAAATCCCACTTTGATCTATTTGCATACTCATCAACCATCTATTTCGGAATACCCAAAGTGCACCGTTATGGCCAGCATATTTCAGTCAGGCGGTGGGATACAAATCAAAGCATCCTAATAGATGACAATTACGTATGATCATTACGGTCAAAGGATCTGGTCACTACGTTATAGTTATCGCATTGTCGAACTATGTGACTTGATCACATCGCAACACTTCTGGTGGGTGTATGTCCATCATATCATTATCCAATGATACGACTCCATTGTCAACAGACGCCATTGTCTCATGATCAGGAAACCTTGATCATCAATCGCCCAATGGACTAGTATACTAGGGTTTACTAGGGACCTGGTTGTTTGTATACCACACCTGTATTAATGTTTCCGCTTAATACAGTTCTAGCATAGTATCAAACGTATTATGAACTAATGGAATATGCTCGATAAAACATATTTTATTTGCCTCTAGGGCACATTCCCAACACCTTGTTACTGTTCGTAATAATGCGTCGAGCAATTCAAGCACCAACATTATAATCATTCCTATCAGAGTGGGCGTTCGCATAGATAGCGAAATCTGGTGTAGAACCGTTGCTCGAGTTTTCACGAGCCAACACCCCTCAAGCAATAAAGTACGCAAAATACCTGATGTGGGGGAATAAAATGCTGGAAACCTTTGTATGCAAGATGTCGCTCTTCTCCTGGCTACAAAGAGAGTTGAAGAGAGTCCTCAACTCGGAAGGCTCAGTGTTCATCCTTGCCGTCTGACCAACATTCGGCAACCCTATTATTTCACAAAACTGTGCAAACGACATGGTTCTAAGATTATTATAAATTTTGAACTCGACAGTTCCATCAGAATGGTTATAACAAAAACTGTTAACAAAGCAGGAGGTGAGCCTCTTGTATTGCACCACACGGCATAGTGCTAGCCGTGTCAAACTTTTGTTGGCGCAAAGGCCATAAAAAACCTCCTTGATCCCTGCAGCTTCAAGAAAATCATCGCACGGATACAACATCGCAGATGCTGGACTTGTGTCTTCCAACCACTCTAGGGGCACATGATCTTCATTGTAGGTCACCCTAGCAGCTGAGGTTGAAGTTGCAGCTCTAGTAACTCGATCGGAGCGCTCGGGCTTCTTCTTCCCAAGCCACCCCTTTGCTTTTCCTAGCAAACTCATTTCTGAAATTTTTGACAATGCACAAAAACAAGGATTTAAACAAAGTGAGTTGAGGCAAAATACTCTACTCACTTACCTAAGGCATAAACTTGCATCAAAACTTGGAAAATAAATTTCTACACATGCACGCAAGCTCATCTAAATAGCAGCAAGAACTACTAAATACTCAAAAATGAAGCCACCAATCAAAAATCTAATTGGAGGGGTGAAGAAGTTGCATACTAGGGAGTATTTTCTCAAAAATTTAAGCTCAAATGGTGGGCCGTAGAGAGAGATCAAAAATCGCCTCCAAGAACATCAAGAACGCAAGAACTGGAGAAGAACTCATGTTTTTGGAGAGAGAGGAAGGAGGAGGAAGAAGAAATACCTCGAGGTGGGGCCTGTGGGCCCCAGGCGCCCTGTGGGCGTAGCCAAGGGGCTGGCCGCCTGGGCCACTGATGGCCCCCCTGGTCATCCCTAGGCACCTCTGGTTCACTCCCGGCATGGAAATTTTTATTTTAATTTTTTTGGAATTTTTCTAAAAACTTCAGTCTGGAAGATTTTCCGGAGTTCAAAAAGCTGCGAAACTTTCTGAAAACTTGAACCAGTTTTTAGAATTGTGAAGCTTAAACAACGTATAAATTTGGTACAACAAAGAGAATAAAAGCTAAAGCAAATGAAAACATAACAAGCTGAACTTTTTATCTATATAAAACATGCCCACTAGTAAGGTTGATCAATTCTTACCAATGAACCGGCGATATATAGAACAAAAAGTCTCACCTCTTATGAAGTGATCATTGCACCTTTACTTTAATGGACATTGTCCCCACCATAATGGTTTTGTATTTGTGGTGCACGTGGAGAGGAAAATCCCATTCTCCAATATTCACGGTCTCGATATTCTCTATTGAGTTAAGGCCATGCCTTTTGACAATCTTCTTCGGAAAATACACCTTGTGTTCCTTATCATCTATGTTGAAGGTGACCTTTCCTTTATTGCAATCAATAATGGCACCTGCAGTGCTTAGAAAAGGTCTACCAAGAATAATGGACATGCTCACATCCTCGGGCATGTCAAGAAAAACAAAGTCTGTAAGAATTAAGCAATTAGCAACTTCAACGGGAACATCCTCGCAAATACCTATCGGGACGGCTGTTCACTTGTCAGCCATCTGATGAGAGATATCTGTAGGTATTAGCTTATCTAAACATAACCTTTTATAAAGAGAAAAAGGCATAACACTAACCCCTGCTCCGAGATCACATAAGGCGGTTTTGACATAATTATTTTTTATGGAGCAAGGAATGGTGGGTATACCTGGATCACCAAGCATAGTATATATTGCCTCATTAGGAACTTTTCTTTTATTATTAACAATATCTTTCATATATTTGGAATAAGGAGGTAATTTAATAGCATCAGTCAAAGTAATGTGAAGAAAAAGAGGTTTCATCCATTCAAAATTTTTATTATAATGCTCTTCTTCTTTAGTTTTGAGAGACTTACCTGGAAAGGGCATGGGTTTTTGTACCCACGATTTTCTTTCCTTCCCATGTCTTCTTGCGATGAAGCCTTCTCTGGTATACTTCTTGCGTGTATCGGGTGCTTCTTCTTCTCGCACCTCGGGAGGATCATTCTTCTCCTTATCATTTTCTTCGGGCTCAGCACCGTCTTTAGTTTCAGCATCAGAGGTAGATATGCTGTTAGCATCAACAGCAGGTTCTTAACTTCTAATATGCTTGTTGGAGTTTTTAGCCTCCTTGTGTTTCTTCTTCTTCTTCTTCTTTTTCTTGTTTCGATAGCTAACAATCTCATCTTCTAACTGTACTTGAGAATCTTGTTCGATCCTCTTTGGATGCCCCTCAGGATAGAGTGGGTCATGGGTGTGTGTTCCACCCCTGGTTTTGATGCCATAAGCTTGTATGTCTTGTTTTGCATTGTTAGCAAGCAAATCTTTTTGCACATTAGAAATTTGTTCAAGCTAAGTTTATACCATATGAAAATGCTTAAAAAGACATTTAACATCATTAATTGTTCTTTCAAGAACACCAAGTAAACTTTTGATAGAAAGAGAATTATCATGCAACTAACTTTGTATCCTCCTATTAAAATTGTCTTGCTTAATAATAAAATTATCAAGCTCATCTAAGCATTGGTCGGGAGACTTACCTTTAGGGATGTCACTTTCAGTAAATTCTAATAGAGTGTACCTCTACCAAGGGAGGGTGAGTAGTAGGCTCACAAAACTTCTCGATAGGCGGTAGATTCTTCACGTCTTCGGCTTTAATGCCTTTCTCATTAATAGACTTCTTCGCTTCTTGCATATCTTCGGGGCTCAGAATAAGCACGCCCCTCTTCTTTGGTGGTGGAGGTGATTTAGGGACGGACAAATCTTCATGGTTCTTGGCAATCTTGCCCATTAGTTCTTCGGCCTCGTCCGGTGTTCTTTCCCTGAAAACACAACCAGCACAACTATCCAGATAGGATCTAGATTCATCGGTTAGACCAGCATAAAATATATCAAGTAATTCATTCTTTGGTACTTCATGTCCCGGTCTAGCCTTGATTAAATCACAATACCTCCCCCAAGCTTTAGGGAGGTGCTAATCTTGCAATTGTTTAAAGTTATAGATCCTTTGCAAAGCAGCATGTTGCATATGAGCAGGAAAATATTTATCAACAAAAAATTGAACTAAGTCCTGAGGACTCTCCATGGAACCATACGGTAGTGTATCGTACCATAATTTAGCGTCTTCCTTCAAAGAAAAAGTAAAAAAGCTTGGCCACATAGAAGTTTCGTATCTTTTCATCACTAGTAAATAGGTCACCTAACTCAGCGAGTTTGTGCTATAGCATCATCATTTTCTCTGCCATAAAAAGGGTCAGCCTCGACTGTATATATAAGTGAAAGATCAACAGAGAAATCATAATCAGGATCAGAGATGCATATAGGAGATGTGGCAAATTTAGGATCAGGAGTAATCTTATTCTTCACGGAGTGCTTTTCGAGTAACTCCTTAACAGCATCAGGATCAGAGTCGACACACTCTCTGAGTTCCCTGCAAAAATCACCATCAAGAATAAAATAATCATCATCAAGGATCATCTCCTTGAGTTCATCTAAGTCTGGGTAACCAAAGGTTCTGCAAGTAGGAATATAGGTAGCAGGAGTCTCGGCCTTGGATTCTGCTGCAACCTTAGCAGTCTGAGTTTCAATATAGTGACCAAGAAAACTAGTATCATCAAGAGTAGTGGAAGCATCATCAAAAGTATCAGACATAGTAACAGACTCAGTAGAAGTAGCATGTGGTGGTAGCGGTGAAGCAAACTTACTTATAATGGAAGGTGAATCAAGCGTAGCACTGGTACTCAGAACGGTACCTTTTCTTGTAGTGGATGGTAGGATCGGAACTTTGGGGTCTCCTTTCTTACCCATAGAGGATGAAGTGTGGCAGGCAGAATACTTCAAGTAGACTTGTAAATATTGCTATGCTCCCCGACAATGGCGCCAGAAAACAATACTTGATGACCCTCAACTGGAGGGGATCGATTGTAGTGTTCTCGCGGGTAAGTTAACCCAATTTATTGATTCGACACAAGGGGAGCCAAAGAGTATTTATAAGCTTTGACAGTTCAGTTGTCAATTCAACCGCACCTGAAATATACTTGCTTGCAACAAAGTATTAATAGCAACTATGATATGATACCGATAGTGATAACAACAAAAGTAAAAGAGCGGAAATAAACTGGTAGTAACCAGCAGGATTAAAGCACTGTAGCCTAGAGAGATGGATGGTCTGGCGCTGCATGAATAAGAATGAACATGTAATAATTCTAACAAGGGGAAATGCACATAGAGAAGAAATGATCATCTAGGCAAATATCAATAATTAGGCATGTATCTCATAGGTAGTTGTGCTTGCTTTCAATAAGAACTTGCACAACATCTTTTGTCCTACCATCCCGCTACGAATGGGGCCAAAGGGAACTTATGGAGATTAAGGTGCTCATGTCAAAGAGCACCAGAACAAAGCAATTAACTCAATGGATACATGGAATCCTGAAATTATGGATCATCCCCTTTGGTATCCCAAGCTTTCACCTTTGGGATCGCCGGTTCCGGACCATAATAGGTGCATACAACTCATAGATAGGATCAAGAACATAGATATACTCATGAAAACATAAGTGGTTCATATATGAAAACATGGCACTCAGGCCCAAAGTGACAAGCATTAAGAGCAACAAGTTGTAGCAAAGATGATAAACACCAAAGTAGATGATAGGCAACATGCCCCCAACAATCTGACAAACTATTACATGATCAAGATCATCCAATCCCTACCATCCCCTTTGTCTACAGCAGGGAATTACTCACACATCTGAAGAGAACTCATGGAGGGAGGATGGCGATGATCTCCCCTCTCCGAAGGCCAAATCAGCCTCCAGGTTAGCCCTCCCGAAGAAGAACAGAGGTTGGCGGCGGCTCCGCGACGCTTTCTAGAAAAGCGACTTCTGTTTTGGAGTTTCCTGGCCACGAGAATAAATAGGGGCCAAGGTAGTTCAGCAAAGGGGGTAGGACCCACCCAGGCGCCTTGTGGGCGCGTCCAGGGGGCAGGCCGCGCCAGCTAGGCGCCTGGGCCCCCCCTAGCTCCCCTCTTGTCCACCTTCTGGTCCTGGGTCCCTCCGGGTACATGGATTTTCTGTATTTTTTCTGGGTATTTTCTGAGATGTCTAAAAATCCATTTTCCTGCGCACAATAAAACCATACAGGCATCTCTGCTGAAAACAGCGTCATTCCGTGTTAGTTTAGCTCAAATCATGCAAGAATGAGGGCAAAACAATAGCAAAAGTTTTTTACAAAGTAGATACGTTTGAGACGTATCAATGATGGAACTTGATAAGGCTAGAGAAATCACACCACCAATCCGGCCATCGGGTACACAGCCGATGAGACTAAATCATCTTGCATCTGTAATACCTTGCCCAACTCCTATTAGAAACATGCCTTATTCCATTACACCACCAAGTCAGGCAGCTGGTTTAGGAAACACGTCGGCGCCGAATAGAGATTCGGCTCCATGGGTGAAATCTAAGCCTATAACTAATTCTTCATTTGTTCCAGCTCAATCACATCACTTGAATGATATGGTAGACAAATTTAGGAAAGAATTAGACCAGATGGCTTATGATAGATTCTGGTTTATGCCAAAACCTAGGATTTACACCAAAACTTATCCCGACTATTTTGATTAACAGACGTATCCTCCTGGTTACCGAGTACCTAAGTTTTCCAAATTCAAAGGGGTAGATAATAAGTCCACACTGGAACATATTAGTCAGTATATGGCTTAATTAGGCGTGGCTAATCATGAACATCATAAAGTGCGCTTGTTCTCATTATCGTTGACCGGTACTTCTTTTTCAGGTTTTTCAGCTTTAGCTCCTAACTCTATACATACTTGTTTCCACTTAGTGCAGAAATTCCATGAGCACTTTTATGAAGAAGATATTGAATTAAAGTTATCTCATCTTACATCGGTTAAGCAAAATCCTGATGAATTGGTATCTGATTATATCAAAAGGTTTAGAAATACGCGAAACTAATGCTACAATTTGGTGATGACAGAGCGTGATATGGCCGACTTAGTTCTCAATGGCTTTCGATCCCACTTGAAAGAGAAATTAGAGGGATAAAAGGTCATGAGTGTCGGACAAGTTCAGGAAAGAGGTTTGGTTCAAGAGAGAAAAGGCAAAGAAAATAAAGACGTGCATAGATATAAGATTGATCGTCCTAAGGTGTATATGATTGAATATGATAGTGATCAGTCGGACGATGAAGTTAATGTCTATACTACTGGATTTTTTGGCCCTCTAAGGCCATACCCTGTACTTGTCAAGATTTAAAGCCGATTCATAAGAATCGTGATGATGATATGAAGTTTACTTTTAAAATTACTAAATATGATAGAATATTTGATGCTTTGCTGCAAGCTAAGTTTATTAAAATATCTCATGCGTTACCGCCGTTTGAGGAGCTAAATGGCGTGCATATTGCAAGTATCATAATTCTTGTTAGCATGCTACTAATGATTGTAATGTTGTTCGATGATAGATACAATTGGCCATTAATGACGGATGATTGAATTTTTCTGAGATGCAAATTGATAAGAAGCCCTTCCCAATGAACACTATGGATTTGGAGGGGAGGAAGATGTTAATTCGGCCCGACATAGACGAATTAGATAACAAGGGAAAATGTTGTCATTGGTGAATCTAGGAAAAGAAAGGATGGCAGCAAAGTTTCGGAGAGGCAAGTGGTGCTTGAAAAGCAACCCGATAGTGGAGAAATTATAAAGATCACCATTAGAAATCCTACACCCGGGGGGCAACTAAAAGTGCAAGAGAATACTCGTGTCAGATTTTTCAAGCCCAAGAGTACAGAAGTTGGCAAGTGTAAGACAAATGACGCCAAAGTGCAACACAAGAAAATCAAGCCAACTTTTGATATGTTGTTGTCCAAATATGCCGACCAAGCGGCCAGTTCTAGCTCTAACCGGTCATCACGTCTGAAACGTTCAGGTTCACCTCCTGAGCAGAAATTTTTGTGTCAAGCAAGGTCGTATGGGTCATCGGCGCTAGACCCATGGATGGCGCCACCCCCTTATGCACCACTCCCTTATGTGCCATACTATAAAGGAGGCTTTGATGGTAGATGGGAGCAGCCCCCAATGGATCCTTATGATTTTCATCCAGGATGGGCAGCGCCTAGGACATCCATGCACGAGAGGATTTCTTACCCCATACAAGCCCGTTTGATTTATGATGCCAATCGGTCAACGCAAAGTCATGCAAAAGAAGCTAGTGCGAAAATGTGGCGTGCAAAGTCGCCAAGTGCTGTAACTCCAAATTCTACTAAGCCAAAGGAAGATAGCCTTGGTGTGAAAACTGTTATGGTGGGCACTGAGATGCTAAAACTCAAAGAGCCGATTGTTATTGATGATCCAACTACTTCAAGTAATGATGTGATGGTTGTCTCGCGGGTTCCTATGGCTAATGATCATGAAGCCAGTGGAAGTGAGATCAACCCTAGAGATCCCAAGTATACTCAACCTAAATGGTGTCCTCCCGGTTTATCCAAATGACAAAAGAGGAGGTTGTAGCGCATGAGGAACCACGATAACGTGGAGCAAGAGGAAAAAAACTGAGGGATGAGGGGTTCAATGAAGAACGTCCCATGGTGCCCGCAGAAAAGGTGTGGAGGCCTAAACAAATAGACAACATGATGGCTCTCTCAATACCAGTACTTCCAAGAGAGGATGACGCAAATGCTATTGTATAGTCCACACCATCTATCACTTCTCCTTCACTTGAGGATACATCGAAATCAGTGGATATGCATGAGGAAGAGGAGTTGCTAGATTATGAGCCTACGACTGTTCATGAAAGTATGGATATTAATATGGTGTTCTACCTACCCGCTGAATTTTGTGTCGTAAATGACGAAGGGGAGGTGGCTCATTTGGATTTTGGTCCTAAGAGTTCTATATTCGAGAAGCCAAAAGAACCGGTGACGCACTTGAGGCCGTTGTTCCTTCAAGGTCATATTAATGGATCACCGGTATCTAGGATGCTTGTTGACGGTGGGGCTATTGTGAATCTTATGCCCTCTTTGGTCTTCAAAAAGATGGGTTTGAATGATGCAGAATTGATAAATATCAGTATGGTTCTCAATGGATTTGACGACAACGGAAAAAACTGAAGCCAAAGGTGTCATGTATGTAGAGATTATGGTGGGAGCAAGACTTTGGCTGCTGCGTTCTTTGTAGCTGAGGTGCTGGGTAATTAGAATGTCATACTAGGGCGCGCTTGGGTACATGCAAATCAATGTGTGCCATCAACTATGCACCAGTTCTTGATTCAGTGGGTTGATGATGAGGTGGAGTTCATTCATGCGTATAATTGGGCATGTGTTTCTTTGGCTGATGCATCGGTGGATTGGCAACATCCACATGCTACTTTCTTCACAAGGCGCGACTTGTCGTAGTTCGATTTTCTTAGCGCCAAAAGGATTGGTTTTGTGCCTGTGTCTTTAAATCCGGTTGGTGGTAACCGGCTCCAAGGAATGATGTATTTAAATGGATTCTAACTCTGAATGGTTGCAGAAGCGTCTTGAAGACTATCGGTCCAATGGGAACGATATGTTTGAATCTATAGAAGAGTTCGAGGACATGGATAAACTAGGACAAGTTTTCGCGTTGGCCGATCCATTAGAGGAGGTAGACATAGGAGATTGTTCAATTCCTAGGCCGACTTTGTGAACAAAAATCTGGAAGTCGATTGTAAAGTTAGAATAATCAAGTTGTTGATAGAATATATTTGTTGCTTTGCGTGGGAATATCATGAGATGTCGGGTTTAAGTGGAGAGATAGTTGAGCATAGGTTGCCCATAAGGAATGGTTTTAGGCCTTATAAGAAAACAACTAGAAAGTTTAATCCTAAAATATATGAACGCATCGAGGAAGAGATCGTTCGATTTCTTAAAGCTAATTTTATTAGACCTTGCAGGTATGCTGAATGGATTTCTAATATTTTTCCTGTGGAGAAGAAAGGGTATTCCATGCCAACAGCCGATATGCTTAAAATGAGTATCCCATGCCAGAGATTTGAATAGAGCTACGCCCAAAGATGAGTATCACATGCCCATAGCCGATATGCTTATTAATGAAGCATCTTGACATAAAGTTGTTAGATTTCTGGATGGTAATGCAGGATATAATCAGATTTTTATGGCCGAAGAGGATATCTACACAACTGCTTTTCGGTGCCCCGGTTTCGTTGGTTTATTTGATTGGGTAGTAATGACTTTTTGGTTTCAAGAATGACGATGCCACGTATCAAAGGGCCATGAACTTAATATTCCATGATTTACTTGGTGTTATACTTGAGGTCTATATTGATGATATTGTTGTAAAATTGGATGCTTTTGAATCTCATTTAGCCGATTTGTGTTTAGATTTTCAGAGGATGAAGAAATATGGAATAAAAATGAATCATTTGAAGTGTGCTTTTGGTGTATCGGCTAGAAAATTCTTGGGTTTCATTATTCATGAGGACGGTATAGAGATTGATTCCAAGAAGATAGAAGCTATACAAAAGGTGGAAAATCCAGTGCGCAAGAGAGATATGCAGAAGTTCCTTGGGAAGATTAATTACTAGAGGAGATTCATTTCTAGGGAAGGTTGATGCATTCACTCCTATACTTCTGTTAAAGAATGACGTTGATTTTACATGGGGGCAAAACAACAAGAAGCATTTGATATGATCAAGAAATAATTATGCACCCCTTCGATGTTGAAAGCTCCTAAGCATGGAGAGCCCTTTAGACTTTATATTGTGGCGGAGGAAGGTGATATTGGTGCTTTTTTGACTCAAGTGACCGAAGGGAAGGAACATGCTATTACTTATTTGAGCCGGCGCCTTTTGGATGCCGAAACAAGGTATACCTTCATTGATAAAATATGCTTATGTTTATATTATGCTTGCACAAAACTGAGACATATTCTAGTACGTAGTAATTGCGTAGTGGCTTGTCAAACCGATGTCATCAAATACATGTTGCATAGGCCACTTCTTAGTGGAAGAATTGGCAAGTAGGCCTATGCTTTGATTGAGTATGATTTGGTCCATGAATCTTTGAAATCTATGAAAGGCCAGATTGTTGCTGATTTTATAGTTGAACATCGGATCGATAGTGAGCATGATATTGATATAAACCTTGTTTCATTAGTGCCATGGATATTTATTTTGATGGTTCAGTTTGTAGCAATGGCCAAGGTGTTGCTGTTGTTTATATATCTCCTCATGGTGCTGTAAGGCCTCATGCCATTTAGAATACTTTTGCACCAATAATCAAGCTGAATATGGAGCATTGTTATTCGTCTTAAAGATATTGCTTGATATAGGTGCTACACATATTGAGGCTTTTGGTGATTCATTATTAGTAGTAAAACAAGTTTCTGGAGTATTTAAGTGCTTTGATGAATCACTCAATGTTTATCTTGATAAATGTATAGATATAATTTCTACTTTAGACCATTTTAGCATCGCTCATATACCTAGACATGACAATTGGAAGGCGAATGAATTGGCACAATAAGCATCTGGTTATCATGTTGATCGTGGCATGTTTCATATTTCTCAAGAACCGATGTCTTGTATTGCCAATGTGGTAAATGCAGAATTAGAACATACTACTTTGGCCACTAATGGAAAATCTAGTGCAGGTGAAAATCAAGACTGGGGGAATCCCATTATTGATTATATACGTGATCCTAGCAAATGGATGGACAGCGGTGTATGGCTTTTAAGTGTGAATTGAGAGATGATGATCTGTACCACCGAATGGTTGATGGTGTTTCTTTAAAGTATTTGGATGATGATCAAGCGAGAGTGTCTATGGGATAGGTACATGAAGGAATCTGTGGTACTCATCAGTCGTCTCCAAAGATGAAGTAGTTATAACGACGTGCTGGATTTTATTGGACGCTATGATTAACGATTGCTTCAAATACTATAAAGGGTGTGAAACTTGTCAAAAAATTTGTGATATTCAGTTGGCTCCTGCCGCTATGTTACATCCTATTATCAAGTCGTGGCCTTTCAGAGGTTGGGCATTAGATTTCATTGGACAAATTAATTCTTCTTCTTCAAAGGGGCATCTGTTCGTATTAGTGGCAATTGATTATTTTGCCAAGTGGTCTGAAGCAGTACCTCTCAAGAATATGACACATGTGGAGGTGATTAAATTTATAACAGAGCATATTATTCATAGATTCGGCATCCCTCAAACATTAACCACGGATCAAGGTTTGTCTTTTCATGGCACATCAAGTTAGAGAATTTGCGGAACCCTATGATATAAAATTGCTCAATTCCTCCCCGTATTATGCCCAAGCTAATGGACAAGATGAGTCTAGTGATAAGATATTGATCAAGCTCATCAAGAAGAAGATTGAAGACAATCCAAGGAGGTGGCATGAGTTATTTTCTGAAGCTTTGTGGGAACATAGGATTTCAAGGCATTGTGCTACGAAGGTGACTCCAGATGAGCTCGTATATGGTCAAGAAGTTGTTTTACCCGTTGAGATTAATTTGAATGCATTGAGAATAGCCAAAAAAATGATTTATCGGTGGTATACTTTTATAACTTGATGATGGATAATATTGATGAGGTTACCGATAAACGTTTGGCTGCATTGAAAGCTATAGAGAAATATAAGTTGATGGTAGCAAGAGATTACCATAAACAAGTGAAGTTGAAGAACTTTCAGATTGGAGATCTTGTGTGGAAGGTGATTTTTCCAATTGGTTCAAAAGACAGAAAATTCGGGAAGTGGTCTCCGAGCTGGGAAGGTCCTTTCAAGATTGCAAGAATAGTTCCCAGAAACTCGTATTTGGTGGAGTCCATACAAGGAACGATGTTGCCTAAAGCTCTCAATGGCTAGTATTTGAAGAAGTACCACCCAAGTGTGTGGCAAGAAGCCTGAATAGGAAAATAGATGATATATGATTATCGCCCTAAGAGAAAAGCATGGCCGATAAGTGACTATCTCCCTAAGAACATTCATGGCCGATGAAGTGTTGACATCGTCCTTAGAACCTATATGGTGTAAAATATTTTTCGGCATGCAAGTTTTGCCGAAAAACAGGGGCATGTGTTGACACCAGTTTTTGGCACGCAATAAATTTATATACGATGGCCTCAAATGGAAAAGTGTTCTACATAAATGAGGTCTATATTTTCAATATGAACATCTTTGTAGTTTGAGTCATCGTCATCCGAGACTATTTCAAGGCCAAAAACTATGTTTAGGACAACCAGCTTATAGTATTCAGTGCACTATTTGGCCAATTACGCCCCCAAGATGGCTTCAAATAATATAATTTATACATCCATCAGCTTCGGCTCATTGAATCTGTCAATTTTGACACTTGAACCATCCAAATACGAGTTTGTGTGAAGAACTTAGAGCAAAAACTTTGCAGCACATCAGAGGGGACCCGTACTATCGGCCGGTACAAGCGGTACACTTTCGACACACGAACACGTCACTGTGTACCCTCGACGCCGGGGGTGATACACCGCAACTTACGTCGAAGGAGAACCGACCGGAAGTGCGGTACGCAAGCATTCCGGCGGGCTCTTTTGTAGACCCAAAACCCCACACTCCCGGGAGGGACCCCGTCAGGGAGCACAGCGGTTATGGGCTGCCCTAGGTCGACCTGGGACAAAAGTTTGGTTTTCGGGAGTTTCGGGGTTGTAAACGACCTCGAAATTTCCAAGAACTTTCATGTTGAACATTTTTTAATTTGAGTCCATCTTCTGGGTCGAATTCCTCTCGCAAAACAGGTCAGAATTGGCTCTACCCACCCGACATCAGTTATATAGGTGTCTGGTGGGTCGCGCTAGCCTATAGCCTGTGACAGGGTTGTACTCCGAGGGCCATAATATTTGCATACGAACTCGAATTGGGACGATTCAAAAATCAAAATCTACCGATTTGACGAGCCGAAGCCGCTCCATGCAGAACATTTTACCATTTGAGGATGTCTTAAAGGACTTATTGGCAGAATAGTACTTCGAATGCCAAGATGTTATTGCTTCAAACATTCCTTCGGCCTTCAATATGGAATCAGATGGCAATGGCTCGAACTACAAACATGTTCATATCGACGATACCAAACCTTTTCATGTATAACACTTTTTCATTTGAGGCCATCTTGTACAGGAATATTGTGGTGCAAAAAACTGGTGTCAATAGATGCCCCCCTGTTTTTCGTTAAAACTTGCGTGCCAAAAAATAATTTGTACCACATAGGGTCTAAGGACGATATCAACACTCCACCAGCCATGCATACTCTTGGGGAGATAAATGTATATCTGCCATGTGTATTCTTAGGGCGATAATTACTTATCGACCATTCCGTGCTTAGGATGATGAGTATGTACCATGAAGCCAATTATCACCAATCAGTTTTAGAGAGATGGGTATCAACTCGTTCCTTGTAGCACTAAGGAAATCAAACTTCGAGAGCTCACGTCCTGTTAAACAAGTAACATTGGGATGATTCTAATCTATCAACGCATCGGCCAAAGCAACACAAGCCGAGTTGTCTGCATGAATAACTTCCACTTCATCATCGACCCATTGTATCAAGAGTTTATGCATGGTAGGCGGTACACATTGATTAGCATGGAACCAATCTCAGCCCAATATGAAATTATAATTTCCTTGCACCTCGGCGATGAATAACGTGGCGGCCAAAGTCTTGCTTCCCACAGTGAGTTCCATGCACATCACGCCTTCGGCCTCTGTCTTTTCTTTACCCTCGAATCCATTAAGCACCTTGTTGGCCTTCATCAATGTATCATCATGTAATACAAGGCTCTTGAAAAACGAATAGGGCATAAGATTTACCACAACACCTCCATCAACTAGCATCTTTGTACCCGGTGACCCATTAATATGACCCTTAACGTATAATGGCTACAAGTGCTTCACCGACTCTTTTGGATTCTCAAATATAGAATTCTTAGGGATGAAATCTAGCTGAGCCACATCTCCTTGTTCATCTACAGCACGAAACTCAGCAGGGAAATAATACACCATATTCATATCCATACCTCCCCGAGTTGGCGTAGGTTCATAATCCTCCATCTTATCCTCCTCCTCATTCATGTCCACCGGCTCCGATATATCTCCGGGTGAAGGGGAAGTGATAGGTGATGTGGACGATCTAATGATATTTGTATCTTCCTTTTCTAGTGGTGTGGATGTCGTTGCAGTAGAGGCATATACGTCTTCCTTCTGTTTGGGCCTCCATATCTTTGTTGCGGGCGCCATAGGCCGAATTTTCTTAAATAGTTTGTCCCTTTGCTTCTCTGCATTTTGCTCCTCCTTCTTACGGTTCCTCAACCGTTGCAATATTCTCTTTTGTGTCTTGATCACACCGGGAGGACACCATGCAGGTTGGGTATATTTAGAACCCCTTGTCTTGGCATTGTTTGTGTTAGCTTCATCATCATTAGGCATGGGACCTTGCGGATGAGAAAGCATGTCTTTACTTGGAGCAATATTGCTACTCGGAACAGCAACACTACTCGGTACAGTATCTGCACCACTATTCGGAATAGCCGAAGTATCATGATTCGGCTCTTTAGTACTAGGTTTCCTGGCGCGCCATATTTTCTTGTTGATCTCCTTTGAATAATCTTGCGCTGGCCAGTTGACAACATTGTTCAAACAACCTTGTGTAAAGTAAGGGAACCTATCATGAGAGGACCTCCTAGGCACTGACCAACCTGGATAAGAAGCAAACGGGGCAATTGGGAGCTGCCCCCATCTCTTGTTTGATCCGCCCGAGTGGTCTGGCACATAGGGAAGTGGCGCCATCCATGGTGCTGGTGCCCATGCTCAATATGACCTTGTATTGCGCTGACACTCCTGTTTGTGAAGTGCCCTCGAGCGCTTTGAATTTGATGGCCGATTAGAGCTAAAACCGGTTGCTTTGTTGGCATACATGGATAGTAGCATATCAAAGGTTGGCTTTAATTTTTGGCATTGCACCTTGTCCTCATTCTTTTTCCACTTGCCAACCTCTGGAATTTTGGGCTTGATGAATTTAGTTCGAGTGTTGTCTTTAGATTGCCCCCCCAAGAGACTCAGAAGATCTTGGCCGAGTAACTTGCAAGTCGGGGCTGCCCAACCGAGTAGTGAGTAACTCGAGGCTGCCTCCTGACCCAGTAACAGATGACTCGGTCCTTGATTGTTGCGCCATTCTTGTACAAGTAGAATTCAGTATGGTGATCTTGATTATTTCTCCTCCACCAGATTTCTTCTCAATTGTCACTTGCCTCCTCGAGTTCTTGATGCAATCGTTTTTCTCTCTGGATTCACCAATGACCACATTTTCCTTGTTAGCTAATTTTTCTATGTCAGGCCTAATAAACACCCTTTTTCCTTCCAAGTCTATGGTTTTCATCGGGAAGGGTTGCTTGTGAACCTATATCTCAGAAAATCTCAATCTTCTTTCATTAATGGCCGATTGTATATGCCTCTGGAAAACATTGCAATCATTAGTAGCATGTGAGAAAGAATTGTGATATTTGCAACCGGCGGTAAATGTGAGATATTCTAATCATCTTAACTTGTAATAAAGCATCAAATATCCTATCACACTTGGCTATATAAAAGGTAAAATTTATTTCCTCATCACGATTGTTGCGAATCGGCTTAAGAGCATTGCACGAGTAAGGTTTCGCCTTTGAGGACCAAACAAACTCAGTGGTATAGACATCAACCTCATCATCCGAATTATCATCATTGTAGTCAACCATATGCACTCTAGGACGATCGGTTGTTCACCTGTGAACCTCTTTACTTCGCCTCTCTTGGGCCAAAGCTTTCTGCAAGACTTGGTTAATATTTAAAAAATCACAACTTTCTAGCCTCTCTTTGATGTGAGCTTTCAAACCATTAAGAACAAGATATTCCAAGTCTCTCTCAGTTGTCACTAAGCTATAGCATCAGTTTTTTATATCTCTAAATCTCTTGAGATAATCAGTGACCAATTCATCATCTTTTTGCCTAACCGATGTAAGATGTGACAACTTAAGCTCATTGTCGCCACTATAAAAGTGATCATGAATTTCTATTCTAATTGCGACCATAAAACAATAGAGCAATGTGGTAAAGCAGCAAACCATGAAAATGCGGTGCCAGTTAAATATAATGGAAATAAGCGCACCTTCAATTCTTCTATTGAACCGGCCTCACCCAACTGTGCTAAATACTGACTGTCAGAACCCTCTGTTAGGTAATGTGCTAGGATCAAAGTAACCTTGCATCATGTCAAAAATTTCAAAAGGAATCTTTGAAATTAACTTCAAAATCAAAATGGGAGAAGGAAACCCCCCCAGATGAATTAATTCAAAAGGCCAGATAAAAATCTTCTCCAAAAATTCATGTTAGAATTTTGAAAAGTCTGATAAATGAGTGTGATCACATATCAAGTGATGTGGGACCCATCCCATGCTCATAGATTTTTCAAATATTCAAACAGTGCCTTGGAATTAATCAAATAACCCTATTTGAGTTAAGATTCAAATCCTTTGAATTTTAAAAATGTTGAAACTTTATAAGTGGCTAGTCTATATTATTATGAGGCCACATAAAATTTTTCAGCATTTAATAAAATGTTTAGCTATTTTATTTAGCTAAACAGAACAAATGGCAGAAAGAAAAACAGAAAGAAAAGAGAAGGGGGCTTACCTGCAAAGAGGCCCAACTTGTTCCCCAGCGGCCCAGCCCACCTCCCCTCCCCCGTCGTCTTCCTCAGGTGGCAAGCAGCTGCATGCCGGCCATGCCGAGGCCGCCGCCGTGCTTGGCCACCTCCTGCTTCCCCCTTGCCACATCTACACGCCTGGAGACGCCTCGCAGCTTCCCCACTCCATTCTCCCCCTCCACGAGCTCCCTCCTCTCCTCTCTCGCCCGATTCGTCTTCGCCCGAGAAGAACGCCGGAGCGCCGTCGAGCCCCCGCGTGGCCACCATGCTCCCCGCGACGCCTCGAGTTGTCCAGAGGAACCGCAGCCGTCGTCTTCATCGACTTGCAGAAGGAATCGGAGCCGGACGCCTCCACGAGCTCGATAGCTTCGTCGTCTTCATCGCCGGCCGCCGTGGATCGAACTCAAATTCCGGCAACACCAGCGCCTCCCCGAGCAAGCCGCCACTCCAGATAGACTCAGGGTGAGCTCGCAAGAAAAACCCCTCACTTCTCCCCATCGATTGGTTCCTCTAGCCGGATCCGCCATGGAAGCCGAGCACGGTTGCCGCCGCGGTTGACCATGCGCTCGCGCCCGTGCACCTTCGCCCTCACCAGTGAGTCCGTAGTGCTCCTGGAGTCCCCAGCAACCCAACGCAACCACACACTTTCCTTCCCGTGGCCGTTTTGCAAGTTCTGCTCGAAACCGTAGCTCCGGCCGCCGCCAAGGTTGAAGACGACGTCGCCTGAAACCTCCCCGTTGAAGCCCGAGTAGCACAGACGACGCAGCTCGTTCCGGGCCATCCTCTGGTGCCCTTGGCGCATAAAATGGTGGCCGGGAGCACTGGATCCGTGCAGCGCCGCCGCGGCTCCAGTCACCGGCGTTTAGCCGCCGGCGTGTCAACCAAACCCCCCCCCTTAATCACCCAACTAATGACCCCCTGGGTCACTGACCAGTGGGCCCAGTGGCTTAATTAAGCCACTGGATTAACTTAACCCACCGGTTAATTGAACCCAGCCACTGATAGAGATTATTTGAATTAAAAGAATTCCAGAAATTCCAGAAAATACCCCAAACTTTGGAAATTCATAGAAAATTCATATTAACTCCAAATTGGACAAATAATATATGAAAAATGATCAGGAGAAAATTATCTTTCCAAATATGAAACTTTCAACTATGTTTGAGTTGATTTTAAAATGGGACCAGTAGCATATGTCATTTTCTTTATTTGAAATTAATTCAAATTCAAACCAAATGATTTTACAACTTGGACCATGTAATTATGATATAATTCAACCACACATCAGAGGCATATCTTATGCAATTCAAGTTGATTAAAAATGATCAAACAATGTCACATACAACTTGGCTAAGTTGAATTCAAATGTGGAGTTTGAATTTGCAATTCAAATTGCAATATACTCCATTTAAATGGAATGCTCAACACATCAGTACCATGAACATCACCATTTCAATCTTATTCATGTGTTTGTGCATTTTACATTATGTTGATCCTATGATTGTCATGTTGCTGATAGAAGTGGAGCCGGAAACCGAGGTCAACCCCTTCGTTGAAGACCCAGAAACCAAACCTCGTTAGCAAGGCAAGCAAACCCCCATTGATCATGTCGATAAAATCCCACTTCCCTCTCAGGTCTCGCTTATGCATTGTTTACGATGATCACCATGATTCGTTTCAACCGCATAGATGAACCCATTCCTTTGCATGACCTATCATTTTGTCACAGTAGTAAGCAAACCACAATCCTAGCAAATGTAGGAGTTGTTTGATATCATGTGGCCCCTGCAATGTTATCACTTATTGCATGCTTAGTATGATACCATGTTGTTACTATGATGTGAGTCGGGATGGTAGTGATCATGTTGATGATGGTAGAAAAGTGTTGGTGAATCGACCCTAATACAAGGTGAAAGATGAGAGGCTGTGTAGGAGTACACGGTGGGTTGTCTCGTTGAACACCGCCCTAGTACGAGTTCCTGTGTGGTAATCCAAGATGAAGAGTACAACCACACATTGGGCTCACTGACCCCTCTCAACTTACTAACTCATCCCTTTCGATGTCCAGATGTCGCAATAGTTCGGAGTTCTGGTAGGCTTGTGGCCTGGATGCTCAGTGAGAGAACGGCTCATCCGAGACCGGCTTATGCACCACGCACACATCACTTGGGTCCACTTTGGTAAACCGGCCGGGTTCATGATAGTGGTAGCCTACCCAAGTAGGCGGCTTTCTCGGACTAGATCGGCTATGAGGTAACAGTTGTGGTGAGCATCCTCGCTGGCACCCCTTGAATGGTGTCGAGATCAAAGGCGGTAAATGATGATCATGTGTGTGTAGCGGTACACCCTTGCAAGGTTAACAAAACTATTCGAATAGCCGCGTCCGCGGTTATGGACTGCTTGGAAAGCTTAGCTTGATTATTAGATAACTTGAACCGGATACTTCTAAAACACACCAAGATAAGTGTGAGTGCTATGGCGTGCTTCCTCGTGGGGAAGTCGAGGAAGGCACCATAGTGGTGTAATTGGTTGGAGAAAGTAGTGGACTCATGTACGCTTCTTACCTCAAAGTCTTGTACTCGTAGTTCAGGATTAGCCAATTCAAAGCTGGCACTTCTGCAAGTGAACCACACCTCCCTTTACCTTGATACATGTGCATGAGTAGTATAGCTCCTACGTAAGTCTTGCTGAGTACGACTTTGTACTCACGTTTGCTTAATCTATGTTTTAGATGATGCCACTGACCCCGAAGGTGGCTTCTTCATCGAGCTGGACGACTGAAGACCAACTAGTCTAGTCCCAGTCAGACGACTGGTTCCCTCGTGGAGGGCTTGTGTTTAAATAAGGCTTCTTAAGCCATTTGTTAAACTTGTCTGTACTCAGACATAATTTGCTTCCGTTTGTGTTGTAATGTTGGATCACATGTTTGTGATCTCTGTTTGCACTCTATAAGAGTTATCAATAAAATTGTACACTTTGTAGAGAATTGCAATGGTACCTGCTGTTCATACAAGGCATGTATGATGCGTGTATGTTTATAACATGCATGTCTTTGTATGGGTTTTCGAGACCTTAGTTGTGTTCTGGCTGGCGGTCTTTCATACACCAAGTGGCCCTTAGATGTGCGCAGCTTGGGGCATCGCGATGCGATTGCTCGAGACTCCGTCTCGTGCACACTTTGTGGTATGATCGAACCCGCCCTAGACCCCGACTAAGTGATCGGGCTGGAGTAAGTCTATGTAAGAGTTTTGAGATAGTCGATAATATGGTTGAGGTGACTTGTCTTTGAATATGGGAGTTCACCACCCATATCATTAGACTTGTGTGCGGACGATGAGGACCCATCTTAGTTGATCATCCGGCCTGGATGGGATGCCCCTCACGTACGATGCTTTCCGAGAATGTTCAGTGCTTGGCCTTGTCTGCTTAGACAAGTGGGTGCGGTTCTCGGCTCTCCATATGACTATGTCTTAACTGTACTTGCATACGCTAACCCCGGGTCCCGACACTGACTAACATGCTCCCAAGTCGTTTTTGTGCCCTCTCCACTAAATTTAACAAAATCAGAACCTTGTAACCTTGAGGGTACAAAACTGCATGGAAGTGTGCAGGATAAGGCTTTTGATACACACGACTTTTTACTTGTGCATCGTCTCCGAAAGTAACTTGAAACATCTTATGCAAATCCTCCCTTAGCTTGGCTAGAATAGGATCCGGAGTAGATGATGATGCTTGTGTCAATGACATAGGAGAAACTTGAGAACTAGGTGTTGGTGCAACTTGCGAGATGGGAACTGAACCATAGTTTAGCGGAAGGCAAAACGCGCCTGCTCCTACGGGTGATGTGGCAAAGTGATTCAGCGTTGACACCGAATTGGTTGCACCCGTAATAGGATTAGGGTATGTAGGTACAATCACGTGTTCATTGGTTTGGATAGGATAAGAATTCATCGGGAAATTGTAATATTGTTCCATGGGAGGTGCCGACGAGATAGGTAAAGTTGGATTAGGTTTTTCTTGGCTAATGGATACACTAACATCACCACTAGATGATGGAGACATATTTTTCTGAGCACTTCTATTCGCTAAGAAGGCATTATATATCATATCATTGCCCTTGATAACAATACTTTCAATCACCACACTTTTCTCTTTAGAAAAAACTTTACTCACAGTCATTTCATCTAGGTTGTCATCGAGGGCAGGAAGCTTGATTTCTCCAATCGAAGCGACGTTGCCTTGGCGATCCTTCTTGAAATTTGCAAGAAAATATTGCAAAGACTCATCCTCGCGCTGCTTCTTGTGTGCCTCGTAAGCCTCCCCACGCTGCTTTTTTAGAGTTTCATAGGCCTGGCGACGTTCCTCTGAAAGTTCATCAAGACTAGGCTTAATGATGTTTTTGGCGCTAACTTCAGAGGGCTTGGGGATATCAGACATGGTTGATGATGATTCTCGATCTATCTTCCCTAGCGGAGTCTCCAAAAAGTGTGTTGACACATGAACTAGTCACCGTGTACCCTCGACGCCGGGGGTGATGCACCGCAACTCACGTCGAAGGAGACCCGACCGGAAGCACGCTACGCAAGCAATCCGGCGAGCGCTTTTGTAGACCCAAAACCCACACTCCCGGTAGGGACCCCGTCAGGGAGCACAGTGGTTATGGGCTTCTCTAGGTCGATCTGATCGCTCCTAGAGCCTCGTGGATCGTTGCCCCTCAAGAACAAGAACTAACGAAGAACGAGAAGAAAGATACAAGGGAGAGAGATAAAATTAGGGTTTAGAATTGTAGATATGTTTGCTCGATTGTGTGTTGTTTGAATCGGCCGTGACCTCATTTGTATATGAGGGGGCTGGACTTTCCGTACAAGAAAAGGACTCCAAATCCCTTCCAAATCTTTCCAAACTTAACCGAACTCGGACTACAGGTGGGCCTGGGACAGCAGTTCGGTTTTCGGGAGTTTGGGGGCTGTAAACTACCAAGGATGAAAAAACTCAAAACGTCAAACTTGTAGCCCTTGAAATTTTGGTGCATCTACTGGGTCGAATTCCTCGCGCAAAACAAGTCAGAACTGGCGCTACTCAACAAACATCGGTTATATAGGTGTCTGGTGGGTCGTGCCACCCTATAGCCTGTGACAGGGCTGTACTCCGAGGGGCATAACTTTTGCATACAACTCGGATTGGAATGATTCAAAAATCAAAATCGAGCGATTCGACGAGCCGAAGCCGCTCCATGTAGAACATTTTTCCATTTGAGGATGTCTTAAAGGACTTATTGACAAAATAGTACTTTGAATACCAAGATGTTATTGCTTCAAACATTGCTTCGGCCTTCGGGATGGAATCAGATGGCAATGGCTCGAACTACAAAGATGTTCATATCGACGATAGCAAACATTTTCATGTCGAACACTTTTTCATTTGAGGCCATCTTGTACATGAATATTGTCGTGCCAAAAACTGGTGTCAACAGGTACTACCGGCCGATACGCGAAAAACCTTCTGTAAGAGCCCGGAACAGGGACGGTATCACCCTGGCTTTTTCGGTAAATAATAGTTACAGATACTACCGGGCCGAAGACCGGTATTACCGCCCAGATACGCAGAAAAACTTCTGTTAGAGCCTGGAACAGGGCAATTATCTTTGTTGTCATTTACCTGCTCGAGGATGAGCATAAATTAAGCTTGGGGATGTTGATACGTCCCAAACGTGTCTATAACTAGATGATACCCCGCGCGTTGCTGCGGAAACTGTTAAGAAGGTATTTGATGTTTTAGGACATGTGAGAGAAATTTGATGAAAAATAAAAACAATGAGTTTTTTTTTGTTTTGTTAATTTATTTACTTGACAATATATCAGCCAGATGATATGAGACGAAAACAACATTGAGAGTAGAGACAATGAATATGTGTTCACCCTTGGATAAACCTAAAACAATTATAGAAAATATGGATGTGTATAAAAAAATTCACATAGAAAAATGAAATGCAACATAACTCATAATTTTATTTTGTATAAAAGAAGTTGCTTATAAATTGTGAGGTTGAGTGCACAAAAAAGTTATTATTTATTTTTGATAGGATGGATGACATGGAGAGTTAATGGAAGCATGTGCATGAAGAGTTAATGGAAGAGGTTTTATATGGTGGACCTACTTGATGATGTGGATAGCTTGCATGTCAAGATAAATAATTTAGTGGGGATGAACTATTTAGGTATTATAGATTTCTTTCTGTTACATGGTTATATTGGTGATATTGCTATATGTTTTGCTACACTTTCATACCTTTTACAACATATTTGGACTAACCTACTAACTCAGTGCCCTAGTGCCAGTTTTTGTCTGCTGTTGTCCGTGCATTGCAGGAAAATGTCAAATATTAAAGTGCTCGGAAATATCCACCGAAATCATATAAAAAATCAGCAGTCCCGAAGACTCCAGAAAACCGGAGAGAGGCAAAGGGGGCCAACCCCCTAACCAGGAGGGTCCCTAGCGCAGCCTACGGTGGGGCCGCGCCACCTGGCCGCCTGGTCAGGTGGTACCCCCCTGGTGCCCTCCTTTCGCCTATATATCACTGTCGCCCCCGAAAACCATCGGTAGGACCTTCGTTATGCAATTTTCACCACTCCTCCGCCGTCGCCGCGATTCTGATCTTGGGATCGCTAGAAGACCTGTCCCGTCACCCTACCGGAGGGAGGATTCAACTCCGGAAGCTCCTTCATCACCATGATCGCTTCCAGGATGTGTCGTGAGTTGTCCCCCTTAGACCATGGGTCCATGATCATTAGCTAGATGATTTATTCTCTCCAATTAGGTGCCTCAATTCTTAGACCTTGTGAGCTGACCTACATGATCAAGGAACTTTTGCATTAGTTTCTGTGTTGCTATGTTGTGTTTGTTGGGATCCAACGGATTATGAGATTATGTTCAGATTGTGATGAGTAATAAGTTTGGTTTACCTTTTATGTTTTAGTTCATGAGTATTCTTGCATTTTATCCGTTTCTTTTTATTGCTTTGGCCAAGTAGTAGATAGTAAATGCAAGAGGGATCGTTATGCATGATTGTGGGGGCATGCCCCCCAATCTAGCTTGAGTGACAGAAACATGATACTAGGGGATGTGTTGTTGCCACCTGGGAGAAAAAAAATGGTGCTTGTAACTACGGTTGCAAGGATTGCATACGTTACGTATAGAGTGTTAATACAGTTGTCTATTTCTTTGATCCTACTTTTTGGCTGGGGTTCGCCACTTAATACCAGCATCCAATAGACATGGACCTTACGCCACATGCATCGAGCATTCAATGGTGAACTCTATCCTTTAGTCGTGTCCTTTAGGTTCTGTGTGCAGCAATTGGGGCCCGTGTACCCCCATCCTTCCCCCCTAGACTATAAATAACTATCCCACACCTCCTCTCTTGGGTTAGCTAAGAATATACCCAGATTTGAGAGAGCTTAGCTCCTACTCCCCCATGGGGATTTGATCTCCTTAGAGATCCTCTCTCAATCCACCACCTCGCTCGGAAGAGAGGCTTCATCTGCGGATTGAGCCTCAACCTACCTTCCTCTCCCTAGTCATAGAAGGAGAGGCCCCAATCCTGGTAGTAGAAGGAGAGGGATCAATTTAGCTACCACTTGTGGATGTATGTATCTTCATATGTGTGGATTTGGTGTAAGAATTTGAGTCTCCTCCGTTTGGATCTTGTTCCCCATCCTGTTTGAGTGTTGTTCTTGCTTTGCATCCTTTCCCACCTTCAAGTTGTGAAAGTTTGGGCAAATCCCTAGGGATTAGACCTCAAATCGGGTTTGGTCGTGTATCATTTGGCATCAAGAGCAAGGTTTATCACATCTTGGAGCCCATCCCCCCCCCATCTTCTACCAAATTTTTGCTTTGTTCATCCCAATTCTGAAAATCGCACCAAAAAATAGCCTGACCCAAGATTTGTCTACTTGTTGGATTTTTTGTTGTTTTGTTGGTTTTGATCCATGGATCTGATGCTTTTCTAGTAGACCTACCTTCATTTGCGTTCATATGACTAATTTTTCTTTTTCCCCTTTCAATTTAGTCTCCCAAGTTGTGTTTTTCCGCCGAAATCTCCATGTTCCGCCCAAAATCGCGACCCGGAGCTCCAATTCTTTCGGGCGTTGACCCAGTTGAACCGTCCGGATTATCATGTCGGACAGTCCGGGCTGTCCACCGGACCTTCTGGACAATTAGGACCCTAAGACGGCCCTCGGTGGTAATTATTCGGACCGTCCGGACCATTAGGTCGGACCGTCCGGGCTGAGGTTGGACCGTCCGACCATCCCATTTCCAGCCCTCCGCAATTCACAGTTTTGGCTATAACTTCTTCATCTGGAGTCTGTTTTTTACGTTCTTTAGCTCGTTTTGTAGCTATTAACACCCCCGATCCATATAGATAGGTTCCCTAACCATTTTATTCCACAAATATTTCGGAATTTTGGCATCTTTTCCTAGGTTCTTGAGCATGAAAGTTCAAAACCGTGCATCTTCGCTGGTTCCAACTATCAGGATCATCCCCAACGACGAGGAGTACCACTACATCAAGTACATCAACCAACAAGCTTCATAATCGATGACGATCATACACCCTTCGAAACCCTCAAACAAAAGCAAGGCCGGTCATCCCCTACTTCGCAAGGTTAAGTGTGACGAAGGTATCCATCCCGTCAAAAACTTTTCCTTCCCTTGCCATTACCCTTGTGAGACACTTCTTCCATTCGCGATACCATATACCTATTGAGCCTAGATTATCGAGTATCGGGCATCATACACTCACGCACCATAGGGACATCATCACCATATACATTCTTGCTATGTTGAGCATTGCATAGTATGATCATTTGATATCTACTATGCGCATGGAAAAAGGCAAAGGAAGAGAAAAGAGCCAAAAAAGAGGAAATAAAAGCATATAAGCAAAATAGAAAGCACAAGAGTGATACATGTGCATTCATACATAATATAGGAAAAGCATCAAGTTTTTGAATCGATGGAGTGGTGCCAAGTGTCGAATCCATTGCCATCTACATGTAATAAAGCTAGTGTCTCTCTTTGCGTTTGTGCAACATGAGCTTAGTCTTCGTTAGGACAAATATTTTTTGCTCATTCATTTGGTTGCACAAGCACCATTATCTTTGCGTGTGTGTTCCTTTTGCTTCCTCCTCTACATTTGAGATCGACTTGTATTGCATTGTTTCATTTGGATCTTTACCAAATTAATTGACATCTTGATCCCCTTGTTGCATTTCTGTGGCCACTAATCCCTACCAAGCTCCACATAAGCGTTTATGTGTAGGTGTGCGTGTGGGAACGAGATTCAAACAAGGACATTCTTTTCACTAAGGGAAGCTATAGATCACTTGATTCATTTCATCTTCGAGAAAGGTATCCTTGAGTTGGTTATATCCTTTTTACTCTCACATCTCCCCTCTTGTTGTGATGGCTATGCAATATCCTGGTTCGGTGGCCTCCTACCTCGCCTTCCTCCAACAATAAGAGAAGACAGAAGCAGCGATGGCGTGTCTCAAGGATTCCTTCCACACCATGCGCCAAACATGGCAAGACTTCATGCAAGACATGCTCGACCGTGACCACGCCAATATGGAGAAGCTCACGGCCATGATCTCTTCTCGACGACACCATTCTTCATCATTAGCTTCTTCACACCGGTCTTCTCATCATCACAAGCCCCACGGTGAAGCACCTCCTCCGAGACAAGAAGAACCTTCAAGCAGGCATGGATGACATGAAGACTAGTCCAATACCTATGCACACTCTGATGATTGGAGAGCTCGGTCACCTCCTCCATGACAAGAAGAAGTAAGTCATGTGTTGACACATCATGAGCGACAATGGCACACTACATCAACACCCCCTCATGATTACCACCTCCATGAGAAGCTTCACCAACACCAGGCCTACTAACATGCTCCATCACGATCTACCTTTCGAGCTTCGACAACTACATCATCCTATGGTACCCACTCCATCTTCGGAGGCACTTCAAGAGCGAAGCCCGAGCAGGAAGTACTCCCTTCCACCATGGAGGCGCATGGAGTTGTTGACACCGAAACTTGCACCTACCTTCACTCCACACCCACATATGCTGAGAGATCACACATACCAAACAATGAGAGACAACCCCACACATTGAGATCACCCACCATAAGCGAGTTGGAGCATATTCACCACGAGGACGTGAGGGCACTTCCCACTAGTCCACCAACACACGAGCGACCAAACATTCCACATCCAAGTGAGAGCCACACTTCCCATGAGAGTGATTGTGTTCCCACTACATGTGAGTTTGAGTCCACTTTAGTTGAGGGAGTGAGTGCTCCACCACACATATTGAGAGAGATAGTTGATAGGTCATGTGAGACTATTCTCACTACTAACAACTTACCCTCTACTCCTATTGTGTCTCCGTCATTGGTGCAAGGTCTTACCCAAGAAGAAGCAACTTCACTCATCAAGACCATGCCTTACTTGACGAAGACGATGGCCATGGTTCTCCATCAACAACCAACTGTTGATCACAAGATGGCACCCATCACGACATCTACACCATTGGATCCCCCCATGATGGTAAAGTTATAGGTGATTGTGTTTCTTGCGTCCCACTAGTGGACAATCATGGTTTTCTTCGCCTACATAATGCTCCTTGCCATAAAGTCGATATCATCATGTCTCCAAAATGTCTTGACATTTTGCATGCACACACTTGTGATGATTTCGAATTCCACCCCTTACATGCGTCGAATGCCTATCCTTCTATTAAATGCCATGAACTTTCTCCATTGGACATGCACAACTATCACCATATTTCTCCTTGTGTTGCTCGCAACATGACTCATAATATTGTTCTTGAGGTAGCCCCATATCTTCCTCACTACTCATAGGAGATCATGATATGGCTCATATTTTGCATGAACCCAACCCTAGTGTGCACAATATGTTCCCCTCACATAGCTATGCTCTTGCTAAACATTATGGTGCATACTCTTACACTTCATGTATTCCTCATGATGCACAGAACACCTTTCCTTTCATGACGGATGACATGTTTTTGTATCCTGCATCTAATTTGTTTGAGTGTTCCATTGGTTATGCTAACCCAACCGTGACCATACACATCAAGATGGATGATGTGTATGTTTACCACGCACACAACTTGTTTCTATCATCATGTCGTGTAGGTACCAATATCTCTCCTTCAACTTCAGCAACACAAGAGTTGAAGATAAGAGCTCTTGAGAGCAAGGACGAGGAGCCCCAACATCACCCCCTTCCCCACTTCGACCTTGGCACAAGAAGTTTCGGTTTTCCCCTTACACGCTCCTCCCATTTTTATGGGTGATGACGAGAGAGTTAACGGATGATGGCTTCTCGCCCCTTGTTGGTTACCCCAAGTGGAAGGTTGAGATGTAGATAGCCGAAATTTCCCTCGGTGAAGATACCAAGGTTTATCTCTGGCGGACTCTGAAAGATTCAAGTATTTGATCAAACGAGCAAGGCGCCGTTTGAGATAAGTTACTCACTTGATCTAGACCTGCACAAAAAAGCAAATAACTTTGGTCCCAACAAGTTAGAGAGGTTGTCAATTGTAAGGCCCGATATGCGGTACTGTTCCATATCTAGTTGTTTCCATCCAGATCCAGGGACGAAGCACATATCGGTCCCACCACGACATATGACATTGCCATATGTCCCGGATTTCCAACATGATATCACAACATTACTACTACATGGATACAACATCTCATACAATCGTCACACCACTGCCTCAATACATTACATCAGCGAAAGATACGTGTCTGAGTACAGACTACAATCAAATGCCTAGTGGCAAAGGTAAAACACAACATTCCCGTAACCACACAGGTCCAGGCTCTCCGCCGGGATCCAACTAACTAGTCGTCGTCGAGTCTCCACGAAGGCGTCCGGAAGAAGAGTCGAGGTAGTAATCAGCTGCAGCGGCCGATCAGGAAAAACATAAAAGGGAAAAGAAAAGCAAGGGGAGAGAATATATCAAAAGTCTTGTAACTAACTTCTCACGGGTAAGATGGGGGTAGTGGTGAGGTTGCAGTCGCACTAGCAATATATGAGTGGCTAACGGTCTATTTATACTAAGATGAGAACAAAGCATTCGATGAGGAATCGCCTCCAACAAGTCTTGCTATCAACTACTTACGCAAACATAACACCTATCATATCCTTGTCCTCCTCTTCGCATCCCGACGAAGAAGAAGCAGCCAAGGCACACACACGTTGATCAAGTTTATTAAGATTATCTCAGTTGTTGTTGTCTATGAACAAGGAGTAGGTCTCAAGTCGTCCATAACCGCGGACACGGCTTCTCGAAAAGATTTAACCCTGCAGGGGCGTACCAACTGCCCATTACAAGGCTTCGCACGAACGCCCATCACTCTCAGTTGCTACCCATCATAGGAAACCATTTTATGATTTAGTTCTGAGATATCCGTTACGACAGGTCCCTCTAACTAACAACGCACAAATCCGGGTGGCCCCCGGTGAATCGACATCCAACTCAAAAGCGGGCCGGACTCTCGAATTGGACTCTACCGTCTGGATGAGGTCGGGTTAGCTACCCAAACTATGTGGGCAACCCCCTAGCTCCCTGGGGTGGACCAACTAGAGAAACCATGTCTCCGCTGGCCCAAGTTATTTTAAAGGATATCTTCTAGGAGCGACCCGACAAACATATATGTATGGTTTTCAAATGGTAAATCAGCTTGGGCCACCACTAGAAATGTTTGAAGCTAGGTAGGTAAGTAAAGGGGACCCCATAAAATCCCACACGCGGTTAGGCACGCTCAGTCTTAAAACCAATACCCGGAACCCGGGTCCTAGGTGACTAGAATGGAACAAAGCGTCGGGGCGGGATAGCCTAGACCTTCCATCCTACGTCAAATATAATCAACATTATAATAATCATATAATCAACAACAATATAATAATGTGATAGTACAATCCAAGAAATAACAGGATAACAGTCGATAACATTCTAGCATGCATACTAAGCAGTGGCTGATCAGCAAGCAAAATTAACATAGCCGAACAAGGTTTGCTCGGATGTGGAGGACATGGTTGTTTGGGTTTATTTCAGAGGCATGAATATAAAGTGGTAGGATCAAGCAATTGTTCTATCCTACACCTAGGAGCGAGTGAGCTGAAAGTTATAAGCATCATATATGCTCCCCCTTACCTGATGAGAAGACGAAACCAAAGGTGAAGTCGATCGCAAGCTCGCATCGTCTCTGAGAGGTACCCGCGGAAGCACACAAGACGGAAACACTGGAAATGACAATTGACGAGCAAGCATCTATTACTACGAAGAAAACACGAGCAATCATCAACAAGGAGACAACACGAGACAATGCACTACGGCATCGCATCTATCTTCAAGAGCGGTTACAAATAGGTTAAGTGGAGTACTCGTCACACACGACGATACCGCACATTTAGAAAGGTTAAAGTTGTTTAGCTACACAAGATGAGGAAAGGTTGTTAACATGGCATCTCACTCAAGCATGGAATAGCACACAATCATTAAAAGAGGTGAAACATAAGGTAAACTATCTATGCTAGTCAATTTAAGTGATGCACTATTCTAAACACAACATTCCACTAAGTACCCCACAACAATTAAAAGCTTTGGTACTATTCTGCCCTAAACAATATTTTAGGTTTGTTAACAACAGAAAACAATAGCATAAACACAAATTACACGAAAAAATAATCAAGTTACATATAAAGAACACTCCAAACAGAGTTATGGTTAAAAAGATACAAGCAAAACAAGTTTGAAACACAATCTGCCAACATCAGGAAGCACACTTTAGAGCAATGCATAAACAGGATAATGAATGCAAACATGCTCACGAATGATATGCAACTAAAGTAGACATGGCAGGGAAGGCATGGCAAAAGGAATCATGCAAATAGGCATCATGAACAACTAGTTATAAGCAACACAAATAGCTATAAAACATTAATGGTCAAGGACTTAGTGAAAATAAGGAAAACAGGGCAGAAACTGTTATTTTCATGCTGTATAAACCGGAGAAAAACTATATGCAAATGTGCAGCACCATGACATAGCAATATAAGAGCATGGAGTAGGAATGATGATGATCAGGTAAAAACAACAATCATGGTCATAGGCATAACAAATCAAAAGATATTAAGCGTGGAACATGGCATCGGAAAGTTACAGACTTAGTGAAAAACAGAGGTGGCTGTCAAAAACAGCAGGATAGCCACTTTGGAGCTAAACATAACTATGACCAGGAAAGCTAACATGACAATATAATACATATAATGGATGTAGACATGGCATAGATCAAGATGACATATTGCACTACTCAATAGGATGCACGGTTAAAAAGATACAATGCAGCAAAGTAGCAAATTTATATAAACAGCAGCACATATCATTAGGGTCACCACTTTGGAGCAAGAATTAATATAGCTACAGCATGCAAACATGACAAGTGATTGCATAGGATTGAAGTAGACATGATTATTAACAGTATGCAACAAGAATTAATGCAATGGGCCTCATGAATGTGTCACAATCATCAATCAAACTTGCAATAAAATAACAACAGCAGCACATGACAGAAAATAATAGCAGTTAACAGTCTGGTGCCCACTTCCACAGTGATTAACAACATCAAGATGTCCTCAAAACAAAATGCACAAAAAAGATGAACGGAAGTACACACAATTCTAAACAATTTTCCTTTTGGGCGCAATATGATCCGGGCTACGGTTTACTCGCAAATTACGTCGCAAAGTAGCATCAGCAGCAATAATACATCGAGACTTTGAAAAATTACAGGGTTATTCCACAAAAAAAAACAGGGCCTCACCACTTGGGCCGAGCCCAGTTCGGAAAATGGGCGAGGGATAACCAGAAGGCGCTCAGGGCACTGGATTGGTCCGGTTGGGCCTTGGGGCGCCTGGTGGGCCGCGGTGTGCTGGGCCAGCTGGGCTGTTACATCAATCTCTCCCATCTTATTGTTTACAAAGGGTCAAAAGCATAGTGGAAATAGTGGTAATGATTGCAACTGAAAGGAAATAAAGCAGTAAATAGTTGAGGTGTAAAAAGTGGTGGAAATATGGACCGGGGTCTCATGATGTTCGCTAGTGATTTCTCTCTCCCAAAAGACGATAAAACAACTAAGCTGGTTGACCAACTAAGTGGTGGAAATATGGACCGGGGTCCCATGATGTTTACAGCTAGGCAATTTAAAGAATTATAAACGCAGCGCAATGCTAATTATGTTGCAAAGAAAGTTAGAGGCTCAAAAGTATGGGCAGTACGCCAAGACAAGTAGACCTTACTCCAACTGCATCTACTCACTAATCATCCATCTTCAGATATCTATCCAGAATATCTCGCTAGCATTAAGTTGCGATCCCCACCCAAACTTGAAACCCAAAGCAACAGACAACTGCATTAACAAACTTTACGTAAGATAAATAATCCTTGCAACGCGGTTACAAGCAACGTTGTTTTCTCCATGGTGGCTGATACGTCCATAATGTATCTATAATTTCTGCTTGCTCCATGCATGTTTTGCATGACATTGTTATGCTTTTGGTGCACTTTCATACACTTTTGATCATATTTTTACTAACTAACTTCGTGCACCAGTGCCAGTTTTTGTTATCTGCTGTTTTGTATTTCAGGTTTTCCCATTACTTAAAGTGCCCAAAAAATTCCTGGAAAATATATAAAAAATCAGCGATACGGAAGCTTCCAGATGCCCGAAGCGGGGCCAGGGGGCCCACCTGGCGCCCAGGGGGCGTGGCCCCAACCTAGCCCGAGCCGGGGGGCCGCCTGGACTCCCAGGTCCACCCATGGCTGCCCCCTTTGCCTATATTTAACTCTCATCCCGAAACCCTTGAGGATAGAATCCTTTTTCGCGATCTCCCCTCCATTCCGCCACCGCCGCGCTTCCAAGATCGGGGCATCCAGGAGACCCTGTACCAGCACCCTGTCGGAGGGAGGATTGACCTCCGAGAGCCTCTCCACTACCATGAGCGCTTCCTGGATGTGCCGTGAGTAGTCCCCCTTGGACCATGGGTCCATGACCAGTAGCTATGTGATGTCTTCTCTCCAATCTTGTGCTTCAATTCTTAGCCTTGTGAGCTGCCCTACCATATCAAGGCATCTATGTAATTTTCCTACTGTTGCTATGCTATGTTTGCTGGGATCCGATAGAGGCTCAAAAGTATGATCGGTATGCCAAGACAAGTAGACCATAATCCAACTTCATCTACTCACTAATCATCCACCTTGAGATATCTATCCAGAACATCTCGTTGGTATTAAGTTGCGAGGCCCACTCAAAGTTTAAACCCAAAGCAACAGACAACTGCATAAACAAACTTTGCATAAGGTAAACAATCCTTGCAACCGCGGTTACAAGCAAAAAAAATTCTCCCTAGTGGCAACAACACATCCCCTAGTCTCATGTTTCTGTCACTCAAGCTAGACATCGGGGGGCATGAACCCACAATCAAGCATAAACGCTCCCTCTTGGAGTTACTATCTACTACTTTTCCAAAGCAATAAAAAGGAATGGAGAACATGCAAGAATTACTCAAGAACAAAATAGAAAAGGAGAACCAAATATATAACTCATCACAATTTGAACATAATCTCATAATCTATCGGATTCCAGCAAACACAGCATAGCAACAGTAGGAAAATCACATAGATGCCTTGATCATGTAGGGCAGCTCACAAGGCTAACAATTGAAGCACAAGATTGGAGAGAAGACATCACATAGCTACTGGTCATGGACCCATGGTCCAAGGGGGACTACTCAGGGCACATCCAGGAAGCGCTCATGGTAGTGGAGAAGCTCCCGGAGGTCAATCCTCCCACCGGCAGGGTGCCGGCACTACTAGGGAAATAGCTATACATGGAAAGCATATTAGTGGCGCATTTTATATGTAATGCGCCACTATGTTGTAAGGGGTGGCGCACTAGTAAAAAATGTGCCACCCATAAGCTCTTATAGGTGGCGCATTTTCCAAAATGCGCCACCCCTAAGGGTGGGCCAGCCCTGGATCCCCTTATACGTGGCGCATTTGGAGAAATGCGCCACCCCTAAGAACCTTATAGGTGGCGCATTTTGGAAATGCTCCACCCCTAAGAGCTTAGGGGTGGCACATTCTTGAAATGCGCCACCCATAAGGAATTATTAGTGGCGCATCCAGAATGCGCCACCCATAAGCTCTTAGGGGTGGCGCATTTCCCATATGTGCCACTAATAAGAAAAAACTATGCGGGAAAATTCCCAAATACACCCCTCACCCCCCCCCCCCCCGTGGACCACCTTTTCAATTTGAAAAAGAATAAAAGAAAATGATATGTCCAAATTTTTATACGACCTCCGATGAAAAAGTTTTTTATATGAAAAATCATCTACTCGAAAAGTTATATCCAAATTCAGGTAATTACTTGCTCGGACCAGTTGAGCCAGCGTGGCCATGCTGGTTATGTCGCGACAGAAAAGGAGATGACTCGTTGTAGGTTTTCCTTTCCCTATTGTTGTTACTTGTTTTGAAGACGTGATATAGTCCCGTTGAACATTTTTAGAATTCTCAAAAACCTAACAAAAAAAAAGTTACGGGCGTTTGAAGATCTGGAGGCCCAAAAAAAGCGAAATAATTGAAAAAAAAATTGAACATAGTAGTGGCGCATTTTGTATGAAATGCGCCACTAGTAACAGAATTTTTTTTTTGAAATTTTTTCAAAAATATTTTTCTTTATTTTTTTTAATTCAAAATAGACTAGAGGACAAATCGGGAAGTTTAAAAAGTTGAAAATTTTAGATAGTCACATTAAAAAATTTAAAAAAATTAAAAATATTTTTTTAAGTCAAATTTTTTTAAAAAAGTTCAAAATATGCTAATGGTCCCATCGAGAAAGTTTCAAAAAAATGTTGAAAATTTTAGCACACCCATGAACATTAACAAGGTCCTAGACATCAACATGGTTTAATAGGATTTATATGTTAGATATATCAACAAGTGCCTGCTAGGTGAGCTGGAGAGAGAGTTGAATAGAACCGAGAAGTTAAGCGTGCTGGGGCTGGAGTAGTGCTAGGATGGGTGACCCTCGTGGAAGTTTGACCACGGATGTTAGTTTGACCTGAGATTAAGCATAGTGACCTGGCATTAAGCATACTAACCTGAGATTAAGAAAAACTAAAAAATAATAAAAAAATGTTTTCCAGATCCAGATTCAAAATTCAAAATTTAAAAAAATTAATAGTGGCGCATTTTCAGAATGCGCCACCCCTAAGAGCTTATAGGTGGCGCATTCTGAGATGCGCCACGCCTAAGGGTCTTAGGGGTGGCACATCCAGAATGGGCCACCTATAAGCCCTTATTAGTGGCTTGTAGTTAGTGGCGCATTCTGAGGACGCCACTTAAAGGGCATTCCCTAGTAGTGCGGGCTGAGGACTCCTGGTGCTCCCGATCTTGGAAGCGAGGCGGCAGTGGAACAGAGGTGAAAATCGCGATGCAGGGTTCCTCTCGAGGGTTTCCGGAACAGGTTGTAAATATAGGCCGAAGGGGATCTGGAGTCTTGCGATGCGCTGATTTTTTTATATTTTTCTTGGAATTTTTGGAGATCTGTAAATATGGGTAAAAACCTGCAATTCACACACATCAGCGGACAGAAACTGGCACTGGGTACACTGAATTAGTAGGTTAGTCCAAATATGTGTAGAAAGGTATGAAAGTGTAGAAAAACACATAGCAATGTCACCTAAAAGAGCATGGAACACGAAGAAATTACAGATATGTTTGGGACCTATCAATGGGCTATGCTTTATGTCATCTCTAGTGTGTACCTCTTTATGTTAACGTCGCATACTCGACTCCCTTATATTGATGTATCATGCGCTCGTGACATGTTCTTACTCTTTCATAGGCCATATGCTCTTTACCATCGCAATACATTCACTATCAATGAGCATAGGAATTTTATTTCCAAATTTGTTGTGGTCTACCTAGATGGCATGTTTATCTCACATCAACTCATCACTCATCATTCCAAGCATATCCCATGCATTATTCACATGTTCGATAGTGGAGCATCCATTAATCATCTTGAGACATCTCCATATAGCATATGCATTTTCAACATTGTCACATCTATTTACTATGCCCATGAATTTGCACTTAACAAACAATCCCAATATGACTTGATGTTACACAATGGTCGCACTCATAGCATTCGCTACATGGGCACATTGCATATTTCCCCCCATATGATATTCAAGATGCCTCCATGTGTGCCTTATATGACATCGCTAACACTCATGCTATGCCCAAGTGTACGTTTCCTTTGCAACTTTTTAATCAAAATCTAGGCGACAACTACTTGCACTAACATGTGGGGGAGAATCATGGCACGACTCCTTTTGCAATCGCTCCGGCACTTTCTCACTTTCATGATGATGTGGTTTTGGATCCGTGGAAGGATCTTCCCCAAGGGGGGGGGGGATTATGCGGAGCATCCAACGGACATCACCATTGATATGGACCTTTCGCAAAAGCACACACGCATCAACCATTCAAAGGTGAACTCTATCCTTTACGCGTGTCCTTTCGGTCCTCTAACGGATGGTATACAACTTGACCCTCCACTCCGATGCATCCTTACGTTCGAGAGATACACGTGCGTCATGGAGGAGGTCGGGCACGAGAGAAGGACTACACCATCCGCGAGGGAATCCTGTAACAGAAGACCGTTCGGGCCAAGGTCGGACCATCCGAAAAGCATGACCCGAAGTCGGGTCTTGGTGATAATTGTTCGGACCGCTCGGACCCCAGGTCGGACCGTCCGACCAGGTCAACTGCCTGTGTGCAGCAATTGGGGATCGGCCCGTGTTCCCCTTCCTTCTTCCCTAGACTATAAATACCTCTCCCCCACCTCCTCTCTAGGGTTAGCTAAGAATATACCTAGATTTGAGAGATCTTAGATCCTACCCCCATGGGGATTTGATCTCCTTAGATATCCTCTCTCAATGCTACCCCCTCCCGCGGAAGAGAGGCTTCATCTGTGGATTGAGCCTCAGCCTACCTTCCTCTCCCTAGTCATAGAAGGAGATGCCCCAATCCTAGTAATAGAAGGAGAGGGATCAATCTAGCTACCACATGTGGATGTATGGATCTTGATATGTGTGGATTTGGTATGTGGATTTGAGTCTCCTCCGTTTGGATCTTGTTCCCTTCCTCTTTTAGTGTTCCTCTTGATTTTCATCCTTTCCCACCTCCAAGTTGTGAAAGATTGGGCAAATCCCTAGGGATTAGACCTCAAATCGGGTTTGGTCCCGTATCACTACTTCTAGAACAAATAGACATATGGGTTGGGCCGACTTGCTTGGAACGACGTCGTAGAAGGTGGTTGTAGAGGGTTGTAATTGGTTATTGGATTGACTCATGTGGCGGAACGCATCGTAATAGAAAATTTTGATGCTGATTCCGCCGTCCATAAGGACCTTGTCCAAACTATGCCCATATACTTGGGTTGCGACCACCAGTGCCAGTGGTCCAGGGTTTTCAACCTTTGGTGGGTGATCCGATCGCCTCCAGGTAATTACTTGCTCGGACCAGTTGAGCCAGCGTGGCCATGCTGGTTATGTCGCGACAAAAAAAGAGATGACTCGTTGTAGGTTTTCCTTTCCCTATAGTTGTTACTTGTCGTGAAGACGTGATATAGTCCCGTTGAACATTTTTCGAATCCTCAAAAACCTAACAGAAAAAAATTTACGGGCATTTGAAGATCTGGAGCCCAAAAAAAGAGAAAAAATTGAAAAAAAATTTGAACTTAGTAGTGGCGCATTTTGTATGAACTGGGCCACTAGTAACAGAACTTTTTTTTGAAATTTTTTAATTTTTTTTTGAAATTCAAAATAGACTAGAGGACAAATCGGGAAGTTAAAAAAAGTTGAAAATTTTAGATAGGCACATTAAAAAATTTACAAAAAATAAAAAAAAAAATTAAATCAATTTTTTTTAAAAGTTCAAAATATGCTAATGGTCCCATCGAGAAAGTGTCAAAAAAATGTAGAAAATTTTAGCACACCCATGAACATAACAAGGTCCTAGACATCAACATGGTTTAATAGGATTTATATGTTAGATATATCAACAAGTGCCTGCTAGGTGAGCTGGAGAGAGAGTTGAATAGAATCGAGAAGTTAAGCGTGCTGGGCCTGGAGTAGTGCTAGGATGGGTGACCCTCGGGAAAGTTTGACCACGGAGGTTAGTTTGACCTAAGATTAAGCATAGTGACCGGGCATTAAGCATACTAATCTGAGATTAAGAAAAAATAAAAAAATAAAAATAAAAAAATGTTTTCGAGATCCAAATTCAAAATTCAAAATTAAAAAAAATTAATAGTGGCGCATTTTCAGAATGCGCCACCGCTAAGAGCTTATAGGTGGCGCATTCTGAGATGCGCCACGACTAAGGTCTTAGGGGTGGCGCATCCAGAATGCGCCACCTATAAGCCCTTATTAGTGGCTTGTAGTTAGTGGCGCATCCATAATGCGCCACTAAACAGAAAAAAGGACGCCACTAAAAGGGCATTCCCTAGTAGTGCGGGCTGAGGACTCCTGGTGCTCCCGATCTTGGAAGCGAGGCGGCAGTGGAAGAGAGGTGAAAATCACGATGCAGGGTTCCTCTCGAGGGTTTCTGGAATAGGGTGTAAATATAGGCCGAAAGGGGGCACCAGGGGAGGGAGCCCCCGCCTAGGCACCCTGGTGGCGCGGCCAGGGGGCCTGGGTGGGGCCTGGCCCCACTTCGGGCTTCTGGAGTCTTGCGATGCGCTGATTTTTTTATATATTTCTTGGAATTTTTGGAGATCTGTAAATATGGGTAAAAACCTGCAATTCACAGACATCAGCGGACAGAACCTGGCACTGGGTACACTGAATTAGTAGGTTAGTCCAAATATGTGTAGAAAGGTATGAAAGTGTAGAAAAACACATAGCAATGTCACCTAAAAGAGCATGGAACAAGAAGAAATTATAGATATGTTTGGGACCTATCAATGGGCTATGCTTTATGTCATCTCTAGTGTGTACCTCTTCATGTTAACGTCGCATACTGGACTCCCTTATATTGATGTATCATGCGCTCGTGACATGTTCTTACTCTTTCATAGGCCATATGCTCTTTACCATCGCAATACATTCACTATCAATGAGCATAGGCATTTTATTTCCAAATTTGTTGTGGTCTACCTAGATGGCATGTTTATCCCACATCAACTCATCATTCATCATTCCAATCATATCCCATGCATTATTCACATGTTCGATAGTGGAGCATCCATTAATCATCTTGAGACATCTCCATATAGCATATGCATTTTCAACATTGTCACATCTATTTACTATGCCCATGAATTTGCACTTAACAAACAATCCCAATATGACTTGATGTTACACAATGGTCGCACTCATAGCATTGGCTACATGGGCACATTGCATATTTTCCCCCATATGATATTCAAGATGCCTCCATGTGTGCCCTATATGACATCGCTAAAACTCATGCTATGCCCAAGTGTACGTTTCCTTTGCAACTTTTTAATCAACATCTAGGCGACAACTACTTGCACCAACATGTGGGGGAGAATCATGGCACGACTCCTTTTGCAATCGCTCCGGCACTTTCTCACTTTCATGATGATGTGGTTTTGGATCCGTGGAAGGATCTTCCCAAAGGGGGGGGATGATGCGGAGCATCCAACGGACATCACCATTGATATGGACCTTTCGCCAAAGCACACACGCATCAACCATTCAAAGGTGAACTCTATCCTTTACGCGTGTCCTTTCGGTCCTCTCACGGATGGTATACTACTTGACCCTCCACTCCGATGCATCCTTACGTTCGAGAGATACACGTGCGTCATGGAGGAGGTCGGGCACAAGAGAAGGACTACACCATCCGCGAGGGAATCCTGTAAGAGAAGGCCGTTCGGGCCAAGGTCGGACCGTCCGAAAAGCATGACCTGAAGTCGGGTCTTGGTGATAATTGTTCGGACCGCTCGGACCCCAGGTCGGACCGTCCGACCAGGTCAACTGCCTGTGTGCAGCAATTGGGGCTCGGCCCGTGTTCCCCTTCCTTCTTCCCTAGACTATAAATACCTCTCCCCCACCTCCTCTCTAGGGTTAGCTAAGAATATACCTAGATTTGAGAGAGCTTAGATCCTACCCCCATGGGGATTTGATCTCCTTAGAGATCCTCTCTCAATCCTACCCCCTCCCGGGAAGAGAGGCTTCATCTGTGGATTGAGCCTCAGCCTACCTTTCTCTCCCTAGTCATAGAAGGAGAGGCCCCAATCCTAGTAATAGAAGGAGAGGGATCAATCTAGCTACCACTTCTGGATGTACTGATCTTGATATGTGTGGATTTGGTATGTGGATTTGAGTCTCCTCCGTTTGGATCTTGTTCCCTTCCTCTTTTAGTGTTCCTCTTGATTTTCATCCTTTCCCACCTCCAAGTTGTGAAAGATTGGGCAAATCCCTAGGGATTAGACCTCAAATCGGGTTTGGTCTCGTATCACTACTTCTTGAGCAACTAGACCTATGGGTTGGGCCGACTTGCTTGGAACGACGTCGTAGAAGGTGGTTGTAGAGGGTTGTAATTGGTTATTGGATAGACTCATGCGGCGGAACGCATCGTAATAGAAAATTTTGATGTTGATTCCGCCGCACATAAGGACCTTGTCCAAACTATGCCCATATACTTGGGTTGCGACCACCAGTGCCAGTGCTCAAGGGTTTTCAACCTTTGGTGGGTGATCCGATCGGCTCCAGGTAATTACTTGGTAGGACCAGTTGAGCCAGCGTGGCCAAGTTGGTTATGTCACGACAGAAAAGGAGATGACTCGTTGTAGGTTTTCCTTTCCCTATTGTTGTTACTTGTTGTGAAGACGTGATATAGTCCATCATTATTGAGCTGTTTTAGCTGTTCTTGAAAGCCGGCGAGGCCAGATTGTAATTGGTGACCATCTCTCGGTGTCTGGCGCTGATGGCCACCAGATGCTCTATGATGGACGGCTCCGTGGTTCCCTTGTGGTTGAAACCCTCCTCCTTGGAAACTAGTAGTCGGGTTTGGCTCTGTTGGGTTGCCGCAACCGAATCCGAGAGGGCCACCACCTGGGGGTCCTGGTGGCCGCTGCCATTGCCTCGCATGTGCTCTTCCTTAAATCCTTCCATGTAGTAGCAATCTTCCCATGAATGGATAGCCGGGCGGCCTGGTTTACTGTTTTTTGGGCACCGTCCTTTCATGGCCTGCTCATAGTTGGTCGGTCGGCCGAATTGGGTCGGCTTTTTGAAGTTGCCTTCTTGCTTCTGTTTATAGGCTTCTAGTTACCGGTCTCATGGTATTAGTTAGGAGATCGGGTTATAGGATAGGCCGCAACGTTCACGGAGAGATCAAACCTTTGCAACCTTGAGTTCATTATTTTTGGTTCATGTTTGGTTTCTCTCCTTGTGAGTTTTGGATCTTGTGGTCGTCTTCATGACAAGCTCATGTTTATGAAAAATGGATTTCATATGCATCTTATCTTGTGTTTTTTGATGTGGGAGATTTGCCGGTTCTTTTCGGTTAGAGGTTTCACACCTCTATTTACTTGGCATTTATCCCTTGCCACTTCTGAATATTTCCATCAAGCTTGAGTTTGCCTTAATCGGAGTTCATTTACAGAAGTCATGGATGTTCAGGGTTTGCCTGTTTGTTTCGAGTTCATCTATATATGTTTTGGAGTTCCCTGGTTTTTCCAGGGTGGTAGTACCGCGCCAGCGGTACTTCCGGGACTTCACTACCGCTTGGGGTTTTTCTCACTGTAACCTGAGCGGAATTAGCACGGTAGTAAATATTTGGTAGTACCGTCGGGGCGGTAGTACCATGGCGAACGAGGTAGTATCGTGGCAGCAGTACTTCTGAGAATTGACTACCGCGCCACTACCGCACTTGGATTTTCTCTCTGTAACCCGAACGGTAGTAGCACGGTAGTGAATATTCGGTAGTATAGTCCGAGCAGTACTACAGTGGTAGGTGCAGACTACACATAACGGTTGGATTCGTGGGGACCTATAAAAGGGGGTCTTCTTCCACATTGTGCCCATGGTTCTTGAGCTCCTTTTTCATCTCCATTTTTTACCTGTTCTATCTTGAGATCTCTCTATTCCTCCCATGATTCTTGCTCCTTTTTGAGGGTAAATAGAGAGGAGATCTAGATCTACCTTCTCCACCAAGTCAACTTTCCTCTTTGTGAGGAAAACCTTGCGGATTTAGATCTCGGAGTTCCTGGTGTTCTCCTTGTTCTTCCTCTCATATTCCTCCATATCTTTTGTTGCTTTGGTGGGATTTGAGAGTGAGGGACTTGAGCACTGCGTGTGTTCTTGCCATTGCATTTTGTGCATCCGTTTGCGTTCTCTCCGAGGATTCATTGTAGTGGTAAGTGAAGTTGAGAACATTGTTACTCTTGAGTGCATTGGCACTCTAGAGCTTGTTCTTCTTGGGTGTGTTGGCCCCTAGAGGCTTGTTGTTGTTGCGGAGCTCAATCATTGTGGTGTAAAGCATTCGGGCGCTAGAGGAGCCTCCCATTCGCTTGTGGAGATAGCCCCGAGCATTTGTACGGGTACGGTGACCGCCCTCAAGGTGTCGGGACCCGAAATATGCATATGTAATTCCAATCACAACTCAATCACATGGAGAGCCGAGAGCCTTACCCACTTGTCTAAGCAGACAAGGCCAAGCATAGAACACTCTCGGAAAGCATCGTACATGAGGGGCATCCCATCCAGGCCGGATGATCAACTGAGATGGGTCCTCATCGCCCACTCACAAGTCTAAATGATTATTGGTGGTGAAATCCCATACTCATAGACAAGTCGCCTCAACCATGTTATCGATTGAATCATAACCCTTACATAAACAAACTCCAGCCCGATCACTTAGTCGGGGTCTAGGGCGGGCTCGATCATGCAACAAAGTGTGCACGTGACAGAGTCACGAGCAATCGCATCGCGATGCACCAAACTGCGCACATCTAAGGGCCACTTGGTGTATAAAAGACCGCCAGCCAGATCACAACTAAGGTCTCGAAAACCCATACTAAGACATGCATGTTATAATCATACACGGAGCACACATGTCTAGTATGAAGAACATGTATTATCACATAACTCTACAAAGTACTTCTTTATTGACTTACACATAGAGTATACAAAGATCACGTGTCTGGGACCAACATTACATCATACAACGGAAGCAAATTAGGTCTGAGTACAGAAAAGTTTAACAAATGGCTTAGAGAAGCCTTGTAAACATACATTCCCTTCCACGAGGGACCAGACTGCTTTCTGTACTATATTAGCTTAGTCAACGTCGAGCTTCAGGAAGGTGACTCCGTCGTGGCTGGTTCTCATCTAAAACATAGAATAAGCAAACATGAGTACAAAGTCGTACTCAGCAAGACTTACATCAGAACTATACTACTCATGCTCAAGTTTCAAGGTAAAGGGAGGTGGGGTTTCATCATGCAGAAGTGCCATCTTTGACATGGCTATTCCTGTATTACGAGTACCATACTTCAGGTAAGAAGCGTACACGAGTCCACTACCAAGTCTCCAACCAATACACCACTATGGTTACTTCCTCGACTTCCCCACGAGGAAGAACACCATAGCACTCACGGTTATCTTGCGAGTTTTAGAAGTATCCATTCAAGTTGTCTAATAATCAGGTACATGTTCCAAGTAGTCCTTAACCGCGGACGCGGCTATTCGAATAGTTTTGTTAACCTTGCAAGGGTGTAAACTACACACACATGACCATCAGTTACCGCCAGGTCTCGCCACCGTTCAAGAGGTGACAGCGAGGATGTTCACCATGACACTTCTCTCACAACCGGTCTATTCCAGGAGTCGACTATCTGAGTTTGTCACCATTCGAGAGTCCGGCCGGATCAATGATACGGACCAAGAAAATGTAGGCAACCGAGAAGCCACCTCTGACAGATGGTTTCACTATCTCACAGATCCACCCACATATCTAGGATGATGCAACATTTCCACTCACTCTTTTTCTATGCATATGCCAAATGGAAGGCCCGAACTAATGTGACTCCTTGACGTCAACACGGATCAAGGTACTAGGCCGAGAGGGGTCAGTGAGCCCAATGTGTGGTTGTACTCTTTGTCTTGGATTACCATACAAGAACTCGGTGCTTAAGGCGGTGTTCAACGAGACAACCCACTGTGTACTCCTACACAGCCTCTCATCGTTCACCTTGTATTAGGGTAGATTCACCAACACAGTTTCACTTTCATCAACACCATGATCACTACCATCCCGACTTACATCAAAAGCATCCTCATTGTAAACTCTAAACATGCAATAAGAAGTAACAGTTGTAGGGGCCACATGATATCAATCAACTCCTATGTCAGCTAGGATTGTGGTTTGCTTACTACGGTGACAAGATGATAGGTCATGCATCGGATATGGGTTCAACTATGCGGTAGAATCGATACAAGGTGATCTCCTAAACATGCTTAAGCGAGACTGAGAGGGAATTAGTATTTTATAGACATGATCAATGGGGTTTGCTTGCCTTGCTGACGATACACGGGTCTTAACGGTGGTCTTCTTCTTCGGGGTGATCACCGTCTCGGAGGCACTATTACCGGCACAATCATCAACAAAGGGGGGGCAACATTGAATTGAAATGCACAATCACATGATTATGTTGTCCATGATGTGAATGGTGTTGGTTTGTAGTAAATTCAATTTAAATGAAGTGTATTTCATTTGGAATGCAATTTCAAAATCCACATATAAATTTCAATTTAACCATATTGCAAATGTTATTGTTTGTTATTTGAATACCATGTGATCATGTGTGTTTATGCCTCTGATGTACAAGTGATTAAGTTTGCACTGCAATGGTTCAATTTAGAATAGCATTTGAATTTAATTTGAATTAATTCCAATTAAACCAAATAACAAAATCTACCGGTCCTATTTTAAATTCAACTCAAACATAGCTGAAAGTTGTATATTTGGATAGATTATTTTCTCCTGGTCATTTTTATTATATTATTTGTCTATTTTGAGTTCATATGAATTTTCTATGTTTTTTCAAAGTTTATTGTATTTTCTCCAATTTCTGGATTTGATTTAAATAGAAAAAGACTTATTGCGTCAGCATGAGGTCATGCTGACGTGGGGGGCCTCTGACCAGTGGGCCACCCATGTCAGTCTCAGGGGTTTAAATCCCTGGTTAAATAAACTGACAGAGGGTTATTAGGGCTGGGGGCCCCACCTGTGATGGGCTCTAAGAGGGGGTTAGGGGGGGTGGTGATTAGCTCAAGGTTTAGGGGGGCCTAATGGTGGACGTCGCCGGAACCAGTGTGCCCCGCCGGAGTTCACGCCGGAGAGAGCTAGGGGCCACGTGAGAGGGGGAGAAGGGTACCAGGGGGTTGCTTGACCTTGCGCGCGTTGGGTGGGGCAAGCTAGGGCTAACCAGGAGGATTGTGGCCATGGCTGGGACAAGAGGAGCGGCGGCCGGAGCTACTGGCCATGGCGAAACGACACAGAGAGCACGATGAGAAGCACAAATGGGGGGAATCGGAGCGCAAAGCTCACCCGAGCTCGATGGTGGGTGCAGCGAGGCCGGAGGGGGCTCGGTGCCGTTCGGGCTCGATTGACGCGGCTACTTGGTGAAGACGAAACCGGGGACGTTGATGGACAAGCTGGTGAAGTGCCTCGTCGCCGTTGGCCACGCAGGCGCGGCGGTGTGCTCCGACGTGAGCTTCGGGCGGCGAAAATAATGGCGAGGGAAGAAGGGGAGAGCGAGCAGGGAGAGGGGGAATAGACATGGCGTGCTCCTGGGCGTCTCCTGGCGCGAGGATGATGCCTAGGAGGCAGCTGCGTGGCGTCGCCGTCGCGGTGGCGGTCGTCGTGTTCTCCCAGCTCGACAGCGAGCAGGTTGAAGAAGAAGACAAAAGGGGAGCTGGGCTGGGCCGCCTGGTGGGCTAGGGGGGATGAGTTGGGCAAGAAGCCTCCCTGCCCCTCTTTTCTTCGTTTCTTCTTTCTTTTTATTTGCGTAAATCTGTTGTGCCTAGAAATAAATAGCTAGGCAATTTTGTAAAATGCCTAAACATTTTCATAAATCCTAGGTAACCAGTAGCAAGTCACTTGTAGAATTTGAGCATTTTTTTAATTCAAAACATTTGAATTTCAAATCAAATAGGGGTCAAATTTAATTTCCAGGGCACATTTTGAATTTTTGAATATTCCATGGGCATGGGAAAGAACCCAAATCACTTTTAAAATGATCACCATCATTTATAGGAATTTTCCAAATGTTCAAATGATTTTTGGAAAAATATTTTTATCTGGCCATTTGAATTAAATTCTCAGGGCTTTTCTTTTCCCATTTTTGATTTTCATTTGAAATTTTCACATGATGCAAAGTGATCGCCTAACCCTAGCACATACCTAACTTGGGGTTGTGACACAAGGGTTGCCAATTGTACGGGTACGGTGACCGCCCTCAAGTGTCCCATAGTGGAATCACTACATCTCGCACTGGTGGAGCGTGAGGAGAATAGGGTGGACCTAGTAGGCCTTCGTGGTGAGCATTGTTCTCCACACCCTCTCCAAATGGAGACGTACTTCTCGCAAGAGAAGGAACTTCGGTAACACATCCTTGTCTCTATCGTATCCACTTGCGGTTATCTACCTTTACTTTGAGCAAGCTTATTACCTTGTTTATATTGTGCTTGCTCATATTGTTGTCGCATTGCTTGTCCCATAGGTTGCTCACCTAGTTTCACATCTAGTCAACCTATTTACTTGTGCACCTACTTTGTGATAGCCATAATGTTGTTGTTATATATCCAACTACAACATAGTTGTTTATCTTTCTTAGTATAATTGTTGGTGCACATAGCTGAGGCCAACTTATTTAGGTTTCTTGATTGGCAATTTAAACGTTAGTTTTATTCTGCATTTCTTCAAGTCTAAACCGTAATTATTTTAAGTGCCTATTCAACCCCCCCCCTCTAGGCGACATCCACGTCCTTTCAGTGGATTTATCCTTATCGGAGTCGCCGTCCTTGGTTATGTCAGATTCAGCGTACTTGGGAATGGTTTCCATGAGGTCCCCCATGTCCTTGACCTTTCTCTTTACCCTGCAGAGCTTATGGACCAGAGGCACAAATCGACAGTTATTTTCTAGGACCAGAACAGTTGTTTGGGCTGCGATGTTGTCGGATGAATGTATGATCTTCGCGACCCAACGTGCCAATGGGGAGTTGATTCTCCTTCCTTGTGCATGCAGTGCTCCAAGTCTACGATTGTAGAGGGGCCTTTACATGTACCTTGGAGTTTTTTGTTAATCTTTTCCTTCAGTTCGACCCAGGTGTGAACCGAATTATCTGGTAGATTTTAGAGCCATGTGCAAGCGAGTCCGTCAATCATCATTGTTAGATATCGGGCGCAAACCTCTTCGGGTACTTCTAGCATATCCATTGCCAAGTCGTAGATCTCGATCTAGGCAACTGGGTCCTTGTCGGCTGTGTAATTTAGCACATCTCTAGGTCCCTTGATGTCTTTGGTGTCAGAACCCCAAGTTAGGTATATGCTAGGAATAACAATTCCCTTGCATCATGTGAAAATTTCAAAAAGAAATTCAAAAATGGGGAAAAGAAAAGACCTGAGAAATTAAATCAAATGGCCAGATAAAAATCTTTTTCCAAAAATCATTTGAGTATTTGGAAAATTCCTATAAATGATGCTGATCATTTTAAAAATGGTTTGGGATCAATCCCATGCTCATGAAATTTTCTAATTTTCAAATAATGCCTTGGAAAATTAAATAAACCCCTATTTGATTTAAAATTCAAATGTTTTGAATTTTAAAAAGTGCCAAACTTTATAAGTGGCTACTCTATTATAATATGAGGCCATATAAAAAGTTTCAGCATTTTTAAAAAATGCCTAGCTATTTTATTAGCTAGGTCAACCTATTTACAGAAGAAATAAAAAGAAAAAGGAAATTACAGAAAGAGGGAAGCTTACCAGACGCCCCTAGGAGAAGGCCCACCTTGCCTCGGCCGGCGCAGCCCAGCCCTTCGCCCTGTCGTCTTCTACCCCGAGGCTCCAAGCAGCTCGCTGGAGCTGGGGAGTGCGGCGACGACGCCACCGCGACACCCGCGGGTTCTAGGTCCTCCCCTCTGCCCCATAGCGTGCCACGCCACTGCAGAAGCCCCCCGAACTCTTTCCCCTAGCTCTGGCCTCTCCCTCTCTCTCTCTCCGGCGAAGTAGCCGAGCACCACCGCAGAGCGTGCCGCCGTCTTCGCGTAGGAAACGTCCTCGAGGAGCCGAGCCACCTTGTCCAGGGTGATCGCCAAGGACGTCTTCGTCAAGATGCAGACGATCGCGACCCCGGAAGCTCTCTCACTGCCGCATTCATCAACGGAATCTCACCGGCTGTCGTGGGCTCCGACGAGGAATTCGTCGCCATTGTTGCCTCTTCGGCCCCGCCTTCTTCACGAATCGCTTCGGGGTGAGCCCCTCTTCAAAACCCCCCAACCCCCGTGTTAAATTTAGGCCCCCTCCGTCGACCGCCATGAGAGCCGAGCAGGTCACCGCCATGGATGACCTAGAGCTCGCTCCCGTGCCCCTTTCTCCTCCTTGTGGTGTCCATGCAGCTCCTGGAGCCCCCAGGAGTCCAACGAGCCACCCAACGCTCAAAATCGTGCACTCTAGCCACCTTCCCGTCGACGCCATGCCACGGCCGCCGCGCAAGTCGACGCCGGCGTCAACTCCGGCCACCCCGGTGACGCCCGTGTGGTGTACGTGATGCGGGTGGGCACGAGAAGCACTTCTGTGCCCTCGGTTTAGCAACCCGTGGCCGGAACCACTGTCCCCGTGAGCGCCGCCGTCTCGGTGGTTGCCGTCGTTTAAACGCCGGTGGACGCCGACGTGGCCTGTACTTAGGGGGCTAACCGCCCTCCTAATTGATCCCATGGTTCAATGACAGGTGGGGCCAGCCCCCTCTAATTTAATTCAAAATTTTAATTAAAACGGGGTTAACCCCCTGTGACACTGACAGTGGTGGACCACAGGTCAGCCCCCCCCCCTGACGTCACCCCCACGTCATGCTGACACAGTAAATAGAAAAGCAATTAAATCATTTACAGAAAATCCAAAAAATAGCCAAATCTTTAGAAAATCATAACAAATTCATTTTAACTCCAAATTGGACAAATAATATGTCTAAAATTATCAGAAAAATACAAGGATTATGAATATGCAACTTGTTTCTATGTTTGACTATTTTAAACTGGGTGAACAGTAGCAAACATGCATATGGATCCTTTTCAAATTCAAATTTGGAGTGATTTTGCAAATGACTTTGCAACACACTTAATTTGAATGGTTTCATCCACACATCAGAGACATTACTTCAACTATACCACATCACTTCATGATCAACATTTTCAAATGAACTTTCATGCATTCAAATGCATTTGAAATTCATCGATAAATCAAATGGAGTTTGAATTTTCATTTCAAATGCAATATACTCCTTTTAAATGGAATGCTCAACACATCAGTACCTTGAACATCACCATTACAATCTTATTCATGTGCTTGTGCATTGTACATTATGTTGATCCTATGATTGTCATGTTGCTGATAGAAGTGGAGCCGGAACCCGAGATCACCCCCTTCGTTGAAGACCCCGTGACTCAACCCCGTCAGCAAGGCAAGCAAACCCCCATTGATCATGTCGATAAAATCCCACTTCCCTCTCATGTCTCGCTTATGCATTGTTTAGGATGATCACCATGATAACGTTTCTACCGCATATTTGAACCCATATCCTTTGCATGACCTATCCTCTTGTCACAGTAGTAAGCAAACCACAATCCTAGCAGATGTAGGAGTTGGTTGATATCATGTGGCCCCTGCAACTGTTACTTCTTATTGCATGCTTAGTGATACAACGAGGTTGCTTTTGATGTGAGTCGGGATGATGATACACATGGTGTTGATGAAAGTGAAATGTGTTGGTGAATCTACCCTAATACAAGGTGAATGATGAGAGGCTGTGTAGGAGGACACAGTGGGTTGTCTCGTTGAACACCTCCTTAAGTCCGAGTTCTTGTGTGGTGATCCAAGAAGAAGAGTACAACCACACATTGGGCTCACTGACCCCTCTCATCCTAGTACCTCACCGCGTTCGAACCCCAAGAGTCGCAGTAGTTCGGAGTTCTGGTAGGGCTGTGGCACGGTCTGCGAAGTGCATGAACGGCTTTTCAAGACCGGCTTGGGAGCCTGCACACATCGTTTGAGGCTGTACTGGAACCTCGGCCGGACTTCCATACGGATCCCCCTCAGATAGGCGACTCTCTGGACTAGAACGGAGCTGTGGGCGAAGTGTTGTGGTGAACATCCTCGCCGACACCCCTTGAATGGTGTCGAGGCCAAAGGCGGTAACTGATGGTCATGTGTGTGTAGCGGTACACCCCTGCAATGTTAACAAAACTATTCGAATAGCCGCGTCCGCGGTTATGGACTGCTTGGAAAGCTTAGCTTGATTATTAGACAACTTGAACTGGATACTTCTAAAACACACCAAGATAAGCGTGAGTGCTATGGTGTGCTTCTCGTGGGGAAATCGAGGAAGTAGCCATAGTGGTGTAATTGGTTGAAGAGATGTAGTGGACTCGTGCACGCTTCTTACCTCAAGTCTGGTACTCGTAGTTCAGGACTAGTCAAGTCAAAGCTGGCACTTCTGCAAGTGAAACCCCACCTTCCTTTACCTTGATACATATGCATGAGTAGTATAGCTCCTATGTAAGTCTTGCTGAGTACGATTTTGTACTCACGTTTGCTTAATCTATGTTTTAGATGAACCCACCGACCCCGATGGTGACTTCTACCTGAATCTCGAAGAATGAAGACTCAGACCAAGACCAAGCTAGTGTAGTCCCAGTTAGACGACTGGTTCCCTCATGAAGGGCTTGTTTTTAGATAAGGCTTCTCTAAGCCATTTGTTAAACTTGTCTGTACTCAGACCTACTTTGCTTCCTCTTGTCTGTTGTAATGTTGGATCACATGCTTGTGATCTCTGTGTGCACTCTGTAAGAGTTATCAATAAATTATATACTTTGTAGAGAATTGCAATGATACCTGCTGGTCATACAAGGCATGTGTGCTGCGTGTATGTTTATAACATGCATGTCTTAGTATGGGTTTTCGAGACCTTAGTTGTGATCTGGCTGGCGGTCTTTTATACACCAAGTGGCCCTTAGATGTGCGCAGCTTGGGGCATCGCGATACGATTGTTCGAGACTCTGTCTCGTGCACACTTTGATGTATGATTGAGCCCGCCCTAGACCCCGACTAAGTGATCGGGCTGGAGTAAGTCTATGTAAGGGTTATAATACAATCGATAGTATGGTTGAGGCGACTTGTCTATGAGTATGGGAGTTCACCACCGATATCATTTAGACTTGTGTGCGGACGATGAGGACCCATTTCAGTTGATCATCCGGCCTGGATGGGATGCCCCTCACGTTCGATGCTTTCCGAGAACGTTCTGTGCTTGGCCTTGTCTGCTTAGACAAGTGGGTACGGTTCTCGGCTCTCCATATGATTGTGTTGTAGCGAGGCTTGCATACGCTAACCCCGGGTCCCGACAGACTTGGTATCAGAGAAGGACTGACTGTAGGATTATCAGCCTTGGCCGAAGTCGACTCTAGCTTGCTATAGTTATATAGTTACTCTGGGTATATAAGGGAACAATGTAAGGCTTCTTTTTTCTCCTTATCCTCATCGTTCTGAGTTCTGAGTCACCCTCATCTTATTCTACGGGAAGATAGGACTAGGCTCACCTCTTTCTGATTAGAACATCTCGTTGTTTGCTTCCTTGTAGCCGTAGGAAAGTTGTGTCCGGTTTTCTAGCATTGTTGTAATGCTAATTTCTTACATCGTATTATGTAAGTGTTGTATCTACATTGAAAGAAAATTGTTTTCTTCCAATTACAGCCGTTATGCTGTCCGAGTCATCCCAGGTTTCTACATAATCTAATGCATTTGCAAAATCCTTCTATCTTTTTCGTGTGTCCTTCCAGAAGTTTTCTAGGTGGCATGCCCGACAGTTCCATAGAGTTGTTGTAGGTTTTGCTCTAGAAACCTATAGTGTTTCATTTTCAGCTCTTTCTCCCACTTTAGATGTCTTCTAGCCAGAAGAACCACACTAACCCTCGTGTTGGGGTACCTTGCTACTCTGACATATCTGTTGTAGCCCTAGTAAGCCATGGTCATCCTCAGGAAAACCATCCAGTAACCAAAATCCTTAAACCATGCCACCCGACAGATGTGTAGAGTTCATTGTAGATCTTGCCCCAGGAACCGCACCAATTTCCAAACGCCCATACAAAATGGCCCCACGTGAGTTAGCTGAGCTTAAAACCCAACTGGAAGCTTTGTTGGAAAAAGGCTTCATCCGCCCTAGCTCATCGCCATGGGGTTGCCCCGTTCTGTTCATAACGAAGAAAGATGGAACAGAAAGGATGTGCGTAGACTATCGCCCGCTAAATTTAGCGACGATAAAGAACAAGTACCTCTATCTTCTCCAAGATGGATTTGATATTAGGTTATCATCAAATCAAAATTAGAAACTAGGACATTCCCAAAACGGCTTTCACTACTCGTTATGGTCTTTACGAGTACACCGTCATGTCCGTTGGTTTAACCAATGCCCCCGCCACTTTCTCACGCATGATGAATTCGATCTTCATGGAGTACTTAGATAAATTTGTTGTAGTTTATCTTGATGACATTCTCATCTACTCGAAGAACGAAGAAGAACATGCCAAACACCTAAGGCTGGTATTGATGAAACTTAGAGAGCATCGCCTGTATGCTAAATTCTCCAAGTGTGAATTTTTGCTACCAGAAGTGACCTACTTAGGCCACGTGATTTCTGCAAAAGGCATTGCTGTGAATCCCGAGAGAGTTCAGGCCGTCCTTGACTGGACTCCACCTGAATCGGTTAAGCAAGTTAGGAGTTTTCTTGGCCTAGCCAGCTATTGCCGTCACTTCGTCGAAAACTTCTCTAAAGTTACAAAGCCTCTTACTGAACTCCTCAAGAAAGATAAGAAATTCCTATGGACTTCCAAGTGCGAGGAAAGCTTTCAACAGCTAAAAAGAAGATTGACTTCTGCACCCGTACTTGCACCTCCAGACACCAAAAAGGATTTCGAGATCTATTGTGACGCCTCACGGCAAGGGTTAGGATGCATACTTATGCTAGATCGACATGTGGTAGCTTATGCTTCACGCTAGTTGCGGCCACATGAAGAGAACTATCCTACCCACGATCTTGAACTCGCTGCCGTAGTTCATGCCCTAACAACTTGGCGACATTACCTCCTTGGTAATCGTTGTGAGATCTATTCCGACCACCAAAACCTGAAATACATATTCACCCAGCCAGATCTTAATCTCAGGCAAAGACGCTGGATTGAGTTGATAAAAGATTATGACTTAGGAATTTCTTACACCCCAGGCAAAGCCAATGTCATGGCTGATGCACTAAGTCGTAAGTCGTATTGTAACAACCTCATGTTACAACAGTATCAACCACTTCTTCATGAGGAATTTCGAAAGCTTAATCTCGAGATTGTTCCTCGTGGATCTCTTTTCAACTTGGTGGCGAAACCAACCCTTGAGGATCAAATCATAGTTGCCCATAGACGTGCACGAGGTGTACGCCGGATCAAGGAGAACATTGCTATCGGAGTTGCTAAATGTTTCTCCACAGAAAGTAAAGGAACGGTATTCTTTTGAAATCGTTTGGTAGTACCTAAAAATAGGGAACTAAGGCAACTCATCCTCAAAGAAGCCCATGACACACCCCTCTCGATTCATCCCGGTAGTACAAAATTGTACCGAGATCTACGCCAGAGATTTTGGTGGACTAGGATGAAGAGAGACATTGCTCAATTTGTTGCCGAATGTGATGTTTGTCGTCGCATTAAGGCAGAACATCAAAGACCTGCTGGTACACTTCAACCTTTGCCTATTCCAGAGTGGAAATGGGACAAATTCGGTATGGACTTCATCACCGGCTTTCCAAAAACCCAGAAAGGAAACGATGCCATCTTCGTTGTCATAGATAGGCTTTCCAAAGTTGCTCACTTCCTTCCAGTTCGCGAGTCTATAACTGCTAGCCAGTTAGCGGACTTGTACGTCTCTAGAATTGTATCCCTTCACGGTGTTCCTTTGGAAATCAATTCTGATCGTGGTAGCCTTTTCACCTCTAGATTTTGGGGAAGCTTTCAACATGCTATGGGGACTCATCTCTCCTTTAGTACAGCTTTTCATCCTCAGTCTAGCGGTAAAGTAGAAAGGGTTAATCAAATCTTGGAAGACTTGCTCAGAGCTTGTGTTATCTCATTCGGAAAGAATTGGGAGAAGTCTCTTCCATTTGACGAATTTGCTTATAACAATAGTTTTCAATCTAGTCTGAACATGGCTCCTTTTGAACTCCTATATGGACGACGATGTCGAACACCTTTAAACTGGTCAGAAACCGGTGAAAGACAATTCTTTGGACCGGATATGATCAAGGAAGCAGAAGAGCAAGTTCGCATTGTTCGTGATCAATTGAAAGCCGCTCAGTCTCGTCAGAAAAGCTACTATGATCTTCATCATAGGAAAGAAAGCTACAATCTGGATGAATTACCTCCGGGTTACTCCTCTGAAGGGAACCCAAAGATTCGGTATCAAAGGCAAATTGGCCCCACGTTACATCGGACCTTTCCGCATTCTTGCTAAACGTGGAGAAGTTTCCTACCAACTTGAACTACCCCCGCACCTTTCCCGAGTACATGTTGTATTCCATGTGTCACAACTCAGGCGTTGCTTCAAGGACCCCATCCGCGAAGTCGACCATGAAATGCTTGATCTCCAAGATGACCTTTCTCATCGAGAATACCCTGTTCGTATTCTTGATTCCACAGAGCGTGTCACTCGCCGAAAGAAGATCAAGTTTCTGAAAGTTCAGTGGTCACACCACTCTGAGAGAGAAGCCACGTGGGAAAGAGAAGACCGTCTCCGTGCCGAGTACCCCTCCTTCCTCCCGCAGACTTCTGAATCTCGGGACGAGATTCTTTTGAGTGGGGGCGAGTTTTCAGAACCCCAAGTTAGGTATGTGCTAGGAATATCAAGTCCCTTGCATCATGTGAAAATTTCAAAAAGAAATTCAAAAATGGGGAAAAGAAAAGCCCTGAGAAATGAAATCAAATGGCCAGATAAAAATCTTTTTCCAAAAATCATTTAGGTATTTGGAAAATTCCTATAAATGATGCTGATCATTTTAAAAATGGTTTGGGATCAATCCCATGCTCATGGAATTTTCTAATTTTCAAACAATGCCTTGGAAAATTAAATAAACCCCTATTTGATTTAAAATTCAAATGTTTTGAATTTTAAAAAGTGCCAAACTTTATAAGTGGCTACTCTATTATAATATGAGGCCATATAAAAAGTTTCAGCATTTTAAAAAAATGCCTAGCTATTTTATTAGCTAGGTCAACCTATTTACAGAAGAAATAAAAAGAAAAAGGAAATTACAGAAAGAGGGAAGCTTACCAGACGCCCCTAGGCGAAGGCTGTTGGGGTTCGCAACAGAAAACACAAATTTTTCCAACTAGCGTTCCCTTAACCCAAGATCTAGCTAGCCGTATTACCGTAACGAATAGTAGTGCGGAAATAACATACCTCGGGGTGTAGTCCGTTGCGCGGGAAACGTTCCCGCAAACGTGGTTGATGTAGCCGATCAAGTTTCACAGCCCCTGGCTGTGTTGAGCAACCGGATGGGTGTAGTGCCACACGTGCAGCACCTCGTAGTACTCGCACACGTACGATACTCGATGACGACCTCCGTTCTCTGATCCAGCGGAGGGGGCGGAAGCAGACCTCCGGACGGAGCTTCGGCAGCACGACGGCCTCCGATTCTAGCAGAGAGGTCTCAATTCCACTACAGGCTCACACTAGGGAGCCCACCATGGAAGAGACCAGAGAGGGGAGGAGACCGGAGAAAAACCGATCTCAATTCGGAGTTATATTTATTTTGTCACGAATTTCTGTGTATTAATTATGTGCACCCTGCCTGTCTTTATATAGGCTGGGGAAGGGAGTCAACCCACCTCCCCTAGCAATGTGGGACTAAACCCTTTGCTAGGGGGTTGTCCGGCCAAGGGGGGAGAGGGGGCGCACCCCTATGGGCCCTAGGGCCCATGGCGCCTCCCCCCCCCCTTTTTTCTTTTTTCTTTTCCCTTTAATTCCTTAATGGGCCTTTTTCTCCACTAAGGCCCATAGCACATATTAATTAGAAATAAAATGATTTTAATTATTAATTCAATTAATTAATAACTAAAACATATTATTCCATCTCCCGGTGCTCCGGAAACACTTCCGGCTCACTCCGAACTTGTTTCGGTTCAATACGGTACTCCTCCGATATTGTCTCCCTTATTCTCTGGTTGCTCCGATGGTTCCGAAAAGGTCTCCGATTTCATCGAGCCCTTAAGTGTGTTACCCTACGGTCCGAGAACACTCCAGTCATGACCGAGCAGAGGCAACAGTCAATGATCATCAGCGGGACCTGGATGCCCATAATGACCCCTGTGCATTCCGGATATCAACACCGATTGGACCTTACGTCGTATAGCATTCCCTTTGTCAGCGATACTGGATTGTTCCGAGATTCGATCAATGACATCCTATGTCTGGTTCAATATCGTTCCGAACTAAATCCTCATTCACTCGTTCCCGTGATATTCATCCCCGTGACCTAGTCACACGCTGCGCAGCTTTATGGATGGAATCTCACCGAGTGGGCCCCGAGTATCTATCCATTATATGGATTGACAAATCCCGCTCTTGTAAACTATACTCCTCAACATATCTCCACGGAATACCTAAGATACAACCGTTATGACCCGCATATTTCAGTCAGGTGGTGGGATGTAAGTCAAAGCATCCGGGAAGATAGTGATTATGCACGTACTCACGGTCAAAGGAACGGTCTACCACGTTCTGTAATTACAACACTGAACCTTCATAAGATTTGATCATGATGTAATGCTTACTTTGGGTAATGTTCATCACGTCACTTAGCCAGTGAGGTGACCTCATAGTCAAGAGACTTAATTGTCCATGATCGCGAAACCACGACCATCATGTTGACCATGAACTAGTTATCGATGTAGAGGCTAACTAGGAACTCTGGGGTTTCTATACCACACCTGCATCATTGTTTCACTGATGCAGTTCTAGCACGGTATGAAACTGGTTATGAACTTGCTTAGATATATTGGAATAATCATATATTATTTGCCTCTAGAGCATATATCCAACAGTCTCCCACTTGCACTAGAGTGCTAATAATCTAGCCGCATTTTCCCGATCATAATCATCTTATCACATAAGTGTTTCATTGATCATGCATGCTCATGGAAGAGGGTTCGTCAACGAACTGCACCAATTCAGATTCGTATGTTTCCTTTGCAACTGGTACAGGTCAAAAGCTCTTTTGACATACCACTCATTATCATATAATGGTTGGATATAAGTTTCGCGGGAGAGTGAGACTATTATTTCACAGTATCCTCCAATGATCTCTTGGTTCAGTCTTTAGAAGACTCATCCATAGTCATATATACCGGGAAATACACTTAGCCAGAAGTCCAATACTTCTAACGCTAAACTTTTATCCATACGTCTACTTTCTTAAGTAGTATTATGTTTGTAGTACCGTGAATTTTGCTCACATTCCTTTCATGTCTTTGGTGATGTCTCTAATTCCATATAGACCCATAATATGGCTTGCAATTGTAATCTTGCATTACATTGAAGTCTATTATCCTTTCTATATTCTAGAGAATAGTCCTCAGTATGCCTCTCATATACTGACTGCATGGACTTTATTCAGATTCTGTGTTTTACTCCTAAAGCACATCGGAATCTGTTCTTCTTCCAAGAACTTTTGAGTCATTCTGTTGTTGGATTCACAATGCATGTTATATGGTAGAATCATATGTCAAGAACATATGAGATCACATGTCCAGTACATGGTGCATCTCTATTCTTACATCAAGACATTGCTTGTGATATTTGGATTTCATCCATTATATAATTTCTAGCCACAAGAACCTGTTTCTTGTCTAGAAGATTATTCCAACCTTCACTTCGTTTCATTATCCGTATCTTAATCTACTCATATAGATTTCAACGTGTAATGTGTTGGTATTTCATATAAAAGAAGATTCTTGCAATCTTGTATTTTATTTGCCTTATGCTCTATATATATCATAATGCACATATGTATATGAGACGATTCTCTATATACACAATCAATGCATATCCATATATATACATATGAGATCATTCTTCACACATATCAATGCATATATGTTTGAGACAATGATCATGCTCCCACTCAAATATATCCATCTTATACTCATATATTTCTGGTTCAGCTTTCATCAAGTCATTTTATTGTTCAATATGTCTCACATAATGACAATGCTTCCAAAGCTCCCACTCAGAAAATGCCCTCTGCATTCCAAGTTTCAGGGAAGTCTTCAAAGCTCCCACTCAGTTTCATGAAACTGCAGGCCTACTCAATATTTTGGTCATCACAAAATCACTTGATCAAATCAAGGTTGAGGGTTCCTGTCTTGAGGTACTATAGTCCATCCTTTTAACGAAGTAACCTTTGTCATGCCCATTACAATTCTCTTTCAAATTCCAAATTTGACTGAGATGCAATTTCAGGCTATGGTCCATCGTAGTGTAAATGAAATATTTTATTGATTAAAGCATTCCTACGTTTCCGTAGTCAATCACCATTGAATCTTTGGTCATAACCAAATAATGCCTTATGTCCATTACATTATTCTCAATAACTCTCCAGTTTGTCGAGAATATGAAATAACCGATTTATTTCACGGGACGTGAGCCATCCTTAATGTAACTCAATATTATTTCATTTCTCCTCGTGTTCTAGGCTACCATCATTCCTTTGTGTCTTCAAGCAATATTATTCCCTATTGTTTTATTAAGAAGACTCATGATTATTGTTCTGTACAGAACGTATTCATGATAACCTTCTAAATTCAACAATGGCTTCAACTCATATACCAAGATCAATCATCTTTGGCATATCCTTCCCTATGCAGTGTCATTACAGCGGAAAATGCTTCCGTTGCAATACTCTGATATTCTGAAGGCAAGGTCCAATACCCCGGTCAAAGTTTCCATCATCTCCCATTGGATCCGTGTCGAGAGACTTTTCTCGTATTACCAATTAAGCAACACAAATTTTGCTATTCGGGGAGAATATGTAATTTCAATTGCTCGTAGTTCTATTACAAAGAAATTCTTTCTTTTAAGAAACCTTATAACACCATCAGTTATGGAGCTATCATGTCTCGTTAAAACCAGGATGGCTTCCTATTCATGAAGTGGGTGTTTTAACTTAATGAATTAACAACTTATTCAACAATAACTATAGTGCTAGGGGAAAGAACGTTTAGACCATACTACGGTTTAGTATGACTACGAATGGTTTAAGTAGTCTAGCACTTTCAACTTCCATCGTAGTTTGTGGTACAACTTCCACAAGTCTCCCATTATGTCAATATCAATACTTTTCACTCCGGATCGTAGCTTAGTGATATGTATCCTTGTATTCTCACTTCTCACTGTGATTCCCGAATCTCAGTTTTATGATCTCAATTGAATACAACTTTAAATTAATCATATGAAGTCTTTAATGATAACTCACATGCCCATTCTACATCATTTATGTATAATGATTGGCACAAGTTCTACTTGCTAGAACCTTGTCATGATCATATTTATTGCAGAGGTTCATAGATCGTGTATCTAATCCATCTCATGCAATCAAGTTATGATTCTTCATTCGATAATGAACTCACAAGTTAATAGATCATAAACTTAATGAATTCATCAGTTATGAAGTCACCTCATGCAATCAGATCTTTGACTTGTTATAATCAAGACAACTTTATCATTAAACATTGAATATTTCTTGACAATAATAGTAGTATTATAAATGCTTTCTATCATATCATAAATCAAGACGTAATCAAAGTATAAGCACACTTTTATTCATAGAGATTGAACAACTGACTTGTCTCATTACATGAATAACTTTGTCTCGCGAGATGCAAGACACACAACTAAGTGTTCATACTATAATGATTACATAAGATTTATCTAATACTCTAAGTATCTCCTATGATAGATGTCTCGGTGGAATCCATGCTGGCCATCAACTGACTTGATATCCATCAATCCTCGATTTCACCTCTTCCCGTCCATGCAACAGCAGGTCCTGTTTTCATAAAACAGAATAAGTATCAAATACTCATTTACTGCACTTGTTGTATAAGGGAGTAAACATTTATAAAGTATATCAAGTATATACCTTCTCCATCGACAACTTCTCCTTCAATGGGTTCGACCTCCAGGTACTGAAGTCTATCCATGAAGTCAGAGAACTCGAGGCTTTCACCTCTGCCGACATAGCCATGGACATGGTCTGTATAGCTCGGTGGAAGCGAGTGTAACACCGTGTATATCGCAGACTCATGTGTGGTATCATAGTCAAAGTCATCTACGAGGCTCAGATGTATCTCATGCATCTTGGCCAAGTGTGCTTTCAGGCAAGAGCCTTCTTCCATCTTTGTAGAGAGAAACTCACTTTCTAACTCAAATCTGGCAACTCTAAACTGATGCAAGTTTGATGACTTCAGCTCATCGATCATATCGTATGTATCCAAATCAGCATACTCCTCACGCAAAGGTTGCGGAATGCTGGTTTCTATGATACCCTTGGCTATGGCATATGTCTTACGACGATAATGATAATCAATCGCCGCTTGTGCATCCTTGTCGTTTTCTGGAGGGTTTCCCACATGCCTTTTAGTTAAGAATGAAAGGTTGATTCTTTTGAGCACGACTCTAAGGCGTAAGTACCAACTAATGAAGTTTGACCCATTTTCTTTAAGTCTTTCACCATGTAAGAAGGAAACCATTTCAAGGTACTGGGTATTATCCATTTTCTACAAACATAATTGCAAGGAACACAATTAAGACTAGTTCACAACAAGAGAGTTCATATAATCATATGAGCTCGCACCAAAACATTTCATCCCTAGGAAGTTTTAGTGATTACATGATCCAGATTCACTGCCCGACCTCGAATATCACACGGCCGACGGGTCAGTTTCAAAGGTAGACAACAACTTGTGCGATCACATTATCTTATATATACTGTGACTCATGCTCGATCTTTCAATCTCTAGTATTCCGAGGCCATATCTGCATATGCTAGGCTCGCCAAATTAACCTCCATGTTATATGCTGCTCAGCAAGGCCATATTTGCATATGCTAGGCTTGCCGAACCCAACCTCATGCAAACTCCATTGAATATGTAGGACAACTCCGTTATGTACGGAGCATCAAGCCATATGGGAGAACCTTCCAGGTGGTGCACACTTCGGTAGAATACTTGTGTTTGGCTTTGTTAAGGGATCATCTTATCACATGCTACCGTCGTGTATCTTATACTAGCAAGTTTTAAGATGTCTGGGCTATGGCAACACTAAGTCTACAGTGTCTCCATTTTAGTTTGTTTTATGATGACGATTACTACTCACTAGTAACACATAGCAAAAGCTATCACTACATCACAAACAAACAAACGATAGCCCCCACTTTGCAATACAAGGTTTAGACGTTCTAGTTGTATATTGCAAGTTTTACGTGGCTGCTAGGGCTTTCATAGTTAAGCAGGTTTTAACCTACGAGTCAACCACAACGTCAACCATACGATTGTCTCTATTACACCCCGCACGGGGCCCTCCGTTGCAAATGCCACATCCGCTAAAGTAGAGAGACAGACACCCCCCTAGCCACTTTATACGGTACAAGCCTCATGTCAAGCGTGGAACCAGTCTCGCGTAAGAGTACGCGTAAAGTCGGTCGGGGGCCGCTTCATCAAACAATGCCGCAGATATGAACAAGTGCACATGAGAGGGTAACAATCATACAATCAACGCCCACATCCCCGATGTGTTCTATCCGTACAGTAATACTAAGCATAGACCTAGCTCATGATACCACTGTTGGGGTTCGCAGCAGAAAACACAAATTTTTCCAACTAGCGTTCCCTTAACCCAAGATCTAGCTAGCCGTATTACCGTAACGAATAGTAGTGCGGAAATAACATACCTCGGGGTGTAGTCCGTTGCGCGGGAAACGTTCCCGCAAACGTGGTTGATGTAGCCGATCAAGTTTCACAGCCCCCTGGCTGTGTTGAGCACCCGGATGGGTGTAGTGCCACACGTGCTGCACCTCGTAGTACTCGCACACGTACGAGACTCGATGACGACCTCCGTTCTCCGATCCAGCGGAGGGGGCGGAAGCAGACCTCCGGACGGAGCTTCGGCAGCACGACGGCCTCCGATTCTAGCAGAGAGGTCTCAATTCCACTACAGGCTCACACTAGGGAGCCCACCATGGAAGAGACCAGAGAGGGGAGGAGACCGGAGAAAAACCGATCTCAATTCGGAGTTATATTTATTTTCTCACGAATTTCTGTGTATTAATTATGTGCACCCTGCCTGTCTTTATATAGGCTGGGGAAGGGAGTCAACCCACCTCCCCTAGCAATGTGGGACTAAACCCTTTGCTAGGGGGTTGTCCGGCCAAGGGGGGAGAGGGGGCGCACCCCTCATGGGCCCTAGGGCCCATGGCGCCTCCCCCCCCTTTTTTCTTTTTTCTTTTCCCTTTAATTCCTTAATGGGCCTTTTTCTCCACTAAGGCCCATAGCACATATTAATTAGAATAAAATGATTTTAATTATTAATTCAATTAATTAATAACTAAAACATATTATTCCATCTCTCGGTGCTCCGGAAACACTTCCGGCTCACTCCGAACTTGTTTCGGTTCAATACGGTACTCCTCCGATATTATCTCCCTTATTCTCTGGTTGCTCCGATGGTTCCGAAAAGGTCTCCGATTTCATCGAGCCCTTAAGTGTGTTACCCTACGGTCCGAGAACACTCCAGTCATGACCGAGCAGAGGCAACAGTCAATGATCATCAGCGGGACCTGGATGCCCATAATGACCCCTGTGCATTCCGGATATCAACACCGATTGGACCTTACGTCGTATAGCATTCCCTTTGTCAGCGATACTGGATTGTTCCGAGATTCGATCAATGACATCCTATGTCTGGTTCAATCTCGTTCCGAACTAAATCCTCATTCACTCGTTCCCGTGATATTCATCCCCGTGACCTAGTCACACGCTGCGCAGCTTTATGGATGGAATCTCACCGAGTGGGCCCCGAGTATCTATCCATTATATGGATTGACAAATCCCGCTCTTGTAAACAATACTCCTCAACGTATCTCCACGGAATACCTAAGATACAACCGTTATGACCCGCATATTTCAGTCAGGTTGTGGGATGTAAGTCAAAGCATCCGGGAAGATAGTGATTATGCACGTACTCACGGTCAAAGGAACGGTCTACCATGTTCTGTAATTACAACACAGAACCTTCATAAGATTTGATCATGCTGTAATGCTTACTTTGGGTAATGTTCATCACGTCACTTAGCCAGTGAGGTGACCTCGTAGTCAAGAGACTTAATTGTCCATGATCGCGAAACCACGACCATCATGTTGACCATGAACTAGTTATCGATGTAGAGGCTAACTGGCTACTCTGGGGTTTCTATACCACACCTGCATCATTGTTTCACTGATGCAGTTCTAGCACGGTATGAAACTGGTTATGAACTTGCTTAGATATATTGGAATAATCATATATTATTTGCCTCTAGAGCATATATCAAACAAAGGCCCACCTTGCCTCGGCCGGCCCAGCCCAGCCCTTCGCCCTGTCGTCTTCTACCCCCGCGGCTCCAAGCAGCTCGCTGGAGCTGGGGAGTGCGGCGACGACGCAAACGCGACACCCGCGGGTTCTAGGCCGTCCCCTCTGCCCCAGAGCTTGCCACACCACCGCAGAAGCCCGCCGAACGCTTTCCCCTAGCTCTAGCCCCTCCCTCTCTCTCTCCGGCAAAGTAGCCGAGCACCACCGCAGAGCGAGCCTCCGTCTTTGCGTAGCCAACGTCCTCGAGGAGCCGAGCCACCTTGTCCAGGGTTATCGCCAAGGACGTCTTCGTCAAGATGCAGAGGATCGCGACCCCGGAAGCTCTCTAACTGCTGCATTCATCAACGGAATCTCACCGGCCGTCGCGGGCTCCGACGAGGAATTCGTCGCCATTGTTGCCTCTTCGGCCCCGCCATCTTCACGAATCGCTTCGGGGTGAGCCCCTCTTCAAAACCCCCCAACCCCCGTGTTAAATTTAGGCCCCCTCCGTCGACCGCCATGAGAGCCGAGCAGGTCACCGCCATGGATGACCTAGAGCTCGCTCCCGTGCCCCTTTCTCCTCCTTGTGGTGTCCATGCAGCTCCTGGAGCCCCCAGGAGTCCAACGAGCCACCCAACGCTCAAAATCCTGCACTCTAGCCACCTTCCCGTCGACTCCATGCCACGGCCGCCGCGCAAGTCGACGCCGGCGTCAACTCCGGCCACCCCGGTGACGCCCGTGTGGTGTACGTGATGCGGGTGGGCACGAGAAGCACTTATGTGCCCTCGGTTTAGCAAGCCGTCGCCGGAACCACTGTCCCCGTGAGCGCCGCCGTCTCGGTGGTTGCCGGCTTTTAAACACCGATGGACGCCGACGTGGCCTGTACTTAGGGGGCTAACCCCCCTCCTAATTGACCCCATGGATCAATGACAGGTGGGGCCAGCCCCCTCTAATTTAATTCAAAATTTTAATTAAAATGGGGTTAACCCCCTATGACACTGACAGTGGTGGCCCACAGGTCAGCCCCCCCCTGACTTCACCCCCACGTCATGCTGACACAGTAAATAGAAAAGCAATTAAATCATTTACAGAAAATCCAAAAAATAGCCAAATCTTTAGAAAATCATAACTAATTCATTTTAACTCCAAATTGGACAAATAATATGTCTAAAATTATCAGAAAAATACAAGGATTATGAATATGCAACTTCTTTCTATGTTTGACCATTTTAAAATGGGTGAACAGTAGCAAACATGCATATGGATCCTTTTCAAATTCAAATTTGGAGTGATTTTGCAAATGACTTTGCAAGACACTTAATTTGAATGGTTTCATCCACATATTAGAGACATTACTTCAACTATACCACATCACTTCATGATCAACATTTTCAAATGAACTTTCATGCATTCAAATGTATTTGAAATTCATCGATAAATCAAATGGAGTTTGAATTTGCATTTCAAATGCAATATACTCCTTTTAAATGGAATGCTCAACACATCAGTACCTTGAACATGACCATTACAATCTTATTCATGTGCTTGTGCATTGTACATTATGTTGATCCTATGATTGTCATGTTGCTGATAGAAGTGGAGCCGGAACCCGAGATCACCCCCTTCGTTGAAGACCCCGTGACTTAACCCCGTCAGCAAGGCAAGCAAACCCCCATTGATCATGTCGATAAAATCCCACTTCCCTCTCATGTCTCTCTTATGCATTGTTCCGGATGATCACCATGATAACGTTTCTACCGCATAGTTGAACCCATATCCTTTGCATGACCTATCCTCTTGTCACGGTAGTAAGCAAACCATAATCCTAGCAGATGTACGAGTTGGTTGATATCATGTGGCCCCTGCAACTGTTACTGCTTATTGCATTCTTAGTGATACAACGAGGTTTATTTTGATGTGAGTCGGGATGATGATAAACATGGTGTTGATGAAAGTGAAATGTGTTGGTGAATCTACCCTAATGCAAGGTGAATGATGAGAGGCTGTGTAGGAGTACACAGTGGGTTGTCTCGTTGAACACCGCCTTAAGTCCGAGTTCTTGTGTGGTGATCCAAGAAGAAGAGTACAACCACACATTGGGCTCACTGACCCCTCTCATCCTAGTACCTCACCCCGTTCGAACCCCAAGAGTCGCAGTAGTTCGGAGTTCTGGTAGGGCTGTGGCACGGTCTGCGAAGTGGATGAACGGCTTTTCAAGACCGGCTTGGGACCCTGCACACATCGTTTGAGGCTGTACTGGAACCTCGGCCGGACTTCCATACGGATCCCCCTCAGATAGGCGACTCTCTGGACTAGAACGGACTTCCATGGGAAGTGTTGTGGTGAACATCCTCGCCGACACCCCTTGAATGGTGTCGAGGCCAAAGGCGGTAACTGATGGTCATGTGTGTGTAGCTGTACACCCCTGCAGCGTTAACAAAACTATTCGAATAGCCGCGTCCGCGGTTATGGACTGCTTGGAAAGCTTAGCTTGATTATTAGACAACTTGAACTGGATACTTCTAAAACACACCAAGATAAGCGTGAGTGCTATGGTGTGCTTCTCGTGGGGAAGTCGAGGAAGTAGCCTACCCCGATGGTGACTTCTACCTGAAGCTCGAAGAATGAAGACTCAGACCAAGACCAAGCTAGTGTAGTCCCAGTCAGACGATTGGTTCCCTCGTGGAGGGATTGTTTTTAGATAAGGCTTCTCTAAGCCATTTGTTAAACTTGTCTGTACTCATACCTACTTTGCTTCCGCTTTTCTGTTGTAATGTTGGATCACATGCTTGCGATCTCTGTGTGCACTCTGTAAGAGTTATCAATAAAGTATATACTTTGTAGAGAATTGCAATGATACCTGTTTTTCATACAAGGCATGTGTACTGCGTGTATGTTTATAACATGCATGTCTTAGTATGGGTTTTCGAGACCTTAGTTGTGATCTGGCTAGCGGTCTTTTACACACCAAGTGGCCCATAGATGTGCGCAGCTTGGGGCCTCGCGATCCGATTGTTCGAGACTCTGTCTCGTGCACACTTTGATGTATGATCGAGCCCGCCCTAGACCCCGACTAAGTGATCGGGCTGGAGTAAGTCTATGTAAGGGTTATAATACAATCGATAGTATGGTTGAGGCGACTTGTCTATGAGTATGGGAGTTCACCACCCATATCATTTAGACTTGTGTGCGGATGATGAGGACCCATTTCAGTTGATCATCCGGCCTGGATGGGATGCCCCTCACGTTCGATGCTTTCCGAGAACGTTCTGTGCTTGGCCTTGTCTGCTTAGACAAGTGGGTACGGTTCTCGGCTCTCCATATGATTGTGTTGTAGCGAGGCTTGCATACGCTAACCCCAGGTCCCGACATGTGGGTAGTAGAACATCACGGAGAGCGGGTGCCAGACATCGGGTCCCGATCGTGCGTCCAACGAATTCCGGCCACGGGGTCTTCATTGTGACGTGGGCGGTGTCTATGTCTGCACCTGGTTGCGGTTCATCCCCCATGTTGGGATGGAGATTCTGCCACCATGTTTTGGCCCCCCTTGGTTACGGTGACTGTTGGACTGGACGGATACCGGAGAGCCGGCTCTCCGGCTTATTCCGGGACTCGGTCTGGGGGTTCCGTTGAGATATGAGTAGCCCTGGGAATATTGGTCTTGTTGAGTCATGGTTGTTTTGAGTAGATCCACAACTTGTTGGGCCACCTGATCTTCGTGGGAGTTTCCCACAATGGGAAGGCTTGTCACGTACTGGTTGGCTGCCATGACATTTGACATCGGGTTGTTGTAGTGTCCCGACGACGTACGGAATTGGTAAGGGGTTTGCGGTAGATGGACATTGGGCCGAGGGACAGTGACGTGTGCCCACGGAATCACGTTTGGGGTGTAACTTCTTCAGCTCTATCTATCCGGTGAACCGGCTAATGAGGGTTGTTGTAGAGTGATTTGCCTGCCATGCCCGGCTGGAGCCGGATTGCGTGCCTCTTCGGCGGTGTTGTTACCGGGTTAGTATTTGCATGCTGAGGCGAGTTGCCTCGTCCTGTAGCTAGGATGCTTTTCCATGATCTGGTGGCATGCGGCCGCTAGGATCTGAGTTTCTCTCTTGATTTCTTTTTGTAGCCGGACCATCTCTTCCTTGTGTTTGATTACTTCCGCGTTTAGGGCGTCTTGATTTTCAGGGGTGATCTCAGTTGTTAGGAGCGCATTCATAGCGTTCAGAGTCGCCGCATAAGCTCCCAGGTAGTTGGGAGTCGGGCCGCCGGCTCCTCCGTTTTCCGATGTTCCAGCTATCTCCGGGTTAGCATTGGCTCCATCGTCTGTCGTTGCTCTAGCTGCTTCCGCTTCCACCCCGTCTTGTTAGGTTGTACTCCATTAACCGAGTTGGCCATGTATATAGGCGTGCGCCGGGGTGAAACGGGAAGAGGATAGTATTCATCCTAGTTCGGATCTCCTCCAAGCTTATCTTCTCCAAGGGGATGGATTGACCCGGTGTCCGTGTGGTTTCCATCGCTTAGAGGCGATCCAGCGTCAGAAACTTCCGGGCCGACCTCTTCATCAATAGTTTCGATGGACATTTTCGGCTCTTCTATGGATCCTCTGATGAATCCGACAAAGACACGAGTGGTTTGATTTGTAGATCGGCTTGCGTGTTTGGTTGGGACATATATATTTGTCTCTGGCTCAGCTCCGTCCGTCTGGCCGATGAAGAGTTGTATGGATCCGATGGGAACCCGATAACCTGACTCGACGGAGTCAGCTTCAGGGCCCCATATAACGGTGTCAACCAGTGGAGAGTCAATTGTGATGATTCGGCACAAGACAGACACATGGATTTACCCAGGTTCGGCCCCTCGATAAGTTAAATACCTACTTCCTGTATTTCTTGTATTATATGTGGTAGATCTCGATTACAAGGGTGCTAGAAGTCGCTGGTGTCTCAAGAACTAGTCTAAGATGATTCTCCCTTAGGACGTCCCAAGACCTCGGTTTATATACACGCCGGATCCTAGGGTTTTACGATGAGTCCGACTAGAACACGAGATGGAGTCCTAATCTGTCTCTTCGGCGGCTTTCTTCTCCTCCAAGATGACTTACCTCCGTCCCTTGAACGTCGGTATTCATCTTGTAAGTCGGCCCACTCATGGGACGAACCTTCTTCTAGTCCTTCCCTTCAATGAGTTGGCCCATATGTCGACTCCTCTTATTTTGAACAATAAAGTCTTCTTAACATACCTACGAGTCTCTTAATTATCCCCCCGAAAAAACTCCCATTAACTCAGAGATTGTCAAATATAGAACTCTAGCTACTAGATGGATCACTAACCTCTGGAGGGTTCGAATATTAGAGTACACTCACGTACCATGTGTCGAGGATGCGCAAGGATAACCAAACCCCCATACACTCCTCCTTGGGGTACTTGTCTCTTTGTGAACCTCCTAATTAGATTGAGAGTTACCGATAATAAGTGCATGAGTTCTTCGGACTAATGTGAGTATTCGAAAGTTGACACTTCCACCTCCCATATTTTTCTAACCTCTTCGGTACCGTGCATTGCCCTTTCTCACCTCGAGAGTTGGCGCATACTTCGCCATTGCATCCAAACCCTTGGCATGATACGCTCTGTCATCGTAAGCCTCCTTATATCTTTCCTCAAAACAGCCACCATACCTACCTACAAGGCATTTCCATAGCCTTTCAAACATACATTGCCAAGCAACATCCACCTTCTCATGACTTGATCTTCATGTCATACATGCTACTTGCTTGATCGATGAGCCGCATGCTAGTTGGGACTTTCCCTAATCATTGCGACATGACGCGCTAGTATCATTGCATATCCTGCTATCCTGGCAGAGGCATACATTTACATCATGATAGTTACATCTTCTTTATGTGAGTACCCTTGTAAAGTGTGAAAGATCTCCTATATTCTTGTAAAATATAGAGTGTTTCCCCTAAAGTGAGGAAAAGAACCCAAAGAGGACAAAATCAAAAGATCACAAAGAGGACAAATGAGAGTTAAATAGAAAGAGCCACTGAGGCCACCAAAAAAATACAAAAAAATACAAAAAAGAGAAAAAGAAACAAATAAAAAGAGAGAAGGTGGCACACTACTACTCCTTTTGAGAGATCCACACTAGTACTTCATCCTCTATCCCTTGTACTCCATAGAGATCATCATACATGCATATAGCTATGTGGGGACCCTTCACACTATAGAACTTGGCTTGTATATTCCAATGATGAGCCTCCTCAAACGAGCTCTAGGTCTTCTTGAGCAATCAAGTTGGATGCACCCCACTAGTTCCCTTGGAGACCTTTTAGCTCACATGTGCATCCGTTGCATGGCAATCCCTACTCCTCACATCATATCTATAATATGGCCTTCTCTCGCCTATGGTTGTCCTCATTGATGTGAGCCTTTCACACCTTTTTTGTCTTGCGCCTCCACCTTCTTTCTGTTTCGCCTTTTAGGTGTCAACTTTCTTGCTCACGCTCATCCATTGCATGAGTGCTCAAAATATCGAAAGGGAGTGGATCAGTTTGACTTGTACCTGGCTAGTGGTCTGGGGACGAGTCAAGATAAGAATCCAAAGGAGACTAAGTGTGAAACTTTAGTAGATAATAGTTCAGAACAACCTTTTTTCTCTCGTTTTCCCAGTCCCCTTCTTGCACGCAAACACCATCTGGAGTCATTCGAGTCACGGACAGCGAGAGCTCTTGCACCCTTTGTTCTTTTGTTGCTTATGTCAATGCTAATATACACTCTTGCTTGTTAAGACTTGAATTGAATTGCATGCTTTGATTGCTTTACTTAAAAGTCCTTATATGGTTATGTGGCATGTCACCACACAAATTATGCTTGTTATCATTTCCCTACTCGAGGACGAGCAGGAATTAAGCTTGTGGATGTTGATACGTCCCAAACGTATCTATAATTTCTGCTTGCTCCATGCATGATTTGTGTGACTTTGCCCTGTTTTTCTTGAACTTTCATATACTTTTGATCGTATTTGGAATGTGTTGTTGCCACCAGGGAACCTAGTTTCCAGTTCCTTTTTATGAGACTAGGAAATGTGTTGTTGCCACCAGGGATAAAACAACGGTGCTTGTACCTGCGGGTGCAAGGATTCTTTTAATGCAGTTGTCTGTTGCTTTGAGTTTACACTTTGGGTGGGATTCGCAACTTAATACCAGCGAGATGTTCTAGATAGATATCTCAATGTGGGTGATTCGTAGTAGATGAAGATGGATTTCGGTCTACTTACCTTGGCGTACTGCCCATTGCCTTTGAGCCTCTTCCTTTCTTTTGTAGCATAGTTAGCTTTGCGGTGCGTTTATAATCCTTTCAATTGCCCAGCTGTGATTTGTTTACCTCACTAGAACTTTTATCGTCTTTTGGGAGAGAGACATCACTAGTGAACGTCATGGGACCCCGGTCCATATTTCCACCATTGTTTACACCCTCAATTTACTTTCATTTTTTACTTTCAGTTGCACTTTTATGTCTTGCGTTGATCCTTTGTAAACAACAAGGCCGGAGGAATTGACAACTCCTCTGAACTCGTTGGGAGCAAAGTTATTTTCTGTGTGTACAGGTCCAGGTGATGTATGCAATCTTTAGATTGTGAATGGCGCCATTTTTCACATTACCACCTTCTTGTATCTCCTGGAGTCCTACTGGAGAAAACCTAAACCTTAGCATCTTCGCTAAGGGAAATTTGCTGCTATGCTACATCTCACCTTCCACTTGGGGTAACCAACGAGAAGTGAGAGATCTATCTTCCTCACCGTATCAACCGTGATACGGATTAGGACATCCTTACTAATGTTACACCGACATCTCCACTTGCTACACATATTAGACCATATACTAGTTATCAGGTACTTTCGTTTCTTGGAAATAATTATAATGTTCCTCAACATATGATGACGCCTAATTATATGATTTTGTTTTACTTATGAATGAATGGTCTAGGATGAATAAGATTAGATTATAAGGTTCTATCCCTAGGAAATTGGAAGATGGTTGGGATCCTAGTATTAATGTTAAGATTAATGATTTTGTGCGACATGCTTTATGTAATCTTGGAGCTAGTGCCTCTGTTATGCCAAAGAGACTTTCTAATATGCTTGATCTAAAATCTATTATTCTTTTTTAATCTATTGATTCTTGCTCTTTGGGTGTTCGTCTTGTTGGTTGTTCCATTGAGAAACCCATAGGAAGAATAGAGGATGTAATTATTATTGTTATCAATGATAACTATGTTCCCATTGATTTTCTCGTCACGAACATTGAATGTGACCCATCATGTCCAATTACTTTGGGAAGACATTTTCTTCGCAGTGCTGGTGCTATCATTGAAATGAAAGAAGGGATTATAAGATTGCAATTTCCCCTCAAGAAAGGCATGGAACATTTCCCAAGAAATAATATGGAGTAACCTTTTGAGTCCATTATACGGGCTAGCTATGCTTTTGATTTTGATAAGACTTGATCTTGTGCTTCATGTCTAGTTAAAAGGCATTAAAGAAGTGCTTATTGGGAGGCAACCCAAAATGTTTAAATTCCGGTTTGTTCTTTTAATTTGTTTTAGTGTACATGGGAGTTTTTTTACTACTATAGAAACTCCATTGTATCTTTATTTTCAAGTTTTGTGCCAAGTTTTAGCCTCTAATGTTGAGGGAGACAAAAGTTGTGACTTGTTGCTAGAAAACAGATTTTGTTCGCCTCAGTGCAGAAATGAAAAAAATCACCAAATTATCTTTCTGATCTTAATTTTTTACAAAGGAAGATCTATACAATTGTAAATCTTTCAATAGTTTTGAGTTTTTTTATTTGATCTACTGAAGTGCCTCCTTTAATTCAAGTTTCATATAATGTCTTGTTTTCTCAGATTTCTGCCTTGTAATTGCATTTGCTTCTATTGTGATGTCAGAACCCCAACTAGGGTAAGTGCTAGGGCTTGTTGCTCCTTTGCATCATGAAGAAAATTTAAAAATGAAATTCAAAAATGGGGAAAAAGAAAGCCCTGAGAAATTAATTCAAATGGCCAGATAAAAATCATTTTCCAAAAATCATTTGAATATTTAGAAAATTCCTATAAATGATGGTGATCATTTTAAAGTGGTTTGGGTTCATTCCCATGCCCATGGAATATTCAAAAATTCAAAATGTGCCCTGGAAATTAAATTAAACCCCTATTTGATTTGAAATTCAAATTATTTGAATTTCAAAAATCTCCACAACTTGTGAGTGGCTAGATATATATATTCTAAGCCCACATAAAATTTTGACGATTTTATAAAATGCCTTTCTATTTTATTTGGGGCAAAACAAATGGGAGAAAATAGAAAACATAAACAAATACAAAAAAAAGGGAAAAGAGCCCACCCACCTGGCCCAGCAGAGGCGGCCCAGCCCAAAAGGGCAAGGTCGTCTTCTCCACGAAGCCAGGCAGGAAGGCAGCTCGCCGGCGAGCCGGCATGGCTGCCAGGCAGCTACCTGGCTGCCTTCCTGCCCTTACCTGGCGACGTGGAGACGCCATAGGAGCTGCCAAGTCCTTCCCTCCTGCTCTGGCTCTCTCTCCACGCTCTCTCTCGCCCGATCTCACCGCACCAAAGCGCACCAAGTCGCCGCCGTCACGCGCCACCGCGGCCACCGTGCCCCTACCGGCGAGCCACCGTGTCCAGAAGACCTCCAGTTGTCGCCTTCATCGAATCCCGCCCTCAATCGAGCCCGAACGGCCCCGGAGACGACGCCAGTTTCAAGGTCTTGTCGCCGGGCACAGAGGACTCCGGCGAGGGATTCCACTCCGTCCAGCCCCCCTCCGGCCTCCCCGTTGGCTCCAGTAGCACCAGGGTGAGCTCCCCGTTCGCCCCAGCTCCTCCGCGCATCTCGCCGTAGCTCGTAGCCCCGTGCCCCCCTCTCCAGTACTCCGGCCGCCGATGCTCTTCGTCGTCGGCGTGCTTCCAAGCCTCCCCTTGAACCCCCGATGGCACTACTAGACGCACGCGTGCGAGAGGCACCTGACCGTGCCCTCCTTTGCCCCTCCCATGGGCGAAAACGCAACTCCGGCGGGGCTCCGCCGTGCCCAGTGGCACCGGCGGCTAGCCGCCGGCCGGGTTGGATTAGCTTAAGGGCTAATCAGCCCTTAATCCCACCCACAGTCCCTGACAGGAGGGCCCCAGCCCCCTAACCACCCCCCTGTCAGTTTAATTAACCAGGGGTTTAACCCTGAGTCACTTATAGACCTGGCCCACAGGTCAGAGCCCCCCCACATCATGCTTATGTCAGCATGACGCAATAAGTCCTTTTCTAATTAAAAGAAAACCACAGAAATCCAGAAAATCAATTAAACTTTGAAATTCAATAAATTTTTAATCCTAACTCCAAATTAAACATATAATATATGTAAAATTATCAGAAAAATTCAAGGATTAATAATATGAAAAAAAAATCATGTTTGACCAACTTATATTGGGTGAACAGCGACAAATGCATATCTGGTTAAATTGAAATTCATATTTGGAGTTTGAATTTGCATTTCAAATGCAATATACTTCAACTAAGATGAAGATGCTACAAACCAGTACCATTCACATCATGGAAAACCTTATCATGTGTATGTGCATTTTTACTTCCGAAGTTGTCCCCCCTTGTTGATGATTGCCTCCGATGACAGACGCTCCGAGACGGTGATCACCCCCGAAGAAGAAGACCACCGTTAAGACCAATGTATCGTCAGCAAGGCAAGCAAACCCCATTGATCATGTCTATAAACTCCTACTTCCTTCTCAGTCTCGCTTATGCATGTTTAGGAGATCACCTTGTATCGATTCTACCGCATAGTTGAACCCATTCCGATGCATGACCTATCATTTTGTCACCGTATTAAGAAAACCACAATCCTAGCAGATATAGGAGTTGAATGATGAGCATGTGGCCCCTAAAATTGTTACTTCTTATTGTTGCTTAGTGATACAATGAGGATGTTTATGATTGTGAGTCGGGATGAATGAGCACAGTGATGCAAATGATATCGTGTTGGTGAATCCACCCTAAACAAAGGTGAACGATGAGAGGCTGTGTAGGAATACACAGTGGGTTGTCTCGTTGAACAGTGCCCTAGGCCTCGAGTTCCTATTTTGTGATCCAAGACAAAGAGTATGACCACATGTAGGGTTTATAGGAGCCCCGTTTGGCCTCTTTACGTACCCGATCTGGTCCAGGAGTCACACTAGATTCGGGCTTTCCATTTGACTTATGCATAGATATGTGGGTGGACCTGTGAGGCAGCGAAACCATCTGTCAAAGGTGGCATCTTGGTCCCTTGCATTATCTGAGTCCGTTCCGTAGAACCGGCCGGACTCTCGGGCGGTGACAAACTCAGGTAGTCGACTCCTGGATTAGAGAAGGTGATGTGAGGGTAGTGCCTTGGTTTCATCCACGTCCGACACCCGCTTGAAGGGTGACAAGAATGAGTCGATAAGTGATGTCACGCGTGTGAAGATGTACACCCCTGCAAGGTTAATAAACTATTCGAATAGCCATGTCCGCAGTTATGGACTACTTGGAGACCTCTACTTGATCATAGACAACTTGAATGGATAATTATAAAACTCGCAAGATAAGCGTGAGTGCTATGGCGTGCTTCTTCGTGGGGAAGTGGAGGAAGTATCCATAGTGGTGTATTGGTTGTAGATTTGGTAGTGGACTCGTGTACGCTTCTTACCTCAAGTCTGGTACTCGTAGTACAGGACTAGCCAAGTCAAAGCTGTCACTTCTGCATGATGAACCCCACCTCCTTTACCTTGAAACTTGAGCATGAGTAGTGTAGTTCTGATGTAAGTCTTGCTGAGTACGAATTTTTACTCACGTTTTCTTATTGTATGTTTTAGATGAGAATCCGGACCCCCGATGGATTCACCTTCCTGAAGCTCGACGTCGACTAAGCTAGTATAGTTCCAGACAGCAGTCTGGTCCCTCGTGGAAGGGCATGTATGTTTATAAGGCTTCTCTAAGCCATTTGTTAAACTTGTCTGTACTCAGACCTAGCTTTCTTCCGTTGTATGATGTAATGTTGATCACAGACATGTGATCTTTGTATGCTCTATGTGTAAGACAATAAAGAAGTACTTGGTAGAGTTATGTGATGATACCTACTGTTCATACTAGGCATGTGTGGTGCGTGTATGTTTATAACATGCATGTCTTAGTATGGTTTTTCGAGACCTTAGTTGTGATCTGGCTGGCGGTCTTTTATACACCAAGTGGCCCTTAGATGTGCGCAGCTTGGGGCATCGCGATGCGATTGCTCTTGACTCTGTCACGTGCACACTTTGTTGTATGATCGAGCCCGCCCTAGACCCCGACTAATTGATCGGGCTGGAGTAAGTCTATGTAAGAGTTAGGATCCAATCGATAACAAGGTTGAGGCGAATTGTCTATGAGTATGGGATTCACCACCCATAAGCATTTAGACTTGTGAGCGGATGTTGAGGACCCATATCAGTTGATCATCCGGCCTGGATGGGATGCCCCTCACGTTTGATGCTTTCCGAGAGCGTTCTTTGCTTGGCCTTGTCTACTTAGACAAGTGGGTATGGCTCTCGGCTTTCCATGTGATTGCATCGTGACTGGGATTACATACGCATATTCCGGGTCCGGACAAACTTGGTATCAGAGCAGGACTGTCTATAGGATTATTCAACCCTTGGTCGAAGTCGAGTCTAGCATTCTATAGTTATATAGTTACTTGGGTATAAAGGGAACAACGTAAGGCTTCTTTTTCTCCTTACCCTCATCATTCTGAGTTCTGAGTCACCCTCATCTTTTCTGCGGGAAGATAGGACTAGGATCATCTATGTCTTACTAGCACATCTCGTTGATTGCCTCCTTTTAGCCGTCGGATTGTTGTGGTCGTCCAGAGTCTCCGTGTTTTGAGTTCCTTGAGGAAGTTCTATCCAATCTGCTCGAGGTTGTCTTATTTTCCATCCCGGTGTAGCCAATATGCTGCCAGATTTATCCCGTGTTTTTATGAATCTTTGCCTTTGCATTACAATCTTTCCGCCTAAATCATGTCCTCTTATATTTGATTCCATCGTACAACCTGTTCTGATTATTGATTTTTATCACACAGGATGTCAGGTGGAACTCGTAGTGTTGTTCGTCGCAATCGAGACCGTGATCAGAATCGAAATGATGATGCACCTCCACCACCGCCTTCTGCGGCGGAAATCATGATGGAAGCTGAGAAGAATCGACGTGATCAAACACGCCTTCTAGAGCTCATCGAGCAGAATACCTCACGTCAATTCAATGTGGTTGTGAGCATTCAGGACTTCATCTTCCTCAAGCCACCGGTATTGCGATGTTCTTCTGAGCCCCTTGAAGCTGATGATTGGCTCTGTTCCATCGAGCGTAAGCTTGACACGGCACATGTTGCTCCTAATGATCGAGTTATATTCGCGGCATACTTTCTAGAAGGTGCTGCTGCTGAATGGTGGGAGAACTATGTTGCAATGCAGCCTGATGGTCACATAGTGACTTGGCAGGAGTTCTGTGATGCTTTTCGAGGGTACCACCTTCTAGATGAGTTATTGGAGCGCAAGAAGGAAGAGTTCTGCAATCTGACTCAAGGAGAGATGTCCATTCATGAGTATGTGACGGAGTTCAACCGTCTTGCTCGTTATGCCCAAGATGAGATCACCACCGATGCCAGAAAGCAGGCAACGTTCCGTAAGGGACTTAGCCCCATGCTTCGTCATGATCTCAACCTCATCGAATTTTCCACCTTTGAGGATTTAGTCAGCAGATCCTTTAGAGCTGAGCAAGGCAATGAAGTGTTCGAAGAGTCTCACAAGCATGCTCTTGAGCTTGCTTCTTCTTCTAGTTTAGCCCCTCAGAATCGCCGAATATAGATTCCAACTAGTGCCATACCTCAAAACTTTCTTCAGAGACCACCATCCAATATATGCCATCCACCTCAACACATTGTTCCTCCCAGGAATGATGGTGTGCAATCAAGTAATCCTTCTCCCAGCAATTCAGGAAGGATGTGTTTCACATGTGGTCTGACAGGCCATTACTTCCGACAATGCCCTACAATGTTGGTGGCACCACGTCGACCTAGTCACAAGCCTCCAAAGAAATCCACCACCAAAACCTTTCCAGCAAAGCTTTCAGTCACAAGTAGTGGATATGTGAACCAAATCTCAGTTGAGGAAACCACTGCCACTTCTGACGTCATCCTTGGTACACTCCAAGTCAATCATGTTCCCGCCTCCATTCTTTTCGATCCAGGAGCTTCTCATTCATTCATGTCGGTGAGTTGTGCACTTCGGCATGAGTTCCCCTTTGAAGAAATGTTTTCTCCAATGATCATTCAAACTCCTGGTTCAAAGTGGCAAACTAATAGAGTAAGACATGGCAATCAAATTGCAATTGAGGGTTTAGTATTCCTTGCCTCTCTTATAGCCCTCAAGTCTTCAGACATTGATGTCATCCTAGGCATGGATTGGTTATCAAGACAGAATGCTTTCCTTGATTCTAAAGCCAAGTCAGTTAAGCTCACCCATCCTTCAGGCCAGTCAATTGACTACACATCACCTAGCTCTAGAATCCAGATGCATGCTTTGAATGTGCTTCCCCTTCCTGACCTTGAAGATATTACGGTGGTTCGTGACTTCCCGGATGTCTTTCCTGAAGAGCTGCCGGGAATGCCACCCGACAGGTGTGTAGAATTCATAGTTGATCTTATATCAGGCACAGCCCCAATTCCAGATGCCCTTATAGAATGGCCCCACATGAGTTAGCTGAGCTAAAAACCCAACTTGATGCTTCGTTGGAAAAAGGCTTCATCCTCCCTAGCTCATCGCCATGGGGTTGCCACGTATTGTTCGTATTGAAGAAAGATGGAACAGAAAGGATGTACGTAGACTATCGTCGGCTAAATCTAGCGACGATATAGAACAAGTACCCACTGCCTAGGATCAATGATCTTTATGATATCCTTGCTGGATCCTCTGTCTTCTCTAAGATGGATTTGAGATTAGGCTATCATCAAATCAAAATCCGAATCGAGGACATTCCCAAGACGGCTTTCACTACTCGATATGGTCTTTACGAGTACACCGTCATGTCCTTCAGTTTAACCAGTGCCCCCGCCACATTCTCGCGCCTAATGAATACGATCTTCATGGAGTACCTAGATAAATTTGTTGTGGTTTATCTTGATGACATTCTCATCTACTCGAAGAACGAAGAAGAGCACGCAGAACATCTTAGGTTGGTATTGATGAAACTTCGAGAGCATCGCCTTTATGCCAAGTTCTCCAAGTGTGAATTTTGGCTACCAGAAGTGACCTATTTAGGCCACGTGATTTCTGCGAAATGCATTCCTGTCAATCCCGAGAGAGTTCAGGCCGTCCTTGACTCGACTCCACCTGAATCGGTTAAGCAAGTTAGGAGTTTTCTTGGCTTAGCAAGCTATTGTCGCCGCTTCGTTGAGAACTTCTCCAAAGTTTCAAAGCCTCTTACTGAACTCCTCAAGAAAGATAAGAAATTCCAATGGACCCCCAAGTGCGATGAAAGATTTCAAGAGCTAAAAAGAAGATTGACTTCTGCACCCGTACTTGCGCCTCCAGACACAAAAAAGGATTTCGAGATCTATTGTGATGCTTCACGGCAAGGGTTAGGATGCATACTTATGCTAGATCGACATGTGGTAGCTTACGCGTCACGCCAGTTGAGTCCACATGAAGAGAACTATCCTACCCATGATCTTGAACTCGCTGCCGTAGTTCATGCCCTGAAGGCTTGGCGACATTACCTCCTTGGTAATTGTTGTGAGATCTATTCTGATCACCAAAGCCTCAAATACATATTCACCCAGCCAGATCTTAATCTCAGGCAAAGACGCTGGATAGAGTTGATAAAAGATTATGACTTAGGAATTCCTTACACCCCAGGCAAGGCCAATGTCATGGCTGATGCACTAAGTCGTAAGTCGTACTGTAACAACCTCATGTTACAATAGTATCAGTTCATCATGGATTCCTTTCTACCTTGGTGGCGAAACCAACCCTTGAGGATCAAATCATAGCCGCCCAGAAACAAGATAGTAGTATTCAAGAGATCAAGCAGAACATTGTTAGCGTAGTTGCTAAATGTTTCTCTGCAAATGATCAAGAAACGATATTCTTTGAAAATCGTTTAGTAGTTCCTGAAAATGAAGACCTAAAGCAGCTGATCCTTAATGAAGCTCATGACACTCCCCTCTCAATTCATCCCGGTATCACAAAAATGTACCGAGATCTACGCCAGAGATTTTGGTGGACCCGGATGAAGAGAGACGTTGCACAATTTGTTCCCGAATGTGATGTTTGTCGTCGCATTAAGGCAGAACACCAAAGTCCTACTGGCACTCTTCAACCATTGTCTATCCCCGAGTGGAAATGGGACAAGGTCGGTATGGACTTCATCACCGTCTTTCCAAAAACCCAGAAAGGCAATGATGGCATCTTCGTTGTCATTGATAGACTTTCCAAAGTTGCTCACTTCCTTCCTATTCGCGAGTCTATCACTTCTAGTCAGTTAGTGGACTTGTATGTCTCTATAATTGTGTCTCTTCACGGTGTTCCTTTGGAAATCAATTCTGACTGTGGTAGCCTTTTCACCTCTAGATTCTGGGAAAGTTTTCAGAATGCTATGGGAACTCATCTCTCCTTTAGCACAACTTTCCATCCTCAGTCTAGCGGTCAAGTTGAAAGGGTTAATCAAATCTTGGAAGACATGCTCAGAGCTTGTGTTATCTCTTTCAGAAAGAATTGGGAGAAATCTCTTCCCTTCGCCGAATTTGCTTATAACAATAGCTATCAATCTAGTCTGAACATGGCTCCCAATGAATACCTCTATGGCCGACGATGTCAAACACCCCTAAACTGGTCAGAAACCGGTGAAAGACAACTCTTTGGAACGGATATGATCAAGGAAGCAGATGAGCAAGTTCGCATTGTTCGTGATCGTTTGAAAGCCGCTTAGTCTCGTCACAAAAGCTACTATGATCGTCATCATAGAGAAGAGATCTACCATATTGATGAGAAGGCTTACCTTCGGGTTACTCCTCTGAAGGGAACCCAACGATTCGGTATCAAAGGAAATTTGGCGCCACGTTACATCGGACCCTTCCGCATTCTAGCTAAACGTGGAGAAGTTGCCTACCAACTTGAACTACCCCCGCACCTTTCTCGAGTACATGATGTATTCCATGTGTCACAACTCAGGCGTTGCTTCAAGGACCCCATCCGTGAAGTCGACTATGAAACGCTTGATCTCCAAGATGACCTTTCTTATCGAGAGTACCCTGTTCGTATTCTTGATTCCGGAGCGTGTCACTCGTCGTGAAAAGATCAAGTTCCTCAAAGTGCAATGGGCACACCACTCCGAGAAAGAAGCAACCTGGGAAAGAGAAGACCGTCTCCGTGCCGAGTACCCCACCTTCCTCCCGACGACATATGAATCTCGGGACGAGATTATTTTGAGTGGGGGCGAGGTGTCAGAACCCCAACTAGGGTAAGTGCTAGGGCTTGTTGCTCCTTTGCATCATGAAGAAAATTTCAAAATGAAATTCAAAAATGGGGAAAATTAAAGCCCTAAGAAATTAATTCAAATGGCCAGATAAAAATCTTTTTCCAAAATCATTTGAATATTTGGAAAATTCCTATAAATGATGGTGATCATTTTAAAAGTGGTTTGGGTTCATTCCCATGCCCATGGAATATTCAAAAATTCAAAATGTACCCTGGAAATTCAATTAAACCCCTATTTGATTTGAAATTCAAATTATTTGAATTTTGAAAATCTCCAAAACTTGTGAGTGGCTAGATATATATATTATAAGCCCACATAAAAGTTTTGAAGATTTTATAACATGTCTTGCTATTTTATTTGGGGCAAAACAAATGGCAGAAAATAGAAAACAAAAACAAATACAAAAAAAATGGGAAAAGGGCCCACCCACCTGGCCCAGCCCAAAAGGGAAACTTCGTCTTCTCCACGAGGCCAGGCAGGCAGGCACTCGCCGGCGAGCCGGCATGGCTGCCAGGCAGCTACCTGGCTGCCTCCCTGCCCTTACCTGGCGACTTGGAGACGCCGTAGGAGCCGCCAAGTCCTTTCCCCCTCCTGTGGCTCTCTCTCCACGCTCTCTCTCGCCCGATCTCGCCGCACCCGAGCGCACCAAGTCGGCGCCGTCACGCGGCACCGCGGCCACTGTGCCCCTACCGGCGAGCCACCGTGTCCAGAGGACCTGCAGCTGTCGGCTTCATCGAATCCCGCCCTCAATCGAGCCCGAACGGCCCCGGAGATGACGCCAGTTTCAAGGTCTTGCCAGCGGGCACAGAGGACTCCGGCGAGGGATTACACTCCGTCAAGCCCCCCTTCGGCCTCCCCGTCGGCTCCAGTAACACCAGGGTGAGCTCCCCGTTCGCCCCAGCTCCTCCACGCATCTCGCCGTAGCCCGTAGCCCCGTGCCCCCTCTCCAGTACTTTGGTCGCCGCTGCTCTTCGTCGCCGGCGTGCTTCGAAGCCTCCCCTTGAACCTCCGATGGCACTGCTTGACGCGCGCGTGCTAGAGGAACCTGACCGTGCCCTCCTTTGCCCCTCTCGTGGGCGAAAACGCAACTCCGGCGGGGCACCTCCGTGCCTAGTGGCACCGGCGGCTAGCCGCCGGCCGGGTTGGATTAGCTTAAGGGCTAATCAACCCTTAATCCCACCCACAGTCGCTGACAGGAGGGCCCCAGCCCCCTAACCACCCCCTGTTAGTTTAATTAAACAGGGGTCTAACCCTGAGTCACTTACAGACATGGCCCATAGGTCAGAGCCCCCGCACATCATGTTGTTGTCAGCATGACGCAATAAGTCCTTTTCTAATTAAAAGAAAATCAGAGAAATCCAGAAAATCAATTAAACTTTGAAATTCAATAACTTTTTAATCCTAACTCCAAATTAAACAAATAATATATGTAAATTTATCAAAAAAATGCAAGGATTAATAATATGCAATTTTTTTGCATGTGTGACCAACTTATATTGGGAGAACCGTGACAAATGCATATCTGGTTAAATTGAAATTCATATTTGGAGTTATAATTTGCATTTCAAATGCAATATACTTCAATTAAGATGAATATGCTACTAACCAGTACCATTCACATCATGGACAACCTTAGCACGTGTATGTGCATTTTTACTTCCGAAGTTGTCCCCCCTTGTTGATGATTGCCTCCGATGACAGACACTCCGAGACGGTGATCACCCCCGAAGAAGAAGACCACCATTAAGACCCGTGTATCGTCAACCAGGCAAGCAAACCCCATTGATCATGTCTATGAAATCCTACTTCCCTCTCAGTCTCGCTTATGCATGTTTAGGAGATCACCGAGACACTTTCTTTCGCATAGTTGAGCCCATTCCGATGCATGACCTATCATTTTGTCACCGTATTAAGAAAACCACAATCCTAGCAGATATAGGATTTAAATGATATTGCTGCTTAGTGATACAATGAGGATGTTTATGATTGTGAGTCGGGATGACTGGTCACAGTGATGCAAATGATATCGTGTTGGTGAATCCACCCTAAACAAAGGTGAACGATGACATGCTGTGTAGGAGTACACAGTGGGTTGTCTCGTTGAAAACTGCCCTAGGCCCCGAGTTCTTGTTTTGTCATCCAAGACAAAGAGTATGACCACATGTAGGGTTTATGGGAGCCCCGTTTGGCCTCTTTACGTACCCGATCCGGTCCAGGAGTCACACTAGATTCGGGCTTTCCATTTGACTTATGCATAGATATGTGGGTGGACCTGTGAGGCAGCGAAACCATCTGTCAAAGGTGGCGTCTCGGTCCCTTGAATTATCTGAGTCCGTTTCGTAGAATCGGCCGGACTCTCGGGCGGTGACAAACTCAGGTAGTCGACTCCTGGATTAGACAAGGTGATGTGAGGTTAGTGCCTTGGTTTCATCCACGTCCGACACCCGCTTGAAGGGTGAAAAGAATGAGGCGTTAAGTGATGACACGCGTGTGAACATGGACACCCCTGCAGGGTTAATAAACTATTCGAATAGCCGTGTCTGCGGTTATGGACTACTTGGAGACCTCTATTTGATCATAGACAACTTGAATGGATACTTATAAAACTTGCAAGATAAGCGTGAGTGCTATGGCGTGCTTCCTCATGGGGAAGTCGAGGAAGTATCCATAGTGCTGTATTGGTTGGAGATTTGGTAGTGGACTCGTGTACGCTTCTTAACTCAAGTCTGGTACTCATAGTACAGGACTAGCCAAGTCAAAGCTGGCACTTCTGCATGATGAACCCCACCTCCTTTACCTTGAAACTTGAGCATGAGTAGTGTAGTTCTGATGTAAGTCTTGATGACTACGACTTTGTATTCACGTTTGCTTATTCAATTTTTTAGATGAGAATCCGGACCCCCGATGGAGTCACCTTCCTGAAACTCGACGTCGACTAAGCTAGTATAGTTCCAGACAGCAGTCTGGACCCTTGTGGAAGGGCATGTATGTTTATAAGGCTTCTCTAAGACATTTGTGAAACTTGTCTATACTCAGACCTAATTTGCTTCCGTTGTATGATGTAATGTTGATCACAGACATGTGATCTTTGTATGCTCTATGTGTAAGACAATAAAGAAGTACTTGGTAGAGTTATGTGATGATACCTGCTGTTCATACTAGGCATGTGTGCTGCGTATATGTTTATAACATGCATGTCTTAGTATGGGTATTCGAGACCTTAGTTGTGATCTGGCTGGCGGTCTTTTATACACCAAGTGACCCTTAGATGTGCATAGCTTGGGGAATCGCGATGCGATTGCTCGTGACTCTGTCACGTGCACACTTTGTTGTATGATCGAGCCCGCCCTAGACCCCGACTAAGTGATCGGGCTGGAGTAAGTCTATGTAAGAGTTAGGATCCAATCGATAACATGGTTGAGGCGACTTGTCTATTAGTACGGGATTCACCACCCATAAGCATTTAGACTTGCGAGCGGACGTTGAGGACCCATCTCAGTTGATCATCCTGCCTGGATGGGATGCCCCTCACGTTTGATGCTTTCTGAGAGCGTTCTGTGCTTGGCCCTGTCTGCTTAGACAAGTGGGTACGGCTCTCGGCTCTCCATGTGATTGTATCGTGACTGGGATTACATACGCATATTCCGTGTCCCGACATGTGACCTTTTTTCTTGGTTTTTCGGGACGAAAACCTCAAAGTTGAGGAACAGATATAATTTTTAATTTGAGTGTTCCAATGTGTATGAACAGTACCTATGTAAAAATTATTCTTTTTGGCCCTAACTGCTCTAATCAAGTTTATGAGAAGTTTTGTGTGAAGGATGTTTTCAAGCGTTACGAAGAAAGATGATGAAAGAAGATCAAGGATTACCAAAAGATTAAACTTGGGGATGCCCCCAGCACGTGATACGTCCAAAATGCATCACTATTTTGTATCATAATTTACCACTATAAATTGATATATTTCACATTATGATGCTTCTCTCATGATGTTTTGGCTTGTTTTACATAGTTTACAACTTTCTGGTGCTAAAACAGCACACTCAGGAATCAGCGGGGAAAGTGCATGTAGAGTGGACATATTAGCACATCTCCAAATGACTTGAAACTTTCAGGGAAGCATTTTCTGAGTAATTAATAAGGACACGTAAAAGAGCACCCGGAGGGGCCACCAGGCGGCCTAGTGGCGCGGCCAGGCTCTAGGCCGCGACAAGTGGCCGTGTGGTTGGGGGGCCCCACCCCCGCGGCTCTCCTTCGTCATATATACTCTCCGAAACCTAATTCTTCGGTGGGTGAGGCAAGTTAGAACACAAGTTCCGCCGCCGCAACGAGGCGGAAACCACCAAAGAAGAAAATACATTTTCCGGCAAGTAGATTCGGCAACAGATAAGAAAATACAAAAGTATGATCAATGCATCGATGTATTGCCATGATCTTTACTTTGATTTCGTAATGCCTTGATCATACTTTTGTATCGACAACTCTTTATCCGTTGACTCTCTTGAGTTCATGTTCCTTCGATCACCTTCGAGCACATCCACACCTTTGCACTTCACAACTTGTGTTTTATTGCTAAAACCTTTGTGATTGTTTTGTTGATCTTATGTGTTGCCTTTGTTGTGTGATTGCTTATTGAGTTCTTTCGTTGACGATAGATTGCTCGGAGTGTGACGAGTAGAGTTGACTGGAACGTGAGAGCGAAGATCTTCATCGAATGTATAAGGCAAGTGATGCTTTGACCATACCCATACCTATATTTTCTATATGCATTATTGTAGGAAATATCACTCTATTGCATGATAGGTAGTTTACTTTAGTGTTTCTGCAAACCAGTTAGGATAGCCACATGTTTTGACTTGTCTACCGTAGATCAACCTAGCCGTGTTGTTACTCTATTGCTATGCTTTGTAGACGAGGTTGGGCTGTGAGCATTCATGGAGTGCATGTGAGCTATTTAATAAACTGTGTAGCAACTTTATAATAAATAGAAATCACTTCTAGGCGGGCGGGTTGCATCCCGGTAGTTGTGGCTCGGTTGAGGACAATGCCGGGGTTAAATGCACCCAATTGTTTGTTTGGTGGTGAACCGGGTGCGTCATGGTGTCTACCCTCTCACGCAGTGGGCGCCGTCCAGGCTCAAAAAGATCAGACATGCAATATTACTAGTAGCTTCCGTGTACAGCCACTGGCTATATGGGCTCTGGCTTAGATGAGTAAGTTGTGGGGAACCTGGCCCTGGTAGCTAGCTGATGTCGAATTGTGTTAGGTGTACCGGCTACCAAAGGGTGGAGGCAACCTCTTCGGAAAGTCTTTGTCTCAATCTTCGGGTTGAGTCCAGTGGGGAACGTGTACAAACCTCTGCAGAGCGTATAAACTGATCATGATTAGCCGTGTCCACGGTTACGGACGAACTTTGAGCAACTAGTCAGTACTGTTGATGAATGATCTTGACAGATGAACACTTAATAATAATTTGGTTGGGACAAGAGTAGCATGGGTTGCTGTGTGTTTCAGGTAGAACTCAACTTAAAATTTTGACTAGTTTAGTTCAGGAGAAAATTGGCTTTCTGCAAAACTAAACCATAAGCCTTTTCTTTGACTTACCTTGCATGTAGATGTAGGTCCTTTATATAACCTTTTTCGTGTCACTTGCCGTACAAATCAGATGTACTGACCCGTTGTCGGGCTGTAACCTTCGGTGTTGCAGGTTTTTCAGACGATCAGTAAGGTGCGTTTAGGGGTTGCGAGTCTACACTCAGCATGTTCGCATGTGGCTGTTGATGGGACTCCACGTTATTTGCTTTTGCTTCCGCTATATTTATATTGAATAAGCTAGCCTTGAGCTATGCAACTTGTTATTTATTTACTCTGGATCATACGTTGTAATAATGATGCACTTGTACTTTGATATACATCTATTATACTGTGTGTGCCAGCGAGTTCGATCCAGGGACTGGCACTTGAGCACAGAGACTTCAATTGGGTGTGAATTGGGTCGTTACATCTACATAATTGGTGTTTATTTCTCTTTTGTGGTGAATGATATTATGTTTTGTTGGAGGATTATTGTTATGACCAGATTGTTCACTATATATTTATCACCTCTGATCATGGTCTCTTTTATGTCTTGTGAGTAGTCACTTTAGTTCTTGAGGACATGGGAGAAGTCTTGTTGTTAGTATTCATATGATGTTGAAGTAATATGTGTTGGTTTGATATTTAAGTTGTGGTGTCATTATTCACGTCGACTATATAGCACTTCTCCTTTTTAAGGACCTAGGGGAAGGCATTGTGTATGAAGGATGCTTATGGTGGGTTGCCAGAGTGACAGAAACCAGAGCCCAAGTTTGCACACTTCTGCACAAGGGAGTGTAGGATCCTAAAGTTTATTGCTAAGGTTAGGTTTTACCTTAATTTACTCTTGTATTTGCGGATGATTGCAAGAGGATTAATTGTAAGAGTGCACTTGTCTTAGTCTAGGCGGTGTGCTAGCTTAGGTCCACCCATACAACACTTATCCAAACAAAACATAGTACTAGACGGAATATGCCGAAATTAACTTGACTACCTCCCCCATGTGTCATCAGGAATGCTTTAGTCTTTATAAGAAGAGTCCCTCGGCTTATCCTTTGTGTTCAAAAGAATTGGGCCACTTGCTTGATACGTCCCAAATGTATCTATCTTTTTTTGTTCCATGCGTTTTTAGGTGTCATTGCTATGTGTTTTGCTACACTTTTATATCTTTTACACATATTTTTACTAACCTACTAACTCAATGCACCCAGTGCCAGTTTCTCACTACTGATGTCTGTAAGTTGCAGGTTTTTACCCATATTTACAGAGCTCCAAAAATTCCAGAAAAATCAGATAAAAAATCAGCGTAGAAGAAGCGTCCAGATCACCGAAGAGGGCCACCCCACTACCAGGCGGCCAGGTGGTGCGGCCCCCTCCTGGTCGCGCCACCAGGGTGCCTCGGAGGTGGGGACCCCCCTGGTGCCCCCTTCGGCCTATTTCTACCCCTGTCTCTGAAAACCCTCGGAGAGACCCCCGCATCGCGATTTTCCTCTCTGTTCCGTCTTCGCCGCGCTTCCAAGATTGGGAGCACCAGAAGACCTCTTCCCGGCACCCTGCCGAGGGGAGGATTGACCTACGGGAGCTTCTCCACCACCATGGGCGATTTCCGGATGTGCCGTGAGTAGGCCCCCTTGGACCATGGGTCCTTGACCAGTAGTTATTGATGTCTTCTCTCCAATATTTTGCTTCAATTCTTAGCCCTTGTGAGTTACCCTACATGATCAAGGCATCTATGTAATTCTTTCTGTTGTTGCTATCTGTGTTTGCTGGGATCCGATGTATTAGGAGATTATTGTCAGATTGTGATGAGTTATATATTTGGTTCTCCTTTTATATTTTGTTCTAGATTAATTCTTGCATGTTCTCCATTACTTTTTATTGCTTTGCCTAAGTAGTAGATAGTAACTCCATGACGGAGTGTTTATACTTGATTGTGGGTTCATGCCCCCTGATGTCTAGTTTGAGTGACAGAAACATGAGACTAGGGGATGTGTTTTTGCCACCAGGGAGAAAATAACGGTGCATCTAACCGCGGTTGCAAGAATTGTTTACCTTACACAAAGTTTGTTAATTGAGTTGTCTGTTGCTTTGGGTTTACACATTGGGTGGGGCTCGCAACTTAATACTAGCGAGATGTTCTGGATAGATATCTCAAGGTGGATGATTAGTAGTAAATGCAGGTGGATTTCGGTCTACTTGTCTTGGCATACTACCCATAGTTTTGAGCCTCTAACTTTTAAGTAGCATAATTATCATTGCGATGTGTTTATAATTCTGTCAATTGCCCAGCTGTAATTTGTTTACATAGCTTAGCTATTTTATCGTCTTTTAAGAGAGAGACATCCCTAGTGAACATCATGGGACCCCGGTCCATATTTCCACCACTGTTTACACCTCCACTCTTGCATTTGATCATTTGTAAACGACAAGGCCAGAGGGATTGACAACCCCTCCGTACTCGTTGGGAGAAAAGTTACTTGTTGTGTGTGCATGTCCAAGTTAAGCAAGTGTTATCGAGAAAACGATGCCTCACTTGCCGCACCACCTACCTTTCGTCCTTGGAGTCCTACTGGTCGAACTCAACCTTGGTATCCTTGCCAAGGGAAATTTGCTGCTATCTACATCTCAACCTTCCACTTGGGGTAACCAACGAAGGGCGCGAAGCCGTTATCATCTCTCGTACGGTCATTGCTGCACCTCATCGTCATTTACTTTACTTTCTTTTATTTACTTGTTTCTTATCCCAGAAAACCCATAAAAAATTACATTTCACTACTTGCAGTTATTCCTTGCTCGAGATCATTTGTCATTACCTTCTGCTCCTCATTGGGTTCGACACCCTTACTTATCGAAAAGGCTATGATAGATCCCCTACACTTGTGGGTTATCAGCACCCCCAAGATATACTCAAAGGAGACTCGAGCATCTATGCTTCGGTATGCCCTCGTGCATCCACTTCTTCATCAACAATTATCTGTTCGTCTTTCCTGACACTATATTTTTACTGCTTCACATGTTATGTGCTTTTCTTGGAGCGTCTTGCTTCTAGTTTTCAGATTTGTTTTGTTTTGTTTTCTGATCATAACAATTTGTGTCCTAGCATGCTTTGTTTTGGAGAGAGCTAAGCCCCACTTTTTCCTAGAATGCTCATGTTTCCACTTTTATCTTTTGAGTGTTCTCTTTTCAGTTTCTAGTTGTTTCTTTCCTGCTTAGCTCTTGCTTTTCATGTTTATTCTTGTTTAAGAGCTGTTATTAGAATTTCTAGAACTCTCTTGAGTTTCATGCTTATTTTGTTTAGAGAATTGGTTTTGTTTTACTAGGTGTTTATCTTACTTTGAATAGGTAACCTATGTTGCTAAATTGAGTTTAGTGAAATTTTGCAATAGTTCTAAGGTGTTGATGCAAGTAATGTCTGAACTTTTGTGTGACGATTGAGCTCAATACCATTAGTAATAGGTGTCATATTTTGGCTCAACGTTCTTATTTTCGAAAAACTAAAAAAAATTAGTTGAGAACTCTAGATACTAAGTGGATCACTAACTTTGCGAAGATATAGAAGAGTAGCCTCATGTATCATGAGTCGTGTGACATCCTGGCTTAGTAGGGACGAAAGACTACTCATATCAACAAGGTGCACCTTCTTTTCCGGGAGTCCAGATCCAAAGAACTCCAAAGTTAAGTGTTCTTGGCTTAGAGCGATTTGGGGATGGGTGACCGATCGGGAAGTTTTTCCTGGGTGCGCATGAGTCAGGACAAAGTGCGCAAGAAAGACTAGTGTTGGTCTGTGTTGATAGTCTAGATCCCGCCAGGCGTACACCGGGAACCGGTTGGTGTAGCCGGGGCGTTACAAGTCGAGGATGCGCAAGGATAACCAAACCCGCATACACTCCTCTTAGGGTGCTTCACTCCTTTGTGATTCTCTTGAGTAGATTGAGAAATACTGATAATAAGTGGATGAGTTATTTTGACTAATCCAAGTATTCGATTCTTTGCACATTGACGTGGGCATGCCCAGTGGGTCCCCACCATGAGCATACACATCACATGTGATGACCGGCGGGCCACCAGAAGCTTCTTCAAGCCCAAATCAATCCTACCATGCCCAATTTATACGTCCCAAACATATCTATACTTTCTGCTTGTTCCATGCTTATTTGGGTGACATTGGTATGTGTTTTTCTACACTTTCATACCTTTTTACACATATTTGGACTAACCTACTAACTTAGTGCACCCAGTGCCAGTTTCTGTCTACTGATGTCTGTGAATTGCAGGTTTATACCCATAGTTACAGTGCTCAGAAAATTCAATAAAAATATATATCAAAAGTCAGCGTTCGGGAAGCCCAAAGGAGAACCGGAGGGGGGCCACCCCCTCCCAGGCGGCCAGGGGGCGCGACCCCACCCTAGGTCGCGCCAGAAGGCTTCCTGGGGGGTGGGACCCCCCCTAGTGCCCTCCTTCATCCTATATTTACTCCTTGCCACAGAAACCCTAAAAAAAGACCCCACATCCCAAAATTCACCATTGTTTCGCTGCCACCACAATCCCGAGATCGGGATCGCCATAAGACCTCGTCCCGGCACCCTGCCTGAGAGAGGATTGATCTCCGAAAGCATCTCGATCACCATGAGCGCTTCCCGGATGTGTCGTGATTAGTCCCCGTTGGATTATGTGTCCATGAACAGTAGATATGTGATGTATTCTCTCCAATCTTGTGCTTCAATTCTTAGCCCTTGTGAGCCGCCCTACATGGTAAAGTCATCTATGTAATCTTTCTGTTGTTGCTATGATGTGTTTGCTGGGATTCGATGGATTATGAGATTATGTTTAGATTGTGATGAGTTATATATTTGGTTCTCCTTTTATATATTTGTTCTTGAGTAATTCTTTCATGTTCTCTGTTACTTTTTATTGCTTTGGCCAAGTAGTAGATAGTAACTCCAAGAGGGAGCGTTATGCTTGATTGTGGGTTCATGCCCCCCGATGTCTAGCTTGAGTGAGAGAAACATGAGACTAGGGGAGGTGTTGTTTCCACCAGGGAGAAACCAACAGTTCTTGTAATTGAGGTTGCAAGGATTTTTTACCTTACGCATGATTTGTTAATGCAGTTGTCTGTTGCTTTGAGTTTACACTTTGGGTGGGGCTCACAACTTAATACCAGCGATATGTTCTGGATAGATATCAAGGTGGATTATTAGTGAGTAGATTTTGATGATATTCTACTTGTCTTGGCTTACTTCCCATACGATTGAGCGTCTAACTTTCTTGTAGCATGATACACGAGATAACTTCTCGCCCCCTTTGGTTACCCCAAGTGGAAGGTGAGATGTAGATAGCAGCAAATTTCCCTTAGCGAAGATGCTAAGGTTTAGATTGTCTCCAGTAGGAATCCAAGGTTGACAAGTAGGTGGTTCGGCAAGTGAGGCGTCGTTTTATGATAATCACTTGCTTTTCCTGGACCTGCACACACAACAGATAGCTTTGCTCCTAACGATTACAGAGGAGTTGTCAATTCTCCGGCCTTGTTGTTTACAAAGGATAAAGAGCACGTGATAATAATGATAGTGATAGAAACTGAAAAGTAAATTGATAGTGTAAACAGTGGTGGAAGTATGGACCTGGATCTCATGATGTTCACTAGTAATGTCTCTCGCCCAAAATACGATAAAACAGCCATGCGAGGTAAACAAATTAGAGCTGGGCAATTGACTGGATTATGTGCGCAAACCAATGCTAATTATGCAAAACAAGAGGCTCAAAAGAACGGGCGGTACGCCAAGACAAGTAGACCGAAATCCATCTGCATCTACCCACTAATCATCCACCTTGAGATATCTATCCAGAACATCTCGCTGGTATTAAGTTGCGAATCCCACCAAAAGTGTAAACTCAAAGCAACGGACAACTGCATTAAAGAACTTTGCGTAAAGTAAACAATCCTTGCACCCGCAAGTACAAGCACCGTTGTTTTCCCCCTTGTGGCAACAACACGTCCCCTAATCTCATGTTTCTGTCACTCAAGCTTGTCATCGGGGGGCATGAACCCACAATCATGCATAACGCTCCCTCTTGGAGTCACTACCTACTACTTGTCCAAAGCAATAAACAGCAACGGAGAACATGAAAGAGTTACTCAAGAACATACATATAAAAGAAGAGAATCAAATATATAACTCAATCACAATTGGAACATAATCTCATAATCCATCCGATCCCAGCAAACTCAGCATAGCAACAGCAGAAAGATTACATATGTGCCTCGATCATGTAGGGCAGCTCATGAGGTCTAATACATGAAGAACAAAGAGGGGAGGAGAACATCACATAGCTACTGATCATGGAACCATGGTCCAAGGTGGACTACTCACGGTTCATCCGGGAAGCATCCATGGTGGTGGAGAAGATGCCGGAGGTGACTCCTCCCTCCGGCAGGGTACCGGGAAGAGGTCTTCTGGTGCTCCCGATCTTGGAAGCGCGGTGGCGGCGGAAAAAAGGAGAGGTCAAGAAAAAGTTTTCTGTCCCCGAGGGTTTCTCGTCACGGGTAATAAATAGGCGAAAGGGGGCAGCCAGAGGTAGGCCGGGGGCTCCAGCCGCCCCCCCTGGCGCGGCCAGGGGCCTGGACGCGCCCTCTGGCCACCTAGGACCCCCTGGCTCCCCTCTGGCCCCTCCTGGGATTTTCTCGAAGCTTCCGGTACGCTGATTTTTACTATATTTTTCCCGTAATTTTTCTGGTACTTTTAATAAGGGGGAAACCTGAAATAGAAAAACAGCAGAAAACAGGAACTGGCACTGGGGTGCACTAAGTTAATAAGTTAGTCCAAATATGATCAAAAGTGTATGGAAGTTCATCAATATCATAGCAATATCACACAAAAGAGGCATGGAGCAAGAAAAAATTATAGATACGTTTTGGACGTATCATAGCATAATTAGCATTGCGGTCCGTTTATAATCCTGTCAATTGCCCATCATAGCTGTTTTATCATACATCTCACCTTCCACTTGGGGTAACCAACGAAGGGAGAGAAGCCATTATCATCTCTCGCACATCAGTATAGTAGTAAGTTGCAATGGTTTTGAGGTATTGATTTGAGTAATGTTTGGACTATTGGTGCCAAGAGCTTAGTTGGCACTAATGAGTGTACTCTAATATCCCATCCCTCCAAAGATTAGTGGTCCATCTAGTAGCTAGAGTTATCAACTAGTTTTATAGGTTTTTTAAAATAGACACGGATTTCCCTAAATACGACACCTATCACTAATAGGCTAGAGCTCTTGACACCAAAAGTTCAAACATTACTCACATCAATACCTCAAAACTATTGCAAGTTACTACTAAAATTAAATAGCAACCTCAATTACCTACTTCTGAAAACAAGACACAACTCAGTGCAACAACCAACTCTCTTAACAAGATAAACATGAAAACTAAAGAGAGTTCCAGCGAAAAACTAAACAAAATCCAAGGCTCTTTCTAAGACAAACTAAGACTAAAACTAGACATGGCAGTAGCTACGAAAAGATAAAGAACACACAACAGCAAAAAGATAGGCATGAAGAATCCTATGATGTGTTCTAGATTTTGAAAGTTGAGCGTGTTTCTCTCCCATAAAAAGTAAAAAGGAGTCTAACTTGTTATGAACAGAAAGAAAAGATAAAGAAAACTAAAAATAAAACCTAAGAGCGAGACGCTCCAAGCATAGCACCTAACGCATGAAGTGATAAAAATATAGTGAGACGAAGGACGAACTGATGATTGTTGATGGAGAAGCGGATGCACGGGGGCATCCCCAAGCTTAGAAGCTTGAGTCTCCTTGAATATTTGTTGGGTATGCATGGGGGAATTCCCAAGCTTGAGCGCTTGACACTCCCGAATCTTCTTTCATCATCTTCCATCGCACACTTGAAAACTCCATTCATACATAACTCATCATAAGAAGATTAGAGAGGTTAGTACCCTTAATAAAAAATCCCCACTGGATATAAAGATATTATTGAAGAGATACTGTTTATCAAGATTTCCAAAAGGTTTTTGCAAAGAAAAAGCAAACTTAAGGTTTGCAAAAGTTAGGAGAGACAAAATATGGCAGAATCTCTGAAAAATAGGACAATAGGTAGTAATCAATTTTTTAGGGGCACTTCTGCAACTCAAATCAAAAAACTCAGAACATACGAAAGTTCCAAGATTGTATAGAGCACGCTGTGTAAAAAATTCAGCTCAAAAAGATGAACTGGTGATTTACTCTGATTTGTCCCGTCACGAGGACAGAATCTGTTTCTGGACAGCATGTCACAACTTTCACTTCCCTTGTCATATGAGGCTATACTTGGCACAAAGCTTGAAAAATAAAGATACAATGATGTTGTGTCGGGACCCGGGGTTAGCGTATGCAAGTCCCGCTACGACATAGTCATATGGAGAGCCGAGCACCGTACCCATTTGTCTAAGCAGACAAGGCCAAGCACAGAACGTTCTCGGAAAGCATCGTACGTGAGGGGCATCCCATCCAAGCCGGATGATCAACTGAGATGGGTCCTCATCATCCGCACACAAGTCTATTTTAGGGCGGGCTCGATCATACATCAAAGTGTGCACGAGACAGAGTCTCGAGCAATCGCATTGCGATGCCCCAAGCTGCGCACATCTAAGGGCCACTTGGTGTATAAAAGACTGCCAGCCAGATCACAACTAAGGTCTCAAAAACCCATACAAAGACATACATGTTATAAACATACATGCAACACACATGTCTTGTATGAACAGCAGGTATCATTGCAATTCTCTACAAAGTATACATTTTATTAATAACTCTCATAGAGTGCACACAGAGATCACAAGCATGTGATCCAACATTACAATAGACAAGCGGAAGCAAAGTAGGTCTGAGTACAGACAAGTTTAACAAATGGCTTAAGAAGCCTTATTTAAGCAGAAGCCCTCCACGAGGGAACCAGTCGTCTTCTTGGGACTATACTAGCTTGGTCTTCAGTCGTCGAGCTCAATGAAGAAGCCACCTTCGGGGTCAGTGGGTTCATCTAAAACATAGAATAAGCAAACGTGAGTACAAAGTCGTACTCAGCAAGACTTACGTAGGAGCTATACTACTCATGCACATGTATCAAGGTAAAGGGAGGTGGGGTTCAAAAGCCGAAGTGCCAGCTTTGACTTGGCTAGTCTTGAACTACGAGTACCAGACTTGAGGTAAGAAGCGTACACGAGTCCACTACATTATCCAACCAATTACACCACTATGGTGCCTTCGTCGACTTCCCCACGAGAAAGCACGCCATAGCACTCACACTTATCTTGGTGTATTTTAGAAGTATCCAGTTCAAGTTGTCTAATAATCAAGCTAAGCTTTCTAAGCAGTCCTTAACCGCGGACGCGGCTATTCGAATAGTTTTTTTAACCCTCCAGGGGTGTACCGCTACACACACATGATCATCAGTTACCGCCTTTGATCTCGACACCATTCAAGGGGTGTCAGCGAGGATGCTCACCACAACTGTTACCCCATAGCCGATCTAGTCCAAGAAAGCCGCCTACCTGGGTTGGCTACCACTATCATGAACCCGGCCGGTTTACCGAAGTGGACACAGATGCTGTGTGTGTGGTGCATAAGCCGGTCTCGGTTGAGCCGTTCTCTCACTTAGCAGCCAGGCCACAAACCTACCAGAACTCCGAACTACTGCGACATCTAGACATCGAAATGGATGAGTTAATAGGTTGAGAGGGGTCAGTGAGCCCAATGTGTGGTTGTACTCTTCATCTTGGATCACCACACAAGAACTCGGACTTAGGGCGGTGTTCAACGAGACAACAAACCGTGTACTCCTACACAGCCTCTCATCGTTCACCTTGTATTAGGGTAGATTCACCAACACATGTCCACCATCATCAACATGATCACTACCATCCCGACTCACATAACAGTATCAACATGATATCACTCTAAGCATGCAATAAGCAGAAACAATTGCAGGGGCCACATGATATCAATCAACTCCTACATTTGCTAGGATTGTGGTTTGCTTACTACTTTGTCAAATGATAGGTCATGCAAAGGAATGGGTTCATCTATGCGGTAGAAACGTAGCATGGTAATCATCCTATACAATGCATAAGCGAGACATGAGAGGGAAGTGGGATTTTATCGACATGATCAATGGGGGTTTGCTTGCCTTGCTGACGAGGTTCGGGTTCAGGGTCTTCAACGAAGGGGGTTGCCTCCTGTTCCGGTTCCACCTCTACTCGACAAAAAACAACCAAGGTAGCAAAGTAAATACAATGCACAATCACATGGTTGAAGGTTGAAACTTGATGTAAATTCTTTGATGTGTGAAGCAATTCCACTTAAATGGGGTATTTGCAATTGAATTTTCATATTTAAACTCCACATATGATTTCCAACTTAGCCAAGTTGCATAAGACATTGTTTGATCAAGTTAAACCATTTTGAAATGTGTATGATATGCCTCTGAAGTTCAAGTATAATGTGGTATGTTGCTATGGTTCAAATTGCAAGAGCATTTGAAATGAATGTGATTTAATTCCAATTAATCCAAATAGCAAATGCTACTGGTCACATTTTAAATTCAACGTCTTGGTGAAGCTTGCGTGGGCTTGAGGCCAAATTAGCTCGCCAGCTTCTGCAGGACGATGAAGTCAACGGCGATGAGCACGAGGGACATGGCGGCTTGACCTCTAGCTCACGGTGGCCACGTCTTCGAATGGAGACGAACTGCGGTGGCGCTCGGTGTCGGTGGAAACGGGCAGTAGAGAGAGCGAGAGCTGCAGAGAGAAGGGGGAAATGGATCACGACGCCACATGCATCTCTCTGGCGCGAGGAGAAGGCACGGGGAGGCCTGGAAGGCCCTCGGCGTCGAGGTGGCATCCACGTCTGGCTCGGTGGCTTTCCACCGAGCAGCTTGGGTGCGCGGGACGGGGAAGAAGACCCCCGTGCCCCTGGTGGGCCGGCTGGGCTGGAAGAGGTGGCCTTCGCCCCGGGCGTCTGGTAAGTCCTTCTCTTTTCTTTTTCTATTTTTCTTTTCTGTTTTCTTCTGACATTTGTTTTGGCTAGACATTTTTTTAAATGCCCCAAATTTTTATATGGCCTCAAAATAATATAGACTAGCCATTTATAAAGTTTGGAACTTTTTAAAAGTCGAATGATTTGAATTTTAAATCAAATAGGGGTATTTGATTAAATCCAAGGCACTGTTTGAATATTTGAAAAATCCATGAGCATGGGGTGGGTCCCACATCACTTGATATGTGATCACACTCATTTATAATGCTTTTAAAAAATCAAACATGAATTTTTGGAGAAGATTTATTCTGGCCTTTTGAATTACTTCATCTGGGGAGGGTTCCTTCTCCCACTTGAGTTTGATTTTGATTTCAAATGATTTCTTTTGAAAATTTTAACATGTTGCAAGATGAATTTGATCCTAGCACATAACCTAACAGAGGGTTCTGACAACTCGCCCCCACTCAACAGAATCTCGTCCCGAGATTCAGAAGTCTGCGGAAGGAAGGAGGGGTACTCGGCACGGAGGCGGTCTTCTCTTTCCCACGTGGCTTCTCTCTCAGAGTGGTGTGACAATTGCACTTTCAGAAACTTAATCTTCTGACGACGAGTGACATGCTCTGCGGAATCAAGAATATGAACAGGGTACTCTCGATATGAAAGGTCATCTTGGAGATCAAGCGTTTCATGGTCGACTTCGCGGATGGGGTCCTTGAAGCAACGCCTGAGTTGGGACACATGGAATACATCATGTACTCAGGAAAGGTGCGGGGGTAGTTCAAGTTGGTAGGCAACTTCTCCACGTTTAGATATAATGCGGAAAGGTCTGATGTAACGTGGGGCCAACTTGCCTTTGATACCGAAACGTTGGGTTCCCTTCAGAGGAGTAACCCGAAGGTAAGCCTTCTCCTCCAGATTGTAGCTTTCTTTCCTATGATGACGATCATATTAACTTTTCTGACGAGACTGGGCTGCTTTCAATTGATCACGAAGAATGCGAACTTGCTCTTCTGCTTCCTTGATCATATCCGGTCCAAAGAATTGGCTTTCACTGGTTTCTGACCAGTTTAGGGGTGTTCGACATCGTCGTCCATATAGGAGTTCAAAGGGAGCCATGTTCAGACTCGATTGAAAACTATTGTTATAAGGAAATTTGGCGAATGGCAGAGACTTCTCCCAATTCTTTCCGAATGAGATAACACAAGCTCTGAGCATGTCTTCAAGAATCTGGTTAACCCTTTCGACTTGACCACTAGACTGAGGATGGAAAGCTGTACTAAAGGAGAGATGAGTTCCCTTAGCATTCTGGAAGCTTCCCCAAAATCTAGAGGTGAAAAGGCTACCACGATCAGAATTGATTTCCAAAGGAACACCGTGAAGGGATAAAATTCTAGAGACGTACAAGTCCTCTAACTGGCTAGCAGTTATAGACTCGCGAACTGGAAGGAAGTGAGCAACTTTGGAAAGCCTATCTACCACAACGAAGATGGCATCATTTCCTTTCTGGGTTTTTGGAAAACCAGTGATGAAATCTATAGTGACTTTGTCCCATTTCCACTCTGGAATAGGCAAAGGTTGAAGTGTACCATAAGGTCTTTGGTGTTCTGCCTTAATGCAACAACAAACATCACATTCGCCAAAAAATCGAGCAATGTCCCTCTTCATCCTAGTCCACAAAAATCTCTGGCGTAGATCTTGGTACATTTTTGTGCTACTGGGATGAATGGAGAGGGGTGTTTCATGGGCTTCCTTGAGGATGAGTTGCCTTAGTTCCCTATTCTTAGGTATTACCAAACGATTTCCAAAGAATACCGTTCCCTTGCTATCTGTGGAGAAACACTTAGCAACTCCGCTCGCAATGTTCTCCTTGATCCGGCGAACACCTCGTGCACGCCTTTGGGAAACTATGATTTGATCCTCAAGAGTTGGTTTCGCCACCAAGGTAGAAAGATAGCCATGAGGAACAATCTCAAGATTGAGTTTGCAACATGAGGTTGTTACAATACGACTTACGACTTAGTGCATTAGCCATGACGTTGGCTTTGCCTGGGGTGTAAGAAATTCCTACGTCGTAATCTTTTATCAACTCAATCCAGCGTATTTGCCTGAGATTAAGATCTGGCTGGGTGAAAATGTATTTGAGGCTTTGGTGGTCGGAATAGATCTCACAATGATTACCCATACAAAGACATGCATGTTATAAACATACACGCAGCACACATGCCTTGTATGAACAGCAGGTATCATTGCAATTCTCTACAAAGTATACATTTTATTGATAACTCTCACAGAGTGCACACAGAGATCACAAGCATGTGATCCAACATTACAACAGACAAGAGGAAGAAAAGTAGGTCTGAGTACAGACAAGTTTAACAAATGGCTTAAGAAGCCCTATTTAAACACAAGCCCTCCACGAGGGAACCAGTCGTCTGACTGGGACTATACTAGCTTGGTCTTGCGTCGTCGAGCTCGATGAAGAAGCCATCTTCGGGGTCAGTGGGTTCATCTAAAACATAGAATAAGCAAACGTGAGTACAAAGTCGTACTCAGCAAGATTTACATGGGAGCTATACTACTCAGGCACATGTATCAAGGTAAAGGGAGGTGGGGTTCAAAAGCAGAAGTGCCAGCTTTGACTTGGCTAGTCCTGAACTACGATTACCAGACTTGAGGTAAGAAGCGTACACGAGTCCACTACATTCTCCAAACAATTACACCACTATGGTTCCTTCCTCGACTTCCCCACGAGAAAGCACGCCATAGAACTCACACTTATCTTGGTGTATTTTAGAAGTATCCAGTTCAAGTTGTCTAATAATCAAGCTAAGCTTTCCAAGAAGTCCTTAACCGCGGACGCAGCTATTCGAATAGTTTTGTTAACCCTGCAGGGGTGTACCGCTACACACACATGATCATCAGTTAGCGCCTTTGATCTCGACACCATTCAAGGGGTCTCAGCTAGGGTGCTCAGCACAACTGTTACCTCATAGCCGATCTAGTCCAAGAAAGCCGCCTACCTGGGTTGGCTACCACTATCGTGAACCCGGCCGGTTTACCGAAGTGGACCCAGATGATGTGTGCGTGGTGCATAAGCCGGTCTCGGTTGAGCCGTTCTCTCACTTAGCAGCCAGGCCACAAACCTACCAGAACTCCGAACTACTACGACATCTGGACATCGAAAGGGATGAGTTAATAGGTTGAGAGGGGTCAGTGAGCCCAATGTGTGGTTGTAAACTTCATCTTGGATCACCAGACAAGAACTCGGACTTAGGGCGGTGTTTAACGAGAAAACCCACTGTGTACTCCTAAACAGCCTCTCAACGTTCACCTTGTATTAGGGTAGATTCACCAACACATTTCCACCATCATCAACATGATCACTACCATCCCGACTCACATAACAGTATCAACATGGTATCACTCTAAGCATGCAATAAGCAGTAACAATTGCAGGGGCCACATGATATCAACCAACTCCTACATTTGCTAGGATTGTGGTTTCCTTACTACTGTGACAAATGATAGGTCATGCAAAGGAATGGGTTCATCTATGCGGCAGAAACGTAGCATGGTAATCATCCTATACAATGCATAAGCGAGACATGAGAGGGAAGTGGGATTTTATCGACATGATCAATGGGGGTTTTCTTGCCTTGCTGACGAGGTTTGGGTTCAGGGTGTTCAACGAAGGGGGATGCCTCCTGTTCCGGTTCCACCTCTACTCGACAAACAACAAACAAGGTAGCAAAGTAAATACAATGCACAATCACATGGTTGAAGGTTGAAACTTGATGTATATGCTTTGATGTGTGAAGCAATTCCACTTCAATGGGGTATTTGTAATTGAATTTGCAAATTTAAACTCCACATATGATTTCCAATTTAGCCAAGTTGCATAAGACATTGTTTGATCAAGTTAAACCATTTTGAAATGTGTATGATATGCCTCTGAAGTTCAAGTATAATGTGGTATGTTGCTATGGTTCAAATTGCAAGAGCATTTGAAATGAATTGGATTTAATTCCAATTAATCCAAATAGCAAATGCTACTGGTCACATTTTAAATTCAACTCAAACATAGTTTAAAGTTGCATATTTGGATAGATTATTTTATCCTGATCATTTTTCATATAGTATATGTTAAATTTGGAGTTAATATGAATTTTCTATGAATTTCCAAAGTTTTAGCCTTTTTCTGGAATTTCTCTGATTTCTTTTAATCTGGAAAAAAATCTTTATTGCGTCACTGTTGCGTCATGCTGACGTTGGGGGGGGGGGTCTGACGTGTGGGGTCAGCATGTCAGTGGCTAGGTTAATTAACCCGGTTAGTTTTGAATTAACCAGGGGGTTAATTAGGCCCTGGGCCCACGGGTCAGTGGCTGGTGGGGTTGGATTAGTGGCTAATCTGATCTGCCACGTCGACCTCACCGGCGGCGACTCGCCGGCGACATCCAGACGCGGCGGCGCCTACAGCGCTGCATCCACCAAAATGGAGCCCTCGAACGTGCGCTTCGAAAGGGCCAAGCCATGGGCGCTGGGATGCACCTTAGCCACGCCGGCGACGAGCTCTAGCAGCGGCGGAGCCACTGGCTAGACGCAGTCGTCGACTCAGTGCATGGGGAGAGGCAACGGTGGGCTCGTTAGACGCACAAAACCACCAGGAAGACGATGCACGCACTGGACGAGACGATAGGGCACAGGGGCGACCTCGTCGTCGTCCATGGCGGCTCGGTACTCCGGTGAACATGGCAGATGGAGCTAGAGAACGAATTGGAGGGGAAAAACAGAGGGGTTTTGATCCCGCGCTCACCAGGAATGCAACGGAGCAGTCGGCGAGGAAAACGGAGGCGTGAAGGAGACGAATTCGACGGCGAGGTATTGCGGGTCCGGCAACGTCTCGGTGAAGCTTGCGTGGGCTTGATGCCAAATTAGCTCGCCAGCTTCTACAGGACGATGAAGTCGACGACGATGAGCACGAGGGACATGGCAGCTTGACCTCTACCTCACGGTGGCCACGTCTTCGAATGGCGACGAACTGCGGTGGCACTCGGTGTCGGTGGAAACGGGCAACAGAGAGAGCGAGAGCTGCAGAGAGAAGGGGGAAATGGATCACGACGCCACGGGCGTCTCTCTGGCGCGACGAGAAGGCACGGGGAGGCCTGGAAGGCCCTCGGCGTCGAGGTGGCGTCCACGGCTGGCTCGGTGGCTTTCCACCGAGCAGCTTGGGTGCGCGGGACGGGGAAGAAGACCCCCGTGCCCCTGGTGGGCCGGCTGGGCTGGAAGAGGTGGGCTTCGCCCCGGGCGTCTGGTAAGTCCTTCTCTTTTCTTTTTCTATTTTTCTTTTCTGTTTTCTTCTGACATTTGTTTTGGCTATCTAAAATAAATAGCTAGACATTTTTTTAAATGCCCCAAATTTTTATATGGCCTCAAAATAATATAGACTATCCATTTATAAAGTTTGGCACTTTTTAAAATTCAAATGATTTGAATTTTAAATCAAATAGGGGTATTTGATTAAATCCAAGGCACTGTTTGAATATTTGAAATATCCATGAGCATGGGGTGGGTCCCACATCACTTGATACGTGATCACACTCATTTATAAGACTTTTCAAAAATCAAACATGAATTTTTGGAGAAGATTTATTCCTGGCCTTTTGAATTACTTCATTTGGGGGGGGGGTTCCTTCTCCCACTTGAGTTTGATTTTGATTTCAAATGATTTCTTTTGAAATTTTAACCATGATGCAAGATGACTTTGATCCTAGCACATTACCTAACAGAGGGTTCTGACATGTTGCTACAGTAGTAAAAATCATCAAGAACAATAAAAACAGAAGTAAAAACTCAAAGTAAAAACAGAAGTAAAAACTCAAACAGCTCTAGGGTTGTCTCCCTAGAGCTCTTTCTTTATAGCCATAAAGATAGGCTTAAGATTTTAATGGTGCTCTCGTAGGAATAAGAGTTGAAGAACAAAAGAGAGCATCAAGAAGCAAATAATAAACACATTTAAGTCTAACATGCTTCCTATGAAAAGGAATCTTGTAGAGAAATAACTCATTGAAGCATAAAAATATTAGCATAAGAAGGAAAAATAAGTGCAACTTCAAAACCTTCAACATAAAGAGAGGGAACTTGATATTACTGAAATATCTATAAGCATATGTTCCCCTCTCATAATAATTTTCAGTGAGATCATGAATAAATTCAACAATATAAGTATCACATAAAAAATTCTTATCATGATCCATAAGAATAGAAAATTTATTACTCTCCACATAAGAAAAATCCTTCTCATTAGTAATAGTGGGAGCAAACTCAAGAAAATAGCTATCACATGAATCATTGTTATCATGATACACTTCCAAACATTCATTCTTTATAGCATAAGTGTCATCACAATAATCATCATAGATAGGAGGCAAAGTATCATCCAAATAAATTTCCTCATCAAAACTTGGGGGGCTAAAAACTTCGTAAAACGTAGCATCCCCAAGCTTATAGCTTTGCATATCATTAGGATCAAAGGTATTCAAAGAAGACATACTAATAACATTGCTACTCACATGAGTGTTGTGCAAATAATGAAGCTCCATAGGCTTTTTGATTTTCTCTTCAAACACTTCATGTCCCAACTCAAGGTAGAGCTCATAAAGCTCTCTCATAATATTTTTGTTGTTTTCCATAAGCCTAAAAAGTGAAAATAAAAACAAGAAACGAAAAGATTATAGCAAGATCTAAAGATATAACTTCAACGCTTACCTCTCCGACAACGGTGCCAGAAATAGCTTGATGTCTACGCACGCTTCTATTCTTGTAGACTATGTTGGGCCTCCAAGCGCAGAGGTTTGTAGGACAGCAGCAATTTCCCTCAAGTGGATGACCTAAGGTTTATCGAACTCAGGGAAGTAGAGGTTGAAGATGGTCTCTCTCAAGCAACCCTGCAATTAAGATACAAGAAGTCTCTTGTGTCCCCAAATCACCTAATACAACTAGGAGTTGTATAGATGCACTAGTTCGGCGAAGAGATTGTAAAATATGGGTGATAGGTGTGGCAAAACAAAGTAATATAAATCTGTAATAAAAAGTGCAGCAAGTAAACATGTGACAAAAGTGATCACAAACGGTGTAACAATGCTGAAACAAGGCCTAGGCTTCATACTTTCACTAGTGGAAACTCCCAACAACATTAACATAGTCTAATCACATGATATTTCCCATAAAACATGCAATGGAGACGTATTCGGAGGTCATTCCTTTGTGGTCAAGAGAGGACAAGAATTATGTAGGGCTACAAAAGCACACCTAAGAGTTCGTAGTTCTCAATCTATGGATTTCCCTATTTCACCGCGGCCATCCAAAGAGAGTACCACAATCACCACAACATATCTCATGGATAGTCAAAGACAACCACCAAGAGACTCTCAATCTTCAATCAACACACAAAAGAGGAAATCACTCATGAAAATATTCTTCTAATCCATGTCCAATAGACCGCTGTCACCTTGGTCTCGGGGATTATACTAGATAAGATCAAGTGAGTACATCAATTCAATACATAGAGGAAGAGGAAATATCATGGGATCGCCCTAGATTAACATTGCCTATGATCACAACGAAGATCATATCATTGGAGAGAGAATTGACCACATAGCTACTGATAGAAACCTCAGCCCCGAGGAGGGCCTACTCTCGCATCATGGAGGGAGGAAGCAACGTCGATGGAGATGAATCCGGGGGCACTTCCTCGTCCCGGCAGGGTGCTGGCACAGGATTCTGGTCCCCCGAAGCTTGTCGGAGATAGCGGCGGAGATCGGAATTTCTTCTGGAGAAAAGGGGTCTGGAATTAGGGTTTTTGCGACGGGTGTATAAATAGGGGCCAAAGGGGGGCACCAGTCGCCAGGCGGTCTCCCCACGCCGCCAAGCCCTGGGTCGCGCCCACTGGCCGCCTGGGCGCCAGGTGGTGCCCCTTTAGCCCTTCTTCAGTAAATTCGGAAGCTTCCGGAACGCTGACTTTTTATCTGATTTTTTCCGAATTTTGGAGGCCTTTTAATATGGGGGAAAACTGAAATAGAAAAACAACAGAAAACAGGAACTGGGGTGCACTGAGGTAGTAGGTTAGTCCAAATATGATCAAAAGTGTATGAAAGTGTATGTAGATCATAGCAATATCACACAAAAGATGCATGGAGAGAGCAGAAATTATCGATACGTTTGAGACGTATCAATCGCTAATATTTGGAGGGATCGAATATTAGAGTACACTCATGTACCATGAGTCGAGGATGCACAAAGATAACCAAACCCCCATACAATCCTCCTCAGGGTACTTGTATCTTTGTGAACCTCCTTATTAGATTGAGAGTTACCGGTAATAAGTGCATGAGTTCTTCGGACTAATGTAAGTATGGAAAGTTGACACTTCGACCTCCTCATATTTGCTAGCCTCTCTTGTGTCATGCGTCGCCTTCTTCTCACTCCGAGAGTTGGCGTCCACCTTCGCCGGTACATCCAAACCCTTTGCATGATACACTCTGTCATCATAAACCTCCTTATATCCTTCCTCAAAACAGCCACCATACCTACCTATCAAGGAATTTCCGTAGCCTTTCCGAGATATATTGCCATGCAACATCCACCTCTTCATGACTTGATTCTTCATGTCATACATGTTCCTGCTACACTGACAGCGGCATACATTGCATACATCATGATAGCTACATCTTCTTTATGATTTGAGTACCATGTAAAGTGTGAAAGATCTTCTATACCCTCCTGTAAATTAGAGTGTTGCCCTTAAGTGAGGAAAAGATCCCAAAGTGGACAAAATAAAATAAAAGATCCCAAAGAGGACAAATGAGAGTTAAATAGAAAGAGCCATTGAGGCCACCAAAAAATATATAAAAATAGATAAAATAGAAAAAGAAATAAAAAGAGAGAAATGGGCAACAATACTATCCTTCTGAAAGATCCACACTAGTACTCCCTCTTATCCCTGTACTCCATAGAGATGATCATGCATATAGCTATGTGGAGACCTTCACACTATAGAACTTGGCTTGCACATTCCAAGGATGAGCCTCCTCAAAAGAGCTCTAGATCTTCATTAGCGAGCATGTTAGATGCACCCCCACTAGTTCCATTGGAGAGCTTTTCAGCTCATATGTGCATCCGTTGCATGGCAATCCCTACTCCTCACATCATATCTATCATTTGGCCTTCTCGCCTATGATTGTCCTCATTGATGTGAGCCTTGCTCACCTTTTTGTCTTCCTCCTCAACCATATTCTCTCTTCGCCATCCTAAGTGTCAACTCTCGTGCTTACGCTCATCCATTGCATGAGTGGTCAAAATATCGAAAAGGAGTGGATTAAATTGACTTGTACCTGGATAGTGGTCTGGGGACGAGTCAAGATAAGACTCCAAAGATGACCAAGTGTGAAACTTTAGTAGATTGAGTTCTCAAAAAAAATACTATTTTCTCGAATTCCCTATCCCCCTCTTGCACGCAAACACCATTTGGAGACATTCGAGTCACGGACAGTGAGAGCTCTTGCACCTAATGTTCTATCGTTGCTTGTTTCAATGTTATGACTTGAATTGAATCACATGCCTTGATTTCTTTACTTTTCAAAGTTCTTATGTGGTTGCTGGCATGTCACCACAGAAATTATGTTTATTATCATTTACCTACTCGAGGACGAGCAGGAATTAAGCTTGGGGATGTTGACACGTCTCAAATGTATCGATAATTTTTTCTCATTCCATGCATGTTTTGTGTGATATTACTATGATCTAGATACACTTTGATACACTTTTGATCATATTTGGACTAACCTACTAACTCAGTGCACCCTAGTGCCAGTTCCTGTTTTCTGTTGTTTTTCTATTCCAGGTTTCCCCCAAATTAAAAATTCTCCAAAAATTCGGGAAAATTCGGGTAAAAAATAAGCACAACGGAGCCTTCCAGAATCACCAAAGTGGGGCCAGAGGGCCACCACCAGTTCTCCAGGCGGCCACCTGGCGCGACCAGGGGCCTTGCCGCGCCAGGGGGGGGGGGGGCGCCTGGACCCCTGGTGGGGCACCTAGCTGCTCCCCTTCGCCTATTTATTCTCCGTCACGGGGAAACTCCAAAGACAGAACCTTATTTCACAAACTCGCCTCTGTTCCACCGCCGCCGTGCTTCCAAGATCGGGGGCACCGCCTTCCCGGCACCCTGCCAGAGGGAGGATCGACCTCCGGGAGCTTCTCCTCCACCACGGACGCTTCCCGGATGTGCCGTGAATAGTTTCCTTTGGACCATGGGTCCGCGATCAGTAGCTATGTGATATTCTCCTCCCCTCTTTGTTCTTCATGGTTTAGACCTCGTGAGCTTCCCTACATGATCGAGGCACATATCTAATTCTTCTGCTGTTGCTATGCTGAGTTTGATGGCATCCGATGGATTATTAGATTATGTTCAGATCATGATAGAGTAATATTTTTTTTTTATCTCTTATATTTTTGTTCCCAAGTAATTCTTGCATGTTCCCCGTTGTTGTTTATAGCTTTGGCCAAGTAGTAGGTACTAACTCCAAGAGGGAACATTATGCTCGATTGTGGGTACATGCCCCCTGATGACACGCTTGAGTGACAGAAACATGAGTCTAGGGGATGTGTTGTGGCCACAAGGGGGGAAACAACGGTGCTTGTAACCACGGTTGCAAGGATTGTTTACTTTATGCAAAGTTCTTTTTAATGCATTTGTCTGTTGCTTTGGGTTTACACTTTGGGGGGGCTCGCAACTTAATACCAGCAAAATGTTCTAGATAGATATCTCAAGGTGGATGCTTATATTAGATGCAGATGGATTTCGGTCTACTTATTTTGGCATACTGCCCATGCTTATGATCCTCTTCCTTTCTTTTGTAGCATAGTTAGCATTGCGGTGCGATTATAATCCTGTCAATTGCCCATCTGTAATTTTTTTACCTCGCATAGCAGTTTTATCGTCTTTTGGGAGAGAGACATCACTAGTGAACATCACGGGACCCCAGTCCATATTCTCATCACTGTTTACAAGCTTATTTCCTTTTCAGTATTTACTTTTAGTTGCTATCATTATCATTATCTCTTGTGTTTGATCCTTTGTAAACAACAAGACCGGAGAGATTGACAACCTCTCTGAACTTCGTTGGAAGCAAAGTTAATTGTGTTGTGCGCAGGTCCGCTTCAGGTGCGCCGCTAACACCTACTTATCATCGTCGGAGTCCTACGGGAGACAAACCCTATCCTCTACATAGGGGAAATTTTCTGCTATCCTACATCTCAGCTTCCACTTTGGGTAACCAACGAAGGGCGAGAAGCCATTATCACTTCCACGCCATGAGCTATCTTGGTGTTTATGTTTCGTTTGTCCTCTGGGGTATCTCCGCCTTCTGTAGGATTCTTTTACTTCTCTTATGCTATTTCCCTCTTTTCTTTAAACCTTAGAGGACACTTTGAGAGGAAATAAGTTACAACATTTTCTCTTGGAGGTTTATTTCCAATGTGGACCCTATGGAAAACCTCTTTTAAGGAGGGTAGTAAACAGTGATTTGTGTCAAAATCAAAGATTCGGAGATCTTCATTCGCTAAGAAGACTAAGATTTGAATACCTTCGCTATGCCTACACAAACTACAACCCGAAGAAAGGATCAATGAGTCCAATCGAACCAAATATTAACCTAAGGAAGAAGGGCAAGACTGAAGAGTGACAAACCACTAAGAGAAGCTATCAGATTGCCATCGCCAAGACTGAAGGCGTATTTACATGGATTCATCAAGCAAGAACGAATTCCGATAGGAGACGTATCTTCAATGAAGACCCAAAGGCAGCCATCACCGAGTTTAGAATGAACCGCTATTCTCACAAGTTTCTAGAAACAATCGTGTCAAAGATGAAGCTAACCCAAACCCATTCTCTTTAGTCAGCCCAATTCTCAAGGACGAGATTTCTTTTAAGGGGGGTAGATTTGTATCATCCCGATGCACAGAATGTTTAAGAAAAAGTTTTTCCGAAAAGTAGGCCATCAATTTTTGTTTATTTTATTTGGTTATTAAAAGCTTAAATAATATTTTCCTAATTTAGAGGATTTAATTTAAACTAATGCCAACTTAAATTAAAACATTAAGTTTTATTTTATTCTCTTTTAGTTGGATTTATTTGCCTCACCTCCACATATTAATTTATGCACATCCTTGTGTTTGGATGTTCGTTTGATTTTTACTTAAACCATTTATTTATTTTCTGGATTTTCATAAATTTCCTTTCACTCTTCACATGCCAAAATTTTCTAGCTGATATCTTGGTTTTTTTCCTATTATGTAGAGAGAAATAAGTGCAGCCACCAGTCAAATAGGCCCAAGGCCCACTGCTGGAACAACCGCTGCAGAACCCAGCCGGGAGCGGTCGTCTTCCACCTTCATCCAGAGTAGCACGAAACGTTACACCACACACAGAACTAACTCCAAGACTGCTCACCTCTTCCTCTCTTGCCATCAATTCCTTTGACGTTTCATCTTGCCATCAATACAAAAAATCGTTAGAATTCCATGGAGAACCCATTCAGGAAATTAAAGCACCGTTTATTGCTTTAATCTCCTAGTAGAAACTAGTGCACCGAATGCCATAAGTTGGCATTGATCTCTTGATCTCCTTACGCAGGCTAGAAAAGGAGGAGCCGGGATGAACCTCGCGCATCTCTCATTTTCCTCCTCCACTTTCGTTCTTCAAGTTTCTTCAAAGGAGCTTTGTGGTGCTCGTTCTTTTGCGTCAAAGCTACGCGTACAATTTTCTTTTTCGTCGAGTTCATCGGATTGTTTCTTCCAACTCGGTGAGTTCCAGATCAATTCTTCCAACCCATCAATTACCCTCACCTTGGCCTATCTCCTGGACATATTTTCTTTTCAGTTCATCGTCGTTGTCCGCACGCCCACAAGTTCATGTTGCTGCCATCGTTCGGGACCAACACCAGCTCCATCGTGGACCATCCGTTGATTCCATCCGCATCATATTCTTCGCCTCGCATGCAGGAGCACACCAACATCTTCTTCCATGTCGGTGATCGACCGCACACGAATTATTTTGCATGTACGCATACACTGTTCGTCGAGTTCATCGCTTCGTTCCATCAAATTCGGTGAGCTTCTATCAATTTCCTTTTATTCGTGCACTCACCTATATTCAATCTTCCTCCTAGACATCATAGTTTGGTATAATTCCCTAGTTGACGCGCACACCCAAATCGATGACTATCCGATGGCATCGTCTTGTTCCCGTTGTTTATGTTCTTGGATGACTTCGTGCCAAATATATCCAATGATTTCTATGGCCATAGAATCCTATTGGTGGAATTAGTTTTCCAGATTGGTAAATCGTTTGTTTAGAATAAATTTCGTTTAGTCGTTCGTGTTATTTAGAATAATATTTTTATACGATTTCGTGTGATAATTCCTTGCATCATGTAAAAGTGTGATATGTTTGTTTATTAGTTATTGTGAATTATGATCATGTGTACTAGTTGATGGGTGAACTTATATGTTATTATTCATATGTTCGTGAAATATATAGTAGTGATTTTTTCATAATATTTATGAGACGTGTGGCTTGTTAGATTTATGTTTTTATGAATGGTTATTTAGAAATTGTTGAACATGTTGTTTTATGGTGATATTTTTTAATGTGGTATGTAGTCGTACGATATGCCTATTTACAGTTATGTGAATTATTACCATGTGTATGTTTATTGTAAGAATTTATTTCATTTAATTATTATAGCTTTGTATGTTGTATTATGTGGTTATCTTGTTTAAAAATTATGTAGTTCTCTCGTTGCATGCGTAATTTTGTTTTATGAATGTTCGCCATGCTTATAATGTCATAGGGTTATCTTAGGCTTTGTTTTATTTATTAAATCATTAAATACTTCATTTCTTGATTATTTTAGTAGCTTAGCATGTTGATGTCGGGTTTCATATTCATTTTTATACATGTTGTATGTTTGCATTATTGTTTTTCTAATTCATGCTATGTCTAATATAGGTGTTTATATTTTATTTTTATTTATTTTTGCATAGCTCCTTTATGCTAGAAAACAATTGAAATGATTTCTTGTTTGAGAATAAATCCATTGTGATTCTTTGTTGCATAACATATTATCGCCTAGATGATTCTCTTATTTTGTAGATTATTATTATGCTAGATTTCATGGTTGGTTTTGTGCCATGCTTAGATTATTAGTGTTACATATAGTTAGGCCCGTGGAATATACTTTAGTTTATTATATCTTGTTAATTACCATGTTTGTTTATTTATCTTAGTTATTGACATGCCATGTTAGTACTTACTCAAAGTAGAATTCATATTTTGGTCATATGTCGTCCATTTGTTACATCATTGGTAGTTTGCATCTTATGCTAATGTATTTGTTAGCCTTTACTTGGTAGATTTGCATGATAGTAATTTGTTAAGATATTACATTTATTTTATGTATTCCTTCTGAGTTGATCAATATCTTACCATGTTGTCGTGATTGTATACCTAGAATGTATTGCATGTGTTTATCAACTCACATCTTGTACGATGTCTAGTTATTTATCTATTTATATAATTGTAAGCCATACTAGATATAAATGCATGTCATCGTGCCATTCATGCTAGTATAATACATGTTGATTGGTTGATACAATGATTTAAATGCTTACTGTACAATGAGTTAATATGCTTACTAGATGTGTTTATTCTCATAACTAGTATGTTAGGATGGTTCGTTCTTGCCATGATTGATGTTTATTGTAGTTGACATGAACTAAATTATGTTGTAGTTATCCGTTGCATTGTATTGGCATCCTAGTGTGATATATCTTGTGTGATGATCATCCCTCTTTATAATTCATCTTACTTTGTCCTGTCACTGTATTTTTCCTATGACTAGGCTTCGTTATATTTTTCTTACCTTTTATACTGCCTCATTGTATGCCTAGACATATTTAATGAAAGTTCTTCCACGTGTTATGATGTGATATGTGTTATAGTTGCCTGGTTTAGCTATTGCTTACATGCATATGCTTGACTTGTCTCATGTTAGTATTATGTGCATTTAATATTTATTGCAATAGTTCATGACATGCTTAATATAGTTATCTTCAATGTTAGTTGATTTGTGCAATTCTCATATGGTTTTGTGTGCATAGTTTTCTTTGTTTTTAAGCATGTGGATGTAATCCTATAGCTAATTGTATTGTTATTTCTTGTTAAATAACATGTCCTAGTTACTTATCTTATAATCACTCATGTGTTTGATGCTTGTGTTATTAGATAAGGCATCTCTATGATTCATTGTTCACATGCCTTGTATGATGCATGTCTTAGTATTTAGTTGTTAATTACTTTTCACCACAGTGTGGGATTGATCTTGTAATAGAAAATTTGATAATAGTTGTTATGGTTAGTGTTTGATTTTGATTGTTGCTAACCATTATAAATATTTAGATTCTATCTAAATATTCATTTGTGATTAACCTTTACCTTCTTCATGTCATGTTGTTATTGTGTAGTTAAAATGCATAGGATGGTTTCATTCTATGTGTTGATGCCATGGTGTTTGTTATATAGTATTTTTCTATATAGTTAGTCGAGATGTGTAGTGCGCGCTACTAGCTGCTAGTATCATAGTTCTTATAAGAAGTCAGTCTTGATCGCCAAGCTTTCCTTAGCCATGTCAATCTAAACCATGTCAACTCGTTGAATCCTCTTTCCTACCACAATATCACACTACCTCATCTTGAAATATCCATCTTGATTAATATCTTGTCCATCCAACCTTAGTCTATTGGAATGTTATTTGGATTTACTTTTGCTTTGGTATTTATTTGTTTTCATTTGCTATTGTTACGACGAGTAGAGAGTGACGATGTTGGACATGGACAGATTCAAGTAACTGAAGATGGTCTCAACAACGAAGGCATGCCTCCTCTTTGATCATGTTTATCCTATGTTTTAAAAAATTGCATTGTATTTTGTAATCACTATATGCATGCTATTTTATCTCGTATCTAGCATGTCGATTGACACATTACCGTGATCCGTTTGTCGCCTATTTACTTGACACTTGAGTAGAAATATATAGTAATCTTGTAGAGTAGAAATGCTTAGCCATGCTAATTATTATATAGGTACTTATCTGAATGATCTTCGGATCATTAACACTTGAACTTGTTACTGAGATTGCTAAGCTAGGTCGGTTGTCCATTTTTTACTTACTGTACTCTCTTCTACTCTGAGTGTGAAACTTACCATCTAAATACTGGCGCGGGCGACAGCTGTATCAAGGATTGAAGGAGCGATTGGCTGCCCTTCACAAGGTGAAGGGGGCAATCAATCGTCCGTGCCGCATGAGGCCAAATAAGTCTTGGATTTGAAGATTGTGACAACCGTACAACCACATGCTATATGGGCACTGGCTTGTTTAATTAGTTAGTTCACCCTTATTATCGTCATCGTCGTACCGCAGATAGGATAGCTGCCTTGCGAGGAGAACCCCGGCACAAAAGGGGGCAAGGACTGTGAACTGCGGTTACTACCTTGTGAAACCTAGTGGGCATCTCATAGTAAGGGTGGGTATAATGAAAGACCTCGTCACAATCTCCCTGCCGGTATACAAAATAGTGTACTACGCCAGTGACGGCTGGTGGCATCGAGACGAGATTGTGTCGTGTGGGTAAAGGGTACAACCTCTCCAGAGTGTAAAACTATTCGGATAGCCGTATCCACGGTCATGGAAGACACATGAATCTTTCTTAACATACGGGAACCTGTCTTGCTTATTCCCCCTTTGCCCCTATTCTTGGAACCTATGAAGGATGTGAGTGGATCGAGGATCCTCACTATGATGAAAGCTATGATGGAGAAAATGTTGTTTTCATATAAAACCGATTTATCAAACTATTATGATTTTCAAACAAAATTAGCTTTTATGCAAAAGAACCATACAACCTTCCTTTGAAGACTCATGTAGTTACTAGGACCTTTCCCAGGAGGCATGTTGAGTACCAAATGTACTCATGGCAATAATTTTGTTGAAACATAGTTCCATGAAGACGAAGGTGATGATTACGACTACTATGGCGATCCGTAGGAGTGAGGTCACGTGGACTACATCGACTGCCCGTGGATGAGATGTACTCGCTACACATTTTTACTTTCCGTTGTTTCCAGATTGTAACAAATGTCATGAGACACTTTATATGTATGCCTTATGCCAGATTATGGTACTTGTAAAATATTTATGTATTCTGAAATGATACCATTTCGCTGTGTTGTCAACAATGATCCTGGGATTGACAATTAAACACAGGAGGGTCTAGAAATTATTCTGGGTTCTCACATAACTTGTATATCAAATATACTTTCTCCGTCAATGAATATTCCCGCATTGTTCTACATCTAAAGTTCACAACTTTAATCATAACCTCATGAAAGGTTAAAGATTCTCCTTCATGACATAGTACAGACACGGTCTTTGTAGCTGGGAGGAAGCGGATACCACATCCCAGTTATCGCAAAGTAACCAATCATTTAGTAGCCCAAGTTGTACACAAGGTGTTTATGTATCTTATATAGTTTCCAAGTGACTTTCTCAGCAGGTTGGTTCTTCCACCATAGTTGAAAGAAACCTTGTCCATATACTCATTCTTCATTACTCTGATTTGCGACTTAGTGAAGTTCACCTAGAACATCATATGTGTTGGTGTCGTCAATACGCACTCGCAATTCAGATTCCATGGAATGAACTATGGTGTATTGGACAGTCATTCATAGGTGACGATGAGTACGATACTCATCATCATCTTCCTTAATCACGGAGTTGTCAAGTGTATCTCCTAGAAGTTCACGTATAACTTTAGCAAGTCATTACTAATGAGTATGTGTCTTACGGTGTTGGTACCAATCAATGAAGTAAGACCCATCTACCTTAAGTTCTTCATTACACTAAAAGAGCCATAGTTACAAACATTTTGGGTATGACATTATCTACAATGATATTTGCTAAGACATGATGATTAAGTTCATAATATGTAGAGTTTAGTTTTAATTAATTCTAAATATCTCACTTAGTAAAAGATCTCTCAAATTTACTAAGCGATTACACAATCCTCAAGCAACATACGTCCCCCGGTCATCACGACAATTAGTATGTTATTTAAGGTAGCCATCATTCCATGTGACTCGTGCTCGATCTATCGATCTTCTGTGTTCCAGGCCCACATCTATATATGCCAAGCCTTCCATATCTACATATGCTAGGCTTGCCAAACCCAACCTCATGTGAACATCGTTGATTATGTATGACACCCATTTCTGGTGTGTCGGTCATAAGGGAGATCCTTCCAGGTGGTTCCCATTAAGGGAGAACGTAATGTTGGTATTTTGAGAGATTGTCCTATTATGCTAACGTGTTATATCTAGCATATTAGCAAAACATGAAGTAAAACAATAAATCATACATTCTATGATTCCCCCCGACATGCAAATTAAAGTTAAAACGCCTTCTACTTTATCTTTTGCAAGTTTTACGTGGCTTCTAGGGGTTTCGAGAAAAGAACCATTTTCTATCCTACGAAAACAAGCCACAACACCAATCCCCCAATTGTCTCTATTACATCCCTGTCGGGGCCCTCCGTTGCAAACGTCTTCGCAAAGCTAATATTAGAGAGAGAGACACCGCCAGGCCACTTATATGGTACAAGCCATATGTCAAGCGATGAACTAGTCTCGTGTAGACGTGTAAGGTCGGTCTGAGCCACTTCATCGGGACATTGCCGCAATGCTAAACGACTACACGTGAGAGGGTAACAATTGGAGAATTGATGCCCACATACTAGATGTGTTGTATCCGTACAATACATCTACGCATAGCCTTGCTCTGATACCACTATTGGGGTTCGGGGCAGAAAAGAATAACTTTTCTTAACCTCTGAGGCCCAAGTTGTAAGGCCTGATATGCGGTACTGTTTAAGATATGGAAGTTTCCGTCCAGACTCGAGGACGAAGCACATATCAGACCCACTGCAACATATGATGAAGCCATATGTCTCGGATTTCAACATAATATCACAACATTACAACTACAAAAATAAAACATCTCATACAATCGGCATACAACTGCCTTAATACAATACATCAGCGGAAGATATATGTCTGAGTACAGACTACAATGAAATGCCTAGTGGCAAAGGTGAAACACATCGATCCCTATAACCACATGGGTCCATGCTCTCCGCTGAGATCCGCCTAACTACTCGTCGTCGATTCTCCGTGAAGGCGTCCAGAAGGAGGGTCGTCGATCTCCACTGAAGTCCAAGATCGTTAGCATAACGTGCATAAAAGAGAGAAGAAAGGGGTGAGCTATATCAACAAGTCTTGTAACTAACTTCTCACAGTAAGATCGGGGTAGTGGTGAGGTTGCAGCCGTACTAGAAATATATGAGTGGCTAACGTTCTATTCAGAGTAAGATGAGAACCAAGCAATTGATGAGGAATCACCTCCAACAAGTCTGCTATCCACCTACTTACGCAAAAATAACACCTATTCTATCCTTGTCCTCCCCTTCATCACGCGATGAAGAAGAAGCAGTCAAGGCACACACACGTTTCATCAAGTTATAGTTATGATTCAGATGATGTTATCCATGAACAAGACGTAGGTTCCATGTCGTCCATAACTGTGGACACGGCTTCTCGAAAAGATTTAACCCTACAGGGGTGTACCAAATTCCCATTATAAGCTTCGCATGTACGTCCGGTTTCCTCTTGGCTGTGTGAAGACGCCTGAAACTCTGGAACGTAAGAGTCCCTCTAACTAACAACACACAATTCGAGGTGGCCCCCGGTGAGTCGACATCCAGTTCAGGAGCCGGCCATGCTCTCGATCTGGTCTTTACCGTATGCCCCGGGTTTGGATTGCTGGTAAATTCTCACATGAGGACGTGTCCTCAGCCGGACAGGTTGGACCAACAGGGAAACCATGTCCCCACTGGCCCGGTATGTTTTAAAAAGAAAAAGTCTGCTAGGAGCTACCCGACAGGCATATGCATGGTTGCAAATAGTAAATCAGCTTGGGACACCACTAGAATCGTTTGGAGCTAGATAGGTAAGACAAGGGGACCCCATAAAATCCCACACACGATAGGCACGCTCAGTCTTAGAACCAATACCCGGAACTCGGATCCTAGGTGACTTGAATGTAACAAAGCACCAAGGCGGGATAGCCTGACCTTCCATCCTTCTCCGAATGTAGTCAACATTATAATAATCATATCATCCACAAAAATATAATAATGTGATAGCCCAATCCAAGGGGTAGGAGTATAATAGTTGATAGCATCCTAAGCATGCATACTAAGCAGTGGTTAAGCAATCAAGGTACATGGCCAAACAAAGGTTTGCTGGGATATGAAGGAACATGGTTGTTTGGGGTTATTTGAGAGGCATAAATATGATGTGGTAGGATCAAGCAATCGTTCTATCCTATACCTTGGAAAAAGTGAGCTGAAACTTATAAGCATGATATATTCTCCCCCTTACCTGTTGAGAAGTCAGTGCCGAAGGTGTAGTCGATCGCAAGGTCGCATCGTCTCCGAGAGTAACTGCGGGAGCACACAAGAAGGAAACACTGGAAAGGAAATTGATGAGAAAGCATCTATTACTTCGAAGCAGTCACGAGCAAGCAACAACAAAAGGCAATACAATGCAACGCATTACAGTATTGCATCTATCGCCGAGAGCGGTTACTAGAAGGTTAAGTGAAGTATCGGTCACACACAACGATACCGCACATTTAGAATGGTTCAAGTTGTTTAGCTACACAACATGAGCAAAGGTTATTAACATGGCATCTCACCCAAGCATGGCATATCACACAATCATGGCAAGAGGTGAAGCATAAAGTAAACTATCTATGCTAGTCAATTTAAGTGAGGTAAAATCCTAAACATGGCATATCACTGGGTACCCCAAGACAATTTAATCATTTCGCACTGTTTTGTCCTAACCCATAAATTATGGTGGTTAACAACACCAAACAATAGCATAATCACAATCTACATAAAATTCAAGTCAAGTAACATATAAATAACATTTTACTCGGAGCAACGGTTAAAACGTTATGGTCTGTTACATTTATGGTGCCATGCAATATTTTATAAATACGGCACCGGAATTACACCGGCTACTATGCCTGGCACATCCGATCATTTAACTACCCGACGAAGTCGGAATCGCACGAAAATCAAAACACATCTTTACAACACGATAACCACTTCGTCTACAACCTTTAATGCCAAATGATAACGTCGAGCACCTCCCGAAAAAATAACCCATTTAAATATAAATGGGGGTTTCCGCACCGTTGGTGATGGTTGGTCTTGTGCTAAAAGCTGCGACAGTGATCGGGTGACTTTCCCGTGCCACAATGAGGTCGTCTGCCAATGGGGAATAGGTCCAGACTCGCAACCGATACGAGAAAGAGGGGGAAATATAATCACAAATTAATAAATCGGTGAAGCAAATACTACAAACAATTCTAGCAATCAACAAAATAAAGCAACAAACAAAATTTTTAATTAGGGTAGAATTTCCGGGCTGTTACACAATAAAAGTTGCTCCAAAAATTCCTTTTTCATTTTTGAAAAGTCACATAAATGAGTATGATAACATATAAAGTGATGTGGTAGCATTCCCATGCTCATGGATTTTTCAAATATTCAAACAGGACGTTGGAATTAATCAAAAACCCCTATTTGATTTAAAATTCAAATATTTTAAATTTTAAAAAGTGCCAAACTTTATAAGTGGCTAGCCTAATATATTATGAGGCCATGTAAAAAGTTTCAGCATTTTATAAAATGGTTTGCTATTTTATTTAGCATTACCAAAACAAATAGCAGAAGAAAACAGAGAAGAAAAGAAAAAGGAAACTCACATGTGAGGAAGCCCAACTCAACCCCCCAGGCCCAGCTAGCCTGGCCCAGCCCAACCCCTCTTCTGTCGTCTTCTTCAAGCAGCTCGGTGTCGAGCCAGGGCACGCCGTGGACACCACCGCGACGACGAGGACGTTGCAGGCGCCCTCGAGCCCTATCCCTTCGCCACGGAGCCGAGCAGCTCACCCCGTGTCACTTCCTCCCTCTCTCCGCTGCTCTCTCTCTCTCTCTCTGCCGCGCGATTTCGACGCCACCTGAGAACCACCATGGAGAACGCCGCCGAGATCACCCCAAGCCAGCTTGTCCATCCTCTTCGACGACGTAGACTACGCCACCTAGCGAGAGGAATCGATCCCGGAGCCCTCGTATACGTCGGAATCATCGCCAAGTCGTCGCTAGACCCGCGAGATCCCGCCGACGAATTCGTCGCCTTCGCGCCACCGTTCGCCTCGCCGCCTGCACCGTTGAGCTCAGGGTGATCTTCTCCCTGTTTTCCCCAAGTTAGCACGGCCCCTCACGTCCTCTGTGCCACTCCACCATGGGAGCCGAGCTCCGTCGCCGCCGTGGACGATCTAGAGCTCGTCCATGTGCCCCTCTGTTCTCTCTCATGCGCGCATAACGTTCCTCGTCGCCCCAACATCGCGTTGAACTCGGCCACGCTCGATTTCATGCAGAACGGAGACATCTGCGTCAAACCCAAGCCACGGCCGCCGCCAAGCTCGTCGTCGGCGTGGATTCCATCCACCCCTATGGCGCTGCTATGGCCTGATGGACTCGCCCTTGCGCGGGCTTCATCCTGATGGTGGCGGCGTGCCAAGAGGTGGCCGGGAACCTATTCCGGCGAGCCCCTCCGCTGTGCCCGTGGTCACCGGCGGCTCAACGCCGGCGGCCCGATGTGGTCGTGCTTAATTAGCTCTAACCCCGCCCCTGTGACACTGACTTGTGGGCATAGGCCCCCCCTAATCCCCTGGTTAGTTTAAAACTAACCAGGTTTATTAATCCAGCCGCTGACATGGGGACCCCACTGGTCAGAACCCCCCTGACGCCACCCTTGCGCAAGCATGACGCAGTAATTAGAATTTGTTTTAAAAGAAATCAGGAAATTGCAGAAAATACTTTAAACTTCAATAATTCATAGAAAATTCATTTTAACTCCAAATTGGACAAATAATATGTCTAAAATTGTCAGAAAAATTCAAGGATTCTGAATATGCAATTTGTTATCATGTTTGAACAAGTTAACTTGGGGGAACAGAGAGAACAATGCATATGGAATTCACTTAAATTCAAATTGGAGTTTGAATTTGCAATTCACTTGCAATATACACCATTTAAATGGAATTGCCTCACACATCAGAAGCATGTACATCAAGTTTCAACCTTCAACCATGTGTTTGTGCATTGTACTTATGTTGCACCCCTTCAACCAACCTTCAAGTTTCGATATAAGTGGAACCGGAACAGGAGGATGCCCCCTTCGTTGAAGATCCCGAAACTGAACCTCGTCAGCAAGGCAAGCAAACCCCCATTGATCATGTCGATAAAATCCCACTTCCCTCTCAGTCTCGCTTATGCATTGTATATGATGATTACCATGCTACGTTTCTACCGCATAGATGAACCCATTCCTTTGCATGACCTATCATTTGTCACAGTAGTAAGCACACCACAATCCTAGCAAATGTAGGAGTTGGTTGATATCATGTGGCCCTGCAATTGTTACTTCTTATTGCATTCTTAGAGTGATACAATGTTGATACTGTTATGTGAGTCGGGATGGTAGCAATCATGATGATGATGATGGAAATGTGTTGGTGAATCTACCCTAATACAAGGTGAACGATGAGAGGCTGTGTAGGAGTAGACAGTGGGTTGTCTCGTTGAACAACGCCCTAAGTCCGAGTTCTTGTGTGGTGATCCAAGATTAAGAGTACAACCACACATTGGGCTCACTGACCCCTCTCAACCTACTAACTCATCCCTTTCGATGTCCAGATGTCGTAGTAGTTCGGAGTTCTGGTAGGTTTGTTGCCTGGCTGCTAAGTGAGAGAACGGCTCAGCCGAGACCGGCTTATGCACCACGCACACATCATCTGGGTCCACTTCGGAAACCGGTCGGGTTCACGATAGTGGTAACCAACCCAGGTAGGCGGCTTTCTTGGACTAGATCGGCTATGAGGTAACAGTTGTGGTGAGCATCCTCGCCGACACCCCTTGAATGGTGTGGAGATCAAAGGCGGTAACTGATGGTCATGTGTGTGTAGCGGTACACCCCTGCAGGTTTAATAAAACTATTCGAATAGTCGCGTCCGCGGTAAGGGACTGCTTGGAAAGCTTAGCTTGATTATTAGAAAACTTGAACTGGATACATATAAAACTTGCCAATCTAAGCGTGAGTGCTATGGCGTGCTTTCTCGTGGGGAAGTCGAGGAAGGCACTATAGTGGTGTAATTGGTTGGAGATGTAGTGGACTCGTTTACGCTTCTTACCTCAAGTCTGGTCCTCGTAGTTCAGGACTAGCCAAGTCAAAGCTGGCACTTCTGCATTGAAACCCCACCTCCCTTTACCTTGATACATGTGCATGAGTAGTATAGTTCCTACACAAGTCTTGCTGAGTACGTCTTTGTACTCATGTTTTCTTATTCTATGTTTTAGATGAACCCACTGACCCAAGAAGGTGGATTCTTCCTCGAGCTCGACGACTGAAGACCAAGCTAGTGTAGTCCCAGTCAGCAGACTGGTTCCCTCGTGGAGGGCTTGTGTTTAAATAAGGCTTCTTAAGCCATTTGTTAAACTTGTCTGTACTCAGACCAACTTGGTTTCCGCATGCTTGTTGTAATGTTGGATCACGGTCTTGTGATCTCTGTGTCACAACCCTAGTTTTGGTATGTGCTTTTATTATTAGAATAAATGCATCATGTTTAAATTCCTTGGTTTAATAATTGGGGATCTGGAAAAGCCTCAAAAAGAATTTTAAATAAAAGGCCAGATAAAAAGTTTTTCCAAAATTCCTCCAAACAATTTTGAAAAATCCTAAAAATGAGTATGATCATTTTAAAAATGATTTGGAGTCAATCCCATGCTCATGGATTTTTCAAATATTCAAACAGAGGCTTGGAAATTAAATTTAAATACTATTTGAATTGGATTCAAATTAATTGAATTCCAAAAATCTTCAAAACTTGGGAGTGACTAGTGCTATGTCACATATGTCCAAGATAAAATTTTGAGGATTTTTAAAAATGCTTTGATATTTTTTTCAGAGCAAAAAAAATCAAACAGAAAGAATAAAAAGAAAATAAGGAAAAGGGCAGAGCCCACCTACCTGGCCCATCTGGCAGCAGAAGAGGCCCGGCCCAAAGGGGCAGGGTCGTCTTCTTCGCGGGGACAGGCAGGCGAGCACCTGCGTGGCGAGCATGCCGCCGTCGGCAGCCCGCCCACGGCGCCCCCCTCGTCCCTATCTCCACGCCGAGGAGCCCCTCGAAGCTCCCCTTCCTTTCCCCCCCTCTGGAACCCTCTTCCCCCTCTCTCCTGTGCGATCCCGCGAGGAACCGAGAGCCCGACGTCGCCGCCGACGTGCGCCACCGTGGCCAGAGGCCACCCCTCGCCGCGCCAGCTTGTCCATTGTGCTCCTCTCCATCGTCTTCGTCACCCAGCGCCATCAATTTCGCCGAGGAAGCCCCGAGGACGCCGCCCCCTTCACCAACTCGCCGCCGACCGCCGTGGCTACCTCCCCCAAATTCGTCGCCTGCCGGACATCCCAGAGCTCGCCGACGCCTTCTTCAAGCTCTTGGTGAGCGTGCGCTCCTCCTGACCCTCTTCGCGCTCGTCCCCATGCTTCCAGTCGCCCGCTCCGTCGAGCCCGAGCACGGCCGCCGCCTGTGCTCGACGACGGCAAGGCTACGGTGCCCCCCGTGCCTCCCCGTGGACACCAGAAGACGCGGGTGTGCACGAGGAGCATTCCGGTGGTCTCCCCGTGCCTCCCCGTGGCCGGAGCCGCCTTCCCGAGCGGACGCCGCCGTGGCCAGAGGTCACCGGCGGCTATCCGCCGGCCGACCTGGCTAATCCCCTCCTAATCTCTCGCTCTCTCTCACTGACGGGTGGGACCCAACCCCCCTAATCCCTTGTCAATTTGTAATTAAACGGGTTTTAACCCCAGAGTCATTGACAGGTGGGTCCCAGGCGTCAGTTTGACTGGTCAGCGCCCTGTGATGTCATCCTGACGTCAGCCTTGCGCAATAATCCCTTTTCTATTTAACTGAATTTCCAGAAAATGCTTAAATCTTTGAAATTCAATAACTTTTTATCCATAACTCCAAATCAAATAAATTATATATGAAAAATCATCAGAAAAATGCAAGGATTCCAAATATCATACTTTCATGGATGAAAAACACATCTATGATGATGAACCAGTAGCATTTAGCTATATGGCTTATTTGGAATAATTCAAATTAAATGTTTAAATCATTTCAAATTAAATCTTTGCAATGCCAACCTTATCACATGAACATCAGAGGCATAATATACACATGACAACATGGTTTATCATATCCAAACAATAGCAAATGCAACTTGGGATATTTTGAACCACATTTGGAGTTTGAATTTGAATTTCTTATTCAAATCAACTTCAATTAACTTGTTGCAAATTGAACATAGATCACATCCGTACCATGCCATGTTTCATTCTTGAATGTGCATTGCAATGTGATGTTTATACTTTGTTGTCTCGGTGTTTGCTTCTTCACGATAGATCCATCGCCGGACGTAGTCCCTGTTTTCTCCGAAGAGTGGCACCCTCGAGTCTCGACAATAAGGCAAGAAAACCCCCTTTGATCATATCCATAAAAACCCAGTTTCCCTCTTGTTCTCTTATGCATGATTAGGTGATTCACATGTTACCGTTCTTCCGCTAGTTGAACCCATCCTTTGCATGACCTATCATTGCTACCACAGTATTAAGCAAACCTCAACCTAGAAGATACAAGATTGTTTGTGCTCATCATGTGGACCTTCATCCATGATATGCTATGCCATGCTAGAGTTGTTTGCAATGAAGTTGATCCATCTGGGTGATGTATCGGGATGGTAGTGAACACATGCAACAAGGTGGTAACGTGTTGATAAAGTCACCCTAAAATAAGTGAACAATGAGAGGCTGTGTAGGAGTACACAGTGGGTTGTCTCATTTACACTGCCCTAGGTCCCGAGTTCTTGTGTTGTGATCCAAGACACAGATTACTACCACATGTTGGGCTCATTGACCCCTCTCGACCTATTAACTCACCCCGACTAAGGTCCAGGATTCGCATGGGTTAACATTATTCTATTTGCTTTCATAACGTATCACGGTTTTAGGCAAGCGCAGTACCATCCATCGAGGTGGGCTTGTCGGACCGTCCATACATCGTCTGGGTCCTAAACGGAAACCCCGGCCGGATTCCCGATTGGGGTACAACTCAGATAGGCGATTCCCTGGACTAGAGTTGAGAGCCGTGAGGTAAGTGTCGTGGTACTATCCCCGCCGACACCGCTTGAAGGTGACGAGTTCTAGGCGGTAAGCGGTAGCTACGTATGTGAAGAAGTACACCCCTGCCGGGTTAATGAACTATTCGAATAGCCGTGTCCGCGGTTATGGACTACTTGGAGATCTTTACTTGATTATTAGACAACTCAAATGGATACTTTAAAAATCGCAAGATAAGTGTGAGTGCTTTGGGTTGCTTCCTCGTGGGGAAGTCGAGGAAGGATCCATGGTTGTGTATTGATGTGGTGATCAAGATTAGATGGACTCGTGTGCGCCTCTCATCTCAACTCTATGTAGTCGTAGTACAGGATAGCCAAGTCAAAGCTTTCTGCATTATAACCCCACTTGCCTTTACCTTGATACCTGTGCATGAGTAGTATAGTTCTGACGTAAGTCTTGCTGAGTACGACTTTGTACTCACGTTTGCTTATTCTATGTTTTAGAGATGAGACCACTGAACCTGATGGTGGTCTCCCCCTTCAAGCTCGACATCGACGAAGTTATGTAGTCCGAGACAGCAACCTGGTCCATCTGGAGGGTCGTTGTGTTTTCTTAAAGGCTTCTTAAGCCATTTGTTAATCTTGTCTTTACTAAGACATAATTTGCTTCCGTTTTTGTATGATGTAATGTTGGATCACAGTGATGTGATCTCTACTTGTAACACTACTATATCTGCTCTGTTTAGCAGATGTAATAAAGCTATGACTTTGTAGAGTTCATGTTTTGTTACCTGCTGTTATACAATTGGCATGCATGCTGCGTGTATGTTATATCGTGCATGTCATGTGTGGGGTTCGATACCTTAATTGTGTTCTCGCCGGCGGTCTTTTATACACCAAGTGGCCCTTAGATATGCGCAGCTTGGGGCATCGCGATGCGATTGCTCATGACTCTGTCACGTGGCACACTTTGTTGAATGATTGAGCCCGCCCGAGACCCCGACTAAGAGATCGGGCTGGAGTCTGTTTATGCAAGTGTTAGGATTCAATCGATAATATGGTTGAGGCGACTTGTCTATGAGTATGGGATTTCACCACCCATAATCATTTAGACTTGTGAGCGGGCGATGAGGACCCATCACAGTTGATCATCCGGCCTGGATGGGATGCCCCTCACGTTCGAGCTTCCGAGAGTGTCTTGTACTTGGCCTTGTCTGCTTAGACAAGTGGGTATGGCTCTCGGCTCTTCATATGATTGAATTGTGACTGGAATTACATATGCAAACCCCGGGTCCCGACAGACTTGGTATCAGAGCAGGACTGCCTGTAGGATTAGTAAACCTTGGACGAAGTCGAGTCTAGCATTCTATAGTTATATAGTTACTTTGGGTATAAGGGAACAACGTAAGGCTTCATTTTTCTCCTTACCCTTATCGATCTGAGTTCTGAGTCACCCTCATCTTGTTCTACGGGAAGATAGGACTAGGCTCTTCTATGTCTATACTAGAACATCTCGTTGTTTGACTTTCCATAGCTGTAGGAATGTTTTGGTTGTCTAGAGTCACCATTCCATCAAGCCTTTTGAGAAGGTTCTGATCATTCTTGCAGATTGATTCATTTTTTCACCCGGTACAGCCGTTATGCTGTCCGATTTGTCCCGTGTTTCCAGTGATTCCAATGCTTTTGCATTACAATCTTGTCCACTCTTAAATTGTATCATCTTTGCTTTGATTCCATCATAAATCCTACTATGATTGTTGATTTTTATCACACAGAATGTCAGGTGGAACTAGATGTGTTGAATCTGGTCACAGTAATCAAAGTTGTGATGATGATCCTCCTCCACCGCCTTCTGCAGCGGAAATCATGATGGAGGCTGAGCGAAATCGACGTGATCAAACACGCCTTTTGCAGCTCATTGAGAAGAATACTTCTCTCCAGAGAGATGCGGTAACATCCATCCAGGATTTTATCCTTTTGAACCCGCCGGTATTTCGATGTTCATCTGAGCCCCTTGATGCCGACGATTGGCTCCGTTCCATCGAGCGTAAGCTTGAGACGGCGCATGTTTCTCCAGACGATCGTGTGATGTTTGCGGCATACTTTCTGGAAGGTGCTGCTGGCGAATGGTGGGAAAGTTTTGTTGCAATGCAGCCTGATGGTCACGTAGTGACTTGGATGGAGTTCCGTGATGCCTTCCAAGGGTACCACATTCTGGATGAGCTGATGGAAAGAAAGAGGGAAGAGTTTTGCACCCTATCTCAAGGAGATATGACTGTTCATCAGTACAGGACTGAGTTAAACCAACTTTCTCGTTATGCCCCTGAGAAGATATCAACCGATGCCAAGAAGCAAGCAAGGTTCCGCAAGGGACTTAGCCGTGTCCTTCGTCATGATCTCAATCTCCTTGAATTCGTCAACTTCGAGGATTTTGTCAACAGATCATTCAGAGATGAGCATGGAAATGAGGTATTTGAAGAGTCTCGCAAGCGTGATCGTGATCTTGCTTCCTCTTCTAGTTTGGGTTCTCAGAAACGTCGATTTTGGATCCCAACTAGTGCCATTCCTTCGCACTTGATTCCAAGACCATCTCCACAAAGCAAGAAAACCCAGAAAGATAGCAGAGAGCTTGCCATACAAACTCTACAACCGAACACCCGTTTGTGCTACAAGTGTGGTAATCCTGGCCACATTGCACGACAGTGTTCATTGCAAGAGAATGTTTCTCCTCGTCCAAAACCTAAAACCAAAGCTAAGCCATCAAAGCCTTCCAAAGCCAAGTCCGCTATTGTTGAATACGGACGTGTGAACCATGCCACCATCAAAGAAGCCCAAGAGGATACGAAGGTTGTACTCGGTACACTTCCTGTCAACTCCAAACCTTCTTCTGTTCTATTTGATTCTGGAGCTTCTCATTCCTTTTTGTCTGAAAAGTTCGCACTCCTGCATGACCTTTCATTTGAGGAGTTACCTACCCCTTTCATGATTAAAACTCCAGGATCCACATGGCGTACCAGTAGGGTAAGCCATGACAATGAAATTGCTGTTGAGAATGTTGTATTCCTTGCTTCTCTCATAGCCCTCAAATCTTCAGATATCGATATCATCTTAGGAATGGATTGGTTATCCAAACACCGTGCCAAGATTGATTGTGCCACTAAATCAGTCCAACTCACTCATCCTTCCGGCAAGATAGTCCATTTCACATATCAAGGTCCAGAAACTCAACTATATTCGTTGAATGAACATCCCGTTCCTAACCTTGAAGATATTCCGATAGTTTGTGACTTTCCGGATGTCTTTCCAGAAGAGCTGCCGGGAATGCCACCCGACAGGTCTGTGGAATTCATAGTGGATCTTATACCAGGCACGGCCCCAATTTCCAGACGCCCATATAGAATGGCCCCACATGAGTTAGCTGAGCTAAAAACCCAACTTGATGCTTCGTTGGCAAAAGGCTTCATCCGCCCTAGCTCATCGCCATGGGGTTGCCCCGTTCTGTTCGTAACAAAGAAAGATGGAACAGAAAGGATGTGCATAGACTATCGCCCGCTAAATTTAGCGACGATAAAGAACAAGTACCCACTTCCCAAGATCAATGATCTTTATGATCAACTTGCTGGATCCTCTGTCTTCTCCAAGATGGATTTGAGATTAGGTTATCATCAAATCAAAATCAGAAACGAGGACATTCCCAAGACGGCTTTTACTACTCGTTATGGTCTTTATGAGTACACCGTCATGTCCTTCGGTTTAACCAATGCCCCAGCCACTTTTTCGCGCTTGATGAATTCGATCTTCATGGAGTACTTAGATAAATTTGTTGTGGTTTATCTTGATGATATTCTCATCTACTCGAAGAACGAAGAAGAGCACGCAGAACATCTTAAGCTGGTATTGATGAAACTTAGAGAGCATCGCCTTTATGCTAAATTCTCCAAGTGTGAATTTTCGCTACCAGAAGTGACCTACTTAGGCCACGTGATTTCTGCGAAAGGTGTTGCAGTCAATCCCGAGAGAGTTCAGGCCGTCCTTGACTGGACTCCACCTAAATCGGTTAAGCAAGTTAGGAGTTTTCTTGGCCTAGCAAGCTATTGTCGCCGCTTCGTCGAGAACTTTTCTAAAGTTGAAAAGCCTCTTACTGAACTCCTCAAGAAAGATAAGAAATTCCAATGGACTCCCAAGTGCGAGGAAAGCTTTCAAGAGCTAAAAAGAAGATTGACTTCTGCACCCGTACTTGCACCTCCAGACACCAAAAGGGATTTCGAGATCTATTGTGATGCTTCACGGCAAGGGTTAGGATGCATACTTATGCAAGATCGACATGTGGTAGCTTATGCTTCACGCCAGTTGCGCCCACATGAAGAAAACTATCCTACCCATGATCTTGAACTCGCCGCCGTAGTTCATGCCCTGAAAACTTGGTGACATTACCTCCTTGGTAATCGTTGTGAAATCTATACCGATCACCAAAGCCTCAAATACATATTCACCCAGCCAGATCTTAATCTCAGGCAAAGACGCTGGATAGAGTTGATAAAAGATTATGACTTGAGTATCTCTTACACCCCAGGCAAAGCCAATGTCATGGCTGATGCACTAAGTCGTAAGTCGTATTGTAACAACCTCATGTTACAACAGTATCAACCATTTCTCTATGAGGAATTTCGAAAGATGAATCTCGAGATTGTTCCTCATGGATTCCTTTCCACCTTGATTGTGAAACCAACCCTTGAGGATCAAATCAAATCTGTTCAACAACGTGCTCGAGGTATCTGACATATCAAACAGAACATTGCTAGCGGCAAGGCAAAATGTTTTACCCTAGACAATGAAGGTATTGTGTACTTCGAGAATAGGATGGTAGTTCCGAAGAATAGGAATCTAAGGCAGCAAATCCTTAAGGAAGCCCATGACACCCCTCTCTCGATTCATCCTGGTAGTACTAAGATGTATCAAGATCTACGCCAGAGATTTTGGTGGACTAGGATGAAGCGAGAAATCGCTCAATTTGTTGCTGAGTGCGATGTTTGTCGTCGTGTGAAAGCAGAGCATCAAAGACCTGCTGGTACTCTTCAACCTTTAGCCATTCCTGAGTGGAAATGGGATAAAGTCAGCATGGATTTCATCACTGGCTTTCCAAAGTCTCAGAAAGGAAACAATGCCATCTTCGTGGTCATTGACCGTCTTTCCAAAGTTGCTCATTTCCTTCCTGTTCGCGAGAGTATAACTGCTAGCCAGTTAGCGGATTTATATGTCTCCCGGATCGTTTCTCTCCATGGTGTTCCTTTGGAAATCAATTCAGACCGTGGAAGTCTTTTCACCTCTCAATTTTGGGAAAGTTTTCAAAATGCTATGGGAACCCATCTCTCCTTTAGCACTGCCTTTCATCCCCAGTCAAGTGGTCAAGTAGAAAGAGTCAATCAAATTCTCGAAGACATGCTCAGAGTCTGTGTTATCTCATTCGAAAAGAGTTGGGAGAAATCTCTTCCATTCGCCGACTTTGCTTATAACAACAGCTTCCAATCTAGCTTGGGCATGGCACCCTTCGAAATTCTCTATGGACGAAAATGTCGTACACCATTGAACTGGTCAGAAACCGGTGAAAGACAATTCTTTGGACCGGATATGATCCAGGAAGCAGAAGAGAAAGTTCGCATTGTTCGTGAGCAATTGAAGACAACCCAGTCTCGTCAGAAAATCTATTATGATCGTCATCATAGGCCAGAGAGCTACGAGCTGGACGAGAAGGCTTACCTCCGGGTTACTCCTCTGAAGGGAACCCATCGCTTCGGTATCAAAGGAAAATTGGCCCCACGTTACATAGGCCCCTTTCGCATTCTAGCTAAACGTGGAGAAGTTGCCTACCAAATTGAACTACCGCCGCATCTTTCTCAGGTTCACGATGTCTTCCACGTATCTCAACTTAGGCGTTGCTTCAAGGACCCCATGCGCGAAGTAGACCACGAAACGCTTGATCTCCAAGAAAACCTGTCGTATCGAGAGTATCCCGTCCGTATCCTCGATGAAGCTGAGCGTACCACCCGACGTCAGAAGATCAGGTTCCTCAAAGTGCAGTAGTCCAACCATTCTGAGAAAGAAGCCACCTGGGAACGAGAAGATCGTCTCCGAGTCGAGTACCCCAACCTCTTCCCGACTACTTCTGAATCTCGGGACGAGATTCTTTTGAGTGGGGGCGAGTTGTCACAACCCTAGTTTTGGTATGTGCTTTTATTATTAGAATAAATGCATCATGTTTAAATTCCTTGGTTTAATAATTGGGGATCTGGAAAAGCCTCAAAAATAATTTTAAATAAAAGGCCAGATAAAAAGTTTTTCCAAAATTCCTCCAAACAATTTTGAAAAATCCTAAAAATGAGTATGATCATTTTAAAAATGATTTGGAGTCAATCCCATGCTCATGGATTTTTCAAATATTCAAACAGAGGCTTGGAAATTAAATTTAAATACTATTTGAATTGGATTCAAATTAATTGAATTCCAAAAATCTTCAAAACTTGGGAGTGACTAGTGCTATGTCACATATGTCCAAGATAAAAAATTTAGGATTTTTAAAAATGCTTTGATATTTTTTTCAGAGCAAAACAAATCAAACAAAAAGAATAAAAAGAAAATAAGCAAAAGGGCAGAGCCCACCTACCTGGCCCATCTGGCAGCAGAAGAGGCCCGGCCCAAAGGGGCAGGGTCGTCTTCTTCGCGGGGACAGGCAAGCGACCACTGCGTGGCGAGCATGCCGTTGTCGGTAGCCCGCCCACGACGCCCCCCTCGTCCCTATCTCCACGCCGAGGAGCCCCTCGAAGCTCCCCTTCCTTTCCCCCCCTCTGGAACCCTCTTCCCCCTCTCTCCCGTGCGATCCCGCGACGAACCGAGAGCCCGACGTCGCCGCCGACGTGCGCCACCGTGGCCAGAGGCCACCCCTCGCCGCGCCAGCTTGTCCATTGTGCTCCTCTCCGTCTTCTTCGTCACCCAGCGCCATCAATTTCGCCGAGGAAGCCCCGAGGACGCCGCCCCCTTCACCAACTCGCCGCCGGCCGCCGTGGCTACCTCCCCCAAATTCGTCGCCTGCCGGACATCCTAGAGCTCGCCGACACCTTCTTCAAGCTCCTGGTGAGCGTGCGCTCCTCCTGACCCTCTTCACGCTCGTCCCCATGCTTCCAGTCACGGCGACGAGCGGCGGCGGAAGTCGGGCACTGGACTCGTCGGGTTCTCCATTTTGTGCATGGATTTGGAAACCGAGAGTATAGAAACGAAGCTGGGGTGTGTGCGGAACTAGTGGAGCCATCCAGGGGTCAAACGGGTGCTCTGTTGAATGTCCTCGACGACGAGCGGCGGCGCTTGGTCTCGTACCTCGTCGGAATCATGCAAACGGGCACGGGAGCATGCGTGGATGGAGGCAAAAGAACGGCAAGCTCACCCTGATCGCGATGAAGGGCTCGGGGAGGCCGGGGAGTGCTTGGCGTGGACGAATTTGAGGCTGGACTCGTTGGCGGCCGGCGGCGATTCCTTAAAGCTGGCGTCACCTGGAGTGCTCTTGGGCTTCGATTGACCTGGGGGAAGGACGAAGTCGTCGACGCTGGTTCGATTGGACACGGTGGCGGAGCTTGAGGACTTCTGTCGCCGCGTTGGGGTTCGTCGGTGCACCGGCTCGGTCACGGCTGCTTCGCGGGACGCTTCACCGGAGAGGATAGAGGAGAAACGGGAGCCAGGGAGAGGTGTGCGGGGGTTGTGGCGAGTGCGTGGCGTCAGGAGAGAGCTCGGGAAAGGTCTAGGCGGCCTCGGTGGCGTTCTCGGCGGTGAGCTCGCCACCGAGCTGCTTGGGGCGCCGGGGAGGAAGACGCCAAGGAAGGAGTTGGGCTGGGCCAGGTGGGCCTTCGCCCTGGGCAACAGGTAAGCCTTTTCTTTTTCTCTCTGTTTAATCTTTCCTTTCTTTTTCTGTAATTTGTTTTGGCTCTGATAAAAAAATACCAAACCATTTCATTAAATGCTGAAAACTTTTATGTGGCCTCATAATAATATAGACTAGCCACTCTTAAACTTTCAACATTTTTAAAATTCAAATGATTTGAATTTGAAATCAAATAGGGGTATTTCATTAATTCCAAGGTACTTTTTGAATATTTGAAAAATCTATGAGCATGGGGTGGGTCCCACATCACTTGATATGTGATCACACTCATTTATAAGACTTTTCAAAACTCTAACATGAATTTTTGGAAAATATTTTTATCTGGGGGGTGTTCCTTCTCCCATTTTGATTTTGAATTTGATTCCAAGATTTCTTTTTGAAAATTTGACATGATGCAAAGGCACTAGCTAACCCTAGCACGTACCTAACAGAGGGATCTGACAACTCGCCCCCACTCAAAAGAATCTCGTCCCGAGATTCAGAAGTCTGTGGGAGGAAGGAGGGGTACTCGGTAAGGAGACGGTCTTCTCTTTCCCACGTGGCTTCTCTTTCAGAGTGGTGCGACCATTGCACTTTCAGAAACCTAATCTTCTGACGACGAGTGACACGCTCTGCTGAATCAAGAATACGAACGGGGTATTCTCGATAAGAAAGGTCATCTTGGAGATCAAGCGTTTCATGGTCGACTTCGCGGATGGGGTCCTTGAAGCAACGCCTAAGTTGGGACACATGGAATACATCATGTACTCGGAAGAGGTGCGGCGGTAGTTCAAGTTGGTAGGCAACTTCTCCACGTTTAGCAATAATGCGGAAAGGTCCGATGTAACGTGGGGCCAACTTGCCTTTGATACTGAAACGTTGGGTTCCCTTCAGAGGAGTAACCCGAAGGTAAGCCTTCTCATCCAGATTGTAGCTCTCTTTCCTATGATGACGATCATAGTAGCTTTTCTGACGAGACTGGGCTGCTTTCAATTGATCACGAACAATGCGAACTTGCTCTTCTGCTTCCTTGATCATATCCGGTCCAAAGAATTGTCTTTCACCGGTTTCAGACCAGTTTAGTGGTGTTCGACATCGTCGTCCATAAAGGAGTTCAAAAGGAGCCATGTTCAGACTAGATTGAAAACTATTGTTATAAGCAAATTCGGCATATGGAAGAGAATTCTCCCAATTCTTTCCGAATGAGATAACACAAGCTCTGAGCATGTCTTCCAGAATTTGGTTAACCCTTTCGACTTGACCACTGGACTGAGGATGGAAAGCCGTACTAAAGGAGAGATGAGTTCCCATAGCACGTTGGAAACTTCCCCAAAATCTCGAGGTGAAAAGGCTACCGCGATCAGAATTGATTTCCAAAGGAACACCATGAAGAGACACAATTCTGGAGATGTACAAGTTCGCTAACTGGCTAGCAGTTATAGACTCGCGAACCGGAAGGAAGTGAGCAACTTTGGAAAGCCTATCTATGACAACGAAGATGGCATTGTTTCCTTTCTGGGTTCTTGGAAAGCCGGTGATGAAGTCCATACCGACTTTGTCCCATTTCCACTCGGGAATAGACAAAGGTTGAAGTGTACTAGCAGGTCTTTGATGTTCTGCCTTAATGCGACGACAAACATCACATTCGGCAACAAATTGAGCAATGTCTCTCTTCATCCTAGTCCACCAAAATCTCTGGCGTAGATCTCGGTACATTTTCGTGCTACCGGGATGAATTGAGAGGGGTGTGTTATGGGCTTCCTTGAGGATGAGTTGCCTTAGTTCCTTATTCTTAGGTACTACCAAACGATTTCCAAATAAAACCGTTCCCTTGCTATCTGTGGAGAAACATTTAGCAACTCCTCTAGCAATGTTCTCCTTGATCCGGCGAACACCTCGGGCACGCCTTTGGGCAACTAAAATTTGATCCTCAAGAGTTGGTTTCGCCACCAAGGTAGAAAGATAGCCATGAGAAACAATCTCAAGATTGAGTTTGCGAAAATCCTCATGAAGAAGTGGTTGATACTGCTGTAACACGAGGTTGTTACAGTACGACTTATGACTTAGTGCATCAGCCATGACATTGGCCTTGCCTGGGGTGTAAGAAATTGCTACGTCGTAATCTTTTATGAACTCAATCCAGCGTCTTTGCCTGAGATTAAGATCTGGCTGGGTGAAAATATATTTGAGGCTTTGGTGGTCGGAATAAATTTCACAACGATTACCAAGGAGGTAATGTCGCCAAGTTGTTAGGGCATGAACTACGGCAGCGAGTTCAAGGTCATGGGTAGGATAGTTCTCTTCATGTGGCCGCAATTGGCGTGAAGCATAAGCTACCACATGTCGATCTTGCAGAAGTATGCATCCAAACCCTTGCTGTGATGCATCACAATAGATTTCGAAATCCCTTTTGGTGTCTGGAGGTGCAAGCACGGGTGCAGAAGTTAATCTTCTTTTTAGCTCTTGAAAGCTTTCCTCGCACTTGGGAGTCCATAAGAATTTCTTATCTTTCTTGAGGAGTTCAGTTAGAGGCTTTGCAACTTTAGAAAAGTTCTCGACGAAGCGACGGCAATAGCTGGCTAGGCCAAGAAAACTCCTAACTTGCTTAACCGATTCAGGTGGAGTCCAGTCAAGGACGGCCTGAACTCTCTCGGGATTCACAGCAATGCCTTTTGCAGAAATCACGTGGCCTAAGTAGGTCACTTCTGGTAGCCAGAATTCACACTTGGAGAATTTAGCGTACAGGCGATGCTCTCTAAGTTTCATCAATACCAGCCTTAAGTGTTCGGCATGATCTCCTTCATTCTTCGAGTAGATGAGAATATCATCAAGATAAACTACAACAAATTTATCTAGGTACTCCATGAAGATCGAATTCATCAAGCGTGAGAATGTGGCGGGGGCATTGGTTAAACCAAAGGACATGACGGTGTACTCGGAAAGACCATAACGAGTAGTAAAAGCCGTTTTGGGAATGTCCTCGTTTCGGATTTGTATCTGATGATAACCTAATCTCAAATCCATCTTGGAGAAGACGGAGGATCCTGCAAGTTGATCATAAAGATCATTGATCCTGGGCAGTGGGTATTTGTTCTTTATCGTCGCTAAATTTAGCGGGCGATAGTCTACGCACATCCTTTCTGTTCCATCTTTCTTCTTCACGAACAGAACGGGGCAACCCCATGGCGATGAGCTAGGGCGGATGAAGCCTTTTGCCAACGAAGCATCAAGTTGGGTTTTTAGCTCAGCTAACTCATGTGGGGCCATTTTGTATGGGCGTTTGGAAATTGGTGCGGTTCCTGGAACAAGATCCACTATAAACTCTACACATCTGTCGGGTGGCATGCCCGGCAGCTCTTCAGGAAAGACATCCGGGAAGTCACGAACCACCGGAATATCTTCAAGTTCGGGAAGGGGAAGTACATTCAAAGAATGCACTTGGGTTCTTGTTCTGGGTGAGGTATAGCTGATGGTTTGGCCTGAAGGGTGGGTGAGTTTCACGGATTTGCCTTTGCAATCCAGATAGGCATTTTGTCTTGATAGCCAATCCATGCCAAGGATGACATCAATGTCTGAAGACTTGAGGGCTATGAGTGAAGCAAGGAATACTAAACCCTCAATTGCAATTTGATTACCATGGCTCACTCTATTAGTTTTCCATCTTGACCCTGGAGTTTGAATAACCATCGGGGTGGACAATTCAACAAAGGGTAACTCATGACGAAGTGCATAACTTTTCGACATGAATGAATGAGATGCTCCTAGGTCGAAAAGAACGGAAGTAGGAACAAAATTGACTGGGAGCGTACCAAGAATGACGTCAGTGGTGTCGTCAGTCTCTTCAGCTGCAACCTGGTTCAGACGTCCACGAGTTGCGGAAGGAGCGGGTTTGGCGGTGAAGACCTTCTGGGGTGGCTTTCCACGACTATTGTTGTTGTTGTTGCTGCCTCCGGCACGTGGTGGAGCATTCTGGTGCTGGATCTGGTTCTGGGGGCACTCGCGAGAGTAGTGGCTTTCCTGACCACATTTGTAACAAGCTCCGAAAACAGTGCGTGGAGCTGGGTGGTTTGGTGGAGCTGGGTGGAACTGGGTGGGTGGACGAGGCGCCACATAGGATGGCCTCGGTGGGTTGTTCTGGCGGAACATGCTATTGGGGATCCAGATCTTGCGCTTCTGGGAGCCAGAACTGGATGAACTGTCATCTCTAGGATGTTTGCGGAAATCATTGGGGGTGTTCATGTCCTCTGCCTTGATGGCCTTGTTGACAAGGACCTGGAAGGTGGCAAAGTCATGAAGGTTGAGCTCACGACGGAGTCCACTGTTGAGGCCACGACGGAACCTCTCTTGTTTCTTGGAGTCGTTGGAGACTTCTTCAGTTGCATAACGAGCAAGTCGGTTGAACTCACGACTAAACTCGTCCACGGTTCTTCTGCCTTGAGTGAGGTTACAGAACTCCTCACGCTTGCGGTCCATGAGACCCTTGGGAATGTGGTGCTCGCGGAAAGAAGTACAGAATTCCTCCCAAGATGCAGGTGGTCCAACTGGGCGCATATTCAGAAAATTCTCCCACCAAGATAGGTGGCATAGTTGACCTTGTCGCCATCTGCAACGTGGCCGGCTTGGAGCTTCCTCTCGATGCTGCGAAGCCAGTCATCGGCGTCAAGGGGCTCGGTGGAGTAACTGAAAACCGGGGGATGAAGCCGGATGAAGTCGTTCAGGGACACCAGCTCATTACGCTGCTGAGTGGTGTTGCGTGCGATGACTTCCAACAGGTGGTGAGAGTCACGGCGGTTCCTCTCGACCTCCATTAGAACTTGGGCCATCGTGGTTGGGGGTGGAAGGTTGTCTTCCTCCTGGTTGTTCCCACGACCTTGGTTACGACCAATCTGGCCACGTGTTCCTTGAGACATCCTGAAGGTGAAAAACCAAAGTCAAACAGAGTTGATTTCAAGAGTCTAATCAAGGTATTGAAGTACTGGAAGAATTACAGAGCAAAGGAAGTAATCATCTTGATAACATGGTGATAAAAGCATACAAGCCATATACTCACAAGCTGTCATACAAACCATACATCGTTTTAGTACAAGCATTAAGCTAATACAAACGTGATGAAGATGATACATCCTTCAGAGGCACTCTGACTTCCTATACATTATTTATCTAAGCCTCTGGAACTTAGACACCTTGCTTACAATATACTAGGATACTACTACATCCTCACTAAGTAAGACCACAGGCGGTCTCACTCATCTCCATCTCCATAGTAGTCCTCATAAAAGTTACCCGCGTATCCCGGTAGCTGGAGGTGACCATCGGAACACACGGAGGCTTGTGGACCCTGATATCCATTTGGGCAAGGATGGGGCCTAGGTCCAGCGTAGGGTGGAAGCAAAGGACCACGGGGTGGAAAAATTCCTCCAATCTCGGGCCAAGCAACTCGAGAAGGCATCTGGGTCCTTACTGGATAGATCGCATCATACTCAACTGATCCCACGCTCACAAAGGGTGCCAAGACCGTCAGTGCTCGGTACAGACGAACACGAGTAGCGTGGAGCTCAAAACGGAGAGCGCGTGCATCACGATCTCTGTCACTAGCAAACCTAGCAGTCACCTGGAGTGCTGGATCCTCTGCGGAGTGATCTGAGTAGAGTCCGGTGTAATATCCCTCTTCTCCTGGAAGTGCAGCAGGGATATAGCGGAAAGAAGTCTCTCTCAGCATGGTGTGCTCCTCTCTCAGCAGTGTAATACATGAATATGCAACATCCTGCACAACCATGTTCTCGGTAACGCCGATGCCATGTCCAAAGTGGATAGGCTGGGTGACTCCAACGTGGTGCGGGTAGATCCGGACAATGCAGTGGAACTGCGTCTGGTTGAAGTCGTGGAACTGCTCCTCGATGGTGTACTCAGGGTACCATCGATATCCCACATAGGACATCATCTCCATCAACGTGGCGGGATGCCCACGCACACCGAGGCACCTAGTCAAATGAACAATCTGCCGAGGGGGAAGATCTGCCATCTGAAATAGAAAGGAGTTTGCAAATGCATCGGATTATGAGATAAACCTGGAATGACTCGGACAGCATAACGGCTGTAATTTTAAGAAATGACAATTTCTTTCAATCATGAAAAACAGCACTTACATAATACGATGTAAGAAATCAGCATTATAACAATGCTAGGAAAACCTGACACAACTTTCCTACGGCTATAAGGAAGCAATCAACGAGATGTGCTAAACAGACAGAGGAGAGCCTAGTCCTATCTTCCCGTAGAACAAGATGAGGGTGACTCAGAACTCAGAACGAAGGTGGTAAGGAGAAAAATTAAGCCTTACGTTGTTCCCATATATACCCAGAGTAACTATATAACTATAGCAAGCTAGACTCAACTTCGGCCAAGGCTACTAGTCCTACAGTCATTCCTGCTCTGATACCAAGTCTGTCGGGACCCGGGGTTAGCGTATGCAAGTACAGTTAAGACATAGTCATATGGAGAGCCGAGAACCGCACCCACTTGTCTAAGCAGACAAGGCCAAGCACTGAACATTCTCGGAAAGCATCGTACGTGAGGGGCATCCCATCCAGGCCGGATGATCAACGCCGGCGAGGCTCCGACCCCTCCCGAGCCTCCCCGTTGGTGCTGGGTGAAGCGGGCGTGCACGGGCCGCCTTTTGGTGGTCGCAGCGTGCCAGATGGTGGCCGGATGCGCAATCCCGAGCGGCGCCGCCGCGTTTCTGGTCACCGTCGGCTAGCCGCCGGCAGGTCCGACGTGGCCGGGGTGATTAGCACCTAATCCACCCCCCTGGGTCACTTACAGGTGGCCCCAGCCCCCTCTAATCCTCTCTGTTAGATTAATCTAACAGGGAAATTAGATGTGAGGCTGACAGCCCTGGCCCACTGGTCAGTTTGACCGGGGTCAAAGCCCCCTGCTGACGCCATGATGGCGCAATGCTGACGCATTAAACCAATTAAATCATTTAATAAATCAGAGAAATTCCAGAAAATACCCCAAACTTTGGAAATTCATAGAAATTTCTTATTAACTCCAAATTGGACAAATAATATATGAAAAATGATCAGGAGAAAATTATCTTTCCAAATATGCAACTTTCAACTATGTTGGAGTTGATTTTAAAATGGGACCAGTAGCATATGTCATTTGCTTTATTTGAAATTAATTCAAATTCAAACCAAATGATTTTGCAACTTGGACCATGGAATTACGCTATAATTCAACCCCACATCAGAGGCATATCTTATAGAATTGAAGATGATTCAAAATGATCAAGCCATGTCACATGTAACTTGGTTAATGTTGAATTCAAATGTGGAGTTTGAATTTGTAATTCAATTTGCAATATACTCCATTTAAATGGAATGCTCAACACATCAGTACCATGAACATCACCATTTCAATCTTATTTATGTGATTGTGCATTGTACATTATGTTGATCCTATGATTCTCATGTTGCTGATAGAAGTGGAGCCGGAATCCGAGATCACCCCCTTCGTTGAAGGCCTCGTGACCGAACCTCGTCAGCAAGGCAAGCAAACCCCCATTGATCATGTCGATAAAATCCCACTTCCCTCTCATGTCTCGCTTATGCATTGTTTAGGATGATCACCATGATAACGTTTCTATCGCATAGTTGAACCCATGTCCTTTGCATGACCTATCATCTTGTCACAGTAGTAGGCAAACCACAATCCTAGCAGATGTAGGAGTTGATTGATATCATGTGGCCCCTGCAAATGTTTATCGCTTATTGCATGCTTAGTATGATACCATGTTGTTACTGTGATGTGAGTCGGGATGTTGATAAACATGGTGTTGATGAAAGTGAAACGTGTTGGTGTATCCACCCTAATACAAGGTGAACGATGAGAGGCTGTGTAGGAGTACACAGTGGGTTGTCTCGTTGAACACCGCCTTAATACGAGTTCTTGTGTGGTGTCGGGACCCGGGGTTAGCGTATGCAAGTACAGTTAAGACATAGTCATATGGAGAGCCGAGAACCGCACCCACTTGTCTAAGCAGACAAGGCCAAGCACTGAACATTCTCGGAAAGCATCGTACGTGAGGGGCATCCCATCCAGGCCGGATGATCAACTGAGATGGGTCCTCATCGTCCGCACACAAGTCAAATGATATGGGTGGTGAACTCCCATATTCAAAGACAAGTCGCCTCAACCATACTACCGACTATCTCGAAACTCTTACATAGACTTACTCCAGCCCGATCACTTAGTCGGGGTCTAGGGCGGGCTCGATCATACCACAAAGTGTGCACGAGACGGAGTCTCGAGCAATCGCATCGCGATGCCCCAAGATGCGCACATCTAAGGGCCACTTGGTGTATGAAAGACCGCCAGCCAGAACACAACTAAGGTCTCGAAAACCCATACAAAGACATGCATGTTATAAACATACACGCAGCACACATGCCTTGTATGAACAGCAGGTACCATTGCAATTCTCTACAAAGTGTACATTTTATTTATAACTCTTATAGAGTACACACAGACATCACATACATGTGATCCAACATTACAACATAAAGCGGAAGCAAATTATGTCTGAGTACAAACAAGTTTAACAAATTGGCTTAAGAAGCCTTATTCAAACATAAAGCCCTCCACGAGGGAACCAGTCTGCTGACTGGGACTAGACTAGCTTAACTTCAGTCGTCCAGCTCGATGAAGAAGCCACCTTCGGGGTCAGTGGCGTCATCTAAAACATAGATTAAGCAAACGTGAGTACAAAGGCGTACTCAGCAAGACTTACATAGGAGCTATACTACTCATGCACATGTGTCAAGGTAAAAGGAGGTGGGGTTCACTTGCAGAAAATGCCAGCTTTGACTTGGCTAATCCTGAACTACGAGTACCAGACTTGAGGTAAGAAGCGTACACGAGTCCACTACTTTCTCCAACCAATACACCACTATGGTGCCTTCCTAGACTTCCCCACGAGAAAGCACGCCATAGCACTCACACTTATCTTGGTGTATTTTAGAAGTATCCGGTTCAAGTTATCTAATAATCAAGCTAAGCTTTCCAAGCAGTCCATAACCGCGGACGCGGCTATTCGAATAGTTTTGTTAACCTTGCAAGGGTGTACCGCTACACACACATGATCATCATTTACCGCCTTTGATCTCGACACCATTCAAGGGGTGCCAGCGAGGATGCTCACCACAACTGTTACCTCATAGCCTATCTAGTCCAAGAAAGCCGCCTACTTGGGTTGGCTACCACAATCGTGAACCCGGCCGGTTTACCGAAGTGGACCCAAGCGATGTGTGCGTGGTGCATAAGCCGGTCTCGGTTGAGCCGTTCTCTCACTTAGCATCCAGGCCACAAGCCTACCAGAACTCCGAACTACTGCGACATCTGGACATCGAAAGAGATGAGTTAATAGGTTGAGAGGGGTCAGTGAGCCCAATGTGTGGTTGTACTCTTCATCTTGGATCACCACACAAGAACTCGGACTTAGGGCGGTGTTCAACAAGACAATCCACCGTGTACTCCTACACAGCCTCTCATCGTTCACCTTGTATTAGGGTCGATTCACCAACACTTTTCTACCATCAACCACATGATCACTACCATCCCGACTCACATCAAAGTACAACATGGTATCATACTAAGCATGCAATAAGCAGTAACATTGCAGGGGCCACATGATATCATTCAACTCCTACATTTGCTAGGATTGTGGTTTGCTTACTACTGTGACAAAAGATAGGTCATGCAAAGGAATGGGTTCATCTATGTGGTAGAATCGTAAAATGGTGATCATCCTATACAATGCATAAGCGAGACATGAGAGGGAAGTGGGATTTTATCGACATGATCAATGGGGTTTTTGCTTGCCTTGCTGACGAGGTTCGGGCTCTGGATCTTCAGCGAAGGGGGTGACCTCTTGCTCCGGTTCCACCTCTACTCGACAAACAAAGCACGAAGTAGCACTCAATATGAATGCAATGCTCAAGCACATGATTGAATGTTAAATCTTGAAGTATAAGTTTTGATGTGTGAGGTAATTCCATTTAAGTGGAATATATTGCATTTAAAATGCAAATTCAAACTCCACATTTGAATTCAACATTAACCAAGTGATATGTGATATAGTTTCATCATTTTAAATCATCTTCAAATGTGTATGATATGCCTCTGATGTGTAAGTGAAATGTAGCATGTTGCCATGGTTCAAGTTGCAAAATTATTTGAATTGAATTTGATTTAATTCCATTTAAATCAAATAACAAATGCTACTGATCACATTTTAAATTCAACTCAAACAGAGTTGAAAGTTGCATATTTGGAAAGATAATTTTCTCCTGATCATTTTTCATATATTATTTGTCCAATTTGGAGTTAATATGAATTTTCTATGAATTTCCAAAGTTTGGGGTATTTTCTGGAATTTCTGGAATTATTTTTAAATAAAAAATCTCAGGAAATTCATTACTGCGTCACTGTGATGTCATGCTGGCGTCAGGGGGTTGACCTGAGTCAAACTGACAAGGGGTCCCACCTGTCATCCACAGTGGGGGTTAAATCCCTGTTTAAAAATTAACCCGAGGGTTAATTATTGGCTGGCCCCACTTGTCAGCCACTGGGTTAGGTTAAAAAGGGTCATTAGGGGGGGGGCTAATGGTGGGCTCGCCGGGGAGCCGCCGGAATCCTGCCGGAGACTCGCCGGAGTTGGGTTCTAGGGCGCGGGAAGGAACCTGGAGGGCATGGACTTGCTCCTTGGGGTCGTCCGCATCGAGTGGTGGCATCAGGGGGCCACGGGGATCACCGGAGCATCATCGGCGACGAGCGGCGGCGGATGTCGGGCACTGGACTCGTCGGGTTCTCCATTTTGTGCACGGATTTGGAAACCGAGAGTATAGAAACGAAGCTGGGGTGTGTGCGGAACTAGTGGAGCCATCCAGGGGTCAAACGGCTCCTCTGGTGAATGTCCTCGACGACGAGCGGCGGCGCTTGGTCTCGTACCTCGTCGGAATCATGCAAACGGGCACGGGAGGATGCGTGGATGGAGGCAAAAGAACGGCAAGCTCACCCTGATCGCGATGAAGGGCTCGGGGAGGCCGGGGAGTGCTTGGCGTGGACGAATTTGAGGCTGGACTCGTCGGCGGCCGGCGGCGATTCCTTAAAGCTGGCGTCACCTGGAGTGCTCCTGGGCTTCGATTGACCTGGGGGAAGGACAAACTCGTCGACGCTGGTTCGATTGGACACGGTGGCGGAGCTTGAGGACTTCTGTCGCCGCGTTGGGGTTCGTCGGTGCACCGGCTCGGTCACGGCTGCTTCGCGGGACGCTTCACCGGAGAGGATAGAGGAGAAACGGGAGCCAGGGAGAGGTGTGCGGGGGTTGTGGCGAGTGCGTGGTGTCAGGAGAGAGCTCGGGAGAGGTCTAGGCGGCCTCGGTGGCGTTCTCGGCGGTGAGCTCGCCACCGAGCTGCTTGGGGCGCCGGGGAGGAAGACGCCAAGGAAGGAGTTGGGCTGGGCCAGGTGGGCCTTCGCCCTGGGCAACAGGTAAGCCTTTTCTTTTTCTCTCTGTTTAATCTTTCCTTTCTTTTTCTGTAATTTGTTTTGGCTCTGATAAAAAAATACCAAACCATTTCATTAAATGCTGAAAACTTTTATGTGGCCTCATAATAATATAGACTTGCCACTCATAAACTTTCAACATTTTTAAAATTCAAATGATTTGAATTTTGAATCAAATAGGGGTATTTCATTAATTCCAAGGTACTGTTTGAATCATTTATAAGACTTTTCAAAACTCTAACATGAATTTTTGGAAAATATTTTTATCTGGCCTTTTGAATTAATTCATCTGGGGGGTGTTCCTTCTCCCATTTTTATTTTGAATTTGATTCCAAGATTTCTTTTTGAAAATTTGACATGATGCAAAGGCACTAGCTAACCCTAGCACATACCTAACAGAGGGATCTGACATGTGGTGATCCAAGATGAAGAGTACAACCACACATTGGGCTCACTGACCCCTCTCGGCTTACTAACTCATCCCCTTCGATGTCCAGATGTCGCAGTAGTTCGGATTTCCGTAGGTATTGTGGCCTGGTAGCCAAGTGAGAGAACGGCTCATCCGAGACCGGATTTCGCACCACGCACACATCGTCTGGGTCCACTTCGGTAAACCGGCCGGGTTTACGATAGTGGAAGACAACCCAGATAGGCGGCTTTCATGGACTAGATCGGCTATGAGGTAACGGTTGTGGTGGCATCCTCGCTGTCATCTCTTGAATGGTGACAAGCAAAAGGCGGTAACTGATGGCACGTGTGTGTAGCGGTACACCCCTGCAGGGTTAACAAAACTTTTCGAATAGCCGCGTCCGCGGTTATGGACTGCTTGGAAAGCTTAGCTTGATTATTAGACAACTTGAACTGGATACTTCTAAAACTCGCAAGATAAGCGTGAGTGCTATGGTGTGCTTCTCGTGGGGATGACGACGAAGTAACCATAGTGGTGTAATTGGTTGAACAGATGTAGTGGACTCGTGTACGCTTCTTACCTCAAGTCTGGTACTCGTAGTTCAGGATTAGCCAAGTCAAAGCTGGCACTTCTGCAAGTGAAACCCCACCTCCCCTTACCTTGATACATGTGCATGAGTAGTATAGTTCCTATGTAAGTCTTGCTGAGTACGATTTTGTACTCACGTTTGCTTAATCTATGTTTTAGATGAACCCACCGACCCCGATGGTGACTTCTACCTGAAGCTCGAAGAAGGAAGACTCAGACCAAGACCAAGCTAGTGTAGTCCCAGTCAGACGAATGGTTCCCTCGTGGAGGGCTTGTTTTTAGATAACGCTTCTCTAAGCCATTTGTTAAACTTGTCTGTACTCAGACCTACTTTTCTTCCGCTTGTCTATTTTAATGTTGGATCACATGCTTGTGATCTCTGTGTGCACTCTGTAAGAGTTATTAATAAAGATATATACTTTGTAGAGAATTGCAATGATACCTGCTGTTCATACAAGGCATGTGTGCTGCGTGTATGTTTATAACATGCATGTCTTAGTATGGGTTTTCGAGACCTTAGTTGTGATCTGGCTGGCGGTCTTTTATACACCAAGTGGCCCTTAGATGTGCGCAGCTTGGGGCATCGCGATGCGATTGTACGAGACTCTGTCTCGTGCACACTTTGATGTATGATCAAGCCCGCCCTAGACCCCGACTAAGTGATCGGGCTGGAGTAAGTCTATGTAAGGGTTATAATACAATCGATATTATGGTTGAGGCGACTTGTCTATGAGTATGGGAGTTCATCACCCATATCATTTAGACTTGTGTGCGGACGATGAGGACCCATTTCAATTGATCATCCGGCCTGGATGGGATGCCCCTCACGTTCGCTGCTTTCCGAGAACGTTCTGTGCTTGGCCTTGTCTGTTTAGACAAGTGGGTACGGTTCTCGGCTCTCCATATGATTGTGTTGTAGCGAGACTTGCATATGCTAACCCCGGGTCCCGACAAGTTTAGTCCCAGTCAACAGACTGGTTCCCTCGCTGAGGGCTTGTGTTTAAATAAGGCTTCTTAAGCCATTTGATAAACTTGTCTGTACTCAGACCTACTTTGCTTCCGCATGCTTGTTGTAATGTTGGATCACGGTCTCGTGATCTCTGTGTGCACTCTGTAAGAGTTATCAATAAAGTTGTAAACTTTGTAGAGAATTGCAATGATACCTGCTGTTCATAATGGACATGTGTGTTGCGTGTATGATTATAACATGCATGTCTTAGTATGGGTTTTCGAGACCTTAGTTGTGATGTGGCTGGAGGTCTTTTACACACCAAGTGGCCCTTAGATGTGCGCTGCTTGGGGCATCGCGATGCGATTGCTCGTGACTCCGTCACGTGCACACTTTGATGTATGATCGAGCCCGCCCTAGATACCGACTAAGTGATCGTACTGGAGTAAGTCTATGTAAGGGTTATAATACAATCGATAGTATGGTTGAGGCGACTTGTCTATGAGTACGGGAGTTCACCAACCATATCATTTAGACTTGTGTGCGGACGATGAGGACCCATCTCAGTTGATCATCCGGACTGGATGGGATGTCCCTCACGTTCGATGCTTTCCGAGAACGTTCTGTGCTTGGCCTTGTCTTCTTAGACAAGTGGCTACGGTTCTCGGCTCTCTATATGACTGTGTTGTAGCGAGTCTTGCATACACTAACCCCGGGTCCCGACAGAATTATATCCCTTCAAATACCCAGGACGTTCTGGATCAGGCTCGAGAGAGTTCAACTAAGCAAGGACCTGTTCACCCGTCATCCTAGTTGCTGAAAGGTTTTTGACATCTTTGCCTTTGATGAAGTTCTTCATGTCTTCTCTGAAAGGATGCTTAGGAGGAAGAAACTTTCTATGCAAGTTGAAGCAGGAATACTTGCCACCCGCCTTCAGCCAATGAAACTGAAGAGCAGCCTTGCATGTTGGGCATGCGAACCTTCCATGAACACACATGCCAGAGAAAAGCGCATACGCCGACAGGTCATGCATCGAGTACTAGTACCACACAAACATTGCGAAGGTCTTTTATCCAGCTGCATCGTATGTCTTGAACCCTTCATCCCAAGATTGTTGCAATTCCTCCTTAAGCGGTTGCATGTATACATCCATATTCTTCCCCGGATATTTGGGATCTGGTATTATCAATATCTGGAAAATGTTCTTCCTTTTCATAATCTCTGAGGGGGAGATTGAGTGGCATGACAAATACAGGCCAACAACTATATGAGGCTGCCATTAGACCGAAAGGATTGAACCCATCCGTGCCAACGATGATTCGGCAATGCTTTGGATCCTTAGCTTTTTGCCAATGTTTTTCATCGAAGTGCTTCCATGCTAAACCATCTGATGGGTGAGTCAACATCGGCTTCCCATTTGCATCAAATTCCTTTCTGGCTGTCTCTTCCATCATGTAAAGGCGTTGAATTCTTGGTATCACTGGAAGATACCGAAGAACATTTACGGGTGTTTTGGTCTGCGTCTTCTCACCTTGACCATTGTCTACCACAACATACCTGGATGACTTGCATTTGGGACAATAGTCTTCCTGTACATACTCTTTCCTTAATAAAGCACATCCATTCTCACAAGCATGTATCTACTCATAGGGCATCTTAAGCACCTTGAGGATCTTATCCGATTGGTATAGGTTTGCAGGCATAATCTGATCTTTTTAGTAGAAACCGCCCAAATAGGGTCATGATCGCATTGTAGCATTCTGTGACCAATTTGAATTGTGCCTTCAGAGCCATCACTTGTGCGATGGCATCGAGCAGACAAAGCTCAGTGTGAGCGTGGAGAGGACATTTTGAGGACTCCAACATATCATAGAAGGCCTTCACAGTTTCGTCCATCTCGTCGTCCTCATCCCGCGCATCGTCAAAGTTCTGCACCATTTCTTTCGATCCCGCTTCTGTACTTGTCCGTGCGCTAGCAGACCACCTCCTCTCTCCTGCGTCCGGCAGACTCGCCAAGGAAAGTCCACACCGTATAATCACGCTTAAAACCCCAGTTCTGCAAGTGTTTACCCATATCCACCTCTGTCGCCTGTTTATAGTTGTCGCACCTAACACAGGGGCACCAGGTTTTTCTCTGACCATTTGCAAACGCTGCTCTCAGAAACTCCTTGGTGTTCATTGCCCATTCAGTGGTCATCTCTTTCTGATTAGGGCGACCAGTGTACATACAGGCACGATCATCGCTCACCTTGTCACTAGCTAGCTACTAAACAACAAATATACAAGTTTGTCAATTTTATTACGTTCACTTTTTATTGCTTTTATCATACATAGCTACGGCATATGCAATTAATTAACCTACACACTAATAGGTAAAGATAGGTCCTAATCCCACCTGAGTATGTGTAGATTGTGTTCGTTTTCCCATGCTCTGGTCCCGACCTGACGCAGAATTTCGGTAGCACCTCCCCGCTGTTCTCCTAATACACGTCTCGACAACAAGCCGAAAGGTTGTGTATCCGGCGAACAACAGGGAGGCGCTGAAAAAATTCCACGTCGGATCAGGAACAGAGCATGGAAAATTCGAAACAATTACTGAAAGATCAAGAATGATCAGAGGGGGAGGGGTGAATGATCACTTATAAAAATTCTGAGGAACTTAGAAGGAATTCATGCAAACTGCGAAGGACTACATGCATCTCGAAGGAAAACAGTATCGAAAGACATACATGAGTCAAAACGATTGGGAGCGAAGGAAAACATCGAAGGCAAACAGACAACGAGTAAATACTGAATGTAAATACAAGAAGGAAAACGAGCCTAACACGACGATGTTTGGTAAACCAGTTCACACTCTGCAAAGTGCTACATCAGGTTGGAGGGACTAGTGATTAAACACCTAGAGAAAAACTCTCTCCGTCCTATTCTGCACTACAACAAACTCCTTGAGCTTGTCCATTTTTCACTCGTGGTAGATGATTCAGGACATCTCCGAGACCTTTACAAACTTCCTTCAGAAGTGAAAATTTCTCTTCGACTGCTTGACAAGCGACGCGTAACCATCTAGGAGTCTTGTAGTTCTCCAAGATAAAAAGATCGGCTAATATCGACCTAAGTCTCTGTGAATTTCTCAACTCAGCTCAGACTTGGGTTTTGGTTTTCTCTCGACTTCTCTTGGGATGCTCACATTACTTTTGTCTTAGAATCTTCAGTGGAGCAGCCGACCCGAAATGGTGGGTAGGTGCGGGGTATTTATAGGTGGCGATCCCGATGAGTGAAATGACTGAAGTGACCCGATGCAACCGCTTGACGCGTGTCCACAACGGTCGGATTTCAATCACTTCGCAACTTTACTTGAGGAACAAGTAAGCTGACTTACTGAACAAGTTCTCTCTCAAAGGCATGAAGTGCGATGACTTTTCCTTCAAGCTATTCACTCGACTCAGTAAGATTTCTCTCGGTAGGCTTTTTGTGGGTTTACGTTGAGCAGAGAAAATTCACTTCGACAAAGATGTTAACTAGCAAACTCCTCTTGATAGTACGGTTTTTCGTACGACTCAAGAAAATAAAAGAGAAACTAAAAAAAAGACTAAATCTTCGACCAGCTTCATCTTTGTCCTCATTACGCTTTTAATCGAGAGAATCCTCTTTCTTGACGACATTTTTTTGGGGTCGTCTTCCTTCAAAGGTTTCAGTAGTTGACTGCAGCTTCGATGCAGTGAGTTGTCCTTCGACCTTCTACTTGCAAACTCCATTCTTTCGGAACCTAAGTATCTGTTTATACTCGAAAACAATATTGGTTCCACTACTGCTTTGTCCAAAAATCTCCAAAACCTTCAGGGGCAAAACAAGCTCTTACAATCTCCCCCTTTTTGGACGATTTTTGACAAAATAGGCATCGATAAATAATTTGAAAGTTTTGAGTTTTCGATGATAAACCAGTGCTAAGATCGATGAAATACTCCCCCTTGATGTGTGCACGGAAGATATAAATTTCCAGTGAAGTGCACATTTGACAAGAATTGAGTCGAGGGAAAACATCATAATCTTAGCGAGCAAGATTGTAGTCCAAATAATGTTCAATGAGAAATATGCAATCTCCTCGAATGACCTGTGAACTTATATGAAAGATAACTTCCTACAAATGGTGAAGTAACGCAAGCATAGCAGATAGATATCTTACGATAAAATAGCAGTTCAAAGACCTACTTAGAGTTAGTTACAACCAGATCGAATATGAATCGAATGTTTGTTGAAACTACTCAGAATCTCAAAGTTCGAAAGTTCAAATGACAAAAAAGCAAAGCCCTTAATCCCGAATGCAAACTAATTTCTTCGATGCCAATACATCTCCCCCTTTTTCTCACAACGTACAAAAGGTCGAGAGAATAGGGTCGAATGAAATCCCTACTCGCTGGAGCGGCGCGGGCGATGTCGAGAAGATTCCGCACGCGTTGAAAGGCGATGAATGGGGCGACCATGTGGAGGAGTAATCTTCGTCCTGAAGAAAGGATGATCTCCAGAAGATTCTCGTGGCGAGTAAACTCTCGCTTGGCGTTGAGGTGCTTCATCTTTGTTGGAGTCGGAGGAATAGGTGATCACCGTGATGTGATAGAAATCATCGACATTTATCACGTCCTTGTTCTTCGGCAGCAATGGAATGGTAGAATCTAGTCGATCGACACGGTCATCATTTGTCCATTGCCTGTTCAGATGTGGAGGATATTCTTCGAAGCCTCAACGCTGCAGTTGATGAAGGGTATTAAACTTGCGCAGACCTTTCCAATCCCGGCGAAGGCATTCACGCAGAAGCTGATTGTTGTTCATGGTGATGTTGCGCAGATGGTTGATTTCATCCATCATCTTCTGTTTCTGCAGGAAATCTTGGTCGATATGATGTTGAAGCATCTACTAAGACCAAAGAGATACCTCCATGTGATGCACTGGCTTAATAAATTTCGAGCGAATATTGCGCTCTGTCATATGGGCCCGGATGCCAGTGTGCTCAGCAAATTGATCGTTGGGTCGAGCAATAATCTGCAACACTTCCCTTACTAGTGGAGTAAAAATCTTGGGGTAAATTGATACGGGGAATGGCACGTCCCGATAGTAATTGCAAATAGCCATTAGCCAGGGTGCATATGGCTTGTGAGAATTATGATCATCAGCACATGAAACCATCGTGCGAATGAAGTAGTCTTGAAAATCGAAGGGATGACCATGGACTGACTTCATCAAAGAAAGTGGCACATCATTGGGGATGGTAAAATCGTCATGCACATCAAGCATTGTTATCAAAGTCTTCGACAGAATAGAGAACCAGGACTTGGCTTCGAAGACTAAGTGCTTTGGCTTCGACTCATCTGGATAGTGATCTCCTACGACATCCGGATTCATCAGTGATGAGAATTCAGCAGGAGTTGGAGCAGGCAAATCATGAAGTTTGTGCGGTAATCCTTCGAATCGAGGTAAATTGATGATGACCATAAATTCATCGACAGTCATGTGGAACACTTGGTCGTGAATCATATAATCAAATTTCCATGTCTTCGAATCTTCAGGATCACCAGTGACATACAGAGTGGCGTAAAATTGCTTGATGAGCTCTGGGTTGTAGCCACAATCGAGAGAAAACATCCTATGAGCATGAAGACCATCAATAGTTTCTGCAACATTCTCGAAACATGATGTGGCGTACACCGAAGGCATATCAAGGTACTGATGTTGGAAAACTCTAGCCTTATTGTAAAGCACATGAGTGTAATAGATGGCTTGCTCCTAGGTCCAAAACCGAAGAGAATAAGCATTCCTGGGCTTCTCGTAGGGATTGGTCCCGAAGAAAAATGGCTTGTTCCCGCCTCTTGAAGATAGGGCCTCCTCGAGGGACATCGGGGCGGAACAAGGGCAGCATTTCTCTCGGATGGGCAGAGTGCAGCAACTCATCAACTGGAAATACTTCAGCTGAATTTTCTGGCATTTGAAGAAATGGCTCAGCAGCGCGAGGAAATCAAGATGGAACAATTACAATGTCCTGAGCTGGAATAGCTGCAGGATCCTCGGCCTGCTCATCGACGGCATCTCCTTCGTCTGCAATAGCATTTTGTTCGGCCTCCTCTGTCTCCATAGCATCAAGATCAACATTAAGTTGTGCAAAGGCATCAATCATTTCTTCGTTCGAATAAATTTAGGACGAAGAGGAGTTATCAGATAAACTGGAGCCAGATGAACTTTATTCTTCGGCAGCAGCCTCTTCTGGAGCAGGCGGTGCCTCTTGACGGGATGAAACCGTGGTAACATCCATGTGTAGATCTTCTCCTTCGTTCAGAGTCTGGGCAGAGGAATAATACTTCTGCACCAATGGAATTGGGGCAGGTGGTTCTTGCTCGACCTAAGAAGTTTTCTCGGTCTCCATTTGAGCCTGGGGCTCGACAGCTGTGGTGGACGATGGAATGACTTGTTGATGTGATGGTGGGTTGGGTGGTGGCGATGAAGCTTTTGGTGGAGAGGGTTGACGTGGAGGAGGAGTTTGTTGGCGAGGTGGAGGAGTGGTTTGGAGAGGTGGTGGTGTTTTTGTACGGGGTGGAGTGGGTTGTTTGGTGGGGTTGGTGCAGTTTCTTTTCGTGTTGTTGCAGCAACGACCTCGGTAGACTTCTTCTTCTTGGAAGTTTTCTTGATCTCTGGCGTCCCACGCGCAGAGGATGGGTCACCAGACTTTCTCTTTCGAGATTGTCTCTTGGTGAGGGCTTCATTGTGCTCCTTGCACATATCAGTCACTATCTGTCGAACCTTTTCGTTGACAGCAGTGATATTTTCCTTCTGAGCTCTTCTGGATTCAGCAATTTTACCAAGCTTGGATTTGAAAAACTGTTGAGACTCTGTAACATCCCAAAATTCTCCGAAATTTTCAATGTTAATAAAATTAAATAGATAATGATTGTTTGCTTGATGTGTTTGATTTTCTCTGGGATTTAAAACTTTTTGGGAGTTTATTGAATATTAAAAAGAGAGGGAATAAAAGGACTTTCCCTAATATTCATAATAGGTGTTTTTGAGATTTATTATTTAAAACAAAACCAGAAAAACAAAATGAGAGAAGGTAATATGACTCCTTCAACATATTAAAAGGTTGGAAATGTTTTTAAATCATTATTGGAATTCTTCTGAATATTCAAAACATTTATCAACTCAAGGAAATTCATTTGAGAGGATATAAAATGACTTATCCCCTTTTTAATAAAGTTAGGAAATATATAGAATATTACTTTATAGTTTTTAAAATTTATTACGAGTATTATAAATAACTCTAAAATTATTTTAGGGATTTTATAATGCTAAGAGAGTTTTTATTTCATTGAAATGATTTATTAAATATTTTAAAAGAGTTGAAAAAGTATTCCAATGGGATATTTTTTTTTACCAAATTATTTATTGGTGTGACAATTTTAAAATTTATATTTTATTATTTAGAAATGGTTTGTCAATGCTTTTGACCAAATAAAATTATTTTAAATAATTTATTGGATTTTATTTGATTTATCAAAAGTATTTTATATTTAAATAAATTATTTAGGAAATGTTAATCTTTTTATTTTTCTTTTTGGAAAATGTTTTCATTAAATAATATTCTTTAGATTATTTGAAGAATTTAGAATTTTATTTCATATTTTTCTGATTTGCGGTTGATATTATTTTGTTGTTTGAAGTTGCGGTTTTAAATAAAAAGAAAAAAACCCGTAGCAGCCGGCCCAATATATTATTTCCACCCGCGAGCGCAATTGGGCCCGAGTCGGTTCCAATTTTTTTTTCTGCTTGTCTGCTTATATATAGAAATTAGGATTTTCTGTTTATTCTTTTTCTTTTTCCTCCAAATAAAGAAAACCCTATCAGCGGGACCCGCGGGCCGTCGCCGTGCCCCGCCTCGCCGCCGCCGCCGCCGGACTCCCGCACCGAGGCCACGCCGCGCCTCCCACTCGTCGGAGCCACCCACGCCGCGCGACGCCGCCGCCGGAGACGCCCACCGCCGTCCCCACACCTCGCTGGCAGCCTGCCCACCTCGCCAGAGTTCGCGCCGTCCGCCGCCGCCTCGCCGGAGACGCTCCAGATCTGGTCAACTGTTCTAGGGACCCGATTGCTTTTTCGCAAAAAACATTATTTGCGAACAGGTCCCTATTGGCAGAAAACAACCCGGCGTCGTACTCACAGTATCTCCCACACCGTGCGTCGGATTGAGGTGAAACTTTTTGCTACACACTCGTGTTGTTCTGTTATTTAGCATGGAATAAATTTTTGCACACTTTGCACACTTTTGAACTTGAATTTATTTCAAATTCAAATTGAAATCCCGGAGGCTATATCTTGTAAACCGTTGATCCAAATCTATTGATTCTTTTTGCGTTGGATCACTCGTTCCATGTACTTTCTGTCTATAGCATGTGTACACAAAAATTCAAATGTTTCTTGATGTGTTTAAATTCAAATTCAATTCAATTTTGAACTTGCTATGACTTGCGTTGTAGTATTCCGTTTCAAGTGATTCTTTTTGCATATCAGATCACTTGAGACATGTTATCGGTAAGATTCACACACTTTTCATGTGGGCATGATTTTCACCTTGATTTCATAAATTCCCGTAGTCAAAATTCCTTACTGATGAATCTCTATCTGTTGACTCTCTCGAGTTCACTTCCACCGATCACCTTCGAGCACATCGACACCTTTGCACTTCAAAGCCTTTTGTTTTGTTGCTAAAACCTTTTGTGTTTGTTTTGTTGATCTTTTGTTTGCCTTGTGGTGTGATTGCTTATGTGGTATATTTCCTTTACGATAGATTGCTCGGAGTGTGACGAGTAGAGTTATCTGGACCGTGAGAGCGAAGAACTTCAACGAATGGAAAAGGCAAGTTACACTTTGACCATACCTCAACCTATATTTTCTATTATGCATGTAGCAAATTATCACTCTATGCATGTGTAGGATTATATATTAGTTATGATTTAAACCTAGTAAGATAGCCATATGATCTGACCTTGTATTTTCATTGTCGCCCTAGGATCGTGGTTGTTATATACTGCTATGCTTTGTAGACGTGGATTGGGTTGAGTATATCATTGAGATTTGTGAGGATTAATGACTTGACTAGCAAACTTAAATAGAAATCACCTCTGGGAGGGCAGGGAATGCATCCTGGGGCTCGTGCCTTGTCTAAAGAGGGACCAGGGCTAAATGCTTCCCGAATGGTTGTTTTGGTGGTGAACCGGGTGCGTCATGGTGTCTACCCTCTGAACGCAGTGGGCGCCATCCAGGCTCAAAAAGATCGGACAAACAGTGTGACTAGTAGCTTCCATGTACAACAACTGGCTATATGGGATCTGGCTTAGATGAGTAAGTTGTGGGGAACCTGGCCCTGTTAGCTAGCTGATGTAGATACGATAGGTGTACCGGCTACCAAAGGGTGGAGGCAACCTCTTCTGAAAGACTATGTCTCAATCTTCGGGTTGAGTCAAGTGGGGAAAGTGTACAAACCTCTGCAGAGTGTAAAACTGATCATGATTAGCCGTGTCCACGGTTACAGAAAACTTTGATCAACTGGGCATTATTGTTGTTGGATGGTGTTGACAGACAATTCACCTTAATAAGAACTTGAGTGGGAACTTTTAATAAAGGGATGGTTGGAATTGGTGTAGCCCGATTCAACAATACTTAGGACTAGCAAGATAAATTAAAATTTGACTAGTTGTAGTATGTGAGGGAAAAACTAGCTTTCTGTGTCGGGACGCGGGGTTAGCGTATGCAAGTCCCGCTATGACATAGTCATATGGAGAGCCAAGAACCGTACCCACTTGTCTAAGCAGACAAGGCCAAGCACAGAACGTTCTCGGAAAACATCGTACGTGAGGGGCATCCCATCCAGGCCGGATGATCAACTGAGATGGGTCCTCATCGTTCGCACACAAGTCTAAATGATATGGGTGATGAACTCCCATATTCACAGACAAGTCGCCTCAACCATACTATCGACTATCTCATAGCTCTTACATAGACTGACTCCAGCCCGATCACTTAGTCGGGGTCTAGGGCGGGCTCGATCATACAACAAAGTGTGCACGACACAGAGTCTCGAGCAATCGCATCGCGATGCCTCAAGCTGCGCACATCTAAGGGCCACTTGGTGTATAAAAGACCGCCAGCCAGATCACAACTAAGGTCTCGAAAACCCATACAAAGACATGCATTTTATAAACATACACGAAGCACACATGCCTTGTATGAACAGCAGGTATCATTGCAATTCTCTACAAAGTATACATTTTATTGATAACTCTCACAGAGTGCACACAGAGATCACAAGTCTGTGATCCAACATTACAACAAACAAGCGGAAGCAAAGTAGGTCTGAGTACAGACAAGTTTAACAAATGCCTTAAGAAGCCTTATTTAAACACAAGCCCTCCACAAGGGAACCAGTCGTCTGATTGGGACTACACTAGCTTGGTCTTCAGTCGTCGAGCTCGATGAAGAATCCTGCTTCAGGGTCAGTGGGTTCATCTAAAACATAGAATAAGAAAACGTGAGTACAAAGTCGTACTCAGCAAGACCTACATAGGATCTATACTACTCATGCACATGTATCAAGGTAAAGGGGAGGTGGGGTTCATAAGCATAAGTGCCAGCTTTGACTTGGCTAGTCCTGAACTACGAGTACCAGACTTGAGGTAAGAAGCGTACATGAGTCCACTACATCTTCAACCAATTACACCACTATGGTGCCTTCCTCGACTTCCCCACGAGAAAGCACGCCATAGAACTCACGCTTATCTTGGCAAGTTTTATAAGTATCCAGTTCAAGTTGTCTAATAATCCGGCATAGCTTTCCAAGTAGTCCCTTACCGCGGACGCGGCTATTCGAATAGTTTATTAACCCTGCAGGGTTGTACTGCTACACACATGAAACCATCAGTTACCGCCGGGATCTCGTCACCCTTCAAGCGGGTGTCGGCGAGGATAATCTCCACAACTTTTACCTCACAGCCAACTCAGGTTCAATGAAGACGCCTATCTGGGATGGTTTCCATATTCTTAACACGGCCGGTTTACTGCAAGTGGTCCCAGAATATGTCTTCGTGGTGCATAAGCCGGTCTCGGTTGAGACGTTCTCTCAGCTTGCATCCAGGCCACAAACCTACCAGAACTCCGAACTACTGCGACTCATTGAACTGAGAAGGGGTGAGTTAGTAGGTTGAGCGGGGATCCATTTTCCCAACATGTGGTAGTACTCTTCAGCTTGGATCACCACACAAGAACTCGGGATTAAGGCGGTGTTCAACGAGACAACCCACTGTGTACTCCTACACAGCCTCTCATCGTTCACCTTGTATTAGGGTAGATTCACCAACATATTTCCACCATCATCATCATGATCATACCATCCCGACTCACATGACAGTATCAAAATTGTATCACTCTAAGCATGCAATAAGCAGTAACAGTTGCAGGGGGTCACATGATATCAATCAACTCCTACATTTGCTAGGATTGTGGTTTGCTTACTACTTTGACAAATAATAGGTCATGCAAAGGAATGGGTTCATCTATGCGGTAGAAACTTAGCATGCTAACCATTCTAAACAATGCATAAGCGAGACATGAGAGGGAAGTGGGATTTTATCGATATGATCAATGGGGGTTTGCTTGCCTTGTTGACGGGGTTCAGTCTCGGGATCTTCAACGAAGGGGGCAGCCTCCTGTTCCGGTTCCACCTCTACTAGAAAAATAACAAGCAAGGAGCACAATGAGTACAATGCACAATCACATGGTTGAAGGTTGAAACTTGATGTATATGCTTCTGATGTGTGACGCAATTCCATTTAAATGGAGTATATTGCAAATAAATTGCAAATTCAAACTCCAATTTGAATTCATTTTAGCCAAGTTACCAATGCTATTGTTTGATCAATGTAATTCATCTTGACATGTGTATGATATGCCTCTGATGTTCAAGTGAATTGGGGTATGTTGCTAAGGTTCAAATTGCAAAAGCATTTGAATTTAATTTGATTAATTTCCAAACCAAATAGCAAATGCTACTGTTCCCATTTTAAATTCAACTCAAACATAGTTGAAAGTTGTATATTTGGATAGATTATTTTCTCCTGATCTTTTTTCATATATTATATGTTAAATTTGGAGTTAATATGAATTTTCTATGATTTTTCAAAGTTTCAGCCTTTTTCTGGATTTTCTTGATTTAAATAAATCAATTATTCGATTTACTGCGTAGGCATGGCGTCAGGCTGACGTAAGGGGGGGGGCTGAATGCTGGGACCCACTGGTTAGTGGCTGGGTTAACTAAACCGTGCTGTTAATCTAATCCTAATTAGATTAAGGGTCCTAGGCCCACTATCAGTGACTTGAGGGAGGGGGTTAGTGCTAAGTTAATGAGGTCCACGTCAGACTCGCCGGCGGCTAGCTGCCGGTGATCAAAACCGCGGCGGCGGTGCTCGGGTTCTCGAATCCCTGGCCCAAATCGAGTGCTGCGACCACTGAGACGGAGCTCTTGGCGCCGCGCATCGAATGGAACCAAGAACCAGGGCGGGGATGCACCGGAACGTCTTCGGCGACGAGATTTGGCGGCGGCGGAGCCACGGGCTCGGGGTAAAACTCCCTGGGGTGCGCCATTTGGAGCGGGCGTAGGTGCAAAAGGAGCAGCGGAGCGAGGGGATCACATGGACCACGGCGGCGGGATGCTTCGGCTCTCATGGTGGAAAGGCACAGAGGGCGAGCGGGGCTTCGATAGGTTAGGGGAAAAGCTCACCGTGGTGCTAGGAACACGACGGAGCAGCTAATGGAGGCGGGGAGGTCACGATGGCGCCGGAATTCGAAGTGGATCCGCGGCGGCCGGAGTGGAAGACGATGAAGCGCACGTCGGCTACATAGCGTCCCGGGGCGATTCCTTCTGCGGCTCGGCGTAGACGACGAAGGCGAAGACGATGGACACGATGGCACGGCTCGGGGATGACAGCGCCCACGCGGGCTTCAATCCATGGCGACGGCAGCGCTCGGGTCGTCAGCGAACTCGGTGAGAGAGAGAGTGGGAGAGGCTCTGGAGGGGGGAATGGAAGCACGGCTCGTCCAGGCGCGGCATGGCGCGGCTAGAAGGCTCCAGAGGGGCAGGTGGAGACTGGGAGAGCGGCGACGTGCTCGGCTAGCTCGGTGGCATTCCACCGAGCAGCTTGGAGGCTTGGGCCAGATGGGCTGGCTTCTCCTAGGAGTTAGGTAAGGTTTTCTCTATTTTCTTTTCTGTTTAATCTTTCCTTTCTTTTTTTCTTTTCTGTAATTTGTTTTGCCTATTAAAATAAAATAGCTAGGCATTTTATTAAATGCTAAAACTTTTTACATGGCCTCATAATATATTAGGCTAGCCATCTGTAAAGTTTGGCACTTTTAAAAATTCTAAACATTTGAATTTTAAATCAAATCGGAGTTTTTGATTAATTCCAAGGTCCTGTTTGAATATTTGAAAAATCCATGAGCATGGGGTGGGTCCCACATCACTTGATATGTGATCACACTCATTTATAAGACTTTTCAAAAATCAAATATGAAATTTTGGAGAAGATTTATTTCTGGCCTTTTTGAATTAATTCATCTGGGGGTGTTCCTTCTCCCATTTGAGTTTGAATTTGAATTCCATTTGAATTTCTTTGATGAATGCAAGGTGACTTTGATCCTAGCACATTACCTAACAGAGGGTTCTGACAACTCGCCCCCACTCAACAGAATCTCGTCCTGAGATTCAGAAGTCTGCGGGAGGAAGGAGGGGTACTCGGCACGGAGACAGTCTTCTCTTTCCCATGTGGCTTCTCTCTTAGAGTGGTGTGACCATTGCACTTTCAGAAACTTAATCTTCTGACGACGAGTGACACGCTCTGCTGAATCAAGAATACGAACGGGGTATTCTCGATAAGAAAGGTCATCTTAGATATCAAGTGTTTCATGGTCGACTTCGCGGATGGGGTCCTTGAAGCAACGCCTGAGTTGTGACACATGGAATACATCATGTACTCGGGTAAGGTGCAGGGGTTGTTCAAGTTGGTAGGCAACTTCTCCACGTTTAGCAAGAATGCGGAAAGGTCCAATGTAACGTGGGGTGAACTTGCCTCTGATACCGAATCGTTGGGTTCCCTTCAGAGGAGTAACCCGAAGGTAAGCCTTCTCATCCAGATTGTAGCTTTCTTGCCTATGATGACGATCATAGTATCTTTTCTGACGAGACTGGGCTGCTTTCAATTGATCACGAACAATGCGAACTTTCTCTTCTACTTCCATGATCATATCCGGTCCAAAGAATTATTTTTCACCGGTTTCTGACCAGTTTAGGGGTGTTCGACATCGTCGTCCATATAGGAGTTCAAAAAGAGCCATGTTCAGACTAGATTGGAAACTATTGTTATAAGCAAATTCGGCGAATGGAAGAGACTTCTCCCAATTCTTGGGTCGAGGTAGTAATCCACTGCAGCGGCCGATCAGGCAAAGCGGTAAAGACAGAAATGTAAACGGGGGTGAGACCATGTCATTACGAAATAACTAACGCTACAGGAAAAGTAGAGACATGGACAGTTTGCAGCCATACTAGTATATGTGGTGGCTACTCGTTCTATCAGGATAGAGGTGAGATCCAAGAAGTTACGTTGACAACGTGTCATAAGTCGGCTACCCACCTACTTACGCAACCATAACATAACATCGTTTCTCCCTCGGTCCCCCTGGACGGAGAAAGACCACCAAGGCACGCACACGGTTTGTCAAGTTTTATAGCATGATTATAGTTGATGTTATTCTATGAACAAGGAGTAGGTCTCAAGTCATCGTTAACTGCGGACACGGCTTTTCGAAAAGATCTACCCTGCAGGGGTGTACCAACTGTCCATTATAGACGTCGCATGTACGCCCGGTTTCCACTGGGATAGATAAGCGCCTGAAACTCCGGAACGTCATAAACTAACAACGCACACTCCGGGTGGCCCTCGGTGAGTCGACACCCAACTCAACAGCTGGCCACGCTCTCGAATCGGTCTCTACCGTATGACTCCAGGTTTGGATTACCGGTTAGTTCTCTTATCAGACCGGGTCCTCAGCCGGTCTAGTTGGGCAGCCAAGAAACTATGTCCTCCTGGCCCTGGTTTGGTTTGGAAACAACTGGGGATCCAACCAGCACACACACATTGCAAATGTAAATCAGATCGGGCCACCAATAGAATGTACGAAGCTAGGTAGGTAAGACAAGGGGGCCCCATAAAACCCCACACACGATTAGGCACGCTCGTCAAGAAACACAATACCCAGAACTCGGGTCCTAGGTGACTCGAATGGAACAAAACACCAGACGTGATAGTCCAGCCATCCACCCTTCGTCGAATATAATATTAACATCATTTAACAATAATAAATATCAACCAACTTCTGTTATAGCATGATATCCCAACCGTAAATATATAGGGTAAGCAGCAAGTTTTCTATCCATACTAAGCAGTGGCTGAGCAGCGGTAACTTAGCAGTACAATGGTTTGCTGGGATGTGGGGATCATGGCTGTATGGGTTTAAACATGGCATATAAGGTGGATAGGATCAAGCAACAACGTTCTAGTACTACAGCTAGGCATGAGCAGAAAGTTATAAAGTAATGACACAGTTTCTCCCCCTTGCCTGGTAAGGTAGTCGACGCAGCACCAACGGTACCCTCGGGCTCGGTGTCGGACAGCTCCACGTAAGTCTCCTCGTCAGTCTCGGGTGCTAACGTAAGATACCGGCAAGGAAAACACACAAGTAAGCAACGGGTGCAAACTCAAACAAGGATGGCATGTTCAAGTTTTATTGATATGGTGTGACCCTGTTTAGTCAAGTTTAAATGAAGGTGATGACGACAAGTCATCAACTTCATATGCATTTATTTACATTGTAATGGCTATGGTCTAAGCCTTAATTTAGGCGTAAGTAGCATGAAGTATGGCATGATCAACAAAACAATTGCAAGAATTTAACAACGTGAAAGTAAACAATGATTCCGGAGACGGAGTAGTGTCGGTGCACTTGACACATAGAAGGTACAACAACAGTTGGAAGCTAGCCACATTGCATATGACAATATGTTAGGGCTGACTTGAAGAAGGAAGATGACATGGAACAGATTTGAAAGATCAGATGAACAACATTTTCAAATGCACTGAAGTTGAAAATGTTGTAAGCAGAAAGATCAGATTGATCCTGGATCAGGTGATCACACCGTGTCCACCTGAGTTGCCCAAAACCCAATGGAGACATCACCATTGAAATCCTTGCAGGAAACCACCCCAAACCCATATATAATATGTCCCCATTTGAATTTGCAGAGACAGCTACAAATTCAACTGGAGTTCAGTGCGCTGAGTGCAAAATTGCACCACATGCATTTTGAAAAAGGTTCAAATGATTAAATCATCATCACCATGCAACTCCTTGTGAAAAATTACCCAAAATCCATATATGGCATGGGCAATTTGAATTTTGAACAAACTTGACAAAATTCCAAGACTTTACAGGCGGTAAATTGCAAAATGACCAAGCTCCAATTATTAGAGGGGCCAAATGCAAATATGCACCCCACCATGCTGACCAGTAGCTCAAGCTACCCCAAATTCATATATGGGATGCCCCTGTTTGCAAAGGTGGTCAAATTCAGATTTGAATTTGAATTCAAATTCAAATTTGAATTAAACCAGAGATAAAAAAAAAGAAAAAAAGGAAAAGGAAAAAGAACTAGCCCCATGGGCCAGCCTAGGCTACTCGGGCCGACCTTCACTGAGCCCACACGCAGCGCGGGAAAAACCAAAAAAAAAGAAAAAAAAGGCCGAGCCCAGGTGGACCAGGCCCACGGCCACTACTTCTCCACGGCCCAGGCGCACTGCCTCCCTCTCTTCTCTGAATCCTACGCGACACTGAAGAAAAGAGCTCCTTGCTCTGAACCCGCTACGGATCCATGTTCCGGCGAGGCTCCCGTAGTGCTCCGGTCGAGATCCGGCCAGCCCTGCTGCGGAAAACCAAGAGGGGACCTCCCTCTACGCTTAGCTCTGCTGCACGACTACTGCGACTCCCTCTGCACGACGGAAGCAACGCCAGAACAGAGGGGTGGCGACCTGCTACTGAAGATGCAGCTTCACGCGGTTCCCGACGACCTTCAGGCGACTCCAGCATCACGCACAGAGCAACCCAGGGCATTACATGACGCTCTACTTCGAGCGGGGACATCCCTTTACAGATCCACGCACGGATCGGGGTCACTAGCTACACGGCGGCGACGACAACAACGGCGAAAGATCTCGGCGGCGCACTGCACTGACGAAACGTCTTCAGGAAGAGGCGACGCAGTACACGATACGCACGAAAGGTGCGTCCTTGGGTGTCATACGCAAGCTCTGCGCAGCCCCAGAGCGCGCGCACTGCAGTCCCAGACGTGCCACAGCTCGGAGAGTACCAAAATGGAACCGGCGACGCGCTCAAGCGGACGGGGAGCACGGTCCTACGGCGGGAACTACACACGCGAAGAAAGGAGGGTCAGAGATGGTGCGCAGCTCACCTAGGGGTGGCTGTTGTCGACCTGACGCGCGAGACGGCGACGTAGAGGTGCCAGCGACGAGGAAGAAGCGGCTGGTCCGGCGGGCTCCACGGCTCCCAGCACCTTGGCTCCACGGTCCTTCACGCTGCGCGCAAAAATGGAAAGGGGGCGAGGTCAGGGTCGTCGGGACGAGCGCACGATCAACGAAGAAGAAGGCACAGCGGCTAATTCCATGGTTACCGGGTTTTGCAGAACAGGGAATCTTGGCGGCGGCGGCGGAGGCGATGGGGAGGAAAGGGGAGCTGCTAGGGTTCCTCGCGGGGAGGCCCTGCTTATAAAGGAGGCGAGGGGAGCGGCTAGCGAGGGGGCTCCACCTCCTCGTCGTCGTCCTGTCTCAGCTCGCGCCGGAGGGGAAAAAGGCGAGGACGAAGGAGAAAGGTGAGGCTGACAGGTGGGTCCCATCTTCCAACGGACGGGACGAGTCCAAACGAGGGCGCAAGGGGACCTTTCCACGCGGGCTGGCCAGCCTGTGGAGGCCCAGGTGGGCGGCCTGGTTGCGGGAAAAAGGAGGGCAAGGCCTCTGTTCATTTAAAAATGGACAGCAGTGGGAAAAAAAGAAAAGAAAAGGAAAGGGGTATTTAAAATATACCACAATATTTTTTAAATACCACTTACAACAAACTTGAACATCCAAAATTGGTTTGATCAATTTTGCATGCAGAGAAAATTCACACAAAGTAAAACAGTACCAATTTCCATTTAAATTAAATAGGAAAAGGCCTTTGGGGAATTTTTGAGAAGAAAACACAAGCCACAAAATTCCATGAACTTGATAGTTGTGAACCTTGCATTTTTCTGGATTTTACAAAATTGGTTTGACCAATTTTGGTAACAACAAAAATGTGGCCCCTTTTTGGATTCAAATTCACTTTGAACCAGGGCTACTGTTTTTGAATGTTGTAAAAGGAATTTGACAAGATGACAATCATGTCCAAGACATTTTAAATGGCTATGCCAAACAAGAGGTTGAGGTGATGTGGCATGTGCTCAGAACAAATCTAACATCAAGGCGAAAACATCACAAAGAACAACCCTGATCACTTGGCATATTGGCTCCAATCCCAATGCAACTTAAGATCATCACATGAAATGTCATCAACATCCACCATGACAAATTACATTTCCAACAGAGGAAGTGAAAAAATACATGGTGTAGCTAGCTTATTACATGTGGGCTGTTACAGCTCTCCCCTACCAACATAGGATCTCGTCCCGAGATCTAAGCATGAAAAAGCTCGGGATACTCAGAACGGAGATGATCTTCACGCTCCCACGTTTCCTCCTTCTCCGAGTGATGTGCCCACTGCACCTTGAGGAACTTGACTGTCTTGTTGTGAGTCTTGCGCTCGGACGAGTCAAGAACACGGACTGGACGCTCTGAGTAAGAAAGATCCGGACTGAGCTGGATCTCGCCCAAGTCTACTGCCTGCTCTGGCTGCTTGAAACACTGCTTCAACTGTGACGCCTTGAACACATCATGCACCATAGCCAAGCTGTCTGGAAGCTCAAGGCGGAACGCGAGAGGCCCTCGAGTCTCCAGGATGCGGAATGGACCGACGAACCTGGGAGCCAACTTGCCTTTGATCCCAAAGCGGTGAGTGCCCCGAAGTGGAGACACTTTGAGGTATGCGAAGTCACCAACTTTGAAGTCAACACCACGGTTCTTTTTGTCATAATAGGCCTTCTTCCTAGACTGTGCTGCCTTGAGATGCTCCCTGATGATCCTCACCTTGTCTTCTGCCTCCTGAATCACGTCTGGGCCGAACAATTGCCTCTCGCCTGTCTCGGACCAGTTCAACGGTGTTCTGCACTTCCTGCCATACAAGATCTCAAAGGGAGCTGCCTGCAGACTTGCCTGATAGCTGTTGTTGTAGGAAAACTCAGCATACGGCAAACACTCTTCCCACTTCATGCCAAACGAGATCACACATGCCCTCAACATGTCCTCGAGAATTTGATTCACACGCTTAACCTGCCCACGGGTCTGAGGGTGATACGCGGTACTGAACACAACTGTCGTACCAATCGCCTTTTGGAAGGCCTGCCAGAACTTGGAGGTGAAAAGACTGCCTCGATCAGAACTGATCTTCTTTGGAATGTCGTGCAAAGATACAACTCTAGCGGTATACAAATCCGCCAACTGAGCTGCTGAAATGGAGTCCTTCACTGGAAAGAAATGGGCAACTTTGGAAAGATTGTCGATGACGACAAAGATGGCATTGTTCCTCTTCTGCGACAGAGGAAAGCCTGTGATGAAATCCATCTCAATGTGATCCCATTTCCACTCCGGAATTTCAAGTGGCTGAAGTAGCCCTGCAGGCTTCTGGTGCTGTGCTTTCACTCTCCTGCACACATCACACTGGGATACAAAACGGGCAACATCCCGCTTCATACGAGTCCACCAAAAACTCTGCTTGAGGTCCTGATACATCTTGGTGCTACCAGGGTGGATACACAGCTTTGAGTCATGGGCTTCTTTCAAGATGACCTCTCTGAGACCTCCCTCCTTGGGAACAACAACTCGCTCTTCGAACATCACGGTGCCGTCATTATGCACTGAAAATCAACCGTACTTCGGAACTGAGGCGGCAATACCCTGTTTGATCTTCTGAATCATTGAGCTACCAGACTGAGCTTCACGAATCTTCTCACGGATAGTGGGCTCTACCACAAGGTTGGCCAGATAGCCTGTTGGAACTAGCTCGAGATTGAGTGTTCGAAAGGACTCACACAAATCAGGGTGGATCTTCTGCACCTGGAAACTATTGCAATCGCCCTTGCGGCTCAACGCATCGGTTATGACATTCGCCTTGCCAGGCGTATACTTAATATCTACGGAGTAGTCAGTAATAGTCTCGAGCCATCTCCTTTGCCTCAAGTTCAGGTTAGGCTGCGTGAATAAGTACTTTAAGCTTTTGTGATCGGTGAACACATCAACCTTCCTCCATAGGAGGAGGTGTCGCCAAGTAACCAACGCATGAATCACTGCAGCCAGCTCCAGATCGTGGGTCGGATAATTCCTCTCAGCCTTATTCAACTGTCTTGAGGTGTAAGCCACAATACTCCTTCCGTGCATCAACACTCCGCGAAGGCCATTCAACGAGGCGTCACAGAAAACTTGAAACGGTTGTGACTCGTCTGGCGGTGTAAGGATCGGAGCTGTGGTCAGCCTTAGCTTCAAATCATCAAAAGCTGCCTGGCAAGCCTGTGACCAAAAGTACCTCTTGCCCTTGCACAACAACTCCGTCATCGGCTTTGCTATCTTGGAGAAATTCTCGACAAACTTCCTGCAATAGCTGGCAAGTCCGAGAAAACTCCTCAGCTGCTTGACATTCTTCGGCGGACTCCAATCCTGAATCGCCCGGACTCTGTCTGGGTCAACGGCAATGCCCTCTGAGTAAATGACATGGCCAAGGAAGTTGACCTTATTGAGCCAAAACTCACACTTGGAGAACTTGGCATAAAACTGGTGATCCATCAACTTCTGCAACACCAATCTGAGATGCTCCTCATGCTCAGCCTCTCACTTGGAAAAGACAAGGATGTCGTCGAGGTAGAGGAGTACGAACACGTCGAGCCATTCTTGGAACAGATAGTTCATGGCCCTCATGAACGTCGGAGGTGCGTTTGAAAAGCCAAACATCATGACCGTAAACTTGTACAGTCCATAACGAGTGCGGAAGGCTGTCTTGGGAATGTCCTCCTCACGGACACGAATCTGGTGGTACCCCATCTTTAAATCAAGCTTTGAAAACACCTTTGCTCCATGCAACTGCTCAAACAGGTCATTGATGTTGGGCAAAGGGTACTTGTTTTTTATGGTCTTCTTGTTGATGCCCCGGTAGTCCTGGACCAACCGGCTAGTACCATCTTTCTTCTTCACAAAAAGGCACGGGGCACCCCAAGGGGAAGTGCTCGGACGAATGAGCCCATCCTTTTCAAGCTTCACAAGCTGCACCTTCAACTCAATCAGCTCCTTCGGACACATCTTGTAAGCCTGCCGAGATATCGGCTGTGTACCAGGTTCTAGCTCGATCACGAACTCAATAGCACGCACGGGTGGAATACCTGGCAACTCCTCTGGGAAGACATCTGGGAACTCTCGAACAACTCTGACCTCCTCGATCAATGGAGCAACTCCAGCGTTCAGAGCGTACAACTGTGCTGATCCCACTGTCGAGCGACAAGTGTACCAAATCTCTACGCCTGAATTGCGCGTCAGCAACACGGTTTTGGACGGACAATCGATCTTGGCCTTGTACCTGACAAGCCAATCCATGCCCAAAATGACATCAATGTCGAAACGGGGCAAGACAATCAGGGGCGAGGAAAAAATGGCACCCTGGATACTGATCTCCACATCTGGAACAAATACTGACGAGCTACAGCTGGAACCAGGAGTGTGGACTGCAAGCGGCGGATAGAGCAACTTGGACTGAAGGTCACTGGCTGAAGCAAAGGACTGAGATATGAAGGAATGGGAAGCTCCCGAATCGAACAAAACTTTCGCTGGAACTGAACATACAAGCAACCTACCAAGCACAATCTCAGACGACTACTGGGCATCTGCGACGGTCACGTTGTTCACCCTGACTGCTCGTGGCTGGGCCCTCACCATCGCGTTGCTCGGTGTAGAGCGAGGTGGGGGCGGAGGCAGTCGGGCGAAACGAGGGTCGGTGCACTGCGGAGACTTGTGCCCCGGATTTCCACACTTGAAGCACGTGATCTCTGGCCTGGGCTGGCCCTGTGGAGCAGGCGGCCTCGCGGAGGGTGGAGTAGAGCGAGGTCCGTGCTGCACTAGGACGGGAGGGCGGGCAAAAGTGCGGACAACTGCCCCCCTCGGCTGAAACTGCTGACGCTGCGGCTGAGGCTGAGGCTCTGTAACCCAGGACTTTGCCTTCTTGTGGACCATCACTGCTGAACTGTGTTCTCTCTGCTTCCTCTTCTCTGTGGAACGCTCTGCCTCAGCTGACTCCTGTCTGATAGCCTGGTCGACGAACTCTGAGAACAGGCGTGGTGTGGACAAGGTGAGAGCATACTTGATGTCCGTGACAAGACCACCGCGGAACCTGGCAATGCGCTTGGCCTCTGTCGAGACCTCCTCTGGAGCGTACCTGGCAAGCCTGACGAAGGCCAGGTTATACTCCTGCACAGACCTGTCCCCCTGCCTCAGAGCTAAGAACTCCTCGCGCTTCCTCTCGATCAGTCCACTGGGAATATGAGCAGCTCTGAAATCCTTGACGAACTCCTCCCAAGTGATCTCTGCATCACCCTTGTTGGCCTTGTAGATCGAGAACCAACTGCCCGCGGCACCCTGAAGCTGGAAGGAGGCGAAGGTGACGTAGTCGACGGGTCTGAAGGTGTTAGCATTGAAGTGCTTCTTGATCTCTGCGATCCAGTCATCCGCCTCCAGCGGGTCTCAAGCCTCGGAGAACCTTGGGGGGTTGATCGCGAGGAATTATTGCTAAACGTGGAGAAGTTGCCTACCAACTTGAACTACCTCCGCACCTCTCCCGAGTACATGATGTATTCCATGTGTCCCAACTCAGGCGTTGCTTCAAGGAACCCATCCGCGAAGTCGACCATGAAACGCTTGATCTCCAAGATGACATTTCTTATCGAGAATACCCCGTTCGTATTCTTGATTCCGCAGAGCGTGTCACTCGTCGTCAGAAGATTAGGTTTGTGAAAGTGCAATGGTCACACCACTCTGAAATAGAAGCTACGTGGGAAAGAGAAGACCGTCTCAGTGCCGAGTACCCCACCTTCCTCCCGTAGACTTCTGAATCTCGGGACGAGATTCTGTTGAGTGGGGGCGAGTTGTCAGAACCCTCTGTTAGGTAATGTGATAGGATCTTTTTCACTTTGCATTCATGAAAGAAATCAAAGGAAATTTAAATTCAAAAGCAAATGGGAGAAGGAACCCCCCCCCAAATGAATTAATTCAAAAGGCCAGATAAAAATCTTCTCCAAAAATTCATGTTAGGTTTTTGAAAAGTCTTATAAATGAGTGTGATCACATAGCAAGTGATGTGGGACCCACCCCATGCTCATAGATTTTTCAAATATTCAAACAGTGCCTTGGAATTAATCAAATAACCCTATTTGAGTTAAGATTCAAATCATTTGAATTTTAAAAATGTTGAAACTTTATAAGTGGCTAGTCTATATTATTATGAGGCCACATAAAAATTTTCAGCATTTAATAAAATGTTTAGCTATTTTATTTAGCTAAACAGAACAAATGGCAGAAAGAAAAACAGAAAGAAAAGAGAAGGGGGCTTACCTGCAAAGAGGCTCGACTTGTTCCCCAGCGGCCCAGCCCACCTTCCCTCCCTTGTCGTCTTCCTCAGGCGGAAAGCAGCTGCGTGCCGGCCATGCCGAGGCCGCTGTCGTGCTTGGCCACCTCCTGCTTCCCCCTTGCCACATCTGCACGCCTGGAGACGCCTCGCAGCTTCCCCACTCCATTCTCCCCCTCCACGAACTCCTCTCCTCTCTCGCCCGATTCGTCGTCGCCCGAGAAGAACGCCGGAGCGCCGTCGAGCCCCCGCATGGCCACCGTGCTCCCCGCGACGCCTCGAGCTGTCCAGAGGAACCGCATACGTCGTCTTCATCAGCCTGCAGAAGGAATCGGAGCCAGACGCTTCCACGAGCTCGCTAACTTCGTCGTCTTCATCGCCGGCCGCCGTGGATCGACCTCGAATTCCGGCAACACCAGCGCCTCCCCGAGCAAGCCGCCACTCCAGATAGACTCAGGGTGAGCTCGCAAGCAAAACCCCTCTTTTTCCCCCCTCGATTGCTTCCTCTAGCCGGATCCGCCATGGAAGCCGAGCACGGTTGCCGCCGCGGTTGACCATGCGCTCGCTCCCGTGCACCTTCGTCCTCACCAGTGCGTCCGTAGTGCTCCTGGAGTCCCCAGCAACCCAACGCAACCACGCACTTTCCTTCCCGTGGCCGTTTTGCAAGTTCTGCTCGAAACCGTAGCTCCGGCCGCCGCCAAGGTTGAAGACGACGTCGCCTGAAGCCTCCCCGTTGAAGCCCGAGTAGCGCAGACGACGCAGATCGTTCCGGGCCATCCTCTGGTGCCCTTGGCGCATCAAATGGTGGCCGGGAGCACTGGATCCGTGCAGCGCTGCCGCGGCTCCATTCACCGGTGTTTAGCCGCCGGCGTGTCAACCAAACCCCCCCCCCCCCTTAATCACCCGGCTAATGACCCCCTGGGTCACTGACCAGTGGGCCCAGTGGCTTAATTTAGCCACTTGATTAATTTAACCCCACGGTTAATTGAACCCAGCCACTGACAGGTGGGACCCCCTTGTCAGCCCCCCCTGACGCCAGCTTGACGTCAGCCTGACGCAATAAATCATTTTAAATGAATTTCCAGAGATTATTTGATTTAAAGAAATTCCAGAAATTCCAGAAAATACCCCAAACTTTGGAAATTCATAGAAAATTCATATTTACTCCAAATTGGACAAATAATATATGAAAAATGATCAGGAGAAAATTATCTTTCCAAATATGCAACATTCAACTATGTTGGAGTTGAATTTAAAATGGGACCAGTACCATATGTCATTTGCTTTATTTGAAATTAATTCAAATTCAAACCAAATGATTTTGCAACTTGGACCATGGAATTATGATATAATTCAACCACCCATCAGAGGCATATCTTATGCAATTGAAGTTGATTCAAAATGATCAAACAATGTCACATACAACTTGGCTAAGTTGAATTCAAATGTGGAGTTTGAATTTGCAATTCAAATTGCAATATACTCCATTTAAATGGAATGCTCAACACATCAGTACCATGAACATCACCATTTCAATCTTATTCATGTGTTTGTGCATTTTACATTATTTTGATCCTATGATTGTCATGTTGCTGATAGAAGTGGAGCCGGAAACCGAGGTCACCCCCATCGCAGAAGACCCCGAACCCGAACCCATTTGTTTCTACCGCATAGATGAACCCATTCCTTTGCATGACCTATCATTTTGTCACAGTAGTAAGAAAACCACAATCCTAGCAAATGTAGGAGTTGTTTGATATCATGTAGCCCCTCAAATGTTATCGCTTATTGCATGCTTAGTATGATACCATGTTGTTACTATGATGTGAGTCGGGATGGTAGTGATCATGTTGATGATGGTAGAAAAGTGTTGGTGAATCGACCCTAATACAAGGTGAACGATGAGAGGCTATGTAGGAGTACACGGTGGGTTGTCTCGTTGAACACCGCCCTAGTACGAGTTCTTGTGTGGTGATCCAAGATGAAGAGTACAACCACACATTGGGCTCACTGACCCCTCTCAACTTACTAACTCATCCCTTTCGATGTCCAGATGTCGCAATAGTTCGGAGTTCTGGTAGGCTTGTGGCCAGGATGCTAAGTGAGAGAACGGCTCATCCGAGACCGGCTTATCCACCACGCACACATCACTTGGGTCCACTTCGGTAAACCGACCGGGTTCACGATAGTGGTAGCCAACCCAAGTAGGCGGCTTTCTTGGACTAGATCGGCCATGAGGGAACAGTTGTGGTGAGCATCCTCGCTGGCACCCCTTGAATGGTGTCGAGATCAAAGGCGGTAAATGATGATCATGTGTGTGTAGCGGTACACCCCTGCAGGGTTAACAAAACTATTCGAATAGCCGCGTCCGCGGTGATGGACTGCTTGGAAAGCTTAGCTTGATTATTAGACAACTTGAACTGGATACTTCTAAAACACACCAAGATAAGTGTGAGTGCTATGGCGTGCTTTCTCGTGGGGAAGTCGAGGAAGCCACCATAGTCGTGTAATTGGTTGGAGAAAGTAGTGGACTCGTGTACGCTTCTTACCTCAAAGTCTGGTACTCGTAGTTCAGGACTAGCCAAGTCAAAGCTGGCATTTCTGCAAGTGAACCCCACCTCCCTTTACCTTGATACATGTGCATGAGTAGTATAGCTCCTATGTAAGTCTTGCTGAGTACGACTTTGTACTCACGTTTGCTTAATCCATGTTTTAGATGATGTCACTGACCCCGAAGGTGGCTTCTTCATCGAGCTGGACGACTGAAGACCAACTAGTCTAGTCCCAGTCAGACGACTAGTTCCCTCGTGGAGGGCTTTGTGTTTAAATAAGGCTTCTTAAGCCATTTTTTAAACTTGTATGTACTCAGACATAATTTGCTTCTGCTTTGTGTTGTAATGTTGGATCACATGTTTGTGATCTCTGTGTGTACTCTATAAGAGTTATAAATAAAATTGTACACTTTGTAGAGAATTGCAATGGTACCTACTGTTCATACAAGGCATGTGTGCTGCGTGTATGTTTATAACATGCATGTCTTTGTATGGGTTTTCGAGACCTTAGTTGTGATCTGGCTGGCGGTCTTTCATACACCAAGTGGCCCTTAGATGTGCGCAGCTTGGGGCATCGCGATGCGATATTTCGAGACTCTGTCTCGTGCACACTTTGTGGTATGATCGAGCCCGCCCTAGACCCCGACTAAGTGATCGGGCTGGAGTAAGTATATGTAAGAGTTATGAGATAGTCGATAGTATGGTTGAGGCGACTTGTCTTTGAATATGGGAGTTCACCACCCATATCATTAGACTTGTGTGCGGACGATGAGGACCCATCTCAGTTGATCATCCGGCCTGGATGGGATGCCCCTCACGTACGATGTTTTCCGAGAACGTTCTGTGCTTGGCCTTGTCTGCTTAGACAAGTGGGTACGGTTCTCGGCTCTCCATATGACAATGCCTTAACTGGACTTGCATACGCTAACCCCGGGTCCCGACAAATGGCTGAAATTGTAAGAAATGTCTTTTATTGCAATGTAGAAACATCACTTACATACGATGTAAGAAATCAGGAAGCACAACATCCCTAGTAAACCGAACACAACTTTCCTACGGCTACAAGGAAGCAAATAACGAGATGTTCTAGTAAGAAATAGATGAGCCTAGTCCTATCTTCCCGTAGAACAAGATGAGGGTGACTCAGAACTCAAAATGATGAGGGTAAGGAGAAAAAGAAGCCTTACGTTGTTGCCTCATATACCTAGGGTAACTATATAACTATAGCAAGCTAGACTCGACTTCGGCCAAGTCTGATAATCCTACAGTCAAACATGGCTCGGATACCAAGTCTGTCGGGACCCGGGGTTAGCGTATGCAAGTCCCGCTACGACATAGTCATATGGAGAGCCGAGAACCGTACCCACTTGTCTAAGAAGACAAGGCCAAGCACAGAACATTCTCGGAAAGCATCGTACGTGAGGGGCATCCCATCCAGGACGGATGATCAAATGAGATGGGTCCTCATCGTCCGCACACAAGTCTAAATGATATGGGTGATGAACTCCCATATTCACAAACAAGTCGCCTCAACCATACTATCGACTATCTCATAGCTCTTACATAGAATTACTCCATCCCGATCACTTAGTCGGTGTCTAGGGCGGGCTCGATCATACAACAAAGTGTGCACGAGACAGAGTCTCGAGGAAACGCATCGCGATGCCCCAAGCTGCGCACATCTAAGGGCCATTGGTGTATGAAAGACCACCAGCCAGATCACAACTAAGGTCTCGAAAACCCATACAAAGACATGCATGTTATAAACATACACGCAGCACACATGCCTTGTATGAACAGCAGGTATCATTTCAATTCTCTACAAAGTATACATTTTATTGATAACTCTCACAGAGTGCACACAGAGATCACAAGTCTGTGATCCACCATTACAACAAACAAGCGGAAGCAAAGTAGGTCTGAGTACAGACAAGTTTAACAGATAGCTTAAGAAGCCTTATTTAAACACAAGCCCTCCACAAGGGAACCAGTCGTCTGACTGGGACTACACTAGCTTGGTCTTCAGTCGTCGAGCTCGATGAAGAATCCACCTTCCGGGTCAGTGGGTTCATCTAAAACATAGAATAAGAAAACGTGAGTACAAAGTCGTACTCAGCAAGACTTACATAGGAGCTATACTACTCATGCACATGTATCAAGGTAAAGGGGAGGTGGGGTTCATAAGCAGAAGTGCCAGCTTTGACTTGGCTAGTCCTGAACTACGAGTACCATACTTGAGGTAAGAAGCGTAAACGAGTCCACTACATCTCCAACCAATTACACCACTATGCTGCCTTCCTCGACTTCCCCACGAGAAAGCACGTCATAGCACTCACCCTTATCTTGGCAAGTTTTATAAGTATCTAGTTCATGTTGTCTAATAATCCGGCACAGCTTTCCAAGTAGTCCCTTACCGCGGACGCGGCTATTCGAATAGTTTATTAACCCTGCAGGGGTGTACTGCTACACACATGAAACCATCAGTTACCGCTGGGATCTCGTCACCCTTCAAGCGGGTGTCGGCGAGGATAATCTCCACAACTTTTACCTCACAGCCAACTCAGGTTCAATGAAGTCGCCTATCTTGGATGGTTTCCACATTCTTAACCCGGCCGGTTTACCGAAGTGGTCCCAGAAGATGTGTATGTGGTGCATAAGCCGGTCTCGGTTGAGCCGTTCTCTCACCTTGCATCCAGTCCACAAACCTACCAGAACTCCGAACTACTGCGACTCGTTGAACTGAGAAGGGATGAGTTAGTAGGTTGAGCGGGGATCTGTTTGCCCAACATGTTGTATTACTCTTCAGCTTGGATCACCACACAAGAACTCGGCATTAAGGCGGTGTTCAACGAAACAACCCACTGTGTACTCCTACACAGCCTCTCATCGTTCACCTTGTATTAGGGTAGATTCACCAACATATTTCCACCATCATCATCGTGATCACTACCATCCCGACTCTCATGATAGTATCAACATTGTATCACTCTAAGCATAAAATAAGCAGTAACAGTTGTAGGGGGTCACATGATATCAATCAACTCCTACATTTGCTAAGATTGTGGTTTTCTTACTACTGTGACAAATGATAGGTCATGCTAAGGAATGGGTTCATCTATGCGGTAGAAACGTAGCGTGGTAACCATCCTAAACAATGCATAAGCGAGACATGAGACGGAAGTGGGGTTTTATCGATATGATCAATGGGGGTTTGCTTGCCTTGTTGACGGGGTTTAGTCTCGGGATCTTCAACGAAGGGGGCAGCCTCTTGTTCCGGTTCCTCCTCTACTCGGCAAACAAAAAGCAAGGGAGCACAATAAGTACAATGCACAATCACATGGTTGAAGGTTGAAACTTGATGTATATGCTTCTGATGTGTGAGGCAATTCCATTTAAATGGAGTATATTGCAAATAAATTGCAAATTCAAACTCCAATTTCAGTTCATTTTAGCCAAGTTACCAATGCTATTGTTTAATCAATGTAATTCATCTTGACATGTGTATGATATGCCTCTGATGTTAAGGTGAATTGGGGTATGTTGCTAACGTTCAAATTGAAAAAGCATTTGAATTTAATTTGATTAAATTCCAATTAAACCAAATAGAAAATGCTACTGGTCCCATTTTAAATTCAACTCAAACATAGTTGGAAGTTTTATATTTGGATAGATTATTTTCTCCTGATCATTTTTCATATATTATATGTTAAATTTGGAGTTAATATGAAATTTCTATGAATTTTCAAAGTTTCAGCCTTTTTCTAGATTTTCTGGATTTAAATAAATCAATTATTCGATTTACTGCGTAGGCATGGCGTCAGGCTGACGTAAGGGGGGGGGGCTGACTGTTGGGACCCACTGGTCAGTGGCTGGGTTAACTAAATCGTGTTGTTAATCTAATCCTAATTAAATTAAGGGTCCTGGGCCTACTGTCAGTGACTAGAGGGAGGGGGATTAGTGCTAAGTTAATGACGTCCACGTCAGACTCGCCGGCGGCTAGCCGCCGGTGACCAAAACCGCGGCGGCGTTTCTCGGGTTCTCGAATACCTGGCCCAAATATAGTGCTGCGACCACTGAGACGGAGATCTTGGCGCCGCGCATCGAATGGAACCAAGAACCAGGGCGGGGGTGCATCGGAACGTCGTCGGCGACGAGCTTTGACGGCGGCGGAGCCACGGGCTCGAGGTAAAACTCGCTGGGGTGCACCATTTGGAGAGGGCGTAGGTGCAAAAGGAGCATCGGAGCGAGGGGATCACCATGGACATGGCGGCAAGCTCGATTGCGTAGCGGGGGCTCGCCGACATAGACCACGGCGGCGGGATGCTTCGGCTCTCACGGTGGAAAGGCACAGAGGGCGAGCGGGGCTTCGATAGGTTAGGGGAAAAGCTCACCGTGGTGCTAGGAACACGACGGAGCAGCTGATGGAGACGGGGAGGTCACGGTGGCACCGGAATTCGTGGCGGCCGGAGTGGAAGACGATGAAGCGCACGTCGGCTACAGAGCGTCCCGGGGCGATTCCTTCTGCGGCTCGGCGTAGACGACAAAGGCGAAGACGATGGACACGATGGCACGGCTCGGGGAGGACAGCGGCCGCGCGGGCTTAAATCCATGGCAACGGCGGCGCTCGGTTCATCGTCAAACTCGGCGAGAGAGAGAGGGGGAGAGGCTCTGGAGGGCGGAATGGAAGCACGGCTCATCCAGGCGCGGCGTGGCGCGGCTAGAAGGCTCCAGAGGGGCAGGTGGCGACTGGGAGAGCGGCGACGTGCTCGGCTAGATCGGTGGCATTCCACCGAGCAGCTTGGAGGCGCGGGGTGGGGTAGAAGACCCATGTGCCTCTTTGGGCCGGCTGGGCCAGATGGGCTGGCTTCGCCTAGGCGTCAGGTTAGGTTTTCTCTATTTTGTTTTCTGCTTAATCTTTCCTTTCTGTTTTTCTTTTCTGTAATTTGTTTTGCCTATTAAAATAAAATAGCTAGGAATTTTATTAAATGCTAAAACTTTTTACATGGCCTCATAATATATTAGGCTAGCCATCGATAAAGTTTGGCACTTTTTAAAATTGAAAACATCTGAATTTTAAATCAAATAGGAGTTTTTGATTAATTCCAAGGTCCTATTTGAATATTTGAAGAATCCATGAGCATGGGGAGGGTCCCACATCACTTGATATGTGATCACACGCATTTATAAGATTTTTCAAAAATCAAACATGAATTTTTGGAGAAGATTTATTTCTGGCCTTTTTGAATTAATTCATCTGGGGGTGTTCCTTCTCCCATTTGAGTTTGAATTTGAATTCCATTTGATTTTCTTTGATGAATGCAAGGTGACTTTGATCCTAGCACATTACCTCACAGAGGGTTCTGACAACTCGCCCCCACTCAACAAAATCTCGTCCCGAGATTTAGAAGTTTCCGGGAGGAAGGAGGGGTACTCGGCACGGAGACGGTCTTCTCTTTCCCACATGGCTTCTCTCTCAGAGTGGTGTGACCATTGCACTTTCAGAAAGTTAATCTTCTGGCGACGAGTGACATGCTCTGCTGAATCAAGAATACGAACGGGGTATTCTCGATAAGAAAGGTCATCTTGGAGATCAAGCATTTCATGGTCGACTTCGCGGATGGGGTCCTTGAAGCAACGCCTGAGTTATGACACATGGAATACATCATGTACTTGGGAAAGGTGCAGGGGTAGTTCAAGTTGGTAGGCAACTTCTCCACGTTTAGCAAGAATGCGGAAAGGTCCAATGTAACGTGGGGCCAACTTGCCTTTGATACCGAATCGTTGGGTTCCCTTCAGAGGAGTAACCCTGTCACAACCCCAAGATAGGTATGTGCTAGGAATAGCAAGTCCCTTTGCATCATGTTCAAAATTTCAAAAAGAAATTGAAATGGGAGAAGAACCCCCCCAGATGAATTAATTCAAAAGGCCAGATAAAATTCTTCTCCAAAAATTCATGTTTGAATTTTGAAAAGTCTTATAAATTAGTGTGATCACATATCAAGTGATGTGGGACCCACCCCATGCTCATGGATTTTTCAAATATTCATACAGTGCCTTGGAATTAATCAAACCCCTATTTGATTTAAAGTTCAAATTATTTGAATTTTAAAAATGTTCAAAATTTATAAGTGGCTAGTATATTATTTGGCGAGGCCATATAAAAATTATGAGCATTTAATAAAATGGTTTGCTATTTAATTTAGCTACCCAAAACAAATGTCAGAAGAAAAGAGGGAACCACTTACCTGTCGCCCTTGGCGAAGGCCCAGCCGGCCCAGCCCAACTCCCCCCGTTCTGTCGTCTTCCTCCCGCGCGCCCAAGAAACTCAGTGGCGTCCAGAGCGCGCACCAGAGCCACCTCGACGTCTTGAAGCCTCCAGAGCCGCCGTGTCCTCTCCTCGGTGTCCTGGAGAACCACCTTTGCACCGTGCACCGTATCCCCCTCAGTCCAGCGCCTTCCCACCCCTCCTCTTCCCTCCCGCCAGCTGCCCTGAGAGCAACATCAGGCCATGGCAATGGCGAGAAGCGTCCAACGAGCTTCTCATGTCGAACCGCCATGTCCTAAAGGACCGTAACATCGAGCAGCGTCGCCATGCCAGAGATCAAGAGCGCGGACGCCCTGTAGACGACGGACGTCTCATCGTTTTGCTCCGGCCACCGCGGCGTCTCCCCGCCAAATTCTTCACCACCGTAGCCCCTTCGACTCCGGCGCCTTCACCAACGCGTTGCTGGTGAGCTCGCGATCTTTTTGCATCTATCCGCGTTTTTCCCCGCTGCCCGTAGCCAATTCCCCCTCAAAGCTATCTCCGGCCGGCGCCCGAGTTGCCGTCGGCGAGGTTCTAGCCACTCCCGAGTCCCCCTGGTTGCTCCACGCGATGCGGGTGAGCGCGGGCTGCATCCCCGTGGTCTTCCCGTTGAGAATGGAGGCTGGAAACCCCCTGTCCGTGCACGCCGCCGCGTCTGCGAGTCACCGGCGACTCAACGCTGGCGGGATGACGTGGCCCCGGGCTAATTAACCTAACCTAACCACTAAACCCCCTAATCCACAATGACATGTGGGTCCCCAACCCTTAACCCTCTCTGTTAACTGTACTTAAAACGGGTTTAACCCCACTGTCACTGACAAACATGGCCCACATGTCATCCCCCTGGTGACTTCAGCACTATGTCAGCATGATGCAATAAATCTTTTTCCAGAGATTAAAAGAAACAAAGAAAAGAGAGAAAAATCCAGAAAACAACCCAAACTTTGGAAATTCATAGAAAATTCATATTAACTCCAAATTGGAAAAAATAAAATATGAAAAATGATCAGGAGAAAATAAGCTATCCAAATATCCAAATTTCAACTTTGTTTGAGTTGAATTTAAAATGTCATCAGTAGCATTTTCTATTTGATTTAAATGGAATTAATTCAAATTCATTTCAAATACTTTTGCAACTTGAACCATGGCAACATGCTACATTTCAATTACACATCAGAGGCATATCATACACTTTTCACAAAAGTTTAACTTGATCAGACATTTTCATATACAACTTGACTAAATTGAATTCAAATTGGAGTTTGAATTTTCAATTCAATTTGAAATATACTCCATTTATATGGAATTGCTTCACACATCAAAGAATTTACATCAAGTTTCAACCTTCAACCATGTGATTGTGCATTGTATTTACTTTGCTACCTTGTTTGTTGTTTGTCGAGTAGAGGTGGAACCGGAACAGGAGGCTGCCCACTTCGTTGAAGACCCCGAACCCGAACCTCGTCAGCAAGTCAAGCAAAACCCCATTGATCATGTCGATAAAATTCTTCTTCCCTCTCATGTCTCGCTTATGCATTGTATAGGATGATTACCATGCTACGTTTCTACCGCATAGATGAACCCATTCCTTTGCATGACCTATCACTTGTCATAGTAGTAAGCAAACCACAATCCTAGCAAATGTAGGAGTTTATTAATATCATGTGACCCCTGCAACTGTTACTGCTTATTGCATGCTTAGAGTGATACCATGATGATATTGTTATGTGAGTCGGGATGGTAGTGATCATGTTGATGATGGTGCAAATGTGTTGGTGAATCTACCCTAATACAAGGTGAACGATGAGAGGCTGTGTAGGAGTACACAGTGGGTTGTCTCGTTGAACACCGCCTGAAGTTCGAGTTCTTGTGTGGTGATCCAAGATGAAGAGTACAACCACACATTGGGCTCACTGGCCCCTCTCAACCTATTAACTCAGCCCTTTCGATGTCTAGATGTCGCAATAGTTCAGAGTTCTAGTAGGTTTGTGGCCTGGCTGCTAAGTGAGAGAAGGCTCAGCCGAGACGGGCTTATGCACCATGCACACATCATCTGGGTCCACTTCGGTAAACCGGCCGGGTTCACGATAGTGGTAGCCCACCCAGGTAGGCGGCTTTCTTGGACTAGATCGGCTATGAGGTAACAGTTGTGGTGGAATCCTCGCTGTCATCTCTTGAACGGTGACACGCAAAAGGCGGGAACTGATGACACGTGTGTGTAGTGGTACACCCCTGCAGGGTTAACAAAACTATTCGAATAGCCGCGTCCGCGGTTATGGACTGCTTGGAAAGCTTAGCTTGATTATTAGATAACTTGAACTGGATACTTTTAAGACACACCAAGATAAGTGTGAGTGCTATGGCGTGCTTTCTCGTGGGGAAGTCGAGGAAGGCACCATAGTGGTGTAATTGGTTGGAGAAAGTAGTGGACTCGTGTACGCTTCTTACCTCAAAGTATGGTACTCGTAGTTCAGGATTAGCCAAGTCAAAGCTGGCACTTCTGCAAGTGAAACCCCACCTCCCTTTACCTTGATACATGTGCATGAGTAGTATAGTTCCTATGTAAGTCTTGTTGGGTACGAATTTGTACTCATGTTTGCTTAATCTATGTTTTAGCTGAACCCCTTGACCCTGAAGGTGGCTTCTTCATCGAGCTGGACGACTGAAGATCAAGCTAGTCTAGTCCATGTCAGACGACTAGTTCCCTCGTGGAGGGCTTGTGTTTAAATAAAGCTTCTTAAGCCATTTGTGAAACTTGTCTGTACTCAGACATACTTTGCTTCCGCTTGTTTGTTGTAATGTTGGATAACATGCTTGTGATTTCTGTGTGCACTCTCTAAGAGTTATCAATAAAATGTATACTTTGTAGAGAATTGCAATGATACCTGCTGTTTATACAAGGCATGTGTGCTGTGTGTATGTTTATAACATGCATGTCTTTGTATGGGTTTTCGAGACCTTAGTTGTGATCTGGCTGGCGGTCTTTCATACACCAACTGGCCCTTAGATGTGCGCAGCTTGGGGCATCGCGATGCGATTCCTCGAGACTCCGTCTCGTGCACACTTTGTGGTATATTCGAGCCCGCCCTAGACCCCGACTAAGTGATCGGGCTGGAGTAAGTCTATGTAAGAGTTATGAGATAGTCGATAGTATGGTTGAGGCGACTTGTCTTTGAATATGGGAGTTCATCACCCATATCATTAGACTTGTGTGCGGACGATGAGGACCCATCTCAGTTGATCATCCGCCCTGGATGGGATGCCCCTCACGTACGATGCTTTCCGAGAACGTTCTTTGCTTGGCCTTGTCTGCTTAGACAAGTGGGTACGGTTCTCGGCTCTCCATATGACTATGAAGTAGCGGGACTTGCATACGCTAACCCCGGGTCCCGACAGACTTGGTATCAGAGCAGGACTGACTGTAGGACTAGCAGCCTTGGCCGAAGTCGAATCTAGCTTGCTATAGTTATATAGTTACTCTGGGTAACGCTTCTTTTTTTCTCCTTACCCCCTTCGTTCTGAGTTATGAGTCACCCTCATCTTATTCTACGGGAAGATAGGACTAGGCTCTCCTCTGTCTGATTAGAACATCTCGTTGTTTGCTTCTTTGTAGCCGTAGGAAAGTTATGTTTGGTTCGTTAGAGTTGTTGTGCTTCCTGATTTCTTACATCGTATGTAAGTGTTGTTTCCATGTTGTAAGAAACTGTCTTTTTCTTGCAATTACAGCCGTTATGCTGTCCGAGTCATTCCAGGTTTCTTCATAATCTGATGCGTTTGCAAAATGTTTCCCTCTATTTCGGATGTTCTTCCAGAAGTTTTTCTAGGTGGCATGCCCGACACTTCCATAGTGTTTGATGTAGGTTTTCTTCTAGAAACCTATAGTGATTAATTGGCAGTTCTTCCTACCACTTTAGATGTCTTCTAGCCAGAAGAACCATGCTAATTATCGTGTTGGGGTACTCTGTTACTCTGACATATCTGTTGTAGCCCCTAGTAAGCCATGGTCATCCTCAGGAAAACCATCCAGTAACCAAACTCCTTAAACCTAGCCACCCGACAGGTGTGTAGAGTTCATAGTGGATCTTATTCCAGGAACCGCACCAATTTCCAGACGCCCATACAAAATGGCCGCACGTGAGTTAGCTGAGCTTAAAACCCAACTCGAAGCTTTGTTGGAAAAAGGCTTCATCCGCCCTAGCTCATCTCCATGGGGTTGCCCCGTTCTGTTCGTAACGAAGAAAGATGGAACAGAAAGGATGTGTGTAGACTATCGCCCGCTAAATTTAGCGACGATAAAGAACAAGTACCCATTGCCCAGGATCAATGATCTTTATGATCAACTCTCAGGATCCTCTGTCTTCTCCAAGATGGATTTGAGATTAGGTTATCATCAAATCAAAATCCGAAACAAGGACATTCCCAAAACGGCTTTTACTACTCGTTATGGTCTTTACGAGTACACCGTCATGTCCTGTAGTTTAACCAATGCCCCCGCCACTTTCTCACGCATGATGAATTCGATCTTCATGGAGTACTTAGATAAATTTGTTGTAGTTTATCTCGATGACATTCTCATCTACTCGAAGAACGAAGAAGAACATGCCAAACACCTAAGGCTGGTATTGATGAAACTTAGAGAGCACCACCTGTATGCTAAATTCTCCAAGTGTGAATTTTGGCTACCAGAAGTGACCTACTTAGGCCACGTGATTTCTGCAAAAGGCATTGCTGTGAATCCCGAGAGAGTTCAGGTCGTCCTTGACTGGACTCCACCTGAATCGGTTAAGCAAGTTCGGAGTTTTCTCGGCCTAGCCAGCTATTGCCGCCGCTTCGTCGAGATCTTTTCTAAAGTTGCAAAGCCTCTAACTGAACTCCTCAAGAAAGATAAGAAATTCCTATGGTCTCCCAAATGCGAGGAAAGCTTTCAAGAGATAAAAAGAAGATTGACTTCTGCACCCGTACTTGCACCTCCAGACACCAAAAAGGATTTCGAGATCTATTGTGATGCATCACGGCTAAGGTTAGGATGCATACTTCTGCAAGATCGACATGTGGTAGCTTATGCTTCATGCCAGTTGCGGCCACATGAAGAGAACTATCCTATCCATGACCTTGAACTCGCTGCCGTAGTTCATGCCCTAACAACTTGGTGACATTACTTCCTTGGTAATCGTTGTGAGATCTATTCCGACCACCAAAGCCTCAAATACATTTTCACCCAGCCAGATCTTAATCTCAGGCAAAGACGCTAGATTGAGTTGATAAAAGATTACGACGTAGGAATTTCTTACACCCCAGGAAAAGCCAATGTCATGGCTGATGCACTAAGTCGTAAGTCGTATTGTAACAACCTCATGTTACAACAGTATCAACCACTTCTTCATGAGGAATTTCGCAAGCTCAATCTTGAGATTGTTCCTCATGGCTATCTTTCTACCTTGGTGGCGAAACCAACTCTTGAGGATCAAATCATAGTTGCCCAAAGGCGTGCACGAGGTGTTCGCCGGATCAAGGAGAACATTGCTAGAGGAGTTGCTAAATGTTTCTCCACAGATAGTAAAGGAACGCTATTTTTTGGAAATCGTTTGGTAGTACCTAAGAATAGAGAACTAAGGCAACTCATCCTCAAAGAAGCCCATGACACACCCCTCTCGATTCATCCTGGTAGCACAAAAATGTACCGAGATCTACGCCAGAGATTTTGGTGGACTAGGATGAAGAGAGACATTGCTCAATTTGTTGCCGAATGTGATGTTTGTCGTCGCACTAAGGCAGAACATCAAAGACCTGCTGGTACACTTCAAACTTTGCCTATTCCAGAGTGGAAATGGGAGAAAGTCGGTATGGACTTCATCACCGGCTTTCCAAAAACCCAGAAAGGAAACGATGCCATCTTCGTTGTCATAGATAGGCTTTCCAAAGTTGCTCACTTCCTTCCAGTTCGCGAGTCTATAACTGCTAGCCAGTTAGCGGACTTGTACGTCTCTATAATTTTATCCCTTCACGGTGTTCCTTTGGAGATCAATTCTGATCGTGGTAGCCTTTTCACCTCTAGATATTGGGGAAGCTTTCAGAATGCTATGGGAACTCATCTCTCCTTTAGTACAACTTTCCATCCTCAGTCTAGCGGTCAAGTCGAAAGGGTTAACCAAATTCTTGAAGACATGCTCAGAACTTGTGTTATCTCATTCTGAAATAATTGGGAGAAGTCTCTTCCATTTCCAGAATTTGCTTATAACAATAGTTTTCAATCTAGTCTGAACATGGCTCCTTTTGAACTCCTATATGGACGACGATGTCGAATACCACTAAACTGGTCAGAAACCGGTGAAAGACAATTCTTTGGACCGGACATGATCAAGGAAGTAGAAGAGCAAGTTCGCATTGTTCGTGATCAATTGAAAGCAGCCCAGTCTCGTCAGAAAAGCTACTATGATTGTCATCATAGGCAAGAGAGCTACAATCTAGATGAGAAGGCTTACCTTCGGGTTACTCCACTGATGGGAACCCAACGTTTCGGTATCAAAGGCAAGTTGGCCCCACGTTACATCGGACCTTTCCGCATTCTTGCTAAACGTGGAGAAGTTGCCTACCAACTTAAACTACCCCGCACCTTTCCCGAGTACATGATGTATTCCATTTGTCCCAACTCAGGCGTTGCTTCAAGGAGCCCATCCGCGAAGTCGACCATGAAACTCTTGATCTCCAAGATGACCTTTCTTATCGAGAATACCCCGTTCGTATTCTTGATTCCGCAGAGCGTGTAACTCGTCGTCAGAAGATTAGGTTTCTGAAAGTGCAATGGTCACACCACTCTGAGAGAGAAGCTACGTGGGAAAGAGAAGACCGTCTCCGTACCGAGTACCCTCCTTCCCCCCGCAGACTTCTGAATCTCGGGACGAGATTCTTTTGAGTGGGGGCGAGTTGTCACAACCCCAAGTTAGGTATGTGCTAGGAATAGCAAGTCCCTTTGCATCATGTTAAAAATTTCAAAAAGAAATTGAAATGGGAGAAGAACCCCCCCCAAGATGAATTATATCAAAAGGCCAGATAAAATTCTTCTCCAAAAACTCATGTTAGAATTTTGAAAAGTCTTATAAATGAGTGTGATCACATATCAAGTGATGTGGGACCCACCCCATGCTCATGGATTTTTTCAAATATTTAGACAGTGCCTTGGAATTAATCAAAAACCCCTATTTGATTTAAAGTTCAAGTTATTTGAATTTTAAAAATGTTCAAAATTTATAAGTGGCTAGTATATTATTTGGTGAGGCCATATAAAAATTATGAGCATTTAATAAAATGGTTTGCTATTAATTTTAGCTAGACAAAACAAATGTCAGAAGAAAACAGAATGGAAAAATAGAAAAAAAGGAGGGAACCACTTACCTGTCGCCCCAGGCGAAGGCCCAACCGGCCCAGCCCAACTCCCCCCGTTCTGTCGTCTTCCTCCCGCGTGCCCAAGCAGCTTGGTGGCGTCCAGAGCGTGCACCAGAGCCACCTCGACATCTTGAAGCCTCCAGAGGCCCCGTGTCCTGTGCTCAGTGTCCTGGAGAACCACCTTTGCGCCGTGCACCGTATCCCCCTCAGTCCAGCGCCTTCCCACCCCTCCTCTTCCCTCCCGCCAGCTGCCCCGAGAGCAACCGCAGGCCATGGCAATGGCGAGACGCGGCCAACGAGCTTCTCATGGCGAACCGCCATGTCCCAAAGGGCCGCAACATCGAGCAGCGTCGCCATGCCAGAGATCAAGAGCGCGGATGCCCTGTAGACGACGGACGTCTCATCATTTTGCTCCGGCCACCGCGGCATCTCTCCGCCAAATTCGTCACCACCGTAGCCCCTTCGACTCCGCCGCCTTCACCAACGCGTTGCTGGTGAGCTCGCGATCTTTTTGCATCTATCCGCGCTTTGCCCCGCTGCCCGTAGCCAATTCCCCCTCGAAGCTATCTCCGGCCGCCGCCCGAGTCGCTGTCGGCGAGGTTCTAGCCACTCCCGAGTCCCCCTGGTTGCTCCATGCGATGCGGGTGAGCGCGGGCTGCATCCCCGTGGTCTTCCCGTCGAGAATGGAGGCCGGAAACTTCCTGTCTGTGCACGCCGCCGCGTCTGCAAGTCACCGGCGACTCAACACCGGCGGGATGACGTGGCCCCGGGCTAATTAACCTAACCTAACCACTAAACCCCCTAATCCCCAATGACAGGTGGGGCCCCAACCCTTAACCCTCTCTGTTAACTCTATTTAAAACGGGTTTAACCCCACTGTCACGGACAGACATGGCCCACATGTCAGCCCCCTGGTGACTTCAGCACTGTGTCAGCATGATGCAATAAATCTTTTTCCAGAGATTAAAAGAAATAAAGAAAAGAGAGAAAAATCCAGAAAATAATCCAAACTTTGGAAATTCATAGAAAATTCATATTAACTCCAAATTGGACAAGTAATATATGAAAAATGATCAGGAGAAAATAAGCTATCCAAATATCCAACTTTCAACTTTGTTTGAGTTGAATTTAAAATGTGATCAGTAGCATTTCCTATTTGATTTAAATGGAATTAATTCAAATTCATTTCAAATACTTTTGCAACTTGAACCATGGCAACATGCTACATTTCAATTACACATCAGAGGCATATCATACACTTTTCACAAAAGTTTAACTTGATCAAACATTTTCATATGCAACTTGACTAAATTGAATTCAAATTGGAGTTTGAATTTGCAATTCAATTTGCAATATACTCCATTTAAATGGAATTGCTTCACACATCAAAGCATTTACATCATGTTTCAACCTTCAACCATGTGATTGTGCATTGTATTTACTTTGCTACCTTGTTTGTTGTTTGTCGAGTAGAGGTGGAACCGGAACAGGAGGCTGCCCCCTTCGTTGAAGACCCCGAACCCGAACCTCGTCAGCAAGGCAAGCAAAACCCCATTGATCATGTCGATAAAATTCCACTTCCCTCTCATGTCTCGCCTATGCGTTGTATAGGATGATTATCATGCTACGTTTCTACCGCATAGATGAACCCATTCCTTTTCATGACCTATCACTTGTCACAGTAGTAAGAAAACCACAATCCTAGCAAATGTAGGAGTTAATTGATATCATGTGACCCCTGCAACTGTTACTGCTTATTGCCTGCTTAGAGTGATACCGTGATGATATTGTTATGTGAGTCGGGATGGTAGTGATCATGTTTATGATGGTGGAAATGTGTTGGTGAATCTACCCTAATACAAGGTGAACGATGAGAGGCTGTGTAGGAGTACACAGTGGGTTGTCTCGTTGAACACCGCCCTAAGTCCGAGTTCTTGTGTGGTGATCCAAGATGAAGAGTACAACCACACATTGGGCTCACTGACCCCTCTCAACCTATTAACTCATCCCTTTCGATGTCCAGATGTCGCAATAGTTCGGAGTTCTGGTAGGTTTGTGGCCTGGCTGCTAAGTGAGAGAACGGCTCAGCCGAGACCGGCTTATGCACCTCGCACACATCATCTGGGTCCACTTTGGTAAATCGGCCGGGTTCACGATAGTGGTAGCCCACCCAGGTAGGCGGCTTTCTTGGACTAGATCGGCTATGAGGTAACAGTTGTGGTGGCATCCTCGCGGTCATCTCTTGAACGGTGACACGCAAAAGGCGGTAACTGATGACACGTGTGTTTAGCGGTACGCCCCTGCAGGGTTAACAAAACTATTCGAATAGCCGCGTCCGCGGTTATGGACTGCTTGGAAAGCTTAGCTTGATTATTAGATAACTTGAACTGGATAATTTTCAAACACACCAAGATAAGTGTGAGTGCTATGGCGTGTTTTATCGTGGGGAAGTCGAGGAAGGCACCATAGTGGTGTAATTGGTTGGAGAAAGTAGTGGACTCGTGTACGCTTCTTACCTCAAAGTCTGGTACTCGTAGTTCAGGATTAGCCAAGTCAAAGTTGGCACTTCTGCAAGTGAAACCCCACCTCCCTTTACCTTGATACATGTGCCTGAGTAGTATAGTTCCTATGTAAGTCTTGCTGAGTACGACTTTGTACTCACGTTTTCTTAATCTATGTTTTAGATGAACCCACTGACCCCGAAGGTGGCTTCTTCATCGAGCTGGACGACTGAAGATCAAGCTAGTCTAGTCCCAGTCATACGACTGGTTCCCTCGTGGAGGGCTTGTGTTTAAATAAGGATTCTTAAGCCATTTGTTAAACTTGTCTGTACTCAGACATACTTTGCTTCGGCTTGTTTGTTGTAATGTTGGATCACATGCTTGTGATCTCTGTGTGCACTCTGTAAGAGTTATCAATAAAATGTATACTTTGTAGAGAATTGCAATGATACCTGCTGTTCATACAAGGCATGTGTGCTGTGTGTATGTTTATAACATGCATGTCTTTGTATGGGTTTTCGAGACCTTAGTTGTGATCTGGCTGGCGGTCTTTCATACACCATGTCGCCCTTAGATGTGCGCAGCTTGGGGCATCGCGATGCGATTGCTCGAGACTCCGTCTCGTGCACACTTTGTGGTATGATCGAGCCAGCCCTAGACCCCGACTAAGTGATCGGGCTGGAGTAAGTCTATGTACGAGTTATGAGATAGTCGATAGTATGGTTGAGGCGACTTGTCTTTGAATATGGGAGTTCATCACCCATATCATTAGACTTGTGTGCGGACGATGAGGACCCATCTCAGTTGATTATCCGGCCTGGATGGGATGCCCCTCACGTACGATGCTTTCCGAGAACGTTCTGTGCTTGGCCTTGTCTTCTTAGACAAGTGGGTACGGTTCTCGGCTCTCCATATGACTCTGTCGTAGCGGGACTTGCATACGCTAACCCCACATCACTTGATATGTGATCACACTCATTTATAAGATTTTTCAAAAATCAAACATGAATTTTTGGAGAAGATTTATTTCTGGCCTTTTTGAATTAATTCATTTGGGGGGTGTTCGTTCTCCCAATTGAGTTTGAATTTGAATTCCATTTGATTTTCTTTGATGAATGCAAGGTGACTTTGATCCTAGCACATTACCTAATAGAGGGTTCTGACAACTCGCCCCCACTCAACAGAATCTCGTCCCGAGATACAGAAGTCTGCGGGAGGAAGGAGGGGTAATCGGCACGGAGACGGTCTTCTCTTTCCCACGTGGCTTCTCTCTCAGAGTGGTGTGACCATTGCACTGTCAGAAACTTAATCTTCTGACGATGACTGACACGGTCTGCTGAATCAAGAATACGAACGGGGTATTCTCGATAAGAAAGGTCATCTTGGAGATCAAGCGTTTCATGGTCGACTTCGCGGATGGGGTCCTTGAAGCAACGCCTGAGTTGTGACACATGGAATACATCATGTACTCGGGAAAGGTGCGGGGGTAGTTCAAGTTGGTAGGAAACTTCTCCACGTTTAGAAAGAATGCGGAAAAGTCCAATGTAACGTGGGGCCAACTTGCCTTTGATACCGAATCGTTAGGTTCCCTTCAGAGGAGTAACCCGAAGGTAAGCCTTCTCATCCAGATTGTAGCTTTCTTGCCTATGATGACGATCATAGTAGCTTTTTGACGAGGCTGGGCTTCTTTCAATTGATCAAGAACAATGCGAACAATGCGAGGCTGGGGTCCAAAGAATTGTCTTTCACCGGTTTCTGACCAGTTTAGGGGTGTTCGACATCGTCGTCCATATAGGAGTTCAAAAAGAGCCATGTTCAGACTAGATTGGAAACTATTGTTATAAGCAAATTCGGCGAATGGAAGAGACTTCTCCCAATTCTTTTCGAATGAGATAACACAAGCTTTGAGCATGTCCTCGGGAATTTGGTTAACCCTTTCGACTTGACCGCTAGACTGAGGATGGAAAGCTGTACTAAAGGAGAGATGAGTTCCCATAGCATTCTGAAAGCTTCCCCAGAATCTAGAGGACAAAAGGCTACCACAATCAGAATTGATTTCCAAAGGAACACCATGAATAGACACAATTCTATAGACATACAAGTCCGCTAACTGGCTAGAAGTTATAGACTCGCGAACGGGCAGGAAGTGTGCAACTTTGGAAAGTCTATCTACCACAACGAAGATGGTATCGTTTCCTTTCTGGGTTTTGGAAAGCCAGTGATGAAATCTATAGTGACTTTGTCCCATTTCCACTCTGGAATAGGCAAAGGTTGAAGTGTACCAGCAGGTCTTTCATGTTCTGCTTTAATGCGACGACAAACATCACATTCAACAATGAACTGAGCAATTTTTCGCTTCATCCTAGTCCACCAAAATCTCTAGGGTAGGTCTCGGTACATCTTTGTGCTGCCAGGATGAATCGAAAGGGATGTGTCATGGGCCTCCTTGAGAATTAGCCTCCTAAGATTCTGTTTTCTTGGTACAACCAATCGAGTGCCAAAGAAAATGACACCTTGATCATTTATGGAGAAACATTTAGCAACTCCGCTAGAAATGTTCTTCTTGATCTATCGAATGCCAATATCACGTTTCTAAGCGGCTATGATTTTATCCTCAAGGGTTGGTTTCTCCACCAAGGTAGAAAGATAACCATGAGGAACAATCTCAAGATTCCTACAAGGAAGAAATTCCTACGTCGTAATCTTTTATCAGCTCAATCCATCGTCTTTGCCTGAGATTAAGATCTGGTTGGGTGAATATGTATTTGAGGCTTTGGTGGTCGGAATAGATCTCACAACGATTACCATGGAGGTAATGTCCCCAAGTTGTCAGGGCATAAACTACGGCAGCGAGTTAAATATCCTGGGTAGGATAGTTCTCTTCATGTGGACTCAAGTGGCGTGAAGCATAAGCTACCACATGTCTATCTTGCAGAAGTATGCATCCTAACCCTTGCCGTGAGGCGTCACAAAAGATCTCGAAATCCTTTTTGGTGTCTGGAGGCGCAAGTACGGGTGCAGAAGTCAATCTTCTTTTTGGCTCTTGAAAGCTTTCCTCGCACTTGGGAGTCCACAGGAATTTCTTATCTTTCTTGAGGAGTTCAGTCAGAGGCTTTGCAACTTTAGAAAAGTTCTCGACGAAGCGGCGGCAATAGCTTGCTAAGCCAAGAAAACTACTAATTTGCTTCACCGATTCAGGTGGAGTCCAGTCAAGGACGGCCTGAACTCTCTCGGGATTCACAGCAATGCCTTTTGTAGAAATCACGTGGCCTAAGTAGGTCACTTCTGGTAGCCAAAATTCACACTTGGAGAATTTAGCATACAGGCGATGCTCTCCAAGTTTCATCAATACCAGCCTTAGATGTTCGGCATGTTCTTCTTCGTTCTTCGAGTAGATGAGAATGTCATCGAGATAAACTTGGGTTGAGTATATCATTGAGCTTTGTGAGTATTAATGAATTGACTAGCACACTTAAATAGAAATCACCTCTGGGCGGGCAGGGAATGCATCCTGCGCTCGTTCCTTGTCTAAGGAGGGACCAGGGCTAAATGCTTCCCGAATGGTTGTTTTGGTGGTGAACCGCGTGCGTCATGGTGTCTACCCTCTGAACGCAGTGGGCGCCGTCCAGGCTCAAAAAGATCGGACAAACAGTGTGACTAGTAGATTCCATGTACAACCACTGGCTACATGGGCTCTGGCTTAAATGAGTAAGTTGTGGGGAACCTGGCCCTGGTAGCTAGCTGATGTAGATATGATAGGTGTACCAGCTACCAAAGGGTGGATGCAACCTCTTCTGAAAGACTATGTCTCAATCTTCGGGTTGAGTCCAGTGGGGAAAGTGTACAAACCTCTGCAGAGTGTAAAAACTGATCATGATTAGCCGTGTCCACGGTTACGGACAACTTTGAGCAACTGGGCATTATTGTTGTTGGATGGTCTTGACAGATAATTCACCTTAATAAGAATTTGAGTGGGAACTTTTAATAAAGGGATGATTGGAATTGGTGTAGCCCGATTCAACCATACTTAGGACTAGCAAGATAAATTAAAATTTGACTAGTTGTAGTATGTGAGGGAAAAATTGGCTTTCTGCAAAACAAAACATAAGCTTTCCTTTGACTTATCCTGCATGTAGAAGTAGGTCTGTTATATATCCTTTTTCGTGTGACTTGCCGTACAAATCAGATGTACTGACCCGTTGTCAGGCTGTAACCTTCAGTGTTGCAGGATTGTTTACGACGAGTAAGTGATGCGTCGTAGGGTTACGATATCTATACTCAACTTGCCGGTGGAGTTGATGGACGCCACGAAGCTCTTATTGTTTTTCTGCTGTATTCTATTTGTAAGCTAGCCTTGAGCTATGCAGGTATGCTTTATTGTAATACTGGATCTTCGATGTAATATTTATGACACGTAGTTTATTCTTGATATTACATCTTGTACTGGGTGTGCTAGCTATTGATCCAGGGACTAGCACAGAATACACAGATACTTGGATTCTTAGTGGATCGGGTCGTTATAGATGGTATTAGAGCCCATGTTGACTGTAGGTCGTGACCCTAGAAAATGGATAGGTAAAGCCATACGAACAAAAGTATTCTATCACTCTTTGATTACTTACTCTCTTCACTAGTACTTCTCATCTATTATTCACCTTCTAAAACCCCTCATCTTGTTTTACTGTAAATACCCCTCTGAGTTGCTTACCCCTGAAGACAAGACATTTGAGAAGTGCATCGTCAACATAGTGGATCAATTGAAGTTATGACCACAAGACCGAGAAGAATACCCTATGAGGATAAATAAGTTTTGGTACTACGAGAGGAATCTTTAAGATCAGCTTAGTTGAGAAGGATGAAGCTTAGAATCAGACCACCACCTTTTAGGTGAAGTTAGATGAACGAATTTTGCGTAGTATGATGAGATCGTATGTCTTGCACATATGACCTTACTCTAGGTGTTGTTTGTGTGTTTTGACTTTTGTGACTGTATTGTTTGTTGTTATGTGTTGCTGTTGAACATAGGTATTTTTTTCTCTTTCTTGTTTGAGTGCATATGTTTGGTGTTATCTTTAGTTGTTGTTTTGTCGTATGGGTTTAATAGATCGAGTATGGAGTAGGACTCGCCTATTCTGGGGCGATGTCAAGACTGAAGGTGGCGCAATGGATTCGTAGTATGGAGGTGCACATGAAGATAAACCAGGTTAGAAGTGAGGACATGGTCCCCTATGCTGTTAAGTACTTGGTAGAAGATGCTGCTACTTGGTGGAGAATGCACCAAGAAATTGACGAATCACAAAGGAAGATTACTTGGAAGGAATTTACAAGGATTTTGTTGGGATCCCGCCTCGTCACCCCAACAAAAACGATGGTAAACCTTAAGAGACCCCGTGCCTGCAAAATTTGCGGAGAAACAGGACACTCATATGAAGGACACCAAGATGGATGTCCCTATTGTGAAGAAATTCACTGGGGAGAAGAATGTCCCACTACTCAAGTCACATGTTTTATGTGTGAAGGAACTGATCATTACCCCGCTCAGTGTTCAATTTTTCATCATGACACAACAAGTAACTCAAAAACAAAATGAAGGAATGAAGATGATTATCCAGGAGTTCAAGGACGTACCCGTGAAGAAGATAAAGAAGGACATTAGCCAAATTCAGTGTTTCCGGTGCAGGAATATGGGACATTACGCCAACATGTGTCCATAATTGAAGGGAAAGAAGAAGATGTGAACGCGGAAGCAAGGATACGGATTTGAAGAAGCTTATGTTTGGAATTTAGAGGACAGACATTCGTAGGTGTACACTAAGTGTACGATGTTACCTTTTCATGGTAACTGGAGATGTGGATCGGTGCATGTTTGCTATGGATTGACTAGATGTTTTATGTCATGATTTGTTTTGTTAAGTTTTGTCTTGTACCCTGTGGCCCTGATATATATTTGATTGATGTCGTGTGTTGTCCTTTGTGTTTCTTCTATGCGAGTAGAATAAGTTTACATTTCATTAGACCCCTCATCTATTTAGTATGCTTCAAGACTGAAAGAGGACACAACTACGAGAAGAATAAGTTGAAAAGTGACACGACGATATGAAGATTGCTTCGACAATACAAAACTGAAGTTACCGACATTGAAGACTTGAAGACCTGGAAGATTCACGTTTCTACCGTTAGAACATTTCAGTGAGCTGTCATTTCTTGTTTTACCTACAGCTGCACACCAAAACTTGTTTTAAAACTAGTGTAATGTTTGTATGGGTATCTCTCGCTATCTCTCTCTCTACCTCGCTATCTATATTCTATTCCCTCTCATCCTGAAGAAGTTACTACAATGGATGCTAATGTCAAGATTGGAATAAAGATGATGCAACCAATGCCAAGTTCAAAGTTAACCCCGTGTTTCAGGATCTTACAACAAGCAAGCACAATCTTGCTGAATGAAAAACCCTCGAAGAAGTTGTAGTCCACCAGTACATGTTTTATAGCAGTTTGCGCAAACCTGAGTGTTGTGAGGAAACGATAGAGGTTTGGTTGGCTTGCAGAACCATGGATTTATCTGAACCCAGTTCATGATCAGGAGGAACTTTCTGCAATGCCTGTGAGGATGACCGAGTGTTAGATTACGAGTTTCGCTAAACCATATACAAGGTAATGATATGGGTGCGGAATGGATTGGCCCCCATGACGACTACCCTTATTATTCGCTCTTCCTATGCGGGATAGTACATCTTGAGTGACTTAGCTATAGCTGAGAGATGACGATGTTAATCCTATACCATAGAATGGTATGATATGTGACCCCTCAGAAGATTACCGTTTGTGTTACACAGTGAGTATAGACCAAGACCTTTTGCTGCAGATATCCCGTAGAAGTACTCTTCATGACCACCAATAGTGTATCGATAGTTGCTTAGTATTGGCGCCTGACCTGTCAGCCATGAAGGTTCAGTATACGGAAGAGCCCACTTTTGCTAAGGATTCAAGACCTGATAGGAGGTGGTGAATCTCTTTGAAGGAGGTTATCGATGGAGTAAGATTTTGAAGACCACTTCGCATTGCTTTTAAGGGTGGTAGCACCCTAGCTCATCGGACGATCGATGGACTGTCATGAAGACCCGAATCCTAACTTTTCTTTCTAGCCTTCTCGAATCTCGAGGACGAGATTCCTTTTAAGGGTGGTAGTGTGTAACATCCCAAAATTCTCCGAATTTTGGAATGTTAATAAAATTAAATAGATAATGATTGTTTGCTTGATGTGTTTGATTTTCTCTAGGATTTAAAACTTTTTGGGAGTTTATTGAATATTAAAAAGAGAGGGAATAAAAGGACTTTCCCTAATATTCATAATAGGTGTTTTTGGGATTTATTATTTAAAACAAAACCAACAAAACAAAATGACAGAAGGTAATATGACTCCTTAAACATATTAAAAGGTTGGGAAATGTTTTAATTCATTATTGGAATTCTTCTGAATATTCAAAACATTTTTCAACTCAAGGAAATTCATTTGAGAGGATATAAAATGACTTATCACCTTTTTAATAAAGTTTGGAAATATTTAGAATATTACTTTAAAGTTTTTAAAATTTATTATGAGTATTATAAATAACTCTAAAATTATTTTAGGGATTTTATAATGCTAAGAGAGTTTTTATTTCATTGAAATGATTTATTAAATATTTTAAAAGAGTTGAAAAAGTATTCCAATGGGAGATTTTTATTTTACCAAATTATTTATTGGTGTGACAATTTTAAAATTTATATTTTATTATTTAGAAATGGTTTGTCAATGCTTTTGACCAAATAAAATTATTTTAAATGATTTATGGGATTTTATTTGATTTATGAAAAGTATTTTATATTTAAATAAATTATTTAGAAAATGTTATTCTTTTTATTTTTCTGTTTGGAAAATGTTTTCATTAAATAATTTTCTTTAGATTATTTGAAGAATTTAGAATTTTATTTCATATTTTTCTGTTTTGCGGTTGATTTTATTTTATTTTTTGAAGTTACGGTTTTAAATAAAAAGAAAAAAACCAGTAGCAGCCGGCCCAATATATTATTTCCACCCGCGAGCGCAATTGGGCCCGAGTCGGTTCCAATTTGTGTTTTCTCCTTGTCTGCTTATATATAAAAATTAGGATTTTCTGTTTATTATTTTCCTTTTTCCTCGAAATAAAAAAAACCCTATTAGCGGGCGCCCCACCGCCGGCCTCCCGCACCGCTGGCCGCGCCACCTGCCGCGCCGCCCGCCCAGCGCCGCCGCCCCGGCCCTCCATGCCACCTGCCGGACCGCGCCGGCCGACGAAGCCCGCGGCCGCGCCGCCCCTGCCCGTCGCCCTGCCGCCCGCCGCCAGAGCGCCGCCCGCCGACGCACTGCCCAGCCGCGTCCGAGGCCGTGCCGCGCCTCCCACTCGCCGGAGCCGCCCATCGCCAGCCCCACACCTCGCCGACAGCCTGCCCACCTCGCCGGAGTTCGCGCCGGCCGCCGCCGCCTCTTCGGAGACGCTCCAGATCCAGTCAACTGTTCCAGGGACCCGATTGCTTTCTCGCAAAAAACTGTATTTGCGAATAGGTCCCTATTGGCAGAAAACACCCCGGCGCCGTACTCGAAGTATCTCCCACACCATGCGTCGGATTGACGTGAAACTTTTTACTACACACTCGTGTTGTTCTGTAATTTAGCATGGAATAAATTTTTGCACACTTTTGAACTTGAATTTATTTCAAATTCAAATTCAAATCCTGGAGGCCATATCTTGTAAACCGTTGATCCAAATCGAGTGATTCTTTTTGCGTTGGATCACTCGTTCCATGTACTTTGTGTCTATAGCACGTGTACACAAAAATTCAAATGTTTCTTGATCTGTTTAAATTCAAATTCAATTCAATTTTCAACTTGCTATGACCTGCGTTGTAGTATTCCGTTTCGCGTTATTCTTTTTGCATATCGGATCACTTGAGACATGTTATAGGTAAGATTCACACACTTTTCATGTGGGCATGATTTTCAGCTTGATTTCATAAATGCCCGTAATCAAAATTCCTTACTGATGAATCTCTATCTGTTGACTCTCTCGAGGTCACTTCCACCGATCACCTTCGAGCACATCGACACCTTTGCACTTTGCACTTCATAGCCTTTTGTTTTGTTGCTAAAATCTTTTGTGTTTGTTTTGTTGATCTTTTGTTTGCCTTGTGGTGTGATTGATTATGTGGTATCTTTCCTTTACGATAGATTGCTCGGAGTGTGACGAGTAGAGTTATCTGGACCGTGAGAGCGAAAAACTTCACCGAATGGAAAAGGCAAGTTACACTTTGACCATACCTCAACCTATATTTTCTATTATGCATGTAGAAAATTATCACTCTATGCATGTGTAGGATTATATATTAGTTAAGATTTAAACCTAGTAGGATAGCCATATGTTCTGACCTTGTATTTTCATTGTCGCCCTAGGATCGTGGTTGTTATATACTGCTATGCTTTGTAGACGGGGATTGGGTTGAGTATATCATTGAGCTTTGTGAGCATTAATGACTTGACTAGCAAACTTAATGTCGGCACCCGGGGTTAGCGTATGCAAGTACAGTTAAGAAATAGTCATATGCAGAGCCGAGAACCGCACCCACTTGTCTAAGCAGACAAGGCCAAGAACTGAACATTCTCGGAAAGCATCGTACGTGAGGGGCATCCCATCCAGGCCGGATGATCAACTGAGATGGGTCCTCATCGTCCGCACACAAGTCTAATGATATGGGTGGTGAACTCCCATATTCAAAGACAAGTCACCTCAACCATACTATCGACTATCTCAAAACTCTTACATAGACTTACTCCAGCCCGATCACTTAGTCGGGTTCTAGGGCGGGCTCAATCATACCACAAAGTGTGCACGAGACGGAGTCTCGAGCAATCGCATCGCGATGCCCCAAGCTGCGCACATCTAAGGGCCACTTGGTGTATGAAAGACCGCCAGCCAGAAAACAACTAAGGTCTCGAAAACCCATACAAAGACATGCATGTTATAAACATACACGCAGCACACATGCCTTGTATGAACAGTAGGTACCATTGCAATTCTCTACAAAGTGTACAATTTTATTTATAACTCTTATATAGTACACACAGAGATCACAAACATGTGATCCAACATTACAACACAAAGAGGAAGCAAATTATGTCTGAGTACATACCAGTTTAACAAATGGCTTAAGAAGCCTTATTTAAACACAAAGCCTTCCACGAGGGAACCAGTCGTCTGACTGGGACTAGACTAGTTGTCTTCAGTCGTCTAGCTCGATGAAGAAGCCACCTTCGGGGTCAGTGGCATCATCTAAAACATAGATTAAGAAAAAGTGAGTACAAAGTCATACTCAGAAAGACTTACATAGGAGCTATACTACTCATGCACATGTATCAAGGTAAAGGGAGGTGGGGTTTCACTTGCAGAAATGCCAGCTTTGACTTGGCTAGTCCTGAACTACGAGTACCAGACTTGAGGTAAGAAGCGTACACGAGTCCACTACTTTCTCCAACCAATTACACCACTATGGTGCCTTCCTCGACTTCCCCAAGAGAAAGCACGCCATAGCACTCACACTTATCTTGGTGTGTTTTAGAAGTATCCGGTTCAAGTTATCTAATAATCAAGCTAAGCTTTCCAAGCAGTCCATAACCGCGGACGCGGATATTCGAATAGTTTTGTTAACCTTGCAAGGGTGTACCGCTACACACACATGATCATCATTTACCGCCTTTGATCTCGACACCATTCAAGGGGTGCCAGCGAGGATGCTCACCACAACTGTTACCTCATAGCCGATCTAGTCCGAGAAAGCCGCCTACTTTGGTTGGCTACCACTATCGTGAACCCGGCCGGTTTACCGAAGTGGACCCAAGTGATGTGTGCGTGGTGCATAAGTCGGTCTCGGGAGAGCCGTTCTCTCACTTAGCATCCAGGCCACAGACCTACCAGAACTCCAAACTATTGCGACATCTGGACATCGAAAGGGATGAGTTAGTAAGTTGAGAGGGGTCAGTGAGCCCAATGTGTGGTTGTACTCTTTATCTTGGATCACCACACAAGAACTCGTACTAGGGCGGTGTTCAACGAGACAACCCACCGTGTACTCCTACACAGCCTCTCATCGTTCACCTTGTATTTGGGTCGATTCACCAACACTTTTCTACCATCATCAACATGATCACTACCATCCCGACTCACATCATAGTAACAACATGGTATCATACTAAGCATACAATAAGCGATAACATTGCAGGGGCCACATGATATCAAACAACTCCTACATTTGCTAGGATTGTGGTTTGCTTACTACTGTGACAAAATGATAGGCCATGCAAAGGAATGGGTTCATCTATGTGGTAGAAACGAATCATGGTGATCATCCTAAACAATGCATAACCAGACCTGAGAGGGAAGTGGGATTTTATCGACATGATCAATGGGGGTTTGCTTGCCTTGCTGACGAGGTTCGGGTTCGGGGTCTTCAGCGAAGGGGGTGACCTCGGTTTCCGGCTCCACTTCTATCAGCAACATGACAATCATAGGATCAACATAATGTAAAATGCATAAACACATGAATAAGATTGAAATGGTGATGTTCATGGTACTGATGTGTTGAGCATTCCATTTAAATGGAGTATATTGCAATTTGAATTGCAAATTCAAACTCCACATTTGAATTCAACTTAGCCAAGTTGTATGTGACATTGTTTGATCATTTCGAATCAACTTCAATTGCATAAGATATGCCTCTGATGTGTGGTTGAATTATATCATAATTCCATGGTCCAAGTTGCAAAATCATTTGGTTTGAATTTGAATTAATTTCAAATAAAGAAAATGACATATGCTACTGGTCCCATTTTAAAATCAACTTAAACATAGTTGAAAGTTGCAAATTTGGAAAGATAATTTTCTCCTGATCATTTTTCATATATTATTTGTCCAATTTGGAGTTAATATGAATTTTCTATGAAATTCCAAAGTTTGGGGTATTTTCTGGAATTTCTGGAATTCTTTAAATCATTTTGATTTTCTGGAAATTCATTTAATTGATTTATTGCGCCAGAGCTGACGTCAGGGGGGGGGCCTGACAAGGGGGTCCCACCTGTCAGTTGATGGGTTCAATTAACCGGTGGGTTAAGTTAATCGAGTGGCTTAATTAAGCCACTGGGCCCACTTGTGTAGCAGCCCAGTTTTTGCAAAAATCAAAAATTTTGTTTTCGGTGTGAATTGTGTGATTGTCTGATTTGTTTGCGGTGTTTGCATCCCCGATTTATCGATCGGTGATTATTTTTCCCCTCTCTTATCTCGTACCGGACGGAGACCGACCCTTGCCCCCCTGACACTCGACCTTTGCGACACCGGGTTTCACCCGATCACCGTCGCGAAAACCGCACGAGACTAGCCGAAGCCAACGGAACGAAAAAACCCGTTTAATAATTAAACGGGATATTTTTATAGCGCGCCGGAAAGTGCTTTCGGAACGGTTCCAGCGCGAGGTTAACGCCTCCGGCTCGACGCACTGATCGCGCAGTTCGAAGTTTTACCCCAATCGGAGGTACTGCGGACCCCCGGCGGTCAGAAACGTGAGCACCGTGCGCGCGAGGTAAAAACCGGGGATGTTTTTGCAAACTGCCAGCCACCCATGCTATATAAAGACCACCACACTCCCACCCATTTTTACGGTTTCCCTAGACCAAATTTTGCAGCCACACCCCCAGTTTTGCTCCAATTTTCATCCAAAACACCCACATCCCGAAACCCTAGCTCTCCCACTGATCTGGACCGTCAGATCTGAGATCCAACGGTCCAGATCGCGTCACCCAGCTCCACCAACCACCCACTCCTTCTCCCTCCTCTCTCTCTCCCACCGTGCGCCGCCTCCACGCCCGAAGGACGCCGCCGCCAAGCTCCGGCCAGCCTCCCCGCCGGCGCCTCTCCTCCTTCCCTCTCTCCCCTCTCTCTTCTTCTGCCTCTCACCTCCCCTTCCTCTCCTCCTCGCAGGGCCAGCCGCGCCATGGCTTGAGGCCGGCGAGCCGGCGAGCTCGGGCCGCGCCGCCGAGGAGCTTCCTCACCGCCAGCCGCCCGGATCCAGAAGCTCCCGGCGCCTCCTCGCCACCAGCCTCCTCCGCCGCCCTTCCCCCTCGCCCTCGCCGCCGGTGGCCGGCGCACCACCGGTAGCAGCCGCTGCTCCCCGCTCGGTCCGTGCGGGAACGGCTCGTTGGAGCCGTCGTCTCCAGCAACCGCCGTGGGCCACCGCAGCCAGGCCGGCCTCAAGGCCCAACCGCCCCCTTGTATTTTTTTTCCTAGCCTCTGTTAATTTTTTTCGTAAGTCTGGAGCTATTTCTGCTGCTGATTCAATTTTGCAACGACGATAGCGATTAAACCGTAGCTCCGATGAACGTGCCCCCAAAACAAAAGTTGCTCAGAATTGCGTGTACTTTAATTCATCTTTTGTGAGCATTTGAATTTGAGCTCATCTTGGTTGTGTAATTGTGTGCTGAACAGGGCATCAGGCCGTTAAACGGCTACTTTTTGCTATTATGTGCTGCTGTTATTATTTTGTTGCAACTTTGCATGATGATTGTAACAAATCCATGAGGCCTATTGCATTGATTCCTTTTGCGTTGCGTTAAGCAATGTTTCTAATTCAGTTTCATGCATTCACGTGCCATATTTGCTTGCTGCATCATGTTTATATCTTGCTCCAAAGTACCTATCTTGATGTTATTGTGCTGCTATTGCTGAAACTGTTATTTTATTGCAACTTCGGTCGACGAGTGTGTCGCGACCGTTTATCGGAATTGAGTGATTCCAATTGCATTTTGCTAAGCATCATGTCTACCTTCATACCATGTATTGCTATGTCATGTTGCTGCACTTTTGCATATAGATTTACCCCTGTTTGTACAGCATGTGTGCATAACTTGTCTTGCTTATATCTTTTTAACCGTAACTCCGTTTGGGGTGTTCTTTATATGTAACTTGATTAGTTTTTCGTGTAATTTCTGTTTATGCTATTGTTTTATGTTGTTAACCAACTTAAAATATGGTTTAGGGCAAAACAGTACCAAATATTTTAATCATCGTGCGACACTTAGTGTACGCCATGTTTAGGTTGTGCCTCACTTAAATTGACTAGCATAGATAGTTTACTTTGTGCTTCACCTCTTGCCATGTTTGTGTGCTATGCCATGCTTGCTTTAGTTGCCATGTTAATAACCGTTGTTTGGTCACCAGCTAAACAACTTGAACCACCGTAAACGTGCGGTATTCGTCGTGTGTGACGAGTACTTCACTTAAATTGTTAGTAACCGCTCTCGACGGAAGGGGCGATGTCTCGTGTTGCTTCTTGTTGATGCTTGCTCGTGTTTGCCTCGTAGTAATAGATGCTTGCTCGTTGATTGCTTTCCAGTGTTTTCTTCTTGTGTGCTTCCGCGGGTACCTCTCGGAGACGATGCGAGCTTGCGATCGACTACACCTTCGGAACCCGACTTATCAACAGGCAAGGACTATACATTACTTATGATCCATTCTATTTCAACCAGTGGTTTGCATGCTAGTATAGGTTAGGTTCGATGTTTGATCCTACCACATTTTTACAGCCTCTTTCAAACCGATACAGCCATGTCCCCTCCCAGCAAACCTTGTACTGCTATGTTACTTTTTCTCGTTGCTCAGCCCCTTCTTAGTATGCATGCTTACGATGCTACGATGTTACCCTGTTACTCTTTGGGTTGGGATATCACCTGATTATTATATTGTTGCTGATGATATGATTATTATAATGTTGACTATATTCGACGAAGGATGGAAGGTCTAGGCTGTCCCGCCCCGACGCTTTGTTCCATTCGAGTCACCTAGGACCCGAGTTCCGGGTATTGGTTTTAAGACTGAGCGTGCATAACCGTGTGTGGGATTTTATGGGGTCCCCTTTTCTTACCTATCTAGCTTCAAACATTTCTAGAGGTGGCCCAAGCTGATTTACCATTTGAAAACATGCATATATATCTTGTCGGGTCGCTCCTAGCAGATATCTTTTAAAACAACCTGGACCAGCGGAGACATGGTTTCCCTGTTGGTCCACCTTTGACCGGCGAGGGCCCGGTCTCATAAGAGAACTAACCGGTAACCCAAACCCTGTTGAGACGGAAGAGTCCGATCCGAGAGCGTGGCCAGCTTTTGGATTGGGTGTCGACTCCCCGGGCCCACCCGGATTTGTTCGTTGTTAGTTAGAGGGACCTGTCGTTTCGGATCTCTTGGAACTAAATCATAAAATGGTTGCCTATAATGGGTAGCAACTGAGAGTGATGGACGTGCGTGCGGAGCCTCGTAATGGGCAGTTGGTACACCCTTGCAGGGTTAAATCTTTTCGAGAAGCCGTGTCCATGGTTATGGACGACTTGAGACCTACTCCTTGTTCATAGACAACAACAACTGAGATAATCTTAATATAACTTGATCAACGTGTGCGTGTGCCTTGACTGCTTCTTCTTCGTCGGGATGCAAAGAGGAGGACAAGGATAGGATAGGTGTTATGTTTGCGTATGTAGGTGGATAGCAGACTTGTTGGAGGCGATTCCTCATTGAATGCTTGGCTTCCTATCTTACCTCTCTAGATCGTTAGCCACTTCATAAATGCTAGTGCGGCAGCAACCTCACCACTTACCCCTTCCTTACCGTAAACTACTAGTTGTCCTAGAATGACGAGTGATGAAGTCCTTGCTGGTTCAGTGGACCACTACAGTTGGATGCCGAGTACCTCTGTACTCATGATACTACCCCCAAACTCTTTTCAGGGTTCTTGATCGACAACAGGTATGGTGATCGATGTTTCACGTGGAGACTCGACGACGACTAGTTAGACGGATCCCGGTGGAGGGCCTGGACCCGTGTGGTTATGGGGATCGATGTTTTTATCTTTGCCAGTAGGCATTTGCTTGTAGTCTGTATCTAGACATGTGTCTTCCGATGTTGTATTGTATTTGAGGCAGTTGTGTGCCGATTGTATGAGATGTTGTATCCTTGTATCTGTAATGTTGTGATATCATGTTGGAAATCCGGGGCATATGGCTTTGTCATATGTCGCGGTGGGACAGATATGTGCTTCGTCCCCGGATCTGGGTGGAAACACGTAGATCTGGAACAGTACCGCATATCGGGCCTTACAACTGGTCAGTGACCCAGGGGGTCATTAGCTGGGTGATTAAGGGGCGGTTTGGCTGACACGCCGGCGGCTAAACGCCGGTGACTGGAGCCACGGAGGCGACTCGCCGGAATGGGCTAGGGGCCACGGGAGGCCACGGGGAGGACACCAACGGGTGCAGGGACTTCGTCCGCGTCTTCTGGAAGCAGCAGGGGGTCACGGGGAGCTCGGAATCGACGGCGGCGACGACTCCGGCGGCGACAGAACAGCGGCGAGGTCGCAGTTGTCGTGGTAGTGCACGGTTGGAGTCGATTCGGGGCGCGTTCGAGTGCAGGCATACGCAGGAGTCAAACGCATGCACTGGAGCTTCACGACGGGCACTGGAGCGAGGAGGGCGACGACCATGGCGGCGAGGTGCTCGGGTTCGCATGGCGGATCCGGCTAGAGAAGGCAATCGAGGGGGGAGAAAGAGGGGTTTTGCTTGCGAGCTCACCCTGAGTCTATCTGGAGTGGCGGCTTGCTCGGGGAGGCGCTGGTGTTGCCGGAATTTGAGTTCGATCCACGGCGGCCGGCGATTAAGACGACGAATCTTGCGAGCTCGTGGAGGCGTCCGGCTCCGATTCCTTCTGCAAGTCGATGAAGACAACGACGACGAACTCCCTGGACACCTTGGTTTGGCTCTTCGACGTCGATGGCCGCGAGTCCGCACGGCTGCGCTCCGGCTAGGCTACGGGGGCGCCGCTGTTCTTCGTGGGGAGGACGAACTAGAGGGCGAGGAAGGAGGGGAAAGTGACCTGGGCTTCTCCTGGACACGCGGGCAGCGAGAAGGAGGCAGGGGGTGGCTGTGGAGCTGCCACCGCGACGGCCACGGCATGCCGGGCATGCAGCTGTGTGCTCGTGCCCGGGGAAGATGACAGGGGAGTTCCCCTGGTGGGCTGGGCCGGCTGGAAAGGTAGGCCTCACCCCTGGCGAGAGGTAAGCTTCCTGCTCCTTTTTCTTATTTCCTTTTTCTTTTTTCTTCTGACATTTGTTCTTTTTAGCTAAATAAAATAGCTAAACATTTTATTAAATGCTGAAAACTTTTATATGCCCTCATAATAATATGGACTAGCCACTTATAAACTTTCAACATTTTTAAAATTCAAATAATTTGAATTTTAAATCAAATAGGGGTATTTCTTTTATTCCAAGGCACTCTTTGAATATTTGAAAAATCTATGAGCATGGGGTGGGTCCCACATCACTTGATATGTGATCACACTCATTTATAAGACTTTTCAAAAATCTAACATGAATTTTTGGAGAAGATTTTTATCTGGACTTTTGAATTAATTCATCTGGGGGTGTTCCTTCTGCCATTTGCTTTTGATTTTTGATTTCAAAGATTTCTTTTGAAATTTTGACATGATGCAAGAGTACTAACTAACCCTAGCACATTACCTAACAAAGGGTTCTGACAACTCGCCCCCACTCAAAAGAATCTTGTCCCGAGATTCAGAAGTCTACGGGAGGAAGGTGGGGTACTCGGCACTGAGACGGTCTTCTCTTTCCCACGTAGCTTCTCTTTCAGAGTGGTGTGACCATTGCACTTTCAGAAACCTAATCTTCTGACGACGAGTGACACGCTCTGCGGAATCAAGAATACGAACGGGGTATTCTCGATAAGAAAGATCATCTTGGAGATCAAGCGTTTCATGGTCGACTTCGCGGATGGGGTCCTTGAAGCAACGCCTGAGTTGGGACACATGGAATACATCGTGTACTCGGGAAAGGTGCGGGGGTAGTTCAAGTTGGTAGGCAACTTCTCCACGTTTAGCAATAATGCGGAAAGGTCCGATGTAACGTGGGCCAACTTGCCTTTGATACCGAAACGTTGGGTTCCCTTCAGAGGAGTAACCCGAAGGTAAGCCTTCTCATCCAGATTGTAGCTCTCTTGCCTATGATGATGATCATAGTAGCTTTTCTGACGAGACTGGGCTGCTTTCAATTGATCACGAACAATGCGAACTTGCTCTTCTTCTTCCTTGATCACATCCGGTCCAAAGAATTGTCTTTCACCGGTTTCTGACCAGTTTAGTGGTGTTCGACATCGTCGTCCATAAAGGAGTTCAAAAGGAGCCATGTTCAGACTAGATTGAAAACTATTGTTATAAGCAAATTCGGCGAATGGAAGAGACTTCTCCCAATTCTTTCCGAATGAGATAACGCAAGCTCTGAGCATGTCTTCAAGAATCTGGTTAACCCTTTCGACTTGACCGCTAGAATGAGGATGGAAAGCCGTACTAAAGGAGAGATGAGTTCCCATAGCATTCTGAAAGCTTCCCCAAAATCTAGAGGTGAAAAGGCTACCGCGATCAGAATTGATTTCCAAAGGAACACCATGAAGGGATACAATTCTAGAGATGTACAAGTCTGCTAACTGACTAGCAGTTATAGACTCGCGAACCGGAAGGAAGTGAGCAACTTTGGAAAGCCTATCTATGACAACAAAGATGGCATTGTTTCCTTTCTGGGTTCTGGGAAAGCCGGTGATGAAGTCCATACCAACTTTGTCCCATTTCCACTCGGGAATAGACAAAGGCTGAAGTGTACCAGCAGGTCTTTGATGTTCTGCCTTAATGCGACGACAAACATCACATTCGGCAACAAATTGAGCAATGTCTCTCTTCACCCTAGTCCACCAAAATCTCTGGCGTAGATCTCGGTACATTTTTGTGCTACCGGGATGAATTGAGAGGGGTGTGTCATGGGCTTCCTTGAGGATGAGTTGCCTTAGTTCCCTATTCTTAGGTACTACAAAAAGATTTTCAAAGAATACCGTTCCTTTGCTATCTGTGGAGAGACATTTAGCAACTCCGCTAGCAATGTTCTCTTTGATCCTGCGAACACCTCGTGCACGCCTTTGGGCAACTATTATTTGATCCTCAAGAGTTGGTTTCGCCACCAAGGTAGAAAGATAGCCATGAGGAACAATATCAAGATTGAGCTTGCGAAAGTCCTCATGAAGAAGTGGTTGATACTGCTGTAACATGAGGTTGTTACAGTACGACTTACGACTTAGTGCATCAGCCATGACATTGGCTTTGCCTGGGGTGTAAGAAATTCCTACGTCGTAATCTTTTATCAACTCAATCCAGCGTCTTTGCCTGAGATTAAGGTCTGGCTGGGTGAAAATATATTTGAGGCTTTGGTGGTCGGAATAAATCTCACAACGATTACCAAGGAGGTAATGTCGCCAAGTTGTTAGAGCATGAACTACGGCAGCGAGTTCAAGGTCATGGGTAGGATAGTTCTCTTCATGTGGCCGCAACTGGCGTGAAGCATAAGCTACCACATGTCGATCTTGCAGAAGTATGCATCCTAACCCTTGCCGTGATGCATCACAATAGATCTCGAAATCCCTTTTGGTGTCTGGAGGTGCAAGTACGGGTGCAGAAGTCAATCTTCTTTTTAGCTCTTGAAAGCTTTCCTCGCACTTGGGAGTCCATAAGAATTTCTTATCTTTCTTGAGGAGTTCAGTTAGAGGCTTTGCAACTTTAGAAAAGTTCTCGACGAAGCGACGGCAATAGCTGGCTAGGCCAAGAAAACTCCTAACTTGCTTAACCGATTCAGGTGGAGTCCAGTCAAGGACGGCCTGAACTCTCTCGGGATTCACAGCAATGCCTTTTGCAGAAATCACGTGGCCTAAGTAGGTCACTTCTGGTAGCTAGAATTCACACTTGGAGAATTTAGCGTACAGGCGATGCTCTCTAAGTTTCATCAATACCAGCCTTAGGTGTTCGGCATGATCTTCTTCGTTCTTCGAGTAGATGAGAAAATCATCAAGATAAATTACAACAAATTTATCTAGGTACTCCATGAAGATCGAATTCATCAAGCGCGAGAATGTGGCGGGGGCATTGGTTAAACCAAAGGACATGACGGTGTACTCGTAAAGACCATAACGAGTAGTAAAAGCCGTTTTGGGAATGTCCTCGTTTCGGATTTTGATCTGATGATAACCTAATCTCAAATCCATCTTAGAGAAGATGGAGGATCCTGCAAGTTGATCATAAAGATCATTGATCCTGGGAAGTGGGTATTTGTTCTTTATCGTCGCTAAATTTAGCGGGCGATAATCTACGCACATCCTTTTTGTTCCATCTTTCTTCTTTACGAACAGAACGGGGCAACCCCATGGCGATGAGCTAGGGCGGATGAAGCCTTTTGCCAACGAAGCATCAAGTTGGGTTTTTAGCTCAGCTAACTTATGTGGGGCCATTTTGTATGGGCGTTTGGAAATTGGTGCGGTTCCTGGAACAAGATCCACTATAAACTGTACACATCTGTCGGGTGGCATGCCCGGCAGCTCTTCAGGAAAGACATCCGGGAAGTCACGAACCACCGGAATATCTTCAAGTTCGGGAAGGGGAAGTACATTCAAATAATGCACTTGGGTTCTTGTTCTGGGTGAGGTATAGTTGACTGTTTTGCCTGAAGGGTGGGTGAGTTTCACGGATTTGCCTCTGCAATCCAGGTAGGCATTCTGTCTTGATAGCCAATCCATGCCAAGGATGACATCAATATCTGAAGACTTGAGGGCTATGAGTGAAGCAAGGAATACTAGACCCTCAATTGCAATTTGATTACCATGGCTCACTCTATTAGTTTGCCATCTTGACCCTGGAGTTTGAATAATCATTGGGGTGGACAATTCAACAAAGGGCAACTCATGACGAAGTGCATAACTTTCCGACATGAATGAATGAGATGCTCCTGGGTCGAAAAGAACGGAAGTAGGAACATAATTGACTGGGATCGTACCAAGAATGACGTCAGTGGTGTCATCAGTCTCTTCGGCGGCGATCTGGTTCACACGTCCACGAGTGGCGGGAGGAGCGGGTTTGGCGGTGTAGACCTTCTGGGGTGGCTTGCGACGACCATTGTTGTTGTTGCCTCCGGCACGTGGTGGAGCATTCTGGTTCTGGATCTAGTTCTGGGGACACTCGCGAGAATAGTGGCCTGCCTGACCACATTTGTAACAGGCTCCGAAAACAGTGCGTGGAGCTGGGTTGTTTGGTGGAGCTGGGTGGAACTGGGTGGGTGGACGAGGCGCCACATAGGATGGCCTCGGGGGGTTGTTCTGGCGGAACATGCTGTTGGGGATCCAGATCTTGCGCTTCTGGGAACCAGAGCTGGATGAACCGTCATCTCTAGGGTGTTTGCGGAAATCGTTTGGGGTGTTCATGTCCTCTGCCTTGATGGCCTTGTTGACAAGGACCTGGAAGGTGGCAAAGTCATGAAGGTTGAGCTCACGACGGAGTCCAGAGTTGAGGCCACGACGGAACCTCTCTTGTTTCTTGGAGTCGGTGGAGACTTCTTCTGTTGCGTAACGAGCAAGTCGGTTGAACTCACGACTGAACTCATCAACAGTCCTCCTGCCTTGAGTGAGGTTGCAGAATTCCTCACGCTTGCGGTCCATAAGACCCTTGGGAATGTGGTGCTCGCGGAAGGACGTGGAGAATTCCTCCCAAGATGCAGGTGGTCCAACGGGGCGCATATTCAGAAATTTCTCCCACCAAGAGCTAGCTGCACCTTCGAGGTGATAGGTGGCATAGTTGACCTTGTCGCCATCTGCAACATGGCCGGCTTGGAGCTTCCTTTCGATGCTGCGAAGCCAGTCATCGGCGTCAAGGGGCTCGGTGGAGTAACTGAAAACCGGGGGATGAAGCCGGATGAAGTCGTTCAGGGACACCAGCTCATTGCGCTGCTGAGTGGTGTTGCGTGCGATGACTTCCAGCAGGTGGTGAGAGTCACGACGGTTCCTCTCGACCTCCATCAGAACCTGAGCTATCGTGGGTGGGGGTGGAAGGTTGTCTTCGTCCTGGTCGTTCCCACGACCTTGGTTAGGACCAATCTGGCCACGGGTTCCTTGAGACATCCTGAAGGTGAAAAACCAAAGTCAAACAGAGTTGATCTGAAGAATCTAATCAAGGTATTGAAGTACTGGAAGGATTACAGAGCAAAGGAAGTAATCATCTTGACAACATGGTGATAAAAGCATACAAGCCATATATTCACAAGTTGTCATACAAACCATACATCGTTTGAGTACAAGCACTAAGCTAATACAAACGTGATGAAGATGATACATCTTTCAGAGGCACTCTGACTTCCTATACATTATTTATCTAAGCCTCTGGAACTTAGACAACTTGCCTACAATACACTAAGATACTACTAGATCCTCACTAAGTAAGACCACAGGCGGTCTCACTCATCTCCATCTCCATAGTAGTCCTCATAAAAGTTACCCGCGTATCCCGGTTGCTGGAGGTGACCATCGGAAAACACGGAGGCTTGTGGACCCTGATATCCATTTGGGCAAGGATGGGGCCTAGGTCCAGTGTAGGGTGGAAGCAAAGGACCACGGGGTGGAAAAATGCATCCAATCTCAGGCCAAGCAACTCGAGAAGGCATCTGAGTCCTCACTGGGTAGATCGCATCATGCTCAACTGATCCCACGCTCACAAAGGGAGCCAAAAGTGTCAGTGCTGGATACAGACGAACACGGGTGGCATGGAGCTCGAAACGGAGAGCGCGTCCATCACGATCTCTGTCACTAGCAAACCTAGCAGTCACCTGGAGTGCTGGATCCTCTGCAGAGTGATCTGAGTAGAGTCCGGTGTAATATGCCTCTTCTCCTGGAAGTGCAGCAGGGATATAGCGGAAAGAAGTCTCTCTCAGTAAAGTGTGCTCCTCTCTCAGCAGTGTAATACATGAATATGCAGCATCCTGCACAGCCATGTTCTCAGTAACACCAATGCCATGTCCAAAGTGGATTGGCTGGGTGACTCCAACGTAGTGCGGGTAGATCCGGACGATGCAGTGGAATTGCGTCTGGTTGAAGTCGTGGAACTGCTCCTCGACTGTATACTCAGGGTACCATCGATATCCCACATAGGACATCATCTCGATCAACGTGGCGGGATGGCCACGCACACCGAGGCACCTGGTCAAACGAACAATCTGCCGAGGGGGAAGATCTGCCATCTGAAACAGAAAGGAGTTTGCAAATGCATCAGATTATGAGATAAACCTGGAATGACTCGGACAGCATAACAGCTGTAATTGTAAGAAATGACAATTTCTTTCAATCATCAAAAATAGCACTTACATAATACGATGTAAGAAATCAGCATTACAACAATGCTAGGAAACCGGACACAACTTTCCTACGGCTATAAGGAAGCAAACAATGAGATGTGCTAATCAGACAGAGGAGAGCCTAGTCCTATCTTCCCGTAGAATAAGATGAGGGTGACTCAGAACTCAGAACGAAGGGGGTAAGGAGAAAAAAGAAGCCTTACGTTATTCCATTATATACCAAGAGTAACTATATAACTATAGCAAGCTAGACTCAACTTCGGCCAAGGCTACTAGTCCTACAGTCAGTCCTGCTCTGATACCAAGTCTGTCGGGACCCGGGGTTAGCGTATGCAAGTACAGTTAAGACATAGTCATATGGAGAGCCGAGAACCGCACCCACTTGTCTAAGCAGACAAGGCCAAGCACTGAACATTCTCGGAGAGCATCGTACGTGAGGGGCATCCCATCCAGGCCGGATGATCAACTAAGATGGGTCCTCATCGTCCGCACACAAGTCTAATGATATGGGTGGTGAACTCCCATATTCAAAGACAAGTCACCTCAACCATACTATCGACTATCTGAAAACTCTTACATAGACTTACTCCAGCCCGATCACTTAGTCGGGGTCTAGGGCGGGCTCGATCATACCACAAAGTGTGCACGAGATGCACATGTGATCCAACATTACAACACAAAGCGGAAGCAAATTATGTCTGAGTACAGACAAGTTTAACAAATTGCTTAAGAAGCCTTATTTAAACACAAAGCCTTCCACGAGGGAACCAGTCGTCTGACTGGGACTAGACTAGTTGTCTTCAGTCGTCCAGCTCGATGAAGAAGCCACCTTCGGGGTCAGTGGCATCATCTAAAACATAGATTAAGCAAACGTGAGTACAAAGTCGTACTCAGCAAGACTTACATAGGAGCTATACTACTCATGCACATGTATCAAGGTAAAGGGAGGTGGGGTTTCACTTGCAGAAATGCCAGCTTTGACTTGGCTAGTCCTGAACTACGAGTACCAGACTTGAGGTAAGAAGCGTACACGAGTCCACTACTTTCTCCAACCAATTACACCGCTATGGTGCCTTCCTCGACTTCCCCACGAGAAAGCACGCCATAGATCTCACACTTATCTTGGTGTGTTTTAGAAGTATCCGGTTCAAGTTATCTAATAATCAAGCTAAGCTTTCCAAGCAGTCCATAACCGCGGACGCGGCTATTCGAATAGTTTTGTTAACCTTGCAAGGGTGTACCGCTACACACACATGATCATCATTTACCGCCTTTGATCTCGACACCATTCAAGGGGCGCCAGCGAGGATGCTCACCACAACTGTTACCTCATAGCCGATCTAGTCCGAGAAAGCCGCCTACTTGGGTTGGCTACCACTATCGTGAACCCGGCCGGTTTACCGAAGTGGACCCAAGTGATGTGTGCATGGTGCATAAGCCGGTCTCAGGAGAGCCGTTCTCTCACTTAGCATCCAGGCCACAAACCTACCAGAACTCCGAACTATTGCGACATCTGGATATCGAAAGGGATGAGTAAGTAAGTTGATAGGGGTCAGTGAGCCCAATGTGTGGTTGTACTCTTTATCTTGGATCACCACACAAGAACTCGTACTAGGGCGGTGTTAAACGAGACAACCCACCGTGTACTCCTACACATCCTCTCATCGTTCACCTTGTATTAGGGTCGATTCACCAACACTTTTCTACCATCATCAACATGATCACTACCATCCCGACTCACATCATAGTAAAAACATGGTATCATACTAAGGATACAATAAGCGATAACATTGCAGGGGCCACATGATATCAAACAACTCCTACATTTGCTAGGATTGTGGTTTGCTTACTACTGTGACAAAATGATAGGCCATGCAAAGTAATGGGTTCATCTATGCGGTAGAAACGAATCATGGTGATCATCCTAAACAATGCATAAGCGAGACCTGAGAGGGAAGTGGGATTTTATCGACATGATCAATGGGGGTTTGCTTGCCTTGCTGACGAGGTTCGGGTTCGGGGTCTTCAGCGAAGGGGGTGACCTCGGTTTCCGGCTCCACTTCTATCAGCAACATGACAATCATAGGATCAACATAATGTAAAATGCACAAACACATGAATAAGATTGAAATGGTGATGTTCATGGTACTGATGTGTTGAGCATTCCATTTAAATGGAGTATATTGCAATTTGAATTGCAAATTCAAACTCCACATTTGAATTCAACTTAGCCAAGTTGTATGTGACATTGTTTGATCATTTTGAATCAACTTCAATTGCATAAGATATGCCTCTGATGTGTGGTTGAATTATATCATAATTCCATGGTCCAAGTTGCAAAATCATTTGGTTTGAATTTGAATTAATTTCAAATAAAGCAAATGACATATGCTACTGGTCCCATTTTAAAATCAACTTAAACATAGTTGAAAGTTGCAAATTTGGAAAGATAATTTTCTCCTGATCATTTTTCATATATTATTTGTCCAATTTGGAGTTAATATGAATATTCTATGAAATTCCAAAGTTTGGGGTATTTTCTGGAATTTCTGGAATTCTTTAAATCATTTTGATTTTCTGGAAATTCATTTAATTGATTTATTGCGCCAGAGCTGACGTCAGGGGGGGGGCTGACAAGGGGGTCCCACCTGTCAGTGGCTGGGTTCAATTAACCGGTGGGTTAAGTTAATCAAGTGGCTTAATTAAGCCACTGGGCCCACTGGTCAGTGACCCAGGGGGTCATTAGCTGGGTGATTAAGGGGGGGTTTGGCTGACACGCCGGCGGCTAAACGCCGGTGACTGGAGCCGCGGCGGCGACTCGCCGGAATGGGCTAGGGGCCACGGGAGGCCACGGGGAGGACACCAACGGGTGCAGGGACTTCGTCCGCGTCTTCTGGAAGCAGCAGGGGGTCACGGGGAGCTCGGAATCGACGGCGGCGACGACTCCGGCGGCGACAGAACGGCGGTGAGGTCGCAGTTGTCGTGGTAGTGCACGGTTTGAGTCGATTCGGGGCGCGTTCGAGTGCTGGCATACGCAGGAGTCAAACGCATGCACTGGAGCTTCATGACGGGCGCTGGAGCGAGGAGGGCGACGACCATGGCGGCGAGGTGCTCGGGTTCCCATGGCGGATCTGGCTGGAGAAGGCAATCGAGGGGGGAGAAAGAGGGGTTTTGCTTCCGAGCTCACCCTGAGTCTATCGGGAGTGGTGGCTTGCTCGGGGAGGCGCTGGTGTTGCTGGAATTTGAGTTCGATCCACGGCGGCCGGCGATGAAGACGACGAAGCTAGCGAGCTCGTGGAGGCTTCCGACTCCGATTCCTTCATCAAGTCGATGAAGACGACGACGACGAACTCCCTGGACACCTTGGTTTGGCTCTTCGACGTCGATGGCCGCGAGTCCGCACGGCTGCGCTCCGGCTAGACTACGGGGGCGCCGCTGTTCTTCGTGGGGAGGACGAACTAGAGGGCGAGGAAGGAGGGGAAAGTGACCTGGGCTTCTCCTGGACACGCGGGCGGCGAGAAGGAGGCAGGGGAGTGGCTGTGGAGCTGCCACCGGGACGGCCACGGCATGCCGGGCACGCAGCTGTGTGCTCGTGCCCGGGGAAGACGACAGGGGAGTTCCCCTGGTGGGCTGGGCCGGCTGGAAAGGTGGGCCTCGCCCCTGGCGAGAGGTAAGCTTCCTGCTCCTTTTTCTTATTTCCTTTTTCTGTTTTCTTCTGACATTTGTTCTGTTTAGCTAAATAAAATAGCTAAACATTTTATTAAATGCTGAAACTTTTATATGGCCTCATAATAATATGGACTAGCCACTTATAAACTTTCAACATTTTTAAAATTCAAATAATTTGAATTTTAAATCAAATAGGGGTATTTCTTTTATTCCAAGGCACTGTTTGAATATTTGAAAAATCTATGAGCATGGGGTGGGTCCCACATCACTTGATATGTGCTCACACTCATTTATAAGAATTTTCAAAAATCTAACATGAATTTTTGGAGAAGATTTTCATCTGGCCTTTTGAATTAATTCATCTGGGGGGTGTTCCTTCTCCCATTTGCTTTTGATTTTTGATTTCAAAGATTTCTTTTGAAATTTTGACATGATGCAAGAGTACTAACTCACCCTAGCACATTACCTAACACAGGGTTCTAACACTTAAATAGAAATCACCTCTGGGCAGGCAGGGAATGCATCCTGGGGCTCGTGCCTTGTCTAAGGAGGGACCAAGGAAAAATGCTTCCCGAATGGTTGTTTTGGTGGTGAACCGGGTGCCTCATGGTGTCTACCCTCTGAACGCAGTTGGCGCCGTCCAGGCTCAAAAAGATCGGACAGACATTGTGACTAGTAGCTTCCATGTACAACCACTTGCTATATGGGCTCTGGCTTAGATGAGTAAGTTGTGGGGAACCTGGCCCTGGTAGCTAGCTGATGTAGATATGATAGGTGTACCGGCTATCAAAGGGTGGAGGCAACCTCTTCTGAAAGACTATGTCTCAATCTTTGGGTTGAGTCCAGTGGGGAAAGTGTACAAACCTCTGCAGAGTGTAAAAAATGATCATGATTAGCCGTGTCCACGGTTACGGACAACTTTGAGCAACTGGGCATTATAGTTGTTGGATGGTCTTGACAGAGAATTCACCTTAATAAGAATTTGAGTGGGAACTTTTAATAAAGCGATGGATGGAATTGGTGTAGCCCGATTCAACCATACTTAGGACTAGCAAGATAAATTAAAATTTGACTAGTTGTAGTATGTGAGGGAAAAATTGGCTTTCTGCAAAACAAACCATAAGCTTTCCTTTGACTTATCCTGCATGTAGAAGTAGGTTTGTTATATAGCCTTTTTCGTGTGACTTGCCGTACAAATCAGATGTACTGACCCGATGTCGTGCTGTAACCTTCGGTGTTGCAGGATTGTTTACGACGAGTAAGTGATGCGTTGTAGGGTTACGATGTCTATACTCAACTTGCCGGTGGAGTTCATGGACACCACGAAACTCTTATTGTTTTTCCGATGTATTCTATTTGTAAGCTAGCCTTGAGCTATGCAGGTATGCTTTATTGTAATATTGGATCTTCGATGTAATATTTATGACATGTGGTTTATTCTTGATATTACATCTTGTACTGTGTGTGCTAGCTATTGATCCAGGGACTAGCATAGAATGCACATAGACTTTAATTCTTAGTGGATCGGGTCGTTACAGACTCAAGGTCCTCAGTTTCTTCTCAAAGCTTGTTTGAATAAAATATTTCTTGCTCTTTGTCCTTGCGATCCTGGGTGAGATATCCATCCCATCGAATTATGTAGAGAGCTACTCGTTCTTGGATCTTGGAAGGAACATCATCCTCGGGAGTTGCTTTGCTCGGGGTGGTGGCCATACGCCAAAGAACGATGGAAATCTGAACTGCATCCCATGCAGCATTGGCAGCTGAATCTCCTTCGTTGGAGCTTTCTTCATCGGCACGAGGGCCGGACACAGTAGGTGCAGCAGGGGCAGCGGTGCCAGAGCAACACGAGGGATTGGAGCTGCTTGGGTTTTCTGGCGAGCTTCCTTAGCTTTCTTTTCGGCCTCCTTGGTGGCCTTTGCAGCAGCGACAGGTTTTGTAACGGCACTAGGGCCGCAGCTTTCACCTTCGAGCCACTAGTGGCCTCAGCAATTTTCTTCGCAGCACTGGGGGTTGCATCCTTTTCCTTCGTGACTGTGGGAGTCACCACTTTCTGGGTGGCACTAGGGGTCACGACCTTTTCCTTCGGAGCATTGGGGGCTGGAATACCTTCGATCTGGCGTCTGTACCTTTCATTGACCAGATGAAAAATGCCCAACTGTTGTGCAACCTTTGTCTTCTTATCCTCGGGCTGACTAAGAAAGTTAAGAATCTTGGAATTAAGCAAGTCTTGAGCTTCCAGTTCCTGTTGGTTGGCCAGCCTTTTCTTTCGCTGGATTAGAGTCTCATCATCTTCAACCACTTGGGCCTTCTTTCCCTTGGATCTGGTCAAGGGTTTTTTTTTCTGCGAGTTTGCACTGGGGGAGCAGAGGAAATTGGCAGATCAGTGACCAAATTAGTCACATCAATTGTTGCTTGAGGAGCCTAAGCAGCTGGCTCCTGGATCCTGATGCCCTTAGTGCTCGGCTTCTTCTTCAGAGGAATGTCCTCGACATCTGCCTCTGTGCGAGGGTCTTTTCCATCGGAGCTAGCTTCTTCTTCGTCAGAAGTTGCCTCTAGTGGAGAAACAACAACGACCTTTTTCTTTTGCTTGGCAGATTTCTTGCCAGCCTTCGACTTGGACCTTGGACCTACATCCTCAGCAACTCGTTCGTTGCCCTCAGCAGGAGCAGGAGGAGCCTTCCTGGCTTTGGCTTCCTTACGCTTTGCTGCTCGTTTAGCTCGAGCAGCAACCAACTCTTTAAAATCATCAGGTGTTTTGAGAGAGGATGAGTGAGCATTGGGGGGAGGAGGTGGTCTATTTTCCTTCGTCCACTTGGGCTTCAATGTCTTGACATCAGACCAAGGATTCTTCAGTGCAAACAGTGTCTCCCAACGAGGGATAAGAGACTTGTATTCATACCATCGAAGTGCTTGAAGCCTTCGAATCTCTTGCAGTCTGTTTTCTCTCGAACGAGCATCTTCCACTGAGCCTTCCAGCGTTCTTAGATTCTTCTCAATAATCAAGTCCTCAGACAGGCCTTCAGGATTGTTGGTGATTTTAGTACGACCTCCAACACGCTTGGGCTCTCCGAAATTTCCTTCATTCTCAGACATTTTCCTGCGAAAAAGATAGGTACGAGGGAAATGTAGGAAAGTTGTAAACATGTACCAAGCGCTTTCGAGGAAAATCATTTTGAACGCAATAATCATACAGAGGGATTTATCTTGAAGCAATTTTTCATAGAAGTTCTAGGCTATATTTTCATCGGGTGAAATCAAAACGTAAATCTATCAATATGAATCTTACCTAGATTGGATGGGAAATCGACAGAAAACGCTAGAAACAGATTTCCCCAAGTTCAATGATCCGAACGGATCAAACATACCTAATAAAATAAGAGAAAATCAAGAACAAAACTAGGGCTCGATGAACAGAAGAGATTGGAATCGAGTACAGAGCCGTGCATACCCTATCTTGCTGATGTACGGTGGCTACGGAGGCGTGGATGAAGATCCTCGTCGACGGGAAGGTCTCCGGCAACTTCCTTCCGGTAGTGAAGCGGCGAGGGAGTCGACTGCGACGAAGTAGGCACGGCGGCACGCGAGATCTTGGGGCGAGATGGGAGAGACGAAGTAGAGGGAATGCGAGGTCTGTACCGGTGGGGTGGATCTGTAATTATAGAGGTGGGGTCTGACGTAATCGTCAAATCCGATCCAACGGCGACCATTTCGCGTCTCTCCGAATTCAACGGACGGATTTTGTGGCGGTAATCGCGGGAAAATCCCAACGAACCAACAGAAAGTTTCTCCATGTCCGAGACCAAACTCATCGGACATCGAGTATAAAAGTAGATAAAAGTTCGATAGATATTCCTTCGGAATCAATGACATTCGATGGGAATCTTAATCGAGTATAAATATACATGTTCACGAGAGAAAAGCAGAGACGGGATAGGGATAGAATAGAGGGAAAACAGGGTCTGATACTTAATCAATCCGAGAGAAAACGAACAATAAGAAGACTCGGAGTGATAGTTGTATAGGACAACACCAAACGAACAAAAACAAAAACGAAATAGATACATAACTGAAGAACTAACGAAAGTTAAAGTACAACTAGAAAGTAAACATATAATACAAAGTACCGATAGTTATGATCTTACTACACGTTGCGTGAGTCCAGGATGTTTAACTCACACCTTAGTGCACAAAACCTTTTCTCATCCAGGGGCTTCGTAAAGATATCAGCCAATTTATCTTCGGTTTGTACATGAATGATAACAATATCTTTTCACTGAACATGGTCTCGAAGAAAATGATGACGAATATCAATATGCTTCGTTCGAGAGTGTTGCACTGGACTATGGGAAGTTTTGATAGCACTCTCGTTATCACATAGCAATGGAATTTTCTTCACAAGAATACCATAATCTTTCAGCGTTTTCTTGAGCCACAGAATTTTAGTGCAGCATGAACCAGCAACAATATACTCGGCTTCAGTCGTAGAAATAGATACACAATTCTGTTTCTTCGAATCCCAACAGACAAGAGATCTACCGAGAAAATGACATGGGCCTGAGGAAGATTTCCTGTCGACTCGATCACCAGCCCAGTCAGAGTAGGAATATCCAACGAGATCAAACTGGGCACCTTTGGGATACCAAAGTCCCAAAGTGGGTTTATGATCCAGATATCGAAGAATTCGCTTGACAGCATTATGATGTGATTCTTTCGGATTTGCCTGAAAACGAGCACACATACAAACTGATAGCATAATGTCAGGTCTATATGCACAAAGGTAAAGAAGCGAACCGATCATCGAGCGATATTTCTTCTGATCAAAAGGTTTGCCCTTCTCATCTGCATCTAGGTGAACATTCGTAGGCATTGGAGTCTTGATGGTTTTGCAATTGACAAGATCAAACTTCTTCAGACAATCTCTGAGATACTTCTCTAGAGAGATAAATGTCCCATTCTTTTGTTGACGGATTTGAAGTCCGAGAAAGAACTTCAATTCACCCATCATTGACATTTCATATTTCTTCGACATCATACGAGAAAATTCTTCGCTGATATCAGGGTTAGTGCAGCCAAAAATAATATCATCGATATAAATTTGACACACAATAAGATAATTTTTGTATGCACGAGTAAAAAGAGTCGGGTCAGTTGTTCCTGGTTTGAAGCCCTCCTTTAGAAGAAAATCCTTTAGTGTTTCATACCAAGCTCGAGGTGCTTGCTTTAACCCATGTAGGGCCTTCTGCAATCCGTACACCTTATCAGGATTCTTCGAGTCTTCAAAACCTGGTGTCTGCATAACATATACTTCTTCTTTGATTTCACCGTTGAGAAATGCACTTTTGACATCCATTTGATATAGCAATATACCATTGTAATTGGCAAAACAAAGCATGACACGAATGGATTCAAGTCGATCAAATGGATCATAAGTCTCACCGAAATCAATGCCTTCGATTTGAGTGTAACCTTGTGCAACCAGTCCAGCTTTATTCCTTATAACAATACCATCTTCATCTTGCTTGTTGCGAAAAATCCACTTCGTACCAATGATATTATGCTTCTTGGGATTAGGTCTATCGACAAGGGACCAGACTTTATTTCTCTCGAACTGGTTAAGTTCTTCGAGCATTGCAGTCATCCAGTCTGAGTCCTTCATGGCTTCATGGAATTTTGACGGTTCTAGCATGGACACAAACGAAAAATTTCCCCAGAAGTTAGCTAAACGAGTGCGAGAACGAGTGGTAGGACAACCTGGTAGACGAATCTCTTCGAGTGTTGATTCTACGTCCACTCTCCTTTGAACACGAGATAAAGCTCCTTTGACAGCATGAGGATCCGGTTGTTCTTCAGGATCAGCTTGGCCTTTAGGATCAGCTTGTCCTTCAGGATTAGCTTGTCCTTCGGGTTCAGCTTGACCTTCGGGTTGAGCATTTTCTTCGTTTACGCGATCTCCTTCGACCTGTACATTATTAACTAGAGGATGTTGATCTCCGGCACCTCGGGCTATGTGTGGGAACATTGGACCATCATCATCCTTGTTGACTTGATGTGCAATTCCTTCGATAGGCCGAATATCTCCAATAGCCATGTACCTGATAACTTCATCTAAAGGTGGTTCATATATGTTAAGAGGTAATTGCTCCTTTTGAGAGCCGTTAGTTTTATCAAATCGAACGTTTAAAGTTTCTACAACTTTGCCAAGATGAGAGTTGTAAACTCTGTAAGTGTGAGAATTCGAACTATAACCTAGGAGAAAACCTTCGTGTGCCTTTGGGGCAAACTTGGAGCTGTGATTCATATCTCTGATATAACATGGAGCACCAAAAACCTTGAGATATGAAACATTTGGATTTTTACCAATTATAAGCTCATGTGAAGTTTTCTTCAGAAATTTGTGCAGATAAACCTTGTTGATGATATGACAAGCAGTGTTAATTTCTTCGGCCCAGAACCTGATAGGAGTCTTGTATTCAGCAAGCATTGTTCTGGCCATTTCAATAAGAGTTCGATTCTTTCTCTCGACCACACCATTTTTTTGCGGTGTATAAGCAGCCGAGAATTCTTGAGTAAATCCATATTCATCAAGAAATTTTTCGATATGAGTGTTTTTGAATTCTGTACCATTATCACTTCTGATATGCTTGAGAGATAATTCATATTGAGTTTGAGCTCTCTTTGCGAAAGTTTTGAAAATTTCAACAACCTTGCTCTTGTCATCTAGAAATAAAACCCAAGAATATCGAGAGAAATCATCAACAATAAGCAGACCATACTTGTTACTTCCAAGGCTAGCATAATTTTTAGGACCGAATAAATCCATATGAAGGAGTTCAAGAGGACGAGTAGTAGTCATGATAGTCTTTGCGGAGTGATGTTTCTTGGCAATCTTTCCTGCTTCACAGGCACTGCATAGACGATCTTTGTCGAATTTCACATTATCAGTTCCAACGATATTCTTCTTCGAGATAAGAGTTTGAATATTTTTCATTCCTGCATGACCAAGTCTTTGATGCCATAACCAACCACATGTGGATTTATCCATTAAGCATGTGGACACTGCAGGTCCCAAAGAGAAATCGACAATATAGAGATCACCTTTCGATTTCTCAGAATTAGACTCAATTTTACTTCCTTCGAAACAATTCAAGCAAGGTGAAGTAGATTCATTCTTAGTTTCTGAGCCCTATTGAGAAATGAGCGTGAGATTGAAATTCTCCAACTCTTCACGAGCCTCTCTCAGTTTCTCGAGAGCCATTTTCCTTTGAAGGAATTCATAGGTTAGCTTCTCATAGTCCACTGAGAGAAGATCATGCAGAGAGGAAAGTTCATCATACTTTTCTTTCAGAGAAGCATGCTCATTCGTCAAAGTTTGACCTTTCTCAATCACATCGATCAACAAGGTCTCAGATTTTTGAATAGTTTCACTTAGTGAATCTAGTTCATCTTGTTGGACAGAAGCAATTTTAGCAAGTTTGGCATAGCTTATCCTTGAGTGACTTTCATAAGAAGATCCATCAAAAGTGTCGTAGGAATTCTTAGAAGAGGATACCTTAGCCTTGGCCATGAAGCAGTAAGCTGGTGATTCATCTTCACTGCTTTGGTTGGTGAAGAATGAACTTGAAGTCTTGTTCGAAGAAAAAGCTAGACCAGCAACACCATCAGATTCAGACCTAGAACCAGAACCAGATCTTGAGTTTGATTCATCTTTGGAACCAGAGGCTTCATCTTTAGAGTTCATCTATTTACCCATATAGGCTTTGGCACGGTGAGAATTCTTGCGTCGAGAGGAATGTGATTTCGAGGAAGAACTCTCTCGATGTTTGTGATACTTCTTCTACTTGTCATCATCAGAACCATCTTTCTTGTCCTGTTTTGACTTTGAATCATATCTCTTCGACTCATAGTTTTTTCTCGATCTATGTGACTTGCTCGAAGAGTTGCTGTGAGAATTCTTTGATCTATGTTCAATTTCCCAGAGAGGACAATCAGCAATGAAGTGACTTGTCTTCCTGCACTTGTAGCAGAAGTTATCTTTCGCTGAAGAGTTTCTGGATGATGATCGATGCTGTGATGAATTGATCGAATGTCTGGAGGAGTAGTTTTTCTTCGGTGAAGAGGAATTCTTTCTCTGGAAGCGGTTGAATCTTTTCATTATTAGTGCCAGATCTTTTCCAATATTCTCGGGGTCATCTAAGGCACCTCCATATTCAGAACTAGCTTCAGGAGAGGAATGATGTGAAGCTTTGGCATTGAGTGCATGAGATTTTCTTCGAGTGCCGTTGACATCTCGTTTTTCTTCTTCTTCCATCTCAGCGGCAACAAGATCCTTGAAATCGGTCCTTTCCTTGATCATCAGCACAATGTGATCGAAGGAATCATCAAGAGAATGGAGCAAAGTTCTAACAACAATTTGACTGGTAATGTCTTCGGCACCGAGGGAAATCAGTTCATTTGATAGAGTAGTGAGTCTGCTGTAAATGGAGTTAGCTTTCTCTCCGTCGTGCCTCTTGAATCGATAGAATTTGCTTCGAAGGGTGTCAATACGAGCATCTTTCTGAGTAGAGACACCTTCACCTATCTTCTCGAGATAGTCCCAGACACCTTTGGCCGTAGAAATATTCTTGACTTCATGATATTTTTCTGGAGTCAGATGGTTTGTGATGAACACCCAGACTTCAGAATCGAGGGACTTCTTCTTTGCCTCTTCAGGAGTGATAGCACTTTTGTCTTTCACATTTACACCATTCTTGACAACTTCCCAAGCGGCACAGTTGATGGCCATGATGTTCCTCCTAATTTTGTCCTTCCAATAAGGATAGTCCTTCCCATTGTAGATAGGAATCGGTTCGCCCGAGCGAACAGCTGCAAACGACATTCTTGACAACACTCCAGGTGGTTAGACCAAAATACGCAGAGCATACGGAGTTCCTAGCTCTGATACCAACTAAAAGCTCAAGAATGATCAAAGGGGGAGGGGGTGAATGATCACTTCTAAAAACTCTAAGGAACTTAGAAGGAATTCATGCAAACTGCGAAGGACTACAGAAATCTCGAAGAAAATACAGTATCGAAAGACATACATGAGTCGAAAGGATTGGGAGCGAAGGAAAACATCAAAGGCAAATAGGCAACGAGTAAATACTGAATGTAAATACAAGAAGGAAAACGATCCTGAGACGACGATGTTTGGTAAACCAGTGCACACTCTGCAAAGCGCTACGTCTGGTTGGAGGGACTGGTGATTGAACACCTGGAGGAAAACTCTCTCTGTCCTATTCTCCACTGCAACAAACTACTCGAGCTTGTCTAGTTTTCACTCGTGGTAGATGATTCAGGACATCTCCAAGACCTTTACAAACTTCTTTCAGCAGTGACAATTTCTGTTCGACTGCTTGACAGGCGACGCCTAACAGTCTAGGAGACTTGCAGTTCTCCAAGATAAAAAGATCGGCTAATATCGAACTAAGTCTCTGTGAATTTCTCAACTCATCTCAGACTTGGGTTTTGGTTTTCTCTCGACTTCTCTTGGGATGCTCGAAGTACTTCTGTCTTAGAATCTTTAGTGGAGCAGCCGACCCGAAATGGCGGGTAGGTGCGGGGTATTTATATGTGGTGATCCCGATGAGTGAAATGACTTAAGTGACCCGATGCAACCGCTTGACGCGTGTCCACAACGTTCGGATTTCAATCACTGCGCAACTTTACTTGAGGAACAAGTAAGCTGAATTACCGAACGAGTTCTCTCTCGAGGGCACAAAGTGCGATGACTTTGCCTTCGAGATATTCACTCGACTCAGTAAGATTTCTCTTGGTAGGCATTTTGTGGGTTTAGGTTGAGCAGAGCAAATTCACTTCGACAAAGATCTCAACTAGCAAACCCCTCTTGATAGTACGGTTTTTCCTACGACTCAAGAAAATAAAAGAGAAACTAGTAAAAACACTAAGTCTTCGACCAACTTCAGCTTTCTCCTCGTTGCGCTTTAACTCGAGAGCATATTCTTTCTTGACGACAATTTTTGCGGGTCGTCTTCCTTCAAAGGTTTCGGTAGTTGACTGCAGCTTTGGTGCAGTGAGTTGTCCTTCGACCTTCTACTTGCAAACTCCATTCTTTCGGAACCTAAGTATCTGTTTATACTCGAAAACAATATTAGTTCCACTACTGCTTTGTCCAACAATCTCCAAAACCTTCGGGGGAAAAACTTTCTCTTACAATTACTATTATAAATATGCAAATGAATGCATATTTATAACTGTAATCCTTTCGAACGGGAGACGCATACTGGTTACGGGTCAAACCTAGCTGGTGTCATCGGCACGAAGGCCGGAATAGAGAAAAAGGAAGGGGGAGGAGGATAGGACTTTTTTACTCACCCTCGAATGCAGGGGAGGTCGTCGAACACGATACCCTCGACGGCGGTGCTCGAGGTGAAGGGGATACACAACTGCACATTAAATTTTAGAAAATCAACACAAACATTACTACCGATAATTAAGCCAAATAATACTAACATCTAATTACTAACTACATTATGTAATACTAAAAATCTTCACCGGGATACGATCTACTATGACCTAGAGACAAGGTCTAGATAAATTGCCTCCGCCATCTTCACTGGAAGGAGTGACGCGTCGTCGTCCACCTCCATTTTCACCGGTAGGAGGGCAGGGCGGGAGCGGTGGCGAAGGTTCGAGCTGCTCCTCCTCCTACTTTCCTCCTCCTCCTCCTCCTCCTCCTCCTCCTCTCCTCCTCCTTCTCCTTCTTTTCCTATTCTTTATGTGGCTCCTCCTTCATCTTCTTCTTCTTCTTCTTCTTCTTCTTCTTCTCTCTTCTTCTATCCTCCTCCTTCTCCTTCTAACTAAAATCCTAGCACTAATATCCTAACTAATTAAAAACTAAAATCTAACAAAAATGTATTTTTTAATACTAATAGTACCTAATACTAACATTAGCAACTAACCATATCATTAACACTAAATCTAATTAAAACAAAATCTAACTAAAACTAAAAGTAACTAAGGTTTCTAGCTAGGGTTAATTAAACCTAACAAAAATAACTAAACATATTCCATCTAACTAGCTAGAACTAACTAAATATAAATAAAACTTCAATTACGAAAACATACTAATATTTTTGCAATTCTAATAGTAACAAATCTAATACTAGCAGTACTAATACTAACAACCCTAACTAATCTAATAATTAATATTAATAATCTAATAATACCTATCAAAAACAGTAAAAAACAAAAAAGGAAAAAACAGAGAGGGGGATCGAGGGGCTCATCGGCGGTGGTGGGGGAGGTGGCTGCGGGTGGCGGGGAGGTGGCGCCGGCGACGAGGACGACATCGGGTGGGGGGGAGGTGGCGCCGATGACGAGAGCGGCGTCTTCACTGACGGCGGGCTGCTTGGGCGGCGGCGGGCGGCTCGGGCGGAGAGAGAGAGAGAGAGTGAGACCTGGGATGGGAGAGAGAGTGGACGGAGTGGGGCAGATAACGGCCCCGCACTATGCCGTCTGCAACCAGACGGCCTAGGCGTCTTTGCCGTCTACCAGCAGACGACATAGCACGGGGCCGTTATCTAGATCGGGAGCAGCCCAGGTGGGTTCCACTAGTGGACTTTGCCGTCTGTACGTAGACGGCAACGAGCGCTTTGCCGTCCACCTCGGTGGAAGAAGACGGCAAACATAGGGTTTTCCATGTGTCAGTCGTTTGCCGTCTGTTTTTAGGTCAACACATGGCATACAACCTCTTTGTCGTCTGCCCCGATGAAATACAGACGACAAATAGGTTGACACATGGAAAACTCCTAAATTCCGGTAGTGATAGAAGTGCGCCACTACTAACATTTTTTATCAAAAATAAAAGTATCAAAAAAAATTCCAAATTTTTTTCAAAAAAGTTTCACATTGTTTTTGAATTTTTTTATTAATCTATGGTAAAATGGCGCTCCGTGGTCAAACTTCCCAAAGCTTAACTTCTTAACTCTTTCCAACGCCAACACCAACACACTTAATATGAACTTGTTGATATATGTATCATATCAATCCTCTTAAATCTTTTTGATGTCCAAAATTTGAAAACAAAAATTCCAAAAAATTGAAAAAATGCAAAAACTTTGAAAATTTTGAAAAAATGAGGAAGATTCAAAATTTTAAAAGTTAAAAAATTTCAAAAAAAATCACGCCTTCAAAATTCAAAACAAAATCACGCCTTCAAATTTACATTTTTTATTTTCTTGAATTTTTTGTTTTCCCGCCTTCAAAATTCTAAAAATAATTTAAAAAATTCAAAAAAAGTTAGTAATGGTGCACTATTCACAAGGTGTGCCATTACTAAAAAAATTTAATTTTCATTTTCTTTTATTTTCCCTCCTTCAAAATTAAAAAAAAGTTAGTAGTGGCGCACTATTAACAAGGTGCCCCATTACTAATTTTTTTTTCTCGCCTTCAAAATTCAAAATAATAATAAAATGTTAGTAATGGTGCACTATTGACAAGGTGCGCCATTACTATATTTTTTTATTTTTTTGAATTTTTATATTTTTCCCGCCTTCAACATCCAAAAAAATAAAAAAATAGTAATAGGGCACTATTCACATGGTGTGCCATTACTAACTTTTTTTATTTTATTTTGAATTTTTCAAAAAAAATAAAAAAAATAGTAATGGCGCACTATTCACAAGGTTCGCCATTACTAAAAAAATGATTTTTTGAATTTTTTTTTATTTTTTTATTTCCCCGCCTTTAAAATTAAAAAAAAATACAAAAAAATTAGTAATGAAGCACTTTGTATAGGTGTGCCATTAGTACCCCAACTTACTAATGGTGCGCCTGTACAAAGTACGTCATTACTATGTCGAGGAATGGGCCAAATCTTGGTAAAAAATATTAATGACGCACTTTTCTAAAGGTGCGCCATTACTATCCCAACTTACTAATGGCGCACCTATAAAAAGTGCGTCATTACTATGTCTAGGAATGGGTCAACCCTTGGTCAAACATAGCAATGTGCACTTTTCACCAGATTCGCCACTGCTATTTATGTTACTAATGGTGCACTGTGTATAGGTGCGCCATTACTATATAGTAGTGGCGCATATTATGTACAGTGCGCCATTAGTGTCCATATTATCTATAGTCTATTTTCTAGTAGTGATATATTGAAACCTCTCTAGAGGTTAGCGATATATCTAGTAGCTAGAGTTCTCAACTAATTTTTTTTTGTAGTTTTCGGAAATAAGCACAGATTGCCCATAATATGACACATATCACTAATATACTTGAGCTCTTGACACACAGAAGTCCAAACATTTCTCAAATCAATAAATCAAAACTATTGCAATTACTACTATACTTAAATAGCAACCTCAATTACCTACTCAAGTCAAGACACAAAATTCAGTGCATCATGCCAACTCTCTAAACAAGATAGGCATGAAAACTCAAGAGAGTTCTAAAAGAAACAACCTAAATAAAAGCTCTTCAAATATAAGCATGAAAAACAAGAGCTAAACATGATAGCATCTAGAAAAAGTAAAGAACACTCAACAAAGATAAGAATGAAAACTATGTTGTGTTCTAGGGTGAAGTGGAGCATGTTTCTCTCCCAAACAATGTAGGCTAGGGTCAACTTGTTATGAACAACAAGCAAAGGAAAAAAAAGTAAAAAGTAAATGCAAGACACTCCAAGCATAGCACGTAACATATGTAGTGATAAAATATAGTGTGGAGAAGGACGAACTAATGATTATTGATGGAGAGGGAATGCACGGGGGCATCCCCAAGCTTAGACACTTTAGTTTCCCTGGATATTTCTTGGGGGTGCATGGGCCATCCCCAATCTTGAGCTTTCGACGCTTCCCGATCTTCTTTCGTCGTCTTCCTTCACACACTTGAAAACTCCCTTCGTACGAAACTCATCATAAGCTGATTAGAGTGCTTAGTACCCATAATAAAATAATTGCGCCCTACTGGAAATAAAGATTTTCATGAAGATCTACTGTTTCTCAAAATTTCCAAAAGGTTTTGCAAAGAAAAAGCAAGCTTAAGATTTTCAAAACGGTGAAAACGCAAAAACAGGGCTAAATCTAGGAAAACAGACCAGCAGGTAGTAAATAATTTTTTATGTGTACTTCTGCAACTCAAATCAGAAAACTCATAACAGATCGCCTAAAGTCAATTGTATAGAGTATACTGTCATACACATTTAGATAGAAAGATGATCTGTTGATTTTCAAGAATTTTTGCAATGGAGCAAACAAATTATGTTTTCTGGGCAACATGTCACAACTTTTGATTTTTCTTGCAATCGGAAGGCTAAACTTGGCACAGATCCTTAAAATAAAGATTTTGGGTTGCTCCCAATAAGCGCTTTCTTTTATTCCTTTGAGCTAGGCATGATGAAAAAAGATCAAGTTGTGTCAATTGAACCATCATCAAGATCATCAAAAATTCTTCAATAGTACAACTAGTCTTAAGAGGACTTTCAAATGAAGGATTGATTCTTGGCGGCTCTATTTTGAGAATCATTAATCCTATACCAAACATCTTTCAAACTTTTTCCACCCTTTGTTTGATGGTGAGAATCTCTCCTTCGAATGCAACACCAAAGGCAAAGGACTTAGACATACCGGCTAAACAGAAGAAGCAACTAAAAGCAAAGTAACTAATTTTTTGTGGTTTTTGGTATAAGACTCTAAAGCAAAAACTAGAAAGTGTACTAACAAGACTAAAAGGCAAAGGTAAAGGATAGTGTGCAACTTCCCTATCTTGTAGATTGGAGTCCCCCGCAACGGCGCCAAAAATTCGCTTGATGGCTGTAGATAACACCTCCTCGTTGGTTACGCCAACTGGAAGGTTATGATGTAGATAACAGAAAATTTCCCTCGGTGAAGATACCAAGTTAATCAATCAAGTAGGAATCCAAGAGCTACGAGTAGGTGGTCAATCGAGCAAGGTGCTGTTTGAGATAAGTTACTCACTTGAACTGGACCTGCACACAAAAGAAAATAACTTTGCTCCCAACGAGTCAGAGAGTTTTTCGATCTCTGCAGTCTTGTTGTTTACAAAGGATTAAACCACAGGTGGAAATAGTAGTGGTGATTGCAAAGGAAAGGAAATAAAAGCAGTAAAGATTAACGGTGTAAACTATGGCGGAAATATGGACCGGGGTCCAATGACTTTCACTAGTGATGTCTATCTCACAAAAGACGATATATAACTATGTTGGGTGAACAAATTACAGCTGGGTAATTGACATAATTATAAATGCACTACAATGCTAATTATGCTAAAAGAAAGCTAGAGGCTCAACCGTATGGGCAGTACGCCGAGACGAGCAAACCATTTATTTATCAACATCTACTCACTAATCATCCACCTTGAGATATCTATCCAGAACATCTCGTTGTTATTATGTTGTGAACCCCAGCCAATTTGTAGGATCAAAGCAACAGACAACTGCATTAACAAACTATGCATAATGTAAACAATCCTTGCAACCGCAGTTACAAGCACCATTGTTTTCTCCCTGGGGGAAACTGCACATCCCCGAGTCTCATGTTTCTATCACTCAAGCTAGACGTCGGGGGGGGGGGATGAACCCACAATCAAGCATAATTCTCCCTCCTGGAGTTACTATCTACTACTTGGCCAAAGCAATAAAAACCAACGGAGAACATTCAAGAATACTCAAGAACTAAGACATAAAAGGTAGACCAAATATATTACTCATCACAATCTGGACATAATCTCATAGTCCATCGGATCCCAGCAAACACAGCATAGCAACACAGAAACTAATGCATCGGTGTCTTGATCATGTAGGGCATCTCATAGGGGCTAAGAATTGAGGCACAATATTGGAGAAACTAAAACATCCCAAATTGGGCAATTTACAGAATTATAAATGGACCGTAATGCTAATTAGGCTACAAGAAAGTTAGAGGCTCAATCGTATGGGAAGTACACCAAGACAAGTAGACCGTTTAGTCATCAACATATACTCACTAATCATCCCCCTTGAGATATCTATCCAGAACATCTCCCTGGTATTAAGTTGCGAGCCCCACCCACAGTGTAAACTCAAAGCAATAGACAACTGCATTAACAAACTATGCGTAAGGTAAACAATCTTTGCAACCGCAATTACCAGCACCGTTGTTTTCTCCTTCGTGGCAACAACACATCCCCTAGTCTCATGTTTCTGTCACTCAAGCTAGACATCGGGGGGCATCAACCTACAATCAAGCATAACGCTCCCTCTTGGAGTTACTCTCTACTACTTGGCCACAACAATAAAAAGCAACGGAGAAAATGCAAGAATTACTCAAGAACAAATATACAGAAGGACAATGTAACAACCCAGTTTTCACAAAAAATTAAAATTTTGTTTTCGGTGTGAATTATTTGATTGTCTGATTTGTTTGCGGTGTTTGCATCCCCGATTTATCAATCGGCGATTATTTCCCCCCCTCTTATCTCGTACCGGACGGAGACCGACCCTTGCCACCCTGACACTCGACCTTTGCGACACCGGGTTTCACCAGATCACCGTCGCGAAAACCGCACGAGACCAGCCGCAGCCAACGGAACGAAAAACTCCGTTTAATAATTAAACGGATTATTTTTATAGCGCGCCAGAAAGTGTTGTCGGAACGGTTCTAGCGCTAGGTGAACGCCTCCGGCTCGACGCACTGATCGCGCAGTTCGAAGTTTTACCCGAATCGGAGGTACTGCGGACCCCCGACGGTCAGAAACGTGAGCACCGTGCGCGCGAGACAAAAACCGGGGATGTTTTTGCAAACTGCCAGCCACCGGGGCTATATAAAGACCACCACACTCCCACCCATTTTTAGGGTTTCCCCTCGCCACAATTTGATAGCCACACCCCCAGTTTTGCTCCAATTTTCGTCCAAAACAACCACATCCCGAAACCCTAGCTCTCCCCCTGATCTGGACCGTCAGATCTGAGATCCAACGGTCCAGATCGCGTCACCCACCTCCACCATCCTCTCCACCGTCTCCCTCCTCTCTCTCTCACCCGAAGCTGCCGCCCGTGCCCGTGGCAACCGCCGGCCACCTCCACTCCGGCCAGTCCGGCCGCCACCTCTCCTCCCCTCCTTCCCTCTCTCCCCTCTCCTTTCTCTCTTCTCCCTCTCATCCTCTCTCTCTCTGTGTGCAGCACCAGGACGCGCCGGCCGCCATTGGAGCCCGAGGGAGCTCGAGCTCGCCCCGCCCTGGATCCACACCGGGGCCGCCCCTGTCGCCGGATCCGGTGCCTCCCTATCGTCGGCGCTCCCTCCGGCCTCCTCCTCGACCTCGCCTGCCCCGCCGCCCTCGCCGCCGGTGGCCGGTGCGCCACCGGTCCGCCGCCACCTGGACGCACAGGGACGAGGTCCCGAGCGGCTGCTCAACCGCTGCTGCGCCCACGCGGGCCGGCCAGTCCCAGGCGGCCCAGCAGGCCACGGCCCAGGCCAAGCCAGCCACGGCCCACAGCCGGCCAGATCCGAGCCCAATGTGAGGAGCCCATGCCCCCTGTTTTTTTTATGTCCAGTCCCTGTGCTTTTAGCTGTTGATTCGATATTGCGTTGAAGTTTGCGAGTGATCCGTAGCTCCGATGACGTTGCCCCCAAAACGAAAGTTGCTCAGAATTGCGTGTACTTTAATTCATATTTTGTGAGCATTTGCATTTGAGCTCATCTTGATTGTGTAAATGTGTGCTGAACAGGGCATCAGGCCATTAAACTGCTACTTTTTCCTGTTATGTGCTGCTGTTATTATTTTGTTGCAACTTTGCATGATGATTGTAACAAATACATGAGGCCTATTGCTTTGATTCCTTTTGCGTTGCGTTAAGAAATGTTTCTAATTCAGTTTCATGCATTCACATGCCATATTTTCTTGCTGCATCACGTTTATATCTTGCTCCAAAGTGGTGATCCTGATGTTATTGTTCTGCTGTGCTGAAAACTGTTATTTTATTGCAACTTCGGTCGACGAGTGTGTCGCGACCGTTTATCGGAATTGAGTGATTCCAATTGAATTTTGTTAAGCATCATGTCTACTTTCATCCCATGTATTGCTATGTCATGTTGCTGCAATTTTGCAAATAGATTTATCCCTGTTTATACAGCATGTGTGCATAACTGGTCTTGCTTATATCTTTTTAACTGTAACTCCGTTTGGAGTGTTCTTTATATGTAACTTGATTGGTTTTTCGTGTACTTTGTGTTTATGCTATTGTTTGCTGTTGTTAACCAACCTAAAATATGGTTTAGGTCAGAACAGTACCAAATCCTTTAATCATCGTGTGACACTTAGTGTTATGCCATGTTTAGGTTGTGCCTCACTTAAATTGGCTAGCATAGATAGTTTACGTTGTGCTTCACCTCTTGCCATGTTTGTGTGCTATGCCATGTTAATAACCCTTGTTGATCACCTGTAGCTAAGCAACTTGAACCACCGTAAACGTGCGGTATTCGTCGTGTGTGACCGATACCCCACTTAAATTGTTAGTAACCGTTCTCGACGATAGATCTGTATCGCGTTGCTGTGCCTTGTGTTGTCTCTTTGACCTTGTGTTGCTTCGTAGTAATAGTGGTCCACCGTTGATTGCTTTCCAGTGTTTACCCTCTTGTGTGCTTCCGCGGGTACCTCTCGGAGACGATGTGAGCTTGCGATCAACTACACTTTCGGAACCCGACTTACCAACAGGCAAGGACTATACATTACTTATGATCCATTCTATTTCAACCAGCGGTTTGCATGCTAGTCTAGGTTAGGCTCGATGTTTGATCCTACCACATGTTTACAACCTCTTTTAAACCGATACAGCCATGTCCCCTCCCAGCAAACCTTGTACTGCTATGTTACTTTTGCTCGTTGCTCAGCCCCTGCTTAGTATGCATGCTTAGGATGCTACGATGTTACCCTGTTACTCTTTGGGTTGGGATATCACCTGAATATTATATTGTTGCTGATGATATGATTATTATTTATAATGTTGACTATATTCGACGAAGGATGGAAGGTCTAGGCTATCCCGCCCCGACGCTTTGTCCCATTTGAGTCACCTAGGATCCGAGTTTCGGGTATTGGTTTTAAGACTGAGCGTGCCTAACCGCGTGTGGGATTTTATGGGGTCCCCGTTTCTTACCTATCTTGCTTCAAACATTTCTAGAGGTGGCCCAAGCTGATTTACCATTTGAAAACATGCAAATATATCTTGTCGGGTCGCTCCTAGCAGATATCTTTTAAAACAACCCGGACCAGCGGAGACATGGTTTCCCTGTTGGTCCACCTTTGACCGGCGAGGGCCCGGTCTCATAAGAGAACTAACCGGTAACCCAAACCCTGTTGAGACGGAAGAGTCCGATCCGAGAGCGTGGCCATCTTTTGGATTGGGTGTCGACTCCCCGGGGGCCACCCGGATTTGTTCGTTGTTAGCTAGAGGGACTTGTCGTTTCGGATCTCTTGGAACTCAACCATAAAATGGTTGCCTGTGATGGGTAGCAACTGAGAGTGATGAGCGTGCATGCGGAGCCTCGTAATGGGCAGTTGGTACACCCCTGCAGGGTTAAATCTTTTCGAGAAGCCGTGTCCACGGTTATGGACGACTTGAGACCTACTCCTTGTTCATAGAAAACAACAACTGAGATAATCTTAATACAACTTGATCAATGTGTGTGTGTGCCTTGACTGATTCTTCTTCGTCGGGATGCGAAGAGGAGGACAAGGATAGGATAGGTGTTATGTTTGCGTATGTAGGTGGATAGCAAGACTTGTTGGAGGCGATTCCTCATCGAATGCTTGGCTTCTTAATCTTACTCTCTAGATCGTTAGCCACTTCATAAATGCTAGTGCGGCAGCAACCTCACCACTTACCCCTTCCTTACCGTAAACTACTAGTTGTCCTAGAATGACGAGTGATGAAGTCCTTGCTGGGTCAGATGACCACTACAGTTGGATGCTGAGTACCTCTGTACTCATGATACTACCCCCAAACTCTTTTCAGGGTTCTGATCGACGACAGGTATGGTGATCGACGTTTCACGTGGAGACTCGACGACGACTAGTTAGGCGGATCCCGGCGGAGGGCCTGGACCCGTGTGGTTATGGGATCGATGTTTTTCTCTTTGCCACTAGGCACTTGATTGTAGCCTGTACTCAGACATCTATCTTCCGCTGTTGTATTATATTTGAGGCAGTTGTATGCCGATTGTATGAGATGTTGTATCCTTGTATCTGTAATGTTGTGATATCATGTTGGAAATCCGGGGCATATGGCTTTGTCATATGTCACGGTGGGACCGATATGTGCTTCGTCCCCGGATCTGGGTGGAAACACCTAGATCTGGAACAGTACCGCATATCAGGCCTTATAGACAACCAAATATATATAACTCGTCACAATTTGAACATAATCTCATAATCCGTCGGATCCCAACAAACACAGCATAGCAACAACAGAAAGATTACATAGATTCCTTGATCATGTAGGGCGGCTCACAAGGGCTAAGAATTGAAGCACAAGATTGGAGAGAATACATCACATAGATATTGGTCATGGACCCATGGTCCAAGGGGTACGACTCACGGCACATCCGGGAATCGCTCATGGTGGTGGAGAAGCTCCCGGAGATCAATCCTCCCTCCGGTAGGGTGCCGGGACAGGGTCTTCTGGCGATCCCTGTCAGAGCCCTCTGTTAGGTATGTGCTAGGACCAAGTGCTACTTTGCATCATGTGAAAAATTCAAAAAGAAAATCAAAATTGGGGAAAAGAAAAGCCCTGAGAAATTAAATCAATTGGCCAGATAAAAATCTTTTTCCAAAAATCATTTGAACATTTGGAAAATTCTTATAAATGGTGCTTATCATTTTAAAAATGATTTGGGAGCAATCCCATGCTCATGGAATTTTCTAATATTCAAACAGTGGCTTTGGAAATTAAATAGAACCCTATTTGATTTAAAATTCAAATGTTTTGAATTTTAAAAGTGCTCAAATTTTATAAGTGGTTGACTCTATATATATTGAGGCCACATAAAAATTTGTAGCATTTTAGAAAATTTCTAGCTATTGTTTTAGCTAAGACAAAACAATTACAAAAAAGAAAAGGAAACAGAAAATAGCAAACCTACCTGGCGCCTGGGCGAGGCTCAACTACCTTGGCCCAGTCCAGCCCGCTGGACCCCTCCCTTGTCTTCTACCTCCCCACGCCCCGAAGCTGCTCGGTGGAATGCATGCAGCATGCCACCGCGCCGCCGACGAGCTCATCGCCACCTCCTGCTTCCCCCGTCCACGTCCCGGCGTCTGGACATGTCCTGATGCGTCGTGGACCACTTCCCCCTCTCCATGTTCTCTCCAGTGTCCTCTCTCGCCGGATTTCATCGCCGCCCGAACACTGCCGTCGCCATTGCTCCGAGAAGACGTGGCCAGTGACCTCCTCGGGCCCCTCCGTGATGTCCGTCGTCTTCGCCGTCGTCGTCTACGCCGAGGTGCAGAAGGAATCAAGCCCATGTGCCCCGTAGCCTCTGCCACCTTCGTCGTCTTCGCCGCCGGCCGCCGGAGGCTGCAGTGAAATTGCGCCACCACCAGAGCCTCCCCGCCAATGTCGTTTCCTCCATCGCGCTCCTGGTGAGCCGCTGATCTTTTCCCCCAACCTATTTCAGCCCCGCTCTTCCTCTAAGCACGACCTCCATGGGAGCCGAGCTCCGTCGCCGCCATGGATGACCTAGAGCTTGCTCCCGTGCTCCAGCGCCTCCCCCTTCTAGCCTACAGTACTCCAGGTACTCGCAGCAATCCAACACGCCAAGCCCCGGTCCAAATGGCGCTCCAGAGAGCGATTCTGATGTCGCCGGACTTCTGTTTCCGCCAACGTCGTCGCCGGCGTCGCTCCTGTGCTCCCCGGTGACGCTGTCGTGCCCTGGGTGAAGCGCGCAAGCACGTAGAGTGGATCGCCGCCGCCGCCGCGCCGCCGCCGCAAGCGCGCAACTTCTGTTTGGTGGTCGCGACGCGCCGTTTGGTCGCCGGAGTCGTCGTCCAGTGGATCGCCGCCGCGTCGGGTGTCGCCGTCGACATGTCGCCGGCAGCGCTGACGTGGCCGTGGTTAAGTTAACCACTAATCCCCCCCGTTATCCACTAACAGTGGGGCCCTTAGCCCCCTAATCCCTGGTTAGTTTAAAACTAACCGGGTTAGTTAACCAGTGAGGCTGACCAGTGGGACCCCCTTGTCAGGCCAGCCCCTGCGTCAGCATGATGCCACCCTGACGCAATAAATCAAATTCCAGAATTTAGAAAAGATTTAAAGAATTCAGAAAATTCCAAAAATTCCAGAAATTACCCCAAACTTTGGAAATTCATAGAAAATTCATATTAACTCCAAATTGGACAAATAATATATGAAAAATGATCAGGAGAAAATTATCTTTCCAAATATGCAACTTCCAACTCTGTTTGATTTGAATTTAAAATGTGATCAGTAGCATTTGCTATTTGATTTAAATGAAATTAAATCAAATTCAATTCAAATATTTTGGTAACTTGAACCATGGCAACATGCTACATTTCAATCACACATCAGAGGCATATCATACACAATTGAAGATAATTCAAAATGATCAAACTATATCACATATAACTTGGTTAATGTTGAATTCAAATGTGGAGTTTGAATTTGCAATTCAAATTGCAATATACTCCATTTAAATGGAATGCTCAACACATCAGTACCATGAACATCACCCTTACAATATTATTCATGTGATTGTGCATTGTACATTCTGTTGATCCTATGATTGTCATGTTGCTGTTAGACGTGGAGCCAGAGCCCGAGGTCACCCCCTTCGTTGAAGACCCCGAACCCGAACCTCGTCAGCAAGGCAAGCAAACCCCCATTGATCATGTCGATAAAATCCCACTTCCCTCTCATGTCTCGCTTATGCATTGTATAGGATGATCACCATGTTACGTTTCTACCGCATAGATGAACCCATTCCTTTGCATGACCTATCTTTTGTCACAGTAGTAAGCAAACCACAATCCTAGCAAATGTAGGAGTTGATTGATATCATGTGACCCCTGCAACTGTTACTGCTTATTGCATGCTTAGTGGTACAATGAGGTTGCTTATGATGTGAGTCGGGATGATGATAAACATGGTGTTGATGAAAGTGAAATGTGTTGGTGAATCTACCCTAATACAAGGTGAACGATGAGAGGCTGTGTAGGAGTACACGGTGGGTTGTCTCGTTGAACACCGCCCTAACACGAGTTCTTGTTTGGTGATCCAAGATGAAGAGTACAACCACACATTGGGCTCACTGACCCCTCTCGGCTTACTAACTCATCCCCTTCGATGTCCAGATGTCGCAGTAGTTCGGACTTCTGTAGGTATTGTGGCCTGGTAGCCAAGTGAGAGAACGGCTCATCCGAGACCGGCTTGCGCTCCACGCACACATCGTCTGGGTCCACTTCGGTAAACCGGCCGGGTTCACGATAGTGGCAGACAACCCAGATAGGCGGCTTTCATGGACTAGATCGGCTATGAGGTAACGGTTGTGGTGGCATCTTCGCTGTCATCTCTTGAACGGTGACACGCAAAAGGCGGTAACTGATGGCACGTGTGTGTAGCGGTACACCCCTGCAGGGTTAACAAACTATTCGAATAGCCGCGTCCGCGGTTATGGACTGCTTGGAAAGCTTAGCTTGATTATTAGACAACTTGAACTGGATACTTCTAAAACTCGCAAGATAAGCATGAGTGCTATGGTGTGCTTCTCGTGGGGAAGTCGAGGAAGTAACCATAGTGGTGTAATTGGTTGAAGAGATGTAGTGGACTCGTGTACGCTTCTTACCTCAAGTCTGGTACTCGTAGTTCAGGACTAGCCAAGTCAAAGCTGGCACTTCTGCAAGTGAACCCCACCTCCCTTTACCTTGATACATGTGCATGAGTAGTATAGCTCCTATGTAAGTCTTGCTGAGTACGATTTTGTACTCACGTTTTCTTAATCTATGTTTTAGACGAACCCACCGACCCCGATGGTGGCTTCTATCCGAAGCTCGAAGAATGAAGACTCAGACCAAGACCAAGCTAGTGTAGTCCCAGTCAGACGACTGGTTCCCTCGTGGAGGGCTTGTTTTTAGATAAGGCTTCTCTAAGCCATTTGTTAAACTTGTCTGTACTCAGACCTACTTTGCTTCTGCATGCTTGTTGTAATGTTGGATCACATGCTTGTGATCTCTGTGTGCACTCTGTAAGAGTTATTAATAAATATATATACTTTGTAGAGAATTGCAATGATACCTGCTGTTCATACAAGGCATGTGTGCTTCGTGTATGTTTATAACATGCATGTCTTTGTATGGGTTTTCGAGACCTTAGTTGTGATCTGGCTGGCGGTCTTTTATACACCAAGTGGCCCTTAGATGTGCGCAGCTTGGGGCATCGCGATGCGATTGCTCGAGACTCCGTCTCGTGCACACTTTGATGTATGATTGAGCCCGCCCTAGACCCCGACTAAGTCATCGGGCTGGAGTAAGTCTATGTAAGGGTTATAATACAATCGATAGTATGGTTGAGGCGACTTGTCTATGAGTATGGGAATTCACCACCCAGATCAGTTAGACTTGTGTGCGGACGATGAGGACCCATCTCAGAGCATCATCCGGCCTGAATGGGATGCCCCTCATGTTCGATGCTTTCCGAGAACGTTCTGTGCTTGGCCTTGTCTGTTTAGACAAGTGGGTACGGTTCTCGGCTCTCCATATGATTGTGTTGTAGCGAGGCTTATATACGCTAATTCCGGGTCCTGACAATCCCGATCTCGGGATCGCTGCGGCGGAACAGTTTTGAAAATCGCATAACGGAGGACCTCCTGAGGGTTTTCGGGGCATGAGTTAAATATAGGACGAAGGGGGGCACCAGGGGGCCCCACCTAACCAGGATGCCAGGTGGCATGGCCCCACCCCTGGCCACACCAGGCACCCGTCTGGTGAGGGGGGCACCCCTTCGGGTGTCCTTCGGGCTTCTGGAGTCTTCATGTATGCTGATTTTTATATGACTTTTCCCGAGTTTTCCGAGCACTTGAAAATTTGGTATTTTCCTGCAATGGTCGGACAACAGCAGACAGAAACTGGCACTGAGGCTGAGTTAGTAGGTTAGTCCAAATATTTTGAAAAGGTATGAAAGTGTAACAAAACATATAGAAAAGTCAACCATATAAGCATGGAACAAGCAGAAATTATGGATACGTTTGTGATGTAGCAACCCTGCAATTGAAATACAAGAAGTCTCTTGTGTCCCCATCACACCTAATACAATGTTAAATTGTATAGGTGCACCAGTTCGGCGAAGAGATGGTAAATATGGGTGATATGGGTGGCAAAGCAAGGTAATAAAAATTACGGCACGGTAGCAAGTGGCAAAAGTGAGCACAAACGGTATATCAATACTTGGAAATAAGGCCTAGGCTTCATACTTTCACTCGTGGCAACTCCCAACAACATTAACATAATTCAAACTCATGACAATTCCTCCAAAAGCATGCAAGGAAGATGTAACTCGGAGATCATTCTTTCTCTGGATCAAAAGAGGATGAGAATTGTGAAGGGCTACAAAAGCACACCTTATAGTTTGTATTTCACATCTATGGATGTCCCAATGTCACCACGATCATCCAAAGATAGTACTAACAAACACCATAACATATCTCAAGAGTAGTATCTTTCTAATATAACGAAGTGCCCATTGTCACCACAACACTATGAAAATTATACTCAAAACAAGCATCAAGAGACTCTCAGAGGCATGATCCAATGCAAAAAGAAGAACAATCCCATGATCAATATCAAAACCACCAAAACAAGCATGTAACAAGCAAAAATTATAAATACGTTTGGGACGTATCAACATCCCCAAGCTTAATTCCTACTCGTCCTCGAGTAGGTAAATGACAACAAAGATATTTTTATGGTTTCATTCTACCAACACAAGTAGAACATTTAAGTACAACAAGCAAGATGTATAAATCGAGACAAGATAATAACAAGCAAGAGTCTATATCTAGTATTGAAACTAGCAAATTAAGAACATAAAGATGTAAGAGCTCTCGTTGTCCGTGACTCGAATGTCTTCAATGTTCCTCTACAAAATGGGAGATGGGTTTATAGCATAAAAATACTTAATAGTTGTTGAGAACTCAATCTACTAATTTTCACACATGGTCTTATTGGAATCTTATTATGACTCAACCCTAGACCGTCGGTCAGGTACAAGACAATCCGATCCTCTCCATTTCGACTTTGAGCACTCATGCAACAAATGAGCGCAAGCAAGATTAATTGGCTCTTAGGATGGCGAATAGAATAAATGATGGGGAAGGAAGTCAAAAAGTGAGAAAGTCTCACACTAATGAGGATAACCTTAGGCGAGGGCAAGCCTAATGGTAGATATGGTGTGAGGAGTAGGGATTGTCATGCAACAGATGCACATAGATCTATGAGTATATGAAGACTCTCCAATGGAACTAGTGTGTGTGCATCCAACTCGCTTGCTCACGAAGACCTAGATCTCTTGTGAGGAGGCACGTCATTGAAATATACAAGCCAAGTTCTATAGTGTAAGGATCGCCACTTAGGTATGCATGAATGATATGAAAACTCTCTATGAAGTACACGTGCCACTTTGAAGCACAAGTGTGGATCTTTAAAAGAAGAATAGTAGTGTCCGCCCTTCTCTTTTTTTCTCTTTTTTGTGGCATCATTGGCTCTTTATTTTATATCTGTCATTTTTCCTCTTTGGGATCTTTTCATGTGTCCTCTTTTGGGATCTTTTAATTTTGTCCTCTTTGTGATATTTTCCTCACATTGAGGGAAACACTCTATATAAAGATGAACATGATCAACACACTTTTACAAGGTACTCCCTCCGATCCATAATAAGTGTCGCTCATCTATTATAAAGTTTGTACTAGCTTAGTACAAAATGAGCGACACTTATTATGGATCGGAGGGAGTACTCATAATAAAATTGAAACTATATCATGATGTATGCAAGGTATGCCTGTGCCAGTGTAGCAGGATATGCAATGATACTAGCGCGACATGTAGCAAAAATATTTAAGGGCAAAGCCCAACTATCATGCATCTTTATGATCAAGCAAATCATTATGACGATGAAGAATGTCATCAAGTCATGAGAAAGATGGATGTTGCATGGAAATGTATCTCAGAATGGTTTGGAAATGCCATAATGGGTAGGTATGGTGGCTGTTTTGAGGGAGATGTGGGTTAACATGCATAGGGGATTAGGTGTTTTTCTATAGAAACTCAATAGCCATCTGGTCGCGCCAGGTAAATCTATTTGCGCTGAAGAAATTTTTGCGTGACCTTGCTAGTTGGGCTGTCGCTTATGTCAAAACGAACTAACAATTCGCACAAGGTGATCTCTAGCACAATTAATCGCGCCATATTAGGGGAACTCCATGGGAACAACCCAAACGGGCCCGTGCTTGGTCCGCATTTTTTCGTTTGGTTTGCGAAACGGAATAATGTCCGACCCCTATTCGTGCTCCACAGGTCGCTCAACCCAACGGTGGGGGCGCGAGGCAAATTCACGGTACCACCTCGCCACTGGAGGGACTTGTCGGGGGGTGGGGGCAAAGGGATACCAAAAAACCATAGATTATATGAAATAATATTTTACAAACCATAGAAATCATTCATTGTACGAAATCATTTTATTACAAACTGTACAACTCATTCATTGTATCAAATCATTTTATTACAAACCAAAGAAATCATTCATTATTTCAAATCATTGTAGCACATAAAAAAGTGACCACATACTAATGGTCTCCTATGTGATTCCACATATGCTCAACCAACTCGTTATGCAACTGCACGTGAGTTCCTCGATCATGCATATCACAATGAAACTGGAGGAAGTTTTCATATGATGCCGGTGGACCAGTAGGTACAACATTATCACCCTGATACTTCCAGTTCTCATAATTGAGCCTCTAAGGGTGCTCATCCATGACGATCATGTTGTGCATGATCACACACAGTGAAGAAGCTAGAAATTAAATCCAGTGGTGTCAATAACGTTGTAGAATGGATTCATCTCTACAATTAGGAACATATGGCTTGCAATTTATAAAGAATTTTCTGAAATTCGTTGGTGTCAATTGACAGCACTGCCAAAGGGCCAGCTCCATCCCCGATCACACATGAATTCTTCACCGTGCCCAAAGTCTCAACATTCCAACATCTCGCATGCTGTCGAACAATAGCCCAACTAGATTGAAGCACACCAAAAGCACGCTCCACATCCTTCCTAGCACTCTATTTTTCTTTGGCAAACCTTGCTCTCTTCTCTCGTTGGAGATTGTTTTCACAAATGTTGACCACTGAGCATAGATACCACTCACGAGGTAGTATCCCTTCACATCTCGAGAATGGCCTTCTGCAAGAGTTGCAAACATCGGAGAGCGCAGAAGCACATTGATGTCATCATGAGAACCAACCATACGAGAAAAGCATGCCTAATCCAAATATCCTGAGATGCCACAACCTCGACGATCACTATGCAGCCCTCGGCATGTCCCTTGTACATCCCCTTCCAAGCAAATGGGCAGTTATTCCAGTCCTAATGCATACAATCAAAGCTAACAAGCGTGCCCCAAAACCCTCTATCAGCATTCACCTCCAACAAACGAGTTGTATCCTCAACATTTGGTTGCCGCAAGTACTCGACACCAAACACCTGAACCACACCCTAAAGAATCTATATAATGACTCTAGACAACTGGACTCTCTCATGCGCACATACTCATCGACTAGATCACTAAGAACTCCATACGCTAGCATCCAAATAGGTATTGTGCATTTCTGATAAGAGGAGAAACCTAACTTGCCAGTAGAATCTGATAACCCACAAGTGTAGGGGATCATAACAGTCTTCACATGAAAGATAATCCAATTTATTAATTCGACACAAGCGGAGCCAAAGAATATTTATAAGCTTTAACATTTGATTTGTCAATTGAACCGCACCTGAAAGGTACTTGCTTGGAAACGAGATATTAGTGGTAACGGTGATATGGAAGTGATGGTGGCAACGGAAATAGTGATGGGAAAAGCAACGAAAGTAAAAAAAACGAAAGTAAAGTAACTTGTAACCAGCAAAATTAAAACATTGTAGGCTAGGGGAATGGATGGTTGGGCGCTGCATGGATGAGAGATAACATATAATTAACTTGGGGCAAGGCACACAGAAAAGTAATGATCATCTAGGAAAAAATATCAAACATTAGGCATGTATCCCAAGGTAGTTGTACGTGCTTGCAATAAGAACTTTGCACAATATCTTTTGTCCTACCATCCCGCTACAAACAGGTCCAAAAGGAACTTATGGAGATTAAGGTGCTCCTATTAAAGAGCAGCGGAACAAAGAATTAACAATCAATGGATACATGGAATCCTCAAATTATAGTTCATCCCCTTTGGTGTCGCAAGTTGTCACCATTGGGAACACCGATTCCGGACTATAATAGGTGCATACAACTCATAGGTAGGATCAAGAACAAAAATATATTCATGAAAACACATAGGGTTCAGATCTGAAATCATGGCACTCGGACCCAAAGTGACAAGCATGAAGCACAAAAAGTAGTAGCAAAGATGATAAACACCATAGTAGATTATAGGCAACATGCCCCCAATAATCTGATGAACTATTACATGATCTAACTCATCCAATCCCTACCATCCCCTTCGCCTACAGCAGAAATTACTCACACATGAAAGGAGGAGTCATGGAAGGGTGATTGAGTGGCGATGGTGATGACGATGACAACGATTTCCCCTCACCGGAGGCCAAAGCAGCCTCCAGACTAGCTCTCCCGGAGAAGAACAGAGGGTGGCGGAGGCTCCGCGACGATAATTGGAAAAATGACTTCTTGTTCTGGGGTTTCTCCGTCTCGGGAAAAATAAGAGTCGAGGTAGGGCACCAGAGCAGGTGGGTCCTACCAAGGCGCCCTCCTGGCGCGGCCAGGGACCTGGCCTCCTGGGCTAGGGGTGGCCCCCCTCTGGCCCCTCTTCTGCCCATTGGTTCCTCCCGGTGTGTGGATTTTCTTTTTTTTACTGGAATTTCCAGGGACACCTAAAAATCCATTTTCCTACACACAAGAAAACCATACAGGCAACTCTGCTGAAAACAGCACCAGTCTGGGTTAGTTTAATTCAAATCATGCAAGAATGAGGCAAAAACAATAGAAAAAGTGTTTGGAAAAATCGATACGTTTGAGACGTATCAACTCCCCCAAGCTTAGCATATTGCCTATCCTCAAGCAATTCAGTTCAACGAACTGGACGCTACAAATAAAACTTTGACAAAATCTTTTGCTTCATTAGATGTATGTAAGCATGTACTATGAACAAGTCTAGCAAGTGTTGGAACAATGCTATAAATACAATGCATGAAGCAATCCTTCATTCATGTGAAAAGTTTCAAACAACTAAGAATGAATAATATGCTACTGAAAATGAAAACAAGATCACAATGAACATGACTTGAACATACTAGAGTGGTATCTCGCTAGCCTCAATGAGTGAAGAAAAACATAAATGTAGAAGCTCCTTCGGAGTTTTTGAGGAGACAAGAAATAAATATTTCAGAATGAGTAATAATGGCGGTTCCCATGCTTTTATATGGTGCCTACACTCATGTTTCCCTTCCACCAATCATGGACAATCTTTGGCTAGCAATGAGTTGCGGTGTGTCTTTCATTTTGTCTCAATTATGGGGGGAGTGTAAGTTTTATAAATTTTGAAACAAGTGAGAACTGGGCATTCTCCAGAATGGCCTCTGCCTCAAAAAATTTACTAGATTAAACTTTCTCAAAGAGTAAAACATTTTTAGCATGGAAGATAATGATTGACCCTAATGCTCCAAGAGCTTGTACGGATACAAAAAAAGAAGTTCATTTGAATAGTTTTGAGATGGTACAAGAAAGTATTCGTTAGGATGTCCGGTAAATACCATATATAGGAAGGTATGGTTGAGTCATATGACGCAACTATTTTCAAGGATTTTGGATGCACAAGCAAAATTCCGCTTAGTACATGCGAAGGCTAGCAAAAGATGGGGAAGCGACCATCTAGAGAGCAATAACGGTCATAATCATGCAGAGCGACAAAGCAACATTGAATAGGGCATGAAAATGATATAACTATTGTGAAATAAAAAGATCATCAAGGCTTGATAGACTCTCAGTCATAAACATGTGTAAGCATGTGCCAAGTCAATCCGGAAATTCTACGAAGGGAAAATACCACTTCAACATGCAAAACCATGAACAATGCAATGCATGCAAATTATTTCAATACACATTATGCACTCTAGCAATTTGAGACTAGTCACAAAGAAAGCATGAACTACTGGGAAAGCATTGTAAACATAGCACTGTTGCTACAACCTGGTCTCTATATCATAAGTACAAGCATCACTAGTAGAAAACTGGGCTTTCTTCCACCCCCCTGATTTGAGCAACTATCACGGTCGCGTTACGAACCGGGTCTAATGAGTGCAATAATCTTGGTTCAGCGGCTAGGACGTCTGACAGGGCTCGGTTTACATTTGTGCCGGTTCGTATGAGACCTTTAGTCCAGGTTTGAGACACAAACCGGGACTAAAAGAGTTGTGTCAGGGGCGACAACCTTTAGTCCCGGTTCGTGGCTGAAACCGGGACTAAAGGTCTCTCTTCTGTCCCGGATTTGGACACCAATCGGGACTAGAAATTTCCCTATATATACTCTCCCTCCACCGCCCCATATCCTCTGTTTTTTTGCCAGTTTGAAGTGAAGGTGTGTGTTGCTTTTTTTTCTCCGATGCATAAGAGGTGTTTGATGAAATGCCTGAGAGCATGACACTTGCTCAAATTAAAAAATTTCATATGTGTAGGTGTGATTTAGGGTGCCTTTTCGTCCCCGTTGTCACCACCATCGATCGCCCGCGCCGACTCGTTAACGGCACCATCGTGGTGAGCCTCTTGTTCTTATCTATTTTTTACAAGAAAACAAATCTTGCTTGTATGCTTGATATATATATATATATATATATATATATAGCAACTTGTATAATTTCTCTATTCATGATGTTCTGCAATGGTTTTTCATATACTTAATTATATAATGTACGCAGATCAACCGAAAATGGATGTACGGTGACCAACGCACCTCCCAATATTGTACGAGCCAGTGTAATTTTCTTAATACGGTGAGGCAAACAAGCAGAATTGTTTTATGTGTTGTCCGTGTGTTGTCTGTGTGAATACGAAGAATTAATCTAACTCGAGAACACTTCCCCTCCATCTTCTACAAAAGGGTTTCATGCGACACTATAATGTTTGGACTAAGCACGGAGAAAAAGGGTTTATGCTGGAAGACAACAAAGAAGAAGAGGATGATGATGAAAACAATCCTATGTTCCCTAAATACGGTGATACTGCAACGGGGGAAGCTGAAGATCATGAGGCACCCGATGTGCCCGATGATGATCTTCGCTGGGTCATTGTTGATGCACAGCGAGGATGCAAAAGTGAAAGGGAGAAGTTGAAGTTCGAGCGCAAGTTAGAGGATCGCAGAAAAGGGTTGTAACCAAATTGAGAAGAGGGAAACACTAAGCTCGGTACCACGCTGGAATTGTTGCAATGGAAGGCAGAGAATGGTATACCTGACAAGGGATTTGGGAAGGTACTGAAAATATTTATGAAGATGCTTCTGAAGGATAGCGAATTTCCTGACGTTACTTACGAAGCAAAGAAGCTTGTCTGCCCTCTAGGAGTAGAGGTGCAGAAGATACATGCATGCCCTAATGACTGCATCCTCTACCGTGGTGAGGAGTACGAGAATTTGAATGAATGCCCAGTATGCAGTGCATTGCGCTATAAGATCAGACGAGATGACCCTGGTTATGTTGAGGGCGAGCGCCCCAGGAAGAGGGTTCTATAATACCATGGTTGAAACGTCTGTTCAGAAACAAAGAGCATGCCAGGTTGTTGCGATGGCATAAAGAAGACCGTAAGAAAGATGGGAAGTTGAGACACCGCGGTGATGGGTCGCAGTGGAGAAAAATCGAGAGAGATGAAGGGGACTTTACAAAGGATGCAAGGAACATATGGTTTTGTGTAAATGTGGATGGTATTAATCCGTTTGGGGATCAGAGCAACAATCATAGCACCGGGCCCATGACCCTATGTATCTATAACCATCCTCCTTGGATGTGCATGAAGCGGAAGTTCATTATGATGCCAGTGCTCATCCAAGTCCCTAAGCAACCCGTCAACGGCATTTATTTGTACCTAAGGCCATTAGTTGAAGAACTTTTACAGTTGTGGGGTAAACTGGATAAACCAGGTGTACGTGTGTGGGATGAGCACAAACAGGAGGAATTTGACCTACCAGCGTTGCTGTTTGTAACCATCAATGATTGGCCTGCTCTTAGTAACCTTTTAGGACAAACAAACAAGCGATACATGGCATGCACGCACTGTTTGGATGAGACTGAAAGTATATATTTGGACAAATGAAAGAATAATGTGTACTTGGAACATCGTTGATTTCTTTCGACCAAGCATGCCTTAAGAAATAAAGGCAACCATTTCAAAGGTGAGACAGATCACCGGAAGAAGCATGTCCTCCGTACTGATGATGAGATACTTGATATGATCAAGGATTTACTAGAACAAGTAATCTTTGGAAAGGGTGCTGGCGTTAAATCTGTTCTGAATAATGCATAAGTAAACACACCCATGTGGAAGAAGAAATCTATATTCTCGGACCTACCCTATTGGAAACACCTAGAGGTCCGCTCTGCAATCGACGTGATGCACGTGATGAAGAATGTTTGCGCGAACATTTTAGGCTTCTTGGGCACGTATGGGAAGAAAAAATATACACCGAAGGCATGGGAGGACAAGCAACGTATGAACAAAAACGACAGCATGCATCGAAAGCAGTATGAAGGTCCTGCCAGCTATGTTCTTACCAAAGCAGAGAAGGAATTTTTTTTAATGCGTGCTCAGTATCAAGGTCACGTCTGGATTCTCGTCGAATATAAAGGAAAAAATAAATATGGAAGAGAAAAAAATCTAGAACCTAAAGTCTCATGACTGCTGATACGTCCCAAATGTATCTATAATTTCTGCTTGCTCCATGCATGTTTTGGGTTATATTGCTATGATTTTGATAAACTTTCATAAACTTTTGATCATATTTGGACTAACCTATTAACTCAGTGCACCCCAGTGCCAGTTCCTATTTTCTGCTATCTTTTTATTTCAGGTTTCCCCCTTATTAAAAGTGCTCCAAAAATTCCAGAAAAATCCAATAAAAAATAAGCGTACGGGAACCTTCTAGAGGCCCCGAGGAGAGCCAGGGGGGCCACCCTAGTGCCTAGGCGGCCATGGGGCGCGGCCCCACCCTAGGTCGAGCCAGGGGGACGCCTGCACTCCCTGGTGGCCCCATGGCTGCCCCCCTTCGACTAAATATTTGTCTCGCCCCAAAACCTCCAAAGACAGAACCATTTTCGCGATCTCGCCTCTATTCCGCCGCCGCCACGCTTCCAAGATTGGGAGCACCAGAAAACCTCTTCTCGGCACCCTACCGGAGGGAGGATTGACCTCCGGGAGCTTCTCCACCATGATGGACGCTTCCCGAGTGATCCGTGAGTAGTCCACCTTGGACCATGGGTCCATGATCAGCAGCTATGTGATGTTCTCCTCTCCTCTTTGTTCTTCATGGATTAGACCTTGTGAGATGCCCTACATGATCAAGGCACATATGTAATTCTTTCTGTTGTTGCTATGTTGAGTTGCTAGGATCTGATGGATTATGAGACTATGTTCAGATTGTGATGAGTAATATATTTGGTTCTTCTCTTTTATATTTTTGTTCTTGATTAATTCTTGCATGTTCTCTGTTGCTGTTTATTGCTTTGGCCAAGTAGTAGGTAGTAACTCCAAGAGGGAGCTTTATGCTTGATTGTGGGTTCATGCCCCCTGATGACTACCTTGAGTGACAGAAACATGAGTCTAGGGGATGTGTTATTGCCACAAGGGGAAAACAACGGTGCTTGTAACCGCGGTTGCAAGGATTTTTTTACTTTACGCAAAGTTCTTTTAATGCAGTTGTCTATTGCTTTGGGTTTACACTTTGGGTGGGGCTCGCAACTTAATACCAGTGAGATGTTCTGGATAGATATCTCAAGGTGGATGATTAGTATTAGATGCAGATGGATTTCGGTCTACTTATCTTGGCGTACTGCCCATGCTTTTGAGCCTCTAACTTTCTTTTGTAGCATAGTTAGAATTGGTTTGCGCCCGTAATCCTTTCAATTGCTGATACGCGAGAGATGATAATTGCTTCTCGCCCTTCGTTGGTTACCCCAAGTGGAAGGTGAGATGCAGCGTAGCAGCAAGTTTCTCTTGGTGAAGATACCAAGGTTGAGAGTATCGACCAGTAGGACTTCGGAGATGATAAGTATGTGTCAGCGGCGCAACTGACGTGGACCTGCACACTGACACAAATAACTTTGCTCCCAACGAAGTTCAGAGAGGTTGCCAATCTCTTTCGTCTTGTTGTTTACAAAGGATCAAAACACAAGGGATAATGATAATGTTAGCAACTGAAAGTAAAAGCAGAAAAGTAAATGAGCGTGTAAACAGTGTTGAGAATATGGACCGGGGTCTCGTGATGTTCACTTGTGATGTCTCTCTCCCAAAAGAGGATAAGACTGCTATGCGAGGTAAACAAATTACAGATGGGCAATTGACAGGATTATAAACGCACCGCAATGCTAACTATGCTACAAAGAAAGGAAGAGGCTCAAAAGCATGGGCAGTACGCCAAAATAGGTAGACCGAAATCCAAATGCATCTACTACAAATCATCCACCTTGAGATATCTATCTAGAACATCTCGCTTGTATTAAGGTGCGAGCCCCACCCAAAGTGTAAACCCAAAGCAACAGACAACTGCATTAAAAAACACTTTGTGTAAAGTAAACAATCCTTGCACCCGCGGTTACACGCACCGTTGTTTTCCCCCTTGTGGCCACAACACATCCCCTAGACTCATGTTTCTGTCACTCAAGTGTGTCATCAGGGGGCATGAACCCATAATAGAGCATAACGTTCCCTCTTGGAGTTACTACCTACTACTTGGCTAAATAAATAAACAACAACGGAGAACATACAAGAATTACTTAGGATCAAAAATATAAAAGATAAGAACCAAATATATTACTATATCACAATCTGAACATAATCTCATAATCCATCAAATCCCATCAAACTCAGCATAGCAATAGCAGAAAGATTACATATGTGCCTCGATCATGTAGGGCAGCTCACGAGATCTAAACCATGAAGAACAACAAGGGAAGGAGAACATCACATAGCTACTAATCACGGACCCTTGGTCCAAAGGAAATTACTCACAGCACATAAGGGAAGCGTCCATGGTGAAGGGGAAGCTCCCGGAGGTCGATCCTCCCTCCGGCAGGGTGCCGGGAAGAAGTCTGCTGGTGCTTCCGATCTTGGAAGCGCGGCGACGGCGTAACAGAGGCGAGATGGCGAAAAACGGTTCCCTCCTCGGGGGTTTCATGTCACGGAGAATAAATAGGTGAAGGGGGGCAGCTAGGGGGGCCATCAGGATTCCGGGCGCCCCCTGACGCGGCCAGACCCTAGGCCGCGCCAGGTGGCCACCTGGGTCCCAGGTAGTGGCCCCCGGCCCTAATTCGGGGTTCCGGAAGATTCCGTTGCGCTGATTTCTTATCTAGTTTTTCCCGAGTTTTCGGAGCACTTTTAATATGGGAGAAACCTGGAATAGAAAAACAGCAAAAAACAGGAACTCGCACTACGGTGCACTGAGTTAATAAGTTAGTCCAAATATGATCAAAATTGTATGAAATTGTATCTAGATCATAGCAATATCACACAAAACATGCATGGAGCAAGAAGAAATTATAGATACGTTTGGGACGTATCAACATCCCCAAGCTTAATTCCTGCTCGTCCTCGAGTAGGTAAATGATAACAAGCATAATTTCTGTGGTGACATGCTAGCAACCATATAAGAACTTTGAAAAGTAAAGCAATTCAAGTCATAACATGCAAGAGTCTACATTAGCATTGAAACAAGTATCAAAAAACATTACGTGCAAGAGCTCTCGCTGTCCGTGACTCGAATGTCTCCAAATGGTGTTTGCGTGCAAGAAGGGGGATAGGGAATACGAGAAAACGTATTTTTGTTGAGAAATCAATCTACTAAAATTTCACATTTGGTCTTCTTTGGAATCTTATCTTGACTCGCCCCCAGACCACTAGCCAGGTACAAGTCAAAATGATCCACTCCTTTTCGACATTTTGAGCACTCATGCAATGGATGAGCGTAAGCAAGAAAGTTGACACTTAGGATGGGAAAGAGAGAATATGGTGGAGGAGGAAGACAAAAAGGTGTGAAAGGCTCACATCAATGAGAACAATCATAGGCGAGAAGGCCAAGTGATAGATATTATGTTAGGAGTAGGTATTGCCATGCAACGGATGCACATATGAGCTACAAAGCTCTCAAATGGAACTAGTGGGGGTGCATCTAACTTGCTCGCTCATGAAGACCTAGAGCTCTTTTGAGAATACCCTTTTAATGCGTCCTTTTTAGGCGCCACTAATAAGGGCTTAGAGGTGGCGCATTCTGGATGCGCCACCCCTAAGGCCCTTAGGCGTGGCGCATTTCAGAATGCGCCACCTCTAAGCTCTTAGGGGTGGCGCATTCTGAAATGCGCCACGCCTAAGGATCCTTAGGGGTGGCGCATTCCTAGTGCGTCACTAAAGCCAGACATAATGCACCAATAAATATATTACAGAAAACAAAAGAAAATTACAGAAAAAAATAAGACAGTATAGAATTACAAACATTACATATTTTTTTCATATTACAGAAATTCGAAAGACAATATTACAATGAGCCCAACAATTATTAATACAAAAGAATTGCATTACATTTCTTATTACAGAGATTTACAAGATTACATCCATCATGGTTTAGAGGCCAAAGATTCGCAAGATTACATCCATCACAATATTATAATGAGCCCAACATTTATTGATAACATAAATCTACTTTCTTCATCATCTCTTGTTTGATCTTCAGCCTGCACAAAACAAAGATTTAGAGGCCACATTCATAGAAAAGGACAACAACACAATATAGCATCTATTCTTATGATCAACAACATAAAGCAAATCGATCAATGTCTAGGAGCATGCACATATGCATAAAATTGCATATGTAGTGACCTTTATACACAAAGAGCACCAAGAGTATTTGAGACGACCCTCAAACGACTGTCATATATTACATAACTTGATCACTTGTTCTGACCCAGCTCAGGGAATGGGCGGCATCCTTCTTTCGTCATGAAAGGCCTTGTGTTACGCAAGGACTTTAGGCGAGCTTCTATCTCCCCATTGGATGGTGCAATGTTGGAGTGGAAGATCGACCCCTTCATTTTTACTTCATGACGGATGATAGTCGCCATCTGCGCTTGGATGTGAAAGAACTCCTCCTTAAGATTTGCATCGGCGATTTCCGCCTTCCTTTCGGCCCATGCTTTGAGATGACTTGGCAGCGTAAGGTTGCGTTATTCCTGTACAATCGCCCGCATGTGATGGAGGGCATAGTACGCATCCCTCACACTGCCAGCCGGCTGCTTGATGCACGGGAACTGCGTTACATGGTTGAACACGCTCACGCCATGCTGATTCGTCATGAACTTGTGCTTCATGATCTTGCCTCTTGCTTTTTTGTAGCTGGCAAGAGCATCATCCAAAACTCTCATGATATACTTGTAATCTTTCTGCTTCACACTCCCCGAGTCTAAATACACGGCATCCGAGTGTTGCGGTGAAAAGAAGATGAGCACGCAGTCTTGATCGTCACTACATAATTTAAATAATCCAAAAGGAATGTTGGAAGAGGACAATGGAAAGCTAAGAAAGCATATATGCTACAGCGGCGATAAAATAACTTACTTGGGAGAGTAGGTCATAAGAAAATAATCCTTGTCGGCGTTCTCTAGCATGAAGTCTCTGATATACCCCGTCGTGAGAGTCGCGTCCCCGTCGTCAATCAAGATGCTTTCACGCATGTAGAAGGGGTCCAATATCGCGACGCTCGGGGTCTTATCTCTTCTGATACTCATAGAAAGGATGAGCGAGAACAGACAGATAAGGCTATGGTCCAGCCGCTTGAGATGGTACAAATTGAAGATCTCCGAAAACCGCAGGATTATCATATCCGCGCGGATAGTGTTGATGAAGCCCATGTTGAGTGGCACCTTGTCCATGAAAACCGGGTACGAGGGATTCTATTCTAGAAGAAGCATCTTCTCTAATGCTATAATACTGTGATGCACACTCTGCATATCCGAAGTTTCAAGGTCGAGAATTTCCTTAGGTAGCATCTCCCTACCCGCGACATGAATTTCAAAGGAGAGATCCTTGGGTCTTGGTGGCCCGTCCTGAGCCCGGATCGACATCGAAGGTTAGTTGCTCGAATTGATGCTCTTCTTTCTTTTCCATGCCTTCTTCTTTTCTGATTTCGAGCAGTCACCGGCCTTTATCTGCTCAGTGGCCGCCTTATGGAGTGTGGAAGGGCTGAGAATTGATCTCCTTGTGGCATCTGCTTGAGGCTCGGTGAAGGCGCAAGCTGCTGGAGACATCTCCTAAGAAGAAACAAAGAGACGTGTGGAGCAAGAAGGTTTCGCCGCAAGATCAGCTAGACCGCGAGCTTCCTCGTCATGCTGGTAGGCTCCTTCAACAGGATGCATGAATAAGTCATCATTACCTTCATCAAAAAGAGTGTTGATGAACTCGTCGGCGTTGATATCATCATCATCAAGATCGTCGTCTTCTTGTTGTGCGCCAATGGGATCATGTTGTTAGAGCCCTCTGTTAGGTATGTGCTAGGGTTAGCTAGTACCTTTGCATCATGCCAAAAATTTCAAAAGAAATCTTGGAAATCAATTTCAAAATCCAAATGGGAGAAGGAACACCCCCCAGATGAATTAATTCAAAAGGCCGGATAAAAATATTTTCCAAAAATTCATGTTAGAGTTTTGAAAAGTCTTATAAATGAGTGTGATCACATATCAAGTGATGTGGGACCCACCCCATGCTCCTAGATTTTTCAAATATTCAAACAGTACCTTGGAATTAAAGAATTACCCCTTTTTGATTTAAAATTCAAATCTTTTGAATTTTAAAAATGTTGAAAGTTTATGAGTGGCTAGTTTATTATATTATGAGGCCACATAAATGTTTAGCTATTTATTTTAGCTAAACAGAACAAATTACAGAAAAACAGAAAGGAAAGATTAAACAGAAAAGGAAAAGACTTACCTGGCGCCTGGGCGAAGTCGGCCCACCCCAGCCCAGCCGGCCCAAAAGGGCACGGGGGTCTTCTTCCACCTCCCGCGCCTCCAAGCTGCTCGGTGGAATGCCACCGAGCTAGCTGGTGACGCCACCTCGACGCCGAGTAGCTTCCGGCCCTCCCCGTGGCCTCTTCTCGCACCTGGACGCGCCTGGAGACGCCGTGAGTTCATTCCGCCCCTCCCCAGTGCCTATCCTCCTTTCTCTCGCTGAACCCCACGAAGAACAGGACGCCGCCGTCGCCATAGCTTGAAGCCCACGTGGCCAACGACGTCCCCGAGCTGCGCCGTGCTGTCCATCCTCCTCCTCGTCGTGGACTACGTCTTCCAGAGCAGCGAATCGAACTCGGAGCCCTCCTAGCCGCCGGAATCGAGCTCGAGCCGCCGCCGGACCCGAAGGACGCCTTTGTCGATTTCGTCGCCGTCGAGCCCTCCCAGCTCAAGCCACCACCTCCGTCGAGTTCCTGGTGAGCAGGCGGTCCAAACCCCTCTCTCCCTGCCCCTATTCGTTGTCTCCTTGACGATCCGCCATGGAAGCCGAAGTACCTCGCCGCCATGGATGAGCTCGAGGTCGCCCCTGTGCCCCTTCGTCTCAGCCAGAGCGCGCGTTTGGCTCCTGAGCATGTTAGCTTTCGAACGCGAGCGTTTTCAGCCCGAACCGTGCACGATAGCGTCGCCTGCGACTTCGCCGTGGTTCTGCTGCCGCCGGAGTCGTCGCCGTCGTCGATGCAGAGCTCCCCGTGGACCCCCGATGCCTCCAGAAGACGCGGACGACCTCCAGGAGCAAGCCGGTGCCCTCCGTTTCCCCTCCCGTGGACGGAATCGAGTTCCCATGCAGCGCCGCCGTGGACCAGTCGCCGGCGTCAAGCCGCCGGCGAGTCAGCGTTAACCCCCCCGGCTAATCACCTGATTAGTGACCCCTGGGTCACTGACCAGTGGGCCAAGTGGCTTAATTAAGCCACTGGATTAATTTAACCCACGGGTTAAGTTAACCCAGCCACTGACAGGGTGGCCCCACATGTCAGCCCCCCCCCTGACGCCAGCCTGACGTCAGCCTGACGCAGTAAATTGAATTAAAGAATTTCCAGAAATTCAAAAATGTTAAAATAATTCCAGAAATTCCAGAAAATACCCCAAACTTTGGAAATTCATAGAAAATTCATATGAACTCCAAATTGGACAAATAATATATGAAAAATGATCAGGAGAAAATTATCTTTCCAAATATGCAACTTTCAACTCTGTTTGAGTTGAATTTAAAATGTGATCAGTAGCATTTGCTATTTGATTTAAATGGAATTAAATCAAATTCAATACAAATATTTTTGCAACTTGAACCATGGAAACATGCTACATTTCACTTACACATCAGAGGCATATCATACAGATTTGAAGGTAATTCAAAATGATCAAAATATATCACATATAACTTGGTTGATGTTGAATTCAAAGGTGGAGTTTGAATTTGCATTTTAAATGCAATATATTCCACTTAAATGGAATTACCTCACACATCAAAACTTATACTTCAAGCTTTAACATTCAATCATGTGCTTGAGCATTGCATTCATATTGATTGCTACTTCGTGCTTTGTTTGTCGAGTAGAGGTGGAACCGGAGCAAGAGGTCACCCCCTTCACTGAAGATCCAGAACCCGAACCTCGTCAGCAAGGCAAGCAAACCCCCATTGATCATGTCGATAAAATCCCACTTCCCTCTCATGTCTCGCTTATGCATTGTTTAGGATGATCACCATGCTTCGTTTCTACCGCATAGATGAACCCATTCCTTTGCATGACCTATCATTTTGTCACAGTAGTAAGAAAACCACAATCCTAGCAACTGTAGGAGTTGTTTGATATCATGTGGCCCCTGCAAATGTTACCGCTTATTGCATGCTTAGTATGATACTAGGTTGTTACTGTGACGTGAGTCGGGATGGGAATGATCATGTTGATGATGGTAGAAAAGTGTTGGTGAATCGACCCTAATACAAGGTGAACGATGAGAGGCTGTGTAGGAGTACACGGTGGGTTGTCTCGTTGAACACCGCCCTAAGTCCGAGTTCTTGTGTGGTGATCCAAGATGAAGAGTACAACCACACATTGGGCTCACTGACCCCTCTCAACTTATTAACTCATCCCTTTCGATGTCCAGATGTCGCAGTAGTTCGGAGTTCTGGTAGGCTTGTGGCCTGGATGCTAAGTGAGAGAACGGCTCACCGGAGACCGGCTTATGCACCACGCACACATCGCTTGGGTCCACTTCGGTAAACCGGCCGGGTTCACGATTGTGGTAGCCAACCCAAGTAGGCGGCTTTCTTGGACTAGATAGGCTATGAGGTAACAGTTGTGGTGAGCATCCTCGCTGGCACCCCTTGAATGGTGTCGAGATCAAAGGCGGTAAATGATGGTCATGTGTGTGTAGCGATACACCCTTGCAAGGTTAACAAAACTATTCGAATAGCCTCGTCCGCGGTTATGGACTACTTGGAAAGCTTAGCTTGATTATTAGATAACTTGAACCGGATATTTCTAAAACACACCAAGATAAGTGTGAGTGCTATGGCGTGCTTTCTCGTGGGGAAGTCGAGGAAGGCACCAGAGTGGTGTATTGGTTGGTGAAAGTAGTGGATTCGTGTACGCTTCTTACCTCAAGTCTGGTACTCGTAGTTCGGGACTAGCCAAGTCAAAGCTGGCATTTCTGCAAGTGAACCCCACCTTCCTTTACCTTGATACATGTGCATGAGTAGTATAGCTCCTATGTAAGTCTTGCTGAGTACGCCTTTGTACTCACGTTTGCTTAATCTATGTTTTAGATGACGCCACTGACCCCGAAGGTGGCTTCTTCATCGAGCTGGACGACTGAAGTTAAGCTAGTCTAGTCCCAGTCAGCAGACTGGTTCCCTCGTGGAGGGCTTTATGTTTGAATAAGGCTTCTTAAGCCAATTTGTTAAACTTGTCTGTACTCAGACATAATTTGCTTCCGTTCTGTGTTGTAATGTTGGATCACATGTATGTGATCTCTGTGTGTACTCTATAAGAGTTATAAATAAAATGTACACTTTGTAGAGAATTGCAATGGTACCTACTGTTCATACAAGGCATGTGTGCTGCGTGTATGTTTATAACATGCATGTCTTTGTATGGGTTTTCGAGACCTTAGTTGTGTTCTGGCTGGCGTTCTTTCATACACCAAGTGGCCCTTAGATGTGCGCAGCTTGGGGCACCGCGATGCGATTGCTTGAGACTCTGTCTCGTGCACACTTTGTGGTATGATCGAGCCCGCCCTAGACCCCGACTAAGTGATCGGGCTGGAGTAAGTCTATGTAAGAGTTTCGAGATAGTCGATAGTATGGTTGAGGCGACTTGTCTTTGAATATGGGAGTTCACCACCCATATCATTAGAATTGTGTGCGGACGATGAGGACCCATTGCAGTTGATCATCCGGCCTAGATGGGATGCCCCTCACGTACGATGCTTTCCGAGAATGTTCAGTGCTTGGCCTTGTCTGCTTAGACAAGTGGGTGCGGTTCTCGGCTCTCCATATGACTATGTCTTAACTATACTTGCATACGCTAACCCCGGGTCCCGACACATGTGTCACCGGCACGATGACTACCGGTGTTGTCCTAGGTGTGGTGCCCCTTTACCCCGTCATTAAACGAATTTGCGTCTTCGGCCATAGGCATATTTGGCCGAAACAATCACTGAGGACTGCTGGCTCGTCCTCATCGTATCCGAGGGTTTAAATGGGAGGTTCAACTCTCTCGTAGCCCGAAATCACGAGAGAGATTTGAACCCTATGCATCTCCGGCGCCATCGGCATATTGTGCATAATTCGATTTTTTGGTTGAAGGATTTTACCTTTAGCAACATCCTTCAACTCGCCGTCCACGACTTGTAATAGAATGCATGGAGGGTCCTCCTGCGAACGAGATATATGCATGTAGGGCATTAGAGAGATTTCACTAAAAAAGGTCAAGGAGATGAAGTCCTCGTTTGAGTTGCAGACACTTATAGTTACCTTTAGGGCGTCGAGGTCGGCCAATGAAGAGACCCCGCCGACGACGGCGGGCATGCAAGAGACGGAGGGCGTGCTGCCTCCCGTAGCGTCGGTCGCCCTATTTTCGTTTCCGTCGGTTGCATTATTGTTATGCGCCGGTTTCTCGATCGTCGCTGGAGGAGTTACCATCACGTCCGGCTTCGCCGCCGCGGTGTTGGCGACCGGAGGCACCAATAAGCCGAGAGTCGGTGCGGGAGCCACCAATACGGCGGGAGTCGGGACTGCAGGCGCCGTGGTGCCCGAGTTTCTACCGACCATGCTGGGGACCGGTATTGGCCCTTGTCCACCACGCACTTGCCAATTCGCGAGTGACTGCATCATATTGGGAAGGAGGGCGTTCATCGTCTGACGAGGGGATACCCCCACGACTCCTCTACGTGAGGGTACCTGGTGCGTGTCATGGCTGGCGGCTCACCAGGGGCCCACTCGTTGACACCGACATGACGGAGTAAAGACGTAAATACCAAGACTTGAGGCGCAAGACAAGGACTCATATTCGTAGTCGACTAGGACTCTTGTAAACCGCTACCTGGATATCTATATAAAGCAAGGTAGGGGCACATCTCTAGACAACCACAACAGAAGCTCTCAATCCCCACGCATAGGACTAGACAGATCTCTCTCCACCAAAGCCCTCACGACACCTGTACATCATCATCAATACAAGATCAGACAAGCATAATGTTGGGTTTTCCCTCCGGGGGCCTGAAGCTGGGTAAATTGTGCCCCATGTGTCGCTTGTCCGCCGTCCAAGATCATCCACGACGCAATCTGTAACCCTATCCTTGTGCGCACTAGCCTTGGCTCCCCTTTAATCGCCATCTCCAATCAATAAAATCGAGCAAGAACGTATCCTCCTCTTAGCCGACGAGCTATCGTCCAACCTGTGCCTCTCATGACTAACCCAGGGTCCCTGACCATGGGATTTGCCGGGGTACATCCCCGTCAATTGGCGCCGTCTATGGGAACTACACAGATTGGAATCACGATCTCGGCGCTCCCGTCTCGAGCAAGTCACAACTCAAGGTCTTCTTCAACAACTACATCAAGATCTACATCAAGATCACGGAGAAAAAAAGAAAATTTTCGAGCGGGCCACCCGAAGATCGACATCAACAAAAGCGCTCACGCGCGGCCTACAGGAAAAAATCTCTGTGTTTCGGGCACTCGCGACGGCGACTCGGAGATCATCTCGAAAATCCCTTCAGTGGAAAGATGCGAAATCCAATTTTCGAACATCTGTGAAAATTTCAGCAAATTACAACGGCTGGATCTCCGTCGGCGACCGCCGCACTGAAGCATTCTCGGAATCTGACGGAACTCCGTGCAACTCCAGCAAATAAATTCCTGACATTAGCTCGGACATCAACTTGAAGATACCTCCGGTGAAAGCATGCGGGATTCAATTCCCCATCAGCACAAAAAATTTCAGAAAATTCGAACGGTTAGATCTCCGTCAGCGTCTCTCACACTGCAACGCGTTTTTGGATCTACGCAAGATCGTGAATTTCCAATCGCAAATTCGGGTTCAAATCTTGACCCACAAGGCTTCAACTCGACATGCCATGGATGAATCACCAATGTTTCTACATCGACTCAGGCCGCTTCAACAACAGCACACGACGAGCAATCGACAACTCGACGACTCGGCGACTACATCAAAAATGATTCACTATGAAGATCTAGATCGAAGAAGAAAAAAAACGCAGTTCAAACCGTCGCCGAAATAGATTGTGGAATCAGGGTGCGCACGTCTACGGGCAAGGCATCGACTCCGGCCTCCACATCGACTCCGTCCTCTACATCGACTTCGGGCGCGACATCGACCACGGCCGCGGCATCGACTCCGTCCTCTACATCAACCACGGACGAATCACGACGTGCACTCGATGCTCGGGGGCTGGCACTTTTTCCACATCAACAACGACATCAACTTCATCGGCTCCAGTGCGGATACACGCCGCGAAATTTCGTCACGTCGACTCCGCCAGGCGCGTCGAGTCCTTCTCGGTCAATTGCCGCACCGTTGACTCCAAGCACACAAATCATCCTGCACCGAGCTCCATCGCGCAGAAATCGCCGCATCGAGTCCTCTCGTCACTCGCCGGATAAATTCATCACGACGACTTCGCTGTGCAACTCCGCCGCCTCAACACTCGGGGGCTCGCGGACTCGGGGGATGAACGTCACAGTCACCATCAAATCGACTCTGTTTCGCCACGTCGACTGCTCATCTTCGACATCCTCCGCCGCGTTGATCCTACAGCTAAGTTTTTTTCACACTCTTATGCTATGATTCCAAAACCTTTATACATTCTCGATCAGTCGCTAAAGACGACTACGCAGTCGCACACAAACCTCGAGGGATTCAAAACTATCCTTTGGATCATGCTCAGTTTTATATGTTGTTTATTCACGTTTGTCAAAACAGTGAGTCTGGGTAACAAAAGGCCGCCCTTGTCTCCGGGTTCAACAAGTCTGGCATAGCGTCCCTGTTACCCGGCAAAAGTATGTTGCTGGAGGGCCTACTCATGAAAATACACGCATAAACTTTATATGCTGCTACATTATCCACTCGACAAAAAGTGCAACATCTGCAAATCACGCACCTTACAATTGTTTTTTATATCTCACAAGTACAACTTAAATACAGTTACATCTTTTTTCTACTTCTCAGCAGATGCTCGGGGGCTGGGCGCCCTCGTGACGTGGCGACGCCAACCTCCTCGTCCACGACCGGTATCTACAACAACTCATGCCTACGGTGCAAGACCCGAGTCGAGAACTTCCTCGGATGACAATTACTCGACGACGAAGAAGTCTTGAGTATATGCTCGACTGCAAGAAGTCGAACATAGCCTCGGGGGCTACTCCCATCGGGAGCGCTGACATGCACCCGACGAGCACTACTCGCGCAGCTGACAAGAACAACGGGGTTAGCTTAAAAACAACTTGAACCTATGTGCGACACTACAAGTCGCACATAGCCTCGGGGGCTACTCCCATCGGGAGCGCTGACGCGCACCCGACGACCGCTCAACTGGGAAACTTCTCCCTACCCGACGACGAAATACGAAGACGAACCGGACTGTAATTTTGGAACTTCATCAAAATACTCCCATCGGGAGCATACTTACGACATCTTCGACTACTCATCAGCAAATGATCGACACGCACTACGGCGACTACTAGAGATTTGAGTCCCTGCGCGACTCTTCGAATCCCCCAGGCACTCGTGGGCTACTGACGAGGGGATACCCCCACAACTCCTCTACGTGAGGGTACCTGGTGCGTGTCATGGCTGGCGGCCCACCAGGGGCCCACTCGTGGACACCGACATGACAGAGTAAAGACGTAAAGACCAAGACTTGAGGCGCAATACAAGGACTCATATTTGTAGTCGACTAGGACTCTTTTAAACCGCTACCTGGCTATCTATATAAAGCAAGGTAGGGGCACTTCTCTAGACAACCACAACAGAAGCTCTCAATCCCCACGCATAGGACTAGACAGATCTCTCTCCACCAAAGCCCTCACGGCACCTGTACATCATCATCAATACAAGATCAGACAAGCAACATGTAGGGTTTTCCCTCCGGGGGCCTGAAGATGGGTAAATCGTGCCCCATGTGTCGCTTGTCCGCCGTCCAAGATCATCCAAGACGCAATCTGTAACCCTAGCCTTGTGCGCACTAGCCTTGGCTCCCCTGTAATCGCCATCTCCAAGCAATAACATCGAGCAGGAACGTATCCTCCTGTTAGCCGACGAACTATCGTCCAACCTGTGCCTCTCATGACTAACCCAGGGTCCCTGACCATGGGATTTTCCGGGGTACATCCCCGTCATCGTCTTTGCAACTTCGTCCTGGACAAGCTGTGGAAGCATGTTCACCTTCTCCTCTAGTCCACGAACATAAGCGGCATCTTCTTCGGTCCTTCTCACCTTACGCCCCCTCGAACCCAACTGCTCCGTCGGTTTCCCATAATATTCGGACCAATTTAGGTACGGTGGCTTCGTCGCCACGTTGTCAACCTTCTTGACCGTGTTCAATGCCCTGTTAAAGGTGGTGTCCCACGGGCCGGCTGGCTCAACCGACGACTCCTGCGATGAGGCGAGTTTCATCTCCGCTTGCTGCAGAAAGAATGTGAAACGTTAAGAAATTGAGAACTTCACTAGAGAATTCAATCGACAAGGTCACGTGATAAACTACTTACCACGGCAGTCGTAAACTCCTGAATCTTAGGATCGAAAACTATTTTCGAGGTTGCTTTGTCCTTATAGCTCCGGGCCCTCACAAAGAATTCAGTCTGTGGATCACCTTTGTATTGCTCGAAGGGGTTAGGTATGCCCGCAGCGGCGTACTCAGCATCCTCCTTGTCCCACTTAGGATTGGAACTTCTGTACCCACCGTTCCGAGACGGTGGTTACCTATGACATGCAACCGCATTGCCTTGACCTTTGCACTCGCGGCCTTGGGTGCCTCGGACTCACACCTAGCCTTGAAAAGGTTGTAGGTAGCTTCGCCGATCAATGACTCTTTCTCCTTGAGCTCCTCCCAGGTTTTGTTCTTTTCAATAATTGCCTCCTTCACCCGGGTTTTCCAACTGGACAAGGCCTTGCTCATCTTCCTGAGGGCCCATGTGTTTACTTTGTTGCCTTTGAGTTTGGTGTTATTGTACGGCTTCGGTAACTTGTATCATCCATGCAGCTTGTTGTTAAGAAGCTGACAATAATGACTATGCTCACGACTCCTGAGGTTAATCGTGGTGATTGGCACGGTGTTGCGGAGGATAGCCGCGACTTGACGGCCGTACCCTTCCAAAAAACGTTTGGGTTGTGTAGGAATCCCAATGGCGGTCACGACAGTAAACTCTTGCCTGATGGTGCCGACTTTGGTCGGTTTCCGATTCCTCTTCTTCGAATGGCTACCATCTGTGTTCGAGCCACCGGTCACATCATCCTCGCCGGTGTTCCTCTCGCCGTCTGTCGTACCGACCACCTCCTCCATGTCATCATCCGATGAGTCGGACTCTGACTCTATCTCCTCCTCATACTCCTCCTCGCCCAAACGTACTTCCTCTTCTCTGTGCTGATTGACCTCCTCCTGGGACTATTCCCAAAATTGGTTCCTTTTTTCCATCTGAGAAGAAGGACCGGCGTCGGCTCCGGTCGACATGTTTGCACTAGTACAATATTAAGAAATGCAACTACTTAATTAATTAGCACAATAAATAAATGCAACTACTCTCATGTTAAAAAAAATAGCAAAGGTCATGCACGAATTCACGGAAAAATTCGGCATGACCTTTGCTATTTTTCTTAACATGAGTGCCCCATTCTCAACCGAAACGGAAGTTAATCAACATTTCGGGAGAAAGGGGATAATGATTTGTACCTGCACAACATATATATAGTAGATATATATTAGATATTCAAACAGTACATAAAAACTGTGAATTAAAATTCATAGATAAGGGCATCTTAATGCATTGCAAATTGTTAAGAAAAGATTCTAAACTAGTAGTGATATGCAGAACACAAGCACCACACACATTTGTCTGACTATTTTTTTAGAGCACATAGCAAACATTTTAGCAAAAAATCGAGAAACTAGTATCACTACTACTACAGAGAATAATTATATATGCTTCATCATATAGATGAATCATCAGCCAACTAGCATATGTAGAGACAGCTACTGGCTTCCATAAGACCCAACTAGAATATGCATATCAAATCATGAATGCAATTGCCAAGTAAAAATCTGACTTGAAAAGTCTAAGTACCTCAACATTTTCCAAAAGGATGAAACTAGTATCACTCCTGCTGCTACAAAGAGGAATTTTTTTTAAGCTTGCTACAAAGAGGAATTACTGACTTGCATAACAATACTACTATCACTTCTGCAAATGCATAATTGTGATCAGAGGAGGTTTCATATTTTTTCAAATGGCTTGTTCTATATGCATCGAGAAATGGCTTGTTCTATATACATCAAAATTCAGAAAATTCAGTTTTTTTCATGAGCTTTGTACAGATCAACTAAGACGCGGTATATTTTTTCATATATGTTTGCACTAGCTGATAGAATTTCTTTGATGTTTTAATATTTTTTTTCTTGATGCAATTGCACCCTCCCTAGTACTAGTTATCCAAAACATTCTTGTGTGCAAATTGAGATGCCGCAATTTCATCTTCTATGCATATCATATACAATGTAGCAATCAGTTTAGACACCTCTATGCATATCATATACTACCATGGATGTATCTACCCAAATTTATGCTCTTTGCTTGTTTTTATACTACTAGCTAAATTGAAGTCCAAATCATACACATGATGACAGGAGTACATCAGACACACAAGGAAACAACAAGCTAGGTCTGGTACTGCTACTGCTAGGTACTGAAAGAAAACAATGAGCAATTGAATTGAATTGAATCTCAAAGACATGTGGATCTGACAGTGCCTGCAATCCAGCAGGAATTTAATTACACATATGACAACTCATTTCATCCTCATCTCATATTAATCTATAGCTAGCTTCCTATACTTAATGCAATTAATCCAATTCGATCATGGTTCTCTGATAATATGCTGCAAGATGATGTTGTAAACCCATATCGATCTAGTGCACCAGTGTTCATGGAATGGCGTGCGGGACCAGCAATGGCGAGCGGGCCGCGGCCGAGCGCGAGGCAAAGAAGGAGGGGAGAGGGGGGAGAACCTGGTAATGGCAAGCGGCGCGGCGGGGAGGTGTCGCTGGACGATGGACGTTGGCGCGGGGCAGATGCATTGGGACTGTGGCCGTCGGGGGCTCCTCCGCGGTGGCGTCAAGGCATAGGGGTGGCGCATTCTATAGAAATGCGCCACCAAATGGATCCTTATGCGTGGCACATTCCTCAGAAAGCGCCACGCATAAGGATCCATTTGGTGGCGCAATTCTACATAATGCGCGACCCCTAAGCACCCTTAGTGGCGCATTCGACTGAATGCGCCACCCCTAAGCATCATTTCATCTTTTTAATTAAAGTTTAACCATTTCATTTTTTCCGGACTGACCATTTCATTATATTTGCGGGCTAGCCATTTCACCTTTTTTGCGGGCTAACCATTCCATTCCTTCGAACTATTTGAACTAACTACAAAGACGGATACAATCCATGCATTCTGGTTGAATGGAATCATGACACTCCATCCGTTATGCGAACCAAATACCCCCTAAGATAGATAAAGAGCAAAGAATCATTTTTAAGGAATTAGGCATGATGCTTCAATTGTGTATCGTCGACGTTCATACACTTCAAACTATATGATCCAAACCTAAGAATGTGATCATAAATTACAAAGTGCAGATTAAATCCATGCATACACAAAGTGATCATGAATTACAAAATATTTTCTTAAATTTGGAGCTAGCTATCTAGATAGCGTTTCCTCACGATCTTCAACTTTCCCTTCTATGTCGTGGTTGAATAATTTAGGCCCGGGACGCCTTCACTTTTCCTCTTGAACGGGAGACCTTTCTTCGGTAGGGTTGTGGTGTATGTATCCTGAGCGGCGTAGTCATCTTCCATCTTCGGGTCGCCGTACTTGTCAAAGTGGTGCTCGTTGACGACTCCATCCATTCCGATGATGTTTCTTTTTCCTCTCCTCGCTACAACGTGGCTCGGCTTTGATGGGTCGGTAATGAAGAAGCAATGGTCCACTTGGCTAGCCTGTACCCGTGGCTCATTTTTCGCGGTGAGTTTTGCGCCGCAGACTTGGATTTGGCTTCGGGTATAACCATGGTGGTGAAGTACCGGTCTTTTTTTACGACGCTCTTGGCCCACCTCACACGGAACATCGGCACCTTCTCTCCACAGTAGTTGAGCTCCCATATGTCCTCGATCCTTCGGTAGAATCTTTCCTTGACGTCATCGGTGTACAATATCCCCGTTACCCCTGAGTTCTGGTAATCGCAGTTATTGTCCTTTTCCTCCATGTAGAATGTGTAGGCGTTGATATCATATGCTTGATAGGTCATCGTGTTGCGTGAGGCACCCTGTGAAAAGGTGAATATCATCTTTCCTTCCTCGTAAGCGTTCCTTCGCAGGGGATTAGCACGAAGCTCGTCCCTAAACTGAGTCATGAAACAGGAGTTGTGCTCTTTGATTAGCCGTGGATCTCGGTCTATTATCTACTGGCCCTGGTCATTGTACTTCTTCCTTATTACATCCTTGAGCTTTACTATCCAAGGATCGACCAACTGGATGTGTTGTAGCGCGACTAGGCTTGCTCTCTCAAAGTCGATGTATCGACCCTCAAAGTTGACATGCATTGCGCGGCTTCCCTTGTGGTGACCACACCCATCGGTCCCGCCAAAGTGCTTGTTGACGAGCAGACCAACAGGGTCCTCGGTGTTGAGATAATTCATGCAAAAAGAGATGCACTCTTCGGTTAGAAAGACTTTTTCTATGCTTCCATCTGGACGGAACCTGTTACGAACGTATTTTTTTATGTGTCCATTCATCCTTTCGAATAGCATCATGCTGCGCAGAAACGCAGGCCCAAGTTGGTCGATATCCTCCACGACATGGATCAGCAGATGCGCCATAATGTCGAAGAACGCAGGCGGGAAATAGATCTCAAGCTCGCATAGTATGAGCACAATCTCCTCCTGTAGCCTTTTGAGTGTGTAGCGCAAATCGACTTCCTAGAGATGACGTCAAAAAAGTTGCCAAGGCCAAACAATGTTTTACGGACGTACTCGTCCATTATCCCTCGGATCGCAACCGGGAGGATCTGCTTCATCATCACGGCACAGTCGTGAGATCTCATCCCGCTGAAACGATGCTTCGCCTCATCTAGGTATCTTCTTATCTTCCCCGCATAGCCGTTCGGAAATTTTACTCCTATGAGGCAGTGGATAAACCGCTTGATCTCCTCCTCGCACAAAGTGAAGCATGCTGGGGGGCAGTGATCAATACCGGTCTTCTTCTTGGTCGCCCTTTTTCGTTTGCAAGAGTTTTGCGTTTCCATATCCTCCTAATACGTTCAAAACATATCTATAATTTATTCTTTCTCCATTCCTCTTTTTTGTGATATTGCTATGATATTGATGAACTTCCATACACTTTTGATCATATTTGGACTAACCTATTAACTAAGTGCACCCTAGTGTCAGTTCCTGTTTTCTTCTGTTTTTCTATTTCAGGTTTCCCCCATATTAAAAGTGCTCCAAAAATTCGGGAAAATCCAATAAAAAATCAGCGATCAGGAAGCTTCCGAAATCACCGAGGGGGGCCAGAGGGGACCCACCAGAGCCCCAGGCGCCCTCCCGGCGCGCCCCAGGGTGGGGCCGCGACAGGGGGCCGCCTGGACCCCTGGTGGCCCCCCTTGCTGCCCCCTTCGCCTATTTTTCCCCGTGACGGAAAAACCCTGAGGGGGGAACCCTTTTTCGCGATCTCTCCTCTGTTCCGCCGCCGCTGCGCGTCCAAGATCGGGAGCACCAGAAGACCTCTTCCCGGCACCCTGCCGCAGGGAGGAATCACCTCCGGGAGCTTCTCCACCACCATGGATGCTTCCTGGATTAACCGTGAGTAGTCCACCTTGGACCATGGGTCTATGATCAAAAGCTATGTGATGTTCTCCTCCCCTCTTTGTTCTTCATGGATTAGACCTCGTGAGCTGCCCTACATGATCGAGGCCCTTATGTAATATTTCTGTTGTTGCTATGCTGAGTTTGCTGGGATCCGATGGATTATGAGATTATGTTTAGATTGTGTTTGACTTATATATTTGATTCTCCTCTTTTATATTTATCTTCTTGAGTAATTCTTGCATGTTCTCCGTTGCTGTTCATTGCTTTGGCCATATAGTAGTAGTGACTCCAGGAGGGAGTGTTATGCATGATTGTGGGTTCATGCCCCCCGATGACTAGCCTGAGTGATAGAAACATGAGTCTAGGGGATGTGTTGTTTCCACAAGGGGGAAAACAACGGTGCTTGTACTTGCGGGTGCAAGAATTGTTTACTTTACACAAAGTTCTTTAATGCAGTTGTCTATTGCTTTGAGTTTACACTTTGGGTGGGATTCGCAACTTAATACCAGCGAGATGTTCTGGATAGATATCTCAAGGTGGATGATTAGTAGGTAGATGCATATGGATTTCGGTCTACTTGTCTTGGCGTACCGCCCATGTGTTTGAGCCTCTGCCTTTCTCTATAGCATAATTAGCATTGGTTTGTGCTCATAATCCTGTCAATTGCCTAGCTGTAATTTGTTTACCTCGCATGGCTATTTTATTGTCTTTTGGGAGAGAGACATCACTACTGAACATCATAGGACCCCGGTCCATATTTCCAATACTGTTTGCACCCTCTATCAATTTACTGCTTTATTATTTTTCCGTTGCTATCGCTATCATTATTATCCCGTGCGTTTTATCCTTTGTAAACAACAAGGCCGGAGGGATTGAGAACCCCTTTGTACTCTTTGGGAGCAAAGCTATCTGGTGTGTGTGGAGGTCCACGACAACCGCTAATCTCTGGCGTCGTTGTCACCTTCTTGTCGTTATCGGAGTCCTACTGGAGACAAACATTGGTATATTCACCGAGGGAAATTTGCTGATGTCTACATCTCAACCTTCCACTTTGGGTAACCAACGAGGGGCGAGAAGTAAACTCTCGTGACATCACCTCCTCCTCCTCCGGCTCATCATCGTCGTCACTAGGAGGTGAAGTTCCCTCCTGATGCCCATAAATTTCAAGTGATTCCTTGATTTTGGCCCGTCCTTGGTCTTCTCCGGCATGTTGAGTAGCGTGCATAACAAGTTCTCGCACACGTTCTTTGTGATATGAATCAGGTCAAGGCTATGAGGACTGCGGAGGAGACTCCAGTATTCCAAATCCCAGAAAACAAACCTCGCTTTCCATACCCTCATCAACGGATGAGTCTTCTTTTTTTTCTTTCCCTACGCGGGTCACTCTTTCCAAGTTTTCAACAAGTTTTCGATTTCTTTGCAGCTCCTTCGAGCTGGGGGTGCTCGGAGCTCCTCGCTGCCATCGAACAGATATCCATGTTTTCTCCACGCGTGTTTCTTGGGAAGCCACCTCCAAGACCCCTGGAACACGGGTTTTGAAGATCCGGGATCTTTCTCTAGCTAGCAGTATGTTGTATTATCCATGCACCTAATGCATGCAAAGAATCCTTGGACCACCTGCCCTGAGAAATATCCATATCCGAGATAGTCGTGCACCATCGTGATCACCGTGGCTTTCATTGGGAAATATTCTTTTGCGGCGGTGTCCCACATATTGACTCCGTCTTTCCATAACGTTTCTAGCTCCTCTTTCAACAGCTGGAGATACAGATTGAGGTCCGTACCTGGTTGTTTTGGCCCTTGAACTAGCATACACATTGTTATAAACTTTTTCTCCATGCACTTCCAGGGGGGAAGGTTGTATATGCATATAAAAACGGGCCAGGTACTGTGTGTGCTTCTTTGGCCGCCAAACGGATTGACTCCATCGGCGCTCACACCAATCCTAAGGTTCCTTGGTTCTTCCCCAAAATCTGGGTATTCGAGGTCCAACGCAGTCCATTGGCTACCATCTGAAGGGTGCCTCAGCATGTCCTCCTTTTCCGGATCCTGGTTCGGGTCATCCTCTTTTAACTTCTTTCTCTCTGCGTGCCAGGTCATGAGCTTTGCTTCCTCGGGATCTACGAAATACCTCTGCAGAGGAGGAGTGATCCAAAAGTACCATACCACTTTTCTAGGAACTTTCTTCCCTCTCTTGTATCAACTAACACCGCACACCAAGCATGTGGTTTTCTCTTTGTCCTCACCCCAATATATCATGCAATCATTTATGCAGACGTGGTATTTAACGTGCGGAAGATCGAGAGGGCACAAGACTTTCTTGGCCTCAGCGATACTAGTTGGGCACGTGTTGCCCTTCGGAAGACGATCGTTCCAGAATGCCAAGTTATCATCGAAGCTTTCGTCGGTCTATTTGTGTTTTGCCTTCTCGAGTTGCGCCATCTTGGCTTTCTCTCTAGCTATACCTCTTGCATTAAACGCCTCTTTGACAAGCAGCTATTGAACATGAGGGTCCCGCACCCATCTTGAATCCTCATGTCCGGCATCTTGATCATCATGTCCGGCATCTTGATCTACATGATCTGCTTCGGCATCTTCTTCATGATCATGTATGGGATGCTCTTCGTCTTCTTGCCCGCCGTTGTTGTCTGGTTGCCCTTCCTCATTTACTGACGCCCCACCATACGCTTGATAGGTCATCGGGTTGCGTGCGACACCCTGTGACAAGGTGAATATCATCTTTTCGTCCTCGGAAGCGTTCCTCCGCGGGGGATTACCACGAAGCTTGTCCCTAAACCAAGTCATGAAACCGTAGTTGTGCTCTTTGATTAGCCGTGGATCTCGGTCTGTTATCTGCAGGCCCTGTTCACTGTACTTCTTCCTGATTACATCCTTGTGATTTATTATCCAAGGATCGACCAGCTAGATGTGTTGTAGCGCGACTAGGCTTGCTCTTTCAAAGTCGATGTCTCGCCCCTCGAAGTTGACATGCATTGCGCGGCTTCCCTCCTGGTGACCACACCCATCAATCATGCCAAAGTGCTTATTGACGGGCAAACCAACAGGGTTCTCGGTGTTGAGATAATTCATGCAATAAGAGATGCACTCTTCGGTTAGAAAGCCCTTCGCTATACTTCCATCTGGACGGGACCTATTACGAACGTATTTTTTGATGTGTCCATTCATCCTTTCGAATGGCATCATGCTGCACAGAAATGCAGGCCCGAGTTGGACGATATCCTCCACGACATGGATCAGCAGATGCACCATAACGTCGAAGAACGCGGGCAGGAAATAGATCTCAAGATCACATAGTATGAGCACGATCTCCTCCTATAGCGTTTTGAGTTGTGTAGCGCAAATTGACTTCCGAGAGATAACGTCAAAAAAGTTGCAAAGGCCAAACAACGTTTTACGGACTTGCTCGTCCATTATCCCTTGGATCGCATCCGGGAGAATCTGCGTCATCAGCACAGCACAGTCGTGAGATTTCATCCCGCTGAAAGGCTGCTTCTCCTCGTCTAGGTATCTGCTTATCTTCCCCGCGTAGCCGTTAGGAAATTTTACTCCTATGAGGCAATGGATAAATCGCTTGATCTCCTCCTCGCATAGAGTGAAGCATGATGGGGGCAGTGATCAATACTGGTCTTCTTCTTGGTCGCCCTTTTTCGTTTGCGAGAGTTTTGCATTTCCGTATCCTCTTCCTCCTCCGGCTCATCATCATCGTCACTAGGGGGTGAAGTTCCCTCCTAATGCCCATAAATTTCAAGTTATTCCTTGCTTTTGGCCCGTCCTTGGTATTCTCCGGCATGTTGAGCAGCGTGCCAAACAAGCTCTCGCACACGTTCTTTGTGATATGCATGGGATCAAGGCTATGAGGACTGCGGAGGAGACTCCAGTATTCCAAATCCCAGAAAATAGACCTCGCTTTCCATACCCTCATCAACGGCTGAGTCTTCTTTTTTTTCTTTCCCGGCGTGGGGCACTCTTTCCAAGTTTTCAGCAAGTTGTCGATTTCTTTGCCGCTCCTTCCAGCTGGGGGTGCACGCTGCTCCTCGCTTCCATCGAACAGATGTCCCTGTTTTCTCCACGCGTGTTTCTTGGGAAGCCACCTCCGAGACCCCTGGAACACGGTTTTCGTAGATCCGGGATCTTCTGGTAGCTAGCGGTACGTTGTAGTATCCATGCACCTAACGCATGCACAGAATCCTTGAACCACCTTCCTTGAGAAATATCCGTATCCGAGATAGTCGTGCACCGTCGTGATCACCGCGGCTTTCATTGGGAAATATTCTTTTTCCGCGGCGTCCCACGTATTGACTCCGTCTTTCCATAACGTTTCTAGCTCCTCTTTCAACAGCTGCAGATATAAATTGAGGTCCGTACCTGGTTGTTTCGGCCGTTGAACTAGCATACACATTGTTATGTACTTTTTCTTCATGCACTTCTAGGGGGAAGGTTGTATATGCATCCAAACACGGTACCGGTACTGTGTGTGATGCTCTGGCCGCCAAACAGATTGACTCCATCGACGCTCACACCAATCCTGAGGTTCCTTGCTTCCTTCCCAAAATCTGGGTATTCGAGGTCCAATGCGGTCCATTGGCTACCATCTGAAGGGTGCCTCAGCATGTCCTCCTTTTTCGGATCCAGGTTCGGGTCATCCTCTTTTAGCTTCTTTCTATCTGGGTGCCAGGTCATGAGCTTTGCTTCCTCAGGATCTACGAAATACCTCTGCAGACGAGGAGTGATCGGAAAATACCATACCACTTTTCTAGGACTTTCTTCCCTCCCTTTTATCGACTAACACCGCACACCGAACATGTTGTTTTATATTCGTCCTCACCCTGATAGATCATGCAATCATTTATGCAGACATGGTATTTAATGTGCGGAAGATAGAGAGGGAAAAGGACTTTCTTGGCCTCAGCGATACTAGTTGGGCACGTGTTGCCCTTCGGAAGACGATCGTGCCAGAATGCCATGTTATCATCGAAGCTTTCATCCGTACATTTGTGTTTTTCCTTCATCTCCATAGCCCCAAGTGTTACATTCAAGTGGTTATCCCCGTCGTTGCATCCTTCATACAACTTCGTAATCGCGTCTTTCTCGAGTTGCGCTATCTTGGCCTTCTCTCTAGCCGCACATCTTGCGTTCACCGCCTCATTGACAAGCAGCTCTTGAACATGAGAGTCCCGCACCCAGCTTGAATCCTAATGTCTGGCATTTTGATCTTCATGATCTTCTTTGGCATTTTCTTCATGATCATGTAGGGGATGCTCTTCGTCTTCTCGCCTGCCGTTGTTGTCTGGTTGCCCTTCCTCATTTACTGGCGCATTGACGTCCTCCTCCTCACCAGCTTCATCACTTATCCACCAAGTGTAGCCATCCATCAAACCATTACGCTTCAGGTGTCTTTCCAATATTCCGGAATCAGGATCTGTCACGCACTGCAGTTTGCATCTCTGACACAAACATATTATATCCGTCCTATTATTCTGTAGCATGTCGTTTGTCGCACATTGCATCCATCTAGTCATGGTGATATCGCTCAGCATCTTGCGGACCACGATTGCATGCGTGCACAGAGAGAGCAACACAATTATATATCATGGTCGTCGCCGGAAAATTTTGGCATGACCTTCCCTCATAATGCATGGGAGCATGCGGGGAGTGCGCCAGAAATTTTCCGAAATGGGAATGAATCAACATTTCGGCAAAACATTGGCAACTCAAGATTCAGATATATATCAAACCACCATAAGCTTCACATATACACTTCACATATACATCAAACCACCATAAGCTTCACATATACATCAAACCACCTCAAGCTTTCACATATACATCAAACCACCTCAAGCTTTCACATATACCTCAAACCACCACAAGCTTCACATATATACTTCACATATACATCAAACTCAAGATTCACATATACATGAAACCCCAAGCTAATAAAGGCAATTATGGGTGATAAATGGAAGAAAAGAGTTGGGGACGAGGCCCACTTACTTTAATATGAAACAAAGTAGATTTTAAGTCAAGTATGGATGATAAATGCAAGAAATGAGGTGGGGAGGAGGACAAAACCGAATAGATCTAGGTGAGAAGAGTAGATCTAGTTTGAGAAGTGTGTGGAGTGTATGAGAGGTGGTAGGTGAGGTGGAGTAGATAAGGGTAGCTCGATACTTAGGGGTGGCGCATATTGCATGTCAGTGGTGGCGCATACAGGAAATGAGCCACCCCTAAGAGCTTAGGGGTGGCTCATTTTCTATATGCGCCACCCATAAGCTCTTAGGGGTGGCGCATTTCCAATATGCGCCACCCATAAGATCTTAGGGGTGGCGCATCAGAAATATGCGCCCCCTATAAGGTTCTTAGGTGTGGAGCATTTTGTGCCACATCTAAGAGGATCCAGGGTTGGCCCACCCTTATGGGTGGCACATTTTACAATATGCGCCACCTCTAAGATCTTAGAAGTGGCGCATTTTTCACAAGTGCACCACCCATTATAACCTAGTGGCGCATTAAACTGAAGATGCACCACTAATAAGATTTCCATGTATAGGCTTTTATCTAGTAGTGACATACGAAAGTTTCAAAATTGTATAGAGCGTGCTGTGTAAAAAATTCAGCTCAAAAAGATGAAATGGTGATTTGTTCCTTTTTTCCGTCGAGAAGACAGAATCTTCTTTCTGGAAAGCATGTCACAACTTTTTCTTCCCTTATCATAAGAGGCTATAACTTGGCACAAAGCTTGAAAATAAAGATTCAATGATGTAGCAACAATAGTAACAATCATCAAGACCACTAAAAACAGAAGTAAAAAACATCTTGGGTTTCCTTCCAACAAGCGCTTTCTATTACGCCTTTAAGCTAGGCAAGAAGTTTAAGGAAGATGCTCTCACAAGAGAATAAGAGTTTAAGAAAAGGGGAGCACCAAGAAGAAAATATGAAACACATTTAAGTCTAACCCACTTCCTATGCATAGGCATTTTGTAAGAAAATAAATCAAAGAAGCACAAAGTGACATGCATAGGAAGGCGGAAAAAGAAAAACTTCAAAACTTCGAACATAAAGAGAGGAGTTTTAGTAATATGGAAGTTTTTACAACCAAACTTCCCTCTCTCAAAATAACTTTCAGTAGTATCATGAACAACATCAAGAATATAAATATCACATAAATCATGTTGTTCATGACCTACAAGCACACGTGTATAGTTTTCAACACGGTCTTTAGGAACATAAGATAAATGTATCCCATCACATTGAGTCTTAATAAGAGCATAGTTCTCCGGAATATGAGTTGGAGATTTCAAAAGGATAATAGAACAATAAAGTGGGGGTGCAATAGCAACAATGTCATGCTTAACATTAGGAACTATAGCAAGTTCATCTTCGCAAGCATAATCCATATTGACATCATGGCCATCAACAAAGAAATTATCAAGATCTCCAGAAAGGGATATTTCAAGTGAGTCCTCGGAATCATGGGATTCCTCCTCAAAGCAATCATTGCCTCTTCTTAGGCAGCAAACATTGTGTTTTTAAAATCTTCAATATAATCATTGCAAACATAATTCTCAAAGCAATAAGCAAGAACTGCAAAGTTTTTAGACTTGTAAATAGTATCGTAATACTTTTCAATCAAAGAAGCAATCTCATAAGCACCCTTAAAAGCAAAAAATTCTTTAATCTTTTCAACATCAAAGTAATCATAAACACCTTTAGCATAAGAAGATAGGATCTCATTTTCATTAAACTCACATTGGAAAGGAAGGTGTTGACGATCTATATTAGAGCAGCAAGTAAAATCATAAATGTAGCATAAACACTTAGCATAGCAATAAGAAGTTTGTATTTGTTCCCATAAGTGTTTCCCTTTCTGAGAGAGGTGGTGCCGCGTATAATGAGCATGCTCATCCAATGATTTTCCCTCAACCAAGTTGGTTGGGGTTTTAGCGCGAGCACAAATTGATCGAAGATGATCCAAGTGAAAAATGTCCATCCTACCATATTTGGGTGGTTCCACACCCGTGGTAAAGATAGCATAACTAGGCAAAGTAAGACAAAGGCAAAAGGTAGCAACAATTTTTTTAGTTTTTCATAAAGGACACTAAAGAAAAAGCTGAAACGTAAACTAACAAGACTAAAAAGAAAAGGTAAAGGTAGTGGGCAACTCCCCTATCTTAGCACTTGGAGTCCCCGGCAACGGCGCCAGAAATTTGCTTGATACGTGAGAGATGATAATTGCTTCTCGCCCTTTGTTGGTTACCCCAATTGGAAGGTGAGATGCAGCGTAACGACAAGTTTCCCTTGGTGAAGATACCAAGGTTGAGAGTATTGACCAGTAGGACTCCGGAGATGATAAGTAGGTGTAAGCGGCGCAACTGACGTGGACCTGCACACAGACACAAATAACTTTGCTCCCAACGAAGTTCAGAGAGGTTGTCAATCTCTCCGGTCTTGTTCTTTACAAAGGATCAAAACACAAGGGATAATGATAATGATAGCAACTGAAAGTAAAAGCACAAAAGTAAATGAGCGTGTAAACAGTGATGAGAATATGGACCGGGGTCCCGTGATGTTCACTAGTGATGTCTCTCTCCCAAAAGACGATAAAACTGCTATGCGAGGTAAACAAATTACAGATGGGCAATTGACAGGATTATAAACGCACCGCAATGCTAACTATGCTACAAAGAAAGGAAGAGGCTCAAAACATGGGCAGTACGCTGTAAGGCCCGATATGCGGTACTGTTCCAAATCTAGATGTTTCCATCATGATCCAGGGAGGAAGCACATATCGGTCCCACCGCGACATATGACGTAGCCATATGCCCCGGATTTCCAACATGATATCACAACATTACAAATACAAGGATACAACAACTCATATAATCGGCATACAACTGCCTCAAATACAATACAACACCGGAAGGTACATGTCTGAGTACAGACTACAATCAAATGCCTAGTGGCAAAGCTAAAAACATCGATCCCCATAACCACATGGGTCCAGGCCCTCCGCCGGGATCCGCCTAACTAGTCGTCGTCGAGTCTCCACATGAAATGTCGATCACCATACCTGTTGTCGATCAAGAACCCGGAAAAGAGTTTGGGGGTAGTATCATGAGTAAAGAAGTACTCAGCATCCAACTGTAGTGGTCATCTGACCCAGCAAGAACTTCATCACTCATCATTCTAGGACAACTAGTAGTTTACGGTAAGGAAGGGGTAAGTGGTGATGTTGCTGCCGCACTAGAATTTATGAAGTGGCTAACGATCTAGAGAGTAAGGTAAGAAGCCAAGCATTCGATGAGGAATCGCCTCCAACAAGTCTTGCTATCAACTACATACGCAATCATAACACCTATCCTATCCTTGTTCTCCTCTTCGCATCCCGACGAAGAAGAAGCAGTCAAGGCACACACACATTGATCAAGTTATATTAAGATTATCTCAGTTGTTGTTGTCTATGAACAAGGAGTAGGTCTCAAGTCGTCCATAACCGTGGACACGGCTTCGCGAAAAGATTTAACCTTGCAGGGGTGTACCAACTGCCCATTACAAGGCTCCGCATGCACGCCCATCTCTCTCAGTTACTACCCATCACAGGCAACCATTTTATGATTTCGTTCCAAGAGATCCGAAACGACAGGTCCCTCTAACTAACAACGAACAAATCCGAGTCGACACCCAATCCAAAAGCTGGCCATGCTCTCGGATCGGACTCTTCCGTCTCAACAGGGTTTGGGTTACCGAGACGCCTCACGTGAGGCCTCGGGCCCTCGCCAGTCCAAGGTGGACCAACAGGGAGACCATGTCTCCGCTGGTCCGGGTTGGTTTAAATACTACTGGCAGCTGACCAGCACACACATGGTTTCAAATGGTAAATCATCTTGGGACACCACTAGAAATGCTTGAAGCTAGGTAGGTAAGAAAAGGGGACCCCATAAAATCCCACACGTGGTTAGGCACGCTCAGTCTTAAAACCAATACCCGGAACTCGGATCCTAGGTGACTCGAATGGAACAAAGCGTCGTGGCGGCATAGCCTAGACCTTCCATCCTTCATCGAATATAGTCAACATTATAATAATCATATCATCAACAACAATATAATAATGTGATAGCCCAACCAAGGAGTAACAGGGTAACATCGTAGCATCCTAAGCATGCATACTAAGCAGGGGCTGAGCAACGAGCAATAGTAACATAGCAGTACAAGGTTTGCTGGGAGGGGACATGGCTGTATCGGTTTGAAAGAGGATGTAAACATGTGGTAGGATCAAACATCGAACCTAAACTAGACTAGCATGCAAACCGCTGGTTGAAATAGAATGGATCATCAGTAATGTATAGTCCTTGCCTGTTGATAAGTCTGGTTCCGAAGGTGTAGTGGATCGCAAGCTCGCATCGTCTCCGAAGGTACCCGCGGAAGCACACAAGACGATAAACACTGGAAAGCAATCAACGATCAAGCACTCTATTACTACGAGGAAAACACGAGCAAGCATCAATAAGAAGGCAACACGAGACATCGCACCTACCGTCGAGAGCGGTTACTAATAGGTTAAGTGGAGTACTCGTCACACACGACGATACCGCACATTTAGAAAGGTTCAAGTTGTTTAGCTACAGGTGATCAATCAACGGTTATTAACATGGAAACTCAAGCAAGCATGACATAGCACACAAACATGGCAAGAGGTGAAGCACAAAGTAAACTATCTATGCTAGTCAATTTAAGTGAGGCACAACCTAAACATGGCATAACACTAAGTGCCGCACGACAATTAAAACATTTGGTACTGTTATGTCCTAAACCATATTTTAGGTTGGTTAACCGCAGAAAACATCAGCATAAACATAAAGTACACGAAAAAATAATCAATTTACATATAAAGAACACCCCAAACGGAGTTACGGTTAAAAAGATACAAGAAAAACAAGTTATGGAGACAATCTGCCAACATCAGGAAGCACACTTTAGTCAATGCAAACATGCTCACAAATGATATGGGACTAAAGTAGACATGACAGGAAAGGCATGGCAAAAATAATCATGCAAATATGCATCATAGATCAAAAGATATTAAGCATGCAACATGGCATCGGAACGTTACAGACTTAGAGAAAAAGAGAGGTGGTTGTCAAAAACAGCAGCATAGCAACTTTGGAGCTCAATAACTATATGGCCAGCAAGCATATCATGACAATGCAATACATATAATGTAAGTATACATGATGCTTAACAATATGCAATTGGAATCACTCAATTCCGATAAACGGTTGCGACACACTCGTCGACCGAAGTTGCAACAAAATATAAACAGCAGCACACTAACAGCAGGGTAGATACTTTGGAGGAAGATACAATCATGATGCAGCAAGCAATTATGCCATGTGAATGCATGAAACTGAAGTAGAAACAATGCTTAACGCCAAACAAAAGGAATCACTCAATTCCGACGTACGGTTGCGAAGCAACCGTCGCCCGAAGTTTTAACAAATTAACAGTTTCAGACATATTCACAACAGTTTAGCAGTTTAACGATCTGGTGCCCTGTTTGACCAACAATTAACAACACAAGATGACCTCGGATCAAGATGCTCACAAAATATGGATGCTAGAGCACAGAGAGCACAACAATACAAAAGAAGAATCACTTCGTTCCGACCTACGAGTCAATGGGAAATCGCGTTGCAAAAGAGGTACTTGAAGCAGAAATTATGGGACTTAGGATTTTACAGGTGGTCGAGCTTGGTTTGGACCAAGTCCATGGCGGGCTGGTGGTGCTCAGATCCACGACGGCGAGGGCACGGGAGGCCAGGGAAGGCTCGGGGATGGCCAGGGGCGGCGGAGGACGGCCTGAGGGCGCCGGATCGGGCGGTGCGGCCCCGAGCTCGAGCTCAGGATCCATGGTGGCCATGGCGGCTCGGATCTGCTCATGGAGAGGAAGAAGAGGGTGAGAGGAGGAGGGAGGAGGAAGGAGAGGGAGCAGGAGGCGCGGGAGGAGGTGAGGAGCTCGCTGGGGCGTGGGGTCGCCGGTTGGAGCTCGCCGGCCGGCGAGGCGGTGGCTGCTGCTGCGTGCCCACGGGCAGGAGGCGGCGGCCAGGAGAGAGAGGAGACTCCAGGGGGCGACGTGGCACGATCTGGGCCATTGGTGCCCAGATCTGACGGTGGAGATCAGATCTGGCTAGGGTTTGCTGCGAAAATTGGGAAATTTGGGCCAGATCTGAAATTAGAGAGGGGTGTGGCTGCAAATTTTGTCTAGGGAAACCCTAGAAATGGGTGGTAGTGTGGTGGTCTTTATATAGCCCAGGTGGCTGGCAGTTTGCAAAAACATCCTCGGTTTTTCTCTCGCGCGCGCGGTGCTCACGTTTCTGACCGCCGGAGGTCCGCAGTACCTCCGATTTGGGTAAAACTTCGAACTGCGCGACCAGCGCATCGAGCCGGCGGCGTTCACCTCGCGCTGGAACCATTCCGAAAACACTTTCCGGCGTGCTATAAAAATATCCCGTTTAATTATTAAATGGGGTTTTTCGTTCCGTTGGCTGCGGCTGGTCTTGTGCGGTTTTCACAACGTGATCGGGTGAAACCCGGTGTCGCAAAGGTCGAGTGTCAGGGTGGCAAGGGTCGGTCTCCGTCCGATACGAGATAAGAGGGGGAAAAACAATCGCCGATCGATAAACCGGGGACGCAAACACCGCAAACAAATCAGACAATCAAACAATTCACACCGAAAACAATTTTTTAAATTTTTGTGAAATCTGGGTTGTTACATACGCCAAAATAAGTAGTCCGAAATCCAACTGCATCTACTACTAACCATCCACCCTTAGATATCTATCCAGAACATCTCGCTGGTATTAAGTTGCGAGCCCCACCCAAAGTGTAAACCGAAAGCAACAGACAACTGCATTAAAAAGCACTTTGCGTAAAGTAAACAATCCTTGCACCCGCGGTTACAAGCACCGTTGTTTTCCCCCTTGTGGCAACAACACATCTCGTAGACTCATGTTTCTCTCACTCAAGCGTTTCATCAGGGGGCATGAACCCACAATCGAGCATAACGTTCCCTCTTGGAGTTACTACCTACTACTTTGCCAAAGAAATAAACAACAACGGAGAACATGCAAGAATTACTTAGGAACAAAAAAATATAAAAGATACGAACAATTATATTACACTATCATGACTTGTGTTTGATCCTTTGTAAACAACAAGACCAGAGAGATTGACAAGCTTGAGCTGTTTACAAAGGATCAGTGCAACAGATAATAGGTAGTGATACCTATAACTAGAAAGTAAAAGAAGGAAGTAAATTGAGCGTGTAACAGTGGAAATATGGATCGTGATCCCGTGATGTACACTAGTGATATCTCTCTCCCAAAAGACGATAAACTGCTATGCGAGGTAAACAAATCACAGCTAGGAAATTGACAGGATTACGGGTGCAAACCAATGCTAACTATGCTACAAAGAAAAGAAGAGGCTCAAAAGGATGGGCGGTACGTGATACGTCTCAAACGTATCGGTAATTTCTGCTCGTTCCATGCAAGTTTTGTGTGATATTGCTATGATCTAGATACACTTTCATACACTTTTGATCATATTTAGACTAACCTACTAACTCAGTGCACCCCAGTGCCAGTTCCTGTTTTCTGTTGTTTTTCTATTCCAGGTTTCCCCCATATTAAAAATGCTCCAAAAATTCAGGAAAATCGGATAAAAAAAATCAGCGCAACGACGTCTTCCAGAATCACCAAAGTGGGGCCAGAGGGCCATCATGGACCCCTGGTGGCCCCCCTAGCTGCCCCCCTTCGCCAATTTATTCTCCGTCACGTAGAAACTCCGAGGACAAAACCCTATTTCGCAAACTTGTCTCTGTCCCGCCGCCGCCGCGCTTCAAAGATCGGGAGCACCGTCAGGACCCTTCCCGGCACCCTGCCGGAGGGAGGATCGACCTCCAGGAGATTCTCCTCCACCATGGACGCTTCCAGGATGTTCCGTGAGGAGTTTCCTTTGGACCATGGGTCCATGATCAGTAGCTATGTGATGTTCTCCTCCCCTCTTTGTTCTTCACGGTTTAGACCTCGTGAGCTGCCCTACATGATCGAGGCACTTATGTAATTCTTCTGTTGTTGCTATGCTGAGTTTGATGGGATCTGATGGATTATAAGATTATGTTCAGATCGTGATAGAGTAATATATTTTATTTTCATCTCTTATATTTTTGTTCCTAAGTAATTATTGCATGTTCTCCGTTGCTGTTTATTGCTTTGGCCAAGTAGTAGGTAGTGACTCCAAGAGGGAACGTTATGCTCAATTGTGGGTATATGCCCCCTGATGACACGTTTGAGTGACAAAAACATGAGTCTAGGAGATCTGTTTTTGCCACAAGGGGGAAAACGACGGTGCTTGTAACCGCGGTTGCAAGGATTTTTTACTTTACGCAAAGTGCTTTTTAATGCAGTTTTCTATTGCTTTGGGTTTACACTTTGGGTGGGGCTCGCAACTTAATACCAGCGAGATGTTCTGGATAGATATCTCAAGCTGGATAATTAGTAGTACATGCAGTTGGATTTCGGTCTACTTATTTTGGCGTACCGCACATACTTTTGAGCCTCGTCCTTTCTTTGTAGCATAGTTAGTATTGTGGTGCGTTTTTAATCCTGTCAATTGCCCAGCTGTAATTTGTTTACCTCGCATAGCAGTTTCATCGTCTTTTGGGAGAGAAACATCACTAGTGAACATCATGGGACCCCGCTCCATATTCTCATCATTGTTTACACACTCATTTATTTGCTGCTTTTACTTTCCAACTGTTATCATTATCATTATCCCTTGTGTTTGATCCATTGTAAGCAACAAGACCGAAGAGATTGAAAACCTCTCTGAACTTCGTTGAGAGCAATGTTATTTGTTTCTGTTGTGACTGGAATTGAATTACATGCCTTGATTGATTTACTTAAAAGTCCTTTTATGGTTGGTAGCATGTCACCAATGAAAATATGCTTGTCATCATTTACCTACTCGAGGACAAGCAGGAATTAAGCTTGGGGATGTTGATACGTCCCAAACGTATCTATAATTTCTGCTTGCTCCATGCATGTTTTGGGTGATATTTCTATGCTTTTCATACACTTTCATACACTTTTGATCATATTTGGACTAACCTATTAACTCAGTGCACCCCAATGCCAGTTCCTGTTTTGTGCTGTCTTTTTGTTTCAGGTTTCCCCTTATTGAAAGTGCTCCAAAAATTCTGAAAAAATCTACTAAAAAATCAGAGTACGGGAACCTTCCAGAGTCCCGAAGGAGAGCCAGGGGGATACCCTGCTTCCTAGGCGGCCAGGGGGCTTGGCACCACCCTAGGCTGAGTCAGGGGGCGCGTGCACTCCCTGGTGCCCCCCCCCCCGGCTACCCCCTTCTCCTATATATTTGTCTCACCCCGAAACCTCCGAAGATAGAACCCTTTTTCGCGATCTCGCCTCTTTTCCGCCACCGCCGCGCTTCCAAGATCAGGAGCACCAGAAGACCTCTTCCCGGCACGCTGCCAGAGGGAGGATTGACCTCCGGGAGCTTCTCCACCACCATGGACGCTTCCCAGATGATCCGTGAGTAGTCCACCTTGGACCATGGGTCCATGATCAGTATCTATGTGATGTTCTCCTCCCCTCTTTGTTCTTCATGGATTAGACCTTGTGAGCTGCCCTACATGATCAAGGCACATATGTAATACTTTCTGCTGTTGCTATATTGACTTTGTTGGGATCTGATGGATTATGAGACTATGTTAAGATTGTGATGAGTAATATATTTGGTTCTTCTCTTTTATATTTTTCTTCTTGAGTAATTCTTGCATGTTCTCCGTTGATTTTTATTGCTTTGGCCAAGTAGTAGGTAGTGACTCCAAGAGAGAGCATTATGCTTGATTGTGGGTTCATGCCCCCTGATGACTAGTTTGAGTGACAGAAACATGAGTCTAGGGATGTGTTGTTGCCACAAGGGGGAAAACAATGTTGCTTGTAACTGTGGTTGCAAGGATTGTTTACTTTACGCAAACTGCTTTTTAATGCAGTTGTCTGTTGCTTTGGGTTTACACTTTGGGTGGGGCTCGCAACTTAATACCACCGAGATGTTCTGAATAGATATCTCAAGGTGGATGATTAGTAGTAGATGCAGATGGATTTTGGTCTACTTAACTTGGAATACTGCCCATGCTTTTGAGCATCTTCCTTTCTTTTGTAGCATAGTTAGTATTGGTTTGCGCCCGTAATCCTGTCAATTGCCCAACTGTAAAAAAAATACCTTGCATAGCTGTTTACCGTATTTTGGGCGAGACATCACTAGTGAACATCATGGGACCCCGGTCCATATTTCCACCACTATTTACACCCTCAATTTACATCATGTTTTACTTTCTAGTTGAAATTATCAGTATCTATTATCTGTTGCTTTGATCCTTTGTAAACAGCAAGGCCGGAGAGACTGACAACCTCTATGAACTTCGTTGCGAGAAAATTTGTTTGTTGTGTGTGCAGGTCCAGGTCAAGGAAGCAACTTTAGTCTTAAAAATGGTGCCATTGTTTCCTTGCCACCGACTTGTCGACCTTGGAGTCCTACTGGACTGACCTTCAACCTTGGTATCTTTAACAAGGGAAATCTTGCCGCTACGCTACATCTCAACCTTCCACTTGGGGTAACCAATGAGGGGATAGAAGTATTTCCTCACTAGCACTAACTGCCACGTGATTATGATGCAATTGATTCCGATTGCATTGAGAGGGCATCTACCAGAAAATGTTCGATTAGCCATTGTGAAGCTATGTGCATTCTTCAATGAAATTTCTCAGAAGGTAATCGATCCAGAAGACCTGACAATGTTATAGGTGTACCTTCGTTTATCAACTTTAATAATGTTGGCAAATCTTATACACCATATGTGTCATTTGTTCTTGTAAGGGCATCTAGTGCCTCCTTAAGGTTTTGGAGTATTTCATGACAAAATGGTTAAGGGAATGATGTGTTTGTGAGTGTACACTGGAGAACAGTCCCTGAAGAAGAGGTTAACCACCGTTGTCGACCCCCCAAAAGGTTGAGGAACATTGAAGAAATCAGTGTTTTTCCTTAAGACTGGCGAGGCACGAAATCCTGAGGAAATAGGATCCTGAGGCATTCGGGTTATGTTGAAGAAGACGTGCGTCATCCTGAGGCATCTCGCGCTGAACCCGAAGTTGAAGTGTAGTCCACGTTAGGACTTTTATACTTCTTGAGTCGTAGGAAAACACCGCACAGTTGGAGGGGTTGAGGAAAATGAGTTCTATATTTCTGAGGAAGTGCTCATATAGAAATCCTGAAGAAAACCCCGAGGAATCTCCTGCAGTAGAGGTTCAGTTCCTCGAGTGTCTGAGAACTTGTTCTTTAGGACACTGAGGAATCTAACTTTGGTTGAGGAGTCAGGAAACTGTCAGTGCGGTTCTCCTGAATAAGAGAGGGAGAGAATACTTTGGACCGTGCCACGTATTGCGTGGTAAGAGGCTAGAACCTTTCTAGCAACGGTCCTAAGGGTGGCCACGATGGTAATTTCGTGCATGGGCATTTATGTCATTTCACCTGGGTTTCCTCCGCGGCTATAAATAGCCGCCGCAGCCCCATTTGTGGGTTGGCTGCTCCGAGAGAAAAACTGACACTTTTCATCTGAGAGCAACCCACCTCTGAGGAACCTGAAGAACCTAAGTGAGGAAAACCACCAGCCTGAGTAGTTCAGCATTTATGAGGAAGTCGGTTCGAGTTATCCGAAGCTTTTTACTCTTCAAGACTGGGATCTTACAGCCGGTGTAGAAGTCATCGTTCTGAGGAAGTCAAGATGCAATTGTGACTTCCCTAAGTGAACGGAGTCTGTGAAGGTTTCGGGAGTCTACCTTGAAGACTCACCTGAGTAATTGGACGGAGTCTGAGGACTTTAGTTCAAGGAGAATAAGGTGAAGATTTTGTCTTCTGAGTTCAATCTGAGCCTCTCCAACCAGATGTAGAGTTGTCACAACAACTTGAACTGGTCCATCAACTCAGTGTCTTAAGTGCCGTGGTGCTATCTCTTCAATCTCTGCTCTTATGTTTATGCACTGATGACTTGTCTTGATGCCTTCCCTTCTGTGTTTCTTCAGTTCTAGTTCCTCATGCACTGCATAGTTACACTTTAGCTCTTTTGATTGAAGTTTTTTTTCTTGCAATATGATGCTTTTTCGTCATGTCTACATTTTTTAATGTTTCTATACTACTTTGTTCTATGAGTTTCCTCAATTTCGAATTGCCTTAGTCCTGAGGAATTTGAAATTCCTCAAGAAATTTTAAAATCTCCCTTTCACCCCCCCCCCCTCTGGTGGATATACTGTGCTTTCAATTGGTATCAGAGCAAGGTGCTCCCTTGTTCCGTGTGACAATGGAGTTATGTCGACCACCTGGAGTTTTAGTTATGTCGACCTCAAGTACAATGAATGTTGCTTCGAACCGCCCCAGCTTCGACGGTACGGACTACCCATACTGGAAGAACAAGATGAGGATGCATCTTGAAGCCATTGACAAGGACCTCTTGGACATTGTTGGTCAAGGCATTCTTGAACCTACCTTCATGACTCCTCCTGATGTTGTCAAGAGAAACTGGCAAATCGACGTGAAAGCACGAAGCATCATTGGTGTCCACCTCGACAAGGCTCAGTTCAATCGTATCAGCGGTCTGGATACTGCAAAGAAGATGTGGACTAGACTGTCAAATGTCAATGAGGGATTTTCCGCACAAGAGACTCTCGATTATACACTTCGCAGTCTCTTCAACAGGTTAAAGAGGTTGTACAATGAACATGTGCAGCAAACCTTTGACAGGCTCACTGATATATCAAATGAACTTCAAGCACTGGGTGCCACTGATATCACAAATCACGAAATGGTGAAGATACTACTGAGGTCTTTGGATGAATCATTTGAGTTTGTATCACTGATGATTCAAGAACATCCTGACTTCAAGACTCTCGATCCTGCCGACATCATTGAGTGTCTCAATGCTCATGAACTGAAGCTCTCTAAGAAACGAGACTTATAAGGATCCACCCCAAAAGTCCGCGCGCTAAAAGCTAAGGCACGAAATGTGTCCTTTGATGAAGAGTCTGAGGCTGACTCTGATGATCCTGAAACTCTCGGTCGGGAACTGGCTCTCCTCACCAGAAAGTTCCAAAAATTCACGAAGAAGAATCTCTTTGGAAATACCTCAAGATCTTCCTCAAGAAGAAAAAGAGATTATGACTCAGTTGAGGCAAGAAGAAGAGTCTGCCACAAATGCACGAAACCTGGCCATTACATCGCTAAATGTCCTCTTTGGGAAAAGGAAGCTAAGTTGAAGAAGAAGAAGAAGAAGAAGAAGAAGAAGAGGAAGAAGAAGAAGAAAGGCAAACATGACAGTTCTGATGAAAGATCAAAGAAGAAGTCCTCAAGGTCCTCAAAGTCTGCTGGATACAAGAACAGCAACTCCCGTAAGGCTCGCGCATATCTCGGCAAAGAATTGGATTCTGAAGAATCTGATTCTGATCCTGAATCTGAGGAAGAAGGGTCTGAAGAATCTGAAGGTGTGGCTGGTCTCTCTCTTGCCACAATACTTGTCAGCAAGTCAATCTTCAGCACTGTGGAATCAGTCACGCACCGCGTTGATGACGATGAAGAAGATACATCTCCCTCCTTCTGCTTCATGGCCAAGACCTCCAAGGTATCTTCTCAATCTTCATGTGATGATGCCTCAGATGAAGAACCTGATGAAAACTGTGCTAAACTTGCTTCAAGGAAGCAACATGCACTTGAGAAAATTCAGAACACATTAAACAAGAGTGATGATATGTTGGTTGAGGAAATGACGAAGTCTCAAAAATTGACTAATGAATCAAAAATTCTTCAGTCAAAGTTTGATGACTTAATCGGTCGTCATGAGGCACTCCTCACCAAGCATGAGAAGATGGGTCATGAGTTCCTCATGAGAAAGCAAGAACTTGAGCGGGTGAGGATGTCTCATGACGATCTGAGGAAAGAAATTGACTCACTCCTCTGCCAACAGATCATTATGCCTCAACAGTGCATTGAACATGACTGTGTCAGTTCGGTACCTTTTTCTTCAATATCTTCAGAATCTGTTATATCAACTGCCTGTGTGGTATATAACCCCTCATCTAAGGATACCATAGACATTGCTGAAGAAAATGCTAGGTTGAAGAGTCTTCTATAAACCGGTATGTTTAAGAGTCTGAAAGGGCATCAGATTCTTTGTGACGTCCTCAAGAAACAGATCCTCAACAGGAATCCGAGGAAAGAAGGTGTCAGTTTCACCCGAAACCTTAATGTTGATGGCTCCTACTGGAAACCAGAGCAATACCCAAATACCACTTGGGTTCTGGAAAAAATGCCTCCTCCCGATCCATATACTTTATCTGGATATGACAATGCTTCCTCATATGTGGTTGTTGAGTCCTTTGACTCAAACTATAAACTGTTTAAAGATGTTAATGGTGAGGTATTCGCCAGATACATCGGGACTAACTGCAGCAACGGTGCTCCAGTAAAGCAACTCTAGGTTCAAAAGGAACTCATCACTAGCCTCCCTGTGAATGCAGATGAAAATGAGTTGAGGGTATCCATTGAGGACGATACCTCAAAGGGCAATGACTATAATTATGTCTCAGCTAATCATTTTGTTCACAGGGAAGCTCCTCATAAGAATGCCTATTCATTTGTGTATCCTGATACTACTATTCAGCGTCCTATTAGTTGTCATCATCCTTGTCGTTCTTCATATGATTCAAGACCACCCATTCGAATGTGGTTGGTGAAGAACTAATCCGCTTTGTACGTACCCGTCCTGTGGAAATCATAAACTTTGCAGATCGTATGCCCAGGACGATATTACTTGAATCAGTTGAAGAAAATTTATACTATTTGATTCTGAGGAATCAATCCTGAGGAACACCCTGAGGAATTAATTATGAGGAATCATAAATTCTTCAAACTGATACTGGCTCATAACCTGTTGTATGAGATACTAATTCCTCTACAGGGGAAGACCGAATGGGTAATGGATAGTGGATGCACTAATCACATGACCGGTGATAGAAGCCTCCTCATTGAAACATCTCTGAGTCCTTCGTCGAAGAAAACCATCACCTTCGTTGATAAAGGTAAAAGTAAGGTATTGGGCCTCGGCAGAGTTGCTATCTCTCGAGACCAACACATTGACAAAGTCATGCTAGTTGAATCCCTCGGGTACAACCTGATATCTGTGTCTATGCTACGTGATCTTGACCTCGTTGTCCTCTTCGAAAAATATGGTTGTGTTGTTTATGTGGTTAGTGATAACTCCATCGTCTTTCGAGGAGTTAGGAAAGGTGACATGTATATTGTTGACTTTTCTGAAGGTGAGATGTCGCTACCTGACTCATGGCTCGATCCACAGAATGCTGGCTATGGCATAGAAAAAATACTCGGACATGCTGGAATGAGGAATCTCCAAAAACTGGTTCTGAAGAAACATGTCCTCGGGATTGAGGAAATCGGATTCACCAAGGACCGGTTATGTGGAGCGTGTGAAGCTGGAAAGATGACCAAGGCCAAGCATCCTTCGAACACCATCATGACGACAACAAGACCTCTGGAGCTGCTTCACATGGATCTATTCGACCCTCCAAAGTACTCACGCTTTGGAGGTGGCATGTAGTCGTCTCGTTATTGTTGATGACTTCTCACGATATACTTGGGTGCATTTTCTTCTCTATAAGACAGAAACCCAAGCCATCTTCAAGCGCTTCGCTCAACGAGTCATGAACAACTACAACCTGAAGATCAAGCACATTCGAAGCGACAATGGAACTGAGTTCAAGAACATTGGCGTGGAAGAATTCCTCGAAATTTGGGCATCACACATGAGTCCTCAGCACCCTATACTCCTCAGGAAAATGGAGTTTTTGAGAGAAAGAAAAGAACACTCATCGAGATGGCTCGAACGATGTTGGATGAGTACAACACCCCACTCATCTGGTGGGTTGAAGCAATCAACACTCCCTGCCACATCGTCAATCGAGTGTATCTTCATAAGTTCTTCAAGAAAACGTTGTATGAGCTAATGGTCGGTAAGAAACCCATAGTCTACAATATCGGTGATCACAAAATTGTTGAGACTGTAGATGTGCGGTTTGATGAATCTGACAGCTCCCAAAGAGAGCACCTGCCACCTGTTCTAGATGAAGCATCACCTGATGAACAAATCAAGAAGATGGGTGCTGGTGATATCATACCCGTGGACCATCCTGACGAAACACACATACCCCCTGCTCCTGAAGAACACCCAAATCCTGAAGCAAATGATCCTGAAGACAATCTTGATCCTGAGGCTTCTGAGACTCCTGAAGCACCTGAAGTTGATGCTAATGAGTCTGATGACAGTGATGATGATTCACCTCAAGATCATCGACCTCGCCTTCCTCGAGTGGTGAACGAAGTTCAAGTCGAAAAAATCCTCGCCGACGTCAACATAGCAGGTCCTCTCACTCCTGCTAGAGCAAACCGAATAGCTAACTTTTGTGGGCATTTCTCGTTTGTATCCATTTCAGATCCCACCAAAGTTGCTGAGGCATTACAAGAAGCGGAATGGATTCAGGCAATGCAAGACGAACTTCTTCAGTTCAAACTGAATGATTTTGGGAACAGGTCAAACGACCTGATCCTCGTGTTCACAATGTCATCGGAACGAAGTGGATCTATCGCAACAAACTCAATGAAGATGGCCAAGTCATCAGGAACAAAGCTCGTCTTGTAGCACAAGGATACACTCAAGTTGAGGGTATTGACTTCGGTGAAACCTTTGCTCCCGTCGCTAGACTTGAATCCATTTGCATCATTCTTGCATTTGCTAACCATCATAATATCAAGTTATATCAAATGGATGTGAAAAGTGCATTCCTCAATGGTAATATCGAGGAAGAAGTATATGTTGCTCAAACCCCAAGTTTTGAAGACTCGAAGAATCCTGACATGGTGTAGAGATTGAAGAAAGCTTTTTACGGACTGAAGCAAGCCCCTCGGGCTTGGTATGACACACTAAGAGATTTCCTCATCAGCAAGGTCTTCAAATCTGGTTCCCTCGATCCAACTCTTTTCACCAAACGCTATGATGATGCCTTATTCATATGTAAAATCTATGTTGATGACATTATATTTGGATGCACTAACAAGAAATACAGTGAAGAATCTGCCTTCTTGATGAGTGAACAGTATCAGATGTCCATGATGGGCGAACTGAAGTTCTTCTTAGGGCTTCAAATTCGTCAATAACGCAACGGCATCTTCATACCTCAGGAAAAGTACCTCAAGGAGTGCCTGAGGAAATTTGGGATGCAAGACTGCAAAGGCATCAAGACACCGATGCCTACAAATGTACAAATGGACAACTTGGTCCTGATGAAAATGGCAAGGACTACGATCAAAAGGTATACCGCTCCATGGTAGGTTCTTTGCTATATTTATGTGCATCTAGGCCTGAAATAATGTTGAGCGTTTGCATGTGTGCCCGATTCCAAGAGGCACCAAAGGAATCGCATCACCAAGCGGTTAAACGAATTCTTTGATATTTGCCTCACACCCCGTCGCTAGGCTTATGGTATCCAAAAGGCACGCAGCTGGATCTTGTTGGGTATTCAAAATCAGATTATGCTGGAGATCGCGTGGATAGGAAGTATACCTTAGGAACTTGTCACTTCCTCGGACACTCACTGGTGTGCTGGTCATCGAAGAAGCAGAATTGTGTCTCCCTCTACAACGCTGAAGCTGAATACATCGCTGCTGGTGCATGTTGCTCACAACTTCTCTGGATGAAGCAAACCCTCAAGGACTACGACATCAACCTGAAGAAAGTACCACTGCTATGTTACAATGAGAGTGCCATCAAGATATCTCATAACCCAGTCCAGCACTTGAGGATGAAGCACATTGAGATTTAGTATCACTTTCTCCGGGATCATGTGTTGAAGGAAGACATCGTCATCAGCCACGTGAAGACTGAATACCAACTTGCTGATATATTCACTAAGCCTTTGGATGAGAAGCGTTTTAGCACTCTGAAGTGTAAGTAAATATCTTAGATTCCTCAAATGTCCAGTGAATGGACAAACATCCTAACGCTTAAACAATATTGAAGAATCGTGATGTACAATACACGATCCGTCGTACTCCTCAAATCATGAGGAACTACCTTGCTAAGTGTGAAGAAATCAACGTGGAATTGACTCAAGATCCATATGACAATTGTATGGTATCAAGTGTCTTATTCCCTATAAGGTGGTAGCGCAACCGCTCAAATTCCTCAAGATTCATTGTCCTCAGTTTCCTCATTTGTGTCTTCATCCTGATACACACTGTTTAGTCCTCAACAGCTTTCACCTATAGTTTTTGCTCTTCAAAAAATTTGTTTCTTCATCGAGGTGAATGTGATTGGACCCGTCCCTCTGTGCTCACTTATCCAATCTTTATATCTTAAGTATGCATTCATTTGAAACTCACAAGTTTCTCAAACTGAAGCTTTCACTTTTTCCTCATATTTTTCATTGTCCTCGGTTTCCTCAAGATGAGGATTGTGTTTGAAATCTTATCTCTTGATCATTATGATTTTACCGCAGATCGTGCATATCCATCAATCAGATAAACTCAAAGAGCCGAACCGCCAGGGGTAATCTTGTCCCCAAAACTGGCGACCCCTCAGTTTTACCCCTCTATAAATAGCCACCACCCCCGCGGTCATTTTCCCCCACACCTCATTCCCTCTCGCGCCGCCGCCCTGGAGGTCTTCAAGCTCTTGCTGTCGGGACCCGGAATATGCGTATGTAATTCCAGTCACGACTAAATCACATGGAGAGCCGAGAGCCATACCCACTTGTCTAAGCCGACAAGGCCAAGCACAGAACACTCTCGGAAAGCATCGAACGTGAGGGGCATCCCATTCAGGTCGGATGATCAACTGAGATGGGTCCTCATCGTCCGCTCACGAGTATAAATGCTTATGGGTGGTGAATCCCATATTCATAGACAAGTCGCCTCAACCATGTTATCGATTGAATCCTAACTCTTACATAGACTTACTCCAGCCCGATCACTTAGTCGGGGTCTAGGGCGGGCTCGATCATACAACAAAGTGTGCACGTGACAGAGTCACGAGCAATCGCATCACGATGTCCCAAGCTGCGCACATCTAAGGGCCACTTGGTGTATAAAAGACCGCCAGCCAGATCACAACTAAGGTCTCGAAAACCCATACTAAGACATGCATGTTATAAACATACACGCAGCACACATGCCTAGTATGAACAACAGGTATCATCACATAACTCAACAAAGTGTATCTTACACATAGAGCATACAAAGATCACATGTCTGTGATCATCATTACATCATACAACGGAAGCAATTTAGGTTTGAGTACAGACAAGTTTAACAAAGGGCTTAGAGAAGCCTTGTACAGCAAACATGCCCTTCCACGAGGGACGAGACTGCTGTCTGGGACAATACTACCAAGGTCAACGTCGATCTTCACGAAGGTGAATCCATCGGGGGTTCGGGTTCTCATCTAAAACATAGAATAAGAAAACGTGAGTACAAAATCGTACTCAGCAAGACTTACATCAGAACTACACTACTCATGCTCAAGTATCAAGGTAAAGGGATGTGGGGTTTCATCATGCAGAAGTGCCATCTTTGACTTGGCTAGTCCTGAACTACGAGTACCAGACTTGAGGTAAGCAGCGTACACGAGTCCACTACCAAGTCTCCAACCAATACACCACTATGGTTACTTCCTCGACTTCCCCACGAGGAAGCACACCATAGCACTCATGCTTATCTTGCGAGTTTTAGAAGTATCCATTCAAGTTGTCTAATAATCAAGCACAACTTTCCAAGTAGTCCATGACCGCGGACGCGGCTATTCGAATAGTTTTGTTAACCTTGCAAGGGTGTAAACTACACACACATGACCATCAGTTACCGCCACGTCTCGCCACCGTTCAAGAGCTGACACCAAGGATGTTCACCACAACACTTCGCCCACAGCTCCGTTCTAGTCCAAGGAGTCAACTGTCTGAGTTCCAAACGCAACTGGAGTTCCGGCCGAGCTTCCAGCCAGGACTCAAACCATGTAGGTACAACTGACAAGTCCACCTCGACGGATGGTTCTCCGCTTGGCAAGCCATGTTCTACAAGCCCTACCATGAATGCCACATTTCATTTCCTTTATCTTTCTATGCTTATGCCGAATGGAAATCCCGAACTAGGTGTGACTCCTGGACTTGGATCGGGGTGAGTTACTAGGTCGAGAGGGGTCAGTGAGCCCAATGTGTGGTTGTACTCTTTGTCTCGGATTACCATACAAGAACTCGGGCTTAAGGCGGTGTTCAACGAGACAACTCACTGTGTACTCCTACACAGCCTCTCATCGTTCACCTTGTATTAGGGTGGATTCACCAACACAGTTTCACTTTCATCAACACAATGTTCACCATCATCCCGACTCACATCAAAAGCAACCTCATGGTACCACTAAGCATGCAATAAGCAGTAACAGTTGCAGGTGCCACATGATATCAATCAACTCCTATGTCAGCTAGGATTGTGGTTTGCTTACTACTGTGACAAGATGATAGGTCATGCATCGGATATGGGTTCAACTATGCGGTAGAATCGATACAAGGTGATCTCCTAAACATGCATAAGCGAGACTGAGAGGGAATTGGGATTTTATAGACATGATCAATGGGGTTTGCTTGCCTTGCTGGCGATACACGGGTCTTAACGGTGGTCTTCTTCTTCGGGGGTGATCACCGTCTCGGAACGAATGTCATCGGAGGCAATCATCAACAAAGGGGGGGGCAACATCGAAATAAATGCACAAGAACATGATAATGTTGTACATGATGTATATGGTATTGGTTTGTGGCAAATTCAATTTAATTGAAGTATATTGCATTTGGAATGCAAATTCAAACTTCAAATTCAAATTCAAATTATGCCATATGCATGTTTGCTACTGTTCACCCATTTTAAAATGGTCAAACATGAAAACAAATTGCATATTCATAATCCTTGCATTTTTATGATAATTGTTCATATATTATATGTTTAATTTGGAGTTAATATTAATTTTCTATGATTTATTGAAGTTTTGGCTATTTTCTGGAATTTTCTGATTTCTCTGGAATTAATTTTAATCTGGAAAACCTTTATTGCGTCATGCTTAGCTCACTGTGACGTCAGGGGGGGGCTGACTGGTGGGGTCGGCTGGTCAGTGTCACAGGGGGTTAATCCCCTCTGTTTAAAAATAAATAGGGGGTTATTAGGGGCAGGGCCCCACCTGTCATTGACCTGGGGGTCATCTAACAGGGGGATTAGCCCCTAATGACCGGCGGCTTGACGCCGGTGGCGCTGGCCACAGCGGCTTGACGGAGGAGGTTGAGGAGGTTGAGGCACCATATAGGATGGCCTTGCAAAAAGGTGTGAAGGGATGGCACTAGTTGGAATCCATATCCGGCGTTTCTGAGGGGCTGAACTAGAAGATGGAGCAAACTCTCGAACATGCTTGCGAGACTCTTCGAACACCTCATTGCCATACTCAGCTCTGAAGGATCTATTGACTAAATCCTCAAAGTTGACAAACTCATGAAGATTGAGATCATGGCGAATAACAGGGCTAAGTCCCTTGCGGGACCTTGCTTCCTTCCTAGCATCAGTGGATATCTCCTCTTGGGCATAACGAGCAAGATGGTTGAACTCAGTCATATACTCGTGGATGGACCTATTTCCCTGAGTAAGGTTGAAAAACTCTTCCTTCTTTCTTTCCATCATCTCATCCAGAATGTGGTACCCTCGGAAGGCATCACGAAATTGCTGCCAAGTCACTACGTGACCATCAGGTTGCATTGCAACATAGTTCTCCCACCATTCAACAGCAGCACCTTCCAGGAAGTATACCGCAAACATCACACGATCATTGGGAGAAACATGCGCCGTCTCAAGCTTAAGATCGATGGAACGGAGCTAATCATCAGCTTCAAGGGGCTCAGAAGAACATCGAAAAATAAGTGGCTTGAGGAGGATGAAATCCTGAATGCTGACAACCACATTGCACTGACGAGCGGTATTCTGCTCGATGATCTCCAGAAGGCGTGTTTGATCACGTCGATTCTTCTCAGCCTCCATCATGATTTCCGTCACAGAAGGCGGTGGTGGAGGTTCATCATCACTCCTATTCTGATCACGATCTCGATTGCGAAGAACAGCACTACGAGTTCCACCTGACATCCTGTGTGATAAAGATCAACAATCAGAACAGGTTTTACGATGGAAACAAAGATAAGAGGACATGACTAGGAGGAAAAGATTGTAATGCAAAGGCAAAGATTCCAAGGAACACGGAAAAAATCGGACAGCGTAACGGCTACACCGGGATGGAAAATGAAACAACCTTGAGGAGATTGGACAAAACTTCCCCAAGGAACTCAACAATAAGAAGATTCTGGACGACCACAACAATCCTACGGCTACAAGGAAGTACTCAACGAGATGTTCTAGTAAGATATAGATGATCCTAGTCCTATATTCCCGTAGAATAAGATGAGGTGACTCAGAACTCAGATCGATGAGGGTAAGGAGAAAAAGAAGCCTTATGTTGTTCCCTTATACTCAGAGTAACTATATACCTATAGAATGCTAGACTCGACTTCGACCAAAGGTTTGATAAGCCTACAGACAGTCCTACTCTGATACCAAGTCTGTCGGCACCCGGAATATGCGTATGTAATTCCAGTCACGACTCAATCACATGGACAGCCGAGAGCCGTACCCAGTTGTCTAAGCAGACAAGGCCAAGCACAGAACACTCTCGGAAAGCATCGAACGTGAGGGGCATCCCATTCAGGCCGGGTGATCAACTGAGATGGGTCCGCATCGTCCGCTCACGATTCTAACTGCTTATGGGTGGTGAATCCCATATTCATAGACAAGTCGCCTCAACCATGTTATCGATTGAATCCTAACTCTTACATAGACTTACTCCAGCCTGATCACTTAGCCGGGGTCTAGGGCGGGCTCGATCATACAACAAAGAGTGCACGTGACAGAGTCACGAGCAATCTCATCGCGATGCCCCAAGTTACGCACATCTAAGGGCCACTTGGTGTATAAAAGACCGCCAGCCAGATCACAACTAAGGTCTCGAAAACCCATACTAAGGCATGCATGTTATAAACATACACGCAGGACACATGCCTAGTATGAACAGCAGGTATCATCACATAACTCAACAAGGTTTATCTTACACATAGATTATACAAAGATCACATGTTTGTGATCATCATTACATCATACAACGGAAGCAATTTAGGTCTGAGTACAGACAAGTTTAACAAATGGCTTAGAGAAGCCTTGTACAACAAACATGCCCTTCCACAAGGGACCAGACTGATGTCTGGGACTATACTACCAAGGTCAACATCGACCTTCACGAAGGTGACTCCATCGGGGGTCCGGGTTCTCATCTAAAACATAGAATAAGCAAACGTGAGTCCAAAATCGTACTCAGCAAGACTTAGAGCATCTCCAGCCGCGTCCCCAAGAGGCCCCCAGGATGGCGAAACTAGCGCCGTGGGGAGGAAATTCCCCCAGCCGCGCCCCCAAGGGCCCAAATAGCGCCGGATTGGGCTAAAATTGAGTCCGGCGATCCCAACCCAAACCCAGCGCGCTGGGGGTCGCTTGGGGTCGCCGGATGAAAGGAAAGCGCGCGAATGGGAAGGAAAGTTCGCGCGATTTCGCGCGTCCACGCGCCGCGCCCCACCTGTCGCCGTGTGAACACGCGTCGTCGTCATCGTCTCGCCTCGGCTTCCCTGCACCTGTCGCCGCCGCAGAGAATCAATGCGGCGCCGGTGACGAGTCCAATCGGCGCAGAGGGCATCAATGCGGGTCGCCGAGAAACCCAACGGTCCGACGACCGCGCCTCCGCCTGTTCGCGTTCTTCCCCCGCTATAAAAGGGGCTCCCCGGGCACTCTGCTCCTCGCCGCCCTCTCCTCTCTCGCCATCTCGCCGCGCACTCTGCTCTCCTCTCCTCTCTCGCCATGGCCGACGACGAGCTCGCCCGCAACGGTTTCCGCACCTGGAGCCTGTCGCACATGGAGGCTCTCCTCCTCGCGCAGGCCGGCTACCCGTTCCCGCCAGACACCAGGCCGCCCCACTCGTGGGTGTTGTCCGCCGGCGGTGTGCCGGTACCTCCGGTGCCGTTGATCGGCATGGCCGCCTTCCGTCGGGAGGTGGACGCGGTGCGGGCCATGATGACTGCGGCGGAGCGCGCCAACCCAGGCAACGCGGCGAACAATACGCCTTCCTGGGAGCAGTACTTCGAGCTCCGGCGTGCCCAGGCACGGGCCTCTACCAATGGCCTGGCCATCATGGCAGGCCGGTACAACCGCGACGGGCGGGCACGCTGGTGGAGCGCGCCGGGGCAGACGCTCGAGTTCGTCATGCGCCACATTGACAATGGCAACTCGCCGCGCCTCGATTACCCCAACATGGGCTACGGCGCAGGCCTGGGCCGTCAATCCTACACCCGCAGCACTCCTCTGTGGGCGTCGATGCCCCGCGACGACGGTGGCTCGTCGTCCTCCTCCAGCGCTCCTTCGCACTCCCAATCGTCGGGGCCGGCCTTGTCGACACCACAGTTCGCCCCGGTGAAAACTGAAGTGAAACTGGAGGCGAAGAAGGAGCACTCCCCGGCGAAGCGCCGGGGTTTCCTCGGCAAGTTCCTTGGGAAGAAGAAGAAGGACAAGGACATTGCCCCGAAGACGAAGAGGGCCTCGCCTTCCAGATGGACTGGGCAAGGCGAGACTACTTCGCCGAGCAGGTGCGCCCGCAACAGCTCGAGATGGATCGGGTCGAGGCCATGAAACGAGCCGAGGAAGCCCAGCGCTCCGAGCAGGCGAGGCGCGCCGAGCAGGCGAAGCACGGCGAGGGCAGCAGCAGCCGCAGCAAGTGGGCGCCTCCACGACCTCCGTCGCTGCCGTACATCGTCCTCGACGGCACTGACGACGAGGAGGAGGAGCCACTGCGGGTTCGGAGGAGGAGGGGCTCCATCGGCGGCGGGACCTGTGGCGCGCAGGTCGGCGTCAAGCCGGAGCCAAAGGACCGCGGCGACGGCGACGGCGACGATGGCGGTGCAGCCGGCGGCGCTGCTGGAGGAGGAGGCGTCCCTGAGTTGTCAATGGAGGCGCTCTACTCCTTCTTCTTCGATCAGTAGGCTAGCGTAGTTTTTTATCTTTTAGGGAAAAATCGCCTGAATATTATGAATTCATTCGAACTTCCTCGCGTTTGGTCATTTTTTCTTTGAATTTGGCCGATACTTGGGGGTCATCTTGGGTCCGCGGCTGGGTAGCCGGCCCCCCCAGGACCTATCGCCGCGCAAGTGCCCCCCAAGCGGTGCTAAAAATAGCGCCGCAAATCGTCCTAGGGGGCGAACGGCTGGAGATGCTCTTACATCAGAACTACACTACTCATGCTCAAGTATCAAGGTAAAGGGAGGTGGGGTTTCATCATGCAGAAGTGCCAGCTTTCACTTGGCTAGTCCTGAACTACGAGTACCAGACTTGAGGTAAGAAGCGTACACGAGTCCACTACCAACTCTCCAACCAATACACCACTATGGTTACTTCCTCGACTTCCCCATGAGTAAGCACACCATAGCACTCACGCTTATCTTGCGAGTTTTAGAAGTATCCATTCAAGTTGTCTAATAATCAAGCACAGCTTTCCAAGTAGTCCATGACCGCGGACGCGTCTATTCGAATAGTTTTGTTAACCTTGCAAGGGTGTAAGCTACACACAAATGACCATCAGGTACCGCCAAGTCTCACCACCGTTCAAGAGGTGACAGCGAGGATGTTCACCACAACACTTCGCCCACAGCTCCGTTCTAGTCCAAGGAGTCAACTGTCTGAGTTCCAAACCCAGCTGGAGTTCCGGCCGAGCTTCCAGCCAGGACTCAAACCATGTAGGCACAACTGACAAGCCCACCTCGACGGATGGTTCTCCGCTTGGAAATCCATGTTCTACAATCCCTACCATGAATGCCATATTTCATTTCCTTTATCTTTCTATGCATATGCCGAATGGAAATCCCGAACTAGGTGTGACTCCTGGACTTGGATCGGGGTGAGTTACTAGGTCGAGAGGGGTCAGTGAGCCCAATGTGTGGTTGTACTCTTTGTCTCAGATTACCATACAAGAACTCGGGCTTAAGGTGGTGTTCAACGAGACAACTCACTGTGTACTCCTACACAGCCTCTCATCGTTCACCTTGTATTAGGGTGGATTCACCAACACAGTTTCACTTTCATCAACACCATGTTCACCATCATCCCGACTCACATCAAAAGCAACCTCATGGTACCACTAAGCATGCAATAAGCAGTAATAGTTGCAAGGGCCACATGATATCAATCAACTCCTATGTCAGCTAGGATTGTGGTTTGCTTACTACTGTGACAAGATGATAGGTCATGCATCGGATATGGGTTCAACTATGCGGTAGAATCGATACAAGGTGATCTCCTAAACATGCATAAGCAAGACTGAGAGGGAATTGGTATTTTTTAGACATGATCAATGGGGTTTGCTTGCCTTGCTGACGATACACGGGTCTTACCGGTGGTCTTCTTCTTTGGGGGTGATCACCGTCTCGGAACGTCTGTCATCGGAGGCAATCATCAACAAAGGGGGGCAACATCGAAAGTAAATGCACAAGCACATGATAAGGTTGTACATGATGTATATGGTATTGGTTTGTGGCAAATTCAATTTAATTGAAGTATATTGCATTTGGAATGCAAATTCAAACTTCAAATTCAAATTTAAATTATGCCATATGCATGTTTGCTACTGTTCACCCATTTTAAAATGGTCAAACATGAAAACAAATTTCATATTCATAATCCTTGCATTTTTCTGATAATTTTTCATATATTATATGTTTAATTTGGAGTTAATATGAATTTTCTATGATTTATTGAAGTTTTGGCTATTTTCTGGAATTTTCTGATTTCTCTGGAATTAATTTTAATCTGGAAAACCTTTATTGCGTCATGCTTAGCTCACTGTGACGTCAAGGGGGGGGGCTGACTGGTGGGGTCGGATGGTCAGTGTCACAGGGGGTTAATCCCCTCTATTTAAAACTAAACAGTGGGTTATTAGGGGCACGGCCCCACCTGTCATTGACCTGGGGGTCATCTAACAGGGGGATTAGCCCCTAATGACCGGCGGCTTGACGCCGGTGGCACTAGCCACGGCGGGGTCCTCGCCGGAGTTTCCTACATGCCACGGGAGAGCACGGGACGTCTACCAAAATGAAGCCCGCACACGTCCGCATCGCGCTGCACCCACGGGGAGGCCTAGGAGTGGCCGGAGCCTCGCCGGCGTCGTGCTCGGGCGGCGGCCGTGGCTCTGTGAAGACGAAGACGGCGATTTGGGGAACGGGAGAGGGTTCTGGAGGCACGGGCGCGTTGCTTGGGACGTCACGCGTCCACTTGTTCCATCGGGGCAACGCGGGGAGGCTTGGGAGCGCGCCGGCGACGAAGAGCAGCGGCGGCCGGCGACTGGTAGAGAGGGAATCGGGCACGGGGGCACGGGGAAGAGCGGGAGAAGGGGGGGGTTCGAACCGGCGGCTCACCTAGAATACAGTGGCGAGCTCGAGGAGGCCGGAGAAGGCTCGAAGGCGTGCAATTCTTGCCGGAATCCACGACGGACGGCGACGAACTCGTGACGCGGACGTCTCCTCCAGTGGCGCTGTGCTCGATTCCCTCCTGTTGGAAACGAAGACGAGGGCGCTGGTCTCCCTGGACACGGTGGGGAGGTCACTGGCGCTCGGCCGCACGCTCCGGCGAGCTCACAGGCGGCGGCGAAATCGCAAGGGGGAGAGAGCTAGAGGGAGCCAGAGGAGAGGGGAAGTGACGGGGGGCTTCTGGAGACCTGCGTGGCGCGAGGAGAGAGCAGGGGAGGGCCTAGAAGCCTCTCGGCAGCCACAGCGGCGTCGTCGGCTCCCTCCCAGCTCGCCACCGAGCTGCTTGAGGAAGACGACAAGGGGGCTGGGTGGTGGGCTGGGCCAGCTGGGTCGTGGGGGCTTAAGTTGGGCTGGAAGCCAGGGTTTCCTCTTTTCCTTTTTCTACTCTCTTTTTCTTTCTGTTTTGTTTTTATTTCATTAGTTTGCTCTGATAAATAAATACCAAAACATTTTATAAAATCCCCAAATCATTTCTATGGACTTATATGGCACAACACTAGCCAATCCCAAGATTTGAAGATATTTGAAATTCAACTTATTTGAATTTCAATTCAAATAGGGTTTTAATTTAATTTCCAAGCCCTATTTGGAATATTTGAAAAATCTTGGTGCATGCAGTGGGACCCACTTCACTTTATATGTGATCATGCATATTTTTAAGACTTTTCAAAAATACCAGAGGAGTTTTTGGAAGAAATTTTTATCTGGCCTTTTGAATTAAATTCTCTAGGGCTTTTCTTCTCCCCAAATTTGAATTTCTTTTGAAATTTTCACATGATGCAAAGGGGCACTCAAACCCTAGCACTTACCCTAGTTGGGGTTCTGACACTTGCGCTCTCGACATCGGAGTCCATCGTCGCCGGAGAAGACCGTCTCGGGTTTCCTCAGTATTCGCCTCATCTCTGGTACGATCATGTAAAATTAATTCATTCCTCAGTACTGCAACTTCTTCAAGATTCTTCAAGATTTTCTTCAAGCCACTACATTCCTCAGCAGTACTGAATTTTTTACCTATGCTTCATCAATCTAATTTCCTCAACTCCTTCCTCATGAACGCATATAACCGTACCCCACTTCCCTCGCAACTTAATTATGTCATAGGTACATGTCAACTGAGGAATCGTATGGTTCTCATAGTCTCACTTCATTTGTAGCTCAGCTCGAACGTACGATTCCTCAGTCTCCTCAACTGAAGAAAATGGCTCCTTGTCGCAAACTCACTGAGACCGCTCGTTACTTGCCCCCGGTATTGTATGATAAAATGAAGACTCTAGAACGACAAACTGCCGGTGAACGCAAGAAACGTATTCAAAAAAACACGTGGGAATGGGCTAAAAGATGGGCTGCATATCAATGGATCAATCCTCAGCATGAGGAGATGTTTGCGGTCAATCCTCCCTTGAAGACACTAGGCATCAAGTCTCGTCCACCCCCTTAACCGGGTGTCATTCCTCATCCCTAAATCTTGAAGACTCCTGATGACTTCACTGAGGTTTATCAGCGCTACCTCAAGAGGACCGCTCATCTTTCTCGTAGTCTGGCCCGTGACTTGGCTGCCTCATTGCAGATTCCGCCTCAGCCTGCTGCTCAGCCTCAGCCTCAGTCTCGGCCTCCGGTTAGCCTCGCAGAAAGACTCATGGCATCAAACCATCGATGAAATCCTCAGCAAAGCCTCAAGTTCCAAGCTCCTCATGCCAACGAATGTCTGGAGCTGCTCCTGCCTCAAGGCTTCGCACTGATGAGTCTGGCAGTGCACCTGAGGCTTCACCCACAATGCCTCCACATCAGCTAAAGACTAAGACGACCATTCATCGAGGCATAAGACCCTCTCCAAAGAAAACTGCCATGTTCGGTTCCATCCGGACTGCCTTCAGCTCTGATGAAGAAGACAAGTTTAAAGATCTGGCCGGCTTTGTGGCCACTGAGGAACAAAAGATTGAATATGTGTGTGCTGCAGCCAGACGCAAAGCTGAAGCCACAGGCTCTGAAATACCACTTCTCCTCGATCCCAAGAAGATCTCGGAGTATATTGAAATCTGGTCTATGAAGCCTGATACTCCTCTTCATGATTTGGTTATACCCAAAGACCTCAAGTTATATATTCAACAATTCCTCTTCAATGAGATTCATCACCGAGACCTCAAGAAGCAACTGCAAAGCCAACTGAAGAACATCCATCGTGAATTCGAGAAGAAACATGTCACTGATGTTACTCCTCAAGAATTCATTGAGTATCAGTATGAAGTTCAACGACTCACTATTGAGATTGAAGGAAAATGTGCCTACATAGGCAAACCAAAGGAATGTATATCCAGAAAAATGTTGAATCTGATGAAACTTTGGCAGCCCCAGTCCTCAGTACCTCTAGTTTCCCCTGAGAATTCCGCCACCATGCCTGAGGATTCCCCCCAGAGCCACAAGCGCATGCCTGAAGACGCTCCAGCCACTCCTCCCACGGCCAAGAAGCCCACTCTTGAGGCCACTATTAAGGAGCCCATCGATGCTACTCCACTCTCGTCTGCTCCTCCGGCCTCAAAAGAAGCTGATGCCACTGTGCCACCCACTTCTGCCTCAAATCCACCAGTAAATCCTCAACGCAGCATCATCGTCTTCACCCCACCCTCCAAGGCACTTTCCTCAGCTGCTGCCACCCCACTCGTTCCAACAACTCAGTTCCCTCCTCCTCCAATCATCACTGAAATTGAGGACATGGATGTTGATATTGAGGATACCGGAACTCCTTGTATCTTGGACGAGGACTATGAGTTGAAAACTACCCCACTCATACTATTTTTTCGCTTGAGCCTCACTACCCTACCACCATATAAGTACTTCCTGATACGGTCCAAGATTCTAAGGACTCTGTGCATGAAGCCTCTGATGCTGATGATGACGCTGATGATGAGGCTGCTTCTTCTGATGATGCTGATGAACCTGAATCTGAAAGTGCTCCGCCAGCCACTGAAATTGAGGCAGAGCACAGTACCATGTTGAACCCGAAGTTGCACAGGAAACCTTAGCTGAAAAACAGGTCACATCTCCCTCAGCCCCCGCTACCTCACCGAAACCTGGCCCTGAAGCCTCAGCGGAAGCAACTGTTTCCCCACCTGTGCCTCCACCTACTTCAGCCGCACCAGTTCCCGGGAGAAAGCCTCAGCATTTTCTCTCTGTCCGAAGCAAAAGCAGCCATCTTATCGCAACATTGAGGTTGATGCTCGTCCAAGCTTCAATGTTGATGCCTTCTTCAACGCCATGAGCTTCTTTCAAGATGGGATTCAGAATCCATATCACTCTCCTCCACCAAGCAAGCTGCTGAGGTTGTAGACTGCAACCCAAAAGAATTATTATGCCTCAGTCCTCTACATGGCGCATAAGGTCTTTCCTCATAAGCACATTCCCCATTCGGATATGGAGGATATTCCGTGCTTCAACAATGCGCTTCAAGACCTATTCCATGCCAAACTGCTTCTGTTTTTCTCCTTGTGCATCCATTGGAATGAAGAGTTTGTGCTTCAGTTCTACGCAACTTTATATGTCTCAGTCAATCCCAAGGACATCAACACTTGGGTTCTGGAATGGATGACTGAGCATCAACACTATACTGCCTCAGTTCCTGAGATCATTGAGATTCTTCAACTACCTCTCTCTGATGCATCAGTCCCCATCACTTATGGTGCTCCACTTCTGAGGGATGATCTGATGAACATGCTTATGAAGCCTCAAGCCCCTGAAGCTCCTCCCCGTACCAAGTTCCTCGTGACTGAGCTTCAGTATCTTCCAAGCACTCTCTACCGAATTCTGGCCAAGTCTTTCTGCCCAACCAAGGGGTATGAATCTACTGCTGAAGAAGGTGTAGGCATCATGAAGAACATACTGTACAACCAACCTCTGCATGTCTACGCCAATCAAAGTCTCAGACTTCTTCTTCAGGAAAATGGTTGATGCTGCCCAAAATCCTCACATCCTGAAGCCTTATGCTCTGTGGATTATGAAGCTGATTTGTGCCAAGACAGGTATCAACTACAAGCGTGATCAGCCGAATCATCACACGTATTTTTCTCCAGTTGAAGTGCTTCAGCATACACTTGCTTCAAATGCAAAGGGCAAAGGTGTGTTCTATGACGAAGTTCTTCCCGAAAATTCTCTTGGAGGAAATATTTGCCAGCCTCAGTCCCGTACAACTCATCAAGAACGCACACATGCCTCAACTAAGGAAACTACGCAAGCTCGCGTCATGACCGACAGAGAACTCCTCATCAGTCTTGATCAGAAGGTCGATCGCAACCATGACTGGACCAAGCGTCAGATTGGAGATATCCTCAGCTACATGGCGCGGATGCACACAGCTCAAAAGAAGATTCATCAGTATGCACATCATACCTGTCAACGACTTGATGCTCTTCTCACGGAAGTGATTGTGCCTAAAGACCTCGCCAAACTTGGCCTCAAGCAACCTCTGGTCTCAGAGATTCGGCCTCCTCGTCAGTTTCGCCGATGCGACACACCTCCTTTGGCGATGGATTCCTTCTCTTCGCAAAATGAGATCTCTCCTGAGGACGCTGAAGACACTGCGGCTTGTCCTCACACTGCAACGGCTTGTCTTCGGCCTGATTCACCTCAGCCCTGAGGCATACTCTTGGAACACTAGAATTAGTTCTCGCCTTTTTGTTCATTTAATGACAAAGGGGGAGAAATATGTTAGTCTTAAAGCGGCTCAAATGGGGTTCCTCAGTTACAACTCTCGTTCTTCAGCCTATTTTTGTAACAAGTTATAAACTAATATTTTTATGATTGGCTGATACCTTTGCATTGCCTCATGAAATTACTTAAGGTTGGTTTTATGCCTATAAATTTTCTCAGCAATCACTTTCCTCAGTGTCGTGTTTAATCTTCAAGCATTCTAGTTTCATCACTGATTTTAGACAATACTGGATATAGGGGGAGCTCCTCATGTTTTTCAAAAATATTCACTAAGTTCAAAAGTCCTCAATATATATGCATATCCTCAGGGGGAGCATCTCTATATCCAGACAGAATGAACTGTTTTATTCAAGCTCTATTCCTCAAAATTACTTATTTAATCTCGTTGAAGCTTTAACCTGATTGTCATCAAATCACCGAAAAGGGGCAGATTGTAAGTGCATCTAGTGCCCCCTTGAGGTTTTGGAGTATTTGATGACAAAACGGATAAGGGACAAATGTGTTTGTGAGTGTACACAGGAGAACAGTCCCTGAAGAAGAGGTTAACCACCGTTGTCGACCCCCCAAAATGTTGAGGAACATTGAAGAAATCGGTGTTTTTCCTGAAGACTGGCGAGGCGCGAAATCCTAAGGAAACAGGATACCGAGGCATTCGGGTGATGCTGAAGAAGCCGTGCGTCATCCTGAGGCATCTCGCGCTGAAGCCGAAGTTGAAGCGTAGTCCACGTTAGGACTTTTATACTTCTTGAGTCGTAGGAAAACACCGCACTATTGGAGGGGTTGAGGAAAATGAGTTCTGTATTTCTGAGGAAGTGCTCATATAGAAATCCTGAAGAAAACCCCGAGTAATCTCCTGCAGTAGAGGTTCAGTTCCTCGAGTGTCTGAGACCTTGTTCTTCAGGACACTGAGGAATCTAACTTCGGTTTAGGAGTCAGGAAACTGTTGGTGCAATTTTCCTGAAGAAGAGAGAGAGAGAGAGAATACTTTGGACCGTGCCACATGTTGCGTGGTAAGAGGCTAGAACCTGTCTAGCAACGGTCCTAAGGTTGGGCACGATGGTAATTTCGTGCATGGGAATTTATGGCATTTCACGTGGGTTTGCTCCGCGGCTATAAATAGCCGCCCCCAGCCCATTTGTGGGTTGGCTGCTCCGAGAGAAAAACTGACACTTGTCATCTGAGAGAAACCCACCTCTGAGGAACCTGAAGAATCTAAGTGAGGAAAACCACCAGCCTGAGTAGTTGAGCATTTCTGAAGAAGTCGGTTCGAGTGATCCGAAACTTTTTACTCTTGAAGACTGTGATCTTCCAGCCGGTGTAGAAGTCATCATTCTGAGGAAGTCAAGATGCAATCGTGACTTCCCTGAGTGAACGGAGTCTGTGAAGGTTTCGGGAGTCTACCTTGAAGACTCACCTCAGTAATCGGACGGAGTTTGAGGACTTTAGTTGAAGGATAATAAGGTGAAGACTATGTCTGCTGAGTTCAATCTGAGCCTCTCCAACCAGATGTAGAGTTGTCATAGCAACTTGAACTGGTCCATCAAATCAGTGTCTTAAGTGCCCTGGTGCTATCTCTTCAATCTCTGCTTTTATGTTTATGCACTGATGACTTGTCTTGATGCCTTGCCTTCTGTGTTTCTTCAGTTCTAGTTCCTCATGCATTGCATCAGTTACACTTTAGCTCTTTCGATTGAAGTTGTTTTTCTTGCAATATGATGCGTTGTAGTCATGTCTACATTCTGTAATGTTTCTATACTTCTTTGTTCTATAAGTTTGAAAATCTCCCATTCACCCCCTCCCCCTCTGGTTGATATACAGCGCTATCAATTGGTATCAGAGCAAGGTGCTCCCTTGTTCTGTATGATTCGGTTTAACCACCTGGAGTTTTAGTTATGTCGACCTCAGGTACAATGAATGTTGCTTCGAACTGCCCCAGCTTCGACGGTACGGACTACCCGTACTGGAAGAACAAGATGATGATGCATCTTGAAGCCATTGACAAGGACCTTTGGGACATTGTTGATCAAGGCATTCCTGAACCTACCTTGATGATTCCTCTGATGTTGTCAAGAGAAACTATCAACTCGATGCGAAAGCTCAAATCATCATTGGTGGCCACCTCAAAAAGGCTCAGTTCAACCGTATGAGCGGTCTGGATACTGCAAAGAAGATGTGGACTAGACTGTCAAATCTCAATGAGGGAGTTTCCGCACAACGAGACTCTCGAGTTGATACACTTTGCAGTCTCTTCAACACGTTCAAGAGGATGGACAATGAACATGTGCAGCAAACCTTTGACAGGCTCACTGATATATCAAATGAACTTCAAGCACTGGTTGCCACTGATATCACAGATCACGAAGTGGTGAAGAAACTACTGAGGTTTCTGGATGACTCATTTGAGTTTTTATCACTGATGATTAAAGAACGTCCTGACTTCAAGACTCTCGATCCTGCCGACATCCTTGAGAATCTCAATGCTCATGAACTGAAGCTCTCTCAGAAACGAGACTTATACGGATCCACCCCAAAAGTCCGCGCGCTAAAAGTTAAAGCAAGAAAGGTGTCCTCTGATGAAGAGTCTCAGGCTGACTCTGATGATCCTGAAACTCTTAGTTGAGAACTGGCTCTCCTCACCAGAAAGTTCCAAAAATTCACGAAGAAGAATCGCTCTGGAATTTCCTCAAGATCTTACTCAAGAAGAAACAGAGATGATGACTCATTTGAGGAAAGAAAAAGAGTCTACCACAAATGCAAGAAACCTGGCCATTACATCGATGAATGTCCTCTTTGGGAAAAGGAAGTTAAGCTAAAGAAGAAGAAGAAAGTAAAATATGACAGTTCTCATGAAAGGTCAAAGAAGAACTCCTCAAGATCCTCAAAGTCTTCTAGATACAAGAACAGCAGCTCCCGTAAGGCTCGCGCATATCTCGGCAAAGAATTGGATTCTGAAGAATCTGATTCTGATTCTGAAGCTGAGGAAGAAGGGTCTGAAGAATCTTAAGGCGTGGCTGGTATCGCTCTTGCCACAAAACTTGTCATCAAGTCAATCTTCAGCACTGAGGAATCAGTCACACACTGTAACACTCTCACTGTCATTGAACAGTAATCACCATCACTGTTGATCATTACTGTTCAAAAAATTTCTTTGATCAACTTGGTTCAGTTCAAATTCAAATTTCCCTTTGATATCATTGAAAGCAATGTGAACCTTGGACCTTGATCATCATAGGTCAACTAAAGTCCAAGCTCAACTCAAATGCCCTTGAATTGAAATAGAATCAAATGCTCAAAATGCCTTTGGTGAAATATTAAAAACAAAGTGCAAAATAAAACTTTGTCCAAAAATTGTGAAACCACTTTTATAAAATCTCTAATAATCAGTAGATCATATTAAAACTATAAGGGGAGTTTATTAAAATGTTTTACTAATTTAATCAAATCAAAACAATGTCAAATCACTGGAATTTAATCCAATTTAAATAAAACAAAAATGCAAATGAATTTATATGAATCCCAAACTTTTTATAGCAGTATTCTAAATTGCAAATGAAATTATGGAGCAAAGTCCCACATTTTATAAAAACGATTTGATGCCCAAACAAAATATAAACATAAAAGAAAAACAGAAAAACAAATAAGAAGAAAACATCTATTTTTTCCCCAGGGCAAAGGCCCAACCATCCCACCCCTCCCACTGGGCCGGCCCACTCCCACCAACCCTTCTCCCTCCCTATTCATGCCATGGCGTGGCAGCCATCCATGGCGCCGGCCACGCCGTGGCGACCATCGCACCATCGCCGTTGGTGATTTGTTCCCCCCGCGCCCCCTCTCGCCCTGGAAACCCTAGCCGTCGCTCTTTTTCCCCTTCCCTTCCCACTTCGCGCTCTGTCTCCCATGCATGCGCGTCGCCCGTCGGAGCGGTGGCCGCGGCTCCGCAGCCTACATGGCCAATGACCACCACAGCCCGCCCCGGCTTGTCCAGGAGCTTGGCCATGCTCGACTTCGTCGCCGGCCGCTCGCAATGGAAGACGGGGCGCCCTGGAGGCCTCCCATCGAGTCGTTCTTCTTCCGCCGGCCGCCGCGCCACAACAGCAAATTCGTCGCCGTCTGCACTCCTCCGCGCCCGCTGCCATCCCCGTCGTGCTCTTGGTGAGCTCCGCCTCAATTCCCCCTGTTCCCCGCGTGAAATTGTTCGTCGTAGCTCCTTCGCCGTCGTCCTTGTGTCCATGGCCGCCATTTGCCGCCGGAGCTCGAGCTCCTGTGTGGGCTGGCGTGGCTCCGCCCGCCCGCGTGTGCGCCTAGCGCCCCTGCTTTGCCCTCGCGCATCCCTGCCTCCCCCACAGCAGCGCTCTCGCGCGCCGCCGTCCATGGCTAGCCGCCGGCGTGCGCGACGTGGTCACGCGCGAGCTAACTGGTGGGCTTAACCCCCCATGACATGTGGGGCCCCCGGGTTGTTTAGCGCTAACCCCCTGGCTAATCATTTGGTTAGTATAAACTAACAACTCCCTAACTCACTGAACACTAGGCCCTAGGCCATTAACATAATTACCTATGAATTAAATTGTTTAGTTAAATAAATATGCCACTGACATGTGGGGCCATCCCATTGAATTAATCACTGTGTTAATTTTAATCATATTTAGCACTCGAGTCAATGACATGTGGGTCATGTTGAATTTAAAATAAATATAATGCTTTAGTTAAATACATAGAGGCTGACATGTGGGACCCACTGGTCAGTAGGTCCCACTTGTCAGGTTTGACCTGGTCAAACTACTGTTTTGGATAATGTTCTGTTTTAATAATAAACGAAATCCAAAAAAATTATTTAAATTATTTAAAACTTAGAAAATTTATATCTTTTAAACCGTAAATCAAATGAAAATAATTTATATATCAAAATTGCTCAGAAAAATGCAACAAATACGGATAGACTATCTATATACCAACCACACACCTCTAACATACCGAACGTCGAACCGTCCCCCTCCGGACCGTCTGCCCGATGATTTGTCCGGTACTGCAAAGTATCCGGATGAATTTATTCTGAACACGAAATTTGTTTGGATTGTTTCAACTAGCACGGTTACACCATCCACACGTTTGTCGGATGTCCACGACACCTCCGGCATGAACCCTTCCCCCTCTGGAGACCCTGTCCGGTAATCACCCAGAGCCGGTATTCCATCCATGGATGAATTCCCGCTCCGAGCAAATCACCCAAGACTACGTTAGAGCCCCGTTGCTTTGTATTTGCTATGTCATACATTTGTATTGCTATTATTGCTGTGTATTTATTGTTTCTTCCCCCTCTCTTATTGGTTCTTCCCCTTCTCTTATTGTCCGGTAGTCCCGACGACCGTTGCCGATGCCCCTATGATCGACTACGTTCTCGACAACCGTTCCCCTACAACCGTCGAGCTTCCAGGCAAGAAGAGCCATTCTCTTCCCCAGATATCGCCTACCTTTCCGTACTTTCTTGCATTAGGCATTGTTACTGTTGCTACTACGTTACAATCCTATTCAATTGCACAGCCTGATTTTGCCGCCCCTTGATGTACCTTCCTTTATCCTATGCTACCTATTGTTACTTCTATAATATTCAGCAGTGAACCCTGCGCTTTGTTAGCTAGGACTAGATAGCGGGCCGTGACCACACAGGCGAGTGACGCGGATACAAAATATATACAACTGCAACAGGTACGGTCCAATGCAGACGCCCCAGGGAACCTACAACGGCGAGACTCTGCCGAGTTGCTTCGAGTTTGACTTAGGAGTGGAATGGACTCGTATTTCACTCTCGTCAGCTCAGTAGCGTAGCATCACCGGAATGATACGAGGTTTACCTCTTTTGTTCATTCCACTGATGTCTCTGTCAAACCTCTTTAAGTGTGCCATCGAGGGTGATACCTCCTGGTTTCACTTAATGGTAGGCACTCGAACCAACTGGTGTCCTTAAAGGTAAGAGTCGGGCGACCCAACGGTGCCTGCGAGCGGTATATTGTCGGGAGCAACAGGGAGGGTACGACCGACATTACTGGCGTGCTTGGACCTTGCTCGTATCTCGCGAGAGTTACCAAACTACGAAAAGTTGAGCTCTACCAAGAGCACACGCGAGACAAGGTAAGGAGAGGTTCACCTTGGTGGTAACCGTAGTGACTTGGTGGAACGACAGGGTAGGCACCGATGTACTGGTGGTCCTGACTGCTGTCGTTGACCGCGGGTCGGTTAAGTCGAGGAAACGATAACGGTTGTCACGCGGGTTAATTAAAATGATAAGTGGTTCGGCGGATAACTTGCGAGGCCGCAAAGGCCTGTACGCACTACCTTCACGTGGGATAAGGAGTTATGGGCTCCCCTGCGTCGTAGTTTGTCCAAAAGCTCTTCAGACGTCAGCAGTACCGCGTCCTGCGCCGGGAAGTTGTGTCTTCTTCGCTCGAGATGTGTGTATTTGGATTTGTTTTTGCTTCACCGGCCAGCCACGCACCGTGCAGGAGCGTGCAAGGGTGAGGGTCCTAGACCCCTTGGCGCATAGGATATAGTCCGGCGGATGGCCTCTCTATTGAGTGTAGGATGGGTTGCGTCATGTCAGATAGCCTCGGTGGGGCGTTCCCTAACAAGGTTCACGCCACCCTGGAGATCCGAGCGTGCAGGCTGAACAGTAGTGCACTCCTGCAGGGAGTTTAATCTATTCGAATAGCCGTGTCCACGGTAACATGACGCTTTATGCTGAAGCTGAATCTTATCACTACAAACTATTATTATAAAACTGTTGGTTCCGGGTTTTTTTCCTTGCAGGGAAGTCGAGGAGGGGAACTCGGAGGCATATATTATTATTAATCATTACAAACTTTTATTATTCAATGTTGCAGCAACTTCTGCTTCCTTGTTACTTTATGCTTTATATAAACTGTTGGCTGTTTCTCTTCTCATGCTGCAAGACACGTCGGAAGATGCTAGTCTTCGATAGGCCTAGCTTCTTACCCTTATTCTGATTTATACCTTGCATTCCACTATATACAACCTCCCCGTTCCATTTGATACAATGCATAATTCTTAGTAGCGAACGAAAGACTCGCGGGTATGCTAGATACTCACCTTTGCTTTATTTTCCCCCTTTTATTTTGCCTGATCGTCCGCTGCAGTCGACATTGGAGCCTTGGAGTCTAGGAGTAGGAGATCCCCGATGTCGACCACCACAACTTGAAGATCCCCGATGCCTTCTACGACGTCGAGTTTTCCCCGTTGACCAGGAGTAGTTTGGAGGTTCCCAGGCAGGAGGCCTTTCCTTTTCGATCAAGTGTTGTTTTTGTGCTAGCCTTCTTAAGGCTACCTTTTACCCTTGTGTCTGTACTCAGATACTATTACTCCGCTAACTTTGTGCTTTCGATCTGTTGTATTTGAGCCCTCGTGGCCCCATGGCTTGTATTAAACAGCTTGTATTATTTTATTTGTAGAGTTGTGTTGTGATGTCTCACCGTGAGTCCCTGATCTTGACCGTGTACCTTGCGTGTATGATTACTGTACACGGTCTGATTTTGGGGGCGTCACAAGTTGGTATCAGAGTTGACTGCCTTTAGGACACCCCTTCCAACTCCTTGGTCGAAGTTGAGTCTATTCTTTTCAAAACTACTTTACTAACGGTGTCGTGTGGCTTATCGGCCCACGCCGCAAACTGGGTGGTACTAGGATCTTTTTCTCCTCACCTTTACTCTGGGACTCTCCTCTCTCTTCCTTTCGGGTTAAAGATTTTTCTAACTCTGAAATTAGCTTCTCGTGAATCCTTCGTCCCGGAGAGCCCCTCATTACAGATGATCGCTTGCTTCACGAGAAGATTTTGAAGAATACTCTTAGATAAAATTCCCGAGACCATATGTGTCGATACCTTGACAATTACCTTCCACCGATAAGTCTGTATGTATAACCACATAGACTTTCCGTTCATCCATTCAATCCCAGTTGCTCTTGTGTTCACAAGAGGCATCGAAATACTTTTCGTTGTTTTGGGAATCATTTGAGCCTACTACCTTTCCGCTTCTTTTCACCCTGCGGATAATTCCTCACCTTTATCGAGGATCCGTTCATCCTAAGTTGTTCCCGTGATTCCCAAAATACTTTGAAATACTATTCGATCTCACGAAAATCCTCGGCAGCCTACTTCTTTGGAGATTCCTCTTACTTGCTTGCACTATGATTAATCCTATTCGTCTTGTAGTTTTGGATGACCTCCCTTGGCATTGCCATTCTGATCTGTTTAATCATCGTGTGTGCTAGTGCACGCAATCATCAGCTGATCCCTATGAATTCATTCATTTGGCTCAGATGTCATTCCGAACATGAGCTGGGTCTCGGTAAATGAAACCTTAATTGATTAACCGTCAAGCTTCTATTCAACTTATTCATGTTTGGTCGATGTATCTGAATCTGATACACCGATACGGAAGTCATAATTCCTTTGTACTTAAGCATCGAATTATTCTGATGCTTTTATCACCCGATGCCTTTGCATCCCTTCATCTTATGGTTGAGTACCGATACTCACAGCAGACTCTCTGTACGCCACCTGACCTTTTTGGTGAATTACTTCCTACCGTCTCCTTGTGTTCTAAATCATTGACGATTTTCCCCTGATATAAAATTCCTTGGAAAATGGTATCATCTACTTCATGTCATCAGCCTTCTACTTTCAAACTTGTATCTCTTGTTCCTGTTGATTGTCGTATAGATTCGTAAAATGTCCCTATGGGTTGTATCTATGCTCCATCCATCTGTGTGAACCCATGAACTTCTACGAGTCTTACTCTACTGGTGTTATGCCAGATAAACTTTTGAACGCTACAAATCCATCGACAGCGAGAAATGAGTGAGAGGCTATGCATTGCAGAAGTGGGAGTCGACCCTGAACCTTTGTGTTCATCCCCATGGATAATTATGTAGAACTTATCATGGAAGCTTCTCGTAAGATAATTAACCCCCTTGGTATAAATTCTTCTATCCCTGTGATCCACCATTCTACCTTCGAGTAATACCCCTGGTACCTCGAGGATATCATGCCTTTGCACTACATCTTATGGATTGTGATGGAACAATACCATTACCTGTTGTAACCACCCCATGGGTTCTGGGTTGTGTACAACCGAGAACACCGCTTACCTTTTGCTCCACCACCCCTTTTGTTTGGTGATGTTGCTATTCGATTGCATTCTCTTGAAATCTCTCGACATAAAGTGTCGTGGTCATCATTAGCATTTTTTCCTCTTCAAAGTGTTAAATGAATTCATTGTGGGAAATACCATTCCTTCCCCTTGATGATTCGTGTCATCATTGACAACCCCCTCTTTTACTCCCTGCCAATACAAACTTGGTCATGTATACCTTGCTATGTTTTCCCTTGGGAATGATATACCCCTAATGCTTGTGTATAACCACAATTTCTGTACCATTGGTATGTTTGATCTGATGATCACATTTTCCTTTCCATTGGTTTGTTTAATCTTTCTTCTGAGGTAACTCGTCTGAGCAGTGATAATTCTCTACTTATGTAAACACTTCGGTGTACTACTTTGTCCGTACAACCTGTTACTATTGTTGATGACTTTTGGTGACCACCGATGGACAAGAATTTTGCCAATTGGTCCGCCTCGTCTTAACGAGCAGGAAAATGGTTCTCTTCGTTCCTCGCCCTTGGCACTGATGATGTTGCCGACATAGTTGACAAGCTTTTCTCTGAGTTACCTTGCAACTTGATTGCATTGTTTGTCACCACCCTTCTTATTCAATGTGGGCCCATAACCCATAGTTCCACAGGATCGAAACCTGACTCTTTTGTACATACCCGTTCCCAAGGATTATTCCTCATGCCTGACCTCGTGTACCATTCGCGAGTCATTTACCTTGTGATCTTCGGTTCGATATCAGACTCAGTTCTTATGCCTGATGCTCTGGACCCCTTTTATCCTCCATTATCATCGTCGAATGCTTGCATATCCGCTTGAGAACTTCTGATGCCTTCTTTTGTTTCCCTCGATGTATCTCCCTGAGTTTAACTTGTGAGGTACTTTGTACCCCATTCCCTTCGACCATATCGGTTGATTAAGCTTGTACCGATCCGACCCCCTCAAGCTTGTACCCCATTCCCCCCTAACCTATTCGTAGGTACGATGCAGCAACGAAAGAAGGATGACAACACGTTGAGATGCACCGATGCAGAAAAATGAAGACATCAACGGGAAGGATTAACTTCTTTGAGAAGGACAAAAGGCACCAGAAGAATCGTTAGAATACGAAACCAAAGCTTTACCCATTCCACTACCTTTTAATTCTCGGGACGAGAATTCTTGTACTGGGGGAGATTTGTAACACTCTCACTGTCAGTGAATAGTAATCACCATCACTGTTGATCATTACTGTTCAAAAAATTTCTTTGATCAACTTGGTTCAGTTCAAATTAAAATTTCCCTTTGATATCGTTGAAAGCAATGTGAACCTTGGACCTTGATCATCATAGGTCAACTAAAGTCCAAGATCAACTCAAATGCCCTTAAATTGAAATAAAATCAAATGCTCAAAACGCCTTTGGTGAAATATTAAAAACAAAGTGCAAAATAAAACTTTGACCAACAATTGTGAAACCACTTTTATAAAATCTCTACTAATCAGTAGATCATATTAAAACTATAAGGGGAGTTTATTAAAATGTTTTACTAATTTAATCAAATCAAAACAATGACAAATCAGTGGAATTCAATCCAATTTCAATAAAACAAAAATGCAAATGATTTTATATGAATCCCAAACTTTTTATAGCAGTATACTAAATTGCAAATGAAATTATGGAGGAAAGTCCCACATTTTATAAAAAGGATTTGATGCCCAAACAAAATATAAACATAAAAGAAAAACAGAAAAACAAATAAGAAGAAAACATCTATTTTTTCCCAGGGCAAAGGCCCAACCATCCCACCCCTCCCACTGGGCCGGCCCACTCCCACCAACCCTTCTCCCTCCCTGTTCATGCCATGGCGTGGCAACCATCCATGGCGCCGGCCACGCCGTGGCGACCATCGCGCCATCGCCGTTGGGGATTAGTTCCCCCTGCGCCCCCTCTCGCCCTGGAAACCCTAGCCTTCGCACTTTTTCCCCTTCCCTTCCCCGTTCGCGCTCTGTCTCCCATGCGTGTGCGTCGCCCGTCGGAGCGGTAGCCGCGGCTCCGCAGCCTACATGGCCAACGGCCACCACAGCCCGCCCCGGCTTGTCCTGGAGCTTAGCCACGCTCGACTTCATCGCCGGCCGCTCACGATCGAAGACGGGGCACCCTGGAGGCCGCCCATCGAGTCGTTCTTCTTCCGCCGTCCGCCGCGCCACAACCGCAAATTCGTCGCCGTCTGCACTCCTCCGCGCCCGCTGCCATCCCCGTCGTGCTCTTGCTGAGCTCCGCCTCGATCCCCCCTGTTCCCCGTGTGAAATTGGTCGCCGTAGCTCCTTCGCCGTCGTCCTTGTGGCCATGGCCGCCATTTGCCGCCGGATCTCGAGCTCCTGTGTGAGCTGGCGCAGCTCCACCCGCCCGCGTGTGCGCCTGGCGCCCCTGCTTCGCTCTCGCGCATCCCTGCCTCCCCCACAGCAGCCCCCTCGCGCGCCGCCGTCCATGGCTCGCCGACGGCGTGTGCGGCGTGGTCACGCGCGAGATAACCGGTGGGCTTAACCCCCCCTCACATGTGGGGCCCCCGGGTTGTTTAGCGCTAACCCCCTGGCTAATCATTTGGTTAGTATAAACTAACAACCCCCTAACTCACTAAACACTGGGCCCTAGGCCATTAACATAATTACCTATGAATTAAATTGTTTAGTTAAATAAATATGCCACTGACATGTGGGGCCATCCCATTGAATTAATCATTGGGTTAATTTTAATCATATTTAGCACTGGAGTCAATGAGATGTGGGTCCTGTTAAATTTAAAATAAATATAATGCTTTAGTTAAATAGATAGAGGCTCACATGTGGGACCCACTGGTCAGTAGGTCCCACTTGTCAGGTTTGACCTGGTCAAACTACTGTTTTGGATAATGTTCTGTTTTAATAATAAAAGAAATCCAAAAAATTTATTTAAATGATTTAAAACTTAGAAAAATAATATCTTTTAAACCGTAAACCAAATGAAAATAATTTATATATCAAAATTGCTCAGAAAAATGCAACGAATACGGATACGCTATTTGTATACCAACCACACCCCTCTAACATACCGAACGTCGAACCGTCCCCCTCCAGACCGTCTGTCCGATGATTTTTCCGGTACTGCAAAGTATCCGGATGAATTTATTCTGAACATGAAAGTTGTTTGGATTGTTTCAACTAGCACGGTTACACCATCCGCACGTTTGTCGGATGTCCACGACACCTCTGGCATGAACCCTTCCCCCTCCGGACACCCTGTCCGGTAATCAACCGGAGCCGGTATTCCATCCCCGGATGAATTCCCGCTCCGAGCAAATCACCGAAGACTACGTTAGAGACCCATTGCTTTGTATTTGCTATGTCATACATTTTTATTGCTATTATTGCTGTGTATTTATTGTTTCTTCCCCCTCTCTTATTGTCTGGTAGTCCCGACGACCGCTGCCGATGCCCCTGTGATCGACTACGTCGTCGACAACCGTACCCCTACAACCGTCGAGCTTCCAGGCAAGCAGAGCCATTCTCTTCCCCAGATATCACCTACCTTTCTGTACTTTCTTGCACTAAGCATTGTTACTGCTGCTGCTACGTTACAATCCTATTCAATTGCATAGCCTGATTTTGTCGCCCCTTGATGTACCTTCCTTTATCCTATGCTGCCTATTGTTACTTATATAATATTCAGCAGTTAACCCTCCTCTTTGTTAGATAGGATTAGATAGCGGGCCATGAACACTCAGGGGAGTGACGCGGATACAAAATATATACAATTGCAATAGGTACGGTCCAATGCAGACGCCCCAGGGAACCTACAACGGCGAGACTCTGCCGAGTCGCTTCGAGTTTGACTTACGAGTGGAATGGACTCGTATTTCACTCTCGTCGGCTCAGTAGCGTAGCATCACCGGAATGATACGAGGTTTACCTCTTTAGTTCATTCCGCTGATGTCTCTGTCAAACCTCTTTAAGTGTGACATCGAGGGTGATACATCCTGGTTTCACTTAATGGTAGGCACTCGTACCAACTGGTGTCCTTAAAGGTAAGAGTCGGGTGACCCAACGGTGCCCGCGAGCGGTATATTGTCGGGAGCGACAGGGAGGGTACGACCGACGTTACTGGCGTGCTTGGCCCCTGCTCGTATCTCGCGAGAGTTACCAAACTACGGAAAGTCGAGCTCTACCAAGAGCACACGCGAGACAAGGTAAGGAGACGGTTCACCTTGTTGGTAACCGCAGTGACTTGGTGGGACGACAGGGCAGGCACCGATGTACTGGTGGTCTGACTGCTGTCGTTGACCGCGGGTCGGTTAAGTCGAGGCAACGATAACGGTTGTCATGCAGGTTAATTAAAATGATAAGTGGTTCGGCGGATGACTTGAGAGGCCGCAAAGGCCTGTACGCACTACCTTCACGTGGGATAAGGAGTTATGGGCTCCCCTGCGTCGTAGTTTGTCCGAAAGCTCTTCAGACGTCAGCAGTACCGCGTCCTGCGCCGGGAAGTTGTGTCTTCTTAGCTCGAGCGGTGTGTATTTGGATTTTCTTTTGCTTCACCGGCCAGCCACGCACCGTGCAGGAGCGTGGAAGGGTGAGGGTCCTAGACCCCTTGGCGAATAGGATATAGTCCGGCGGATGGCCTCTCTGTTGAGCCTAGGATGGGTTGCGTCGTGTCAGATAGCCTCGGTGGGGCGTTCCCTAACAAGGTTCACGCCATCCTGGAGATCCGAGCGTGCAGGCTGAACAGTAGTGCACCCCTGCAGGGAGTTTAATCTATTCGAATAGCCGTGTCCACGGTAAGAGGACGCTTTATGCTGAAGCTGGATCATATCACTACAAACTATTATTATAAAACTGTTGGTTCCGGGTTTTCTTCCTTGCAGGGAAGTCGAGGAGGGGAACTCGGAGGCATATATTATTATTAATCATTACAAACTTTTATTATTCAATGTTGCAGCAACTTCATCTTCATTGTTACTTTATGCTTTATATAAACTGTTGGTTGTTTCTCTTCTCATGCTGCAAGACACGTCGTAAGATGCTAGTCTTCGATAGGCCTAGCTTCTTACCCTTATTCTGATTTCTACCTTGCAGTCCACTATATACAGCCTCCCCTTTCCATTTGATACAATGCATAATGCTTAGTAGCGGACGTAAGACTCGCGGGTATGCTACATACTCACCTTTGCTTTATTTTCCCCCTTTTGTTTTGCCTGATCGGTCGCTGCAGTCGACGTTGGAGCCTTGGAGTCCAGGAGCAGGAGATCCCCGATGTTGACCACCACAACTTGAAGATCCCCGATGCCTTCTACGACATCGAGTTTTCCCTGTTGACCAGGAGTAGTTTGGAGGTTCCCAGGCAGGAGGCCTTGCCTTTTCGATCGAGTGTTGTTTTTGTGCTAGCCTTCTTAAGGCAACCTTGTACCCTTGTGTATGTACTCAGATACTATTGCTTCCGCTAAATTTGTGCCTTCGAGCTGTTGTATTCGATCCCTCGTGGCCCCTGGCTTGTATTAAACAGCTTTTATTATTTTATTTGTAGAGTTGTGTTGTGATATCTCACCGTGAGTCCCTGATCTCGACCGTGTACCTTGCGTGTATGATTACTGTACACGGTCTGATTTTGGGGGCGTCACACACACCGTGTTGATAACAAGGCAGAAGATACCTCTCCCTCCTTCTTCTTCATGGCCAAGACCTCCAAGGTATCTTCTCACTCTTCCTGTGATGATGCCTGAGATGAAGAACCTGATGAAAACTATGCTAAACATGCTTCAAAGCAACAACATGCACTTGAGAAAATTCAGAACTCATTAAACAAGAGTGATGATATGTTGGTTAAGGAAATGACGAAGTCTCAAAAATTGACTGATGAATAAAAAATTCTCCATTAAAAGTTTGATGACTTAATCAGTCGTCATGAGGCACTCCTCACTGATCATGAGAAGCTGGCTCATGAGTTCCTCATGAGAAAGCAAGAACTTGAGCGGGTGAGGATGTCTCATGACGATCTGAGGAAAGAAAATGACTCACTCCTCTCCCAACAGATCATCATGCCTCAAGAAGGGTTTAATCCCCCTTGTTTAAAGTGCATTGAACATGACCGTATCACTTCAGTACCTAGTTCTTCAATATCTTTAGAATCTGTTATATCAACTTCCTCTGTGGTATCTAACCCCTCATCTGAGGATACCATAGACATTGCTGAAGAAAATGCTAGGTTGAAGAGTCTTTTGTAAACCGGTATGTTCAAGAGTCTGAAAGGGCATCAGATTCTTTGTGACGTCCTCAAGAAACAGATCCTCAACAGGAATTCGAGGAAAGAATGTGTCGGTTTCACCAGAAACCTAAATGCTGAAGGCTCCTACTGGAAACCAGAGCATTACCCAAAGACCACTTGGGTTCTGGAAAAAATGCCTCCTCCTGATCCCTATACTTTCTCTGGATATGATAATGCTTCCTCAGATGTTCTTATTGAGTCCTTTGACTCAAATTATAAACTGTTTAAAGATGTTAATGGTGAGGTATTCGCCAGATACATCAAGACTAACTGCAGGAACGGTGCTGCAGTAAAGCAGCTATGGGTTCGAAAGGAACTCATCACTAACCTTCCTGTGAATGCAGATGCAAATGAGTTGAGGGTATCATCTGAGGACGATACCTCAAAGGGCAATGACTATAATTATGTCTCAGTTAATCATTTGTTCATAGGGAAGCTCCTCATAAGAACGCTTATTCATTTGTGTATCCTGATACCATTATTCAGCGTCCCATTAGTTCTCATCATCCTCGTCGTTCATCACATGATTCAAGACCACCCATTCCAATGTGGCTGGTGAAGAACTAATCAGCTTTGCAGGAACCCGTCCTGTGGAAATCATAAACTTCGCAGATCATATGCCCAGGACGATATTACTTGAGTCAGTTGAAGAAAATTTATACTATTTGATTATGAGCAATCAATCCTGAGGAACACCCTGAGGAATTAATTCTGAGGAATCATAATGTCGGGACCCGGGGTTAGCGTATGTAATTCCAGTCACGATACAATCACATGGAGAGCCGAGAACCGTACCCACTTGTCTAAGCAGACAAGGCCAAGCACAGAACGTTCTCGGTAAGCATCGAACGTGAGGGGCATCCCATTCAGGCCGGATGATCAACTGAGATGGGTCCTCAACGTCCGCTCACAAGTCTAAATGCTTATGGTTGGTGAATCCCATACTCATAGACAAGTCGCCTCAACCATGTTATCGTTTGGATCCTAACTCTTACATAGACTTACTCCAGCCCGATCACTTAGTCGGGGTCTAGGGCGGGCTCGATCATACAACAAAGCGTGCACGTGACAGAGTCACGAACAATCGCATCGCGATGCCCCAAGCTGCGCACATCTAAGGGCCACTTGGTATATAAAAGACCGCCAGCCAGATCACAACTAAGGTCTCGAAAACCCATACTAAGACATGCATGTTATAAACATACACGCAGCACACATGCCTAGTATGAACAGCAGGTATCATCACATAACTCTACAAAGTACTCTTTATAGATATACACATAGAGCATACAAAGATCACATGTCTGTGATCAACATTACATCATACAACGGAAGCAAATTAGGTCTGAGTACAGACAAGTTTAACAAATGGCTTAGAGAAGCCTTGTAAACAAACATGCCCTTCCACGAGGGACCAGACTGTTGTCTGTGATTATACTACCAAGGTCAGCGTCGAGCTTCACGAAGGTGACTCCATCGAGGTCCGGTTTCTTATCTAAAACATAGAATAAGAAAAGGTGAGTACAAAGTCGTACTCAGCAAGACTTACATCAGATCTATACTACTCATGCTCAAGTATCAAGGTAAAGGAGGTGGGATTTCATCATGCAGAAGTGCTAGCTTTGACTTGGCTAATCCTGTACTACGAGTACCAGAGTTTGAGGTAAGAAGCGTACACGAGTCCACTACATCTCCAAACAATACACCACTATGGTTACTTCCTCGACTTCTCCACGACGAAGCTCACCATAGCACTCACACTTATCTTGCGAGTTTTATAAGTATCCATTCAAGTTATCTATGATCAAGTAGAGGTTTCCAAGTAGTCCATAACCGCGGACACGACTATTCGAATAGTTCATTTACCCTGCAGGGGTGTACATCTTCACACGCGTGTCATCACTTATCGCCTCGTTCTTGGCATCCTTCAAGCGGATGTCGGACGTGGATGAAACCAAGGCACTAACCTCACATCACCTTCTCTAATCCAGGAGTCGACTACCTGAGTTTGGCACCGCTCGAGAGTCCGGCTGGTTCCACGAAACGGACTCAGATAATGTAATGGACCGAGACGCCACCTCTGCCAGATGGTTTTACTGCCTCACAAGTCCACCACATATCTAGGATGATGCAACCTTTCTTCATTCTTTTTCTTTGCACATGCCAAATGGAAAACCCGAATCTATTGTGACTCCTGGACCGGATCGGGTACGTAAAGAGGCCAAACAGGGCTCCCATAAAACCCTACATGTGGTCATACTCTTTGTCTTGGATCACAAAACAGGAACTCGGGGCCTAGGGTAGTGTTCAACGAGACAACCCACTGTGTACTCCTACACAGCCTCTCATCGTTCACCTTTGCTTAGGGTGGATTCACCAACACGTTTCACTTTCATCAACACCACTGTGTTCATTTCATCCCGACTCACAATCAAAACATCCTCATTGTATCACTAAGTAGCAAAAGCAGTAACAGTTGCAGGGGCCACATGCTCATCATTCAACTCCTATATCTGCTAGGATTGTGGTTTGCTTAATACGGTGACAAAAAGATAGGTCATGCATCGGAATGGGTTCAACTATGCGAAAGAACGTGTCTCGGTGATCTCCTAAACATGCATAAGCGAGACTGAGAGGGAAAATAGGATTTTATAGACATGATCAATGGGGTTTGCTTGCCTTGCTGACGAGGTTCGATAACGGGGTCTTCAACGAAGGGGGCTGGCCTCCGGTTCCCGTTGCACGTTTATCGAGCAAACAATCAAACAAGGTATAAATTTAATTGCAATGCATCAAACACATGATCAATATTGAAATGGTGATGTTCTTGGTCACAATGTTGGTACAATTCCATTTAAAAGAAGTCAAATGCAAAGTAACTTGCAAATGTGCTTCAAATTTGAATTTGAATTAAAGCCATATGGATGTTTTGCACTGTTCACCCAATTTTAATTGGTCAAACATGAAAAAAGATCCCATATTCATAATCCTTGGATTTTTCTGATATTTTTAGACATATTATTTGTTATATTTGGAGTTCATATGATTTAGTTATGAATTTTCCAAGTTTAACTCATTTTCTGGAATATTTTAAACCATTTCTATTTCTGGAATTCGATTTATTGCGCCAGCATGGCGTCAGGGTGATGTCAGGGGGGGGCTGACCAGTGGGTCCACCCTGTCAGTCTCAGGGGGTTAATCCCCGGTTCGATTAGCTTAACAGAGGGGGTTAACTGGGGGCAGGGCCCACCTGTCATGGACTCAGGGGGGGTTAAACCGTGTCATTAGGGTTAATTAACCCGGCCCGCCGGCGGTTAGCCGCCGGTGACCAAACCGCACGGCGGCGCTCACGGTTGCCGGCGAATTCGGCCACGGGGAGGCACGGGAAGACTACGGGGGGGTGCGCCGTGCTCGTCCGCTTCGAGCTGTGCCACCAGGGGATCTCGGGGAGGGCTAAAACGACGCCGGCGACGACGAGGTGCGGCGGCCGGCCACTGGTGAGGTGGAGGTGGGGCTACGGTGCACGGGAGAGAGCGCGGAATGGGGGAAAACGACGAGGGGCTCACCCAGGATGCAACGGCGTCGACGGCGAGAGCTCGGAGGGCGTGACGACGACAAATTTGCCGACGAGGTCCACGGCGGCCGGCGGCTTGTTGGTGAAGAAGGCGACGAGTACAGAGCTCCTAGGCTCGATTGGCTCCGCGGGAAGACGAAGTCGGCGACGACGGTGACGATGGACAAGGCGACGAGGGCGGAGGGGGCTTCTGGCCACGACTGGGCGGCGGCGTGCTCCGGCTGGGCTTCGGGTCCGCGCAGAAACGAGAGAGAGAGAGCGCTGGGAGAGAGCCAGAGGAGGGGGAAGAGGTGGGGCAGTTCTGGCGAGCTGCGTGGCGTCCGCGGAGAGAAGAGGAGGCTCTAGAAGCCCTCGGTGGCGTCCACGGCGCTCGGCTCGCCACCGAGCTGCTTCGGTCGTCGGGGAGGAAGAAGACAAGAGGAGGTGGCTGGGCTAGGCCGGCTAGGTGGGCTGGGGAAAAAGAGTTGGGCCGAATTGGCCAGGTTTCTCTTTCCTTTTAAAAACTTCTGTTTTGTTTTCTGTAATTTGTTTTGCCCCAAATAATAAATAGCAGAGCAATTTATTAAAATGCCCAATTAATTTTATAAATCCTAGGTGACCAGTAGCAAGTCACTTCTAGAATTTGAGCATTTCTGAAATTCAATATATTTTGAATTTCAATTCAAATAGGGTTATTTTAATTTCCAAAGCCACTGTTTGAATATTAGAAAATTCCATGTGCATGGGATTGATCCCAAATCACTTTTAAAATGATCAGCAACATTTATATGAATTTTCCAAATGTTCAAAAGATTTTTGGAAAAAGATTTTTCTCTGGCTATTTAAATTAAAATTTCTAGGGCTTTTCTTTCCCCATTTTGAATTTCTTTTTGAATTTTTGCATGATGCAAAGGGCTCAAATAAACCTAGTACTTACCCTAGTTGGGGTTCTGACACATAAGTTCCTCAAACTAATACTGGCTCATAACCTGTTGTATGAGATACTAATTCCTCTGCAGGGGAAGACCGAATCGGTAATGGATAGTGGATGCACTAATCACATGAACAGTGATAGAAGCCTCCTCATGGAAACATCTCTGAGTACTTCGTCGAAGAAAACCATCCCCTGATGCTAGCAAGGAAGATAATTATATCGCTTCTCGTTGGTTACCCCAAGTGGAAGGTGTGATGTAGCATAGCAGAAAATTTCCCCTATGCAGAATGCAGAGGATAGGGTTTGTCTCCCGTAGGACTCACAGAAATACAAGAAGGTGGTAAAGTGAACAATGGCACAGAGGTTGCTAACTTCACCTGGACCTTCACACACAACAAGTAACTTTTCTCCCAACGAGTACAGAGGAGTTGTCAATTCCTCCGGTCTTGCTGTTTACAAAGGATCAATGCAAGAGATAATAATAGTGGCAACTGAAAGTAAGAACTGAAAGTCAACTGAAGGTGTAAACAATGGTGGAAATATGGACCAGGGTCCCATGACGTTCACTAGTGATGTCTCTCTCCCAAAAGACGATAAAAGTGCTAGCGAGGTAAACAAATCACAGCTGGGCAATTGACAAGATTATAAACGCACCGCAATGCTAACCATGCTACAAAAGAAAGGAAGAGGCTCTAAAGCAATGGGCAGTACGCCAAGGTAAGTAGACCGAAATCCATCTGCATCTACTACGAATCATCTACCTTGAGATATCTATCCAGAACATCTCAGTGGTATTAAGTTGCGAATCCCACCCAAAGTGTAAACTCAAAGCAACAGACAACGGCATTAAAAGAACTATACGTAAAGTAACAATCCTTGCACCCGCAGATACAAGCACCGTTGTTTTATCCCTGGTGGCAACAACACATCCCCTAGTCTCATGTTTCTGTCACTCAATCTAGACATCAGGGGGATGAACCCACAAACAAGCATAACGCTCCCTCTTGGAGTTGCAACAAATCACTTGTCCAAAGCAAAATACGGCAACGGAGAACATGCAAGAATTAACTAAAGAACACAAATATAAAAGAGAACCAAATATATTACTCATCACAATCTGAACATAATCTCATAATCCATCAGATCCCAGCAAACTCATCATAGCAACACAGAAAATTACAAAGGTACCTCGATCATGTGAGGCAGCTCACGAGGTCTCGAAAGTGGAAGCACAAAGAGGGCAGGAGAACATCACATAGCTACTGGTCATGGACCCATGGTCCAAGGGGGACTACTCACAATACATCCGGGAGGCGTCCATGGTGATGGAAGGTCTCCCGGATGGGGTTCCTCCTTCCGGCAGGGTGCCGGGGCAGCTTCTTATGGCAGCCCCGATCTTGAAACGGCGGCGGCGGTACCGAGAGGATAACAGGAATAGCAGATCGATATTAGGGGTTTCCTCCGCGGGGGCTAAATATAGGCCAAAGGGGGCACCGAGAGGGGCCATAGGGCAGCCAGGAGGCCTCCTGGCGCGCCCTAGGGTCGGGCCGCGCCAGGGACCCTCCTGGGGCCCTGGTGGGTCCACCCCCTTCCATATTTGGTTATTTGGGAAGCTTCCGGGTCGTTGATTTTTTTATATAATTTTTACGGGATTTATTTGCCACTTTTAATGGCCGGAAACCCTGAAATACAAAAACTGCAGAAAACAGGAACTGGCAACTGAGTGCACTGAGTTAATAGGTTAGTCCAAATATGATAAAAAGTGTACAAAAGTTCAAGCAAAACATGGCAATGTCACACAAATCATGCATGGAGGAAGCAGAAATTATAGATACGTTTGGGACGTATCAACATCCCCAAGCTTAATTCCTACTCGTCCTCTAGTAGGGAAATGATAACAAGCATAATTTCTGTGGCGACATGCCGCACAACCATATAACGACTTTTAAGTAAAGCAATCAAAGCATGCAATTCAATTCAAGTCTTAACAAGCAAGAGTCTATATTAGCATTGACACAAGCAACAAAAGAACAAAGGGTGCAAGAGCTCTCGCTGTCTGTGACTCGAATGTCTCCAGATGGGGTTTGCGTGCAAGAAGGGGGATATGGGAATACGAGATAAAAAAATATTGTTGAGAACTACTATCTACTAAAGTTTCACACTTAGTCTCCTTTGGATTATTATCTTGACTTGTCCCCAGACCACTAGTCAGGTACAAGTCAAACTGATCCACTCGCTTTCGATATTTTGAGCACTCATGCAATGGATGAGCGTGAGCAAGAAAGTTGACACATAAAAGGAGAAATAGAAAGAAGGTGGAGGAGGAAGACAAAAAAGGTGTGAAAGGCTCACATCAATGAGGACAACCATAGGCGAGAGAAAGCCATATGATAGATATGATACGAGGAGTAGGGATTTCCATGTAACGGATGCACATGTGAGCTAAAAGCTCTCCAAGGGAACTAGTGGGGGTGCATCTAACTTGTTTTCTCAAAAAGACCTAGAGCTCGTTTGAGGAGGCTCATCATTGGGTTATACAAGCCAAGTTCTATAGTGTGAAGGGTCCCCACATAGCTATATGCATGTATGATGATCTCTATGGAGTACAAGGGATAGAGGATTAAGTACTAGTGTGGATCTCTCAAAAGGAATAGTAGTGTGCCCCTTCTCTCTCTTTTTTTCTCTTTTTTCTATTTTTTGTATTTTTTTGGTGGCCTCAATGGCTCTTTCTATTTCTCTCATTTGTCCTATTTGGGATCTTTTGACTTTGTCCTCTTTGGGATCTTTTCCTCACTTTAGGGGCAACACTCTATATTTTACAAAAATATAGGATATCCTTCACACTTTACAAGGGTACTCACGTAAAGAAGATGTAACTATTATGATGCAAATGATGCAAATGCAATGATACTAGCGCGTCATGTAGCAATGATTAGGGCAAGGCCCAACTAGCATGCGGCTCATCGATCAAGCAAGTGGCATGTATGACATGAAGATCAAGTCATGAGAAGGTGGATGTTGCATGGCAATGTATCTCGGAAAGGCTATGGAAATGCCTTGATAGGTAGGTATGGTGGCTGTTTTGAGGAAATATATAATGGGGTTTATGATGACAGAGCGTATCATGCCAAGGGTTTGGATGTACCGGCGAAGGTGGACGCCAACTCTCGGAGTGAGAAGAAGGCAATGCACGACACGAGAAAGGCTAGAAAAATATGAGAAGTTGGAAGTGTCAACTTTCGAATACTCACATTAGTCCGAAGAACTCATGCACTTATTATCGGTAACTCTCAATCAAACCAGGAGGTTCACAAAGAGACAAGTACCCCGAGGAGGAGTGTATGGGTGTTTGTTTATCCTTGCGCATCCTCGACTCATGGTACGTGAGTGTATTCTGATATTCGAACCCTCCAGAGGTTAGTGATCCATCTAGTAGCTAGAGTTCTCAACAAGAGTTTTGGTTTTCGAAAATCACACGGATTTCCCAAAATACGACATCTATCACTAATAGGCTAAAGCTCTTGACACCAAAAGTTCAAATATTACTCTAGTCAATACCTAAAAACTATTGCAAGTTACTACTACAAAGAGAATAGCAACTTCAACTACCTACTTTCTAGTCAAGACACAAAACTCGGTGCAACAAGCAAACTCTCTAAACAACATAAACATGCAACCTATAGAAAGTTCAACTTGAGACAAAATAAAAGCTCTAGAATAAAACTAAAGCACTACAACTAAACAGGGCAGGAGCTAAGAAAAGAAAAAGAACAACTCACTGGTAAGGAAATAAGCATGCAAATCCTATGAGGAGTTCTAGTTCAAACGGAGCGTTCTTCTTTCCCACACAAAAGAAATCTGGGTTCTAACTTGTTATTACAGAAAATAAAGCAAAAACAAACCTAAGAAAAGTAAAGAGCGAGACGCTCCAAGCATAGCACATAACACATGAAGTGATAAAAATATAGTGCAACGAGGGACGAACTGATAATTGTTGATGGAGAAGGGGATGCACGGGGGCATCCACAAGCTTAGACTCTTGAGTCTCCTTGAATATTTATTGGGGATGCATGGGGGCATCCCCAAGTTTTAGCGTTTGACACTCTAGGATCTTCTGTCATCATCTTCCATCGCACACTTGAAAAATCCCTTCATACATAACTCATTGTAAACTGATTAGAGAGGTTAATACCCTATTAAAGTAATTTTCGTCTACTGCAAATAAAGATATTCAGGAAGGGTCACTGTTTCTCAAGATTGCCAAAAAGTTTTTTCAAAGAAAAAGCAAGCTTAAGGTTTGCAAAAGTTAGGAGAGACAAAACGTGGTAGAATCTGTGAAAAACAGAATAGCAGGTAGTAAAGAATTTTTTAGGGGTACTTCTGCAACTCAAATCAAAAAACTCAGAACATACGAAAGTTCCATGATTGTATAGAGCACGCTGTGTAGAAAATTCAGCTCAAAAATATGAACTGGTGATTTTCTACGATTTTTCCCGTCACGGGGACAAAATCTGTTTTCTGGACAACATGTCACAACTTTCACTTCCCTTGTCATAAGAGGCTATATTTGGTACAAAGCTTGAAAAATAAAGATACAATGATGTTTCTACAGTAGTAACAATCATCAAGACCACTAAAAAAAGAATTAAAAACATCTTGGGTTGCCTCCCAACAAGCGCTTTCTTTTACGCCTTTAAGCTAGGCATAAAGATTATAGAAGATGCTCACATAAGAATAAGAATTTGGCGCAAAAGAGAGCATCGAGAACAAAATATGAGACACATTTAAGCCTAACCCACTTCCTATGCATAGGTATCTTGTAATAAAATAAATCAAAGAAGCACAAAGTGACATGCATAGGAAGGTGGAAAAAGAACAACTTCAAAACTTTCAACATAAAGAGAGGAGTTTTAGTAATATGGAAGTTTCTACAACCAAACTTCCCTCTCTCAAAATAATTTAAGTAGTATCATGAAAAACATCAAGAATATAACTATCACATAAATCATGTTGTTCATGACCTACAAGCACACGTGTATAGTTTTCAACACGGTCTTTAGGATTATAAGATAAATGAAACCCATCACATTGAGCCTTGATAAGAGCACAACTCTCCGGAATATGAGTTGGAGATTTCAAAAGGATAATAGGACATTCAAGTGTGGGTGCAATAGCAACAATTTCATGCTTAACATAAGGAACTATAGAGAGTTCATCTTTGTCAGCATCATCCATAGTGTCATCTTGGCCATCAACAAAGCAAGTATCAAGATTTTCAGAAAGGGATATTTCAAGTGAGTCCTTGGAATCATCGGATTCCTCCTCGAAGCAATCATTGGCCTCTTCTTGGGCAGCAAACATTTTGTTTTTAAAATCCTCAATATAGGAATTGTGAGTATAATTCTCGAAACAATAAGCAAGAATTGCAAAGTTTTCAAACTCGTAAATAGTATCATGGTACTTTTCAATCAAAGAAGCAATCTCATAAGCACCCTTAAAAGCAATAAACTCTTCAATCTTTTCAACATCAAAGTAATCATAAACACCTATAGCATAAGAAAATAAGATCTCATTTTCATTAAACTCACATTGGAAAGGGAGGTGTTTATGATCTATATTAGAACAACAAGTAAAATCATAATTGTAACACAAAAGTTTAGCATGGCAGTAAGAAACATTTATTTGATCCCATAAGTGTTTCCCTTTCTGAGGTAGGCGGTGCCGCGTATAATGAGCATGCTCATCCAATGATTTTCCCTCAACCAAGTCGGTTGGGTTTTTAGCGCGAGCACAAATTGATCGAAAACGATACAAGTGAAACATGTGAAAGAAGTCCATCCTACCATATTTGGGTGGTTCAGCACCCATGGTGAGGATAGCATCACTAGGCAAAGCAAGACAAAGGAAAAAGGTAGCAACTATTTTTGTTGTTTTTCATATAAGACACAAAAGCAAAAGCAAAAACTAGAAAGGTAAACTAACAAGACTAAAAATCAAAGGTAAAAGGTAGTGTGCAACTCCCCTATCTTGTAGACTGGAGTCCCCGGCAACGGCGCCAGAAATTACTTGATTCTATCAAGGAAGATAATTCTCTCGCTTCTCGTTGGTTACCCCAAGTGGAAGGTGAGATGTAGCATAGCAGGAAATTTCCCCTAAGCAGAGTATAGGGTTTGTGTCCCGTAGGACTCGCAGAAATACAAGAAGGTGGTAAAGTGAACAATGGCGCCGAGGTTGCTAACTTCACCTGGACCTGCACACACAACAAGTAACTTTGCTCCCAACGAGTACAGAGGAGTTGTCAATTCCTCCTGCCTTGTTGTTTACAAAGAATCAACGCAAGAGATAATAAGAGTGGCAACTGAAAGTAAGAACTGAAAGTAAACTAAAGGTGTAAACAATGGTGGAAATATGGACCGGGGTCCCATGATGTTCACTAGTGATGTCTCTCTCCCAAAAGACGATAAAAGTGCTAGCGAGGTAAACAAATCACAGCTCGGAAATTGACAAGATTATAAACGCACCACAATGCTAACTATGCTACAAAAGAAAGGAAGAGGCTCTAAAGCAATGGGCAGTACGCCAAGGTAAGTAGACCAAAATCCATCTGCATCTACTACGAATCATCCACCTTGAGATATCTATCTAGAACATCTCGCTGGTATTAAGTTGTGAATCCCACCCAAAGTGTAAACTCAAAGCAACAGACAACTGCATTAAAAGAACTATACGTAAAGTAAACAATCCTTGCAACCGCAGATACAAGCATCATTGTTTTATCCCTGGTGACAACAACACATCCCCTAGTCTCATGTTTTGTCACTCAAGCTAGACATTAAGGGGCTGAACCCACAATCAAGCATAACGCTCCCTCTTGTAGTTTCAACAAATCACTTGTCCAAAGCAAAATACGGCAATAGAGAACATGCAAGAATTAACTAAAGAACACAAATATAAAAGAGAACCAAATATATTACTCATCACAATCTGAACATAATCTCATAATCTATCAGATCCCAGCAAACTCAGCATAGCAACAAAGAAAATTACAAAGGTGCCTCGATCATGTGAGGCAGCTCACGAGGTCTCGAAAGTGGAAGCACAAAGAGGGGAGGAGAACATCACATAGCTATTGGTAATCGACCCATGGTCCAAGGGGGACTACTCACAAGACATTCGGGAGGCGTCCATGGTGATGGATGGTCTCCCGGAGGGGGTTCCTCCTTCTGGCAAGGTGCAGGGGCAGCTTCTCCTTGCAGCCCCGATCTTGAAACAACGTCGGCGGTAGAGAGAGGAGAACGGGAATAGCATATCGATATTATGGGTTTCCTCCGCGGGGGGTAAATATAGGCCAAAGGGGGCACCGAGAGGGGCCACAGGGCAGCCAGGAGGCCTCCTGGCGCGCCCTAGGGTGGGGCCGCGCCAGGGACCCTCCTGGGGCCCTGGTGGGTCCACCCCCTTCCATCTTTCGTTATTCGGGAAACTTCCGGTTCGCTGATTTTTTATATAATTTTTTCGGGATTTATTTGGCACTTTTAATGGCCGGAAAACCTGAAATACAAAAACAGCAGAAAACAGGAACTGGAAACTGGGTGCACTGAGTTAATAGGTTAGTCCAAATATGAGAAAAAGTGTATAAAATTTCAAGCTAAACATGGCAAAGTCACACAAATCATTTATGGAGAAAGCAGAAATTATAGATACGTTTGGGACGTATCATCACCTTCCCTGATAAAGGTAAAAGTAAGGTATTGGGCCTCGTCAGAGTTGCTATCTCTCGAGACTAACGCATTGACAAAGTCATGCTAGTTGTATCCCTCGGGTACAACCTGATGTCTGTGTCTATGCTATGTGATCTTGACCTCGTTGTCCTCTTCGGAAAATATGGTTGTGTTGTTTATATGGTTAATGATAACTCCATCTTCTTTCGAGGAGTTAGAAAAGGTGACATGTATATTGTAGACTTTTCTGAAGGTCCTCAGGTCGCTACCTGCCTCATGGCTCGAGCCACATAAAGCTGGCTATGGCATAGAAAACTCGGGCACGCTGGAATGAGGAATCTCCAAAAACCGGTTCTGAAGAAACATGTCCTCAGGATTGAGGAAATCAGATTCACCAAGGACTGGTTATGTGGAGCTTGTCAAGCTGGAAAGATGACCAAGGTTGTAAGGCCCGACAAGCGGTACCGTTCCAGATCTAGATGTTTCCATCCAGATCCGAGGACGAAGCACATATTGGTCCCACCGCGACATATGACGAAGTCATATGCCCCGGATTTCCAACATGATATCACAACATTACAGATACAAGGATACAACATATCATACAATCGGCATACAACTGCCTTAATACAATACAACAGTGGAAGATACATGTCTGGGTACAGACTACAATCAAATGCCTACTGGCAAAGAGAAAAACATCGATCCCATAACCACACGGGTCCAGGCCCTCCGCCGGGATCCGCCTAACTAGTCGGCGTCGAGTCTCCACGTGAAACGTCGCTCACCATACCTTTGTCGATCAAGAACCCTGAAAAGAGTTTGGGGGTAGTATCATGAATAGAGAGGTACTCAGCATCCAACTGTAGTGGTCAACTGACCCAGCAAGGACTTCATCACTCGTCATTCTAGGACAACTAGTAGTTTACGGTAAGGAAGGGGTAAGTGGTGAGGTTGCTGCCGCACTAGCATTTATGAAGTGGCTAACGATCTAGAGAGTAAGATAAGAAGCCAAGCATTCGATGAGGAATCGTCTCCAACAAGTCTTGCTATCAACTACTACGCAAACATAACACCTGTCCTATCCTTGTCCTCCTCTTTGCATCCCGACGAAGAAGAAGCAGTCAAGGCACACACACGTTGATCAAGTTATATTAAGATTATCTCAGCTGTTGTTGTCTATGAACAAGGAGTAGGTCTCAAGTTGTCCATAACCGTGGACACGGCTTCTTGAAGAGATTTAACCCTGCAGGGGTGTACCAACTTCCCATTACAAGGCTCCGCATGCACGCCCATCTCTCTCAGTTGCTACCCATCACAGGCAACCATTTTATGATTTAGTTCCAAGAGATCCGAAATGACAGGTCCCTCTAGCTAACAACGAACAAATCCGGGTGGCCCCCGATGAGTCGACATCCAGCTCAAGAGCCGGCCGCGCTCTCGATCTTGTCTCTACCGTCTGTCGCAGGTTTGGATAGCCGGTTAATCACACATGGGAAACCGGGTCCTCAGCTGAAAAAGGTGGGCCAGCAAGGGAACTATGTCCTCACTGGTCCGGGTTGGTTTAAAAACTACTGGCAGCTGACCAGCACACACACGGTTTCAAATGGTAAATCATCTTGGGCCACCACTAGAAATGTTTGAAGCTAGGTAGGTAAGAAAAGGGGACCCCATAAAATCTCACACGTGTTTAGGCACGCTCAGTCTTAAAACCAATACCCGGAACTCGGCTCCTAGGTGACTCGAATGGAACAAAGCATCGGGGCGGGATAGCCTAGACCTTCCATTCTTCGTCGAATATAGTCAACATTATAATAATCATATCATCAACAACAATATAATAATGTGATATCCCAAACCAAGGAGTAACAGGGTAACATCGTAGCATCCTAAGCATGCATACTAAGCAGGGGCTGAGCAACGAGCAATAATAACATAGCAGTAAATGGTTTGCTAGGAGGGGACATGGATGTATCGGTTTGAAAGAGGCTGTAAACATGTGGTAGGATCAAAGATCGAACCTAACCTAGACTAGCATGCAAATCGCTGGTTGAAATAGAATGGATCATATGTAATGTATAGTCCTTGCCAGTTGATAAGTCGGATTCCGAAGGTGTAGTTGATCGCAAGCTCGCATCGTCTCCGAAGGTACCCGCAGAAGCACACAAGACGGTAAACACTGGAAAGAAATGAACGAGCAGCATCTATTACTACGGAGCAAAAACGAGCAAGCATCAACAAGAAGGCAACACGAGACATCGCACCTACCGTCGAGAGCGGTTACTAACAGGTTAAGTGGAGTATTCGTCACACACGACGATACTGCACGTTTACGGTGGTTCAAGTTGTTTAGCTATAGGTGATCAACAAAGTTGTTAACATGGCAAACACAGAAGCATGGCATAGCACATAAACATGACAATAGGCGAAGCACAAAGTAAACTATCTATCCTAGTCAATTTAAGTGAGGCACAACCTAAACATGGCATACACTAAGTGCCGCACGACAATTAAAGGATTTGGTATTGTCTGTCCTAAACCATATTTTAGGTTGGTTAACAATAGAAAACAATATCATAAACACAAAGTACAAGAAAAACTAATCAAGTTACATATAAGGCACACTCCAAACGGAGTTACGGTTAAAAAGATATAAGCAAAACAAGTTACGGGCACAATCTGCCAACATCAGGGAGCACACTTTAGAGCAATGCATAAATAGGATAATCAATACAAACATGCTCACAAATGATATGGAACTATAGTAGACATGACAGGGAACGCATGGAAAAAAGAATCATGCAAATAGGCATCAATGATCAAAAGATATTGAGCATGCAACATGGCATCGGAACGTTATAGACTTAGAGAAAAACAGAGGTGGCTGTCAAAAACAGTAGCATAGCAACTTTGGAGCTCAATAACTATATGACCAGCAAGCATATCATGACAATGCAATACATATAATGTAAGTAGACATGATGCTTAACAATATGCAATTGGAATCACTCAATTCCGATAAACGGTCGCAACACACTCGTCAACCGAATTTGCAACAAAATATAAACAGCATCACACTAACAGCAGGGTAGCTACTTTGGAGCAAGATACCATCATGATGCAGAAGCAATTATGGCATGTGAATGCATGAAACTGAAGTAGAAACAATGCTTAACGCAACGCAAAAGGAATCACTCCATTCCGACGTACGGTTGCGAAGCAACCGTCGCCCGAAATTTCAACCAAGCAACAGTTTTCAGATAGTTTAACAACAGCAGTTGCAATTAACGACCAGTGGCCCTGTTTGAGAAGAAATTACACAATCAAGATGACCTCAGATGCAAAAGCTCACAAAATATGGATTGAAGTACACACAATTCTAAGCAATTTTCATTTTGGGCGCATCGCGATCCGAGCTACAGATCACTCGTTAACTACAGCGCAAAATTGAATCAGCAGCAACATTTTTCAGACTTAGCAAAATTCGCAGGGGTTAGAGAGGGAAAAAAATAAACAAAAAAAGGGCCTCACCCCTTAGGCTTCGGCCCAAGTTGGCCTGGTGCTGGAGAGCTGTTGGGCCGTGGCCGCGCTGGGCCACGTGGGCGCATGGCAACTGGGACAGCCCACATCGGGCGCGAGTGGCTGGATCGGGGAGACCGAGCTCCCCGTCGGCCATGGTTCCAGGCGGCGGCTGCCGTTGGGTCTCCGGCGAGGGGACGAGCTAGGCGGTGGAGGAGGCCGGCGTGGGGCGGATCCGCAGCGGGGGAGACGGATCCAGGGGAGAGGCGTCAAGATCCGGGCGAGGGATGGCCGCGAGCTCAAGCTCCTTCTCGGGCCGGCCACCGTCCATGGCGCGGCGGCACTCCGACGAGCGCGGCGGCGCCCTCAGCAAGGGGAAGAAGGAGGTGAGGAGGGAAGGAGGAAGGAGGAGAAAGGCGCGGGAGGAGAGGTGGGGCGTCCGGCGTGGCGCGGTTGTCGGCCGGAGGGAGGCGGCGGCGGCCGTGTAGCTCGGGCTGGAGGAGGGAGGACATGCGGTTGCTGGGTGATCCAGGCGCGATCTGGGCCGTTAGATCGGCTGATCCGACGGCCCAGATCGAAGAGAGCTAGGAATTTCGTGATTTGGGGGTCTATTCGGCAGATTTGGGGCAAAAACAGGGGGGTGGCTGCAAATTTGTGGCTAGGGAAACCCTAGAAAGAGGTGGGAGTGTGGTGGTCTTTATATAGCCCAGGTGGCTGGCAGTTTGCAAAAACATCCCCGGTTTTTCTCTCGCGTGCGCGGTGTTTACGTTTCTGACCGCCGAGGGTCCGCAGGACCTCCGATTCGGGTAAAACTTTGAACTGCGCGATCAGCGAGTCGAGCCGGCGGTGTTCACCTCGCGTTGGAACCGTTCCGAGAACACTTTCCGGCGCGCTATAAAAATAACCCGTTTAATTATTAAACAGGGTTTTTCGTTCCATTGGCTACATCTGGTCTCGTGCGGTTTTCGCGATGGTGATCGGGTGAAACCCGGTGTCGCAAAGGTCGAGTGTCAGGGTGGCAAGGGTCGGTCTCCGTCCGATATGAGATAAGAGGGGGGGAAATAATCGCCGATCGATAAATCGGGGATGCAAACACCGCAAACAAATCAGACAATCAAACAATTCATACCGAAAACAAAATATTTAATTTTTGTGAAATCTGGGCTGTTACAATACAACACCACCAACAAGGGATCTCGTCCCGAGATCCAGGACGATCCGGGGGAGAGGGGAAGGGGGAGAGAAAAGAGAGTCGACGATTCTTCAACACCACCAACAAGACACTCTACTTCATGTCGATGTCGAGCTTCCGTCAAGATAAATTTCCGCAGAGAGACGGTAACGTCGGAAAACGAAACCACCAGTGTCAAGAGGAAGAACGAAAATTCAAAGCGACGATCAAGGGAAGCATTCTCACTGGAATTGTGAAGATACTGGGCAAGAGGACTGAAGTCAACAGACGACCGAGATGTTTATCCAGAGTCAGAAGAACTAAAGGTACTACAGGATTTCCCAAACTTGAGGTCGGAATCGAGATAATACGGTGCAAGCAAGGCATTGTAACTATTCCGAAACTCCACACTCATCAAGATCCTAAAGTTTGAAGGCGATAAGGCGAGAATTAAAACTCTTACGACACTGGTCCTGACCAGAGCAAGGGTAAGGAGTAAAAAGATTCCTACCCTCCGACAACTAACTTAGTAACTACAAAATAGTTTTTGTCTAGACTCGACTTCGGCCAGAAAAGGGATCCTACGGTCGGTAAGGCTCTGATACCAAGTTGTAAGGCCCGATATGCGGTACTGTTCCAGATCTAGATGTTTCCATCCAGATCCGGGGACGAAGGACATATCGGTCCCACCGCGACATATGACGAAGTCATATGCCCCGGATTTCCAACATGATATCACAACATTACAGATAAAAGGATACAACATCTCATACAATCGGCATACAACTGCCTTAATACAATACAACAGCAGAAGATACATGTCTGGGTACAGACTACAATCAAATGCCTACTGGCAAAGAGAAAAACATCGATCCCATAACCACACGGGTCCAGGCCCTCCGCCGGGAACCGCCTAACTAGTCGTCGTCGAGTCTCCACGTGAAACGTCGCTCACCATACCTGTTGTCGATCAAGAACCCTGAAAAGAGTTTGGGGGTAGTATCATGAGTACAGAGGTACTCAGCATCCAACTGTAGTGGTCAACTGACCCAGCAAGGACTTCATCGCTCGTCATTCTAGGACAACTAGTAGTTTACGGTAAGGAAGGGGTAAGTGGTGAGGTTGCTGCCGCACTAGCATTTATGAAGTGGCTAACGATCTAGAGAGTAAGACAAGAAGCCAACAAGTCTTGCTATCAACTACTACGCAAACATAACACCTATCCTATCCTTGTCCTCCTCTTCGCATCCCGACGAAGAAGAAGCAGTCAAGGCACACACATGTTGATCAAGTTATATTAAGATTATATCAGTTGTTGTTGTCTATGAACAAGGAGTAGGTCTCAAGTCGTCCATAACCGTGGACACGGCTTCTCGAAAAGATTTAACCCTGCAGGGGTGTACCAACTGCCCATTACAAGGCTCCGCACGCACGCCCATCTCTCTCAGTTGCTACCCATCACAGGCAACCATTTTATGATTTAGTTCCAAGAGATCCGAAACGACAGGTCCCTCTAGCTAACAACAAACAAATCCGGGTGTCCCCCGGTGAGTCGACATCCAGCTCAGGAGCCGGCCGCGCTCTCGATCTAGTCTCTACCGTCTGTCGTAGTTTTGGATAGCCGTCTAATCACACATGGTAAACCGGGTCCTCAGCTAAACAAGGTGGGCCAGCAAGGGAACTATGTCCTCACTGGTCCGGGTTGGTTTAAAAACTACTGGCAGCTGACCAGCACATAGACGGTTTCAAATGGTAAATCAGCTTTGGCCACCACTAGAAATGTTTGAAGCTAGGTAGGTAAGAAAAGGGGACCCCATAAAATCCCACACGCGGTTAGGCACGCTCAGTCTTAAAACCAATACCCGGAACTCGGCTCCTAGGTGACTCGAATGGAACAAAGCATCGGGGCGGGATAGCCTAGACCTTCCATCCTTCGTCGAATATAGTCAACATTATAATAATCATATCATCAACAACAATATAATAATGTGATATCCCAAACCAAGGAGTAACAGGGTAACATCGTAGCATCCTAAGCATGCATACTAAGCAGGGGCTGAGCAACGAGCAATAGTAACATAGCAGTACATGGTTTGCTAGGAGGGGACATGGCTGTATCGGTTTGAAAGAGGCTGTAAACATGTGGTAGGATCAAACATCGAACCTAACCTAGACTAGCATGCAAACAGCTGGTTGAAATAGAATGTATCATAAGTAAGGTATAGTCCTTGCCTGTTGATAAGTCGGATTTCGAAGGTGTAGTTGATCGCAAGCTCGCATCGTCTCCGAAGGTACCCGCGGAAGCACACAAGACGGTAAACACTGGAAAGCAATCAACGAGAAGCATCTATTGCTACGAAGAAAACAAGAGAAAGCATCAACAATAAGGCAACATGATACATCGCACCTACCGTCGAGAGCGGTTGCTAACAGGTTAAGTGGAGTACTCGTCACACACGACGATACCGCACGTTTACGGTGGTTCAAGTTGTTTAGCTACAGGTGATCAACAAAGTTGTTAACATGGCAAACACAGAAGCATGGCATAGCACATAAACATGACAAGAGGCGAAGCACAAAGTAAACTATCTATCCTAGTCAATTTAAGTGAGGCACAACCTAAACATGGCATACACTAAGTGCCGCACGACAATTAAAAGATTTGGTACTGTTCTGTCCTAAACAATATTTTAGGTTGGTTAACAACAGAAAACAATATCATAAACACAAAGTACACGAAAAACTAATGAAGTTACATATAAGGCACACTCCAAACGGAGTTACGGTTAGAAAGATATAAGCAAAACAAGTTACGGGCACAATCTGCCAACATCAGGGAGCACACTTTAGAGCAATGCATAAACAGGATAATCAATGCAAACATGCTCACAAATGATATGGAACTAAATTAGACATGACAGGGAAGGCATGGCAAAAAGAATCATGCAAATAGGCCTCATAGATCAAAAGATATTAAGCATGCAACCTGGCATCGGAACGTTACGGACTTAGAGAAAAACAGAGGTGGCTGTCAAAAACAGCAGCATAGAAACTTTGGAGCTCAATAACTATATGAACAGCAAGCATATCATTAAAATTCAATACATATAATGGAAGTAGACATGATGCTTAACAATATGCAATTGGAATCACTCAATTCCGATAAACGGTCGCGACACACTCATCGACCGAAGTTGCAACAAAATATAAACAGCAGCACACTAACAGCTGGGTAGCTACTTTGGAGCAAGATACCATCATGATGCAGAAGCAATTATGGCATGTGAATGCATGAAACTGAAGTATAAACAATGCTTAACGCAACGCAAAAGGAATCACTCCATTCCGACGTAGGGTTGCGAAGCAACCGTCGCCCGAAGTTTCAATCAAGCAACAGTTTTCAGACAGTTTAACCGCAGCAGTTGCAATTAACGACCAATGGCCCTGTTTGAGCAGCAATTACACAATCAAGATGACCTCATATGCAAATGCTCACAAAATATGGATTGAAGTACACACAATTCTAAGCAATTTTCATTTTTGTCGCATCGCGATCCGAGCTACAGATCACTCGTTAACTACAGCGCAAAATTGAATCAGCAGCAGCATTTTTCAGACTTAGCAAAATTCGCAGGGCTTAGACAGGGAAAAAAATAAACAACTAAACAAAAAAAACAAAAAAGGGCCTCACCCCTTGGGCTTTGGCCCAAGTTGGCCTGGTGCTAGAGAGCTGTTGGGCCGTGGCCGCGCTGGGCCACGTGGGCGCATGGCAGCTAGGCCAGCCCACACCGGGCGCGAGTGGCTGGATCGAGGAGACCGAGCTCCCCGTCAGCCATGGCTTCAGGCAGCGGCTGTCGTTGGGTCTCCGGCGAGGGGGCGAGCTAGGCGGTGGAGGAGGGCGGCGTGGGGCAGATCCGCGGCGGGGGAGACGGATCCAGGGGAGAGGCGTCCAGATCCGGGCGAGGGGCGACCGCGAGCTCGAGCTCCTTCTCCGGCCGGCCACGGTCCATGGCGCGGCGGCGCCTGCAGCAAGGGGAAGAAGGAGGTGAGGAGGGAAGGAGGAAGGAGGAGAGAGGTGCGGGAGGAGAGGTGGGGCGTCCGGCGTGGCGCGGTGGTCGGCCGAAGGGTGGCGGCGGCGGCCGTGGAGCTCGGGCAGGAGGAGGGAGGAGATGCGGTTGGTGGGGGATCCAGGCACGATCTGGGCCGTTGGATCGGCCGATCCGACGATCCAGATCGCAGGGAGCTAGGAATTTCGTGATTTGGGGGTCTATTCGGCAGATTTGGGGCAAAAACAGGGGGTGGCTACAAATTTGTGGCTAGGGAAACCCTAGAAAGAGGTGGGAGTGTGGTGGTCTTTATATAGCCCAGGTGGCTGGCAGTTTGCAAAAACATCCCCGGTTTTTCTCTCGCGCGCGCGGTGTTTACGTTTCTGACCGCCGGGGGTCCGCACGACCTCCAATTCGGGTAAAACTTCGAACTGCGCGATCAGCGCGTCGAGCCGGCGGCGTTCACCTCGCGTTGGAACCGTTCCGAGAACCCTTTCAGGCGCGCTATAAAAATAACCCGTTTAATTATTAAACGGGGTTTTGCGTTCCGTTGGCTGCGGCTGGTCTCGTGCGGTTTTCGCAACGGTGATCGGGTGAAACCCGGTGTCGCAAAGGTCGAGTGTCAGGGTGGCAAGGGTCGGTCTCCGTCCGATATGAGATAAGAGCGGGGAAAATAATCGCCGATCGATAAATCGGGGATGCAAACACCGCAAACAAATCAGACAATCAAACAATTCATATCGAAAACAAAATATTTAATTTTTGTGAAATCTAGGCTGTTACAAAGGCCAAGCATCATTCGAAGACCATCATGACGCCAACAAGACCTCTAGAGCTGCTTCACATAGATCTATTCGGCCCTCCAAAGTACTCAAGGTTTGGAGGTACCATGTATGGTCTTGTTATTGTTGATGACTTCTCACGATATACTTGGGTGCACTTTCTTCTCTATAAGTCAGAAACCCCATCCATCTTCAAGCGCTTCGCCCGGCGAGTCGTGAACAACTACAACCTGAAGATCAAGCACATTCGAAACGACAACGACACTGAGTTCAAGAACATTGGTGTGGAAGAATTCCTCAATGATTTGGGCATCACTCATGAGTTATCAGCACCCTATAATCCTCAGCAAAATGGAGTTGTTGAGAGAAACAATAGAACACTCATCGAGATGGCTCGAACGATGTTGGCTGGGTACAACACCCCACTCATCTGGTGGGCTGAAGCAATCAACAGTGCCTGCCACATCGTCCATCGAGTGTATCTTCATAAGTTCTTCAAGAAAACGTCATATGAGCTAATGGTCGGTAAGAAACCCAATAGTCTACAATATCAGTCATCACAAAATTGTTGAGACTGTAGATGTGCGGTTTGATGAATATGACGGCTCGCAAAGAGAGCACCTGCCACCTGTTCTATATGAAGCATCACCTGATGAATAGATCAAGAAGATGGGTGCTGGTGATATCATACCCGTGGACCATCCTGACGAAAAACACATACCCCCTGCTCCTGAAGAACACCCAAATCCTAAAGCAAATGATCCTGAAGACGATCTTGATCCTGAGGCTCCTGAGACTCCTGAAGCACCTGAAGCTTATGCTAATGAGTCTGATGACAGTGATGTTGATTCAACTCAAGATCATCTACCTCGTCTTCCTCGAGTGGCGAATGAAGTTCAAGTCGACAAAATCATCGCCGATGTCAAGATACCAGGTCCTCTCCCTCATCCTAGAGCAAATCGAATAGCTAACTTTTGTGGGATTTCTCATTTGTATCCATTTCAGAGCCCACCAAAGTTGCTAAGGCATTCCAAGAAGCGGAATGGATTCAGGCAATGTAAGACGAACTTCTTTAGTTCAAACCGAATGATGTTTGGGAACTGGTCAAACGACCTGATCCTCGTGTTCACAATGTCATCGGAACGAAGTGGATCTATCGCAACAAACTCGATGAAGATGGCCCAGTCATCAGGAAAACCCATCATCTTGTAGCACAAGGATACACTCAAGTTTAGGGTATTGACTTCGGTGAAACCTTTGCTCCCGTCGCTAGACTTGAATCCATTCACATCATGCTTGCATTTTCTACCATCATAATATCAAGTTATATCAAATGGATTTGAAAAGTGCATTCCTCAATGGTAATATCGAGGAAGAACTATATGTTGCTCAACCCCCAGGTTTTGAAGACTCGAAGAATCCTGACATGGTGTACAGATTGAAGAAATCTTTTTGCGGACTGAAGCAAGCCCCTCGGGCTTGGTATGACACACTAAGAGATTTCCTCATCAGCAAGTTCTTCAAATCTGGTTCCCTCGATCCCACTCTTTTCACCAAACGCTATGATGATGCCTTATTCATATGTAAAATCTATGTTGATGACATTATATTTGGATGCACTAACAAGAAATACAGTGAAGAATTTTCCTTCTTGATGAGTGAACAGTATCAGATGTCCATGATGGGCGAACTGAAGTTCTTCTTAGGGCTTCAAATTCGTCAGAAACGCCACGACATTTTCATACCTCAGGAAAAGTACCTCAAGGAGTGACTGAGGAAATTTGGGATGCAAGACTGCAAAGGAATCAAGACACCGATGCCTACAAATGGACAACTTGGTCCTGATGAAAATGGCAAGGACTACGATCAAAAGGTATACCGCTCCATGATAGGTTCTCTTCTATATCTATGTGCATCTAGGCCTGATATAATGTTGAGCGTTTGCATGTGTGCCCGATTCCAAGCGGCACCAAAGGAATCGCATCGCCAAGCGGTGAAACGAATTCTTCGATATTTGGCTCACTCCCTGTCGCTAGGCTTATGGTATCCAAAAGGCACGCAGCTGGATCTTGTTGGGTACTCAGACTCAGATTATGCTGGAGATCGCGTGGATAGGAAGTCTACCTCGGGAGCGTCTCACTTCCTCGGACGCTCACTGGTGTGCTGGTCATCGAAGAAGAAGAATTGTGTCTCCCTCTCCACCGCTGAAGCTGAATACATTGCTGCTGGTTCATGACCCTCAACTCTAGGGGATCGTTTTTAGTGTTCTCACAGGTAAGTTAACCCAATTTATTGATTCGACACAAGGGGAGCCAAAGAGTATTTATAAACTTTGACAGTTGAGTTGTCAATTCAACCGCACATGAAATATACTTACTTGCAACAAAATATTAATAGCAACTGTGGTATGATAGCGATAGTGATAACAACAAAAGTAAAAAACGGAAATAAACTAGTAGTGACCAGCAGGATTAAAAACACTGTAGGATTGGGAGATGGATGGTTGGGCACTGCATGAATGAGAATGAACATGTAATAGATTCTAACACGGGGCAAGGCACATAGAAAAGCAATGATCATCTAGGAAAATATCAAACATTAGGCATGTATCCCGTAGGTAGTTGTGCGTTCTTGCAATAAGAACTTGCACAAGATCTATTGTCCTACCATCCCGCTACGAACGGGTCCAAAGGGAACTTATGGAAATTGAGGTGCTCCTGTCAAAGAGCACCGGAACAAAGCAATAAACTCAATGGATACATGAAGTCCTCAAATTATGGACCATCCCCTTTGGTGTCCCAAGTTGTCACCTTTGGGATCGCCGGTTCCATACCATAATAGGTGCATACAACTCATAGATAGGATCTCGAACATAAATATACTCATGAAAACATAAGTGGTCCAGATATGAAAACATGGCACTCGGGACCAAAGTGACAAGCATTAAGAGCAACAAGTTGTAGCAAAGATGATAAAAACCAAAGTAGATGATAGGCAACATGCCCCCAACAATCTGATGTACTATTACATGATCAAACTCATCCAATCCCTACCATCCCCTTTGCCTACAGCAGGGAATTACTCACACATGTGAAGAGAAGTCATGGAGGAATAATGGATTAGTGATGGTGATGACGATGGCGATGATCTCCCCTCTCCGGAGGCCAAATCAGCCTCCAGATTAGCCCTCCCGAGGAAGAACAGAGGGTGGCGGCGGCTCCGCGACAGGTTCTGGAAAAGCGACTTTTGTTTCGGATTTTTTCCGTCATAGGAATAAATAGGAGCCTCGGTAGGGCACCAGAGGAGGGGGGAGGCCCCAGGCGGCCAGGTGGAAAGACCAGTGGTGGGGCCGCGCCAGAAGGGCGCCTGGAGCCTCTGTGGACCCCTCTGGCCCCTGTTCTGGTTCATGGAAGCTTCGGGTGCGTGGATTTCTTATGAATTTTCTGGGAATTTTCTGAGATGTCTAAAAATCCATTTTCCTGCGCACAATAAAACCATACAGGTAGCTGTGCTGAAAATAGCATCAGTCCGGGTTAGTTTAGTTCAAATCATGCAAGAATGAGGGCAAAACAATAGCAAAAGTGTTTGGAAAAGTAGATACGATTGGGACGTATAAACTCCCCCAAGCTTAGCCTATTGCTTGTCCTCAAGCAATTCATTTCAACGAACTGGACGCAACAAAGAAAACTTTGACAAACTCTTTTTCTTCATAAGATGTATATAAGTCGGTACTACGAAAAGAGTTGAGAAAGTATTGAAACAATGCTATGAGGACAACGCACGAAGCAATCCTTCTTTCCAGTGATCAATCACAAACAACCAAAAGTAAATAATATGATGTCGAAAATCAAGACAAGATCACAATGCACATAACTTGAACATACTAGAGTGGTATCTCGCTAGCCTCCATGAGTGCGGCAAAACATAAATGCAGAAACTCCTCCGGAGTTTTAAAGGAGACTAGAACTAAGAATTTCAAACGAGCAATATCACAATCATGTAGAAGAAAATGTAATACTTTGGGACAATGCATGTTACACTAAGAATGACAATTATGCTCTCAATAGTTGGTGCTTTGAAGAAAGAAGGGGAGACTCTCGGACCGTAGATTTTTGATGGCAAGGTTGAAAACCCGTGGTTGGAAGCAAAGACTAAACATGTGCCGAAGCTCTTGGTTTTGAAAAAAGAGATAAAATTCTTTTTGAGAAGTGCAACTTTCTAGTCAACGGTGAACGGTAAAGGTCTCTCAATATCTCCCATGCCAACTATACTAAATGCTTTTTCTTACACTTTTGTTCCCTTATCCATCCATCATTTGACGGTCTATGGAACCATTTATTTTGCCTCAAGTATGGAAGGAGGTTCTCGTTCCATCTATCATTAGCAGCACTTGGTCCATTTCATTCCGTCATCAAGTATGGGGGAGGTGTAACTCAACTTTTTTTTATGAAATTGACTAGTTAAAACTTCCGTTAAAATATTTTTGGCATGGTAGATACTGATTTTCCCTCACCACACCATGAGCTTGTACGGTTACAAAAGGGAAGCTTTTGAATAAATTTCGAGATGGCACAAGAACGTATAAGTTAGGGATTGCCGTTAAATACCACATATAGGAAGCCATGGTGGAATCAAGTGGAATAACTGGTTTAAAAAAATAGTTTGGATACTGATACGTCTCAAACGTATCTACTTTTCCAAACACTTTTGCTATTGTTTTGCCCTCATTCTTGCATGATTTGGATGAAACTAACCCGGACTAACGTTGTTTTCAGCAGAGCTGCCTATATGGTTTATTTGTGCGCAGGAAAATTGATTTTTAGACGTCCCAGAAAATTCCCAGAAAATTACCTGAAAATCCACGCACCCGAAGGAGCCAGGAGCCAGAAGTGGGACCAGAGGGGAGCCCTGGGTCCCCAGGCGTCCCCCTGGCGCGGCCAGGGGTGGGGCCGCGCCCTCTAGCCGCCTGGGTTGCTCCCCCCTCCTCTGGTGCCCTACCGAGGCTCCTATTTATCCCCGTGACGGGAAAACCCTAGAACAGAAGTCGTTTTCCCAGTTTCCGTCGCGGAGCCGCCGCCACCCTCTGTTCTTCTTCGGGAGGGCTAATCTGGAGGCTGATTTTGCCTCCGGAGAGGGGAGATCTTCGCCATCGTCATCACCATCGCCACTCCATCCATCCTCCATGACTTCTCTTCATATGTGTGAGTAATTCTCTGCTGTAGGCAAAGGGGATGGTAGGGTTTGGATGAGTTTAATCATGTAATAGTTCGTCAGATTGTTGGGGGCATGTTGCCTATCATCTACTTTGGTGTTTATTATCTTTGCTACAATTCGTTGTTCTTAATGCTTGTCACTTTGGGCCCGAGTGCCATGTTTTCAGATCTGAACCCTATGTGTTTTTATGAATATATTTGTGTTCTAGATCCTATCTATGAGTTGTATGCACCTATTATGGTCCGGAACCGGCGATCCCAAAGGTGACAGCTTGGGACACCAAAGCGGGTGGTCCATAATTTGAGGATTCCATGTATCCATTGAGTTTATTCCTTTGTTCCGGTGCTCTTTGATAGGAGTACCTTAATCTCCATAAGTTTCTTTTGGCCCCGTTCGTAGCGGGATGGTAGGACAAAAGATGTTGTGCAAGTTCTTATTGCAAGCACGCACAACTACCTACGGGATACATGCCTATTGTTTGACATTTGCCTAAATGATCATTGCTTTTCTGTGTGCCTTGCTCCGTGTTAGAATCTATTATATGTTTACTCTCATCCAATCAGCGCCCAACCATCCATCTCCCTAGCCTAAAGTGTTTTTAATCCTGCTGGTTATTAGTTGTTACTTTTTGCTATTTACTTTTGTTGTTGCTATCATCACTATTATATTATCGTCACCACTTATCTATCGTTGCAAGCAAGTATATTTCAGGTGCGGTTGAATTGACAACTCAACTGTTAAAGCTTATAAATACTCTTTGGCTCCCCGTGTGTCGAATCAATAAATTGGGTTAACTTACCCGCGAAGACTATCTCGATCCCTTACGCCTGTGGGGCATCAAGCAGCATTTTCTGGCGCCGTTGCCGGGGAGCATAGCAATATTTACAAGTCTACTTGAAGTATCCTGCCTGCTGCATATCATCCTCTATGGGTAAGAAAGGAGACCCCAAGGTTCCGATCTTACCATCCCGTACAAGAAAAGGTACCGTTCCGAACACTAGTGCTACACTTGATTCACCTTCTGTTATGAGTAAGTTTACTTCACCACCACTACATGATGCTTCCATTGAGTCTGTTACTATGTCTGATATTTTTCATGATGCTTCCACTACTCTTGATGATACTACTTTTCTTGGTCACTATGTTGAAACTCAGACTGCTAAGGCTGCAGCAAAATCCAAGACCGAGACCCCTGCTACCTATATTCCTACCTGCAAAACATTTGTTTACCCGAGCTTAGATGAACTCAAGGAGAGAATCCTTGATGATGATTATGTTACTCTTGATGATGATTTTTGCAGGGAACTAAGAGAGTGTGTCCACTCAGACCCTGGTGCTGTTAAAGAGTTGCTCAAAAGGCACGCCATGAAGAACAAAGTTATTCCTGACCCTCAATTTGCCACATCTCCTATATGCATCACCGATCCTGATTATGATTTCTCTGTTGATCTTTCACTTATATCTACAGTCGAGGCTGACCCCTTTTATGGAAGAGAAAATGATGATGCTATAGCACACTTGACCAAACTCGCTGAGTTAAGCAACCTGTTCACTACTGATGAGAAGATACGAAACCTCTATGTGGCCAAGCTTTTTCCTTTTTCTTCGAAGGAAGATGCTAAATCATGGTACGACGCACTACCTTATGGTTCCGTTAAAAGTTGATGAGGACATGACTACCATAGTTACAGCCACAACCCCTGCTAATATACCTACTGGACCAATTACTAGAGATCGTGCACACAATTTAAATTATCAGGTACTTTCGTTTCTTGGTAATGTTTCTAATGTTCATGTGAATATGATGCTGCCTAACGTCGATATATTTCTGTTGCTGACAAATGAAGGACCTAGCATGGACAAGAAGGAGAAGCATTGGAGCATGTTAAAGCATGAAGATGATGAGGACATAATTATCATGGATATGACCATTAATTCCTCTATATTTGATCAAGAAATGAATTCAATACAAAAGGGCATGATTGTGTGCTGTACAAGAAGTTATTTCACGTCACTTTTGGCCCAAGAGAAGATAGAGACCAAGTCTTTCACGTCATGGACTCAGATTCGGACTGCAGAGATATACCCAACTTCAAACAGCCGCCATTTCTACATACGAACTCCAAATTGGGTGATTCTTTTTTCTGGTGATAGCTTATCTCGTCTAGTTTCCAACGCAATTGGTTTCACCTTCAAATTACTTCGGAGCGTGGAGATATTGCGAAAACGGTGCGACCCAGCAGCAGAATCCGAATCAAAGTCCAACTCAATAGGTGTTGCATCACCTCCACATGGGCCCAAGTGCCTTGTACGACCTAGGTTTAGTTTTAGGACTCCTTGGGACGTCCTTCCACCCCCTTGGCCTCCACCCTTTAGACCTATATAAGTAGATCAACCCCTAGGGTTTTTCTTTGGATTTCTTTTAGTTAAAAAGACTGCTTAGCTAATTGCTGCATCTTCGTGTACTCGGTTTGTGTCCAACGACCAGATCAAGACCGCTTTCGGAATCCCAACTTTATTCATACATCATCTACATATTCGCAATATTCAGATTGCTTTATCATAGTTCTTGCTTGTTCTTCGATTGCTTGCAGGCACTAGACCTTCGTGGTCAGGTTGATCGTGCTCCGACGTGGTCAATAACCTCCGGAGATTGGTTTAGCGATTGCTAAGGCGCGACGTTGTTGCACGTTCGTAGTCGGATCGTCAGAGTCGTCTCCACCAAATCGATAGTTATCTCTCATCGAAAGATCGGGACACCCCGTCTCTATCAAGTGGTATCAGTTTTCAGGTTGCTCGGTGAGAATTCCACATCCATATATTAGATCTGTTTTTTTATCACCTATCATCCACACAAAAAGCCTTAGAAATAGGATTAGATCATCATATCCAAACCAATCTGAGACTTCGCAATTTTCTTTTCGGTGCTTTGCTTTATTGAATTATCGGCTGCATCGTCGTGTTCAGTTGCTGGTCTTAGTATCTAGTCCTTTAGAGTTTCGAGTTCTGTTCACGTTAGTCACCGCCGCCGCTGCACCATCATCCCATCCGCTGCCTACTTCTACCATCCACCATAGAAAAAGAAAGAAAAAAGAGTTGAAAAAAGAGAGAAAAAATAAAAAAGAAAAAAAGAAAGAAAAAAGGAAAAAAGAGAAAAAAGAAGAAAAATTTCGGATCTATCTCTAGTTGAACTCGTATTTGAAATCTCGTCGGAATCAGTTTTGAGCAGTGTCCACTAAAACGGGCATAACTTTGTCATCCGAAGTCCGCTTTGGCTCCACGAGTACTCAAATTAAAGATATTTCCGAGCCGCTTCTAAATAGTTCTGGAGCTAGTGTGTTATTTGAAACTCCAGATCGGCTTCTAAGACGGACTTTTTGACCTCTAAAGTTTCCGAACACAGTTTTTGTAAGATTTCGGGCTGATTCTCAATTTTTTTGACACCTCATCCGAACTCTAAATTGAGTGATTCTTATTGCGTCGGAAAGCTTAAGTCAGTGCCCTATTGGAGGAAAAATATCAAAAAATTAGCAAATATATTTCAGAGGAAAGTTGTAGCGAGAATATTGGTGTATCTTGATTTGGAGCCTATTTTCACCATTATCTTTGCTCTGTTGATGATCTTCACTTATATCTTGCTATTCAGAGCTACTTCATATCATTCATTTCTGCTAGTTGTGCTACGCCGTGACCACATTAGTGTTCTAGGCTCGCGTCTCTAGTCCGGTCTAGACTAGGACCAGCACAGTATCGTCGTTGAGCGTTAATTCAATTTTGCATCTCTGAATTGATTATTGCTGATATTTTTGCCACCATATTAAAGCCTTCCAAGCTCCACATATTTCTACATCGTGTATACGTGCGTTCACCTGGCAATCGCTCTACTTAATCTTGGGAGTTCTTTGACACCGTTGGTTGCCGATCACCACCTGCTGCATGGTAAGAACTAGTAAGACATTGATATTTGCTATCCTGTGAGCGTTTTACCACCACATCCTAGTAGTTCATAGGGACATATACTTGTGATTTGTTTCTTGTTTTCTACTAATCATGGCAGGTTCTGGAGTTAGATCTTCTTGGGCGGCAACTATAGTTGGAGATTTGCCACCACCTACAACTACACAACAGTCACTGCAAAAGGTAAACACACATAAGCATGCACATGATCAGTTTATTGTTTCTATACCACACTTTCATGGACGTCTAAGACCTGATTTATACATTGAGTGGGAGTTTGAAATAAATGATATATTTGTTTCCCATAATTTTCTTGAGCATAAGAAAGTAAAAACTGCAATTAGTGCTTTCAAAGATTTTGCTTCTATTTGGTGGAATGAATATTGTAGTTTATATCCTGATTGTATACCTAATACTTGGAATGATCTCAAACTTGCTATGCGATATAGATTCGTTCCCTCTTATTATACTCGTGACAAGGTTAGGAAATTAAAAAATTTAAAACAAGGTACTAAAACTGTTTCAGAATATTATGATATTTTAGAAACTACATTCTTGCATTCTCTTTTAGAGGAAAGTGAAGAATATTTCATGGACATATTTTGGGAAGGTTTAAACCGTGACATTCAGGATATCCTAATTCATGAAAAGTGTTATCCTATGGATCATTTGTTTCGTCTTGCTTGTAAAGCTGAACAGGAAATCGACAGACGTGTTGCCCAGAAGACGAACAAGCGGAATGTGCAAATACCACAAGTTGAGAAGGTTGTTCCTTCAACCACTATGAGCACTACCATAACCACATCAATTGTCGTAAGCACTCCTCCAATATCTGATCTATCATCACAAAAAGGTAATGACAAAGGTATGGATCTTTCCCCTCCACATGAGAACCTTTCTGATTTAAAAGCAACATGTGTTGAGCTATCCAGTAGTTTCATCACACAACCAATTTTCGAGAATGTCATAACTTCACATGAAGATGTTGCTTGCCTAATAGACTTGAATACATCATGCGTTGAGTTACCTACTGATTTGACCACACCATCTATATTAGATAATCGTGTTACTGTTATGAAAAAGCCAGTGTTTAATCATTTTGATATGACCTCTAATCTTGGTGATGATACTACGTCGAATGACGTGTTGCACAACTGCTTAGTTAAGCCTGTTGTAGCATGTCCTTCAAAAACAATTATTGCTTATTCACCGGTATTGGGATCGTTTAATGATGAGCATTGTACATCTTTAGATATGAATAAGAGCTTCACATACATATGCAAACTGAGTTGCAATACTTTCATGTCGTTTATGTATTGTGATGATCATATATGTTTATATTTCACGACATACGAAAGTTACTCATATATACATGTGTTACATGTCCAAAAACTAAGGGAAGTAAGAATGGATGACATATATATATACAACATGTACAGCTTGTCTCTTTTGTTAGCCACATTCCAGATTAAGAAACGCCGGGGACGGCTTTATTTTCAAGAATGGGAGGATGATGAGGACATGACTACCATAGTTACAGCCACAACCCCTGCTAATATACCTACTGGACCAATTACTAGAGATCGTGCACACCAATTAAATTATCAGGTACTTTCGCTTCTTGGTAATGTTTCTAATGTTCATGTGAATATGATGCTGCCTAACGTCGATATATTTCTGTTGCTGACAAATGAAGGACCTAGCATGGACAAGAAGGAGGAGCATTGGAGCATGTTCAAGCATGAAGATGATGAGGACATAATTATCATGGATATGACCATTAATTCCTCTATATTTGATCAAGAAATGAATTCAATACAAAGGGGCATGATTGTGTGCTGTACAAGAAGTTATTTCACGTCACTTTTGGCCCAAGAGAAGATAGAGACCAAGTCTTTCACGTCATGGACTCAGATTCGGACTGCAGAGATATACCCAACTTCAAACAGCCGCCGTTTCTACATACGAACTCCAAATTGGGTGATTCTTTTTTCTGGTGATAGCTTATCTCGTCTAGTTTCCAACGCAATTGGTTTCACCTTCAAATTACTTCGGAGCATGGAGATATTGCGAAAACGGTGCGACCCAGCAGCAGAATCTGAATCAAAGTCCAACTCAATAGGTGTTGCATCACCTCCACATGGGCCCAAGTGCCTTGTACGACCTAGGTTTAGTTTTAGGACTCCTTGGGACGTCCTTCCACCCCCTTGGCCTCCACCCTTTAGTCCTATATAAGTAGATCAACCCCTAGGGTTTTTCTTTGGATTTCTTTTAGTTAAAAAGACTGCTTAGCTAATTGCTGCATCTTCGTGTACTCGGTTTGTGTCCAACGACCAGATCAAGACCGCTTTCGGAATCCCAACTTTATTCATACATCATCTACATATTCGCAATATTCAGATTGCTTTATCATAGTTCTTGCTTGTTCTTCGATTGCTTGCAGGCACTAGACCTTCGTGGTCAGGTTGATCGTGCTCCGACGTGGTCAATAACCTCCGGAGATTGGTTTAGCGATTGCTAAGGCGCGACGTTGTTGCACGTTCGTAGTCGGATCGTCAGAGTCGTCTCCACCAAATCGATAGTTATCTCTCATCGAAAGATCGGGACACCCCGTCTCTATCAAAAGTCCTCGGGACTTAGTCAAATTCTTTGTTGATAAATATTTCCCAGCTCATCTGCAACATGCTGCTTTGCAAAGAATCTATAACTTTAAACAATTGCAGGATGAGCAACTCCCTAGAGTTTGGGGGAGGTTTTGTGATTTACTTAAGGTTATGCCGGGACATGGAATCCCCAAAAATGAACTGCTTGATATATTTTATGCTGGCTTAACCGATGAATCCAGAACCTATCTGGATAGTTCTGCTAGTTGTGTTTTCAGGGAAAGAACACCGGACGATGCAGAAGAATTAATGTGTAAAATTTCCAAGAACTATGAAGACTGGTCCGTCCCTGAACCACTTCTGCCACCGAAAAAGAGGGGCATGCTTGTTCTGAACCCCGAAGATATGCAAGAAGCAAAGAAGTCTATATAGGAGAAAGGTATTAAAGCCGAAGACGTGAAGAATTTACCGCCTATTGAGAAGTTGTGTGAGCCTACTACTCACCCTCCCTTGGTAGAGGTACACTCTCTATTATACTTTACTGAAAGTGACATCCCTAAAGGTAAGCCTCCTGACCAATGTTTAGATGAGCTTGATAATTTTATTATCAAGCAAGACCATTTTAATAGGAAGTTACAAAGTCAGTTGCATGATAATTCTCTTGCTATCAAAAGTTTATGTGATGTTCTAGAAAGAACAGTTAATGATGTTAAATGTCTTGTTAAGCATTTTCATATGGTTAAAACTCAGCTTGAACAAATTTCTAATGTGCAAAAAGATTTGCTTGCTAATAATGCCAAACAGGACATACAAGCTTATGGAATCAAAACTAGGGGTGGAACACACACCCAGGACCCACTCTATCCTGAGGGGCATCCAAAGAGGATCGAGCAAGATTCTCAAGTACAAGAAGAACACGAGACTGTTAGCTCTCCGAAGAAAAAGAAGAAGAAGAAACACAAGGAGGCTAACAATCCCAGTGATCCTATTACAAGTGAAAAACTAGCTGTTGATCCTAACAGCATATCTACCTCCGATGCTGAAACAGAAGACGGTGCTGAGCACAAGAAAAGGACGCTGAGAAGGATGATTCTCCCAAGGTAAGAGAAGAAGAAGCACCCGATAAACTCAAGAGGTACTCTAAAGAAGACTTCATCGCAAGGAGACATGGGAAGGAAAGAGAACCATGGATACAAAAAACCATGCCCTTTCCAGGTAAGTCCCTCAAATCTAAAGTAGAAGAGCATTATAATAAATTTTGTGAATGGATGAAACCTCTTTTTCTTCAAATTCCTTTGACTGATGCTATTAAGTTACCTCCTTATTCGAAATATATGAAAGATATTGTTACTAATAAAAGAAAAGTTCCTAATGAGGCAATATCTACTATGCCTGCTAACTAATCTTTCAGTGGCAAGATTCCTAAGAAGCTCGGCGATCCAGGTATACCCACTATTCCTTGCTCCATAAAAAATAATTACGTCAGAACTGCTTTATGTGATCTTGGTGCAGGAGTGAGTGTTATGCCCTTCTCTCTATACAAAAGGCTTTGTTTAGAGAAACTAATCTCTGCAGATATCTCCCTTCAGATGGCTGACAAGTCAACAGCTGTCCCAATAGGTATTTGTGAGGATGTACCCGTTGAAATTGCTAACTGTTTGATCCTTATCGATTTTGTTGTGCTTGACATGCCCGAGGATGGGAGCATGTCCATTATTCTTGGTAGACCTTTTCTTAACACCGCAGGTGCTATCATTGATTGCAATAAAGGAAAGGTCACCTTCAACGTTGATGATAAAGAACACACGGTGTATTTTCCAAAGAAGATCGACAAGAGGCATGGCCTTAATGCTATAGAGAATATCGAGACCGTGAAGATTGGAGAATGGGACTGTCCACTACATGTGCACCACAAATACAAAACCATTATGGTGGGGACAATGTCCAATAAGGTAAAGGTGCAATGATCATTTCATAAGAGGGGAGACTTTTTGTTCTATATATCGCCGGTTTGTTGGTAAGACTTGATCAACCTTTCTAGTGGGCTTGTTTTATATAGGTAAAAAGTTAAGCTTGTTATGTTTTCATTTCCTTTAGCTTTCATTCTCTTTGCTGTACCAAGTTTTTATGTTTTTGAAGCTTCACAATACTAATCACTGCTTTAAGTTTTCAGAAAGTTTTGCGGCCTTTTGAACTCCGAGAAATTTTCAACAGTGAAGTTTTCAGAAAAAAGCCAGAAAAATAAAAATAAAAATTTCCATGCCGGGAGTGACCCAGAGGCACCTGGGGCTGACCAGGGGGGCACCAGTGGCCCAGGCGGCCAGCTGGCGCGGCCTGCCCGCTGGCCGCGCCCACAGGGCGCCTGGGGCCCCCAGGGCAGCCAGCCAGGTATGTCTTCTTCCTACTCCTTCCTCTCTCTCCAAAAACACGAGTTCTGCTCCAGTTCTTGCGTTCCTGCTGTTCTTGGAGGCGATTTTTGATCTCTCTCTACAGCCCACCATTCGAGCTGAAATTTTGAGAAATTACTCCCTGGTATGTAACTCCTTCAACCCTGCAATTAGATTTTTGATTGGTGGCTTCATTTGTGAGTATTTAGTAGTTTTTGGTGCTGTTTATATGAGCTTGCATGCATGTGTAGAATTTTATTTTCCAAGTTTTGATGCAAGTTTATGCCTTAGGTAAGTGAGTTGAGTAGTTTTCCTTAACTCACTTTGTTTAAATCCTTGTTTTTGCAATTTGTCAAAAATTTCAGAAATGAGTTTTCTAGGAAGAGCAAAGGGGTGGCTTGGGAAGAAAAGGCTCGAGCGCTCCGATCGAGTTACAAGAGCTTCAGCTTCACCCTCGACTGCTAGGGTGAGCTACAACGAAGATCATGTGCCCTTGGAGTTGTTGGAGGACACAAATCAAGCACGTGCAATGACTTTCCCGTGCGATGAATTCCTTGAAGCTGCAGGAATCAGGGAGGAGTTTTATAATCTTTGTGCTAATGCAGGTTTGACGCGGCTTGCAACGTGCCGTGTTACCCAGTATCAAAAACTCACCTCCTGTTTCATTAACAGTTTTAGATATAACCTTGATGCTGGTTCTGTTGAGTTTAAAATTTATAGTGATCTTTTGACCATGCCTTTGGAAAGGTTTTGTGAAATAATAGGTGTGCCGAACATGGGACAGACGGCGAAGTTGAGCTCTCAGCCCTCCGAGCTGAGAACCGTCTTCAACTCGCTCTGTAGCATGGAAACGAGGGATATTCATCGGTCAAAGATCTCCAACATCTTATTTCCACACCTCGGGTATTTTGCGTATTATATTGCTAGAGGGGTGTTAGCTCGTGACAACACGAGCAACATATCTGCGCCGGTTATTGCTATCCTGGCAACCGCCCTTTCAAGGAGGTTTGATTATAATGTGGGTGCCTTAATTGCTCGACGCCTTGCTATGAACGGTAACAAGGGAGACTTATTTGGTGGCGTTTACGCCACACTTATCCTAGAGTCTATTAATGCCACCCCACACCCCGATGATAAGCCTTTTACTTATTTATGTTTTGATCTTGCTGCTATGAAAAGGCATAAGTTTGTTACCATGACTTCCGAGTTTGGTAACCTTGATTATATCTTACGTTTCGGAGCTACCACGGAACGCAAGATCCGTCTACCTGCACCTCTTTTGTTTGATTTTTCTCGCAGGAACGGATGGTCCTTTGATGTTATCCACTTCGATGAGTTCACAGTCCAGCGCCAGTTTCCTAACCCCATGGAGGGGGTTGTGCCCGACGAGGAGGAGCATGGTGAGTTCCCACCATTCCAGGGAGAGACCTTCACCCAGCTACCCTGGAGAATGAGGCTCCTGGGGACATTAGCCGCTACCAACTTAGGCAAAAAGCCTAAGCTTGGGGGAGTACGTGCCCTTCTCACTTTTCCATTGTATTATCCATTTTATTCGCTTTAATCCTTTCGAAGTTTTTTTCCCCGTTTTCTCTTTCTTTCTTGTTGTTCAACAAGATTTTCTCTTTTCTTTTGTTTTCTTTTAAACCTTTGAAAAAACCCAAAAAGATTTCCTTTCTCTCTTTAGTTTGCTTTGTTTTTAGGGTTCAGCTCGAGTCCGTGATGGCATTTGATTATATTTCCTACGTTCGATCGTGCAAGTGACAAGGCAGTAATGACGAAGATCGACGAGAGGGAAGCAACAAGGAAAACCGGTATGAACTCTTCTTGTTTCTACTTTTGTACATATGCCTATACTTATGATATAGAGACCAGCTTGTAGCGACACAGTGCTATATTTACAATGCTTTCCCAGTGTTCATGCTTTCCTTGTGGCTAGTCTCAAATAGCTAGAGTACATAATGTGTTGTTGAAATGATTTACATGCATTGCATTGTTCATGGTCTGGCATACTGGAGTGGTATTTCCCTTCGGAGAATTTTTGGATTGACTTGGCACATGTTCACACATGCTTATGACTAAAAAGTCTACTCTTGCCTTGATGATCTTTTTGTTTCAGAATAGTTATATCACTTTCATGCCCGATTCAATGTTGCTTTGTCGCTCTGCATGATTATGACAGTTATTTCTATCTAGTTGGTCGCTTCCCAGCCTTTTGCTAGCCTTCGCTCGCACCAAGCGGAATTCTGTTTGTGCTTCCAAACTCCTTTTCAAACCCAGTTGTTCCATTTGAGTCCACCATACCTACCTATATGTGGTATTTACCGGCCACTCCTAACTTAGACTTTCTTGTGCCATCTCGAAATTTATTCAAAAGTTTCCCTTTTGTAACCGTACAAGCTCATGGTGCGGTGAGGGGAAATCAGTATCTTTCATGCCAAAAATATTTTGAAGGAAGTTTTAACTAGTCAAAACAGAAAAAGAAAAAAAAATATGAGTTACACCTCCCCCATACTTGATGATGGAGTGAAATGGACCAAATGTTGCTTATGATAGGTGGAACGATGCCCTCCTTTTATCCTTGAGGCAAAATAAAAGGTTCCATAGATCATCGAAGATTAATGGATAAGGGAATATGTGTAAGCAAAAAGCATTATATATGGTTGGCATGGGAGATATTGATAGACCTTTACCATTTACCGTTGACTGGAAAGTTGCACTTCTCAAAAGTATTTTATCTCTGTTTCAAAACCAAGAGCTCTGGCACATGTTTAGTCTTTGCTTCCTTTCCCGGGTTTTCAAACTTGCCATCAAAAGCCACGGTTCGAGAGTCTCCCCTTCTTCCTTCAAAGCACACCCTATGAGAGCATAATTGTCATTCTTAGTGTAACATGCATTGTCCCAAAGTATTACTTTGTCTTCTGCATGCTTGTGTTATTGCTAGTCTGAAATACTGAGTTCTAGTCACCTTTAAAACTCCGGAGGAGTTTCTTCATTTATGTTTTGGTTCACTCATGGAGGCTAGCGAAATGCCACTCAAGTATGTTCAAGCTATGTGCATTGTGATCCTGTTTTGATTTTCAGTAGCTTCTTATTTACTTTTAGTTTTTTGTGACTGGTCACATGAAATAGAATTGCTTCGTGCATTGTCCTTGTAGCATTGTTTCAATACTTTCTAAACTCTTTTCGTAGTACATGCTTATATACATCTGTTGAAGCAAAAGAGTTTGTCAAAGTTTTCTTTGTCGCGTCCAGTTCGTTGAACTGAATTGCTTGAGGACAAGCAATATGCTAAGCTTGGGGGAGTTGATACGTCTCAAACGTATCTACTTTTCCAAACAATTTTGCTATTGTTTTGCCCTCATTCTTGCATGATTTGGATGAAACTAACCCGGACTAACGTTGTTTTCAGCAGAGCTGCCTGTATGGTTTATTTGTGCGCAGGAAAATTGATTTTTAGACGTCCCAGAAAATTCCCAGAAAATTACCTGAAAATCCACGCACCCGAAGGAGCCAGGAGCCAGAAGTGGGACCAGAGGGGAGCCCTGGGGGCCCCAAGCGCCCCCCTGGCGCGGCCAGGGGTGGGGCCGCGCCCTCTGGCCGCCTGGGCTGCTCCCCCCTCCTCTAGAGCCCTACCGAGGCTCCTATTTATCCCCGTGACGGGAAAACCCCAGAACAGAAGTCGTTTTCCCAGTTTCCGTCGCGGAGCCACCGCCATCCTCTGTTCTTCTTCGGGAGGGCTAATCTGGAGGCTGATTTGGCCTCCGGAGAGGGGAGATCATCGCCATCGTCATCACCATCGCCACTCCATCCATCCTCCATGACTTCTCTTCATATGTGTGAGTAATTCCCTGCTGTAGGCAAAGGGGATGGTAGGGATTGGATGAGTTTAATCATGTAATAGTTCGTCAGATTGTTGGGGGCATGTTGCCTATCATCTACTTTGGTGTTTATCATCTTTGCTACAATTCGTTGTTCTTAAAGCTTGTCACTTTGGGCCCGAGTGCCATGTTTTCAGATCTGAACCCTATGTGTTTTTATGAATATATTTGTGTTCTAGATCCTATCTATGAGTTGTATGCACCTATTATGGTCCAGAACCGGCGATCCCAAAGGTGACAGCTTGGGACACCAAAGGGGGTGGTCCAAAATTTGAGGATTTCATGTATCCATTGAGTTTATTGCTTTGTTCCGGTGCTCTTTGACAGGAGTACCTTAATCTCCATAAGTTCCTTTTGGCCTCGTCCGTAGCGGGATGCTAGGACAAAAGATGTTGTGCAAGTTCTTATTGCAAGCACGCACAACTACCTACGGGATACATGCCTATTGTTTGATATTTGCCTAGATGATCATTGCTTTTCTGTGTGCCTTGCCCCATGTTAGAATCTATTGTATGTTTACTCTCATCCATGCAGCGCTCAACCATCCATCTCCCTAGCCTAAAGTGTTTTTAATCCTGCTGGTTATTAGTTGTTACTTTTTGCTATTTACTTTTGCTGTTGCTATCATCACTATCATATTATCGTCACCACTTATCTATCGTTGCAAGCAAGTATATTTCAGGTGCGGTTGAATTGACAACTCAACTGTTAAAGCTTATAAATACTCTTTCGCTCCCCGTGTGTCGAATCAATAAATTGGGTTAACTTACCCGCGAAGACTATCTCGATCCCTTACGCCTGTGGGGCATCAGGTACACAAGTAGAATTCCGCTTAGTGCGAGTGAAGGCTAGCAAAAGACTGGGAAGCGACCAACTAGAGAGCAATAATTGTCATAATCATGCAGAGCGACAAAGCAACATTGAATCGGGCATGAAAGTGATATAACTATTCTGAAACAAAAAGATCATCAAGGCATGATAGACATTTTAGTCATAAACATGGGTGAACATGTGCCAAGTCAATCCAAGAATTCTCCGAAGGGAAATACCACTTCAATATGCCAAACCATGAACAATGCAATGCATGTAAACCATTTCAACAACATATTATGCACTCTAGATATTTGAAATCAGCCACAAAGAAAGCATGAACACTTGGAAAGCATTGTAAACATAGCACTATGTCGCTACAAGCTGGTCTCTAGATCATAAGTACAGGCATATGTACAAAAGTAGAAACAAGAAGAGTTCATACCGGTTTTCCTTGTTGCTTCCCTTTCATCGATCTTCGTCATTACTGCCTTGTGACTTGCACGACCGAACATGGGAAATATATAATCAAATGCCATCACGGACTCGAGCTGAACTCTAAAAAGAAAGCAAACTAAAGAGAGAAATGAAATCTTTTGGGATTTTTCAACGGTTTAACAAAAACAAAAGAAAAGAGAAATCTTTTTGTTGTTTTTGCAAATTAAAAGAACAAAGAAGACCAGGAAAAAACTTCGAAAAGATCAAAGCGAACAAAATAAAAACCGATAATACAATGAAAAAGTGAGAAGGGCACGTACTCCCCCAAGCTTAGGCTTTTGGCCTAAGTTGGTAGCAGCTACTGACCCCAGGAGCCTCCTGCTCCGGGGTGATGCGGGTAAGTACAAGAGTCGTATGATCCCTCCGGTGCGTACACCGAAGTCCTCGGGTCCTCCCATGAGGAAGGTCCTGTGCTCCAAGAAGAAGAAGACACCTCACCATGCAGGGTGACGGTCTCCCCCTTGAAAGTTGGGAACTCACCATGCTCCTCCTCGTCGAGCACAAACCCCTTCAAGGGGTTATGCAACTGATACTGGTCCATGAACTCATCGAACTGGACATCATTGAAGGACCATCCGTTCCTGCGGGTACGATCAAAAAAAAAGTGGTGCAGGTAGACGGATCTCATGAGTAATGGTCTTTTCAAACCTCAAAATATTAACAAGGTTACCAAACTGGGAAGTCGTGGTAACAAACTTATGCCCCTTCATAGCAGCAAGATCAAGACTTGTGTAAGAAAAGGGAACATCATCAGGATGCGGGTGATACGTCCAAAATGTATCTATAATTTATGCTTGCTCCATGCTTCTTTTGTGTGATATTGCTATGATATTGATGAACTTCCAGACACTTTTGATCATATTTGGACTAACCTATTAACTTAGTTCACCCCAGTGCCAGTTCTTGTTTTCTGCTGTTTTTGTATTTCAGGTTTCCCATTATTTAAAGTGCCAGTAAAATTCCGATAAAAATATACTCCCTCCATTCCTAAATATAAGGTGTATAATTTCTTTAAAAAAGTCAAACTTAGTTAACTTTGACCCAATTTCTAGATAAATATATCGATATAAATTATATCAAAACCATATCATTAGATTCATCTTCAAACAAATTTTCATGATATGTTTATTACATATCATAGATGTTAATATTTAATATTTCTTGCTATAAATTTAGTCAAAGTTAAAAAGATTTGACTTTTTAAAGAATACTATAAACCTTATATCAAGGAACGGAGGGAGTAGGAAAAATCTGCGTACAGGAAGCTTCGGGAAGAGCCCAAGTGGGGCCAGAGGGGAGCCAGGGGTGGCCCAGGCGGCCACCTAGCGCGGCCACCCCCTAGGTCGCGCCAGGGGGGCGCCTGGGGCCCCTGGTCCACCTCTGGCTGCCCCCCTTCACCTATATATCCCTCTCGTACCGAAACCCTCGAGGACAGAACCCTTTTTCGCGATCTCTCCACTGTTCCGCCGCCGCCGTGCTTCCAAGATCGGGAGCACCAGGAGCCCTCTTCCCGGCACCCTGGCGGAGGGAGGAACCACCTCCGGGAGCTTCTCCACCACCATGGATGCCTCCCTGATGAACCGTGAGTAGTACCCCTTGGACCATGGGTCCATGATCAGTAGCTATGTGATGTTCTCCTCCCCTCTTTGTTCTTCATGGTTTAGACCTCGTGAGCTGCCCTACATGATCGAGGCACATATGTAATTTTTCTACTGTTGCTATGTTGAGTTTGCCGGGATCTGATGGATTATGAGACTTTGTTCAGATTGTGTTTGAGTAATATATTTGATTCTCCTCTTTTGATATTTATGTTCTTGAGTAATTCTTGCATGTTCTCCGTTGTTGTTTATTGCTTTGGACAAGTAGTAGGTAGTGACTCCAAGAGGGAGCGTTATGCATGATTGTGGGTTCATGCCCCCTGATGACTAGCTTGAGTGACAAAAACATGAGTCTAGGGGATGTGTTGTTGCCACAAGGTAGAAAACAACGGTGTTTGTACTTGCGGGTGCAAGGATTGTTTACTTTACACAAAGTTCTTTAATGCAGTTGTCTGTTGCTTTGAGTTTACACTTTGGGTGGGATTCGCAACTTAATACCAGCGAGATATTCTAGATAGATATCTCAAGGTGGATGATTAGTAGGTAGATGCAGATTGATTTCGGTGTACTTGTCTTGGCGTACCGCCCATGCTTTTGATCCTCTTCCTTTCTTTATATCATAGTTAGCATTGGTTTGCGCACATAATCCTGTCAATTTCCCAACTGTAATTTGTTTACCTCGCATGGCTATTTTATCATCTTTTGGGAGAGAGACATCACTAGTGAACATCATGGGACTCCAGTCCATATTTCCAACACTGTTTACACCCACTATTTATTTTCTGCTTTATTTCCTTTTCCGTTGCTATCACTATCATTATTATCCAGTATGTTTGATCCTTTGTGAACAACAAGGACGGAGGGATTGACAACCTCTCTGAACTCGTTGGGAGCAAAGTTATCTGTTGTGTGTGCAGGTCTACGTCAACCGCCTAATTGCTGGCGCCGTTGTTACCTTCTTGTCGTTGTCGGAGTCCTACTGGAGACAAACCTTGGTATCTTCACCGAGGGAAATTTGCTGATGTCTACATCTCAACCTTCCATGTTGGGTAACCAACAAGGGGCGAGAAGCCATCAAAGCTAATTTCTGGCGCCGTTGCCGGGACTCCACTCTTCAAGATAAGGGAGTTGCACACTATCTTTAACCTTTGCTTTGTAGTCTTGTTAGTTTACCTTTCATTTTTTTGCTTTAGTTTCCTTTATCAAAAATAAAAAAAAGTTACCTTGCTTTTAGTCATCCTTTATGTTTAGTCAAGCATGTTAGGATTTGGTGCCTTGAGGGAATCGGAAGTCCTAGATTTCCATCAAAGGGATGGAGAAAATGTGAAGAAGGCATGGGACAGAATTTCTGATGCACATAGGAGGATTATGCCTTGGATACCTATAAAAATTGTGCTTAAAATTTTTTACCATGGTCTTTTTAGATGGTGCAAACACTCTCTTGATATTATAGCCGAAGGAGATTTCTTAGATTGTGATGAAGCTAGAGCGCTTGAAATTATACATGGTCTATCTAGTTACTTTGTTTATGATCATAGTTTTGATACTGTTATAGATAGACTTGCTACTATTGAAAAGAGAATGGATGCTCTAGACTTGAGAGAAGTAAAGAGACCCAAGACAAATAAGAAAGATGTTTATGAGATAGATGGTGACAGGGAGCCCTTTGTTAGGATTAGCATCTCTAATCAAGACTTCCTTGCTTTTTGTGATATTGGATCCATGGTTTCTACTATGCCAAAAGTTGTTTATGATTCTTTAAAATTTAACATGGACAAATTTTCATCCTATCATGAACATGCTAATGGAGATATTTCTGAGATCCAGGGAAGGATAAAAGATTTACCGGTTACATTCCTTAAAGGGATTGCAATGGTTGATTTCTTCGTCATGAAGCCAAACCAAGGAAACATAGTGCTTGGAAGGGATTTCCTCCGGGCCGTAAAGGGCTTCATTGATATAGGTAAGGGACAAATACGCCTACGCGGGAAGGAAAAAGTTATGTACCCCTTTCCTAAAAGAAACAACGATGAACTTGTTGAGGAACCATTTGAAGCAATTTACAACTCCGATTATTATGATGACCTTTGATTCCTCCTTTTTGCATCAAGTCTAGCTAATGGCTTTAAAGAAGCGCTTTCGGGAGGCAGCCCGCAATGAATTTAGGTTTTCCTTTTTGTTTTTCTTCTATTTTTAGTGGTCTTGATGATTGTTACTACTGTAGCAACATCATGTATCTTTACTTTTCAAGCTTTGTGCCATTTATAGCCTCATATGACAAGGGAAGTGAAAGTTGTGACCTGCTGTCCAGAAAAAAGATTATGTCCTCGTGACCGGAAAAATAATAGAAAAATCCCAGTTCATCTTCTTGAGCTGAAAGTTTTACACAGCGTGCTCTATACAATCATGGAACTTTCGTATGTTCTGAGTTTTTTGATTTGAGTTGCAGAAGTGCCCCTAAAAAATTATTTATTACCTGCTGTTCTTTTTTTCACAGATTATGCAACGTTTTGTCTCTCCTAACTTTTGCAAACCTTAAGCTTGATTTTTCTTTGCAAACACTTTTTGGAGATCTTGAGAAACAGTAGCTCTTCAAGAATATCCTTATTTCCAGTAGAGGAAAAATTATTTTATTATGGGTACTAACCTTGCTAATCAGATTATGATGAGTTATGTATGAAGGGAGTTTTCAAGTGTGCGAGGGAAGATGATAAAAGAAGATTCAGGAGTGTCAAACGCTCAAGCTTGGGGATGCCCCCATGCATCCACAATAAATGTTCGAGGAGACTCAAGCGTCTAAGCTTGGGGATGCCCGCATGCATCCCCTTCTCCATAAACAATTATGAGTTCGTCTTTCGTTCCATTATATTTTTATCACTTCATGCGTTATGTGCTATGCTTGGAGCGTCTTGCTCTTTATTTCCTTTTTAGTTTTCTTTAGCTTTACGTGTTGTTCATAACAAGTTAGAACCCAGCTTTCTTTGTGTGGGAGAGAAACAAGCTCTGTTTCAACCTAGAACACAACATATGATTTTCATGCTTATATTTGTTGTGTGTGTTCTTTATCTTTTTCATAGTTGTTGTCATGTTTAGCTCTTAGTTTTCATGCTTATCTTTTTAAGAGCTTTTGTTTAGTTTGTTGCTAGAACTCTCTTGAGTTTTCATGTTTATCTTTTTTAGAGAGTTTGTTTGTTGCACTGAGTTTTGTGTCTTGACTTGAAGTAGGTAATTGAGGTTGCTATTCAATTGTAGTAGTAATTTGCAATAGTTTTGAGGTTTTTCCATGAGTAATGTTTGAACTTTTGGTGTCAAGAGCTTTAGCCTATTAGTGATAGATGTCGTATTTTGGGCAATCCGTGTTTATTTTCGAAAAACCTACAAAATTAGTTGAGAACTTTAGCTACTAGATGGATCACTAATCTTTGGAGGGATCGAATATTAGAGTACACTCAAGTACCATGAGTCGAGGATGCGCAAGGATAACCAAACCGCCATACACTCCTCCTCGGGGTACTTGTCTCTTTGTGAACCTCCTAATTAGATTGAGAGTTACCGATAATAAGTGCATGAGTTCTTCGGACTAATGTGAGTATTCGAAAGTTGACACTTCCACCTCCCATATTTTTCTAGCCTCTCATTTGTCGTGCATTGCCTCCTTCTCACTCTGAGAGTTTGCGTCCACCTTTTCCGGTACATCCAAACCCTTGGCATGATACGCTCTGTCATCATAAACCTCCTTATATACTTCCTCAAAACAGCCACCAAACCTACCTATCAAGGCATTTCCATAGCCTTTCCGAGATACATTGCCATGCAACATCCACCTTCTCATGACTTGATCTTCATGTCATACATGCTTTTGCTTGATCGATGAGCCGCATGCTAGTTGGGCCTTGCCCTAATCATTGCTACATAACGCGCTAGTATCATTGCATATCCTGCTACACTGGCAGAGGCATACATTTGCATACTTCATGATAGTTTCATTTTCTTTATGTTGAGTACTTTTGTAAAGTGTGAAAGATCTTCTATACTTCTTGTAATATATAGAGTGTTGCCCCTAAAGTGAGGAAAAGATCCCAAAGAGGACAAAATCAAAAGATCCCAAAGAGGACAAATGAGAGTTAAATAGAAAGAGCCATTGAGGCCACCAAAAAAATACAAAAAAATAGAAAAAAGAGAAAAAGAAATAAAAAGAGAGAAGGGGGCACACTACTATTCCTTTTGAGAGATCCACACTCGTACTCCATCTTATATCTTGTACTCCATAGAAATTATCATTCGTGCATATAGCTATGTGGGGACCTTCACACTATAGAACTTGGCTTGTATATTCCAATGATGAGCCTCCTCAAATGAGCTCTAGGTCTTATTGAGCGAGCAAGTTGGATGCACCCCCACTAGTTCCATTGGAGAGCTTACCTTAGCTCATATGTTCATCCGTTGCATGGCAATCCCTACTCCTCACATCATATCTATCATTTGGCTTTCTCTCGCCTATGATTGTCCTCATTGATGTGAGCCTTTCACACCTTTTTTGTCTTCCTCCTCCATCATTTTTCTCTCTTTGCCATCCTAAGTGTCAACTTTCTTGCTTACGCTCATCCATTGCATGAGTGCTCAAAATATCAAAAAGGAGTGGATCATTTTGACTTGTACCTGGCTAGTGGTCTGGGGATGAGTCAAGATAAGATTCCAAAGAAGACCAAGTGTGAAACTTTAGTAGATTAAGTTCTCACAGTAAAAAATATGTTTTACTCTCTCGTATATCCCTATCCCCTTTCTTGCACGCAAACACCATTTGGATACATTCGAGTCACGGACAGCGAGAGCTCTTGCACCTTTATGTTCTTATGTTGCTTGTTTCAATGCTAATATATACTCTTGCCTGTTATGACTTGAATTGAATTACATGCCTTGATTGCTTTACTTACAAAGTTCTTATATGGTTGGTAGCATGTCACCACAGAAATTATGTTTGTTATCATTTACCTACTCGAGGATGAGTAGGAATTAAGCTTAGGGATGTTGATACGTTCAAAACGTATCAATAATATCGGCTTGCTCCATGCTTCTTTTGTGTGATATTGCTATGATATTGATGAACTTCCATACACTTTTGATCATATTTGGACTAACCTATTAACTCAGTGCACCCCAGTGCCAGTTCCTGTTTTCTGCTGTTTTTGTATTTCACGTTTTCCCATTATTTAAAGTGCCAGAAAAATTCCGAGAAAATAAAGGAAAAATCAGCGTACAGGAAGCTTCGGGAAGAGCCCAAGTGGGGCCAGAGGGTAGCCAGGGGTGGCCTAGGCGGCCACCTGGCGCGGCCACCCCCTAGGCCGCGCCAGGGGGCGCCTGGGGCCCCTGGTCCACCTCTGGCTGCCTCCCTTCGCCTATATATACCTCTCGTCCTGAAACCCTCGAGGACAGAACCCTTTTTCGCCATCTCTCCTCTGTTCCGCCGCCACCGCGCTTCCAAGATCGGGAGCACCAGAAGCCCTCTTCCCGGCACCCTGCCGGAGGGAGGAACCACCTCCGGGAAGTTCTCCACCACCATGGATGCTTCCCGGATGAACCATGAGTAGTCCCCCTTGGACCATGGGTCCATGATCTGTAGCTATATGATTTTCTCCTCCCCTCTTTGTTCTTCATGGTTTAGACCTCATGAGCGGGCCTACATGATCGAGGAACATATGTAATCTTTCTGCTGTTGCTATGCTGAGTTTGCTGGGATCTGATGGATTATGAGACTATGTTCAGATTATGTTTGAGTAATATATTTGATTCTCCTCTTTTATATTTATGTTCTTGAGTAATTCTTGCATGTTCTCCGTTGATGTTTATTGCTTTGGCCAAGTAGTAGGTAGTGACTCCAAGAGGGAGCGTTATGCATGATTGTGGGTTCATGCCCCCTCATGACTAGCTTGAGTGACAAAAACATGAGTCTAGGGGATGTGTTGTTTCCACAAGGGAGTAAACAACGGTGCTTGTACTTGCGGGTGCAACGATTGTTTACTTTACGCAAAGTTCTTTAATGCAATTGTCTGTTGCTTTGAGTTTACACTTTGGGTGGGATTTGCAACTTAATACCAGCGAGATGTTCTGGATAAATATCTCAAGGTGGATGATTAGTAGGTAGATGTAGATGGATTTTGGTCTACTTGTCTTGGCGTACCGCCCATGCTTTTGAGCCTCTTCCTTTCTTTATAGCATAGTTAGCATTGGTTTGCGCACATAATCATGTCAATTTCCCAACTGTAATTTGTTTACCTCGCATGGCTATTTTATCGTCTTTTGGGAGAGAGACATCACTAGTGAACATCATGGGACTCTGGTCCATATTTCCAACACTGTTTACACCCACTATTTATTTTCTGCTTTATTTCCTTTTCCGTTGCTATCACTATCATTTTTATCCCATATGTTTGATCCTTTGTGAAAAACAAGGCCGGAGGGATTGACAACCTCTCTGAACTCGTTAGGAGCAAAGTTATTTGTTGTGTGTGCAGGTCCACGTCAACCGCCTAATTGCTGGCGCCGTTGTCACCTTCCTGTCGTTGTCGGAGTCCTACTGGAGACAAACCTTGGTATCTTCACCGAGGGAAATTTTTTGCTGTCTACATCTCAACCTTCCACTTTGGGTAACCAACGAGGGGCGAGAAGCCATCAGCGGGGTGCCATTAAAATACTCAAGGATAAGTGTGGCGTAAACACCACCAAATAAATTGCCCTTGTTACTATTCATAACAAGGCGTCGAGGTATTAAGGCACCCACATTATAATCATTCTTACCAAAGAGGGCGTTCGCATAAATAGCAAAATCTGGTGCAGAACTGCTGCTCGTGTTGTCATGAGCCAACACCCCTCTAGCAATCAAGTACGCAAAATACCTGATGTGGGGGAATAAAATTCTGGAAATCTTTGTACGCCGAATATCGCTCTCTTCCTGGCTACAAAGAGAGTTGATGAGAGTTCTCAACTCGGAAGGCTGAGTGTTCATCCTCGCCGTCTGACCAGCATTCGGCACATATATTATTTCACAAAAGTTATCCAAAGACATGGTTATATGGTTATTGCAAATTTTGAAATCAACGGTTCCAGAATCATGGTTATAACAAAAAATGTTAATAAAGTAGGAGGTGAGTTTCTTATATTGTACCACACGACATAGTGCTAGCCGTGTCAAACCTGCGTTGGTGCAAAGGCCGTAAAATTCCTCCTTGATTCCTACAGCTTCAAGAAAATCATCGCACGGATACATCATTGCGCATGCTGGACTTGTGTCTTCCAACAACTCCAGGGGCACATGATCTTCATTGTAGCTCACCCTAGCAGCTGAGGGTGAAGCTGCAGCTCTAGTAACTCGATCGGAGCGCTCGGGCTTCTTCTTCCCAAGCCACCCCTTTGATTTTCCTAGCAAACTCATTTCTAAAAAAATTGGCAATTCACAAAAACAAGGATTTAAACAAAGTGAGTTGAGGCAAACTACTCTAATAACTTACATAAGGCATAAACTTGCATCAAAACTTCGAAAATAAATTTCTACACATGCATGTCCTCCACTTCCGAAAATGGTTTTGTATTTGTGGTGTACATGTAGAGGACAATCCCATTCTCCAATCTTCACGGTCTCGATATTCTCTATAGCATTAAGGCCATGCCTTTTGTCGGTCTTCTTCGGAAAATACACCGTGTGTTATTTATCATCAACATTGAAGGTAACATTTCCTTTATTGCAATTAATAATGGCACCTGCGGTGTTTAGAAAAGGTCTACCAAGAATAATGGACATGCTCCCATCCTCGAGCATGTCAAGCACAACAAAATATGTAAGGATTAAGCAATTAGCAACTTTAACAGGAACATCCTCACAAATACCAATCGGGACGGTTGTTGACTTGTCAGACATCTGAAGAGAGATATCTGTCAGGATTAGCTTTTCTAAACATAGCCTTTTATAAAGAGAAAAGGCCTAACACTCACTCCTGCTCCGAGATCACATAAGGCAGTTTTGACATAACTATTTTTTATGGAGCAAGGAATGGTGGGTATACCTGGATCACCAAGCTTCTCAGAAATCCTTCCACTAAAAGGGTAGTTAGCAAGCATAGTAGATATTGGCTCATTAGGAACTTTTCCTTTATTAGTAACAATATCTTTCATATATTTGGAATAAGGAGGTAACTTGATAGCATCGGTCAGGGGAATTTGAAGAAAAAGAGGTTTCATCCATTCACCAAATTTATTATAATGCTCTTCTTCTTTAGATTTGAGAGACTTACCTGAAAAGGGCATGGGTTTATGTACCCATGGTTCTCTTTCCTTCCCATGTCTTCTTTCTATGAAGTATTCTCTAGTATACTTCTTGCATTTATCAGGTGCTTCTTCTTCTCGCACCTCGGGAGGATCATTCTTCTCCTTATCATTTTCTTCGGGCTCGGCGCCGTCTTCAGTTTCAGCACCGGAGGTAGATATGTTTTTAGGACCAACAACATGTTCTTGACTTGTAATGGGATCATTGGAGTTGTCATCCTCCTTGTGTTTCACCATATGGAAATGCTTAACAAGACATTTGACATCATTAACTGTTCTTTCAAGAACACCAAGAAAACTTTTGATAGCAAGGGAATTATCATGCAACTGACTTTGTATCCTCCTATTAAAATGGTCTTGCTTAATAATAAAATTATCAAGCTCATCTAAGCATTGGTCAGGAGGCTTACCTTTAGGGATGTGACTATCAGTAAAGTCTAATAGAGAGTGTACCTCTACCAAGGGAGGGTGAGTAGTAGGCTCACACAACTTCTCGATAGGGGGTAGATTCTTCACGTCTTCGGCTTTAATGCCTTTCTCCTTTATAGACTTCTTTGCTTCTTGCATATCTTCGGGGCTCAGAACAAGCATGCCCCTCTTCTTTGATGGTGGAGGTGGTTCCGGGATGGACCAATCTTAATGGTTCTTGGCAATCTTGCCCATTAATTCTTCGGTTTCGTCCGGTGTTCTTTCCCTGAAAACACAACCAGCGCAACTATGCAGATAGGATCTATATTCATCGGTTAGACGAGCATAAAATATATCAAGTAATTCATTCTTTGGGTCTTCATGTCCCGGTCTAGCCATAATTAAATCACAATAACTCCCCCAATCATTAGGGAGGTGCTCATCCTGCAATTGTTTAAAGTTATAGATTCTTTGCAAAGCAGCATGTTGCATATGAGGAGGAAAATGTTTATCAATAGAGAATTGAACTAAGTCCTGAGGACTCTCAATGGAACCATAGGGTAGTGCATCATACCATAATTTAGCGTCTTCCTTTAAAGAAAAAGGAAAAAAGGTTGGCAACATAAAAGTTTCGTATCCTTTCATCAGTAGTAAATAAGTTACCTAACTCAGCGAGTTTGGTCAGGTGTGTTATAGCATCATCATTTTCTCTGCCATAAAAAGGGTCAGCCTCGACTGTAGAAATAAGTGAAAGATCAACAAAGAAATCATAATCAGGATCAGTGATGCATATAGGGGATGTGGAAAATTTAGGATCAGGAATAATCTTTTATGGAGTGCTTTTCAAGCAGCTCCTTAACAGCTCCAGGGTCAGAGTCGACACGCTCTTTGAGTTCCCTACAAAAATCATCATCAAGAGTAATATAATCATCATCAAGGATTCTCTCCTTCAGTTCATCTAAGTCTGGGTAACCACAGGTTTTGCAAGTAGGAATATAGGTAGCAGGATTCTCGGTCTCGGACTATGTTGCAACCTTAGAAATCTGAGTTTCAAGATAGTGACCAAGAAAACTATTATCATCAATAGTAGTAGAAGCGTCATCAAAAGTATCAGACATAGTAACAGACTCAGTAGAAGTAGCATGTGGTGGTAGTGGTGAAGCAAACTTACTTATAACGGAGGGTGAATCGAGCGTAGCATTGGTACTCAGAACGATACCTTTTCTTGTAGTAGATGGTAAGATTGGAACCTTGGTGATAGGGCATGTTTTCCCTTGATTGGTTTGAGTGATTGATGATAATACATTTGCGGACTAACTGGGTGCGATGAGCATTTCAGATAACGACATTATTGGCACAAGACGGTTGTCGCCCCCTCGGTGTACGAAACGTGAAGACGGAGTTTTTCTTTCGATCTCCTTTTGTGTTAATTGAGTCGTAGGAAAACCGTACTATGAAGAGGGGATCCGCTTTGGAAATGGTGGGTGGAATCATCACACGATCTCACTTTCTACACCCACATATTTCTTTTGCGTCGTGGAGGTGTGGGGACTTTTGGATGTGGCTCCCTGGCTCTGCCAGGGCGGTAGTACCGCTCCATGGTAGTACCGTGGACCAGTACCGCATTCACTACCGGATTCCCACTGGACTCTGCGGTAGTGGAGGCGGCACTGGGGCTCGGTAGTACCGTGGAGCGGTAGTACCGTGGAGCGGTAGTACCGCTCCCAGAGCGGTAGTACCGTGAACCAGTACCGCATCCACTACCGGATTCCCACTGGACTTTGCGGTAGTGGAGGCGGCACTGGGGCTCGGTAGTACCATGGAGCGGTAGTACCGCTCGCAGAGAGGTAGTAGCGTGAACCAGTACCGCATCCACTACCAGATTCCCACTGGACTCTGTGGTAGTCGGGGCGGCACTAGGGCTCGGTAGTACCGCTCTCGGTACGGTAGTACCGCAGCGCGGTAGTACCGCTTCTGAAGCGGTACTACCGTGGTTGGTGGACAGCCAACGGCTGCATTTAAGGGTACCTATAAAAGGGGGTCTTCTTCCCCATTGAGACTCACCTCATTTATTGCTCTCACCTCCATTGACGCCCAAGCTCCATTCTTGCCCGATCTCCCTCCCTAGCCATCAAAACTTGTTGATTCTCTAGGGTTTGGAAGAGGAGGCCCCGATCTACACTTCCACCAAAGGATATTTGATTCCCCATACTAATTCTGTGTGGATCTTGTTACTCTTGGGTGCGTTGGTGCCCTAAACGGAAGAGGTCACCTCGAAGCCACATTCCATTGTGCTTAAGCTTCGTGGTTTCGTTGGGAGCCTCCAATTAAGTTTTGGAGTTTGCCCCAACCTTGTTTGTAAAGGTTTGGTTGCCACCTTCAAGGCCGCCTCGTAGTGTATCACGGCATCTTACATCGGTAAGAGCGTGAGGAGAAATAGGGTGGCCCTCGTTGGCTTCGTGTGAGCATTGTGCTCCTCACCCTCTCCAAACGGAGACGTACTTCTCGAAAGAGAAGGAACTTCGGAAACATATCCTTGTCTCCCGTGTTCCCCTTTACCTTTACATTGCGCAAGTTACTTCCCTTTCTTATTTATTGCTTGCTTGTTATATCATAGTTGTTGGCATATAGGTTGCTCACATAGTTGCATATCTAGACAACCTATATTCCTTGTTGAGCCTAAGTTGTTAAGAAAAGTTTAAAAAGTGTTAGTCGCCTATTCACCCCCCCCCCCTCTAGTCGACATTCCGATCCTTTCAATTGGTATCAGAGCCTCGTCTCTTATTAAGGGCTTTACCGCCTTAAGAGGATGTCGCAAGAGGATAAACTGGTAGAGGTTGAGCTTCCAGAAGCTACTCTGAACCCTTCTCTTTTGGAAGGGAATCCAAGTATCGAGGGCTTCGCGAATACGCTCGCGAAGGATGACTCATCATCTATCTCTCGACATGAGTACAAAGAAGACATGTCCGCCATTAAGGCTCACATGAACAAAGTTACCGATATGCTTGGTTGTCTCATGTCAAGGATTCCCTCGGAGAGCAACCCCACCATCATCCCCAACATTCAACGTTGGCTGGAGGAGATGTCATCTCCCAATCTAATGACGATGGTAGGAATGATATCTTATCCATTCCTCGTACGGGGAATGGATCGGGTATTCATTCCGCGGTGGCTCCTCCTGTTACTTATAACTCTCTACCTCTACCCGAACCCCATTTTGCACATGCAGGAACTATTCCCATCCTTAACAAATATGTTTATCCGGTTTGGGCTCATCGCATGAAGAGACACTTGAAGGGTTCCTCCGTGGAACTTTGGCGCATCGTTGAGGAGGGATTTACTCCTCGTGACCGCCACAACATGACCCCAAGAGAATATCGGGACAACACCATCAACAGTCATGCTATGCTCGTTATAGGAAATGGGTTGAAGGAAGAGCAATACAATCTTGTCCTAAAGTGTGACAAGATACGGTGCTCAAAGTTTGACAAGATTCAAGATCAATCCGATCACTTTGTCCGGAATGAAGGGGAGTCTTTCGAGGATGTTCATCAAAGGTTGGTGGATCTCACAAAGTCCATGACGGACCATGGGAGCATGGACACCGATGACGAATGGATAAAGAGAAAGTTCATCACGGCTATGCTCCTACACAAGAAGCATATCACCAAGGTCATTCGTCAAAGGCCCGACTTTCGCGAGTTGAGTTCAAACCAAGTCTTGGATGAATTCGTTGCCATGGAAATCTTGGACTCCACGGTCAAGTTAAAATTGGCTCGCCAAAGCAGGTCCAAGATGCCATCTCTTGCCTTGAAGGCCAAGGAGTTCAAGTTGAGGAAGATGAAAATGAAGAGGATGTGGGTCCGGAAGACACCAAGTATGCTTACAATGAGCACATGGCTCTAGCCTCAAGACAATTTTGGGGAAACAAGAAGATCTTCAAGTCCAACTCAAGTAGCTTCAAGCCAAAGGGCCAAAGAATAAGAACTTGCTTCAATTGTGGCAATGTGAGTCACTTTTTTGCGGATTGTCCATATGAGAAGAGAGAAGACCACGGTGGAAAGCTCATCCGTAAGGACAAGAACAAGCCACCATTGAACAAGACCTTTGTGAAGAAGAAGCCACAACGTGTGTTGGTGGCTCAAGAAGAATACTATTCCGATGATGAGGAGGATGAAGAAAGTGGTGAGATTGTGGCAACCGCCACCGTTGCCATCGCCATTGAATCCCCCTCATCAACGTCTCTCTTCAACTCCCCCAACGAGAACCCTCACATCATACACAAGTGTCTTATGGCCAAGACTACCTCGGTAACTCCTCACTCTAAAACTTTTACTCCCACTAACCCCTCTTTGTTGGATTATGTGGAGGAAAATGAGGAGCCCAAAGCACATGAGGAGAATGAATTTGAGCTATTCATGTCCAAGCTCAAAGGTGTTGCAAAGGGACATTTTGTGGCTCACTTGGAACAACTAGGATAAGAACATGCTCACATTGAGCAACTTGATGAGACTATCATCAAGTTGCAAGGTCATAGTCGCGACTATGCGGATGAGATAGGGGAGCTATCTCATTATCTCGAAGAAGAGCATGAGCTTAAGTTGTCTCTTGATGAGACGTATGCTATTGATATCTCTAAGCTAAAACTTGACCTTAAACATTCTAATGCTATTGCTTGTGATCTCAAGACTAAAAATGATGAACTTGTTGAGGATCATGAAAGACTTCTTGTGGATCATGAGAAAGTCGAAAAGGACCACAAGTCCTTAAAACACGAACTCATGGCTCTCAAGAAGGATCATGATGAAACAAGTATGCAACTCACTAAAGAAATTACTACCTTTTCTCCTATTATTGTGGTAGAGAAACCTAGTTCCTCTAACTCTTGTTGTGAGCATGCTCCTCTCGTTGAGGAAAACACTAGGTTGAAGGCATAACTTGAGAAGGGACTTGTCTCGTGCATTCAAGGAGAAAAGAACCTTAATGATCTCTTGAGTTCCCAAAAGGAGGTCATTGGCAAGGAAGGCATTGGTTTTGGTACAAGTTCATCAAAGAGAAAGAACAAGAAGAGGAAGAACAAAAAGAAGAAAGGCAAGGCACCTCCTCCTTCAAAGGAAGTCACATTTGTGAAGGAAGGGGAGAAGCCTCAAGAAAAAGTGCCAAAGGCCATTGAGGGTGGAATGACCAAGAGGAGTGATTCCACTCCCAATGACTTTGCCGGATCAACTAACCCCTCTTATGTTCTGTGTTGCACTAATGATGGGCATGTTTATGCCAAATTTGTTGGTTCCTTTGATGGGTATATTGCATGGTCCATTTGGGTGCCTAAGACCCTTGTTACTAACGCTAGAGGACCCATTCATGAATGGGTACCTGAATCCAAGCATTGATCTCATGTAGGTGGCGGCTTCCGGTGGGGGTTCATGGATACTTGATAGCGGGGCTACAAGTCATATGACCGAAAGCAAGGACATGTTGGTGGACATTGATTTCGGACCATCTATAACCACCCGTGTCCAATTTGGAGATGCAAACACGTCAAAGTTATTAGGTCTTGGCAAAGTAATAATTTCTTCGGACTCGTCCATTGAGAAAGTATTGCTAGTTGAGACTTGTGCCTTTAATTTACTTTCCGTTCGTCAACTTTCCATGATGGGCTTTTGTACCTTCTTTGATAAAGACATGGTCATCCTAATGTGGAGCAAAACTCTTAAAGTATCCTTTGTTGGACACGTGGAGGACGGTATGTACGTGGTGGACTTCTCAAAAGTCCCCACCAAAACCTCCATGTGTTTAATGGCTAAAGTTGATATGGGATGGCTTTGGCACCGCCGAATATCCCATGTCAATATGAGGTCTTTGCAAACACTTCTCAAGGGTGAGCATGTCATTGGACTAACAAATGTTAGCTTTGCCAAAGATCGTGCTTGTAGGGCATGCATTGAAGGGAAACTTCATGAGAAGAAACACCCCGTCAAGAATATCATCTCCACCAAGAGGACTTTGGAGCTCCTTCACATGGATCTTTTTGGGCCTCCCTCATATGATAGTCTAGGCGGGAAGAAGTATTGCTTGGTTATTGTTGATGATTATTCAAGAGATACATGGGTTTATTTCTTCAAGAAGAAAAGTGAGACCCAACAAACCGTCATCGAGTTTGCCAATGAAGCTCAACGTCAACACAATTCAAAGATTTTGGCAATTAGGAGTGACAACGGCACCGAGTTCAAGAACTACACCCTGGATGAATTCCTTGGAGATGAGGGGATCAAACATCAATATTCCGCTGCTTATACCCCTCAACAAAATGGTGTTGCGGAGAGGAAGAATCGCACTCTGATTGATGCAGCAAGAACAATGATGGCGGAGTTCAACAGTCCATACAACTTCTGGGCAGAAGCCATCAACACTTCTTGTCATGCAACTAACCGTCTTTATCTCTTCAAGATCTTGAACAAAACTCCGTATGAAATCATTACCGGGAAGAAGCCCAACATCAAGTATTTTCGGGTCTTCGGGTGTAAGTGTTTCATTCTTAAGAAAGGTGCTCGTTTGTCTAAGTTTGAGGCTAAGACAGATGAGGGCATATTTGTTGGCTATGCTTCGAACTCTCACGCCTATAGTCTACAACAAGTCTTCCGGACTCGTTGAAGAGTCTAGTAACGTGGAGTTCGATGAACATAATGGCTCCCAAGTGGGGCAAAGTGATCTTAATGTTGTAGGTGATGAAATTCCTCCTCAAGCCATAAGAAGAATGGGTGTGGGTCATTTCCTACCCATTGAGGAACCCCTTGTGGTGGAAGGAGAAGGACAATGCTCTACGCACGTGGAGCCATCACCTCTTCAAGATTCACAAGAAAACCAAGAACAAGACGAAGGCCCTCTCTCGCCCGTACAAGATCAAGGTCAAGATCAAATCATTGAAGTTGGTGGTGCACCAAATGATGACCAAGATCATGTTCTCGTTCAAGGGCAAGCTCAAGATGATGAGCAAGTCCTTGAGGATGCTCATTCTTCCGAAGATGGTCCTCTAGCTTCTCCTCAAGAGACTTTGGAAGAAGAGAGAGTTCGTCGAGCACTCAAGATTGCATCCCGGTTAAAATCACAAGATCTTTCGGTGGATCAAGTGCTCGGAAGCATCCAAAAGGGGGTAACAACTCGTAGTCAATTGAGAAACTTTTGCGCCCATAATGCATTTGTTTCTTGTGTTGAACCCCAAAAGGTAGGTGAGGCGCTTGAAGATCCAGATTGGCTTGAGGCCGTGCATGATGAACTCAATAACTTCAAGCGCAACAAGGTGTGGACATTAGTGGAGAGACCAAAAGGTGATCATAATGTTATTGGGACCAAGTGGATTTTCAAGAAAAAGCAAGATGCACTTGGTATTGTCATCCGGAACAAGGCAAGGTTGGTGGCTCAAGGTTTTTCCCAAGTCGAAGGGATTGACTTTGGTGAAACTTTTGCCCCCGTGGCTCGTCTTGAGTCCATTCGTATTGCTCTTGCTTATGCCTCTCATCACAACTTCAATTTATATCAAATGGATGTGAAGAGTGCTATTCTTAATGGTCCCATTAATGAGTTGGTATATATCAAGCAACCCCCCGGGTTCGAGGACCACAATCTCCCCAATCATGTCTATAAACTCGGCAAGGCGCTCTATGGCCTTAAGCAAGCACCACGCGCTTGGTATGAGCACCTTACCAAGTTCTTAGTTGATTATGGGTTTGAAATTGGGAAAATCGATCCCACTCTTTTTACCAAGAGGGTTGGTGGGAAATTGTTCATATGCAAACTATATGTTGATGATATTATCTTTGGCTCGATTAACAAATCTTTTAATGAGGAGTTTGCTAAGCTAATGACCAACAAGTTTGAGATGTCTATGATGGGACAGTTGGAGTTCTTTCTCGGTTTTGAAGTCAAGCAATTGTCAAGCGGAACTTTCATTAATCAAGCCAAATATACTCAAGACATGCTCAAGAGGTTCAAGTATGATGGTCTTAAAGGAGCCAAGACCCCCATGCCACTCAATTGTCAATTTGACCTCGACCCGAACGGTAAAGAGGTAGACCAAAGGGAGTATCGTTCTATGATTGGCTCCTTGTTGTATCTTTGTGCATCTAGGCCGGATATCATGTTGAGTGTGGGCATGTGTGCAAGATTTCAATCCGCACCAAAAGAGAGTCACGTAGTGGCTGTCAAAAGAATCTTTCGATATTTGGTTCATACCCCAAACTTTGGACTGTGGTATCCTAAAGGCTCAAGCTTCAACCTCGTCGGGTACACGGATTCGGATTGGGCGGGAGACAAGGTGGAGAGGAAGTCCACTTCCGGAGGATGCCAATTCCTTGGTAGGTCTTTGGTGAGTTGGTCATCCAAGAAGCAAAATTGTGTTTCCCTCTCTACCACGAAGCCGATTACATTGCCGCCGCAAGTTGTTGTGCACAATTATTATGGATGAGGCAAACTTTGAAGGATTACGGTGTCATTTGTGACAAAGTGCCTCTTTTATGTGACAATGAAAGTGCTATCAAGATTGCTTACAACCCCGTTCAACATAGCAAGACGAAGCATATTGAGATTCTTCATCACTTTATTCGAGATCATGTGAAGCGAGGTGATATTGACCTTTCATATGTGGGCACCGGAGATCAACTTGCGGATATCTTCACCAAGCCTTTAGATGAAGCAAGATTTCGAGAGTTAAGGCATGAGCTAAATATCATTGATTCAAGTAATGCGGTTTGAAGACTTTCCCACACTTCCCATCTCAACATGAGGTCTAGCTTGGATGTAGGCATGGACATAGGGGGAGTGTTGCTTAATTCATAGGAAACCACTCCACCTATTATGCGGAAAGAGACAAAATCCTTTCACTATGGTCACGTTCGGCGGCCGTCATGGTCACCCAAGGTGACAACGGTGCTTCAAAGAAGAGCATTGGCAATGAACCCAGATACATCTTTGTGGTGTCATACCAAATAAGCTCAAACATGGAGGCTTCGGTGTCGGGACCCGGGGTTAGCGTATGCAAGCCTCTCTACAACACAATCATATGGAGAGCCGAGAACCGTACCCACTTGTCTAAGCAGACAAGGCCAAGCACAGAACGTTCTCGGAAAGCATCGAACGTGAGGGGCATCCCATCCAGGCCGGATGATCAACTGAAATGGGTCCTCATCGTCCGCACACAAGTCTAAATGATATGGGTGGTGAACTCCCATACTCATAGACAAGTCGCCTCAACCATACTATCGATTGTATTATAACCCTTACATAGACTTACTCCAGCCCGATCACTTAGTCCGGGTCTAGGGCGGGCTCGATCATACCTCAAAGTGTGTACGAGACAGAGTCTCGAACAATCACATCGCGATGCCCCAAGCTGCGCACATCTAAGAGCCACTTGGTGTATAAAATACCGCCAGCAAGATCACAACTAAGGTCTCGAAAACCCATACAAAGACATGCATATTATAAACATACACGCAGTACACATGCCTTGTATGAACAGCAGGCATCATTGCAATTCTCTACAAAGTATACATCTTTATTAATAATTCTTACAGAGTGCACACAGAGATCACAAGCATGTGATCCAACATTACAACAAACAAGCGGAAGCAAAGTAGGTCTGAGTACAGACAAGTTTAACAAATGGCTTAGAGAAGCCTTATCTAAAAACAAGCCCTCCACGAGGGAACCAGTCGTCTGACTGGGACTACACTAGCTTGGTCCTGGTCTGAGTCTTCATTCTTCGAGCTTCGGTTATAAGCCACCATCGGGGTTGGTGGTTCATCTAAAACATAGATTAAGCAAACGTGAGTACAAAGTCGTACTCAGCAAGACTTACATAGGAGCTATACTACTCATGCACATGTATCAAGGTAAAGGGAGGTGGGGTTCACTTGCAGAAGTGCCAGCTTTGACTTGGCTAATCCTGAACTACGAGTACCAGACTTTGAGGTAAGAAGCGTACATGAGTCCACTACTTTCTCCAACCAATTACACCACTATGGTGCCTTCCTCGACTTCCCCACGAGAAAGCAAGCCATAGCACTCACACTTATCTTGGTGTGTTTTAGAAGTATCCAGTTCAAGTTGTCTAATAATCAAGCTAAGCTTTCCAAGCAGTCCATAACCTCGGACGCGGCTATTCGAATAGTTTTGTTAACCCTGCAGGGGTGCACCGCTACACACACATGATCATCATTTACCGCCTTTGATCTCGACACCATTCAAGGGGTGCCAGCGAGGATGCTCACCACAACTGTTACCTCATAGCCGATCTAGTCCGAGAAAGCCGCCTACTTGGGTAGGCTACCACTATCGTGAACCCGGCCGGTTTACCGAAGTGGACCAAGTGATGTGTGCGTGGTGCATAAGCCGGTCTCGGATGAGCCGTTCTCTCACTTAGCATCCAGGCCACAAGCCTACCAGAACTCCGAACTATTGCAACATCTGGACATCGAAAGGGATGAGTTAGTAAGTTGAGAGGGGTCAGTGAGCCCAATGTGTGGTTGTACTCTTCATCTTGGATCACCACACAAGAACTCGGACTTAGGGCGGTGTTCAACGAGACAACCCACCGTGTACTCCTACACAGCCTCTCATCGTTCACCTTGTATTAGGGTCGATTCACCAACATTTTTCTACCATCATCAACATGATCACTACCATCCCGACTCACATCACAGTAACAACATGGTATCATACTAAGCATGCAATAAGCGATAAACATTTGCAGGGGCCACATGATATCAAACAACTCCTACATTTGCTAGGATTGTGGTTTGCTTATTACTGTGACAAAATGATAGGTCATGCAAAGGAATGGGTTCATCTATGCGGTAGAAACGAATCATGGTGATCATCCTAAACAATGCATAAGCGAGACATGAGAGGGAAGTGGTATTTTATCGACATGATCAATGGGGGTTTGCTTGCCTTGCTGACGAGGTTCGGGTTCTAGGTCTTCAACGAAGGGGGCAGCCTCTTGCTCCGGTTCCACCTCTACTCGACAAACAACAAGCAAAGTAGCAAAGTAAATACAATGCACAATCACATGATGGAAGGTTGAAACTTGATGTATATGCTTTGATGTGTGAAGCAATTCCATTTAAATGGAGTATATTGCAAATTGAATTGCAAATTCAAACTCCACATTTGAATTCAACTTAACCAAGTTGCATGTGACATTGTTTGATCATTTTGAACCTTTTGGAAATGTGTATGATATGCCTCTGAAGTGTGGTTGAATTGTAGCATAATTCCATGGTTCAAGTTGCAAAATCATTTGAATTGAATTTGAATTAATTCCAAATAATTCAAATGACATATGCTACTGGTACCATTTTAAAATCAACCCAAACATAGTTCAAAGTTGCATATTTGGAAAGATAATTTTCTCCTGATCATTTTTCATATATTATTTGTCAAATTTGGAGTTAATATGAATTTTCTATGAATTTCCAAAGTTTGGGGTATTTTTTGGAATTTCTGGAATTTCCTTAATTCAATTTGATTTTCTGGAAATTCATTTAATAGATTTAATGCGCCAGGCTGACGTCAGGGGGGGGCTGACAAGGGGGTCCCACCTATCAGTGGCTGGGTTTAATTAACCGGTTGGTTAATCTAATCCAGTGGCTTAATTAAGCCACTGGGCCCACTGGTCAGTGACCCAGGGGGTCATTAGAGGGGTGATTAACGGGGGGGTTTGGGCTAACCCGCCGGCGGCTAAACGCCGGCGTTCTCCCTCTCCTGGCCTCCATTCTCTGCGCCAGGGCCACCGTTTGAAAGCCCGTGATGAGCCGCGTCGAAAGCACCACCTGTACGTCGCCGGGGAGGTCACGTTCGTCGATGGCTTCAACTTTGGCGGCGGTCGGAGCCACGGCTTGGAGTAGAACTTGCAAAACGGCCACGGGGAGAAACGTGCATGGTTGCGTTGGGTTGCTGGGGACTCCAGGACCACTACGGACGCACTAGTGAGGACGAAGGCGCACGGGAGCGAGCGTATGGTCAACCGCGGCGGCAACCGTGCTCGGCTTCCATGGCGGATCCGGCTAGAGGAAGCAATCGAGGGGGGAGAAAGAGGGGTTTTGATCCCGAGCTCACCCTGAGTCTAACTGAAGCGACGGCTTGCTCGGGGAGGCTCTGGTGCTGCCGGAATTTGAGGTCGATCCACGGCGGCCGGAGACAAAGGAGATGAAGCTAGCGAGTTCTTGGGGCGTCTGGCTCCGATTCCTTCTGCAGGTTGAGGTAGTGGACGACGGCGGAGCGGTTGTACTTGGCGTAGCGGTCTCTCGTTGATGGTGGCCGCGTGAAGACGGCGGCGTGCTCCACGGATGCTTACGGGCGGCGACGAAATCGGGCGCAGGAGGGAGGGGAAGACGATGAGGAGGGGGGGAATGGATCAGGGCGGCTGAGGGGAGTCTCCAGACGCGACTAGACGACTCGGGAGGCGCCAGGCAGGCTAGTAGGTGCTCGCCGGCGTCGGCATGTGCTCCAGCGAGCAGCTTGCCGCGCCGGGGAAGACGACAAGGGGAGGCTGCAGGCTTGGGCTGCGGTGCGGTAAGTTGGGCCGAGGTGGCCCAGGTAAGTGGGCTCCTTTCCCTTTTTTATTTTCCTCTCTGTTTAATCTTTCCTTTCTTTTTCTGTAGTTTTCTTTTTGCTCTGATAAAAATATCAAACCATTTTATAAAATGCTGAAAAAATTTATGTGGCATCACAAAATACTAGGCTAGCCACTTGTAAAGTTTCAACATTTTTAAAATTCAAATAATTTGAATCTTAACTCAAATAGGGTTATTTGATTAATTCCAAGGCACTGTTTGAATATTTGAAAAATCTATGAGAATGGGATGGGTCCCACATCACTTGATATGTGATCATACTCCTTTATAAGACTTTTCAAAATTCTAACATGAATTTTTGGAGAAGATTTTTATCTGGCCTTTTGAATTAATTCATCTAGGGGGTTTCCTTCTCCCATTTTGATTTTGAAGTTGATTTCAAAGATTTCTTTTGAAATTTTGACATGATGCAAGGTTACTTTGATCCTAGCACATTACCTAACAGAGGGTTTTGACAACTCGCCCCCACTCAAAAGAATCTCGTCCCGAGATTCAGAAGTCTGCGGGAGGAAGGTGGGGTACTCGGCGTTGAGACGGTCTTCTCTTTCCCACGTAGCTTCTCTTTCAGAGTGGTGTGACCATTGCACTTTCAGAAACCTAATCTTCTGACGACGAGTGATACGCTCTGCGGAATCAAGAATACGAATGGGGTATTCTCGATAATAAAGGTCATCTTGGAGGTCAAGCGTTTCATGGTCGACTTCGCGGATGGGGTCCTTGAAGCAACGCCTGAGTTGGGACACATGGAATACATCATGTACTCGGGAGAGGTGCGGAGGTAGTTCAAGTTGGTAGGCAACTTCTCCACGTTTAGCAATAATGCGGAAAGGTCCGATGTAACGTGGGGCCAACTTGCCTTTGATACCGAAACGTTGGGTTCCCTTCAGAGGAGTAACCCGAAGGTAAGCCTTCTCATCCAGATTGTAGCTCTCTTGCCTATGATGACGATCATAGTAGCTTTTCTGACGAGACTGGGCTGCTTTCAATTGATCACGAACAATGCGAACTTGCTCTTCTGCTTCCTTGATCATATACGGTCCAAAGAATTGTCTTTCACCGGTTTCTGACCAGTTTAGGCGTGTTCGACATCGTCGTCCATAAAGGAGTTCAAAAGGAGCCATGTTCAGACTAGATTGAAAACTATTGTTATAAGCAAATTCGGCAAATGGAAGAGACTTCTCCCAATTATTTCCGAATGAGATAACACAAGATCTGAGCATGTCTTCAAGAATTTGGTTAACCCTTTCGACTTGTCCGCTAGACTGAGGATGGAAAGTTGTACTAAAGGAGAGATGAGTTCCCATAGCATTCTGAAAGCTTCCCCAAAATATAGAGGTGAAAAGGCTACCGCGATCAGAATTGATTTCCAAAGGAACACCGTGAAGGGATACAATTCTAGAGATGTACAAGTCCGCTAACTGGCTAGCAGTTATAGACTCGCGAACCGGAAGGAAGTGAGCAACTTTGGAAAGCCTATCTATGACAACGAAGATGGCATTGTTTCCTTTCTGGGTTCTTGGAAAGCCGGTGATGAAGTCCATACCGACTTTGTCCCATTTCCACTCGGGAATAGACAAAGGTTGCAGTGTACCAGCAGGTCTTTGATGTTCTGCCTTAATGCGACGACAAACATCACATTCGGCAAAAAATTGAGCAATGTCTCTCTTCATCCTAGTCCACCAAAATCTCTGGCGTAGATCTCGGTACATTTTTGTGCTACCGGGATGAATTGAGAGGGGTGTGTCATGGGCTTTCTTGAGGATGAGTTGCCTTAATTCCTTATTCTTAGGTACTACCAAACGATTTTCAAAGAATACCGTTCCCTTGCTATATATGGAGAAACATTTAGCAACTCCGCTAGCAATGTTCTCCTTGATCCGGCGAACACCTCGTGCACGCCTTTGGGCAACTATGATTTGATCCTCAAGAGTTGGTTTCGCCACCAAGGTAGAAAGATAGCCATGAGGAACAATCTCAAGATTGAGCTTGCGAAAGTCCTCATGAAGAAGTGGTTGATACTGTTGTAACATGAGGTTGTTACAATACGACTTACGACTTAGTGCATCAGCCATGACATTGGCTTTGCCTGGGGTGTAAGAAATTCCTACGTCGTAATCTTTTATCAACTCAATCCAGCGTCTTTTCCTGAGGTTAAGATCTGGCTGGGTGAAAATATACTTGAGGCTTTGGTGATCGGAATAAATCTCTCAACGGTTACCAAGGAGGTATTGTCGCCAAGTTGTTAGAGCATGAACTACGGCAGCGAGTTCAAGGTCATGGGTAGGATAGTTCTCTTCATGTGGCCGCAACTGGCGTGAAGCATAAGCTACCACATGTCGATCTTGCAGAAGTATGCATCCTAACCCTTGCCGTGATGCATCACAATAGATCTCGAAATCCTTTTTAGTGTCTGGAGGTGCAAGTACGGGTGCAGAAGTCAATCTTCTTTTTAGCTCTTGAAAGCTTTCCTCGCACTTGGGAGTCCATAGGAATTTCTTATCTTTCTTGAGGAGTTCAGTTAGAGGCTTTGCAACTTTAGAAAAGTTCTCGACGAAGCGTCGGCAATAGCTGGCTAGGCCAAGAAAACTCCTAACTTGCTTAAACGATTCAGGTGGAGTCCAGTCAAGGATGGCCTGAACTCTCTCGGGATTCACAGCAATGCCTTTTGCAGAAATCACGTGGCCTAAGTAGGTCACTTCTGGTAGCCAGAATTCACACTTGGAGAATTTAGCATACAGGCGATGCTCTCTAAGCTTCATCAATACCAGCCTTAGGTGTTCGGCATGTTCTTCTTCGTTCTTCGAGTAGATGAGAATGTCATCGAGGTAAACCACGACGAACTGGTCCAAATACTCCATGAAGATCGAATTCATCATGCGTGAGAAAGTGGCGGGGGCATTGGCTAAATCAAAGGACATGACGGTGTACTCGTAAAGACCATAACGAGTAGTAAAAGCCGTTTTGGGAATGTCCTCGTTTCGGATTTTGATTTGATGATAACCTAATCTCAAATCCATCTTGCAGAAGACAGAGGATCCTGCAAGTTGATCATAAAGATCATTGATCCTGGGAAGTGGGTACTTGTTCTTTATCGTCGCTAGATTTAGCGAGCGATAGTCTACGCACATCCTTTCTGTTCCATCTTTCTTCGTTACGAACAGAACGGGGCAACCCCATGGCGATGAGCTAGGGCGGATGAAGCCTTTCTCCAACAAAGCTTCTAGTTGGGTTTTAAGCTCAGCTAACTCACGTGGGGCCATTTTGTATGGGCGTCTAGAAATTGGTGCGGTTCCTGGGGCAAGATCCACTATAAACTCTACACATCTGTCGGGTGGCTAGGTTTAAAGAGTTGGATTACTGGATGGTTTTCCTAGAGGATGACCAAGGTTTACTAGGGGCTACAACAGATATGTCAGAGTAACAAAGTACCCCAACACGATAGTTAGTGTGGTTCTTCTGGCTAGAAGACATCTAAAGTGGGAGGAAGAGCTGCAATTGAATCACTATAGGTTTCTAGAAGAAAACCTACATCAGCACTATAGAACTGTCGGGCATGCCACCTAGAAAAACTTCTGGAAGGACAACCGAAAGGGGAGAAGGATTCTTTGCAATTGCATCATATCATGAAGAAACCTGGAATGACTCGGACAGCATAACGGCTGTAATTGCAAGAAAACAATTTTCTTTCAATGTAGATACAACACTTACATAATACGATGTAAGAAATCAGCATTACAACAATGCTAGGAAACCGGACACAACTTTTCTACGGCTATAAGGAAGCAAACAACGAGATGTGCTAATCAGACAGAGGAGAGCCTAGTCCTATCTTCCCGTAGAAAAGGTAAGGGTGACTCGGAACTCAGATCGATGAGGGTAAGGAGAAAAAGAAGCCTTACGTTGTTCCCTTATATACCCATATTAACTATATAACTATAGAAGGCTAGACTCGACTTCGGTCAAGGCTGATAATCCTACAGTCAGTCCTGCTCTGATACCAAGTCTGTCGGGACCCGGGGTTAGCGTATGCAAGCCTCTCTACAACACAATCATATGGAGAGCCGAGAACCGTACCCACTTGTCTAAGCAGACAAGGCCAAGCACAGAACGTTCTCGGAAAGCATCGGACGTGAGGGGCATCCCATCCAGGCCGGATGATCAACTGAAATGGGTCCTCATCGTCCGCACACAAGTCTAAATGATATGGGTGGTGAACTCCCATACTCATAGACAAGTCGCCTCAACCATACTATCGATTGTATTATAACCCTTACATAGACTTACTCCAGCCCGATCACTTAGTCGGGGTCTAGGGCGGGCTCGATCATACCTCAAAGTGTGTACGAGACAGAGTCTCGAACAATCGCATCGCGATGCCCCAAGCTGCGCACATCTAAGGGCCACTTGGTGTATAAAAGACCGCCAGCCAGAGCACAACTAAGGTCTCGAAAACCCATACAAAGACATGCATGTTATAAACATACACGCAGTACACATGCCTTGTATGAACAGCAGGTATCATTGCAATTCTCTACAAAGTATACATCTTTATTAATAATTCTTACAGAGTGCACACAGAGATCACAAGCATGTGATCCAACATTACAACAAACAAGCGGAAGCAAAGTAGGTCTGAGTACAGACAAGTTTAACAAATGGCTTAGAGAAGACTTATCTAAAAAAAAGCCCTCCACGAGGGAACCAGTCGTCTGACTGGGACTACACTAGCTTGGTCTTGGTCTGAGTCTTCATTCTTCGAGCTTTGGTTATAAGCCACCATCGGGGTTGGTGGTTCATCTAAAACATAGATTAAGCAAACGTGAGTACAAAGTCGTACTCAGCTAGACTTACATAGGAGCTATACTACTCATGCACATGTATCAAGGTAAAGGGAGGTGGGGTTCACTTGCAAAAGTGCCAGCTTTGACTTGGCTAATCCTGAACTACGAGTACCAGACTTTGAGGTAAGAAGCGTACACGAGTCCACTACTTTCTCCAACCAATTACACCACCATGGTGCCTTCGTCGACTTCCCCACGAGAAAGCACGCCATAGCACTCACACTTATCTTGGTGTGTTTTAGAAGTATCCAGTTCAAGTTGTCTAATAATCAAGCTAAGCTTTCCAAGCAGTCCATAACCGCGGACGCGGCTATTCGAATAGTTTTTTTAACCCTGCAGGGGTGTACCACTACACACACATGATCATCATTTACCGCCTTTGATCTCGACACCATTCAAGGGGTGCCAGCGAGGATGCTCACCACAACTGTTACCTCATAGCCGATCTAGTCCGAGAAAGCCGCCTACTTGGGTAGGCTACCACTATCATGAACCCGGCCGGTTTACCGAAGTGGACCCAAGTGATGTGTGCGTGGTGCATAAGCCGGTCTCGGATGAGCCGTTCTCTCACTTAGCATCCAGGCCACGAGCCTACCAGAACTCCGAACTATTGCGACATCTGGACATCGAAAGGGATGAGTTAGTAAGTTGAGAGGGGTCAGTGATCCCAATGTGTGGTTGTACTCTTCATCTTGGATCACAAAACAAGAACTCGGACTTAGGGCGGTGTTCAACGAGACAACCCACCGTGTACTCCTACACAGCCTCTCATTGTTCACCTTGTATTAGGGTCGATTCACCAACACTTTTCTACCATCATCAACATGATCACTACCATCCCGACTCACATCACAGTAACAACATGGTATCATACTAAGCATGCAATAAGCGATAAACATTTGCAGGGGCCACATGATATCAAACAACTCCTACATTTGCTAGGATTGTGGTTTGCTTATTACTGTGACAAAACGATAGGTCATGCAAAGGAATGGGTTCATCTATGCGGTAGAAACGAATAATGGTGATCATCCTCAACAATGCATAAGCGAGACATGAGAGGGAAGTGGGATTTTATCGACATGATCAATGGGGATTTCTGTAGTTTTGTTTTGGCTCTGATAAAAATATCAAACCATTTTATAAAATGCTGAAACTTTGTATGTGGCATCACAAAATACTAGGCTAGCCACTTGTAAAGTTTCAACATTTTTAAAATTCAAATAATTTGAATCTTAACTCAAATAGGGTTATTTGATTAATCCCAAGGCACTGTTTGAATATTTTAAAAATCTATGAGAATGGGATGGGTCCCACATCACTTGATATGTGATCACACTACATTTATAAGACTTTTCAAAATTCTAACATGAATTTTTGGAGAAGATTTTTATCTGGCCTTTTGAATTAATTCATCTGGGGGGTTTCCTTCTCCCATTTCAATTTTGAAGTTGATTTCGAAGATTTCTTTTGAAATTTTGACATGATGCAAGGTTACTTTGATCCTAGCACATTACCTAACAGAGGGTTCTAACATTCGGCCACCGCCCCTCTCGTTGGGAGGATTGGTTCGCTTTTGTGCTTCTTTTTTGTGTTCAGGTTGTTTTGTTGCATCTTGATCACTCCGATGTTGATCTTGCATTTTCTCGTTGTTGTTTTGTCTCGGAGTGTTTTCCATGCAGCTAACGTGTTTCGAGTCATCCCAAGCCCTTCCCCCTAAGACATTCGATGCAATAGCCCCCTCATCGTTGTCCTTGGTGGACGTTTCTGCTGCCAGCGCTACTACCGCAGCAGTCATGGTACTACCGCTCTCGTGGTACTACCGCGCCTGGTGCGGTACTACCGCGGTCCCGAGGAATCTTATAAATGAAGGGGTATAGGGAGTTCCTCCCCATTCCCCCTTTCAGTTTCGTTTTCTCTCCTCTGCAGCAGCGGCGCCCACCCCGGCGCCCCCTCCCGGTGTGCCGCATCCGTGTCGTCCTTCCTTGTCCTTCTCCGGTGGAATCATTCCCTATCCCCCCGGGTGCCATGGATACCAGTATTGCCCCCGTTCTCTTCTCCTTTGGTTCAGTTTTGTTGAACTTTGTTGCTAGGAAAATACTTGTAGATCCACTAGGTTTTTGGCTATGCCTAGGCACTTTGAGAACATGGATAGATTGCTAGATAGGAATGGAGTAGATGTGTTGGTGTGGTTTGAGTTTTTGGAACCCCGGCAGTACCGGATCTCAGATCCTTGTCCTATGCTCCAGGGCGGTACTACCGCTGGTCCCGCTGCGGTACTACCGCACGGCCAGCGGTACTACCGTGCCTCGGGCGGTACTACCGGGGTCCCACACTCTGAAACCTCCCCAACAGACCTGCCTTGTTCACTTGTGTCCGGCTTTTGCATCTCATGTGGTTTGTTTTTCCGTTTCTCTCTCTTGGTGTTGGTCAGGTGATGGCTCTCGTCGGAGTCCCAAGCGCAAGGCCTCGGGTCCACCCGGAAGCAACTTCAATAAGGTTGCTCACAAGAAGAAGGAACCGGTCAAGCCGGTGGCAGAGATTTCTCTTCCCGAGTACTGGGCCTACCGTTGTGTCAATCCTTACCGTGAAGAGCAAGACCCAGAGTTAGTTGTCACTCAGTTTTGGAATAAGACTCAGAGGGATGTGTTCCACAAGGTTATGATGCACAGGAAGAACAAGTTTGTTCCACACGTGAAGTCTGTCCAGCTGAGGCACATGCGGACTTACCCCGATTACTTTGGAGAGGCATATGCTCTATGCGAGCGGTTTGGGATTCTAGACATCATCTCCTTCAACAAACGGTTCGATGTCGAGCTTCTTTCCCAGTTCTTTGCTACAGTGTACTTCACCAGTAACGATGATCCGACCATCGTTTGGATGTGCAAGGAGGAGCAATTCAGATGCACATGGGGAGAGTACATGACAGCTCTGCGCATTCCCGTCTCCACGCAAGAGGCGCCCACTGGTGTCAGCCCATATGCTTCAGCAACTGCCAAGCCCAAGAGCATGCTAAGGCCTTATCAGAAGTCAATTCCATATATAGATGCCAAGGGACAGCAGAAGTACAGAGTGGTCCTCTGCCCATTCTTGGACATCATGCATCGCATTTTCCGGACTTCTCTGTTTCCCCGTGTGGGCAATCTGGACATGGTTCACGGGCATCTGGTGGACATGCTTCTCCTATGTGAGGAGTGCAAGGGCACCACGTAGACCTTGGATGTCTGTGACATCATGTGGGAAGAGCTTCATGCTGTTGTGATGGAACGTAAGGTTCCCATTTATGGCCCTTATCTTCAGGTCCTCTTCGAGATCACGTGGGCAGCTACCTTTGTTGTTGAGCGCCTTTCCGTTGGGCCTCTGACTGCTCACGAGGAGGTTCAGCTGCGCGTCAAGGACAACTGGGCTGGCGGTCATGGTCCTGCGCATGGTTCCCCTCCTCCTGCCAGGTCTAGTGAGGAGGAGCAGGAGGCTGGTGGAGGCAGTGTTCCCCGCACATGCTCTGGTGCGAGCTTTGGTGCTAGTGGTTCGTCTTCTGCACAGGGTCCAGAGCAGCCCGGATGGGCTGCCAAGCTCACCAGGAAGGTGAAGCAGCTCTTCTGCCTTCATACTGACGTTCAGCACCGCCTGTATGAGGCCCACAAGAGGGAGAAGAAGAACAGGATACTGCACAAGGCTTTCTACAGACAGCAGGGCATGCCCGTCTTGAGTGGGTCCGAGCGGAGCATCACTCCCGAGGACAGGTAGATCTCCCAGTTCAGCGTGTGGGATCTCACTGATGACATGCCTGGCCCTTCGTACACTGCACAGCAGCCAGCTACTGATGACATAGGGGAAGCAATGGAGTCCGAGGAGTCTGACGATGACGAGGACTACGACCAGGACAACGAGTAGTTCATCACCTTGGGACGCTAGGTCATTCTCTGCCTTTTTGGCGTCTCAATGCCAAAGGGGGAGAGAGGTCTAGGATTCCGATTTGCATCTTCTCAGGGTTGGGCGAGTCACAAGCGTATTTTATTTGTCTCATCTGCTCCGCTTGTGAACTCCGTTTATTTTCTTTGGTTTTTAGTCCGTCTTGTGAGACTTCCGTGATATATGGTGTGAGACATATGCTATCTTATGTTCGTACTCTTATTGTCTTGTTATGTGGTGCTATGTTATGACTTGTTATCCTTATGCTCACATACTTGTTTTGTCTAGCTTAGTATGGCCTAGTTTATAAAATATAGGGGAGTGTCCTCCTTATGTGTGTGTCTTGCATTCCAGAGGAATATCTAAAATGATGCACACATCAACGGGGAGCCTGTCTATATTTTATAAACTAATGGCATGTTGTTTTAAAATTCCCTATTTTTATTGTGCAAATCTTGTGTTGTCATCAATACACCAAAAAGGGGGAGATTGATAGGGCATGTTTTCCCTTGATTGGTTTTAGTGATTGATGACAATACATTTGCAGACTAACCGAGTGCGATGAGCATTTCAGATAACGACATTATTGGCACAAGACAGTTATTGCCCCCTCGGTGTACGAAACGTGAAGACGGAGTTTTTCTTTCGATCTCCTTTTGTGTTAATTGAGTCGTAGGAAAACCGTACTATGAAGAGGGGATCCGCTTTGGAAATGGTGGGTGGAATCATCACACGGTCTCACTTTCTGCACCCACATATTTCTTTTGCGTCGTCGAGGTGTGGGGACTGTTGGATGTGGCTCCCTGGCTCTGCCAGGGCGGTAGTACCGCTCTAGGAGCAGTAGTACCGCTCCACGGTAGTACTGTGGACCAGTAACGCATCCACTACCGGATTCCCACTGGACTCTGCGGTAGTGGAGGCGGCACTGGGGCTCGGTAGTACCGTGGAGCGGTAGTACCGTGAACCAGTACCGCATCCACTACCGGATTCCCACTGGACTTTGCGGTAGTGGAGGCGGCACTGGGGCTCGGTAGTACCGTGGAGCGGTAGTACCGCTCCCAGAGCGGTACTACCGTGAACCAGTACCGCATCCACTACCGGATTCCCACTGGACTATGCGGTAGTGGAGGCGGCACTGGGGCTCGGTAGTACCGTGGAGCGGTAGTAACGCTCTCGGTACGGTAGTACTGCAGCGCGGTAGTACCGCTTCTGAAGCAGTACTATCGTGGTTGGTGTACAGCCAACGGCTGCATTTAAGGGCACCTATAAAAGGGGGTCTTCTTCCCCATTGAGACTCACCTCATTTATTGCTCTCACCTCCATTGACGCCCAAGCTCCATTCTTGCCCAATCTCCCTCCCTAGCCATCAAACCTTGTTGATTCTCTAGGGTTTGGAAGAGGAGGCCCCGATCTACACTTCCACCAAAGGATATTTGATTCCCCCCACTAATCCTGTGTGGATCTTGTTACTCTTGGGTGCGTTTGTGCCCTGGACGGAAGAGGTCACCTCGAAGCCACATTCCATTGTGGTGAAGCTTCGTGGTTTCGTTGGGAGCCTCCAATTAAGTTGTGGAGTTTGCCTCAACCTTGTTTGTAAAGGTCTAGTTGCCACCTTCAAGGCCGCCTCGTAGTGGACCACGGCATCTTACATCGGTAAGAGAGTGAGGAGAAATAGGGTGGCCCTCGTTGGCTTCGTGTGAGCATTGTGCTCCTCACCCTCTCCAAACGGAGACGTACTTCTCGAAAGAGAAGGAACTTCGGAAACATATCCTTGTCTCCCGTGTTCCCCTTTACCTTTACATTGCGCAAGTTACTTCCCTTGCTTATTTATTGCTTGCTTGTTATATCATAGTTGTTGGCATATAGGTTGCTCACATAGTTGCATATCTAGACAACCTATATTCCTTGTTGAGCCTAAATTGTTAAGAAAAGTGTACAAAGTGTTAGTCGCCTATTCACCCCCCCCCCTCTAGTCGACATTCCGATCCTTTCACTAGGGGTCTCCTTTCTTACCCATAGCGGATGAAGTGTGGCAGGCAGACTACTTCAAGTAGACATGTAAATATTGCTATCCTCCGCGGAAACGGCGCCAGAAGACAGTACTTGATGACCCTCAACTGTAGGGGATCGTTTGTAGTGTTCTCACGAGTAAGTTAACCCAATTTATTGATTCGAAACAATGGGAGCCAAAGAGTATTTATAAGATTTGACAGTTGAGTTGTCAATTCAACCGCACCTGAAATATACTTGCTTGCAACAAAATAGTAATAGCAACTGTGGTATGATAGCAATAGTGATAACAGCAAAAGTAAAATAGCGGAAATAAACTAGTAGTGACCAGCAGGATTAAAAACACTGTAGGCGAGAGAGATGGATGGTTGGGCGCTGCATGAATGAGAATGAACATGTAATAGATTCTAACACGGGGCAAGGCACACAAAAAAGCAATGATCATCTAGGCAAATATCAAACATTAGGCATGTATCATGTAGGTAGTTGTGCGTGCTTACAATAAGAACTTGCACAACATCTTTTGTCCTACCATGCCGCTACGAACAGGGTCAAAGGGAACTTATGGAAATTAACGTGCTCCTGTCAAAGAGCACCGGAACAAAGCAATAAACTCAATGGATACATGAAATCCTCAAATTATGGACCATCCCCTTTGGTATCCCAAGCTGTCACCTTTCGGATCGCCGGTTCCGGACCATAATAGGTGCATACAACTCATAGATAGGATCTCGAACATAAATATACTCATGAAAACATAAGTGGTTCAGATCTGAAAACATGGCACTCGGGCCCAAAGTGACAAGAATTAAGAGCAACATGTTGTAGCAAAGATGATAAACACCAAAGTAGATGATAGGGAAGCTTACGAACTATTACATGATCAAACTCATCCAATCCCTACCATCCCCTTTGCCTATAGCAGGGAATTACTCGCACATGTAAAGAGAAGTCATGGAGGGATGATGGATTGGTGATGGTGTTGACAATGGTGATGATCTCCCCTCTCCGAAGGCCAAATCAGCCTCCAGATTAGCTCTCCCTAGGAAGAACAGAGGGTGGCGGCGTCTCCAGGACGGGTTCTAGAAAAGCAACTTTTGTGTCGTGGTTTTCCCGTCACGGGAATAAATAGGAGCCTCGGTAGGGCACCAGAGGAGGGTGAAGGCCCCCAGGCGGCCAGGGGTGGGGTCGCGCCAGCAGAGCGCCTGGATCCCCTGTGGCCCCCTCTGGCCCCTCTTCTGGTTCGTGGAAGCTTCGGGTGCATGCATTTTTTATGAATTTTCTCGGAATTTTATGAGATGTCTAAAAATCCATTTTCCTGCACACAATAAAACCATACAGGCAGCTCTGCTGAAAACAGTGTCAGTTCGGGTTAGTTTAGTTAAAGTCATGCAAGAATGAGGGCAAAACAATAGCAAAAGTGTTTGGAAAAGTAGATATGTTTGGGATGTATCACTGGTGCAAGACTCTCACAACTTCTCTGGATGAAGCAAACCCTCGAGGACTACGACATCAACCTGAAAAAAGTACCATTGCTATGTGTCGGGACCCGGGGTTAGCATATGTAATTCCGGTCACAATACAATCACATGGAGAGCCGAGAGCCGTACCCACTTGTCTAAGCAGACAAGGCCAAGCACAGATCACTCTCGGTAACCATCGAACGTGAGGGGCAGCCCATCCAGGACGGATGATCAACTGAGATGGGTCCTCATCGTCCGCTCACAAGTCTAAATGCTTATGGGTGGTGAATCCCATAATCATAGACAAGTCGCCTCAACCATGTTATCGATTGAATCATAATCCTTACATACACTTACTCCAGCCCGATCACTTAGTCGGGATCTCGGGCGGGCTCGATCATACAACAAAGTGTGCCACGTGACAGAGTCACGAGCAATCACATCACGATGCCCCAAGCTGCGCACATCTAAGGGCCACTTGGTGTATAAAAGACCGCCGGCAAGAACACAACTAAGCTATCGAACCCCACACTAAGACATGCATGTTATAAACATACACGCAGCATACATGTCCAGTGTAAACAGCAGGTAATCACAACATGAACTCTACAAACTCGTAGTCTTTATAACTTCTGCTAAACAGAGAAGACATAGTAGTTGTATTACAAGCAGAGATCACATGAATGTGATCCAACATTACATCAAACATCAACGGAAGCAAATTATGGCTTAGTAAAGACAAGTTTAACAAATGGCTTAAGAAGCCTGAAAGAAAAGTACAACGACCCTCCAGAGGGCACAGGCTGCTGCCTGGAACTATACGACATTGGTCCACGTCGAGCTCGAGGTAGAGGCCACCATCAGGGTCAGTGGTCTCGTCTCTAAAACATAGAATAAGCAAACGTGAGTACAAAGTCGTACTCAGCAAGACTTACAAAGGAACTATACTACTCATGCACATGTATCAAGGCAAAGGGAGGTGGGGTTTCACTTGCAGAAGTGCCAGCTTTGACTTGGCTAATCCTGAACTACGAGTACCAGAGAGAGGTAAGAACGTACACGAGTCCAAGTAACAGTCTCCAACCAATACTCCACTATGGTGCCTTCCTCGACTTCCCCACGAGGAAGCACGCCATAGCACTCACACTTATCTTGGTGTGTTTTAGAAGTATCCGGTTCAAGTTATCTATGATCAAGTAAAGGTCTCCAAGTAGTCCATAACCGCGGACACGGCTATTCGAATAGTTCATTAACCCTGCAGGGGTGTACTGCTACACACACGCCTCATCAGTTACCGCCTGGGGATGGACCCTTCAAGTGAGTACCGGCGAGGATGCTGCCACGACACTTCACTCACGGCACCATCTCTAGTCCTAGGGAGTCGCCTATTTGAGTTGGGACCACAATCGGAATCCGGCCGATTGTTCCGATGCGGACTCAAACGTTGTGTGACCGCCATCAAGCTCAACTCGATCATGATCACTTGATTCAACGTGCCCACAACCTACGCCAACCACTTACCTTGGTTCCACCTGCTTGAGATCGTTAAAGGGCGAACTACTTGCGACTCCTAGACAGGTCCGGGGTGAGGTACTAGGCCGAGAGGGGTCAGTGAGCCCAATGTGTGGTCGTACTCTTGGTCTTGGATAACAACACAAGAACTCGGGCCTAAGGCAGTGTTCAACGAGACAACCCACTGTGTACTCCTACACAGCCTCTCATCGTTCACCTTTGTTTAGGGTAGATTCACCAACACGTTACCACCATCATTCACATGATCACTACCATCCCGACTCACATCAAAGTAGCCTCAGGTAACAACTCTAAGCATGCAATAAGCTGTAACAGTTGCAGGGGCCACATGATATCAACCAACGTCTACATCTGCTAGGATTGTGGTTTGCTTACTACTATGACAAAATGATAGGTCATGCAAAGGAATGGGTTCAACTAGCGGTAGAACGTGTCATGGTGACATCCTAAACATGCATTTGCGAGAATGAGAGGGAACTGGGATTTTATAGACATGATCAAAGAGGGGGTTGCTTGCCTTGCTGACGATCACGATGTAACACTCTTCTGACGTGAGGTTGAACTCGTCTCCGAGATCAACTCTACTGAGAAGATGCAATCACCGAAGCACTTGAAGTAAAGCACAATCAAAATAATACAATGCACATTCAATATGCAAAACATAGCATGGTAATGTGCTGATGTGACCTATGTTTGAATTGCCACATTTTAATTGAAGTTGATTTGAAAAGTAAATTCAAATTCAAACTCCAAATGTTATTCAAAGTTGGTCAACTTTCATTTGCTAAAGTTTGTTCATTGTAAACCAAGTGATCATATGTGGGAAATGCTTCTAAAGTACAAGTGATGTGTGGTGCATTTCAAAGTTTGACGTTGGAATAGTAATTGAATTGATTTTGAATTAAATCCAATTAAATCAAATAGCAAAAGCTACTGATCCCTTTTTAAGATCAACTCCAACAAAGCTGAAAGTTGGAAATTTGAATAGAGGATTTTCTCCTGATCATTTTTCATATATTACAATTTGAATTTGGAGTTAAAATGAATTTTCTATGATTTTTCAAAGTTTCAGCCATTTTCAGGAATTTTACTGAATAAATTAAATGATTTAATCTTTACTGCATCATCACTAGGTCATGCTGACGCCAGGGTTTGACCAGTCAACTGACAGAGCGGCCCCACCTGTCAGCCTCAGTGGTTTAAGCCAGGGGTTAATTTGCTCTGTTAGATTAAAACATTGATTAGCTTAAGGCCTAGGGCCCACTGTCACAGAGAGAGAGGGGGGATTAGGAGCTGGGTTAGGGGCTTACAGGCCGCCGGCTTGACGCCGGCGGCTCTGCCACGGCGGTGCCCTCGCCGGAGTGGCGATTTAGCCACGAGAAAAGGGAAGGAGGACACGGGCATCATGCCCGCGACGTCGCGCGTCGGCTGCGGCTACTGGGGGTTCAAGGTGGCGCTCGGGGCCACGGTTGCGTCAAGGAGGGCGGCTGCCGGAGTTCCTGGTCATGGCAAACGGCGATAGAAGGGGCGGGGGGAACCACAGATGGGGGGATTCGGAGCGTAGAGCTCACCAGAGACGAATGGTGGCCATGGCGGAGTAGATGGAGGCCTAGCGAGGACGAATTGGAGCTCGAGCTCCACGGCGGCCGGCGGCGGTTCTTGGAGTTGGCGTCACTTCTACTGGCCCTTTGCTCAAATTGACGCGGCGGCTCGATCTTGTGGTCGCCGGGGAACCTCGTAGACAGGTTGGCTCGCCGGGAGGAGCTCGGTGGCCACGCGTGGGCACGGCGGCGGTCCGGCTAGGTCTTCGGATCTTGCGCGAGATGAAGGAAGAAGACGAGGGAGAAGGCTCCAGGGGGGAAATGGAGGAGGGCGGCATCGAGACGTCTCCAGGCGCCAGATAAGGAAGAGGGGAAGCAAGCAGGGAGGTGGCGTGGCGTGGGCATGCTCGCCACGCAGCGCACGGCGCGGATGCCTCTCCTTCTGTCAAGAGGAGGAAGACGACAGGGAGCTGGGTGGGCCGGCTGGGCCAGGTGGGCCGGCGCCTAGGCGGGAGGTAAGTCTTTTCCTTCTGTTTTTCTTATTTTCTTTTCTGTTATTTGTTTTTCCCTTTAAAATAAAATAGCTAGGGAATTTATAAAAATCCCCAATCATTTTTATAAAACCTAGGTGACTATATAGAAGTCAACCCCATGTTTTGGGAATTTTTGAAATTCAATTTATTTGAAATTCAATTCAAATAGGCAATTGTTTTAATTTCCAAGCCACTATTTGAATTATGGAAAAATCTATGAGCATGGGATTAATCCCAAATCACTTTTAAAATGATCACACTCATTTTTACGATTTTTCAATACATCCAAAAGAATTTTGGACAAAGATTTATTTCTGGCCTTTTTATTTAAATCATTTAGGGCTTTTCTTTTCCCCAATTCCTTTTCTTTTGCAAATTATTTTTTAAGATGCAAAATGCAACCTTGGAAAAGCACGAACCTAAATTTGGGGTTCTGACAACTCACCCCCACTCAAAAGAATCTCGTCCCGAGATTCAGAAGTCGTCGGGAGGAAGGTGGGGTACTCAGCTCGTAGACGATCCTCTCGTTCCCAGGTGGCTTCTTTCTTTGAATGATGCGACCACTGCACTTTGAGGAATCTGATCTTCCGACGTCTAGTGCTACGCTCGGCTTCATCAAGAATACGAACCGGGTACTCTCGATATGAAAGGTTATCTTGGAGATCAAGCGTTTCGTGGTCTACTTCGCAGATGGGGTCCTTGAAGCAACGCCTGAGTTGAGAGACGTGGAAGACATCATGAACCTGGGAGAGGTGAGGGGGTAGTTCCAATTGGTAGGCAACTTCTCCATGTTTTGCGAGAATGCGAAAGGGACCGATATAACATGGGGCCAACTTGCCTTTGATACCGAAGCGATGGGTACCCTTCAGAGGAGTAACCCGAAGGTAAGCCTTCTCATCCAGATTATAGCTTTCTTCCCTATGATGACGATCATAATAGCTTTTCTGACGAGACTGGGCTGTTTTCAACTTCTCACGAACAATGCGAACTTGCTCTTCTGCATCCTGAATCAAATTCGGTCCAAAGAATTGTCTTTCACCGGTCTCTGACCAGTTTAGGGGTGTTCGACATTTCCGTCCATAGAGAAATTCAAAAGGAGCCATGCCCAAACTAGATTGGAAACTATTGTTATACTTAAATTCGGCAAAAGGAAGAGAATTCTCCCATTTCTTTCCGAAGGAGATAACACAAGCTCTGAGCATGTCTTCGAGAATTTGATTGACCCTTTCTACTTGACCACTGGACTGTGGGTGATAAGCGGTGCTAAAGGAGAGGTGGGTTCCCATAGCATTCTGGAAACTTTTCCAAAATCGAGAAGTGAAAAGACTACCACGGTCTGAATTGATTTCCAAAGGAACACCATGAAGTGACACGATTCGGCAGACATACAAGTCCGCTAACTGGCTAGCAGTTATAGACTCTCGAACTGGAAGGAAGTGAGCAACTTTTGAAAGTCGATCAATGACAACGAAGATGGCATCATTTCCTTTCTGGGTTCTTGGAAAGCCAGTGATGAAGTCCATACTGACTTTATCCCACTTCCACTCGGGGATAGGCAAAGGTCTAAGAGTACCAGCAGGTCTTTGATGTTCTGCCTTAACGCGACGACAAACATCACATTCAGCAATGAACTGAGCAATTTCTCTCTTCATCCTAGTCCACCAAAATCTCTGGCGTAGATCTCGGTACATTTTCGTGCTACTGGGATGAATGGAGAGGGGTGTATCATGGGATTCTTTGAGGATGAGTTGCCTTAGTTCCCTATTCTTAGGTACTACCAAACGATTTTCAAAGAATACCGTTCCTTTACTATCTGTGGAGAAACATTTAGCAACTCCGCTAGCAATGTTCTCCTTGATCCGGCGAACACCTCGTGCGCGCCTTTGGGCAACTATGATTTGATCCTCAAGGGTTGGTTTCGCCACCAAGTTGAAAAGAGATCCACGAGGAACAATCTCGAGGTTAAGCTTTCGAAATTCCTCATGAAGAAGTGGTTGATACTGTTGTAACATGAGGTTGTTACAATATGACTTACGACTTAGTGCATCAGCCATGACATTGGCTGTGCCTGGGGTGTAAGAAATTCCTAAGTCATAATCTTTTATCGACTCAATCCAGCGTCTTTGCCTGAGATTAAGATCTGGCTGGGTGAAAATGTATTTGAGGCTTTGGTAGTCGGAATAGATCTCACAACGATTACCAAGGAGGTAATGTCGCCAAGTTGTTAGGGCATGAACTGTTGGGGTTCGGGGGCAGAAAACACAAATTTTTCCTTGACCTACGATACCCAATCCCAAGACCTATGCTATGCTGATGCAAGTAACGGACAGAGATAGATCACATACCAGTATGTAGTCCGTTAAGCGGGAAACGTTCCCGCATGAACGTGGTTGGTGTAGTCGTACCGGCAATCCCCGATGCCGCGCAGATCCACGATGACTCCTGTAGCCACCCGATCCTTGCAGACCGATGACGGGATTACGTCCCCGTCGGAACGTTTCTGATGAAGACCTCGCGATACGACCACGACGATGAAGTAGCACCACAAGTGTAGTGCCTCGCGGGATTATACACATACAGTATACCCGACGTCCCTCCGGGCTCCGAACCAGTAGAGCAGCGGAAAGAAGATGGATTCGGATCCCGATTCCAGCAGCACGACGGCATGCGTATAGTGGAGAAATCCCCAACCCAGAGCAGCCTCCAAACAAGGGGAGTCCACTCATAGGAAGGAGAAAGAAGGGAGAGAGATGAGAAACTTTTCTCAAAAAATTCATGATTAAAAGGGCACCCCTACCCCTCCTTATATAGGTCAAGGAGGGGTGCCACCTCCCCTCAACTTCCCATGTGGGACTAATCCCAAGGGGAGGGGGGTGGCGCACCAAATAAGGGGGTGGGCCCCCTCATGGCGCCATGGCCCATGGGGGAGGACTCCCTCTCCCCCTAATGGGCCCTATGAGGCCCATATGCCTTTTAATTCATTTTTAATTATATTTAAATACATTTTAATATTTAATTCAGATAATTAAATAATAAAACATATATTAAACATTATTAAATATATTTTGAACCTTTCAAAATACCCGGAACAACTTCTGGCCTTCATCGGAACAATTCTGGCCATCACCGGAACAATTCCGGTGTTCTCTCCAATTTCTCCGGTGATCCCGAATCAATCCTTACTGCGTCGAGTACCCTTAAGTGTAACACCCTACGGTCCGGGAAACAGCAGACATGATCGAGACAACTCTCATTGATCAATGACTAATCAATTGGACCTGGTTACAATCCTTGATAGCCCCTGCGCTTCCATCGAATGAACTTCAATCGCTGTTGGATCTATTAACCGTGTGCCTGTTCCTTTTGTCCCATGGTACTTTGCTTGTCCGAGGTTTGATCATCGGTATCCAATATACCTAGTCCGTCCTCGTTCTCAACAAACAAGTTTACTCGTTCCCGTGATATTACAACTCCGTGACCTAGTCACACGTTTGCAAACTTTATGATGTAACATCACCGAGTGGGCCCAGAGTACCTATTCGTCACACGGATGGACAAATCCCGCTTTGATCTATTTGCATACTCATCAACCATCTATTTCGGAATACCCAAAGTGCACCGTTATAGCCAGCATATTTCAGTCAGGCGGTGGGATACAAATCAAAGTCTCCTTATAGATGACAATTACGTATGATCATTACGGTCAAAGGATCTGGTCACTACGTTATAGTTATCGCAATGTCGAACTATGTGACTTGATCACATCGCAACACTTCTGGTGGGTGTATGTCCATCATATCATTATCCAATGATACGACTCCATTGTCAACAGACGCCATTGTCTCATGATCAGGAAACCTTGATCATCAATCGCCCAATGGACTAGTATACTAGGGTTAACTAGGGACCTGGTTGTTTGTATACCACACCTGTATTAATGTTTCCGCTTAATACAGTTCTAGCATAGTATCAAACGTATTATGAACTAATGGAATATGCTCGATAAAACATATTTTATTTGCCTCTAGGGCACATTCCCAACATGAACTACGGCAGCGAGTTCAAGATCATGGGTAGGATAGTTCTCTTCATGTGGACGCAACTGGCGTGAAGCATAAGCTACCACATGTCGATCTTGCATAAGTATGCATCCTAACCCTTGCCGTGAAGCATCACAAAATATCTCGAAATCCTTTTTGGTGTCTGGAGGCGCAAGTACGGGTGCAGAAGTTAATCTTCTTTTTAGCTCTTGAAATCTTTCCTCGCACTTGGGAGTCCATTCGAATTTCTTCTCTTTCTTGAGGAGTTCAGTTAGAGGCTTTGCAACTTTAGAAAATTTCTCGACGAAGCGACGGCAATAGCTGGCTAAGCCAAGAAAACTCCTAACTTGCTTAACCGATTCAGGTGGAGTCCAGTCAAGGACGGCCTGAACTCTCTCGGGATTGACAGCAATGCCTTTTGCAGAAATCACGTGGCCTAAATAGGTCACTTCTGGTAGCCAGAATTCACACTTGGAGAATTTAGCATACAAGCGATGCTCTCTAAGTTTCATCAATACCAGCCTAAGATGTTCTGCGTGATCTTCTTCGTTCTTCGAGTAGATGAGAATGTCATCAAAATAAACTACAACAAATTTATCTAGGTACTCCATGAAGATTGAATTCATCAAGCGCGAGAATGTGGCGGGGGCATTGGTTAAACCGAAGGACATGACGGTGTACTCATAAAGACCATAACGAGTAGTAAAAGCCGTTTTGGGAATGTCCTCGTTTCTGATTTTTATTTGATGATAGCCTAATCTCAAATCCATCTTGGAGAAGACAGAGGATCCTTCAAGTTGATCATAAAGATCACTGATCCTGGGAAGTGGGTACTTGTTCTTTATCGTCGCTAGATTTAGCGGGCGATAGTCTACGCATATCCTTTCTGTTCCATCTTTCTTCGTTACGAACAGAACGGGGCAACCCCATGGCGATGAGCTAGGGCGGATGAAGCCTTTTTCCAACGAAGCTTCAAGTTGGATTTTGAGCTCAGCTAACTCACGTGGGGCCATTCTATATGGGCGTCAGGATATTGGTGCGGTTCCTGGGATAAGATCTAACACAAACTCTACAGATCTGTCAGGTGGTATTCCTGGCAGCTCTTCTGGAAAGACATCCGGGAAGTCACGAACCACCGGAATATCTTCAAGGTCTGGAAGAGGAAGCACATTTAAAGAATGCACCTGGGTTTTGGAGCTTGGTGAGGTGTACTTGATTTTCTGGCCTGATGGATGGGTTAGTTTCACTGACTTGGCTTTACAATCAAGGACAGCACTCTGTCTTGATAACCAATCCATTCCTATGATGACATCAATGTCTGAAGACTTGAGGGCTATAAGTGAGGCAAGGAATACTAAACCCTCAATTCCAATATCATTCTCATGACTCACCATGGTGGTGTGCCATCTGGATCCAGGGGCTTGCACAACTAAGGGGGTGGATAACATCGAAAAGGAGATGTCATGTGACAGTGCAAAGTCCTGGGATATGAACGAGTGAGATGCTCCTGGTTCAAACAGAACCGAAGCTGGGGTGGAATTGACAGGAAGGGTTCCGAGTACAACATCGGTTGACTTGTGGGAATCTAGAATGGATACATGATTCACATAACCATATTCATAGGCAGGATGCTTGACCTTGGAAGTCTTGGGTAGTGGCTTACCATGACGAAAGGCTTGCTTTGGATTAGGTGTGGTGGCTACATGATTTTGGGGACACTCTCGAACATTGTGGCCTGATTGTCCACATTGGAAACAAACACCACGTGGAATGAAAGGAACTTGAGTACTTGATTGTCCAACAAAATTCCAAGGAGGAAGATTGGGTTGAGGTCGACGATATATGGTGGTTGATGGTCTAGAAGCACTTATAGCACGACTGACGTCACTGAAGGGAATCCAAACACGGCGTTTCCGAGAAAATGGGCCAGAAGATTGGGCAAACTCACGATCACGCTTGCGAGACTCTTCATACAACTCATTTCCATACTCGGCCTTGAAGGATTTGTCGACCAAGTCCCTGAAGTTGACGAACTCGTGAAGGTTCAGGTCATGACGAAGAACGGGGCTAAGTCCCTTGCGGAACCTTTCTTGTTTCTTGGTGTCGGTGGATACTTCTTCCTGGGCATAACGTGCTAGACGAGTGAACTCAGTCTTATACTCATGAACAGACATCTTTCCTTGGGTCAGATTGCAAAATTCTTCTCTCTTGCGCTCCATCAGCTGATCCGGAATATGGTATCCACGGAAGTCATCACAGAACTCTTGCCAAGTCACCACGTGACCAACTGGTTCCATTGCCACGAAGTTCTCCCACCATTGAAGAGCAGCACCTTCCAGAAAATATGCCGCGAATAGCACACGATCACCTGGAGCAACATGGGCTGTCTCCAGCTTACGCTCGAGGGAACGAAGCCAATCATCGGCATCAAGGGGCTCGGAAGGACATCGGAATACTGGCGGGTTGAGGAGAATGAAGTCCTGGATGGTGACAACACTAATATGCTGACGAGAAGTGTTTTGCTCAATACGCTCGAGAAGACGTGTCTGATCACGACGATTCCGTTCAGCCTCCAACATGATTTCTGCCGTTGAGGTTGGTGGTGGAGGTTCTTCATCGTCTATATAACTGGAACTGGGATCAACACCTTGATTTGCACCTGACATTCTGTGTGATAAGAATCAACAATCAGAATAGGATTTAGGACACAATTCTATGCTAAGATAGAAGACTATAATGCAATAGCATAAAAGCCACAAACGGACAGCATAACGGCTGCACCGGGATGGAAATTGAGACAACCTACAGGATAACGGACATCACTTCCACAGAAACACTATGGAATGATGGTTCAGAAAGACCACAACACTCCTACAGCTACAAAGAAGCAATCAACGAGATGTCCTAGTAATACATAGATGAGCCTAGTCCTATCTTCCCGTAGAACAAGATGAGGGTGACTCAGAACTCAGATCGATGAGGGTAAGGAGAAAAAAAAAGTCTTACGTTGTTCCCTTATACCCAAAGTAACTATATAACTATAGAATGCTAGACTCGACATCGGCCAATGGTTTGATAATCCTACAGGCAGTCCTGCTCTGATACCAAGTCTGTCGGGACCCGGGGTTAGCGTATGTAATTCCGGTCACAATACAATCACATGGAGAGCCGAGAGCCGTACCCACTTGTCTAAGCAGACAAGGCCAAGCACAGATCACTCTCGGTAAGCATCGAACGTGAGGGGCAGCCCATCCAGGTCGGATGATCAACTGAGATGGGTCCTCATCGTCCGCTCACAAGTCTAAATGCTTATGGGTGGTGAATCCCATAATCATAGACAAGTCGCCTCAACCATGTTATCGATTGAATCATAATCCTTACATAAACTTACTCCAGCCCGATCACTTAGTCGGGATCTCAGGAGGGCTCGATCATACAACAAAGTGTGCCACGTGACAGAGTCACGAGCAATCGCATCACGATGCCCCAAGCTGCGCACATCTACGGGCCACTTGGTGTATAAAAGACCGCCGGCAAGAACACAACTAAGCTATCGAACCCCACACTAAGACATGCATGTTATAAACATACACGCAGCATACATGTCCAGTGTAAACAGCAGGTAATCACAACATGAACTCTACAAACTCATAGTCTTTATAACTTCTGCTAAACAGAGCAGACATAGTTGTTGTATTACAAGCAGAGATCACATGAATGTGATCCAACATTACATCAAACATCAACGGAAGCAAATTATGTCTTAGTAAAGACAAGTTTAACAAATGGCTTAAGAAGCCTGAAAGAAAAGTACAACGACCCTCCAGAGGGCACAGGCTGCTGCCTGGAACTATACGACATTGATCCACGTCGAGCTCGAGTTAGAGGCCACCATTAGGGTCAGTGGTCTCGTCTCTAAAACATAGAATAAGAAAACGTGAGTACAAAGTCGTACTCAGCAAGACTTACAAAGGAACTATACTACTCATGCACATGTATCAAGGCAAAGGGAGGTGGGGTTTCACTTGCAGAAGTGCCAGCTTTGACTTGGCTAATCCTGAACTACGAGTCCAAGTAACAGTCTCCAACCAGAGAGAGGTAATCCTGAACTCCGCACCAGAGAGAGGTAAGAACGTACACGAGTCCAAGTAACAGTCTCCAACCAATACTCCACTATGGTGCCTTCCTCGATCCCCACGAGGAAGCACGCCATAGCACTCACACTTATCTTGGTGTGTTTTAGAAGTATCCGGTTCAAGTTATCTATGATCAAGTAAAGGTCTCCAAGTAGTCCATAACCGCGGACACGGCTATTCGAATAGTTCATTAACCCTGCAGGGGTGTACTGCTACACACACGCCTCATCAGTTACCGCCTGGGGATGGTCCCTTCAAGTGAGTACCGGCGAGGATGCTGCCACGACACTTCACTCACGGCACCATCTCTAGTCCTAGGGAGTCGCCTATTTGAGTTGGGACCACAATCGGAATCCGGCCGATTGTTCTGATGCGGACTCAAACGTTGTGTGACCGCCATCAAGCTCAACTCGATCATGATCACTTGATTCAACCTGCCCACAACCTACGCCAACCACTTACCTTGGTTCCACCTGCTTGAGATCGTTAAAGGGCGAAGTACTTGCGACTCCTAGACAGGTTCGGGGTGAGGTACTAGGCCGAGAGGGGTCAGTGAGCCCAATGTGTGGTCGTACTCTTGCTCTTGGATAACAACACAAGAACTCGGGCCTAAGGCAGTGTTCAACGAGACAACCCACTGTGTACTCCTACACAGCCTCTCATCGTTCATCTTTGTTTAGGGTAGATTCACCAACACGTTACCACCATCATTCACATGATCACTACCATCCCGACTCACATCAAAGTAGCCTCAGGTAACAACTCTAAGCATGCAATAAGCTGTAACAGTTGCAGGGGCCACATGATATCAACCAACTCCTACATCTGATAGGATTGTGGTTTGCTTACTACTGTGACAAAATGATAGGTCATGCAAAGGAATGGGTTCAACTAGTGGTAGAACGTGTCATGGTGACATCCTAAACATGCATTTGCGAGAATGAGAGGGAACTGGGATTTTATAGACATGATCAAAGAGGGGGCTGCTTGCCTTGCTGACGATCTCGATGTAACACTCTTCTGACGTGAGGTTGAACTCGTCTCCGAGATCAACTCTACCGAGAAGATGCAATCACCGAAGCACTGGAAGTAAAGCACAATCAAAATAATACAATGCACATTCAATATGCAAAACATAGCATGGTAATGTGCTGATGTGACCTATGTTTGAATTGCCACATTTTAATTGAAGTTGATTTGAAAAGTAAATTCAAATTCAAACTCCAAATGTTATTCAAAGTTGGTCAACTTGCATTTGCTAAAGTTTGTTCATTGTAAACCAAGTGATCATATGTGGGAAATGCTTCTGAAGTACAAGTGATGTGTGGTGCATTTCAAAGTTTGACGTTGGAATAGTAATTGAATTGATTTTGAATTAAATCCAATTAAATCAAATAGCAAAAGCTACTGATCCCTTTTTAAGATCAACTCCAACATAGCTGAAAGTTGGAAATTTGGATAGAGGATTTTCTCCTGATCATTTTTCATATATTACACTTTGAATTTGGAGTTAAAATGAATTTTCTATGATTTTTCAAAGTTTCAGCCATTTTCAGGAATTTTACTGAATAAATTAAATGATTTAATCTTTACTGCATCATCACTAGGTCATGCTGACGCCAGGGTTTGACCAGTCAACTGACAGAGCGGCCCCACCTGTCAGCCTCAGTGGTTTAAGCCAGGGGTTAATTTGCTCTATTAGATTAAAACGTTGATTAGCTTAAGGCCTAGGGCCCACTGTCACAGAGAGAGAGGGGGGATTAGGAGCTGGGTTAGGGGCTTACAGGCCGGCGGCTTGACGCCGGCGGCTCTGCCACGGCGGTGCCCTCGCCGGAGTGGCGATTTAGCCACGAGAAAAGGGAAGAAGGACACGGGCATGATGCCCGCGACGTCGCGCGTCGGCTGCGGCTACTGGGGTTCAAGGAGGCGCTCGGGGCCACGGCTGCGTCAAGGAGGGCGGCTGCCGGAGTTCCTGGTCATGGCAAACGGCGATAGAAGGGGCGGGGGGAACCACAGATGGGGGGATTCGGAGCGTAGAGCTCACCAGAGACGAATGGTGGCCATGGCGGAGTCGATGGAGGCCTGGCGAGGACGAATTGGAGCTCGAGCTCCACGGCGGCCGGCGGCGGTTCTTGGAGTTGGCGTCACTTCTACTGGCCCTTTGCTCAAATTGACGCGGCGGCTCGATCTTGTGGTCGCCGGGGAACCTCGTAGACAGGTTGGCTCGCCGGGAGGAGCTCGGTGGCCACGCGCGGGCACGGCGGCAGTCCGGCTACGTCTTCGGATCTTGCGCGAGATGAAGGAAGAAGACGAGGGAGAAGGCTCCAGGGGGGGAAATGGAGGAGGGCGGCGTCGAGACGTCTCCAGGCGCCAGATAAGGAAGAGGGGAAGCAAGCAGGGAGGTGGCGTGGCGTGGGCATGCTCGCCACGCAGCGCACGGCGCGGATGCCTCTCCTTCTGTCAAGAGGAGGAAGACGACAGGGAGCTGGGTGGGCCAGGTGGGCCGGCGCCAAGGCGGGAGGTAAGTCTTTTCCTTCTGTTTTTCTTATTTTCTTTTCTGTTATTTGTTTTGCCCTTTAAAATAAAATAGCTAGGGCATTTATAAAAATCCCCAATCATTTTTATAAAACCTAGGTGACTATATAGAAGTCAACCCCAAGTTTTGGGAATTTTTGTAATTCAATTTATTTGAATTTCAATTCAAATAGGCAATTGTTTTAATTTCCAAGCCACTATTTGAATTATGGAAAAATCTATGAGCATGGGATTAATCCCAAATCACTTTTAAAATGATCACACTCATTTTTACGATTTTTCAACACATCCAAAAGAATTTTGGAAAAAGATTTATTTCTGGCCTTTTTATTTAAATCATTTAGGGCTTTTGTTTTCCCCAATTCCTTTTCTTTTGCAAATTTTTTTAAGATGAAAAATGCAATCTTGGAAAAGCACAAACCTAAATTTGGGGTTCTGACACTATGTGACAATGAGAGTGCCATCAAGATATCTCAGAACCCAGTCCAACACTCGAGGACGAAGCACATTGAGATTCGGTATCACTTTCTTCGGGATCATGTGTTGAAGGAAGACATTGTCATCAGCCACGTGAAGACTGAAGACCAACTTGCTGATATATTCACTAAGCCTTTGAATGAGAAGCGTTTTAGCACTCTGAGCTGTGAGCTAAATATCTTAGATTCCTCAAATTTCCAGTGAATGGACACACATCCTAACGCTTAAACAATATTGAAGAATCCTGATGTACAACACACGATGCGTCGTACTCCTAAAATCATGAGGAACTACCTTGCTAAGTGTGAAGAAATTAACGTGGAATTGACTCAAGATCCATACGACAATTGTATGGTATCAAGTGTATTATTCCCTATAAGGTGGGTAGCACCACCACCGCCCAAATTCCTTAGGATTCAATTTCCTCAGTTTCCTCATTTGTGTCTTCATCCTAATATTTACTGTTTAGTCCTCAACAGCATTCACCTATAGTTTTTGCTCTTCAAAATATTTGTTTCTTCATCTAGGTGAATGTGATCGGACCCGTCCCTCGATGCTCACTTATCCAATCTTTCTATCTTAAGTATGCGTTTATTTGAAACTCACAAGTTTCTCAAACTGAAGCTTTCACTTTTTCCTCAAAATTTTCATTGTCCTTAGTTTCCTCAAGATGAGTGTGTTTGAAATCTTATCTCTTGATCGTTGCGATTTTACCGCGGATCGTTCATATCCATCAATCAGATAAACTTAAAGATCCGAACCGCCAGGGGTAATCTTGTCCCCAACACTCGCGACCCCTCAGTTTTACCCCTCTATAAATAGCAACCACCCCCGGCAAATCCCATGGTCAGGGACCCTGGGTTAGTCATGAGAGGCACAGGTTGGACGATAGCTCGTCGGCTAACAGGAGGATACGTTCCTGCTCGATATTATTGCTTGGAGATGCGATTACAGGGAAGGACAAGGCTAGTGCGCACAAGCCTAGGGTTACAGATTGTGTCTTGGATGATTTTGATGTCTCCCCTCCTTGCCTTTATATAGTCGGCCAAGTCTCGGGGAGTCCGTCCTAGATTACAGATAGTATTTCCTAACCCTAAGCTTGCCTTATACGCCAGGTTTAAGCCTTCCTTATTTGTCGTGGACTCCTACGTCGGTGCCACTAGTGGGCCAGGCGGGACCCAAGCAGCATCTTTGTGGGCCTTCTGTCTTTGGGTGCACCAGGTAGGCCCATCCATAGGAGTCGTGGGGTCACCCCCTCGTTTGTAGCCCCCGAGTGCCTGGGGGGCTCGGAGAGTCGCGCAGGGACTCGAGTCCATTCTTGCGTCATTTTCGATGTATGCACGGTTCAACCGCGGGTCGCTGGCAGTCTAGGGCCATGACAAAACCTGTTTCGAGGGAATGCTAAGTTGAAAGGGCCCAAGGAGTCGACTGATCGAGCCTTGGTGAATTGCACTAGTGGAAAATACCGCAGTAGCCCAATTAAACTCACGTCCCTCGACATGAGCTTGGAACACTGGTGTCGAGCAAAAGTCATGCCGCTGCAGGTCTTACAGTGATCAATTGCCGCCAGTAAAGTTCGTAGCCTAGGCGCGTCCTCCCGTCTTTTTCTATCATGCAAGCGCATGGGAAAGATTGGGAGTGAAATCGCTCTGCGGCAAGTCCTAGCCCGGCCGATCTGCGCAGCGGGGTCTTACCTACACGCTAAGCTTGCCTGGCATCTGGGCACAGTGTATCGTGTTCCAGGAATATGTATTTTTTATTGAGTCATGGAGCCTAAGTAGTGATGCACCCACTTGGAATAAACAATCAAATGAGCTGTTTTAGCGGTCACTCGCGGAGCTTTGTCGAGCGCTCGGGCGAGGAGTAATGTAGAGGAGTACTTGAGTGCTCTGGTACTCAGATTTCTGCAAGTAATCACTCGAGTATCGCCTTCGCTCTCGGGGTGAGGGAGCACCTGATACTCTGGGACCGTACGATCTGGCGAGTGCAAGTCTGCTTATCTTTTGTCGTGGTGAGGGAGCACCCAAAACTCTCATGGGTGCGAGTAATCACTCGAGCACGTCTTTTCTTCTAGGTGAGGGAGCACCCGAAACTCTCATGGGTGCGAGTAATCACTCGAGAACGTCTTTTCTTCTAGGTGAGGGAGCACCCGAAACTCTCATGGGAGCGAGTAATCACTCGAGCACGTCTTTTTCTTCTGGGTGAGGGAGCACCCGAAACTCTCATGGGTGGATACGCTCCCGATGGGAGTTAAATATATTTTAAAAAATGTATTTGAATCAATAAAAATGATCCTTGCAAGCTGCACTTTCTTTTGTGCTGTCACTTTGATTTATCTCCTCTTGATAAGGACAAGGATCTCCTTGTTGAATGACCGTCAAAGATGCTCTGACTTGAACCGTCATGTCTTCATGACCGGTCATAATGATGGCTTTTGTGGCGTGCTGCAGCCGCCTGTTGAGTTACCGATGCGCACATTGAAGACGCGCGCGTCCAGTGCACAGTGCCGCCCGTGTGAAAGCATCTTTGTCTTGGAATTCGAATCGCCCGGCGTGCTTGGTCTTTGAGTTAACTGTCGCTGTCATCTGGGCCTCTGTGTGCCCTTGGGTTTGCACTATAAATAGACCCCTCTTTTTCATCTTAGCAGTAATGTTCGTCCTCTGCCCATCTTGCTCCTCTTGATCATCTTCTCATGGGGCCAAAGCGAGGTGCACGTATGACTAGTCGCGGCCGGGTTCACCGTGGCCGCGGTGGTCGTACTCCACGCTCTTCTCGCGGTGGCCGTCGTGGTGCAGCGTTGATGCCTTCCTCCTCTTCCTCAGAGGAGGGTGTTTGGTGCTGCGACTTTCTCTTACGCGTCCGTGGCCGGAACGCTGCTCGCATTATTCTTCCTTCTGCATTTGCTTCCATTGTTTTTGAGCGTAGCCTGGATGGCCTGCTTCTTCGTCTTCAAGGGTGTCGGGACCCGGAATAGGCGTATGTAATTCCAGTCACGATACAATCACATGGAGAGCCGAGAGCCGTACCCACTTGTCTAAGCAGACAAGGCCAAGCACAGAACACTCTCGGAAAGCATCAAACGGGAGGGGCATCCCATCCAGGCCGGATGATCAACTGAGATGGGTCCTCATCGCCCGCTCACAAGTCTAAATGATTATGGGTGGTGAAATCCCATACTCATAGACAAGTCGCCTCAACCATGTTGTCGATTGAATCCTAACTCTTACATATACTTACTCCAGCCCGATCACTTAGTCGAGATCTAGGGCGGGCTCGATCATACAACAAAGTGTGCACGTGACAGAGTCACGAACAATCGCATCGCGATGCCCCAAGCTGCGCACATCTAAGGGCCACTTGGTGTATAAAAGACCGCCAGCCAGATCACAACTAAGGTCTCGAAAACCCATACTAAGACATGCATGTTATAAACATACACGCCGCACACATGCCTAGTATGAACAGCAGGTATCATCACATAACTCTACAAAGTACTCTTTATTGATATACACATAGAGCATACAAAGATCACATGTCGGTGATCAACATTACATCATACAACGGAAGCAAATTAGGTCTGAGCACAGACAAGCTTAACAAATGGCTTAGAGAAGCCTTCTAAACATACATGCCCTTCCATGAGGGACCAAACTGCTGTCTGGAACTATACTACCAAGGTCAACGTCGAGCTTCAGTCGGTGACTCCATCGGGGTCTGGGTTTCCATCTAAAACATAGAATAAGCAAATGTGAGTACAAAGTCGTACTCAGCAAGACTTATATCAGAACTACACTACTCATGCTCAAGTTTCAAGGTAAAGGAGGTGGGGTTCATCATGCAGAAGTGCCAGCTTTGACTTGGCTAGTCCTATACTACGAGTACCAGACTTGAGGTAAGAAGCGTACACGAGTCCACTACATGTCTCCAAACAATACACCACTATGGTTACTTCCTCGACTTCCCCACGAGGAAGCCCACCATAGCACTCACGCTTATCTTGCGGATTTTATAAGTATCCATTCAAGTTATCTATTGATCAAGTAGAGGTCTCCAAGTAGTCCATAACCGTGGACACGGCTATTCGAATAGTTCATTAACCCTGCAGGGGTGTACATCTTCACACGCGTGTCATCACTTATCGCCTCGTTCTCGTCACCCTTCAAGCGGGTGTCGGACGTGGATGAAACCAAGGCACTAACCTCACATCACCTTCTCTAATCCAGGAGTCGACTACCTGAGTTTGGCACCGCTCGAGAGTCCGGCCGGTTCCACGAAACGGACTCAGATAATGTAAGGGACCGAGACGCCACCTCTGCCATATGGTTTCACTGCCTCACAATTCCACCCACATAACTATATGATGCAATCTTTTCTTCATTCTTTTTCTATGCACATGCCAAATGGAAAGCCCGAATCTATTGTGACTCCTGGACTGGATCGTGTACGTAAAGAGGCCAAACGGGGTTCCCATAAAACCCTACATGTGGTCATACTCTTTGTCTGTGATCACAAAACAGGAACTCGGGGCCTTGGGCAGTGTTCAACGAGACAACCCACTGTGTACTCCTACACAACCTCTCATCGTTCACCTTTGTTTAGGGTGGATTCACCAACACGTTATCATCAGCATCACTGTGTTCATTCCATCCCGACTCACAATCATAACATCCTCATTGTATCACTAAGCAGCAAAAGCATTAACAGTTGTAGGGGCCACATGCTCATCATTCAACTCCTATATCTGCTAGGATTGTGGTTTGCTTAATACGGTGACAAAATGATAGGTCATGCATCGGAATGGGTTCAACTATGCGAAAGAACGTGTCTCGATGATCTCCTTAGCATGCATAAGCGAGACTGAGAGGGAAATAGGATTTTATAGACATGATCAATGGGGGTTTGCTTGCTTGCTGACGATACACGGGTCTTATAGGTGGTCTTCTCCTTCGGGGGTGATCACCGTCTCGGAGGCACTATTACCGGCACAATCATCAACAAGAGGGGGGAGGCAACAATGTAATAGAATGCACAAGCACATGTTTAGGTTGTCACATGATGTGAAAGGTATTGGTGTGGTCTAGGTTCAATTTGCCACATGTTAATTGAAGTTGATTTGAAAAGTTAATTCAAATTCAAACTCCAAATGTTATTCAAATTAGGTCATCTTACATTTGCTAATGTTTGGTCATTGTAAACCATATGATCATGTGTGTGATATGCTTCTGAAGTACAAGTGAGATGTGGTGTATTGCAATGGTTCAAGTTGAATTAGCATTTGAATTAAATTTGAAATAATTCCAATTAAGCCAAATAGCAAAAGCTACTGGTCCCATTTTAAAATCAACTCAAACATGGTTGAAAGTTTCATATTTGGACAGAGAATTTTCTGCTGATCATTTTTCATATATTATTTGTCCAATTTGGAGTTAATATGAATTTCCTATGATTTATTGAAGTTGTGTCTATTTTCTGGATTTTTCTGATTTATTTTAATCAATAAATGATTTATTGCGTCAGGCTAAGCTCACTGTGACGTCAGGGGGGGACTGACTACTGGGGCCCCCATGTCAGTTTCTCAGAGGTTAACCCCGGTTGGATTAAATTAACAGAGGCCATTAGGGGGGCCAGGGGCCCACAGTCAGTGTCTGTTAGCGAGGTGGTTAGCAAGGGGATTAGGACTAACTAATCCAGCCACGTCATCTCGCCGGCGGCGTGTCGCCGGTGACTCGCAGACGCGGCGGCGATGTGCTGGACGGCGGCGATGTGCACCAAAACGAGTGTTGCGACCAGCTACATGCTCAGGGGAAAGGCCCGCATCACCCAGGCAACAGAGGGGTCACCGGGAGCGCCGGAGCATCGGCGGCGACAACAGCTGCGATGGACGGAGCTCGGTCGTGGTGAAGGTCAACGAAAGGGGGCACGGGGGTGAGCGCGAGGAAGGGGAAAATGACCGCAAGCTCACCCTGAAGCGGATGGAGGGGTCGGTGAGGTCGGAGGAGCTGCGCCATTTACGAATTCCTCGTCGGAGTTCCACGGTGGCCGGCGACGATGACGATGAAGATGGCGTCGCTGCATGTCTTCTCAAGGAGATTGGACGCGCACAGAGACAAAGGCATCAACGAGAAGCTCTCTGGACATGGTGGCTCGACTTGCGAGCGTCTCCGGCCACGCGGGCGCACTTCGGCGGCGACAGGGAGCTACGGGTGGCGCGAGATTCCGGTCCGGTTGGGCGAGGCAGAGAGCGGAGAGAGGGGGAAGAAGGTGCGGGGGCTTCTGGAGGTTTACGTGGCGCGTAGAGAGGGAAGAGGGGGGGCCTAGACGTCTTCTCCACGTCGAGGTGGTCGTCGGCATGCTCTGGCCGCCACGGAGCAGCTTTGGGGCGAGGGGGTAGAAGACGACAACGCCTCGGGCTGGGCTGGGCCGGCGAGAAGAAGTGGGCCTTTGCCCGTGGGCGAGGGTAAGCCCCTCTTCACTGTTTTTCTTTTATTTCTTCTGACATTTGTTCTGTCTTGATAAAAAAATATCAAAACATTTTATAAAAATGCCCAAATAATTTTATAAATCCTAGGTGACCAGTAGCAAGTCACTCGTAGAATTTGAGCATTTTTTAAATTCAAAACATTTGAATTTCAAATCAAATAGGGGTCAAATTTAATTTCCAGGGCACATTTTGAATTTTTGAATATTCCATGGGTATGGGAAAGAACCCAAACCACTTTTAAAATGATCACCATCATTTATAGGAATTTTCCAAATATTCAAATGATTTTTGGAAAAAGATTTTTATCTGGCCATTTGAATTAATTTCTCAGGGCTTTTCTTTTTCCACAATTTTGAATTTCTTTTGAATTTTTGCATGATGCAAAGGACACAAGCAACCCTAGCACTTACCTAAACTTGGGTTGTGACAACTCGCCCCCACTCAAAAGAATCTCGTCCCGAGATTCAGAAGTCGTCGGGAGGAAGGAGGGGAACTCGACACGGAGGCGGTCTTCTCTTTCCCATGTGGCTTCCTTCTCAGAGTGACGTGACCATTGCACTTTGAGGAACTTGATCTTCTGATGACGCGTAACACGCTCTGCTGAATCAAGAATACGAACAGGGTACTCTCGATAAGAAAGGTCATCTTGGAGATCAAGCGTTTCATGGTCGACTTCGCGGATGGGGTCCTTGAAGCAACGCCTGAGTTGTGACACATGGAATACATCATGTACTCGGGAAAGGTGAGGTGTAGTTCAAGTTGGTAGGCAACTTCTCCACGTTTAGCGAGAATGCGTAAAGGTCTGATGTAACGTGGGGCCAACTTGCCTTTGATACCGAATCTTTGGGTTCCCTTCAGAGGAGTAACCCGAAGGTAAGTCTTCTCATCCCGATTGTAGCTCTCCTTTCTATGATGACGATCATAGTAGCTTTTCTGACGAGACTGAGCGGCTTCCAATCGATCACGAACAATGCGAACTTGCTCTTCTGCTTCCTTGATCATATCCGGTCCAAAGAATTGTCTTTCACCAGTTTCTGACCAGTTCAAGGGTGTTCGACATCGTCGTCCATAGAGGAGTTCAAAAGGAGCCATGTTCAGACTAGATTGAAAACTATTGTTGTAAGCAAATTCGGCAAATGGAAGAGACTTCTCCCAATTCTTTTCGAATGAGATAACACAAGCTCTGAGCATGTCTTCCAAGATTTGATTAACCCTTTCAACTTGACCTCTAGAATGAGGATGGAAAGCTGTACTAAAGGAGAGATGAGTTCCCATAGCATTCTGAAAGCTTCCCCAGAATCTAGAGGTGAAAAGGCTACCTCGATCAGAATTGATTTCCAAAGGAACACCGTGAAGAGACACAATTCTAGAGACATACAAGTCCACTAACTGGCTAGCAGTTATAGACTCGCGAACTGGAAGGAAGTGAGCAACTTTTGAGAGTCGGTCAATGACCACGAAGATGGCATCATTTCCTTTTTGGGTTTTTGGAAAGCCGGTGATGAAGTCCATACCGACCTTGTCCCATTTCCACTCGGGAATAGACAATGGTTGAAGAGTACCAGCTGGTCTTTGGTGTTCTACCTTGATGCGACGACAAACGTCACATTCAGCAACAAATCGAGCAATGTCTCTCTTCATCCTAGTCCACCAAAATCTCTGGCGTAGATCTCGGTACATTTTTGTGCTACCGGGATGAATTGAGAGGGGTGTGTCATGGGCTTCTTTGAGGATGAGTTCCCTTAAATCCCTATTCTTAGGTACTACCAAACGATTTTCAAAGAATACCGTTCCTTTACTATCTCTGGAGAAACATTTAGCAACTCCGCTAGCAATGTTCTCCTTGATCCGGCGTACACCTCGTGCACGTCTTTGGGCAACTATGATTTGATCCTCAAGGGTTGGTTTCGCCACCAAGGTAGAAAGATAGCCATGAGGAACAATCTCAAGATTAAGCTTGCGAAATTCCTCATGAAGAAGTGGTTGATACTGTTGTAACATGAGGTTGTTACAATACGACTTACGACTTAGTGCATCAGCCATGACATTGGCTTTGCCTGGGGTGTAAGAAATTACTACGTCGTAATCTTTTATCAACTCAATCCAGCATCTTTGCCTGAGATTAAGATCTGGCTGGGTGAAAATTTATTTGAGGCTTTGGTGGTCGGAATAAATCTCACAACGATTACCAAGGAGGTAATGTCGCCAAGTTGTTAGGGCATGAACTACGGCAGCGAGTTCAAGGTCATGGGTAGGATAGTTCTCTTCATGTGGCCGCAATTGGCGTGAAGCATAAGCTACCACATGTCGATCTTGCATAAGTATGCATCCTAACCCTTGCCATGATGCGTCACAAAAGATCTCGAAATCCTTTTTGGTGTCTAGAGGCGCAAGTACGGGTGTTGAAGTCAATCTTCTTTTTAGCTCTTGAAAGCTTTCCTTGCACTTGGGGGTCCATTGGAATTTCTTATCTTTCTTGAGGAGTTCAGTAAGAGGCTTTGCAACTTCAGAAAAGTTCTCGACGAAGCGGCGACAATAGCTGGCTAGGCTAAGAAAACTCCTAACTTGCTCAACCGATTCAGGTGGAGTCCAGTCAAGGACGGTCTGAACTCTCTCGGGATTCACAGCAATGCCTTTTGCAGAATTCACGTGGCCTAAGTAGGTCACTTCTGGTAGCCAAAATTCACACTTGGAGAATTTAGCATACAGGCGATGCTCTCAAAGTTTCATCAATACCAGCCTAAGATGCTCGGCATGTTCTTCTTCGTTCTTCGAGTATATAAGGATGTCATCGAGGTCAACCACGACGAACTTGTCCAAATACTCCATGAAGATCGAGTTCATCATGCGTGAAAAAGTGGCGGGGGCATTGATCAAACCGAAGGACATGACGGTGAACTCGTAAAGACCATAACGAGTAGTAAAAGCCGTCTTTGGAATGTCCTCATTTCGGATATTGATTTGATGATAACCTAATCTCAAATCCATCTTGGAGAAGACAGAGGATCCTACAAGTTGATCATAAAGATCATTGATCCTGGGAAGTGGGTACTTGTCCTTTATCGTCGCTAGATTTAGCGGGCGATAGTCTACGCACATCCTTTCTGTTCCATCTTTCTTCGTTACGAACAGAACGGGGCAACCCCATGGCGATGAGCTAGGGCGGATGAAGCCTTTTGCCAACAACACTTCCAGTTGGGTTTTAAGCTCAGCTAACTCATGTGGGGCCATTCTATATGGGCGTCTGGAAATTGGGGTTGTTCCTGGTATAAGATCCACTATGGATTCTACACATCTGTCGGTGACTAGGTTTAAGGGGTTAGATCTCTGGATAGCTTTCTAGAGGATGACCAAGGTTTACTAGGGGCTACAACAGATATGTCAGAGTAGCAAAGTACCCCAACACAATGGTTAGTGTGGTTATTCTGGCTAGAAGACATCTAAAAATGGGAGGAGAAGCTGGAATTGAATCACTAAAGGTTTCTAGAACAAAACCTACAACAAACTCTAGAGAACTGTCGGGCATACCACCTAGAACTTCTTCTAAAAGGACAACCGAAATGGAAAGAAGGATTTTGCAAAGGCATCAGATTCTGAAGAAACCTGGAATGACTCGGACAGCATAACGGCTGTAATTGCAAGAGAAATGGAATTCTTCACAACATCTCAACAGCACTTACATAGGATGTCTCAAAATAGGAAGCACAACGAATCTAGAAGACTGAACACAACTTTCCTACAGCTACAAGGAAGCAAACAACGAGATGTTCTAGTAAGACATAGATGAGCCTAGTCCTATCATCCCGTAGAAAAGATAAGGGTGACTCAGAACTCAGATCGATGAGGGTAAGGAGAAAAAGAAGCCTTACGTTGTTCCCTTATACCTAGAGTAACTATATAACTATAGAATGCTAGACTTGACTTCAACCAAGGGTTTGATAATCCTACAGACAGTCCTGCTCTGATACCAAGTCTGTTGGGACCCGGAATAGGCGTATGTAATTCCAGTCACGATACAATCACATGGAGAGCCGAGAGCCGTACCCACTTGTCTAAGCAGACAAGGCCAAGCACAGAACACTCTCGGAAAGCATCAAACGTGAGGGGCATCCCATCCAGGCCGGATGATCAACTGAGATGGGTCCTCATCGCCCTCTCACAAGTCTTAATGATTATGGGTGGTGAAATCCCATACTCATAGACAAGTCGCCTCAACCATGTTGTCGATTGAATCCTAACTCTTACATATACTTACTCCAGCCCGATCACTTAGTCGGGATCTAGGGCGGGCTCGATCATACAACAAAGTGTGCACGTGACAGAGTCACGAACAATCGCATCGCGATGCCCCAAGCTGCGCACATCTAAGGGCCACTTGGTGTATAAAAGACCGCCAGCCAGATCACAACTAAGGTCTCGAAAACCCATACTAAGACATGCATGTTATAAACATACACGCCGCACACATGCCTAGTATGAACAGCAGGTATCATCACATAACTCTACAAAGTACTCTTTATTGATATACACATAGAGCATACAAAGATCACATGTCGGTGATCAACATTACATCATACAACGGAAGCAAATTAGGTCTGAGTACAGACAAGCTTAACAAATGGCTTAGAGAAGCCTTGTAAACATGCATGCCCTTCCACGAGGGACCAGACTGCTGTCTGGAACTATACTACCAAGGTCAACGTCGAGCTTCAGTCGGTGAATCCATCGGGGTCTGGGTTTCCATCTAAAACATAGAATAAGCAAATGTGAGTACAAAGTCGTACTCAGCAAGACCTATATCAGAACTGCACTACTCATGCTCAAGTTTCAAGGTAAAGGAGGTGGGGTTCATCATGCAGAAGTGCCAGCTTTGACTTGGCTAGTCCTATACTACGAGTACCAGACTTGAGGTAAGAAGCGTACACGAGTCCACTACATGTCTCCAAACAATACACCACTATGGTTACTTCCTCGACTTCCCCACGAGGAAGCCCACCATAGCACTCACGCTTATCTTGCGGATTTTATAAGTATCCATTCAAGTTATCTATTGATCAAGTAGAGGTCTCCAAGTAGTCCATAACCGCGGACACGGCTATTCGAATAGTTCATTAACCCTGCAGGGGTGTACATCTTCACACGCGTGTCATCACTTATCGCCTCGTTCTCGTCACCCTTCAAGCGGGTGTCGGACGTGGATGAAACCAAGGCACTAACCTCACATCACCTTCTCTATCCAGGAGTCGACTACCTGAGTTTGGCACCGCACGAGAGTCCGGCCGGTTCCACGAAACGGACTCAGATAATGTAAGGGACCGAGACGCCACCTCTGCCAAATGGTTTCACTGCCTCACAAGTCCACCCGCATATCTATATGATGCAACCTTTTCTTCATTCTCTTTCTATGCACATGCCAAATGGAAAGCCCGAATCTATTGTGACTCCTGGACTGGATCGGGTACGTAAAGAGACCAAACGGGGTTCCCATAAAACCCTACATGTGGTCATACTCTTTGTCTTCGATCACAAAACAGGAACTCGGGGCCTGGGGCAGTGTTCAACGAGACAACCCACTGTGTACTCCTACACAGTCTCTCATCGTTCACCTTTGTTTAGGGTGGATTCACCAACACGTTATCATCAGCATCACTGTGTTCATTCCATCCCGACTCACAATCATAACATCCTCATTGTATCACTAAGCAGCAAAAGCAGTAACAGTTGTAGGGGCCACATGCTCATCATTCAACTCCTATATCTGCTAGGATTGTGGTTTGCTTAATACGGTGACAAAATGATAGGTCATGCATCAGAATGGGTTCAACTATGCGAAAGAACGTGTCTGGATGATCTCCTAAACATGCATAAGCGAGACTGAGAGGGAAATAGGATTTTATAGACATGATCAATGGGGGTTTGCTTGCCTTGGTGACGATGCACGGGTCTTATCGGTGGTCTTCTCCTTCGGGGGTGATCACCGTCTCGGAGGCACTGTTACCGGCACAATCATCAACAAGAGGGGGGAGGCAACAATGTAATAGAATGCAAAAGCACATGTTTAGGTTGTCACATGATGTGAAAGGTATTGGTGTGGTCTAGGTTCAATTTGCCACATGTTAATTGAAGTTGATTTGAAAAGTTAATTCAAATTCAAACTCCAAATGTTATTCAAATTAGGTCATCTTGCATTTGCTAATGTTTGGTCATTGTAAACCATATGATCATGTGTGTGATATGCTTCTGAAGTACAAGTGAGATGTGGTGTATTGCAATGGTTCAAGTTGAATTAGCATTTGAATTAAATTTGAAATAATTCCAATTAAGCCAAATAGAAAAAGCTACTGGTACCATTTTAAAATCAACTCAAACATGGTTGAAAGTTTCATATTTGGATAGAGAATTTTCTGCTGATCATTTTTCATATATTCTTTGTCCAATTTGGAGTTAATATGAATTTCCTATGATTTATTGAAGTTTTGGCTATTTTCTGGATTTTTCTGATTTATTTTAATCAATAAATGATTTATTGCGTCAGGCTGAGCTCACTGTGACGTCAGGGGGGGACTGTCTACTGGGGCCCCCATGAAAGGTCTCTCAGCGGTTAACCCCGGTTGGATTAAATTAACAGAGGCCATTAGGGGGGGCCAGGGCCCACAGTCAGTGTCTGTTAGCGAGGTGGTTAGCAAGGGGATTAGGACTAACTAATCCAGCCACGTCATCTCGCCGGCGGCGTGTCGCCGGTGACTCGCAGACGCGGCGGCGATGTGCTGGACGGCGGCGATGTGCACCAAAACGAGTGCTGCGACCAGCTACATGCTCAGGGGAAAGGCCCGCATCACCCAGGCAACAGAGGGGTCACCGGGGAGCGCCGGAGCATCGGCGGCGACAACAGCTGCGGTGGACGGAGCTCGGTCGTGGTGAAGGTCAACGAAAGGGGGCACGTGGGTGAGCACGAGGAAGGGGAAAATGACCGCAAGCTCACCCTGAAGCGGATGGAGGGGTCGGTGAGGTCGGAGGAGCTGCGCCATTTACGAATTCCTCGTCGGAGTTCCACGGTGGCCGGCGACGATGACGATGAAGATGGCGTCGCTGCATGTCTTCTCAAGGCGATTGGACGCGCACAGAGACGAAGGCATCAATGAGAAGCTCTCTGGACATGGTGGCTCGACTTGCGAGCGTCTCCGGCCACGCGGGCGCACGTCGGCGGCGACAGGGAGCTACGGGTGGCGCGAGATTCCGGTCTGGTTGGGCGAGGCAGAGAGCGGAGAGAGGGGGAAGAAGGTGCGGGGGCTTCTAGAGGTTTATGTGGCGCGTAGAGAGGGAAGAGGGGGGGCCTAGACGTCTTCTCCACGTCGAGGTGTCCGTCGGCGTGCTCTGGCCGCCACGGAGCAGCTTTGGGGCGAGGGGGTAGAAGACGACAACGCCTCGGGCTGGGCTGGGCCGGCGAGAAGAGGTCGGCCTTTGCCCGTGGGCGCAAGGTAAGCCCCTCTTCACTGTTATTCTTTTATTTCTTCTGACATTTGTTCTGTCTTGATAAAAAATATCAAAACATTTTATAAAAATGCCCAAATAATTTTATAAATCCTAGGTGACCAGTAGCAAGTCACTTGTAGAATTTGAGCATTTTTGAAATTCAAAACATTTGAATTTCAAATCAAATAGGGGTCAAATTTAATTTCCAGGGAACATTTTAAATTTTTGAATATTCCATGGGTATGGGAAAGAACCCAAACCACTTTTAAAATGATCACCATCATTTATAGGAATTTTCCAAATATTCAAATGATTTTTGGAAAAAGATTTTTATCTGGCCATTTGAATTAATTTCTCAGGGCTTTTCTTTTTCCCCAATTTTGAATTTCTTTTGAATTTTTGCATGATGCAAAGGACACAAGCAACCCTAGCACTTACCTAAACTTGGGTTGTGACAAAGGGTGCTCTCGGCCTCCTTTTTATGTTGAGTTGGAGACCGACAGTTCCCGCTTGATTTTTCTTGGTTTTGGCTGGAAGTCGTTTTCCCGGGGTTTGAACTTGTGTGATGGTGATACTCTTTGTTGACATTTTGATGGCGAAAATACTCTCACCATCCGCGCTTTTGACCCGAGCGGCAATCGCATGGATCTGTCCTGGCAGGAGACAAGCAGCGACAATTCCGGCAGGTCGGGGAGTCCCACACCCATGTCTTCAAAGACTTCATCCTCTGGCGACTCCTCGGGTGGTGATGTTCTGTCCTCCAGCTCTGGAGAGGACCTCGACGTCAAGACATCGATCAAGCGGGCACGCCAGGAGACCTTGTAGAACTGGAGGCGGCGGCGTCATTTTCGCCGACAGCTCGGGTGGAGCTGGAGAAGAAGCTGGTGGAGCTAGAGAAGAAGCTGGTGGAGCATCGGCTTTGATGCTCCGCAAATAAGTCGAGCTTCACCTTTTGTTATGTCATTGACATCATGAGCTGTCTCCTTCGGTTCCTCCTTTGTCTATGAAGATGCTCGTTGTATTGGTGCTAATCACCACAGCATGGGCACACATGTAGAAGTCATAATTCCTTGGGTGATTGGTGTTGTAGTCTTGTCGGCTGCCTGTGTCTTTATAACTAGGTTAATTACCCATGTAATGAGGGTTGTCTTCGAGTAGTGAGAGTTGCCTTCCATCCAATGTACTTGAATCTTTTGTACTGAGAATGGTCTTTGGGTCCTTGTAATGCGAACTGTGCTTGAGTCTTTGTAATGGAATTTGTCTTCGAGTCCTTTGCAAACGAGACTTGTCTTCGAGTCCATCAAATCCTTGTACTGTGGGTTCTATCGGGTGCGCGGCAGCGCTCCCGATGGGAGTAGCCCCCAAGGCTACGTTCCAGTTGTAGAGTCGAACGTAGGCTGAGATTTGTTTTCTTTGTCGTTCTTCCGGTAATTGTCATCTTTTATCAGGTGCGCGATAGAGCTCACAATGGGAGTAGCCCCCGAGTCTTTAGGTGATCCTTGGCGATCAGGTGAAGACTTAAAGGATTGTCTGTGTCCTATGCTCCATCCATATTTCTCCAAAGTACTTGGTGTTCCACCTGGTTGTAGCCGTGTCTTCTTTTTTATTTCAAACGGTTTTCCCCGGGGAGATGGTAATGTTTCTCCGGGGGAAGTGTGCTCGAGTCCCCGGGATTTTAAGGTAAAGATCGCGTGAGCGACGGTGGCGTCTCTCGGGGGGAGTCTTTACTCGATCCCCCGAGTGCTTTAACTAAAGATCGCGTGAGCGACGATAGCGTCTCTCGGGGGGAGTCTGTGCTCGAGCCCCCGAGTGCTTTAGTGAAAGATCGCGTGAGCGACGAAAGCGTCTCTCGGGGCGAGTCTGTGCTCGAGCCCCCGAGTGCTTTGGTGAAAGATCGCGTGAGCGACGATAGCGTCTCTCGGGGGAGTTTGTGCTCGAGCCCCTGAGTGCTTCAGTGAAAGATCGCGTGAGCGACGATAGTGTCTCTCGAGGGGAGTCTGTGCTCGATCCCCCGAGTGCTTTGGTAAAATATCATGTGAGCGACGATAGCGTCTCTCTGGGGGAGTCTGTGCTCGAGCCCCCGAGTGCTTTAGTGAAAGATCGCGTGAGCGACGATAGCGTCTCTCGGGGGGGAGTCTGTGCTCGAGCCCCCGAGTGCTTTAAGTAAAGATCGCGTGAGCGACGATAGCGTCTCTTGGGGGAGTCTATGCTCGAGCCCCCGAGTGCTTTGGGGATTAAGCATTTGGGCAACATCATTTTATTGCGTCGAACGGTTACATGAGCTGCCAGTCGGGCATGAATGGTGGAGACTATGGATAGAACAGGCGTAGGTTCGCTACGTTCCATGGATTTCCCACGTCCTCGTCAGTCTTCGGGTTCTTCAGTCTATAGGCGCCTCCTCCTGTGACTTCTGAAATTATGAACGGTCCTTCCCATTGGGGGGCAAGCTTGTGGACTTTCTCTTGTATGAGCCGTAGTACAAGGTCGCCTTTGTTGAAGGTTCTGGTGCGTAGGCGGCTGCTTTGGTAAGTGTGCAGCTTGCCCTGGTACCCCTCTGACCTTGCTAGGGTTGTGTCTCTTGCTTCGTCTGATGTGTCCTTGTCATCTTGCAGTGCTTCTTCTGCTTCCTCTTCTTCGTACCCCAAGATCCGGGGTGCCCCAAATTTGAGGTCATGTGGTAGCACTGCCTCCGCCCCGTACACCATGAAGAAAGGTGTGTACTGGGTTGCGGTATTTGGGGTGGTGCGCAGGCTCCATAGTACTACAAGGAGTCCTTCTACCCAGTTGCCTGCGGCCTTCTTGAGTGGTGCAAGGAGCCGTTTTTTGATTCCTCCGCATACTAGGCCATTTTCTTTTTCCACCTGGTCGTTGGCCTGCGGGTGCGCGACTGATGCGTAGTTGATTTTGATGCCTAGTTCTTCGCAGAAGTTCTGGAATTCTGCCGCTGTGAAGTTCGTACCGTTGTCCGTGATGATGTTGTGTGGTACTCCGAACCTGAAGATTATTCATTTGATAAAATTCACTGCCGTGAGGGCTGTGGAGCTGGTGATGGGCACTGCTTAGATCCACTTGGTGAACTTGTTGACTGCTACTAGCAGGTGAGTTCTTCCTCCCTTTGATGATTTCTTGAGCGGGCCCACCATGTCGAGTCCCCAGGTGGCGAACGGCCATGATAGTGGTATGGTCTTAAATGCTGAGGCTGGAGCGTGCGGTCTGCTGGTGAATTTTTGGCAGGTAATGCAACGCCGCATGATATCCTCTGTGTTTCTCATGGCTGTCGGCCAATAGAGTCCTGCTCGAAAAGCTTTTGCTACGAGTGCTCGACTGCTGGCGAGATGCCCGCAGGTACCTTCGTGAATGTCTAGTAGTAGGGCTTTGCCTTCTTCTTCGTCTATGCACTTTTGGAGTACCTGAGAGATGTTGTGCTTGTAGAGCTTCCTGTTGATTACCGTGAATGCTTTAGATCGTCGACTGACGCGTCGGGCTTCTACGGCGTCCTGAGGTAGGGTGTCTTGTATTAGGAGTCTGAGGAGCGGTTCTCTGCAAGATGGGTCTTCGGGTGCGGCTGGCTCTGGCTCCTCGACTGCGTTGTTGGCTTCTTCATTAATGATTGGGTTTGCGGCTGCCACTTGCGCTGGTTCACCTGTGTTGTCCTCCTCTAGGGTTGCTTCTGGTGTGAGTTCTTTGGCTGTGATAGCGATCTCATCTATGTAGACCTGGATATTTCCACCAATATGGTTTCTCATGTATGCTTGCGTCATTCGCTGGTATATTGCTCCCGCGTTTCTTAAACCGAAGGGCGTTTTTGGGCGGCGGGATGTGCCGCAAGGGGTGGTGGACGAGGCGCGCTCTTCGTCTTCTTTCTTCGTGCTGATCTGATTGTGTCCTGAGTAGGCGTCGAGGAACGATAGCAGATCGCATCCTACTGTCGAGTCGATTATCTGATCGATTCTTGGCAGGGGAAAGTGATCCTTTGGGCAGTATTTGTTGACTGGTCCGTAGTCGATGCACATCCGCAGTACGTATGCGTCTTTCTTGAGGACCAGCACAGGGTTGGCGATCCAAGTGGCTTTCTTCGTCTCTCTGATGAATTGGGCGTCAAGTAATCGGTTGACCTCCTCCCCGATTGCTCTGCGCTTGGGTTCTGAGAATCTTCGTAGTGCCTGCTTCACTGGCTTGGTGTTTGGTTTGATGCGGAGCGCGTGTTCCGCGAACTCGCGAGGTATTCCTGGCATGTCGGCTGGGCACCAGGCGAAGATTTCCCATTCTTCACGGAGGAAAGCGATGATGGCAGTTGCTTGCTCTTACGGGAGGTGGGCGTACACGCGGACTGTTTTTTCTGGGTCCGTCGGGTGCACTTGGTGGGTGACCGTGTCGCTGTCGATGCTGAAGTCCCGCCCATACTCTTTTGACTCGCTTCAACTTGCTAGTGGAAAGATGCTTTTGTCTGTCGCCATGGCTATTTCTGTGAGTTCTTGCTCGGCTCCAAAGGTGTCGGAAACTTTGTGGAAATCGCGATCACATTGGTCTGATTTGGTGAAGCTCTCGTTGACTGTAATGATGCCCGCGGATCCTGCCATCTTGAGTTTGAGGTAGGCGTAGTGCGGAACCGCCATGAATTGCGCAAATGCTGGACGTCCCAGTATGGCGTGATACTGTGACTGCCAGTCGAGCACTTTGAACTCGAGGGTGCGTCTTGCGAAGTTGCGGCTGCTGCCAAAGACAACTTCAAGCTCGATTATTCCAAGGGAAGTGGCCGCTTCTCCTGGGACTACTCCGTATAGCACGGTGCTTGATTTTTTCCATACTGATCGAGGGATCAGCATCTTGTGCAGGGTGCTGACGAAGATTATGTTCATGATGCTGCCTCCGTCCATGAAGATTCTGTCCATGTCGTACTCGCCAATTTGAGCATTGAGTGCCAGGGGTGCGTGTCCCGGCCTTGGGACTGCTGGTGGGTGATCGCTCTGGGAGAATGTGATAGTAGTTTTTGCGTTGTGTAGCTGGTAGACTTCGACTGTGTTTAGGTTCTCGGCTGCTCTGGTTTGCAGGCTGTAGGCGTCCTGTTGGTCTTGAGATACCCTTCCTTCTTGGATCGTGTACACCTGTCCTTGGGTTGGGTTGGAGCGTATTTCGGGACTTGGAGTCGGCGACTGCTCGGTTCGTCGGGTGCGCTTGGCTTCTCGCTGTTTTTCCTCCTTGAGGTTGTCGGCGAGTTCGTTGAACAGGCCGCAGTTTCCTAGAGTGTGGCCCGATCTGATGTATCCCCAGTCGTCTTCGAAGCAGTGGATCGTGCAGGGTCCTTCTAGCTCCTCCCTGACCGTGAGTTTGCTGGATCCGGCGTGTCGTTTCCTCCTTGAGATTCAGAAGAATAGCGTGTGATCCGCCGGGTGCTCGTGGACTCGCGGGTCGATTTCGATCCCCACGCTCATATTCTGGTTCTTTATGAGGTTGGCGAATTCGTCTGGTCTTCGGTCTGGGTCGTAGTATTCGCCGGTCTGAGTCTCAGAGTCACTGTCCTGGCGGGCGACAGCTGTCTGCACGGCGGCGGGTCGTCGAGTGGTCGGCGAGCGCGTGGTTGTATAGTTTGACTCGTCGAGTGGGGTCTCTTCGTAGAATCCTCGCGCCTGTCTTCTAGGTCGTCGATTTCTTCTTCGTTGGCGATGATCTTGATGATCACTGATCTCGAGCTCAGAGTCGGTGTCTTGTTGTGCGGCGGGTGCCTGGGTGGCGGCGGGTCGTCGAGTAGTCGGCGGGTCCTTTGCTTCGTGATGTAGCTCGTCGATCGGGATCTTTGTGTAGAACCCTCGCGCCTTCCTTTTGGGTCGTCGAGTTCTCCTTCGCTGGCGGTGGGCTCGGTTGCCGCCATAATATTGGTCTTGCCACAGCTGCAGGCCGAGCGATCTCGATGGGACGGCAGAGATGTTTGCCATGATCTTGAATTCTCCGGGTGGATTGCATCTGGTTTCTTGCTCTTGAGTTGTTGCTTGTTGAAGACGGAACCGCCGAGATCGTAATTCCAACCTATGTAGTTCCCACAGACGGTGCCAATTGACGGGGATCAACCCCGGCAAATCCCATGGTCAGGGACCCTGGGTTAGTCATGAGAGGCACAGGTTGGACGATAGCTCGTCGGCTAACAGGAGGATACGTTCTTGCTCGATATTATTGCTTGGAGATGCGATTACAGGGAAGGCTAAGGCTAGTGCGCACAAGGCTAGGGTTACAGATTGTGTCTTGGATGATGTTGACGTCTCCCCTCCTAGCCTTTATATAGTCGGACAGGTCTCGGGGAGTCCGTCCTAGATTACAGATAGTATTTCCTAACCCTAAGCTTGCCTTATACGCCAGGTTTAAGCCTTCCTTATTAGTTGTGGACTCCTACGTCGGTGCCACTAGTGGGCCAAGGCAGGACCAAAGCGGCATCTTTGTGGGTCTTCTGTCTTCGGGTGCACCGGGTAGGCCCATCCATAGGAGTCATGGGGTCACCCCTCGTCACCCGCGGTCATTTTGCCCCACACCTCATTCCCTCTCGCGCCGCTGCCCTTGAGCTCTTCAAGCTCTTGCGCTGTCGACGTCGAAGTCCATCGTAGCCGGAGAAGACTGTCTCGGGTTTCCTTAGTATTCTCCTCATCTCCGGTACGATCATGTCAAATTAATTCATTCCTCAGTACTGCAACTTCTTCAATATTCTTCAAGATTTTCTTCAAGCCACTACATTCCTCAGCATCACTGATTTTTTTTCCTATGCTTCATCAATCTAATTTCGTCAACTCCTTCCTCATGAACGCATATAACCGTACCCCACTTCCCTCGCAACTTAATTCTGTCACAGGTACATGTCAGTTGAGGAATCATATGGTTCTCATAGTCTCACTTCATTTGCAGATCAGCTCGAATGTACGATTCCTCAGTCTCCTCAACAGAACAAAATGGCTCCTCGTCACAAACTCACTGAGACCGCTCATGACTTGACCCCGGCACTGTATGAGAAACTGAAGACTCCAGAACGATAAACAGCCGGTGAACGCAAGAAACGTATTCATAAAATCACGCGGGAATGGGCTAAAATATGGGTTGCATATCAATGGATCAATCCTCAGCATGAGGAGATGTTTGCGGTCAATCCTCCCTTGAAGACACTAGGCATCAAGTCTCGTCCACCCCCTGAACCGGGTATCATTACTCATCCCTCAAGCTTGAATACTCATGATGACTTCCCTGAGGATTATCAGCGCTTGATGGCAAGAAAGTGTTAATATTCTTCAAGCCCTCGTTGATTACCCCAAGTGCAGGGTGAGACATAGTGGAGCGGCAAGTTTTCCCTTGGCAAAGATACCAAGGTTTGTCTCCTGTAGGACTCCGAAGGATACAAGAAGGTGGTAAAGTGAACAATGGTGCCGAGGTTGCTAGCTTCACCTGGACCTGCACACAGATACAAATAACTTTGCTCCCAACGAGTACAGAGGAGTTGTCAATTCCTCCGGCCTTGCTGTTTACAAAGGATCAACGCAAGAGATAATAATAGTGGCAACTGATATTAAAGACTAAAAGTAATAAGGGTGTAAACAGTGATATGAAGATGGACCGGGGTCCCGTGATTTTCACTAGTGATGTCTCTCTCTCAAAAGACGATAAAAGTGCTAGCGAGGTAAACAAATCACAGTTGGGCAATTGACAGGATTATGAAGGCACCGCAATGCTAACTATGCTGCAAAGAAAGGAAGGGATCAAAAGCAATGGGCAGTACGCCAAAGTAAGTAGACCGAAATCCATCTGCATCTACTACGAATCATCCACCTTGAGATATCTATCCAGAACATCTCGCTGGTATTAAGTTGCGAATCCCACCCAAAGTGTAAACTCAAAGCAACAGACAACTGCATTAAAAGAACTATGCGTAAAGTAAACAATCCTTGCACCCGCGGGTACAAGCACCGTTGTTTTATCCCTGGTGGCAACAGCACATCCCCTAGTCTCATGTTTCTGTCACTCAAGCTAGACATCAGGGGGCTGAACCCACAATCGAGCATAACGCTCTCTCTTGGAGTTGCAAGTAAAATACTTGGCCAAAGCAAATACCGCAACGGAGAACATGCAAGAATTTACTCAAGAACAAAATATAAAAGAGAAGAACCAAATATATTACTCATCACAATATGAATATAGTCTCATAATCCATCAGATCCCAACAAACTCAGCATAGCAACAGCAGAAATTACATAGATGCCTTGATCATGTGAGGCAGCTCACGAGGACTCGAAAGTGGAAGCACAAAAGGGGGAGAGATAGATCACATAGCTACTGGTCACGGACCCATGGTCCAAGGGAAACTACTGGTGGTACATACGGGAGACGTCCATGGCTATGGAGGGTCTCCCGGAGGGAGTAGCTTCTCCCGGCAGTGTGCCGGAGCAGCTTCTCCAGGCAGCCCCGATCTTGAAACGGCGGCGGCGGCGGAAAAGAGGCGAGATCGCGAAAAAGGAGTCTGTATTAGGGGTTTCCACCCCGAGGGGTAAATATAGGCGAAGGGGGCGTCGAGGGGACCCACCAGGAAGCCAGGAGGCCTCCTGGCGCGGCCTAGGGTGGGGCCGCGCCAGGGGCCCTCCTGGCCTCCTGGTGGTGGCCCTCCTCCGCTCCTTTGGTGTTTCCGGAAGCTTCTATTGCGCTTATTTTTTTTATATTTTTCCTGGAATTTTTGGAGCATTTTTAATGGCCGGAAAACCTGAAATACAAAAACAGCAGAAAACAGAAACTGGCAGCTGGGTGCACTGAGTTAATAGGTTAGTCCAAATAGGTTCAAAAGTGTATGAAAGTTCAAGCAAAACATGGCAAAGTCACACAAAACGTGCATGGAACAAGCAGAAATTATAGATACATTTGGGACGTATCAGCGCTACCTCAAAAGTAATTAGCAAGCATAGTAGATATTGCCTCATTAGACCTCCCGCAATGGGAGTATCATAGCTAGTATCATGCATGTCAACTAAGAAAATTTGGTGATGTGGCATAGAACTAAATGAAGAAAGAGAGGATTGAGTATCATATTATGGTATTGTGTCATAATAAATTTTAAGCTAGTATGTGTCTTGCATGGCAATAAATAATACTACTTATGATACTAAGCTATGATAATATGCATTGTGAAGGTAGTATCATACATTAGTATCATGTGCACGTGATGGCAAGAGAGTGTTATACTCTTCAAGCCCTCGTTGATTACCCCAAGTGCAGGGTTGGATATATAGTGCAGCGGCAAGTTTTCCCTTGGCAAAGATACCAAGGTTTATCTCCCGTAGGACTCCAAAGGATACAAGAAGGTGGTAAAGTGAACAATGGATCTGAGGTTGCTAACCTCACCTGGACCTTCACACAGATACAAATAACTTTGCTCCCAACGAGTACAGAGGAGTTTTCAATTCCTCCGGCCTTGCTGTTTACAAAGGATCAACGCAAGAGATAATAATAGTGGTAACTGAAAGTAAAGACTGAAGGTAATAAGGGTGTAAACAATGATATGAAGATGGACCAAGGTCACGTGATTTTCACTAGTGATGTCTCTCTCCCAAAAGACGATAAAAGTGCTAGTGAGGTAAACAAATCACAGTTGGGCAATTGACAGGATTATGAAGGCAACGCAATGCTAACTATGCTGCAAAGAAAGGAAGGGCTCTAAAGCAATGGGCAGTACGCCAAGGTAAGTAGACCGAAATCCAACTGCATCTACTACGAATCATCCACCTTGAGATATCTATCCAGAACATCTCGCTGGTATTAAGTTGCGAATCCCACCCAAAGGATAAACTCAAAGCAACAGACAACTGCTCTCTCTTGGAGTTACAAATAAAATACTTGGCCAAAGCAAATACCGCAATGGAGAACATGAAAGAATTTACTCAAGAACAAAATATAAAAGAGAAGAACAAAATATATTACTCATCACAATCTGAACATAGTCTCATAATCCATCAGATCCCAACAAACTCAGCATAGCAACAGCAGAAATTACATAGATGCCTCGATCATGTGAGGCAGCTCACGAGGACTTGAAAGTGGAAGCACAAAAGGGGAGAGATAGATCACATAGCTACTGGTCGCAGACCCATGGCCCAAGGGAAACTACTCACGGTACATACGGGAGGCGTCCATGGCTATGGAGGGTCTCCCGGAGGGGGTAGCTTCTCCCGGCAGGGTGCCGGAGCAGCTTCTCCAGGCAGCCCCGATCTAGAAATGGCGGCGGCAGCAGAACAGAGGCGAGATCGCGAAAGAGGAGTCCGTCTTAGGGGTTTCCACCCCGTGGGGTAAATATAGGCGAAGGGGGCGTCGAGGGGACCCACCAGGCAGCCAGGACCAGGGACCCTCCTGGCCTCCTGGTGGTGGCCCCCCTTCACTCCTTTCGTGTTTCCGGAAGCTTTCGTGACGCTGAATTTTTTATCTGATTTTTCGGATTTTTTGTAGCACTTTTAATGGCCGGAAAACCTGAAATACAAAAACAGCAGAAAACAGCAACTGGCAACTGGGTGCACTGAGTTTGTAGGTTAGTCCAAATATGCTCAAAAGTGTATGAAAGTTCAAGCAAAACATGGAAAAGTCACACAAAACATGCATGGAGCAAGCAGAAATTATAGATACGTTTGGGACGTATCAACATCCCCAAGCTTAATTCCTACTCGTCCTCGAGTAGGTAAATGATAACAAGCATAATTTTTGTGGTGACATGCCACACAACCATAAAAGGACTTTTAAGTAAAGCAATCAAATCATGCAATTCAATTCAAGTGTTAACAAGCGAGAGTCTATATTAGCATTGACACAAGCAACAAAAGAACAAAAGGTGCAAGATCTCTTGCTGTCCGTTACTCGAATGTCTCCAGATGGTGTTTGCGTGCAAGCAAGGGATAGGGAAATACGAGAGAAAAAATAAGGTTGTTGAGAACAACTATCTACTAAAGTTTCACACCTGGTCTCCTTTGGATTCTTATTTGGACTCGTCCCCAGACCACTAGTCAGGTACAAGTCAAACCGATCCACTCCCTTTCGATATTTTGAGAACTCATGCAATGGATGAGCGTGATCAAGAAAGTTGACACCTAAAATGCGAAACAGAAAGAAGGTGGAGGAGGAAGACAAAAAGGTGTGAAAGGCTCACATCAATGAGGACAATCATAGGCGAGAGAAGGCCATATGATAGATATGATGTGAGGAGTAGGGATTGCCATACAACGGATGCACATGTGAGCTAAAATCTCTCCAAGGGAACTATTGGCGGTGCATCTAACTTGCTTGCTCAAGAAGACCTAGAGCTCGTTTAAGGAGGCTCATCATTGGAATATACAAGCCAAGTTCTATAGTGTGAAGGGTCCCCACATAGCTATATGCATGATGATGATCTCTATGGAGTACAAGGGATAGGAGATGAAGTACTAGTGTGGATCTCTCAAAAGGAATATTAGTATGCCCCCTTCTCTCTTTTTATTTTTCTCTTTTTCTCTCTTTTTCATTTTTTTTGGTGGCCTCAATGGCTCTTTCTATTTAACTCTCATTTTTCCTCTTTGGGATCTTTTGATTTTGTCCTCTTTGGGATCTTTTCCTCACTTTAGGGGCAATACTCTATATTTTACAAGAATATAGGAGATCTTTCACACTTTACAAAAGTACTCACATAAAGAAAATGTAACTATCATGATGCAAATGTATGCTTCTGCCAGGATAGCAGGATATGCAATGATACTAGAGCGTCATGTAGCAATGATTAGGGCAAGGCCCACCTAGCATGCGGCTCATCGATCAAGCAAGTAGCATGTATGACATGAAGATCAAGTCATGAGAAGGTGGATGTTGCATGGCAATGTATCTCGGAAAGGCTATGGAAATGCCTTGTAGGTAGGTATGGTGGCTGTTTTGAGGAAAGATATAAGGAGGCTTATGATGACAGAGCGTATCGTGCCAAGGGTTTGGATGCACCGGCGAAGTATGCGCCAACTCTCGAAGTGAGAAAGGGCAATGCACGGTACCGAAGAGGCTAGAAAAATTATAGGTGGGTGGAAGTGTCAACTTTCGAATACTCACATTAGTCCGAAGAACTCATGCACTTATTATCGGTAACTCTCAATCTAATCAGGAGGTTCACAAAGATACAGGTACCCCGAGGAGGAGTGTATGGGGGTTTGGTTATCCTTGCGCATCCTCGACTCATGGTATGTGAGTGTACTCTAATATTCGAACCCTCCAGAGGTTAATGATCCATCTAGTAGCTAGAGTTCTCAAAAGGGGTTTTCTGGTTTTCGAAGAACACACGGATTGCCCAAAATACGACATATATCACTAATAGGCAAGAGCTCTTGACACCATAAGTTCAAACATTACTCTAGTCAAAACCTCAAAACTATTGCAAGTTACTACTACAAAGAGAATAGCAACTTTAACTACCTACTTTCAGTCAAGACACAGAACTCAGTGCAACAGGCAAACTCTCTAACGAGATAAAACATGCAACCTATAGAAAGTTCAACCTAAAACAAAAGAAAAGCTCTAGAAAAACTAAAGCACTACAACTAAACATAACAACAGCTAAGAAAAGAAAAAGAACAACTCACAGCTAAAAGAATAAGCATGCAAATCCTATGAGGAGTTCTAGTTCAAGCGGAGCGTGAATCTCTCCCACACAAAAGAGTAAGTTGGGTTCTAACTTGTTACTACATTAAAGAAAGAAAAAGAAAACTAAAAACAAAAACTAACAGCGAGACGCTCCAAGAATAGCACATAATGCATGAAGTGATAAAAATATAGTGCAACGAGAGACGAACTGATAATTGTTCATGAAGAAGGGGATGCACGGGGGCATCCCCAAGCTTAGACGCTTGAGTCTCCTTGAATATTTATTGGGATGCACATGGGCATCCCCAAGCTTGGGCGTTTGACCCTCCTGAATTTTCTTTCATCATCCTCCATCGCGCACTTGAAAACTCCCTTCATACATAACTCATTGTAGGATGATTAGAGAGGTTAGTACCCTAATAAAATAATTTTTACTCAACTGGAAATAAAGATAAACTTGAAGAGCTACTGTTTCCCAAGATTTCCAAAAGGTTTTTGCAAATAAAAAGCAAGCTTAAGGTTTGCAAAAGTGAAGAGAGACAAAACGTGGCAAAATCTGTGAAAAACAGAACAGCAGATAGAAACGAATTTTTTAGAGGTACTTATGCAACTCAAATCAAAAACTCAGAACATACGGAAGTTTCGTAATTGTATAGAGCACGTTGTGTAAACAATTCACCTCAAAAAGATGAACTGCGATTTTTCTCTGATTTTTCTAGTCACGAGGACAGAATCTGTTTTCTGGACAGCATGTCACAACTTTTACTTCCCTTGCCGTATGAGGCTAAACTTGGCACAAAGTTTGAAAAGTAAAGATACAATGATGTTGCTAAAGTAGTAACAATCATCAAGACCACTAAGAACAGAACAAAATCAAAAAGAAAAACCTAAATTCGTTGCGGGCTGCCTCCCGAAAGCGCTTTTTTAGAGCCATTAGCTAGGCTTAAAGCAGAAGATCAAGTCTTTTCAAGAAAATAACTAGCCCGTGTGACGGACTCAAAAGGTAACTTAATCTTTTTCCTAGGGAAGTGTTCCATTCCTTTCTTGAGAGGGAGTTGTAATTTGATAGTTCCCTCTTTCATATCAATGACAACACCAACTGTGCGAAGAAAAGGGCGTCCCAAAATAATTGGACAAGAAGGTTCACATCCAATGTCCATAATAGTAAAATCAACGGGAACATAATTGTCATTGACAATGATAAGAACATCGTCGATCTTCCCCAAAGGTTTCTTTATGGAAGAATCAACAAGACGAACACCAAAAGAACAAGGATCAAAAGGTTTCAATTAAAGCATATCATACATTCTTTTGGGCATAACAGAGGTACTTGCTCCAACATCACAAAGAGCATAACAAGAGAAGTTATTCAATTTAATTTTTATCATAGGATCCCAACCATCTTCTAGCTTCCTAGGTATGGAGGCCTCTAGTCTAAGCTTCTCCTCCCTAACTTTGATTAGAGCATTGGTGATATGCTCTGTGAAGGCAAGATTGAGTGTGCTAGTGTGGGGGTCTCTAGACATCTTGTGTAGCAAACCAATAACTTCAGGTAAAGTGCAGTTGTCAAAGTCTAGGTCACTACTATCTATCAAGGAGGTAGTGATATCATTTAGGTTCACTTGCTTAAAAGCCTCTATGTTCATAGAGGTTTCCTCTTCTAAGGTTGAGGTGGTAGCATCACCATTGATAGGTCCAGTGGGACTAGGGGTGTGATGGGTGCTAACAGTTTGGACATCCTCAACTACTTGGATAGTGGCTACTGTGTGGTAGGTAGGAAGGTTCTTAATTCTCTCTTCTTCCTTGGGTACAACTTCGGGTTTAGCTGCCATTTGGTTTATAAAGGTAGATTGGGTATGAGACATGTTTGAAACATAAGTCTCGATGGCAGTGAGTCTAGTTTGGAGACTGGAAATGTCACCGTTCAGGCTCTCAAGCTGTTTGCTAATGTTTTGCAGGATAGAGGAGTGCTCATCTAATTGTCTAGAAAAGGCCTTGTTTTGTTCAAACTGAGTGTGCATATAGATTTTGGTGGCCTTTTCTATTTCTACAAGTTTCTCATAGCTGGGCATGTCTTTTTCCCTATAGTTCAGGCTGTAGGAGTTGCTGGTGGTAGGATAAGTGTTGTTCCCATAGTTGTTGGATGGGAAAGGCCTAGGATTGTTGCTACCAAAGTTACTCCTATAAGCATTATTGTTGAAATTGTTTCTAGAGACAAAATTGACATCTACTTGCTCCTGAGCAACCAAAGAATTTAAAGGAACATCTTGAGGATCAATAGAAGGTTGCTTGGTAAGTAGAGACATGATAAGGTCAACCTTTTCATTTAAAGAGGAGATCTCCTCGGCAGAATTTACCTTCTTACCGGTTGGGGATCTCTCGGTGTGCCATTGCAAGTAGTTCAGCATCATCTCATCTAGTAGTTTTGTGGCAACACCAAGCGTGGTTGACATAAAAGTTCCTCCCACGGCCGAATCTAACAGGTTCCGCGAGGTGAAGTTCAAGCCTGCATAAAAAGTCTGGATAACCATCCAGGTAGTCAGTCCATGTGTGGGGAAGTTCTTGACAAGCCTCTTCATACGTTCCCAAGCCTGGTCAACGTGTTCGTTATCCAATTTCCTGAAATTCATAATGTTACTCCGCAATTGAATAATTTTAGCAGGGGGATAGTACTTCCCTATAAAAGCATCTTTGCATTTACTCCAAGAATCGATACTGTTCTTGGGCAAAGATTGTAGCCACTCCTTGGCTCTTCCTCTCAAGGAGAAAGGAAAAAGATTTAGCTTGACGATGTCTCCATCCACTTCCTTGTACTTCTGCATGTCGCAGAGCTCGATAAAGTTGTTTAGGTGCAAGGCAGCATCTTCTCTTGCTCCTGAGAATTGATCTTTCATGACAAGGTTAAGCAGAGCAGGTTTAATCTCATAAGAAGGTCCTGAAGTGGCAGGTGGAGAAATAGGAGTGCAGATAAAGTCACTGTTGTTGTGAATAGTGAAGTCACACAACTTAGTGTTTTCATTGGAACCCATAGTAGCAGCAGGTATTTTTGGTATTTTTTATTAAGGACACAAAAGTAAAAACTGAAAGGTAAACTAACAAGACAAAAAAGCAAAGATAAAAGAACTGTGCAACTCCCCTATCTTGTAGACTGGAGTCCCCGGCAACGGCGCCAGAAAACTTGCTGATGGCAAGAGAGTGTTATACTCTTCAAGCCCTCGTTGATTACCCCAAGTGCAGGGTTGGATATATAGTCCAGCAGCAAGTTTTCCCTTGGCAAAGATACCAAGGTTTGTCTCCTGTAGGACTCCGAAGGATACAAGAAGGTGGTAAAGTGAAAAATGTCGCCGAGGTTGCTAACCTCACCTGGACCTGCACACAGATACAAATAACTTTGCTCCCAACGAGTACAGAGGAGTTGTCAATTCCTCCGGACTTGTTGTTTACAAAGGATCAACGCAAGAGATAATAATAGTGGTAACTGAAAGTAAAGACTGAAGGTAATAAGGGTGTAAACAATGATATGAAGATGGACCAAGGTCATGTGATTTTCACTAGTGATGTCTCTCTCCCAAAACACGATAAAAGTGCTAGCGAGGTAAACAAATCACAGTTGGGCAATTGACAGGATTATGAAGGCACCGCAATGCTAACTATGCTGCAAAGAAAGGAAGGGCTCAAAAGCAATGGGCAGTACGCCAAGGTAAGTAGACCGAAATCCAACTGCATCTACTACGAATCATCCACCTTGAGATATCTATCCAGAACATCTCGCTGGTATTAAGTTGCGAATCCCACCCAAAGTGTAAACTCAAAGCAACAGACAACTTCATTAAAAGAACTTTGCGTAAAGTAAATAATCCTTGCACCCGCAAGTCCAAGCACCGTTGTTTTACCCTGGTGGCAACAGCACATCCCCTAGTCTCATGTTTCTGTCACTCAAGCTAGACATCAGAGGGCTGAACCCACAATCGAGCATAACGCTCTCTCTTGGAGTTGCAAATAAAATACTTGGCCAAAGCAAATACCGCAACGGAGAACAAGAAATAATTTACTCAAGAACAAAATATAAAAGAGAAGAACCAAATATATTACTCATCACAATTTGAACATACTCTCATAATCCATCAAATCCCAACAAACTCAGCATAGCAACAGCAGAAATTACATATATGCCTCGATCATGTGAGGCAGCTCACGAGGACTCGAAAGTGGAAGCACAAAAGGGGAGAGATAGATCACATAGCTACTAGTCACGGACCCATGGCCCAAGGGAAACTACTCACGGTACATACGGGAGACGTCCATGGCTATGGAGGGTCTCCCGGAGGGGGTAGCTTCTCCCGGCAGGGTGCCGGAACAGCTTCTCCAGGAAGCCCCGATCTAGAAACGGCGGCGGCGGCGGAGCAGAGGCGAGCTCGCGAAAGAGGAGTCCGTCTTAAGGGTTTCCACCCCGAGGGGTAAATATAGGCGAAGGGGGGCGTCGAGGGGACCCACCAGGCAGCCAGGAGGCCTCCTGACGCGGCCTAGGGTGGGGCCGCGCCAGGGACCCTCCTGGCCTCCTGGTGGTGGCCCCCCTTCGCTCCTTTGGTGTTTCCGGAAGCTTCCGTGACGCTGAATTTTTTATCTGATTTTTTTGGATTTTTTGGAGCACTTTTAATGGCCGGAAAACCTGAAATACAAAAAAAGCAGAAAACAGCAACTGGCAACTAGGTGCACTGAGTTAGTAGGTTAGTCCAAATATGCTCAAAAGTGTATGAAAGTTCAAGAAAAACATGGCAAAGTCACACAAAACATGCACGGAGCAAGCAGAAATTATAGATACGTTTGGGACGTATCAGCATGATACTAACCTTATGATACTACCATTGCGGGAGGTCTTAGGAAATTTTCTTTTATTAGTCACAATATCTTTCGTATACCTCGAGTACGGAGGCAACTTAATGTAAGGCCCGATATGCGGTATTGTTCCAGATCTAGATGTTTCCATCCAGATCCGGGGACGAAGCACATATCGGTCCCACCGCGACATATGACGAAGCCATATGCCCCGGATTTCCAACATGATATCACAACATTACAGATACAAGGATACAACATCTCATACAATCGGCATACAACTTCCTTAATACAATACAACCGCGGAAGATACATGTCTGAGTACAGACTACAATCATAAGCCTAGAGGCAAAGAGAAAAACATCGATCCCCATAACCACACGAGTCCAGGCCCTCCGCCGGGATCCGCCTAGCTAGTCGTCGTCGAGTCTCCACGTGAAACGTCGATCACCATACCTGTTGTCGATCAAGAACCCTGAAAAGAGTATGGGGGTAGTATCATGAGTACAAAAGTACTCAGCATCCAACTATAGTGGTCAACTGACCCAGCAAGGACTTCATCACTCGTCATTCTAGGACAACTAGTAGTTTACGGTAAGGATGGGGTAAGTGGTGAGGTTGCTGCCGCACTAGCATTTATGAAGTGGCTAACGTTCTAGAGAGTAAGATAAGAAGCCAAGCATTCGATGAGGAATCGCCACCAACAAGTCTGCTATCCACCTACTACGCAAACATAACACCTATCCTATCCTTGTCCTCCTCTTCGCATCCCGACGAAGAAGAAGCAGTCAAGGCACACACACGTTGATCAAGTTATATTAATATTATCTCAATTGTTGTTGTCTATGAACAAGGAGTAGGTCTCAAGTCGTCCATAACCGTGGACACGGCTTCTAGAAAAGATTTAACCCTGCAGGGGTGTACCAACTGCCCATTACAAGGCTCCGCACGCACGCCCATCTCACTCAGTTGCTACCCATCACAGGCAACCATTTTATGATTTAGTTCCGAGAGATCCGAAACGACAGGTCCCTCTAACTAACAACGAACAAATCCGGGTGGCCCCCGGGGAGTCGACACCCAACTCAAGAGTCGGTCGTCTCTCGAATTGGTCTCTTCCGTCTCACGTCAGGTTGGAATGACATCTGCAAAGCAGGAAGGCATCCCGCGCTCCGCAAAGTGTGGACCAACAGGAACACTGTCCCGCTGGCCCACGTTGTTTCAAATCCACTGGCTGCAGACCAGTTAAGCACACGGTTTCAAATGGTAAAATCAGCTTGGGCCACCACTAGAAATGTTTGAAACTAGGTAGGTAAGAAAAGGGGACCCCATAGCATCCCACACGCGGTTAGGCACGCTCAGTCTAAAAACCAATACCCGGAACTCGGGTCCTAGGTCACTCGGATGGAACAAAGCGTCGGGGCGGGATAGCCTAGACCTTCCATCCTTCGTCGAATATAATCGACATTTACAATAATCATATCATCAACAACAATAATAATAATGTGATAGCCCAACCAAGGAGTAACAGGGTAACATCGTAGCATCCTAAGCAGTACAAGGTTTGCTGGGAGGGGACATGGCTGTATCGGTTTGAAAGAGGTTGTAAACATGTGGTAGGATCAAACATCGAACCTAACCTAGACTAGCATGCAAACCGCTGGTTGAAATAGAATGGGTCATAAGTAATGTATAGTCCTTGCCTGTTGATAAGTCGGGTTCCGAAGGTGTAGTCGATCGCACGCTCGCAACGTCTCCGAGGGGTATCCGCAGGAGCACACGAGAAGTAAACACTGGAAAAGGCAATCGACGAGCAAGCATCTATTACTACGAAGCAATCACCAGTAAACAACTTCAAGAAGGTAACACGAGACAAAGCACGGCATCGCACCTACCGTCAAGAGCGGTTACTAACAGGTTAAGTGTAGTACTCGTCACACACGACGATGCCGCACGTTTACGATGGTTCAAATTGTTTAGCTACAGGTGATCAACAAAGGTTGTTAACATGGCATATCACTCAAGCATGCCATAGCACACAAACATGGCAAGAGGTGAGGCACAAAGTAAACTATCTAATCTAGGCACTTTAAGTGGGGGGTAAAACCTATACATGATAAACTATTGCGGACCCCACGATAAAAATGTAATTTTGTCCTGTTTTGCCCTAAACAATATTTTATTATTTTTATTAGCAAGCAATAGCAGCATAAACACAATCTACACGAAATTCTAGTCAAGTTACATATAAGGAACATTTTAAACAGAGCAACGGTTAAAAAGTAATTAAAGAAACAGTTTACGATGGCATGCGATGTAATTAGCAGTCAAACAACATGTAAACAAAGTCAAACATGGGAACAAGCAAAATTTTAGTAATCTACACAAAAAACTAAGCAACTTTCATGTTAAGATCATCGCAATCCGAGCTACCGTTAAAAAGATACGGGCCTCGCAAAATTACTACACAATCTGCCAAAAACACAGAAAAAGAAAAAGAAAAAAAAACTAACGTCTCTGGGCCGAAAGCTACTGGGACGGCCCAACTACCGCAGCAAAATAAATAAAAAACAGGACGGCTGGGCGCTCACCTTGTGGGCCGCGGCCCAACTGCGGAGGAAGGCGCTGGATAGCCCCCGTGCGCCACGGGCGAGAGGAGGCCACGCGGGCCGCTGGAGGGGCGCACTGGAGATGGGCCTCATGGGCGTCGGCCCACGCGAGCGGATCGAGCGGGACGGGACGTCCTCGTCTCCAGCGAGGAGGCTGGCGGCGCCGGCGTCCGAGCTCCGGCAGGGGCGTCTTGGGAGGAGGGGACAGCGCAGGGCGGTGGAGAACGACGGATCCGGGGCGCAGCGGCCGGGATCCTGGTCGCCGGCGTGGCTCGCGCGGCGAGCAGATCGAGCGGGAGGCGCAAATCCTTGCTCGGTCTTCCATGGTGGTGCGGCTGCGAGAAGAGAGAGGAAGAGGAGAGGAGGTTAGGGAGAGGGAGAGAAGAGAGGGAGAGAGGAGAGCGCATGGCCGGGAGGAGGCTCGTCGGCGGCCGCGGCTTGCTCGCCGGCGAGCGCGACGGCGGCCGGTGCAGGCGTCGGCTACGCATCCACGGGCAGGAGATTGGTGGAGCTCCGGGCGCATCTGGGCCGTTGGATCGGCCGATCCGACGTTCCAAATCGCATGGGAGGCTAGGAATGCGAAAATGGGGTATTTTGGGGCAAAGTGGAGGGGGTGGCTGCAATTTTGTGGCTAGGGAAACCCTAGAAGGGGGTGGGAGTGTGGTGGTCTTTATATAGCCCAGGTGGCTGGCAGTCTGCAAAAACATCCTCGGTTTTTCTCTCGCGTGCGCGGTGTTTACGTTTCTGACCGCCGGGGGTCCGAGTACCTCCGATTCGGGTAAAACTTCGAACTGCGCGATCAGCGCGTCGAGCCGGCGGCGTTCACCTCGCGCTGGAACCGTTCCGAGAACACTTTCCGGTGCGCTATAAAATAACTTGTTCAATTACTAAACGGGGTTTTTCGTTCCGTTGGCTGCGGCTGGTCTCGTGCGGTTTTCGCGACGGTGATCGGGCGAAACCCGGTGTCGCAAAGGTCGAGTGTCAGGGTGAAAAGGGTCAGTCTCCGTCCGATATGAGATAAGAGGGGGGGAAATAATCGACGATCGATTAATCGGGGATGCAAACACCGCAAACAAATCAGACAATCAAACAATTCACACCGAAAATAAATTTTTAAATTTTGCAAAATCTGGGTTGTTACAATACAACACCACCAACAAGGGGTCTCGTCCCAAGATCCTGGACGATCCGGGGGAGAGGGTAAGGGGGAGAGGAAAGAGAGTCGACGATCTTCAACACCACCAACAAGGGACTCTGCTCCATGTCGAACGGCGAACTCCGTCGAGAAAACTTTCCGCAGAGAGACGACAACGTCGGAAAACGAAACCACAGTGTCAAGAGGAAGAACGACAATTCAAAGCGACGATCAAGGGAAGCATTCTCACTGGAATTGTGAAGATACTGGGCAAGAGGACTGAAGTCAACAGATGACCAAGAGGTTTACCAGAGTCGTAAGAACTAAAGGTACTACAAGATTTCCCAAACCTGAGATCGTAATCGAGGCAATACGCTGCAAGCAAGGCATTGTAGCTATTCCGATATTCCACACACTCGAGATCCTAGAGGTTTGAAGGGGCTAAGACGAGAATTAAAACTCTTATGTCACTTGTCCTTACCAGAGCAAGGGTAAGGAGTAAAAAGATTCCTACTCTCCGACAACTAACTTAGTAACTACAAAATAGTTTTTTTTCTAGACTCGACTTCAGCCGGAGAGGGGATAGTACGGTCGGTAAGGCTCTGATACCAAGTTGTAAGGCCCGATATGCGGTATTGTTCCAGATCTAGATGTTTCCATCCAGATCCGGGGACGAAGCACATATCGGTCCCACCACGACATATGACGAAGCCATATGCCCCGGATTTGCAACATGATATCACAACATTACAGATACAAGGATACAACATCTCATACAATCGGCATACAACTGCCTTAATACAATACAACAACAGAAGATACATGTCTGAGTACAGACTACAATCATAAGCCTAGAGACAAAGAGAAAAACATTGATCCCCATAACCACACGGGTCCAGGCCCTCCAACGGGATCCGCCTAACTAGTCGTCGTCGAGTCTCCACGTGAAACATCGATCACCATACCTGTTGTCGATCAAGAACCCTGAAAAGAGTTTGGGGTAGTATCATGAGTACAGAAGTACTAAGCATCCAACTGTAGTGGTCAACTGACCCAGCAAGGACTTCATCACTCGTCATTCTAGGACAACTAGTAGTTTACGGTAAGGATGGGGTAAGTGGTGAGGTTGCAGCCGCACTAGCATTTATGAAGTGGCTAACTATCTAGAGAGTAAGATAAGAAGCCAAGCATTCGATGAGGAATCGCCTCCAACAAGTCTGCTATCCACCTACTACGCAAACATTGTTGGGGTTCGCAGCAGAAAACACAATTTTTTCTAACTAGCGTTCCCATAACCCAAGATCTAGCTAGCCGTATTCCCGTAACGGAAAGGATTGCGGAAATAACATACCTCGGGGTGTAGTCCGTTGCACGGGAAACGTTCCCGCAAACGTGGTAGATGTAGCCGATCAAGTTTCACAACCCCCTGGCTGTGTTGAGCACCCGGATGGGTGTAGTTCCACACGTGTAGCACCTCTAGTACTCGCACACGTACGAGACTCGATGACGACCTCCGTTCTCCGATCCAGCGAAGGTGGCGGAAGCAGACCTCCGGACGGAGCTTCGGCAGCACGACGGCCTCCGATTCTAGCAGAGAAGCCTCAATTCCACTATAGGCTCACACTAGGGAGCCCACCGTGAAAGATACAAGGGAGGGGAGAAAACCGATCTCAATTCGGAATAATATTTAATTTCTCACGAATTTTTGTGTCTTAAATATGTGCACCCTGCCCATCTATATATAGGCAGAGGGGAGGGGGTCAACCCCTCTCCCTTAGCAATGTGGGACTAAAGTCCCTTTGCTAAGGGGGGTGGCCCGTCAAGGGGGGGCGCACCCCTCATGGGCCCTAGGGCCCATGGCGCCTTCCCCCTCTTTTCTTTTTTATTTTTCCCTTTTATTTTCCCTAATGGGCCTTTTTCTCCACTAAGGCCCATTGCACATATTAATTAGAAATAAAATGATTTTAATTATTAATTCAATTAATTAATAAATAAACATAATATTCCATCTCCCGGTGCTCCGGAACACCTTCCGGTTCACTCTGAACTTATTTCGGTTCAACACGGTACTTCTCCGATATTGTTTCCTTTATTCTCTGGTTACTCCGATGGTTCCGAAACGGTCTCCGATTTCATCGAGCCCTTAAGTGTGTTACCCTACGGTCCGAGAACACTCCAGTCATGACCGAGATGAGGCTACGGTCAATGATCATCAGCGGGACCTGGATGCCCATAATGACCCCTGTGCATTCCGGATATCAAACACCGATTGGACCTTACGCCGTATAGCATTCCCTTTGTCAGCGATACTGGATTGTTCCGAGATTCGATCAATGACATCCTATGTCTGGTTCAACCTCGTTCTGAACTAAACCTCATTCACTCGTTCCTGTGATATTCATCCCCGTGACCTAGTCACACGCTGCAGCTTTATGGATGGAATCTCACCGAGTGGGGCCCGAGTATCTATCCATTATATGGATTTAAAAATCCCGCTCTTGTAACAATACTCCTCAACATATCTCCACGGAATACCCAAGATAAAACCGTTATGACCCGCATATTTCAGTCAGGTGATGGGATGTAAGTCAAAGCATCCGGGAAGATAGTAATTATGCACGTACTCACGGTCAAAGGAACGGTCTACCACGTTCTGTAGTTACAACACTGAACCTTCATAAGATTTGATCATGTTGTAATGCTTACTTTGGGTAATGTTCATCACGTCACTTAAACAGTGAGGTGACCTCATAGTCAAGAGACTTAATTGTCCATGATCGCGAAACCACGACCATCATGTTGACCATGAACTAGTTATCGATGTAGAGGCTAACTAGGAACTCTGGGGGTTTCTATACCACACCTGCATCATTGTTTCACTGACGTAGTTCCAGCACGGTATGAAACTGGTTATGAACTTGCTTAGATATATTGGAATAATCATATATTATTTGCCTCTAGAGCATATATCCAACAAACATAACACCTATCCTATCCTTGTCCTCCTCTTCGCATCCCGACGAAGAAGAAGCAGTCAAGGCACACACACGTTGATCAAGTTATATTAAGATTATCTCAGTTGTTGTTGTCTATGAACAAGGAGTAGGCCTCAAGTCGTCCATAACCGTGGACACGACTTCTCGAAAAGATTTAACCCTGCAGGGGTGACCAACTGTCCATTACAAGGCTCCGCACACACGCCCATCTCTCTCATTTGCTACCCATCACAGGCAACCATTTTATGATTTAGTTCCGAGAGATCCGAAATGACAGGTCCCTCTAACTAACAACGAACATATTCGGGTGGCCCCCGGGGAGTCGACACCCAACTCAAGAGTCGGCCGTCTCTCGAATTGGTCTCTTTCGTCTCACGTCGGGTTGGAATGACATCTGCAAAGCAGGTAGGCATCCCGCGCTCCGCAAAGTGTGGACCAACAGGAACACTGTCCCGCTGGCCCGTGTTGTTTCAAATCCACTGGCTGCAGACCAGTTAAGCACACGGTTTCAAATGGTAAAATCAGCTTGGGCCACCACTAGAAATGTTTGAAGCTAGGTAGGTAAGAAAAGGGGACCCCATAGCATCCCACGCGCGGTTAGGCACGCTCAGTCTTAAAACCAATACCCGGAACTCGGGTCCTAGGTGACTCGGATGGAACAAAGCGACAGGGTGGGATAGCCTAGTCCTTCCACCCTTCGTCGAATATAATCAACATTTACAATAATCATATCATCAACAACAATAATAATAATGTGATAGCCCAACCAAGGAGTAACAGGGTAACATCGTAGCACCCTAAGCATGCATACTAAGCAGGGGCTGAGCTACGAGCAATAGTAACATAGAAGTACAAGGTTTGCTGGGAGGGGCATGGCTGTATCGGTTTGAAAGAGGCTGTAAACATGTGGTAGGATCAAACATCGAACCTAACCTAGACTAGCATGCAAACCGCTGGTTGAAATAGAATGGATCATAAGTAATGTATAGTCCTTGCCTGTTGATAAGTCGGGTTCCGAAGGTGTAGTCGATCGCATGCTCGCAACGTCTCTGAGGGGTATCCGCAGGAGCACACAAGAAGTAAACACTGGAAAAGGCAATCGACGAGCAAGCATCTATTACTACGAAGCAATCACCAGCAAACAACTTCAAGAAGGTAAAACGAGACAAAGCACGGCATCGCACCTACCGCCGAGAGCGGTTACTAACAGGTTAAGTGTAGTACTCGTCACACACGACGATACCGCACGTTTACGATGGTTCAAATTGTTTAGCTACAGGTGATCAACAAAGATTGTTAACATGGCATATCACTCAAGCATGCCATAGCACACAAACATGGCAAGAGGTGAGGCACAAAGTAAACTATCTAATCTACTCACTTTAAGTGGGGGGTAAAACCTATACATGACAAACTATTGCGGACCCCACGATAAAAATGTAATTTGGTACTGTTTTTCCCTAAACAATATTTTATTATTTTTATTAGCAAGTAAGAGCAGCATAAACACAATCTACACGAAATTCTAGTCAAGTTACATATAAGGAACATTTTAAACAGAGCAACGGTTAAAAAGTTATTAAAGAAACAGTTTACGGTGGCATGCGATGTAATTAGCAGTCAAACAACATGTAAACAAAGTCAAACATGGCAACAAGCAACATTTTATTAATCTACACAAAAATCTAAGCAACTTTCATGTTAAGATCGTCGCAATCCGAGCTACCGTTAAAAAGATACGGGCCTCGCAAAATTACTACACAATCTGCCAAAAAAACAGAAAAAGAAAATGAAAAAAAACTAACGTCTCTGGGCCGAAAGCTACTGGGCCGGCCCAACTACCGCAGCAAAAAAAACAGGACAGTTGGGCGCTCACCTCGTGGGTTGCGGCCCAACTACGGAGGAAGGCGTTGGATAGCCCCCGTGCGCCACGGGCGAGAGGAGGCCACGCGGGCCGCCGGAGGGGCGCACTGGAGATGGGCCTCAGGGGCGTCGGCCCATGCGAGCGGATCGAGCGGGACGGGACGTCCTCGTCCTCGTCTCCAGCGAGGAGGCTGGCGGCGCCGGCGTCCGAGCTCCGGAAGGGGCGTCTTGGGAGGAAGGGACAGCGCAGGGCGGTGGAGAACGACGGATCCGGGGCGCCGTGGTCGGGATCCTGGTCGCCGGCATGGTTCGCGTGCACAGCGAGCAGATCGACCGGGAGGCGCAGCTCCTTGCTCGGTCTTCCATGGTGGTGCGGCTGCGAGCAGAGAGAGGAAGAGTAGAGGAGGTTAGGGAGAGGGAGAGAAGAGAGGGAAATAGAGGGAGAGAGGAGAGGGCCTGGCCGGGAGGAGGGGAGCCGGCGGCCGCGGCTTTCTCGCCGGCGAGCGTGACGGCGGCCGGGTGCAGGTGTCGACTACGCATCCACGGGCAGGAGGTTGGTGGAGCTCCGGGCGCATCTGGGCCGTTGGATCGGCCGATCCGACGGTCCAGATCGCAGGGGAGGCTAGGACTGCGAAAATGGGGTATTTTGGGGCAAAGTGGAGGGGGTGGCTGCAATTTTGTGGCTAGGGAAACCCTAGAAAGGGGTGGGAGTGTGGTGGTCTTTATATAGCCCAGGTGGCTGGCAGTCTGCAAAAACATCCCTGGTTTTTCCCTCGCGTGCGCGGTGTTTACGTTTCTCACCGCCGGGGGTCCGCAGTACCTCCGATTCGGGTAAAACTTCGAACTGCGCGATCAGCGCGTCGAGCCGGCAGCGTTCACCTCGCGCTGGAACCGTTCCGAGAAAACTTTCCGGCGCGCTATAAAATAACTCGTTTAATTATTAAACGGGGTTTTTCGTTCCGTTGGCTGTGGCTGGTCTCGTGCGGTTTTCGGGACGGTGATCGGGCGAAACCCGGTGTCGCAAAGGTCGAGTGTCAGGGTGGCAAGGGTCATTCTCCGTCCGGTATGAGATAAGAGGGGGGGAAATAATCGACGATCGATAAATCGGGGATGCAAACACCGCAAACAAATCAGACAATCAAACAATTCACACCGAAAACAAATTTTTAATTTTTGCAAAATCTGGGCTGTTACACTTAATAGCATCCGTCAAAGGAATTTGAAGAAAAAAAGGCTTCATCCATTTACAAAATTTATTGTAGTGCTCTTCTGCTTTAGTTTTGAGAGACTTACCTGGAAAGGGCATCGGTTTTTGTACCCATGGTTCTCGTTCCTTCCCATGCTTTCTTGCAATGAAGTCTTCTCTAGTATATCTCTTGCATTTATCGGGTGCTTCTTCTTATCGTACTTCAGGAGGATCATTCTTCTCGTTATCTTTATCAGGTTCAGCACCATCTTCAGTTTCAGCATTTAGTAGTAGATATACTATTAGGATCAACAATAGGTTCTTCATCAATTATAGGACCATTTGATTTGTGAGCTTCCTTATGTTTCTTCTTCTTCTTCTTCTTAGGGGAGCTGACAATGTCTTCTTCCTGCAACTGAGAATCTTGCTCGATTCTCTTAGGACGCCCCTCTGGATAAAGAGGGTCTTGGGTGTGTGTGTGCCACCTCGGGTTTTAATCCCACAAGCCTGCATATCATCTTGTTTGGCATTGTTAGCAAGCAAATCTTTTTGCACATTAGAAATTTGTTCAAGCTGAGTTTGAACCATATGAAAATGCTTAACAAGAACTTTAACATCATTAACAGTTCTACCTAAAACATCAAGCAAGCTTTTTATAGCAAGGGAATTATCATGCAACTAACTTTGAATCCTCTCATTAAAGTGATTTTGCTTCATAATAAAATGATCAAGCTCATCTAAACATTGATTAGGAGGCTTACCATAGGGGATGTCACTTGCATTGAAATCTAAAAGAGAGTGTACCTCTACCATAGGAGGGTGAGTGGTAGGCTCACAAAGTTTTTCAATAGGAGGTAGATTCTTCACATCTTCAGCTTTAATACCTCTCTCCTTAATAGACTTCTTGGCTTCTTGCATATCTTCGGGGTTCAAGACGAGCATTCCCCTATTCTTTGGTGGTGGTGGTGGTGGTTCAGGGACGAACCAATCATCGTGGTTCTTGGCTATCTTGCCCATTAGTGCTTCAACATCGTCCAGTGTTCTTTTCCTCAAAACACAACCAGCACAACTATCCAGATAGGTTCTAGATTCATCGGTTAGACCCGCATACAATATATCAAGTAATTCATTCTTAGGGACTCCATGTCCCGGTCTAGCCTTGAGTAAAGTGCAATACCTACCCCAAGCTTTAGGGAGGTACTCATCCTTAATAGACTTCTTGGCTTCTTGCATGTAAGATAACCCAATTTATTGATTCGACACAAGGGGAGCCAAAGAATATTTATAAGCTTTAACAGTTGAGTTATCAATTCAACCTCACCTGAAAGATACTTGCTTGGCAACAAGATATTAGTGGTAACGGTGATATGGAAGTGATGGTGGCAACGGAAATAGTGATGGCAAAGCAACGAAAGTAAAACAGCTAAAGTAAAGTAACTTCTAACCAACAAAATTAAAACACTGTAGGCTAGGGGAATGAATGGTTGGGTGCTGCATGGATGAGAGATAACATGTAATTAACTTGGGGCAAGGCACACAGAAAAGTAATGATCATCTAGGCAAATATCAAACATTAGGCATGTATCCCAAGGTAGTTGTACGTGCTTGCAATAAGAACTTTGCACAACATCTTCTGTCCTACGATCCCTCTTCAAATGGGGCCAAAAGGAACTTATGGAGATTAAGGTACTCCTGTCTAAGAGCACCGGAACAAAGCATTAAATTGTGGAATCCTCAACTTATAGTTCATCACATTTGGTGTCCCAAGCTGTCACCATTGGGATCGCCGATTCCGGACTATAATAGGTGCATACAACTCATAGATAGGATCAAGAAATAAAAATATTCATGAAAACACATAGGGTTCAGATCTGAAATCATGGCACTCGGGCCCAAAGTGACAAGAATGAAACACAACAAGTAGTAGCAAAGATGATAAACACCATATTAGATGATAGGCAACATGCCCCTAACAATCTGATGAACTATTACATGATCTAACTCATCCAATCCCTACCACCCCTTCGCTTACAACAGGGAACTACTCACACATGAAAGGGTGATGGAGTGGCGATGGTGATGATGATGGCGACGATTTCCCCTCACCGGAGGCCAAAGCAGCCTCCACATTAGCTCTCCCGGAGAAGAACAGAGGGTGGCGGCGGCTCCGCGAAGAGAATTGGCAAAACAACTTCTTGTTCTAGGGTCTCTCCGTCTCGGGTAAAAATAGGAGTCGAGGTAGGGCACCAAAGGAGGTGGGGCCCACCCAGGCTCCCTCCTGGCGCGGCTAGGGATCTGGCCGCGCCACCTGGCTGCCTGGTCCAGGGTGGCCCCCCTCTGGCCCCTCTTCTGACCATTGGTTCCTCCCGGTGTGTGGATTTTCTCTATTTTTACTAGAATTTTTCGGGAAACCTAAAAATCCATTTTCCTGCACACAAGGAAACCATACAGGCAACTCTGCTGAAAACAGCGTTAGTCCGGGTTAGTTTCATTCGAATCATAAAAGAATGAGGCCAAAACAATAGCAAAAGTGTTTGGAAAAGTCGATACGTTTGAGATGTATCAGCATCATACTTGCATTTGAAGTAATCATCATATTATGTCACTCCCTATCGAATACGGTTGAACAATGATCTTGCCATCCGAAAGCGACACCGAAAAGTCTTGTGAGGAAAAAGTGGATCAGGTTGAAAGTAGTCATCGTAAAACAAGAGATGACCACACTCTCTATTTCGAATTTTTTATTCAACGCAAGATCATGCCTCGGTATTGAACCTTTGAACTTTGGGCCCTGCCTCACAAAGTAATCATTCACGAGAAGTGTAGCAACCAAAACATCGGTACCATCATGTGATGACTCCTCAGACGATGATGATTCGATGAAATTCTTGTACAAATATTCACCCGAAGGATCCACCATGGTCGATTTCGTACCTCACACGGGGCGGGCAAATGATCGAACACCTTGTGATAAGCCAAGCTCGACAAAGAGGCTAACGAGATACCGACGTGCTTTGTGTAAAGGAAGGCCACCAGCCGCAGTTGTAACAGCCCAGATTTCACAAAAATTAATTTTTTTGTTTTCGGTGTGAATTGTCTCATTGTCTGACTTGTTTGCGGTATTTGCATCCCCGATTTATGGATCGGCGATTATTTTCCCCCCTATTATGTCGTACTGGACGGAGACCGACCCTTGCCACCCTGACACTCGACCTTGCGACACCGGGATTCACCCGAGCATCGTCGCGAAAACCGCACGAGACCAGCCGCAGCCAACGGAACGAAAAAACCACGTTTTATAATTAAATGGTTTATTTTTATAGCGCACCGGAAAGTGTTCTCGGAATGGTTCCAGCGATAGGTGAACGCCGCCGGCTCGACGCGTTGATCGCGCAGTTCAAAGTTTTACCCGAATCGGAGGTACTGCGGACCCCCGGCGGTCAGAAACGTAAACATCGCGCGCGCGAGAGAAAAACCGGGGATGTTCTTGCAAACTGCCAGCCACCTGGGCTATATAAAGACCACCACACTCCCACCTCTTTCTAGGGTTTCCCTAGCCACAAAATTTCAGCCACCCCCTCAACTTTGCCCCAAAAATACCCCATTTTCGTAAAAACCTAGCTCCCAGATCTGGAGATCGGCCCAATGGATCTGGACCGTCAGATCGGACGATCTGACGGCCAGGAACGTGCCACGTCGCCCCGAAGCTCACCACAACCTCCTCCCATGGAGCAGCAGCCGCCCGAGACCTCCACGACCGCCATGCCACCGCCGGCCAGCCAGGCCACCTTAGCCGCGACCTTCCTCTCGTCCCCGCGCCTCTCTCCTTTCCCTTCTCTTCCTCTCCCTCTCATCTCCTCATCTTCCTTCTTCCATTGCAGGGCCGCCTCACGCCATGGATGCCCGCAGGAAGAGCTCGAGCCGCGCCCCGCCTCAAGCCTCCTGGCCGGAGATCCCAGCCACTGGATCCGGCGTCGCCGCCCTACGATTGGCCGCCCTGAACCCATGGGTCGCGCCTCCTCGCCTCCCGGTGCCTCGCTGGAGACGCCGCAACGGCCGCCGCCGTCGCTGCCTGGATCGGGAGGATCCAGCAGCCGACACGCCCGCTCGCCCCACGTGGGCCGGCCTGCAGCTCAGCGGCCCAAGGTGCCAGGCGGCCCAGCCCCCTCCCGCATCGCCCCAGCGCCCTGGGCGAGCACCGCCTATCCCTCGCCCACTGCTGTTGGGCTCGGCCCGCTAGGTGAGCCGGCCTCCTTTTCTTTTTTTTGTGATTTGTCTGTTGGGCCGGCCCATTTGCTTTCTAGCGCCTGAGCGCTGCTTAGTTATCTAGCGCCACCCCCTATTGGGCCCGTGTAGGCAGATTCGGCCCGTTGCCCTGTTTTTTTTTCCTGGGCAGTTTAATTTAGCAGATTGTATTATTTTTTTGCGTTGCTCGTATCTTTTAGCTCGTAGCTCGGATCGCGACGCTTTAAACATGAAAGTTGCTTAGTTTTTCGTGTAGTTTAATAAAATGTTGCTTGTTGCCATGTTTGACTTTGTTTACATGTTGTTGACCTGCTAATTACATGCCATGCCACCGTAAACTGTTTCTTTAATAACTTTTTAACCGTTGCTCCGATTAAAATGTTCTTTATATGTAACTTGACTAGAATTTAGTGTAGATTGTGTTTATGCTGCTCTTGCTTTCTAATAACAATAATAAAAATATGTTTAGGGCAGAACAGTACCAAATGTTTTAATCGTCGTGGGGCCCATAGTGTTATGCCATGTTTAGGTTGTGCCTCACTTAAACTGACTAGCTTAGATAGTTTATTTATGCTTCACCTCTTGTAATGTTTGTGTGCTATGCCATGCTTGAGTGAGATGCCATGTTAACAACCTTTGCTGATCACCTGTAGCTAATCAACTTGAACCCTTGCTAAATGTGCTGTATCGTCGTGTGTGACGAGTACTCCACTTAACCTGTTAGTAACCGCTCTCGACGGTAGGTGCGATGTCTCGTGTTTCCTTCTTGTTGATGCTTGCTCGTGTTTGCTTCGTAGTAATATATGCTTGCTCGTTGATTGCTTTCCAGTGTTTATCGTCTTCTGTGCTTCCGCGGGTACCTCTCGGAAATGATGCGAGCTTGCGAATAACTACACCTTCGGAATCCGACTGATCAACAGGCAAGGACTATACATTACTTATTATCCATTCTATTTCAACCAGCGGTTTGCATGCTAGTATAGGATAGGTTCGATGTTTGATCCTACCACATGTTTACAGCCTCTTTCAAACCGATACAGCCATGTCCCCTCCCAGCAAACCTTGTACTGCTATGTTACTATTGCTCGTTGCTCAGCCCCTGCTTAGTATGCATGCTTAGGATGTTACGATGTTACCCTGTTACTCCTTGGTTTGGGCTATCACATTATTATATTGTTTTGATGATATGATTATTATTATTATTATGTTGACTATATTCGACGAAGGATGGAAGGTCTAGGCTATCCCGCCGCGACGCTTTGTTCCATTCGAGTCACCTAGGACCCGAGTTCCGGGTATTGGTTTTAAGACTGAGCGTGACTAACCGCGTGTGGGATTTTATGGGGTCCCCTTTTCTTACCTACCTAGCTTCAAACATTTCTAGTGGTGGCCCAAGCTGATTTACCATTTGAAACCGTGTGTGTGCTGGTCGGCCTCCAGTAGTTTCCAAACCAACCTGGGCCAGCGGGGACATGGTTTCCTTGTTGGTCCACCTTGTTCGGTTGAGGACCCGGTTTCCCATGTGAGATTAATCGGCTATTCAAACCTGCGACAGACGATAGAGACCGATTCGAGAGCGCGACCGGCTTTTGAGTTGGGTGTCGACTCACCGGGGGCCACCCGGATTTGTTCGTTGTTAGTTAGAGGGACCTGTTGTTTCGGATCTCTCGTAACTAAATCATAAAATGGTTGCCTATAATGAGTAGCAACTGAGAGAGATGGGCGTACGTGCGGAGCCTTGTAATGGGCAGTTGGTACACCCCTGCAGGGTTAAATCTTTTCGAGAAGCCGTGTCCACGGTTATGGACGACTTGAGATCTACTCCTTGTTCATAGACAACAACAACTGAGATAATCTTAATATAATTTGATCAACGTGTGTGTGTGTGCCTTGACTGCTTCTTCTTCTCCGGGATGCGAAGACGAGGACAAGGATAGGATAGGTCTTATGCTTGCGTAAGTAGTTGATAGCAAGACTTGTTGGAGGCGATTCCTCATCGAGTGCTTGGCTTTTTATCTTACTCTCTAGATTGTTAGCCACTTCATAAATGCTAGTGTGGCGGCAACCTCACCACTTACCCCTTCCTTACCGTAAACTACTAGTTGTCCTAGAATGACGAGTGATGAAGTCCTTGTTGGGTCAATTGACCACTACAGTTGGATGTTGAGTACTTCTGTACTCATGATACTACCCCAAACTCTTTTCAGGGTTCTTGACCGACAACAGGTATGGTGATCGACGTTGCACGTGGAGACTCGACGACGACTAGTTAGGCGGATCCCGACGGAGGGCCTGGACCCGTGTGGTTATGGGAATCGATGTTTTTCTCTTTGCCACTAGGCATTTGATTGTAGTCTGTACTCAGACATATATCTTCCGTTTTTGTATTATATTAAGGAAGTTGTATGCCGGTTGTATGAGATGTTGTATCCTTGTATCTGTAATGTTGTGATATCATGTTGGAAATCCGGGGCATATGGCTATGTCATATGTCGCGGTGGGACCGATATGTGCTTCGTCCCCGGATCTGGATGGAAACATCTAGATCTGGAACAGTACCGCATATCGGGCCTTACAACTTGGTATCAGAGCCTTACCGACCGTAGGATCCCTTTTCTGGCCGAAGTGGAGTCTAGACAAAAACTATTTTGTAGTAACTAAGTTAGTTGTCGGAGAGTAGGATTCTTTTTACTCCTTAGCCTTACTCTGGTCAGGACAAGTGTCGTAAGTGTTTTAATTCTCGTCTTATCCCTTCAAACCTCTAGGATCTCGAGTGTGTAGAGTATCGGAACCATTACAATGCCTTACTTGCAGTGTATTGTCTCGATTCCGATCTCAGGTTGGGAAATCCTGTAGTACCTTTAGTTCTCCGACTCCGGATAATATCTTAGTCGTCCGTTGACTTCATTTCTCTTGACTAGTATCCTCACGATTTGAGTGAGAGTACTTCCTTGATCATCATTTTGACTTGTTGATCTTCCTCTTGATCTCTCGATGGTTTCGTTTTCCGACGTTGCCGTCTCCCTGCGGAAAGTTCTCGATGGAGGTTCCCCATTCGACATGGCGCAGAGTCCCTTGTTGGTGGTGTTGAAGATCGTCGACTCTTTTCTCTCCCCCCTCTCCCCCGGATCGTCCTGGATCTCGGGACGAGATCCCTTGTTGGTGGTGTTGTATTGTAACAACCCAGATTTCACAAAAATTAAAATTTTTGTTTTCGGTGTGAATTGTTCGATTGTCTGACTTGTTTGCGTTATTTGCATCCCCGATTTATCGATCGGCGATTATTTTTCCCCCTCTTATCACGTACCGGACGGAGACCGACCCTTGCCACCCTGACACTCGACCTTGCGACACTGGGATTCACCCGAGCATCGTCGCGAAAACCGCACGAGACCAGCCGCAGCCAACGGAACGAAAAAACCCCGTCTAATAATTAAACGGGTTATTTTTATAACGCGTCAGAAAGTGTTCTCGGAACGGTTCCAGCGCTAGGTGAACGCCGTCGGCTCGACACGTTGATCACGCAGTTCGAAGTTTTACCCGAATCGGAGGTACTGCGGACCCCCGGCGGTCAGAAACGTAAACATCGCGCGCGCGAGAGAAAAACCGGGATGTTCTTGCAAACTGCCAGCCACCTGGGCTATATAAAGACCACCACACTCCCACCTCTTTCTAGGGTTTCCCTAGCCACAAAATTGCAGCCACCCCCTCAAATTTGCCCCAAAAATACCCCATTTTCGTAAAAACCTAGCTCCCAGATCTGGAGATCGGCCCAATGGATCTGGACCGTCAGATCGGACGATCTGACGGCCAGGAACGTGCCACGTCGCCCCGAAGCTCACCACAACCTCCTCCCATGGAGCAGCAGCCGCCCGAGACCTCCACGACCGCCATGCCGCCGCCGGCCAGCCAGGCCACCTTAGCCGCGACCTTCCTCTCGTCCCCGCGCCTCTCTCCTTTCCCTTCTCTTCCTCTCCCTCTCATCTCCTCATCTTCCTTCTTCCATTGCAGGGCCGCCTCACGCCATGGATGCCCGCAGGAAGAGCTCGAGCCGCGCCCTGCCTCAAGCCTCCTGGGCGGAGATCCCATCCACTGGATCCGGCGTCGCCGCCCTACGATTGGCCGCCCTGAACCCATGGGTCGCGCCTCCTCGCCTCCCGGTGCCTCGCTGGAGACGCCGCAACGGCCGCCGCCGTCGCTGCCTGGATCGGGAGGATCCAGCAGCCGACGCGCCCGCTCGCCCCACGTGGGCCGGCCTGCAGCTCAGCGGCCCAAGGCGCCAGGCGGCCCAGCCCCCTCCCGCATCGCCCCAGCGCCCTGGGCGAGCACCGCCTATCCCTCGCCCACTGCTGTTGGGCTCGGCCCGCTAGGTGAGCCGGCCTCTTTTTCTTTTTTTTGTGATTTGTCTGTTGGGCCGGCCCATTTGCTGTCTAGCGCCTGAGCGCTGCTTAGTTATCTAGCGCCACCCCCTGTTGGGCCCGTGTAGGCAGATTCGGCCCGTTGCCCTGTTTTTTTTTCTTGGGCAGTTTAATTTAGCAGATTGTATTATTTTTTTGCGTTGCCCGTATCTTTTAGCTCGTAGCTCGGATCGCGACGCTTTAAACATGAAAGTTGCTTAGTTTTTCGTGTAGTTTAATAAAATGTTGCTTGTTGCTATGTTTGACTTTGTTTACATGTTGTTGACCTGCTAATTACATGCCATGCCACCGTAAACTGTTTCTTTAATAACTTTTTAACCGTTGCTCCGATTAAAATGTTCTTTATATGTAACTTGACTAGAATTTAGTGTAGATTATGTTTATGCTGCTCTTGCTTTCTAATAACAATAATAAAAATATGTTTAGGGAAGAACAGTACCAAATGTTTTAATCGTCGTGGGATCCATAGTGTTATGCCGTGTTTAGGTTGTGCCTCACTTAAACTGACTAGATTAGATAGTTTATTTATGCTTCACCTCTTGTAATGTTTGTGTGCTATGCCATGCTTGAGTGAGATGTCATGTTAACAACCTTTGCTGATCACCTGTAGCTAATCAACTTGAACCCTTGCTAAATGTGCGGTATCGTCGTGTGTGACGAGTACTCCACTTAACCTGTTAGTAACCGCTCTCGACGGTAGGTGCGATGTCTCGTGTTTCCTTCTTATTGATGCTCGCTCGTGTTTGCTTCGTAGTAATATATGCTTGCTCGTTGATTGCTTTCTAGTGTTTATCGTCTTGTGTGCTTCAGCGGGTACCTCTCGGAAATGATGCGAGCTTGCGAATAACTACACCTTCGGAATCCGACTTATCAACAGGCAAGGACTATACATTACTTATTATCCATTCTATTTCAACCAGCGGTTTGCATGCTAGTATAGGATAGGTTCGATGTTTGATCCTACCACATGTTTACAGCCTCTTTCAAACCGATACAGCCATGTCCCCTCCCAGCAAACCTTGTACTGCTATGTTACTATTGCTCGTTGCTCAGCCCCTGCTTAGTATGCATGCTTAGGATGTTACGATGTTACCCTGTTACTCCTTGGTTTGGGCTATCACATTATTATATTTTTTTGATGATATGATTATTATTATTATTATGTTGACTATATTCGACGAAGGATGGAAGGTCTAGGCTATCCCGCCGCGACGCTTTGTTCCATTCGAGTCACCTAGGACCCGAGTTCCGGGTATTGGTTTTAAGACTGAGCGTGCCTAACCGCGTGTGGGATTTTATGGGGTCCCCTTTTCTTACCTACCTAGCTTCAAACATTTATAGTGGTGGCCCAAGCTGATTTACCATTTGAAACCGTGTGTGTGCTCGTCGGCCGCCAGTAGTTTCCAAACCAACCTGGGCCAGCGGGGACATGGTTTCCTTGTTGGTCCACCTTTTTCGGTTGAGGACCCGGTTTCCCATGTGAGATTAACCGGCTATCCAAACCTGCGACAGGCGGTAGAGACCGATTCGAGAGCGCGGCCGGCTTTTGAGTTGGGTGTCGACTCACCGGGGGCCACCCGGATTTGTTTGTTGTTAGTTAGAGGGACCTGTTGTTTCGGATCTCTCGTAACTAAATCATAAAATGGTTGCCTATAATGAGTAGAAACTGAGAGAGATAGGCATTTGATTGTAGTCTGTACTCAGACATATATCTTCCGCTGTTGTATTGTATTAAGGCAGTTGTATGCCGGTTGTATGAGATGTTGTATCCTTGTATCTGTAATGTTGTGATATCATGTTGGAAATCCGGGGCATATGGCTATGTCATATGTCGCGGTGGGACCGATATGTGCTTCGTCCCCGGATCTGGATGGAAACATCTAGATCTGGAACAGTACCGCATATCGGGCCTTACGGCAGTGCTCCCTGCATCGGTTGGGGGGGGGGTGGTGGTGCCGTGCTTCACGCGTCCTTCTCCTTCCGGCCCCGTCCCCCCTCCAGCTACTGTCTCCTTCTATGCTCTCCTCCTTCCTCTGATGGCGGCCATTGCGGTACCCATGGAAGAGGTATCGGTAGGTGGGGACAGGGGGAGGGGGGCGTTCGACGACGTGTTGGTGCGGTTGCGGCGGCGACGATGAGGAAAAGCAGGAGATTGAATCCGGGGGGAGGGGCGGCGGGGAGGGGTTCTTTCTTACATAGACATGTGAATCAGAGCGGACAATAAGAAACAATGCGAGCGTTCGCTTCGCGTCCGCGCGGATCAAAATCCACCTCAAACTTAGGCAGAAAATGGATTTCAACGGATAAAAAAGAACGACAATTTGTTTGGATCGCCTTATTGAACCACGATTTTTATTTGCGGCAATCCAAACGAAGGCCATTGGACAAAATGCGAACAAATAGGATCCTAATTTTGAGGGCGGCAACTAAGAGCATCTCCAGCTGCACCCCCAAGAGGCCCCCAAGACGGCGCTATTTGCGCTGGATGAAGGAAAATCGCCCAGCCACGCCCCCAAGAGCCCAAATAGCGCCGGATTGGGCCAAAATTGAGTCCGGCGATCCGCTTGGGGTCGCCGGATGAAAGGAAAGCGCGCGAACTCGAGAATCTTCCGCGCGCGTCCTCCCCACGGCCCCACCTGTCGGCGTCTTTCCCACGCGGCGTGCTCATCCTCTCTCCTCGTCTTCCTCGCTCCTGACGCCGCCGCAGGGGAATCAATGCGGCGTCGGAGTCCAGTCCAATCGCCGCTGCAGTGGGAATCAAACGTCGCGGAGTAGTCCAATCGCCGCCGCGCGTCCGCCGCGTGTCCCGCCGCATGCACTCCCTCCCCCCCTGCCGCTATATAAAGCGGGCTCGCCGTCGAGGGACACCGCACACTCTGCTCTCCTCCTTCCCTCCCCCTCTCGCCGCACTCTACTTCCTCCCCGCTCGCCGCATTCCGCTCGCCATGGACCGCAATCCCAGCAACATGAACGGCAACCGCCACGCCCTCACCCACGCTGAGGCGATCCTCCTGTCCAGGGGAACTACCCCTTCCCGCCGGACATGCGGACACCGCGCGGTTGGGTGCTCAGTTCCGCCGGCGTGCCGGTGCCGCCGCTGCCTCAAGGGGCGCAGTTCGACCGGGAAGTCCTCGCCATCCGCGCCACAATGACGGAGGCCGAGCTCGCTGACCCAGCGAACGCGGCGGACAACGTCGCCAGGTGGACGGCACACTTCGAGGAGCCCCGCAACCAGGCGCTCGCCTCCACCGAAGGGCTGGAACCGGTGTCGGGCCCGATGAACCGCCTCGGCTGGATGCTGCGGTGGAGCCCCGAGGAGCGCACACTCCTCAATGTCCTCTACCACATCCAGGACGACAATGAGCCGCGCCTCGAGTACCCGTGAAGGGACGGCGGCGAGCGGCGTCGACGGTGCCGCAGGAGGAGGCGAGCAGTGAAGGCGGCGACCTAATAGTTTTTTATTTCCTACCTATGTAATAAATTTAGACCGAATATTATAAATTTCGCTGAATTTCGACTATATTTGATGGAATTTGGCCGAACTTGGGTACCTTGGAGCCGCGGCCGGGTAGCTGTCCCACCCAAGTAGTTTTCGCCGCCCGAGCGCCCCCAAGCGGCGCTAAAAATAGCGCCGAAAATCGGCTTGGGGGGCCGAACGGCTGGAGATGCTCTAACTAAACCTGGGCATTTCTCGGGCCGGGCCGGGTTCGGGCCGGGCTTGAGAAAGCCCGGTGCAGAAAACTCCAAGCCCGAGCCCGGCCCGGCCCGACCATCGGGCTGTAGAAATCAGGCCCGAGCCCGGCCCGAACATGGCAAAGCCCGACAAAGCCCGACAAGCCCGACCCGATCCTTAGTTAATTTATGTTTCCTGTAAGCCCGAGCCCGGCCCGATCAGTGTATTTAGCCCGATTGTGAAGCCCGAGCCCGGCCCGGCCCGGGTTTTTCGGGCCGGGCTGCCCATGCCCGGGTCTAGCTCTAACCATACCATGAGAGCAAACCGTCTGTGGACACACGGATGTGCCACACCGGTGTTCGCTGCAGGGACGATCAGGCGACCCCTTCCTTCTTTGGTCCTTTTTAGGTCGATTCATCTTCGTGGGACGCAACCCCTCTCTCTCTCTCACCTTTTGCTCTCCTCCGACTCTCTCCCTACCTTCCCGAGGCCGCCATTACCAAGATTAGTCCACGCCATAGCTCTACTCCCTCTAGAGCCCACCGAACGCCAGCTGGCCAGACACTCCACTCCGCTCGGATCCTATTCGCTGCTTGGAGATCCGAACCGTCATTTCTCCTGGTAAGCGTCGTCGTCTGTACTCTGGAGCTACTTTTCTGATCCCAAATCCGGCTCCTCTCGAGTTATCTGCGGGTGTGGCCGAATAAATCGCGAAATTTCCTGTTGCCGTGGAGCTCGTGGGGGCTCCTGCGGAATGTGGCCTCTCAGGAGTTCCACCGGCGCTGGATCTGGAAGTCAGCTTCCCCTGCAATGCAAAAAGTTTTTGCTTTTCCCCTCCCTCTCGCAATTTAGCTGATTTAGTTGCCCCGTTCTCGCAATTTGCTCTTTTTATTTTCGGTTGAGAGAGAGGGAGGGAGTTCTTGGTTTGAGCTACCTCTGCTTCCCAGTTGTGACAAGAACACTTGTGTGATTGCATTTCAACTTCGTGGACTCTTGCTTTTCAGATGCCTTTAGATTTCTCCTTTTCTTTAATAATTCATCAGAAGTTTCGACAAATGTTGCTATTGCTATGTCTCCATCACTAACCCAGGATCTTTGCAGGGTGGTCAGTGGCAAGAAAAAGGTTGTTTTTTGGATGAGTCTCTGAGCTCCGGAGGCCTCCATCTTGGATGACGTTTCCCTAAAAGGCACAATTGCAATAGTATGATCTGCCTGCCTAAGCTGCCTTTGCCGGCTGTGGGCTAGATAAGTTGGCATACTGCGTGTCCCCGTTGAATTTGTCAAGTAGGAGGGTGATGGGGTCGTCCAATTGCAGCTCTGAGATAGTTGAGTCCAACGAAGACTTTGATAATGCGCCTGTTAGTGGTTCCAGCTCGCTGCAGATTAATGTGAAAATTGAGGGGAAAGGTGGAAGACGTCGTGGTCATGGTGTGGAAGATGAGCTTGATCAGCTTCTTAAGGCGATTGATAGCAGGACTTACCGTCTAGCACTTAGCCCTGGCCAGGCCGGGGCGGATTCTTTGTTGAAGCATGCTCAAAAGAAAACATCTAGGTCAGGGTCATCTCAAACTGCAGTCACTGGGATATGCTCCAAACCTGTTAATATGAAGCAGGCCCTGAGAAAGCATTGCATTTCTCAGGCATCAGAAATGGCTGCAATGAAGAGGTTGTCGATGTCGCCTGGGTCATCGAGTTCATCTGAAGCAGGGACTATCCACAGGCTTTATGCCTCCTTGATGGTTCAGAGCAGTGATGAAAGCCTTGTGAATGATGATAAAAAGAACTTGATTGAAATATCAAGGACTCCAGAGATTAGTAAGAATTCATCTAGAGGAACAAGTGGCTTTAGTGAAGACTGTGATTTTGAGACAGCTGATGGAAGTGCAGTCACCTCCATGCATTCTGCATCTTCTACCTCAACTGATATACAAAAGGTCAGGATCCAAGATGTCATCAGTGGTGGCCCTGTAGAAAGTGAGAGCTCCATTGTGCAAAATGGGAAAATGCATAAACAAGTTTATTTGGCTACTGATGACGGTTCATCCAGAATCCCCATATTGATCAAACCCATTACAACATCCCGGCTCGTGAAGCCTGTTTTTCGGTGCAAGACCAGCAGTAAGGGTAAAATGAAGGAAGAACAATCTTCACTTGGTAATTCCTCCAATAGCACTAAATTCTGCTCTTCAAAGGAATCCATTTCCCATGCATCAACCAGCTCCTCTTCGGCGTCCAGCATTACTAATCCCACTAGCTGTGCGGAACAGGAGATAAATCCAGGCCCAGAAAAATCTGATGAGAGGTCGCCTGATTGGTTAACATTGGAAAAAGGTGAGCGCTCCCAGAATTCAAAGAGCAGCATTAGCGAGTATGAATGTAGCACTAGTATCAGCGATGAGAGCCAGTTTGGCTTATGTGGCTATAACAACAGACCCCATATGGTGAAGGATCTCCGTTGGATAACCATTCGCCAGTTGGCATTGCAACAGGGATCCTTAGGACTCGACAACTTTAGGCTTCTGAAGAGACTTGGATGTGGGGATATCGGGACTGTGTATCTTGCTGAGTTAGTTGATTCGGATTGCTTGTTTGCTTTGAAGGTTATGGATATTGAGTACTTGCTTAGTAGGAAGAAGATGCTACGAGCACAGGCTGAGAGAGATATACTAGAAATGCTGGATCATCCTTTTCTTCCTACTCTTTATGCCCATTTTACGACAGACAATCTCTCATGCTTACTAATGGAGTACTGTCCGGGTGGTGATTTGCATGTTCTACGTCAAAGACAACCCGGTAGAAGCTTCCCAGAGCCATCTGCGAGGTACATTCCATTGAGTACTTAGAACTTCAGGCATACGAACATTCAGTACTCTGGAAGTGATTGTGCATTTATTTTCTGTACTGGAATTAATCAGTTTGCTCATCTAAACTTACCTAGTGATGAGAAGCTCAACTGTGTTGTTATTGCACTACCTTGTGTTGACTAGGTTTATAACAGTAGTTCACGATGTTATAAAGTTCTTGCTTAAGCATTCTAAAATCTACAATCATAATCAATTAGCTCTTTTCGGAGTTACATCCTAAACACATCATGCCATTCTTCTGCACAAATAGGTAAATCTGGGTCTGTGTGGAAGAATGTTTATCAGGTAAGAGCCAGAAGGCAATGAAAGCTGTTTTAGTTATCAGGTAAATACAATGTTCTCTGTAAGAAACCATTTTCTTGTTGTGTATCATCATCTATGAGTGTACTTTTCATGTATGAATGTACTTTTCATCTTTAATAGTGCCACTTTAGAGAGGCGTATTTAGTAACATCATTGTACATTTTTTCTATGTTCTAATAACTCTATTTTGCACTTGTGTAGTCACCAGCTGTTTGTACTAATAAAATAATTGGTTTTCAGGTTTTATGTTGCAGAAGTTCTCCTTGCACTGGAATATCTGCACATGCTGGGAGTCATATACCGTGATCTTAAGCCAGAGAATATCCTAGTCCGTGATGATGGTCATATCATGCTATCAGACTTTGATCTCTCGCTAAGGTGCCCTGTTAGTGCCGTGCTCCTCCACTCATCCTCGGTAGCAGCAAATCACCAACCAAAGAAGCTTACAGGCCCTTGTGCAGAGAGCTACTGCATCAATTCGTCGTGCCTCCAGCCCTCTTGTGCCCAAACGTCTTGTTTCAGGCCACGCCCCTCGGTACCAAAGCCTAGGAAGCCTAAATCTTCTCTGAAGAGGCTGCCTCAACTTGTTGTCGAGCCTACAGAAGCACGGTCCAATTCCTTTGTTGGCACACATGAGTATCTTGCACCAGAAATCATCAAAGGGGATGGTCACGGGAGTGCAGTTGACTGGTGGACTTTTGGCGTCTTTCTTTATGAACTTTTGTATGGTAAGACACCCTTCAGAGGTCCTGGGAATGATGAAACATTGGCAAATGTTGTTTCCCAGAATCTCAGGTTCCCTGATAACCCGGTTGTCAGCAGCAATGCAAAGGATCTCATCAGAGGATTGCTAGTCAAGGAGCCGGAGAACAGACTGGGAACGTTGAAAGGAGCAGCCGAAATCAAGCAACACCCTTTCTTTGAAGGGTTGAACTGGGCCTTGATACGATCTGCTGCCCCACCAGAGACACGGCCCTGCGATGTCCTGACTCTTGCGACGGTGAAGAAGAAGAAAGAAGGCAAATGTCTTGACTTCAGGAGTGCCGAGGAGCTGGAATTTGAAGTTTTTTAGTGAGGTCTTGGTACAGTTTAGCACAATTTCCACTGATAGTCAAAAAGATTCTGTTGAGATGGTTAAAAGGCTGAGAATGTCTGTACATGGTAGATTCTTGTAATGCTCAGTTGCAGCTATATTCATGTTAATAGTTCACTTAATTAAAAGGAACAAGCACAGCCCATCACATCATTGTTGATGCATTGCGTCCTTTGGAGGCTCCAGTTGATTCAGTGATCTGTTCGTACACTTTGAGAACACTTTAGAAGCATTGTTGATCTGCTGTTTCTGCTAATGGCAAGATGGTGATTACTTTTCCTCTCAAAGGCGTAATAATGCATTAACGCACGGATGTTTCACCTACAAGACTTGTATTTCTGTGCATTGTTTTTTTTAATGAACTCCGATTTCTTTGTGCAGTAAACTGATTTTCCAATGAAGAAGCCACGAGAACCATCACAAAAGCAATGAATTATCTGTATTCCCTGCAATGTGTATCTTTGTCTGGTCCCTCCCTAGGATCCTACTTTCTCCCCATGGGCCCTATGATCATATCATTGAAATGCTTGTGCGCCCACCACATGTGTTGTTGGATCCAGAAACTTTAACAATTCAGATGTAACAACTGAGGGTGAGACAAGGGAAATTCCAATTGATTAGTTCTGAAGTTGGCACGATTTATGATGCGTCACATTTTAAGAAGAGCTAGGAACATGCGTCACACCTAACGATAAAGTAACTGAAACGACAACTGCATTGCAAAGTATCAGGACAACTTTAACGCATCGACGCAAACAAATGCGTGTTTTATTTGATTTTTGTTCGTTTGCGTTGATGCACGGACCATTGTCCGTGTCTTTTTGGACGTGCCGCTCAACAATAGACGCATTTTGTCCGCGTCAAACAAAGACAATGTTATTTTTCATGCCAGCGCCAGCGCCAGCACATGTTTCATTTCATAACCAAAAAAGCATAGCTTGTGCCATAAGTTTCAGCCGACTACACATGCCAGCATACAAAAAAATACCGATCACTCATTCGAAGAAAGCATCTTATTTTGCATATTCTTGAACCATGGACGCTTTCTTAGAGATACAATGTTGAAGTCAACCTTCATGATCTTCATTTGTTTCGCCATAACAGCGAGCGTCAATTGCTTCTCCTCGATCTCAACTTTCTTCTTTTGAATCTCGAGGTATGTCTTCATTTGCTCATCATTCCCTAGGCCTTTTCTACCCAACCTGGGCGCGACAGTGGCATGGCAAAAATATAAATGCAAGAAATGTAGAAGATTACCATACCATGTTCGTGACTCCTAAGCCACTCATGGGATGATTTTTGATGGTTTCGAGAGTGGCGCAAAACTTGTTGCACTCTTGTTCAATAACTCCCCATCTCTTCTTGAGGGATTCCTCTGTTCGATTGCTCTTAATCTTGTACAGATGAAATATCTTGCGCTTGTGGAAGTAGGCATAAATGCGTTGCCAAAACACCGATCCTCTTTGCTCGGCGCCTGACTTGGGGTCTTGGCCAATTTTTACCCAACCATGGCAAGGAAGTTCATCTTCCTTTTGGGTGAAGCCCTTCTTGCGAATGATAAAGCCCCTCTTTCTTTGTGCCCTTGCTTGTTGGGAGAGCTCACCGATGAACGTAAGGGCTCGGCTTCAGTGTCCACACCATCCTCGGTCTTCACCTCACGCCATTGATCTTCAGCGCCGGGGCCATGCATGACACCATAGTCGCCGATGAAGCAATCCACTTCGGAAGAAGTCTCCTCGTCTTCGTGGCGTCATCTTGGGCAACGCCATGACCGTCCTGGCTTTGGGTCTCGTCGAGGTTGACGAGCGCTTCCTGGCCACCCTCAAAGTTAAACTGGTCCATGAGCAGCTCGACGTAGCGCCTGAGCCGACATTCTGTCGAACAGGTTGCGAGGCTCTGGGAACTATCGGTGGAGAGATCCCTTTGGCGCTTCCTCCGAGCCGCTAAGCCAATTGACTCGCCGCCAACGGGGTCGGCGTCGATGGCGCACACTAGAGGCACCATAGTGGTTGTCGGCACCTTCATCATCGCCTCCGGCGAGGTGTCATGCGGCGTGATCGACAAGCTTGATGCCACGGGCGTGCTCTGCGGTGTGTCAAACGTGCGCGGGCGTTGAGACGAGCCTGTGCCGCTCGTGACCATGGCGGCAGCGGCCACGGCCACGATGGCCGGGTGGCGGACGTACCACGCCATGTACAGAGCTTGCGGCGCCTTTTTTTTGAGTGATGGACTCCTTCTCTCGCTCCATGGCGTCAGCCTTGGATTTGGTGGGGATGGCTTTGGCGGCGGTGACCGCGTCTCTCGCAGCCGCGGCCTTGCGTTAGTCGGCTCTTTTGGCCGAGGCCAAGGTCCTGTTCCGCGCCAGCTCCTCCGGTGCGGCCTTCTTCTTCGACTTCCCTGACCACTTGGGACCGGCGACGTCCTCGGTGGGCACGACGGAGGGGGCGGTGGGATTTGTCTTAGTCGCCATGGTCGGGAGCGCGGGAAGCTCTGGGGAGAACGAAGGAAAATGGGGTGCGGTGTGTGACCGACGTGTAGGTCAAGGGAGGATAAGGGCGGGCGACCGCGCTCGTCCGCGCGTGTCCGCGCAGACGCAAACCCAGACCAAATTTGGGTCGGAAATGGGCCGAGATGGATGCAAAAATGGATGCACGTCCGTTTGCGTTGGCGCGATGGGTCGCCATTTCTGTCCGTGCCGACGCATATGAACGAAACCGGACAAATAATGGACAAATGTGTTGGCGCGTTGGAGTTCTCCTACGTTTTACCTGATATCAGAGACTTCATCTTGTTCATGGGTGTGGAAAGCATCTCTGTGGAGGTGTCTTGAGCCCATATGTTGTCAGCCATTGAGGATTCTTTTTCTTTCGAGGATGCAATGACACATCAATCACATAGAAGGCAACGTCAACACGGCGGGGTTCAGTACAAGCTACATACAAGCGTGGATACCACATACAACATGGATAAAATGCCACACGTGGATTACTCTCTACTAACGCACCCTGTCGCCCTAATCTGCAGATCTATCATCCTTGAGCATCCTGGCCACGCACCAGTTCTTCCCCTCGTTGAAGACCTGTTGGAGCACCATGCTAGCGGAAAGGGATATCCCATTGAAGACCACATTCTTGCGGTGTGTCCATATCGTCCATAGGACGAGCGAGATGGCCGTCCATAGTTCCTTCCTCGCTTCTTTCGCTGGGAGGATAGAGTTCCACCGGCCTACCAGGCTTGCATCATTGCAAGGTAGCCAATCCGGGCATCCCAGCGGCTCACCAATAGCTCCCACAGTGCTGGCCAAGGACGCAGCCTAGCAGGATATGATCGATCGTCTCCGACTCCTGATCACAAAAAGGGTAGGCCCTCGGATGTGGCATGGCGCATAGCGCGAGCTTGTCTGCCATCCAACATCTACCTTGTGTGGCGAGCCATGCAAAGATCTTGCATGCCACCGGGGCGCTCGAGCACCAAATTTACACGGACCCAGCAGGTTCCACCCTGCCCGCAAAATAGAGTGGTAGGCTATGCGAGATGAGAATCTCCCATCGGCTTCCCATGCCCAATAAATCATATCCTGCCCATCGCCAAGAGGTATGTTTTGTTTTCATTAAACCAGAATGTGAAATTCAGCTAGCGCATGTGCGTTCATGTTCATTACCATTTCAGTCCACCAGCCTCCGTCAGTGCCCTACCTGATCGTCCTCCGACGTGCCCCTTCTTTTATAACAAATTCGGACAACGTCGATACAGTCATGTCAATGGGATCCATGTCCATCCACACGTCGGTCCATAATTTGGTTCCACGTCCATCACGAAGTACACACCTAGTGTCCGGTCGATATATTCCTTAGGATATGGCATCCACCTGAATCTCGAACATCTTCCACGGCCTGCCTGGCTCAGTCCTGGCCAGCCAGGGCCATCGTTCCCGCAAAGCTAAGTTCAGCAGACCTAAGTATGGGATGCCAAGACCTCCCAACTCTTTGGGCATGCACACTCGCTCCAATCAACCAAGCAATGGCTTCCATGGACCTTGAGGCGGCCTTTTCGGAGAAAGCCGCGACAGACCTTGTTGCCCTTGGCGATCGTCGTTGCAGGAAGATCGAGTGCTAGCATGGCATGGATAACCATAGATGCCAAGGTGGAATGAATGAGCTCGAGCTTTCCTGCACGAAAGAGAAGCCGGGCCCGCCAGGCCGAGAGTCTGTCTACCATACAATCCACCAGGAACTGGAGCTGAGAGGCGGTCGGTTTACGGAGCCCCAGGGGGAGCCCCTAGTAGTGGCACGGCCAGTCTAACACCTGGCATCCCAACTCCACTTCAATGTGGTGTCTCTGCTCTAGCGTGCAACGAATAGGGTGAGCCGAGCATTGAGCCATGTACGTCCGCAGGCCGAAGGATATCCCAAAGTCGCACGGGATTAGAGCACAACTGTGTAGGCTCGCCACATCTGGAGAGACGAAGGTGACGAAATTTTCTACATACATGGATGTGGGGGTGCCCAGGCTCGACACGGCCAACGGCGCCAGCAAGCCAGAGCCTGTGGCGTGCTGCAACAGGTAGTGGAGACTCTCCATGAACAAGACAAAGAGTAGGGGAGAGAGTGGATCTCCTTACCATAGCCCATGGTGGTTGAAAATCACCTTCCCTGGGTCACCATTGACCAACACCTGTGTGGAAGAGTATGCCAGGAGTCCAACGACCCAATCTTTCCAGCATCGATCGAAACCCACCATGCGCATCACCTCAAGCAGTTAGGCCCAATCCATAGAGTCAAGGGTATGTTCAAAAATAGATTCAAGGGCTTTTGTGATTTCCAGCTTTAGCATGATTACGGCCCTCGAGGATCGATTAAGCTTCCTTTCCGTCTCCTGTACCAGCATGAAGTTATCATGCACGGATAAACACAATCTGATGGGATCCCACTATATCTAGGATCCTCGCTGCAAGGCGGACTGCCATAACCTTGTTCATGTATCAAGCTAATGGGCCAAAAATCCTTATCCTCCAAGGCCTTTGTCTTCTTAGGAAAAAGGGTGATCATGGAGTTTTTGATCGAAGTTAAACCACGGAAATCCTGCCTTCCAAAGGCATGGAAGGCGACTGATACGTCCCAAACGTATCTATAATTTCTGCTTGCTCCATGCATGTTTTGTGTGACTTTGCCATGTTTTGCTTGAACTTTCATACACTTTTGAGAATATTTGGACTAATCTATTAACCTAGTGCACCCAGCTGCCAGTTGCCGTTTTCTGCTGTTTTTGTATTTCAGGTTTTCCGGCCATTAAAAGTGCTCCAAAAAACCCGGAAAAATCATATAAAAAATCAGCGACATGGAAGCTTCCGGAAACACCAAAGGAGCGGAGGGGGGGCCACCACCAAGAGGCCAGGAGGGTCCCCTTGACACCCCCTTCGCCTATATTTACCCCTCGGGGTGGAAACCCCTAAGAAGGACTCCTCTTTCGCGATCTCGCCTCTGTACCGCCGCCGCCTCCGTTTCAAGATCGAGGCTTCCTGGAGAAGCTGCTCTGGCACCCTGCCGGGAGAAGCTACCCCCTTCGGGAGACCATCCATAGCCATGGACGCCTCCCATATGTACCGTGAGTAGTTTCCCTTGGACCATGGGTCCGTGACCAGTAGCTATGTGATCTATCTCTCCCTTCTTTGTGCCTCCACTTTCGAGACCTCGTGAGCTGCCTCACATGATCGAGGCACCTTTGTAATTTTCTGCCGTTGCTATGCTGAGTTTGTTGGGATCTGATTGATTATGAGACTATGTTCAAATTGTGATGAGTGATATATTTGGTTTTTCTCTTTTATATTTTGTTCTTGAGTAAATTCTTGCATGTTCTCCGTTGCCGTGTTTTACTTTGGCCAAGTGATTTATTGCAACTCCAAGAGGGAGCGTTAGGCTTGATTGTGGGTTCAGCCCCTTGATGTCTAGCTTGAGTGACAGAAACATGAGACTAGGGGATGTTCTGTTGCCACCAGGGATAAAACAACGGTGCTTGTATCCACGGATGCAAGGATTGTTTACTTTACGCAAAGTTCTTTTAATGCAGTTGTCTGTTGCTTTGGATTTACACTTTGGGTGGGATTCACAACTTAATACCAGCGAGATGTTCTGGATAGATATCTCAAGGTGGATGATTCGTAGTAGATGCAGATGGATTTCGGTCTACTTACCTTGGCGTACTACCCATTTCTTTTGAGCCCTTCCTTTCTTTGCAGCATAGTTAGCATTGTGGTGCCTTCATAATCCTGTCAATTGCCCAGCTGTGATTTGTTTACGTCGCTAGCACTTTTATCGTCTTTTGGGAGAGAGACATCACTAGTGAAAATCACGTGACCTTGGTCCATCTTCATATCATTGTTTACACCCTCAATTTACTTTCAGTCTTTACTTTCAGTTGCCACTATCATTATCTCTTGCGTTGATCCTTTGTAAACGGAAAGGCCGGAGGAATTGACAACTCCTCTATACTCGTTGGGAGCAAAGTTATTTGTATCTGTGTGCAGGTCCAGGTGAAGTTAGCAACCTCGGCGCCATTGTTCACTTTACAACCTTCTTGTATCCTTCGGAGTCCTACGGGAGACAAACCTTGGTATCTTTGCCAAGGGAGAACTTGCTGCTGCACTATATCTCACCCTGCACTTGGGGTAATCAACGAGGGCTTGAAGAGCATTAACACTCTCTTGCCATCAACAAGTTTTCTGGCGCCGTTGCCGGGGACTCCAGCCTACAAGATAGGGGAGTTGCACACTATCTTTTATCTTTTCTTTTTAGTCTTGTTAGTTTACCTTTCAGTTTTTATCTTCGTGTCCTTTATCAAAAATCAAAATAATAATAATAGTATGTCTAGTTCCTTACTTGCCAATCAATGTCTAAATTCTTTGAAACTAGATCTTATTGGCATGGAGGATTTACCGAGGATCAACAAAAGTGGTACAAGGAACACCGCCTGTATCAAAAGGGAATACACTTATGGAAACAAATACACCAGTTGTATGACTATGCTAGAAACTTGTGCTCAACATAAAATATATCTTTCTGCAGGGATGAATCTTGTTGCTTTATGAGGCACAAACACCTTGCTTTCCAATGTGAGTACAATGATGATGAAACCTTAGCTTCTTATGCTAAGAGAAACTATGATTTTTATGATGCAGAGGAAATAGAAGAATTTGTTGCTTATAAGGGTGCCTATGAAATTACTTCTCTTCTTAAAAATATTGATGACGCCCCTTACAAACTTCAGAGTTTTGATATACTTAACTATTGTTTGGAAAATTATGATGCAAATTATTATATTACTGATCATCTTGAGAGGATCTCTCCCCCAAAGGAAGAGACTAATGATTTGCAGGACTCTATGGAAGAAGAAATTGCTGAAACTGAAAGCTCCTTGGATGAAAAAGAGAAGGAGAGTGACGAACAAAAGGAGGAAGAATGGATCCATCCATGTCTACCTTCTAATGAGAGTAACCCTTTGAATCTTACCTTATATGAGTGTTATGATCCTATGGATTCTTTTGAAATATCCCTTTTTGATGAAGTTGATGCCTTCTATGCTTATGGCCGTGATGCCACTATGGATGATGCTTACGGAGATGAACTCTCTATAGTTCCTCATGTTAAGCATTAAATTGATGCTATTGCACCCACACTTGATTTTCCTATTATCCTTTTGAAATATCCAACTTATATTCCAGAGAATTATGCTCTTATTGAGGCTCAATGTGATGGGTTGCATTTATCTTATGTTCCTAAAGACAGTGTTGAAAGCTATACACGTGCGCTTGTAGGTCATGAACAACATGATTTATGTGATAGTTATATTCTTGATGTTGTTCATGATACTACTGAAAATTATTTTGAGAGAGGGAAGTTTGGTTGTAGAAACTTCCATATTACTAAAACTCCTCTCTTTATGTTGAAAGTTTTGAAGTTGTTCTTATTCCACTTTCCTATGCTTGTCTCTTTGTGCTTCTTTGATTTATTTTCTTACAAGATGCCTATGCATAGGAAGTGGATTAGGCTTAAATTTGTTTCATATTTGCTTCTTGATGCTCTCTTTTGCTTCAAAATTCTTATTCTTGTGAGAGCATCTTCTATAATCTTTAAGCCTAGCTGATGGCTCTAAAGAAGCGCGTTCCGGAGGCAGCCCGCAACGAATTTAGGTTTTTCTTGCTTTTCTTCTGTTTTTAGTGGTCTTGATGATTGTTACTACTGTAGCAACATCATTGTATCTTTAATTTTCAAGCTTTGTGCCTTTTATAGCCTCATACGACAAGGGAAGTGAAAGTTGTGACATGCTGTCCAGAAAACAAATTCTGTCCTCGTGACTAGAAAAATCAGAGAAAAATCCCAGTTCATCTTTTTGAGCTGAAATTTTTACACAGCATGCTCTATACAATTACGAAACTTGCGTATGTTCTGAGTTTTTTGATTTTAGTTGCAGAAGTATCCCTAAAAAATTATTTTCTATCTGCTGTTCTGTTTTTCACAGATTCTGCCACGTTTTGTCTCTCCTTACTTTTGCAAACCTTAAGCTTGCCTTTTCTTTGCAAAAACCTTTTGGCGATCTTGAGAAACAGTATATCTTCAAGGTTATCTTTATTTCAAGTGGAGAAATTTTTATTTTATTAGGGTACTAACCTCTCTAATCAGTCTACAATGAGTTATGTATGAAGGGAGTTTTCAAGTGCGCGATGGAAGATGATGAAAGAAGATCTTGGAGTGTCAAACGCTCAAGCTTGGGGATGCCCATGTGCACCCCCAATAAATATTCAAGGAGAATCAAGCGTCTAAGCTTGGGGATGCCCCCGTGCACCCCCTTCTTCATCAAAAAATTATCAGTTCGTCCCTCGTTGCACTATATTTTTATCACTTCATGCGTTGTGTGTTATACTTGGAGTGTCTCGCTCTTTAATTTTCTAGGTTTGTTTTTTCTTTGTTTTCTGTAGTAACAAGTTAGATCCCAGCTTACTTACTCTTTTTTGTGGGAGAGTTACACGCTCCACTTGAATTAGAACTCCTCATAGGATTTGCATGCTTATTCTTTTAGCTGTGAGTTGTTCTTTTTCTTTTCTTAGCTGCTGCTCTGTTTAGTTGTAGTGCTTTAGTTTTTCTAGAGTTTTTCTTTTGTTTTAGGTTGAACTTTCTATAGGTTGCATGTTTTATCTTGTTAGAGAGTTTTCCTGTTGCACTGAGTTTTGTGTCTTGACTAGAAGTAGGTAGTTGAAGTTGCTATTCTCTTTGTAGTAGTAACTTGCAATAGTTTTGAGGTATTGACTAGAGTAATGTTTGAACTTTTGATGTCAAGAGCTCAAGCCTTTTAGTGATAGATGTCGTATTTTGGGTAATCTGTGTTTTTTTCGAAAACCAAAAACCCATGTTGATAACTCTAGCTACTAGATGGATCACTAACCTCTGGAGGGTTCGAATATTAGAGAACACTCACGTACCATGAGTCGAGGATGCGCAAGGATAACCAAACCCCCATACACTCCTCCTCGGGGTACTTGTCTCTTTGTGAACCTCCTGGTTAGATTGAGAGTTACCGATAATAAGTGCATGAGTTCTTCGGACTAATGTGAGTAGTCGAAAGTTGACATTTCCACCCACCTATACTTTTTCTAGCCTCTTCGGTACCGTGCATTGCCCTTTCTCACCTTGAGAGTTGGCGCATACTTCGCCGGTGCATCCAGACCCTTGGCACGATACGCTCTGTCATCATAAACCTCCTTATATCTTTCCTCAAAACAGCCACCATACCTACCTACAAGGCATTTCCATAGCCTTTCCGAGATACATTGCCATGCAACATCCATCTTCTCATTACTTGATCTTCATGTCATACATTTGCATCATGATAGTTATATCTTCTTTATGTGAGTACCTTTGTAAAGTGTGAAAGATCTCCTATATTCTTGTAAAATATAGAGTGTTGCCCCTAAAGTGAGGAAAAGATCCCAAAGAGGATAAAATCAAAAGATCCCAAAGAGGACAAATGAGAGTTAAATAGAAAGAGCCATTGAGGCCACTCAAAAATACAAAAAAATAGAAAAAAGAGAAAAGAAATAAAAAGAGAGAAGGGGGCACGCTACTATTCCTTTTGAGAGATCCACACTAGTACTTCATCTTCTATCCCTTGTACTCCATAGAGATCATCATCATGCATATAGCTATGTGGGGACCCTTCACACTATAGAACTTGGCTTGTATATTCCAATGATGAGCCTCCTCAAAAGAGCTCTAGGTCTTCTTGAACAAGCAAGTTAGATGCACCCCCACTAGTTCCATTGGAGAGATTTTAGCTCACATGTGCATCCGTTGCATGGAAATCCCTACTCCTCACATCATATCTATCATATGGCTTCCTCTTGCCTATGATTGTCCTCATTGATGTGAGCCTTTCACACATTTTTGTCTTCCTCCTCCACCTTCTTTCTGTTTCGCCTTTTAGGTGTCAACTTTCTTGCTCACTCTCATCCATTGCATGAGTGCTCAAAATATCGAAAGGGAGTGGATCAATTTGACTTGTACCTGACTAGTGGTCTAGGAACGAGTCAAGATAAGAATCCAAAGGAGACTAAGTGTGAAACTTTAGTAGATAGTTGTTCTCAACAATTACTTTTTTCTCTCATATTTCCCTATCCCCTGCTTGCACGCAAACACCATTTGGAGACATTCGAGTCACGGACAGCGAGAGCTCTTGCACCTTTTGTTCTTTTGTTGCTTGTGTCAATGCTAATATAGACTCTTGCTTGTTAATACTTGAATTAAATTGCATGCTTTGATTGCTTTACTTAAAAGTCCTTTTATGGTTGTGTGGCACGTCACCACAGAAATTATGCTTGTTATCATTTACCTACTCGAGGACTAGCAGGAATTAAGCTTGGGGATGTTGATACGTCCCAAACGTATCTATAATTTCTGCTTGCTCCATGCATGTTTTGTGTGACTTTGCCATGTTTTGCTTGAACTTTCATACACTTTTGAGCATATTTGGACTAATCTATTAACCCAGTGCATCCAGCTGCCAGTTGCTGTTTTCTGCTGTTTTTGTATTTCAGGTTTTCCGGCCATTAAAAGTGCTCCAAAAAATCCGGAAAAATCATATAAAAACTCAGCGACATGGAAACTTCCGGAAACACCAAAGGAGCGGAGGGGGGCCACCACCAGGAGGCCAGGAGGGTCCCTGGCGCGGCCCCACCCTAGGCCGCCAGGAGGGTCCCTGGCGCGGCCCCACCCTAGGCCGCCAAAAGGGTCCCTAGCGCGGCCCCACCCTAGGCCGCGCCAGGAGGCCTCCTGGCTTCCTGGTGGGTCCCCTCGACACCCCCCTTCGCCTATATATACCCCTCGGGGTGGAAACCCCTAAAACAGACTCCTCTTTCGCGATCTCGCCTCCGTACCGCCGCCACCGCTGTTTCAAGATTGGGGCTTCCTGGAGAAGCTGCTCCGGCACCCTGCCGGGAGAAGCTACCCCCTCCGGGAGACCATCCATAGCCATGGACGCCGCCCGTATGTACCGTGAGTAGTTTCCCTTCGACCATGGGTCCGTGACCAGTAGCTATGTGATCTATATCTCCCTTATTTGTGCCTCCACTTTCGAGACCTCGTGAGATGCCTCACATGATCGAGGCACCTTTGTAACTTTCTGCCGTTGCTATGCTGAGTTTGTTGGGATCTGATGAATTATGAGACTATGTTCAGATTGTGATGAGTAATATATTTGGTTCTTCTCTTTTATATTTTGTTCTTGAGTAAATTCTTGCATGTTCCCCGTTGCCGTGTTTTACTTTGGCCAAGTGATTTATTGCAACTCCAAGAGGGAGCATTATGCTTGATTGTGGGTTCAGCCCCTTGATGTCTAGCTTGAGTGACAGAAACATGAGACTAGGGGATGTGCTGTTGCCACCAGGGATAAAACAACGGTGCTTGTATCCGCGGATGCAAGGATTGTTTACTTTACGCAAAGTTCTTTTAATGCAGTTGGCTGTTGCTTTGGATTTACACTTTTGGTGGGATTCGCAACTTAATACCAGCGAGATGTTGTGGATAGATATCTCAAGGTGGATGATTCGTAGTAGATGCAGATGGATTTCGGTCTACTTACCTTGGCGTACTGCCCATTTCTTTTGATCCCTTCCTTTCTTTGCAGCATAGTTAGCATTGCGGTGCCTTCATAATCCTGTCAATTGCCCAGCTGTGATTTTTTTACGTCGCTAGACTTTTATCGTCTTTTGGGAGAGAGACATCACTAGTGAAAATCACGTGACCTTGGTCCATCTTCATATCGATGTTTACACCCTAAATTTACATTCATTCTTTACTTTCAGTTGCCACTATCATTATCTCTTTCGTTGATCCTTTGTAAACGACAAGGCCGGAGGAATTGAAAACTCCTCTGTACTCATTGGGAGCAAAGTTATTTGTATCTGTGTGCAGGTCCAGGTGAAGTTAGCAACCTCGGCGCCATTGTTCACTTTACCACCTTCTTGTATCCTTCGGAGTCCTATGGGAGACAAACCTTGGTATCTTTGCCAAGGGAAAACTTGCCGCTGCACTATATCTCACCCTGCACTTGGGGTAATCAACGAGGGCTTGAAGAGTATTAACACTCTCTTGCCATCACGCCCCCCTTGATGATGTGCCAATAGGCGACGTAGAAGCTTGCCAAAAATCCATCGAGGCTAGGTGCTTTGTCTAGCCCCTGGGCATGCATGGCCTCCCAAACCTTATCCTCGGTGAGGGACCCCTCGAGGTCATGTAGGTACCACCTTGGCATGCATAAATGTTCTAGATCGATGGTGTGCGACCTATCCAGCACATGCCCGAGTAGTCCCGCGTCCGACTCTGCCATCACCTCATGATTCGAGGTGAGCACCCCATCCACCCTGAGCTTGTCAATGTGGTTATTCCGCCTCCGATTTCTTGCATATGCATGAAAGAATCTAGTGCAAGCATCCCCCTCCTTGCGCCACAACACACGAGATCACTGCCGCGCAATCGAACACTCAAGGGAGGCCAACCCTAGTAGTTTGCACTTGAGGACGCCACACAAACTTTGCTCTACAGCTGATAGTACCCTCCCCTCCATGGCGGTGTCTAGGCGTAGGATCACCTCATTTTCAATCATGATTTATTGCTTGATGCTACCCACGTACCGATCACTCCAGCTCACTAAACTACGCGCGGTGGCCATAAGCTTGGCCGCCATGCGCTTGAAAGGGTTTTGGGTGTGTGGTGGCCCTCGCAGGCCTGTGCCACCACCTCCTTGAAGCCATGAACTGTTGGATATATGCTCTAGAGGCAAATAATATATGGTTATTTCAATATATCTAAAAAAGTTCATGACCAGTTTCATACCGTGCTAGAACTGTATCAGTGAAACAATGATACATGTGTGGTATAGAAACCCTCAGAGTTCCTAGTTAGCCTCTATTTCAATAACTAGTTCATGGTCAACATGATGGTCGTGGTTTCGCGATCATGGACAATTAAGTCTCTTGACTATGAGGTCACCTCACTGGATGAGTGACGTGATGAACATTACCCAAAGTAAGCATTACAACATGATCGATCTTATGAAGGTTCAGTGTTGTAATTACAGAACGTAGTAGACCATTCCTTTGACCGTGAGTACGTGCATAATTGCTATCTACTCGGATGCTTTGACTTACATCCCACCACCTGACTGAAATATGCGGGTCATAACGTTTGTATCTTGAGTATTCCGTGGAGATATGTTGAGGAGTATTGTTACAAGAGCGGGATTTGTCAATCCATGTGATGGATAGATACTCAGGGCCCACTCGGTGAGATTCCATCCATAAAGCTGCGCAGCGTGTGACTAGGTAACGGGGATGAATGTCACAACCCCAAGTTAGGTATGTGCTAGGATCAAGAGCTACTTTGCATCATGATAAAAATTTCAAAAGAAATTGAAATGGGAGAGAGAACACCCCCCAGATGAATTTAATTCAAATGGCCAGAATAAAAGTTGCTCCAAAAATTCCTTTTGCATTTTTGAAAAGTCCTATAAATGAGTGTGATCACATATCAAGTGATGTGGGACCAACCCCATGCTCATGGATTTTTCAAATATTCAAACAGGACCTTGGAATTAATCAAAAACCCCTATTTGATTTAAAATTCAAGTGATCCGAATTTTAAAAAGTGACAAACTTTATAAATGGCTAGCCTAATATATTATGAGGCCATGTAAAAAGTTTTAGCATTTTATAAAATGGTTTGCTATTTATTTAGCAGTACCAAAATAAATAGCAGAAGAAAAACAGAAAAGAAATAAAAACAAAAAAGCTTACCTGGCCTTGGGCCCAACTAACCATACCTGGCCCAGCAGCAGCCCAGCCCAGCCCAGGGGGGCGCATGTGTCTTCTTCCCCCCTCCAGGCAGGCAAGCAGCTAGCCGGCGAGCGCCGTGGGCGCGCTAGGCAGCTGCCTGCCTCCCCAGGGCTTACGTCGACGCCTGGAGACGTCTGGGAGGTGCCCAGCTCCTTTCCCCTCCCTCCTGTGCCATTTCCCCCTCCTCCAGCGTTGGTTTTGACGAAGACAGTGAAGGTCACCGGAGCACGACGCCGCGCGCACGCGGCCACCGCCGACGAGAAGTCGAGCCATCTTGTCCATCCTCTTCGGCGACGTCGACTACGCCGCCCAGCGAGAGGAATTGAAGCCAGAGCCACTGTAGCCGAGGAATCGCGTCGTCGTCTTCGTCTACGGCCCCCGCGCGCCTTCTTCAATTCCGGCCACGGTGAAGCTCCTCCGACCGCGCCACCGTCTCCATTGAGTTCACGGTGAGCTCCTAGTTCGCCCGAGCTATTCCGTTGTCACCCTCCCGCACTCTATCGCCGATTGCCATGAGAGCAGAGGAGCACCGCCGCCATGAACGCCGTCACTAAAGTTCCAGTGCACCTCTGTCTCTCCCGTGATGTCCATCGTCTTCCTGGTGCTCCCAGCATCCCAAAACACTAGCGATAGCCCAAGATCTCCCTCCACAGCGACCTTTCCAACGAGCCCGAGCCACAGCCGCCGCTAGGGCACGTCGCCGGCATCGCTACGGTGCACCCCAGCACCCGTAGCTTGGTCCTTTCGATGCGCGAGGTCAAGGGCTCCATTTTGGTACTCGCAGCGCGTCAAACGACCCCTGGAATCGCCGTACCCGCGGACTCCGCCGTGCTGGATGGTCGCCGGAGTCTCGCCGGCGGCGAGGTCCACGTGGCCAGGGCATTTAGCCCCTAATCCAACCCCCTCAGCCACTTCCAGGTGGGCCCCAGGCCCCCTAATCCCCTCTGTTAAGCTAATTTAAACCGGGTTTTAAACAGAGCCTATGACAGGTGGGTCCCCATGTCAGTTTGACCGGGGTCAAAACCCCCTTGACATCTTGCTGATGCAGTGCTGGCGCAATAAAAGCTTTTCTATTTAAATCAATTCAGAAAATGGCAGAAAATGCTTTAAACTTTGGAAATTCATAACTAATTCATTTTAACTCCAAATTAAACATATAATATATGTAAAATTATCAGAAAAATACAAGGATTCTGAATATGGACTTTGTTTTCATGTTTGACCAATTTAAATTGGGTGAACAGTGGCAAACATCCATATGCATTTAATTTGAATTCAAATTTGGAGTGATTTTGCAAACGACTTTGCAACACACTTCTTTTAAATGGTTTCATCCACACATCAGAGACTTTACCTTACCTTTACAACATCACTTCATGCTCAACCATTTCAAATGAACATTCAAGGATTCAAATGCATTTGAAATTCATCGATAAATCAAATGGAGTTTGAATTTTCATTTCAGTTGCAATATACTCCTTTTAAATGGAATAACTCACACATCAGTGACACATACATCAAGTTTCAACCTTCAACTCATGTGTTTGAGCATTGTCTTATTATTGTTTCGATGTTTGTGTTGTTTGTCGAATAGAGGTGGAGCCGGAACCCGAGATCACCCCCTTCGTTGAAGACCCCGATACTGAACCTCGTCAGCAAGGCAAGCAAACCCCCATTGATCATGTCGATAAAATCCCACTTCCCTCTCAGTCTCGCTTATGCATTGCTTAGTATGATTACCATGCTACGTTTCTACCGCATAGGTGAACCCATTCCGTTGCATGACCTATCTTTTGTCACAGTAGTAAGCAAACCACAATCCTAGCAAATGTAGGAGTTGATTGATATCATGTGGCCCCTGCAACTATTACTTCTTATTGCATGATTAGAGTGATACAATGTTGATACTATTATGTGAGTTGGGATGGTAGCAATCATGTTGATGATGGTGGAAATGTGTTGGTGAATCTACCCTAATACAAGGTGAACGATGAGAGGCTGTGTAGGAGTACACGGTGGGTTGTCTCGTTGAACACCGCCCTAAGTCCGAGTTCTTGTGTGGTGATCCAAGATGAAGAGTACAACCACACATTGGGCTCACTGACCCCTCTCAACCTACTAACTCATCCCTTTCGATGTCCAGATGTCGCAGTAGTTCGGAGTTCTGGTAGGTTTGTGGCCTGGCTACTAAGTGAGAGAACGGCTCAACCGAGACCGGCTTATGCACCACGCACACATCATCTGGGTCCACTTCGGTAAACCGGCCGGGTTCACGATAGTGGTAGACAACCCAGGTAGGCGGCTTTCTTGGACTAGATCGACTATGAGGTAACAGTTGTGGTGAGCATCCTCGCCGACACCTCTTTATGGTGTCGAGTACAAAAGCGGTAACTGATGATCATGTGTGTGTAGCGGTACACCCCTGAAGGGTTAACGAAACTATTCGAATAGCCGCGTCCTCGGTAAGGGACTACTTGGAAAGCTTAGCTTGATTATTAGACAACTTGAATTGGATACTTATAAAACTTGCCAAGATAACGTGAGTGCTATGGCGTGCTTTCTTGTGGGAAGTCAAGGAAGGCACCATAGTAGTGTAATTGGTTGGAGACATGTAGGGGACTCGTGTACGCTTCTTACCTCAAGTCTGGTACTCGTAGTTCAGGACTAGCCAAGTCAAAGCTGGCACTTCTGTATTGAAACCCCACCTCCCTTTACCTTGATACATGTGCATGAGTAGTATAGTTCCTACGTAAGTCTTGCTGAGTACGAATTTGTACTCACGTTTGCTTAATCTATGTTTTAGATGAACCCACTGACCCCGAAGGTGGATTCTTCCTGGAGCTTGACGACTGATCAAGCTAGTGTAGTCCCAGTCAGACGACTGGTCCCTCGTGGAAGGGCTTGTTTATAGATAAGGCTTCTCGAAGCCATTTGTTAAACTTGTCTGTACTCAGACCTACTTTGCTTCCGCATGTTTGATGTAATGTTGGATCACAGTCTCGTGATCTCTGTGTGCACTCTGTAAGAGTTATCAATAAAGTTGTATACTTTGTAGAGAATTGCAATGATACCTGCTGTTCATACTAGACATGTGTGTTGCGTGTATGATTATAACATGCATGTCTTGGTATGGGTTTTCGAGACCTTAGTTGTGATCTGGCTGGCGGTCTTTTATACACCAAGTGGCCCTTAGATGTGTGCATCTTGGGGCATCGCGATGAGATTGCTCGTGACTTCGTCACGTGCACACTTTGATGTATGATCGAGCCCGCCCTAGACCCCGACTAAGTGATCGGGCTGGAGTAAGTCTATGTAAGGGTTATAATACAATCGATAGTATGATTGAGGCGACTTGTCTATGAGTATGGGAGTTCACCACCCATATCATTTAGGTGGACGATGAGGACCTTACATACGTTCGATGCCCCTGGATGAATGAATGCGATGCTCCTGGATGGGATGAGGCCAATCATACCATCGGGACGATGAGGACCCATTTCAGTTGATCATCCGGCCTGGATGGGATGCCCCTCACGTTCGATGCTTTCCGAGAACGTTCTGTGCTTGGCCTTGTCTGCTTAGACAAGTGGGTACGGTTCTCGGCTCTCCATATGGTTGTGTTGTAGCGAGTCTTGCATACGCTAACCCCGGGTCCCGACAGACTTGGTATCAGAGCAAGACTGACTGTAGGATTATTAGCCTTGGCCGAAGTCGAGTTGTAACACCCTCACTGTCAGTGAACAGTAATCACTGTTACTGTTCATCTGTACTGTTCAAAACTTTTGTTTGATCAACTGGTTCAGTTCAAATTCAAATTACCCTTTGATATTGTTGCAAGCAATGTGAACCATGGACCTTGATCATCATGGATGAAAACAAAGTCCAAGCCATTTGAATTAAAATTCAAACAAACCCTAGAATGCCTTTTTGTGATTATTAAAAATAAGTGATGAATAAAACATTGTCCAATAATTGTGGAGCCACTTTTGTAAAATCACTAATAATCAGTGGACCATGCCAATATGGTTTTGGGTATTTATTGTCCCACTAAAAAATTTCAAACAATTCTAAACAGTAGCCAAAACCCCCCAAATAACCATTTAATATTTAAATCAAATATTAAATGACTTTTAATATTGCCCAAACCTCTTGGGGCATTAACCTAGGGTGATTGCTAAATTATGGTACACTTACAACATTTTACAAAAATGTCTAGGTAACTAAAATAAATACAAAAAGAAATAAACAGAAAAGCAAAAAAAAAAAGAAAAGAAACTAAGCCTAACCCACCCCACCATGGCCCATTCCCCTCCCCCTGGACCGAATGCAACCGGCCCCCTCAGCCCATCCCCCCCTTCTTCCACCTCCGTACAGGGGAGGGCGTGGCACCCATCCACCCCCGCCACCGACGCCCCCCCCTCCGTGGAGCTCATCCGTGGTTCCCCGGGCGGATTAAAGCCCCTCCCCCGACCCCTCCCTCAACCCTAGCGCCCCCTCTCCTCAGACCCCCCATCTCCCTCTCTTTCCCCACGGGAGCTCGCCGCCGCGGAGCAAGCCCCCGCCCCGAGCTCTGCCCCGGCCACGCCCCCGAGCCCGGCGCTCCCGAGCCACGCCGCCCCCTCCTGCGCACCTCCTTGCACCGCCGTGACGCCCCCCCCCTCCCTGTGAGCTTGGACGCGAGTCCCCTCCCTCCCTGTCTCTCGGCCCCGTGCCGCCATGGCTTCGGGCGCGAGCTCGTAGAGCTCGGCCGCGACGCCCCGGCCTACCTGCGACCTTCCCCCGGCCACCCCCTCCCCCTGCCCGTGTCCATGCCCCCGCTCCCTCGCCCGTTCCCCTGGCCGCGTTGACGCTTCCCCTCGCCGTCGGCGAGCCCGTGCGGCTCTGCCGTGGACAAACACCCCCCCAGATTAACTCCTAATCCCATGTTAACAAAAATTAGCAGAGAAAACCCCCCCTAAGTGAATGACAGGTGGGGCCACTGACCATTTTAAATAAATAGAAATCTAATTAATAAACGAACAGTCAATCACACATGGCCCCCCCTGTCAGCATTTATAATAAATAGAAATTGATTTATTAAAATTGTTAGTATGACATGTGGGCCACCCTTCTGTTTTTATTTAATAAAATGAATTATAACTAAATAGAGGCTGACATGTGGGTCCCTGTTGTCAGGTTTGACCAGTCAACTGGGCTGTGGATAATGTTTCTGTTAATAAATAAAATGATTTAAAATGATTTAGAAAATGATTTAAATTGCTTAAAACTTTAGAAAATCATAGAAAATAAACCGTAGCTCAGATTCAAAAACTTTATACATGAAAGTTGATCAGAAAAATATAAAGAATACAGATACGCTATCCGTATGTCTACCCCACGCCCTAACACACCGATCATCGACATTCCCCCCCTCCGGGCTGTCTGTCGATAATTCCCGGTACCGATAAAAAGTACCCGGATGAATTTATTCCGAACACGAAAGTTGTCCGGAATGGTTCAACTAACACGGATACACCCCCCTTATGTTTTTCCGGTACCCACGACACCTCCGGCTTGATCCTTCCCCCCTCCGGACACCCTGTCCGGTAATCACCCGGAGCCGGTAGTTCATCCCCGGATGGATTCCCGCTCCGAGCAACGTGCATTGCACTGCGTTAGAACACCGTTAACATTTCATCTGTCATGTCTTGCCTATGTTTGTATATTATTGCTGTGTATTTACTGTTTCCTCCCCCCTTAATCTCCGGTAGACCCCGCTGCTACCGCCGACTACACTGCTGCCGGGTACGACTACTTCGTCGACGACCCTGCCCCTACCGTCGAGCTTGCAGGCAAGCAGAGCCATTCTCTTCCCCAGATATCGCCTACCTTTCCGTACTTTCTTGCACTAGGCATTGTTACTTCTGCTGCTACGATTACAATCCTATTCAATTGCATAGCCTGATTTTGTCGCCCCTTGATGTACCTCCTTTATCCTATGCTGCCTATTATATTTATGTATTATTCAGCAGTGAACCCTGCGCATTGTTAGCTAGGACTAGATAGCGGGCCGTGATCACTCAGGGGGGTGAACACGGATACAATATATACAACTGCACAGGTACGGTACAAAGCAGACACCGCCAAAGGCCCCTATCTGGGTTATGCCTAGTCACCTCAAGTGTGAGCTATCCAGGAGTAATCCTTGTAATCCACTCGAGGCTGACTTTGTCTTACCGCCATAGTGTCCTGGACAGCGGTTGTCCTTAAAGGTAAGAAAGTCGGGCGACCCAACGGTGCCCGCGAGAGGTATATCGTCGGGAACGACAGGGAGAGTACGACCGACGTTACTGGCGTGCTTGGCCCCTGCTCGTATCTCGCGAGAGTTACCAAACCACGAAAGTCGAGCTCTACCAAGAGCAAACGCGAGACAAGGTAAGGAGACGGTTCACCTTGTTGGTAACCGCAGTGACTTGGTGGGACGACAGGGCAGGCACCGATGTACTGGTGGACCTGACTGCGGTTGTTGACCGCGGGTCGGTTAAGTCGAAGCAACGACAACGGTTGTCCCACAGGTTAATTAAAATGCTAAATGGTTCGGCGGATGTCTTGAGTAGCCTTTTGGCTTGTACGCACTACCTACACGTGGGACGAGGAGTGTGGGCTCCCCTGCATCGTAGTCTCGTTCGAGGGTCTTCAGACGTCAGCAGTACCGCGGGCTGATTGCCGGGAAGTGGTGTTGTCTTCTCTTGCTCGTGCGGTGTATTTGTATTTGCTTTGATTTTGCTTCACCGGCCAGTCACGCACCATGCAGGAGTACGTTCGGGTTAGGGTCCAAAGCCCGGCGTACATAGGATATAGTCCGGTGGATGACCTCTCTGTTGATTGCCGAAGGATGGGCTACTTTGTGTCGGATAGCTTTGGTGGAGCGTTCCTTAACAAGGTTCCCGCCACCCTGGAGATCCGAGCGTCGTAGAGTCACGCCAGTGCACCCCTACAGGGAAGATTGATCTATTCGAATAGCCGTGTCCACGGTAACAGGACGCTTTATGCTGAAGCTGGATCTTACCACTAGAAACTATTATTATTAAACTATATGGTTCCGGGTTTTCTTCCTCACGGGGATGTCGAGGAGGTGAACTCGGAGGCATTATTATTATTGTTAATCATTACAACTTATATTATACAATGTTGCAGCAACTTCTGCTTCGTTGTTACTTTATGCTTTATATGAACTGTTGGCTGATTCTTACCTCATGCTGCAAGACATCGTCGGAAGATGCTAGTCTTCGTTAGGCCTAGCTTCTTACCCCTATTCTGATTTCTATCTTGCAGTCCACTATATACAGCCTCTTCTTTCCGTTGATACAATGCATAATGCTTAGTAGCGGACGTAAGACTCGCGGGTATACTAGATACTCACCTGCTTTATTTCCTTTACTGTTTTGCCTGATCGGCCGCTGCAGCCGACGTTGGAGCCCAACAGCAGGAGTCCCCCAGAGGCGCCTACTACGACGTCGAGTTCCCCGTTGACCAGGAGTAGTTCGGTGGATCCCAGGCAGGAGGCCTTGCCTTTTCGATCTGTATCTCTGATGTTATTTGTGCTAGCCTTCTTAAGGAAAAACTTGACTAACTATGTCTGTACTCAGATATTATGGTTTGTATAACTTATGTATTCGGGTCCGCGTGACCCCCCATTATTGTAACATATTGGTTTATCCTTTTGTGTTTAGTGTTGTGCTGTGATATTCACACCGTGGCACCCTAATCTCAGTCGTGTACCCTGCGTGTATGATTACTGTACACGGCTTGATTTTGGGGGCGTCACAAGTTGGTATCAGAGCCGACTGCCTGTAGGAAGCCACCCCACCACTACCTGGTCGAAGTTGAGTCTAGACTTTGAAAAACTATTTTGCTAACTTATTATTTGGCTTACGGGCCCACATCGATGTCACTACGTGTGATATCTATGGTATTAGAATCCTTTTCTCCTTACCTATGTTCTGGGAATCTGCTCTCTTATCCTTGCTGGTAAGTTTTACAAACTCTGACATTAGGATCACGTTCTCTTGATTCCATCCGGCGTTTTGGTGCTTCCCCCATTGATTGAGTCGTGTCGCAGGAGTCGTACCCCAGATCCCGGACCGCGGATCCCATTCTCATTCTGGGCAGGCCGCGCGTCCTTTGGCATTAACTCCTGTGGCCAATAGTTTTCTTGCGGCGTGATTGACATAGTGGAATCTATGTCGCGTCGTGTAATCCTTACCGCGGTCTGCGCGCCGCCTAGTGTGTCCTTTTTCCTTAATTTCTACGACGTTACGCTGCCCGATTTTCGATTAAATCTATGTGTGGTTGTGTATGTCTTATATGACTACTCCTATATATCAGCGCCTCCTCTTTGTTGTCGCTTTACCTCTTACTCGTTTCCGACATCTCGTTAAAAATGTTCATCGCTGAAATACCCCTGTTAAATTCTAGCAGGATGGCTGGTCGTGGTGGTCGTGGTCGTGGTCGTGGTGCCAACGATCCACCTCCGCCGCCGGACTACATGGCCGCGATGATGCAGAAGTTTCAGATGAACCAAGTGTTTATGCAAGGAGTCATAGATCAGCTCCAGAATCAGAACCAGAACCAGCACCAGCATCAGCCGCCTGTGGTTACTCTGCGGGATTTCATGCGTCTCAATCCCCCTCTCTTCCACCAACCGGAACAGCCGCTGGATGCTGATGATTGGCTTCGTGACATCACTCGTCAGCTGGAGTTCTCTAATGTGAGCGCTGCTGATTATGTCACCTTCGCGTCCTATTTCCTGCGTGGCCCCGCTGCTCAGTGGTGGGACACTTACAAGGGCTCGCTAGCTGAAGGGACTGTCGTCACCTGGAATGACTTCAAGACTGCCTTCCGTGCTCGTTATGTCCCCCAGGCAATTATGAACCGTATGAAGGCCGAGTTCCGCAACCTCGTTCAGAGCAACAAAACTGTCGAGGCATACCAGAGGGAATTCCTCCGCCTCTCCCGCTATGCTGCAAGTGACCTTCCGAATGATGCAAGTAGGCAAGAGAAGTTCCGTGATGGGATCAACCCAGATCTCCAGCTTGCACTGGCTTTGCACGTCTTCCCCGACTTCGCCACCATGGTGAATCAGACTATCACCCTTGAGACCGCTCAACTTAAGTTCGGTGGGTCGGCGAAGCGCCCCCGTGAGGCTGGCTCATCTTCGGGCACAGCACAGAGGCAACGCGTTTGGCTTCCACACAGTGTGTATCGTCCCCCTGCCCCTGTACCAAGGCCGTCGTATGTTGCACCTCGTCTGCCTCCGCCCCCGCCGAGACAGCCGAAGACTGAGACTGCACCCCTCCGTCCTCAGGATGGCCTGTGCTTCAAGTGCCATCAGCCAGGTCACTTTTCCAGAGACTGCCCCCAGCGACAGAGTCAACTGGTAGTTCACCCTGCTGGCCGTGGAAATGGCCGTGGCAACAACAGGACCCCCAACTATAACACTGGGTCTTCTTCTCACACTCGCGGACATGCTTACAACATTAATGTCGAAGAAGCTCAGGAGCAACCTGCTACCGTAATGGGTACCCTTCTTGTTAATTCAGTACCTGCTACTGTTTTATTTGATACAGGAGCATCGCATTCATTCATGTCGGAAGCATTTGCATTGTCGCATAACTTCATGGTAGAAAAGATGGATCCACCGATGGTTGTCCGCACTCCGATAGGTCATTGCCACACCTCCAAGATAGTGCCCAAAACCATCGTCGAAATTGAAGGAATTGAGTTCCTTGCTTCCCCCATCCTCCTGAAGTCTTCCACTATAGACCTCATTCTGGGCATGGATTGGTTGAAAGTCCACGATGCCGCACTTTATTGTGGCACCAGTTCTGTCCAAATTTTTCACCCCTCCGGCGAGATTGTTAACCACACCACCCGGATTACCCGTGATGCTGAAACACATATCTATATGATGAATGCTCTGAATGTCTCACCTCTTGACGGGATTGAGAACGTTCCAGTCGTTCGTGATTTTCCCGACGTCTTCCCAGAAGAACTCCCGGGAATACCCCTGATCCGAGAGGTTGAATTTGTCATCGACTTGAAACCCGGCACCGTCCCTATTGCCAAGCGTCCCTATAAGATGCCACCTCACCACCTCCTTGAACTGAAGAAGGAGATCGACGAAGCACTTCACAAAGGATTCATTCGCCCAAGTTCCTCTTCTTGGGGAGCACCTTCTCTCTTTGTCAAGAAGAGCGATGGAACAAATCGTTTAGTCCAAGATTACCGACCTATCAACCAGGCCACCATCCAGAACAAATATCCGCTTCCCCGGATCAACGATCTGTATGATCAACTTGCTGGATCCACGGTGTTTTCGAAACTCGACTTGAGGTTGGGTTACCATCAGATCCGAGTCCGTGAAGAGGACATTCCGAAGACCGCTTTCATTACTCGCTATGGTTCATATGAGTACACTGTCATGTCCTTTGGCTTGACGAATGCTCCAGCCACTTTCTCCCGATTGATGAACTATATATTCATGGAATACCTCGACAAGTTTGTCGTGGTTTATCTGGATGATATCTTAATATACTCCAAGAATAAAGAGGAGCATGCTGAACATCTTCGCCTTATACTGGAAAAGCTTCGAGAACACAAACTCTACGCTAAGTACTCTAAGTGTGAGTTCTGGCTTCCTGAAGTGACCTACCTTGGTCACGTGATTTCCAAGGATGGCATTGCCGTCAACCCCGAACGTATCCAGGCTATTCTTGACTGGACTCCTCCCAAGACTGTCAAGCAAGTCCGAAGTTTCCTCTGCCTTGCTAGCTATTGCCGCCGTTTCGTCGAGAACTTCTCCAAGATTGCCAGGCCTCTGACTAACCTGCTTCACAAAGGCGTCAAGTTTGAGTGGACAGAAACATGTCAGGAAAGTTTCCAAGCCCTCAAAGACAAGCTCACTTCTCCCCCAGTGCTTGCTCCGCCTGATACTCAGAAGGACTTCGTGATATATTGTGACGCATCTCGTCAAGGATTAGGCTGTGTCCTAATGCAAGAGCGCAAAGTGATTGCTTATGGCTCTCGTCAATTGCGTGCTCACGAAGATAAGTATCCAACACATGATCTTGAATTGGCAGCGGTCATTTATGCATTGAAGCTGTGGCGACATTATATCGTCGGTAATCGTTGCGAGATCTACACCGACCACCAAAGCCTGAAGTACCTATTTACTCAACCAGACCTGAATCTCCGCCAACAGAGATGGCTCGAGACAATAGCCGACTACAACATGGGAATTTCTTACACCCCTGGCAAAGCTAATGTGGTGGCCGATGCTTTAAGCCGTAAAGCTTACTGTAGTGAACTTGAAGTTCAAGTACAACAACCACTTCTGTATGAAGATTTTCAAAAGTTAAACCTCGAGATTGTTCATCAAGGTTATGCAAATAACCTGGTTATCGAACCGGATCTCATAAAATCCGTCAAGGGTATTCAGTTTTATGATGATTTCGTACACAAGATTAAGCGCGATATCGCCAATGGGAGACCCTCACCCTTCACCGTTGATAGCAAAGGTGCGGCGTTCTACCAGAACCGTTTAGTGGTTATTCATAGCAAGGGCAGACATGAGAACCTGGATATGACCCCGAAGGTCATGAGAGCGGCTCACGATACCCCGTTGTCCATTCATCCTGGAAGCACCAAGATGTACCAAGACATTCGTCAGCAATTCTGGTGGCCTAACATGAAGCAAGACATTGCCCGATATGTCTCTGAATGTGATGTTTGCCGTCGCGTCAAGGCAGAACATCAAAGACCTGCTGGAACTCTACAACCACTCTCTATTCCTGAATGGAAGTGGGACAAGATCGAGATGGACTTCGTCACTGGTTTTCCCAGATCGCAGAAAGGCCACGATGCTATCTTTGTCGTCATCGACCGCTTCTCCAAGGTTGCCCACTTTCTTCCAGTCAAGGAGACGATCTCTGCTAGTCAGTTAGCAGACTTGTATGTTTCCAGAATCGTGTCGCTCCACGGTATTCCGTTGGAGATTAGTTCCGAACGAGGCAGTATTTTCACCTCAAGATTTTGGGATAGTTTCCAAGAAGCTATGGGCACTCACCTGAATTTTAGCATCGCTTATCACCCCCAGTCGCAAGGACAAGTCGAACGGGTTAATCAAGTGCTTGAAGACATGCTTCGAGCTTGTGTCATTTCATCCGGTAAGAAATGGGAGGAATCTCTTCCATTTGCTGAATTCTCTTACAACAATAGCTATCAGGCTAGTCTGAAGATGGCACCCTTTGAAGTTCTTTATGGACGTAAGTGTCGAACCCCTCTGAATTGGTCAGAAACTGGAGAACGAACTCTCGTTGGTCCGGACATTATACAGCACGCAGAAGATCAGGTTCGCGTGATACGTGAACATCTGAAAGCCGCTCAGTCCCGCCAGAAAAGCAACTATGATCGCAAGCACAAAGAAATGGTCTATCAACCTGGCGAATATGCTTACCTCCGTGTCACTCCCATGAGAGGCACTCACCGCTTCGGAATCAAAGGCAAGTTAGCTCCTCTCTACATTGGCCCGTTCCGTATCCTTTCCAGGAGTGGACCAGTGGCATACCGATTGGAATTGCCGCCCAACCTCTCTCAAGTCCACGATGTCTTCCACGTGTTGCAACTCCGACGCTGCTTTAAGGACCCTATTCGCGAAGTGGAACATGATATGATTGAGCTGCAACAGGATTTGACTTATCAAGAACATCCGAGCCGCATTCTCGATCATTCTGAACGCAAGACCCGCAACAAGACAACCAAGTTCCTCAAAGTTCAGTGGTCAAATCATTCTGAAGATGAGGCCACTTGGGAACGCGAAGATCGTCTTCGTGAAGAATACCCTGATCTTTTTTTTTCCGATACCACTTAAATTCTCGAGACGAGAATTCTTGTAGTGGGGGAGATTTGTAACACCCTCACTGTCAGTGAACAGTAATCACTGTTACTGTTCATCTGTACTGTTCAAAACTTTTGTTTGATCAACTGGTTCAGTTCAAATTCAAATTACCCTTTGATATTGTTGTAAGCAATGTGAACCATGGACCTTGATCATCATGGATGAAAACAAAGTCCAAGCCATTTGAATTAAAATTCAAACAAACCCTAGAATGCCTTTTTGTGATTATTAAAAATAAGTGATGAATAAAACATTGTCCAATAATTGTGGAGCCACTTTTGTAAAATCACTAATAATCAGTGGACCATGCCAATATGGTTTTGGGTATTTATTGTCCCACTGAAAAATTTCAAACAATTCTAAACAGTAGCCAAAAACCCCCAAATAACCATTTAATATTTAAATCGAATATTAAAAGACTTTTAATATTGCCCAAACCTCTTGGGGCATTAACCTAGGGTGATTGCTAAATTATGGTACACTTACAACATTTTACAAAAATGTCTAGGTAACTAAAATAAATACAAAAAGAAATAAACAGAAAAGCAAAAAAAAAGAAACTAAGCCTAACCCACCCCACCATGGCCCATTCCCCTCCCCCTGGACCGAATCCAACCGGCCCCCTCAGCCCACCCCCCCTTCTTCCACCTCCGTACAGGGGAGGGCGTGGCACCCATCCACCCCCGCCACCGACGCCCCCCCCTCCGTGGAGCTCATCCGTGGTTCCTTGGGCGGATTAAAGCCCCTCCCCCGACCCCTACCTCAACCCTAGCTCCCCCCTCTCCTCAGACCCCCCATCTCCCTCTCTTTCCCCACGGGAGCTCGCCGCCGCGGAGCAAGCCCCCGCCCTGAGCTCTGCCCCGGCCACGCTCCCGAGCCACGCCGCCCCCTCCTGCGCACCTCCTTGCACCGCCGCGACGCCCCCCCTCCCTGTGAGCTTGGACGCGAGTCCCCTCCCTCCCTGTCTCTCGGCCCCGTGCCGCCATGGCTTCGGGCGCGAGCTCGTAGAGCTCGGCCGCGACGCCCCGGCCTACCTGCGACCTTCCCCCGGCCACCCCTCCCCCTGCCCGTGTCCACGCCCCCGCTCCCTCGCCCGTTCCCCTGGCCGCATTGCCGCTGCCCCTCGCCGTCGGCGAGCCCGTGCGGCTCTGCCGTGGACAAACACCCCCCCAGATTAACTCCTACTCCCATGTTAACAAAAATTAGCAGAGAAAACCCCCCCTAAGTGAATGACAGGTGGGGCCACTGACCATTTTAAATAAATAGAAATCTAATTAATAAATGAACAGTCAATGACACATGGGCCCCCCTGTAAGCATTTATAATAAATAGAAATTGATTTATTAAAATTGTTAGTATGACATGTGGGCCACCCTTCTGTTTTTATTTAATAAAATGAATTATAACTAAATAGAGGCTGACATGTGGGTCCCTGTTGTCAGGTTTGACTAGTCAACTGGGCTGTGGATAATGTTTCTGTTAATAAATAAAATGATTTAGAAAATGATTTAAATTGCTTAAAACTTTAGAAAATCATAGAAAATAAACCGTAGCTCAGATTCAAAAACTTTATACATGAAAGTTGATCAGAAAAATATAAGGAATACGGATACGCTATCCGTATGTCTACCCCACCCCACTAACACACCGATCATCGACATTCCCCCCCTCCAGGCTGTCTGTCGATAATTCCCGGTACCGATAAAAAGTACCCGGATGAATTTATTCCGAACACGAAAGTTGTCCGGAATGGTTCAACTAACACGGATACACCCCCCTTATGTTTTTCCGGTACCCACGACACCTCCGGCTTGATCCTTCCCCCCTCCGAACACCCTGTCCGGTAATCACCCGGAGCCGGTAGTTCATCCCCGGATGGATTCCCGCTCCGAGCAACGTGCATTGCACTGCGTTAGAACACCGTTAACATTTCATCTGTCATGTCTTGCCTATGTTTGTATATTATTGCTGTGTATTTACTGTTTCCTCCCCCCTTAATCTCCGGTAGACCCCGCTGCTACCGCCGACTACACTGCTGCCGGGTACGACTACTTCATCGACGACCCTGCCCCTACCGTCGAGCTTGCAGGAAAGCAGAGCCATTCTCTTCCCCAGATATCGCCTACCTTTCCGTACTTTCTTGCACTAGGCATTGTTACTGCTGCTGCTACGATTACAATCCTATTCAATTGTATAGCCTGATTTTGTCGCCCCTTGATGTACCTCCTTTATCCTATGCTGCCTATTATATTTATGTATTATTCAGCAGTGAACCCTGCGCATTGTTAGCTAGGACTAGATAGCGGGCCGTGATCACTCAGGGGGGTGAACACGGATACAATATATACAACTGCATAGGTACGGTACAAAGCAGACACTGCCAAAGGCCCCTATCTGGGTTATGCCTAGTCACCTCAAGTGTGAGCTATCCAGGAGTAATCCTTGTACTCCACTCGAGGCTGACTTTGTCTTACCGCCATAGGGTCCTGGACAGCGGTTGTCCTTAAAGGTAAGAAAGTCGGGCGACCCAACGGTGCCCGCGAGAGGTATATTGTCGGGAACGACAGGGAGGGTACGACCGACGTTACCGGCGTGCTTGGCCCCTGCTCGTATCTCGCGAGAGTTACCAAACCACGAAAGTCGAGCTCTACCAAGAGCAAACGCGAGACAAGGTAAGGAGACGGTTCACCTTGTTGGTAACCGCAGTGACTTGGTGGGACGACAGGGCAGGCACCGATGTACTGGTGGACCTGACTGTTGTCGTTGACCGCGGGTCGGTTAAGTCGAGGCAATGACAACGGTTGTCCCGCAGGTTAATTAAAATGCTAAATGGTTCGGCGGATGTCTTGAGTAGCCTTTTGGCTTGTACGCACTACCTACACGTGGGACAAGGAGTGTGGGCTCCCCTGCATCGTAGTCTCGTTCGAGGGTCTTCAGACGTCAGCAGTACTGCGGGCTGATTGCCGGGAAGTGGTGTTGTCTTCTCTTGCTCGAGCGGTGTATTTGTATTTGCTTTGATTTTGCTTCACCGGCCAGTCACGCACCGTGCAGGAGTACGTTCGGGTTAGGGTCCAAAGCCCGGCGTACATAGGATATAGTACGGCGGATGACTTCTCTGTTGATTGCCGAAGGATGGGCTACTTTGTGTCGGATAGCTTTGGTGGAGCATTCCTTAACAAGGTTCCCGCCACCCTGGAGATCCGAGCGTCGTAGAGTCTGTTGGATATGTGCCCTAGAGACAAATTAATAAAGATATTTGTCAGATATCCGTTTTGTTCATAATACGTTTTATACTGTGCTATAACTGTATTACTTGGAAATACTAATACAGGTGTAGTATAAAACATGGTCCGTAGTTTAACTCGGGAAAACTATCTCATTGGGCAATTGATTGATCAAGCTTTCCTAATCATGGTGACACTTAAGTCCATTGACAATGAGGTCATATCATTAGGGGAATGATGTGATGGACGTACACCCACCTAAAGTGATGCAATGTGATCGAGTCACATAGTTCAGCGTTGCTATGACTTTGTAACGTATGGCTTAGTCCTTAGACCGCAATGATCATACGTAATTGTCATCTATGAGGAGACTTTGATTTGTATCCCACCGCCTGACTGAAATATGCTGGCTATAACGGTGCACTTTGGGTATTCCGAAATAGATGGTTGATGAGTATGTGAATAGATCAGAGCGGGATTTGTCAGTCCTTGTGACAGGACAGGTACTCTGGGCCCACTCGGTGATATTGCATCAACAACTTGCAAGCAAGTGACTAGGTCACAAGAGATGCAATGATCATGGACGAGTAAACTTGTTTGTTGGGAACGAGATGTGAACACGGTATGTGCGATACCGACGATCAAACCTCGGACAAACAAAGTACCGCAGCACAAAGGGATTACGTCGTATCGTTAACGGTTTCCAAAAGCGATCGAAGTTCATTCGATGGAAGCGCAGGGGCTGTCAAGGATTGTAACCAGGTACAACTGACTAGTCATTGGTCAATGAGAAGAGTCTCGACCATGTCTGCTGTTTCCCGGACCGTTAGGGTGTCACACTTAAGGGGCAATCGATGCTAGGGCAGATTCGGGATCAATCGGTGAAATAGGAGAAAGCACCGGAATAGTTCCGGGAGAGAACGGAAGTTGTTCCGGATATTTTGAAAGGTTCAAAATAATGTTTAATTATATTTAATAATGTTTTAGTATTTAATTATCTGAATTAAATATTAAAATATATTTAAATTAATTAATTAAATGGGAAAAAGGCAAAATGGGCCCCTTAGGGCCCATTAGGGGAAGGAGGGAGCCTCCCCCCTTGGCCCATGGCGCCAAGGGAGGGCCCCACCCTCCATATGGCGCACCCCCCTCCCCTCCCCTTTGGTTTAATACAACATGGGAAGTTGAGGGAGGGTGGCACCCCCCCTTGGCCTATATAAGGAGGGGTAGACCCCCCTTTTTCCATCATCTCATTGAGTTCTCTCTCTCTCTTTCTCCATTTCCGGAAGTGGACTCCCCTTGTTTGGAGTCTGCACCAGGATTGGAGTTCTCCACCATAAGGCAGGCCGTGGCTCTGCCGGAGTCGGGATCCGAATCCGTCTTCTTTCCGCTGCTCGCCTGGTTCGGAGCCCGGAGGGAACATCGGTTGCACTGTACGTGTGTAATCTCTTCGAGGCACTACACCTGTGGTGCTACTTCGTCGCTGGAGGTTTACCGGGAGTCATCCTCGCCGGTGGTGGTCTTCTACACGACAGGGAGGTCGTAGTTCTGAGTCTACGCCAACCACGTTCGCAAGAACGTTTCCCTCTTTCGGTCTTCAAAGGTATGAACACCGATTCCCTCCATTACATTACATCGCCATAGCATAGATCTTGGGTTCGGGTACCGTAGGTATGAAAAATTTGTGTTTTCTGCCCCGTATCCCAACAGTGGTATCATGAGCTAGCTATGCGTAGATGTATTGTACGGGTAGAACACATCTAGGATGTGGGCATCGAATCTTCATTCGTTACCCTCCCACGTGTACTCATTTAGCATTGCGGCAATGTTTGATGAAGCGTCCCCCGACCGACCTTACGCGTTTACGCGAGACTGGTTCCACGCTTGACATATGGCTTGTACCATATAAAGTGGCTGGGGGGGTGTCTGTCTCTTTGCATTAGCGATGCGAAGATGTTTGCAACGGAGGGCCCCGACAGGGGTGTAATAGAGACGATTGGGGATCGGTGTTGTGGCATGTTTTCGCAGGATAGAAATCGGTTCTCTCTCTCGAAACCCCTAGCAGCCACGTAAAACTTGCGTAAGCTAAAGTAGAAAGGCGTTTGACTTTGCTTTGCATGAAGGGGGATCATAGCTTGTATGATTTAAAGTTTTACATCCTGTTTTGCTAATATGCTTGATATAACGACGGTAGCATTATAGGATGATCTCTCACTAAAACCAACACAGTGTCCTTACCCTAGTGAGCACCACCTGGAAAGTTCTACATTATGGAGGCATCACGTGTCACACGGGTGTCAAACATTTTTTCGTTCACAAGAGGTGGGTGTAGCAAGCCTGGCATATGTATATGATATGGCCTTGCATGACACAGCAATAAATCACATAGGGTGTGATGGCGAGCCTGGCATATGTATATGATATGGCCTCGGGACACAAGAGACCGAAAGGTCGAGCATGAGTCACATAGATGATGTGATTGGCATGATGGCCTACCTTGAAAACATACTGATGGCCGTGATGATCGGGGGAGGTATGGTGTTCTAAGGATCGTGTAATCACTTAGCAAAATTGAGAGATGTTTTCCTAAGTGGGAGTTTTAGAATTAATTGTAATTGAACTCCACATTATGAACAAAAGTCTAAATATGTATCTTTGTGAATCAACCTTGTAGATGACAGCACCACGCCCCTCGTTCAACTTAGGATCATTCCTAGAGAAAGATAAACTGAAAACTAATGGGTCAAACTTCACCCCCTGGTTCCGCACCCTGAGGATTCTCCTCGTTCCCCTCAAAATGTCCTACGTACTTGAGACTGCATTAGGAGATGCACCAGAAACTACCGCTACTCCGGCTGAGAAGAAAGTCTATCTCATTAAGTCGAATGATTCCTCCCTTGTCAAGAAGGGTATGCTCCATGCCATGGAGGCTGAACTGCAGAAACGGTTCGAGAGCTTCAGTGCTTATGAGATAATCACTGACCTCAAGACCGTCTTTGCACCTCAAGCCAAGGTTGAGAGAAATGAAGTTTGTGAAGCTTTCTTCTCTGCAAAGATGGAAGAGCACACCAGCATGACTGAGCACGTAGTCAAAATGTCTGACTACGTTCAACGCCTAAATGATCTAGAATTTAAGATTCCAGATGAAGTGGCGATTGATAGGGTGTTGCGGTCGCTACCCCCTAGCTATGAGAGTTTTGTGTTGAAGTACAACATGCAAGGAATGGTTGAGATCCTTTCTGAATTGTTCACAATACTCAAAATTGCTGAGATGGAAATCAAGAAGGAGCACAGCTGCACCAAGTACCTAGAAGATAAGAAGGCCGGCAAGGTTGCCGGAAGAGACATGGATATATGTGATATACATGTTATTGATGTTTTCCTGACAAGTGCTCGGAGCAACGTCTGGATATTTGATACCGGATCAGTTCCTCACATCTGGAACTCCCAGGAGGGGATGCAGAATAAACGACTCTTGCGGAAGGATGAAGTGACGATGCGCGTTGGGAACGGTGCCAAGGTTGAAGTAATGTCAATTGGCACGCTTCGTCTTAGTCTCTCTTCGGGATTGATTCTTGTCTTGAATAATTGCTATTATGTACCCGCGTTGAGTATGAACATTGTGAGTGGCTCTTGCTTGATGCGAGACCAGTATTCCTTTAAATCCGAAACAACTGGTTGTTCGATTTATATGAATAATGTCTTCTATGTTCATGCACCGGTGCGTAATGGTTTATTCTTAATGGATCTCGAATATAATGACTCCCACATCAATAACGTAGAGGCCAAAAGATTAAAGCCTAGTAACGAAGAACACATGACGATGTGGCATTGTCGACTTGGTCATATTGGTGTAAAGCGCATGGAGGAACTCCATAAAGATGGAATTCTGGAGTCATTGGATTTTGGATCCCTTGACACATGTGAACCATGCCTAATGGGCAAAATGACAAGGACTCCATTCAATGGAACAATGGAGCGCGCGGAGGACTTATTAGGGATCATACATACTGATGTATGCGGACCAATGAATGTCACCGCACGCAATGGTTTTCGTTACTTCGTGACCTTCACGGATGACTTAAGTAGATACGGGTATATCTATTTAATGAAACACAAGTCTGAAACCTTTGAAAAGTTCAAGGAATTTCAGAGTGAGGTCGAGAATCAACTCGGAAAGAAAATCAAGCACCTTCGATCTGATCGAGGAGGCGAGTATTTGAGTCACGAGTTTGGCACTCATCTTAAGACTTGTGGTATTGTACCACAACTTACGCCAGCTGGAACACCTCAGCGAAACGGTGTGTCTGAGCGACGTAATCGAACACTATTGGATAGTGTACGGTCAATGATGTCTCATACCGACTTACCTACATCATTCTGGGGGTATGCATTAGAAACTGCCGCTTACGTTCTTAATAGGGTACCATCCAAATCCGTAGAGACAACGCCAATTGAGAAATGGTGTGGCAAGAAGCCAAAGTTGTCTCACCTGAAGATTTGGGGTTGTGAGGCTTATGTTAGGAAACTTCAGCCTGACAAACTCGAATCTAAGGCGGAGAAATGCATCTTTGTAGGATATCCAAAGGAAACTGTTGGATACACCTTCTACAACCAATCTGAGGGCAAAACGTTTGTCGCTAAGACTGGACACTTTCTTGAGAAAGAGTTTCTCTCGAAAGAATTGAGTGGGAGGAAAATAGACCTCGATGAAGTGACTGACCAATCACTCCAAATGGAAGAACCGGCAACAGAAATTGTTCTGGAACCTTCTTCCATAGTGGGAGCTAAAGAGAATGGCCAGGAAGACATTCATAACGATCATGACATACATGATGATCATGATGAGAATGAAGAGGAACCTATTTTGCCCCGTAGGTCATCAAGAGTCCGTCAACCTACAGAGTTTTACGGACAGCTTGTGAATGCAATCTCGGCTGATGAGTCGGATGAACCTACGAGTTACAATGAAGCAATGGAGGGACCCGAGTCCGAGAAATGGCTGGAAGCCATGGAATCCGAAATAGACTCCATATACACCAACAAAGTTTGGACTTTGGTGGATATTCCCGAGGACCGCAAGGCCGTCGAGAATAAATGGATTTTCAAGAAAAAGACTGACGCAGACGGAAACGTATCTGTCTACAAAGCTCGACTTGTCGCGAAGGGGTTCCGAAAAATTCAAGGAGTTGACTACGAGGAGACATTCTCTCCTATAGCGATGATCAAGTCTATTCGGATCCTACTAGCAATAGCTGCCTATCATGATTACGAGATATGGCAGATGGATGTGAAAACTGCATTCCTTAATGGCAACATTGAGGAAGAGTTGTATATGATGCAACCAGAGGGGTTTATCGATCCAAGGAATGCTGGTAAGGTGTGCAAGCTTCAACGGTCCATCTATGGGTTGAAGCAAGCATCTCGGAGCTGGAATCTTTGATTTGACGAGGTCATTAAAGCTTTTGGATTTGTCCAAAACGTCGAAGAGTTCTGCGTCTATAAGAAACTGAGTGGGAGTTCTGTAGCATTCCTTGTGTTATATGTAGATGACATATTACTAATAGGGAACGATAAGAAATTCTTAGAGGGAGTAAAGGAATATCTGAATGGACAATTTTCCATGAAGGACCTAGGTGAAGCTGCGTACATATTGGGGATTAAGATCTATAGAGATAGACCTAATAGACGGTTGGCCTTGAGTCAGAACACTTATATTGACAAGATATTGAAAAGGTTCAGTATGGATAACTCCAAGAGAGGCCTCTTGCCAGTTATAAAAGGTGTCAAATTAAGCGTGACTCAATGCCCAACCACAGCAAAAGAGAAGGAGGAAATGTCCTCAAAGCCCTATGCCTCAGCCATAGGTTCTCTCATGTATGCTATGTTATGTACCAGACCGGATTTAGCGTTGGCCATTAGTATGACTAATCGCTACCAGAGTAACCCGGGAATGGCTCACTGGACAGCAGTAAAGAACATCCTTAAGTACTTGAGAAGAACCAAGGATCTCTTTCTCGTTTATGGAGGAGTTGATGAGGAGCTCACCGTAAAGGGTTACGTTGACGCAAGCCTCGGCTCAGATCTAGATGACTCGAAATCCCAGACGGGATATGTTTTCATGTTGAACGGTGGCGCGATTAGCTGGAGGAGCGGCAAACAGTCAGTCGTCGCTCAATCTTCAATGGAGTCGGAGTACATTGCCGCTTGCGAAGCATCAAACGAGGCGCTATGGCTGAAGAAGTTCGTGATCGAGCTTGGCGTTTTTCCCAGTTGCACTGACCCCGTGGGGATCTTTTGCGACAACACGGGTGCCATTGCTAACGCGAAGGAGCCAAGAACTCACTCTACAGCCAAGCACATCCTCCGAAAGTTCCATGTGACGCGAGACTACGTTAGGGATGGACACACTAGGATTCACAAGATACATACGGATCTGAACGCAGCAGACCCGATGACTAAACCTCTTCCACAGGGAAAGTTTGAAGAACACCGAGAGACCATTGGTGTTAGATACATACCTGATGTAAACTAGTGTAATTTGTACTCTAGTGCAAGTGGGAGACTGTTGGATATGTGCCCTAGAGATAAATTAATAAAGATATTTGTCACATATCCATTTTGTTCACAATACGTTTTATACTGTGCTATAACTGTATTACTTGGAAATACTAATACAGGTGTAGTATAAAACATGGTCCGTAGTTTAACTCGGGAAAACTATCTCATTGGGCAATTGATTGATCAAGCTTTCCTGATCATGGTGACACTTAAGTCCATTGACAATGAGGTCATATCATTAGGGGAATGATGTGATGGACGTACAACCACCTAAAGTAATGCAATGTGATCGAGTCACATAGTTCAGCGTTGCTATGACTTTGTAACGTATGGCTTAGTCCTTAGACCGCAATGATCATATGTAATTGTCATCTACGAGGAGACTTTGATTTGTATCCCACCGCCTGACTGAAATATGCTGGCTATAACGGTGCACTTTGGGTATTCCGAAATAGATGGTTGATGAGTATGTGAATAGATCAGAGCGGGATTTGTCAGTCCTTGTGACAGGACAGGTACTCTGGGCCCACTCGGTGATATTGCATCAACAGCTTGCAAGCAAGTGACTAGGTCACAAGAGATGCAATGATCATGGACGAGTAAACTTGTTTGTTGTGAACGAGATGTGAACACGGTATGTGGGATACCGATGATCAAACCTCGGACAAACAAAGTACCGCAGCACAAAGGGATTACGTCGTATCGTTAACGGTTTCCAAAAGCGATCGAAGTTCATTCGATGGAAGCGCAGGGGCTGTCAAGGATTGTAACCAGGTCCAACTGACTAGTCATTGGTCAATGAGAAGAATCTCGACCATGTCTGCTGTTTCCCGGACCGTTAGGGTGTCACACTTAAGGGGCAATCGATGCTAGGGCAGATTCGGGATCAATCGGTGAAATAGGAGAAAGCACCGGAATAGTTCCGGGAGAGAACGGAAGTTGTTCCGGATATTTTGAAAGGTTCAAAATAATTTTTAATTATATTTAATAATGTTTTAGTATTTAATTATCTGAATTAAATATTAAAATATATTTAAATTAATTAATTAAATGGGAAAAAGGCAAATGGGCCCCTTAGGGCCCATTAGGGGAAGGAGGGAGCCTCCCCCCTTGGCCCATGGCGCCAAGGGAGGGGCCCACCCTCCATATGGCGCACCCCCCTCCCCTCCCCTTTGGTTTAATACCACATGGGAAGTTGAGGGAGGGTGGCACCCCCCCTTGGCCTATATAAGGAGGGGTAGACCCCCCTTTTTCCATCATCTCATTGAGTTCTCTCTCTCTCTTTCTCCATTTCCGGAAGTGGACTCCCCTTGTTTGGAGTCTGCACTAGGATTGGAGTTCTCCACCATAAGGCAGGCCGTCGCTCTGCCGGAGTCGGGATCCGAATCCGTCTTCTTTCCACTGCTCGCCTGGTTCGGAGCCCGGAGGGAACATCGGTTGCACTGTACGTGTGTAATCTCTTCGAGGCACTACACCTGTGGTGCTACTTCGTCGCTGGAGGTTTACCGGGAGTCATCCTCGTCGGTGGTGGTCTTCTACATGACAGGGAGGTCGTAGTTCTGAGTCTACGCCAACCACGTTCGCAAGAACGTTTCCCTCTTTCGGTCTTCAAAGGTATGAACACCGATTCCCTCCGTTACATTACATCGCCATAGCATAGATCTTGGGTTCGGGTACCGTAGGTATGAAAAATTTGTGTTTTCTGCCCCGTATCCCAACAGAGTCACGCCAGTGCAACCCTGCAGGGAAGATTAATCTATTCGAATAGCCGTGTCCACGGTAACATGACGCTTTATGCTGAAGCTGGATCTTACCACTAGAAACTATTATTATTAAACTGTATGGTTCTGGGTTTTCTTCCTCGCGGGGATGTCGAGGAGGTGAACTCGGAGGAATTATTATTATTGTTAATCATTACAACTTATATTATACAATGTTGCAGCAACTTCTGCTTCGTTGTTACTTTATGCTTTATATGAACTGTTGGCTGATTCTTACCTCATGCTGCAAGACATCGTCGGAAGATGCTAGTCTTCGTTAGGCCTAGCTTCTTACGCCTATTCTGATTTCTATCTTGCAGTCCACTATATACAGCCTCTTCTTTCCGTTGATACAATGCATAAGGCTTAGTAGCGGACGTAAGACTCGCGGGTATACTAGATACTCACCTGCTTTATTTCCTTTACTGTTTTGCCTGATCGGCCGCTGCAGCCGACGTTGGAGCCCAACAGCAGGAGTCCCCCGGAGGCGCCTACTACGACGTCGAGTTCCCCGTTGACCAGGAGTAGTTCGGTGGATCCCAGGCAGGAGGCCTTGCCTTTTCGATCTGTATCTCTGATGTTATTTGTGCTAGCCTTCTTAAGGCAAAACTTGACTAACTATGTCTGTACTCAGATATTATGGTTTGTATAACTTATGTATTCGGGTCCGCGTGACCCCCCTTTATTGTAACATATTGGTTTATCCTTTTGTGTTTAGTGTTGTGCTGTGATATTCTCACCGTGGCACCCTAATCTCAGTTGTGTACCCTGCGTGTATGATTACTGTACACGGCTTGATTTTGGGGGCGTCACACGAGTCTAGCTTGCTATAGATATATAGTTACTCTGGGTATATAAGGGAACAACGCAAGGCTTCTTTTTTCTCCTTACCCTCATCGTTCTGAGTTCTGAGTCACCCTCATCTTCTTCTACGGGAAGATAGGACTAGGCTCATCTATGTCTTACTAGAACATCTCGTTGTTTGCTTCCTTGTAGCCGTAGGAAAGTTGTGTTCGGTTTGCTAGAGTTGTTATGCTTCCTGATTTCTTACATCGTATGTAAGTGCTGTTTCTATGTTGTAAGAATTTTTCTCTCTCTTGCAATTAGAACCGTTATGTTGTCCGAGTCATTCCAGGTTTCCTTATAATCTGATGCATTTGCAAAATCCTTCGCTCTTTTCGGTTGTCCTTACAAAAGATTTGTTAGGTGGCATTCCCGACAGCTCCATAGTGTTTGATGTAGGTTTTATTCTAGAAACCTATACTGAATCATTTGTAGCTCTTCCTCCCACTTTAGATGTCTTCTAGCAAGGAGAACCACACTAACCATCGTGTTGGGGTACTTTGCTACTCTGACATATCTATTGTAGCCCCTAGTAAACATTGGTCATCCTCAGGAAAACCATCCAGTAACCCAACCCCTTAAAACTAGCCACCCGACAGATGTGTAGAATTCTTTGTAGATCTTATGCCAGGAACCGCACCAATTTCCAGACGCCCATACAAAATGGCCCCACATGATTTAGTTGAGCTTAAAATCCAACTTGAAGCTTTGTTGGCAAAAGGCTTCATCCGCCCTAGCTCATCGCCATGGGGTTTCCCCGTTCTGTTCGTAACGAAGAAAGATGGACCAGAAAGGATGTGCGTAGACTATCGCTCACTAAATCTAGCAACGATAAAGAACAAGTACCCACTGCCCAGGATCAATGATCTCTATGATCAACTTGCTAGATCCTCTGTCTTCTCCAAGATGGATTTGAGATTAGGTTATCATCAAATCAAAATCCGAAACGAGGACATTCCAAAACGGCTTTCACTACTCGTTATGGTCTTTACGAGTACACCGTCATGCCCTTTGGTTTAACCAATTCCCCCGCCACTTTCTCGCGCATGATGAATTCGATCTTCATGGAGTAATTGGATAAACTTGTTGTAGTTTATCTTGATGACATTCTCATCTACTCGAAGAACGAAGAAGAACATGCCGAACATCTCAGGCTGGTATTGATGAAACTACGAGAGCATCGCCTGTATGCTAAATTATCCAAGTGTGAATTTTGGCTACCAGAAGAGACCTACTTAGGCCACGTGATTTCTGCAAAAGGAATTACTGTGAATCCCGAGAGAGTTCAGGCCGTCCTTGACTGGACTCCACCTGAATCGGTTAAGAAAGTTAGGAGTTTTCTTGGCCTAGCCAGCTATTGCCGTCGCTTCGTCGAGAACTTTTCAAAAGTTGCAAAGCCTCTAACTGAACTCCTCAAGAAAGATAAGAAATTCCAATGGACTCCCAAGTGCGAGGAAAGCTTTCAAGAGCTAAAAAGAAGATTGACTTCTGCACCCGTACTTGCGCCTCCAGACACCAAAAAGGATTTCGAGAGTTTTTGTGACGCCTCACGGAAAGCGTTAGGATGCATACTTATGCAATATAGACATGTGGTAGCTTATGCTTCACGCCAGTTGCGTCCACATGAAGAGAACTATCCTACCCATGATCTTGAACTCGCTGTCGTAGTTCATGCCCTGACAACTTGGCGACATTACCTCCTTGGTAATCGTTGTGAGATCTATTCCGACCACCAAAGCCTCAAATACATTTTCACCCAGCCAGATCTTAATCTCAGGAAAAGACGCTGGATTGAGTTGATAAAAGATTACGACGTATGAATTTCTTACACCCCAGGCAAAGCCAATGTCAGGGCTGATGCACTAAGTCGTAAGTCGTATTGTAACAACCTCATGTTACAACAGTGTCAACCACTTCTTCATGAGGAATTTCGCAAGCTCAATCTTGAGATTGTTCCTCATGGCTATCTTTCTACCTTGGTGGCGAAACCAACTCTTGATGATCAAATCATAGTTGCCCAAAGGCATGCACGAGGTGTTCGCCGGATCAAGGAGAACATTGCTAGCGGAGTTGCTAAATGTTTCTCCATAGATAGCAAAGGAACGGTATTCTTTGGAAATCGTTTGGTAGTACCTAAGAATAGGGAACTAAGGCAACTCATCCTCAAAGAAGCCCATGACACACCCCTCTCCATTCATCCCGGTAGCACGAAAATGTACCGAGATCTACGCCAGAGATTTTGGTGGACTAGGATGAAGAGAGACATTGCTCGATTTGTTGCCGAATGTGATGTTTGTCGTCGCATTAAGGCAAAACACCAAAGACCTGCTGGTACACTTCAACCTTTGCCTATTAAAGAGTGGAAATAGGACAAAGTCAATATGGATTTCATCACTGGCTTTCCAAAAACCCAGAAAGGAAACGATGCCATCTTCGTTGTGGTGGATAGACTGTCTAAAGTCGCACACTTCCTGCTCGTTCGCGAGTCTATAACTGCTAGTCAGTTAGCGGACTTATATGTCTCTAGAATTGTGTCTCTTCATGGTGTTCCTTTGGAAATCAATTCTGATTGTGGTAGCCTTTTCACCTCTAGATTTTGGGGAAGCTTCCAGAATGCTATGGAAACTCATCTCTCCTTTAGTACAGCTTTCCATCCTCAGTCTAGCGGTCAAGTCGAAAGGGTTAACCAAATTTTTCAAGACATGCTCAGAGCTTGTGTTATCTCATTCGGAAAGAATTGGGAGAAGTCTCTTCCATTCGCCGAATTTTCTTATACCAATAGTTTCCAATCTAGTCTGAACATGGCTCCTTTTGAACTCCTATATGGACGGCGATGTCGAACACCTTTAAACTAGTCAGAAACTGGTGAAAGACAATTCTTTGGACCGGATATGATCATGGAAGCAGAAGAGAAAGTTCACATTGTTCGTGATCAATTGAAAGCAGCCCAGTCTCGTCAGAAAAGCTACTATGATCGTCATCATAGGAAAGAGAGCTACAATCTGGATGAGAAGGCTTACTTTCGAGTTACTCCTCTGAAGGGAACCCAACGATTCGGTATCAAAGGCAAGTTGGCCCCACGTTACATCGGACCTTTCCGCATTCTTGCCAAACATGGAGAAGTTACCTACCAACTTGAACTACCCCCGCACCTTTCCCGAGTACATGATGTATTCCATGTGTGACAACTCAAGAGTTGCTTCAAGGACCCCATCCGCGAAGTCGACCATGAAACGCTTGATCTCCAAGATGACCTTTCTTATCGAGAATACCCCGTTCGTATTCTTGATTCAGCAGAGCGTGTCACTCGTTGTCAAATGATTAAGTTTCTGAAAGTGCAATGGTCACACCACTCTGAGAGAGAAGCTACGTGGGAAAGAGAAGACCGTCTCAGTGCCGAGTACCCCTCCTTCCTCCCGCAGACTTCTGAATCTCGGGACGAGATTCTTTTGAGTGGGGGCGAGTTGTCACAACCCAAAGTTAGGTATGTGCTAGGATCAAGAGCTACTTTGCATCATGTTAAAAATTTCAAAAGAAATTGAAATGGGAGAGAGAACACCGCCCAGATGAATTTAATTCAAATGGCCAAAATAAAAGTTGCTCCAAAAATTCCTTTTGCATTTTTGAAAAGTCCTATAAATGAGTGTGATCACATACCAAGTGATGTGGGACCAACCCCATGCTCATGGATTTTTCAAATATTCAAACAGGACCTTGGAATTAATCAAAACCCCCTATTTGATTTAAAATTCAAATGATCTGAATTTTAAAAAGTGCCAAACTTTATAAATGGCTAGCCTAATATATTATGAGGCCATGTAAAAAGTTTTAGCATTTTATAAAATGGTTTGCTATTTATTTAGCAGTACCAAAACAAATAGCAGAAGAAAAACAGAAAAGAAATAACAACAGAAAAGCTTACCTGGCCTCGGGCCCAACTAACCGTACCTGGCCCAGCATCAACCCAGCCCAGCCCAGGGGGGCACATGCGTCTTCTTCCCCCCTCCAGGCAGGCAAGCAGCTCGCCGGCGAGCGCCGTGGGTGCGCCACGCAACTGCCTGCCTCCCCAGGGGTTACGTCGACGCCTGGAGACGTCTGGGAGGTGCCCAGCTCCTTTCCCCTCCCTCCTGTGCCATTTCCCCCTCCTCCAGCGCTGGTTTTGACGAAGACAGTGAAGGTCACTGGAGAACGACGCCGCGCGCACGCGTCCACCGCCGACGAGAAGCCGAGCCAGCTTGTCCATCCTCTTCGGCGACATCGACTACGCCACCCAGCGAGAGGAATTGACGCCGGAGCCACTGTAGCCGAGGAATCGCGTCGTCATCTTCGTCTACGGACGCCACGCGCCTTCTTCAATTACGGCCATGGTGAAGCTCCTTCGACCGCGCCACCGTCTCCATTGAGTTCACGGTGAGCTCCTAGTTCGCCCGAGCTATTCCGTTGTCTCCCTCCCGCACTCTATCGCCGATTGCCATGGGAGCAGAGGAGCACCGCCGCCATCAACGCCGTCGCCAAAGCTCCACTGCACCTCTGTCTTTCCCGTGATGTCCATCGTCTTCCTGCTGCTCCCAGCGTCCCAAAACATTAGCGCTAGCCCAAGCTCTCCCTCCACAACGACCTTTCCAACGAGCCCGATCCACGGCCGCCGCTAGGGCACGTCGCCGGCGTCGCTACGGTGCACCCCAACACCCGTAGCTTGGTCCTTTCAAAGCGCGAGGTCAAGGGCTCCATTTTGGTACTCGCAGCGCGTCAAACGACCCCTGGAATCGCCGTCCCCGCGGACTCCGCCGTGATGGATGGTCGCCGGAGTCTCGTCGGCGGCGAGGTCCACGTGGCCAGGGCATTTAGCCCCTAATCCAACCCCCTCAGCCACTGCCAGGTGGGCCCCAGGCCCCCTAATCCCCTCTGTTAAGCTAATTTAAACCGGGTTTTAAACAGAGCCTATGACAGGTGGGTCCCCATGTCAGTTTGACCGGGGTCAAAACCCCCCTGACGTCTTGCAGATGCAGTGCTGGCGCAATAAAAGCTTTTCTATTTAAATCAATTCAGAAAATGGCAGAAAATGCTTTAAACTTTGGAAATTCATAACTAATTCATTTTAACTCCAAATTAAACAGATAATATATGTAAAATTATCATAAAAATACAAGGATTCTGAATATGGACTTTGTTTTCATGTTTGACCAATTTAAATTGGGTGAACAGTGGCAAACATCCATATGCATTTAATTTGAATTCAAATTTGGAGTGATTTTGCAAATGACTTTGCAACTGTCAGAACCCCAACTTGGGTAAGTGCTAGGGTTTGAGTGCCCCTTTGCATCATGTAAAAATTTCAAAAGAAAATAAAAAATGGGGAAAATAAAAGCCCTAGAGAATTTAATTCAAAAAGGCCAGATAAAAATTTCTTCGAAAAATTCCTCTGGTATTTTTGAAAAGTCTTATAAATATGCATGATCACATATAAACTGAAGTGGGTCCCACTGAATGCACCAAGATTTTTCAAATATTCCAAACAAGGCTTGGAAATTAAATAAATACCCTATTTGAATTAAAATTCAAATTAATTGAATTTTAAAAATGCCCAAACTTTGTGAGTGGCTAGCTAAATGCATTACAAGTCCACATAAAAATTTGGAGCATTTAATAAAATGCTTTGCTATTTTATCCAGAGCAAAACAATTTACAGAAAAAGAAAAACATTAAGAATAAGGAAAAGAGGCCTACCTGGCACCTGGCCCAACTTAAGCCCCCACGGCCCAGGCCCACCTTCCCCGCGTTGTCGTCTTCCCCAAGCACCTCGGTGGCGAGCCGAGGGCGCGCGGCGATGCCACCGCGACGGCGAGGCGCTTCCAGGCCTCCCCCTGGCCTCTAAGCGCGCCACGAGTACGCCCCAGTTCTCTCGCATCCTTTCCGCCTCCTCTGGCTCTCTCTCCACCCCTCCCTCGCCGGAAAACCGCGACGCCCAAGCGCTGCCGCGGAGCGCGACGCCGTTCCCACGCGGCCAACGACGGGAAGACGCCGCACCGCCGTGTCCCTCGTCTCCACCACCCTCGTCTTCGTCCCCGTGAGCAAGGAATCGACCCCGGAAGCCTCGAGCACGTCGTCCCCTTCGTCAAGTCACCGCCGTGATCCCCAGCACCACAGCTTCGCAACGCTCCACTCCCCGGTCAAAAGCGCGCTCCAGAGCATTCTCCCGAGATCTCCAGAGCCACGACCTTCGCCTCACTCGACGTCGGCGACGCTCCGGTGACCCCCGAGCTCGCCTGTTGGTCCAGGGTGACGCGCGGGAGCTTCCTGGTTCGAATGGAGGTCACGGCGTCCCTTTTGGCGCAGGGAATCGTCCTCCCGAGCTCGCCGGTCTCTCTGGCCTCGCCGGCGACTCGCCGGAGATGACCTGCCGACGTGGCAAGGTGATTAGCCACCTGGCCCCACCCGCAGAGACACTGACAGTGGGCCCTGCCCCTGTTAATCTCTGTTTAAATTAAATCAAACATTTAATTAACCACAGTGTCACTTACAGGTGGGACCCCCTGGTAAGAGCCCCCCTGACGTCATGGTGACGCAGTTCTTGCGCAACAATTCATTTCTAATTTAAAAGAATTACAGAAAATCCAGAAAATAGAATAAACTTTGAAATTCAATAACTTTTTAATCCTAACTCCAAATTGGACAAATAATATATGAAAAATTATCAGAAAAATGCAAGGATTAAGAATATGCAATTTTTTTTCATGTTTGACCATTTTAAAATGGGGCAACAGTAGCAAGTTTTCATATGGCTTAAATTGAATTCAAATTTGAAGTTTGAATTTGCAATTCTTTTGCAATACACTTCAATTAAATGGAATTGTCAACACATCAGTACCATGTACATCATGTTCTACAACTTGATCATGTGATTGTGCATTGTACATTATATTGATTGCAATGTTTGTGATGTTTGCTCGAATAGAGGTGGAGCCGGAACCGGAGGCCACCCCCTTCGTTGAAGACACCGTGTGTGAACCTCGTCAGGAAGGCAAGCAAAACCCCATTGATCATGTCTATAAAATCCCAATTCTCTCTCAGTCTCGCTTATGCATGTTTAGGAGATCACCTTGTATCGATTCTACCGCATAGTTGAACCCATATCCGATGCATGACCTATCATCTTGTCACATTAGTAAGCAAACCACAATCCTAGATGACATAGGAGTTGATTGATATCATGTGGTCCCTGCAACTGTTACAACTTGTTGCATGCTTAGAGGTTACAATGAGGTTACAATGATCTGTGAGTCGGGATGGTTGTGATCATGTTACTGATAAAGGTGAAACTGTGTCGGTGAATCCACCCTAATACAAGGTGAACGATGAGAGGTTGTGTAGGAGTACACAGTGGGTTGTCTCGTTGAACACCGCCTTAAACCTGAGTTCTTGTGTGGTGATCCAAGACGAAGAGTACTACCACATGTTGGGCACATGGACCCTCGCTCAACCTACTAACTCACCCAGTTCAAGTCTAGGAGTCACTAGTTCGAGTTTTCCATTCGGCATATGCATAGAAAAAGAATGAATGAAAGTTTGCATCATTTAGATATGTGGGTGGACCTGTGAGACAGGAAAACCATCTGCTAAGGTGGCACCTCGGTCTCCTGCATCGTCTGAGTCCGTATCGTTGAACCGGCCGGACTCTTGAGCGGTGAGCAACTCAGATGGTTGATTCCTAGATTAGAATTGGCTGTGAGGTAAAATTTGTGGAAATTATCCTCGCCGACAACCGCTTGAAGGGTGACGAGATCCCGGCGGTAACTGATGGTTTCATGTGTGTAGCAGTACACCCCTGCAGGGTTAACAAAACTATACGAATAGCCGCGTCCGCGGTAAGGGATTACTTGGAAAGCTGTGCTTGATTATTAGAAAACTTGAACGGATACTTCTAAAACTCGCAAGATAAGTGTGAGTGCTATGGTGAGCTTCCTCGTGGGGAAGTCGAGGAAGTAACCATAGTGGTGTATTGGTTGGAGACTTGGTAGTGGACTCGTGTACGCTTCTTATCTCAAGTATGGTACTCGTAGTACAGGAATAGCCAAGTCAAAGCTGGCACTTCTGCATGTTGAAACCCCACCTCCCTTTACCTTGAAACTTGAGCATGAGTAGTATAGTTCTGATGTAAGTCTTGCTGAGTACGACTTTGTACTCACGTTTGCTTATTCTATGTTTTAGATGGAAACCCAGACCCCGATGGAGTCACCTTCGTGAAGCTCGACGTTGACTAAGCTAGTATAGTTCCAGACAGCAGTCTGGTCCCTCGTGGAAGGGCATGTATGTTTACAAGGCTTCTCTAAGCCATTTGTTAATCTTGTCTGTACTCAGACCTAATTTGCTTCCGTTGTATGATGTAATGATGATCACAGACATGTGATCTTTGTATGCTCTATATGTAAGTCAATAAAGATACACTTTGTAGACTTATGTGATGATACCTGCTGTTCATACTAGACATGTGTGCTGCGTGTATGGTTATAACATGCATGTCTTAGTATGTTTTTTCAAGACCTTAGTTGTGATCAGGCTGGCGGTCTTTTATACACCAAGTGGCCCTTAGATGTGTGCATCTTGGGGCATCGCGATGCGATTTCTCGTGGCTCTGTCTTGTGCACACTTTGTTGTATGATCGAGCCCGCCCTAGACCCCGACTAAGTGATCGGGCTGGAGTAAGTCTATGTAAGATTTAGGATTCAATCGATAATATGGTTGAGGCGACTTGTATATGAGTATGGGATTCACCACCCATAAGAATTTAGACTTGTGTGCGGACGATGAGGACCCATCTCAGTTGATCATCCAGCCTGGATGGGATGCCCCTCACGTTCGATGCTTTCCGGGAGTGTCCTGTGCTTGGCCTTGTCTGCTTAGACTAGTGGGTACGGCTCTCGGCTCTCCATGTGATTGCATCGTGACTGGAATTACATATGCATATTCCGGGTCCCGACAGACTTGGTATCAGAGCAGGACTGTCTGTAGGATTATTAAACCCTTGGTCGAAGTCGAGTCTAGCATTCTATAGTTATATAGTTACTTGGGTATAAGGGAACAACGTAAGACTTCTTTTTCTCCTTATCCTCATCGACCTGATTTCTGAGTCACCCTCATCTTTTCTGCGGGAAGATAGGACTAGGCTCATCTATGTCTGACTAGAACATCTCATTGATTGCTTCCTTGTAGCCGTAGGACAGTTTTAGTTGTCCAGAGTCTTCGTGTCTTTGAGTTCCTTGAAGAAGTTCTGTCCCATCTTCTCGAGGTTTTCTTGTTCTCTATCCCGGTGTAGCCGTTATGCTGCCGGAGTTGTTCCGTGTTTCTTTGAATCTTTGCCTTTGCATTACAATCTTTTCCTCCTAATCATGTCCTCTTATCTTTGATTCCATCATAGAACCTGTTCTGATTGTTGATTTTTATTACACAGGATGTCAGGTGGAACTCGTAGTGCTGTTCGTCGGAATCGAGACCGTGTTCAGAATCGAAATGATGATGCACCTCCACCACCGCCTTCTGCGGCGGAAATCATGATGGAAGCCGAGCAGAATAGACGTGATCAAACACGACTACTGGAACTCATCGAGCAGAATACCTCTCGTCAGCGTAATGTGGTTGTGAGCATTCAGGACTTCATCCTTCTCAAGCCACCGGTATTCCGATGTTCTTCTGAGCCCCTTGAAGCTGATGATTGGCTCCGTTCCATCGAGCGTAAGCTTTATACGGCACATGTTTCTCCCAATGACCGAGTTATTTTCGCGGTATACTTCCTGGAAGGTGCTGCTATTCAATGATGGGAGAACTATGTTGCTATGCAGCCAGATGGTCACGTAGTGACTTGGCAGGAGTTCCGTGTTGCCTTTCGAGGGTACCACATTCTGGATGAGTTAATGGAGCGCAAGAAGGAAGAGTTCTGCAATCTGACTCAAGGAGAGATTTCCATTCATGAGTATGTGAGAGAGTTCAACCGTCTTGCTCGATATGCCCAAGATGAGATCACCACCGATGCCATAAAGCAGGCAAGGTTCCGTAAGGGACTTAGCCCCATCCTTCGCCATGATTTCAACCTCATCGAATTTGCCACCTTTGAGGATTTAGTCAACAGATCCTTCAGAGCTGAGCATGGCAATGAAGTGTTCGAAGAATCTCTCAAGCATGCTCTTGAGCTTGCTCCTTCTGCAAGTTCAGCCCCTCAGTAACGCCGAATATTGATTCCAACTAGTGCCATACATCAAAACCTTCTTCAGAGGCCACCATCCCATATATGCCATACACCCAAACACATTATTCCACCCAGGAATGATGGTATGCAGCCAAGTAATCCTGCTCCCAGCAATTCAGGCAGGGTGTGTTTCAAGTGTGGTCTGTCAGGCCATTACTTTCGTCAATGCCCTCAGGTCTTGATGACACCACATCATTCTCGACATAAGCCTTCAAGGAAGTCCACCTCCAAACCCTTACAAGCAAAGCCTTCATCCACTAGTAGTGGTTGTGTGAACCAAATCTCCGTTGAGGAAACCACTGCTGCTTCTTACGTCATCCTTGGTACACTCCCAGTCAATTATGTTCCCGCCTCTGTTCTTTTCGATCCAGGAGCCTCTCATTCATTCATGTCGGAGAGTTATGCACTTCGGCATGAATTTCCTTTTGAAGAAATGTTTTCCCCAATGATCATTCAAACTCCTGGTTCCAAATGGCAAACTATTAGAGTAAGCCATGGCAATCAAATTTCAATTGAGGGTTCAGTATTCCTTGCTTCACTTATAGCCCTCAAGTCTTCGGACATTGATGTCATCCTTGGTATGGATTGGTTATGAAGACAGCATGCTTTTCTTGATTGTAAAGCCAAGTCAGTTAGACTTACACATCCTAAGGTCAGACAATTGACTACACATCACCCGGCTCTAGAATCCAGATGCATACTTTGAATGTGCTTCCCCTTCCTGACCTTGAAGATATTCCTGTGGTTCGTGACTTCCCGAATGTCTTTCCTGAAGAGCTGCCAGGTATGCCACCCGACAGATGTGTAGAATTCATAGTGGATCTTATACCAGGCACAACCCCAATCTCCAGATGCCCATATAGAATGGCCCCACATGAGTTAGCTGAGCTAAAAACCCAACTTGATGCTTCGTTGGCAAAAGGCTTCATCCGCCCTAGCTCATCGCCATGGGGTTGCCCCGTTCTGTTCGTAACGAAGAAAGATGGAACAGAAAGGATGTGCGTAGATTATCGCCCGCTAAATCTAGCGACGGTAAAGAACAAGTACCCACTGCCCAGGATCAATGATCTTTATGATCAACTTGTTGGATCCTCTATCTTCTCCAAGATGGATTTGAGATTAGGCTATCAGCAAATCAAAATCCGAAACGAGGACATTCCCAAGACGGCTTTTACTACTCGTTACGGTCTTTACGAGTACACCGTCATGTCCTTCGGTTTAACCAATGCCCCCGCCACATTCTCGCGCTTGATGAATTCGATCTTCATGGAGTACCTAGACAAATTTGTTGTAGTTTATCTTGATGACATTCTCATCTACTCGAAGAATGAAGAAGAGTACGCAGAACATCTTAGGCTGGTATTGATGAAACTTCGAGAGCATCGCCTTTATGCCAAGTTCACTAAGTGCCAATTTTGGCTACCATAAGTGACCTACTTAGGCCACGTGATTTCTGCCAAAGGCATTGCTGTCAATCCCGAGAGAGTTCAGGACGTCCTTGACTGGACTCCACCTGAATCAGTTAAGCAAGTTAGGAGTTTTCTTGTCTTAGCAAGCTATTGTCGCCGCTTCATTGAGAATTTCTCCAAAGTTTCAAAGCCTCTAAATGAACTCCTCAAGAAAGATAAGAAATTCCAATGGACCCCCAAGTGCGAGGAAAGATTTCAAGAGCTAAAAAGTAGATTGACTTATGCACCCGTACTTGCACCTCCAGACACCAAAAGGGATTTCGAGATCTATTGTGATGCTTCACGGCAAGGGTTAGGATGCATACTTATGCAAGATAGACATGTGGTAGCTTATGCTTCACGCCAGCTGCGTCCACATGAAGAGAACTATCCTACCCATCATCTTGAACTCGCTGCCGTATTTCATGCCCTGAAGACTTGGCGACATTACCTCCTTGGTAATCGTTGTGAGATCTATTCTGATCACCAAAGCCTCAAATATATTTTCACCCAGCCAGATCTTAATCTCAGGCAAAGAGCTGGATAGAGTTGATAAAAGATTATGACTTAGGAATTTCTTACACCCCAGGCAAGGCCAATGTCATGGCTGATGCACTAAGTCGTAAGTCATATTGTAACAACCTCATGTTACAACAGTATCAACCACTTCTTCATGAGGAATTTCGAAAACTCAATCTCGAGATTCTTCCTCATGTCTATCTTTCTACCTTGGTGGCGAAACCAACCCTTGAGGATAAAATCATAGCCGCCCAGAAACGTGATAGTGGTATTCGAGAGATCAAGAAGAACATTGCTAGCGGAGTTGCTAAATGTTTCTCCATAAATGATCAAGGTGTCGTTTTCTTTGGCACTCGATTGGTTGTACCACGAAAACACAATCTTAGGAGGCTAATTCTTAAGGAAGCTCATGACACTCCCCTTTCGATTCATCCCGGTAGCACAAAAATGTACCGAGATCTACGCCAGAGATTTTGGTGGACCAGGCTGAAGAGAGACATTGCTCGATTTGTTGCTGAATGTGATGTTTGTCATCGCATTAAGGCAAAACACCAAAGACCTGCTGGCACACTTCAACCTTTGCCTATTCCCGAGTGGAAATGGGACAAAGTCGGTATGGACTTCATCACCGGCTTTCCAAAAACCCAGAAAGGAAATGATGCCATCTTCGTTGTCATTGACCGACTCTCAAAAGTTGCTCACTTCCTTCCCGTTCGCCAGTCTATAACTACTAGCCCGTTAGCAGACTTGTACGTCTCTAGAATTGTGTCTCTTCACGGTGTTCCTTTGGAAACCAATTCTGATCGTGGTAGCCTTTTCACCTCTAGATTTTGGGGAAGCTTTCCGAATGCTATGGGAACTCATCTCTCCTTTAGTACAGCTTTCCATCCTCAGTCTAGCGGTCAAGTTGAAAGGGTTAAAAAAATCCTGGAAGACATGCTCAGAGCTTGTGTTATCTCATTCGGAAAGAATTGGGAGAAATCTCTTCCATTTGCCGAATTTTCTTATAACAATAGTTTCCAATCTAGTCTGAACATGGCTCCTTTTGAACTCCTCTATGGACGACGATGTCGAACACCCCTTAACTGGTCAGAAACCGGTGAAAGACAATTCTTTGGACCGGATGTGATCAAGGAAGCAGAAGAGCAAGTTCGCATTGTTCGTGATCAATTGAAAGCCGCCTAGTCTCGTCAGAAAAGCTACTATGATCGTCATCATAGGCAAGAAAGCTACAATCTGGATGACAAGGCTTACCTTCGGGTTACTCCTCTGAAGGGTACCCAAAGATCTGGTATCAAAGGCAAGTTGGCCCCACGTTACATCGGGCCTTTCCGCATTCTTGCTAAACGTGGAGAAGTTTCCTACCAACTTGAACTACCCCCGCACCTTTCCCGAGTACATGATGTATTCCATGTGTCACAACTCAGGCGTTGCTTCAAGGACCCCATCCGCGAAGTCGACCATGAAACGCTTGATCTCCAAGATGATCTTTATTATCGAGAGTACCCCGGTCGTATTCTTGATTCCGCAGAGCGTGTCACTCGTCGTCAGAAGATCAGGTTTCTGAAAGTGCAATGGTCACATCAATCCGAGAAAGAAGCTACGTGGGAAAGAGAAGACCGCCTCCGTGCCGAGTACCCCACCTTCCTCCCGACGACTTCTGAATCTCGGGACGAGATTCTTTTGAGAGGGGGCGAGTTGTCAGAACCCTAACTTGGGTAAGTGCTAGGGTTTGAGTGCCCCTTTGCATCATGTAAAAATTTCAAAAGAAATTCAAAAATGGGGAAAATAAAAGCCCTAGAGAATTTAATTCAAAAAGGCCAGATAAAAATTTCTTCCAAAAATTCCTCTGGTATTTTTGAAAAGTCTTATAAATATGCATGATCACGTATAAAGTGAAGTGGGTCTCACTGCATGCACCAAGATTTTTCAAATATTCCAAACAGGGCTTGGAAATTAAATAAATACCCTATTTGAATTAAAATTCAAATTAATTGAATTAAAAAAATGCCCAAACTTTGTGAGTGGCTAGCTAAATGCATTACAAGTGCACATAAAAATTTGGAGCATTTAATAAAATGCTTTGCTATTTTATCCAGAGCAAAACAATTTACAGAAAAAGAAAAACAGAAAAGAATAAGGAAAAGAGGCCTACCTGGCAACTGGCCCAACTTAAGCCCCCACGGCCCAGGACCACCTTCCCCGTGTTTTCGTCTTCCCCAAGAACCTCGGTGGCGAGCCGAGGGCACGCGGCGACGCCACCGCGGCGGCGAGGCGCTTCCAGGCCTCCCCCTGGCCTCTAAGCGCGCCACGAGTACGCCCCAGTTCCCCCGCATCCTTTCCGCCTCCTCTGGCTCTCTCTCCACCCCTCCCTCGCAGGAAAACCGCGACGCCCGAGAGCTGCCGCTGAGCGCGACGCTATTCCCACGCGGCCAACGACGGCAAGACGCCGCACCACTGTCTCCCTCGTCTCCACCACCCTCGTCTTCGTCCCCGTGAGCAAGGAATCGGCCCCGTAAGCCCCGAGCACGCCGTCCCCTTCGTCGAGTCGCCGCCGGAGCCGCCAGTTTGCCGCCGTCGATTCGCCGCCTATAGCGCCTCCCCGAGCCCGCTGACCACATCATCGTGTTCAAGGTGAGCTTCTGCTCATTTTCCCTAACCTGGCGCCCCCTCGTTTGCTCTCTAGCCACCATTGCCATGATGCCGATAGGCACCGCCGCCATGAACGACGGCGACGCTGCTCCCCTTCCCTTCTGCTTCGCCCGTGATGCGCACCGTGATCCCCAGCACCACTGCTTTGCAACGCTCCACTCCTCGGTCAAAAGCGCGCTCCTGAGCGTCCTCCCGACATCTCCAGAGCCACGGCCTCCGCCTCCCTCGACGCCGGCGACGCTCCGGTGACCCCCGAGCTCGCCTGTTGGTCCAGGGTGACGCGCGGGAGCTTCCTGGTTCGAATGGAGGTCACGGCGTCCCTTGTGGCGCAGGGTATTGTCCTCCCGAGATCGCCGGTCTCTCTGGTCTCGCCGGCGACTCGCCGGAGATGACCTGCCGACGTGGCAAGGTAATTAGCCACCTGGCCCCACCCGCAGAGACACTGACAGTGGGCCCTGCCCCTGTTAATCTCTGTTTCAATTAAATCAAACATTTAATTAACCACAGTGTCACTTACAGGTGGGACCCCCTGGTCAGAGCCCCTGACGTCATGGTGACGCAGTGCTTGCGCAACAATTCATTTCTAATTTAAAAGAATTACAGAAAATCCAAAAAATCGAATAAACTTTGAAATTCAGTAACTTTTTAATTCTAACTCCAAATTGGACAAATAATATATGAAAAATTATCAGAAAAATGCAAGGATTAAGAATATGCAAATTTTTTTCATGTTTGAGCATTTTCAAATGGGGAAACAGTAGCAAGTTTGCATATGGCTTAAATTGAATTCAAATTTGAAGTTTGAATTTGCAATTCTTTTGCAATACACTTCAATTAAATGGAATTGTCAACACATCAGTACCATGTACATCATGTTCTACAACTTGATCATGTGATTGTGCATTGTACATTATATTGATTGCAATGTTTGTGATGTTTGCTCGAATAGAGGTGGAGCCGGAACTGGAGGCCACCCCCTTCGTTGAAGACACCGTGTGTGAACCTCGTCAGCAAGGCAAGCAAAACCCCATTGATCATGTCTATAAAATCCCAATTCCCTCTCAGTCTCGCTTATGCATGTTTAGGAGATCACCTTGTATCGATTCTACCGCATAGTTGAACCCATATCCGATGCATGACCTATCATCTTGTCACATTAGTAAGCAAACCACAATCCTAGCTGACATAGGAGTTTATTGATATCATGTGGTCCCTGCAACTGTTATAGCTTATTGCATGCTTACAGGTTACAATGATCTGTGAGTCGGGATGGTTGTGATCATGTTACTGATAAAGGAGAAACTGTGTCGGTGAATCCACCCTAATACAAGGTGAACGATGAGAGGCTGTGTAGGAGTACACAGTGGGTTGTCTCGTTGAACACCGCCTTAAGCCCGAGTTCTTGTGTGGTGATCCAAGATGAAGAGTACTACCACATGTTGGGCACATGGACCCCCGCTCATCCTACTAACTCACTCCAGTTCAAGTCCAGGAGTCACTAGTTCGGGCTTTCCATTCGGCATACGCATAGAAAAAGAATGAATGAAAGTTTGCATCATTTAGATATGTGGGTGGACCTGTGAGACAGGAAAACCATCTGCTAAGGTGGCGTCTCGGTCGCCTGCATCGTCTGAGTCCGTATCGTTGACCCGGCCGGACTCTTGAGCGGTGAGAAACTCAGATGGTTGATTCCTGGATTAGAATTGGCTGTGAGGTAAAAGTTGTGGAAATTATCCTCGCCGACACCCGCCTGAAGGGTGACGAGATCCCGGCGGTAACTGATGGTTTCTGTGTGTAGCAGTACACCCCTGCAGGGTTAAAAAAATATTCGAATAGCCGCGTCCGTGGTAAGGGACTACTTGGAAAGCTGTGCTTGATTATTAGACAACTTGAACGAATACTTCTAAAACTCGCAATATAAGTGTGAGTGCTATGGTGAGCTTCCTCGTGGGGAAGTCGAGGACGTAACCATAGTGGTGTATTGGTTGGAGACTTGGTAGTGGACTCGTGTACGCTTCTTACCTCAAGTCTGGTACTCGTAGTACAGGAATAGCCAAGTCAAAGATGGAACTTCTGCATGTTGACACCCTACCTCCCTTTACCTTGAAACGTGAGCATGAGTAGTATAGTTCTGATGTAAGTCTTGCTGAGTACGACTTTGTACTCACGTTTGCTTATTCTATGTCTTAGATGGAAACCTAGACCCCGATGGAGTCACCTTCGTGAAGCTCGACGTTAACTAAGCTAGTATAGTTCCAGAGAGCAGTCTGGTCCCTCGTTGAAGGGCATGTATGTTTACAAGGCTTCTCTAAGCCATTTGTTAATCTTGTCTATACTCAGACCTAATTTGCTTCCGTTGTATGATGTAATGATGATCACAGACATGTGATCTTTGTATGCTCTATATGTAAGTCAATAAAGATACACTTTTTAGACTTATGTGATGATACATGCTGTTCATACTAGACATGTGTGCTGCGTGTATGGTTATAACATGCATGTCTTAGTATGGGTTTTCGAGACCTTAGTTGTGATCTAGCTGGCGGTCTTTTATACACGAAGTGGCCCTTAGATGTGCGCAGCTTGGGGCATCACGATGCGATTGCTCGTGACTCTGCCACGTGCACAGTTTGTTGTTTGATCGAGCCCGCCCTAGACCCCGACTAAGTGATCGGGCTGGAGAAAGTCTATGTAAGAGTTAGGATTCAATCGATAATATGGTTGAGGCGACTTGTCTATGAGTATGGGATTCACCACCCATAAGCATTTAGACTTGTGAGAGGACGATGAGGACCCATCTCAGTTGATCATCCGTCCTGGATGGGATGCCCCTCATGTTCGATGCTTTCCGAGAGTGTTCTGTGCTTGGCCTTGTCTGCTTAGACAAGTGGATAAGGCTCTCGGCTCTCCATGTGATTGCATCGTGACTGGAATTACATATGCATATTCCGAGTCCCGACAGAGTTGGTATCAGAGAAGGACTGTCTGTAGGATTATTAAACCCTTGGTCGAAGTCGAGTCTAGCATTCTATAGTTATATAGTTACTTGGGTATAAGGGAACAACATAAAGATAACATGGCAGTAGCTACGAAAAGATAAAAAACACACAACAGCAAAAAGATAGGCATGAAGAATCCTATGATGTGTTCTAGATTTTGAAAATGGAGCATTTTCCCCTCCCACACAAAGTAAGACGGGATCTAACTTGTTATGAACAGAAAGCAAAGCTAAAGAAAACTAAAAATTAAACCTACGAGCGAGACGCTCCAAGCATAGCACATAACGCATGAAGTGATAAAATATAGTGAGATGAAGGACGAGCTGATGATTGTTGATGGAGAAGGGGATGAACGGGGGCATCCCCAATCTTAGACGCTTGAGTCTCCTTGAATATTTATTGGGGATGCATGGGGGCATCCCCAAGCTTGAGCGCTTGACACTCCCGAATCTTGTTTCATCATCTTCCATCGCACACTTGAAAACTCCCTTCATACACAACTCATCATAAGCAGATTAGAGAGGTTAGTACCCTTAATAAATAATTTTACCCACTGGATATAAAGATATTCTTGAAGAGTTACTGTTTCTCAAGATTGCCAAAAAGTTTTTGCAAAGAAAAAGCAAGCTTAAGGTTTGCAAAAGTTAGGAGAGACAAAACGTGGCAGAATCTGTGAAAAACAGAACAGCAGGTAGTAAAGAATTATTTAGGGGTACTTCTACAACTCAAATAAAAAAACTCAGAACATATGAAAGTTCCGTGATTTTATAGAGCACGCTGTGTAAAACATTCAGCTAAAAAAGATGAACTGGGATTTTTCTATGATTTTTCCCGTCACGAGGACAGAATCTGTTTTCTGGACAGCATGTCACAACTTTCACTTCCCTTGTCATATGAGGCTATAACTTGGCACAAAGCTTGAAAATAAAGATACAATGATATTGCTACAGTAGTAACAATCATCAAGACCACTAAAAACATAAAGTAAAAACTCAAAGTAAAGATAACAAGGGTTGTCTCCCTAGAGCTCTTTTTTTGTAGCCATAAAGATAGGCTTAAGATTTTAATGATGCTCTCATAGGAATAAGGAATAAGAGTTGAAGAAGAAAAGAGAGCATCAAGAAGCAAATACCAAACACATTTAAGTCTAACATGCTTCCTATGCAAAGGGATCTTGTAGAGAAATAACTCATTGAAGCATAAAGATATTAGCATAGGAAGGCAAAATAAGTGCAACTTCAAAACCTTTAACATAAAGAGAGGGAATTTGACATTATTGAAATATCTATAAGAATGTGTTCCCTTCTCATAATAATTTTCAGTGGGATCATGAATAAACTCAACAATATAAGTATCACATAAAAAATTGTTACCATGATCCACATGCAAAAGGGTACTCTTACTCTCCACATAAGCATAATCTTTCTCATTGGTAATAGTGGGAGTAGGACTATCATAAACAACTTGAACACTATAGATTAATTGTGTATTAGGAAGATGGTGTTCAACAAGGGAGTAATTCACTCCATGATCATGACAAGTTTCATAAGGATAATTTATCCTTATGTCATAGGTACCTTTATAATCACTAAAAATAGGAGTTATAACATCATCATAGTAGATAAGAGCATTATCATTGCTAGAAACTATATTTGTAAACATTTTGTCTTTATTCTTACTAGCAAAAGAATTATCAATTACCACATCACTAATGGGTAAAGGACTTTCAATCCTATCATCCCCAAGCTCGGAGCTTTCCATATCATCACTCTCAGAGTTGGTACCAAAGAGATTTTCAAGGTCATAAGTAGCATTATCATCATTTTCCCAATCACAAAAAGTAACATGCATATCATAATCAAAATCATCTTCAATAGTACCTACAGACTTATCTTCAAGATAATAATGAATGCAATCAAGCTCACCATCCTCCATAAATTTCTGTCTGTTAGGATAAAAATCGATGCGAGGAATATGCTCAGGCCAGGTTGTTACCCATTCTTCTTCCTTCCTGCTCCTCTTCCTCCTCCTCTTCTTTTTCTTATTCTTCACCTTAGGAAGGAGTGGTGGGAGGGGAAGTTTCTCCACATATCCTGGTTTATCATTAGAAACAATAGGGGAAACTTGGGAGAAACTCTCCTTTTTTTAGTAGAAATATAAGAGACATTTTTATACTTTGGTAGAGTTCCCTCCTTTCTAATCTTACTTATGTAATCATTCTCATGGCAATTAACAACACAATAGAGATGGCATTTCTGCAAAGTGTTATTTATTCCCAAATCATGACCATCTAGCCAAGAAGTCTTTTCTGATAACTCTTCACACATAAAAAATAACATAAGCTCATCATAAAGATCAGGGGTGATCATGTCATCACACAACTGGCTAACAGTTATGTTTTGAAAGTACATGCACTGAAAATTGAAGTGACCCTTTATGCAGCAAAGTTCACAAGTAAAAGGACAAAGGTCACACAATTCTCTAGCAATTTCATTTAAATCTCTAACCCAAGTGATTGTTCTTTCATGCTTATGTTGCTTACAATACTTCTCTTCTTCAATCATAGGCCTTTCACAAGGTCTATTCACTCCACAAAAATTAACATGCTTATATAAAACTTCATTTTCAGGAATTGGATCATGCATGTTGCAATCATCATTAACAATGTCATTTTCTTTGCAAATCTCTTTAAAAGGTTCATGATGCTTGATCCAATTCTCCTTAGGCATATTAAGACGTGAAGCAAAAGATTTGAGGAAATCAACAAGGAGTTGACAATCAAGCCCAAACTTAGCACTAAATTTATTAAAACTTGCAGTTTCAACAAAGGACTTAATGCAATCATACTCATAAATTATACATGACTCTTTACCTTTGTCGATCTCCCAATCTTCAGTATTGTGTTGGATTCTTTCAAGGAGTTCCCATTTAGCATCAATCTTTTCGTTTGTGAAAGAACCCATCGAGGAAGCATCGAGCAAGTCTTTATCCTGTCGAGATAGCCTATCATAGAAATTAGTAATAATCATATTTTTGGGGAGCCCATGGTTAGGACATTTTAGCATCAAAGTTTTCAGTCTCCCCCAAGCTTGAGCTATGCTCTCTCCGTCATGAGGATAAAAATTATAAATATAATTCCTATTCTCATGGACTTCATGAAGAGGATAAAACTTGGAGTAAAAGAGAGACTGGATCTCTTCCCAATCCCGTAGGTGAGAATCATCTAGTAGCCTATACCATTCCAATGCTTTTCCTTTCAGTGAAAAGGCAAATAATTTCTTCATGACTTCACCTCTTGTCAAACCTGAAATCTTAAATAACTCACAAAGTTCTGTAAGTTTCAACAAATGAATACTAGGATTGACTGTCCCATCATAACAATCATTAATAATTATTTCAACTATCCCAAGTGGTATTTGGAACGGGATACATTCAGTAGGTGGCGGAGACTTCTCTACCACATGTGTGGCAAAGCGGTCTCCCCGAAGCAGCGAACTAAGATTGCAGTTTTCCATAAACCTAACTAGTGAAAATAAAAACAAGAAACGAAAAGATTTAATTGCAGAATCTAAAGATATACCTTCAAGCACTCACCTCCCCGGCAATGGCGCCAGAAATAGCTTGATGTCTACGCACGCTTCTATTCGTGTAGACTATGTTGGGCCTCCAAGCGCAGAGGTTTGTAGGACAACAACAATGTCCCTCAAGTGGATGACCTAAGGTTTATCGAACTCAGGGAAGTAGATGTTGAAGATGGTCTCTCTCAAGCAACCCTGCAATTAAGATACAAGAAGTCTCTTGTGTCCCCAACACACCTAATACAACTAGGAGTTGTATAGGTGCACTAGTTCACGAAGAGATGATAAAATATGGGTGATAGGTGTGAAAAAACAATGTAATATAAATCTGTAATAAAAAAGTGCAGCAAGCAAACATGTAACAAAAGTGAGTGCAAACGGTGTAACAATGATGGAAACAAGGCCTAGGCTTCATACTTTCACTAGTGGAAACTCTCAACAACATTAACATAGTTCCACTAAAACATGCAAGAGAGACGTACTCGGAGGTCATTCCTTTGTGGTCAAGAGAGGACGAGAATTATGTAGGTCTACAAGAGCACACCTCAGAGTTCGTAGTTCTCAATCTATGGATTTGCCAATGTCACCGCGGCCATCCAAAGAGAGTACCACAATCACCACAACATATCTCAAGGATAGTCAAAGACAAGCACCAAGAGACTCTCAATCTTCAATCAACACACAAAAGAGGAAATCACTCATGATAATATTCTTCTAACCCATGTCCAATAGACCGCTGTCACCTTGGTCTCAGATATTATACTAGATAAGATCAATTGAGTACATCAATCCAATACATAGAAGAAGGGGAAACATCATGGGATCACCCTAGATTAACATAGCCTATGATCACAACGAAGATCACATCATGGGAGAGAGAGAAGAACACATAGCTACTGGTAGAAACCTCAGCCCCGAGGAGGAACTACTCCCGCTTCATGGAGGAGGGAAGCAACGTCGATGGAGATGAATCCGGGGGCACTTCCCCGTCCCCGCAGGGTGCCGGCACAGGAATTATGTCCCCCCAAAACTTGATGGCGATGGCGGCGGAGATCAGAATTGCTTCTGGAGAAAAGGGGTCTGGAATCAGGGTTTCCGCGACGGGAGAATAATAGGGCCAAAGGGGGGGCACCAGGGGGGCCACCTGGGGTCCAGGCGCCCCTGGCGCGGCCAGCCACTAGGGCGCGCCACCAGGGCGCCTGGGCCCCTGGTGGTGGCCCTCTGGCCCCACTCAGGTCCTTCCGGAAGGTTCTTCTGCGCTGATTTTTTATCTGATTTTTCCCGAATTTTTGGAGCACTTTTTATATGGGGGAAAACTGAAATAGAAAAACAACAGAAAACAGGAACTGGCACTGTGTTGCACTGAGTTAATAGGTTAGTCCAAATATGATCAAAAGTGTATGAAAGTGTATCTAGATCATAGCAATATCACACAAAACATGCATGGAGCAAGCAGAAATTATAGATACGTTTTGGACGTATCACATGCTTAGAGTGATACAATGTTGATACTGTTATGTGAGTCGGGATGGTAGCAATCATGTTGATTATGGTGGAAATGTGTTGGTGAATCTACCCTAATACAAGGTGAACGATGAGAGGCTGTGTAGGAGTACAAGGTGGGTTGTCTCGTTGAACACCGCCCTAAGTCCGAGTTCTTGTGTGGTGATCCAAGATGAAGAGTACAACCACACATTGGGCTCACTGACCCCTCTCAACCTACTAACTCATCCCTTTCGATGTCCAGATGTCGCAGTAGTTCGGAGTTATGGTAGGTTTGTGGCCTGGCTCCTAAGTGAGAGAACGGGTAAACCAGCCGGGTTCACGATAGTGGTAGCCAACCCAGGTAGGCGGCTTTCTTGGACTAGATCGGCTATGAGGTAACAGTTGTGGTGAGCATCCTCGCCGGCACCTCTTGAACGGTGTCGAGTACAAAGGTGGTAACTGATGATCATGTGTGTGTAGCGGTACACCCCTGCAGGGTTAAAAAAACTATTCGAATATCCGCGTCCGCGGTAAGGGACTACTTGGAAAGCTTAGCTTGATTATTAGACAACTTGAATTGGATACTTATAAAACTTTCCAAGATAAGCGTGAGTGCTATGGCGTTCTTTCTCGTGGGAAGTCGAGGAAGGCACCATAGTGGTGTAATTGGTTGGAGACATGTAGTGGACTCGTGTACGCTTCTTACCTCAAGACTGGTACTCGTAGTTCAGGACTAGCCAAGTCAAAGCTGGCACTTCTGCATTGAAACCCCACCTCCCTTTACCTTGATACATGTGCATGAGTAGTATAGTTCCTATGTAAGTCTTGCTGAGTACGACTTTGTACTCACGTTTTCTTATTCTATGTTTTAGATGAACCCATTGACCCCGAAGGTGGATTCTTCCTGGAGCTCGACGACTGATCAAGCTAGTGTAATCCCAGTCAGACGACTAGTCACTCGTGGAAGGGCTTGTTTATAGATAAGGCTTCTCTAAGCCATTTGTTAAACTTGTCTGTACTCAGACCTACTTTGCTTCCACATGTTTGATGTAATGTTGGATCACAGTCTCGTGATCTCTGTGTGCACTCTGTAAGAGTTATCAATAAAGTTGTATACTTTGTAGAGAATTGCAATGATACCTGTTGTTCATACTAGACATGTATGCTGCGTGTATGATTATAACATGCATGTCTTGGTATGGGTTTTCGAGACCTTAGTTGTGATCTGGCTGGCGGTCTTTTATACACCAAGTGGCCCTTAGATGTGCGCATCTTGGGGCATCGCGATGCGATTGCTCGTGACTTCGTCACGTGCACACTTTTATGTATGATCGAGCCCGCCCTAGACCCCGACTAAGTGATCGGGCTAGAGTAAGTCTATGTAAGGGTTATAATACAATCGATAGTATGGTTGAGGCGACTTGTCAATGAGTATGGGAGTTCACCGCCCATATTATTTAGACTTGTGTGTGGACGATGAAGACTCATTTCAGTTGATCATCCGGCCTGGATGGGATGCCCCTCACGTTCGATGCTTTCCGAGAACGTTCTGTGCTTGGCCTTGTCTGCTTAGACAAGTGGGTACGGTTCTCGGATCTCCATATGATTGTGTTGTAGCGAGTCTTGCATACGCTAACCCCGGGTCCCGACAATGAATATCACGGGAACGAGTGAATAAGGATTTGTCATAACGAGGTTGAACCAGACATAGGATGTCATTGATCGAATCTCGGACTAATCCAGTATCGCTGACAAAGGGAATGCTGTACGACGTAAGGTCCAATTGGTATTGATATCCGGAATGCACAGGGGTCATTATGGGCATCCAGATCCCGTTGATGATCATTGACCGTAGCCCCATATCGGCCATGACTGGAGTTTTCTCGGACCGTAGGATAACACACTTAAGGGCTCAATGAAATCAGAGACCTTTTCGGAACTATCGGAGTTACCGGAGAATAAATGAAGCAACATCGGAAAAGTTCCGTGTTGACCCGAAGGAGTTTCGGAGTGAGCCGGAAGGTGTTCCGGATCACCGGGAGAAGGAATAATATGTTTTAGTAATTAACTAACTGAATTAATAATTAAAAACATTTTATTTATAATTGAAAATTGCTATGGGCCTTATTTATGAAAGAGGCCCATTAGGGGAAATAAAGGGAAAAAGAAAAGAGAGAGAGAGAGAGGGGGAGGCGGCATGGGACCTAGGGCCCATGAGCGGTGCGCCCCCTCCTCCCTTGGCCGGCCACCCCCCTAGCAAGGGACTTTAGTCCCACCTTGCTAGGGGAGATGGGTTGACTCCCTCCCCTCTGCCTATATATAAATGGACAGGGTGCACATATTTAATACACAGAAATTTGTGAGAAAATAAATATTACTCCGAATTGAGATCGGTTTTCTCCGGTCTTCTCCCTTTCCTCGTCTCTTCCACGGTGGGCTCCCTAGTGTGAGCTTGTAGTGGAATTGAGGCATCTCTGCTAGAATCGGAGGTCGTCGTGCTGCCGAAGCTCTGTCCGGAGGTCTGCTTCCGCCACCTTTGATGGATCGGAGATCGGAGGTCGTCATTGAGTCTCGTACGTGTGCGAGTACTACGAGGTGCTACACGTGTGGCACTACACCCATCCGGGTGCTCAACACAGCCAGGGGGCTGTGAAACTTGTTCGACTACACCAGCCACGTTTGCGGGAACGTTTCCCGCACAATGGACTACACTCCGAGGTATGTTATTCCACACTCTTGTCCGTTACGGTAATATGGCTAGCTAGATCTTGGGTTATGGGAAACGCTAGTTAGGAAAATTTTATGTTTTCCGCTGCGCATCCCAACAGTGGTATCATGAGCTAGGTCTATGCTTAGTATTACTGTACGGATAGAACACATCGGGATGTGGGCGTTGATTGTATGATTGTTACCCTCCCACGTGTACTTGTTCACATCTGCGGCATCATTTGATGAAGCGGCCCCGACCGACCTTATGCGTACTCTTACGCGAGACTGGTTCCACGCTTGACATGCGGCTTGTACCGTATAAAGTGGCTCTGGGGGTGTCTGTCTCTCTACTTTAGCGGATGTGGCATTTGCAACGGAGGGCCCCGTGCGGGGTGTAATAGAGACAATCGTATGGTTGACGTTGTGGTTGAGTCGTAGGTTAAAACATGTTTAACTATGAAAGCCCTAGTAGCCACGTAAAACTTGAAATATACAACTAGATCGTCTAAACTTTGTATTGCTAAGTGGGGGCTATCGTTTTTTTTATTGTGATGTAGTGATAGCTTTTCTATGTGTTACTAATAAGTAGTAAACGTCATCATGATAAAACAAACTCAAATGGAGACACTGTAGACTTAGTGTTGCCATAGTTCAAACATCTTAAAACTTGCTACTGTAGGATACACGACGATAGCATGTGATAAGATGATCCCTTAACAAAGCCAAACACAAGTATTCTACCACAGTGTGCACCACCTGGAAGGATCTCCTATATGGCCGACATTCCGTACATATCGGGTGTCACACATATTAAACGGTGTTTGCATGAGGTTGGGTTCGGTAAGCCTAGCATATGCAGATATGGCCTTGCTGAGCAGCATATAACATGGAGGTTAATTTGTCGAGCCTAGCCTATGCAGATATGGCCTCGGAATACTAGAGATCGAAAGATCGAGCATGAGTCACAATATACAGATAATGTGATCGCACAAGTTGTTGTCTACCTTTGAAACTGACCCGTCGGCCGTGTGATATTGGAGGGCAGGCAGTGAATCTGGATCATGTAATAACTAAAACTTCTTAGGGATGATTGTTTTAGTGCGATCTCATTTATAATATGATCATCTGAACTCATTGTTGTGAACTAGTCTCAATTGTGTTCCTTGCAATTATGTTTGTAGAAAATGAATGCACTAGAGAAACGTTAATTATCTTTCTTCATGGAGGGTGAAAGACTTAGAGTAGATGGGTCAAACTTTGCTGACTGGTACTCACGCCTGAGGACTTCGCTCAAAAGAGCAAACATCTTGTTCACAATAGAAATGCATGTGGAAGAACATCTGAACGATGATGTTGGCGATCAGGGGATACTTGATCATTATGCTCATAGACAGAAGTGCTCCATAGTCAGGAATATCATGATTTTCAGCGTGTCAGAGGATTTGAGTATTCAGTTTTAGGACACTGACTCATATGACATGATGGACACGCTAAAGACAATGTTCATACGTGAGTTCAGAGTTGCTAGATTTGAGTTAGAAAGCAAGTTTCTATCTACAAAGATGGAAGAACACACAAGCCTTGATGATCACTTAGACAGGATGCATGAGATGTACCTGACCCTGGTGGAGGACTATGAATATTGGACAATGAACGAAACCACCACAGAAGAGTTTGCAATAAACACGTTATTGCACTCGCTTCCTCCGACTTATGGTGATTATGTTCATAGCTATGTCGGAAGTGGAGCTAATATGACTCTCCGGAACTTCATGCCTTATCTCTTGGCCACAGACATTGCACCCATTGAGGATGCAGAGGTCGTGGATGGAGAAGGTATATACTTGATATACTTTATAAATGTTTGTTCCCTTATAAAACACTTGCAGTTAATGAGTATCTGATACTTATTCTGTTTTATGAAAACATGACCTGCCGTTGCATGGACGGGAAGAGGTGAAATCAAGGATTGATGGATATCAAGTCAGTTGATGGCCATCATGGATTCCGCCGAAACATCTATCATAGGAGATACTTAGAGTATTAGATAAATCTTATGTAATCATTATAGTATGAACACTTAGTTGTGTGTCTTGCATCTCGCGAGATAAAGTTATTCATGTAATGAGACAAGTCATTTGTTCCATCTTTATGAATAAAAGTGTGCTTATACTTTGATTACGTCTTGATTTATGTTATGATAGAAAACATTTATAATACTACTATTATTGCCAAGTAATATTCAATGTTTAATGATAAAGTTGTCTTGATTACAACAAGTCAAAGATTTGATTGCATAAAGTGATTTCATAACTGATGAATTCATTAAATGTATGATCTATTAGCTTGTGTATTCATTACCGAATGAAAGTCATAGCTTGATTGGGTGAGATGGATTAGATACACGATCTATGAACCTCTGCAATAAATATGACCAAGACAAGGTTCTAGCAAGTAGAACTTGTGCAAATCATTATACATAAATGATGTACTAAATGGGCACATGAGTTATCATTAAATACTTCATTTGATTAATTCAAAGCTTGTATTCAATTGAGATCATAAAACTGAGATTCAGGAATCACAGTATGAAGTAAGAATATAAGGATACAAATCACTAAGCTATGATATGAGTGATAAGTATTAAAGTTCACATAATGGGAGACTTGTGGAAATTGTACCGCAAATTACGATGGAAGTTTAAAGTTCTATACTACTTAAACCATTCGTAGTCATACTAAACTGTAGTATGGTCTAAACGTTCTTTCCCCTTGCACGAAAATTATTAACGAACAAGGTTGCTTAATTCATTAAGTTAAAACACCCACTTCATGAATAGGAAACCATCCTGAATCTAATAAGACAAGATAGATCCATAATTGATGGTGTTATAAGGTTTCTTAAAGAAAGAATTTCTTTGTGATAAAGCTACAAGCAATTGAAATTACATATTCTCCCCGAATAGCAAAATTTGTGTTGCTTGATTGGTAGTGCGAGAAGAAGTCTCACGACACGGATCCAGTGGGAGATAATGGAAACTTTGACCAAGGTATTGGACCTTGCCTTCAGAATATCAGAATATTGCCACGGAAGCATGTTCCGCTGTAACAACACTGTAAAAGGAAGGATATGCCATAGATGATTGATCTTGGTATATGAGTTGAAGCCTTAGTTCAATTTAGAAGGTTGTCATGAATACGTTCTGTACAGAACAATAATCATGAGTCTTCTTAATGAGACAAAAGGAATAACATTGCTTGAAATACAAAGGAATGATGGTAGCCTAGAACACGAGGAGAAATGAAATAATATTGAGTTATGTAACAGCCCAGATTTCACAAAAATTAAAAAAATTTGTTTTCGGTGTGAATTGTTTGATTGTCTGATTTGTTTGCGGTGTTTGCATCCCCGATTTATCGATCGTCAATTATTTTCCCCCTCATATCTCGTATCGGACGGAGACCGACCCTTGCCACCTTGACACACGACCTTTACGACACCGGGTTACGCCCGATCACCGTCGCAAAACCAGCATGAGACCAGCCGAAGCCAACGGAACGAAAACCCCGTTTAATAATTAAACGGGTTATTTTTATAGCGCGCCGGAAAGTGTTCTCGGAACGGTTCTAGCGCGAGGTGAACGCCGCAGGCTCGACTCGCCGATCGCGCAGTTTGAAGTTTTACCCGAATCGGAGGTACTGCGGACCCCCGGCGGTCAGAAACGTAAACACCGCGCGCGAGAGAGAAAAACCGGGGACATTTTTGAAAACTGCCAGCCACCCGGGCTATAAGTAGACCACCACCCCACTTAGGGTTTCCCTAAGCCAAACTAGGCAGCCACCAGCCCCCAGATCTGGAATTTTACCCCATTTTTCGTCCCACAAACCCTAATTTCCGGATCCAGATCAGCCCAATGGATCTGAACCGTCAGATCTGGCGATCTGACGGCCAGGATTGTGCCACGACATCCTTCTCTCTCCTCCAAGCACCGCGCCACCGCCGGCCATCTCCAGCCGCCGCCACGCACGACCCGCTCCGGTGAGCCCCTGCGCCCTCCTCCTCTTCTCCCCATCCCTCACCTCGCCCCCTCCCCGTCTGCAGGCCGCCGTCGACCAAGGGGCGCCGCCGCGCCGCCATGGCGCCCCCGCAGCAGCCACGGCCACCACGGCCCGAGGCGCCACCGCCCATGGACACCAGCCCCGCCGCCTGCTGGGAGCCGGATCCGCCGCCCCTCGCCCGTCCTGGCTACCTCCCGCGCCGTCCAGGCCCGTCGCCGTCATCCGGCGTCGAGCTCCTCCGCCGCTCGGCTCGGGACCGGCTGGGGAGCGAGGCCACCGCCATGTGTGCCGGCACCGGCCACTTCGGTCCGCCAGCCACAGCCGGCCTGCCCAGCACGAGGCCCAGCTAGGCCGAAGCCGTCCCAGGCCGCCCCCTTATGCCTCCATGGGCCTCGGCCCACTAGGTGATCCCAGGCCGCCCAACCCCTCTTTTTTTCCTGCTGTCTGTAATTTTGACTAAGTCTTTTATCATTGTTACTGTTTTGCTGTTTTGCAACGTTAATAACGAGTGATCTGTAGCCCGGATCGTGTTGCGCCCAAAAGACGAATTGTTTAGTTTTGCGTGCTCTAGTTTTTATCTTTTGTGAGTTAAATTTTTTAGCTTGTTTAGATATAGTTTTTGTGTGTTGAACAGGGCTACCTGTCGTTAACTGTTGTTAGTTGCTGTAACTTTTATTTTATTGCAACTTCGGGTGACGATTCCTTCGCAACCGTTCATCGGATTTGATTGATTCCAATTGCATCTTGTTAAGCATGATTTCTGCTTCAGTTCCATGCATTCACATGCCATATATGCATGTTGCATGATGATTTTATCTTCACCCAAAGTAGCTACCCTGCTGTTAGGGTGCTGTTTATATTTTGTTGCAACTTCGGTCGACGAGTGTGTCGCGACCGTTTACCGGAATTGAGCGATTCTTGTCGCATCCTGTTAAGCATCATGTCTAATTTCATTATATATATTTCTATGTCATGTTGCTGATCATTTGCATATAGTTTGAACCTGTTTATACAGCGTGATGTTAACAGTTTCTGCCCTGTTTTCCTAATTTTCACCAAGTCTGGAACAAGTAATGTTTTATTGTATTTTGCATTTCTTATAACTAGTGATCCATGATGCCTAATTGCATGATTCTTTTTGCCATGTCTTGCCTGTCATGTCTACTTTAGTTGCATATCAATTTAGAGCATGTTTGCATTCCTTTTCCTGTTTATTTATTTCTCTAAAGTGTGCTTCCAAATGTTGGTAGATTGTGTTGCAAACTTGTTTGCTTATATCTTTTTAACCGTAACTCCGTTTGGAGTGTTCCTTATATGTAACTTGATTAGTTTTTCGTGTACTTTGTGTTTATGCTATTGTTTTGTGTTGTTAACCAACCTAAAATATGTTTTAGGACAGAACAGTACCAAATGTTATAATTGTCGTGCGACACTTAGTTTTATGCCATGTTTAGGTTGTGCCCCACTTAAATTGACTAGCATAGGTAGTTTATCCTATGCTTCACCTCTTGCCATGTTTGTGTGCTATGCCACGCTTGAGTGAGATGCCATGTTAACAACCTTTTTCTCACCTTGTGTAGCTAAACAACTTGAACCTTTCCAAATGTGCGGTGTCATCGTGTGTGACGAGTACTCCACTTAACCTGTTAGTAACCGCTCTCGACGGTAGGCGCGATGTCTCGTGTTGCCTTCTTGTTGATGCTTGCTCGTGTTTGCCTCGTAGTAATAGATGCTTTCTCGTTGATTGCTTTCCAGTGTTTACCCTCTTGTGTGCTCCCGCGGGTACCTTCAGAGACGTTGCGATCTTGCGATCAACTAAACCTTCGGAACCCGACTTATCAACATGCAAGGACTATACATTACTTATGATCCATTCTATTTCAACCAGCGGTTTGCATGCTAGTCTAGGTTAAGTTCGATGTTTGATCCTACCACATGTTTACAGCCTCTTTCAAACCAATACAGCCATGTCCCCTCCTAGCAAACCTTGTACTGCTATGTTACTATTGCTCGTTGCTCAGCCCCTGCTTAGTATGCATGCTTAGGATGCTGCGATGTTACCCTGTTACTCCTTGGTTTGGGATATCACATTATTATTATTGTTGTTGATGATATGATTATTATAAATGTTGACTATATTCGACGAAGGATGGAAGGTCTAGGCTATCCCGCCCCGACGCTTTGTTCCATTCGAGTCACCTAGGATCCGAGTTCCGGGTATTGGTTTTAAGACTGAGCGTGCCTAACCGCGTGTGGGATGCTCTGGGGTCCCCTTTTCTTACCTACATAGCTTCAAAAATTTCTAGAGGTGGCCCAAGCTGATTTACCATTTGAAACCGTGTGCGTAATTGGTCTGCAGCCAGTGGATTTAAAACAACTCGGGCCAGCAGAGACATAGTTCCTTTGTTGGTCCACACTGGTGAGCTAGGGAAGTCCCCTGTTATATAGGTGAGGCTAACCCCGACCTTGGCCATACGGAAGAGTCCGATCCGAGAGCGTGGCCGGCTTTTGGGTTGGGTGTCGACTCACCGGGGGCCACCCGGATTTGTTCGTTGTTAGTTAGAGGGACCTGTCGTTTCGGATCTCTCGGAACTAAATCATAAAATGGTTGCCTGTGATGGGTAGCAACTGAGAGAGATGGGCGTGCGTGCGGAGCCTTGTAATGGGCAGTTGGTACACCCCTGCAGGGTTAAATCTTTTCGAGAAGCTGTGTCCATGGTTATGGAGGACTGGAGACCTACTCCTTGTTCATAGACAACAACAGCTGAGATAATCTTAATATAATTTGATCAACGTGTGTGTGCCTTGACTGCTTCTTCTTCGTCGGGATGCAAAGAGGAAGACAAGGATAGGATATGTGTTATGTTTGCGTAAGTAGTTGATAGCAAGGCTTGTTGGAGGCGATTCCTCATCGAATGCTTGGCTTCTTATCTTACTCTCTAGATAGTTAGCCACTTCATAAATGCTAGTGCGGCAGCAACCTCACGACTGTAACAGCCCAGTTTTTGCAAAAATTAAAATTTTTGTTTTCGGTGTGAATTGTTTGATTGTCTGATTTGATTGCGGTGTTTGCATCCCCGATTATTTTCCCCTCTCTTATCTCGTATCGGAAGGAGATCGACCCTTCCCACCCTGACACTCGACCTTTGCGACACCGGGTTTCACCCGATCACCGTCGCGAAACCACACGAGACAAGCCGCAACCAACGGAACGAAAAACCCCGTTTAATAATTAAACGGGATATTTTTATAGCGCGCCGGAAAATGTTTTTGGAATGGTTTCAGCGCGAGGTGAACGCCTCCGGTTCGACGCGCTGATCACGCAGTTCAACGTTTTACCCGAATCGGAGGTACCGCGGACCCCCGGCGGTCAGAAACGTGAGCACCGCGTACGCGAGAGAAAAACCGGGGATATTTTTGCAAACTGCCAGCCACCTGGGCTATATAAAGACCACCTCTCTCCCACCCCCACTTAGGGTTTCCCTAAGCACCTAGGCAGCCACCAGCCCCAGATCTGGCACAAAATACCCCATTTTTTGTCCAACCTAGCTCCAGATCTGAGATTTTTCGTCCATGCGATCTGGACCGTCAGATCTCGCGATCCGACGGCCTAGGGAGCACCCAGCCTCCTCTCTCCTCTTCCTCCTCCACGCAGCCGCCTCCTGCCCGTTGGCAACCGCCGCCGCCGCATCCCCGCAGGTCCGGCCGCCGCGCCCGTGGTCTCCCTCTCCATTTTCCCTCCTCCTTCTCCTCTCCTCTCCTCCCTCGTCCTCTCACCCTGCCCTCTCCTTCCCCATGCAGAAGCCGCGCCATGGAGCTTGGCCATGGAGCTCTCTGCCCGAGCCGTGGCCGAAGGTGCTCGCCGGGGCACCGCCCGTCGAAGCCAGGACCGGATCCGGACCGACGCCACTCTCCTACGGCTCTTGGACCCCCCCAATCCCCGCGCCGCCTCGCCACTTCGCCGGAACCGGCCTGCCGGCGAGCCATCTGCCGCCGTTGCGGTCTTCGTCGTCGAGACGAGGCACGAGCCGATCGCTGTGCCTAGGTGGGCCGCCTCCAGCCGCGCGGCCCAGCAGCGGCCAGCAGCAGCCAGCCCAGCCGCCCGAGCCCAGGCTGCCCCCTCCTCTTGGGCCAGGCCCAAGGTGAGGCGCCCCTTTTTTATTTTTTATTTTTTATTTTTTTTTATTTTTTTCTCTGTTGGGCCCAATAGGACTAGTTTCGGCCCGTTTAGTTTTTTCTGCTAGTTTTTTATTTGTTTAGGCAGATTTAGTTGTTTATTTTGCGGTAGCTATAACTTTTCACCGGTAGCTCCGATGGAGACGCTTTCTACATGAAAGTTGCTCCGTTTTGCGCGTAGGTTTTTAAAATGTGGTTTCTTGCCATGTTTGACTTTGTTTACCTGCTGTTTGACTGCTAATTACACTGCTTGCCATTGTAAACTGTAATTGCAATAACTTTTTAACCGTTGCTCGGTTTAAAATGTTCTTTATATGTAACTTGACTCGAATTGCATGTAGATTGTGTTTTTGCTGTTCTTGCTTGCTAATAAAAATAATAAAATATTGATTAGGGCAAAACAGTACCAAATTCCATTTTTATCGTGGGGTCCGCAATAGTTTGTCATGTCTAGGATTTCACCCCACTTAAATTGACTAGCCGAGATAGTTTATTTATGCTTCACCTCTTGCCATGTTTGTGTGCTATACCATGCTTCTGTGCTTTGCCATGTTAACAACCTTTGTTGATCACATGTAGCTAAATAACTTGAACCCTTTCTAAATGTGCGGTATCGTCGTGTGTGACGAGTACTCCACTTAACCTATTAGTAACCGCTCTCGACGGTAGGTGCGATGTCTTGTTTGCCTTCTTGTTGATGCTTGCTCGTGTTTGCTTAGTAGTAATAGAGTGCTTGCTCGTTGATTGCTTTCCAGTGTTTATCGTCTTGTGTGCTTCCGCGGGTACCTCTCGGAGACGATGCGAGCTTGCGATCAACTACACCTTCGGAACCCGACTTATCAACAGGCAAGGACTATACATTACTTATGATCCATTCTATTTCAACCAGAGGTTTGCATGCTAGTCTAGGTTAAGTTCGATGTTTGATCCTACCACATGTTTACAGCCTCTTTCAAACCGATACAGCCATGTCCCCTCCCAGCAAACCTTGTACTGTTATGGTACTATTGCTCGTTGCTCAGCCCCTGCTTAGTATGCATGCTTAGGATGCTACGATGTTATCCTGTTACTCCTTGGTTTGGGCTATCACATTATTATTATTATTATTGTTGTTGATTATATTATTATTATAATGTTGACTATATTCAACGAAGGATGGAAGGTCTAGGCTATCCCTCCCCGATGCTTTGTTCCATTCGAGTCACTTAGGATCCGAGTTCCGGGTATTGGTTTTAAGACTGAGCGTGCCTAACCGCGTGTGGGATTTTATGGGGTCCCCTTTTCTTACCTACCTAGCTTCGAACATTTCTAGTGGTGGCCCAAGCTGATTTACCATTTGAAACCGTGTGTGTGCTGGTCGGCCGCCAGTTGTTTACAAACCAACCTGGACCATTGAGGACTTAGTTCCCTTGCTGGCCCACTTTGTTCGGCTGAGGACCCGGTTTCCCATGTGTGATTAACCGGCTATCCAAACCTGAAACAGACGGTAGATACCGATTCGAGAGCGCGGTCGACTTTTGAGTTGGGTGTCGACTCACCGGGGGCCACCCGGATTTGATCGTTGTTAGTTAGAGGGACCTGTCGTTTCGGATCTCTTGGAAATAAATCATAAAATGGTTTCCTGTGATGGGTAGCAACTGAGAGAGATGGATGTGCGTGCGGTGTCTTGTAATGGGAAGTTGGTACACCCCTGCAGGGTTAAATCTTTTCGAGAAGCCGTGTCCATGGTTATGGACGACTTGAGACCTACTCCTTGTTCATAGACAACAACAACTGAGATAATCTTAATATTATTTGATCAACGTGTGTGTGTGCCTTGACTGCTTCTTCTTCGTCGGGATGCGAAGAGGAGGACAAGGATAGGATAGGTGTTATGTTTGCGTAAGTAGTTGATAGCAAGACTTGTTGGAGGCGATTCCTCACGAATGCTTGGCTTCTTACCTTACACTCTAGATCGTTAGCCACTTCATAAATGCTAGTGCGGCAGCAACCTCGACACTTACCCCTTCCTTGCCGTAAACTACTAGTTGTCCTAGAATGACGAGTGATGAGGTCCTTGCTGGGTCAGATGACCACTACAAATGGATGCTGAGTACCTCTGTACTCGTGATACTACCCCCAAACTCTTTTCAGGGTTCTGATCGACAACAGGTATGGTGATCAACGTTTCACGTGGAGACTCGACGACGACTAGTAAGGCGGATCCCGGCGGAGGGCCTGGCCCCGTGTGGTTATGGGATCGATGTTTTTCTCTTTGCCAATAGGCATTTGCTTGTAGTCTGTACTCAGACATGTACCTTCCGCTGTTGTATTGTATTTGAGGCAGTTGTATGCCGATTGTATGAGATGTTGTATCCTTGTATCTGTAATGTTGTGATGTCATGTTGGAAATCGGGGGCATATGGCTTTGTCATATGTCGCGGTGGGACCGATATGTGCTTCGTCCCCGGATCTGGGTGGAAACACCTAGATCTGGAACAGTACCTCATATCGGGCCTTACAACTTGGTATCAGAGCCTTACCGACTGTAGGATCCCTTTTCTGGCCGAAGTCGAGTCTAGACAAAACTATTTTGTAGTTACTAAGTTAGTTATCGGAGAGTAGGAATTTTTTTACTCCTTGCCCTTGCTCGGGTCAGGACAAGTGTCTAAGTGTTTTATTCTCGCCTTGTCCCCTTCAAAACTCTAGGATCTCGAGTGTGTGGAGTATCGGAACCGTTACAATGCCTTGCTTGCAGCGTATTGTCTCGATTCCGATCTCAGGTTTGGGAATTCCTGTAGTACCTTTAGCTTCTCCGTTTTCGGATATCATCTGGGTCATCCATTGCCATCCATCCTTTTTCCGGTGTTTTCCCGACTTGCGTCGAAAACACTATCATTTGATCTAGTTAACGTTGTCGTTCTTCCTCTTGACACTGACGGTTTTGTTTTTTCGACGATGTCGTCTCTCTGCGGAAATTTATCTCGACAGAAGTTCGACGTCGACATGGAGCAGAGTCCCTTGTTGGTGGTGTTGAAAATTGTCGACTCTCTTTTCTCTTCCCCCCTCTCCCCCGGATCGTCACGGATCTCGGGACGAGATCCCTTGTTGGTGGTGTTGTATTGTAACAACCCAGTTTTTGCAAAAATTAAAAAAAATGTTTTTGGTGTGAATTGTTTGATTGTCTGATTTGTTTGCGGTGTTTGCATCCCCGATTTATCGATCGGCGATTATTTTCCCATCTCTTATCTTGTATCGGACGGAGACCGACCCTTGCCACCCTAACACTCGACCTTTGCGACACCGGGTTTCACCCGATCACCGTCGCGAAACCGCACGAGACAAGCCGCAGCCAACGGAACGAAAAACCCCGTTTAATAATTAAACGGGATATTTTTATAGCGCGTCGGAAAATGTTTTTGGAATGGTTCCAGCGCGAGGTGAACGCCTCCGGCTCGACGCGCTGATCGTACAGTTCGAAGTTTTACCCGAATCGGAGGTACCGCGGACCCCCGGCGGTCAGAAACGTGAGCACCGCGCGCGCGAGAGAAAAACCGGGGATGTTTTTGCAAACTGCCAGCCACCTGGGCTATATAAAGACCACCTCTCTCCCACCCCCACTTAGGGTTTCCCTAAGCACCTAGGCAGCCACCAGCCCCAGATCTGGCACAAAATACCCCATTTTTCGTCCAACCTAGCTCCAGATCTGAGATTTTTCATCCATGTGATCTGGACCGTCAGATCTCGCGATCCGACGGCCCAGGGAGCACCCAGCCTCCTATCTCCTCTTCCTCCTCCACGCAGCCTCCTCCTGCCCGTTGGCAACCGCCGCCGCCGCATCCCCGCAGGTCCGGCCGCTGCGCCCGTGGTCTCCCTCTCCATTTTCCCTCCTCCTTCTCCCCTCCTCTCCTCCCTCGTCCTCTCACCCTGCCCTCTCCTACCCCATGCAGAAGCCATGCCATGGAGCTTGGCCATGGAGCTCTCTGCCCGAGTCGTGGACGAAGGTGCTCGCCGGGGCACCGCCCGTCGAAGCCAGGACCGGATCCGGACCAGCGCCACTCTCCTACGGCTCCTGGACCCCCCCACTCCCCGCGCCGCCTCGCCACTTCGCCGGAACCGGCCGGCCGGCGAGCCATCTGCCGCCACTGTGGTCTTCGTCGTGGAGACGAGGCACGAGCCGATCACTGTGCCCAGGTGGGCCGCCTCCAGCCGCGCGGCCCAGCAGCGGCCAGCAGCAGCCAACCCAGCCGCCCGAGCCCAAGCTGCCCCCTCCTCTTGGGCCAGGCCCAAGGTGAGGCGCGCCCCTTTTTTTTTCTCTGTTGGGCCCAATAGGACTAGTTTCGGCCCGTTTAGTTTTTTCTGCTAGTTTTTTTATTTGTTTAGGCAGATTTAGTTGTTTATTTTGCGGTAGCTATAACTTAGCACCGGTAGCTCCGATGGAGACGCTTTCTACATGAAAGTTGCTCTGTTTTGCGCGTAGGTTTTTAAAATGTTGTTTGTTGCCATGTTTGACTTTGTTTACCTGCTGTTTGACTGCTAATTACACTGCTTGCCATTGTAAACTGTAATTGCAAAAACTTTTTAACCGTTGCTCGGTTTAAAATGTTCTTTATATGTAACTTGACTCGAATTGCATGTAGATTGTGTTCTTGCTGTTCTTGCTTGCTAATAAAAATAATAAAATATTATTTAGGGAAAAACAGTACCAAATTCCATTTTTATCGTGGCGTCCGCAATAGTTTGTCATGTCTAGGATTTCACCCCACTTAAATTGACTAGCCGAGATAGTTTATTTATGCTTCACCTCTTGCCATGTTTGTGTGCTATACCATGCTTCTGTGCTTTGCCATGTTAACAACCTTTGTTGATCACATGTAGCTAAATAACTTGAACCCTTTCTAAATGTGCGGTATCGTCGTGTGTGACGAGTACTCCACTTAACCTGTTAGTAACCGCTCTCGACGCTAGGTGCGATGTCTTGTTTGCCTTCTTGTTGATGTTTGCTCTTGTTTGCTTAGTAGTAATAGAGTGCTTGCTCGTTGATTGCTTTCCAGTGTTTATCGTCTTGTGTGCTTCCGCGGGTACCTCTCGGAGACGATGCGAGCTTGCGATCAACTACACCTTCGGAACCCGACTTATCAGCAGGCAAGAACTATACATTACTTATGATCCATTCTATTTCAACCAGAGGTTTGCATGCTAGTCTAGGTTAAGTTCGATGTTTGATCCTACCACATGTTTACAACCTCTTTCAAACCGATACAGCCATGTCCCCTCCCAGCAAACCTTGTACTGTTATGTTACTATTGCTCGTTGCTCAGCCCCTGCTTAGTATGCATGCTTAGGATGCTACGATGTTACCCTGTTACTCCTTGGTTTGGGCTATCACATTATTATTATTATTATTGTTGATGATATTATTATTATAATGTTGACTATATTCGACGAAGGATGGAAGGTCTAGGCTATCCCGCCCCGACGCTTTGTTCCATTCGAGTCACTTAGGATCCGAGTTCCGGGTATTGGTTTTAAGACTGAGCGTGCCTACTCGCGTGTGGGATTTTATGGGGTCCCCTTTTCTTACCTACCTAGCTTCGGACATTTCTAGTGGTGTCCCAAGCTGATTTACCATTTGAAACCGTGTGTGTGCTGGTCGGCCGCCAGTTGTTTACAAACCAACCTGGACCAGTGAGGACTTAGTTCCCTTGCTGGCCCACTTTGTTCGGCTGAGGACCCGGTTTCCCATGTGTGATTAACCGGCTATCCAAACCCGAAACAGAAGGTAGAGACCGATTCGAGAGCGCGGCCGTCTTTTGAGTTGGGTGTCGACTCACCGGGGGCCACCCGGATTTGATCGTTGTTAGTTAGAGGGACCTGTCGTGTCGGATCTCTTGGAAATAAATCATAAAATGGTTTCCTGTGATGGGTAGCAACTGAGAGAGATGGACGTGCGTGCGGAGCCTTGTAATGGGTAGTTGGTACACCCCTGCAGGGTTAAATCTTTTCGAGAAGCCGTGTCCACGGTTATGGACGACTTGAGACCTACTCCTTGTTCATGGACAACAACAACTGAGATAATCTTAATATAATTTGATCAACATGTGTGTGTGCCTTGACTGCTTCTTCTTCGTCGGGATGCGAAGAGGAGGACAAGGATATGATAGGTGTTATGTTTGCGTAAGTAGTTGATACCAAGACTTGTTGGAGGCGATTCCTCATCGAATGCTTGGCTTCTTACCTTACTCTCTAGATCGTTAGCCACTTCATAAATGCTAGTGCGGCAGCAACCTCACCACTTACCCCTTCCTTGCCATAAACTACTAGTGGTCCTAGAATGACGAGTGATGAGGTCCTTGCAGGGTCAGATGACCACTACAGTTGGATGCTGAGTACCTCTGTACTCATGATACTACCCCCAAACTCTTTTCAGGGTTCTGATCGACAACAGGTATGGTGATCAATGTTTCACGTGGAGACTCGACGACGACTAGTTAGGCGGATCCCGGCGGAGGGCCTGGCCCCGTGTGGTTATGGGATCGATGTTTTTCTCTTTGCCAATAGGCATTTTCTTGTAGTCTGTACTCAGACATGTACCTTCCGCTGTTGTATTGTATTTGAGGCAAGTGTATGCCGATTGAATGAGATGTTGTATCCTTGTATCTGTAATGTTGTGATATCATGTTGGAAATCCGGGGCATATGGCTTTGTCATATGTCGCGGTGGGACCGATATGTGCTTCGTCCCCGGATCTGGGTGGAACCACCTAGATCTGGAACAGTACCGCATATCGGGCCTTACAACGACTTACCCCATCCTTACCGTAAACTACTAGTTGTCCTAGAATGACGAGCGATGAAGTACTTGCTGGTTAAGATGACCACTACAGTTGGATGCTGAGTACTTCTGTACTCATGATACTATCCCCAAACTCTTTTCAGGGTTTTTGATCGATAACAGGTATGGTGATTGACGTTTCACGTGGGGACTCGACGACGACTAGTTAGGAGGATCCTGGCGGAGGGCCTGGACCCGTGTGGTTATGGGGATCGATGATTTTCTCTTTTCCACTAGGCATTTGTTTGTAGTCTGTACCCAGACATGTACCTTCCGTTGATGTATTGTATTAAGACAGTTGTATGCCGATTGTATGAGATGTTGTATCCTTGTATCTGTAATGTTGTGATATCATGTTGGAAATCCGGGGCATATGGCTATGTCATATGTCGCGGTGGGACCGGTATGTGCTTCGTCCCCGGATCTGGATGGAAACATCTAGATCTGGAACAGTACCGCATATCGGGCCTTACAAGTTACATAAAGGATGGCTCACGTCCTGTGAAATAAATCGGTTATTTCATATTCCCGATAAACTGGAAAGTTATTGAGAATAATGTAACAGGCACAAGGCATTATTTGGCTCATAAAACTGTTATAAACAAAGTTCAATATTGATTGACTATGGAAACGTAGGATTGCTTTAATGAATAAAATATTTCATTTACACTACAATGGACCATAGCCTGGAATTGCGTCTCATTCAAATTGGGATTTGAAAGTGAATTGCAATAGGCATGACGAAAGTTTGTTTCGTTAAAAGGATGGCCTATAGTACCTCAAGGAAGGAAACCCTCAACCTTGATTTGATCAAGTGATTTTGTGATGACCAAAATATTGAGTGGACTTGTAGTTTCATGAAACTGAGTGGGAGCTTCGGAGACTTCCAAGAAACTTGGAATGGAGAGGGAATTTTCTGAGTGGGAGATTTGAGAGAATTATTGTTATGTAAGACATAAGAATAAAGACGTTAACTTGATGAAAGCTAAACCACAAATATATGAGTATATGATAGATATATTTGAGTGGGAGCATGATCACTGTCTCAAACATATATGCATTGATATGTGTGAAGAATGATCTCGCATATATATATATATATGCATTGATTGTGTATATAGAGAATCGTCTTATATACACATATGCATTATGATATATATATATATATATAGGGCATAAGGCAAATAAAACACAAGATTACAAGAATCTTCTTTTATGTGTAGTACTAACACGTTACACGTTGAAATCTATAAGAATAGATTAAGAAACGTCTAATGAAACGAAGTGAAGGTTGGAATAATCTTCTAGACAAGAACCAGGTTCTTGTGGCTAGAAATTATATAATGGATGAAAATCCAAATATCACAAGCAATGTCTTGATGGAAGAATAGAGATGCACCATCTACTAGGACATGTGATCTCATATGTACTTTGACATATGATTCTACCATATAGCATGCATTGTGAATCCAACAACAGAATGACTCAAAAGTTCTTGAAAGAAGAACAGATTCCGATGTGCTTTAGGAGTAAAACACAGAATCTGAATAAGGTCCATGCATACAGTATATGAGAAATACTGCGGACTATGCTCTAAAATATAGAAAGGATAATAGACTTGAATGTAATGGAAGATTACAATTGCAAGCCATATTATGGGTCTATATGGAATTAGAGACATCACCAAAGATATGAAAGAAATGTGAGCAAGATTCACGACACTACAAACATAATACTACTTGAGAAAGTAGAAGTATGGATAAAAGTTTAGCGTAAGAAGTTTGGACTTCTGGATGAGTGTACTTCCCAATATATGTGACACTGGATAAGTCTTATGAAGACTGAACCAAAGGATCACTGAAGGATACTGTGAAATAATAGTCTCACTCTCCCGCGAAACATATATCCAACCATTATATGATAATGAGTGGCATGTCAAACTAGTTGACCTATGCCAGTTGCAAAGGAAACATACGAATCTGAATTGGTGCAGTTCGTTGATGAACCCTCTTCCATAAGAAAGCATGATCAATGAACACTTATGTGATAAGATGGTTATGATCGGGAAAATGCGGCTAGATTATTAGCACTCTAGTGCAAGTGGGAGACTGTTGGATATATGCTCTAGAGGCAAATAATATATGATTATTCCAATATATCTAAACAAGTTCATAACCAGTTTCATAGCGTGCTAGAACAGTATCAGTGAAACAATGATACAGGTGTGGTATAGAAACCCCCAGAGTTCCTAGTTAGCCTCTATTTCAATAACTAGTTCATGGTCAACATGATGGTCGTGGTTTCGCGATCATGGACAATTAAGTCTCTTGACTATGAGGTCAGCTCACTGGATGAGTGACGTGATGAACATTACCCAAAGTAAGCATTATAGCATGATCAATCTTATGAAGGTTCAGTGTTGTAATTAAAGAACGTAGTAGACCGTTCCTTTGACCGTGAGTACGTGCATAATTGATATCTACTCGGATGCTTTGACTTACATCCCACCACCTGACTGAAATATGCGGGTCATAACGATTGTATCTTGGGTATTCCGTGGAGATATATTGAGGAGTATTGTTACAAGAGCGGGATTTGTCAATCCATGTGATGGATAGATACTCAGGGCCCACTCGGTGAGATTCCATCCATAAAGCTGCGCAGCGTGTGACTAGGTCACGGGGATGAATATCACGGGAACGAGTGAATAAGGATTTGTCATAACGAGGTTGAACCAGACATAGGATGTCATTGATCGAATCTCGGACTAATCCAGTATCGCTGACAAAGGGAATGCTATACGACGTAAGGTCCAATCGGTATTGATATCCGGAATGCACAGGGGTCATTATGGGCATCCAGGTCCCGCTGATGATCATTGACCGTAGCCTCATCTCGGTCATGACTGGAGTGTTCTCGGACCGTAGGGTAACACAAGGGCTCGATGAAATCGGAGACCTCTTCGGAACTATCGGAGTTATCGGAGAATAAAGGAAGCAACATCAGAAAAGTTCCGTGTTGACCCGAAGGAGTTTCGGAGTGAGCCGGAAGGTGTTCCGGAGCACCGGGAGAAGGAATAATATGTTTTAGTTATTAATTAATTGAATTAATAATTAAAAACATTTTATTTATAATTAAAAAGTGTTATGGGCCTTATTTATGAAAGAGGCCCATTAAGGGAAATAAAGGGCAAAAGAAAAAAAGAGAGAGAGAGGGAGGCGCCATGGGCCCTAGGGCCCATGAGAGGTGCGCCCCCCTCCTCCCTTGGCCGGCCACCCCCCTAGCAAGGGACTTTAGTCCCACCTTGCTTGGGGAGAGGGGTTGACTCCCTCCCCTCTGGCTATATATAGATGGAAAGGGTGCACATATTTAATACACAAAAAAATCGTGAGAAAATAAATATTACTCCGAATTGAGATCGGTTTTCTCCAGTCTTCTCACTTTCCTCGTCTCTTCCACGGTGGGCTCCCTAGTGTGAGCTTGTAGTGGAATTGGGGCATCTCTGCTAGAATCGGAGGTCGTCGTGCTGCCGAAGCTCCTTCCGGAGGTCTGCTTCCGCCACCTTTGCTGGATCGGAGATCGGAGGTCGTCATCGAGTCTCGTACGTGTGCGAGTACTACGAGGTGCTACACGTGTGGCACTACACCTATCCGGGTGCTCAACACAGCCAGGGGGCTGTGAAACTTGTTCGACTACACCAGCCACGTTTGCAGGAACGTTTCCCGCGCAACGGACTACACCCCGAGGTATGTTATTCCACACTCTTTTCCGTTACGATAATACGGCTAGCTAGATCTTGGGTTATGGGAAACGCTAGTTAGGAAAAATTTGTGTTTTCCACTGCGCACCCCAACATGAACTTTGGTTAAAAAATCCCCCGAAGTGGAAGAGCCTGCCACAGTGGAGATCGTGCTCTAGCACAAGGTGGAGGGGGTAGTGGTCCGAGGCACTGGAGGTTAGGGCCGTGGAGAGTACGGGTAAATCGTCTCCCAGTCCATCGATACCAATATGCGATCGAGCTTCACGAGCGTGGGATCATATCTTTCGTTGGACCACATGTACCACCGTTCATTGAGGTATATGTCAGTGATGCACCTCCTAAACCAACCCATGAGCCTCCGATTAATCCGGTCATTGCTTTTCTCAGACGTATCCGCTATGAGGTTGAAATATCCCGCCACCATCCAGGGGCCGGCGTGCAGATCTATAACATCTCTAATTTCCTGGAGGAACTGTCATGGGAAAACACACCTTATGTCCTCATTGGAGAACTTAGAGCGGGGCCTTTGCTATGAGTGGATACGAGGAGGAAGAGTCGATCCCGTGGAGAGTCAGCACAAGAGAGACACAGGGATTTACCTAGGTTTGGCCCCTTGATGAGGTAAAGACCTATTTCCTTCCTTTCTTGTATTATATGTGGGAGATCTCGATTACAAGGGCACTTGATGTCGCCGGTGACTCGAGAACTAGACTAAGTTGATTCACCCTTTAGACGCCCCGAGACCTCGGCTTATATACACGCCGGATCATAGGGTTTTACAATGAGTCCGACTATTACACTAAATGGAGTCCTATACTATCTCCTTGGCGGCTACCTTGTCCTCCAAGGCGTCTCGGCTCCTTTCCTTGTGCATCAGTCTTCATCCTGTAGGACGGCTGATTCATCGGCCGAATTTTCTCCTAGGCCTTCTCTTCAACGAGCCAGCCTACATGCCGACTCCCTTCGTCTTGAGTCATAAGGTCTCCATGTTGATCCTGCCGGGTCTATGAATTGTCCCCCCGATAGTAGCCCCCAAGATTGGCGTGAAGCCAGCTTCGTGGAAATCTTTCGGAGAGAGAAATCTTCATCTTCTAACCCGGCAATTTAAGGAACCGGCATTTTTTCGCAGAGAGAAATCAGTCAACACAGAATACGTATCATCAAATGAGTCAAACTGAGGTGTGAACGCAATCTTCAACCCCGCGGGTATCGAGGTGTCACCGTCAAGTCCTGTCGCATCGGGAACTGATGAGTGCCATACTTTAATGACCGACGTGGGAATCTTTACCGATGCCATTGGTGATTTTACTGCTATGCCCCTATCCGAGGCTATTTATATCATGACGCGGGTCGTGAACCACTCCACACACTCTTCCTCCATCTTCTTCCTTCTCATTCTTCCCTGCACTCTCCGCCATGGCTCCAGAGCTTCTTCTCCGGGAATATGAAGAAACAAGCTCCTGGGCAGGTCATGGCATTGGAACCCGTGGCCGTCGAGGCCGTGGTAGAGGGATCTGAAGTGGTCGTGCTGGGCGTGGCCGTGGTGGTCGGGGCGGAGTTGCGGCTGCTTCTGCCCGCAATCTGGCGAGCTAGGAAGGCGTGTTCTACAATGATTTCGTGGTAAACATCTGTTCTCGAATCCATCACTTGATCGAACTTCCCCTCTACTTTTCTATTGATATGTCAGATTTCGAGCCCTTGGGTCTATTTCTCCTCTCTGATGGGTGTCCCTATGGCTCCATTAGGGTGGAGACTAGCTTTGTGGATCAATCCTCCATGTTCTTGGGGAAAGGATGGAAGACCTTTGCTCATTGGTACGATCTGCGAAGGGGAGATAGTCTTTGCTGCAGATTCGACGGCAAAGACACCCTGCTAGTGAAGGAATTCAATGCCCATGGGGATCACCTGGAGTGTTGCGCAGAGAGTTCTAGCGAGGCCGACTCTCAAGATAGGACTATACTCTATATTCTTCAGCTCAGGACGGTAACCGAGATTGTCGGGGCATCACTAGCTCTGGCTCCCTGGACTTGCTATCGGATGGTGGCAACCATGGCGGTCGGGGTGGTTATAGCTACTCTAGTTTTGAGGAGGATGCTGAAGACATCAAGCGGACCCCGAGGCGTTATCACAAGTGTACCTAGGATTTCTTTTCCTTTGTCTATGATGAAGCCTATTAGGGGCGTCGAGCCAATCAACTTATGTAAAAAGGCAAAGCCCTTGATTATTAAATAAATCATCTGCTAACTCTACTTTTGCTGTTGGCAGAGTCCTTTGGATGCTCTTTGTCCTATGGTATTTTTGTTTTAAGGATAGAGTCGGTCGTTGCTTGACTAGTTTTATCTTTCGCGTAGGAGCCAGATCCATGGACTTTTGCAGATGCGCGATTCATAGTCTTGGATTATAACGATGAGGAAGACGAACTCCTTGAAGACGAGGAGTATGATAACGGTGAGGGTTACGTCGAAGATCTGGAAGATTCCCTTGCAGATGAGGTATATTTTCTCGTCTTATGTTTTTCCTGCCCTCTGGGTACTTTCAGACTTTGTAATATTCGTGCGTTTCAGCAAGGGGGACCAATAAAGAGATGAAGGGTCGAATCATCTGACTCCAAGGACTTATATCGCCCGGATGACATAGATTGGTCCAGTTGGCTTTCTCCTCCTTCCCACATAAGCTGGCCCAAGTCTTCTCCTATAATAAATTTATCGGATGACGAGTCCTTAGACTTTAGGGTAGCTGAGGAGTAAGTTTTGTTTTACATATTGCCTCCCTTTATTTAGAAAGGAGTATATTGACTCGTGATTTCTGTATTCAGGGTACATGCTATTCAAACAAATCTTCTGGGTCCCTCTGAGCCAGTGACTAAAGGTCATGAAGGAAATGAACCCAAGCCTGGTAATCGGGAAATATTGACTCCTTTTGTGGAGGAGTCGTCTTTTCTTGAGTTATATAATGGTCTAGTAGGCCAAATGGATCGTCAACAAGACGTCCTCGTGTAAATGAAGAGGAAATACGAGGTATTATCCTTGTGATGTAACCAGTGTAGCCTCCATGAGTCGGTATAATGGTTTTACCATTGTGCCAAATCATAAGATGATGTGTGTTTGTATTGTGTTTGCATGATATGACCAACAATTTGTTGAACGCCATTTCTCTGTTAAAGAAACAAGTGATTGACCAGGCTTGCTAGCTCCATGAGTCAGAGAGGCAAATAGCTCTGGTTGAAAGCTGTCATAAAAAGATGACAGAATTGTTACAGGCTGCTCACGTTGCCTTGTCCCAGAAGGACCGACATATTGAACAACTGGAAGCTAAATTGAAGCAGCGGGGCGATAAGGATGTTACCTTAGCCCAATGCGTTACCAAGGTGGTCAAGGCCATTTTTGGTAAGCGACTATTGTTTTAGCCATTAATCGTATGAAGGGACTATTTTTGTGATGTTTCTTATCAATAGTTTTCTTGTATCATAGGTCCAGAATACTCGATAATGGAGCAGTCGCCAGCAAACAAACTGCGGGCAGTCATGCACGTTCTCCGGGACCTCCATAATGGTGGGTGTCGGGCAATTAGGTTTGCCTCGAACGTACGCAAAATTCCCAAGACGATTGCCAAGATGCTGGAAGAATCGTCAAAGGTGCCGGCTTGGATCCAAGAGTCCAAGAGATCGGCTTGTTCTCAAGGCGCCATGAGGGCTCTTGCTCTATGCAAGATTTGGAATCCATCCTTTGATCTGGCGCAACTGGTGGGAGGATTCCCAACAATAAGTGCGGATGGTCGTCAATTCTCAAGGGATGATTATATATAGGTCATGAGAGAGACCCGGGTCGAGGCTTCTATTATTGCTGAAGACATCAACGTGGAGAAATTGGAGCCTGTCTATGGCGAGCAGGGTCAAAGGCATCCTACGCCAGCTCCAGAACCTGTTGATTTGAAGTCGGGTGGCTTTCGAATGCCGCCAATGAGTCCATCTTCCAGACAGCCAACCCCCAAGCTGGATGCTGAAAAGCTCGCTCGGGTTATTAATTCAGCTCCTGGGAGCAGTAGCAAGGCCTAGAGATCTGTCTGGTCTCCAAAATATTTATAGCTTAAGGAGGGAATATTGTCAAGAAAACCTCTTATTTTGTAAGCATCTATATATGAGGGAAATATATTAATGTTTGTCCCCAATTTTTTTTTTGGGTAATAGATCATATAGAAGTCGACTGTGCTCGTGATAAAACAATAAGCATTCAGCAGACCCGCCATCTTTCTATGACGGTCCATAAGCAACGATATCTGCCTCTCATCTTCTTTAAGTTGACAGGCTTGAGGGATAACTTGTTTCTTCAAAGTCACAACAACACCTCCAGAGTTATGACTCGGCATAATTACAATACACTATATTCTTATGACTCGGCATAATGACTCATATCATTATACCGACTAATTGGGGCTACAGTAACCATAATACGGTACAAAAATTACAACATATTTCCTCTTCATCAGGCCAAGGACGTTTCGTTGACGATCCATTTGGCCCACGAGACTGCTATATAGTTCAGGAAAATCCGACTCCTCTTCCAATGAAGTCGGTATTCTCTGGCTAGAATCTGGCTTGTCTGTTTCAAAAGAACAAGCCATAGGCACTGCAGTTCCAAGAAGATCCTGGCGATCAGCCTGCACCCTGAAAATAGGAACAAAGCACATATCAAACATATATTCAAAGGATTGGAGGAAAAAATATAATTTACCATTTGGCTGTTTGATAATCCGAAGAGTTGTCATCCGACAAATCAATGATGGGAGCCGAATCAGGTCGGCTCATATTAAATGGAGGAGAAAGCCGACCGCGCGAAGTTATCTCGTCCGAATGATATTAATCCTCAGAGTCAGAAGACTTGGTTCGTCGCCTTTTTACCGGCTCTTCCCACTGGAAGAACAAGATACGATTAAACAGACTTGAAAGGATTCAGATAAAACAAAGAAAGACACAAAATAATACCCCTTCTTCGAAGGAGTATTCCAGCTCTTCACCATGACTAGCATTTTTGTCAAACTCAAATTCATCATCATCGTAGCCCCATGCTATAAAAGGGGCATCTGCAAAAGTCCATGGATCCGGATCCTACACGAATGATACATTCAATCAGGATGAAGTCGACTCCATTATTTGTTTTTTTAATATATATATATATATATATATATATAACGAAATACAAATGTGTTTCATAAAGAAGAGTCGGCCTAGAAACTCATTTCATAAAGCGAAGGCTTTGCATTTTTACATAAGTCGATTGGACCAATATCCCTAGAAGGCATCATCACAGACAAAGGAAAATAAAACCTAAGTCTACTTGCGAGCGCGCCTTGGGATCGACTTGACATCTCTGACATCTCGCTCATAGCTGGAGTAGCTATCAACACCTCCACCGCCATGGACGCCTTAATCAGACGACGAGTCGGAGGAGCCAGAGCTAGTGATGATCCTGTCACAATGATTACTTGTGGCGGAAGAGCCACGAGAGTCGTCATCATCTTCAGAGCTGGCTTCGCTGGTGCTCTCCGCGCAACACTCCAGGCGATCGCCATGAGCATTAAAAGGTCTCACCAAAAGGGAGTCCTTCCCATGAAACCTGCAATAGAGGTAGTCACCCCTTCACAAATCATACCAACGAGCAAAGGTTTTCCACCCTTTCCCCAGGAACATCGAGGTCTCTTCCTCAGACGTCACTTCCACCCAGATGGGGCCATATGGGCACCCATCAACGCGCAAGAACAAGCATGTGGGCTTGAGGTCCTCCGTGGCGATGGCGAAGGAAAGAGGAAGCTCCATGCAGCAACAAATGAGGGAGCGAATATTTACCATGAAGTCGTGATTGGAGACTCCTTCGTGGACGCCCAGATTGCGTGGGCTGGCTGCGGCTCCTCCTCGACCACCGCGGACGCGCCCAGCAAAACTGCCTCGACCGCGACCACGACGGCCTTGACCCCTGGCACCATGGCTCGTGCTAGGGTTTACCTTCACGGGTTCACGGAGGCAAAGCTTGGGGTCCATGGAAACAGGAGTGGAGAGGAACAAAGAAGTAGATGAAGAAGAATGTGTGAATGAATTATGCACATACCACGGTTTAAATAGCCAAGGTCGAGGGCATAATCGTAAAATTATTAATGGTGGCGGTAAAAGATTCCCACGTCAGGCATTAAATCCTCGGCTCGTCGGTTCCCGATATGATGGGACTTGACGATGACACTTTGATAACTGTGAAAATAAGGATTGCGTTCACACATCTGTGAAAGTTATTTGATGATACACCATCTACGTTGAACCTATTGAAGATGAAGAGATTGACGACTTTCCAAAGGGAAAGAAAGAGGAATCACCGAGTTAAAGGAAAAATTCTTGAAGATTGCCTCGGAGCTGGTTTTGCGTTAATATTGGGGGCTACTCTCGGGGGGATAATTCATAGACCCAGTAGCATCATCAAGAGGGCCTCTATATTCAACATGAAGGGAGTCGTCCTGTGGGCCGGCTCGTACAAGGGAGGCACAGAAGGAAATTTCAGCCTATGAACCGACCAGCTTACAAGATGAAGACCAACGTCGAAGGAAGGAGACCAAACCGCCTTGAAGGACAAGATAGCCACCAAAGAGATAGAATAGGACTCCAGCTCGTGTCATAGTCGGATTTATTATAAACCCTAGGACCTGGTGTGTATATAAGTCGAGGCCCTGGGACGTCCTAAGGGCGAATCAACTTAGATTAGTTCTTGGGACACCAGCAACTTCTAGCGCCCTTGTAATAGAGATCTCCCACATATAATACAAGAAAGGCAGGAAGTAGGTCTTTACCTCATCGAGGGGCCGAACCTTGGTAAATCCCCGTGTCTCTCTTGTGCCGAATCCTCGTAGATCGACTCTCCCTCCTCGAAATCACTCATAGCAAAGGTCCCGCTTTAAGTTCTCTATGAGGACATCTGGCGTGTTTTTCCCACGACAGGTTCTTGTATCGATGGGAATATATAGGAGAAAGGGGGGGCTAGGGAAGGCCCCACCTAACCAAGCGGCTAGGTGGCGCGGCCTCCCCCCTGGTTGCGCCGTGATGTCGCCTGGCCAGGGGAGGGCCCCCTCCTGCCCTCCTTCGGGATTCCAGATTCTTCTGTCGCACTGATTTTTATCTGATTTTTGGATTTTTCTGAGCACTTTAATAATTAGTATTTTCTTGCAATGGACGGACAACAACAGACAGAAACTGGCACTAGGGCACTGAGTTAGTAGGTTAGTCCAAATATGTTGAAAAAGGTATGAAAGTGTAGCAAAACATATAGGAAAGTCACCAATAACCATGGAACAAGCAGAAATTATATTTTTCTTGCTGTACTTTAAAATTCAAAATTTTGTTGGTAGCCTGTCACCACAGAAATTATCTTTGTCATCATTTACCTGCTTGAGAACGAGCATGAAAATTAAGCTTTGGGATGTTGATATATCCCAAACGTATCAGAAGACCACCGCGCAACAGGAGAGCTGCGCCACTTGGCACACGTGCCCTGGCTTCTCAGCGCGCGCATGTCCCAGCTGTCATCACACCACCTGCTGAAGCCTTTCCAGAAGAATTCAAGACCCACTACGTGTCCATATAACCCAATATTGTAATCATCATTACTGTAGATATCGGTGGCACCGGTGACGATCCCCTTGAGCTATAAAGGGAGACATCCGCCACCATAGAAAGGGACATTTTTGGCCAACCCTTGGTCAATCCTCAGTTCATCCTAGATAGCCAAGAGAAGATCACAAGAACATAGTGTAGGATGTCCTTTCCGGAGGACCATCTTGTACCATGTATCACCACAAGAAAATATAATACAAGCAAGAGTAGGGTGTTATGCCATCGTGCGGCCCGAACAGGGGTAAACCCGTGTGTTTACTTAAGCCACCACATCAGATAGAATGGTGTTCAAATCGCTAATGAACTACCTCCAACGGCAAAAGTCGGGTGTAGCCCTGACTATGCCCCTTGACACCTAATAAAGGGCGTGTGCAGCCCTGGCTGTACCGACCCCCAACACAAAGCCCCCATCTCTATGACCCAGTTGGATATTCGTCTTGTCGCTTCTCTGTTTTGTATGATATCTCGCAGAGGTGCTGAGCTGACGACCGTAATGGAATATTCTTGAAAATAGTGTTTCAGCTTCTGACTTGCCATGAAGACTCCCAAAACTAATTTCTACCAGTGAGGGTAGCGCTGCTTTGTAACATCCCAAAATTTTCTAAATTTTGGAATGTTAATAAAAATTAAATAGACAGTCATTGGTTGCTTGATGTGTTTGATTTTCTCTATGATTTAAAACTTTTTGGCGTTTATTGAATATTAAAAAGAGAGGTAATAAAAGGACTTTCCATAATACTCATAATTGGTGTTTTTGGAATTTATTATTTAAAACAAAACCAACAAAACAAAATGAGAGAAGGTAATATGACTCCTTCAACATATTAAAAGGTTGGAAAATGTTTTAATTCATTATTGGAATTCTTCTGAATATTCAAAACATTTTTCAACTCAAGGAAATTCATTTGAGAGGATATAAAATGACTTATCCCCTTTTTAATAAAGTTGGAAAATATTTAGAATATTACATTAAAGTTTTTAAAATTTATTATGAGTATCATAAATAACTCTAATATTATTTTAGGGATTTTATAATGCTAAGAGAGTTTTTATTTCATTGAAATGGTTTATTAAATATTTTAAAAGAGTTAAAAAAATATTCCAATGGGATATTTTTATTCTACCAAATTATTTATTGGTGTGACAATTTTAAAATTTATATTTTCTTATTTAGAAATTGTTTGTCAATGCTTTTGACCAAATAAAAATATTTTTAATAATTTATTGGATTTTATTTGATTTATGAAAAGTATTTTATATTTAAATAAAGTATTTAGAAAATGTTTTTACTTTTATTTTCCTTTTTGGAAAATGTATTCATTAAATAAATTTCTTTGTATTATTTGATGAATTTAGAAATTGATTTCACATTTTTCTGATGATTATTTATTTTTGTAATATTGTTTGAAGTTTTGGTTTTTAAAGTAAAATAAAAAAACACGTACCGAGCCGGCCCATTAGGATTTTTCGCCGATGAGACGTTTGGAAGCCGAGTCGGGCCCGTAAAGTTTATTTTTATTATTATTATTTTCCCTCTGATTACATAAGATTTCCGGAAAAATTATTTTCTTAAAAACAAAAAAACCCTAGCGGGACCCGCCGCCTCCGCCGGGCCCCGCGTCGCCCGACCTCGCCGACGAGTTCGCCGGAGACGAGCCCGTCGGTGCCGCCTCCACCGGACCGCGCCGGCCGACCACCAACCGCCGCCTCGGGACTCCGTCTCGCCCAAAAACCAGAGCGCCGCGGCGCCACGGCCGTCGCCAGCCGCCTCCACCGCCCGCGCCGCCGGCGAGCCGCCCCACGGCCGCCGCGTCCGCGCCTCCACGCGCCGGCAACCGCCGCGCCAGGGCACGCCTCTCCAGCCCGTGCCGCGCGCTACCAGCTGCCTTGCTCCACCCCTCGCCGGAGCCGCTCCCCCACACCTCGCCGGAGCATGCGCCTCACCGGAAAAACGAAGCTCGCCGGAGTCAACTCCGGCCAGATCCGCCGCCAAGGACCCGATCGCTTTTTCGGGAATTTTTTTAATTGCAGATAGATCCCTGCTGGCAGAAAACACCCCGACGCCGTTTCCGCATGTCACAACCCCAAGTTAGGTATGTGCTAGGATCAAGTGCTCCTTTGCATCATGCAAAAATTCAAAAGAAAATTCAAAAATGGGGAAAAGAAAAGCCCTGAGAAATTAAATCAAATGGCCAGATAAAAATCTTTTTCCAAAATTCATTTGAGTATTTGGAAAATTCCTATAAATGATGCTGATCATTTTAAAAGTGGTTTGGGAGCAATCCCATGCTCATGAAATTTTCTAATTTTCAAAAAATGGCTTGGAAATTAAATAAATACCCTATTTGATTTAAAATTCAAATGTATTGAATTTTAAAAATTCTCAGATTTTATAAGTGGCTAGCTCTAGCTTTTATGAGGCGATATAAAAAATTATAGCATTTATAAAAATACCTAGCTATTTTATTAGCTAGGTCAAACATATTGCAGAAAAATAAAAAGAAAAGAGAAAAACAGAAGGGAAGGACCTTACCTGGCGCCTCAGGCGAGGCCCAACTCCCCTAGCCGGCCCAGCCCACCCGAGAAGCCTTGTCGTCTTCCTCCCCCGCCCCTCCAAGCAGCTCGCTGGAGCTGGGGAGTGCGGCGACGACGCCACCGCGACGCCCGCGGGTTCTAGGCCTCCCCTGCCTCCCTCCTCACGCCACGCAGCACCAGACGCCCCCCCCCCCCGAGCTCATCCTGCCATCCACGAGTCGCCTCCCCTCTTCCTCCTCACAAATCGCACCGCCGCCGAAACCCTAGCAGAGCGCTATCGTGCCCCGGCGCGGCCATTGGCCAAGAAAGCTCGAGCCAGCATGTCCATGGAGCGCCTCGAGGTCGACTTCATCTAGCTGCAGTCTCAATTCGAGCCGGGAGCTGGTGGAAGCGACGTCCCCTTCATCTTCTTCACCGCCGGCCGCCGCGACTCCGGAAGCAAATTCAGCCTCCTCCAGCTCTTCCCCAACCCCGTCGAGCTCACCGTCGCGTGTGGGTGAGCCTCCTGCCTCGATTGCCCCCTCTCATGGCTCCCCTCATGCTCTCCCTCGTGTTTTCGTCGTTGGCCGAGCCCAGCCGTCGCCTCCGAGCTCTGGAGCACGCCAGTGACCCCCCAATGGGTCTACTGGACGCGCGGGAGCACAAGCTACGCCACGGCGCCCTCCCCTTGGCTGCCCGTGCTCTGAATCGCAAAGCCGGCGAGTCTCCGGCGTCTACAGTGGCCGCCGGCGACGACCCCTCCATTAGCGCCTTTAAACCGAGCTTAACTAAACCCTGGCCCACCCCCAGTGACCATGACAGGTGGGGCCCCAGTCCCCTAATTCCTCTCTGTTAGTTTAATCTAACAGGGATTAACCCCACTGAGACTGACATGGGGGTCCCAGCAGTCAGCCCCCCCTGATGTCATAATGACATCATGCTGACGCAGTAAAGCTTTTTAAATCTTTTTGATAAATCCAGAAATTACAGAATATGGCCAAAACTTCAATAAATCATAGAAAATTCATATTAACTCCAAATTGGACAAATAATATGTCTAAAATTATCAAAAAATACAAGGATTCTGAATATGCAATTTGTTTTCATGTTTGACCATTTTAAAATGGGTGAACAGTAGCAAACATGCATATGGATCCTTTTCAAATTAAAATTTGGAGTGAATTTGCAAATGACTTTGCAACACCCTTAATTCCAATGGATTCATCCACACATCAGAGACCTTACTTCAACTATACCACATCATTTCATGATCAAACTTTTCAAATGAACTTTCATGCATTCAAATGCATTTGAAATTCATCGATAAATCAAATGGAGTTTGAATTTGCAATTCAAATGCAATATACTCCTTTTAAATGGAATGCTCAACACATCAGTACCTTGAACATCACCATTGCAATCTTATTCATGTGATTGTGCATTGTACATTATGTTGATCCTATGATTGTCATGTTGCTGATAGAAGTGGAGCCGAAATCCAAGATCACCCACTTCGTTGAAGACCCCGTGACTGAACCTCGTCAGCAAGGCAAGAAAACCCCCATTGATCATGTCGATAAAATCCCACTTCCCTCCCATGTCTCGCTTATGCATTGTTTAGGATGATCACCATGATAACGTTTCTACCGCATAGTTGAACCCATATCCTTTGCATGACCTATCATCTTGTCACAATAGTAAGCAAACCACAATCCTAGCAGATGTAGGAGTTGGTTGATATCATGTGGCCCCTGCAACTGTTACTGCTTATTGCATGCTTAGTGGTACCATGAGGTTGCTTATGATGTGAGTCGGGATGATGATAAACATGGTGTTGATGAAAGTGAAATGTGTTGGTGAATCTACCCTAATACAAGGTGAACGATGAGAGGCTGTGTAGGAGTACACAGTGGGTTGTCTCGTTGAACACCGCCTTAAGCCCGAGTTCTTGTGTGGTGATCCAAGAAGAAGAGTACAACCACACATTGGGCTCACTGACCCCTCTCGACCTAGTACCTCACCCCGTTCGAACCACAGGAGTCGCATTAGTTCCGAGTTCTGGTAGGGCTGTGGCACGGTGTGCGAAGTGGATGAACGGCTTTTCAAGACCGGCTTGGGACCCTGCACACATCGTTTGAGGCTGTACTGGAACCTCGGCCGGACTTCCATACGGACCCCCCTCAGATAGGCGACTCTCTGGACTAGAACGGAGCTGTGGGCGAAGTGTCTTGGGAACATCCTTGCCGGTACCCGCTTGAAGGGTCCCACTCCCAGGCGGTAACTGATGAGTGTGTGTGTGTAGCGGTACACCCCTGCAGGGTTAACAAAACTATTCGAATAGCCGCGTCCGTGGTTATGGACTGCTTGGAAAGCTTAGCTTGATTATTAAAACTCGTAAGATAAGCGTGAGTGCTATGATGTGCTTCTCGTGGGGAAGTCGAGGAAGTAACCATAGTGGTGTAATTGGTTGAAGAGATGTAGTGGACTCGTGTACGCTTCTTACCTCAAGTCTGGTACTCGTAGTTCAGGACTAACCAAGTCAAAGCTGGCACTTCTGCAAATGAAACCCCACCTCCCTTTACCTTGATACATATGCATGAGTAGTATAGCTCCTATGTGAGTCTTGCTGAGTACGATTTTGTACTCACGTTTGCTTAATCTATGTTTTAGATGAACCCACCGACCCCGATGGTGGCTTCTACCCGAAGCTCGAAGAATGAAGACTCAGACCAAGACCAAGCTAGTGTAGTCCCAGTCAGACGACTGGTTCCCTCGTGGAGGGCTTGTTTTTAGATAAGGCTTCTCTAAGCCATTTGTTAAACTTGTCTGTACTCAGACCTACTTTGCTTCCGCTTGTTTGTTGTAATGTTGGATCACATGCTTGTGATCTCTATGTCCACTCTGTAAGAGTTATTAATAAAGATATATAATTTGTAGAGAATTGCAATGATACCTGCTGTTCATACAAGGCACGTGTGTTGCGTGTATGTTTATAACATGCATGTCTTAGTATGGGTTTTCGAGACCTTAGTTGTGATCTGGCTGGCGGTCTTTTATACACCAAGTGGCCCTTAGATGTGCGCAGCTTGGGGCATCGCGATGCGATTGTTCGAGACTCTGTCTCGTGCACACTTTGATGTATGATCGAACCCTCCCTAGACCCCGACTAAGTGATCGGGCTTGAGTAAGTCTATGTAAGGGTTATAATACAATCGATAGTATGGTTGAGGCGACTTGTCTATGAGTATGGGAGTTCATCACCCATATCATTTAGACTTGTGTGCGGACGATGAGGACCCATTTCAGTTGATCATACGGCCTGGATGGGATGCCCCTCACGTTCGATGCTTTCTGAGAACGTTCTGTGCTTGGCCTTGTCTGCTTAGACAAGTGGGTACGGTTCTTGGCTCTCCATATGATTGTGTTGTAGCGAGGCTTGCATACGCTAACCCCGGGTCCCGACAGACTTGGTATCAGAGCAGGACTGAGTGTAGGATTATCAGCCTTGGCCGAAGTCGAGTCTAGCCTTCTATAGTTATATAGTTATTCTGGGTATATAAGGGAACAACGTAAGGCTTCTTTTTCTCCTTACCCTCATCGATCTGAGTTCTGAGTCACCCTTATCTTTTCTACGGGATGATAGGACTAGGCTCATCTATGTCTGAATAGAACATCTCGTTGATTGCCTCCTTATAGCCGTAGGATTGTTGTGGATATCCAAAGTCTCCGTGTTTTGAGTTCCTTGAAGAAGTTATGTCCAATTTCTTCGAGGTTGTTTCATTTTCCATCCCAGTGTAGCCGTTATGCTACCAGATTTGTTCCGTGTTTCTTTGAGTCATTGCCTTCGCATTATTATCCTTTCCGTCTAAATCATATCCTTTTATCCTTGCCTCCATCGTACAACCTATTCTGATTGTTGATTTTATCACACAGGATGTCAGGTGGAACTCGTAGTGCTGTTCTTCGGAATCGAGACCGTGATCGGAATCGAAATGATGATGAACCTCCTGTTGGGAATGTGCCCTAGAGGCAAATAAAATATGTTTTATCGAGCATATTCCATTAGTTCATAATACGTTTGATACTATGCTAGAACTGTATTAAGAGGAAACATTAATACAGGTGTGGTATACAAACAACCAGGTCCCTAGTTAACCCTAGTATACTAGTCCATTGGGCGATTGATGATCAAGGTTTCCTGATCATGAGACAATGGCGTCTGTTGACAATGGAGTCATATCATTGGATAATGATATGATGGACATACACCCACCAGAAGTGTTGCGATGTGATCAAGTCACATAGTTCGACATTGCGATAACTATAACGTAGTGACCAGATCCTTTGACCGTAATGATCATACGTAATTGTCATCTATGAGGAGACTTTGATTTGTATCCCACCGCCTGACTGAAATATGCTGGCTATAACGGTGCACTTTGGGTATTCCGAAATAGATGGTTGATGAGTATGCAAATAGATCAAAGCGGGATTTGTCCATCCGTGTGACGGATAGGTACTCTGGGCCCACTCGGTGATGTTACATCATAAAGTTTGCAAACGTGTGACTAGGTCACGGAGTTGTAATATCACGGGAAACGAGTAAACTTGTTTGTTGAGAACGAGGACGAACTAGGTATAGTGGATACCGATGATCAAACCTCGGACAAGCAAAGTACCATGGGACAAAAGGAACAGGCACACGGTTAACGGATCCAACAGCGATTGAAGTTCATTCGATGGAAGCGCAGGGGCTATCAAGGATTGTAACCAGGTCCAATTGATTAGTCATTGATCAATGAGAATTGTCTCGATCATGTCTGCTGTTTCCCGGACCGTAGGGTTTTACACTTAAGGGTACTCGATGCAGTAAGGATTGATTCGGGATCACCGGAGAAATTGGAGAGAACACCGGAATTGTTCCGGTGATGACCGGAATTGTTCCGATGAAGGCCGGAAGTTGTTCTGGGTATTTTGAAAGGTTCAAAATATATTTAATAATATTTAATATATGTTTTATTATTTAATTATCTGAATTAAATATTAAAATATAATTAAATATAATTAAAAATGAATTAAAAGGCATATGGGCCTCATAGGGCCCATTAGGGGGAGAGGGAGTCCTCCCCCATGGGCCATGGCGCCATGAGGGGGCCCACCCCCCTTATTGGTGCGCCCCCCCTCCCCTTGGGATTAGTCCCACATGGGAAGTTGAGGGGAGGTTGCCCCCCCTCCTTGGCCTATATAAGGAGGGGTAGGGGTGCCCTTTTAATCATGAATTTTTTGAGAAAAGTTTCTCATCTCTCTCCCTCCTTTCTCCTTCCTCTGAGTGGACTCCCCTTGTTTGGAGGCTGCTCTGGGTTGGGGATTTCTCCACTATACGCACGCCGTCGTGCTGCTGGAATCGGGATCCGAATCCATCTTCTTTCCGCTGCTCTACTGGTTCGGAGCCCGGAGGGACGTCGGGTATACTGTATGTGTATAATCCCGCGAGGCACTACACTTGTGGTGCTACTTCATCGTCGTGGCCGGATCGCGAGGTCTTCATCAGCAACGTTCCGACGGGGACGTAATCCCGTCATCGGTCTGCAAGGATCGGGTGGCTACAGGAGTCATCGTGGATCTGCGCGGCAACGGGGATTGCCGGTACGACTACACCAACCACGTTCATGTGGGAACGTTTCCCGCTTAACGGACTACATACTGGTATGTGATCTATTTCTGTCCGTTACTTGCATCAGCATAGCATAGGTCTTGGGATTGGGTATCGTAGGTCAAGGAAAAATTTGTGTTTTCTGCCACGAACCCCAACAGTGGTATCAGAGCAAGGCTATGCGTAGATGTATTGTACGGATAGAACACATCTAGTATGTGGGCATAAATTCTCAATTGTTACCCTCTCACGTGTACTCATTTAGCGTTGCGGCAATGTTTGATGAAGCGGCCCCCGACCGACCTTACGCGTTTACGCGAGACTGGTTCCACGCTTGACATATGGCTTGTACCATATAAAGTGGCTGGGGGGGTGTCTGTCTCTCTGCATTAGCGATGCGAAGATGTTTGCAACGGAGGGCCCCGACAGGGGTGTAATAGAGACAATTGCGGGATTGGTGTTGTGGCTTGTTTTCGCAGGATAGAAAGCGGTTCTTTTCTCGAAACCCCTAAGCAGCCACGTAAAACTTGCAAAAGATAAAGTAGAAAGGCGTTTTCAACTTTAATTTGCATGTCAGGGGGGAATCATAGCATGTATGATTTATACTGTTGCATCCTGTTTTTGCTAATATGTTAGATATACGACGGTAGCATAATAGGATGATCCCTCACTAATCCAACAAAGTGTCCTTCCTTAGTGAAGCACCATCTGGAAAGTTCTTCATTATGGAGGCATCACGTGTCACACGGGTGTCAAACATTTTTACGTTCACAAGAGATGGGTGGAGCAAGCCTAGCATGTCCAGAAACATGGCCTTGCATACGCAGCATATACTCACTAAGGTTATTGTGGCGAGCCTGGCATGTGCAGACATGGCCTCGGGACACAAGAGACCGAAAGGTCGAGCATGAGTCACATAGATGATGTGATTGGCATGATGGCCTACCTTGAACAACATACTGATGGCCGTGATGATCGGGGGAGGTATGGTGTTCAAGGATCGTGTAATCACTTAGAATAAACTATGAGGGATGTTTATCTGAGTGGGAGTTCCAGAATTGTTTTTGAAACATGAACTCCATATTATGAACTTAATCTTCATGTCTTTGCAAATATCATTGTAGATAACGTCATACCAATGTTTAGAACTATGGCTCTTTTAGTATGATAGAACTTAAGGTAAATGGATCTTACTTCATTGATGTGTACCAACACCATTAGAGACATACTCATTAGTAATGACTTACTAAACATAATACGAAGAACTGCTAGGAGATACACCTGTTAACTCCGTACTCAAGGAAGATGATGATGAGTATCGTACTCACCGTCACTTATGAATGACTGTCCAATACACCATACTTCATTCTATGAGTCTGAATTGTGAATGCATGTTAACCAACACGTATGACGTGCTAGGTGAACTTGAAAAGCACTTGGTCACAAATCAGAGTAATGGAATATGAGTATATGGACGGGGTTTCTTTCAACTATGGTGGAAGGAACAACCTGCTGAGAAAGTCACTTGGAAAATGTATAAGATACATGGAACACCTTGTGTATAACTTGGACTACTGAATGACTGGTTTACTTTGCGATAACTAGGGAGTTACATCCGCTTCCTCCTAGTTACAAAGACCATGTCTGGACTATGTCATGAAGGAGAATCGTTCACCTGTCATGAGGTCATGGTTAAAGTTAAGAACTTTAAGAGTAGAACCAATGCAGGAATGGTCATTGACGGAGAAGGTATATTTGATATACGAGTTATAAATGTCTTTCCCACGAAACACTAATTGCGGTTGATTAAGTATTCGATGCTTGAACTTATTGCTTGAGAGTGGCTTGGAAGGGATGAGGTGACAATGTGTGCTGACGGCAATCAAGATAGTTGATGGTCGACAACACTCTCCCTCTACATCTATCAATTGATTAATATATGAATAAATTTTATGATCGTTTGAATGAGGACTTTATTAGTGTGTCGTGCATCTCGCAAAGAAAATTATTCATATTAGTGAGAAACAAGTCAGTTGTTCTCCTTTTATGAATGATATATCTTATGGTCACATTATGATTATGAATGAGTTATTCTTATATTGATGATAGTTGTTTGATCATTTATAAGAAATATTGTAATGCCAGGAAATATCCAGGCTTAATAATGACACTACAGTTTAAGTCATGAATGGTATGATGATGTCTTAAGATACTTGATCTCTTGACATATACAAACCATGCCTTTGAGGTGAGATGACTAAAACCTCGCATTCTGGTAAAACAGATTGTGTACTGATTGTTGACTATCATACATTGTGATGTATCGTATGTCAGCATGTGGTGAATTTCATTATTTCGTGAACTTCGTATGTGGACTTAGATGAATATTTGTATTCACTAATGAAACATGAGTCTGAAATAGTTTGATATGATCAAAAGGGATTTCAGAGTAAAGATGGATATTAAATTAACAAGAAAGACAAGTCTCTACGATTTGATCAAAGTGACAAATGTTTTGAGTTAGTCTTGGGCATAAATACTTGTGTGAAAGTTGTTCCACAAATTGCAATGTCTTGAGACACTTCAATATGATTGACGTGCATGAACATTGTGATCATATTCTATGAAAAAGTGTATGGTCTAAGTTATCTCTTACCAAGTTACGTTATTATTATTTAGAGTTATTAATTTAATATGCAAACACTCACTTCAGCATAGGGAACCATCTGAGTTCGTGGAAACCAACACTATATATGTCATGGTGTATTGTGGTTTCTAGGAAGCTTGATTTATGTAAGATAAATTATCTTTGTAGTGTATCCTTAGACAACTATGGATGCATCTTCCACAACTAGAACCAAAAGGAGCAAAACTTGTATTGCTATGTTTGGTGTTTGTCAAGAATTGTTCTTGATAAATGTGGTAATGGAAGAAAAGTGAAAGTTCAACCAAGGTAATTGACCTTGCCTCCAAATGTCAGAGTAGTGCAACGGAATATGTTCTGGAAGCAAAGCTCTACAATAAGAGGAGAAACTAATGATAATGATCATGATTTTTCTGATGGGAGCTTTTACTGAGAAAGGTAGGATTCAAGAATATATATTTGCCCTTGATGCAAAATGATATTCATGATTCACTTGTCATGTTAATGGAACAAGACATTCCTACGAACTACAAAGAAGCGATGGTGGACCTAAGTACGAGATATGACTATGAGTCATGAAATCCTATGTTGAGTTACATTTAAGATTGCTTGAATCTTATCAAGTAAGGAGGTTACTTGATATTCAAAATAACTTCAGAGTTATGAGGAATAAATGTGAACATCAAAGGGACGTCAAGATTGGTTTGTCACAAAGATTGTTTCTGACAAATTCAATGGGTTGACTACAATGTGTAGCAATGCTTGAGTCAAAGGGATATTCACTACGATTGATCCAGGATTGTTATCAATACCGTGACTTCCTCAAATCCTGTATTTGAAGAAGTTTTGTAATTGGTACAACAAGAAGGTTTTGGAAAAACATATGGATACTAGTGTCTCGTAAACTGAATTCTCATTTTGATGGATGATCAAAGGATTTTGGACTTAACCAAAATATCGAGGAAACATGCATTTGCATGAGACTGAGTGGGAGATGAATAGTTTCCTGAAACTTGATATATGTAGACGACATATTTTGAGTGGGAGCTATGGGAGTATTATCCTAGACTTATATGTAAATGACATATTTGAGTAGGAGCCATGTGGTTAGTATCCTGAACTTAATATGTGTCTGACATATCTAAGTGGGAGCCATGTGGATGTTATCCTTGTCTTATATGTGGCTGACATATTTGAGTGGGAGCAATATGAGTGTTATCCTATAACTTAATATGTGCATGACATATTTGAGTGGGAGCATGATAACATTCTCATATATGGATAACGTATTATGAATTGTGCAGTTTGTGTTAATGATTATTTGAATCGTTTCATAAATGAAGATGAATAAGTATTAAACATTGAAGATCTATTAAGATAGATATGTGTTTAATGACATTGAGTCGGAATACTTTCCTGGATAAGATTCTGAAGGAGTTCAGAATGGGACAAGTCAAGAAGTGGTCCTTACTTGTATATCCAAGAGAAGTGTTGAGTTAATCTCAGTACAGGAACAATGGTTAATGGTTAATGAAAGAAATGGATGTGTTGGATCCTCTATGCCTTTGTCATAGGTTCTTCATATAAAACCAGAGTTATGTACTCGACGTAATGTGACCCAAGTTCTTAGTAGTAAGAACATGTTGTGATATGATTTATGAGTAAATCATTGAACAAAGAGTTAAGTTTATCCTTCAGTGTCTGGAGAGAACTGAGGATATATGTCAATTTGTAAAGGATAGTGGACTTGACCATAAATGTTATGCTGGTTCAAGTTTTGACACTAACCTAGAAAATTGAGATATCATACTAATGAATGCCTAAGTTGAAAGAAACATGGTTAGACATCAAAGTTGCATACAATGCACTAAGGATTGAATCTACATTGATGTGGCTGCTTTAGAAGTAGCAGGAGTTATATTATGGCTTAAGAAGTTCGACTTCTGATTGAGTGAGTTTCAAGTGTGCATGACTATGGGAGAGTCCGCTGACCAACCATATGTCATTGCTATGACACAGCAAACGAAGTCTCACTTCACCGCCAAATATATATATACATCATCATTATAGTGGATAATGAAGGAATGTCAAATTAGGTGACATTATGATTTGCAAAAGGACATACGGTTCTGAATGGTACCCAGACCGTTGATACAACCTCTTCCACGGGCAAGCATGATCAATAAGGAGTTATTGATCCAGAGAAAATGCAACTAGATTATTTGTACTCTAGTGCAAGTGGGAGACTGTTGGGAATGTGCCCTAGAGGCAAATAAAATATGTTTTATCGAGCATATTCCATTAGTTCATAATACGTTTGATACTATGCTAGAAATGTATTAAGAGGAAACATTAATACAGGTGTGGTATACAAACAACCAGGTCCCTAGTTAACCCTAGTATACTAGTCCATTGGGCGATTGATGATCAAGGTTTCCTGATCATGAGACAATGGCGTCTGTTGACAATGGAGTCATATCATTGGATAATGATATGATGGACATACAACCACCAGAAGTGTTGTGATGTGATCAAGTCACATAGTTCGACATTGCGATAACTATAACGTAGTGACCAGATCCTTTGACCGTAATGATCATACGTAATTGTCATCTATGAGGAGACTTTGATTTGTATCCCACCGCCTGACTGAAATATGCTGGCTATAACGGTGCACTTTGGGTATTCCGAAATAGATGGTTGATGAGTATGCAAATAGATCAAAGCGGGATTTGTCCATCCGTGTGACGGATAGGTACTCTGGGCCCACTCGGTGATGTTACATCATAAAGTTTACAAACGTGTGACTAGGTCACGGAGTTGTAATATCACGGGAAACGAGTAAACTTGTTTGTTGAGAACGAGGACGAACTAGGTATAGTGGATACCGATGATCAAACCTCGGACAAGCAAAGTACCATGGGACAAAAGGAACAGGCACACGGTTAACGGATCCAACAGCGATTGAAGTTCATTCGATGGAAGCGCAGGGGCTATCAAGGATTGTAACCAGGTCCAATTGATTAGTCATTGATCAATGAGAATTGTCTCGATCATGTCTGTTGTTTCCCGGACCGTAGGGTGTTACACTTAAGGGTACTCGACGCAGTAAGGATTGATTCGGGATCACCGGAGAAATTGGAGAGAACACCGGAATTGTTCCGGTGATGACCGGAATTGTTCCGATGAAGGCCGGAAGTTGTTCTGGGTATTTTGAAAGGTTCAAAATATATTTAATAATATTTAATATATGTTTTATTATTTAATTATCTGAATTAAATATTAAAATATAATTAAATATAATTAAAAATGAATTAAAAGGCATATGGGCCTCATAGGGCCCATTAGGGGGAGAGGGAGTCCTCCCCCATGGGCCATGGCGCCATGAGGGGGCCCACCCCCCTTATTGGTGCGCCCCCCCTCCCCTTGGGATTAGTCCCACATGGGAAGTTGAGGGGAGGTTGCCCCCCCTCCTTGGCCTATATAAGGAGGGGTAGGGGTGCCCTTTTAATCATGAATTTTTTGAGAAAAGTTTCTCATCTCTCTCCCTCCTTTCTCCTTCCTCTGAGTGGACTCCCCTTGTTTGGAGGCTGCTCTGGGTTGGGGATTTCTCCACTATACGCACGCCGTCGTGCTGCTGGAATCGGGATCCGAATCCATCTTCTTTCCGCTGCTCTACTGGTTCGGAGCCCGGAGGGACGTCGGGTATACTGTATGTGTATAATCCCGCGAGGCACTACACTTGTGGTGCTACTTCATCGTCGTGGCCGGATCGCGAGGTCTTCATCAGCAACGTTCCGACGGGGACGTAATCCCGTCATCGGTCTGCAAGGATCGGGTGGCTACAGGAGTCATCGTGGATTTGCGCGGCATCGGGGATTGCCGGTACGACTACACCAACCACGTTCATGCGGGAACGTTTCCCGCTTAACGGACTACATACTGGTATGTGATCTATTTCTGTCCGTTACTTGCATCAGCATAGCATAGGTCTTGGGATTGGGTATCATAGGTCAAGGAAAAATTTGTGTTTTCTGCCACGAACCCCAACAGTGGTATCAGAGAAAGGCTATGCGTAGATGTATTGTACGGATAGAACACATCTAGTATGTGGGCATAAATTCTCAATTGTTACCCTCTCACGTGTACTCATTTAGCGTTGCGGCAATGTTTGATGAAGCGGCCCCCGACCGACCTTACGCGTTTACGCAAGACTGGTTCCACGCTTGACATATGGCTTGTACCATATAAAGTGGCTGGGGGGTGTCTGTCTCTCTGCATTAGCGATGCGAAGATGTTTGCAACGGAGGGCCCCGACAGGGGTGTAATAGAGACAATTGCGGGATTGGTGTTGTGGCTTGTTTTCGCAGGATAGAAAGCGGTTCTTTTCTCGAAACCCCTAAGCAGCCACGTAAAACTTGCAAAAGATAAAGTAGAAAGGCGTTTTCAACTTTAATTTGCATGTCAGGGGGGAATCATAGCATGTATGAGTTATACTGTTGCATCCTATTTTTGCTAATATGTTAGATATACGACGGTAGCATAATAGGATGATCCCTCACTAATCCAACAAAGTGTCCTTCCTTAGTGAAGAACCATCTGGAAAGTTCTTCATTATGGAGGCATCACGTGTCACACGGGTGTCAAACATTTTTACGTTCACAAGAGATGGGTGGAGCAAGCCTAGCATGTCCAGAAACATGGCCTTGCATACGCAGCATATACTCACTAAGGTTATTGTGGCGAGCCTGGCATGTGCAGACATGGCCTCGGGACACAAGAGACCGAAAGGTCGAGCATGAGTCACATAGATGATGTGATTGGCATGATGGCCTACCTTGAACAACATACTGATGGCCGTGATGATCGGGGGAGGTATGGTGTTCAAGGATCGTGTAATCACTTAGAATAAACTATGAGGGATGTTTATCTGAGTGGGAGTTCCAGAATTGTTTTTGAAACATGAACTCCATATTATGAACTTAATCTTCATGTCTTTGCAAATATCATTGTAGATAACGTCATACCAATGTTTAGAACTATGGCTCCCATTAGAGACATACTCATTAGTAATGACTTACTAAACATAATACGAAGAACTGCTAGGAGATACACCTGTTAAATCCGTACTCAAGGAAGATGATGATGAGTATCGTACTCACCGTCACTTATGAATGACTGTCCAATACACCATACTTCATTCTATGAGTCTGAATTGTGAATGCATGTTAACCAACACGTATGACGTGCTAGGTGAACTTGAAAAGCACTTGGTCACAAATCAGAGTAATGGAATATGAGTATATGGACGGGGTTTCTTTCAACTATGGTGGAAGGAACAACCTGCTGAGAAAGTCACTTGGAAAATGTATAAGATACATGGAACACCTTGTGTATAACTTGGACTACTGAATGACTGGTTTACTTTGCGATAACTAGGGTGTTACATCCGCTTCCTCCTAGTTACAAAGACCATGTCTGGACTATGTCATGAAGGAGAATCGTTCACCTGTCATGAGGTCATGGTTAAAGTTAAGAACTTTAAGAGTAGAACCAATGCAGGAATGGTCATTGACGGAGAAGGTATATTTGATATACGAGTTATAAATGTCTTTCCCACGAAACACTAATTGCGGTTGATTAAGTATTCGATGCTTGAACTTACTTCTTGAGAGTGGCTTGGAAGGGATGAGGTGACAATGTGTGCTGACGGCAATCAAGATAGTTGATGGTCGACAACACTCTCCCTCTACATCTATCAATTGATTAATATATGAATAGATTTTATGATCGTTTGAATGAGGACTTTATTAGTGTGTCGTGCATCTCGCAAAGAAAATTATTCATATTAGTGAGAAACAAGTCAGTTGTTCTCCTTTTATGAATGATATCTCTTATGGTCACATTACGATTATGAATGAGTTATTCTTATATTGATGATAGTTGTTTGATCATTTATAAGAAATATTGTAATGCCAAGAAATATCCAGGCTTAATAATGACACTACAGTTTAAGTCATGAATGGTATGATGATGTCTTAAGATACTTGATCTCTTGACATATACAAACCATGCCTTTGAGGTGAGATGACTAAAACCTCGCATTCTGGTAAAACAGATTGTGTACTAATTGTTGAGTATCATACATTGTGATGTATCGTATGTCAGCATGTGGTGAATTTCATTATTTCGTGAACTTCGTATGTGGACTTAGATGAATATTTGTATTCACTAATGAAACATGAGTCTGAAATAATTTGATATGATCAAAAGGGATTTCAGAGTAAAGATGGATATTAAATTAACAAGAAAGACAAGTCTCTACGATTTGATCAAAGTGACAAATGTTTTGAGTTAGTCTTGGGCATAAAGACTTGTGTGAAAGTTGTTCCACAAATTGCAATGTCGCATGCGGGAACGTTTCCCGCTTAACGGACTACATACTGGTATGTGATCTATTTCTGTCCGTTACTTGCATCAGCATAGCATAGGTCTTGGGATTGGGTATCGTAGGTCAAGGAAAAATTTGTGTTTTCTGCCACGAACCCCAACACCTCCAACCCCGCCTTCTGCGGCGGAAATTATGATGGAAGTCGAGCGGAATAGACGTGATCAAACACGCCTTCTAGAGCTCATCGAGCAGAATACCGCCCACCATCGTAATGTGGTGGTCAGCATTCAGGATTTCATCCTCCTCAAGCCACCGTTATTCCGATGTTCTTCTGAGCCCCTTGAAGCTGATGATTGGCTCCGTTCCATCGAGCGTAAGCTTGATACGACACATGTTGCTCCCGATGACCGAGTTGTTTTCGCGGTATACTTCTTGGAAGGTGCTGCTCTTCAGTGGTGGGAGAACTATGTTGCAATGCAGCCAGATGGTCACGTAGTGACTTGGCAGGAGTTCTGTGTTGCCTTTCGAGCGTACCACATTCTGGATGAGTTGATGGAGCGCAAGAAGGAAGAGTTTTGCAATCTGAATCAAGGAGAGATGTCCATTCATGAGTATGTGAGGGAATTCAACCGTCTTGCTCGTTATGCCCAAGATGAGATCACCACCGATGCCAGAAAGCAGGCAAGGTTCCGTAAGGGACTTAGCCCCATCCTCCGTCATGATCTCAACCTCATCGAATTTGCCACCTTTGAGGATTTAGTCAATAGATCCTTTAGAGCTGAGCATGGCAATGAAGTTTTCGAGAAGTCTCGCAAGCATGCTCTTGAGCTTGCCCCTTCTTCCAGTTCACGCCCTCAGAAGCGCATGATCTGGATTCCTAACAGATTGTTTCCCCAAAACAACCCACCGAGGCCATCCCTTGTGCCGCCTCGTCCACCAGCTCCACCAAACAACCCAGCTCCCCGCACTATATTTGGAGCCTGCTTTAGATGTGGCCAGCCTGGTCACTATTCTCGTGAGTGCCCCGTCAGTCAGAATGCTCCACCCCATGCCAAAGGAAACCCCACTGTTCGTGCCAAACCACCCCCGAAGGTTTCCACCGCTAAGCCATCCACCTCAAAAAATCTTGGACGTGTGAACCAAATCTCTGTTGAGGAAACTGATAGTACTTCTGACGTCATTCTTGGTACGCTCCCAGTTAATTTTGTTCCCACTTCTGTTCTTTTCGACCCAGGAGCATCTCACTCATTCATGTCGGAGAGTTATGCACTTCGGCATGATGTATCCTTTGATGAAATGTTCACCCCTATGATCATTCAAACTCCTGGTTCCAAGTGGCAAACTAATAGAGTAAGCCATGGTAATCAAATTGCAATTGAGGGTTTAATATTCCTTGCTTCACTCATAGCCCTCAAGTCTTCCGACATTGATGTCATCCTTGTTATGGATTGGTTATCAAGGCAGAATGCTTTTCTTGATTGTAAAGCCAAGTCCGTTAGACTTACACATCCTTCAGGCCAGACAATAGCTTACTCCTCACCAAGAACAAGAACCCAGGTGCATTCTTTGAATGTGCTTCCCCTTCCCGACCTTGAAGATGTTCCGGTGGTTCGTGACTTCCCGGATATCTTTCCTGAAGAGCTGCCGGGAATGCCACCCGACAGATGTGTAGAATTCATAGTGGATCTTGCCCCAGGAACCGCACCAATTTCCAGACGCCCATACAAAATGGCCCCACGTGAGTTAGCTGAGCTTAAAAACCAACTGGAAGCTTTGTTGGAAAAAGGCTTCATCCGCCCTAGCTCATGGCCATGGGGTTGCCCCGTTCTGTTCGTAACGAAGAAAGATGGGACAGAAAGGATGTGCGTAGACTATCGCCCGCTAAATCTAGCGACGATAAAGAGGAAGTACCCACTGCCCAGGATCAATGATCTTTATGATCAACTTGTAGGATCCTCTGTCTTCTCCAAGATGGATTTGAGATTAGGGTATCATCAAATCAAAATCCGAAACGAGGACATTCCCAAAACGACTTTTACTACTCGTTATGGTCTTTACGAGTACACCGTCATATCCTTCGGTCTAACCAATGCCCCCGCCACTTTTTCACGCATGATGAACTCGATCTTCATGGAGTATTTGGACCAGTTCGTCGTGGTTTACCTCGATGACATCCTTATATACTCAAAGAACGAAGAAGAACATGCCGAACACCTAAGGCTGGTATTGATGAAACTTAGAGAGCATCGCCTGTATGCTAAATTCTCCAAGTGTGAATTTTGGCTACCAGAAGTGACCTACTTAGGCCACGTGATTTATGCAAAAGGCATTGCTGTGAATCCCGAGAGAGTTCAGGCCGTCCTTGACTGTACTCCACCTGAATCGGTTAAGAAAGTTACGAGTTTGCTTGGCCTAGCCAGCTATTTCCGTCGCTTCGTTGAGAACTTCTCCAAAGTTGCAAAGCCCCTGACTGAACTCCTCAAGAAAGATAAGAAATTCCTATGGACTTCCAAGTGCGAGGAAAGCTTTCAAGAGCTAAAAAGAAGATTGACTTCTGCACCCTTACTTGCACCTCCAGACACCAAAAAGGATTTCGAGATCTATTGTGACGCATCACGGCAAGGGTTAGGATGCATACTTCTGCAAGATCAACATGTGGTAGCTTATGCTTCACGCCAGCTGCGGCCACATGAAGAAAACTATCCTACCCATGACCTTTGTAACACCCTCAGTTTTTGTAACAGTAATCATCATCACTGTTGATCATCCGGAACCGGTAGCTCATCCTCAGATGAATTTCCGTTCCGAACAATGTACATTGCACTGCGTTAGAATACCGTTAACTTTTCGTTTGTCATGTCATGCATCTGTTTGTATATGCTTGTTGTGTATTTACTTTTTTTCTTCCCCCCCTTAATCTCCGGTAGACCCCGCTGCTGCCGTCGACTACACCGCTGCTGAGTACGACTACGTCGTCGACGACCCTACTAATACCGTCGAGCTTCCAGGCAAGCAGATCCATTCTCTTCCCCAGATAATCGCCTATCTTTCCGTACTTTTCTTGCACTAGGCATTGTTACTGCTGTTGCTACGATTACAATCCTATTCAACTGCATAGCCTGATTTTTGTCGCCCCTTGATGTGCCTTCCTTTATCCTATGCTGCCTATTAATATTATTATGCATTATTCAGCAGTGAACCCTGCGCATTGTTAGCTAGGATTAGATAGAGGGCCGTGATCACTCAAGGGGGGTGAACGCGGATACAAATATTATAACTGCACAGGTACGGTACAATGCAGACAACGTCTAAGGCCACTATCTGGGTTATGCCTAGTCACCTCAAGTGTGAGCTATCAAGGAGTAATCCTTGTACTCCACTCGAGGCTGACTTTGTCTTACCGCCATAGGGTCTTGAAAACGGTTGTCCTTCAGGTGAGAAGTCGGGCGACCCAACGGTGCCCGCGAGAGGTATTGCGACGGGACGACAGGGAGGGTACGACCAGTGTACCGGTGTGCTTGGCCCCTGATCGTTGTCCGCGAGAGTTACCAAACCACGAAAGTCGAGCTCCTTCAGGAGCACACGCGAGAAAAGGTAAGGAGACGGTTCACCTTGTTGGTAACCGCAGTGACTTGGTGGGACGACGGGGCAGGCACCGATGTACTGGTGGTCCTGGCTGATGTCGTTGTCCGCGGGTCGGTTAAGTCGAGGCAACGATAACGGTTGCCACACCGGTTAATTAAAATGCTAAATGGTTTAGTGAATGTCTTGAGTTGGCTATATGCCATGTACGCACTACCTACCCGTGGGAATTACGAGTTATGGGCTCCTCTGCTTCGTAGTGTCGTCCGAGGACTCTTCAGACGTCAGCAGTACCGCAGCCTGCGCCGGGAAGTGGTGTTGTCTTATTTGCCGCGGCAGTGTGATTTGTATTTGCTTTGATTTAACTTCACCGGCCAGCCTCGCACCGTGCAGGAGTACGTCGGGGTTAGGGTCCAAAGCCCCGCGTACATAGGATATAGTCCGGCGGATGACCTCTCTGTTGAGTTTGAAAGATGGGCTATGAAGTGTCGGATAGCCTCGGTGGAGCGTTCCCTAACAAGGTTCCCGCCACCCTGGAGATCCGTGCGTGTAGCGTAACACAAGTGCACCCCTGCAGGGAAGATTAATCTATTCGAATAGCCGTGTCCACGGTAACAGGACGCTTTATGCTGAAGCTGGATCTTACCACTAGAAACTATTATTAAATTGTATGGTTCCGGGTTTTCTTCCTCGCGGGGATGTCGAGGAGGTGAACTCGGAGGCATTGTTAATTATTACAACTTATTATTATACAATGCTGCAGCAACTTCTGCTGCATTGTTACTTTATGCTTTATATAAACTGTTGGATGATTCTTACCTCATGCTGCAAGACATCGTCGGAAGATGCTAGTCTTCGATAGGCCTAGCTTCTTACCCTTGGTCTGGATTTCTGTATTTCAGTCCACTATATACAGCCTCTTCTTTCCGTTGATACAATGCATAATGCTTAGTAGCGGACGTAAGACTCGCGGGTATACTAGATACTCACCTGCTTTATTTCCTTTACTGTTTTGCCTGATCGGCCGCTGCAGCCGACGTTGGAGCCCAGGAGCAGGAGTACCCCGGAATCGTCTACTACGACGTCGAGTTCCCCGTCGACCAGGAGTAGTTCGGTGGATCCCAGGCAGGAGGCCTCGCCTTTTCGATCTGTATCTCTGATGTGATTTGTGCTAGCCTTCTTAAGGAAAAACTTGACTAACTATGTCTGTACTCAGATATTATGGCTTGTATGACTTATGTATTCGGGTCCGCGTGACCCCCTCTATTGTAATATATTTGTTTATCCTTTTGTGTTTAGTGTTGTGCTGTGATATTATCACCGTGGCACCCTAATCTCAGTCGTGTACCCTGTGTGCATGATTACTGTACACGGTCTGATTTTGGGGGCGTCACAAGTTGGTATCAGAGCCGACTGCCTGTAGGAAGCCACCCCACCACTACCTGGTCGAAGTTGAGTCTAGACTTTGAAAAACTATTTGGCTAACTTAATATTTGGCTTACGGGCCCACATCGATGTCACTACGTGTGATATCTATGGTATTAGGATCCTTTTCTCCTTACCTATGCTCTGGGAATCTGCTCTCTTATCCTTGCTGGTAAGTTTTACAAACTCTGACATTAGGATCACGTTCTCTTGATTCCACCCGGCGTTTTTGGTGCTTCCCCCATTGATTGAGTCGTGTCGCAGGAGTCGTACCCCAGGTCCCGGACCGCGGATCCCATTCTCATTCTGGGCAGGCCGCGCGTTCTCTGGCATCAACTCCTGTGGCCAACAGTTTTCTTGCGGCGTGATTGACATGGTGGAATCTACGTCGCGTCGTGTAATCCTTACCGCGGTCTGTGCGCCTCCTAGTGAGTCCTTTTTCCTTAATTTCTACGACGTTACGCTGCCCGATTTTTCGATTTACTCTGTGTGCGAATGTGTATGTCTTATATGACTACTCCTATATAGATATGCGCCTCCTTTTCGTTGTCGTTTTACTTCAGGCTTGATTCCGGTATCTCGTTAAATTTTCATCGCTGAAATACCCCTGTTAAATTCAAGCAGGATGGCTGGTCGTGGTGGTCGTGGTCGTGGTCGTGCTGCCAACGACCCACCTCCGCCGCCGGATTACATGGCCGCGATGATGCAGCAGTTCGAGATGAACCGTCAGTTCATGCAGAATATCATGGCTCAGTTCCCCCAGCCGAATCAGAATGGTCACCACCATCAGCATGCCACCGTGACTCTGCACGACTTCACCCGCCTCAACCACACTATGTTCCGCAACACTGTTCAGCCGTTGGATGCTGATGACTGGCTTCGCGACATCACTCACGAGCTGGAGTCTGCTAATGTCGATCCAGCCGACTACGTGAACTTTGCGTCTTATCATCTGAAAGGCGCCGCTGCTCAGTGGTGGAGCACCCACAAGCGTTCCCTTCTAGTTGAAGAAGTCATCACATGGGATGAATTTCAGTCTGCCTTCCGCGCCCGCTACATTCCTCAGGGGATCATGGATCGTAAGGCGGAAGTATTCCGTAACCTCACTCAGGGCGACATGACTGTTGAAGCCTATCAGCGTGAGTTCCTCAACCTCTCTCGCTATGCGGAGGGAGAGATCACCACTGATGCTCGCAGGCAGCAGAAGTTCCATCGTGGCCTCAACCCAAAACTCAGGCTCGCTCTTGCCGTTCATGATTTCGCCAACTTCTCCACCATGGTGAACAAGGCTATCACCGTCGAGACTGCCCAGATGGAGCGCAAGAAATCTCTGAAGAGTTATTGTGACGTTGGCTCATCTTCGGGCGCAACGCAGAAGCGTCGTATCTGGCTCCCTACCAGTGTGACCCATTCAGCTGTCCCTGCTCCAAGGCCGTCTTATGCTACACCCCGTCTGCCTCCGCCACCGCAGATGCCAAGAGCTCTGCCTGCACCACCCAATGCTACACCCCTCCGTCCTCAGGATGGATTATGCTTCACGTGCCTCCAACCTGGGCATTTTTCCAGAGAGTGCCCCCAGAAACAGAAGCAACTGGTAGTTCACCCCGCTGGCCGTGGAAATGGTCGTGGCAACAACAGGACCCCCAACTATAATACTGGGTCTGCCGCTTATGCTCGTGGACATGCTAACAACGTCAATGTTGAAGAAGCTCAGCAACAACCCGCTACCGTGATGGGTACCCTTCTCGTTAATTCCGTACCTGCTACTGTTTTATTTGATACAGGAGCATCGCATTCATTCATGTCGGAAGCATTTGCATTTTCGCATAACTTCAAGTACGAAACGATGAAACCCCCGATGGTTGTTCGCACCCCGATTGGTCAATGCCGAACCACCATGCTAGTGCCAAACACCACCATTGAAATCGAAGGAGTTGAATTCTTTGCTTCGCCCATCCTCCTGAAGTCTTCCACCATAGACCTCATCCTGGGAATGGATTGGTTGAAGTTTCACGATGCCGCACTCTATTGTGGCACCAAGTCTGTCCAACTTTTTCACCCCTCCGGTGAGATTGTTAACCACAACCCCCGAGTTACCCGTAATGCAGAAACACAGATCTTTATGATGAATGCTTTGAATATCTCACCTCTGGAAGGAATTGAGAACGTTCCGGTCGTCCGCGATTTTCCCGACGTCTTCCCCGAAGAACTGCCGGGAATACCCCCGATCAGAGAAGTTGAATTCGTCATCGACTTGAAGCCAGGCACTGTTCCTATTGCCAAGCGTCCTTACAAGATGCGGCCACATGAACTCCTTGAACTTAAGGAGGAAATCGACAAGGCACTTCAGAAAGGATTCATTCGCCCCAGTTCCTCAGCTTGGGGAGCACCTTCGCTCTTTGTCAAGAAGAGCGATGGGACAAACCGATTGGTCCAGGATTATCGGCCCATTAACCAAGCCACCATCCAGAACAAATACCCCCTTCCCCGGATCAACGACCTATATGATCAACTTGCCGGATCCAAGGTGTTTTCTAAACTCGACTTGAGGTTGGGTTATCACCAAATCCGAGTCCGTGATGAGGACATTCCGAAGACTGCCTTCATTACTCGCTATGGTTCATACGAGTACACCGTCATGTCCTTTGGCTTAACCAATGCTCCAGCCACCTTCTCCAGATTGATGAATTATATTTTCATGGAATACCTCGAGCAGTTCGTCGTGGTTTATCTGGATGATATACTGATATATTCCAAGAATGAAGAAGAACATGCTGAACATCTTCGTCTTATACTGGAGAAGCTTCGAGAACACAAACTCTACGCTAAGTATTCTAAGTGTGAGTTCTGGCTTCCCGAAGTAACCTACCTTGGGCATGTGATTTCCAAGGATGGCATTGCCGTCACCCCCGAACGTATCCATGCTATTCTTGACTGGACTCCTCCCAAGACCGTCAAGCAAGTCCGCAGTTTCCTCGGGCTCGCTAGCTATGGTCGCCTGTTCGTCGAGAATTTCTCCAAAATTGCCAGGCCTCTGACTAATCTGCTTCACAAAGGCGTCAAGTTTGAGTGGACAGATAAATGTCAAGAAAGTTTTCAAGCACTCAAGGACAAGCTAACTTCTCCCCCGGTGCTCGCTCCCCCTGATACTCAGAAGGACTTCGTGATATATTGCGACGCGTCTCGTCAAGGATTAGGCTGTGTCCTATTGCAAGAGCGCAAGGTGATTGCTTATGGCTCTCGTCAGTTGCGTGCTCACGAAGACAAATACCCAACCCATGATCTCGAATTGGCAGCAGTAATTTATGCATTGAAGCTGTGGCGACATTACCTCGTCGGTAATCGTTGCGAGGTCTACACCGATCACCAAAGTCTGAAGTACCTGTTTACTCAGCCAGACCTGAATCTTCGTCAACAACGATGGATCGAGACAATAGCCGACTTCAACATGGATATTTCATATACCCCGGGCAAGGCTAATGTGATGGCCGATGCCTTGAGCCGCAAAGCTTACTGTTCTGAACTTGAGGTTTAGGTGCAGCAACCACTTCTGTATGAAGAGTTTCGCAAGTTGAACCTCGAGATTGTTCCTCAAGGTTACGTCAATAACCTGGTTCTCGAGTCAAAACTCGACGCCCTCATCAAGAGTAGACAATCTCTGGCCCCGGACATTGTGAAGATCAAGCAGGACATCGCAGAAGGAAAGCCCTCCTCTTTTACCATTGATGCCAATGATGGTGATACTGTGTACTTCAAGGGCCACTTAGTAGTTCCTGTGAGCCCGGTCCTCATTAACTGTGGTCCGAATATCATGGAAGAAGCCCATAATTCTCCCTTGTCAATCCACCCTGGCAGTACCAAGATGTATAAAGACCTTCGTCAACGGTACTGGTGGCCTTACATGAAGCAAGACATCGCCCGCTATGTTTCTCGGTGTGACGTTTGCAGTCGCATCAAAGCCGGACATCAGAAACCTGCTGGTTGGCTGCGACCACTCCCTCCTCCTGATTGGAAGTGGGACAAAGTCGAAATGGACTTCGTCACCGGTTTTCCAAAGTCACATAAAGGTAACGAGCCATCTTTGTCGTCATCGACCGATTCTCCAAGATTGCACACTTCCTGCCGGTCAGGGAGACGATCACTGCTAGTCAGTTAGCACACTTGTATATCTCCCGAATTGTGTCACTCCACGGTATTCCGATGGAGATCAGTTCAGACCGTGGCAGCATTTTCACCTCACGATACTGGACGAGTTTCATGGAAGCCTTCGGGACTCGTCTGAATCTCAGCTCCGCTTATCACCCCCAGTCTCAAGGCCAAGTTGAACGAGTTAATCAAGTGCTGGAAGACATGCTTCGCGCTTGTGTCCTTTCTTTCGGCATGAAATGGGAGGATGCCCTCCCGTACGCGGAATTCTCGTACAACAATAGCTATCAGGCTAGCTTGAAGATGTCCCCCTTCGAAGTTCTATACGGACGTTAATGTCGAACCCCCCTGAATTGGTCAGGAACTGGGGAACGACCCTACTTCGGACCGGATCTTGTTCAAGAAGCTGAAGAACAAGTTCGCATTGTGGAAGAAAATCTCAAGGCCGCACAGTCTCGTCAGAAGAGCAACTATGACCGCAAACACCGTGAAATGGAGTATCAACCTGGTGAATACGCTTACCTCCGTGTCACTCCCATGAGGGGCACTCATCGCTTCGGTATCAAGGGCAAGTTGGCTCCTCGCTACATTGGCCCGTTCCGTATCCTTTCCAGGAGTGGACCCGTGGCATACCGGTTGGAATTGCCGCCGAACCTCTCCCAAGTCCACGATGTCTTCCACGTGTCTCAACTCCGTCGCTGCTTCAAGGACCCTATCCGCGAAGTGGAGCATGATATGATCGAGCTGCAACAGGACTTGAATTATCAAGAACATCCGAGCCGCATTCTCGATCAGTCTGAACGCCGAACCCGCAACAAGACCGTCAAGTTCCTCAAGGTTCAGTGGTCGGATCATTCTGAAGATGAAGCCACATGGGAACGCGAAGATCGCCTTCGCGATGAATACCCTGACCTTTTCCTCACTACCACTTAAATTCTCGGGACGAGAATTCTTGTAGTGGGGGAGATTTGTAACACCCTCAGTTTCTGTAACAGTAATCATCATCACTGTTGATCATCCGGAAACGGTAGCTCATCCTCAGATGAATTTCCGTTCCGAACAATGTACATTGCACTGCGTTAGAATACCGTTAACTTTTCGTTTGTCATGTCATGCATCTGTTTGTATATGCTTGCTGTGTATTTACTGTTTTTCTTCCCCCCCCCCCTTAATCTCCGGTAGACCCCGCTGCTGCCGTCGACTACACCGCTGCTGAGTACGACTACGTCGTCGACGACCCTACTACTACCGTCGAGCTTCCAGGCAAGCAGAGCCATTCTCTTCCCCAGATATCGCCTATCTTTCCGTACTTTTCTTGCACTAGGCATTGTTACTGTTGCTGCTACGATTACAATCCTATTCAACTGCATAGCCTGATTTTTGTCGCCCCTTGATGTGCCTTCCTTTATCCTATGCTGCCTATTAATATTATTATGCATTATTCAGCAGTGAACCCTGCGCATTGTTAGCTAGGATTAGATAGAGGGCCGTGATTACTCAAGGGGGTGAACGCGGATACAAATATTATAACTGCACAGGTATGGTACAATGCAGACACCGTCTAAGGCCCCTATCTGGGTTATGCCTAGTCACCTCAAGTGTGAGCTATCAAGGAGTAATCCTTGTACTCCACTCGAGGCTGACTTTGTCTTACCGCCATAGGGTCTTGAAAACGGTTGTCCTTCAGGTGAGAAGTCGGGCGACCCAACGGTGCCCGCGAGAGGTATTGCGACGGGACGACAGGGAGGGTACGACCAGTGTACCGGTGTGCTTGGCCCCTGATCGTTGTCCGCGAGAGTTACCAAACCACGAAAGTCGAGCTCCTTCAGGAGCACACACGAGACAAAGTAAGGAGACGGTTCACCTTGTTGGTAACCGCAGTGACTTGGTGGGACGACGGGGCAGGCACCAATGTACTGGTGGTCCTGGCTGCTGTCGTTGTCTGCGGGTCGGTTAAGTCGAGGCAACGATAACGGTTGCCACGCCGGTTAATTAAAATGCTAAATGGTTCAGTGAATGTCTTGAGTTGGCTATATGCCATGTACGCACTACCTACCCGTGGGAATTACGAGTTATGGGCTCCTCTGCTTCGTAGTGTCGTTCGAGAACTCTTCAGACGTCAGCAGTACCGCGGCCTGCGCCGGGAAGTGGTGTTGTCTTATTTTCCGCGGCAGTGTGATTTTTATTTTCTTTGATTTAACTTCACCGGCCAGCCTCGCACCGTGCAGGAGTACGTCGGGGTTAGGGTCCAAAGCCCCGCGTACATAGGATATAGTCCAGCGGATGACCTCTCTGTTGAGTTTGAAAGATGGGCTATGAAGTGTCGGATAGCCTCGGTGGAGCGTTCCCTAACAAGGTTCCTGCCACCCTGGAGATCCGTGCGTGTAGCGTAACACAAGTGCACCCCTGCAGGGAAGATTAATCTATTCGAATAGCCGTGTCCACGGTAACAGGACGCTTTATGCTGAAGCTGGATCTTACCACTAGAAACTGTTATTAAGTTGTATGGTTCCGGTTTTTCTTCCTCGCGGGGATGTCGAGGAGGTGAACTCGGAGGCATTGTTAATTATTACAACTTATTATTATACAATGCTGCAGCAACTTCTGCTGCATTGTTACTTTATGCTTTATATAAACTGTTGGCTGATTCTTACCTCATGCTTCAAGACATCGTCGGAAGATGTTAGACTTCGATAGGCCTAGATTCTTACCCTTGCTCTGGATTTCTGTATTTCAGTCCACTATATACAGCCTCTTCTTTCCGTTGATACAATGCATAATGCTTAGTAGCGGACGTAAGACTCGGGGGTATACTAGATACTCACCTGCTTTATTTCCTTTACTGTTTTTCCTGATCGGCCGCTGCAGCCAACGTTGGAGCCCTGGAGCAGGAGTACCCCAGAGGCGTCTACTACGACGTCGAGTTCCCCGTCGACCAAGAGTAGTTCGGTGGATCCCAGGCAGGAGGCCTCGCCTTTTCGATCTGTATCTCTGATGTGATTTGTGCTAGCCTTCTTAAGGCAAAACTTGACTAACTATGTCTGTACTCAGATATTATGGCTTGTATGACTTATGTATTCGGGTCCGCGTGACCCCCTCTATTGTAATATATTTGTTTATCCTTTTGTGTTTAGTGTTGTGTTGTGATATTATCACCGTGGCACCCTAATCTCAGTCGTGTACCCTGTGTGTATGATTACTGTACACGGTCTGATTTTGGGGGCGTCACAACCTTGAACTCGCTGCCGTAGTTCATGCCCTAACAACTTGGCGACATTACCTCCTTGGTAATTGTTGTGAGATCTATTCCGACCACCAAAGCCTCAAATACATTTTCAACCAGCCAGATCTTAATCTCAGGCAAAGACGCTGGATTGAGTTGATAAAATATTACGACGTAGTAATTTCTTACACCCCAGGCAAAGCCAATGTCATGGCTGATGCACTAAGTCGTAAGTCGTATTGTAACAACCTCATGTTACAATAGTATCAACCACTTCTTCATGAGGAATTTCGAAAGCTTAATCTCGAGATTTTTCCTCGTGGATCTCTTTTCAACTTGGTGGCGAAACCAACCCTTGAGGATCAAATCATAGTTGCCCAAAGGCGTGCACGAGGTTTACGCCGGATCAAGGAGAACATTGCTAGCGGAGTTGCTAAATGTTTCTCCACAGATAGTAAAGGAACGGTATTCTTCGGAAATCGTTTGGTAGTACCTAAGAATAGGGAACTAAGGCAACTCATCCTCAAAGAAGCCCATGACACACCCCTCTCGATTCATCCCGGTAGCACAAAAATGTACCGAGATCTACGCTGTTGCTGAAGAGAGACATTTGCTCGTTTTGTTGCTGAATGTGATGTTTGTCGTCGCATTAAGGCAGAACACCAAAGACCTGCTGGCACACTTCAACCTTTGCCTATTCCCGAGTGGAAATGGGACAAATTCGGTATGGACTTCATCACCGGCTTTCCAAAATCCCAGAAAGGAAATGATGCCATCTTCGTTGTCATAGATAGGCTTTCCAAAGTTGCTCACTTCCTTCCAGTTCGCGAGTCTATAACTGCTAGCCAGTTAGCAGAGTTGTATGTCTCTAGGATTGTATCCCTTCACGGTGTTCCTTTGGAAATAAATTCTGATCGTGGTAGCCTTTTCACCTCTAGATTTTGGGGAAGCTTCCAACATGCTATGGGAACTCATCTCTCCTTTAGTACGGCTTTTCATCCTCAGTCTAGCGGTCAAGTCGAAAGGGTTAACCAAATTATTGAAGACATGCTCAGAGCTTGTGTTATCTCATTCGGAAAGAATTGGGAGAAGTCTCTTCCATTTGCCGAATTTGCTTATAACAATAGTTTTCAATCTAGTCTGAACATGGCTCCTTTTGAACTCCTTTATGGAGGACGATGTCGAACACCCCTAAACTGGTCAGAAACCGGTGAAAGACAATTCTTTGGACCGGACATGATCATGGAAGCAGAAGAGCAAGTTCGCATTGTTCGTGATCAATTGAAAGCAGCCCAGTCTCGTCAGAAAAGCTACTATGATCGTCATCATAGGCAGGAGAGCTACAATCTGGATGAGAAGGCTTACCTTCGGGTTAAGCCTCTGAAGGGAACCCAACGTTTCGGTATCAAAGGCAAGTTGGCCCCACGTTACATTGGACCTTTCCGCATTCTTGCTAAACGTGGAGAAGTTGCCTACCAACTTGAACTACCCCCGCACCTTTTCCGAGTACATGATGTATTCCATGTGTCACAACTCAGGCGTTGCTTCAAGGACCCCATCCGCGAAGTCGACCATGAAACGCTTGATCTACAAGATGACCTTTCTATCGAGAATACCCTGTTCGTGTTCTTGATTCAGAAGAGCGTGTCACTCGCCGAAAGAAGATCAAGTTTCTGAAAGTTCAGTGGTCACATCACTCTGAGAGAGAAGCCACGTGGGAAAGAGAAGACCGTCTCAGTACCGAGTACCCCTCCTTCCTCCCGCAGACTTCTGAATCTCGGGACGAGATTCTTTTGAGTGGGGGCGAGTTGTCACAACCCCAAGTTAGGTATGTGCTAGGATCAAGTGCTCCTTTGCATCATGCAAAAATTCAAAAGAAAATTCAAAAATGGGGAAAAGAAAAGCCCTGAGAAATTAAATCAAATGGCCAGATAAAAATCTTTTTCCAAAATTCATTTGAGTATTTGGAAAATTCCTATAAATGATGCTGATCATTTTAAAAGTGGTTTGGGAGCAATCCCATGCTCATGGAATTTTCTAAATTTCAAACAATGGCTTGGAAATTAAATAAATACCCTATTTGATTTAATATTCAAATGTTTTGAATTTTAAAAATGCTCAGATTTTATAAGTGGCTAGCTCTAGCTTTTATGAGGCCATATAAATTTTTTATAGCATTTATAAAAATACCTAGCTATTTTATTAGCTAGGTCAAACATATTGCAGAAAAATAAAAAGAAAAGAGAAAAACAGAAGGGAAGGACCTTACCTGGCGCCTCAGGCGAGGCCCAACTCCCCTAGCCGGCCCAGCCCACCCGAGAAGCCTTGTCGTCTTCCTCCCCCGCCCCTCCAAGCAGCTCGCCGGAGCTGGGAAGTGCGGCGACGACGCCACCGCGACGCCCGCGGGTTCTAGGCCTCCCCTGCCTCCCTCCTCGCGCCACGCAGCACCAGACGCCCCCCCGAGCACATCCTCCCATCCACGAGTCGCCTCCCCTCTTCCTCCTCACAAATCGCACCGCCGCCGAAACCCTAGCAGTGCGCTATCGTGCCTCGGCGCAGCCATTGGCCAAGCAAGCTCGAGCCAGCTGTCCATGGAGCTCCTCGAGGTCGACTTCGTCTAGCTGCAGTCTCAATTCGAGCCGGGAGCTGGTGGAAGCGACGTCCCTTCATCTTCTTCACAGCCGGCCGCCGCGACTCTGGCAGCAAATTCAGCCTCCTCCAGCTCTTCCCCAACCCCGTCGAGCTCACCGTCGCGTGTGGGTGAGCCTCCTGCCTCGATTGCCCCCTCTCATGGCTCCCCTCGTGCTCTCCCTTGCGTTTTCGTCGTTGGCCGAGCCCAGCCGTCGCCATTGCCGTCGCCTCCGAGCTCTGGAGCACGCCAGTGACCCCCCAATGGGTCTACTGGACGCGCAGGAGCACAAGCTACGCAACGGCGCCCTCCCCTTGGCTGCCCGTGCTCTGAATCGCAAAGCCGGCGAGTCTCCGGCGTCTATAGTGGCCGCCGGCGACGACCCCTCCATTAGCGCCTTTAAACCGAGCTTAACTAAACCCTGGCCCACCCCCAGTGACCATGACAGGTGGGGCCCCAGTCCCCTAATTCCTCTCTGTTAGTTTAATCTAACAGGAATTAACCCCACTGAGACTGACATGGGGGTCCCAGCAGTCACCCCCCCCTGATGTCACAATGACATCATGCTGACGCAGTAAAGCTTTTTAAATCTTTTTGATAAATCCAGAAATTACAGAATATGGCCAAAACTTCAATAAATCATAGAAAATTCATATTAACTCCAAATTGGACAAATAATATGTCTAAAATTATCAGAAAAATACAAGGATTCTGAATATGCAATTTTTTTTCATGTTTGACCATTTTAAAATGGGTGAACAGTAGCAAACATGCATATGGATCCTTTTCAAATTCAAATTTGGAGTGAATTTGCAAATGACTTTGCAACACCCTTAATTCCAATGGATTCATCCACACATCAGAGACCTTACTTCAACTATACCATATCACTTCATGATCAAACTTTTCAAATGAACTTTCATGCATTCAAATGCATTTTAAATTCATCGATAAATCAAATGGAGTTTGAATTTGCAATTCAAATGCAATATACTCCTTTTAAATGGAATGCTCAACACATCAGTACCTTGAACATCACCATTGCAATCTTATTCATGTGATTGTGCATTGTACATTATGTTGATCCTATGATTGTCATGTTGCTGATAGAAGTGGAGCCGGAATCCGAGATCACCCCCTTCGTTGAAGACCCCATGACTGAACCTCGTCAGCAAGGCAAGCAAACCCCCATTGATCATGTCGATAAAATCCCACTTCCCTCTCATGTCTCGCTTATGCATTGTTTAGGATGATCACCATGATAATGTTTCTACCGCATAGTTGAACCCATATCCTTTGCATGACCTACCATCTTGTCACAGTAGTAAGCAAACCACAATCCTAGCAGATGTAGGAGTTGGTTGATATCATGTGGCCCCTGCAACTGTTACTGCTTATTGCATGCTTAGTGGTAAAATGAGGTTGCTTATGATGTGAGTCGGGATGATGATAAACATGGTGTTGATGAAACGGAAATGTGTTGGTGAATCTACCCTAATACAAGGTGAACGATGAGAGGTTGTGTAGGAGTACACAGTGGGTTGTCTCGTTGAACACCGCCTTAAGACCGAGTTCTTGTGTGGTGATCCAAGAAGAAGAGTACAACCACACATTGGGCTCACTGACCCCTCTCGACCTAGTACCTCACCCCGTTCGAACCCCAGGAGTCGCATTAGTTCCGAGTTCTGGTAGGGCTGTGGCACGGTCTACGAAGTGGATGAACGGCTTTTCAAGACCGTCTTGGGACCCTGCACACATCGTTTGAGGCTGTACTGGAACCTCGGCCGGACTTCCATAAAGATCCCCCTCAGATAGGCGACTCTTTGGACTAGAACGGAGCTGTGGGCGAAGTGTCGTGGCAACATCCTCGCCGGTACCCGCTTTAAGGGTCCCACTCCCAGGCGGTAACTGATGAGTGTGTGTGTGTAGCGGTACACCCCTGCAGGGTTAACAAAACTATTCGAATAGCTGCGTCCGCGGTTATGGACTGCTTGGAAAGCTTAGCTTGATTATTAGACAAATTGAACTGGATACTTCTAAAACTCGCAAGATAAGCGTGAGTGCTATGATGTGCTTCTCGTGGGGAAGTCGAGGAAGTAACCATAGTGGTGTAATTGGTTGAAGAGATGTAGTGGACTTGTGTACGCTTCTTACCTCAAGTCTGGTACTCGTAGTTCAGGACTAGCCAAGTCAAAGATGGCACTTCTGCAAGTGAAACACCACCTCCCTTTACCTTGAAACATATGCATGAGTAGTATAGCTCATATGTAAGTCTTGCTGAGTACGATTTTGTACTCACGTTTGCTTAATCTATGTTTTAGATGAACCCACTGACCCCGATGGTGGCTTCTACCCGAAGCTCGAAGAATGAAGACTCAGACCAAGACCAAGCTAGTGTAGTCCCAGTCAGACGACTGGTTCCCTCGTGGAGGGCTTGTTTTTAGATAAGGCTTCTCTAAGCCATTTGTTAAACTTGTCTGTACTCATACCTACTTTGCTTCCGCTTGTTTGTTGTAATGTTGGATCACATGCTTGTGATCTCTGTGTGCACTCTGTAAGAGTTATTAATAAAGATATATACTTTGTAGAGAATTGCAATGATACCTGTTGTTCATACAAGGCATGTGTGTTGCGTGTATGTTTATAACATGCATGTCTTAGTATGGGTTTTCGAGACCTTAGTTGTGATCTGGCTGGCGGTCTTTTATACACAAAGTGGCCCTTAGATGTGCGCAGCTTGGGGCATCGCGATGCGATTGTTCGAGACTCTGTCTCGTGCACACTTTGATGTATGATCGAGCCCTCCCTAGACCCCGACTAAGTGATCGGGCTGGAGTAAGTCTATGTAAGGGTTATAATACAATCGATAGTATGGTTGAGGCGACTTGTCTATGAGTATGGGAGTTCATCACCCATATCATTTAGACTTGTGTGCGGACGATGAGGACCTATTTCAGTTGATCATCCGGCCTGGATGGGATGCCCCTCACGTTCGATGCTTTCTGAGAACGTTCTGTGCTTGGCCTTGTCTGCTTAGACAAGTGGGTACGGTTCTCGGCTCTCCATATGATTGTGTTGTAGCGAGGCTTGCATACGCTAACCCTGGGTCCCGACACCGCAATATCTCCTTCACCGTGCTTCGGATTGAGGTGAAACTTTTTCCTATGCGCTCGTGTTGTTCTGTACTTTAGCATAGAATCAACTTTTAAAAAATTTGCACACTTTTGACACTTTTGAATTTGAATTTATTTCAAATTCAAATTCAAATTCCGGAGGTCGTATATTTTCAACCGTTGATCCAAATCGAGTGATTCTTTTCGCGTTGGATCACTCGTGTCATTTAATTTCTTTCTATATCATGTGTACACAAAAATTCAATTGTTTCTTGATCTGTTTAAATTCAAATTTAATTCAATTTTGCACTTGCTATGACCTGCGTTGTAGTATTCCGTTTCACGTGATTCTTTTGGCATATCGGATCATTCGAGACATGTTGTCGGTAAGATTCACACACTTTTCATGTGGGCATGATATTCATAAATGTCCATGATCACAATTCCTTACCGATGAATCTTTATCTGTTGACTCTCTCGAGTTCACTTCCACCGATCACCTTCGAGCACATCTACACCTCTGCACTTCAAAGATTTTTGTTGTTGCTAAAACCTTTGTGTTTGTTTGTTGATCTTTTGTTTTGTCCTTGTGTGCTTGGTTACGATAGATTTCTCGGAGTGTGACGAGTAGAATTGTCAGAATTGTGAGCGCGAATAACTTCATCAAGATTCAAGGCAAGTCATATCTTTGATCACACCCCCTATTACCTATGTTTTCAATGCATTAGTTCTTCTTCTTTAGATTGCATGATAGGTTATGCTATGCTATTTACACCCAGTAGTTCATTGAGGTAGGTCTGATCCTTACATCATTATCACCATCGTATACTATGATATTGCTATGCTAATTAGACGTGGATTGGGAAGTGAATCATTATGAGGTATGAGTGATAATGTAGTAATTAGGACCAAGATAAAGTTAATGAACTACCTGGGTGGGATGGTTGCGAGTATCTTGGAGATGGCCAATGATGACTGTGGAAAGCCACCCAGGCTCAAAGGGACTAATTGTGTTGTCATACCTAGAAGCTTACGTGTGCAGCCACAAGCTATTATGGGCTCTGGCTTAGTTGAGTAGGTTGTGTGACCTCTTTCCAAGATATACTAGCAGATGTAGATTTTTTTATAGGTGTACCGATTATCCAGCGGTTAAGGGGAAACACTTCTGAAAGACCATGTCTCGATCCTCCAGTTGTCATACACCATGCAGTGTGACGAATTACAAAGAAGGCGATCTAGTCTTGTGGGGAAAAGTGCACAAACCTCTACAGAGTATAAAACTAATCGATTAGCCATGTCCCCGGTTATGGACAATTTGAGCGACTAGTTGTGGTAATATTGATTTGTCTCATCATCTTTAATTAATTTATTGGTTTAGTCACTTTGGGATAGATTGAGTGGAATTTTTCTATCTCAATCGTATGCTATTGTAGAACTTAGTTACTATTATTCTATAGGGAAAATTTAGATTAAATGTAGAAGCTCCACCAGCCAAATTGCATGTATTGTAGGAAATTTTACTTCTTTCTGGGATATGATTTGCAGTACATTCAAATGTACTGACCCGTTGTCGGGTTGTAACCTTCGGTGTTGCAGGATTGTATACATTGAGTAAGTGATGCGTTGTAGGGTTACGATGTCTATACTCAACTATGCCAGTGGGGTTGATGGACGCCACGAAGCTATTATTTGTTTTTCCGCTGTATTATATTTGTAAGCTAGCCTTCAGCTATGCATGTATGTTTAATTGTAATACTGGATCATCGATGTAATATATATGACATGTGGTTTATTCTTGATATTACATCATGTACTGTGTGTGCTAGCTATTGATCCACGGACTAGCACAGAATGCATAGAGACTTAGATTCTTAGTGAATCGGGTCGTTACATATGGCATCAGAGCCCATGTTGACTGTAGGTCGTGACCCTAAAAAATGGTTAGGAAAAGCCATAGGAACAAAAATACTTTATCACTCTTTGATTACTTACTCTCTTCACTAGTATTTCTCATCTATTATTCATCTTCTAAAACCCCTCATCTTGTTTTACTGTAGATACCCCTCTGAGTTGCTTACCCCTAAAGACAAGACATTTGAGAGGTGCATCATCAACCTCGTGGATCAATTGAAGTTATGACCACAAGAACGAGAAGAATACCCTATGAGGATAAATAAGTTTTGACACTACGAGAGGAATCTTTAATCTCAGCTTAGCTGAGAAGGATGAAGCTTAGAATCAGACCACCACCTTTTAGGTGAAGTTAGATGAACGAATTTCGCGTACTATGATGAGATCGTATGTCTTGCACATATGACCTTACTCTAGGTGTTGTTTTTGTGTTTTTACTTTTGTGACTGTATTGTTTGTTGTTATGTGTTGCTGTTGAACGTAGGTGTTTTTTTATTTTTCTTGTTTGAGTGCATATGTTTGGTGTTATCTTTAGTTGTTGTCTTGTCGGTGTTATAGTTTTGCCCTAACCCTTGTCGTATGGGCTCAATAGATGGAGTATGAAGTAGGACTCACCTTCTCCGAGGCGATGACCAGACTGAAGGTGGAGCAATGGATTCATAATATGGAGGAACAAATGGAGCGTAACCAGGTTGGAAGTGAGGACATGGTCCACTATGCGGTCAAACATTTTGTAGGAGAGGTTGCTACTTGGTGGAGAATGCACCAAGCTATTGACGAATCACGAAGCAAGATTACTTGGAAGGAATTTACAAGGATTTTGTTGTTGGGATCCCGCCTTGTCGCCCTGACGCAAAGGACGGTAAACCTTAAGAGACCCCGTGCCTGCAAAATTTGCGGGGAAGTAGGACACTTCTATGAAGGACACCAGGATGGATGTCCCTATTGTGAGGAAATTCACTTGGGTGAAGAATGTCCTACTGCACAAGTCACATGTTTCGGGTGTGAAGGAAATAATCATTACCCCGCTCAGTGTCAATTTTTCATCATGACACAACAAGTATCTCAGCATCAAAAGGAAGGAATGGAGAAAATTATCCAAGAATTCAGGGAAGCACCCGTGAAGAAGAAAAAGAAGGACCATAGCCAAGTTGAGTGTTACCGATGCAGGAACAAGGGACACTACACCAACATGTGTCCAGGATTGAAGAGAAAGAAGATGTGAACACGGGAACAAAGACGTCGACATATTGAAGCTTATGTTTGGCAACCGGAGGATAGACATTCGTAGGTGTGTACTAAGTGTACGTTGTTACCTTTTATTGTTAGTTGGATATGTGGATCGATGCATGTTTTCGCTGTGCATGAACTAGATGTTTTATGCAATGATTGTTTTGTTAAGTTTTTTCTTGTACCCTGTGGCCCTGATATGTGTTTGATTGATGTCGTGTGTTGTCCTTTGTGGTTCTTCTTCGCGAGTAGAATAAGTTTACGTTTCATTAGACCCCTCATCTATTTAGTATGCTTCAAGACTGAAGAAGACACAACAACAAGAAGAATAAGTTGACAAGTGACTCGACTATATGAAGGTTGCTTCGACAATGCGAAACTGAAGCTACCGTCATTCAAGACCCAAAGACCTGGAAGATTCAAGATTCCTATCGTGAGGTCGTTTTTGTGAGCTGTCATTTCTTGGTTTTACCGACAACTACACACACAAAACTTATGTTTTCAAAACTAGTGTGATGTTTGTATGGGTATCTGAAGGCTTCTCGCCCCTCGTTGGTTACCCCAAGTGGAAGGTTTGAGATGTAGTGCAGAAGCAAGTTTCCCTCGGTGAAGATACCAAGGTTATCGAACCAGTAGGACTCAGGAGATACAAGTAGGTGGCAACGGCGCCAGAAATTTCTTCCTGACTAGGGTGTTGTCGTGGACCTGCACACAACAACAAATAACTTTGCTCCCAACGAGTACAGAGGAGTTGTCAATTCCTCCGGCCTTGTCGTTTACAAAGGATCAACGCAAGAGATAAAAGGTGCAAAGGAAAGTAAAAGCTGAAAGTAAATTGAGGGTGTGAACAATAATGTGAAGATGGACCGGGATCCCGTGATTTTGACTAGTGATGTCTCTCTCCCAAAAGAAGATAAAAGTGCTAGCGAGGTAAAAAAATCACAGTTGGGCAATTGACAGGATTATGAAGGCAGCGCAATGCTAACTATGCTGCAAAGAAAGGAAGGGCTCAAAAGCAATGGGCAGTACGCCAAGGTAAGTAGACCGAAATCCATCTGCATCTACTACGAATCATCCACCTTGAGATATCTATCCAGAACATCTCGTTGCTATTAAGTTACGAATCCCACCCAAAGTGTAAACTCAAAGCAACAGACAACTGCATTAAAAGAACTTTGCGTAAAGTAAACAATCCTTGCACCCGCAGGTACAAGCACCGTTGTTTTATCCCTGGTGGCAAAAGCACATCCCCTAGTCTCATGTTTCTGTCACTCAAGCTAGACATCAAGGGGCTGAACCCACAATCGAGCATAACGCTCTCTCTTGGAGTTGAAAATAAAATACTTGGCCAAAGAAATTACCGCAACGGAGAACATGCAAGAATTTACTCAAGAACAAAATATAAAAGAGAAGAACCAAATATATTACTCATCACAATCTGAACATAGTCTCATAATCCATCAGATCCCAACAAACTCAGCATAGCAACAGCAAAAATTACATAGATGCCTCGATCATGTGAGGCAGCTCACGAGGGCTCGAAAGTGGAAGCACAAAAGGGGGAGAGATTCATCACATAGCTACTGGTCACGGACCCATGGTCCAAGGGGGACTACTCACGACACATCCGGGAGGCGTCCATGGCTATGGATGGTCTCCCGGAGGGGGCTCCTCCTTCCGGCAGGGTGCAGGGGCAGCTTCTCCAGGAATCCCCGATCTTGAAATGGCGGCGGCAGCGGTACAGAGGGGAGTTCGCCAGAAAGAGATCGATATTAGGGGTTCCACCCCGAGGGGTAAATATAGGCGAAGGGGGCATCGAGGGGACCCACGAGGCAGTCAGGAGGGTCCCTGGCGCGGCCCAGGGTGGGGCCGCGCCACCTGCCCTCCTGGCTGCCTGGTGGTGGCCCCCCCTTCCCTCTCTTGGTGATTCCGTAAGCTTCTGTTGCGCTGATTTTTTTTATATTTTTCCCGGAATTTTTGGAGCACTTTTAATGGCTGGAAAACCTGAAATACAAAAACAGCAGAAAACAGAAACTGTCAACTGGGTGCACTGAGTTAATAGGTTAGTCCAAATAGGTTCAAAAGTGTATGAAAGTTCAAGCAAAACATGGCAAAGTCACACAAAACATGCATGGAGCAAGCAGAAATTATAGATACGTTTGGGACGTATCAACATCCCCAAGCTTAATTCCTGCTTGTCCTCGAGTAGGTAAATGATAACAAACATAATTTCTATGGTGACATGCCACACAACCATAAAAGGACTTTTAAGTAAAGCAATCAAAGCATGCAATTCAATTCAAGTCTTAACAAGCAAGAGTCTATATTAGCATTGCCACAAGCAACAAAAGAACAAAAGGTGCAAGAGCTCTCGCTGTCCGTGACTCGAATGTCTCCAAATGGTGTTTGCATGCAAGAAAGGGACTGGGAAGAAAGAGAAAAAAGGTTGTTGAGAACAACTATCTACTAAAGTTTCACACTTGGTCTCCTTTGGATTCTTATCTGGACTCGTCCCCAGACCACTAGCCAGGTACAAGTCAAACTGATCCACTCCCTTTCGATATTTTGAGAACTCATGCAATGGATGAGCGTGAGCAAGAAAGTTGACACCTAAAAGGCGAAACAGAAAGAAGGTGGAGGAGGAAGACAAAAAGGTGTGAAAGGCTCACATCAATGATGACAATCATAGGCGAGAGAAGGCCATATGATAGATATGATGTGAGGAGTAGGGATTGCCATACAACGGATGCACATGTGAGCTAAAAGCTCTCCAAGGGAACTAGTGGGGGTGCATCTAACTTTCTTGCTCAAGAAGACCTAGAGCTCGTTTGAGGAGGCTCATCATTGGAATATACAAGCCAAGTTCTATAGTGTGAAGGGTCCCCACATAGCTATATGCATGATGATGATCTCTATGGAGTACAAGGGATAGAAGATGAAGTACTAGTGTGGATCTCTCAAAAGGAATAGTTGTATGCCCCCTTCTCTGTTTTTTTTTCTTTTTTTCTATTTTTTTTATTTTTTTGGTGGCCTCAATGGCTCTTTCTATTTCACTCTCAATTGTCCTCTTTGGGATCTTTTGATTTTTTCCTCTTTGGGATCTTTTCCTCACTTTAGGGGAAATACTCTATATTTTACAAGAATATAGGAGATCTTTCACACTTTACAAAGGTACTCACATAAAGAAAATGTAACTATCATGATGCAAATGTATGCCTCTGCTAGGGTAGCAGGATATGCAATAATACTAGCGCGTCATGTAGCAATGATTAGGGCAAGGCCCAACTAGCATGCGGCTCATCGATCAAGCAAGTAGCATGTATGACATGAAGATCAAGTCATGAGAAGGTGGATGTTGCATGGCAATGTATCTCGGAAAGGATATGGAAATGCCTTGTAGGTAGGTATAGTGGCTGTTTTGAGGAAAGATATAAGGAGGCTTATGATGACAGAGCGTATCATGCCAAGGATTTGGATGCACCGGCGAAGTATGCGCCAACTCTCGAGGTGAGAAAGGGCAATGCACGGTACCGAAGAGGCTAGAAAAAGTATAGGTGGGTGGAAGTGTCAACTTTCGAATACTCACATTAGTCCGAAGAACTCATGCACTTATTATCGGTAACTCTCAATCTAATCAGGAGGTTCACAAAGAGACAGGTACCCCGAGGAGGAGTGTATGGGGGTTTGGTTATCCTTGCGCATCCTCGACTCATGGTACGTGAGTGTACTCTAATATTCGAACCCTCCAGAGGTTAGTGATCCATCTAGTAGCTAGAGTTCTCAACAGGGGGTTTTTTTGGTTTTCGAAAAACACACGGATTGCCCAAAATACGACATCTATCACTAATAGGCAAGAGCTCTTGACACCATAAGTTCAAACATTACTCTAGTCAATTATTGCAAGTTACTACTACAAAGAGAATAGCAACTTTAACTACCTACTTTCAGTCAAGACACAGAACTCAGTGCAACAGGCAAACTCTCTAACAAGATAAAACATGCAACCTATAGAAAGTTCAACCTAAGACAAAAGAAAAGCTCTAGAAAAACTAAAGCACTACAACTAAACAGAACAGCAGCTAAGAAAATTAAAAGAACAGCTCACAGCTAAAAGAATAAGCATGCAAATCCTATGAGGAGTTCTAGTTCAACCGGAGCGTGAATCTCTCCCACACAAAACAGTAAGTTGGGGTCTAACTTGTTACTACAGCAAAGAAAGCAAAACAAACCTAGAAAAGTAAAGAGTGAGACGCTCCAAGCAAAGCACATAACGTATGAAGTGATAAAAATATAGTGCAACGAGGGACAAACTGATGATTGTTGATGAAGAAGGGGATGCATCGGGGGCATCCCCAAGCTTAGATGCTTGAGTCTTCTTGAATATTTATTGTGGGTGCACATGGTCATCCCCAAGCTTGAGCGTTTTACACCCCTGAATCTTCTTTCATCACCTTCCACCGCGCACTTTAAAACTCCCTTCATACATAACTCATTGTAGGCTGATTACAGAGGTTAGTACCCTAATAAAATAATTTTCCTCTACTGCAAATAAATATTTACAGGAAGAGCTACTGTTTTTCTTGCCTTCCCAAAAAAGTTTGCAAATAAAAAGAAAGCTTAAGGATTGCAAAACTGCGAAAAGAAAAACCGAGGCAGAAGCTGAGAAAAACAGAACAGCAGAGAAAGGAGAATTTTTTCGAGGTACTTCTGCAACTCAAATCAAAAAACTTTGAACAGACGCTTGAAAGGTAATTGTATGGAGCATGCTGTCAAAACAATTCAGATCAAAAAGATGATCTAGTGATTTATTGAGAATTTGTCCGTCAAGAAGACATAATCTGTTTCTGGACAGCAAACACCAACTTTTGACCTTTCTTGCAATCTGAGGCTAAACTTGGCACAAAGCTTGAAAAGTAAAGATACAATGATGTTGCTACAGTAGTAACAATCATCAAGACCACTAAGAACAGAACAAAAGCAAAAGTAAAAAAACTAAATTCGTTGAGGGCTGCCTCCCGAAAGCGCTTCTTTAGAGCCATTAGCTAGGCTTAAAGATTATAAAAGGTGCTCTCATAAGAATAAGAATTTTGAAGCAAAAAGAGAGCATCAAGAAGCAAATATGAAACACATTTAAGCCTAACCCACTTCCTATGCATAGGCATCTTGTAAGAAAATAAATCAAAGAAGCACAAAGTGACATGCATAGGAAGATGAAAAAGAACAACTTTAAAACTTTCAACATGAAGAGAGGTGTTTTAGTAACATGGAAGTTTCTACAACCAAACTTCCCTATCTCGAAATAATTTTTAGTAGTATCATGAACAACATCAAGAATATAACTATCACATAAATCATGTTGTTCATGACCTACAAGCACACGTGTAAAGTTTTCAACACGGTCTTTAGGATGATAAGATAGATGCAACTCATCACATTGAGCCTTGATAAGAGAAAAATTCTCCGGAATAGTTGGAGACTTCAAAAGGATAATAGGGAAATCAAGTGTGGGTGCAACAACAATAATTTCATGCTTAACATAAGGAACTATAGAAAGTTCATCTTCGTAGGCATCATCCATAGTGGCATCATGGCCATCAACAAAGCAAGTATCAAAATCATCAAAAAGGGAAGTATCAAGTGAGTCCTCGGAATCATAAGATTCCTCTTCATAGCAATCATTAGCCTCTTCTTGGGCAGCAAGTATTCTATTTTTAAAATCCTCAATATAAGCATTGGAAGTATAATTCTCAAAGCAATAAGCAAGAACAGCAAGTTTTTCAGACTTGTGAATAGTATCGTAATACTTTTCAATCAAAGAAGCAATCTCATCAGCAGCTTTAAAAGCAACAAACTCTTCAATCTTTTCAACATCAAAGTAATCATAAACACCTTTGACATAAGAAGATAGGATCTCATTTTCATTAAACTCACATTGGAAAGGAAGGTGTTTACGCTCTATATTAGAGCAGCAAGTAAAATCATAAATGTGGCATAAACACTCGGCATAGCAATAAGAAACTTGTATTTGATCCCATAAGTGTTTCCCTTTCTGAGATAGGCGGTGCCGCATATAATGAGCATGCTCATCCAATGATTTCCCCTCAACCAAGTCGGTTGGGTTTTTAGCGCGAGCACAAATTGATCGAAGACGATCCAAGTGAAACATGTCCATCCTACCATTTTTGGGTGGTTCCACACCCATGGTGAAGATAGCATCAGTAGGTATTTTTTGTATTTTTGATAAGGGACACAAAGGTAAAAACTGAAAGGTAATCTAACAAGACTAAAAAGCAAAGATAAAAGATAGTGTGCAACTCCCCTATCTTGTAGACTTGAGTCCCCGGCAACGGCGCCAGAAATTTGCTTGATGGCTTCTCGCCCCTCGTTGGTTACCCCAAGTGGAAGGTTTGAGATACAGTGCAGCAGCAAGGTTCCCTCGGTGAAGATACCAAGGTTATCGAACCAGTAGGACTCAGGAGATACAAGTAGGTGGCAACTGCGCCATAAATTGCTTCCTGTCTAGGGTGTTGTCGTGGACCTGCACACAACAACAAATAACTTTGCTCCCAACGAGTACAGAGGAGTTGTCAATTCCTCCGGCCTTGTCGTTTACAAATGATCAACGCAAGAGATAAAATGTGCAAAGGAAAGTAAAAGCTGAAAGTAAATTGAGGGTGTGAACAACAATGTGAAGATAGACCGGGATCCCGTGATTTTCACTAGTGATGTCTCTCTCCCAAAAGACGATAAAAGTGCTAGCGAGGTAAACAAATCACAGTTGGGAAATTGACAGGATTATGAAGGCACCGCAATGCTAACTATGCTGCAAAGAAAGGAAGGGCTCAAAAGCAATGGGCAGTACGCCAAGGTAAGTAGACCGAAATCCATCTGCATCTACTATGAATCATCCACCTTGAGATATCTATCCAGAACATCCCGCTGGTATTAAGTTGTGAATCCCACCCAAAGTGTAAACTCAAAGCAACAGACAACTGCATTAAAAGAACTTTGCGTAAAGTAAACAATCCTTGGACTCGCAGGTACAAGCACCGTTGTTTTATCCCTGGTGGCAACAACACATCCCCTAGTCTCATGTTTCTGTCACTCAAGCTAGACATCAAGGGGCTGAACCCACAATCGAGCATAACGCTCTCTCTTGGAGTTGCAAATAAAATACTTGGCCAAAGAAAATACCGCAACGGAGAACATGCAAGAATTTACTCAAGAACAAAATATAAAAGAGAAGAACCAAATATATTACTCATCACAATCTAAACATAGTCTCATAATCCATCAGATCCCAACAAACTCACCATAGCAACACCAGAAATTACATAGATGCCTCGATCATGTGAGGCAGCTCATGAGGACTCGAAAGTGGAAGCACAAAAGGGGGAGAGATTCATCACATAGCTACTGGTCACGGACCCATGGTCCAAGGGGGACTACTCACGGCACATCCGGGAGGCGTCCATGGCTATGGATGGTCTCCCGGAGGGGGTTCCTCCTTCCGGCAGGGTGCAGGGGCAGCTTCTCCAGGCAGCCCCGATCTTGAAATGGCGGCGGCGGCGGTACAGAGGGGAGTTCACGAGAAAGAGATCGATATTAGGGGTTTCCACCCCGAGGGGTAAATATAGGCGAAGGGGGGCATCGAGGGGACCCACGAGGCAGTCAGGAGGATCCCTGGTGCGTCCCAGGGTGGGGCCGCGCCACCTGCCCTCCTGGCTGCCTCGTGGTGGCCCCCCTTCCCTCTCTTGGTGATTCCGGAAGCTTCTGTTGCGCTGATTTTTTATATATTTTTCTCGGAATTTTTGGAGCACTTTTAATGGCCGGAAAACCTGAAATACAAAAACAGCAGAAAACATAAACTGGAAACTGGGTGCACTGAGTTAATAGGTTAGTCTAAATAGGTTCAAAAGTGTATGAAAGTTCAAGAAAAACATGGCAAATTCACACAAAACATGCATGGAGCAAGAAGAAATTATAGATACGTCTGGGACGTATCAGTATCTCTCGCTATCTCTCTCTCTACCTCGCTATCTACATTCTATCCCCCTCATCCTCATCCCTACCCAGAAGGAGTTGCTACAATGGCTGCTAATGTCAAGACTGGAATAAAGATGGATGCAACCAACGCTGAGTCCAAGGATAACCCAATGTGCCAGGATCTTACAACAAGAAAGAACAATCTTGTTTAAGGAAGAACCCTGGAGCAAGTTGCAGTTCACTAGTACACGTTTCTTAGTAGTTTGCGCAAACCTGAGAGTGGTGAAGAAACAATAGATGTTTTGTTTGGCTTGCAGAACCAATGGGTTTATGTGAACCCAGTTCATGAATAAGAAGGACTTCTGCAAGGCTTGTGAGGATGTCCGAGTGTTAGATTGCGAGATTCGCTAAACCATATACAAGGTAATGATTTGGGTGCGGAATGGATTGGCCCCCATGACGACTACCCTTATTATTCGCTCTTGCTATGCGGGATAATAAATCTTGAGTGACTTACCTATAGCTGAGAGACGACGATGTTAAGCCTGAACCATAGAATGGTACAATGTTGGACCCCTGTATAAGATTATCGTTAATAATAATAAGTTATACGGTGAGTATAGACCAAGACCGTTTCCTGCAGGTATCCCGTAAAAGCATTCTTGATGAACACCAAGAGAGAACCGATAGTTGTTTAGTATTGGCGCCTGACTGTCAGCCATGAAGGTTCGGTATATGGAAGACTCCTCTTTTACTAAGGATTGAAGACCTCAAAGGAGTTGGTGAAATCTCTATGAAGGACGTCATCGATGGATTAAGATTTTTGAAGACCACGTCGCATTGCTTTTAAGGGTGGTAGCACCCTAGCTCATCGGAGGATCGGTGGACTATCATGAAGACCCGAACCCTAGCCTTTCTTTTTAGCCTTCTCGAATCTCGAGGACGAGATTCCTTTTAAGGGTGGTAGTCTGTAACATCCCAAAATTTTCTAAATTTTGGAATGTTAATAAAATTAAATAGATAGTGATTGGTTGCTTGATGTGTTTAATTTTCTCTGGGATTTAAAACTTTTTGGAGTTTATTGAATATTAAAAAGAGAGGTAATAAAAGGACTTTCCCTAATACTCATAATTGGTGTTTTTGGAATTTATTATTTAAAACAAAACCAACAAAACAAAATGAGAGAACGTAATATGACTCCTTCAACATATTAAAAGGTTGGAAAATGTTTTAAATCATTATTGGAATTCTTCTGAATATTCAAAACATTTTTCAACTCAAGGAAATTCATTTGAGAGGATATAAAATGACTTATCCCCTTTTTAATAAAGTTGGAAAATATTTAGAATATTACTTTAAAGTTTTTAAAATTTATTATGAGTATCATAAATAACTCTAAAATTATTTTAGGGATTTTATAATGCTAAGAGAGTTTTTATTTCATTGAAATGATTTATTAAATACTTTAAAAGAGTTAATAATAATATTCCAATGGGATATTTTTATTCTACCAAATTATTTATTGGTGTGACAATTTTAAAATTTATATTTTATTATTTAGAAATGGTTTGTCAATGCTTTTGACAAAATAAAAATATTTTTTATAATTTTTTGGATTTTATTTGATTTATGAAAAGTATTTTATATTTCCATAAAGTATTTAGAAAATGTTTTTCATTTTTATTTTCCTTTTTGGAAATTTATTCATTAAATAAATTTCTTTGTATTATTTGATGAATTTAGAAATTTATTTCACATTTTTCTGATGAGTATTGATTTTTGTAATATTGTTTGAAGTTTCGGTTTATAAACAAAAATAAAAAAACGCGTACCGAGCTGGCCCATTAGGATTTTTTGCCGATGAGACGTTTGGAAGCCGAGTCGGGCCCGTAAAGTTTTTTTTTATTTTTTTCCTCTGCTTATATAAGATTTTTGGAAAAAAAAATTCTTAAAAACAAAAAAAAACCCTAGCGGGACCCGTCGTCGCCGCCGAGCCCCGCGTTGCCCGACCCCGCCGCCGAGTTCACCAAAGACGAGCTCGTCGGTGCCTCCGCCACAGGACCGCGCCGGTCGGCCGCCCGCCGCCGCCTCGGGACTCCGTCTCGCCCAAACGCCAGAGCGCCGCGCCGCCACGGCCGTCGCGGCCCCGCATCGCCTGACCCGACGTCGGCCGCCTCCACCGCCCGCGCCGCCGGCGAGCCGACCCACGGCCGCCGCGTCCGCGCCTCCACGCGCCGGCAACCGCCGCGCCAGGGCACACCTCTCCAGCCCGTGTCGCGCGCCACCGGCCGCCATGCGCGGCCCCTCGCCGGAGCCGCTCCCCCACACCTCGCCGGAGCACGCGCCTCACCGGAAAAACGAAACTCGCCGGAATCAACTCCGGCCAGATCCGCCGCCAGGGACCCGATCGCTTTTTCAGGAAATTTTTTAATTGCGGATAGGTCCCTGTTGGCAGAAAACACCCCGGCGCCGTTTCCACAATATCTCCTTCACCGTGCGTCGGATTGAGGTGAAACTTTTTCCTACGCGCTCGTGTTGTTCTGTACTTTTGCATAGAATCAACTTTCAAAAAATGTGCACACTTTGCACACTTTTGAATTTGAATTTATTTCAAATTCAAATTCAAATTCCGAAGGTCGTATCTTTTCAACCGTTGATCCAAATCGAGTGATTCTTTTTGCGTTGGATCACTCGTGTCATTTACTTTCTGTCTATATCATGTGTACACAAAAATTCAAATGTTTCTTGATCTGTTTAAATTCAAATTCAATTCAATTTTGCACTTGCTATGACCTGCGTTGTAGTATTCCGTTTCACGTGATTCTTTTGGCATATCGGATCATTTGAGACATGTTGTCGGTAAGATTCACACACTTTTCATGTGGGAATAATATTCACCTTGAATTCATAAATGTCCATGATCACAATTCCTTACCGATGAATCTTTATATGTTGACTCTCTCGAGTTCACTTCCACCGATCACCTTCGATCACATCTACACCTCTGCACTTCAAAGCTTTTTGTTTTGTTGCTAAAACCTTTGTGTTTGTTTGTTGATCTTTTGTTTTCTCCTTGTGTGCTTGGTTATGATAGATTGCTCGGAGTGTGACGAGTAGAATTGTCGGAATTGTGAGCGCTAATAACTTCATCAAGATTCAAGGCAAGTCATATCTTTGATCATACCCCCTATTACCTATGTTTTCAATGCATTAGTTCTTCTTCTTTAGATTGCATGATAGGTTATGCTATGCTATTTACACCCAGTAGGTTATTGAGGTAGGTCTGATCCTTACATCATTGTCACCATCGTATACTATGATATTGCTATGCTAATTAGACGTGGATTGGGAAGTGAATCATTATGAGGTATGAGTGATAATGTAGTAATTAGGACCAAGATAAAGTTAATGAACTACCTGGGTGGGATGGTTGCGAGTATCTTGGAGATGGCCAATGATGACTGCGGAAAGGCACTCAGGCTCAAAGGGACTAATTGTGTTGTCATACCTAGAAGCTTACGTGTGCAGCCACAAGCTATTATGGGCTCTGGCTTAGTTGAGTAGGTTGTGTGACCTCTTTCCGGGATATACTAGCAGATGTAGATTTTTTTATAGGTGTACCGGTTATCCAACGGTTAAGGGGAAACACTTCTGAAAGACCATGTCTCGATCTTCCAGTTGTCATACACCATGCAGTGTGACGAACTGCAAAGGAGGCGATCGAGTCTTGTGGGAAAAAGTGCACAAACTCTGCAGAGTATAAAACTAATCGATTAGCCGTTTCCCCGGTTATGGAAAACTTGAGCGACTAGTTGTGGTAATATTGATTTGTCTCATCATCTTTAATTAATTTATTGGTTTAATCACTTTGGGATAGATTGAGTGGAATTTTTTTATCTCAATCGTATGCTATTGAAGAACTTAGTTACTATTATTCTATAAGGAAAATTTAGCTTTTTGCAAAAATAAATGTAGAAGCTCCACCAGCCAAATTGCATGTATTGTAGGAAATTTTACTTCTTTCTGGGATATGATTTGCCGTACATTCAAATGTACTGACCCGTTGTCGGGCTGTAACCTTCGGTGTTGCAGGATTGTATACATTGAGTAAGTGATGCGTTGTAGGGTTACGATGTCTATACTCAACTATGCTGGTGGGGTTGATGGACGCCACGAAGCTCTTATTTGTTTTTCCGCTGTATTATATTTGTAAGCTATCCTTGAGCTATGCAGGTATGTTTAATTGTAATACTGGATCATCGATGTAATATATATGACATGTGGTTTATTCTTGATATTACATCATGTACTGTGTGTGCTAGCTATTGATCCAGGGATTAGCACAGAATGCAAAGAGACTTGGATTCTTACTGAATCGGGTCGTTACATGCTTTTATATGGGCAGCACCTCACTAACATAGTAGGTGGGTGTCAGAACCCCAACTAGGGTAAGTGCTAGGGCTTGTTTGACCCTTTGCATCATGCAAAATTTTCAAAATAAATTCAAAAATGGGGAAAAGAAAAGCCCTAAGAAAGTAATTCAAATGGCCAGATAAAAATCTTTTTCCAAAAATCATTTGAATATTTGGAAAATTCCTATACATGATGGTGATCATTTGAAAAGTGGTTTGGGTTCATTCCCATGCCCATGGAATATTCAAAAATTCAAAAGGTGCCCCGGAAATTAAATTTGACCCTATTTGAATTGAAATTCAAAATATATTGAATTTCAAAAATGTCCAAATTCTATATGTGACTAGCTACTGGTCACCTAGTATTTATAAAATTATTTGGACATTTATTAAAAATTCCTAACTAATTTAATTAGTGTGGCCAACCTATTTGCAGAAAAATAAAAAATAAAAAGAAAGGAGAGGCTTACCTTGCGCCCACAGGCGAAGGCCCACCTCTCCACTGGCCGGCCCAGCCCACCTCCCCCTCTTGTCTCTTCCTCCCCGCGCCCCGAAGGTGCTCGGTGGAATGCATGAAGCACTCCACCAACGCCGCCGACGAGCCGTGGCCACGCAGCAGCTTCCTGCGGCCAACTCTTCGCACCTGGAGGCTTCTGGGAGCCTCCCGCTCCATTTTCCCCTCCAGCGCATCTCTCCCTCGCCCTCTCTCGCCGCGCCCGTCGACAACCGAGCGACGCCGCAGAGCGCCGCCGTGCGCATGCGTGCCCCCCGCCATCCCGAGCTCAAGCAAACGTGTCCATCGCCCTCGCCATAGTCGACTTCGTCCTCGAGCAAACGATTGCGAGCCGAAGACCCCTGGAGCTGCCGAATCGGGTCGTCCTCTTCGACTCCGGCCACCGGAGTTCATCGACGAATTCTTCGCCGTTGAGCTCTCCCCGCCACCTTCGACTGGACCATCGAGCTCCCCGTGCTCCGGTGAGCGAAACCCCCCTAACCCCTGCCTTTTCCGCGCTCCCAGCCACCGTGCCCGTCGAGCCGAGCCACGGCCGCCGCCGCACCTCGACGCCGTCGAGGTTCCGCCCGCCCCCTGACCTCCCTGGTGGCACAGCTCGAAGCGGACGAGCACGGGCTACCCCCTGGTAGTTTCCCCGTGCCTAGCCGTGCCCGGAACCGCCTGCTCCAGTGAGCGCCGCCGCACATGTGGACGCCGACGGCTAAACGCCGGTGAGAGCCAACGTGGCCTCTGTTAGGCCCTAATCCCCCCCCCCCACTAATCACCCTAGCAGTGGCTGCCAGGTGGGGCCAACCCCCCCTTAATCCTCTGTTTCTTTTAATTAAACAGAGATCAAGCAGTGGGCCACTGATAGGGTGGACCCACATGTCAGCCCCCCCACTGATGTCAGCATTGCATCATGCTGATGCAATAAGTCAAATTCCAGAAATTTAGAAATGATTTTAATAATTACAGAAAATCCAGAAAAATAGCCAAACTTCAATAAATCATAGAAAATTCATATGAACTCCAAATTGGACAAATAATATATGAAAAATGATCAGCATAAAATTCTCTATCCAAATATGCAACTTTCAACCATGTTTGATTTGATTTTAAAATGGTACCAGTAGCTTTTGCTATTTGGCTTAATTGGAATTAATTCAAATTTAATTCAAATGCAATTCAAATTTGAACCATTGCAATACACCACATCTCACTTGTACTTCAGAAGCATATCACACATATGATCACATGGTTTCAAATGATCAAACATTTTCAAATACATTTTGGTTAAATTGAAATTCATATGTGGAGTTTGAATTTGCATTTCAAATGCAATACACTTCATTAAATCAAATGTGCCACAAATCAGTAGCATTCACATAATGGGTAACTATATCATGTGCTTGTGCATTCTATTACAATGTTGCCACTCTCTTGTTGATGATTGTGCCGGTAACAGTCCTCCGAGACGGTGATCACCCCCGAAGAATAAGACCACCGTTAAGATTCGTGTATCGTCAGCAAGGCAAGCAAACCCCATTGATCATGTCTATAAAATCCCAATTCCCTCTCAGCCTCGCTTATGCATGTTTAGGAGATCACTTTGTATCGATTCTACCGCATAGTTGAACCCATATCCGATGCATGACCTATCATCTTGTCACAGTAGTAAGCAAACCACAATCCTAGCTGACATAGGAGTTGTTTGATATCATGTGGCCCCTGTAACTGTTAATGCTTATTGCATGCTTAGTGGTACAATAAGGTTGCTTTGATGTGAGTCGGGATGATAGTGAACATGGTGTTGATGAAAGTGAAACTGTGTTGGTGAATCCACCCTAATACAAGGTGAACGATGAGAGGCTGTGTAGGAGTACACAGTGGGTTGTCTCGTTGAACACCGCCTTAAGCACTGAGTTCTTGTATGGTAATCCAAGACAAAGAGTACAACCACACATTGGGATCACTGGCCCCTCTCGGCCTAGTACCTTGATCCGTGTTGACGTCCAGGAGTCACATTAGTTCGGGCTTTCCATTTGACATGTGCATAGAAAAAGAACGAAGGAACTGGTTGCATCATATAGATATGTGGGTGCACCTGTGAGGCAGGAAAACCATCTGCCAGAGGTGGCGTCTCGGTCACTTACATTGTTTGAGTCCGTTTCGTTGATCCGTCATGGAAGGGCATGTTTGTTTACAAGGCTTCTCTAAGCCATTTGTTAAACTTGTCTGTACTCAGACCTAATTTGCTTCCGTTGTATGATGTAATGTTGATCACAGACATGTGATCTTTGTATACTCTATGTATAAGTAAATAAAGAAGTACTTTGTAGAGTTATGCGATGATACCTGCTATTCATACTAGGCATGTGTGCTGCGTGTATGTTTATAACATGCATGTCTTAGTATGGGTTTTCGAGACCTTAGTTGTGATCTGGCTGGCGGTCTTTTATACACCAAGTGGCCCTTAGATGTGCGCAGCTTGGGGCATCGCGATGCGATTGCTCGTGACTCTGTCACGTGCACACTTTGTTGTATGATCGAGCCCGCCCTAGACCCCGACTAAGTGATCGGGCTGGAGTAAGTCTATGTAAGAGTTAGGATCCAATCGATAACATGGTTGAGGTGACTTGTCTATGAGTATGGGATTCACCACCCATAAGCATTTAGACTTGTGAGCAGACGTTGAGGGTCCATCTCAGTTGATCATCCGACCTGGGTGGGATGCCCCTCACGTTTGAGGCTTTCCGAGAGCGTTCTGTGCTTGGCCTTGTCTGCTTAGACAAGTGGGTACGGCTCTCGGCTCTCCATGTGATTGTATCGTGACTGGAATTACATACGCTAACCGCGGGTCCCGACAGACTTGGTATCAGAGCAGGACTGTCTGTAGGATTATCAAACCCTTGGTCGAAGTTGAGTCTAGCATTCTATAGTTATATAGTTACTCTGGGTATAAGGGAACAACGTAAGGCTTATTTTTCTCCTTATCCTCATCGATCTGAGTTCTGAGTCACCCTTATCTTTTCTACGGGATGATAGGACTAGGCTCATCTATGTCTTACTAGAACATCTCGTTGTTTGCCTCCTTATAGCCGTAGGACAGTTGTGGTTGTCCAGAGTCTTCGTGTTGTTGAGTTCCTTGAGGAAGTTTTGTCCAATCTCCTCAAGGTTGTTTCATTTTCCATCCCGGTGTAGCCGTTATGCTGCCGGATTTGTTCCAAGTCTCTGTGGATCATTGCCTTCGCATTATAATCCTTTCCTCCTTCATCATGTCTTGTTATCCTTGAATCCATCATTCAACCTGTTCTGATTGTTGATTTTTATCACACAGGATGTCAGGTGGAACTCGTAGTGCTGTTCGTCGGAATCGAGACTGTGTTCGGAATCGAAATGATGATGAACCTCTACCATCGCCTTCTGCGGCGGAAATCATGATGGAAGCTGAGAAGAATCAACGTGACCAAACACGCCTTCTGGAGCTCATCGAGCAGAATACCTCACGTCATCGCAATGTGGTTGTGAGCACTCAGGACTTCATCCTCCTCAAGCCACCGGTATTCCGATGTTCTTCTGAGCCCCTTGAAGCTGATGATTGGCTCCGTTCCATCGAGCGTAAGCTTGACACTGCACATGTTGCTCCCGATGACCGAGTTATATTTGCGGCATACTTTCTAGAAGGTGCTGCTGCTGAATGGTGGGAGAACTATGTTGCTATGCAGCCAGATAGTCACGTAGTGACTTGGCAGGAGTTCTGTGTTGCCTTTCGAGGGTACCACCTTCTAGATGAGTTGATGGAGCGCAAGAAGGAAGAGTTCTGCAATCTGACTCAAGGAGAGATGTCCATCCATGAGTATGTGAGAGAGTTCAACCGTCTTGCTCGGTATGCCCAAGATGAGATCACCACCGATGCCAGAAAGCAGGCAAGGTTCCGTAAGGGACTTAGCCCCATCCTTCGTCATGATCTCAACCTCCTTGAATTTGCCACCTTTGAGGATTTAGTCAATAGATCCTTCAGAGCTGAGCATGGCAATGAAGTGTTCGAAGAGTCTCGCAAACATGCTCTTGAGCAAGCCCCTTCTTCAAGTTCAGCCCCTCAGAAATGCCGAATTTGGATTCCAACCAGTGTCATACCTCAAAACCTTCTTCAGAGGCCACCACCAAATATATGCCATCCACCCCAACACATTATTCCACCCCGGAATGATGGTGTGCAGCCAAGTAATCCCACTCCCAGCAATTCAGACAGGGTATGCTTTAAGTGTGGTCTTCCAGGCCATTACTATCGTCAATGCCCTCAGGTCTTGATGGAACCACGTCATTCTCGACATAAGCCTCCAAAGAAATCAACCACCAAAGCCTTTCTAGCAAAGCCTTCATCCACTAGTAGTGTTTGTGTGAACCAAATCTCAGTTGAGGAAACCACTGCTTCTTCTGACGTCATTCTTGGCACACTCCCAGTCAATCATATCCCCGCCTCCGTTCTTTTCGATCCAGGAGCTTCTCATTCATTCATGTCGGAGAGTTATGCACTTCGTCATGAATTCCCTTTTGAAGAAATGTTTTCTCCAATGATCATTCAAACTCCTGGTTCAAAGTGGCAAACTAATAGAGTAAGCCATGGCAACCAAATTGCAATTGAGGGTTTAGTATTCCTTGCCTCACTTATAGCCCTCAAGTCTTCGGACATTGATGTCATCCTAGGCATGGATTGGTTATCAAGGCAGAATACTTTCCTTGATTGTAAAGCCAAGTCAGTCAAACTCACCCATTCTTCAGGCTAGACCATTGACTACACATCACCCAGCTCTAGAATCCAGATGCATACTTTGAATGTGCTTCCCCTTCCAGACCTTGAAGATGTTCCGGTGGTTCGTGACTTCCCGAATGTCTTTCCTGAAGAGCTGTCGGGAATGCCACCCGACAGGTGTGTAGAATTCATAGTGGCTCTTATACCAGGCATAGCCCCAATTTCCAGACGCCCATATAGAATGGCCCCACATGAGTTAGCTGAGCTAAAAACCCAACTTGATGCTTCATTGGCAAAAGGCTTCATCCGCCCTAGCTCATCGCCATGGGGTTGCCCCGTTCTGTTCGTAGGGAAGAAAGATGGAACAGAAAGGATGTGCGTAGACTATCGTCCGCTAAATCTAGCGACGTTAAAGAACAAGTACCCACTGCCCAGGATCAATGATCTTTATGATCAACTTGTTGGATCCTCTGTCTTCTCCAAGATGGATTTGAGATTAGGTTATCATCAAATCAAAATCCAAAACGAGGACATCCCAAAAACGGCTTTCACTACTCGTTATGGTCTTTACGAGTACACCGTCATGTCCTTTGGTTTAACCAATGACCCCACCACATTCTCGCGCTTGATGAATTCGATCTTCATGGAGTACCTAGATAAATTTGTTGTGGTTTATCTTGATGACATTCTCATCTACTCGAAGAACGAAGAAGAGCACGCAGAACATCTTAGGTTGGTATTGATGAAACTTAGAGAGCATCGTCTTTATGACAAGTTCTCCAAGTGTGAATTTTGGCTACCAGAAGTGACCTACTTAGGCCACGTGATTTCTGCGAAAGGTGTTGCAGTCAATCCCGAGAGAGTTCAGGCCGTCCTCGACTGGACTCAAACTGAATCGGTTAAGCAAGTTAGGAGTTTTCTTGGTTTAGCAAGCTATTGCCGCCGCTTCGTCAAGAACTTTTCTAAAGTTGCAAAGCCTCTTACTGAACCCCTCAAGAAAGATGTAACACCCTCAGATCCAGTACAGTAATCACTACAGTGATTCCACTGTTAGTGATAATTACTGTTGACGATCAAGACATGATTACCTTTGATCATAGCTCTGTCAATTTACAACCCTGATTAAATTTTCAATTACTTGTGGATTATATTATTGCTCCAATAAGTTGTGGGTGATTAATAAATCATCTTCCCGTTTACTAAACCAAGTAAACTCCTAGTCTCAACAAGAATCACAAGTCAGTGCAAATTATGAACCAAGGTGGTGGGGTTATCAAAATTGTTTTGAAAATTAATATGGAAATAGAACTCATAGATCAACCCAAAGTTGTGAAACCTATTAATAGAATTGCCTAGCCATCATAGGGCCATGTTAATATAGTAATGGATATTTTATTAAAGTGTTTTAGGAAAAATATGAAATAAAAATAAATGCTTGGGAATTATTAAATTACCATGGAATAATAATAAACAAGTGCAAATTTTAATTGAACTAAAATTTGTTGAACCTATTTTATAAATTATCAAATAATCAGTAGGTAATATTAAAATTGGTTTGAAAATTTATTAGTTTGTTCAAATAATATAAATATTAAAAACAGTAGCTAAAAGGCCCCGTTTAACACTTTAAAATAAATAACAAAATTAAAATGGATTTTGTTTGGAGCCCAAGTTTTTATAGTAGTGATATTAAGTGAAACACTAATTATGGTTTAAGTTGCACATTTAATAAAACCCAAACAGTGGGCAAATAAAATTTAAACAGAAAGAAAACTAGAGAAAACAAAACAATAGAAGAAAAAAAATAAAAAACCTAAAACTCGCCGGGGCACAGGACACCCAGGGCCCACCCCGGCCCACCCCCTTCCTCCTCCTACCTCCCCCTGTTCCCTGCCCCACCCCGCACTGTCGCCATGGACAGAACAGGGGAGCAGGATGCCATGGCCCCCCTCACCTGCTCCCTCCACTCCTCCACCTGCCCCCCATGAAGATAAGAACGCCCCCTGCCCCCCTCTCAAACCCTAGATCGAACTCCTTTCCCCCCTAGCGTTCGTCTCCCTCACGCAACAGAGCCCGCCATGGACGCCGCCATGCCCAAGATCGTCACCATGGGCACCGTCCTCCCCAGCGCCGGTGACCGTGTTCCCCCGCACCACCATGGACGTCTATGACGTCTGGTAACCACCGCGCGGGTCCAAAGCCTCGACGCTGCGCCAATTCGGATGCCTTCCTCCTCTGCCCCGACGAGCACCGCCGTCGATTCGCCGCCTCCGACCACCCCGAGCACCCCCCCAAGCTCATCGGCGCGCTCTCTGTGAGCACCTCACTCCATTTCCCCCTCTTCCCCCTCCCCACTGGCTGCCTACAGCCGCCGTCGTAGTCCCTCCTCGCCGTGGCTCCGGCCACGTAGGAGCCTCGCCGCCCTCCTGCGCGTGGTCACGGCCACCACCCGCGCTGGCCGCCGTGCCGGCTAGCCGTGACCTCGCCGACAGTGGCCTGCCGTGCTGGCTAGCCGTGACCTCGCTGCCAGTGGCCTCCCGTGCTTTCCCCGTCCCTGCTCTGTAGTCTTTCTCTCATGTTCAATTTTCAGAGCTTGCATACTGAAGATCTCTTCAGTTTAGTTAGTTTCAGAGTAGTGCCATATCTGTTGTTAATATACATTCAGTGTTGTGAATTATCAGAATCTGACTAGTGGTGTAGTGGTGTGTGCGTGTGGTTTGCAGCTATGTGGTGCTGAGTTTGAGTCCCTCCCAGGACATAATAAACCCTTTTCTTTTTTTTGGACCAAAACAACTCTCTCTGTTCCATTGATATATCAGCAGTGATTGACATGTGGGCCCCTGCCCTTTGAGATTAATTAAAATGTTTAACTAACCCTGTGTCTATTACAGCTAGGTCCCACCTGTCAGTAATGAAATTTAATTAAATAGAAATAGGTTTAGTCAATGACATGTGGGTCCTCTCTGCTTTATTCAATTAAATAAAATGATTTAAATACCATGTGTATGACATGTAGGTCCCACCTGTCAGTACTGTTAGGGATATGGTTGTGGATAATGTTGCTATTTAATAATAAAAGAAAATTCAGAAAATTGATTTAAATTGAATTAAACTTTAAAAATCAATAACTTTTTATCCGTAACTCCGATGGAAAAACTTTATACATGAAAATTGATCAGAAAAATATAACGGATATGAATACGCTATTTGTATGTCTTTCACACCCCTCTAACACAACGAACATCGACCGTCCCACTCCGGACCGACTGTCCGATAAATTGTCCGGTACTGCTAAAGTACTCGGATGAATTTACTTCGAACACGAATGTTTCTCAGAATAGATCAACTAGCACGGATACACCCCCTTATGTTTGTCCGGTACCCACGACACCTCCGGCTTGATCCTTTCCCCCCCCCCTCCGGACACCCTGTCCGTTAATCACCCGGAGCCGGTAGTTCATACTCAGATGAATTCCCGCTCCGAGCATATTGCATTGCACTGCGTTAGAACACCGTTAACATTTCATTTGTCCTGACATGCATCTGTTTGTATATGCTTGCTTTGTATTTACTATTTCTTCCCGCCTTAATCTCCGGTAGACCCCGCTGCTGCCGTCGACTACACCGCTGCTGAGTACGACTACTTCGTCGACGACCCTACTTCTACCGTCGAGCTTCCAGGCAAGCAGAGCCATTCTCTTCCCCAGATATCGCCTATCTTTCCGTACTTTCTTGCACTAGGCATTGTTACTGCTGCTGCTACGTTGCTTACCTATTCAATTGCATAACCTGCCATTGTCGCCCCTTGATGTACCTTCCTTTAATCCTATGCTGCCTATTATTACTTATGCATTATTCAGCAGTAAACCCTGCGCAGTGTTAGTTAGGTTTAGAATAGCGGGCCGTGATCACTTTGGGAATGATCGCGGAAATGATATATTACAACTGCAACAGGTACGGATCAATGCAGACATCCTAGGGAACCTACAACGGCGAGACTTTGCCGAGTCGCTTCGAATTTGACTTACGGGTGGAATGGACTCGTATTTCACTCTCGTCGGCTCAGTAGCGTAGAATCACCGGGATGATACGAGGTTTACCTCTTTAGTTCATTCCGCTGATGTCTCTGTCAAACCTTTTTAAGTGTGCCATCGAGGGTGATACCTCCTGGTTTCACTTAATGGTAGGAACTCGAACCAACTGGTGTCCTGAAAGGTAAGAAGTCGGGCGACCCAACGGTGCCCGCGAGTGGTATTGCGACGAGACGACAGGGAGGGTACGACCAGTGTACCGGTGTGCTTGGCCCCTGATCGTTGGCCGCGAGAGTTACCAAACCACGAAAGTCGAGCTCCTCCAGGAGCACACGCGAGACAAGGTAAGGAGACGGTTCACCTTGTTGGTAACCGCAGTGACTTGGTGGGACGACAGGGCAGGCACCGATGTACTGGTGGTCCTGGCTGCTGTCGTTGTCCGCGGGTCGGTTAAGTCGAGGCAACGATAATGGTTGTCACGCAGGTTAATTAAAATGCTAAATGATTCGGCGGATGTCTTGAGTTGGCTATATGCCATGTACGCACTACCTACCCGTGGGAATTACGAGTTATGGGCTCCTCTGCTTCGTAGTGTCGTCCGAGGACTCTTCAGACGTCAGCAGTACTGCGGGATGATTGTCGGGAAGTGGTGTTGTCTTATTTTCTCGCGCGGTGGTGTCTTATTTGGATTTGCTTCAACTTCACCAGCCAGCCACGCACCGTGCAGGAGTACGTTCGGGTTGGGGTCCAAGGCTCGGCGTACTTAGGATTTAGACCGGCGGATGGCCTCTCTGTTGAGTTTGAAAGATGGGCTATGAAGTGTCGGATAGCCTCGGTGGAGCGTTCCCTAACAAGGTTCCCGCCACCCTGGAGATCCGTGCGTGTAGCGTAACACAAGTGCACCCCTGCAGGGAAGATTAATCTATTCGAATAGCCGTGTCCACGGTAACAGGACGCTTTATGCTGAAGCTGGATCTTACCACTACAAACTATTATTATTAAACTGTATGGTTCCGAGTTTTCTTCCTCGCGGGGATGTCGAGGAGGTGAACTCGGAGGCATTGTTAATTATGATTACAACTTATTATTATACAATGCTGCAGCAACTTCTGCTGCATTGTTACTTTCATTACTGTTATATTAACTGTTGGCTGATTCTTACCTTATGCTGCAAGACATCGTCGGAAGATGCTAGTCTTCGTTAGGCCTAGCTTCTTACCTTTGCTCTGGATTTCTATCTTACAGTCCACTATATACAGCCTCTTCTTTCCGTTTATACAATGCATAATGCTTAGTAGCGGACGTAAGACTCGCGGGTATACTAGATACTCACCCTGCTTTATTTCCTTTACTGTTTTGCCTGATCGGCCGCTGCAGTCGACGTTGGAGTCCAGGAGTAGGGGATCCCCCATGCCGACCACCACAACATGAAGACCCCCGATGCCTACTACGACGTCGGTTCCCCTTTGAGCAGGAGTAGTTTGGAGGTTCCTAGGCAGGAGGCCTCGCCTTTTTGATCGTTGTTGTTCTTGTGCTAGCCTTCTTAAGGCAACCTTGTATTCTGGTGTCTGTACTCAGATACTATTGCTTCCGTTGACTTTGTGCTCTCGAGCTGTTGTATTCGAGCCCTCGTGGCCCCTGGCTTGTATTAAACAGCTTGTATTATTTTATTTGTAGAGTTGTGTTGTGATATCTCACCGTGAGTCCCTAATCTCGATCGTGTACCATGCGTGTATGATTAATGTACACGGTCTGATTTTGGGGGCGTCACAAGTTGGTATCAGAGTCGACTGCCTGTAGGAAGCCCCTAACCACTCCTTGGTCGAAGTCGAGTCTAGTATTTGCAAAACTACTTGCTAACTTAATGTTTGGCTTACGGGCCCACATCGATGTCACTACGTGTGATATCTATGGTATTAGGATCTTTTTCTTCGTACCTATGCTCTGGGACTCTGCTCTCTTATCCTTGCTGGTAAATTTTTAATAACTCTGACTTAGGTTCACGTACCTCCTTCCTCCCGGAGAGCTCTGCATTCTCGATGATCGCCCGATTCACCTGAAGATCCCGACAATTACTCTCTGATAAATTCCCGAGAACCTGCGTGTTCATCGCCTTTGCAATCCCCCGCCACCGATAAGTCCGTGTGGATAGTTACATCCACCTCCCGATCTGGAAGTCATAATTCCTTTGTACTTAAGCATCGGATTATTCTAATGCTTCTATCACCCGATGCCTTTGCATTCTTTCTCCTTCTGGTTGAGTGCCGATACTCACATCAGATTCTTTGCGAACCACCCGACCTTTGGTGGATTATTATCCGACTAAGCTTACGTGGCTTCTTCCATGTGTCGATTGGATTCATTGTGTGAAATACCATCCTTGCCCCTCAATGCTTTGTGTTATCATCGAAAACCCCCTTGACTCTCTGCCAATACAACTTGGTCGTGTACATCGTTCTCTCCTTTCCCTTGGGAAAGATATACACCTGATACTTGTGTATCATCACTTTTTCCTTTCCTTTGGTCTATTTAACCTTTCTTGTAATGTATCTTATCTAAGCAGTGAAATTCCCTGCTTATGTAAACATTTTGGTGTGCTACATTGTCTGTACAACCAGTTACGATTGTTGATGACTTTTCGGTGACCACCGATGGACGAGAACTTTGCCAATTGGTCCGCCTCGTCTTAACGAGCAGGAAAATGGTTCTCTTCGTCCCTCGCCCTTGGCACTGATGATGTTGCCGACATAGTTGACAAATTGTTTTCTGAAAAACCTTGCATCGTGCTCGCATGGAATGTCGCCACCCTTCTTACCTTTTGTGGGCCCATAACCCAAAGTTCCACAGGACCGAAACCTGACTCTTGTCATCGACCTTGTGATATTCCGTCCGAGATCAGACTCAGTGCTTGTGCCCGATGATCGGGGCCCCTTTTCCACCATCCATTATCGGCATCGAATACGTGCCTATCCGCTTAAAACTTCTCTCGACGTACTTCCCTGAGCTTAAACTTGGAAGGACTTTGTACCCCATAACCTTGAGCAACCCCATTTATTTGACCTTGTATCGATCCGACCCCCTTAAGATTTACCTCTTAACCTGTTAGTAAGTGCGATGAAGCCCCCGAAGAAAGGATGAAAAACCCTCGAGATGCACCGATGTCGTGCAGTGAAGGCGTCAACGTGAAGGATTAATTTCTTCGAGTAGGACAACACGAGCCAGAAGATTTGTTAGAAGGCGAAACCGAACCTCTACCCCTTACACTACTTTTAATTCTCGGGAGGAGAATTCTTTGTAGTGGTGGAGATTTGTAACACCCTCAGATCTAGTACAGTAATCACTACAGTGATTCCACTGTTAGTGATAATTACTGTTGACGATCAAGACATGATCACCTTTGATCATAGCTCTGTCAATTTACAACCCTGATTAAATTTTCGATTACTTGTGGATTATATTATTGCTCCAAGAAGTTGTGGGTGATTAATAAATCATCTTCACGTTTACTAAACCAAGTAAACTCCTAGTCTCAACAAGAATCACAAGTCAGTGGAAATTATGAACCAAGGTGGTGGGGTTATCAAAATTGTTTTGAAAATTAATATGGAAATAGAACTCATAGATCAACCCAAAGTTGTGAAACCTATTAATAGAATTGCCTAGCCATCATAGGGCCATGTTAATATAGTAATGGATATTTTATTAAAGTGTTTTAGGAAAAATATGAAATAAAAATAAATGCTTGGGAATTATTAAATTACCATGGAATAATAATAAACAAGTGCAAATTTTAATTGAACTAAAATTTGTTGAACCTATTTTATAAATTGTCAAATAATCAGTAGGTAATATTAAAATTGGTTTGAAAATTTATTAGTTTGTTCAAATAATATAAATATTAAAAACAGTAGCTAAAAGGCCCCGTTTAACACTTTAAAATAAATAACAAAATTAAAATGGATTTTTTTTGGAGCCCAAGTTTTTATAGTAGTGATATTAAGTGAAACACTAATTATGGTTTAAGTTGCACATTTAATAAAACCCAAACTGTGGGCAAATAAAATTTAAACAGAAAGAAAACTAGAGAAAACAAAACAATAGAAGAAAAAAATAAATAAAAAACCTAAAAATCGCCTGGGCACAGGACACCCAGGGCCCACCCCGGCCCACCCCCTTCCTCCTCCTACCTCCCCCTGTTCCTTGCCCCACCCCGCACTGTCGCCATGGACAGGACAGGGGAGCAGGACGCCATGGCCCCCCTCACCTGCTCCCTCCACTCCTCCACCTGCCCCCCATGAAGATAAGAACGCCCCCTGCCCCCCTCTCAAACCCTAGATCGAACTCCTTTCCCCCCTAGCCTTCGTCTCCCTCGCGCAACAGAGCCCTCCATGGCCGCCGCCATGCCCAAGATCGTCACCATGGGCACCGTCCTCCCCGGCGCCGGTGACCGTGTTCCCCCGCACCACCATGGACGTCTATGACGTCTGGTAACCACCGCGCGGGTCCAAAGCCACGACGCTGCGCCAATTCGGACGCCTTCCTCCTCTGCCCCGACGAGCACCGCCGTCGATTCGCCGCCTCCGACCACCCCGAGCACCCCCCCAAGCTCGTCGGCGCGCTCCCTGTGCGCACCTCACTCCATTTCCCCCTCTTCCCCCTCCCCGCTAGCTGCCTACAGCCGCCGTCGTAGTCCCTCCTCGCCGTGGCTCCGGCCACGTAGGAGCCTCGCCGCCCTCCTGCGCGTGGTCACGGCCACCACCCGCGCTGGCCGCCGTGCCGGCTAGCCGTGACCTCGCCGCCAGTGGCCTGCCGTGCCGGCTAGCCGTGACCTCGCTGCCAGTGGCCTCCCGTGCTTTCCCCGTCCCTGCTCTGTAGTCTTTCTCTCGTGTTCAAATTTCACAGTTTGCATACTGAAGATCTCTTCGGTTTAGTTAGTTTCAGAGTAGTGCCATATCTGTTGTTAATATACATTCAGTGTTGTGAATTATCAGAATCTGACTAGTGGTGTAGTGGTGTGTGCGTGTGGTTTGCAGCTATGTGGTGCTGAGTTCGAGTCCCTCCCAGGACATAATAAACCCTTTTCTTTTGTTTTGGACCAAAACAACTCTCTCTGTTCCATTGATATATCAGCAGTGATTGGCATGTGGGCCCTGCCCTTTGAGATTCATTAAAATGTTTAACTAACCCTTTGTCTATTACAGCTAGGTCCCACCTGTCAGTAATGAAATTTAATTAAATAGAAATAGGTTTAGTCAATGACATGTGGGTCCTCTCTGCTTTATTCAATTAAATAAAATGATTTAAATACCATGTGTATGACATGTAGGTCCCACCTGTCAGTACTGTTAGGGATAAAGTTGTGGATAATGTTGCTATTTAAAAATAAAAGAAAATTCAGAAATTGATTTAAATTGAATTAAACTTTAAAAATCAATAACTTTTTATCCGTAACTCCGATGGAAAAACTTTATACATGAAAATTGATCAGAAAAATATAACGGATACGAATACGCTATCTGTATGTCTTTCACACCCCTCTAGCACAACGAATATCGAACCGTCCCCCTCCGGACCGACTGTCCGATAAATTGTCCGGTACTGCTAAAGTACCCGGATGAATTTACTTCGAACACGAATGTTTCTCAGAATAGATCAACTAGCACGGATACACCCCCTTATGTTTGTCCGGTACCCACGACACCTCCGGCTTGATCCTTCCCCCCCCCCTCCGGACACCCTGTCCGGTAATCACCCGGAGCCGGTAGTTCATCCTCAGATGAATTCCCGCTCCGATCATATTGCATTGCACTGCATTAGAACACCGTTAACATTTCATCTGTCCTGACATGCATCTGTTTGTATATGCTTGCTTTGTATTTACTATTTCTTCCCGCCTTAATCTTCGGTAGACCCCGCTGCTGCCGTCGACTACACCGCTGCTGAGTACGACTACTTCGTCGACGACCCTACTTCTACCGTCGAGCTTCCAGGCAAGTAGAGCCATTCTCTTCCCCAGATATCGCCTATCTTTCCGTACTTTCTTGCACTAGGCATTGTTATTGCTGCTACTACGTTGCTTACCTATTCAATTGCATAACCTGTCATTGTCGCCCCTTGATGTACCTTCCTTTAATCCTATGCTGCCTATTATTACTTATGCATTATTCAGCAGTAAACCCTGCGCAGTGTTAGTTAGGTTTAGAATAGCGGTCCGTGATCACTTTGGGAGTGATCGCGGAAATGATATATTACAACTGCAACAGGTACGGATCAATGCAGACATCCTAGGGAACCTACAACGGCGAGACTCTGCCGAGTCGCTTCGAATTTGACTTACGAGTGGAATGGACTCGTATTTCACTCTCGTCGGCTCAATAGCGTAGCATCACCGGGATGATACGAGGTTTACCTCTTTAGTTCATTCCGCTGATGTCTCTGTCAAACCTTTTTAAGTGTGCCATCGAGGGTGATACCTCCTGGTTTCACTTAATGGTAGGAACTCGAACCAACTGGTGTCCTGAAAGGTAAGAAGTCGGGCGACCCAACGGTGCCCGCGAGTGGTATTGTGACGGGACGACAGGGAGGGTACGACCAGTGTACCGGTGTGCTTGGCCCCTGATCGTTGGCCGCGAGAGTTACCAAACCACGAAAGTCGAGCTCCTCCAGGAGCACACGCGAGACAAGGTAAGGAGACGGTTCACCTTGTTGGTAACCGCAGTGACTTGGTGGGACGACAGGGCAGGCACTGATGTACTGGTGGTCCTGGCTGCTGTCGTTGTCCGCGGGTCGGTTAAGTCGAGGCAACGATAACGGTTGTCACGCAGGTTAATTAAAATGCTAAATGGTTCGACGGATGTCTTGAGTTGGCTATATGCCATGTACGCACTACCTACCCGTGGGAATTACGAGTTATGGGCTCCTCTGCTTCGTAGTGTCGTCCGAGGACTCTTCAGACGTCAGCAGTACTGCGGGCTGATTGCCGGGAAGTGGTGTTGTCTTATTTGCTCGCGCGGTGGTGTCTTATTTGGATTTGCTTCAACTTCACCGGCCAACCTCGCACCGTGCAGGAGTACGTTCGGGTTGGGGTCCAAGGCTCGGCGTACTTAGGATTTAGACCGGCGGATGGCCTCTCTGTTGAGTTTGAAAGATGGGCTATGAAGTGTCGGATAGCCTCGGTGGAGCGTTCCCTAACAAGGTTCCCGCCACCCTGGAGATCCGTGCGTGTAGCGTAACACAAGTGCACCCCTGCAGGGAAGATTAATCTATTCGAATAGCCGTGTCCACGGTAACAGGACGCTTTATGCTGAAGATGGATCTTACCACTACAAGCTATTATTATTAAACTGTATGGTTCTGAGTTTTCTTCCTCGCGGGGATGTCGAGGAGGTGAACTCGGAGGCATTGTTAATTATGATTACAACTTATTATTATACAATGCTGCAGCAACTTCTGCTGCATTGTTACTTTCATTACTGTTATATTAACTGTTGGCTGATTCTTACCTTATGCTGCAAGACATCGTCGGAAGATGCTAGTCTTCGTGAGGCCTAGCTTCTTACCTTTGCTCTGGATTTCTATCTTACAGTCCACTATATACAGCCTCTTCTTTCCGTTGATACAATGCATAATGCTTAGTAGCGGACGTAAGACTCGCGGGTATACTAGATACTCACCCTGCTTTATTTCCTTTACTTTTTTGCCTGATCGGCCGCTGCAGTCAACGTTGGAGTCCAGGAGTAGGAGATCCCCGATGCCGACCACCACAACATGAAGACCCCCGATGCCTACTATGACGTCGAGTTCCCCTTTGACCAGGAGTAGTTTGGAGGTTCCCAGGCAGGAGGCCTCGCCTTTTTGATCGTTGTTGTTCTTGTGCTAGCCTTCTTAAGGCAACCTTGTATTCTGGTGTCTGTACTCAGATACTATTGCTTCCGCTGACTTTGTGCTCTCGAGCTGTTGTATTCGAGCCCTCGTGGCCCCTGGCTTGTATTAAACAGCTTGTATTATTTTATTTGTAGAGTTGTGTTGTGATATCTCACCGTGAGTCCCTAATCTCGATCTTGTACCATGCGTGTATGATTACTGTACACGGTCTGATTTTGGGGGCGTCACAAAAGATAAGAAATTCCAATGGACTCCCAAGTGCGAGGAAAGCTTTCAAGAGCTAAAAAGAAGATTGACTTCTGCACCCGTACTTGCACCTCCAGACACCAAAAGGGATTTCGAGATCTATTGTGATGCTTCACGGCAAGTGTTAGGATGCATACTTATGCAAGATCGACATGTGGTAGCTTATGCTTCACGCCAGTTGCGTCCACATGAAGAGAACTATCCAACCCATGATCTTGAACTCGCTGCCGTAGTTCATGCCCTGAAGACTTGGCGACATTACCTCCTTGGTAATTGTTGTGAGATTTATTCTGATCACCAAAGCCTCAAATACATATTCACCCAGCCAGATCTTAATCTCAGGCAAAGACGCTGGATAGAGTTGATAAAAGATTATGACTTAGGAATTTCTTACACCCCAGGCAAAGCCAATGTCATGGCTGATGCACTAAGTTGTAAGTCGTATTGTAACAACCTCATGTTACAACAGTATCAACCACTTCTTCATGAGGAATTTCGAAAGCTCAACCTCGAGATTGTTCCTCGTGGATCTCTTTTCAACTTGGTGGCGAAACCAACACTTGAGGATCAAATCAGAGTTGCCCAAAGGCGTGCACGAGGTGTTCGCCGGATCTAGGAGAACATTGCTAGCGGAGTTGCTAAATGTTTCTCCACAGATAGCAAAGGAACGGTATTCTTTGAAAACCGTTTGGTAGTACCTAAGAATAAGGATCTAAGGCAACTCATCCTCAAAGAAGCCCATGACACACCCCTCTCGATTCATCCCGGTAGCACAAAAATGTATCGAGATCTACGCCAGAGATTTTTGTGGACCAGGATTAAGAGAGACATTGCTCGATTTGTTGCTGAATGTGATGTTTTTCGTCGCATTAAGGCAGAACACCAAAGACCTGCTGGTACACTTCAACCTTTGCCTATTCCAGAGTGGAAATGGGACAAAGTCGGTATGGACTTCATCACCGGCTTTCCAAAAACCCAGAAAGGAAAGGATGCCATCTTCGTTGTCATAGATAGGCTTTCCAAATTTGCTCACTTCCTTCCCGTTCGCGAGTCTATAACTGCTAGTCAGTTAGCGGACTTGTATGTCTCTAGAATTGTGTCTCTTCACGGTGTTCCTTTGGTAATCAATTCTGATCGTGGTAGCCTTTTCACCTCTAGATTTTGGGGAAGCTTTCAGAATACTATGGGAACTCATCTATCCTTTAGTACAGCTTTCCATCCTCAGTCTAGCGGTCAAGTTGAAAGGGTTAATCAAATCTTGGAAGACATGCTCAGAGCTTGTGTTATCTCATTCGGAAAGAATTGGGAGAAGTCTCTTCCATTTGCCGAATTTGCTTATAACAATAGTTTTCAATCTAGTCTGAACATGGCTCCTTTTGAACTCCTTTATGGACGATGATGTCGAACACCTTTAAACTGGTCAGAAACCGGTGAAAGACAACTCTTTGGACCGGATATGATCAAGGAAGCAGAAGAGCAAGTTCGCATTGTTCTTGATCGTTTGAAAACCGCACAGTCTCGTCAGAAAAGCTACTATGATCGTCATCATAGGCAAGAAAGCTACAATCTGGATGAGAAGGCTTACCTTCAGATTACTCCTCTGAAGGGAACCCAACGATTCGGTATCAAAGGCAAGTTGGCCCCACGTTACATCAGACCTTTCCGCATTCTCGCTAAACATGGAGAAGTTGCCTACCAACTTGAACTACCCCCTCACCTTTCCCGAGTACATGACGTATTTCATGTGTCACAACTCAGGCGTTGCTTCAAGGACCCCATCCGCGAAGTCGACCATGAAACGCTTGATCTCCAAGATGACCTTTCTTATCGAGAGTACCCTGTTCGTATTCTTGATTCCGCAGAGCGTGTCACTCGTCGTCAGAAGATCAAGTTCCTTAAAGTTCAATGGTCACATCACTCCGAGAAAGAAGCAACATGGGAAAGAGAAGACCGCCTCCGTGCCGAGTACCCCTCCTTACTCCCGACGACTTCTGAATCTCGGGACGAGATTCTTTTGAGTGGGGGCGAGTTGTCAGAACCCCAACTAGGGTAAGTGCTAGGGCTTGTTTGACCCTTTGCATCATGCAAAAGTTTCAAAAGAAATTCAAAAATGGGGAAAAGAAAAGCCCTAAGAAAGTAATTCAAATGGCCAGATAAAAATCTTTTTCCAAAAATCATTTGAATATTTGGAAAATTCCTATAAATGATGGTGATCATTTTAAAAGTGGTTTGGGTTCATTCCCATGCCCATGGAATATTCAAAAATTCAAAAGGTGCCCTGGAAATTAAATTTGACCCTATTTGAATTGAAATTCAAAATATATTGAATTTCAAAAATGTCCAAATTCTATATGTGACTAGCTACTGGTCACCTAGTATTTATAAAATTATTTGGACATTTATTAAAAATGCCTAGCTAATTTAATTAGTGTGGCCAACCTATTTGCAGAAAAATAAAAAGAAAAAGAAAGGAGAGGCTTACCTTGCGCCCACAGGCGAAGGCCCACCTCTCCACTGGCCGGCCCATCCCACCTCCCCCGCTTGTCTCTTCCTCCCCGCGCCCCGAAGGTGCTCGGTGGAATGCATGCAGCACTCCAACGACGCTGCCGACGAGCCGTGGCCACGCAGCAGCTTCCTGCGGCCACCTCTTCGCACCTGGAGGCTTCTGGGAGCCTCCCGCTTCATTTTCCCCTCCAGCGCATCTCTCCCTCGCCCTCTCTCGCCGCGCCCGTCGACAACCGAGCGACGCCGCAGAGCGCCGCCGTGCGCATGCGTGCCCCCCGCCATCCCGAGCTGAAGCAAACGTGTCCATCGCCCTCGCCATAGTCGACTTCGTCCCCGAGCAAACGATTGCGAGCCGAAGACCCCTGGAGCTGCCGAATCAGGTCGTCCTCTTCGACTCCGGCCACCGGAGTTCATCGACGAATTCGTCGCCGTTGAGCTCTCCCCGCCACCTTTGACTGGACCATCGAGCTCCCCGTGCTCCGGTGAGAGAAACCCCCCTAACCCCTGCCTTTTCCGCGCTCCCAGCCACCGTGCCCATCGAGCCGAGCCACGGCCGCCGCCGCACCTCGACACCATCGAGGTTCCGCCCGCCCCCTGACCTCCCTGGTGGCACAGCTAGAAGCGGACGAGCACGGGCTACCCCCTGGTAGTTTCCCCGTGCCCAGCCGCGCCCGGAACCGCCTGCTCCAGTGAGCGCTGCCGCACAGGTGGACGCCGACGGCTAAACGCCGGTGAGAGCCGACGTGGCCTCTGTTAGGCCCTAATCCCCCCCCCCCCACTAATCACCCTAGCAGTGGCTGCCAGGTGGGGCCAACCCCCCTTAATCCTCTGTTTCTTTTAATTAAACAGAGATCAAGCAGTGGGCCACTGACAGGGTGGACCCACATGTCAGCCCCCCCACTGATGTCAGCATTGCATCATGCTGATGCAATAAGTCAAATTCCAGAAATTTAGAAATGATTTTAATAATTACAGAAAATCCAGAAAAATAGCCAAACTTCAATAAATCATAGAAAATTCATATGAACTCCAAATTGGACAAATAATATATGAAAAATGATCAGCATAAAATTCTCTATCCAAATATGCAACTTTCAATCATGTTTGAGTTGATTTTAAAATGGTACCAGTAGCTTTTGCTATTTGGCTTAATTGGAATTAATTCAAATGCAATTCAAATTTGAACCATTGCAATACACCACATCTCACTTGTACTTCAGAAGCATATCACACATATGATCACATGGTTTCAAATGATCAAACATTTTCAAATACATTTTGGTTAAATTGAAATTCATATGTGGAGTTTGAATTTGCATTTCAAATGCAATACACTTCATTAAATCAAATGTGCCACAAATCAGTAGCATTCACATCATGGACAACTATATCATGTGCCTGTGCATTCTATTACAATGTTGCCACCCTCTTGTTGATGATTGTGCCGGTAACAGTGCCTCCGAGACGGTGATCACCCCCGAAGAAGAAGACCACCGTTAAGACTCGTGTATCGTCAGCAAGGCAAGCAAACCCCATTGATCATGTCTATAAAATCCCAATTCCCTCTCAGTCTCGCTTATGCATGTTTAGGAGATCACTTTGTATCGATTCTACCGCATAGTTGAACCCATATCCGATGCATGACCTATCATATTGTCACAGTAGTAAGCAAACCACAATCCTAGCTGACATAGGAGTTGTTTGATATCATGTGGCCCCTGCAACTGTTAATGCTTATTGCATGCTTAGTGGTACAATAAGGTTGCTTTGATGTGAGTCGGGATGATAGTGAACATGGTGTTGATGAAAGTGAAACTGTGTTGGTGAATCCACCCTAATACAAGGTGAACGATGAGAGGCTGTGTAGGAGTACACAGTGGGTTGTCTCGTTGAACACCGCCTTAAGCACTGAGTTCTTGTATGGTAATCCAAGACAAAGAGTACAACCACACATTGGGCTCACTGACCCCTCTCGGCCTAGTACCTTGATCCGTGTCGACGTCCAGGAGTCACATTAGTTCGGGCTTTCCATTTGACATGTGCATAGAAAAAGAACGAAGGAACTGGTTGCATCATATAGATATGTGGGTGCACCTGTGAGGCAGGAAAACCATCTGCTAGAGGTGGCGTCTCGGTCACTTACATTGTTTGAGTCCGTTTCGTTGATCCGGCCGGGCTCTCGAGCGGAGGCAAACTCAGATAGTCGACTCCTGGAATAGACCGGTTGTGAGCGAAGTGTCGTGGTGAACATCCTCGCTGTCACCTCTTGAACGGTGGCGAGACCTGGCGGTAACCGATAGTCATGTGTGTGTAGCTTACACCCTTGCAAGGTTAACAAAACTATTCGAATAGCCGCGTCCGCGGTTATGGACTACTTGGAACCTGTACCTAATTATTAGACAACTTGAACTGGATACTTATAAAATACACCAAGATAAGTGTGAGTGCTATGGCGTGCTTTCTCGTGGGGAAGTCGAGGAAGGCACCATAGTGGTGTAATTGGTTGGAGATGTAGTGGACTCGTGTACGCTTCTTATCTCAAGTCTGGTACTCGTAGCACAGGACTAGCCAAGTCAAAGCTGGCACTTCTGCATGTTGAAACCCCACCTCCATTTACCTTGATACTTGAGCATGAGTAGTATAGATCTGATGTAAGTCTTGCTGAGTACGACTTTGTACTCACGTTTGCTTATTCTATGTTTTAGATGAGAACCCGGACCCCGATGGAGTCACCTTCGTGAAGCTCGACGTTGACTAAGTTAGCATAGTCCCAGCCAGCAGCCTGGTCCCTCGTGGAAGGGCATGTTTGTTTACAAGGCTTCTCTAAGCCATTTGTTAAACTTGTGTGTACTTAGACCTAATTTGCTTCCGTTGTATGATGTAATGCTGATCACAGACATGTGATCTTTGTATACTCTATGTATAAGTAAATAAAGAAGTACTTTGTAGAGTTATGCGATGATACCTGCTGTTCATACTAGGCATGTGTGCTGCGTGTATGTTTATAACATGCATGTCTTAGTATGGGTTTTCGAGACCTTAGTTGTGATCTGGCTGGCGGTCTTTTATACACCAAGTGGCCCTTAGATGTGCGCAGCTTGGGGCATCGCGATGCGATTGCTCGTGACTCTGTCACGTGCACACTTTGTTGTATGATCGAGCCCGCCCTAGACCCCGACTAAGTGATCGGGCTGGAGTAAGTCTATGTAAGAGTTAGGATCCAATCGATAACAAGGTTGAGGCGACTTTTCTATGAGTATGGGATTCACCACCCATAAGCATTTAGACTTGTGAGCGGACATTGAGGACCCATCTCAGTTGATCATCCGGCCTGGATGGGATGCCCCTCACGTTTGAGGCTTTCCGAGAGCGTTTTTTGCTTGGCCTTGTCTGCTTAGACAAGTGGGTACGGCTCTCGGCTCTCCATGTGATTGTATCGTGACTGGAATTACATACGCTAACCCCGGGTCCCGACAGTGGGACATTGAATGAGGTGGTGTAAGAGCAAGTTTTTCCCCTGAAGGTTTTTGACATTGTTGGACAAAGAAGAAGTGGAACTAATATTGTTTTCGAGTATAAACAGATACTTAGGTTCCGAAAGAATTGAATTTGCAAGAAGAAGGTCGAAGGACAACTCACTGCAGCGAAGATGCAGTCAACTACCGAAACCTTTGAAGGAAGACGACCCCTAAAACTGTCGTTGAAGAAGAGGTCTCTCTCGAGTAAAAGATCAACGAGGAGAAATCTAAAGCTGGTCGAAGACTTAGTCTTTTTACTAGTTTCTCTTGGTTTTCTTGAGTCGTAGGAAAAACCGTACTATCAAGAGGGGTTTGCTAGTTGAGATCTTTGTCGAAGTGAAGTTGCTCTGCTCAACCTAAACCCACGAAAGCCTACCGAGAGAAATCTTACTGAGTCGAGTGAATAGCTCGAAGGCAAAGTCATTGCACTTCGTGCCTCCGAGAGAGAACTCGTTCGGTAAGTCAGCTTACTTGTTCCTCAAGTAAAGTTGCTCAATGATTGGAATCCGACCGTTGTGGACACACGTCAAGCAGTCGCATCGGGTCACTTCAGTCATTTTACCCATCGAGATCACCAACTATAAATACCCCCTGTTGGGAATGTGCCCTAGAGGCAAATAAAATATGTTTTATCGAGCATATTCCATTAGTTCATAATACGTTTGATACTATGCTATAACTGTATTAAGCGGAAACATCAATACAGGTGTGGTATACAAACAACCAGGTCCCTAGTTAACCCTAGTATACTAGTCCATTGGGCGATTGATGATCAAGGTTTCCTGATCATGAGACAATGGCGTCTGTTGACAATGGAGTCGTATCATTGGATAATGATATGATGGACATACACCCACCAGAAGTGTTGCGATCTGATCAAGTCACATAGTTTGACATTGCGATAACTATAACGTAGTGACCAGATCCTTTGACCGTAATGATCATACGTAATTGTCATCTATGAGGAGACTTTGATTTGTATCCCACCGCCTGACTGAAATATGTTGGCCATAACGGTGCACTTTGGGTATTCTGAAATAGATGGTTGGTGAGTATGCAAATAGATCAAAGCGGGATTTGTCCATCCGTGTGACGGATAGGTACTCTGGGCCCACTCGGTGATGTTACATCATAAAGTTTGCAAACGTGTGACTAGGTCACGGAGTTGTAATATCACGGGAACGAGTAAACTTGTTTGTTGAGAACGAGGACGAACTAGGTATAGTGGATACCGATGATCAAACCTCGGACAAGCAAAGTACCCCAGGACAAAGGGAACAGGCACACGGTTAACGGATCCAACAGCGATTGAAGTTCATTCGATTGAAGCGCAAGGGCTATCAAGGATTGTAACCAGGTCCAATTGATTAGTCATTGAACAATGAGAATTGTCTCGATCATGTCTGTTGTTTCCCGGACCGTACGGTGTTACACTTAAGGGTACTCGACGCAGTAAGGATTGATTCGGGATCACCGGAGAAATTGGAGAGAACACCGGAATTGTTCCGGTGATGACCGGAATTGTTCCGATGAAGGCCGGAAGTTCTTCCGGGTATTTTGAAAGGTTCAAAATATATTTAATAATGTTTAATTAATGTTTTATTATTTAATTATCTGAATTAAATATTAAAATATAATTAAATATAATTAAAAAGTAATTAAAAGGCATATGGGCCTCATAGGGCCCATTAGGGGGAGAGGGAGTCCTCCCCCATGGGCCATGGCGCCATAGAGGGGCCCACCCCCTTTATTCATGGTGCACCCCCCTCCCCTTGGGATTAGTCCCACCCCGGAAGTGGAGGGGGGTGGCACCCCTCCTTGGCCTATATAAGGAGGGGTAGAGGTGCCCTTTTATTCATCATATTTTTGAGATAACTTCTCATCTCTCTCTCCCTCCTTTCTCCTTCCTCGAATGGACTCCCCTTGTTTGGAGTCTACACTTGGTTGGGGATTTCTCCACTATACACACGCCGTCGTACTGCTGGAATCGGGATCCGAATCCATCTTCTTTCCGCTGCTCTACTGGTTCCGAGCCCGGAGGGACGTCGGGTATACTGTATGTGTATAATCCCGCGAGGAACTACACTTGTGGTGCTACTTCATCTTCGTGGTCGTATCGCGAGGTCTTCATCAGCAACGTTCCGACGGGGACGTAATCCCGTCATCGGTCTACAAGGATCGGGTGGCTACAGGAGTCATCGTGGATCTGCGCGGCATCGGGGATTTCCGGTACGACTACACCAACCACGTTCATGTGGGAACGTTTCCCGCTTAACGGACTACATAATAGTATGTGATCTATTTATGTGCGTTACTTACATCGCCATAGCATAGGTCTTGGGTATGGGTCTCGTAGGTTATGAAAAAATTGTGTTTTCTGCCCCGAACCACAACAGTGGTATCATGAGCAAGGCTATGCGTAGATGTATTGTACGGATAGAACACATCTAGTATGTGGGCATCAATTCTCAAATTGTTACCCTCTCACGTGTACTCATTTAGCGTTGCGGCAATGTTTGATGAAGCGGCCCCTGACCGACCTTACGCGTTTACGCGAGACTGATTCCACGCTTGACATATGGCTTGTACCATATAAAGTGGCTGGGGGGTGTTTGTCTCTCTACATTAGCGATGCGAAGATTTTTGCAACGGAGGGCCCCGACAGGGGTGTAATAGAGACAATTGTGGATTGGTGTTGTGGCTTGTTTTCGTAGGATAGAAACGGTTCTTTTCTCGAAACCCCTAGCAGCCACGTAAAACTTGCAAAAGATAAAGTAGAAAGGCATTTTTAACTTTAATTTGCATGAAAGGGGATCATAGGTTGTATGATTTACAGTTTTACTTCCTGTTTTATGCTAGTATGCTAGATATATCGACGGTAGCACGAAACAGGACCATCTCTCACAATACCAACATTGTGTTCTCCTTTGGTGGGCACCGCCTGGAAGGTTCCCCCATATGGCTTGATGCTCCGTACATACCGGAGTTGTCCTACATATTCAACGGAGTTCGCATGAGGTTGGGTTCGGCAAGCCTGGCATATGCAGATATGGCCTTGCTGAACAGCTAACATCAAGGTTCGATTGGCAGGCTTGACGTATGTAGATGCGGGCCTGGAACACAGGAGACCGAAAGGTCGAGCACGAGTCACATGCCTGATGTGATTGGCTTAGAGGCCTACCTGGTTCGCATACTGATGGCCGTGACGATCGGGGGAGGTATGGGGCTGGGATTGTGTAATCACTTAGTTAAATTGAGAGGTGTTTATCTAAGTGGGAGCTTTCTAGAATTTTGAGATCAAATTGAAACTCCATATTATGAACTTAATCTTCATGTCTTAGCAAATATCATTGTAGATAACGTCATACCAATGTTTAGAACTATGGCTCTTTTAGTATGATAGAACTTAAGGTAAATGGGTCTTACTTCATTGATGTGTACCAATGTCGGGACCCGGGGTTAGCGTATGCAAGCCTCGCTACAACACAATCATATGGAGAGCCGAGAACTGTACCCACTTGTCTAAGCAGACAAGGCCAAGCACAGAACGTTCTCGGAAATCATCGAACGTGAGGGGCATCCCATCCAGGCCGGATGATCAACTGAAATGGGTCCTCATCGTCCGCACACAAGTCTAAATGATATGGGTGGTGAACTCCCATACTCATAGACAAGTCGCCTCAACCATACTATCGATTGTATTATAACCCTTACATAGACTTACTCCAGCCCGATCACTTAGTCGGGGTCTAGGGCGGGCTCGATCATACATCAAAGTGTGCACGTGACGGAGTCACGAACAATCGCATCGCTATGCCCCAAGCTGCACACATCTAAGGGCCACTTGGTGTATAAAAGACTGCCAGCCAGATCACAACTAAGGTCTCGAAAACCCATACTAAGACATGCATGTTATAAACATACACGCAGCACACATGTCTAGTATGAACAGCAGGTATCATTGCAATTCTCTACAATGTATACATCTTTATTAATAACTCTTACAGAGTGCACACAGAGATCACAAGTCTGTGCTCCAACATTACATCAAACATGCGGAAGCAAAGTAGGTCTGAGTACAGACAAGTTTAACAAATGGCTTAGAGAAGCCTTATCTAAAAACAAGCCCTCCACGAGGGAACCAGTCGTCTGACTGGGACTACACTAGCTTGGTCTTGGTCTGAGTCTTCATTCTTCGAGCTTCAGGTAGAAGCCACCATCGGGGTCGGTGGGTTCATCTAAAACAAGATTAAGCAAACGTGAGTACAAAATCGTACTCAGCAAGACTTACATAGGAACTATACTACTCATGCACATGTATCAAGGTAAAGAGAGGTGGGGTTTCACTTGCAGAAGTGCCAGCTTTGACTTCTCTAGTCCTGAACTACGAGTACCAGACTTGAGGTAAGAAGCGTACACGAGTCCACTACATCTCTTCAACCAATTACACCACTATGGTTACTTCCTTGACTTCCCCACGAGAAGCAGACCATAGCACTCACGCTTATCTTGGTGTGTTTTAGAAGTATCCAGTTCAAGTTTTCTAATAATCAAGCTAAGCTTTCCAAGCAGTCCTTAACCGCAGACGCGGCTATTCGAATAGTTTTGTTAACCCTGCAGAGGTGTACCGCTACACACACGTGTCATCATTTACCGCCTTTTGCGTGTCACCGTTCGAGAGATGAAAGCGAGGATGCCACCACAACACTTCGCCCACAGCTCCGTTCTAGTCTAGAGAGTCGCCTATCTGAGGGGGATCCGTATGGAAGTCCGGCCGAGGTTCCAGTACAGCCTCAAACGATGTGTGCAGGGTCCCAATCCGGTCTTGAAAAGCCGTTCATCCACTTCGCAGACCGTGCCACAGCCCTACCAGAACTCCGAACTACTGCGACTCTTGGGGTTCGAACGGGGTGAGGTACTAGGATGAGAGGGGTCAGTGAGCCCAATGTGTGGTTGTACTCTTCTTCTTGGATCACCACACAAGAACTCGGACTTAAGGCGGTGTTCAACGAGACAACCCACTGTGTACTCCTACACAGCCTCTCATCGTTCACCTTGTATTAGGGTAGATTCACCAACACATTTCACTTTCATCAACACCATGTTTATCATCATCCCGACTCACATCAAAAGCAACCTCATTGTACCACTAAGCATGCAATAAGAAGTAACAGTTGCAGGGGCCAGATGATATCAACCAACTCCTACATCTGCTAGGATTGTGGTTTGCATACTACTCTGACAAGATGATAGGTCATGCAAAGGATATGGGTTCAACTATGCGGTAGAAACGTTTACATGGTGATCATCCTAAACAATGCATAAGCGAGACATGAGAGGGAAGTGGGATTTTATCGACATGATCAAAGGGGGTTTGCTTGCCTTGCTGACGAGGTTTCGATAACGGTGTCTTCAACGAAGGGGGTGGCCTCCGATTCCGGTTGCACGTCTATCAGCAACATGACAATCATAGGATCAACATAATGTACAATGCACAATCACATGAATAAGATTGTAATGGTGATGTTCATGGTACTGATGTGTTGAGCATTTCATTTAAAAGGAGTATAGTGCATTTGAAATGCAAATTCAAACTCCATTTGATTTATCGATGAATTTCAAATGCATTTGAATGCATGAAAGTTCATTTGAAAAGGTTGATCATGAAGTGATGTGGTATAGTTGAGATAATGTTTCTTATGTGGGGGTGAAACCATTCAAATTAAGTGTGTTGCAAAGTCATTTGCAAAATCACTCCAAATTTGAATTTGAAAAGGATCCATATGCATGTTTGCTACTGTTCACCCATTTTAAAATGGTCAAACATGAAAACAAATTGCATATTCATAATCCTTGTATTTTTCTGATAATTTTAGACATATTATTTGTCCAATTTGGAGTTAATATGAATTTTCTATGATTTATTGAAGTTTTGGCCATTTTCTGTAACTTCTGGAATTATATAAAAAGATTTAAAAGTTTTACTGCGTCAGTGTGACACCAGGCTGACGTCATGGGCTGGCCTGACAGGGGGGTCCCACTGGTCAGCCTCACTGGTTAACCAACCCGGTTAGTTTTAAACTAACCAGGGATTAGGGGGCTCTAGGCCCCACTGTCAGTGGCTAACGGGGGGGATTAACTGGCTAATGGCCTTGGGCCCACGGGACAGTGAGAGAGGGGAGGGGTTAATGGCGACGGCGGCTCGGGACTCGCCGGAGTCTCGCCGGAGTAGGGGTTTTGGGCACGGGAGGGGTTCTGGAGGGCACGTACGTGCGCTGCGCGAAGTCGCGCGTCGGGCTGTGCCACTGGGGGTTCAAACGGGGCTCTGTGGCGACGGCTAGCTCAACTGCGGCGGCGGCCCTTTCACTGACCTTGCCGGAACTAAGCGGGAAGGCACGGGAAGAGGCGCGGCTAGGGGCGAAACGAAGCTCTGCTCACCGTGATGCTAATGGAGTGGACGGAGGGGCCGCGAAGAGCTCGGTGGTGGCGCAATTTGAGGTCTCCTCCTCGGCGGCCGGCGGCGGAACCTTGACGCGGGCGTCGTCCTTGGGGCTGCTGGGCTCGAATTGATGCTTCTGGTCGAAGTAGTCATCCCTGGGGAGTCCTCTGGACAACACGGCGGCACGAGGGAGGCACGGTGGCCACGTGGGCGCACAACGGCGGTCGGCGGCGAGCTACGGGTGATGCGCGAATCCGGCTAGGGAGAGAGGGAGAGCAAGCGGAGAGAGGGGAGGAATGGAGGAAGCGTCCAGGGCCTTCTCCAGGCGAGGAGATGAGGACGGGGAAGCAGGAGGTGGCCGTGGGCGTCGCCGGCATGCATGCCACGCAGTGGCGTGTTCGAGCGTCCAGGGAAGAAGACGAGGCTGCCCTTTTGGGCTGGGCCGAAATGGCCACTGGGCCCAGGTGAGTGGGCTCTGTCCTCTTTTCTTTTTATATTTTCTGTAAATTGATTGACCTAGCTATTTAAAATATCTAGGCATTTTATTAAATGCCAATATTTTTTATATGGCCTCATTAAAGCTATAGCTAGCCACTTATAAAATTTGGCACTCTTTAAAATTCAAAACATTTGAATTTTAAATCAAATAGGGGTTTATTTAATTTTCAAAGGCATTGTTTGAAAATTAGAAAATTCCATGAGCATGGGATTGCTCCCAAACCACTTTTAAAATGATCAGCATCAGTTATAGGAATTTTCCAAATATTCAAATGATTTTTGGAAAAAGATTTTTATCTGGCCATTTGAATTAATTTCTCAGGGCTTTTCTTTTCCCCATTTTTGAATTTTCTTTTGAATTTTTTGCATGATGCAAAGGCACAATAAAACCCTAGCACTTACCTAACTTGGGGTTGTGACAACCAACACCATTAGAGACATACTCATTAGTAATGACTTGCTAAACATAATACGAAGAACTGCTAGGAGATACACCAGACAACTCCGTAATCAAGGAAGATGATGATGAGTATCACACTCACCGTCACTTATGAATGACTGTCCAATACACCATAATTCATTCTATGGAATCTGAATTGTGAATGCATGTTAACCAACACGTATGAAGTGCTAGGTGAACTTGAAAGCACTTGGTCACAAATCAGAGTAATGGAATATGAGTGTATGGACGGGGTTTCTTTCAACTATGGTGGAAGGAACAACCTGCTGAGAAAGTCACTTGGAAAATGTATAAGATACATGGAACACCTTGTGTATAACTTGGACTACTGAATGACTGGTTACTTTGCGATAACTGGGGAGTTGCATCCGCTTCCTCCTAGTTACAAAGACCATGTCTGGACTATGTCATGAAGGAGAATCGTTCACCTGTCCTGAGGTCATGGTTAAAGTTAAGAACTTTAAGAGTAGAACCAATGCAGGAATGGTCATTGAAGGAGAAGGTATATTTGATATACGAGTTATAAATGTTTTTCCCACGAAACACTAATTGCGATTGATTAAGTATTCAATGCTTGAACTTACTGCTTGAGAGTGGCCTGGAAGGGATGAGGTGACAATGTGTGCTGACGGCAATCAAGATAGTTGATGGTCGACAACAATCTCCCTCTACATCTATCAATTGATTAATATATGAATAAATTTTATGCTCGTTTTGAATGAGGACTTTATTAGTGTGTCTTGCATCTCGCGAAGACAATTATTCATATTAGTGAGAAACAAGTCAGTTGTTCTCCTTTTATGAATGATATCTCTTATGGTCACATTACGATTATGAATGAGTTATTCTTATATTGATGATAGTTGTTTGATCATTTATAAGAAATATTGTAATGCCAAGAAATATCCAGGCTTAATAATGACACTACAGTTTAAGTCATGAATGGTATGATGATGTCTTAAGATACTTGATCTCTTGACACATATAAACCATGCCTTTTAGGTGAGATGACTAAACCTCGCATTTTGGTAAACAGAATGTGTACTCATTGTTGAATATCATACATTGTGATGTATCGTATGTCAGCATGTGGTGAATTTCATTATTTCGTGAACTGCGTATGTGGACTTAGATGAATATTTGTATTCACTAATGAAACATGAGTCTAAAATAATTTGATATGATCAAAAGGGATTTCAGAGTAAAGATGGATATTAAATTAACAAGAAAGACAAGTCTCTACGATTTGATCAAAGTGACAAATGTTTTGAGTTAGTCTTGGGCATAAAGACTTGTGTGAAAGTTGTTCCACAAATTTCAATGTCTTGAGACACTTCAATATGATTGACGTGCCTGAACATTGTGATCATATTCTATCGAAAAGTGTATGGTCTAAGTTATCTCTTACCAAGTTACGTTATTATTGTTTAGAGTTATTAATTTAATATGCAAACACTCACTAAAGCATAGGGAACCATCTGAGTTTGTGGAAACCAACACTATATATGTCATGGTGTGTTGTGGTTTCTAGGAAGCTTGATTTATGTAAGATAAATTATCTTTGTAGTGTATCCTTAGACAACTATGGATGCATCTTCCACAACTAGAACCAAAAGGAGCAAAACTTGTATTGCTGTGTTTGGTGTTTGTCAAGAATTGTTCTTGATAAATGTGGTAATGGAAGAAAAGTGAAAGTTCAACCAAGGTAATTTACCTTGCCTCCAAATGTCAGAGTAGTGCAACGGAATATGTTCTGGAAGCAAAGCTCTACAATAAGAGGAGAAACTAATGATAATGATCATGATCTTCTGATGGGAGCTTTTACTGAGAAAGGTAGAATTCAAGAATATATATTTGCCCCTGGTGCAAAATGATATTCATGATTCACTTGTCATGTTAATGGAACAAGACATTCCTACGAACTACAAAGAAGCGATGGTGGACCTAAGTACGAGATATGACTACGAGTCATGAAATCCTATGTTGAGTTACATTTAAGATTGCTTGAATCTTATCAAGTAAGGAGGTTACTTGATATTCACAATAACTTCAGAGTTATGAGGAATAAATGTGAACATCAAAGGGACGTCAAGATTGGTTTGTCACAAAGATTGTTTCTGAAAAATTCAATGGGTTGACTACAATGTGTAGCAATGCTTGAGTCAAAGGGATATTCACTGCGATTGATCCAGGATTGTTATCAACACCGTGACTTCCTCAAATCCTGTATTTGAAGAAGAGTTGTAATTGGTACAACAAGAAGGTTTTGGAAAAACATATGGATACTAGTGTCTCGTAAACTGAATTCTCATTTTGATGGATGATCAAAGGATTTTGGACTTAACAAAAATATCGAGGAAACATGCATTTGCATGAAACTGAGTGGGAGCTGAATAGTTTCCTGAAACTTAATATGTAGACGACATATTTTGAGTGGGAGCTATGGGAGTATTATCCTAGACTTATATGTAAATGACATATTTGAGTAGGAGCCATGTGGTTAGTATCCTGAACTTAATATGTGTCTGACATATCTAAGTGGGAGCCATGTGGATGTTATCCTTGTCTTATATGTGGCCGACATATTTGAGTGGGAGCAATATGAGTGTTATCCTATAACTTAATATGTGCATGACATATTTGAGTGGGAGCATGATAACATTCTCATATATGGATAACATATTATGAATGGTGCAGTTGGTGTTAATGATTATTTGAATCTTTCATAAATGAAGATGAATAAGTATTAAGCACTGAAGATCTATTAAGATAGATATGTGTTTAATAACATTGAGTCGTCATACTTTCCTGGATAAGATTCTGAAGGAGTTCAGAATGAGACAAGTCAAGAAGTGGTCCTTACTTGTATATCCAAGAGAAGTCTTGAGTTAATCTCAGTACAAGAACAAATGGTTAATGGTTAATGAAAGAAACGGATGTGTTGGATCCTCTATGCCTTTGTCATAGGTTCTTTCATATAAAACCAGAGTTATGTACTCGACGTAATGTGACCCAAGTTCTTAGTAGTAAGAACATGTTGTGATATGATTTATGAGTAAATCATTGAACAAAGAGTTAAGTTTATCCTTCAGTGTCTGAAGAGAACTGAGGATACATCTCAAATTTGTAAAGGATAGTGGACTTGACCATAAATGTTATGTTGGTTCAAGTTTTGACACTAACCTAGAAAATTGAGATATCATACTAATGAATGCCTAAGTTGAAAGAAACATGGTTAGACATCAAAGTTGCATACAATGCACTAAGGATTGAATCTACATTGATGTGGCTGCTTTAGAAGTAGCAGGAGTTATATTATGGCTTAAGAAGTTCGACTTCTGATTAAGTTAGTTTCAAGTGTGCATGACTATGGGAAAGTCCGCGTGACCCACCGGATGTCATTGCTATGACACAGCAAACGAAGTCTCACTTCACCGCCAAATATATATACCTCATCATTATAGTGGATAATGAAGGAATGTCAAATTAGGTGACATTATGATTTGAAAAAGGACATACGGTTCTGAATGGTACCCAGACCGTTGATACAACCTCTTCCACGGCCAAGCATGATCAATAAGGAGTTATGATCCAGAGAAAATGCAACTAGATTATTTGTACTCTAGTGCAAGTGGGAGACTGTTGGGAATGTGCCCTAGAGGCAAATAAAATATGTTTTATCGAGCATATTCCATTAGTTCATAATACGTTTGATACTATGCTATAACTGTATTAAGTGGAAACATCAATACAGGTGTGGTATACAAACAACCAGGTCCCTAGTTAATCCTAGTATACTAGTCCATTGGGCGATTGATGATCAAGGTTTCCTGATCATGAGACAATGGCGTCTGTTGACAATGGAGTCGTATCATTGGATAATGATATGATGGACATACACCCACCAGAAGTGTTGCGATGTGATCAAGTCACATAGTTCGACATTGCGATAACTATAACGTAGTGACCCGATCCTTTGACCGTAATGATCATACGTAATTGTCATCTATGAGGAGACTTTGATTTGTATCCCACCGCCTGACTGAAATATGCTGGCCATAACGGTGCACTTTGGGTATTCTGAAATAGATGGTTGATGAGTATGCAAATAGATCAAAGCGGGATTTGTCCATCCGTGTGACGGATAGGTACTCTGGGCCCACTCGGTGATGTTACATCATAAAGTTTGCAAACGTGTGACTAGGTCACGGAGTTGTAATATCACGGGAACGAGTAAACTTGTTTGTTGAGAACGAGGACGAACTAGGTATAGTGGATACCGATGATCAAACCTCGGACAAGCAAAGTACCCCAGGACAAAGGGAACAGGCACACGGTTAACGGATCCAACAGCGATTGAAGTTCATTCGATGGAAGCGCAGGGGCTATCAAGGATTGTAACTAGGTCCAATTGATTAGTCATTGATCAATGAGAATTGTCTCGATCATGTCTGCTGTTTCCCGGACCGTAGGGTGTTACACTTAAGGGTACTCGACGCAGTAAGGATTGATTCGGGATCACCGGAGAAATTGGAGAGAACACCGGAATTGTTCCGGTGATGACCGGAATTGTTCCGATGAAGGCCGGAAGTTCTTCCGGGTATTTTGAAAGGTTCAAAATATATTTAATAATGTTTAATTAATGTTTTATTATTTAATTATCTGAATTAAATATTAAAATATAATTAAATATAATTAAAAAGTAATTAAAAGGCATATGGGCCTCATAGGGCCCATTAGGGGGAGAGGGAGTCCTCCCCCATGGGCCATGGCGCCATAGAGGGGCCCACCCCCTTTATTCATGGCGCACCCCCCTCCCCTTGGGATTAGTTCCACCCCGGAAGTGGAGGGGGGGTGGCACCTCTCCTTGGCCTATATAAGGAGGGGTAGAGGTGCCCTTTTATTCATCATATTTTTAGATAAGTTCTCATCTCTCTCTCCCTCCTTTCTCCTTCCTCGAGTGGACTCCCCTTGTTTGGAGTCTACACTTGGTTGGGGATTTCTCCACTATACGCACGCCGACGTGCTGCTGGAATCGGGATCCGAATCCATCTTCTTTCCACTGCTCTACTGGTTCGGAGCCCGGAGGGACGTCGGGTATACTGTATGTGTATAATCCCGCGAGGCACTACACTTGTGGTGCTACTTCATCGTCGTGGTCGTATCGCGAGGTCTTCATCAGCAACGTTCCGACGGGGACGTAATCCCGTCATCGGTCTACAAGGATCGGGTGGCTACAGGAGTCATCGTGGATCTTTGCGGCATCGGGGATTGCCGGTACGACTACACCAACCACGTTCATGTGGGAATGTTTCCCGCTTAACGGACTACATACTGGTATGTGATCTATTTCTGTCCGTTACTTACATCGCCATAGCATAGGTCTTGGGTATGGGTCTCGTAGGTTATGAAAAATTTGTGTTTTCTGCCCCGAACCCCAACACCCCCGCACCTACCCACCATTTCGGGTTGGCTGCTCCACTGAAGATTCTAAGACAGAAGTACTGTGAGCATCCCAAGTGAGATTCATCGAGAGAAAACCAAAACCCAAGTCTGAACTGAGTTGAGCAATTCACAGAGACTTAGGTCGAGATTAGCCGATCTTTTTATCTTGGAGAACTGTAAGTCTCCTAGACGGTTAGGCGTCACCTGTCAAGCAGTCGAAGAGAAATTGTCGCTACTGAAGGAAGTTTGTAAAGGTCTCGGAGATGTCCTGAATCATCTACCACGAGTGAAAACTGGACAAGCTCGGGGAGTTTGTTGCAGTGGAGAATAGGACGGAGAGAGTTTTGCTCCAGGTGTTCAATCACCAGTCCCTCCAAACAGGCGTAGCACTTTGCAAAGTGTGAACTAGTTTACAAAACATCGTTGTGTCAGGCTCATTTTCCTTCTCGCATTTACATTAAGTATTTACTCGTTGCCTGTTTTCCTTCGATGTTTACCTTCGCTCCCAATCCTTTCGAGCTATGTATATCTTTGGATATTGTATTTCCTTCGAGATATCTTTAGTCATTTGCAGTTTGCATGAATTCCTTCTATGTTCGTTAGAATTTTTAGAAGTGATCATTCACCCCCTCCCCCTCTGATCATTCTTGAGCTTTCAATTGGTATCAGAGCTAGGCACTCCCTACGCTCTGCGTATTTTGGTCTAACCACCTGGAGTGTTGTCAAGAATGTCGTTTGCAGCTGTTCGCTCGGGGGAACCGATTCCTATTTACAATGGGAAGGACTATCCCTATTGGAAGGACAAAATGCAGTGGAACATCATGGCCATCAACTCTGTCGCTTGGGAAGTTGTCAAGAATGGTGTAACTGTCAAAGACAAAAATTCTATCACTCCTGAAGAGGCAAAGAAGATGGACCTTGATGCTGAAGTCTGGGTATTCATTACAAATCATCTGATTCCAGAGAAATATCATGCATTCAAGAATATTTCTTCGGCCAAAGGTGTCTGGGACTATCTCGAGAAGATTGGTGAAGATGTCTCAACTCAGAAAGATGCTTGTATCGACACCCTTCGAAGCAAGTTCTATCGTTTCAAGAGGCGCGAGGGAAAAAAGTTAACTCCATATACAGCAGACTCACTTCATTGTCAAATGAACTGATTTCCCTCGGTGCCGAAGACATTACCAATCGGATTATTGTCAGAACTTTGCTCCGCTCCCTTGATGATTCCTTCGATCACATTGTGCTGATGATTAAGGAAAGGACTGATTTCAAGGATCTTGTTTCCGCTGATATTCTTGAGAGACTCAACACTTTCGAGATGGAAGAAGATGAAAAACGAGATGTTAATGGGACTCGACGAAAATCTCATGCACTTAAGGCCAGAGCTTCACATCATTCCTCTCCTGAAGCCAGTTCTGAATCTAGAGGTGCCTCTGATGACCCCGAGAATATTGGAAAAGATCTGGCACTGATAATGAAAAGATTCAACCTCTTCCAGAGAAGGAATTCCTCTTCACCGAAGAAAAACTACTCGTCAAGACACTCGAGCAATTCATCACAGCATCGATCATCATCCAGAAACTCATCAGCGAAAGATAACTGTTGCTACAAGTGCAAGAAGCCAGGTCACTTCATTGCTGATTGTCCTCTCTGGGAAGTTGAACATAGATCAAAGCATTCTCACAGAAACTCTTCGAGAAAGTCACACAGATCGAGCAAAAACTATGAGTCGAGGAGATATGATTCAAAGTCCAGAAAAGACAAGAAAGATGCTTCTGATGATGACAAGAAGAAGATGTACCACAAGCATCGAGAGAGTTCTTCCTCGAAATCACATTCCTCTCGACGCAAGAATTCTCACCATGCCAAAGCCTATTTGGGTAAAGAGATGAACTCTGAAGATGAAGCATCCGGTTCTGAAGATGAATCAAACTCAAGATTTGGTTCTGGTTCTGGCTCTGAATCTGATGGTGTTGTTGGTGTAGCATTTTCTTCGAACAAGACTTCAAGTTCATTCTTCACCAACCAAAGCAGTGAAGATGAATCTCCAGCTTACTGCTTCATGGCCAAGTCTAAGGTATCCTCATCTAAGAATTCCTACGATACTTCTGATGGATCTGCTTATGAAAGTAACTCTAGGATAAGCTATGCCAAACTTGCCAAAATTGCTTCTATCCAACAAGATGAACTAGATTAGCTAAGTGAAACTATTCAACAATCTGAGACTTTGTTGATCGATGAGATTGAGAAAGGTCAAACTTTGACAAATGAGCATGCTGCTCTGAAGGAAAAGTATGATGAACTTTCCTCTCGGCATGATCTTCTCTCAGTGGACTACGAGAAGCTAACCTATGAATTCCTTCAAAGGAAAATGGCTCTCGAGAAACTGAGAGAGGCGAATGAAGAGTTGGAAAGTGTCAATCTCACGCTCATGGCTCAACAGAGCTCAGAAGGTAAAAATGAATCTACTTCACCTTGCTTAACTTGTTTGGAACGAAGTAAAATTGAATCTATTTCTGAGAAATCGAAAGGAAAGCAACCTATTGTTATTGATGATGCTAACCCCTCGAACGAGGAAACCATTACCGAGGAACAGGCATGTTCAAAAGCGTGCAGGGACACCAGTACCTATGTGATATCCTAAGGAAGGCTCTACTTCATAGGAATCCTCGAAACGAAAGAGTTGCTTTCGTAAGGAAAATCAACCCTGATGGCACCTACTGGGAACCCGGGCAGTATCCTAAAACTGTCTGGGTTCTTGCGAAGGAAAAGCCCATTGATATTGCTAACCTTTCAGGTTTCAGTTGCAAAATTGATAAGGCTATTGTTGATGAATCACTTGATTCTGACTACAAGCTTGTCAAAGATCAGGACAGGAAAGTTTCGGCTGAATTCGTTGGTACTCCTCCGAAGAATGGTTTCTATAAGCGACAGATTTGGGTTCGCAAATCTCTCGTAGAAAAACTGCCCCCTAACCATTCTATGCAGGGAAAATCCTCGGTACCACCGAATCACTACTATTCTCTCGAGGATAGAAATGAACCCTTGGTACCTGCTTCAAATGTTCCCCAGAAGGAATACTATCGAGTTGATAGAAATGTTTATCGTCATCGTGACAATAATACCAAAACTGCTATTACCTACCAGTACTCTAACCCCTCGTCCAGGAATTAATTTTATGGTGTGCTTGATGGTCCCGATCGACAATATAATCATGTTCGCTATAATATCGCTGCCTCATCTAGCACTTCCATGCCTTCTAAGTCACCTGCTCGTTTGTGGGTGGTTAAGAAGAACTAATTCTTCTGCAGGGCTATGTCTCCGGTGGATCCGAATGGGTCATGGATAGTGGTTGTACAAATCATATGACCAGAGACAAAGATTTGTTCACCGAAGACAAACTTACTGAATCTTCACAGAGATATATTACCTTCGGTGACAACAACAAAGGAAAAGTACTTGGTTTGGGTAAGGTCGCTATATCGAAGGATAAGCACATTGACAAGGTTATGCTTGTTCAATCACTAGGATATAATCTTATGTCTATCTCAAAACTTTGTGATATGGGTATGCTTGTACTGTTTTCTGCTTCTCGTTGTGTTGTCTTTTCACAGGATGATTATTCCTTCATGTTCGAAGGATATCGCAAAGGTGATCTTTATATCGTTGATTTTTCTTCGGGACCTGCAATGTCCACATGTTTAATGGCCAAAGCCACTTCTGGTTGGTTATGGCATCGAAGACTTGGTCATGCAGGAATGAAAAATATTCAAACTCTTATCTCGAAGAAGAACATCGTTGGAATTGATAATGTGAAATTCGATAAAGATCGTATATGCAGTGCCTGTGAAGCAGGAAAGATTGCCAAGAAACATCATTCAGCAAAAACTATAATGACTACTACTCGTCCTCTTGAATTGCTTCATATGGATTTATTCGGTCCTCAAAATTATGCTAGCCTTGGAGGAAACAAGTATGGTCTTGTTATTGTTGATGATTTCTCTCAATATACTCGGGTTTTCTTTCTAGATGACAAGAGCAAGGTTGTTGAAATTTTCAAAACTTTCGCAAAGAGAGCTCAGACTGAATATAAATTATCTCTCAAGCATATCAGAAGTGATAATGGTACAAAATTCAAAAACACTCATATCGAAGAATTTCTTGATGAATATGGCTTTACTCATGAATTCTCGGCTGCTTATACACCGCAACAGAATGGTGTGGTCGAGAGAAAGAATCGAACACTTATTGAAATGGCCAGAACTATGCTTGCTGAATACAAGACTCCTATCAGGTTCTGGGCCGAAGCAATTAATACTGCATGTCATATCATCAACAAGGTTTATCTGCACAAATTTCTGAAGAAAACTTCACATGAGATTATTACTGTTAAAAAGCCAAATGTTTCATATCTCAGGGTTTTTGGTGCTCCATGTTATATGAGAGATATGAATCACAGCTCCAAGTTTTCCCCAAAGGGTCACGAAGGTTTTCTCCTAGGTTATGGTTTGAATTCTCACACTTACAGAGTTTACAACTCTCATCTTGGCAAAGTTGTAGAAACTATAAATGTTCGATTTGATGAAACTAACGGCTCTCAAAAGGAGCAATTACCTCTTAACCTGGATGAACCACCTTTGGATGAAGTTATCAGGTTCATGGCTATTGGAGATATTCGGCCTCTCGAAGGAAATGCACATCAAGCGAACAAGGATGATGATGGTCCAATGTTCCTACACATAGCCCGGGGAGCTGGAGATCAACATCCTGAAGCCAATGATGTACAGGTCGAAGGAGAACACATAAACTAAGAAAATTATCAACCCGAAGGAGAAGTTGAACCCGAAGGAAATGATCCCGAAGGTCAAGCTGATCCCGAAGAAAAACTGGATACGCAAGCTGATGAAGGAGCTTTACCTCATGTTCGAAGAAGAGTGGACGTCGACTCAATACTCGAAGAGATTCGTTTACCAGGTCGTCCCACCACTCGTTCTCGTACTCGTTTAGCTAACTTCTGTGGAAATTTTTCGTTTGTATCCATGCTAGAACCATCAAAATTCAATGAAGCCATGAAGGACTCAGACTGGATGACTGCAATGCTCAAAGAACTTAACCAGTTCGGGAGAAATAAAGTTTGGTCCCTTGTCGATAAACCTGATCCCAAGAAGCATAATATCATTGGTACGAAGTGGATATTTCGCAACAAGCAAGATGAAGATGGCATTTTTATAAGGAATAAAGCTCGACTAGTTGCACAAGGCTACACCCAAATCGAAGGTATTGATTTTGGTGAGACTTATGCTCCTGTTGCTCGACTTGAATCCATTCGTTTCATGCTTGCTTTTGCCAATTACAATGGTATATTGCTATATCAAATGGATGTCAAAAGTTCATTTCTTAACGGTGAAATCGAAGAAGAAGTATATGTTATGCAGCCACCAGGTTTTGAAGACCCGAAGAATCCGGATAAGGTGTACAGGTTGCACAAGGCCCTATATGGGTTAAAGCAAGCACCTCGAGCTTGGTATGAAACACTGAAGGATTTTCTTCTAAAGAAGGGATTCAGACCAGGAACAACTGATCCGAATCTATTTACTCGTGCATACAAAAATGATCTCTTTGTGTGTCAAATTTATGTCGATGATATTATATTTGGCTGTACTAACCCTGATATCAGCGAAGAATTTGCTCGTATGATGTCGAAGAAATATGAAATGTCTATGATGGGTGAATTGAAGTTCTTTCTCGGGCTTCAAATCCTTCAACAGAAGAATGGGACTTTCATCTCTCAAGAAAAGTACCTCAGAGATTGCCTGAAGAAGTTCGATCTCGTCAGTTGCAAAACTATCAAGACTCCAATGCCTACGAATGTTCATCTAGATGCAGATGAGAAGGGAAAACCTTTCGATCAAAAGAAATATCGCTCGATGATCGGTCGCTTCTTTACCTTTGTGCATCTAGACCTGACATTATGCTATCAGTTTGTATGTGTGCTCGTTTTCAGGCAAACCCGAAAGAATCACATCATACTGCTGTCAAGTGAATTCTTCGATATCTGGCTCATACACCAACTTTGGGACTTTGGTATCCCAAGGGTGCCCAGTTGGATCTCGTTGGATATTCTGATTCTGACTGGGTTGGTGATCGAGTCGACAGGAAATCTACCTCAGGCACATGTCATTTTCTCGGTAGATCTCTTGTCTGTTGGGCTTCGAAGAAACAGAATTGTGTATCTATTTCTACGGGTGAAGCCGAGTATATTGCTGCCGATTCATGCTGCACTCATATTCTGTGGCTCAAGCAAACGCTGAAAGATTATGGTATTCTTGTGAAGAAAATTCCATTACGATGTGATAACGAGAGTGCTATCAAAATTTCCCATAATCCAGTGCAACACTCTCGAACTAAGCATATTGATATTCGTCATCATTTTCTTCGAGATCATGTTCAGCGAGAAGATATTGTTATCAGCCATGTTCGCACTGAAGATCAATTGGCTGATATATTTACGAAGCCCCTAGATGAGAAAAAGTTTTGTGCACTAAGGTGTGAGTTAAACATATTGGACTCACGCAATGTGCAGTAAGATCATAATTGTCGATACTATGTATTATATGTTTTCTTTCTATGTTGTTTACTTATGTTATTTTTCTATCGTGTTTCTTTTTTGTTTGTTTTTGTTCGTTTGGTGTTGTCCTATACACTTATCACTCCGAGTTTTATCACTGTTTTTCCCTCGGATTGATTAAGCATCGGACCCTGTTTTCCCTCTATTCTATCCCTACCCCATCTTTGCTTTTCTCTCGTGAACATGTATATTTGTACTCGATTAAGATTCCCTTCGAATGTCATTGATTCCGAAGGAAAATATATCGAACTTTTATCTACTTTTGTACTCGATGTTCGATGAGTTTGGTCTCGGACGTGGAGCAACTTTCTTTCGGTTCGTTAGAATTTTCCCACGATTACCGCCACAAAATCCGTCCGTTGAGTGCGGAGAGACGCGGAATCTGCGTCGTTGGATCAGATCTGACAGTTATGTTAGACCCCTCCCCTATATATACCGATCCACCCCATCGGCACAGACTACGCAATCTGCTCGACTTCGTCTCTCCGCTCCCGAAGCTCTCCCTCGCGCGCCACCGTGCTGCTTGTCGCCGTCGACTCTCTCGCCGCTTTGCTGCCGAAAGAAAGTCGCCTAGGACCTTCCCGTCGACGAGGAACTTCATCCGCGTCGCCGTAGCCGCCACACATCGCCAAGTTAGGGTTTTTGAGGCACTGGACGCGATTCCAATCTCGTCCGCTCATCGTGTTCAGATTTTTTCTTGATTTTCCGTTATTTGTTTTAGGTCTGTTTGATCCATGCGGATCATTGAACTTTGGGAAATCAGTTTGTAGGATTCTCTGTCGATTTCCAATCTGCTCTAGGTAAGAAATCCCTTGGACTCTCTCACTTGGACATATCCCACAGAGGCGTGTCAATAGATTTATGCTTGTGCAATTTTTTCATACTAGTTCTTCGTTAGTTTTACACTCGTTGGAAATCTAGCCTAGCACTTCCATGAAAAACTTGCTCCAAGACAAACTTTTCGATATGTTTATTGCGTTCAAAATGTTTTCCTCGAAACTGGCTGGTACTTGTTCACAACTTTCCCATATTTCCCTCGTACCTATCTATTTCGTAGGAAAATGTCTGGGAAAGAAGGAAATGTCAGAGAACCCAAGCGTGTGGGAGGCCGAACAAGAATCGCCAACAACTCTGAAGGATTGTTAGATGATTTGATCATTGAGAAGAAGTTGAGAACGCCTGAAGGTTCTGAAGATGAACGCACGAGAGAAAATCGTCTGCAAGAGATACGAAGGCTTCAAGCTCTTCGTTGGTATGAATACAAGTCACTTATTCCTCGCTGGGAGAGGCTTTTTGCTCCGAAGAATCCCTGGTCTGATGCAAGTCATTAAGGCCCAAGTGGACGAAAGATAATCGACCACCACCCCCAGAAGATGCTCACCCATCTGCTCTCAAGACTCCTGCTGATTTCAAAGAGTTGGTTGAGGCTCGAGCGGCCCGAGCAGAAAAGCGAAAGGAAGCCAAAGCCAAGAAGGAAGCTGCTGCTGCTGAGGGCGCCGAAGAAGTTGGCCCCAGTGCTAAACCAAAGGCTGGCAAGAAATCTTCCAAGCGAAAGAAAAAGGAAGTCATTGTCTCTCCACCCGAGGCAAGCTCTGAAGAAGAAGCCAACTCCGATGATCAAGACCCTGGCACAGAGGCTGACATCGAGGATATTTCTCAGAAGAAAAGGCCGAGCAGTAAAGGCATTAGGATCCAGGAGCCAGCTAAGGCTCCTCGAGCAACAATTGACATGACCAATTTGATCACAGATCCGCCTATTTCTTCTGCCCCTCCAGTGCAAACTCACAGACAAAAAACTTCGGTCCGGTCGAAGGGAAAGAAAGTCCAAGTGGATGAAGACGATGAGACGCTGCTCCAGCGACAAGAAAGGCTGGCCAAGCAACAAGCTCTCGAAGCCGAAGACTTGCAAAAGGCAAAGCTGTTCAACTTTCACGGTCAGCCCGAGCATAAAAAGTCCCAGGTTGCTAAACAGTTGGGCATCTTACATCTGGTTAGTGAAAAGTATCGACGACAGATTGAAGAAGGCACTATTCCTAGTGCCTCGAAAGAAAAGGACGTGGCCCCTAGCGCCACCGAGAAAGTGGTGACTCCCACAGTCACGAAGGAAAAGGATGCAGCCGCAAGTGCTGTGAAGAAAAATGCTGAGGCCCCTAGTGTCTCGAAGGTTAAAGTTGCGGCCCCTAGTGCCGTAACAAAACCCATTGCTGCTGCCAAGGCCACCAAGGAGGCCGAGAAGAAAGCCAAAGAGGCTAGGCAGAAGGCTCAGGATGCTCCAGTTCCTTGAGCTCTGTCACACCCCCAAGTTAGGTATGTGCTAGGGTAAGCTTAGGCCTTTGCATCATGTAAAAATTCAAAAGAAATTCAAAAATGGGGAAAAGAAAAGCCCTGAGAATTTAATTCAAAAGTCCAGATAAAAATTTCTTCCAAAAATTCCTCTGGTATTTTTGAAAAGTCTTATAAATATGCATGATCACATCTAAAGTGAAGTGGGTCCCACTGGATGCACCAAGATTTTTCAAATATTCCAAAAAGGGCTTGGAAATTAAATAAATACCCTATTTGAATTAAAGTTCAAATTATTTGAATTTTAAAAATGTTCAAATTTTATAAGTGGCTAACCTTTTATGTTGTGAGGCCACATAAAAATTTGTAGCATTTTAGAAAATGTCTAGCTATTTCTTTTAGCAAGACAAAACAAATAACAGAAAAAAAAACAGAAATAAAAAGGAAAAGAAACTTACCTGGGCAAAGGGGCCCAACTTGTCGCCCCGCAGCCCAGCAAGCCTGGCCCAGCCCACCCCTCCTTGGCGTCTTCCTCCCCGCCAGCCGAAGCAGCTCGCTGTCGAGCATGCCACGGCCGGCGATCGCCACGACGATGCCCTGGACGTTCCAAACGCCCCCGAGACGCATCTCCTCGCCACGGAGACGAGCAGAGCACGCCGCGTCACTTCCCCCTCTCTCCGCAGTCTCTCCCGCCCCCTGTGCGATTTCCACAAACCAACCGAGCGCGGCCGCAGTTCGTCGTCGACGGGAAACATGGCCAACGACGGAGCTAGACCAGAAGAGCTTGTCCATCGTGCTCAGCGTCGTCAAGTTCGTCGATCTGGAGAAGGTGGAGGTCTAATCGAGCCCGAGGCCGTCGCAATCATCGCCATCGTCTCGCCGGACCCGCAAGTCGCCGTCGTCGAATACTCCGGCCACAGACCCTCTCCGACCTCGCCACCGCCTCCACTGCATCCGCGGTGAGCTCCTGCTTCTTCCCACCTAGCTTGCGGTCGCCCCCTTCGCCTGTACCGTATTCCTCCATGGGAGCCGGAGCTTCTCGCCGCCGGGATCCATGGCGACGACCACCTGTTGCGCAATCGAGCTCGCCTCCTTGTCCTTCGTCTTCCTGGTGATCCCAGCGTTCCAAAATGCTAGCGCAAGCCCAAGCTCTCCCCTCACACCCACCTCCCCGTCGAGCCCGTGGCTCCGGCCGCCGCCACCTTTGAAGACGTCGTCGCCCTGGTCACCCCCGAGGCCGCCCGCGTGCATCAGACGACGCGCGAGAGCACGGGCTACGTTCTCGTGGTCTCAGCGCATCGAATGATGCACAGGAGCAGCGGATCCGAGCAACGCCACCGCGTAGTTGGTCGCCGGCGACCTCCCGTCGGTGAGCCCACATGTCCGGCGAGGTTAACCCCTAATTAACCCAGCCCTGGGCCACTAACATGTGGGCCCAGGCTGTTAATTAACCCTGGGTTAATTTAAACAGAGGCTAATTAGCCCCCCTCTCCCTGACATCCCTGGCCCACCTGTCAGCCCCCCCCCCCACACGTCAGCCCTGCGTCAGCATGACGCCATAATGATTAAATCGATTAAAAGAAATTCAGAAAAATCCAGAAAATGAATTAAACTTTAGAAAATCATAACTAATTCATATTAACTCCAAATTGGGCAAATAATATGTCTAAAATTATCAGAAAAATACAAGGATTCTGAATATGGACTTTGTTTGTATGTTTTACCAATTTAAATTGGGTGAACAGTGGAAAACATCCATATGCATTTAATTTGAATTCAAATTTGGAGTGAATTTGCAAATGACTTTGCAACACACTTCTTTTAGATGGATTCATCCACACATCAGAGACTTTACCTCAACTATACCATATCACTTCATGCTCGACCTTTTCAAATGAACTTTCATGCATTCAAATGCATTTGAAATTCATCGATAAATCAAATGGAGTTTGAATTTGCAATTCAATTGCAATATACTCCTTTTAAATGGAATTGTCCACACAATGCAACCATGAACATCACCATTAAAATCTTATTCATGTGATTGTGCATTGTACATTATGTTGATCCTATGATTGTCATGTTGCTGATAGAAGTGGAGACGAACCCGAGATCACCCCCTTCGTTGAAGACCCCGTGACTGAACCCCGTCAGCAAGGCAAGCAAACCCCCATTGATCATGTCGATAAAATCCCACTTCCCTCTCATGTCTCTCTTATGCATTGTATAGGATGATTACCATGATAACGTTTCTACCGCATAGTTGAACCCAATCCTTTGCATGACCTATCATTTTGTCACAGTAGTAAGCAAACCACAATCCTAGCAAATGTAGGAGTTGGTTGATATCATGTAACCCCTGCAACTGTTACTGCTTATTGCATGCTTAGAGTTATAATGAGGTTACTCTTTTGTGAGTCGGTATGGTAGTGATCATGTTGATGATGGTGGAAATGTGTTGGTGAATCTACCCTAATACAAGGTGAACGATGAGAGGCAGTGTAGGAGTACACAGTGGGTTGTCTCGTTGAACACCGCCTTAAGTCCGAGTTCTTGTGTGGTGATCCAAGAAGAAGAGTACAACCACACATTGGGCTCACCAACCCCTCTCATCCTAGTACCTCACCCCGTTCGAACCCCAGAAGTCGCAGTAGTTCGGAGTTCTGGTAGGGCTGTGGCACGGTCTGCGAAGTGGATGAACGGCTTTTCAAGACCGGCTTGGGACCCTGCACACATCGTTTGAGGCTGTACTGGAACCTCGGCCGGACTACCATACGGATCCCCCTCAGATAGGCGACTCTCTGGACTAGAACGGAGTTGTGGGCGAAGTGTTGTGGTGGCATCCTCGCTGTCACCTCTTGAACGGTGACACGCAAAAGGCGGTAACTGATGACACGTGTGTGTAGCGGTACACCCCTGCAGGGTTAACAAAACTATTCGAATAGCCGCGTCCGCGGTTAAGGACTGCTTGGAAAGCTTAGCTTGATTATTAGACAACTTGAACTGGATACTTCTAAAATACACCAAGATAAGTGTGAGTGCTATGGCGTGCTTTCTCGTGGGGAAGTCGAGGAAGGCACCATAGTGGTGTAATTGGTTGGAGATGTAGTGGACTCGTGTACGCTTCTTACCTCAAGTCTGGTACTCGTAGTTCAGGACTAGCCAAGTCAAAGCTGGCACTTCTGCAATTAAACCCCACCTTCCCTTTACCTTGATACATGTGCATGAGTAGTATAGCTCCTACGTAAGTCTTGCTGAGTACAACTTTGTACTCACATTTTCTTAATCTATGTTTTAGATGAACCCACCGACCCCGATGATGGCTTCTACCTGAAGCTCGAAGAATGAAGACTCAGACCAAGACCAAGCTAGTGTAGTCCCAGTCAGACGACTGTTCCCTCGTGGAAGGGCTTGTTTATAGATAAGGCTTCTCTAAGCCATTTGTTAAACTTGTCTGTACTCAGACCTACTTTGCTTCTGCATGTTTGATGTAATGTTGGATCACAGACTTGTGATCTCTGTGTGCACTCTGTAAGAGTTATCAATAAAGTGGTATACTTTGTAGAGAATTGCAATGATACCTGCTGTTCATACAAGGCATGTGTGCTACGTGTATGTTTATAACATGCATGTCTTAGTATGGGTTTTCGAGACCTTAGTTGTGATCTAGCTGGCGGTCCTTTATACACCAAGTGGCCCTTAGATGTGAGCATCTTGGGGCATCGCAATGCGATTGTTCGAGACTCTGTCTCGTGCACACTTTGAGGTATGATCGAGCCCGCCCTAGACCCCGACTAAGTGATCGGGCTAGAGTAAGTCTATGTAAGGGTTATAATACAATCGATAGTATGGTTGAGGCGACTTGTCTATGAGTATGGGAATTCACCACCCATATCATTTAGACTTGTGTGCGGACGATGATGACCCATTTCAGTTGATCATCCGGCCTGGATGGGATGCCCCTCACGTTCGATGATTTCCGAGAACGTTCTGTGCTTGGCCTTGTCTGCTTAGACAAGTGGGTACGGTTCTCGGCTCTCCATATGATTGTGTTGTAGCGAGGCTTGCATACGCTAACCCCGGGTCCCGACAAGCTCCTCCAGCTGCTGCACCTGCCCCTGCTGCACCAGTTGTTTCCGGCCCTCGTGCCGATGAAGAAATCTCCAACGAAGGAGAATCTGTTGCAAATGCTCTTTGGGATGTTGCTCAAATTTCTCATATCCTCTGGAAGATGGCTACCACACCGAGCAAAGTCACTGTCGAGGATGATGTCCCACCTGAGATCCAAGAACAAGTTACTCGATACATGATCCACTGGGAAGGATATCTTTCTCAAGATCGAAAGGACAAAGAACAGGAGAAGTTTTACACCAAGCAGCTCCGAGAAGAAACTGAGGACATTGAGTCACGTCAGTTTTTCAAGTCCAAAATTGCAACCCTTGAAGCATCCAGAAGGGCTCAAAAGGAAAACATAACTGCTGTCAATGAAAAGGTTCGACAAATTGTATCTTCTATGTGCAAGGCGCACAATGACGCTCTCACCGAAAGACAATCTCGAAAGATAAAGTCTAATGCCCAAACCTCTGCGCATGGGACGCCAGAGATCGAGAAAAATTCCAAGAAGCAAAAGTCTACCGAGGTCGTTGCTGCATCAGCACGACAGGAAACTACACCAACCCCCACCAAGAAACCCACTCCTCCTCGTAAGAAAACTCCACCCCCTCGCCAACCCACTCCACCCCCTCGTCAAGCCACTCCTCCACCTCGACAACAAACACCACCACCTCGTCAACCATCGCCACCAAAAGCTTCGTCGCCACCACCAAACCCACCATCACCACCTCATGTTATTCCATCGACCACCCCAGCCATCGAAACCCAAGCTCAATCTGAGACCGAGCAACCTGCCCAGGTCGAGCAAGAACGTCAAGCCCCCATTTCCTCTGCTCAGAAGGATTATTCCTCTGCCCAGACTCTGCATGAAGGAGAAGAAGCCGATGTTGATATCACAACAGTTTCTTCTCGTCAAGATGTTGTCGAAGGAAATAGTTCTGGCGATGCCAGTTCGAGTGGAAGTTCTTCCTCCTCCTCATAAAATTCTTCGAACGAAGAAATGGTTGATGCCTTTGCACAACTTGATGAAGATCTAGATGCAATGGAGACTGAGGAGGCCGCCCATATTGCTTCTGCCGACGAAGGAGTTGTCGTCGAAGCGTAGGCCGAGGAAAATGCTCATGTAGCCATCCCAGCTCAGGATATTTTCAATGTTCCATCTTCAATTCCTCGCCCTGCTGAGCCAGTATATCAAATGCCAGATAATGCTGCTGAAGTCTTTCCGGTCGATGAGCTGCTCCATTCTGCTCATCCGAGAGAAATACTGCCATTGTTCCGCCCTGATGTTCCTCGAGGAGGCCCATCTTCAAAAGGCGTGAACACAAGCCATTTTTCTTCGGGACCAATCCCTACGAGAAGCCAGAAATGCTTATTCTCTTCGGTTTTGGACCCAGGAGCAAGCCATATATTATACTCGAGTGTTATACAACAAGGCTCGAGTTTTCCAACATCAATACCTCGATATGCCATCGGTGTACGCAACTTCATGTTTTGAAAATGTTGCCGAGACTATTGATGGTCTGCATGCATACAGGATGTTTTCTCTCGATTGTGGTTACAATCCCGAGCTCATCAAGCAATTTTATGCAACCTTGTATGTCACTGGTGATCCCGAGAACTCGAAGACGTGGAAATTTGATTACATGATCCAAGGCCAAGTATTTCATATGACTGTCGACCAATTTCTGGCCATCATCAATTTACCTCGGTTCGAAGGATTACCACACAAGATTCATGACTTACCTGCTCCAACTCCTGCTGAATTTTCTACGCTCATGAATCCAGATGTCGTAGGAGATCACTACCCTGCTGAGCCCAAGCTGAGGCATTTGGTTTTTGAAGCAAAGGCATGGTTCTATATTCTTTCGAAGACCTTGATGCCAATGCTCGACGTGCACGATGATTTCCCCATTCCCCACGATGTGCAACATGCTCTGTTGAAGTTAGTCCACGGTCATCCCTTCGATTTTGAAGACTACTTCATCAGGACTTTGGTGTCTTGTGCCGATGACCACAATTCCCACAAACCATATGCACCTTGGCTGATGTCTATCTGCAATTACTCTCGGGACGTGCCATTCCCCGTGTCCATTTTCCCGAAGATGTTCACTCTACCGGTAAGGGAAGTATTGCAGATTATTACTCGACCCAACGATCAATATGCTGAGCACACTGGCATCAGCGCACAAATGACTGAGCGTAATATTCGCTCGAAGTTTATCAAGCCTGTGCATCACATGGAGGTTTCTCTTCAGTCCCAACAAATGCTTCAACATCACATTGACCAAGATTTCCTTCAGAAGCAGAAGATGATGGATGAGATCAACCATTTGCGCAATATTGCCATGAACAATAATCAGATGTTGCGTGAATGTCTTCGTCGTGATTGGAAAGGGCTGCGGGAATTAAATTCCCTCGGTCAACTTAAACGATGCGGCTTCGAAGAATATCCTCCCCATCTTAACAGGAACTGGACCAATGATGATCGAGTAGATCGCCCGGATTTCAATATTCCTCTGATGCCGAAGAACAGGGACGTGCTCAGTGTTGATCATTACTATCACATCACAGTGAACACTATTTCTTCTGACTCCGAGAAAGATGAAGCGCCTCAACGCCAAGCGAGAGTTTTCTCTCCACTTCCTCGAAGCCCCAGGACCCCGCCGTAATCGCAACTGGAATCTTCTGGAGATCAACACTCCTTCCGCACGAAGATTACTCCACCAGGCGGTCGCCCCATTCGTCGCGCTCCAACGCTCGCCGAATCTTCTCGACGTCGCCAGCGCCGTCCAAGCGAGTAGGGGTTTCTTTCGACCCTATTCTCTCGACTTTTTGTACGTTGTGACAAAAAGGGGGAGATATAGTGGCATCGAAGAAATTAGTTTGCCTACGGGGTTAAGGGCTTTGCTTTTCGGTCGTTGAACTTTTGAACTTTGAGGTTTCTGAGTAGTTTCAACAAACTTTCGATTCATATTCGATCTGGTTGTAACTAACTCTAAGTAGGTCTGTGAATTATTTTTACCGTAAGATATCTATCTGCTGCTTGCGATACTTAACCTTTTGCAGGAAGCTATCTGTCGTATAAATTCACAGGTCATTCGAGGAGATTGCATATTTCTTATTGGATATTATCTGGAATGCAATTTCTCTCGCGAAGATTATTGATGTTTTTCCCTCGACTCTACTTGTCAAATATGCACTTCACAGGAAACTCTTATCTTCCGTGCATACATCAAGGGGGAGTATTTTTATCGATCTTAGCACCGGTTTATCATCAAAAACTCAAAACTTTCGATTTATTTATCGATGCCTGTTTTGTCAACAATCGTCCAAAAAGGGGGAGATTGTAAGAGCAAGTTTTGCCCCCGAAGGTTTTGGACATTGTTGGACAAAGTAGAAGTGGAACTAATATTGTTTTCGAGTATAAACAGATACTTATGTTCCGAAAGAACGGAGTTTGCAAGAAGAAGGTCGAAGGACAACTCACTGTAGCGAAGCTGCAGTCAACTACCGAAACCTTTGAAGGAAGACGACCCCTAAAAATGTCGTCGAAGAAGAGGTCTCTCTCGAGTAAAAGCGCAACGAGGAGAAAGTTGAAGCTGGTCGAAGACTTAGTCTTTTTACTAGTTTCTCTTTGTTTTCTTGAGTCGTAGGAAAAACCGTACTATCAAGAGGGTTTTTCTAGTTGAGATCTTTGTCGAAGTGAATTTTCTATGATCAACCTAAACCCACAAAATCCTACCGAGAGAAATCTTACTGAGTCGAGTGAATAGCTCGAAGGCAAAGTCATCGCACTTCGTGCCTCCGAGAGAGAACTCGTTCGGTAAGTCATCTTACTTGTTCCTCAAGTAAAGTTGTGCAGTGATTGGAATCCGACTGTTGTGGACACGCTTCAAGCAACCGCATCGGGTCACTTCAGTCATTTTACCCATCGGGATCGCCAACTATAAATACCCCGCACCTACCTGCCATTTCGGGTTGGCTGCTCCACTGAAGATTCTAAGACAGAAGTACTATGAGCATCCCAAGTGAGATTCATCGAGAGAAAACCAAAACCAAAGTCTGAACTGAGTTGAGCAATTCACAGAGACTTAGGTCGAGATTAGCCGATATTTTTATCTTGGAGAACTGCAAGTCTCCTAGACGGTTAGGCGTCACCTGTCAAGCAGTCGAAGAGAAATTGTCGCTGCTAAAGGAAGTTTGTAAAGGTCTCGAAGATGTCCTGAATCATCTACCACGAGTGAAAACTGGACAAGCTCGAGGAGTTTGTTGTAGTGGAGAATAGGACGGAGAGAGTTTTGCTCCAGGTGTTCAATCAGCAGCCCCTCCAACCAGACGTAGCACTTTGCAGAGTGTGAACTGGTTTACCAAACATCGTTGTGTCAGGCTCATTTTCCTTCTCACATTTACATTAAGTATTTACTCGTTGCCTGTTTGCCTTTGATGTTTACCTTCGCTCCCAATCCTTTCGAGCTATGTATATCTTTCGATACTGTATTTCCTTCGAGATATCTTTAGTCCTTCGCAGTTTGCATGAATTCCTTCTAAGTTCATTAGAATTTTTAGAAGTGATCATTCACCCCCTCCCCCTCTTATCATTCTTGAGCTTTCAGGTGGTCTTTCCCTTCCTCCTTTCATTCAACCACTATGGCAGCGCTGACGTTTAATTTTGCTGTTGGCGGCAATATAAAGCAACATCGGTTCTTTTGGCTTGGGAGCTGCTAGTATCGGCGCCTACGACTGTTGAAGTTTTAGGGCTTCAAGGGCTTCGTTAGCGTCTTTGTCCCATTTAAATGTATCTGTCTTCTTTAAGAGCCGGTAGAGTGGAATGGCTTTCTAACCGAGCTGGCTTATGAAATGGCTGAGGGCGGCGAGGCACTCGGTGAATTTCTGAACCCCCCGGATTGAAGTGAGCTTTGACAAAGACATAATGGTGTTTATTTATTCTGGGTTCGCTTCGATTCCTCTTTCGAATGTGATGTACCCTAAGAGTTTTCTTGCCGGTAATCCAAAGGTGCACTTGTCTGGGTTTAGCTTCATTTGGAAGGTGCGAACAGTCGCAAAGGTTTCCTTCAGGTCGGCGATCAGGGAGTCGGCCTTCTCGGTCTTTATGACTATCTCGTCGACATATGCATGCACGTTGCGTCCGATTTGCTCCTTGAGGCAGTTTTGGATGGTGCGCTGGTATGTGACCCCTGTAATATTCAAGACGAAGGGCATCAATGTATAGCAGAAATCTCCAAAAGGCGTGATGAAGGTTGTCTTTTCTTGATCCTCAATGGCCATATTTATCAGATGATAGCCGGAGTATGCATCCAGGAAGCACAAGAGCTCGCATCCCGCAGTGGAGTCGATTATTTGGTCTATAAGTGGTAAGGCGAAAGGGTCTTTGGGACATGCCTTGTTCAGATCCATATAGTCGACGCACATGCGCTAGGTCCCGTTTTTCTTCAAGAACAGGACCGTTTTGGCTAACCATTCGGGGTGGAATACTTTGATGATGAACCCTGCGGCTAGGAGCTGGGCTATTTCCTCTCCTATAGCTTATCTTCTCTCGTCATTGAAATGACAGAGGAATTGTTTGACCGGCTTTATTTTTGGGTTAGTGTTGATATGGTGCTCAGCAAGTTCTCTCGAGACGTCAGGCATGTCAGAAGGCTTCCATACGAAGATATCCCGATTCTCATGGATGAACTTGATGAGCATGCTTTCCTATTTGTCAGATAGACCTTCCCTAATGGTGAACTATTCAAAAGAATCTCCTGGGACAAAGCCGACTTTCTTGGTGTCCTCTGCTGGCTGAAACTTTGGACTGGAATCAGGAGTTGTCTTTTGAGTAAGGTGGGATCGGCCGGGTCTACTCTCTCCTTATAGATTTTTAGACCCAGCTGGACACACGTTGTCTCGGTGTACATGGCATCATCCTTCTCACAAGCGATGGAGATCTCCCGGCTTCCATCTGCTGTTATTATGATGCATGGACCCGACATCTTGATCTCGAGGTAAACGTAGCATGGTCGAGCCATGAACTTGGCGTAGGCCGGTGATACCCCACAAGTGTAGGGGATTGCGATAGTCTTCGAGGGTAGCGTAACCCAATTTACTAATTCGACACAAGGGGAGTCAAAGAATACTTATAAGCCTTAGAGGTTGAGTTACCAATTCAAACACACCTGAAAAAGCACTAGACAAGATATTTAGTAGCAACGGCGTGTTGACGGGTGTAGCCTTTAAGACTTCCCCAATCACCAACACCAAAAAATAGTAACAAAGTAGTAGCAGAAGTAATGTGAGCAATAGTAACAATGGAGGCAATAAAGATGAAAGATGGACCGGGTTTCAAGGTTTCACTAGTGGTAACTCTTCTAGCAAAAGAACAAGGTGTGGATGAACAAATTACAGTTGGGCAATTGATAAAATTGCATTAAATCTAGCCAAAGAACAAACTAGAGCATCCTAGTCTAAGAACCATATGTAGGCATGTATTCTGTATGTAGTTGCACGTGCTTCCCATAAGAACTTGCACAACATCTTTTGTCCTACCATCCCGTTGTCAGCGGGGCCAAATCAGGAACTTATGAAGATTAAGGTGCTCCTGTCAAAGAGCATCGGAACAAAGCATTTACACTCTATTAATACATGGAATCCTCAAATTATAGCCCACCCCCTTTGTTGTACCAAGCTGTCACCATTGAGATCGTCGGTTCGGGACTATAATAGGTGCATACAACCGTATAAAAGATCTAGAAAAACAATTATAATCATGCAACCATAAAATGCTCACATCTGAAACCATGATACTCGTGCACTAGTAACAAGCATTAAGAACAACAAATTGCAGCAACAATAATTTATAAACTTCTTAGGACTCGATAACAATGTGAAAATTCATCGGATCCGAACAAACACAACACCATTTACATCATATGGATCTCAATCATGTAGGATATCTCATGAGAACTTTGTATTGAAAATCTAGGGGGAGAAGATACCACATAGCTACTGTCAAGAACCCGTAGTCCAAGGAGGAACTACTCATGATCCATCAAGGGTTGAAGAATAGTTGATGAAGTTGACCCCAAGGGACAAGGCCCTCTCCGGCAGGGTGCCGGAGCAGGATCTTGGTGTCCCCTGAAGCTAGGTTTCGATGACGACGGAGATCGAGATTGCTTCTGGAAAAGAAGGAGGTATATCTCGGGTTTTTACATCGGGGGAATAAATATAAGCCAAAGGGGAGTCCGAGGGGGGCCCACAACACCCAGGCGGCCAGGTGGCGTGGGTCCCACCTGCGCGCGCCCTATGGCCGCCTAGAGGGTGTGGACCTACCCCAAAGCTTCTCCTCCAGCTGGAGGACTCTTTTGATGAATAAAAAGTTTGGTATTTTTTGGGATTTTTCTAATTAACTTCGGTTTTGGACCTTTTCTGCATTGCAACAACAAAACAGACAGAAACTGGCACTGGGCTCTATATTAGTAGATTAGTACAATAAATGATTCAAAATCATGACAAAAAGATTTAGTAATGACACAAAATGAGCAGGGAACAAGCAAAAATTATAGATACGTTTGAGATGTATCAGCATCCCCAAGCTTAATTTCTACTCGTCCTCGAGGAGGTAAATGATAACGAGATAATTTTTGATGTGACATGCTACTAGGAGTATACGAAATCAATCTAATGTAATGAAGATACATAAGCCAAAGACAAAGTGATATAAAGCAATAGTCTATAGTTGATATTAAAGTAAGCAATGAAAGAATATATAGACAATTGAGCTCTTGTTGTTCATTAGTCCAATATCTCCAGTCGGAGTTACCGTGTGTCGGGGGCATGATCCCCGGTATGCCAAAATCCCCGATTCAATGCAATAGGAGAAAAAGAAGAAAACAGGGAAGAAGGAAAAAAGGTTGCAAAGTGCTCCTGGAATACTAGAGAGTGCACCTGGCCGACCGCACCTGGCTGAGTGCACTTGGCTGAGTGCACCGGGCCGAGTGCACCTGGCCGAGTGCACCTGGTTGAGTGCACCTGGCTGAGTGCACCTGGCTGAGTGCACCTGGCCGAGTGCACCTGGCGGACTGCACCTAGCCGAGTGCATCTGGCCGACTACACTTGGCCGAATGCACCTGGCTGACTGCACCTGGCCGAGTGCACCTGGCTGAGTGCCCCTGGCAGACTGCACCTGGTTGAGTGCACCTGGACGAGTCCACCTGGCCGACTGAAGATTGCAAAGTCAACATCAGAGGCAATCCCACAAAATCTGCATCCCTGTATGTGAGGTCACTTCTGTCGTGGGAAAGTCACGGCAGATGTTCGAAGAATCGAACTTGACATGGGACCTTTGTTGCGATTTGGATACAAGGAGAGAGTCGACATGGACAAGAGACTCGGCGATTTACCCAGGTTTCTGCCCCTCTTTGTCTCGAGGTAAAGACCTACTCCTGCTTCTTATTATTGCGAGTATCGACTCCTCGATTAGAAGAGCCGATGTATTGATTACAATAGAGTCGAATCACAACCTTGGTCTCGAGGAGATCTAGGTTATGTCGTAAATGTCTAGTCCTGACTTGAATTGAGTTGCCTCTGGATCCCATGGACCTCGACTTATAAAGGCGCCGGGTCCAGGGGTTCCGCGAGTCCGACTCCTACATGAAGTGGAGTCCTATTCTGCTTTACAAATATACTACGTGCTAAGCAAGGTAAGTCGAATTCCTTCTACGACTTCGATATCCTTGCTTGGTACGTCCGGCTTGTGGCCGGGCCTTTTCTTGTGGGCTTTCTTTACAGAGTCGGCCCATAAGTCTAATGCCGGGTTATGGGCTCGGTCCATCCCCCCGACATTAGCCCCAAGATTGGTGCGATGCTTCAGTCTTCTCAACAATACTCTTGATTCCATTGTGGTCGCCGACTCTTCAATTGGTCAAGCCGACTTTTATGCTCGATGTTTATTAGGAGTCGGAGCCGATTCTCTCTAACTTCGTTTCATCTTCCATCTTTTGAAAATTTCATTTGACTTTTAGTCAAAGATCCATTACTGCATTTATGGTTTCTCTGCCCGAAACGCCACCGTTGAGGGCATTTATGTCGTGGTGAGAATCGAAGAGTCTTCATAAATGTCGCCTGACATGGGAAACCTACCCCTTCTTTTATGGTATTGATTGATCATCCCCTCGTAACTATATAAATATTCGTCTAGTGATCCAATCCTTTGAGTGCGCACATCTTCTTCTTCCTCTCCTCCCTCTGCAACTTTCTCCATTGCTCCCAAGCTCAGCGTCTGTGTTCCTTCAGCCGCCAACAACCCTGGTTCCGGTGCTGGTTCTCGTGGTGGTCGAGGCCGTAGACGAGGTCGTGGAAGAGGCCGCGATAGAGGTAGAGGAAGAGGTGCGCGCGCTGCTCGACAATCCCCAGATCTTGAAAATCCACCTCCTTCTCCTGAAAGGAATTAGTTTCTGGTGAAAGTTCATACAATCCATCGCTGGGTTAATCTTCCTGAATCTTTTGCCAAGATCATGATGGCTTCCAAGCCTCCAGGACTGTGGCTCCGCTCTGAGGGGTGTCCTCATGGACCCATCTGGGTGGCCACTAGCTTCTCTGGTCAGGATTCCATGTTTCCGGAGAAGGGTTGGAAAACCTTTCTCCGTTCCAGGAATGTTCAAAAGATAGACACTATCATCTTTAGATATGATGGTGATGAGACCCTGTGGGCCAGGATTTTTGACTCAGATGGTGATCGAATCGGCTGCTGTATGGAGAGTTCCAGCAGTAGTGATGAAGACTTCTACAACAATGCAGAGGAGGCCCGAGTCTCCTCATCTGATGATGAAGCCGAATCTGAGGACGACCACTGAAACTATAGTTTTATCTAGTAGTATTTGTCGACTTTTGTCTTGTTTTCTTTTGATGTAAGACTCAACCTCTGATGAATGAGAATTTTAATTTCCCATCAAATTTGTAAGTCGGTTTTATACCTGACTTTGGATAAGATATATTTATGTATGGGAGCTGACGTGCTTGATGATATCTGTAGCCCCCTAAGTCGATTTGAACGGACTTGTATCTTTGTCGACTCATAGGATAGATCGACTTGTAGCCCCCAGGGGGTATGGTCACCTTGTGTGCCGAACCAGATCATAATTTTTTTGAAGTGATACTCCCCAAGAGTTGGTGCGAACATCATTGCATCATGCCGAATCTTGAGTAGAAGTTTTGAGTTGTAGTCCCCATGAGTCGGTATATGCATCTGGGTGCTATGCCGAGTCACATAGGTCTAACTTTCATTTTATATGAAAAAGAAAGAATTGTAATCTATGATGGAAAATGAAGTATGCTATGATGTTGTATGCAAAATATAATATTCGAAGGCTCATATAGAAGCCGACTCTGGATTAGAACATGCCTCATCTTCTCGCGTTGAGAGAGATTATTGGGTTATCCAGTTGTCGAAACCTCTCTGTAAGCCGACAACATATGACTAGCTTTCCCGGTACATAGGACCAAAATCGATAGGAATTTCTGTAAGCCCCCAAGGTTTAGACTAAGTTGGGTTCGCGTTGGTCGTATGAGTTTGAGCTATACAAGCCAAGATTAAGTCGTAGTGGGCTAATTCATATATATCCCGAGTTCTCAGATAAGAGTCGATGATTGTCATCGAGCACCCCGATTCCCCTGAATAACTCATATATATGCGCAGTTTTACATATATATGCCGACTTCTCATATTAGAGTCGATGAATATCGTCGAGCTCCTCGATTCCCTTGAATAAGTCATATACATGCTCAATAACAATAAAGGGTTGATCAAGCCCCCAGGTCTCTGAGATATAAAATGCAAAAATATGCAATGTATGATGCAAGATAAAAAACATGGAACAAAAAGTAAAGAGAGTATGACAGCTTAGTGTGGCGAGAGGCGATGCGACAAAAGTCGACTTATATGACTTATATATATACTAGGACAATGCCAGTGTGTTGCAACGGGATATAAATGGGAAAGAGATTCTTTCAACGAACTGATATGCACGCATGCGTTCATCGCCTCTGTGGCTATCAGATGATCTCGTGATCCAACGGTGATTGCGAACCACTCCCAACTCGAACCAAATGACATATTCTCTAATAGATCCTTGCAAAGGATCTTTTGTTTATTCTTATTGCAAGGCGACACAACAATGCCTTGCAGATGATCAGAGAGATAAAAAAATGTTAATTTGTTGTAATAAACAAATGATTGAAGGCTTTGCAGCCGAACTCCTATTGCAATGATCGAACCGGAACAAAGAGTATGGTGTAAAGGATGGCTATCTTGCGTGTGCGAGCGATCGAGCGGCTCTACCTATCTCCATAGAACGACTATGCTATCAGTGGATAATTTAAACGGTAAGAACGAATGACACGTAGGTCGCTCTATAAATATTATAATATGTTAGCTTGTGACTTATTTACCCATAAATATTTATTACATGATGCACGTGATTTATCTTATATTGGATTAAAAGTTTTATAAGTAAATTGAAGTAAAATTTGTTCAGAAGATAAGTAAATTAAGGTGACTGCTTCATATGTGAAAGTGGATAAAAGATGGAATCTTAGAATTTTTTAAGTAAAAAAATAGAGTAGATAAAGACAATGTATCATTTGTGTCACTTTTTTTCTTGTTATAGTGCACATCGATTAGCCGAAACAAACAGATATCGATAGATTACTGTGTTTTCTTTGCGGACATATGCTCATAGTTGAGACTAATTGTGGCATGCCCGTGGGTTGTAACGGAAAAAAATAGTGTATTAAAATTAATAAGAAGTTTATGTAGTACAAACAAACACACGATCATTTAAAAAAAAGAACCATATGCTTTACTTGAAACAAAGATTAAGTACTTTTAGCGCTGTTTTTATTTAATTATTATTAATGCTACAATTACGTACATAACAGTAGCATTAATAATAAATTTAATGTAATTTAATTAGATATTATCAGAGAATTAATTAAAATAAATCTAGGCAGGAATAATTTAAAACAAAATATCATATGATCATTTTTTAATTCTTCAAAGAGTAATTCTGATTGATCGAAAAAATTAAATTATAATTTAGGAGCGTAAAATTACTTTATATTTTTAGGATTTGTAGACTATTTTTATTTTCTTTATTTACTACTGCGATTTAATAAAAAAGCAAAAGGAGCTAACAGGATGGCCCAACAGCTATCAATATGATGCGAAGCAGACCCTAGGCCCACCAAACAGGCCGGCTCAAGAAGCTGAACCTAAAGAACAAATCGTTTTTTTTATTTCAGAATATCTGGACTGCGGGTTGATTATCTAAAAAGGGAGGGGCTTTTTTGCAAAAGCGCGAAAATGGACTAAGAATGCCATCTTCCTTTATTATTAGGTATATATAGAAAATATGTCCGTGCGTTGCAACGGGAAACACATTGTAATGGCAGCAATTCATTTAATCTCTAGCATGAGGCCCGATCATCCGTAATCATTGTGATAGGCTTGCACAGCAGCTGGGCATGATAGCCTTCATAAGCGTGTGACCTACAAGACACCAAGCAGAATCGAGATTGTCCTCGAGGCACTCGCAAGTATTGTACTATGCCCCGGCCTCCTACCCTTTCTCTATCCAATAATTCGACTTAGTGGAGCACATAATCGTGCAACGCGAGCATCCTTGGCAAGATCTAATAGTGTACCCTCCGGTCTACGATGTCCTCCCTCTTCACGTTAACTATGGTCGGTGAGGCGACTAATGGATCTACCATCTAAAGTAATAGGAATATGAAGCCATTTTCATTTGAATGATACTTAGGAGGAGCAAATAATAAGGTGTGCATCTTTTCAAAATTAGAGGCACAAACTCAACGTAAGTAATGCAATAATATTTGCATGGTCGTAACTGTCAGTTCATTATCATGAGAAGTTGAGAACATATATTCTAGTCTTTTGATGCCAACAGTCATGAGCACATCGAACGACATTATCGACATTTTTAGCATTATAACTTCTTTTCTTGTTGTTCTTCATTTTCTTCACTTCTCCATGTGCTAATTAAAATTCCATTCATCATGTATCCTACCACGAAACATGTTCAATACTTAGTAAGGCTCCAACAACACACATATGCATGTATGGGGACACAAATAAAATTAGTTGTCCACCTAAGTTTTGCTAATGATGACCAATATTTGGGTCCTCCCTACCAATCTACCACACTATAAAAAATGATACTATTTAGATCCATATATGTAAACTGGTCTATAATTTTTCATGAGGTACATTACAAAAAGGAGTTTCCACCGAATGAAAACTGCAAAAATACAAAAAATAACTTATTGATTACATAAAAACTGGCCTAATTAAGAAAGGAAAATATATGCCGCTTTCAAAGACTACATAAAAGAATGGTAAAAATTTATAATTGCATTTGTATCGAAATAAACTACCTTTCCAAAAATAAACAATGTTTCTTCATAGTGCAAAATTATGTCTGCATATATGCTCAATGGAAGCTTTTTTTTATAAATGTGAGAGCCTTGTGCAGTAGGCGATGACTTGGCGGGACTTCGAGCCTCTTGCCCGAGCCATGGCATCTATGATTATCCACATTGAGTGGCGATTACCATAGGTGGACCATCACGGAACATTCCTAAGTGTTCAACATGCCTCAGAAGACATTGACCAACACATTCTTCCCGGCGTAGATGTTTCTATCCAGTCTATGCATGCAATTTCATCCTCACCCCATCCCCCCTTCTGTGGCCCACAATCATCCTTCCTCTATTTTTTTACATTATATTCAGTTTCTGGATGTACATTTGTATCTCAGCTATGACACCCTATTTATTTTGCTGCAGTCTTTATATGGGACAGTTTTAGGTCACTTTGCTAGTGTATATAAACCGGTGCAAATTCTGTTAAAGTAGCGAGGTGGGATAAAAATATCGATGCTGGAGCCTGTCAACCTCACGTGTCTACCGGCCCAGAAAAAACCCAGCGCTGCAGCTTTTCTTCTTTTTATTCGGCTTCCTCCTCTGTGACAAAGCCAGCCCAGCAGTGCAGCTTTGTGGGCTGATATGTGCAAGACGAACGTACACGTGTACGAAAGAAACCTTGAGGTCTAGCGAAGGAAGGAATTAGTGTGAACGCAGATCAATTGGGCTTGTATAGGCCAGGCACAACGGCCCAATTAAGCCAGGCGGGAAGACGACCCAGCCGAGCGAACTATTGCTATTTACGCACGAAACTTTTCAGCCGAGCGACCGTAGGAATCGTTTTCTTGTCGATGAAACAGAGACTGCGGGTTAATTAAAAAAAGTACATAACGAATTAAAAAAGTTACTTTACTTTATTATTAGGTATATATATATATATATATGACCGAACTATTCTATTACCTGTAAAAGAATAATATTGTGTTACATCGGGCCCTATAAGGAACTGATTGATGACAAACCTTCCCACCAACCGGTACAACCCGCTCAAAAGAAAAAAAAAAAACCAACCGGTACAAGCCGAGCCGACCGAACCGGTTCTCACCTCCGCGCTCGATCTCCACCTCTCCCATCCCCACGCAGCCGTGTTCCCCGACGCCACCCCCACTCCTTCCGTGGCGGCCGCCGCCCCACCCTACCACCCTCCACCGCGGTGGCCGCCACCCCGCCCTACCACCTTCCACCGCAGCCGCTGCCCCGCCCTACCACCCTTCACCACGGTGGCCGCTGCCCCGCCCTACCACCCTCCACCGCGGTGGCCGCCGCCCCGCCCTACCACCTTCCACCGCGGCCGCCGCCCCGCCCTACCATCCTCCCCGGCCATCGCCCCGCCCTACCATCCTCCCCGGCCATCGCCCCTCCCTACCACCCCCATCCCCGGGTGCCCGATCCCCAGCGGTCTTGCCCCGGCGCCCCCATCCCCGGCTGCCCCGATCTCTGGTGCTACCAGACCCGGTGGTCCTGACCCCTGCGCCCCCAACCACCGCGGCCGCGACCCCCTGCACCACCAGGTCCGGCCACCCCGACTCGTCTCCAGCGCCAAGTTCGACCTGAAGAAGTGCTTCAGTTCATTTTGTTTTTTCAGATCTTGTATGCAGCAGTTTTTGCAATACGCCTCCTGGACTAGCAGTGGAATGAACGTTGATGGCAAGATAAGCATCCATGGGACCCTGTGAGCTTGCATGCAAATTTTTAAACTCCTACATCATGTTGCTGCTTCTTTATGTTCGAGCTACTATTTTGTATGCCCCTGCATCTTCACTTGTGTAGTTGGCCTCAAATTGAGCAAATGTGTTCCACTTCTGCACTTCAAGTGTTCGTGGTGATGCCTGAATAAAAATTGCTTTTTAGTTTGACATTTTAGTGCCAAACTAAAATAGTTAACCGAAGTATTTGTTGTTTTATGTACCTTGTGCAAATGCGTGTAAATGTTCTGCAGACCATGTAGTATATGTAAAGTTACTAAAGATGATTCTTGGTTAACTTTCGGTTCCAGTCTACGAAGCTTATCCATGACAAGCTAAACTACACAGCTTCAGGGCTATGGCTTTGTTGAGTTTGCAAGCCATGCAGCCACCGCTGCTCCTTGTTTATTTTCTGTTCATGACCAATGTGTTCTTGTTGTTAGTTCATATGTATTCTTGTTGTCAGGTCAGTTCTAATACATTGTTACTTGTAGTTGTTTAGTACTCCCTCCGATCCATAATAAGTGTCGCTCATCTAGTACAAAGTTTGTACTAGCTTAGTACAAAATGGGCGACACTTATTATGGATCGGAGGGAGTATATATGAATGTTGTTTGCTTTTGACATGATATATATAAATATTGGTAGCCGTTCTAGTATCTATATTACCAAAAGTTAATTGACAAAAAGAAATATTAGTGCAATATATTTATGCAGCAGAAACTGAAGCATGATATGTATATATAAATTAGATTTTCTATTCTGTACTTGGACTGAAGCATGTACATGTCTTCTTTCAGCCAAATATACAAAAGGGAGATCTAAGGAAAGCACATGAATTTGTGAAGAGTTTTACCATCCAAGGAAACACATGGAGTTTGCAGTGCATTGCTAAGCATTTGCTCTGCGTGATGCCTGAAAATAGTCATTATTATGTGCGAGGTGATGCTAGCGTCGATCGTGGTAGGTGTGTCGATTGAGATAGTTAATTTAGATAATGGCAGGCTATAAAATGTCAAACTCATGTCTCCTTTTTCAGCAAGTTAAGCAGACCCTTTAGGTCACTAGGCCACTATATACTTGCGACATTTTAAGTAATGGGAGTCTGATTGGCTGATTTCATATTTTAGACGAGCGGGTTGTTGTATTCTTTCGCAAGTGGTTCTTTTGCTTCTCACTAGGTGTTGGTACAAATGACAGTTTCTTTTATCAGTTCCAGTTTGTTTTCAGTTCAGTTCGATTTCTATAAAAAAGGTACTCCTTTTCAATAATTTCTTATTACTCAAAGTTTAACTATAACGACTCTGTCAAGATAAGTAATCTTCCTCCTTAAGAAATTGATTTAGCCCCTTTTGTGCAACCAATCACTTCACTGTCTTAGTTCAGCTAGTTAAGTTGCCTCGGTTCAACTTTAGTGACTCTTCCAAAACAGTCAATATTAGTTAATCCTTCCTCCACAAGAATTTGATTTGGATGTCTCAGTTCAAGGAGTTAAATCATCTTAGTTCAACTATAATAACTCTGGTAAAAATAGTCAATATTAATTAATCCTTCCTCCACAAGAAATTGATTTAGCCTCATTTTTGCAATCAATCAGTTGGGTGTCTCAGTTCAAGTAGCTAAATCGTCTCAGATCAACTATAATAGTCCCTGATTTGGTTGGGAGACCATCACATCCAGTTTGAAATGGGGCTCCCTGCTGCTGTGTAAGTACAAAAATCTTGAGTTCCTAGTTCCTAGTTCTAAAGGGGGTATGCTCCAATTTCTTATGTGAGTTCCTAGTTCACAAACATGAGGAATTTGCATTGTTACGTTCTGGACAATTTGACAATTTATTCAGACTTAACAGTCCCTGTTCATCCAGTTTAGTTAGTTGAGCATATATTGCAGTTCAAAAATCAAGATCGATTGATTTGATTTTAAGTTAGAAAAACTGCGCTAAATGCTAGTATTCTTCAGTGCGATACACATTTTTGTATCTCTTAAATAGATTTTACACTTTGCATTCCCCTGTACTTATCTCTGAAGAAGGTGCCAGTGTTCAGGCTCCAGATTCAGTTCAGTTCAAGCTTTGCACATCATCAAGAATCTGTTTATTGTGCTAATGAATATCTGCATCACTATTTATTGATACTAGTCAGATCAGGCTCATTTAAGTTGTTCTTTCTTCACTGTAATCCATGATGTTATCTCTGCAATGGATTGTACAAGTTTGTGTTGTCTCAACTACTATTCTTTGGGTGCATTTCATCTGTTATTGTTCAGAATTCAGAGTCGGTTCAGTTCAAACTTTGCAAATTATCAACAATATGTTTCACCTGATGACCTCATTGTAGTCCTAGAAAAATACTAAAATACTGGTAGCGGTTCAATATATGTGCATGCTGTTTGCTTTTGACATGGTATATATGTACATATTGGTAGTAGTTCTAGTACCTATATTACAAAAGTTCAATGAGAAAAAATACATCAGTTCAATATGTATGATGTAGATGTTTAGAAAATATACTTACGAAACAGTTCAGATGTTCTTTCTCTTTCTTGAAAATTACATGTGATTATTCATTTCTTTTTTATCCATACAAACTATAAGTTCAGAATTGCGAGAACTGTAAGTTCAATAAAATTGAAAATTATTGAAATAAATTCCTCCTGCAGTGTATTACATCATAACTAGATTGTTTTCAAAACCTCAATTATCGTGTGTATTTGTTGTAGATTGTTCAAGCTCTTCCATTTGATCAGTTCTATGGTTGGCTCACTAGCCTGCATTCTAAATTTGATTTCTTTTGTCCATTGCTATGCCTTGTAGGTGTTTGTTTAAATACAAAAGTGGTTTGCTGTGAGAATTTAGCAAACCGCCGCCAAGCGAGTCCAGCCTCCTCCTTTCAGCTCCTCGCTGCACCGTGCGCCTTGTGGATCGAGCGCCTCGCCGACAGTGTGGCAGTGTGCTAAAACGACCAGATCACTAGAGAGGGGTCCTTGACAAAGACGGCAACTATGGATCAGATAGGTGTCCTTGACGATGCAGTCATGAACAGGTCGATGCTGACCTCCAGCGCCCCCGTGATGGTCTACATCCGCAGCCGTTTAGATGGGTCGGGGTCGATGCACAGGCTCACCACGCTGCAGATTGCACCCAGGTCCTTGGTCTGGACGTTGGTCAGCTCGGTGTCCTCTAATCTGACTGCACAAAGATGCGGAGATCCTAGAAGAGCAGTGAAAAGGTTCGCTAGGTGCAGATGGCATCTTCAGGTGGTGGAACAACACAGATAATCCACATTCCATTTTACATGTACATCTTTCATGTAAAATCATCTACTGTTAGAACGAGGCCAAGAGTCCAGACTCTGGTTGTTTCACGTCTTACTAGCTAACTAACGCCAAGTTGCGAGCGCCCAAGAGCTTCAGAACTCGAGTTACAATCAAACATTAAGATTTTGAATGATTGTTGCTTACTTTGGCTACACAGGTACAAACTACTAGCTTGCTATGAATTGACACAGCAGCGAGCTGATCCCTCAACTACACGTGTTTTCTTTAGTGAAATGTTACTTTTTACTCCTAGTAGCTAGTTACATTTTACAATCAAACTTTTTACTTCTGTATTTATTTTGCTGTGGTGCAGTACTACAATTGCAAAAAATACTTTAGTTCAGACTCTCCGAGCTACCAAGTCTACAGAAAAAAATAGCAATCAGTTCACACACGGTTGTGTCATCGGTATGGCTATGATTGAATGTGGATGTGGTAAATCAGTTCAAACGTGGTTGCGCCTTAGGCAAACTATAACATACGTTGCGGTTCTGGATATTTAGTTTAGACCTCCCCCCTCCCCCCACACACACATAAGTCAAGTTTCGAACTCGCCTCTGCATGAACGCGGTTGGGGGCAATGAATTCATACACGGTTGCGCCATCAATACAAACACGGTTGCGCCATCAATACGGCTATGACCTAATGCGAATGAGGGCAATGAGTTAAAACATGACTGCGTCGTCAGTACAACTATGGCGCATGGGGACAATTAGTTCAAATATAGTTGAGAGGTTAGTACGACTACAATCTAAAGCGGATGGGGACAATCAATTCAAGTGCGGGTGCACTATCAGTACAACTATACCACGTGGTACGGTTTGGATTATATTATCAGCACAACATAGATACACGTACATATTTGTAGTTGTAAAGTTCAAATCGTTTGTGTGCGTAAGTTTAAAGGTTCTCATAAAGCGAGTTCAAGTGTGGCTCACCGTCAATACGAACACAGTTGCACCGTCAGTACAACTATGACCTAACGCGGATGTGGGTAATCAATTGAAAAGTGACGATTAAAAGAGTACCGAAAAAACAGAGTAAAGTTCAGGCTGTCAAACTCCTCAGTTCAAACCCGTAGTTCACTTGGTTCGGGTACTCTGTTTTTCAGACGGAAAACAACATGATCTACTTTTCTCGTGTTTGAAATTACTCTGAAACCTTTGAGAATTAGAGAAAATTTTCAACATGAACGGTGTCACATTTTTCGCCCTCTTTCCAACGTTATATTATTTGCCCTATTCCGACAAACTTGTAAAAGAATTCGTATTCAAAATCAGATTTGACCATATTCGAATTTTTTTCAAAACTGTAAGGAATTAGAAAAACTTTCTATAAAAAAAGTTTCGCATTTTCCATAGCTTTTCAATGCCGTATCGTTTGCGTCAATCTGATAAACGGTTTGCAAAAAATGGGGAAAATATGATCCACCCAGAATTTTACCTTTTTCAATTTACTTTTAAAATGTATGAAATTAGAAAAAAAATTCTATAAGTAAAAGTAGCAGAATTTCACAAGCTTTCCAAATCCATCTCATTTTCTTAATTCCGACAAACCGTTTAAAAATGGCGTAAAAAATACGATTCGTGTTTTTGAATTTGAAAAAAAATGTATTTTGAAAACTGCTCAAAAACCGCGGTGATTTTGCAAGAAATTTCATATTGACTGGAATGGCGCTTTCCATAGCTTTCCAACGGTATATTACATGCCCCGTTCCGTTAAATAAATATTCGTAGATTGGTTTGTTAAACTAGAGCCGTGAACAGTATCGAACTAATGGATGTGTTAGTTCAAACCCGTGCTTTTGTCAGTTCTAACTTTGTAACAGAATAATATTCTGCTACTGGTAACATAATAGCTCATATATATATATATATATATATATATATATATATAGGGTGGGTCGATTATGATAACACCCCTTAAGACCTTATTCTAACAACAAAATCTTATTCTGCTAACACCCCCTCCCCTAAGCTACATCCTAGCGCGGCAGCGCCCCGCGACCGGCGGCGACCCCCGCACATCCCCGCCTCCTAGCGCGGAGCGCCCGCGGCCGGCGGCGAACCCCGTCCCTCCCCGCCTCTTAGCGCGGAGCGCCCGCGGCCGGCAGCGGACCCCGCCCCTCCCCACCTCCTAGCGCGGAGCGCCCGCGGCCGGCGGCGAACCCCGCCCTTCCCCGACTCCTAGCGCGGCAGCGCCCCGTGGCCGGCGACGAGCTCCACCCCTCCCCGCCTCCCTAGCGCGGCAGCTCCCTGCGAACGGCGACGAACAGAGGGGAGCGCCAGGATGCAGCTCGGATTTGGAAAATTCTTCCCTGATTCAACGCTGCCACCGCCTACAGCTCCACCCCTGCCGCAGATCAGATCTTCTGGCCTGGGAGATCCGCCGCCGTTCAACAAATCAAAGCATCCAGCCGTTGTGATGCATGGGAGGGGGAAGCGAACTGCAAGGAGACCTTCTCCGGCAAACTCGCAATCGTCGTGGGAGCGAACTGCAATGGTCATATCGCCCATCCAGCCTTCGCCGGCGACAATGGAGAAAGTTGAAAAAGTTCATGTGTTCCTGCAGCGCAGGTGGGCTGCACGGTGACATCATTCCGAACTGCATCTACAGAACAACAGAACTACACTCAAGAGGAGGGTGGCGCATCAAGACAATGTAAGCAGTTCGACTACCAAAAACACCCCCTGACGAGGGGGTGACCCCACGACTCTTGCATGAAAGGCTACCTGGTGCGTATGAAGACAGAAGGCCCGCTGGGAAGCTACGACAAGCCCACGATTGGCCCAACCAGGCACCGACGTAGGAGTCCGCGACTAACATGGAAGGTGCAACTTGGCGTACAAGGCAAAGACTAGAACTAGGAAACCATCTCTGTAACCTAGTACGGACTCCCTGCGACCTAGCCTAATATATAAAGGCTGGGAGGGGAGATGTCTAGAACAACTCAATACACATCTACTCATCTAGACTTGCGAGAACTCTCCTTAACCTCCATTGTAATCGCCCCCTCAAGCAATAATATCGAGCAGGAAGTGCTTCTCCTGTTAGTCGACGAGTATCGTCCAACCTGTGTCTATCTCTATGACTAACCCAGGGTACCGCACCATGGGATTTGCCGGGGTTGATCCCCGTCAATTGGCGCCGTCCGTGGGGACTACACAGGTTGGAATCACGATCTCGGCGGTCCCGTCCTCAGCAGATCAAGACTCGAGGACTAGAACCAGATCTAGCCCGCTCGAGGAATACAAGATCACCACAAGCGTCTCCATCATCTCGTCAAAATCATCCAGCCTGCAGCCGAGCCAAGTCCAGCATCCTGACGACTGTCAGATCCATCGCCGACGGAAAAGAACTCGACGACCCGGAAGACAAACACGAGGACCCTACTCGGGAACCCCACTCGAAGAGTCGCGGCACGCAGCCGAAGACTTGCCCATCAGTCGACGACCCGCCGCCGCCCGGACTCCCACCACACGCCAAGACAGCGACTCCGAAACCCATACGGGAGAGTACTACGACCCAGATCGAAGGCCAGACGAATTTGCCAACTTCATCCGAAGGCAATCACTCAGCGACGGGATATAAATTGACCCAAGATTCCATAGCCGAGCGGAAGACCACTTGCAGATCTTCCAAATCTCGAGGAGAAGAAGGCACGTCGGCTCCAGCAAAGTCACAGCCAAGGAGCAACTGGAGGGACCTTGCGCGATCCACTGTTTTGAAGACAGCCGAGGACATCTCAGAGCAAGCCACACACTAGGAGATTGCCGCCTATTCGCCGAACTCTTCAACAGCCTCAAGGAGGAGCGCGAAGCCAAACGCACTCGAAGAAGCGCGCAGTCGCCCGCACCAACTACAGAAGAGCAATACCCCGTGTCCCAGGGACGAGTCTGCATGATCCAAGAAGGAAGACCTCCGAAAGGAAAGCAAGATGCCTACACCTTACAGGCCGAAGCAGTCGAAGACCTAAAGATAACTGAAACCTACCAACTGAGCGGCGCCGAGACCAGCATCACTTTCTCACAGAGCGACCATCCGCCCGCAGTCCCGAGGCCTGGACACGCACCCATGGTCCTCGAAGCACAGATCGGAGGTTACGACATGGACAAAGTCTTCATGGACGGAGGCAGCAGTCTAAACACAATCTTCGCCAGCACCCTATGCAAGATGTTAATCCCACGATCAGTTTGGAAGAAGCCAGGCACCACAATATACGGCGTAGTTCCGGGCAAAGCAGCCACCTCCATCGGAACAATACAGCTTGATGTGATCTTTGGCAGCAAGCGCAACTTCGCAAAGCAAGCGCTCGAGTTCGAAGTACTCGACTGGCAGTCGCAGTATCATGCCATACTCGGGCGACCAGTGTTCGCACAGTTCATGGCGGTTCCACACTACGCATACCTCAAGCTCAAGATGCCAGGACCCGCAGGAGTCATCACAGTCAAAGGAAGCTTCACAAAATCGGACCAGTGCGACCGCGACTTCCACAAAGTCTCCGATACATTTGGAGCCCAGCAACAACTCAAATAAATAGCCATGGTGACGGACAAAAGCATATTCCCGCTAGAAAACCGAAGCGAGACAAAAGAATTTGTCCGCGACTTCAACATCGACAGCGACACAATCACACACCAAGTCCACCCAACAGACCCGGAGAAGATGTTTCGCGTGTATGCCCACCTTCCAGAAGAGCAAGCAACCACCCTCATAACCTTCCTTCGCGAAGAGTGGAATTTTTTTTCCTGGTGCCCAGCCGACATGCCCGGAATACCACGAGAATTTTCCGAACACGCGCTCCACATCAAGCCAAACACCAAGCCAGTAAAGCAGGCGCTGCGACGATTCTCAGAACCCAAGCGTAGAGCAATCGGAGAAGAAGTCAACCGACTACTCGACGCACAGTTCATCCAAGAGACGAAGAAAGCAACATGGATAGCAAACCCAGTCCTAGTCCCTAAAAAGGACACCGAGGTACTGAGGATGTGCGTCGACTATGGGCCTATCAACAAGCACTACCCAAAAGACCACTTCCCCCTGCCAAGAATCGATCAGATAATCGACTCCACAGCAGGATGCGAACTCCTCTCCTTCCTCGACGTATACTCAGGATATAATCAGATCAGGATGAAGGAAGAAGAAGAAGAGCACACCTCGTTCATCACTCCCTACGGAGTATTCTGCTACCAAACAATGCCTTTTGGCCTCAAAAACGCAGGGGCCACGTACCAGCGGATGATGCAAGCATGTCTGAGAGACCAGATCGGCAGGAACGTCTAGGTCTACGTGGGCGACATCGTCATCAAAACCTATAGCGCAAACACGCTACTTGACGACCTTCGCGAGACATTCGCGGCCCTCAACAAGTACAGGATCAAGCTCAACCCCAAAAAATGCGTGTTCGGTGTCCCAGCCGGAAAACTACTCGGGTACATGGTCTCTGCCCGAGGAATCGAAGCAAACCCCAAAAAGGTCCAAGCAATCGCAAAGATGCAAAGGCCAACTGTAAGGCCCCCGATGCGGTGCTAACTCGAGTTAGTCGCTTTCCCGTCCCTCTCAAGTTAGTAGCGCATAAAAGGCCACCGACTCACGACACTCGCACTCGTCGCTGCCGGATTCTCGACAACAGGTATAAGAACAATGAACTTTACTAAGACATAAATATATAGAGTCCAGGGCATACAACGCCGATGGTATTTATTACATCATCTCAGAGGTCCATGGACCTAACAGGTACATCATGCAACAAGCGGAAGACAATCACGACCGAGTACGGTTAAAATCTAAATGGCCCTAGAGAGGGCTGCACATAAAATAACTCCACCCACGGAACGTCGGAACCCAACTATAGGATCTACTGAACAAAGTCATCCTCATCGTCGTCCTCCGGGGGCACCTCCACGAAGTATCGTCCGGTGCTCGGGTCGAGGTAGTAGTCAACTGCAGCGGCCGATCAGGCAAAACAGTAAAAGCACAAAAGGAAAACAGGGGTGAGATTATATCATTACATGATAGCTAACTCCCTACGGTAAGACAAGGTAAAGGTAAAGGTTGCAGCCGTACTAGCAGGTATGGTGGCTATCGTTCTATTAGAGTAGAGGTAAGACCCAAGAATGCACGTGACATCGAGTCATAAGGCTGCTATTCACCTACTTACGTCAGATATAACACAACCTGGATCTTCTCTCGGTCCCCCTGGACGAAGAAAAGCAACCAAGGCACTCACACGGTAGGCAAGTTTTTGTTATGATCCAATTTGATGTTATTCTATGAACAAGACGTAGGCTCTGAGTCGTCCATAACCATGTACACGACTTTTCGAAAAGATTTAACCCTGCAGGGTGTACCAACTGCCCATTATAAGCATCGCATGTACGCCCGGTTTCCGCTTGGCTGGGTAAGCGCCTGAAACTCCGGTACGTCAGAGTCCCTCTATCTAACAACGCACAAATCTGGGTGGCCCCCGGTGATTCGACATCCAACTCAAAAGCCGGCCGCGCTCTCGAATCAGTCTCTATCGTATGGCTAAGGTCGGGTTTAGTCTCACCTAAATAACAGGGGACTTCTCTAGCTCACCAGTGTGGACCAACCAGAGGAACTATGTCTCTGTTGGTCCGGGTTGTTTCGAAAACTGCTGGGGTACCAACCAAGCACACACACGTTTGAAAATAGTAAATCAGCTCGGGCCACCACTAGAATTTTATGAAGCTAGGTAGGTAAGACAAGGGGGCCCCATAGAACCCCCACACACGATTAGGCACGCTCAATCAAAGAACCAATACCCGGAACTCGGATCCTAGGTGACTCAAATGGAACAAAACACCTGGCGGGAACAACCCGGTCTCCCATCTTTCATCAAGTATAATTAACATCATAATAATAAATATCAACCAACTTCTTTAATAACATGATATTCCCAACCATAGCATAGGGTAAGCAGCAAGTTTTCCTACTCATACTAAGCAATGGCTGAGCAGCGGTAACTTAGCAATACAAGGTTTTGCTGGGATGTGGGGATCATGTCTGTTTAGTTTTTGATTGTGGCATATGCAAAGTGGATAGGGTCAAACAAACATTCTAGACTACAACTAGGCAGAAAGGTACCAAGTAATGGTATAAATCTTCCCCTTGCCTGGGTAATCGGTCGACGGAGTAGACGTAGCAGGGTCCTCGGGCTCGGTGTCGGAAAGCTCCACATAAGTCTCCTCGGCAGACTCATGTGCTAACATAAGGTACCGGCAAGGAAAGGCACACAAGTAAGCAATGGGTGCAATGCACAGGCAAAGATGGTATGATCAAGTTTAATAGACATGATGTGACCCTATCTAGTCAGATTTAAATGAAGGTGGTGACGACACGTCAACAACTTCATATGCAATTTATTTACATTGAATGGCTTGGTCTTAGCCTTAATTTTGGTGTAAGTAGCATGGCAACATGGCATGGCATGAAACAATATCAACAATAACATTAAATAACATCGTCAAAAATAATTAACGATTCCAGAGACGGAGAAAAGTATCGGTGAATTTGACACCGGGAAGGTACAACAGAAGAAAAGGACCCAGCCACATTGCATATTACAATATGCTAGGGATGATCTGAGACTGCAAAGAGTTCAAGATGACATGGAGCAAGGCTTGAAAGATCCGATGAACAAGACTTCAACATGCTCTGAAGTTGGAAGAAGCAAAGAAAAGAAAGGCAAGGTTGGATATGGTTAGGTGATCACACCATGTCCATTGAGTTGCACAAAACATCAAATGGACATCACCATTTTTAATCCTTGCATTTTTCTACCCCAAAACCATATATGGCATGTCACACTTTGAATTTTCAAAACACTTTGCAAATATAAAAGGAGTGAGGGGCTTCTTTGAAAAATTACCACTACTCCAAAATTAGAGGGGGGAAAATGAAAAATAAACATCACCACTGTGATCAGTGGGCATTTCTACCCCAAATTCATATATGGGATGCCACATTTGAGGTGAATGAGCTCCAAGGTTCAAATTCATTTTGAATTTGAATTCAAACTCAAATTGTATTTAAACAGAAAAGAAAAAGAAAGAAAAAGGAAAGAAAAGGAAAGAAAAGAAGGGCTCAGCCCCACTGGACTGGCCTCGGCCGAAAAGGGCCCAACTTCTTCTCCTCTCCTCTCAGCCCGCGAGCCCACTGGACAGTGGCCACTTGGGCCAGGCCCAGCTCTGCGACAGACAAAAGATAAAAAAAGAAAACAAAGGGCTACGCCCCCGGCTGGGATTCGATCCCCCGACCTTTTGGTCTCGACGAAGCGCGCTAACCAGTTGGGCTATGAGAAGATCTACGACAGAAAAGGATGCTGATAGAGGATAACACAAGCGCCACTGGATAACTGAACTAAAACGCGAAGCGTGCACTGACGAAACTGAGATACAAACACCGTCCGCCGGTGCAGGCGAACTTCAGGCGACCGTGGCTTCAACTCGGGTGCTCCGGCGACTAGAAGGGGCGGAGACACGCACATAGGGATCACCCCTGGCCCCGTTTTTTCCTGATCCAGGAGCGGAGTCGCGACGATGGCGATGGTGGCCTCGTCGGAAGTGCGAGGCGCCGCACTGCCTCTGCCACCACATCCAGAGCTGCGCGACGGGGATAAACGACGACGTGCATGCGCAAGGCTGCTCCTTTGGGGCCCCTAAGCGTTCTCTGCCCACGCGCCGACTACGGAAACGCGACGGGAGCGCGGCGAATGAGGCTACGAAACTGACGACGACGTGCGGCGGAGGAAACGGGCACCGCACGGGAGCGGAACGCATGAAGCGAAACAGGGGAGTGGGACGGTGCGCATGCTCACCTAGGGGAGGCTGGGGTCGAGCTCGATCGGGACGCAGGCGAAGAAGAGGTTGGAGGCGACGCCGGAGATGGAGACGACCCACGGCGGAGGAAGAGGACGTCGACCTGCTCCTGGACTCCTACATCACGGCTGCAGGTCGGGGAAGACGCGGACTTCGACGTAGACCTCACCTGCGAGTTCCTTGTTGGCGGCGCAGCGAAGACGGCGGCCAATTCGGGATTTAGTCGTCGACTGCCATGTGAACAGGGGAGGCTTGGGGAGGAAGAAAGAGGGCGGCGGCGGAGAAATCGAGAGGGGGAACGCGTCTAGGGTTCCTTGGGGGAGCTCTAGGCGTGCTTATAAAGGAAGGGGGCGCCTCCCGCTGGCTCCGGGGCTCCACCGGCCGCCGTGGCACCGTTTGTGAGAGGGAAGGGGGAAAGTTGGAGCTCCACGCTGGAAAGGTGGGGAAGAAGGGGGCGTACCCCTTCGCCGCGGGCCAGGCCGAGGGGAAACGGGCCCAGGTGGGCTAGGCTTGCAACAGAGACAGAAAAAGAAAGGAAAAACCCCCTTGCCTGGAAATTTCCAATTAATAAAACAAAAAAGACTTTGGGGGGTTTTCCCGAATTAATTACAAGGGTTAAAAATACATGAAAATATGTAAAATGATCCTTGCAATATTAGCCAATTTATAAAATTTGTTTGGACATTTTTGGCAACAACAAAAAGGTGGCCCACTTTTGGGAATTCAAAACACTTTGAACTACACCCCACATTGTTGGTGATGGCAAAAACAAGTTGAGAACTGTAAAACCCTTGCCCAAGCAAAAGAAATGGCTATGCCAAGTTTGGGGTTTAGGGAGATCAAATGCAAATTGAACAATTCACCAAACGCCCTTCTTGAACCATTTTGATTGAATTCAAAAGCAATTCAAATGAGCTCCAATCCCAATGCCATTTTAAATCATCACATGAAAATACATGAACTAGCACCATGGCAAGTTACAAAGTGAACAGACAAGGTACAGTTACATGATGTTTTCTGGGAATTGCATGTGGGCTGTTACACCAACCAACATCAAAGGAGTACAACAGCTCACAGGAAAGCTCGCAGCACTGAGACGCTTCATCAGCAGATTGGGCGAAAGGACATTGCCGTTCTACAAGCTACTGAGAAAGGGAGAAAAATTCGAGTGGACCGAGGAAGCAAGCAATGCATTCGCAGACTTAAAGAAAACCCTCTCGACCCCACCAATCTTGGCGGTGCCTAAAGAAAGGGAAAAGTTGTATCTCTACATAGCAGCACGCAGCAGTGTCGTAAGCACAGTACTTGTCGTCGAGCGGGCAGAAGAATGCAAAATTCAAAGCATCCAAAAACCAATCTACTACCTCAGCACGTTACTCACGAAGCCACATCAGCGGTACCCACACTACCAGAAGCTCCTACTCGCCATCATCATGACCTCAAGGAAAGTATCGCACTACTTCGACGAACACTCCATCACAATCGTGAGCAGCGCACCACTCGCGGACATCCTCAACAACCCCGGAGCGACCGGTCGAGTCGCTGGGTGGAACATGGAGCTCAGCCCACGAGACCTGCAGTTCAAACACCCGACAGCAATTAAAGCACATGTACTCCTAGATTTCCTGGTCGAGTGGGCAGAAGTCCAAACACCAGGTCCCCCAGACCTATCCAACTCATGGACGATGTACTTTGACGGATCCAAAAGACAGCAAGGAGCCGGAGCAGGCGTCGTCCTAGTCTCCCCCAAAGGAACGAAGCTCAAATACATCCTCCAGATCAACTTCAGCAACGCCTCCAACAACGAAGCAGAGTACGAGGCACTAATTCACGGCATGCGCATGGCAAAAACTTGCGGTGCCACTCGCCTATCGATCTACAGCGACTCCAACCTCGTCGTCCAGCAAGCGATGAGAGACTATAACGCAGTCGCAGACAACATGGAAGCCTACCAGAAGCTCTATAACACGCTAGAGGGAGGATTCAATGGCTGCGAGTTAAACTACATTCCCAGAGCAAATAACACAGAGGCCGACGAACTCGCGAACATCGGACCGACACGAGGAACAATACCCCCAGGCGTCTTCCTCGAGAGCATCAATCAGAGATCAATAAAAGCAAAGCCAGCGGAACCCAAGGTAGTCGCAGAAGAAGACGACACAAATGAACCAGCACAGGTGGCAGCAATGAGCGCAACTGATGATACAAACAATCAAGCAATCGAAGTCGAAGTACCAGCAGCACTCGAAGACCCAGCCTGGGCAAGGCCCTTCCTTTGATTCCTAGTCGAAGGCACTTTACCACAAGACGTCGCAGAAGCACGGCGCATCAGTCGACGATCTAAAGCATTCACAGTAATCAATGGAAAACTCTACAAGCGCAGCATCTCTCAGGTCCTCCAAAAGGGTATAGACGAAGAAGACGGCAAATCCCTACTGCTCGAGATTCACGAAGGCACCTGCGGACATCATGCCAGTAGTTGAGCACTCGTGGAAAAAGCCTTTCGAGCAGGTTTCTACTGGCCAACCGCTATGAGAAATGCAGAGGACATCGTATGACGTTGCATCGCCTGCCAAAAGTTCGCCAGCATCGGAACTCAAAACAATACCATTATCATGGCCATTTTCCACATGGGGACTCGACATGGTGGGCCCACTGAAGAAATCATCAAAAGGAGGACGAACACACCTACTAGTTGTGGTAGACAAGTTCACCAAATGGATTGAAGCAGTACCAATCACCAGCTCAACAGCCCTCATGGTAGTCAACTTCATCAAGTCAATCATTTTCAGATTCGGGGTACCACACAACATCATCATAGACAATGGTACAAACTTCACACCAGCAGAGTTCCAAAACTTCTGTCAGGAGCTGGGCATCAAAATCAACTACGCATCAGTCGCACACCCGTAGTCCAATGGCCAGGTGGAAAAAGAAAAAGGCCTAGTATGCAGAGGAATAAAGAAGCGACTCCTAGCACCACTAGAACAAGCCGCAGGCAACTGGGTAGAATATCTCCCCGCAGTTCTATGGAGCCTGCGCACCACCCCAAACAGCTCGACCCACTACACACCCTTTTCTTGGTATACGGGGCAGAAGCAGTGCTGCCGCACGACTTAAAATTCGGAGCCCCTAGAATCTCAGGGTACGAAGAGGAAGAGGCAGAAGAAGCACTGCAGAACGACAAAGACATAGCAGACGAAGCTCGGGACACAGCTATCGCAATATCTGAAGGATACCAGAACAAATTACGCACATATCAAAGCAGTCGCTAACGAGGGGGTGACCCCACGACTCCTATGGTGTTGGGATACGGGGCAGAAAACACAAATTTTTCCACACCTACGGTACCCGAACCCAAGATCTATGCTATGGCGATGTAAAGTAACGGAGGGAATCGGTGTTCATACATTTGAAGACCGAAAGCGGGAAACGTTCTTACGAACGTGGTTGGCGTAGACTCAGAACTACGACCTCCCTGTCGTGTAGAAGACCACCACCGGCGAGGATGACTCCCGGTAAACCTCCAGTGATGAAGCAGCACCACAGGTGTAATGCCTCGAAGAGATTATACACGTACGGCACAATCGATGTTCCTCCCGGGCTCCGAACCAGGCGAGCAGCGGAAAGAAGACGGCTACGGATCCCGACTCCGGCAGAGCGACGGCCTGCCTTATGGTGGAGAACTCAAATCCTGGTGCAGACTCCAAACAAGGGGAGTCCACTTCCAGAAATGGAGAAGGAAGATGAAGGAGATCAATTGTTGTATGGAAAAAGGGGGGTCTACCCCTCTATATAAAGGCCAAGGGGGGGGGGTGTGATCCCTCTTCCCTCCCCCATGTGGGACTAAACCTCCAAGGGGGGAGGGGTGCGCCGGCCTAGGGGGGGTTGGGACCCACCCCTTGGCGCCAAGCCCAAGGGGGGGAACCCCCTCCTCCCCTAATGGGCCTCTAAGGCCCATATAGCCTTTTTTCCATTATTTTAATTATTTAATAAGTTTTAAATACTTAATTCAGATAATTAAATAATAAAAACATTATTAAAACAATTAAACTTTATTTTGAACTATTCAAAATGTCCGGAAACCATTCCGTCCTCCTCCGGAACTATTCCGGTGATTTCTCCTATTTCACCGATTGATCCCGTAACTGTCCTATGCATCGATTGCCCTTAAGTGTAACACCCTAACGGTCCGGGAAACAGCAGACATGGTCGAGACTCTTCTCATGGACCAATGACTAGTCAGTTGGACCTGGTTACAGTCCTTGACAGCCCCTGCGCTTCCATCGAATGAGCTTCGATCGCTTTTGGAAACCGTTAACGATACGACGTAATCCCTTTTGTTCTGCGGTACCTTGTTTGTCCGAGGTTTGATCGTCGGTATCCCACATACCGTGTTCACATCTCGTTCATGACAAACAACTTCTCTCGTCCATGATCATTGCATCTCTTTGTGACCTAGTCACGTCCTTGCAAGGGTTGATGCAATATCACCGAGTGGGCCCAGAGTACCTGTCCTATCACAAGGACTGACAAATCCCGCTTTGATCTATTAACGCACTCATCAACCATCTATTTCGGAATAACCAAAGTGCTCCGTTATAGCCAGCATATTTCAGTCAGGCGGTGGGATACAAATCAAAGTCTCCTCATAGATCGTGATTACGTATGATCATTACGGTCTAAGGACTAAGCCATACGTTACAAAGTCATAGCAACGCTGAACTATGTGACTCGATCACATTGCATTACTTTAGGTGGGTGTCTGTCCATCACATCATTCCCCTAATGATATGACCTCATTGTCAATGGACTTAAGTGTCGCCATGATCAGGAAAGCTTGATCAATCAATTGCCCAATGAGATAGTTTACCCGAGTTAAACTACGGACCATGTTTTATACTACACTTGTATTAGTATTTCCAAGTAATACAGTTATAGCACAGTATAAAACGTATTATGAACAAAACGGATATGTGACAAATATCTTTATTAATTTGTCTCTAGGGCACATATCCAACAGTCTCCCACTTGCACTAGAGTACAAATTACACTAGTTTACATCAGGTATGTATCTAACACCAATGGTCTCTCGGTGTTTTTCAAACTTTCCCTGTGGAAGAGGTTTAGTCATCGGATCTGCTGCGTTCAGATCCGTATGTATCTTGTGAATCCTAGTGTGTCCATCCCTGACGTAGTCTCGCGTCACATGGAACTTTCGGAGGATGTGCTTGGCTGTAGAGTGAGTTCTTGGCTCCTTCGCGTTAGCAATGGCACCCGTGTTGTCGCAGTAGATTCCCACGGGGTCAGTGCAACTGGGAAAGACGTCAAGCTCGATCACGAACTTCTTCAGCCACAACGCCTCGTTTGACGCTTCGCAAGCGGCAATATACTCCGACTCCATTGAAGATTGAGCGACGACTGACTGTTTGCCGCTCCTCCAGCTAATCGCGCCTCCGTTCAACATGAAGACATATCCCGTCTGGGATTTCGAGTCATCTAGGTCTGAGCCGAGGCTTGCGTCAACGTAACCATTTACGGTGAGCTCCTCATCAACTCCTCCATAAACAAGAAAGAGATCCTTGGTTCTTCTCAAGTACTTAAGGATGTTCTTCACTGCTGTCCAATGGGCCATTCCCGGATTACTCTGGTAGCGATTAGTCATACTAATGGCCAGCGCTAAATCCGGTCTGGTACATAACATAGCATACATGAGAGAACCTATGGCTGAGGCATAGGGCTTTGAGGACATCTCCTCTTTCTCTTTAGCTGTGGTCGGGCATTGAGTCACGCTTAGTTTGACACCTTTCATGACTAGCAAGAGACCTCTCTTGGAGTCATCCATTTTGAACCTTTTCAAAATCTTGTCAATATAAGTATTCTGACTCAAGGCCAACCTTCGATTAGGTCTATCTCTATAGATCTTAATCCCCAGTATGTACGCAGCTTCACCTAGGTCCTTCATGGAAAATTGTCCATTCAGATATTCCTTCACTTCCTCTAAGAATTTCTTATCGTTCCCTATTAGTAATATGTCATCCACATATAACACAAGGAATGCTACAGAGCTCCCACTCAGTTTCTTATAGACGCAGAACTCTTCGACGTTTTGGACAAATCCAAAAGCTTTAATGACCTCATCAAATCGAAGATTCCAGCTCCGAGATGCTTGCTTCAACCCATAGATGGACCGTTGAAGCTTGCAAACCTTACCAGCATTCCTTGGATCGACAAACCCCTCTGGTTGCATCATATACAACTCTTCCTCAATGTTGCCATTTAGGATTGCAGTTTTCACATCCATCTGCCATATCTCGTAATCATGATATGCAGCTATTGCTAGTAGGATCCGAATAGACTTTATCATCGCTACAGGAGAGAATGTCTCCTCGTAGTCAACTCCTTGAATTTGTCGGAAACCCTTCGCGACAAGTCGAGCTTTGTAGACAGATACGTTTCCGTCTGCGTCAGTCTTTTTCTTGAAAATCCATTTATTCTCGACGGCCTTGCGGTCCTCGGGAATATCCACCAAAGTCCATACTTTGTTGGTGTACATGGAGTCTATTTCGGATATCATGGCTTCAAGCCATTTCTCGGACTCGGGTCCCTCCATTGCTTCTTTGTAACTCGTAGGTTCATCCGACTCAACAGCCGAGATTGCATTCACAAGCTGTCCGTAAAACTCAGTAGGTTGACGGACTCTTGATGACCTACGGGGCATAAAAGGTTCCTCTTCATTCTCATCATGATCATCGTGAATGTCATGATCGTTATGAATGTTGTTCTGGCCATTCTCTTCAACTCCCACTATGGAAGATGGTTCCAGAACAAATTCCGTAGCCATTTCATCCAATTGGAGTGACTGGTCAGTTACTTCATCGAGGTCTATTTTCCTCCCACTCAACTCTTTCGCGAGAAACTCCTTCTCAAGAAAGTGTCCCGTCTTGGCAACAAACGTTTTGCTGTCAGACTTGTTGTAGAAGGTGTACCCACAAGTTTCCTTGGGATAGCCCACAAAGATGCACTTATCCGCCTTGGATTCAAGTTTGTCAGGCTGTAGTTTCCTAACATAAGCCTCACAACCCCAAATCTTCAGGTGAGACAACTCAGGTTTAGTGCCATGCCATTCTTCAAATGGTGTTGTCTTTACGGATTTGGATGGTGCCCTATTAAGAATACGAATGGCGGTTTCTAATGCATACCCCCAGAATGACACAGGCAAATCAGTATGAGACATCATCGATCGTACACTATCCAATAGGGTTCGATTACGTCGCTCAGCTACACCGTTTCTCTGAGGTGTGCCTGCTGGCGTAAGCTGTGGTACTATGCCACAAGACTTCAGATGATTGCCAAACTGGTGACTCAAATACTCGCCACCTCGATCCGATCGAAGGTGCTTGATTTTCCTTCCGAGTTGATTTTCGACCTCATTCTGAAATTCCTTGAACTTTTCAAAGGTTTCAGACTTGTGTTTCATCAAGTAAATATACCCATATCTACTCAAGTCATCAGTAAAGGTCACGAAGTAACGAAGATCATTGCGAGTGGGGATGTTCATGGGTCCACATACATCCGTGTGTATGATCCCCAATAAGACATCCGCACGCTCCATCCAACCATTGAATGGAGTCCTTGTCATTTTGCCCATGAGGCATTGTTCACATGTATCAAGGGATCCAAAATCCAATGAGTCAAGAAGTCCATCCTTATGGAGCTTCTCCATGCGTTTTACACCAATATGACCAAGTCGGCAATGCCACATCATCATGTGATCTTCATTATTCTTCAATCTTTTGGCCTCAATATTGTTAACGTGACTCACGTCACCATCGATATTAAGTATGAATAAACCATGCGACTCCGGTGCGTGAACATAAAACATATCATCCTTATAAATCGAACAACCAATTGTATCGGATTTAAAAGAATAGTGGTCTCGCTTCAAGCAAGAACCACTCACGATGTTCACACTCAACGCGGGTACATAGTAACATTTATTCAGAACTAAAACCAATCCCGAAGGGAGACTAAGATGCTTCGTGCCAACCGCCAAGACTTCAATCTGGCAGCCATTCCCCACGCGCATCGTCACTTCATCCTTGACCAAGCGTCTCCTATTCCTTAGTCCCTGAATGGAATTAGAAATATGAGCGACAGATCCTGTATCAAATATCCAGGATGTGTTCCCAGCGCTTGTCAAGAGAAGATCAACAATATGTATATCAAATATACCTTCGTCTCTCTTGGCGACCTTGCCAGCCTTCTTGTCCTTTAGGTACTTGGGACAGTTGCGCTTCCAGTGACCTTCACCCTTGCAGTAGAAGCACTCTACTCCGAGTTTAGGCTTGGGTGCCTTGGGAGGAGCGGCAACTGACTTGCCATCCCTCCTGGGGCCACCTCTCCTGGCCTTCTCCCGTCTGCTTGACTTCTTGAAGTCAGTGGTCTTGTTGACCATGAAGACGGCGTGCTCCTTCTTGATTTCAACCTCAACGCTCTTTAGCATGGCGAACAACTCAGAAGGGGTTTTGGTCATCCCCTGCATGTTGTAGTTCATCACAAAGCCTTTGTAGCTAGGGGGAAGTGACTGCAACACCCTATCAACCGCAAGTTCATCTGGAATCTGACATTCCAGAGCATTCAAGCGCTGAACGTAGCCAGACATTTTGACCACGTGCTCACTCACGCTGCCGTGCTCATCCATCTTTGCTGAGAAGAAGGCTTCAGAAGCCTCGTACCGTTCAGCCCTGGCTTGAGGTGCGAAGACCGCCTTGAGGTCGGTGATAATCTCATATGCACCCATCCTCTCAAAACGTTTCTGCAGCTCAGCCTCCATGGAGTAGAGCATGCCACTCTGGACAAGGTTGTAATCATCAGTCTTGGAGAGATAGAAATTCTTCTCGTCCTGACTGGCATCATCTGCTGGTGCGTCACCTAACGCGTCCTCTAGTACGTATGCCATTTTGAGGGGAACGAGGAGAATCCTCAGGGTGCGGAACCAGTTGGTGAAGTTTGTCCCATCTGTTTTTAGCTTATCTTTCTCTAGGAATGATCCTAAGTTGAACGAGGGGCGAGGTGCTGCCTTCTACAAGGTTGGATTCACAACGATACATATTTAGACTTTTGTTCATAATGTGGAGTTTCAATTTAATCTTAAAATTCTAGAAAGCTCCCACTTAGATAAACACCTCTCAATTTAACTAAGTGATTACACAATCCCAGCCCCCATACCTCCCCCGATATGTACGGCCCAGTATGCGAACCAGGTAGGCCTCTAAGCCAATCACATCAGCCATGTGACTCGTGCTCGACCTTTCGGTCTTCTGTGTTCCAGGCCCGCATCTACATACGTCAAGCCTGCCAATCGAACCTTGATGTTAGCTGTTCAGGCAAGGCCATATCTGCATATGCCAGGCTCGCCGAACCCAACCTCATGCGAACTCCGTTGAATATGTAGGACAACTCCGGTATGTACGGAGCATCAAGCCATATGGGAGAACCTTCCAGGTGGTGCCCATCAAAAGGGAGAACACAATGTTGGTATTGTGAGAGATGGTCCTGTTTCGTGCTACCGTCGATGTATCTAGCATACTAGCATAAAACAGGAAGTAAAACTTTAAATCATACAACCTATGATACCCCTTCATGCAAAGCAAAGTTTAGAACGTCTTTCTACTTTAGCTTGTGCAAGTTTTACGTGGCTGCTAGGGGTTTCGAGAGAGAGAACCGATTTCTATCCTGCGAAAAACAAGCCACAACACCTTCTCTTATTCGTCTCTATTACACCCCTGTCGGGGCCCTCCGTTGCAAACATCTTCGCATCGCTAATGCAGAGAGACAGACACCCCCCCAGCCACTTTATATGGTACAAGCCATATGTCAAGCGTGGAACCAGTCTCGCGTAAACGCGTAAGGTCGGTCGGGGGCCGCTTCATCAAACATTGCCGCAATGCTGAATGAGTACACGTGGGAGGGTAACGAATGAAGATTCGATGCCCACATCCTAGATGTGTTCTATCCGTACAATACATCTACGCATAGCTAGCTCATGATACCACTGTTGGGATACGGGGCAGAAAACACAAATTTTTCCACACCTACGGTACCCGAACCCAAGATCTATGCTATGGCGATGTAAAGTAACGGAGGGAATCGGTGTTCATACCTTTGAAGACCGAAAGCGGGAAACGTTCTTACGAACGTGGTTGGCGTAGACTCAGAACTACGACCTCCCTGTCGTGTAGAAGACCACCACCGGCGAGGATGACTCCCGGTAAATCTCCAGGGATGAAGCAGCACCACAGGTGTAATGCCTCGAAGAGATTATACACGTACGGCACAATCGATGTTCCTCCCGGGCTCCGAACCAGGCGAGCAGCGGAAAGAAGACGGCTACGGATCCCGACTCCGGCAGAGTGACGGCCTGCCTTATGGTGGAGAACTCCAATCCTGGTGCAGACTCCAAACAAGGGGAGTCCACTTCCAGAAATGGAGAAGGAAGAAGAAGGAGATCAATTGTTGTATGGAAAAAGGGGGGTCTACCCCTCTATATAAAGGCCAAGGGGGGGTGTGATCCCTCTTCCCTCCCCCATGTGGGACTAAACCTCCAAGGGGGGAGGGGTGCGCTGGCCTAGGGGGGGTTGGGCCCCATCCCTTGGCGCCAAGCCCAAGGGGGGGGAACCCCCTCCTCCCCTAATGGGCCTCTAAGGCCCATATAGCCTTTTTTTCCATTATTTTAATTATTTAATAAGTTTTAAATACTTAATTCAGATAATTAAATAATAAAAACATTATTAAAACAATTAAACTTTATTTTGAACTATTCAAAATGTCCGGAAACCATTCCGTCCTCCTCCGGAACTATTCCGGTGATTTCTCCTATTTCACCGATTGATCCCGTAACTGTCCTATGCATCGATTGCCCTTAAGTGTAACACCCTAACGGTCCGGGAAACAGCAGACATGGTCGAGACTCTTCTCATGGACCAATGACTAGTCAGTTGGACCTGGTTACAGTCCTTGACAGCCCCTGCGCTTCCATCGAATGAGCTTCGATCGCTTTTGGAAACCGTTAACGATACGACGTAATCCCTTTGTTCTGCGGTACCTTGTTTGTCCGAGGTTTGATCGTCGGTATCCCACATACCGTGTTCACATCTCGTTCATGACAAACAACTTCTCTCGTCCATGATCATTGCATCTCTTTGTGACCTAGTCACGTCCTTGCAAGGGTTGATGCAATATCACCGAGTGGGCCCAGAGTACCTGTCCTGTCACAAGGACTAACAAATCCCGCTTTGATCTATTAACATACTCATCAACCATCTATTTCGGAATACCCAAAGTGCTCCGTTATAGCCAGCATATTTCAGTCAGGCGGTGGGATACAAATCAAAGTCTCCTCATAGATCGTGATTACGTATGATCATTACGGTCTAAGGACTAAGCCATACGTTACAAAGTCATAGCAACGCTGAACTATGTGACTCGATCACATTGCATTACTTTAGGTGGGTGTCTGTCCATCACATCATTCCCCTAATGATATGACCTCATTGTCAATGGACTTAAGTGTCGCCATGATCAGGAAAGCTTGATCAATCAATTGCCCAATGAGATAGTTTACCCGAGTTAAACTACGGACCATGTGTTATACTACACCTGTATTAGTATTTCCAAGTAATACAGTTATAGCACAGTATAAAACGTATTATGAACAAAACGGATATGTGACAAATATCTTTATTAATTTGTCTCTAGGGCACATATCCAACATATGGATGGGCCTACCCGGTGCACCCGAAGACAGAAGGCCCACACAGATGCCGCCTAGGTCCTGCCTTGGCCCACTAGTGGCACCGACGTAGGAGTCCACGACTAATAAGGAAGGCTTAAACCTGGCGTATAAGGCAAGCTTAGGGTTAAGAAATACTATCTGTAATCTAGGACGGATTCCCCGAGACCTGGCCGACTATATAAAGGCTAGGAGGGGAGACGTCAAGATCATCCAATACACAATCTGTAACCCTAGCCTTGTGCGCACTAGCCTTGGCGTCCCCTGTAATCGCATCTCCAAGCAATAATATCGAGCATGAACGTATCCTCCTGTTAGCCTACGAGCTATCGTCCAACCTATGTCTCTCATGACTAACCCAGGGTCCCTGACCATGGGATTTTCCGAGGTCCATCCTCGTCAATTGGCGCCGTCTGTGGGAACTACACATGTTGGAATTACGATCTCGGCGGTTCCGTCTTCAGCAAGCCACAACTCAAGAGCAAGAACCAGATGCAATCCACCCGAAGAATTCAAGATCACGACAAACATCTCTGCCGCCCTGTCACAACCCTAGTTTTGGTATGTGCTGTTATTACTAGAAATAATTGCATCATGTTTAAATTCTTGGTTTAAGAATTGGGGAATTGGAAAAGCCTCAAAAAGAATTTAAATAAAAGGCCAGATAAAAAGTTTTTCCAAAATTCCTCCAAACAATTTTGAAAAGTCCTATAAATGAGTATGATCATTTAAAAAATGATTTGGAGTCAAACCCATGCTCATGGATTTTTCAAATATTCAAACAGAGGCTTGGAAATTAAATTTAAATGCTATTTGAATTGGATTCAAATAATTTGAATTCCAAAAATCTCCAAAACTTGGGAGTGACTAGTTCTATGTCACATATGTCAAAGATAAATTTTTGGGGATTTTTAAAAATGCTTTGGTATTTTTTTCCAGAGGAAAACAAATAAAACAGAAGCATTAAAAGAAAAATAAAAGAGAAAGGGCTGAAGCCACCCACCTCCCTTACCTCCGGCCCACCTGGCCCAAGCGCGGCAGAAGCCGGCCCAGCCTGCCAGGGGCAGGGGCGTCTTCAACCTCTGCCTTCTGGCAGAGGCGTGGAGCGCATGCTCGCCGCGGCTGCCACGTCCTGCTCGCTCGGGGGGCTCCCCCGTCCTCATCTCTTCGCCGTGGAGGCCCACGTGCTCATCCCCTTCCTTTCCCCCCCTCTGGAACCCACTCCCCTCTCTCTCCCGTGCGTTCCCGCGAGGACCCGAGCGCTACCGTCGCCACCGACGTGCGCCAGCGCGGCCACTGGCCTCCACTCGCCGCACCAGCTGGTCCAGTGCGTCCGCCATCGTCGACTTCGTCATCCCGCGCCTTCAATTGGACCAAGGAGCCCCGAGGGCCGGCGTCCCCTTCGTCGTTCTCGTCGCCGGCTGCCGGACCTCGCCGTCAAATATGCCTCCTCCGACGCCTCCCCGAGCTCTCTAACCTCACCTTCATGCTCACGGTGAGCTGGCGCTGTTTTCCCCCTATCCCATTCTCCTCCCCGCGGTTCCAGTCGCCAACTCCGTCGAGCACGAGCGCGGCCGCCGTGCTCCATCGTCGCCGTCGTGGCTCCAGGCCACCTCGAAGTCGCTGGCATGCACCAGTGGGTGCGCGAGGCCACGGGGAGCACTTTGGTGCCCCCCCGTGCCTTCCCGTGGATGGAATCGCCACTCCGGCGTGCCTCCGCCGCGTCCTGTGGCTGCCGGCGGCTAAACGCCGGCCGGCCTGCTAATCCCCCTCTTAATCGCTCTCTCTCTCTCACTGACGGGTGGGACCCAGCCCCCCTTAATCCCCTGTTATTTCTAATTAAAACAGAGATAACACCAGAGACAATGACAGGTGGGCCCCGCGTGTCAGTTGACTGGTCAGCACCCCATGACGTCATGCTGATGTCATGCTTGCGCAATAAACCCTTTTTATTTTTAACAGAATTTCCAGAAATTCGTTAAATCTTTGAAATTCAATAACTTTTAATCCATAACTCCAAATCAAATAATTTATATATGAAAAATCATCAGAAAAATGCAAGGATTCCAAATATCATACTTTCATAGATGAAAAACACATCTATGATGATGAACCAGTAGCACTTAGCTATATGGCTTATTTGGAATAATTCAAAATAAATGTTTAAATCATTTCAAATTAAATCTTTGCAATGCCAACATTATCACATGAACATGAGAGACATCTTATACACATGACAACATGGTTTACCATATCCAAACATTAGCCAATGCAACTTTGGCTAATTTGAACCACATTTGGAATTTGAATTTGCAATTCTTATTCAAATCAACTTCAATTAACATGTTGCAAATTGAACCTAGATCACATCAGTACCATGCCATGTTTCATTCTTGAATGTGCATTGCAATGTGATGTTTATACTTTGTTGTCTCGGTGTTTGCTTCTTCTCGATAGATCCATCGTCGGACGTAGTCCTTGTTTCTCCGAAGAGTGGCACCCCCCGAGTCTCGACAATAAGGCAAGCATACCCCCTTTGATCATATCTTTAAAAACCCAGTTTCGCTCTTGTTCTCTTATGCATGATTAGGTGATTCACATGTTACCGTTCTTCCGCTAGTTGAACCCATCCTTTGCATGACCTATCATTGCTACCACAGTATTAAGCAAACCTCAGCCTAGTAGATACAAGATTGTTTGTGCTCATCATGTGGCCCTTCATCCATGTTATGCTATGCCAGTCTAGAGTTGTTTGCAATGAAGTTGATCCGTCTGGGTGATGTATCGGGATGGTAGTGAAAACATGCAACAAGGTGGTAACGTGTTGATGAAGTCACCCTAATATAAGTGAACAATGAGAGGATGTGTAGGAGTACACAGTGGGTTGTCTCATTTACACTGCCCTAGGCCCCGAGTTCTTGTGTTGTGATCCAAGACATAGATTACTACCACATGTTGGGATCATTGACCCCTCTCGACCTATTAACTCACCCCGACTAAGGTCCAGGATTCGCATGGGTTAACTTTATTCTATTTTCTTTCATAACGTAGCACGGTTTTAGGCAAGCGCAGCACCATCCGTCGAGGTGGGCTTGTCGGACCGTCCATACATCGTCTGGGTCCTGAACGGAAACCCCGGCCGGATTCCCGATTGGGGTACAACTCAGATAGGCGACTCCCTGGACTAGAGTTGGAGCCGTGAGGTAAGTGTCGTGGTACTATCCCCGCCGACACCGCTTGAAGGTGACGAGTTCTAGGCGGTAAGTGGTAGCTACGTATGTGAAGAAGTACACCCCTGCAGGGTTAATGAACTATTCGAATAGCCGTGTCCGCGGTTATGGACTACTTGGAGATCTTTACTTGATTATTAGACAACTCAAATGGATACTCTAAAAATCGCAAGATAAGTGTGAGTGCTTTGGGTTGCTTCCTCGTGGGGAAGTCGAGGAAGGATCCATGGTTGTGTATTGATGTGGTGATCAAGATTAGATGGACTCGTGTGCGCCTCTCATCTCAACTCTTTGTAGTCGTAGTACAGGATAGCCAAGTCAAAGCTTTCTGCATTACAACCCCACTTGCCTTTACCTTGGTACCTGACCATGAGTAGGATAGTTCTGACGTAAGTCTTGCTGAGTACGAATTTGTACTCACGTTTGCTTATTCTATGTTTTAGAGACGAGACCACTGACCCTGATGGTGGCCTCCCCCTTCAAGCTCGACATCGACGAAGTTATGTAGTCCCAGACAGCAACCTGGTCCCTCTGGAGGGTCGTTGTGTTTTCTTAAAGGCTTCTTAAGCCATTTGTTAACCTTGTCTTTACTAAGACATAATTTTCTTCCGTTGTTGTATGATGTAATGTTGGATCACAGTGATGTGATCTCTGCTTGTAACACTACTATATCTTCTCTGTTTAGCAGATGCAATAAAACTATGAGTTTGTAGAGTTCATGTTGTGTTACCTGTTGTTGTACACTTGACATGTATGCTGCGTGTATGTTTATATCGTGCATGTCATGTGTGGGGTTCGATACCTTAGTTGTGTTCTCGCCGGCGGTCTCTTATACACCAAGTGACCCTTAGATGTGCGCAGCTTGGGGCATCGCGATGTGATTGCTCGTGACTTTGTCACGAGGCACACTTTGTTGTATGATTGAGCCCGCCCGAGACCCCGACTAAGAGATCGGGCTGGAGTCTGTTTATGTAAGTGTTATGATTCAATCGATAATATGGTTGAGGCGACTTGTCTATGAGTATGGGATTTCACCACCCATAATCATTTAGACTTGTGAGCGGACGATGAGGACCCATCTCAGTTGATCATCCGGGCCTGAATGGGATGCCCCTCACGTTCGAGCTTTCCGAGAGTGTCTTGTACTTGGCCTTGTCTGCTTAGACAAGTGGGTATGGCTCTCGGCTCTCCATATGTTTGAATTATGACTGGAATTACATACGCATATTCCGGTCCCGACAGACTTGGTATCAGAGCAGGACTGCCTGTAGGATTAGTAAACCTTGGCCGAAGTCGAGTCTAGCATTCTATAGTTATATAGTTACTTTGGTTATAAGGGAACAACGTAAGGCTTCATTTTCTCCTTATCCTCATCGATCTGAGTTCTGAGTCACCCTCATCTTTTCTACGGGAAGATAGGACTAGGCTCTTCTATGTCTATACTAGAACATCTCGTTGTTTGACTCTCCATAGCTGTAGGATTGTTTTGGTTGTCTAGAGTCACCATTCCATCAAGCCTTTTGAGAAGGTTCTGATCATTCTTGCAGATTGATTCATTTTTCCACCCCGGTACAGCCGTTATGCTGTCCGAATTGTCCCGTATTTCCAGTGATTCCAATGCTTTTGCATTACAATCTTGTCCGCTCTTAAATTGTATCATCTTTGCTTTGATTCCATCATAAATCCTACTCTGATTGTTGATTTTTATCACACAGAATGTCAGGTGGAACTAGATGTGTTGAATCTGGTCACAGTAATCAAAGTGGTGATGATGATCCTCCTTCACCGCCTTGTGCAGCGGAGATCATGATGGAGGCTGAGCGAAATTGACGTGATCAAACACGCCTTTTGGAGCTCATTGAGAAGAATACTTCTCTTCAGCGAGATGCGGTAATATCCATCCAGGATTTTATCCTTTTGAACCCGCCAGTTTTTCGATGTTCATCTGAGCCCTTGGATGCCGATGATTGGCTCCGTTCCATTGAGCGTAATCTTGAGACGGCGCATGTTTCTCCAGACGATCGTGTGATGTTTGCGGCATACTTTCTGGAAGGTGCTGCTGGCGAATGGTGGGAAAGTTTTGTTGCAATGCAGCCTGATGGTCACGTAGTGACTTGGCAGGAGTTCCGTGATGCCTTCCAAGGGTACCACATTCTGGATGAGATGATGGAAAGAAAGAGGGAAGAGTTCTGCAACCTATCTCAGGGAAATATGACTGTTCATCAGTACAGGACTGAGTTCAATCGTCTTTCTCGTTATGCCCCTGAGAAGATATCAACCGATGCCAAGAAGCAAGCAAGGTTCCGCAAGGGACTTAGCCCTGTCCTTCGTCATGATCTCAATCTACTTGAGTTTGTCAACTTCGAGGATTTGGTCAATAGATCATTTAGAGCTGAGCATGGAAATGAGGTCTTTGAAGAGTCTCGCAAGCGTGATCGTGATCTTGCTTCCTCTTCTAGTTTGGGTTCTCAGAAACGTTGAATTTGGATTCCAACTAGTGCCCTTCCTTCGCACTTGATTCCAAGACCATCTCCACAAAGAAAGAAAACCCAGAAAGGTAGTAGAGAGCTTGCCATACAAACTCCACAACCTAACACCCGTTTGTGCTACAAGTGTGGTAATCCTGGCCACATTGCACGACAATGTTCTTTGCATGAGAATGTTCCTCCTCGTCCAAAACCTAAAGCCAAAGCTAAGCCACCAAAGCCTTCCAAAGCCAAGTCCGCTATTGTTGAATACGGACGTGTGAACCATGCCACCATCAAAGAAGCCCAAGAGGATATGAAGGTTGTACTTGGTACACTTCCTGTCAACTCCAAACCTGCTTCTGTTCTATTTGATTCTGGAGCTTCTCATTCCTTTTTGTCTGAAAAGTTCGCACTCCTGCATGACATTTCATTTGAGGAGTTGCCTACCCCTTTCATGATTAAAACTCCAGGATCAACATGGCGTACCAGTAGGGTAAGTCATGACAATGAAATTGCTGTTGAGGATGTTGTATTCCTTGCTTCTCTCATAGCCCTCAAATCTTCAGATATCGATATCATCTTAGGTATGGATTGGTTGTCCAAACACCGTGTCAAGATTGATTGTGCCACCAAATCAGTCCAACTCACTCATCCTTCCGGCAAGATAGTCCATTTCACATCCCAAGGTTCAGAAACCCAGCTATATTCATTGAATGAGCATCCCCTTCCTAACCTTGAAGATATTCCGGTGGTTCGTGACTTCCCGGATGTCTTTCCTGAAGAGCTGCCGGGAATACCACCCGACAGGTCTGTGGAATTCAATGTAGATCTTATACCAGGCACAACCCCAATTTCCAGACGCCCATATAGAATGGCCCCACATGAGTTAGCTGAGCTAAAAACCCAACTTGATGCTTCGTTGGCAAAAGGCTTCATCCGCCCTAGCTCATCGCATGGGGTTGCCCCGTTCTGTTCGTAACGAAGAAAGATGGAACAGAAAGGATGTGCGTAGACTATCGCCCGCTAAATTTAGCGACGATAAAGAACAAGTACCCACTTCCCAGGATCAATGATCTTTATGATCAACTTGCTGGATCCTCTGTCTTCTCCAAGATGGATTTGAGATTAGGTTATCATCAAATCAAAATCAGAAACGAGGACATTCCCAAGACGGCTTTTACTACTCGTTATGGTCTTTATGAGTACACCGTCATGTCCTTCGGTTTAACCAATGCCCCAGCCACTTTTTCGAGCTTGATGAATTCGATCTTCATGGAGTACTTAGATAAATTTGTTGTGGTTTATCTTGATGAAATTCTCATCTACTCGAAGAATGAAGAAGAGCACGCAGAACATCTTAGGCTGGTATTGATGAAACTTAGAGAGCATCGCCTTTATGCTAAATTCTCCAAGTGTGAATTTTGGCTACCAGAAGTGACCTACTTAGGCCACGTGATTTCTGCAAAAGGTGTTGCAGTCAATCCCGAGAGAGTTCAGGCCGTCCTTGACTGGACTCCACCTGAATCGGTTAAGCAAGTTAGGAGTTTTCTTGGCCTAGCCAGCTATTTCCGCCGCTTCGTTGAGAACTTCTCCAAAGTTGCAAAACCTCTGACTGAACTCCTCAAGAAAGATAAGAAATTCCAATGGACTCCCAAGTGCGAGGAAAGCTTTCAAGAGCTAAAAAGAAGATTGACTTCTGCACCCGTACTTGCACCTCCAGACACCAAAAGGGATTTCGAAATCTATTGTGATGCTTCACGGCAAGGGTTAGGATGCATACTTATGCAAGATCGACATGTGGTAGCTTATGCTTCACGCCAGTTGCGTCCACATGAAGAAAACTATCCTACCCATGATCTTGAACTCGCTGCCGTAGTTCATGCCCTGAATACTTGGCGACATTACCTCCTTGGTAATCGTTGTGAAATCTATATCGATCACCAAAGCCTCAAATACATATTCACCCAGCCAGATCTTAACCTCAGGCAAAGACGCTGGATAGAGTTGATAAAATATTACGACTTGAGTATCTCTTACACCCCAGGCAAAGCCAATGTCATGGCTGATGCACTAAGTCGTAAGTCGTATTGTAACAACCTCATGTTACAACAGTATCAACCATTTCTCTATGAGGAATTTCGAAAGATGAATCTCGAGATTGTTCCTCATGGATTCCTTTCCACCTTGATAGTGAAACCAACCCTTGAGGATCAAATCAAAGCTGTTCAACAACGTGCTCGAGGTATCCGACATATCAAACAGAACATTGCTAGCGGTAAGGCAAAATGTTTTACCCTAGACAATGAAGGTACGGTGTACTTCGAGAATAGGATGGTAGTTCCAAAGAATAAGAATCTAAGGCAGCAAATCCTTAAGGAAGCTCATGACACCCCTCTCTCGATTCATCCTGGTAGTACTAAGATGTATCAAGATCTACGCCAGAGATTTTGGTGGACTAGGATGAAGCGAGAAATCGCTCAATTTGTTGCTGAGTGCGATGTTTGTCGTCGTGTGAAAGCAGAGCATCAAAGACCTGCTGGTACTCTTCAACCTTTAGCCATTCCTGAGTGGAAATGGGATAAAGTCAGTATGGATTTCATCACTGGCTTTCCAAAGTCTCAGAAGGGAAACAATGCAATCTTCGTGGTCATCGACCGTCTTTCCAAAGTTGCTCATTTCCTTCCTGTTCGCGAGAGTATAACTGCTAGCCAGTTGGCGGATTTATATGTCTCCCGGATCGTTTCTCTCCATGGTGTTCCTTTGGAAATCAATTCAGACCGTGGAAGTCTTTTCACCTCTCGATTTTGGGAAAGTTTTCAAAATGCTATGGGAACCCATCTCTCCTTTAGCACCGCCTTTCATCCCCAGTCAAGTGGTCAAGTAGAAAGAGTCAATCAAATTCTCGAAGACATGCTCAGAGCCTGTGTTATCTCATTCGGAAAGAGTTGGGAGAAATCTCTTCCATTCGCCGAGTTTTCTTATAACAACAGTTTCCAATCTAGCTTGGGCATGGCACCCTTTGAATTTCTCTATGGACGAAAATGTCGAACACCATTGAACTGGTCAGAAACTGGTGAAAGACAATTCTTTGGACCGGATATGATCCAGGAAGCAGAAGAGAAGGTTCACATTGTTCGTGAGCAATTGAAAACAGCCCAGTCTCGTCAGAAAAGCTATTATGATCGTCATCATAGGCCAGAAAGCTACGAGCTGGACGAGAAGGCTTACCTCCGGGTTACTCCTCTAAAGGGAACCCATCGCTTCGGTATCAAAGGCAAATTGGCCCCACGTTACATAGGCCCCTTTCGCATTCTAGCTAAACGTGGAGAAGTTGCCTACCAACTTGAACTACCGCCGCATCTTTCTCAGGTTCACGATGTCTTCCACGTATCTCAACTCAGGCGTTGCTTCAAGGACCCCATCCGCGAAGTAGACCACGAAACGCTTGATCTCCAGGAAAACCTGTCATATCGAGAGTATCCCGTCCGTATCCTCGATGAAGCTGAGCGTACCACCCGACGTCAGAAGATCAAGTTCCTCAAAGTGCAGTGGTCCAATCATTCTGAGAAAGAAGCCACCTGGGAACGAGAAGACCGTCTCCGTGTCGAGTACCCCACCCTCTTCCCGACTACTTCTGAATCTCGGGACGAGATTCTTTTGAGTGGGGGCGAGTTGTCACAACCCTAGTTTTGGTATGTGCTGTTATTACTAGAAATAATTGCATCATGTTTAAATTCTTGGTTTAAGAATTGGGGAATTGGAAAAGCCTAAAAAAGAATTGAAATAAAAGTCCAGATAAAAAGTTTTTCCAAAATTCCTCCAAACAATTTTGAAAAGTCCAATAAATGAGTATGATCATTTTAAAAATGATTTGGAGTCAAACCCATGCTCATGGATTTTTCAAATATTCAAACAGAGGCTTGGAAATTAAATTTAAATGCTATTTGAATTGGATTCAAATAATTTGAATTCCAAAAATCTCCAAAACTTGGGAGTGACTAGTTCTATGTCACATATGTCAAAGATAAATTTTTGGGGATTTTTAAAAATGCTTTGGTATTTTTTTCCAGAGCAAAACAAATAAAACAGAAGCATTAAAAGAAAAATAAAAGAGAAAGGGCCGAAGCCACCCACCTCCCTTACCTCCGGCCCACCTGGCCCAAGCGCGGCAGAAACCGGCCCAGCCTGCCAGGGGCAGGGGCGTCTAAAACCTCTGCCTTCTGGCAGAGGCGTGGAGCGCATGCCCGCCGCGGCTGCCACGTCCTGCTCGCTCGGGGGGCTCCCCCGTCCTCATCTCTTCGCCGTGGAGGCCCCCGTGCTCATCCCCTTCCTTTCCCCCCCTCTGGAACCCACTCCCCTCTCTCTCCCGTGTGTTCCCGCGAGGACCCGAGCGCTACCGTCGCCGCCGACGTGCGCCAGCCCGGCCACTGGCCTCCACTCGCCGCACCAGCTGGTCCAGTGCGTCCACCATCGTCGACTTCGTCATCTCGCGCCTTCAATTGGACCAAGGAGCCCCGAGGGCCGGCGTCCCCTTCGTCGTTCTCGTCGCCGGCTGCCGGACCTCGCCGTCAAATACGCCTCCTCCGACGCCTCCCCGATCTCTCTAACCTCACCTTCATGCTCACGGTGAGCTGGCGCTGTTTTCCCCCTATCCCGTTCCCCTCCCCGCGGTTCCAGTCGCCAACTCCGTGGAGCACGAGCGCGGCCGCCGTGCTCCATCGTCGCCGTCGTGGCTCCAGGCCGCCTCGAGGTCGCTGGCATGCACCAGTGGGTGCGCGAGGCCACGGGGAGCACTTTGGTGCCCCCCCGTGCCTTCCCGTGGCTGAAATCGCCACTCCGGCGTGCCTCCGCCGCGTCCTGTGGCTGCCGGCGGCTAAACGCCGGCCGGCCTGCTAATCCCCCTCTTAATCCCTCTCTCTCTCTCACTGACGGGTGGGACCCAGCCCCCCTTAATCCCCTGTTATTTCTAATTAAAACAGAGATAACACCAGAGACAATGACAGGTGGGCCCCGCGTGTCAGTTGACTGGTCAGCACCCCATGACGACATGCTGATGTCATGCTTGCGCAATAAACCCTTTTTCTTTTTAACAGAATTTCCAGAAATTGGTTAAATCTTTGAAATTCAATAACTTCTAATCCATAACTCCAAATCAAATAATTTATATATGAAAAATCATCAGAAAAATGCAAGGATTCCAAATATCATACTTTCATAGATGAAAAACACATCTATGATGATGAACCAGTAGCATTTAGCTATATGGCTTATTTGGAATAATTCAAAATAAATGTTTAAATCATTTCAAATTAAATCTTTGCAATGCCAACATTATCACATGAACATCAGAGGCATATCATACACATGACAACATGGTTTACCATATCCAAACATTAGAAAATGCAACTTTGGCTAATTTGAACCACATTTGGAGTTTGAATTTGAAATTCTTATTCAAATCAACTTCAATTAACTTGTTGCAAATTGAACCTAGATCACATCAGTACCATGCCATGTTTCATTCTTGAATGTGCATTGCAATGTGATTTTTATACTTTGTTGTCTCGGTGTTTTCTTCTTCTCGATAGATCCATCGCCGGACGTAGTCCTTGTTTCTCCGAAGAGTGGCACCCCCCGAGTCTCGACAATAAGGCAAGCATACCCCCTTTGATCATATCTATAAAAACCCAGTTTCGCTCTTGTTCTCTTATGCATGATTAGGTGATTCACATGTTACCGTTCTTCCGCTAGTTGAACCCATCCTTTGCATGACCTATCATTGATACCACAGTATTAAGCAAACCTCAACCTAGCAGATACAAGATTGTTTGTGCTCATCATGTGGCCCTTCATCCATGTTATGCTATGCCAGGCTAGAGTTGTTTGCAATGAAGTTGATCCGTCTGGGTGATGTATCGGGATGGTAGTGAACACATGCAACAAGGTGGTAACGTGTTGATGAAGTCACCCTAATATAAGTGAACAATGAGAGGATGTGTAGGAGTACACAGTGGGTTGTCTCATTTACACTGCCCTAGGCCCCGAGTTCTTGTGTTGTGATCCAAGACATAGATTACTACCTCATGTTGGGATCATTGACCCCTCTCGACCTATTAACTCACCCCGACTAAGGTCCAAGATTCGCATGGGTTAACTTTATTCTATTTTCTTTCATAACGTAGCACGGTTTTAGGCAAGCGCAGCACCATCCGTCGAGGTGGGCTTGTCGGACCGTCCATACATCGTCTGGGTCCTGAACGGAAACCCCGGCCGGATTCCCGATTGGGGTACAACTCAGATAGGCGACTCCCTGGACTAGAGTTGGAGCCGTGAGGTAAGTGTCGTGGTACTATCCCCGCCGACACCGCTTGAAGGTGACGAATTCTAGGCGGTAAGTGGTAGCTACGTATGTGAAGAAGTACACCCCTGCAGGGTTAATGAACTATTCGAATAGCCGTGTCCGCGGTTATGGACTACTTGGAGATCTTTACTTGATTATTAGACAACTCAAATGGATACTCTAAAAATCGCAAGATAAGTGTGAGTGCTTTGGGTTGCTTCCTCGTGGGGAAGTCGAGGAAGGATCCATGGTTGTGTATTGATGTGGTGATCAAGATTAGATGGACTCGTGTGCGCCTCTCATCTCAACTCTTTGTAGTCGTAGTACAGGATAGCCAAGTCAAAGCTTTCTGCATTACAACCCCACTTGCCTTTACCTTGGTACCTGACCATGAGTAGGATAGTTCTGACGTAAGTCTTGCTGAGTACGACTTTGTACTCACGTTTGCTTATTCTATGTTTTAGAGACGAGACCACTGACCCTGATGGTGGCCTCCCCCTTCAAGCTCGACATCGACGAAGTTATGTAGTCCCAGACAGCAACCTGGTCCCTCTGGAGGGTCGTTGTGTTTTCTTAAAGGCTTCTTAAGCCATTTGTTAACCTTGTCTTTACTAAGACATAATTTGCTTCCGTTGTTGTATGATGTAATGTTGGATCACAGTGATGTGATATCTGCCTTTAACACTACTATATCTGCTCTGTTTAGCAGATGCAATAAAACTATGAGTTTGTAGAGTTCATGTTGTGTTACCTGTTGTTGTACACTTGACATGTATGCTGCGTATATGTTTATATCGTGCATGTCATGTGTGGGGTTCGATACCTTAGTTGTGTTCTCGCCGGCGGTCTCTTATACACCAAGTGGCCCTTAGATGTGCGCAGCTTGGGGCATCGCGATGCGATTGCTCGTGACTTTGTCACGAGGCACACTTTGTTGTATGATTGAGCCCGCCCGAGACCCCGACTAAGAGATCGGGCTGGAGTCTGTTTATGTAAGTGTTATGATTCAATCGATAATATGGTTGAGGCGACTTGTCTATGAGTATGGGATTTCACCACCCATAATCATTTAGACTTGTGAGCGGACGATGAGGACCCATCTCAGTTGATCATCCGGGCCTAAATGGGATGCGCCTCACGTTCGAGCTTTCCGAGAGTGTCTTGTACTTGGCCTTGTCTGCTTAGACAAGTGGGTATGGCTCTCGGCTCTCCATATGTTCGAATTATTACTGGAATTACATACGCATATTCCGGGTCCCGACACGCCCCATCGAGATCGCTCGGCCTGCAGCTATGCCAAGACCAATACTACAGCGACAACCGAGCCCAACGCTAGCGAAGGAGAACTCGACGACCGAAAAGAAAGGCGCAAGGGTTCTACACAGAGATCCCGATCGACGAGCTACAACGCGAAGCAGAGGACCCGCCGACCACTCGACGACCCACCGCCACCCAGGCACCCGCCGCACAACAAGACACCGACTCCGAGCTCGAGGTTAGCGATCGTCAAGATCATCGCCAGCGAAGAAGAAATCGACGACCCAGAAGACAGGCGCGAGGATTCTACGAAGAGACCCCACTCGACGAGTCGCACTATACAGCCACACGCTCGCTGACCACTAGACGACCCGCCACCGTGCAGACAACTGTCGCCCGCCAGGACAGCGACTCTGAGACTCAGACCGGCGAATACTACGACCCAGACCGAAGACCAGACGAATTCGCCAACCTCATAAAGAACCAGAATCTGAGCGTGGGGATCTAAATCGACCCGTGAGTCCACGAGCACCCGGCGGATCACGCGCTGTTCTTCCGAATCTCAAGGAGGAAACGACACGCCGGATCCAGCAAACTCACGGTCAGGGAGCAGCTAGAAGGACCCTGCACGATCCACTGCTTCGAAGATGACTCGGGATACATCAGATCGGGCCACACTCTGGGAAACTGCCGCCTGTTCAATGAACTCGCCGACAGCCTGAAGGAGGAAAAACAACGAGAAGCCAAGCGCACCCGACGAACCGAGTAGTCGCCGACTCCAAGTCCCGAAAGACGCTCCAACCCGACCCAAGGACAGGTGTACACGATCCAATAAGGAAGGGTATCGCAAGCCCAACAGGACGCCTAGACCCTGCAAGCCAGAGCAGCCGAGAACCTAAACACAGTCGAAGTCTACCAGCTACACAACGCAGAAACTACTATCACGTTCTCCCAAAGCGATCACCCACCTGCAGTCCCAAGGCCGGGACACGCACCCCTGGTACTCAATGCTCAAATTGGAGAGTACGACATGGACAGAATCTTCATGGACGGAGGCAGCAACATGAACATAATCTTCGTCAGCACCCTGCACAAGATGCTGATCCCTCGATCAGTATGGAAAAAATCAAGCACCGTGCTATACGGAGTAGTCCCAGGAGAAGCGGCCACTTCCCTTGGAATAATCGAGCTCGAAGTTGTCTTTGGCAGCAGACGCAACTTCGCAAGACGCACCCTCGAGTTCGAAGTGCTCGACTGGCAGTCACAGTACCATGCCATACTGGGACGTCCAGCATTCGCGCAATTCATGGCGGTTCCGCACTACGCCTACCTCAAACTCAAGATGTCAGGATCCGCGGGCGTCATTACAGTCAACGGGAGCTTCACCAAATCAGACCAATGTGATCGCGATTTCCACAAAGTTTCCGACACCTTTGGAGCCGAGGAAGAACTCACAGAAATTGCCATGGCGACAGACAAAAGCATCTTTCCGCTAGCAAGTCGAAGCGAGTCAAAAGAGTATGGGCGGGACTTCAGCATCGATAGCGACACGGTCACCCACCAAGTGCACCCGACGGACCCAGAAAAAACAGTCCGCTTGTACGCCCACCTCTCGGAAGAGCAAGCGACTGCCCTCATCGCTTTCCTCCATGAAGAATGGGAAATCTTCGCCTGGTGCCCAGCCGACATGCCAGGAATACCACGCGAGTTCGCGGAACATGCGCTACGCATCAAACCAAACACCAAGCCAGTGAAGCAGGCAGTATGAAGATTCTCAGAACCCAAGCGCAGAGCAATCGGGGAGGAGGCCAACCGATTACTCGACGCCCAATTCATCCGAGAGACGAAGAAAGTCACTTGGATCGCCAACCATGTGCTGGTCCTCAAGAAAGACACAGACGTACTGCGGATGTGCTTCGACTACGGGCCAGTCAACAAATACTGCCGAAAGGATCACTTTCCCCTGCCAAGAATCAATCAGATAATCGACTCGACAGCAGGATGCGATCTGCTATCGTTCCTCGACGCCTACTCAGGACACAATCAGATCAGGACGAAGAAAGAAGACGAAGAGCGCGCCTTGTCCACCACCCCTTGCGGCACATCTCCCCGCCCAAAAATGCCCTTCGGTTTAAGCAACGCAGGAGCAATATACCAGCGAATAACGCAAGCATACATGAGAAACCAGATTGGTGAAAAATATCCAGGTCTACATAGACGAGATCGCTATCACAACCAAAGAACTCACACCAGAAGCAACCCCAGAGGAGGACAACACAGGTGAACCAGGGCAAGTGGCAGCCGCAAACCCAATCATTAATGAAGAAGCCAACAACGCAGTCAAGGAGCCAGAGCCAGCCGCACCCGAAGACCCATCTTGGAGAGAACAGCTCCTCAGATTCCTAATACAATACACCCTACCTCAGGACGCCGCAGAAGCCCGACGCATCAGTCGACGATCTAAACCATTCACGGTAATCAACAGGAATCTCTACAAGCTCAGCATCTCTCAGGTAGTCCACAAGTGCATAGCCGAAGAAGAAGGAAAAGCCCTACTACTAGACATTCACGAAGGCACCTGCGGGCATCTCGCCAGCTGTGACGTCCCCAAAATCAGACCGTGTACAGTAATCATACACGCAAGGTACACGATCGAGATTAGGGACTCACGGTGAGATATCACAACACAACTCTACAAATAAAATAATACAAGCTGTTTAATACAAGCCAGGGGCCACGAGGGCTCGAATACAACAGCTTGAGAGCACAAGGTTAGCGGAAGCAATAGTATCTGAGTACAGACACAAGGGTACAAGGTTGCCTTAAGAAGGCTAGCACAAAATCAACACTCGATCGAAAAGGCAAGGCCTCCTGCCTGGGAACCTCCAAACTACTCCTGGTCAAAGGGGAACTCGACGTCGTAGAAGGCATCGGGGATCTTCACGTTGCGGTGGTCGACATCGGGGATCTCCTGCTCCTGGACTCCAAGGCTCCAACGTCGACTGCAGCGGCCGATCAAGCAAAACAATAAAAGGAGAAAAATAAAGCAGGTGAGTATCTAGCATACCCGCGAGTCTTACGTCCGCTACTAAGCATTTATGCATTTGTATCAAATGGAAAGGGGAGGCTGTATTTAGTGGACTGCATGATAGAAATCAGAACAAGGATAAGAAGCTAGGCCTATCGAAGACTAGCATCTTCTGACGATGTCTTGCAGCATGAGAAGAGAATCAACCAACAGTTTATATAAAGCATAAAGTAACAATGCAGCAGAAGTTGCTGCAACATTGTATAATAATAAGTTGTAATAATTAGCAATGCCTCCGAGATCCCTTCCTCGACATCCCAGCGAGGAAGAAAACCCGGAACCATACAGTTTAATAATAATAGTTTGTAGTGGTAAGATCCAGCTTCAGCATAAAGCGTCCTGTTACCGTGGACACGGCTATTCGAATAGATTAATCTTCCCTGCAGGGATGCACTTGTGTTACACTACACACACGGATCTCCAGGGTGGCGGGCACCTTGTTAGGGAACGCTCCACCGAGGCTATCCGACACTTCGTAGCCCATCTTTCAAACTCAACAGAGAGGTCATCCGCCGGACTATAACCTATGTACGCGGGGCTTTGGACCCTAACCCTGACGTACTCCTGCACGGGGCGAGGCTGGCCGGTGAAGTTAAAGAAAATACAAATAAGACACCACCGCGCGAGAAAATAAGACAACACCACTTCCCGACGCAGGCCGCGGTACTGCTGACGTCTGAAGAGTCCTCGGACGACACTACGAAGCAGGGGAGCCCATAACTCGTAATTCCCACGGGTAGGTAGTGCGTACATGGCATATAGCCAACTCAAGACATCCACCGAACCATGAAGAAATTTATTTATTTTCTGTCGGAACAACCGTTATCGTTGTCCTTATTTAGGTGAGTCACGGACAACGACAGCAGTCAGGTCCACCAGTAACTTCGGTGCGTGCCCAGACGTCCCACCAACTCGTGTGGTTACCAACAAGGTGAACCGTCTCCTTACCTTGTCTCGCGTTTGCTCCGAAGAGCTCGACTTTCGTACAACAGGATATCTGTCGGCCACGAATAGCACCAGGCCCGCCGCACACCGGTGGAATACACCTGACCTGTCGTTCCGCTAAGATACCCTGCGCGGGCACCATTGGGTCACCCGACTACTTACCTGTAAGGACACCAGTTGATTCGAGTGCCTACCATTAAGTGAAACTAGGAGGTATCACCCTCGATGGCACACTTAAATAGGTTTGACAAAGACATCCGCGGAATGAACTAAAGAGGTAAACCTCGTATCATCCCGGTGATGCTACACTACTGAGCCGACGAGAGTGAAATACGAGTTCGTCCACTCGTAAGTCAAACTCGAAGCGTCTCAGCAGAGTCTCGCCGTTGTAGGTTCCCTAGGGCGTCTGCATTGATCCGTACCTATTGCAGTTGTATATATTTTGTATCCGCGTCACTTCCCTGAGTGGCCACAACCCGCTATCTAATCCTAGCTAACAATGCGCAGGCCTCACTGCTGAATGATTCATAAGTAATAATAGGCAGCATAGGATTAAAGGAAGGTACATCAAGGGGCTACAATGACAGGCTATGCAATTGAATAGGTAAGCAACGTAGCAGCAGCAGTAACAATGCCTAGTGCAAGAAATGTACGGAAAGATAGGCGATATCTGGGGAAGAGAATGGCTCTGCTTGCCTGGAAGCTCGACGGTAGAGGTACGGTCGTCGACGAAGTAGTCATACTTAGCGGCGGTGTAGTCGGCGACAGCAGCGGGGTCTACCGAAGAATAAAGGGGGGGGGAGAAAAAGTAAATATAAAGCAAACATATGCAAATAGATACATGACAATACAGATGAAAAGTTATCAGTGCTCTAACGTAGTACGATGCAATATGCTCGGAGCGGGAATTCATCCGTGGATGAACTGCCAGCTCCGGGTGAATATCGACAGACGGCCTGGAGGGGGAAGGGATCATGCCGGAGGTGTCGTGGACATCCGAAAAACGTGTGGGTGGTGTAGCCGTGCTAGTTGATCCATTCTGAACAACTTTAGTGTTCAGAATAAATTCATCCGGATACTTTAACAGTACTGGACAAATCATCGGACAAACGGTCCGGAGGGGGGAATGTCGATGTTCGTTGTTTTAGAGGGGTGTGGTTGGTATACGGATAGCGTATTCATATTCGTTATATTTTTTGATCAATTTTCATGTATAAATTTTTTGAATCTGAGCTACGGATTAAAAGATATCAATTTCTCAAGTTTAAATCAATTTATAAATATTTCTGGAATTTCTTTTATTATTAAACCTAACATTATCCACAACATTATCCAGAATAGTGCTGACATGAGCCCACATGTCAGCCACATATTTTAATAATTCAATTAATTAAATCTAATTACCCAGTGGGGCCTACATGTCATACTCACATTTCTATAAAAGCATTTTAATTAATTAAACAACGGTGGGGCCCATCTGTCATGGAGCTACTGTTCTAATCAGATTAATATCTAATCTAATTTGTGGTGGGGCCTAGATGTAAGCCATACAGGGGGGGTATTTAGCTAAAATGTTTTAACGAGTAGGGGCCCCACATGTCAGTCAAAAAGGGGGGGGGTTATCTCTCTTTCTTTTTCTTAACAGGCGGATTAGTGGGGTGGGGCCCTTCTGTCAGGGAGAGAGTGTGTGTGTGGGGGGGGGGGGGAGATTAGCCCCACGGCTTACACAGTCGTCCACACCCAGCGCTCGCCGCCGGCGAGGTTCACGGCGGTGAGGCCGAACCGAGCGGGGGAGCCACGACGCAGGGTGCAGGTCTGCGCACGCAGTAGCAAAGAAGCGGCAGGGGGGCAAGGGCATCGGGGCGATGCTCACTGGGGGACTCGGGCGAGACGTTGCGGGGTGGCCCTGCTCGCGGCTAGCGGCGAGGAGCGCGGCGAGGCGGCCGGGGCGCAACGGGGCACGGGCGTGGGGGAGCGTGGCCACGGGCGTGGCCCGGGCGTGGCGAGGAAGCGGCCAGAGTGGCTGGGGGGCGTGGTGCGCACGGCCGCCATGGCGGCCACAGACAGAGCAACGACGAGCACCGGCGGCGACGAATGGCGTTGGGGAGCGGGGAGAAGGGGAGAACGGGCGGAGGCTCATTGGGAATGCAGGGGAGGGGTCTCGGGGGCCGGAGGAGCTGGAGGGCGGCGAATTTGGAGCGGTGGTGCGGCGACCGTGGCGGCGGGGAAGGCCCGATTCCGGCGAAGGGTTGCTTCCCGGCGCGATTCCTTCGGCGTGAAGACGAAGGCGACCTCGGCGCGTCTACTGGACAGGTTGGCTGGAGCTGGGAGGCAAGGTCGCCGCGGCCGTTCATGGAGCTGCGCCCATGGCGGCTCGGCGTGATGGGGGAAAGGGTGAGGAGGAAGGGAGTCGAACTGGATCTCGATCCAGGTTTCACGGGGGCGGGTGGGGGTGCGGGGGCCTTATCCTTCCCTCGCCATCACTGTAGCGGCGCGAGGTGAGGGGTGCGTCGGGGACGCCGGGGCACGGGTCGCCATGGCCCCTCGGTTGGAGCTATAGGGGAGGGGAGAGAGAAGAGAGAGGGAGGGTTGGGCCCGGGGTGGGCCTCGCCCTGGGCGTAGGTTAGGGTTATTTCCTTTTTTTGTTTTCTCTTTTTTTCTTCTGTTCTTTATTGTTTGCATTTAATTTATACACCAAATGGTTTTTTGTTAAATACCGAACTTGCTCCTATATTAGTGCCACACTATACTGAGGTACCATAAGAAGTTTGGGTTTTTTATAAACTCTTATAATATTTTACTTAGTTATTAATTGACTAAATTTGACTACTAAAGCTACTGTTTTTATGTATTTATAATATTAAAATATTTCAATAAAATTGGTTGCAACCAAACCATGATCAAATGATTATTATCAAGATTTAGAATATTTTCCATGAATTTTGGTGACACTTTAATTTCCACATTGTTTTTAATCCATGTAATAAAATCCCAATAATATTTTATTAGGCCCTATAGATTATTAGGAATTTAATAAAACTGGTTTCACAGTTGTTGGTTTAACTTTAGGTTCCACTTATTAATTGAATTTTTATGGAATTTAACATGCAAACCAAATTTGGAATAGGGTTTTGATTTTTGGACAAGTGGCAGACTGACTTGGTGATCACAAAACTTGACTCATAAATATCAGCCAACACTTTGAAGATGCTCACAAAGTTTGATAATAATTAGAATTGAATTAACATGTGTTCTAATTTAAATAGGCCACTTTGTTTTGGAATTTTTAATCGGGTTGAATTTGAATTAAGATTAGATCCAATGTGATCCAGCTCTGTAATTCAAAATGACTTATCTTAATCAGGAGGATTACTGTAGCTTGACACCCGGGGTGTTACAAATCTCCCCTACTAACAAGAATTCTTGTCCCGAGAATTAAAGGTAGTGCAAGGTGTAAAGTTTCGGTTTCGTAGTCTAACGATTCTTCTTGTTCATGTTGTCCTTCTCGATGAATTTAATCCTTCTCGTTGATGTCTTCATTTCCTCGCATCCGTGCATCTCGACGAGTTGTTATCCTTTATTCGGGGTCTTCATCGTACTTACGAATAGGCAAGGAGGGGAGAATTTAGGGGGGTTTGGAACGGTACCTGGTTAATCAACCAAGGAGGTCCGACATAATGGGGTACAAGTATCTTCCGAGTTAAAACTCAGGGGAATACAACAAGAGAAACAAAAGAAGGCATGAGAAGTTTGAAGCAGATAGGCATGCATTCGATGCCGATGGCGGATGATGAAAAGGGGTTCAAAGTATCAGGCATAAGCACTGAGTCTGATATCAGACTGAATATCACAAGGTAGGTGACTCACGAATTGCATAAGAGGTCAAGCAAGAAGAATAACCATTGGGAACGGGAATGTGCAAAAGAGTCAGGTTTCGGTCCTGTGGAACTGTGGGTTAGGGGCCCACCAAGAATAGGGAGGGTGGTGACATGTTATGCGATCACGACGCAAGGTTTGTCAGAGAACAGTTTGTCAGCTATGTCAGCAACAATGTCGGTACCAAGGGCGAGGGACGCATAGAACCATTTTCCTGCTCGTTTAGACGAGGCAGACCAATTGGCAAAGTTCTTGTCCATCGGTGGTCACCAAAAAGTCAGCAACAATAGTAACAGGTTGTATGGACAAGTAGTACTCCGAAGTGTTTGCATAAGCAGGGAATTATCACTGCTCAGATAATTTATATCAAAAGAAAAGTTTAAACAGACCTATGGAAGAAAAAAAGGGTGATGATACACAAGTATCGGGTGTATACCTTTCCCAATGGAAAGAAGAGCAAGAAATACATGACCAAGTTCGTATTAGCAGGGAGTCAACGGAGGTGGTCGATGATAACACAAATCATCGAGGGAAAGGATGGAACTTCTCACCATGAATTCAATTGACACTTGGAAAAATCCAATGTTGATGAGGAACACGACACCTTATGTCGAGAGGTTTCAGAGGATGCCATCGAATAGCGACAACATCAAGAAAGGGATGGTGAACAAAAGGTATTCAGTGTTCTCGGTTGACGACAACCCAAAACCTGTGGATTGGCAAAAATTGATGAGAAGTATCGCACCAGCAAGAATTCATAAGAGGTGATTACGAATCCCAAGGCAAAGATGCCTTCACACGGTCAGCATTACTTACAGGACGCGTCAAATCTTGCCGGTTTCCCATACGAAGCCTTGGAAACCCAACGGGCAACATGCAGCACGACGTCCAAACCATCATTATGACGGTCAAGAAGACGCAACGGATCAAGAAATCAAACATCATCATAGGTCATCAAACAACATAACAATGCATGTCAGCACGAAATCTCAAGTGGGACGGATCAAGATACAAAAAGTTGGCCAAAACCAAAAGATTCCAAAAGCCAGTTATACGTCCAAATTTTCTGACTCCACAAAATTATTACTCCCATCGGGAGTACCTTTATTCGAGTTCGGGTGCTCCCTCACCCGAAGGAAAAATGTTCTCGAGTGATCACTCGCACGAGAAGAAAAAACATACTCTCAAAGTTCGGGTGCTCCCTCACCCCGAAAGCAGTAAAGCATTCGAGTGACTACTCGCAAAAGAGACTCAACAATTCAACAAACATGACTTACTCGCACACTCGACGACATTCCGAGTGGGTGCTTTCTTATTTTCCTCGCCTGAGTTCATTACAACACTCCGTGAGTGACTGCTGAAACAACTCACTTGATTGTTTATTCCAAGTGGGTGCATCGCTAACCAGGCTCCGTGCCTCTACAAAAACAACTATGCCTGGTCTACGACACACTGTACCCAGATGCCACGCAAGCTTAGCGTGTAGGTAAGACCCCGCTGCGCAGAACGGCCGGTCCGGGACTTGCCGCAGAGCGATTTCACTCCTGACCTTTTCCATGCGCTCGCATGATAGAAAGAACAGAGCGGACGCGCTCAGGCTATGTGCTTAGATTGGCAGAAATTGATCCTATAAGACCTGCAGCGGCATGAATTTGCTTGACACCGGTCGTTCCAAGTTCATGTCGAGGGACGTGAGCTTGAATGGGCTACTGTGGTATTTGTCACTAGGACAATTCACCAAGGCTCGACCAGTCGACTCCTTGGGCCCTTTCAGCTTAGCAATCCCTCGAAACGGATATTGTCATGGCTCAAAACTGCTAGCGACCCGTGGCGATGCCACGCTTGCAAACAATAAAGCGCAGATGAATTCGAGTCCCTGCGCGACTCTTCGAGTCCCCCAGGCACTCGGGGGCTACTGACGAGGGGGTGACCCCACGACTCCTGCATGAAAGGCTACCTGGTGCGTATGAAGACAGAAGGCCCGCTGGGAAGCTACGACAAGCCCACGATTGGCCCAACCAGGCACCAAAGTAGGAGTCCGCGACTAACATGGAAGGTGCAACTTGGCGTACAAGGCAAAGACTAGAACTAGGAAACCATCTCTGTAACCTAGTACGGACTCCCTGCGACCTAGCCTAATTTATAAAGGCTGGGAGGGGAGACGTCCAGAACAACTCAATACGCATCTACTCATCTAGCCTTGCGAGAACTCGCCTTGACCTCCATTGTAATCTCCCCCTCAAGCAATAATATCGAGCAGGAAGTGCTTCTCCTGTTAGCCGACGAGTATCTTCCAACCCGTGTCTATCTCTATGACTAACCCAGGGTCCCTGACCATGGGATTTGCCGGGGTTGATCCCTGTCACCCCACCCCCAGTTTAAAATATAGTGCAGTTTGCTTCTAGTGTTGATAGGAAAATTCAAAATGCAGGGCTCTGTTTATTGCAATGCAGTGCCTTCTTGCGTCAAATGCATTCGCGTCTCTCGCTATGGCTTACATGTGTATGGTACATTAGGTAGTAGTTTGTAAAAACAATGAATTGCACATTGCTTATATTATGTTTTAGCACTGTCTCTTGAACTGAACTCCATGGGATTACAGTGCAAGGAACTACATTAGGTAGTAGTTTGTAAACAACTCTGCTCTCAAAGAGGAGGGTAGGATATCCAAAATAATATAGTTACACAATTATTGAACTGCAAAGTAACAATGCAGTGCAGTTTCTACAGTTTTGCGTATAGAATGCCATATAGTATGGAAATGCAGTTCACTATTTTTGTAGAAAAAATGTACCCCTTTGGATTAAATACTAAAGTGCATTTTGCTACCAATTGTCCTATGCAGGATGTGGCTGTGCATAAAACCAGAAGATGCAACGAGTGATTCAGAACAAACAACCCCGGAAATGCTTTGAGAGAGAAGACTGGGAGATGGCCACATGGATAACACCAGAAATAACTAGGTTTTTTGTCAACACAACAAACAGGACTGCATACTCAACGGGTGAAGATGTAGAGCACGAAGATGAAAACAGAAAATAAGATAGCGAGCAAGATGAGGAGGACGATGAGCTGGTCTACATGGGGGAGTATGCATAGCAAAACAACGATGAAGATGACGATGAAGAGAAACTCATAACAGTTATGAAGCCGAGGTACACACACGTTTTTGAAACATTCGGTCAGCAGATAAGAACGGGTGATATTGCGCCTCCACAAAACAATGTTGCACCTCCACAAACCAATGTTGAACACGAGCAAGTTCAGGAGCGACCGGTTCATCAACACAGAAACAGTAGGATTCCACCAAGGCCACCTACCACGCAGCAAAAGGATCAGAACCCAGATCAGTAAAGGACACAAGCAACAAGAAAAGTACAGTTCTCAACACTTCTGCCTCCTCGAGATCCTCGATTACACAGGTCCGTTGTAACTCCTCCATGCCCAATAAACATCCGTGAGCTGCAAACACCAGTGGAGAATAAGCAATACACACATGTAAGCTTGATTGCCTTGCTCCTTCAGTTCACTTGTGAATTCTTTTTCAGCCTACGCATCCTTCGTTAACAAAAGAAAAAAATTTCACGTTGCGGTGCAGAACAGGAACTTGTGCCTGCGAAATGTATGCAGTTCACCTCTTTCGCAGCGGCACAAGAGTTCTACAACACATATGCGAGGCATGCAGGCTTCCGCACTCGAAAAAGGTGCACGTACAAGACGAACAACTACTTAGTTTGCTCAAGGGAGGGAAAGAACCAGGAGTCTATTGCAGATTATGACAGAAAGAGAGATAAAACAACGAAAAGAACTGGCTGCAAGGCGAAAATAAGAGTGAAAAAAGAAAGGATGTGTTTGTGATAGCACATGTTGAGCTCAATCACAACCACAAGATGATTGAGAGCCCAGCTATGCTTTTGCACATGCACTCATATATGAGGGAAGATCCGTTGCTTGATAAATTGGTAAAGGACATGCAGAGCGACAACCTGACGCACACGCAAATGATGTCAACCTTGTCAAGAATGTCGGGAGGGCTACACTTTATGGGACACACTAGCCGTGACTGGGTGAACAAGTTGTCAGAACCCTCTGTTAGGTAATGTGCTAGGGTTAGTAAGTCACTTGCATCATGTTAAATTTTCAAAAGAAAACTTTGAAATCAAAATCAAAAGCAAAATGGGAGAAGAAACCCCCCCAGTTGAATTAATTCAAAAGGCCAGATAAAAATCTTCTCCAAAAATTCATGTTAGATTTTTAAAAAGTCTTATAAATGAGTGTGATCACATATCAAGTGATGTGGGACCCACCCCATGCTCATAGATTTTTCAAATATTCAAACAGTGCCTTGGAATTAATTAAAAACCCCTATTTGATTTAAAGTTCAAATCATTTGAATTTTAAAAATGTTCAAAGTTTATAAGTGGCTAGTCTATTTTATTATGAGGCCATATAAATTTTTTGAGCATTTAATAAAATGGCTTGCTATTTTTTTAGCTAGCCTAAACAAATAGCAGAAAGCAAAACAGAGAGGAAAATAGAAAACAGAAAGTAGCCCACTTACCTCGGCCACCTCGGCCCAACTTACCGTTCCAGCAGCCCAAGCCCACATGGACCCTTGTCTTCTTCCAGCGCGGCGGCAAGCAGCTCGGTGGCCGGCATGCCGCGGCCGCCACGCCACCTGCCTGCCTGGAGGCCCCCCAGGCGTCGTTATCCCGTCTGGAGACGTCTTGGAGACGCCCAGCTCCATTCCCCTCCCTCTAGTGCACTTGCCCCGTCCGTTTTCGCCGGATTTGGAGAAGACCGAGAGGATCGCCGGAGCGCGACGCCGAGCACACGCAGCCAACGACGATGAGGACCTTCACCGAGCTGTCCCCCGTGTTCCCCTTCAAGATCTTCATCGATCTGCAGAAGAAGGCGAGCCCGAAGCCCTCCTAGTCACCGGAATAGAGCTCGAGCCGCCGCCGGACCCGCAAGAACTCATCATCGAATTCGTCATCATCACGCCGCCGTTTACCTCACCGCCTGCTCTGCTGAGTTCCTGGTGAGCGCGGGATCAAAACCCCTATCTTATCCCCCTCGATTGCTTCCTCTAGCCATGGCCGCCATGAGAGCCGAAACTCCTCGCCGCCGGGATCCATGGCGACGACCACCTGTTACGCAATCGAGCTCACCTTGTTGTCCATCGCGTTCCCCGTGCTCCACTGCTTCGAACCAGCCTAGCCCCGTTTCCATTCGCGCCTTGTAGCGAATTCCAGCTCGCAGCCGTAGCTACGTCGCCGCAAAACTCGACGCCGGCGAGCGTACAGGGCACCCCAGCACTTGGAGTTGGTCTCTTTCGACGCGCAACGACAAGGGCTTCAAGTTGGAGGTCGCAGCGCTTCAAATGGACGTCGGATTCGTCCTTCCATGCAGCGCCACCGTGGCCAGGACGCTGGCGTTTAGCCGCCGGTGGGTTAGCCTAACCCCCCTCGCTAATCCACCCCCTAATGACCCCCCCCAGAGCCGATGACAAGTGGGCCCAGTGGCTTAATTAAGCCACTGGTTAAGTTAACCCAGCCGGGTTAATTAACCCAGAGGCTGACAACCCTGGCCCACATGTCAGCCCCCCCACGTCAGCCTGACGCAACAGTGACGCAATAATGAATTTCCAGAAATTAAATTGAATTAAAGAAATTCCAGAAATTCCAGAAAATAGCTCAAACTTTGGAAATTCATAGAAAATTCATATTAACTCCAAATTGGACAAATAATATATGAAAAATGATTAGGAGAAAATAAGCTATCCAAAAATCCAACTTTCAACTATGTTTGAGTTGATTTTAAAATGTGACCAGTAGCATATATCATTTGATTTATTTGGAATTTATTCAAATTCAATTCAAATGCTTTTGCACCTTGGACCATGGAAATATGCTATATTTCAACCACACATCACAGGCATATCATACACATTTGAAGATGATTCAAATTGATCAAACAATGTCACATATAACTTGACTAAGTTTGAATTCAAATTAGAGTTTGAATTTGCAATTCAGTTTGCAATATACTCCATTTAAATGGAATTGCTTCACACATCAAAGCATTTACATCAAGTTCCAACCTTCCATCATGTGATTGTGCATTGTATTTACTTTGCTACTTTGCTTGTTGTTTGTCGAGTAGAGGTGGAACCGGAGCAGGAGGCTGCCCCCTTCGTTGAAGAACCCGAACCCGAACCTCGTCAGCAAGGCAAGCAAACCCCCATTGATCATGTCGATAAAATCCCACTTCCCTCTCATGTCTCGCTTATGCATTGTATAGGATGATTACCATGCTACGTTTCTACCGCATAGATGAACCCATTCCTTTGCATGACCTATCATTTGTCACAGTAGTAGGCAAAACCACAATCCTAGAAAATGTAGGAGTTGATTGATATCATGTGGCCCCTGCAAATGTTACTGCTTATTGCATGCTTAGAGTGATACCTTGATGATACTGTTATGTGAGTCGGGATGGTAGTGATCATGATGATGATGGTAGAAAAGTGTTGGTAAATCTACCCTAATACAAGGTGAACGATGAGAGGCTGTGTAGGAGTACACGGTGGGTTGTCTCGTTGAACACCGCCTTAAGTCCGAGTTCTTGTGTGGTGATCCAAGATGAAGAGTACAACCACACATTGGGCTCACTGACCCCTCTCAACCTACTAACTCATCCCTTTCGATGTCCAGATGTCGCAGTAGTTCGGAGTTCTGGTAGGTTTGTGGCCTGGCTGCTAAGTGAGAGAACGGCTCAGCCGAGACCGGCTTATGCACCACGCACACATCACTTGGGTCCACTTCGGTAAACCGGCCGGGTTCATGATAGTGGTAGCCAACCAAAGTAGGTGGCTTTCTCGGACTAGATCGGCTATGAGGTAACAGTTGTGGTGAGCATCCTCGCTGGCACTCCTTGAATGGTGTCGAGATCAAAGGCTGTAAATGATGGTCATGTGTGTGTAGCGGTACACCCCTGCAGGGTTAACAAAACTATTCGAATAGCCGCGTCCGCGGTTATGGACTGCTTGGAAAGCTTAGCTTGATTATTAGACAACTTGAACTGGATACTTCTAAAACACACCAAGATAAGTGTGAGTACTATGGCGTGCTTTCTCGTGGGGAAGTCGAGAAAGGCACCATAGTGGTGTAATTGGTTGGAGAAAGTAGTGGACTCGTGTACGCTTCTTACCTCAAAGTCTGGTACTCGTAGTTCAGGACTAGCCAATTCAAAGCTGGCACTTCTGCAAGTGAACCCCACCTCCCTTTACCTTGATACATGTGCATGAGTAGTATAGCTCCTATGTAAGTCTTGCTGAGTATGACTTTGTACTCACGTTTGCTTAATCTATGTTTTAGATGAAACCACTGACCCCGAAGGTGGCTTCTTCATCGAGCTGGACGACTGAAGATCAAGCTAGTCTAGTCCCAGTCAGACGACTGGTTCCCTCGTGGAGGGCTTGTGTTTAAATAAGGCTTCTTAAGCCATTTGTTAAACTTGTCTGTACTCAGACATAATTTGCTTCCGCTTGTGTTGTAATGTTGGATCGCATGTTTGTGATCTCTGTGTGCACTCTATAAGAGTTATCAATAAAATTGTATACTTTGTAGAGAATTGCAATGATACCTGCTGTTCATACAAGGCATGTGTGCTGCGTGTATGTTTATAACATGCATGTCTTTGTATGGGTTTTCGAGACCTTAGTTGTGATCTGGCTGGCGGTCTTTCATACACCAAGTGGCCCTTAGATGTGCGCATCTTGGGGCATCGCGATGCGATTGTTCGAGACTCTGTCTCGTGCACACTTTGTGGTATGATCGATCCCGCCCTAGACCCCGACTAAGTGATCGGGCTGGAGTAAGTTTATGTAAGAGTTATGAGATAGTCGATAGTATGGTTGAGGCGACTTGTCTTTGAATATGGGAGTTCACCACCCATATCATTAGAATTGTGTGCGGACGATGAGGACCCATCTCAGTTGATCATCCGGTCTGGATAGGATGCCCCTCACGTACGATGCTTTTCGAGAACGTTCTGTGCCTTGCCTTGTCTGCTTAGACAAGTGGGTACGGTTCTCGGCTCTCCATATGACTATGTCTTAACTGGACTTGCATACGCTAACCCCGGGTCCCGACACAAGTACGCACATTAAACTAGCTGATATCTCGTCTACTTGATGCAGTTAGCTTATGCATTCCTGTTTGTTGTTTAATGCTGATATATTCTCCGCTTTTGAACTACAGGAAGTACCAGTTCGCAAAGGAGGAAACCGAGGATGATGTAAAGAAACTGCTAGCTTTCTTTTAGAAGATGCAGCAAATAAACCCGGAGTTCTTATATGATTACAACAAAGATGCCGATAACCGTGTGCAAAACATCTTCTGGGCGAACGCGAGCTGCCAGGGTTCCTACGAAGATTTTGGAGATTGTGTCACATTCGACACAACGTACAAGACCAACAAGTTTCACATGCGTCTGGGCGTGTTCGTTGGAGTAAACCACCACCTGCAAAGTACAATATTTGCAGTGGCTCTCGTCAGAGACGAAACGATACCATCTTTCGAGTGGGTGTTCCGGACGTTCTTGCGTTGCATGAACAACAAACGACCAATCTACATACTAATAGGTAAACTAAAAAGAAAATAGATTTAAATAGCACTGCAGTTCACTGCTAGGTTTTTGTAGTCCATTTCTTACATTCAAACAAAAAGAAACGGCGAAAAAACAAAAAAATAAATGAAGTTCTCTCAAAAATAACCGACTACTTTTTTTCAAAAAAACATGCAGATCAATCCCCCTCCATGGATGCAGCGATAAAGAGTACATTGATAGGCACGCTGCACAAGTTGTGCCATTGGCATATACTGAAAAAAAATACAAGGATCACCTGTCCTTGCTGTACAAAGCATATGAGACATGCAAAGACGAGCTGACATCAGTTCTCAACCACCCATTGATGCCATCGGAGTTTGAACGAGCTTGGCGTGATCTCATGGAGAAGTATAACCTACAGAGTGATGAAATTATGAAGGCGCTCTGGACATAACGGAAAGAATGGATATAAGCTTACTACAAGGAGGTGTTCTGTGCACGGATGACATCAACACAGAGAAGTGAAAGCATAAACCGGATATTGAAGAGGAACTTTTTCAGGGAAAGACATGACCTACACATATTTGCGTCGCAGGTGGACAGATGCATCCAGACGAGGAGGGGCATCGAGCATGCAGAGACCATGGCTAACGAGGTATGTGACAAAATAAAACATTTTAAGCTCGATGAGCGATTCAGAATCACTGCTGATTCTTCTTTTATTTTTTTAAAAATGCAGTTCTCTTCAGTATGAACAAAATGAGATGAAAGTGTGATGTTAAAATGCACTTCTCTTCTGTATAGACAAACAATTATGTTTTTGTTCACAAAAAATATGGCCCCCCCCCAACAGGGCGTATGCTCCATAATGTACATAAATGACATATATTGCTCCCTCATATAATATAAAGTTTCACTGATATAATATTACTACTACTGCAGACCAAATCTTCATTTTTTGTTGTGAAACATAGCTAATTGACTGGCTTCTTTGTTTCGCAGACGGAAATAAAAACTACTACTCAGTTTGGTTTCGACGTTCAGCTATCCAAGATTTACACAAGGGCAGTCTTTGCTGACTTCAAGCAAACGCACTACCGCAACACTGCATTCAGATCAGAGAATTCCCCTGACAACCCAACGAAATATTTGGTGCGCCACTACAACCAGTCTGACGATTTTGACTAGGCGAGACATGAGTTCCAGGTTGTCGCTGATGTGACAAACATAATCTACTAATGCGAATGCAAGCTCTGGACGAACCAAGATCAGGTGACTTGCCCATGGCAAGTCACGCTGTGACATTCGACTAGCATGAGCCCTTCAAATTACATCTAATGGCCAGCAACACTTCAAAGGAAAACAACCCCACACTTATGCATCTAGCCACTACAAACTAAATAAGAAAAATACAGAATTGATTATTGAGTGCAGAACAACATAAATCGATTGTTTTAATCACTTGTGCTATACATGATAACTTCTCTACAATGTTGTTATTCAGTATGTTTGTAATTTTATTTTTCTAATATATGTACGACATATATTGATGCTCTTTTTTTTGGATATATTGATGCTCTATTTTTTTGTGAGGATATTGATGTTATTTTTGTTACTAACTAACTGACCATTTACTGTTTGTATTGCTATAAAATTAAAAGTCTGCCGTTTCTATATTTTAATGGCTGAAATCATTGTCAGAACCCTCTGTGAGGTAATGTGCTAGGGTTAGCAAGTCACTTGCATCATGTTAAATTTTCAAAAGAAATCTTTGAAATCAAAATCAAAAGCAAAATGGGAGAAGGAACCCCCCCCAGTTGAATTAATTCAAAAGGCCAGATAAAAATCTTCTCCAAAAATTCATGTTAGAATTTTGAAAAGTCTTATAAATGAGTGTGATCACATTTCAAGTGATGTGGGACCCACCCCATGCTCATGGATTATTCAAATATTCAAAAAGTGCCTTGGAATTAATTAAAAACCCCTATTTGATTTAAGATTCAAATCATTTGAATTTTAAAAATGTTGAAACTTTATGAGTGGCTGGTCTATATTATTATGAGGCCATATAAAATTTTTCAGCATTTAATAAAATGCCTAGCTATTTATTTAGCACAGCAAAACAAAAATGCAGAAAAGAAAAACAGAAGAAAAAGAAAAAGGGAAACTCACCTGGCTTCTAGCCCGATTAGCTCCCCGCAGCCCACCTCGCCGGCCCAGCCCACCCGGGAGTCCCCTGTCGTCTTCCTCCCCGCGCGCTCAAGCAGCTCGGTGGCGAGGCGCCGACGCCGTGGACGCCACCGCGACGCCCGAAGGGTTCCAGCCCCCCCCAGCTCACCAAAGAGCGCCAAGGAGACGTCCGCTTCGCCCTCTCTCACTTTCCCCCATCGCCGCCTCCTCTTGAGCTCTGTACGCGTTTCCCCCTTCTTCCCCGAGAGCAGCCGCCGCTCAGCGTCGCAAGAAACTGTGGCCAACGTCGAAAAGAAGGCCAGCAACCATGTCCCCCGTGCGCAGCGTCATCGTCTTTGTCGATCTGGAGAAGCTGGCGTCCTAATCGAGCCCGAGGCCGTCGCAATCTTCGCCATCGTCTCGCCGGATCCGCCGCACGACTTCTTCAATTCCGGCCAGCCCCGAGCTCCTACGACTTTGCCACCACTTCCGTTGGACTCACGGTGAGCTCACGGTTCACCCGAGCCATCCCAACGTCTTCCTCCTCCTCTCTAGCACAATCCACCATGAGGGCCGAAGCTCCTCGCCGCCGGGAGCCATGGCGACGACCACCTGTTACGCAATCGAGCTCGTCTTTTTGTCCGTCGTCTTCACTGTGGCCTCACGCATCGAATGAGCTAACGCCTGCTGGATTTGGTGCACCATGGCGACGTTTGTCTCTCCGCCGGGCTTCTATTGCCGCCGGCGAGGTCACCGTCGTGGTCCTGGTCACCCCCGAGGTCGCTCGCGTGCACCAGACGACGCGCGAGAGCACGGGCTACGTTCCCGTGGTCTCAGCACATCGAATGGTGGCCGGGAGCAGTGGATCCGTGCAACGCCGCCGTGGCCAGGCCGCCGGCGTTTAGCCGCCGGTGGGTTAGCCTAACCCCCCTCGCTAATCCACCCCCAAATGACCCCCCAGAGCCGATGACCAGTGGGCCCAGTGGCTTAATTAAGCCGCTGGTTAAGTTAACCCAGCCGGGTTAATTAACCCAGAGGCTGACAACCCTGGCCCACATGTCAGCCCCCCCCATGTCAGCTTGACGCAACAGTGACGCAATAATGATTTTTCCAGAAATTGAAAAGAATTAAAGAAATTCCAGAAAATCCAGAAAATAGCTCAAACTTTGGAAATTCATAGAAAATTCATATTAACTCCAAATTGGACAAATAATATATGAAAAATGATCAGGATAAAATAAGCTATCCAAAAATCCAACTTTCAACTATGTTTGAGTTGATTTTAAAATGGGACCAGTAGCATATGTCATTTGATTTATTTGGAATTTATTCAAATTCAATTCAAATGCTTTTGCACCTTGGACCATGGAAATATGCTATATTTCAACCACACATCAAAGGCATATCATACACATTTGAAGATGATTCAAATTGATCAAACAATGTCACATATAACTTGACTAAGTTTGAATTCAAATTGGAGTTTGAATTTGCAATTCAATTTGCAATATACTCCATTTAAATGGAATTGCTTCACACATCAAAGCATTTACATCAAGTTTCAACCTTCCATCATGTGATTGTGCATTGTATTTACTTTTCTACCTTGTTTGTTGTTTGTCGAGTAGAGGTGGAACCGGAGCAGGAGGCTGCCCCCTTCGTTGAAGACCCCGAACCCGAACCTCGTCAGCAAGGCAAGCAAACCCCCATTGATCATGTCGATAAAATCCCACTTCCCTCTCATGTCTCGCCTATGCATTGTATAGGATGAGTATTATGCTACGTTTCTACTGCATAGATGAACCCATTCCTTTGCATGACCTATCATTTGTCACAGTAGTAGGAAAAACCACAATCCTAGAAAATGTAGGAGTTGATTGATATCATGTGGCCCCTGCAATTGTTACTGCTTATTGCATGCTTAGAGTGATACCATAATGATACTGTTATGTGAGTCGGGATGGTAGTGATCATGATGATGATGGTAGAAAAGTGTTGGTGAATCTACCCTAATACAAGGTGAACGATGAGAGGCTGTGTAGGAGTACACCGTGGGTTTTCTCGTTGAACACCGCCCTAAGTCCGAGTTCTTCTGTGGTGATCCAAGATGAAGAGTACAACCACACATTGGGCTCACTGACCCCTCTCAACTTACTAACTCATCCCTTTCGATGTCCAGATGTCGCAATAGTTCGGAGTTCTGGTAGGCTTGTGGCCTGGATGCTAAGTGAGAGAACGGCTCACCCGAGACCGGCTTATGCACCACGCACACATCACTTGGGTCCACTTCGGTAAACCGGCCGGGTTCACGATAGTGGTAGCCTACCCAAGTAGGCGGCTTTCTCGGACTAGATCGGCTATGAGGTAACAGTTGTGGTGAGAATCCTCGCTGGCACCCCTTGATTGGTGTCGAGATCAAAGGCGGTAAATGATGATCATGTGTGTGTAGCGGTACACCCCTGCAGGGTTAACAAAACTATTCGAATGGCCGCGTCCGCGGTTATGGACTGCTTGGAAAGCTTAGCTTGATTATTAGAAAATTTGAACTGGATACTTCTAAAACACAACAAGATAAGTGTGAGTGCTATGGCGTGCTTTCTCGTGGGGAAGTCGAGGAAGGCACCATAGTGGTGTAATTGGTTGGAGAAAGTAGTGGACTCGTGTACGTTTCTTACCTCAAGTCTGGTATTCGTAGTTTAGGACTAGCCAAGTCAAAGTTGGCATTTCTGCAAGTGAAACCCCACCTCCCTTTACCTTGGTACATGTGCATGAGTAGTATAGCTCCTATGTAAGTCTTGCTGAGTACGACTTTGTACTCACGTTTGCTTAATCTATGTTTTAGATGAACCCACTCACCCCGAAGGTGGCTTCTTCATCAAGCTGGACGACTGAAGATCAAGCTAGTCTAGTCCCAGTCAGATGACTGGTTCCCTCGTGGAGGGCTTGTGTTTAAATAAGGCTTCTTAAGCCATTTGTTAAACTTGTCTGTACTCAGACATAATTTGCTTCCGCTTGTGTTGTAATGTTGGATCACATGTTTGTGATCTCTGTGTGCACTCTATAAGAGTTATCAATAAAAATGTATACTTTGTAGAGAATTGCAATGATACCTGCTGTTCATACAAGGCTTGTGTGCTGCGTGTATGTTTATAACATGCATGTCTTTGTATGGGTTTTCGAGACCTTAGTTGTGATCTGGATGGCGGTCTTTCATACACCAAGTGTCCCTTAGATGTGCGCAGCTTGGGGCATCGCGATGCGATTGTTCGAGACTCCGTCTCGTGCACATCTTGTGGTATGATCGAGCCCGCCCTAGACCCTGACTAAGTGATCGGGCTGGAGTAAGTCTATGTAAGAGTTATGAGATAGTCTTCAGTATGGTTGAGGCGACTTGTCTTTGAATATGGGAGTTCACCACCCATATCATTAGACTTGTGTGCGGACGATGAGGGCCCATCTCAGTTGATCATCCGGCCTGGATGGGATGCCCCTCACGTACGATGCTTTCCGAGAACGTTCTGTGCTTGGCCTTGTCTGCTTAGACAAGTGGATACGGTTCTCGGCTCTCCATATGACTATGTCTTAGCTGTACTTGTATACGCTAACCCCGGGTCCCGACAGACTTGGTATCAGAGCAGGACTGACTGTAGGACTAGCAGCCTTGGCCGAAGTCGAGTCTAGCTTGCTATAGTTATATAGTTACTCTGGGTATATAAGGGAACAACGTCAGGCTTCTTTTTTTCTCCTTACCCCCTTCGTTCTGAGTTTTGAGTCACCCTCATCTTATTCTACGGGAAGATAGGACTAGGCTCTCCTCTGTCTGATTAGAACATCTCGTTGTTTGCTTCCTTGTAGCCGTAGGAAAGTTGTGATCGGTTTGTTAGAGTGATTATGCTTCCTGATTTATTACATCGTATGTAAGTGCTGTTTCCATGTTGTAAGAAATTGTCTTTTTTTTGCAATTACAACCGTTATGCTATCCGAGACATTCTAGGTTTATCTCATAATCTGATGCATTTGCAAACTCCTTCTTTCTGTTTCAGATGGCAGACCTTCCCCCTCGGAAGATTGTTCGTTTGACCAGGTGCCTCGGTGTGCGTGGCCATCCCTCCACGTTGATCGAGATGATGTCCTATGTGGGATATCGATGGTATCCTGAGTACACCGTCGAGGAGCAGTTCCTTGACTTCAACCAGATCCAGTTCCACTGCATTGTCCGGATCTATCCGCACCACGTTGGAGTCACTCATCCCATCCACTTTGGACATGGCATTGGCATGACCGAGAACATGGCTGTGCAGGATGCTGCATACTCATGTATTAATCTGCTGAGAGAGGAGCACACTATGCTGAGAGAGACCTCATTCCGCTATATCCCTGCTGCACTTCCAGGAGAAGAGGGATATTACACCGGACTCTACTCAGATCACTCTGCAGAAGATCCAACACTTCAGATGACTGCTAGGTTTGCTAGTGACCGAGATCGTGATGCACGCGCTCTCCGTTTCGATTTTCACGCCACTCGTGTTCGTCTGTATCGAGCACTGACCCTTTTGGCACCCTTCGTGAGTGTTGGATCAGTTGAGTATGATGCTATCTACCCAGTGAGGACTCAGATGCCTTCTCGAGTTTCTTGGCCCGAGATTGGAGGCATTTTTCCACCCCGTGGTCCTTTGCTTCCACCCTACGCTGGACCTAGGCCCCATCCTTGCCCAAATGGATATCAAGGTCCACAGGCCTCCATGTTTTCCGATGGTCACCTTCAGCTACCGGGATATGCGGGTAACTTTTATGAGGACTACTATGGAGATGGAGATGAGTGAGACCGCCTATGGTCTTACTTAGTGATGATGTAGTAGTATCTTAGTGTATTGTACGCAAGGTTTCTAAGTTCCAGAGGCTTAGATAAATAATGTATAGGAAGTCAGAGTTCCTCTGAAGGATGTATCATCTTCATCACGTTTGTATTAGCTTGGTGCTTGTACTAAAACGATGTATGGTTTGTATGACAGCTTGTGAATATATGGCTTGTATGCTTTATCACCATGTTGTCAAGATGATTACTTCCTTTGCTCTGTAATCCTTCCAGTACTTCAATACCTTGTTTAGACTCTTCAAATCAACTCTGTTTGACTTTGGTTTTCAACCTTCAGGATGTCTCAAGGAACCCGTGGCCAGCTTGGTCGTAACCAGGGTCGTGTGAATGACCAGGAGGAAGGCAACCTTCCACCCCCACCCACGATGGCTCAGGTTCTGATGGAGGTTGAGAGGAACCGCCGAGACTCTCACCACCTACTGGAAGTCATTGCTCGCAACACCACTCAGCAGCGCAACGAGTTGGTGTCCCTGAACGACTTCATCCGACTTCATCCCCCGGTTTTCAGTTACTCCACCGAGCCCCTTGACGCCGATGACTGGCTTCACAGCATCGAGAGGAAGCTCCAGGCAAGCCATGTTGCAGATGGCGACAAGGTCAGCTATGCCACCTATCACCTTGAAGGTGCAGCTAGCTCTTGGTGGGAGAACTTCCTGAATATGCGTCCCGTTGGACCGCCTGCATCTTGGGACGAATTCTGCACTTCCTTCCGTGAGCACCACATTCCCAAGTGTCTTATGGACCGCAAGCGTGAGGAGTTCTGCAACCTCACCCAAGGCAGAAGGACTGTTGACGAGTTTAGTCGTGAGTTCAACTGACTTGCTCGTTATGCTACTGAAGAAGTCTCCACCGACTCCAAGAAACAAGAAAGGTTCCGTCGCTGACTCAACTCTGGACTCCGTCGTGAGCTCAACCTACATGACTTTGCCACCTTCTAGGTCCTTGTCAACAAGGCCATCAAGGCAGAGGACATGAACAACCCCAACAACTTCCACAAACACCCTAGAGACGACGGTTCATCCAGTTCAGGCTCCCAGAAGCGCAAGATCTGGATCCCAAATAGTATGTTCCGCCAGAACAACCCACCGAGGCCATACTATGTGGCGCCTCGTCCACCAACTCAGTTCCACCCAACTCCACCAAACAACCCAGCTCCACGCACTGTTTTTGGAGTCTGTTACAAGTGTGGTCAGGCAGGCCACTACTCTCGTGAGTGTCCCCAGAACCAGATCCAGAATCAGAATGCTCCACCCCGTGCCGGAGGCAACAACAATGGTCGTGGCAAGCCCCCCAGAAGGTCTACACCGCCAAACCCGCTCCTCCCGCCACTCGTGGACGTGTGAACCCGATTGCCGCCGAAGAGACTGACGACACTACTGACGTCATTCTTGGTACGCTCCCAGTCAATTATGTTCCTACTTCCGTTCTTTTCGACCCAGGAGCATCTCATTCATTCATGTCGGAAAGTTATGCACTTCGTCATGAGTTATCCTTTGTTGAATTGTCCACCCCAATGATTATTCAAACTCCAGGGTCAAGATGGAAAACTAATAGAGTAAGCCATGGTAATCAAATTGCAATTGAGGGTTTAGTATTCCTTGCTTCACTCATAGCCCTCAAGTCTTCAGATATTGATGTCATCCTTGGCAGGGATTGGCTATCAAGACAGAACGCCTACCTGGATTGCAAAGGCAAATCCGTGAAACTCACCCAACCTTCAGGCAAGACCGTCAACTATACCTCACACAGAACAAGAACCCAAGTGCATTCCTTGAATGTACTTCCCCTTCCCGAACTTGAAGATATTCCGGTGGTTCGTGACATCCCGGATGTCTTTCCTGAAGAGCTGCCGGGAATGCCACCCGACAGATGTGTAGAGTTTATAGCGGATCTTGCCCCAGGAACCGCACCAATTTCTAGACGCCCATACAAAATGGCCCCACGTGAGTTAGCTGAGCTTAAAACCCAACTGGAAGCTTTATTGGAAAAAGGCTTCATCCGCCCTAGCTCATCGCCATGGGGTTGCCCCGTTCTGTTCGTAACGAAGAAAGATGGAACAGAAAGGATGTGCATTGACTATTGCCCTCTAAATTTAGCGACGATAAAGAACAAGTACCCATTGCCCAGGATCAATGATCTTTATGATCAACTTGCAGGATCCTCTGTCTTCTCCAAGATGGATTTGAGATTAGGTTATCATCAAATCAAAATCCGAAACGAGGACATTCCCAAAACGGCTTTTACTACTCGTTATGGTCTTTACGAGTACACCGTTATGTCCTTTGGTTTAACCAATGCCCCCGCCACTTTCTCACGCATGATGAATTCGATCTTCATGAAGAACGAAGAAGAACATGCCAAACACCTAAGGCTGGTATTGATGAAACTTAGAGAGCATCGCCTGTATGCTAAATTCTCCAAGTGTGAATTTTGGCTACCAGAAGTGACCTACTTTGGCCACGTGATTTCTGCAAAAGGCATTGCTGTGAATCCCGAGAGAGTTCAGTCCGTCCTTGACTGGACTCCACCTGAATCGGTTAAGCAAATTAGGAGTTTTCTTGGCCTAGCCAGCTATTTCCGTCGCTTCGTCGAGAACTTTTCTAAAGTTGCAAAGTGTGACGCCCCCAAAATCAATCCGTGTACAGTAATCATACACGCAGGGTACACGACTGAGATTAGGGTGCCACGGTGATAATATTACAGCACAACACTAAACACAAAAGGATAAACAAATATGTTACAATAGAGGGGGTCACGCGGACCCGAATACATAAGTCATACAAGCCATAATATCTGAGTATAGACATAGTTAGTCAAGTTTTGCCTTAAGAAGGCTAGCACAAATCACATCAGAGATACAGATCGAAAAGGCGAGGCCTCCTGCCTGGGATCCACCGAACTACTCCTGGTCAACGGGGAACTCGACGTCGTAGTAGGCGCCTCCGGGGTACTCCTGCTCCTGGGCTCCAACGTCGGCTGCAGCGGCCGATCAGGCAAAACAGTAAAGGAAATAAAGCAGGTGAGTATCTAGTATACCCGCGAGTCTTACGTCCGCTACTAAGCATTATGTATTGTGTCAACGGAAAGAAGAGGATGTATATAGTGGACTGAAAGACAGAAATCCAGAGCAAGGGTAAGAAGCTAGGCCTAACGAAGACTAGTATCTTCCGACGATGTCTTGCAGCATGAGGTAAGAATCAGCCAACAGTTTATATAAAGCATAAAGTAACAATGCAGCAGAAGTTGCTGCAGCATTGTATAATAATAAGTTGTAATAATTAACAATGCCTCCGAGTTCACCTCCTCGACATCCCCGCGAGGAAGAAAACCCGGAACCATACAATTTAATAATAGTTTCTAGTGGTAAGATCCAGCTTCAGCATAAAGCGTCCTGTTACCGTGGACACGGCTATTCGAATAGATTAATCTTCCCTGCAGGGGTGCACTTGTGTTACGCTACACGCACAGATCTCCAGGGTGGCGGGAACCTTGTTAGGGAACGCTCCACCGAGGCTATCCGACACTTCATAGCCCATCTTTCAAACTCAACAGAGAGGTCATCCGCCGGACTATATCCTATGTACGCGGGGCTTTGGACCCTAACCCCGACGTACTACTGCACGGTGCGAGGCTGGCCGGTGAAGTTAAATCAAAGAAAATACAAATCACACAGCCGCGGCAAATAAGACAACACCACTTCCCGGCGCAGGCCGCGGTACTGCTGACGTTTGAAGAGTCCTCGGACGACACTAAGAAGCAGAGGAGCCCATAACTCGTAATTCCCAAGGGGTAGGTAGTGCGTACATGGCATATAGCCAACTCAAGACATTCACTGAACCATTTAGCATTTTAATTAACCTGCGGGACAACCGTTATCGTTGCCTCGACTTAACTGACCCGCGGACAATGACAGCAGCCAGGACCACCAGTACATCGGTGCCTGCCCTGTCGTCCCACCAAGTCACTGCGGTTACCAACAAGGTGAACCGTCTCCTCACCTTGTCTCGCGTGTGCTCCTGGAGGAGCTCGACTTTCGTGGGTTGGTAACTCTCGCGGCCAACGATCAGGGGCCAAGCACACCGGTACACTGGTCGTACCCTCCCTGTCGTCCCGTCGCAATACCTCTCGCGGGCACCGTTGGGTCGCCCGACTTCTTACCTGAAGGACAACCGTGTACAGGACCCTATGGCGGTAAGACAAAGTCAGCCTCGAGTGGAGTACAAGGATTACTCCTTGATAGCTCACACTTGAGGTGACTAGGCATAACCCAGATAGGGACCTTTGGCCGTGTCTGCATTGTACCGTACCTGTGCAGTTATAATATTTGTATCCGCGTTCACTCCCCTGAGTGATCACGGCCCGCTATCTAATCCTAGCTAACAATGCGCAGGGCTCACTGCTGAATAATGCATAATAATAATAACATGCATCATAGGATAAAGGAAGGCACATCAAGTTGCGACAAAAATCAGGCTATGCAGTTGAATATGATTGTAATCATAGCAGCAGCAGTAACAATGCCTAGTGCAAGAAATGTATGGAAAGATAGGCGATATCTGGGGAAGAGAATGGCTCTGCTTGCCTGTAAGCTCGACGGTAGAGGTACGGTCGTCGACGAAGTAGTCGTACTCAGCAGCGGTGTAGTCGACGGCAGCAGCAGGGTCTACCGGAGATTAAGGGGGGGAAGAAACAGTAAATACACAGCAAGCATATACAAACAGATGCATGACATGATAGATGAAATGTTAAGGGTGTTCTAACGCAGTGCAATGCAATATGCTCGGAGCGGAAATTCATCTGGGGATGAACTACCGACTCCGGGTGATTACCGGACAGGGTGTCCGGAGGGGGAAGGATCAAGCCAGAGGTGTTGTGGTTACCGGAACAACATAAGGGGGGTGTATTCGTGCTAGTTGATCTACTCCGAGAAACATTCGTGTTCGGAATAAATTCATCCGGGCACTCTAACAGTACCGGACAATTTATCGGACAGTCGGTCCGGAGGGGGAATGTTCGATGTTCGTTGTGTTAGAGGGGTGTGGTAGACATACGGATAGCGTATTTGTATTCGTTATATTTTTCTGATCAATTTTCATGTATAAAGTTTTTGAATCTGAGTTACGGTTTAAAAGTTATTGAATTTCAAAGTTTAAATCAATTTAAATGATTTTCTGGATTTCTTTTATTATTTATTAAACATTATCCAAAACATTATCCACAACATTATCCAGAACAGTGCTGACATGTGGGACCCACATGTCAGCCTCTGTTATTTATAAAACATTTAATTAAATCAGAAAATGCCTCTGGACCCACCTGTCAGCCACTGGAATTTATTTAAATCTCTTAAATAATAAGCTGACAAAGGGGGCCCAGGTGTCATTGACCCATCACTTAATTAAACCTTTTATTAATCCAATGATTATCCTAATGACTACGGCCCACATGTCAGTGACCGAAAGTTATTTTCATTTTAATTAACCAAAGGGATAATTAACCGGGGCTGGGCCCACTGTTAGTGGCTCATTAGCCTCTAACAGCGAACCCGACAGGGAGGACCCACCGGTCAGCGACTCTGGTGAGCTTGCCGGAGGCTCGCCGGCGGCGAGGTCGAGCAATCTCGCGATTCCGAGCGCCCTTTGAGACGCCGCTTGCGGCATTCGACGAAGAACTCGAAGCCGCGTCGATCTGTGCCGTCTGCATGAACCGGGGCGGCCGGAGGTGAGCGCTAGGTCGTCGATGGCGGAAACGACGTCGGGCTCCCATGGCAGAATGCAGCACGCGGTGTTTTCGTCCACTCCAAAGCGCGAGATCGAGCCTACGGTCTACCACTAACCCACGGGTGCCACTGGCGTGCGCTACGGTGCCCTGAGAGCTTGGCCACGCCATCAATGGCGGCGGCCAGAACTCACGCAATTGGGGGTAACGGCTACAGGCTAGGCGGGCGTCTATGGGGGGTTGGGGAACGGGCGACTGCTCACCGGGGTGTTGTAGCCGAGAGAGTGGGCTCGATGGTGTCTCGAAGCGGCCGGAATCGGTCGGGGATCTCGCCAGAGTCGAGGTTGAAGACGAAGCAATCGCGCGCGCAGTGGTGGCTCCGGGCACGGGAGCTTCTGCGTGATGGCGAGGACGTCGTCTCCGAGCACTCCGGACACGGTTGCGGGGGTTAAGGTGGTCAATGGACACGATGGTTCGTCGAGGTGGCCATGGCGGCGTCGGGCAGTTTTGCCCCGTCGATGGCGAGCTGCAGGGGGAGGGGAAAAGGTGGTGGGCGTGTCCAGGAGGGAGGGGGCGTCGCCCTTATCGCGTTCGCGGCGGAAGGGAGCAGGTGGAGGCGGGGTCGGGCTGGCAGCGGCGTGGCGACGGTCGCCGCCGTACGGGGCAGGTGGGAGCAGTTGGGGGAGGAAGAAGACAAGGTGGGGTGGGCTGGGCTGAGGTGGGCCTCGCCCTGGGCGGGTTTTAAGCCTTTTCCAAATTGTTTTGATTTGCTGCTTATTCAAATTCTTTTCTGTAATTGATTTGTTAACCCTAGCATTTTTGTAAAATATTATTGGTGTTTGTAAATTAGGTTTACATATTAGTGAGGTGCCACAAAAGTTTTTGCAGCAGAATAAAATCATTAGATATTTACTTTAAATATTAAATGCCCAAAGTAAGGGTTTTAATCTACTGTTTGAATTGTTTGGAATTTTCTGCAACTTCAAAAATTACCAAAGTTGGTCCAACATGATTATAATGTTTTTAGGCAATTTAGAAAAATAGTTCCATGATTTTTGGAACAACTTTATTTGAGCACTTTTGTTTTATTTTCCATTTAAAGTAGTTTCAACTAGGGTTTGGTTTCTTAATGAGCAAGATGCATTGGGCTTTGGGTTTTGATTACCAACCAGCGTGGTTTGAAAAGAGCAGAAGTAAAGTTTGATTAAGGACAGGGAATAACAGTGATTAATAAACAATGAGGGTCAACAGTGATGATGATTACTGTTACAGCAACTGAGGGTGTTACAAATCTCCCCCACTACAAGAATTCTCGTCCCGAGAATTTAAGTGGTAGCGAGGAAAAAATCGGGGTATTCATCGCGAAGGCGATCTTCGCGTTCCCAAGTGGCTTCATCTTCAGAATGATTCGACCACTGGACCTTGAGGAACTTGACGGTCTTGTTGCGGGTTCGACGCTCAGACTGATCGAGAATGCGGCTCGGATGTTCTCGATAAGTCAAGTCTTGTTGCAGCTCGATCATATCATGTTCCACTTCGCGGATAGGATCCTTGAAGCAGCGACGGAGTTGCGACACATGGAAGACATCATGGACTTGGGAGAGGTTCGGCGGCAATTCCAACCGGTATGCCACGGGTCCACTCCTGGAAAGGATACGGAACGGGCCAATGTAGCGAGGAGCCAACTTGCCCTTGATCCCGAAGCGGTGAGTGCCTCTCATGGGAGTGACACGGAGGTACGCGTATTCACCAGGTTGGTAGACCATTTCTTTGTGCTTGTGATCATAGTTGCTTTTCTGGCGGGACTGAGCGGCTTTCAGATGTTCACGGATGACGCGAACCTGATCTTCTGCGTGCTGTATAATGTCCGGACCAACGAGAGTTCGTTCTCCAGTTTCTGACCAATTCAGAGGGGTTCGACACTTACGTCCATAAAGAACTTCAAAGGGTGCCATCTTCAGACTAGCCTGATAGCTATTGTTGTAAGAGAATTCAACAAATGGAAGGGATTCCTCCCATTTCTTACCGAATGAGATGACACAAGCTCGGAGCATATCTTCAAGCACTTGATTGACTCGTTCGACTTGTCCTTGCGACTGGGGGTGATAAGCGGTGCTGAAATTCAGGTGAGTGCCCATAGCTTCTTGGAAACTATCCCAAAATCTTGAGGTGAAAATGCTGCCACGGTTTGAACTGATCTCCAACGGAATGCCATGGAGGGACACAATTCTGGAAACATACAAGTCTGCTAACTGACTAGCAGAGATCGTCTCCTTGACTGGCAGAAAGTGGGCAAACTTGGAGAAGCGGTCGATGACGACAAAGATAGCATCGTGGCCTTTCTGCGATCTGGGAAAACCAGTGACGAAGTCCATCTCGGTCTTGTCCCACTTCCATTCAGGATAGAGAGTGGTTGTAGAGTTCGAGCAGCTCTTTGATCGTCTGCCTTGACGCGACGGCAAACGTCACATTCATAAACATATCTGGCAATGTCTTGCTTCATGTTAGGCCACCAGAATTGCTGACGAATGTCTTGGTACATCTTGGTGCTTACAGGATGAATGGACAACGGGGTATCGTGAGCCGCTCTCATGACCTTCGGTGTCATATCCAGGTTCTCATGCCTGCCCTTGCTGTGAGTAACCACTAAACGGTTCTGGTAGTACGCCGCACCTTTGCTATCAACGGTGAAGGGTGAGGGTCTCCCATTGGCGATATCGCGCTTAATCTTGTGTACGAAATCATCATAGAACTGTATAACCTTGACGGATCTGACGAGATCCGGTTCGAGAACCAGGTTATTTGCATAACCTTGAGGAACAATCTCGAGGTTCAACTTTTGAAAATCTTCATACAGAAGTGGTTGGTGTACTTGAACTTCAAGTTCACTACAGTAAGCTTTACGGCTCAAAGCATCGGCCATCACATTAGCCTTGCCAGGGGTGTAATGAATATCCATGTTGAAATCGGCTATTGTCTCGAGCCATCTTTGTTGGCGGAGATTCAGGTCGGGCTGGGTAAACAAGTACTTCAGGCTTTGGTGGTCGGTGTAAATCTCGCAACGGTTACCAACGAGGTAATGTCGCCACAGCTTCAATGCATAAATTACTGCTGCCAATTCGAGATCATGTGTTGGGTATTTGTCTTCGTGAGCACGCAACTGACGAGATCCATAAGCAATCACCTTGCACTCTTGCAATAGGACACAGCCTAATCCTTGACGAGACGCGTCGCAATATATCACGAAGTCCTTCTGAGTATCAGGGGGAGCGAGCACCGGGGGAGAAGTTAGCTTGTCCTTGAGTGCTTGAAAACTTTCTTGACATTTATCTGTCCACTCAAACTTGACGCCTTTGTGAAGCAGATTAGTCAGAGGCCTGGCAATCTTGGAGAAATTCTCGACGAAACGGCGGCAATAGCTAGCGAGCCCGAGGAAACTGCGGACTTGCTTGACGGTCTTGGGAGGAGTCCAGTCAAGAATAGCCTGGATACGTTCTGGGGTGACGACAATGCCATCCTTGGAAATCACATGTCCAAGGTAGGTTACTTCGGGAAGCCAGAATTCACACTTAGAATACTTAGCGTAGAGTTTGTGTTCTCGAAGCTTCTCTAGTATAAGACGAAGATGTTCAGCATGTTCTTCTTCATTCTTGGAATATATCAATATATCATCCAGATAAACCACGACGAACTGGTCGAGGTACTCCATGAAAATATAATTCATCAATCTGGAGAAGGTGGCTGGAGCATTGGTTAAGCCAAAGGACATGACAGTGTACTCGTATGAACCATAGCGAGTAATGAAGGCAGTCTTCGGAATGTCCTCATCACGGACTCGGATTTGGTGATAACCCAACCTCAAGTCGAGTTTAGAAAACACCTTGGATCCGGCAAGTTGATCATATAGATCATTGATCCGGGGAAGTGGGTATTTGTTCTGGATGGTGGCTTGGTTAATGGGCCGATAATCTTGGACCAATCGGTTTGTCCCATCGCTCTTCTTGACAAAGAGCGAAGGTGCTCCCCAAGCTGAGGAACTGGGGCGAATGAATCCTTTCTGAAGTGCCTTGCCGATTTCCTCCTTATGTTCAAGGAGTTCATGTGGCGGCATCTTGTAAGGACGCTTGGCAATAGGAATAGTGCCTGGCTTCAAGTCGATGACGAATTCAACTTCTCTGATCGGGGGTATTCCCGGAATTTCTTCTGGGAAGACGTCGGGAAAATCGCGAACGACCGGAATGTTCTCGATGCCTTTCAAAGGTGAGACATTCAAATCATTCATCATAAAGATCTGTGTTTCAGCATTACGGGTAACTCGGGCGGTGTGGTTAACAATCCCACCGGAGGGGTGAAAAAGCTGGACAGACTTGGTGCCACAATACAGTGCGGCATCGTGAAATTTTAACCAATCCATTCCCAGAATGAGGTCTATGGTGGAAGACTTCAGGAGGATGGGTGACGCAAAGAATTCAACTCCTTCGATTTCAATGGTGGTGTTTGGCACTATCATGGTGGTTTGGCATTGGCCAATCGGGGTGCGAACAACCATCGGTGGTTTCATCGTTTCGTACTTGAAGTTATGCGAAAATGCAAATGCTTCCGACATGAATGAATGCGATGCTCTTGTATCAAATAAAACAGCAGCAGATACAGAATTAACGAGAAGGGTACCCATCACGGTAGCGGGTTGTTGCTGAGCTTCTTCAACATTGACGTGGTTAGCATGTCCACGAGCATAAGCAGCAGACCCAGTATTATAGTTGGGGGTCCGGTTGTTGCCACGAGCATTTCCACGGCCAGCGGGGTGAACTACCAGTTTCTTCTGTTTCTGGGGGCACTCCCTGGAAAAATGCCCCGGTTGGCGGCACGTGAAGCATAATCCATCCTGAGGACGAAGGGGTGCAACATTGGGTGGTGTAGGCAGAGCTCTTGGCATCTGCGGTGGTGGAGGCAGACGGGGTGCAGCATAAGACGGCCTTGGAGCAGGGACAACTGAATGAGTCACACTGGTAGGGAGCCAGATACGACGCTTCTGCGTTGCGCCCGAAGATGAGCCAACATCACGATAACGCTTCAGAGAGTTCTTGTGCTCCATCTGGGCAGTCTCGACGGTGATAGCCTTGTTCACCATGGTGGCGAAGTTGGCGAAATCATGAACGGCAAGAGCGAGCCTGAGTTTTGGGTTGAGGCCACGACGGAACTTCTGCTGCCTGCGAGCATCAGTGGTGATCTCTCCTTCCGCATAGCGATAGAGGTTGAGGAACTCGCGCTGATAGGCTTCAACAGTCATATCGCCCTGAGTGAGGTTACGGAATTCTTCCGCCTTACGATCCATGATCCCCTGAGGAATGTAGCGGGCGCGGAAAGCAGACTGAAACTCATCCCAAGTGATGACTTCTTCAACTGGCAGGGAACGCTTGTGGGTGCTCCACCACTGAGCAGCGGCGCCTTTCAGGTGATAAGACGCAAAGTTCACATAGTCGGCTGGATCGACATTAGCAGACTCCAGCTCGTGAGTGATGTCGCGAAGCCAGTCATCAGCATCCAGGGGCTGAACAGTGTTGCGGAACATAGTGGGGTTGAGGCGGGTGAAGTCGTGCAGAGTCACAGTGGCATGCTGATGGTGGTGCCCATTCCGATTCGGCTGGGGGAACTGAGCCATGATGTTCTGCATGAACTGACGATTCATCTCGAACTGCTGCATCATCGCGGCCATGTAATCCGGCGGCGGAGGTGGGTTGTTGGCAGCACGACCATGACCACGACCACCACGACCAGCCATCCTGCTAGAATTTAACAGGGGTATTTCAGCGATGAAAATTTAACGAGATACCGGAATCAAGCCTGAAGTAAAACGACAACGTAAATGAGGCGCAGATATATAAAGGAGTAGTCATATAAGACATACACATACGCACACAGAATCAATCGAAAATCGGGCAGCGTAACGTCGTAGAAATTAAGGAAAAAGGACTCTCTAGGCGGCGCGCAGACCGCGGTAAGGATTACATGACGCGACATAGATTCCACTATGTCAATCACGCCGCAAGAAAACTGTTGGCCACAGGAGTTGATGCCAGAGAACGCGCGGCCTGCCCAGAATGAGAATGGGATCCGCGGTCTGGGATCTGGCGTACGACGCCTGCGACACGACTCAATCAATGGGGGAAGCACCAAAAACGCCGGGTGGAATCAAGAGAACGTGATCCTAATGTCAGCTTTGGTAAAACTTACCAGCAAGGATAAGAGAGCAGATTCCCAGAGCATAGGTAAGGAGAAAAGGATCCTAATACCATAGATATCACACGTAGTGACATCGATGTGGGCCCGTAAGCCAAATATTAAGTTAGCAAAATAGTTTTTCAAAGTCTAGACTCAACATCGACCAGGTAGTGGTGGGGTGGCTTCCTACAGGCAGTCGGCTCTGATACCAACTTGTGACGCCCCCAAAATCAATCCGTGTACAGTAATCATACACGCAGGGTACACGACTGAGATTAGGGTGCCACGGTGATAATATCACAGCACAACACTAAACACAAAAGGATAAACAAATATGTTACAATAGAGGGGGTCACGCGGACCCGAATACATAAGTCATACAAGCCATAATATCTGAGTATAGACATAGTTAGTCAAGTTTTTCCTTAAGAAGGATAGCACAAATCACATCAGACATACAGATCGAAAAGGCGAGGCCTCCTTCCTGGGATCCACCGAACTACTCCTGGTCAACGGGGAACTCGACGTCGTAGTAGGCGCCTCCGGGGTAGTCCTGCTCCTGGGCTCCAACGTTGGCTGCAGCGGCCGATCAGGTAAAACAGTAAAGGAAATAAAGCAGGTGAGTATCTAGTATACCCGCGAGTCTTACGTCCGCTACTAAGCATTATGTATTGTGTCAACGGAAAGAAGAGGCTGTATATAGTGGACTGAAAGACAGAAATCCAGAGCAAGGGTAAGAATCTAGGCCTAACGAAGACTAGCATCTTCCGACGATGTCTTGCAGCATGAGGTAAGAATCAGCCAACAGTTTATATAAAGCATAAAGTAACAATGCAGCAGAAGTTGCTGCAGCATTGTGTAATAATAAGTTGTAATAATTAACAATGCCTCCGAGTTCACCTCCTCGACATCCCCGCGAGGAAGAAAACCCGGAACCATACAATTTAATAATAGTTTCTAGTGGTAAGATCCAGCTTCAGCATAAAGCGTCCTGTTACCGTGGACACGGCTATTCGAATAGATTAATCTTCCCTGCAGGGGTGCACTTGTGTTACGCTACACGCACGGATCTCCAGGGTGGCGGGAACCTTGTTAGGGAACGCTCCACCGAGGCTATCCGACACTTCATAGCCCATCTTTCAAACTCAACAGAGAGGTCATCCGCCGGACTATATCCTATGTACGCGGGGCTTTGGACCCTAACCCCGACGTACTCCTGCACGGTGCGAGGCTGGCCGGTGAAGTTAAATCAAAGCAAATACAAATCACAAAGCCGCGGCAAATAAGACAACACCACTTCCCGGCGCAGGCCGCGGTACTGCTGACGTCTGAAGAGTCCTCGGACGACACTAAGAAGAATAGGATCCCATAACTCGTAATTCCCACGGGTAGGTACTGCGTACATGGCATATAGCCAACTCAAGACATTCACAGAACCATTTAGCATTTTAATTAACCTGCGGGACAACCGTTATCGTTGCCTCGACTTAACTGACCCGCGGACAACGACAGCAGCCAGGACCACCAGTACATCGGTGCCTGCCCTGTCGTCCCACCAAGTCACTGCGGTTACCAACAAGGTGAACCGTCTCCTCACCTTGTCTCGCGTGTGCTCCTGGAGGAGCTCGACTTTCGTGGGTTGGTAACTCTCGCGGCCAACGATCAGGGGCCAAGCACACCGGTACACTGGTCGTACCCTCCCTGTCGTCCCGTCGCAATACCTCTCGCAGGCACCGTTGGGTCGCCCGACTTCTTACCTGAAGGACAACCGTGTACAGGACCCTATGGCGGTAAGACAAAGTCAGCCTCGAGTGGAGTACAAGGATTACTCCTTGATAGCTCACACTTGAGGTGACTAGGCATAACCCAGATAGGGACCTTTGGCGGTGTCTGCATTGTACCGTACCTGTGCAGTTATAATATTTGTATCCGCGTTCATTCCCCTGAGTGATCACGGCCCGCTATCTAATCCTAGCTAACAATGCGCAGGGCTCACTGCTGAATAATGCATAATAATAATAACAGGCAGCATAGGATAAAGGAAGGCACATCAAGGGGCGACAAAAATCAGGCTATGCAGTTGAATAGGATTGTAATCGTAGCAGCAGCAGTAACAATGCCTAGTGCAAGAAATGTACGGAAAGATAGGCGATATCTGGGGAAGAGAATGGCTCTGCTTGCCTGTAAGCTCGACGGTAGAGGTACGATCGTCGACGAAGTAGTCGTACTCAGCAGCGGTGTAGTCGACGGCAGCAGCGGGGTCTACCGGAGATTAAGGGGGGGAAGAAACAGTAAATACACAGCAAGCATATACAAAAAGATGCATGACATGATAGATGAAATGTTAAGGGTGTTCTAACGCAGTGCAATGCAATATGCTCGGAGCGGAAATTCATCTGGGGATGAACTACCGACTCCGGGTGATTACCGGACAGGGTGTCCGGAGGGGGAAGGATCAAGCCGGAGGTGTTGTGGTTACCGGAACAACATAAGGGGGGTGTATTCGTGCTAGTTGATCTACTCCGAGAAACATTCGTGTTCGGAATAAATTCATCCGGGCACTCTAACAGTACTAAATGATTTTCTGGATTTCTTTTATTATTTATTAAACATTATCCAAAACATTATCCACAACATTATCCAGAACAGTGCTGACCCACCTGTCAGCCACTGGAATTTATTTAAATCTCTTAAATAATAAGCTGACAAAGGGGGCCCAGGTGTCATTGACCCATCACTTAATTAAACCTTTTATTAATCCAGTGATTATCCTAATGACTACGGCCCACATGTCAGTGACTGAAAGTTATTTTCATTTTAATTAACCAGAGGGATAATTAACCGGGGCTGGGCCCACTGTCAGTGGCTCATTAGCCTCTAACAGTGAACCCGACAGGGAGGACCCACCGGTCAGCGACTCCGGTGAGCTCGCCGGAGGCTCGCCGGCGGCGAGGTCGAGCAATCTCGCGATTCCGAGCGCCGTTTGAGACGCCGCTTGCGGCATTCGACGAAGAACTCGAATCCGCGTCGATCTGTGCCGTCTGCATGAACCGGGGCGGCCGGAGGTGAGCGCTATGTCGTCGATGGCGGAAACGACGTCGGGCTCCCATGGCAGAATGCAGCACGCGGTGTTTTCGTCCACTCCAAAGCGCGAGATCGAGCCTACGGTCTACCACTAACCCACGGGTGCCACTGGCGTGCGCTACGGTGCCCTGAGAGCTCGGCCACGCCATCAATGGCGGCGGCCAGAACTCACGCAATTGGGGGTAACGGCTACAGGCTAGGCGGGCGTCTATGGGGGGTTGGGGAAGGGGCGACTGCTCACCGGGGTGTTGTAGCCGAGAGAGTGGGCTCGATGGTGTCTCGGAGCGGCCGGAATCGGTCGGGGATCTCGCCGGAGCCGAGGTTGAAGACGAAGCAATCGCGCGCGCAGTGGTGGCTCCGGGCACGGGAGCTTCTGCGTGATGGCGAGGACGTCGTCTCCGAGCACTCCGGACACGGTTGCGGGGGTTAAGGTGGTCAATGGCCACGGTGGTTCGTCGAGGTGGCCATGGCGGCTTCGGGCAGTTTTGCCCCGTCGATGGCGAGCTGCAGGGGGAGGGGAAAAGGTGGTGGGCGTGTCCAGGAGGGAGGGGGTGTCGCCCTTATCGCGTCCGCGGAGGAAGGGAGCAGGTGGAGGCGGGGTCGGGCTGGCAGCGGCGTGGCGACGGTCGCCGCCGTACGGGGCAGGTGGGAGCAGTTGGGGGAGGAAGAAGACAAGGTGGGGTGGGCTGGGCTGAGGTGGGCCTCGCCCTGGGCGGGTTTTAAGCCTTTTCCACATTGTTTTGATTTGCTGCTTATTCAAATTCTTTTCTGTAATTGATTTGTTATCCCTAGCATTTTTGTAAAATATTATTGGTGTTTGTAAATTAGGTTTACATATTACTGAGGTGCCACAAAAGTTTTTGCAGCAGAATAAAATCATTAGATATTTACTTTAAATATTAAATGCCCAAAGTAAGGGTTTTAATCTACTATTTGAATTGTTTGGAATTTTCTGCAACTTCAAAAATTACCAAAGTTGGTCCAACATGATTATAATGTTTTAGGCAATTTACAAAAATAGTTCCATGATTTTTGGAACAACTTTATTTGAGCACTTTTGTTTTATTTTCCATTTAAAGTAGTTTCAACTAGGGTTTGGTTTCTTAATGAGCAAGATGCATTGGGCTTTGGGTTTTGATTACCAACCAGCATGGTTTGAAAAGAGCAGAAGTAAAGTTTGATTAAGGACAGGGAATAACAGTGATTAATAAACAATGAGGGTCAACAGTGATGATGATTACTGTTACAGCAACTGAGGGTGTTACACAAAGCCTCTAACTGAACTCCTCAAGAAAGATAAGAAATTCCTATGGACTCCCAAGTGCGAGGAAAGCTTTCAAGAGCTAAAATGAAGATTGACTTCTGCACCCGTACTTGCACCTCCAGACACCAAAAAGGATTTCGAGATCTATTGTGACGCATCACGGCAAGGGTTAGGATGCATACTTCTGCAAAGATCGACATGTGGTAGCTTATGCTTCACGCCAGTTGCGGCCACATGAAGAGAACTATCCTACCCATGACCTTGAACTCGCTGCCGTAGTTCATGCCCTAACAACTTGGCGACATTACCTCCTTGGTAACCATTGCGAGATCTATTCCGACCACCAAAGCCTCAAATACATTTTCACCCAGCCAGATCTTAATCTCATGCAAAGACGCTGGATTGAGTTTATAAAAGATTACGACGTAGTAATTTCTTACACTCCAGGCAAAGCCAATGTCATGGCTGATGCCCTAAGTCATAAGTCGTACTGTAACAACCTCATGTTACATCAGTATCAACCACTTCTTCATGAGGACTTTCGCAAGCTCAATCTTGAGATTGTTCCTCATGGCTATCTTTCTACCTTGGTGGCGAAACCAACTCTTGAGGATCAAATCATAGTTGCCCAAAGGCGTGCATGAGGTGTTCGCCGGATCAAGGAGAACATTGTTAGCGGAGTTGCTTAATGTTTCTCCACAGATAGCAAGGGAACGGTATTCTTTGAAAATCGTTTAGTAGTACCGAAGAATAAGGGACTAAGGCAACTCATCCTAAAGGAAGCCCATGACACACCCCTCTCGATTCATCCCGGTAGCACAAAAATGTACCGAGATCTACGCCAGAGATTTTGGTGGACCAGGATAAAGAGAGACATTGCTCAATTTGTTGCCGAATGAGATGTTTGTCGTCGCATTAAGGCAGAACATCAAAGACCTGCTGGTACACTTCAACCTTTGTCTATTCCAGAGTGGAAATGGGACAAAGTCGGTATGGACTTCATCACCGGCTTTCCAAAAACCCAGAAAGGAAACAATGCCATCTTCGTTGTCATAGATAGGCTTTCCAAAGTTGCTCACTTCCTTCCGGTTCGCGAGTCTATAACTGCTAGTCAGTTAGCGGACTTGTACGTCTCTAGAATTGTATCCCTTCACGGTGTTCCTTTGGAAATCAATTCTGATCGTGGTAGCCTTTTCACCTCTAGATTTTGGGGAAGCTTTCAGAATGCTATGGGAACTCATCTCTCCTTTAGTACGGCTTTCCATCCTCAGTCTAGCGGTCAAGTCGAAAGGGTTAACCAAATTCTGGAAGACATGCTCAGAGCTTGTGTTATCTCATTTGGAAAGAATTGGGAGAAGTCTCTGCCATTCGCCGAATTTGCTTATAACAATAGTTTTCAATCTAGTGTGAACATGGCTCCTTTTGAACTCCTTTATGGACGACGATGTCGAACACCTTTAAACTGGTCAGAAACCGGTGAAAGACAAGTCTTTGGACCGAACATGATCAAGGAAGCAGAAGAGCAAGTTCGCATTGTTCGTGATCAATTGAAAGCAGCCCAGTCTCGTCAAAAAAGCTACTATGATCGTCATCATAGGAAAGAGAGCTACAATCTGGATGAGAAGGCTTACCTTCGGGTTACTCCTCTGAAGGGAACCCAATGTTTCGGTATCAAAGGTAAGTTGGCCCCACGTTAAATCAGACCTTTCCGCATTATTGCTAAACGTGGAGAAGTTGCCTACCAACTTGAACTACCCCCGCACCTTTCCCCAGTACATGATGTATTCCATGTGTCCCAACTCAGGCGTTGCTTCAAGGACCCCATCCGCGAAGTCGACCATGAAACGCTTGATCTCCAAGATGACCTTTCTTATCGAGAATACCCCGTTCGTATTCTTGATTCCGCAGAGCGTGTCACTCGTCGTCAGAAGATTAGGTTTTTGAAAGTGCAATGGTCACACCACTCTGAGAGAGAAGCTACGTGGGAAAGATAAGACCGTCTCAGTGCCGAGTACCCCACCTTCCTCCCGCAGACTTCTGAATCTCGGGACGAGATTCTGTTGAGTGGGGGCGAGTTTTCAGAACCCTCTGTTAGGTAATGTGCTAGGGTTAGCAAGTCACTTGCATCATGTTAAATTTTCAAAAGAATTCTTTGAAATCAAAATCAAAAGCAAAATGGGAGAAGGAACCCCCCCAGTTGAATTAATTCAAAAGGCCAGATAAAAATCTTCTCCAAAAATTCATGTTAGAATTTTGAAAAGTCTTATAAATGAGTGTGATCACATTTCAAGTGATGTGGGACCCACCCCATGCTCATGGATTTTTCAAATATTCAAACAGTGCCTTGGAATTAATTAAAAACCCCTATTTGATTTAAGATTCAAATCCTTTGAATTTTAAAAATGTTGAAACTTTATGAGTGGCTGGTCTATATTATTATGAGGCCATATAAAATTTTTCAGCATTTAATAAAATGCCTAGCTATTTATTTAGCACAGCAAAACAAAAAGGCAGAAAAGAAAAACAGAACAAAAAGAAAAAGGGAAACTCACCTGGCTTCCAGCCCGACTAGCTCCCCGCAGCCCACCTGGCCGGCCCAGGCCACCTGGGAGTCCCCTGTCGTCTTCCTCCCCGCGCGCCCAAGCAGCTCGGTGGGAGGCGCCAACGCCGTGGATGCCACCGCGACGCCCGAAGGTTTCCAGGCCCCCCAGCTCACCAAAGAGCGCCAAGGAGACGTCCGCTTCGCCCTCTCTCACTTTCCCCCATCGCCGCCTCCTCTTGAGCTCTGTACACGTTTCCCCCTTCTTCCCCGAGAGCAGCCGCCGCTCACCGTCGCAAGAAACCGTGGCCAACATCGACAAGAAGGCCAGCAACCATGTCCCCCGTGCGCAGCGTCATCGTCTTCGTCGATCTGGAGAAGCTGGCGTCCTAACCGAGCCCGAGGCCGTCGCAATCTTCGCCATCGTCTCGCCGGAGCCGCCGCACGACTTCTTCAATTTCGGCCAGCCCCGAGCTCCTACGACTTCGCCACCGCTTCCGTTGGACTCACGGTGAGCTCACGGTTCACCCGAGCCATCCCAACGTCTTCCTCCTCCTCTCTAGCACAATCCACCATGAGGGCCGAAGCTCCTCGCCGCCGGGAGCCATGGCGACGACCACCTGTTACGCAATCGAGCTCGTCTTTTTGTCTGTCGTCTTCACTGTGGCCTCACGCGTCGAATGAGCTAACGCCTGTTGGATTTGGTGCACCATGGCGACGTTTGTCTCTCCGCCGGGCTTCTGTTGCCTCCGGCGAGGTCACCGTCGTCGGCCTGGTCACCCCCGAGGTAGCCCGCGTGCACCAGACGACGCGCGAGAGCACGGGCTACGTTCCCGTGGTCTCAGCACATCGAATGGTGGCCGGGAGCAGTGGATCCGTGCAGCGCCGCCGTGGCCAGGCCGCCGGCGTTTAGCCGCCGGTGGGTTAGCCTAACCCCCCTCGCTAATCCACCCCCAAATGACCCCCCAGAGCCGATGACAAGTGGGCCCAGTGGCTTAATTAAGCCGCAGGTTAAGTTAACCCAGCCGGGTTAATTAACCCAGAGGCTGACAACCCTGGCCCACATGTCAGCCCCCCCCACGTCAGCTTGACGCAACAGTGACGCAATAATGATTTTTCCAGAAATTGAAAAGAATTAAAGAAATTCCAGAAAATCCAGAAAATAGCTCAAACTTTGGAAATTCATAGAAAATTCATATTAACTCCAAATTGCACAAATAATATATGAAAAATGATCAAGAGAAAATAAGCTATCCAAAAATCCAACTTTCAACTATGTTTGAGTTGATATTAAAATGGGACCAGTAGCATATGTCATTTGATTTATTTGAAATTTATTCAAATTCAATTCAAATGCTTTTGCACCTTGGACCATGGAAATATGCTATATTTCAACCACACATCAAAGGCATATCATACACATTTGAAGATGATTCAAATTGATCAAACAATGTCACATATAACTTGACTAAGTTTGAATTCAAATTGGAGTTTGAATTTGCAATTCAATTTGCAATATACTCCATTTAAATGGAATTGCTTCACACATCAAAGCATTTACATCAAGTTTCAACCTTCCATCATGTGATTGTGCATTGTATTTACTTTGCTACCTTGTTTGTTGTTTGTCGAGTAGAGGTGGAACCGGAGCAGGAGGCTGCCCCCTTCGTTGAAGACCCCGAACCCGAACCTCGTCAGCAAGGCAAGCAAACCCCCATTGATCATGTCGATAAAATCCCACTTCCCTCTCATGTCTCGCCTACGCATTGTATAGGATGATTACTATGCTACGTTTCTACCGCATAGATGAACCCATTCCTTTGCATCACCTATCATTTGTCACAGTAGTAGGCAAAACCACAATCCTAGCAAATGTAGGAGTTGATTGATATCATGTGGCCCCTGCAATTGTTACTGCTTATTGCATGCTTAGAGTGATACCATAATGATACTGTTATTTGAGTCGGGATGGTAGTGATCATGATGATGATGGTAGAAAAGTGTTGGTGAATCTACCCTAATACAAGGTGAACGATGAGAGGCTGTGTAGGAGTACACGGTGGGTTGTCTCGTTGAACACCGCCCTAAGTCCGAGTTCTTGTGTGGTGATCCAAGATGAAGAGTACAACCACACATTGGGCTCACTGACCCCTCTCAACTTACTAACTCATCCCTTTCGATGTCCAGATGTCGCAATAGTTCGGAGTTCTGGTAGGCTTGTGGCCTGGATGCTAAGTGAGAGAAAGGCTCACCCGAGACCGGCTCACCCGAGACCGGCTTATGCACCACGCACACATCACTTGGGTCCACTTCGGTAAACCGGCCGGGTTCACGATAGTGGTAGCCTACCCAAGTAGGCGGCTTTCTCGGACTAGATCGGCTATGAGGTAACAGTTGTGGTGAGCATCCTCGCTGGCACCCCTTGAATGGTGTCGAGATCAAAGGCGGTAAATGATGATCATGTGTGTGTAGCGGTACACCCGTGCAGGGTTAACAAAACTATTCGAATAGCCGCGTCCGCGGTTATGGACTGCTTGGAAAGCTTAGCTTGATTATTAGACAATTTGAACTGGATACTTCTAAAACACACCAAGATAAGTGTGAGTGCTATGGCGTGCTTTCTCGTGGGGAAGTCGAGGAAGGCACCATAGTGGTGTAATTTGTTGGAGAAAGTAGTGGACTCGTGTACGCTTCTTACCTCAAGTCTGGTATTCGTAGTTTAGGACTAGCCAAGTCCAAGCTGGCATTTCTGCAAGTGAAACCCCACCTCATTTTACCTTGGTACATGTGCATGAGTAGTCTAGCTCCTATGTAATTCTTGCTGAGTACGACTTTGTACTCACGTTTGCTTAATCTATGTTTTAGATGAACCCACTGACCCCGAAGGTGGCTTCTTCATCGAGCTGGACGACTGAAGATCAAGCTAGTCTAGTCCCAGTCAGACGACTGGTTCCCTCGTGGAGGGCTTGTGTTTAAATAAGGCTTCTTAAGCCATTTTTTAAACTTGTCTGTACTCAGACATAATTTGCTTCCGCTTGTGTTGTAATGTTGGATCACATGTTTGTGATCTCTGTGTGCACTCTATAAGAGTTATCAATAAAAATGTATACTTTGTAGAGAATTGCAATGATACCTGCTGTTCATACAAGGCATGTGTGCTGCGTGTATGTTTATAACATGCATGTCTTTGTATGGGTTTTCGAGACCTTAGTTGTGATCTGGCTGGCGGTCTTTCATACACCAAGTGGCCCTTAGATGTGCACAGCTTGGGGCATCGCGATGCGATTGTTCGAGAATCCGTCTCGTGCACACTTTGTGGTATGATCGAGCCCGCCCTAGACCCCGACTAAGTGATTGGGCTGGAGTAAGTCTATGTAAGAGTTATGAGATAGTCGTCAGTATGGTTGAGGCGACTTGTCTTTGAATATGGGAGTTCACCACCCATATTATTAGACTTGTGTGCGGACGATGAGGACCCATCTCAGTTGATCATCCGGCCTGGATGGGATGCCCCTCACGTACGATGCTTTCCGAGAACGTTCTGTTCTTGGCCTTGTCTGCTTAGACAAGTGGGTACGGTTCTCGGCTCTCCATATGACTATGTCTTAGCTTTGCATACGCTAACCCCGGGTCCCGACAATCATTCAAATAGAAGCATTTTTTTGTTCTGTTAAGCTGGATGGATGCTCAGCGTCAAAGTCCGAAGCATTTTTCTATCTTTATATGCTTCACTCAAAAGCATCTTCAATAGACGATGCATTTTAACTAACCCCACTAGCCCCCAACCCCCCCTCCCTCCCTACATTGTCATCGATGAGGAGTACACCAGGCAACTGGCCGCCGAGTGTGTGGACACCGACCGCCAGAAGTATGCCGAGTATGTCGAGTCCGTAAAGATGCCGTTCGTCGTTGACGTGCCACCACCGGACAGGGCGGCGAGGAAGGCGGCGAGGGAGGCCAAGCATGCGGCCTTCCAGGCGTCCTTTTCGTGTGCGGAGCCGCGACTGCCCTTTATCGACCTCAGGAGCGACGATGACGACATGGACGACAATGGCGCCGACGCTTAGACTGCAGGGCGCGTATTTTTTAATTTCTATTTGTTAAACATTTTAATATATTTAATAAAAGTGCAATATGTAATCGTTTAAAAAATTATGATCCAAAAACGATGTTCCAAATTAAGTCTCATACACAGCCGTTCATTCCTTAAGTGTGTACATATGACCTGTTTTCCAAATTAAGTCTTAGTGGCGGTCAAACGTCTGCAGACGTTGGATAATAATTGGTAGGATCTTATATTTTTGTTTTCACAGTCATATGGTCATACCCCTTAATTACCATAACTTAACTAAATACAATTACATGCAACTTAATATATTTTTATGACGATGCTTTGGCACTGGTGTCGTGTTTATGTGCACTATCGGCTAAGCCGTCGGGAGTGTCCGTCAGTTTTTCGCCTCGACTGCCGCGCTTCGTGCCCTCTACCGTACGTGTGGGCTTTTGAATTTGCGCTTCAATAATTTGGTTGCGGGTCAGTACATCGTGTGAACGCCAGACAGACTGCACCATCTCCGATGAAGCGACGATGATGCGCCTCGCGATCTGAGCACCATTTGGGTGGACACTAAGTGGATTGAACCCGATCGATCGCTGTGGATACGAAAAATTTAAAATCTGATGGTCACTATCAGCGAACGCGCTCGAGTGTGTTCGTGGATGTTTTAAGAAATCAAATTTAATGTATCTAGCTATAGATGCTCTAACAAACAATAAAATGTCATTTCATTTATACAGTTAGGCTAAAAATATTTAGTTTGTACTAGCTGAAATCAAAATTAATATATCTAGCTATAGATGCTCCAACAAACAAAAATATTGCCATTTTATTTAGACATTTAGGCTACAAAATTTAGTTTGTACTAGTTGAATTCTAAGTGAAGGCTGTTAGGCATTAAAGCATTGCTAGCCATTGGATGTACATTGAATGGCTGATGATAGCCGAATGTCACAGCGTGACTTGCCATGGGCAAGTCACCTGATCCCGGCCCGCTCTGGACACACACAGATCAGTGAGACAAGAAAAACAAAAATAAAGCGCATAAAAAATATAATGAAGTTCACTTAACTCTGGTAGCTAGATATGAAAACAAGAAAAACTTACTAGAAGAGAAACCCAGGACATATTTATAATGCAGTTCACAAACAAAATTTCTTTGCTGCAGGCCTGTTCTGCGTGCACATTGTCTGCATGTTAGATCAGCTGCGAGTGGACAAGATACGTGAAGAGTACATATTGAAGAGGTACACACGGAACGCGCGGCAAAATGCAACTTTTGACCGCATAGACTATGAACAAACTACTCCGGATGGAAGTTCGATGTTCTACCGTAGGAGACTACTTGCAGAAACAACCATGGACCTGGTAAACAGGGGGGGGAAATCGGATAGGGGATTCAACAGAGCTTTAGATGGGATGAGAACACTAATACAAGAAGTAGACATACTGAACGAAGAAGAAGAAGCAGAAAACATCAAGAATGCACGGAGAGAAGAACAAGAGGACGAGCGCGAACATGGCGCTGATAGTGCAGCTCACACTACAGATGAAACAATTCTTCCCCCACCTGTTTCAAACACAAAAGGGAGAAAGAAAGAGAGCAAATCAGAAAATAAAAAAGCTGCAGCAAGGGATAAAGGTCCAGAAAAGAAGAACAAGCCTGAGCCAGAACTGGATAGTGAAGGAAGACCATTGGGAGTGAGGATGTGCAAATCATGCAATAAGATTGCGGGACACAACTCAAGAACGTGTGAGGAGAGGCTAAAAAAATCCAAGCTGAAAATGCAGCCACAGATCACCACGCTAATCAACAAGATGATATGACAAAGAGAAGACTGTGCAGCATCAGGAACAAGAGAGAGAAACATAATACAAGAACTTTCCCCTTGAGAGAAGAAGCGAAAGATGAAGAAGATGAGGAAGAACATGATCATGAGGAACATGATGACGAAGAAGAGAATGAAGAAGATTCTGATGAAGAAGACTCTAATGGAGAAGACAATGCTGATGAACCTGAAGAGGAAGATGACGAGGAAAAAGAAGATGATGAAGACAGCGAAGAAGCAGCATCAACATCAAATGGGAGAGGCATGCAGAAAAAAGCATGCATGAAAGCATCGCAGACACACAGCCGCACTACGAGGAATAGCGCATACAACAAGAAGAAGACGGACGCAACACCAGCTGTGGAAACGAATGCAGTGCACGCTTTAAGAACAAGCAGCAGGAACAGGGCATAGCTAAAACAAAGATACATTGTAACATTTTACATATATTAACTTCATCTTTTTATGTGGCGTAAAAAGTAGATATAGCTTGTGTTCAGCGGACTGCAGAAAAAAATACTTCAAAGATGTGATGTTGAAAACCAATTTAATTGATATAGCATAAAAACAGATATACTTTGTGTTCAATGCGCCACTTGTAGAATTGAGAAAAATGCAGCCCTCTTCTAAATGAAAGGAAATGAGATAAGAGTGTGATGACAAAAATGCAGTTCTCTTTTGTATAGATAGAGTAAAAACAATGCTTCATGTACACTGTGCAGTGCGCTTGGTGCAGATTTGAATGTTTGAAAAAACTTGGCTGCAACTCATATGCTCAAAAATGAAGTGCGCTTACAAACACATGTTGTAATTACATCAGGTTGCGATACATAATAATAATTAGTGAGATCTGCTAAGATGCAGTTCTCGTCCTTATGAACAAAATTAGAGGAGAGAGTGATGTTAAATTGGAGTCCTCTTCTGTATACAGAAGCTCAACTAAAACATAAAACAATGCTTCATGAATACATGCAGTGCGATTCGATCATGCATTGCAGTGCGCATCATGTATGCAGTGCAGTGCGCTTAGATTGCGACAAAAACACATATGAAGTTCTCTATTCCAATATTGTAATAAAAAATTATGGATATCGATGACAAAAACACGTTGAAGTCCTCTTTGCACTTCACGTATTAATTTTAGATGCAGTCCAGATACATAATGTTTTTGGAACTTGGTTGCAACTCATATGACCATTGCAGTGCGTTACAAAACATGTTGTAATTACAGCAACCCATGTGCTCCATTATGTACATAAAAGACAAAATATTGCTCACTAATTTTACTAGGTTTCGATGAAAATAAGAAACTCCATTATGTACAAAGATGACAGTATTGCCCTCTCTCACAAAAGGGAAAACACAAACTAAGTAAACCGGAATATACAAAATAACACGTCGTAGTGGGAAAGTTTTACAGATCCAGACACCTCAACACACAACACACATAAGGCTCTGCTATCATTCTATGCCTCAGCCTTCTCCTGCGAATCCGGTTCTGGAGGAAGACCAAGAGAAATGTACATATTTTTTAGCTCCTCTGGGAACTCGCTCACACGGACCATGTTGCAGGGTGGAACAGAATCTGGAACAAGAACTCACGCTTCCAGTCCTCAACATCCGCTTTCAGCTATGAAGCGAAGAAAAAAAAAACAATTTGTTAGAAGACAAATCATCTACAAGTAGTGCTGCGAAAATAGAAGAGAAGATGAAAAATTATATTAGATAAAAAATAAGATACTTACATTACGCTTCCCGAATTTCACAACAAAGTTCTTTCCTTCATAAAACCGAGCCATCTTCAGAACAAAGAAGCCGCACTCATTGGGGCCCTTTTCAGGGGCACCCAAAAAGCTAGCTTTCTTTGAAACTTCGACCCAGTCTACCGACTCCTTTCTCTTGTACTCCTTTTCTCCGTAAACCTTCTTCATCAAAGCGGTCATCCTGATCATCTGGTGAATGCAAAAAGACAATGCACACAACAAAATACACATCACAAAAATGTCGTTCAACTCGTATACATAAAAAAATAAAGAAGATGAAAAGGGGTACATTTTACCATTTCAGTGTGGTCGCTGTGGTAGTCCGACTTATGCTAGCTCGTCGTTTGATCAACCGGTCCGATGTATCTCCTAGTGTCATGGATATCTAGGGTCTCACGGTGCCTGTTCATCGTGTATAGGGAGTAATGCTCGTCTTTCATCCGTGGGAACATGATCTGAATTGGTTTTCATCAAAGGTGTTTTTAAGTTTGAGTAGGGAAAAAGGATTACTGGAAAAATGGCACAAAAACATAGAAACAACAAGCTGAACCATAAATCTAGAAAACTTACTAATTTACAATTAAGAAGGTTCTCATCATCACGGACATAAAGTTTGAACGGCCTTGCTGCATCATCAACATTAAACTTGGCGTGCACAAAGGGAAACACGACGTTTCCATCATCATCTCTCTTCGCGTGATCATTCATTTGAAGCACATACTGCAAAAGTGTGTAAATCGCAAAAAGTCATTAATGCAGTTCCTTCTAGGAAAATAACAAAGATTTTCTAATGTTAGCAAGACAATGTAGATCAATAGGCAAAAAGGCTAAAAACAAAACAATTAACAACACAAAAAATTATTAATGCAGTTCGGTCTGGGGCTAAGTGAAAACAGATCACACTTATCTGGAAGTTATGTATGCAGTTCCCCCCCGTACAACATTACATTCATCGGTTCCCAAGAACAAAAAGTTGTATGCAGTTCACTACGTTTCTGCGCTTGAATAAGTTATTTGAAGAAGCTATCTTTTATTATACACTAGTAATGCAGCTCACCCCTATTGCGCAGCATCTTTATATTATATACTGGCAATGCAGTTCCCTATAGTAGAAACATTAAAAAAAGGAGAAAAAGAGAAATACCGTGATAAAAAGAGGGGAAAGAAGAACGCGTTTTCCGGATCGGTAAACAATATTCATTCGCTGGTCGATCTTCCAGTGCGTGATGATATGGTCCATCAATTCCGAGTCCATGTAACTAGCTTTGGTGAAAGTTAAGAACATGTAGTCCACAGTCACAGAGTATACTTCGACATGATTCCTGCACATGAACAGCGAGGACATTCACAAAAAACAACGAGTGGGGAGGGGATTAGGAACACAAAAAAACCACACAAAAATAAACAAAATAGCTACAACAATAGGCGAGGTAAAAACTAAAGAAAAGATAACTAACTGGCTGTGTTTCTTCCCGAATGTAGGGCTCGTGACAAGTTCCAACATTTTGCTCTCTTCCACGAGATAGCTGAATCTTGCAGGCTGCAACTTTTGTACCGGGGTTCTAAACTTCGATGGATTCTGCACAACCCTCTTGTTGGATAGAATAACTAAATCACTGTCATTTGGGCGTTCCGCAGCTGAGCTCCCGGTCCTCTTGCAAACTGGTGGCGGGGTCATAAAATCCTCGTCCGTATCTTCAGCATTCGGAGGGCTGATTGCCCTCCTGGACCTCTTACTCGGTGCATTCTTCCCAGGCTTCACGGGAGGTTTCTCAAGGGCTTTGTTCGAAGGTTCAGTAGCGCTCCTCGTCCTCTTACACACAGGTTCCTTTGCGTTCTTGACATGAGGTTCTTCAAGTACATAATTCTTAATGGTTGGAGTGTGAACCTGAATTTCAAACAGTGAAATTCCACCTTGGTGCACGTCTTCATCAAAGCCTGCACGAACAAAAATGGAATAAATAAGCAAAATGAAAAGAAATCCTGAATTTCAATAACAAAAAGAGCATAATGTAATATATTAAAAAGCAATGTATAATGCAGTGCACTTTTTCTATGAAAAGAAAACATAAAACTTAATGCAGTTCATATAATATCATTTGGGCATAACAAGCATGCAAAAGTGCAGTTCATATAATATCATTTTGGCAAAAAAGGGACATATACAAAAAGTGCAGTTCATATAGTGTCATTTTTCCGAAACACACAGATGCAAAAAAGTGAAAAGATAAAAAAGAAAAAGGCAATTGGTACATATATAAATGCAGTGCGCTTTGATGTACAATGCAGTTCATATAAAATGATTGTGAGAATGCGCGTAAATTAGATATCCTTATTATACTAAAAACTTAACTAAAACAAGTAGACCTCCCCTTTCTATGCTAATGAAGTTCACTTAATATAAAAAAAGGTGTGCGGATGATAAAAAAGTAATAACCTTCTTTAAAAATCAAAAGGGATGTCAAGTCCACACAACAATACGAAGATGTCAGCCAACTATAGAGCATTGCTTTCTGGATGTAGCCAGTATGCCAATTGCCGAACTTGGCAACCGCTTCACCGTCCCAGCTCTTCATGAATTGGAACATGATAAATCCGCAATCATGCCTGCGAAAACAAAAACAAAACAAAACACATTAGTAAAATTCAGTTCACTCGAGAAACAAAATCCTTCTGATGCTAGTATACCAATGCAGCTCACTATGCAAAAGCCAAAAACCCGATAACAACTAATAACGCAGTGGTGCTAATGCAGTTCTAAACGAAGGAAAAAATGTGGTACTAATTTAGTAAAGCAATGCCGGTCGCCATGCAAAAGAACCAAGGAAGAAAGAAAACAACTGATATAACACATTGGTGGTAATGCAGTTCTCTCAAAAGGGGAAAGTGATACTAATTTAGTAAATCAATGCAGATCACTATACAAGAAACAAAAATACGAAGAACAACTAATAATAAATTATTAATGAAGTTCACTCAAGGAGGGAAATGCTTCTAGATTCAGTAAAGCAATGCAGATCGCTACACACACAAAAATAAAAAGAAGAAAAATAGATAGAAGAACAAGTACAGACCCGTTTTCCTGCTGTGGGACGTTAACATGACTCAACACAAAGCCGTCAAGCATGGGAGGGTTCAATGGCTCATCACAGCTTGCACTGCCGTCTTTCCAAACTTTTTTGATATTCCTAACCATTTTCCTGAAGACATTACTTGCAGCAGGACTGTCAGGACCATTGTATGAGTCAAGAAACTCAAAACGCTTTGCTGATAGATTCAAAGTAACCAAGAAGTAGTGACCAATCGCATCCTTCATTGATGCAGGGGGAGGATCAAACGTTGCAAACATAATCTATATTTAAAAAGGTATAAAACAAAACAAGATGAGAAAAAGTAAAACTAGAAAACTTATTTCAAAACATGACGAAAAATGGTCAAGTGGAATACCAAGTTTTTCTTGTCCACACGTTCCACTGCACTTGAAGAAAACATCTTTTTAAGAGCCTTATTTGTCGCACCGCCGTTCCAGATGGAATTCTGCCAAAAAGACAAAGCCACAAAAGTTAATTCCACCACTGAAAAAAAACTTATAGCACAATAAATGTATATGAGGGAGAAGGATAAATTAATGAAAGCACTTACACATAGGTTGTAAGGGACAATCATCGTTTGAGATCCTTTGAACCTCTCAGCTAACATAGAGACACCAATATTTGCAAGGCGCGTGCTCAACATTCCATATGACCAAAACGACTCGCGAACATGACCGATAGTAATATCACTAAACTCGTCCTTGAATGCAACTAAATCCCTTCAAAAAATAAGAAAAAACACATCGAAAAGTAAATAAGCTGCATGTGCCTAAAGAAACAAAAAACAAAATAAACAACTAGGTATAAGACAAGGAAAAACATACTTCTTCTTCTTATCCCTCCTAGCCCTAGTAACATCGTCAAATAACTCATTGTATCTCCTCAGAAGAGCTGGATCAATACTGGAAGAAGTGACAACAAGTAATTCCTCGTCTACACAACAGAGAAAAAAGCCGATATCAGATGATAGAACAACACACTCGGTTCGCCCAGACTAAAACAAAAATAATGCAGTTCGCTTACCTTCGGTTTCAGAGTCCACATCGTGCCGCTCCCCGGATATATCTTCACTGAGAGTCAAGTGATCCAGCCCAGTGATGTCATCGTCCAGCGATGCTTGATTGTTCGTGTCCTGCACAAGACTTGGTTGTTCCTCTTCAGAGCCAATCAAAACTGTCTCGGCTGGGGCTTTGCTTGTCTCAATTGGGACATCAAGATTGGTCTCAGCCAGATTGCCTTGAGGCTTCTCGGTGGCACGAGGGGCAACATGGAAATCCTCAGGCACATCATCGCCAGACAATAAAACAGATGGCCCAACAACACGATCAATGCCAGCAGCTGTGCCCGTAACATCATCTACGGCTCTAGCTCCTTCACTCTCTTCTGCAGTTTCGGCTGTAACACGAGGAGATCCTACTCTCTCTTCTGGCTTATCAGCATCCACTGCATCCTCCCTTCCTTCGGTCTCTTCTGCATTATCAGCCTCAACAACATCCTCCCTTCCTTCTCTCTCTTCTGCCTTTTCAGGCTCGATAGAAACCTCGCCTCCTTCTCTGCAAACTGCCTCGTTAACCTCCACATGATATTGGCATCCCCTCCTTCTCTCACTTCTACATTGTCAGCCTCCGCAGTGCGCTCCACTTGGATTTCATCATTTAAACGCCGTCCTGATGAATTAAAAAATACATTAAACAAATGATGGTGATGCAGTTCACTAAAGCAAAAACAAAAATGCAACACGCGTCAATATAAAAAAATGCAGTTCTCTATGCTCACCGGACCAGCGTCTCCTTCCCTCTCTTTAGACTCGTCAGCCTCATCAGCCTTGTCAGCGTCACCCTCTGCTTCCTTTCCATGGACTTTAACAATTGTTTCGCGATCCTAAAAAAACAAAAAACAAAAACAAATTTTTTATAAAAAAATGCAGTTCTATGAAACAAATCATTGTAGTTCACTGCTGAAAAATGCTACTTCTTCTCTATTACATATTATTCAGAAAAAATGCAGTTCACTAGCGCTGTTGGTGCATGTATGATTCTTTGTTTTTGAAACTAAAAATCAAAAACTGCAGTTCACTACCTCTACTTGTGCAGCTGTACTTCTTTGTTTTAGACACTACATAAAAAGATTAAACTGCAGTTCACTGCCACCGCTAGTCCACATGTGATTCTTTGTTTTGAACACTACATAAACATTAAAACAAATGAAAGTAAAGTAGAAAGGTACAAAATAAAACAAACCTTGTCTATGACACCTTCGTCGAAAGGATTGTCTTTGGCAGCATCAACAACAGGGGACTGCGGCCTATCAGACATGATATCTGCATCAAAACCATGATGGTCATGCAGGTCATTATCGCGGCGCGCGTTTGCGTTAGAAGACTCTCCTCCGCACTGCAAGAATAAAAAGCGTGAAAAAGCAAATGGTCAATGACACAAAAAACAAGAATATAAATATAAAAGAAAGAAAAAGTCAATAAAAATGCAGTTCACATATGAGATAAAAGGGCATACATCAACAGCAGCACGGTCGGACAAGGAAGGCCTAACAACATCTTCCCGCCTGTTCATTTCCTTCACAACTTCCTCAGCTTCCCGCTCGTACCTAGCGCACTTGTCATCCTGAGAATTGATTAAACTGAACAAATGATGACCTGACATTCGTAACTGATATCTTAAGGAATTGAAGCTGACCACAATCAAAGTTGTGAGCGGCATCGATTTCTGCTTCAAAAGGTCCTTTGCCAGAGGTAAACAGTCCAGCAATATTCCTCATCCTAGATCGAGATGCTGGGATGTCAGAAGTTAAATTAATAACCCTGTCAAGAAGCTCGTCAACCTGGACGAAAATATTGCGGTCATCATGAGCCTCGCCAAAAAAAACCCTACCAGCACCATGAACACGCCTGAGCGGAGAACTCCTAGCATCACCATCAACCCGTCGGATAGGATAACCCCTAGCAAGAGGCTCACAAAATCTTGTGTGTAGTTCAGCGGCTGCAGTCCGCTTGTACACAATGTACCCTACCGCCTTCCACTGAGAAAAATAACAAAAAGGAAGCAGTGCACATGTAAGTACGTAAGAGGTTCAAATTTAGCGTGGCGAAAAAAAGGGGGAATAATAACAAACATAAAAAAACTAAATTGTGAACATACCGGCAGCTTGCCAAACTTATAAGTATCCAGGTGGATCTTTCCCCTTACAATAAGGTCAGCGTTGTGAATCTTCTTCAACTCCTAATGGGACAGTATTGCAGCGCGTGCCGTGCATGTATGCATAGCAGATATGTTGCGAAGATTCAAGCAATCAAGGTACATGAACAGGGGCACAATGGTGCAGCCCTCAGCACAGTTCTGCATGCTCCCTTCAGAATTCCACTTGTACACAGCAGTCTGCAGCTCATCAACAACTAGCTGACAAAAGTCCATCTCAGCCATAGAATCAAAGTTCAGGTTTTCAACCATGGCAGCTACCATGGACAACTGATTTGCAGGGCTGGGGCAAAGAAAGCTCTGAAAAACAATGAGAAAGAAAACCTTCACAGACATATCAACCTTCGCGAGGTCCTTAACCAGGTTGCCGAGTAGAACAAGCAGGTCCTTCACGTCTATGCTACGAGTACGGTTAAAACCAAGCTCATCCTTCAGAGTAGCCAGAGAATCATCATGGCCGCTTTTGGCAGGCCTGGGAGCGGTACGAGTACCCATAGGGAACTCAAAAATGTGATGAACAGCTTCACGATTGATTTCCAGAACCTTGTTTGGCCCACAGTCAAGTTTCATCGTATCGGGGTTGATCTTTCCCATCAGCTTGCACATAAGCACACGAGACACATTCTTCTTCACTTTCAGATTGAAAACAATACCGAAACCTGCTCGCCGAACCAAAATTCTGTGCGGCTCCTCCAACTTATCAACGACTTTACATACATTTGGGATAGACAGCCGAACAGTCTTGTTGAACCGCCATTCCCCCGCAGCATCGTCTTCGCACTTCTTCCTTTTGGTACTCTTAACAATCTACAAAAAAGAATTAATAATGCAGTTCACATTAGCATATGAATGTCATTTTGACAATGCAGTTCTCTTCTATAAGAAGAAAATGAGTTTCACAGTGTGATGTTAAAAATGCAGTTCTCTTTTGTATAAACAAGATGAGATGAGAATGTGGTATTAAAATGCAGTTCTCTTCTGCATACATAGGCTGAGATAGAAAAAACAATATGTAATGCAGTTATAAAAAATTGATGATCTACATAGAGTAAAATTAGCCTCCATTTGTACAATGCGGTGTGCAACATGTAAAAAAGAGTGCAATGCGCTTAGATAAAAAATAAATAAATAAATGAGCTCCCTTAAACAAACTCATATAGAAAAGATGCATTGCATTGTGTATATAGTAAATTTATACAATACATTTATACTAGGCTTTCATTTATACAATGCAGTGCGCTCCGCGCATATAGTACACCTCATGAGACTCACGCTAAAACAACTCAAGCAAATGTTGTTCACATCAGTGGCTCATGCCAAGGAAACAACTTAAGCAACAATAAAAACAACAACAAAAAGTGACAACAGCAAATACCTTCGTAGCATCAATATCCTCCCCATCAGAATCCTCCCCACCAGAGTCGTTGTCAAGCCTTTCTGCAGCTACCTTTCCACATGCACGCTTGGATGGAGGATCAAAATCGACACCAGAGTAATCGTCAGCACTTGGCCGCTTTCTTTGAACCCGATCCACATCAACCTCAGCGTAATTAGGCCTCTTTGAGTAATCAACACGGGGGCTACGCAATGGAGAGCTTAAGCATTCCTCTGCAAAAGTGTTGAGTTTTCTTTTCACAGTATTCTTTGAAGGGGCAAACAAAAGAGCAATTAACAAAAACAAGATAAAATGCAGATCACTTTGATGTACAACAGAAAATAAAATACATGCAGTTCTCCCATAAAAAAAAGAGTGCTATCAGATTTTCCCCTTCTTTCTGGTGAGGAAGAAGTTGACATGTGGTGCAATTCTCCTAACAACATTATGGCAAAGGGGGGGCAAGGAGACATTGGAAATTACAAGATGGGGCAGCCATGCTGATTGGTGAGGCATAAATTTGAGATGAAGAAGCTGTATTATCTAAAGGAGATTCCAAAAAAAAGCAAAAAAAAAGAATCAGCATGAAGCAGAATTACAAAAAAATAGAACATGGATAGGAGAAAGCAGTTCACTTACATTTTCCTCCAAACCTTGTACTTCTTCTAGTAGGAGTGATATTACGAGAGTTTACGTCTCGCCCCTCGTTGGTTTACCCAAAGTGGAAGGTGAGATGTAGCGTAGCGGCAAATTTCTCTTAGCGAAGATGCTAAGGATGAATGTCAAACCAATTGGACTCCAACAGATACAAGAAGGTGGTGAAGTGAACAATGGCGCCGTTTAAAACCGAGGTTGCTAACTTCACCTGGACCTACACACACAGCAAATAACTTTGCTTCCCAACGAGTACAGAGGAGTTGTCAATTCCTCCGGCCTTGTTGTTTACAAAGGATAAAACGCAAGGGATAATAATGATAGTGATAGCAACGGAAAAGTAAATAAAGCAGTAAATTGATAGTGGGTGTAAACAGTATTGGAAATATTGGCCGGGGTCCTATGATGGTCACTAGTGATGTCTCTCTCCCAAAAGGCGATAATATAGCCATGCGAGGTAAAAAAATTACAACTGGGCAATTGACAGGATTATGTGCGCAAACCAATGCTAACTATGCTATAAAGAAAGGAAGAGGCTCAAAAGCATGGGCGGTACGCCAAGACAAGTAGACCGAAATCCATCTGCATCTACCTACTAATCATACACCTTGAGATATCTATCCAGAAAATCTCGCTGGTATTAAGTTGTGAATCCCACCCAAAGTGTAAACTCAAAGAAACAGACAATTGCATTAAAGAACTTTGTGTAAAGTAAACAATCCTTGCACCCGTAAGTACAAGCACCGTTGTTTTACCCCTTGTGGCAACAACACATCCCCGAGACTCATGTTTCTGTCACTCAAGCTAGTCATTGGTGGGCATGAACCCACAATCATGCATAACGCTCCCTCTTGGAGTCACTACCTACTACTTGGCCAAAGAAATAAACAACAACGGAGAACATGCAAGAATTACTCTAGAACATAAATTTAAAAGAGGAGAATCAAATATATTACTCAAACACAATCTGAACATAGTCTCATAATCCATCGGATCCAAGCAAACTCAGCATAGCAACAGCAGAAAGATTACATATGTGCCTCGATCATGTAGGGTAGCTCACGAGGTCTAATCCATGAAGAACAAAGAGGGGAGGAGAACATCACATAGCTACTGATCATAGACCCATGGTCCAAGGTGGACTACTCACGGTTCATCCGAGAAGCATCCATGGTGGTGGATAAGCTCTCAGAGGTGGTTCCTCCCTCCGGCAGGGTGCCGGGAAGAGGTCTTCTGGTGCTCCCGATCTTGGGAGCGCGGCGGCGGAACAGAGGAGAGATCACGAAAAAGGGTTCCCGTCACAGGGGTTTCACGTCACGAGGAATATACAGGCGAAGGGGGGCAGCCAGGGGGGCACCAGGGGTCCAGGCGGCCCCACCCTAGGGCACGCCGGGAGGGCGCCTGGGGCCCTGGTGGGTCCCCTCTGCCCCCCCTCGGTGATTCTCGAAGCTTCTGTATCTCTGATTTTTAATGGATTTTTCCCGAATTTTTGGAGCACTTTTAATATGGGGGAAACCTGAAATAGAAAAACAGCAGAAAACAGGAACTGGCACTGGGGTGCACTGAGTTAATAGGTTAGTCGAAATATGATCAAAAGTGTATGGAAGTTCATCAATATCATAGAAATATCACACAAAAGAGGCATGGAGCAAGCATAAATTATAGATACGTTTTGGACGTATCAACACCCCCAAGCTTAATTCATGCTCGTCCTCGAGTAGGTAAATGATAAAAGCATAATTTCTGTGATGACATGCTAACAACCATATAAGAAATTTTAAGTAAAGCAATCAAGGCATGTAATTCAATTGAAGTCATAACAGGCAAGAGTCTATATTTAGCATTGAAACAAGCAACATAAGAACATAAAGGTGCAAGAGCTCTCGCTGTCCGTGACTCGAATGTATCCAAATGGTGTTTGCGTGCAATAAAGGTGATAGGGATATATGAGAAAAAGTAATTTTGTGTTGAGAACTCAATCTACTAAAGTTTCACACTTGGTGTTCTTTGGAATCTTATCTTGACTCATCCCCAGACCACTAGCCAGGTACAAGTCAAAATGATCCAGTCCTTTTCGACATTTTGAGCACTCATGTAATGGATGAGCGTAAGCAAGAAAGTTGACACTTAGGATGGCAAAGAGAGAATATGGTGGAGGAGGAAGACAAAAAGGTGTGAAAGGCTCACATCAATGAGGACAATCATATGAGAGAGAAAGCCAAATGATAGATATGATGTGAGGAGTAGGGATTGCCATGCAACGGATGCAGCTCTCCAATGGAACTAGTGGGGGTGCATCCAACTTGCTTGTTCAAGAAGACCTAATGCTCATTTTAGGAGGCTCATCATTGGAATATACAAGCCAAGTTCTATAGTGTGAAGGTCCCCACATAGCTATATGCATAAATGATAATCTCTATGGAGTACAAGATATAAGAGGGAGTACGAGTGTGGATCTCTCAAAAGGAATAGTAGTGTGCCCCCTTCTCTCTTTTTTTTCTCTTTTTTTTCTATTTTTTTCTATTTTTTTGGTGGCCTCAATGGCTCTTTCTATTTCTCTCATTTGTCCTCTTTGGGATCTTTTAATTTTTTCCACTTTGGTATCTTTTAATTTGTCCACTTTGGGATCTTTTCCTCACTTTAGGGGCAACACTCTATATATTACAAAAAGTATAGAAGATCTTTCACATTTTACAAAAGTACTCAAATCATAAAGAAGATGTAACTATCATGATTTATGAAAATGCATGCCTCTGCCAGTGTAGCAGGATATGCAATGATACTAGCGCGTCTTGTAGAAATGATTAGGGCAAGGCCCATCTAGCATGCGACTCATCGATCAAGCAAGTAGCATGTATGACATGAAGATAAAGTCATGAGAAGGTGGACGTTGCTTGGCAATATATCTCGGAAAGGCTATGGAAATGCCTTGGTAGGTAGGTATGGTGGCTGTTTTGAGGAAGGATATAAGGAGGTTTATGATGACAGAGCGTATCGTGCCAAGGGTTTGGATGTACCGGCGAAGGTGGACGCCAACTCTCGGAGTGAGAAGAAAGCAATGCACGGCACAGGAGAGGCTAGAAAAATATGGGAAGGTGGAAGTGTCAACTTTCGAATACTCACATTAGTCCGAAGAACTCATGCACTTATTATCGGTAATTCTCAATCTAATAAGGAGGTTCAAAAAGATACAAATACCCCGAGGAGGAGTGTATGGGGGTTTGGTTATCCTTGCGCATCCTCGACTCATGGTACGTGAGTGTACTCTAATATTCGACCCCTCAGAAGAGTAGTGATCCATCTAGTAGCTAAAGTTCTCAACTAATTTTGTAAGTTATGAAAATAAACACGGATTGCCCAAAATACGACATCTATCACTAATATGCTAAAGCTCTTGACACCAAAAGTCCAAACATTACTCAAAACAATACCTCAAAACTATTGCAAGTTAGTACTACAAAAGAATAGCAACCTCAATTACCTACTTCAAGTCAAGACACAAAACTCAGTGCAACATGCAAACTCTCTAAACAAGATAAACATGAAAACTCAAGAGAATTCTAGCAACAAACTAAACAAAATATCTTAAAAATATACGCATGAAAACTAAGAGCTAAACATGACAGTAGCTATGAAAAAGATAAAGAACACACACAGCAAAGATAAGCATGAAAAATCCTATGTTGTGTTCTAGATTTTGAAAGCGGAGCGTCTTTCTGTCCCACACAAAGAAAGCTGGGTTCTAAGTTGTTATGAACAGAAAACAAAGCTAAAGAAAACTAAAATAAAACCTAAGAGCGAGACGCTCCAAGCATAGCACATAACGCATGAAGTGATAAAAATATAGTGAAACGAGAGACGAACTGATAATTGTTGATGAAGAAGGGGATGCACGGGGGCATCCCCAAGCTTAGACGCTTGAGTCTCCTTGAATATTTCTTGGGGATGCATGGGGGAATCCCCAAGCTTGAGCGCTTGACACTCCTGAATCTTCTTTCATCATCTTCCCTTGCACACTTGAAAACTCCCTTCATACATAACTCATCATAATCTGATTAGTGAGGTTAGTACCCATAATAAAATAATTTTTTCTCTACTGGAAACAAGGATATTCTTGAATATCTACTGTTTCTCAAGATTTCCAAAAAGTTTTTGCAAAGAAAAAGCAAGCTTAAGGTTCGCAAAATGAAGAAAAGGCAAACATGACAGAATCTGTGAAAAACAGACCAGCAGGTAGTAAAGAATTTTTTAGGGATACTTCTGCAACTCAAATAGAAAAACTAAGAACATAAGAAAGTTCCGTAATTTTATAGAGCATGCTGTGTAAAAATTGCAGCTCAAAAAGATGAACTGGGATTTGTTTGTGATTTTTCTAGTAACGAGGAAAGAATCTGTTTTCTGGACAGCATGTCACAACTTTCACTTCCCTTGTCATATGAGGCTATAAATGGCACAAAGCTTGAAAAGTAAAGATACAATGATGTTGCTACAGTAGTAACAATCATCAAGACCACTAAAAACAGAAGAACAACAAAAAGGAAATCCTAAATTCGTTTCGGGCTGCCTCCTGAAAGCGCTTCTTTAAAGCCATTAGCTAGGCTTAATGCAAATAGGAGGAATCAAAGATCATCATAATAATCGGAGTTGTAAATCGATTCAAATGGTCCCTCAGCAAGTTCATCCTTGTTTCTTTTAGGAAAGGGGTATATACCTTTTGTTTTCCCACGTAGGCGTATTTGTCCCTTACCTATATCAATGAAACCTTTCACGTCCCGGAGGAAATCCCTCCCAAGCACTATGTTTCCTTGGTTTGGCTTCATGATGAAGAAGTCAACCATTGCAATCCCTTTAAGGAATGTCACTGGTACATCTTTTATCCTTCCCTGGATCTCATAAATATCTCCATTAGCATGTTCATGATAGGACGAAAATTTGTCCATGTTAAATATTAAAGAATCATAAACAACTTTTGGCATAGTAGAAACCAAGGACCCAATGTCACAGAAAGCAAGGAAGTCTTGATTAGAGATGCTAATTCTAACAAAGGGTTCCGTGTCACCATCTAACTCATAAACCTCTTTCTTATTTGGCTGGGGTTTCTTTACTTTTCTCAAGTCTAGAGCATCCAATCTCTTTTCAATAGTAGCAAGTCTATCTATGACAGTATCAAAACTATGATCATAAACAAAGTAACTAGATAGACCATGTATAATTTCAAGAGCTCTAGCTTCATCACAAGCTAAGAAATCCCCTTCGGCTATAATATCCAAAGAGTGTTTGCACCATCTAAAAAGACCATGGTAAAAAATTCTAAGCACAATTTTTGTAGGTATCCAAGGCATAATTCTTCTATGTGCATCAAAATCTCTATCCCAAGCCTTCTTCATATTTTCTCCATCCCTTTGATGGAAATCTAAAACCTCCGATTCCCTCAAGGCACCAAATCCTAACATACTTGACTAAACAGAAAGGATAACTAAAAGCAAGATAACTTTTTTTTTGATTTTTGATAAAGGACACTAAAGCAAAAACTGAAAGGTAAACTAACAAGACTAAAAAGCAAAGATAAAAGATAGTGTGCAACTCCCCTATCTTGAAGAGTGGAGTCCCCGGCAATGGCGCCAGAAATTTCTTTTGATGTTACGAGAGTTTACGTCTCGCCCCTCGTTGGTTTACCCAAAGTGGAAGGTGAGATGTAGCGTAGCGACAAATTGCCCTTAGCGAAGATGCTAAGGTTGAATGTCGAACCAATAGGACTCCAACAGATACAAGAAGGTGGTGAAGTAAAAAATGGCGCCGTTTACAGCCGAGGTTGCTAACTTCACCTAGACCTGCACACACAGCAAAGAACTTTGCTTCCCAACGAGTACAGAGGAGTTGTCAATTCCTCCGGCCTTGTTGTTTACAAAGGATAAAACGCACGGGATAATAATGATAGTGATAGCAACGGAAAAGTAAATAAAGCAGTAAATTGATAGTGGGTGTAAACAATATTGGAAATATGGACCGGGGTCCTATGATGTTCACTAGTGATGTCTCTCTCCCAAAAGACTATAAAATAGCCATGCGAGGTAAAAAAATTACAGCTGGGCAATTGACAGGATTATGTGCGCAAACCAATGCTAACTATGCTATAAAGAAAGGAAAAAGCTCAAAAGCACGGGCGATATGCCAAGACAAGTAGAACAAAATCCATCTGCATCTACCTATTAATCATCCACCTTGAGATATCTATCCAGAACATCTCGCTGGTATTAAGTTGCGAATCCCACCCAAAGTGTAAACTCAAAGCAACACACAACTGCATTAAAGAACTTTATGCAGTTCTATTTTCCAACTATATGCAGTTCGCGCATAAATAACTTGTGGTTCATGTAGTTACGAGATCGCTGGTTTCTCCAAAGACCAGGACAAGGAGAAGCTTTCGCGCTGTAACCTCGACATCCACAACTTCACCAACATTAAGACGAGCTGGAGGGTGCCTGAAGCAACGAAGAAACTTGACTCACTTGGCGATGTGTCTGCCGTCATCATCGATGACTACTACGCAGACATGAAGAGCAAGATAGCAGAACAAGAGCACAATGGGTGGGCTTCCATTCTCAGCAGGAGGCACGTTGAGTATGCTGCAAAGGACACCTACACTACGTTCGAGATATGGAACCGCATCACCACAGTGAAGAATGGCCTCACCCGCGCTGTAAAGGAGCAGACCAAGAAGCGCCAGAGGTCATCCTAGGGCAAGGGGAGTTGCGGGGGATCACCTTCCACCTCCGTCTGGAATGAGTGGAACTGATGATGCAGGCCAAATGCTGATAACCAAGGGTTCCTGTCGCGAGTGCTCAAGTTGTTTCCTTCTGCTTATGTCGATTAGTTTGCTTTCGTTGTTATTTTATTTGGAACAAAGTTTGCTTATGTTGCTTTAGTTTTCATGATGATGTACTATGCTTATTATGAGCACATAACCTTGGTTTGTATCTATCCACAATTTGCAGTTCTCATTGGATGTTTCCAGTCTATATATTGCTTCAACTGCTGCTGCTACTATGATACACATAAAAAACTCTCTATAAAAGCACTTCACAGGTAGTTTTCTTCACAAAAACTGCTGTTACTATAATGGTTGATGCAGTCCTCTTTTATTAAGCACTGTAGTTCATATATATGAGTTACTAAAAAAAGGAAAGCTCAGTAGGGGTTTTCAGTCTGTATATTCCTTCAACTACTGCTACTACTAGGATGCACATAATAAATTCTTTATGAAAGCAGTTCACTTAAATTCAGTGGTGATGTTTTCTTCACAAACCGCTACTGTTACAATATTAAGATAGATACACACATGCAAGTAACCAAAAACTCCATTTCATCAGTAATAAAAAAACTTTTGACAAACACAAAATATTAAGATAATGTTTCACTGCCTTTTAAGCAAACAAAAGACAATAAAATTGTTCGCCATTCTAGAAAAATAAAGTAGATGCCTCACAAGATGTCGAATTATTACAACAAATAGTTTCATCCTGCTGCTGCTCAAGCAGAACTGATCGAAAGAAAATTTAACTTGATTTCCAAACAAGTTGCATGCCTATAAAACATAGCCATGACAACATCCCCAGCCTGAAGACCAGATTCCTCCACCAACTCCTTCTAGCCATCTTTGAGGACCAAATAATCATCAGAGCTGACAGAATACATTACATCAACATTATGATATCCATTCTTGCTAACCAAGACCAAATTAACACAACTTTTTGTTACCCTGACTAGAACAGAAGGGAATTTCTGCAAAACAAGAACAAAATATGAATAAGGAATAACACAAGAAAACTTCAACTGATGCTGCTGTTACAATCTTCATAATGAAAAAATCTATGGGAAAGCAGTTCACTTGTACTAAATGAAAATGTTTGTTCACAAGCTAATACTGCTACAATCTTTCATAATAAAAATCTACGGGGAAGCAGTTCACTTGTAGTAAATGAAAAATGTTTCTTCAGAAGCTAATGCCGCTACAATCTTCATAATAAAAATATATGTGAAAGAAGTTCACTTGTACTAGTAAAAATGATTCTTCAGAAACTAAAAACTGCTACAATATTCAGATCGGGTTGACTAACACACAAAAATAAATAAATATCAATGAATCTATGGGAAAAGCAGTTCACTTGTACTAGAACATACCCATGAATCATTGACATCATGATCAGTCATTTGATAGACGAAAGGAGCACTGAATCCAATAACTGGAGAGTACAACAGGGTACAAAGAGCGTTGTGCCGCTGCCTGTGATTCAGAACCAAACCTTCAGAGAAAACGCAGGTCTCCAGCATGGGCTCCATCCTTGCCAGGCAGCCGCACGAGCAATCCATTGCTGGGGGCGAGGATATGGTTAGGGGAGAGAAGACGGATATGATGGGAAGACAAGGGTGGGGTGGGGGAGAAGGAGGGACTATCTGCGCCGCGGATAAGATATGATGGGAGGCAATGGACCCAGCCGTATATATGCACAGCGGCTGCCAAAGAAAAAAGCTACAAAATTAAAAACTAATGAAGTGCGGTAGTATGACCAGATGCAGTGCTGAACAATGATAAGATGCAGCTCACATGGCAAATGATTGCAGCTTGTTGTGCATGCCACATAAAAAACATATTACTAACTAAGAAAAAACAATCTGCCTAGTTCCCCTCCGCAATCCGAACAACAAAAACCACAAAGACGTATCGCTCGAACATTTGACACCCCGTGGCGCAACTCGAACACATCCCGCGCCGGGAGGGGGGGCAGAGTTCTTCGGGCACGGAGACAAATTCGATAAATAAACCAAACAATCGAACAAATTAGCAACTGATTTCGTCTCGGAGTAACACAAACAGGGTCGCGAACTTACAAACACACTAAATTTACTGCGTAATTGACCGTGATCCGCGCAAAGACAATGAGAAAGTACCGCTCGAGCCAAAGAACAGAGGCCAATCTTCTATCTAAATCGATTCCCGTGGTTTTTTTCGCAAAATTTCTTGTTTTAGCACATAATACATTATCGCGGATCATCGTGAACGCAAATCAACAAACAAACACGATCAAACCTAGTTGGAAACGCTACACCACTGATGCAGTTCTCGACTACCTCGTATGCGGTTCGGAACAGTATACATAAGCAGTGCGCATAGCTCTCTGTTGAAGTTCTGAAGTGTTATCAGAATATTATTCTACTAGTATTAACAGAATAGAACGGCTGTATATATATATATATATATATATATATATATATATATATATATATATATATGTATAAGACCTTATTCTAACAGCACCCACCTTATTCTAACAACACCCAGCTAACCCATACGACCGAGCCACACCGCACCGCACGGATTGAAAAAAAATGGGCCGACCCGCTCCCCACCTCTTTCTGCCCACTAGCCACGCACGAAGAGGCAACTGCCTGTGCAAAAATAAGCCCCCACCCCTGTCCACCTTCTTCCGCGTCGCCCCACCCTCCACCGCGCGCTCCTCCTCCCCTCCACCCGCCCCCGCGCTAGGCCGCGGCGACCGGCTTCCGGCCACGGCCGCCTGCCTCCCGCGCCAGGCCGCAACGACCCGGCTCCGGCCACGACGCCCTACCTCCCGCGCCCGGCCATGGCGTCCTCCTCCGTGCTGCTCCTGCTCGCGTGAACGCCCCACCCCAGAATAGCACCCGCAAGGTCCCGCGCGCTCGCGATTTGGATCCCCGCCGGATCTGGCGCTCCTCCCCCCGATTTGCTGCTTGTGGCCGGCGTGGCGATTTTGATCCCTCGGATCCCGCTGCTCGTCACAAAGCTCAACTTACCCCCTCCCATCCCTTCATCTGTCTGTGCGGCGCAGGGAGGTCCGGCCGGCGACGATGGCGGAAGACCGCAGCTGGATGAACACGGGCCACCAGAGCAGGGACTCGGTCACGCCCGAGTGGGTGGAGAAGGTGACCGAGTTTGTCGAGCGCGCCTTCCGCAGCGTCGGGCAGGCCGGTGAGGTGAAGTGGGTGAAGTGCCCCTGCGCGCACTGCTGCAACAGGACGCAGAGGTCCAAGTACGACATGGAGAGATTGCCTTCCGCAGCGTCGGGCAGGCCGGTGAGGTGAAGTGGGTGAAGTGCCCCTGCGCGCACTGCTGCAACAGGACGCAGAGGTCCAAGTACGACATGGAGAGATTGATTCCCTCGGTGGACAGAGAGGTTCATTTACATATTTTTGTAAGAAAAAAAGATATAAGTGGTGTAGATGCAGTGCTGTTGTTGGCCCCAGGCGGTTCATCGTGATGGCTGTGGTTACAGTGTTGTTCTGCAGCTAACTCATCTGTGTAGTTCTTGTATATAAAATATGATGTAGTTCTCGTATATAAAAAAAGTGGTTCGATCTGTGAATTTTTTGTGTGTAGCTCACTACTCCCATCTTTTGTAGTCCAGTGCACATGACTTCTGTGTATAAAAAATATTGCGGTTCACTTCCGGTAGTATTGTATCTCTATCGTTCATATTTTTTTTGAAAAAATGCAGTTCACTCGCCTTGTCCTTTTGGTGCACGCTCGTTGATACAAAATTATGTTATAAGTTAAAAAAATAAGAGCAGTTCTCTCTGTCGATAAATGCAACCGATCTCTGAAGGATCCAGTTCGCTTCCCCGATTTCGGATTCGCGAAAAACACGTGCAATTCTCTTTGGCGATAATGCAGTGCGCCTGCACCATGGGATGCGGTGCGGTTCCTCGGTGAATGCAGTTCACTTGATCGATTTCGGGTCCACGAAGAACACGTGCAATCTGTTTGACGATAATGCAGTGCGCTTGACTGTCGGATGGAAACCAATGTAGTTCACTCGCCGATTTTTTATTTCGCGAAAAAAGTGAGTCCGCGTTTTAGTATAATCAACGCTACTTTTAAACCATAATGAGTTAGAGAGAAAGTTATACATGAAAATGGAGCGCCTCGACGAGAGCTATCGAACCATGTATCAATTGCATCGATCGGACGAACGAATCGAACTTTTTTACGCAAAAATGCCTGATGTCCACAAGAGGGCAGCACCACCGTTTTCGAAATTGCTTCAAAACGGTGCATAATCTTGAAAAGTATTCAACATGTCGAAGATGCTACTACTCTATACGAATCCAACGGTGTATCATACGCTTCGTTTCGACAAACGGTTAAAAAGTTCTACTCTCTACGAGATCCGAAAACCAAAAACAGAGTGGCTGCGTTTTTTTCAATTTCAAATTCCTCTCAAACCGTGAGGAATTAGAACAAAGTGTTCTACATATGGATGGAGCGCCTGATCGATGTCTTTCCAGCGGTATATCATTTGCATCATTCTGATGAACGGTTTAAGAGAAATCTTTTGGAATCTTCTCTTAATCCGTGAGGAATCTGGACAAGTGTTGAACATACGGAAGATGCTCCATCTCAATAAGAATCCAATGGTATATCATACGCCCAATTCTGAGAAACGGTTAAAAAGTTGAAGCAAAAACGGTGCGTGTAGTTCTGTTTTACCCGAGCTGCAGTGCTTCGAATTCAGCAGTGCGGTTCTCTTTGCGATACGATGCAGCTCGGAATGTTGTCAGAACTGTTATTCTGACAACGCTGGATCTGACCGGCCTCCACCGATGTGTCGCAACCTCCCCGGCCTTGACGGCCGCGCAGTAGCTCAACGGTGAGACTCTTGTCTCAAGATGGTATCCGACCACGCGACGACCCGCTCCGCCGCAGATCCGTGCATCCCCAGCATCTAGGCGAAGCTTGCGCCGCGCCATTTTGCTGCGACCAACAGCTCATGTTGGGACCGGTCCTCAATGTCAGCAGCTCCGGCCGCCACGAGGGATCTGCCTCCTCTTCCCCAGCCGATGCCCATCTCCGAGGCCAACAGATATGTAGTGCGGTGGATGCAATGTTAAAGTTCAGAGATCATTTTTTGTTTTTTTCAGATTATTTAACATCAGAGGTCTTGCTTTGGATCATGTTCAACTGTGTGTGCAGCTCCTTTCTATATGTGCAATGCAGTTCATTGTAAAAATGTGATGTTGTACTATGTAATTTCAAAAGTTAATGTGGTGCTTTTTTATTTACGTTGCGGTACGATTGCCCATTATGTGCAATTCACTAGCATCAATCGTGTGATCGAGGTGTCTTTTATAAATTTTTTAAGATAAAACGAAAATTATGTAGTGCTCTTCGATGTTTGTAACTCCCTCCTCGCTTGTGAACCGCACTAGCCTCGTGAACTGCCGCATTTTGAAAAACAAAAATGCAGTGCGTTTGATTGTTGTATGAAAAAAACGCAGTTCTCTCTAATCTGTGCCGCAGTTCACTTCCCCCATGGAGAATTGTATGTTTTGCTAAGTAAAAACAAAAACACTTGCAGTTCTTTCTGCAGACAAATGCATGGTGGATACCCACCGGATGCAGTTCACTTGGTCGATTTTCGGTCCGCGAAAAAACAGAGTTCCGTGTTTCGGTAAAATCGACGCTGATCCTAAACTGTAAGGAATTAGAGGACGTGTTCTACGTTAAAATGGAGAACCTCGATGATACCTATCCAATTGTGTATAAATTGCATCGATCAGACAAGCACATCAAAAGTTTCTACGCAAAAACTCTCCGCTACCCACATGATTGCAACCACACCATTTTTTAAATTACTTCAAAACTGCGAAACTACTCCATACGAATCCAACGGTGTATCTTACGTATGAATCAGAAAAACGGTTTAAAAGTTCTACTCTCTACAAAATCCGCCGACGGAAAACAGAGTTTGCGCGTTTTAGTTCCAGCAAATTTTTTCTCAAACCGTAACGAATTAGACATAGTGTTCTACATATGGATGGAGCGCCTGATCGATATCTTTCTAACCGTGTATCATTTTCATCATTCCGATAAATGGTTTGAGAGAGATCACGAGAATACTGCCGCTATGAAAGTGGATCGCCGCACCTTTTTCAAAACTTCTCTTAATCCGTGAAGTATTGGGAGAAGGGTTCAACATACGAAAGTTGCTCAATTTACATACGTATCCAATAGTGTATCATACGCTCAATTCCGATTAACGGTTAGGAAGTTAAAGTGAAAACGGTGATGCGGCTCACTTTTACCCGCGCTGCAGCACTTTTAAGTCAGCATTGCAGTCCCTTTAGTGTTTCGATGCAGTACGAAAGTGTTAATAGAATACTTATTCTGTTAATATATATATATACAGCCGGTCTATTCTGACATCATTGCCAGAATAACTATTCTGACAACATTCCGAACTGCAACAGAAAGCTATGCGCACTGCTTCTGTATACGGTTACGAATCGCATTCGAGGTAATGGAGAACTGCATCAATGGTGTAGCGTTTCCGACTAGTTTTGATTGTTTCGTTAGTTGATCTTGCGCCCATGATGATCCGCGATGATGTATTGTGTGCTAAAACACGAAATTTCACGAAAGAATCACCGGAATCGATGTACGTAGCGGAATCGTCTCGGTTCTTCGTCCCGAGCAGTGCCCTGCCATCGTTTTCGCGGGGATCACGCTCAATTACGTCGCAAATTCATTATGTTTGTAAGATCGCGAATATGTTTGTGTTAATCCGCGACGAATTGAGTTGCTAATTCATTCAATTTGTTGGTTAATTCGGCGAATTTTTGCACGTGGGTGAAGATCTCTGCCTCTCGGTCGCGCGACGCGTTTGACTTTGATGCATGATTGCTTGTTGGGATGCAATGCGTTTCTAACGTTGGCGTTTTTGTTGCGCGAATTGCGGAGAGGAACCAGGCATATCGAGTTGTTAGTTATCAATTTTGTTTTTGACTGGGCACGCTCAACCAGATGCAATTATTTGCGAGTATGAGCTGCATTTGATCACCGTCCAGCACTGCATCTGACTATCTTCCGAAGTGCATTAGTTTTTGATTTTGCATCTTTTATTTCTTGGTGTCAGTTGTGTATATATAGGGCTGGGTCCATTGCCACCCGTCATATCTTATCCGCGGCGTCCAGCAGATAGTCCCCTCCCCTCCCACCCACCCCACCCTCGTGTTCCCATCAGATCCGTGTTCTTCCCCCCAACCATATCCTTTTTCCCCTAGCAAAATGGATTGCTCATGCGGCTGCTTGGCAAGGATGCAGCCCATGCTGGAGACCTGCGTGTTCTCTGAAGGTTTGGTTCTGAATCACAAGCAGCGACACAACGCTCTTTGTTCCCTTCTATACTCTCCATTCATTGGATTCAGAGCTCCATTCGTCCACCAAATGACCCACGTTGATGTCAATGATTCATGGGTATGTATGATTCAGCGCTCGTTGTTTGTGTGTATTTATCTGTAGCTTAATATTTGTAGCAGGATTCAGTATTGAACTGCTTTCATATAGATCTTTATATTATGAAAATTTCAACAAAATTTAGTGTCTGAAGAAGCATTTTTTGTTAGTTTAAGTGAACTTCTTTCATATATATACATGGTTTTATATTCTTGAAGAAACAATTTTCTGAGCAGCACTAGTGAACTGCTTTTATATATATCTTTCAGCAGAATTAGTTTGTGAAGAAGAATTTTTTAATATTTTTTGTGTAATTTAAGTGAAGTGCTTTTTATATAGAGTTTTATTATGAAGATTGTAAATAACAACATCTGTTGAATATTTCCTGTGTTATACTTTATTGAGAACTTTTTGTTGTTGTTTTGCAGAAATTTCCTTCTGGTCTAGTCAGGGTTTCAGAAAGTTGTGTTAACCTGGTCTTTGTTAGCAAGAATGGGTATCATAATGTTGACGTCATGTACTCTGTCGGCACTGATGATTGCTTCGTTCTCAAAGATGGCTGGAAGGAATTGGTGGAGGAATCTGGTCTTCAGGCTGGGGATGTTGTCATGGCTATGTTTTATAGGCATGCAAATTGTTTGGAAATCAAGTTAAATTTTCTTTAGATCAGTTCTGTTGTATTTGTAGCATCGTCATGAAAACATTTTGTTGTAATAATGTGCCATACTTTGTGGCATCTAGTTATCATGTAGCTTTGAACGGCGAACATTCTTTTTGTGCCCTTTTTTTGTTTCGGAAAAGGCAGTGAAATATTATATTAATATTGTCCACTTTCTGCTGAGAATGGCATGCGTTTTCTGCTTGATATGTTACCTTCTTTTTCGACAAGATTTATAAGAGAACTGCTTTTAGAGAGAGTTTTTTATGTATAAGATAGTAGACTAGAGTAGGAGTGAACAAGAGTAGAAGTGAATAGCAGTTGAAGAGATATACAGAATGGAAGCACCCACATAGCTTCATTTTTCCATGAAGACCACACACGGAACTACAGTTCTAATAAAAGAGGACTGCATCAACCTTTGTATGTGAACCACTTAGATAACACATTCAGAACTGCAAATTATTCATATATACAAACCAAGGGGTTTCTGTGCTCATAACAAGCAAAGTACATCATCAAGCAAACCTAAACAACTCAAGCAAATATTATTCCAAAGCAAACTACAACGAAAGCAAACTTTTCTTGACCTATGCAGAAGGAAATAACTCGAGCACTCGTGACATGAACCCCTTTGGTTTTACCAGCATATGGACTGCATCATCAGTTCCACTCGACCGAGCCGGAGTTGGAAGGTGATCCTGCGCTCCCCTTGCCCCAGCTCCCCTTTCCCCAGGATCCCCTCGGGCGCTTCCTGGTCCGCTCCTTTATAGCGTGGCTGAGGCCATTCTGCACTATTGTGACACGGTTCCATATCTCGAACGCAGTGTAGGCGTCCTTCGCAGCATACTCAATGTGCTTCTTGGTGAGAATGTCATTCCACTGGTTGTTCTCTTCGTTTGTCATCTTGGTCTTCATGTCCGTGTAGTAGTCGTCGATGATGGTGGCTGACACATCACCAAGTGAGTCCAGGTCCTTCGTTCCTTCAGGCACCCTACAGTTCTCCTGAATGTCAGTGAAGTTGGATACGTACAGGTTGCTCCGCGAAAGCTTTGCTTTGTCCTGGTCTATGCAGAAACGAGCGAACTCGTACATACATGGACCACAAGTTATTCATGAGCGAACTGCATACGGACGGCAAACAGAACTGCATACAGATGTCAAGGAGATATCCACAGGCCTACAACTATGTATTACACCAGTATAAAAGAAGTGCTTACTTTGAGTTGGCGAGGAACTTGTGGAAGGCGATGCATCTCTCGCCCATAGTAGCGCATACCTGGAAAAGAAGAACCGCGTGATCCTTGCCTATTGAGAGCTGAATCAGGACGGCGTCCCTCCTGTCAGGTGTGTACTCGACGTCGATGCCAACGATCTTCTCGCGGCGGCCCTGCAGAGCTTCCTTGTAGTCGTTGATGTACATCTCCACGGTGCTCACGTCGTTGGTGTAGACCACCGTGAGCACTGTCTTGCCATGCGCCGGGACATCTTTGAAGATCTTGGTGAACAGCATGGATGGAAAGAGGAGGAAAGTGGGGAGGAACCGTAGTAGTTTGTGAACAATCAAGCAAGGGAGCCCGGAATTTAAAGGGGAGCGGCAGCAACATCTGCCAGCCCACGTTCTTATTCTCCAACCGGCACGGGGAGTGGGGGCGATCGTGGTTGCGCCCGTTGGGACCGTGGTGATCGTGCCCTTAGCACTTTCTTGAACCGTGCGGATAGAGGAGTAGGGCGCGCGATGTTTTGATTGCGTCTGGAGATCATGGCCCCGTTTTTTTCGGGGGAGGCTCTTAACGAAGCAACTGAATAGATTGCAGGCGAACCGCACCACTTTTCGTAACCGAACTGCATCATCAAAATAGATCGAGCCGTTGTTGGTTTCTGTATATGACTTGTGGGCCGATAAGGTAGAATTTTTTATTTATGCATAACGCGCGTCGTTGACTCATGGGCCCGGAGGGAGTCATTAACACCCTGCCTCCTCTGCTTCTCTCCGTCCCGTATTCATTATCCCCCTCGCCCCCCTGCAGGGAAAAAACACCGATCGTTCTCGCGGCGGAGAGGGACGACGCGCGCAGCCGCCGCCGTTCGCCGCTGTCTGCTGCACTGTTGCCCTGCTGTTCCGCCGCTCGTCACAGCGTCCCACGGTTAGTCCCTACCATCTAGTGGCTCCATAGCTATTCTCTCCTCTCCGTCGATTTCGTCGCCGGAAATCGTCATCTTTTTTTATCTGTATGTGCTCAGGTTTTCTTTTCTAGGGTTTGATTATTATCAGTAGTTTTTTGCAGATTTAGCATGGCTTCTCCTACTAGAAGAAGTCCAAGGTATGGAGGAAATTGTATGTGAACTGCTTTCTCATATCTTTTGTTCTTTTTCTTTTTTGTCACTATATTTCAGGCTGATTCATTTATCTTTTTGTTTTTTTGGTAGATAATACAGACTCTTCATCACCCATTGATGTCTCACCAATCAGCGCGGCCGCCCCATCTGGTAATTTACAATGTCTCCTTGCCCCTGTCGCCATAAGGTTGACAGGAAAATCACACCTCGTGTCAACTTTTTGCTCACCAGGAAGAAGTGATAAAATCTTGTAGCACCTTCCTTTTGTTATGGGAGAACTGCATGTATTTTATTTTTCTCGTACATCAAAGTGTTCTGCATTTTTATATTTTGTTTGTTAATAGCTCATTTTTCGGTATGCAATAGTGCACTGCATTATATATTTTACATACAAACCTAAAGACAAGTTTGTGAAATTGATATGAACTACAACTAGTTAATTGTTTTTAATTTTCTTGTCTTGGAATGAACTACATTAAGTTTTTTCTTTTTTATATGCTAAAGAACTGCATCAAGTTTATTTGTGTCTCCATAAATCTCTTATATATTTTTTGGTTAAAGTGCACTGCATTTATGTACATTTCCTTTTTTGCCATATATGTGTGGCACAATTTATATGAGCTGTATTTAGTTTAGTTTTTCCTCTCACACACATACTTTCTTCTACCTACAGTTTTATGTCCTGGTGGGTCTGGTGGTGGGGGTGTGTAAGGCCGGATATGTGGTACTGTTCCAGATCTAGGTGTTTCCACCCAGATCCGGGGACGAAGCACATATCGGTCCCACCGCGACATATGACAAAACCATATGGCCCGGATTTCCAACATGATATCACAACATTACAGATACAAGGATACAACATCTCATACAATCAGCATACAACTGCCTCAAATACAATACAACAGCGGAAGATACATGTCTGAGTACAGACTACAAGCAAATGCCTACTGGCAAAGAGAAAAACATCGATCCCATAACCACACGGGTCCAGGTCCTCCGCCGGGATCCGCCTAACTAGTCGTCGTCGAGTCTCCACGTGAAACGTCGATCACCATACCTGTTGTTGATCAAGAACCCTGAAAAGAGTTTGGGGGAGTATCATGAGTACAAAAGTACTCAGCATCCAACTGTAGTGGTCATCTAACCCAGCAAGGACTTCATCACTCGTCATTCTAGGACAACTAGTAGTTTACGGTAAGGAAGGGGTAAGTGGTGAGGTTGCTGCCGCAATAGCATTTATGAAGTGGCTAACGATCTAGAGAGTAAGATAAGAAGCCAAGCATTCGATGAGGAATCGCCTCCAACAAGTCTTGCTATCCACCTACTACACAAACATAACACCTATCCTATTCTTGTCCTCCTCTTCGCATCCCGACGAACAAGAAGCAGTCAAGGCACACACACGTTGAACAAATTATATTAAGATTATCTCAGTTGTTGTTGTCTATGAACAAGGAGTAGGTCTCAAGTCGTCCATAACCGTGGACACGGCTACTCGAAAAGATTTAACCCTGCAGGGGTGTACCAACTGCCCATTACGAGGCTCCGCACGCACGTCCATCTCTCTCAGTTGCTACTCATCATAGGCAACAATTTTATGATTTGGTTCCAAGAGATCCGAAACGACAGGTCCCTCTAACTAACAACAAACAAATCTGGGTGGCCCCCGGGGAGTCGACACCCAATCCAAAAGCTGGCCATGCTCTCCGATCGGACTCTTCCGTCTCAATAGGGTTTGGGTTACCGAGACGCTTCACGTGAGGCCTCGGGCCCTCGTCGGTCAAAGGTGGACCAACAGGGAAACCATGTCTCCGCTGGTCAGGGTTGTTTAAAAATTTCGAGGGGATCCACCAAGCACACACACGGGGTTTCAAATGGTAAATCAGCTCGGGCCACCACTAGAAATGTTTGAAGCTAGCTAGGTAAGAAAAGGGGACCCCATAAAACCCCACACGCGGTTAGGCACGCTCAGTCTTAAAACCAATACCCGGAACTCGGATCCTAGGTGACTCGAATGGAACAAAGCGTCGGGGCGGGATAGCCTATGCCTTCCATCCTTCGTTGAATATAGTCAACATTATAATAATCATATCATCAACAACAATATAATAATGTGATATCCCAAACCAAGGAGTAACAGGGTAACATCGTGGCATCCTAAGCATGCATACTAAGCAGGGGCTGAGCAACGAGCAATAGTAACATAGCAGTACATGGTTTGCTGGGAGGGGACATGGCTGTATCGGTTTGAAAGAGGCTGTAAACATGTGGTAGGATCAAACATCGAACCTAACCTAGACTAGCATGCAAACTGCTGGTTGAAATAGAATGGATCATAAGTAATGTATAGTCCTTGCCTGTTGATAAGTCGGGTTCCGAAGGTGTAGTTGATCGCAAACTCGCGTCGTCTCCGAGAGGAATCCGCGAAGCACACAAGACGGTAAACACTGGAAAGCAATCAACGAGCAAGCATCTAGTACTACGAGGCAAACACGAGCAAGCATCAACAAGAAGGCAACACGAGACATCGCGCCTACCGTCGAGAGCGGTTAGTAACAGGTTAAGTGGAGTACTCGTCACACACGACGATACCGCACGTTAACGGTGGTTCAAGTTGTTTATCTACACAAGGTGAGCAAAGGTTGTTAACATGGCAACTCAAGCAAGCATGGAATAACACACAAACATAACAAGAGGTTAAGCAAAATATAAACTACCTAAGCTAGTCAATTTAAGTGGGGTGAAATCCTAGACATGGCAAACTATTGCGGACCCCACGATAAAATTAGAATTTGGTACTGTTTTGCCCTAAAAAATATTTTATTATTTTATTAGCAAGCAAGAGCAGCATAAACACAATCTACATGCAATTCTAGTCAAGTTACATATAAAGAACATTTTAAACACAGCAACGGTTAAAAAGTTATTGAAATAACAGTTTTCAGTGGCAGGCAGTGTAATTAGCAGTCAAACAGCATGTAAACAAAGTCAAACATGGAAACAAACAACATTTTATTAAACTACACACAAAACTAAGCAAGTTTCATATTTTACGCGTCGCGATCGGAGCTACGGTTAAGAAGTTACGGGCACCGCAAAATCTAATAAAATCTGCAATTAATAGAAAAAACCTAGCAGCAGAAAAAAATAAATAAACGGGCCGAATCTACTGGGCACAACAAAAAAAAGAAATAAATAAATAAACGAAAAAAGAGGGGCAGCTCACCATGGGTCGTGGCCCATCTGGCCTGGATCCGGTTGGGCGTGCTGGGCCTTGGGGCGCTGCAGGCCGGCCCACAGCGCCGGCTGCAGGCTGGATCGAACGGGGCTTCGCCCCGAGCAGGACGCTCCTGTCGACAGCGACGAGGGCGTACTCCGGCGGCCATTGCGGCGCACGCTAGCAAGCCTGCGCGGCGGCGCGTGGAGGCAGGGCTAGGGGGGCGCGGCCGAGGTGGAGGCGCGAAGGAGGGCCCGCAGGCGGCGGCGGCGGCGGCTCCAACGAGCTCTGAGCTCGGAATGAGGCGGCTTCCATGGCGGCCTGCTCGGGCATGGCGTCGCGGCGGTGCTGGGGAGGTCCGGTGGCCGGCGTGAAGACGTGGGGAGGTCGGGGACGGGGTACAGAGGCCGGATCCGGCGGGTTTGAGGTCTCCGGCGAGGTCCCGGGGCAGCGGCCGTGGTGAGCTCCGAGCTGCTCATCCATGGCGGAGGAGACTTCCAAACTCCAAGGCCATGGCGTCCCCTTGCGCTTCAGCGAACAGAGAAAGAGAGGCGAGGTCAGAGAGAGGAGAAGAGGAGAAGCGCGGGGAGAAGGAGGACCTGGGCGCGGCGCTGCGATCGCCGGGGTGGCGTTGCTCGCCGGTGGCGTCGGCCGTGAGCCCACGGGCGGGCTGCATCCAGGAGAGAGAGGAGAGGTGGAGGCTGGGTGGCGACGTGACGGCCTCTGGGCCGTCGGATCGCCAGATCTGATGGTCCAGAGCGCCTGGGGGCTGATTTTGAGATCTGAGGGGCTAGGGTTTCGGGATTTGGGGGGTATTTTCGGGCAGATCTGAGGTTCTCCAGGGGGGTGTCTGCAATTTTGAACTAGGGAAACCCTAAAGAGGGGTGGGAGTGTGGTGGTCTTTATAAAGCCCCGGTGGCTGGCAGTTTGCAAAAACATCCCCGGTTTTTCTCTCGCGCACGCGGTGTTTACGTTTCTGACCGCCGGGGGTCCGCAGGACCTCTGATTCGGGTAAAACTTCGAACTGCGCGATCAGCGCGTCGAGCCGGCGGCGTTCACCTAGCGCTGGAACCGTTCCGAAAACACTTTCCGGCGCGCTATAAAAATATCCCATTTAATTATTAAACGGGGTTTTTCGTTCCGTTGGCTGCGGCTGGTCTCGTGCGGTTTTTGCGACGGTGATCGGGCGAAACCCGGTGTCGCAAAGGTCGAGTGTCAGGGTGGCAAGGGTCGGTCTCCTTCCGGTACGAGATAAGATGGGAAAAATAATTGCTGATAGAAAAATCGGGGATGCAAACACCGCAAACAAATCAGGCAATCAAACAATTCACACCGAAAACAAAATTTTTATTCTTGTGAAAACTGGGCTGTTACAATACAACACCACCAACAAGGGATCTCGTCCCGAGATCCAGGACGATCCGGGGGAGAGGGTAAGGGGGAGAGAAAAGAGAGTCGATGATCTTCAACACCACCAACAAGGGACTCTACTTCATGTTGATGTCGAGCTTTCGTCGAGAAACTTTCCGCAGAGAGACAACATCGTCGAAAATACGAAATCGTCGGTGTCAAGAGGAGGAACGATCGCGAAAACAGGATCAAAGGATAGTGTTTTCGACGCAAGTCGTGAAAACATCGGCAAAAGGATGGATGACAATGTGAAGGGAATATGCCCGAGAGGCAATAATAAAGTGGTTATTATCTTATTCCACGTTTATGATAAATGTTTATTTTCATGCTATAATTGTGTTAACCGGAAACGTTAATACATGTGTGTTTAATAAACAAAGAAAAGGTTCCTAGTAATGTCTCTCTTTATACTAGCTTGTTGATTAACGGATGATCAAGGTTTCCTGATCATTGACATTGGATGTCGTTAATAACAAGGTCATATCATTGGAGAATGATGTGATGAACATACACCCACAGTAGTTATAGCAATACGATCATGTCATCAAAGTTTCTATTGCTGTATCAAACTTTCACGAAGTAACCCTAATCCTTAGACCATGAGATCACGTCAATCACTGACACCGGAAGAGTACTTTGATTCCATCAAACGTCACACCGTAACAGGGTGATTATAAAGGTGTCGTTGGGTACTTGGAAAGTGTTAGTTGAGGCTCGTGGATCAAGAGTGGGATTTGTCCATCCAGATGACGGAGAGATATACTCTGGGCCCTCTCGGTGATATCACATTGACATCGCTTGCAAGCACGTGACTGGCTCACGAGGATGTTATATCACGGAACGAGTAAAGAGTACTTGGCGGTAACGAGATTGAACTAGGTATGGAAGATACCAAATGATCGGATCTCGGACAAGTAAAATATCGCGAGACAAAAGGAATTGGTTACCGAGTAATGGTTCACACGATCACTAGTTCATCGTTGAGTAAGTGGGAGTCATCATGTATCTCCAGATCCCTCTGATGATTATTGATCGGAGAAGAGTCTCTTTCATGTCCATTTTATTCACGAACCGTAGGGTGACACACTTAAGGATTCGTTGACGCGTTTGAGTGGATACAGAACGCCGGAGAATATACTGGACATCACATGGACTGTTTTGATAAAACTGCTGGAATAGTTTCGGTATATCAAAATAGTGCAAGGGGATAATTGTTAATGTGTTCATTGAATGAAGTGTTCATCAATGAAGTACTCATTAAATGAAGTGTTCATTAATTTGAGTGACATTAAACAAGATAATTAAAAGTGTTTTAATGTGATAAACTCTTGGAATTTTGAGTGGAGAATTATGGAAGTTATGGGAATAATGTGTGACCCTTTGTTTTTGTGAGTGGAGAGTCCAACCACATGATGAGGGGAGAGGTGGGGGCACCTCTTGGGGCGTGCTACCCCTTGGGGGCTGCCTCCCCCTCCTATATATAGATGGGTGGAGACCCCTCTACACACTCATTCCTCCATCTCTCATATGCCCTTTGGTTGGCATCTTCCTCCCCTTGCTAGCTGATCCAGTTTCACGAGTACGGTGCTTAGGCGAAGCCCTGCTCAAGATCTTCTCTACCACCACCACCACTATGTTGTAGTGCTGCTGGAGTTCCCGAGGATCCACTACTTCCGCTGCCCAACTGGAGCAAGGGGCGGAGGTCGTCACTGATCTGTACGTGTGACCGACTACGGAGACGCTGCCCGTTCGTGGCGTCAAGTCTTCATCACGACCTTGAGGTCGGCGAGTGTTCGACTACATCACCCACGAGAATAGTTCTCGTTAAAGCTTTTGGTCTTCGAGGGTGAGTCCTTCTCAAACCGTTAAAAGTGATCTTCTAGATGTGATCTTGGCTTTTGATTCAGATATCGCGTCTGATAGGCAGCAGCCCCCCGTTGTTGATGCTGCTAGAGACAATCCCGTCGACGAAGGCGTCACAGACAATGTTTGAATTTTTTGTACCTTTTCTACTGTACATTTTCATTTTGTTTTAATGTTTCTGTAGTGTCCAAATCAAAGATTCATATGTGGACTAGCAGCGGCAGCGAACTGCAGTTTATTCTTTTACCTAGTGTCTAAAACCAAAGAAGTACAACTGCACAAGAAGTGGTAGTGAACTGCAGTTTTTTGTTTTGCAGTTTAAAAAACAAAGAATTATACATGCACCAGCAGCGTCAGCGAACTGCATTTTCCTGAAAAAAATATGTAACAGAGAAGGAGTAGCATTTTTTTCAGCAGTGAACTACAAATAATATGTTTATAGAACTGCATTTTATATTTTTAGGATCGCGAAACAATTGTTGAAACTCATGGGAAGGAAGCAGACGGTGGCGCTGACAAGGTTGATGAGGCTTACGTGTCTAGAGAGATGGAAGGAGACGCTGGTCTGGTGAGCACAAAGAACTGCATTCATGTTATTATTATTTTATATTTGACGCATGTTGTATTTTGTTTTTTTCGCTTAGTGAACTGTGATACGTCCAAAATGCATCACTATTTTATATTGTAATTCATCCTTATTCATTGATATTTTCACATTACGATGATGTTGTTATGTTGTTTTGTCTTTTTTACATAGTTTGCAACTTTCCGGTGCTGAAGCAGCAGACGGAGGATTCAGCGGTAAAAAGTGGACGCTGAGTTGCTGAAGAAGAATATCTCCAAATTACCTGAAAATCAACGGGGTATTTTCTACAAGATTAATGAAGACTCGCCGAAGAGGGGCCAGAGGGGGGCCAGAGGGGCCCCAGGCGGCCACCTGGCGTGGCCCCACCCCTGCCCGCGCAGGGAGGGCGTCTGGAGCCCTGGGGCCACTGCCGGCTCCCCCCTCTGGCCTATATACTCCTCGTTACGCGAAAACCTAGAAAAGGGAAGCTTTTACGGAGTTCCGCCGCCGCTCCATGGCGGAAACCTACAATGAAGAAAAGGGCTCTTCGGTGGGCAGATTCCGCCGAGGAGATCACCTCCCGGAAGGGGAGATCATCGCCATCGTCATCACCATCGTCACGGGCATCATCGAGATCATCATCAACATCATCCCCAACATCAGCACCATCTCCACCACCATCCAATCTCACCTCACAACTTTATCTTGTGTTGTAATCCGTACTATCTATCCTCTCTACTCTATCGGTGTGATGCTATTGAGTTTTGTTGGAGAAATATCACTATATCCAGATTCGTTATCACCTATTTATCACCTCTGATCATGATCTCTTTTATATCTTGTGAGTAGTTACTTTAGTTCTTGAGGACATGGGAGAAGTCTAGTTGTTACTAGTCATATGATGTTGAAGTAATTTGTGTTGTTTGGTATTTAAGTTGTGTTGTTATTTTGCTAGTGATGTTGTGTGAGTCGAACACTCAAAACTTCGCCTTATTAAGGACCTAGGGGAATACCTTGTGTATTAAGAATGCTTACGGTGGGTTGCCGGAGTGACAGAAACCTGAACCCCAGTTTGCACACTTTTGCACAAGGGACTAATGGATCCTTGATCTTATTGTTGTGGTTAGGCTTTGCCTTCATTTCTATCTTGTATTTGCGGATTCTTGCAAGATGTTTAATCATAAGAGTGCACTTATCTTAGTCTAGAAGGTGTGCTAGCATAGATCCACCCACTCAACACTTATCAGCACAACACTTGTTATCGATACGGAGTATGGCGAAAACACGTGACTACCTCTCCATGTGTCCTCAAGAACGCTTTAGTATTTATAAGTTCAGTTGCCAGGCTTATCCTTTGCTCAAAATGATTGGGCCACTTGCTGCTCTCCAGTGCTATTTACTTTTCTTGCTTTTATCTTATCGTTGCTTATATCGAAAACCCATAAAAAGTTATCTTTCGGTGCTTGCAGTTATTCCTTGTCCAAAATCACCTATCAACACCTTTCGCTCCTCGTTGGGCTCGACACTCTTACTTATCGAAAACGCTGCAATAGATCCATTTACGTTGAGGGTCATCAAGTAATGTTTTCTGGTGCCGTTGCCGGGGAGCATAGCACTATTGGTAAGTGAAGCTGGTAAGGAAATTTTTGTATTGTTGTTTTTATTTTGCTGCGCTGCTCTTTGTCCGTATGGACAACCTAGATATTTGATCGTTGCTTATGGGGAAACACCCCACATCTGTGGAGGTTGTTCCTCCCCTACTGAAACTGTGCCTTATAAAATACCAGCTGGTATTATCGATTGTGTTTTTGGATAATTGTTATGCAGGAGACAAACATCCCAGTGAACACTTACTATATTTATCACAACTATGTTCAGAATTTAAGCTCAGGTGTATCAATGGAGTTTGTCAATAAGAAATCGTTCTCCGTATCGCTTATAGATAAAGCTTCAGATTGGTATAAGCTTCTCGATAACTCTCATTTGCTTGAATGGCCAGAGCTTATGTCTCTCTTTTATACCAAGTTTTATCATCTTCATGAAATTCATCGAGACAGGAATTATATCTATAACTTTTGGTCTCGTGATGGATAAATCACCGATCAAGTTGGGGGAGATTGAAATCTCTAATTCTCAAATGTCCTATTCATGATCTCCCCAAGAAAACTATACTTACAAATTTTTATGCTAGACTTTCTCGTTAGGATAAGGAGATGTTGGATGCCTCCTCTAGTGGGGTATTTCAGACAAAGCGTTGAAGAAAGATGGGATCTCTTTGAAAGGATCCAGAAGAATACCGAAGATTGGGAAATAGATAAAGGTATTGAATCTACTATTAATTATGAGCTTGATTATATAGAGAGCTATGTGAAAACTGATTACTTTAATACCTTTTTCTCTAAGATTGGTCTCGATTCCCATCTAATGATTGATTTTTGTAAGGACTTTGCCTCTCATATTGACTCTTCTGAGAAGAAGAAGGATGAGCATCATAAACCCTTCAAAGAATCATCTATTGATATTCATGTTGCTGACTCTATTGTGCCTGCAGTTATATATGAAAATCTCCCTTTTCCCGTAAGAATAAGGGAGCACTCTTTCGTGACAGACATAATGAATAAGAGTGAGAGAAGAATTGACGAGCCTGGGGACCAGATTAAGGTCGATCCTCGAGTTGCATTGGTTAAGGATCTTATTACTAATGATGCTTTAGATTCCAATATAAATTTTTGTGTTGTTTACACTAACCTTGTCACAGCCAAGAATAAAGGCCCAATTTCAGGTACTCCAGTAGTATCTGTTAAAATAAGAGATCACAATCACAATTATTATGGGCTATGCGATTTGGGATCGAGTGCTAGTGCTATCCCGTATTCACTTTATCAAGAGATCATGAGTGAGATTTCACCTTGTGAACTTGAAGAAGTTGATGTTACTATTCATCTTGTAAACAGAGCAACTATCTCTCCTATCGGAATTGTGAGAGACGTTGAAGTCTTATGTGGAAAGGTAAAATATCCTACCGACTTTCTAGTACTTGGTTCAGTAAGGGATAATTTTTGTCCCATTATTTTTGTAGACCTTTTCTTAGAACTTGTGGAGCTATAATAGATTGCAATAAAGGTAAAGTTTCTGTCGAATTCAATGGTGAGCCATATGAATTTAACTTTTCTAAGTTCTCTAAGCAGCCCGTGGTACTGATTTGCCCAGTAATGATACTATTATTGAAGATATTGCCTCCATTGCTATTCCTCCTAATGATCCTTTGCAGCAATATATGGAGAACCACGAGAATGATTTGCATATGCAGGAGAGGAATGAGCTGGATGAAATATTCTTAAGATAACCTGCTATCCTACAGCACAACCTTCCAGTTGAGCCTTTGTGAATTTTATCAAAACCAAAAGAAGATCCAGTGTTTGATCTTAAACCTCTCCCTGATTCGCTCAAATATGCTTATTTAGATGAAAAGAAAGTATATCCTGTTATTATAAATTCTAACCTTTCAGGATATGAAGAAGAGCGACTATTGGAAGTACTTCGCAAACATCGAGGTGCGATTGGCCATACCCTTGATGACCTTAAGGGGATTAGTCCGTCTATTTGTCAACATACCATCAACCTTGAGCCTGAAGCTAAACCAGTTGTTGATCATGAACGACGGTTGAATCCAAAAATGATGGATGTTGTACGGACTGATATTCTCAAGCTTCTAGCTGCAGGTATTATCTACCCTATAGCTGATAGTAAATGGGTAAGCCCGGTTCATTGTTTTCCAAAGAAAGGAGGAACAACTGTGGTTCCTAATGATAAGAATGAACTAATACCTCAGAGAATTATTATTGGATATAGAATGTGTATTGATTATAGGAAGCTGAACAAGGCAACCAAGAAGGACCACTACCCGTTGCCGTTCATCGACCAAATGCTTGAAAGGTTATCCAAAAACACTCATTTTTGTTATTTAGATGGTTATTCTGGCTTCTCTCAAATTCTTGTTAACACTACTGATCAAGAGAAGACCACTTTTACTTGTCCCTATGGTACTTATGCTTACAGACGTATGCCTTTTGGTTTATGTAATGCCCCTGCTACTTTTCAAAGGTGTATGTCTGCTATCTTTCATGGTTTTTGTGAAGAAATTGTGGAGGTATTCATGGACGATTTCTCCGTCTATGGAACCTCTTTTGACCATTGTCTCCACAACCTTAATAAAGTTTTGAAGAGATGTGAGGAGACAAATTTGGTGCTCAATTGGGAGAAGTGCCAATTTATGGTCAACGAGGGAATTGTTCTTGGCCACAAGATTTCCGAGAGGGGAATTGAGGTGGACAGGGACAAGATCGAAGAAATTGAAAGGATGCCCTACCTAAGGGACATCAAAGGTATTCGAAGTTTTCTCGGTCATGCTGGTTTCTATAGAAGATTTATTAAAGACTTTTCTAAAACTTCGAGACCCCTCACTAATCTTCTCCAGAAGGACGTTCCTTTTGTTTTTGATGAAGATTGTAAGGAAGCCTTCGAAGTTCTGAAGAAATCTTTAATAACCGCTCCTATAGTACAACCACCTGATTGGAATTTAACTTTTGAAATTATGTGTGATGCTAGTGATTTTTCTATTGGAGCTATTTTAGGACAGAGGGTTGATAAGAAGTTGAATGTTATATCTTATGCTAGCAAAACCCTTGACAGTGCTCAAAACAATTATGCTACTACTGAGAAGGAATTCTTAGTAGTAGTGTTGATTCTAAGATTATTGTTCATACTGACCATGCTGCCATTAAGTATCTTATGGAGAAGAAGGATGCCAAACCAAGACTCATCCGATGGGTACTCATTCTTCAAGAATTTGATTTGCAGATTGTCGATAGGAAAGGAGCAGACAATTCGGTGGCGGATAATCTTTCAAGAATGGAAGATATACCACATGATCCTATTCCAGTCAACGACAGTTTTCCAGACGAACAGCTAGTTGTTGTAAAAGTACAATCTCTCTCCGATCCTTGGTTTGCAGATTATGCTGACTTTATCGTTGCAAAGTTTTTTCCTCCAGGTCTAACATTTCAGCAAAGGAAGAATTTCTTTCATGGTTTGATGCATTACTTTTGGGATGACCCACATCTTTTCAAAGAAGGTCCAGATGGGATTGTGAGAAGATGCATACCAGAACACGAGTAGAAGGACATTCTCAAACAATGTCACGACAGTCCATATGGAGGACATCATGCTGGTGAGAGGAACGCACATAAGGTTTTTCAATCAGGTTTTTATTGGCCTACTCTCTTTAAGGATGCTAGAAATTATGTTTTATCCTGTGATAAGTGTCAGACAGTTGGTAATATTAGTAGAAGGAATGAGATGCCTATGAATTACTCTCTAGTGATTGAGCCTTTTGATTTATGGGGTTTTGATTTTATGGGTACTTTTCCTTCCTCACACAAGTACACTCACATTTTAGTTGCTGTTGATTATGTAACCAAGTGGGTTGAAGCCATCCCCACTGAAAGTGCTGATCACAAGACATCTTTGAAAATTCTCAAGGATGTAATTTTTCCTAGGTTTGGAGTACCTAGGTACCTCATGACTGATGGGGGTTCACATTTTACACATGGAGCTTTTAGAAAAGCTTTAGCTAAGTACGATGTCAATCATAGAATTTCTTCACCGTACCACCCTCAAACTAGTGGGCAAGTTGAGCTCAACAATAGAGAGATCAAGTTGATCTTACAGAAGACAATCAATAGAGATAGAAAATATTGGTCGAGTAAGTTAGGAGATGCTTTGTGGGCGTACAGAACTGCTTACAAAAACCCCATGGGCATGTCTCCCTATAAGATGGTCTATGGCAAAGCTTGCCATTTTCCATTAGAATTAGAGAACAAAGCTTTCTGGGCTATTAGAGATCTTAACGCTAACCCGAAGTTTGCTGGTGAAAAGCATCTCATGAACTTGACTTCTCTAGATGAGTGGAGAAGTGAAGCTTACGAGAGCGCTAAAATGTTCAAGGAAAAGGTAAAGAAGTGGCACGATAGGAGGATTCTGAAACGTGAATTTAATGTTGGTGACAAAGTTTTGTTGTTTAGATCCCGTTTCAGGTTTTCTCGAGGTAAACTACTTTCCAGGTGGGAAAGGCCATTTCATATTGGGGAAGTCTACCACTTGGGTGCGATCAAGATTAACAATCTCAAAGGTACCAAACCTCAAGTGGTGAATGGGCAAAGACTTAAGCATTACATAGAAAGGAGACCCTGTCAATGTTGATGTGGATTTGGTATACACAACAACTCATGAAGAACATGTTGCAGCCCTGTTTCAGACCCATCCTCTGGCCGCTCCGGGAGGCCGCCTGGGCACCCCGGAGTCCGTCTCCGACCCTGCTTTGGCTCTTTACTTTCCTTTCTGTGCAGAAATTTTTGCTATATATTTGCCCGGATTGTTCCGACAACGTATCTCGCGATTTCGTGTGTTTTCTTTTCGATATGTTTCTGCCAGGACTAAAAGTTGAGTAGTAGATATGTCTTCTTGTGGCTCGAGCGGAGAGGACTTCTTGGGATGGCGTCTACGTCAAGTCCAGAAGGACCTTAATCAAGGGAAGCACGTTGATTGGGCTACCAAAGAAGAAACTGTCGCAAGACAAGCGGAGATGGAGCGCTCCGTGAGGGAGGAAGTCAAGACTATCACTGCCCAACAACAAGGAGGTCCAAGCAATCTCATCATGGTGGGATCTGTCCAACCTCATTATGATCTCTCTCTTAACCTTTCAGGACCTTCCACTTCACTTGAAGATCAACGCACACTTTCCACCATCTCCGAGGCCTACCGCATCACCAATCAACTTTGTGAAGATTTCCGCATACTGAAAGTGCAAGTTGAAATCCTAGAAGCTGAAAACCAAACCCTTCGACGTATAATCAGAGATTTGAAGAATCAGAAGATTGAGGAGTAAATCTCCTTGGGTAATGGCATCTCCTTAGCTTGTTCCAAGCTTGGGGGACTTCCCGGTATTTTTATCTTTATCTATGTCTTTTAGAGTCAAGTAGAGTTGTATCATGTCTAGGGAAGTTATCTTCTAAAATAGGTGTTTTCTTTGAGGTCTATCACTCCTTTCTGGAAAGTTATGTATCCGTGAGTGTGGAGTCGTCTATGATGGAATATTATAGAGAAGTCTATTGATCCCTTCGCTTAACTCGGTATTCTCTTCAAGCAATCGACCTCATGATGATTTTTATGGGGAGTATTGACCTTATAGCAGGTATGGCTTTGAAAACTTTATTTAATCTTGGCAAACATAACTTTGGTCATAACAACAAGCATGTTTTTCTCAAAGTAGCGATAGAGCCAAACCCTCTTTGTTATTATGCTTGTAGTGTTATGTTGACAAGGAAGATAGCTTGATGTGCTATGCTTATTTTAATGTTTATGCTCTATATTGCTTTGCATCTAAGTCATCATCAATTGTCTGTTCTCGCAAAGCCTTTGCTAGCCAAACCTTTGTACTAAGCGGAATTCTGCTTGTACGTCCATACCCTGAAACCAGTATCTTCCATATGAGTCCACCATACCTTCCTAGTCGTGGTATTCCACTACCACTACTAAAGCGTAGAATTTTTGTGCTATCCTTAGATGTTCAAAATCTTCTGTTTTGTGCCCCTGTTTTAGCTCATGAGGAAGTAATAGCCAACTCATGATCTTCTTAAGTTGGAAAAGTTTTACCCCGGGATTGCATGTCTGATCTGCAAACCCCTCATATGAGGAGGGACCAGCATGAGTGCGCCCAGCTCACAAAAGATAATACAACAAACAACCCCTCCTTCACGCTTTGTTCATGAGAAATCAGAAAACTTTGGCAGTGATAAACAAAGGAGACTACGGGGATGTGATCGTCCGCGTTTGGGAGCCGTTCCTCGAAACTTGTCCAATCTGAGAAGCAATTGAGTTATCTATTAGCATTCGTTGGAAAATCATGCACCTCTCAAAACTTGTTTTTTATTCTGTTTGATTTAAGGATAGCACTTGAGTTTTCCCTGCTTGCCTTTAACAAGGCTTTTTCCTTTACTTTTATGTTGAGTCATTTTTCCCTACTTCCTCCTTTCCCAAAGAGAACAGACACTTGATGCTGATGACGATTCATCCTTATAATGCTGCATTAAAGTTTTTCCATGCCATATCATTTTTGACATTATCTCTTGATAAGTACGTTCTTTACAAAAGCATTTGCCAAGCAAACATCTTCCTTTGTGTTAGCCTTTGCACTTCATGACTAATATCTTGTTCTTTCAAAAAGTTCCAAATTGTCTCTTCAAAATATAAAGAGAAAGAGCAAAGGTAAAAGCTATTAGTTGTTCTTTGACCAAAGGACTTGTTTGCCATGATTTGATGAGTTTCCTTAGCCCTACTTTTGATTATAATTGTTATTACTCTTTCATAAGGGCTTTATGAGTTGAAGATTGCTGTTGAGGATGTTTGAGTTTGGTGAAAAGATCATGATGCTTCTTGTCCGTATTCTATTTATCGACACATCACTCTCTAAAACTTGTGGACAGGTTTACCGAGCTCTCGCTTGGGGACAAGCGAGGTCTAAGCTTGGGGGAGTTGATACGTCCAAAATGCATCACTATTTTATATTGTAATTTATCCTTATTCATTGATATATTTCACATTACGATGATGTTCTTATGTTGTTTTGGCTTATTTTACACAGTTCGTAACTTTCAAGTGCCGAAGCAGCAGACGCAAGATTTACCGGTAAAAAGTGGACGCTGAGTTGCTGAAGAAGAATACCTCCAAATTACCTGAAAATCGACAGGGTGTATTTTCCAGAAGATTAACGAAGACTCGCCGAAGAGGGGCCACAGGGGCCCCAGGCGGCCACCTGGCGCGGCCCCACCCATGGTCGCGCAGGGAGGGCGCTTAGAGGCTTCGGGCCATTCCCGGCTCCCCCCTCTGGCCTATATACTCCTCGTTACGCGAAAACCTAGAAAAGGGAAGCTTTTACGGAGTTCCGCCGCCGCTCCGTGGCGGAAACCTACAGAGAAGAAAAGGGCTCTCCGGCGGGCAGATTCCGTCGAGGAGATCACCTCCCGGAAGGGGAGATCATCGCCATAGTCATCACCATCGCCACGGGCATCATCGAGATCATCATCAACATCATCCCCAACATCAGCACCATCTCCACCACCATCCAGTCTCACCTCACAAGTTTATCTTGTGTTGTAATCCATACTATCTATCCTCTCTACTCTATTGGTGTTGATTACTACTTTGTGGTGAATGCTATTGAGTTTTTTTGGAGAAATATCATTATGTCCAGATTGTTTATCACCTATTTATCACCTCTGATCATGATCTCTTTTACGTCTTGTGAGTAGTTACTTTAGTTCTTGAGGACATGGGAGAAGTCTAGTTGTTACTAGTCATATGATGTTGAAGTAATTTGTGTTGTTTGGTATTTAAGTTGTGTTGTTATTTTCCTAGTGGTGTTGTGTGATTCGAACACTCAACACTTCGCCTTATTAAGGACCTAGGGGTATACATTGTGTATTAAAAATTCTTACGGTGGGTTGCCGGAGTGACAGAAACCTGAACCCCAGTTTGCACACTTTTGCACAAGGGACTAATGGATCCTTGATCTTATTGTTGTGGTTAGGCTTTGCCCTAATTTCTATCTTGTATTTGCGGATGCTTGCAAGATGTTTAATCATAAGAGTGCACTTATCTTAGTCTAGAAGGTGTGCTAGCATAGATCCACCCACTCAACACTTATCAGCACAACACTTGTTATCGATACGGAGTATGGCGAAAACACGTGACTACCTCTCCAGGTGTCCTCAAGAACTCTTTAGTCTTTATAAGTTCAGTTGCCAGGCTTATCCTTTGCTCAAAAGGATTGGACCACTTGCTTCTCTCGAGTGCTATTTACTTTTCTTGCTTTTATCTTATCGTTGCTTATATCGAAAACCCCTAAACAGTTATCTTTCAGTGCTTGCAGTTATTCGTTGTCCAAAATCACCTATCAATACCTTTCGGTCCTTGTTGGGTTCGACACTCTTACTTATCGAAAACGCTGCAATAGATCCCTTTACGTTGAGGGTCATCAAACTGCATCAGCATCATTTTTTTAATGTTTTGTTTTAATTCATCAGGACCGTGTAGCTGACAATGTAGAAGCGAGAGAAGGAGGGGATGCCAATGTGGAGGTTGACAAGGCAGATTTCAGAGAAGCAGGCGAGGGCTTTGCCGTGGCTGAAAAGGCAGAAGAAAGAGAAGGAAGGGAGGATTCTGTTGTTGCTGATAATGCAGAAAGGGCTGAAGGAAGTGAGGATGTAGTGGATGCTGACAAGGCTGAAGAGAGAGAAGGATATCCTTGCGCTACAGCCGAAACTGCAGAAGAGAGCGAAGGAGCTAGAGTTGTAGATGATGCTTCGGGCACAGCTGCCAGCATTGATCGTGTTGCTTCGCCATTTGTTTTTTTGGCTGGCGATAATATTCCCCAGATTTTTCATGTTTCCCCTCGCGCCACCGAGAAACCTCAAGGCAATCTGGCTAGGACCAATCTGGATGTTCCAGTTGAGACAAGCAAAGCCACAGCTGAGACGGTTTTGATCAGCTCTGAAGAGGAACAACCAAGTAGTGTGCAGAACATGAGCATTCTGGACGATGACAACCCTGTCCTGGATAACTTGACTCTCAGTGAAGATGTCTCTGCGGAGGTGCAGGATGTGGACTACGAAACCGAAGGTAAGTGAACTGCATTATTTTTTGTTCTAGTTTGGCTAAACCGACGGTTTTTATGCTCTATCATCTGACATCGGGGTTTTTCTCTGTTTTTTAGATGAGGAATTAACTGTTGTCACTTCGTCCAGTATTGATCCAGCTCTTTTGAGGAGATACAACTAGTTATTTGACGTTGTTACAAGGGCTACGAGGGATAAGAAGAAGAAGTATGTTCTTTCTCTTCGTCCTTATATCTGGTTGCTTTATTTTTGTTTTTATTTTTGTAAGGTACATGCAGCTTATTACATTTTTGTTGCGATTTTTCTTATATTCCTGAAGGGATTTAGTTGCATTCAAGGACGAGTTTGGTGATATTACTGTTGGTCATTTTGGCGAGTCGTTTTGGTCATACGGAGCGCTGAGCACTCGTCTTGCAAATATTGGTGTATCAATGTTAGCTGAGAGGTTCAAAGGATCACAAACTATGATTGTCCCATATAACCTATGTGTAAGCGTTTTCATTAATTATATCACACGCCTCCCCTCGCCTATGTTTATTGTTCTTATTTTCAGCGGCAACATTAACTTTCTTGGTTTTGCATTTTTGAAAGAATTCAATTTGGAGCGGCGGTTCCAAAAACAGGGCTTTGAAGAAGATGTTTTCTTCAAGCGTAGAGGAACATGTGGATAAGAAAAATTTGGTATTGCATCATTTTTCTATTTCCAGTAATTTTTAGATGTAGTTTCTTTATTTCCTTGTTCTCATCCGATTTGTTCTATTCACTTTTTTAATCAGATTATGTTTGCAACATTTGATCCTCCTCCTGCACCAAATAAGGATGCGATTGGCCACTACTGCTTGGTTACTTTGAACCTGTCTCCAAAGCGATTTGAGTTTCTTGACTCAATAAACGGCCCTGAAAGTGAACCTGGAAGCACTGTATTTAGGAAAATGTTTAAGAACATCAAAAAAGTCTGGAAAGACGGCAGCGGAAGCTATGATGAGCCATTGAACCCTCCCACGCTCGACGGCTTTGTGTTGAGTCATGTCAACGTTCCACAGCAGGGAAATGGGTTCGCACTTGTTATTCTATCTTTTTTCTTCTTTGTATATTTTTGTGTGTATATTGTTCTGCATTGCTTTACTGAACCCAGAAGTATTTCTCCCATTTGAGCGAACTGCATTAACAATGTGTCATTAGTTGTTCCTCCTTGCTATTGGGGGGGGGTTCTTTTTTGTATAGTGAGATTCATTTCTTTACTATATTGGTATCACTTTTTTGCTTTTAAGAGAACTGCATTACAACCAGTGTGTTATAAGTTGTTTCTATGTTCATTTGTTTCTTTTGTATATCGAGCTGAACTGCTTTACTAAATTAGTACCACATTTCCCCCTACTTTCTTTAGAACTGCATCAGCATCATTGCGTTGTTAGATATTATCTATTTTTTTGGCTTTTCGGATAGCGAACTTCATTGGTTTTACTAGTATCAGAAGAAATTTGTTCTTGAGTGAACTGCATTTATTAATGTGTTTTTTTTCTACAGGCATGATTGTGGATTTTTCATGTTCCAATTCATGCAGAGCTGGGATGGTGAAGCTGATGCTAAGTTTGGCAGAGAGCACATTGGCTACATCCGGAAGGCAATGCTCTACAGTTGGCTGACATCTTCGTATTGATGTCTGGAGTTGACATCCCTTTTAATTTTTAAAGAAGGTTATTACTTTTTTTTTTCGTCCGCAGAACGTTTTTTATATTAAGAGAACTTCATTTAGCACAGAAACGGGGGGAAGGACCACTTTTTTGTTAATTATTTTAGTATAATAAGGACTGCATGCGCATTATCATAATCATTTATATATGGATTGCATGCACGTAATAGCTTTGTATCGTTTTGTACATGAAAGTGCACTGCATTAAGTTTCATGTTTTTTCTTCATTGGAAAAGTGCATTGCATTACACCATACCTGTTAGTATGTTGCATTATGCCCTTCTTTGTTATTGAAATTCACGATTCTTTTGCATTTTTTATTTTCATTTTTTCTCGCAGCCTTTGATTAAGGCGCGTACCAAGGTGGAATTTCATTGTTTGAAACTCAGGTCCACACTCCAACCATTAAGAATTATGTTATTGAAGAACCCCCTATCAAGCATGCAAAGGAACCTGTGTGTAAGAGGACGAGGAGCGCACAATCTCCTGTGAAGCCTGTGAAGAATGCACCCAGTAAGAGGTCCAGGAGGGCAGTCAGCCCTCCGAATTCTGAAAGTACTGATGAGGACTTTAGGACTCCGCCACTAGTTCGCAAGAGGAAGAGGAGTGCAGTTGTGGAACGTCCAAATAAAAGCGAGGTAGTTATTCTATCCAACAAGAGGGCCGTGCAGAAGCCATCAAAGTATAGAACGCCGGTACAGAAGTTGCGGCCTGCGAGGTTCAGCTATCTCGTGGAAGCGAGGAAACTATTGGAACTTGTGTCGAGCCCTGCGTTCAGGAAGAAACACAACCAGTTAGTTCCCTTTTCTATAGTTTTCTTCTTTGCTTATAGCTGTAGCTATCTCGTTTATTTTTTGTTGTGTGCCTTTATTTGCGTTCCTAACCCTATCCCGACTCGCCGTGTTGTTTTTGTTGAGCAGGTCTGCGCTGTTCATGTACAGGAATCCTATCGAAGTATAAACTGTGTCTGTTGACTACATGTTCTTAACTTTCTACAAAGGCAGTTTCATGGACTCGGAGTTGATGGACCATATCATTAGTCACTGGAAGATTGACCAGCGAATGAATGTGGTTTACCGATCTGGTGAACGCGTTCTTCTTTCCCCTTTATTTATCACGTTATTTCTCCTTCCTCCTTTTTTTATTTTTCTGATGTAGGTGAACTGCATTGCAAGCGTATAATACAAAGATGTTGCGCTTTAGGTGTGAACTGCATTGCCACTGTATAATAAAAGATAGCTTGTTTGAATAATTTTATTCAAAGCTCAGGAAATGTCGTTTCTCGGAACTTATTAATGAACTTCATACGTAACTCTTTTTTTTCACTTATCCCAGACCGAACTGCATTAATATTTTGTGTTCTTAATTGTTTCCATTTTTAGTTTTTTTCCCTGGTGAACTGCATTTGTTTTTCTTACATTAGAAGAAACTTTTTTATTTTCCTGGATGACCTGCATTAACACATTTTTTTATGAATTAAGTATGTGCTTCAAATGAATGATCACGCGAAGAGAGATGAACACGGAAACGTCGTGTTTCCCTTTGTGCACACCAAGTTCAATGTTGAAGATGCAGCAAGACAGTTCAAAGCATATGTTCGCGATGATGAGAACCTTCTTAATTGTAAATTAGTAAGTTCTCAGATTTTCTGGTTTTCAGCTCGCTATTCTTATGTTTCTGCGTCATTTTTTTTCTAGTAATCCTGTCCCCCACTCAAACTGAGAAACACCTTTGTTGAATACCAATTCAGATCCTGTTACCACGGATGAAAGACCAGCACTACTCTTTATACACGATGAACATGCACCGTGAGACCCTCGATATCCACGACACTAGGAGATACAACGGACCGTTTGATCAAAAGACGAGGTGGCATAAGTCTGACTACCACAGCGACCGCACTGAAATGGTAAAATGTTCGCTTTTTTCATCTTTGTATATTTGTTTCACATGTATACGAGCTGAACGACAGTTTTCGTGACGTGTACTTGTTGCGTGCATTGTCTATGTCGTATTTCAACAAATGGTCAGGATGACCGCTTTGATGAAGAAGGTTTACGGAGAAAAGGAATACAAGAAGAAGGAGTCGGTAGACTGGGTCGAAGTTTCAAAGAAAGCTAGATTTTTCCGCACCCCTGCACAGGGTCCCAATGAGTGCGGATTTTTTTTTTTCTGAAGATGGCTCAGTTGTATGACGGCAGAAGCTTTGTTGTGAAGTTTGGAAAGCGCAATGTAAGCATCTTTTTATTCTCGCATCTAATGTAATCCTTCATATTTTCCTCTTCCTATCTGCAGCAGTATCACCTTTTTCTGCCATAACCAAGTTGCTGTTTAGTTTTATCTTGTTGCTCTTTGATCGCAGGAAGCTGATATCGCGGATTGGAAGGTTGAGTTCCTGTTCCAGATTCTGTTCCACCCTGATAATATGGTCCTACCAAGCGAGTTTCCTGAGGAAATAAAAAATATGTGCAAGTCTCTTGGTCTCACTGCCAAACCTGACTCGCAGGAGCAGAATGAGGCATAGAACAACAGTAGACCCGTTTGATGTGTTTTAGAATCTTTATTGTAAATAGTTTTGTCGCTCCTTTTTTATGTATGGGATCTGTTAAACATATTCACTAGGATTTTTTCCTTTTTTTGTACATCTATGTAATACAACGGAGAAAGCAACTCTGTTTGACTATGTATATAATGGAGTTTCATCTAATTTTTATCTTGTCAGCGGAAACTATCCTTACATGAGTGTAAACATACGTATCCGCACTACATATTTTTATGGGAGGGTGTGTTTTGCTGGTGGGTTGGGGGGGTTGCCCCCCCCATACTTGGTTAACAGAATTGGAATATACAAATGTGGAGACCATATCCATCTCACACACACTTATTATGTATGGATATCGATATAATATATAACATTTTTTGCAAAGTGCGCTGCATTGCGCAAAAGAGGGCCTTCAACAGGTTATAGTGTTGATAATCAAAAAGTTTTGGAAAATAGTATTTTCTTGGAACACAAAACTGCATGTGTGCGCTAATCAAGAGCTCCATTTTTAAATTTTTTGTAATAAGCGAACTGCACAGGTTATATGCTGCACACTGCATTGTTTGCGGTAAGCGCACTGCAATGTACACATGAAGAATCCCAGTCTCTACTACATGTAGAGTATTGTTTATTTTCATAACCACGTTATTTACTGTTTTTTCTCCATATGAGCTTCTGCAAACAGTAGAGAACTGCATTTTTTAACATCACACTGCCATCCCATCTTCTGCACACATAAGAGAACTGCATTTTTATAACATCTATCATTGTTCTGAAACAGAATAGAACTGCATGTTTAAAATGACATTCCTATCTCATCTGCATTTCATTTTCTAGAGAGAACTGCATTTTCCTCAATCGCACCAGCAGAGCATTGAATACAAAGTATACCTGTTTTTGTGCTATAGATATTGAATTGGACTTCAACATTATATCTCGAAGTCTAACTTTTTGCTGTCCACTAAATTCAAGTTATCTCTATTATATGCTACATAAATGGATGAAGTTGATGTACGTAAAAAGGCTACAATGTATGTGTGCTGAGCTATGTCCTATTCCTGCTGCTTCTTCTCAAAGCGTGCACTGCAATTGCTTCATTGTTTGTCGCTCCATTTGTTTTTTTCTTGTTGAACGTGTTAATCCTTGTAACGCGCCCGTGCGGCCGCGATGCTTGCCTATGCTCTGTTTTCTTAATGCCCTTCCCTTTCGATGTTGATGCTGGTCCTTCACTGTCTTCATCTTCATCTTCTTCTTCGTCCTTTCCCTCTTCCTCATCATCATCTTCTTCCTCATCTTCTTCTTCCTCATCATTTTCTTCTTCCTCATCTTCTTCATCTTTTGCTTCTTCTCTCTTTGGGAAAGTTCTTGCATTATGCTTCTCTCTCTTTTTGCAGATGCTGCACAGTCTTCTCTTTGTCAAATCTTCTTGTTGGTCAGCTTGGTCATATGTGGTGGCATTTTTGGCCTTGATTTTTTCTAGCCTGTGCTTGCATGTCCTCGAGTTGTGCCCCGCAATCTTTTCGCATGATTTGCACATCCTCACTCCCAGTGGCCTCCCTTCGTTGTCCAGCTCTGGCTCAGGCTTGTTCTTCTTTTCAGAACCTACATCCTTTGCTGCAGCTTTTTTATTTGCTGACATGCTCTCCTTCTTTCTCCCTTTTGTGTTTGATACAGGTGGGGGAAGAATTGTTTCATCCACAGTAAGAGCTGCACCATCAATGTCATGTTTGTGCTCATCTCCCTTTTCTTCACTCCGTGCATTCTTGTTGTTCTCCGCCTCTTCTTCGTTCAGCAAGTCAACTTCTTCTATGAGTGCTCTCATCCCATATAACGCTCTGTTGAACCCGCTATCCGACTTCACACCCCTGTTTGACAGGTCCATGGTTGTTTCTACAAGTACCATCCTACAGCTGAACATTAAACTTCCATCTGGAGCAGTTTGCTTGTAATCTCTGTGGTCAAAAGTTGCATTTTGTCCACCCGCAGCTGATCTAACATGCAAACGATGTGTACGCAGAACAGTCCTGCAACAAATATTCATTTATTTTTGGTTGTCAGTGTGAGCAAACTTCAAATAAATATGTATCAGAGAATTCAGGGTTTATGAACTGCATAAAAAATATGTACTTTTTTGTTTTTTATTCTAGTGAACTTCACTAAGTTTTTTTTTCATATCTTGCCACCAGAACTATGTGAACTTCATTATTCTTTTTTGTGTGCCTATTTCTCGTCTCACTGACCTATGTGTGTCCATAGTTTGCATTCGCATTCGTAGATACCATTCGTCACATCAGCGACAACCTGGAACTCATGTCTCGCCCAGTCAAAATCATCGGACTGGTTGTAGTGGCGCACCAAATACTTTGTTGGGTAAATCTTTTGGTTGAAGTCAGCAAAGACTGGCCTTGTGTAAATCCTGGATAGTTGAACCTCGAAACCAAACTGAGTAGTAGTTTTAATTTCCACCTGCGAAACAAATAAGCCAGTCAGTTAGCTGTTTTTGGTTAACAAAAAACATAATTGATTTTATATAGAGAAGAGAACTGCATTTTAACATCACACTTTTCATCTCATTTTTGTTCATACGGAAAGAGAACTGCATTTTTTAAGTTCAAAGAAAAATCAGTGGTGAGTCTGAACCGCGTATACGAGCTTAATAAGATTTTTTTGTACCATACCTCGTTAGCCATGGTCTCTGCATGCTCGTTGCCCTTCCTCGTCTGGATGCATCTATCCACCTGCGATGCAAATATGTGTAGGCCGTGTCTTTCCCTGACAAAGTTTCTCTTCAAAATCCGGTTCATGCTTTCACTTCTTTGTGTCGACGTCATCCGTGCACAGAACACCTCCTTGTAGTAAGCTGATATCCATTCTTCTCGGAATGTCCAGAGCGCATTCATAATTTCATCATTCTGCAGGTTATACTTCTCCATGAGGTCATGCCAAGCGCGTTCAAACTCCGATGGCATCAATGGATGGTTGAGAACTGATGTCAGCTCATCTTTGAATGTCTCGTATGCTTTGTACAACAAGGACAGATGATCCTTGTATTTCTTCAGTATATGCCAACGGCATAACTTGTGCAGCGTGCCTATAAGTGTACTCTTTATCGCTGCATCCATGGAGGGGCATTGATCTGCATGTTTTTTTTTGAAAACAAGCAGTCAGTTATTTTGAGAGAACTATATTTTTTTTTGCTTTTTCTCCGTTTTCTTTTTTTTTTGGATGTAAGAAATGGACTAAAAAAAGCTAGCATTGAACTGCATTTTTTAGTTTACCTGTCAGTACGCAGATTGGCCGCTTGTTGTTCATGCAACGCAAGAACGTCCGGAACACCCACTCGAAAGATGGTATTGTTTGGTCTCTGACAAGAGCCACCGCAAATATTGTAGTTTGTAGGTGGTGGTTTACTCCAACGAACACGCCCAGAGGCATGTGAAACTTGTTGGTCTTGTATGTCGTGTTGAATGTGACACAATCTCCAAAATCTTCATAGGAACCCCGGCAGCTTGCGTTCTCCCAGAATATGTTTTGGACACAGTTATCAGCATCTTTGTTGTAATCATAGAAGAACTCCGGATTTATTTCCTGCATCTTCTCAAAGAAAGCTAGCAGTTTCTTCACATCATCCTCAGTTTCCTCCTTTACGAACTGGTACTTCCTGCAGTTTTAAAGAAGAACATACCTCAGCATTAAACAACACAAAGAAATGCACAAGAGAACTGCATCAAGTAGAGGAGATATCAGCTAGTTTAATGTATGTACTTGTTCACCCAATCACGGCTAGTACGCCCCATATATTGTAGCCCTCCTGACATTCTCGACAGGGTCGACATCATCTGTGTGTGTGTCAGGTTGTCGATCTGCATGTCCTTTACTAGTTTATCAAGCAATGGACCATCCCTCTTATGCGAGTGCAAGTGCTGAAGCATAGCTGGACTTTCCATCATTTTGTGGTTTTGATTGAGCTCAACATGTGCTATCACAAAGACATCCTTGATCTTTTTCACTCTTATTTTCGCCTTGCAGCCAGTTCTTTTCATTATTTTATCTCGTTTTCTGTCATAATCTGACACAGTCTCTTGGTGGTTGCCCTCTCTTGAGCAAACTATGTAGTTGTTCGTCATGTGCGTCCCCCTTTTTCTTGTGCCGAATCCTGCATGCCTCGCATATGTGTTGTAGAACTCGTGTGCTGCCGCGAAAGAGGTGAACTGCATACCTTTCGCAGGCACAAGTTCTTGCAACAAGTTCTTGTTCTGCACCGCAACATGAAAATGATTTTCTTATTGTTAACGAAGAATGCGCAGGCTGAAAAAGATTTCATAAGCGAACTGCAGTAGTAAGTCAAGGAAGCTTACATGTGTGTACAACTTATTCTCCATTGGTGTTTTTCATCTCACCAATGTTTATTGGGCATGGAGGAGTTACAACAGACCTGTGTAATCGAGGATCTCGGGGAGGCAGAACTGATGAGAATTGTACTTTCTTTTTTGCGTGTGTCTTTTTCTGATCCGGGTGCTGGTCCATTTGATGTGTGGCAGGCGGTCTTGGCGGAATCCCACTGTTTCTGTGTTGACGAACCTGTTGCTCCCGAACCGGCTCGTGTTCAACATTGGTTTCCGGAGGCGCAACATTGTTTTGTGGAGGCTCAATATCATCCACTCTTATCTGCTGACCAAATGTTGCAATAACGTCCGTGTACCTTGGATGCATAACTGTTATGAGTTTCTCTTCATCGTCGTCCAAGGAGGAACGGAGTGCCACGGGCTGGATCCATCGCGAGAATCGCAACCTGGGACGGATCTCGCAGGTGGCTCCGGTAGCCAACTTGCCGATGAAGGAGGGATGCGGTAGGAGCCCTGGCGGCGCGGGGATCCCTGGTGGTGTGGGCATCCGACAGCCACTTGCCGGCGCCAGAGGAACCCTAGCCCTGGACGCTCCCGGAGCCGTCAGATCGCAGATCGAAGGGCTACGGTGAAGCCACGTCGGCCCCTTTTTTTTTCTCTCCCCACCTTCCTCTCCCCTCCCGTGGAAGCTGCCCGCGCTAAGCCGCCTCCCGAGCGCTCCGGCCGGTCGCCGGCGAGCTCGCCGCGCCGCCGGTTCCTCCTCCCCGCCCTCACGCCTCTGTCCTTCCTCCTTCTCCCTCCTCCTAACCTCGCCTCCCCTTCTCTGTTCGCAGGAGAGCCAACGCCGCCTTACGCCATGACTGGCCCGAGCAGGCTCGAGCTCGCGTCGCCGCCATTGGAAGCCCGCCGCCCCTGGACATCTCCTCCGCGCCTCTCACCGGCAGCCCGCACCCCTCCGTCACCAACCGCCTCGCCGGCCTCCTCTCCGGTGCGCGCCGCCCGCCAGGTGGCCGGAGCCTCCGCTGCCACCGGTTGTCGTCTCGTCCCCGATCGGATCAGGATCGGGGCGAACGTTCACCGCCGGATGGGCTGGCCTCCTTCCCCGAGCCCACACAGCAGCCAGGCCCAGCTGGCCACCCGAGCCGAGCCAGCCACCCGAGCCCAGCCGAGCCGCCAGATGGGCCGATCCCATGGTGAGCCGGCCTGACTCCCCTTTTTTTTTCCTTTTACCTTGCTTGTGATTTTTTTCTAAGTCTGGGAACTTTTGCTGCTATATGCCTGTTTGCGATGTAATTTGCGATCAAACCGTAGCCCGGATGACTTTGCGCCCAAAAGGAAAATTGCTTAGAATTGTGTTTAGTTCAATCCATCTTTTGGGAGCATTTTGATTTGAGGTCATATTGATGGTGAAAATCTGTGTTGAAGTGGGCATCAGGCCGTTAATTGCTATTATTTCCTGTTAAGTGCTGCTGTTATTATTTTATTGCAAGTTTGCATGATGATTGTGACTAATCCATGAGGCCTATTGCATTGATTCTTTTTCCTATGTGTTAAGCATCATGTGTAATTCATTTACATGCTTTAACTTTTCATGTTTGGGTGCTTTAGCTATATTAAATCTTGCTCCAAAGTGGTGATCCTGATGTTAATGTGCTGCTGTGCTGAAAACTGTTAATTTGTTGCAACTTCGGATGATGGTTGCGTCGCAACCGTTTATTGGAATTGAGTGATTCCAATTGCATATTGTTAAGAATCATTTCTACTTCCATTATATGTATTGCATTGTCATGATATGCTTGCTAGTCATATAGTTGTTTAGCTCCAAAGTTGCTATGCTGCTGTTTTTGACAGCCACCTCTGTTTTTCTCTAAGTCTGTAACGTTATGATGCCATGTTGTTTGCTTAATATCTTTTGATCTATGCTGACTTTTTCCATGATTCTTTTTGCCGTTCCTTCCCTGTCATGTATACTTTAGTTCCATATCATTTGTGATCATGTTTGCATTCATTATCCTGTTTATGCATTGCTCTAAAGTGTGCTTCGTGATGTTGGCAGATTGTGCCCGTAACTTGTTTTGCTTCTATCTTTTTAACCGTAACTCCGTTTGGAGTGTGCCTTATGTGTAACTTGATTAGTTTTTCGTTTACTTTGAGTTTATGAATTTTTTTTCTGTTGTTAACCAACCTAAAATATGGTTTAGGACAGAACAATACTAAATCATTTAGTTATCGTGGGGCACTTAGTATTATGCCATGTTTAGGTTGTGCCTCACTTAAATTGACTAACATAGATAGTTTAGTTTGTGCTTCACCTCTTGCCATGTTTGTGTGCAATGCCATGCTTGCTTGAGTTGACATGTTAACAACTTTGTTGATCACCTGTAGCTAAACAACTTGAACCCTCGTAAACGTGCGGTATCGTCGTGTGTGACGAGTACTCCACTTAACCTGTTAGTAACCGCTCTCGACGGTAGGTGCGATGTCTTGTGTTTCCTTATTGTTGATGCTTGCTCGTGTTTGCTCCGTAGTAATAGATGCTTGCTCGTTGATTGCTTTCCAGTGTTTACCGTCTTGTGTGCTTCCGCGGGTACCTTTGGAGACGATGCGAGCTTGCGATCAACTACACCTTCGGAACCCGACTTATCAACAGGCAAGGACTATACATTACTTATGATCCATTCTATTTCAACCAGCGGTTTGCATGCTAGTCTAGGTTAGGTTCGATGTTTAATCCTACCACATGTTTACAACCTCTTTCAAATCGATACAGCCATGTCCCTTCCCAGCAAACCTTGTACTGCTATGTTACTATTGCTCGTTGCTCAGCCCCTGCTTAGTATGCATGCTTAGGATGCTACGATGTTACCCTGTTACTCCTTGGTTTTGGGCTATCACATTATTATACTGTTGTGGATGATATGATTATTATAATGTTGACTATACTCGACGAAGGATGGAAGGTCTAGGCTATCCCGCCCCGACGCTTTGTTCCATTCGAGTCACCTAGGATCCGAGTCACCTAAGTATTGGTTTTAAGACTGAGCGTGCCTAACCGCGTGTGGGATGCTATGGGGTCCCCTTTTCTTACCTACCTAGCTTCAAACATTTCTAGAGGTGGCCCAAGCTGGTTTTACCATTTGAAAACCGTGTGTGTGACTGGTGAGCTCCCAGCAGATTTTCAAACAACTTGGGCCAGCGGAGACATGGTTTCTTTGTTGGTCCACACCTGGAAGCTAGGGAGCTTCCCACATCTGTTTGGGTAGCTAACCCGACCTCGTCCAGCCGGAAGAGTCCGATCCGATAGCGCGACCGGCCTTTGGATTGGGTGTCGACTCCCTGGGGGCAACCCGGTTTTATTCGTAGTTAGTTAGAGGGACCTGTCGTTTCGGATCTCTCGGAACTAAATCATAAAATGGTTGCCTGTGATGGGTAGCAACTGAGAGAGATGGGCGTGCGTGCGGAGCCTTGCAATGAGAAGTTGGTACACCCCTGCAGGGTTAAATCTTTTCGAGAAGCCGTGTCCACGGTTATGGACGACTTCAGACCTACTCCTTGTTCATAGACAACAACAACTGAGATAATCTTAATATAACTTGATCAACGTGTGTGTGTGACTTGACTGCTTCTTCTTCGTTGGGATGCGAAGAGGAGGACAAGGATAGGATAGGTGTTATGTTTGTGTAAGTAGATGATAGCAAGACTTGTTGGAGGCGATTCCTCATCGAATGCTTGGCTTCTCATCTTACTCTCTAGACCGTTAGCCACTTCATAAATGCTAGTGCGGCAGCAACCTCACCACTTACCCCTTCCTTACCGTAAACTACTAGTTGTCCTAGAATGACGAGTGATGAAGTCGTTGCTGGGTCAGATGACCACTCCAGTTGGATGCTTAGTACCTCTGTACTCATGATACTCCCCCCAAAATCTTTTCAGGGTTTTTGATCGACAACAGGTATGGCGATCGACGTTTCACGTGGAGACTCGACGACGACTAGTTAGGCGGATCCCAGCGGAGGGCCTGGACCTGTGTGGTTATGGGATCGATGTTTTCTCTTTGCCAATAGGCATTTGATTGTAGTCTGTACCCAGACATATATCTTCCGCCGATGTAATGTATTAAGGCAGTTGTATGCCGATTGTATGAGATGTTGTATCCTGTATCTGTAATGTTGTGATATCATGTTGGAAATCCGGGGCATATGACTTCGTCATATGTCGCGGTGGGACCGATATGTGCTTCGTCCCCGGATCTGGATGGAAATATCTAGATCTGGAACAGTTCCGCATATTGGGCCTTACACTAACTCCTTACGATTTAAAATTAGCGTTGATTTTACTAAAACGCGGACTCAATTTTTTCGCGGAACAAAAAATCGGCGAGTGAACTACATTGGTTTGCATCCGACAGTCAAGCGCACTTCATTATCGCCAAACAGAAACGCGTGTGTTTTTTCTCCAATTCTAATTCGACAAAATGAACTGCATTCGTCGGACATTGGCTGCATTTGTCGAAAGAAAGAACCGCACGCTATTTATCACTTATTCATCAAACCATCATAGTTTGCTATAATTCGATTCAGGGAAAATGAGCCGCAAAACAAACCACGGTGAACTGCATTTTTTTTGTCTTTTGTAGTATTATGTTCACAAAAAATTGTGAATGAAACCACCTGGACCAGTGAGGACATAGTTCTCTTGTTGCCCCACCTTGTCCGGCTGAGGACCCGGTTTCCCATGTGTGATTAACTAGCTATCCAAACCTGCGACAGACGGTAGAGACCGATTCGAGAGCGCGACTGGATTTTGAGTTGGGTGTCGACTCACCGGGGGCCACCCGGATTTGTTCGTTGTTAGTTAGAGGGACCTGTCGTTTCGGATCTCTTGGAACTAAATCATAAAATGGTTGCCTATAATGGGTAGCAACTGAGAGAGATGGACGTGCATGCGGAGCCTCGTAATGGGAAGTTGGTACACCCCTGCATGGTTAAATCTTTTCGAGAAGCCGTGTCCACGGTTATGGACGACTTGAGAACTACTCCTTGTTCATAGACAACAACAACTGAAATAATCTTAATATAACTTGATCAACGTGTGTGTGCCTTGACTTCTTCTTCTTCTTCGGGATGCGAAGAGGAGGACAAGGATAGGATAGGTGTTATGATTGCGTAAGTAGTGGATAGCAAGACTTGTTGGAGGCGATTCCTCATCGAATGCTTGGCTTCTTACCTTACTCTCTAGATCGTTAGCTACTTCATAAAATGCTAGTGCGGCAGCAACGTCACTACTAGTTGTCCTAGAATGACGAGTGATGAAGTCCTTGCTGGGTTAGATGACCACTACAGTTGGATGCTGAGTACTTCTGTACTCATGATACTACCCCCAAACTCTTTTCAGGGTTTTGATCGACAACAGGTACGGTGATCGACGTTTCACGTGGAGACTCGACGACGACTAGATAGGCGGATCCCGGCGGAGGGCCTGGACCCGTGTGGTTATGGGGATCGATGTTTTTCTCTTTGCCACTGGGCATTTGTTTGTAGTCTGTACCCAGACATGTATCTTCCACTGTTGTATTGTATCTAAGGCAGTTGTATGCCGATTGTTTGAGATGTTGTATCCTTGTATCTGTAATGTTGTGATATCATGTTGGAAATCCGGGGCATATGTCGCGGTGGGACCGATATGTGCTTCGTCCCCAGATCTAGATGGAAACATCTGGATCTGGAACAGTACCGCATATCGGGCCTTACAGGACCCCCCCATATTTGGTTTAACAAAAAAAAGAAGAGAACTGCATTTTAATACCACATTCTCATATCATCTTGTTTTATATAGAAGAGAACTGCATTTTTCTATATGAGTTTGTTTAAGGGGAGGTTGGGGGCCCATATTTTGGTTTAACAAAAAATAGAAGAGATCTGCATTTTAATACCACATTCTTATATCATCTTGTTTTATATAGAAGAGAACAACATTTTTTATATAGAAGAGAACCGCTCTCGTAGCATAGATGTGAAAGACCTGCTTACACTACTCCGTAACTTGTTTGATGATCCTGCGAAGGTTGATATGGCTGTGAAGGTTTTATTTCTCATTGTTTTTCAGAGTTTACTTTGCCCCAGCCCTGTCACTCGGTTGTCCATGGTAGCTGCCATGGTTGAAAACCTGAATTTTGATTCCATGGCTGAGATGGACTTTTGCCAGCTAGTTGTTGATGAGCTACAGGCTGCAGTGTACAAGTGGCATTCTGAAGGGAGCAAGCAGAACTGTGCTGAGGGCTGCACCATCGTGCCTCTGTTCATGTACCTCGATAGCTTGAATCTTCGCAATGTATCTGTTATGCATACACGCACGCCACGTGCTGCAATTCTGTCCCATCAGGAGTTGAACAAGATTCACAATGCTGACATGATTGTAAGGGGAAAGATTCATCTGATACCTACAAGTTTGGCAAGTTGCCTATATGTTCACAATTTCCAATTTCTTTATGTTTTGTCATTATCTTCTTTTTTGTTTTTTGACATGCTAAATGTGAACCTCTTACTTTCTTACATGTGCACTGCTTTCTTTTTTGTTCAGTGGAAGGCGATAGGGGACATTGTGTACAAGCGGACTGCAGCCACTAAACTTCATCCCAGCTTCCGTGAGCCTCTTGCTAGGGGTTCTCCCATTCGGCAGGTTGATGGTTTTGCTAGGGGTTCTCCACTTAGGCGGGTTGATGGTGTTGCTATGGGTTCTCCACTTAGGCGGGTTCATGGCGCTGCTAGGGGGTCTGCTGGAGGTTCTCACGGTGAGGCTCATGATGACCGCAATATTTTCTTCTAGGTTGATAAGCTTCTTGACATGGTTATCAATTTAACTTCCGATCTCCCAACATCTGGCGCTAGGATGAGGAATATTTATGGACTGTTTCCTCCTGGCAAAGGACCTTCTAAAGAAGAAATCGATGCCGCTCACAACTTTGATTGTGGGCAGCTTCAATTCCTTAATTTGTCAGTTTCAAATGTCAGGGTGGCATTTGTTCAGTTCAAGCATTCCTAGGATGTCAAGTGTGGTAGGTATGAGCAGGAAGCTGAGGCACTTGTGATGGAAATGGACAGGAGGGAAAATGTTGATAGGGCTTCCTTGTCTGATCGCGATGCTGCTGATGTATGCTTCTTTTTCATGTCATATGTGAACTGCTTTTGTATCAATATTTTCTTTTGTTTTTAATATTCTTTTATTTTCATATGCGCCATTGACATTTGTTTTTTGCATGCTTTTTTATTATTGCAGTGCGGGGGAGAGTCTTCTAACGCAAACGCGCGGCCCGATATTGACCCGGACGACCAACATGCTTTTGACCCAAACATTGTGTGTGATAGGCAGCAGCCCCCTATTGTCGATGCTGCTAGAGACAATCCTGTCGACGAAGGCGTCATAGACAATGTTTGAATTTTTTGTACCTTTTCAACTGTACATTTTCATTTTGTTTTAATGTTACTGTAGTTTCCAAATCAAAGATTCATATGCGGACTAGCAACGGCAGTGATCTGCAGTTTACTCTTTTTATGTAGTGTCTAAAAACAAAGAAGTACAACTGGACAAGCAGCGGTAGTGAACTGTAGGTTATTATTTTGCACTTTAAAAAACAAAGAATTATACATGCACCAGCAGCGTCAGCGAACTGCATTTTCTTGAAAAAATATGTAACAGAGAAGGAGTAGCATTTTTTTCAGCAGTTAACTACAAATAATATGTTTATAGAACTGCATTTTGTTTTTTTAGGATCGCGAAACGATTGTTGAAACTCATGGGAAGGAAGCAGATGGTGGCGCTGACAAGGTTGATGAGACTTATGTGTCCAGAGAGATGGAAGGAGACGCTGGTCTGGTGAGCATAGAGAACCGCATTCATGTTATTATTTTTTATATTTTGACGCATGCTGCATTTTGTTTTTTTTTTGCTTTTTTCGCTTAGTGAACTGCATCAGCATCATTTGTGTAATTTTTTTTAATTCATCAGGACCGTGTGTTAAATTATGAAATCCAAGGGGAGCGCACTACAGAGGCTGACAATGTAGAAGCGACAGAAGGAGGGGATGCCAATGTGGAGGTTGACAAGGCGGATTTCAGAGAAGTAGGCGAGGGCTCCGCCGAGGCTGAAAAGGCAGAAGAAAGAGAAGGAAGGGCGGATTCTGTTTTTGCTGATATTGCAGAAAGGGCTTAAGGAAGGGAGGATGTAGCGGGTGCTGACAAGGCTGAAGAGAGAGAAGGATATCCATGTGCTACAATCGAAACTGCAGAAGAGAGCGAAGGAGCTAGAGCTGTAGATGGTGCTTTGGGCACAGTTGCCGGCATTGATCATGTTGCTTCGCCATCTGTTTTGTTGTCTGGCGATAATATTCCCGCGATTTTTCATATTTCCCCTCGCGCCACCGAGCAGCCTCAAGGTAATCTGGCTGAGACCAATCTGGATTTTCCAGTTGAGACAAGCAAAGCTGCAGCTGAGACGGTTTTGATCGGCTCTGAAGAGGAACATCCAAGTAGTGTGCAGAACATGAGCATTCTGGATGATGACAAAACTGGACTGGATAACTTTACTCTCAGCGAAGATGTCTCGGCGGAGGTGCATGATGTGGACTCCGAAACCGAAGGTAAGTGAACTGCATTATTTTTTGTTCTAGTTTGGCTAAACCGATGGTTTTTATGCTCTATTGTCTGACATCGGGGTTTTTCTATGTTTTTTAGATGAGGAATTACCTGTTGTCACTTCGTCCAGTATCGATCCAGCTCTTCTGAGGAGATACAACGAGTTATTTGACGCTGTTACGAGGGCTAGGAGGGATAAGAAGAAGAAGTATGTTCTTTCTCTTCGTCCTTATATCTGGTTGCTTTATTTTTGTTTTTATTTTTGTAAGGTACATGCAGCTTATTACCTTTTTGCTGTGATTTTTTCTTATATTCCTGAAGGGATTTAGTTGCATTCAAGGACGAGTTTGGTGATATTACTGTTGGTCATGTTGGCTAGTCGTTTTGGTCATACGGAACGCTGAGCACTCGTCTTGCAAATATTGGTGTATCTATGTTAGCTGAGAGGTTCAAAGGATCATAAGCTATGATTGTCCCGTATAACCTATGTGTAAGCGTTTTCATTAATTATATCACACGCCTCCCCTCGCCTATGTTTATTGTGCTTATTTTCCGTGGCCACATAAACTTTCTTGGTTTTGTATTTTTTGACATAATTCAATTTGGAACGGCGGTTCCACAAATAGGGCTTTGAAAAAGATGTTTTCTTCAAGCGCAAAGGAACGTGTGGACAAGAAAATTTTGGTATTGCATCATTTTTCTCTTTCCAGTCATTTTTAGATGTAGTTTCTTTGTTTCCTTTGTTCTCATCCGGTTTGTACTATTCACTTTTTTAATCAGATTATGTTCGCAACATTTGATCCTCCTCCTGCATCAATGAAGGATGCGATTGGCCACTACTGCTTGGTCACTTTGAACCTATCTGCAAATCGATTTGAGTTTCTTGACTAAATAAACGGCCATGAAAGTGAACATGGAAGCACTGTATTCAGGAAAATGGTTAAGAACATCAAAAAAGTCTGGAAAGACGGCAGCGCAAGCTGCAATGAGTCGTTGAACCCTCCCACGCTCGACGGCTTTGTGTTGAGTATTGTCACCGTTCCACATCTGGGAAACGGGTTCGCACTTGTTCTTCTATCCTTTTTCTTATTTGTATATTTTTGTGTGCATAGCGTTATGCTTTGCTTTACTGAACCCCGAAGTATTTCTCCCATTTAAGAGAACTGCATTAACAATGTGTCATTAGTTTCTTTTTCCTTTTGAGAGAACTGCATTACAACCATTGTGTTATAAGTTGTTTCTATGTTCAATTGTTTCTTTTTGTATATCAAGCTGAACTGCTTTACTAAATTAGTACCACATTTTCCCCTACTTTCTTTAGAACTTCATCAGCGTTAGGTATAGAGAACTGCATTGGTTTTACTAGTATCAGAAGAAATTCGTTCTTGAGTGAACTGCATTTATTAATGTGTTTTTTTTCTACAGGCATGATTGTGGATTTTTCATGTTCCAATTCATGCAGAGCTGGGATGGTGAAGATGTTGCTCAGTTTGGCAAAGAGCACATTGGCTACATCCGGAAGGCAATGCTCTATAGTTGGCTGACATCTTCGTATTGTTGTTTGGACTTGACATCCCTTTTAATTTTTAAAGAAGGTTATTACTTTTTTTTGGGTCCGCGCAACGTTTTTTATATTAAGACAACCTCATTTAGCACAGAATCCGGGGGTGGCACAACTAGAGAAATGGCTTATGGTGGCGCCCTTTTTAGCCTTTAGTGGCGCATTATGGATGCACCACTAAGGACAAGCCACTAATAAGGGCTTAGGGGTGGCGCATTCTGGATGCGCCACCCCTAAGACCCTTATGGGTGGCGCATTTCGAAATGCGCCACCCCTAAGTTCTTATGGGTGGCGCATTCCAGAATGCGCCACCGATAAGATTCCTTAGGGGTGGCGCATTTCATATGCGCCACTAACTGTACAAGAGATGCGCCACCAAATATTTATTACAGAAAAGAAAAAAATCAATTGACAGAAAAAGAAAACAAAATACAGAAACAATTACATAAATGGAATCACAGAAATTATTACATAAATAGAAGCATTGCAGAACTAGAGAAAGCATTACATGTTTTCGAGTATTGTTTACAAGTATCGAATACAAGTTATTACAAATAAAATAAAATAAAACCCTAAAACTAATCTTCGAGTATTGTTTTCTTCACTCCATCTTGACAATGTTGATCATTTTGATCGATCTGTTGCAGCAAACAAGTGAGTGTGAATAATACTGGCATCAATGACCACATTTATCATTTAAGCATATAGGAAGATACATACAGACAACACAACTTTAATAAGAACTGTTCAGCTAAACTAGTAGCATATCCAAAATAATGCATGATATATTTATACAAAGATGGAAAAGTGTTTGTGCAATAGAGATAAAGTTATTTAGAACACAAATCTTCAATATTGTTCGGAACTAACAACGCTAAGCATTAAACAATGTAGCATGAAATTCACATCGATCGTCATCACTTGAGACCCGGCTCAGGGAATGGGCGGCATCCTTCTTTCGTCATGAAAGGCCTTGTGTCACGCAAGGCCTTTAGGCAGGCTTCTATCTCCCCATTGGATGGTGCAATGTTGATGTGGAAGATCGACCCCTTCATCTGTACTTCATGACGGATGATAGTTGTCATCTCCTCTTGGATGTGAAAGAACCCCTACCTAAGATTTGCATCGGCGATTGCCGCCTTCCTTTCGGCCCATGCTTTTAGATGACTTGGCAGCGTAAGGTTTCGCTCTTCCTGTACAATCGCCCGCATGTGATGGAGGGCGTAGTACGCATCCCTCACACTGCCAGCCGGCTGCTTGACGCACGGGAACTGCGTCACGTGGTTGAACATGCTCACGCCGGGCTGATCCTTCCTGTACTTTTGCTTCACAATCTTGCCTTCGGCTTCTTTGTAGCCGGTGAGAGCATCATCCTTAACTCTCATGATATACTTGTAATCTTTCTTCTTCACACTCCCCGAGTCTAAATACACGGCATGCGAGTGTTGTGGTGAAAAGCAGATGAGCACGCAGTCTTGATCCTCACTGCATAATTAAAACAACCAAAAAGGAATGTTGGAAGAGGACAATGGCAGAAAGCTAAGAAAGCATATATGCTACGGCGGCGAGCGAATGATTTACTTGCGAGAGTAGGTCATGAGAAATGAATCCCTGTCGGTGTTCTGTAGGATGAATTCTCTGATGTACCCCGCCGCAAGAGTCGCGTCCCCATCGTCCCTCAAGATGCTTTCACGCATGTAGAAGGGGTCCAATATCGCAACGCCTGGGTCTTATCTCTCCTGATACTCATAGAAAGACTGAGCGAGAACAGACGGATAAGGCTATGGTCCAGCCGCTTGAGATGAAACAAATTGAAGATCTCTGAGAAGCGCAGGATTATCATATCCGCGGGGACATTGTTGATGAAACCCATGTTGAGTGGCACCTTGGCCATGAAAACTGGGTATGAGGGATTCTTCTCTCGAAGAAGCATCTTCTCTAATGCCATAACACTATGATGCACACTCTACATATCTGAAGTTGCAAGGTCGAGCATGTCATTAGGTAGCATCGCTCTACCCACCACATGGATTTCAAATCAGTAATCCTTGGGTCTAGGTGGCCCGTCCTGAGCCCTAATCGGCATCGGTGGTTGGCTGCTCAAAGCAGCCTTCTTTCTTTTCCGTCCCTTCTTCTTTTCTGATTTCGAGCAGTCTACACCGGCCTTTATCTGCTCAGTGGCCGCCTTATGGAGTGTGGATGGGCTGAGAATAGATCTCATTGTGGCATCTGCCTGAGGCTTGGTGAAGGCGCAAGCTGCTGGAGACATCTCTTGAGAAGCAGCAAAGAGACGCGTAGAGCAAGCAGGCTTCACCGCAGGATCAGCTGGACCGCGAGCTTCCTGTTCATGCTGATAGGCTCCTTTAGCAGGAGGCATGAATAAGTCATCAACATCATAGAAAGTATTGATGAACTGGTCGGCGCTGATATCATCATCAAGATCGTCTTCTTCTTTTTGTGCGCCGATGGGATCATGTGGCGTCGGCACGATGACTACCGGAGTTGTCCTTGGTGTGGTGCCCCCTTCACCCATCATCAAACGCATTTGGGTCTTCGGCCAAAGGCATATTTGGCCGAAACAATCATTGAGGACTGCCGGCTCGTCCTCATCATATCCCAGGGGTTGAATGGGAGGTTCCACTCTCTCGTAGCCCGAAATCATGAGAGAGATTTGAACCCTATGCATCTTCGGTGCCATCGCCCTATTGTGCATCACTCGATTTTGGGGTTGAAGGATTTTACCTTTGGCAACATCCTTCAACTCGCCGTCCACGACTTGTAGTAGAATGCATGGAGTGTCCTCCTATGAAAGAGACATATGCATTTAGGGATCAAAGAGATGACAGTAATAAAAGGCAAGGAGATGAAGTCCTCGTTTGAGTTGCGGACTCTTATAGTTACCTTGAGGGCGTCAAGGTCGGCCAATGAAGAGACCCCGCCGACAACGACGGGCATGCAACAGACGGAGGGTGCGATGCCTCCCATGGCGTCGGTCGCACTTTTTTCACTACCGGCGGGTGCATTATTATTATGCCCCGGTTGCTCGATCGTGGCTGGAGGAGTCACCATCACGTCCGGCGCCGGCGTCGTGGTGTTGGCGGCCGGAGTCGGTGCGCGAGCCAGGACTGCGGCCGCCGCGGTGCCCGAGTTGCTGCCGACCATGCTCGGGACCGGTATGGGCCCTTGTCCACCACACGCTTGCCAATTCGCGAGTGATTGCATCATATCAGGAAGGAGGGCGCTCATCATCTTCGCCACTTCGTCCTGGATAAGCTGCAGAAGCATGTTCACTTTCTCCTCCAGTCCACGAACATAAGCGGCATCTTCTTCGGTCCTTCTCGCCTTGCGCCCCCTCGAACCCGACTGCTCCACCAAGTTCCCATAATATTCGGACCAATTTAGGTCCGCACCAAAGCCGACCACACGGCCGACTGACGATGGCTTCTCCGACACGTTCTCAACCTTCTTAACCTTGTTCATCGCCCTGTTAAAAGTGGTGTCCCACGGGCCGGCCGGCTTAATAGAAGAGCCCTGCGATGAGGCCGCGGCGAATTCATCTTCATGCACAAAGAATGTGAAACACTAAGAAGCTGAAATTTAGGAACTAGAATTCAATCGACAAGGAAGTAACGTGGTGAACTACTTACCACGGCAGCCGTAAACTCCTGAACCTTAGGATCGAGAACTATGTTCGAGGTTTCTTTGTCCTTATGGCTCCGGGCCCTCACAAAGAATTCAGTCTGTGGACCAACTTTGTATTTGTCAAAGGGGTTAGGTAGGCGCGCAGCGGCATACTCGGCATCCTCCGTGTCCCATTTAGGCTTGGAATGTCTGTAACCAACGGCTCCGAGACGGTGGTTACCTATGACTTGCGCCCGCATCGCCTTTCCCTTTGCACTCGCGGCCTTAGCGTCCTCGGACTCACACCTAGCCTTGAAAAGGTCGTAGGTAGCTTCGTCGATCATCGGCTCTTTCTCCTTGAGCTCCTCCCATGATTTTCCTTGCTCCATAATTGCCTCCTTCACCCGGGTTTTCCAACTGGACAAGGCTTTGCTCATCTTCCTGAGGGCCCATTTGTTTACCTTGTTCCCTTTGAGGTTTTTCTAGTCGTACGGGACCGGGAACTTGTATCGTCTGTGAAACTTGTCAGGAAGGAGCTGAAAATAATGAGTGTTGTCACGACTCCTTAGGTTTATTGTGGTGATCGGGACGGTGTTCCGGAGGATCGCCACGACTTGACGGCCGTACCCTTCCGAGAAACGTTGGGGCTCGGTAGGAATACCAACGGAGGTCACAACGGTAAACTCTTGCCTGATGGTGCTGACCTTGGTTGGTTTCCGATTTCGCTTCCTTGACTGGCTACCTTCTGTGTTTGAGCCACCGGCATGATCATCCTCGTGGGCGGTGTTCCCCTCCCCTTCCTCCATGTCATCATCCTCCGATGAGTCGGACTCCCACTCTATCCCTCCTAGCCCGGAGGTACTTCCTCTTCTCTCTGCTCCTCAACCTCTTCCTGTGAGTATTCCCAAAATTCCTTCCGTTTTTTTCCTGGATGAGAAGAAGGACCGGCGTCGGCTCCGGTCGACATGTTTGCACTAGTACAATATTAAGAAATGCACCTAATTAATTAATTATCACAATAAATAAATGCAACTACTCTCATGTTAAAAAAATAGCAAAGGTCATGCACGAATTCATGGAAAAATTCGGCATGACCTTTGCTATTTTTCTTAACATGAGAGTGCCCCATTCTCAACCGAAACGGAAGTTAATCAACATTTCGGGAGAAAGGGGATAATGATTTGTAACTGCACAAAAAAAAGCCTACATATAGGAACAAGCAACATATATATATTGTAGAACAGTACATAATCTAGCAATGCACTAAACAGTGCATAAAAATATTGATAAGAAAAGCATCTTGTAAAAAATATTGATAAAAATATTGATAACAACAGCAGCAGTAGCAACAAATTTTCACTTTTCTTGATCATTTACAACATATGCTATGCTAGAAGCCTAAAATTCTATTCCATTGATTTTTTTCCTCCTCTATCTTTTAATTCTTTTAAGAACAAATTCTACACCTGCTTGGGCTTTTTTCATATGGTAAACAAGGTATTTTTACAACAGTTAAACACAGGTCATGTTTTTCATATCAAATTGCCTTCCTAGTTAGTTTAACACTACTTATAACAGTTGCTGGAGTTCATCCCAAAATTTGCACTACAATATATCAAAAAGATAAGTTGATCTTCCCATAATTTCATATACATCCATTTATCTACCATATTAGAATATTTACCTTTGTTATAATATCTATAACCTATTTTGTCTGAATTTATCTATACTACTTGCAAGTTCTACTTTGCAACACCTAAAAAACAGAAAATTTGGACCTAGGTGTTCTATTTGTACCTAGGAGTTCTATTTATTCTCTTGTGCTAAAAATCCAAAACAGGGGCACACAAGTGAAGAACATGGGAACTAGCTCTGAATTTAGTGGCACTAGCACTAGAACTTGTCTAAATTATGACCAATGGAACCAATGTGGACGCAATCAACCCCCAAATCAAACTCATGCATAATCAATCGTGTTTCCTCTGCACAGGGAAGGAATGAATGAGAGGAGAGGAGAAGGTAGGGGTGGCTGGGCAGACCTTCTCGGAGTACTAGCAGGGGATGCAGGGGGCGACGTCGAGGAAGAGGGGTAGGGGCTCCTCCGGTGGCACCGCGGCGGCTTCGGTGGTGGCGGATCCTCCAGTGGAGCGGAGGGAGCGGCTCCGGTGGAGCGGCGGGGGCGGGGGCTCCTCCGGTGGAGCAGCGGTGGCGGGGGCTCCCTCGGTGGTGTGATGAGGCTCCGGTGGTCGACGACGGGTCCTCCGGCGACGGCTAGGGTGGCTCCTGTGCGGCGGCGGCTAGGGCTTGAGAGGGTGGGGATGAATGGATTGTGACGAGCAAGGGGGAGGGGGCCGTGGAGGTCAAGGCATAGGGGTGGCGCATTTTGCCAGAATGCGCCACCAAGTGGTTTCCTATGGGTGGCGCATTTTGACAGAATGCGCCACCAAGTGGTTTCCTATGGGTGGCGCATTTTGACAGAATGCGCCACCAAGTGGTTTCCTATGGGTGGCGCATTTTGACGGAATGTGCCACGCATAAGGAACCACTTGGTGGCGCATTTGGTCAAAATGTGCCACCCATAAGGGATTTTTATTTTGCCTACTTATTATTTCAATTTCAATTCTGCCATTTTTTTTTCAATTTCCATTTTGCCATATGCAATTGTACTAGTATTTTGTACTCATTTTTTTAGATAAACAATGATTATTTGTTAGTTCCTCATACTTTTGTTTTTTAGAGAGATATTTTTTATCTTTTGGGGAACCAAATACTTTGATAAATTACGAAGTGCATATTAATTCCATGCATACACAAAGTGATCATAAATTACAAAAGATTTTCTTAAATTTGGAGGTACATATCTAGCTAGCGTCTCCTCATGATCTTCTTCTTGCCCTTCTTTGTCATGGTTGAATAATTTAGGCCCGGGACGCCTTCCATTTTCCTCTTGAACGGGAGACCTTTCTTCGGTAGGGGTGTGGTTTATGTATCCTGAGCGGCATAGTCATCTTCCATCTTCGGGTCGCCGTACTTGTCAAAGTCTTGCTCGTTGGCGACTCCATCCATTCCGATGATGTTTCTTTTGCCTCTCCTCACTACAAAGCGGCTCGGCTTTGATGGGTCAGTAATGAAGAAGCATTGGTCCACATGGCTAGCCAGTACCCATGGCTCATTTTTCGCGGTGATGTTTGCGCCCACAGACTTGGATTTGGCTTCGGGTATAACCATGGTGGTGAAGTACCGGTCTTCTTTTACGACGCTCTGGGCCCATCTCACACGGAACATCGACACCTTCTCTCCACAGTAGTCGAGCTCCCATATGTCCGCGATCCTTCCATAGAATATTTTCTTGACGTCATCGGTGTAGAATATCCCCGTTACCCCTGAGTTCTGGTAATCGCAGTTATTGTCCTTTTCCTCCGTGTAGAATGTGTAGCCGTTGATATCATACGCTTGATAGGTCATCAGGTTGCGTGCGGCACCCTGTGACAACGTGAATATCATCTTTTCGTCCTCGAAGCGTTCCTTCGCGGGGGATTAGCACGAAGCTTGTCCCTGAACCAAGTCATGAAATCGGAGTTGTGCTCTTTGATTAGCCGTGGATCTCGGTCCGTTATCTGTAGGCCCTGGTCACTGTACTTCTTCTTGATTACATCCTTGGGCTTTATTATCCAAGGATCGACCAGCTGGATGTGTTGTAGCGCGACTAGGCTTGCTCTTTCAAAGTCGATGCCTCGATCCTCGAAGTTGACATGCATTGCGCGGCTTCCCTCCTGGTGACCACACCCATCAATCTTGCCAAAGTGCTTGTTGACGGGCAGACCAACAGGGTTCTTGGTGTTGAGATAATTCGTGCAAAAAGAGATGCACTCTTCGGTTAGAAAGCCCTTCGCTATGCTTCCATCTGGACGGGACCTGTTACGAACATATTTTTTGATGTGTCCATTCATCCTTTCGAACGGCATCATGCTGGGCAGAAACGCAGGCCCGAGTTGGACGATATCCTCCACGACATGGATCAGCAGATGCACCATAATGTCGAACAACGAGGGCGGGAAATAGATCTCAAGCTCACATAGTATGAGCACGATCTCCTCATGTAGCCATTTGAGTTGTGTAGCGCAAATCGACTTCCGAGATATGACGCCAAAAAAGTTGCAAAGGCCAAACAACGTTTTACGGACGTGCTCGTCCATTATCCCTCGGATCTTAACCGGGAGAATCTGCGTCATCAGAACGACACAGTCATGAGATTTCATCCCGCTGAAACGTTGCTTCGCCTCGTCTAGGTATCTGCTTATCTTCCCCGCGTAGCCGTTCGGAAATTTTACTCCTATGAGGCAATGGATAAATCGCTTGATCTCCTCCTCGCACAGAGTGAAGCATGACGGGGGGCCGTGATCAATACCAGTCTTCTTCTTGGTCGCCCTTTTTCGTTTGCGAGAGTTTTGCGTTTCCGTATCCTCTTCCTCCTCCGGCTCATCATCGTCGTCACTAGGGGGGTGAAGTTCCCTCCTGATGCCCATAAATTTCAAGTCATTCCTTGCTTTTGGCCCGTCCTTGGTCTTCTCCGGCATGTTGAGCAGCGTGCCAAACAAGCTCTCGCACACGTTCTTTGTGATATGCATGAGATCAAGGCTATGAGGACTGCAGACGAGACTCCAGTATTCCAAATCCCAGAAAATAGAGCTCGCTTTCCATACCCTCATCAACGGCTGAGTCTTCTTTTTTTTCTTTCCCGACGCGGGGCACTCTTTCAAAGTTTTCAGCAAGTTGTCGAATTCTTTGCCGCTCCTTCGAGCTGGGGGTGCTCGGAGCTCCTCGCTTCCATCGAACAGATGTCCTTGTTTTCTCCACGCGTGTTTCTTGGGAAGCCACCTCCGAGACCCCTGGAACACGGTTTTTGAAGATCCGGGATCTTTTGGTAGCTGGTGGTACGTTGTATTATCCATGCACCTCATGCATGCACAGAATCCTTGGACCACCTGCCCTGAGAAATATCCGTATCCGAGATAGTCGTGCACCGTCGTGATCACCGCGGCTTTCATTGGGAAATATTCATTTGCCGCGGCGTCCCACGTATTGACTCCGTCTTTCCATAACGTTTCTAGCTCCTCTTTCACCAGCTGCAGATATAGATTGAGGTCCGTACCTGGTTGTTTCGGCCCTTGCACTAGCATACACATTGTTATGTACTTTTTCTTCATGCACTTCCAGGGGGGAAGGTTGTATATGCATACAAACACGGGCCAGGTACTGTGTGTGCTGCTCTGGCCGCCAAACGGATTGACTCCATCGGCACTCACACCAATCCTGATGTTCCTTGGTTCTTTCCCAAAATCTGGGTATTCGAGGTCCAACGCAGTCCATTGGCTACCATCTGAAGGGTGCCTCAGCATTTCCTCCTTTTCCGGATCCAGGGGGAAAGGGTCATCCTCTTTTAGCTTCTTTCTATCTGCGTGCCAGGTCATGAGCTTTGCTTCCTCGGGATCTACGAAATACCTCTGCAGACGAGAAGTGATCGGAAAGTACCATACCACTTTTCTAGGAACTATCTTCCCTCTCTTGTATCGACTCACACCGCACACCGGACATGTGGTTTTATCTTCGTCCTCACCCCGATAGATCATGCAATCATTTATGCAGACGTGGTATTTAACGTGCGGAAGATCGAGAGGGCAAATGACTTTCTTGGCCTCAGCGATACTAGTTGGGCACGTGTTACCCTTCGGAAGACGATCGTGCCAGAATGCCATGTTATCATCGAAGCTTTCGTCAGTCCATTTGTGTTTTGCCTTCATCTCCATAGCCCCAAGTGTTACATTCAAGCGGGTATCCCCGTCGTTGCATCCTTCATACAAATTCGTAATCGCATCTTTCTCGAGTTGCGCCATCTTGGCCTTCTCTCTAGCCGCACCTCTTGCGTTCACCGCCTCTTTGACAAGCAGCTGTTGAACATGAGCGTCCCTCACCCAGCTTGAATCCTCATGTCCGGCATCTCGATCTTCATGATCTGCTTCGGCATTTTCTTCATGATCATGTACGGGATGCTCTTCGTCTTCTCGCCCGCCGTTGTTGTCTGGTTGCCCTTCCTCATTTACTGGCGCATTGACGTCCTCCTCCTCACCAGCTTCATCACTTATCCACCGTGTGTAGCCATCCATCAACCCATTACGCTTCATGTGTCTTTCTAATATTCCGGAATCAGGCTCTGTCACGCACTACAGTTTGCATCTCCGACACGGACATCTTATATCTGTCCTATTATTCCGTAGCATGTCGTTTGTTGCACATTGCATCCACCTAGTCACGGTGATATCGCTCAACATCTCGCAGTCCATGATTGCCTGCGTGCACAGAGAGCAACACAATTATATATCACGGTCATCGCCGGAAAAATTTGGCATGACCTTCCCTAATAATGCATGGGAGCATGCGGAGAGTGCACCAGAAATTTGCCGAAACGGAAATGAATCAACATTTCGGCAAAACATTGGCAACTCAAGATTCACATATATATCAAACCACCATAAGCTTCACATATACATCAAACCACCATAAGCTTCACATATACATCAAACCACCTCAAGCTTTCACATATACATCAAACCACCTCAAGCTTTCACATATACCTCAAACCACCACAAGCTTCACATATATACTTCACATATACATCAAACTCAAGATTCACATATACATGAAACCCCAAGCTACTAAAGGGAATTATGGGTGATAAATGGAAGAAAAGAGTTGGGGAGGAGGCCCACTTACTTTAATATGAAACAAAATAGATTTCAAGCAAAGTATGGGATGGATAAATGGAAGAAATGAGGTGGGGAGGAGCAGAAAACCGAATAGAGCTAGGTGAGAAGAGTAGATCTAGTTTGAGAAGTGTGTGGAGTGAATGAGAGGTGGTAGGTGGGGTGGAGTAGATAAGGGTAGCTCCACACTTATGGGTGGCGCAGATTTCATGTCAGTGGTGGCGCATATAGGAAATGCGCCACCTCTAAGATATTAGGGGTGGCGCATTTCCAGTATGCGCCACCCATAAGCTCTTAGTGGTGGCGCATTTCCGATATGCGCCACCCATAAGCTCTTAGGGGTGGCGCATCAGCAATATGCGCCACCTATAAGGTTCTTAGGGGTGGCGCATTTTGCTAAATGCACCACATATAAGAGGATCTAGGGCTGGCCCACCCTTATGGGTGGCGCATTTCACAATATGCGCCACCTCTAAGATCTTAGAGGTGGCACATTTTGACCAGTGCACCACCCTTTACATCGTAGTGGCGCATTACACTGAATATGCGCCACCAATAAGATTTCCATGTATAGGCTTTTCTCTAGTAGTGGGGGGCCTACTCTGTTTTGTTAATTATTTTAGTATAATATAGGACTGTATGATCATCATCCTAATCATTTATATATGGACTGCATGCACGTAACAGCTTTGTATCATTTTTGTACATGAAGGTGCACGGCATTAAGTTTCATGTGTTTTTCTTCATAGGAAAAGTACATTGCATTACACAATGCATGTTAGTATGTTGCATTATTCCATTTTTTGTTATTGAAATTCATGATTCTTTTTGCAGGCTTTGATGAAGGCGCATACCAAGTTGGAATTTCATTGTTTGAAACTCATGTCCACACTCCAACCATTAAGAATTATGTTATTTAAGACCCCCCTGTCAAGCATGCAAAGGAACCTGTGTGTAAGAGGACGGGGAGTGCACAATCTCCTACGAAGCCTGTGAAGAATGCACCCAGTGAGAGGTCCAGGATGGTAGTCAGCCCTACGAATGCCGAAAGCACTGATGAGGACTTTATGACTCCGCCACCAGTTCGCAAGAGGACGAGGAGTGCAGCTGTGGAACGTCAAAATGAAAGTGAGGCAGTTATTCTATCCAACAAGAGGGTTGTGCAGAAGCCATCAAAATATAGAACGCGCGGTACAGAAGTTGAAGCCCGCGAGGTTCAACTCTCTTGTGGAAGCGAGGAAACTATTGGAACTTGTGTCGAGCCCTGCGTTCAGGAAGAAACACAGCCAGTCAGTTCCTTTTTCTATAGTTTTCTTCTTTGCTATAGTTGTAGCTATGTCTTTTATTTTTTTGTTGTGTTAATAACGCCTTTATTTGCGTTCCTAACCCTATCCCCACTCGCTGTGTTGTTTTTGTTGAGCAGGTCCGCGCTGTTTATGTACAGGAATCCTATCGAAGTATACAATGTGTCTGTTGACTACATGTTCTTAACTTTCTACAAAGGTAGTTTCATGGACTCGGAGTTGATGGATCATATCATTAATTACAAGAAGATTGACCAACGAATGAATGTGGTTTACCGATCTGGTGAACGCGTTATTCTTTCCCCTCTATTTATCACGGTATTTCTCATTCCTCCCCTTTTTTTATTTTTTTCTTGCTGTAGGTGAACTGCATTGCCAGCATATAATACAAAGATGTTGCTTTTAGGTGTGAACTGCATTGCCACTGTATAATAAAAGATAGCTTGTTTGACTAATTTTATTCAAAGCTCAGGAAATGTCGTTTATCAGAACTTATTAATGAACTGCATACGTAACTCTTTTTTTCACTCATCCCAGACCAAACTGCATTAATATGTTGTGTTCTTAATTGTTTTCTTTTTTAGCTTTTTCGCCTGTTGAACTGCATTTTGTTTTGCTTACATTAGAAGATCCTTTTTTATTTTCCTAGACGAACTGCATTAATGCATTTTTTTATGAATTAAGTACATGCTTCAAATGAATGATCGCGCGAAGAGAGATGAACACGAAAACGTCGTGTTGCCCTTTGTGCACACCAAGTTCAATGTTGAAGATGCAGCAAGGCAGTTCAAAGCATATGTTCGCGATGATGAGAACCTTCTTAATTGTAAATTACTAAGTTGTCAGGTTTTCATCTCGCTGTTCTTATTTTTTCGTCATTTTTTTCTAGTAATCTTGTCCCCCACTCAAACTGAGAAACACCTTTGTTGAAAACCAATTCAGATCCTGTTACCATGGATGAAAGATCAGAACTACTCTTTATACACGATGAACAGGCACCGTGAGACCCTCGATATCCATGACACTAGGCGATACTGCGGATCGTTTGATGAAACGACGAGGTGGCATAAGTCTGACTACCACAGCGACCGCACTGAAATGGTAAAATGTTCGCTTTTATTCATCTTTGTATATTTTTGGTTTCACATGTATACGAGCTGAACGACAGTTTTGGTGACGTGTACTTGTTGCGTGCATTTTTCTATGTCGTATTTCAACAGATGATCAGGATGACCGCTTTGATGAAGAAGGTTTACGGAGAAAATGAATACAATAAGAAGGAGTCGGTAGAATGGGTCGATGTTTCAAAGAAAGCTAGCTTTTTGGGCACCCCTGCACAGGGCCCCAATGAGTGCACCTTTTTTGTTCTGAAGATGGCTCAGTTTTATGACGGCAGAAGCTTTGTTGTGAAGTTTGGAAAGCACAATGTAATCCTTCATATATTTCCTCTTCCTGTCTGCAACAATATCATCTTTTTTGTCATAACCAAGTTGCTGTTTCATTTTATCTTGTTGCTGTTTTTTTATCGCAGGAAGCTGATATCGTGGATTGGAAGGCTGAGTTCCTGTTCCAGATTCTGTTCCACCCTGACAACATGGTCCTACCGAGCGAGTTTCCAGATGATCTAAAAATATGTGCAAGTCTCTTGGTCTCACTGCCAAACCTGACTCATAGGAGCAGAATGAGGCATAGAACAACAACAGACCTGTTTGATGTGTTTTAGAAACTTCATTGTAAATAGTTTTGTCGCTCCTTTTTTATGTATGGGATTTGTTAAACATATTCACTAGGATGTTCTCCTTTTTCTGTACATCTCTGTAATATAATGGAGAAAGCAACTCTGTTTGACTAAGTATATAATGGAGTTTCATCTAATTTTTATCTTTGTCAGCGGAAACTATCCTTACATGAGTGTAAACATACGTATCCGCACTACATATTTTTATTGGAGGATGTGTTTTGCTGGTGGGTTGGGGGTTGGGGGGAGGGTGGGGGGATCCCCCCATACTTGGTTAACATAATATCTATAATATATAACATTTTTTGCAAAGTGCACTGCATTGCGCAAAAGAGGGCCTTCAACGTTTTATAGTGTTGATAATCAAAAAGTTTTGGAAAATAGTATTTTCTTTGGAACACAGAACTGCATGTGTGCGCTAATCAAGAGCTCCATTTTAAAAAAATTTATATTAAGAGAACTGCAATGTACACATGAAGAATCCCAGTCTCTACTACATGTAGAGTATTGTTTATTTTCATAACCACATTATTTACTTTTTTTCTCCATATGAGCTTCTGCAAACAGTAGATAACTGCATTTTTTTAACATCACACTGCCATCCCAGCTTCTGCACACATAAGGGAACTGCATTTTTATATCATCTATTATTGTTTTGAAACAGAATATAACTGCATGTTTAAAGTGACACTCCTATCTCATCTGCATTTCATTTTCTAGAGAGAACTGCATTTTACTCAATTGCACCAGCAGAGCATTGAATACAAAGTATACCTGTTTTTGTGCTATATATATTAAATTGGACTTCAACATTATATCTCGAAGTCTAACTTTTTGTTGTCCAGTAAATTCAAGTTATCTCTATTATATGCTACATAAATGGATGAAGTTGATGTACGTAAAAAGGCTACAATGTATGTGTGCTGAGCTATGTCCTGTTCCTGCTGCTTCTAATCCAAGCGTGCACTGCAATTGCTTCATTGTTTTTCGCTCCATTTGTTTTTTTCTTGTTGAACGTGTTATTCCTTGTAACGTGACCAGGCGGCCGCGATGATTGCCTATGCTCTGTTTTCTTAATGCCCTTTCCTTCGATGTTGATGCTGGTCCTTTGTTGTCTTCATCTTCATCATATTCTTCGTCCTTTCCCTCTTCCTCATCATCATCTTCTTCCTCATCTTCTTCATCATCATCACCTTCTTCCTCATGTTCTTCATCTTTTGCTTCTTCTCTCTGTGGGCAAGTTCTTGCATTATGCTTCTCTCTCTTTTTGCAGATGTTGCACAGTCTTCTCTTTGTCAAATCTTCTTGTTGGTCAGCTTGGTCATATGTGGTGGCATTTTTGGCCTTGATTTCTTTCTAGCCTCTGCTTGCATGTCCTCGAGTTGTTCCCCGCAATGTTTTCGCATAATTTGCACATCCTCACTCCCAGTGGCCTCCCTTTGTTGTCCAGCTCTGGCTCAAGCTTGTTCTTCCTTTCAGAACCTACATCCTTTGTTGCAGCTTTTTTATTTGCTGACTTGCTCTCCTTCTTTCTCCCTTTTTGTATATCTATATAATATAACGGAGAAAGCGACTCTGTTTGACTATGTATATAATGGAGTTTCATCTAATTTTTATCTTGTCAGCGGAAACTATCCTTACATGAGTGTAAACATACGTATCCGCACTACATATTTTTATGGGAGGGTGTGTTTTGCTGGTGGGTTGGGGGGTTGCCCCCCCATACTTGGTTACCAGAATTGGAATATACAAATGTGGAGACCATATCCATCTCACACACACTTATTATGTATGGATATCGATATAATATATAACATTTTTTGCAAAGTGCACTGCATTGCGCAAAAGAGGGCCTTCAACGCTTTATAGTGTTGATAATAAAAAAGTTTTGGAAAATAGTATTTTCTTTGGAACACAGAACTACATGCGTGCGCTAATTAAGAGCTCCATTTTTAAAAAAATTTTATTAAGCAAACTGCACAGGTTACTGCCTGCGCACTGCATTGTTCGAGGTAAGCGCACTGCAATGTACACATGAAGAATCCCAGTCTCTACTACATGTAGAGTATTGTTTATTTTCATAACCACATTATTTACTTTTTTTCTCCATATGAGCTTCTGATAACAGTAGAGAACTGCATTTTTTAACATCACACTTGCATCCCAGCTTCTGCACACATAAGAGAACTGCATTTTTATATCATCTATTATTGTTCTGAAATAGAATAGAACTGCATGTTTAAAATGACATTCCTATCTCATCTGCATTTCATTTTCTAGAGAGAACTGCTTTTCCTCAATTGCACCAGCAGAGCATTGAATACAAAGTATACCTGTTTTTGTGCTATATATATTAAATTGGACTTCAACATTATATCTCGAAGTCTAACTTTTTTCTGTCCACTAAATTCAAGTTATCTCTATTATATGCTACATAAATGGATGAAGTTGATGTACGTAAAAAGGCTACAATGTATGTGTGCTGAGCTATGTCCTGTTCCTGCTGCTACTTCTCAAAGCGTGCACTCCAATTGCTTCATTGTTTGTCGCTCCATTTGTTTTTTTCTTGTTGAACGTGTTATTCCTTGTAACGCGCCCATGCGGCCGCGATGCTTGACTATGCTTGTGTTCTTAATGCCTTTCCCCTTCGATGTTGATGCTGGTCCTTCGCTGACTTCATCTTCATCTTCTTCTTCGTCCTTTCACTCTTCCTCATCATCATCTTCTTCCTCATCTTCTTCATCATCTTCTTCCTCATCATTTTCTTCTTCCTCATCTTCTTGATCTTTTGCTTCTTCTCTCTTTGGGAAAGTTCTTGCATTATGCTTCTCTCTCTTTTTGCAGATGCTGCGCAGTCTTCTCTTTGTCAAATCTTCTTGTTGGTCAGCTTGGTCCTATGTGGTGGCATTTTTGGCCTTGATTTTTTCTAGCCTCTGCTTCATGTCCTCGAGTTGTGCCCCGCAATCTTTTCGCATGATTTGCACATCTTCACTCCCAGTGGTCTCCCTTCACTGTCCTACTCTGGCTCAGGCTTGTTCTTCTTTTCAGAACCTACATCCTTTGCTGCAGCTTTTTTTTTGCTGACTTTCTCTCCTTCTTTCTCCCTTTTATGTTTGATACAGGTGGCGGAAGAATTGTTTCATCCACAGTAAGAGCTCCACCATCAGTGTCATGTTTGTGCTCATCTCCCTTTTCTTCACTCCGTGCATTCTTGTTGTTCTCCGCCTCTTCTTCGTTCAGCAAGTCAACTTCTTCTATGAGTGCTCTCATCCCATATAACGCTCTGTTGAACCCGCTATCCGACTTCACACCCCTGTTTGAAAGGTCCATGGTTGTTTCTACAAGTAGCCTCCTACAGCAGAACATTGAACTTCCATCTGGAGCAGTTTTCTTGTAGTCTCTGCGGTCAAAAGTTGCATTTGGCCACGCGTTCCGTGTGTACCTATTTAATATGTACTCCTTAGGTATGTTGTCCACCCGCAGCTGATCTAACATGCAAACGATGTGTACGCAGAATAGGCTTGCAGCAGATATTCATTTATTTTTGGTTTTCAGTGTGAGAAAACTTCAAATAAATATGTATCAAAGAATTCAGGGTTTGTGAACTGCATAAAAAATATGTACTTTTTTGTTTTTTATTCTAGTGAACTTCACTAAGTTTTTTTTATATCGTGCCACCTGAACTATGTGAACTTCATTATTCTTTTTTTGTGTGCCTATTTCTCGTCTCACTGACCTGTGTGTGTCCATAGTTTGCATTCGCCTTCGTAGATACCGTTCGTCACATCTGCGAAAACCTGGAACTCATGTCTCGCCCAGTCAAAATCATTGGACTGGTTTTAGTGGCGCACCAAATACTTTGTTGGGTTGTCATGGGACTGCTCTGATCTGAATGCAGTGTTGCGGTAGTGCGTTTTCTTGAAGTCAGCAAAGACTGCCCTTGTGTAAATCTTGGATAGTTGAACCTCGAAACCAAACTGAGTAGTAGTTTTAATTTCCGCCTGCGAAACAAAGAAGCCAGTCAGTTAGCTGTTTCTAGTTAACAAAAAACATAATTGATTTTATATACAGAAGAGGACTGCATTTTAACATCACACTTTTCATCTCATTTTTTTCACACGGAAAGAGAACTGCATTTTTTAAGTTCAAAGAAAAATCAGTAGTGAGTCGGAACCGCGTATACGAGCTTAATAAGATTTTTTGTACCATACCTCGTTAGCCATGGTCTCTGCATGCACATTGCCCTTCCTTGTCTGGATGCATCTATCCATCTGCGACGCAAATATGTGTAGGTCGTGTCTTTCCCTGACAAAGTTTTTTTATTTGCTGACTTGCTCTCCTTCTTTCTCCCTTTTGTGTTTGATACAGGTGGGGGAAGAATTGTTTCATCCACACTAAGAGCTGCACCATCAGTGTCATGTTTGTGCTCATCTTCCTTTTCTTCACTCCGTTCATTCTTGTTGTTCTCCGCCTCTTCTTCGTTCATCACGTCAACTTCTTCTATGAGTGCTCTCATCCCATATAATGCTTTGTTGAACCCGCTATCCGACTTCACACCCCTGTTTAATAGGTCCATGGCTGTTTCTACAAGTAGCCTCCTACGGCAAAACATCGAACTACCATCTGGAGCAGTTTGTTTGTAGTCTCTGCGGTCAAAAGTTGCATTTTGCCGCGCGTTCCGTGTGTACCTCTTTAATATGTACTCCTCAGGTATCTTGTCCACCCGCAGCTGATCCAACATGCAAACGATGTGTACGCAGAACAGCCCTGCAGCAAATATTCATTTATTTTTTTGGTTGTCAGTGCGAGCAAACTTCAAATAAATATGTAACAGATAATTTAGGGTTTGTGAACTGCATAAAAAATATGTATTTTTTTGTTTTTTATTCTAGTGAACTTCATAATGCTTTTTTTGTGCCTTATTTCTCGTCTCACTGACCTGTGTGTGTCCACAGTTTGCATTCGCATTCGTAGATACCGTTCGTCACGTCAGCGACAACCTGGAACTCATGTCTCGCCTAGTTAAAATCATCGGACTGGTTGTAGTGGCGCACCAAATACTTTGTTGGGTTGTCATGGGACTGCTCCGATCTGAATGCAGTGCTGCGGTAGTGCGTTTGATTGAAGTCAGCAAAGACTGCCCTTGTGTAAATCTTGGATAGTTGAACCTCGAAACCAAACTGAGTAGTAGTCTTAATTTCCACCTGCGAAACAAAGAAGCCAGTCAGTTAGCTGTTTTTGGTTAACAAAAAACATAATTGATTTTATATATACAGAAGAGAACTGCATTTAACATCACACTTTTCATCTAATTTTGTCCATACGGAAAGAGAACTGCATTTTTTAAGTTCAAATGAAAATCAGTAATGAGTCTGAACCGCGTATATGAGCTTAATAAGATTTTTTTTACCATACCTCGTTAGCCGTGGTCTCTGCATGCTCGTTTTCCTTCCTCGTCTGGATGCATCTGTCCACCTGTGACGCAAATATGTGTAGGTCGTATCTTTCCTTGACAAAGTTTCTCTTCAAGATCCGGTTCATGCTTTCACTTGTCGGGACCCGGGGTTAGCGTATGTAATTCCAGTCACGATGCAATCACATGGAGAGCCGAGAACCGTACCCAATTGTCTAAGCAGACAAGGCCAAGCACAGAACGTTCTCGGTAAGCATCGAACGTGAGGGGCATCCCATTCAGGGCAGATGATCAACTGAGATGGGTCCTCATCGTCCTCTCACAAGTCTAAATGCTTATGGGTGGTGAATCCCATACTCATAGACAAGTCGCCTCAACCATGTTATCGATTGAACCCTAACTCTTACATAAACTTACTCCAGCCCGATTACTTAGTCGGGGTCTAGGGCGGGCTCGATCATACCTCAAAGTGTGTACGAGACAGAGTCTCGAACAATCACATCGCGATGCCCCAAGCTGCGCACATCTAAGAGCCACTTGGTGTATAAAAGACCGCCAGCCAGATCACAACTAAGGTCTCGAAAACCCATACTAAGACATGCATGTTATAAACATACACGCAGCACACATGCCTAGTATGAACAGCAGGTATCATCACATAACTCTACAAAGTACTCTTTATAGATATACACATAGAGCATACAAAGATCACATGTCTGTGATCACAATACATCATACAACGGAAGCAAATTAGGTCTGAGTACAGAAAAGTTTAACGAATGGCTTAGAGAAGCCTTGTAAACATACATGCCCTTCCACGAGGGACCAGACTGCTGTCTGGGACTATGCTAACTTAGTCAACGTCGAGCTTCACGAAGGTGACTCCATCGGGGTCCGGGTTCTCATCTAAAACATAGAATAAGAAAACGTGAGTACAAAGTCGTATTCAGCAAGACTTACATCAGATCTATACTTCTCATGCTCAAGTATCAAGGTAAAGGAGGTGGGGTTCAACATGCAGAAGTGCCAGCTTTGACTTGTCTAATCCTGTACTACGAGTACCAGACTTGAGGTAAGAAGCGTACACGAGTCCACTACTTTCTCCAACCAATACACCACTATGGTTACTTCCTCGACTTCCCCACGAGAAAGCACACCATAGCACTCACGCTTATCTTGCGAGTTTTATAAGTATCCATTCAAGTTGTCTATGATCAAGTAGAGGTTTCCAAGTAGTCCATAACCGCGGACACGACTATTCGAATAGTTCATTAACCCTGCAGGGGTGTACATCTTCACATGCGTGTCATCACTTATCGCCTCGTTCTTGTCACCCTTCAAGCGGATGTCGGACGTGGATGAAACCAAGGCACTACCCTCACATCACCTTCTCTAATCCAGGAGTCGACTACCTGAGTTTGTCACCGCTCGAGGGTCCGGCCGGTTCCACGAAACGGACTCAGATAATGTAAGGGACCGAGACGCCACCTTTGACAGATGGTTTCACTGCCTCACAGGTCCACCCACATATCTATACATAAATCAAATGGAAAGCCCGAATCTAGTGTGACTCCTGGACCGGATCGGGTACGTAAAGAGGCCAAACGGGGCTCCCATAAAACCCTACCTGTGGTCATACTCTTTGTCTTGAATCACAAAACAGGAAGTCGGGGCCTAGGGTAGTGTTCAACGAGACAACCCACTGTGTACTCCTACACAGCCTCTCATCGTTCACCTTTGTTTAGGGTGGATTCACCAACACGTTTATCATCGGTACCACTGTGTTCATTCCATCCCGACTCACAAACATAACATCCTCATTGTATCACTAAGCAGGAAAAGCAGTAATAGTTGCAGGGGCCACATGCTCATCAAACAACTCCTAAATCTGCTAGGATTGTGGTTTTCTTAATACGGTGGCAAAATGATTGGTCATGCATTGGAATGGGTTCAACTATGCGAAAGAACGTGTCTCGGTGATCTCCTAAACATGCATAAGCGAGACTGAGAGGGAATTGGGATTTTATAGACATGATCAATGGGGTTTGCTTGCCTTGCTGACGATACGCGGTTCTTAACGGTGGTCTTCTTCTTCGGGGTGATCACCGTCTCGGAACGTCTGTCATGGGAGGCAATCATCAACAAAGGGGGGGGGACAACTTCGAAAATAAAATGCACATACACATGATAAGGTTGTCCATGATGTGAATGGTACTGGTTTGTAGCATATTCCATTTAATTGAAGTATATTGCATTTGAAATGCAAATTCAAACTTCAAATTCAAATTCAAATTAAGCCATATGCACATTTGCTACTGTTGCCCCATTTTAAAATGGTCAAACATAAAAAAAAATTGCATATTCTTAATCCTTGTATTTTTTTGATAATTTTTCATATATTATATGTTAAATTTGGAGTTAATATGCATTTTCTATGAATTTCCAAAGTTTAAATGATTTTCTGGAATTTCTGTAATTTCTTTAATTCATTTCTATTTTCCTGGAAAGTCTTTATTGCGTCATGCTGATGTGGGGGTGATGTCACAGGGGGTTGACATGTGGGTCCACCTTGTCAGTGGGAGAGGGGGTTAATCCCCTCTCTGTTAACTTAACAGAGGGGTTATTAGGGCTAGGGGCCCCACTGTCATAGACAAGGGTTAGGGGTTAAGAGGTGATTAAGGGTGGGGGGGGGGCTTAATGGCGTCGTCGCCAGAGGCCACTGTTGCCGGCCGGAGTTTCGTCGGGAAGGAGATTTAGGGCACGGGGGGGGGGGGGGGGGGGGGGGGGGGAAGAAGAAGAGTGCTTGGGGTGCGTCTGCCTGTGCCATCGGGGCAACGAGGGGGGGCTTGTGGCCACGGCTGCGTCTACGGAAGCGGCGGCCGGAGCTGCTGGAAAAGGCGAAGACGACGCGGAGAGCACGGGGAGGAGAAAGGAGAGGGGGAACCGGCTCGCAGTGCTCACCTGAACACGAAGAGAGGCACGGCGGCGCCGGAGAAGAAGCGTACGGAGCTCAATTTGTCGCTGGATCGCACGGTGGCCGCGGCGGTTCGGCAAAGCTATCGTCTTTGCTGGTGCTCCTAGCTCCAAATTAGAAGCGCCACTCGAACGGGTTGTCGCCGGGGAACCTCCCAGACATCTTGGCTCGCCGGAAGGAGCTCGGTGGCCGCGTGGAAGCTTGAAGGCGGCGACGGCGTCTCTCGGCTGCGTGCTGGAACTGGCAAAAGAGGGAGAGGGGAAGAACCAGGGGAGGGGGAGAAGGACCTGGGGCCTTCCAGGCTTCCACGGGGAGGGTTAGGAGGCCAGGGGGAAGCAGGAGGTGGTCGGCTGCCGTGGCATGGCCGCCACGCAGCTCCCAGCCTACCTGGCGCGGGGGTAGAAGACGACCCTGCCCCTGGTGGGCTGGGCCGGCTTGCTAGCCAGGCTGGGCCACATGGGCCAGAAGCACGGGCCTCCTCTTTTCTTTTTGTTCTGTTTTTCTTTCTGTATTTTTTTGGTGCCTTGATAAATAAATACCTAGGCAATTTATAAAATGCCCAAAACTTTTATATGGACTTACAAAGCATATAGTTAGCCACTCACAAGTTTTGGAGATTTTTGAAAATCAAACAATTTGAATTTTAATTCAAATTGGAGTTTAATTTAATTTCCAAGGCATTGTTTGAAAATTAGAAAATTCCATGAGCATGGGATTGATCCCAAACCACTTTTAAAATGATCACCATCATTTATAGGAATTTTTCAAATGTTCAAAAGATTTTTTGAAAAAGATTTTTATCTGGCCATTTATTTAAATTCTTTAGGGCTTTCTGCTTTCCCCATTTTGAATTTCATTTGGAATTTTTGCATGATGCAAAGGGATCAAACAAACCCTAGCAATTACCCTAGTTGGGGTTCTGACATCACTTCTCTGTGTTGATGTCATCCGTGCACAGAACACCTCCTTGTAGTGAGCTGATATCCATTCTTCTCGGTCTGTCCAGAGCACATTCATAATTTCATCATTCTGCACGTTATACTTCTCCATGAGGTCATGCCAAGAGCGTTCAAACTCCGATGGCATCAATGGATGGTTGAGAACTGATGTCAGCTCATCTTTGAATGTCTCGTATGATTTATACATCAAGGACAGATGATCCTTGTATTTCTTCAGTATATTCCAACGACACAACTTGTGCAGCGTGCCTATTAGTGTACTCTTTATCGCTGCATCCATGGAGGGGCATTGATCTGCATGTTTTTTTGAAAACAAGCGTCAGTTATTTTGATAGAATTGCATTTCTCCTTCTTTTTTTGCCTTTTCTCCGTTTTCTTTTTTGTTTTTTGGATGTAAGAAACGGACTAGAAAAAAGCTAGCATTGAACTGCATTTTTTAGTTTACCTGTCAGTATGAAGATTGGCTGCTTGTTGTTCATGCAACGCAAGAACGTCCGGAACACCCACTCGAAAGATGGTATTGTTTCGTCTCTGACGAGAGCCACCGCAAATATTGTACTTTGTAGGTGGTGGTTTACACCAACGAACACGCCCAGAGGCATGTGAAACTTGTTGGTCTTTTATGTCGTGTCGAATGTGACACAATCTCTAAAATCTTCAGAGGAACCCGGGCAGCTTGCATTCGCCCAGAAGATGTTTTGCACACGGTTATAGGCATCTTTGTTGTAATCATAGAAGAACTCTGGATTTATTTCCTGCATCTTCTCAAAGAAATCTAGCCGTTTCTTCACATCATCCTCAGTTTCATCCTTTGCGAACTGGTACTTCATGCAGTTTGAAAGCAAAACATACTTCAGCATTAAACAACACATAGAAATGCACAAGTGAACTGAATCAAGCAGAGGAGATATCAGCTAGTTTAATGTATGTACTTGTTCACCCAGTCACGGCTAGTGCGCCCCATATATTGTAGCCCTCCTGACATTCTCGACAGGGTTGAAATCATTTGCGTGTGCGTCAGGTTGTCGATCTGCATGTCCTTTACCAGTTTATCAAGCAATGGATCATCCCTCTTATGCGAGTGCAAGTGCTGAAGCATAGCTGGGCTTTCAATCATCTTGTGGTTGTGATTGAGCTCAACATGTGCTATCACAAACACATCCTTGATCTTTTTCACTCTTATTTTCGCCTTGCAGCCAGTTCTTTTCGTTGTTTTATCTCGCTTCCTGTCATAATCTGACACAGTCTCTTGGTGGTTGCCCTCTCTTGAGCAAACTATGTAGTTGTTCGTCATGTGTGTCCCCCTTTTTCGTGTGCCAAATCCTGCATGCCTCGAATATGTGTTGTAGAACTTGTGTGCTGCCGCGAAGGAGGTGAACTGCATACCTTTCGCACGCACAAGTTCTTGCAGCAAATTCTTGTTCTACACCGCAACATGAAAATGATTTTCTTTTTGTTAACGAAAGAAAGCGCAGGATGAAAAAGTTTTCATAAGCGAACTGCAGCAGTAAGTCAAGGAAGCTTACATGTGTGTACTACTTATTATCCATTGGTGTTTGCATCTCACCAATGTTTATTGGGCATGGAGGAGTTACAACTGACATGTGTAATCGAGGATCTCGGGGAGGCAGAAGTGATGAGAACTGTACTCTCTTTGTTGCCTGTGTCTTTTTCTGATCCGGGCGCTGATCCATTTGATGTGTGGCAGGCGGCCTCGGCGGAATCCTACTATTTCTGTGTCGATGAAACGGTTGCTCCCGAACCGGCTCGTGTTCAACATTGGTTTCCGGAGGGGCAACATTGTTTTGTGGAGGCTCAATATCATCCACTCTTATCTGCTGACCTAATGTTGCAATAACGTCCGTGTACCTTGGCTGCATAACTGTTATGAGTTGCTCTTCATCGTTGTCATCATCGTCGTCTCGCTGCGCATGCTGCCCCATGTATATCAGTTCATCGTCCTCCTCATCTTGGCCGCTATGTTCTATTCCGTCTTCATCTTCGTCCTCTACATCTTCCTCCGCTGAGTATGCAGTCCTGTTTGTCGTGTTGAAAAAACCTCTAGGTATCTATGGTGTTATCTTTGCGGCCATCTCCCACTCTTCTCTCTCAATGCAGTTCAGGGGCTGGTTGTCGTGAATCACTCGCTGCATCTTCTGGCTTCTCTGCACAGCTTTATCCTGCATAGGAGAATAGGCAGCGAACAACACCTTAATATCTAATCCAAAGTGGTACTCTTTTTTTATTTGTAGAATAGTGAACTGCACTGCACTACATTGTTACTTTTGCAGTTCAGTTACTGTGAAACTATATTTTTTTGGATGCAATGTACTCCCATGAAGTTCAGTTCAAAGGCACAGTGCTCAACATACACAAACAATGTGCACAGCATTATATTCACAAACTACTACATAATGTAAGCCATGGGAGAGTCAGGAACGCATTTTTGACGCAAGAACGCACTGCATTGCAAACAAACAGAGCACTGCATTATGAATTCACGTAGTAGGACCGCTTACATTAGTTGGATGCGTGACCTTCCTCTTGAAAGCAGCTCTGTTGTTCTGTAGTTGCAGTTCGGCTTGTTGTCGACGTGCAGCCCACCTGTGTTGCAGGAACACATGGGCCTTCTCAACCTGCGCCATCGTCGCTGGAGAAGGCTGTATGGGCGATATGACCATTGAAGTTCGCTCCCACGACGACTGCGAGTTTGCCGGAGAAGGCCTCCTTGCAGTTCGCTTCCCTCGACCATGCATCACCGCGGCTGGATGCCCCGATTTGAAGAATGGCGGCGGATCTTGCAGGCTAGGAGATCGGAACTGAAGCAATGGTGGAGCTACAGGCGGTGGCGGCGTTGGATTGTGGAAGGATTCGTCGAATCCGTCGAATCCGCGCCGCATAGTGGCTCTCTGTGTCGTTCGCCGCCCGCCTTGGGTGCTGCGTGGTTAGGGTCGCCGCCGGTCGTAGGCGCTGCCGCGCCAGGAAGATGGGAGGGGTCGGGGTCGCCGCCGGATCGGGGCGCTGCCGCGCCAGGAAGCTGGGAGAGGTCGGGGTCGCCGCCGGTCACGGGCGCTAACGCGCTAGGAAGCTCGGAGGGGTCGAGGTCGCCCCCAGATCGGGGGCGCTGCCGCGCCAGGAAGCTGGGAGAGGTCGGGGTCGCCGCCTGTCGCGGGCGCTGCCCCGCCAGGAAGCTGGGACGGGTGGAAAGGGGTGTTGTTAGAATAAGGATTAGCTGTTAGAATAAGGTCTTAAGGGGTGTTGTTAGAATAGACCCACCCTATATATATATATAATATAGATACATTATTAAATTTTTATTTCACTAATATGGATTAGACTAATATGGGTTAGGTGTGCACGGTGGAGTATGTGTGTATGCTTTTTATCTTCAATAGTGTTTTTACTATTCACTATTGGGTACACTATTCAATGCACTATTTGAAATAGTATTTTACTATTCCCACCTAACCCATATTAGTCTAATCCATATTAGTGAAATAAAAATTTAATAATTTATCTATATTGTTGGTATCAGGTCCAGTGTTTAACCATTGAAAGATTAAAATATTAAAACTTAGAAGTTAGCACAGGTAGAATTATAAATAGTAAGGAAAATATTAACATAAGGTGCAGAATAAATCCCTCTGAAGAACATATCTGGCATACTTCTCAAAGTCAGCTAAATATATTGGTGGATCTCATATATAACTTTTTTATATCGTGGGGAAAGAGGCAAGAACAACTAGATCAAAAATTTGATAGTTTATTCAAAGAATACCAAAAACTCATAGAAAGGTACTTGGCGTTGAATAATAAAATTGATCTAGCTTTCAATAAGCTAGAGGAAGCAAAAGTGAAACAAAATATTGTCTGTAAGAATAACGACTATATTAAAGAAGAAGTTTTTTCCATTGGAAAAAATATAGTCCACCATCCAAGTAAAAGTAAAGAATTGTCGCCAACGATCGAAATAAAACAAGATATTTTAGATATCAAAAACTTGGCGTTAGAAATAAAAGGTTAAATTCTTTCAATATTGTATGTCCGAATATAATCAAGCTCTAAAAGAAGTAACCAAATATTTATCTCCTCCTATCGGTTTCTCTGATCACGAATCGCCAAAAGAAGACTCCAAAGTAATAATAAGACAAAATAATACTATTCTCCAATTATTAATCCAGGTTTTGGATAAACTAAACAGTACACGAAGCAACAAAGATATTGTGCTAGCATCATCAGGAATAGTAGCCGCATCAAGGAATATTAACTCAGAAAAATGGACGTATCTAACAGCCTCTTTAGAAGAGACAGAAACCTCCAATTAGTAAGGCAAGACTCGAGACCCCTGGCCATAAAGCATAGACTATCATGGAAGGCTGATGATATTGAATATTTAGAATAAGTTGTCGATATACAAAGAGACCTAGAAAGATATCAAAAGGATACTTTAAGAAAAATAAAGCCACAACAGGTTTATCATATGGGTATGTTTCAAAGTAAGAGTGGTTTATACAGAATATCGAGAGAAGTAGAACTGAGTGTGTTGACACACCCAGTAGATTTAAGAATTGTAAGAAAGAATATTGAAAACGATCTTTAATATTTTGGTTATAAATATATTCATCAAGGTATGTATATCATAGGTATAAAGGGCATGACAAGAAAGAAATTAGGAGCTAAAGTATTAATAACACTACTGGATAGAAGATGGAATTCGGTAGATAAAGCAGCATTAGGCTTTATGGAAGGAGATATGAATAAAAATAGATTAATAACATACATAGCCCCAGACCTAATGATGCCTGTAAAAGAATTTATTGAAAAAATGAGTTTTGGTTTTCAAACCAAAGGATATGAAGATTTTAAAGGTACAAATTTGTTGGTAAGCATAGAATTTATAGGAAGACTCACTAATAGAAGCAATTCTAGATATAGAGTTAATGAAAATGATGTAATTCATAGCATGCAGTCTAAAGGTATACAATTTATGAATCCTCTTAAAATTGGTTCCGAAGAAAGAGCAGGAGAGGAATGGAAGATAGGTGAACTAATAGAAAAGAAGGAGTTAAAACAACCTGAAAATTACATAAGCTACCAAAATTGTGAAGGTTGTAGCAGTATAAGGTTTATGAATTATAAATCTGCATCCATAGAAGATACGGAATCTCTTATATCAGAATCAGAAGCTAGTGATGACAAGAATAAAGGAGCGACCAAATTTATGGAAAAGGTTAATTTAGATGATGAAATAATTCATTGGGAAAATAAACTAAAGCATATAGAATGGGAATATAGTAATTCTATGACAAAGGATTGGCCGAATATAAGAGAAAGAGAATTGCTTATCATTAGAGAAATTGCAAGAATAAAGAAATTAAAAAATGAGAAAAAAATTGCCAGTACTAGTTCAACCAAGCCAAACACCACCTCAGTACCAGAAAAGAAAGGAGATAGTAGTAATAATATTGCTATCATTGATAACAATAACAATAACAGCAACAATAGTAACAAAGGTAAGAATATTGTTGAAATTCATAAAAATGAAGTTATTAGTGAAGAAGAGCAATGGGATATAAATAATAAGTTATTATTAGAAAGCTATGAGGAAGAAGAGGAATTAATGAGAGAAATGTGGATAGAAGATGAATAATATGATGATTCAGAACAAAATAGTGACTTTTATAATTCCCTAGATGAGGTTGGGCTATACAATTTAGAAAATGCTATGGAAGAAATGGAAGTAGAAAATAGTAATAAAAGAAGAAAGGGATATGGTGATAGTTCAGTAAAAAGAGAAGGTGAAAGGGAGAGACGAACCAGATCAGCTGGAAAATGGCCCCCAGAGAAAGATGACTATCAACCTACATATATTCCCGGACAATATAAATATATGGGTTCTCGAAGAAGAGATTTTGAAAAGCCAGTACAATTTCGAAATACTAGGAATGATGGTGCGATATTGAATTTAGCCGCCCATGACCCTATAGATTGGCCAAATATAATTAGCATTTGGAAAGGGCTAATCGTGCAAAAATATATACAAAACCAGTATAGTATAGGCACTAAGGTTGAAGATATGTTAACATATCTTGAGACATTTTTAGGACAGTCAGTAAAAGTTCTATGGGAACAATGGGTAGAAACTTATCCTAATCAATATGAAGAATTAAAAAGATCTGGAAGTAATCCAAATAACTTTGCAAATGTTATATCAAATATGATTATAGCAGAAGATCCAGAATTAGGCCATACATCATTTCAAAATGAAAGGTTGAGAGAAATATAAAAATTAATGTTAACTAGGTTGAAAGGCATAAAAGAATTTTCTCAACACTACTTATATAACGCTACAACCGCTAAGCAAGGTTTTAATAAAGGTGTAGTTGAAAGATATTTCAATAAATTACCTAATCCATTAGGATCTATAATATTTGAAGAATACTAGAAGGAAACAGCAGGAACGGTTTTAAACATATCACAGGCCATAACATATGTTTTTAAACATTTAAGAAAGGTATGTAAAGATATACAAGCCCAAAGGTCTATGAAGAAATCAGATTACAATTTGTTTAATAACATTGTCCAAATACCACTCAAATATGGGGAAGAAAGGCATAGAAGCAAGAAACATTATAAACTCCAAATGCGAGATAATAGAAATTTCAGAACAAAGAAAAGATATTTCCTAAGAAGGTCTGATAATAGAGCCCCTTTCATACATAAAAGAAATGTAAGAAGATATAATCCTAGAAAATCTTATGATAAAACTTGTAGGTGTTTTATATGCGACTCACCTGACCATCTGAGTAAAACTTGTCCAAATATGGATCAAAAAAGGTACTCTAGTAAATATGAAGAGAAAGAGAGAGTATTAATTATAGACAGCGTCAACGAAAATATTCTAGTATGTGATGAAGAAATAAATTATCATGAGTCAATATATTCAATCATAGAGACAGATAAAATAGAAAATGAAGTTTTCGAAGAAGAATCAAGCAGTGATGAGATAGATCTAATAGATGAATTAGAAGGTCTCAAAATTGAAATGATGAACCAAGTAGATTGTGAGCATGACTGGATTAGAGGAAAAGGTGATTATAATATTAAATGTGCCTTTTGCATATATTACCCAAGCCAAGAGAATAGGTCCACATGTAACCTATGTTTAAAGCAAGCTTGTCTCTCTTGCTTAAAGGCAAAAAATCAAGGTTGGAGATAGGAAATAGAATTAGAACCAGATTAATATATATTAAATAGAAGAGTTAGAAATCTAGAAAATATAATAAATAAACTAAAAGAGGAGTTAGAAATATTAAAAGATAACCTAGAAGAAAATCTAAAAGAAAAAGATAATGAAGAACATGAAAATATGGCTACTGGAAGCACAGAAATGAAGGAACAAATGGTCACAGTAAGAGAAAAAAAGGAGATAAGCTAATACAATTAAAAGATGTTATAACTAGTTTTGGAAACAAATATATTGTGCGTTTACCATTCAAAGAAGTTCTAGGGATAAGAATCCCAGTCAGAATAGTACTAAAGCCAAATATTTCTTAGAAAATATTAGCACTACTAGATACTGGTTGCACAAAGAATATCATTCATGACAAATACTTTGTGAGATGTCCTGAAATAGTCAAAACTATAGACGACAAGATAGCCGAAGTATCCACAGATATGCCAGGAATAAAGAAAATCCATAACCAACTAGCATATAATATTGAAGCCTATATAAATGGCACAAAATATATCATAGATGAAATTACAATAAGAGATTTGTCAGTAATAAATGGTGACATGATAATAGGATTAAGATTTTTACAACAATTTGTACAAACCACAATTATACATGAATAGGGGGTTACATTTATCCCGTTTCAAGATAATCTCCCATACATATCAGAGGTACGAAGGCAAAGAAAATCTACACAAAATGTAGAAATATCTAATTTAGAAGAGGAATATTGGATAGATTGCTCGGTATTCTGCAAAGAGGAAGATCTTAGTGAGACCATAGAAGAATATCATATAGAAAATACACATATAGAATGTATAGGATTACAATCATTCTCACCAAATTGGTATAGAGATATTAAATCCAAAAAAGATACAGACAAAATTGTACAAAGACTAGAGAATATACAAATTATTGGAGAAATACCAATGAAACATTGGGATAAGAACTCCATAGTTTGCAAAATAAACATTATAAACCTAGACTATATAATTAAGTCGGGACTAATAGAAGCTACTCCTAAAGATATTGAAGAGTTTAAAATGCATATTGAAGAGCTACTAAAATTAAAAGAAATTAGAGAAAGCAGAAGTCCTCATCGATCTGCTGCCTTTATAGTTAGATATCATGCTGAAGAAGTTAGAGGAAAATCTAGAATGGTAATTAATTACGAAAGACTAAATGACAACACAGTAGATGATGCATATAATATACCTAATAAGCAAGAATGGATCAATAGAATACAAGGGAGCAGATATTTCTCTAAATTTGATTTGAAAGCAGGGTTTTGACAAGTTAAGATGTCAGAGGAATCTATTCCTTGGACAGCCTTTACCTGTCCGCAAGGCCACTATGAATGGCTAGTAATGCCACTAGGGTTAAAGAATGCACCTGCACTATTTCAAAGTAAAATGCGAAATATATTTAATGAAAATCAAGCATTTATATTGGTATATGTTGATGATTTGTTAGTATTCTCAAAATCATACAAAGAACATATAGCTCATCTTGAAGTTTTCTTTAGAAAGGTAGAGCAAAATGGGCTAATACTATCAAAGAAGAAAATGGAAATTTGCAAAGAGAAAATCAATTTCCTTGGGCATGAAATAGGAGAAAGGAAAATATATTTACAAGAACATATTGCAAAGAAAATTTTACAGTTTCCTGATAATATGAGTGATAAAATGGTTTTACAACAATTTTTAGGGATTGTAAACTATGCAAGAAATTATATAGATAATTTAGCGAAGTTAGAAGGACCTCTATATGCTAAATTAAGAAAGAATGGTCAAAGATACTTTAACTCTGAGGATATAAAATTAGTAAAGGCCATGAAAGAAAAGGTCAAGAATTTAAAGCCTTTGGAATTGCCTTTAGAACACAATTATTTTATTATTGAAACCGATGCATCTAAGGTAGGATAGGGTGCTATATTAAAACAGAAACCAAACAAATATTCCCCTAGGAAAGAAGAAAAGATCTGTAGATACGCTTCAGGAAGTTATAAATTAAAGACGGTAAATAATATTGATAGAGAAATTCTTGAAGTATTCAATGCAATAAATGCTTTTAGATTATACCTCGGATTTAAAGAATTTACAGTACGAACTGGTTGTGAAGCAATATGTAGATATTATAATCAAATTAATAGTAAGAAAATCTCAACTAGAAGATGGGTCTTATTTGAAGATACCATAGCTGGAAATGGATATAGAGTAAATTTTGAGCATATTAAGGGAAAGGATAATACTTTTCCTGACATATTTTCTCGTGCATCAATTTTACAAAAATGAAGAGAGGACTACTTCCAACTGGGAATGAATGCTTCATCTTTGGAGATGAGAATAAACTAAAAATATTCCCGGAAAATACATTCAATTTCAAGCCGAAGAGTTATATCCGGGTTGATGATATCCAGAGATGCATACTAGATAACTTCTGGTATCAATATTCCGCAAAAAGAGAAGAAAAGGGATATTTCCTATCAATCAGCAAAAATTGAAGTCCCAAAAAAATTTGAAGGTCAAAAGGATGAAGCACTATACATCTTATTTGACGGAAATAAACCAGGAATATATATGACCTGGGAAGATGTTATGATTGAAAAAATAGATGCAAGAAAGAAAGGCGAAGATGTCACATTCAAGAAATATGATAATATAAATGAAGCATTAATGTGGGAAAGAAAAATAATAGGAGAAAATTACTATATAGACCCAAAGGCCAAAGAATATATTCAAAGGAGAAGGACCAATGATAATATATCAAACCCACCAACACCGAAAGCCGCAAAAGCAGAACCATTAGGTTCAAAGGATATCAAAGAAGAACGTTCCCCAAAATATCATACATATAAAGAATGCCTTCTAAAGGGAATTGACCCTTTGGATAGCGAATACATAGACCAAGAATTGGACAAAAGGTTTGATGAATTTTCAAAAATAATGAAAAATGAATTAAAAGAAGAAATATTAAATGAAATACGGATGGAAATCGACAACAAATTTAAAGAAATTAAAAAAGAATGTGACTCAAAATTTGACTTCAATATCTCAGAAGCCGATCAAATGGATATTGCAGGACATGGGCAACTACCTGAATAGAAACCATAAACAGCCACCTGCAAATATTCCGAATTTAGATTGATATTGCTATCAATTATTTGGGCGCGGAGGACATATACCCCCAACCCGAATATTGATAACTGAATATTTTTAAATTATGATATAAGTCTACATAAGTCTTAATATTTGATATGGAATATCAAATAAATGGGCGGGGTGGACCCCTCCAAAATAAATAAATAATAAAAGTAATATATCAGCAGCAGGAATTGCAGCCAAGCACATTCTTATGTGTGCATGCAGCCATGAGTTGAAGAGCAGGCATTGGAGTGCAATTATGCATCAAATAAAAGTCAGATATTTGAGCCAAGAAGAAGTCAAGAATACAATCAAGCCGACAGTCAAGACAACAATGTGAGTAAGTGCCATATGTGCATGGTGTTACTCATGTGATTGAAGACACTGGAGGCTAGCGAATTATTCAGCAACAAACAAAGCCCACGTGAAAGCTTTCCACAAAGAAACCACGTGAAAGATTTCTTGAAAAGAATAGAAGCCATCATCCTGTCGGACACGTTTGTGAAGGCATCCTTATCTAGTGGACACGTAAGGAGGAAGTGCACCATTTTAAATAAAGAGGAGAAGGCTCTCAGACACATCTCCCGCGGCTATTAAAGGAGACCCTGGCCTCAGAAGCAAGACACGGAAAAACACTCAGAGTACGAGCACCAGAGCTGAGAAGAGCTAGCCAGGGCACTCTTTTCGTAGTAGTAGCACCACTTCCTCTCTTGTAAGATAGCCACCATAATATCAACATTGTAAGATCTCCACCGAAGCTAATATTAAGGTAATTTCCTAGTTTGTGTAATCCCTTCGGGGCCTCCTGAAAGGGAAAACCATATGTAAATTATGTTGTGGAAATGATGTAGTTTCTTGTCTCACTTGGTCTTTTTATTTATGAATTTATGGGACGAATTCTTATGCTAAGGATCCTATAGGAGAAACCTCTGCTGGTAGTTCTTTGTTTAGCCTAGTGTGGTGTTTGAATGAGAACCTTGTGGCCGTAGAGAAGTGTTCCCTTCGGGTGGAACTGCCTGGGAAGACGATAGGAATTTACCCCATAAATTTGCATATAAAACCATCAAGTGAACGTAATTAGCTACATCTGAAACAACATAATGAAAAATATGGTGAGTACCGAGTAGGACTTTACACATACGCGTACACAGTCGTTCGCGCTGTTGGCCTCGCCAGCCTTAATAAGATCCTGCATTATATCATAATTATCGCGCAAATATTAACAAAAAATTAAATATTAGTGGGAATAGTAAAATAATATTTCAAATAGTGCATTGAATAGTGTACCCAATAGTGAATAGTAAAAACACTATTGAAGATAAAAAGCATACACACACATACTCCATCGTGCACACCTAACCCATATTAGTGAAATAAAAAAATTAATAATTTATCTATATTGTTGGTATCAACCCGAATATTGATAACTGAATATTTTTAAATTTTGATATAATTCTACATAAGTCTTAATATTTGATATGGAATATCAAATAAATGGGCGGGGTGGACTCCTCCAAAAAAAAATAATAAAAATAATATATCAGCAGCAGGCATTACAGCCAAGCACATTCTCATGTGTGCATGCAGCCATGAGTTGAAGAGCATGCATTGGAGTGCAATTATGCATCAAATAAAAGTCAGATATTTGGGCCAAGAAGAAGTCAAGAATACAATCAAGCCGACGGTGAAGACAACACTGTGAGTAAGTGCCATATGTCCATGGTGTTACTCATGTGATTTAAGCCACTGGAGGCTAGCGAATTATTCACCAACAAACAAAGCCCACGTGAAAGCTTTCCACAAAGAAACCACGTGAAAGATTTCTTGAAAAGAAGAGAAGCCATCATCCTGTCGGACACGTTTGTGAAGGCATCCTTATCTAGTGGACACGTAAGGAGGAAGTGCACCATTTTAAATAAAGAGGAGAAGGCTCTCAGACACATCTCCCGCGGCTATTAAAGGAGACCCTGGCCTCAGAAGCAAGACACGGAAAAACACTCAGAGTACGAGCACCAGAGCTGAGAAGAGCTAGCCAGGGCACTCTTTTCGTAGTAGTAGCACCACTTCCTCTCTTGTAAGATAGCCACCATAATATTAACATTGTAAGATCTCCACCGAAGCTAATATTAAGGTAATTTCCTAGTTTGTGTAATCCCTTCGGGGCCTCCCGAAAGGGAAAACCATATGTAAATTATGTTGTGGAAATGATGTAGTTTCTTGTCTCACTTGGTCTTTTTATTTATGAATTTATGGGACGAATTCTTATGCTAAGGATCCTATAGGAGAAACCTCTGCCGGTAGTTCTTTGTTTAGCCTAGTGTGGTGTTTGAATGAGAACCTTGTGGCCGTAGAGAAGTGTTCCCTTCGGGTGTAACTGCCTGGGAAGACGATAGGAATTTACCCCATAAATTTCCATATAAAACCATCAAGTGAACGTAATTAGCTACATCTGAAACAACATAATGAAAAATATGGTGAGTACCGAGTAGGACTTTACACATACGCGTACACAGTCGTTCGCGCTGTTGGCCTCGCCAGTCTTAATAAGATCCTGCATTATATCATAATTATCGCGCAAATATTAGCAAAAATATTAAATATTAGTGGGAATAGTAAAATACTATTTCAAATAGTGCATTGAATAGTGTACCCAATAGTGAATAGTAAAAACACTATTGAAGATAAAAAGCATACACACACATACTCCATCGTGCACACCTAACCCATATTAGTGTAATCCATATTAGTGAAATAAAAAATTAATAATTTATCTATATTGTTGGTATCAACCCGAATATTGATAACTGAATATGTTCAAATTATGATATAATTCTACATAAGTCTTAATATTTGATATGGAATATCAAATAAATGGGCGGGGTGGACTCCTCCAAAATAAGATATATATCAGCAACAGGCATTACAGCCAAGCACATTCTCATGTGTGCATGCAGCCATGAGTTGAAGAGCACGCATTGGAGTGCAATTATGGATCAAATTAAAGTCAGATATTTGAGCCAAGAAGAAGTCAAGAATACAATCAAGTCGACGGTGAAGACAACAATGTGAGTAAGTGCCATATGTGCATGGTGTTACTCATGTGATTGAAGACACTGGAGGCTAGCGAATTATTCACCAACAAACAAAGCCCACGTGAAAGCTTTCCACAAAGCAAACACGTGAAAGATTTCTTGAAAAGAAGAGAAGCCATCATCCTGTCGGACATGTTTGTGAAGGCATCCTTATCTAGTGGACACGTAAGGAGGAAGTGCACCATTTTAAATAAAGAGGAGAAGGCTCTCAGACACATCTCCCGCGGCTATAAAAGGAGACCCTGGCCTCAGAAGAAAGACACGGAAAAACACTCAGAGTACGAGCACCAGAGCTGAGAAGAGCTAGCCAGGGCACTCTTTTCGTAGTAGTAGCACCACTTCCTCTCTTGTAAGATAGCCACCATTGTAAGATCTCCACCGAAGCTAATATTAAGGTAATTTCCTAGTTTGTGTAATCCCTTCGGGGCCTTCCGAAAGGGAAAACCATATGTAAATTATGTTGTGGAAATGATGTAGTTTCTTGTCTCACTTGGTCTTTTTATTTATGAATTTATGGGACGAATTCTTATGCTAAGGATCCTATAGGAGAAACCTCTGCCGGTAGTTCTTTGTTTAGCCTAGTGTGGTGTTTGAATGAGAACCTTGTGGCCGTAGAGAAGTGTTCCCTTCGGGTGGAACTGCCTGGGAAGACGATAGGAATTTACCCCATAAATTTGCATATAAAACCATCAAGTGAACGTAGTTAGCTACATCTGAAACAACATAATGAAAAATATGGTGAGTACCGAGTAGCACTTTACACATACGCGTACACAGTCGTTTGCGCTGTTGGCCTCGCCAGCCTTAATAAGATCTTGCATTATATCATAATTATCGCGCAAATATTAGCAAAAAATTAAATATTAGTGGGAATAGTAAAATACTATTTCAAATAGTGCATTGAATAGTGTACCCAATAGTGAATAGTAAAAACACTATTGAAGATAAAAAGCATACACACACATACTCCGTCGTGCACACCTAACCCATATTAGTGAAATAAAAAAATTAACAATTTATCTATATTGTTGGTATCAACCCGAATATTGATAACTGAATATTTTTAAATTATGATATAATTCTACATAAGTCTTAATATTTGATATGGAATATCAAATAAATGGGCGGGGTGGACTCCTCCAAAAAAATAATAATAATATATCAGCAGCAGGCATTACAGCCAAGCACATTCTCATGTGTGCATGCAGCCATGAGTTGAAGAGCACGCATTGGAGTGCAATTATGGATCAAATAAAAGTCAGATATTTGAGCCAAGAAGAAGTCAAGAATACAATCAAGCCGACGGTGAAGACAACACTGTGAGTAAGTGCCATATGTGCATGGTGTTACTCATGTGATTGAAGACACTGGAGGCTTGCGAATTATTCACCAACAAACAAAGCCCATGTGAAAGCTTTCCACAAAGAAACCACGTGAAAGATTTCTTCAAAAGAAGAGAAGCCATCATCCTGTCGGAGACGTTTGTGAAGGCATCCTTATCTAGTGGACACGTAAGGAGGAAGTGCACCATTTTAAATAAAGAGGAGAAGGCTCTCAGACACATCTCCCGCGGCTATTAAAGGAGACCCTGGCCTCAGAAGCAAGACACGGAAAATTACTCAGAGTACGAGCACCAGAGCTGAGAAGAGCTAGCCAGGGCACTCTTTTCGTAGTAGTAGCACCACTTCCTCTCTTGTAAGATAGCCACCATAATATCAACATTGTAAGATCTCCACCGAAGCTAATATTAAGGTAATTTCCTAGTTTGTGTAATCCCTTCGGGGCCTCCCGAAAGGGAAAACCATATGTAAATTATGTTGTGGAAATGATGTAGTTTCTTGTCTCACTTGGTCTTTTTATTTATGAATTTATGGGACGAATTCTTATGCTAAGGATCCTATAGGAGAAACCTCTGCCGGTAGTTCTTTGTTTAGCCTAGTGTGGTGTTTGAATGAGAACCTTGTGGCCGTAGAGAAGTGTTCCCTTCGGGTTGAACTGTCTGGGAAGACGATAGGAATTTACCCCATAAATTTGCATATAAAACCATCAAGTGAACGTAATTAGCTACATCTGAAACAACATAATGAAAAATATGGTGAGTACCGAGTAGGACTTTACACATACGCGTACACAGTCGTTTGCGCTCTTGGCCTCGCCAGCCTTAATAAGATCCTGCATTATATCATAATTATCGCGCAAATATTAGCAAAAAATTAAATATTAGTGGGAATAGTAAAATACTATTTCAAATAGTGCATTGAATAGTGTACCCAATAGTGAATAGTAAAAACACTATTGAAGATAAAAAGCATACACACACATACTCCATCGTGCACACCTAACCCATATTAGTGAAATAAAAAAAAAATTATCTATATTGTTGGTATCAACCCGAATATTTATAACTGAATATTTTTAAATTATGATATAATTCTACATAAGTCTTAATATTTGATATGGAATATCAAATAAATGGGCGGGGTGGACTCCTCCAAAAAAAATAAATATATATCAGCAGAAGGCATTACAGCCAAGCACATTCTCATGTGTGCATGCAGCCATGAGTTGAAGAGCACGCATTGGAGTGCAATTATGGATCAAATAAAAGTCAGATATTTGAGCCAAGAAGAAGTCAAGAATACAATCAAGCCGACGGTGAAGACAACACTATGAGTAAGTGCCATATGTGCATGGTGTTACTCATGTGATTGAAGACACTGGAGGCTTGCGAATTATTCACCACCAAACAAAGCCCACGTGAAAGCTTTCCACAAAGAAACCACGTGAAAGATTTATTGAAAAGAAGAGAAGCCATCATCCTGTCGGACACGTTTGTGAAGGCATCCTTATCTAGTGGACACGTAAGGAGGAAGTGCACCATTTTAAATAAAGAGGAGAAGGCTCTCAGACACATCTCCAGCGGCTATTAAAGGAGACCCTGGCCTCAGAAGCAAGACACGGAAAAAAACTCAGAGTACGAGCACCAGAGCTGAGAAGAGCTAGCCAGGGCACTCTTTTCGTAGTAGTAGCACCACTTCCTCTCTTGTAAGATAGCCACCATAATATCAACATTGTAAGATCTCCACCGAAGCTAATATTAAGGTAATTTCCTAGTTTGTGTAATCCCTTCGGGGCCTCCCGAAAGGGAAAACCATATGTAAATTATGTTGTGGAAATGATGTAGTTTCTTGTCTCACTTGGTCTTTTTATTTATGAATTTATGGGACGAATTCTTATGCTAAGGATCCTATAGGAGAAACCTCTGCCGGTAGTTCTTTGTTTAGCCTAGTGTGGTGTTTGAATGAGAACCTTGTGGCCGTAGAGAAGTGTTCCCTTCGGGTGGAACTGCCTGGGAAGACGATAGGAATTTACCCCATAAATTTGCATATAACACCATCAAGTGAACGTAATTAGCTACATCTGAAACAACATAATGAAAAATATGGTGAGTACCGAGTAGGACTTTACACATACGCGTACACAGTCGTTCACGCTGTTGGCCTCGCCAGCCTTAATAAGATCCTGCATTATATATATCATAATTATCGCGCAAATATTAGCAAAAAATTAAATATTAGTGGGAATAGTAAAATACTATTTCAAATAGTGCATTGAATAGTGTACCCAATAGTGAATAGTAAAAACACTATTGAAGATAAAAAGCATACACACACATACTCCATCGTGCACACCTAACCCATATTAGTGAAATAAAAAAAATTTATCTATATTGTTGGTATCAACCCGAATATTTATAACTGAATATTTTTAAATTATGATATAATTCTACATAAGTCTTAATATTTGATATGGAATATCAAATAAATGGGCGGGGTGGACTCCTCCAAAAAAAAAATAATAATAAAAATAATATATCAGCAGCAGGCATTACAGCCAAGCACATTCTCATGTGTGCATGCAGCCATGAGTTGAAGAGCACGCATTGGAGTGCAATTATGCATCAAATAAAAGTCAGATATTTGAGCCAAGAAGAAGTCAAGAATACAATCAAGCCGACGGTGAAGACAACACTGTGAGTAAGTGCCATATGTCCATGGTGTTACTCATGTGATTGAAGACTCTGGAGGCTAGCGAATTATTCACCAACAAACAAAGCCCACGTGAAAGCTTTCCACAAAGCAACCACGTGAAAGATTTCTTGAAAAGCAGAGAAGCCATCATCCTGTCGGACACGTTTGTGAAGGCATCCTTATCTAGTGGACACGTAAGGAGGAAGTGCACCATTTTAAATAAAGAGGAGAAGGCTCTCAGACACATCTCCCGCGGCTATAAAAGGAGACCCTGGCCTCAGAAGAAAGACACGGAAAAACACTCAGAGTACGAGCACCAGAGCTGAGAAGAGCTAGCCAAAGCACTCCTTTCGTAGTAGTAGCACCACTTCCTCTCTTGTAAGATAGCCACCATAATATCAACATTGTAATATCTTCACCAAAGCTAATATTAAGGTAATTTCCTAGTTTGTGTAATCCCTTCGGGGCCTCCCGAAAGGGAAAACCATATGTAAATTATGTTGTGGAAATGATGTAGTTTCTTGTCTCACTTGGTCTTTTTATTTATGAATTTATGGGACGAATTCTTATGCTAAGGATCCTATAGGAGAAACCTCTGCCGGTAGTTCTCTGTTTAGCCTAGTGTGGCATTTGAATGAGAACCTTGTGGCCGTAGAGAAGTGTTCCCTTCGGGTGGAACTTCCTGGGAAGACGATAGGAAATTACCCTATAAATTTGCATATAAAACCATCAAGTGAACGTAATTAGCTACATCTGAAACAACATAATGAAAAATATGGTGAGTACCGAGTAGGACTTTACACATACGTGTACACAGTCGTACGCGTTGTTGGCCTCGCCAGCCTTAATAAGATCCTGCATTATATCATAATTATCGCGTAAATATTAGCAAAAAATTAAATATTAGTGGGAATAGTAAAATACTATTTCAAATAGTGCATTGAATAGTGTACCCAATAGTGAATAGTAAAAACACTATTGAAGATAAAGAACATACACACACATACTCCACCGTGCACACCTAACCCATATTAGTGAAATAAAATTTTAATAATTTATCTATATTGTTGGTATCAGGTCCAGTGTTTAACCATTGAAAGATTAAAATATTTAAACTTAGAAGTTAGCACAGGTAGAATTATAAATACTAAGGAAAATATTAATATAAGGTGCAGAATAAATCCCTCTGAAGAACATATCTGGCATACTTTTCAAAGTCAGCTAAATATAATCGTCGATCTCATATATAACTTTTTTATATCGTGGGGAAAGAGGCAAGATCAACTAGATCAAAAATTTGATAGTTTATTCAAAGAATACCAAAAACTCATAGAAAGGTATTCGGCGTTGAATAATAAAATTGATCTAGATTTGCATAAGCTAGAGGAAGCAAAAGCGAAACAAAATATTGTCTGTAAGAATAACGACTATATTAAAGAAGAAGTTTTATCCATTGGAAAAAATATAGTCCACAATCCAAGTAAAAGTAAAGAATTGTCACCAACGATCGAAATAAAATAAGATATTTCAGATATCAAAAACTTGGCGTTAGAAATAAAAGGTTTGATCCTTTCATAATTGTATGTCCGAATATAATCAAGCTTTAAAAGAAGTACCCAAATATTTCTCTCCTCCTATCGGTTTCTCTGATCACGAATCGCCAAAAGAAGACTCCAAAGTAATAATAAGACAAAATAATACTATTCTCCAATTATTAATCCAGGTTTTGGATAAACTAAACAGTACATGAAGCAACAAAGATATTGTGCTAGCATCATCAGGAATAATAGCTGCATCAAGGAATATTAACTCAGAAAAATGGACGTATCTAACAGCCTCTTTAGAAGAGACAGAAACCTCCAATTAGTAAGGCAAGAATCGAGACCGTTGGCCATAAAGCATAGACTATCATGCAAGGCTGATGATATTGAAAGTTTAGAAGAAGTTGTCGATATACAAAGAGACCTAGAAAGATATCAAAAGGATACTTTAAGAAAAATAAAGCCACAACAGGTTTATCATATGGGTATGTTTGAAAGTAAGAGTGGTTTATACAGAATATCCAGAGAAGTAGAACTGAGTATGTTGACACACCCAGTAGATTTAAGATATGTAAGCAAGAATATTGAAAATGATCTTAAATATTGTGGTTATAAATATATTCATCAAGGTATGTATATCATAGGTAGAAAGGGCATGACAAGAAAGAAATTAGGAGCTAAAGTATTAATAACACTACTGGATAGAAGATGGGATTTAGTAGATAAAGAAGCATTAGGCTTTATGGAAGGAGATATGAATGAAAATAGATTAATAACATACATAGCCCCAGACCTAATGACGCCTGTAAAAGAATTTATTGAAAAATTGAGTTTTGGTTTTCAAACCAAAGGATATGAAGATTTTAAAGGTACAAATTTGTTGGTAAGCATAGAATTTATAGGAAGACTCACTATTAGAAGCAATTCTAGATATAGAGTTAATGTAAATGATGTAATTCATAGCATGCAGTCTAAAGGTATACAATTTATGAATCCTCTTAAAATTGGTTCCGAAGAAAGAGCAGGAGAGGAATGAAAGATAGGTGAACTAATAGAAAAGAAGGAGTTAAAACAACCTGAAAATTACATAAGCTACCAAAATTGTGAAGGTAGTAGCAGTATAAGGTTTATGAATTATAAATCTGCATCCATAGAAGATACGGAATCTCTTATATCAGAATCAGAAGCTAGTGATGAAAAGAATAAAGGAGCGACCGAATTTATGGAAAAGGTTAATTTAGATGATGAAATAATTCGTTGGGAAAATAAACTAAAGCATATAGAATGGGAATATAGTAATTCTATAACAAAGGATTGGCCGAAGATAAGAGAAAGAGAATTGTTTATCATTAGAGAAATTGCAAGAATAAAGAAATTAAAAAATGAGAAAAAATTGCCAGTACTAGTTCAACCAAGCCAAACACCACCTCAGTACCAGAAAAGAAAGGAGATAGTAGTAATAATATTGCTATCATTGATAACAATAGCAATAACAACAACAATAGTAACAAAGGTAAGAATATTGTTGAAATTCATAAAAATGAAGTTATTAGTGAAGAAGAGCAATGGGATATAAATAATAAGTTATTATTAGAAAGCTATGAGGAAGAAGAGGAATTAATGAGAGAAATGTGGATAGAAGATGAATATTATGATGATTCAGAACAAAATAGTGACTTTTATAATTCCCTAGATGAGGTTGGGCTATACAATTTAGAAAATGCTATGGAAGCAATGGAAGTAGAAAATAGTAATAAAAGAAGAAAGGGATATGGTGATAGTTCAGTAAAAAGAGAAGGTGAAAGGGAGAGACCAACCAGATCAGCTGGAAAATGGCCCCCAGAGAAAGATGACTATCAACCTACATATATTCCCGGACAATATAAATATATGGGTTCTCGAAGAAGAGATTTTGAAAAGCCAGTACAATTTCAAAATACTAGGAATGATGGTGCGATATTGAATTTAGCCGCCCATGACCCTATAGATTGGCCAAATATAATTAGCATTTGGAAAGGGCTAATCATGCAAAAATATATACAAAACTAGTATAGTATAGGCACTAAGGTTGAAGATATGTTAACATATCTTGAGACGTTTTTAGAAAGTCAGTAAAAGTTCTATGGGAACAATGGGTAGAAACTTATCCTAATCAATATGAAGAATTGAAAAGAGCTGGAAGTAATCCAAATAACTTTACAAATGTTATATCCAATATGATTATAGCAGAAGATCCAGAATTAGGCCATACATCATTACAAAATGAAAGGTTGAGAGAAATAGAAAAATTAACGTTAACTAGTTGGAAAGGCATACAAGAATTTTCTCAACACTACTTATATAACGCTACCACCGCTAAGCAAGGTTTTAATAAAGGTGTATTTGAAAGATATTTTAATAAATTACCTGATCCATTAGGATCTATAATATTTGAAGAATACAAGAAGGAAACAGCAGAAACGGTTTTAAACATATCACAGGCCATAACATATGTTTTTAAACATTTAAGAAAGGTATGTACAGATATACAAGCTCAGAGGTCTATGAAGAAATCAGATTACAATTTCTGTAATAACATTGTCCAAATACCACTCACATATGGGGATGAAAGGCATAGAAGCAAGAAACATCATAAACCCCAAATGCGAGATAATAGAAATTTCAGACAAAGAAAAGATATTTCCTAAGAAGGTCTGATAATAGAGCCCCTTTCTTACATAAGAGAAATGTAAGAAGATATAATCCTGGAAAATCTTATGATAAAACTTGTAGTTGTTTTATATGCAACTCACCTGACCATCTGAGTAAAACTTGTCCAAATATGGATCAAAAAAGGTACTCTAGTAAATATGAAGAGCGAGAGAGAGTATTAATTATAGACAGCGTCAACGAAAATATTCTAGTATGTGATGACGAAATAAAAGATGATAAGTCAATATATTCAATCATAGAGACAGATGAAATAGAAAATGAAGTTTTAGAAGAAGAATCAAGCAGTGATGAGATAGATCTAATAGATGAATTAGCAGGTCTCAAAATTGAAATGATGAACCAAGTAGATTGTGAGGATGACTGGATTAGAGGAAAAGGTGATTATAATATTAAATGTGCCTTTTGCATATATTACCCAAGCCAAGAGAATAGGTCCACATGTAACCTATGTTTAAAGAAAGCTTGTGCATCTTGCTTAAAGGCAAAAAATCAAGGTTGGAGACAGGAAATAGAATTAGAACCAGATGAATATATATTAAATAGAAGAGTTAGAAATATAGAAAATAGAATAAATAAACTAGAAGAGGAGTTAGAAATATTAAAAGATAATCTAGAAGAAAATCAGAAAGAAAAAGATAATGAAGAACATGAAAATATAGCTATTGGAAGCACAGAAATGAAGGAACAAATGGTCACAGTAAGAGATAAAAAAGGAGATAAGCTAATACAATTAAAAGATGCTATAACTAGTTTTGGAAACAAATATATTGTGCGATTACCATTCAAAGAAGTTCTAGGGATAAGAATCCCAGTAAGAATAGTACTAAAGCCAAATATTTCTTATAAAATATTAGCACTACTAGATACTGGTTGCACAAAGAATATCATTCATGACAAATACTTTGTGAGATGTCCTGAAATAGTTAAAACTATAGACGACAAGATAGCCGAAGTATCCACAGATATGTCAGGAATAAAGAAAATCCATAACCAACTAGCATATAATATTGAAGCCTATATAAATGGCACAAAATATATCATAGATGAAATTACAATAAGAGATTTGTCAGTAATAAATGGTGACATGATAATAGGATTAAGATTTTTACAACAATTTGTACAAATCACAATTATACATGAATAGGGGGTTACATTTATCCCATTTCAAGATAATCCCCCATACATATCAGAGGTACGAAAGCAAAGAAAATCTACATAAAATGTAGAAATATCTAATTTAGAAGAGGAATATTGCACAGATTCCCCGGAATTCTGCAAAGAAGAAGAACTTAGTGAGACCATAGAAGAATACCATATAGAAAATACACATACAGAATGTATAGGATTACAATCATTCTCACCAAATTGGTATAGAGATATTAAATCCAAAAAATATATAGACAAAATTGTACAAAGACTAGAGAATATACAAATTATTGGAGAAATACCAATGAAACATTGGGATAAGAACTCCATAGTTTTCAAAATAAACACTATAAACCCAGACTATATAATTAAGTCGGGACCAATAGAAGCTACTCCTAAAGATATTGAAGAGTTTAAAATGCATATTGAAGAGCTACTAAATTAAAAGCAATTAGAGAAAGCAGAAGTCCTCACCGATCTGCTGCCTTTATAGTTAGAAATCATGCTGAAGAAGTTAGAGGAAAATCTAGAATGGTAATTAATTACAAAAGACTAAATGACAACACAGTAGATGATGCATATAATATACCTAATAAGCAAGAATGGATCAATTGGATACAAGGGAGAAGATATTTCTCTAAATTTGATTTGAAAGCAGGGTTTTGGCAAGTTAAGATGTCAGAGGAATCTATTCCTTGGACATCCTTTACCTGTCCGCAAGGCCACTATGAATGGCTAATAATGCCACTAGGGTTAAAGAATGCACCTGCACTATTTCAAAGAAAAATGAAAAATATATTTAATGAAAATCAAGCATTTATATTGGTATATGTTGATGATTTGTTAGTATTCTCAAAATCAGACAAAGAACATATAGCTCATCTTGAAGTTTTCTTTAGAAAGGTAGAGAAAAATGGACTAATACTATCAAAGAAGAAGATGGAAATTTGCAAAGAGAAAATCAATTTCCTTGGGAATGAAATAGGAGAAGGGAAAATATATTTACAAGAACATATTGCAAAGAAAATTTTACAGTTTCCTGATAATATGAGTGATAAAAAGGTTTTACAACAATTTTTAGGGATTGTAAACTATGCAAGAAATTATATAGATAATTTAGCGAAGTTAGAAGGACCTGTATATGCTAAATTAAGAAAGAATGGTCAAAGATACTTTAACTCTGAGGATATAAAATTAGTAAAGGCCATTAAAGAAAAGGTCAAGAATTTAAAGCCTTTGGAATTGCCTTTAGAAGACAATTATTTTATTATTGAAACCGATGCATCTAAGGTAGGATGGGGTGCTATATTAAAACAGAAACCAAATAAATATTCCCCTAAGGCAGAAGAAAAGATCTGTAGATACGCTTCAGGAAGTTATAAATTAAAGACGGTAAATAATATTGATAGAGAAATTCTTGTAGTAGTCAATGCAATAAATGCTTTCAGATTATACCTCGGATTTAAAGAATTTACAGTACGAACTGATTGTGAAGCAATATGTAGATATTATAATCAAATTAATAGTAAGAAAAGCTCGACTAGAAGATGGGTCTTATTTGAAGATACCATAGCTGGAAATGGATATAGAGTAAATTTTGAGCATATTAAGGGAAAGGATAATACTTTTCCTGACATATTTTCTCGTGCATCAATTTTACAAAAATGAAGAGAGGACTACTTCCAACTGAGAATAAACTAAAAATATTCCCGGAAAATACATTCAATTTCAAGCCGAAGAGTTATATCCGGGTTGATGATATCCAGAGATGCATACTAGATAAGTTCTGGTATCAATATTCCGCAAAAAGAGAAGAAAAGGGATATTTCCTATCAATCCTTAATAGCCTTGCTGAATATTTTAACAAGATGAATCAAGTTTTACCAAAATCAGCAAAAATTGAAGTCCCAAAGAAATTTGAAGGTCAAAAGGATGAAGCACTATACATCCTATTTGACATAAATAAACCAGGAATATATATGACCTGGGAAGATGTTATGATTGAAAAAATAGATGCAAGAAAGAAAGGCGAAGATGTCACATTCAAGAAATATGATAATATAAATGAAGCATTAATGTGGGAAAGAAAAATAATAGGAGAAAATTACTATATAGACCCAAAGGCCAAAGAATATATTCAAAGGAGACGGACCAATGATAATATCTCAAACCCACCAACACCGAAAGCTTCAAAAGAAGAACCATCAGGTTCAAAGGATATCAAAGAAGAATGTTGCCCAAAATATCATACATATAAAGAATGCCTTCTAAAGGGAATTGACCCTTTGGATAGCGAATACATAGACCAAGAATTGGACAAAAGGTTTGAAGAATTTTCAAAAAATAATGAAAAATGAATTAACAGAAAAAAATATTAAATGAAATACAGATGGAAATGGACAACAAATTTGGAGAAAATAAAAAAGAATGTGACTCGAAATTTGACTTCAATATCTCAGAAGCTGATCAAATGGATATTGCAGGACATGGGAAACTACCTGAATAGAAAACATAAACAGCCACCTGCAAATATTCTGAATTTAGATTGATATTGCTATCAATTATTCGGGCGCAAAGGACATATACCCCCAACCCGAATATTGATAACTGAATATTTTTAAATTATGATATAAGTCTACATAAGTCTTAATATTTGATATGGAATATCAAATAAATGGGCAGGGTGGACCACTCCAAAATTTTTTTAATAAAAAGAATATATCAGCAGAAGGCATTGCAGCCAAGCACATTCTCATGTGTGCATGCAGCCATGAGTTGAAGAGTAGGCATTGGAGTGAAATTATGCATCAAATAAAAGTCAGATATTTGAGCCAAGAAGAAGGATAGAATACAATCAAGCCGACGGTGAAGACAACAATGTGAGTAAGTGCCATATGTGCATGGTGTTACTCATGTGATTGAAGACACTGCAAGCTAGCGAATTATTCACCAACAAACAAAACCCACGTGAAAGCTTTCCACAAAGGAACCACGTGAAAGATTTCTTGAAAAGAAGAGAAGCCATCATCCTGTCGGACACGTTTGTGAAGGCATCCTTATCTAGTGGACACGTAAGGAGGAAGTGCACCATTTTAAATAAAGAGGAGAAGGCTCTCAGACACATCTCCCACGGCTATAAAAGGAGACCCTGGCCTCAGAAGCAAGACACGGAAAAACACTCAGAGTACGAGCACCAGAGCTGAGAAGAGCTAGCCAGAGCACTCCTTTCGTAGTAGTAGCACCACTTCCTCTCTTGTAAGATAGCCACCATAATATCAACATTGTAAGATCTCCACCGAAGCTAATATTCAGGTAATTTTCTAGTTTGTGTAATCCCTTCGGGGCCTCCCGAAAAGGAAAACCATATGTAAATTATGTTGTGGAAATGATGTAGTTTCTTGTCTCACTTGGTCTTTTTATTTATGAATTTATGGGACGAATTCTTATGCTAAGGATCCTATAGGATAAACCTCTGCCGGTAGTTCTCTGTTTAGCCTAGTGTGGCGTTTGAATGAGAACCTTGTGGCCGTAGAGAAGTGTTCCCTTCGGGTGGAACTGCCTAGGAAGACGATAGGAATTTACCCCATAAATTTGCATATAAAACCATCAAGTGAACGTAATTAGCTACATTTGAAACAACATAATGAAAAATATGGTGAGTACCGAGTAGGACTTTACACATACGCGTACACAGTCGTTCGCGCTGTTGGCCTCGCCAGCCTTAATAAGATCCTGCATTATATCATAATTATCGTGCAAATATTATTAAAAAATTAAATATTAGTGGGAATAGTAAAATACTATTTCAAATAGTGCATTGAATAGTGTACCCAATAGTGAATAGTAAAAAACTATTGAAGATAAAAAGCATACTCACACATACTCCACCGTGGACACCTAACCCATATTAGTCTAATCCATATTAGTGAAATAAAAATTTAATAGTTTATATATATATATATATACAGCCAATCTATTCTGACATCGATGTCAGAATAACAATTCTGACAACTTTCTGAACTGCAAGAGAAAGCTACGCGCACTAATTCTGTCTACTGTTTCTAACCTCATACGAGGGTGCATAGAACTGCATCAGCGTTCTAGCGTATCAAACTAGGTTTGATCGACTCTGCTTGTTTACTCGCGTTCACGATAATCCGCGATGATGTATTGTGTGTTAAAACACTAATTTTCGCGAAAAAATCACCGGAATCGAAGTAGATGGCGGAATTGTGTCTGTTCTTCGTCGAGAGCAGCGCGCTTTCATCGTTTTTCTCGGGTTCACGATCAATTACGCCGCATTTTATTTTCTTTTTAATATCGCGAATCTATTTTGTGTTAATCCGTGACGAATTGAGTTGCTAATTCGTCCATTTGGTTGGTTATCTCGCCGAATTTCTGTCTGTAGGCGAACAACTCTGCCCCCGCGGGCGCGTGACGCGTTTTGACTTGTGCCACGATTTGTCAAAGGCATGCTCGATATGTTACGTATTTTCTAATTGTTGTTGTTTACATGTTTGCGCAAATTGCAGAGGGATCTTGGCAGATCGAATTTGTTAGTTAGCAATTTATTTTTTAATGTGCACGCACAACGAGCTACAATGGTCTTTAATGTGAGCTGCATTTGATCACAGTATAGAAGTGCATCTGATCATATGTTCGAACTGCATTGGTTCTTATTTTGCATCTTTTTTTCTCGGTGTCTGCTGTGTATATATACAGCTGGGTCAATTGCGACCCATCTTATCTTATCTGCGGAGGCCATCTGATAGTTCCCTCCCCTCCCCCAACCCCACCCTCGTCGTACCATCAGATCCGTGATCTCTCTCCCCCCCCCCATCGCCCCGAACCATATCATCTTCCCATCAGTAAAATGGATTGCTCGTGTGGCTGCTTATCAAGGATGGAGCCTATGCTGGAGACCTGCGTGTTCTCTGAAGGCCTTGTTCTGAATCACAAGAAGTGGCACAGCTCTCTCTGTTCCCTTCTGTACTCTCCATTCATTGGATTCAGAGCTCCATTCGTCCTCCAAATGACCCAAGTTGATGTCGATGATTCATGGGTATGTATGATTCATATTTTTTGCAGCAGCAGTAGTGAACTGCTTTCATATAGATCTTCATATTATGAAGATTTCAGCAGAATTTAGTTTCTGAAAGAAGTATTTTTTAATTTTTTTTTTAGTTTAAGTGAACTGCTTTCATATACAGGGTTTTTTTTTCTTTGAAGACACATTTTTCTGAGCAGCACAAGTGAACTGATTTCATATATATCTTTCAGCAGAATTAGATTATGAAGAAGCATTTTTTAATTTTTTGTGTATTTTAAGTGAAATGCTTTTTATATATAGATTTTTTATTATGAAGATTGTAAACAACAGCATCTGTTGAATATTTCCTGTGTTACACTTTATTTTATAATTTTTTGTTTTTCTTGTGCGGAAATTTCCTTCTGGTCTAGTCAGGGTTTCAGAAAGTTGTGTCAACCTGGTCTTTGTTAGCAAGAATGGGTATCATAATGTTGACGTCATGTACTCTGTCGGCTCTGATGATTGTTTGGTTCTCAAAGATGGCTGGAAGGAATTGGTGGAGGAATCTGGTCTCCAGGTTGGGGATGTTGTCATGGCTATGTTTTATAGGCATGCAAATTGTTTGGAAATCAAGTTAAATATGCTTTAGCTCAGTTCTGTTGTAATAATGTGCCATACTGTATGGCATCTAGTTATCATGTAAGTTTGAATGGCGAAAACCTTTTTCGGAAAAGGCAGTGAAACATTTTTTTAATATTTTTATCCACTTTTTCTGCTGAGAATGGCACGCGTTTCCTGCTTGATATGTTACCTTCTTTTTCGACAAGATTTTATAAGTGTACTGCTTTTTAGGAGTGAACAAGAGTAGAAGTGAACAACAGTTGAAGAGATATACAGAATTGAAGCACCAGATAGCTTCATTTTTCCAAGCAGACCACACACGGAACTACAGTTGTAATAAAAGAGGACTGCATCAACCTTTGTATGTGAACCCCTTCGATAACACATTCAGAAGTGGAAATTGTTCATATATTCAAACCAAGGGGTTTCTGTGCTCACAAGAAGCAGAGTATATCATCAAGCAAACCTAAACCACTCAAGAAAATATTGTTCCAAAGCAAACTACAACGAAAGCAAACTTTTCTTGACCTATGCAGAAGGAAATAACTCGAGCACTCGTGACTTGAACCCCTTTGGTTTTACCAGCACATGGACTGCATCATCAGTTCCACTCGGCCCAGCCGGAGGTGGAAGGTGATCCTGCGCTCCCCTTGCCCCAGCTCCCCTTGCCCCAGGATGCCCTCGGGCGCTTCCTGGTCCGCTCCTTTATAGCACGTGTGACGCCGTCCTGCACTGTTGTGATGCGGTTCCATATCTCGAACGCAGCGTAGGCGTCCTTCGCAACATACTCAATGTGCTTCTTGGTGAGAACGTCATTCCAGTGGTTGTGCTCTTCGTTCGTCATCTTGCTCTTCATGTCCGCGTAGTAGTCGTCGATGATGGCGGCTGAGACATCGTCAAGTGAGTCGAGCTCCTTTGTTCATTCAGGCACCCTCCAGTTCTCCTGAACGTCGGTGAAGTTGGATACGTACAAGTTGCTCCGCGAAAGCTTTTCTTTGTCCTGGTCTATGATGAAACCAGCGAACTCGTACCTACGTGGACCACAAGTTACTCATTAGAGAACTGCATACAGACGGCAAACAAAACCGCATACACACATCAAACAGAACTGCATACAGAGTCAAGGAGATATTCACAGGCCTGCAACTATGTATTACACCAGTATAAAAGAAGTGCTTACTTCGAGTTGGCGACGAACTTATCGAAGGCGATGCATCTCTCGCCCATAGTAGCGCATACCTAGAAAAGGAGCACCGCGTGATCCTTGCCTATCGAGAGCTGAATCAGGGCGGCGTCCCTCCTGTCAGGTGTGTACTCGACATTGATGCCGACGATCTTCTGGCGGCGGCCCTACAGAGTTTCCTTGTAGTCGTTGATGTACATCTCCATGGTGCTCACATCATTGGTGTAGACCACCGTGAGCACTGTCTTGCCGTGCGCCTCGACATCTTTGAAGATCTTAGTGAACGGCATGGCTGTAATGAGGAGGAACAGTGGGGGAAGCGTAGTAGTTTGTGAACAATCAAGCGTGGGACGCCGTAATTTAAAGGGGAGCGGCAGCAACATCTTCCAAGCCCACGTTCTTCTTCTCCAACTGGCATGGGGAGTGGGGGCGATCGTGGTTGCGCCCGTTGGGATCGTGGTGATCGTGGCCTTAGTGCTTTTCTTGAACCGCGCGGATAGAGGAGCAGGGCGCGCGGCGATTTGATTCAGTCTGGAGATCGTGGCCCCGTATTTTTTGCAGTCGGATCTTAAACGAAGCAACTGAAGAGATTGGAGGCGAACCGCATAAATTTTCATTAACCGAACTGCATCAATTTCATTAACCGAACTGCATCATCAAAATAGATCGAGCCGTTGTTGGTTCTTGTTTATGACTTGTGGGCCGATAAGGTAGATTTTTTTATTTATGTATAACGCGCGTCGCTGACTCGTGGGCCCGGATGGAGTCATTAACCCCCCTGCCTCCTCTGCTTCTCTCCGTCCCCTCCTCGTTCTCCCCTCCGCCCCCCGCAGGGAAAAAACCCCCGCTCGGTCTTGAGACTGAGAGGGACGAGGCCCGCAGCCGCCGCCGTTCGCCGCCGTCTGCTGCGCTTTTGCCCTGCTGTTCCGCCGCTCATCACAGCGTCCCACGGTTAGTCCCTACCGTCTAGTGGCTCCATAGATATCCTTTCCTCTCCGTCGATTTTCGTCGCCGGAAATCGTCATTGTCGCCCCCGATTTGTTTCTAGGGTTAGTTTTGGAGCGACCAGCTTCTTTTTGCTTTTTTAACTGTCGTTTTCCAGGCTCGAATCGCAACATGCGTTTTTTTTAAGAGAAGGTTGTGGTATTAGTGGCCTTGAAATCCTAGCAATGTCCACCTAGGGTTTTTTTATCTATACGCGCTCAGGTTTTATTTTCTAGGGTTTGATTATTTTGTCTGTTGTTGTTGCAGATTTAGCATGGCTTCTCCTACTAGAAGAAGTCCAAGGTTTGGAGGAAATTGTATGTGAACTTCTTTCCCATATCATTTGTTATTTTTCTTTTCTTTTTGTCACTACTCTTCAGGCTGATTCTTTTATCTTTTTGTTTTACAGGTTCTTCATCACCCATTGATGTCTCACCAATCAGCACAGCCGCTCCATCTGGTAATTTACAATGTCTCCTTTGCCCCTGTCGCCATAAGGTTGTTAGGAAAATCTTATGGCATCTTCCTTTTTTGTTATGGGAGAACTGCATTATATATTTTAATTACAAACCTACATGTGTTTTAGACAAGTTTGTGAAATTGATATGAACTGCAGCTATTTAATTGTTTTATTTTTATTGTCTTGGAATGAAGTGTAATAAGTTTTTTCTTTTTTCATATGCTAATGAACTGCATCAAGTTATTGTGTCTCCATAAATCTTTTATATTATTTTTTTGGTAAAAGTGCACTGCATTTATGTACATTGCCTTTTTTTCCATATATGTGTGGCCCAATTTATATTAGATGTATTTATTTTAATTTTTCCTCTCACACACATACTTTCTTCCACCTGCAGTTTTATGCCCTGGTGGGTCTGGTGGTGGGGGAGTTAACTATTTGATTACCCGTTATTTCCAAGCCGATGTTGTCGGGGACGGGACATCCGGTGTACCTGAAATTACCGATACTCAGTCGCAATCTGTTGATGGCACAGGATTGGATGGTGCCCGATCAGATTGCAGCCGACAACGAGAGGAAAAGGCAGAAAGTGATTGCGCTTGCTAATCGTTAAGAAGAAGGAGCACAAGGCGAAGCAGGATCACAAGGCGAAGCGAGTAATGTTTGAGGAGGGAAAGGAGATAGGAAGGAGGATTGCAGACTCAAATAAGTCTGCTAAGTTTGTCCCTTCAAAGAATACTGTGAAGAGAAAACTCAACACTGTTGCAGAGGAAGGCTTAATCTCACCACGGCGCATTCCCCGGGTTGATTGCTCAAAGAGGCTCAATTATGTCGAGGTTCAAAGAAAGAGGCCAAATGTTGACGATTAATCTGGTGTTGATTTTGATGGCCCATTTTCAGAAGCCCAACTAGGGTAAGTGCTAGGGTTTGAGTGCCCCTTTGCATCATGTGAAAATTTCAGAAGAAATTCAAAACTGGGGAAAAGAAAAGCCCTAAATAATTTAATTAAATGGCCGGGCAAAATTTTGCTTCCAAAAATTGCTCTGTTATTTTTGAAAAGTCTTATAAATATGCATGATCACATATAAAGTGAAGTGGGTCCCACTACATGCACCAAGATTTGTCAAAAATACTAAATAGGGCTTGGAAATTAAATTAAACTCCAATTTGAATTTAAATTCAAATTGTTTGAATTTCAAAAGTCACCAAAACTTGTAAGTGGCTAGTGGCATGAACCCTAAGCCCACATAAAAGTTTTGGGGATTTTTAAAAATGCTTTCATATTTTAATTATTGAAGCAAAACAAAATTGCAGAAAAAAAAGAATAAAGGGGCAAGCCCCACTTACCTTCCTGTCCACCTGGCCCATCTGCCACAGAAGCCAGCCCAGCCCACCAGGGGCAAGGCTGTCTTATTCGCGGCGCCAGGAGGTAGTGCCGTGGAGGGCATGCCGAGCACGACGCCACCTCCTGTTTCCCTGGCCACCGAGCTGCTTCCCCTTTCGTCTTCTAGCGCCATGGAGGCCTTGTGCCTTTCCCCCTCCCCAACTTCTTCTCCCCTTCGTCTCCGGTGAGTTCCGCAGGATCCCGAGCGCGGACGGAGCACACCATTGAGCGTCGTCGAGGCCACCGTGTCCCTGGAGCTTCGCAACCTTGACCACTAGAAGCCCCGAGGTCGTCTTCGTCAAGCTGAAGCACCGCTCGAACTCGAGATGCACCGGAGCCACCGCCAGCGTCAAGGATTCGCCGTGGCTACCGAGACCTCCGGCGAGCAATTGCTCTGGCACCAATCAATCTCCGGCCCCGCCGAGCTGCTCATCCCGCTTTCTGGTGAGCTTCCCTTCCACCCCAGCCTATCCGCGCTCGAGCTCATGCGTTGCATCATCGTCTCCGTTAGAGGCAGTGGCCGACCGCCGCAAAACTTTGACGCTGTCGTGGCCATAGCCTCCCCAAGTCACCCAACCTGCACCCCTCGTTGAGGACGGTCACGGGTGATGTTTTGAAGCAAGAGTCGTGCCCTCCCATTTCTAAACGCGAACTCCGGCGAGCCGTCTGCCTGGGTCACCGGCGGCGACGTGGCACTTAATTAGGGGGCTAATCCCCCTATCAGTTGACCTAGGGTCACTGACTGGTGGGGCCCCAGCCCCCTAACCCCCTCTCTTTTCAATTAACAGAGGGATTAACCCCCCTCCCACTGATAGCAGGGCCACACTGGCCAGAAGCCCCCCCACGTCATGTTGATGTCAGCATGACACAGTAAATCAATTTCCGAATTAAAAGAATTCCAGAGAAATTACAGAAATATCAGAAAATAGCTAAAACTTCATAAATTCATAGAATATTCATATGAACTCCAAATTGGACAAATAATATATGAAAAATTATTAGAAAAATGCAAGGATTAATAATATGCACTTTGTTTCTATGTTTCACAATTTTAAAATGGGTGAACAGTAGCAGATGTGCATATGTCATATTTTGAATTCAAATTTGAAGTTTGAATTTTCAAATCTTTTGCAATACACTTCAAATAAATTGAATTTTCCACAAACCATTACCTTTTACATCATGGAACCACTTATCATGTGCTTGTGCATTTACTTCCGAAGTTGTCCCCCCTTTGTTGATGATTGTGCCGGTAACAGCTTTGCCGAGACGGTGATCACCCCCGAAGAAGAAGACCACCGTTAAGACCCGTGTATCGTCAGCAAGGGAAGCAAACCCCACTGATCATGTCTATAAAATCCTACTTCCCTCTCAGTCTCGCTTATGCATGTTTAGGAGATCACCGAGACACGTTCTTTCGCTTAGTTGAACCCATTTCGATGCATGACCTATCATTTTTTCACCGTATTAAGCAAACCACAATCCTAGCAGATTTAGGAGTTGAATGATGAGCATGTGGCCCCTGCAAATGTTACTGCTTATTGCGGCTTAGTGATACAATGAGGATGTTATGATAACATGTTGGTGAATCCACCCTAAACATAGGTGAACGATGAGAGGCTGTGTAGGAGTACACAGTGGGTTGTCTCGTCGAACACTGCCCTAGGCCCCGAGTTTCTGTTTTGTGATCCAAGACAAAGAGTATGACCACATGTAGGGTTTATGGGAGCCCCGTTTGGCCTCTTTACGTACCCGATACTGTCCAGGAGTCACACTAGATTCAGGCTTTCCATTTGACTTAACCATAGATATGTGGGTGGACCTGTGAGGAAGTGAAACCATCTGGCAGAGGTCGCGTCTCGGTCCCTTACATTATCTGAGTCCGTTTCGTTGAACCGTCTGGACTCTCGAGCGGTGCCAAACTCAGGTAGTCGACTCCTGGATTAGAGAAGGTGATGTGAGGATAGTGCCTTGGTTTCATCCACGTCCGACACCCGCTTGAAGGGTGACAAGAACGAGGCGATAAGTGATGACATGCGTGTGAAGATGTACACCCCTGCAGGGTTAATAAACTATTCGAATAGCCGTGTCTGCGGTTATGGACTACTTGGAGACCTCTACTTGATCATAGACAACTTGAATGGATACTCTAAAACTCGCAAGATAAGCGTGAGTGCTATGGCGTGCTTCCTCGTGGGGAAGTTGAGGAAGTAACCATAGTGGTGTATTGGTTGGAGAGTTGGTAGTGGACTCATGTACGCTCCTTACCTCAAGTCTGGTACTCGTAGTACAGCACTAGACAAGTCAAAGCTGGCACTTCTTAATGTTGAACCCCACCTCCTTTACCTTGAAACTTGAGCATGTAGTGTAGTTCTGATGTAAGTCTTGCTGAGTACGACTTTGTACTCACATTTGCTTATTCTATGTTTTAGATGAGAACCCGGACCCCGATGGAGTCACCTTCCAGAAGCTCGACGTTGACTAAGCTAGTATAGTTCCAGACAGCAGTCTGGTCCCTCGTGGAAGGGCATGTATGTTTACAAGGCTTCTCTAAGCCCTTTGTTAAACTTGTCTATACTCAGACCTAATTTTCTTCCATTGTATGATGTAATGATGATCACAGACATGTGATCTTTGTATGCTCTATGCGTAAGTCAATAAAGATACACTTTGTAGACTTATGTGATGATACCTGCTATTCATACTAGGCATGTGTGATGCGTGTATGTTTATAACATGCATGTCTTAGTATGGGTTTTCGAGACCTTAGTTGTGATCTGGCTGGTGGTCTTTTATACACCAAGTGGCCCTTAGATGTGCGCAGCTTGGGGCATCGCGATGCGATTGCTCGTGACTCTGTCACGTGGCACACTTTGTTGTATGATCGAGCCCTCCCTAGACCCCGACTAAGTGATCGGGCTGGAGTAAGTTTATGTAAGAGTTAGGATTCAATCGATAACATGGTTGAGGCGACTTGTCTATGAGTATGGGATTCACCACCCATAAGCATTTAGACTTGTGAGCGGACGATGAGGACCCATCTCAGTTGATCATCCGACCTGGATGGGATGCCCCTCATGTTTGATGCTTTCCGAGAACGTTCTGTGCTTGGCCTTGTCTGCTTAGACAAGTGCGTACGGTTCTCGGCTCTCCATGTGATTGCATCGTGACTGGAATTACATACGCATATTCCGGGTCCCGACAGACTTGGTATCAGAGTAGGACTGTCTGTAGGACTATCAAACCCTTGGTCGAAGTCGAGTCTAGCATTCTATAGTTATATAGTTACTTGGGTATAGAGGGAACGACGTAAGACTTCTTTTTTCTCCTTACCCTCATCGATCTAAGTTCTAAGTCACCCTCATCTTTTCTACGGGAAGACAGGACTAGGCTCATCTATGTCTTACTAGAACATCTCGTTGAGTGCTTCCTTGTAGCCGTAGGAAAGTTGTGTTCCGTTGTCTAGAGTCGTTGTGCTTTCTATTTTTGAACTTCTTATGTAAGTGTTGTTGAAATGTTGTGAGGATTTCCATTTCTCTTGCAATTACAGCCGTTATGTTGTCCGAGTCATTCCAGGTTTCTTCATAATCTGATGCATTTGCAAAATCCTTCCCTCCATTTCGTATGTATTTTCAGAAGAATTTTAGGTGGCATGCCCGACCGTTCTCTAGAGTTTGTTGTAGGTTTTGTTCTATAAACCTATATTGATGCATTTGAAGTTCTTCTCCCAATTTAGATGTCTTCTAGCCAGAATAACCACACTGACCATCGTGTTGGGGTACTTTGCTACTCTGACATATCTGTTGTAGCCCCTAGTAAACCTTGGTCATCCTCTAGGAAGCTATCCAGAGATCCAACTCCTTAAACCTAGTCACCCGACAGATGTGTAGAGTTCATAGTTGATCTTATAGCAGGCACAGCCCCAATTTCCAGACGCACATATAGAATGGCCCCACATGAGTTAGCTCAGCTAAAAACCCAACTTGATGCTTCATTGGCAAAAGGCTTCATCCGCCCTAGCTCATCGGCATGGGGTTGCCCCGTTCTTTTCGTAACGAAGAAAGATAGAACAGAAAGGATGTGCGTACACTATCGCCCGCTAAATCTAGCGACGATAAAGAACAAGTACCCACTGCCCAGGATCAATGATCTTTATGATCAACTTGCTGGATCCTCTGTCTTCTCCAAGATGGATTTCAGATTAGGCTATCATCAAATCAAAATCAGAAACGAGGACATTCCCAAGACGGCTTTCACTACTCGATATGGTCTTTACGAGTATACCGTCATGTCCTTCGGTTTAACCAATGCCCCCACCACATTCTCGCGCTTGATGAATTCGATCTTCATGGAGTACCTAGATAAATTTGTTGTAGTTTATCTTGATGACATTCTCATCTACTCCAAGAACGAAGAAGAGCATGCAGAACATCTTAGGTTGGTATTGATGAAACATAGAGAGCATCGCCTGTATGCTAAATTCTCCAAGTGTGAATTTTGGCTACCAGAAGTGACCTACTTAGGCCACGTGATTTCTGCAAAAGGCATTGTTGTGAATCCCGAGAGAGTTCAGGCCGTCCTTGACTGAACTCCACCTGAATCGGTTAAGCAAGTTAGGAGTTCTCTTGGCTTAGCAAGTTATTTCCGCCGCTTCGTCGAGAACTTTTCTAAAGTTGCAAATCCTCTGACTGAACTCCTCAAGAAAGATAAGAAATTCGAATGGACCCCCAAGTGAGAGGAAAGCTTTCAAGAGCTGAAAAGAAGATTCACTTCTGCACCCGTAGTTGTGTCTCCAGACACCAAAAAGGATTTCGAGATATATTGTGATGCTTCACGGCAAGGGTTACGATGCATACTTATGCAAGATAGACATGTGGTAGCTTACGCTTTACGCCAGTTGCGTCCACATGAAGAGAAATATCCTACCCATGATCTTGAACTCGCTGCCGTAGTTCATGCCCTGAAGACTTGGCGAAATTACCTCCTTGGTAATCGTTGTGAGATCTATTCTGATCACCAAAGCCTCAAATAAATATTCACCCGGCCAGATCTTAATCTCAGGCAAAGACGCTGGATAGAGTTGATTAAAGATTATGACTTAGGAATTTCTTACACCCCAGGCAAAGCCAATGTCATGGCTGATGCACTAAGTCATAAGTCGTATTGTAACAACCTCATGTTACAACAGTATCAACCACTTCTTCATGAGGAATTTCGAAAGCTTAATCTCGAGATTGTTCCTCGTGGATCTCTTTTCAACTTGGTGGCGAAACCAACACTTGAGGATCAAATCATATTTGCCCAAAGGCGTGCACGAGGTGTTTGCCGGATCAAGGAGAACATTGCTAGCGGAGTTGCTAAATGTTTCTCCACAGATAGCAAAGGAACGGTATTCTTTGGAAATCGTTTGGTAGTACCTAAGAATAGGGAACTTAGGCAACTCATCCTCAAAGAATCCCATGACACACCCCTCTCGATTCATCCCGGTAGCACAAAAATTTACTGAGATCTACGCCAGAGATTTTGGTGGACTAGGATGAAGAGAGACATTGCTCGATTTGTTGTCGAATGTGATTTTTTCGTCGCATTAATGCAGAACATCAAAGACCTACTGGTACTCTTCAACCTTTGCCTATTCCCGAGTGGAAATGGGACAAAGTCAGTATGGATTTCATCACCGGCTTTCCAAAAACCTTGAAAGGAAATGATGCCATCTTCGTTGTCATTGACCGACTTTCCAAAGTTGCTCACTTCCTTCAAGTTCGCGAGTCTATAACTGGTAGCCAGTTAGCGGACTTGTATGTCTCTATAATTGTGTCTCTTCACGGTGTTCCTTTGGAAATACATTCTGATCGTGGTAGCCTTTCACCTCTAGATTCTGGGGAAGCTTCCAGAATGCTATGGGAACTCATCTCTCCTTTAGCACAGCTTTCCATCCTCAGTCTAGCGGTCAAGTTGAAAGGGTTAATCAAATCTTGGAAGACATGCTCAGAGCTTGTGTTATCTCTTTCGGAAAGAATTGGGAGAAATCTCTACCATTTGCCGAATTTTCTTATAGAAATAGCTATCAATCTAGTCTGAACATGGCTCCCTTTGAATTCCTCTATGGACGACGATGTCGAACAACCCTTAACTGGTCAGAAACCGGTGAAAGACAATTCTTTGGACCGGATATGATCAAGGAAGCAGAAGAGCAAGTTCGCATTGTTCGCGATCGTTTCAAAGCCGCCCAATCTCGTCAGAAAAGCTACTATGATCGTCATCATAGAGAAGAAAGCTACAATCTTGATGAGAAGGCTTACCTTCGGGTTACTCCTCTGAAGGGAACCCAACGCTTCGGTATCAAAGGAAAGTTGGCCCCACGTTACATCGTACCTTTCCCTATTCTCGCTAAACGTGGAGAAGTTGCCTACCAACTTGAACTACCGCCTCACCTTTCCCGAGTACATGATGTATTCCACGTGTCACAACTCAGGCATTGCTTCAAGGACCCCATCCGCGAAGTTGACCATGAAACGCTTGATCTCCAAGATGACATTTCTTATCAAGAGTACACTGTTCGTATTCTTGATTCAGCAGAGCGTGTCACTCGTCGTCAGAAGATCAAGTTCCTCAAAGTGCAATGGTCACATCACTCCGAGGAAGAAGCAACCTGGGAAAGAGAAGACCGTCTCAGTGCCGAGTACCCCACCTTCCTCCCGACGACTTTTGAATCTCGGGACGAGATTCTTTTGAGTGGGGGCGAGTTGTCAGAACCCCAACTAGGGTAAGTGCTAGGGTTTGAGTGCCCCTTTGCATCATGTGAAAATTTCAAAATAAATTCAAAAATGGGGAAAAGAAAATCCCTAAAGAATTTAATTAAATGGCCAGGCAAAAATTTTCTTCCAAAAATTGCTCTGTTATTTTTGAAAAGTCTTATAAATATGCATGATCACATATAAAGTGAACTGGGTCCAACTGCATGCACCAAGATTTGTCAAAAAATCTAAATAGGGCTTGGAAATTAAATTAAACTCCAATTTGATTTTAAATTCAAATTGTTTGAATTTCAAAAGTCACCAAAACTTGTGAGTGGCTAGTGGCATGAACCCTAAGCCCACATAAAAGTTTTGGGGATTTTTAAAAATGCTTTGATATTTTCATTATTGAAGCAAAACAAAATTGCAGAAAAAAAAGAATAAATTGGCAAGCCCCAATTACCTTCCTGGCCACCTGGCCCATCTGCCACAGAAGCCAGCCCAGCCCACCAGGAGCAAGGCTGTCTTCTTCCTGGTGCCAGGAGGCAGTGCCTTCGAGGGCATGCCGAGCACGGCGCCACCTCCTGCTTCCCTGGCCACCGAGCTGCTTCCCCTGCCGCCTTCTAGCGCCATGGAGGCCCTGTGCCTTTCCCCCTCCCCAACTTCTTCTCCCCTTCGTCTCCGGTGAGTTCCTCAGGATCCCGAGCGCGGAAGGAGCACACCATTGAGCGCCGTCGTGGCCACCGTGCCCCTTGAGCTTCGCAACCTTGTCCACTAGACGCCCCGAGGTCGTCTTCATCAAGCTTAAGCACCGCTCGAACTCGAGATGCACCGGAGCCACCGCCAGCTTCAAGGATTCGCCGCGGCTACCGAGACCTCCGGCGAGCAATTGCTCCGGCACCAAGCCCTCTCCGGCCCCGCCGTGCTGCTCATCCCGCTCCTGGTGAGCTTCCCTTCCACCCCGGCCTATCCGCGCTCCAGCTCGTGCGCTGCATGATCGTCTCCGTTAGGGGCAGTGGACGGCCGCTGCAAAACTTTGACGCCACCGTGGCCACAGCCTCCCCAAGTCCCCCAACCGGCACCCCTCGTTGAGGACGGTCACGGGCGATGTTTTGACGCAAGAACCGTGCCCTCCCGTGGCTAAACGAGAAGTCCGGTGAGCCCTCCGCCGTCTGCCTGGGTCACCGGCGGCGACGTGCCGACGTGGCACTTAATTAGGGGGCTGATCCCCCTATCAGTTGACCTAGGGTCACTGACTGGTGGGGCCCCAGCCCCCTAACCCACCTCTCTGTTTAATTAACAGAGGGATTAACCCCCCTCCCACTGATAGCAGGGACCCACTGGCTAGAAGCCCCCCCACGTCATGCTGATGTCTGCATGATGCATTAAATCAATTTCTGAATTAAAATAATTCTAGAGAAATTACAGAAATATCAGAAAATAGCTAAAACTTCATAAATTCATAGAATATTCATATGAACTCCAAATTGGACAAATAATATATGAAAAATTATCAGAAAAATGCAAGGATTAATAATATGCACTTTGTTTCTATGTTTGACCATTTTAAAATGGGTGAACCAGTAGCAGATGTGCATATGGCATAACTTGAATTCAAATTTGAAGTTTGAATTTGCAAATCTTTCTCAATACACTTCAATTAAATTGAATTTGCCACAAACCAGTACCTTTTAAATAATGGAACCACTTATCATGTGCTTTTGCATTTACTTCCGAAGTTGTCCCCCCTCTGTTGATGATTGTGCCGGTAACAGCTTTGCCGAGACGGTGATCACACCCGAAGAAGAAGACCACCGTTAAGACCCGTGTATCGTCAGCAAGGCAAGCAAACTCCATTGATCATGTCTATAAAATCCTACTTCCCTCTCAGCCTTGCTTATGCATGTTTAGGAGATCACCGAGACACGTTCTTTCGCTTAGTTGAACCCATTTCGATGCATGACCTATCATTTTCACGGTATTAAGCAAACCACAATCCTAGCAGATTTAGGAGTTGAATGATGAGCATGTGGCCCCTGCAACTGTTACTTCTTATTGCTTCTTAGTGATACAATGAGGATGTTATGATTGTGAGTCGGGATGGAATGAACACAGTGATGCTGATGATAACGTGTTGGTGAATCCACCCTAAACAGAGGTGAACGATGAGAGGCTGTGTAGGAGTACACAGTGGGTTGTCTCGTCGAACACTGCCCTAGGCCCCGAGTTCCTATTTTGTGAGCGAAGACAAAGATTATGACCACATGTAGGGTTTATGCGAGCCCCGTTTGGCCTCTTTACGTACTTGATCCGGTCCAAGAGTCACACTAGATTCGGGATTTCCATTTGACTTAACCATAGATATGTGGGTCGACATGTGAGGCAGTGAAACCATCTGGAAGAGGTGGCGTCTCGGTCCCTTGCATTATCTGAGTCCGTTTCGTTGAACCGGCCGGACTCTCGAGCGGTGCAAAACTCAGGTAGTCGACTCCTGGATTAGAGAAGGTGATGTGAGGATAGTGCCTTGGTTTCATCCACGTCCGACACCCGCTTGAAGGTGACAAGAACGAGGCGATAAGTGATGACACGCGTGTGAAGATGTATACCCCTGGAGGGTTAATAAACTATTCAAATAGCCATGTCCGCGATTATGGACTACTTGGAGACCTCTACTTTATCATAGACAACTTGAATGGATACACTAAAACTCGAAAGATAAGCGTGAGTGCTATGGCGTGTGTGACGCCCCAAAAATCAGACCGTGTACAGTAATCATACACGCAAGGTACACGATCGAGATCAGGGACTCACGGTGAGATATCACAACACAACTCTACAAAATAAAATAATACAAGCTGTTTAATAGAAGCCAAGGGCCACGAGGGCTCGAATACAACAGCTCGAGAGCACAAAGTCAGCGGAAGCAAATAGTATCTGAGTACAGACACAAGGAAACAAGGTTTCCTTCAGAAGGCTAGCACAAATAGCTACAACGATCGAAAAGGCAAGGCCTCCTGCCTGGGAACCTCCGAAACTACTCCTGGTCAAAGGGGAACTCGATGTCGTAGAAGGCGTCGGGGATCTTCATGTTGCGGTGGTCGGCATCGGGGATCTCCTGCTCCTGGACTCCAAAGCTCCAACGTCGACTGCAGCGGCCGATCAGGCAAAACAGTAAAGGAAATAAAGCAGGTGAGTATCTGGTATACCCGCGAGTCTTACATCCGCTACTAAGCATTATGCATTTGTATCAACGGAAAGGGGAGGCTGTATATAGTGGACTGCAAGATAGAAATCAGAATAAGGGTAAGAAGCTAGGCCTATCGAAGACTAGCATCTTCCGACGATGTCTTGCAGCATGAGGTAAGAATCAGCCAATAGTTCATATAAAGCATAAAGTAACAAAGAAGTAGAAGTTGCTGCAACATTGTATAATATAAGTTGTAATGATTAACAATAATAATAATGCCTCCGAGTTCACCTCCTCGACATCCCCGCGAGGAAGAAAAACCCGGAACCATACAGTTTAATAATAATAGTTTCTCGTGGTAAGATCGAGCTTCAACATAAAGCGTCCTGTTACCGTGGACACGGCTATTCGAATAGATTAAACTCCCTGCAGGGGTGCACTACTGTTCAGCCTGCACGCTCAGATCTCCAGGGTGGCGTGAACCTTGTTAGGGAACGCCCCACCGAGGCTATCCGACACGACGCAACCCATCCTAGGCTCAGCAGAGAGGCCATCCGCCGGACTATATCCTATGCGCCAAGGGGTCTAGGTCCCTCACCCTTGCACGCTCCTGCATGGTGCGAGTCTGGCCGGTGAAGCAAAAGCAAATCCAAACACACTTGCTGCAGCAAAAAGACAAGACCACTTCCCGGCGATCAGGCCGCGGTACTGCTGACGTCTGAAGAGCTTTCGGACGAACTACGACGTGGAGGGCCCACACCGTAATCCCACGTGTAGGTAGTGCGTACAGACCAACGGGTCTCTCAAGTCATCTGCCGAACCATTTAGCATTTTAATATTATCTCGCAGACAACCGTTATCGCTGTCTGACTAACAACACAACGGACAACGAACAGCAACAAGGCCCACCGGTAACGTCGGGGCCTGCCCTGTCGTCCCGTAAAAGCGCGCGGTTACCGACAATGTGAACCGTCTCCTTACCTTGTCTCGCGTGTGCTCTTGGTAGAGCTCGACTTTTGCGTGGTTTGGTTACTCTCGCGAGATACGAGCAGGGGCCAAGCACGCCAGTAACGTCGGTCGTACCCTCCCTTTCGTTCCCGACACAATACCGCTCGCGGGCACCGTTGGGTCACCCGACTTCTTACCTTTAAGGACAACCTCTATCCAGGACCCTATGGCGGCAAGACAAAGTCAGCCTCGAATGGAGTACAAGGATTACTCCTTGATAGCTCACACTTGAGGTGACTAGGCATAACCCAGATAGGGGCCTTTGGCGGTGTCTTCTTTGTTCCGTACCTATGCAGTTGTATATATAGTATCCGTGTTCACCCCCCTGAGTGATCACGGCCCGCTATCTAGTCCTATCTAACAATGCGCAGGGTTCACTGCTGAATATATGCATAATTATAATAGGCAGCATAGGATAAGAAAGGTACATCAAGGGGCGACAAAATCAGGCTATGCAATTGGATAGGATTGTAATCGTAGCAGCAGCAGTAACCATGCCTAGTGCAAGAAAGTACGGAAAAGGTAGGCGATATCTGGGGAAGAGAATGGCTCTACTTGCCTGGAAGCTCGACGGTAGAGGTACGGTCGTCGACGAAGTAGTCGATCACAGGGGCATCAGCAGTGGACGTCGAGACTACCGGACAATAAAAGAGGGGGGAGAAACAATAAATACACAGCAATAATAGCAATACAAATACAAGACATGACATATGAAATGTTAACGATGCTCTAACGTTGTACGATACACGTAGCACGGAGCGGGAATTCATCCGAGGATGAATTGTCAGCTCCGGGTGATCACCGGACAGGGTGTCCGAAGGGGGGAGGGATCATGCCGGAGGTGTCATGGACATCGGACAAATATACGAAGGGGGTATCCGTGCTAGCTGATCCATTCTGAACAACTTTCTTGTTCAGAATAAATTCATCCGGAGAGTTTTACGGTATTGGGCCATTACCGGACAGTGCAATCGGAGGGGAAATGTCTCGTGTGCGGTATGTTAGAGGGGTGTGGTGGGTATATGAATGATGTATTCTTATTCGTTATAGTTTTTTGATCACCTTTGGTGTATAAAGTTTTTCCATCGGAGTTACGGATTAAAAGGTATTAATTTCTTAAGTTTAAATAAATTTAAAAGCATTTTCTGAATTTATTTTATTATTTAAATACAACATTATTTGGAATAGTGGTTTGACTTGGTCAACTGACAGAGGGGACCCACATGTCATTGTCTAATTGGGATTTTTCTGAAATATTGCTAAGTCTGGGATTACCAGTGAAAATTATCCATTGGTCGCCTTCTGGGGCCTACGGTTTGGGGTTCCACCCCTCTGATGAATTTGTGCCTTATACCAATCGTCATCAGTTGTCTGAGATCTCGAATCCGGTACGGATGGTATTTAGGTTAGGGTTCATCGGTCTACGTGAAACTTTGCCGGAAAGGTGCTGCCCAACGTGAATTCTCGACACTTGTTAAATATGCAAAGTTAGTCGAATAAGTTCTATTTATCTGCAGCCCAAATGAAGATGTACCCAACATGGGTTTTGCTCTGCATCATGTGCACTATCATGCCATGCCCTCAGATGGCAGGACAGATGCCTGTGGCTTGTTTACCTACTGCGCTAAAGTGTCCATCGGGCTAACCCGGTTTTGCGGTTTAACGGACATCTGCATTTTGTAATTTTTACAGGAATTAATCCGGGTATCGAATGGACTTGATCCAATGGCGACAATCGACCCTTGTTAAGTGTACAACACGTCCATATCTTTTATCTTTGTTCAACTTTGTTTGCTAGCATTTTGCTGTTGTCTAAGAGGGTGTCCAACAACGATTTTCAGACTTAGCCATTTTTCTTCAGATGTAGTAGTAACAGCACATGCGGAAAAAGCAGATAGCGAGCACGGCCATGGGGCACGGCATCGCGCGACCCGGAAGCTCACGGTGGGGGGAGGCGTCGCGGCCGGGTGCGGGCAGGGCTGCCGCGTGGCGGCGCTGAAAGTAGCCGCGGGCGTCGTCGGGCGCTGGTCCAGGCGAGAGGCGCGCCGGGCTTAGTGAGGCGGTTGAACGCCGGCGAGCCATGGCGACTAGGTCGCCCTTCCCTGCTGGAGGAGGGGCTGGAGGAGGGGCCGACGGCCATGGGAGGCGCGACGGCAGCAGAGGGCGGCGGGGACAAGCACTAGGATTCGTCGGAGCCACGGCGGCGGCACTTGCAGCAGCGAGCTCGAACCCGTGGCGGCGGCGAGCACAACGGGTCGGGCTAGGGTTGCCCGGGTGGCCGCGCCAAGAGGAGGGGAGCGGCGGTTTGGTGGGGTGGAGGAGGAGCGCCACCGCGCAGTGGTCAAGAGGGCTGGCGGCGCCGGGAAACGGCGGCGGCCGGAGGGTGGGGGGCGCTGGTGCTTGATCTGGAACGGGAGGGGATCGGGGTGGGGGGCAGATCGGGATTGGGGGGGACGGGGGTTGACGATGGGGGGTGCTCGGGCCTGGCAGTTCTAGGCGCCAGGGTGGGCCGGGGTGGGCCTGGGGCGGCCTGGGTTGGCTGGGCACTAGGCCCAGTTGGCCTGGGCCGGTTTCTTTATTTTTTTCCATTTTTTTTGTTTATGTTTTCTTTTTATTTATTTGTGTAGTGATGAGGACATGACTACCATAGTTACAGCCACAACCCCTGCTAATATACCTACTGGAGCAATTACTAGAGATCGTGCACACCAATTAAATTATCAAGTACTTTCGCTTCTTGGTAATGTTTCTAATGTTCATGTGAATACGATGCTGCCTAACGTCGATATATTTCTGTTGCTGACAAATGAAGGACCTAGCATGGACAAGAAGGATGAGCATTGGAGCATGTTCAAGCATGAAGATGACGAGGACATAATTATCATGGATATGACCATTAATTCCTCTATATTTGATCAAGAAATGAAGTCAATACAAAGGGGCATGATTGTGTGCTGTACAAGAAGTTATTTCACGTCACTTTTGGCCCAAGAGAAGATAGAGACCAAGTCTTTCACGTCATGGACTCAGATTCGGACTGCAGAGATATACCCAACTTCAAACAGCCGCCGTTTCTACATACGAACTCCAAATTGGATGATTCTTTTTTCTGGTGATAGATTATCTCGTCTAGTTTCCAACGCAATTAGTTTCACCTTCAAATTCCTTCGGAGCGTGGAGATATTGCGAAAACGGTGCGACCCAGCAGCAGAATCCGAATCAAAGTCCAACTCAATAGGTGTTGCATCACCTCCGTGAAGAACGCCCCCCCCCCCCCCGAGTACGAGCGCCTATCCACCGATCGAGCATCGGGCGGCCGCCGCGTCGCACCTTCGGGCCGCAGCGCCGCCCCCGTGATTCTCCCCGTGGCTGCCCTGACTTCTGCGTCGCCGCTGCGTTGCCCCCACGGGCCGCAGCGTCGCGGCGCGCAGTCCACGCCGCCGCCCCGAGGCCGTCCCCGCGGCTGCCCGACACGCACGCCGCCGCTGCGTCGTCCCCACTGGCCGTAGTGTTGCGGCACGCGGTTGCCGCCGCCGCCCCGAGGTTTTCTCCGCCGTCGCTCTCGACACGCGCGCCGCCGCTGCGTCGCCCTTTCAAGTCGTAGCGCCGCAGCCCGCGGTCCATTGCCACCCCGCGCGTTGACGCCCCCCGTGGCATGGGCCGCGTCGCCTCCCTTGCCGCGGGACCTCCACCGTCCGCTAATGGTCTTCGTCACGCTGTTGGGTTCTTCATCGCCTACGTCGAGCTCCGCCCTCGCCGCACCACCCGCGCAGCTGCCGCTCACCCGAGCCGCGCCGACTCCCTGTTCGCCGTTGCCGCTCCACCGAGCTGCGCCGCCTCTACCGGCGACCGACGTGGCCCCCCACGGGGTACCTCTGGTTTCGCCGACTTCATCGTCGTCCACCTCTTCGTCTTCGTCCAACACCAGCTCATCGCCAGCGTCGCCATCATCTTCCTCGGCCACTTCATCTACTCGGACGACTGCGTGTGACATCGACACTGCGTCGGTCGACGCCACAACCGTCGTTGAGTCCTTCTCTGCTAGCCCCATCGACATGGCGTACAACTTCTACTGGTCCCCGTCTACGCATGCCCGATGCTGGCAACACCGATCTGTGCCTTCATCTACGACATGTCCCCGAGCCTGGCAATCCTGGTGCGTCGCTTCGTCGACATCGTCTTCGTCTGTCTACGCATGCCCGGTGCTGGCAACCCCGACGCGTGCCTTCGTCTACGACGTGTCCACGGGATTGTCAAACCCGGCAACGCTTCGTGAACACCGTCTCCTTCCGGACGTCATCACCATCTTGTTCGTGACGTCCCGTGCTACGACTGACGACCGCCCACCAGTGCCGCTCTTCCCGAGCCGCGCTGCGCTCCTGACTTCCTTGCACCTGCGGCTCCTCGGAGACTACCTCGACACCGGCTACCCCGACTCGACATCGACCACGACATTTCTTGCATGGCTACCTCGACTACGGCTTCACCACCCTACACTCTCGGCTACTTCGACAACGACACAAAGGGCTACCGCCTGCTTGGGAACCTCGTTGGCTTCCACTCCAGCCACAAACTCCGCGATGCATTGACCGTTACGACTGTGGTGGGGATGTCCGTCGGCTCCGCCTTCGATTCTTCTTCAGTCTCACCGTCTGCGTCGCTACGTTGTGACTGCAGGGAGATGTTGAGTATATTTGTTATATTAGGAAATATGAGATAGAGTAGGATTCTATTCTACCTTGCCTTGTACTCCAAGTAGATCATTGTACTCCTATATATATGCCTCCAAGGCTCAAGAAATAAATATCGATTCCACCAATCCCTCTCTATCCTTCTACATCAAGGAATCAAGATCACTCTGCAGCGTGGAACGATATGTGTTTGCTGCATGCGATCGAGGAACTAATTATCTGACTGTGGTAGCCTCATTAAAACAACATCAATCTGCGTGTCTAGCCGTGCTAGCCTCCGGAAGAAATCAATAAGATCAATCTGTGTTTTCGTGAATTATGGTGAAGGAGATGATCAACTAGCTTATTCATACGTGCTATCATCCCCAGCAAATCAATCAATGTCCCTGCTTTACTAACTTCAAGATGATCATTGTTTCCTACATGTATCTATAATACTATAATAGATCATCCCCACTATCTTCATTATTTGGCCTCATCAAAGGCCCACCACAATATGCATGAGAACAAGTTCTTCATTATTTGGAAGGTCAGTGAAGCGCTAAAAGATGACGCATGGATCCTCAAGATTTCACCCGCAACTGTCGTAACGCCCCAGCACATCTCACAGTTCTTCACGCTTTGGAGCTTGTTGCATGCCTTTCCCTTGGATGAGCTCTCCGAGGATGGCATCACTTGGAAGCATACCGAGAACGGGGAATACTCGTCCGCTCCTCCATGTCGCAGTTGGTTTCGAAGGCCTGGGCTCCCCCCAAGGTCAAGTTCTTTGCGTGGCTTGTGCTCCAAAACAGGATTTGGACCGCTGACCGTCTGGCCAAGCGGGGCTGGATGAACTGTGGACTTTGCCCCCTGTGCAAGCAGGTCCAGGAGAGCGGTCCACATCTTTTCTTCCGGTGCCGCTTCTCCATTCGGATATGGAGATTGGTTCTTCAAAGGCTTGGCATCTTGAGGAGTCGCTCACAAGTTGGTGGGCGAGGATTACCGAGACGGGCAACAGGATTCGGCCCTCCACGGCCTCCCTCAACATGCTCGTTACTTGGACCATCTGGAAGGAGCGCAACGCGAGGATTTTTTGAAACAAGTCCACCCCGCCCCCGATCCTCCTCAACAACATCCTTGAGGAGATTAAGCTCTGGGTTTTAGCGGGTGCAACGAAGTTGGGGAACTTTGTAAATTGGGAGTGATTGCCATGCGGTTTTCCGATGGTTGTAACAAACAAAACTCTATCCCCTTCTTATTTAATGGATGAGGCAAATCTTTTGCCTCCGTTTCGAAAAATTGTTTGTTGATCTCATGCACACATCCATTTAATGACACATGCAACCTCCCTCAACATGCATGGATTTTTTTTTCTATTATATTACATCACTTTTAACATTAATACATGTTACATCATCAAAGACTCACCACAATATGCATGAGAAAAAGTTCTTCGTTATTAGTTGATCTCATGCATACATCAATATAATGACACATGTCAACTCACTCAGCATGCATGCATTTTTTTCATTATATTACATTACTTATATTTAATAAATATTTTTAACTACACAATAATAAAATACAATACATAGAATGTATTTTTATACTTTAGTTTATATACTATTAATTCAACTATTCATGTTTCATACAATTAATCATTCAAAATATATTGCAACTGATTTCGGCAGCAACGCGCGGGATATCATCTCGTTTTCGAAATGACTAATGTCTCTGCTTGACTAGCTTCAATATCGATCATTGTCTGAGGAATCAGTCAGCTAGCTTCTCCTCACACGTATGCTATAGCTAGCCTCCTCAAGGTATTAATCAATTTGCCTGCTCTACTAGCTTTTTTGGAGATGAATTTTCTTTCCAGCAATCAATCGACAAACAATGAAGTGATAACATACAGGAGGGTGTGAGATCGTCGGAAAATAATCATGGTTAGAACTTCAAACAAGTGACCAAACTGGAAGAGCCATCAACCAAAGAAGCTGCACAGTGGAAGAAGTCAAGGAACAAGGCAGTACATATAATCGACCAAATAAATTACTTATAGGTCTGTTGTTGAACTTTTGTAATTGATTTCACTCATTATACGATACATATATTTATATTAATAAGAGAGAAGATCATAAGATTTTTAATTATAGTTCTATAACGTTACTACAGCTTCTGTTCTCATCTTATATACTAGACAAATGTTTTGTGTTGTGAAAATAAGGCATGAGAAATTTAAAATAAATATTAAAACATTAATAGTTATTCAAGAAATGCAATGACTACAATAAGGTATTACATGAAGGTTACCATAGTAGATTTACACAAGTGTATTATATTGACATGAATTCCTCACACACATTCCATTATTAAATATAATCATTATACATCCAATAAAAATATTTACAATCACAATTGTTACTTTATGGAAGCTCTCAGATTGATTGGATTTCCTATCAATGAAAAAACATTGTTAATACTAACCATTGCAATAAACCATGTACTCTAAGTTAATATACATTTTTGAAAATAAAATAATAAACTTTTAGTTTGATTGATCTTGGTTACACTTTTCACCGCGAGGAAAAATAATCACCGACAACAAATCTTTGCGGTGTATATGTATATTCTAATAGACCATTGTCAATTTATCATCTTAAGTTTACCTAAAAAACACTCAGTAAAATTTTGATTCAAGTGTATACATATTTTTTTATTGATCATACTTTCAGTTATCACAAATACATATGTTTCCACAGGATCAGTTGGCAGATCTTAATAACCATGCCAACACATATCATAGTACTAAAATAGTGTAAATAAATTGGTACAGTAAATTAAAGGTTTTAGACATAGCAGCTCATTGAATTTATTTTGTCATCCCCCAATGCGATTGATATTTGATAAATCTAATATATGCATATTTCGGGTTGTTAATATATAAGAGGAAAATAGATGAGTATGATGTCCCATATATAGCTACATAATGCAAACAATGGTATCCATAAGTCATATGGTCCATGTAGCTGCGTTGAACTGAATTCTATGGCATGGAACATCCAGGCCTGAAAATCATATGGTCTCTAAAAAAATCAAGAACAACACAGACCTGCCATAATTCCCATAACATCAAAGGGATACCTCTTATTCGTAAAATCCACCGTTTTGCGACCAATCAAAACAACCGGGAAATACTTAATCCCTTTAACATTAGTCTGTTAAATACTAGCCCGCGCGAAGAGAGGGCCATTTTTCTAGTTTAAAACAAAAGGAAAAAAATGGTGAACTCGAATAAAAATGCAACAATAACATTTTATCATATAAAAAAAACTAATACATCTTGAATAATCAACTCAATGCAATAATAATATCACTAATACATCTCGACTACTACATCTCAGAAATTTACTAGTACATGTCGAAAAATCAAACTCGACGACGACTCGGAGCCAAGCCGCGGGTGGTAAACACCCAAATATAAGGAATTGCCACATGAACATAGCTCAGGTGAGAGCCGTGAAGAATATGCCAAATATTGGCCGTGGACACCCGGCGTCCGGCCAATGCAACCAATTAGCGACGGACGTGCTGGTCCTCCTCCCTGACCCGGTGACGTACCACCTCCTCGGGGCCCGGCTCCCTCTGCATACTTTGGCGCCCATGCGATCATCACCAAAGAAGCTCCAGGTCGGCGACAGGACCCGGAATCTTCACCAAGCGGCGCCCCCGGAGACCACCTCCTAGTGCCAGCCCGGGGGAGCCCAGTCTCAGACATTGCACATCTAATCAAGTAGGTGCTTGCCGCGGCGGTGACGAGGATGCGGACCAGGCATCGTCGTCGAGAACTTATTCAATATAATTTTTTTATTAAAATGTATGAGTGAAAATTTTATACTAACTAAAAAATTAACAAAAGCGAGTATAGGATCATACAATCCCAATTGGTGTCTCATATTTAGATTGGACACATAAGCGAATCAGGGGGAGCGTGGCAGCTACCCAAGTAGGATGCACAAGTTTCGTACTTGTACATATCACAAGGGTAGCTGCACGCTCTCCCCCGATGTCACATAATGTCACAATATATTTAAATCATCGGCATTTTAAAAAAATAGCAAAAGTAACGATTAAAAGTAATTTGATGTTGAAACACCATTTAATTCCCGTTTAGACAAATCTCAAGCACTCGATGTCATAATTTTCTAGCACAAGTCATGCCGAAATCCATGGAAATTTTCATCATGACATTTGCTAAAAATTTGACATATCGAGCGCCTGAAATTTGTCGGAACGGAAAAGACTCGACATTCCGGAAAAACATAAGCCACTCATATCCTGCAAAGCATGATCCTAATTACTCAATGTGCTAACAAAAGGACAATTTAAACTACACAAGCACAACACACACATATTTAAACTAGAGGAGGATCACTAATGATCTTTTGTGCTGCTCAAGTTACAATATTTTTTCCCTAGAAATAATATGAACCCTAACAATGCATCCATAGCAATAGCAAATTTTCATAGCAATATCAATTTTTCAAACCCTAAGTATGCATGAGGTAGAGGTGGCTGCGGGAGTGTGGACGGAAGAGGCAACGGCGCCGAGTGTACGGCGGCGGCGACGAGGGCATCGAGTGGAGGGCGGCGGCGGCGACGACCGAATCCGGTGGCAGGGCGGCTCTGGTGGCGTCGAGCGGAGAGGGAGAGAGTGGGGGAGGGAGTTGCGTGAGGAGAGAGTGAGGGGCAGCCCGACATGGTTTAGGTATACGACCTACAACGCGAGGAGTAGGAACCGTGTTGTAGATGACTAAGGCATCTACAGCGCAGGGTCGGAGGGGCGAGCTGCTAATATGTGGGCCCAAAAAACCCAGTCCGTAGTAGCCACATTAGCAGCACGGATTTAGCACACCGCGCTGTAGATGTTCTGTACATCTGCAGCACGGCTATGGACATACGCGCCACTAAAGTGGTAAGCCACGGGCACACAAATTCCGAACCCATATTAGCAGCGCAGGTCACTAGGACCGGCACAGGCAATGCTCAATATCCTACAGCGCAGCCCCGCGCTGCTAAAGTACACCTGCAGTGCCTATACAGTGGCCCGCGCTGCTAATGTCCATTCTTGTATGGCAAAAATCCTAGTAGTGGGGGGGACCCCTTCCTCCACCTAATGGAACTCAAATAGGCCCATATGCCTTTTTCCATTTTTAATTATATTTAAATATATTTTAATATTTATTTCTGTTAATTAAATAATAAAATATTATTAAAATTTATTTTGAATCTTTAAAAATATCAAGAACAACTTTCGGCACCTTCCGAAACAATTCGGGTGTTCTCTCTTATTTCACCGATGATCCCCAATCTATCCTTAATGCATCGATTACCCTTAATTGTCACACTCTATGGTCCGGGAAACAACAGACATGATCGAGACACTCTCTTATCAATGACCATCATTCGGGAACTGGTTACAATCCTTGATGGACCCTGCACTTCCATCGAATTAACTGCGTCCCTGTTGAACCTTAACGATAATACTTGATTCCTTTGTCATGCGGTACTTCGTTTGTCCGAGGTTTGATCATCGGTATCCTTATACCTAGTTCATCCTCCTTTACAACAAACAAGTTTACTCGTCTGTGCCTATTACCTCTCCTGTGATCTAGTCACTTGCTTGCAAGCTATTGATGTAATATCATTGAGTGGGCCCAGAGTACCTGTCGTTATATTGTGATGGAAGATGTCATGGGGATGGCTAAGAGAGGGGAAAGATCCGAGCAGAGTGTTGATGGTTCCGGAATCGGGATTGGGCACAAGCACGGTGAGACACCACGATGTACCCCGGTTCGGGGCTCTCCGTAGATAACACCCCTACTCCTGCCGAGCTATACGATTGCAATAACTCGAGTTACACAATCAATGCTCCTTGAGCTGTTCCAGAGGAAGGAGGAGAAGGCCTAAGGCTCTGCTCTCTCATGCGTCTCTACTGGTGGGTGAAGTGGAGTAAATGAGGTCGACCCCTCTCACAGGAGGGGTGCCTTGGGTTCTTATATTGTGAGCCCAGGGTACGAAGGTAACTACACAGTAGAAAGCGGCCCCAGTTGTAAGCCTCTGGCATCCTGCTGAGGCCCGCCGACTACAGCTCACCGGCTGCCTAGTTTGTCCTGAGAATCTTCAAGCTTGTAGGTCTTGAGAGATCTATGGGTAGGCAAACAGCATGGGCACAACCCTCTCTTGTAAGTCGTGCTGTCAGACCGGCGTGGGAGGGGACATCATGTGCCTGACAGATCGGCGATGAGACATGTCTTCTCTGCCATGCTGATCTCTCGGGATCAATCATTTATGAACTCGAGCCGGGTGCACCGACCTGTCCCTTGGTCAACTTTTGGTGCTAGCTCGGAGCAGTCTGGATGCGCCTGGGCCGATTGCTCGCAGTCGATTGCCTATTTCTCTCTCCTGAGCAATCGGAAACTAGTCTAGTTAACTCGTCCCAGGTGCCACTGATGGACCTCTGGAGTTTGCACTTTTTCTTGAAAGGTTGTTTCGCCTGGGTGACCCTACCCGGGGGTCATTCCCCCAACAGTAGCCCCTAAAGCTGTAGAGGTCCCGCGATCCTCCAATTGCGGGGCCTTTGCAGGTTTTTACCTCGGAGATCTTGTCTTGTCTTGCTTGTCTTACTTAAGTCTCATCAAGTTCCTCATGCCGAGCGGATTTTATAGTTTCGCCGAGTGCGCTTGGCCAACCTAACCATAAGCTATTTCGGATGCCTCGTGCGGAGCTGGCCACTAGCTCGATCGAGTGCGCCCGATCTGTTCAAATTTTACTCTCTCCGGATTCTTCATGCCGAGCTGCCTGTAGGCCTTGCCGAATGCATTCCAACGGTTATCTTCGATTCTGCCACGAGCAGTTAATGCCCTGTGCCCCACGACCCACGCGCGATGGGACATTACCGCAATCCTCGGGCCACGCGTGCATGCCTCGGCTCCTCAACTAGATCTTCTGCGCCCGTTACCGCCGTGGCAAAGCTTGATACACGCCGCGATCTTCTCCCACTCGCCCCCCGGCGCCCATAAGTAGGAGGGGAAGAGGGTCGGGCTGGCCTCCGCGCCCCCATTCTCTTGTTCCTCGCTCTCACGCTCTGGCTTCCGCCGCCACTACTGCAACTTGCTGATCCGACCGCCGTTGCCGCCCGCGCGATCTCGAGCGTGCCTCTGCTCCGGTCACATCCATCGTCTCCCCACGCTCGCCGCCGCTGCTCTCTCCGCCATTGGTACTCGCGGCTCTCGACCATCGCCGCCGCTACCCGAGACTTCCTCTGCCGCCACACTTGAGGACCAGGAGATGGATGTCGTCGCCTCTGCTAGTCACGGTGCCTGGAAGGGCTCTTTGGTGAGCGAAATGGAAATCCATCAGCTCATCCGTGCACCCAAGATGCCAAGGGACATCGAGTAGCGCGTCGCCGGCCCCGAGCTCGCGCCGGAACTGCAGACAGGAGAGCACGTCATCTTCGTCGCCCACTTCAAGCGCGGGTTCGGGCTACCGGTGAGCACCTTTCTCCGCGAGTTCTTGGAATTCCATCACTTGCAGCCGCACCACCTCGCCGCTAACTCGATGATGACTCTTTCCGGATTCGTGACAATTTATGACACAAAAGTAGTGCTCCTCGTTGGTTACACAAAGTGTAAGGTAAGGATGTAGTCTATCAGCAATTTCCCTCACACGAGGATTGTCAGGTATGTCGGACCAGTAGGAATCCAAGGACGACAAGTTGGTGGTGCGGCAAGTGATGCTCCGTCTGAATAGAATCACTTGCTTAACCTGGAACTGCACACAAAACAAGTAACTGTGCTCCCAACGAGTACAGAGGGGTTGTCAATCCCTGCGGCCTTCTCATTTACAAAGGATCAAAATACAAGCGGGAAAATAATAGTGGTGATTGCAACAGAATGGAAATAAATCGGTAAATAGTGGAGGTGTAAACATTGGTGGATATATGGACCGGGGTCCCATGATGTTCACTAGTGATGTCTCTCGCAAAAGACGATAAAATAGCTCAGATGGGTGAAAAAATTTATAGTTGGGAAATTGATAGAATTATAAACGCATCGCAATTCTAATTATGCTGCAAAGAAAGTTATAGACTCAAAAGTATGGGCAGTACGCCAAGATAAGTAGACCAAAATCCAACTGCATCTACCCACCAATCATCCACCTTGAGATATCTATCCAGAACATCTCGCTGGTATTAAGTTGAGAGCCCCACCCAAAGTGTAAATCCAAAGGAACAAACAACTGATTTAACAAACTTTTCATAAGGTATACAATCCTTGAAGCCCTGGTTACAAGCACCGTTGTTTTCTCCCTGGTGGCAATAGCACATCGCCTAGTCTCATGTTTCTGTCACTCAAGGTACACATCGGGGGGCATGAACCCACAATCAACCATAACGATCCCTCATGGAGTTACTATCTACAACTTGGCCAAAGCAATAAAAAACACTAGAGAACATACAACAATTACTCAAGAACAATATATAAAAGGAGAACCAAATATATAACTCGTCACAATCTGAACATAATCTCACATCCATCGGATCCCAGCAAACTCAGCATAGCAATAGAAGAAATAATTACATAGATGCCTTGATCATGTAGGGAAGCTCACAAGGGCTAAGAATTGAAGCACAAGATTGGAGAGAAGACATCACGTAGCTACTGGTCATGGACCCATGGTCCAAGGGGGACTTCCACGGAACATCCGGGAAGCATCCATGGTGGTGGAGAATCTACTGGAGGTCAATTCTCCCTCCGACAGGGTGCCGGGAAGAGGTCTTCCGGTGCTCCCGATCTTGGAAGCGCGGCGGTGGCAGAACAGAGGTGAAAGTCGCGATGCGGGGGTATCTCTGAGGGTTTTCAGAACGAGGAGGTAATATAGGCCAAAGGGGGGCACCAGGGGGTGGACCCTCCTCCGAGGCGCCCTCCTGGCGCACCAGGAGTGGGTCCGCTCCCCCTGGCCGCTTGGTAGGGGATGGCCCCCCCTGTCCCTTCTTCGGTGTTTCCGGAAGATTCCGTCAAGCTGATTTTTTATCTGATTTTTGCGGAATTTTTGGATCTCTATAAATATGGGTAAAAACATGCAACTTATAGACATCAACAAACAGAAACTGGCACTGGGTGCACTGAGTTAATAGGTTAGTCCAAATATGTATGAAAGTGTAGCAAAACACATAGCAATGTCACCTAAAAGAGCATGGAACAAGCATAAATTATAGTTACGTCTGGGACGTATCAATGATTTGCGAGGCCTACCTCGGCGTGAGGCCGAGCTTAGGCTTGTGGAAAAGGCTCTTCCACCTCCGATCTCACATGGCTGGGAACGGGATCATGATCCCGAATCCGAAAGTTGCCGAGCCACCCTTCGTTGACGACAAGGTGATGACCAACTGCGGTGGACGCATCATTTATCCCAACCGGACTCCCTATTCAACTCATAAGCCGATACAATCGTGCAAGGAGTGACAGACCATATTTTTCTACGTCAAGTCGCCGAAGAACAGGCCCGACTGCCAGAATCTACCCGAGTTTTAGCTCGCCCCACCGAATCCCAAATACCAATGGAAGACAAGGCCCCGAGACGGGGACACCGACCTGGACGACCAAGTCAAGCCGATGACCGAGCTAGTCCGGGAAGGACTGCGCGCTGCCGACCTGGTTGCCACGTGGATCACCCTCCGAGTGATCCCACTTCAACGCTGATGCCACCGAATGTGTGACATGGGCACTTGCAAGGATCCGACTCGGATCACCACCCTGCAGCTGACCCAGGAGGAGGTGCGCGCTCGAGTGGTTGATATGACAAAGGAATGCATATAACTGACGTACACATGATGCTAAACACATACATGAAAGAATCAATAGCATAGGCCTCATGGATGTGACACAATCATCACCAAAACTTGCAAGAAAATAACAGCAGCAGCAATTAACAGAAAGTAGCAGTGTTTAACATGCATTTACAACAACTATATGACCTCAAATTAATTAAGTCACTAAAGAAAAATAGTAGAGCACACAAAACTGATAACTTTTCATTTTGGGCGCAAGTTCACACGGTCTACGGTTCACTCGCAAAACTAGCCGCAAAACAGAAGAAAAATAACATATCTTAGAGACTTAGCAAAAATAAAAAAGGGAAAAAAGGAAAAGGCCTCATTTGGGCCACGACCCATTAGGCGGAGGTGGCTAATCTTAGCAGGGTTGTTCCTGGGCGAGAGGAGAGGCGTGGGCCGGCTCGGGCGAGGAGTTGGGCCGCAGGAGGCGCGAGGGCCCACAGCGGCGACGGTGACGGCTAGATCGGGATCCTCCTGATCCAGATCCTGATAGGCGACCGTGGCGAAGTCGGCTGCCTCCGGTGAGGGAGCGCTGCGAGGGTGGGTCCTAGGGGAGCACGACGGCACCGAACGGGGTGCGGTAGCGGCGCTGGTCACCGGATCCAGCGCGGCTTCTCGGCTCGAGCTCGGCTGCGATTCCGGCTAGCCATGGCGGCGGCGGCCTGCAGAGGAGGAGAGGGAGGAGGGCGAGGAGAGGGATAAAGGTGGAGATGCACACGAGGAGGCGAACTGCACGGGCGGCAGCGCGGCACAGCAACCCGGCCGGCAGCGACGGCTCCATGGAGGCGGCGGCTCGGGTTTCCACGAGATGGGGGGGAGGATCCGGGCTAAAGCGGGCCCGTGGCGGCGGATTTAGGCCCTGTGGGGCCCGGTTCGCCGGATCTGGCTGTGTTGGCTTCAGATGGGCGAGGTGGACGTATCTTGGACGTCGATCTTGGGATCTGACGGCCCTCTCTCGCCAGGGGCTAGGGTTTCGGTGGGGAGAAACCTAGGGGGCAGAATTTGGGGATTTAGGAGGGGGTGGTTGCAATTTTTACAAGGGGGAAACCCTATAAGGGCTAGCAGAGGGTGGCCTGGATGGCAGGTTTACGCAAATGCCCTCCGGTTTTCTCTCTCGCGTCTGGTACTCCACGTTTCTGACCGCCGGGAGTCCATACGACCTCCGATTCGGGTGAAATCTCGAACCACGCGTTCAGCGCGGCGAGCCCGTCGATTGTACCTCACTTCGATAACGTTCCGAGAAATTTTTTCCGGCACCCAATAAAATAATCCGTTTATTAAATAAATGGGGTTTTCGTTCCGATGGCGATGGTTGGTCGTGTGCCGGAAGTTGCGACGGTGCTCGGGTGGAACCCGGTATCGCAAAGGTCATGTACCATTGGTAAAAAGGTCCAGTCTCACATTCGATATGAGAAAGAGATCTGGAGAATATAATCACCAATTAATAAATTGGCGAAGCAAATACTACAAACAATTCTTGCAATCAACAAAATAATGCAACAAACAATTTTTTTTATTTGGGTGAGAATCCCGGGCTGTTACACAATGGCACCCGTATTATCGCAATGAATGCTAACAAGGTCAGTGCATCTAGGGAAGACACCAAGCTCGATCATGAACTTTTTCAGCCAATGTGCTTCATTTGACGCTTCACCAGCGACAATATACTCCGACGCCATTGTATATTGGGCGACGACTGAGTTCTTTCCGCTCCTCCAGCTTACCGCGCCGCCATTTAACATGAACACATATCCCGTTTGGGATGTCGGGTCAGGTGCATCCGTGCCAAGACTAGCATCGACGTAACCCATTACGGTGAACTCTTCTTCAGATCCTCCATAGATGAGAAACATATCATTTGTCCTTCATAAGTTCTTAAGGATGTTCTCTGTTGCAATCCAAAAATCCATCCCGGGATTACTTTGGAAACGATTAGTCAGACTAATTGGTAGAGAAAAATCTGGTCGGGTACACATCATAGCATACATGATAGAACATATGGCTGAAGAATAGGGAATTGATGACATTTCCTCCCTTTCTTATGATGTTGTTGGGCATTGAGTCACACTCCATTTACTCATAGTTGGCAAGAGCCATCTCTTGGAGTTATCCATACTGAACTTCTTCAATACTTTCTCAAGGTGTAACGACTCGATTCACTTAGAATCGAAGTCTCTGTGCTCAAGTGCTAGTCCTTGGATCAAACTCGCTAGCACACACAGTGTAGATCAATATCAAAGTAAAAGTGCATCTTTATTATATCGTATGATCCAGAATTCAATACAAATAAACAAGTTACATAGCTTAGTGATAGCTTATTCAATATAAATATAGAGGAAGTACTAGCAAACACTAATGAGTCCCATCAACATCCACAAGCGACATGCTGTGTGTAGACTCGCAACCCTATCATACCACACTAATCTTCTGACAAACTAGCAACACGAAGGTTACAACCCGAAAACGGGCCAGTACATTTGAATGTACGGCAAGAAACACAAGTGATATAGCAAATCCTGCATCTAATTTCAGATCAAGAACATGAAAAAAGCTTAGTTTGTTTTCCATATAGCTGGTAATAATATATTTCCACTTACTAGTCAAAACCTTTCTCATACAAAAATTCATATCTGACCAAAAGGGATCACAAGTAACTAAAATGCCTATGAGAGCCCTTAGGATCATAGGATTAGTAGTGATAGCCATGAGAGCCCTCGGGATCATGGTTCCATGACTATTGTAGAGCACTCGGGATACAATATCACCCCTACCACATACTCGTGAAAATCGTAGAGCCCTCAGGATACAATGTCACTACATACAAATTCGTGAATATTGCAGAGCCCTCAGGATGCAATTTCACCCTATACAAACAACTTGAATATTGCAGAGCCCTCAGGATGCAACATCACCTGCAGAGCCCTCGGGATGCAATATAACCCTATGCAAACAATTCATGAATATTGCAGAGCCCTCGGGATGTAATATCACCCTAACGTGAACACTATAGACCCCTCAGGATACAGTGCCACTACCTAGACACACTTTGAACATTAGAGAGCTCTCAGGATGCAATGCCACACAACACAATCATACCTGAATATTGCAGATCCCTCGGGATGCAATACCACTCTAAAGTACCTCAATTGCAAGCTACTATTTACCTGTTAATGTTGTCACAAACCACAAGAATACAACAAAGTTCACCCCATGTCCATCATAACAACACTAAGCACACAATCACATAACACAAAGAATAACAAGCAATGACAATGTTGGATATAAGGATCAAATGAAACATATGGCTATCCTACCAGGTTTCAGCATAAGGTAGTAATATTTCACATGCATAGAAACATAGGATGTGCATAACCAAAAGTGAAACTTGCCTTGAAAGGTGTTGAAGTACTCTCACACATATTTCCGATCCTTTATGCACTCCAGACAATCTACACGATCAATAGTATAACAATCAATATCACACTCAACACATAACCAATGCATCAGTAAAAGATTCAAATAAATAGCAAGGGAAACCAATAAACAGTAGGTTAACAGTATCTACAAGTCACTAGGAACCCAACTAAACTGGAATCAAAGAAAACGGATACACCGTTTGCAAGATACGGTTTCCAAAAGTTTGAATTTGAATCTGAATAAAATTCAAATTCAACTTGTGCAAAAATGTACAAAGTGTGTTCTATAGTGTTCTAAATTTCACTACGGTCGCAACGCAAAAAGAATCAACTAAAATGGGTGCACGGTTTAAAACATATAGGTAAAACGGTTCTAGGGTGGATACTTTAAAAAATCCGCAACTAAAGTAATTTTCTGTCGCGAATAGGTCCTCGCTGCTACGGGAAAGATATAGGTAAAACGGTTCTAGGGTGGATACTTTAAAAAATCCGCAACTAAAGTAATTTTCTGTCGCGAATAGGTCCTCGCTGCTACGGGACGAACGGCGTTCGCTCCGGTGAATAACTCGGTGAGCGTTCGCTGAATAACACCGCGGTTAACCGGAAATCAGATTTGAAAAAATTCCAGATCTGATATGGACCGTTGGATCAAGATCCGGTGGCCATGGTTGACGGCGGCGGCTTGCCGGCGAGGCGGCGGCCGACGGACTCCGGCGAGGTGGGGACGCCGGCGGCGTCCGGCGGGAGCGGCGCAAGGGCACGGGCGGCGGCGCGACGAGCGGACGGCCGGCGCGGGGTACGATGGTGGCCCGCGGCTCCGACGAGCGAACTCTGGCGGGTCTCGGCGAATCAGTGGCGGCAGCGTCGGCGACAAATTCGTGCGGGTCCCACTAGGCTAGGGTTCAGAAAAAATTAAAAAAGGAAAACCCAAAATCCTTAAATAGGCCGAAAAAGATTTTTTGTCCGAAACCGACCCAGGCTCTAATTCCCTACGAGGCGAAAACAGTACTGGGCCGGCTGGTGGCCCAAAAGCGAAACTCGTTTGTTTCTTAAAGATGTTTTAATTGGTAAACCACCTTGAGAGAACATTTTTAAATAATTAAATATTAATTTTAAAAGTGCACAAGAATAAAATAAAATAATAAAATAAATTATTTTTCTGGAAATGCTTTTCGAGCTATTTTGCAATATTTGATAAATCTTTCTAATGCAACAAAAGTTGACTGAGCATTATAAAAATCCCTAAAATAATTTTAGAGTTAATTATAATCCTTAAATTAATTTTAAAAAACTTTCAAATATTATTCTAAATATTTTTCAACTTTATTTTACCGGGGATAAGTCATCTTATATCCTCTCCAATTAATTTCCTTGAGTTGAAAAGTGTTTTGAATATCTAGAAAATCCAAATAATTATTTAAAACAATTACCAACTCTTTTAATACGTTGAAGGAGTCATATTACCTTCTCTCATTTTAATTTGTTGGAGTTGTTTTAAATATTAAATTCTAAAACACCAAGAATGAATATTAGGGAAAGTCCTTTTATTCCCTTTCATTTTCATATTCAAATAAACTCCAAAAGTTTTCAAATCCCAGTGAAAAACAATCATGTCAAGCAAAACAATCATTATATAATTAATCTATTAACATTCCTAAATTTTGAACATTTTGGGATGTTACAAACTACCACCCTTAAAAGTAATCTCGCCCTCGAGATTCGAAAAGTCTTGAAAAAAAGGTTAGGGTTTGGGTCTTCTTTGAAAATTCATTGATCCTCCGATGGTCTAGGGTGCTACCACCCTTAAAATGAAAGTGACACGGTCTTAATGAGCCTTAGTCCATCGATGACATCCTTCATAGAGTTTTACCTCCTCCTCTCAGGTCTTGAATCCTTAGCAAAAGAGGAGTCTTCCATATACCAAACTTTATTGGTTGGAAGCTCAAATGTCAACACTACACAACTATCGATTCCCTCATGGTGGTCATCAAGAATACTTTTATGGGATACCTGCAGGAAATGGTCTTGGTCTATACTCACCGTATAACCTACTATTATCAATGGGAATCTTCTATAGGGGCGAAACATCTTACCATTCTATGGTTTAGGCTTAATATCATCGCCTCTCTACTATAGGTAAGACACTCAAGATTTACTATCCCGCATAGTGATACGTCCAAAATTCATCACTATTTTATATAGTAATTCTTTCTTATTCATTCATATATTTCATGTTATGATGCTGTTCTTATGTTGTTTTGGCTTATTTTACACATTTTGCAACTTTCCGATGCCGAAGCAGCAGACGCATGATTCAGCGGTAAAAAGTGGACGCCGAGTTGCTGAAGAAGAATACCTCCAAATTACCTAAAAATCGAAGGAGGGTATTTTTCAGAAGATTAACGAAGACACGCCGAAGAGGGGACAGAGGGGACACAGGGTGCCCAGGCGGCCACCCTGCACGGCCCCACCCTTGGCCGCGCCGGGAGGGTGCCTGGACCCCTGGGGCCACTCCCGGCTCCCCCCTCTGGCCTATATATCGCTCATATACCAAAAAACTTAAAACAGAGAGAGTTTCCGGAGTTCCGACGCCGCTTCGTCGAGGAAACCTACAGAGAAGAAAAGACATCTCCGGCGGGCAGATTCCGCCAGGAAGAACCCCTCCCGGAAGTGGAGATCGTCGCCATCGTCATCACCATCGTCACGGGCATCAGCGATATCATCATAAACATCATCCCCAACATCAGCACCATCTTCACCACTATCCAATCTCACCTCACAAGTTCAACTTGTGTTGTAATCCGTACTATGTATCAGATCTACTCTACCGGTGTTGATTACTACTGTGTGATGAATGCTATTGAGTTTTGTTTGAGAATTATCATTGTGTCCAGATTGTTTACCATGTATTTATCCCCTCTTATCATGATCTCTTTTATGTCTTGTGAGTAGTTACTTTAGTTCTTGAGGACATGGGTGAAGTTTAGTTGTTAGTAGTCATATGATGTTGAAGTAATATGTGTTGTTTGATATTTAAGTTGTGTTGTTATTTTCCTAGTGGTGTTGTGTGAGTCGAACACCCAACACTTCGCCTTATTAAGGAACTAGGGGAATACATTGTGTACAAAGGATGCTTACGGTGGGTTGCCGGAGTGACAGAAACCTGAACCCCAGTTCGCACTCTTTTGCACAAGGGAACAATGGATCACCGATCGTATTGCTATGGTTAGGCTTTTTCCTTAATTACTATCTTGTATTTGCGGATGCTTGCAAGGTGTTTAATCATAAAAGTGCACTTATCTTAGTCTAGAGGGTGCACTAGCATAGATCCACCCACTCAACACTTATCAACACGGCACATAGTACCGATACGGAATACGGCGAAAGCACGTGACTATTTCTCCGGTGTCTCCTCAAGAATGCTTTAGCCCTTATAAGCTCAATTGCTAGGTCTATCATTGCTCAAAAGAATCGGGCCAGTTGTTACTCCTCAGTTCTCTTTTACTTTGCTTTCTTTTACCTTCTTTTCGCTTATCGAAAACCCCTAAAAAGTTATCTTTCAGTTCCTGCAGCTAATTCTTTACCAAAGTCACTTACTAATACCTTCTGCTCCTCGTTGGGTTCGACACTCTTATTTATCAAAAACGCTACAAATGATCCCGTACAGTTGAGGGTCATCAAGTACTGTTTTCTGGCGCCGTTGCGGGGGAGCGTAGCGCTATTAGTAAGTGAAGCTGGTAAGGAAGTCTTTATATTTCTGTTTTTATTTTGTTGTTGCTGCTTTTGTCCTTATGGACACCTCTACTCTTGGATCGTTGTTTATGGGGAAAGACCCCACGACTTTGGTGGTCACTCTTACCCCTACTGAAATTGTGCCTTACAAAATACCGTCTGGTATTATCGACCATGTCTTAGCTAATCTTTATGCAGGAGATAGACATCCAGGTGAACACTTGCTATATTTATCACAACTATGTTCATTATTTAAGCTTGCAGGTGTGTCACTGGAGTTCGGCATGAAGAAATTATTCTCTGTATAACTTATAGGTAAAGCTTCAGATTGGTATAAGCTCCTTCATAACTCACATCTACTTAATTGGGAAGACCTTATGTGTCTCTTTTATACAAAGTTTTACCCTCTTCATGAAATTCATCGAGACATGAATTACATCTAAAACTTTTGGTCTCGCGGCGGAGAGAGCATCGCTCAAGATTGGGGGAGACTTAAATCCCTAATGTTGAAATGTCCTATCCATGAACTCCCAAATAAATTATAATTACAAATTTTTATGCCAGGCTTTCTCGTCAAGATAAGGAGATGTTGGATGCCTCCTCTAGCCGCGATATTCCAAACAAAAAACATTGAAGAAAAGTGGGATCTCATCGAGAGGATCCAGAAGAATACTGAAGACTGGGAAATCGATAAAGGTATTGAACCTGCTATAAATTATGGAAATGATTATATTGAGAACTATGTAAAAACTGATTATTTTAATACCTTTTGTTCTAAGATTGGTCTTGATTCCTAGCTTATGATTGATTTCTGTAAGAATTTTGCCTCTCACATTGACTCTTCGAAAGAAGAGAAGTATTAGTATCATAAACCTTTTAAAGAATTACCTGTTGTTATAAATGTTGCTGACCCTATTCTGCCTGCAGTTTTCTATGAAAAGCCACCTTTTTCTACAAGGGTGTGGGAGCACTCTTTTGTGACAGGCATAATGAATAAGAGTGAGAGAAGAACTGACGAACCTGAGGACCTGATCAGGGTCGATCCTCAAGTTGCGGTGATTAAAGATTTAGTTACTAATGATATTTCAGATTGCAAGATCAATTTTTGTGCCGTTTCAACTAACATTGTCACAGCCAAGAATAAGAGTCCAATTTCAGGTACACCAGTTGTATCTGTCAAGATAGGAGATCACAACTATTATGGGATCTGCGATCTGGGATCCAGTGCTAGCGCTATTCCTTATTCACTCTATCAGGAGATCATGGGTGAGATTTTCCTCTATGAACTTGAAGAGATCGATGCTACTATTTATCTAGCAAACAAAGAAACAATCTCTCCCATCGGAATTGTAAGAGATGTTGAAGTCCTATGTGGAAAGTTAAAGTATCCTACCAACGTTCTCGTACTTGGTTTAGTGTAAGATAGTTTTTGCCCTATTATCTTTGGTAGACCTTTCCTCAACACTTGTGGTGCTATTATAGACTGTAAAAAAGGTAAAGTCTCTGTTGAAGTCAATGGTGAGCCATATGAATTTAACTTTTCTAAATTTTCCAAGCAACCTCGTGGTACTGATTTACTTAGTTATGATAAAATTATCGAAAATATTGCTTCTATTGCTATTCCTCCTAATGATCCTTCGCAGCAATATATGGAAGACCACGAGAATGATATGCATATGCAGGAAAGAAATGAGGTGGATGAAATATTCACAAGACAAACTGCTATCCTGAAGCACAACCTTCCAGTTGAGCCTTTGGAATCCTAGCACAACCAAAATATGACCCAGTGTTTGACCTCAAACCACTTCCCGATATGCTCAAGTATGATTATTTAGATGAAAAAAAAATATATCCTGTCATTATCAATGCTAACCTTTCAGGATTTTAAGAAGAGCGATTATTGGAGACACTTAGCAGACACCGTGGTGCCTTGGGCTATACCCTTGATGACCTTAAGGGGATTAGTCCATCGATTTGCCAACACACTATCAATCTCGAGCCCGATCCTAAGCCAGTTGTTGATCATCAACGACAGCTAAACCCAAGGATGAAGGACGTGATTAGGACGGAGATTCTCAAGCTTCTAGCCGCGGGTATCATCTATGCTGTAGCTGATAGTAGGTGGGTAAGTCCAGTTCATTGTGTTCCTAAGAAAGGAGGTATGACTGTTGTTCCTAATGATAGAAATGAACTAATACCTCAAAGATTTATTATTGGATATAGAATGTGTATTGATTACAGGAAGTTGAACAAAGCAACCAGGAAGGACCATTACTCGTTGCCCTTTGTTGATCAGATGCTAGAGAGGTTGTCTAAAAACACCCACTTTTGCTATCTTGATGGGTACTCTGGCTTCTCTCAAATTCATGTCAACACTGCCGATCAAGAGAAGACCACTTTCACGTGTCCTTACGGTACTTATGCTTATAGGCGTATGCCTTTTGGTTTATGCAATGCGCCTGCTACTTTTCAGAGATTTATGTCTGCTATTTTTCATGGTTTTTGTGAGGTGATTGTGGAAGTCTTCATGGACGATTTCTCCGTCTATGGAACTTCCTTTGAGCACTGTCTCCACAATCTTAATAAAGTTTTGCAGAGATGCGAGGATACAAACTTAGTTCTAAATTGGGAAAAATGTCACTTCATGGTTAACGAAGGGATCGTGCTTGGTCACAAGATTTCCGAGAGGGGGATTGAATTGGACAAGGCGAAGATTGAAGCTATTGAAAGGATGCCCTATCCAAGGGACATTAAAGGCATTCATAGTTTTCTATGTCATGCTGGTTTCTATATAAGATTTATCAAAGACTTTTTAAGACCTCGAGACCCCTCACTAATCTTCTCCAGAAGGATGTTCCTTTTGTATTTGATGAAGATTGTAAGGAGGCTTTCGAAGTTCTTAAGAAAGCTTTGATAACCTCTCCTATAGTACAACCACCAGACTGTAATTTTCCCTTTGAAATTATGTGTGATGCTAGTGATTTTGTTGTTGGAGATGTGTTAGGACAAAGGGTTGATAAGAAATTGAATGCTATACATTATGCTAGCAAGACCCTCGATAGTTCTCAAAAGAACTATGCTACTACTGAGAAGGAATTCTTAGTAGTAGTGTTTGATTGTGATAAATTTAGGCCTTATATTGTTTATTCAAAGGTTATTATTCATACTGACCATGCTGCTCTTAAGTACCTTATGGAGAAGAAGGAAACCAACCCAACACTTATCAGGTGGGTACTCCTTCAAGAATTTGATTTAGAGATTGTTGATAGAAAAGGAGCAGACAATCCGGTGGCGGACAATCTTTCAAGGATGGAAGATATACCGCATGACCCCCTCCCAGTCAACGACAGTTTTCCAGACGAACAACTTGCCGTTGTAAAAGGACAATCTCTCTCCGATCCTTGGATTGAAGATTATGCTAATTTTATCGTTGCAAAGTATTTGCCTCCAGGTTTAACATTTCAACAAAGGAAGAATTTCTTCCATGATTTGAGGCACTTCTTTTGGGATGACCCTCATCTTTTCAAAGAAGGCCCTGACGGGATCGTGAGAAGATGCATACCGGAACATGAGAAGAAGGACGGTCTCAAGCAATGTCATGATAGTCCCTATGGAGGACATCACGTCGGTGCGAGGACCGCACATAAGGTTCTCCAATCAGGTTTTTATCGGCCTACTCTCTTTAAAGATGCTAGAAATTATGTTTTATCTTGTGATAAGTGTCAGAGAGTTGGTAATATTAGTAGGAGGAATGAGATGCCTATGAATTACTCACTAGTAATTGAGCCTTTTGATTGTTGTGGTTTTGATTTTATGGGTCCTTTTCCTCCCTCAAACAAGTACACTCACATTTTAGTAGCTCTTGATTATGTGACCAAGTGGGTTGACGCAATCCCCACTGAGAGTGCTGATCACAAGACATCTTTGAAAATTCTCAAAGATGTAATTTTCCCTAGGTTTGGTGTACCTAGGTATCTTATGACTGATGGAGGATCACACTTCACACACGGAGATTTTAGAAAAGCTCTAGCAAAGTACGATGTCAATCATACGATTGCTTCACCGTACCATCCTGAAACTAGTGGGCAAGTTGAGCTCACTAATAGAGAAATCAATCTGATCTTGCAAAAGACAGTTAACAGTTCTAGGAAGGACTGGTCAAAGAAGTTAGGAGATGCTCTGTGGGCGTATAAAACTGCTTACAAAAATCCCATGGGCATGTCCCCGTATAAGATGGTCTATGGCAAGGCTTGCCATTTTCCATTAGAATTAGAACATAAAGCTTTCTGGGCTGTTAGAGAGCTTAATGCTGACCCAAGGTTGGCCGGTGAAAAGAGTCTCATGAACTTGACTTCTCTAGATGAGTGGAGAAGTAAAGCTTACGAGAGCACTAAAATGTTCAAGGAAAAGGTAAAGAAGTGGCATGATAGAAGGATTTTGAAACGTGAATTTAATTTTGGTGATACATTTTTATAGTTTAGATCCCGTTTCAGGTTTTCTCCAGGTAAATTACTTTCCAAATGGGAAGGGCCATTTCATATCGAAAAAGTTTACCGGTCAGGTGCAATTAAGATTGACAATTTTGATGGCACCAATCCTCAAGTTGTGAATGGGCAAAGACTCAAGCATTATATGGCAGGAGATCCCGTCAACGTTGATGTAAATATAATACACACGACAACTCATGAAGAATATGTTTCAGTCCCGTTTCAGACTCCACCAGAAGCACAATAAGAAAAGGTATGTATTACGGTAAGGAAACATCGCGAACCGCCATAAAAGTTCAAGATTGCGCATTTTTGCAAAATATAGAAAATTCAGAGCCTGATTGGAGCCGGAGAGGAGCTCCAAGTGCCCCAGGCGCCACCCTGGCGCGTCCTACCTCCTCGCCACGCCGGGAGGCCGCCTGGGCACCCCGGAGCCCCTCTCCGACTCCACTTTGGCTTGTTTCCTTCCATATGTTGCAGAAACTTTTGCTTTATATTTGCCCGGATAGTCCCGGAACCGTATCTCTCGATTTCACGTGTTTTCTTCTCGAGCTGTTTCTGCCAGTAAATCTTTTAGCTAGACCTAGGTGCCATCGCTTCGCCAAGTTCCCCCAAGGACAAGTTCTTCGTCAACGTCATCAACCCTTACCTCGCTCAGGTGAAGAACCATCCTCGAACCGTCAAGTTGGAGGATGGTGACCTTCACCAAGAGGATCTGAAGGAACCTGTCAAGTAGGGGAGCATCTAGGCCATGATAGAAGAGATGGAGCAAGAAGTCTTCAAGTGCAAGAAGATGGTTGATCGGTGATACGTCTCAAACGTATCTACTTTTCCAAACACATTTGATATTGTTTTGGCTTCATTCTTGCATGATTTGGACGAAACTAACCCGGACTGACGCTGTTTTCAGCAGAGCTTCCAGTGCTGTTTTATATTGTGCAGGTTTCTGGATATTTAGGTACACTGGAAAAATCCACAAATATTATATAAAAAATCAGCGTTCCCGAAGCTTCGATGAGGCCAAAGGGGGGCCACAGGGCAGCCAGGGGGCACCCAGAAGGGTGTGGGAGCGCGGCCCAGCCCCTGGCCGCGCCACCTGCCCTCCTGGGTGGGTCCCACACCCCCTGGTGACCTACCTTGGCCCTATTTATTCCCTCGGCGAGGAAACTCCGGAACAGAAGTCGCTTTTCCAATCTACGTCGTGGAGCCGCCGCCACCCTCTGTTCTTCTCCGGGAGAGCTAATCTGGAGGCTGCTTTGGCCTCCGGTGAGGGGAAATCATCGCCATCGTCATCACCATCGCCTCTCCATCACCCTCCATGACTTCTCCTCTCATGTGTGAGTAATTCCCTACTGTAGGCAAAGGGGATGGTAGGGATTGGATGAGTTAGATCATGTAATAGTTTATCAGATTGTTGGGGCATGTTGCCTATCATCTACTTGGTGTTTATCATGTCTGTTACAACTTGTTGCTCCTAATTCTTGCCACTTTGGGCCCGATTGCCATGATTTCAGATCTGATCACCCTTTTTTTTCTAGAGTTTTTTGGTGTTCTTGATCCTATATATGAGTTGTACGCACATATTATAGTCCGGAACTGTCGATCCCAATGGTGACAGCTTGGGACACCAAAGGGGAGGGACTATAATTTGAGGATTCCATGTATCCATGAAGTGTTAATGCTTTGTTCCAGGGCTCTTTGACAGGAGTACCTTAATCTCCCTAAGTTCCTTTTGGCCCCGTTCCTAGCGGGAGGGTAGGACAAAAGATGTTGTGCAAAGTTCTTATTGCAAGCACGTACAACTACCTTGGGATACAAGCCTGATGTTTGACATTTGCCTATAAGATCCTTTATTTTCTGTGAGCCTTTCCCGTGTTAGAATCTATTACATGTTTGATCTCATCCAAGCAGCGCCCAACCATCCATATCCCTAGCCTACAGTGTTTCAATCCTGCTGGTTACTAGTTGTTTACTTTTGCTGTTTCATCACCCCTATTATCATTACCACTATTATCATCACCACTACCACTTCCATACTACTGTTGCTACTAATACCTTTGTGCAAGCAACTGTTTATTTCAGGTGCGGTTGAATTGACAACTACTTTGTTAAAGCCTGTACGTATTCTTTGGCTCCCCAAGTGTCGAATCAATAAATTAGGTTATCTTGCCCGCGAAGACTATCTCGTTCCCCTACAGTTGAGGGTTATCAAGAGGGGTGTTGAATCCAACTTCGACATCATCAACGAGCTGAATACGTTCTACAAGAAGGAGATGATGGGGATTTGGTCAAGAATCACCGTTGCAGAAGAAAGAATTAATGACCTCCAAGGGCAGATCTATGATTTGCACAACCAGAACTGTGAGTATGAACTAAAGTTTATGCGCATGGGTTTAGGTGCTAGGAGAAGGATCTTGGAGACTGAAGCCTCTCATGGGACCGGGGAACCTCTACCATGGAAGTGCTTCGTCCACGACTAGATCAACAACAACCACAACAAGAATGAGGAGTAAATCTCCTTGGGTAATGACATTCCCTCAGCTTGTTCCAAGCTTGGGGGAGTGCCCGGTATCTTTATCTTTATCTTAGTCTTTTAGAGTCAAGGTGAGTCGTATCATGTCTAGGGAAGTTATTATATGAAATAGGTGTTCGCATTGAGGTCTATCACTCCTATTGTGGAGAGTTTGTATCCGTGATTGTGGAGCCGTCTATATTGGAATATTAATGAGAAGTCTATTGGTTCCTTCGCTGCACTTGGTATCCTCTTCACGCAATCGACCTTATATGATGATTCTTATGGGGAGTATTGACCTTATATCAGGCATGGCTTTGAAAACTTTATTTAATTTTGACAAACATAGCTTTGGTCTTGACACCATGCAGGTTTTCTCAAGTAGCGACATAGCCAAAACTTTATGTTATTATGCTTGAAGTGTTATGTTCACAAGGAAGACAACTTTATGTGTTATGCTTACCTTAATGTTTATGCTTTATATGTTTTGCATCTAAGTTAGCATCAATGGTCTGTTCTCTCAAAACCTTTGCTAGCCAAACTCCTTGCCTAGAAGATTTCTGCTTGTGCATCTGATACGTCCAAAACGTATCTATAATTTCTGCTTGCTCCATGCCTCTTTTGTGTGATATTTCTATGTTATTGATGAACTTCCATAAACTTTTGAAAATATTTGGAATAACCTATTTACTCAGTGCACCCCAGTGCCGGTTCCTGTTTTCTGCTATTTTTCTATTTGAGGTTTCCCCCATATTAAAAGTTCTCCAAAAATTCGGGAAAATACAATAAAAAATAAGCGCAGAAGAAGCTTCGGGAATCACCGAGGGGGGGGGGAAGAGGGGACCCACCAGGGCCCCAGGCGCCCTCCTGGTGTCCCCCCTGGCTGCCCCCCTTCTCCTATATATCCCTCTTGACGTGAAACCCCTGTGACGGGAAACCTTTTTCGCGATCTCTCCTCTGTTCCGGCGCCGCAGCGGTTCCAAGATCGGGAGCACCAGAAGACCTCTTCCCAGCACCCTGCCGGAGGGAGGAATCACCTCCGGGAGCTTATCCACCACCATGGATGCTTCCAGGATGAACCGTGAGTAGTCCACCTTGGACCATGGGTCTATGATCAGTAGCTATGTGATTTTCTCCTCCCCTCTTTGTTCTTCATGGATTAGACCTCGTGAGCTGCCCTACATGATCGAGGCACATATGTAATCTTTTTGCTATTGCTATGCTGAGTTTGCTGGGATCCGATGGATTACGAGACCATGTTCAGATTGTGTTTGAGTAATATATTTTTTCTCCTCTTTTATAATTATGTTCTAGAGTAATTCTTGCATGTTCTGCGTTGTTGTTTATTGCTTTGGCCAAGAAGTAGGTAGTGACTCCAAGAGGGAGAATTATGCATGATTGTGGGTTCATGCCCCCCGATGACTAGCTTGAGTGACAGAAACATGAGTCTAGGGGATGTGTTGTTGCCACAAGGGGGAAAACAACGGTGCTTGTACTTGCGGGTGCAAGGATTGTTTACTTTACGCAAAGTTCTTTAATGTAGTTGTCCGTGTCTTTGAGTTTACACTTTCGGTGGGATTCGCAACTTAATACCAGCGAGATGTTCAGTCTAATTGTCTTCGCATACCGCCCATGCTTTTGATCCTCTTCCTTTCTTTATAGCATAGTTAGAATTGGGTTGCGCACATAATTTGATTACCTCGCATGGCTATTTTATCGTCTTTTGGGAGAGAGACGTCACTAGTGAACATCATAGGACCCCGGTCCATATTTCTAATATTGTTTACACCTTCAATTTACTTTCAGTATTTACTTTTCCGTTGCTATCACTATCATTATTATCCCGTGCATTTTATCCTTTGTAAACAACAAGGCCGGAGGAATTGACAACTCCTCTGTACTCGTTGGTGTCGGGACCCAGAATATGCGTATGTAATTCCAGTCACAACTCAATCACATGGAGAGCCGAGAGCCGTACCCACTTGTCTAAGCAGACAAGGCCAAGCACAGAACACTCTCGGAAAGCATCGTACGTGAGGGGCATCCCATCCAGGCCGGATGATCAACTGAGATGGGTCCTCATCGCCCGCTCACAAGTCTAAATGATTATGGGTGGTGAAAACCATACTCATAGACAAGTCGCCTCAACCATGTTATCGATTGAATCATAACCCTTACATAAACAGACTCCAGCCCGATCACTTAGTCGATGTCTAGGGCGGGCTCGATCATACAACAAAGTGTGCACGTGACAGAGTCACGAGAAATCGCATCGCGATGCCCCAAGCTGCGCACATCTAAGGGCCACTTGGTGTATAAAAGACCGCCAGCCAGATCACAACTAAGGTCTCGAAAACCCATACTAAGACATGCATGTTATAATCATACACGCAGCACACATGTCTAGTATGAACAGCAGGTATCATCATATAACTCTACAAAGTACTTCTTTATTGACTTACACATAGATCATACAAAGATCACATGTCTGTGATCAACATTACATCATACAACGGAAGCAAATTAGGTCTGAGTACAGACAAGTTTAACAAATGGCTTAGAGAAGCCTTGTTCAACCACCATGCTCTTCCACGAGGGACCAGACTGCTGTCTGGAACTATACTACCAAGGTCAACGTCGAGCTTCGCGAAGGTGACTCCATCGGGTTTGGGTTTCCATATAAAACATAGAATAAGAAAACGTGAGTACAAAGTCGTACTCAGCAAGACTTACATCAGAACTATACTACTCATGCTCAAGTTTCAAGGTAAAGGGAGGTGGGGTTTCAACATGCAGAAGTGCCAGCTTTGACTTGGCTAGTCCTGAACTACGAGTACCATACTTGAGGTAAGAAGCGTACACGAGTCCACTACCAAGTCTCCAACCAATACACCACTATGGATACTTCCTCGACTTCCCCACGAGGAAGCACGCCATAGCACTCACGCTTATCTTGCGAGTTTTAGAGTATCCATTCGAGTTGTCTAATAATCAGGTACAGGTTCCAAGTATTCCATGACCGCGGACGCGGCTATTTGAATACATTTGTTAACCTTGCAAGGGTGAAAACTACACACACATGGCCATCAGTTACCGCCAGGTCTCGTCACCATTCAGGATGTTCACCACGACACTTCGCTCACAACCGGTCTATTCCAGGAGTCGACTATCTGAGTTTGTCACCGCTCGAGAGTCCGTCCGGATCAACGATACGGACCCAGACAATGTAGGCAACCGAGACGCCACCTCTGACAGATGGTTTCACTGCCTCACAGATCCACCCACACATCTAATATGATGCATTCTTCATCGTTCTTTTTCTATGCATATGCCAAATGGAAATCCAGAACTAATGTGACTCCTGGACGTCAACACCGATCAAGGTACTAGGTCGAGAGGGGTCAGTGAGCCCAATGTGTGGTTGTACTCTTTGTCTTGGATTACCATACAAGAACTCGGTGCTTAAGGCGGTGTTCAACGAGACAACCCACTGTGTACTCCTACACAGCCTCTCATCGTTCACCTTGTATTAGGTAGATTCACCAACACGTTACCATCAGCACCATTATGAATATCCATCCCGACTCACAAACAATGTAACCTCATTGTATCACTAAGTAACAATAAGCAGTAACAGTTGTAGGGGCCACATGCTCATCATTCAACTCCTATATCTGCTAGGATTGTGGTTTGGTTAATACGGTGACAAAATGATAGGTCATGCATCGGAATGGGTTCAACTATGCGAAAGAATGTGTCTCAGTGATCTCCTAAACATGCATAAGCGAGACTGAGAGGGAAGTAGGATTTTATAGACATGATCAATGGGGTTTGCTTGCCTTGCTGACGATACACGGGTCTTAATGGTGGTCTTCTCCTTCGAGGTGATCACTGTCTCGGAGGCACTGTTACAGGCACAACCATCAACAAGAGGGGCAACATTGAATTTAAATGCACAATCACATGATAATGTTGTCCATGATGTGAATGCTACTGATTTGTGGAACATTCAATTTAAATGAAGTGTATTGCATTTCGAATGAAAATTCAAACTCCATATGTTGCTCAAACTAGCCAAGTTGCAATTGCTTTTGTTTGATCATTGTAAACCATCTTGTCATGTGTAAGATATGCTTCTGATGTTCAAGTGAAGTGTGGCGTATTGCAAAGGTTCAAGTTGGAATAGCATTTGAATTAATTCCAATTAAACCAAATAGCAAAAGCTACTTGTCCCAATTTAAGATCAACTCAAACATGGTTGAAATTTGGATAGAGAATTTTCTGCTGATCATTTGTCATATATTATTTGTCCAATTTGGAGTTAATATGAATTTTCTATGAATTTTAGAAGTTTAATACATTTTCTGTAATTTTCTGTATTTATTTTAAATTATAATCCAATTACTGCGTCAGCACTACGTCATTGTGATGTAGGGGGGGGCTGACACGTGGCTTCGGCTTGTCAGTGGGAGAGGGGTTTAATCCTCTCTGTTTATTTAACAGAGAGGGGTTAGGGCCAGGGGCCCCCACCTGTCATTGACCTGGGTCAACTAACAGGGGGATTAGCCCCTAATTAAGCGGCCCTCGCCGGCTGTTAGCCACCGGTGGCCACGGGCACGGCGGAGGGGCTCGCCGGATTAGGTTCCCGGCCACCTCTTGGCACGGGGAGGGCATCAGACTGATCCCCGCGCTCGTCTGCATCAAGCCGTGCACACGGGAGGGGTAGCAGGTTGCCGGAGCCTCGCCGACGTCGAGATGGCGCGGCGGTCGTGGCTCTCCTCCGGTGGAAAGGGGGTTTCCGGCGGGGTTTTGGAGCGCGTGGAGGGGGGTTTGAATCGTGCGCTCACCGGGAAGGCAGAGAACATGACGGCGACGTCGGAGGAGCACCGGAGGCAGCGTATTTGTCGCCGGAGCTGCGTGGCGGCCGTCGGCCTCGAGGTGAAGCTGGCGTCGTCCATGGGGAGTCCCGGCCCGATTGCACTCGCGAGGAGATGAATTCAAAGACTCGGAGCACGAAGGACAAGCCGGGGGGCTTGGGGTGGCTGCTGGCCACGGCAGCGCGTGGCGGCGCTCTGCGGTGTGCTCGGGCCGTGACAAAAACGTCAAGAGGGAGAGAGCTAGAGGGAGCCAGAGAGGAGGGAAAGAACGCGGGGCATGCTGCGCGTCTCCGTGGCGTCTAGAAGAGACCAGGGGGTCCTAGGGAGCGACGTGGCCCTCGCCGGCGTCGGCATGCTCGCCACCGACCAGCTTGTCGACGAGGCGGGGAAGACGACAAGCCCCCAGGTGGGCTTGGTCCGGGGGGAATAAGTAGGGCCCAGGGCCTGTAGGGTTGAGCTGGGATTTGCTTTTTTTTCCTTTTTCTTTGTTTTTGTTTATTCTTCTATTTTCTGTCTGCTGTTTTGCCCCAAATAAAATAGCAAGGCATTTTATAAAATCTTCAAAACTTTTATGTGGGCTTACAATATATATAGCTAGCCACTCAGAAGTTATGGAGATTTTTGAAATTCAAATAATTTGAATTTCTAATCAAATAGGGTATTTAATTAATTCCAATTAAACCAAATAGCAAAAGCTACTGGTCCCAATTTAAGATCAACTCAAACATGGTTGAAAGTTGGATATTAGGATAGAGCATTTTCTGTTGATCATTTTTCATATATTATTTGTCCAATTTGGAGTTAATATGAATTTTCTATGAATTTTAGAACTTTAATACATTTTCTGTAATTTTCTGTATTTCTTTTAAATTATAATCGAATTACTGCGTCAGCACTACGTCACTGTGACGTAGGGGGGGGCTGACATCTGGGATCGTCTTGTCAGTGGGAGAGGGGTTTAATCCTCTCTGTTTATTTAACAGAGAGGGGTTAGGGCCAGGGGGCCCCACCTATCATTGACCTGGGTAAACTAACAGGGGGATTAGCCCCTAATTAAGCGGGCCTCGTCGGCGGTTAGCCGCCGGTGGCCACGGGCATGGCGGAGGGGCTCATCGGATTAGGTTCCCGGCCACCTCTTGGCACGGGGAGGGCATCAGATTGTTCCCCGCGCTCGTCCGCATCAAGCCATGCACACGGGAGGGGCACGATGTTGCCGGAGCCTCGCCGGCGTCGAGATGGTGTGGTGGCCCTGGCTCTGCTCCGGTGGAAAGGGGGTTTCCGGCGGGGTTTTGGAGCGCGGGGACGGGGGTTTGAAACGTGCGCTCACTGGGAAGGCAGAAAAGGTGATGGCGACGTCGGAGGAGCACCAGAGGATGCTATTTGTGGCCGGAGCTGCGCGGCGGCCGTCTGCGTCGAGGTGAAGCTGGCGTCGTCCACGGGGCGTCCCGGCCAGATTCTAGTCGCGAGGAGATGAAGTCGAAGGCTCTTAGCACGAAGGACAAGCCGGGGGGGCTTGGGGTGACTGCTGGCCACGGCAACGCGCGGCGGCGCTCTCCGGTGTACTCGGGCCGTGACAAAAACGTCGAGGGGGAGAGACCTAGAGGGAGCCAGAGAAGAGGGGAAGAACGCGGGCGTACTGCGCGTCTCTGTGGCGTCTAGAAGAGACCAGGGGGCCTAGGGGGCGACGTGGCCCTCGCCGGCGTCGGCATGCTCGCCACCGAGCAACTTGTCGACGCGGCGGGGAAGACGACAAGCCCCCAGGTGGGCTTGGTCCGGGGGGGAATAAGTTGGGCCCAGGGCCTGTAGGGTTGGGCTGGGATTTGCTTTTTTTCCTTTTTCTTTGTTTGTGTTTATTTTTCTATTTTCTGTCTTCTGTTTTGCCCCAAATAAAATAGCAAGGCATTTTATAAAATCTTCAAAACTTTTATGTGGGCTTATAATATATATATAGCTAGCCACTCAGAAGTTATGGAGATTTTTGAAATTCAAATAATTTGAATTTCTAATCAAATAGGGTATTTAATTAATTTCCAAGCCCTATTTGGAATTTTGACCAATCTTGGTGCATGCAGTGGGACCCACTTCACTTTATATGTGATCATGCATATTTTTAAGACTTTTCAAAAATACCAGAGGAGTTTTTGGAAGAAATTTTTGTCTGGCCATTTAATTAAATTCTCTGGGGCTTTTATTTTCCCATTTTGGAATTTTTTTGAAATTTTCACATGATGCAAATGGGCACTCAAACCCTAGCACTTACCCAAGTTTGGGTTGTGACAATTGGGAAGCAAAGTTATTTGTTGTGTGTGCGGGTCCAGATGAAGTAAGCAACCTTAGGTTGTGAACGGCGCCATTGTTCACATCACCACCTACCTGTCGATCTTGGAGTCCTATTGGTTCGATACTCAACCTTAGCATCTTCGCTAAGGGAAATTGCTTCTATCTACATCTCAACCTTCCACTTTGGGTAACTAACGAGGGGGCGTTAATTCATACCATCAGCATCTATACCCTGAAACCATTACCTTCCTATTCGTGGTATTCCCCTACCAATCTTATAAGTATAGAATTTATGTGTTATCCTTAAATCTTCAAAATCTTCCGTTTTGTGCCTCTTGTTTAGCTCATGAGGACGTAGTAGGTAATGCATGATCTTCTTAACTCGGACAAGTTTTACCCCGGGATTGCATGTCTAATGTGCAAACCCATAATTCGAGGAGGAACTGGCATGAGTGCGCCCAGCTCGAAAGATAATATAACAAACAAACCCTCCTCCACGCTTGATCTATGAGAAATCAGAAACTTTGGCAGTGATAAACAAAGGAGATTAAGGGGATGTGATCGTCCCCACTTGGGAGTTGTTCCTCGAAACTTGTCCATCTTGAGAAGTAATTGAGCTCTCTATTAGCATTCCTTGACAAACTATGCACCTCCCAAAATCTATTTTCATTCTGTTTGATTTAAGGATAGCACATGAGTTTTCCCTGTTTCCTTTAACAAGGCCTTCCCTTTACTTTTATGTTGAGTCAGTTTTCCTACTCCCTTCTTTTCCCAAAGAGAACAGACACTTGATTCTGATGAGGATTCATCCGTATAATGCTGCATTAAGTTTTGCCATGCCATATCATCGTTGATGTTATCTTTTGATAAGTAAGTTGTTTGCAAAATATTTTGCAAAGCAAACATCTTCCTTTGTGTTAGCATTTGCACTTCTTGACTAATAACATGTTGTTTCAAATCTTCAAATTGTTTCATTATAAATAGAAAGAGCAAAAGTAAAAGTAATTAGTTGTCCTTTTACCAAGGATATGTTTTCCATAATTTGATGAGTTTTCTCATCCCTACTTTTGATTATAATTGTTATTACTTTCTCATAAGGACCTTATGAGTTCAGGTTGCTGTTGAGTATGCTTGAGTTTGATGAAGAAACTTATATGCTTCTTGTCCATATTCTATTTATCGACACTTTACTCTCTAAACTTGTGGACAGGTTTTCCGAGCTCGGTATTCGCTTGGTGAATTGCCGCCGCCCCTGGCCGTTGGATGCCCCGTGGGCGGCCGAGATCGTCCCGATCTGGATCTCAGATCCAGATCCGATTTTATTATTAGGGTTCCGGTTAACCGGCGTTGACCCCGGTTTAGTCTGGTTAACCGCAGAATTTCAATTAGCGAACGCCCGCTGCACTGTTCACCGGAGTGAACGCCGTTCGCTCCGTAGCCGAGGACCTAGTCGCGACAGAAAAGTTATTTTATTCGTGAAGAGGCCATTTTTGACAGATTTCACCCTAGAACGGTATTTGCTATATCTTTTAAACCGTGTATCGGAATTAGGTGAGTCTTTTTCATACGCGCTCGTAGTGATCTGTAGTTTATCATAGAGTTGAGTTTCCACACATTTGATCATTTTTGAATTTTAATTTATTCAAATTCAAATTCAAACTCCCGGAGGCTATATCTTTTATACCGTTGATCCAATTCGATTAATTCTTTTTGCGTTGGATCACTCATGTCATGTACTTTCTGTCCACATCATTTATACACCATATTAAAATAATTTTTGATCTATTTGAATCTAAATTTAGTTCAAACTTTAACCTACTATAACCCGTGTTGTAGTATTTCGTTTCACGTGATTCTTTTTGCATATCAGATCATTTGAAACATCCTATCGGCTATATCCGCAAACCTTTCATATTGGCATGATGTTCACCTTAAATTCATAATGCATTTGGTCATAATCTTTTATATCAGCAATCCTTTTTCCGTTGACTCACTCGAGTTCACGTTCACCTATCACCTTCGAGCACATCGACACCTACACTGTATCGAGCCTAGTTGTTTTTGCTGCTAAACCTTATTGTGTTTGATTTGTTGATCTTGTGGTTTCTTTTGGCATGATTTCTTATTTGAGCTCTTTCGTTGACGATAGATTTCTCGGAGTGCGACGAGTAGATTTATCTGGATCGTGATAGCGAAGAACTTCATCGAATGTATAAGGCAAGTCATACTTTGATCATTTCACAACCTATATTTTATTTATGCATGTAGCAATATTATCCTATGCATGTGTAGAAATGCTACTATATATTATTGCTGCAAACCTGGTAGGGTATCCATATGATCTTATCCTGTTTGCTTAGACAACCTAGCACATGTTTGTTATATATTGCTATGCTTGTAGACGGGGATTGGTTTGAGATTTCATTGAGCTGTGTAAGGATTTTAATGACTTGACTAGCAAACCTTAATTAGAATACACCTCTGGACGGGCAGGGAGTGCTTCCTGGGGGCTCTTACCTTATCTAAGGCGAGACCAGGTTGTACCCCTAATGGTTGTGTATGGTATGGAGGGAAGGCATCATGGGGTCGTCCACCTTATTTAAGGAATGCGCCCATGAGAGTGCACCCTAAGTGGGCGCCGTCCAGGCTCAAAAAGATCGGAAAGACTTAGTGACTAGTAGCTTCCATCTACGACCACTGGCTATATGGGCTCTGGGTTAGTCAGTAAGTTGTAGGGAGCCTGGCCCTGGTAGCTAGCTGATGTAGATATGATAGGCGTAACGGCTACCAAAGGGTGGAGGTGCCCTCTTCTGAAGACTTCGTATCAATCTTCGGGTTGGGTCCAATGGGTAAAGCGTAGAGACCTCTGTAGAGCGTACAAACTGATCATGATAAGCCGTGTCCCCGGTTATGGACAACTTTTGAGCAACTGGGCATTACTGTTGTTGGATGGTCTAGACAGATGATTCACCTTAATAAAACTTGAGTGGGAAAATTTAATAAAGGGTATGGGTTGGAATTGGTGTCGCCCAATTCAACCTTAAGTAGTAAGATAAAAATTTTTTTTGACATAGGTAGATTGGGAAAAATCAGCTTTCTGCAAAATAAAACCATAAGCCTTCCTTTGACTTATCCTTGAATGTAGCGATAGGTCTGTTATATCCTTTTTCGTGTGAATTGCCGTACAAATCAGATGTACTGACCGGTTGTTGGGCCGTAACCTTCGGTGTTGCAGGATTGTATACGACGAGTAAGTGATGCGATGTAGGGTTACAATGTCTATACTCAACTGTGTCGGTGGAGTTTTTGGACGCCACGAAGCTCTTTATTGTTTTTCCACTGTATTCTATTTGTAAGCTAGCCTTGAGCTATGCAGGTATGCTTTATTGTAATACTGGATCTTCGATGTAATATTTATGACATGTGGTTTATTATTGATATTACATCATGAACTGTGTGTGCTAGTTATTGATCCAGGAACAAGCACAGAATGCACAAAGACTTGGATTCCTAGCGAATCGGGTCCTTACAGATGGTATTAGAGCCCATGTTGACTGTAGGTCGTGACCCTAGAAAATCGATAGGAAAAGTCATAGGAACAAAAATATTCAATAACTCTTTGGTTACTTACTCTCTCCACTAGTATCTCTCATCTATTATTCAATTTTCTAAACTCCTTGTCTTGCTTTATTATAAATACCCCTTCGAGTTGATTATGCCCTGAAGATATGATTTTTGAGAAGTAACTCATCAACCTTTTGGATCAATTGAGGTTACCACTACCAGAGATGGAGTGTCCGGATTTTTAAGATCAGCCTAGCTGAGAAGGACGAAAATTATGTAGGGCTAAAAAAGCGCACCTTAGAGTTCGTAGTTCTCATCTATGGATTTCCCAATGTCACAGCGGCCATCCAAAGAGAGTACCACAATCACCACAACATATCTCAAGGATAGTCAAAGATAAGCACCAAGAGACTCTCAATCGTCAATCAATTCACAAAAGAGGAAATCACTCATGAAAATATTCTTCTAACCCATATCCAATAGACCGCTGTCACCATGGTCTCGAGGATTATACTAGATAAGATCAAGTGAGTACATCAATCCAATACCTAGAAGAAGGGGAAACATCATGGGATCATCCTAGATTAACATAGCCTATGATCACAATAAAGATCACATCATGGGAGAGAGAGAAGACCACATAGCTACTGGTAGACCTGTTGACACACGAAAACTTCATGTGTACCCTCGACGCCGGGGGTGATGCACCGCCGCTCACGTCGAAGGAGATCCGAGAAGCAGCGCGATTGGCAAGACAGCTTCCGGATGCTTTTGAGACACCCAAAACCCCAAACTCCCGGGAGGGATCCCGTCAGGGAGCTCGGCAACTATGGGCTGCTCCAAGTTGTCCTGAACGCCCAAGGAGCTCCGTAGCTCGCTGTCTCCAAACCTGAAGAACAACGAAGAACGAGAGAAAGAACACATAGATGAGATATGAAAAAGTAAACGAAAGTAGGGTTTGCGTTTGGGTTGCGATTGATTGTGTTGTTTCAATCGGCCGTCACCTCATCTATATATGAGGAGGCTGTACTTTTCGTACAAGAAAAGGACTCCCAATCCCGTCCAAATCTTCCTAAACATAACCGAATTTGGATTACAGATGGACCTGGGACAACAGTTCGGTTTTTGTGCGTTTTGGGGCTGCAAACGACCTCGGATGAAAAAACTCAAAAAATTGTAGCCCTTGAAATTTATAAAAAGTTTCATGTTGAACATCTTTTGATTCGGAACCATCTTGAAAAGGTTTCCAGACGATTTTTAACTTAGGTCTGAGAAAAACCGAACAGGTCCAAACTCGCGCTACTCACCAGACATCAGTTATATGGGTGTCTGGTGGGTCGCGCCACCTTATGTCCTGTGATAGGGCTATACTCCGAGGGCCGTAACTTCTGCATACGAACTCGGATTGGGACGATTCAAAAATCGAAATCGACCGATTCGACGAGACGAATCTATACCATGTAGAACATATTTCCATTTGAGGATGTTTTTAAGGGATTATTTGCAGATTAGTACTTCGAATGCGAAGATCTTATTGCTTCAAACATAGTTTCGGCCTTCGAGATGGAATCAGATGGCGATGGATCGAACTAAAAATATGTTCATATCGATGATATCAAGCCTTTTCATGTAGAACGTTTTGTACTTTGAGGCCATCTTGTATACGAATATTATCGTGCCAAAAACTGGTGTCAACACATGCCCCCCTGTTTTTCGCCAAAACATGCGTGCCGAAAAATAATCTTTACCATATATGATCTAAGGAAGACGTCAACACTCCATCGGCCCTGCATGTTCTTGGGAGATAATTACATATCGGCCATGTCTTGTTCAAGCATCCTGCCACACACTTGGGTGATACTGATGACCCTCAACTGTAGGGGATCGTATGTAGCGTTTTCGATAAATTAGAGTGTCGAACCCAACGAGGAGAAGAAGGTATGTGTAAGTGACTTTGGTAAAAAATAGCTGCAGGAACTGAAATATAACTTTTTAGGGGTTTTCGGTATAAGCAAAAGGAAGGTAAAAGCGAGTAAAGTGAAAGGCCCTGAAGAGTAACAAGTGGCCCAATCCTTTGTGACAAAGGAGAGGCCTAGCAACTAAAATTATAAAAGGCTAAAGTGTTCTTGAGGACACGCGGGGGAAATAGTCACGTGCTTTCGCCATATTCCGTATCGGTACTATGTGCCGTGGTTATAAGTGTTGAGTGGGTGGATCTATGCTAGTGCAACCTCTAGACTAAGATAAGTGCACTCTTATGATTAAACACCTTGCAAGCATCCGAAAATACAAGATAGTAATTAAGGCAAAAGCCTAACCATAGCAATACGATCGTTGATCCATTGTTCCCTTGTGCAAAAGCGTGCGAACTGGGGTTCAAGTTTCTGTCACACCGGAACCCACCGTATTTTACACAACGCATTCCCCTAGGTTCTTAATAAGGCGAAGTGTTGAGTATTCGACTCACACAACACCACTAGGAAAATAACAACACAACTTAAATATCAAACAACACATATTACTTCAACATCATATGACTAATAACAACTAGACTTCTCCCATGTCCTCAAAAACTAAAGTAACTACTCAGAAGACATAAAAGAGATCATGATCAGTGGGGATAAATAGATGATAAACAATCTGGACACAATAATATTTCTCCTACAAAACTCAATAGCATTCATCAAACGGTAGTAATCAATACCGGTAGAGTAGACAGGATAGATAGTACAGATTACAACCCAAGATAAACTTGTGAGGTGAGATTGGATGGTGGTGAAGATGGTGCCGATGTTGGGGATGTTGTTGATGATGATCTCGATGATGCCCGTGACCATGGTGATGACGATGGCGACGATCCCCCTTCTGGGAGGTGTTCTCCCTGGCGGAATATGCCCGCCAGAGTTGTCTTTTCTCCTCTGTAGGTTTCCGCCACGTAGCACCGGCGGAACTCCGAAAACTCTCCCCCTTTTAGGGTTTTTAGATGAGGAGCGATATAGGCCAGAGGGGGGGTCCGGCAGTGGCCCCAGGGGTCCAGGCGCCCTCCCGGCGCGGCCAGGGTGGGTGCCGCGCCAGGTGGCCGCCTGGGCACCCTGTGCCCCCGCCCCTCTGGCCCCTCTTCGACGTGTCTTTGTTATTATTCTAAAAAATTCCCTCCGTCGATTTTCAAGTAATTTGGAGGTATTCTTCTTCAGGAACTCAGCGTCCACTTTTTACCGCTGAATCCTGCGTCTGCTGCTTCGGCACCGGAAAGTTGCAAACTATGTAAAATAAGCCAAAACAACATAAGAACAACATCATAACATGAAATATATCAGTGAATAAGAAAGAATTACTATATAAAATAGTGATGCATTTTGGACGTATCAACTCCCCCAAGCTTAGACCTCGCTTGTCCCCAAGCGAATACTGAGCTCGGTAATCCTATCCACAAGTTTAGAGAGTGAAGTGTCGATAAGTAGAATACGGACAAGAAGCATCAAGGTTTCTTCACCAAACTCAAACATCCTCAACAACAACCTCAACTCATAAGGTCCTTATGAGAAAGTAATAACAATTATAATCAAAAGTAGGCCTGAGAAAACTCATCAAATTATGGCAAACATATCCTTGGTCAAAGGACAACTGATAACTTTTACTTTTGCTCTTTCTAATTATAATGAAACAAATTGACGATTTGAAAGAACGTGTTATTAGTCATGAAGTGCAAATGCTAACACAAAGGAAGACGTTTTCTTGGCAAAAGCTTTTCCAAACAACTTACTTATCAAAAGATAATGTCAACAATGATATGACATGGCAAAACTTACAACATTATATGGATGAATCCTCATCAGCATCAAGTGTCTGTTCTCTTTGGGAAAAGAAGGAAGTAGGAAAACTGACTCGACATAAAAGTAAAGGAAAGGCCTTGTTAAAGGCAAGAAGGGAAAATTCATGTGCTATCCTTAAATCAAACAGAATGAAAATAAATTTTGGGGATGCATAGTTTGTCAACGAATGCTAATATATATAGCTCAATTACTTCTCAAGATGGACAAGTTTTGAGGAACGGCACCCAAGTGGGGACGATCACATCCCCTTAATCTCCTTTGTTTATCACTGCCAAAGTTTCTGATTTCTCATAGACCAAGCGTGAAGGAGGGTTTGTTTGTTATATTATCTTTCGAGCTGGGTGCACTAATGCCAATTCCTCCGAGTATTATGGGTTTGGAGATTAGACATGCAATCCCAGGGTAAAACTTGTCCAACTTAAGAAGATCATGAATTACCTACTACTTCCTCATGAGCTAAACAAGAGGCAAAAAACAGAAGATTTTGAACATTTATGGATAACACATAAATTCTATACTTACAGGAGTGGTAGGGGAATACCTCAAATAGGAAGGTATGGTGGACTCAAATGGAAGGTATTGGTTTCAGGGTATGGATGCACAAGCAGAAATCTGCTAGGCAAAAGGTTTGGCTAGCAAAGGCTTTGAGAGAACAAACAACTGATGCTAACTTAGATGCAAAACATATAAAGCATAAACATTAAGGTAAGCATAACACATCAAGTTTTCTTCCTTGTCAACATAATACTTCAAGCATAATAACATAAAGGTTTTGGCTATGTCGCTACATGAGAAAACATGCATGTTGTCAAGACCAAAGCTATGTTTGCCAAAATTAAATAAAGTTTTCAAAGCCATACCTGATATAAGGTCAATACTCCCCATAATAATCATCATACAAGGTCGATTGCGTGAAGAGAATACCGAGTGAAGCGAAGGAACCAATAGACTTCTCATTAATATTCCAACATAGACGACTCCACACTCACGGATACAAACTCTCCACAGAAGGAGTGATAGACCTCAATGCAAACACCTCTGTCATATAATAACTTTCCTAGACATGATACAACTCTACTTGACTCTAAAAGACTAAAATAAGGATAAAGATACTGGGCACTCCCCCAAGCTTGGAACAAGCTGAGGGGATGCCATTACCCATGGAGATTTACTCCTCATTCTTGTTGTTGTTGGTTTTTCAGATCCCTGATGATACGGCGAAGGGTTCGGTTTTCCGATTCCAAGAATTCCACTTGTACTTTCAGTACACGGAAATCTTCACAGAGTTGGTTGGTGATTCAGTAAGCCTCGGAGATGGTGGAGATCGTACGTTGATCTTCAAGTGAAGTGGGAGGCCCTGAAAGGTTAAGAGAAAGATCATGTTGAGGTTGGACAGACCCACCATGATGGGATTGCTTGGACCTCCTTGTTGTTGGGCAGTAATAATCTTGACTTCCTCTCTCACAGAGCGCTCCATCTCTGCTTGTCTTGCGGCAATTTCTTCTTCTGTAGCCCAATCAATGTGCTTCCCTTGGTTTAGATCCTGCTGGACTTGGCGTAGACGACGCCCCAAGAAGGCTTCTCCGCTTGAACCACAAGAGGACATCTCTAAAAATAGCTTTTTGTCCTGGAAGAAACAACTCGAGAAGAAAACACGCGAAATCAAGAGATACGGTGCCGGGACTATCCGGGCAAATATATAGCAAAAATTTCTGCAAAAATAGGAAGGTAAAGAGCCAAAGTAATGTCGGAGATGGGCTCCAGGGTGCCAGGCGGCCTCCCGACGCGGCCACGGGGGCCTGCCCCCCTGGAGCTCCTCTCCGGCTCCAATTAGGCTTCGAATTTTCTATATTTTGCAAAAACTCGTAATCTGGAACTCTTATGGCGGTTTCGCGATGTATCCTTACCGTAATACATACCTTTTCTTATTCTTCTTCTGCTGGTGTCTGAAACGGGGTTCCAACATATTCCTCATGAGTGGTTGTGTGTATTATATTTACATCAGCGTTGACGGGGTCTCCCGCCATGTAATGCTTGAGTCTTTTCCCATTCACAACTTAAGGTTTGGTGCCATCAAAATTGTTAATATTGATTGCACCTGACCGGTAGAATTTTTCCATATGAAATGGCCCTCCCCATCTGGAAAGTAATTTACCTGGAGAAAACGTGAAACGAGATCAAAACAACAAAACTTTATCACCAAAGTTAAATTCACGTTTCAGAATCCTTCTATCATGCCACTTCTTTACATTTTCCTTGAAAATTTTAGCACTCTCTTAAGATTCACTTCTCCACTCATCTAGAGAAGTCAAGTTCATGAGACGCTTTTCACCGGCTAACTTTGGGTCAGCATTAAGCTCTCTAACAACCCAGAAAGCATTATGTTCTAAGTCTAATGGCAAATGGAAAGCCTTGCCAGAGACCATCTTATACGGGGACATGCCGATGGGGTTTTTGTAAGCAGTTCTATACGCCCACAAAGCATCTCCTAACTTCTTTGACCAGTCCTTCCTAGAACTGTTAACCGTCTTTTGCAAGATAAGCTTTATCTCTCTATTGGTGAGCTCAACTTGCCCACTAGTTTGAGGATGGTACGGTGAAGCAATTCTATGATTGACATCGTACTTTGCTAGAGCTTTTCTAAAAGCTCCATGCGTGAAGTGTGATCCTCCATCAGTCATAAGATACCTAGGTACACCAAACCTAGGGAAAATTACATCTTTGAGCATTTTCAAAGATGTCTTGTGATCAACACTCTCAGTGGGGATTGCTTCAACCCACTTGGTCACATAATCAACAGCTACTAAAATGTGAGTGTACTTGTTTGAAGGAGGAAAAGGACCCATAAAATCAAAACCCCAGCAATCGAAAGGCTCAATAACTAGTGAGTAATTCATAGGCATCTCATTCCTCCTACTAATATTACCGACTCTCTGAAACTTATCACAAGATAAAACATAATTTCTAGCGTCTTTAAAGAGAGTAGGGCAATAAAAAAGTGATTGGAGAACCTTATGCGCGGTCCTCTCACCGACGTGATGTCCTCCATAGGGACTATCATGAGATTGCTTAAGAATGTCCTTCTTCTCATGTTTCGGTATGCATCTTCTCACGATTCCGTCAGGACCTTCTTTGAAAAGATGAGGGTAATCCCAGAAGTAGTGCCTCAAATCATGGAAGAACTTCTTCCTTTGCTGAAATGTTAAACCTGGAGGCAAATACTTTGCAACGATAAAATTAACATAATCTGCAAACCAAGGATCGGAGAGAGATTGTACTTTTACAACGGAAAGTTGTTTGTCTGGAAAACTGTCATTGACTGGGATGGGATCATCCGGTATATCTTCCATCCTTGAAAGATTGTCCGCCACCGGATTGTCTGCTCCTTTTCTATCAACAATCTGTAGATCAAATTATTGAAGAAGGAGTACCACCTGATGAGTCTTGGTTTAGCATCCTTCTTTGACATAAGGTACTTAAGAGCACCATGTTCAGTATGAATAATAACCTTTGAATCAACAATATAAGGTCTAAACTTATCACAAGAAAACACTACTGCTAAGAATTCCTTCTCAGTAGTAGCATAATTCTTTTGAGCACTATCAAGGGTTTTTCTAACATAATGTATACCATTCAATTTCTTATCAACCCTTTGTCCTAAAATAGCTCCAACAACAAAATCACTAGCATCACACATAATTTCAAAGGACAAATTCCAGTCAGGTGGTTGTATTATTGGAGCGGTTATCAAAGCTTTCTTAAGAACATCGAAATCCTCCTTACAATCTTCATAAAATACAAAAGGAATATCCTTCTGGAGAAGATTGGTGAGGGGTCTCGAGGTCTTAGAAAAGTCTTTGATAAATCTTCTATAGAAACCAGCATGACCGAAAAAACTACGAATACCTTTAATGTCCCTTGGATAGGGCATCCTTTCAATAGCTTCAATCTTCTTCTTGTCCACTTCAATTCCCCTCTCGGAAATCTTGTGACCAAGCACGATCCCTTCGTTAACCATGAAGTGAAATTTTTCCCAATTTAGAACGAAGTTTGTATCCTCGCATCTCTGCAAAACTTTATTAAGATTGTGGAGACAATTGTCGAAGGAAGTTCCATAGACGGAGAAATCGTCCATGAAGACCTCCACAATCTCCTCACTGAAATCATGAAAAATTGCAGACATATGATACGTCCCAAACGTATCTATAATTTCTGCTTGTTCCATGCATGTTTTTTGTGACTTTGCCATGTTTTTCTTGAACTTTCATACACTTTTGAACCTATTTGGACTAACCTACTAACTCAGTGCACCCAGTTGCCAGTTTCTGTTTTCTGCTGTTTTTGTATTTCAGGTTTTCCGGCCATTAAAAGTGCTTCAAAAATTCCGGGAAAAATATATAAAAAATCAGAGTCACGAAAGATTCCGGAAACACCAAAGGAGCGGAGGAGGGCCACCACCAGGAGGCCAGGAGGGCCCCTGGCGCGGCCCCACCCTAGGCCGCGTTAGGAGGCCTCCTGGCTGCCTGGTGGGTCCCCTCGACGCCCCCCTTCGCCTATATTTAACCCTCGGGGTGGAAACCCCTAATACAGAATCCTCTTTCGCGATCTCGCCTCTGTTCCACCGCCGCCGCCGTTTCAAGATCGGGGCTGCCTAGAGAAGCTGCTCCGGCACCCTTCCGGGAGAAGCTACCCCCTCCGGGAGACCCTCCATAGCCTTGGACGCCTCCCGTATCTACCGTGAGTAGTTTCCCTTGGACAATGGGTCCGTGAACAGTAGCTATGTGATCTATCTCTCCCCCTTTTGTGCTTCCACTTTCGAGTCCTCGTGAGATGCCTCACATGATCGAGGCATCTATGTAATTTCTGTTGTTGCTATGCTGAGTTTGTTGGGATCTGATGGATTATGAGACTATGTTCAGATTGTGATGAGTAATATATTTGGTTCTTCTCTTTTATATTTTGTTCTTGAGTAAATTCTTGCATGTTCTCCGTTGCGGTATTTTCTTTGGCCAAGTATTTTTTTTGCAACTCCAAGAGAGAGCGTTATGCTCGATTGTGGGTTCAGCCCCCTCATGTCTAGCTTGAGTGACAAAAATATGAGACTAGGGGATGTGCTGTTGCCACCAGGGATAAAAAAACGGTGCTTGTACTTGCGGGTAAAAGGATTGTTTACTTTACGCAAAGTTCTTTTAATGCAGTTGTCTGTTGCTTTGAGTTTACACTTTGGGTGGGATTCGCAACTTAATACCAGCGAGATGTTCTGGATAGATATCTCAAGGTGGATGATTCGTAGTAGATGCAGATGGATTTCGGTCTACTTACCTTGGCGTACTGCCCATTGCTTTTGAGCCCTTCCTTTCTTTGCAGCATAGTTAGCATTGCGGTGCCTTCATAATCCTGTCAATTGCCCAACTGTGATTTGTTTACCTCGCTAGCACTTTTATCGTCTTTTGGGAGAGAGATATCACTAGTGAAAAGCAAGGGACCCTGGTCCATCTTCATATCACTGTTTACACCCTTATTACTTTCAGTCTTTACTTTCATTTTCCACTATTATTATCTCTTGTGTTGATCCTTTGTAAATGGAAAGGCCGGAGGAATTGACAACTCCTCTGTACTCATTGGGATAAAAGTTATCCGTATCTGTGTGCAGGTCCAGGTGAGGTTAGAAACCTCGGCGCCATTGTTCACTTTACCACCTTCTTGTATCCTTCGAAGTCCTATGGGAGAAAAACCTTGGTATCTTTGCCAAGGGAAACTTGCCGCTGCACTATATCTCACTCTTCACTTGGGGTAATCAACGAGGGCTTGAAGAGTATAAACACTCTCTTGCCATCAACATACATCTCTGAAAAGTAGCAGGGGCATTGCATAAACCAAAAGGCATACGCCTGTAAGCATAAGTAGCGTAAGGACACATGAAAGTGGTCTTCTCTTGATCGGCAGTGTTAACATGAATTTGAGAGAAGCCAGAGTACCCATCAAGATAGCAAAAGTGGGTGTTTTTAGACAACCTCTCTAGCATCTGATCAATAAAGGGCAGCGGGTAGTGGTCCTTCCTGGTCTCTTTGTTCAACTTCTTGTAATCAATACACATTCTATATCCAATAACAACTCTTTGAGGTATTAGTTCATTTTTATCATTAGGAACAACAGTCATACCTTCTTTCTTGGGAACACAATGAACTGGACTTACCCACCTACTTTCAACAATAGGATAGATGATACCTGCTGCTAGAAGCTTGAGAATCTCCGTCCTAACCACGTCCTTCATCCTTGGGTTCAGCCGTCGTTGATGATCAACAACTGGATTAGCATCGGGCTCGAGATTGATAGTGTGTTGGCAAATCGATGGACTAATCCCCTTAAGGTCATCAAGGTATATGCCAAGGCACCACGGTGTCTGCGAAATGTCTCAAACAATCTCTCTTCTTCAAATCCTGAAAGGTTAGCATTGATAATCACAGGATATATTTTATTTTCATTTAAATAGGCATACCTGAGCGTATCGGACAGTGGTTTGAGGTCAAACACCGGGTCTTCTTTTGGTTGTGCGAGGATTCCTAAAGGCTCAACTGGAAGGTTGTGCTTCAGGATATAAGTTTGTCTTGTGAATATTTCGTCTAACTCATTTCTTACCTGCATATGCATATCATTCTTGTGGTCTTCCATATATTGCTGCAAAGGATCATTAGGAGGAATATCAATAGAAGCAAAATTTTCAATAATTTTATCATCACTAAGTAAATCAGTACCACGAGGTTGCTTGGAAAATTTATAAAAATTAAATTCATATGGCTCACCATTGAATTCAATAGATACTTTAGCTTTTTTACAACCTATAATAGCACCACAAGTGCTGAGGAAAGGTCTACCAAAGATAATAGGGAAAAAACTATCTTGCACTGAACCAAGTACGAGAAAGTCGGTCGGATACTTTAAGTTTCCACATAGGACTTCAACATCTCTCACAATTCCAATGGGAGAGATAGTTTCTTTGTTTGCTAGAAAAATAGTAACATCGATCTCTTCAAGTTCACAGGGTGAAATCTCACCCATGATCTCTTGATAGAGTGAATAAAGAATACCTCTAGCACTGGATCCTAGATCGGAACGCCCGTAATAGTTTTGATCTCCTATTTTGACAGATACAACTGGTGTACCTGAAATTGGGCTCTTATTCTTTGTTGTGACAATGTTAGTTCAAACAACACAAAAATTTATCTTCGAATCTGAAACATCATTAGTAACTAAATCTTTAACCATTGCAACTTGAGGATCGACCTTGATCATGCCCTCAGGTTCGTCAGTTCTTCTCCCACTTTTATTTATTATGCCTGACACAAAAGAGTGCTTCCTCATCCTTGTAGGAAAAGGGGCCTTTTCATCAAAAACTGCAGGCAGAAGAGGGTCAGCAACATGAATATCCACATGTAATTCTTTAAAGGGCTTATGGTCCTGAGCCTTCTCTTCTTTCGAAGAGTCAATGTGAGAGGCAAAGTACTTACAGAAATCAATCATAAGATGGGAATCAAGACCAATCTTAGAACAAAAGGTGTTAAAATAATCAGTTTTCACATAGCTCTCAATATAATCATGCCCATAATTTATAGCAGGTTCAATACGTTTATCGATTTCCCAGTCTTCGGTATTCTTCTGGCTCCTCTCGATGAGATCCCACTTTTTTCTTCAACACTTCTTGTTTGGAATACCCTGCTAGAGGAGGCATCCAACATCTCCTTATCCTGAAGAGAAAGCCTGGCATAAAAATTGGTAAGTATAATATTTTTGGGGAGTTCATGGATAGGAATTTTGAACATTAGGGATTTAAGTCTTCCCCAATCTTGAGCGATGCTCTCTCCGTCGCGAGACCAAAAGTTGTAGATGTAGTTCATGTCTCGATGAATTTCATGAAGAGGGTAAAACTTTGTTTAAAAGAGAGACATAAGCTCTTCCCAATTAAGTAGATGTGAGTTATCGAGGAGTTTATACCTATCTGAAGCTTTACCTATAAGTGATACGGATAATAATTTCTTCATGATGAATTCCAGTGACACACCCGCAAGCTTAAATAATGAACATAGTTGTGATAAATATAGAAAGTGTTCACCCAGATGTCTATCTCCTGCATAACGATTAGATAAGACATAATTGATAATACCAGATGGTATTTTGTAAGGCACAATTTCAGTAGGGGTAGGAGTGACCACCACAGTTGTGGGGTGTTTTCCAATAAACAATGATCCAAGGGTAGAGGTGTCCATAAGGACCAAAAGAAGCAACGGCAAAACAAAAACAGAAATATAAAAACTTCCTTACCAGCTTCACTTACTAATAACGCTACGCTCCCTGGCAACGGCGCCAGAAAACAGTACTTGATGACCCTCAACTGTAGGGGATCGTTTGTAACGTTTTCGATAAATAAGAGTGTCGAATCCAACGAGGAGCAGAAGGTATTGGTAAGTGACTTTGGTAAAGAAATAGCTGCATGAACTGAAAGGTAACTTTTTAGGGGTTTTCGGTATAAGCAACAAGAAGGTAAAACGAGTAAAGTGAAAGGCACTGAAGAGTAACAAGTGTCCCAATCCTTTGTGATAAAGGAGAGGACTAGAAACTGAACTTATAAAAGGATAAAGCGTTCTTGAGGACACTCGGGAGAAATAGTCACGTGCTTTCGCCATATTCCGTATCGGTACTATGTGTCGTGTTGATAAGTGTTGAGTGGGTGGATCTATGCTAGTGCACCCTATAGACTAAGATAAGTGCACTCTTATGATTAAACACCTTGCAAGCATCCACAAAGCCTAACCATAGCAATACGATCGTTGATCCATTGTTCCCTTGTGCAAAAGCGTGCGAACTGGGGTTCAGGTTTTTGTCACTCCGGCAACCCACCGTAAGAAATCTTTCTACACAATGCATTCCCCTAGGTCCTTAATCAGGCAAAGTGTTGAGTGTTCGACTCACACAACACCACTAGGAAACTAACAACACAACTTAAATATCAAACAACACATATTACTTCAACATCATATGACTATTAACAACTAGACTTCTCCCATGTCCTCAAGAACTAAAGTAACTACTCACAAGACATAAAAGAGATCATGATCAGTGGGGATAAATAGATGATAAACAATCTGGACACAATAATTTTTCTCCAACAAAACTCAATAGCATTCATGACACGGTAGTAATCACCACCGGTAGAGTAGATAAGATAGATAGTACGGATTACAACACAAGATAAACTTGTGAGGTGAGATTGGATGGTGGTGAAGATGGTGCTGATGTTGGGGATGATGTTGATGATGATCTCGATGATGGCCGTGAGGATGGTGATGACGATGGCGACGATCTCCCCTTTAGGGAGGTGTACTCCCCGGCGGATTCTGCCCGCCGGAGATGTCTTTCTCCTTTGTAGGTTTCCGCCACGGAGCTGCGGTGGAACTCCGAAAACTCTCTCCCTTTTAGGTTTTTTAGATGACGAGCGATATATAGGCCAGAGGGGGTAGACGGGAGTTTCCCCAGGGATCCAGGCGCCCTCCCGGCACGCCCAGTGCGGGGTCCGCGCCAGGTGGCCGCCTATGCACCCTGTGGCCCCCCTCTGGCCCCTCTTCGACGTGACTTCGTTATTCTTCTAAAAAATGCCCTCCGTCGATTTTCGGGTAATTTGGAGGTATTCTTCTTCAGCAACTCAGCGTCCACTTTTTACCGCTGAATCCCGCGTCTGCTGCTTCGGCACCGGAAAGTTGCAAACTGTGTAAGATAAGCCAAAACAACATAAGAGCAACATAATAACATGAAATATATCAATAAATAAGAAAGAATTACTATATAAAATAGTGGTGCATTTTTGACGTATCAGGTACTTCTTCAAATATTTTCCATTAAGAGCTCGAGGTAGTAGTGTCCCTTGTATAGACTCCACCAAATATAAATTCCCAGGAACTATTCTCACAATCTTGAAAGGTCCTTCCCAACTCGGTGGCCCCTTTCCAAACTTTCTGTCCTTTGAACCGATTGGCAAAATCACCTTCCACACAAGATCTCCAACTTGGAAATTCTTTGGTTTCACCTTTTTATTGTAAGCCCTAGCTAACCTCAACTTATCTTTCTCTATGGCTCTCAATGCAACCAAACGTTAATCGAAAAGTTCATCAAGATTGTCCATCATTAGATTATAAAAATCCACAACCGATAAATCATTTTGTTTGGCTATTCTCAAAGCATTCAAATTCACTTCCACTGGCAAAACAACCTCTTGACCATACAGAGTTACCTTAGTAGCACCATGACTTGATATTCTATGATCCCACAAAGCCTCGGACAATAGATCATGCCATCTCCTAGGGTTATCTTCAATCTTCTTCTTGATGAGCTTGATCAATATCTTATTACTTGACTCGGCCTGTCCATTAGCTTGGGCATAATATGGGGAGGAATTGAGCATCTTTATGTTGTATGATTTGGAAAATTCCCAAACTTGATGTGACATAAAGAATGAACCTTGATCTGTAGTCAAAGTTTCAGGAATACAAAAATGATGAATAATATGCTCCTTTATGAACTGAATAACCTCCACATGTGTCATATTCCTGAGATGTACTGCTTCAGACCAATTAGTGAAATAATCAGTTACTACCAACACAAACCGATGACCCTTTGACGAAGAAGGATAAATCTGTCCAATGAAATCAAACCCCATCCTCTGAATGTCCATGGATTAACAATGGGATGTAGCATAGCAGAAGGGGCCAAGTGAATATCTCCAAATTTTTGGCAAGCTTCACACCCTTTGTGATACTTGAAGCAATCATTAATCATAGCCGACCAATAGAATCCAGCACGCCGCAATAACCACTTCATCTTGTGAGCCGACTGATGAGTAACACAAATTCCATCATGCAACTCTCCCATAGGAACTCTAGCTTGATCTTCATCTAAACACTTCAAGAGAACAAGGTCAACTTTTCGGCGATAAAGGTCACCATCCCTCAATTCGTATTTGAAAGCCATGAGCCGAATAATTCTGTCCACCCTTTCATACGCAAGAGAGGTTTTCTTCTTTCCCTTCGTTGGTTACCCCAAGTGGAAGGTAAGATGCAGCGTAGCAGAAAGTTTCCCTCGGTGAAGATACCGAGGTTGAGTATCGACCAGTAGGACTCCGACGATGATACGTAGGTGTCAGCAGCGCACCTGACACGGACCTGCACACAACACAATTAACTTTGCTCCCAACGAAGTTCAGAGAGGTTGTCAATTTCTCCGGTCTTGTTGTTTACAAAGGATCAAAAACACAGGGTAACGATAATGATAGCAACTGAAAGTGAAAAGCAAGAAAGTAAATGAGCGTGTAAACAGTGTTGAGAATATGAACCGGGGTCCCGTGATGTTCACTAGTGATGTCTCTCTCCCAAAAGACGATAAGAGTGCTATGTGAGGTAAACAAATTACAGACGGGAAATTGACAGGATTATAAACGCACCACAATGCTAACTATGCTACAAAAGAAAGGAAGAGGCTAAAAAATGGACGGTACGCCATAATAAGTAGACCGAAATCCATCTGCACCTACTACTAATCATCCACCTTGAGATATCTATCCAAAAAATCTCACTTGTATTAAGTTGCCAGCCCGACCCAAAGTGTAAACCAAAAGCAACAGACAACTGCATTAAAAGAACTTTGCGTAAAGTAAACAATCCTTGTAACCACGGTTACAAGCACCGTTGTTTTCCCCCTTGTGGCCACAACACATCACCTAGACTCATGTTTCTGTCACTTAAGCGTGTCATCAGGGGGCATGTACCCACAATCGAGCATAACGTTCCCTCTTGGAGTCACTACCTACCACTTGGCCAAAGCAATAATTAGAACCGGAGAACATGCAAGAATTACTTCGGAACAAAAATACAAAAGATAAGAACCAATTATATTACTCTATCACAATCTGAACATTATCTCATAATCCATCAGATCCCATCAAACTCAGCATAGCAAAAGCATAAAGAATTACATATTTTCCTCGATCATGTAGGGCAACTCACGAGGTCTAAACCATGAAGAAGAAAGAGGGGAGGAGAACATCACATAGCTACTGATCACGGGACCATGGTCCAAGGTAGACTACTCACGGCACATCCAGGAACCGTCCATGGAGGAGGAGAAGCTCTCGGAGGTCGATCCTCCCTCTGGCAGGGTGCCGGGAGGGGTCCTGACGGTGCTCCCGATCTTGAAAGCGAGGCGGCGGTGGAACAAAGGAGAATTTGCGAAATAGGGTTCTATCTTCGGAGTTTCCTCGTGATGGAGAATAAATAGGCGAAGGGGGGCAGCCAGGGGGGCCACCAGGGGTCCAGGCGCCCCCCTGGCGCGGCTAGCCAGGTGGCCGCCTGGGCCCTTGGTGGTGGCCCTCTGGGCCCACTTTGGTGCTTCTAGAAGACTCCGCTGCGCTTATTTTATATCCGATTTTCCCGAATTTTGGAGCATTTTTAATACGGGGAAAACCTGGAATAGAAAAACATCAAAAGACAGGAACTGGCACTGGGGTGCACTGAGTTAGTAGGTTAGTCCAAATATGATCAAAAAGTGTATGAAAATGTATCTAGATCATAGCAATATCACACAAAACATGCATGGACCGAGCAAAAATTATCGATACGATTGAGACGTATCAACATCCCCAAGCTTAATTCCTGCTCGTCCTCGAGTAGGTAAATGATAACAGGCATAATTTCTTTGGTGACATGCTATCAACAATATAAGGACTTTGAAAAGTAAAGAAATGAAGGTATGTAATTCAATTCAAGTCATAACATGCAAGAGTCTATATTAGCATTGAGACAAGGAACGAAAGAACATTAGGTGCAAGAGCTCTCGCTGTCCGTGACTCGAATGTCTCAAAATGGTGTTTGCGTGCAAGAAGGGGGATAGGGATTACGAGAAAAAAAGGTATTTTTGTGTAGAGAACTCAATCTACAAAAGTTTCACACTTGGTCTTCTTTGGAATCTTATCTTCACTCGTCCCCAGACCACTAGCCAGGTACAAGTCAATTTGATCCACTCCTTTTCGATATTTTGAGCACTCATCCAATTGGTGAGCGTAAGCACGATAGTTGACACTTAGGATGGCAAAGAGAGAAATATGGTGGAGGAGGACGTCAAAAAGGTGAGAAAGGCTCATGTCAATGAGGACAATCATAGGAGAGAAGGCCAATTGATAGATATGATGTGAGGAGTAGGGATTGCCATGTAACGGATGCACATACGAGCTGAAAAGCTCTCCAATGGAACTAGTGGGGGTGCATCTAACTTGCTCGCTCATGAAGACCTAGAGCTCTTTTGAGGAGGCTCATCCTTGGAATATGAAAGCCAAGTTCTATAGTGTGAAGGTCCCCACATAGCTATATGCATGATCATCTCCATGGAGTACTAGTGTGGATCTTTCAAAAGGATAGTAGTGTTGCCCCTATCTTCCTTTTATTTCTTTTTCTCCTTTTTCTATTTTTTGTATTTTTTGGTGGCCACAATGGCCTTTCTATTTAACTCTCATTTGTCCTCTTTGGGATCTTTTATTTTGTCCACTTTGGGATCTTTTCCTCATTTAAGAGCAACATTCTAACTTTTACAAGAGGGTATAGAAGATCTTTCACACTCTACAAGGTACTCAAATCATAAATAAGATGTAGCTATCATGATGTATGCAATGTATGCCGCTGCCTGTGTTGCAGGAACATGTATGACATGAAGATCAAGTCATGAAGAGGTGGAGGTTGCATGGCAATAAATCTCGGAAAGGCTATGGAAATGGATTGAGAGGTAGGTATGGTGGCTATTTTGAGGAAAGCTATAAGGAGGTTTATGATGAAATACCGTATCATGCCAAGGGTTTGGATGTACCGGCGAAGGTGGACGCCAACTCTTGGAGTGAGAAGAAAGTAATGCACTGTACCGAAGAGGCTAGCAAATATGTGGAGGTGGAAGTGTCAACTTTCAATACTTATTATCGGTAACTCTCAATCTAATCAGGAGGTTCACAAAGATACAAGTACGCCAAGGAGGAGTGTATGGGGGTTTGGTTATCCTTGCGCATCCTCGACTCATGGTACGTGAGTGTACTCTAATATCCGATCCCTCCAAAGATTAATGATCCATCTAGTAGCTAGAGTTCTCAACTAGTTTTTGTAGTTTTTTGAAAATAAACACTGATTTCCCAAAATTCGACACCTATCACTAATAGGCTAGAGCTCTTGACACAAAAAGTTCAAACATTACTTACAACAATACCTCAAAACTGTTGCAAGTTACTACTACAATTGAATAGCAACCTCAATTATCTACTTAAAGACAAGACACAACTGAGTGAAACAACCAAATCTCTTAACATGATAAACACGAAAACTAAAGAGAGTCGCAGCAACAAACTAAACAACAGCTAAAGTTCTTGAAAAAGACAAACAAGAAAACTAAGAGCTAAACATGGCAGCAGCTACGAAAAGATAAAGAACACACAACAAAATAAAGATAAGCATGAAATCCTATGATGTGTTCTAGTTTGAAGTGGAGCATGTTTCTCTCCCACACGAAGAAAGCTGGGTTCTAACTTGTTATGAACAGCAAACAAAGCTAAATAAAACTAAAAAAGTAAACTAAGAGGAAGACGCTCCAAGCATAGCACATCACGCATGAAGTGATAAAATTATAGTGAGACGAAGGAATAAAAGATGATCGTTGATGGAGAAGGGGATGCACCAGGGCATCCCCAAGCTTAAACGCTTGAGTCTCCTTGAATATTTATTGGGGATGCATGTGGGCATCCCCAAGCTTGGGCGTTTGACACTCCCGGATCTTCTTTCATCATCTTCCCTCGCACACTTGAAAACTCCCTTCATACATAACTCATTATAAGCTGATCAGAGAGGTTAGTACCCTTAATAAAATAATTTGCCTCTACTTGAAATAAATATTTTCTTGAAGGGCTACTGTTTCTCAAGACCTCCAAAAAGTTTTTGCAAAGAAAAGGCTAGCGCGAGACTTTAAAAAGTGAGGAAAGGAAAAACGTGGCAGAATCTGTTAAAAACAGACCAGCAGGTAGTAAATAATTTTTTTGGGGTACTTCTGCAACTTAAATAAAAAAACTTAGAACCGATGCCCGAAAGCTAATTGTATAGAGCATGCTGTGAAAAAAATTCCGATCAAAAAGATGATCTGGTGATTTATCGTGAATTTTTCCGTCCAAGGACAAAATTTGTTTTCTGGACAACATGTCACAACTTTTGAACTTTCATGCAATCAGAGGCTAAACATGGCACGAAGATTGAAAATAAAGACACAATGATGTTGCTACAGTAGTAACAATCATCATGACCACTAAAAACTGAAAGTAAAAACTCAAAGTAAAGATAACAAGGGTTGTCTCCCTAGAGTTCTTTCTTTATAGCCATAAAGATAGGCTTAAGATTTTGATGATGCTCTCATAGGAATAAGAGTTGAAGAACAAAAGAGAGCATCAATAAACAAATACCAAACACATTTAAGTCTAACATGCTTCCTATGCATAGGAATATTGAAATAGAATAACTCATTGAAGCACAAAGCAATAAGCATAGGAAGGCAAAACAAGTGCAGCTTCAAAACCTTCAACATAAAGAGAGGGAACTTGATATTATTAAAATATCTATAAGCATATGTTCTCTTCTCATAATAATTTTCAGTGGGATCATAAATAAACTCAACAATATAAGTATCACATAAAAAATTATTATCATGATCCACAAGCATAGAAAATTTATTACTCCCCACATAAGCAAAATAATCAATAGTAGTGGGAGAAAACTCAAAAAAAGTAGCTATCACATGAATCATTCTTATCATGATCCACTTTCAAAAAATTATTATTTATAGCATAAGTGTCATCACAATAATCATCATAGATAGGAGGCAAAGTATCATCAAAATATATTTTCTCATCAAAACTTGGGGGGCTAAAAAGATCATCTTCATCAAACATAGCATCCCCAAGCTTATAGCTTTGCATATCATTAGCATCAAAAGTATTCAAAGAACACATGCTAATAACATTACTACTATAATGAGTGTTATGCAAATAATAAAGCTCCATAGGGTTTTTTATTTTCTCTTCAAACACTTCATGTACTAACTCAAGATAGAGGTCATAAAGCTCTCTCATAAATTTTTTGTTGTTTTCCATAAGGCCTAACTAGTGAAAAATAAAAACAAGAAACGAAAAGATTGAATTGCAAGATCTAAAGATATACCTTCAAACCTTACCTCCCCGGCAACGGCGCCAGAAATAGCTTGATGTCTACGCACGCTTCTATTCTTGCAGACTATTTTGGGCCTCCAAGCGCAGAGGTTTGTAGGACAGCAACAATTTCCCTCAAGTGGATGACCTAAGGTTTATTGAACTCAGGGAAGTAGAGGTTGAAGATGGTCTCTCTCATGCAACCCTGCAATTAAGATACAAGAAGTCTCTTGTGTCCCCAACACATCTAATACAACTAGGAGTTGTATAGGTGCACTAGTTCGGCGAAGAGAGGGTAAAATATGGGTGATAGGTGTGGAAAAACAAAGTAATATAAGTCTGTAATAAAAAGTGCAGCAAGCAAACAAGTGGTAAACGTGTGCACAAACAGTATTGCAATGGTGGAAACAAGGCCTAGGCTTCATACTTTCACTAGTAGCAACTCCCAACAACATTAACATAGTCTAATCACATGATATTTCCACTAAAACATGGATTGGAGACGTACTCAGAGGTCATTCCTTTTTGATAAAGAGAGGACAAAAATTATGTACGGCTACACAAGCACACCTCAGAGTTCGTACTACACATTAACAATGTCACCGCGGCCATCCAAAGAGAGTACCACAATCACCACAACATATCTCAAGGATAGTCAAAGACAAGCACCAAGAGACTCTCAATCTTCAATCAATTCACAAAAGAGGAAATCGCTCATGATAATATTCTTCTAACCCATGTCCAATAGACCGATGTGACCATGGTCTCGGGTATTATACTAGATAAGATCAAGTGAGTATATTAATCCAATACATAGAAGAAGGGAAAACATCATGGGATCATCGTAGATAAACATAGCGTATGATCACAATAAAGATCACATCATGGGAGATAGAGAAAACCACATAGCTACTAGTAGAAACCTCAGCCCCGAGGAGGAACTACTCCCGCATCATGGAGGGAGGACGCAATGTCGATGGAGATGAATCCGGGGGCACTTCCCCATCCCGGCAGGGTGCCGACACAGGAATTCTGGTCCCCCAAATCTTGTTGGCAATGGCGGCGGAGATCATAATTGTTTCTGGAGAAAAGGGGTATGGAATCAGGCTTTTCGCGAAGGGAATGTAAATAAGAGCCAAAGGGGGGCACCGGGGGTGGTCCCAGTCGCCTAGGCGGCCTGGTGGCGCGGCCTCCTCCAATGCGGCGTCGGGTGGCCGCCTGGGTGACAGGTGGCCCCACTGCGGCTCTCCTTCGGGCGTAAGGAGTCTTCTTGAACGCTGATTTTTTGTATATTTTTCCCGGAATTTTTTGGGCACTTTATAAAAGGGGAAACCTGAAATACAAAAACAGCAGAAAAGAGAAATTGGCACTCGGGTGCACTGAGTTAATAGGTTAGTCCAAATATGATCAAAAGTGTGTGAAAGTGTATCTAAAACATACCAATATCACACAAAGCATGCATGGAGCAAGTAGAAATTATAGATACATTTGGGACGTATCAACGGCCGAGCGAGGGGGGCGCTTGCACTCCCTAGTGCCCCCCTGGCTGCCCCCCTTTGCCTATATATTTCCTTTGCTCTGAAACCTCCGAAGACAGAACCCTTTTTTGCGATCTCGCGTCTGTTCCGCCGCCGTCGCGCTTCCAAGATAGGGTGTACCAGAAGAACTCTTCCCGGCACCCTATCGGAGGGAGGTTTGACCTCTGGGAGCTTCTCCACCACCATGGATGCTTCCAGGATGATCCTTGAGTAGTCTACCTTGGACCATGGTTCCATGATCAGTAGCTATGTGAAGTGCTCCTCCCTCTTTGTTCTTCATGGATTAGACCTTGTGAGCTACCCTACATGATCAAGGTACATATGTAATTCTTTCTGCTGTTGTTATTTTCAGTTTGCTGGGATTTGATTGATTATGAGACTATGATCAGATTGTGATGAGTAATATATTTGGTCTTCTCTTTTATATTTGTGTCTTGAATAATTCTAGCATGTTCTCCATTGTTATTTATTTCTTTGGCCAAGTAGTAGGTATTGACTCCAAGAGGGAGCGTTATGCTTGATTGTGGGTTCATGCCCCCTGATGACTAGCTCGAGTGACAGAAACATGAGTCTAGGGGATGTGTTGTTTCCACAAGGATTATTTACTTTACGCAAAGTTCTTTCAATGTAGTTGTCTATTGCTTTGGGTTTACACTTTGGGTGGGGCTCGCAACTTAATACCAGAGAGATGTTCTGGATAGATATCTCAAGGTGGATGATTAGTAGTAGATATAGATGGATTTCGGTCTACTTATCTTGGCGTAATGCCCATGCTTTTGAGCCTCTTCCTTTCCATTGTAGCATAGTTAACATTAGTTTGCGCCCGTAATCCTATCAATTTCCGACCTTTAATTTGTTTACCTTGCATAGCTCTTTTATCATCTTTTGGGAGAGAGACATTACTAGTGAATATCATGGGACCCCGGTCAATATTTCCAGCACTGTTTACACCCTCAATTTACTTTCTAGTTGAAGTTATCACTATCTTTTATCTCTTGTGTTTGACCTTTTGTAAACAACAAGACCGGAGAGATTGACAACCTCTCTGTACTCATTGGGAGCAAAGTTATCTGTTGTTGTTTGAAGGTCCACGCCAACTCGTACTAGATTTCTAGTGCCGTTGTCACCTACTTGTGGTTGTTGGGGTCCTACTGGACACATAAACCTTGGTATCTTAACTGAGGGAAACTTGCTGCTGTGCCGCATCTCATACCTTCCACTTTGGGTAACCAACGATGGGCGAGAAGCCATCAAAGCAATTTCTGGCGTCATTGCCGGGGACTCCAATCTTCAAGATAGGGGAGTTCCATGCTATCTTTTATCTTTGCTTTTTAGGTTTGTTAGTTTAGCTTTCATTTCTTGCTTTAGTGTCCTTTATAAATAATCACAAAGAAATTGCTTGATGCTACTATGGGTACCACTGAGAACACCAAGTTGTGTGACTTCAGTTGTCACAACAACAATGATTTTATATGCACTCCTATTTCTACACCTGCTACATCAGCAAACTCTTATGAAATTTAACCTGCTTTGATGAACCTTGTTATGAGAGATCAATTCTCCGGTGTTGGAGATGATGCTACTTTACACTTAAAAAATTTTGTTGAACTCTGTGATATGAAAAAGTATAAAGAAGTAGAAGGTGATATTGTTAAGCTTAAGATTTTTTCCTTTCTCTTTGAGGGAAGGAGCTAAAATTTGGTTTCAATCCTTGCCTAGGAATAGCATAGATTCTTGGGATAAGTGCAAGGATGCTTTTATTGCGAAGTATTACCCATCTGCTAAAATTATCCAATTAAGGAGTAATATTATGAATTTTAAGCAAATGGATAATGAACACGTTGCCCAAGCTTGGGAACGTATGAAATCTCTTGTTAGGAAATTCCCTACACATGGTTTGACTACTTGGATTGTTATCCAGAATTTTTATGCAGGCTTGAACTTTACTTCGCGGAACCTGTTAGATACGCCCGTGGGAGGAACCTTTATGTCAACAACACTTGATGCTGCCACAAAACTATTAGATGAGATGATGACCACCTATTCCCAATGGCACACCGAACGAGCTCCAACAGGTAGGAAGGTAAACTCTGTCGAGTAGATTTCCTCCCTAAATGAAAGAGTTGACTTGATTATGTCTTTACTCACCAAGAAAGCTCCTATAGATCCTCATGATGTTCTTTTAAATTCCTTGGTTTCTTAAGAAAAAGTAGATGTGAACTTTATCTCTAGAAATCCTAGACCGATCCCATCCAACAACTATGGGAACAACAACACTTATCCTAGCAACAACAACTCCACTTCTGAATTAGAGAGCATGCTTAAGGAGTTTAACACTACCCAAAAAGCCTTCAACAAGAGTGTAGAGGAAAACAATAAACAAATTAGATAATCTCTCTTTGAAGGTAGACAACTTAGCCCTTGATGTTGAGATACTTAAAATTAGAACTTATCCCCTTGAGGAGAGGAAGGCCACTCCTATTAATGCTACGCAAATGCAAAGTAATGAAAATATTAGGATGATGGCTAAACTTAAAGAGAGATGGGCTAGAGAAAAGGAGGAAGAAGATAGACTAAAGAGCCTTCCTACAACCACACCGTAGCTACTATGCAAGTTGTTGAGGATACTCAAACTTTTAGCACCTAACACACTCCTAGTTCCGTTGGACCTATTAATGGTGATGCTATTACCTCAACCGTAGAAGAAGAAACTCCTATGAATATAGAAGCTTTTAAACAAGTGAGCCAGATGACACCACTGCCATCTTTGATAGTAGTGACATTGATTTTGATAGTTGCACCCTTTCTGAAGTTATTAGCTTGTTGCACAAAATGCCTTGAGACCCCCACACTAGCACACTAAATCTTGCCTTCACAAAGCGTATCACTAATGCTCTCATTAAATCTAGGGAGGAGAAGCTTAGAGTAGAAGCCTCTATACCTATAAATCTAGAATATGGTTGGGATCCTATGATAAAAATTAAATTGAATAATTTCTCTTGCTATGCCTTATGTGATGTTGGAGGTAGTACCTCCGTTATGCCCAAAAGAATGTATGATATGTTTGAATTGAAAACTTTTGATCCTTGTTCTATTGGTGCTCATCTCGTTGATTCTTCCGTAAAGAAACCTTTGGGAAGATTGATAATTTCCTTATCATTGTCAATGACAATTATGTTCCCGTTGATTTTACTATTATGGACATTGAGTGTGAACCTTTATGTCCAATTATTTTGGGACATCCTTTTCTTCGCACCGTAGGTGCTGTCCTTGATATGAAAGAGGGGAATATAGAATTTCAATTCCCTCTCAAAAAGGGGATGGAACACTTCCGTAGAAAGAAAATCAAGTTACCTTTTGAGTCCGTTATACGGGCTAGCTATTCTCTTTCACTTGATAAAATTTGATTCTTCTTTTTTGCTTCTTTCCTAGCTTAAAGGCGTAAAAGAAAGCGCTTCTTGGGAGGCAACCCAAGATGTTATTTCTTCTGTTTTTAGTTTTCTTTATGATTATTACTACTCTATAAACATCATTGTATCTTTATTTTCAAGCTTTGTGCCAAGTTTAGCCTCCGATTGCAAGAAAGTTCAAAAGTTGTGACATGGTGTCGAAAAACAGATTCTGTCCTCGGACGAAAAAATTATCCTAAAATCACCAGATCATCTTTTTGATTTGAATTATTTTGACAGCATGCTATATGTAATTAACTTTCGGGCGTCTGTTCTGAGTTTTTTTATTTGAGTTGCAGAAGTACCCCAAGAAAATTATTTATTACCTGCTGGTATGTTTTTCACAAATTCTTCCATGTTTTGCCTTTCCACCGTTTTGCAAGTCTTGAGATAGCTTTTTATTTTCAAAAACTTTTTAGCAGTCTTGAGAAACATTATCCCTTCAATGAAATCTTTATTTCCAGTAGAGGAATTTTTTTTATTGTGGGTACTAACGTCTTTAATCAGCTTATGATGAGTTATGTATGAAGGGAGTTTTCAAGTGTGCGAGAACGATGATGAAAGAAGATCCAGGAGTGTCAAACGCTCAAGCTTGGGGATGCCCCATGCATCCCAAATAAATATTCAAAGAGACTCAAGTGTCTAAGCTTGGGGATGCCCCCATGCATCCCCTTCTCCATCAACAATCATCCGTTCATCCTTCGTTCCACTATATTTTTATCACTTCATGCGTTATGTGCTATGCTTGGAGCGTCTTGTTCATTACTTTCTTTAGTTTTATTTAGCTTTGTTTTCTGTTCATAACAAGATAGAACCCAGATTTCTTTGTGTGGGGGAGAAACACGCTCCACATTAAACTAGAACACATCATAGGATTTTCATGCTTATCTTTCTTTTCTTGTGTGTTCTTTATCTTTTCGTAGCTGCTGTCATGTTTAGCTCTTGTGCTTTCGTGCTTATATTTGTAAGAGATTTTTTTAGTTTTTTGCTAGAACTCTCTTGAGTTTTCATGTCTATCTTGTTTAGAGAGTTGGTTGTTACACTTAGTTGTGTCTTGAATCGAAGTAGGTAATTGAGGTTCCTATTCAATTGTAGTAGTAACTTGCAATAGTTTTGAGGTATTTTTGTTAGTAAATTTTTGAACTTTTTGGTGTCAAGAGCTCTATCATATTAGTGATAGATGTTGTATATTTGTCAATCCATGTTTATTTTCAAAAACCTACAAAAACTAGTAGAGAACTCTAGCTACTAGATGGATCACTAATCTTTGGAGGGATTGCATATTAGAGTACACTCACGTACCATGAGTCGAGGATACGCAAGGATAACCAAACCCCCATACCCTCCTCCTTGGGGTAATTTTCTCTTCGTGAACCTCCTTATTAGATTGAGAGTTACCGATAATAAGTGCATGAGTTCTTCGGACTAATGTAAGTATTGAAAGTTGACACTTCCACCTCCTCATATTTGCTAGCATCTTTCGTACCGTGCATTGCCCTCTTCTCACTCCGATAATTGGCGTCCACCTCGCCGGTGCATCCAAACCCTTGGCATGATACCCTTTGTCATCATAAAACTGCTTACATCTTTCCTCAATACAACCACCATACCTACCTATTGTAAGGCCCGATATGCGGTACTGTTCCAGATCTAGATGTTTCCATCCAGATCCGGGGACGAAGCACATATCCATCCCACCGCGACATATGACAATGTCATATGCCCCGGATTTCCAACATGATATCACAACATTACAGCTACAAGGATACAACATCTCATACAATTGGCATACAAATGCCTTAATACATTACATCAGTGGAAGATATATGTCTGAGTACAGACTACAATAAAATGCCTAGTGGAAAAGGTAAAACACAACAATCCCGTAACCACACGGGTCCAGGCTCTCCGTCGGGATCCGCCCAACTAGTCGTCGTCGAGTCTCCGGGAAGGCGTCCAGAAGAAGGATCGTGGAGCTCCTCTGAAGTCCAAGATCGTTGCATAACGTGCGTAAAAAAGAAAACAAGGGGTGAACTATATCTACAAGTCTTGTAACTAACTTCGCACGGTAAGATGGGGGTAGTAGTTGAGGTTGCAGCCGCACTACCAATATATGAGTGGCTAACGTTCTATTTATATTAAGATGAGAACCAAGCAGTCGATGAGGAATCGCCTCCAACAAGTCTTTCTATCAGCTAGTTACGCAAACATAACACCTATCCTATCCTTGTCCTCCCCTTCGCATCCCGACGAAGAAGAGGCAGTCAAGGCACACACACGTTGATCAAGTTATTGTTATGATTAACTCAGTTGTTGTTGCCTATGAACAAGGAGTAGGTCTCAAGTCGTCCATAACCGTGGACATGGCTTCTCAAAAAGATTCAACCCTGGAGGGATGTACCAACTACCCATTACAGGGTTGTTCACTCACGCCCATCTCTCTTAGTTGCTACCCATCACAGGCAACCATTTTATGATTTAGTTCCGAGAGATCCGAAAAACAACAGGTCCCTCTAACTAACAATGCACAAATCCGGGTGGCCCCCGGCGAGTCTACACCCAATCCAAAAGCCGACCGCACTCTCTGGATCTGACTCTTCCGTATGGCCAAGGTCGGGGTTAGCCTCACCTGAACTCAGGGGCTTCCCTGGCTCACCAGTGTGGACAAACAAAGGTACTCTGTCTCTGCTGGCCCGAGTTGTTTAAAGTCTTCTGGCCGCGGAACCAGAAACACACACGGTTTCAAGTGGTAAATCAGCCTGATCACCTAGTCGGGATCTTGGGCGGGCTCGATCATACAACAAAGTGTGCTACGTGACAGAGTCACGAGCAATCGCATCGCGATGCCCCAAGCTGCGCACATCTAAGGGACACGTGGTGTATAAAAGACCGCCGACAAGAACTCAACTAAGCTATCGAACCGCACACTAAGACATGCACGTTATAAACATACACGCAGCATACATGTCCAGTGTAAACAGTAGGTAATCACAACATGAACTCTACAAACTCATAGTCTTTATAACTTCTTCTAAACAGAGCAGACATAGTAGTTGTATTACAAGCAGAGATCACATGACTATGATCCAACATTACATCAAACATCAACGGAAGCAAATTATGTCTTAGTAAAGACAAGGTTAACAAATGGTTGAAGAAGCCTGAAAGAAAATACAACGACCCTCCAAAGGTCACAGGCTGCTGTCTGGAACTATAAGACTTGGTCCACGTCTAGCTCGAGGTTGAGGCCACCATCAGGGTCAGTGGTCTCGTCTCTAAAACATAGAATAAGCAAACGTGAGTACAAAGGCGTACTCAGCAAGACTTACATCAAATCTATACTACTCATGCTCAAGTTTCAAGGTAAAAGGAAGGTGGGGTTTCAATGCAGAAGTGTCAGCTTTGACTTGGCTAATCCTGTACTACGAATACCAGAATGAGGTAAGAAGCATACACGAGTCCATCTATCCAAGTCTCCAATCAATACACCACTATGGATCCTTCCTCGACTTCCCACGAGAAAACAAACCATAGCACTCACGCTTATCTTGGCAATTTAAGAGTAACCATTCAAGTTGTCTATGATCAAGTAAAGGTCTCCAATTAGTCCATAACCGCGGGCATGACTATTCGAATAGTTCATTAACCCTGCAGGGGTGTATTGCTACAGACACGCACACATCAGTTACCACCTGGGAGTGGCCCTTCAAGCGAGTACCGGCGAGGATGTTTCCACGACACTTCACTCACGTCACCATCTCTAGTCCTAGGGAGTCGCCTATTTGAGATGGGACCACGATCGGAATCCGGCCGATTTTTCCGATGCAGACTCAAACGTTGTGTGGATGCCACCAAGCTCAACTCGATCATGATCACTTGATTCAACGAGCCCACAACCTACGTCCACCACTTACCTTGATGTACCTGATTGAGATCATTTAAAGCTCGAACTACTTGAGACTCCTGGACTTGGTCCGAGGTGAGGTACTAGGCCGAGAAGGGTCAGTGAGTTCAATGTGTGGTAGTACTCTTAGTCTTGGATAACAACACAAGAACTCGGGTTTAAGGCGGTGTTCAAGGAGACAACCCACTATGTACTCCTACACAGCTCTCATCGTTCACCTTGTTTAGGTCAGATTCACCAACACGTTACCACCATCATTCACATGATCACTACCATCCCGACTCATAACAAATTAGCCTGATTGTAACCTCTAAGCATGCAATAAGCTGTAACAGTTGCAGGGGCCACATGATAACAGCCAACTCCTAGATCTCCTATGTTGTGATTTGCTTACTACTGTGACAAAATGATAGGTCATGCAAAGGAAAAGGGGATTACTACATCAGCACCACGTCATGCAGATGTCATCTACGTCGACTGGTCCAACTGACTGGTGGGGCCCGGCTGTCATAGGCTCAGGGGGTTAATCTGCCTCTATTTAAATTAATCTTGGGTTAATTAGTGGATGGCCCCACGTTTCATGCGCTAGGAGATGATTAACAGGCGCGCCGGAGCTGCACGGGGGCGGCCAAGAAGAGAACCAGGACGTAGCCCGTGTACTCCCGCATCTGGTGATGCACGAGGGGGACCTCGAGGAGGTCCCGGGCCACGGCGGCGATGAAACTTGACTAGAGGTCCTGGAGCTACTGTCCTCGACGGGACGATGATGCACGGCGCGGGGAGGATCACTGCGAGGGGGAAACGAGGCGGCGGCTCACCAGGAGCTCGATGGTGGGCAAGGAGAGGCCGGGGAGGAACGGGTCGCTGCGGAATCGCTCAACGGAGCCACGGCGGCCGGAGGAGAAGGCGTGAAGCGGGCGTCGTCGTAGGGGATTCTTTGGATCGATTAGCAGCTTGGCTCAACGAAGACGAGGGTGGGGACTCGCATGGACAAGTTTGCGCGGCGAGAAGAGGCCGTTGGCCACGCGGTCCACAGCGGAGTGGCGACGGCTGGTCTCAGGTGTGCGAGGATAACGGCGGGGAGGAAGAAGGGGATGAGCCTGAGGAGGGGGAAAGGATGGGGATGATGAGGGGGCTTCCAAACGTGGCATAAGGTCGAGGGGGGACCAAGCAACTCGCCACCGTGACGGCGATGGCATGCCGGGCTCGCAGCGCCGTGCCTGGCTGCCTGAGGAAGAGGACAAGGGGGAGGTGGGATGGGCCGGCAGGACCAAGGCCAGGTGTCCAGGTAAGTGGGTAAGTCCCCTTTCTTCTGTTTTCTTTTTATTTATTTTCTTCTTTCTGTTTTATTTTGATTTCTATATCAAACCATTTTCTAAAATTCTAAAAACTTTCATGTGAGCTAGTGAGACATATATAACTCACCTCACAAAGTTTTAGAATTATTGGAATTATTATTAATTAATTCCAATGGCAAATACATTATTTATTTAATTTCCAATAGCATTTTGGAATTTTTGAGAATTCCATGGGAATGGAGTGGGACCCACTCCACTTGAAATGGATCATTCCCATTTATGAGACTTTTCAAAAAGTTCAAATCATTTTTGGAAAAAGATTTTTTCCTGGCCTTTTATTAAAAATTATTTTGGGGCTTTTTGCTTCCCCAATTATTTTTCTTTTGCAAAAATTTTCATGATGCAAAAATGCAAGCTAGGTTAAACACAAACCTAAGTTAGGGTTCTGACAGGGCGGGATTGCTTAGACTTGCCATCCTTTGTCGAATATAGTCAACATTATAATAATCATATCATCCACAACAATATAATCGTGTGATAGCCCATTCCAAGGAGTAACAGGATAACGTAAGTAGCATCCTAAGCATGCATACTAAGAAGTGGTTAAGCAAGCAAGATACATAGCCAAACAAAGGTTTGCTGGGATGTGGAGGAAAAAGGTTGTTTGGGTTTAAATATGGAGGCCTAAATGTAAGGTGGTAGGATCAAGAAATCGTTTTATACTATGCTTAGGTACAAGTGAGCTGAAAGTTAAAAGCATGATATATGCTCCCCTTACCTGATGAGAAGACGAAACCGAAGGTGCAGTCAACCGCAAGCTCGCAACGTCTCCGAGAGTACCCGTGGAAGCACACAAGAAGGAAACACTGGAAAAACAATCGACGAGCAAGCATCTATTATTACAAGGCAATCACAAGCAAGCAACAAGAAGAAGGCATCATGAGGCAACACACTTCGATATCACATCTACCGTCGAGAGCGGTTACTAGCAGGTTAAGTGGAGTACTCTTCACACACGATGATACCGCACGTTTATCATAATTCAAGTTGTTTAGCGACACAATATGAGAAAATGTTGTTAACATGGCATCTCACTCAAGCATGGCAAATCACACATTCACGGCAAGAGGTGAAGCACAAAGTAAACTATCTATGCTAGTCAATTTAAGTGAGGTAAAATCTTAAACATGGCATATCACTAAGTACCCCACAATGATTTAAGTATTTGGTATTTTTCTTCCCTAAACCATATTTTAGGTTGGTTAACAACAAAAAACAACGGAACAAACACAAAGTACATAAAATTCTAGTCAAGTTACATGTAAAGAACAACCCAAACGGAGTTATGGTTAGAAAGATACAAGCATCAGAAGTTATGGGCACAATCTGCCAACATCAGGTAGCACACTTGGGAGCAATGCAACAACAAGCTATTGATTGCATACATGCACCAAAACTATGTGGATCAACACTAGACTTGATAAGCATGACATGGCATCAAGGTTTCATGTAAACGAGCATCAAGAAATAATAATTGTAACCCATGCAAAATGCTAAATAATACTACTGGTCTAGGGACTTAGTGAAAAATAGAGGCATGGCAAACTGTTATAAACATGCTATATAAACAGTAGAAAAGGTGATAGAAAATATACAGCTATATGACCATGAAATATATTAACATGAGGCCTACATGATGGTGATCAGTTCATACATAGCACTTGTGGTCAAAGGACCCATGGATGATCAAGTATTAAGCATGCCAGACAACTATATTATATTCCAGAGTTAGTAGAATTCTCAGGGTATGTGATAGAAAACAGCAGGGTTGCACTTTGGGAGCTCAATAACTATAAGTACAGTAAACATATCATGGCAAAGCAAATCCTGGATTCAAAGTACACATATCAAGGAGAAAATAATTACATTGCAGCGAAAGCATATGAGGCATGAATAAATAGCTATAAGGCAGCAAAGTAGAAACTTTATACAAACAGGAGCACATATTACCAGGGTCACCACTGTGGAGCAAGAAATAAAATATCTACATCAGGAAAACATGACAAAGGGATGCGACTAATTGAAGTACACATTATACTTAACACATACAAGAAAGAATTACTGGCATATGCATCATGGATGTGACACAAGCATCAACCAAACTTTGATAACAATAATAACATCAGCAGTAAACATCAAGTAGCAGTATTAGTCACGAAATTACACCAATCAGATGGGCTCAAATGGATTAACTCACTAAAGAAAAAAGTTAGAGCACATAACAGGCAACAATTTTCCTTTTGGAGTCGAGTTCATCCGAGGCCTAGATCTACCGCAAATATCGTCTCAATATAGTACAAAATAATAAATCTCAGGGACTTAGAAAAAATATGAAGAGGGGGGTGCCGAGCTGCTCATCCTAGTGGGCCTTGGCCCATCGGGCGAGGGGGTGCAGGGTAGCTGGCTAGCGCTCAGGGTGCTGGGCTATGCGAGAAGTGTTGGGTCGTGCGGCGGCAGGCCGACCCAGAGAAGCGGTAGCAGCCGGCCCACCGCGGCGGTTGACCTGATCCTAGATCGGATCAGGGAACCGGCCGGCCGGCGGCGCACCGGCGCGGCGGCGCAACCACTGTGGCGTGAGGAGGCCGCGACTAAGGGTGGCCGACGCGGGTGCAGAGGCGGTGCGGAGCCTCGGGCGGAAGGGAACGGCGCGCGGCGGCGAGCTCCTCGGCGGTGTGACGGGGCGAACGGCCGCGGGGCCTGAGATCCATGGCGACGGCGGCTTCCGGTGCGCAGCGGCGTGACCTTCATGTGAGGGAGGAGGGAATGGTGAGGCGAGGAGAGAGGAGGAAGGAGAGGAGAGGACGCGGCAGGGAGCGGCTTACTGGCGGCCGACAGAAACGCGACGCGGCGGCGGCTCTCCATGGGTGAGCTAGGGCGGCGGTGAGGCGGGCCTCGCGGGCCCAGATCAGGCCCTATGTGGCCCGGCATGGCTGGATCCAGCTACGGAGGGGGTTGGAGGCCACGTGGCGCGCTCTGGAGCGTCGGATCTCATATCCGACAGCTTTGGAGGGCCAGGGTGCTAGGGTTTTGGTGGAGGGGATTTTTTGGGCAGATCTAGAAAATTGGAGGGGGTGGCTACAACTTTTACAAGGGGGAAACCCTAGAAGGGCTAGGAGAGTGTGGTGATCTATTTATAGGCTGGCCTGGGTAGCAGGTTTACACAAACGCCCTCGGCTTCTCTATCGCGCATTCGATACTCGATTTTTCTGACAGCCGGGAGTACATACGACCTCCGATTCGGGCGAAATATCGAAGCACGCGCTCAGGGCGGCATACCCGTCAGTCCTAAATCTCTTTGATATCGTTCCGAGGTCATTATTCTGACGCCCAATAAAACAATCTGTTTATTAAATAAACGTGGTTTTCGTTCCGATGGCGATGCCTGGTCCTGTGCCAGAAGTTGCGACGGTGTTCGGGTGAAACCCGGTGTCGCAAAGTCGTGTGCCATGTTGGAAAGGTTCGGTCACGCATCCGATACGAGAAAGAGGGGGAAAATATAATCACTAATTAAAAAATCGGGAAAGCAAATACTACAAATAATTCTAACAATCATAAAAATAAAGAAATAAACAAAATTTTTAATTTGAGTGAAAATCCTGGGCTCTGACACCTATCAAGGCATTTCCATAGCCTTTCGGAGATATATTGCCCTGCAAAATCCACCTTCTCATGACTTGATCTTCATGTCATACATGTTCCTGCTACACTGGCAGAGGCATACATTTGCAAATATCATGATAGCTACATCTTCTTTATGCTAAGTACTTGTGTAAAGTGTGAAAGATCTCCTATACTCCTTGTAAAATACAGTGTTGCCATTAAGTGAGTAAAAGATCCCAAAGAGTACAAATTAAAATATCCCAAATAGGACAAATGGGACAGAAATAGATAGAGCCGTTGAGGCCACCAAAAAATACAAAAAAGAGAAAAAGAAAATAGAAAGAGAGAAGGGGGCAACACTACTATTCCTTTTGAGAAATCCACACTCGTACTCCCTCTTATACCTTGTTCTCCATAGAGATGATCATATATGCATATAGCTATGTGGGGACGTTCACACTTTAAAACTTGGTTTGTATATTCCAATGATGAGCCTCCTCAAATGAGCTCTAGGTCTTCTTGAGCAAGCAAGTTGGATGCACCCCCACTAGTTCCATTGGAGAGATTTCCTTAGCTCATATGTGCATCCGTTGCATGGCAATCCCTACTCCTCACATCATATCTATCATTTGGCTTTCTCTTGCCTATGATTGTCCTCATTGATGTGAGCCTTTCACACCCTTTTTATCTTCCTCCTCCACCTTATCTCTCTTTTCCATCCTAAGTGTCAATTTTCGTGTTTACGCTCATCCATTGCATGAGTGCTCAAAATATCGAAAGGGAGTGGATCAAATTGACTTGTACCTAGCTAGTGGTCTGGGGAAGAGTCAAGATAAGATTCCAAAGATGACTAAGTGTGAAACTTTAGTAGACTGAGTTCTCAACAAATAAATGTTTTTCTCTCTCGTAATCCCATCCCCCACTTCTTGCACGCAAACACCATTTGGAGATATTCGAGTCACGGACAGCGAGAGCTCTTGCACCATTATGTTCTTATGTTGCTTGTTTTAGTTCTAATATAGACTCTTGCTTGTTATGACTTGAATTGAATTACATGCTTTGACTCCTTTAATTAAAATTTCTTATATGGTTGGTAGCATGTCACCACAGAAATTATGCTTGTTATCATTTACCTACTCGAGGACGAGCAGGAATTAAGCTTGGGGATGTTGATACGTCCCAAATGTATCTATAATTTCGGCTTGCTCCATGCATGTTTTGTGTGATATTGCTATGCTTTTGATACACTTTCATACACTTTTGATCATATTTGGAATAGCCTATTAACTCAGTGCACCCCAGCGCCAGTTCCTGTTTTCTATTGTTTTTTTTATTTCAGGTTTCCTCTGTATTAAAATGCTCCAAAAATTCCAGAAAAATCCAATAAAAATCAGCGTAAGGGAACCTTCCAGAGCCCCAAAGGAAAGCCGAGGGGGGGCCACCCTATGCCTAGGTGGCCAGGGGGCGGGGCACCACCCTAGGACACGCCAGGGGGGCGCCTGCATTCCATGGTGCCCCCCCCGGCTGCCCCCTTCACCTAAATATTTCCTTCGCCCCGAAACCTGTGAAGACATAACCTTTTTTTGCGATCTCGCCTCTGTTCCGCCGCCGTAGCGCTTCCAGGATCGGGAGCACCAAAAGACCTCTTCCCGGCGCCCTGCCGGAGGGAGGGTTGACCTCCGAGATCTTCTCCACCACCATGGACGCTTCTCGGATGATCTGTGAGTAGTCCACCTTGGACCATGGGTCCATAATCAGTAGCTATGTGATGTTCTCCTCCCCTCTTTGTTCTTCATGGATTAGACCTTGTGAGATGCCCTACATGATCAAGGAACATATGTAGTTCTTTCTTCTATTTCTATGTTGAGTTTGCTGGGATCTGATGGATTATGAGACTATGTTCAGATTGTGATGAGTAATATATTTGGTTCTTCTTTTTTATATTTTTGTTCTTGAGTAATTCTTGCATGTTCCCCATTGCTGTTTATTTCTTTGCCAAGTAGTAATTAGTGACTCCAAGAGGGAGCGTTATACTTGATCGTGTGTTCATGCCCCCTGATGACTAGCTTGAGTGACAGAAACATGAGTCTAGGGGATGTATTGTTGCCACAAGGGGGAAAACAACGGTGCTTGTAACCGCGGTTGCAAAGATTGTTTACTTTACGCAAAGTTCTTTCCATGTAGTTGTCTGTTGCTTTGGGTTTACACTTTTGGTAGGGCTCAAGGTGGATGATTAGTAGTAGATCCAGATGGATTTCGTCTACTTATCTTGGCGTACGAACCATGGGTTTGAGACTCTTCCTTTCTTTTGTAGCATAATGCGCCTGTAATCCTGTCAATTGCCAACCTGTAATTTGTTTACCTTGCATAGCTCTTTTATTGTCTTTTGGGAGAGAGACATCACTAGTGAACATCATGGGACCCCGTTCCATATTTCCACCAATGTTTACACCCTCAATTTACTTCTTGCTTTTACTTTATAATTGTAGTTATCACTATCTTTTATCTCTTGAGTTTGACACTTTGAAAAGAACAATATCGGAGAGATTGACAACCTCTATGTACTCTTTCGGAGCAATGTTATCTGTAGATGTATGCAGGTTCACGTCAACTTGTGCTAGATTTCTGGCGCCGTTGTCACCTACTTATTGTTGTTGTTGGAGTCCTACTGGAGACATTAACCTTGGTATCTTCACTGAGGGAAACTTGTTGTTGTGCCACATCGCATACCTTCGACTCTGGGTAATCAACGAGGGGGAGAAGCCATCAAGCTGCGCGAGCCTTTTCTTCCCGTAGTCGCCATAGCGGTCGAGGTCACCGTGTCCTCATTGTCTATCGTCGCCGTAGCGAGTCACCACCGTGCAGAGCATGGCCGCCGAGTCCATGGCGAAGCTAGGCCATGCACGGGCTTTCTTGAAGCGTGTCCAGTGCGTTACATAGGCCATCGTAGTCGCATGCGTGCTCGAGGAGCACCACGCCTGTCTTTGTGAACGTGCGGAGCAGTGCGTCGCCGTGATATTCCCGTCAAGTAAAGGCACCACCTTGGCGTCTCCAGGGCCAGATCCGGGCACCCACCTCTTCCTTTTGCGTGTCGCCATGGAGTCGGAGACGACCTATGGATGACACCATCGTCATCGGAACAGGACGTCGGCATCCTGTTTCAGCTTTTCCGGTGCTCTGTACGTGAGGCCCCGGTCACCGGAGTTATCTCCGTCGCTGCACCGCTGCATTTTCAGTTTCGTCAGATAGCAACGTAGTGTTGGGTTTTCTTCTGCCGCGCTAGTTTTCTGTCAGCTCTAGCAGCAGTAGCGCAGTGGTTGGTGCCGTGGGTTGCACCTGGGAGCTCCCTGGTTCGATCCCCTTGGGAACGGATTAAAGCCTATCTTTTGTGCTATTTTGCACTTCAACGCGGAGATGGGCTCGGCCCAGCTGCTCCTTTCGCTCGTGGCCACTCGACAGAGCAGTTCCGCGAGGTTTTGGGCTACATTCGGCCGAGACAATCTCAAGTAGGTTTTCCCTCTTTTTTTTGAGTTTGCTTCATATTCATTCCAAATCTTCTCCTATTTGGATTGCTCGTGCTGTGTGCATCCATGCTCCAAATAATTCATGTCAGACATGATTTTGGGGTAGAAAAATATGAGGAATAATATGGTGTTGTTCACAATTCTATTTGATCTAGCATTATGTGGTGATGGTGCATCTTCCACATAATCCCCTCATATGTTGCACATGGTGCAATCTTTCTTCCTTTCCCTTGTTGTTGCGATCCGATAACCATAGTTGTCGGTAGTATACTCTTGCGCTGTATTTCATTGATTGCAATAGATTGCATTAGGTGCATCATTTTATTCCATGTCATTTGCATCTAGTTAAGTTAGGGAATCCCGCCTCGAGGTTTATTCTCAAGTGTGGGCATTTCCTGTTCACGTTATGTTCAAGTCCTATTCTTATACCATGATCATGAATTATAATAATTATAACATAAGGATCTTTCGGATCCGTAATTCACCTACATAATGCATAAGAAGGTTGTCGAGAGCATTGCACCCTTGCTACCCGACCTTCGTTAACCTTTTTTATTCTTATACTCATGCTATGATATTAAAATGACTTGGATCATACTTGACCATGCTTGTTTGTTCATTGCTTGCTTGTGTTGCTCCGTAGTGATAGAGGTATCTCCGTTGATTATATTTCCAGTGTTTCCTTCTTGTGTGTTCCCGTGGATACTTTCGGAGACGTTGCGAGTTTGCGATCGACTACACCTTTGAAATCCGACTTATCAACAGGCAAGGACTATACATTACTTATGATCCATTCCATTGTTTGCATGTTAGTCTAGGTTAGGTTCGATGTTTGATCCTACCACATGTTTACAACCTCTTTTAAACCGGTACAACCATTGCCCCTCCTAGCAAACCATGTACTGCTATGTTACTATAGCTCGTTGCTCATCCCCTTCTTAGTATGCATGCTTAGGATGCTACAAATGTTACCCTGTTACTCCTTGGAGTTGGCTATCACATTATTCTATTGTTGTGGATGATATGAGTATTATGATGTTGACAATATTCGAAGAAGGATGGAAGAACCAGGCTATCCCACCTTGATCCTTTGTTCCATTCGAGTCACCTAGGATCTGAATTTTGGATATTGGTTCTAAGACTAAGCGTGCCTAACCGCGTGTGGGATGCTATGGGGTCCCGTTTTCTTACCTATCTACTCCAAACATTTGAAGTGGTGCCCAAGCTGATTTTACCATTTTCAAAATCGTGTGTGTGCAGGGTAGCTCCTAGCAGACTTTTAAACAACTTGGGCCAGCGGAGACAGAGTTCCTTTGTTGGTCCACACATGGAAGCTAGGGGGCTGCCCACAGTGATGGGTTAGTTACCCTGACCTCAAACAGATGGAAGAGTTCGATCTGAGAGCGTGCCCGGCCTTAGGATTGGGTGTAGAATCCCTGGGGGCCACCCGGATTTGTGTGTTGTTAGTTAGAGGGACCTACCATTTTGGATCTCTTGGGACTAAATCATAAAATGGTTGCCTGTGATGGGTAGCAAGTGAGAGAGATGGGCGTGCGTGCGTAGCCTTGTAATGGGAAGTTGGTACACCCCTGCAGGGTTAAATATTTTCAAGAAGCCGTGTCCATGGTTATGGACGACTTGGAACCTACGTCTTGTTCATAGATAACATCAACTGAATCATAACTAAAACTTGATCAACGTGTGTGTACCTTGACTGCTTCTTCTTCGTCGGGATGCGAGGAGGAGGACAAGGATTGGATAGGTGTTATGATTGCGCAAGTAGACTGATAGCAGACTTGTTGGAGGCGATTCCTCATCGAATTCTTGGATTCTCATCTTACTCCTTCGAGCATTATCCATTTCATAAATGCTAGTGCGGCAGCAACCTCACCACTTACCCCATCCTTACCATGAACTACTAGTTATTCTAGAATGATGAGTGATGAGGTCCTTGCTGGGTCAGTTGACCACTACAGTTGGATGCTGAGAACTTCTGTACTCATGATACTACCCCCAAACTCTTTTCAGGGTTCTTGATCGACAACAGGTATGGTGATCGACGTTCCTTGTGGAGACTCGACGACGACTAGGATAGTGGATCCCGGCGGGGAGCCTAGAACCGAGTGGATTGGGCACGATGCTTTTCCCTTTGCCACTAGGCATTTGATTATAGTCTGTACTCAGACATATATCTTCCGCTGATGTATTGTATTAAGGCAGTTGTATGCCGATTGTATGAGATGTTGTATCCTTGTAGCTGTAATGTTGTGATATCATGTAGAAATCCAAGACATATGGCTTCGGCATATGTCATGGTGGGTTCGATATGTGCTTCGTCCTTGGATTTGGATGGAAACATCCAAATCTGAAAAAGTACCGCATATCGCGTCTTACATAGTAGAAGCACTCAACGCTGGGCTTGGGTCACTACTAGGGAATACCCTTATAGTTGCGTCCTTTTTTTGTGTTTATTGGCGCATTATGGATGCGCCACTAACTACAAGCCACTAATAAGGGCTTAGAGGTGGAGCATTCTGGATGCGCCACCCCTAAGGCCCTTAGGCGTGGTGCATTTTAGAATGCACCACCAATAAGCTCTTAGAGGTGGCGCATTCTGAAATGCACCACGCCTAAGGGTTCTTAGGGGTGGTGCATTCCTAGTGCGCCACTAAAGCCAGACATAATGCGCCATTAAATGGGTTACAGAAAACGAACAAAAAATAATTACAGAAAAGAATAAAACAGTATAGAATTACAAACATTACAGATATTTTTATCATATTACAGAAAGTCAAAAGACAATATTACAATGAGCCCAACAATTATTAATACAAAAGAATTGCATTATAATTCTTATTACAAAGATTTACAAGATTACATCCATCATCATCTAAGGTTTAGAGGCCAACAAGATTCACAAGATTACATCCATCACAATATTACAGTGAGCCCAACAATTATTGAAAACAGAAAGCTACTTTCTTCATCATCTCTTGTTTTCTCTTCAGCCTGCACAAAACAAAGATTTATAGGTCACATCCATATGAATTCATAGCAAAGAACAATAACGCAATATAGCATCTATTCTTATCAACAACATAAAGAAAGTCGATCAATGGCTAGGAGCATGCACATATGCATAAAAATGCATATGAAGTGACCTTTATACAGAAAGAGCACCAAGAGTATTTGACACTACCATCTACTACACACAAAGAGTACATCCAAATTACATGTAGGGCACACATTCATCCAATTACTGCAATATATAACATAAATTGGTCACTTGCACTACTAGGGAAATAGCTATACATGGAAAGCTTATTAGTGGCGCATAGAGAAGACCATGCGCCACCATTAGCTAGGGGTGGCGCACTGGAAAATAATGCCCCACCCATAAGACCTTATGGGTGGCACATTATTTTCCAGTGCGCCACCCCTAAGAGTGGGCTAGCCTGGATGATCTTATACGTGACGCATCCAGCAATATGCGCCACCCCTAAGGACCTTCTGGGTGGTGCATTTACAGAATGCGCCACCCCTAAGAGCTAGGGGTGGCACATTCTGTAAATGCGCCACCCATAAGGTCCTTAGGGGTGGCGCATTACTCTAATGCGCCACCCATAAGAGCTTAGGGGTGGCGCATTTCGCCAATGCCCATGTCTAACGGCCCAGTTTTCACAAAAATTAAAAAAATTGTTTTCGGTGTGAATTGTTTGATTGCCTGATTTGTTTGCGGTGTTTGCATCCCCGATTTATCGATCGGCGATTATTTTTCCCTCTTTTTCTCGTATCGGATGCGGGACTAAACCTTTTTCCCAAACGGCACACGACCTTTGCGACACCGGGTTCACCCGAGCATCGTCGCAACTTTTGGCACAGGATCAGCCTTCACCATCGGTGCGAAAAACCCCATTTATATTTAAATGGGTTATTTTATCGGGAGGTGCTCGACGTTCTCTTTTGGCGTTAAACGTTGTAGACGACGTCAGTGCAGTGTGGCGATGCGGTGTTTCGAAATTCGTGCGAGTTCGACTTCGTCGGGTAGGTAAACGTTCGGATGTGCCAGGCATAGTAGCCGGTATAAGTCCGAGGGGCGTATTTACAAAATGTCGCGCGTGCCTTTAGCTGGACCCCCGAATTCCCCGCTTATCTTCGGATTCTAGCCCAACCAAAAATCGGACCCGAAACGGGTCATTTTTTTGGCCCTAAAGCCTCCCCAAAAACCCACCTACTATAAATAGCCCTAGCCGGACCGCCCCTCCTCCCGCGCCTGTTCCGCCTCCTCCGCCGCCTTGCCTCCCCGCGCCAGGACCGGCGCCGCTCGCCGCCGGCGGCCGAGCTGCCTCCGCCGCCCGCTCGATCCGTCGTGGAGACGAGGCACGAACCGGCCACCCCAGCGCGCCCAGGTGGGCTGGCCCAGCCAGGCAACACAGCCCAGCCAGCCCGAGCCAGATCCAGCCTAGCCAGCCCAGGCCGACGTCCAGGCCAGATGGGACACGGCCCAACAGTGAGCGCCGCCCCCTATTTTTTATTTCTTTCTTTTTTTGCTTTTTTCTGTTGGGCCCAGTAGATTTCGGCCTGCTAACTGTTTTTTTCCTTTGTTTAATTTTTTATTTAGGCAGATTGTATTTGTTGTTTTTGCGTTGCCCGTAACTTTTCACCGGTAGCTCCGTTGGAGACGCTTTCTACATGAAAGTTTATCCGTTTTGCGCGTAGATTATTAAAATGTTGCTTGTTTCCATGTTTGCACTTGTCTACTTGTCGTTTATCTGCTTATTACACTGCTTGCCATTGTAAACTGTAATTGCAATAACTTTTTAACTGTTGCTCTGTTTAAAATGTTTCTTATATGTAACTTGACTAGAATTGCATGTAGATTGTGTTTATGCTGTTCTTGCTTGCTAAATAAAATAATAAAATATTGTTTAGGGCAAAACAGTACCAAATTCCATTTTTATCGTGGGGTCCGCAATAGTTTGCCATGTCTAGGATTTCACCCCACTTAAATTGACTAGCTTAGGTAGTTTATTTATGATCCACCTCTTGAAATGTTTGTGTGCTATGCCATGCTTGCTTGAGTTGCCATATTAACAACCTTTGCTCACCTTGTATAGTTAAACAACTTGAACCATCGTAAATGTGCGGTATCGTCGTGTGTGACGAGTACTCCACTTAACCCGTTAATAACCGCTCTCGACGGTAGGTGTGATGTCTCGTGTTGCCTTCTTGTTGATGCTTGCTCGTGTTTGCCCCGTAGTAATAAATTCTTGCTCGTTGATTGCTTTCCAGTGTTTATCTTCGGAACAAGCTTGCGATCAAGTACACCTTCGGAACCCGACCTATCAACAGGCAAGGACTACACATTACTTATGATCCATTCTATTTCAACCAGAGGTTTGCATGCTAGTCTAGGATAGGTTCGATGTTTGATTCTACCACATGTTTACAAGCTCTTTCAAACCGATACAGCCATGTCCCCTGCCAGCAAACCTTGTACTGCTATGTTACTATTGCTCGTTGCTCAGCCCCTGCTTAGTATGCATGCTTAGGATGCTACGATGTTACCCTATTACTCCTTGGTTTGGGCTATCACATTATTATATTGTTGTTGATGATATGATTATTATAATGTTGACTATATTCGACGAAGGATGGAAGGTCTAGGCTACTCCCGCCTCGATGCTTTGTTCCATTCGAGTCACCTAGGATCCGAGTTCCGGGTATTGGTTTTAAGACTAAGCGTGCCTAACCGCGTGTGGGATTTTATGGGGTCCCCTTTTCTTACCTACCTAGCTTCAAATATTTCTAGTGGTGGCCCAAGCTGATTTACCATTTGAAACCGTGTGTGTGCTGGTCGGCCGCCAGTTGTTTACAAACCAACCTGGACCAGTGAGGACATAGTTCCCTTTCTGGCCCACTTTGTCCGGCTGAGGACCCGGTTTCCCATGTGTGATTAACCGGCTATCCAAACCTGCGACAGACGGTTGAGACCAGATCGAGAGCGCGGCCGGCTCTTGAGATGGATGTCGACTCACCGGGGGCCACCCGGATTTGTTCGTTGTTAGCTAGAGGGACCTGTCGTTTCGGATCTCGTGGAACTAAATCATAAAATGGTTGCCTATAATGGGTAGCAACTGAGAGAGATGGACGTGCGTGCGAAGCCTTGTAATGGGCAGTTGGTACACCCCTGCAGGGTTAAATCTTTTCGAGAAGCCGTGTCCACGATTATGGACGACTTGAGACCTACTCCTTGTTCATAGACAACAACAACTGATGATAATCTTATTATAACTTGATCAACGTGTGTGTGTGCCTTGACTGCTTCTTCTTCGTCGGGATGCAAAGAGGAGGACAAGGATAGGATAGGTGTTATGTTTGCGTAAGTAGTTGATAGCAAGACTTGTTGGAGGCGATTCCTCATCGAATTCTTGGCTTCTTACCTTAATCTCTAGATTGTTAGCCACTTCATAATGCTAGTGCGGCAGAAACCTCGCCACTTACCCCTTCCTTACCGTAAACTACTAGTTGTCCTAGAATGACGAGTGATGAAGTCCTTGCTGGGTCAGTTGACCACTATAGTTGGATGCTGAGTACCTCTGTACTCATGATACTACCCCAAACTCTTTTCAGGGTTCTTAATCGACAACAGGTATGGTGACCGACGTTTCACGTGGAGACTCGACGACGACTAGTTAGGCGGATCCCGGCGGAGGGCCTGGACCCGTGTGGTTGGGATCGATGTTTTTCTCTTTGCCACTAGGCATTTGCTTGTAGTCTGTACTCAGACATGTATCTTCCGCTGTTGTATTGTACTTGAGGCAGTTGTATGCCGATTGTATGAGATGTTGTATCCTTGTATCTGTAATGTTGTGATATCATGTTGGAAATCCGGGGCATATGACTTCGTCATGTGTCGCGGTGGGACCGATATGTGCTTCGTCCCCGGATCTGGATGGAAACATCTAGATCTGGAACAGTACCGCATGTCGGGCCTTACAACTTGGTATCAGAGACTTACCGACCGTAGGATCCCCTCTCTGGCCGAAGTCGAGTCTAGAAAAAAACTATTTTGTAGTTACTAAGTTAGTTATCGGAGAGTAGGATTCTTTTTACTCCTTACCCTTGCTCTGGTCAGGACAAGTGTCGTAAGTGTTTTACTTTCGCCTTACCCCCTTCAAACTCTAGGATCTCGAGTGTGTTGAGTTTCGGAACCGTTACAATGCCTTGCTTGCAGCGTATTGTCTCGATTCCGATCTCAGGTTTGGGAATTCCTGTAGTACCTTTAGCTTCTCCGATTTTGGGTATCATCTGGGTCATCCATTGCCATCCCTCCTTTTGCCGGTGTTTTTACGACTTGCGTCGAAAATCACTATCCCTTGATCTTGTTTTCGCGATCGTTCTTCCTCTTGTCACTGACGGTTTCGTTTTTCCGACGATGCGGTCTCCCTGCGGAAAGTATCTCGACGGAGTTCGACATCGACATGCAGCAGAGTCCCTTATTGGTGGTGTTGAAGATCGTCGTCTCTCTTTTCTCTCCCCCCTCTCCCCCGGATCGTCCTGAATCTCGGGACGAGATCCCTTGTTGGTGGTGTTGTATTGTAACAGCCCAGTTTTCACAAAAATTAAAAAAATTGTTTTCGGTGTGAATTGTTTGATTGTCTGATTTGTTTGCGGTGTTTGCATCCCCGAATTATCGATCGACGATTATTTTTCCCTCTTTTTCTCGTATCAGATGCGGGACTAAACCTTTTTCGCAAACGGCACACGACCTTTGCAACACCGGGTTCACCCGACCATCGTCGCAACTTTTGGCACAGGATCAGCCTTCACCATCGGTGCGAAAAACCCCATTTATATTTAAATGGGTTATTTTATCGGGAGGTGCTCGACGTTCTATTTTGGCGTTAAATGTTGTAGACGACGTTAGTGCAGTGTGGCGATGTGGTGTTTCGAAATTGGTGCGAGTCCGACTTCGTCGGGTAGGTAAACGTTCGGATGTGCCAGGCATAGTAGCCGGTATAAGTCCGAGGGGGTATTTACAAAATGCAGCGCGTGCCTTTAGCTGGAGCCCCGGATTCCCCGCTTATCTTCGGATTCTAGCCCACCCGAAAATCGGACCCGAAACGGGTCATTTTTGTGGCCCGAAAGCCTGCCCAAACACCCACCTGCTATAAATAGCAGGGCTACACAGCCTATTATGGAAACCCTAGCCGGACCGCCCCTCCTCCCGCGCATGTTCCGCCTCCTCCACCGCCTTGCCTCGCCGCGCCAGGACCGGCGCTGCTCGCCGCCGGCAGGCGAGCTACCGCCGCCGCCCGCTCGATCCGTCGTGGAGACAAGGCACGAACCGGCCACCCCAGCGCGCCCAGGTGGGCTGGCCCAGCCAGGCACCCCAGCCCAGCCAGCCCGAGCCAGATCCAGCCCAGCCAGCCCAGGCCGGCCTCCAGGCCAGATGGGCCACGGCCCAACAGTGAGCGCCGCCCCCTTTTTTTTCTTTTTTCTGTTGGGCCCAGTAGATTTCGGCCTGCTAACTGTTTTTTCCTCTGTTTATTTTTTTATTTAGGCAGATTGTATTCGTTGTTTTTGCGTTGCCCGTAACTTTTCACCGGTAGCTCCGATGGAGACGCTTTCTACATGAAAGTTGCTCCGTTTTGCGCGTAGATTATTAAAATGTTGCTTGTTGCCATGTTTGCACTTGACTACTTGTTGTTTATCTGCTAATTACACTGCTTGCCACTGTAAACTGTAATTGCAATAACTTTTTAACCGTTGCTCTGTTTAAAATGTTTCTTATATGTAACTTGACTAGAATTGCATGTAGATTGTGTTTATGCTGTTCTTGCTTGCTAAATAAAATAATAAAATATTGTTTAGGGCAAAAAAGAACCAAATTCCATTTTTATCGTGGGGTCCGCAATAGTTTGCCATGTCTAGGATTTCACCCCACTTAAATTGACTAGCTTAGGTAGTTTATTTATGCTCCACCTCTTGACATGTTTGTGTGCTATGCCATGCTTGCTTGAGTTTCCATGTTAACAACCTTTGCTCACCTTGTGTAGCTAAACAACTTGAACCATCATAAATGTGCGGTATCGTCGTGTGTGACGAGTACTCCACTTAACCCGTTAGTAACCGCTCTCGACGGTAGGTGCGATGTCTCGTGTTACCTTCTTGTTGATGCTTGGTCGTGTTTGCCCCGTAGTAATAGATGGTTGGTCGAGGATAGCTTTCCAGTGTTTATCGTCTTGTGTGCTCCCGCGGGTACCTCTCGGAGATGATGCGAGCTTGCGATCAACTACACCTTCGGAACCCTACCTATAGACAGGCAAGGACTATACATTACTTATAATCCATTCTATTTCAACCAGCGATTTGCATGTTAGTCTAGGATAGGTTCGATGTTTGATCCAACACATGTTTACAGCCTCTTTCAAAACGATACAGCCATGTCCCCTCCCAGCAAACCTTGTACTGCTATGTTACTATTGCTCGTTTCTCAGCCCCTGCTTAGTATGCATTCTTAGGATGCTACGATGTTACCCTGTTACTCCTTGGTTTGGGATATCACATTATTATATTGTTGTTGATGATATGATTATTATAATGTTGACTATATTTGACGAAGGATGGAAGGTCTAGGCTATCCCGCCCCGACGCTTTGTTCCATTCGAGTCACCTAGGATCCGAGTTCCGGGTATTGGTTTTAACACTGATTGTGCCTAATCGCGTGTGGGATTTTATGGGGTCCCCTTTTCTTACCTACCTAGATTCAAACATTTCTAGTGGTGGCCCAAGCTGATTTACCATTTGAAACCGTGTGTGTGCTGGTCGGCCGCCAGTTGTTTACAAACCAACCTGGACCAGTGAGGACATAGTTCCCTTGCTGGCCCACTTTGTCCGGCTGAGGACCCGGTTTCCCATGTGTGATTAACCGGCTATTCAAACCTGCGACAGACGGTTGAGACCAGATCGAGAGCGCGGAAGGATCCTGAGATGGATGTCGACTCACCGGGGGCCACCCGGATTTGTTCGTTGTTAGCTAGAGGGACCTGTCGTTTCGGATCTCTTGGAACTAAATCATAAAATGGTTGCCTATAATGGGTAGCAACTTAGAAAGATGGACGTGCGTGCGGAGCCTTGTAATGGGAAGTTGGTACACCCCTGTAGGGTTAAATCTTTTCGAGAAGCCGTGTCCACGGTTATGGACGACTTGAGACCTACTCCTTGTTCATAGACAACAACAACAACTGAGATAATCTTAATATAACTTGATCAACGTGTGTGTGCCTTGAGTGCTTCTTCTTCGTCGGGATGCGAAGAGGAGGACAAGGATAGGATAGGTGTTATGCTTGCGTAAGTAGTTGCTAGCAAGACTTGTTGGAGGCGATTCCTCATCGAATGCTTGGATTCTTACCTTACTGTCTAGATCGTTAGCCACTTCATAATGCTAGTGCGGCAGCAACCTCACCACTTACCCCTTCCTTACCGTAAACTACTAGTTGTCCTAGAATGACGAGTGATGAAGTCCTTGCTGGGTCAGTTGACCACTACAGTTGGATGCTGAGTACCTCTGTACTCATGATACTACCCCTAAACTCTTTTCAGGGTTCTTGATCGACAACAGGTATGGTGACCGACGTTTCACGTGGAGACTCAACGACGACTAGTTAGGCGAATCCCGCCGGAGGGCCTGGACCCGTGTAGTTCGGATCGATGTTTTTCTCTTTGCCACTAGGCATTTGCTTGTAGTCTGTACTCAGACATGTATCTTCCGCTGTTGTATTGTATTTGAGGCAGTTGTATGCCGATTATATGAGATGTTGTATGCTTGTATTTGTAATGTTGTGATATCATGTTGGAAATCCGGGGCATATGACTTCGTCATGTGTCCCGGTGGGACCGATATGTGTTTCGTCCTCGGATCTGGATGGAAACATCTAGATTTGGAACAGTACCGCATATCGGGCCTTACACCATGGATCATTTTTTTGCGGTGACGTTTGCGCTCGCAGACTTGGATTTCTCTTCGGGTATTGTCGGGACCCGGGGTTAGCGTATGCAAGACACGCTACAACACAATCATATGGAAAGCCGAGAACCGTACCCACTTGTCTATGCAGAAAAGGCCAAGCACATAACATTCTCGAAAAGCATCGAACGTGAGAGGCATCACATCCAGGACGGATGATCAACTGAGATGAATCCTCATCGTCTGCACACAAGTCTACATGAGATGGGTGGTGAACTCCCATACTCATAGACAAGTGGCCTCAACCATACTATCGATTGTATTATAACACTTACATAGATTTACTCCAGCCCGATCACTTAGTCGGGGTCTAGGGCGGGCTCGATCATACAACAAAGTGTGCACATGACAGAGTCACGAGAAATCGCATCGCGATGCCCCAAGCTGCGCACATCTAAGGGCCACTTGGTGTATAAAGACCGCCAACCAGATCACAACTAAGGTCTCGAAAACCCATACCAAGACATGCATTTTATAATCATACACGCAGCACACATGTCTAGTATGAACAGCAGGTATCGTTGCAATTCTCTACAAAGTTTACAACTTTATTGATAACTCCTACAGAGTGCACACAGAGATCACAAGTCTGTGATCCAACATTACATCAAACATGCGGAAGCAAAGTAGGTCATAGTACATACAAGTTTAACAAATGTCTTAAGAAGCCTTATTTATAAACAAGCCCTTCCACGAGGGACCAGTCGTCTGACTGGAACTACACTAGCTTGATCAGTCATCGAGATCCAGGAAGAATCCACCTTTGGGGTCAGTGGGTTAATCTAAAACATAGAATAAGAAAACGTGAGTACAAAGGCGTACTCAGCAAGACTTACGTAGGAGCTATACTACTCATGCACATGTATCAAGGGAAAGGGAGGTGGGGATCAAAAGTAGAAGTGCCAGATTTGACTTGGCTAGTCCTGAACTACGAGTACCAGACTTGAGGTAAGAAGCGTACACGAGTCCACTATATGTTTACAACCAATTACACCACTATGGTGCCTTCCTCGACTTCCCACGAGAAAGCACTCTATAGCACTCACACTTATCTTGGCAAGTTTTATAAGTATCCATTGAAGTTGTCTAATAATCGAGCACATCTTTCCAAGTAGTCCCTTACCGCGGACGCGGCTATTCGAATAGTTTATTAACGCTGCAGGGATGTACTGGTACACACCTGAAAATATTAGTTACCGCCGGGATGTCGTCACCCTTCAAGCGGGTGTCGGCGAGGATAATTTCCACAACTTTTACCTCACAGCCAACTCAAAGTCTAATGGAGACGCCTATCTGGGCTGGATTCCACAACGTGAACCCTGCTAGTTTACTGATGTGGTCCCAGAAAATGTGTGCAGGGTCCCAAGCCAGTCTGAATAGTCGTTCCTCCACTTCGCAGATCGTGCCACAGACCTACCAGAACTCCGAACTACTGCGACTCATTGAACTGAGAAGGGGTGAGTTAGTATGTTAAGCGGGGGTCCATGTGCCCAACATGTGGTAGTACTCTTCGTCTTGGATCACCACACAAGAACTCGGGCTTAGGGCGGTGTTCAATGAGACAGACCACTGTGTACTACACAACCTCTCATCGTTCACCTTGTATTAGGGTAGATTCACCAACACATTTCCACCATCATCAACGTGATAACTACCATCCCGACTCACAAAAGAGTAACCTCATTGTAACTCTAAGCATGAAATAAGAATTAACAGTTGCAGGGGCCACATGATATCAAACAACTCCTACATCTGCTAGGATTTTGGTTTTCTTACTACTGTGACAAAAAGATAGGTCATGCAAAGGAATGGGTTCAACTATACGGTAGAAACGCATCATGGTAATCATCGTAAACAATGCATAAGAGAGACTGAGAGGGAAGTAGGATTTTATCGACATGATCAATGGGGGTTTGCGTGCCTTGCTGACGAGGTTCAGTCACGGGGTCTTCAACGAAGGGGGTGGCCTCCGGTTCCGGCTCCACTTCTATCCGGACAAGCATGGCAAACATAGGATCAATATAAATGCAAATGCACAATCACATGATCAACATTGTAATGTTATGTTCCAGGTTGCAATGTGTTGGAAATTCAATTTAAAAGAAGTGCATTGCAAATTCATTTGAAAATTCACTCCAAATTTGTATTCAAATTAAAGCCATATGGACATATTCCACTTTTCACCCAATTTAAATTGGTCAAACATGAAAACAAAGTGCATATTCACATTCCTTGCATTATTCTAATAATTTTGCATATATTATATGTCCAATTTGGAGTTAAAATGAATTAGTTATGAATTTCCAAAGTTTAATGCATTTTCTGCCTTTTCCGGAATTAAATTAAATCATTTATCGAATTATTGCGTCATGCCTGCGTCAGCATGACGTGGGGGCAGCCCTGACAGGGGGGTCACGCTGGTCAGTCAGAGGGTATTAAATCCCTCTCTGTTTAATTAACTGGCCTGGGGCCCACTCTCAGCCTCTCTAGGGGGGATTAATCACGGGGTTAAGCTCTAATGGGGGGCCTCGTCGCCGGCGAACTCTCCCGACAGCGGCGCCTCGCCGGAGTAGTGCTACGGGACACGGGAGACTACGGGGAGGGCACTGAAGTGTGCCTCGCGCGCTCGGGCGTCAATTTTAGCCATCAGAGGGTCTTGGGGACGCTCCAGAGCATGGTGGCTTCAACGGTGGCGGCGGCCGGAGCCGCTGGATCGACGAGCTTGTTGTCCAGGGCACGAGGAGAGCAAAGGAGAGGGTGAAGCGGACCAGCTGCTCACCCTGAACTCGAAGGGGAACAAGGCGTGGCCGGGGAGGGGATGTCCGGTGAGGAATTCCTCATCGGAGCTGCTGCAGCCGGTGAGAAGAAGTCGATGCGGGCGTCGCCTCCGTGGGTGCTGGGATTGAATCAGTAGCGCAGATCGACAAAGACGGGGTCGAGCAAGACGATGGACATGGCGGCTTGGGATAGCTCGGCCAGTGGCGGCATCGGTTTTTGGCGGCGTGCTCCGGCTAGGGCTCGGGCTGTGCGTATTTTCGCGGTGGGAGGGAGAGAGAGATCGAGGGAGAGGGGGAACTGCTTCGGGAGCCTTCCTGGACTTCCGCGCCGACGAGATAAGGCGGGGGGAAGCAGGAGGTGGCCAGGGCGTCGCCGGCATGGTCACCACGGCGGCAGCAGCCTGGCTGGCACGAGGAAGAAGACCAGCCTGCCCCTGGGCTGGGCTGCCTTGATAAGTCGGGCTGCTTTGCCTGGTAAGCTTTTTTTTATTTTCTCTTTGTTTTATTTTTTTGTTATTTGTTTTGCTGTGCTAAAAAAATAGCTAGGCATTTTATTAAATGGTCCAAATTTTTATGTGGACTTGTAATGCATATAGCTAGCCACTTATAAAGTTTGGGCATTTTTTAAAATTCAAATAATTTGAACTTTAATTCAAATAGGGGTTTAAATTTAATTCCAAGCTCCTGTTTGAATATTTAAAAAATCCATGAGCATGGGATTGCTACCACATCACTTGATATGTGATCATACTCATTTAAAGCAAAAGTAATTTTTGGAGCAACTTTTATTCTGGCCATTTGAATTAAATTCCTCTGTGGGGGGGGGGGGTTCTTCTCCCATTTAAATTTCTTTTGAAATTTTTAACATGATGCAAGTTGAGTCTTGATCCTAGCACATACCTAACAGAGGGTTCTAACAACTCATCCCTACTCAAAAGAATCTTGTCCCGAGATTCAGAAGTCTGCGGGAGGAAGGTGGGGTATTCAGCAATTAGACGGTCTTCTCTTTCCCACGTGGCTTCTTTCTCAGAGTGGTGTGACCATTGCACTTTTAGAAACATGATCTTCTGACGACGAGTGACACGCTCTGCTGAATCAAGAATACGAATGGGGTATTCTTGATAAGAAATATCATCTTGGAGATCAAGCGTTTCATGGTCGACTTCGTGGATGGGTTCCTTGAAAGAACGCCTGAGTTGTGACACATGGAATACATCATGTACTTGGGAAAGGTGCGGGGGTAGTTCAAGTTGGTAGGCAACTTCTCCAGGTTTAGCAAGAATGCGGAAAGGTCTATTGTAACGTGGGGCCAACTTGCCTTTGATACCGAATCGTTGGGTTCCCTTCAGAGGAGTAACCCGAAGGTAAGCCTTCTCATCCAGATTGTAGCTTTCTTGCCTATGATCACGATCATAGTAGCTTTTCTGACGATACTGGGCTGCTTTCAATTGATCACGAACATTGCGGACTTGATTGGAAAGAATTATCTGAATTATCCTTCATATCCGGTCCAAAGAATTATCTTTCATCGGTTTCTGACCAGCTTAGGGGTGTTCGACATCGTCGTCCGTAGAGGAGTTCAAAAGGAGCCATGTTTAGACTAGATTGGAAACTATTGTTATAAGCAAATTCACCGAATGGAAGAGATTTCTCCCAATTCTTTCCGAATGAGATAACACAAGCTCTGAGCATGTCTTCGAGAATTTTGTTAACCCTTTCAACTTGACCGCTAGACTGAGGATGGAAAGCTGTACTAAAGGAGAGATGAGTTCCCATAGCATTCTGAAATCTTCCCCAGAATCTAGAGGTGAAAAGGCTACCACGATCAGAATTGATTTCCAACGGAACCCCATGAAGAGACACAATTCTATAGACATACAAGTCAGCTAACTGGCTCGCAGTTATGGACTCGCGAACGGAAAGGAAGTGAGCAACTTTGGAAAGTCTATCAACAACAACGAAAATGGCATCATTTCCTTTCTGGGTTTTTGGAAAGCCTGTGATGAAATCCATACTAACTTTGTCCCATTTCCACTCTGGAATAGGCAAAGGTTGAAGAGTGCCAGTAGGTCTTTGGTGTTCGGCCTTAATGCGACGACAAACATCACATTCGGCAACATAATGAGAAATTTTTTGTTTCATCCTAGTCCACCAAAATCTCTGGCGTAGGTCTCGGTACATCTTTGTGCTACCAGGATGAATCGAAATGGGGGTATCATGAGCCTCCTTAAGAATTAGCCTCCTAAGATTGTGTTTTCGTGGTACAACCAATCGAGAAATCGAGTGCCACAGAACACCTTGATCATTTATGGAGAAACATTTAGCAACTTGGCTAGCAATGTTCTTCTTCATCTCTCGAATACCACTATCACATTTCTGGGCGGCTATCACTTTATCCTCAAGGGTTGGTTTCGCCACCAAGGTAGAAAGAAAGCCATGAGGAACAATATCGAGATTGAGCTTTCGAAATTCCTCATGAAGAAGTGGTTGATACTGTCGTAACATGAGGTTGTTACAATACGACTTACGACTTAGTGAATCAACCATGACAATGGCTTTGCCTGGGGTGAAAGAAATTCCTAAGCCATAATCTTTTATCAACTCTATCCAGTGTATTTGCCTGAGATTAAGATCTGGCTGGGTGGATATGTATTTGAGGCTTTGGTGGTCAGAATAGATCTCACAACGATTACCCAGGAGGTAATGTCGCCAAGTTTTCAGGGCATGAACTACGACAGCGAGTTCGGGATCATAGGTAGGATAGTTCTCTTCATGTGGACGCAACTGGCGTGAAGCGTAAGCTACCACATGTCGATCTTGCATAAGTATGCATCCTAACCCTTGCCGTGAAGCATCACAATAGATCTCAAAATCCTGTTTGGTGTCTGGAGGCGCAAGTACGGGTGTAGAAGTCAATCTTCTTTTCAGCTCTTGAAAGCTTTCCTCACACTTGGGAGTCCATTCAAATTTCTTATCTTTCTTGAGGAGTTCATTTAGAGGCTTTGCAACTTTGGAGAAGTTCTCAACGAAGCGGCGGCAATAACTTGCTAAGCCAAGAAAACTCCTAACTTGCTTAACCGATTCAGGTGGAGTCCAGTCAAGGACGGCCTGAACTTTCTCGGGACTCATAGCAATGCCTTTTGCAGAAATGACATGGCCTAAGTAGGTCACTTCTGGTAGCCAAAATTCGCACTTAGAGAACTTGGCATAAAGGCGATGCTCTCGAAGTTTCATCAATACCAACCTAAGATGTTCGGCATGTTCTTCTTCGTTCTTCGAGTAGATGAGAATGTAATCAAGATAAACTACAACAAATTTATCCAAGTACTCCATGAAGATCGAATTCATCATGCGCGAGAAAGTGCCGGGGGCATTGGTCAAACAAAAGGACATGACGGTGTACTCGTAAAGACCATAACGAGTAGTGAAAGCCGTTTTTGGAATGTCCTCGTTTTGGATTTTGATTTGATGATAACCTAATCTCAAATCCATCTTGGAGAAGACAGAGGATCCAACAAGTTGATCATAAAGATCATTGATCCTGGGCAGTGGGTACTTGTTCTTTATAGTCGCTAGATTTAGCGGGCGATAGTCTACGCACATCCTTTCTGTTCCATCTTTCTTCGTTACGAACAGAACGGGGCAACCCCATGGCGATGAGCTAGGGCGGATGAAGCCTTTGTCCAACAAAGCTTCAAGTTGGATTTTATGCTCAGCTAACTCACGTGGGGCCATTTTGTATGGGCGTTTGGAAATTGGTGCGGTTCCTGGCATAAGATCTACAATGAATTCTACACATCTGTCGGGTGGCATTCCCGGCAGATCTTCAGGAAAGACATCCGGGAAGTCATGAACCACCGGAATATCTTCAAGGTCGGGAAAGGGAAGCACATTCAAAGAATGTATCTGGGTTCTCGTTCTTGGTGAGGTGTAATCGATTGTTTTGCCTGAATGATGGGTAAGTCTAACTGACTTGGCTTTACAATCAAGGAAAGCATTTTGCCTTGATAACCAATCCATACCAAGAAGCAAGGAATACTAAACCCTCAATTGCAATTTGATTACCAGGCTTACTCTATTAGTTTTCCACTTGGAAATAGGAGTTTGAATAATCATTGGTGTGAACATAATTGCTGAAGTGCATAACTCTCCGACATGAATGAGTGAGATGCTCCTGAATCGAAAAGGACAGAAGTGGGAACATAATTGATTGGGAGAGTACCAAGAATGACGTCAAAAGTACCATCAGTCTCCTCAGCTGAGATGTGGTTCACACTTCCAAGACTTTTGGAAAAAGATGGCTTGGCGGTGGAGACCTTCGGGGGTGGCTTGGCACGAACATTGGGGTTCCCTTTGGCATGGGGTGGAGTATTCTGATTGATGGGGTACTCACAAGAATAGTGAACAGGCTGGCCACATATGAAACAAGCTCCGAAGATAGGGCGGGCAGCTGGGTTGCTAGGTGGCGCAGTGGGAAATGGAGCTGGTGGACGAGGCGCCACAAAGAATGGCCTCGGTGGGTTGTTCTGGCGGAATATGCTATTGGGGATCCAGATCTTGCGCTTCTGAGGGTCTGAACTGGATGAACCATCGTCTCTAGGGTGCTTGCGGGAATCCTCGGGAGTGATCATATCCTCCGCCTTGATGTCCTTGTTGACGAGGATCTGGAATGTGGCAAAGTCATGGAGATTCAACTCGCGACGAAGTCCAGAATTGAGTCCCTTGCGGAACCTCTCTTGCTTCTTGGAGTCGGTGGAGACCTCTTCGGGAGCATAGCGGGCAAGACGATTGAACTCCCGACTAAACTCATCAACGGACCTTCTTCCTTGGGTGAGATTGCAGAAGTCCTCTCTCTTGTGGTCCATGAGTCCCTTTGGAATGTGATGCTCGCGAAAAGCGTCACAGAACTCATTCCACGAATTCAACTTTCCAGCTGGACGCATGTTCAGAAAGTTCTCCCACTAAGAGCTAGCTGCACCCTCGAGGTGGTAGGTGGCATAGTTGACTCTGTCACCATCTGAAACATGTCCAGAATGGAGCTTTCTCTCGATGATGCGAAGCCAGTCATCGGCGTCAAGGGGCTCAGTGGAATAGCTGAAAACTGGGGGATGAAGCTAGATGAAGTCATTCAACGACACAATCTCATTCCGCTGCTGGGCAGTGTTCCGATAAATGACTCCCAACAACTCATGAGAATCCCTTCGGTTTCTTTCAACCTCCATGAGAACTTAAGCCATCGTGGGTGACAGTGGAATATTTCCTTCCTCCGGATCAACCCCACAAGCTTGCGCACGACCAAGGTGGGCACGGGTTCCTTGAGACATCCTGAAGGATAAGATCAATGTCAAAATATGTTGAATGATTTTGCAAAAGCATCAGGTTATGAAGATAACTGGAATGACTCGGACAGCATAACGGCTGTAATTGCAAGAGAAATGGAAATTCTCACAACATTGGAATAGCAAATATACTAAGAAGTCCAAAGATGGAAGCCCAAGATTCTTGACAACCTGACACAACTATCCTACGGCTACAAGGAAGCAATCAACGATATGTTCTAGTAAGACATAGATGACCCTAGTCCTATCTTCTCGTAGAAAAGAAGAGGGTGACTCAGAACTCAGAACGATGAGGATAAGGAGAAAAAAGAAGCCTTACGTTGTTCCCTTATATACCCAGAGTAACTATATAACTATAGATTGCTAGACTCGACTTCGACCAAGGCTGATAATCCTATAGTCAAACCTGGCTCTAATACCAAGTCTGTCGGGACCCGGGGTTAGCGTATGCAAGACCTGCTACAACACAATCATATGGAGAGCCGAGAACCGTACCCACTTGTCTAAGAAGACAAGGCCAAGCACAGAACGTTCTCGGAAAGCATCGAACGTGAGGGGAACCTATTGTGACACCCCTCCTGAATACCACTGTACACAGACGAGTGTCGCCCACACACCAGCCCAGGAATCAGTCTGGTGTGCGCGCTTACAACACGTACCAAGAACATAGGCACAACTGTAAAAGGATTCATAAGCAAAAGTGGCTTGAATCAATGTATTACGACCATAGATGGTTCATTACAGAGATGGGGGCAGCGGAATATAAACTTTCTATGGCAGCACGGACTTGGAGCGGCTCCAATCCATAGGGATCTGACTGGGTTACTATTCCTAGCTCGCAAACGCTCGACTCCTCCTAGGGAAAGCGGATCCTTAGATAAACCTAAAAATCTTGCTACGCGAATAGCCAGGGATGAAAGCCATGTGAGTACGTTTGAATGTACTCACAAACAAGCAAAGCAAGTAACATATACAACAAGCAAAGCAATCCATGACATTCAAGCATGCACAAGTTATTAGAGTATATTAGTTATCATGGCATAGCACTTTAAACAATATTAACATGATGAATCTGAACAATATTAACATCATGTATCTGAACAATATTAACATGATGAATCTAGCATATTGTCATGAATAATATTAGTGCGATAACAATCAACACATGGAATGATCAATATCATCATAATGAAATGAGCATTCTACCAAGATTAAGACTAGTGCAAACAACACATGGAACACTCATGATCCTCACATGACCATGCAGCTTACCTCAGAGTCATTATCGACTCCACCTTCAAGTGATGGGTCATCGCATGACCACTCAACGGATTAGGTGTCCTTATGTTACCACCCAATCATTTCGGTCATCGCATGACCGCTCAACGGATTAGGTGTCCTTATGTTACCACCCAATCATTCCGGTCATCGCATGACCAGCAACTCAACACCATTATTATACCGGTTTGTGTTGACCATAGTGTGACCTAGTACGAACTGTGTCCCATGACCGAGGACGCGGCTATTCGAATAGATTGTGACTCTGCAGACTTTGTGCAATTTACCCACACTATGGAGTTCTTCCTCCACCCAGCACTCCGAAACTTGTCCCACTGGATCCTTGGAACTCGTTCCGCAAGAGTGGGCTAGGACTTTTCCAACAAAACTCGACTACCGCGTAACCTCCCTACGGTATCACCTACACACTGTCTTGGTTATCCCTGTGTCCTCCAGACACCGGCCAAACTCTTGGAAAACGGCCACCTTGTGGCAAACACTGTCCCGAACAGGGACTCCCGTGTAAACAACTCTGGATGTCAAGGTTATCACCACCTACCGGGTCAGGGTAGCGTGCGAGCATAACCTCCCCTCTTTGGTGATACTCGTTGAAGGCACTACGATAGCCCAAGCTAAGGCCCTCCCATACAGGCAAATGTGGCTGCACGAATAAAGCGCGGTGCGGTGGTGATACGGTGATGATTGTTCTCTCACTCCTCGTTGGTTACCCCAAGTGGAAGGTGAGATGTAGCGTTGCAGGAAATTTCCCTCGGTGAAGATACCAAGGTTATCGAACCAGTAGGACTCCAAGAGATACAAGAAGGTGACAACTGCGCCAGAAATTAGCTTCGGGCTAGATAGTTGACGTGGACCTGCACACAACAACAAATAAATTTGCTCTCAACGAGTACAAAGGAGTTGTAAATTCCTCCGGCCTTGCTGTTTACAAAGGATTAACGCAAGAGATAATGATAGTGGCAACTGAAAGTAAATTGATGGTGTAAACAATGATATGAAGATGGACCAAGGTCACGTGATTTTCACTAGTGATGTCTCTCTCCCAAAAGACGATAAAAGTGCTAGCGAGGTAAACAAATCACAGTTGGGCAATTGACACGATGATGAAGGCACCGCAATGCTAACTATGCTGCAAAGAAAGGAAGGGCTCAAAAGCAATGGGCAGTACGCCAAGGTAAGTAGACCGAAATCCATCTGCATCTACTACGAATCATCCACCTTGAGATATCTATCCAGAACATCTCGCTGGTATTAAGTTGCAAATCCCACCCAAAGTGTAAATCCAAAGCAACAGACAACTGCATTAAAAGAACTTTGCGTAAAGTAAAAAATCCTTGCATCCGCGGATACAAGAACCGTTGTTTCACCCCTAGTGGCAAAAACACATCCCCTAGTCTCATGTTTCTGCCACTCAAGCTAGACATCAAGGGGCTAAACCCACAATCAAGCATAACGCTCCCTCTTCGAGTTGCAATAAATCACTTGGAAAAAGTAAAATACGGCAACGGAGAACATGCAAGAATTTACTGAAGAACAAAATATAAAAGAGAAGAACCAAATATATTACTCATCACAATCTGAACATAGTCTCATAATCCATCAGATCCCAACAAACTCAGCATAGCAACAACAGAAAATTACAAAGGTGCCTCGATCATGTGAGGCAGCTCACGAGGACTAGAAAGTGGAAGCACAAAGAAGGGAGAGATAGATCACATAGCTACTGGTCACGGACCCATGGTCCAAGGGAAACTACTCACGGTACATACGGAAAGCGTCCATGGCTATCGATGGTCTCCCAGAGTGGGTAGCTTCTCCCGGCAGGGTGCCGGAGCAGCTTCTCCAGGCAGCCCCGATCTTGAAACGGCGGCGGTGGCGGTACAGAGGATGGAGTTTTATAGGCAGCAAGACTAGGGCACACAGGCATGGCGGAGATCTTTCTCAGACAAAGAGAAGGATACGCCTGGCACTGCAGACAACTAGGGTTGGCTGGGGTCCAATCCAAGGGTAGCTAGGTGGTCGGTCCACTGGTTAGGCAGGCGTCAAATCCGACTACGTCAACTGTTGATATACAGTGGCCATGCCGGATTCCACGGGATAGGGCAACACTATTGGGCTCGCTATCGGTCTCCCTGCCGATGGGACGACTCAGAGCCAAACAATAAAATCGACAGAGACGGAGTAGACAACAAACAACAGACACCAAAAAGAAAACAGAGCTCAAAATCTACGAACTATCCACACGCGAATGCAGATCCACTAACTACACTAACTTAGCGCACTCGATGCCTCTCTAAGGATTTAGAAGCAAAATCACACAATGCTCCTGGTAGCAATTGGAATAAATCTTCTACTACTTCCACAGGGAGAACATCAAACTCACCGCATGACCATAGCCAAGGTGGCTTAGTCAACTAGTCTATGGTTGTTTGAGGAAAGATGGAACTGGCGTTTCCCAAATGAAACTAGACATAAGGAGAGATATGCCACGGTTAGCAAGAAGGGTGAGGATATCTGGCTTGCCTAGGGGTTTTAAAGGCTCACGGTCATTTCCCAGTGCGATAATTTCGCACCGGAGACGAATGCCATGAGAGTCGGGGCATAGATGAGAGGGAAATCCTATGACATTGTCTTTTGATCAATAGTAGCCGTGCCGATTGGGCAAAGATGGCTGAAATCCATCTGGGCTTTCTACTGAGCAAAAGGCAATGAATCCAGCTTGGGGTAACCTACAGTCAGCCTGGCTGCTCTGATAACATGTTTGTGACACCCCGCCTAAATACCACTGTACATAGACGAGTGTCGCCCACACACCAGCCCGGGAATCACTCTAGTGTGCGCGCTTACAACAGTACCAAGAACATAGGCACAACTGTAAAAGGATTCATAAGCCAAAGTGGCTTGAATCAATATATTACCACCATAGATGGTTCATTACAGAGATGGGGGCAGCGGAATATAAACTGTCTACGGAAGCACGTACTTGGAGCGGCTCCAATCCATAGGGATCTGACTGGGTTACTCTTCCTAGCTCGCAAACGCTCGACTCCTCCTAGGGAAAGAGGATCCTTAGATAAACCTGAAAATCTGGCTACGCGAAAAGCCAGGGATGAAAGCCATGTGAGTACGTTTGAATGTACTCACAAAAAATCAAACCAAGTAACATATACAACAAGAAAAGCAATCAATGACATTCAAGCATGCACAAGTTATTAGAGTATATTAGTTATCATGGCATAGTAGTTTAAACAATATTAACATGATGAATCTGAAAAATATTAACATGATGCATCTGAACAATATTAACATGATGAATCTAGCATATTATCACGAATAAGATTAGTGCGATAACAATCAACACATGGAATGATCAATATCATCATAATGAAATGAGCATTCTACCAAGATTAAGACTAGTGCAAACAAAACATGGAACACTCATGATCCTCGCATGACCATGCAGCTTACCTCGGAGTCATTACTGACTCCACCTTCAAGTGATGGGTCATCGCATGACCACTCAACGGATTTGGTGTCCTTATGTTACCACCCAATCATTCCGGTCATTGCATGACCGCCCAACGGATTAGGTGTCCTTATGTTACCACCCAATCATTCCGGTCATCGCATGACCAACAACTCATCGCCATTATTATACCGATTTGTGTTGACCATAGTGTGATCTAGTACGAACTATGTCCCATGACCGAGGATGCGTCTATTCGAATAGATTGTGACTCTGCAGAGTTTGTGCAATTTACCCACACTATGGAGTTCTTCCTCCACCCAGCACTCCGGAACTTGTCCCACAGGATCCTTGGAACTCGTTCCGCAAGAGTGGGCTAGTAATTCTCCAATGAAACTCGACTACCGCGTAACCTCCCTACGGTATCACCGACACATTATCTTGGGTATCCCTGTGCCCTCCAGACACCGGCCAAACTCTTTGCAAACTGCCACCTTGTGGCAAACACTGTCCCGAACGGGGACTCCCGGGTAAACAACTCTGGATGTCAAGGTTATCACCACCTACCGGGCCAGGGTAGCGTGCGTGCATAACATCCCCTCTTTGGTGATACTCGTAGAAGGCACTACGATAGCCCAAGCTAAGGCCCGCCCATACAGGAAAATGTGGTTGCACGAATAAATCCCGGTTCGGTGGCACTTGGTCAACGGTTATATTATGTTCATCAAGTTTTAGCATTAGTTCTTGCAGCATAAATTGAACATGGCGACATGGCATGAACATAACACTACCACCAAACACGTGCAACCACTAGCATGGCATGGTATGAATCTAGTAAGCATGGATATTAAAGCATGAATAAGGTCAACACATGTAAAACTACCGGCATACGCATGATATAATTAACATGAACAACATGGGCATGATGCTAACCAGTAAACATGGCATGATCATTATCATATCAAGTAGACATGTATAAACAACACAAGCATGATACTTACGAGTGAACATAGCATGATCGACATAAACATATCACGTAAGCATGGCATAAGCATGTCAAGTCAAGTTAACAGCTCAGGGTTTAGTTCATCGTTAAAGCAACATGAAGAGATCACATTTTAAACACACAAGAACAACACGGCACAATTCTTAGAGCATATATCAGATGGATTGCTTGCCTCGGGGGGGGGGGGTCGAACAATCCACCGGACGGACGTGCGATCACCTTCCGAAAAGATCTGACAGGATCGACGGTTCTCCAGCGAAGCCTAACGATAACCGAGGCAAAAGGGTCAACTTCACAATCCAAACACATCATGAAAGTTCCAATAACGGAATGGTCTCGGAAAACTGAGAACCTGGGATTTTGAATCACCGTAATCGGATTTACGGTCGCGAAGATACGGCCGTTCATTCGATAAGCAGAAAAATAGTGCTTATTGGGTGAACGTCCACTCGTTAACCGATTCGGCGCTGGAGAGAGAAAACGCATTTCACCTAAATACGCCTTCACCGAAGTGAAAGCGCATTTCGGACCACAGGAGATAGAAATACACTTTCGGCTGCTTAAAGCGCACTCTGTCCCGAAGGAATGTGAAATACGCTTCCCCTAAGGGAAACCGCATTTACTGGAATACGCGTCCATCGGACCGGGCCCAGGGGTCAGTGGCCCGTGCCACTTACAACAGGGCCCCGCAGGGCTCCTCTCTCTCTTCCTCTGCATCAAGGCCCTCCTCTGCTCCTCGCGCCGTCCTCTGCATCGGGCAGGGCAGAGAAGCGCGGGGCTACTCTGGCGAGGGGAGGTGCGGGCGAGGCCGCCGTGGTGGCAGCCGGCCGCGGAGTGCCGGGGCGGAGCCTCCGTGGTCTTCGAACGGCGCGGGGACGGGCCGGTGCCTTCGCCACCACAACGGGGCTCGGCGGCCGTGTGCGCGTCGGCCGACGGCGAGCTTGGCTGCATCGTCCCTGGGCGGTACAAGCGTGGCGAAGGGAGCGCGGGGAGGAGTGGCTTCGTGTCTGCAGGCCGGAAGGCGACGGTGTCGCGGAGGGGAGGCCACGACGGCCGAGGGGATCTCGCAGGGCGCGACTGCGGCTGGTTCGGTCGTGCGTGGTAGCCGACGGGGCAAGGCTCGAGGGGGAGGCCGGGTGTGGTGCTGAGGGTTTCTACTACTGCCGGGGACGCTCGGGTGCTTCTTTTATAGCCCGGGGACGAGGGGCTCGAGCACAAGCTCGATGCTTCCAGAGCGCGGCCACGCGGCGGTCACCCCGCGGAGCATCGGCGTCGGCATGAGCTTACTGGGGCTAAAAGACGAGCTAGAAGGGCACGCGTGGTCAGGACCAGCGTGGGGAGCACGCTGGACATGATCAAACACGAAGAAAGAGACATTGAGGATAAGAAGCCAGTACAAGCACGTTACAGCTCATGCCACATGCGTGGTCATTAAGGCCACCACGTGTCCAGGGCGTACATTTGGCCCGGGACCATGTCTACTGTGTGAGGTGACATCTGAGGGGATGGAATCACCCATTTGGCAGCACATACATGGCCTAGAGCCACTGAAAGTAACCTTACTTGGGTAGCTACAACAAGGTGCTTGTGCTGAACTGGGGAGAGCACGCCTGGTGAAATGGGATGAAACTTGGGTCATAGCAATCTTATCCAATGTTGATTACCTCTGCCAAATTTGAGCACAAATGGATCACTGTACATACCACTTCCTTTACAAATGCACCAACTAGGAAAAAGGTGTTTGTGTTGTGGTGTGGATAGCACACTAGTCCCCTTGGCTTGAAATTTGGCAGAGATTCATCACGCACTAGGATAAGTATGTACACAAAATTTCAACTCAAATGGACAAGGCTAGCTTGCACTTCCTTCACAAAGTTGCCTGCTGGACAGAAACTTTGGGAATTTAGTGTGCATTACTGGCTTGGCCATTAGGGCTCAAATTTTGTACAACGCCATGACAAGGGCAGGGGAAATGGCACAAAAAGTTTGGGAGGCAATGGGCAGACATAAATAACACTTCTTTTAGAAAGTGCCATTCTGCCCTAAATTTAGAAATGGAAGCTATGCTCAAACTTTGAACTATGGAACCCCATGTTTTGATAGAAATGTCCATGTGTTTCATACTACGAGCTCCACAATTAATTTGAGCACAAATGGGGCAACCAAAATGGTAGCTCCTTTGCAAATGGGCTAAAAGGGAATTATTGGCTTTATAAAGAAAATCACAATTTCCTTTAGTCAATCATAGCCAATATCTTTGGGAGAGGTCAAGAGGATAACCAAGATCATCTACACAAGTTTACACAACCTTTAGAGATGTCCAGATATTTTCCGGGATTTAATTCCATCGATTGGCACAAATGGAATTAAGCCGATATGAAGAACATCGCACCTGACGTGGCAATATCCTTTCATATCTGGGATCGAGGGTCTGAGGAGAGATCTTGCCTTGCAAAGGGGCAGAGAAAAGGGTTGCAAGGTCAAGGATTGTCTGGATTTACCTGGTCATAAACCATACTCCAGGGGGAAAAGATCGGGAGAAAAAGCTAGGAAGAATTAACAGCACAAAAATCGATAACCCGATTTTAGAGGTGTTACAAACCTTCCCCCCTTAAAAGAATCTCGTGCTCGAGATTTGTAGGGTTAACTCAAAATTACAGCTACCCCTCGAAAACTTCTGGGCTGGGGAAAAACGATGCACGGGTGCATCACGATCGAGATACGGATATCGCGGGATAACCTCCACTGTTAGGGGCCACCATTTTTAGAATAGCTACAAATTCACTTTTCCAAATATGCTAACGTCACCCCAAGGAACAGTGCTTCTCCTGCTGACGTGTGAGTTCAGTGCCCACTGTCAGCCTCTTCTTCTTCTTCCTCCGGCTACCTCCGCTTCTCCTGCGGTGGTGCTACTTCGAGCGGAGCTAGGGCTACACGCATCTAGCCCATAGGGCACTCGGTACCCTACGTCGGTAGTGCGCGTCGTGCACGGGTCGACGCGGCGAGTTCTCTCGCATCGTGGGCCAGCACCAATGGCGGCACTTCTCGCGGATGCGCTTCGGGGACACCGGTGGTCGAGCGGCGAGGCTCCTGGGCCTCGTTCACCGTACACCGGGCTCGGGCTATAATAGACGGCGACGCACCTACTGGTAGCTCAGGCCATGCCTCTCTACTACCTCTTCGGCTTGGAGGAGCTAGAGCCACGGTCTCCTGGCGAGGCCGTGTTCCTGGAGCTGCTACGGTGCCTGCTTGCTGGGCTGCTAGCTGCGCTGGTCGGCTCGTCCCTCTTGTTGTGGGCGGTCACCCGGCAGAAGCGAGCTCGCGATAAGGGCGAGACGAGGCAGCGGGCTACCGGAGGTCACGCACGGTGGTGACAGCGGCGCCACTGTCTCGGAGGCTTGGAGGGGTTCTGACAACGCTAGGGTCTTGCCTTTGGTTGCTCCTCATCGAGTGACAACCAGGATGGACGGGCATCGGGGTAGGATCTAGGTCTACAATTGTACGGGAAGGGTTCCAAGGCTTTTGCCGCAATAAAATTCTCAGAGTTTATCCGAGATTGCGACTGGCTTTTGGGACTGGGTTCAGGGGCTGGAACAATCGCCTCTGACTCCTGGGTCAAAGGTTTGGCTAAACGGGTCAGGCGCAGATGTGTCCTTGCATTCCATCCAGGTACTGGGGTGATCGTACCCATGAGGAATGAACCTCGCGCGGTGTAATGCCCCCGATGTGGTGCTAACTCGAGTTAGTCGCTTTCGCGTCCCGCTCAAGTTAGTAGCGCATAAAGAGCCACCGACTCACGACACTCGCACTTGTGTCGCTGCCGGATTCTCGACAACAGGTATAGGTACAAAGAACTTTAACTAAGACATAAATATATAGAGTCCAGGGCATACATTGCCACTGGAATTATTACAACATCTCAGAGGTCCGTGGACCCAACAGAATATCATGCAACAAGCGGAAGACAAACACGACCGAGTACGGTCAGAATCCAAATTGCCCTAGAGAGGGCTGCACATAAAGAGTCCACCCATGGATCATCGAAGCCCAACTGTAGGATCTACTGAACGAGGTCGATCTCATCGTCATCCTCCGGGGGCACCTCCACGAAGTATCGTCCAGAGCTCGGGTCGAGGTAGTACTCCACTGCAGTGGCCGTTCAGGTAACATGGTAAAAGCACAAAGGAAAACAGGGGTGAGATTATATCATTACAGGATAACTGACTTCCTACGGTAAGACGAGTAAAGGTAAGTTTGCAGCCGCACTAGCATATATGGTGGCTATCGTTCTATTAGAATAGAGGTGAGATCCAAGAAGTATACGTGACATCACGTCATAAGTCTGCTATCCACCTACTTACGTCAAGCATAACACAACCTGGATCTTCTCTCGGTCCCCCTAGACGAAGAAAAGCAACCAAGGCACTCACACGGTAGTCAAGTTTTAATTATGATTAAAAATGATGTTATTATATGAACAAGGAGTAGGTCTCAAGTCGTCCATAACCGCGGACACGGCTTTTCGAAAAGATTTAACCCTGCAGGGGTGTACCAACTCCCCATCATAGACTTCGCATGTACGCCCGGTTTCCACTTGGCTAGGTAAACGCCTGAAACTCCGGAACGTCAGAGTCCATCTAACTAACAACGCACAATTTCGGGTGGCCCCCGGTGAGTCGACACCCAACTCAAAAGACGGACGCGCTCTCGAATCGGCCTCTACCGTCTGGATGAGGTCGGGTTAGTTGCCCAAACAGATGTGGACAACCCCCTAGCTCCCTGGGTTGGACCAACAGGAGAAACCAAGTCTCCGCTGGCCCGGGTTAGTTTCGAAAACAGCTGGGGTACCAACCAAGCACACACACGTTTGCAAAAGTAAATCAGCTCGGGCCACCACTAGAATTGTATGAAGCTAGATAGGTAAGACAAGGGGACCCCATAGAATCCCACACACGATTAGGCACGCTCGTCAAGAAACACAATACCCGGAACTCGGGACCTAGGTGACTCAAATGGAACAAAACACCTGGCGGGAACAGCCTGGTCTCCCATCATTCGTCAAGTATAATAAACATCATTAATAATAAATATCAACCAACTTCTTTAAATAACATGATATCACAAACAAAAACATAGGGTAAGCAACATTTTTCCTACTCATACTAAGAAATGGCTGAGCAGCGGTAACTTAGCAATACAATGTTTTGCTGGGATGTGGGGATCATGGCTGTTTAGTTTTGAACGTGGCATAAGCAAAGTGGATAGGATCAAACAAAAGTTCTAGACTACAGCTAGGCAGGTAGGCAGAAAGGTATCAAGTAATTGTATGAATCTTCCCCTTGCCTGGGTAATCGGTCGTCGAAGCAGACGCAGCAGGGTCCTCGGGCTCGGTGTCGGAAACCTCCACGTAAGTCTCCTCAGCGGTCTCAGGTGCTAACGTAAGGTACCAGCAAGGAAAAGGCACACAAGTAAGTAACGGGTACAATGCACAGGCAAGGATGGTATGATCAAGTTAAATTGACATGATGTGACCCTATCTAGTCAGATTTAAATGAAGGTGGTGACGACACGTCAACAACTTCATATGCAATTTATTTACGTAAAAATGGCTTTGGTCTTAGCGTTATTTTTGGTGTAAGTAACATGTCAACATGGCATGATCAACAATGCATTTAACAGAAACAAAAACAACGTGGAAGGTAAATATCGATTCCGGAGTCGGAGGTAGTGTTGGTGAATTTGACACAAGGAAGGTGCAACAAAAGTTGGAATACAGCCACATTGCAAAAGACAATATGTTAAGTGCTGGTTAAAGAAATAAATGGAGTTGACATGAAACAGAACTTGAAAGGATCAAAAGAACTTCATTTCCAACATGCACTGAAATTGGAATGATGCAAAGAAAGGAAGAGACAGATTGGTCCTAGATGAGGTGGTCACACCCTGTCCAAATGAGTTGCACAAAACATCATGAGGACATCATCATTGCAATCCTTGCAAAAATCTACCCCAAAACCATATATGATATGGTATCCTCTGGATTTGCAAACACTGTTCCAATTCAAAAGAATTTTAGGGGGCTGAGTGCAAAATTGCACTAGATGCATTTTGGAAAAGGCTTAAATGGTTAAACCATCATCACCATGCAACTCCTTGTTTGAAACTACCGAAAAATCATATATGGCATGGCCATTTTTGAAAAATTGGGCAAAACTCGACAAAAACACAGAAATAAAAAGGGGTTTATTTGCAAGATTGCCACACTCAAAAAATTCAGAGGGGCAAAATTCACAAAGGACCTCACCATGAAGATCAGTAGCTCAAGCTACCCTAAAAAAATATATGGGATGCCCCTAGATGAGGTTGGAGTTCAAATCAAATTTGAATTTGAATTCATATTCAAATTTGAATTAAAACAGAAAAAGAAAACAAAAGAAAAGGAAAAAAACAGGCGCAGACCCACATGGGCTGGCCTCGGCGAGAAGGGCACATCTTCCTCTCCCTGGCCCAAGTGGACAGAGCCCACTCGGCCAGCGCAGCGAAAAACAAAAAAAAATGAACAATGGGTCGTGCCCACTAGACAGGCCCATGGACTCTTCTTCTCTCCATGGTCCGCTCGGCTGCCCCTCTCTCTGAACTGAATCCGCACGGTCACGGTGACCACCGAACTGGCCGGGAACTGTGACGCGAGTGAAAAAGGAGCAGGGGAGCACCAGAGGCTCACCTTGGGGTGCTCGGGGACGTCCTCGACACCTTGGAGGGGGCGGCGGAGTGGTCGGTCGACGGCGAGGCAGAACTGCTGCGCCGCGGGGGTGCTACGTGGCGGGACCGCGGTGAAGCTCCTGTAACCACGACGCCGACGGAAAAGAATCAGGAAGACCTGCAGGAGGGCGAGCGTGAACACGCGGACAACGACTCGGCTCAACGGCGGCGAATTGAACTCGGGTCACCTGCTGCCGTGGCGGGGCGGATCGATGCAATTGAGTGCGGCGGCGGCGAGCCAAGGGGGAAAAGATGGAGGAGGGAAACCCTAGGTTCCCCGGGGCGCTCCCGGTGGCCTCAAATAGGGAGCTCCCGCTCTCCCTGGCCGGAGGGCTCCACCTCCCGTGGTCGGACGCGCTCATGAAAGAGGAGGGGGAGGGGACCTCACTCCAGCGTGGAAAGAAGACGACGGGGAGGCCGTCGGATGAAGATCAAACGAACAGGTCGGTCTCCACTTACCCCTTCGCGACTGGGCTCTATCCCGAGAAGCAAACCGAGGCCCAGGTGGGCTGGGCCTGCAACAGAGAATTGAAAAAAAACCCCTGCTGCTCTATCCTTTTCCATTTATCATAAAACAGAAAGGATTTGGAGTTTTTCTAGATGAAATACAAGTGGGAAAAATACATAAAAATATTTATAATTAACCTTGCATTATTCCTCAATTTCCAAAAATGGTTTGGGCATTTTTGGCAACAACAAAATTGTGACCTCATTTTTGAATGGAAATTCACTTTGGAAGCAAGCACAACCAAACCAGATGGGCTCCAATCCCCATGCAAATTTAAATCACCACATGCAATTACAATCTTTAGCATGATGCCAAGTTACAAAGTCAACAGACAAAGTACAATCTCATGTTGTTTTCTATTTATTGAAAATGGGCTGTTACAGCACTCCCCCACCAACACAGGATCTCGTCCCGAGATCTAAGCCTGAAACAACTCAGGATACTCAGAACGGAGATGATCTTCACGCTCCCACGTTGCTTCCTTCTCCGAATGATGTTCCCACTGAACTTTCATGAACTTAATGGTCTTGTTGCGAGTCTTGCGCTCGGACGTCTCAAGAACACGGACTGGACGCTCTGAGTAGGAAAGGTCCGCACTCAGCTAGATCTCGCCCAAGTCAACAGCCTACTCTGGCTGCTTGAAGCACTGCATTAGCTGGGACACATGGAACATGTCATGCACCATGGACAGACTCTCTGGAAGCTCGAGCCGAAAGGCTAGAGGTCCTCTAGTCTCAAGGATGCGGAAAGGTCCGACAAATCTTGGAGCGAGCTTTCCTTTGATGCCATAGCGGTGAGTTCCCCTCAATGGAGACACTCTCAGGTACGCCCAACCACCAACCTGAAATGCTACACCACGGTGCCTTTTGTCATAATAGGCCTTCTACCTAGACTGTGCTGCCTTTAGGTGCTCTCGGACAATCTTCACTCTGTCCTCTACCTCTTGGATCACATCTGGACCGAACAGTTGCCTCTCACCTGTCTCGGACCAGTTAAAAGGTGTCCTGCACTTGCGGCCATACAAGACTTCAAACGGCGCTGCCTGCAGACTTGCCTGATAGCAGTTGTTGTAAGAGAACTCAGCACACGGCAAGCACTCCTCCCACTTCATGCCAAATGAGATGACACATGCCCGAAGCATGTCCTCGAGGATTTGGTTCACGCGCTCGACTTGCCCACTTGTCTGAGGGTGATAAGCGGTACTGAACAACACTGTCGTACCAATCGCCTTTTGAAAGGCCTGCCAGAAATTAGAGGTGAAAAGGCTGCCTCTATCAGAACTGATCTTCTTGGGAATTCCATGCAAAGATACAACTCTTGCGGTGTACAAATTCGCCAACTGAGCTGCTGAAATGGATTCCTTCACTAGGAAGAAGTGGGCAACTTTAGAAAGATTGTCAATGACAACAAAGATGGCATTGTTCTTCTTCTGCGACAAAGGCAAGCCTGTAATGAAATCCATCTCTATATGATCCCATTTCCACTCTGGAATCTCAAGTGGCTGAAGCAACCCTGCAGGCTTCTTGTGTTGTGCCTTCACTCTCCTGCACACATCACACTGAGACACGTAACGGGCAACATCCCGCTTCATACGAGTCCACCAAAAGCTTTGCTTGAGATCTTGATACATCTTCGTATTGCCAGGGTGAATCGATAGCTTGGAATCATGGGCTTCCTTCATGATGACCTCTCTGAGATCTCCCTCCTTGCGAACAACAACTCGCTCTTCGAACAACACGGTGCCGTCATTATACACTGAAAAGCAACCGTACTTTGGAACTGAGGCGGCAATACCCTGTTTGATCTTCTGTATCATTGAGCTGCCAGACTGAGCTTCACGATTCTTCTCATTGATTGTGGGCTCTACCACAAGGTTGGAAAGATAGACTGCTGGAACTAGCTCGAGATTGAGCCTTCGAAAGGACTCACACAAATCAGGGTGGATCTTCTGCATCTGGGTTTTATTGCAATCGCCCTTGCGTCTCAGCGCATCAGCTGTGACATTCGCCTTCCCAGGCGTGTACTAAATATCAACTGTGTACGCAGTAATGGTCTCAAGCCATCTTCTTTGCCTGAAGTTCAGATTTGGGTGAGTGAACAAGTACTTCAGACTCTTGTGGTCAGTGAACACATCCACCTTCCTCCCTAAGAGGAGGTGTCGCCAAGTGACCAAAGCGTGTACAACTTCTGCAAGCTCCAAGTCGTGCGTGGGATAATTCCTCTCACTCGTCTTCAACTGTCGTGAGTTATATGCCACAATATTCCTGCCTTGCATCAAAAGTCCGCCTAGACCTTGCAAAGAGGCATCACAAAACACCTGAAAAGGATGTGACTCATCTGGTGGTGTGAGAATTGGAGCTATGGTCAGCTTCTCTTTCAACTCCTCGAAGGCTGACTGGCAAGCTGGCGACCAAGTGTACCGCTTGTCATGCACAACAATTTAGTCATTGGCTTCGCTATTTTGGAGAAATTCTGCACAAACCTCCTGCAATAACTGGCGAGGCCGAAAACACTCCTTAGCTGCTTCACGTTCTTCGGTGGAGCCCACTCTTGAATAGTGCGGACTCGCTCTGGGTCAACCGAAATTCCCTCGGCGGAGATGACATGGCCCAGAAAATTGACCTTGTCCAGCCAAAACTCACACTTGGAGAACTTGGCGTAATACCGGTGGTCTCTTAACTTCTGCAGCACCAAGCGCAAATGTTCCTCATGCTTAGCCTCTGACTTGGAATAGACAAGAATGTCGTCGAGGTAGAGGATCACAAACACATCAAGCCATTCTTGGAACAAATAGTTCATAGCTCTCATGAATGTCGGAGGGGCATTTGAGAACCCAAAAGTCATGACTGTGAACTCATACAGCCCATAATGTGTGCTGAACGTGGTCTTGGGATTATCCTCTTCACGAACACGGATTTGGTGATACCCCATCCTCAAGTCAAGCTTGGAAAACACCTTAGCCCCATTTAACTGCTCAAACAGATCATTGATGCGGGGCAAAGGGTACTTGTTCTTGATGGTCTTCTTGTTGATACCGCGATAGTCCTAGACCAAGTGGCTAGTCCCATCCTTCTTCTGGACAAACAAAGCTGGTGCACCCCAAGGGGAACTGCTCGCGCGGATAAAACCGCCTGCTTCCAACTCTGTCAACTGCTTCTTGAGCTCAATCAACTCCTTCGAACACATCTAGTACGGATGCCGAGAAATCGGCTGGGTACCAGGCTCTAACTCAATAACGAACTCAATAGCTCGAACTGGTGGAATTCCTGGCAACTCCTCCGGAAAGACGTCTGGGAACTCACAGACAACTCTGACCTCTTCGAGCAAAGGCGCAACTCGTGCATTCAACGCGTACAACTGTGCTGGTCCAGACAAAGAGCCACAAGTGTACAAGACCTCTGCGCCTGAATCATGTGTCAACTTCACTGATCTGGTCGGACAATCAATATTGGCCTTGTGTTGCACAAGCCAATCCATGCCCAAGATGACATTAATGTCAGAGCTAGGCAAAATGATGAGCAAAGTCGGGAAATGGAAACCCTGAATAGTGATCCTTACAAATGGAGCACGGATAGAAGAAGTGAACTTGGAACCGGGTGAAACAATAGGCAGGAACTTGGGCAAGTCCTCCAGGGTGAGAACCTGATCGTGAGCGAATCTCTGAGAAACAAAAGAGTGGGAAGCTCCGGAATCGAACAACACAGTCCCGGGAACGGAATTAACAAGCAACCTACCAAGAACGATCTCTGGAGACTGCTGAGCATCTGTGAACATCACGTTGTTCACCCGAACTGCACGTGGCTGAGCCTTCACCATCGCGGTGCTCGGAGTAGAGCGAGGTGGAGGAGGTGGGAGCCGGGCAAAGCGCGGATCGGTGCAGTTGGGAGACGTGTGCCCTGGCTCTTTGCACTTGTAGCAAATCACGCCCGGCCTGGGCTGCTGCTGCGGCTTGGGTGGCCTAGCATGTGGTGGTGTAGAGCGATGCCCCTGCTGAACTGGGACGAGAGGGCGGGAAAAAGTGCGGACAACTGCCCCCCTCTGCTGGTACTTCTTTCTCTGCGGTGGTGCATCTGCAACCCAAGTCTTTTCCTTCTTGTGGATCATCACTTCGGAACTGTGCTCACGCTGGCGCTTCCTGTCTGCATCCCACTCTGCTCTGGATGACTCCTGGCGGATAGCCTGATCCACGAACTGTGAGAACAGCGTGGGACTGCACTGAGTGAACGCGTACTTGATCTCTGTGCTAAGACCTCCACAGAACCTCGCAATCTTCTTAGCCTCTGTGCTGACCTCCTCTGGAGCGTACCTTGCGAGCCTGACGAAGGCCAGGTTGTACTCCTGAACTGACCTGTCACACTTTCTCAGAGCCAAGAACTCCTCACGCTTCCTCTCCATTAGGCCTCTCAGAATATGGGCTGCTCTGAAGTCTTCGACGAAATCTGCCCACGTGATGATCGTGTCGCCCTTGTTGGCCTTGTAGGTATCGTACCAGCTGGTTGCTGCACCCTGAAGCTGGAAGGAGGCGAAGGTGATGTAGTCGACGGGTCTGACGGTGTTTGCATTGAAGTGCTTCTTGATCTCTGCGATCCAGTCATCCGCCTGCAGCAGGTCTCGAGCCTCGAAGAACCTAGGGGGGTTGATAGCAAGGAACTGTTGCAGTGTGGTGTACTGTGGTCGATCATTCCTCTGGGCAGTCTGGTTCTGCAACATCTGTAAGATCGCAGCTGTGCCCTGAGCCATTGCGGTCACAGCCTCCCCAAGGAGAGGGTTCTCTGGTGGCGGCATGTTCGCTCTTGGCATCCTGTATACAGGAACACTTATGAGAACATGGTCGAAATATTGATGAAACCAGAAGATAAAGCAATATTGACAACAAAACTTCCTCACGAGGTATGAGAAAGCCGAAGGCTGAAATTGCACCAAGGTTAACCCGGAAAGTCGAAAGCTAGGTGCTACTGGAATCCCCAAACAGAGATCATCCGAAACCAAGATAATAATCTGCTAGCAAGCACACAACAATATATATACGAGCGGTTGGAAACCTGAAAAATGAGACATCTGCCCTGAGCGGCCCGCCATCGCGGTCGTCCATAGGGTAAAGGACACCACATCCATATTACCATAGGATTCCCGCCAATCCTGTATGGACGTTTCACCTAGGGTACGCCGTAAGCGAGGTAGAGCAGTCAACCCCAAGTGGCGGCTCAGTGGTCTCAAAGACGCCAACACATCTCGTCGCTAGCAAAAATTATAGAGGAATCGGAGCCTCATGTAAACGAGAACCTAGATTTGTTTTGAAAGGGGATATGTTGAAGAGAGAAAACAACGTTTCACTTCCTCACGGAAAAAGGGGTGGGAGGGTGGGGTAAGAAGAAAAAGAAAGAGTTCCTACTCTCCGATTTTTCTTTAGTAACTACGAAATAGTTTCTAGACTCAACTTCGGCCAGTAAGGGGTCCTACAGTCAGTCCCGCTCTGATACCAAGTTGTAATGCCCCCGATGCGGTGCTAACTAGAGTTAGTCGCTTTCGCGTCCCGCTCAAGTTAGTAGCGCATAAAGAGCCACCGACTCACGACACTCGCACTCGTGTCGCTGCCGGATTCTCGACAACAGGTATAGGAACAAAGAACTTTAACTAAGACATAAATATATAGAGTCCAGGGCATACATCGCCACTGGAATTATTACAACATCTCAGCGGTCCGTGGACCCAACAGAATATCATGCAACAAGAGGAAGACAAACACGACCGAGTACGGTCAAAATCCAAATTGCCCTAGAGAGGGCTGCACATAAAGAGTCCACCCACGGATCGTCAAAGCCGAACTGTAGGATCTACTGAACGAGGTCGATCTCATCGTCATCCTCCGGGGGCACCTCCACGAAGTATCGTCCAGAGCTCGGGTCGAGGTAGTACTCCACTGCAGCGGCCGATCAGGCAAAACGGTCAAAGCACAAAGGAAAACAGGGGTGAGATTATATCATTACAGGATAACTGACTTCCTACGGTAAGACGAGTAAAGGTCAACTTGCAGCCGCACTAGCATATATGGTGGCTATCGTTCTATTAGAATAGAGGTGAGATCCAAGAAGTATACGTGACATCGCGTCAGAAGTCTGCTATCCACCTACTTACGTCAAGCATAACACAACCTGGATCTTCTCTCGGTCCCCCTGGACGAAGAAAAGCAACCAAGGCACTCACACGGTAGTCAAGTTTTAATTATGATTCAAAATGATGTTATTCTATGAACAAGGAGTAGGTGTCAAGTCATCCATAACCGCGGACACGGCTTTTCGAAAAGAATTAACCCTGCAGGGGTGTACCAACTCCCCATCATAGGCTTCGCATGTACGCCCGGTTTCCACTTGGCTAGGTAAACGCCTGAAACTCCGGAACGTCAGAGTCCATCTAACTAACAACGCACAATTCTGGGTGGCCCCCGGTGAGTCGACACCCAACTCAAAAGCCGGACGCGCTCTCGAATCGGCCTCTACCGTCTGGATGAGGTCGGGTTAGTTGCCCAAACAGATGTGGACAACCCCCTAGCTCCCTGGGTTGGACCAACAGGAGAAACCAAGTCTCCGCTGGCCCGGGTTAGTTTCGAAAACAGCTGGGGTACCAAGCAAGCACACACACGTTTGCAAAATTAAATCAGCTCGGGCCACCACTAGAATTGTATGAAGCTAGATAGGTAAGACAAGGGGACCCCATAGAATCCCACACACGATTAGGCACGCTCGTCAAGAAACACAATACCCGGAACTCGGGACCTAGGTGACTCAAATGGAACAAAACACCTGGCGGGAACAGCCTGGTCTCCCATCATTCGTCAAGTATAATAAACATCATTAATAATAAATATCAACCAACTTCTTTAAATAACATGATATCACAAACCAAAACATAGGGTAAGCAACATTTTTCCTACTCATACTAAGAAATGGCTGAGCAGCGGTAACTTAGCAATACAATGTTTTGCTGGGATGTGGGGATCATGGCTGTTTAGTTTTGAACGTGGCATAAGCAAAGTGGATAGGATCAAACAAAAGTTCTAGACTACAACTAGGCAGGTAGGCAGAAAGGTACCAAGTAATTGTATGAATCTTCCCCTTTCCTGGGTAATCGGTCGTCGAAGCAGACGCAGCAGGGTCCTCGGGCTCGGTGTCGGAAACCTCCACGTAAGTCTCCTCAGCGGTCTCAGGTGCTAACGTAACGTACCAGCAAGGAAAAGGCACACAAGTAAGTAACGGGTACAATGCACAGGCAAGGATGGTATGATCAAGTTAAATTGACATGATGTGACCCTATCTAGTCAGATTTAAATGAAGGTGGTGACGACACGTCAACAACTTCATATGCAATTTATTTACGTAAAAATGGCTTTGGTCTTAGCGTTATTTTTGGTGTAAGTAACATGTCAACACGGCATGATCAACAATGCATTTAACAAAAACAAAAACAACGTGAAAGGTAAACATTGATTCCGGAGTCGGAGGTATTGTCGGTAAATTTGACACAAGGAAGGTGCAACAAAAGTTGGAATCCATCCACATTGCAAAAGACAATATGTTAGGTGCTGGTTAAAGAAAGAAAAGGAGTTGACATGAAACAGAACTTGAAAGGATAAAAAGAACATCATTTCCAACATGCACTGAAATTGGAATGATGCAAAGAAAGGAAGAGACAAATTGGTCCTGGATGAGGTGGTCACACCCTGTCCAAATGAGTTTCACAAAACATCATGAGGACATCATCATTGCAATCCTTGCAAAAATCTATCCCAAAACCATATATGATATGGTATCCTCTGGATTTGCAAACACAGTTGCAATTCAAAAGAATTTCAGGGGGCTGAGTGAAAAATTGCACTAGATGCATTTTGGAAAAGGCTAAAATGGTTAAACCATTATCACCATGCAACTCCTTGTTTGGAACTACCCAAAAATCATATATGGCATGCCTATTTTTTAAATTGGGCAAAACTCGACAAAAACACAGAAATAAAAAGGGGTTTATTTGCAAGATTGCCACACTCAAAACATTCAGAGGGGCAAAATTCACAAAGGACCTCACCATGAAGATCAGTAGCTCAAGCTACCCTAAAAAAATATACGGGATGCCCCTAGATGAGGTTGGAGTTCAAATCAAATTTGAATTTGAATTCATATTCAAATTTGAATTAAAACAGAAAAAGAAAACAAAAGAAAAGGAAAAAAACAGGCGCAGACCCACATGGGCTGGCCTCGGCGAGAAGGGCACATCTTCCTCTCCCTGGCCCAAGTGGACAGAGCCCACTCGGCCAGCGCAGCGAAAAAAAAAATGTGTCGTGCCCACTGGACAGGCCCATGGCCTCTTCATCTCTCCACGGCCCAGCTCGGCTGCCCCTCTCTCTGAACTGAACCCGCCCCCCTCTGAAGAAAGGCGACACCTCCCCTCTGAACTTGACGCGGCGACAACTTCTGGCGAACCTGGCGTCGTGCTCCGTCCACCTCCTCGCGAGGTACCACAGGGAACCTCGAGAGGGCACCTCCTTCTGCACATCGGTGCTTGCCAGGGCCACTAACTCCCTCCTATCTCGTCGGAATCCTCATGGGATCAGAGAGGCGACGGCCTGCTCTGAAGATCCAGGACCTGCGCCAACTCGGTGACCTTCCCGCAAGCACAGAGGTGCGCATAGACCAACTCCTGCCACGCTATGGTGCTCTAAACTTAGCTGGGACCTCCACCTACGCATCTGCACTCCAGATTCGACTCCTAGCTTCACGACGGCGACGCGATGATCGACTGAAGATCACGGCGGCGCCACCGTCTACTACGCGTTCTTCAGACACCAGCGAGGAAACGCAAGCACACGCGCAAGCCCTCTCCTTTGAGGCAACAGACACGTACTAGACGTGCACAGAGCACATCCGCGCACGCCTCGTCGACGGCACGGTCACGGTGACCACCGAACTGGCTGGAAACCGTGATGCGGCGACGGGAAAAGCAACCTACGGGGCTACCTATTCGCGAGCGAACGAGGGAGCAGGGGAACACCAGAGGCTCACCTTGGGGTGCTCGTGGACGTCCTCGACACCTTTGAGGGGGCGGCGGAGCGGTCGGTCGACGGCGAGGCAGAACTGCTGCGGCGCGGGGGTGCTAAGTGGCGGGACCGCGGTGAAGCTCCTGCAACCACGATGCTGACGGGAAAGGATCAAGAAGACCTGCAGGAGGGCGAGCGTGAGCACGCGGACAACGACTCGGCTCAACGGCGGCGAATTGAACTCGGGTCACCTGCTGCCGTGGCGGGGCGGATAGATGCAATTGAGCGCGGCTGCTGCGAGCCAAGGGGGAAAAGATGGAGGAGGGAAACCCGGGGCGCTCCCGGTGGCTTCAAATAGGGAGCTCCCGCTCTCCTTGGCCGGAGGGCTCCACCTCCCGTAGCCGGATGCGCTCGTGAGAGAGGAGGGGGAGGGGACCTCGCTCCAGCGTGGAAAGAAGACGACGGGGAGGCCGTCGGATGCAAATCGAACGAACAGGGCGGTCTCCACTTACCCCTTCGCGGCTGGGCTCTAGCCCGAGAAGCAAACCGAGGCCCAGATGGGCTGGGCCTGCAACAGATAATTGAAAAAAAAACCCATGCTGCTCTATCCTTTTCCATTTATCATAAAACAGAAAGGATTTGGAGTTTTTCTGGATGAAATACAAGTGGGAAAAATACATAAAAATATGTATAATTAACCTTGCATTATTCCTCAATTTCTGTCACAACCCTAGTTTTGGTATGTGCTTTTATTACTAGAAATAATTGCATCATCTTTAAATTCCTTGGTTTAATAATTGGGGATTTGGAAAAGCCTCAAAGAATTTAATTAAAAGGCAAGATAAAAAGTTTTTCCAAAATTCCTCCAAACAATTTTGAAAAGTCCTATAATTGAGTGTGATCATTTTAAAAATGATTTGGAGTCAAACCGATGCTCAAGGAATTTTCAAATATTCAAACAAAGTCTTGGAAATTAAATTTAAATGCTATTTGAATTGAAATTCAAATGTTTTGAATTACAAAAATCTTCAAAACTTGGGAATGGCTAGTGCTATGTCACATATGTCCAAGATAAATATTTGGGGATTTTAAAAAATTCTTTGGTATTTTTTTTCAGAGGAAAACAAATAAAAACAAAAAGCAGAAAAAGAAAAAGAAACAAAAGGGGCCAGAGGCCACTTACCCCTTCGGCCTACCTGGCCCACCTGGCCCAGCAGAGGAGGCCCAGCCCAAAAGGGCAGGGTCATCTTCCTCCACTGGACAGGCAGGCAGCCAGGTCGCCGGCGAGCCCGGCAGGGCCGCCAGGCAGCTGCCTTGCTGCCTCCCTCGCCCTTATCCGCGCCGTGGAGCCTCCCTGTGCTCCCCTTCCATTTCCCCCTCCTCTGGACCCCTTTCCCCTCTCCCTCTGGCGCAAAACCGTGAGAGCCCGAGCGCCCCGTTGCTCGCCGCCGTGCGCCACCACGGCCACTGGCCTCCACTCACCGCGCCAGATTGTCCAGGACGCCCACCGCCATCGACCTCGTTGCCGTGGCCCTTCAATTTGTGCCAGGAAGCCTTGTGGACGACGCCATGATCGTTTTCCTCCGCCACGGCAACGACACTCCGGCGAGGAATTGTGTCACCCCCGCTGCTCCTCCGGCCTCCTCGTCGACGTCAGTGCAACCAGGGTGAGTTTGCGCCATTTTTCCCCTCCTCCAGTGCTCGATCCCGTGCCCCCTTCGCCGTTCCACCCGAGCCAGTGCTTCGGCCATCGCGCGGCTCGACGCCGTCCACGCCTCCGGCCCCCTCCATCTCGCCCATGTGCCCCATTGGATGCGCGGCATCGAGGGCTCTGTTTTGGTGCCCTTGGAGCGCCTCCCCGTGGCCGGCAGCGCCAATCCAGCGTGCCTCCATCGCAGCCGTGGCCACCGGCGGCTAAACGCGGGCCAGCCTAGTTAATTAGGGGGTGAACCCCCTTTTCATTTGACCCAAGGTCAATGACAGGTGGGCCCAGGGCCCTCCCTCTAATTAACCAGAGGCTAATTAAAACGGGGATTAACCCCTGGGTGACAGACTAGTGGGCCCCGCGTGTCAGGTTGACTAGTCAGCGCCCCCATGACGTCAGCCTGGCGCATTAAATCATTTTCTTATTTAACAGAAAATCCAGAAAATTCCAGAAAACTATTAAATCTTTGAAATTCAATAACTTTTAAACCATAACTCCAAATCAAAAGTGTAATATATGAAAAATCATCAGAAAAATGCAAGGATTCCAAATATCATATTTTAATGGATGAAAAATACATCTATGACGATGGACTAGTAGCATTTAGCTATTTGGGTTATTTGGAATAATTCAAAATAAATGTTTAAATCATTTCCAATTAAATCTTTGCAATGCCAACCTTATCACATGAACATCAGAGGCATATCATACACATGACAACATGGTTTATCATATCCAAACATTAGCAAATGCAACTTTGGCTAAGTTGAACAACATTTGGAGTTTGAATTTGAATTCCTTTTTCAAATCAACTTCTATTAACTTGTTGCAAATTGAACATAGATCACATCAGTACCATGCCATGTTTCATTCTTGAATGTGCATTGCAATGTGATGTTTACATTGTTGTTGTCTTTGTGTTTGTTTCTTCTTGATAGATCCATCGCCGGACGTAGTCCCTGTTTTCTCCGAAGAGTGGCACCCCCGAGTCCCGATAATAAGGCAAGCAAACCCCCTTCGATCATATCTATAAAAACCCAGTTTCCCTCTTGTTCTCTTATTGATTAGGTGATTCACATTTTACCATTCTATCGCTAGTTGAACCCATCCTTTACATGACCTATCATTGCTGCCACAGTATTAAGCAAACCTTAACCTAGCATATACAAGATTGTTTGTGTTCATCATGTGGCCCTTCATCCATGTTATGCTATGCCATGCTAGAGTTGTTTGCAATAAAGTTGATCCATCTGGGTGATGTATCGGGATGGTAGTTAACACATGCAACAATGTGGTAACGTGTTGATGAAGTCACCCTAATATAAGTGAACAATGAGAGGCTGTGTAGGAGTACACAATGGGTTGTCTCATTTACACTGCCCTAGGCCCCGAGTTCTTGTGTTGTGATCCAAGACACAGATTACTACCACATGTTGGGCTCATTGACCCCTCTCGACCTATTAACTCACCCCGACTATGGTCCAGGATTCGCATGGGTTAATTGTTCTTCTATTTGATTTCATAACGTAGCACGGTTTTAGGCAAGCGCAGCACCATCCGTCGAGGTGGGCTTGTCGGACCGTCCATACATCGTCTGGGTCCTAAACGGAAACCCCGGCCGGATTCCCGATTGGGGTACAACTCAGATAGGTGATTCCCTGGACTAGAGTTGGTGCCGTGAGGTAAGTTTCATGGTACTATCCTCGCCGACACCGCTTGAAGGTGACGATTTCTATGCGGTAAGTGGTAGCTACGTATGTGAAGAGGTACACCCCTGCAGGGTTAATGAACTATTCGAATAGCCGTGTCCGCGGTTATGGACTACTTGGAGATCTTTACTTGATTATTAGACAACTCAAATGGATACTCTAAAATCGCAAGATAAGTGTGAGTGCTTTGGGTTGCTTCCTCGTGGGGAAGTCGAGGAAGGATCCATGGTTGTGTATTGATGTGGTGATCAAGATTAGATGGACTCGTGTGCGTCTCTCATCTCAACTCTATGTAGTCGTAGTACAGGATAGCCAAGTCAAAGCTTTCTGCATTACAACCCCACTTGCCTTTACCTTGACACCTGAGCATGAGTAGTTTAGTTCTGACGTAAGTCTTGCTGAGTACGACTTTGTACTCACGTTTGCTTATTCTATGTTTTAGAGACGAGACCACTGACCCTGAAGGTGGCCTCCCCCTCAAGCTCGACGTCGACGAATTAATGTAGTCCTAGACAGCAGCCTGGTCCCTCTGGAGGGTCGTTGTGTTTTCTTAAAGGCTTCTTAAGCCATTTGTTAACCTTGCCTTTACTAAGACATAATTTGCTTCTGTTGTTGTATGATGTAATGTTGGGTCACAGTTATGTGATCTCTATTTGTAACACTACTATATCTGCTTTGTTTAGCAGATGAAATAAATCTATGAGTTTGTAGAGTTCATGTTGTGTTACCTGCTGTTATACACTTGGCATGCACGCTGCGTGTATGTTTAAACCGTGCATGTCATGTGTGGGGTTCGATACCTTAGTTGTGCTCTCGCCGGCGGTCTTTTATACACCAAGTGGCCCTTAGATGTGCGCAACTTGGGGCATCGCGATGCGATTGCTCGTGACTCTGTCACGTGGCACACTTTGTTGTATGATTGAGCCCACCCGAGACCCCGAATAAGAGATCGGGCTAGAGTCTGTTTATGTAAGTGTTAGGATTCAATCGATAATATGGTTGAGGCGACTTGTCGATGAGTATGGGATTTCACCACCCATAATCATTTAGACTTGTGAGCGGGCGATGAGGACCCACCTTAGTTGATCATTCGGTCTGGATGGGATGCCCCTCACGTTCGAGCTTTCCGAGAGTGTCTTGTACTTGGCCTTGTCTTCTTAGCCAAGTGGGTATGGCTCTCGGCTCTCCATATGATTGAATTGTGACTGGAATTACATATGCAAACCCCGGGACCCGACAATTTACAAAAATGGTTTGGGCATTTTTGGCAACAACAAAATTGTGAGCTCATTTTTGAATTCAAATTCACTTTGAACTAGGGTCCATATTTTTGATGATGGAAAAAATGATTTGAGGTTATAAAAACCCTTGTCATAGCAAAGTAAATGGCTATGCCAAGTTTGGGGTCAAGGAGAGCATGCATGCAACAATGAAAATTCTTCAAACACCTTTCTTGAACCACTTTGGAAGCAAGCTCAACCAAACCAGATGGGCTCCAATCCCCATGCAAATTTAAATCACCACATGAAATTACAATCTTTAGCATCATGCCAAGTTACAAAGTCAACACACAAAGTACAATCTCAACAGCAAACTCAAACCGGCATACTTGCAAATGCAAGAAAACACATCAGATCAAACCACACTAAGATGTTTTAACGCCACTGGTATATGTACTCTGAGCTTACATATACCTAAACCGGCTCGTATTTATTAGAGACTCAGAATGAGTCCAAGGTTAAGGGTGTAAGTGCTCTACTGATTACGAACATCTTGGAAAACCACCGTCGGCTCTGTTAAAGATTTCTGCTTAACAGGGGACAGATGCAACAAATGCACAACACGGCATACATAAAGCATTACAACAACAGACAATACAAGCATCACATGCAACATAGGCAACAGAAACAAGCGCGACCGGACTACGCACTCGAAGATGACGACTCACTCGGAACTACGGTTCCCATCCTCTGACAAGGGCGGAAGACAAACTAAGCAACACCTGAAGAACTAGTCTAGCTCGGGCTCTCCAGGAGGACGCAGGCTGAGATGCTTCCCAAAGTCGAGTAACTCGACCAGTCGGGACTCAACTCCTGGGGCAGCGGCTGGATCTTGCTGGAGCAGACCTTGCCGATACAGCTGAAGGATGGTTTAGGTGCTGGGGTCGGCGTAGACAGTGCCTAGGTGGCACTCGTCCATGGGCTGCGAGGGTAGCACCACTTGAGAGGGTGGCACGACCTGAGAGGATAGTACTGGGTTTGGCAGCAGGGGATACACGGCTTGAGAGGAACCTTGGCGTCCTGCGCGGTACGCGGCTCGAACTGTGTAAGGCCCGATATGCGGTATTGTTCCAGATCTAGATGTTTCCATCCAGATCCGGGGACGAAGCACATATCGGTCCCACTGCGACATATGACGAAGTCATATGCCCCGGATTTCCAACATGATATCACAACATTACAGATACAAGGATACAACATCTCACACAATCGGCATACAACTGCCTCAAATACAATACAACAGCGGAAGATACATGTCTGGGTACAGACTACAAGCAAATGCCTAGTGGTAAAGAGAAAAACATCGATCCCCATAACCACACGGGTCCAGGCCCTCCGCCGGGATCGGCCTAACTAGTCGTCGTCGAGTCTCCACGTGAAACGTCGATCACCAAACCTGTTGTCGATCAAGAACCCTGAAAAGAGTTTGGGGGTAGTATCATGAGTACAGAGGTACTCAGCATCCAACTGTAGTGGTCATCTGACTCAGCAAGGACTTCATCGCTTTTCATTCTAGGACAACTAGTAGTTTACGGTAAGGAAGGGGTAGGTGGTGAGGTTGCTGCCACACTAGCATTTATGAAGTGGCTAACGATCTAGAGAGTAAGATAAGAAGCCAAGCATTCGATGAGGAATCGCCTCCAAGAAGTCTTGCTATCCACCTACATACACAAACATAACACCTATCCTATCCTTGTCGTCCTCTTCGCATCCCGACAAAGAAGAAGCAGTCAAGGCACACACACGTTGATCAAGTTATATTAAGATTATCTCAGCTGTTGTTGTCTATGAACAAGGAGTAGGTCTCAAGTCGTCCATAACCGTGGACACGGCTTCTCGAAAAGATTTAACCCTGCAGGGGTGTACCAACTACCCATTACAAGGCTCCGCACGCACGCCCATCTCTCTCAGTTGCTACCCATCACAGGGAACCATTTTATGATTTAGTTCCAAGAGATCCGAAACGACAGGTCCCTCCAGCTAACCACAACCAAATCCGGGTGGCCCCCGGGGAGTCGACACCCAATCCAAAAGCTGGCCACGCTCTCGGATCGGACTCTTCCGTCTCAACAGGGTTTGGGTTACCGAGAAGCCTCAAGTGAGGCCGCGGGCCCTCGCCGGTCAAAGGTGGACCAACAGGGAACCATGTCTCCACTGGTCCGGGTTGGTTTAAAAACTACTGGCAGCTGACCAGCACACACACAGTTTCTAATTGTAAATCAGCTTGGGCCACCACTAGAAATGCTTGAAGCTAGGTAGGTAAGAAAAGGAGACTCCATAAAATCCCACACGCGGTTAGGCACGCTCAGTCTTAAAACCAAAATCCGGAACTCAGATCCGAGGTGACTCGAATGGAACAAAGCATCGGGGCGGGATATCCTAGACCTTCCATCCTTCGTCGAATATAATCAACATTATAATAATCATATAATCAACAAAAATATAATAATAATAATGTGATATCCCAAACCAAGGAGTAACAGGGTAACATCGTAGCATCCTAAGCATGCATACTAAGCAGGGGCTGAGGGCCGAGCAATAGTAACATAGCAGTACAAGGTTTGCTAGGAAGGGAAATGGCTGTATCGGTTTGAAAGAGGCTGTAAACATGTGGTAGGATCAAACATCGAACTTAACCTAGACTAGCATCGTCTACGAAGGTACCCGCGGAAGCACACAAGACGATAAACACTGGAAAGCAATCTAAGAGCAAGCATCTATTACTACAAGGCAAACATGAGTAAGCAGGCAACACATAGAACGACAACGCGATACGGATCTATCGTCGAGAAGGGTTACTAACAGTTTAAGTGGGGTATCGGTCACACACGACGAATACCGCACGTTTACGCTGGTTCAAGTTGCTTAGCTACAGGTGATCAACCAACGGTTATTAACATGGAAACTCAAGAAAGCATGTCATATCACACAAACATGACAAAAGGTTAAGCATAAAGGAAACTATCTATACTAGTCAATTTAAGTGAGGCACAATCTAAACATGGCAATACACTAAGTGCCGCACGATGATTAAAACATTTGCTACTTTTCTGCCTTAAACCATATTTTAGGTTTGTTAACAACAGCACACAACAGCATAAACACAAAGTACACGAAAAACTAATCAAGTTACATATAAAGAACACCCCAAACGGAGTTACCGTTAAAAAGATATAAGCAAAACAAGTTACGGGCACAATCTGCCAACATTAGGAAGCACACTTTAGAGCAATGCATAAACATGCTCACATGTGACATGGAACTAAATTAGACATGACAGGGAAGGCATGGCAAAAAGAATCATGCAAATAGGCATCATAGATCAAAAGATATTAAGCAAACAACATGGCATCGGAACGTTACACACTTAGAGAAAAACAGAGGTGGCTATCAAAAACAGCAGCATAGCAACTTTGGAGCTAACAATCTGTATGAAAAGTAATGCTAACATGAATATTCAATACATTTAATGAAAGTAGACATGATGCTTAACAATATGCAATTGGAATCACTCAATTCCGATAAACGGTCGTGACACACTCGTCGACCGAAGTTGCAACAAAATATAAACAGCAGCACACTAACAGCAGGTTAGCTACTTTGGAGCAAGATACAATCATGATGCAGCAAGAAATTATTTCATGTGAATGCATGAAACTGAAGTAGAAACAATGCTTAACGCAACGCGAAAGGAATCAATCAATTCCGATGAACGGTTGCGAAGAAATCGTCGCCCGAAGTTGCAATAAAATACCAGTTACAGCAACTTAGCAGCAGTTAACGACGGGTAGCTATGTTTGAACAGCAATAACACTATCAAGATGACCTCAAATGCAAATGCTCAAAAATTACGAATTAAAGTACACGCAATTCTAAGCAACTTTCATTTTGGGGGAACGTTCATCGGAGCTACGGATTACTTGCAAATTACCGTGCAAAATTGAATCAGCAGCAAAATAATAAGGACTTGGAAAAATTTACAGGTGGGTTCTCAGAGAAAAAAAAGGCAAAAGGGGCCTCACCCATGGGCTTTTGGCCCAACTGGCCTGGAGGCGGATCTGGGCTGGGGCGCCTGGGCCTTGGAGCTAGCGGGCCCACGAGGTCGTGGAGGTTGGTGGTGGCGCCGCTCAGCCCCGATCCCGATCGGGTTCGCCGGCGGCGGCTGGCCGGCCACGGGAGGCAGCGAGGCAGGCGGATCCGGGTGCGGCGCGGCGAGATCCGGCCGGTGGTGGCACTAGCGGGCGGCGGCTGCTTGGACGCGGAGGCCGGCGAGCTCCTGCTCGGGGAGCCGAGCTGCTCCAATGGTGGTGGCGGCCTGCGCGATCTGCAGGGGGAGGGAGAGAAGACGGTGAGGAGAGGGAAGGGAGGAGAGGAGGTGCAGCCCGGGAGGAGGAAGGGAGGTGGCCGGCGGCTGGCCGGAGTGCGGCCGTGGCGGCTTCCACAGGGGCAGCTGCGGGCAAGAGGAGAGAGGAGATGACGGGTCCAGGGGCGACGTGGATGATCCCAGGCCGTCGGATCTGATGATCTGACGGTCTAGAATTCACTGGGCTGATCTGGATCTGGAAATTAGGGTTTGCAGCGAAAAATTGGGAATTTTGGGCCAGATCTGAAATTAGAGAGGGGGTGGCTCAAAATTTCTACAAGGGGGAACTCCTAAGTGGGTGTGGGAGGCTGGAGGTCTTTATATAGCCCAGGTGGCTGGCAGTTTGCAAAAACATCCCCGTTTTTTCTCTCGCGCACGCGGCACTCACGTTTCTAACCGCCGGGGGTCCGTAGGACCTCCGATTCGGGTAAAACTTCGAACTGCGCGATCAGCGTGTCGAGCCGGCGGCGTTCACCTCGCGCTGGAACCGTTCCGAGAACACTTTCCGGCGCGCTATAAAAATATCCCGTTTAATTACTAAACGGGGCTTTTCGTTCCGTTGGCTGCGGCTGGTCTCGTGCCGTTTTCCCGATGGTGATCAGGTGAAACCCGGTGTCGCAAAGGTCGTGTGTCAGGGTGGCAAGGGTCGGTCTCGATCCGATACGAGATAAGAGGGGGGAAAATAATCGCCGATCGATAAATCAGGGATGCAAACACCGCAAAAAATTCAGACAATCAAACAATTCACATCGAAAACAAAAATTTTAATTTTTGTGAAATCTGGGCTGTTACAAACAGCTTGCGTTATGCCACTATCAATTGCTTTGAACTCCCCAAGAATGTCGCCGAGCAGTAGTCCTCGGGCGGTGCTGAACTGAACCAGACGAACTATTGCCGGGTCGGCTTCCTTGGTTGTGTCGGCGAGCTCGCAGCCAAAGCTGGACATACTCGGGAAGTAGCGAAACTCCCGCATCTCCCCGATCTGCAGAAACTTGAATCGAAGGCGACTGACAGCTTCTGCGGCAGCTGTCTGAAAGGCCAACGCTGCAGTGGGCATGGGCTTCCCCTCAAAGACTACAGGCTCTCCAATCTTATCGGGACCAAGGTGGATGAGCACCTTTGCACAATATCGGCAAAGGCGAGGAACAGGCTTGGATTGGAACACCTGGTAATCGGGGTTAACAACACAGCCAAGGGATTGGGAAAGCATTTCCCAAAGGAGGCGGGGAAAACCAGCATGGTTGACAGACGAGGTCTTGATGTGAAAGGTGTGGGCTTCGAAAAATCCGGACATGGTTTCCAGGGGGAAACTGGCTGAGGTTCTCTGGTGTCTGGCTTACTGAGCGGGGAATGCTGCAGCAAGGAGGATGGAGTTCTATAGGCAAGAAGAATGAGGCATACAGGCATGGTGGAGATCTTTCTTAGACAAAGAGAAGGATACGCCTGGAACTGCAGACAACTAGGGTTGCTGGGGTCCAATCCAAGGGAAGCTAGGTGGTCCGTCCACTGGTTAGGCAGGCGTCAAATCCGACTACGTCAACTGTTAATATACAGTGGCCATGCCGGATTCCACGGGATAGGGCAACACTATTGGGCTCGCTATCGGTCTCCCTGCCGATGGGACGACTCAGAGCCAAACAATAAAACCGACAGAGACGGAGCAAACAACAAACAACAAACACCAAAAAGCAAACAGAGCTCAAAATCTACGGGCTATCCACACGCGAATGCAGATCCACTAACTACACTAACTTAGCGCACTCGATGCCTCTCTCAGTATTTAGAAGCAATATCACACAATGCTCTTGGTAGCAATTGGAATAAAGCTTCTACTACTTCCACAGGGAGAACATCAAACTCACCGCATGACCATAGCCAAGGTGGCTTAGTCAACTAGTCTATGGTTGTTTGAGGAAAGATGGAACTGGCGTTTCCCAAATGAAATTAGACATAAGGAGAGATATGCCACGGTTAGCAAGAAGGGTGAGGATATCTGGCTTGCCTAGGGGTTTTAAAGGCTCATGGTCATTTCCCAGTGCGATAATTTCACACCGGAGACGAATGCCATGAGAGTCGGGGCATAGATGAGAGGGAAATCCTATGACATTGCCTTTTGATCAATAGTAGCCGTGCCGATTGGGCAAAGATGGCTGAAATCCATCTGGGCTTTCTACTGAGCAAAAGGCAATGAATCCAGCTAGGGGTAACCTACAGTCAGCCTGGCTGCTCTGATAACATGTTTGTGACACCCCGCCTGAATACCACTATACATAGACGAGTGTCGCCCACACACTAGCCCGGGAATCACTCTAGTGTGCGCGCTTACAAAACTACCAAGAACATAGGCACAACTGTAAAAGGATTCATAAGCCAAAGTGGCTTGAATCAATATATTACCACCATAGATAGTTCATTACAGAGATGGGGGCAGCGGAATATAAACTGTCTACGGAAGCACGTACTTGGAGCGGCTAAAATCCATAGGGATCTGACTGGGTTACTCTTCCTAGCTCGCAAACGCTCGACTCCTCCTAGGGAAAGCGGATCCTTAGATAAACCTGAAAATCTGGCTACGCGAAAAGCCAGGGATGAAGGCCTTGTGAGTACGTTTGATTGTACTCGCAAAAAATCAAACCAAGTAACATATACAAAAAGCAAAGCAATCAATGACATTCAAGCATGCACAAGTTATTAGAGTATATTAGTTATCATGGCATAGCAGTTTAAACAATATTAACATGATGAATCTGAACAATATTAACATGATGAATCTGAACAATATTAACATGATGCATCTGAACAATATTAACATGATGAATCTAGCATATTATCATGAATAAGATTAGTGCGATAACAATCAACACATGGAATGATCAATATCATCATAATGAAATGAGCATTCTACCAATATTAAGACTAGTGCAAACAACACATGGAACACTCATGATCCTTGCATGACCATGCAGCTTACCTCGGAGTCATTACCGACTCCACCTTCAAGTGACGGGTCATCGCATGACCACTCAATGGATTAGGTGTCCTTATGTTACCACCCAATCATTTCGGTCATCACATGACCGCTCAACGGATTAGGTGTCCTTATGTTACCACCCAATCATTTCGGTCATCGCATGACCAGCAACTCAACACCATTATTATACCGGTTTGTGTTGACCATAGTGTGATCTAGTACGAACTGTGTCCCATGACCGAGGACGCGGCTATTCGAATAGATTGTGACTCTGCAGAGTTTGTGCAATTTACCCACACTATGGAGTTCTTCCTCCACCCAGCACTCCGGAACTTGTCCCACAGGATCCTTGGAACTCGTTCCGTAAGAGTGGGCTAGGCCTTTTCCAACGAAACTCGACTACCACGTAACCTCCCTAAGGTATCACCTACACACTATCTTGGTTATCCCTGTGTCCTCCAGACACCGGCCAAACTCTTGGCAAACGGCCACCTTGTGGCAAACACTGTCCCGAACGGGGACTCCCGGGTAAACAACTCTGGATGTCAAGGTTATCACCACCTACCGGGTCAGGGTAGCGTGCGTGCATAACCTCCCCTCTTTGGTGATACTCGTTGAAGGCACTACGATAGCCCAAGCTAAGGCCCTCCCATACAGGCAAATGTGGTTGCACGAATAAAGCACGGTGCGGTGGTGATACGGTGAGGATAGTTCTCTCACTCCTCGTTGGTTACCCCAAGTGGAAGGTGAGATGTAGCGTAGCAGCAAATTTCCCTCGGTGAAGATACCAAGGTTATCGAACCAGTAGGACTCCAAGAGATACAAGAAGGTGACAACTTCGCCAGAAATTAGCTTCGGGCTAGATAGTTGACGTGGACCTGCACACAGCAACAAGAAGGTGACAACTTTGCTCCCAACGAGTACAAAGGAGTTGTAAATTCCTCCGGCCTTGCTGTTTACAAAGGATTAACGCAAGAGATAATGATAGTGGCAACTGAAAGTAAATTGATGGTGTAAACAATGATATGAAGATGGACCAAGGTCACGTGATTTTCACTAGTGATGTCTCTCTCCCAAAAGACGATAAAAGTGCTAGCGAGGTAAAGAATTCTCAGTTGGGCAATTGACAGGATGAGGAAGGCACCGCAATGCTAACTATGCTGCAAAGAAAGGAAGGGCTCAAAAGCAATGGGCAGTACGCCACGGTAAGTAGACCTAAATCCATCTGCATCCACTACGAATCATCCACCTTGAGATATCTATCCAGAACATCTCGCTGGTATTAAGTTGCGAATCCCACTCAAAATGTAAATCCAAAGCAACAGACAACTGCATTAAAAGAACTTTGCGTAAAGTAAACAATCCTTGCATGCACGGATACAAGCACCGTTGTTTTACCCCTAGTGGCAACAACACATCCCCTAGTCTCATGTTTCTGCCACTCAAGCTAGACATCAAGGGGCTAAAGCCACAATCAAGCATAACGCTCCCTCTTGGAGTTGCAATAAATCACTTGGCCAAAGTAAAATACAGCAACGGAGAACATGCAAGAATTTACTCAATAACAAACTATAAAAGAGAAGTACCAAATATATTACTCATCACAATCTGAACATAGTCTCATGATCCATCATATCCCAACAAACTCAGCATAGGAACAGCAGAAAATTACAAAGGTGCCTCGATCATGTGAGGCAGCTCACGAGGACTAGAAAGTGGAAGCACAAAGAAGGAGAGATAGATCACATAGCTACTGGTCACAGACCCATGGTCCAAGGGAAACTACTCACGGTACATACGGGAAGCGTCCATGGCTATCGCTGGTCTCCCAGAGTGGGTAGCTTCTCCCGGCAGGGTGCCGGAGCGGCTTCTCCAGGCAGCCCCGATCTTGAAACGGCGGCGGTGGCAGTACAGAGGTGAGATAGCGCAAGAGGGATTGATATTAGGGGTGTCCGTCATGGGGGATAAATATAGGCGAAGGGGGCACCGAGAGGGGCCACGAGGCAGTCAGGAGGGTGCCTGGCGTGGCCCAGGGTGGGGCTGCGCCACCTGCCCTCCTGGTTGCCTGGTGGTGGCCCTCCTTCCCTCCTTTGGTGATTCCGGAAGCTTCCGTTGCGATGATTTTTTATCTGATTTTCCCAGATTTTTTGGAGCACTTTTAATGGTCGGAAAACCTGAAATAAAAAAACAGTAGAAAACAACAACTGGCAGCTGGGTGCACTGGGTTAATAGATTAGTCCAAATATGCTAAAAAGTGTATGAAAGTTCAAGAAAAACATGTCAAAGTCACACAAAACATGCATGGAGCAAGCAGAAATTATAGATACGTTTTGGACGTATCAACCTCTCCAAGCTAAATTCCTGCTCGTCCTCGAGTAGTTAAATGAGAACAAGCATAATTTTTGTGGTGACATGCCACACAACCATATAAGTACTTTTAAGTAAAGCAATCAAAGCATGCAATTCAATTCAAGTCTTAACACGCAAGAGTCTATATTAGCATTGACACTAGTAACAAAAGAACAGAAGGTGCAAGAGCTCTCGTTGTCCGTGACTCGAATGTCTCCAGATGGTGTTTTTGTGCAAGCAAGGTATAGGGAAATACAAGAGAAAAAATAACGTTGTTGAGAACAACTATCTACTAAAGTTTCACACTTAGTCTCCTTTGGATTCTTATCTTGAATCGTCCCTAGACCACTAGCCAGGTACAATTCAAACTGATCCACTCCCTTTCGATATTTTGAGCACTCATGCAATGGATGAGCGTGAGCAAGAAAATTGACACCTAAAAGGCGAAACAGAAAGAAGGTGGAGGAGGAAGACAAAAAAATGGTGTGAAAGGCTCACATCAATGAGGACAATCATAGGCGAGAGAAGGCCATATGATAGATATGATGTGAGGAGTAGGGATTGCCATGCAACGGATGCACATGCAAGCTAAAAACTCTCCAAGGGAACTAGTGGGGGTGCATTCAACTTTCTTTCTCAAGAAGACCTAGAGCTCATTTGAGAAGGCTCATCATTGGAATATACAAGTCAAGTTCTTTAGTGTGAAGGTCCCCACATAGCTATATGCATGATGATGATCTCTATGGAGTACAAGGGATAGAGGATGAAGTACTAGTGTGGATCTCTTAAACGCAATAGTAGTGTGCCCCCTTCTCTCTTTTTATTTCTTTTTCTCCTTTTTCTCTTTTTTTCTATTTTTTTTGTGGCCTCAATGTCTCTTTATATTTAATTCTCATTTGTCCTCTTTGGGATCTTTTGATTTTGTCCTCTTTGGGATCTTTTCCTCACTTTAGGCGAAACACTCTATATTTTACAGGAATATAGGAGATCTTTCACACTTTACAAAGGTACTCACATAAAGAAGATATAACTATCATGATGCAAATGTATGACATGAGGATCAAGTCATGAGAAGATGGATGTTGCATGTCAATGTATCTCGGAAAGGCTATGGAAATGTCTTGTAGGTTGGTATGGTGGCTGTTTTGAGGAAAGATATAAGGCGGCTTAAGATGATAGAGCGTATCGTCCCAAGGGTTTGGTTGTACCGGCGAAGGTGGACGCTAACTCTCGGAGTGAGAAGAGAGCAATGCAAGGCACAGGATAGGCTAGAAAAAGTATAGGTGGGTAGAAGTGCCAACTTTCGAATACTCACATTAGTCCTAAGAACTCATGCACTTATTATCGGTAACTCTCAATCTAATCAGGAGGTTCATAGAGAGACAAGTACCCCGAGGAGGAGTGTATGGGGGTTTGGTTATCCTTGCGCATCCTCGACTCATGGTACGTGAGTGTACTCTAATATTCGAACCCTCCAGAGGTTAGTGATCCATCTAGTACCTAGAGTTCTCAACAGGGGTTTTTGGTTTTCCAAAAACACACGGATTTCCCAAAATACGACATCTATCACTAATAGGCTCGAGCTCTTGACACCAAAAGTTCAAACATTACTCTAATCAATACCTCAAAACTATTGCAAGTTACTACTACAAAGAGAAAAGCAACTTCAACTACCTACTTTTAGTCAAGACACAAAATTCAGTGCAACAGGAAAACTCTCTAACAAGATAAAACATGCAACCTATAGAAAGTTCAACCTAAAACAAAAGAAAAGCTCTAGAAAAACTAAAGCACTACAACTAAACAGAGCAGCAACTAAGAAAAGAAAAAGAACAACTCACAGCTAAAAGAATAAGCATGCAAATCCTATGAGGAGTTCTAGTTCAAGCGGAGCGTGTATCTCTCCCACATAAAAGAGTAAGTAAGCTTGGATATAACTTGTTACTATAGCAAACAAAGCTAAATAAAACTAAAAAAACAAAACCTAAGAGCGAGACGCTCCAAAAATAGCACATAACGCATGAAGTGATAAAAATATAGTGTAACGAGACACGAACTGATAATTGTTGATGAAGAAGGGGATGCTCGGGGGCATCCCCAAGCTTAGACGCTTGAGTCTCCTTGAATATTTATTGGGGGTGCACATGGGCATCCCCAAGCTTGAGCGTTTGACACTCCAAGATCTTGTTTCATCATCTTCCATCGCACACTTGACAACTCCCTTTATACATAACTCATTGTAGACTGATTAGAGAGGTTAGTACCCTATTAAAATAATTTTTCCTCTACTGCAAATAAAGATAATCTTGAAGAGATACTGTTTCCCAAGATTTCCAAAAAGTTTTTGCAAATAAAAAGCAAGCTTAAGGTTTGCAAAAGTAAGGAGAGACAAAACGTGGCAGAATATGTGAAAAACAGAACAGCAGATTGAAACGAATTTTGTTGGGGTACTTCTGCAACTCAAATAAAAAAACTCAGAACATACGGAAGTTTCGTAATTGTATATAGCACGCTGTGTAAAAATTCCAGCTCAAAAAGATGGACTGGGATTTTTCTATGATTTTTCTAGTCACAAGGACAAAATCTGTTTACTGGACAGCATGTCACAAGTTTTCCTTCCCTTGTCGTATGAGGCTATAAAAGGCACAAAGCTTGAAAAGTGAAGATACAATGATTTTGCTACAGTAGTAACAATCATCAATACCACAAAAAACAGAAGAAAAGAAAAAATAAAAACCTAAATTCGTTGCGGGCTGCCTCCCGAAAGCGCTTCTTTAAAGCCATTAGGTAGGCTTAATGTAAATAGATCAAGTCTTTTCAAGAAAATAACTAGCCCGTGTGACGGACTCAAAAGGCAACTTAATATTTTTTCCTAGGGAAATGTTACATCCCTTTCTTGAGATGGAATTTGAATTTGATATTCCCCTCTTTCATGTCAATAACAGCACCAACTGTGCAAAGAAAAGGACGTCCCAAAATAATTGGACAAGAAGGTTCACATTCAATGTCCATAATAGTGAAATCAACGGGAACATAATTGTCATTGAAAATGATAAGAACATCGTCGATCTTCCCCAAAGGTTTCTTTATGGAAGAATCAACAAGACGAACACCAAAAGAACATGGATCAAAAGGTTTCAATTCAAGCATATTATACATTCTTTTGGGCATAACAGAGGTACTTGCTCCAACATCACAAAGAGCATAAGAAGAGAAGTTATTCAATTTGATTTTTATCATAGGATCCCAACCATCTTCTAGCTTCCTAGGTATGGAGGCTTCTAGTCTAAGCTTCTCCTCCCTAAATTTGATTAGAGCATTGGCGATATGCTTTGTGAAGGCAAGATTAAGTGTGCTAGTGTGGGGGTCTCTAGACATCTTGTGTAGAAAAATAATAACTTCAGATAAAGTGCAGTTGTCAAAGTTTAAATCACTACTATCTATTAAGGAGGTAGTGTATCATTTAAGCTCACTTGTTTGAAAGCCTCTATGTTCATAGAGGTTTCTTCATCTATGGTTGAGGTGGTAGCATCACCATTGATAGGTCAAGTGGGACTAGGGGTGTGATGGGTGCTAACAGTTTGGACATCCTCAACTACTTGGATAGTAGCTACTTTGTGGTAGGTAGGAAGGCTCTTAACTCTATCTTCTTCCTCTTTTTCTCTAGCCCATCTCTCTTTAAGTTTAGCCATCATCCTAATATTTTCATTGATTTGTAACTGGATAGCATTAATAGGAGTGACCTTACTCTCCTCAAGGGGAGAGGTTCTGATTTTTAACATCTCAACTTCAAGGGCTAAGTTATCTACCTTCAAACAAAGATCATCTAATTTAACTAGTTTTTCTGCCACATTCTTGTTGAAGGCCTTTTGGGTAGTGATAAAGTCTCTAAGCATACTCTCTAGTTCAGAGGTGGGTTCTTGTTGCTAGGGTAGGTGTTGTTGTTCCCATAAGTGGATGGAAACGGTCTAGGATTACTAGCAAAGTTACCTCTATAAGCATTATTTTTGAAGTTGTTTCTAGAGATAAAGTTCACATCTACTTGTTATTGAGCAACCGAGGAATTTAAAGGAACATCCTGAGGATCAATAGGAGCTTGCTTGGTAAGTAGAGACATGATAAGGTCAACCCTTTCATTTAGAGAGGATATCTCCTCGATAGAATTTACCTTCTTACCAGTTGGAGATCTTTCGGTGTTCCACTGAGAGTAGTTCAGCATCATCTCATCAAGTAGCTTTGTAGCAACACCTAGTGTGGTTGACATAAAAGTTCCTCCTGCGGCCGAATCTAACAGGTTCCGCGAGGTAAACTTCAAGCCTGCATAAAAAGTCTGGATAACCATCCAGGTAGTCAGTCCATGAGTAGGGCAGTTCTTGACGAGCTTCTTCATACGTTCCCATGCTTGGGCAACGTGTTCATTATCCAATTGCCTGAAATTCATAATGTTACTCCTCAATTGAATAATTTTAGCAGGGGGATAGTACTTCCCAATAAAAGCATCCTTGCACTTATGTCAAGAATCTATGCTATTCTTAGGGAATGATTGAAACCAGATTTTAGCTTCATCCCTCAAAGAAAAAGGAAAAAGCTTAAGCTTAACAATTTCACCATCTACTTCTTTGTACTTTTGCATATCACAAATCTCACTAAAATTATTTAAATGCAAAGAAGCATCATCTCTAGCACCAGAGAATTGTTCTTTCATAACAATGTTCAGCAAAGCAGGTTTAATCTCATAAGAAGGTGCTGAAGTAGCAGGTGTAGCAATAGGAGTGCAGATAAAGTCACTGTTGTTGTGACTAGTGAAGTCCCACAACTTGGTGTTTTCATTGGAACCCATAATAGCAGTATGTATTTTTGGGATTTTTGATAAGGGACACAAAAGTAAAAACTGAAAGGTAAACTAACAAGTATAAAAAGCAAAGATAAAATATAGTGTGCAACTCCCCTATCTTGTAGACTGGAGGCCCCGGCAACGGCGCCAGAAATTGGCTTGATACGGTGACGATAGTTCTCTCACTCCTCGTTGGTTACCCCAAGTGGAAGGTGAGATGTAGCGTAGAAGCAAATTTCCCTCGGTGAAGATACCAAGGTTATCGAACCAGTAGGACTCCAATAGATCCAAGAAGGTGACAACTGCGCCAGAAATTAGCTTCGGGCTAGATAGTTGACGTGGACCTGCACACAGCAACAAATAACTTTGCTCCCAACGAGTACAGAGGAGTTGTCAATTCCTACAGCCTTGCTGTTTACAAAGGATTAACGCAAGAGATAATGATAGTGGCAACTGAAAGTAAATTGATGGTGTAAACAATGATATGAAGATAGACCAAGGTCACGTGATTTTCACTAGTGATGTCTCTTTCCCAAAAGACGATAAAAGTGCTAGCGAGGTAAACAAATCACAGTTGGGAAATTGACAGGATTATAAAGGCACCGTAATGCTAACTATGCTGCAAAGAAAGGAAGGGATCAAAAGCAATGGGCAGTACCCCAAGGTAAGTAGACCGAAATCCATCTGCATCTACTACGAATCAGCCACCTTGAGATATCTATCCAGAACATCTCGCTGGTATTAAGTTGTGTTGACACACGAACACGTCACGTGTACCCTCGACGCCGGGGGTGATACACCGCAACTCACGTCGAAGGAGACCCGACCGGAAGTGCGGTACGCAAGCAATCTGGCGGGCGCTTTTGTAGACCCAAAACCCCACACTCCCGGGAGGGACCCCGTCAGGGAGTACGGCGGCTATGGGCTGCCCTAGGTCGACCTGATCGCCCCTAGGGCCTCGTGGATCGTTGCCCTCCAAGAACAAGAACGAACGAAGAACGAGGAGAAAGATACAAGAGAGAGATCAAATTAGGGTTTGGAAGTGTAGATATTTTTGTTCGATTGTGTGTTGTTTCAATCGGTCGTCACCTCATCTATTTATGAGGGGTTGGACTTTCCGTGCAAGAAAAGGGCTCAGATTCGCGTCAAAACTGCCAAAAACCCGATCAAATTCGGACCCGCATCGGGTGTTCGGACGTCCGGACTTTATCCCGGACGGTCCGGACCATAGGGTCGGACGGTCCGAGCTGAGGTCAAAATCTTTCTGTAATCGGGGTTCTCAAGTCGGACGGTCCGACCTTAACTCGGACGGTCCGGTTTCCACCTCGGACGGTCTGACCTGGTTTTCCAGTGCTGCACTGTTTTGGCAATAACTTCTTCATACGAACTCGGATTTGGACGTTTCAAATATCAAAATCGACCGGTTCGACGAGACGAAGCCGTCCTATGTAGAACATTTTCCCATTTGAGGATGTCTTGATGCCCTAATTGGAAGAATAGTACTCTGAATGCCAGTGTCTTATTGCTTCAAACATAGTTTCGGCCCTTGATTTGGAATCGGATGATCATGGCTCGAACTACAAAGTTGTTTATATCGACAATACCCAAGTTTTTCATGTAGAGCACTTATTCATTTGAGGTCATATTACATAGGTTTATTGTCGTGCCAAAAACCAGTGTCAACACATGCCCCCCTGTTTTTCGGCAAAACTTGCGTGCCGAAAAATAACTTTCCCATGTTTGTTCTAAGGACAATGTCAACACTCCATCGGCCATATGTTTTCTAAGCGCGATAATCACTTATCGGCCATGTGCATGCTTAGGATGATGAGTATGTACTCTGAAGCCGATTACCACCAATCGGTTTTAGAGAGATGGGTATCAATCTGTTCCTTGTAGCACTAAGGAAATCAAAGTATGATAGATCACGTCCTGATAATAAAATAACATCGGGATGATTCCAATCTATAGACGCATCGTCCAAAGCAACACAAGTCGAGTTGTCCGCATGAATAACTTCCACTTCATCTTCAACCCATTGTATCAAGAATTGGTGCATGGTAGACGACACACATTGATTAGCATGAACCCAATCATGGCCTAATATAACATTATAGTGACCTTGCACCTCGGCGACGAAGAATGTGGTGGCCAAAGTCTTGCTTCCCACAGTGAATTCCATACACATTATGCCCTTGGACTCTGTCTTTTCTTTACCCTCAAAACCATTGAGAACCATGTTGGTCTTCATCAATGCATCATCATGTAATACAAGTCTTTTGAAGACTGCGTAGGGCATAAGATTTAACACACCACCACCGTCAACTAGCATCTTTGCAACCGGTGACCCATTAATGTGACCCATTAATGTGACCTTGTTGGCCTTGTAGGTATCGTACCAGCTGGCTGCTGCACCCTGAAGCTGGAAGGAGGCGAAGGTGACGTAGTCGACGGGTCTGACGGTGTTTGCATTGAAGTGCTTCTTGATCTCTTGCGATCCAGTCATCCGCCACCAGCGGGTCTCGAGCCTTGAAGAACCTGGGGGGTTGATAGCAAGGAACTGTTGCAGTGTGGTGTACTGTGGTCGATCATTCCTCTGGGCAGTCTGGTTCTGCAGCATCTGTAAGATCGCAGCTGTGCCCTGAGCCATTGCGGTCACAGCCTCCCACAGGAGAGGGTTCTCTGGTGGCGGCATGTTCGCTCTTGGCATCCTGTATACAGGAACACTTATGAGAACATGGTCGAAACATTGATGAAACCAGAAGATAAAGCAATATTGACAACAAAACTTCCTCACGAGGTATGAGAAAGCCGAAGGCTGAAATTCCACCAAGGTTAACCCGGAAAGTCGAAAGCTAGGTGCTACTAGAATCCCCAAACCGAGATCATCCGAAACCAAGATAATAATCTGCTAGCGAGCACACAACAATATATATACGAGCGGTTGGAAACCTGAAAAATGAGACATCTGCCCTAAGCGGCCCGCCATCGCGGTCGTCCATAGGGTAAAAGACATCACATCCATATTACCATAGGATGCCCGCCAATCCTGTATGGACGTTTCACCTAGGGTACGCCGTAAGCGAGGTAGAGCAGTCAACCCCAAGTGGCGGCTCAGTGGTCTCAAAGACGCCAACACATCTCGTCGCTAGCAAAAATTATAGAGGAATCAGAGCCTCATGTAAACGAGAACCTAGATTTGTTTTGAAAGGGGATAAGTTGTAGAGAGAAAACAACGTTTCACTTCCTCACGGAAAAAGGGGTGGGAGGGTGGGGTAAGAAGAAAAATAAAGAGTTCCTACTCTCCGATTTTTCCTTAGTAACTACAAAATAGTTTCTAGACTCCACTTCGGCCAGTAAGGGGTCCTACAGTCAGTCCTGCTCTGATACCAAGTTGTAATGCCCCCGATGCGGTGCTAACTCGAGTTAGTCGCTTTCGCGTCCCGCTCAAGTTAGTAGCGCATAAAGAGCCACCGACTCACGACACTCGCACTCGTGTCGTTGCCGGATTCTCGACAACAGGTATAGGAACAAAGAACTTTAACTAAGACATAAATATATAGAGTCCAGGGCATACATCGCCACTGGACTTATTACAACATCTCAGCGGTCCGTGGACCCAACAGAATATCATGCAACAAGAGGAAGACAAACACGACCGAGTACGGTCAAAATCCAAATTGCCCTAGAGAGGGCTGCACATAAAGAGTCCACCCACGGATCGTCGAAGCCGAACTGTAGGATCTACTAAACGAGGTCGATCTCATCGTCATCCTCCGGGGGCACCTCCACGAAGTATCGTCCAGAGCTCGGGTCGAGGTAGTACTCCACTGCAGCGGCCGATCAGGCAAAACGGTAAAAGCACAAAGGAAAACAGGGGTGAGATTATATCATTACAAGATAACTGACTTCCTACGGTAAGACGAGTAAAGGTCAGTTTGCAGCCGCACTAGCATATATGGTGGCTATCGTTCTATTAGAATAGAGGTGAGATCCAAGAAGTATACGTGACATCGTGTCATAAGTCTGCTATCCACCTACTTACGTCAAGCATAACACAACCTGGATCTTCTCTCGGTCCCCCTGGACGAAGAAAAGCAACCAAGGCACTCACACGGTAGTCAAGTTTTAATTATGATTCAAAATGATGTTATTCTATGAACAAGGAGTAGGTCTCAAGTCGTCCATAACCGCGGACACGGCTTTTCGAAAAGATTTAACCCTGCAGGGGTGTACCAACTTCCCATCATAGGTTTCGCATGCACGCCCGGTTTCCACTTGGCTAGGTAAACGCCTGAAACTCCGGAACGTCAGAGTCCATCTAACTAACAACGCACAATTCCGGGTGGCCCCCGGTGAGTCGACACCCAACTCAAAAGCCGTCCGCGCTCTCGAATCGGCCTCTACCGTTTGGATGAGGTCGGGTTAGTTGCCCAAACAGATGTGGACAACCCCCTATATCCCTAGGTTGGACCAACAGGATAAACCAAGTCTCCGCTGGCCCGGGTTTGTTTCGAAAACAGCTGGGGTACCACCCAAGCACACACACGTTTTCAAAAGTAAATCAGCTCGGGCCACCACTAGAATTGTATGAAGCTAGATAGGTAAGACAAGCGGACCCTATATAATCCCACACACGATTAGGCACACTCGTCAAGAAACACAATACCCGGAACTCAGGACCTAGGTGACTCAAATGGAACAAAACACCTGGCGGGAACAGCCTGGTCTCCCATCATTCGTCAATTATAATTAACATTATTAATAATAACTATCAACCAACTTATTTAAATAACATGATATCCCAAACCAAAACATAGGGTAAGCAGCATTTTTCCTACTCATACTAAGCAATGGCTGAGCAGCGGTAACTTAGCAATACAATGTTTTGTTGGGATGTGGGGATCATGGCTGTTTGGTTTTGAACGTGGCATAAGCAAAGTCGATAGGATCAAACAAACGTTCTAGACTACAGCTAGGCAGGTAGGCAGAAAGGTATCAAGTAATGGTATGAATCTTCCACTTGCCTGGGTAATCGGTCATCGAAGCAGACGCAACAGGGTCCTCGGGCTCGGTGTCGGAAACCTCCACGTAAGTCTCCTCGGCGGTCTCAGGTGCTAACGTAAGGTACCGGCAAGGAAAAGGCACACAAGTAAGTAACGGGTACAATGCACAGGCAAGGATGGTATGATCAAGTTAAATTGACATGATGTGACCCTATCTAGTCAGATTTAAATGAAGGTGGTGACGACACGTCAACAACTTCATATGCAATTTATTTACGTAAAAATTGCTTTGACCTTAGCCCTATTTTTGGTGTAAGTAACATGTCAACACGACATGATCAACAATGCATTTAACAGAAACAAAAACAACGTGAAAGGTAAACATCATTTCCGGAGTCGGAGGTAGTGTCGGTAAATTTGACACAAGGAAGGTGCAACAAAAGTTGGAATCCATCCACATTGCAAAAGACAATATGTTAGGTGCTGGTTAAAGAAAGAAAAGGAGTTGAGATGAAACAGAACTTGAAAGGATCAAAAGAACATCATTTCCAACATGCACTGAAATTGGAATGATGCAAAGAAAGGAAGAGACAGATTGGTCCTGGATGAGGTGGTCACACCGTGTCCAAATGAGTTTCACAAAACATCATGAGGACATCATCATTGCAATCCTTGCAAAAATCTACCCCAAAACCATATATGATATGGTATCCTCTGGATTTGCAAACACAGTTGCAATTCAAAAGAATTTCAGGGGGCTGAGTGCAAAATTGCACTAGATGCATTTTGGAATAGGCTTAAATGGTTAAACCATTATCACCATGCAACTCCTTGTTTGAAACTACCCAAAAATCATATATGGCATGCCTGTTTTTTAAATTGGGCAAAACTCGACATAAACAAAGAAATAAAAAGGGGTTTATTTGCAAGATTGCCACACTCCCAAAATTCAGAGGGGCAAAATGCATATTCAAATCAAATTTGAATTAAAACAGAAAAAGAAAACAAAAGAAAAGAAGAAAAAAAACAGGCTCAAACCCACATGGGCTAGCCTCGGCGAGAAGGGCGCAGCTTCCTCTCCCTGGCCCAAGTGGACAGAGCCCACTCGGCCAGTGCAGCGGAAAAAAAACGGGTCGTGCCCACTGGACAGGCCCATGGCCTCTTCTTCTCTCCACGGCCCAGCTCGGCTGCCCCTCTCTCTGAACTGAATCCGCTCCCTCTGAAGAAAGGCCACACCTCCCCTCTGAACTTGACGCGGCGACAACTTCTGGCGAACCTGGCATCGCGCTCCAGCCACCTCCTCGCGAGGTACCACAGGGAACCTCGAGAGGGCACCTCCTTCTGCACATCGGTGCTTGCCAGGGCCACTAACTCCCTCCTATCTCGTCGGAATCCTCATGGGATCAGAGAGGCGACGGCCGGCTCTGAAGATCCAGGACCTGCGCAAACTCAGTGACCTTCCCGCGAGCCCAGAGGTGCACATAGACCAACTCCTGCCACGCTATGGTGCTCTAAACGTAGCTGGGACCTCCACCTACGCATCTGCACTCCAGATTCGACACCTAGCTTCACGACGGCGACGCGATGATTGACTGAAGATCACGGCGGCGCCACCGTCTACTGCACGTTCTTCAGACACCAGCGAGGAAACGCAAGCACACGCGCAAGCCCTCTCCTTTGAGGCAACAGACACGTACTAGACGTGCACAAAGCACGTCCGCGCATGCCTCGAAGACGGCACGGTCACGGTGACCACCGAACTGGCTGGGAACCGTGACGCGGCGACGGGAAACGCAACCTACAGGGCTACCTATTCGCCAGGGAACGAGGGAGCAGGGGAACACCAGAGGCTCACCTTGGGGTGCTCGGGGACGTCCTCGACACCTTGGAGGGGGTGGCGGAGCGGTCGGTCAACGGCGAGGCAGAACTGCTGCGCCGCGGGGGTGCTAAGTGGCGGGACCGCGGTGAAGCTCCTGCAACCACGACGCCGACGAGAAAGGATCAAGAAGACCTGCAGGAGGGAGAGGGTGAACACGCGGACAACGACTCGGCTCAACGGCGGCGAATTGAACTCGGGTCACCTGCTGCCATGGCGGGGCGGATAGATGCAATTGAGCGCGGCGGCGGCGAGCCAAGGGGGAAAAGATGGAGGAGGGAAACCCGGGGAGCTCCCGGTGGCCTCAAATAGGGAGCTCCCGCTCTCCCAGGCAGGAGGGCTCCAACTCCCGTGGCCGGATGCGCTCGTGAGAGAGGAGGGGGAGGGGACCTCACTCCAGCGTGGAAAGAAGACGACGGGGAGGCCGTCGGATGCAGATCGAACGAACAGGGCGGTCTCCACTTACCCATTCGCGGCTGGGCTCTAGCCCGAGAAGCAAACCGAGGCCCAGGTGGGCTGGGCCTGCAACAGAGAATTGAAAAAAAAACCCTGCTGCTCTATCCTTTTCCATTTATCATAAAACAGAAAGGATTTGGAGTTTTTCTGTATGAAATACAAGTGGGAAAAATACATAAAAATATGTATAATTAAACTTGAATTATTCCTCAATTTCTGTCACAACCCAAGTTTTGGTATGTGCTTTTGTTACTACAAATAATTGCATCATCTTTAAATTCCTTGGTTTAATAATTGGGGATTTGGAAAAGCCTCAAAAAGAATTTAATTAAAAGGCAAGATAAAAAGTTTTTCCAAAATTCCTCCAAACAATTTTGAAAAGTCCTATAATTGAGTGTGATCATTTTAAAAATGATTTGGAGTCAAACCCATGCTCAAGGAATTTTCAAATATGCAAACAAAGGCTTGGAAATTAAATTTAAATTGTATTCGAATTGAAATTCAAATGTTTTGAATTTCAAAAATCTTCAAAACTTGGGAGTGGCTAGTGCTATGTCACATATGTCCAAGATAAATATTTGGGGATTTAAAAAAATTCTTTGGTATTTTTTTCAGAGGAAAACAAATAAAAACAGAAAGCAGAAAAAGAAAAAGAAACAAAAGGGGCCAGAGGCCACTTACCCCTTCGGCCTACCTGGCCCACCTGGCCCAGCAGAGGAGGCCCAGCCCAAAAGGTCAGGGTCATCTTCCTCCACTGGACAGGCAGGGAGCCAGGTCGCCGGCGAGCCCGGCATGGCCGCCAGGCAGCTGCCTTGCTGCCTCCCTGTGCTCCCCTTCCATTTCCCCCTCCTCTGGACCCCTTTCCCCTCTCCCTCCGGCGCAAAACCGTGAGAGCCCGAGCGCCCCGTAGCTCGCCGTCGTGCGCCACCGCGGCCACTGGCCTCCACTCACTGCGCCGGATTGTCCCGGACGCCCACCGCCATCGACCTCGTCACCGTGGCCCTTCAATTTGTGCCGGGAAGCCTTATGGACGACGCCATCATCGTTTTCCTCCGCCACGGCAACGGCACTCCGGGGGAGGAATTGTGTCACCCCCGCTCCTCCTCCGGCCTCCTCGTCAACGTCAGTGCAACCAGGGTGAGCTTGCGCCGTTTTTCCCCTCCTCCAGTGCTCGATCCCGTGCCCCCTTCGCCGTTGTACCCGAGCCAGTGCTCCGGCCACCGCGCGGCTCGACGCCGTCCACGCCTCCGGCCCCCTCCATCTCGCCCATGTGCCCCATTGGATGCGCGGCATTGAGGGCTCCGTGTTTGTGCCCTTGGAGCGCCTCCCCATGGCCGGCAGCGCCAATCCGGTGTGCCTCCGTCGTAGCCGTGGCCACCGGCAGCTAAACGCCGGCCGGCCTGGTTAATTAGGGGGTTAACCCCCTTTTCATTTGACCCAAGGTCAATGACAGGTGGGCCCAGGGCCCTCCCTCTAATTAACCAGAGGCTAATTAAAACGGGGATTAACCCCTGGGTCACTGACCAGTGGGCCCCGCGTGTCAGGTTGACTGGTCAGCGCACCCATGACGTCAGCCTGGCGCATTAAATCATTTTCTTATTTAACAGAAAATCCAGAAAATTCCAGAAAACTATTAAATCTTTGAAATTCAATAACTTTTAAACCATAACTCCAAATCAAAAGTGTAATATATGAAAAATCATCAGAAAAATGCAAGGATTCCAAATATCATATTTTAATGGATGAAAAATACATCTATGATGATGGACTAGTAGCATTTAGCTATTTGGGTTATTTGGAATAATTCAAAATAAATGTTTAAATCATTTCCAATTAAATCTTTGCAATGCCAACCTTATCACATGAACATCAGAGGCATATCGTACACATGACAACATGGTTTATCATATCCAAACATTAGCAAATGCAACTTTGGCTAATTTGAACAACATTTGGAGTTTGAATTTGAATTCCTTTTTCAAATCAACTTCTATTAACTTGTTGCAAATTGAACATAGATCACATCAGTACCATGCCATGTTTCATTCTTGAATGTGCATTGCAATGTGATGTTTACATTGTTGTTGTCTCTGCGTTTGTTTCTTCTTGATAGATCCATCGCCGGACGTAGTCCCTGTTTTCTCCGAAGAGTGGCACCCCCGAGTCCCGACAATAAGGCAAGGAAACCCCCTTTGATCATATCTATAAAAATCCAGTTTCCCTCTTGTTCTCTTATTGATTAGGTGATTCACATTTTACCATTCTTTCGCTAGTTGAACCCATCCTTTGCATGACCTATCATTGCTGCCACAGCAAGCAAACCTCAACCTAGCATATACAAGATTGTTTGTGTTCATCATGTGGCCCTTCATCCATGTTATGCTATGCCATGCTAGAGTTGTTTGCAATAAAGTTGACCCATCTGGGTGATGTATCGGGATGGTAGTGAACACATGCAACAATGTGGTAACGTGTTGATGAAGTCACCCTAATATAAGTGAACAATGAGAGGCTGTGTAGGAGTACACAATGGGTTGTCTCATTTACACTGCCCTAGGCCCCGAGTTCTTGTGTTGTGATCCAAGACACAGATTACTATCACATGTTGAGCTCATTGACCCCTCTCGACCTATTAACTCACCCCGACTATGGTCCAGGATTCGCATGGGTTAATTGTTCTTCTATTTGATTTCGTAACGTAGCACGGTTTTAGGAAAGCGCAGCACCATCCGTCGAGGTGGGCTTGTCGGACCGTCCATACATCATCTGGGTCCTGAACGGAAACCCCGGCCGGATTCCCGATTGGGGTACAACTCAGATAGGCGATTCCCTGGACTAGAGTTGGAGCCGTGAGGTAAGTGTCGTGGTACTATCCTCGCCGACGCCGCTTGAAGGTGACGATTTCTATGCGGTAAGTGGTAGCTACGTATGTGAAGAGGTACACCCCTGCAGGGTTAATGAACTATTCGAATAGCCGTGTCCGCGGTTATGGACTACTTGGAGATCTTTACTTGACTATTAGACAACTCAAATGGATACCTTAAAAATCGCAAGATAAGTGTGAGTGCTCTGGGTTGCTTCCTCCTGGGGAAGTCGAGGAAGGATCCATGGTTGTGTATTGATGTGGTGATCAAGAGTAGATGGACTCGTGTGCGCCTCTCATCTCAACTCTATGTAGTCGTAGTACAGGATAGCCAAGTCAAAGCTTTCTGCATTACAACCCCACTTGCCTTTACCTTGACACCTGAGCATGAGTAGTTTAGTTCTGACGTAAGTCTTGCTGAGTACGAATTTGTACTCACGTTTGCTTATTCTATGTTTTAGAGACGAGAACACTGACCCTGAAGGTGGCCTCCCCCTCAAGCTCGACGTTGACGAAGTAATGTAGTCCCAGACAGCAGCCTGGTCCCTCTGGAGGGTCGTTGTGTTTTCTTAAAGGCTTCTTAACCCATTTGTTAACCTTGCCTTTACTAAGACATAATTTGCTTCTGTTGTTGTATGATGTAATGTTGGGTCACAGTTATGTGATCTCTGTTTGTAACACTACTATATCTGCTCTGTTTAGCAGATGAAAAAAAGCTATGAGTTTGTAGAGGTCATGTTGTGTTACCTGCTGTTATACACTTGGCATGCATGCTGCGTGTATGTTTATACCGTGCATGTCATGTGTGGGGTTTGATACCTTAGTTGTGCTCTCGCCGGCGGTCTTTTATACACCAAGTGGCCCTTAGATGTGCGCAGATTGGGGCATCGCGATGCGATTGCTCGTGACTCTGTCACGTGGCACACTTTGTTGTAAGATTGAGCCCACCCGAGACCCCAAATAAGAGATCGGGCTGGAGTCTGTTTATGTAAGTGTTAGGATTCAATCGATAATATGGTTGAGGCAAGTTGTCTATGAGTATGGGATTTCACCACCCATAATCATTTAGACTTGTGAACGGGCGATGAGGACCCACCTTAGTTGATCATCCGGTCTGGATGGGATGCCCCTCACGTTCGAGCATTCCGAGAGTGTCTTGTACTTGGACTTGTCTGCTTAGACAAGTGGGTATGGCTCTCGGCTCTCCATATGATTGAATTCTGACTGGAATAACATATACAAACCCCGGGACCCGACAATTTCTGAAAATGGTTTGGGCATTTTTGGCCACAACAAAATTGTGAGCTCATTTTTGAATTCAAATTCACTTTGAACTAGGGTCCATATTTTTGATGATGGAAAAACTGATTTGAGGTTATAAAAACCCTTGTCATAGCAAAGGAAATGGCTATGCCAAGTTTGGGGTCAAGGAGAGCATGCATGCAACAATGAAAATTCTTCAAACACCTTTCTTGAACCACTTTGGAAGCACGATCAACCAAAACAGATGGGCTCCAATCCCCATGCAAATTTAAATCACCACATGAAATTACAATCTTTAGCATCATGCCAAGTTACGAAGTCAACAGACAAAGTACAATCTCAACAGCAAACTCAAACCGGCATACATGCAAATGCAAGAAAACACATCAGATCAAACCACACTAAGATGTTTTAACGCTACTGGTATATGTACTCTGAGCTTACATATACCTAAACCAGGTCGTATTTATTAGAAACTCAGAATGAGTCCAAGATTAAGGGTGTAAGTGCTCTACTGATTACGAACATCTTGGAAAACCACCGTCGGCTCTGTTAAACATTTCTGCTTAACAGGGGACAGATGCAACAAATGCACAACACGGCATACATAAAGCATTACAACAGCAGACAATACAAGCATCACATGCAACATAGGAAACAGAAACAAGCGCGACCTGACTACGCACTCGATGATGAAGACTCACTCGGAACTACGGTTCCCATCCTCTGACGAGGGCGGAAGACAAACTAAGCAACACCTGAAGAACTAGTCTAGCTCGGGCTCTCCAGGAGGACGCAGGCTGAGATGCTTCCCAAAGTTGAGTAACTCGACCAGTCGGGACTCAACTCCTGGGGCAGCGGCTGGATCTTGCTGGAGCAGACCTTGCCGATACAGCTGAAGGATGGTTCTGGTGCTGGGGTCGGCGTAGACAGTGCCTAGGTGGCACTCGTCCATGGGCTGGGAGGGTAGCACCACTTGAGAGGGTGGCACGACCTGAGAGGATAGTACTGGGTTTGGCAGCAGGGGATACACGGCTTGAGAGGAACCTTGGCGTCCTGCGCGGTACGCGGCTCCAACAGTGTAAGGCCCGATATGCGGTACTTTTCCAGATCTAGATGTTTCCATCCAGACCCGGGGACGAAGCACATATCGGTCCCACCGCGACATATGACGAAGTCATATGCCCCGTATTTCCAACATGATATAACAACATTACAGATACAAGGATACAACATCTCATACAATCAGCATACAACTTCCTCAAATACAATACAACAGCGGAAGATACATGTTTGGGTACAGACTACAAGCAAATGCCTAGTGGCAAAGAGAAAAACATCGATCCCCATAACCACACGGGTCCAGGCCTTCCGCCGGGATCCGCCTAACTAGTCGTCGTCGAGTCTCCACGTGAAACGTCGATCACCATACCTGTTGTCGATCAAGAACCCTGAAAAGAGTTTGGGGGTAGTATCATGAGTACAGAGGTACTCATCATCCTACTGTAGTGGTCATCTGACTCAGCAAGGACTTCATCGCTTTTCATTCTAGGACAACTAGTAGTTTACGGTAAGGAAGGGGTAGGTGGTGAGGTTGCTGCCGCACTAGCATTTATGAAGTGGCTAACGATCTAGAGAGTAAGATAAGAAGCCAAGCATTCAATGAGGAATCGCCTCCAACAAGTCTTGCTATCCACCTACATACGCAAACATAACACCTATCCTATCCTTGTCGTCCTCTTCGCATCCCGACGAAGAAGAAGCAGTCAAGGCACACACCCGTTGATCAAGTTATATTAAGATTATCTCGGCTGTTGTTGTCTATGAACAAGAAGTAGGTCTCAAGTCGTCCATAACCGTGGACACGGCTTCTCGAAAAGATTTAACCCTGCAGGGGTGTACCAACTGCCCATTACAAGGCTCCGCACGCATGCCCATCTCTCTCAGTTGCTACCCATCACAGGGAACCATTTTATGATTTAGTTCGAAGAGATCCGAAACGACAGGTCCCTCTAGCTAACAAAAACCAAATCCGGGTGGCCCCCGGGGAGTCGACACCCAATCCAAAAGCTGGCCACGCTCTCGGATCGGACTCTTCCGTCTCAATAGGGTTTGGGTTACCGAGATGCCTCACGTGAGGCCACGGGCCCTCGCCGGTCAAAGGTGGACCAACAGGGAACCATGTCTCCGCTGGTCCGGGTTGGTTTAAAAACTACTGGCGCTGACCAGCACACACACGGTTTCAAATGGTAAATCAGCTTTGGCCACCACTAGAAATGCTTCAAGCTAGGTAGGTAAGAAAAGGGGACCCCATAAAATCCCACACGCGGTTAGGCACGCTCAGTCTTAAAACGAATACCCGGAACTCGGATCCTAGGTGACTCGAATGGAACAAAGCGTCAGGGCGGGATAGCCTAGACCTTCCATCCTTCGTCGAATATAATCAACATTATAATAATCATATCATCAACAACAATATAGTAATGATAATGTGATATCACAAACCAAGGAGTAACAGGGTAACATCGTAGTATCCTAAGCATGCATACTAAGCAGGGGCTGAGCAACGAGCAATAGTAACATAGCAGTACAAGGTTTGCTGGGAAGGGACATGGCTGTATCGGTTTGAAAGAGGCTGTAAACATGTGGTAGGATCAAACATCAAACTTAACCTAGACTAGCATGCAAACCGCTGGTTGAAATAGAATGGATCATAAGTAATGTATAGTCCTTGCCTGTTGATAAGTCGGTTTCCGAAGGTGTAGTGGATCGCAAGCTCGCATCGTCTACGAAGGTACCCGCGGAAGCACACAAGACGATAAACACTGGAAAGCAATCAACGAGCAAGCATCTATTACTACAAGGCAAACATGAGCAAGCGGGCAACACATAGAACGACAACGCGATACGGATCTATCGTCGAGAAGGGTTACTAACAGTTTAACTGGGGTATCGGTCAGACACGACGAATACCGCACGTTTACGGTGGTTCAAGTTGCTTAGCTACAGGTGATCAACCAACGGTTATTAACATGGCAACTCAAGAAAGCATGTCATAGCACACAAACATGACAAAAGGTTAAGCATAAAGGAAACTATCTATACTAGTCAATTTAAGTGAGGCACAATCTAAACATGGCATAACACTAAGTGCCGCACGATGATTAAAACATTTGCTACTGTTCTGCCTTAAACCATATTTTAGGTTTGTTAACAACAGCACACAATAGCATAAACACAAAGTACACGAAAAACTAATCAAGTTACATATAAAGAACACCCCAAACGGAGTTACCGTTAAAAAGATATAAGCAAAACAAGTTACGGGCACAATCTGCCAACATTAGGAAGCACACTTTAGAGCAATGCATAAACAGGATAATCAATGCAAACATGGTCAAAAGTGACATGGAACTAAATTAGAAATGACAGGGAAGGCATGGCAAAAAGAATCATGCAAATAGGCATCATAGATCAAAAGATATTAAGCAAACAACATGGCATCGGAACGTTACAGACTTTGGAGCTAACAATCTGTATGAAAAGTAATGCTAACATGAAGATTCTATACATGTAACGAAAGTAGACATGATGCTTAACAATATGCAATTGGAATCACTCAATTCCGATAAACGGTCGTGACACACTCGTCGACCGAAGTTGCAACAAAATATAAAAAGCAGCACACTAACAGCAGGTCAGCTACTTTGGAGCAAGATACAATCATGATGCAGCAAGAAATGATGGCATGTGAATGCATGAAACTGAAGTAGAAACAATGCTTAACGCAACGCGAAAGGAATCAATCAATTCCGATGAACGGTTGCGAAGCAATCGTCGCCCGAGGTTGCAATAAAATACCAGTTACAGCAACTTAGCAGCAGTTAACGACGGGTAGCCCTGTTTGAACAGCAATAACACAATCAAGATGACCTCAAATGCAAATGCTCAAAAAATTTGAATCAAAGTACACGCAATTCTAAGCAACTTTCATTTTGGGGGCACGTTCATAGGAGCTACGGATTACTCGCAAATTACCGTGCAAAATTGAATCAACAACAAAATAATAAGGACTTAGCAAAATTTACAGGGGGGGTTCTCAGAGAAAAAAAAAGGCAAAAGGGGCCTCACCAATGGGCTTTCGGCCCAACTGGCCTGGAGGCGGATCTGGGCTGGGGCGCCTGGGCCTTGGAGCAGGCGGGCCCACGAGGCCGTGGAGGTTGGTGGTGGCGCCGCTCAGCCCCGATCCCGATCGGGTTCGCCGGCGGCGGCTGGCCGGCCACGGGAGGCAGCGAGGCAGGCGGATCCGGGTGCGGCGCGGCGAGATCCGGCCGGTGGTGGCGCTGGCGGGCGGCGACTGCTTGGACGCGGAGGCCGGCGAGCTCCTGCTCGGGCAGCCGACTGCTCCAATGGTGGTGGCGGCCGGCGCGATCTGCAGGGGGAGGGAGAGAAGACGGTGAGGAGAGGGAAGGGAGGAGAGGAGGTGCAGCGCGGGAGGAGGAAGAGAGGTGGCCGGCGGCTGGCCGGAGTGCGGCCGCGGCGGCTTCCACGGGGGCAGCTGCGGGCAAGAGGAGAGAGGAGATGAAGGGTCCAGGGGCGACGTGGATGATCCCAGGCCGTCGGATCTGATGATCTGACGGTCTAGAATTCACTGGGCTAATCTGGATCTGGAAATTAGGGTTTGCAGCGAAAAATTGGGAATTTTGGGCCAGATCTGAAATTAGAGAGGGGGTGGCTCAAAATTTCCACAAGGGGGAACACCTAAGTGGGTGTGGGAGGCTGGAGGTCTTTATATAGCCCAGGTGGCTGGCAGTTTGCAAAAACATCTCCGTTTTTTCTCTCTCGCGCGCGGCACTCACGTTTCTAACCGCCGGGGGTCCGTAGGACCTCCGATTCGGGTAAAACTTCGAAATGCGCGATCAGCGTGTCGAGCCGGCGGCGTTCACCTCGCGCTGGAACCGTTCCGAGAACACTTTCCGGCGCGCTATAAAAATATCCCGTTTAATTATTAAACGGGGCTTTTCGTTCCGTTGGCTGCGGCTGGTCTCGTGCCGTTTTCCCGACGGTGATCGGGTGAAACCCAGTGTCGCAAAGGTCGTGTGTCAGGGTGGAAAGGGTCGGTCTCCATCCGATACGAGATAAGAGGGGGGAAAATAATCGCCGATCGATAAATCAGGGATGCAAACACCGCAAAAAATTCAGACAATCAAACAATTCACATCGAAAACAAAATTTTTAATTTTTGTGAAATCTGGGCTGTTACAAACAGCTTGCGTTATGCCACTATCCATTGCTTTGAACTCCCCAAGAATGTCGCCGAGCAGTAGTCCTCGGGCGGTGCTGAACTGAACCAGACGAACTATTGCCGGGTCGGCTTCCTTGGTTGTGTCGGCGAGCTCGCAGCCAAAGCTGGACATACTCGGGAAGTAGCGGAACTCCCGCATCTCCCCGATCTGCAGAAACTTGAATCGGAGGCGACTGACAGCTTCTGCGGCAGCTGTCTGAAAGGCCAACGCTGCAGTGGGCATGGGCTTCCCCTCAAAGACTACAGGCTCTCCAATCTTATCGGGACCAAGGTGGATGAGCACCTTTGCACAATATCGGCAAAGGCGAGGGACAGGCTCGGATTGGAACACCTGGTAATCGGGGTTAACAACACAGCCAAGGGATTGGGAAAGCATTTCCCAAAGGATGCGAGGAAAACCAGCATGGTTGACCGCCGAGGTCTTGATGTGAAAGGTGTGGGCTTTGAAAAATCCGGACATGGTTTCCAGGGGGAAACTGGCTGAGGTTCTCTGGTGGTCTGGCTTAGTGAGCGAGGAATGCTGCAGCAAGGAGGATGGAGTTTTATAGGCAGCAAGACTGGGGCACACAGGCATGGTGGAGATTTTTCTTAGACAAAGAGAAGGATACGCCTGGAACTGCAGACAACTAGGGTTGGCTGGGGTCCAATCCAAGGGAAGCTAGGTGGTCGGTCCACTGGTTAGGCAGGCGTCAAATCCGACTACGTCAACTGTTAATATACAGTGGCCTTGCCGGATTCCACGGGATAGGGCAACACTATTGGGCTCGCTATAGGTCTCCCTACCGATGGGACGACTCAGAGCCAAACAATAAAACCGACAGAGACGGAGCAGACAACAAACAACAGACACCAAAAAGAAAACAGAGCTCCAAATCTACGGGCTATCCACACGCGAATGCAGATCCACTAACTACAATAACTTAGCGCACTCGATGCCTCTCTAAGGATTTAGAAGCAAAATCACACAATGCTCCTGGTAGCAATTGGAATAAAGCTTCTACTACTTCCACAGGGAGAACATCAAACTCACCACATGACCATAGCCAAGGTGGCTTAGTCAACTAGTCTATGGTTGTTTGAGGAAAGATGGAACTGGCGTTTCCCAAATGAAATTAGACATAAGGAGAGATATGCCACGGTTAGCAAGAAGGGTGAGGATATCTGGCTTGCCTAGGGGTTTTAAAGGCTCACGGTCATTTCCCAGTGCAATAATTTCACACCGGAGACGAATGCCATGAGAGTCGGGGCATAGATGAGAGGGAAATCCTATGACATTGTCTTTTGATCAATAGTAGCCGTGCCGATTGGGAAAAGATGGCTGAAATCCATCTGGGCTTTCTACTGAGCAAAAGGCAATGAATCCAGCTAGGGGTAACCTACAGTCAGCCTGGCTGCTCTGATAACATGTTTGTGACACCCCGCCTGAATACCACTGTACATAGACGAGTGTCGCCCACACACCAGCCCGGGAATCACTCTAGTGTGCGCGCTTACAACACTACCAAGAACATAGGCACAACTGTAAAAGGATTCATAAGCCAAAGTGGCTTGAATCAATATATTACCACCATAGATAGTTCATTACAGAGATGGGGGCAGCGGAATATAAACTGTCTACGGAAGCACGTACTTGGAGCGGCTAAAATCCATAGGGATCTGACTGGGTTACTCTTCCTAGCTCGCAAACGCTCGACTCCTCCTAGGGAAAGCGTATCCTTAGATAAACCTGAAAATCTGGCTACGTGAAAAGCCAGGGATGAAAGCCATGTGAGTACGTTTGAATGTACTCGCAAAAAATCAAACCAAGTAACATATACAACAAGCAAAGCAATCAATGACATTCAAGCATGCACAAGTTATTAGAGTATATTAGTTATCATGGCATAGCAGTTTAAACAATATTAACATGATGAATCTGAACAATATTAACATGATGCATCTGAACAATATTAACATGATGAATCTAGCATATTATCATGAATAAGATTAGTGCGATAACAATCAACACATGGAATGATCAATATCATCATAATGAAATGAGCATTCTACCAATATTAAGACTAGTGCAAACAACACATGGAACACTCATGATCCCCGCATGACCATGCAGCTTACCTCGGAGTCATTACCGACTCCACCTTCAAGTGACGGGTCATCGCATGACCACTCAACGGATTAGGTGTCCTTATGTTACCACCCAATCATTTCGGTCATCGCATGACCGCTCAACGGATTAGGTGTCCTTATGTTACCACCCAATCATTTCGGTCATCGCATGACCAGCAACTCAACACCATTATTATACCGGTTTGTGTTGACCATAGTGTGATCTAGTACGAACTGTGTCCCATGACCGAGGAAGCGGCTATTCGAATAGATTGTGACTCTGCAGATTTTGTGCAATTTACCCACACTATGGAGTTCTTCCTCCACCCAGCACTCCGGAACTTGTCCCACAGGATCCTCGGAACTCGTTCCATAAGAGTGGGCTAGGAATTTTCCAACGAAACTCGACTACCACGTAACCTCCCTAAGGTATCACCTACACACTATCTTGGTTATCCCTGTGTCCTCCAGACACCGGCCAAACTCTTGGAAAACGGCCATCTTGTGGCAAACACTGTCCCGAAAGGGGACTCCCGGGTAAACAACTCTGGATGTCAAGGTTATCACCACCTACCGGGTCAGGGTAGCGTGCGTGCATAACCTCCCCTCTTCGGTGATACTCGTTGAAGGCACTACGATAGCCCAAGCTAAGGCCCTCCCATACAGGCAAATGTGGCTGCACGAATAAAGCGCGGTGCGGTGGTGATACGATGAGGATAGTTCTCTCACTCCTCGTTGGTTACCCCAAGTGGAAGGTGAGATGTAGCGTAGCAGCAAATTTCCCTCGGTGAAGATACCAATGTTATCGAACCAGTAGGACTCCAAGAGATACAAGAAGGTGACAACCGCGCCAGAAATTAGCTTTGGGCTAGATAGTTGACGTGGACCTGCACACAGCAACAAAGAACTTTGCTCCCAACGAGTACAAAGGAGTTGTAAATTCCTCCGGCCTTGCTGTTTACAAAGAATTAACGCAAGAGATAATGATAGTGGAAACTTAAAGTAAATTGATGGTGTAAACAATGATATGAAGATGGACCAAGGTCACGTGATTTTCACTAATTGACAGGATGATGAAGGCACCGCAATGCTAACTATGCTGCAAAGAAAGGAAGGGCTCAAAAGCAATGGGCAGTACGCCACGGTAAGTAGACCTAAATCCATCTTCATCTACTACGAATCATACACCTTGAGATATCTATCCAGAACATCTCGCTGGTATTAAGTTGCGAATCCCACCCAAAGTGTAAATCCAAAGCAACAGACAACTGCATTAAAAGAACTTTGCGTAAAGTAAACAATCCTTGCATCCACGGATACAAGCACCGTTGTTTTACCCCTGGTGGCAAAAGCACATCCCCTAGTCTCATGTTTCTGCCACTCAAGCTAGACATCAAGGGGCTGAACCCACAATCAAGCATAACGCTCCCTCTTGGAGTTGCAATAAATCACTTGGCCAAAGTAAAATACGAAATGGAGAACATGCAAGAATTTACTCAATAACAAAATATAAAAGAGAAGAACCAAATATATTACTCATCACAATTTGAACATAGTCTCATAATCCATCATATCCCAACAAACTCAGCATAGCAACAGCAGAAAATTACAAAGGTGCCTCGATCATGTGAGGCAGCTCACGAGGACTAGAAAGTGGAAGCACAAAGAAGGAGAGATAGATCACATAGCTACTGGTCACGGACCCATGGTCCAAGGGAAACTACTCACGGTACATACGGGAAGCGTCCATGGCTATCGATGGTCTCCCAGAGTGGGTAGCTTCTCCCGGCAGGGTGCCGGAGCGGCTTCTCCAGGCAGCCCCGATCTTGAAACGGCGGCGGTGGCAGTACAAAGGTGAGATCGCGAAAGAGGGATTGATATTAGGGGTGTCCGTCATGGGTGGTAAATATAGGCGAAGGGGGCACCGAGAGGGGCCACGAGGCAGTCAGGAGGGTGCCTGGCGTGGCCCAGGGTGGGGCCGCGCCACCTGCCCTCCTGGTTGCCTGGTGGTGCCCTCCTTCCCTCCTTTGGTGATTCCGGAAGCTTCCGTTGCGCTGATTTTTTATCTGATTTTCCCAGATTTTTTGGAGCACTTTTAATGGCCGGAAAACGTGAAATACAAAAACAGCAAAAAACAACAACTGGCAGCTGGGTGCACTGGGTTAATAGATTAGTCCAAATATGCTCAAAAGTGTATGAAAGTTCAAGCAAAACATGGCAAAGTCACACAAAACATGCAAGGAGCAAGCTGAAATTATAGATACGTTTTGGACGTATCAACATCTCCAAGCTTAATTCCTGCTCGTCCTCGAGTAATTAAATGATAACAAGCATAATTTTTGTGGTGACATGCCACACAACCATATAAGGACTTTTAAGTAAAGCAATCAAAGCATGCAATTCAATTCAAGTCTTAACACGCAAGAGTCTATATTAGCATTGACACTAGTAACAAAAGAACAAAAGGTGCAAGAGCTCTCGTTGTCCGTGACTCGAATGTCTCCAGGTGGTGTTTGCGTGCAAGGAAGGTATAGGGAAATACAAGAGAAAAAATAACGTTGTTGAGAACAACTATCTACTAAAGTTTCACACTTAGTCTCCTTTGGATTCTTATCTTGAATCGTCCCTAGACCACTAGCCAGGTACAAGTCAAACTGATCCACTCCCTTTCGATATTTTGAGCACTCATGCAATGGATGAGCGTGAGCAAGAAAGTTGACACCTAAAAGGAGAAAAAGAAAGAAGGTGGAGGAGGAAGAAAAAAAATGGTGTGAAAGGCTCACATCAATAAGGACAATCATAGGCGAGAGAAGGCCATATGATAGATATGATGTGAGGAGTAGGGATTGCCATGCAATGGATGCACATGCAAGCTAAAAACTCTCCAAGGGAACTAGTGGGGGTGCATTCAACTTGCTTGCTCAAGAAGACCTAGAGCTCATTTGAGAAGGCTCATCATTGGAATATACAAGCCAAGTTCTTTAGTGTGAAGGTCCCCACATAGCTATATGCATGATGATGATCTCTATGGAGTACAAGGGATAGAGGATGAAGTACTAGTGTGGATCTCTTAAAAGGAATAGTAGTGTGCCCCCTTCTCTCTTTTTATTTATTTTTCTCCTTTTTCTCTTTTTTCTATTTTTTTTGGTGGCCTCAATGGCTCTTTCTATTTAACTCTCATTTGTCCTCTTTGGGATCTTTTGATTTTTTCCTCTTTGGGATCTTTTCCTCACTTTAGGGGTAACACTCTATATTTTACAGGAATATAGGAGATCTTTCACACTTTACAAAGGTACTCACATAAAGAAGATATAACTATCATGATGCAAATGTATGACATGAGGATCAAGTCATGAGAAGATGGATGTTGCATGGCAATGTATCTCGGAAAGGCTATGGAAATGTCTTGTAGGTTGGTATGGTGGCTGTTTTGAGGAAAGATATAAGGAGGCTTAAGATGACAGAGCGTATCTTCCCAAGGGTTTGGATGTACCGGCGAAGGTGGACGCTAACTCTCGGAGTGAGAAGAGAGCAATGCAAGGCACAGGAGAGGCTAGAAAAAGTATAGGTGGGTAGAAGTGTCAACTTTGGAATACTCACATTAGTCCTAAGAACTCATGCACTTATTATCGGTAACTCTCAATCTAATCAGGAGGTTCATAGAGAGACAAGTACCCCGAGGAGGAGTGTATGGGGGTTTGGTTATCCTTGCGCATCCTCGACTCATGGTACGTGAGTGTACTCTAATATTCGAACCCTCCAGAGGTTAGTGATCCATCTAGTACCTAGAGTTCTCAACAGGGGTTTTTGGTTTTCGAAAAACACACGGATTTCCCAAAATACGACATCTATCACTAATAGGCTCGAGCTCTTGACACCAAAAGTTCAAACATTACTCTAATCAATACCTCAAAACTATTGCAAGTTACTACTACAAAGAGAAAAGCAACTTCAACTACCTACTTCTAGTCAAGACACAAAATTCAGTGCAATAGGAAAACTCTCTAACAAGATAAAACATGCAACCTATAGAAAGTTCAACCTAAAACAAAAGAAAAGTTCTAGAAAAACTAAAGCACTACAACTAAACAGAGCAGCAACTAAGAAAAGAAAAAGAACAACTCACAGCTAAAAGAATAAGCATGCAAATCCTATGAGGAGTTCTAGTTCAAGCGGAGCGTGTATCTCTCCCAAATAAAAGAGTAAGTAAGCTGGGATCTAACTTGTTACTATAGCAAACAAAGCTAAATAAAACTAAAAAAACAAAACCTAAGAGCGAGACGCTCCAAGAATAGCACATAACGCATGAAGTGATAAAAATATAGTGTAACGAGAGCCGAACTGATAATTGTTGATGAAGAAGGGGATGCTCGGGGGCATCCCCAAGCTTAGACGCTTGAGTCTCCTTGAATATATATTGGGGGTGCACATGGGCATCCCCAAGCTTGAGCGTTTGACACTCCAAGATCTTCCTTCATCATCTTCCATCGCACACTTGAAAACTCCCTTTATACATAACTCATTGTAGACTGATTAGAGAGGTTAGTACCCTATTAAAATAATTTTTCCTCTACTGCAAATAAAGATAATCTTGAAGAGATACTGTTTCCCAAGATTGCCAAAAAGTTTTTGCAAAGAAAAAGCAAGCTTAAGGTTTACAAAAGTAAGGAGAGACAAAACGTGGCAGAATATGTGTAAAACAGAACAGCAGACAGAAACGAATTTTGTAGGGGTACTTCTGCAACTCAAATAAAAAAACTCAGAACATACAGAAGTTTCGTAATTGTATATAGCACGCTTTGTAAAAAATTCAGCTCCAAAAGATGGACTGGGATTTTTCTATGATTTTTCTAGTCACGAGGACAAAATCTGTTTACTAAACAGCATGTCACAAGTTTTCCTTCCCTTGCCGTATGAGGCTATAAAAGGCACAAAGCTTGAAAAGTGAAGATACAATGATTTTGCTACAGTAGTAACAATCATCAATACCACTAAAAACAGAAGAATAGCAAAATGAAAAACCTAAATTCGTTGCGGGCTGCCTCCCGAAAGCGCTTCTTTAAAGCCATTAGGTAGGCTTAATGTAAATAGATCAAGTCTTTTCATGAAAATAACTAGCCCGTGTGACGGACTCAAAAGGAAACTTAATCTTTTTTCCTAGGTAAATGCTCCATCCCTTTCTTGAGAGGGAATTTGAATTTGATATTCCCCTCTTTCATGTCAATAACAACACCAACTGTGCGAAGAAAAGGACTTCCCAAAATAATTGGACAAGAAGGTTCACATTCAATGTCCATAATAGTGAAATCAACGGGAACATAATTGTCATTGAAAATGATAAGAACATCGTAGATCTTCCCCAAAGGTTTCTTTACGGAAGAATCAACAAGACGAACACCAAAAGTATATGGATCAAAAGGTTTCAATTCAAGCATATTATACATTCTTTTGGGCATAACAGAGGTACTTGGTCCAACATCACAAAGAGCATAAGAAGAGAAGTTATTCAATTTGATTTTTATCATAGGATCCCAACCATCTTCTAGCTTCCTAGGTATGGAGGCTTCTATTCTAAGCTTCTCCTCCCTAACTTCGATTAGAGCATTGGTGATATGCTTTGTGAAGGCAAGATTAAGTGTGCTAGTGTGGGGGTCTCTAGACATCTTGTGTAGAAAAAAAAACTTCAGATAAAGTGCAGTTGTCAAAGTTTAAATCACTACTATCTATTAAGGAGGTAGTGTATCATTTAAGCTCACTTGTTTGAAAGCCTCTATGTTCATAGAGGTTTCTTCATCTATGGTTGAGGTGGTAGCATCACCATTGATAGGTCCAGTGGGAGTAGGGGTGTGATGGGTGCTAACAGTTTGGACATCCTCAACTACTTGGATAGTAGCTACTGTGTGGTAGGTAGGAAGGCTCTTAATTCTATCTTCTTCCTCTTTTTCTCTAGCCCATCTCTCTTTAAGTTTAGCCATCATCCTAATATTTTCATTGATTTGTAACTGGATAGCATTAATAGGAGTGACCTTACTCTCCTCAAGGGGAGAGGTTCTGATTTTTAACATCTCAACATCAAGGGCTAAGTTATCTACCTTCAAACAAAGATTATCTAATTTAACTAGTTTTTCTTCCACATTCTTGTTGAAGGCCTTTTGGGTAGTGATAAAGTCTCTAAGCATACTCTCTAGTTCAGAGGTGGGTTCTTGTTGCCAGGGTAGGTGTTGTTGTTCCCATAAGTGGATGGAAACAGTCTAGGATTACTAGCAAAGTTACCTCTATAAGCATTATTGTTGAAGTTGTTTCTAGAGATAAAGTTCACACCTACTTGTTATTGAGCAACCGAAGAATTTAAAGGAACATCCTGAGGATCAATAGGAGTTTGCTTGGTAAGTAGAGACATGATAAGGTCAACCCTTTCATTTAGAGAGGAGATCTCCTCGATAGAATTTACCTTCTTACCAGTTGGAGATCTTTCGGTGTTCCACTGAGAGTAGTTCAGCATCATCTCATCAAGTAGCTTTGTAGCAGCACCTATTGTGGTTGACATAAAAGTTCCTCCTGCGGCCGAATCTAACATGTTCCGCGAGGTAAACTTCAAGCCTGCATAAAAAGTCTGGATAACCATCCAGGTAGTCAGTCCATGTGTAGGGCAGTTCTTGACGAGCTTCTTCATACGTTCCCATGCTTGGGCAACGTGTTCATTATCCAATTGCCTGAAATTCATAATGTTACTCCTCAATTGAATAATTTTAGCAGGGGGATAGTACTTCCCGATAAAAGCATCCTTGCACTTATCTCAAGAATCTATGCTATTCTTAGGAAAGGATTGAAACCAGATTTTAGCTTCATCCCTCAAAGAGAAAGGAAAAACCTTAAGCTTAACAATTTCACCATCTACTTCTTTGTACTTTTGCATATCACAAAGCTCACTAAAATTATTTAAATGCAAAGAAGCATCATCTCTAGCACCAGAGAATTGTTCTTTCATAACAAGGTTCAGCAAAGCAGGTTTAATCTCATAAGAAGGTGCTGAAGTAGCAGGTGTAGCAATAGGAGTGCAGATAAAGTCACTGTTGTTGTGACTAGTGAAGTCCCACAACTTGGTGTTTTCATTGGAACCCATAATAGCAGCATGTATTTTTAATATTTTTGATAAGGGACACAAAAGTAAAAACTGAAAGGTAAACTAACAAGTATAAAAAGCAAAGATAAAATATAGTGTGCAACTCCCCTATCTTGTAGACTGGAGTCCCCGGCAACGGCGCCAGAAATTGGCTTGATACGGTGAGGATAGTTCTCTCACTCCTCGTTGGTTACCCCAAGTTGAAGGTGAGATGTAGCGTAGAAGCAAATTTCCCTCGGTGAAGATACCAAGGTTATCGAACCAGTAGGACTCCAAGAGATACAAGAAGGTGACAACTGCGCCAGAAATTAGCTTCGGGCTAGATAGTTGACGTGGACCTGCACACAGCAACAAATAACTTTGCTCCCAACGAGTACAGAGGAGTTGTCAATTCCTACGGCCTTGCTGTTTACAAAGGATTAACGCAAGAGATAATGATAGTGGCAACTGAAAGTAAATTGATGGTGTAAACAATGATATGAAGATAGACCAAGGTCACGTGATTTTCACTAGTGATGTCTCTCTCCCAAAAGACGATAAAAGTGCTAGCGAGGTAAACAAATCACTGTTGGGCAATTGACAGGATTATGAAGGCACCGTAATGCTAACTATGCTGCAAAGAGAGGAAGGGATCAAAAGCAATGGGCAGTACGCCAAGGTAAGTACACCGAAATCCATCTGCATCTACTACGAATCATCCACCTTGAGATATCTATCCAGAACATCTCGCTGGTATTAAGTTGTGTTGACACACGAACATGTCACGTTTACCCTCGACGCCGGGGGTGATACACCGCAACTCACGTCGAAGGAGACCCGACCGGAAGCGCGGTACGCAAGCAATCCGGCGGGCGCTTTTGTAGACCCGAAACCCCACACTCTCGGGAGGGACCCCGTCAAGGAGCACGGCGGCTATGGGCTGCCCTAGGTCGACCTGATCGCCCCTAGGGCCTCGTGGATCGTTGCCCTGCAAGAACAAGAACGAACGAAGAACGAGAAGAAAGATACAAGGGAGAGAGATAAAATTAGGGTTTGGAAGTGTAGATATGTTTGCTCGATTGTGTGTTGTTTCAATCGGCCGTCACCTCATCTATTTATGAGGGGGTTGGAATTTCCGTGCAAGAAAAGGGCTCAGATTCGCGTCAAAACTGCCAAAAACCCGATCAAATTCGGACCCGCATCGGGGGTTCGGACGTCCGGACTTTATCCCGGACGGTCCGGACCATAGGGTCGGACGGTCCGAGCTGAGGTTAAAATCTTTTTGTAATTGGGGTTCTCAAGTCGGACGGTCCGACTTCAAAGTCGGACGGTCCAACCTTAGCTCGGACGGTCCGGTTTCCACCTCGGACGGTCTGACCTGGTTTTCCAGTGCTGCACTGTTTTGGCAATAACTTCTTCATACGAACTCGGATTTGGACGTTTCAAATATCAAAATCGACCGGTTCGACGAGACGAAGCCGTCCTATGTAGAACATTTTCCCATTTGAGGATGTCTTGATGCCCTAATTGGCAGAATAGTACTCTGAATGCCAGGGTCTTATTGCTTCAAACATAGTTTCGGCCCTTGATTTGGAATCGGATGATCATGGCTCGAACTACAAAGTTGTTCCTATCGACAATACCAAAAATTTTCATGTAGAGCCCTTATTCATTTGAGGTCATACTAGATAGGTTTATTGTCGTGCCAAAAACCGGTGTCAACACATGCCCCCCTATTTTTCGGCAAAACTTGCGTGCCGAAAAATAACTTTCCCATGTTTGTTCTAAGGACAATGTCAACACTCCATCGGCCATATGTTTTCTAAGGGCGATAATTACTTATCGGCCATGTGCATGCTTAGGATGATGAGTATGTACTCTGAAGCCGATTACCACCAATCGGTTTTAGAGAGATGGGTATCAATCTGTTCCTTGTAGCACTAAGGAAATCAAAGTCTGATAGATCACATCCTGATAAGCAAATAACATCGGGATGATTCCAATCTATAGACGCATCGGCCAAAGCAACACAAGCCGAGTTGTCCGCATGAATAACTTCCACGTCATCTTCAACCCATTGTATCAAGAATTGGTGCATGGTAGACGGCACACATTGATTAGCATGAACCCAATCATGGCCTAATACGACATTATAGTGACCTTGCACCTCGGCGAGGAAGAATGTGGTGGCCAAAGTCTTGCTTCCCACAGTGAGTTCCATACACATTACGCCCTTGGCCTCTGTCTTTTCTTTACCCTCAAAACCATTGAGAACCATGTTAGTCTTCATCAATGCATCATCATGTAATCCAAGTCTTTTGAAGACTGCGTAGGGCATAAGATTTAACACAGCACCACCGTCAACTAGCATCTTTGCAACCGGTGACCCATTAATGTGACCTTTAAGGTATAACGGCTTCAAGTGTTTCACTGGCTCTTTTGGATTATCAAATATATCATTTTAGGACCAAAATCTAGCTAAGCCACATCTCCTTGTTCATCTACAGCACGAAATTCGGTAGGTAAGTAATACACCATATTAATATCCATACCTTCCCGAGCTGGCGCAGATTCATAATCCTCCATATCATCTTCATCTCCTAAGGTGTATACTGGACTTAATGTCTCTTATGTTGAAGAAGATGTAACAAGTGGCATGGACGATGTAATAGGGACAACATCATCCTTATTTGGTGGTGTAGGTGTTGTTGCAGTTAACGTAGAAGCACTTGTGTTTTCCTTTTGTTTAGGCCTCCATATTTGTTTTGCAGGTACCATGGGCCGAATTCCATTAATTAATTCATCCTTTTGCTTCTCCTTTTCGTTCTCCACCTTCTCATGGTTCCTCACACGTTGCAATCTCCTCTTCATGGTCTTAGTTAAACCGGGAGGACACCACTTAGGTTGAGCATATTTGGGATCCCTGTACTTGGCCACGCTTGTGCTAGCGTCATGATCATATGCCATGGAATCCTGCTGAGCAACAACAATGTCATCATTATAATTAGCCAGATTATCAACAATCGACCCTTGGATCTCCTTCCGCTTTTCAGATTCTGAAATTTCCGCACCATGTGACTTAGCACGCCACACTTTTTTATTGACTTTGCTCGGAAAACCATGCGATGGCCGACTATCACCTTGATTAAAATGGCCTTTTGGAGAAAGCCTCCCACGAGTGAGCCTATTAGGTGTTGCCCACCCCATATAAAAAGCATAAGGGCCTATTGGTGGCTGCCCCCAACCACCGTTGAAGCCTCCCATGTAATATGGTGCATAGAGGGGTGGTGATGACACATATGGCCTTGCATAGCGTCGACTTTCTTGCGGAGGTGATCTTGAACGCTTTGAAGTTGATGGCCGATTAGAGCTAGTACCGGCCACTTGATTGGCATACTTGGATAGCAACATATCAAAAGTTGGCTTGATTCGCTTGCGCCTAGCTTCATTCCTTTTCCCCTCGCCAACTTCTGAATTCTTGGGTTTGACAAATTTATCATGAGCATCCTCTTGCACTTGTGGTTGCCCCCCGAGCGTAGGATTTTTTATGGTGATCTTTATTACTTCCTTGCCATCGGGTTGTTTGTCAAGCACAACCTGTCTCCCCGAGTTCCTGTTGTCCTCATTTTCCTTTCTGGACTCACCAATGACCACGTTATTCTTGTTGGCTAACTCGGCTATATCAGGCCGAATCAAAACCTTTTTTCTTTCATCTCAGAAAAACTCAATCGTCCTTCATTAATGGCCGATTGTATATGTCTCCGGAAAACATTACAATCATTAGTAGCATGTGAGAAAGAATTGTGATATTTGCAATAAGCACGCCGTTTTAGCTCTTCAAACGGCGGTAAAGTGTGAGATATTCTAATCATTTTATCTTGTAACAAAGAATCAAATATCCAATCACACTTGGCTATATCAAAGGTGAATTTTATTTCCTCATCACGATTCTTGCGAATCGGCTTAAGAGCATTGCACGAGTAAGGTTTGGCCTTTGAGGACCAAACAAACTCAGTGGTATAGACATCAACCTCATCATCCAAATTATCATCATTGTAATCAACCATATGCACTCTAGGACGATCGGTTGTTGATCTGTGAATCTCTTTACTCCGGCTCTCTTGGGCCAAAGCTTTCTGCAAGACTTGGTTAATATTTAAAAACTCATAACTTTCTAGCCTCTCTTTGATGTGGGGTTTCAAACCATTAAGAACCAAATCTGCCAAATCTCTCTCAGTTATCACTAGGCTATAGCATCGATTTTTTATATCTCTAAATCTTTTGACATAATCGCTGACCGATTCATCATGTTTTTGCCTAACCGATGTAAGATGTGACAACTTAAGCTCATTGTCGCCACTATAAAAATGATCATGAAATTTCTGTTCTAATTGTGACCACAAAAGAATAGAGCCATGTGGCAAAGCAGCAAACCAAGAAAAAGCGGTGCCGATAAAGATAGGGGAAATAGACGCACTTTCAATTCTTCTATGGAACCGGCCTCACCCAACTGTGCTAAGTACTGACTAACATGCTCCCGAGTTGTTTTTGTGCCCTCTCCACTAAATTTAACAAAATCAGGAACCTTATAACCTTGAGGGTGTAACACTGCATCGAAGTGTGCGGAATAAGGCTTGCTTCCGAAAGTATCTTGAAACATCTTATGCAAATCCTCCCTTAGCTTGACTAAAATAGGATCTGTGGTAGGTGTCGATGCTTGTGGTATAGGAGCAACTTGAGTACTAGCTATTGGTGCAACTTGTGCTATGGGCGTCGAACTATAGTTCGGCGAGAGACAACACGTGCCTGCCCCTATAGGTGATGTTGCAAAGTAATTCGGCGTTGGCACCGAATCGGTTGCACTTGAAATAGGGTTAGGGTAGGTAGGTGCAGTCACAAGTTGATTGGTTTGGCTAGGATAAGAATTCATCGGCATATTATAATATTGTTGCATAGGAGGTGCCGATGAAATAGGCAAAGTTGGATTAATTTTTTCTTGGCTAACAATAGCACCACTAGATGATGGGGGTATATTTTTTTGTGCGCTGCTATTTGCTAAGAACGCATTATACATCATATCATTGCCCTTGCTAACCAAACTCTCAATCACAGCAAGTTGATCTTTAGAAAATTTTTTACTCACAGTGATTTCATCTATGTTGCCATCGAGAGGAGGGAGCTTGATATCTCCAACCGGAGTGATGTTCCCTTGGCAAGTCTTGTCGAAATTCGCAAGAAAGACCTGCAAATCCTCCTCCTCGTGCTGCTTCATGAGCGCCTCATAAGCCTCCATGCGCTGCTCCTAGCGTTGCTTCTTGATGGCTTCATATGCCTGACGATGTTCCTCCGATAGTTCATCAAAACTGGGCCTGATGATGTTATCGGCGTTGATCTCTGCTGACTTGGACATGGTTGATGATGATTTCTTGAAACTTTTCCCCAGCGGAGTCGCCAAAAAGTGTGTTGACACACGATCACGTCACGTTTACCCTCGACGCCGGGGGTGATACACCGCAACTCACGTCGAAGGAGACCCGACCGGAAGCGCGGTACGCAAGCAATCCGGCGGGCGCTTTGTAGACCCGAAACCCCACACACCCGGAAGGGACCCCGTTAGGGAGCACGGCGGCTATGGGCTGCCCTAGGTCGACCTGATCGCCCCTAGGGCCTCGTGGATCGTTGCCCTGCAAGAACAAGAACGAACGAAGAACGGGAAGAAAGATACAAGGGAGAGAGATAAAATTAGGGTTTGGAAGTGTAGATATGTTTGTTCGATTGTGTGTTGTTTCAATCGGCCTTCACCTCATCTATTTATGAGGGGGTTGGACTTTCCGTGCAAGAAAAGGGCTCAGATTCGCGTCAAAATTGCCAAAAACCCGATCAAATTCGGACCCGGATCGGGGGTTCGGACGTCCGGACTTTATTCCGGACGGTCCGGACCATAGGGTCGGACGGTCCGGCTTCTAGGTCGGACGGTCCGAGCTGAGGTAAAAATCTTTCTGTAATTCGGGTCCTCAAGTCGGATGGTCCGACTTCAAAGTCGGACGGTCCGACCTTAGCTCGGACGGTCTGGTTTCCACCTCGGACGGTCTGACCTGGTTTTCCAGTGCTGCACTGTTTTGGCAATAACTTCTTCATACGAACTCGGATTTGGACGTTACAAATATCAAAATCGACCGGTTCGACGAGACGAAGCCAGCCTATGTAGAACATTTTCCCATTTGAGGATGTCTTGATGCCCTAATTGGCAGAATAGTACTCTGAATGCCAGGGTCTTATTGCTTCAAACATAGTTTCGGCCCTTGAGATGGAATCGGATGATCATGGCTCGAACTACAAAGTTGTTCATATCGACAATAACCAACTTTTTCATGTAGAGCACTTCTTCATTTGAGGTCATATTATATAGGTTTATTGTCGTGCCAAAAACCGTGTCAACAAGTTGCGAATCCCACCCAAAGTGTAAATCCAAAGCAACAGACAAGTGCATTAAAATAACTTTGCGTAAAGTAAACAATCCTTGCATCCGCGGATACAAGCACCGTTGTTTTACTCCTGGTGGCAACAGCACATCCCCTAGTCTCATGTTTCTGTCACTCAAGCTAGACATCAAGGGGCTGAACCCACAATCAAGCATAACGCTCCCTCTTGGAGTTGCAATAAATCACTTGGCCAAAGTAAAATACGAAATGGAGAACATGAAAGAATTTACTCAAGAACAAAATATAAAAGAGAAGAACCAAATATATTACTCATCGCAATCTGAACATAATCTCATAATCCATCAGATCTCAACAAACTCAGCATAGCAACAACAAAAAATTACAAAGTGACTCGATCATGTGAGGCAGCTCACGAGGACTCGAAAGTGGAAGCACAAAGAAGGGAGAGATAGATCACATAGCTACTGGTCACGGACCCATGGTCCAAGGGAAACTACTTACGGTACATACGGGACACGTCCATGGCTATGGATGGTCTCTCGGAGGGGGTAGCTTCTCCCGGCAGGGTGCCGGAGCAGCTTCTCCAGGCAGCCCCGATCTTGAAACGGCGGCGGCGGCGGTACAGAGGCGAGATCACGAAAGAAGGATTGATATTATGGGTTTCCGTCACGGGGGGTAAATATAGGCGAAGGGGGGCACCGAGAGGGGCCACGAGGCAGTTAGGTGGGTGCCTGGCGCGGCCCAGGGTGGGGCCGCGCCACCTGCCCTCCTGGCTGCCTGGTGGTGGCCCTCCTAACCTCCTTTGGTGATTCCGGAAGCTTCCGTTGCGCTGATTTTTTATCTGATTTTCCCGGATTTTTTGGAGCACTTTTGATGGCCGGAAAACCTGAAATACAAAAACAACATAAAACAGCAAATGGCAGCTGGGTGCACTGGGTTAATAGATTAGTCCAAATATGCTCAAAATTGTATGAAAGTTCAAGCAAAACATGGCAAATTCACACAAAACATGCATGAAGCAAGCAGAAATTATAGATACGTTTTGGACGTATCAGGTGGCACTTGGTCAACGGTTATATTATGTTCATCATGATTTAGCATTAGTTATTGCTGCATAAATTGAACGAGGCGACATGGCATGAACATAACACTACCACCAAACACGTGCAACCACTAGCATGGCATGGTATGAATCTAGTAAGCATGGATATTAAAGCATGAATAAGGTCAACACATGTAAAACTACCGGCATAAGCATGATATAATTAACATGAACAACATGGGCATGATACCAACTAGTAAACATGGCATGATCATTATCATATCAAGTAGACATGTATAAAAAACACAAGCATGATACTTACGAGTGAACATAGCATGATCGACATAAACATATGACGTAAGCATGGCATAAGCATATCAAGTCAAGTTAACAACTCAGGGTTTAGTTCATCGCTAAAGAAACATGACGAGATCACATTTTAAACACACAAGAACAACATGGCACAATGCTTAGAGCATATATCAGATGTATTGCTTTCCTGGGGGGGGTCGAACAATCCACTGGACGAACGTACGATCACCTTCCGAAAAGATCCGACGGGAACGACGGTTCTCCGGCGAAGCCTAATGATAACCGAGGCAAAAGGGTCAAATTCACAATGCAAACACATCATTAAAGTTGCACAACGTAACGGGCTCAAAAAACTGAGAACCTGGGCTTTTGAATCACCGCAATCAGAGTTACGGTCGCGAAGATACGGCCGTTCATTCGATAAGCAGAAAAACGGTGCTTATCGGGTGAACGTCCACTTGTTAACCGATTCGGCGCTGGAGAGAGAAAACGCATTTCCCGAAAATACGCCTTCACCTAAGTGAAAGCGCATTTCGGACCACAGCAGATAGAAATACGCTTTCGACTACTGAAAGCGCACTCTCTCCGGAAGGAATGTGAAGTACACTTCCCCTTAGGGAAAACGCATTTACTGGAATACATGTCCATCGGACCGGGCCCATGGGTCAGTGGCCCGTGCCACTTACAGGCGGGCCCCGCGGGGCTCCTCTCTCTCTTCCTCTGCATGACGGTCCTCCTCTGCTCTCGCGCCTTCCTCTGCATCGGGCAGGGCAGAGCAGCGGGGGGCTACTCCGGCGAGGGGAGGTGCGGGTGAGGCCTCTGTGGTGGCATCCGGCCGCGGAGTGCCGGGGCGGAGCCTCCGGGGTCGCCGAACGGCCTGGGGATGGTCCGGTGCCTTCGCCACCACAACGGGGCTCGGCGGCTGTGGGCGCGTCGGCCGGCAGCAAGCTTGGCTGCGCCGTCCTTGGGCCGCACAAGCGCGGCGGAGGGGGCGCGGGGAGGAGTGGCTCCGGGGCTCGGGTCTGCAGGCCGAAAGGCGATGGTGGCGCGGAGCGGAGGTCGAGGGGATATCGCAGGGCGCGGCTGCGGCTGGTTCGGCCGTGCATGGCCGCCGACGGGGCAGGGCTCGACGGGGAGGCCGGGGGTGGTGCTGAGGGTTGCTGCTGCTGCCGGGGAGGTTTGGGTGCTCCTTTTATAGCCCGGGGAGGAGGGGCTCGAGCACAAGCTCGATGCCTCAAGAGCGCGGCCACACGGCGGTCACCCCGCGGAGCATCGGCGTCTGCATGAGCTTACGGGGGTTAAAAGAAGAGCGGGAAGGACACGCGTGGTTAGGACCAGCTTGGGGAGCATGCTGGACATGATCAAACACGAAGAAAGAGACATTGAGGATAAGAATCTAGTACAAGCACTTTACAGCTCATGCCACATCCGTGGTCACCAAGGCCACCACGTGTCCAGGGCGTGCATTTGCCCCGGGAACATGTCCACTTTGTGAGGTGACATTTGAGGGGATGGATCACCCATTTGGCAGGACATACATGGCCTAGAGCCACTGAAAGTGACCTGACTTGGGTGGCTACAGCAAGGTGCTTGTGCTGAACTGGGGAAAGCACACCTGGTGAAATGGGATGAAACTTGGGTCATAGCAATCTTATTCAATGTTGATTACCTCTGCCAAAGCACAAATGGATCACTGTACACACCACTTCATTTACAAATGCACCAACTATGCAGAAGGTGTTTGTGCTGTGGTGTGGATAGCACACTAGTCCCCTTGGCTTGAAATTTGGAAGAGCTTAAGCACACACTAGGATAAGTATGTACACAAAATTTCAGCTCAAATGGACAAGGCTAGCTTGCACTTCCTTCACAAAGTTGCCTACTGGACAGAAACTTTGGGAATTTAGTGTGCATTACTGGCTTGGCCATTAGGGCTCAAATTTGGTACAACACCACGACATGGGCAGGGGAAATGGCACAAAAAGTTTGGGAGGCAATGGGCAGAAATAAATAACACTTCCTTTAGAAACTGCCATTCTGCCCTAAATTTGGAAATGGAAGCTATGCTCAAACTTTGAACTATGCAACCCCATGTTTTGATAGAAATGGACATGTGTTGCATACTAGGAGCTCCACAATTCATTTGAGCACAAATGGGGCAACCAAAATGGTAGCTCCTATGAGAATGGGCTAAAAGGGAATTATTGGCTTTATAAATAAAATCACAATTTCCTTTATTCAATCATAGCCAATATCTTTGGGCGAGGTCAAGAGGATAACCAAGATCATCTCCACAAGTTTACAAAACCTTTAGAGATGTCCAGGTAGTTTCCGGGATTTAATTCCATCGATTCGCACAAATGGAATTAAGCCGATATGAAGAACATCGCACCTGACGTGGCAATATCCTTGCATATCCGGGATCGATGGTCTGAGGAGGGATCTTCCCTTGCAAAGGGACAGAGAAAGGGTTGCAAGGTCAAGGATTGTCTGGATTTACCTGGTCATAAACCAGACTCCGGGAAAAAGATAGGGAGAAAAAGCTAGGAAGGATTAACAACACAAAAATCGATAACCCGATTTTTTGGGTGTTACACCCATCCAGGACGGATGATCAACTGAGATGGGTCCTCATCTTCAGCACACAAGTCTACATGAGATGGGTGGTGAACTCCCATACTCATAGACAAGTCGCCTCAACCGTACTATCAATTGTATTATAACACTTACATAGATTTAATCCAGCCCGATCAATTAGTCGGGGTCTAGGGCGGGCTCGATCATACAAGAAAGTGTGCACGTGAAAGAGTCACGAGCAATCGCATCGCGATGCCCCAAGCTGCGCACATCTAAGTGCCACTTGGTGTATAAAAGACCGCCAGCCAGATCACAACTAAGGTCTCGAAAACCCATGCTAAGACATGCATATTATAATCATACACGCAGCACACATGTCTAATATGAATAGCTGGTATCATTGCAATTCTCTACAAAGTTTACAACTTTATTGATAACTCTTACAGAGTGCACACAGAGATCACAAATTTGTGATCCAACATTACATCAAACATACGGAAGCAAAGTAGGTCTGAGTACAGACAATTTTGACAAATGGCATAAGAAGCCTTATTTATAAACAAGCCCTTCCACGAGGGACCAGTTGTCTGACTGGGACTACACTAGCTTGATAAGTCATCGAGCTCCAGGAAGAATCCACCTTCGGGGTCAGTGGGTTCATCTAAAACATAGAATAAGCAAACGTGAGTACAAAGGCGTACTTAGCAAGACTGACGTAGGAGCTATTCGAATAGTTTATTAACCCTGCAGGGGTGTACTGGTACACACATGAAACTATCAGTTATCGCCGGGATCTCGTCACCCTTCAAGAGGGTGTCGGCGAGGATAATTTCCACAACTTTTACCTCACAGCCAACTCAAAGTCCAATGGAGACGCCTATCTGGGCTGGATTCCACATCGTGAACCCGGCCGGTTTACCGAAGTGGTCCTAAAAGATGTGTGCAGGGTCCCTAGCCGGTCTGAATAGCCGTTCCTCCACTTTGCAGACCGTGCCATAGACCTACCAGAACTCCGAAGTACTGCGACTCAATGAATTGAGAAGGGGTGAGTTAGTATGTTGAGCGGTGGTCCATGTGCCCAAGATGTGGTAGTACTCTTCGTCTTGGATCCCCACACAAGAACTCGGGCTTAGGGCGGTGTTCAACGAGACAACCCACTGTATAATCCTATACGGCTTCTCATCGTTCACCTTGTATTAGGGTAGATTCACCAGCACATTTCCACCATCATCAACGTGATCACTACCATCCCGACTGACAATAGAGTAACCTCATTGTAATTCTAAGCATGCAATAAGCAGTAAGCGTTGCAGGGGCCACATGATATCAAACAACTCCTACATCTGCTAGGATTGTGGTTTGCTTACTACTATGACAGAAAGATAGGTCATGCAAAGGAATGGGTTCAACTATACGGTAGAAAAGCATCATGGTAATCATCCTAAAAAATGCATAAGCGAGACTGAGAGGGAAGTGGGATTTTATCGACATGATCAATGGGGGTTTCCTTTCCTTGCTGACTAGGTTTAGTCACGGGGTCTTCAACGAAGGGGGTGGCCTCCGGTTCCGGCTCCACTTCTATCCGAACAACCATGGCAAACTTAGGATCAATATAAATGCAAAATGCACAATCACATGATCAAGATTGTAATGTGATGTTCCTGGTTGCAATGTGTTGGCAATTCCATTTAAAAGAAGTGAATTGCAAATTCATTTGCAAACTCACTCCAAATTTGTATTGGTCAAACATGAAAAGAAAGTCCATATTCACATTCCTTGCATTATTTTGATAATTTTGCATATATTATATGTCAAATTTGGAGTTAAAATGAATTAGTTATGAATTTCCAAAGTTTATTGCATTTTCTGCCTTTTCTGGAATTAAATTAAATCATTTATCGAATTACTGCGTCATGCCTGCGTCAGCATGACGTGAGGGCAGCCCTGACAGGGGGGTCCCACTGGTCAGTGAGAGGGGATTAAATCCCTCTCTGTTTAATTAAACCATGTTTAACTAACTGGCCTGGGGCCCACTGTCAGCCTCTCTAGGGAGGGGGGGGGGTTAAGCTCTAATGGGGGGCCTCGTCTCCGGCGACCTCTCCTGACGGCGGCGCCTCACCGGAGCAGTGCTACGGGACATGGGAGACTACGGAGATTGCACTAGAGTGTGCCTCGCACGCTCCCGCGTCAAGTGGAGCCATCAGATGGTCTTGGGGACGCTCCAGAGCACGGTGGCTTCAACGGTGGCGGCGGCCGGAGCCACTGGATCGACGAGCTCGTCGTCCAGGGAACGAGGAGGGCAACTGAGAGGGGGAAGAGGACAGCTGCTCACCCTGAAATCGAAGACAAACATGGCGTGGCCGTTGAGGGGCTATCCGGTGACGAATTCCTCGTCGGAGTTGCTGCGGCCGGTGAGAAGAAGTCGGTTCGGGCGTCGCCTCCGTTGGTGATGGGATTGAATGATCGACGAAGACGGGTTCGAGGAAGACGATGGATATGGCGTCTTGGGCTAGCTCGGCCGGTGTAATAGCCCAGTTTTCACAAAAAATAAAATTTTTGTTTTCGGTGTGAATTGTTTGATTGTCTAATTTGTTTGCGGTGTTTGCATCCATGATTTATCGATCGGCGGTTATTTACCCCCTCTTATCTCGTACCGGATGGAGACCGACCCTTGCCACCCTGACACTCGACCTTTGCGACATCGGGTTTCACTCGATCATCGTCGTTTTTATAGCGCGCCGGAAAGTGTTCTCGGTACGGTTCCAGCGCGAGGGGAACGCCACCGGCTCGACGCGCTGATCGCGCAGTTTGAAGTTTTACCCTAATCGGAGGTCCTGCGGACCCTGGCGGTCAGAAACGTAAATACCAGACGTGCGAGAGAGAAACCGGGGATGGTTTTGCAAACTACCGGGCACCGGGGCTATAAATAGACCACCCCACCACTTAGGGTTTCCCTAAGCACTTAGGCAGCCCCAGATCTGAGTTTTTCCCCAATTTTCGCAGTCTTACCCCAATTCCAGCAAACCCTAGCTCCCCAACGATCCGGACCGTCAGATCGGCCGATCTGACGGCCAGAACGCGCCCACAGCCCCACCTTCACTCTCCTCTCACCTCCTGCCCATGGAGGCCGAGCCGCCGCCCGAGCCCTCCACGGCCGGCCAGCCGGGGCCAACTCCTCCTCTGCCGCGCCCCTCCTTCCTCTCTCTTCTTCCCTCTCCTCCCTCTCATCTCTCACCCTCTCCCTCCTCTTTCCCCGCAGGAGCTGATGGCTTCTCGCCCTTCGTTAGTTACCCCAAGTGGAAGGATTGAGATGTAGTGCAGCAGCAGTTTTCCCTCGGTGAAGATACCAACGTTTGTCTCCAGCAGGACTCCAGAGATGATAAGTAGGTGTCAGCGGCGCAACTTACGCGGACCTGCACACAGACACAAATAACTTTGTTCCCAATGAAGTTCAGATAGGTTGTCAATCTCTCCGGTCTTGTTGTTCACAAAAGATAAAACGCAAGGGATAATGATAGAAAGTAAAAGCAGTAAAGTAAATATAGCTTGGAAACAGTAATGAGGATATGGACCGGGATACGTGATGTTCACTAGTGATGTCTCTCTCCCAAAAGATGATAAAACTGCTATGTGAGGTAAACAAATTACAGAAGGGCAATTGACAGGATTATGAACGCACCGCAATGCTAACTATGCTACAAAAGAAAGGAAGAGTCTGAAAAGCACGGGCAGTACTGAAAGTGCAATATATCGACCAGAGGGGGGGGTGAATGGGAGATTTTCAATTTTACTACCAGATTTTAGTTTTCTTCAGGACTGAGGCAATCATGAAGCTGAAGAAGTAACCAAAATGATGAAGAAATAAAACTTCACAGAACGTAATCATTAGGGCAGCTCATCATAATGCAACAGAAATAAATCAATTCAGATAAGCAGAAGTGCTTCAGATGCATAGTATGAAGACAAAGAGCGGAGGGAGAGCTGAAGCATCATAGCAAATACTGAAGCTGAAGAGGTTGAAGAGATATCACCAGAGATTGAAGACATTAATTTGGTAGACCAGTTCAAGTTGCTGTGACAACTCTACGTCTGGTTGGAGAGGCTGAGATTCAACTCAGAAGACATAGTCTTCACCTTGTTCTCCTTGAACTAAAGTCCTCAGACTCCGTCCAATAACTCAGGTGAGTCTTCAAGGTAGACTCCCGAAACCTTTACAGACTCAGTCACTCCGGGATGTCACAATTGCATCTTGACTTCCTCAGACTGAAGACTTCTACACCGGCTGGAAGATCACAGTCTTCAAGAGTAAAAAGCTTCGGATCACTCGAACCGACTTCCTCAGAAATTCTCAACTACTCAGGCTGGTGGTTTTCCTCACATAGGTTCTTCAGTTTCCTCAGAGGTGGGTTTCTCTCAAATGACAAGTGTCAGTTTTTCTCTCGGAGCAGCCAACCCATAAATGGGGCTGGGGGTGGCTATTTATAGCCGCGGAGCAACCCGAGGTGAAAGGACATAAATGCCCATGCATGCAATTACTCTCATGCCCTCGGAAATGACCGTTGCTAGACAAGTTCTAGCCTCTCACCACGCAACACGTGGCACGGTCAAAGTATTCTCTCTCCAGACTCCTCAACCGAAGTTAGTTACCTCAGTGTCCTGAAGAACAACGTCTTAGACACATGAGGACTGAACTTCTACTGCAGGAGATGACTCTCTCTTCAGGAGAACTGCACTCGCAGTCTCCAGACTCCTCAACTGAAGACAGATTCCTCAGTGTCCTGAAGAACAAGGTCTCAGACACCCGAGGAACTGAACTTCTACTGCAGAAGATTTCCTCAGGGTTTTTCTTCAGGATTCCTAACTGAGCACTTCCTCAGACCTTCGGAACTAGTTTTCTTCAACCCCTCCAACAGTGCGGTGATTTTCTACGACTCAAGAAGTATAAAAAGTCTTAGCGAAGACTACGCTTCAACTTCATCTTCAACGCGAACGTCCTCAGGATCGTCTTCGGCTTCAGCTTCAACAGAATGCTTCAGGATCCTACTTCCTCAGGATTTCGCGCAACATCATTCTTCAGGAATCTTCATTCTTCAGGAAGCGCACCGATTTCTCCAATGTTCCTCAACATTTTGAGGGGTCGGCATTGGTGGTTAAACACCTCATCAGGGACTGTTCTCCTATGTATACTCACAAACACATCAGTCCCTTAACCGTTTTGTCATCAAACTCCAAAACCTCAAGGGGAGGGCACTTGATGCACTTACAATCTCCCCCTTTTTGGTGATTTGATGAAAATCAGGTTAAGCTTCAACGGGGATAAAATTATGAGTTTGAAGAGTAAAAACTTTGAAGAACATTTCTGTTATTAAGCTGGATATAATGAAGCTCCCCCTGAGGATATGCATATAAGTTGAAGAATGTTTAATATATAAAGCATTTTGAGGTATATGAGGAGCTCCCCCTATATCCAGGCATTTTTGAAGAAGTGCATGTTATGAAGTGTTTGAGGAATTTAAACAACGCACTGAGAGAGATGTCTGTAGAGATAATCACATGCATATATGATAAACGTGAGGAAATAGCATGAGGTAACTGAGGAATAGTATCAGGCAAACACCAAAATAACAGTTTACAACTCGTTTACCAAAAAAATCTGAAGAACGAGAGTTGTAACTGAAGAACCCCATTACTAAAACCCGCTTGAAGACTAACAGATTCTCCCCCTTTTTCATAAAATGAACAAAAAGGGAAAAAACTGAAGCTAACGCCCTGTTGAATATGCTTCAAGGCTGAGGTGAGTCACGCCTGAGGCAGTCTGTTGCAGTGTGCGGGCAGGCAGCAGTGTCTTCAGCTTCTTCAGCAGTCAACTCCTGGTTTGAGGAATAGGAATCCATGGCCGGAGGAGGAGTTGTGCAACGTCTGAATTGCCTCGGGGGTCGGATTGCAGGAATTGGAGGTTGTTGAAGATTCAAATTTGCAAGGTCTTCAGGGGTGAGTACTTCTTTCATCAAGGCATCAAGATGTTGATATGTATGATGAGTATACTGATGCACTTTCTTCACTGAAGAATGTTTCTGAGCCATGTAGCTGAGGATTTCAGTAAACTGACGCTTCACCCAATCATGATTACGATAAACTTTCTGATGAAGACTAATCAGAAGCTCTCGGTCAGTCATCACTCGAGCCTGAGTTGTATCCTCAGTTGAGGCATGAGTTCTGGTTTCATCAGTTGTGCGAGACTGAGGATGACGAATGTTTCCACCGGCGGAATTGGTCGGGAGAACTTCTTCATAGAAGATTCCTTTGCCTTTGTCATTTGAAGCAATAGTATGCTGAAGCACTTCGACAGGCGGCAGATAGGTCCTGTGATTCGGGTGATCAGGTTGGAAATCAATTCCAGTCACGGCTCGGATGAGCTTCATGATCCAAGGCGCATATGGCTTCAGGATATGAGGATTCTGTGCTGCATCAACCATAGTTCTGAAGAAGAAGTCAGGGACGTTGATTGGCCCAGACATGCAAAGGTTGTGGAGTATGTTCTTCATGATGCCAATGACTTCTTCAACAGTGGATTCATAGCCTTTAATGGGGCAGAAGGTCTTCGCCAGAATCCGATACAACGTACTTGGCAGATACAGAAGCTCAGAGACTGGAAACTTTGTGCGAGCTGGGGCTCCAGGGGCCTGAGGTTTCATTAGCATGTTCATCAGGTCATCTCGAAGAATTTGAGCCCCATAGGAGCAAGCAGCTGGGGAAGTGCACTGAGGCAACTCAAGAATATCAATTGCTTCAGGAACAGTGATGGTGTAGTGATGATGCTCAGTCATCCACTCGAGGACCCAGGTGTTGATATCCAGAGGATTTCCTGAAACATACAACATGGCATAAAACTGAAGCACAAGTTCTTCATTCCAGTGTATGCATTCAGAGCAGAACTGAAGCATCTTGGCATGATGCAGATCCTGAAGCACATAGTTGAAGCAGGGAAGGGCTTCCATATCCAGCAGAGAAATGTGCTTGTGAGGAAACAGTTTGTTTTGCTTGTAAAGCAATGAAGCATAGTAGTTCTTCTGAGTGGCAGTCCAGAACCTCAGTAGCTTTCGAGGTGGAGTAGAATGATATGGATTTTGAATCCCCTCTTGAAAGAAACTCATGGCGTTGAAGAAATCAGTAGCATCAAAGCTTGGAGTATCATCAGCTTCAAGGTCACGGAAGAATGGTTGCTTCTTCTTTGGACACAAGGACCGAGCTTGAACTGGGCCTTGAGGTGGGGAAGGCGCTTGAGGCACTTCAATTTTAAGAGAGGCTTGAGGCGGAGGCGGAGGCGCTGCAGATGCTTCAGGCACAGATGTGGTGAGGTCCTTGGGACGACGAGGTGATATGGCATGTTTGTCTTCAGAGCCCTCCTTGGAGGCTTCAACATTAGCATTAGTACTATTTTCTGCTTCAGGAGGGGCATTTGTGCTTTGCTCGGCTTCAGATTCAGTGGCAGCGGCTGGTGGGTCTGGATGAGGATCAGCAGTGGTAGGTTCAGCAGCATCAGTATCAGTAGTCGTGGTTGCTGCAGCATCAGTATCAGCAGCAGAGTTTGTGGGAGCACTTGTGGCTTCTGGGTCATCAGCATCAGACGCTGAGGATGATGCACCAACTGATTCTTCAGACTGTAGAGAAGTATCAGGAAGCACCTCAGTCACAGTGTTGGAGTGAGGCTTAGGTGAGAAGACCGTATGAGTGGGCGAGTTGGTCAGCCCGTAATCCTCATCATGGACACGAGGAGTTCCATCCTCCATAATGTCGACGTCCATGTCTTCAATCTCAGTGATAACTGGTGGCGGTGGGGACGGTGGAGTTGGAACAATTGGTGTTGCAGCAGGGGGTGGAGTGAAGACGATTAAACTGCGCTGAGTATTCTGAGGTGGAGTTGAGGTAGCAGTAACATGAGCGGTGGTATCGGTGGCCTGATTTGTCGGAGGAGCTGATGAAAGTGGTGTAGCATCAATGGGTTCTTCAATAGTAGGCTTCTTCGCAGCAGGTGGAGTTGAGGGTTGGGCTTCAGGCATGCGCTTGAGGCTTTTGGCAGAAGCATCAGTGGGTACTGAGGAAGCAGGCTGTCTAAGCTTCATCAACTTTGCCATCTGTTGTGAGATCCGTTCCTTGGATTTGCCAATATAAGTCCGGTTGGAAGCAAACTCAATGTTGAGTCGTTGAACTTCACATTGATGCTCAATAAACTCCTGAGGAGTAACATCAGTGATAGGTCTCCTCTTGAAGTCACTGAGGACTTTCTTCAGTTTGGCCTTCAACTGTTTCTGAAGATCTCGTTGATGAATCTCATTTATGAGGAATTGTTGAACATAGAATTTGATGTCTTTCGGGATGTCCAAATCATCAAGCAGAGTGTCAGGCTTAACATACCAAATTTCAATGTACTCCAAGATCTTCTTGGGATCAAGGAGAAGCGGGATTTCTGAACCCGTTGCTTCAGCTTTACGTCTGGCCACAGCACGCACATATTCAATCTTATCAGCTTCAGTGGCGACGAAGCCGGCCAAATCCTCAAATTCATCTTCATCATTAGAAGATTGAGGAGTATGATGAATGGCGCCACGCATAGCAGTTTTCTTTGGTGAGGGGCTAGGGCCGGTTAAGAACAGTTTTGGTCTTCAGCTGAGGCTGAGGCATTGTGGTTGAGGCCTCAGGAGCACCAGATTCATCAGTGCGTATCCTTGAGGAGGGGGCAGCACCATCTGTGCGTTGACATGAGGAGCCAACACCTTGAGGTTTCATGCCAGGAGCCTTTTTGCGGTGCTGAGGCGGAGGTTGTTGTCTGGGTTGAGACTGATCTTGAGGCGGAATCTGTATTGAAGCAGACATGTCACGGACCAGATTCTTGACACGGCTGTGAGAGCGCTTGAGGTACTGCTCATATGTCGCAGGAAAGTCTTCAGGAGTGCGCATTGTTGTGCGATCAGGAATGACTCCAGGAGCTGGTGGAGGTCGAGCCTTGATACCCAAGGTCTTCAGTGGCGGATTTACTGCAAACATTTCCTCATGCTGAGGATTAAGCCATTGATAGGCCACCCAACGCTTGGCCAATTCCCTCGTGATCTTCTGTACCCGTTTCTTTCGTTCATCAGCAGTTTCTCGTTCGGGAGTCTTCAGCTTCTGATATAGTTTCGGGGGTAAGTCTTTAGAGGTATCAGTGTGCTTACGTCGAGGAGCCATTTGCTTCAGCGGTGGAGACTGAGGAATTGTACGTTCGAGCTGAGCTAGAAATGAAGTGAGACTATGAGAACCATACGATTCCTCAGCAGACATGTACCTGTGACATAATTAAGTTGCGAGGGAAGTGTGGTACGGTTATATGCGTTCATGAGGAATAGGCTGAGGAAAACAAAGGAAGGAGGCATAGGTACAGGTTTCAGACAGCTAGCTGTACAGTTGAGGATGAACTGGCTTGAGGACACAACAGTACTGGGGAATAATATGCTGAGGAATAAACCACGGAGGAATAAGCATACCAGACTTGAGGCGAATGCTGAGGAACAATGAGTCTTCGTCCCCGGCGATGGTGAACTCCGGCGATGTTAGCGCTCGAGCTTGAGGAGCTCAAGGGCGGCGGCGTGAGAGTGAGGGAGGCGTTGGGGGGTAAATGACCGAGGGAGGGGGTAGAGGACTATTTATAGAGGGGTGAAAACTGAGGGGTTGCGAAATTTGTGGACCAGATTGCCCCTGATTGTTGGGATCCTTAGTGGATATCTGAATGGTGCGGTAAAATCGCAACAAATTGAAGACAGTTGTAATAGTAAATCCGTGATTGGAGGAACTTGAGGACAAAAGGCTGAGGATGGAGACAACTGGTCTCAGACTGATGATGAAGACAAATGGTCTCAGCCTGAGGAATACGTGATTTCCGGATGAATGCATATGAGATAGACAGATTAGATAAGTGAGCACAGAGGGACGGGTCCGATCACGTTCACCTAGATGAAGAAGCAAAAGCTGAAGATTAATAACTATAGGTGAACGCTGTTGAGGACAAAACTCGGTAATCAACAGTAATGAAAACTTTGAATCTTGAGGAAGCTGAATAACATCAAATCCTGAGGAAGTTGAGGAACATCAAATCCTGAGGTGTTTGGGCGGTGGCGCTACCCACCTTATAGGGAATGAGACACTTGATACCATACAATTGTCGTATGGATCTTGAGTCAATTCCACGTTAATTTCTTCACACTTAGCAAGGTGGTTCCTCATGATTTGAGGAGTACGACGCATCGTGTGTTGTGCATCAGGATTCTTCAATATTGTTTAAGCGTTAGGATGTGTGTCCATTCACTGGACGTTTGAGGAATCTAAGATATTTAGCTCACACCTCAGAGTGCTAAATCGCTTCTCATCCAAAGGCTTAGTGAATATATCAGCAAGTTGATCTTCAGTCTTCACATGGCTGATGACGATATCTTCCTTCAATACATGATCTCGAAGAAAGTGATACCGAATCTCAATGTGCTTCTTCCTCGAGTGTTGTACTGGGTTCTGAGATATCTTGATGGCGCTCTCATTGTCACATAGTAGTGGTACTTTCTTCAGATTGATACCGTAGTCCTTCAGAGTTTGCTTCATCCAAAGAAGTTGTGAGCAGCTGGCACCAGCAGCAATGTATTCAGCTTCAGCGGTGGAGAGGGAGACGCAGTTCTGCTTCTTCGATGACCAACACACAAGAGAACGTCCGAGGAAGTGACATGTTCCTGAGGTAGACTTCCGATCCACTCGATCTCCAGCATAATCTGAGTCTGAGTACCCGACGAGATCCAGCTGCGTGCCTTTTGGATACCATAAGCCTAGCGACGGGGTGTGAGCCAAATATCGAAGAATTCGTTTCACCGCTTGGTGATGCGATTCCTTTGGTGTTGCTTGGAATCGGGCACACATGCAGAGATATACCTTTTGGTGTCGCTCAACATTATATCAGGCCTAGATGCACAGAGATATAGCAGAGAACCTATCATGGAGCAATATACCTTTTGATCGTAGTCCTTGCCATTTTCATGAGGGCCAAGTTGTCCATTTGTGGGCATCGGTGTCTTGATGCCCTTGTAGTCTTGCATCCCAAATTTCCTCAGGCACTCCTTGAGGTACTTCTCCTGAGTGATGAAGACGCCGTTGCGTTGTTGACGAATTTGGAGCCATAAGAAGAACTTCAGTTCGCCCATCATGGACATCTGATACTGTTCACTCATTAAAAATGCAAATTCTTCACTGTATTTCTTGTTAGTGCATCCAAATATTATGTCATCAACATAAATTTGACATATGAATAATACATCATCATATCGTTTTGTGAAAAGAGTTGGATCGAGGGAACCAGATTTGAAGCCCTTGCTGATGAGGAAGTCCCTTAGTGTGTCATACCAAGCCCGAGGGGCTTGCTTCAGTCCATAGAGGGCTTTCTTCAATCTGTACACCATATCAGGTTTCTTTGCGTCTTCAGAACCTGGAGGTTGAGCAACATATACTTCTTCCTCGATATTACCATTGAGGAAAGCACTTTTCACATCCATTTGATATAACTTGATATTATGATGGTTAGCGAATGCAAGCATAATACGAATGGACTCAAGTCTAGCAAGAAGAGCGAAGGTTTCACCGAAGTCGATCCCCTCGACTTGAGTATATCCTTGAGCTACGAGACGAGCTTTGTTTCTGATGACTTGTCCATCTTCATCGAGTTTGTTGCGGTAGATCCACTTCGTGCCGATGACATTGTGAACTCGAGGATTAGGGCGTTTGACAAGTTCCCCAACATCATTCAGTTTAAACTGAAGAAGTTCGTCTTGCATGGCCTGAATCCATTCCGCTTCTTGGAATGCCTCGGTGACTTTGGTGGGTTCTGAAATTGATACAAACGAGAAATGCCCACAAAAGTTAGCTATATGATTCGCTCTTGTACGAGTAAGAGGACCTGGTAGGTTGACATCAGCGAGGATTTTGTCCACTTGAACTTCATTTGCCACACGAGGAAGTCGAGGAGGATGATCTTGAGGCGCATCTTCGTCACTGCAGTCAGATACATTTCCATCAGCTTCAGGTGCTTCAGGAGCTTCAGGGGTGTCAGGAGCCTCAGGATCAGGATCGTCATCAGGATTATTTGCATCAGGATTTGGATGTTCTTCAGGAGCAGGAGGTATATGGATTTCTTCAGGATGATCCACAGGCATGATGTCACCAGCACCCATCTTCTTGATCTGTTCTTCAGGTGGTGCTTCACCTAAATCATGTGGCAGATGCTCTCTTTGGGAGCCATCAGATTCATCAAATCGCACGTCTACAGTTTCAACAATTTTATAATGACTAATATTGAAGACTCTGTAGGTGTGCGAGTTGATACCATAACCAAGCATGAAACCCTCACATGCTTTGGGTGCAAATTTGGATCCGTGATGAGGATCTCGAATCCAACAGGGCGCACCGAATACTTTGAAGTAACTTACATTGGGTTTCTTACGGACCATTAACTCGTATGATGTTTTATTGAAGAACTTATGAAGATACACTCGATTGACGATGTGGCATGCAGTGTTGATTGCTTCAGCCCACCGCTTGAGTGGAGTATTGTACTCAGCCAACATCGTGCGAGCCATCTTGATGAGGGTTCGATTCTTCCTCTCAACAACTCCATTTTGCTGAGGAGTGTATGGAGCAGAGAATTCATGAGTGATTCCCAAGTCATCGAGGAATTCTTCCACACCGAAGTTCTTGAACTCAGTGCCGTTGTCGCTTCGAATGTGCTTGATCTTCAGGTTGTAGTTCTTCATGACTCGGAGGGCGAAGCGCTTGAGGATTGCTGGAGTTTCTGACTTATAGAGAAGAAAATGCACCCAAGTGTATCGTGAGAAGTCATCAACAATAACAAGACCATACATATTACCTCCAAAGCTGGAATACTTTGGAGGACCGAATAGATCCATGTGAAGCAATTCCAGTGGTCTCGTAGTAGTCATGATGGTCTTCGCTGGGTGCTTGGCCTTGGTCATCTTTCCAGCTTCGCAAGCACCACAGAGCCGATCCTTTGAGAATCTGATTTCCTCAATCCCGAGGACATGTTTCTTCAGTACCAGCTTTTGAAGATTTCTCATTCCAGCGTGGCCGAGTCTTCGATGCCATAGCCAGCACTCTGAGGCTCTTGCCATGAGGCATGTAGCGACCTGAGGACCTTCAGAGAAATCTACAATATACAGGTCACCTTTCCTAACCCCACTGAAGACAATGGAGTTATCGCAAACCATGAAGACAATACAACCATGTTTTCCGAAGAGAACAGCGAGATCAAGATCACACAACATAGATACAGACATCAAGTTGTATCCAAGGGATTCAACAAGCATGTCTTTATCAATGTGTTGGTCTCGAGAGATAGCCACTCTGCCGAGACCCAATACCTTACTTTTACCTTTATCAGCGAAGGTGATGGTTTTCTTTGAGGAAGGACTCAGTGATGATTCCATAAGAAGATTTCTGTCACCAGTCATGTGATTTGTGCATCCACTGTCCATCGCCCATTCAGTCTTTCCCTGCAAATGAATTAGTATCTCATACAGCAAGTTATGAGCCAGTCTCAGTTTGAGGAATTTAAGGTTCCTCAGAATTAATTCCTCGGGATGTTCCTCAGGATTGATTCTATGAAACCAAACAATATAATTATCCTTCAACTGACTCAAATGTTGTTGTCCTGGGCATATGATCTGCAGCAATTGTAATTGCCTTAGGACATGTCCCTGCAAGGATGATTAGTTCTTAACCACCCACATCTTTATGGGTGGTCTTGAGGCACATGAGGATTCATGAGGCTGATGAGACCTAATGGGGTGTGAGATGGTAGCATCAAGATAAACAAATGAATAAGCATTCTTATGTGGAGCTTCCCTGTGAAAAAAATGGTTAGCAGATACATGATTATAATCATTTCCTTTTGAGGTATCGTCCTCAGATGATCTCCTCAGCTCATTTGCATCTGCATTCACAGGAAGGTTAGTGATGAGGTCCTTCGGAACCCAGATCTGCTTGACTGGAGGACCGTTCCTGCAGTTAGTTCCGATGTATCTGGCAAATACCTCACCATTACCATTCTTAAACAGTTTATAGTTTGAGTCAAATGACTCAATCATCACATCTGAAGAAACAGCATCATAACCAGATAAGGTATAGGGATCAGGAGGGGGCATCTTTGCCCGAACCCAAGTGGTTTCTGGATATTGTTCAGGTTTCCAGTAAGACCCATCGGGGTTGAGTTTCTGAGTGAATGCGGCACCTTCTTTCCTCGAGTTTCTGTTGAGGATCTGTTTCTTGAGGATGTCACAAAGGGTCTGATGTCCTTTCAGACACTTGAACATGCCTGTTTCCAGTAGACTCTTCAACCTAGCATTTTCTTCAGCAATGTCTATGGTATCCTCAGATGAGGGGTTAGATACCACAGAGGCAATAGAAATAACAGAGTCTGAAGACATTGAGGACCTAGACACAGAGATGACACGATCATGTTCAATGCATTTTAAAGAGGGAGGATTAAATCCTTCTTGTGGCATGATGATCTATTGGGAAAGGAGTGAATCATTTTCTTTCCTCAGATCGTCATGAGTCATCCTTACACGTTTAAGATCTTGTTTCCTCATGAGGAACTCATGAGACAGCTTTTCATGATCGGTAAGGAGTGCCTCATGACGATTGAACAAGTCATCATACTTTGACTGAAGAGTGTTTGATTCTTCAGTCAACTTTTGAGTCGTTGTCATTTCCTCAACCAACATATCATCACTTTTGTTTAGTGAGATCTGAGTCTTTTCAAGTGCACGTTGTTGCTTAGATGCAAGTTTAGCAAGTTTAGCATAGTTTTCATCAGGTTCTTCATCAGAGGGTTCATCTGATGATGAGTAAGAAGATACCTTGGAGGACTTGGCCATGAAGCAAAAGGCAGGAGTTGTGTCTTCAGCTTCATCATCAACATATGATAGACCAGATTCCTCAGTGCTGAAGATTGACTTTGAGACAAGCGTCGTGGCAAGATCTAGACCGGCCATACCCTCAGATTCTTCAGATTCCTCTTCCTCAACATCAGGGTTGGAACCAGATTCTTCCGAGTCCAATTCTTTGCCGAGATATGCGCGAGCCTTACAGGAACTGTTGTTCCTGTATCCAGCACACTTTGAGGATCTTGAGGATTTCTTCTTTGTCTTTTCATCAGAACTGTCATGTTTCCCTTTCTTCTTCTTCTTCAGTCTAGCTTCCTTTTCCCATAAAGGACACTCAGCGATGTAATGCCCAGGTTTCTTGCACTTGTGGCAGACTCTCTTTCTTGCTTCGACAGAGTCATCATCTTTGCTTTTTCTTGAGGAATTTCCGAAGCGATTCTTCTTCGTGAATCTCTGGAACTTTCTGGTGAGGAGAGCAAGTTCACGGCAGAGAGTTTCAGGATTATCAGTATCAGCCTCAGACTCTTCATCAGAGGACACTCTTCGTGCTTTAGCTTTTAGCGCGCGGACTTTCGGCGTGGTTCTGTATAAATCTCGTTTTTCAGAGAGTTTCAGTTCATGAGAATTGAGGCGCTCGAGAATGTCCGCTGGATCCAGAGTCTTGAAGTCAGGCCTTTGTTGAATCATCAGCGATAGGAACTCAAATGAGTCATCCAGTGACCTCAGTAGTTTCTTCACAACTTCATGGTCTGTGATATCAGCGACACCTAATGCTTGAAGTTCATTGGATATGTCAGTGAGTCTGTCAAAGGTTTGTTGCACGTGCTCATTGTCCAGCCTCTTGAACCTGTTGAAGAGACTGCGGAGTGTATCAACCCGTGAGCCTCGTTGAGCAGAGACTCCTTCATTGACTTTAGACAGTCTTGTCCATATCTTCTTTGCGGTATCCAGACCACTGATACGGTTGAACTGGGCCTTGTTGAGATGACCACCAATGATGCTTCGAGCTTTTGCATCAAGCTGCCAGTTCTTCTTGACAACTTCAGGAGCAGTCATCAAATTTGCTTCAGGAATGCCTTGATCAACAATATCCCACAGATCCTTGTCAATGGCTTCAAGATGCATCCTCATCTTGTTCTTCCAATATGGATAGTCTGTCCCGTCAAAGATAGGGCAGTTTGAGGCAACACTCATTGTACCTGAGGTCGACATAACTAAAACTCCAGGTGGTTAAACCGAATCACACAGAACAAGGGAGTACCTAGCTCTGATACCAATTGAAAGTGCAATATATCGACCAGAGGGGGGTGAATGGGAGATTTTCAATTTTACTACCAGATTTTAGTTTTCTTCAGGACTGAGGCAATCATGAAGCTGAAGACATAAAACTTCACATAATGTAATCATTAGGGAAGCTCATCATAATGCAACAGAAATAAATCAATTCAGATAAGCAGAAGTGCTTCAGATGCATAGTATGAAGAAAAAGAGCGGAGGGAGAGCTAAAGCATCATAGCAAATACTGAAGCTTAAGAGGTTGAAGAGATATCACCAGAGATTGAAAACATTGATTTGGTAGGCCAGTTCAAGTTGCTGTGACAACTCTACGTCTGGTTGGAGAGGCTGAGATTCAACTCAGAAGACATAGTCTTCACCTTGTTCTCCTTGAACTAAAGTCCTCAGACTCCGTCCAATAACTCAGGTGAGTCTTCAAGGTAGACTCCCGAAACCTTTACAGACTCAGTCACTCCGGGAAGTCACAATTTCATCTTGACTTCCTCAGATTGAAGACTTCTACACCGGCTGGAAGATCACAGTCTTCAAGAGTAAAAAGCTTCGGATCACTCGAACCGACTTCCTCAGAAATGCTCAACTACTCAGGCTGGTGGTTTTCCTCACATAGGTTCTTCAGTTTCCTCAGAGGTGGGTTGCTCTCAAATGACAAGTGTCAGTTTTTCTCTCGGAGCAGCCAACCAACAAATGGGGCTGGGGGTGGCTATTTATAGCCGCGGAGCAACCCGAGGTGAAAGGACATAAATGCCCATGCATGCAATTACTCTCATGCCCTCGGAAATGACCGTTGCTAGACAAGTTCTAGCCTCTCACCACGCAACACGTGGCACGGTCAAAGTATTCTCTCTCCAGACTCCTCAACCGAAGTTAGTTACCTCAGTGTCCTGAAGAACAACGTCTCAAACACATGAGGACTGAACTTCTACTGCAGGAGATAACTCTCTCTTCAGGAGAACTGCACTCGCAGTCTCCAGAATCCTCAACCGAAGACAGATTCCTCAGTGTCCTGAAGAACAAGGTCTCAGACACCCGAGGAACTGAACTTCTACTGCAGGATATTTCCTCAGGGTTTTTCTTCAGGATTCCTAACTGAGCACTTCCTCTGACCTTCGGAACTCGTTTTCTTCAACCCCTCCAACAGTGCGGTGATTTCCTACGACTCAAGAAGTATAAAAAGTCTTAGCGAAGACTACGCTTCAACTTCGTCTTCAGCGCGAACATCCTCAGGATCGTCTTCGGCTTCAGCTTCAACCGAATGCTTCAGGATCCTACTTCCTCAGGATTTCGCGCAACTTCATTCTTCAGGAATCTTCATTCTTCAGGAAGAGAACCGATTTCTCCAATGTTCCTCAACATTTGGAGGGTTCGGCAATAGTGGTTAAACACCTCATCAGGGACTGTTCTCCTGTGTATACTCACAAACACATCAGTCCCTTAACCGTTTTGTCATCAAACTCCAAAACCTCAAGGGGAGGGCACGTGATGCACTTACAAGTACGCCAAAATAAGTAGACCGAAATCCATCTACATCTACTACTAAGCATCCACCTTGAGATATCTATCCAGACCATCTCGCTGGTATTAAGTTGTGAGCCCCACCCAAAGTGTAAACCCAAAGGTGGGCCGGCCTGCTCCAGCCGAGGCCTAGCACCAGCGCAGCCCAGCCTCCCCTCGGCCCAGCCCAGCGCCCACCGCGGCCTCGTGGGCCTCAGCCCACTGGTGAGAGCCCAGGCCGCCCCCTCCTTTTTTTCTAACGTTTTTCTATTTTTTCTGCCAAGTCCCTGATATTTTTTCTAAGTCCTGAGATTTATTGCTGCTCTATCAGTTTTTCTTTTCTCTCTGTTAAGCTTTTTTTTTCTTTTCTCTCTGTTTTATTTTTCTGCTAGTTATTTTGTTGTGCTAAAAAAATAGCTAGGAATTTTATTAAATTCTCCAAACTTTTATGTGGACTTGTAATGCATATAGCTAGCAACTTATAAAGTTTGGGAATTTTTAAAAATTCAAATAATTCGAACTTTAATTCAAATAGGGGTTTAAATTTAATTCCAGGCTCCTGTTTGAATATTTGAAAAATCCATGAGCATGGGATTGCTACCAAATCACTTCATATATGATCAAACTCATTTATGTGAGTTTTCAAAAATGCAAAAGGAATTTTTGGAGCAACTTTTATTCTGGCCATTTGAATTAAATTAATCTGGTTTTTTTTCTCCAATTTCAATTTCTTTTGAAATTTTTAACATGATGCAAGTTGATTCTTGATCCTAGCACATACCTAACAGAGGGTTCTGACAGGTATAATCATGGTGGTGAAGTACGGGTTTATTTTTACGACGCTTTTTGCCCATCTGACACGGAACATCGACACCTTCTCTTCACAGTAGTCGAGCTCCCATATGTCCTCGATCCTTCTGTAGAATCTTTCCTTGACGTCATCCGTGTAGAATATTCCCGTTACCCCTGAGTTCTGGTAATCGCAGTTATTGTCCTTTTCCTCCGTGTAGAATGTGTAGGCGTTGATATCATACGCTTGATAGGTCATCAGGTTGCGTGCGACACCCTGTGACAAGGTGAATATCATCTTTTCGTCCTCGAAAGCGTTCCTTCGTGGGGGATTAGCACGAAGCTCGTCCCTGAACCAAGTCAGGAAACCGGAGTTGTGCTCTTTGATTAGCCGTGGATCTCGGTCCGTTATCTGCAGGCCCTGGTCACTGTACTTCTTCCTGATTGCTTCCTCATGCTTTACTATCCAAGGATTGACCAGCTAGATGTGTTATAGCGCGACTAGGCTTGCTCTTTCAAAGTCGATGTCTCGACCCTCAAAGTTGACATGCATTGCGCGGTTTCCCTCGTGGTGATCACACCCATCGGTCCTGCCAAAGTGCTTGTTGATGGCCAGACCAACAGGGTTCTCGGTGTTGAGATAATTCGTGCAAAAAGAGATGCACTCTTCGGTTAGAAAGCCCTTCGCTATGCTTGCATCTGGACGGGACCTGTTACGAACGTATTTTTTTATGTGTCCATTAATCCTTTCGAACGGCATCATGTTGCGCAGAATACCAAGCCCGAGTTGGAGAATATCCTCCACAACATCGATCAACAGATGCACCATAATGTCAAAGAACGCGGGTGGGAAATAGATCTCAAGCTCGCATAGTATGAACACAATCTCCTCCTGTAGCCTATTGAGTTGCGTAGCGCAAATCAAATTCCGGGGGACAACGTAAATTTTTTTGCAAATGCCAAACAACATTTTACTGACGTGCTCGTCCATTATCCCTCGGATCGCAACCGGGAGAATCTGCGTCATCAGCACGACACAGTCGTGAGATTTCATCCCGCTAAAACGCTGCTTCGCCTCGTCTAGGTATCTGCTTATCTACCCCGCGTAGGTATGAGGCAATGGATAAACCGCTTGATCTCCTCTTCGCATAGAGTGCAGCAGGCCGGGGGCAGTCATTTATACCGGTCTTCTCCTTGGTCTCCCTTTTTCGTTTGCGAGAGTTTTGCGTTTCCGTATCCTCTTCCTCCTCCGGCTCATCATCGCTGTAACTAGGGGGGTGAAGTTCCCTCCTGATGCCCATAAATTTCAAGTCATTCCTTCCTTTTGGCCCGTCCTTGGTCTTCTCCGGCATGTTGAGCAGCGTGCCAAATGATGTCGGAGAAGTTAATAGGTTTAGTTGGGTTGCCTTCCTTGTTAACCACGCCAATAAACGATTCTTGATAACCCACAAGTCTAGGGGATCAATTTTAGATTTTCGATAAATAAGGATGTCGATCCCACGAGGAGCAGAAGGTGTTGATAAGTTACACTGGATAAGGAAATGTTGCACACACTCAAAGGTAAATATTTAGGGGTTTTGGTTTAAGCAACAGAAAATTAAAAGACAAGCAAAGTAAACAGGCTAACTGAGGAGTAGCAAGTGGCCCAATCCTTTCACAAGGATAAGCCTAGGAACTAAACTTATAAAAGCTAAAGCGTTCTCGAGAACACACGGGAGAGATAGTCAAGTTACTTTCACCATACTCCTCCAAGTAATATGTATTGTGGTTATAAGTGTTGTTGGGTGGATCAATGCTAGTACACTTTCTAGACTAAGATAAGTGTACTCTTATGATTACACACCTTGGAAGCATCCACAAATACAAGGTAGTAATTAAGGCATAAGCCTAACCACAGCATTACGATCAAGGATCCATAACTCCCTTGTGCAAAAGTGTGCGAACTGGGGTTCAGGTTTCTGTCACTCCGGCAACCCACCATAAGCATCCTTTGTGCACAATGTATTCCTCTAGGCCCATTAAAGGTGAAGTGTTAAGTGTTCGACTCACATAACACCACTAGAGAAATAACAACTCAACTTAAGTATCAAACAACACATAATACTTCAACATCATGTGACTACTAATAACTAGACTTCTCCCATGTTCTCAGGAACTAATGTAACTACTCACAAGACATAAAAGAGATCATGATCAGAGGTGATAGATGGGTGGCAAACAATCTGGACACAATGATATTTCTCCAACAAAACTCAATAGCATTCACCACAAAGTAGTAATCAACACCAACAGAGTAGAGAGGATAGATAGTACGGATTACAACACTAGTTGCAATTGTGAGATGAGATGGGATGGTGATGGAGATGGTGCTGATGTTGGGGATGATGTTGATGATGATCTCTACGATGCCCGTGACGACGATGATGATGATGGCGACGATCTCCCCTTCTGGGAGGTGATCTCCCCAGCGGAATCTGCCCGCCGGAGATGGCTTTTCTCCTCTGTAGGTTTCGGCCCCGTGGCGTCGGCGAAACACGAAAACTCTTCTGTATTTAGGGTTTTCAAACCAGGGGGGTCTTATAGGCGAGAGGGGGCACCGAGGGGGGCCACCAGGCATCCAGGAGGGTGCCTGGCGCGGCCAGGAGGGGGGCCGTGCCAGGCACCCTTATGGCTGCCTAGTGGGTCCCCTCACCTCCATCTTCGGTGATCCCAGTCAATTCCCATAAAAACGATCCCCGTAAATTTTCATCATATTTGGACTTGATCTGATTAAGAAACTTGGTGTCCACTTTTCACCGTTGAATCCTGGTTCTACTGCTTCGGCATCGGAAAGTTGTAAACTGTGTAAAACAAGCCAAAACAACATAAGAACAAAGCTTTAAAGTGGAATATATCAACGAATAGGATGAAATTACCATATAAAATAGTGATGCTTTTTGGACGTATCAAGTCCCCCAAGCTTAGACCTCGCTTGTCCCCAAGCGATTACTAAGCTCGGTAAACCCGTCCGCAAGTTTAGAGAGCGAATTGTCGATAAAAGAATACGAACAAGAAGCATCAAGATTTCTCACCAAACTGAAGCATCCTCAACAGCAACCTCAACTCATAAGGCCCTTATGAGAAAGTAGTAACAATTATAACAATGTAGGACCTGGAAAACTCATTAAATCATGGCCAACATAGCCTTGGTCAAGGAACAACTAATAACTTTTACTTTTGTTCTTTCACTTAAAATGAAAATAGTGGAAGCTTTGGAAAGAACATGTTATTAGTCAAGAAGTGCACATGTTAACACAAATGAAGATATTTACTCAGCACAGGATTTTGTAAGCAACTCACTTATCAAAAGATAATGTCAACATAGATGTAACATGCTAACTTTCAATGCAGCTTTGTATGCAAGAATCTTTATTATCATCAAATGTCTGTTCTCTCTCAAGAAGGAAGGAAGTAGGAAGGACTGACTCAACACAAAATAAAGGATAAACCCCATGCAAAAGGGTAAGCAGGGAAAACTCATGTGCCATCTCCAGATCAAATAGAATAAAAACAGACTTTTGGGAGGTGCATGATCCGTCAACGACTGCTGATAGATAACTCAATCACTTCATGATTTGGACAAGTTTCGAGGAACGGCTCCCATGTAAGGACGATCACATCCCCTTAAATTCATTTTTTATCACTCATAAATGGGCGAAGGAACTTGTGTGTTTGTATTTATCTTTTACCAGTTGGGCACTCATGCCAGTCCCTTCTCGTATTTGGGGTTTGCAGATTAGGCATGCAATCCCAAGATAAAACTTGTCCAAATTAAGAAGATCATGGGTTACCCACCACTTCCTCATGAGCTGAATCAGTGGCACAAAACAGAAGATTTTTAACATTTAGAGATAGCACACAAATTATATACTTTAGGAGTGGTAGTGGAATACCACAAATAGGAAGGTATGGTGGACTCAAGTGGAAGATGTTGGTTTCAGGGTATGGAAGTACAAGAAGAATTCCGCTTATTACAGAGTTTTGGCTAGCAAGGCTTTGAGAGACCAGACAATTGACGACAACTTAGATGCAAGCAATACAAAGCATAAACATTAAAACTAGCATCCAACAACAACTTGTCTTCCTTGTCAACATAACACTTCAAGCATAATAACACAAAGGTTTTGGCTATGTCGCTACTTTGAGAAAAAAACATGTTTGTTGTTATGACCAAAGCTATACTTGCCAAGATTTAAATAAAGTTTTCGAAGCCATACCTGATATAAGGTACATACTCCCCACAAGAATCAGCTCATAATGTCGATTGCGTGAAAATAATACCAAGTGAAGCGAAGAAACCAATAGACTTCTCATTAATATTCCTTCATAGACGACCGCACACTCACGGATACAAAGCTCTCCACAAAAGGAGTGATAGACCTCAAAGCAACACCTATTTCATAAAGTAACTTCCCTAGACATGATACGACTCTACTTGACTCCTAAAGAAAAAGAAAAAGATAAAGATACCTGGCACTCCCCCAAGCTTGGAACAAGCTGAGGGGATGCCATTACCCGAGGAGATTTTCTCCTTATTCTTGTTGTGGTTGTTTCTTAAGATCCCTGATGACACGGCGAAGGGTTTGGTTCTCTATCTCCGAGACTTCCACTTCTATTTTCAGTACACGGAAATCTTCAATGAGTTGGTTGGTGATACGGTAGGCCTCGGAGATGGTGGAAAGCATGCGTTGATCTTCAAGTGAAGTGGAGGGCCCTGAAAAGGCTTAGAGAAACATCATATTGAAGTTGGACAGATCCCACCATGATGGGATTGCTTGGACCTCCTTGTTGTTCGGCAGTGATAGTCTTGACTTCCTCTCTCACGGCGCGCTCCATCTCTTCTTGTCTTGCAGCAATTTCTTCTTCGGTAGCCCAATCAACGTGCTTCCCTTGATTAAGATCCTTCTGAACTTGACATAGACGCCATCCCAAGAAGTCCTCTCCGCTCGAGCCACAAGAAGACATCTCTAGCAATAGCTTTTCACCCTGGCAAAAACAGACCGAGAAAGAAAACACGCGAAATCGAGAGATACGGTGCCGGAACGATCCGGGCAAATATATAGCAAAAATTTCCGCAACAGTAGGAAGGTTTCAAGCCTAGGTGGAGTCAGTGTCAGAGTCCAGGGCACCCAGGAGGGTGCCTGGCGCGTCCAGGAGTGGGGGCCAGGAGGCCTCCTGGTCCCCCTAGAGCTCTTCTCCGGCTCCACTCGGGCTTGGAATTTTCCTAATTTTGCAAAAACTTTGAAAAGTAAACTTTTATTGACGTTCGCGATGTTTCCTTACCGTAATACATACCTTTTCTTATTCTCCTCCTGCTGGAGTTTAAAACTAGGCTGCAACATGTTCTTCATGAGTTCTTGTATATATCATGTTCACATCCACATTGATTGGATCACCTACCATATAATGTTTGAGTCTTTGTCCATTCACAACTTGAGGTTTGGTGCCTTCTAAATTATTGATCTTGATTGCACCAGACCGATATACTTCTTCGATAAGAAAAGGTCCTTCCCATCTGGAAAGTAGTTTACGTGGAGAAAACCTGAAAAGAGATCTAAACAACAAAACTTTATCACCAACATTAAATTCACATTTCAGAATTCTTTTATCGTGCCACTTCTTTACCTTTTCCTTGAACATTTTAGCGCTCTCGTAAGCTTCACTCCTCCACTCATCTAGAAAAGTCAAGTTGATGAGACGCTTTTCACCAGCTAACTTTGGGTCAGCATTTAGCTCTCTGACAGCCCAGAAAGCCTTGTGCTCTAACTCTAATGGTAAATGGCAAGCTTTGCCATAGACCATTTTATACGGAGACATGCCCATGGAGTTTTTTTAAGAAGTTCTATACGCCCACAAAGCATCTCCTAGCTTCTCTGACCAGTCCTTTCTAGAACTTTTTACTGTCTTCTGCAGGATCAACTTGATCTCCCTATTGGTGAGCTCAACTTGTCCACTAGTTTGAGGGTGGTACGGTGATGCAATCATATGATTGACATCGTACTTGGCTAGAGCTTTCCTAAAAGCTCCATGTGTGAAGTGTGACCCTCCATCTGTCATGAGGTACCTTGGTACTCCAAACCTAGGAAAAATTACATCCTTGAGCATTTTCAAAGATGTCTTGTGATCAGCACTCTCAGTGGGGATCGCTTCAACCCACTTGGTTACATAATCAACAAGAACTAAGATGTGTGTGTACTTGTGTGAAGGAGGAAAAGGACCCATAAAATCAAAACCCCAGCAATCGAAAGGTTCGATCACTAGTGAATAATTCATAGGAATCTCATTTCTCCTACTAATGTTACCAACTCTCTGACACTTATCACAAGATAGAACGTACCTTTGGGCGTCCTTAAAAAGAGTAGGCCAATAAAAACCTGATTGTAAAACTTTATGTGCGGTCCTTTCACAGGCATGATGTCCTCCATATGGACTATCGTGACATTGTCGAAGAATGTCCTGCTGAACATGCTCCGATATACATCTTCTCACGATCCCATCTGGACCCTCTTTGAAAAGATGTGGATCATCCCAAAAGTAGTGCCTCAAATCCGTGAAGAATTTCTTCCTCTGCTGAAATGTAAAACCTGGAGGCAAAAACTTTTCAACGATAAAATTATCATAATCTGCAAACCAAGGGTCGGAATGAGATTGTACTTTTACAACAGCAAGCTGTTCATCTGGGAAACTGTCGTTGACTGGAATAGGATCGTGCGGGATATCTTCCATCCTTGAAAGATTATCCGCCACCGGATTGTCTTCTCCTTTTCTATCGACAATCTGCAAATCAAATTCTTGAAGAAGGAGTACCCATCTAATGAGTCTTGGTTTGGCGTCCTTTTTCTGCATAAGATACTTAATGGCAGCATGGTCAGTATGAATAATAACTTTGTAATCAACAATATACGGTCTAAAATTATCACAAGCAAAGACCACTGCGAAGAATTCCTTCTCGGTAGTAGCATAATTCTTTTGAGCACTATCAAGTGTCTTGCTGGCATAGTGGATGACATTCAACTTCTTGTCAACCCTTTTTCCTAAAACAGCTTCAACAGAAAAATCACTAGCATCACACATAATTTCAAAGGGAAAATTCCAGTCAGGTGGTTGTACTATAGCAGCGATTATCATGGCTTTCTTAAGAACTTCAAAAGCTTCTTTACAATCTTCATCAAATACAAAAGGAGAATCATTCTGGAGAAGATTGGTAAGGGGTCTCGAGGTCTTAGAAAAGTCCTTGATAAATCTTCTATAGAAACCAGCATGACCTAGAAAACTACGAATACCTTTGATGTCCCTTGGATAGGGCATCCTTTCAATAGCTTCAATTTTTTCCTTGTCCACTTCAATTCCCCTTTTGGAAATCTTGTGTCCAAGAACTATCCCTTCGTTAACCATGAAATGGCACTTCTCCCAATTGAGCACCAAATTCGTGTCTTCACATCTCTGCAAAACTTTATTAAGATTGTGGAGACAGTGGTCAAAGTAGTTTCCATAGACGGAAAAGTCGCCCATGAAAACTTCTACAATCTCCTCGCAGAAACCATGAAATATTGCAGACATACACCTCTGAAAAATAGCAGGTGCATTAAATAAACCAAAAGGCATACGCCTATAAGCATAAGTATCGTAAGGACACGTAAAGGTGGTCTTCTCTTGATCCGCGGTGTTAACATGAATCTGGGAGAAGCCAGAATACCCATCAAGATAGCAGAAGTGTGTGTTTTTAGACAGCCGCTCGAGCATCTGATCAATAAAGGGCAGAGGATAGTGGTCCTTCCTGGTGGCCTTGTTCAACTTCCTGAAATCAATACACATTCTATATCCAATAATAGTCCTTTGAGGTATTAGTTCATTTTCATCATTAGGAACAACAGTTATACCTCCCTTCTTAGGGACACAATGAACGGGACTTACCCACTTACTATCAGTTATAGGATAGATGATACCTACGGCTAGAAGTTTGAGAACCTCCGTCCTAACCACGTCCTTCATTCTTGGGTTCAACCGTCGTTGATGATCAACTACTGGTTTAGCATCGGGCTCGAGATTGATAGTATGTTGGGAAATAGATGGACTAATACCCTTGAGATCATCAAGAGTATAGCCAATAGCACCTCGGTGTCTGCGGAGTGTCTCCAATAATCGCTCTTCTTCATACCCTGAAAGGTTAGAATTGATAATAACAGGATATACTTTCTTTTAATCTAAATAAGCATACTTGAGCGTATCGGGTAGTGGTTTTAAATCAAACACCGTGTCTTCTTTTGGTTGCGAGAGGATTCCTAAAGGTTCAACCGGGACGTTGTTCTTCAGGATAGGAATTTGTCTTAAAAATATGTCTTCTAGTTCATCCCTCTCCTGCATATGTATGTCATTCTCGTGGTCTTCCATAAATTGCTGCAAAGTATCATTAGGAGGAACAACAATAGAAGAAATTTCTTCAATAATTTTGTCATTACTTGACAAGTCAGTACCACGAGGCTTCTTAGAAAACTTAGAAAAATTAAATTCATACGGCTCACCGTTGAATTCAACAGAAACTTTACCTTTCTTGCAATCTATTATAGCTCCACAGGTGCTGAGGAATGGCCTACCAAAGATAATAGGGCAAAAACTATCTTGCACTGAACCAAGTACAAGAAAGTCAGTAGGATATTTTACCTTCCTGCAGAGTACTTCAACATCTCTCACAATCCCAACTGGAGAGATTGTTTGTCTATTTGCAAGATGAATCGTGACATCAATGTCCTCGATCTCACACGGCTGAATCTCGTGCATGATCTCTTGATAAAGTGTGAAGGGAATAGCGCTGAAGCTAGATCCCAAATCACATAGCCCATAGTAATTATGATCTCCTATTGTGACAGATACAACTGGTGTACCTGAAATTGGGCCTTTGTTCTTGGCTGTCACAATGTTAGTGGAAACAGCACAAAAACTAATAGTGGATTCTTTAATATCACTAGTTAGTAGATCCTTGACCATTGCAACTTGAGGCTTGACCTTGATCGTGTCCTCAGGTTCGTCAGTGGTCCTTCCGTTTTTGTTTAGAATACCTGTAACAAAAGATTGCTCCTTTATCCTTGAGGGATAAGGAGGCTCTTCATACACAACTGCAGGTAAAACAGGATCAGTAACATTAATCTCAATAGGTGAATCCTTGAAAGGTTTATGATGTCGACTCTCCTTCTTCTTAGAAGAATCAATATGAGAAGCAATGTCCTTGCAAAAGTCAACCATTAGCTGGGAATCAAGACTAATTTTAGAGCAAAAGGTATTAAAGTAATCAATCTTCACATAACTCTCAATGTAATCATGCTCATAGTTTATAGCGGGTTCAATACCTTTATCAATTTCCCAGTCTTCGGTGTTCTTCTGGATCCTTTCTATAAGTTAATAGGTTTAGTTGGGTTACCTTCCTTCACTAAAGGAAACAGGATTTTTGCCGTCAGCTTCGTGCTTTGCCGTCAGCTTTCCGTCGGGGCTGACGGCAAACCATGTTTTGCCGTCTGCTAGTATAAATGCTGACGGCAAAGAAACAACTGTAGGCAAAAGGAACTTTAGCCGTAAGTCCATGAAACGCCGTCAGTTAGCTGACGGCAACGCGCAGAACAGCTGACGGCAAAGCCCAACTGACGGCAACGTTTCCCCAGACCCCACCACGCGGCTGTGGGATAACGGACCGCCGCATTGCCGTCAGCTGGCTGACGGCCAAGCGGCGATACCGTCAGCTAGCTGACGGCCAAGCTGCGGGCCGTTATCTCGGCCCGGGCAGACCTAGCCGCCCGCCACTTCTCTCTCTCTCTCTCTCACCCCGCTCTCAACCCCTCCCCTCCAAGCCGCCGTCGCCTCTCCCGCCGCGCCGGCCGCGTCCGGTGAGCCGCGGCCACCCCGGACGCCGCTTCCCCCACTCCCCATTCTCTCTCTCTCTCCCGCTCATCCTCTCCTCCTCTGCAGGTCCAGCCCGCCGTCGCGCCTCTGCACGACGTCGCCGCCCCCGTCACCGCCGCCGCCCCCTCCCTCGCCGGCCGCCTGCCCGTCCTCCTCGGCTCCGGTGGCAGTGGCCTCCTCGCCGGCCACCACCACCTCCTCCGCCCTCCTCTGCAGGTGAGGTGAGCTCCTCTTTTCTCTCTTTTTTTGTTATTTATCAATTTTATTTTTTGTTATTTATCAATTTTATTTATTGTTAGAACAATGCAACTTATCAGTAGTTAGTTAATTTTTTAGGTAGCTACATCTGTTAGTAGATTAGGGGTAGGTTTTGTTAGATTTAGAAATTAGTTAGTATACTAATTAGGATTCAATTTTGTTTCTATTTATTGTTAGTAGATATTTATGTTAAATTTTAGTTAGCTTATAATTATTTATTAAAAAAATTAGCTAGCTAGATCTGTTAGTAGATTAGGGCTAGGGTTTGTTAGTATGTATGTTAGAAAGAAATAGAAGTTAAAAAAAGGAATGAATGGAAAGGAAATAAAAGAAATAAATAAATGGAAGGTCTATAATATAGAGTAGTTCTCACATGAACTAAGGTCCATAATTTCTATCAAGTATTTGCCAAATTATTTTTGTCCATTTGTTTTCCATGTGATTTATACACACCTGCATTTTGTAAGGAATTTATGCTGCATTTTGTGATCATTTAACAATGTGAGAAATGTTTTCCACCTTTTGATATTTTTGTTTGCATGTTATAGATGGATATACTCATACAAAATAGAAATGCTTCTCTTTTTCCAAAACGATGCTATCTCCGAGCTGGCATGTTTTGTTATAGTGTTAAGAGTTAAGACACAAATTGTTAAATGGAAATAAATGGAAGTAACAAATGTTAGGATTTCTAGATATATTGGAGCTTAGCTTGTTGTTGCTAAGGTTGCCTTATTTAATTGCATAGGTTCCCGTGACTAGCACTATTTCCTACTGGGGACGCCAAACGTCTCTCTCCTCTTAGTTTCACCCTACCCAAAAGATAGGTGTATAGCTAGTTCTTTCCTTCTCAACTCATGCAAGTCACGTAACCCATATGCGTCTCCCGTTCGAAAGATTCCATTTATAAATATGCATTCATTTGCATATTTATAATTGGATTCTTTCGAATTGTCCAACGTTATCCATGGACAGCCCGAGTATGTGTAGATTGGATTCATTTCCCCATATATGCTCTCCTCCGGATCGGACGCAGGATTTCGTCAGCGCCACCTTGTTGTTCTCCGGGTACACATCCTCTCGGTTTATGCTGAGACGTGTATCAGGAGAACAGCGGGGAGGTGCTGTCGAAATTTTGCGTCGGATCGGGAGGAGAGCATGGGGAAATGAATCCAATCTGCACATACTCGGGTGGGATTAGGACCTATCTTTACCTATTAGCTAGTGTGCATATGCCGTATCACCGTAATTAATTATATGCCTTCTGGTGTTAATTTGTACTAGCTAGCTAGCCAGAATGAATGATCGTGCGTGGATGTACACCGGTCACCCTAGTCAAAAAAATATGACTGAGGAATGGTTGGCCAAGACCGAGGAGTTCCTAGAGGTTGCATTTAGTGCTGGCCAACCAAGAACATGGTGCCCCTGCACTAGATGTAAGAACTATTCACAACAGAAAAAGGATGTAATGGGTAAACACCTGCAAATACGTGGTTTGATGCCTGATTATACGTTGTGGTCATTTCATGGCGAGTCGGCCCAACGTGACAGACATGAGGTAGTGCGTCAGCGCATTGAGGATTGTGGTACAGGGATCGAAGACATGGTCAATGACTACAATGATGCTCGTCTTGAGGACGAAGAACCGGAGGAAACTGCCAAGGCCTTTTATGCCATGCTAGAGTCTTCAAAACTCCCACTGCATGCGCACACCAAGCTTTGTCAACTAGATGCCATCGCACAAACAATGGCTCTTAAGGCACAATTCAACTTGTCCAGAGAGTGCTATGATGCGATGATGACCTTATTCGGGCGCTTTCTACCGGACGGTCATATTATGCCTGCAAACCTATACCACTGAGACAAAATACTCGGTGCACTGAAGATGCCCATCGAGCGGATACATGCTTGTGAGAAAGGATGCGGATGATAATTATTGTCCACGCTGCAAGTCCTCCAGGTATATTGTCGTAGACAACGGTCTTGGTGAGAAGACGCAGAGCAAAATACCCATAAACATTCTTCGGTACCTACCGATCTTACCAAGACTTCAACGGCTTTACATGCTTGAAGAAACAGCAAAACAAATGACATGGCAAAGAGATGGAATTAGACGTGCTACAGATGAATACGGGAATTTGATGTTGACCCACCCCTCTGATGGTGAAGCGTGGAAGATGTTCAATGAAATACATAAAGAAGGTAAAGCCAAAGACCCAAGAAGCGTGGCACTCGCCATTAGCCTCGATGGGTTCAATCCTTTCGGTATGACGGCAACCCAGTATAGTTGTTGGCCCGTATTCATCATGCCCCTCAATCTGCCCCCTGGAGTACTTATGCAAAGAAAGCACATCTACTTTTTGGGTAAGTATTCTAAGCATTGCAATCATTTATTAGTGTTGGAATCATTTCACTCATCTTTTCATATGTTCGATGCTTTTTTCAGTGCTACTATAGGGTTGAGGAGGGGATGGAGCCGGCGGCCCAGAAGAATCTCGAGAAGGAGATAGTGAGGCTACTCACGAACACTAGGCACGAGATGCGTGTTCAGTGTGTTCGAGATTGGTACGCCAAGAAGGGCGTGAAGAAGGCCAAGAAGAAGTGTAGAAAAGTTTTCCTTAAGAAGGATGAATACTTGGAGGTAAATTCCTACACTTATAAGTAAGGCCTAGTTAGCTCCAACTTTTCTTTATAAGCTTATGAAGCTCAAACTTGGCTTTATAAGCTTATAAGTGTCAAACTTTTCTTTATAAGCTTATGAAGCTCAAACTTGGCTTTATAAGCTTATAAGTGTCAAACTTTTCTTTATAAGCTTATGAAGCTCAAACTTGGCTTTATAAGCTTATAAGTGTCAAACTTGGCTTTATAAGTTTATAAAGGTCAAACTTGGCTCTATAAGCTTGTAAAACTAAAAAATGATAATAATAGATTAGTTACATAAAACTTGACTTGTACTTGGCTTAAAAAAGATATTCAATGACTTTATAAGATTATTAATTCATAGGCGCCCCCGAGATGGTGTGCAAATAAGATGGATTGCTTTGAGGCGATAGTGGACAAATGGCTCAGTGATGCCTGGTTGTCCACCCACAAAAGCGCCAAGGCTAGGCGTGCTCAAATGGTAGGTGTGGCACACCACCAAGGCAATCTCAACGTCAACGAGTACGCAAAAAAATGGGTATGTGCCTTTTTGTTTTAAGTTTCATGTCCTTTCATCATTAATCAATTGATTTGTTTCATGCCTTTTCTTTGCTTTTCATTGTAGGCGAAGCACCATAATCAGCCTGTGCCTAAGGGATTTCGCTCATTTGCCATGGCCCATAAGGGAAAGTACAAAACGGTGACGGCATATTCCGAGGGCGACGGTGTTGAGGCGTACACCAGCGCTGCAGCCTACCACAAGATGATGGCCTATTCTGAGGTGGCGAAAGAGCTACGCGGTCCTCAGTTTGACCCGAGCGAGGAGGAGATTGATCCGGAGGCCTCGATGATTTCTGGTGGCGGTAAGCATCATGGCAGCACCTCCATGTGCAATGGCTTCGTACATTGCCCGGAGACTCTACCTCAGATCAAGGCGAGGCAAACGAGCTCCGCTCCTGCTGTACGACCTCGCCCGCGGCCAGTGGACATTGCTATCCAGGTATAACTTTGTCTCAATTTTTCTTTCCGTTCTTTAGACTACGTAGCGATGATGACAATAATTGCTATATTGTTGAGTGTTCTCAGGACGCCATTCAGAGGGAGAGACAGGCGACACAAGAGATGTTGTCGGAGCAGCTTGCGGAGAGGGACCGGCTGGCGGAGGAGAGGACCCAGAGGATACTCGAGGAGGAGAGGGCACGCAATAATGCCCAGACGAAGGCCATCTACGACCTCTTCTCGGTAAGTTACTAATTTTGCATATATCCGCCAAGAATGCATATGCATATGTTTGGTTCACTTGCTAATATGCTAGTCCTCAAAACCTAACTCGCAGAGTATGTGGGGGAAGCAAGGTCTTACCCCTCCACCGATGCCGACGCCTATCGTTTCTCCTCCCGGAACGGTAAGTTTCTTTCAATGATCAATATATCCCGGTCTTATACCTTCAAGTGTAATCATGCATACCACATTTCAACTCATCCTTTGTTGCAGCATAATTCCGGAGCTGCATCTCACAACCCACAAGAATCTCCTAGTGAATCCCCAAGCAACCCACGTGGCGGCGCTTCTCAGCCTTGAGGTGGCCTCCGGTAAGTTACATAAAGCTCATCAATGACTTTATATGCTCATAAAGCTCAATAATGGTAGTAATAGCTTAGTTACATAAATATTTACTTATTCTTGGCTTATAAAAGCTAAAAAATGACTATATAAGCTTATAAAACTTACACTTGGCTTTATAAGCTTGTAAACCTAAAAAATGAATTATACTTGGCTTATAAAAGCTAAAAAATGACTATATCAGCTTATAAAACTTACACTTGGCTTTATAAGCTTGTAAACCTAAAAAATGAATTATACTTGGCTTATAAAAGCTAAAAAATGACTATATAACCTTATAAAACTTATACTTGGCTTTATAAGCTTGTAAACCTAAAAAATGAATTATACTTGGCTTCTAAAAGCTCAATAGTGAATTTATAAGCTTATAAAGCTCAAACTTGGCTTTATAAGCTTTTAAAGCTCAAATTAGATTTATAAGCTTATTAAGTTCAACAATGACTTATACTTGTCTTATAGAAGCTCAATAATGAATTTACTAGCTTAAGATAAACCTAAAAATGACTTATACTTCGCATATAAAGCTCAAAAATGAATTAATGACTTAGTTAGATCTAAAATGAGATATATTTAGCTCTTGAGGTCTAAACAAGTATTGTAGAATAAGAAGAAGGGTAGGAGGAAAAGAAAGAAGTGAAGAAGAAAGAGGTGAAAAAGAAAGTAAAAGAAGAAAAGTTCTTCTTATTCTTACTTTTTCTCTTCTTTCTTTTTCTCCATCTTCTCTTCTTCCTTTCATCTTATTCTTATTCTTCCTCTTCTTCTCCTTAATCTTCTTCTCCTTGTTCTTCTTGTTCCTTTTTATTTTCATCTTTTCATCATTTTGGATTTCTTCTTTTCCGTATGTAACATATGATTATGTTTTCATTTTGCAGATTTGCCTTTATGCATGGATGGATGCTTCTTCGTTGTAGATATAGTATGTTAGGATGGAGATGACTTGTAGATGTATATCATGTTGGGCACTTTTCTTTTGTATATATGATGACTTGTTGTTTTAAACTTGGAGATGGCTTGCTGTTTTAAACATGGAGATGACTAGCTTTTTTAAACATGGAGATGGCTTCTTTTTGTTTATATGACTTGTGGATGGCTTCTTTTTGTATATATGACTTGTGGATGGCTTCTTTTGTATACGTGACTTGTGGATAGCATTATGATTGTATATATGACTTGTGGATGGCATTCTGTACATATATATATATATATTATTGTTTATATGCAGGGAATTAAAGAAAAACAAATTAAAAAGATAGATACAGAGAGCTTTGCCGTTAGCAAGGTGACGGCAAAGCGGACACGTGGCGGCAGCCTGTGTAATCTGGACTGTGGCAGTGACCATTTGGTCACGGCTTTGTCGTCAGCCTTCAACCGGCTGACGGCAAAGCGTAGGGCTGGCTGACGGCAAAATGCTGACATGTGGGCCCCATGTGGGCCCAGGCAAGGGCTTTGCCATCAGCCAAGGTGCTAGCTGACGGCAATGAACACCGTTAACTCAGCCCACGGGGTTAAGTCAGAGCTGGCCGTACGAGCAGCGTTGCCGTCAGCCTGTACAAAAAGGCTGACGGCAAAGACGTTGCCGTCGGTCGATATTGAGCTGACGGAAGAGCAGCTCACTGCCGACTGATGAGCTGACAACAGGTTTGTCGTTGGGGAGCTGACGGCAAAGCCTTTGCCGTCCGCTTTACATATGTTTGCCGTCAGCTTTGGCTGACGGCAAAACTCCTGTTTCCTGTAGTGCTTGTTAACCGCGCCAATAAACGATTCTTGATAACCCACAAGTCTATGGGGCTAATTGTAGCTTTTCGATAAATAAGGATGTCGATCCCACGAGGAGCAGAAGGTGTTGATAGGTGATACTGGATAAGGAAATGCTGCACACACTCAAAGGTAAATATTTGGGGTTTTTGGTTTAAGCAAAAGAAAAGTAAAAGAAAAGCAAAGTAAACAGGGTAACTGAGGAGCGCAAGTGGCCCAATCCTTTCACTAGGATAAGCCTAGGAACTAAACTTATAAAAGCTAAAGCGTTCTCGAGAACACACGGGAGAGATAGTCAAGTTACTTTCACCATACTCCGCCAAGTAATATGTATTGTGTTGATAAGTGTTGTTGGGTGGATCAATGCTAGTACACTTTCTAGACTAAGATAAGTGTACTCTTATGATTACACACCTTGCAAGCATCCGAAAATACAAGGTAGTAATTAAGGCATAAGCCTAACCACAACATTACGATCAAGGATCCATAACTCCCTTGTGCAAAAGTGTGTGAACTGGGGTTCAGGTTTCTGTCACTCCGGCAACCCACCATAAACATCCTTTGTGCACAATGTATTCCTCTAGGCCCATTAAAGGTGAAGTGTTAAGTGTTCGACTCACATAACACCACTACATAAATAACAACTCAAGTTAAGTATCAAACAACACATAATACTTCAACATCATATGACTACTAATAACTAGACTTCTCCCATGTTCTCAAGAACTAAAGTAACACCTCACTACACATAAAAGAGATCATGATTAGAGGTGATAGATGGGTGGAAAACAATCTGGACACAATGATAATTCTCCAACAAAACTCAATAGCATTAACCACAAAGTAGTAATCAACACCAACAGAGTAGAGAGGATAGATAGTACGGATTACAACACAAGTTGCAACTGTGAGATGAGATGGGATGGTGATGGAGATGGTGCTGATATTGGGGATGATGTTGATGATGATCTCGATGATGCCCGTGACGATGATGATGATGATGATGGCGACGATCTCCGCTTCCGGGAGGTGATCTCCCCGGCGGAATCTGCCCGCCGGAGATGGCTTTTCTCCTCTGTAGGTATCCACCCCGTGGCGGCGGCGAAACACGGAAACTCTTCTGTATTTAGGGTTTTCACCCCAAGGGGGTCTTATAGGCGAGAGGGGGCACCAAGGGGGACCACCAGGCATCCAGGAGGGTGCCTGGCGCGGCCAGGAGGGGGGCCGCGCCAGGCACCCTTCTGGCTGGCTGGTGGGTCCCCTCACCTCCGTCTTCGGTCATCCCCAGTTAATTCCCATAAAAACGATCCCTGTAAATTTTCATCGTATTAGGACTTGATCTGATTAAGAAACTTGGTGTCCACTTTTCACCGCTGAATCCTGGTTCTGCTGCTTCGGCATCGGAAAGTTGGAAACTGTGTAAAACAAGCCAAAACAACATAAGAACAATGCTTTAAAGTGGAATATATCAATGAATAGGATGAAATTACAATATAAAATAGTGATGCTTTTTGGACGTATCACCAAACAAGCTGTCGCACACGTTCTTTGTGATATGCATGAGATCAAGGCTATTTGGACTGTTGAGGAGACTCCAGTATTCCAAATCCAAGAAAACAAACCTCGCTTTCCATACCATCATCAACGGCTGAGTCTTCTTTTATTTGTTTCCCGGCGCGGGGCCCTCTTTCCAAGTTTTCAACAAGTTGTCGATTTCTTTGCTGCTCCTTCGAGGTGGGCGTGCTCGGAGCTCCTCGCTGCCATTGAACATATTTCCCTGTTTTCTTCACACGTGTTTCTTGGGAATCCACCTCTGAAACTCATGGAACACGGGTTTTCAAGATCCGGGATCTTTCGCTGCCATTGAACGTAGCAAGACATTTTGACCATGTGCTCACTAACACTACTATGATCATCCATCTTTGTCGATAAGATGCTTCAGATGCCTCGTATCGTTCAGCCCTGGCTTGGGGTGCAAAACGGCCTTGAGGTCAGTGATTTTCTCATAAGCACTCGTCATCTCACTGCATTTCTACATCTCAACCTCCATGGAGTAAACCATGACACTCTAGACAATGTTGTAATCATCCGATGTGCAGAGGTACACGTTCTTCTCATCCTGACTAGCATCGGCTAGTGGTGCGTCACCTAATGTTGCATCTAGTACGTGTGCCATCTTGAGGGGAACGAGGAGAATCCTCAGAGTGCGGAACGAGTTGGTGAAGTTTGACCCATCAGTTTTCTGTTTGTCTTTCTCTAGGAATGACCCTAAGTTCAATGAGGGGCGCGGTGCAGCCATATACAATAGTTATTTGCAAAAACACATATTTAGAATTTGTTCATAATTTTGAGTTCAATTTTAATTAATTCTAAAACTTCCACTTAGTTCGACATCCGTCAGATTTACTAAGTGATTTCATAATCCTAGTTTAATGATCTTCCTCGAATATCACAATGTCCGACGACACATCTCCCTAGGTAGGCCATCATGCCAATCACATCTGTTATGTGACTCATGATTAACCTTTCGGTCATCCGTTTTCCAAGTCCATATCTACATATGTCGAGCCTTCCATTCTGACCTTAGTGGTAGCCTCTTAGCAAGGCCATATCTGCATATGTCAGGCTTGCCAAACCCTACCTCATGCGAACACTTACGTATGTATGACACCCGATCGTCACGGCGTGTCTATTATAAAGAGATCCTTCTACGCGGTGCCCACTAAGGGAGAACACTATGGTAGTATTGTGAGATATTATCCTATTATGCTACCGTCGTTATATCTAGCATATTAGAAAAATAGGAATTAAAATAGTAAACTATACATGCTATGATCCCCTTCATGCAAATTAAAGTTAAACTCCTTATACATTATCTTTTGCAAGTTTTATCATAGTTGAACCAGTTGGTGAATCCTGAGAGCAGGGCCAGCAGCGTTCTATGTCGGCTCCAAGTTCTGTCGTGTTGAAACCAAGTTGTTTCCAGATGCCTGTGGTAGATCTGTGGGCTCCTTCTGTGGGGGTAGCCCCCAAGACTGGATTGGAGAAAAACGGTGGGTTGAAGGAGTCGGTTCCGGGAACTAGTAAGAGGTCCTGATTATATGTAAGCGTCCAGTGTATTCATAGGGTTAAACTTGTGGAAAATAAATGCCTCTTTTGTGCAAGTGTTTTGTGTACATTAATTTTCATACTAAAAATTAAATAGCTCATAGAAGTCGACTGTGCGCGTAACTTAGTCAGCATACTTTGATTGAATAAGTTCAGGTTCGACCGGCTCTCTGATAAGATTCCTTTGAATAACCTACGAAAAGGAATTACTGGTCACGGGTGTGCGCGTAGGTCGAACTTCTTTGTAAGCCGGCGTCGCATGACTTATTCTGCTCTTATGCTTGCTTAGATTCAGAGTCACAGTGGCCTCGTTTGGAGCCGTTGGAGTTAATCATCAGCCGATACCATTAGGTCATTGGAGTGTGATTGTGCATCAAGCTTACGGGCGATATTTTTTCTTGATAGAATGAACCAAGGAAAAGAACAAATAATTGCGAAAAATAAAAGCATAGTAAGTTAGTCCTATGGTGATGGCACCGAAGTAGTGCTCCCCGTTGGTTACCCAAAGTGGAAGGTAGAGATGTAGTTGTGTGTGCTTGCACTAAGAACTTGCGCAACATCTTTCTTCCTACCATCCCACTACGAATGGGGCCAAAAGGATCTTATGGAGATTAAGGTGATCTTGTTAAAGAGCACCGGAACAAAGCATTAAACTCAATGGATACATGAAATCCTCAAATTATAGTCCATCCCCGTTGGTGTCCTAAGCTCTCACCTTTGGGATCGCCGGTTCCGGACCATAATAGGTGCATACAACTCATAGATAGGATCAAGAACATAAATATACTCATGAAAACACAAGTGGTTCTGATCTGAAAACATGGCACTCGAGCCCAAAGTTACAAGCATTAAGAGAAACAAGTTGTAGCAAAGATGATAAACACCAAATTAGATGATAGGCAACATGCCCCCAACAATCTAACGAACTATTACATGATCTAACTCATCCAATCCCTACCATCCTCTTTGGCTACAGCAGGGAATTACTCACACATGTGAAGTGAAGTCATGGAGGGAGGATGGAGTGGTGATGATGATGACGATGGCGATGATCTCCCCTCACCGGAGGCCAAAACAACCTCCAGGTTAGCCCCCCGGAGAAGAACAGAGGGTGGCGGCGGCTCCGCGACAGAAACTTGGAAAACAACTTCTGTTCTGGGGTTTTTGCGTCACGGGAATAATTTGGAGGCTAGGTAGGGCACTAGAGGAGGTGGGAGCCCCACAGGAGGCCTCCCGGCGCGGCCAGGTGTGGGGTCGTGCCAGCAGGGCACCTGGGGCCCTTCTATCCCCCCTCTGGCCACACTTCTGGCTCGTGGAAGCTTCTGGTGCCTGGATTTTTCTGTGAATTTTCCCGGAATTTTCTGAGGCACCTAAAAATCCACAATCTCGCGCACAATAAAACCATACAGGAAGCTCTACTGAAAACAGCGTCAGTAAAGGTTAGTTTAGTTCAAATCATGCAAGAATGAGGGAAACGCAATAGAAAAAGTGTTTGGAAAAGTAGATACGTTTGAGACGTATCAACTCCCCCCAAGCTTAGCATATTTCTTATCCTCAAGCAATTCAATTCAACAAAGAAAACTTTGACAAACGCTTTTGTTTCAATAGATCTATATAAGCATGTACTACGAAAAGAGTTTAGCAAGTATTGAAACCATGCTATGAGGACAATGCATGAAGTAATCCTTCTTTCAAGTGATCAATCACAAACAACCTGTAAGGCCTCCTATGCGGTGCTAACTCAAGTTAGTCGCTTTCGCGTCCGGCTCGAGTTAGCAGCGCATAAAAGGCCACCCACGCACGACACTCGCAATCGTGTCACTGTCGGCTTCTCGACAACAGATATAAGAACAATGAACTTTATACTATACTAAGACATAAATATAGAGTCTAGGGCATACATCACCGCTGGTAATTATTACATCAATTCATGGGTCAAAGACCCAACAGTACATCATGCAACAAGAGGAAGGCAAACACAACCGAGTACGGTCAAAATCCAAATGGCCCTAGAGAGGGTTGCACATAAACAAGTCCACCCACGGAACATCGGAACCCAACTATAGGATCTACTCGGAGAAGTCCTCCTCGTCGTCCTCCTCCGGTGGCACCTCCACGAAGTAACATCCAGTGCTCGGGTCAAGGTAGTAATAAACTGCAGCGGCCGATCAGGAAAAACAATTAAAGGAAAAGAAAAGCAAGAGGTGAGAATATATCAATGCAGTATAACTAACTTCTCACGGTAAGGAAAAGGTAGTGGTTGAGGTTGCAGCCGCACTAGAATATAGGAGTGGCTAACGAACTATTAGAGTAAGGGGAGATCCAAGAATTCGTTGACAACGTGTCCTAAGCCTGCTATCCACCTACTTACGCAAAGCATAACACAACCTTCTCCCCTCTTTGTCGCCCCAGACGAAGAAGAGAAATCAAGGCACTCACATGTTGGCAACTTTTAAAGCATGATTAAATTGATGTTATTCTATGAACAAGGAGTAGGTCTCAAGTCGTCCATAACCGCGGACACGTCTTTTCAAAAATATTTAACCCTGGAGGGGTGTACCAACTGTCCATCATAGGCTTCGCATGTACGCCCGGTTTCCACTTGGCAGGGTAAACGCCTGAAACTCCGGAACGTTAAAGTCCCTCTAACTAACAACGCACAATTCCGGGTGGCCCCCGGGGAGTCGACACCCAACCCAAGAACAAGCCACGCTCTCGGATCAGACTCTACCGTCTGACGCGTGCCGGATTTCCGGTAATTCTCACATGAGGCCGGGTCCTAGCTGATCAGGTGGACCAACAAGGGAACCATGTCCCCGCTTGCCCGATTTGTTTTTAAAATTGCTGGGGTACCAACCAAGCACACACACGGTTGCAAATAGTAAATCAGCTCGGGCCTCCACTAGAACTGTACGAAGCTAGGTAGGTAAGTGACGGGGATCAACCCCGGCAAATCCCATGGTCAGGGACCCTAGGTTAGTCATAGAGATAGGCACAGGTTGGACGATACTCGTCGGCTAACAGGAGAAGCACTTCCTGCTCGATATTATTGCTTGAGGGGGCAATTACAATGGAGGCCAAGGCGAGTTCTCGCAAGGCAAGGTTGAGTAGATGTGTATTGAGTTGATCTGTACGTCTCCCCTCCCAGCCTTTATACATTAGGCCAGGTCTCGGGGAGTCCGTGCTAGGTTAGAATAGATGGTTTCCTAGTTCTAGTCTTGACTTGTACGCCAAGTTGCACCTTCCATGTTAGTCGCGGACTCCTACGTTGGTGCCTGGTTAGGCCAATTGTGGGCTTGTCGTAGCTTCCCGGTGGACCCTCTATCTTCACACGCACCAGGTAGCCTTATATGTAGGAGTCGTGGGGTCACCCCCTCGTCAGTAGCCCCGAGTGCCTGGGGGACTCGAAGATTCGCGCAGGGACTCGAATTCTTCTGCGCTTTATTGTTTGTAAGCATGGCATCTCCACGGGTCGCTGGAAGTTTTGAGCCATGACAATATCTGTTTCGAGGGATTTGCTAAGCTGAAAGGGCCCAAGGAGTCGACTGGTCGAGCCTCGGTGAATTGTGCTAGTGACAAATACCACAGTAGCCCAATCAAGCACACGTCCCTCCTCATGAACTTGGAACACTGGTGTCAAGAAAATTCATGCCGCTGCAGGTCTTATAGGATCAATTGCCGCCAGTCTCAGCACATAGCCTGAGCGCGTACGCTCGGCTCTTTCTATCATGCGAGCGCATGGAAAAGCCCGGGAGTGAAATCGCTCTGCGGCAAATCACGGCCCGGCCGTTCTGTGCAGCGGGGTTTTACCTACACACTAAGCTTGCATGGCATCTGGGTACAGTGTGTCGTAGCCCAGGTATATTATCTTTTGTTTTGAGGCACGGAGCCTGATTTAGCAATGCACCCACTTGGAATAAACAATCAAGTGAGCTGTTTTAGTCGTCACTCGCGGATCTTCTAGCGATCTCAGGCGAGGAAAATAAGATGGAACCCACTCGGAATACCGTCGAGTGCGTGAGTAAGTCATGCTTGCTGAATTTCTTAGTATTTTTCTGCGAGTGGTCACTCGAATGCTTTTCTGCTCTTTGGGTGAGGGAGCACCCGAACTCTGAGAGTATTTTGTGTCTGCTGGTGCGAGTGATCACTTGAGCACATCTTTGCCTTCTGGGTGAGGGAGCACCCGAACTCTGAGAGTGTGTTGTTTTTTTCTAGTGCGAGTGATCACTCGAGCACCTTTTGTCTTCTAGGTGAGGGATCACCCAAACTCGAAAGGGTACTCCCGATGGGAGGAAGAATTTTTTAGCGTCAGAAAATTTGGACATATAGCTGGTTCTTGGAATCATTTGGTTTTTCCCAACTGCTTTTACCTTGATCCGTTCCCTTTGGGATGTCGTGCTGATATGCATTGCCATGCTGTTTGATGACGTATGATGATGCTTGATTTTTTTGTTTGATCCGTCACGTCTTCTGTACTGTCATAATGATGATTTGGGCGTCGCGCTGCCTATTTCCTGTTGGATTTCCAGGGCTTTGTATGAGAAACAGGCGAGATTTGACGCGTCCTGTAAATAATGCTGACCGTGTGAAGACATCTTCGTCTTGGATTTCGTAACGCTTGGCTCGTTTGGTATTTGATGCAATGATGGCGCCGCCTGGGCTTCTGTGTGTTTTTCCTCATTTTCTCTTGGATTGATCTATAAATGCTTCTTTTCGTTGCCCGTCCTTGGCATCCATTCTTCGCATCTTTTTCTTCTTCTTCTTCTTCTTCTTCATATGGCACCCAAGCGTGGTAGAGGTGTGGCTGGGCGGGGTCGTGGCCGGCGTGGTCGTGGTGGCCGCATGCCTCGTTCCTCACGTGGTGGGCGTCATGGAACTGCATTGGCGCTTTCTTCTTCTTCTTCCATGGAGGAGGGATTTTGGCGCCATGATTTTCTTTTGCATGTTCTTGGGCGGAATGCTGCCCGGATTCTTCTTCCTGCCTCGTTTTCCTCCATTGCTTCTGAGCGTGGCTTAAAGGGATTCTGGCTCCGTCTTCATGGATGCCCTAGTTCTTCTTCTTGGGTGGAGATGGAATTTTATAGTTCGTCCTTCATCTTCCTTGGGTCTGGCTGGAGGACGTTTTCTCGCTAGTTTAATTTGCATGGTGGGGACAGCCTTTGCTGTCGTTTTGACGGCGCATATACTGTTATTATCCGCGCGTTTGATGCTGGGGGCAACCGTCTGGATCCATACTGTGAGGAGACGAGCAGCAACGATTCTGATGGCCCGAGTGGTAGGCCGCCTGCCTCTCCCGTTTCTTCGTCTTCGGCTGATGCCTCGGGCGATGGTGTTTGCTCTTCTAGTTCTAAGGAAGAACTGGACGTCAAGCCAATCGTCAAGAGGCAGCGGCAGTTGGCGAGGCACCTTGTAGAACTGGAGGTCAGCGAGCTTCTCCCTCGCCGGCTAGGCTTCTACTTTGTCTGTTATGATGCCCGCCTGGTTGTGGTACGAAAGTGCCAATTATCTCAGCATGAGCACACATTTAGAAGTTGAAATGTAGCCCAGCTTGTAGTTCCATAGGTCCTGTAACGACAAACTGTCGTTTCGACTTCTTTTTAATGAAATGTCTTTGACTCCTTTGTAATGAGAATGTCTTCGACTCCTTTGTAATGAGAATGTCTTCGACTCCTTTGTAATGAGAATGTCTTCGACTCCTTTGTAATGAGAATGTCTTCGACTCCTTTGTAATGAAAATGTCTTCGACTCATTTGTAAATGGGTAATGTCTTCTCGGGTGCGCGCAAGCGCTCCCGATGGGAGTAGCCCCCGAGGCTGCGTTTGATTTCTAGAATCAAGTGTAGGCTTTATGAATTTTTGCCTCACTAGTTTGTAGCTTGTCCTTGAATCTTTCCAAGTTTAGATCGGGTGCGCGTTAGCGCTCCCGATGGGAGTAGCCCCCGAGTCTTTAGGCAATCGCTTGCGATTGGGTGAAGACTAAAGATGTGTTCCCTTGCCTGCTTTGTTGTTTGGCGATAGTCGCGTTTTTTGCGAAGGTAACGTCCTTCGGGGGAAGTTTTATGCTCGAGCCCCCGATTCTTTTTAAGAAAAAAGTCGCGTTTGCGAAGATAGCATCTCTCGGGGGGAGTTCTAGGCTCGAGCCCCCGAGTGCTTTGTAAGTGAAGGTCGCGTTTGCGAAGATAGCGTCTCTCGGGGGGAGTTCTTGGCTCGAGCCCGCGAGCGCTTTGTAATTAATGGTCGCGTCTCTCTCGGGGGGAGTTCTTTGGCTCAAGCCCCCGAGCGCTTTTTTATTAAAGGTCGCGTTTGCGAAGATAGCGTCTGTCGGGGGGAGTTCTTTGGCTCGAGCCCCCGAGCTCTTTGTAATTAAAGGTCACGTTTGCGAAGATAGCGTCTGTCGGGGGGAGTTCTTTTGCTCGAGCCCCCGAGCGCTTTGTAATTAAAGGTCGCGTTTGCGAAGATAGCGTCTCTCGGGGGGATTTCTTTGCTCGAGCCCCCGAGCGCTTTGTAATTAAAGGTCGCGTTTGCGAAGATAGCGTCTCTTGGGGGGAGTTCTTGGCTCGAGCCCCCGAGAGCTTTGTAAGTAAGAGTGCTTTGGGCAACATTGTTTTATTCCTTCGAATTTTACACGTGCTGCCAATCGGTGCTGCTGCCGATGTTTCTGATGATGCCTGGAGGACTATGGGTATAATAGGCGTAGGTTCGCTACGTTCCATGGATTTCCCACGTCCTCAATTGTCTTCGGATTCTTCAATCTGTATGCTCCTCCTCCTATGACTTCCGAGATGATGAACGGCTCTTCCCATTGAATGAGTCGGCGCCAATTGACGGGGATCAACCCCGGCAAATCCCATGGTTAGGGACCCTGGTTTAGTCATAGATCTAGGCATAGGTTGGACGATACTCGTCGGCTAACAGGAGAAGCACTTCCTGCTCGATATTATTGCTTGAGGGGGCGATTACAATGGAGGCCAAGGCGAGTTCTCGCAAGGCAAGGATGTGTATTGAGTTGATCTGGATGTCTCCCCTCCCAGCCTTTATATATGAGGCCAGGTCTCGGGGAGTCCGTGCTAGGTTACAGTAGATGGTTTCCTAGTTCTAGTCTTGCCTTGTACGCCAAGTTGCACCTTCCATGTTAGTCGCGGACTCCTACGTCGGTGCCTGGTTAGGCCAATTGTGGGCTTGTCGTAGCTTCTCGGTGGGCCCTCTATCTTCACACGCACCAGGTAGCCTTATATGTAGGAGTCGTGGGGTCACCCCCTCGTCAGTAAGACAAGGGGACCCCATAGAATCCCACACACGATTAGGAACGCTCGTCAAGAAACATAATACCCGGAACTCGGGACCTCGGTGACTCGAATGCAATAAAACACCTGGTGGGAACTGCCCGGTCTCCCATCCTTCGTCAAATATAAATTAACATGATAATAATAAATATCAACCAATTTCTGATATAGCATGATATCCCACCAAGCAGCAATGGGTATAAGCAGCAGGTTAAGGGCCTACACATACTAAGAAATGGTTAAGCAAGCATGGTACATAGCCAAACAAAGGTTTACTAGGATGTGGGGATATGGCTGTGTGCGTTTAACTGAGAGGCAAAAGTATATGGTGGTAGGATCAAGCAACCATTCCAAATAAAGCTAGGAAAGCGAGCTGAAAGCTATAAAGAATGATATATAAACCCCCTTGCCTGGGTAATCAGTCGACGGAGCAGACATAGCAGGGTCCTTGGGATCGGTGTCGAAAATCTCCACGAAAGTCTCCTCGGCAGTCTCAGGTGCTTGGGGTTGACGGGGACTTCCCTGAGCCGGCCGTAGAGGAAGAAGGGGCTCGGAGGGCTCGCCGGGGAAGAAGATGGTTGCGGCGGTCGTCGTCGGCTCAGGGTGACTTGCGGCTCCCAGCGTGAACCGGAATTGGTCGGCGGTCACGCGGAACAAGGGAGAGACGAGACGACCATGGTGGCGGCGGCTGGAGAAAACGAAAGGGGGAATGGAAACTAGGGTTTTCGAGGGTGCTCTGGGTGCGCTTATATGGGAGGGGGCGCACTCGCTGGCCACGGGGCTTGTCGGGGGGATGGATCAGGCCCATAGACCCGGCATTAGAAACCTCCGGGCCCAATTATGTATGAAGGCCCTTAAAGAAGACCCGACCAGGAGTCTAACGTGCCAAGCGTGAAGATTGAAGCCTTAGAAGGAATTCAACTTACCTTGTATAGCACGTAGAAAGCTTGTAAAGTAGAATAAGACTCCTCATCGTGTAGGAGTCGGACTCTAGGAATCCCGGGACCCGTCACCTTTATAAGCCGAGGACCATGGGAGCCAGCGCCAGGACTTACATCAAGCCAGGTTTAGACAACTCGCTCCAGAGCCTAAATCTCCACGAGACTAAGTCGGCGAAACATCATCACTGTAATCGATACGATCGACTCTTCCTATTGAGGAGTCGATCCCCCTATAGTCCAAAAGCAGGATTAGGTCTTTACCGCATCGTCGGGGCCAAACCTGGGTAACTCACCGAGTCCTGTCCCTATGTCGACTCTCTCCTCGAAATCGCCTCGCAGCAAAGTTCCCACAATAAGTCCGAATCTACGGACATCTGCTGTGACTTTCCCACGACAGTTGGCGCCCACCGTGGGGCCTGCGCTCGCAGGTGTTGAGATTCTGGAGGGAGCTATGCAAGGCATGGAAGGATTCGTGAACGAAAGAATCACCAGGAGCCAGCGCGGAAAGATCTGCATCGACGACTCAACTTGGGGGCCTGACGCCAATTCCGTCGAATCCGGTTATCGGGTCCCGATCGGAGCTATTCACATCTTCATCGGGAGAACGAACGGATTTTAGCCAGAGCCAGATCCTGAAGTTCCCTTGGAAACCTCGAGTCGGTGACATGCCGGCTCAAGGCACACCTTTGTCAGATCCATCACTGGATCTCCGGAGCCAGCGTTCTCTGTCGAGCCTCTGACACCCAACACCACGGGAGAAACATCTGACGCTGACTCACACCCCAGTGAAACAAGCTTCTCAGATACTGGCTCTATCCGATCCGCCGGGAGCAACAGACTCGGCGCGGGAATGACTGAGTACAACCCTGACTTTCCACAGTGCGAGCCTCCATATTGCGTGACAGTATTCGTAGTAGGCACTGAAGAGCAGGGAAGCCAGCCGGCTCAACGTGCACCACACAACCAAAATGTGGAGACGACTCACAGCGCGGCCCCTAACCAAGATAGGGAACAACCCGAAGTTCTTACAGGAGAAGAAGTTCTCTCAGATGCACTAAACGCTTTGGATGAAGCCTTAGCTGCGCCTATAACACCTGAAAACCAGCAAGCTTGGAGAACCAGGGTCAACGGGCTCAAGGCCCAGGTGATGAGCATACGAAGAGAAATTAACACCCAGAACGCGCAGCTGGTGTAAATGGAAATGCAGCTCACCCAAGAATCCAGGCGCTTGCGACACGAGTCGGAATTGATAGAAGCACAGAGACTGAGTCTCGCCAACACACGCCTTGCAGGCCCCATGAGCCGGATCCCTGCTGACCTCCCGGCCAGGAGGCTATTCCAGGACACGAATCAGTCACTCCCCCATGGTACACGACACCAAGGCAACATCTCCCCTCGCCACGACAGGAACGGTTCCATACACCCCCGGATCACTATGACAAACCCATGGCCAATGTGGTGGCAGCGACACGGTACCTGGCTAGCATGCATATACATGGAGACACACCGACAGACCAGGCCACCCGAGGAGCGATCGACCTTCTCAAAACCGCAATCACACAGCAAGCCCAATACTCACAGGGATTTCAGTACCTACGTGAGACCCCACACTGTAGTGTGAGCCGGCAGGCGGATTCCCCAGCTCCGGCCGGCTCGAGCAGTCATCGCCAGCACCGCGCCCCGCCACCAGACCCGCCGGGGATGATAAGGATCCAAGACATACCATCTAACCTCTACCCCGAACGCCGGACGGAGCAGATAGTCCAACTTCCACCCCAAGACCAAGACGCCGAGTTCATCAGAAGATCCGTGGGCAATCGATCCCTAGTGCCGACTCTCTGTAATACACGCCTGCCATCAAATTTCAAGGGCCCACGCAAGATCGCAAACTATACAGCTGATATGGACCCGACAGCTTGGATCGAAAGTTATGACCTAGCCATGGACATGCTGCAAGCCAACGAAGGAGTATGTGCCCGATACGTCACAATGATGTTGGAAGGGCCGGCTCGCACATGGTTCAAAAATATCCCGGAGAATTCCGTCACCTCCTGGACGGATCTCAAGGAAAAATTCATCCAGAACTTCCAAGGCACATGCTGGCAAGGTACCATGATCGTCGACCTGGAGCATTGTGTCCAGAAGGAAGGAGAGTCGACCCTGAGCTGGGCGCGACGGGTTGCAGAAATAATCCACTCTCCGGACACTATTACAGCCCAAACAGCCGTCATCGTCTTGGAGAGGAACTGCAAGTTCGAGCCCCTGGTCCACAAACTTGGCCGACTCAAGAGGACGGTCAAGGATATAGGAGAGCTCATGAACGCAGTCATCAAATACGCCGAGTCTGAAAAAACCATGGATGCTGAACCTCAGCAGGATAAAGCCGGCCAGAACAAGAATGGTGGCAAAACATCCCAGAATCAGAGTCAGCAAACCAAGCGACGACTTGATCAGACTACTTCTAACTTGGTAGCCAACACGAATGTCGGCTCCCAAAGAAAGAAGCAGGGGGGCAACAACTACCGCAAGCCGAAAGGAAACTTTCGCCCGAACAACTATGAAGCAGCTATGAAGGGTCCTTGCCCGACCCATAGTAAACCCGGTCGCCCAGCCAATCACACCTGGGAAGATTGCTACTTCATGAAGGAATTTGCACGACATGGAAACCAGGGACCTCCCGGGTCAGGTGGGGGAGCCGTCCAGAGCGGCAACAACCAGAATCATGGGTACCAAGGAGCCGGCGCAACGCTTCAACACCAAGGACCCTGAGGAGGAGCCCAAAACAATCAGTCCGGGCTCACTGGATTCCAAGAAAACCAGAAACAACTCCACGACCGTGCAACATATCACGTTTTCACCACCAGCAGTTGCAGGAGGGATAGGAAGCTGCAACGGAGAGCCGTTATGGCTGTGACTGCAGAGCCGCCTTGGCCCAGGTGACTCAATTGGTCAAAACATCCAATCACTTGGACAAGAGATGATCACCCCCCAGTGGTAGAAAACCCAGGGGCCCTGGCTCTGGTAGTCTCTCCACAAATCGGTGGATACACACTTGACAAAGTACTCATGGATGGAGGAAGCAGCATCAACATCCTCTATTATGAAACCTTTCGCAGGATGGTGCTGACCCAAAAACAGATGCAACCCTCCAACACCATTTTCCACGGAATAGTCCCAGGCAAGTCGGCACGCCCGATAGGAAAAATCTACCTGGAGACAGCTTATGGAAACGCCGAGGATTTTCGCTCCGAGCTCATACCCTTTGAAGTGGTAAAAATCGAGAGCCCATATCACGCCATTTTGGGCGGACCGACTTATGGAAAATTCATGGCTCGGCCATGTTACGTCTACATGAAACTAAAAATGCCGGGTCCCAATGGCCCAATCACCGTCGATTGAAGTCGGTCCAGGGAAGTGGAATGTGACGAGCAACACGTAAAGTTTGCCAAGTCGACGCGCGCCAAAGAGGACTTGTCAGCATACCAAGAAAAGGTAGACCCGGAAGATCCCACGATCCTGAAGAAACCGACTCCCGACAACAACCCCAAGTTCCAACAGGATCAGGATACAAAGAAAGTCGACTTTGTCCCTGTTGACTCCTCCCAGCAGTTCATCATTGGGAAAGAGCTATCTGATAAATAGGAAAGCATGATCATCGAGTTCCTCCGTGAGAACCGGGACATCTTCGTCTGGAACCCCTCTGATATGCCAGGCGTCCCGAGGGAACTCGTTGAGCACCACATAAATATAGATCCAAAAATGAAGTCGGTCAAACAAATCCTTCGTCGCTTCAATGACGAGAGGAGAAACGCTATTGGGTAAGAGATTGCCCGGCTCCTCGCCGCATGATTCATCATGGAAGTCTTTTATCCAGAATGGCTCGCAAACCCGGTCCTCGTTTTGAAAAAGAACAAGACCTGGAGCATGTGCATTGACTACACGGATTTAAACAAAGCTTGCCCGAAGGATCCCTTCACGCTTCCTCGTATTGACCAGATCATAGACTCGACTGCGGGATGTGAGCTCTTATGTTTCCTTGACACCTATTCTGGCTTTCACCAGATCAAGATGGCCCTTGAGGACCAAGAGAAGACGGCTTTCATCACCGCTTTGGGATCTACTGTTACACTTCCATGCCCTTCGGCCTTAAGAATGCGGGAGCCACATATCAGCGAACAATGCAGAGTTCTCTCAAAGAGAAGATTGGGCGCAACGTGCATGCTTATGTGGATGATATAGTGATCAAGTCCCAATTGGCCGACTCACTCATCAGTGACTTGACAGAAACCTTCAAAAATCTGTGCAAATACCACATGAAGCTAAACCCGGCTAAGTGCACCTTTGGGGTACCTGCAGGTAAACTGTCGGGACCCGGGGTTAGCGTATGCAAGACTCGATACAACACAATCATATGGAGAGCCGAGAACCGTACCCACTTGTCTAGGAAGACAAAGTCAAGAACAGAACCTTCTCGGAAAGCATCGAACATGAGGGGCATCCCATCCAGGCCGGATGATCAACTGAGATGGGTCCTCATCGTCCGCACACAAGTATAAATGATATGGGTGGTGAACTCCCATACTCATAGACAAGTCGCCTCAACAATACTATCGATTGTATTATAACCCTTACATAGACTTACTCCAGCCCGATCACTTAGTCGGGGTCTAGGGCGGGCTCAATCATCCATCAAAGTGTGCATGTGACGGAGTCACGAACAATCGCATCGCGATGCCGCAAGCTGTGCACATCTAAGGACCACTTGGTGTATAAAAGACCGCAAGCCAGATCACAACTAAGGTCTTGAAAACACATACTAAGACATGCATGATATAATCATACATGCAACACACATGTCTAGTATGAACAGTAGGTATCATTGCAATTCTCTACAAAGTTTACATCTTTATTGATAACTCTTACAGAGTGCACAGAGAGATCACGAGACTGTGATCCAACATTACAACAAGCATGCGGAAGCAAAGTAGGTCTGAGTACATACAAGTTTAACAAATGGCTTAGATAAGCCTTATTTATAAACAAGGCCTTCACGAGGGAACCATTCTGCTGACTTGGACTACACTAGCTTGGTCTTAACTCATCGAGATCGAGGAAGAATCCACCTTCGGGGTCAGTGGGTTCATCTAAAACATAGAATAAGCAAACGTGAGTACAAAGTCGTACTCAGCAAGACTTACGTAGGAACTATACTACTCATGCACATGTATCAAGGTAAAAGGAGGTGGGTGACGGGGATGTACCCCGGAAAATCCCATGGTCAGGGACCCTGGGTTATTCATGAGAGGCACATGTTGGATGATAGCTCGTCGGCTAACAGGAGGATACGTTCTTGCTCGATGTTATTGATTGCAGATGGCGATTACAGGGGAGACAAGTCTAGTGCGCACAAGGCTAGGGTTACATATTGTGTATTGCTTGATCTCGACGTCTCCCCTCCTAGCCTTTATATACTAGGCTAGGTCTCGGGGAGTCCGTCATGTATTACAGATAAGATTTCCTAACCATGATCTTGTTCCGTATGGCAAGTTTTGCACCTTCCTTGTGACTCGCGGACTCATACGTCGGTGCCACTAGTGTGCCAGGGCTGGGCCCAGGCGGCATCTTTTTGGGCCTTCTGTCTTCGGGTACACCGGGTAGGCTCATCCATAGGAATCATGGGGTCACCCCCTTGTCAGTAGCCCCCGAGTGCCTGGGGGACTCGAAGAGGCGCGCAGGGACTCGAGTCCATACTTGCGTCGGATGTATGCACGGTTTAACCGTTGGTCGGTGGCAGTCTGGGGCCATGAAAAAACCTGTTTCGAGGGATGCTAAGCTGAAAGGGCCCAAGGAGTCGACGGGTCGAGCCTTGGTGAATTGCACTAGTGAAAAAAAACGTAGTAGCCCAATCAAACCCATGTCCCTCGACTTGAGCTTGGAACACTGGTGTCTAGCAAAAGTCATGCCGCTGCAGGTCTTACAGTGATCAATTGCCGCCAGTAAAGTTCGTAGCCTAGGCGCGTTCGTCCGGCTTTTTATATCATGCATGCGCATGGAAAAGGTTGGGGTGAAATCGCTCTTCGGCTAGTCCCAGCCCGGCCGATCTTCGCAGCGGGGTCTTACCTACACGCTAAGCTTGCGTGGCATCTGGGCACAGTGTATCGTGTTCCAGGAATATGTATTTTGATTGAGGCGCGGAGCCTAGTAGATAATGCACCCACATGGAATAAACAATCAAGTGAGCTGTTTTAGCGGTCAATCGCGGAGCTTCACCGAGTGCTCGGGCGAGTAGTATCAAAGAGGAGTATTTGCTCGGGAGGTCGTCAAGTGCTTGTGTATGTAAAGTTTTGCGAGTAATCACTGGAATATCACTTTTGCTCTCAGGGCGAGGGAGCACTCGATACTCCGGGACCGCTCGATCTGGCGAGCGCAAGTCAGCTCATCTTGCGTCGTGGTGAGGGAGCACCCAAAACTCTCATGGTTGCGAGTAATCACTCGAGCAGATCTTTTCTTCTAGGTGAGGGAGCACCTGAGACTCTCGTAGGTGCGAGTGATCACTCGAGCACATTTTTCCTTCTGGGTGAGGGAGCACTCGAAAAACTCTCATGGGTGGATACGCTCCCGATGGGAGTTAGATATATTTGAAGAAATGTATTTAAACTATGAATAAAACGGTGCTTGCAAGCTGCCTCGTCTGTTCATTGCCCCTTTGATTTTACCTCTTGTTTGGTGAAGATAACTATCTCATTGCTGGAGGACCGTCAAAGATGCTCTGGCGGCTAACCTTCATGTCTTCATGAACGGTCATAATGATGGCTTTTGGTGGCGTGCTGCAGCCGCCTGTTGATTTATCGATGCGCGCATTGAAAACGCGCGAGATTTGACGCGTCCAGCGCACTGTGCCTCTCGTGTGAAGGCATCTTTCTCTCGGACTTCGAATCGCCCGACGTGCTTGGTCTTTGAATTAATGGCTCCCGTCATCTGGGCTTCCATATGCTCTTGGGTTTGTGCTATAAATAGACCCCTCTTCTTCGTCTAGTAGCGGTATTCGACCTCTGCTCATCTTGCTCCTCTTTATTTTCCTCTTCTCATGGCGCCCAAGCGCGGGGCTGGTATGACTGGCCGCGGTCCTGCTCGCCGCGGCCGTGGTGGTCGTACTCCGCGCTCTTCTCACGGTGGTCGTCATGGTGTAGCGCTGGTGCCTTCCTCCTCTTCCTCGGAGGAGGGTGTTTGGTGTTATGATTTGTTGGGATACGGGGCAGAAAACACAAATTTTTCCACACCTACGGTACCCAAACCCAAGATCTATGCTATGGCGATGTAAAGTAACGGAGGGAATCGGTGTTCATACCTTTGAAGACCGAAAGCGGGAAACGTTCTTACGAACGTGGTTGGCGTAGACTCAGAACTACGACCTCCCTGTCGTGTAGAAGACCACCACCGGCGAGGATGACTCCCGGTAAACCTCCAGCGATGAAGCAGCACCACAGGTGTAATGCCTCGAAGAGATTATACACGTACGGCACAATCGATGTTCCTCCCGGGCTCCGAACCAAGCGAGCAGCGGAAAGAAGACGGCTACGGATCCCGACTCTGGCAGAGCGACGGCCTGCCTTATGGTGGAGAACTCCAATCCTGGTGCAGACTCCAAACAAGGGGACTCCACTTCCAGAAATGGAGAAGGAAGAAGAAGGAGATCAATTGTTGTATGGAAAAAGGGGGGTCTACCCCTCTATATAAAGGCCAAGGGGGGGTGTGATCCCTCTTCCCTCCCCCATGTGGGACTAAACCTCCAAGGGGGGAGGGGTGCGCCGGCCTAGGGGGGTTGGGCCCCACCCCTTGGCGCCAAGCCCAAGGGGGGGAACCCCCTCTTCCCCTAATGGGCCTCTAAGGCCCATATAGCCTTTTTTCCATTATTTTAATTATTTAATAAGTTTTAAATATTTAATACAGATAATTAAATAATAAAAACATTATTAAAACAATTAAACTTTATTTTGAACTATTCAAAATGTCCGGAAACCATTCCGTCCTCCTCCGGAACTATTCCGGTGATTTCTCCTATTTCACCGATTGATCCCATAACTGTCCTATGCATCGATTGCCATTAAGTGTAACACCCTAACGGTCCGGGAAACAGCAGACATGGTCGAGACTCTTCTCATGGACCAATGACTAGTCAGTTGGACCTGGTTACAGTCCTTGACAGCCCCTGCGCTTCCATCGAATGAGCTTCGATCGCTTTTGGAAACCGTTAATGATACGACGTAATCCCTTTGTTCTGCGGTACCTTGTTTTTCCGAGGTTTGATCGTCGGTATCCCACATACCGTGTTCACATCTCGTTCATGACAAAGAACTTCTCTCGTCCATGATCATTGCATCTCTTTGTGACCTAGTCACGTCCTTGCAAGGGTTGATGCAATATCACCGAGTGGGCCCAGAGTACCTGTCCTGTCACAAGGACTGACAAATCCCGCTTTGATATATTAACATACTCATCAACCATCTATTTCGGAATACCCAAAGTGCTCCGTTATAGCCAGCATATTTCAGTCAGGCGGTGGGATACAAATCAAAGTCTCCTCATAGATCGTGATTACGTATGATCATTACGGTCTAAGGACTAAGCCATACGTTACAAAGTCATAGCAACGCTGAACTATGTGACTCGATCACATTGCATTACTTTAGGTGGGTGTCTGTCCATCACATCATTCCCCTAATGATATGACCTCATTGTCAATGGACTTAAGTGTCGCCATGATCAGGAAAGCTTGATCAATCAATTTCCCAATGAGATAGTTTACCCGAGTTAAACTACGGACCATGTTTTATACTACACCTGTATTAGTATTTCCAAGTAATACAGTTATAGCACAGTATAAATCGTATTATGAACAAAACGGATATGTGACAAATATCTTTATTAATTTGTCTCTAGGGCACATATCCAACAGTCTCCCACTTGCACTAGAGTACAAATTACACTAGTTTACATCAGGTATGTATCTAACACCAATGGTCTCTCGGTGGTCTTCAAACTTGCCCTGTGGAAGAGGTTTAGTCATCGGGTCTGCTGCGTTCAGATCCGTATGTATCTTGTGAATCCTAGTGTGTCCATCCCTGACGTAGTCTCGCGTCACATGGAACTTTCGGAGGATGTGCTTGGCTGTAGAGTGAGTTCTTGGCTCCTTCGCGTTAGCAATGGCACCCGTGTTGTCGCAGTAGATTCCCACGGGGTCAGTGCAACTGGGAAAGAGGTCAAGCTCGATCACGAACTTCTTCAGCCACAGCGCCTCGTTTGACGCTTCGCAAGCGGCAATATACTCCGACTCCATTGAAGATTGAGCGACGACTGACTGTTTGCCGCTCCTCCAGCTAATCGCGCCTCCGTTCAACATGAAGACATATCCCGTCTGGGATTTCGAGTCATCTAGGTCTGAGCCGAGGCTTGCGTCAACGTAACCCTTTACGGTGAGCTCCTCATCAACTCCTCCATAAAAAAGAAAGAGATCCTTGGTTCTTCTCAAGTACTTAAGGATGTTCTTCACTGCTGTCCAATGGGCCATTCCCGGATTACTCTGGTAGCGATTAGTCATACTAATGGCCAGCGCTAAATCCGGTCTGGTACATAACATAGCATACATGAGAGAACCTATGGCTGAGGCATAGGGCTTTGAGGACATCTCCTCTTTCTCTTTAGGTGTGGTCGGGCATTGAGTCACGCTTAGTTTGACACCTTTCATGACTGGCAAGAGACCTCTCTTGGAGTCATCCATTTTGAACCTTTTCAAAATCTTGTCAATATAAGTATTCTGACTCAAGGCCAACCTTCGATTAGGTCTATCTCTATAGATCTTAATCCCCAGTATGTACGCAGCTTCACCTAGGTCCTTCATGGAAAATTGTCCATTCAGATATTCCTTCTCTTCCTCTAAAAATTCTTATCGTTCCCTATTAGTAATACGTCATCCACATATAACACAAGGAATGCTACAGAGCTCCCACTCAGTTTCTTATAGACGCAGAACTCTTCGACGTTTTGGACAAATCCAAAAGCTTTAATGACCTCATCAAATCGAAGATTCCAGCTCCGAGATGCTTGCTTCAACCCATAGATGGACCGTTGAAGCTTGCAAACCTTACCAGCATTCCTTGGATCGACAAACCCCTCTGGTTGCATCATATACAACTCTTCCTCAATGTTGCCATTTAGGAATGCAGTTTTCACATCCATCTGCCATATCTCGTAATCATGATATGCAGCTATTGCTAGTAGGATCCGAATAGACTTTATCATCGCTACAGGAGAGAATGTCTCCTCGTAGTCAACTCCTTGAATTTGTCGGAAACCCTTCGCGACAAGTCGAGCTTTGTAGACAGATACGTTTCCGTCTGCGTTAGTCTTTTTCTTGAAAATCCATTTATTCTCGACGGCCTTGCGGTCCTCGGGAATATCCACCAAAGTCCATACTTTGTTGGTGTACATGGAGTCTATTTCGGATTTCATGGCTTCAAGCCATTTCTCGGACTCGGCTCCCTCCATTGCTTCTTTGTAACTCGTAGGTTCATCCGACTCAACAGCCGAGATTGCATTCACAAGCTGTCCGAAAACTCAGTAGGTTGACGGACTCTTGATGACCTACGGGGCATAAAAGGTTCCCCTTCATTCTCATCATGATCATCGTGAATGTCATGATCGTTATGAATGTCGTTCTGGCCATTCTCTTCAACTCCCACTGTGGAAGATGGTTCCAGAACAAATTCCGTAGCCATTTCATCCAATTGGAGTGACTGGTCAGTTACTTCATCGAGGTCTATTTTCCTCCCACTCAACTCTTTCGCGAGAAACTCCTTCTCAAGAAAGTGTCCCGTCTTGGCAACAAACGTTTTGCTGTCAGACTTGTTGTAGAAGGTGTACCCACAAGTTTCCTTGGGATAGCCCACAAAGATGCACTTATCCGCCTTGGATTCAAGTTTGTCAGGCTGTAGTTTCCTAACATAAGCCTCACAACCCCAAATCTTCAGGTGAGACAACTCAGGTTGACTGCCATGCCATTCTTCAAATGGTGTTGTCTTTACGGATTTGGATGGTGCCCTATTAAGAATATGAATGGTGGTTTCTAATGCATACCCCCAGAATGACACAGGCAAATCAGTATGAGACATCATCGATCGTACACTATCCAATAGGGTTTGATTACGTCGCTCAGCTACACCGTTTCTCTGAGGTGTGCCTGCCGGCGTAAGCTGTGGTACTATGCCACAAGACTTCAGATGATTGCCAAACTCGTGACTCAAATACTCGCCACCTCGATCCGATCGAAGGTGCTTGATTTTCCTTCCGAGTTGATTTTCGACCTCATTCTGAAATTCCTTGAACTTTTCAAAGGTTTCAGACTTGTGTTTCATCAAGTAAATATACCCATATCTACTCAAGTCATCAGTAAAGGTCACGAAGTAACGAAGATCATTGCGAGTGGGGATGTTCATGGGTCCACATACATCCGTGTGTATGATCCCCAATAAGACATCCGCACGCTCCATCACACCATTGAATGGAGTCCTTGTCATTTTGCCCATGAGGCATTGTTCACATGTATCAAGGGATCCAAAATCCAATGAGTCAAGAAGTCCATCCTTATGGAGCTTCTCCATGCGTTTTACACCAATATGACCAAGTCGGCAATGCCACATCATCATGTGATCTTCATTATTCTTCAATCTTTTGGCCTCAATATTGTTAACGTGACTCACGTCACCATCGAGATTAAGTATGAATAAACCATGCGACTCCGGTGCGTGAACATAAAACATATCATCCTTATAAATCGAACAACCAATTGTATCGGACTTAAAAGAATAGTGGTCTCGCTTCAAGCAAGAACCACTCACGATGTTCACACTCAACGCGGGTACATAGTAACATTTATTCAGAACTAAAACCAATCCCGAAGGGAGACTAAGATGCTCCGTGCCGACCGCCAAGACTTTAATCTGGCAGCCATTCCCCACGCGCATCGTCACTTCATCCTTGACCAAGCGTCTCCTAATCCTTAGTCCCTGAATGGAATTAGAAATATGAGCGACAGATCCTGTATCAAATATCCAGGATGTGTTCCCAGCGCTTGTCAAGAGAAGATCAACAATATGTATATCAAATATACCTTCGTCTCTCTTGGCGACCTTGCCAGCCTTCTTGTCCTTTAGGTACTTGGGACAGTTGCGCTTCCAGTGACCTTCACCCTTGCAGTAGAAGCACTCCACTCCGAGTTTAGGCTTGGGTGCCTTGGGAGGAGCGGCAACTGACTTGCCATCCCTCCTGGGGCCACCTCTCCTGGCCTTCTCCTGTCTGCTTGACTTCTTGAAGTCAGTGGTCTTGTTGACCATGAAGACGGCGTGCTCCTTCTTGATTTCAACCTCAGCGCTCTTTAGCATGGAGAACAACTCAGAAGGGGTTTTGGTCATCCCCTGCATGTTGTAGTTCAGCACAAAGCCTTTGTAGCTAGGGGGAAGCGACTGCAACACCCTATCAACCGCAAGTTCATCTGGAATCTGACATTCCAGAGCATTCAAGCGCTGAACGTAGCCAGACATTTTGACCACGTGCTCACTCACGCTGCCGTGCTCATCCATCTTTGCTGAGAAGAAGGCTTCAGAAGCCTCGTACCGTTCAGCCCTGGCTTGAGGTGCGAAGACCGCCTTGAGGTCGGTGATAATCTCATATGCACCCATCCTCTCAAAACGTTTCTGCAGCTCAGCCTCCATGGAGTAGAGCATGCCACTCTGGACAAGGTTGTAATCATCAATCTTGGAGAGATAGACATTCTTCTCGTCCTGACTGGCATCATCTGCTGGTGCATCACCTAACGCGTCCTCTAGTACGTATGCCATTTTGAGGGGAACGAGGAGAATCCTCAGGGTGCGGAACCAGTTAGTGAAGTTTGTCCCATCTGTTTTTAGCTTATCTTTCTCTAGGAATGATCCTAAGTTGAACGAGGGGCGAGGTGCTGCCATCTACAAGGTTGGATTCACAACGATACATATTTAGACTTTTGTTCATAATGTGGAGATTCAATTTAATCTTAAAATTCTAGAAAGCTCCCACTTAGATAAACACCTCTCAATTTAACTAAGTGATTACACAATCCCAGCCCCCATACCTCCCCCGATATGTACGGCCCAGTATGCGAACCAGGTAGGCTTCTAAGCCAATCACATCAGCCATGTGACTCGTGCTCGACCTTTCGGTGTTCTGTGTTCCAGGCCCGCATCTACATACGTCAAGCCTGCCAATCGAACCTTGATGTTAGCTGTTCAGCAAGGCCATATCTGCATATGCCAGGCTCGCCGAACCCAACCTCATGCGAACTCCGTTGAATATGTAGGACAACTCCGGTATGTACGGAGCATCAAGCCATATGGGAGAACCTTCCAGGTGGTGCCCATCAAAAGGGAGAACACAATGTTGGTATTGTGAGAGATGGTCCTGTTTCGTGCTACCGTCGATGTATCTAGCATACTAGCATAAAACAGGAAGTAAAACTTTAAATCATACAACCTATGATCCCCCTTCATGCAAAGCAAAGTTAGAACGTCTTTCTACTTTAGCTTGTGCAAGTTTTACGTGGCTGCTAGGGGTTTCGAGAGAGAGAACCGATTTCTATCCTGCGAAAAACAAGCCACAACACCGTCTCTTATTCGTCTCTATTACACCCCTGTCGGGGCCCTCCGTTGCAAACATCTTCGCATCGCTAATGCAGAGAGACAGACACCCCCCAGCCACTTTATATGGTACAAGCCATATGTCAAGCGTGGAACCAGTCTCGCGTAAACGCGTAAGGTCGGTCGGGGGCCGCTTAATCAAACATTGCCGCAATGCTGAATGAGTACACGTGGGAGGGTAACGAATGAAGATTCGATGCCCACATCCTAGATGTGTTCTATCCGTACAATACATCTACGCATAGCTAGCTCATGATACCACTGTTGGGATACGGGGCAGAAAACACAAATTTTTCCACACCTACGGTACCCGAACCCAAGATCTATGCTATGGCGATGTAAAGTAACGGAGGGAATCGGTGTTCATACCTTTGAAGACCGAAAGCGGGAAACGTTCTTACGAACGTGGTTGGCGTAGACTCAGAACTACGACCTCCCTGTCGTGTAGAAGACCACCACCAGCGAGGATGACTCCCGGTAAACCTCCAGCGATGAAGCAGCACCACAGGTGTAATGCCTCGAAGAGATTATACACGTACGGCACAATCGATGTTCCTCCCGGGCTCCGAACCAGGCGAGCAGCGGAAAGAAGACGGCTACGGATCCCGACTCCGGCAGAGCGACGGCCTGCCTTATGGTGGAGAAGTCCAATCCTGGTGCAGACTCCAAACAAGGGGAGTCCACTTCCAGAAATGGAGAAGGAAGAAGAAGGAGATCAATTGTTGTATGGAAAAAGGGGGGTCTACCCCTCTATATAAAGCCCAAGGGGGGGTGTGATCCCTCTTCCCTCCCCCATGTGGGACTAAACCTCCAAGGGGGGAGGGGTGCGCCGGCCTAGGGGGGGTTGGGCCCCACTCCTTGGCGCCAAGCCCAAGGGGGGAAACCCCCTCCTCCCCTAATGGGCCTCTAAGGCCCATATAGCCTTTTTTCCATTATTTTAATTATTTAATAAGTTTTAAATATTTAATTCAGATAATTAAATAATAAAAACATTATTAAAACAATTAAACTTTATTTTGAACTATTCAAAATGTTCGGAAACCATTCCGTCCTCCAGAACTATTCCGGTGATTTCTCCTATTTCACCGATTGATCCCGTAACTGTCCTATGCATCGATTGCCCTTAAGTGTAACACCCTAACGGTCCGGGAAACAGCAGACATGGTCGAGACTCTTCTCATGGACCAATGACTAGTCAGTTGGACCTGGTTACAATCCTTGACAGCCCCTGCGCTTCCATCGAATGAGCTTCGATCGCTTTTGGAAACCGTTAACGATACGACGTAATCCCTTTGTTCTGCGGTACCTTGTTTGTCCGAGGTTTGATCGTCGGTATCCCACATACCGTGTTCACATCTCGTTCATGACAAACAACTTCTCTCGTCCATGATCATTGCATCTCTTTGTGACCTAGTCACGTCCTTGCAAGGGTTGATGCAATATCACCGAGTGGGCCCAGAGTACCTGTCCTGTCACAAGGACTGACAAATCCCGCTTTCATCTATTAACATACCCATCAACCATCTATTTCGGAATACCCAAAGTGCTCCGTTATATCCAGCATATTTCAGTCAGGCGGTGGGATACAAATCAAAGTCTCCTCATAGATCGTGATTACGTATGATCATTACGGTCTAAGGACTAAGCCATACGTTACAAAGTCATAGCAACGCTGAACTATGTGACTCGATCACATTGCATTACTTTAGGTGGGTGTCTGTCCATCACATCATTCCCCTAATGATATGACCTCATTGTCAATGGACTTAAGTGCCGCCATGATCAGGAAAGCTTGATCAATCAATTGCCCAATGAGATAGTTTACCCGAGTTAAACTACGGACCATGTTTTATACTACACCTGTATTAGTATTTCCAAGTAATACAGTTATAGCACAGTATAAAACGTATTATGAACAAAACGGATATGTGACAAATATCTTTATTAATTTGTCTCTAGGGCACATATCCAACATGATTTTCTCCTACACGTCCGTGGCCGGGGCGCTGCTCGCATTCTTCTTACTTCTGCATTTGCTGCCATTGTTTCTGAGCGTGGCCTTGATGGCTTGCTGCTTCTTCTTCAGGGGTGCGCTCGATCTCCCTCTTATGTTAAGCTGGAGATCAATAGTTCCCGCTTGATTTTTCATGGCTTTGGCTGGAAATCCTTTGCTCGTCGGTTGAACTTGCGTGATGGTGACACTCTTTCTTGCCGTTTTGATGGTGAAGACACTCTTGTCATCGGCGCCTTTGACCCGAGCGGCAACCGCATGGATCCGTACTGGCCGGAGACGAGCAGTGATGGTTCTGATAGGTCGAGGAGTCCGTTGCCTGCGTCGTCCACTGCTTCCTCCTCCGGTGACTCTTCGGGTGCTGGTGCTGAGCCGTCTTCAACTGCTTCCCCCTCCTGTTCTGAAGAGGATCTCGACGTCAAACCACCGGTCAAGCGGGTGCCCCAGGCGACCTTGTAGACCTAGAGGCGGCAGCGTCATCTTCGCCGACAGCTCAGGTGGAACTGGAGAAGAAGCTGGTGGAGCATCGTCTTCAACTGCTCCGCAAATAAGTCGAGCTTCACCTTTTGTTATGTCATTGACATCATGAGCCAGCTGCTTCGACTCCTCCTTTGTCTGTGATGATGCTCGCTGTCTTGCTGCCAATCATCCCTGCATGGGCACTCACGTAGAAGTCATAATTCCTTGTTGTAGGCTTATCGGCTGCTTGTGCCTTTTGTAACTAGATTAGTTCTCCATGTAATGAGGATTGCCTTCCCGTAATCAGAGTTGCCTTCTATCCAATGTACTTTGAATATTTTTGGACTGAAAATGACCCTTGTGATGTGAACTGTGCTTGAGTCTTTGCAGCGGAATTTGTCTTTGAGCCCTTTGCAACCGATTGCCGTGTTCGAGTCCTGGCGATCGAGAGCTGTCTTCGAGTCCTTTGCAACCGAGAGCTGTCTTTGAGTCCTGTGCGATCGAGAGCTGTCTTCGAGTCCTTTGCAACCGAGAGATTTCTTCGAGTCCTGTGCGATCGTGAGCCGTCTTCGAGTCCTTTGCAACCGAGATCTGTCTTCGAGTCTTGTGCAATCGAGAGCTTTCTTCGAGTCCTTTGCGATCAAGTGCTGTCTTCGAGTCCATCAAAAAACATCGCACTGCGGGTTCTATCGGGTGCACGACAGCGTTCCCGATGGGAGTAGTCACCGAGGGTACGTTTGAGTTGGAGAGTTGAACGTAGGCTGAGATTTGTTTCCTTTGTCGTCCTTTCATTATTTTCCGTCTTTTATCGGGTGCGCGGCAGCGCTCCCGGTGGGATTATCCCCCGAGTCTTTAGGTGATCGTTGGCGATCAAGTGAAGACTTAAAGAATTGTCTGTGTTCTGCGCTCCGTCCATATCTCTTCAGAGTACATGGTGTTCCATCTGGTTGTAGCTGTATCTTTCCTTTTGATTCCGGACAGAGTTCAACAGGTTTTTGCCTGGACCCTTTTGAGTTTCGGGCTGCGTGAGAGATGATGGGGTCTCTCGGGGGGAGACTTTGTAATCAAGCCCCCGAGTGTTTTGGTGAAAAGGTCGCGATTGCAACGATAGCGTCTCTCGGGGGGAGTTTTGTACTCGAGCCCCCGAGTGCTTTGGTAAAAGATCGCGATTGCGATGATAGCATCTCTCGGGGGGAGTTTTGTCCTCGAGCCCCCGAGTGCTTTGGTAAAAGATCGTGATTGCGACGATAGCGTCTCTCGGGGGGAGTTTTGTACTCGAGCCCCCGAGTATTTTGGTAAAAGATCGCGATTGCGACGATAGCGTCTCTCGTGAGGAGTTTTGTACTCGAGCCCCCGAGTGCTTTGGTAAAAGATCGCGATTGCGACGATAGCATCTCTCGAGGGGAGTTTTGTACTCGAGCCCCCGAGTGCTTTGGTAAAAGATCGCGATTGCGACGATAGCATCTCTCGGCGGGAGTTTTGTACTCGAGCCCCCGAGTGCTTTGGTATGGTAGTATTTGGGCAACATCATTTTATTGCGTTGAAGGTTTACATGAGCTGCCAGATGAGCATGATTGGTGGGGACTATGGGTAGAACAGGCGTAGGTTCGCTACGTTCCATGGATTTCCCACGTCCTCGTCAGTCTTTGGGTTCTTCAGTCTATAGGCGCCTCCTCCTATGACTTCTGTGATTATGAACGGTCCTTTCCAATGGGGGGCAAGCTTGTGAACTTTCTCTTGTATGAGCCGTAGGACAAGGTCGCCCTTATTGAAGGTTCTGGTGCGCAGGCGACTTCTTTGCTAAGTGAGCAGTTTGTCCTGGTACCCCTCTGCCTTTGCTAGGGCCGTGTCGCTTGCTTCGTCTGTTGTGTCCTTGTCATCTTGCATCGCTTCTTCTTCTTCTTCTTCTTCATACCCTGAGATCTGGGGTGCCCCGAATTTGAGGTCATGTGGTAGCACTGCCTCCGCCCGTATACCATGAAGAAAGGTGTGTACTCAGTTGCGGTATTTGGGGTAGTGTGCAGGCTCCATAATACTGCGGGGAGTTCTTCTACCCAGTTTCCTGCGGCCTGCTCGAGTGGTGCGAGGAGCCATTTTTTGATTCTCCCGCATACTTGGCCATTTGCTTTCTCCACCTGGCCGTTGGACTGCGGGTGCACGACTGATGCATAGTTGATTTTGATACCCAACTCTTCGCAGAAGTTCTGGAATTCTTCCGCTGTGAAGTTCATGCCGTTGTCCGTGATGATGTTATGTGGTACTCCGAACCTGAAGATTATTGATTTGAAGAAATTCACTGCCGTGAGGGCTGTGAAGCTGGTTATGGGCACTGCTTCGATCCACTTGGTGAATTTGTTGACTACTACTAGTAGGTGAGTTCTTCCCTCTTTTGATGATTTTTTGAGCGGGCCGACCATGTCGAGTCCCCAGGTGGCGAACAACCACGATAGTGGTATGGTTTTGAGTTCTGAGGCTGACGCATGAGGTCTGCTCGCAAATTTTTGGCAAGCAATGCAACGCCGCATGATGTCTTCTGCGTTTTTCATCGTAGTGGGCCAATAAAACCCTGCTCGGAACGCTTTGGATACGAGTACTCGGCTGCTCGCGTGGTGCCCGCAGATGCCTTCGTGGATTTCGAGTAGTAGGGCTTTGCCGTCTTCTTCGTCGATGCACTTCTGAAGTATCTGGGTGATGCTTCGCTTGTATTACTGTCTATTGATGACTGTGAATGCCTTGGATCGGCGGCTGATGCGCCGAGCTTCTGAGACGTCTTGCAGTAGTGTGTCATCGATTATGAATCGGAGGAACGGTCTTATCCATGCTGGTCCTTCGAGTGTTGTTGGATCTATAGGTTCGGCCTCTTGGATGTTGTTGCCTTCAGATGGACTTGCTGGTGCCACTTGTGCTGGCTCTGTGGTGTCGTCATCCACAGCTGCCTCTGGTGCTGTTAGTTTCTCCTTGTTGGATCGCTGGTTGATGCTTTCAAGGAAGACTCCTGGTGGTACTGGTCCTCGAGTCGAGCCGATGTTTGCGAGTGTTGTTTGCTCTAAGGATATAATTGAGCTCGCAGCCGCCGAAACTTCCTTCGAGTGCGTTGTAGAGCTTCTGATAGGCCGCCATGTTGTCGGCTACTGCATTGCATACTTTCATCGCCTGCTAGACGACGAGGTTGAAGTCTCCGTAGATTACGAGGCGAGTGGCACCGCATGTTTTGGCCATACGCATGCCATAGAGCAGTGCCTCGTATTCGGCTTCGTTGTTGGAGGCGTGGCTGAGGTTGATCTGGAGGACGTATTTGAGCTTTGTTCCTTTGGGGGAGACCAGAACGACTCCTGCTCCGGCTCCTTGCTGTCTTTTGGACCCATCGAAGAACATTGTCCATGAGTTCGATGGGTCCGGGGGGCCTGGTGTCTGGACTTCCGTCCACTCGACCAGAAAATCTGGGAGTACTTGGGCCTTGATTGCCGTTGGGTGCTTGAATTGCAGGTCCCGCGGACTGAGCTAAATGTTCCACTCGGCGACTCGCCCAGTCGCTCCGGGGTTGTTGGGAATGTCTGCGAGTGGTGCGCTGCTCACGATTGTGATAGGGTGTTCGTCGAAGTAGTGCGACACCTTTCTTGAGGTCGTGATGATGGCCAGTAGTAACTTCTGGTAGTGCGGGTACCGCTGCTGGGATTTTTTCAATAGCATGCTGAGGTAGTAGATCGGCCTATGCATGCTATTGGATCTTTCCTTCTTTTGTACGCTCGACGACGAGTACTGTGCTTACCACGCTGTTGCTTGCTGCCATGTAGAGGTACAACTTTTCTTTTTCTTTGGGTCCCGCCAGGGTCGGTGAGGTTGATAGTGTCTTCTTCAGGTCCGCGAATGCTTTGCGGGCTTCTTCGGTCCACTCGAATTTCTCTCCTTTTCTCAGCAACTGGTAGAATGACAATGTGCGCTCTCCCAATCTGCTGATGAAACGACTCAGGGCTGCGAGTCTTCAGGTGAGCTGCTGCACGCCTGTGATGTTGGTTGGTTCTTGCATCCTGGCGATTTCTTGGACTTTCTCGGGGTTCGCTTCGATTCCTCGAGCAGATACCATGTACCCGAGTAGCTTCCCGGCTGGGACGCCGAATGCGCACTTCTTCGGGTTGAGCTTGATTCTGTACTTGTTGAGTTTTGCAAAGGTCTCGCGCAGGTCGTCGGGTAGCGTGTTTGCACTGTAGGTTTTGATGACTATGTCGTCCACATAGACCTGCATGTTTCTTCCGATTTGCTCTTTTAAGCAGGCTTGCATCATCCGTTGGTATGTGGCACCGGCGTTCTTGAGTCCGAAGGGCATTGTTCTGTAGAAAAATACGTCTTATGGGGTGATCAATGATGTATGCTCTTCGTCTTCTTCCTTCATCCTGATCTGATTGTATCCCGAGTAAGCGTCGAGGAACGATAGTAGATCGCATCCTTCTGTCGAGTCGATTATCTGATCGATTCTCGGCAGGGGAAAGTGGTCCTTTGGGCAGTGTTTGTTGACTGGCCCGTAGTCGACGCACATTCGCAGTACGTCCGTGTCTTTCTTGGGGACTAGCACAAGGTTGGCGACCCAAGTGGCTTTCTTCGTCTCTCGAATGAATTGGGCGTCAAGTAGTCGGTTGACTTCCTCCCCGATTGCTCTGCGTTTGGGTTCTAAGAATCTTCGTAGTGCATGCTTCACTGGTTTGGTGTTTGGCTTGATGTGCAGCACGTGCTCCGCGAACTCGCGCGGTACTCCTGGCATGTCGGCTGGGCACCAGGCAAAGTGATGAGGGCAGTCACTTGCTCTTCCGGGACGTGGGCGTACACGCGGACTGTTTTTTCTGGGTCTGTCGGGTGCACCTGGTGGGTGACCGTGTCGCTGTCGATCTTGAAGTCCCGTCCATACTGTTTTTACTCGCTTCGACTTGCTAGCGGAAAGATACTTTTGTCTGTCGCCATGGCTATTTCTGTGAGTTCTTGCTCGGCTCCAAAGGTGTCAGATACTTTGTGGAAATCGCGATCGCATTTATCTGACTTGATGAAGCTCCCATTGACTGTAACGAAGCCCGCGGATCCTGGCATCTTGAGTTTGAGGTAGGCGTAGTGCGGAATCGCCATGAATTGAGCGAACGCTTGACGTCCCAATATGGCGTGATACTGTGATTGCCAATCGAGTACTTCGAACTCGAGGGTGCGTTGTCAGAACCCCAACTAGGGTAAGTGCTAGGGTTGCTTGAGTCCTTTGCATCATGCAAAAATTTCAAAAGAAAATAAAAAATGGGGAAATAAAGGCCCTAAAGAATTTAACTAAATGGCCAGACAAAAATTGCTTCCAAAAATTGCTCTGGTATTTTTGAAAAGTCTTATAAATATGCATGAGCACATATAAAGTGAAGTGGGTCCCACTGCATGCACTAAGATTTGTCGAAAATTCCAAATAGGGCTTGGAAATTAATTAAATACCCTATTTGATTTGAATTTCAAAAATATCCAAAACTTGTGAGTGGCTAGCTATATATATTACAAGCCCACATAAAAGTTTTCAAGATTTTACAAAATTGCCTAGCTATTTATTTAGCTAGGTCAAACAAATTACAGAAAAAACAAAAAAAAACAAAGGAGCAACCTTACCTGGCGCCCAGGACACGGCCCAGTCCACCAGGGCGTGTTGTCTTCCTCCCCAGCCCCCAAAGCAGCTCGCTGGAGAGCTGGGGGCATGCGTCGACGGCCACCGACGAGGAGAGCCTCCTAGGCCTCTCTCTCAAGCACCCGAGCACGCCACGCAGCTGCTCACTCCCCCCCCCCCCGCACACCTTGCCTCTCTCTGGCCCTCCCTCTCTCTCTCCGGCGGAGCTCCCGAGCACCCCGCAGAGCACGTCGCCGCCCAGCCGTCGCCAGCAGCCCCCTCCGCCCTCGCCGCCATGTCTAGGAGGTCGGCCACCCTCGTCTTCGTCTAGCCGCTCGTTGAATCGAAGCCAGGAGCTCTGTGGGCGACGCCAACGTCAAAAACTTCCGCCGCGGCCGAAGTCCTCCGGCGACAAATTGCCACCGTCACGCAGCGTCTCTGACACCATCGAGTCCTCTTCCGCGTTCCTGGTGAGCCAGCGGTGCTCCCCATCTAATTCCTATTCCTCCCCGCGTCTCCTACGCCAAGATCCACCAGAGCAGTGGGCCGCCGGCGCGCCCCGTTACTCGTCGACGCGCACCCGGCGCCCCCTTGGCCGCCCAAGTCCCTCCCCTTGACGTGCGCGTGCGACAGGGCCCGGTTGGTGCCCTCCCCGTGCCATCCCGTCGCCGGGAGGCCACTCCGGCGACCCCTCCGCCGTGTCCTGTGGCCGCCGCCGGCCAACCGGTGTGATTAGGGGCCTAATCCCCCCTAATCACCCACTGACAGGTGGGTCCCAACCCCTAATAAACTTGTTTAATTTTAATTAAACAGAGGGTTTAATACTGTGTCAATGACAGCCTGGACCCACATGTCAGCCCCCCCTGTGACATCAGCACTGTGTCATGCTGACGCAATAAACAGATTTCTGTGTTTATTTGAATTAAAAGAATTCCAGAAAAATCCAGAAATTGTTTAAAACTTCAATAATTCATAGAAAATTCATATTAACTCCAAATTAAACAAATAATATATGAAAAATTATCAGAAAAATGCAAGGATTATGAATATGAAATTTGTTTTCATGTTTGACCATTTTAAAATGGGTGAACAGTAGCAAACATGCATATGGCATAATTTCAAATTGAATTTGGAGTTTGAATTTGCAAATCCTTTGCAATACAGTTCAATTAAATTGAATTGTTAACAAACCAGTACCATATACATCATGGATAACCTTATCATGTGCTTGTGCATTTACTTCCGAAGTGCCCCCCCCATTGTTGATAATTGTTTCCGGTACCTGCTTTTCCGAGACGGTGATCACCCCCGAAGAAGAAGACCACCGTTAAGACCAGTGTATCGTCAGCAAGGCAAGCAAACCCCATTGATCATGTCTATAAAATCCCAATTCCCTCTCAGTCTTGCTTATGCATGTTTAGGAGATCACCTTGTCTCGATTCTACCGCATAGTTGAACCCATATCCGATGCATGACCTATCATCTTGTCACAGTAGTAAGCAAACCACAATCCTAGCTGACATATGAGTTGTTTGATATCATGTGGCCCCTGCAACTGTTATTGCTTATTGCATGCCTACAGTTTACAATGAGGCTGCTTTTGATGTGAGTCGGGATGATGGTGACATGGTGTTGATGAAAGTGAAACTGTGTTGGTGAATCCACCCTAATACAAGGTGAACGATGAGAGGCTGTGTAGGAGTACACAGTGGGTTGTCTCGTTGAACACCGCCTTAAGCCCGAGTTCTTGTATGGTAATCCGAGACAAAGAGTACAACCACACATTGGGCTCACTGACCCCTCTCGACCTAGTAACTCGCCCCGATCCAAGTCCAGGAGTCACACCTAGTTCGGGATTTCCATTCGGCATATGCATAGAAAGATAAAGGAAGTGAAATGTGGCATTCATGGTAGGGCTTGTAGAACATGGCTTGTCAAGCGGAGAACCATCCGTCGAGGTGGGCTTGTCAGTCGTGCCTACATGGTTTGAGTCCTGGCTGGAAGCTCGGCCGGAACTCCAGTTGGGTTTGGAACTCAAAAAGTTGACTCCTTGGACTAGAACGGAGCTGTGAGAGAAGTGTCGTGGTGAACATCCTCGCTGTCACCTCTTGAACGGTGGAGAGACTTGGCGGTAACCGATGGTCATGTGTGTGTAGTTTTCACCCTTGCAAGGTTAACAAAACTATTCGAATAGCCACGTCCGCGGTCAAGGACTACTTGGAAAGATGTGATTGATTATTAGACAACTTGAATGGATACTTCTAAAACTCGCAAGATAAGCGTGAGTGCTATGGTCTGCTTCCTCGTTGGGAAGTCGAGGAAGTAACCATAGTGGTGTATTGGTTGGAGACTTGGTAGTGGACTCGTGTACGCTTATTACCTCAAGTCTGGTACTCGTAGTACAGGACTAGCCAAGTCAAAGCTGGCACTTCTGCATGTTGAACCCCACCTCCCTTTTACCTTTAAACATTAGCATGAGTAGTATAGTTCTAATGTAAGTCTTGCTGAGTACGACTTTGTACTCACGTTTGCTTATTCTATGTTTTAGATGGAAACCCAGACCCCGATGGAGACACCTTCCTGAAGCTCGACGTGGACTAAGCTAGTATAGTTCCAGACAGCAGTCTGGTCCCTCGTGGAAGGGCATGTATGTTTACAAGGCATCTCTAAGCCATTTGTTAAACTTGTCTGTACTCAGAGCTAATTTGCTTTCGTTGTATGATGTAATGTTGATCACAAACATGTGATCTTTGTATGCTCTATGTGTAAGTCAAAAAAGAAGTACTTTGTAGAGTTATGTGATGATACCTGCTGTTCATACTAGACATGTGTGCTGCGTGTATGATTATAACATGCATGTCTTAGTATCGGTTTTCGAGACCTTAGTTGTGATCTGGCTGGCGGTCTTTTATACACCAAGTGGCCCTTAGATATGCGCAGCTTGGGGCATCGCGATGCGATTTCTCGTGACTCTGTCACGTGCACACTTTGTTGTATGATCGAGCCCGCCCTAGACCCTGACTAAGTGATCGGGCTGGAGTTTTTTTATGTAAGGGTTATGATTTAGTCGATAACATGGTTGAGGCGACTTGTCTACGAGTATGGGATTTCACCACCCATAATCATTTAGACTTGTGAGCGGGCGATGAGGAACCATCCCAGTTGATCATCCGGCCTAGATGGGATGCCCCTCACGTACGATGCTTTCCGAGAGTGTTCTGTGCTTGGCCTTGTCTGCTTAGAAAAGTGGGTACGGCTCTCGGCTCTCCATGTGATTGAGTTGTGACTAGAATTACATACGCATACCCCGGGTCCCGACATGCGTCTTGCGAAATTGCGTCTATTGCCGAAGACGACTTCGAGCTCGATTAGTCCAAGGGAAGTAGCTGCTTCTTCTAGGACTACTCCGTATAACACGGTGCTTGCTTTCTTCCATACTGATCGAAGGATTAGCATCTTGCGCAGGGTGCTAACAAAGATGATGTTCATGCTGCTGCCTCCGTCCATGAAGATTCTGTCCATGTCGTACCCTCCGATTTGGGCGTCGAGTACCAAGGGGGCGTGCCCCGTCCCTGGGACTGCAGGCGGGTGATCGCTCTGGGAGAACGTGATGCTGGTTTCTGCGTCGTGTAGCTGGTAGACTTCGACTGCGATTAGGTTCTCGGCTGCGCTGGCATGCAGGGTGTAGGCGTCCTCTTGGGCTTGCGATACCTTGCCTTCTTGGATCGTGTACACCTGTCCGTGAGTGGACGACTGCTCGGTTCGTCAGGCGTGCTTGGCTTCTTGTTGTTTTTCCTCCTTGAGGCTGTCGGTGAGTTGGTTGAACAGGCGGCAGTCTCCCAGAGTGTGGCTCGATCTGATGTTTCCCCAGTTGTCTTCGAAGAAGTGGATCGTGCAGGGTTCTTCTAGCTGTTCCCTGATCGTGAGATTGCTGGATCCGGCGTGCCGCTTCCTCCTTGAGATTTGGAAGAACAGTGCGTGGTCCGCTGGGCGCTCGTGAGCTCGCAAGTCGACTTCGATCCTTTCACTTAGATTATGGTTCCTTATTAGATTGGCGAATTCGTCTGGCCTTCGATATGGGTCATAGTATTCGCCGGTCCGAGTCTCAGAGTCGCTGTCCTGGCGGGCGGCGGTTTTCCGAACGGCGGCGGGTCGTCGAGTGGTCGGCGATCGCGTGGCTGCATAGTTCGACTCGTCGGGTGAGGTCTCTTCGTAGAATACTCGTGCCTGTCTTCTGAGCCATCGATTTCTTCCGCGTTAGCGATGGTCTTGGCGGTCTCTGATCTCGAGCTCGGAGTCAGTATCTTGTTGAGGGGCGGGTGCTTGGGTGGTGGTGGGTCGTCGAGTGGCCGGCAATTCCTCTTCTTCATGTTATAGTTCGTCGATCCGGATCTTCGTGTCGAACCCTCGTGCCTTTCTTTTGGGTCGTCGATTTCTCCTTCGCTGGCGGTGGGCTCGGTTGCCTCCGTAGTATTGGTCTTCGCACGGCTGCAAGCTGAGCCATCTTGCTGGGGCAGCAATGATATTCTTCGTGATCTTGAATTCCTCAGGTGGATTGCATCTGGTTCTTTCTCTTGAGTTGTGGCTTGCTGAAGGCGGAACCGCCGATATCGTGATTCCAACCTGTGTAGTTCCCACAAACGGCGCCAATTGACGGGGATGTACCCCGCCAAATCCCATGGTCAGGGACCCTGGGTTAGTCATGAGAGGCACAGGTTGGACGATAGCTCGTTGGCTAACAGGAGGATACGTTCCTGCTCGATGTTATTGATTGGAGATGGCGATTACAGGGGAGCATAGGCTAGTGCGCACGAGGCTTCATCTTGACGTCTCCCCTCCTAGACTTTATATACTAGGCTAGGTCTCGAGGAGTCCGTCCTGTATTACAGATGAGATTTCCTAACCATGATCTTCTTCCGTATGGCAAGTTTGCACCTTCCTTGTGACTCGCGGACTCATACCTCGGTGCCACTAGTGGGCTAGGGCTGGGCCAAGGAGCCATCTTTGTGGGCCTTCTGTCTTCGGGTACACCGGGTAGGCTCATCCATAGGAGTTGTGGGGTCACCACCTCATCAGTATGTGGGGTTTCAATGCAAAAGTGCCATCTTTTACTTGGCTAGTCCTGAACTATGAGTACCAGACTTGAGGTAAGAAGCGTACACGAGTCCACTACCTGTCTCCAACTAATTACACCACTATGGTGCCTTCCTCGACTTCCCACGATAAAGAACGCCATAGAACTCACGCTTACCTTGGCAAGTTTTATAAGTATCCAGTTCAATTTTTCTAATAATCAGGCACAACTTTCCAAGTAGTCCCTTACCGCGGACGCGGCTATTCGAATAGTTTATTTACCCTGCAGGGGTGTACTGCTACACACATGAAACTATCAGTTACCACCGGGATCTCGTCACCCTTCAAGCGGGTGTCGGCGAGGATAATCTCCACAACTTTTACCTCACATCCAACTCAAGTTCAATGAAGACGCCTATCTGGGATGGTTTCGACATTTGTAACCTTGCCGGTTTACCGAAGTGGTCCGAGAAGATGTGTGCGTGGTGCATAAGCTTGTCTCGGCTGAGCCGTTCTCTCACCTTGCAGCCAGGCCACAAACCTACCAGAACTCCGAACTATTGCGACTCATTGAACTGAGGACTGAGAAGGGGTGCATAAGCTGGTCTTGGCTGAGCCGCTCTCTCACCTTGTGGTAGTACTCTTCAACTTGGATCACCACACAAGAACTTGGGATTAAGGCAGTGTTCAACGAGACAACCCACTGTGTACTCCTACACAGCCTCTCATCGTTCACCTTGTATTAGGGTAGATTCACCAACACATTTCCACCAACATCAACATGATTTCTACCATGCCGAATCACATAATAGTATCAACATTTTATCACTCTAAGCATGCAATAAGCATTAACAGTTGCAGGGGCCAGATGATATCAGTCAACTCCTACATTTGCTAGGATTGTGGTTCGCTTACTACTGTGACAAAGGATAGGTCATGCAACGGAATGGGTTCATCTATGCGGTAGAAACGTAGCATGGTAATCATCCTAAACAATGCATAAGCGAGACTGAGAGGGAAGTGAGATTTTATCGACATGATCAATTGGGGTTTGCTTGCCTTGCTAACGAGGTTCAGTATCGGGGTCTTCAATGAAGGGGGTGATCTCGGGTTCCGGCTCCACCTCAATTCGACCAAACAACACAAACATTACAATCAATATAATGTACAATGCACAATCACATGATCAAGTTGTAGAACATGATGTATATGGTGTTGATGTGTTGCGCATTCCATTTAAATGAAGTATATTGCATTTGAGTTGCAAATTCAAACTCCATATTTGAATTTAAAAGGGTTCATATGCATGTTTGATTCTGTTCCCTCATTTTAAAATGTTAAAACATGAAAAAAAGTGCATGTTCAGAATCCTTGCATTTTTCTGATAATTTTACATATATTATATGTTCAATTTGGAGTTAAAATGAATTAGTTATGAATTTCCAAAGCTTAATTCATTTTCTGGAATTTCTGGGATATTTGTAAACAGAAAAGGATTACCGCATTAGCATGACCTCATGCTGGTGTCAGGGGGCCTCTGACCTGTGGGTCCCACATGTAAGTGACTGTTGTTTAATTAAAACAGTTTAGATTAGATTTAAATTAACCCAAAGGTTAAATAGGGCCTAAGGCCCACATGTCAGTGTCTATTTATTTAATTGAAACGTTTTATTAAGGTTTGAACTTAACAGGGAGGATTAAGGCCCTGGGGGCCCACCTGTAATTGACTGCTGGGGGGTTTTAGTGGTTAAACTAATCCACCACGTCAGCCTCGCCGGTGGCTAGTCGCCGACGACCAAATCCATGGCGGCGCTCTGCTCTATTCCTCTCCTTGGCACCATTCGATGCGCTGAGACCACAAGGACGTAGCCCATGCTCTCGCACGTCTCCTGGTGCACGCGGGCTTCCAAGGTGATGACCATAGCGACGACAGCGAACTCGCCGGCGGCAACAGAAGCTCGGCGAAGAGACAAACGTCGCCACAGTGCCCCAAATCAAGTAGGCGCTAGTTCATTCGCGTGTGAGGTCACAGTGAAGAAGACGGACAGGTTCTCAAGTTTGTTTTCTTGACGGGTGCTCGCTGACGAGCACACCGGCGGCGAGGAGCCACGGCTCCCATGGAGAATCGGGCTAGAAGGAGGGAGGGGCTCTGTGAGCTTGGGGGAAACGCTCACCAGGCTACAGGGAACACGACGAGGCAGCCGATGGGGTCGGGGAGGGAGCGTAGCCAGAGTATTGGATGACGACGAGTCGCGGATCCGACGAGAGCTCGAGGGAGATTGCGGCGGCTTGAGTCCAGATCACGGCGCCATCTTCCGCGGGGAGATGAAGTCGACGACGACGAGTACGAGGGACACGATAGCTTGAGCTCTAGGGCATGGTGGCCACGTCGTCCACGGTGGTGCGCTCCGGTGAGCTTTCTGTCGGCGACGAAATCGAGTGTAGGAGATCGCGAGAGCAGTGGAGAGGAGGGGGGAAGTGAGGCGGGCGCCCATGGGACGTCTTGTGGCGCGATAAGGACGCCTGGGAGGCCTCCAGGCAAGCAGGTGGCGTGGCGGCCGTGGCATGCTTGCCACCGAGGAGCTTGTCGTCGCTGGGCTAGACGACAAGGAGGCTAGAAGGCTTGGGCCGCGCAGGGGGTAAGTTGGGCCCGAGGCCTGGGGGAAGTGGGCTTCTTTCCCTTTTCATCTTTTCTGTCTGTTTTCTTCTGCTATTTGTTTTGGTACTGCTAAATAAAATAGCAAACCATTTTATAAAATGCTGAAACTATTTACATGACCTCATAATATATTAGGCTAGCCACTTATAAAGTTTGGCACTTTTTAAAATTCAAATCATTTGAATTTTAAATCAAATAGGGGTTTTTGATTAATTCCAAGGTCTTGTTTGAATATTTGAAAAATCCATGAGCATGGGGTTGGTCCCACATCACTTGATATGTGATCACACTCATTTATGCGTCTTTTCAAAAATGCAAAAGGAATTTTTGGAGCAACTTTATTTCTGGCCATTTGAATTAAATTCATCTGGGGGGTGTTCTCTCTCTCATTTCATTTTCTTTTTGAAATTTTTCCATGATGCAAAGTTTCTTGCTAACCCTAGCACATACCTAACAGAGGGTTCTGACATAAACTCCTTGGATACATAGTATCAGAGAGAGGTATCGAGGCAAACCCAGAGAAAATCAACGCTGTCATGACTCGTCAGAAGCCGGACTCAGTAAAGGGAGTTCAACGACTCACAGGGTGTGTAGTCGCTTTGAGCCGGTTCATAAGCCGAGTTGGTGAAAAGGCAATCCCGCTGTATCGACTCCTGAGGAAATCAGAAACGTTTATCTGGGATGACGAAGCCGGTCAGGCCCTAGAGTCACTGAAGAAACAATTATCCTAGGCTCCAATAATGGCAGCGCCCAAGCCTAAAGAACCTATGTTACTTTACATCGCACCCAACAATCGAGCAATCAACGCTGTGGTTGTTGTCGAGCGCATGCAAGCCGGCAAGGAGCACCCTCTGCAAAGACCAGTTTATTACGTAAGTGAGGTCCTGACTTTATCAAAGAAACACTATCCTCACTGGCAGAAATTAGTTCTTGGTTTATTCATGGCGAGTCGGAAACTTAAACACTACTTCCAAGAGCACCCCATAACTGTGGCCAGCTCAGCACCGCTTGAAGATATCATCCAAAACCGAGAAGCAACGGGAAGGATTGCAAAGTGGGCCATAGAGTTGCGGGCTTATCACATCAAATACAAGACGCGAACGACCATTAAGTCCCAGGCACTAGCCGACTTCATTAATGACTGGACAGAAATCCAAACATCGCCGGAGAAGCCAGTCACTAAATATTGGACGATGCACTTCGATGGAAGCCGGCAGCTCCAAGGGTCAGGAGCCGGCGTGGTTCCTACCTCACCTAAAGGGGAGAAATTCTGCTATGTTCTACAGCTGCAGTTCACTTGTACCAACAATGCAGCAGAATATGAAGCCTTGCTTCATGGACTACGGCTGGCTCGTGAGAGGAACATAAGTTGGATCCAATGCTATGGCGACTCTGATCTCGTTTCTCAACAAGTGTCAGGAAAATGGGACTCCAAAAATCCCATAATGGCAGCTTATCGACGAGAGGTGCAAAGACAAGCCGGATTTTTTGTTGGATACCAGGTGGATCATGTGGACCGAAGGGAAAACTAAGTAGCAGATGCCCATTACCGACTCGGCTCTCAGTGAAAGCCGGTCCCTCCAAACATATTCCTAGATGTCCTAACAAAGCCGTTTGTACAACCACCAACAGAGCAAGACATAGCAGAGCCGGACCCAGAACCGACTCTGGTCGCTGCAATACATGCTACACCCTCATGGGTCGTACCTTACTTGGTTAAAAGACACGAGGAATACTTCCTCAAGATGAGTTACATCGGCGAAGTGCCACAGATGTTTTTCAGAGATGCGTCTCACCAGAAGAAGGCAGAGCCATCCTCAACGAAATACACTCTAGAGATTGCGGACACCATGTCGGCCCTCGTTCGCGTGTAGCTAAAGCCTTTCGACACGACTTCTACTGGCTCACAGCTCATGCGGATGCAGAGGACATAGTCAAGAAATGTGATGGATGTCAGCTCTATGCAAAACAAGCTCACGTGCTACAGAATACCCACATATTAGTGGCAGTAGATAAATTCACCAAATGGGTCGAAGAAGAGCCGGTCAGCAAATGTGATGCGGCAACAACACTAAAATTCTTGAAAAAGATCATATACAGATTTGGCTACCCCCACGCCATCATCACTAAAGGGGTTATGCAGCGATTCTGCCAGAACGAGCACATCCGACTCGACCTTGCATCAGTGGCACACCCACAGTCCAACGGACAAGCCGAGAGAGCCAACCAAGAGTTGCTCCGAGGCATCAAACCCCGACTCGTTGTTCCTTTGAAAAGGACACCGGGTTACTGGGAGGAGGATTTACCCTCAGTATTATGGAGCATCCAGACGACTCCCAATAGGTCAACAGGCTATACGCCCTTTTTCCTGGTTTATGGAGCAGAAGCCGTCCTCCCAAGTGACATACGTCACGACTCACCTCGAGTCACTGCTTATGTAGAAGCCGAAAACGAGAAAGCAAGACAAGACGCGTTGGATATTCTCGATGAAAAACATGACTTGGCTGCAGCTCAGTCGGCTATCTACCAACAAGATCTACGACGCTACCATAGTCGTCGCATCAAAAGTCGGACTTTCCAGGAAGGTGATTTGGTGCTCCGACTCATACATAAAAGAGATGGAATGCACAAGTTATCCTCTCCATGGGAAGGACCGTTTCTGGTCAGAAAAAACCTGTACAATGGATCCTACTACCTAGTGGATATACGAGAGAAAGCGGACACGCGCACAAGCATGGAGGAGACTCCCAGGCCGTGGAACATCGCACAACTCCGTCCATATTACAATTGAGTAGAAACAGGAACATTACTGTATGCTTCATCAAGTCGACATACGTCGCACTGGCTTTCGCCACAATATATATTTATAAGCCGATATTAGTCGTGCCGACTTTCTCCATCAAAATATACATAAGTCGACTTCTGTCGCGCTGGCTCTCGCCACAATACAACTAAGTTGACTTCAGTCGCAAACGGCTACTGCCATACCAAACTCTACTTTAAGTTTTTGTTTCATGGAATTTAATTTTTTTGCATCATACATTTGCATACATTACATTATTATATCTCAGAAACCTGGGGGCTTGATCTACCTCTCTATTGGTACTAAGCATGTATATGGCTTATTCAGAGAAATCGAGGAGTTCGATGACAATAATTGACTTTTTATTCGAAAACTCGGCATATATATGTAAAACTAATTGTGTATAAGCTTATTCATGGGCAGTAGGGGGGCTCGATGTCACTCATCGACTCTTATCCGAAGAAATCCTGGCATATACATGTGGCACTCCACGACTTATAAACTCATGTATGTTCGATGCTCATACGATCTAAATACGCGAAACCCGGCTAAAAAACTCTCAAGAAGAAGTTTTAAAGCAAACGTAAAAACGCTGATCAATGTGAGACGGCATATATGGGAGTTCCTACTCATTGATAACCCAAAATTCTTCTCAAACAAAGAAGATGAGGAAAAGATGAATCCAGAGTCGACTTCTATATGAGCTTTTATATTTTCTTTTTGCATACATTAGCATCATTACATACTTTTTTTCATTTTTTACAAAATATTATATCTTGAGCATCAACCTATGTGACTCAGTATGACATAAAAGATGTTCATACTGACTCATGGGGACTATAGCTCAAAAAAATTCTCTATGACTCAGTATGACACAAAAAATGCTCATACTGACTCATGGGGACTAAAACTCTTTCATTACATCTTCTGCATATATAAAGTCGACTTAGGTCGCAACGACTATCGCCAAACCTATAAAGTCGACTTAGGTCGCAACGGCTATCTCCAAACATATAAAGTCGACTTAGGTCGCAACGGCTATCGCCAAACATATAAAGTCGACTTCGGTCGCGACGGCTCTCGCCATAAAGTATACATATCGACATTCGTCGAACCGGCCCTCGCCGACTTATTTGGAAACTGGGAATAAAACCAATTGTGTCATGTTTATGTGACTTGAAAAATTCAAAGATAAAACCTATGTGACTCGGCACTGCACACAGATGCACACACCGACTCATGGAGACTACACTTCAAGGTTTTCTTCTCAAAGAAGACTCGGTACATCACCCAGCTGAATATACCGACTCTTGGGGAGTAACACTTAAAAAATATGCAAGAAATTGTAAGTCCCAGGTTGCTTCAGGCAAGACAACCCGACACTTGGGGGCTACACCATTTCGAAGAAAAAACAAAAAATCTTCTTTGATGACCCGGTACGGCATGTAAACATGATCATACCATCTCATGGGGGCTACAAGTCAATCTGTCCTATGAGTCGATTGACAGATACTAAACTATTTTGAATCAACTCAGGGAGCTACAGATACATACACTATCATAAGTGGTCGGCTCTGATATACTCCGAGAAAAAAATTTCAAGTCAGGAATAAAACCGACTCATAAACTCATGGACTCAACAAAAGTTCATAGATGTCATTCATAAAAACCAACTGGGTCTGACATCAAAAGAAGCAACCTTACAAGCAAAAGCCAAACTCGGCAAACTACTTCTAAAAAAGAAAAAAACCTTTAGCTTCAGGAATCTTCTTCAGAGTCGGCTTCATCCTCTGTTGAAACATCTTCTTCACTGGGGAGTTCTTCATCGCTGGAGCTCTCCACACAACAGTGGGCTCGGTCTCCATCCGAGTCAAAGATCCTAGCCGACAAAGTGTCTTCACTATCAAACTTGAAGATAATTGTGTCTCCTCGAGAAATATTTCTGGAGGGAAGAAAAGTTTTCCAACCTTTCTCAAAAAACATGGTGCCTTGGTTATAAAAACTAACTTTCACCCAGATAGGCCCATGAGGACATCCATCAGATCGGAGCCAAAGACCCGAAGGCGATGAGTCAAACACAAGTTGTGAAAAAGACTCAGGAAGTTTGATCCAGCGACGAATCGTCCGAATATGAACCAAGAATTCAATCCTCTCAGGAGAAGAAGGAGGAGATTCAGAAGGAGAGGCAGCACGAGCATTTCTTCCCCTACCTCTGCCACGGCCACGACCTCTACCATGGCCACGGCCACGACCTCGAGTACTTGCACGAGGATCGGGCTCATTGGATGGCAAAGGTGAAGTGGTCTCAAGCTTGGGGGCCATGGAGAAAACAGGAAGAGGAAGAAGAGGATAGGATGCGCTTGAAAGATCAAGCTATCCAAGGGATATTTGTAATAGATTCATAGAAAGGGTCTATTAATACCACAATAAACAAGGGATAACTACCCATGGTAGATGGCATTTATGGAAAGACTCCTCGATTCCCACTACGAACATCAATGCTTTTAACCGGCGTTTTGGGCGGTGTGATGATAAAAACTAAAATGAATCTTTGACCGAAAGTCAAAAGAGAAATTTTCAAATAAGAGGAAACGAGATGCCAAAAAGAGTTAGGCGTCGACTTCTCGTAAAGCATCAGATGATAGCTAATTCAAATGAAAATCCGACTCATGAAGATCAAGGGATTGAAGCAAGATTGAAGAGAGACGAGCCCGACTCCCAATCAATGTCAAGCATAAAGTCTGTCCTCGATCCATGAAGAGCCGATGGCAATAAAGAAGATAAAAGAAGATTGTTTTGAAGACTAAAGCATCACAACAATCCTGGGGCCTAATGTCGGCGGGATGGATCAGGCCCATAGACCCGGCATTAGAAACCTCTGGGCCGACTTATGTATGAAGGCCCATAAAGAAGACCCGACCAGGAGTCTGAGGTGCCAAGCGTGAAGATTGAAGCCCTAGAAGGAATTCGACTTACCTTGTTTAGCACATAGAAAGCTTGTAAAGTAGAATAGGACTACTCATCGTGTAGAATTCGACTTACCTTGTATAGCACGTAGAAAGCTTCTAAACCCGACCAGACACCTTTATCAGCCGAGGACCACGGGAGCCAGCGCCTCGACTTACATCAAGCCAGGTTTAGACAACTCACTCCAGAGCCTAGATCTCCACGAGACTAAGCCGGCGAAACATCATCACTGTAATCAATACGATCGACTCTTCCTATTGAGATGTCGATCCCCCTATAGTAAAAAAGCAGGAGTAGGTCTTTACCGCACCGTCGGGGCCGAACCTGGGTAACTCGCCGAGTCCTGTCCCTATGTCGACTCTCTGCTCGAAATCGCCTCGCAACAAAGGTCCCACAATAAGTCCGACTCTACGAACATCTGCCGTGACTTTCCCACGACGGGGCTCCTGTCGGGGGAATGGCTCAGGCCTATAGACCCGACATTAGAAACTTCTGGGCCGACTTACATATGAAGGCCCTCAAAGGAAGACCCGACCAGGAGGTGACGTACCAAGCATGAAGATTGAAGCCCTAGAAGGAATTCGACTTACCTTGTATAGCACGTAGCAAACTTGTAAAGTAGAATAGAACTCCACATCGTGTAGGACTGACACTCTAGGAATCCCGGGATCCGGCACCTTTATAAGCCGAGGTCCACGGGAGCCCGAGCCAGAACTTACCTCAAGCCAAGACTAGACAACTCGCGCTATAACATAGATCTCCATGAGACTAAGGTTGCGAAACATCACCACTATAATCGATACGATCGGTTCTTCCTATTGAGGAGTCGACCCCACAATAGTCAAGAAGCAGGAGTAGGTCTTTACCGCATCGACGCGGCCGAACCTGGGTAAATCGCCGAGTCCCGTGTCTATGTCGACTCTCTCCTCGAATTCGCCTCGCAGCAAAGTCCCATGATAAGTCCGACTCTAAGGACATCTGCCGTGACTTGCCCACGACAGTTGTCGCCCACCGTGGGGCCTGCGCTCGCAGGTGTTGAGATTTTGGAGGGAGCACTGCAAGGTATGGAAGGATTTGTTACTGGACGAATCACCAGAAGCCGGAGCGGAATGCTCTGCATTGACGCCGCCACCTGGGGGCCCGAAGCTGATTTCATTGAGTCAGGCTATCAGGTCCCAGTCGGCTCCATCCACCTCTTCATCGGCGGATTGAACGGGTCGGAGCCGGAGCCGGATCATTATGCTCCTACTGAAGCAGCAAGCCGGCGACTTGCCGGCTCCGATCGCGCCTTCATCGGATTTATCAACGAACCCCCGAAGTTGACATGCTCTTTCGAAACCTCGATGGGTGATGAGCCGGCAATGCTCCCTGAACAAGACAAAGTCCATATGGGAACACAAAGGCATCCACCAATTAGGCTTTACGGCCTGAAAAATGCAGCAGCCACCTATCAGCAGGTAGGGAAGAGCTACTTCAAGAAGAAGATAAGTCAGAACGTGCATACTTCTGTGGACGACGTATTCAGATCCGAGTTAACCGAATGACTTAGCGGTGACCTACAAATCCCTTTCAAAGAGACAAGTCGGCTTGATACCGCCCTCCATCACACTTTCGTCGGGTTTATTGGCGAGCTCCCAGAATAGGAGCACCGTGACGGAACCCCAAACCACGATAAAGTTGGTTTCTCGGACGCCGACTCATATCGAGAGGAAGACAAATACTCAGATAACGGATCAATTCGATCCATTGGGGAAGGCAGACTCGGATCCGATCCAGAATAATACGACCCAGACACTCCCTACTTCAACAATTCAGCTCATGAGATGCATGACACTACCCAAAATCCATCAAAAAACGAAAATGGCTCAGAACTACGAACCACCAACGTGTGGCAGCGACTGGGTCGGAACAGAGCCGACTCTGACGAAGAATTAGAAGAAAACCAGAGAAAGACCTGGGAACATAAATGTATCACAGAAGGGCAAGATCGAATTTCACATGAGATACGGTGTGACAGGGCTCAAGAGCCGACAGGCCTACGCCTATAACCAACGCACTAAGACGCATAAAGGAGGTAGCCAAGGACCTGAAGGGACTCGTCGATGCCGTCGCTAGATATGCCGAGTCCAGTGAAGCCAAAAATGAGGAGTCCCAACTTCAATGTTGGACCCACCACAGAAAGTGCAGGCGCAACCTGACCACGCAGGAATACGGTAGCAACCACTACCAGAGATACGAACGGCCGCCAAGGAAATAAAAAAGGCACCGGGATTGTGACAAAGCTATGAAATAAGTTTGCCCAAAGCATTCCGGACCGGGTCACCTCTCTAACCACACCTGGGATCAGTGCTTCTTCGTACAGGAGCACAGACGCCAAATCGAGAAAAACATTCTAGAGGCAAGATGATACGATGACGGCCCAACCGACTCACACAGTCACAAGAGACCAAGACACTTGGTAATAAGAACATGGACTCGTTCGCAATAAAGAGCCGATCCGGGGCATCAAACCCAGGAAACAGGCCAAAGGACACCCCAACAGCCCATTACAGAGTCGTCAAAAAAAAGGAAAAGCCGACTCAATGTCGCAATAGGCCAACGCCGTTTACCACATAAGTTGATTCTCATCGCACCGGCCCTCGCCACTCTATAAAAAATTGAATCTCATTTACCGGCTCTCGCCACATACAATAAATAAGTCGATTGTAAAAAATTATTGTCGATTGACCATAGCCTCAACGACTCCTGCATGCATTACATACTATACTCACTTTACATGCAATTGCATTATACATATCATACTTTGCATTATTATTATCTCAGAAAGTTGAGGGCTTGATCAACTCTCAACTGTTATCTTAGCACTTATGTGTTTATTTCAGGGAAAGTTCAAGGGGCTTGATAATGCTCATCAAACCTTTAACTGAGAAAACCCGAAACATATGTGTAATTACATGTATATAGCTTATTTCAGGGAAATCTTGGGGGCTCGACTACACTCATCGAGTCTTAACTAAGAAAACTCCGCATATACATGGGGCACCCCATGCCCTATAATCGCTTGTATGTTCGACGCTCATACGATCTACATACGCGAAACACGGCTAAAAACTCTCAAGAAGAAGTTTTAAAGCAAACGGAAAAACGCTGATCAAAGTGAGACGACATACAGAGGAGTTCCGGCTCATGGATAACCCCAAAGTTTTCACAACAATGAGAAGATGAGGAAAAGATGAATCCAGAGTCGGCTTCTATATGAGAAATTCATAAATTACCTTTTTTGCATACATCACATACTTTTCTCATTTTATATGTCATCCAAAAGATGCAACTTGAGCATTAACCTGTATGACTCAGTATGACACAAAATATGCTCATATTGACTTATGGGGATTATACCCTCTGCATCGCATCTTCTGCATTTTTAAGTCTACTTCTCTCGCACTTGCTCTCGCCATATATAAAGTCGACTTCTGTCGCACGGGCTCTCGACATACATAAAGTCGACTTCCGTCGCACTGGCTCACGCCATATATATAGTCGACTTCTGTTGCACGGGCTCTCGCCATATATAAAGTCGACTTCTGTCGCACTTGCTCTCGCCATATATAAATGCGACTTCTGTCGCACGGTCTCTCGCCATATATAAAGTCGACTTCTGTCGCACTGGCTCTCGCCATATATAAAGTCGACTTCTGCCGCACGGGCTCTTGCCATATATAAAGTCAACTTCTGTCGCACGGGCTCTCGCCATATATAAAGTCTACTTCTGTCACACTGGCTCTCACCATATAAAGTCGACTTATGTCGCACTGGCTCTCGCCATATATAAAGTCGACTTCCGTTGCACTGGCTCTCGCCATATGCATAAGTCGACCCATACTGTACTGGCTCTAGTCATATAAAATATATACGTCGACTTTCATCACACTAACTCTTGACGACTTAGCTGCCATACCGGCGTGATATCGATACACATCATTTTGGGTTGCTGAAGGAAACATATCCCAGCACTCGAAGCACCACTTTATTTGGAAGCTGGGACCACAACCCATCGTGTCATATCTTTGTGACCTGGAAAATGAAAAGATAGACCTATGTGACTCGGCACTGCACACAGATGCACATACCGACTCATGGGGACTACACTTCAAAGTTTCTTCTCAAATAAAGACTTGGCACATCACCCAACTGCATACACCGACTCTTGGGGAAGTAACACTTAAAAAATTGCTTATCAAAAGGCATGGCATAAAATACTTGCTGACTTCAGAAAACATGCAAGAAATTGTAAGTCCTAGGTTGCTGCAGGCACGAGAGGCAAGCACTTGGGGGCTGCACTACTTCGAAGCAAATTTTACAAGTTCAAAACTGTCTCCATGAGTCGTCATGACGCAATGATGATAATACCGACTCATGAGGATTATACTTCGAAAATATCTATGATTCGACAAAAACTTATAATAAAGATGGCCAGACTACTCATCAAGTCGGCCTCTGAAAACCATCCACCATGAAGCCAGCCGACTCTCAGGTGTTTCAGTAGTTGGTGAAAAGGGCAAAGTCGGAATATGGCCCCCTTTATACAAGTCATGTCGGAAGGGAAAGCTTATTCAAGCAAGCAACAAAGAAAACCAAAGACAAAGTCGGATGGCAGTATAAAGATTGGCATTCAAAAGCCGAAAAGGCAACTTTCAAATTCCACGCCATAAAAGTATCTGACCACATGTTGGTCACAAGTTACGGGACACGTTTCCCAAAATTACAAACCCGACACTACGGCCGCACAAATATTGTAAAAGTTTTTCTCTCAACAAGCGGCTTACGATGGGACATTGGCCTGGCCCTGAGATGAAGACCCGACAACATTTGCTGATGGCAAGATCTCGTTGCGACTTTCCATTAAGTCCACATCAGCAATGTCATCCATCATCAAGTCATCCTCTTCTCGTCCCGGAAACGGCTCCACAGGATTCGCTGGCTCCGAAGAACCCTTTGGAGGAGGCAGAAGAGAGAACTCGACGGGAGTCGGAAGATTGATCCGACGCCTCTTGTTGCTCTCATCATATCCAATCTCTAACCGGCTTAACTTGATGTCATCAGCAATCTTGGTGGCAAAAGGACGAGTCTCTTTATGCACTTTGATGAAAACTTCCTTGGAAAAATTGGACTCATCAGCCTTCAGCTCTGGGAAGCCTGCGGCCAGACGATCCAACTTCAATCCAGGATGATATGCCTTGGCAAGCTCCAAGCCATCCATCACCCCCATACAGCAAGTCGATCGCTTCCCCAGCTTTACCCACTCAGGTACAACTGAGAAAGGACCCATTATATCAGTTATCCTCTTCATGCTTGGGGGCTTGGGCTGAGTCGCACATAGCGCTTTACAAGCACCCTCAAAAATTTGTTTGACCAGAGCAAACATGCAAGTCAGCTTCATAGCAGGCGTCTCACCCAAAATATCATGATCTGTGCCTATTGTAAAGACAAAAAAGAGATCAAAGTCAGCAAGGAACAAAGAAAATTGGAACACCTAGATTCAAAAAAGAAGCTTTGCCGACTCACCAAAGATGGCTGATACAAGTCGGTGAATACTATCCTTGAGTATTCACTTAGACCTATTGCCTAAACAAGTTACTTGGGGGCTAAAACTACAAAAAATAAACATGACCCGGTAGAAACGTAATCACATTCTGCCGGCTCATGGGGGCTACAGCTCAAAAAACTATGATGACTCGGTATACCACAAAGGTTGTATATCGATCCATGGGGGCTACAGTTCAAACTTATCATAACTCAGCATACTACAAAATAGGTATACTGACTCATGGCTGATACAACTTATTTTTCATAACCCAGCATGGCAACCAATCACCAAGCCGGCTTATGGGGGCTATAGATATATATCATCAAGAACAGTGCAGGCAAGTACATACCTCATAACGCCCCCGAAGCTGGAGGAATATATCATGCTGCTCTGAAGAACAAGCTAAAGACCGCTTGAACAAATCTTCAAGAAATGCCTTCTCAGATATTGACTCAGTAGGCTGACCTACCACCTGACTCTTGTCGTCCAAAACCTTCATTATGGTTGTACAAGCAGATGGGTCACCCTTCCGAGCCCCAGTGATCAAAATTTCATCAACAACCGCCTTTTCCTTGGAAGGAGCCAGCACAGCACTTGGTGCAACCACCACCTTTTGAGAAGGAATCATCGGCTTATCGAGGCCGGCTTCAGGAGAATTATCTTTGTATATTCCTGATGGGCTTGACTCGTCTAAGCAAGCTTTCTTCAAAGCTTCAGAAACCCAAGCCTCTGACAATTTTTCAGATATAATAGCCGACTCCTTAGCAAAAGAAGAGTCGGCCAGATCTTTGGGGTCAATTCGAGCGCTGCTCAAAGACAAAAATAGAATTTGTCAGCAAGAAAGAAATACTTACCCACGGTTGATTGGGAAAACCGACATCTGGACAAAAGAACCCTCAGATGAAGGAGTACCGGTTCCAGAGTCAGCACCCTGATGTTGTCTCTCAGAAATCCCTACCGACTGACGAGAAGGAGCCGCGACTTAAGTCGCCTTCTGTCGGACCTTTTGTCGGGACCCAGAATATGCGTATGTAAATCCAGTCACAACTCAATCACATGGAGAGCTGAGAGTCGTACCCATTTGTCTAAGCAGAAAAGGCCAAGCACAGAACACTCTCGGAAAGCATCGTACATGAGGGGCATCCCATCCAGGCCGGATGATCAACTGAGATGGGTCCTCATCGTCCGCTCACAAGGCTAAATGATTATGGGTGGTGAAATCCCATACTCATAGACAAGTCGCCTCAACCATGTTATCGATTGAATCATAACCCTTACATAAACAAACTCCAGCCCGATCACTTAGTCGGGGTCTAGGGCGGGCTCGATAATACAACAAAGTGTGCACGTGACAGAGTCACGAGCAATCGCATCACGATGCCCCAAGCTGCGCACATCTAAGGGCCACTTGGTGTATAAAAGACCGCCAGCCAGATCACAACTAAGGTCTCGAAAACCCATACTAAGACATGCATGTTATAATCATACACGCAGCACACATGTCTAGTATGAACAGCAGGTATCATCACATAACTCTACAAAGTACTTCTTTATTGACTTACACATAGAGCATACAAAGATCACATGTCTGTGATCAACATTACATCATACAACGGAAGTAAATTAGGTCTGAGTACAGACAAGTTTAACAAAGGGCTTAGAGAAGCCTTGTAAACATACATGCCCTTCCACGAGGGACCAGACTGTTGTCTGGAACTATACTAGCTTAGTCAACGTCGAGCTTCAGGAAGGGGACTCCATTGGGGTCCGGGTTCTCATCTAAAACATAGAATAAGCAAACGTGAGTACAAAGTCGTACTCAACAAGACTTACATCAGAACTACACTACTCATGCTCAAGTTTCAAGGTAAAGGAGGTGGGGTTTTCAACATGCAGAAGTGCCAGCTTTGACTTGCCTAGTCCTGTACTACGAGTACCAGACTTGAGGTAAGAAGCGTACACGAGTCCACTACCAAGTCTCCAACCAATACACCACTATGGATACTTCCTCGACTTCCCCACGAGGAAGCACGCCATAGCACTCATGCTTATGTTGCGAGTTTTATAAGTGTCCATTTAAGTTGTCTATGATCAAATAAAGGTCTCCAAGTAGTCCATAACCGCGGACACGGCTATTCGAATAGTTTATTAACCCTTCAAGGGTGTACATCTTCACACGCGTGTCATCACTTATCGCCTCGTTCTTGTCACCCTTCAAGCGGGTGTCGCACGTGGATGAAACCAAGGAACTACCCTCACATCACCTTCTCTAATCCAGGAGTCGACTACCTGAGTTTTTCACCGCTCGAGGGTCCGGCCGGTTCTACGAAACGGACTCAGATAATGCAAGGGACCGAGACGCCACCTTTGACAGATGGTTTCGCTGCCTCACAGGTCCACCCACATATCTATGGTTAGGTCAAATGGAAATCCCGAATCTAGTGTGAATCCTGGACCGGATCCGGTACGTAAAGAGGCCAAACGGGGCTCCTATAAAACCGTACATGTGGTCATACTCTTTGTCTTGGATCACAAAACAGGAACTCGGGGCCTAGGGCAGTTTTCAACGAGACAACCCACTGTGTGCTCCTACACATCCTCTCATCGTTCACCTTTGCTTAGGGTGGATTCACCAACACGTTATCATCAGCATCGCTGTGTTCATTCCATCCCGACTCACAATCATAACATCCTCATTGTATCACTAAGCAGCAATAAGAAGTAACAGTTGCAGGGGCCACATGCTCATCATTCAACTCCTAAATCTGCTAGGATTGTGGTTTGCTTCATACGGTGACAAAATGATAGGTCATGCATCCGAATGGGTTCAACTATGCAAAAGAACTTGTCTCGGTGATCTCCTAAACATGCATAAGCGAGACTGAGACGGAAGTAGGATTTCATAGACATGATCAATAGGGTTTGCTTGCCTTGCTGACGATACACGGGGTTTAACGATGGTCTTCTTCTTCGGGGGTGATCACCGTCTCGGAATGTCTGTCATCGGAGGCAATCATCAACAAGGGGGGACACAAATAAATTACACTGCTCAAGCACATGTTAATGTTGTGACATGAGGTATAGGGTACTGGTTTGTGGCACATTCCATTTAATTGAAGTGTATTGCAAAGAATTTGCAAATTCAAACTTCAAATTCAAATTCAAATTATGCCATATGCATGTTTGCTACGGTTCACCCAATTTAAATTGGTCAAACATAGAAACAAGTTGCATATTCATAATCCTTGCATTTTTCTGATAACTTTTCATATATTATATGTTTAATTTGGAGTTAATATGAATTTTCTATGAATTTCCAAAGTTTCAGCTATTTTCTGCAATTTCTGGATTTTCTTTAAATTCTTTTCTATTTACTGCGTCATGCTTGCGCAAGGGTGACGTCATGGGGGGGCTGACCTGTGGGCCACCCATGACAGTCTCAGGGGTTTATATCCCTGGTTAATTAAACTGACAGGGGGGTTAGGGGGTTGGCGGCCCCACCTGTCATGGGCTCTGGGAGCGGATTAGTGATTGCTTAGGTTAGGGTTAATAGGGCCACGTGGGCACGTCGGGAGGGAGGTCGCCGGTGACCACCAGTGTGGCGGCGCTGCATGGAGAGGAGGCTCCCGGCCTCCATTTCATGCGCGAAAAGCTCCAGAAGGGAGCCCTTGCTCTCCCGCATCGAAAGGATCCAGCAGGGGGTCATGGGGAGGGTTGCTTCGACGCTGGTGACGATGAGGTGCGGCGGCGGGCTGCTGGATCCGATGAACTAGCGGTACAGGACACGAGAGGGAACGGGAAAAGAGGGGAAATGACCGGAGCCACACCAGGAATGCGTTGGCGTGGTCGCCGGAGTCGGGGAGGAACCAGGGATGGCGAATTCGCCCTAGAGGCAACGGCGGCCGTGGCGGTGTCCGGTGACGCTGGCGTCGGTTGCAGAGCTTCCGAGCTTCGATTCAACGCGCGGCTAGGCTAAGTCGGGGCGGCTCCTCATCGCCGTTGGACGCGTCGGGCATAGCGGCATGCTCCGGGGCTTCTCTGTTGGCGCACGATTAACGAAGCAAAAGTGGGGCAGAGCTTGCGCAAGATGGGGGAAAGAACGCGGGGCTCTTCGTTGGCTTACGTGGCGAGAGGAGGGAGGCAGGGGAGGCCTAGAAGCCCCTCGGTGGCGTCCACAGTGCTCTGCTCGCCACCGAGGTGCTTGGAAGCGAGGGGAGGAAGAGGACAAGCCCCAGGTGGGCTTGGGTTGGGATTTGGCTTTTTGGGCCCGAGGCCTTAGGGGGGTGGGCTGCTTTGCCTTTTCTAATTTCTTTTTCTTTTATTTCTCTGCTAATTTGTTTGCTCTAATAAATAAAATACCAGAGCATTTTTAAAAATCCCCAAAATTTTTATGTGGGCTTAGGGGTCATGCCACTAGCCACTCACAAGTTTTGGTGACTTTTGAAATACAAATAATTTGAATTCAAATTCAAATTGGAGTTTAATTTAATTTCCTAGACCTATTTGGATTTTTGTAAAATCCCATATGCATGAAGTGGGTCCCCACAACACATGGAACTTAGTCAATCACATTTTAGAAGTTTTACAAATATTCAAATGGATTTTTAGAGGAAATTTTTATCTGGCCATTTGAATTAATTCTCAGGGCTTTTCTTTTCCCCAATTTAGAATTTCTGTTTGAAATTTTCACATGATGCAAAGGGCACAATCAAACCCTAGCACTTACCCAAGTTGGGGTTTTGACAACTCGGCCCCACTCAAAAGAATCTCGTCCCGAGATTCAGAAGTCATCGGGAGGAAGGTGAGGTACTCGGCACGGAGGTTGCTTCTTTCTCAGAGTGATGTGACCACTGCACTTTGAGGAACTTGATCTTCTGACGACGAGTGACACGCTCTGCTGAATCAAGAATACGAACGGGGTACTCTCGATAAGAAAGGTCATCTTGGAGATCAAGCGTTTCATGGTCGACTTCGCGGATGGGGTCCTTGAAGCAACTCATGAGTTGTGACACATGGAATACATCATCTGCTCGGAAAAGGTGCAGGGGTACTTCAAGTTGGTAGGCAACTTCTCCACGTTTAGGAAGAATGTGGAAAGGTCCGATGTAACGTGGGGCCAACTTGCCTTTGATACCGAATCGTTGGGTTCCCTTCAGAGGAGTAACCCGAAGGTAATCCTTCTCATCAAGATTGTAGCTCTCTTCCCTATGATGACTATCATAGTAGCTCTTTTGACGAGACTGGGCGGCTTTCAAACGATCAAGGACAATGCGAACTTGCTCTTCTGCTTCCTTGATCATATCCGGTCCAAGGAGTTGTCTTTCACCGGTTTCTGACTAGTTTAGGGGTGTTCGACATCGTCGTCCATAGAGGAATTCAAAGGGAGCCATGTTCAGACTATATTGATAGCTATTTTTATAAGCAAATTCGGCGAAGGGAAGATATTTCTCCCAATTATTTCCGAAAGAGATAACACAAGCTCGGAGCATGTCTTCCAAGATTTGATTAACCCTTTCAACTTGACCGCTAGATTGAGGATGAAAAGATGTACTAAAGGAGAGATGAGTTCCCATAGCATTCTGAAAACTTTCCCAGAATCTAGAGGTGAAAATGCTACCACGATCAGAATCGATTTCCAAAGGAACACCGTGAAGAGACACAATTCTAGAGACATACAAGTCCGCCAACTGACAAACAGTTATAGACTCGCGAACTAGAAGAAAGTGAGCAACTTTGGAAAGTCGGTCAATGACCAAGAAAATGGCATCATTTCCTTTCTGGGTTTTTGGAAAGCCAGTGATGAAGTCCATACCGACCTTGTCCCATTTCCACTCGGAAATAGAAAATGGTTGAAGAGTACCAGCAGTTCTTTGGTGTTCTGTCTTAATGCGACGACAAACATCACATTCAGCAACAAATTTTGCAGTGTCTCTCTTCATTCGGGTCCACCAAAATCTCTGGCTTAGATCTCGGTACATTTTTGTGCTACCGGGATGAATGGAGAGGGGAGTGTCATGAGCTTCCTTAAGGATCAGCTGCCTTAGGTATTGATTTTCAGGGACTACTAAACGATTTTCAAAGAATATCGTTCCTTGATCACTTGCAGAGAAAGATTTAGCAACTCCGCTAACAATGTTCTGCTTGATCTCTTGAATACTACTATACTGTTTCTGCGCGGCTAGCATTTGATCCTCAATGGTTGGTTTCTCCACCAAGGTAGAAAGAAATCCAATAGGAACTATCTCAAGATTGAGCTTGAGAAATTCCTCATGAAGAAGTGGTTGATACGGTTGTAACATGAGGTTGTTACAATACGACTTACGACTTAGTGCATCAGCCATGACATTGGCTTTGCCTTGGGTGTAAGAAATTCCTAAGTAATAATCTTTTATCAACTCTATCCAGGTCTTTGCCTGAGATTAAGATCTGGCTGGGTGAATATGTATTTGATGCTTTGGTGATCAGAATAGATCTCACAACGATTACCAAGGAGGTAATGTCGCAAAGTCTTTAGGGCATGAACTACGACAGCGAGTTCAAGATCATGGGTAGGATAGTTCTCTTCATGTGGACGCAACTGGCGTGAAGCGTAAGCTACCACATGTCGATCCTGCATAAGTATGCATCCTAACCCTTGCCGTCAAGCATCACAATAGATCTCGAAATCCCTTTTGGTGTCTGGAGGTCAAGTCCATCTTCTTTTTAGCTCTTGAAATCTTTCCTCACACTTGGGGGTCCATTGGAATTTCTTATCTTTCTTGAGGAGTTCAGTTAGAGGCTTTGCAACTTTGGAGAAGTTCTCAACGAAGCGGCGACAATAGCTTGCCAAGCCAAGAAAACTCCTAACTTGCTTAACCGATTCAGGTGGAATCCAATCAAGGATGGATGTTCTGCGTCAATACCAACCTAAGATGTTCTGCGTGCTCTTCTTCATTCTTCGAGTAGATGAGAATGTCTTCAAGATAAACTACAACAAATTTATCTAGGTACTCCATGAAGATCGAATTCATCAAGCGCGAGAATGTGGCGGGGGCATTGGTTAGACCGAAGGACATGACGGTGTAATCGTAAAGACCATATCGAGTAGTGAAAGCCGTCTTGGGAATTTCCTCATTTCGGATTTTGATTTGATGATAGCCTAATCTCAAATCCATCTTGGAGAAGACCGAGGATCCAGCAAGTTGATCATAAAGATCATTGATCCTGGGAAGTGGGTACTTTTTCTTTATCGTCCCTAGATTTAGCGGGCGATAGTCTACGCACATCCTTTCTGTTCCATCTTTCTTCGTTACGAATAGAACGGGGCAACCCCATGGCGATGAGCTAGGGCGGATGAAGACTTTTGCCAACGAAGCATCAACTTGGGTTTTTCGCTCAGCTAATTCATGTGGAGCCATTCTATATGGGTGTCTGGAAATTGGGGCGGTGCCTGGTATAAGATCCACTATGAATTCTACACATCTGTCAGGTGGCATTCCTGGCATCTCTTCAGGAAAGACATCCGGGAAGTCACGAACCACCGGAATATCTTCAAGGTTAGGAAGGGGAAGCACATTCAAAGTATGCATCTGGATTCTAGAGCTGGGTGATGTGTAGTCAATGGTCTGGCTTGAAGGATGGGTGAGTTTAACCGACTTGGCTTTACAATCAAGGACAACATTCTGTCTTGATAACCAATCCATGCCTAGGATGACATCAATGTCTGAAGACTTGAGGGCTATAAGAGAAGAAAGGAATACTAAACCCTCAATTGCAATTTGATTGCCATGGCTTACCCTATTAGTTTGCCATTTGGAACCAGGAGTTTGAATGATCATTGGAGAAAACATTTCTTCAAAAGGAAATTCATGACGAAGTGCATAACTCTCCGACATGAATGAATGAGAAGCTCCTGGATTGAAAAGAACGGAGGCGGGAACATGATTGACTGGGAGTGTACCAAGGATGACGTCAGAAGCGTCAGTGGTTTCCTCAACTGAGATTTGGTTCACATATCCACTACCTGTGACTAAAAGCTTTGCTGGGATGGATTTGGTGGTTGATTTCTTTGAAGGCTTATGACTAGGTCTACGGGGTGCCACCAACACTGTAGGGCATTGTCGGAAGTAATGGCCTGTCAGACCACACGTGAAACACACCCTGCCTGAATTGCTGGAAGAAGGATTACTTGATTGCACACCATCATTCCTGGGTGGAACAATGTGTTGAGGTGGATGGCATATATTGGATGGTGGTCTCTGAAGAAAGTTTTAAGGTATGGCACTAGTTTGGATCCATATTCGGCGTTTCTGAGGGGCTGAACTTAAAGAAGGAGCAAGCTCAAGAGCATGCTTGCAGGACTCTTCGAACACTTCATTCCATGCTCAGCTCTAAAGGATATGTTGACTAAATCCTCAAAGGTGTAAAATTCAAGGATGTTGAGATCATGGCGAAGGATGGGGCTAAGTCCCTTACGGAACCTTGCCTGCTTTCTGGCATTGGTGGTGATCTCATCTTGGTCATAACGAGCAAGACGGTTTGTGACGCCCCCAAAATCAACCCGTGTACAGTAATCATACACGCAGGGTACACGGCTGAGATTAGGGTGCCACGGTGAGAATATCACAGCACAACACTAAACACAAAAGGATAAACAAATATGTTACAATACCAGGGATCACGAGGATCCGAAAACATAAGTGATACAAGCCATAATATCTGAGTACAGACATAGTTAGTCAAGTTTTGCCTTAAGAAGGCTAGCACAAATGACATCAGAGGTATAGATCAAAAAGGCGAGGCCTCCTGCCTGGGATCCACCGAACTACTCCTAGTCAACGGGGAACTCGACGTCGTAGTAGTCGCCTCCGGGGTACTCCTGCTCCTGGGCTCCAACGTCGGCTGCAGCGGCCGATCAGGAAAAACGAAAAAGGGGAAATAAAGCAAAGGTGAGTATCTAGCATACCCGTGAGTCTTACGTCCGCTACTAAGCATTATCCATAGTATCAAATGGAAAGGGGAGGCTGTATATAGTGGTCTGCAAGGTAGAAATCAGAATAAGGGTAAGAAGCTAGGCCTAACGAAGACTACCATCTTCCGACGAGTCTTGCAGCATGAGGAGAGAATCGCCAACAGTTCATATAAAGCATAAAGTAACAATGCAGCAGAAGTTGCTGCAGCATTGTAAAATAGTAAGTTGTAATAATTAACAATGCTTCCGAGATCCCCTCCTCGACATCCCCGCGAGGAAGAAAACCCGGAACCATACAGTTTAATAATAATAGTTTGTAGTTGTAAGATCCAGCTTCAGCATAAAGCGTACTGTTACCGTGGACACGGCTATTCGAATAGATTAAACATCCCTGCAGGAGTGCACTTATGTTACACTACAACGCACGGATATCCAGGGTGGCGTACACCTTGTTAGGGAATGCCCCACGGAGGCTATCCGACACTGCACAACCCATCTTTCAAACTCAACAGAGAGGCCATCCGCCGGTGTAAATCCTAAGTACGCAGGGCCTTGGACCCCAACCCTGACATACTCCTGCACGGTGCGTGGGTGGCCGGGAAGCCGTAACAAAAATAACACAGCTCGAGCCAAAGAAGACACCGCACTTCCCGGCAATCAGCCCGCGGTACTGCTGACGTCTGAAGAGTCCTCGGACGACACCATGAAGCAGAGGAGCCCATAACTCATTATCCCACGTGTAGGCAGTGCGTACAAGACAAAAGGCTACTCAAGTCATCCGCCGAACCATTTAGTATTTTATTAATTTGCGGGGCAACCGTTATCGTTCCCTTGACTTAACTGACCTGCGGAGAACGATAGCAGTCAGGACCACCAGTACATCGGTGCCTACCCTGCCGTCCCACCAAGTCTCTGCGGTTACCAACAAGGTGAACTGTATCCTTACCTTGTCTCGCGTGTGCTCTTGGTAGAGCTCGACTTTCGTGGATTTGTAACTCTCGCGGCCAACGATCAGGGGCCAAGCACACCGGTACACTGGCCGTACCCTCCTTGTCGTCCCGTCGCAATACCACTCACGGGCACCGTTGGGTCGCCCGACTTCTTACCTGAAGGACAACCGTTGCTCAAGTACCTAGACCAGCTATACAGAGTCAGCAACGTGTGGAGTACAAGGATTACTCCTTGATAGCTCACACTTGATGGTGGCTCGGTAGAGCCGAGCTAGGGGGCCTGAGGCGGTGTCTGCATTGTACCATACCTGTTCATTTATAATATTTGTATCCGCGTTCACTCCCTTGAGTGATCACGGCCCGCTATCTAATCCTAACTAACAATGCGCAGGGCTCACTGCTGAAACAATATATTTAACAGGCAGCATAGGATAAAGGAAGGTGCATCAAGGGGCGACAAAACAGGCAATGCAATTGAATAGGATTGTAATCGTAGCAGCAGCAGTAACAATGTCTAGTGCAAGAAAGTACGGAAAAGATAGGCGATATCTGGGGAAGAGAATGGCTCTGCTTGCCTGGTAGCTCGACGGTAGGGGTAGGGTCGTCGACGAAGTAGTCGTACCCGGCAGCGGTGTAGTCGGCGGTAGCAGCGGGGTCTACCGGAGAATAAAAGGGGGGAGAAACAGTAAATATAAAGCAATCATATCAAATAGATGAAAGGCATGACAAATGCAATGTTAACGGTGTTCTAACGCAGTGCAATGCACGTTGCTCGGAGCAGGAATTCATCCGGGGATGAACTGCCAGCTCCGGGTGATTACCGGACAGGGTGTCCGGAGGGGGAAGGGTTCATGCCAGAGGTGTCGTGGACATCCGACAAACGTGTGGATGGTGTAACCGTGTTAGTTGAACTATTCCGAACAACTTTCGTGTTCAGAATAAATTCATCCGGATACTTTAACAGTACCGGAAAAATCATCGGACAAACGGCCCGGAGGGGGGGATGTCATTGTTCGTTGTGTTAGAGGGGTGTGGTGGGTTTACAGATACCGTATCTGTATTTGTTATATTTTTTTGATCGATTTTTGTAAGGCCCGATATGCGGTACTGTTCCAGATCTAGATGTTTCCATCCAGATCCGGGGACGAAGCACATATCGGTCCCACCGCGACATATGACATAGCCATATGCCCCGGATTTCCAACATGATATTACAACATTCCAGATATAGGATACAACATCTCCTACAATCGGCATACAACTGCCTTAAATACAATACATGAGCAGAAGATACATGTCTGAGTACAGACTACAATCAAATGCCTACTGGCAAAGAGAAGAACATCGATCCCCATAACCACACGGGTCCAGGCCCTCCGCCAGGATCCGCCTAACTAGTCGTCGTCGAGTCTCCACGTGAAACATCGATCACCATACCTGTTGTCGATCGAGAACCCTGAAAAGAGTTTGGGGGTAGTATCATGAGTACAGAGGTACTCAGCATCCAACTGTAGTGGTCATCTGACCCAGCAAGGACTTCATCACTCGTCATTCTAGGACAACTAGTAGTTTACGGTAAGGAAGGGTAAGTGGTGAGGTTGCTGCCGCACTAGCATTTATGAAGTGGCTGACGATCTAGAGAGTAAGGTAAGAGGTCAAGCATTCGATGAGGAATCGCCTCCAACAAGTCTGCTATCCACCTACATACGCAAACATAAAACCTATCCTATCCGTGTCCTCCTGTTTGCATCCCGACGAAGAAGAAGCAGTCAAGGCACACACACACGTGGATCAAGTTATATTAAAATTATCTCAGCTGTTGTTGTCTATGAACAAGGAGTAGGTCTCAAGTTGTCCTTAACCGTGGACACGGCTTCTCGAAAATATTTAACCCTGTAGGGGTGTACCAACTGCCCATTACCAGGCTCCGCACGCACGCTCATCTCTCTCAGTTGCTACCCGTCATAGGCAACCATTTTATGATTTAGTTCCGAGAGATCCGAAACGACAGGTCCCTCTAACTAACAACGAACTAATCCGGGTGGCCCCTGAGGAGTTGACACCCAATCCAAAAGCTGGCCACGCTCTCGGATCGGACTCTTTCGTATGGCCAAGGTCGGGTTTAGTCTCGCCTATATAACAGGGGACTTCCCTAGCACACCAGTGTGGACCAACAGAGGAACTATGTCTCAGATGGCAAAAGTTGTTTTAAAACTGCTGGGGGGCCAACCATGCACACACACGGTTTCAAATGGAAAATCAGCTTGGGCCACCTCTAGAAATGTTTGAAGCTAGGTAGATAAGAAAAGGGGACCCCATAAAATCCCACACGCGGTTAGGCATGCTCAGTCTTTAAACCAATACCCGGAACTCGGGTCCTAGTTGACTCGAATGGAACAAAGCGTCGGGGCGGGATAGCCTAGACCTTCCACCCTTCGTCGAATATAGTCAGCATTATAATAATCATATCATCAACAACAATATAATACTATGATAACCCAAACCAAAGAAGTAGCAGGGTAACATCATAGCATCCTAAGCATGCATACTAAGCAAGGGCTGAGCAACGAGCAATAGTAACATAGCAGTACATGGTTTGTTGGGAGGGGACATGGCTGTATCGCTTTGAAAGAGGCTATAAACATGTGGTAGGATCAAACATCGAACCTAACCTACACTAGCATGCAAACCGCTAGTTGAAATAGAATGGATCATAAGTAATGTATAGTCCTTGCCTGTTGAGAAGTCGGGTTCCGAAGGTGTAGCCGAACGCAAAATCGTAACGTCTCCGAGAGTATCCGCGGGAGCACACAAGAAGTAAACACTGGAAAGCAATCAACGGAGATACCACTATCACTACGGAGCAATCACGAGAAAGCAAAAAAAATAAGCAAGCAAGATCAAGTATGATGCATGCCATTTTAACATCATGGCATGAGCATAAGAACGAGCAAGTTTAAATGAAGCATCGGGAAGCAAGGGTGCAATGCTACCGACAACCTTCTTATGCATTAGGTAGGTGATTAATGAATCCGGGGGTTCCTTATGTTGAAGTTGTTACGATGCATGATCATGGCAGATGTAAAAGACTAGAACATAATATTAGAAAGAATTACCAACACATGAGAATAAACCTCGAGATGGGGTTCCTCAACATAACATATATCAAAATGGCATGGCATATTATGATGCAACTAATGCAATCTATTACAAGCAACGAAAATAAAGATCAAGACAACGCTACCGGCAAGCTACGGTCATCGTGGAACTACGGTGATCGTAACACGCGAAGCCAAGTGCAACATGTGAGGGGATTACGTGCAAAATGCACCATCACCAAAACAATGCATGCCCATTTAACAAAATGAATAGCACCATCATCTTCCTCATATTTTTCTAGGCCAAAAACATATATGATATGTCAAATTTGGAGCAAGGATGCAGTTAACCAGCGCGACTATCAAAAACAGAAGAAGCAAAACAGGAAAAAGGATGGTTTTTAATTCGTCCCCGTGGGATCTCGAACCAGGGACCTCACTGATAGAACCAGTGGTGCGCAGCTACTGGGCTACGGAAAAGAATTACAACAGAGGACGAGAGCTTACCTAGGTGAACTAATCCCCGCGGCTTTCTGAAATCACACGGGAGAAAACCTCTCTGCATCTCTGACGAAACTTACAGACGCGGCGGCCGGCAGGGCAAAACCAGCAGGCAGGTGGAGGTGCTGGCGGACACCGGCTCGCCCGGGAGGCAGCAAGCCACGCACTTGGCGTCCAAACGTGCGCGCAGCTCGTACCCAGGGCTCAAAGGGGCACGTTCCTGGTCATGGCGACCACAGCGGTTTACGGCTACGGGAAGAGAATGGCCTACGGCAAGAACAACAAAGCGAGCGAGGACGGAGGTGCAGCTCACAGAGGGGGTGGTTGCAGGAGGCGATCGGGCTCGGGGAAGACACTTCTTGGGGAGGCGCAGCCCGGCGGGGAAGAAGACGGCATCATCGAGGAGGTCTCGCCACGTTCCTGGAAGAAGACGATCAGGGGCCACACCATGGCACCTCCGACCCGAATTTGAGGACACAGGAGACGCACCCAACAACGGGGATAATGACGCAGTCGCCGGCGTCGAGGAGAACCAGCTCCATGGGCCTCCTGTCCATGGTGAGCAACGAAAACAGAGAGAAAAACAAGGGAGGAAGAGGAGAATTGTGGAGGAGAAGAAAGCATGGCGGCGGCTGAGAGGGTACCCTAGAGAAGAGGGGCGCCGGGACGACCGGAAGGACTTGATATAGGGGAGGGAGAGGAGGCTGCAGGTGGCTATCGGGAGGGCTCCACCTCCTCCCTCACGCCATGGCCGTGAGAGAGAGGAGGGGTCCTCCACGTGCTAGGGGAAAAAGGAGGGGAAGTTGGGCTGGGCTAGGTTTTGGGCTGGGGAAAAGGAGGTGGGCTGGCTGGAGAGAAGAGGCCCAAGGTCTGGAGTTTTATCTTCGTTTATTCTTTTTTTACAAAAGACAGCAGAAAATTGGCTAAAAATAAATGGTCAATGAATTCCAAAAGTCATATAAAATATGATTATGGATCCATTGCAACTATAGAATTTTTACAAAAATGATTTGGGACAAAATTCTTTATGTAATAAAAATGGCTATTAAACTAATTTATAGGTCATTTAAATTACAACCCCATTTTTTGAAAAGGAAAAAATCCTGAAAGTTGGGCAAGGGATAAATCATGGCTTATTTGTAGAAGATTTCAATGAGGGGATCAACAGGATGGCTTGGAGAAAAATGGAAAGGAGCCAAAGAAAGAAATGAAAGCAAAGAAAAGAGAAAGGGGAAATCCTTTTACATGATCAGAAAAATGCTTGAGCATTTTTATGTCACATGGATTTTGGCAAGGAATCATTGTGCAAATTTTCATCCCCAATGGGAAAAATAAAAATGCAAAATTTTCTGGATTTTGTCAGTTTTGGGCCGTTACAACTCGCCACCACCAACAAAGGATCTCGTCCCGAGATCCGGCATAACCCGGGGGAAGGGGCCGAGATATTGGAAGAAGGAAGATCTAGCGAGAGGTGAAACCTCCCGACACCACCAACATGGGCTTTGCTCATCGTGACAACGATGTTTGCCTCCATCAGGATCCAACCTGACTGGAGATGCCTATATCGAAGAATAAAACTTCTGAAGGTGCGGGAAACTAACCGAGACTAAGCTCGGATTCAACGAAATTATATCGCAACAAAACTGAATCCGCTCGAGGAAAGAAACTGATGGTTTCCGAAATAAGATTACCTAGGCGCTACTGGAAGCGCAAACATGAGAATCCGAATCGAAACAATACCATACCAGAATTTCTACAATAACATCACTCAGGAAGGTGCGAAAACTTGGACAACGAGACGGGACAGAGGAGGATCCACACACACAGTGCTGACTACAGCGGACAAAGGGGGACAGTCGAAGCGGGAGGTTCAGAATCCATTAGTTGGATCATAACCAGGCAACCCGGTTCGATGTTTCACGTGGGCCGCACATTTGTCGATGCAAAGCGACAGCCCACGAGCCATGCCTAGCCCGTTCGAAGTACGCCGACCAACCCGCTGCTGATAAAGTATTGGTCCGACTGAAAACTCCTAAACGAGAAGCTAGTTTTGGTTTTGAAGAGGATTAGTTGAAGGAGAAAACATTACGTCACAGTTCCTTACTAGAGGGAGGGGATAAGGAGTAAAAAGAATCCTACTCTCCCATAACTAACTTAGTAACTACAAAATAATTTATTTATTTTTAGACTCGACTTCAGCCAGAAAAGGGATCCTACGGTCGGTAAGGCTCTGATACCAAGTTGTAAGGCCCGATATGCGGTACTGTTACAGATCTAGATGTTTCCATCCAGATCCGGGGACGAAGCACATATCGGTCCCACCACTACATATGACATAGCCATATGCCCCGGATTTCGAACATGATGTCACACCATTACAGATACAAGGATACAACATCTCATACAATCGGCATACAACTGCCTTAAATACAATACATCAGCGGAAGATACATGTCTGAGTACAGACTACAATCAAATGCCTACTGGCAAAGAGAAAACATCGATCCCCATAACCACACGGGTCCAGGCCCTCCGCCGGGATCCTCCTAAATAGTCATCGTCGAGTCTCCACGTCAAACGTCGATCACCATACCTGTTGTCGACCGACAACCCTGAAAAGAGTTTGGGGGTAGTATCATGAGTACAGAGGTACTCAGCATCCAACTGTAGTGGTCATCTGACCCAGCAAGGACTTCATCACTCGTCATTCTAGGAAAACTAGTAGTTTACGGTAAGGAAGGGGTAAGTGGTGAGGTTGCTGCCGCACTAGCATTTATGAAGTGGCTAACGATCTAGAGAGTAAGGTAAGAGGCCAAGCATTCGATGAGGAATCGCCTGCAACAAGTCTGCTATCCACCTACATACGCAAACATAACACCTATGCTATCCTTGTCCTCCTCTTCGCATCCCGACGAAGAAGAAGCAGTCAAGGCACACACACACGTGGATCAAGTTATATTAAAATTATCTCAGCTGTTGTTGTCTATGAACAAGCAGTAGGTCTCAAGTCGTCCATAACCGTGGACACAACTTCTCGAAAAGATTTAACCCTGCAGGGGTGTAGCAACTGCCCATTACCAGGCTTCGCACGCACGCCCATCTCTCTCAGTTGCTACCCGTCATAGGCAACCATTTTATGATTTAGTTCCGAGAGATCCGAAACAACAGTTCCGTCTAACTAACAACAAACAAATCTGGGTGGCCCCCGGGGAGTCGACACCCAATCCAAAAGCTGGCCACGCTCTCGGATCGGACTCTTCCGTATGGCCAAGGTCGGGTTTAGTCTCGCCTATATAACAGGGGACTTCCCTAGGTCACCAGTGTGGACCAACAGAGGAAATATGTCTCCGCTGGCCCGAGTTGTTTTAAAACTGCTGGGGGCCCAACCAAGCACACACACGGTTTAAAATGGAAAATCATCTTGGGCCACCCCTAGAAATGATTGAAGCTAGGTAGATAAGAAAAGGGGACCCCATAAAATCCCACACGCGGTTAGGCACGCTCAGTCTTAAAACCAATACCCCGAACTCGGGTCCTAGTAGACTCGAATGGAACAATGCGTCGGGGCGGGATAGCCTAGACCATCCACCCTTCGTAGAATATAGTCAACATTATAATAATCATATCATCAACAACAATATAATAATGTGATAACCCAAACCAAAGAAGTAACGGGGTAACATCGTAGCATCCTAAGCATGCATACTAAGCAGGGGCTGAGCAACGAGCAATAGTAACATAGCAGTACATGGTTTGCTGGGAGGGGACATGGCTGTATCGGTTTGAAAGAGACTGTAAACATGTGGTAGGATAAAACATCAAACCTAACCTACACTAGCATGCAAACCGCTGATTGAAAAAGAATGGATCATAAGTAATGTATAGTCCTTGCCTGTTGAGAAGTCGGGTTCCGAAGGTGTAGCCGAATGCAAACTCGCATCGTCTCCGAGAGTATCCGCGGCAGCACACAAGAAGTAAACACTAGAAAGCAATCAACGGAGATACCACTATCACTACGGAGCAATCACGAGCACGCAAAAAAAATAAGCAAGCAAGATCAAGTATGATGCATGTCATTTTAATATCATGGCATGAGCATAAGAACGAGCAAGTTTAAATGAAGCATCGGGAAGCAAGGGTGCAATGCTACCAACAACCTTCTTATGCCTTAGGTAGGTGATTAGTGAATCCGGGGGATCCTTATGTTGAAGTTGTTATGATGCATGATCATGGCAGATGTAAAAGACTAGAACATAATATTAGCAAGAATTACCCACACGTGAGAATAAACCTCGAGATGGGGTTCCTCAACATAACATATATGAAAATGGCATGGCATATTACGATGCAACTATTGCAATCTATTATAAGCAACGAAAATAAAGATCAAGAAAACGCTACCGGCAAGCTACGGTCATCGTGGAACTACGGTGATCGAAACACGCGAAGCCAAGTGCAACATGTGAGGGGTTTACGTGCAAAATACACCATCACCAAAACAATGCATGCCCATTTAACAAAATGAACAACACCATCATCTTCCTCATATTTTTCTAGGCCAAAAACATAGATGATATGTCAAATTTGGAGCAAGGATGCACATAGCACTAGCAAAAGAAAAAAGAGGCAGATATGAAAGAATCTGCAAAAGAAAAGAGGCAAAACGGAGCTCTTTTCCTCCTGTAAGATTCGATCCCAAGACCTCCTGGTTACACCCAAGCGCCCACACCAATGGGCTAACTACAGCTGATCGACAGAAAAGGAGACTTTACATTGGATTAGCTAACCAGCGCGACTATCCAAAACAGAAGAAGCAAAACAGGAAAAAGGATGGTTTTCAATTCGTCCCCGTTGGGGATCGAACCAGGGATCTCACTGATAGAACCAGTGGTGCGCAGCCACTGGGCTACGGCAAAGAATTACAACAGAGGACGAGAGCTTACCTAGGTGAACTAATCCCCGCGGCTTTTTGAAATCAAACGAGAGAAAACCTCTCTGCATCTCTGACGAAACTTACAGACGCGGCGGCCGGCAGGGCAAAACCAGCAGGGAGGTGGAGGTCCTGGCTCGTATCCAGGGCTAAAAGGGAGCACGTTCCTGGTCATGGCGACCACAGCTGTTTAAGGCTACGGGAAGAGAACGTCCTACGGCAAGAACAATAAAGCGAGGGAAGACGGAGGCGCAGCTCACAGAGGGGGTGGTTGCAGGAGGCGATCGGGCTCGGGGAAGACACTTCTTGGGAAGAAGACTATCAGGGGCCACACCATGGCACCTCCGACCCGAATTTGAGGACGCAGGAGACGCGCCCAACAACGGGGATGATGACGCAGTCGCCGGCGTCGAGGAGAACCAGCTCCATGGGCCTCCAGTACATGGTGAGCAACGAAAACAGAGAGAAAAACAAGGGAGGAAGAGGAGAATTGCGGAGGAGAGGAAAGCATGGCAGCGGCTGAGAGGGAACCCTAGAGAAGAGGGGCGCGGGGGCGACAGGAAGGACTTGATATAGGGGAGGGAGAGGAGGCTGCAGGTGGCTACCGGGAGGGCTCCACCTCCTCCCTCACGCCATGGCCGTGAGAGAGAGGAGGGGTCCTCGACGTGCTAGGGGAAAAAGGAGGAGAAGTTGGGCTGGGCTAGGTTTTGGGCTGGGGAAAAGGAGGTGGGCTGGCTGGAGAGAAGAGGCCCAAGGTCTGGAGTTTTATCTGCTTTTATTCTATTTTTACAAAAGACACCAGAAAATTGGCTAAAAAGAAATGGTCAATGAATTCCAAAAGTCATATAAAATATGATTACGGATCCATCGCAACTATAGGATTTTTAGAAAAATGATTTGGGACAAAATTCTTTAAGTAATAAAAATGGCTATTAAACTAATTTAAAAGCCATTGAAATTACAACCCCATTTTTTTATAAGGAAAAAATCCTGAAAGTTGGGCAAGGGATAAATCATGGCAAAACATGATTATTTGCAGAAGATTTCAATGAGGGGATCAACAGGATGGCTTAGAGAAAAATGGCAAGGAACCAAAGAAAATTTGAAAGCAAAGAAAAGAAAAAGGGGAAATCCTTTTACATGATCAGAAAAATGCTTGAGCATTTTTATGTCACATGGATTTTGGCAAGGAATCATTGTGCAAATTTTCATCCACAATGGGAAAAATAAAAATGCAAATTTTTCTGGATTTTTTCAGGTTTGGGCCGTTACAATTTTGATGTATAAAGTTTTTGAATCTGACTTACGGTTTAAAAGATATTCAAATTCAAAGTTTAAATTATTTTTAAATCATTTTCTGAATTATTTTTATTAATAAAATGCAACATTATCCAAAAGGGGTTGACTGGTCAAACCTGACCAGTGGGACCCACTGGTCAGCCTCACATTGCTAATAAAACATTAAATTAAATTAATTTAATCATAAGGCCCACTTGTCATACTCTGCTAGTTTAAATTAGTTCTTTTTAATTAATAACTGACAGGTGGGGTCTACCTGGCAGAGACACATGTGCATAATAATCAAATTAAATTCAGTTAAGGGCATGGGGCCCATCTGTCATACACTCAGGGGGGGTTTATTTTCAGTGTTATTTAACAGAGTGATTAGCGGCTATTAAGTGGGGGTGGACCCACTCGTCAGTGAGTCAGGGGGTACGTTAACAGGGGAACTGAACCCCGGCGGGTAGTGGCTAATGCCACCATGCCGGTGCGATGGTGGCCACCGGACTTGCTCCGGCGAGCCCGTTCGGCGGCAAGGACCAGGGGCATTTCGGCGACCAAAAACACGGCGGAGGGGCGGAATTGGGCGAGGGCGACATCGCGCTTCTACCGGGACCAACATCACCGGCTAGGGCGTCCTGTGCTCGCCGGGACCATGCCCGCGGCGGCGGCCGGAGCTGGACAACGCAGGAAAACGGCGGCTACCATGAGACTGAGCGCGTGCAAGGTACCTAGATGGCATCTACAACTCAACAGGAGCAGGACCGCGCTACTGGCGTGAGCCAGAGGAGCTTGGGAGCACGTCTACGACAGCAATGGCGGCGGTCGAAGCTCTACTCAGTGGGGGTCCACATTCCAGCTCGCGAAACGGAACACGGCGAGAGGGGAATTGAGGCGGTGCTCACCGGGATGGTGAAGCCGAGCTCGGGGTGGTGCGAGGAGGTTCGGGCGGCCGAAATCGAAGAATTTCTCCAGCGGGTCTGAGGAAGAAGAAGGAGGCGATTGGCTCAGTGGTGAAGTCCTTGGCTCGATTGCGATGCGGAAGAAGACGAGGACGTCCACACGAGAGTCGCTGGATACGTCGGGGAGGTCCGGGGTGGCCGCTGGCCACGGTGGTGCGCGCCGGCGGCGACGGCCGAGCTCGAGCGAGTCCGAGGAGTAGCAGGGGCGGCGCGAGGGAGGAGAAGGAACGGCCACGGGGCGCTAGGGTTTTCCAGGGACGCAGGCGGGTGGCCTTATGCCGGGAGGTGGCCGTGGGATGGCCGCCACGGCGACAGCGGTGGCCGCGGCGACTCGGATGCGTGCCACGCACGGTGTACAGGGGAGGGAGCATGAAGACAAAGGTCTTGCTGGGCTGGGCCTAGTGGTCCTCGCGCTAGGCGACGAATAGTGCTTTTTTCATTTTTCTTCTTTTTAATTTTTGTTTCCTTTCCTGTATTTAATTGTTTTAGGCACTTTTGCATTTTTGTAAAATATGCAACATAGTCCAAAATTAGTATTGCACATTAAGACAGTGCCACAAAAAGTTTGGTAATTTTATAAACTCTTTTGATATTTATTTTATTAAGCAATTGTCAAGTAGTGCTGTTATGGCTTGTGTATGAATTGTTTGAATTTTCCAGAGGCATAATAAATACTCCAAGTTGGCTTACCATGGTCCAGTGAATATTGTGCATTTAACAAAAGTGGTTTTATAATTTTAGGGCAAAGGTTTATTTCCACTTATTTTTAATATTCATCAAAAGGCATTTTGGGTTTGGCTTTTGATTTCAACACGAGTGGCTTGTGATGAATCATGATGATCCAGGCCCATGACCACATTGCTATGAACAATATCAGAAGGGGAATTTGAATTTGAACTGACCCAAGTTGATCAAAGAAAAATTAGGAACAGTAATGATCAACAGTAATTGTGATTATTGTTCATTGACAGTGAGAGTGTTACAAATCTCCCCCACTACAAAGAATTCTCGTCCCGAGAATTTAAAAGTAGGGCAAGCGGTAAGGTTTCGGTTTCGCATTCAAACGAGTCTTCTTTGTTCTTGTTTCCCTTCTTGAAGCAGTTATTTCTTCATGATGTGGTCTTCATTCCTCTGCATCGGTGCATCTCAACGGGTAGTCATCCTTCATTCAGGGTCGCATCGTACCTTCGAATAGGTTAGGGGAGATCTTAAGGGGGTCGAATCGATACAAGATTTATCAACCAAGGTTGTCCAAGGGAATGGGGTACAAAGTATCCTCCGAGTTTAAACTCAGGGGAATACATCGAGAGAAACAAAAGAAGGCATGAGAAGTTTTCAAGCGGATATGCAAGCATTCGACGATGATAACGAAGGATGAAAAGGGGTCCAGAGCATCAGGCATAAGCACTGAGTCTGATATCGAACTGAATATCACAAGGTAGGTGACTCGTGAATTGCACACGAGACCAAGCACGAGGAATAACCTCGAGAACAGAAAGATACAAGAGAGTCAGGTTTCGATCCTGTGGAACTGTGGGTTATGGGCCCACATTGAATAAGAAGGGTGGTGACAACAATGCGATCAAGTTGCAAGGTAAGTCAGAGAACAACTTGTTAGCTATGTCGGCAACAACGTCGGTGCCAAGGGTGAGGGACGAAGAGAACCATTTTCCTGGTCGTTAAGATGAGGCGGACCAATAGGCAAAGTTCTCGTCCATCGGTGGTTACAGAAATGTTATCTACAGTAGTAACAGGTTGTACGGACAACGTAGTACACCAAAGGGTTTACATCAGCAGAGAATTATCACTGCTCGGATAATTTATATTAAAAGAAAGGTTAAACAAACCAATGGAAAGGAAAATGTGATGATACACAAGTATCAGGTGTATATCTTTCCCAAGGGGAAGCAGAGCACGACATACATGACCAAGTTTGTATTGGCAGGAGTCAAAGGAGGTTGTCGATGATAACACAATTCATCGAGGGGCAAGGATTGCATTCCACACAGTGAATCGAATTAACACTTGGAAGAGGCAAAAATGTTGAGGATGACGACGACTCTATGCCGAGAGATTTCAAGAGAATGTCATCGAATAGAAACATCACCAAACAAAAGGGGTGGTGAAGCGAAAGGTAAGCGGTGTTCTCGGTTGACGACAACCCAGAACATGGATCTTCTATGACATGGATAGGCATTGTTTCATCACAACTCATATGATGTAGTGTGAAGGCCTGATATCCTCGAGATACTAGGGGTAATACTCGAAGGTAGAATGGTGGATCATAGGTGTAGCAGAATTCATACCAAGGGGACAATTACTTTTACTAGAAGCTTTCATGATAAGTTCTACATCGTATCCATGGGCATGAACACAAAGGTTTAGGGTCGACTACCAATTCTTCAATGCATAGCCTTTCATTCACTTCTCGTTGTCGATGAATTTGTAGTGTTCAAAAGTTTATCTAGCATGACACCAGTAGAGTACGACCCGCAGAAGTTTCGGTTCATACAGATTAGGGGAAGCATAGGGTTAACTCATCAGGGAATTTTTAAACCCATAAAACAAGCATCATAAGCGAGGGATACCAGTCCGAAAGCAGAAGGCTAACGACACCAAGTAGATGATATCATTCACCAGAGGCATTTGATATGCGAGAAAAATCATGAATGACTTAGGACACACGGGGACGGCAGGTAGTAATCCACCAAAAGGTCAGGCGGCGTACAGAGAGTATGGTATGAGTATCGGTACTCCACCATAAGAAGAAAGAATGCAAAGGCATTTGACGATAAAGCATCTTAATAGCTCGACTCTTAAGTGCAAAGGAATTACGATTTCCATATCGGTGTATCAGATTCAGATACATCGATCAAACATGGATAAGTTGAATAGAAGCTTAACGTTTAATCAATTAATGTTTGATTTACCAAGAACCAGCTCATGTCCGGAATGACGCGTGAGCCAGAAGAATGGATTCATAGGGATCAACTGATGATTGCGTGCACTAGCACACACGATGATTTGACAGATCAGAATGGCAATGCCAAGGGAGGTCATCAAAGACTACAAGACAAATGGAATTAATCATAGTGCAAGCAGGTAAGAAGAATCTCCAAAGCAGTAGGCTGCCGAGGATTGTCACGAGATCGAATAGTATTTCAAAGTATTTTGGGAATCACAGACAACTTAGGATGAACGGATCCTCGATAAATGTGAGGAATTATCCGCAGGGTGAAAAGAAGCTTCAAGGCCGTAGGCTCAAAGGATTTCCGAAACAACGGAAAGTATTTCGATGCATCTTGTGAACACAAGAGAAACTGGGATTGAATGGATAAACGAAACGTGTATGTGGTTATACATAACAATTTATCGGTGGCAGTGAATTGTAAAGGTGATCGACACATTTGGTCTCGGGAATTTCTCGGAGAGTATCTTCGACATCTTCTCGTGTAGCCAGCGATCATCTGTAATGAGGGGCTCTCTGGGAGGAAGTAGTCACGAGAACCTAATGTCAGAGTTAGCAAAAATCTTTAACCCGAAAGAGAAGAGAGATCAGAGTCCTAGAGTAAAGGTGCGGAGTAAAAGATCCTAATACCACCCAGTTTGCGACGTGGGCCGATAAGCCACACGACACTGTTGGTAAAGTAATTTTGCAAAGACAAGACTCGACTTCGACCAAGGAGTAGGAAGGGGGGTACCTACAGGCAGTCGGCTCTGATACCAACTTGTGACGCCCCCAAAATCAACCCGTGTACAGTAATCATACACGCAGGGTACACGGCTGAGATTAGGGTGCCATGGTGAGAATATCACAGCACAACACTAAACACAAATGGATAAACAAATATGTTACAATACCAGGGATCACGAGGATCCGAAAACATATGTTATACAAGCCATAATATCTGAGTACAGACATAGTTAGTCATGTTTTGCCTTAAGAAGACTAGCACAAATGACATCAGAGGTACAGATCGAAAAGGCGAGGCCTCCTGCCTGGGATCCACCGAACTACTCCTGGTCAACGGGGAACTCGACGTCGTAGTAGTCGCCTCCGGGGTACTCCTGCTCCTGGGCTCCAACGTCGGCTGCAGCGGCCGATCAGGAAAAAGGAAAAAGGGGAAATAAAGCAAAGGTGAGTATCTAGCATACCCGCGAATCTTACGTCCGCTACTAAGCATTATGCATAGTATCAAATGGAAAGGGGAGGCTGTATATAGTGGACTGCAAGGTAGAAATCAGAATAAGGGTAAGAAGCTAGGCCTAACGAAGACTAGCATCTTCCGCCGAGTCTTGCAGCATGAGGAGAGAATCGCCAACAGTTCATATAAAGCATAAAGTAACAATGCAGCAGAAGTTCCTGCAGCATTGTATAATAGTAAGTTGTAATAATTAACAATTCCTCCGAGATCCCCTCCTCGACATCCCCGCGAGGAAGAAAGCCCGGAACCATACAGTTTAATAATAATAGTTTGTAGTGGTAAGATCCAGCTTCAGCATAAGGCGTCCTGTTACCGTGGACACGGCTATTCGAATAGATTAAACTTCCCTGCAGGGGTGCACTTCTGTTACACTACAACGCACGGATCTCCAGGGTGGCGTACACCTTGTTAGGGAATGCTCCACCGAGGCTATCTGACACTCCACAGCCCATCTTTCAAACTCAACAGAGAGGCCATCCGCCGGTCTAAATCCTAAGTACGCAGGGCCTTGGACCCCAACCCTGACGTACTCCTGCACGGTGCATGGGTGGCCGGGAAGCCGTAACAAAAACAACACAGCTCGAGCCAAAGAAGACAACTCACTTCTCGGCAATCAGCCCGCGGTACTGCAGACGTCTGAAGAGTCCTCGGACGACACCATGAAGCAGAGGAGACCATAACTCATTATCCCACATGTAGGCAGTGCGTACAAGCCAAAAGGCTACTCAAGTCATCCGCCGAACCATTTAGTATTTTATTAATTTGCGGGACAACCGTTATCGTTGCCTCGACTTAACTGACGCACGGACAACGACAGCAGTCCGGACCACCAGTACATCGGTGCCTACCCTATCGTCCCACCAAGTCTCGGCGGTTACCAACAAGGTGAACCGTCTCCTTACCTTGTCTCGCGTGTTCTCTTGGTAGAGCTCGACTTTCGTGGATTGGTAACTCTCGCGGCCAACGATCAGGGGCCAAGCACACCGGTACACTGGTCGTACTGTCAGAACCCCAACTAGGGTAAGTGCTAGGGTTTGTTTGTGCCCTTTGCATCATGCAAAAATTCCAAATGAAATTCAAAAATGGGGAAAAGAAAGCCTTGAGAAATTAATTTAAATGGCCAGATAAAAATGTTTTTCCAAAAATCATTTGAACATTTGGAAAATTCCTATAAATGATGCTGATCATTTTAAAAGTGGTTTGGGTTCATCCCCATACTCATGGAATATTCTAAAATTCAAAATGGGCCTTGGAAATTAAATTAAACTCCAATTGGAATTTAAATTCTAATTGTCTGATTTTCAAAAGTCACCAAAACTTCTGAGTGGCTAGTGGCTTGACACCTAAGCCCACATAAAAGATTTGGGGATTTTCTAAAATGTTTTGATAAATTTTTTATATATCAAAACAGAACAAATGTCAGAAGAAATAAAAATAAAAGAAAAGAAAAGAGAGAGGCTTACCTTCTGGCCCAACTCACCGAAGCCAGCCCAGGCCCAACCCCCACTTCTTGTTTTCTACCTCGCCAGCAAGCACACAGCTCGGTGGCGAGCCTGCGCCGGCCACCCCGCCACCTCCCTGCTTGCCCCCCTCTTCCTTATCCAGTGCCTGGAGACGTCTCGACGCCACTCTCATCCTTTCCCCCTCCTAGAGTCGTTTTCCCTTCCTCCCTCTCTTTGTTTTGCGCAATCCCGAGCACCGCCCGAGCTCGCCGTCGGGCGCAGACGTGGCCAACGGCGACGGGCCGCCGCTACACCTTGTCCAGTAGACGCCCCGAGGTCGCCTTCATCGCGCGGAACCATCAATTTGGACGAAGAGCCCCCGAAGGAGACGCCATCTTCGCCGATTTGCCGCCGGCCGCCGTGGACCCCGTCGAGAAATACACCGCCACCGTGCCCTCCCAGCTCTCGCCGTCGACGCCATTGCATCCGGGGTGAGCCCCTCGTTGTTTCCCCCCTTCTCCCGCTCTCCCCCGTGCCCCGTGCCCGTTTTTCCTCTTCAGCAGTCGCCGGCCGCCGCTGGAGCTCCTCCCCGCGATGAACTCCGGCGTCCCCGAGAACCCTGCGTAGCCGCGCTGGGTGCGGACGAGTGGGGGCTACCTTCTAGTAGCTTCCCCACGCGCTCATGTGGCCGGAGAGGCCCTGACCAGTGGGCGCCGCCGGCCAACTCCGGCAGGCCCACGTGGCCGCACTAACTAGGGGGCTAATCCCCCTCCTAATTGACCCATGGGTCAATGACAGGTGGGACCAGCCCCCACTAATTCAAGTTTAACTTAATCAACAGAGGGGTTAACCCCCTGTGTCACTGACAGTGGTGGCCCACAGGTCAGCCCCCCCCCCCTGACGTCACCCCTGCGTCACAGTGACGCAGTAAATCAAATTTTGAATTAAAAGAATTCCAGAAAATCCAGAAATTGATTTAAACTTTGGAAATTCATAGAAAATTCATACTAACTCCAAATTAAACATATAATATATGAAAAATTATCAGAAAAATACAAGGATTAAGAATATGCAATTTGTTTTTATGTTTGACCATTTTAAAATGAGGCAACAGTAGCAAATGTGCATATGACTTAATTTGAAATTGAATTTGAAGTTTTAATTTGCATTTCAAATGCAATATACTTCAATTAAATTGAATATGCTACAAACCAGTACCATTCACCTCATGGACAACATTATCATGTGTATGTGCATTTTACTTTCAAAATTGTCCCCCTTTGTTGATGATTGCCTCCGATGACAGACGTTCCGAGACGGTGATCACCCCGAAGAAGAAGACCACCGTTAAGACCTGTGTACCGTCAGCAAGGCAAGAAAACCCCTTTGATCATGTCTATAAAATCCCAATTCCCTCTCAGTCTCGCTTATGCATGTTTAGGAGATCACCGAGACACGTTCTTTCGCATAGTTGAACCCATTCCGATGCATGACCTATCATTTTTCCACCGTATTAAGCAAACCACAATCCTAGCAGATTTAGGAGTTGATTGATGAGCATGTGGCCCCTACAACTGTTACTGCTTATTGGTGCTTAGTGTTACAATGAGGATGTTATGTTTGTGAGTCGGGATGGAATGAACATAGTGATGCTGATGATAAACGTGTTGGTGAATCCACCTTAAACAAAGGTGAACGATGAGAGGCTGTGTAGGAGTACATAGTGGGTTGTATCGTTGAACACTTCCTTAGGCCCCGAGTTCCTGTTTTGTGATCCAAGACAAAGAGTGTGACCACATGTAGGGTTCATGGGAGCCCCGTTTGGCCTCTTTACGTACCCGATCCGGTCCAGGAGTCACACTAGATTCGGGCTTTCCATTTGATTTATGTATAGATATGTGGGTGGACCTGTGAGGCAGTGAAACCATCTGTCAAAGGTGGCGTCTCGGTCCCTTACATTATCTGAGTCCGTTTCGTGGAACCGGCCGGACTCTCGAGCGGTGACAAACTCAGGTAGTCGACTCCTGGATTAGAAAATGTGATGTGAGGGTAGTGCCTTGGTTTCATCCACGTCCGACATCCGCTTGAAGGGTAAAAAAGAACGAGACGATAAGTGATGACACGCGTGTGAAGATGTACACCCCTGCAGGGTTAATGAACTATTCGAATAGCCGTGTCCGCGGTTATGGACTACTTGGAAACCTTTACTTGATCATAGACAACTTGAATGGATACTTATAAAAGTCGCAAGATAAGTGTGAGTGCTATGGCGTGCTTTCTCGTGGGGAAGTCGAGGAAGGCACCATAGTGGCGTAATTGGTTGGAGAAAGTAGTGGACTCGTGTACGCTTCTTACCTCAAGTCTGGTACTCGTAGTACAGGATTAGCCAAGTCAAAGCTGGCACTTCTGCATGTTGAACCCCACCTCCTTTACCTTGATACTTGAGCATGAGTAGTGTAGTTCTGATGTAAGTCTTGCTGAGTACGACTTTGTACTCACTTTTTCTTATTCTATGTTTTAGATGAGAACCCGGACCCCGATGGAGTCACCTTCATGAAGCTCGACGTTGGCTAAGTTAGTATAGTCCCAGACAGCAGTCTGGTCCCTCGTGGAAGGGCATGTATGTTTACAAGGCTTCTCTAAGCCATTTGTTAATCTTGTCTGTACTCAGACCTAATTTGCTTCCGTTGTATGATGTAATGTGATCACAGACATGTGATCTTTGTATGCTCTTTGTGTATATCTATAAAGAGTACTTAGTAGAGTTATGTGATGATACTTGCTGTTCATACTAGGCATGTGTGCTGCGTGTATGTTTATAACATGCATGTCTTAGTATGGGTTTTCGAGACCTTAGTTGTGATCTGGCTGGCGGTCTTTTATACACCAAGTGGTCCTTAGATGTGCGCAGCTTGGGGCATCGCGATGCGATTGCTCGTGACTCTGTCACGTGCACACTTTGTTGTATGATCGAGCCCGCCCTAGACCCCGACTAAGTGATTGGGCTGGAGTAAGTCTATGTAAGAGTTAGGATCCAATCGACAACATGGCTGAGGCGACTTGTCTATGAATATGGGATTCACCACCCATAAGCATTTAGACTTGTGAGCGGACATTGAGGACCCATCTCAGTTGATCATCCGGCCTGGATGGGAGGCCCCTCACGTTTGATGCTTTCCGAGAGCGTTCTGTGCTTGGCCTTGTCTGCTTAGACAAGTGGGTACGGCTCTCGGCTCTCCATGTGATTGTATCGTGACTGGAATTACATACGCTAACGCCGGGTCCCGACAGACTTGGTATCAGAGCAGGACTGTCTGTAGGCTTATCAAACCCTTGGTCGAAGTCGAGTCTAGCATTCTATAGTTATATAGTTACTCTAGGTATAAGGGAACAACATAAGGCTTCTTTTTTCTCCTTACCCTCATCGATCTGAGTTCTGATTCACCCTTACCTTTTCTACGGGATGATAGGACTAGGCTCATCTATGTCTGACTAGAACATCTCGTTGAGTGCTTCCTTGTAGCCGTAGGACAGTTGTGGTCGTCAGCAATCTCCGTGTTTTGGGTTCCTTGAGGAATTTCTGTCCAATCTCCTCAAGGTTGTTTCATTTTCCATCCCGATGTAGCCGTTATGCTGCCGGATTTATTCCGAGTTTCTGTGGATCTTTGCCTTCGCATTATACTCTTTTCTGCCTTCATCATGTCTTGTTATCCTTGAATCCATCATACAACCTGTTCTGATTGTTGATTTTTATCACACAGGATGTTAGGTGGAACTCGTAGTGCTGTTCGTCGGAGTCGAGACCGTGTTCGGAATCGAAATGATGATGAACCTCTACCACCGCCTTCTGCGGCGGAAATCATGATGGAAGCTGAGAAGAATCAACGTGACCAAACACGTCTTCTGGAGCTCATCGAGCAGAATACCTCACGTCATTGCAATGTGGTTGTGAGCATTCAGGACTTCATCCTCCTCAAGCCACCGGTATTCCGATGTTCTTCTGAGCCCCTTGAAGCTGATGATTGGCTCCGTTCCATCGAGCGTAAGCTTGATACTGCACATGTTGCTCCCGATGATCGGGTTATATTCGCGGCATACTTTCTGGAAGGTGCTGCTGCTGAATGGTGGGAGAGCTATGTTGCGATGCAGCGTGATGGTCACCTAGTGACTTTGCAGGAGTTCCGTGATGCCTTTCGAGGGTACCACCTTCTAGATGAGTTAATGGAGCGCAAGAAGGAAGAGTTCTGCAATCTGACTCAAGGAGAGATGTCCATTCACGAGTATGTGAGAGAGTTCAATCGTCTTGCTCGTTATGCCCAAGATGAGATCACCACCGATGCTAGAAAGAAGGCAAGGTTCCGTAAGGGACTTAGCCCTGTCCTTCGCCATGATCTCAACCTCATCGAATTTGCCACCTTTGAGGATTTAGTCAACAGATCCTTCAGAGCTGAGCATGGAAATGAAGTGTTCGAAGAGTCTCGCAAGCATGCTCTTGAGCTTGCCCCTTCTTCTAGTTCAGCCCCTCAGAAACGCCGAATTTGGATTCCAACTAGAGCCATACCTCAAAACCTTCTTCAGAGACCACCACCGAATATATGCCATCCACCTCAACACATTGTTCCTCCCAGGAATGATGGTGTGCAATCAAGTAATCCTGCTCCCAGCAATTCAGGCAGGGTGTCTTTGACATGTGGTCTGACAGGCCATTACTTCCGACAGTGCCCTACAGTGTTGGTGGGACCACGTCGACCTAGTCACGAGCCTCCAAAGAAATCAACCACCAAATCCATCCCAGCAAAGCTTTCAGCCACAAGTAGTGGATATGTGAACCAAATCTCAGTTGAGGAAACCACTGCTGCTTCTGACGTCATTCTTGGCACACTCCCAGTCAATCATGTCCCCGCCTCCGTTCTTTTCGATCCAGGAGCTTCTCATTCATTCATGTCGGAGAGTTATGCACTTCGTCATGGATTTTCTTTTGAAGAAATGTTTTCTCCAATGATCATTCAAACTCCTGGTTCAAAGTGGCAAACTAATAGAGTAAGCCATGGTAATCAAATTGCCATTGAGGGTTTAGTATTCCTTGCCTCTCTTATAGCCCTCAAGTCTTCGGACATTGATGTCATCCTAGGAATGGATTGGTTATCAAGGCAGGATGCTTTCCTTGATTTTAAAGCCAAATCATTCAAACTCGGTAGAGCCGAGCTAGGGGGCCTGAGGCGGTGTCTGCATTGTACCGTAACTGTGCAGTTATAATATTTGTATCCGCGTTCACTCCCTTGAGTGATCACGACCAGCTATCTAATCCTAACTAACAATGCGCAGGGCTCACTTCTGAGCGCAGGGCTCATCTGGGGAAGGTACATCAAGGGGCGACAAAAGAGGCTATGCAATTGAATAGGATTGTAATCGTAGCAGCAGAAGTAACAATGCCGAGTGCAAGAAAGTACGGAAAAGATAGGCGATATCTGGGGAATAGAATGGCTCTGCTTGCCTGGTAGCTCGACGGTAGGGGTAGGGTCGTTGACGAAGTAGTCGTACCCGACAGCAGTGTAGTCGGCGGTAGCAGCGGGGTCTACCGGAGAATAAAAGGGGGGAGAAACAGTAAATATAAAGCAATCATATCAAACAGATGAAAGGCATGGCAAATGCAATGTTAACGGTGTTCTAACGCAGTGCAATGCACGTTGCTCGGAGCAGGAATTCATCCGGGGATGAACTACCAGCTCCGGGTGATTACCGGACAGGGTGTCCGGAGGGGGAAGGGTTCATGCCGGAGGTGTCGTGGACATCCGACAAACGTGTGGATGGTGGAACCGTGTTAGTTGAACTATTCCGAAGAACTTTCGTGTTCAGAATAAATTCATCCGGATACTTTAACAGTACCGGACAAATCATCGGACAAATGGCCCGGAGGGGGGGATGTCGATGTTCGTTGTGTTAGTGGTGTGGTGGGTATACGGATACCGTATCCATATTCTTTATATATTTTTGATCGATTTTGATGTATAAAGTTTTTGAATCTGACTTACGGTTTAAAAGATATTCAAATTCAAAATTTAAATCATTTTTGAATTATTTTTATTAATAAAATGCAAAATTATCCAAAAGGGGTTGACTGGTCAAACCTGACCAGTGGGACCCACTGGTCAGCCTCACATTGCAAATAAAACATTTAATTAAATTAATTTAATCTTAAAGCCCACTTGTCATACTCTGCTAGTTTAAATTAATTATTTTTAATTAATAACTGACAGGTGGGGTCTACCTGGCATAGACACATGTGCATAATAATCAAATTAAATTAAGTTAAGGACATGGGACCCATCTGTCATACACGCAGGGGGGGGGGTTTATTTTCATCGTTATTTAACAGAGTGATTAGCGGCTATTAAGTGGGGGTGGACCCACTCGTTAGTGGGTCAGGGCGTATGTTAACAGGGGAAGTTAACCCCGACGGGTAGTGGCTAATGCCACCATGCCGGCGCGATGGTGGCCACCGAACTTGCTCCGGCGAGCCCGTTCGGCGGCGAGGACCAGGGGCATTCCGGCGACCAAAAACACGGCGGAGGGGCGGAATTGGGCGAGGGCGACATCGCGCTTCTACCGGGACCAACATCATCGGCTAGGGCGGCCTGTGCTCACCGGGACCATGCCCGCGGCGGCGGCCGGAGCTGGACAACGCGGGAAAACGACGGCTACCATGAGACTGAGCGCGTGCAAGGTACCTAGATGGCATCTACGGCTCACCAGGAGCAGGACCGCGCTACTTGCATGAGCCAGAGGGGCTTGGGAGCACGTCTACGACAGCAATGGCGGCGGTCGAAGCTCTGCTCGGTGGGGGTCGACATTCCAGCTCGCGAAACGGAACACGGCGAGAGGGGAATTGAGGCGGTGCTCACCGGGATGGTGAAGCCGAGCTCAGGGAGGTGCGAGAAGGTTCGGGCGGCCGGAATCGAAGAATTTCTCCGGCGGGTCCGAGGAAGAAGAATGCGGCGATTGGCTCACTGGTGAAGTCCTTGGCTCGATTGCGATGCGGAAGAAGACGAGGACGTCCACGCGGGAGTCACTGGATACGTCGGGGAGGTCCGGGGTGGCCGCTGGCCACGGTGGTGCGCGGCGGCGGCGACGGTCGAGCTCAAGCGAGTCCGAGGAGTAGCAGGGGCGGCGCGAGGGAGGAGAAGGAACGGGCATGGGGCGCTAGGGTTTTCCAGGGACGCAGGGGGCGGCCTTATGCCGGGCGGTGGCCGTGGGATGGCCGCCACGGCGACCGCCGTGGCCGCGGCGACTCGGATGCGTGCCACGCACGGTGTACAAGGGAGGGAGGAAGAAGACAAAGGTCCTGGCGGGCTGGGCCTAGTGGGCCTCGCGCTAGGCGAGGAATAGTGCTTTTTGCATTTTTCTTCTTTTTAATTTTTGTTTTCTTTCCTGTATTTAATTGTTTTAGGAACTTTTGCATTTTTGTAAAATATGGAACATAGTCCAAAATTAGTATTGCACATTGAGACAGTGCCACAAAAAGTTTGGTACTTTTATAAACTCTTTTGATACTTATTTTTATTAAGCAATTGTCAAATAGTGCTGTTATGGTTGTGTATGAATTGTTTGAATTTTCCAGAGGCATAATAAATACTCCAAGTTGGCTTACCATGGTCCAGTGAATATTGTGCATTTAACAAAAGTGGTTTTATAATTTTAGGGCAAAGTTTTATGTCCACTTATTTTTAATATTCATCAAAAGGCATTTTGGGTTTGGCTTTTGATATCAACACGAGTGGTTGGACTTGTGATCAATCATGATGATCCAGGCCCATGGCCACATTGCTATTAACAATATCAGAAGGGGAATTTGAATTTGAACTGACCCAAGTTGATCAATGGAAAATTAGGAACAGTAATGATCAACAGTAATTGTGATTACTGTTCATTGACAATGAGAGTGTTACACGGTTGAAATCCGTCACATACTCATTAATGGACATCTCTCCTTGAGTCAGATTGCAGAAATCTTCCTTCTTGCGCTCCATTAACTCATCTAGAAGGTGGTACCCTCGAAAGGCATCGCAACATAGTTCTCCCACCATGAAGAAGCAACACCTTCCAGAAAGTATGCCGCGAATATAACTCGGTCATTGGGAGCCACATGTGCCGTGTCAAGCTGACGCTCGATGGAATGGAGCCAATCATCAGCATCAAGGGGCTCAGAAGAACATCGGAATACCAGTGGTTTGAGGAGGATGAGGTCCTGAATGCTTACAACCACATTGCAATGACGTGAGGTATTCTGCTCGATGAGATCCAGAAGGCGTGTTTGATCACATCAATTCTTCTCAGCTTCCATCATGATTTCTGCCGCAGAAGGCGGTGGTGGAGGTGCATCATCATTTCGATTCCGATCACGGTCTCGATTGCGACGAACAGCACTACGAGTTCCACCTGACATCCTGTGTGATAAAAATCAATAATCAGAACAGGTTGTACGATGGAATCAAATATAAAAGGACATGATTTCAGAAGAAAATATCATAATGCAAAGGCAATGATTCATACAAATAGGGGATAAATCGGGTAGCATAACGGCTACACCGGGATGTAAAATGAAACAACCTTGAAGATATTGGACAGAACTTCTTCAAGGAACTCAAAATACGGAGACCACAATAATCCTACGGCTAAAAGGAGGCAATCAATGAGATGTTCTAGGAAGACATAGATGAGCCTAGTCCTATCTTCCCGTAGAAAAGATCAGGGTGACTCAGAACTCAGATCGATGAGGGTAAGGAGAAAAAGAAGCCTTACGTTGTTCCCATTATACCTAGAGTAACTATATAACTATAGAATGCTAGACTCGACTGCGACCAAGGCTTGAATAATCCTACAGACAGTCCTGCTCTGATACCAAGTCTGTCGGGACCCGGAATATGCGTATGTAAATCCAGTCACAACTCAATCACATGGAGAGCCAAGAGCCGTACCCACTTGTCTAAGCAGACAAGGCCAAGCACAGAACACTCTCGGAAAGCATCGTACGTGAGGGGCATTCCACCCAGGCCGGATGATCAACTGAGATGGGTCCTCATCTCCCGCTCACAAGTCTAAATGATTATGGGTGGTGAAATCCCATACTCATAGACAAGTCGCCTCAACCATGTTATCGATTGAATCATAACCCTTACATAAACAAACTCCAGCCCGATCACTTAGTCGGGGTCTAGGGCGAGCTCGATCATACAACACAGTGTGCACGTGACAGAGCCACGAGAAATCGAATCGCGATGCCCCAAGCTGCGCACATCTAAGGGCCACTTGGTGTATAAAAGACAGCCAGCCTGATCACAACTAAGGTCTCGAAAACCCATACTAAGACATGCATGTTATAATCATACATGCAGCACACATGTCTAGTATGAACAGCAGGTATCATCACATAAATCTACAAAGTACTTCTTTATTGACTTACACATAGAGCATACAAAGATCACATGTCTGTGATCAACATTACACCATACAACGGAAGCAAATTAGGTCTGATTACAGACAAGTTTAACAAAGGGCTTAGAGAAGCCTTGTAAACATATATGCCCTTCCATGAGGGACCAGACTGCTGTCTGGAACTATACTAGCTTAGTCAACGTCGAGCTTCAGGAAGGTGACTCCATCGGGTTCCGGGTTCTCATCGAAAACATAGAATAAGCAAACGTGAGTACAAAGTCGTACTCAGCAAGACTTACATCAGAACTACACTACTCATGCTCAAGTTTCAAGGTAAAGGAGGTGGGGTTTTCAACATGCAGAAGTGCCAGCTTTGACTTGGCTAGTCCTGTACTACGAGTACCAGACTTGAGGTAAGAAGCGTACACGAGTCCACTACCAAGTCTCCAACGAATACACCACTATGGATACTTCCTCGACTTCCCCACGAGGAAGCACGCCATAGCACTCACGCTTATCTTGCGAGTTTTCTAAGTATCCATTTAAGTTGTCTATGATCAAGTAAAGGTCTCCAAGTAGTCGATAACCGCGGACACAGCTATTCGAATAGTTTATTAACCCTGCAGGGGTGTACATCTTCACACGCGTGTCATCACTTATCGCCTCGTTCTTGTCACCCTTCAAGCGGGTGTCGGACGTGGATGAAACCAAGGCACTACCCTCACATCACCTTCTCTAAACCAGGAGTCGACTACCTGAGTTTGTCACCGCTCGAGAGTCCGGCCGGTTCTACGAAACGGACTCATATAATGCAAGGGACCGAGACGCCACCTTTGGAAGATGGTTTCGCTGCCTCACAGGTCGACCCACATATCTATGGTTAGGTCAAATGGAAAGCCCGAATCTAGTGTGACTCCTGGACCGGATCGGGTACGTAAAGAGGCCAAACGGGGCTCCCATAAAACCCTACATGTGGTCATACTCTTTGTCTTGGATCACAAAACAGGAACTCGGGGCCTAGGGCAGTATTCAACGAGACAACCCACTGTGTACTCCTACACAGCCTCTCATCGTTCACCTTTGCTTCGGGTGGATTCACCAACACGTTATCATCAGCATCGCTATGTTCATTCCATCCCGACTCACAATCATAACATCCTCATTGTATCACTAAGCAGCAATAAGCAGTAACAGTTGCAGGGGCCACATGCTCATCATTCAACTCCTAAATCTTCTAGGATTGTGGTTTTCTTAATACGGTGACAAAATGATAGGTCATGCATCGGAATGGGTTCAACTATGCCAAAGAACGTGTCTCGGTGATCTCCTAAACATGCATAAGCGAGACTGAGATGGAAGTAGGATTTTATAGACATGATCAATGGGGTTTGCTTGCCTTGCTGACGATACACGGGGTTTAATGGTGGTCTTCTTCTTCGGGGGTGATCACCGTCTCGGAACGTCTGTCATCGGAGGCAATCATGAACAAGGGGGGACACAAATAAAGTACAATTCTCAAGCACATGTTAATGTTGTGACATGAGGTATAGGGTACTGGTTTGTGGCACATTCCATTTAATTGAAGTGTATTGCAAAGAATTTGCAAATTCAAACTTCAAATTCAAATTCAAATTATGCCATATGCATGTTTGCTACGGTTCACCCATTTTAAATTGGTCAAACATAGAAACAAGTTGCATATTCACAATCCTTGCATTTTTCTTATAACTTTTCATATATTATATGTTTAATTTGGAGTTAATATGAATTTTCTATGAAATTCCAAAGTTTCAGCTATTTTCTGCAATTTCTGGATTTTCTTTAAATTCTTTTCTATTTACTGCGTCATGCTCCAGCCCATTCTTACCTCCGGCACGGGGTGGAGCATTCTGATTCTGGATCTGGTTCTGGGGACACTCGCGGGAGTAGTGGCCTACCTGACCACACTTGTAGAAGGCTCCAAATACAGTGCGGGGAGCTGGGTTGTTCGGTGGAGCGGGGTGGAACAAAGCTGGTGGACGAGGCGCCGCATAGGATGGCCTCGTTGGGTTGTTCTGGCGAAATATGCTATTGGGGATCCAGATCTTGCTCTTCTGAGAGCCTGGACTGGACGAACCATCATCTCTAGGGTGCTTGCGGAAGTCATTGGGGGTGTTCATGTCCTCCACCTTGATGGCCTTGTTGACAAGGACCTAGAAGGTGGCGAAGTCATGCAGGTTGAGCTCACGACGGAGTCCAGAATTGAGTCCACGGCGGAACCTCTCTTGCTTCTTGGCGTCGGTGGATACCTCTTTAGTAGCATAACGAGCCCATCGGTTGAACTCACGACTAAACTCGTCAACAGTCCTTCTGCCTTGGGTGAGGTTGCATAATTTAACATCCCAGTTTTCACAAAAATTAAAAATTTTGTTTTCGGTGTGAATTGTTTGATTGCCTGATTTGTTTGCGGTGTTTGCATCCCTGATTTATCGATCAGCGATTATTTTCCCCCTCTTATCTCGTATCGGACGGAGACCGACCCTTGCCACCCTGACACTCGACCTTTGCGACACCGGGTTTCACCCGATCACCGTCGCAAAAACCGCACGAGACCAGCCGCAGCCAACGGAACGAAAACTCCGTTTAATAATTATACGGGATATTTTTATAGCGCGCCAGAAAGTGTTCCCGGAACGGTTCCAGCGCGAGGTGAACGCCGCTGGCTCGACGCGCTGATCGCGCAGTGCGAAGTTTTACCCGAATCGGAGGTACCGCGGACCCCCGGCGGTCAGAAACGTGAGCACCGCGTGCGCGAGATAAAAACCGGGGATGTTTTTGCAAACTGCCAGCCATCTAGGCTATAAATAGACCACCCCACCACTTAGGGTTTCCCTAAGCCACTAGCCAGCCCCCAGATCTGATATTTTAACCCCAATTTTCGCAGCAAACCGTAAATTTTCAGATCTGAGATCATCCCAATCAGTTTTGAACCGTCAGATCGTCTGATCCGACGGCCCCGGAAGCCTCCACGTCACCCCCCTAGCCTCCTCCTCCCTGCCTCTCCACCGCGCCACCCGTGGACGCAGCCGCCGCCTCCACTCCGTACGGAGCCGCCGCAGCCAGCGAGCCAGCCCGGCGCCCCTCTCCTCTGCAGCGCCCCTCCTCCCTCTCTCCTTCCTCCTCTCACCTTCCCTCTCCTCCTCCTCGCAGGTACACCGGCGCCGCCGCGCCCGCCATGGACGGAGCCCGAGCCGGAGCTCATGACGCGCCGCGCCGCCCCTGGCCTCCACCGGCGACGGGATCCGGCGGGATCCACGCCTCCACGCCCCTGCTCGCTGTCCCCCGTGCCTCCCTCCGTCCCTGCGCCGCTGCGCCTCGTCGAAGGCCGGCCAGCGCCACCGGCGGCCGCCGCCAGCCACGGCACCGATCCGATTGGGATCGGGCGTGGTGGAACAACCACCAGCCGCGTGGGCCTCCCAGGCCCAGCCGGCCTGCCCGCCAGCCTCAAGCAGCCTCTTCCACGAGTGGGCCTCGGCCCAGGGTGAGGAGCCGAAGCCACCCCCCTGTTTTTTTTTATTGTGTCCAGGACCTCAAAATTTTGCTAAGTGTTGGAAAAACTGTGTGCTGATCTGTTTTTGCGATGAATATAGCGATCAAACCCTAGCTCCGATGAACGTGCCCCCAAAACAAAAGTTGCTCAGTTTTGCGTTTTCTAGCATTCGTATGTAGAAAGTTTTTCCGTTTGAGCTCATCTTGGTTGTGTAATTGTGTGCTGAACAGGGTATCAGGCCGTTAAACTGCTACTTTTTGCTATTATATGCTGCTGTTATTATTTTGTTGCATCTTTGCATGAGGATTGTGACTCATCCATTAGGCATATTGCATTGATTCCTTTTGCGTTGCGTTAAGAAATGTTTCTACTTCAGTTTCATGCATTCACATGCCATATTTGCTTGCTGCATATAGATTATATCTTGCTCCAAAGTGGTGATCCTGATGTTATTGTGCTGTTGTTGCTGAAACTTTTATTTTGTTGCAACTTCGGTCGACGAGTGTGTCGCGACCGTTTATCGGAATTGAGTGATTCCAATTGCATTTTGTTAAGCATCATGTCTACTTTCATACCATGTATTGCTATGTCATGTTTCTGCACTTTTGCATATAGATTTACCCCTGTTTATACAGCATGTGTGCATAGCTTGTCTTGCTTATATCTTTGTCACCGTAACTCCGTTTGGGGTGTTCTTTATATGTAACTTGATTAGTTTTTCGTGTACTTTGTGTTTATGCTATTGTTTGCTGCTGTTAACCAACCTAAAGTATGATTTAGGACAGAACAGTACCAAATGTCTTAATCATCGTGCGGCACTTAGTGTTATGCCATGTTTAGGTTGTGCCTCACTTAAATTGACTAGCATAGATAGTTTACTTTGTGCTCCACCTCTTGACATGTTTATGTGCTATGCCATGCTTGCTCGAGTTGCCATGTTAATAACCGTTGGTTGATCACCTGTAGCTAAGCAACTTGAACCACCGAAAACGTGCGGTATTCGTCGTGTGTGACTGATACCCCACTTAATATCCGTATCGCGTTGTAGTGTCGTGTGATGTCTTCTTGATCTTGTGTTGCTCCGCAATAATAATGGTGCACCATTGATTGCTTTCCAGTTTTTCCTTCTTGTGTGCTTCCGCGGGTACCTTCGGAGACGACGCGAGCTTGCGATCCACTACACCTTCGGAACCCGACTTATCAACAGGCAAGGACTATACATTACTTATGATCCATTCTATTTCAACCAGCGGTTTGCATGCTAGTTTAGGTTAGGTTCGATGTTTGATCCTACCACATGTTTACAACCTCTTTTAAACCAATACAGCCATGTCCCTTCCCAGCAAACCGTGTACTGCTATGTTACTATTGCTCGTTGCTCAGCCCCTGCTTAGTATGCATGCTTAGGATGCTACGATGTTACCCTGTTACTCCTTGGTTTGGGATATCACATTATTATATTGTTGTTGATGATATGATTATTACAATATTGACTATATTTGACGAAGGATGGAAGGTCTAGGCTATCCCACCCCGACGCCATTCGAGTCACCTAGGATCCGAGTGCCGGGTATTGGTTTTAAGACTGAGCGTGCCTAACCGCGTGTGGGATTTTATGGGGTCCCCTTTTCTTACCTACCTAGCTTCAAACATTTCTAGGTGCCGAGTCAGAACTACGGGTAGGTGGATAGCAAGACTTGTTGGAGGCGATTCCTCATCGAATGCTTGGCTTCTTACCTTACTCTCTAGATCGTTAGCCACTTCATAAATGCTAGTGCGGCAGCAACCTCACCACTTACCCCTTCCATACCGTAAACTACTAGTTGTCCTAGAATGACGAGTGATGAAGTCCTTGCTAGGTCAGATGACCACTACAGTTGGATGCCGAGTACTTCTATACTCATGATACTACCCCCAAACTATTTTCAGGGATCTCGATCGACAACAGGTATGGTGATCGACGTTTCACGTGGAGACTCGACGACGACTAGTTAGGCGGATCCCGGCGGAGGGCCTGGACCCGTGTGGTTATGGGGATCGATGTTTTTCCCTATGCCAGTAGGCATTTGATTGTAGTCTGTACTCAGACATGTACCTTCCACTGTCGTATTGTATTTGAGGCAGTTGTATGCCGATTGTATGAGACGTTGTATCCTTGTGATATCTGTAATGTTGTGATATCATGTTGGAAATCCGGGGCATATGGCTTTCTCATATGTCGCGGTGGGACCGATATATGCTTCGTCCCCAGATTTGGGTGGAAACACCTAGATCTGGAACAGTACCGCATATCGGGCCTTACACAGAACTCCTGACGCTTGCGGTCCATAAGACCCTTTGGAATGTGGTGCTCACGGAATGAAGTGCAGAACTCATCGCAAGTTGTGGGCGGTCCAACGGGACGCATGTTCAGGAAATTCTCCCACCAAGAGCTAGCTGCACCGTCGAGGTGGTAGGTGGCATAACTAACCGTGTCACCATCTGCAAAATGGCCTGCTGGAGCTTCCTCTCGATGCTGCGAAGCTAGTCATCGGCGTCAAGGGCCTCGGTGGAGTAGCTGAAAACCGGGGGATGAAGCCGGATGAAGTCATTCAAAGACACCAACTCGTTGCGCTGCTGAGTGGTGTTGCGGTCAATGACCTCCAGCAACTGGTGAGAGTCTCGGCGGTTCCTCTCAACCTCCATCAGAACCTGAGCCATCGTGGGTGGCGGTGGAAGGTTGCCTTCCTCCGGTTCATTCCCACGACCATTGGCACGACCAAGCTGGCCACGGGTTCCTTGAGACATCCTGAAGGTGGAAACCAAAGCCAAACAGAGTTGATTGGAAGAGCCTAAACAAGGTATTGAAGGTACTAGAAGAATCACAGAGGAAAGGAAGTAATCATCTTGACAACATGGTGATAAAAGCATACAAGCCATATATTCACAAGCTGTCATACAAACCATACATCGTTTTAGTACAAGCGCCAAGCTAATACAAATGTGATGAAGATGATACATCCTTCAGAGGCACTCTGACTTCCTATACATTATTTATCTAAGCCTCTGGAACTTAGAACACCTTGCGTACAATATACTAAAGATACTACTACATCCTTACTAAAGCAAGACCACAGGCGGTCTCACTCATCTCCATCTCCATAGTAATCCTCATAAAAGTTACCCGCGTAACCTGGTAGCTGAAGGTGACCATCGGAAAACACGGAGGCCTGTGGACCCTGATATCCATTTGGGCAAGGATGGGGCCTAGTTCCAGCGTAGGGTGGAAGCAGAGGACCACGGGGTGGAAAAATGCCTCCAATCTCGGGCCAAGCAACTCGAGAAGGCATCTGTGTCCTGGCTGGGTAGATAGCATCGTACTCCACTGATCCAACACTCACAAAAGGAGTCAGGAGTGTAAGTGCTCGATACAGACGGACACGGGTGGCGTGAAGCTCAAAACGAAGGGCATGTGCATCACGATATCTATCACAAGCGTGCCGAGCAGTGATCTGAAGCAAAGTATCCTCCAGGGAGTGATTTGTGTACAATCTGGTGTAATATCCCTCTTCTCCTGGAAGTGCGGTAGGGATATAGCCGAAAGGTGATCCTGCAAGCAGGGCATGCTCCTCTCTCAGCAGGGTAATACATGAGTATGCAGCATCCTGCACATCCATGTTCTCAGTCACACCAATGCCATGTCCAAAGAGGATAGGCTGAGAGACTCCAATGTGGTGCGAGTAGATCCTGACGGTGTAGTGTAACTGAGTTTGGTTGAAGTCAAGGAACTGCTCCTAACTGTCTACTCAGGATACCAACGATAGCCAACGGTGAGCATGGCTGGATGCCCACGCACATCGAGGCACCTAGTTAGACGAACAATCTGCCGAGGGGGAAGATCCGCCATTTGAAACAGAAAGAAGGAGTTTGCAAATGCATTAGATTATGAAGAAACTTGGAATGACTCGGACAGCATAATGGCTGTAATTGTAAGAAATGTCTTTTTTGCAATGTAGAAACATCACTTACATACGATGTAAGAAATCAGGAAGCACAACAACTCTAGTAAACTGAACACAACTTTCCTACGGCTAAAAGGAAGAAAACAACGAGATGTTCTAGTAATACATAGATAAGCCTAGTCCTATCTTCCCGTAGAACAAGATGAGGGTGACTCAGAACTCAGAATGATGAAGGTAAGGAGAAAAAAAGAAGCCTTACGTTGTTCCCTTATATACCCAGAGTAACTATATAACTATAGCAAGATAGACAAGACTTCGGCCAAGGCTGGAAATCCTACAGTCAATCCTGCTCTGATACCAAGTCTGTCGGGACCCGGTGTTAGCGTATGCAAGACTCGCTACAACACAATCATATGGAGAGCCGAGAACCGTACCCACTTATCTAAGCAGACAAGGCCAAGCACAGGACGTTCTCGAAAAGCATCGAACGTGAGGGGCATCCCATCCAGGCCAGATGATCAACTGAGATGGGTCCTCAACGTACGCACACAAGTCTAAATGATATGGGTGGTGAACTCCCATACTCATAGACAAGTCGCCTCAACCATACTATCGATTGTATCATAACCCTTATATAGACTTACTCCAGCGCGATCACTTAGTCGGGGTCTAGGGTGGGCTCGATCATACATCAAAGTGTGCACGTGACGGAGTCACGAACAATCGCATCGCGATGCCCCAAGCTGCGCATATCTAAGGTCCACTTGGTGTATAAAAGACCGCCAGCCAGATCACAACTAAGGTCTCGAAAACCCATACTAACACATGCATGTTATAATCATACACGCAGCACACATGTCTAGTATGAACAGCAGGTATCATTGCAATTCTCTACAAAGTATACAAATTTATTGATAACTCTTACAGAATGCACACAGAGATCACGAGACCGTGATCCAATATTACAACAAGCATGCGGAAGAAAATTATATTTGGGTACAGAAAAGTTTAACAAATGGCTTAAGAAGCCTTATTTAAACACAAGCCCTCCACGAGGGAACCAGTCTAATGAATGGGACTACACTAGCTTGGTCTTAAGTCGTCGAGCTCGTGGAAGAATCCACCTTCGGGGTCAGTGGGTTCATCTAAAACATAGAATAAGAAAACGTGAGTACAAAGTCGTACTCAGCAAGACTTACGTAGGCGCTATACTACTCATGCACATGTATCAAGGTAAAGGAAGGTGGGGTTCAAAAGCAGAAGTGCCAGCTTTGACTTGGCTAGTCCTGAACTACAAGTACCAGACTTGAGGTAAGAAGCGTACACGAGTCCACTACATGTCCAACAAATTACGCCATAGCACTCACACTTAGCTTGGCAAGTTTTATAAGTATCCAGTTCAAGTTGTCTAATAATCAGGCACAGTTTTCCAAGCAGTCCTTAACCGCGGACACGGCTATTGGAATAGTTTTATTAACCCTGCAGGGGTGTACCGCTACACACACATGATCATCAGTTACCGCCTTTGTACTCGACACCGTTCAAGAGGTGCCGGCGAGGATGCTCACCACAACTGTTACCTCATAGCCGATCTAGTCCAAGAAAGCCGCCTACCTGGGTTGTCTACCACTATCGTGAACCCGGCCGGTTTACCGAAGTGGACCCAGATGATGTGTGCGTGGTGCATAAGCCGGTCTCGGCTAAGCCGTTCTCTCACTTAGCAGCCAGGCCACAAACCTACCAGAACTCCGAACTACTGCGACATCTGGACATCGAAAGGGATGAGTTAGTAGGTTGAGAGGGGTTAGTGAGCCCAATGTGTGGTTGTACTCTTCATCTTGGATCACCACACAAGAAATAGGACTTAGGGCGGTGTTCAATGAGACAACCCAATATGTGCTCCTACACATCCTCTCATCGTTCACCTTGTATTAGGGTAGATTCAACAACACATTTCCACCATCATTATCATGATTTCTACCATCCCGACTCACATAACAGTATCAACATTGTATCACTCTAAGCATGCAATAAGCAGTAACAATTGCAGGGGCCACATGATATCAATCAACTCCTACATTTTCTAGGATTGTGGTTTGCTTACTACTGTGACAAATGATAGGTCATGCAAAGGAATGGGTTCATCTATGCGGTAGAAACGTAGCATGTTAATCATCCTAAACAATGCATAAGAGAGACTGAGCGGGAAGTGGGATTTTATCAACCTTATCAATGGGGGTTTGCTTGCCTTGCTGACGAGGTTCGGTATCGGGGTCTTCAACGAAGGGGGCAGCCTCCTGTTCCGGTTCCAATTCTACTCGACAAACAACAAACAAGGAAGCAAAGTAAATACAATGCACAAGCACATGGTTGAAGGTTGAAACTTGATGTATATGCTTCTGATGTGTGAGGGAATTCCATTTAAAAGGAGTGTATTGCAAATGAATTGCAAATTCAAACTCCATTTTGAATTTAAAAGCAATCAATAAGCCTTGTTGCCACTGGTCACCCAAGAAAACTTGGTCAAACATGAAAACATATTGCATATTCAGATTCCTTGAATTTTTCTAATAATTTTAGACATATAATTTTCTACATTTGGAGTTAGGATGAATTTCCAAAGTTTAGCATTTTTCTGTCATTTTCTGGATTTGTTTTAATCAAATAAGCATTTCTGCGTCACTGTGATGTCATGCTGGCATCGTGGGGGGGGGGGTTCTGACCGGGGAGTCCCACCTGTAAGTGTCACTTTGGTTAATTAAGACGTTTTGTTTTGATTTAAACTAAACTGGGTGATTAGCAGGGGGCAGGGCCCACATGTCAGTGTCTCTGGGGGGGGAGGGATTAGCACTAAGCTAATGACGTCCACGTCATCTCGCCAGCGGCTAGTCGCCGGCGACGTGCAGACACAGCGGCGTCCACGGGGACGGCGGCTCCGGTCACCATTCGGCACGCCGCGACCACCAAACAAGAGCCTGGGCACGCGCGCTTCATCTGAGACAGACGAGCAGCACGGGGGCTCACCGAAAGGACGTCGGCGACGAGCAAAGGCTGCGACAGCAGCACGGCCGTGGTGCGGATCTTGCTGTGGTGCATCATTTGAGCCACGGGTGGGCGCGTTCGAGGCAACGGAGCAAGGCGAACATGATGGACATGGGATCGAGCTCGATTACTTCACAGGTGCTCGCCGACGAGCACCGCAGCGGCGCCGAGCTACGACTCCCATGGTGGATCTCGACGGAGACAGAAAAAGGAGCGGGGAGTGAGGGTTTCGAACCGCCTGCTCACCAGGAGTTCAACGGCGGTGGTGGAGAGAGCTGAGAGGGCTGGACGGAGAAAACTTGACGTCGATCTTCCACGGCTCCGACGACGGCGTGATCACGAATTCGGCGACTAGGTGGGCTCCGCGCACGCCATCTTCTCCAGCTCGACGTACCGCTTGGTGCTGGACACAGGGGACGGCTTGGGTGGGCTCCGCGACGTCGATGGCCACGCGGGGGCTCGACGGCGCTCCGGCGATCTCTTCTGTCTTCGTCAAATCCGGCGAGAGAGAAGGGGGAAACTGCGCTGGAGGGGGAGGAGAGGATAGGGACGTCTCTCAGACGTCTCCATACGAGGCGATAACCCTTGGGCAGGCAGGCAGCTGCCTGGCGCGCCCACGGCGCTCGCCGACGACCTGCGTGCCTGCCTGGCCGGGGTTGAAGATGCATGTGCCCCTGTGGGCTGGGCTGGGCCAGGCTGGGGAATGAGTTGGGCCACTTTGCAGGTGAGCCTTCTCCCTTTTTTATTTCTTTTCTATTTTTCTTTTCTCTTAATTTGTTTTTCTGTGCTAAAAAAATAGCTAGGCATTTTATTAAATGCTGAAACTTTTTATATGGCTTCACAATATAATAGGCTAGCCACTTGTAAAGTTTGAACATTTTTAAAATTCAACTTATTTGAACTTTAATTCAATTAGGGGTTTTAATTTAAATCCATGCTCCTGTTTGAATATTTGGAAAATCCATGAGCATGGGGTTGGTCCCACATCACTTGATATGTGATCACACTCATTTATGAGACTTTTCAAAAATGCAAAAGGAATTTTTGGAGCAACTTTATTTCTGGCCATTTGAATTAATTCATCTCGGGGGGCGGGTTCCTTCTCCCATTTCAAATTCTTTTGAAATTTTTAACATGATGCAAAGTTTCTTGCTAACCCTAGCACATACCTAACAGAGGGTTCTGACACGATGCGATGCCCTAGTTTTTTTTCCCGCCACCGCATGCCGTCGTCGTAGCAGCTCAGAGTCGCCGCGCCCTGGACGTGAACTCGTAGTGTGTGCGCTCGTGCAGAACACGCCTAGGGAACATCAAGGCGCCACCTTGCGCACGCCGCGCTTTGGTTTGAGGCCGTTGTGCGGCGTATCGGCGTGCTGCAGCAGTAGCACCGCCGCGTTTTTGCAGGCGAGGTATAGCCGCCGTCGTCGAAGGACCGGCGTGATTTGGATCAAAATGGATTCCTGGTTGTCCCAGGTACGCGCAACACCCCTCCGTTGAGTCGTCGGAGCAGCACAGCCGACGCGATCGTCACCGTGGTTGGCTCCGTCGCCATGCCCCTGGCAGGTTTAGAGTTTTTCTTGGTTCAGTCACTTCGGACCTAGTTCAGGTGGACGGCTACCCCTCCTCTGTCATAATCCGTCGAGTGGTGTAGTGGCTAGCGGGTGCTTCCTATGGAGAGAGTGGCGTGGGTTCGATCCCCAGCTGAGGCTAATCCCCCCCTTTTTTCCTTTCTTTTGGATAGACTGACCCGTGGGCCCCAGTGGCAGTGGCTAGTGCACTGTGGGCAGGATTGGCTCGGCCCAGTTGCTTGCCGCGCGCGTAGGGAAGCAGGAGCAGTGGGCTAGCCAGCCCAGCAGAGGCCCTGTCTCCCCTTTTTATTTTTTCTGTTTTTTTCCTAGAGGAGTGGGCTGGGCCAGAGGAGGAGAAGGAGAAGTTGGGCCTGGCGCCCGAGAACAGCCCGTGAAGCTTGTACTCTTTTTCTTTTTCTTTTCTTTTGATTTCTTTTCAAATCTTTTTCAAATTAAAACTCAATTTTGAATTTGAATTTGGAAACTTTTCTGCCTCAAACCATATAATCCAATATATGAATTTGGGGTAGTTTTGGCCACTGATAACAAGGGTGATGTCCATTTTGCATGTTGCCCCTCTAAAAATTGGAGTGATGGTAACTTTGCAATAAAGCCCTTCTTTTCTTTTGATTTGGCAAAGTGCTTTGCAACTTCAAAGTGTGGCGTACCATATATGGTTTTGGGGTAGAAAAATCCAGGGAATTGAATGGTGATGTCCATTTGGTGTTTTGTACAACTCAAATGGACATGGTGTAAACACTTGACCATCTCAATTTTTCCTTGCCCCCTTTTCCTTGCTTTCCTTTCAACTTCAGTGCATGTTGAATCTTTTTCGTCTGTTCATTCAAGTTCTGTTCCATGTCGTCTTCAATTCCTTTGCAATCTCAAACCAACCCCTAGCATATTGTCATATGCAATGTGGTTGGGGCCTTTTCTTCTGTTGTATCTTCCCGGTGTCAAATTCACCGACACTTCTCCGTCTCCGGAATCGTTAGTTTAATTTTATGATGCTTTACTTTGATAAATTGTTTTGTTGTTCATGCCATGTCATGTTGCCATGTTACTTACACATAAATCAAGGCGATTACCAAAGCCATAAAAATAATAAGTAATTGCATATGAAGTTGTTGACGTGTCGTTAACACCTCCATTTAGATTTTACTAGATAGGGTCACACCATGTATATTGAATTTGATCATCTCATCCATGTTTGGGAATTGTTGATCTCGATGTTTACTTGTGTGATTTCCTTGCCGGTACCTTACGTTAGCACCTGAGGCTGCCGAGGAGACTTGCATGGAGATTACCGAGCCCGAGGACCCTGCTACGTCTGCTCCGTCGATCGATTACCCAGGCAAGGGGAAGATTTATACCATTACTTGATACCTTTCTGCCTACCTGCCTAGCTGTAGTCTAGAACGATTGTTTGATCCTATCCACTTTGCTTATGCCACAATCAAAACCAAACAACCATGATCCCCACATCCCAGCAAAACATTGTATTGCTAAGTTACCGCTGCTCAGCCATTGCTTAGTATGATTAAAAAAACTTGCTGATTACCCTATACTATGGTTGGATGTCATGTTATTAAAGAAGTTGGTTGATATTTATTATTATGATGTTAAATTATACTTGACGAAAGATGGGAGAGCGGGCTGTTCCCGCCGGGTGTTTTGTTCCATTTGAGTCACCTAGCTCCCGAGTTCCGGGTATTGTGTTTATATGTGGCACCCTTGTCTTACCTACCTAGCTTCGTACAATTCGACTGGTGGACCGAGCTGATTTACATTTGCAATGTGTGTGTGCTGGTGGTACCCCAGTTGTTTACAAACCACCCCGGGCCCGGAGGACATATTCCTTGGGTGGCCCAACTTGACCGGCTGAGGGCCCGGTCTCATATGAGAATTTAACCGTCTATCCAAACACGAGTCATACGGTAGAGGCCGATTCGAGAGCGTGGCCACCTTTTGAGTTGGTTTTCGACTCATCGGGGACCACCCGGACTTGCGTGTTGTTAGTTAGAGGGACTCGGACGTTCCGGAGTTTCAGGCGTTTACCTAGACAAGTGGGAACCTGGCGTACATGCGAACCCTATTATGGGTAGTTGGTACACCCTGCAGGGTTAAATCTTTTCAAAAAGCCGTGTCCGTGGTTATGGACGACTTTAGACCTACTCCTTGTTCATAGAATAACATCAAATTGGATCATAATTAAAACTTGCCTACCGTGTGAGTTTCTTGGCTGCTTTTCTTCGTCCAGGGGGACCGAGAGAAGATCAGGGTTGTGTTATGTTTGCCATAAGTCGGTCAATAGCAGACTTACGACACGAGGTCACGTGCATTCTTGGATCTTACCTCTACTCTAATAGAACGATAGACACCATATATTCTAGTGCGTCTGCAACCTTTCCAAATACTTTGTCTTATCCGTAGGAAGTTTGTTATCCAGTAATGATATAATCTCACCCCTTGTTTCCGTTTGTGCTTTTACTGTTTTTCCCGATCGGCCGCTGCAGTTGACTACTACCTCGACCCGAGCACCGAACGATACTTCATGGAGGTGCCCCCGGAGGACGACGATGAGGATGACTTTGTTCAGTAGATCCTATAGTTGGGTTCCGACGTTCCGTGGGTGGACTTATTTATGTGCAGCCCTCTCTAGGGCCATTTGGATTTTGACCGTACTCAGTCGTGATTGTCTTCCGCTTGTTGCATGATGTATTGTTGGGTCCATCGAACTCTGAGATGATGTAATAAATACCAGTGGTGATGTATGCCCTGGACTCTATATATTTATGTCTTAGTATAAAGTTCATTGTTCTTATATCTGTTGTCGAGAATCCGACAGCGACACGAGTGCGAGTGTCGTGAGTCGGTGTCCTTTTATGCCCTACTAACTCGAGCGGGACGCGAAAGCGACTAACTTGAGTTAGCACCGCATCGGGGGCCTTACATAAGCCTTCTCGTTCAGCTCGTAGCTTTCTAGCCTATGATGACGATCATAGTACCTTTTTTGACGAGACTGGGCTGTCTTCAATTTCTCAAGAATAATGCGAACCATCTCTTCTGCTTCCTGGATCATATCTGGTCCAAAGAATTGTCTTTCGACGGCTTATGACCAGTTTAAGGGTGTTCGGCATTTTCGTCCATAGAGAAATTGAAAAGGTGCCATGCCCAGACTAGATTGGAAGCTGTTGTTATAAGCAAACTCGACGAATGGACGAGATTTCTCCCAACTCTTTCCGAATGATATAACACAAGATCTGAGCATGTCTTCAAGAACTTGATTGACTCTTTCTACTTGACCACTTGACTGGGGATGAAAAGCGGTGTTAAAGGAGAGATGGGTTCCCTGTCAGAACCCCAACTAGGGTAAGTGCTAGGGTTGCTTGTATCCTTTGCATCATGCAAAAATTTATAAAAGGAATTCAAAAATAGGGAAAAGAAAAGCGCTGAGAAATTATTTCAAATGGCCAGATAAAAATCTTTTTCCAAAAGTCATTTGAATAGTTGAAAAATTCCTATAAATGATGGTGACCATTTCAAAAGTGGTTTGGGTTCATTCCCACACTCAAGGAATTTTCTACAATTCAAACACTGCCTTGGAAAATTAAAAGAACCCCTATTTGAATTGAGATTCAAATTTATTGAATTTCAAAAATGCCCAAAAGTCATAAGTGGTTTGCTACTGACCACCTAGGGTTTTTAAAACTATTTGGGCATTTTATTAAATTGCCTAGATATTTATTTCTAAGGCAAAACAAAATAACAGAAAAATTAAAAGAAAAAGGAAAGGAAAAGAACCCCCTGGCCAATCTGGCCCAACTGAAGCCCCCAGCCTCCTGGCGCAGCCCAGCCCACCTGGGGAGGCCACATGCGTCTTCCTCCCCAGGCCAGGCAGGCAGGCAGCACGCCGGCGACCGCCGTGGGCGTTCCAGGCAGCTACCTGCCTCCCTCCCTCTGTCCCCCGGCGCCTGGAGACGCCTGGAAGGCCTCCAGGTCCTTTCCCCTCTTCCTGCTACCTCTAGCTCCCGCTTCCGTAGAGTTCTCGCCGTACCCGAGGAAGCCAGGTTGCCGCCGTCGTGTGTCTGCGTGGCCACCGTGCCCCTCGAGCTGCGCCGAGCTGTCCAAGGAGATCCCCGCGGCCGTCTTCGTCTTCGTGTCCGGTCAATTGCGCCGAGAGGCTTCAACGACGACGCCACCTCCAACTTTACATCACCGGCCGCCGCGAGCTTCGTCGATGAATTCTTGCGCCACCAGTTCGTCCCCGGCCTCCTCGAGCCCGCCGTCATGCTCCTGGTGAGCTAAACTGCGTTTTACCCTATCCATTGCCCCTCCACGTGGCCTCCTTCGCCGTCGTCATCTCTCTAGTGCTCCGGCCGCCGCGCCTTTTGAAGCCACCGTCGCCAAGGAGCCCTAGACGTCCCCCGGCATAGCGCACCAGACGCGGAAGCATGCAGGCTTCGTTTTGGTGGCCACCCCGTGCCTTCCTGTGGACATTTGGGCACTCCGGCGAGGCGCCGCCGTGGCCCATGGTCACCGGCGGTTAGCCGCCGGCCGGTTAGGCTTAATCCCCCCTTAATCCCCCCCTTTAAGCCTATGACAGGTGGGCCCTGCCCCCTTAACTTTCTGGTTAATTTATTTAACCACGGGATTAAACCCTCTCCCACTGACAAGCCGATCCCACATGTCAGCCCCCACCTGTGACATCAGCACTGCGTCATGCTGACGCAATAAACAGAAAAACAGATTAAAAGAATTCCAGAAAATTCCAAAAATTGTTATAAACTTCAATAAATCATAGAAAATTCTTATTAACTCCAAATTAAACATATAATATATTTAAAATTATCAGAAAAGTGCAAGGATTAAGAATATGAAATTTGTTTTCATGTTTGACCATTTTAAAATGGGGCAACAGTAGCAAGTTTACATATGGCTTAATTCGAATTTGAATTTGGATTTTGAATTTGCAATTCTTTTGCAATACACTTCAATTAAATGGAATTGTCAACACATCAGTACCATGTACATCATGTTTTCACAACTTATCATGTGCTTGAGCATCGCAATTATATTTATTCCTTGATTGCTTTGTTTTCTCGATAGAAGTGGAACCGGAACCGGAGGCCACCCCCTTCGTTGAAGACACCGTGTGTGAACCTCGTCAGCAAGGCAAGCAAACCCCATTGATCATGTCTATAAAATCCCTATACCCTCTCAGTCTCGCTTATGCATGTTTAGGAGATCATCTTGTATCGATTCTACCGCATAGTTGAACCCATATCCGATGCATGACCTATCATCTTGTCACAGTAGTAAGCAAACCACAATCCTAGCTGACATAGGAGTTGTTTGATATCATGTGGCCCCTGCAACTATTACCGCTTATTGCATGCTTAGTGGTACAATGAGGTTGCTTTTGATGTGAGTCGGGATGATGGTGAACATGGTGTTGATGAAAGTCAAACTGTGATGGTGAATCCACCCTAATACACGGTGAACGATGAGAGGATGTGTAGGAGTACACAGTGGGTTGTCTCGTTGAACACCGCCTTAAGCACCGAGTTCTTGTATGGTAATCCAAGACAAAGAGTAAAACCACACATTTGGCTCACTCACCCCTCTCGGCTTAGTACCTTGATCCGTGTCGACGTCCAGGAGTCACATTAGTTCGGGCTTTCCATTTGACATGTGCATAGAAAAAGAACGAAGGAAATGGTTGCATCATATAGATATGTGGGTGCACCTGGGAGGCAGGAAAACCATCTGCCAGACGTGGCGTCTCGGTCACTTACATTGTTTGAGTCCGTTTCGTTGATCCGACCGGGCTCTCGAGCGGAGGCAACTCAGATAGTCGGCTCCTGGAATAGACCGGTTGTGAGCGAAGTGTCGTGGTGAACATCCTCGCTGTCACCTCCTGAACGGTGGCGAGACCTGGCGGTAACCGATGGTCATGTGTGTGTAGCTTACACCCTTGCAAGGTTAACAAAACTATTCGAATAGCCGCGTCCACGGTTAAGGACTACTTGGAACATGTACCTGATTATTAGACAACTTGAATGGATACTTATAAAACTCGCAAGATAAGCGTGAGTGCTATGGTGTGCTCCTCGTGGGGAAGTCGAGGAAGTAACCATAGTGGTGTATTGGTTGGAGACTTGGTAGTGGACTCGTGTACGCTTCTTACCTCAAGTCTGGTACTCGTAGTTCAGGACTAGCCAAGTCAAAGCTGGCACTTCTGCATTGTTGAACCAACCTCCCATTACCTTGAAACTTGAACATGAGTAGTATAGATCTGATGTAAGTCCTGCTGAGTACGACTTTGTACTCACGTTTGCTTATTCTATGTTTTAGATGAGAACCCGGACCCCGATGGAGTCACCTCCCTGAAGCTCGACGTTGACCTTGGTAGTATAGTCCAGACAGCAGTCTGGTCCGTCGTGGACGGGCATGTATGTTTACAAGGCTTCTCTAAGCCATTTGTTAAACTTGTCTGTACGCAGACCTAATTTTCTTCCGTTGTATGATGTAATGATGATCACAGAAATGAGATCTTTATATAATCTATGTGTAAGTCAATAAAGAAGTACTTTGTAGAGTTATGTGATGTTCATACTAGGCATGTGTGCTGCGTGTATGTTTATACCATGCATGTCTTAGTATGGGTTTTCGAGACCTTAGTTGTGTTCTGGCTGGCGGTCTTTTATACACCAAGTGGCCCTTAGATGTGCGCAGCTTGGGGCATTGCGATGCGATTGCTTGTGAATCTGTCACGTGCACACTTTTTTGTATGATCGAGCCAGCCCTAGACCCCGACTAAATGATCGGGCTGGAGTAAGTCTATGTAAGGGTTATGATTCAATCGATAACATGGTTGAGGCGACTTGTCTATGAGTATGGGATTCACCACCCAGAAGCATTTAGACTTGTGAGCGGACAATGAGGACCCATCTCAGTTGATCATCCGGCCTGGATGGGATGCCCCTCACGGTTGATGCTTTCCGAGAGTGTTCTGTGCTTGGCCTTGTCTGCTTAGACAAGTGGGTACGGCTCTCGGCTCTCCATGTGATTGTATCGTGACTGGAATTACATACGCTAACCCCGGGTCCCGACAGACTTGGTATCAGAGAAGGACTGTCTGTAGGATTATTCAACCCTTGGTCGAAGTCGAGTCTAGCACTCTATAGTTATATAGTTACTCTAGGTATAAGGGAACAACATAAGGCTTCTTTTTCTCCTTACCCTCATCGATCTGAGTTCTGAGTCACCCTTATCTTTTCTACGGGATGATAGGACTAGGCTCATCTATGTCTTTACTAGAACATCTCGTTGTTTGCCTCCTTGTAGCCGTAGGACAGTTGTGGTTGTCCAGAGTCTCCGTGTTTTGAGTTCCTTGAAGAAGTTTTGTCCCATCTTCTCGAGGTTTTCTTGTTTTTCCATCCCGGTGTAGCCGTTATGCTGCCTGATTTATTCCATGTTTCTTGAAATCCTTGCCTTTGCATTACAATCTTTTCCTCCTAGTCATGTCCTCTTATCTTTGTTTCCATCATAAAACCTGTTCTGATTGTGGATCTTTATCACCCAGGATGTCAGGTGGAACTCGTAGTGCTGTTCGTCGGAATCGAGACCGTGTTCGGAATCGAAATGATGATGAACCTCTACCACCGCCTTCTTCGGCGGAAATCATGATGGAAGCCGAGCGGAATAGACGTGATCAAACACGCCTTTTGGAGCTCATCGAGCAGAATACCGATCGTCAGCGTAATGTGGTTGTGAGCATTCAGGACTTCATCCTCCTCAAGCCACCGGTATTCCGATGTTCTTCTGAGCCCCTTGAAGCTGATGATTGGCTCCGTTCCATCGAGCGTAAGATTGATACGACACATGTTGCTCCCGATGACCGAGTCATATTCGCGGCATACTTTCTGGAAGGTGCTGCTGCTGAATGGTGGGAGAACTATGTTGTGATGCAGCCCGATGGTCACATAGTGACTTGGCAGGAGTTCTGTGTTGCCTTTCGAGGGTACCACATTCTGTATGAGTTGATGGAGCGCAAGAAGGAAGAGTTATGCAATCTGACTCAAGGAGAGATGTCCGTTCATGAGTATGTGAGAGAGTTCAACCGTCTTGCTCGTTATGCCCAAGATGAGATCACCACCGATTCCAGAAAGCAGGCAAAGTTACGCAAGGGACTTAGCCCCATCCTTCGTCATGATCTCAACCTCCTTGAATTTGCCACCTTTGAGGATTTAGTCAACAGACCCTTCAGAGCTGAGCATGGCAATTTTCGAGGAGTCTCGCAAGCATGCTCTTGAGCTTGTTCCTTCTTCTAGTTCAGCCCCTCAGAAACGCCGAATTTGGATTCCAACTAGTGCCATACCTCAAAACTTTCTGCAGAGACCACCCTCCAATATATGCCATCCACCCCAACACATTATTCCACCCAGGAAGGATGGTGTGAAACCAAGCAATCCCACTCCCAACAATTCAGACAGGGTATGCTTTAAGTGTGGTCTTCCAGGCCATTACTATCGTCAATGCCCTCAGGTCTTGATGACACCACGTCATTCTCGACATAAGCCTCCAAAGAAATCAACCACCAAAGCCTTTCTAGCAAAGCCTTCATCCACTAGTAGTGTTTGTGTGAACCAAATCTCAATAGAAGAAACCACTGCTGCTTCTGACGTCATTCATGGTACACTCCCAGTCAATCATTTCCCCGCCTCCGTTTTTTTCGATCCAGGAGCTTCTCATTCATTCATGTCGGAGAGTTATGCACTTCGTCATGAATCCCCTTTTGAAGAAATGTTTTCTCCAATGGTCATTCAAACTCCTGGTTCCAAATGGCAAACTAATAGAGTAAGCCATGGCAATCAAATTTCAATTGAGGGTTTAGTATTCCTTGCTTCTCTTATAGCCCTCAAGTCTTCAGACATTGATGTCATCCTAGGCATGGATTGGTTATCAAGGCAGAATTCTTTCCTTGATTGTAAATCCAAGTCAGTTAAACTCACCCATCCTTCAGGCCAGACCATTGACTACACATCACCCAGCTCTAGAACCCAGATGCATACTTTGAATGTGCTTCCCCTTCCAGACCTTGAAGATGTTCTGGTGGTTCGTGACTTCCCGGATGTCTTTCCTGAAGAGCTGGTGGGAATGCCACCCGACAGATGTGTAGAGTTCATAGTGGATCTTATACCAGGCACAACCCCAATATCCAGACGCCCATATAGAATTGCCCCACATGAGTTAGCTAAGCTAAAAACCCAACTTGATGCTTCGTTGGCAAAAGGCTTCATCCGCCCTAGCTCATCGCCATCAGGTTGCCCCGTTCTGTTCGTAACGAAGAAAGATGGAACAGAAAGGATGTGCGTAGACTATCGCCCGCTAAATCTACCAACGATAAAGAACAAGTACCCACTGCCCAGGATCAATGATCTTTATGATCAACTTGCAGGATCCTCTGTCTTCTCCAAGATGGATTTGAGATTAGGCTATCATCAAATCAAAATCCGAAATGAGGACATTCCAAAAACGGATTTCACTACTCGTTATGGTCTTTACGAGTATACTGTCATGTCCTTCGGTTTAACCAATGCCCCCGCCACATTCTCGCGCTTGATGAACTCGATCTTCATGGAGTATTTGGACAAGTTCGTCGTGGTTTACCTCGATGACATCCTTATATACTCGAAGAACAAAGAAGAACATGCCGGGCATCTAAGGCTGGTATTGATGAAACTTAGAGAGCATCGCCTGTATGCTAAATTCTCCAAGTGTGAATTTTGGCTACCAGAAGTGACATATTTAGGCCACATGATTTCTGCAAAAGGCATTGCTATCAATCCCGAGAGAGTTCAGGCCGTCCTTGACTGGACTCCACCTGAATCGGTTAAGCAAGTTAGGAGTTTTCTTGGCGTAGCAAGCTATTGTCTCCGCTTCGTCGAGAACTTTTCTAAAGTTGCAAAGCCTCTAACAGAACTCCTCAAGAAAGATAATAAATTCCAATGGACTCCCAAGTGCGAGGAGAGCTTTCAAGAGCTAAAAAGAAGATTGACTTCTGCACCCGTACTTGCACCTCAAGACACAAAAAGGGATTTCGAAATCTATTGTGATGCTTCTCGGCAAGGGTTAGGATGCATACTTATGCAAGATAGACATGTGGTAGCATACGCTTCACGCCAGTTGCGTCCACATGAAGAGAACTATCCTACCCATGATCCTGAACTCGCTGTCGTAGTTCATGCCCTGAAGATTTTGCGACATTAACTCCTTGGTAATCGTTGTGAGATCTATTTTGATCACCAAAGCCTCAAATACATATTCACCCAGCCAGATCTTAACCTCAGGCAAAGACGCTGGATAGAGTTGATAAAAGATTATGACTTAGGAATTTCTTACACCCCAGGAAAGGCCAATGTCATGGCTGATGCAAGTCGTACTGGAACAACCTCATGTTACAGCAGTATCAACCACTTCTTCATGAGGAATTTCGAAAGCTCAACCTCGAGATTGTTCCTCGTGGATCTCTTTTCAACTTGGTGGCGAAACCAACACTTGAGGATCAAATAATAGTTGCCCAAAGACGTGCACGAGGTGTACGCCGGATCAAGGAGAACATTGCTAGCGGAGTTGCTAAATGTTTCTCCACAGATATTAAAGGAACGGTATTCTTTGAAAATCGTTTGGTAGTACCTAAGAATATGGATCTAAGGCAACTCATCCTCAAAGAAGCCCATGACACACCCCTCTCGATTCATCCCGGTAGCACAAAAATGTACCAAGATCTACGCCAGAGATTTTGGTGGACTAGGATGAAGAGAGATATTGCTCGATATGTTGCCGAATGTGATGTTTGTCGTCGCATTAAGGCAGAACACCAAAGACCTGCTGGCACACTTCAACCTTTGCCTATTCGCGAGTGGAAATGGGACAAAGTCGGTATGGACTTCATCACCGGCTTTCCAAAAACCCAGAAAGGAAACGATGCCATCTTCGTTGTCATTGATAGGCTTTCCAAAGTTGCTCACTTCCTTCCCGTTCGCGAGTCTATAACTGCTAGTCAGTTGGCTGACTTGTACGTCTCTAGAATTGTGTCTCTTCACGGTGTTCCTTTGGTAATCAATTCTGATCGTGGTAGCCTTTTCAGCTCTAGATTTTGGGGAAGCTTTCAGAATGCTATGGGAACTCATCTCTCCTTTAGTACAACTTTCCATCCTCAGTCTAGCTGTCAAGTTGAAAGGGTTAATCAAATCTTGGAAGACATGCTCAGAGCTTGTGTTATATCTTTCGGAAAGAATTGGGAGAAATCTCTTCCATTTGCCGAATTTGCTTATAACAACAGTTTCCAATCTAGTCTGAACATGGCTCCTTTTGAACTCCTATATGGATGACGATGTCGAACACACCTTAACTGGTCAGAAACCGGTGAAAGACAATTCTTTGGACTGGATATGATCAAGTAAGCAGAAGAGCAAGTTCGCATTGTTCGTGATCGATTGAAAGCCGCTCAGTCTCATCAGAAAAGCTACTATGATCATCATCATAGGCAAGAAAGCTACAATCTGGACGAGAAGGCTTACCTTCGGGTTAATCCTCTGAAGGGAACCCAAAGATTCGGTATCAAAGGCAAGTTGGCCCCACGTTACATCGGACCTTTCCGCATTCTTGCTAAACGTGGAGAAGTTTCCTACCAACTTGAACTACCCCCGCACCTTTCCCGAGTACATAATGTATTCCATGTGTCACAACTCAGGCGTTGCTTCAAGGACCCCATCCATGAAGTCGACCACGAAACGCTTGATCTCCAAGATGACCTTTCTTATCGAGAGTACCCTGTTCGTATTCTTGATTCAGCAGAGCGTGTCACCCGTCGGCAGAAGATCAAGTTCCTCAAAGTGCAATGGTCACACCATTCCGAGAAAGAAGCTACCTGGGAAAGAGAAGACCGCCTCCGTGCCGAGTACCCCACCTTCCTCCCGACGAATTCTGAATCTCGGGACGAGATTCTTTTGAGTGGGGGCGAGTTGTCAGAACCCCAACTAGGGTAAGTGCTAGGGTTTCTTGTGTCCTTTGCATCATGCAAAAATTTCAAAAAGGAATTCAAAAATAGGGAAAAGAAAAGCCCTGAGAAATTATTTCAAATGGCCAGATAAAAATCTTTTTCCAAAAATCATTTGAATAGTTGAAAAATTCATATAAATGATGGTGACCATTTCAAAAGTGGTTTGGGTTCATTCCCACACTCAAGGAATTTTCTACAATTCAAACAGTGCCTTGGAAAATTAAAAGAACCCCTATTTGAATATAGATTCAAATTTATTGAATTTCAAAAATTCCCAAAAGTCATAAGTGGTTTGCTACTGACCACCTAGGGTTTTTAAAACTATTTGGGCATTTTATTAAATTTCCTAGATATTTATTTCGAAGGCAAAACAGAATAACAGAAAAATTAAAAGAAAAAGGAAAGGAAAAGAACCCCCTGGCCAATCTGGCCCAACTGAAGCCCCCAGCCTCCTGGCCCAGCCCAGCCCACCTGGGGAGGGCACATGCGTCTTCATCCCGAGGCCAGGAAGGCAGGCAGCACGCCGGCGACCACCGTGGGCGTGCCAGGCAGCTACCTGCCTCCCTCCCTCTATCCCCCCGCGCCTGGAGACGCCTGGAAGGCCTCCACATCCTTTCCCCTCTTCCTGCTCCCTCTAGCTCTCGCTTCCGTCGAGTTCTCACCGTACCCGAGGAAGCCAGGTCGCCGCCGTAGTGTGTCTGCGTGGCCACCGTGCCCCTCGAGCTGCGCCGAGCTGTCCAAGGAGGTCCCCGCGGCCGTCTTCGTCTTCGCGTCCGGTCAATTGCGCCGAGAGGCTTCAACGACGACGCCACCTCCAACTTTCTATCGCCGGCCGCCGCGAGCTTCATCGACGAATTCCGGCGCCACCAGTTCGTCCCCGGCCTCCTCAAGCCCGCCGTTACGCTCCTGGTGAGCTAAACTGCGTTTTACCCTGTCCAGTGCCCCTCCCCGTGGCCTCCTTCGCCGTCGTCATATCTCCAGTGCTCCAGCCGCCGCGCCTTTTGAAGCCGCCGTCGCCAAGGAGCCCTAGACGTCCCCCGGCATAGCGCACTAGACGCGGAAGCATGCAGGCTTCGTTTTGGTAGACACCCCGTGCCTTCCCGTGGACATTTGGGCACTCCAGCTATGTTCGCTGGCCGGTTAGGCTTAATCCCCCCTTAATCCCCCCTTTCTGTTTAATTTATTTAACCACGGGATTAAACCCTCTCCCACTGACAAGCCGACCCCACATGTCAGCCCCCCCCTGTGACATCAGCACTGCGTCATGCTGACGCAATAAACAGAAAAACAGATTAAAAGAATTCCAGAAATTCCAGAAATTGTTATAAACTTCAATAAATCATAGAAAATTCTTATTAACTCCAAATTAAACATATAATATATGAAAAATTATCAGAAAAATGCAAGGATTAAGAATATGCAATTTGTTTTCATGTTTGACCATTTTAAAATGGGGTAACAGTAGCAAGTTTGCATATGGCTTAATTTGAATTTGAATTTGGATTTTGAATTTGCAATTCTTTTGCAATACACTTCAATTAAATGGAATTGTCAACACATCAGTACCATGTACATCATGTTTTCACAACTTATCATGTGATTCAGCATCGCAATTATATTTATTCCTTGATTGCTTTGTTTGCTCGATAGAAGTGGAACCGGAACAGGAGGCCACCCCCTTCGTTGAAGACACCGTGTGTGAACCTCGTCAGCAAGGCAAGCAAACCCCATTGATCATGTCTATCAAATTCCAATACCGTCTCAGTCTCGCTTATGCATGTTTAGGAGATCATCTTGTATCGATTCTACCGCATAGTTGAACCCATATCCGATGCATGACCTATCATCTTGTCACAGTAGTAAGCAAACCCCAATCCTAGCTGACATAGGAGTTGTTTGATATCATGTGGACCCTACAACTGTTACATCTTATTGCATGCTTAGTGGTACAATGAGGTTGGTTTTGATGTGAGTCGGGATGATGGTGAACATGGTGTTGATGAAAGTGAAACTGTGATCGTGAATCCACCCTAATACAAGGTGAACGATGAGAGGCTGTGTAGGAGTACATAGTGGGTTGTCTCGTTGAACACCACCTTCAGCACCGAGTTCTTGTATGGTAATCCAAGACAAAGAGTATAACCACACATTGGGCTCACTGACCCCTCTAGGCCTAGTACCTTGATCTGTGTCGACGTCCAGGAGTCACATTAGTTCGGGCTTTCCATTTGACATGTGCATAGAAAAAGAACGAAGGAAATGGTTGCATAATATAGATATGTGGGTGCACCTGTGAGGCAGGAAAACCATCTGCCAGAGGTGGCGTCTCGGTCACTTACGTTGTTTGAGTCCGTTTCGTTGATCCGGCCGGGCTCTCGAGCGGAGGCAACTCAGATAGTCGACTCCTGGAATAGACCGGTTGTGAGCGAAGTGTCGTGGTGAACATCCTCGCTGTCACCTCTTGAACGGTGGCGAGACCTGGCGGTAACCGATGGTCATGTGTGTGTAGCTTACACCCTTGCAAGGTTAACAAAACTATTCGAATAGCCGCGTCCGCGGTTAAGGACTACTTGGAACCTGTACCTGATTATTAGACAACGTGAATGGATACTTATAAAACTCGCAAGATAAGCGTGAGTGCTATGGTGTGCTCCTCGTGGGGAAGTCGAGGAAGTAACCATAGTGGTGTATTGGTTGGAGACTTGGTAGTGGACTCGTGTACGCTTCTTACCTCAAGTGTGGTACTCGTAGTTCAGGACTAGCCAAGTGAAAGCTAGCACTTCTGCATTGTTGAACCCCACCTCCCTTTACCTTGAAACTTCAGCATGAGTAGTATAGATCTGATGTAAGTATTGCTGAGTAAGACTTTGTACTCACGTTTGCTTATTCTATGTTTTAGATGAGAACCAGGACCCCGATGGAGACACCTCCCTGAAGCTCGACGTTGACCTTGGTAGTATAGTTCCAGACAGTAGTCTGGTCCCTCGTGGAAGGGCATGTATGTTTACAAGGCTTCTCTAATTTGTCTGTACGCAGACCTAATTTTTTTTCCGTTATATGATGTAATGATGATCACAGACATGTGATCTTTGTATACTCTATGTGTTAGTCAATAAAGAAGTACTTTGTAGAGTTATGTGATGATACCAGCTGTTCATACTAGGCATGTGTGCTGCGTGTATGTTTATAACATGCATGTCTTAGTATGGGTTTTCGAGAACTTAGTTGTGTTCTGGCTGGCGGTCTTTTATACACCAAGTGGCCCTTAGATGTGCGCAGCTTGGGGCATCGCGATGCGATTGCTCGTGAATCTGTCACGTGCACACTTTGTTGTTTGATCGAGCCCGCCCTAGACCCCGACTAAGTGATCGGGCTGGAGTAAGTCTATGTAAGGGTTATGATGCAATCGATAACATGGTTGAGGCGACTTGTCTATGAGTATGGGATTCACCAGCCATAAGAATTTAGACTTGTGAGCGGACGATGAGGACCCATCTAAGTTGATCATCCGGCCTGGATGGGATGCCCCTCATGTTTGATGATTTCAGAGAGTGTTCTGTGCTTGGCCTTGTCTGCTTAGACAAGTAGGTACGGCTCTCGGCTCTCCATGTGATTGTATCGTGACTGGAATTACATACGCTAATCCCGGGTCCGGACATTCCCATAGTATTTTGAAAAGTTTCCCGAAATCGGGAGGTGAAAAGACTTCCACGGTCCAAAATCGGGAGGAAAACTGTAAGGCCCGATATGCGGTACTGTTCTAGATCTAAATGTTTCCACCCAGATCCAGGGAGGAAGCACATATCCGTCCCACCGCGACATATGACACTGCCATATTCCCCGAATTTCCAACACGATATCACAACATTACAGCTACATGGATACAACATCTCATACAATCGGCATACAGTTTCCTTAATATAATACATTAGCGGAAGATATATGTCTGAGTACAGAATACAATCAAATGCCTAGCGGCAAAGGTAAAACACATCATTCCCGTAACCACACGGGTCCAGGCTCTCCGCCGGGATCCACCTAACTAGTCGTCGTCGAGTCTCCGCGAAGGCATCCAGAAGAAGGATCGTCGAGCTCCACTGAAGTCCAACATCGTTTGCATAACGTGCGTAAAAGAGAAAAGAAAGAGGTGAGCCATATCAAAATTCTTGTAACTAACTTCTCACAAGTAAGATGAGGGTAGTGGTGAGGTTGGAGTCGCACTAGCAATATATGAGTGGCTAACGGTCTATTTAGAGTAAGATGAGAACCAAGCATTCGATTAGGAATCGCCTCCAACAAGTCTTGCTATCAACTACTTACACAAACATAACACCTATCCTATCCTTGTCCTCCTCTTCGCATCCCGACGAAGAAGAAGCAGTCAAGGAACACACACGTTGATCATGTTATTAAAATTATCTTAGTTGTTGTTGTCTATGAACAAGGAGTAGGTCTCTAGTCGTCCACAACCATGGACACGGGTTCTCGAAAAGATTTAACCCTGCAGGGGTGTACCAACTGCCCATCACAAGGCTTCGCACGCACGCCAAGCTCTCTTAGTCAGGCCTGTTAAAGACACTCATTGAAGAGTTGTTCCGAGAGATCCGGACGTCACAGTCCCTCTAACTAACTACGCACAAATCCGTGTGGACCCCGGTGAGTCGACATCCAACTCAAAAGACGTCCGCGCTGTCGAATCGGTCTCAACCATCTGGACGAGGTCGGGATAACCTACCCTCGCCCAGGCAGGCTCCCTAGATTCCAGGTGTGGACCAAAATTACAACACAATCTGCAATTTAATTAACCAGTAAAAGAATAAAGGGTCTACTGGGCAGAAACTCCTATTCTGCTGGGCCTAAACACGCGAACGTTGGATATTAAACAATGCCTATGGGTGCAACATAGCACATGGGCTAGGCCCAACCCTAGCAGCAGCAAAATAAAAAAAAAGAGGCACACCTCTAAGCCAAGGCCCAGGCCGGCGGTGGGCGACGATTTGCAGAACCTCGCCCATGGCGAGAGGGCGTTGCGGGCCGTAACACTTGCTAGGCCGGGGGGGCGCTGGGCCGCTGTGGGGCGTCGGCCCACCATGGGAGAAGCAGCCCAGGCGAGCGGGCGCGCTGGATCGGGCGTCGTCCCCGTCCTTGACCAGCGGCGGCAAGAGGCGGACGTCGTCGCCGGCGAGCGTTCCGGCGGCTTGGCGAGGCGGAGGTGGGTGGATCAGGTGCGGGGATGGGCTGGGGAGGCGTCGTTGTGCCGGATCTGGCCGGCGGCGCGGTCCAGTTGTGCGGCCCCCGACGAGGTCGGAGCTCCTGACCATCCATGGCGGCGGCTTCCTGCGGGGACGAGGGAGAGAGATGACCAGAGGAAGAGGGGAGAGAAGGAAGGCGTGTAAGGGAGGAGAGGGCGCGCAGGACCTGCAGGGCGACGGTGGCACACCGACCGGAGGCGGGCGGCGCGAGCGCATTGCTCGAGGAGGTGGTACACGGCGTGGTGGCTCGGGAGCGGGGAGGAGCGGCTCGGTGGGGAGATCCGATGTGGTGACGTGGCGGTCTCTGAAGCGTCCGAACCAGACTGGATGGACCAGGATGAGGCAAATGGATCTAGGTGGGGGGGTTGGCTGGCTGGTTTCCATGTGGCGGCGGTGGAGTGGGAAGGCACATAATTGGAGGGAGGTTTTCTAGGGTTTGCCTAAAATGGCTAGGGTAGCCTGCTATATATAGTAGGTGGGTGTTTAGGAGGGGTTTCGGGCCACAAAACGGCCCGTTTTGGGTCCGGTTTTTTGGGTGGGTTAGAATCCGAAGATAAGAGGGGAATCAGGGGGTCCAGCTAATAGCAAGCGCGCCATTTTGTAAAGACGCCCCTCGGGTTACATCGGCTACTATGCCTGGCACATCCGAACGTTCACCTACCCGACGAAGTCGGAATCACGCGAAATTCAAAACACTGCCTCAAAGCACCGAACTGACGTCGTCTGCATTGTTTAACACCAAAAGAGAACGTCGAGCACTTGCAGATAAAATAACCCATTTAAATATAAATGAGGGTTTTTCCGCACCGTTGGTGATGGCTGGTCTTGTGCCGAAAACTACGACGGTGCTCGGGTGAACCCGGTGTCTGACGAGGATTTACCCCGGAAAATCCCATGGTCAGGGACCCTGGGTTAGTCATGAGAGGCACTGGTGGGAAGATAGCTCGTCTGCTAACAGGAGGATACGTTCTTGCTCGATGTTATTTATTGGAGATGGCGATTTTAGGGGAGCCAAGGCTAGTGCGCACAAGGCTAGGGTTACATATTGTGTATTGCTCCATCGCGACGTCTCCCCTCCTAGCCCTTATATACTAGGCTAGGTCTCGGCGAGTCCATCCAGGATTACAGATGATTTTTCCTAACCCCGATCTTGTACCGTATGGCAGGTTTGCACCTTCCTCATGAGTCGCGGAATCCTACGTCGGTGCCACTAGTGGGCCAAGGCTGGGTCCAGGCGGCATCTCTGTGGGCCTTCTGTCTTCGGGTACACCGGGTAGGCCCATCCATAGGAGTCGTGGGGTCACCCCCTCGTCAGTAGCCCCCGAGTGCCTAGGGGGCTCGATGAGTCGCGCAGGGACTCGAGTGCATACTTGCGTCGTTTTTATGTGTGCACGGTTCAACCGCGGGTCGCTGGCAGTCTGAGGCCATGACAAAACCTGTTTCGAGGGATGCTAAGCTGAAAGGGCCCAAGGATTCGACTGGTCGAGCCTTGGTGAATTGAACTAGTGGCAAATACCGCAGTAGCCCAATCAAACTCATGTCCCTCGACTTGAGTTTGGAACACTGGTGTCTAGAAAAAGTCATGCCGCTGGAGGTCTTACAGTGATAAATTGCCGCCAGTAAATTTCATAGCCTAGGCGCGTCTGCCCGGCTTTTTCTATCATGCAAGCGCATGGAAAAGTTTGGGAGTGAAATCGCTCTGCGGCAAGTCCCAGCCCGGCCGATCTGCACAGCGGGCTCTTACCTACACGCAGAGCTTGCGTGGCATCTGAGAACAGTGTATCGTGTTCCAGGAATATGTATTTTTATTGAGGCGCGGAGCCTAGTAGATAATGCACCCACTTGGAATAAACAATCAAGTGAGATTTTTTAGCGGTCACTCGCGGAGCTTTTGCCGAGCGCTCGGGCGAGGATTAATGTAGGGGAGTACTTACTCGGGAGGTCTTCGAGTGTTTGGGTACTTAGAGTTATGCGAGTAATCACTCGAGTATCACCTTTGCTCTCGGGGTGAGGGAGCACCCGATACTCTGGGACCGTTCGATCTGGAGACTGCAAGTCTGCTTATCTTGTGTCGTGGTGAGGGAGCACCGAAACTCTCATGGGTGAGAGTAATCACTCGAGCACATTTTTCCTTCTAGGTGAGGGAGCACCGAAACTCTCATGGGTGCGAGTAATCACTCGAGCACGTTTTTCCTTCTAGGTGAGGGAGCACCCGAGACTCTCATGGGTGCGAGTAATCACTCGAGCACGTTTTTCCTTCTAGGTGAGGGAGAACCGAAACTCTCATGGGTGGATAGGCTCCCGATGGGAGTTAAATATATTTGAAAAATGTATTTGAGTCAGTAAACACGGTGCTTGCAGGCTGTATTTTTGCGCTGCCATTTTAATTTACCTCTTGTTGGTAAGGATAACGATCTCTTTGCTGGAGGACCGTCAAATATGCTCTGTCTGCGAACCGTCATGTCTTCATGACCGGTCATAATGATAGCTGTTGGTGGTGTGCTGCAGCCGCCTATTGAGTTATCGATGCACGTATTGAAAACACGCGAGATTTGACGCGTCCAGCATACAGTGCCGCCCGTGTGAAGGCATCTATGTCTCGGAATTCGAATCGCCCGGTCGTGCTTGGTTTTTGAATTAATTGCTGTCGTCGTCTGGGCTTCTGCGTGCCCTTGCGGTTGTGCTATAAATAGACCCCTTTTCTTCATCTGGCAGTAGTGTTCGTATTCTGCTCTCTAGCTCCTCTTCTTCATCTTCTCATGGGGCTAAAACGAGGTGCAGGTATGACTAGCCGCGGCCGGGTTCGCCGTGGTCACGGTGGTCGTACTCCGCGCTCTTCTCGCGGTGTCCGTCATTGTGCACCGTCGACACCTTCCTGCTCTTCGTCGGAGGAGAGTTTTTGGCGCTATGATTTCCTCCTGCGCGTCCGTGGCCGGAACGCCGCTCGCATTCTGCTTCCTTCTGCATTTTCTGCCCTTATTTCTGAGCGTAGTCTTGATGGCTTGCTGCTTCGTCTTCAAGGGTGCACTCGATCTCCTTCTTATGTTAAATTGGAGATCGATTGTCGGGACCCGGGGTTAGCGTATGTAATTCCGGTCACAATACAATCACATGGAGAGCCGAGAGCCGTACCCACTTGTCTAAGCAGACAAGGCCAAGCACAGATCACTCTCGGTAAGCATCGAACGTGAGGGGAATCCCATCCAGGCCGGATGATCAACTGAGATGGGTCCTCATCGTCCGCTCACAAGTCTAAATGCTTATGGGTGGTGAATCCCATAATCATAGACAAGTCACCTCAACCATGTTATCGATTGAATCATAACCCTTACATAAACTTACTCCAGCCCGATCACTTAGTCGGGATCTCGGGCGGGCTCGATCATACAACATAGTGTGCCACATGACAGAGTCACGAGCAATCGCATCGCGATGCCCCAAGCTGCGCACATCTAAGGGCCACTTGGTGTATAAAAGACCGCCGGCAAGAACACAACTAAGCTATCGAACCCCACACTAAGACATGCATGTTATAATCATACACGCAGCATACATGTCCAGTGTAAACAGAAGGTAATCACAACATGAACTCTACAACTCATAGTCTTTATAACTTCTGCTAAACAGAGCAGATAGAGTAGTTGTATTACAAGCAGAGATCACATGGATGTGATCCAACATTACATCCAACCCCAACGGAAGCAGATTATGTCTTAGTAAAGACAAGTTTAACAAATGGCTTAACAAGCCTGAAAGAAAAGTACAACGACCCTCCAAAGGGCACAGGCTGCTGCCTGGAACTATACGACATTGGTCCACGTCAAACTCGAGGTAGAGGCCACCATCAAGGTCAGTGGTCTCGTCTATACAACATATAATAAGCAAACGTGAGTACAAAGTCGTACTCAGCAAGACTTACATAGGAACTATACTACTCATGCACTTCAAGAAGTTCCAGCTTTGACTTGGCTAATCCTGAACTACGAGTACCAGAGAGAGGTAAGAACGTACACGAGTCCAAGTAACAGTCTCCAACCAATACTACACTATGGTGCCTTCCTCTACTTCCCCACAAGGAAGAACGCCATAGCACTCACACATATCTTGGTGTGTTTTAGAAGTATCCAGTTCAAGTTATCTATGATCAAGTAAAGGTCTCCAAGTACTCCATAACCGCGGACACGGCTATTCGAATAGTTCATTAACCCTGCAGTGGTGTACTGCTACACACACGCCTCATCAGTTACCGCCTGGGGATAGACCCTTCAAGTGAGTACCGGCGAGGATGCTGCCACGACACTTCACTCACGGCACCATCTCTAGTCCTAGGGAGTCGCCTATTTGAGTTGGGACCACAATCGGAATCCGACCGATTGTTTCGATGCGGACTCAAACATTGTGTGACCGCCATCAAGCTCAACTCGATCATGATCACTTGATTCAACGTTCCCACAACCTACGCCAACCACTTACCTTGGTTCCACCTGCTTGAGATCGTTAAAGGGCGAACTACTTGCGACTCCTGGACAGGTCCGGGGTGAGGTTCTAGGCCGAGAGGGGTCAGTGAGCCCAATGTGTGGTCTTAGTCTTGGATAACAACACAAGAACTCGGGCCTAAGGCAGTGTTCAACGAGACAACCCACTGTGTACTCCTACATAGCCTCTCATCGTTCACCTTTGCTTAGGGTAGATTCACCAACACGTTACCACCATCATTCACATGATCACTACCATCCCGACTCACATCAAAGTAGCTCAGGTAACAACTCTAAGCATGCAATAAGTTGTAACAGTTGCAGGGGCCACATGATATCAACCAACTCCTACATCTGCTAGGATTGTGGTTTTCTTACTACTGTGACAAAATGATAGGTCATGCAAAGGAATGGGTTCAATTAGCGGTAGAACGTATCATGGTGACATCCTAAACATGCATTTGCGAGAATGAGAGGGAACTGGGATTTTATCGACATGATCAAAGAGGGGGCTGCTTGCCTTGCTGACGATCACGATGTAACCCTCTTCTGACGTGAGGTTGAACTCGTCTCTGAGATCAACTCTATCGAGAAGATGCAATCACCAAAGCACTGGAAGTAAAACACAATCAAGATAATACAATGCACATTCAATATGCAAAACATAGCATGGCAATGTGCTGATGTGACTTATGTTTGAATTGCAACATGTTAATTGAAGTTGATTTGAAAGTGAATTCAAATTCAAACTCCAAATGTTATTCAAATTTGGTCAACTTGCATTTGCTAATGTTTTTTCATTGGAAACCAAATGATCATATGGGTGAAATGTTTCTGAAGTACAAGTGATGTGTGGTGCATTTCAAAGTTTGAAGTTGGAGTAGTTTTTGAATTGAATTTGAAATAATTCCAATTAAATCAAATAACAAAAGCTACTGATCCCTTTTTAAGATCAACTCCAACATAGCTGAAAGTTGGAAATTTGGATAGAGGATTTTCTCCTGATAATTTTTCATATATTATATGTTAAATTTGGAGTTAAAATGAATTTTCTATGAATTTTAAAAGTTTCAACTATTTTCTGGAATTTACTGAATTTCTTAAATGATTTTATCTTTACTGCGTCATCACTAGGTCATGCTGACGCCAGGGTTTGACCAGTCAACTGACAGGGCGGCCCCACCTGTCAGCCTCACTGGGGTTAATTAACTTTCTGTTTAACTAAAACACTGATTAGCTTAAGGCCTAGGGCCCACAGTCAGAGAGAGAGAGGGGGGATTAGCACGTAGCTTAGGGATCTAATGGCGCGAGTCGCCGGAGCTCACTGTAGCTCGCCGGAGTTCACGCCGGAAGCCGCTGCAGAGCACGGGGGTGGAGGGGAAGAACACCAGAAGATAGCCCGCGGCCTCCCGCACCCGTTGGTGCCAACAGGGGGTCTCGAGGGCGCTTGTGGCCATGTCCTTGACCAATGAGGCGGTGGCCGGAGCTACTGATCATGGCCAAAGCCGTCAGAAGGACCGGGGAGATCCATGAATGGGGGGGGGGAAGGAGCTGGGAGCTCACCAGATCGTGATGGAGCACTCGGGGAGGTCGGAGGAAAGCTGGGCGCGACGAATTTCTCGCCGGAGTTGGCGGCGGCCGGCGGCGTCACGTTGAAGCTATCGTCGTCTCTGTTGCCTCTCGCTCCAAATTGGTGGCGCTGCTCGAAGAATTCATCGCCGGGGCACCTCGTAGACAAGGGCTTGGCGCCTGGGGGGCTCGGTGGCCGCGCTGTTGTGGCGGCGTGCTCTGGCTGCGGCTCGGGAAAAATGGCGGCAGAGGAGAGGAGGGAGGTCGCGAGGGGAGGAAGAGTTGCCTGGGGCCTTCTGGGCGTCTCTAGAGCGAGAGAGAAGAGAGGGGGAAGAGCAGGAGGTGGCGAGGTGGGGGAGGGCATGCCCGCCACGCAGCGCACGGCGCGGCTGCCTCTCCTTCTGGCAAGAGGAGGAAGACGACAGAGGAGGGGGGGCGGGCTGGGCCAGGTGGGCCGACGCCTAGGCGAAGGTAAACCCTTTTCTTCTGTTTTTCTTATTTTTCTTTTCTGTTATTTGTGATGCCCTTTAAAATAAATAGCTAGGGCATTTATAAAAATCCCCAAACATTTTTATAAAACCTAGGTGACTATAAAGAAGTCAATCCCAAGTTTTGGGAATTTTTGAAATTCAATTTATTTGAATTCCAATTCAAATAGACAAAATATTTAATTTCCAAGCCACTATTTGGATTTTTGAAAAATCTATGAGCATGGGATTAATCCCAAATCACTTTTAAAATGATCAGACTCATTTTTAGGATTTTTCAATACATCCAAAAGAATTTTGGAAAAAGATTTATTTCTGGCCTGTATTTAAATTCATTTAGGGCTTTTCTTTTCCCCATTTCCTTTTCTTTTTCAATTTTTTTCAAGATGCAAAAATGCAAGCTAGGTTAAACACAAACCTAAATTGGGGTTCTGACATCGATAGTTCCCTCTTGACTTTTCTTGGCTTTGGCTGGAAGTCGTTTGCTCGACGCTTGAACTTGCGTGATGGTGATACCCTCTATTGCCGCTTTGATGGCGAAGATACTCTTATCAACCGCTCCTTTGACTCGAGCGGCAACCGCATGGATCCATACTGCCAGGAGACAAGGAGCGATGGTTCCGACAGGTCGAGGAGTCCTACGCCTACATCTTCAAACGCTTCCTCCTCCAGCAACTCTTCGGGTGGTGACGCTGAGCCGTCTTCAACTGCTTCCTCCTCCGGCTCTGATGAGGTCCTCGACGTCAAGCCACTGATCAAGCGAACGCGCCAGGCGACTTTGTAGGACTGGAGGCGGCGGCGTCATCTTCGCCGGCAGCTCGGGTGGAGCTGGAGAAGAAGCTGGTGGAGTAAGAGAAGAAGATGGTGGAGCATCGCCTTTGGTGCTCCGCAAATAAGTCGAGCTTCACCTTTTGTTATGTTATTGACATCATGAGTTGGCTGCTTTGACTCCTCCTTTGTCTGTGATGATGCTCGTTCTCCTTGTGCCAATCATCCCAGCATGGGCACACATGTAGAAGTCATAATTCCTTGGGTGATTGGTGCTGTAGGCTTATCGGCTGCTTGCGTCTTTTGTAACAAGGTTAGTTCTCCATGTAATGAGGATTGCCTTCGACTTATCAGAGCTGCCTTCTATCCAATGTACTTCTAATATTTTTGTACTGAGAATGATCTCCGGGTCCTTGTAATGCGAACTGTGCTTGAGTCTTTGTGATGGAATCTGTCTTTGAGTCCGTCTAGTCCATCAAATCTTTGCACTATGAGTTCTATCGGGTGCGCGATAGCGCTCCCGATGGGAGTAGCCCCTGAGGCTACGTTTGAGTCGGAGAGTCGAACGTAGGATGAGATCTGTTTCCTTTGTCGTTTGTCCGTTAATTTCTGTCTTTTATCGGGTGCGCGGCAGCGCTCCCGATGGGAGTAGCCCCCGAGTCTTTAGGTGATCGTTGGTGGTCAGGTGAAGACTAAAAGATTGTCTGTGTCCTCTGCTCCATCCATATTTGTTGGATATGTGCCCTAGAGGAAAAGTAATAAAGATATTTGCCACATATCTGTTTGTTCATAATACGTTATATATTGTGCTAGAACTGTATTAAGCGGAAACATTGGGCAAACTAGCTCATTGGGCAATTGATGATCAAGGTTTCCTGATCATGAGAACATAATAGTCTATTGAAAATGAGGTCATATCATTAGGAGAATGATGTGATGGACACACACCCACCATAAGCATTCCAGTGTGATCAAGTCATATAAGTTCAGCATTGCGATGACTTAATAACATAGTGACTGAATCCTTAGACCGTGATGATCATACATAATTGCTATCTATTAGGGTGCTTTGAGTGCATTAACCGTTACACTGAAACATGGTAACTGAAAAGGTGTATCTTGGGTATTCCGAAGTAGATATGTTGAGGAGTATGAAATAGATCAGAGCGGGATTTGTCAATCCGAGTGACTGATAGGTACTCTGGGCCCACTCGGTGGTGTTGCATCAATAGCTTGCAAGCAAGTGACTAGGTCACAAGAGATGTAATATTCACAGACGAGTAAACATGTTATGTCGGAGACGAGGAAGAACTAGGTATTGTATACCGACGATCATACCTCGGACAAACATAGTACCGAAGCACAAAGGGATCAAGTCATATTGTTAACGGTTCAACAACGATAAAGTTTATTCGATAGAAGCGTAGGGGCACATCAAGGATTGTAACCAGATCCCACAGGATGGTCATTGGTCAGAGAGTGTCTCGATCATGTCTACTGTTTCCTGGACCGTAGGGTGTCACACTTAAGGGCAATCGATGCATTAAGGATTGATTCGGGATCATCAGTGAAAAGAGAGAAAACACAGGAAATGTACCAGGAGGTGCCGGAAGCTGTTCCGGATATTTTGAAAGTTTCAAAATAATATATATTAATCTTTAAATATGTTTTATTATTTAATTGACAAAATTAAATATTAAAAATGATTTAAATAATTAATTAAAAAGGTGAAAAGGTATTTGGGCCTTAAAAGGCCCATGAGGGGAAGGGGGAGCCTCCCCCCTTGGGCTTGGCGCCAAGGGAGGTGCCATCCCCCCTCCTAGCCGCACCACTCCCCCCTTGGGGGTTTAGTCCCACATGGGGGAAGGGAAGGGGGTGGAGCCCCTCCTTGGCCTATATAAGGAGGGGTGTGGGTGCCTTTTTCAACATAACATTGAGTTTCTCTCTCTCTTTCTCCGACCTAGAGCGGACTCCCCTGGTTTGGAGTTTGCACCTGGTTGGGGGTTTCACCATCATCCGGACGCCGTCGCGCTTCCGGAATCGGGATCCAGATCAATCTTCTTTCCGCTGCTCTTCTGGTTCGGAGCCGGGAGGAACGTCGGTTCCACCGTACGTGTGTAATGCCGCGAGGCACTACACGTGTGGTGCTACTTCATCGTCGGAGGTTCTTCAACATGACAGGGAGGTCGTAGGATCAGAGTATACGCCAACCACGTTCGAGGAACGTTTCCCTCTTTCGGTCTTCAAAGCTATGAACACCGATTCCTTCCGTTACATACATCAGCATAGCATAGATCTTGGGTTCGGGACTCGTAGGTAGGAATTTTTTTGTTTTCTGCGCCGATCCCAAGAGTGGTATCATGAGCAAGGCTATGCATAGTTGTATTGTACGGGTAGAACACATCTAGGATGTGGGCATCAATTCTCCAATTGTTACACTCCCACGTGTACTCGTTTAGCGTTGCGGCAATGTCCTGATAAAGCGGCTCCGACCGACCTTACGCTTTTACGCGAGACTGGTTCCACGCTTGACATATGGCTTGTACCATATAAGTGGTTGGGGGGTGTCTGTCTCTCTAACATTAGAGACGCGAAGACATTTGCAAAGGAGGGCCCCGACAGGGGTGTAATAGAGACGATTGCAAGATTGGTGTTGTGGCTTGTTTTCGCAGGATAGAAAGCGGTTCTCTCTCGAAACCCCTTAGCAGCCACGTAAAACTTACAAAAGATAAAGTACAAGGCGTTTTAACTTTAATTTGCATGTAAGGGGGGATCATATCTTGTACGATTTACAGTTTTACTTCTTGTCTTGATAATATGCTAGATATGCGACGGTAGCATGATAAGATAATCTCTCTCAATACCATGATTGTATTCTCCCTTAGTGGGCACCGCCCGGAAGAATCTCTTTATGATAGGCAGGCCGTGACGATTGGGTGTCATACATACATTAGCGATCGCATGAGGTTGGGTTTGGGAAGCCTAGCATATGCAGATATGGCCTTGCTGAACAGCCATACACTAAGGTTCGACTGACAGGCTTGACATATGTAGATATGAGCTTGGGATACGGATGACCGAAAGGTTAAGCATGAGTCATATAACATATATGATTGGCATGATGGCCTACCTAGGGAGATGTGTCGTCGGTCGTGTGATATTCGAGGATGATCATTCAAACTAGGATTATGTTAATCACTTAGTAAATTTGGAGAGATGTTTAACTAAGTGGGAGTTTTAGAATTAATTAAAATTGAACTCCAATTATGAACAAAGTCTAAATATGTGTTTTGCAAATAACCATTGTAGATGGTTGCACCTCGCCCCTCATTCAACTTAGGATCATTCCTAGACAAAGACAAACTGAAAACAGACGGGTCAAACTTCACCAACTGGTTCCGCACTCTGAGGATTCTCCTCGTTCCCCTCAAGATGGCATACATACTAGAGGCTGCGTTAGGTGACGAACCACCATCAGACGCTACTCAGGATGAGAAGAATGTCTACCTCTACAAGACGGATGATTACAACCTTGTCCAGAGTGGAATGCTTTCCTCCATGGAGGCTGAGCTGCAGAAACGCTTTGAGAGGATGGTTGCATATGAGATAATCACCGAACTCAAGGCCGTCTTTGCACCCCAAGCCAGGGCTGAACGTTATTAGGCTTCCGAAGCTTTCTTCTCAGCAAAGATGGATGAGCATAGCAGTGTTAGTGAGCACGTGGTCAAGATGTCTGGCTACGTTCAAAGCTTGAATGCTCTGGAATGTCAGATTCCAGACGAACTTGCTTTTGATAGGGTGCTGCAGTCGCTGCCCTCTAGCTACAAAGGCTTTGTGTTGAACTACAACATGCATGTGATGACTAAGACCCCTTCTGAGTTGTTCGTCATGCTGAAAACTGCTGAGGTTGAGATCAAGAAGGAGCATGCTGTATTCCTGGTCAACAAGACCGTTGAATTCAAGAAGTCTGGCAAGAAGGAGAAGGGAAAGAAGGGAAGCCCGAAGAAGGGTGAAAATCCAGTTGCTCGTAAGGCACCCAAACCAGGACCCAAGACCAGCGTTGAGTGCTTCTACTGCAAGGGTGATGGTCAGTTGAAACGCAACTGCCCCAAGTACCTAGAGGATAAGAAGGCTGGCAAGATTGTCAGAAGAGACAAAGGTATATTTGATATACACCTTATTGATCTTTTCTTAACAAGCGCTGGGAACAAATCCTGGATATTTGATACAGGATCTGCTGCTCATATTTCTAACTCCTCTCAGGGGCTACGGAATAGGCGACGCTTGACGAAAGATGAAGTGACGATGCGCGTGGGAAGACTGGTTCCACGCTTCATAGGCTGGTATGTTACGCGAGACTGGTTCCACGCTTGACATATGGCTTGTACCATATAAGTGGTTGGGGGGTGTCTGTCTCTCTAACATTAGAGACGCGAAGACATTTGCAACGGAGGGCCCCGACAGGGGTGTAATAGAGACCATTGCAGGATTGGTGTTGTGGCTTGTTTTTGCAGGCTAGAAAGCGGTTCTCTCTCGAAAACCCTTAGCAGCCACGTAAAACTTGCAAAAGATAAAGTAGAAGGCGTTTTTAACTTTAATTTGCATGTAAGGGGGGATCATAGGTTGTATGATTTACAGTTTTACTTCCTGTCTTGATAATATGCTAGATATGCGATGGTAGCATGATAGGATAATCTCTCTCAATACCATGATTGTATTCTCCCTTAGTGGGCACCGCCCGGAAGGATCTCTTTATGATAGGAAGGCCGTGACGATTGGGTGTCATACATACATTAGCGATCGCATGAGGTTGGGTTTCGGAAGCCTAGCATATGCAGATATGGCCTTGCTGAACAGCCATACACTAAGGTTCGACTGGCAGGCTTGACATATGTAGATATGAGCTTGGGATACGGATGACCGAAAGGTTAAGCATGAGTCATATAACATATATGATTGGCATGATGGCCTACCTAGGGAGATGTGTCGTCGGTCGTGTGATATTCGAGGATGATCATTCAAACTAGGATTATGTTAATCACTTAGTAAATTTGGAGAGATGTTTAACTAAGTGGGAGTTTTAGAATTAATTAAAATTGAACTCCAATTATGCACAAAGTCTAAATATGTGTTTTGCAAATAACCATTGTAGATGGTTGCACCTCGCCCCTCATTCAACTTAGGGTCATTCCTAGACAAAGACAAATTGAAAACAGATGGGTCCAACTTCACCAACTGGTTCCGCACTCTGAGGATTCTCCTCGTTCCCCTCAAGATGGCATACATACTAGAGGCCGCGTTAGGTGAAGAACCACCGGCAGACGCTACTCAGGATGAGAAGAATGTCTACCTCTAAAAGAAAGATGATTACAACCTTGTCCAGAGTGGAATGCTTTCCTCCATGGACGCTGAGCTGCAGAAACGCTTTGAGAGGATGGTTGGATATGAGATAATCACCGAACTCAAGGCCGTCTTTGCACCCCAAGCCAGGGCTGAACGTTATTAGGCTTCTGAAGCTTTCTTCTCAGCAAAGATGGATGAGCATAGCAGTGTTAGTGAGCACGTGGTCAAGATGTCTGGCTACGTTCAAAGCTTGAATGCTCTGGAATGTCAGATTCCAGACGAACTTGCTGTTGATAGGGTGCTGCAGTCGCTGCCCTCTAGCTACAAAGGCTTTGTGTTGAACTACAACATGCAGGTGATGACTAAGACCCCTTCTGAGTTGTTTGCCATGCTGAAAACTGCTGAGGTTGAGATCAAGAAGGAGCATGCTGTATTCATGGTCAACAAGACCATTTAATTCAAGAAGTCTGGCAACAAGGAGAAGGGAAAGAAGGGAAGCCCGAAGAAGGGTGACAAGCCAGTTGTCACTCCTCGTAAGGCACCCAAACCAGGACCCAAGACCAGCGTTGAGTGCTTCTACTGCAAGGGTGATGGTCAGTTGAAACGCAACTGCACCAAGTACCTAGAGGATAAGAAGGCTGGCAAGATTGTCAGAAGAGACAAAGGTATATTTGATATACACGTTATTGATCTTTTCTTAACAAGCGCTGGGAACAAATCCTAGATATTTGATACAGGATCTGCTGGTCATATTTCTAACTCCTCTTAGGGGCTACGGAATAGGTGACGCTTGACGAAAGATGAAGTGAAGATGCGCGTGGGAAGACTGGTTCCACGCTTCATAGGCTGGTATGTTACGCGAGACTGGTTCCATGCTTGACATATGGCTTGTACCATATAAGTGGTTGGGGGGTGTCTGTCTCTCTAACATGAGAGACGCGAAGACATTTGCAACAGAGGGCCCCGACAGGGGTGTAATAGAGACGATTGCAGGATTGGTGTTGTGGCTTGTTTTTGCAGGCTAGAAAGCGGTTCTCTCTCGAAAACCCTTAGCAGCCACGTAAAACTTGCAAAAGATAAAGTAGAAGGCGTTTTAACTTTAATTTGCATGTAAGGGGGGATCATAGCTTGTATGATTTACAGTTTTACTTCCTGTCTTGATAATATGCTAGATATGCGATAGTAGCATGATAGGATAATCTCTCTCAATACCATGATTGTATTCTCCCTTAGTGGGCACCGCCCGGAAGGATCTCTTTATGATAGGAAGGCCGTGACGATTGGGTGTCATACATACATTAGCGATCGCATGAGGTTGGGTTTCGGAAGCCTAGCATATGCAGATATGGCCTTGCTGAACAGCAATACACTAAGGTTCGACTGGCAGGCTTGACATATGTAGATATGAGCTTGGGATACGGATGACCGAATGGTTAAGCATGAGTCATATAACATATATGATTGGCATGATGGCCTACCTAGGGAGATGTGTCGTCGGTCGTGTGATATTCGAGGATGATCATTCAAACTAGGATTATGTTAATCACTTAGTAAATTTGGAGAGATGTTTAACTAAGTGGGACTTTTAGAATTAATTAAAATTGAACTCCAATTATGAACAAAGTATAAATATGTGTTTTGCAAATAACCATTGTAGATGGTTGCACCTCGCCCCTCATTCAACTTAGGGTCATTCCTAGAAAAAGACAAATTGAAAACAGTTGGGTCAAACTTCACCAACTGGTTCCGCACTCTAAGGATTCTCCTCGTTCCCCTCAAGATGGCATACATACTAGAGGCCGCGTTAGGTGACGAACCACCAGCAGACGCTACTCAGGATGAGAAGAATGTCTACCTCTACAAGACAGATGATTACAACCTTGTGCAGAGTGGAATGCTTTCCTCCATGGAGGCTGAGCTGCAGAAACGCTTTGAGAGGATGGTTGCATATGAGATAATCACCGAACTCAAGGCCGTCTTTGCACCCCAAGCCAGGGCTGAACGTTATTAGGCTTCTGAAGCTTTCTTCTCAGCAAAGATGGATGAGCATAGCAGTGTTAGTGAGCACGTGGTCAAGATGTCTATCTACGTTCAAAGCTTGAATGCTCTGGAATGTCAGATTCTAGATGAACTTGCTGTTGATAGGGTGCTGCAGTCGTTGCCCTCTAGCTACAAAGGCTTTGTGTTGAACTACAACATGCAGGTGATGACTAAGACCCCTTCTGAGTTGTTCGCCATGCTGAAAACTGCTGAGGTTGAGATCAAGAAGGAGCATGCTGTATTCATGGTCAACAAGACCGTTTAATTCAGGAAGTCTGGCAACAAGGAGAAGGGAAAGAAGGGAAGCCCGAAGTAGGGTGACAAGCCAGTTGTCACTCCTCGTAAGGCACCCAAACCAGGACCCAAGACCAGCGTTGAGTGCTTCTACTGCAAGGGTGATGGTCAGTTGAAACGCAACTGCCCCAAGTACCTAGAGGATAAGAAGGCTGGCAAGATTGTCAGAAGAGACAAAGGTATATTTGATATACACGTTATTGATCTTTTCTTAACAAGCACTGGGAACAAATCCTGGATATTTGATACAGGATCTGCTGGTCATATTTTTAACTCCTCTCAGGGGCTACGGAATAGGTGACGCTTGACGAAAGATGAAGTGACGATGCGCGTGGGAAGACTGGTTCCACGCTTCATAGGCTGGTATGTTACGCGAGACTGGTTCCACGCTTGACATATGGCTTGTACCATATAAGTGGTTGGGGGGTGTCTGTCTCTCTAACATTAGAGACGCGAAGACATTTGCAACGGAGGGCCCCGACAGGGGTGTAATAGAGACGATTGCAGGATTGGTGTTGTGGCATGTTTTTGCAGGCTAGAAAGCGGTTCTCTCTCTAAAACCCTTAGCAGCCACGTAAAACTTGCAAAAGATAAAGTAGAAGGCGTTTTAACTTTAATTTGCATGTAAGGGGGGATCATACCTTGTATGATTTACAGTTTTACTTCCTGTCTTGATAATATGCTAGATATGCGACGGTAGCATGATAGGATAATCTCTCTCAATACCATGATTGTATTCTCCCTTAGTGGGCACCGCCCGGAAGGATCTCTTTATGATAGGAAGGCCGTGACGATTGGGTGTCATACATACATTAGCGATCGCATGAGGTTGGGTTTGGGAAGCCTAGCATATGCAGATATGGCCTTGCTGAACAGCAATACACTAAGGTTCGACTGGCAGGCTTGACATATGTAGATATGAGCTTGGGATACGGATGACCGAAAGGTTAAGCATGAGTCATATAACATATATGATTGGCATGATGGCCTACCTAGGGAGATGTGTCGTCGGTCGTGTGATATTCGAGGATGATCATTCAAACTAGGATTATGTTAATCACTTAGTAAATTTGGAGAGATGTTTAACTAAGTGGGACTTTTAGAATTAATTAAAATTGAACTCCAATTATGAACAAAGTATAAATATGTGTTTTGCAAATAACCATTGTAGATGGTTGCACCTCGCCCCTCATTCAACTTAGGGTCATTCCTAGACAAAGACAAATTGAAAACAGATGGGTCAAAATTCACCAACTGGTTCCGCACTCTGAGGATTCTCCTTGTTCCCCTCAAGATGGCATACATACTAGAGGCCGCGTTAGGTGACGAACCAGCAGCAGACGCTACTCAGGATGAGAAGAATGACTACCTCTACAAGACAGATGATTACAACCTTGTCCAGAGTGGAATGCTTTCCTCCATGGAGGCTGAGCTGCAGAAATGCTTTGAGAAGATGGTTGCATATGAGATAATCACCGAACTCAAGGCCATCTTTGCACCCCAAGCCAGGGCTGAACGTTATTAGGCTTCTGAAGCTTTCTTCTCAGCAAAGATGGATGAGCATAGCAGTGTTAGTGAGCACGTGGTCAAGATGTCTATCTACGTTCAAAGCTTGAATGCTCTGGAATGTCAGATTCCAGATGAACTTGCTGTTGATAGGGTGCTGTAGTCGTTGCCCTCTAGCTACAAAGGCATTGTGTTGAACTACAACATGCAGGTGATGACTAAGACCCCTTCTGAGTTGTTCGCCATGCTGAAAACTGCTGAGGTTGAGATCAAGAAGGAGCATGCTGTATTCATGGTCAACAAGACCATTTAATTCAAGAAGTCTGGCAACAAGGAGAAGGGAAAGAAGGGAAGCCCGAAGAAGGGTGACAAGCCAGTTGTCACTCCTCGTAAGGCACCCAAACCAGGACCCAAGACCAGCGTTGAGTGCTTCTACTGCAAGGGTGATGGTCAGTTGAAACGCAACCGCCCCAAGTACCTAGAGGATAAGAAGGCTGGCAAGATTGTCAGAAGAGACAAAGGTATATTTGATATACAAGTTATTGATCTTTTCTTAACAAGCGCTGGGAACAAATCCTGGATATTTGATACAAGATCTGCTGGTCATATTTTTAACTCCTCTCAGGGGCTACGGAATAGGTGACGCTTGACGAAAGATGAAGTGACGATGCGCGTGGGAAGACTGGTTCCACGCTTCATAGGCTGGTATGTTACGCGAGACTGGTTCCACGCTTGACATATGGCTTGTACCATATAAGTGGTTGGGGGGTGTCTGTCTCTCTAACATTAGAGACGCGAAGACATTTGCAACGGAGGGCCCCAACAGGGGTGTAATAGAGACGATTGCAGGATTGGTGTTGTGGCTTGTTTTTGCAGGCTAGAAAGAGGTTCTCTCTCTAAAACCCTTAGCAGCCACGTAAAACTTGCAAAAGATAAAGTAGAAGGCGTTTTAACTTTAATTTGCATGTAAGGGGGGATCATAGCTTGTATGATTTACAGTTTTACTTCCTGTCTTGATAATATGCTAGATATGCGACGGTAGCATGATAGGATAATCTCTCTCAATACCATGATTGTATTCTCCCTTAGTGGGCACCGCCCGGAAGGATCTCTTTATGATAGGAAGGCCGTGACGATTGGGTGTCATACATACATTAGCGATCGCATGAGGTTGATTTTGGGATGCCTAGCATATGCAGATATGGCCTTGCTGAACAGCAATACACTAAGGTTCGACTGGCAGGCTTGACATATGTAGATATGAGCTTGGGATACGGATGACCGAAAGGTTAAGCATGAGTCATATAACATATATGATTGGCATGATGGCCTACCTAGGGAGATGTGTCGTCGGTCGTGTGATATTCGAGGATGATCATTCAAACTAGGATTATGTTAATCACTTAGTAAATTTGGAGAGATGTTTAACTAAGTGGGACTTTTAGAATTAATTAAAATTGAACTCCAATTATGAACAAAGTATAAATATGTGTTTTGCAAATAACCATTGTAGATGGTTGCACCTCGCCCCTCATTCAACTTAGGGTCATTCCTAGACAAAGACAAATTGAAAACAGATGGGTCAAACTTCACCAACTGGTTCCGCACTTTGAGGATTCTCCTTGTTCCCCTCAAGATGGCATACATACTAGAGGCCGCGTTAGGTGACGAACCAGCAGCAGACGCTACTCAGGATGGGGAGAATGTCTACCTCTACAAGACAGATGATTACAACCTTGTCCAGAGTGGAATGCTTTCCTCCATGGAGGCTGAGCTGCAGAAACGCTTTGAGAGGATGGTTGCATATGAGATAATCACCGAACTCAAGGCCGTCTTTGCACCCCAAGCCAGGGCTGAACGTTATTAGGCTTCTGAAGCTTTCTTCTCAGCAAAGATGGATGAGCATAGCAGTGTTAGTGAGCACGTGGTCAAGATGTCTGGCTACGTTCAAAGCTTGAATGCTCTGGAATGTCAGATTCCAGATGAACTTGCTGTTGATAGGGTGCTGCAGTCGCTGCCCTCTAGCTACAAAGGCTTTGTGTTGAACTACAACATGCATGTGATGACTAAGACCCCTTCTGAGTTGTTCGTCATGCTGAAAACTGCTGAGGTTGAGATCAAGAAGGAGCATGCTGTATTCCTGGTCAACAAGACCGTTGAATTCAAGAAGTCTGGCAAGAAGGAGAAGGGAAAGAAGGGAAGCCCGAAGAAGGGTGAAAATCCAGTTGCTCGTAAGGCACCCAAACCAGGACCCAAGACCAGCGTTGAGTGCTTCTACTGCAAGGGTGATGGTCAGTTGAAACGCAACTGCCCCAAGTACCTAGAGGATAAGAAGGCTGGCAAGATTGTCAGAAGCGACAAAGGTATATTTGATATACACCTTATTGATCTTTTCTTAACAAGCGCTGGGAACAAATCCTGGATATTTGATACAGGATCTGCTGCTCATATTTCTAACTCCTCTCAGGGGCTACGGAATAGGCGACGCTTGATGAAAGATGAAGTGACGATGCGCGTGGGAAACGGCTGCCCGATTGAAGTGGTGGTGGTCGGCACGAAGCATGTTAGTCTCCCTTCGGGATTAGTTTTGATTTTGAATAAGTGCTACTATGTACCCTCATTGAGTGTGAATATCGTTAGTGGTTCTTGCTTGAAGCGAGACCACTATTCTTTTAAGTCAGATACAATTGGTTGTGCGATTTATAAGGATGATGTGTTTTATGTTCACGCACCGGAGAAAATGGCTTATTCATTCTTAATCTCGATTGTGATATACTTCATATTGATAATGTAGAGGCCAAATGATTAAAACCTAGTGGCGAAGAACACATGACGATGTGGCATTGTCGACTTGGTCATATTGGTGAAAAGCGCATGAAGAAGCTTCATGATGATGGACTTCTGGAGTCATTGGATTTTGGATCCCTTGACACATGTGAACCATGCCTTATGGGCAAGATGACAAGGACTCCATTCAATGGAACAATGGAGCATGCGGAAGACTTGTTAGGGATCATACATTCAGATGTATGTGGACCTATGAACGTCCCCACACGCAATGGTCTTCGTTATTTCGTGACCTTCACGGATGACTTAAGAAGATATGGGTATATCTACTTAATGAAACATAAGTATGAAACCTTTGAAAGGTTCAAGGAATTTCAGAGTGAGGTCGAGAATCAACTCGGAAAGAAAATCAAGCACCTTCGATCCGATCGAGGAGGCGAGTATTTAAGTCACAAGTTTGGCGATCATACTAAGGCTTGTGGCATCGTACCATAACTTACGCCGGCAGGAACACCTCACTGTAACGGTGTTTCTGAGCGACGTAATCGAACTCCATTGGATAGCGTACGATCGATGAATTCTCATACCGACTTAGCTGTGTCATTCTGGGGGTATGCATTAGAAACTGCCGCTTACATTCTTAATAGGGCACCGTCCAAATCCGTAAAGACAACACCATTTGAGGAATGGCATGGCAAGAAAACAAAGTTGTCTCACTTGAAGATTTGGGGTTGTGAGGCTTATGTTAGGAAACTTCAGCCTGACAAACTCGAATCAAAACCGGATAAGTGCATCTTTGTGGGATATCCAAGGGAAACCGTTGGATAAACCTTCTACCACCAGTCTGAGGGCAAAACGTTTGTCGCCAAGAATGGATGCTTTCTTGAGAAAGATTTTCTTTCGAAAGAATTGAGTGGGAGGAAAATAGACCTCAACGAGATGATTGACCAATCACTCCAAGAGGAAGAAATGGCAATGGAAGTTGTTCCGGAACCATCTTCCGAAGTGGGAGCTGAAGAGAACAGTCACCATGATATTCATAACGATCGTGACATACATGATGATCATGATCAAGATGTAGAGGATCCTATTATACCCCGCAGGTCATCAAGAGCCCGAGTAAAAACTCAGTTTTATGGGCAACTTGTCAATGCAGTCATGTTAAATGAACTTGACGAACCTGCGAACTACAAAGAAGCAATGGAGGGACCCGAGTCCGAGAAATTGCTGGAAGCCAAGAAATCCGAGATAGACTCCATGTATGCCAACAAAGTATGGACTTTGGTGGATATTCCCGAGGACCGAAAGGCCGTCGAGAATAAGTGGATATTCAAGAAAAAGACTGACGCAGACGGAAACGTATCTGTCTATAAAGCTCGACTTGTCGCAAAAGGTTTCCGACAAATTCAAGGAGTTGACTACGAAGAGACTTTCTCTCCCGTAGCGATACTAAAGTTTATCCGGATATTGCTAGAAATTTCTGCCTATTACGATTATGAAATATGGCACATGGATGTGTAAACCGCATTCCTAAATGGCAACATTGAGGAAGAGTTGTATATGGTACAACCGGAAGGTTTTGTTGATCCTAAGGACGCTGGTAAGGTATGCAAACTTCAACGGTCCATTTATGGGTTGAAGCAAGCATCTCGGAGCTGGAATCTTCGTTTTGATGAGTTAATCAAAGCTTTTGGATTTGTCCAAAATGAAGAAGAATTATGTGTTGATAAGAAAGCGAGTGGGAGCTCTGTGGCATTCCTAGTACTATATGTGGATGACATATTATTGATAGGGAATGATGTGAAATTTCTAGAGGGGGTAAAGGAATATTTGAATGGACAATTTTCCATGAAGGACCTAGGTGAAGCTGCATGCATATTAGGCATTAAAATCTATAGAGATAGATCAAGACGCCTATTAGCACTGAGTCAGAGAACGCACCATGAGAAGATATTGAAGAGGTTCAATATGGATAACGCCAAGAGAGGCCTCATTCCCGTTATGAAAGGAAGTAAATTGAGTGTGACTCAATGCCCAACAACAGCAAAAAGAAAGGGAGGAAATGTCATCAAAGACCTATGCCACAACCATAGGTTCTATCGTGTATGTTATGCTGTGTACTCGACTAGATGTGGCCCTGGCGGTTAGTCTGACTAATCGTTTCCAAAGTAATCCTGGAATGGATCATTGGATTGCAGTGAAGAACGTCCTTAAGTACTTACGAAGAACTAAGGATCTGGTTCTTGTCTATGGAGGATGTGAAGAAGAGCTCGCCGTAACAGGGTATGTCGATGCAAGTCTTGGTACTGATCTCGATGACTCAAAATCCCAGACGGGATACGTGTTTATGTTGAATGGTGGTGCGATTAGCTGGAGGAGCGGCAAGCAATCAGTCGTCTCCCAATCTATGATGGAGTCGGAGTATATTGCCGCTTGCGAAGCGTCAAACGAAGCGCATTGGCTGAAGAAGTTCATCATCGAGATTGGCGTATTCCCTAGTTCCACTGACCCTGTTAGCATTTATTGTGACAATACGGGTGCCATTGCTAACACAAGGGAGCCGAGGACTCACTCTACAGCCAAGCATATTCTCCGGCGTTTCCATGTGACGCGGGACTATGTCAAGGATGGTCATACTAGGATTTGAAAAATACATACGGATCTGAATCCGTCAGACCCAATGACTAAACCTCTTCCACAAGTCAAGTTTGAACAACACCTAGAGACTATTGGTGTTAGATACATACCTGATGTAAACTAGTGTAATTTGTACTCTAGTGCAAGTGGGAGACTGTTGGATATGTGCCCTAGAGGCAAATTAATAAAGATATTTGTCACATATCTGTTTGTTCATAATACGTTACATATTGTGCTAGAACTGTATTAAGCGGAAACATTAATACACGTGTGATATATAACAACCTGGTCCCTAGTTAAACTCAGGCATACTAGCTCATTGGGCAATTGATGATCAAGGTTTCCTGATCATGAGAACATAATAGTCTATTGACAATGAGGTCATATCATTAGGAGAATGATGTGATGGACACACACCCACCTTAAGCATTGTAGTGTAATCAAGTCACATAAGTTCAGCATTGTGATGACTTAATAACATAGTGACTGAATCCTTAGACCGTGATGATCATACACAATTGTTATCTATTAACCGTTACACTGAAACATGGTAACTGAAAAGGTGTATCTTGGGTATTCCGAAGTAGATATGTTGAGGAGTATGAAATAGATTAGAGCGGGATTTGTCAATCCGAGTGACGGATAGGTACTCTGGGCCCACTCGGTGGTGTTGCATCAATAGCTTGCGAGCAAGTGACTAGGTCATAAGAGATGTAATATTCACAGACGAGTAAAATGTTATGTCGGAGACGAGGAAGAACTAGGTATTGGATACCGACGATCATACTCGGACAAACATAGTACCGAAGCACAAAGGGATCAAGTCATATTGTTAACGGTTCGAAAGCGATAAAGTTTATTCGATGGAAGCGTAGGGGCACATCAAGGATTGTAACCAGATCCCACATGATGGTCATTGGTCAGAGAGTGTCTCGATCATGTCTACTGTTTCCCGGACCATAGGGTGTCACACTTAAGGGAAATCGATGCATTAAGGATTGATTCGTGATCATCAGTGAAAAGAGAGAAAACACCGGAAATGTACCGGGAGGTGCCGGAAGCTGTTCCGGATATTTTGAAAGGTTCAAAATAATATATATTAATATTTAAATATGTTTTATTATTTAATTGACAAAATTAATTATTAAAAATGATTTAAATAATTAATTAAAAAGGTGAAAAGGTATTTGGGCCTTAAAAGGCCCATGAGGGGAAGGGGGAGCCTCCCCCCTTGGGCTTGGCGCCAAGGGAGGGGCCCATCCCCCCTCCTAGCAGCACCACTGCCCCCCCCTTGGGGGTTTAGTCCCACATGGGGTAAGGGGAGGGGGTGGAGCCCCTCCTTGGCCTCTATAAGGAGGGGTGGGGTGCCTTTTTCAACATAACATTGAGTTTCTCTCTCTCTCTTTCTCCGACCTAGAGAAGACTCCCCTGGTTTGGAGTTTGCACCTGGTTGGGGGTTTCACTATCATCCGGACGCCGTCGCCCTGCCGGAATCGGGATCCGGATCAATCTTCTTTCTGCTGCTCTTCTGGTTCGGAGCCCGGAGGGACGTCGGTTGCACCATACATGTGTAATCCCACGAGACACTACACATGTGGTCCTACATAATCGTCGGAGGTTCTTCAACACGACAGGGAGGTCATAGGATCAGAGTCTACGCCAACCACGTTCGAGGAACGTTTCCCTCTTTCGGTCTTCAAAGGTATGAACACCGATTCCTTCCGTTACATACATCAGCATAGCATAGATCTTGTGTTCGGGACTCGTAGGTAGGAAATTTTTTGTTTTCTGCGCCTATCCCCAACAATATTTTCCCAGAGTACTTTGTGTTCCATCTGGTTGTAGCCGTGTCTTCCGTTTGATTCTGAGAAGTTTTCAGCAGGTGGCGCCTGTCAGGGGTTTTTGCTTGGACCCTTTAATTTTCGGGCGATATCGTCTTCAGGGGGGAGATGGTGCTCGGGCCCTCAAGTGGTTTGGGGTAGATATCGCGTGAGCGACTATAGCGTCTCTCAGGGGGAGATTGTACTCGAGCCCCAGAGTGCTTTGGTGAAAGATCGTGTGAGCGACGATAGCGTCTCTCGGGGAGAGTTTTGTACTCGAGCCCCCGAGTGCTTTGGTGAAAGATCGCGTTGGCGACGACAGCGTCTCTCGGAGGGAGTTTTGTACGCGAGCCCCCGAGTGCTTTGGTGAAAGATGGCATTGGCGACGATAGCGTGTCTCGGGGGGTGTTTTTTTACTCGATCTCCCGAGTGCTTTAAGTAAAGATCACGTGAGAGGCGATAGCGTCTCTCGGGGGGGAGTTTTGTACCCGAGCACCCGAGTGCTTTAAGTAAAGATCGCTTGAGCGACGATAGCATCTCTCGGGGTGAGTTTTGTACTCGAGCCCCCGAGTGCTTTAAGTAAAGATCGCGTGAGCGACGATTGCGTCTCTCGGGGGGAGTTTTGTACTCGAGCCCCCGAGTGCTTTGGGGTGGTAGTATTTGGACAACATCATTTTATTGCGTCGAAGCATTACATGAGATGCCAGTTGAGCATGACTGGTGGAGACTATGGGTAGAACAGGCGTAGGTTCGCTACGTTCCATGGATTCCCCACGTCCTCGTCAGTCTTCGGGTTCTTCAGTCTATAGGCGCGTCCTCCTATGACTTCTGAGATTATGAACGGTCCTTCCCATTGGGGGGCAAGCTTGTGGACTTTCTCTTGTATGAGCTGTAGGACAAGGTCACCTTTGTTGAAGGTTCGGGTGCGCAGGCGGCTGCTTTGGTAATTGCGCAGTTTGTCCTGATATCCCTCTGACCTTGCTAGGGCTTTGTCCCTTGCTTCGTCTGCTGAGTCCTCGTCATCTTGCAGTGGTTCTTCTGCTTCTTCTTCTTCGTATCCCGAGATCCGGGGTGCCCCGAATTTTAGGTCGTGTGGTAGCACTGCCTCAGACCCGTACACCATCAAGAAAGGTGTGTACTGGGTTGCGGTATTTGGGGTGGTGCGCAGGCTCCATAGTACTGCATCGAGTTCTTCCACCCAGTTGCCCGCGGCCTGCTCGAGTGGTGCGAGGAGCCGTTTTTTGATTCCTCCGCATACTAGGCCGTTTGATTTTTCCACCTGGCCGTTGGATTGCGGGTGCGCGACTGATGCATAGTTGATTTTGATGCCCAGTTCTTCACAGAAGTTCTGGAATTCTGCCGCTGTGATGTTCGTACCGTTGTCTGTGATGATGTTGTGTGGCACCCCGAACCTGAAGATTGTTGATTTGATAAAATTCACTTCCGTGAGGGCTGTGGAACTGGTGATGGGTACTGCTTCGATCCACTTGGTGAACTTGTCGACTGCTACTAGCTGGTGAGTTCTTCCTCCCTTTGATGATTTCTTGAGTGGGCCCACCATGTCGAGTCCCCAGGTGGCGAACAACCATGATAGTGGTATGGTCTTGAGTTCTGAGGCTGGAGCGTGCGGTCTGCTGGAGAGGTTTTGACAGGTGATACAGCGCCGCATGGTGTCTTCTGCGTTTCTGATGGATGTTGGCCAGTAGAGTCCTGCTCTAAAGGCTTTTGCCACGTGTGCTCGACTGCTGGCATGGTGCCCGCAGGTGCCTTCGTGGATCTCCAGTAGTAGGGTTTTGCCGTCTTCCTCGTCTGTGCATTTTTGTAGGACCTGGGAAATGCTGCGTTTGTAGAGTTGCCCGTTGGCTATTGTGAAAGCTTTGGATCGCCGACTGACGCGTCTGGCTTCTGCGACGTCCTGCGGTAGGGTGCTGTCGATTAGGAATCTGAGGAGCGGCTCTCTCCAAGATGGTTCTTCGGGTGTTGCTGGCTCTGGCTCCTCAACTGCATTGTTGGCGTCTTCATTAATGATTGGATTTACGGCTGCCACTTGCTCTGATTTACCTGTGTTGTCGTCCTCTGCGTCTGCTTCTGGCCCGGGTTCTTGGATTGTGGTGATGATCTCGTCTATGTAGGCCTGGATGTTTCCACCAATCTGGTTTCTCATGAAAGCTTGCGTCATTCGCTGGTATGTTGTTCCCGCGTTGTTCAGGCCGAAGGGCGTTTTGGGGCGGCAGGGTGTGCCGCAAGGGGTGGTGGCCAAGGCGTGCTCTTAGTCTTATTCCTCCATTCTGGCGTGATTAAATCCTGAGTAGGCGTCGAAGAACGATAGTAGGTCGCATCCTGCTGTCGAGTCGATTATTTGATCGATTCTTGGCAGGGTAAAGTGATCCTTGGGGCAGTATTTGTTGACTGGCCCGTAGTCGACGTGCATCCGCAACACGTCTGTGTCTTTCTTGGGGACCAGCACAGGGTTGGCTACCCAAGTGGCTTTCTTCGTCTCTCGAATGAAGTGGGCATCGAGTAATCGGTTGATTTCCTCCCCGATTGCTCTGCGCTTGGGTTCTGAGAATCTTCGTAGCGCCTGGTTCACTGGCTTGGTGTTGGGCTTGATGCGCAGCGCGTGTTCCACGAACTCGCGCGGTACTCCTGGTATGTCGGCTGGGAATCAGGCGAAGGTTTCCCATTCTTCGCGGAGGAAAGTGATGAGGGCAGCCGCTTGCTCTTCCGGGAGGTGGGCATACACGTGGACTATTTTTTCTGGGTCCGTCGGGTGCACCTGCTGGGTGACCGTGTCGCTGTCGATCCTGAAGTCCCGTCCATACTCTTTTGACTCGCTTCGGCTTGCTAATGGAAAGATGCTTTTGTCTGTCGCCATGGCTATTTCTGTGAGTTCTTGCTCGGCTCCGAAAGTGTCGGAGACTTTGTGGAAATCGCGATCACATTTTTCTGATTTGGTGAAGCTCTCGTTGACTGTGATGACGCCCGCGGATCCTGGCATCTTGAGTTTGAGGTAGGCGTAGTGCGGAATCGCCATGAATTGTGCGAACGCTGGACGTCCCAATATGGCGTGATACTGCGATTGCCAATCGAGTACTCCGAACTCGAGGGTGTGTCTAGCGAAATTGCGTCTGCTTCCAAAGACGACTTCGAGCTCGATTAATCCAAGGTAAGTAGTTGCTTCTCCTGGGACTACTCCGTATAACAAAGTGCTTGATTTCTTCCATACTGATCGCGGGATCAGCATCTTGCGTAGGGTGCTGACAAAGATTATGTTCATGCTCCTGCCTCCGTCCATGAAGGTTTTGTCCATGTCGTACCCTCCAATTTGAGCGTCGAGTATCAGGGGTGCGTGCCCCGGCCTTGGGACTGCAGGCGGGTGATTGCTCTAGGAGAACGTGATGCTGGTTTCTGCGCTGTGTAGCTGGTAGACTTCGACTGTGCTTAGATTCTCGGCTGCTCTGTCCTGCAGGGTGTTGGCGTCCTGTTGGGCTTGCGATACCCTGCCTTCTTGGATTGTGTACACCTGTCCTTGATTCGGCGACTGCTTGGTTCGTCGGGTGTGCTTGGCTTCTTGTTGTTTTTCCTCCTTGAGGATGTCGGCGAGTTCGTTGAACAGGCGGCAGTCTCCCAGGGTGTGGCTCGATCTGATGTGTCCCCGGTTGTCTTCGAAGCAGTGGATAGTGAAGGTTCCTTCTAGTTGTTCCCTGACCGTGAGTTTGCTGGATCCGGCGTGTCGTTTCTTCCTTGAGATTCGGAAGAACAGCGCGTGATCCGCTGGGTGCTCGTGAAATCGCGGGTCAATTTCGATCCACTCGCTTAGATTCTGGTTTCTTATGAGATTGGCGAATTCGTCTGGTCTTTGATCTGGGTCTTAGTATTCTCCGGTCTTAGTCTCGGAGTCACTGTCCTGGCGGGCGACAGCTGTCTGCACGGCGGCGGGTCGTCGAGTGGTCGGCGAGCGTGTGGCTGTATTGTTCGACTCGTCAGGTGTAGTCGCTTCGTAGAATCCTCGCGCCTGTCTTCGGGGTCATCGATTTCTTCCTCGTTGGCGATTATCTTGAAGGTCGCTGGTCTCGAGCTCGGAGTCGGTGTCTTTTTGTGCGGCGGGTGCCTGGGTGGCGGTGGGTCGTCGAGTGGTCGGTAGGTCCTCTACTTCATGTTGTAGCTCGTCGATCGGGATCTCCATGTGGAACCCTCGCGCCATTCCTTTGGGTCGTCGAGTTCTCCTTACCTGGCGGTGGGCTCGGTTGCCGCCGTAGTGTTGGTCTTGGCACGGCTGCAGGCTGAGCGATCTCGCTGGGGTTGCAAAGATGTTTGCCGCGATCTTGAATTCTTCGGGTGGATTGCATCTGGTTCTTGCTCTTGAGTTGTGGCTTGCTGAAGATGGAACCGCCGAGATCGTAATTCCAACCTGTGTAGTTCCCACAGACGGCGCCAATTTTCGAGGATGTACCCCGGCAAATCCCATGGTCAGGGACCCTGTGTTAGTCATGAGAGGCACAGGTTGGACGATAGCTCGTCCGCTAACAGGATGATATGTTCCTGCTCGATGTTATTGATTGGAGAGGGCTATTACAGGGGAGCCAAGGTGTCACAACCCCAAGTTAGGTATGTGCTAGGGTAAGCTTAGGCCTTTGCATCATGCAAAAATTCAAAAGAAATTCAAAAATGGGGAAGCAGAAAGCCCTGAGAAATTAATTCAAATGGCCAGATAAAAATCTTTTTCCAGAAATCATTTGAACATTTGGAAAATTCCTATAAATGATGCTGATCGTTTTAAAAGTGGGTTGGGTATTTTCCCATGCCCATGGAATATCCAAAATTCAAAATGTTTTGAATTTCACCTAGGATTTATAAAAATATTTGGGAATTTTTATAAAATGCCTTGCTATTTTTTTATTTGGGGCAAAAAAAATAACAGAAAAAGAAAACAGAAAGAAATAACAGAAGAAAAGGGAAAATAAAACCCTAGCCCACCCCACAGGCCACAAGCCCAACTAGTTTACCGCAGCCCAGCCCATCTCCTCGCGTGTCGTCTTCCTCCCCGACGCCCGAAGCAGCTCGGTGGCGAGATCACCGCCGCGCACGCCACCGAGGAGCTTCCAGGGCCCCCTCTTCTTCCCGAGGATGCCACGGAGACGCGCAGAGGTCGCCACACACTTCCCCCCTCCTCCAGCTCACTCTCCCTCTCTCCTTGCGTCGGATTTCTCCATGGCCGAAAGCTAGGTCTCGCCGCCGACGAGTGTTCGCGTGGCCACCGTGCTTCTGGAGCCGCGTATTCATGTCCATCGTCCCCGCAGCAACCGTCTCCGTCGAAGAGCGCATTCAATTGAGCCCGAGGGCGCCCTGAGCCGTCGCTAACTTCACTGCTTCCCGCCGACCGCCGTGGAAGATCTCCATCGAATTCGCCGCCGTCCCAGCGCCTCCGGCCTCCTTTCCAACCTCTTCGTCCTCCCCACGCTCTGGTGAGCATTTTCCCCCATCTCCCGGTCTCCTCCGTGCACCGCAGGGCGATTTCGTCTTCACCCGACGCCGGCCGTCGCCATTGACGACGTTGATGTCGCTCCCCTGCTCCTGTCGACCCCTTGCGTGCTCGGCTAGACGCGGGCGAGCACGGGCTACGCCCCAGTGCTCCCCTTTCTCACCCCCGTGGCCTCTAGCTCATTCCGGCGAGACTCCGGCGGGGTGCAGAGGACGCCGGCGAGCTCCTCCATTAGGGGGCTAATCCCCCCGTTAGTTGACCCTTGGGTCACTGACTGGTGGGCCCTGGCCCCCCCTAGTGACCCTTATTAGTTTAAACTAAACTGTGTTTAAACCCCCCACTGACAGCAGGGCCCCAGTCGTCAACTGCCCCCTAACGTCAGCACTGCGCCAGGCTGACGCAGTAAAGGATTTAAATCGATTTAATTAATTCTGAAAAATCCAGAAAATGCTTTAAACTTTGAAATTCAATAACTAATTCATTTTAACTCCAAATTGGACAAATAATATGTCTAAAATTATCAGAAAAATATAAGGATTCTGAATATGGACTTTGTTTTCATGATTGACCATTTTAAAATGGGTGAACAGTAGCAAACATGCATATGGATCCTTTTCAAATTCAAATTTGGAGGGAATTTGCAAATGACTTTGCAACACACTTATTTTAGATGGATTCATCCACAGATCAGAGACATTGTTCCAACTTTACAACATCACTTCATGATCAACCTTTTCAAATGAACATTCATGCATTCAGATGCAATATACTCCTTTTAAATGAAATGCTCAACAAATCAGTACCATGAACATCACCATATACAATTGATCATGTGCTTGTGCATTGTACATTATGTTGATCACTTTGTTTGTATTGTTTGCTCGGATAGAAGTGGAGCCGGAAACCGAGATCACCCCCTTCGTTGAAGACCTCGTGACTGAACCCCGTCATCAAGGCAAGCAAACCCCCTTTTATCATGTCGATAAAATCCCACTTCCCTCTCATGTCTCGCTTATGCATTGTTTAGGATGATCACCATGATAACGTTTCTACCGCATAGTTAAACCCATATCCTTTGCATGACCTATCATCTTGTCACAGTAGTAAGCAAACCAAAATCCTAGCAGATGTAGGAATTGGTTGATATCATGTGGCCACTGCAACTGTTACTGCTTATTTCATGCTTAGTGGTACAATGAGGTTGCTTTTGATGTGAGTCGGGATGATGGTAAACATGGTGTTGATGAAAGTGAAATGTGTTGGTGAATCTACCCTAATACAAGGTGAACGATGAGAGGTTGTGTAGGAGTACACAGTGGGTTGTCTCGTTGAACACCGCCTTAAGTCCCAGTTCTTGTGTCGTGATCCAAGAAGAAGAGTACAACCACACATTGGGCTCACTGACCCCTCTCATCCTAGTACCTCACCCCGTTCGAACCCCAAGAGTCGCAGTAGTTCAGAGTTCTGGTAGGGCTGTGGCACGGTCTGCGAAGTGGACGAACGGCTTTTCAAGACCGGCTTGGGAGCCTGCACACATCGTTTGAGGCTGTATTGGAACCTCGGCTGGACTTCCATACGGATCCCCTCAGATAGGCGACTCTCTGGACTAGAACGGAGCTGTGGGCGAAGTGTTGTGATGGCATCCTCGCTGTCACCTCTTGAACGGTGACACGCAAAAGGAGGTAACTAATGACACGTGTGTGTAGCGGTACACCCCTGCAGGGTTAACAAAACTATTCGAATAGCCGCGTCCGCGGTTAAGGACTGCTTGGAAAGCTTAGCTTGATTGTTAGACAATTTGAACTGGATACTTCTAAAACACACCAAGATAAGTGTGAAGACTATGGTGTGCTTCTCGTGGGGAAGACGAGGAAGTAACCATAGTGGTGTAATTGGTTGAAAAGATGTAGTGGACTCGTGTACGCTTCTTACCTCAAGTCTGGTACTCGTAGTTCAGGACTAGCCAAGTCAAGGCTGGCACTTCTGCAAGTGAAACCCCACCTCCCTTTACCTTGATACATGTTCATGAGTAGTATAGCTCCTACGTAAGTCTTGCTGAGTACTTTGTACTCACGTTTGCTCATTCTATGTTTTAGATGAACCCACCGACCCCGATGGTGGCTTCTACCCGAAGCTCGAAGAATGAAGACTTAGACCAAGACCAAGCTAGTGTAGTCCCAGTCAGACGACTGGTTCCCTCGTGGAGGGCTTGTTTTTAGATAAGGCTTCTCTAAGCCATTTGTTAAACTTGTCTGTACTCAGACCTAATTTCCTTCCGCTTCTCTGTTGTAATGTTGGATCACATGCTTGTGATCTCTGTGTGCACTCTGTAATAGTTATCAATAAAGATGTATACTTTGTAGAGAATTGCAATGATACCTACTGTTCATACAAGGCATGTGTGCTGCGTGTATGTTTATAACATGCATGTCTTTGTATGGGTTTTCGAGACCTTAGTTGTGATCTGGCTGGCGGTCTTTTATACACCAAGTGGCCCTTAGATGTGCGCAGCTTGGGGCATTGCGATGCGATTGTTCGAGACTCTGTCTCGTGCACACTTTGATGTATGATCGAGCCCGCCCTAGACCCCGACTAAGTGATCGGGCTGGAGTAAGTCTATGTAAGGGTTATAATACAATCGATAGTATGGTTGAGGCGACTTTTCTATGAGTATGGAAGTTCACCACCCATATCATTTAGACTTGTGTGCGGACGATGAGGTCCCATTTCAGTTGATCATCCGGCCTGGATGGGATGCCCCTCACGTTCGATGCTTTCCGAGAATGTTCTGTGCTTGGCCTTGTCTGCTTAGACAAGTGGGTACGGTTCTCGGCTCTCCATATGATTGTGTTATAGCGAGGCTTGCATACGCTAACCCCGTGTCCTGACAGAAGGCTAGTGCGCACAAGGCTAGGGTTACAGATTGTGTATTGCTCCATCTCGATATCTCCCCTCCTAGCCCTTATATACTAGGCTAGGTCTCGGGGAGTCCGTCCAGGATTACAGATCGTATGGCAAGTTTGCACCTTCCTTATGAGTCGCGGACTCCTACGTCAGTGCCACTAGTGGGCCAAGGCTGGGCCCAGGCGGCATCTCTGTGGGCCTTCTGTCTTCGGGTACACCGGGTAGGCCCATCCATAGGAGTCGTGGGGTCACCCCCTCGTCAGTGTCGCAAAGGTCATGTGCCGTCTGGGAAAAAGGTTTAGTCACACATTCCGGTATGAGAAAGAGGGGGAGAATATTCACCGATTAATAAATCGGCGAAGCAAATACTGCAAACAATTATAGAAATCAGCAAAATAAAGCAACAAACAAAAATTGTAATTAGGGTGGAATTTCCGGGCTGTTACAATACAACACCACCAACAAGGGATCTCGTCCCGAGATCCTGGACGATCCGGGGGAGAGGAGGGGAGAGAAAAGAGAGTCGACAATCTTCAACACCACCAACAAGGGACTCTGCTCCATGCCTACGTCGAACTTCTGTCGAGATAAAATTCCGCAGAGAGACGGCAACGTCGGAAAACGAAACCATCGGGAGATCAAGAGGAATTACAATAGACCAAACAGCGATCAAGAGAAGCATTCTCACTCAAATAGCGAGGATACTGGGCAAGAGGAATGGGGTCAATGGGCGACCAAGATGTTTAACCAGAATTCGAAGAACTAAGGGTTCTACAGGATTTCCCAACCTGACATCGCAATCGAGACAATGCGCTGCAAGAAAGGCATTGTAACGATTTCGATACTCCACTCACTCGAGATCCTAGAATTTGAAAGGGGATAAGGAGAGATTAAAACAGTTACGTCACTTGTCCTGACTAGAGCAAGGGTAGGGAGTAAAAGATTCCTACTCTCCGATAAGTAACGTAGTAACTACAAAATAGTTTTTTTCTAGACTCGACTTCGGCCAGAAAAGGGATCCTACGGTCGGTAAGGCTCTGATACCAAGTTGTAAGGCCCGATATGTGGTACTGTTCTAGATCTAGATGTTTCCACCCAGATCCAGGGACGAAGCACATATCGGTCCCACCGCGACGTATGACACTGCCATATGCCCCGGATTTCCAACATGATATCACAACATTACGGCTACATGGATACGACATCTCATACAATCGGCATACAGTTGCGTTAATATATTACATCAGCGGAAGATATATGTCTGAGTACAGACTATAATCAAATGCCTAGCAGCAAGTTAAAACACACCATTCCCGTAACCACACGGGTCCATGCTCTCCGCCGGGATCCACCTAACTAGTCGTCATCGATTGTCCGCCAAGGCGTCCAGAAGAAGGATCATCGAGCTTCACTAAAGTCCAACATCGTTTGCATAACGTGTGTAAAAGAGAAAAGAAAGAGGTGAGCTATATCAAAAGTCTTGTAACTAACTTCTCACGGGTAAGATGAGGGTAGTGGTGAGGTTGCAGTCACACTAGCAATACATGAGTGGCTAACGGTCTATTTTAGAGTAAGATGAGTACCAAGCATTCGATGAGGAATCGCCTCCAACAATTCTTGCTATCAAATACTTACACAAACATAACACCTATCATATCCTTGTCCTCCTGTTCCCATCCCGACGAAGAAGGAGCAGTCAAGGCACACACACGTTGATCATGTTATTAAAATTATCTCAGTTGTTGTCTATGAACAAGGAGTAGGTCTCAAGTCGTCCAAAACCGTGGACACGACTTCTCGAAAAGATTTAACCCTGAAGTGGTGTACCAACTGCCCATTACAAGGCTCCGCACGCACGCCAAGCTCTCTAATCCAGGCCCGCTAAAGACACTCATTGAATACTTGTTCTGAGAAATCCGGACGTCACAGTCCCTCTAACTAAAAACGCACAAATTCGGGTGGCCCCCGGTGAGTCGACATCCAACTCAAAAGCCGACCGCGCTCTCGAATCGGTCTCTACCGTCTGGACGAGGTCGGGATAACCTACCCTCGCCCGGGCAGGTTCCATAGCTTCCAGGTGTGGACCAACAGGTTATACCATCCTACTGGCCCGGTTTGTTTTAAATCCACTGACTGCAGACCAGTTATGCATGCGGTTTTCAAATGGTAAAATCAGCTTGGGCCACCACTAGAAATGTTTGAAGCTAGCTATGTAAGACAAGGGGACACCATAGCATCCCACACGCAGTTAGGCACGCTTAGTCTTGAAACCAATACCCGGAACTCGGGTCCTAGGTGACTCGAATGCAACAAAGCATCGGGGCAGGATAGCCTAGACCTTCCATCTTTCGTCGAGTATAGTCAATATTATAATAATCATATCATCCACAACAATATAATAATGTGATAGCCCAATCCAAGGAGTAACAGGAGGTAACAGTTGATAACATTCTAGCATGCATACTAAGCAGTGGCTGAGCAGCGAGCAATAGTAACATAGCCGAACAAGGTTTGCTGGGATGTGGAGGACATGGCTGTTTGGGTTTATTTGGGAGGCATGAATATGAAGTGGTAGGATCAAGCAATCGTTCTATCGTACACCTAGGCGCGAGTGAGCTGAAAGTTATCAGCATGATATATGCTCCCCCTTACCTAATGAGAAGACAAATTCGAAGGTGTAGTCGATCGCAAGCTCGCATCGTCTCCGAGAGGTACCCGCGGAAGCACACAAGAAGGAAACACTGGAAAGGCAATCAACGAGCAAGCATCTATTACTAAGAAGCAATCACGAGCAAGCATCAACAAGAAGGCAACATGAGGCAATGCACTACGATACGGATCTACCATCGAGAGCGGTTACTAACAGGTTAAGTGGGGTATCGGTCTCACACAACGATACCGCACATTTATAATCGGTTCAATTGGTTTAGCTACACAACATGAGAAAAGGTTGTTAACATGGCATCTCACTCAAGCATGGCATGTCACACAATCATGGAAAGAGGTGAAGAATAAGTAAACTATCTATGCTAGTCAATTTAAGTGGGGCGAAATCCTATACATGGCATATCACTAATTACCGCACGACAATTATAGTTTTATTACTATTCTTCCCTAAACCATATTTTATTATTTTTATTAGCAAGCAAGAGCAGCATAAACACAATCTAGATGAAATTATAGTCAAGTTACATATAAAGAGCATTTTTATCGGAGCAACGGGTAAAAAGATACGGCCTATTAGTAGTCAAATAGCATGTAAACAAATTCAAACATGGCAAAAGAGCACATTTCAATAATATACGCGAAAAACTAAGAAAGTTACATGTAGAACACTTCGCGATCCGAGCAACGAGTTAAAAGATATAGCACTCGCAAAATTACAACACAATCTGCAATTTAATTAACCAGGAAAAGAATAAAGGGTCTACTGGGCTGAGACTCCTATTCTGCTGGGCCTAAACACACGGGGTTGGATATTAGACAATGCCGATGGCGCAACATAGCACATGGGCTAGGCCCAACAGTAGCAGCAGCAAAATTTAAAAACGAGAGGCGCACCTCTAGGCCAAGGCACAGGCCGACGGTGGGCGACGATTTGCAGAACCTCGCCCAGGGCGAGAGGGCGCTGCGGGCCGCGACACTTGATGGGCCGGGGGGCGCTGGGCCGCTGTGGGGCGTCGGCCCACCATGGGCGAAGCAGCCCAGGCGAGCGGGCGCGCTGGATCGGGCGTCGTCCCCGTCCTCGACCAGCGGCGGCAGCAGGCGGCCGTCGTCGCAGGCGGCCGTTGTCGCTGGCGAGCGGTCCGGCCGCTTGGCGAGGCGGAGGAGGGTGGATCAGGTGCGGGGATGGGCTGGGGAGGCCCCGTTGTGCCGGATCTGGCCGGCGGCACGGTCTAGTGGTGCGGGCTCCGACGAGCTCGGAGCTCCTAATCATCCATGGCGGCGGCTTCCTGCGGGGACGAGGGAGAGGGATGACCAGAGGGAGAGGGGAGATAAGGGAGGCGCGTGAGGGCGGAGAGGGCGCGCAGGACCTGCAGGGCGACAGTGGCACACCGACCGGAGGCGGGAGACACGGCTGCATTGCTCGAGGAGGTGGTACACGGCGTGGTGGCTCGGGAGCGGGGAGGAGCGGCTCGGTGGGGAGATCTGATGTGGTGACGTGGCAGTCTCTGAAGCATCCGAACCAGATCGGATGGACCAGGATGAGGCAAATGTATCTGGGTGGGGGACGGTTGGCTGGCTGGTTTCCATGTGGCGGCGGTTGAGAGGGAAGGCACATATTTGGAGCGAGGTTGTCTAGGGTTTGCCTAAAATGGCTAGGGTAGCCTGCTATATATAGTAGGTGGGTGTTTAGGAGGGGTTTCGGGCCCCAAAACGGCCCGTTTTGGGTCCGGTTTTTCGAGTGGGTTAGAATCCGAAGATAAGAGGGGAATCTGGGGGTCGAGCTAATAGCGAGCGCGGCATTTTGTCAATACGCCCCTCTGGTTACATCGGCAACTATGCCTGGCACATCCGAACGTTTACCAACCAGACGATGTCGGAAACGCACAAAATTGAAAACACTGCCTCAAAGAACCGAACTGACGTCGTCTACAACGTTCAACACCCAAAGAGAACGTCGAGCACCTCCCGATAAAATAACCCATTTGTATATAAATGAGGGTTTTTCCGCACCGTTGGGGATGGCTGGTCTTGTGCCGAAAACTACGACGATGCTCGGGTGAAGACGGCCTCGCAAAGGTCGTGTGCCGTCTGGGAAAAATGCTTAGTCACGCATTCTGGTATGAGAAAGAGGGGGAGAATAGTCACCGATTAATAAATCGGCGAAGAAAATACTGCAAACAATTCTAGCAATGAGAAAAATAAAGCAAATTTTCTTTTTTAATTAGGGTGCAATTTCCGGGCTGTTACAATACAACACCACCAACAAGGGATCTGCTCCATGTTGATGTCAAACTTCTGTCGAGATAAACTTCCGCAGAGAGACGGCAACGTCAGAAGACGATACCATCGGGAGATTAAGAGGAAGAACAATAGACCAAACAACGATCAAGAGAAGCATTCTCACTCAAATAGCGATGATACTAGGCAAGAGGAATGGGGTCAACGAGAGACCAAGATGTTTAACCAGAATTCGAAGAACTAAATGTCACAACCCCAACTTGGGTAAGTGCTAGGGTTTGTTTGTGCCCTTTGCATCATGCAAATTTCAAATGAAATTCAAAAATGGGGAAGGCAGAAGCCCTAATTGAATTAATTCAACAGGCCAGATAAAAATTTCCTCTGAAATTCCTTTTGAATAATTGTAAAACTTCTAAAAATGTGCATGACCAAGTTCCATGTGTTGTGGGACCCACTTCATGCCCATGAAATTTTACAAAAATCCAAATAGGGATTTGGAAATTAAATAAACCCCTAATAGCTTTGAAATTCAAATTAATTGAATTTCAAAAATGCCCAAAACTTATAAGTGGCTAGCTATATGCCTAGTAAGGCCACATAAAAAATTTTGGGCATTTAAAAAAATGCTTTGTTATTTATTTCAAAGAAAAACAAAGAACAGAAAAAGAAAAACAGAAGAAAGCAGAGAAGAAAAAGAAAAGAAAATCCCAGCCCAACCCTACAGGCCCCTGGCCCAACTAGTTCCCCCCCGGCACAAGCCCATCTGGGGGCTTGTCGTCTTCCCCGCGCTTGGCAAGCAGCTCGGTGGCTGCCATGCCGACGCCGGCGAGGGCCACGACCCCATAGATCCTCCCCTGTCCGCTACGCACACCATGAGGACCCCCAGATCACCCCTCACTTTTCCCCTCTCTCTCTGGTCACTCACCCCCTCTCTTTCTCGCGATTTCGCCGCCGTCAGAGAGCTCGACGGAGCGCAGCACCGTGAACACCCGTGGCCACCGACCACCTTTCGCCCCGCCTTGGTGTCCAGAAGATCCCCCGTCGACGGCTACGTCCTCCAGTGCATGAAATCGAGCCCAGGCGCCCACCTAGGCGACTCCCTCTTGAAATCCTCGACGGCGGCTGCAGAAGAATCCGGCGAGGATTCCGGTGCCACCAGCTCGTCCCCGACCTCGTCGTTGCCTCCATTGCATTTCTGGTGAGCATGCGATCGAAATCCCCAACTTTCCCCTCCGTTTTCTCCCTCTAGCCACGGCCACCATGGGAAGTGAGCACGGCCGCCGCCATGGCCGTCGTGGAGGTGTGCCCCTTTGGATGCGTGCGTGCGAGGGCATCGTTTTGCTGCCCTTTGCGAGCCATCCTGTGGCCGGGAGCCCGTTCCGGCGAGGCGCCCCCGTCCCTGTGACGCCGGCGTTGAGCCATCGGCCGCCCAGGCCATTATGCCTAACCCCCCCCACCACTAACTAACCCCCCTAACCCTCAGTGACAGGTGGGCCCTGCCCCCCTAATTAACCCACTATTAATTAAATAAACAAGGTTTAAACCCCAGAGAGACTGACAGCAGGGACCCACCAGTCAGCCCCCCCACGTCATGCTGACGTGCTGATGACGCAGTAAATAGTTTTCTAATTAAAAGAATTACAGAAAATCCAAAAATAGCCAAAACTTAAATAAATCATAGAAAATTCATATTAACTCCAAATTAAACATATAATATATGAAAAATTATCAAAAAAATGCAAGGATTATGAATATGCAAAAAAATTCATGTTTGACTATTTTAAAATGGGTGAACAGTAGCAAATGTGCATATGGCATAATTTGAAATCAAATTTGAAGTTTGAATTTGCAATTCAATTTCAATACACTTCATTTAAAATGAATCTTCAACACATCAGTGTTATATACATCATGTCTCAACATTAACATGTGCTTGTGCATGTACTTTCGATGTTTCCCCCCTTTGTTGATGATTTTTCCGGTAACAGTGTATCCGAGACGGAGGTCACCCCCGAAGAAGAAGACTGGTAAACCCGTGTATGATCAGCAAGGCAAGCAAAACCCATGTATCATGTCTATAAAAACCCATTTCCCTCTCAGTATCGCTTATGCATTTTTAGGAGTTCACCATGATACGTTCTACTGCTAGTTGAACCCATTCCTTTGCATGACCTATCATTTCTGCCACAGTATTAAGCTAACCTCAACCTAGCAGATCTAGGAATTGCTTGTGATCATCATGTTGCCATTCATCCATGTTATGCTTATGCTATGCTTAGAGTTGTGGGAGCATTAGTACATCTTGGGTGATGAATTGATGATGGTAGTAATCATGTTCATGTTATTTGTGATGATAAGGGTGTGGTGAATTTGACCTAAACAAGGTGAACGATGAGAGGCTGTGGAGGAGTACACAGTGGGTTTTCTCGTTGAACACTGCCCTAGGCCCCTAGTTCTTGTGTTGTGATCCAAGACAAAGATTACAACCACATGTAGGGTTTTATGGGGACCCCGTTTGGCATATTAACTCACCCCCGATCAGGTCCAGGAGTCACACTAGTTTGGGATTTCCATTTGGCATATGCATAGAAAAAGAATGAATGAAAGGGTGCATCATTTAGATATGTGGGTGGACCTGTGAGGCAGTAAAACCATCTTCCAGGGTGGCGTCTCGGTCGCCTACATTGTCTGGGTCCGTATCGTGAACCGGCCGGACTCTCGAGCGGTAACCAACTCAGATAGTCGACTCCTGGATTAGAGAAGGTAAGGTGAGATAAGTGCCTTGGTGATTATCCTTGTCCGACATCCTCTTGAAGGATGACGATTCCTGGGCGGTAAGTGATGACATGCGTGTGAAGAAGTAAACTATTCCTGCAGGGTTAACAAAACTATTCGACTAGCCGCGTCCGCGGTCATGGACTACTTGGAGACCTATGCTTGATTATTAGACAACTTGAATGGATACTCTAAAACTCTCAAGATAAGCGTGAGTGCTATGGCGTGCTTCCTTGTGGGAAAGTCGAGGAAGTATCCATAGTGGTGTATGTTGGGAAACGTAGTAGAAAACAAAAAAATTCGGCCTACGAATCAAGAACCCAAGATCATCCAAGAAGATTGCAGACAAGGTTTTAGGTCATGGCTCACCAACCGATGTAGCTGAAGTAGAGTTGGTGAAGACCGTTGGTGCAGATCCCCGCAGCTAGGAATTTAAATGACCTCCCAACCGCGAGGATATCGATCCCGCGTACCGTTCCATGATCCGTTGCGCGATCTGTCCCGTGAACCGTCCCGCGATCCGTCCCGATCAAGTCCCACGAACAAGTCCCTCGAACATGATCTCCGAGGAAGAAGAAGGACCTCGAAGAAGGATCAAAGGTATGATCCCTCTACCAGTATCCACACATCCCGATGTAGCAATCCAGCAGCGCTCTGCCGTCTAGAGAAGAACGCCACCGAGAGAAACTAGAGGGAGAAGAGCCTAGCGGCGTCCGGACTAGAACGATCTAGCCCGAAGAGAATTAGAGGCGCGTGGGATTTAGCTGGGGCAGCCTTGGGGCTTTTTTTGGTGTGTTTTTGGGGCTACCCCTGCCCCCGAATATATAGGTGGAAGCCTGGGGTCGAAACTTGGGCGAGGGTTCTCCCCAAAGTCGGTTTTGGCCACCAGGAGGAGTCCAACACGGATTCCCCGCCGAAACTCCGCGGACCCCGGCGTCCTGGTCCAAAACGCCAGGGACCCTGGCGTCTGGGCCTTGGACTCAAGGAAAGTCCTTTTCCTTCCAAGTTACGACCTTGTGGACCTTCCTACTTGGTCTAACGTCGGTTTCCGCGGTTTGGAGAGTTCCTTAACCCTCCGGATACTTCCATAAGCTCCCGGGAACCTTCCGAAACCTCTCGGAACATTTCTAGAAGTTCCGAAACAATTTCCCGATGTTTCGTAACCTTTCCACAACTATTACCGAATGTTGCAAAACCTTCCGAGACTATCACGGATGTCTTGTTACCACTTCAAGACTCTTCTTGAATGTTCCGGAATCATTCGAGACCGTTCTCGAATATTCTAAAACCATTCGGCACCACCTAGAACACTTCTAGTGCTACCCAGAACACTTCCGGTTCCACCCGAAATAATTTCGGTACCCTTTCTATTTTCATCTCCTAGTTCTCTAACAGATTAATACTCGTTAAGTGTGTGACCCAATAGGTTCGGTATAATGTGGACATGACCCAGAACATCTTCCGGACATAGGTCAACAGCCTTTTGCCAATAGCCAATAATCAACAGCGAAGCCGTGGACACCCATGTTGACTCCCACACATACATGAATAAACTTCGAGTGAACCTTTATGTTTAGTCATGTACCATTCCCTTTGCTTCGTGATATATGACAAAGTTAGAGGAGAGATGTTTGGCACCCATGTGTAACAACTTCTTGAACACAAGCCACTTGTTATCCTCTTTGCTCGTTTGTCTCTATTTCTCATTATTGTATTCCGGTATCCCTGTGATTAAATCACAATGCGTCTGGCCAAACTAGAATAGATACCTTCATACCGAGTGGGCCCAAAGTCAATATCTCTTCATCATGAAGGAGAAAATCCCATTCTTGAACTATCACAGTCACTAGCCACACCATCTGACATACCCAGAACTTATTTTACTACTTCCCATTTACGGGAGGATTCATCTAAAAACCAAAGCATGTCTTCTGTGTGAAGCAACTTGATACTCTCATGGTCTAAGGAATTACGTATATGATAACATTTCATGATATGACTTATAACGTCGTTACGATGTGATCTCTAAGTATATCATTCAATACTGGGGTCGGTTCAACATCATTGTTCTGCTAACAATATGTTCCCATTGCTACTGACATCCTTGTTACAAGAACAATGTCCATGATTAAGAAAACGTAATCATAAGTTAGCACATGAGCTGGTCTTAGAGGCTAAACCAGGAACTCTTGGTGTTTAAGTTTCTACACATGCAAGTGAGTTTTCTTCTGAATCTCATAGTCAGGGTCATTTCAATTATAGCACATAAATATAAACATTAATTACGAACGTGGAAATATATATATAATAACATTTTATTATTGCCTCTAGGGCATATTTCCAACAGCCTCCCACTTGCACTAGAGTCAATAATATTATCAGTGCTTGAGCACTTTACACCTATGGCATACCGGTGTAATCCATGCTTCATTTGTGGTATAGACTTCATCATCGGATCTGACGTTTCAGGCCCGTTTGTATCTTGCATATCTTCGCGTTTTCACGCTATCATAAAATTCACTAATTTTATCACTTTAGCTTTGTATATGTTCGAATCATTTGGCAGGACCTTGGTTCCTTTAGAATAAGTCATGAAATCATTCATCAATGTTCCATGAGCTACAAGCATCTTGGTAACCATACCATGTTCATGAACTGATGATTCAAAATACCCTCCCTTGTTACTTCTTTAAGCAACAATATACTTAGCCTCTGTTATAGAATTCGCCACAGTATCTAACTTAACACAGTTCCTCCATACTGTGCCACCCTTATGTGTGAAACACATAATCCCAATTAAAATCGAAAATCGGTCGTAGTAAGTATGAAGACTGAATTGGTGTAACTGTTTACATCAAAAATTCAGCTGGTGTAACTCATTACAACGAGCTCTTCATTCTCTCCATTTTTCCGAGAAACATATCTTATCTTTCATAAGTTTAACTTTTCAATGTTTGTCCAATGATCAACATTTTGATCACTTTGGTATCTTGCTCACAACCTTGTGGAGCACTGGACATATCTGGTTGTTTTACATATTATGGTGTACATGATTAATCCAAACACACAGGTGAGTGGAATTCAATTCATGTCTTTTTGCTTATCTGTGTTTGTGAACACCGATTTCCGCAAACAACTTTTCACCGTGACCTCGGCAAGAACATCCTTCTTGGCGTATTCATACTAAACTACTTTAGTATCATGTCAACATGTAATGTTGGCTTTAGCATGATCAGACACTTAATATCTACATAGATCACTGTGCTCAATACTAATGCTATATTAGCCCAAGTTCTTCAACTGAAAACTATTTCCAATGAAGTCCTTAATCGTGTCAAGAAATTTATATCATTTCCAATCAACAATATGTCATCTACATAGGGTTTTCGAAATATCATTCAACTCCCACTTACTTTCTTGAACATTCAAGCATCTTCGTTATTCCTGATGAAAACAAACTCTTTTGGCAATTTCATCAAAAAGAAAATTCCAACTCCATTATGCCATCTTGAGTCCATCAGTGGACATCCAAGGCTTGCATCTATTTTAGCATCCTTTGAATCGACAAAACATTCTGGTCGTATCACGTATACGTCCTTTGTTATATTTCCGGGTAGGAACTTTGTTTTGACGTTCATTCTACCATATCCTATAAATGAGATATGTAGTAATTGCTAATATAACCCGAATTGACTAAAGCATCTCTACGGTCGACACTATTTCGCCGTAGTCAACGTTTGAACTTGCTAGAAAACAATTTTCCAACGAGTTGAGCTTTATGGATAAAACAATTTCATCCGAATCAATTATAGATCCATATATATATTCTTCAGACTTTTAGTTTTTCAGAGGGTCTACCAAGTTCAAAACTTGACTTACTTCCATGGATACTATCTCGGATTATTTGGCATTTAGCCAAATCCCGGAGTCAGGGCCCATCAAAGCTTCTTTGTATATCACAGGTTTATCATTGTCGAACAATAATATCTCGTCTTACATATCATGAATGTTTGTACGAGTTTTGTCTAACCTGTGTGGTTCAGCTGCGCACTTATTTGAAGATTCAACAATCTTTAACAAGTTGCACTGTCCTCCCACTCACTCTTTTGTAAGAAACTATTTTCTTCCAAACACGTTGTTCTTAACTGCAAACAGTTTTGCTTTTGTGTAGTGATAGAGGAATACCAAACCTTTTGGAATAACCTTAACAAAGTAGCACTTATCTGATTTGGTGTTTTGAGCATGTCAAACACATGTCTCATATACCCAGATTTTAAGAAAAGACAATATGGTTTTAACACTTCCATTCCACATCTAATATGGTGTCATTTCAACAGATTTGATGGTGCTCTTTTCAGTGTAAAAGCCGTAGTCTTTAACGCATAACTTTAATAAGTATAATGGCAAATTGATAGACATCATATTTGATCTTACCGTGTCATACATGGCTTGATTACATCTCTCCAACACTTTACTCATAGTGGTGTTCCGGGAGACGCAAGTTATGACACTTCTTCACAACTCATCAGACGTTCGCTAAACTTGTAACTCAAATATTACTTTCTACAATCTAATTTGCAGAAGCTTTATTTTCTCATTACAATGAATTTCTATTTCACACTAAAATTCCTTGAACATTTCAAAGATTTCAGACGTATGTCTCTATTGAACAGATATCCACATATCTACTTCAACTCATGAGTGAAGATAGGGAATCCACTGCACACAACTACACTTATTGGACTACACACATCATCATGTACGATTACCAATGGTTTAGTTGCCCGTTCATGTATGGCCTATCAACGGTGTTTTAGTCACATTACTTCGAGACAAAGATCGCAAGCGTCAAGTGATTCGTAGTCATATGACTCGAAAGTCCATCACTTATGGAAATTCTTCATGCATGTTATGACACTTGTGATAAACGGCAGTGCAACATCTATGTGGTATTTCTGTCAATCTTGCGACGTTTAGCGTCGGTGTTATGGATGTTTAGTATTATTATCAAGATTCATAACATACAACCTATTCATAATGGAAGTATGGCCTTTACGTTATTCATAGCTTTGAACAACTCTCTTGCAACAAACATGATTCAAAATGATGTTTTGCAACAAGGCTAAAGTGTAGTAACAATTTACTCAACTCTAAAATGAATTACGAAGATAATCATAGAGTCAACACACAGTATAGTAAACCTTTTACCGTGTTCCCGAGCGTGTCAAAACTCATCATTAGCTAGTCATAAAGGCCATAGTATTTCTTGCATCGAGTTGCAACAATATGCAATCGATTGTGATATTCCGGTGATCAACAGTTTAATCACAATATACAGAATCCACAATTAACTGCTTAATCATGATTTCCAAGAATTACATCTCTTGACTAGCAATGAATTCATCTATAACTCCGTATGACTTTCATTTCTGAGCTGGATATTCCAGTCTTCTTTCGTTTTGCCTTTATACGTATCATAGTTCTATTTCCAATGTCACTCCTACTCACAGAAAATCACACATGATCAAGGGTGGCACAGGCCATGGACTTTCCGGCGTATGAGTCTTACTAACATCCTTTGGACTTCCTTTCCCTTAATTCTTATCATCATATGATCGGTGTTCTTCTGGATCCCACACTTATCAGTTTTGTTTAGAGCACAGTGAACATTTTCACTAATGCTTACAATCATACATTGTACTAGATATGTTATATCCAACATTAATTGTCTTACTACTGAAAACAATTTTTCATTTCCATGAATATAAAATAACTATCCCAAACATTTCAAAGTTCGGGTTTCATGGTGGTGAAGACAATGCACTTAGCTGTGGTGGAATTCTAGCATTTTGGATTATGGACATGTGTCACATCATCCATAGCATCAGTGGGAGAGCATCAAAAATTTGCGATAGGACATGGTCCTTCTCGGCACTATTGAGGATAGTCCTCACAATACGGTACCAATCGTAAAGTTCTTACCAGATAATACAGTTAATCAAAAACAATTGGGAAGGTGGTAACGCGAGCCATTATTCTACAACGATAATGCAAATACTAAGACTTTGTTCATCATTAAGTTGCACTTGTGATTAATCAATTTAATTACTAAGTGTGCTCCCACTCAGATCAATATCTCTCGTAATTAATGCTAGAGCAATTCAAGATCCAAACCAATCGTCCTCCATTGATGTGACATCACTGATGACTTAGACTGGACCGGTAGGCCAACTTGCCAATCACGCCAAAGGTGATTCTTGTTCATCTTTCGATGGGCGTGTTCCGGTAGCAAACTTTTATCCAAACCGTCAAGATAACCAAGTGTAATGTGTTGTGTGTTCTTTTAACACACCCGTCTTTTATGCGTCACACCGTGTGCACCCATGTGACATGACCTGCTCCGGTGTGAAACATAGTATAGACGGTGCTACAGTTGGGAGAACACTATCAACTTGATATTGTTTTGCGAGAGATCACCCTAATAAAATACGACTACCGCGCATCAAACAAGGGTGCATCAAAGGGATAAACATCACAGGCAGTTCATAAAATTGTGTGATATAGTATAGCCCTTTGCTTCGTGAAGTCTTCATTGTCTTCACGTCGTCGTGGTTGAAGTCACCGTGTCCACCAACTTTGTCCTTGGCGCCGGGACCATCACCACGGCTTCCGGCATGTGCGTTGGGGTCCACCTCCACATCGTAGATCATCACCTTGCATCTATCTATTGCTTTGCCTCGAGCTAATAAACAGTTCTGGAACGCAGGCCATAATTAAGTGACAATCATATGACTCCAGTCATCATGCCGTACCACGACACGCACGTCGCGAATAAATATTACATAACATATAGCATCTCATACAAACACATTGCAAATCTTGAAGGTTATACCACATCACATGCATACTCTGCAAAAACAAGTTAGATCGCTATCTACACGGGTTTTTGCAAATTTTATCGTGGTTGATTAGCAGGTTACATGCAAACGTTGTTCCCTAAACAAACCAAACACGATACTTCAATGTTGCTATTTTAACGTTCGGGGTGCGTGTAGCAACTAATGCCACAAGCCAAACTTCGTTCAACGCGTGACCCCCGTGTGGATTTGAGTTCATAAAATCCACAAGCCCCTCCATGTTAAATCTTCTATTGCGAGATTAAGATGAGATCCAAGGAGTTTGATGTAGACCATGATCAAGGCAACCAGCATTCTGAAAGCAGCATAGAGGGATCGATGGAAAACTCAATCCTTGTAGCAAAACCTCAAGTTGCCATCAAGCATAGAAAAAATCACATGAGAGGGAAGCAGCAAGAAAATCAATGCCTCATATCGCACATATGATCTAGACCTAAACATGCATCTAAACAAGGATCGCTCATGATACCACTGTTGGGAAATGTAGTAGAAAACAAAAAATTTCGGCCTACGAATCAAGAACCCAAGATCATCCAAGAAGATTGCATACAAGGTTTTAGGTCATGGCTCACCAACCGATGTAGCGGAAGTAGAGTTAGTGAAGACCGTTGGTGCAGATCCCCGCAGCTAGGAATTTCAATGACCTCCCAACCGCGAGGATATCGATCCCGCGTACCGTTCCACGATCCGTTGCGCGATTTGTCCCGTGAACCGTCCCGCGATCCGTCCCGATCAAGTCCCACGAACAAGTCCCTCGAACATGATCTCCGAGGAAGAAGAAGGACCTCGAAGAAGGATCAAAGGTATGATCCCTCTACCGGTATCCACACATCCCGATGTAGCAATCCAGCAGCGCTCCGCCGTCCAGAGAAGAACGCCACCGAGAGAAACTAGAGGGAGAAGAGCCTAGCGGCGTCCGGACTAGAACGATCTAGCCCGAAGGGAATTAGAGGTGCGTGGGATTTAGCTGGGGCAGCCTTGGGGATTTTTTTGGTGTGTTTTTGGGGCTACCCCTGCCCCCGAATATATAGGTGGAAGCCTGGGGTCGCAACTTGGGCGAGGGTTCTCCCCAAAGTCGGTTTTGGCCACCAGGAGGAGTCCAACACGGATTCCCCGCCGAAACGCCGCGGACCCCGGCGTCCTGGTCCAAAACGCCAGGGACCCTGGCGTCTGGGCCTTGGACTCAAGGAAAGTCCTTTTCCTTCCAAGTTACGACCTTGTGGACCTTCCTACTTGGTCTAACGTCGGTTTCCGCGGTTTGGAGAGTTCCTTAACCCTCCGGATACTTCCATAAGCTCCCGGGAACCTTCCGAAACCTCTCGGAACATTTCTAGAAGTCCCAAAACAATTTCCCGATGTTTCGTAACCTTTCCACAACTATTACCGAATGTTGCAAAACCTTCCGAGACTATCACGGATGTCTTGTTACCACTTCAAGACTCTTCTTGAATGTTCCGGAATCATTCGAGACCGTTCTCGAATATTCTAAAACCATTCGGCACCACCTAGAACACTTCTAGTGCTACCCAGAACACTTCCGGTTCCACCCTTTCTCTTTTCATCTCCTAGTTCTCTAACAGATTACTACTCGTTAAGTGTGTGACCCAATAGGTTCGGTATAATGCGGACATGACTCAGAACATCTTCCGGACATAGGTCAACAGCCTTTTGTCAATAGCCAATAATCAACAACGGAGCCATGGACACCCATGTTGACTCCCACACATACACGAATAAAATTCGAGTGAACCTTTATGTTTAGTCATGTACCATTCCCTTTGCTTCGTGATATATGACAAATTTAGAGGAGAGATGTTTGGAACCCATGTGTAACAACTTCTTGAACACAAGCCACTTGTTATCCTCTTTGCTCGTTTGTCTCTATTTCTCGTTATTGTATTCCAGTATCCCCGTGATTAAATCACAATGCGTCTGGCCAGACTAGAATGGATACCGTCATACCGAGTGGGCCCAAAGTCAATATCTCTTCATCGTGAAGGAGCAAATCCCATTCTTGAACTATCACAGTCACTAGCCACACTATCTGACATACCCAGAACTTATTTTACTACTTCCCATTTACGGGAGGATTCATCTAAGAACCAAAGCATGTCTTCCTGTGTGAAGCAACTCGATACTCTCATGGTCTAAGGAATTACGTATATGATAACATTTCATGATATGACTTATAACGTAGTTACGATGTGATCTCTAAGTATATCATTCAATACTGGGGTCGGTTCAACATCATTGTTCTGCTAACAATATGTTCCCATTGCTACTGACATCCTTGTTACAAGAACAATGTCCATGATTAAGAAAACGTAATCATCAGTTAGCACATGAGCTGGTCTTAGAGGCTAAACCAGGAACTCTTGGTGTTTACATTTCCACACATGCAAGTGAGTTTTCTTCTGAATCTCATAGTCAGGGTCATTGCAATTATAGCACAGAAATATAAAAATTAATTACGAACATGGAAATATATATATAATAACATTTTATTATTGCCTCTAGGGAATATTTCCAAAAGTGTATTGGTTGGAGACTTGGTAGTGGACTAGAGTACACTTCTTACCTCAAGTCTGGTACTCGTAGTACAGGACTAGCCAAGTCAAAGCTGGCACTTCTACATGTTGAAACCCCACCTCCTTCACCTTGAAACTTGAGCATGACTAGTGTAGTTCTGATGTAAGTCTTGCTGAGTACGACTTTGTACTCACGTTTGCTTATTCTATGTTTTAGATGAGAACCCAGACCCCTATGGAGACACCTTCCTGAAGCTCGACATTAACTAAGCTAGTATAGTTCCAGACATCAGTCTGGTCCCTCGTGGAAGGGCATGTATGTTGAACAAGACTTCTCTAAGCCATTTGTTAATCTTGTCTGTACTCAGACCTAATTTTCTTCCGTTGTTTGATGTAATTATGGAACATATTCATATGATATTTGTGTATTCTATGTGTAAGTCAATAAACATATACTTTGTAGAGTTCATGCAATGTGTACCTGCTGTTTACACTGGACATGTATGCTGTGTGTATGATTATAACATGCACGTCTTAGTGTGGGGTTCGATAGCTTAGTTGTACTTGCCGGCGGCCTTTATACACCAAGTAGCCCTTAGATGTGCGCATCTTGGGGCATCGCGATGTGATTGCTCATGACTCTGTCACGTGGCACACTTTGTTGTATGATTGAGCCCGCCCGAGACCCCGACTAAGAGATTGGGCTGGAGTCTGTTTATGTAGGTGTTATAATTCAATCGATAATATAGTTGAGGCAACTTTTCTATGAGTATGGGATTTCACCACCCATAATCATTTAGACTTGTGAGCGGGCGATGAGGACCCATCTCAGTTGATCATCCGGCCTGGATGGGATGCCCCTCACGTACGATGCTTTCCGAGAGTGTTCTGTGCTTGGCCTTGTCCGCCTAGACAAGTGGGTATGATTCTCGGCTCTCCATATGATTGAGTTGTGATGGGAATTACATACGCATATTCCGGGTCCCGACACTAAAGGTACTACAAGATTTCCCAACCTCAGATCGGAATTGAGACAATACGTTGCAAGCAAGGCATTGTAACGATTTCGATACTCCACTTACTCGAGATCCTAGAATTTGAAAGGGGATAAGTAGAGATTAAAAAAGTTACTTCACTTGTCCTGACCAGAGCAAGGGTAAGGAGTAAAAGATTCCTACTCTCCGATAACTAACTTAGTAACTACAAAATAGTTTTTGTCTAGACTCGACTTCGGCCAGAAAAGGGATCCTATGGTCGATAAGGCTCTGATACCAAGTTATAAGGACCGATATGCGGTACTGTTCTAGATCTAGATGTTTCCACCCAGATCCAGGGACGAAGCACATATCGGTCCCACCGCGACATATTGTTGACAGAACAGGCATCGATAAAAGATATTGAAGTTTTTGTGAGGTGATGGGACAAACTCTAAGATATGAAGTTTTTGACTCCCCCTGAGTGCAAGCATTGAATATTTATATAATCAAAGTTAATGCTTGATAGAGATTTCTTCGGTGGAGAGCAAAACAACTATCTTAGTGAATACAATTGCATTTGAGGATATATATCCAGGAATGTGTGCAATTGCTTCCAATGACTTAAGTTAGAGGATACAAAGCAATACTTGTAAGGAAAGTGTATCACAGGAGTATCATAACCGAATGTAAACTTAAGTTACAACCCAACCGAAGAGAATGGAATGTTCGTTGTGACTTTACCAAGTGAAGACAAAGGCAAATAGCAAAAGCCCTTTCGCCGATGCAAATTTACTCATCGATGCCCTCATTCTACCCCTTTTTGTCAATGATTGGACAAAAGGTTGGGAAGAGGTTCGAGAGAATTACTGTGCGGCATCAGCACCCTTGGAGCCCGACGAAGCAGAGATGGACGAAGACTCATCCAAAGAAGATTGACCGCCAGAAGATTCTTTGTAACATCCCAAAATTTTCTAAAATTTTCTAAATTTTGGAACGTTAATAAAATTAAATAGATAATGATTGTTTGCTTGATGTGTTTGATTTTCTCTAGGTTTTGAAACTTTTTGGAGTTTATTGAATATTAAAAAGAGAGGGAATAAAAGGACTTTCCGTAATATTCATGATTGGTGTTTTTGGAAGTTATTATTTAAAACAAAACCAACAAACAAAATGAGAGAAGGTAATATAACTCCTTCAACATATTAAAAGGTGGGAAAATGTTTTAGATCATTATTGGAATTCTTTTGAATATTCAAAACATTTTTCAACTCAAGGAAATCCATTTGAGAGGATATAAAATGACTTAACCCCTTTTTAATAAAGTTGAAATATATTTAGAGTATTACTGTAAAGTTTTTAAAATTTATTATGAGTATTATAAATAACTCCAAAATTATTTTAGGGATTTTATAAAGCTAAGAGAGTGTTTATTTCATTGAAATGATTTATTAAATATTTTAAAAGAGTTGAAAAAAAGTATTCCAATGGGATATTTTTATTTTACCAAATTTTTTATTGGTGTAACAATTTTAAAATTTATATTTTATTACTTAGAAATGGTTTGTCCATGCTTTTGACCAAATAAAAATACTTTTAATAATTTATTGGATTTTATTTGATTTATGAAAAGTATTTTATGTTTAAATAAATTATTTAGAAAATGTTTTTATTTTTATCTTCCTTTTTGGAAAACGTATTAATTAAGTAATTTTATTTGTACTATTTGATAAATTTAGAAATTTATTTCACATTTTTCTGATGAGTATTTATTTTTCTACAATTGTTTGAAGTTTCAGTTCTAAATAAAAAGAGAAATCCGTGCGCAGCCGGCCCAGTAGGCTTTTTCGCCTGCGAGCGCAATTCGAGCCCAACTCGGACCCAGTTTTATTAATTTTTTCTTTCCCTCTGCTTATAAATAAAATTTCAGATTTTCTTTTTCTTTTCTTATTTTTCTGGAAAACCTAGCCGGCGGGACCGGCGGGCCTCGCCGCCGCCGCCGCTGGGCTCCGCTTCGGCAGCCGCCACCGCCCCGCCCTCGCCGGAGTGCCGCCGCCCCCACCGCGCCTTGCCGCGCCGCCTCCTGCACCGGCCGTCGCCGCGACCTTCCGCGCCACCGCCTCCCGGTGCTCCTCGCCGAAGCTGGCCGGCCACCACCGTCGCCGGAGCCTCCGTCCACGCCGCTCGCCCGCGCGCCACCACGGCCTCCCCGCGCCCCACGTCGCCCCCTTCGTCTCCCCACCGGCCGGAGCCGCCACCACCGTCGCCGGAGCAGCCGGAGTTCGTAGGAAACCGACCTCGCCGGAGCAACTCCGGGCAGATCTGGTCCCAGGGACCCGATCGACTTTTCCAAAAAAACTTTATTTGTGAACAGGTCCCTGTTGGCAGAAAACACCCCGGCGCCGTACGTGCAATATCTCCCACACCGTGCATCGGATAGAGGTGAAAAAAATTTCTATACGCTCGTGTTGTTCTGTACTTTAGCATGGAATAAATTTTTGCACCCTTTGCACACTTTTGAATTTTAATTTATTTCAAATTCAAATTCAAATTCTGGAGGCCGTATCCTTTAAACCGTTGATCCAAATCGAGTGATTCTTTTTGCGTTGGATCACTCGTTCCATGTACTTTCTGTCTATAGCATGTGTACACAAAAATTCCAAAGTTTATTGATCTGTTTAAAGTCAAATTTAATTCAAATTTGAACCTACTATGACCTGCGTTGTAGTATTCTGTGTCACGTGACTCTTTTTTGCATATCGGGTCATTTGAGGTAAGAAGATATTCATAGTATCGCGTACAGGAGGACAGAACAGCTTCGGGTGATGCTTCGCAACGAAGTCTAGCCAGGGGGCATATGGCTTCAATTGGTGTACAAGTTCAGCAGCTTGTACCATATACCGAAGGAAACAATCCTCGAAGTCAAATACATGTCCATGAGTAAGCTTCAGCAAAGCATGACATGTATGATAATGAATGTTGAATTCTTCATTTGCAGTGCTGAGAGGCATCAGTGATTTAGACAAGATGTAAAACCATGTCTTCGAAATGAATACCAGATGCTTCGGGCGAATATTTTCTGGCATATGATCTCCGGTGACTTCGGGATCCATCAGTGAAGCAAATTCAGCTTCAGTAGGATCAGACAACAAATGCACCTTTCGAAGTTTTCCAGTGTGCCTTGGGATGTTTACTATATCCATGAATTCATCAGAATGCATCCTAAATACCTTTCCTTGAATCATCCACTCAAGAATCCATGAGCTTGAATCATCAGGATTTCCAAAGACATAGAGAGTGGCATAGAATTGCTTCACTAGCTCGAAATTGAATGGGGTTTCCATGGCAAACAGGTTGGTCAGATTCTGTGCTTCGATGGTTTCCATGATATTCTGGAAGAACGTTGCAGAAGATAGACTGTGCATATCCAAGTACTTGTGCCTGAAAAGAACACCCTTCTGGCAGTAGAGCTTCGTGTAGAGAATTTGTTGCTCAGCTGTCCAGAAACGAAGGTCATTGGCAGTCCGGGGTGAATCATATGGACTTGCGCCAAAGAAGCGAAGCTTCTGGCGATGAACTTCGAGATTGAACTCAGGACAATGTCTTGTAGAAGAAGAACCATCTCCCAAGAAAATAGGAAAAGTTTCTCGAGGGTAGATGGAGTCCAATTGAGTATCTTGCGCAGGAGTACAGTGAGGAGTGTGCCTTCGAGCAACGATGGCTCGCTCTTGCGGTTGAGTCATGATTGCCAATGCATTGGCTTCGGCTTTGGCATCTGCATCGGCTTCAGCATTAGCTTCAGCAGCACGTTCTTTGGCTTCGCCTTCTTGTCCTTCAGACTCCTCGGCAGAGTGAGCCGAAGAATAATCCTTTTCAGGAATGTCTTGAGGAGGAGGAGAAGGCTCTGGCTCAAAGTTGTCGTGGGCGGATGGTTGAGGAGCGGGTTGATGAGGAGGTGGAGTTCGAACACGGGGTGGAACGACTTCGGGAGCAGTTGGCTTCGCAGATGGTTTCGGAAGAGTGATGATCTTGCATCGAGGGGGCGATGCTTGCCTTGGGGCCTTCTTGGCCGGATGAGAGCTCACCTCATCAGCTTCGTCTATATCTGTGATAAGACGTCTCTTTCTCTGTTGCAACTGGGGAAGGGGTGAAGCTAATTGCTTGAGCATGGCTTCGCGCTTCTTGGAGTCAAGAGCCATGACTGAAGCATTATGAGTTTTGCAACATTCGTCAACGGCAGACTTAATCTTGCCTTGGTACACTTGAATATTTTTCTTCGTCTTCTCATTTACATCAGCAATTTTCTTTGAAGCAGCTTCGGCTTCGTTCTTAAAATCCTCATCTGATTCAGCATCTGCTTTCTTCTTAAATTTCAGAATTTTAGCAGTTTCAGATCTGTCCCTAGCATGCAGATCCCTCAGCTGATTGTATAAAGTTTCAATCATAGCAGAAAGTGTTGGTGAAATATAGACATTCCCAACATCCACAGCTTTGGGATCAACAGCTTCAACAAGCTGGCAGAATGCTTGATTCAGGCTCAAGGAGTCCCAAAGTTCTCCTTCTCTTGCATCAGGGAAGTTATGTTGACTGTGCTCAGCTTCTGCACGAGCTTCGGGGGCAGCTTCTGTGACTGGCTTCGAGGTGACATCCTTTGGTGCCATGTCAACAGCAGCTTCCTTCTGAGCAGCTCTAGCATTTTTCTCTGCTCTCTTAGTGCGAATGACATCAAGTTGAGCTTGGCGCTTGGCTTCAGCTTCACTAAGTTGTTTGGCTTCGGCAGCGGCCTTAGCCTCTTGAGCTTTTGCTTCAGCGAGCTTGCGCTTCGCTTCAGCTTTCTGATTCGATTCAGCCAGCTCTTTCCTCTGCTTCTCCAACTGAGCAGCATCTCTATCATCTTTCTCTTTTTCTTTAGCTTCTTTATCATCCTTAGCTTGGGCTTGTGCTTCAGCATGAAGGCATTCAGCTTCAGCACGGTCTCTCTTGCGCAAATCTGCTTCTGACAGCTTCTTAGTGCCGACCTGGGCAAAAGTCTGGCCAGGCTTGGCAACAGATGCCTTCAGCTTCGAAGCTTTGGCTGTTTCAGGAGCTTTAGCTTCTGGCTTAGCAGGCTTTGCCTTCAGGTCATGCCTTTCCTTGGTTCTTTGTTCAGCTGGAACAAGGCCGCGAGGTGGCTTAGTAGCTAAGGGAGCCTCAACCACCAAGTTCGTCAAATCAATATTTCTCTTGGGAACAGGAGGGTCAGTTGGATCTTGAATCCTAATGCCCTTTGGAGCAGACGGTTTCTCTCCAGCCTTCTTCTTCAGTGGCTTCCAAAGACGAAGTCTCTTGGGGCTAGGGGGAATGGGGGTGTGCTCAGACTCATCATCTGCTTCATCAGCAGGATCTTCATCAATTGAGTCTTCAAGCTGTGCAGCAGCATCAGCTTCGTCATCAGCTTCATTATCACCCTCTTCTTCTGAAGCAGGAGGGGGTGAAGCACTCAGTTTTCGAAGATTTCGCCTCTTCTTAGGCTTCGATGCTTCTGCTTCATCTAGCCCTGCAGCAGCAAGTGCTTTGGCCTTCTTCTCTTCTCGAAGCGTTTTCTTCTCAGCCAAAATTGCAAGTCTCTCTTGCTCATCAGGATAGTCATCTGGAGTCTTGAGATTGTTTGGGTGAGGAACAGCAGGAGGCTTCGGGTAGTACTTGTTCCTGATTGCAGCATTGTATTGGGCACACATGGCAGTGGTGTACCGATAAAGAGGGCTGAAAGAAAATTGCATTGCCCACTTCCAGTCTGGGATGCTCTTGTACTGGTACCACCTTATGGCCCAGTAGCATCGAATCTTTTGCAATCGAATCTTTCTGTCATGATCAGATTCTTCAGGAGGTGTGTCATAGCCCATCTTGAGACGAATGGCTTCGGGTATGCCTCGGGAATTCTTGACTTCCTTTGTCTTGCCACCTTTGCCTTTCTGCTTCGGTGGCTCTGGATAGTTTTCGAGCCCTTCAAAGATGGGAGACTCATTCCCCATGGAAGCCTCTTCGTCAGACATCCTGTGACCAGAAATATAGACAAGAGGGAACAGGAAAAGGGAATGAATAAGCACAGGCAAAAGTTTCGACCAAAACCAAATTTTGACAAGAACCCAGAGAAATCTTAGATCAGATGCAAATCTGTCAATGGATTGGGCTAGAACTAGTTCAAGAACAATACCTCACTCAGTCCAAAATCACAGAATATATCGAATCTCAAAAACTGACCTGAGAAGATGGGATAACTTTGATGCTAAGAACAGTTTTCCCAAGAGGCAATGATCAGCGCGGATCAGAACAGTCCTAAAATCAGAAAACAAAAACCTAACAAAACTTAGATCCAAGCCCTAGATGACGAACTCGCAGAGAAGATTGGATCCAAGAAGCTTAGCGTACCCTAACTTGGTGACGCGAAGCGGCTACGGCGACGGAGTGCGGAGACTTGCTCTTCGTCGACGGGGAATGTCCACGGCGGCGTCGGTCCGGCAGTGAAGCGGCGCAGTCGTCGTCGGGAACGGGAGCTCTGCGGCGTGCTCGAGGAGGAAGACGGAGAATTCGGGAGAGAATGAATGTGGGGGAAACGGTTAGCTGGATGCATCACGTTAAATAGGCCCGATCTGAAACGGTTGCCAGATCGTATCGGACGGTTCCCAGCGAGTGTCTCTTCCGATTCAACGGCTCAGATGAAGTGGCAGATCGCGAGCGAATCTTAACGACCCGTAAAAGACGGGGAATCATCGGCCGAAGAATGAGTCTTGACCGAGAGCAAAAACTTCGATAAAGTTGGAAGCATTTGATTCGGAACTCAACGACGTTCGAAGAAATATGCTTTCCGTTTCAATCATGCTTAACATTCAAGACAAAGTAGATTGGGAGCGAATCAGAATGGAGGGGTAGGGTCCGAAACTTATCACTTCGAAGAACAACAACAACAAAGCTAAAAGTGATAAGTATAGGGGACAAAAGAACCGAATAAATAAATAAAAATAAACACAACACTGAAGGCAAATGACGAATGAAGCTAAACACAGAGATTTGGACGAAGGAAAACTCAAGCGAAACTAGATAAACAAACTCACAACGAAGGTGAATATATACACTGAAAAGTTTTGATCTTACTGAACATTGTGTGAGTCTAGGATGTTTAGCTCACATCTCAATGCACAAAACCTTTTCTCGTCCAATGGCTTCGTGAAAATATCTGCCAATTGATCTTCAGTTCTAACATGGCTAATCTCAATGTCTTCGCGCTGAACATGATCTCAAAGAAAATGGTGACGAATATCAATATGCTTCGTTCGAGAGTGTTGCACAGGATTGTGAGCAATCTTGATGGCACTCCCATTATCAGAAAGCAGAGGGATTTTCTTCACAAATATACCATAATATTTCAGCGTCTGTTTAAGCCAAAGTATTTGAGTGCAGCATGAGCCAGCAGCAATGTATTCAGCTTCAGAAGTAGATATTGAGACACAGTTCTGTTTCTTTGAAGCCCAACACACAAGAGATCTACCAAGGAAATGACAAGTGCCTGAGGTAGATTTCCTGTCAACTCTATCACCAGCCCAGTCTGAATCAGAATAACCAATCAAATCAAACTGAGTTCCTTTGGGATACCAAAGTCCCAATGAAGGAGTATGTGCTAGATATCGAAGAATTCGCTTCACAGCAATATGATGCGATTCCTTCGGATTTTCCTGAAAACGAGAACAAATACAAACTGATAGCATAATATCAGGCCTAGATGCACATAAGTATAAGAGTGAACCTATCATAGATCGATACTTCTTCTGATCGAAGGGTTTCCCTTTCTCATCTGCATCAAGAAATCCATTTCTAGGCATGGGAGTTCTGATGGTCTTGCATTCAGCAAGATCAAATTTCTTCACGCAATCCTTCAATTATTTCTCCTGTGAAATAAAAGTGCCATTCTTCTGTTGGCGAATCTGAAGTGCAAGGAAAAACTTCAATTCACCCATCATGGACATCTCATATTTCTTCGACATCATCCTTGCAAATTCTTCGCTGATTTCAGTGTTAGTACAGCCAAAAATGATATCATCTACATATATCTGACACACAAATAGATAATTGTTATATGATCGAGTGAAAAGAGTGGGGTCAGTGGTTCCAGGTTTGAAGCCTTTCTTCAGGAGGAAATCCTTCAATGTTTCATACCAAGCACGAGGTGCTTGCTTCAGTCCATACAAAGCTTTGTGAAGCCTGTACACCATATCAGGATTCTTCGAGTCTTCAATACCTGGTGGCTGCATAACATACACTTCTTCTTCCATCTCACCACTAAGAAAAGCACTTTTGACATCCATTTGATATAGCAATATGTTCTTGTGGTTAGCAAAAGCAAGCATGACACGAATGGATTCGAGACGGGCTACTGGAGCATAGGTTTCACCAAAATCAATGCCTTCGATTTGGGTGTAACCTTGTGCTACCAATCTAGCCTTATTTCTTACCACAATACCATCTTCATCTTGCTTGTTGCGAAATATCCACTTTGTGCCAATAACATTGTGCTTCGTGGGATCTGGCCTGTCAACAAGTGACCAGACTTTGTTTCTTTCAAATTGGTGAAGTTCTTCCATCATAGCCAATAACCAATCAGGGTCCCTCATGGCTTCATCATATTTTGAAGGTTCTAGCATGGAAACAAAAGAAAAACTTCCACAGAAGTTAGCCAAGCGAGTACGAGATCGAGTAGTGGGACGACCGTGTTGATGAATATCTTCGAGGATCGAGTCAATATCAACTCTTCTTCGAACTCGTGATAACGTAGCATCATTTTCTTCAGCCTCAGCTTCTGCTTCAGGATCTTCTCCAGCTTCGGGATCTGCTTCACCTTCAGCTTCGGCATTTCCTTCAGGATTTGCATTTCCTTCGTTCCCTTGTCCTTCTTCGTCCTATTCATCATTAGCTTCAGGATGTTGATCTCCAGCGCCCGGGCTATGTGTGGGAACATTGGACCATCATCATCCCTAACAGCTTGAAGTGCATTGGCTTCAACAGGGCGAATCTCTCCAATAGCCATGGACCTGATCACTTCATCAAGTGGAGGTTCATCTAGATCATGAGGTAAATGCTCTTTTTGAGAGACATTAGTTTCATCAAACCTCACATTCGCAGTTTCCATAACTTTCCCAAGGTGAGAGTTATACACTCTGTAAGTGTGAGAGTTTGAGCCATAACCTAAAAGAAAACCTTCATGTGCCTTAGGGGCAAATTTTGAGCTATGATTCATATCTCTAATGAAGCATGGAGCACCAAATACCCTAAGATATGAAACATTCGGTTTGTTACCAGTGATAAGCTCATGTGAAGTTTTCTTCAGGAATTTGTGAAGGTAAACCTTGTGGATGATGTGACATGCAGTGTTGATTGCTTCGGCCCAGAACCTAATAGGAGTCTTGTATTTAGCAAGCATAGTTCTGGCCATTTCAATGAGAGTTCTATTCTTCCTTTCAACTACACCATTCTGTTGAGGTGTATATGCAGCAGAGAATTCATGAGTAAAACCATGATCATCAAAAAATCTTCAATATGAGTATTTTTGAATTCAGTTCCATTATCACTTCAGATATGCTTCAGAGATAATTCATATTCAGTTTGAGCTCTCTTAGCGAATGACTTGAAGATTTCAACAACTTTGCTCTTGTCATCCAAGAATAAAACCCAAGTATAACGAGGGAAATCATCAACAATAACAAGATCATATTTGTTTCCTCCCAGGCTTGCATAATTTTGAGGACCAAATAGATCCATATGAAGCAATTCAAGAGGACGAGTAGTAGTCATGATAGTCTTCGCTGAATGATGTTTCTTCGTGATTTTAGCAGCTTCACAAGCACTGCAGAGAAGATCCTTATCGAATTTTACTTCGCTAAGGCCAATAAGATGCTTCTTCTTCACCAGATTATGAAGATTTCTCATCCCTGCATGACCAAGTCTTCGATGCCATAACCAATCAGATGAGGCTTTTGCCATTAAGCATGTGGATACAGCAGGGCCCGAAGAAAAATCAACAATGTATAAATCTCCCTTTCGGTAACCCTCGAAGACAAACGTATAGTCATCCTGTGAAAAGACTACACAACGCGAAGAAGAAAATAGAACAAGCATACCCATATCGCATAACTTTGAAATAGACATAAGATTATATCCAAGTGATTGGACTAGCATAACCTTGTCAATGTGCTTATCTTTCAATATGGCAACCTGACCCAAGCCTAACACTTTACCCTTATTGTTATCACCGAAGGTAATGTATTTCTGAGAAGATTCTGATAGTTTTTCTTCGGTGAATAACTCCTTGTCTCCGGTCATATGATTTGTACAACCACTATCCATGACCCATTCGGATCCACCGGAGACATAGCCCTTAGCCTTGGCCATGAAGCAATATGCAGGAGTTTCATCTTCACTACTGTTGTTGGTGAAGAATGAGCTCGAAGCATTGGTTGAAGCATCTGCCGAAGCGAAAGCCAAACCAGCTACACCATCTGATTCGGACCCAGACCTAGACCTTGAGTCTTGTTCAGCTTCGGAACCAGAGGCTTCGTCTTCAGTGTTCATCTCCTTACCCAGATAGGCCTTGGCACGGTGAGAGCTGCTTCAACGAGACGAGTGAGTCTTCGATGAAGAACCCTCATGCTTCTTATGATACTTCTTCCTCTTATCATCATCAGAATATTTCTTCTTTTCTCTTCTTTAACTGGAATTATGTCTCTTCGACTCATAGCTTCTTGAGGATCTGTGGGACTTTGATGAAGAGTCTGTGAGCGAATGCTTCGATTTGTTCTCATCTTCCCACAAAGGGCAATCAGCAATATAGTGACCTGGTTTCTTGCACTTGTAGCAGCAGTTGTCCTTTGATGGAGAGCTTCTTGAGGATGAACAGTGAGAAGAATGACTCGAGCTTCTTGAAGGATAAATCTTCTTGGGTGAAGAAAAACCTTTTCTCTGAAAGCGATTGAAGCTTCTCATGATCAATGCTAGATCTTTTCCAATGCTTGAAGGATCATCTGATTCGACACCTAAAGCAGAACTGACTTCGGGTGAAGAATGATGCGAAGCTTTTGCTTTCAAGGCATGATATCTTCTTCGAGAACCATTTATGTCACGCTTCTCATCTTCTTCCATCTCAAAGGTATTGAGTCTCTCAAGAATATCAGCGGCGACAAGTCGTCTGAAATCAGTCCTTTCCTTGATCATCAGCACAATGTGATCAAAAGGATCATCCAATGAGCGAAGCAGAGTTCTAACAACTGAGTGAGGAGTAATGTCATCAGCACCAAGTGAGATCAACTCATTTGCAAGAGTAGTGAGTCTACTTTAAATGGAGCTGACTTTTTCACCCTCGTTTCTCTTGAATCGATAGAATTTGCTTCGAAGTGTATCAATTCTGGCATCCTTCTAGGTAGAAACACCTTCACCAAGCTTCTCAAGATAATCCCAGACACCTTTGGCCGAAGGAATATTCTTCACTTCATGATACTTCTCTGGTGTCAAATGATTGGTGATGAAAACCCACACTTCAGAATCAAGATCGATCAGCTTCGCTTCTTCAGGAGTGATGGCGTTCTCGTCTGCAAATGTAACTCCATACAAGACAACTTGCCAGGAAGTCGAGTTGATAGCCATAATATTTCTCTTCATCTTGTCCTTCCAGTATGGATATTCGTTTCCATTGAACACGGGTATGGGTTCGCCGGAGCGAATGGCTGCGAAATACATACTTGCAAAACACTCTAGGAGGTTAATCCAAATAAAGAGTGAATAGCTCTGATACCAATTGTAAGTCCAAGTATGTGATCAGAGGGGGAGGGGGTGAATGATCACTTCAAATTTTTGCATGAAACTATGAAGTGAAGCATAACTTAGCAGCAGAAGAGATTCAACAGAAAGGTAAACATAGAAGCAGAACAGGATTGAAGCATAACATAGCGAATCTAAAGCAACGAATCAATTGCATTGCAGCAAATCACTGAAGCAATTGATAAACTGAAGGAAAGTGCGGAAAGTAAAATGAACTCTTGACTCGGCGATGTTTGTTCGACCAGTTCACACTCTGCAAAGTGCTACGTCTGGTTGGAGGGACTTGTGATTGAACACAGGAGCTAACCTCTCTCCGTCCGTATCTCCACTACACCAATCTCCTTGAGCTTGGTCAGTTCTTCACTCGTGGTTGATTATTGAGGAAATCACCGAAACCTTTGAAAAACTGGACTTCGAGGCGACAATAACTCTTCGCTCTCTGAAGAACAACTCTCTAACCGTCTAGGAGAATTGCAGTTCTCCAAGATAAAAAGGCTAGCAAACTTCTTCCTAAGTCATAATGAATCAACTCAGATCAGTAGGACTTATGCTTCGGTGGATGGGTTCTTTGGTTTTCTTCGGTGGGGTTTTCTCTTTCTCTTCACTGTAAGGAAATAATCTTGGAGCAACCACCAGCCAATGAGGGCAGGGGTGGCGTATTTATAGGTGGCAATCCCTAGGTGCGAAAAGACTTAAATGACCCGATGCGACAGCTTGACACCTGTCCGCAACGGTCATATTTCCAATCAAAGTGCAACTTTACTTGCGGTCCAAGTAAAGCTGACTCACGAACTTGGTTCTGCTTCAGTAGCCGAAAGAACTAAGTCTTCGCTGGTGAAGCATTACCTAGTGCACATGAGATTTCTCAACTCTGGCTTCTCACTGGTTTGGATTCGATCTGAGTCGTTTCACCAAAACTTCAGAGTACATTTACTAAACCCCTCTTGATAGTACGGTTTTTCCTACGACTCAAAGAAGCGAAAAAGAACTACGCAAAAACTACTAAGTCTTGCGCCATCTTGGTCATCTCCTTCGATGAGACGTGCTTCAGGATTCCTTATCTTTTTAGGGGTCGACATCCGTGATGAGCTTCACTCCAGAGGATATGCTTCAGTAAGTATGTAAATCTTCGTTGAAGCTTTATCACCAACCTATAACTTCAGGAACCTAACCATCTGTTTTACACTAGAAAACTTGTTAGTTCCTCTACTATTTTGTCCAACAATATCCAAAACTCATGGGGGCATAACTTTGCTCTTACAGGTGTATAGAATTTGTTGCTCTGCAGTCCAGAAGAGAAGATCATCTGCTGTTCGGTCAGAAGCATAAGGACTGACACCAAAGAAACGGTGACTCTTCTGATGTTGTTCTAAAATGAATTCCGGACCATGCCTTGAAGAACAGCCAGCGCCCCTGAAGATAGGAAATGTTTCACGAGGGTAATTGGATTCAAGATGGGTGTCTTGGTAGGGGCGCGAATGAGCGTGAAACCTTTGCAGAGGAGCTATTTGATTAGCTCTTGAAGGGCCAACAGTTTGACGACTATAAGCGCTTGCTCTTTTGAGAGATTCAGTATTTGCACTTTCTCATCTTCATCTTCATGTGCTTCGGCACGAGGCACGTTTGATTCAGATTCTTGCGCGGTTCTGGCAGGGGAAAAGTCTCGGGTGCCACGGGTTCTGGAGTGGGATGGAGAGGGTTCATTTGCTTCATGGTGAGGTGATGGAGGTGGTGCGGGAGCAGCAGGTGGTGTGGGAGTCCTTTGCGGTGTGGGAGATGGAGCACGTATAGGTGTGGGTGCACGAGGTGGAATGGTGTAGGCGTTGGTGCAGGTGATGGGATTGGGGTTGGTGTGCGCTTGGGGGTTGGAGCTTTTAGTGGTGGAGTTTGTTTGGGAGTGGATTTGGTAGGAGGAGGTGTGGGGGTTTTGGTCGGTCGAGCTGAAGTTTTTGGTTTAGGCTGGGCAGGCTTTGGCTTCGGAGCAGGAGTGGGAACTGCTTCAGGAGTTTCCTTCGGCTGCTCATCACTTGTATCCATGTCAGCAGCTGAGGCCAAAGTGACCTTACGCTTCTTGGTAGTTCTCTTCTTTGGTGAAGGATCAAAAGACTTGGCAACAACTGGTACAGCTTCTTGCGGAGCCTTGCGCTTCCGTGAATCACTATCCATAATGGACGAATTGTGAGTCTTCACCATTTCATCGACAGCGTCTTTAATCTTGCCCCTGAAGATTTTGATGTTCTCCTTGGTGGTGGTGTTGAAGTCTTTCACCTTCTGAAGCAATTTCAAAGCGTGATGTTTGAATTCTTCATATGGTTCAGCTTCAGCACGCTTCTGATAGTTGTGAGTCTTTGCAACTTCAGATCTATCTCTAGAATGCAAGTCCTTGAGCTGACTAATCATAGTGGAAATCATTGCTTCTATGGAGCGAGAAGTATAAACTTCACCTAGATCAACAGCTTCAGACTCTACTGCTTCACACTTCTTCCAAAGAGCTTCAGTAATGCCCAGTTGATCCCATAGTTCGCCTTCACGAGGGTCAGGGAACTGATGTTCACTATGGCGATCAGCTTCAACTTGAGCTTCAGGCATAGAAATGCCTTTCTACGTCGATGGAATAGCTTCAGTGGAGGGAGTCATATCGACTACTGACTTTTTCTTGACATCCCTTGCAGCTTTCTCATCTTTCTTTGTTCTGAGGCCTTCTATAGAGGCCTTGCGTTTAGCTTCGTGCTCAGCCAACAGTTTGGCTTCAGTGGCAGCTTTTACTTCATTCTTTTCGGCTTCGGCGAGCTTGCGCTTCGTCTCATCCTTTTCTGCAGCTAATTTTGCGGAGTCCAACTCCCTTTTCTTTCTAGCAGCTTCCTCTTCTGCCTTCTGCTTCTCTGTAGAATTTCTAGCAAGAATGTTTCGTTCAAGTGCCTCCTCGAGGTATTTCTGCTTTAATTCAGCTTCAGTGAGCTTTCGTTTCATTGAAGGGTTTGGTGGAGCAGACTGCTTGGGCTTCGCTGGTGCAGCAGCCTTTGCAGATTGTTGTTGCTTAGCAGGTTCATGCCTCTGCTTCGAACGCCTCTCAGTGTTGAGAGAATCAGCCGGTGGCTTGGAGGCCAAAGGCTTCGCGACCACCAAATTTGATAATTCAATGGTGGGGCGAGCTAAGGGATTATCCTTGGGTTCTTGAATCTTTATCCCTTTTGCAGCAGGTTTTTCTCCTGGCTTCTTCTTCAATGGAAGCCGAATCCTTTGCTTCTTGGTGGGAGGAGGATCTGATTCATCATCAGCTTCAGATTCAGATTCGTCATCAGCTGCAATATTTGATTCGTCCAGAATCGAGTCTTCCAGAGAAGCTTGTTCCAGTCTGGCTTGCTCTTCATCATATGTGAAAGCATGAGGAGGAGAAGAAGATTTCTTCTTAAGTTTTCTCTTCTTCTTCAAGCTAGGCCCAACTTCATGGGCTTCAGCTTCAGCTAGCTTGGCAGCTTCCTTTTCTTCCTTGAGTCTCTTTTTCTTCGCAGCGATTCTCAATCGCTCTTGCTCTTCAGGGTAGTCATCAGGAGTTTTAAGGGTGTTGGGGTGTGGGTACTTTGGTGGAAAAGGATAGTACATATGACAATTTTCTTCGGTGTACTGACCACACATAGCAGAAGTGTATTGGTATGGTGGGCTGAAGGAAAACTGCATAGCCCACTTCCAATCAGGAATGCTCTTGTACTTGTACCATCTGATAGCCCAGTAGCAACGAATGTTTTGCAAACGAATTTTGCGATGATCTTTGGTTTCTTCTGGAGGCGTATCATATCCAAGCTCGATGCGAATGGACTCGGGAATGCCTCTGGCATTGTTGGTTTCCTTGGTTCTGCCTCCTTTCCTCTTGGGATCGGCCTGTTCTGCTTCCTTGAGGTGATCAAGAACAGGGGACTCATTCCCAAAGCCTCAATCCACAGACATCCTGTGAGAAAGCACAAGGTGGCGAGGGAAAAAGGCAAGTATGGTATGAGCACCAGCAAAAGTTTCGACCCAAAACTAATGGTTTTGACAAGAGATTCAGTGTTGAATATGGGTGATGTTTCTGTTCTTTTCTCAGCTAGACTCAGTCACATCAAAGATGAACTGCAACCTTAACACAGAGCAGATAGCATCATACCCTAACATCTAACCTGAATCATGATGGGAAGCTTTTTCTTGCAGAAACAAGTTTCCCAAAGGTGCAAGGATCCAACGGATCAAAGAAACCTAAGAAAAGCAACCCAACAACAAGTCTAAGAACTCGGATCCAATCCAGAAGAGGATGAACAGAGAGATGAAGATTGGATTGAGGGCTCGGCGTACCCTAACTTGGTGTCGATGAGTAGCTACGGCGACGACGAGAAGAGGAGGAGCTTGACGGCGGCGTGAAGTCCACGGCGGTGCGAAGTCCGGCAGTGAAGCGGCGAGAACTACAACGGAGACGATGAGCACGACGGCGCGCGAGAGTGGATAGGGTTCCGGAGAGGCTGGGGACAAAGAGATGAGTTGGTACGCTGGGGTGGAAGCCTTATATAGGGCTGGTCTGGCAGGAGTTGTCAGATCAGATCGGCCGTCTCCCAGCGACCGTCCCTCCGGATTCTGTGGCTAGGATTTCGTGGCGTTTTGCGAGGATATCTTAACGACCTGGATAAGACGGGATCTCAACGACCCGGATAAGACGGGATCTCAACGACCGAAGAATATGTCTTCGACTTGAGTAAAACTTTGATAAAAGTTGGAAGCATTTGATTCAGAACACAATGATGTTCGAAGCAAAATACTTTCCGTCTCAATTGTGCTCAACCATTTTGGACAGATAGAACAAAAGGGAAGAAGAACAGACGGGATAGGGTCCGAAACTTATCACCTGGAAGAAAAACCAAACAAAGCAAAAGGTGATAAGCATTGAGGACTAAATCCAAGCAAAATAAAAGAAATTAAAAAAAACAAATAACGAAACCAAAAGCAAACAACTAAGTGAACAAATATACAAAGAGGTAAAGGTTCGGTCTTAGAGTACATTGCGTGAGTCCAATATATTGAGCTCACACCTTAACGGACAGAACCTTTTCTCATCCAATGGTTTCGTGAAAATGTCAGCCAATTGATCTTCAGTTCTTACATGACTTATCACAATATCTTCACGCTGAACATGATCACGAAGAAAATGATGGCGAATGTCAATATGCTTCGTGCGAGAGTGTTGCACCGGATTGTGAGAAATTTTTATTTCACTCTCATTATCACATAAAGGGGAATTTTCTTCACATGAATACCATAATCCTTCAGCGTTTGCTTCAGCCAAAGTATCTGAGTACAGCATGACCCAGCAGCAATGTATTCAGCTTCACCAGTAGATATTGAGACACAGTTTTGCTTCTTGGAAGCCCAACACACAAGTGATCTTCCAAGGAAATGACAAGTCACTGAAGTTGATTTCCTATCCACACGATCACCAGCCCAGTCTGATTCAGAATAGCCAATGAGATCAAACTGAGCTACCTTGGGATACCACAAGCCCAAGGTTGGTGTGTGAGCAAGATACCGAAGAATTCGCTTTACAGCAGTATGATGTGACTCCCTTGGATTAGCCTGAAAACGAGCACAGATACATACTGAAAGCATAATGTCAGGTCTAGATTCATAGAGATATAAAAGAGATCCAATCATAGACCGATATTTCTTCTGGTCGAAGGCTTTGCCCTTCTCATCTACATCTAGGAAACCATTGGTAGGCATAGGAGTCTTAATAGTTTTGCAATCAGTGAGACCAAACTTCTTGAGGCAATCCCTGAGATATTTTTCTTGAGAAATAAAGGTTCCATTCTTCTGTTGACGGATTTGAAGTCCAAGGAAAAAACTTCAATTCACCCATCATTGACATCTCATATTTCTTCGACATCATTTTGGCAAATTCTTCGCTGATTTCAGTGTTAGTGCAGCAAAAAATAATATCATCTACATATATTTGAGAAACTAACAAATCACCATTATAAGATCGAGTGAAAAGAGTTGGGTCACTTGTTCCTGGTATGAAGCCTTTCTTCAGAAGGAAGTCCTTTAGTGTGTCGTACCAAGCTTGAGGTGCTTGCTTCAACCCATAGAGAGCCTTTTGCAACCTGTACACCATGTCGGGTTTCTTTGGGTCTTCAAAACCTTGAGGCTGCATAACATCCGCTTCATCTTTGATTTCTCCGTTAAGAAAAGCACTTTTCACATCCATTTGATAAAGAAGAATACCATTTAAATTAGCAAAAGCAAGCATAACACGAATGGATTCAAGGCGAGCAACTGGAGCATAAGTTTCGCCGAAATCGATACCTTCGATTTGGGTGTATCCTTGTGCCACCAGTCGTGCTTTGTTTCTTACCACTATACCATCTTCATCTTGCTTGTTTCGAAAAATCCAGTTTGTACCAATGATGTTGTGCTTCGTGGGGTCAGGTCTATCAACTAAGGACCAGACTTTTTTTCGCTCGAACTGGTTAAATTCTTCGAGCATAGCAGTTAACCAATCTGGATCCCTCATGGCTTCATCAAACTTTGAAGGTTCTAGCATGGAGACAAACGAAAAGTTTCCACAGAAGTTAGCCAAACGAGTACGAGAACGATTTGTGGGACGACCTGGTTGTTGAATCTCTTGAAGGATCGAATCAACATCAACTCTTCTTTGAACTCATGATAACGTAGAATTGTTTGCTTCAGGCTCAGCTTTTGCTTCAGGATCCGCTTCAGCTTCAGGATCTGCTTCACCTTCGGCTTCATCATTTCCTCCGTTCCCTTGTTCTTCTTCGTCCTGTTCATCATTAGCTTCAGGATGTTGATCTCAAGCGCCCCGGGCTAGGTATGGGAACATTGGATCATCATCATCCCTATTAGCTTGACGAGGATTAGCTTCTATAGGGCGAATTTCTCCAATAGCCATGGACCTGATCACTTCATCAAGAGGAGGTTCATCTAGATCATGAGGCAAATGCTCTTTTTGAGAGTCATTAGTTTCGTCAAACCTCACATTTACGGTTCCCATAACCTTTCCAAAGTGGGAGTTATACACTCTATAAGTGTGAGAATTTGAGCCATAACCTAAAAGAAAACCTTCATGTGCCTTAGGGGCAAATTTGAGCTATGATTCATATCTCCAATAAAGCAAGGAGCATCAAATACCCTAAGATACGAAACATTTGGCTTGCTACCAGTGATAATCCCATGTCAAGTTTTATTCAGAAATTTGTGAAGGTAAACCTTGTTGATGATATGACATGCAGTGTTAATTACTTCGGCCCATAACCTGATAGGTGTCTTGTATTCAGCAAGCATAGTTTTGGCCATTTCAATGAGAGTTCTATTCTTCCTCTCAACAACACCATTCTGTTGAGGTGTATAAGAAGCAGAGAACTCATTAGTAAAGCCATGATCATCAAGAAATTCTTCAACATGAGTATTTTTGAATCCAGTTCCATTATCACTTCGGATATGCTTCAGAGATAATTCATAATATGTTTGAGCACTCTTAGCGAATGACTTGAAGATTTCAACAACTTTTCTCTTGTCATCCTGAAAGAAAACCCAAGTATAACGAGAAAAGTCATCAACAATAACAAGACCATATTTATTTTCTCCCACACTTGAATAATTTTGAGGACCGAAAAGATCCATATGAAGCAATTCAAGAGGACGAGTAGTAGTCATGATAGTCTTCGCTGAATGATGTTTCTTCGTAATTTTACCAGCTTATCGAATTTCACTTCGCTAATGCCAATAACATGCTTCTTCTTCACTAGATTTTGAAGATTTCTTATCCCTGCGTGACCAAGTCTTCGATGCCATAACCAACCAGATGAAGCTTTTGCCATTAGGCAAGTGGATATAGCAGGGCCCAAAGAAAAATCAACAATGTATAAATCTCCTTTTCGGTAACCCTCGAAGACAAACGTATAGTCATCCTGTGAAAAGACAACACAGCGCGAAGCAGAAAATAGAACAAGCATACCCATATCGCATAACTTCGAAATAGACATAGGATTATATCCAAGAGATTGGACTAGCATAACCTTGTCAATGTGCTTATCTTTCGATACGACAACCTTACCCAAACCTAAAACTTTACCCTTGTTGTTATCACCGAAGGTAATATACTTCTGAGAAGATTGAGATAGTTTTTCTTCGGTGAATAACTCCTTGTCTCCGGTCATATGATTTGTGCAACCACTATCCATGACCCATTCGGATCCACCGGAGACATAGCCCTGCAGAAAAATTAGTTCTTCTTAACCACCCACAAACGAGCAGGTGACTAAGAAGAGGTGGGAGCACTTGTTGAAGCAATATAAAAACGAACAGGATTATATTGCCTAGGGGGACCATCAAGTACACCATAAATGTAAGTCCTCTGCGAATGGTTAGGATAAGAATGAGCATATGCAATCTTATTATGGTTATCATGAGGACGATAAGTATAACGACCAGTGCGATAGTATTGCTTCTGAGGAACATTTAAATCGGGCACTAGTGAATCATTTCTCTCTTCCAGAGAATAGAAGTGATTCGGTGGTACCGAAGAATTTCCCTGCATAGTATGGTTAGCAGGCAGTTTTTCCACAAGTAATTTCTGCACCCATATCTGCCTTTTATAGAAGCCATTCTTAGGAGGAGTACCAACATAATCAGCTGTATCCGTTCCCTGTTCATCTTTAATGAGCTTGTATTCTGAATCAAGTGATTCGTCTATAATAACTTTATTCGTTTTGCATTGAAAACCTGAAAGGTTAGCAATATCAATGGGTTTCTCCTTCGCTAGGACCCAAACAGTCTTAGGATACTTCTCAGGTTCCCAATAGGTGCCATCAGGGTTTAGCTTCCTCACGAAACCAACACCTTCATTCCTGGGATTCTTGTGGAGGAGAGACTTCCTTAGGATGTCACACAGGTACTGGTGACCTTGCACACTTTTGAACATGCCTGTTTCAAATAATTTTTTCAACCTGAGGAGTTCCTCGATAACAGCAAAGTTTTTCTCATCTGAGGCATTAGTATCATCAATAACAATAGGAGCTTTTCCTTTGGAATCAGTTTTTCTTCGTTCCAGACAAGTTAAGAAAGGTGAATCAGTTTTATGATTTGCTTCAGAACCTTGTTGAGCCATGAGAGAGAGGTTGACATTTCCAACTCTTCATGAGCCTCTTTCAATCTTTCGAGAGCCATTTTACTCTGAAGAAATTCATAGGTGAGCTTCTCATAATCAACTGAAAGAATATCATGCCGAGAGGATAATTCTTACAACTTTTCCTTCAGAGCAGCATGCTCATTAGCCAAAGTTTGAATTTTCTCTATCTCATGGATCAACAGAGTTTCTGATTTCTTAATGGTTTTGCTTAACGAATCAAGTTCATCTTGTTGGATTGAAGCAATTTTAGCAAGTTTATCATAGCTTATCTTCGAATCCCTGTCATATGATGAACAATCAAAAGTATCATAGGAAACTTTGGATGAAGATACCTTAGCTTTGGCCATGAAGCAATATGCAGGAGTTTCATCTCCACTGCTGTTGTTGGTGAAGAATGAGCTCGAAGTTTTGGCTGAAACATCTCCCGAAGAAAATGACAAACCAGCAACACCATGTGATTCGGATCCAAACCCAGACCTTGATCCTGATTCTGCTTTGGACCCAGATGCTTCATGTTCATAGTTCATTTCCTTTCCTAGATAGGCCTTGGCACGATGAGAATTGCTTCGTCGAGAACTGTGAGTCTTCAAAGAAGAACTCTCACGCTTCTTGTGATACTTGTTTCTCTTGTCATCATCTGAATCTTTCTTCTTGTCTCTTCTTGAACTGGAATCATGTCTCTTGGACTCATAGCTTCTGGAGGATTTGTGGGACTTGGTTTAAGAGTTTCTGAGATAATGCTTCGATTTGTTTTCAGCTTCCCACAGAGGGCAATCAGCAATGTAGTGACCTAGTTTCTTGCACTTGTAGCAGCAGTTGTCCTTCGATGGAGAGCTTCTTGAGGATGACCGGTGAGACGAGTGACTTGAGTTACTTGAAGAGTAACTATTCTTGGGTGAAGAAAAATATTTTATTTGGAAGCGGTTGAAGCGTCTCATGATCAATGCTAAATCCTTCCCAATGCTTGCAGGATCATCAGATTCGAAACTTGAAGCAGAACTAACTTCGGGTGAAGAATGATGCGAAGCTTTTGCTTTCAAAGCATGTGATCTTCTTCGAGAGCCACTAATGTCACGTTTCTCATCTTCTTCCATTTCAAGTGTGTTGAGTCTCTTAAGAATATCAGCGGCAATAAGTTGTCTGAAATCAGTTATTTCCTTGATCATCAGCACAATGTGGTCAAATGAATCATCCAACAAGCGAAGCAAAGTTCTTACAACTGAGTGAGGAGTAATGTCATCAGCACCGAGGGAAATCAAATCATTTTCAAGAGTAGTGAGTCTTCCGTAAATGGAGCTGACTTTTTCGCCCTCGTTTCTCTTGAATCGATAGAATTTTCTTCGGAGTGTGTCAATTCTGGCATCCTTCTGGGTAGAAACACCTTCACCAATCTTTTCCAGATAGTCCCAGACACCTTTGGCAGTTGGGATATTCTTCACTTCATGATACTTCTCTAGTGTCAGATGATTGCTGATGAATACCCAGACTTCAGAATCAAGATCAATCAATTTTGCTTCAGCAGGAGTGATGGCATTCACATCCGCGACTGTGACTCCATATAAGACAACTTGCCAGGCAACAGAATTGATAGCCATGATATTTCTCTTCATTTTGTCCTTCCAGTACGGGTAGTCCTTCCCATTGAAAACAGGAATAGGTCCGCCGGAGCGAGTAGCTGCGAAAGACATACTTGAAAGCACTCCAGGAGGTTAATCCAAAACACACTAAGTGTAGGGAGTGACTAGCTCTGGTACCAATTGAAAGTCCAAGTATGTGATCAGAGGGGGAGGGGGTGAATGATCACTTCAAAGTTTCGACTTAAGCTAGGAAGTGAAGCATAAATAAAGCGGAACAGCGAAGTAAAACTGGAAGTGAAACTAAATGCAGTGAATCAAAACCCATTGAGGCATAACTGCGAAGCAAATGCAATACAAACGGTAAATGCTTGAAGTAAAACGAACTGTGACTCGGCGATGTTTGTTTGACCAGTTCACGCTCTGCAAAGCGCTACGTCTGGTTGGAGGGACTGGTGATTGAACACCTGGAGAAAATCTATCTCCGTTTGTTGCTCCACTGCACCAAACTCCTTGAGCTTGATCAGTTTTGACTCGGGGTAGATTATCAAGGGAATCTCCCAAACCTTTGAAAAACTTGATCTTGGAGGCGACAATTACTCTTCGCTCTCTGAAGTCGACACTCTAGTTCTCCAAGATAAAAAGGCTAGTAAGCTTTCACCCAAGTCATCTCAAATCTACTCAGATCAATGGGACTTAGGCTTCAGTATTTTGGCTTTTGGGTTTTGCTTCAGTGTGGTTCTTGGGGTGCTCTCTTCAGTCTTTCTCAGAAATATTCTCAGAGCAGCCACCCAAAAATGGAGGACGGGGCAGCGTATTTATACTTGGCGATCCCGAGGTGCGAAATGACCAGATTGACCCGAAGTGACAGCTTGACGCGTGTCCACAACGGTCGGATTTGTCATTACTGAGCAACTTTACTTGCGGAACAAGTAAAGCTGACTCACAGACTTAGTTCTGCTTCAGAAGCAAAAGAACGAAGTCTTTGCTACTGAATCTTAACTCAGTGCACATGAGATTTCTTCACTCAGGCTTCTCATTTGATTTGGATTTGATCTGAGCATTTTCTCAATAAATTCGGTGTCCACAAACTAAAGACCCCTCTTGATAGTACGGTTTGTCCTATGACTCAAAGAACAGAAAAAGAACTACACAAAAACATCTAAGTCTTGCGCCGTCTTCTTCATTTCCTTGAATGAGTTGAGCTTCAGGACACCTTTATTTTTCGGGGTCAACCTCCGTGATTAAGCTTCGCTCAAGGGGTAATGCTTCGATAACTTGAAAACCTTACCTGAAGCTTTATCACCTAGCTTGTCCTTCAGAACCTATTCAACTGTTTATACTAGAAAAAATTGTTAGTTCCTCTACTGTCTTGTCCAACAATATCCAAAACACACGGGGGGCAAACTTTTCTCTTACAGTTAGAAACTTTGCAACTTTGGAGAAGTTCTCAACGAAGCGGCGACAATAGCTTGTTAAGCCAAGAAAACTCCTAACTTGCTTAACCGATTCAGGTGGAGTCTAGTTAAGGATAGACTGAACTCTCTCGGGATTAAATGCAATGCCTTTTGCAGAAATCACGTGGGCTAGATAGGTCAATTTTTGAAGCCATAATTCACATTTGGAAAACATAGAATAAAGCCGATGCTCTCTATGTTTCATCAATACTAGCCTAAGATGTTTTGCATGCTCTTCTTCGTCTTCGAGTATATGAGCATCTCATCAAGATAAACTACAACAAATTTATCCAAATACTCCATGAAGATCGAATTAATCAAGCGCAAGAAAGTGGCAGGGGCATTGGTTAAACCGAAGGAAATGACGATGTACTCGTAATGACCATAACGAGTAGTGAAAGCCGTTTTGGGAATGTCCTCGTTTCTTATTTTGATTTGATGATAGCCTAATCTCAAATACAGTTTCGAGAATACTGAGGATCCAGCAAGTTGATCATAAAGATCATTGATCCTGGGAAGTGGGTACTTGTTTTTTATCGTTGGTACATTAAACGGGTGATAATCTACACATATCCTTTATGTTCCATCTTTCTTTGTTACGAACAGACGGGGAAACCCCATGGCGATGAGCTAGGGCGGATGAAGCCTTTTGCCAACGAAGCTTCAAGTTGGATTTTGAGCTCATCTAAATCATGTGGGGCCATTCTATATGGGCATCTAGAAAGTGTGGATATTCCTAGGATAAGATCTACAATGAATTCTACAAAACTGTCAGGAGGCATTCCTGGCAGATCTTCTGGAAAGACATCCTGAAAGTCACAAACTATCGGAATATCTTCAAGGTTAGGAAGGGGATGTTTATTCAACGAATATATCTGGGTTTCTGAACCTTGAGATGTGAAATGGACTATCTTGCCGAAAGGATCAGTGAGTTGAACTTATTTAGTGGGACAATCAATCCTTGCACGGTGTTTTGACAACCAATCCATACCTAAGATGATATCAATATCTCAAGATTTGAGGGGTATGAGAGAAACAAGGAATACAAGATCCTCAATAGAAATTTTATTGTCATGACTTACCGTACTGGTGCGCCATGTGGATACTGGAGTTTTAATCATAAAAGAGGTAGGCAACTCCTCAAATGAAATGTCATTGAGGAGTGCGAACTTTTCAGATATAAAGGAAAGAGAAGCTCTAGAATCAAATAGAAGAAAAGCAGGTTTGGAGTTAACAGGAAGTGTACCGAGTACAACCTTAGTATCCTCTTGGGCTTCTTTGATGGTGGCATGGTTCACATGTCTGTGTTCAACAACATCGCACTTGGCTTTGGAAGACTTTGGTGGTTTGGCTTTATGTTTTGGACTAGGAGGAACATTCTCTTGCAGTGAACACTTTCGTGCAATGTGGCCAGGATTACCACACTTGTAGCACACTCGGGAGTTACGTTTTGGAGTTTGGATGGCACGCTCTCTACTATATTTCTAGAGTTTCTTTCTTGGTGGAGGAGGTCGAGGTTCCATGGTAGATGATCTTGGAATCAAGTATGAAGTAAGGGCTCTATTTGGGATCCAAATTCGACATTTTTGAGAACCCGAACTAGAAGATGAAGCAAGATCACGATCACGCTTGTGAGACTCTTCAAAGACCTCATTTCCATGCTCAGCTCTGAATGATCTATTCACTAAATCCTCAAAGTTGAAAAATTCAAGGAGATTGAGATCATGAAGATGGATAGGGCTAAGTACCTTGCGGAACCTTGCCTTCTTCTTGGCATCGGTTGATATCTTCTCAGGAGCATACCGAGAAAGACGATTGAACTCAGTCCAATACTGATGAATAGTCATATTTCCCTAAGATAGATTGCATAACTCTTCCCTCTTTCTTTCCATAAACTCATCCAGAATGTGGTACCCTTGCATCACGGAACTCCTGCCAAGTCACTACGTGACTATCAGGCTATGTTTCAACAAAACTCTCCCACCATTCACCAGCAGCACCTTCCAGAAAGCATGCCGCAAACATCACACGATCATCTAGAGCAACATGCGTCGTGTCAAGCATACGCTTGATGGAACGGAGCCAATCATCGGCATCAAGGGGCTCAGAGGAACATCGGAATACCAGCGGTTTCAAGAGGATGAAATCCTGGATGGAGATTACCACATTTCTCTGATGAGAAGTATTCTTCTCAATGAGCTCCAAAAGGCATGTTTGATCACGACAATTTCGCTCAGCCTCCATCGTGATTTCCACCGCAGAAGGCGGCGGAGGAGGATCATCATCACCATTTTTATTACCGTGACCAAATTCAACACATCTAGTTGCACCTGACATTCTATGTGATAAAAATCAAAAATCAGAGTAGGATTTATGATGGAATCAAAGCAAAGATGATATAATTTAATAGAGGACAAGATTGTAATGCAAATGCATTGGAAACACGGGACAAATTAGACAGCATAATGGCTGTACCGGCGTGAAAAAATGAATCAATCTCCAAGAATGATCAGAACCTTCTCAAGAGGCTCGATAGAATGGTGACTCTAGACGACCAAAACATTCCTATAGCTACTGAGAATCAAACAACGAGATGTTCTAGTATAGACATAGAAGAGCCTAGTCCTATCTTCCCGTAGAAAAGATGAGGGTGACTCAGAACTCGGATCGACGAGGGTAAGGAGAAAAATAAAGTATTACGTTGTTCCCACATACCCAAGTAACTACATAACTATAGAATGCTAGACTCGACTTCGGCCAAGGTTTAGTAATCCTATAGAAAATCTTTCTCTAATACAAAGTCTGTCAGGACCCTGAATAAGCATATGTAATTTGAGTCATAACTCAATCATATGGAGAGTCGAGAGCCATACCCACTTTTCTAAGCAGACAAGGCCAAGTACAAGACACTCTCGGTAAGCTCGAACGTGAGGGGAATCCCATCCAGGCCCAGATGATCAACTGAGATAGGTCCTCATTGTCCGCTCACAAGTCTAAATGCTTATGGATGGTGAAATCCCATACTCATAGACAAGTCTCCTCAACCATATTATCAATTGAATCATAACATTTACATAGACAACTCCGGCCCGATTCACTTAGTCGGGGTCTCGGGCGGGCTAGATCGTACAACGAACTGTGCCACATAACGGAGTTACGTGTAATCGCATCACGATGCTCCAAGTTGCGCACAACTCAGAGTCACTTGGTTGTAAGAAAGAAATCCGGCGAGAGCACAAATAAGCTAACGAACCCCACACTAAGACATGCGTGATATAATCAGACATGCAGCACACATGTCTAGTGTAAACAGCAGGTACTCATCACATGAACTCTACAAAGTTTAAATCTTTATTGCATCTGTTAAACAGAGAAGACATAGTAGTAGTATTACAAGCAGAGATCACATGAATTTGACCCAACATTATATCAAACAACAACAGAAGCAAAATATGTCTTAGTAAAGACAAGGTTAACAAATGGCTTAAGAAGCCTTAAGAAAACACAACGACCCTCCAGAGGGACCATGCTGCTGTCTGGAACTACATGCCGTCGTCGGCGTCAAGCTTGAGGGGGAGGCCACCATCATGGTCAGTGGTCTCGTCTCTAAATCATAAATTAAGTAAACATGAGTACAAATACGTACTCAGCAAGACTTACATCGGAACTATACTACTCATGCTCACATATCAACATAAAAGTTAAGTGGGGTTGAAATGCAGAAGTGCCATATTTCACTTGGCTATCCTGAACTACGATTATATAGAGTTGACATGAGCAGCGCACTCGAGTCCATCTAATCTTGATCACCACACCAATACACCACCATGGATTCTTCCTTGACTTCCCACGATGAAGCAATCCAATGCACTCACACTTAATTTCGCAATTTAGAGTAACCATTTAAGTTGTCTAATAATCAAGTATAGGTATCCAAGTAGTCCATAACCGCGGACACGACTATTCAAATAGTGCATTAACCCTGCAGGGGTGAACTTCTTCACATACGTAGCTATCACTTACTGCCTAGAACTCGTCACCCTTCAAGAAGGCATCGGCGAGGATAGTACCACAACACTTACCTCACAGCTCCGAATCTAGTCCAGGGGATCTCCTATCTGAGTATGTACCCCAATCGGGGATCCGACCTAGGTTTTCGTTCAGGACTCAAACGATATATGGACAGTCCGACAAGCCCACCTCGACGGATGGTACTGTGCTTTCCTAAAATTGTGCTACGTTATGAAATCAAATCAAAGAAACAAATAACCCATGCGAATCCTAGACCATAGTCGGGGTGAGTTAATAGGTCGAGAGGGGTCAATGAGCCCAACATGTGGTAGTACTCTGTGTCTTGGATCACAACACAAGAACTCGGGGCCTAGGGCAGTGTAAATGAGACAACACACAGTGTACTCCTACACAGCCTTTCATTGTTCACCTTTGTAAGGATGACTTCACCAACACATTACCATCATATAGCATTGTTCTCTACCATCCCGATACATCAACCAAATGGATCATCTTCATTGCATACAACTCTAAGCATATCATAAGCATAACATGGATCAGGGGCCACATGATGAACACAAGCAATCCTAGATCTTCTAGGTTGAGGTTTTCTTAATACTATGGAAGAAATGATAGGTCATGCAAAGGATGGGTTCACCTAATCATGCATAAGCGATAATGAGAGGGAAATGGGTTTTTATAGACATGATCAATGGGGTTTGCTTGCCTTGCTGACGAGGCTCGTACTGAGAGTCTTCAACTGCACCGGTGAACTCGGCTTCCGGCTTCACTTCTATTCAATAGTAATCAAAGCAAACATAACAATCAATGAATGAAAAATGCTCAAACACATGATAAAGTGGTGTAATATGATGTAAAGGGTGTTGATATGTTTGATGATTCCATTTAAGTGGAGTGTATTGCAAAGGAATTGCAAATTCAAACTCCACATTTAATTTCCATATGAACCAAATATGCATTTCCTCTGATCCTCCACTTCAAATTGGTTTGTCATGAATAAAATTTGCATATTCACAATCCTTGCGTTTTTCTGATATTTTTTCATATATTTTTTTTTAATTTGGAGTTGTGGTTTAAAAGTTATTGAATTTCAAAGTTTAATTATTTTTCTAGAATTATCTCTGTATTGGAAATTCACTATTGCGTCATGTTGGCATCAACATGACGTGGGGGTAGGTTGACTGGTCAACTGACATGTGGGCCAGGCCTGCCATAGTCTCTGGGGTTTAATCCCTGGATTAATTAAGGGCTAGGCAGCCCACTGTCATTGACCTAGGGTGAACTAAATAGTGGGTTAGCCCCTAATGACGATGGCCACGTTGGCCAGCACGCCGGCGGCTCAGCGCCGGTGTCCACTGGACACGGCGAAGTCCGCACGGGCGGCGGCTTGGGCTACCCTTTGGTGCGTCGAGGGAAGAAGAATGAAGCCCTTGCCTGTGCGCGTCGCCGAGTGCACACAGCAACCACGGGGAGGTACCGGAGGCACGCCGGCGACGACGCTAGCGACAGTCAGGGTTCGGGTTGCGGGCAGCGTTACGATTCAGTGCATAACCTTGGGCACGCGATATATGAACGGGACCCTAGAGGCGCCAGGAGCACGGTGGACACCATGGCTTAGATGGGGAATCACGGAAACGAGCTCGATGGCGTCCATGGCGGCGGCCAGGATTGGCTCCCATGGCAATTTGCGCTAGAGATTTAGGGGGCGATAGGGCACACTTGGGGAAGTTAAAGTTCAGTATATCGACCAGAGGGGGGGTGAATGGGAGATTTTCAAATTTCCTCAGGAATTTCAATTTCCCCAGGACTGAGGCAATTCGAAAGGACACGTAACTCATAAGGCATTACAAAAACATCACAGAATGGAGGCATGCCAGCTAAGCGTCATATTGCTAGAGAAACAACTTCAAACATGAGAGCTACAGTGTGACAGATGCAATGCATGAGGTATTAGGACTGAGGAAAATCAGAAGGAAAGGCATCAGGACAAGTCATGAGTGCATAAACTTAAGAGTGAAGTTTGAAGAAATAGCACCAGGGCACTGAAGACACAGATTTGATTGACCAGTTCAAGTTGTTGTGACAACTTTACATCTTGTTGGAGAGACTGAGATTGAACTCATAAGAAATAGTCTTCACCTTATTCTCCTTAAACTAAAGTCCTCAGACTTCGTCCAATTACTCAGGTGAGTCTTCAAGGTAGACTCCCCAAACCTTCACAGACTTCGTTCACTCAGGGAAGTCACAATTGCATCTTGACTTCCTCAGAACGATGACCTCTACACCGGCTGGAAGATCACAGTCTTCAAGAGTAAAAGGCTTCGGATCACTCGAACCGACTTCCTTAAAAATGCTCAACTACTCCGGATGGTGGTTTTCCTCACTTAGGTTCTTCAGTTTCCTCAGAGGTGGGTTGATCTCAAATGACAAGCTTCAGTTTTTCTCTCGGAGCAGCCAACCCACAATGGGGATGGGGGCGGCTATTTATAGCTAGGGAGCAACCCCAGGTGAAAGGAAATAAATTCCCATGCACAAAAAGACAATCGTGCCCACCCTTCGGACCGTTGGCTGGACAGGCACCAGAAACTCACCACGCGACACATGGCACGGTCGGAATGCACTCTCTCTTTCTTCAGGCGAACTGAAGTGGCAGTTTCCTGACTCCTCAACCGAATACAGATTCATCAGTGTCCTGAAGAATAAGGTCTCATACACCCGAGGAACTGAACTTCTAATGCAGGAGATTTCTCTGGGTTTTCTTCAGGATTTCTATTTGAGCACTTCCTCAGAAATACAGAACTCATTTTCCTCAACCCCTCCAACAGTGCGGTGTTTTCCTACAACTCAAGAAGTATAAAAGTCTTATCATAGACTATGCTTCAACTTCGGCTTCGATGCGAGGTGCCTCAGGATCTTGAACAGCTTCCTCAGCTTCAGCAGAATGCTTCAGGATCCTGTTTCCTTAGGATTTCGCGCCTCGCCAGTCTTTAGGAAACACACCGATTTCTTCAATGTTCCTCGACATTTTGAGGGGTCGACAAAGGTGGTTAACCTCTTCTTCAGGGACTGTTCTCCTGTGTATACTCACAAACACATCAGTCCCTTAACCGTTTTGTCATCAAATACTCCAAAACCTCAAAGGGGCACTAGGTGCACTTACAATCTCCCCCTTTTTGGTGATTTGATGACAATCAGGTTAAAGTGTCAACGGGATTAAATAAGTAATTTTGAGGAATTAAAACTTGAAGAAAACAATTCATTCTTTCCGGATATAGAGATGCTCCCCCTGAGGATATGCATGTTTTGAGGACTTAGTGGATAATTTTTGAAAAACATGAGGAGCTCCCCCTGTATCCAGGATTATCTGAAACATTGCACCATATAAAGTGATTGAGGAATAAACATAGAACTGAGTAAAGTGGTTGCTGAGGAATATCATGAGTAAAAAATAAACTTGAGGAATATCATGAGGTAGCTTAAAAGTATCAGACAACCCCACACAAAATATCAGTATACAACTCGTTACAAAAATAGGCTGAAGAACGAGAGTTGTAACTGAGGAACCCCATATTGATCCGCTTGAAGACTAACATATTCCTCCCCCTTTTTCATCAAATGAAAAAAAGGAGAGACTACTACTAACGGCCCAAAAGTAATGCCTCGGGGTTGCAGAGAATCAGGCCGAAGGCATGCTGTTGCAGTGTGAGGACAAGCCACAATGTCTTCAACTTCTTCAGGGGACAGCTCTTGTGCCGAAGCGAAGGAGTCCATTGCCAGAGGTGGAGTTTTTCATCGAGCGAACTGACGAGGAGGCCGAATCTCAGAGACTTGAGGCTGCTTGAGGCCGAGCTTGGCGAGGTCTTCCGGCACAATGACTTCATTGAGAAGAGCATCAAGTCGTTGATAGGTATGATGAGCATACTGATGAATCTTCTTCGGGGCAGTGTGCATACGCGCCATGTAGCATAGGATGTCCCCAATCTGACGCTTTGTCCAGTTATGGTCGCGATCTAGTTTCTGATGAAGACTGATGAGAAGCTCTCGGTCAGTCATTATGCGAGCTTGAGTAGTTTCTGTCGTGGGAAAGTCACGACAGATGTCCGTGGAGTCGGACTTATCATGGGACCTTTGCTGCGAGGCGAATTCGAGGAGAGTGTCGACATAGACATGAGACTTGGTGGTTTACCCGGGTTCGGCCCCGACTGTGCGGTAAAGACCTACTCCTGCTTCTTGCCTATTGTGGGATCGACTCCTCAATAGGAAGAGCCGATCTTATCGATTACAGAGGTGATGTTTCGCAACCTTAGTCTCGTGGAGACCTAGGTTATATCGCGAGTTGTCTAGTCCTGGCTTAAGGTAAGTCTCTCTCTGGCTCCCGTGGACCTCAGCTTATAAAGGTGTTGGGTCTCGAGAATCTTAGAGTCCGACTCCTACACGATGTGGAGTTCTATTCTAATTTACAAATTTACTATGTGCTATACAAGGCAAGTCGAATTCCTTCTAGGGCTTCAATCTTCATGCTTGGCACGTCATACTCCTGGTCGGGTCTTCTTTGTGGGCCTTCATATGTAAGTCGGCCCAGAGGTCTCTAATGTCGGGTCTATGGGCCCGATCCATCCCCCGACATTAGCCCCTAGGATTGTTGTGATGCTTTAGTCTTCACAACAATCTTCTTTATTTTCTTCATTTCCGCCGGCTCTTCATGGGTCAAAGGTTGAATTCATGCTTGGCATTGATTGAGAGTCGGAGTCGTCCTTATTCAATCTTGCCCTAATTCCTTTATCTTTATAGGACCGACTCTTCTGGTTGAGTCAACGACCATTTGATGCTCACTAGGAGTCAAAGAAAAATCTCTTTAGCTTCACATCATCTTCAACTTGAAGGTTTTTCTTTGACTTTGGTGAAAGATCCGTTTTTTACATTTGTAGTCTCTCTGCCCGAGACGTCGCTGTTAAAGGCATTCATGTCGTTGTGGGAATCGAGGAGTTTTTCCATAAATGTCACCCACCATGGGTAGTTTACCCGTAGCATTGATTGATCTTCCTTGTAGTTGCTATAAATAGCCATCAGGCAGTTTTTATTCTTTGAGTGCTCATATCTTCTTCCTTCGTGTCTTTTTCTCGCAACTCTCCATGGATCCTAACCTCAGCACCCGTGTTCCATCGGCGACCGACGACCCTGGTTCCAGCGCTGGCACTCGCGGTGGTCGAGGCCGTGGCCGCGGTCGTGGTCGTGACCGTGGACGAGGCCGCGGCCGTGGCAGAGGCACGCGTTCCGCTGCACCATCTGAATCTCCACCTTCTTATCCTGAGACAAGTGAGTTCTTGGTGAAGGTTCAGGAAATCCGCCGTTGGGTAAAACTTCATGAATCCTTTGCTCAGTTTGTAATGGATTCCAAACCTCCAAGCCTCTGGCTTCTCTCTGAAAGGTGCCCTCATGGACCTATCCGGGTGGCTACCAGCTTTTCTGGCCAGGACTCCATTTTCTTGGAGAAGGGTTGGAGAACTTTCCTTCGTTCTAGGAACATTCAGAAGGGAGATACTATCATTTTGAAATATGATGGTGATGAGACCCTATAGGCCAAGATTTTGGACTCAGATGGTGATCGAGCCGGCTGCTGCATGGAGAGCTCGAGCAGTAGTGATGAAGCTCAAGTTTCCTTATCTGATGATGAAGCCGACTCTGAAGACGACCACTGAAGCTATAATTTAGCAAGTAGATTGATATAAGTGTTGCCGGCTTTTGTCTTGTATGCCTCTGATGTAAGACCCGATCTATGATGAAGGACAAGTTTTATTTCCCATCCGATCTGTAAGTCCGTTTTTGTACCTAACTTGATAAGATAATATATGTGTGAGGACCGACTTCCTTAATATATATGTAGCCCCCTGAGTCGATTTCGACGGAGTTTGTGTCATATCGACTCATTGATAAGATCAACTTGTAGCCCCCATGGTTTGATATAGTCACCTTGTGTGCCAAACCAAATCATAGAATTTTGAAGTGATACTCCCCCAAGAATTGGTACAAGAATCTTTGCGTCGTGCCGAATCTTTGAGAAGGAATTTCGAGGTGTAGTACCCATGAGTCGGTATGTGCATCTGGGTGCTATGACGAATCACATATGTCTAACTCATTTAAACTGAAGTTCGCGTTCCCTTTCTCAGAAAAAATGATGACGTCGTGTAGAGTCGGCAAGTGTTTTAGACTAAGATGGGTTCACTTTTTTCTATATGTGTTTGGACAAGTTTTGCCAAACATAGTTTCAAATTGTGTTCCCCATGAGTCGGTGTGACATTATTTTGTGTCATACCGAGTCATAGAGATTTTTAAGCTATAGTCCCCATTAGTCGGTATGATCATCTTTTGTGTCATACCAAGTCACACAGGTTAATGCTCACGGTGCATCCTTTAGATGACATATAAAAAGAAAAAGTATGCTATGATGCTGATGTTTGCAAAAAGGAAACTATGAAGGCTCATATAGAAGTCGACTCTGGATTCAACATGCCCCATCTTGTCGCGTTTGAGATAGATTATTGGGTCATCCAGGAGTCTGAACCTCTCTGTAAGCCGGCTACATATGACTAGCGTTCCCTGTACTTAAGACCAAACTCAGTAGGCGTTTGCTGTCAGCCCCCAAGGTTTTTAGGCTAAGCCGGGTACATGTAGGTCATATGAGCTTTAACTATACATGCCAAGATTAAGGCGTAGTTAGCCAATTCATGTGTATGCCGGGATTTCTTTAGATAAGAGCCGATGAGTAACATCAATCTCCCCTACTGCCCGTGAATAAGCTTATACACATGTGTATTTTTACATATATATGCCGAGTTTTCGGATAAAGAGTCAATGATTGTCATCGAGCTCCCCGATTCCCCTGAATAAGCAATATACATGCTCAGTACCAATAGAAAGGTTGATCAAGCCCCCAGGTCTCTGAGATATAATAATGCAGAACATGCAATGTATGATGCAAAATAAATAACATGCAAGAAAGTAAAGAAGAGTCGATATGGCGAGAGCCGGTGCGACAGATGTCGACTTAGGTATATGTGGCGAGGGCCAGTGCGACAAAAGTCGACTTATGTATATTTTGCTGTCGAAAGCCGGCACGACGAATGTCGGCTTATATATATATGTTAATATGGCGAAAGCCAGTGCGACATGTGTCGACTTAGATAAATGTATAGTAATGTTCCTTTACTACTCTAGTGTAATATGGACGGAGTTGTGCGATGTTCCACGGCTCGGGAGTCTCCTCCATGCATGTGCGCGTGTCTGCCTTCTTGAGTATATCAACTAGGTAGTAGAATCCATTGTACAGGTTCTTGCTGACCAAAAAAGGTCCTTCCCAAGGAGAGGATATCTTGTGCATTCCATCTCTTTTCTGTATGAGTCGGAGCACTAAATCACCTTGCTGGAAAGTCCGACTTCTGATGCAGCGGCTATGATAGCGTCGCAGATCTTGTTGGTAAATAGCTGACTGAGCTGCCGCAAAATCTCGTTTTTCATCGAGAATATCCAAGGAATCTTGCCTTGCTTTCTCGTTTTCGGCTTCTACATATGCAGTGACTCGTGGTGAGTCGTGACGTATGTCACTTGGGAGAACGGCTTCCGCTCCATAGACTAGGAATATGGGCGTATAGCCTGTCGACCTGTTAGGAGTCGTCGTGATGCTCCATAATACTGAGGGTAACTCCTCCTCCCAGCAACCCGGCGTCCTTTTCAAGGGGACAACGATCCGGGGTTTGATGCCTCGGAGCAACTCTTGGTTGGCTCTCTCGGCTTGTCCATTGGACTGTGGGTGAGCCAATGATGCAAGGTCGAGTCGGATGTGCTCGTTCTGGCATAATCGCTGCATAACCCCTTCTGATAGGTTAGAACCATTATCAGTGATGATGTTGTGGGGGTAGCCGAATTTGTGTATGATCTTTTTCAGAAATTTCAGTGTCGTCGCAGCATTACATTTGCTGACCGGCTCTGCCTCGACCCATTTGGTAAACTTGCCTACTGCCACTAATATGTGGGTATTCTTGTTGGATGACCTTTTGAAAGGTCCCACCATGTCAAGCCCCCATACCGCAAAGGGCCAAGTGATAGGGATCATCCTGAGTTCTTGAGCCAGCACATGATCTTGCTTTGCATAGCGCTGACATCGGTCACATTTCTTTACTATGTCCTCTGCATCCGTATGTGCTATGAGCCAGTAGAAGCCATGTCGAAAGGCTTTAGCCACAAGTGAACGAGAGCCGGCGTGGTGTCCGCAATCTCCAGAATGTATTTCATTGAGGATGGCTCGACCTTCTTCTGGTGAGACACATCTCTGAAAAACATTTGCGACACTCCGTCGATGTAACTCACCATTGATGAGTACAAATGATTGGCATCTCTTGAAGATTTGTCTAGCCAACATCTAATCTTGAGGAAGGATTCCCTGAGTCTTGTAATCCAAGTAAGGTACGACCCATGAGGGTGTAGCATGAATTGCAGTAACCAAGGACGACTCTGGATCCGGCTCTGCTATGTCTTGCTATGTTGGTGGTTGTACAGACGGTTTTTTTAGGACATCCAGGAATACGTTTGGAGGGACCGATGTCGGGACCCGGGGTCAGTGTATGTAATTCCAGTCACGATACAATCACATGGAGAGCCGAGAGTCGTACCCACTTGTCTAAGAAGACAAGGCCAAGCACAAAACACTCTCGGAAAGCATCAAACGTGAGGGGCATCCCATCCAGGCCGGATGATCAACTGAGATGTGTCCTCATCGCCCACTCACAAGTCTAAATGATTATGGGTGGTGAAATCCCATACTCATAGACAAGTCGCCTCAACCATGTTGTCGATTAAATCCTAACTCTTACATATACTTACTCCAGCCCGATCACTTAGTCGGGGTCTAGGGCGGGCTCGATCATACAATAAAGTGTGCACGTGACAGAGTCACGAACAATCGCATCGCGATGCCCCAAGCTGCGCACATCTAAGGGCCACTTGGTGTATAAAAGACCGCCAGCCAGATCACAACTAAGGTCTCGAAAACCCATACTAAGACATGCATGTTATAAACATACACGCAGCACACATGCCTAGTATGAACAGCAGGTATCATCACATAACTCTACAAAGTACTCTTTATAGATATACACATAGAGCATACAAAGATCACATGTCTGTGATCAACATTACATCATACAACGGAAGCAAATTAGGTCTGAGTACAGACAAGTTTAACAAATGGCTTAGAGAAGCCTTGTACAACAAACATGCCCTTCCACGAGGGACCAGACTACTGTCTGGGACTATACTACCAAGGTCAACGTCAAGCTTCACGAAGGTGACTCCATCGGGGTCCGGGTTCTCATCTAAAACATAGAATAAGCAAACGTGAGTACAAAGTCGTACTCAGCAAGACTTACATCAGAACTATACTACTCATGCTCAAGTATCAAGGTAAAGGAGGTGGGGTTCAACATGCAGAAGTGCCAGCTTTGACTTGGCTAATCCTGTACTACGAGTACCAGACTTGAGGTAAGAAGCGTACACGAGTCCACTACTTTCTCCAACCAATACACCACTATGGTTACTTCCTCGACTTCCCCACGAGGAAGCACGCCATAGCACTCACGCTTATGTTGCGAGTTTTATAAGTATCCATTCAAGTTGTCTATGATCAAGTAGAGGTTTCCAAGTAGTCCATAACCGCGGACACGGCTATTCGAATAGTTCATTAACCCTGCAGGGGTGTACATCTTCACACGCGTTTCATCACTTATCGCCTCGTTCTTGTCACCCTTCAAGCGGATGTCGGACGTGGATGAAACCAAGGCACTACCCTCACATCACCTTCTTAGTCTTAAAATGCTATGGTATTTATTTTACCAGAACAAAACAAATAACATAAATAAAAAGAAAAGAGAAAAGACAGAGAGAGGAGACTTAGCTCTGTCACGTACACACTTTGTTGTATGATCGAGCCCGCCCTAGACCCCGACTAAGTGATCGGGCTGGAGTAAGTATATGTAAGAGTTGGGATTCAATCGACAACATGGTTGAGGCGACTTGTCTATGAGTATGGGATTTCACCGCCCATAATCATTTAGACTTGTGAGCAGGCGATGAGGACCCATCTCAGTTGATCGTCCGCCTGGATGGGATGCCCCTCACGTTTGATGCTTTCCCAGAGTGTTCTGTGCTTGGCCTTGTCTGCTTAGACAAGTGGGTACGGCTCTCGGCTCTCCATGTGATTGTATCGTGACTGGAATTACATACGCTAACCCCGGTTCCCCACAGACCGGCTTTCGCTGAGAGCCAAGTCGGGATAGGGCATCTGCTGCTTCGTTTTCCCTACGGTCCACATGATCCACCTGGCATGCAACAAAAAATTCGGCTTTTCTTTGCACTTCTCTTCGATAAGCTGCCATTATGGGATTCTTGGAATCCCATTTTCCTGACACTTGTTGAGAAATGAGATCAGAGTCGCCATAGCATTGGATCCAACTTATGCTCATTTCATGAGCCAGCCGTAGCCCATGAAGTAATGCTTCATATTCTGCCGCACTATTGGTGCAAGTGAACTGCAACTGCAGAACGTAGGAGAACTTTTCCCCTTTAGGTGAGGTAAGGACCACGCCGGCACCTGACCCTTGGAGCTGCCGACTTCCATCGAAGTGCATCGTGCAATATTTGGTGATTGGCTTCTCCGGAGATGTTTGGATTTCCGTCCAGTCATTGATGAAGTCGGCTACGCCTAGGATTTGATGGCCGTTCGAGGTTTATATTTGATGTTATAAGCCCCCAACTCTATGGCCCACTTTGCAATCCTTCCCGTAGCTTCCCGGTTTTGGATGATATCTGCAAGTGGTGCTGAGCTGGCTACAGTTATGGGGTGCTCCTGAAAATAGTGTTTAAGTTTCCGACTCGCCATGAATACACGAAGAACCAATTTCTGCCAATGAGGATAACGTTGCTTCGATGAAGTCAAAACCTCACTGACATAATAAACTGTCGTTTGGAGGGGGTTCTCTTTGCCTGCTTCCATACGCTCAACAACAGCCACAGCGCTGACTGATCGATTGTTGGCTGTGATATAAAGTAACAAAGTTTCCTTTGGCTTGGGAGCCGCCAAGATTGGAGCTTGGGATAGCTGCTTCTTCAATGACTCTAGGGCCCGATCGGCATCATCATCCCAGACAAATGTTTATGATTTCCTCAGAAGTCGGTATAGGGGGATTGCCTTGTCACCGAGCAGGCTTATAAACCGTCTTAGAGCGGCTACACATCTTGTGATTCATTGGACTCCCTTTACTGAGGGTGGCTTCTGAAGAGTCATGATAGCGTTGATTTTTTCTTGGTTTGCCTCGATACCTCTCTCTGATACTATTTATCCAAGGAGCTTACCTGCAGGTACCCCAAATGTGCATTTGGCAGGGTTTAACTTCATCTGGTACTTGCGCAAATTTTTGAAGGTTTCCTGTAAGTCACTCATGAGTGATTCGGCCAGTTAGGATTTGATCACTATATCATCTACATAAGCATGCACGTTGCGTCGAATCTGCTCTTTGAGGAAACTCTGCACTATTCGCTGATATGTGGCTCCCGCATTCTTAGGACCGAAAGGAATAGAAGTGTAACAGTAGATCCCGAAGGGAGTGATGAAAGCCGTTTTTTCTTGATCCTCAACGGCCTCTGGTGATAACCAGAGTAGGCGTCAAGAAAACATAGGAGCTCAAATCCTGTAGTCGAGTCTATGATCTGGTGAATATGAGGTAGCGCAAAGGGATCCTTCGGGCAGGCCTTATTTATGTCGGTGTAGTCGATGCACATACACTAGGTCCCGTTCTTTTTCAAAACGAGGATCGGGTTTGCGAGCCATTCTGGATAGAAGACTTCCATGATGAATCCAGCGGCAAGGAGCCGAGCTATGTCTTCCCCAATAGCGTTTCTCCTTTCGTCGTTGAAACGGCGAAGGAATTTCATGACTGGTTTCAGCTTTGGATCCATATTTAGTTGGTGTTCAGCGAGCTCCCTCAGGACACCTGGCATATCAGAGGGTTTCCATGAAAAGATGTCCCGATTATCGTGGAGGAACTCGATGAGCACACTTTCCTATTTATCAGATAACTCTGTCCCAATGATAAACTGTTGAGAAGAGTCACCGGGGAACTTTCTTTGTAACCTGAGCCGGTTGGAATTTGCGATTGTTGTCGGGAGTTGGTTTCTTCAGGATTGTGGGGTCTGCAGGATCTAACTTTTCGAGGTATACTGATAAGTCCTCTTTGGCGCATGCCGACTCGGCAAATTGGATGTGTTGTTCATCACACTCCACTGCCTTGGACCTACTTCCATCCACTGTGATTGGACCATTAGGACCCGACATCTTTAGCTTCAAGTATACATAGCATGGCTGAGCCATGAACTTAGCGTAAGCCGGTCTTCCTAAAATGGTGTGATATGGGATGTCAAGTTTTACTACTTCAAAGGGTATGAGCTCGGAGCGGAAATTTTCGTCGTTTCCAAAAGCCGTCTCCAGGTGATCTTGCCTATCGAACGTGACGACTTGCCTAGGACTATTCCATGGAAAACGGTGTTGGAGGGTTGCAGCTGTTTTTGAGTCAGTCCCATCCTGCAGAAAGTTTCGTAGTAAAGGATGTTGATGCTGCTTCCTCCGTCCATGAGTACTTTGTCAAGTACATATCCTCCAATTTGTGGAGAGACTACTAGAGCCAGAGCCCCCGAGTTATCCACCACCGGGGGGGTGGTCATCCCTTTTCCAAGTGATTGGCTGTTCTGACCAATTGAGCCATCTGTGTTGGGGCACACGGTACGCTACGCTAGTGCTAAATCAAAATTTTCTACCGCGCACAACCAAGATCACTGCTACTGGAGATGAACTACGTGATTAGGGTTTACCACTAGACACGTAGTCACGGCAGTGGAAGGATAGTTGGCGATGCGCGTCGGCGGCTGCTCCTCGAATCCCTCGAACCAATCCCTCGTACCGATCCCACGAACGGAGTCCCGCGATCCAATCCCGCGAACAGTTCGTCCAAGCGCCGCAGGTGCAGTGCCTCCAAGGGATGCGCACGTACAAGGAGGAGCGCCGGGCGGCGGACTGCTAGGTCCGGCGGCTCGGACTGGAGGTGGAGTGGCGGCTAAGGTTGTGGTCTGTCCTATACCCCTTCGGGGTTCTCCCTAGACTTTATATAGGCGCCCGTGGAATGGCCTCAACCCTTGAGGCAATCCGGACCCTCCATCCATAATCCATTCGGATCACTTCCGAATGGGCTCCTTTCCCCTTAAGCGCGCGACCCTATAGGTTCACGTACACATGGACACGTCCCGAATCACATCCAGTTCGATAGTCGGTAGTGGTTCCTAGCAGAACATGCCGACTCCCATATATGCGTAAAGTCATAAGACGAACCATTACAAAGTGTCATATGCAACATTCCTTTTGCCTCACGATGTATGTTGTCAAGCTCAAGGCGAGTACTTGTCAACCTTGTGATAGGTTGACCTCTCTTCTCGAAACCGTGATACAGATTCCTGAACCGCGTTAACACTTAACCCATGTCGCATGGCCATGCTTTCTGAATCTTATCACTCGAGAGGGCCCAGAGAATATCTCTCTAAAGTGGAGGGGCAAATCCCATCTTGATGAACCATGTCTCGCGGCATGTATCATGACTCACCCGTAAGCTACCTTTATAACTACCCAGTTACGGTGTAGCGTTTGATAGTCCCTGAGTCATTCCTCATCCTGAGAACATGTGAGGACCTCAGGTCTAGGACATGGCATATACATTGTATTGAGACTAACAGATGACAATATCTCGCTGCGTCTCAAAGTGTGTCTCTGTCCAACTCAGTGATCCCATCATTAAGTTCATACTATCGGTAGCATCTCCATGCTCATGACTTGTGAAACATAGTCATCAATCGAATCATATACTAGTCAAGGATATGTGTCAGCATAACCTTATCAACTAGGGACTATTAGAACAATTATCATAGAATATATAGTCTCACAAACAAGTCACATACTTATTGATACATATCAGTGATGATGTTCAAGGACAATACAAATAACTCATGAATACATAAGGAGATAACATCATAACATGATTGCCTCTAGGGCATATCTCCAACAATATGGGCAAAGTCGGCTCTGCAGTCACAGCCATAGAAGCTCTCCGTTACAGCTTTCTATCCCACGACAACTGCTGGTGGTGAAAACGTGATATGATGGACGGTCATGGAGTTGTTTTGGGTTTGCTTGAAATCCAGCAAGCCCTGACTGATTTTGCTAGCTTCCTCCTCCGGATCCTTGGTGTTGAGGCATCGCACAAACTCCTTGGTAGTCAGGATTTTGGTTGTTACCGTTCTGGCCGGCTCCCCCACCTGACCCGGGCGGCCCCTGGTTCCCACGTCGTGCAAACTCTTTCATTAAATTGCATTCTTCCCAAGTGTGATTGGCTAGGCGACCGGGTTTGCTATGGGTTGGGCAAGGACTCTTCATAGGTTCTTCAAAGTTGTTTGGGCGAAAATTTCCTTCCGGCTCGTGGTAGTAGTTTCCCCCCTGCTTCTGTCTTTGGGAGCCAACATTTGTGTTGGCAACCAAGTCAGAAGTAGTCTGATCAAGTAACCGCTTAGTTTGATGACTCTGATTATGGGATGTTTTTCCGCCGTTTTTGTTCTGGCCGGCTTTATCCTGTTGAGGTTCATCAGTATCCTTGGTTTTGTCAGACTCGAAATATTTGATAACCACGTTCATGATCTCTCCTATATCCTTGACCGTCCTCTTGAGTCGGCAAAGTTTGTGCACTAGGGGCTCGAACTTGCAGTTCCTTTCCAAGGCAATGACGGTTGTTTGGGAAGTGATAGTGTCCGAGGAGTGGATTATTTCTGCAACCCGTCGTGCCCAGCTCAGGGTCGACTCTCCTTCCTTCTGGACACATTGCTCCAAGTCAACAATTGTGGTGGCTCGCCGACAGGTGCCTTGGAAGTTCTGGATGAACTTTTCCTTGAGATATGCCCAGGAGGTGACAGAGTTCTCTGGGAGATTTTTGAACCATGTGCGAGCCGGCCCTTCCAACATCATTGTGAGGTCACAGACGCAGACTCCTTCGCTAGCTTGTAACATTTCCATGGCTAGGTCATAACTTTCGATCCAAGCCGCCGGGTCCGTGTCAGTTGTATAGTTCGCGATCTTACATGGTCCCTTGAAATCTGATGGCAAGCGTGTATTTCGCAGTGCCGGTACCAGGCATCGGTTGCCCACGGATCTGCTGGTGAACTCGGTGTCTTGATCTTGGGGTGGAGGTCGGGCCACCGGCTCTACACGGCGTTTGGGATTGGAGCCGGAGGGTAGGTCCTGGATCCTTATTGGCCCCTGGGGGTCCAGAAGTGGTGGAGCTCTACGCTGGCGATGGCTGCTCGAGCCGGCTGGAGCTGGTGAACTCACCTTCCGGCTCACACTTTGATATGGGGTCTCGTGTAAGTATTGAAATCCCTGTGAGTACTGGGCTTGCTGTGTGATTGCATTTTTGAGCAAATCGATTGCCCCTCGAGTGGCTTGGTTCACCGGAGTGTCTCCATGCACGGGCACGCTGTCGAGGAACTGTGTCGCTGCCACCATGTTAGCCATGGGGTTATTGAAATGATCCGGGGGTGTATGGAACCGTTTCGGCCGTGGTGAAGGGACAGGTTTCCTCGGTGGTGTGAACCCTGGAGGAGTCGACTGATAAGTATCCTGGAATAGTATCTGTGCCTGGAGATCAATGGGAATCTGGATGACGGGCCCTGCAGGGCGTGCGTTGGCGAGGCTTAGTTTCTGAGCTTCTATCAACTCCGACTCGTGTCGTAAGCGCCTAGTTTCTTAGGCGAGTCGGGTTTCTCTCTCTGGGCCTTGAGTCCATTGACCCTGGTTCTCCAGGCTTCCTGGTTTTCCGCAGTCATTGGTGCAGCTAAGGCTTCGTCCAGGGCGTTTAAGGCATCTGTGTGAACTTCTGCTCCCGTGAGAACTTCCGGGTGCTCCCTATCTGGATTAGGGGCTGTGTTGCGAGTCGTCTCTACGTTCTGATTTTGTGCTGCGCCTTGAGCCGGTTGTCTTCCCTGCTCTTCGGTGCCTGCCATGAACACTGTCACGCAGTATGGGGGTTCGTACTACGGGAAGTCGGGGTTGTATTCTGCTGTTCCCGGGCCGAGTCTATTGCTCCCGGCAGATCGGATGGAGCCGGCGTCTGAGAAGCTTGTTTCACTGGGATGTGAGTCAGTGTCAGATGTTTCTTCTGAGACGTCGAGCGTCAGGGACTTGACAAACACTACTAGGGAAAAGCTTATAGGTAGAGGCTTAACAATAGCGCCCTCTAAAGACAGGCGGTACTGCTAATTAGCTGTAGCGCGCTATATGGACGCTCGCTATTGATATGCCTGTATCAGTAGCGCCTCATCTGTGGAACCGCTACTGGTAAAGGTGGTCCCCACCAAACCCAGCTAACAAGTTTTAGTAGCAGCGCCCCACTGGAAATCCCGCTACTACTATCTATTTATCAGTAGCGCCCTTCCGTTAGGCCCGCTGCTGCTAATGTGGACCCAACTTAACCCAGAGGCCCGAAAATAGCAGTAGCACATGATCTATTGGGTCGCTACTACTAAAAGAATAGCAGTAGCGCCGTAGCGGTACAGGCGCTACTGGTAAGGCGCAGCAGCCACCTTTTCCACCAACCATCCCCCTCCCCCCTCCTCTCTCTCCCTCACTTGCTTCTTCCTCATTCCTTCTCCTACCTCTTGTCCATCTCCATTAATGCATTACACCATCTCCATTAATGCACTACACACCATCTTCATTAATGCAATATCTCTCTCTTTCCTTCTAATTTGCTCCTCCTCCACCACCACATATCATGCATAAATGCATCTAGCTATCTCTCTTTCTCACCTTTGTCTCCTTCCCCTCACTAGCTAGTGCAAGCTTCTCCCAAGTGTGATATTTTAACAAAAGGTATATACTATCTCTCTGTCTCTCTTAATTAATTACTAGCTAGCTAGGTACGTTGATGCATGAAATGAGATGTGATATGAGAGTTTGCCTATGTTTTGCCGAAATGTCGATTTACTTCCGTTTCGGCGAATTTCGGGCAAACTCTATATGTCCTATTTTTAGGAAAGGTCATGCCGAATTTTTGTATGACTTTGATATGCATATGCATGTCGTTATAATATTTTGTTTGTATAACTCGTAGGCGACCATGAAGGTCTGTGGAAGGATGGTGCATAGATACTTGCGGTACGCAGTGGATGACATGGTTGAAAAAAATGAAAAGGAGATTTTATGTCCGTGTCGAAAATGCAAAGAAGGCGTCTGGCTGGACCCCTTTAATGGTGGACGTTTGAAGGCGCACCTGCTTAGATATGGTTTCATGGATGGCTATACTCGATGGATAACTGAAGATGATGATGACGATATCGACGGTGCAACCAATAACCCCATGGCAGCAGATGAAGAGATTATTGATGGATCCGAAGACGAAGAGGGCGCTGGAAATGACGGCGGATAAGAGGCCGCACATGGTAATGGCGGAGAAGATCAGACCGAACATGACGGAGAAGATGCGGACATGACGGATCCTTCGTCGCTACTAAATTCAATCGTGCGGGACCCTCATGTTTGAGACCTGCTTCGCAAGAAGAAGACTAGCGACAGAGCTTGTTCTAGAGAGGAGGCCAAGTTGGAGCAACTAGAGGTAGACTCGAAGACTCCATTGTATGTTGGTTGCGCTCCTGAGGTGACCCGCTTGAGTTTCACGCTCGAACTTCTAAAGATGAAGGCTAAAAACAAATGGAGCGACAAAAGCCTTGATGATCATCTCAAGTATCTAAACAAGACAGTTCTTCCCCCGAGGAACCTTTGTCCTACTAGTATCGATGAGGCCAAGAAGATTGTGTGCCCTCTTGATCTGCCGCACATTAGATACCATGCATGCATCAACGATTGCATCATTTATCGGAACGAGAACGCAGAAAAAACTAGTTGTCCGGTGTGCAATGCTGATAGATACAAGAAGGCCGGAAAGAAATCTGCTCAGAAAGTTGTATGGTACTTTCCGATCATTCCTCGTCTGCAGCGTTATTTCGTAGATCCTAAGGAAGCTGAGCTCATGCGGTGGCACGCGGTCAGGAAGGTGCCCGATGATGGAGATGATCCGAAGATGAGACACCCTGTGGATGGAAGCCAGTGGAGAGCGTTGAACGCCGAATATGGATTTCATCTTGATCCAAGGAACGTCATGCTTGGCATGAGTATAGATGGCATGAATCCGTTTGGCAAGCAGAACACCAACCATAGCACATGACCCGTGTTTGTATGGATGTACAACATTCCCCCGTGGAAGTGCATGAAGACAAAGTACATACACATGAGCATTCTGATTCCAGGGCCGAAACAGCCGGGAAATAATATTAATCTATATCTCGAGCTATTGAAAGATGAGCTAGAAATGTTATGGAAATCACCAGTCAAGAGATGGGACGCTTTAGAAAAAGAATATTTCTATATGAAAGCCGCGGTGCTGACGACGGTGCACGATTATCTCGGTTACGGATATGTATCAGGCCAGGTGTGCCATGGATATTGCGGATGCACAAGGTGCATGGATGATACAACGTCTCAGCAGCTAACGAAAGATGGTGGGTCTGCGAAAATCGTGTACATGGGGCATCGAAGATGGCTCGAGAAGAATGACCCGTGGAGAAACCGTGGAGATCTATTCAATGGTGAGGCTGAGCATCGAGGACCTCCACATAAGAGGAGCGGCGTCGAAATTGATGAGTTGTTGAAAAACTGGAAAGAGTGCCCCGCGCCTGGAAACATGAAAAAACCGGAGCCGCTGCTGAAGGTATGGAAAACAAGGTCTGTTTTCTGGGACTTGGAGTACTGGCCCAAACTCGATACACCTCATTGTCTTGATCAAATGCATATCACGAAGAATGTTCTCGAGAGTTTGCTTGGCACACTGATGAACATGCCGGAGAAGACCAAGGATGGGCCGAAGGCAAGAAGAGACTTGGAAGATTTGGAAATAAGGGCAGATCTCCACATGCCCTGTAAAACGGCTGAGAAAGAGACGGAGACAGAGGCGGGGGACAGCAGGCGGGGAAAAAAGTAAAGAAGAAGGAAGAGAAATATTGCCCCCCTTCTTGCTTCACCTTCAATACGAAGGAGATCGATCAATTTTTCATGTTTCTTACCGGAATAAAAGTTAGTTCCGGTTACTGTGGGAAGATAAGCACATATCTAGACATGCAGAAAAAAAGGTTCAGCGGGATGAAGTCTCATGACTGTCACGTGATGATGACGCAGATACTACCGGTTGCCCTTAGAGGGATAATGTACAAGCACGTCCGTGACACGCTTACTGGTTTCTGTAATTTTTTCGATGTTATCTCTCGAAAGTCGATCAGTTCGAAGCAGCTCACAAGGCTACAGGAAGAGATTGTTGTCATACTTTGTGAGCTCGAGATGTACTTCCCGCCCGCGTTCTTTGACGTCATGGTGCATCTGTGTGTCCACATTGTGGACGACATCATCGACCTTGGCCCGTCATACCTGCACAACATGATGCCGTTTGAGAGGATGAATGGGGTCATCAAAGGATTCGTTGGTAACATGTCCCGACCAGATGGAAGCATCGTATAGGGCTATCTGACACAAGAGTGCATCTCTTTCTGCGAGAATTATCTAAGCAACGGAGACGACGACGTCCCTGTTGTTGGTTTGCCCGTTAACAAGGACCATGGGAGGCTTGGAGGAGAAGGTCACACCAACGGTCGGAGGGAACTGCATGTCGACCACTCGGATCGACGCAATGACTTTGACAGGGCAAACTTAGTAGTGCTACAACATCTTGACGTGGTAGACCCTTTCGTGACACTGCACAAAGAAACCATCGCCAAGAAGTACCATGACCAGGGCCTACGCAAGACGGACGCCGAAGTTACTAGAGAGCACAACTCCACTTTCTTCCCTTGGTTCAAAGAGCATGTTCTTGCCAATCCCCCGGAAGAGGGGTCTAAAGATGCATTGCTCATATACGCCTAAGCACATGGCCCTGCTGTCAACTTCCTCACCTATCAGGCATAAGATATAAATGGATACACGTTCTATACGGAGGCCAGAGATATGAAAAGTTATTTCCACAACTCGGGGGTGACGATAGAATGCATGACTGACGACAACGGCTCAACTGAAAGATATTACGGAAGGGTCGAAGAGATCTGGGAGCTTAACTACTTTGGACTACACAATGCGACGATGTTCCGTGTCAGATGGGCTAAGAATGTCGAAAGAGAAAACCGGTATTTCACTACTATGTCTATACCCGACGCCAAGAGCACTACCGTGAACGTCATCGCCAAAAATGAGCCATGGATACACGCTAAGCACGTGACACAATGTTTCTACATAACCGGCCCGAGAAATCCCAGCTGTGTTGTCGTGAGGAGAGGCAAAAGAAACATCGTCGGAATGGATGGAGTCGCCAACATAGAAGACTATGACCAGTACGGCAATCCGATGAGGGAAGATAACGACGACGATGAAGCATATGTCAAAAGAAGAATGAAGACTACATTACCTATGAAAGATCGTACTCCATGGAAAAGGAAAAGTCACAACGAGGGCCTAAATTATTCGGAAACGAACAAAAAAGGAAAGAAACTAATCACTAAGAAATGTCTTTGACGCTGAGAAAGTAAATGTGTGTTGTAATCTATATATGTATCTATTTTGTATACTTTCACTTTAACCGCGTTATCGATCGGTCAAATTATATATTGCCGCTGTTAAATATACATTCTATAAATTGTATCGGTCGTTGTTCGGAAAAAAATTAAAAAGGAAATGGAAGAGGGAAAAAAATGCCAGAAATATCAGTAGCGGGCCCTGTCAGTTCGCGCTACTGCTAAGGTTTAGCAGTAGCGGGCCCTGTCAGAGCGGGCTACTGCTAAACTTAAGATGGTCACCTCTAAGTTTTAGCAGTAGCGGGCCCTGTCGGAGCGCGCTACTGCTAAACTTAGAAATAGCGGGCCCTTTCAGAGCGCGCTACTGCTAAACGTAGCAGTAGCGCGCACTGACAGGGCCCGTTACTGCTAAGTTTCACTTAAACCGGTCGAGCAGGTTCTTCTTTTCATTCCCCTCTATCTCTCCCTCTCGAACTCCTCCCCGGCCCCCATCGTCGTCGCCTCGCCTCCCCGCCCTCGTCGCCTCGCTCCGTCGCCCTCGTCGCCTCGCCTCCCCGCCCTCATCGTCGCGCCTCCGCCGCCCTCGTCGCCTCGCCTCCACGGCCGCCGTCATCGTCAAGACGCCGCCGCCACCATCGATCTGCTCGGTAAGCCCCCCGCCCCCGTTTCCTCCATCCTCCGTCGATCTTTCCCCGTCCCCAGCCTTCATTACTGCCGCAAAGCTCGATGATTCCTCCGGCTTCACTTCATCTCAGTGAATCATTTCATATTAAATGCTATTCTTGACATATGCTGTCTGAATGAGACTTAGGTATGCCCATTTCATATGTACTCCCTCCGTAAAGTAATATAAGAGTGTTTAGATCACTACTTTATTTATCTAAACGCTCTTATATTTCTTTACGGAGGGAGTAGTACGTAGTACATTTATTTTTAGTCCTGCTTCAGCTCCAGGAAGGTTCGTGAAAGATACCATTCGAATTTGGGTTAACTATTCCTCCTCACACAGGAAACTAACTGTTAGGGAAACATTTGAATGCGAAGCTGAAACTGTCAACACCTGTATAGCTAGTGGTTGGACATCCTGTTGTGATCAAGGCTGAAATGTCAATTTCTTGCAACTTGCCCATCAAAACCGACCTCTATGCGCAGCCTTTGTCCAATTCTATGCCGCTGCCGCTCTCCCCTGCAAAGCAGTTTTACTTGTATCTTACGGACAGTGATCCAGTGACTTGCTGTGGGCAAGTCACCAGTGAACAGTACGGTGACATTCTCTCTCTCCACACCATTCGATCGAGAATCAACGGATAGATTTCATAAACAGTGCGCAGCTATAGTACATGTCTAAAGTACGTTCACTACAAGATCTGACCTCATACAAAATGGAGGCATGACTACATAAAAAACGGAGGCACGTCCACATACAAAACGGAGGCATGACCTCATATAAAACGGAGGCACGACCCCATACAAAACCGAGGCACGACTTCTTATAAAACGGAGGCATGACCTCATATAAAACAGAGGCACGACCTCATATAAAACGGAGGCACGACCTCATACAAGGACGTGCCTCCGTTTTGTATGAGGTCGTGCCTCAATTTTATAAGAAGTCGTGCTCAGTTTTGTATGAGGTCGTGCCTCCGTTTTATATGAGGTCGTGCCCCCATTTTATATGAGGTCGTGCCTCCGTTTTATATGAGGTCGTGCCTCCGTTTTGTATGAGGTCGTGCCCCCATTTTATATGAAGTCGGTGCCTCCGCGAGATGCACTATAGTACTACACACAAATCCTGTAGTAAGCGTACTGTAGCTGCGCACTGTTTATGAGATCTATCCGTTGATTCTCGATCGAATGGTGTGAAAAAAGAGAATGTCACTGCACTGTTCACTAGTGACTTGCCCACAGCAAGTCACTGGATCTCTGTCCGTATCTTACCTGCTGCTATTAGGGATGTGATTCAATTATTTATGAGATGAACTTTTGGAGATGAAAATGCAAATGAAATGATATTGTGTACGAATTTTCTTCTTTTTTCCACATGCAGGGATCCGAGGGGCCTATGTTTTTCCGGAATGTTGATTTATTTCCGTTCCGGCAAATTTCAGGTTCCCGATATGTCCACTTTTTAGCAAAGGTCATGCCAAAATTTACCGTGAATTTCGACATGACTTGTGCTACAAAGTATGACATATCGAGTGCCCGGTATTTGATAGGACGGTATTTAGTCCTTTTTTTATAGTTTGAGAATTAAACTTGGAGACTAAATATATCGTAGGAAACATGTCGACCAACGACGAAGCCGGTGCAAATGAAGATTTTGACTACTAGCAGCATGAACACGCCTTCCTCGACCATATGTCTTCTCAGCTACAAGACAAAGGTCCAAATGCCGCTAGTGCGACGGACGCCGAAATCGAGTCCGACAGCACTACTGATGGCACCGATGGCACTGACACCGGCGCCACCGACACAGGCGGCGCTGAAGCCGCTAATGAACCAGCAAATAAGAAGAAGGAGAGGGTACGAAAACCAAACAAGCTCGGCACCGACAAACTGCTAGTGACAGAGGTGCATCCAGGCAAATTCGAGCCAATAGCGCCGGCGGAAGCTCGCAGGTGCTACGGCAACCAAGTCGGATGCATCCTACGGGAAACCGCGAGCATCAACGACTATGACTTGAGGAGTATACCAAATATGGAACATTTACTCCTTACGAAGCTGCACAACAGATTCAAGTTCCCGGATCGGGATGAGAGCAAAACTCCGTGGGATGATGATGCCATGACTGACATAAACGCCGCCGCCATGGTCAAGTTCAGCAAAGCATTGTCCGCGTGGAAAGTGAGGGTGAAACGATTGATTGAGAAGAACAAACCTTTGTCCAAGATTTTTGCGGACAATCCATCACTTACGGAAGCTGAGTTCTTAAAATTCAAGGACACTTGCGCTACCGACGAAGCCAAGCTTAGGTCCGCGAAATTCAAGGGGCTTCAGAAAAGGAACACGGGGAAACACCGCCTCGGAAGCCGTGGTTACATTGGCAAAAGGCCCATATGGGACAAGGAGGACGCGAAACGTGAAGCCGCAGGGATCCCAGACCCCTTGGCGGAGTTCACCGACCCGCAGGAGTATGACTTCATCAGGGCCCGCTACAAGTGGGACGCGAAGAAAAAGGTTTGGTCCACGGACGCGCCCACGAGGGAATTGATGAGATTACTGGTAATATTTTTTTTCCACCTTATATTAGCTTCTCATCAAGTCAGAATACACGTTGTAGTGAAATTTGTAAATGGTCCACGTTTCTTTCGCAGAAAGAGCAACACAAGCTTCATGCCGAAAGCGACTCATCGTCTCAGTCGACGATGAGGCCCAAGTGGGACACCCATCTCAACCGGGCCTTGAACATAATGAAGGGCCTCCCTTTGGACACTCGGCTACAGCATGGACGTGTGCACGGCGTCGGAGACGGTGCCCAGTGGAAGCACTACTACCACGAGGACCCTGAGGCCAAAAGGCAGAGAAGGAAGTTTAGTCAGGTCAACATTGACAAGAAGGTGAAGCTTGCGGTTGAGAAAAAAGTAGCTGAGACCGAACAAGCGACCAAACAAGAGATGATCAAGTCGGCAGTCAATGCAGCATTAGCTGCCTATAGAGATGAGTTCGCAGCTTCGGTTTCATCCTTGATCCCGGCTGTTATAGAGTGGACGAAGCAAAATCCAGACAAAACGGCAGCGGATTTTCCCCGTACTAGCTTCGTCGGGAGCAACTCGGTGAACATCGCACCAGCGGGGCCTGCTCTCGCATCCGGACATGCTCCATTAGCCGCTCATAGCAGCCTGTCCTCTGTCTCTGGCGTGCTAGGCGGGCCTTCGCCTTTGGCTGAGCTCGACGCCCTCACGGTAATTACGCGTCACACCAACATATATATAATATATCCCTTTTTCGTTGCCTTTTGGATGTCTGACGTTGTAGACATGTTTTCGCAGGCCGAGAGAACCCCGTGCACCTTACTATACATGATCAATGGCCAAACGGTGGATATGGGAAAGGCAACGATAATAAATCCCACGGATCGGATGATCCACACCATGCAGATGCCCAATACCACTTTCAAGGTTTCTGTGGCGAGTGTCAAACCGGGCCACGAGGATTTGGCTCCTCCGGTACAACTCGGGGGAGAGGAAGAAGAGACCCCTAAGCGGCTTGCAGACTGCAAGGGCTATTTCATCCTATGGCCGAAGGGTCTTCTTCGTGTCGAGTCGGCCGCCGTGATGACCACACCAACGACAACACATCCCCAAGAAGGTATGAACACCACCACCCCGCCTCCGCAATTATTAGCGCCGCCTGTTATGCTGGGTGAGAGCGGCGAGCGACGCGAGGAAGGCGGTCCAAGCAGAGTGGATCGTGATTTCTCCCCCGTGCTCCAGCAAGCAATGGATGATGACATGGACGAGGATGGTGACCATATGCAATTCCTCAACACCTCCTTCATTAATCAGGAAGTAGAAATGATGAGTCAGCCATATGAGTCGGCCAATAAGGAGCATGTGGACGAGGAGATGGATATTCTGTCAGAGCAGGAGCATCCTAGGTCTGATTGAAAAAAGTCTCTCTTCGTGCAACCCTTGCAGGACACGCCTCCAGATGCCGCCTCAAACCAGCATGAACAACCCTTGCTCAGCCCGTCAACACTTGGGTTGGCGATCAAGGGCGCTATGAAAGGCTCATCACAACCTCTCCACCAGAAGAAGCCGAGGAAGAGACCGAATAGGAAAGACTTAGCTGCCTAAAAGGCTGTCAATGCTTCTAGCAGCAAGTCGATTCCGCCAACCGGTTTTGCAGACCGTGTACTGATGAAAGGTACGGCGTTGATCCATGTCGCGGGCGAGCCGATCCTCCCGCCGAAACCGCTGGAGAGCATATCAGGGGATCTCAGGAGACTGCACGACCATGTACTGTTGACCGAGAAAAGCCTTCTCGCGTCGAAGGATCCAGGATATCCACTTTATGCGGTGCGTGTGCCTCCGGGCATGGGCTACGTCGACACGGCGCCTGCGGAAGTGTTCTTCATGCGGTTTGATCACATCTTTGAGATGTTCCTCACTAGGCGGCTCGATTTTACGATCGTCCGCCTTTTTGCTCTCCATATGAGCTTTGTCATCAAAAGAGAGGAAATCTCGCAAATCGCGGTGGCAGATCCATACTACATGCATGAGTCCTTCTTGTCGCTTGGTGACTATGAACTTAAAACTGCTAGGGAGTACATCAAAAATTTCATGCTGATGAATAAGGAGAAGGAAATGGTTCTCGTGCCTTATCATCCAATGTAAGTCATTGCCTGATTGCCTTTACATTTCAATCATTCCTTTGCTCATATGGAGGCTAGCTAATTTGAGGTGCATTTATTTTGCGCAGCGAGGGGCACGCCGTCCTTATCGTTCTTTCCCCACGAGTCTCCCATGCCGTGTATTTTGACTCTTCTAGGAACTTCAAAAGGAAGGACTACACCAAAGTAATGAGTCTTCTGGATTCCGCTCTCCAAGGCTTCGGCATGAGGGGTGGCCACATCGAGAAAAAGTCACGAAGGAAGGGCGCGCCTTGTTGCTCGCATAAAACCAACTTCTGCAGTATCCATCAACCGGAAGGAAGTACAAATGATGGATACTATGTCATCCATCTCATGAAGGAGTTCAGAAAGGATCAGCAACGTCTTTGCATGGCAAGCAAAGATGAAAATCATATCATGATATGGTAAAAAACTTAGCCGAACCGGATTATAAAGTAAGAGATGACTTCTTTCGCATCCTGAAGGATATTGCAACCATCATCATGAAAGAAGTCGTCGACAAGAAGGGGATGTTCTACCACGGCCCAATATCGCGAGCTGATGTTAAAACTCGCGTAGGAATGCCGCTTTTGGACATTACGCCGTTCAATAAGCTACGGTGCGTCCTCCCAGATATGGATGGATGGAAGTTCTAGTGAATTGACTATGCCGATGATGATGTCTCGGTTGAATTTATACTTTTGGAAGCGATATGAAACCTTTGTGATGTAATTTAACGGTCATGTTGAACTACTTGCGTAACGCTTGCTAGCTAGTGAATTAGTTGGGGTACCATGAACGACGTGTGTATATTATATTATGTATGTTACTTTATGTTGCATCTATTCACTAACTTTTTGTCTTCGTGTTGCTCAAGTATATTATGTTGTGTACTATTGTTGAATTCCTATAATGAATATGCATCTCTAATAGGTACATAGATCATCGATGGCGAAGAAGTGCTATGCCATGTACATAGGGAAGGTTCCAGGAGTGTACGATGAGTGGCCAGAGTGTCAGGCCCAAGTGCACTGGTTCCCGGGCGGCAGCCAAAGAGTGTTCAATACTAGAGAGGAAGCGGAAGCCAGTTACTTGAGATTTCCGATAGCGCGAGAGGAAGATCGGAGGCGGCGCTTCATGAGCTACTACATAATTCCACTCTTCCTCATAGTGACTGCTCTTCTAGTATATATCATAGTTTAGATGGATGATGAAACTTGCTTGTAGTTGCATGTATTTAAGATATTGTGAAAACTTCTATCGCTATTTTAGAGATGACATGATGAGAGACATCATTTGTGTTGGATATGAGAGATCATGATGATATATATATATATATGGTCATCAGATTATTGTATGTGTATGATATGATGAGATTTGTACTCTGTAGAAAACCTGTGTATGTGTATGAGACTATATTGTATAATACCTACAAATACAGCAAAAATACGATGGGAAAAAGAAACAGAAAATGAAAAATAAATACCAGTAGCGCCCTGTTACCTGTACGCGCTACTGGTATAGTAGTAGCGGGCTCTAAGGGGGGCGCTAATGGTGAAGTAGTAGCGGGTGCGTACGCGCGCTACTGCTACAAGTTAGCTGTAGCGTGCTAGCAGTAGCGCGCCCTAGGGCACTACTGATAAGCCAAAAGGGGGCGCTACTACTAGCCTTTCTCCTAGTAGCGAGAGTGCGCCGACTCTGGAGATCCATCAATGAACCCAAAAAAAGTGTGCCTTGAGCCGGCATGTCGCCGCCTCGAGGTTTCCAGGGGGACTTCAGGATCCGGCTGTGGCTCAGATCCGTCTGTCTTCCCAATGAAGATGTGAATAGACCCGATCGGGACCTGATAACCGGATTCGACGGAATCAGTGTCAGGGACCCAAGTCGAGTCGTTGATGCAGAGCTTTCCATGCCATCTCCTGGTGATTCGGCCAGCCACGAATTCTTCCATACCTTGCAGAGCTCCCCCTAGAATCTCAACGCCTACGAGCGCAGGCCCCACGGTGAGCGCAGTCACGAAAGATGTCCGTGGAGTCGGACTTATCATGGGACCTTTGCTGCGAGGCGAATTCGAGGAGAGAGTCTACATAGACACGGGACTCGATGGTTTACCCAGGTTCGGCCCCGACGGTGCGGTAAATACCTACTCCTGCTTCTTGACTATTGTGGGATCGAATCCTCAATAGGAAGAGCCGATATTATCGATTACAAAAGCGATGTTTCGCAACCTTAGTCTCGTGGAGACCTAGGTTATATCGCGAGTTGTCTAGTCCTGGCTTGAGGTAAGTTTCTATCTGGCTCCCGTGGACTTCGGCTTATAAAGTTGCCGGGTCCCGATGTTCTGAGAGTCCGACTCCTACACAATGTGGAGTTCTATTCACCTTTAAAAATTTTCTACGTGCTATACAAGTTAAAGTCAAATTCCTTCTAGGTCTTCAATCTTCATTCTTGGCACGTCAGACTCCTGGTCGGGTCTTATTTGTGGGCCTTCATATGTAAGTCCGCCCAGAGGTCTCTAATGTCGGGTCTATGGGCCTGATCCATCCCCCCGGCAGTTTCCTCAATTGAGGCATGAGTGCGCTCCTCATGAGTGGTGTCAGACTGAGGCTGTAGAATATTGCCACCAAGAGAATCCTCAGGTAGTACTTCTTCATAGAAGAGTTATTTTCCCTTGTGTAAGGCCCGATATGCGGTACTGTTCAAGATCTAGACGTTTCCATCCAGATCCGAGGACGAAGCACATATCGGTCCCACCGCGACATATGAAGAAGTCATATGCCCCGGATTTCCAACATGACATCACAACATTACAGCTACAAGGATACAACATCTCATACAATCGGCATACAGCTGCCTTAATACAATACATCAGTGGAAGATTCATGTCTGAGTACAGACTACAATCAAATGCCTAGTGGAAAAGGTAAAACACACCATTCCTGTAACTACACAGCTCCAGTCTCTCCGCCGGAATCCACCGAACTACTCGTCGTCGAGTCTTCGCGAAGGTGTCCAGAAGAAGTCCAAGATCATTTGTGTAACGTGCGTAAAAGAGAAAAGAAGGAGGTGAGCTATATCAAAAGTCTTGTAACTAACTTCTCACGGGTTAGATGGGGGTAGTGGTGAGGTTGCAGACGCGCTAGGAATATATGAGTGGCTAATGGTCTATTTTAGGGTAAGATGAGAACCAAGCATTCGATGAGGAATCGCCTCCAACAAGTCTTGCTATCAATTACTTACGCAAACATAACACCTATCCTATCCTTGTCCTCCCCTTCGCAGCCTGACGAAGAAGAAGCAGTCAAGACACACACACGTTGATCAAGTTATATTAAGATTACCTCAGTTGTTGTTGTCTATGAACAAGGAGTAGGTCTCAAGTCGTCCATAACTGTGAACACGGCTTCTCGAAAAGATTTAACCCTGCAGGGGTGTACCAACTGCCCATTACAAGGCTCCGCACGCACGCCCATATCTCTCAGTCAGGCCCGTTAAAGACACTCATTGAAGAGTTGTTCCGAGAGTCAGACCTCATAATCCCTCTAACTAACAACGAACAAATCCGGGTGGTCCCCCGGGGAGTCCACATCCAGTTAAGGAGCCGGCCGCGCTCTTGTCCTGGTGTCTTCCGTCTCAACTGGGTTTGGGTTACCGTGGAAAATACCATGCCCGGCCCCTCGCTAGCCAAGTGTGGACCAATAGATATACCACCCCACTTGTCCGGTTTGTTTTAAATCCACTCGCCTGCAGACCAGCTACGCACACGGTTTTCAAATGCTAAATCAGCTTGGGCCACCACTAGAAATGTTTGAAGCTAGGTAGGTAAGAAGAGGGTATCCCATAGAATCCCACACGCGGTTAGGCATGCTCGTCAAGAGACACAATACCCGGAACTCGGGACCAAGGTGACTCGAATGGAACAAAGCATCGGGGCGGGATAGCCTAGACCTTCCATCCTTCATCGAGTATAGGAAACATTATAACAATCACATCATCCACAACAATATTAATAGTGTGATAGCCCAATGCAAGGACTAACAGGATAAAAATTTGATAGCATCCTAGCATGCATACTAAGCAGTGGCTGAGCAGCGAGCAATAGTAACATAGCTGTAAGGCCCAATATGCGGTACTGTTCCAAATCTAGATGATTCCATCCAGATCCGGGGACGAAGCACATATCGGTCCCACCGCGACATATGACGAAGTCATATACCCCGGATTTCCAACATGATATCACAACATTACAGCTACAAAGATACAACATCTCATAAAATCGGCATACAACTGCCATAAATACATTACATCAACGGAAGATACATGTCTGAGTACAGACTACATGCAAATGCCTAGTGGCAAAGGTAAAACACACCATTCCCGTAACCACACGGGTCCAGGCTCTCCGCCGGGATCCACCTAACTAGTCGTCGTCGAGTCTTCGCGAAGACATCCAGAAGAAGGGTCGTCGAGCTCCACTGATGTCCAAGATCGTTTGCATAACGTGCGTAAAAGAGAAAAGAAAAAGGTGAGCTATATCAAAAGTCTTGTAACTAACTTCTCACGGGTAAGATGGGGGTAGTGGTGAGGTTGCAGACGCACTAGCAATATATGAGTGGCTAATGATCTTTTTTAGAGTAAGATGAGAACCAAGCATTCGATGAGTAATCAACTCCAAAAAGTCTTGTAATCAACTACTTACGCAAGCATAACACCTATCCTATACTTGTCCTCCTCTTCGCATCCCGACGAAGAAGAAGAAGTCAAGGAACACACACGTTGATCAAATAATATTAAGATTATCTCAGTGGTTGTTGTCTATGAACAAGGAGTAGGTCTCAAGTCGTCCATAACCGTGGACACGACTTCTCAAAAAGATTTAACCCTGCAGGGGTGTACCAACTGGCCATTACAAGGCTCCGCATGCACGCCCGTATCTCTCAGTTCCTACCCATCACAGGCAACCATTTTATGATTTAGTTCCGAGAGATACGAAACGACGAGTCCCGCTAGCTAACAAAGAACAAATCCGAGTGCCCCCGGGGAGTCGACACCCAATCCAAAAGCCGGCCAGGCTCTCGGATCGGACTCTTCCGTCTGGCCAAGGTCGAGATAAGTGATACCCTCACATGTGGGCAGCGCCCAAATTCACCAGTGTGGACCAACAGAGAAACCATGTCTCCGCTTGCCCGGGTTGTTTAAAGAATACCTGCTAGGAGTGACCCGACAGACACACACACGAGTTTCAAATGGTAAATCAGCTTGGGCCACCACTAGAAATGTTTGAAGCTAGATAGGTAAGAAAAGGGGACCCCATAAAATCCAACTCGCGGTTAGGCACGCTCAGTCTTAAAACCAATACCCGGAACTTGGATCCTAGGTGACTCGAATGGAACAAAGCGTCAGGCGGGATAGCCTAGACCTTCCATCCTTCGTCGAATATAGTCAACATTATAATAATCATATCATCTACAATAATATAATAATGTGATAGCACAATCCAAGGAGTAACAGGAGGTAACAATTGATAACATCCTAGCATGCATACTAAGAGCAGCGAGCAATAGTAACATAGCCGAACAAGGTTTGTTGGGATGTGGAGGACATGGTTGTTGGGGTTTATTTGAGACGCATGAGTATGAAGTGGTAGGATCAAGCAATCGTTCTATCCTACACCTAGGCGCGAGTGAGCTGAAAGTTCTAAGCATGATATATGCTCCCCCTTACCTGATGAGAAGACGAAACCGAAGGTGTAGTCGATCGCAAGCCCGCATCGTCTCCGAGAGGTACCCGCGGAAGCACACAAGAGGTAAACACCGGACAAGGCAATCGACGAGCAAACATCTATTACTATGGAGCAATCATGAGCAAGCATCAACAAGAAGGCAACACGAGACATCACACCTACCGTCGAGAGCGGTTACTAACAGATTAAGTGGAGTACTCGTCACACACGACGATACCGCACATTTAGAATGGATCAAATTATTTAGCTACACAACATGAGAAAAGGCTGTTAACATGGCATCTCACCCAAGCATGGAATAGCACACAAACATGGCAAGAGGTGAATCGTAAGATAAACTATCTATGCTAGTCAACTTAAGAAGGGTAAATTCCGAAACATGGCATAGCACTAAGTGCTCCACGATAATTTAAGTGTTTGGTACTGGTCAGACCTAAACCATATTTTATGTTGGTTAACAGCAGCAAACAATATCATAAACACAAAGTACACGAAAAACTAATCAAGTTACGGTTAAAAAGTTACATGCAATACAAGTTTGGAACACAATCTGCCAACATCAGGTAGCACACTTTATATCAATGAAACAATTAGCTACAGATTTCAAACATGCATCAAAATGGCATGGAATTACAGTAGACATGGCAAGGAAGGCATGGGAAAAAGAATCATGCAAATAAGCATCATGGTTCACTAGTTATAAGAACCACAAAAAAGGGCGGCTCGGGCCTCACCCATGGGCTTGGCCCATCTGGCCAAAGGTGGCAGTGGCCGCTGGACTGGGCCTTGGCGAGTTGGGCCACGGGGAGGAGGTCGGCCCACGTGGGCGCGCTCGATCGGGCGCCTCGTCCCTCCTGGACGCGGCCGACCAGGGGCGGCGCCGGCGGCCGTCCGTCTCCGGCAAGGAGGAACGCGACAATGCAGAGGCCGGAGGGAGGAGGATCGAGTGCGCGGAGGCGGATACAGGCGGTCGACGGCGAGGGCTTGCGGCGGCGGCGCGGTTCGGGGACGTCGGGAGGCGCCACGAGCTTCGGTTCGAACGTCCATGGCGTCGCTGGCGGCGGCGGCCTGCAGGCGAGGAGAAGGGTGAGTGGCGGAGGAGAAAGGGAGCGCGGGAGGAGAGGACCTGGCGAGGGCGCGCGGCGGCGCGACCAGCCGTTGCGGCGTGGACCTCGGGCACGGGAGGAGAGAGAAGAGGTGGGAGGTGGAGACTGGGGCGCATTTGGGCCGTTGGATCGGCCGATCCGACGGTCCAGAGCGCAGGGAGCTACGGTTTGGGAGAAAATTAGGAAAAATGTGAAAATTGGGGCTATTTTGAGGGGGTGACTGCAATTTTGGTTTAGGGGAAACCCTAGAAAGGGGTGGGAGAGTGCTGGTCTTTATATAGCCCAGGTGGCTGGAAGTTTGCAAAAACATCCCCGGTTATTCTCTCTCGCGCGCGGTGTTTACATTTCTGACCGCCGGGGGTCTGCAGGACCTCCGATTTGGGTAAAAGTTTGAACTGCGCGATCAACATGTCGAGTCGGGGTTTTTCGTTCCGTTGGCTGCGGCTGGTCTTGTGCACTTTTCGCGACGGTGACCGGGTGAAACCCGGTGTCGCAAAGGTCGAGTGTCATGGTGTCAAAGGTCGGTCTCCGTCCAGTACGAGATAAGAGGGGGGGAAATAATCGCCGATCGATAAATCAGGGAAGCAAACACCGCAAACAAATCAGACAATCAAATAATTCACATAAAAAACATTTTTTTAACTTTTGTGAAATCTGGGCTATTACAATAGCCGAACAAGGTTTGATGGGATGTGGAGGACATGGTTGTTTGGGTTTATTTGAGAGGCATGAATATGAAGTGGTAGGATCAAGCAATCGTTCTATCCTACACCTAGGCGCGTGTGAGCAGAAAGTTATAAGCATGGTATATGCTCCCCCTTACCTGATGAAAAGAAGATTCCGAAGGTGTAGTCGATCACAAGCTCGTATCGTCTCCGAGAGGTACCCGCGGAAGCACACAAGAAGGAAACACTGGAAATGCAATCGGCGAGCAAGCATCTATTACTACGAAGCAATCACCAGCAAACAAGATAAAGAAGGGAACACGAGACAACGCACAATATCGCATCTATCGCCGAGAGAGGTTACTAACAGATTAAGTGGACTATTCGTCACACACGACGGTACTGCACATTTATCATCGGTTCAAGTTGTTTATCTACACAACATGAGCAAAGGTTATTGACATGGCATCTCACCCAAGCATGGCATATCACAAAATCATGGCAAGATGTGAAGCACATGTAATCTACCTATACTAGTCAAATTAAGCGGGGTAAAACCCAACGCAAAGCATATCACTAATTACCCTGCAAAAATAAATAGGTTTGGGACTGTTTTGCCCTAAATAATATTTATTATTTTATTTAGCAAGCAAGAGCAGCATTCACATCCTACACGAAATTCTATTCAAGTTACATATAAGAAACATTTTTATTGGAGCAACGGTTAAAAATTTACGCCTATTACAGTGGCAAGGATGTAATTAGAAAGTAAACAACATGTGAACAAGTTCAAACATCGCAAAAGAGCACATTTTATTAATCTACATGAAAAACTAAGCAACTTTCATGTTTAACGCAGCAAGCAAGGCATTGTAACGGTTTCGATACTCCACACCTCGAGATCCTAAAGTTTGAAGGGGATAAGACGAGAATTAAACACTTACGACACTTGTCCTGACCATAGCAAAGGTAAGGAGGAAAAATATTCCTACTCTCCGATAACTAACTTAGTAACTGAAAAATAGTTTTGGTCTAGACTCGACTTCGGCAAGAGAAGGGATCCTACGGTCGGTAAGGCTCTGATACCAAGTTGTAAGGTCCGATATGCGGTATTGTTCCAGATCTAGATGTTTCCATCCAGATCCGGGGACGAAGCACATATCGGTCCCACCGCGACATCTGAAGAAGTCGTATACCCCGGATTTCCAACATGATATCACAACATTACAGCTACAAAGATACAACATCTAATAAAATCGGCATACAACTGCCTTAAATACATTACATCAGCGGAAGATACATGTCTGAGTACAGACTACATGCAAATGCCTAGTGGCAAATGTAAAACACACCATTCTCGTACCCACACGGGTCCAGGCTCTCCGCCGGGATCCACCTAACTAGTCGCCATCGAGTCTTCGCGAAGGCGTCCAGAAGAAGGGTCGTCGAGCTCCACTGAAGTCCAAGATCGTTTGCATAACGTGCGTAAAAGATAAAAGAAGGAGGTGAGCTATATGAAAAGTCTTGTAACTAAGTTATCATGGGTAAGATGGGGGTAGTGGTGAGGTTGCAGACGCACTAGCAATATATGAGTGGCTAATGGTCTATTTTAGAGTAAGATGAGAACCAAGCATTCGATGAGGAATCTCCTCCAACAAGTCTTGCTATCAACTACATACACAAGCATAACACCTATCCTATCGTTGTCCTCCTCTTCGCATCCCGACGAAGAAGAAGTCAAGGAACACACACGTTGATCAAATTATATTAAGATTATCTCAGTGGTTGTTGTCTATGAACAAGGAGTAGGTCTCAAGTCGTCCATAACCGTGGACACGGCTTCTCGAAAAGATTTAACCCTGCAGTGGTGTACCAACTGGCCATTACAAGGCTCCGCACGCACGCCTATATCTCTCAGTTGCTACCCATCACAGGCAACCATTTTATGATTTATTTCCGAGAGATCCAAAACGACTAGTCCCGCTGGCTAACAACGAACAAATCCGGGTGGCCCCCGGGGAGTGGAAACCCAATCCAAAAGCCATCCACGCTCTCGGATAGGACTCTTCCGTCCTGCCAAGGCAAGGTAACTGATCCCCTCACATGTAGGCAGCCCCCTAATTCACCAGTGTGGACCAACAGACAAACCATGTCTCCGCTGGCCCGGGTTGTTTAAATAATACCTGCTAGGAGTGACCCAACAGACACACACACAGGTTTCAAATGGTAAATCATCTTGGGCCACCACTAGAAATGTTTGAAGCTAGATAGGTAAGAAAAGGGGACCCCATAAAATCCCACACGCGGTTAGGCACGCTCAGTCTTAAAATCAATACCCGGAACTCGGATCCTAGGTGACTCGAATGGAACAAAGCGTCGGGCGGGATAGCCTAGACCTTCCATCCTTCGTCGAATATAGTAAACATTATAATAATCATATCATCTACAATAATAAAATAATGTGATAGCCCAATCCAAGGAGTAATAGGAGGAAAGAATTGATAACATCCTAGCATGCATAATAATAAGTGGCTGACCAGCGAGCAATAATAACATAGCCGAACAAGGTTTGCTGGGATGTGGACGACATGGTTGTTTGGGTTTATATGAGAGGCATTTGTATGAAGTGTTAGGATCAAGCAATCGTTCTATCCTACACCTAGGCGCGAGTGAGCTGAAAGTTATAAGCATGATATATGCTCCCCCTTACCGGATGAGAAGACGAAACCGAAGGTGTAGTCGATCGCAAGCCCGCATCGTCTCCGAGAGGTACCCGCGGAAGCACACAAGAGGTAAACACTGGAGAAGGCAATCGACGAGCAAACATCTATTACTACGGAGCAATCACGAGCAAGCATCAACAAGAAGGCAACAAGAGACATCGCACCTACCATCGAGAGCGGTTACTAACAGATTAAGTGGAGTACTCGTCACACACGACGATACCGCACATTTAGAATGGTTCAAATTATTTAGCTACACTACATGAGCAAAGGTTGTTTACATGGCATCTCACCGAAGCATGGCATAGCACACAAACATGGCAAGAGGTGAAGCATAAGATAAACTATCTATGCTAGTCAAGTTAAACGGGGTAAATTCCTAAACATGGCATACCACTAGGTGCTCAATGATAATTTAAGTGTTTGGTACTATTCTGCCCTAAACCATATTTTATGTTGGTTAACAGAAGCAAACAATAGCATAAACACAAACTACACGAAAAACTAATCAAGTTACATATAAAGAACACTCCAAACGGAGTTATGGTTAAAAAGTTACAAGCAATACAAGTTTGGAACACAATCAGACAACATCAGGTAGCATACTTTATAGCAATGAAACAATTAGCTAGAGATTGCAAACATGCATCAAAATGACATGTAATTACTGTAGACATGGCAAGGAAGGCATGGAAAAAAGAATCATTCAAATAGGCATCATGGTTCACTAGTTATAAGCAACACAAAAAGCTATAAAACATTACTAGTCAAGGACTTAGTGAAAATCAGGAAAACAGGGAAGCAACTGTTATTTTCATGTTGTAAAAACAGGGTTAAAACAATATGCAAAAGTGCAGCAACATGACATAACAATATATGAGCATGTATTAGGCATGATGATGATCAGGTACAAACAATAATCAAGGTCATAGGCATAACAAATCAAAAGATATTAAGCATGCGAAAATCGCAGGGAGCTAGTGTTTGGGCGAAAATGAGGAAAAATGCGAAAATTGGGCCTATTGAGAGGGGGGTGGCTGCAATTTTGGCTTAGGGAAACCCTAGAAAGTGGTGGGAGAGTGGTGGTCTTTATATAGCCCAGGTGGCTGGCAGTTTGCAAAAACATCCCCAGTTTTTCTCTCGCGTGCGAGGTGTTTACGTTTCTTACCGCCGGGGGTCCGCAGGACCTCCGATTTGGGTAAAACTTCGAACTGCAAGATCAACGTGTCGTGCCGGCGGCATTCACCTCGCGCTGGAACCGTTCCGAGAACACTTTCCGACGCTCTATAAAAATATCCCGTTTACTTATTAAACGGGGTTTTTCATTCCGTTGGCTGCGGCTGGTCTTGTGCGGTTTTCGCGACGGTGACCGGGTGAAACCCGGTGTCGCAAATGTCGAGTGTCACGGTTGCAAAGGTCGGTCTCCGTCCGGTATGATATAAGAGGGGGGAAATAATCGCCGATCGATAAATTAGGGATACAAACACCGCAAAAAAATCAGACAATCAAACAATTCACACCGAAAACAATTTTTTTAATTTTTGTGAAATCTGGGTTGTGTCAATAACCGAACAACGTTTTCAGGGATGTGGAGGAGATGGTTGTTTGGGTTTATTTGAGAGGCATGAATATGAAGTGGTAAGATCAAGCAATCGTTCTATCCTACACCTAGGTGCGAGTGAGCTGAAAGTTATAAGCATGATATATGCTCCCCCTTACCGGATGAAAAGACGAAACAGAAGGTGTAGTCGATCACAAGCTCGCATCGTCTCCGAGAGGTACCCGCGGAAGCACACAAGAATGAAACACTAGAAATGCCATCGACGAGCAAGCATCTATTACTACGAAGCAATCACCAGCAAACAACATAAAGAAGGGAACACGAGACAACGCAAAGTATCGCATCTATCATCGAGAGCGGTTACTAACAGATTAAGTGGAGTATTCGTCACACACGATGGTACTCCACATTTATCATCGGTTCAAGTTGTTTAGCTACACAACATGAGCAAAGGTTATTGACATGGCATCTCACCCAAGCATGGCATATCACACAATCATGGCAAGAGGTGAAGCACAAGTAATCTACCTATACTAGTCAAGTTAAGCAGGGTAAAACCCTACACAAAGCATATCACTAATTACCCAACAAAAATAAATAAGTTTGGTACTGTTTTGCCCTAAACAATATTTATTATTTTATTTATCAAGCAAGAGCAGCATATTCACATCCTACACGAAATTCTAGTCAAGTTACATATAAGAAACATTTTTATTGGAGGAACGGTTAAAAAGTTACGACCTATTACATTACAGTGGTAAGGATGTAATTAGCAAGTAAACAACAAGTGAACAAGTTCAGACATGGCAAAAGAGCACATTTTATTAATCTACATGAAAAACTAAGAAACTTTCATGCTTAACGCGTTGCGATCCGAGCTACCGTTAAAAAGATATCGCCCCCGCAAAATATTAACACAATCTGCAAATTAAATAAGCCCAGGAAAGCAAAAAAAACATTACCGGGCCGAATCTATGTCTAACGAGCTGAACCAGCCGAGCGCATATTAACTAAACATCGCCCAGGCGCATTACAAGCCACTGTGCTGAGCCCAATAGGAATAACAGAAAAAAAAGAAGTGGGGGCTCATCGAGTGGGCCTCGGCCCATGTAGCGGTGGGCGAGGGTTAGCTGCGGCGCGCTCGGGGCGGAGCAGAACGCGGGCTGGAGGGTGCTGGGAGTGAGTTGTGGGGGCCAACTGGGCTGCAGGCCGGCCCACCTGGCTGTTTCGAGCAAGGACGGACGGACGTTCGTCCCTGGGTCGAGCACGCAACTCTGCTGCTCCGGCAGACGTGCGGCTGCGCCCTGGTGAGGTCCGGGGAGGAATGTGGATGGCCGGAACGGATCCAGTGGCTCCTCGCTGGATCTGGCCGGAGGAGGCTCTGAGGCGGCGTCCGGTGAGCTTCGGGCGTGAGGCCCCTCGGTCATGGCGGCGTGGCGTCCTGGGGAGAGAGAAAGGGAGGCCATGTGGGAGAGGAGAGGGAGGAGAAGGGAGAGGAGGAGGGAGAGGCCACGGGGCGAAGTGCAGAAGGAGCGACGGTGGTGCCCTGTTGGCGCGGCGGCACGGCGACTCTCCATGGACTGCGGTGTTGGCTCGGGCGCGAGCGCGTCCTAGGAGGAGCTCCACTGGAGGCTGCTGGCTGGGACTCTCCATCTGCTGACGTGGCGGCCTACGGTTCGTCCGATCCAAATCGGACAGACCAGATCGAGGGGAAGTTGGATCTAGAGGGGATTGTCCGGCTACTGAAACCTAGGTGGAGTTGGTTGTGGCGCAGCACAGGTGGGGCGCGGAAGCAGAGGTGGCTGTCTAGGGTTGTCCATTTTTGGTAGGCAACACCTACTATATATAGTAGGTGGGTGCTTGGGAGGCGTTTCGGGCCACGAAATGGCCCATTTCGGGTCCGATTTTTCGGGAGGGCAAGAATCCGAAGATAAGAGGGGAATCCGGGGGTCCAGCTAATAACACGCGCGACATTTTGTAAATAAGGCCCTCGGATTGCATCGGCTACTATGCCTAGAACATCCGAACGTTTACCCGCCCTACGAAGTCGGAAACGCACGAAATTCGAAACACAGCATCGCCACAATGTACCGACAACGTCTACAACGTTTCACACCCAACCAAGATGACGATTACCTCCCGATAAAATAACCCATCTAAATATAAATGGGGTTTTTCCGCACTGTTGGTGATGGCTGGTCTTGTGCCGAAAGTTGCGACGGTGATCGGGTGATTTTCCCGGTGCCGCAACGAGGTCGTGTGCCATTGGGGAAAAGGGTTCGGACTTGCAACCGATACGAGAAGGAGGGGGAATATTCACCAATTAATAAATCGGTAAAGCAAACACTTCAAAAAAATTTAGGCAATCATCATATAAACGTAACAAACAAATTTTTTAATTTGGGTGGAAATCCCGGGCTGTTACACCTTGGCATTTGAAGCAATAGTATGTTGAAGCACTTCAACAGGAGGCACATATGTGCGATGATGAGCCTGATCAGGCTTATAGTTGATGCATGTCTTTGCACAGATGAGCTTCATGATCCACGGAGCATATGGCTTCAGAATATGAGGATTCTGGGCAGCATCAACCAAAGTCCTGAAGAAGAAGTCTGAGCCATTTATGGGCGCAGACATGCAGAGGCTATATAGAATGTTCTTCATGATGCCAACAACTTCTTCAGCGGTGGATTCATACTCCTTTATTGGGCAGAAAGACTTGGCCGGAATCCTGTACAGAGTGCTCAGCAGATACTGAAGCTTAGTCACAAGGAACTTGGTACGAGGTGGAGCTTCAGGGGCTTGTGGCTTTATGAGCATGTTCATCAGATCATCTCTCAAAAGTGGAGCACTATAAGTTCTAGGAATTAGGGCATTACAGGGAGGCAGCTCGAGAATCTCAATAATTTCAGGCACTGAGGCAGTATAGTGCTGATGCTCAGTCATCAATTCGAGAACCCAAGTGTTGATTTCCTTGGGATCGCCTTAGACATATAGAGTAGCATAAAACTGAAGCACAAGCTCTTCATTCCAATGAATGCACTCGGAGCAGAATTGAAGGAGTTTGTCATGGAACAAATCTTGGAGTGCATTGTTGAAACAAGGAATGTCCTCCATATCCGGATGAGGAATGTGTTTGTGAGGAAAGACCTTCTGCGCCATGTAGAGGACTGAGGCATAGTAGTTCTTCTGAGTGGCAGTCCAGAACCTCATTAACTTGCTTGGTGGAGCAGAATGGTATGGATTCTGAATCCCAGCCTGAAAGAAGCTCATGGCATTGAAGAATGCATCAACATTGAAGCTGGGGCGTGCATCACCTTCAAGGTTGCGATAGAACGGTTTCTTTTGCTTCGGACAGAGAGAAAGAGTTGAGGCTTTCTCCTGAGGAGTTGGTGAAGCTGAAGCAGATGGAGTTGGTTGCTGAGGAGCATTGGCTTCAGCAGTGTCATTAGGGCCAGGTTTCAGGGAGGTAGCAAGGGCTGAGGGAGATGTAACTTGGCGTTCCACAGAGCTATCCTTGGCAGCTTCAGGTTCAACATTGGTGTTGTGTTCTGCTTCAGTATCAGGGGCTGGGGGAGCAGTGTCAGGTTCAGTAGTGGGTGTGGTTCTAGCATCAGTGTCAGTAGTAGCAGCATTCGGAGCACTAGTGGCTTCCGGTTCATCAGCATCAGAGGCAGAATTGGAGGATGCACCAACTGAGTCTTCAAAGTTCTGAGTGGTATCAGGAAGCACTTCAGTAGCAGTGGGGGAGTGAGACTCGAGTGAAAAAATGGTGTGAGTGGGGGAGTTCTCCAGCTCATATTTCTCATCCATGATATGAGGAGTTCATGTATCTTCAATATCAACATCCATGTCCCCAAGTTCATTGATGATGGGAGGAGGTGGGAACTGAGGCGTTGGAACGATTGGTGTGGAAGCAACTGAGGCAAGTTCCTTGGATGGTGGGGTGAAGACATTGATGTTGCGTTGACGATTGGCAGGTGGAGTTGAGGGAGTAGTGGGTGGTACTGTGGCATTAGCTTCTTTTGAGGATGGAGGAGCAGATGAGAGCGGTGTAGCATCAATTGGCTCCTCAACAGTGGCGTCCAGTGTGGGCCTCTTGGCCGCAGGTGGAGTGGATGGTGGAGCTTCAGGCATGCGCTTGAGGCATTGGGAGGAGTCCTCAGGCATGGCATCAGATTGCACGGGGGCAGCAGGAGGTACTGAGGATGTTGGCTGCCGAAGCTTCATTAAGTTATTTATCTTCCTTGACATCCGTTCTTTTGACTTGCCTATGTAGGCACATTTTGCATTATATTCAGTGATGAGTCGTTGAACTTCACACTGATACTCAATGAATTCCTAAGGAGTAACGTCAGTGACAGGTTTCTTCTTGAATTCAGCGTGGACATGCTTCAATTGACATTTCAACTGCTTCTGGAGGTCTCGGTGATGTATCTCATTGATGAGGAACTGTTGAATGTAGAACCTGAGGTCCTTTGGTATATCCAAATCATCAAGTGGAGTATCAGGATTGATAGACCAGATTTCAATGTATTCCGAGATCTTCTTGGGATCAAGGAGAAGTGGGATATCAGAACCGGTGGCTTCAGCTTTGCGTCTTGCAGAAGCACGCAGATACTCAATCTTTTGTTCCTCCGTTGCCCCAAAACTGGCCAAATATTCAAACTCATATTCATCATCGGAGCTGAAGTTAGTCTGATGAATAGCATCGCGCATGGCAGTTTTCTTCGGAGAGAGTCTTGCACCGCGTTGAAGAACTGTCTTGGTCTTCAGCTGAGGCTGAGGCATTGAGGTGGCAGCCTCAGGTGCACTGCAAGACTCATCAGTGCGAAGCCTTGAGGCAAGCGTTGATCCGGAAGTTCTCTGGCAATAGGGGCCAGGAGCCTGAGACTTTGGTTTGATGGCCGGAGTTTTTCTGCGAGGCTGACCAGGGGGGCGAGGCTGAGGCTGAGCAGCAGGCTAAGGCGGAATATGCACTGAGGCAGCTAAGTCACGGGAAAAACTGGTTGCAAGATGAGCAGACCTCTTGAGATAGCGCTGATAGGCATCAGGAAAGTCGTCGGGAGTCTTCAAGGTGTAAGGATGAGGACTGACACCCGGTTCAAGAGGAGGGTGAGCCTTGATTCCCAAAGTCTTCAAGGGCGGATGGACCGCAAACATTTCCTCATGCTGAGGATTAATCCATTGGTAAGAAGCCCATCGTTTAGCCAACTCCCTCGTGATTATCTGCACACTTTTCTTGTAATCACCGGCAGTTTCACGTTCGGGAGTCTTCAGTTTTTCATAGAGCGCTGGGGGAAAATCACGAGCAGTATCAGTGAGTTTGGGACGAGGAGCCATTTTCTTCAGTTGAAGAGGCTGAGGAATGGTTCGTTCAAGCTGAGCTGCAAATTAAGTGAGACTATGAGAACCATACGATTCCTTAGTGGACATGTACCTGTGACATAATTAAGTTGCGAGGGAAGTGGGGTACGGTTATGTCGTGGTCATACCAAAGGTATACCCCTAAGCAAAGGAAACCAATTGGTATCCTCAAGCCCTCGGGTTTCCAACGCACCTAACAAAATAAGTAACATCAGTATAGAATACAGATGCTTTATCTCAACTCCCAATATATCCCCGAATAACATATTACTCGGAAGACAGAAACCACCTCCGAGTAGTTGGCCACTCGGAGAGCAAAAAAGATTCGAGTGGTTCATTACTCGGAGAACATGAACGACAGGCTATTCGTTACTCGGAAGATAAGAACGCAACGTACGGGAAGCATTCAAGACCGCGGGGGTTCTTCCTCCTTTATTAGCAGTAATGAGTAGACCGTTTCTTCTATTTAGTATGCATTTAACCCTGTAATTAAAGACCCATTAAGTTGAGGCATTAAGGGGAAGAGGCACACGCTATATAAGGCTCCCCCCAGTACGGGCACGCGCAACACCATTCTCCTCAACCTTTGAGCAAAGAACACCCCAGTCAGTGTGGGACAGGACTAAGGTTTTTATCTCTACGGAGAGGCCTAACCTGTATAATTTCCCCTGCGTCAACCACTCTACGTACAGATTCATTTAGCTCCTTCCATACCCCCCTCTCTATTGTCAGGATTATATCCCCGACAGTTGGCGCCCACCGTGGGGCTGAGTTGATCAGCAATCGTAGGATGGCATTTTCTTCATCCTCTTCGTCGATTCGCGGTTCCGAGCTCATTATGGGAGAGATTTTTTGTTTCGGATCATTTCCCTTCGTGGCTGATGATTCTTCCTGGCTGGCGTATTCACTGCTCCAGGTGCAGCTGCTACCTTCGAGAGGCAGCGTCCACTTCCGAGCTGACGATTCGGGGGCTCTGCGCCTCCAACTGTTGGCCCATCGTCAAGCACCAACACCTTAATCAGTCCGCCATAAGAAGAAGCGCTCGGGCCGCCCGCGTGCTCATCATCGCGGCAAACAAGCCAAGTTGCAGCAGGTGGAAGTCATCGACTCGGTGGAGTCAGCCCAGAAGGCCCTGGATGAATTGATCGCAAGAGAAGGCTCCTCATCATCTCTTTTGCATCTGTTCAACTCGGTCAAAGAGGAGGGCATGGCGGCATCAGACCTCGAGTCGGATGAAGAACAGGAGGGCAGAAGCGGCGTTCCAGTCGCAGTTGCAGAAGTGTGCATGGAGGAAACTCCACCCCCTCAACCTTCACCAGTTCGGGATAGTCACGCCCGAGATGAAGCTAAATGCCCGTCCAGGGCTGATGGCCGAGAGCCAGCTCGGCGTGTGTCCGCCTTCCGAAGTTTAGAACTCGGAGAAGCAAGTCGGAAGCCCCGACCCCTTACTCAAGAAGAGCAAGCAGAAGCGGAGGCGGCCGAGCGACTGTTAAACACCCCTATCGATACAAGTACTCCGGAAGGTCGAAGTCTGGAGGCATCCAGGTTAACCAACTTTGCCGAGCGGGAACGCCTGGCCGAGCTAGAGAGCACCCTGGAACATCAGGCCCGGGAGGTCGCTCGGCTCAGGAAAAGCAGAACAAGTCAGAAATTGCGAGGCCAATGTCGAGAACCTTTCTGAGCTATGGGGACCCTAGTGGAAAATTTCATAGCGGCAACTCGGATTGCAAACTCTTTGCAGCCCAGTGGATCAGCAGCAGAGGGAATTCAACATGTGGCATTTTTATTGCAAGCCGGAGTAGATCAAAATGCCGCTGTCAGTCAATCACAGCAGCGGATCCATTCTCAAGTTCCTCCCGCAAGAATGTCATAGTCGGTACATATGCCTTACGGAGAAGCACAGAGAAATAGGAACAATTCCCCTCGACACAGAAATGAGCCCCGAGGAGATCACCGCAAAGCTCAGTATCGGCACGAAGAGGAACGAAGAGCAGATAACTATGAATCTCACAGGTCCGGTCGAGTTGCTCCTCAGCGAGAAGAGTTCCCTCGTCACCGAGGCGACCGTCATATAGATGTTGAAGATGACGCCCGAAGACATCTGGTACAGAGCCGAGTTGATCGTGCTAGGTCCCATCGGCAAGATCAGGCTCGTCCCTCAACGGCTACAGGGCTAGTTTGTTTCAGCGAGAGAATTCGGTCTACCCCTATTCCTCCTCACTTCAGGATAGCTCAAGGGGTGGGTAAATACCGAGGTGATGCCAAACCCCAGACCTGGTTAGATGATTACAGAATAGCCGTGCAAATCGGAGGGGGAGGGGATGAGATAGCTATGATGCACCTACCCCTAATGCTAGACGGCTCAGGTCGGGAATGGTTAAATCAGCTCCCCCCAAGTAGCATTTGTATTTGGGAAGACCTTGAGAGAGTTTTTATCAAGAACTTTGACGGGACCTACAAGAGGCCCGGAGGACTAACCGAGCTACAATTATGCGTGCAAGGAAACACCGAATCTACTCGGGATTATATCCAAAGATGGATCATGCTTCACAACTCGGTAGAGGTAGTCTCCGAGTTTCAGGCCAGCCACGCCTTCAAACAAGGGGTCAAGTATAGAGAGCTGAGTCTCAAGTTGGCAAGATCACCCCATGTTACCTCACTCGGAAGACTGATGGAGATAGCAAATAAGTATGCCAATGGTGAAGAGGAGATTCGATAGAAGACCCAGCAGCATACAGGAGGCAGCATCTCGGCGCCCAACCCAAAGCAGAAGACCGGAGGCAACAACAAGCGGAAGGCAGAAGATGCCCCAACGGATGCAGAGTTAGTCGCAGTAGCAAATGCCTCAGGGATTCATGAAAATGGTTAGGCGCCAAAGGAGTGGCAGCCACGCTAGAAAAAAAACCGTCAAAGGATGATGAAGTCCTGGATCAGCCTTGTCCTCTTCACACTACCCGAGATGCTGAGGGAAATTTGGTTCTTCCAAAGCACACTGCTCGGCAGTGTCGCCTGATCAGACGAGCAACCCAGAATGGGAAAACGGGACCTCAACAAGATAAAGATACTGGCAAAAAAAGGCAGCGAGCCCAGATCTGGACATCGAAGGTTTCCCAAGAGAAGACGGAGTGATGGTCATCTTTGCAGGTCGGGAGTCGAAGAGAGTGGAAAAGATAAGGTTTAGAGAAGTCAATTCGGCAGCTCCGGCAGTTCCGATTTACATGAAGTGGGCCGACACTCCGATCACTATTTATCAGTCAGATCACCCTCCTCACATCCCTCACCCAGGAAGGCATGCTCTGATCGTTGATCCTTTGGTAGAAACAGGGAGTGGAAACTTCAGGATCAGAAATGTCCTGATGGACGGTGTCAGCGGGATTAATATACTATATGCAAGCACTCTGAAGAGCATGAACATTCCAATGTCCAAGCTTCGCAAAAGCTATCTAGAATTTCATGGGATCATCCCGGGAAAAAAGGCACATTCACTCGGAATGATCTCCCTCAATGTGGTCTTCGGTACTCCGAGTAACTTACGGAAAGAAAAGATCACCTTTGAGGTGGTGGATTTTCCGAGTGCATATCATGCTCTACTCGGAAGACCAGCTTATGCAAAATTCATGGCCATTCCATGTTATATCTATCTGAAACTGAAGATGCCTGGCCCGCACGACGTGATCACCATCTCGGGAGATTGCAAACAAGCTGAAGAACTGTTACAAGAAAGCTGAGGTTGGGTTGGCCGAGTACAAGAAAGCTGCTGATTCATCCGAGCTGCTGCAACCTAAGAAGACATCTTCGTTCGAGTCAATCGGAGAAACCAAAAGGGTACAGATACATCCCACTGATAAAGACAAGTACACCAGTATCGCTACCGAATTGGATCCCCAATAGGAACTCGAGCTCGTCAACTTCCTCCGTGAGAATTGGCATATCTTCGCATGGAAGCCTTCTGATATGACAGGAGTCCCAAGGGGGTTGGCTGAGCACAAATTACACGTCGATCGAAAAGCAAGACCGGTGAAGGAGTCCCTTAGGCGCTTTTCTTCCGAGAAAAGAAAGGCCATCCGACAAGAAACAGCGAGATTATTAGCAGCCGGATTCATTAGGGAAATCTTCCACTCCGAGTGGTTAGCAAATCCTGTAATGGTTCCAAAGAAAGATAAAACTTGGAGAACTTGTGTTGATTTCCGTCACATCAATAAAGTTTGTCCAAAAGACCATTTCCCTCTTCCTCGCATTGACCAGATTGTGGATTCCACATTGGGTTGCGAGAGACTATGTTTCCTCGATGCGTACTCGGATTACCATCAAATCCGCTTATATGAACGAGATGAGCTTAAAACAGCATTCATAACCCCATTCGGATGTTTTTGTTATGTCACCATGCCATTCGGCCTCAAAAATGCAGGAGCCATGTATCAACGCATGATGCAGAACTGCTTGATCTGGCAAATCGGAAGAAATGTTGATGTTTACGTGGATGATATTGTGATCAAGTCGGTTAAAGGAAGCAGTTTGCTAGCCGACTTAGCTGAAACTTTTAAGAGCCTCCGAGCCTACAGTATCAAGCTTAACCCTGAGAAGTGTGATTTTGGTGTGCCAGCTGGGAAGCTACTCGGATTCATGGTCTCCGAGCGTGGGATGGAAGCTAACCCGGAAAAAATCGCAGCAATCCAAAACATGAAGCCACCTAAGCAGTTCCGAGATGTCCATAAACTGACAGGCTGTCTCGCAGCACTCAGTCGATTCATTTCCAGACTGGGAGAGAAAACCCTACCTCTTTACCAGCTGATGAAAAAATGGCCAAATTTCGTTTGGACTGAAGAAGGTCAAATAAAATTCTAAGAGCTAAAGAAGCAACTATCAACTCGGCCAGTCCTTGCAGCACCTCAAGAAAAAGAACCTCTCTTACTGTACATTGCAGCCACAAGCCGAGTTGTCAGCGTAGCTACAGTGGTGGAAAGAGAAGAAGAAGGAAAGTCACAAAAGGTACAAAGACCGGTGTACTTCGTCTCCGAGGTCCTCACACCATCCAATCAGAGATATCCCCACTATCAGAAGCTGGAAATGGGAATTTACTTGGCATCATAGAAGCTTGCGCATTATTTCCAAGAACATTCCATCACAGTGGTATCCGAAGCTCCTCTGGCAGAGATCATGAACAACAGATACTCAACGGGCAGAATTTCCAAATGGAGTTTGGATTTGTTGCCCTATGACCTCCATTAACAACCCAAAAAAGCAATCAAGTCGCAAGCGTTGGTAGATTTCTTGGCCGAGTGGCTTGAAGTCCAAAATCCTCCACAGCCAACACCAGAGCATTGGAAAATGTTTTTTCACGGATCCAAGATGCTGAATGGATCAGGGGCAGGGGTGGTACTAGTTCATCAATGAAAAAAAATTCTAAGCACTCACCAATTCACAGGAGACTTGGGGACTGCTTAATGTTATAAACTCAGGTTTTCATTCGAGTTGTGCGCAGCTCGGATGAGAACTTAGAAATTTTTTTCTAAGTGCTCACCAAAACCCAAGAGGTTTGGGGAGCACAACATCATCTGCATTGAGGAACTTGTTCACAAGATCATCAATGAAAAAAATTCCTAAGTACTCACCAAGTCTCAGGAGACTTGGGGGCTGCTTAAGGTTATATAATGGGGTTTTCATCCGAGCTATGCGCAGCTCAGACAAGAACTTAGAAATTTTTTCTAAGTGCTCACCAAAACCCAAGAGGTTTGGGGGAGCACAACATCATCTGCATTGAGGAACTTGTTCACAAGATCATCAATGAAAAAAATTCTAAGCACTCACCAAGTCTCAGGAGACTTGGGGGCTGCTTAATGTTATAAACTGAGGTTTTCATCCGAGTTGTGCGCAGCTCGGACAAGAACTTAGAATTTTTTTCTAAGTTCTTACTAAAACCCAAGAGGTTTAGGGGAGCACAACATCATCTGCATTGAGGAACATGTTCACAGGATCATCAATGAAAAAAAATCTAAGCACTCACCAAGTCTCAGGAGACTAGGGGGCTGCTTAATGTTATAAAATCAGGTTTTCATCCGAGCTGTGCGCAGCTCGGACGAGAACTTAGAAGTTTTTACCACGTGCTCATCAAAACTCATGAGGATTAGGGGAGCACAACGTCATTGAGAATCTTGATCATGAGATCTTCAAGGATGGACGCATTTCAAAGAGGCAAGCAACTTCCTCTCGTTATTTAGATCGAAGCGGAACCACTACGTTAAGAATGACGCCAGTAACTGTGAGAACTACATCAACCAGCTTATAAAAATAAAAACAGTGTCAAGAAACTCCCCAACAATACCCAGTATTGGAAGGATAAACCTGTTTTCCACTAGGAAACAGACGATGAGTTCCTAAGACAGCCACTTCAGAATCATACATAGATAACACTAAAGCAAAAGCATGCCTAGTACCCAAGTCACAACATCAAATAGCACAAGTCATTACAGATCCACTCGGCATCCCTAGGCAAATTTAAAAGAATTTTTTTTGCGATGCTCCAACTCAACGGAGCTCTCTCATTCCTCGCATGCTTCGTCTGACTCGCTTGTTACACCAGTCGACTCCAAGAAGAACTCCAGGTCAGGCATCAATGCAATCTAACTAGCAGTCTCGGCATATCAAGAAAGGAAGGTGGTGCAGCTCTGACCCTCTTTAGGATCACCACCACCAACCCTCTTAAGATTATGCACTCGCCTCGTGCTGCAGAACGCTTTCAACGTGCCACCTGCTGAGGGGCTTCTTGCAGGATGGGCACGACAGTGTCCAGCTTCACTCTACTTCCCTCGCCAGGAGACAGCCTGCTCTTCAAGGACAAGGTAGCACCCATGACCTCTTCTACAAACCTCTTTGCCTTGGCGCACCTCATGGTTAGCAGCCCTCGAGCCAAAGCAAACTCCATGGTCACTGGCGTGTAATTATCCTTCTTCATCATCTCGGCAAATTCGGCCATTCGGGCTTGCTCGGCTTCCGGGTCGGTCCCATATGTTGCAACAACAAAAAAGATAAATATACGACAGAGATGCATGAGACCATCCACTCTGCACAAACGTGTCACGCAACTCACCAGACAAAGTCTCGCTGAAGACAACAAACCGCCCAGCGCAGTATTCCTCAGCTGCTCTCACCGCTTTCTGAGTCGCCTACAGATCGACCTTCTGCTTTTCTTTATCCTTGGTGCGCAGCTCGGACAACTTCGCCAAATCAAACTCAAGCTTGGCGATGCTGCCCTCGTTTTCCTTCACCGCTGTCTTGTAGTTATGCAGACTGGTCTCTAAAGCCTTCTTCTCCTTGGCCCGCTTCTTGGCTTGGTCTATCTCCTTCTTCATTTTCGCCACAAAATCATCGCTCTCCTTGACCTTTGCATCAAAATCTTTCTTGGTCGCTTCTGCAACAGCGTACAAAAAACACAACATATTAAGCGGATCAATAGCATGACGTAAGATACCAAAGCCGGGGCACGAACTATTTTCCTCAGCGTGCTATTTTTTCAGCTTGTTATGCTCTTCAACCAGTGCTTCGTACGCACTCTTCGCAGCTGCATTTTCCTCTTGCAACTTCACAAAGGCCGAACCAACTTTGCAAGCCTCCTACGAAGGGAGAGAAATATCATGTTATAAAGAAAACCCTCCTATCAAAAGACTCCGAATAACTTCAAGAAGTTACTCGGAGCCTTGAGGACTACACCCAGTGGGTGCACTAAGAAGTGCTCCCACTGGAAGATCATCAAAATGAAAACCCTCCTATCAAAAGACTCTGAATAACTTCAAGAAGTTACTCGGAGCCTTGGGGGCTACACCCAGTGGGTGCACTAAGAAGTGCTCCCACTGGAAGATCATCAAAATGATAACACCTATCAAAATACTCCGAATAACTTCAAGAAGTTACTCGGAGCCTTGGGGGCTACACCCACTGGGTACACTAAGAAGTGCCCCCATGTAACGACCCGATCCCTAATGGGACCAAGTCTCTGTGATCTGTGCCAGTCCCTGGATCAATTTGCTGGCACACACAGTACTTGATGAATAACAGAATAAATCACATGTATTTTATTACATCGGAGAGTTCAAAATAAAGAAAATTACAATAGTATGGCTTAAGGCCATCAAAACTGCGGAAGCAATAGTAGTAGTAGTGGTCCATCCGACTCCACGGCAAAACGTTGAGTATAGGACAATAACCTATTCGCACCTCAATCACCGTCAGAGTAATCTGCAACAATCGTACAGCCCAAATAGGGTCAGTACTTTGAATGTACGGCAAGTCATACCAAGGAGAAGAAAATGAATTCCTACAATACATGCATTTGGCTGGTGGAGCTTCTACGTTTCAATTTGCATAAAGCTAAATTTTTCCCTATAGAATAAGTGTTCCTAAAAATAAACTCAATAAAGCACAAGACAACCCATGGTAATTATGCCCAAATGATTAATTAAAGGTGATGAGATTTTCTCAAAATTACCATAGCTAGATGCTCAAATTGTCCAATACCGGGGACTCGGCTAATCGATTAGATTTATACGCTCTGCAGAGGTTTGTGCACTTTTCCCCACAAGACTCGACCACCTCCATTGGTATTCGCCACACTACACTTTGTATGGAAATAGGAAGGTCGAGACATGGTCTTTTAGAAGAGTTTCCCTTACTCTGGCGGTGCCCATCCCACCTACCAACACTACGTTCGTAGCACCACCTAGCAAGAGTCACTACTACTAATTAACCAAGCCAGAGCCCATAATGGCTTGTGGCTGCACACGTAAGCTTCTAGAAAATGACAATATGATAAAATCCCTTTAAGCCTGGGTGGCTTTCCGCAGTGATCCCTGGCCATCTCCAGGTCACTTAGGCATCTCCACTGGTTCCTCCAGGGTGCCTCCAACCATTCCACCCAGGTAGTTCATTGAGTTTAACTTGGTCCTGATTTACTACAAAGTCACTCATCTCATCGTGAATTCACTCCCCAATCCACGTCTACAATAGCATAGCACTACAATTTCCTACACGATGGTGACAAGTTAAACCTACCACAAATTGAACTACTGGGTTTGCGAGAAAGTAAACTTTAACTTATGCATTCTAAGAAAGGGGTACTACATGCAATAAAACATAGGTAAGGTGGAAAATGATCAAAGGTAGACTTGCCTGGTTGCTGCTGGTCAAACTCTAAGGACTGAAAATATTCCGCTTCGCACTCGGGGCAATCTATCGCAAACAAACAAGTGCATCCAATCAAAACATAATACAAAAGAAACGAAAACAAAGTTTCGACAAATCTTGAAAAAAAAAATGAAAAAGGTTTTGTAAAACGGAACAAAAACTGTATGAAACTTGTTGATGAAAGTCCTAAGTGATATAGATAATTTAGGGTTTTCGATTTGCAAAAAAATAATCGGTCAAAACCGAGCTACGGATATAAAATTATGGTCAAACGAAGTTTGAATTTAAATACATTCAAACTCATTTTTTTTACTTCCAAAAATTCTATAAATACGTTTCCACGCGATAGCGGGATGAAAAAATAATAATAAACGCGGGATTTGGTTTCGTCTAAAACTAATATACGAGTAAAATATTAAAAACTAATATACGAGTAAAATAATATAGCTAGAACAATACTAGGGCTAAAATTCTAATATAGTGAAAGCGCTAAAATAAATAAATAAATAAGTAAATAACTAAAACGTTTTTTTTTCATCTTCTTCTACACATGAAGAAACGTACACGTACTGTACGTGGTCGCCGGCGTCTTCTTCGTGGGGAGGTGGCTCCGGTGGGGATTGGCGGCGAGGGAGGTGTCGGGGAGGGGCGGCTCGGCGTGGGGAAGCGCGGGGTGGTGGCGGCGGTCTCCGGCGTGGCTACGACGTGGCGGGGCGGCGGCGAACTCCGGCGAACTCCGGTGGACGCGCGAGCTCCGGGACGCTGCTGTGGTGCACGAGAAGAGACAAAAGTTTGTCCATGAGGTGCGCAACGACGAGGGCAACCGATTTCTAGAGTTTGGGGTCTCAAGACGGCTTACCGGCGACGTGATCGACGCCGAGGCGGAGCTTGACCGACGAACTTCGGCGAGCAAATACGCGAGCTACGGTGTGGCTTTGGGCAAGATTTTTGGGGGCTTTGGACGAGTGGGAGGAGGGGCACGCAGGGGTGGTTTATATAGGGGGAGGGGGTGTCCAGATTCGTGCTCCCGGCGACGAAAACCGGCAAGTGCGAAATTCCGGCGAACTCTTTAATGGGGGATTAATGGGGGCTTTAATGGTGTCGGGACGGAGAAGGAAGGTGCGGGGTATGCGGGGTATGCGGGGAAGGATGGAAGGAAGGAAAGAACGGAGGGCGGCATGGCCGGCTGCGCTCATGGCGCAGCAGCGCGTGCTGCGTTGCGAGCTGCGTGCTGTGTATACGCACGTACACATGCACATACGGGAGAAGGAGAGGAGGCGCTGGGGTGGTGGCTGCTGGGCCGGCCGTCCTGGCGGCCAGAATTTATTAATTTTTTTTTTATAAATTTGCATTGAGCTAGGAATTTTATCCTAGACTTTATAAAAAAAAATATATACACATATATATATATATTTGTTGAGGTTTTATTAGAGTTTTATGCGAATAGGTTATTGTCCTATACTCAACGTTTTGCCGTGGAGTCGGATGGACCACTACTACTACTATTGCTTCCGCCGTTTTGATGGCCTTAAGCCATACTATTGTAATTTTCTTTATTTTGAACTCTCCGATGTAATAAAATACATGTGATTTATTCTGTTATTCATCAAGTACTGTGTGTGCCAGCAAATTGATCCAGGGACTGGCACAGATCACAGAGACTTGGTCCCATTAGGGATCGGGTCGTTACAAGATGGTATCAGAGCACATGTTGACTGTAGGACGTGACCTTAGAAATGGAAAAAGCCATAGGACAAATTTTTATTTTGCAAACCTTCTACTTTTCGTTGTTCTCGTATCCTTGTCTATTCAAATCTAACTTCTCTCTTTTAAAAATATAGATGTCGGCTACCATGACCCGGTTCACCCAGCCCGATGAGACCATGCCTTTTGGGAGACGCCTGACGAAGATCACCAAGTACCTGAACATCGGCCTGCCCAGTTTTACTGGAACCCTCAGGACCTCGACGCCAGAAGATAGATGCTGGAGGATCAACGTCCACATTCCAGGACGCACCTTCGGGAAGAACATCCAGCCTATTGACTTCTTCTTGGAGGCACCAACTTGGAGTTTGGGCCAGAGCATCGCAGCACACACCTCCCTTGGACGCATCCGTGAGGAATACAAAGAGGATCTCAAGGGAACCACCTTCATGGCATGTGGACGTCGGGATCACCATGGAGAGATTGTGCGCACCGTTGAGGACGACACTATATCATCCTATATCCAAGACCTGGAGGAGCACATCCGCAGCTTGGAGAAGGTGATGCGCCGTGGCATGAAGACCTCCAGGAAGCTGGCCATCCGTCAAGAGGAGCTGGAGGAGGAACTCAAGGAAACTCGTGAAGGGTACGAGGATGAAATCGACACGCTATTGAAGAAGCACGAAGAAGTGAAGCTCCTTCTAGAAGAAGCCGAAAGAAGCTTGACCATGGAGAAAACATCCAGGACGACAACTCTGATGGAGATTTCGTCAGCCAGGATAAGGATCATGAGGGGTCACAGGACGTTGAGATGAGCGAGTCTTCAACCGACTCGAATTAGTTACGGACCACCATCATAGATGATTATCCTTAGCTACTCGAGTAGAGTTTCGATCTATCGATTTTTTTTGTTACCATGTCGACTTTGTGACATGGATTATCTTAGGTTGCTTGTTTGAAACTTGATTTGAGTGAATTGAATTGAAACTTTGCCATCATTTTTGCATATGGGTAGTGTTTTCCCCTTAGGCCCTTTTCTCCCTCTATATCTCATCTATTCTAACCCAACAGATGCCGCCAAGAAGGGACCCTTCCGGAAGTGGATCAGGGAGTGGAATCCCCGGCCTAGAGCAGCTGCTTCAAACCCAAAACCAGTTGATGCAGCTTCTGATGCAGAACATGAACACCACCAACAACAACGCACCACCACCTCCACCACCACCGCCTCCGGTGGATAGTCTCACCCGTTTCCTGAGATTGAACCCACCATCGTTCTCAAGCAGCCCAGAGCCGATTGTTGCTGATGATTGGCTTCGTAATATGGGAAGGAAGCTGGCAACCGCTGGATGCACTTGTTTGTTTGCGATAGATTGCCCCGAGTGCGAAGCGGAATATTTTCAGTCCTTAGAGTTTGACCAGCAGCAACCAGGCAAGTCTACCTTTGATCATTTTCCACCTTACCTATGTTTTATTGCATGTAGTACCCCTTTCTTAGAATGCATAAGTTAAAGTTTACTTTCTCGCAAACCCAGTAGTTCAATTTGTGGTAGGTTTAACTTGTCACCATCGTGTAGGAAATTGTAGTGCTATGCTATTGTAGACGTGGATTGGGGAGTGAATTCACGATGAGATGAGTGACTTTGTAGTAAATCAGGACCAAGTTAAACTCAATGAACTACCTGGGTGGAATGGTTGGAGGCACCCTGGAGGAACCAGTGGAGATGCCTAAGTGACCTGGAGATGGCCAGGGATCACTGCGGAAAGCCACCCAGGCTTAAAGGGATTTTATCATATTGTCATTTTCTAGAAGCTTACGTGTGCAGCCACAAGCCATTATGGGCTCTGGCTTGGTTAATTAGTAGTAGTGACTCTTGCTAGGTGGTGCTACGAACGTAGTGTTGGTAGGTGGGATGGGCACCGCCAGAGTAAGGGAAACTCTTCTAAAAGACCATGTCTCGACCTTCCTATTTCCATACAAAGTGTAGTGTGGCGAATACCAATGGAGGTGGTCGAGTCTTGTGGGGAAAAGTGCACAAACCTCTGCAGAGCGTATAAATCTAATCGATTAGCCGAGTCCCCGGTATTGGACAATTTGAGCATCTAGCTATGGTAATTTTGAGAAAATCTCATCACCTTTAATTAATCATTTGGGCATAATTACCATGGGTTGTCTTGTGCTTTATTGAGTTTATTTTTAGGAACACTTATTCTATAGGGAAAAATTTAGCTTTATGCAAATTGAAACGTAGAAGCTCCACCAGCCAAATGCATGTATTGTAGGAATTCATTTTCTTCTCCTTGGTATGACTTGCCGTACATTCAAAGTACTGACCCTATTTGGGCTGTACGATTGTTGCAGATTACTCTGACGGTGATTGAGGTGCGAATAGGTTATTGTCCTATACTCAACGTTTTGCCGTGGAGTCGGATGGACCACTACTACTACTATTGCTTCCGCAGTTTTGATGGCCTTAAGCCATACTATTGTAATTTTCTTTATTTTGAACTCTCCGATGTAATAAAATACATGTGATTTATTCTGTTATTCATCAAGTACTGTGTGTGCCAGCAAATTGATCCAGGGACTGGCACAGATCACAGAGACTTGGTCCCATTAGGGATCGGGTCGTTACACCCCAGCGGAAGTTTCAAACCTTCAGAGTAACAACAATTCGGCCAAAAGAGTTACTCCGACACCCACTGGGTACAAAACTTACATAAGTACTTACGTGCATGTTGGACTTCACCAACTCGGCCTCGGAAGCCAGCTCGCGCAGGCGCAGCTCAAACTGAGTCGCCTTCACCAACGACTCCTTCAGGCAACCAATGATGGCGCTCTCAATCGGGGTACTGACCGGAATGGACACCGAAGCAGTAGGCCCATCCCCTTTGTGACACCCTGGATTTTGGAACTCTCTATTTTCCAAAAACTTTTCTGATTTATTTCTGGATTTGCGATTGGATTTGATTTTGATCACCTCGTTGGACTTGAAACTTGAGCATATTTTCTTTCCATACTCAAGTGACTCTGGATTTCAAGCCTTTCCGATGTCATTGCATTGTTCCATCCCATCCAAGTCACCATTTTATTCAAGCCTTTTATTCCCTTTTCCATTAAAAGGGATATTCCAATTATTTGAGGTTTGTGAAGCAACCCTTATTTATATTGCTCCATAAATCCCCAAATAATTCCCACATGTCATTGAAATCATATCTTTCTAAATTCTCCAAAAACATTTCATAGCCCAAGTGTATTTGTCCTCTAGAAAAATTCATTTGTCTATGGGGCCAGAATGGAGCTTTGTGAAGGGAGTGCCATTTCCCTTGATCCATTGCTGGTGAAACTTTTTGTGCAATCTCATATGATCATATCATTGATCTTCAAAAACTTACACCACCATTTGCTAAGACAAACTCCCACAATAAATTCCCAAAGTTTGGATGCAGCAAAGGGGCATTGTGAAGCAAGTGCATGATAGGGGATCCCATTTGCCTTGAAACTTTTTGAGCATGATCCTATAACCAAATAACTCCACCAAAACAAATTTGTGCCAAATCCCATTACCCATGTGAGTGCATTATCAATATTAAGTTTCTGGTCAGTGGGCCACATTGTGAAGAAAGTGCTATCTATGTGTGTCCAATGGCTATGAAATTTTATACACATATGCACCATGCCAAATAATCCCAGTACACCAATTTTCAACCAATTCCACCAATCCTATGAGATGCTAGCTTCAACTTTACATTCTGCCCCAATTGAACATTCGAAAAGGAAGTGCTAGCTAGCTAGCTTACTCCTAGTGTATTATGGAGCTATGCAAAAGATCATGCCTAGGGGAGCTATGTACAAGCCACATAACAGCACAAAAACCTTCTACAACATTGCTACATTTACAAAGGAAGTGCCATGTGCATTTGCTTAATTGAGCTCAAACTTTGCATTGCAGACATGTAGTCCTTCCTATCCTAAAGCCAAAAGACAACTTGACCCTATCCATACCCCCACCATGTGAGCTATGCTTCTGCTCCAAGTTTGCTGCATCAAACTATTGCTTGAAATAGAGATCAATCAAGAGAACCTTTTGACCATCCAGCTGTATCACTGTGCTAAGCATGCAAAGGACTCCACTGTAGACACCTTTGGCCACGAAGAATCTTATCCCTAGATTGGTGGCCAAGCTCTTGGACGCACACGGCGTGCTCTGGCCACGCTCCGTGCGTGCCCGACGCGTCCCCGTCAAGCCACAGTGTGCCCCTGTCTTCTTTTTCTTGTCAAGTCGCGCCGCACGACTTTGCTCATCTCGCGTGCACCACGCCACCCCCTCTCGGATCCTCTCGACGCCTCCAGACACCCGCCAGCTCACGATCGCCATGGATGCTCTCCTATGTCGTGACCCGAGCTCGAATCCTTCTCCTCCCGTATAAATAGGGCTTGCCCCGAGCCTTTGGAGAGCACCAGCAGCCTCCCTAGCCTCTCCTAGCCACTTGCCCCACTCCAATTCGTCACCGGCGCCCCACATTGCTCCCCCACGGCCGCCATTGCCGCCGACGGCATCCGGCAAAATTGATCAAGCCGAGCCCGTCCCCCTCCTCCCAGAACTGGTTTCCCTGCATCCGCATCATGCCCATAGACCTGCGACCACCTCCCATCCTCACCGGAGCCTCCCGTGCCCGTGGCGCACCGGCCGCCATCCGCCGTGGCCGCGCTCCTTCCGCTGGGCCGAGGCGGCAGACCGCCCGCAAGGCCCCGTGGCCACCGGCGGAAGAAGCACGGCGAGCCACACCAGGCTTCCCCTCCGGCGAGCTTGCCTTGCACCTCGCCCGTGCCGGCGTCGACAGCAACGGCGGCCTCCCGTGGCTGTCCTCTGTTCGGCAGGAGGAGGAAGAAGAGACAGGGGAGGAGAGAGAAGCCCGCGGGCCCACCTATCATTGAAGCTGCGAAGGGGTACGGTGCGGCTGATGTGCGGGCCCGATCCGATTTGAGTGGAGGCGCCTGGTGGACCAAATACGTTTCCCCATGTTGGAAGCGTATTTCTTGTTTCATCTGACCAAAGTACGTTTTCCTCTAACGGAAGTGTATATCTCGTGCCTTCAGCTCAAAATACGCTTTCCTCTTCTGAAAGCGTATTTCCGCCCTCTGCAGCCCAAAGTGCGCTTTCACTAAGCAGAAAGTGTATTCCTCTCAAACAAATAGCCCCGATACCGTTTTGCGTTGTTTTTGTATCGAGCTCCTCTTCGTTTTGGCATAGGTTTCATGCCATGTTTTGATGTTGTCATTTGCTGGTCAAACCAAAGATGGCGTTTGACCTTTTTCCCAGTTCTTTACTTGAAAGTTTTTGCAGGGTTTTTCTTGTGTTGAAGATCCGGGAGTGTTTCACACCTCTCTGGTGAAAGGAAAGCCACAATACCCTTTGCACCTTTGCAAAGCTTTGACGTTCTTCTAAAATTCATGTTCGTCGATATGCTTATATCGGTGATCATGATCATGTTGCCATTTTATGATTGATATTATCTTTTTCATGCTATCATTGAATATGCTATTGCTATGACATGTTTTGCCATGTTATATCCATGCCATGCTTTGATCACATCATTGCCATGTTATATCCTGAATCATCGTAACCACGCTATACCACCATCATGATAAATTTCCTCATGTCATGCTTAACGGCATTCATGATGTTGCCATGCTGATAACGAAGGACACGTAACTGATACGTCTCAACCGTATCTACTTTTCCAAACACTTTTGCTATTGTTTTGCCCTCATTCTTGCATGATTTGGACGAAACTAACCTGGACTAACGCTTTTTTCAGCAGAGCTTCCTGTATGGTTTATTTGTGCGCAGGAAAATGGATTTTTAGACGTCCCAGAAAATTCCCAGAAAATCCACGCAGCCGAAGGAGCGAGGAGCCAGAAGTGGGACTAGAGGGGAGCTCTGGGGCCCTAGGCGCCCCCCTGGCGCGGCCAGGGGTGGGGCCGCGCCCTCTGGCCGCCTGGGCAGCTCCCCCCTCTTCTGGTGCCCTACCGAGACTCCTATTTATCCCCGTTACGAGAAAACCCCAGAATAGAAGTCGTTTTCCCATTTTCCGTCGCGGAGCCGCCGCCACCCTCTGTTCTTCTTCGGGAGGGCTAATCTGGAGGCTGATTTGGCCTCCGGAGAGGGGAGATCGTCGCCATCGTCATCCCCATCACCACTCCATCCATCCTCCATGACTTCTCTTCATATGTGTGAGTAATTCCCTGATGTAGGCAAAGGGGATGGTAGGGATTGGATGAGATTAATCATGTAATAGTTCGTCAGATTGTTGAGGGCATATTGCCTATCATCTAGATTGGTGTTTATCTTCTTTGCTTCAACTTGTTTCTCTTAATGCTTGTCACTTTGGGCCCGAGTGCCATGTTTTTAGATCTGAACCCTATGTGTTTTCATGAATATATTTGTGTTCTAGATCTATGCACCTATTATGGTCCGGAACCGGCGATCCCAAAGGTGACAGGTTGGGACACCAAAGGGGATGGTCCATGATATGAGGATTCCTTGTATCCATTGAGTTTATCGCTTTGTTCCGGTGCTCTTTGACATGAGCACCTTAATCTCCATAAGTTCCTTTTGGCCCCGTTCGTAGCGGGATGATAGGACAAAAGATGTTGTGCAAGTTCTTACTGCAAGCACGCACAACTACCTACGGGATACATGCCTAATGTTTGATATTTGCCTAGATGATCATTGCTTTTCTGTGTGCCTTGCCCCTTGTTGGAATCTATTATATGTTCACTCTCATCCATGCAGCGCCCAACCATCCATCTCCCTAGCCTACAGTGTTTTCAATCCTGCTGGTCATTAGTTGTTACTTTTGTTGTTACTTTTGCTGTTGTCACTATCACTATCATATTATCGTTACCATTTATCTATCGTTGCAAGCAAGTATATTTAAGGTGTGGTTCAATTGAAAACTCAACTGTCAAAGCTTATAAATACTCTTTGGCTCCCCGTGTGTCGAATCAATAAATTGGGTTTACTTACCGGCGAAGACTATCTCGATCCCTTACGCCTGTGGGGCATCAAGCAGCGTTTTCTGGCGCCGTTGCCGGGGAGCGCCTGCAATATTTACAAGTGTACTTGAAGTATCCTGCTTGCTGCACATCATCCGCTATGGGTAAGAAAGGAGACCCCAAGGTTCAGATCTTACCATCCCGTACAAGAAAAGGTACTGTTCTGAACACTAGTGCTACACTTGATTCACCTTCTGTTATGAGTAAGTTTACTTCACCACCACTACATGATGCTTCTATGGAGTCTGTCACCATGTCCGATACTTTTGATGATGCTTCCACTACTCTTGATGATGCTACTTTTCTTGGTCACTATATTGAAACTCAGACTGCTAAGGCTGCAGCAAAATCCCAGACCAAGACCCCTGCTACCTATATTCCCACCTGCAAAACCTTTGGTTACCCGAGCTTAGATGAACTCAAGGAGAGAATCCTTGATGATGATTATGTTACTCTTGATGATGATTTTTGTAGGGAACTCAGAGAGTGTGTCGACTCTTACCCTGGTGTTGTTAAGGAGTTGCTCAAATAGCACTCCATGAAGAACAAAGTTATTCCTGATCCTCAATTCGCCACAGTCCAGGCTGACCACTTTTATGATCTATCGCTGATCCTGATTATGATTTCTCTCTTGATCTTTCACTTATATCTACAGTCGAGGCAGACCCCTTTTATGGCAGAGAAAATGATGATGCTATAGCACACTTGACCAAACTCGCTGAGTTAAGCAACCTATTTTACTACTGATGAGAAGATACGAAACTTCTATGTGGCCAATCTTTTCCCTTTTTCTTTGAAGGAAGACGCTAAATCATGGTACGATGCACTACCCTATGGTTCCATTAAAAGTCCTCAGGGCTTAGTCAAATTTTTTGTTGATAAGTATTTCCCAGCTCATCTGCAACATGCTGCTTTGCAAAGATTCTATAACTGTAAACAATTGCAAGATGAGCACCTCCCTAATGCTTGGGGGAGGTTATGTGATTTACTTAAGGTTATGCCGGGACATGGAGTCCCCAAGAATGAACTGCTTGATATATTTTACGTTGGTTTAACCGATGAATCCAGATCCTATCTGGATAGTTGTGCTAGTTGTGTTTTCAGGGAAAGAACGCCGGACGATGGAGAAGAATTAATGTGCAAAATCGCCAAGAACCATGAAGATTGGTCCGTTCCTGAGCCACTTCTACCACCCAAAAAAAGGGGAATGCTTGTTCTGAACCCTGAATATATGCAAGAAGCCAAGAAGTCTATAAAGGAGAAAGGTATTAAAGCCGAAGACGTGAAGAATTTACCGCCTATTGAGAAGTTGTGTGAGCCTACTACTCACCCTCCCTTGGTAGAGGTACACTCTCTATTAGACTTTACTGAAAGTGACATCCCTAAAGGTAAGCCTCCCGACCAATGTTTAGATCAGCTTGATAATTTTATTGTTAAGCAAGACCATTTTAATAGGATATTACAAAGTCAGTTGCATGATAATTCTCTTGCTATCAAAAGTTTGTGTGATGTTCTAGAAAGAACAGTTAATGATGTTAAATGTCTTGTTAAGCATTTTCATATGGTTCAAACTCAGCTTGAACAAATTTCTAATGTGCAAAAATATTTGCTTGCTAATAATGCCAAACAGGCCATACAAGCTTATGGAATTAAAACTAGGGGTGGAACACACACCCAGGACCCACTCTATCCTGAGGGGCATCCAAAGAGGATAGAGCAAGATTCTCAAGTACAAGAAGAAGACGAGACTGTTAGCTCTCCGAAGAAAAAGAAGAAGAAGAAACACAAGGAGGCTGACAATCCCGATGATCCTATTACAAGTGAAAAGCCAGCTGTTGATCCTAACAGCATGTCTACCTCCGCTACTGAAATAGAAGACGGTGCCGAGTCTGAAGAAAAGTACGCAGGGAAGGATGATTCTCTCAAGGTAAGAGAAGAAGAAGCACCCGGTAAACGCAAGAGGTACTCTAAAGATGTCAGAACCCTCTGTTAGGTAATGTGCTAGGGTTAGGAAGTCTCTTGCATCATGTTAAAAAATTCAAAAGAAATCTTTGAAATCAAAATCAAAAGAAAAATGGGAGAAGGAACCCCCCCCAGGTGAATTAATTCAAAAGGCCAGATAAAAATCTTCTCCAAAAATTCAAGTTAGATTTTTGAAAAGTCTTATAAATGAGTGTGATCAGATATCAAGTGATGTGGGACCCACCCCATGCTCATGGATTTTTCAAATATTCAAACAGTGCCTTGGAATTAATCAAAAACCCCTATTTGAATTTGAATTCAAATATTTTGAATTTAAAAAATGTTCAAACTCTGGATATGACTAGCTACTGGTCATGTAATGCCATATAAAAGATTTGAGAATTTATAAAATTGTCTAGCTAATTATTTAGCTATGACAAAACATATCACAGAAAAGAAAAAGAAACAGAAAAGGGAAAAAGGAACTTACCTGGCTTCTGGCTTGTTGGCCCACTTACCTGGCCCAGCCCACCCGAAGTCTTCTGTCGTCTTCCTCCCCGCGCGCCCAAGCAGCTCGGTGGCGAGGCGCCGACTCCGTGGACGCCACCGCGACGCCCACGGGGTTCCAGGCCTCCCCAACTCACCAAAGTGCGCCAGGGAGACGTCTGCATCGCCCTCTCTCACTTTCCCCCATCGCCGCTTCGCCCAGAGCCCTCCCCTCGTTTTCCCCTTCTTCCCCGAGAGCATCCGCCGTTCGCCGCCGTGAGAAACCGCAGCCAACGCTGGAGTAAGGCCCGGAGACCGTGTCCCCCTCGCGCTACGTCGTCGTCCACGCCAAGAGCTCGAAGATTGTGATCTAGGAGCCACTGGATCCGCCGCAATCGAAGCTTTCTTCTCGCCGGAGCCGCCGCGCGTCGTCTTGAATTCCGGCCACTGTGGAGCTCCTCCGACCACGCCACCGCCTCAGTTCGACTCACGGTGAGCTTCTGGTTCACCCTAGCTATCGCACAGGCCAACCCTCGCACCCTAGCACCTTTTGCCATGGAAGCCGGAGCTTCTCGCCGCCGAGATGTTCCTCTCCGTGCAACCATGAAGCTTTTGAGCTCGAGCGCATGTCCATCATCTTCGCCATGCTCCTCTGCGTCGTTTGCGTGCATCACCGGCTCAAGTAGAGAACCGCAGCGAGCTTTGCCTCGAGCACGAGCCACGGCCGCCGCTAGGTCTTGACACCGGCGACGTTCCGGTGCCCCCCGGTGACGCTGAGATGCTCGAGGTGAAGCGCGCGACCAAGAGGAGTCGTCTGGTGGTCGCAGCACTTCATTTGGACGCCGGAGCCGCCGCCCAGTGTGTCGCCGCCGCGTCGGGATGTCACCGGCGTCTAGCCGCCGGTGGCTTTATGACGTGGGCATCATTAGGGGGCTAACCCCCCTGTTAGTTGACCACAAGTCAATGACAGGTGGGGCCCCCAGGCCTTAAACCCCCTCTGTTTAATTTAAACAGAAGGATTAAGCTCTGTGTCACTGACCACTGGACCCCTCCAGTCAGACCCCCCCCCCTGACGTCATCCTTGCGCAAGCCAGACGCAGTAATTCGAATAAATGATTTTACAAATTACAGACAATCCAGAAAAAAAAGGCTGAAACTTTGGAAAGTCATAGAAAATTCATATTAACTCCAAATTGGACAAATAATATATGAAAAATGATCAGGAGAAACAAGCTATCCAAATTTCCAACTTTCAACTATGTTTGAGTTGAATTTAAAATGTGATCAGTAGCTTTTTCTATTTGATTTAAATGAAATTAAATCAATTTCAATTCAAATACTTTTGCAACTTGAACCATGGAAACATGCTACATTTCATTTACACATCAGAGGCATATCATACACTTTTCAAAATGTTTAAACTTGATCAAACAAATGTCATTTGCAACTTGACTAAATTGAATTCAAATTGGAGTTTGAATTTGCAATTCAATTTGCAATATACTCCATTTAAATGGAATTGCTTCACACATAAAAGCATATACATCAAGTTTCAACCTTCCATCATGTGATTGTGCATTTTATTTACTTTGCTACCTGGTTTGTTGTTTGTCGAGTAGAGGTGGAACTGGAACAGGAGGCTGCCCCCTTCGTTGAAGACCCCGAACCCGAACCTCGTCAGCAAGGCAAGCAAACCCCCTTTGATCATGTCGATAAAATCCCACTTCCCTCTCATGTCTCGCTTATGCATTGTATAGGATGAATACCATGCCACGTTTCTACCGCATAGATGAACCCATTCCTTTGCATGACCTATCATTTTTCACAGTAGTAAGCAAACCACAATCCTAGCAAATGTAGGAGTTGATTGATATCATGTGGTCCCTGCAATTGTTACTGCTTATTGCATGCTTACAATGATACCATGTTGATACTGTTATGTGAGTCGGGATGGTAGGGATCATGATGATGTTGGTGGAAAGGCGTTGGTGAATCTACCCTAATACAAGGTGAACGATGAGAGGTTGTGTAGGAGTACACGGTGGGTTGTCTCGTTGAACACCGCCCTAAGTCCGAGTTCTTGTGTGGTGATCCAAGTTGAAGAGTACAACCACACATTGGTCTCACTGACCCCTCTCAACTTATTAACTCATCCCTTTCGATGTCCAGAAGTCGCAATAGTTCGGAGTTCTGGTAGGTCTGTGGCCTGGATGCTAAGTGAGAGAATGGCTCACCCGAGACCGGCTTATGCACCACGCACACATCACCTGGGTCCACTTCGGTAAACCGGCCGGGTTCACGATAGTGGTAGCCAACCCAGGTAGGCGGCTTTCTCGGACTAGATTGGCTATGAGGTAATAGTTGTGGTGAGCATCCTCGCCGACACTTCTTGAACGGTGTTGAGTACAAAGGCAGTAACTGATGATCATGTGTGTGTAGCGGTACACCTCTGCAGGGTTAACAAAACTATTCAAATAGCCGCGTCCGAGGTTATGAACTGCTTGGAAAGCTTAGCTTGATTATTAGACAACTTGAGTTGGAACCTTCTAAAACACACCAAGATAAGTGTGAGTGCTATGGCGTGCTTTCTCGTGGGGAAGTCGAGGAAGGCACCATAGTGGTGTAATTGGTTGGAGAAAGTAGTGGACTCGTGTACGCTTCTTACCTCAAGTCTGGTACTCGTAGGTCAGGACTAGCCAAGTCAAAGCTGACACTTCTGCAAGTGAACCCCACCAACCTTTACCTTGATACAAGTGCATGAGTAGTATAGCTCCTATGTAAGTCTTGCTGAGTACGACTTTGTACTCACGTTTGCTTAATCTATGTTTTAGATGAACCCACTGACCCGAAGGTGGCTTCTTCATCGAGCTGGACGACTGAAGATCAAGCTAGTCTAGTCCCAGTCAGACGACTGGTTCCCTCGTGGAGGGCTTGTGTTTAAATAAGGCTTATTAAGCCATTTGTTAAATTTGTCTGTACTCAGACATACTTTGCTTCCGCTTGTTGTTGTAATGTTGGATCACATGTTTGTGATCTCTGTGTGCACTCTATAAGAGTTATCAATAAAATGTATACTTCGTAGAGAATTGCAATGATACCTGCTGTTCATACAAGGCATGTGTGCCGCGTGTATGTTATAACATGCATGTCTTTGTATGGGTTTTCGAGACCTTAGTTGTGATTTGGCTGGCGGTCTTTCATACACCCAGTGGCCCTTAAATGTGCGCAGCTTGGGGCATCGCGATGCGATTGTTCGAGACTCCGTCTCGTGCACACTTTGTGGTATGATCGAGCCCGCCCTAGACCCCGACTAAGTGATCGGGCTGGAGTAAGTCTATGTAAGAGTTATGAGATAGTCGATAGTATCGGTTGAGGCGACTTGTCTGTGAATATGGGACTTCATCACCCATATCATTAGACTTGTGTGCGGACGATGAGGACCCATCTCAGTTGATCATCCGACCTGGATGGGATGCCCCTCACGTACGATGCTTCCCGAGAACGTTATGTGCTTGGCCTTGTCTGCTTAGACAAGTGGGTACGGTTCTCGGCTCTCCATATGACTATGTCGTAGCGGGACTTGCATACGCTAACCCCGGGTCCCGACAGACTTGGTATCAGAGCAGGACTGACTGTAGGCCGAAGTCGAGTCTAGCCTTCTATACTTATATAGTTACTTTGTGTATATAAGGGAACAACGTAAGGCTTCTTTTTTCTCCTTACCCCCTTCGTTCTGAGTTCTGAGTCACCCTCATCTTATTCTACGGGAAGATAGGACTAGGCTCTCCTCTGTCTGATTAGAACATCTCATTTTTTGCTTCCTTGTAGCCGTAGGATGGATGTGTTCGATTCGTTAGAGTTGTTGTGCTTCCTGATTTCTTACATCGTATGTAAGTGATGTTTTCTATGTTGTAAGAAATTGTCTTTTCTTGCAATTACAGCCGTTATGCTGTCCGAGTCATTCCAGGTTTATCTCATAATCTGATGCATTTGCAAACTCCTTCTTTCTGTTTCAGATGGCAGATCTTCCCCTTCGGCAGATTATTCGTTTGACCAGGTGCCTCGGTGTGCGTGGCCATCCCGCCACGTTGATCGAGATGATGTCCTATGTGGGATATCGATGGTATCCTGAGTACAGCGTCGAGGAGAAGTTCCACGACTTCAACCAGACCCAGTTCAACTGCATTGTCAGGATCTACCCACACCACCTTGGAGTCACTCAGCCTATCCACTTTGGGCATGGCATTGGCATGACTGAGAACATGGCTGTGCAGGATGCTGCATACTCATGTTTTACCCTGCTGAGAGAGGAGCACACTATGCTGAGAGAGACCTCGTTCCGCTATATCCCTGCTGCACTTCCAGGAGAAGAGGGATATTACACCGGACTCTACTCAGATCACTCTGTAGAGGATCCAGCACTTCAGATGACTGCTAGGTTTGCTAGTGATCGAGATCGTGATGCACGCGCTCTCCGTTTTGAGCTTCACGCCACTCGTGTTCGTCTATATCGAGCACTGACACTCTTGGCACCCTTCGTGAGTGTTGGGTCAGTTGAGTATGATGCTATCTACCCTGTGAGGACGCAGATGCCTTCTCGAGTTGCTTGGCCCGAGATTGGAGGCATTTTTCCACCCCGTGGTCCTTTGCTTCCACCCTACGCTGGACCTAGGCCCCATCCTTCCCAAATGGATATCAGGGTCCACAGGCCTCCGTGTTTTCCGATGGTCACCTTCAGCTACCAGGATACGCGGGTAACTTTTACGAGGACTACTATGGAGATGGAGATGAGTGAGACCGCCTGTGGTCTTACTTAGTGAGGATGTAGTAGTATCTTAGTATATTGTACGCAAGGTGTATAAGTTCTAGAGGCTTAGATAAATAATGTATAGGAAGTCAGAGTGCCTCTAAAGGATGTATCATCTTCATCACGTTTGTATTAGCTTGGTGCTTGTACTAAAACGATGTATGGTTTGTATGACAGCTTGTGAATATATGGCTTGTATGCTTTTATCACCATGTTGTCAAGATGATTACTTCCTTTGCTCTGTAATCCTTCCAGTACTTGAATACCTTGATTAGACTCTTCCAATCAACTCTGTTTGACTTTGGTTTTTCACCTTCAGGATGTCTCAAGGAACCCGTGGCCAGCTTGGCCGTAACCAGGGTCGTGGGAATGAACAGGAGGAAGGCAACCTTCCACCCCCTCCCACGATGGCTCAGGTTCTAATGGAGGTTGAGAGGAACCGCCGAGACTCTCACCATCTGCTGGAAGTCATTGCCCGCAAAACCACTCAGCAGCGCAACGAGTTGGTGTCTTTGAACGACTTCATCCGGCTTCATCCCCCAGTTTTCAGTTACTCCACCGAGCCCCTTGACGCCGATGACTGGCTTCGCAGCATCGAGAGGAAGCTCCAAGCAGGCCACGTTGCAGATGGCGACAAGGTCAGCTATGCCACCTATCACCTCGAAGGTGCAGCTAGCCCTTGGGGGGAGAACTTCCTGAACATGCGTCCCGTTGGACCGCCCGCATCTTGGGATGAATTCTGCACTTCCTTCCGCGAGCACCACATTCCCAAGGGTCTTATGGACCGCAAGCGTGAGGAGTTCTGCAACCTCACCCAAGGCAGGAGGACCGTTGACGAGTTTAGTCGTGAGTTCAACCGCCTGGCTCGCTATGCTACTGAAGAAGTCTCTGCCGACAGAAAGAAGCAAGAGAGGTTCCGTCGTGGACTCAATTCTGGACTCCGTCGTGAGCTCAACCTACATGACTTTGCCACCTTCCAGGTCCTTGTCAACAAGGCCATCAAGGAAGAGGACATGAACACCCCCAATGACTTTCGCAAACACCCTAGAGAAGATGGTTCATCCAGTTCCAGCTCTCAGAAGCGCAAGATCTGGATCCCCAATAGTATGTTCCGCCAGAACAACCCACCGAGGCCATCCTATGTGGCACCTCGTCCACCAACTCAGTTCCACCCAGCTCCACCAAACAACCCAGCTCCCCGCACTGTCTTTGGAGCCTGTTACAAGTGTGGTCAGGCAGGCCACTACTCTCACGAGTGTCCCCAGAACCAGCTCCAGAATCAGAATGCTCCACCCCGTGCCGGAGGCAACAACAATGGTCGTGGCAAGCCACCCCAGAAGGTCTACACCACCAAAACCTCTCCTCCCGCCACTCGTGGACGTGTGAACCAGATTGCCGCCGAAGAGACTGATGACACCACTGACGTCATTCTTGGTACGCTCCCAGTCAATTATGTTCCTACTTCCATTCTTTTTGACCCAGGAGCATCTCATTCATTCATGTCGGAAAGTTATGCACTTCGTCATGAGCTATCTTTTGTTGAATTATCCACTCCCATGATTATTCAAACTCCAGGGCCAAGATGGCAAACTAATAGAGTGAGCCATGGTAATCAGATTGCAATTGAGGGTTTAGTATTCCTTGCTTCACTCATATCCCTCAAGTCTTCAAATATTGATGTCATCCATGGCATGGATTGGCTATCAAGACAGAATGCCTACCTGGATTGCAGAGGCAAATCCGTGAAACTAACCCACCCTTCAGGCAAGACCGTCAACTATACCTCACCCAGAACAAGAACCCAAATGCATTCTTTGAAAATACTTCCCCTTCCCGACCTTGAAGATGTTCCGGTGGTTCGTGACTTCCCGGATGTCTTTCCTGAAGAGTTGTCGGGCATGCCACCCGACAGATGTGTAGAGTTTATAGTGGATCTTGTGCCAGGAACCGCACCAATTTCTAGACGCCCATACAAAATGGCCCCACGTGAGTTAGCTGAGCTTAAAACCCAACTGGAAGCTTTTTTGGAAAAAGGCTTCATCCGCCCTAGCTCATCGCCATGGGGTTGCCCCGTTCTGTTCGTAACGAAGAAAGATGGAACAGAAAGGATGTGCGTAGACTATCGCCCGCTAAATTTAGCGACGATAAAGAACAAGTACCCATTGCCCAGGATCAATGATCTTTATGATCAACTTGCAGGATCCTCTGTCTTCTCCAAGATGGATTAGAGATTAGGTTTTCATCAAATCAAAATCCAAAATGAGGACATTCCCAAAACGGCTTTTACTACTCGTTATGGTCTTTATGAGTACACCGTCATGTCCTTTGGTTTAACCAATGCCCCCGCCACTTTCTCACGCATGATGAATTCGATCTTCATGGAGTACTTAGATAAATTTGTTGTGGTTTATCTTGATGATATTCTCATCTACTCGAAGAACCAAGAAGAACATGCCGAACACCTAAGGCTGGTATTGAGGAAACTTAGAGAGCATCGCCTGTATGCTAAATTCTCCAAGTGTGAATTTTGGCTACCAGAAGTGACCTACTTAGGCCACGTGATTTCTGCAAAAGGCATTGCTGTGAATCCCGAGAGAGTTCAGGCCGTCCTTGACTGGACTCCACCTGAATCGGTTAAGCAAATTAGGAGTTTTCTTGGCCTAGCTAGCTATTGCCGTCGCTTCGTCGAGAACTTTTCTAAAGTTGCAAAGCCTCTAACTTAACTCCTCAAGAAAGATAAGAAATTCCTATGGACTCCCAAGTGCGAGGAAAGCTTTCAAGAGCTAAAAAGAAGATTGACTTCTGCACCTGTACTTGCACCTCCAGACACCAAAAAGGATTTCGAGATCTATTGTGACGCATCACGACAAGGGTTAGGATGCATACTTCTGCAAGATCGACATGTGGTAGCTTATGCTTCACGCCAGTTGCGTCCACATGAAGAGAACTATCCTACCCATGACCTTGAACTCGTTGCCGTAGTTCATGCCCTAACAACTTGGCGACATTACCTCCTTGGTAATCGTTGTGAGAGCTATTCCGACCACCAAAGCCTCAAATACATATTCACCTAGCCAGATCTTAATCTCAGGCAAAGACGCTGGATTGAGTTGATAAAAGATTATGACTTAGGAATTTCTTACACCCCAGGCAAAGCCAATGTCATGGTTGATGCACTAAGTCGTAAGTCGTATTGTAACAACCTCATGTTACAACAGTATCAACCACTTCTTCATGAGGAATTTTGCAAGCTTAATCTTGAGATTGTTTCTCATGGCTATCTTTCTACCTTGGTGGCGAAACCAACTCTTCAGGATCAAATCATAGTTGCCCAAAGGCGTGCACGAGGTGTTCGCTGGATCAAGGAGAACATTGCTAGCGGAGTTGCTAAATGTTTCTCCACAGATCGCAGAGGAACGGTTTTCTTTGGAAATCGTTTGGTAGTACATAAGAATAGGGAACTAAGGCAACTCGTCCTCAGGGAAGCCCATGACACACCCCTCTCGATTCATCCCGGTAGCACAAAAATGTACCGAGATCTACGCCAGAGATTTTGGTGGACTAGGATGAAGAGAGACATTGCTCAATTTGTTGCCGAATGTGATGTTTGTCGTCGCATTAAGGCAGAACATCAAAGACCTGCTGGTACACTGCAACCTTTGCCTATTCCAGAGTGGAAATGGGACAAAGTCGGTATGGACTTCATCACCGGCTTTCCAAAAACCCAGAAAGGAAACAATGCCATATTCGTTGTCATAGATAGGCTTTCCAAAGTTGCTCACTTCCTTCCAGTTCGCGAGTCTATAACTGCTAGCCAGTTAGTGGACTTGTACGTCTCTAGAATTGTATCCCTTCACGGTGTTCCTTTGGAAATCAATTCTGATCGCGGTAGCCTTTTTACCTCTAGATTCTGGGGAAGCTTTCAGAATGCTATGGGAACTCATCTCTCCTTTAGTACAGCTTTCCATCCTCAGTCTAGCGGTCTAGTCGAAAGGGTTAACCAAATTCTTGAAGACATGCTCAGAGCTTGTGTTATCTCATTCGGAAAGAATTGGTAGAAATCTCTTCCATTTGCCAAATTTTCTTATAACAATAGTTTTCAATCTAGTCTGAACATGGCTCCTTTTGAACTCCTTTATGGACGACGATGTCGAACACCACTAAACTGGTCAGAAACCGGTGAAAGACAATTCTTTGGACCGGACATGATCAAGGAAGCAGAAGAGCAAGTTCGCATTGTTCGTGATCAATTGAAAGAAGCCCAGTCTCGTCAGAAAATCTACTATGATCATCATCATCGGCAAGAAAGCTACAATCTGGATGAGAAGGCTTATCTACGGGTTACTCCTCCGAAGGGAACCCAACGTTTCGGTATCAAAGGCAAGTTGGCCCCACGTTACATCAAACCTTTCCGCATTCTTGCTAAACGTGGAGAAGTTTCCTACCAACCTGAACTACCCCCGCACTTTTCCCGAGTACATGATGTATTCCATGTGTCCCAACTCAGGCGTTGCTTCAAGGACCCCATCCGCGAAGTCGACCATGAAACGCTTGATCTCCAAGATGACCTTTCTTATCGAGAATACCCCGTTCGTATTCTTGATTCCGCAGAGCGTGTCACTCGTCGTCAGAAGATTAGGTTTCTGAAAGTGCAATGGTCACACCACTCTGAGAGAGAAGGTACGTGGGAAAGAGAAGACCGTCTCAGTGCCGAGTATCCCTCCTTCCTCCCGCAGACTTCTGAATCTCGGGACGAGATTCTGTTGAGTGGGGGCGAGTTGTCAGAACCCTCTGTTAGGTAATGTGCTATGGTTAGCAAGTCTCTTGCATCATGTTAAAAATTTCAAAAGAAATCTTTGAAGTCAAAATCAAAAGCAAAATGGGAGAAGGAACCCCCCAGGTTAATTAATTCAAAAGGCCAGATAAAAATCTTCTCCAAAAATTCATGTTAGATTTTTGAAAAGTCTTATAAATGTGTGTGATCACATATCAAGTGATGTGGGACCCACCCCATGCTCATGGATTTTTCAAATATTCAAACAGTGCCTTGGAATTAATGAAAAACCCATATCTGAATTTGAATTCAAATATTTTGAATTTAATAAATGTTCAATCTCTGGATATGACTAGCTACTGGTCATGTAATGCCATATAAAAGATTTGAGAATTTATAAAATTGTCTAGCTAATTATTTAGCTATGACAAAACAAATCACAGAAAAGAAAAAGAAACAGAAAAGGGAAAAAGGAACTTAGCTGGCTTCTGGCCTGTTGGCCCACTTATCTGGCCCAGCCCACCCGAAGTCTTCTGTCGTCTTCCTCCCCGCGCGCCCAAGCAGCTCGGTGGCGAGGCACCGACGCCGTGGAAGCCACTGCGACGCCCACGGGGTTCCAGGCCTCCCCAGCTCACCAAAGTGCGCCAGGGAGACGTCTGCATCGCCCTCTCTCACTTTCCCCCATCGCCGCTTTGCCCAGAGCCCTCCCCTCGTTTTTCCCTTCTTCCCCGAGAGCATCCGTCGTTCGCCGCCGTGAGAAACCGCAGCCAACGCCGGTGAGAAGCCCAGAGACCGTGTCCCCCTCGCGCTACGTCGTCGTCCACGCCAAGAGCTCGAAGATGGTGACCTAGGAGCCACTGGAGCCGCCGCAATCGAAGCTTTCTTCTCGCCGGAGCCGCGGCGACATCGTCTTCAATTCCGGCCACTATGGAGCTCCTCCGACCACGCCACCACCTCAGTTCGACTCACGGTGAGCTTCTGGTTCACCCTAGCTATCGCACAGGCCAACCCTCGCACCCTAGCACCTTTTTCCATGGAAGCCGGAGCTTCTCGCCGCCGGGATGTTCCTCACCGTGCAACCATGAAGCTTTTGAGCTCGAGCGCATGTCCATCGTCTTCTCCATGCTCCTCTGCGTCGTTTGCGTGCATCACCGGCTCCAGTAGAGCACCACAACGAGCTTTGCCTCGAGCCCGAGCCACGGCCGCCGCTAGGTCTTGACGCCGGCGACGTTCCGGTGCCCCCCGGTGACGCTGAGATGCTCGAGGTGAAGCGCGTGACCAAGAGGAGTCGTCTGGTGGTCGCAGCACTTCATTTGTACGCCGGAGTCGCCGCCCAGTGTGTCGCCGCCGCGTCGGGATGTCACCGGCGTCTAGCCGCCGGTGGCTTGATGACGTGGGCATCATTAGGGGGCTAACCCCCCTGTTAGTTGACCCCAGGTCAATGACAGGTGGGGCCCCCTGGCCTAAACCCCCTCAGTTTAATTTAAACAGAGGGATTAAGCTCTGTGTCACTGACCACTGGACCCCAACAGTGAGAACCCCCCCTGATGTCATCCTTTCGCAAGCCTGACGCAGTAATTCGAATAAATGATTTTATAAATTACAGAAAATCCAGAAAAAGGCTGAAACTTTGGAAATTCATAGAAAATTCATATTAACTCCAAATTGGACAAATAATATATGAAAAATGATCAGGAGAAAATAAGCTATCCAAATTTCCAACTTTCAACTATGTCTGAGTTGAATTTAAAATGTGATCAGTAGCTTTTGCTATTTGATTTAAATGGAATTAAATCAATTTCAATTCAAATACTTTTGCAACTTGAACCATGGCAACATGCTACATTTCATTTACACATCAGAGGCATATCATACACTTTTCAAAATGTTTAAACTTGATCAAACAAATGTCATTCGCAACTTGACTAAATTGAATTCAAATTGGAGTTTGAATTTGCAATTCAATTTGCAATATACTCCATTTAAATGGAATTGCTTCACACATCAAAGCATATACATCAAGTTTCAACCTTCCATCATGTGATTGTGCATTGTATTTACTTTGCTACCTGGTTTGTTGTTTGTCGAGTAGAGGTGGAACCGGAACAGGAGGCTGCCCCCTTCGTTGAAGACCCCGAACCCGAACCTCGTCAGCAAGGCAAGCAAACAACCTTTGATCATGTCAAAAAAATCCCACTTCCCTCTCATGTCTCGCTTATGCATTGTATCGGATGAATACCATGCTACGTTTCTGTTGGGGTTCGCAGCAGAAAACACAAATTTTTCTAACTAGCGTTCCCTTAACCCAAGATCTAGCTAGCCGTATTACCGTAACAGATAGTAGTGCGGAAATAACATACCTCGGGGTGTAGTCCGTTGCGCGGGAAACGTTCCCGCAAACGTGGTTGATGTAGCCGATCAAGTTTCACAGCCCCCTGGCTGTGTTGAGCACCCGGATGGGTGTAGTGCCACACGTGCAGCACCTCGTAGTACTCGCACACGTACGAGTCTCGATGACGACCTCCGTTCTCCGATCCAGCGGAGGTGGTGGAAGCAGACCTCCGGAACCAGAGTTTCAGCAGCACGACGGCGTGCGTATAGTGGAGACATCCCCAACCTAGTGCAGACTCCAAAGAAGGGGAGTCCGCTCATAGGAGGGAGAAATAGGGAGAGAGAGATCTACAGAAATTATCTGTAATTTTTCTGGAATTTTCTGTGTAGAAAAAGGGCTACCCTCCATATCTATATATAGGGGCAAAGGGGACGTGCAGCTACGTAGCTAAGCAATGTGGTACTAATACCAATTGCTAGCCACGCATGCTAGCATGGCCGTGGCCATTGCCTTGGTCGGCCGTGCACACAAGGCCAAGTGGCCATGTGGCCTTTGCTTGCCGTGGTGGCCATGGGCCCCATGGCCCATGCGCCACCCACCCTTTTTTTTTCTTTATTCTTTTTTTTCTTTCTTCTTTCTCAAAGAAAAAACAAAACTTAAAAATAATATGATTCCACTAATTATTTAAATTATATTTTAATATTTAATTCATTAATTAAATAATAAAACATATCTAAATAACTTTCCGTACAATTCGGAACCACGGAACTTTTCCGTCTCCCCTCCGAACCGATTTCGGAGTTCTCTCTTATTCTCCGGTAACTCCGATAGTTCCGAAAAGGTCTCCGATTTCATCGAGCCCTTAAGTGTGTTACCCTACGGTCCGAGAACACTCCAGTCATGACCGAGCAGAGGCATACAGTCAATGATCATCAGCGGGACCTGGATGCCCATAATGACCCCTGTGCATTCCGGATATCAACACCGATTGGACCTTACGCCGTATAGCATTCCCTTTGTCAGCGATACTGGATTGTTCCGAGATTCGATCAATGACATCCTATGTCTGGTTCAACCTCGTTCCGAACTAATCCTCATTCACTCGTTCCCGTGATATTCATCCCCGTGACCTAGTCACACGCTGCGAAGCTTTATGGATGGAATCTCACCGAGTGGGCCCCGAGTATCTATCCATTATATGGATTGACAAATCCCGCTCTTGTAAACAATACTCCTCAACATATCTCCACGGAATACCTAAGATACAACCGTTATGACCCGCATATTTCAGTCAGGTGGTGGGATGTAAGTCAAAGCATCCGGGAAGATAGTGATTATGCACGTACTCACGGTCAAAGGAACGGTCTACCACGTTCTGTAATTACAACACTGAACCTTCATAAGATTTGATCATGCTGTAATGCTTACTTTGGGTAATGTTCATCACGTCACTTAACCCGTGAGGTGACCTCATAGTCAAGAGACTTAATTGTCCATGATCGCGAAACCACGATCATCATGTTGACCATGAACTAGTTATCGATGTAGAGGCTAACTAGGAACTCTGGGGGTTTCTATACCACACCTGCATCATTGTTTCACTGACACAGTTCTAGCACGGTATGAAACTGGTTATGAACTTTCTTAGATATATTGGAATAATCATATATTATTTTCCTCTAGAGCATATATCCAACAGTTTCTACCGCATAGATGAACCCATTCCTTTGCATGACCTATCATTTGTCACAGTAGTAAGCAAACCACAATCCTAGCAAATGTAGGAGTTGATTGATATCATGTGGCCCCTTCAATTGTTACTTCCTTTTGCATGCTTAGAATGATACCATGTTGATACTGTTATGTGAGTAGGGATGGTAGTGATCATGATGATGTTGGTGGAAAGGCGTTGGTGAATCTACCCTAATACAAGGTGAACGATGAGAGGCTGTGTAGGAGTACACGGTGGGTTGTCTCGTTGAACACCGCCTGTCAGGACCCGGGGTTAACGTATGCAAGTACATCTAAGACATAGTCATTTGGAGAACCGAGAATCGTACCCACTTGTCTAAGCAGACAAGGACAAGCACATAACGTTCTCGGAAAGCATCGTACGTGAGGGGCATCCCATCCAGGCCGGATGATCAACTGAGATGGGTCCTCATCGTCCGCACACAAGTCTAATGATATGGGTGGTGAACTCCCATATTCAAAGACAAGTCGCCTCAACCATACTAATGACTATCTCATAACTCTTACATAGACTTACTCCAGCCCGATCACTTAGTCGGGGTCTAGGGCGGGCTCGATCATACCACAAAGTGTGCACGAGACGGAGTTTCGAGCAATCGCATCGCGATGCCCCAAGCTGCGCACATCTAAGGGCCACTTGGTGTATGAAAGACCACCAGCCAGAACACAACTAAGGTCTCGAAAACCCATACAAAGACATGCATGTTATAAACATACACGCATCACACATACCTTGTATGAACAGCAGGTATCATTGCAATTCTCTACAAAGTATACATTTTATTGATAACTCTTATAGAGTGCACACAGAGATCACAAACATGTGATCCAACATTACAACACAAGCGGAAGAAAATTATGTCTGAGTACAGACAAGTTTATCAAAAGGCTTAAGAAGCCTTATTTAAACACAAGCCCTCCACGAGGGAACCAGTCGTCTGACTGGGACTAGACTAGTTGATCTTCAGTCGCCCAACTCGATGAAGAAGCCACCTTCGGGGTCAGTGGTATCATCTAAAACATAGATTAAGCAAACATGAGTACAAATTCGTACTCAGCAAGACTTACATAGGAGCTATACTACTCATGCACATGTATCAAGGTAAAGGGGGGTGGGGTTCACTTGCATAAATGCCAGCTTTGACTTGGCTAGTCCTGAACTACGAGTACCAGACTTGAGGTAAGAAGCGTACACGAGTCCACTACTTTCTCCAACCAATTACACCACTATGGTGCCTTCCTCGACTTCCCCACGAGAAAGCACGCCATAGCACTCACACTTATCTTGGTGTGTTTTAGAAGTATCCAGTTCAAGTTGTCTAATAATCAAGCTAAGCTTTCCAAGCAGTCCATAACCGCGGACGCGGCTATTCGAATAGTTTTGTTAACCCTGCAGGGGTGTATCGCTACACACACATAATCATCATTTACCGCCTTTGTACTCGACACCGTTCAAGAAGTGTCGGCGAGGATGCTCACCACAACTGTTACCTCATAGCCTATCTAGTCCGAGAAAGCCTCCTACTTAGGTAGGCTACCACTATCGTGAACCCGGCCGGTTTACCGAAGTGGACCCAAGTGATGTGTGCGTGGTGCATAAGCCGGTCTCGGATGTGTCGTTCTCTCACTTAGCATCTAGGCCACAAGCCTACCAGAACTCCGAACTATTGCGAAATCTGGACATCAAAAGGGATGAGTTAGTAAGCTGAGAGGGGTCAGTGAGCCCAATGTGTGGTTGTACTCTTCATCTTGGATCACCACACAAGAACTCGGACTTAGGGCGGTGTTCAACGAGACAACCCACCGTGTACTCCTACACAGCCTCTCATCGTTCACCTTGTATTAGGGTCGATTCACCAACACTTTTCTACCATCATCATCATGATCACTACCATCCCGACTCACATAACAGTATCATCAAGGTATCACTCTAAGCATGCAATAAGCAGTAAAATTTGTAGGGGCCACATGATATCAATCAACTCCTACATTTGTTAGGATTGTGGTTTTTCCTACTACTGTGACAAATGATAGGTCATGCAAAGGAATGGGTTCATCTATGCGGTAGAAACGTAGCATGGTAATCATCCTATACAATGCATAAGCGAGACATGAGAGGGAAGTGGGATTTTATCGACATGATCAAAGGGGGTTTGCTTGCCTTGCTGACGAGGTTCGGGTTCTGGGTCTTCAGCGAAGGGGGCAGCCTCCTGCTCCGGTTCCACCTCTACTTGACAAACAACAAACAAGGTAGGAAAGTAAATACAATGCACAATCACATGATGGAAGGTTGAAACTTGATGTAGATGCTTTGATGTGTGGGGCAATTCCATTTAAATGGAGTATATTGCAAATTGAATTACAAATTCAAACTCCAATTTGAATTCAAACTTGACCAAGTCACATGTGACAATGTTTGATCATTTTGTACCTTTTGGAAATGTGTATGATATGCCTCTGAAGTGTGGTTGAAATATAGCATAATTCCATGGTCCAAGTTGCAAAATCATTTGAATTGAATTTGAATTAATTTCAAATAAACCAAATGACATATGCTACTGGTCCCATTTTAAAATCAACTCAAACATAGTTGAAAGTTGGATTTTTGGATAGTTTATTTTCTCCTGATCATTTTTCATATATTATTTGTCCAATTTGGAGTTAATATGAATTTTCTATGAATTTCCAAAGTTTGAGCTATATTCTGGAATTTTCTGAAATTCTTTAATTCAATTTGATTTCTGGAAATTCATTTAATCGACTTATTGCGCCAGGCTGATGTCAAGGGGGGGGGATGACATGTGGGGTCACTTTGTCAGTGACTGGGTTAATTAACCCGGCTGGTTAATTTAACCAGTGGCTTAATTAAGCCACTGGGCCCACTTGTCATTGGCTCTGGGGGGAACATTAGGGGTGGATTAGGGCTAACCCACCGGCGGCTAAACGCCGGCGGCCTGGCCACGGCGGCGCACTCGCCGAAATGGGCTAGGGGCCACGGGAGGCTACGGGGAGGACACCATCGGGTGCAGCATCGTTGTCTGCGTCGTCTGGAAGCAACAGGGGGTCACGGGGAGCTCGGAATCGACAGCGGCGACGTCTTCGGCGGCAATAGAACGGCGGCAAGATCGTAGTTGTCGCTGCAGTGCACGGATTTAACTGATTTGTGGCGCGTTCGAACGCTAGTACACGCAGGAGTCAAACGCGTGCACTGGAGCTTCACGACGGGCACTGGAGCGAGGAGGGCGACGACCATGGCGTCTAGGAGCTCGGGTTCTCATGGCGGATCCGGCTAGAGGGAGCAATTAAGGGGGAAAAGTTAGGGGTTTTGATCCCGAGGTCACCCTGAGTATAACTGAAGCGACGACTTTCTCGGGGAGGCTCTGGTGCTGCCGGAATTCAAGGTCGATCCGCGGCGGCCGGAGACGAAGACGACGAAGCTAGCGAGCTCGTGGAGGCGTCTGGCTCCGATTCCTTCTGCACGGTGGGGTTGTAGACGACGGCGGAGCGGTTGGATTTGGCGTAGCGGCCTCTCGTCGACGGTGGCCGCGTGAAGACGGCGGCGTGCTCCACGGATGCTCACGGGCGGCGATGAAATCGGGCGCAGGAGGAGGGAGAAGACGATAAGGAGGGGGGAATGGATTGGGACGGCTGAGAGGCGTCCCCAGGACGTGCCTAGAGGGCTCGGGAGGCGCCAGGCAAGCAGGTGGCGTGGCGGCCGTGGCATGCCGGCCACCGAGCTGCTTGCCGCCGTGCTGGAAGACGACAAGGAGCCAGGTGGGCTTGGGCTGCGGGAGAGGTAAGTCGGGCCGAGGTGGCCCAGGTAAGTGGGCCACTTTCCTGTTTTCTTTTTCTTTCTGTTTTCTCTTCTGACCTTTGTTCTGTTTAGCTAAATAAAATAGCTAAACATTTTAATAAATGCTCATAATTTTTATGTGGCCTCATAAAAAAATATACTAGCCACTCATAAATTTTGAACATTTTTAAAATTCAAATGATTTGAATTTTAAATCACATAGGGGTATTTGATTAATTCCAAGGCACTGTTTGATTATTTGAAAAATCTATGAGCATGGGGTGGGCCCACATCACTTGATATGTGATCACACTCATTTATAATACTTTTCAAAAATCTAACATGAATTTTTGGAGAAGATTTTTATCTGGCCTTTTGAATTAATTCATCTGGGGGGTTCCTTCTCCCATTTTGCTTTTGATTTTGATTTCAAAGATTTCTTTTGAAATTTTAACATGATGCAAGAGTACTGGCTAACCCTAGCACATTACCTAACAGAGGGTTCTGACACCGCCCTAAGTCCAAGTTCTTGTGTGGTGATCCAAGTTGAAGAGTACAACCACACATTGGGCTCACTGACCCCTCTCAACTTATTAACTCATCCCTTTCGATGTCCAGATGTCGCAATAGTTCGGAGTTCTGGTAGGTCTGTGGCCTGGATGCTAAGTGAGAGAACGGCTCACCCGAGACCGGCTTATGCACCACGCACACATCACCTGGGTCCACTTCGGTAAACCGGCCGGGTTCACGTTAGTGGTAGCCAACCCAGGTAGGCGTGTTTCTCGGACTAGATCAGCTATGAGGTAAGAGTTGTGGTGAGCATCCTCACCGACACTTCTTGAACGGTGTCGAGTACAAAGGCGGTAACTAATGATCATGTGTGTGTAGCGGTACACCCCTGCAGGGTTAACAAAACTATTCGAATAGCCGCGTCCGCGGTTATGGACTGCTTCGAAAGCTTAGCTCGATTATTAGACAACTTGAACTGGATATTTCTAAAACACACCAAGATAAGTGTGAGTGCTATGGCGTGCTTTGTCGTGGGGAAGTCGAGGAAGGCACCATAGTGGTGTAATTGGTTGGAGAAAGTAGTGGACTTGTGTACGCTTCTTACCTCAAGTCTGGTACTCGTAGTTCAGGACTAGCCAAGTCAAAGATGGCACTTCTGCAAGTGAACCCCACCTACCTTTACCTTGATACATGTGCATGAGTAGTATAGCTCCTATGTAAGTCTTGTTGAGTACGACGTTGTACTCACGTTTTCTTAATCTATGTTTTAGATGAACCCACTGACCCCGAAGGTGGCTTCTTCATCGAGCTGGACGACTGAAGATCAAGCTAGTCTACTCCCAGTCAGACGACTGGTTCCCTCGTGGAGGGCTTGTGTTTAAATAAGGCTTCTTAAGCCATTTGTTAAACTTGTCTGTACTCAGACATACTTTGCTTCCGCTTGTTGTTGTAATGTTGGATCACATGTTTGTGATCTCTGTGTGCACTCTATAAGAGTTATCAATAAAATGTATACTTTGTAGAGAATTGCAATGATACCTGATGTTCATACAAGGCATGTGTGCTGCGTGTATGTTATAACATGCATGTCTTTGTATGGGTTTTCGAGACCTTAGTTGTGATCTGGCTGGCGGTCTTTCATACACCCAGTGGCCCTTAGATGTGCGCAGCTTGGGGCATCGCGATGCGATTGTTCGAGACTCCGTCTCGTGCACACTTTGTGGTATGATCGAGGCCGCCCTAGACCCCGACTAAGTGATCGGGCTGGAGTAAGTCTATGTAAGAGTTATGAGATAGTCGATAGTATCGGTTGAGGCGACTTGTCTGTGAATATGGGAGTTCATCAGCCATATCATTAGACTTGTGTGCGCACGATGAGGACCCATCTCAGTTGATCATCCGGCCTGGATGGGATGCCCCTCACGTACGATGCTTTCCGAGAACGTTATGTGCTTGGCCTTGTCTGCTTAGACAAGTGGGTACGGTTCTCGGATCTCCATATTACTATGTCGTAGCGGGACTTGCATACGCTAACCCCGGGTCCCGACAAAAGAAGACTTCATCGCAAGAAGACATGGGAAGGAAAGAGAACCATGGATACAGAAACCCATGCCCTTTCCAGGTAAGTCCCTCAAATCCAAAGAAGAAGAGCATTATAATAAATTTTTTGAAATGATGAAGCCTCTTTTCCTTCAAATTCCTTTGACTGATACTATTAAGTTACCTCCCTATTCAAAATATATGAAAGATATTGTTACTAATAAAAGAAAAGTTCCTAATGAGGCAATATCTACTATGCTTGCTAACTACTCTTTCACTGGCAACATTCCTAAGAAGCTCGGTGACCCAGGTATACCCACCATTCCTTGCTCCATAAAGAATAATTACGTCAGAACTGCTTTATGTGATCTTGGTGCAGGAGTGAGTGTTATGCCTTTCTCTCTTTACACAAGGCTTTGTTTAGAGAAACTAATCCATACAGATATCTCCCTTCATATGGCTGACAAATCAACAGCTGTCCCAATAGGTATTTGTGAGGATGTACCTGTTGAAGTTGCTAACTGTTTGATCCATAAGGATTTTGTTGTGCTTGACATGCCCGAGGATGGGAGCATGTCCATTATTCTTGTTAGACCTTTTCTTAACACCGCAGGTGCTATCATTGATTGCAATAAAGGAAAGGTCACTTTCAACGTTGATGATAAAGAACACACGGTGTATTTTCCAAAGAAGATCGACAAGAGGCATGGCCTTAACTCTATAGAGAATATCGAGACCGTGAAGATTGGAGAATGGGACTGTCCACTACATGTGCACCACAAGTAAAAAACCATTATGGTGGGGACAATGTCCATCAAAGTAAAGGTGCAATGATCACTTCATAAGGGGTGAGACTTCATGTTCTGTATATCGCCAGTTTGTTGGTAAGACTTGATCAACCTTACTAGTAAGCTTGTTTTATATAGGTAAAAAGTTAAAATTGTTATGTTTTCATTTTCTTTGGCTTTCATTCTCTTTGCTGTACCAAGTTTTTGTGTTTTTGAAGCTTCACAATACTAATCACCGCTTTAAGTTTTCAGAAAGTTTTGCAGCTTTTTGAACTCCGATAAATTTTCAACAGTGAAGTTTTCAGAAAAATTCCAGAAAAATGAAAATAAAAATTTCCATGCCGGGAGTGACCCAGAGGCACCTGGGGCTGACCAGGGGGGCCACCAGTGGGCCAGGCGGCCAGCTGGCGCGGCCTGCCCCCTGGCCGCGCCCACAGGGCGCCTGGGGCCCACAGGCCCCACTTCCAATTATGTCTTCTTCCTACTCCTTCTTCTCTCTCCAAAAACACGAGTTCTACATTTGGTTCTTGCGTTCTTGGAGGCGATTTTTGATCTCTCTCTACAGCCCACCATTCAAGCCGAGATCTTGAGCAAACACTCCCTGGTATGTAACTCCTTCACCCCTCCAATTAGATTTTTTATTGGTGGCTTCATTTGTGAGTATTTAGTAGCTCTTGGTGCTGTTTATGTGAGCTTGCATACATGTGTAGAATTTTATTTTCCAAGTTTTGATGCAAGTTTATGCCTTAGGTAAGTGAGTTGAGTAGTTTGCCTTAACTCAATTTGTTTAAATCCTTGTTTTTGTATTTTGTCAAAAATTTCAGAAATGAGTTTGCTAGGAAGAGCAAAGGGGTGGCTTGGGAAGAAAAGGCCCGATCACTCCGATCGAGTTACGAGAGCTTCAACTTCACCCTCGACTGCTAGGGTGAGCTACAACGAAGATCATGTTCCCTTAGAGTTGTTGGAGGACACAAATCAAGCACGTGCAATGACTTTCCCATGTGATGAATTCCTTGAAGCTGCAGGAATTCAGGAGTAGTTCTATAATCTTTGTGCTAATGCAGGTCTGACGCGGCTCGCAACATGCCGTGTTGTCCAGTATCAAAAAATCACCTCCTGTTTTATTAACAGTTTTAGATATAACCTTGATGCTGGTTCTGTTGAGTTTAAAATTTACAATGATCTTTTGACCATGCCTTTGGAAAAGTTTTGTGAAATAATAGGTGTGCCGAACGTGGGACTGACGGCGAAGATGAGCTCTCAGCCCTCCGAGCTAAGAACCGTCTTCAACTCTCTCTGTAGCATGGATACAAGGGATATTCATCGGTCAAAGATCTCCAGCATCTTATTCCCACACCTCAGGTATTTTGCGTACTATATTGCTAGAGGGGTGTTGGCTCGTGACAACACGAGCAACATATCTGCGCTGGATATTTCTATCCTGGCAACCGCCCTTTCAGGGAGGTTTGATTATAATGTGGGTGCCTTAATTGCTCGAACGCCATGCTATGAACGGTAACAAGGGAGACTTATTTGGTGGCGTTTACGCCACGCGTATCCTAGAGTCTCTTAAAGGCACCCCACACCTCGATGATAAGTCTTTTACTTATTTAAGTTTTAACCTTGCTGCTATGAAAAGGCAGAAGTTTGTTACCATGACTTCCGAGTTTGGTAACCTTGATTATATCTTGCATTTCGGAGCCACCACGGAACACAAGATCCGTCTACCTGCACCTCTTTTGTTTGATTTTTCTCACAGGAACGGATGGTCCTTTGATGTTATCCAGTTCGATGAGTTCGTGGTCCAGCATCAGTTTCATAGCCCCATGGAGGAGGTTGTGCCCCATACTTGATGATGGACTGAAATGGACCAAATTCTGCTTATGATAGGTGGAACGATACCCTCCTTCCATCCTTGGGGCAAAATAAAAGGTTCCATAGACCATCGAAGGATTTATGGATAAGGGAATATGTGTAAGCAAAAGGCTTTATATATGGTTTGCATGGGAGATATTGAGAGACCTTTACCGTTCACCGTTGACTGGAAAGTTTCACTTCTCAAAAATGTTTTATCTCTGTTTCCAAAACCAAGAGCTCTGGCACATGTTTAGTCTTTTCTTCCTTTCACGGGTTTTCAACCTTGCCATCAAAATCCACGGTTCGATAGTCTCCCCTTCTTTCTTCAAAGCACCAACTTTGAGAGCATAATTGTCATTCTTAGTGTAACATGCATTGTCCCAAATTATTACATTGTCTTCTGCATGCTTGTGTTATTGCTAGTCTGAAATACTGAGTTCTAGTCACCTTTAAAACTCCGGAGGAGTTTCTGCATTTATGTTTTGCTTCACTCATGGAGGCTAGCGAAATGCCATTCAAGTATGTTCAAGCTATGTGCATTGTGATCCTGTCTTAATTTTCAGTAGCTTATTATTTACTTTTAGTTGTTTGTGACTGATCACATGAAAGAAGAATTGCTTCGTGCATTGTCCTTATAGCATTGTTTCAATACCTGCTACACTCTTTTCGTAGTACATGCTTATATACATCTAATGAAGCAAAAGAGTTTGTCAAAGTTTTCTTTGTCGTGTCCAGTTCGTTGAACTGAATTGCTTGAGGACAAGCAATATGCTAAGCTTGGGGGAGTTGATACGTCTCAAACGTATCTACTTTTCCAAACACTTTTGCTATTGTTTTGCCCTCATTCTTGCATGATTTGGACGAAACTAACCCGGACTAACGCTGTTTTCAGCAGAGCTGCCTTTAAGGTTTATTTGTGCGCAGGAAAATGGATTTTTAGACGTCCTAGAAAATTCCCAGAAAATTCCCAGAAAATCCACGCACCCGGAGGAGCCAGGAGCCAGAAGTGGGACCAGAGGGGAGCTCTGGGGGCCCCAGGCGCCCCCCTGGCGCGGCCAGGGGTGGGGCCGCGCCCTCTGTCCGCCTGGCAGCTCCCCCCTCATCTGGTGCCCTACCGAGACTCCTATTTATCCTCTTTACGAGAAAACCCCAGAACAGAAGTCGTTTTCCCAGTTTTCGTCGCGGAGCCGCCACCACCCTCTGTTATTTTTTGGGAGGGCTAATCTGGAGGCTGATTTGGCCTCCGGAGAGGGGAGATCGTCGCCATCGTCATCGCCATCACCACTCCATCCATCCTCCATGCTTCTCTTCATATGTGTGAGTAATTCCCTGCTGTAGGCAAAGGGGATGGTAGGGATTGGATGAGATTAATCATGTAATAGTTCGTCAGATTGTTGGGGGCATGTTGCCTATCATCTAGATTGGTGTTTATCTTCTTTGCTTCAACTTGTTGCTCTTAATGCTTGTCACTTTGGGCCCGAGTGCCATAATTTCAGATCTGAACCCTATGTGTTTTCATGAATATATTTGTGTTCTAGATCCAATCTATGAGTTGTATGCACCTATTATGGTCCGGAACCGGCGATCCCAAAGGTGACAGCTTGGGACACCAAAGGGGATGGTCCATGATTTGAGGATTCCTTGTATCCATTGAGTTTATTGCTTTGTTCCGGTGCTCTTTGACAGGAGCACCTTAATCTCCATAAGTTCCTTTTGGCCCCGTTCATAGCGGGATGGTAGGACAAAAGATGTTGTGCAAGTTCTTACTACAAGCACGCACAACTACCTATGGGATACATGCCTAATGTTTGATATTTGCCTAGATGATCATTGCTTTTCTGTGTGCCTTGCCCCATGTTGGAATCTATTATATGTTCACTCTCATCCATGCAGCGCCCAACCATCCATCTCCCTAGCCTACAGTGTTTTCAATCATGCTGGTCATTAGTTATTACTTTTGTTGTTACTTTTTCTGTTGCCACTATCACTATCATATTATCGTTACCACTTATCTATCGTTGCAAGCAAGTATATTTCAGGTGCGGTTGAATTGACAACTCAACTGTCAAATCTTATAAATACTCTTTGGCTCCCCGTGTGTCGAATCAATAAATTGGGTTAACTTACCCGCGAAGACTATCTCGATCCCTTACGCCTATGGGGCATCAGTAACCACAGGGCTACCCAAGACGGGATGTCGGTGATAGGTAAGAGGGACACGCGGTAGCATCGGTCTCGTTGGAAAAATCCTAGTTCAGTCCTGGGGTGCGAGTTCCAAGGATCCTGTGGGACAAGTACCGGGGTGCTGGATGGAGGAAGAACTCCATAGTGTGGATAACATGCACAAACTCTGCAGAGTCACACAAATCTATTCGAATTGCCGCGTCCACAGTAATGGACACAGTTCGTACTAGCTCACACCTTATGATCAACATGAGTTCGGTGGTAAGTTTGTGGTAAGTGGATTGGTCATGCGATGACCGGATTGGTTGGGTGGTAACGAGGGACACCTAACCCATTGATTGGTCATGCGATGACCCGTTTGGTCGTGCGACGACCAGTGGAAGTGATTGGTCACGAAGTGACCCAGTGCTTGAGTCTATAAGGACTCTGATGTAAGCCACGTGATCATGCGACGATCACGTGGGGTCCATTGTGTGTGCATTAATCTTAATGCTGATAGTATGTTAATATTCTTTATAAATATATGTGTGCATGATATTGTTACTCACCTGTTTAATTCACTAATATACCTTAACCTATTTCCATGTTATTGTTTTGCCTTGTTGCATGGTTGTTGTGAGCTTGCAAGTACATTCAATGTACTGACCTGGCGTGTTATGCCAGATTTGCAGGTCGTGCTTTGGATGCGGAGGATGACGTTCCCGGTGTTTGCGAGCTAGGAGGTGTCCCAGCCAGTGTCCCTGTGGATTGGAGTTTATCATCGCCGTTCTTGTTCCGGTGCCGTCGATGTTCGGCTGCTAGAGTTATGCTGCTGCTTGGTGTAGAGCTGAGGCTAGCCGAAGGAGCAAGCTGTGTCTCCTCTAGTGTTGTAATAGACCTTGTGTACCCCTATCTTCGGTAATAGAAAGTTTTCCAATTCTATATCAATCAGTGCCGTGTTCGAGAAGACTTGATCTCTGGGCTGGTGCACGGGGCGTTCCGGTCCTCTGAGCCGGAGTGCCACACCCTTGAGCATTAGCTAGGACGGCAGGAGTCTCCTTAACAGCCTTCTCAGCAGGATCCTCAGGCATAGCAGAAGAGGCAGGCAGGCCACCGGCAGAAGGGTGACCGGACCCAGACGATATCGCTCCCCCAGGGATAATCACCTCAGGATGTGCGACCTCAGCGACGGCCGGCTCAGTTACAATCCGAGTCGGACCGGCAGAGGAGTCAATATCCATATCTGTGTTAGACATAACAAACAATTAAAAATAGAAGCATGGCAGTAGTAAAAGCAGCAAAAGATGTAGCGAGGAATTCTCACTGACAGCTGCAGCATCTTCTAGAATAGTGTCCATGACAGGAAAGTCAGTCACCCCGCAGGTGTTGACATCCTCGAATGTTTCGGTACCCAGATCCTCAACCCTGGGCAGTGACTCAGAACCACTCGGACGAACACTGCAAAACGGAATCGTCAAGAAAAACGTCTAAGAAATCAATGAAGCACCAAGTCATAAGAACTAGCGGCATTACTTATGGACAGTCTTCAAAGTACGCCTCGAGGGAGCAAGTTTGGCCAGACCAGCTCCAGCCCCCTTGGCCTTCTCGACAGCAGCATCCCCTGAAGGGTTAACCTCCCTGCCACCAAGCGTAACAAGCTTTTTCTTCTTCATGGGTGCAACTTTCCTAGAACTAAGGCCTAAGGATGGTAGTTTTCCGCTGCCCTCTTCACCACTCGGAGTATGGGCACTCTTACGAGTCCGAGTAAGGCCTTGCCACGCCGACTCGCGCTCCTGGTTATTCTTCGAGTGCTGCTCGGATTCCACCTGAACATGATCCACCTTGGAGTCTAGCTCCTCCCCCACCTCAACTCCGATCCCTGCGCCAGCAGTACTGTCTTCATCTTCATCGGCGGGATGTTGCAGAGCCAGAGGAATAGGAGAATGGAACTGGAAAAAATCCTAACAAAAAAAAGGGGCTCCAAGTTTGAAATAAACAGGTGAAATACATCCCAAGGTACATATGATGCAAGATGGCATACCAAGGTTGGAGGATTCTCGCTACTGAGAGGTTTTACTCGGCCTGTCGGCTGCAGACCCTGGGTCACGCTGGTGATTATCTTCATCTGGAGCTCAAATTCATCCAGGGGCATCTCGGTGTTGCTTTAACGGGTGTCATCCTGCAACCCGGAGTACGCCCACATCCCCCGAGTCCTGGCTTGGAGAGGTTGAATCTTCAGAATCACAAAAGTGGCAGGTCCAAGCCGTTTTTCTTCAACCTAATGACCTCACGCATCAAGGGGAGCACCTTCTCCTTCTCGGCATTGGTGAGTCGGGGATTACAACCTTGGGAAGAAGTCAGCCTCACGTCCGAGTAAGGAGGCAGTGTACGTACTCCCGGATCGTCGGCCACCTTGCAATAAAACCAACTATTCTGCCAATTCTTGACAGAATCGGAAAAACTGGAAGAGAAATACTAAACCCCATGCTTCCGAGCCAAGAACAAACTGCCGCATAGATGGTTGAACTCCACACCACCCCCTCTCCGGATTTCTTTGCGTTCTGAGGTTTAATGGCGTATATGGTACGAAAAAGATGCAAGTGAGGCTCTATGCCCAAATAGCCCTCGCAGAGGGTGAAGAAGCTAGAAAGGAGGGTGATAGAGGTGGGGACGATGTGATGTAGTTGGGCACCCGTAAAAGTCTGGAAATCCAAGAAAAATGGATGCGGAGGAAGAGAAAACCCGTTATCCACGTGCGAAAGAAGTATGACCCGCTCACCGTCCCGCGGAAGAGGCTCGTCTTCTCCACGCGCGGGACGGCGGCAGCCCTCGCGGGGGACCAGGCCGGCGTCCTGGTACCCCAGCAGCATATCCTCCGTCGCGATCGACGGGATCCACTCCCCCGCAGACATGGTCTCGGCGGCGGCGGAGGAACAGCGCGAGTGACGGCCTCCCAGGGTGAAGCATGTGCGGCCGGCGAGAACTCCCCGGTGACGGAAGCAAGAGCATGGGAGAAAGGGAGAGAGAGACAAAACAAGAGTAGATGCGCGAGGGGAAGAGGACGTAGATCCGTTTCAAGCCGCAGGAGGGGATGGTTTTATGGCTTGGAATGGCAACCGCCACGTGTCAGATCCGCGCCCCATTACGGGTGTGTCGGTTGCCTTCCCCATAAAACTTCCCCACTTCCCCATAATCTCTCCCACTTTCCCACGGGCAATTAACTATTATCCTATAAGACCGCCGCGGAAATCGAGGAGACGGGCCTGACAGTGCACCTACTTGCCTTGACGAAAAGATTCTCTGACAAGACAAGATCTTTTTTCATTTAAAACCAAATCAGATTTCGATTCGAAGCTTGAGACCGTTCCAACTACTCGGAAGGCACGGAACAAACTGACAAAACTCTCCGAGTAAGTCATTATTCGGAAGGAATCACTAAGCTCTCAAGGCGACCGAGTAAGCTGTCACTCGGAACAACAACAGGGAAAACCACTTGATGCTAGTAACCACGTCCCTGAAGCTCATCGCAAACGGAAAATCTTGCACTCACCAACTACTCAAGTGAGAATCCGAATAGTTGGTTCACTAGTGGCCCGTCTCTGACTAAGAATGCCAGGCCACTAGTATGACTCGGCGCAGGGGGTAAAGAATCAATATCCCATGTGGTATGGCCTAAGGCTCGTTTCGATGCCTTAGAATATTGAACTTTACAAACCTGGTTTATATGGAGTTTAAGGCCTTTTACTCCAAGACACGCCTTCGGAGGCCTCAGTCCACCTCTTCCGAGAGACGTTTGAGTGTCGACAGATTTTTCCTTTAACCTGCCCAACCCACGCTCGAGGTAAAAGATCAAATATCAATAAAGCTCTTCCGGGCCTCTTATTGGGTTTAATCATCGCATAGCTCATGAAAACATGAAAAAGGTTAGCTACCCCAATCGCAAGCACCCGAAAGCGCTTGGGGGCTATTGTCGTGGTCATACCAAAGGTATACCCCTAAGAAAAGGAAACCAAGGGGTATCCTCAAGCCCTCGGGTTTCCAACGCACCTAACCAAATAAGTAACGTCAGTATAGAATACATATGCTTTATCTCAACTCCCAATATATGCCCGAATAACATATTAATCGGAAGACAGAAACCACCCTCCGAGTAATTGGCCACTCGGAGAGCAAACAAGATCCGAGTGGTTCGTTACTCGGAGAAGATGAACGACAGGCTATTCGTTACTCAGAAGATAAGAACGCAACGGACGGGAAGCATTCAAGACCATGGGCGTTCCTCCTCTTTTATTAGAAGTAATGAGTAGACCGTTTCTTGTATCTAGTACGCATTTAACCCTATAATTAAAGACCCATTAAGCTGAGGCATTAAGGGGGAGAGGCGCACTCTATATAAGCCTCCCCCCTCCTCCTGTACGGGCACGCGCAACACCATTCTCCTCAACCTTTGAGGAAAGAACACCCCAGTCAGTCTAGGATAGGACTAAGGTTTTTATCTCTACGGAGAGGCCTAACCTGTATAATTTCCCCTGCGTCAACCACTCTACGTATAGATTCATTTAGCTCCTTCCATACCCCCCTCTCTATTGTCAGGATTATATCTCCGACAAGTTATATGCGTTCACGAGGAAGGTGTTGAGGAAAACAAATTAAATAAGCATAGGTCTCAGTAAGATTTCAGTACTGCTGAGGAATTGAGTGGCTTGAAGAATCGTGAAGAATCTTGAAGAAGGTGCAGTATTGAGGAATAAATGGTTGAGACTTTGTCGTACCAGAAATTAGGAGAATGTTGAGGAAACCCAAGGTGGTCTTCTCCGATGACGATGAACTCCAACGTCGACAGCGAGAGAGCTTGAGGAGCTCAAGGGTGGCGGCGCGAGAGGGAATGAGGTGTGGGGGGGGGGAAATGATCGCGGGGGTGGTGGCTATTTATAGAGGGGTAAAACTGAGGGTTCGCGACTTTTGTGGACAAGATTACCCCTGGCGGTTCGGATTTCTGTGGTTATCTCATTGATGGATGTGCACAATGCGCGGTAAAAGCGCAACAATCAAGGGATAAGATTAACGTTAAATTGATGATCCTCAACTGAGGAACTGAGGACACTGAAGGTTTTAAGGATACATTTAAAGCTTCAGTTTGAGGAACATGTGAGTTTCCAATGAACGCATACTTAAGATAGAAAGATTTGACAAGTGAGCACAGAGGGACGGGTCCGATCACATTCACCTAGATGAAGAAACAAATTCTGAAGAACAAAAGCTATGGGTGAATGTTGTTGAGGACAAAACAGTAAGTATCAGGATGAAGACACAAATGAGGAAACTGAGGACCAATAATTCCTAAGGAATTTGGGCGGTGGCGCTACCCACCTTATAGGGAATAAGACACTTGATACCATAAAATTCTCGTATGGATCTTGAGTCAATTCCACGTTAATTTCTTCACACTTAGCAAGGTAGTTCCTCATGATTTGAGGAGTACAACGCATCGTCTATTGTACATCAGGATCCTCCAATATTTTTTAAGCGTTAGGATGTGTATCCATTCACTGGACATTTGAGGAATCTAAGATATTTAGCTCACACCTCAGAGTGCTAAATCTCTTCTCATCCAAAGGCTTAGTGAATATATCATCAAGTTGGTCTCCAGTCTTCACGTGGATGATGACGATGTCTTCCTTCAACACATGATCCCGAAGAAAGTGATACCGAATCTCAATGTGTTTCGTCCTCGAGTGTTGTACCGGATTCTGAGAGATCTTGATAGTGCTCTCATTGACACATAGCAGTGGTACTTTCTTCAGGTTGATGTCATAGTCCTTGAGATTTTGCTTCATCCAAAGAAGCTGTGAGCAGCTTGCACCAGCGGAGATGTATTCAGCTTCAGCAGTGGAGAGGGAGACACAATTCTGCTTCTTCGATGACCAGCACACCAGTGAGCGTCCGAGGAAGTGACATGTTCCTGAGGTAGACTTCCTATCCATACGATCTCTTGCATAATCTGAGTCTGAGTACCCAACAAGATCCAGCTGTGTGCCTTTGGATACCATAAGCCTAGCGACGGGGTGTGAGCCAAATATCGAAGAATACTTTTCACCACTTGGTGATGCGATTCCTTTGGTCCCTCTTGGAATCCGGCACACATGCAAATACTCAACATTATATCAGGCCTAGATGCACATAGATATAGCAGAGAACCTATCATGGAGCGGTATACCTTTTGATCGTAGTCCTTGCCATTTTCATCAGGACTGAGTTGTCCATTTGTAGGCATCGTTGTATTGATACCTTTGCAGTCTTGCATCCCGAATTTCCTCAGGCACTCCTTAAGGTACTTCTCCTGAGAGATGAAGATGTCGTTGCGTTGCTGACAAATTTGAAGCCCTAAGAAGAACTTCAGTTCACCCATCATGGACATCTGATGTTGTTCACTCATCAAGAATGCAAATTCTTCATTGTATTTCTTGTTAGTGCATCCAAATATAATGTCATCAACGTAGATTTGACATATGAATAAGGCATCATCATAGCGTTTGGTCAAAAGAGTTGGATCGAGGGAATCCGATTTGTAGGCCTTGCTGATGAGGAAATCCCTTAGTGTGTCATACCAAGCCTGAGGGGCTTGCTTCAGTCCGTAAAGAGTTTTCTTCAATCTGTACACCATGATAGGATTCTTCGAGTCTTCAAAACCTGGGGGTTGAGCAACATATACTTCTTCCTCGATATTACCTTTGAGGAATGCACTTTTCACATCCATTTGATATAACTTCATATTATGATAGTTAGAAAATGCGAGCATGATGTGAATGGACTCAAGTCTAGCAACAGGAGCAAAGGTTTCATCAAAGTCGATACCCTCAACTTGAGTGTATCCTTGTGCAACCAGACGAGCTTTGTTCCTGATGACTTGTCCATCTTCATCGAGTTTGTTGTGGTAGATTCACTTCGTGCCGATGACATTGTGAACTCGAGGATCATGCAGTTGACTAGTTCCCAGACATCATTCAGTTTAAACTGAAGAAGTTCATCTTGCATTGCATGAATCCATTCCGCTTCTTGGAATGCCTCAGCAATTTGGTGGGCTCTGAAATTTATACAAACGAGAAATGCCCACAAAAGTTAGCTATTCGATTTTCTCTGGCACGAGTGAGCGGACTTGGTAGGTTGACGTCGGCGAGGATTCTGTCAACTTGAACTTCATTCGCCACGCGAGGAAGACGAGTTTGATGATCTTGATGTGCATCATCACTGTCATTAGACTCATTAGCATCAGCTTCAGGAGCTTCAGGAGTCTCAGGAGCCTCAGGATCAGGATCGTAATCAGGATCATTTGCTTCAGGATTTGGGTGTTCTTCAGGAGAAGGAGGTATGTGTGTTTCATCAGGATGGTCCACGGGAATGATATCACCAGCACCCATTTTCTTGATATGTACTTCAGGTGAGGCTTCATCTAGAACAGGTGGCAGGTGCTCTCTTTGCGAGCCGTCAGATTCATCAAACCGCACATCTACATACTCAACAAATTTATGATGACTAATATTGTAGACTCTGTAGGTGTGTGAGTTGATACCGTAACCAAGCATGAAACCCTCACATGCTTTGGGTGTGAATTTGGACTGGTGATGAGGATCACGAATCCAACATGGTGCACCGAATACTTTGAAGTAACTAACATTGGGTTTCTTACCGACCATCAGCTCATATGATGTTTTCTTGAAGAACTTATGAAGATACACTCGATTGACAATGTGACAGGCCGTGTTGATGGCTTCAGCCCACCAAATGAGTGGTGTGTTGTATTCAGCCATCATCGTTTGAGCCATCTCAATGATGGTTTGGTTCTTCCCTTCAACAACTCCATTTTGCTGAGGAGTGTAGGGCGCTGAGAACTCATGAGTGATGCCCAAGTCGTCGAGGAATTCTTCAACTCCAATGTTCTTGAACTCAGTGCCGTTGTCGCTTTGAATTTGCTTGATCTTCAGGTTGTAGTTGTTCACCTTTCCTAACTCCTCGAAAGACGATGGAGTTATCACTAACCATATAAAATACACAGCCATATTTTTCGAAGAGAACAACGAGGTCAAGATCACATAGCATAGAAACAGACATCAGGTTGTACCCGATGGATTCAACAAACATGACTTTGTAAATATGTTGGTCTCGTGAGATAGCAACTCTGCCGAGACCCAATACCTTACTTTTACCTTTATCAGCGAAGGTGATGGTTTTCTTCGAAGAAGGACTCAGAGATGATTCCATGAGAAGGCTTCTATCACCAGTCATGTGATTAGTGCATCCACTATCCATCACCCATTCGGTCTTCACCTGCAAAGGAATTAGTGTCTCATACAACAGGTTATGAGCCAGTATTAGTTTGAAGAATTTATGATTCCTCAGAATTAATTCCTCAGGATGTTCCTCAGTATTGATTCCACGAAACCAAATTGTATAAATCTCCTTCAGCTGACTCAAGTAATATCATCCTGGGCATATGATCTGCAAAATGTATGATTTCCCCAGGACGCGTTCCTGCAAAGATGATTAGTTCTTATTCACCACCCACATCCTAATAGGTGTCCTTGAAGCATATGAGGACTGATGAGAACGATGAGACCTAATGGGACGTGAAATGGTGGTATCAGGATAAACAAATGAATAAGCATTCTTATGAGGAGCTTCCCTGTGAACAAAATGGTTAGCTGAGACATAGTTATAATCATTTCCCTTTGAGGTATCGTCCTCAGATGATTTCCTCAGCTCATTTACATCTGCATTCACATGGAGGTTAGTGATGAGGTCCTTTTGAACCCAGATCTGCTTTACTAGAGGACCGTTCCTGCAGTTAGTCCCGATGTATCTTGCGAATACCTCACCATTAACATATTTCAACAGTTTATAGTTTGAGTCAAAGGAATCAATCACCACATCTGAGGAAGCAATGTCATAACCAGATAAAATATAGGGATCAGGAGGAGGCATTTTTGCCAGAACCCAAGTGGTCTTTGGGTATTGCTCAGGTTTCTAGTAAGACCCATCAGCATTGAGGTTTCGGGTGAAGCCGACACCTTCTTTCCTCGGATTCCTGTTGATGATCTGTTTCTTGAGGACGTCACAAAGAATCTGATGCCCTTTCAGACTCTTGAACATACCGGTTTCCAGAAGACTCTACAACCTAGCATTTTCTTCAGCAATGTCTATAGTATCCTCAGATGAGGGGTTAGATACCACAGAGGCAATTGAAATAACAGAGTCTGAAGATATTAAAGAACTAGGTACAGAAGTGATACGGTCATGTTCAATGCACTTTAAACAGGGAGGATTAAATCCTTCTTGAGGCATGATGATCTATTGGGAGAGGAGTGAGTCATTTTATTTCCTTGGATCGTCATGAGACATCCTTACGCACTCAAGTTCTTGCTTTCTCATGAGGAACTCATGAGCCAGATTCTCATGATCGGTGAGGAGTGCCTCATGACGACTGATTAAGTCATCAAACTTTGACTGAAGAATTTTTGATTCATCAGTAAATTTTTGAGTCTTCGTCATTTCCTCAACCAACATATCATCACTCTTGTTTAGTGAGTTATGATTTTTTTTCAAGTGCACGTTGTTTCTTAGAAGCGAGTTTAGCAAGTTTAGCACAGTTTTCATCAGGTTCTTCATCTGAGGGATCATCACATGAAGAATATGTAGATACCTTGGAGGACTTGGCCATGAAGCAGAAGGCAGGCGAGGTATCTTCATCTTCATCATCAACGTGTACTGTGTCAGATCCCTCAGTGCTGAAGATTGACTTGCTGATAACTGTTGCGGCAAGAGCGAGACCGGCCACACCCTCAGATTTTTCATCCTCAGCTTCAGGATCGGAATCAGATTCCTCAGAATCCAGTTCTTTGCCGAGATATGCGCGAGCCTTACGGGAGTTTCTGTTCTTGTGTCCCGCAGTCTTTGAGGATTTTTAGGATTTCCTCATTGATCTTTCATCAGAACTGTCATCTTTCCCTTTCTTCTTGTTCTTCTTCACGTTCACTTCCTTTTCTCAAAGAGGACACTCAGCGATGTAATGGCTAGGTTTCTTGCATTTGTGGCAGACTCTTTTTCTTGTCTCAACTGAGTCATCATCTTTGCTTCTTCTTGAGGAAGATCTTGAGGAATTTCTGAAGATATTTTTCTTCATGAATCTTTGGAACTTTCTGGTGAGGGGAGCAAGTTCCCGACTGAGAGTTTCAGGATCATCAGAATCAGCCTCATACTCTTCATCAGAGGACACCTTTCGTGCCTTAGCTTTTAGCGCGCGGACTTTTGGGCTGGAGCTGTATAAGTCTCGGCTTTCATAGAGCTTCAGTTCATGAGCACTGAGGTGCTCGAGAATGTCAGCAGGATCTAGAGACTTGAAATCGGGCCGTTCTTGAATCATCAGCGATAGGAACTCAAATGAGTCGTCCAGGGACCTCAGTAGTTTCTTCATTACTTCATGATCTGTGATGTCGGTGGCACCCAGTGCTTGAAGTTCATTAGATATGTCAGTGATCCTGTCAAAGGTTTGCTGCACATGTTCATTGTCCAACCTCTTGAAGCTGTTGAAGAGACTTCGAAGTGTATCAACTTGAGAGTCTCGTTCTGCGGAAACTCCTTCATTGACTTTTGACAATCTTTTCCATATCTTCTTTGTTTTGTCCAGACCGCTGATACGGTTGAAGTGGGCCTTGTTGAGGTGGCCACCAATAATGCTTCGAGCTTTTGCATCAAGCTGCCAGTTTCTCTTGACAACATCAGGGGAAGTCATCAGGGTAGGTTCAGGAATGCCTTGATCAACAATGTCCCACAGATCCTTGTCAATGGCTTCAAGATGCGTCCTCATCTTGTTCTTCTAGTACGGGTAGTCGGTACCGTCGAAGGTGGGGCAGTTTGAAGAAATGCTCATTGTACCTGAGGTCGACATAGCTAAAACTCCAGGTGGTTAAATTGAATCACACAGAACAAGGGAGTACCTTGCTCTGATCCCAATTGAAAGTGCAGTATATCGACCAGAGGGGGGTGAATGGGAGATTTTCAAATTTCCTGAGGAATTTCAATTTCCTTAGGATTGAGGCAATTCGAAATTGAGGAAACATAACTAACAAGGCATTACAAAAACATCACAGAATGGAGGCATGACATCTAAGCATCATATTGCTAGAGAAACAACTTCAAACATGAGAGCTACAGTGTGACATATGCAATGCATGAGGTATCAGGACTGAAGAAAATCAGAAGGGAAGGCATCAGGACAAGTCAACGGTGTATAAACATAAGAGTGAAGTTTGAAGAAATAGCACCAGGGCACTGAAGACACGGATTTGATCGACCGGTTCAAGTTGTTGTGACAACTCTACATTTGGTTGGAGAGGCTGAGATTGAACTCAGAACACATAGTCTTCACCTTATTCTCCTTGAACTAAAGTCCTCAAACTCCATCCAATTACCTAGGTGAGTCTTCAAGGTAGACTCCCAAAACCTTCACAGACTTTGTTCACTAAGGGAAGTCTCAATTGCATCTTGACTTCCTCAGAACGATGACCTCTACACCGGCTGGAAGATCACAGTCTTCAAGAGTAAAAGGCTTCGGATCACTCGAACCGACTTCCTCAGAAATTCTCAACTACTCAGGCTGGTGGTTTTCCTCACTTAGGTTCTTTAGTTTCCTCAGAGGTGGGTTTCTCTCAAATGACACGCGTCAGTTTTTCTCTCGGAGCATCCAACCCACAAATGGGGCTGGGGCGGCTATTTATAGCCAGGGAGCAACCCCAGGTGAAAGGACATAAATTCCCATGCACAAAAAGACCATCGTGCCCACCCTTCGGACCCTTGACTGGAAAGGCACCAGAAACTCACCACGCGAAACGTGGCACAGTCGGAATGCACTCTCTCTTTCTTGAGGCGAACTCCAGTGGCAGTTTCCTGACTCCTCAAACAAAGAAAGATTCCTCAGTGTCCTGAAGAACAAGGTATCAAACACCCGAGGAACTGAACTTCTACTGCAGGATATTTCTCTGGGTTTTCTTCGGGATTTATATTTGAGAACTTCCTCCGAAATACAGAACTCATTTTCCTCAACCCATCCAACAGTGCGGTGTTTTCCTATGACTCAAGAAGTATAAAAGTCTTATCATAGACTACGATTCAACTTCGACTTCGACGAGAGGTGCCTCACAATCTTGAAAAGCTTCCTCAGCTTCATCAGAATGTTTCAGGATCCTGTTTCCTCAGGATTTCGCGCCTCGCCAGTCTTCAGGAAACACACCGATTTCTTCAATGTGCCTCAACATTTTGGGGGTCGACAACGGTGGTTAATCTCTTCTTCAGGGACTGTTCTCCTGTATATACTCACAAACACATCATTCCCTTAACCGTTTTGTCATCAAATACTCCAAAACCTCAAAGGGGCACTAGATGCACTTACAGGAAGCTAAAGGAGCTCATCGCAGTTTCAACGAAGCAGACGATGGACTCGGCGAGGCTGTGACGGCTGCGCAATTTGACTGCAACTCACGGAGGTCGGCGATGGGGATGACGACGATTGCGCGACCTTGAGGGCGTCTAGGCTCGCGATCTTCTGCACAAAGACGTAGTCGATGGAGTTGGAGCTCCTGGACAAGGTGGCTTGGTGAGAAGGCGACGATGGCCACGCGCGCGCATGGCTGTGTTCCGCGGCGGTGCTTGGGTGGTTTGGATTCCGACGAGGGAGAGCAAGCGAGAGAGCGGGGATAGGGGGGAAATGGTGCGGGTCTTCCAGGGCGTATCTGTGGCGTGTCTGGAAGGCTTGGGGAGGCCTGTACGTGTCGTGGTGTCGTCGGCACGTCCCCTGCTCGACACCGAGCAGCTTAGGGGCGAGGGGAGGAGAAGACAAGCGTGGAGGTGGGCTTGGGCCGGGATGCAGGTAAGTTGATCCAGAGGTAAGTGGGCCACGGGTAAGCTTTCTCTTCTCTTTTTAATTATTTTCTGTCTTTTTGTTTTGTTTTCATTTATATATCAAAACATTTTATTAAACCCTGAGATTATTATTGGGGCTTTATGTGACTCATATAAAGTCACACCCAATTTTTCAGGATTTTTGGAGTTTGAAATATTTGAATCCAATTAAAATATGAATATTATTAAATTTCCAATGCTTCGTAAAAGTTTTTCAAAAATCCATGAGCATGAGATGGAACCCACAACATATGAAATGTGACCATGCTCATATATGTGAATTTTCAAAAAGTTCAGAAGATTTTTGGCAAAAGAATTTTATCTGGCCATTTATTTGATTTGATTTTGAGGCTTTTCAAAATTCTCCATTTCTTAATTAAAGGAATTTAAAAATGATGCATTATTTCTAGTAAGAAAAGAACATACCAAAACTAGGGTTGTGACATCAGCTGAGAAGAAGACCGCCGAAAATCGGGTCGTTGATCTGGAAAAAGAGCTTGCACTTCTTCGCAGTGACTTGGAGGTGAAGGAGAAAAACCTTGAGTCGCAACGCGATGGAGCGAAATGTCTTCGTCGAGTGGGGAGCAGCTGGCACAAGCCGAAGCGTCTGAGGCTGGGCGTCTTCACACTCTTGCGAGTGCTCTTGCTGGTAGTTGTTCCTTCACTTCTTGCATTTCTTCTGCCTGTTAGCAGTTTACTGTTGTTGACGAGTGTTCCTACTGCAGGTGTCGTTGGGGTTGAGGCTTCCGTTGCTGCTTAAGAGGGGTGTGACTCCCTTCGCGGTCTTGTGAACACCATGGAGGGCGATGTGGATTATGTGAAGGTTGCGTTTTGTGAGGCTGCAACCGTCCTCGAGCTCTTGCATGAGGGTGTGTTTGTGGAGAAGCGTGTGCCTAAAGGGCTTGGTCTGCTGGCAACTGTTATGATCTTAGTGACGATAGTCTGCAATTATTATTTTCCTACCATTTACTTAGGTAATTTTATTAGGATGGCATTGTTGGTTCCATGTCGACAATTCTGGGCTGCTGGATGATGCCTATTTTGCCTTTATGTTGCTCCTGGAGTCAATATTATGATTTTATAGCCTTTAATCATGCTAATGTGATCAGAGTGGATTTGTTATGCTTGTTCTTGGCCTAGATTATCTAGTTCCATGATGGATTTCGACACATTCCTTATTTTATCTTTCCAGCTGTGCAGGTCGTTTGGCAGCAACTAATTTTGATGTATGAGCAGTTGGCCTTGTCTTCGTGGGCCTCCCGTGTCGGAGGCGGTTTTGTAAGGCCAAGGCTACAACTCTTCTGGTAAGGTCCTGATTTTCATCGGTCCTTATCTCTTTCTCTAAGACCTAGTCTTCGAGAAAGATGGCACATGGTATATTGTGCGCTTGCCTAAACAGAAGAAGGTAGTTCGCTGCAAATGGATCTTCAAAAGGAAGGAAGGTTTATCTCCCAATGAACCTCCAAGGTATAAGGCAAGGTTAGTTACAAAGGGCTTCAGTCCAGGTGTTGATTATAATGATGTCTTCTCTCCAGTTGTGAAGCATAGTGTCAGAACCCTCTGTTAGGTAATGTGCTAAGATCAAAGTCCTCTTGCATCATGTGAAAAATTTTCAAAAGATATCATTGAAATCAAATTCAAAAGCAAAATGGGAGAAGGAACCCCCCCCCCAGATGAATTAATTCAAAAGGCCAGATAAAAATCTTCTCAGAATATTCATGTTAGATTTTTGAAAAGTCTTATAAATGAGTGTGATCACATATCAAGTGATGTGGGACCCACCCCATGCTCATGGATTTTTCAAATATTCAAACAGTGCCTTGGAATTAATCAAAAACCCCTATTTGAGTTAAGATTCAAATTATTTGAATTTTAAAAAAAGTGCCAAACTTTTTAAATGGCTAGTCTATATTATTATGAGGCCATATGAAAAGTTTCAGCATTTTAGAAAATGGCTAGGTATTTATTTTTGCTAGCCAAAACAAATGTCAGAAGAGAAAACAGAAAAGAAAAAGGAGAAGCTTACCTGGCGCCCAGGCGAGAGAAGCCCACCCAGCCCAGCCGGCCCACCAGGGGCAGCAGGGTCTTCTTCCCCGCCCCGCGCCTCCAAGCTGCTCGGTGCAATGCCACCGAGCCAGCCGTGGACCTTCCAGGCCTCCCCGTGCCTCCTTCTCGCGCCTGGAGATGCCCTGGAGCACGCCTCCTCCATTCCCCCCCTCCAGAGCTTCTTCTTCTCCTCCCTCGCTGTTTTCGTCGCCGCCCGAGGACCGCCGTGGAGCACGCCGCCGAGTCCACGCAGCCACCGTCGTCCCCGAGCCGTGCCACCGTGTCCAGAAGAACCGCAGCAGACGTCTTCGCCGTTCCCCCCTTTCAATCGAGCTCGAGCGCCTCAGCAGACGACACCAGCTTTATCGAGACCTCGTCGGAGCCGCAGATCGCCATCGACGAATTCGCCGGCCACACAGCTCCTCTGCCCTCCCCGACCTCGTCGTCGCACTCAGGGTGAGCAGCATCCCATTTCCCCTCAACCAACTAGCCCCCTCTCACCCTCTAGCTCGTTTCTCCATGAGAGCAGGAGCTCACCGTCGCCATGGTCGCCGGTGGGGCTGCTCCTTTGCTCGCCTGTCCTCGCCGTGCTGTCCATCGCATAGCTGGCGTTCCCAGGAGGCCGTCCAGCTAGCGCATGGCCAAGCACGGGCAGTGCAGCGTCGACTGCGTCTAGCCCGTGGCTCCGCCGCCGCTAGGGCTCGTCGCCGACGACGTTCCGGCAGCCCCTTGGCTCCCCCATGTGCACCATTCGACGCGGACGAGCATGGGGTGCACTCCAGTGCCACCCGCGTGCAAAATAGTGGCCGGAACCACCCTCCCCGTGTGCGCCTCCGTGGCCAGTCCGCCGGCGTCAAGCTGCCGGTGGGTTAGGCCTTAACCGCGCGCTAAACACCCCCGGGTTTCACTGACAATGGGCCCAGGGCCCTAAATCCCCCCCGGTTAGTTTAAACTAACCGGGTTAATTAACCCAGTGGGTGACCACTGGACCCCACACGTCAGACCCCCCCCCCCCCTGACGTCACCCTTGCGCAAGCCTGACGCAGTAAATGATTTTCCAGAATAAAAAGAAATCAAGAAATTACAGAAATTCCAGAAAAAGGCTGAAACTTTTGAAATTCATAGAAAATTCATATCAACTCCAAATTTAACAAATAATATATGAAAAATGATCAAGAGAAAATAAGCTATCCAAATATCCAACTTTCAACCATGTTTGAGTTGATTTTAAAATGTGATCAGTAGCATTTTCTATTTGATTTAAATGGAATTAATTCAAATTCTTCTTAAATGCTTTTGCATTTTGAACCATGTCAACATATCACATTATACTTGAACTTCAGAGACATATCATACACATTTCAAAATGGTTCAACTTGATCAAACAATGTCAGTTGTAACTTGGCTAAAATGAATTCGAATTGGAGTTTGAATTTTCAATTCAATTTGCAATATACTCCATTTAAATGCAATTGCTTCACACATCAAAGCATATACATCAAGTTTCAACCTTCAACCATGTGATTGTGCATTGTATTTACTTTGCTACCTTGTTTGTTGTTTGTCGAGTAGAGGTGGAACCGGAACAGGAGGCTGCCCCCTTCGTTGAAGACCCCAAACCCGAACCTCGTCAGCAAGGCAAGCAAACCCCCATTGATCATGTCGATAAAATCCCACTTCCCTCTCATGTCTCGCTTATGCATTGTATAGGATGATTACCATGCTAAGTTTCTACCGCATAGATGAACCCATTCCTTTGCATGACCTATCATTTGTCACAGTAGTAGGCAAACCACAATCCTAGCAACTGTAGGAGTTGATTGATATCATGTGGCCCCTGCAATTGTTCCTGCTTATTGCATGCTTAGAGTGATACAACGATGTTGCTGTTATGTGAGTCGGGATGGTAGTGATCATGATGATGTTGGTGGAAAGGTGTTGGTGAATCTACCCTAATACAAGGTGAACGATGAGAAGTTGTGTAGGAGTACACAGTGGGTTGTCTCGTTGAACACCGCCCTAAGTCTGAGTTCTTGTGTGGTGATCCAAGATGAAGAGTACAACCACACATTGGGCTTACTGACCCCTCTCAACCTATTAACTCATCCCTTTAGATGTCCAGATGTCGCTATAGTTCGGAGTTCTGGTAGGTTTGTGGCATGGCTGCTAAGTGAGAGAACGGCTCACCCGAGACCGGCTTATGCACCACGCACAACTTACCTGGGTCCACTTTGGTAAACCGGTCGGGTTAGTGGTAGCCAACCTAGGTAGGCGGCTTTCTCGGACTAGATAGGCTATGAGGTAACAGTTGTGGTGAGCATCCTCGCCGACACTTCTTGAACGGTGTCGAGTACAAAGGCGGTAACAGATGATCATGTGTCTGTAGCGGTACACCCCTGCAGGGTTAACAAAACTATTCGAATAGCCGCGTCCGCGGTTAAGGACTGCTTGGAAAGCTTAGCTTGATTATTAGACAACTTGAACCGGATACTTCTAAAACACACCAATATAAGTGTGAGTGCTATGGCGGGCTTTCTCATGGGGAAGTCGAGGAAGGCATCATAGTGGTGTAATTGGTTGGAGAAAGTAGTGGACTCGTGTACGCTTCTTACCTCAAAGTCTGGTACTCGTAGTCCAGGACTAGCCAAGTCAAAGCTGGCACTTATGCAAGTGAAACCCCACCTCTCTTTACCTTCATACATGTGCATGAGTAGTATAGCTCCTATGTAAGTCTTGCTGAGTACGACTTTGTACTCACGTTTGCTTATTCTATGTTTTAGATGAACCCACTGACCCAGAAGGTGGCTTCTTCATCGAGCTCGACGACTGAAGATCAAGCTAGTCTAGTCCCAGTCAGACGACTGGTTCCCTCGTGGAGGGCTTGTGTTTAAATAAGGCTTCTTAAGCCATTTGTTAAACTTGTCTGTACTCATACATACTTTGCTTCCGCTTGTTTGTTGTAATGTTGGATCACATGCTTGTGATCTCTGTGTGCACTCTCTGAGAGTTATCAATAAAATGTATACTTTGTAGAGAATTGCAATGATACCTGCTGTTCATACAAGGCATGTGTGCTGCGTGTATGTTTAAAACATGCATGTCTTTGTATGGGTTTTCGAGACCTTAGTTGTGATCTGGCTGGCGGTCTGTCATACACCAAGTGGCCCTTAGATGTACGCAGCTTGGGGCATCGCGATGCGATTGCTCGAGACTCCGTCTCGTTCACACTTTGTGGTATGATCGAGCCCGCCCTAGACCCCGACTAAGTGATCGCGCTGGAGTAAGACTATGTAAGAGTTATGAGATAGTCGATAGTATGGTTGAGGCGACTTGTCTGTGAATATGGGAGTTCATCACTCATATCATTAGACTTGTGTGCGGACGATGAGGAATCATCTCAGTTGATCATCCGGCCTGGATGGGATGCCCCTCACGTACGATGTTTTCCGAGAATGTTCTGTGCTTGGCCTTGTCTGCTTAGACAAGTGGGTACGGTTCTCGGCTCTCCATATGACTATGTCGTAGCGGGACTTGCATACGCTAACCCCGGGTCCCGACAGACTTGGTATCAGAGCAGGACTGACTGTAGGACTAGCAGCCTTGGCCGAAGTCGAGTCTAGCTTGCTATAGTTATATAGTTACTCTGGGTATATAAGGGAACAACGTAAGGCTTCTTTTTTCTCCTTACCCCCTTCGTTCTGAGTTATGAGTCACCCTCATCTTATTCTACGGGAAGATAGGACTAGGCTCTCCTCTGTCTGATTAGAACATCTCGTTGTTTGCTTCCTTGTAGCCGTAGGAAAGTTGTGATTGGTTGGTTAGAGTGGTTATGCTCCCTGATTTCTTACATCGTATGTAAGTGTTGTTTCTATGTTGTAAGAAATTGTCTTTTTCTTGCAATTACAGCCGTTATGCTGTCCGAGTCATTCCAAGTTTCTTCATAATCTGATGCATTTGCAAACTCCTTCTTTCTGTTTCAGATGGCAGATCTTCCGCCTCGGCAGATTGTTCGTTTGACCAGGTGCCTCGGTGTGTGTGGCCATCCCGCCATGTTGATCGAGATGATGTCCTTCATTGGATACCGATGGTACCCTGAGTACACAGTTGAGGAGCAGTTCCACGACTTCAACCAGACCCAGTTCCACTGCATTGTCAGGATTTACCCGCACCACAATGGAGTCACTCAGCCTATCCACTTTGGACATGGCATTGGCATGACTGAGAACATGGCTGTGCAGGATGCTGCATACTCATGTATTACCCTGCTGAGAGAGGAGCACACTATGCTGAGAGAGACCTCATTCCGCTATATCCCTGCTGCACTTCCAGGAGAAGAGGGGTATTACACCGGACTATACTCAGATCACTCTGCAGAGGATCCAATACTTCAGATGACTGCTAGGTTTGCTTGTGATCGAGATCGTGATGCACGCGCTCTCCGTTTTGAGCTTCACACCGCCCGTGTTCGTCTGTATCGAGCACTGACACTCTTGGCACCCTTCATGAGTGTTGGATCAGTCGAGTATGATGCTATCTACCCTATGAGTACGCAGATGCCTTCTCGAGTTGCTTGGCCCGAGATTGGAGGCATTTTTCCACCCCGTGGTCCTCTACTTCCACCCTACGCTGGACCTAGGCCCCATCCTTGCCCAAATGGATATCAGGGTCCACAGGCCTCCGTGTTTTCCGATGGCCACCTTCAGCTACCGGGATACGCGCGTAACTTTTACGAGGACTACTATGGCGATGGAGATGAGTGAGACCGCCTGTGATCTTACTTAGTGAGGATGTATTAGTATCTTAGTATATCGTACGCAAGGTGTTCTAAGTTCCAGAGGCTTAGATAAATAATGTATAGGAAGTCAGAGTACCTCTGAAAGATGTATCATCTTCATCACGTTTGTATTAGCTTGGTGCTTGTACTAAAACGATGTATGGTTTGTATGACAGCTTGTGAATATATGGCTTGTATGCTTTTATCACCATGTTGTCAAGATGATTACTTCCTTTGCTCTGTAATCCTTCCAGTACTTCAATACCTTGTTTAGATTCTTCCAATCAACTCTGTTTGACTTTGGTTTTCGCCTTCAGGATGTCTCAAGGAACCCGTGGCCAGCTTGGTCATGCCCAGGGTCGTGGAAATGAACAGGAGAAAGGCAACCTTCCACCCCCACCCACGATGGCTCAGGTTCTGATGGAGGTTGAGAGGAACCTCCGAGACTCTCACCATTTGCTGGAGGTCATTGCCCGCAACACCACTCAGCAGCGCAACGAGTTGGTGTCACTGAATGACTTCATCCGGCTTCATCCCCCGGTTTTCAGTTACTCCAACGAGCCCCTTGAAGCCGATGACTGGCTTCGCAACATCGAGAGGAAGCTCCAGGCAGGCCATGTTGCGGATGGAGACAAGGTCAGCTATGCCACTTACCACCTTGAAGGTGCAGCTAGCTCTTGGTAGGAGAACTTCCTGAACATGCTTCCCGTTGGACCTCCCACATCTTGGGATGAATTCTGCACTTCCTTCAGCGAGCACCACATTCCAAAGGGTCTTATGGACCGCAAGCGTGAGGAGTTCTGCAACCTCACCTAAGGCAGAAGGACCGTTGACGAGTTTAGTCGCGAGTTCAACCGACTGGCTCGTTATGCTACTAAAGAGGTCTCCACCGATGCAAAGAAGCAAGAGAGGTTCCGTCGTGGACTCAATTCCGGACTCCGTCGTGAGCTCAACCTACATGACTTTGCCACCTTCCAGGTCCTTGTCAACAAGGCCATCAAGGCAGTGGACATGAACACCCCCAATGACTTCCGCAAACACCCTAGGGACGATGGTTCATCCAGTTCCGGCTCTCAGAAGCGCAAGATCTGGATCCCCAACAGTATGTTTCGCCAGAACAACCCACCGAGGCCATCCTATGTGGCCCCTCGTCCACCAACTCAATTCCACCCAGCTCCACCGAACAACCCAGCTCCACGCAATGTCTTTGGAGCCTGTTACAAGTGTGGTCAGGCAGGCCACTACTCTCGTGAGTGTCCCCAGAACCAGCTCCAGAATCAGAATGCTCCACCCCGTGCCGGAGGCAACAACAATGGTCGTGGCAAGCCCCCCTAGAAGGTCTACACCACCAAAACCGCTCCTCCCGCCACTCGTGGACGTGTGAACCAGATTGCCGCCGAAGAGACTGAAGACACCACTGACGTCATTCTTGGTACGCTCCCAGTCAATTATGTTCCTACTTCCGTTCTTTTTGACCCAGGAGCATCTCATTCATTCATGTCGGAAAGTTATGCACTTCATCATGTGTTATCCTTTGTTGAATTGTCCACCCCCATGATTATTCAAACTCCAGGGTCAAGATGGCAAACTAATAGAGTAAGCCATGGTAATCAAATTGCAATTGAAGGTTTAGTATTCCTTGCTTCACTCATAGCCCTCAAGTCTTCAGACATTGATGCCATCCTTGGCATGGATTGGCTATCAAGACAGAATGCCGACCTGGATTGCAAAGGCAAATCCGTGAAACTCACCAACCCTTCAGGCAAGACCGTCAACTATACCTCACCCAGAACAAGAACCCAAGTGCATTCTTTGAATGTACTTCCCCTTCCCGAACTTGAAGATATTCCGGTGGTTCGTGACTTCCCGGATGTCTTTCCTGAAGAGCTGCCGGATATGCCACCTGACAGATGTGTAGAGTTTATAGTGGATCTTGTGCCAGGAACCGCACCAATTTCTAGATGCCCATAAAAAATGGCCCCACGTGAGTTAGCTGAGCTTAAAACTCAACTGGAAGCTTTGTTGGAAAAAGGCTTCATCCGCCCTAGCTCATCGCCAAGGGGTTGCCCCGTTCTGTTCGTAACGAAGAAAGATGGAACAGAAAGGATGTGCGTAGACTATCGCCCGCTAAATTTAGCGACGATAAAGAACAAGTACCCACTACCCAGGATCAATGATCTTTATGATCAACTTGCAGGATCCTTTGTCTTCTCCAAGATGGATTTGAGATTAGGTTATCATCAAATCAAAATCCGAAACGAGGACATTCCCAAAACGGGTTTTACTACTCGTTATGTTCTTTACGAGTACACCGTCACGTCCTTTGGTTTAACAATTGCCCCCGCCACTTTCTCACGCATGATGAATTTGATCTTCATGGAGTACTTAGATAAATTTATTGTAGTTTATCTCGATGACATTCTCATCTACTCGAAGAACGAAGAAGAACATGCCAAACACCTAAGGCTAGTATTGATGAAACTTAGAGAGCACCGCCTGTATGCTAAATTCTCCAAGTGTGAATTTTGCCTACCAGAAGTGACCTACTTAGGCCGCGTGATTTCTTCAAAAGGCATTGCTGTGAATCCCGAGAGATTTCAGGCCGTCCTTGACTGGACTCCATGTAAGGCCCGATATGCGGTACTGTTCCAGATCAAGATGTTTCCATCTAGACCCGGGGAAGAAGCACATATCGGTCCCACCGCAACATATGACATAGCCATATGCCCCGGATTTCCAACATGATATCACAACATTACAGATACAAGGATACAACATCTCATACAATCGGCATACAACTGCCTTAAATACAATAGAACAGCGGAAGATACATGTCTGAGTACAAACTACAATCAAATGCCTAGTGGCAAAAGAAAAACATCGATCCCATAACCACACGGGTCCAGGCCCTCCGCCGGGATCCGCCTAACTAGTCGTCGTCGAGTGTCCACGTGAAACGTGGATCACCATACCTGTTGTCGATCAAGAACCCTCAAAAGAGTTTAGGGGTAGTATCATGAGTACAGAGGTACTCAGCATCCAACTGTAGTGGTCATCTGACCCAGCAAGGACTTCATCACTCGTCATTCTAGGACAACTAGTAGATTACGGTAAGGAAGGGGTAAGTGGTGAGATTGCTGCCGCACTAGCATTTATGAAGGTGGATAACGATCTAGAGAGTAAGATAAGAAGCCAAGCATTCGATGAGGAATCGCCTCCAACAAGTCTGCTATCAACTACTTACGCAATCATAACACCTATCCTATCCTTGTCCTCCTCTTCGCATCCCGACAAAGAAGAAGCAGTCAAGGCACACACACGTTGATCAAATTATATTAAGATTATCTTAGTTGTTGTTGTCTATGAACAAGGAGTAGGTCTCAAGTCATCCATAACCGTGGACACGGCTTCTCGAAAAGATTTAACCCTGCAGGGGTGTACCAACTGCCCATTACGAGGCTCCGCACGCACGTCCATCACTCTCAGTTGCTACCCATCACAGGCAACCATTTTATGATTTAGTTCCAAGAGATCCGAAACGACAGGTCCCTCTAACTAACAACGAACAAATCCGAGTGGCCCCCGGGGAGTCGACAACCAATCCAAAAGCTGGCCACGCTCTCGGATCGAACTCTTTCGTCTCAACAGGGTTTGGGTTACCGAGACACCTCACGTGAGGCCTCGGGCCCTCGCCGGTCAAAGGTGGACCAACAGGGAAACCATGTCCCCACTGGTCCGGGTTGGTTGGAAAACTACTTGCGTACGACCAGCACACACACGGTTTCAAAAGGTAAAATCAGCTTGGGCCACCACTAGAAATGCTTGAAGCTAGGTAGGTAAGAAAAGGGGACCCCATAAAATCCCACACGCGGTTAGGCACGCTCAGTCTTAAAACCAATACCCGGAACTCGGATCCTAGGTGACTCGAATGGAACAAAGCGTCGGGGCGGGATAGCCTAGACCTTCCATCCTTCGTCGAATATAGTCAACATTATAATAATCATATCATCCACAACAATATAATAAGGTGATATCCCAAACCCAGGGGTAACAGGGTAACATCGTAGCATCCTAAGCATGCATACTAAGCAGGGGCTGAGCAACGAGCAATAGTAACATAGCAGTACAAGGTTTGCTGGGAAGGGACATGGCTGTATCGGGTTGAAAGAGGTTGTAAACATGTGGTAGGATCAAACATCGAACCTAACCTAGACTAGCATGCAAACCGCTGGACGAAATAGAATGGATCATAAGTAATGTATAGTCCTTGCCAGTTGATAAGTCGGGTTCCGAAGGTGTAGTCGATCGCAAGCTCGCATCGTCTCCGAGAGGTACCCGCGGGAGGCACACATGAAGGACACACTGGAAAGCAATCAACGAGCAAGCACTCTATTACTACGGGAAACACAAGATCAAGAAGACAAAAAAACGCACGACAACGCGATACGGATCTATCGTCAAGAACGGTTACTAACAGTTTAAGTGAGGTATCGGTCACACACGACGAATACCGCACGTTTACGGTGGTTCAAGTTGTTTAGCTACAGGTGATCAACCAAGGTTGTTAACATGGCAACTCAAGCAAGCATGGCATAGCACACAAACATGGAAAAAGGTGAAGCACAAAGTAAACTATATATGCTAGTCAATTTAAGTGGGGCACGACCTAAACATGGCATAACACTAAGTGTCGCACGATGATTAAAACATTTGGTACTGTTCTGTCCTAACCCATATTTTAGGTTGGTTAACAACATCAAACAATATCATAAACACAAATTACACGAAAAACTAATCAAGTTACATATAAAGAACACCCCAAACGGAGTTACGGTTAAAAAGATACAAGCAAAACAAGTTACGGGCACAAACTGCCAACATCACGAAGCACACTTTAGAGCAAAGCATAAACAGGTTAATCAATGCAAACATGCTCAAAAATGATATGAAATTAATCTAGACATGACATGGAAGGCATGGCAAAAAGAATCATGCAAAAAGGCATCATAGATCAAAAGATATTAAGCAAACAACATGGCATCACAAAGTAACCGACTCAGAGAAAAGGAGAGGTGGCTGTCAAAAACAGCAGCATAGCAACTTTGGATCTAAATAACTATATGACCAGCAAGCATATCATGTAAATTCAATATATTTAATGAAAGTAGACATGATGCTTAACAATATGCAATTGGAATCACTCAATTCCGATAAACGGTTGCGAAGCAATCGTCACCCGAAGTTGCAATAAAATAACAGTTTCAGCAACAGCAGCACAATAACATCAGGATAGCTACTTTGGAGGAAGATTTAATACAGCTAAAGCACCCAAACATGGCAAGTTAAAGCATGGAATTGAAGTACACATGATGCTTAACACAATGGAAAAAGAATCAATGCAAAAGGCCTCATGGATTTGTTACAATCATCATGCAAAGTTGCAACAAAATAATATCAGCAGCACTTAACAGGAAAAAGTAGCAGTTTAACGGCCTGATGCCCACTTCAGCACACAATTACACAATCAAGATGAGCTCAAATGCAAATTCTCACAAAATATGAATTAAATTACACGCAATTCTGAGCAACTTTCGTTTCGGGGGCACGTTCATCGGAGCTACGGATTAACGGGAAATTACGGCGCAAAATTGAATCAGCAGCAGTTTTCCTGGGACTTAGCAAAAATTCACAGGTACTTCAACATAAAAAAAAAGAGCTCGGGCCTCTTCTCACCATGGGCAGAAATCGGCCCATCTGGCCTGGCTGGGCTCGGGGCTGGCTGGCCTGGGCTGCAGATCTGGCCTGGGGCCTTGGCAGGCCGGGGTGGGCCGCAAGGGGCAGCCGACCCAGCTGGCACCAGCGCTGGATCGGGCGAGGCCATCCCGACCGGCTGGCTCGAGGTCGCGGCGGCGGCCGGTTGCCGGCTCCGACGAGCTCCACCGCGGAGGCAGGCAACGCAGAGGGCGGGGACGGGCGCGAACCTGCCGGATCCAGGCGGCTGGGAGGCAGCGGCAGGGAAGCTTCGGGGGAACGCTGGCAACGTCTAGCTCGGCCTCGGCTCGAGCGCCTCTCATGGCGGGCGCGTCTTACCTGCACAGAGAGGAGACGGGCGGGTGAGAGGAGGAGGTAAGGGGGAAAGGAAGAAGGGAGAGAGGGAGGAGAAGAGGTGGCCGGGAGAGGGGCGGCGCCGGAATGGGTGGCGCGGCAGCCGGAGGAAGACGACGGCGGCACGGCTTGCCCACGGGCGTGGGTGGAGAGGAGAGAGAGATGGGGAGGCTGGTGACGTGGCGCGCTCTGGTCCGTCGATCTGCGGATCCGACGGCCAGAGTTGCTCTGGAATTAGGGTTTCGGGATTTGGGGCTCAAAATGGGAAGATCTAGCAAAGTGGAGGGGGGTGGCTGCAAATTGTGGCTAGGGAAACCCTAAAAATGGGTGGGAGTGTGGTGGTCTTTATATAGCCCCGGTGGTTGGCAGTTTGCAAAAACATCTCCGGTTTCTCTCTCGCGTGCGCGGTGCTCGCTTTTCTGACCGCCGGGGGTCCGCAGTACCTCCGATTCGGGTAAAACTTCAAACTGCGCGATCAGCGCGTCGAGCCGGCGGCGTTCACCTCGCGCTGGAACCGTTCCGAAAAAACTTTCCGGCGCGCTATAAAAATATCCCGTTTAATAATTAAACGGGGTTTTTCGTTCCGTTGGCTGCGGCTGGTCTCGTGCGGTTTTCGCGACGGTGATCGGGTGAAACCCGGTGTCGCAAAGGTCGAGTGTCAGGTTGGCAAGGGTCGGTCTCCGTCCGATACGAGATAAGAGGGGGAAAAATAATCGTCGATCGATAAATCGGGGATGCAAACACCGCAAACAAATCAGGCAATCAATCAATTCACACCGAAAACAAAAATTTTAATTTTTGCAAAAACTGGGCTGTTACACTCCACCTGAATCGGTTAAGCAAGTTAGGAGTTTTCTTGGCCTAGCCAGCTATTGCCGCCGCTTCGTCGAGAACTTTTCTAAAGTTGCAAAGGCTCTGACTGAACTCCTCAAGAAAGATAAGAAATTCCTATGGACTCCCAAGTGCGAGGAAAGCTTTCAAGAGCTAAAAAGAAGACTGACTTCTGCACCCGTACTTGCACCTCTAGACACCAAAAAGGATTTCGAGATCTATTGGGACGCATCACGGCAAGGGTTAGGATGCATACTTCTGCAAGATAGACATGTGGTAGCTTATGCTTCACGCCAGTTGCGGCCACATGAAGAGAACTATCCGACCCATGACCTTGAACTCGCTGCCGTAGTTCATGCCCTAACAACATAGCGACATTACTTCCTTGGTAATAATTGTGAGATCTATTCCGACAACCAAAGCCTCAAATACATTTTCACCCAGCCAGATCTTAATCTCAGGCAAAGACGCTAGATTGAGTTGATAAAAGATTATGACGTAGGAATCTCTTACACCCCAGGCAAAGCCAATGTCATGGCTGATGCACTAAGTCGTAAGTCGTATTGTAACAACCTTATGTTACAACAGTATCAGCCACTTCTTCATGAGGAATTTCGCAAGCTCAATCTTGAGATTGTTCCTCATGGCTATCTTTCTACCTTGGTGGCGAAACCAACTCTCGAGGATCAAATCATAGTTGCCCAAAGGCGTGCACGAGGTGTTCGCCGGATCAAGGAGAACATTGCTAGCGGAGTTGCCAAATGTTTCTCCAGAGATAGCAAGGGAACGGTATTCTTTGGAAATCGTTTGGTAGTACCTAAGAATAGGGAAATAAGGCAACTCATCCTCAAGGAAGTCCATGACACACCCCTCTCGATTCATCCCGGTAGCATAAAAATGTACCGAGATCTACGCCAGAGATTTTGGTGGACTAGGATGAAGAGAGACATTGCTCAATTTGTTGTCGAATGTGATGTTTGTCGTCGCATTAAGGCAGAACATCAAAGGCCTGCTGGTACACTTCAACCTTTGCCTATTCCAGAGTGGAAATGTGACAAAGTCGGTATGGACTTCATCACCGGTTTCCAAAAACCCAGAAAGGAAACGATGCCATCTTCGTTGCCATAGATAGGCTTTCCAAAGTTGCTCACTTCCTTCTAGTTCGCGAGTCTAAAATTGCTAGCTAGTTAGCGGACTTGTACGTCTCTAGAATTGTATCCCTTCAGGGTGTTCCTTTGGAAATCAATTCTGATCGTGGTAGCCTTTTCACCTCTAGATTTTAGGGAAGCTTTCAGAATGCTATGGGAACTCATCTCTCCTTTAGTACGGCTTTCCATCCTCAGTCTAGCGGTCAAGTCGAAAGGGTTAACCAAATTCTTGAAGACATGCTCAGAGCTTGTGTTATCTCATTCGGAAAGAATTGGGAGAAGTCTCTTCCATTTGCCGAATTTGCTTATAACAATAGTTTCCAATCTAGTCTGAACATGGCTCCTTTTGAACTCCTTTATGGACGACGATGTCGAACACCTTTAAACTGGTCAGAAACCGGTGAGAGACAATTCTTTGGACCGGACATGATCAAGGAAGCAGAAGAGCAAGTTCGCATTGTTCGTGATCAATTGAAAGCAGCCCAGTCTCGTCAGAAAAGCTACTATGATCGTCATCATAGGCAAGAGAGCTACAATCTGGATGAGAAGGCTTACCTGCGGGTTACTCCTCTGAAGGGACCTTTCCGCATTCTTGCTAAACGTGGAGAAGTTTCCCACCAACTTGAACTACCCCCACACCTTTCCAGAGTACATGATGTATTCCATGTGTCCCAACTAAGGCGTTGCTTCAAGGACCCCATCCGCGAAGTCGACCATGAAACACTTGATCTCCAAGATGACCTTTCTTATCGAGAATACCCCGTTCGTATTCTTGATTCCGCAGAGCGTGTCACTCGTCGTCAGAAGATTATGTTTCTGAAAGTGCAATGGTCACACCACTCTGAGAGAGAAGCTACGTGGGAAAGAGAAGACCGTCTTAGTACCGAGTACCCCCACCTTCCTCTCGCAGACTTCTGAATCTCGGGACGAGATTCTTTTGAGTGGGGGCGAGTTGTCAGAACCCTCTGTTAGGTAATGTGCTAAGATCAAAGGCCTCTTGCATCATGTTAAAAAAATTCAAAAGAAATCATTGAAATCAAATTCAAAAGCAAAATTGGAGAAGGAACCCCCCCGAGATGAATTAATTCAAAATGCTAGATAAAAATCTTCTCCAAATATTCATGTTAGATTTTTGAAAAGTCTTATAAATGAGTGTGATCACATATCAAGCGATGTGGGACCCACCCCATGCTCATGGATTTTTGAAATATTCAAACAGTGCCTTGGAATTAATCAAAAACCCCTATTTGAGTTAAGATTCAAATTATTTGAATTTTAAAAAAAGTGCCAAACTTTATAAATGGCTAGCTATATTATTATGAGGCCATATGAAAAGTTTCAGCATTTTAGAAAATGGCTAGGTATTTATTTTTGCTAGCCAAAACAAATGTCAGAGAGAAAACAGAAAAGAAAAAGGAGAAGCTTACCTGGCGCCCAGGCGACAGAAGCCCACCCAGCCCAGCCGGCCCACCAGGGGTAGCAGGGTCTTCTTCCCCGCCCCGCGCCTCCAAGCTGCTCGGTGGAATGCCACCGAGCCAGCCGTGGACGCCACGTCGCCGCTGAGGACCTTCGAGGCCTCCCCGTGCCTCCTTCTCGCGCCTGGAGACGCCCTGGAGAACGCCTCCTCCATTCCCCCCCCTCCAGAGCTTCTTATCCTCCTCCCTCGCTGTTTTCGTCGCCGCCCGAGGACCGGCGTGGAGCACGCCTCCGAGTCCACGCAGCCACTGTCGTCCCCGAGCCGTGCCACCGTGTCCGGAAGAACCGCAGCAGACGTCTTCGCCGTTCCCCCCTTTCATTCGAGCTCGAGCACCTCAGCAGACGACGCCAGCTTCATCGAGACCTCGTCGGAGCCGCAGATCGCCGTCGACGAATTCGCCGGCCACACAGCTCCTCTGCCCTCCCCGACCTCGTCGTCGCACTCAGGGTGAGCAGCAGCCCATTTCCCCTCAACCAACTAGCCCCCTCTCACCCTCTAGCTCGTTTCTCCATGAGACCAGGAGCTCACCGTCGCCATGGTCGCCGGTGGGGCTGCTCCTTTGCTCGCCTGTCCTCGCCGTGCTGTCCATCGCATAGCTGGCGTTCCCAGGAGGCCGTCCAGCTAGCGCATGGCCAAGCATGGGCAGCGCAGCATCGACTGCGTCTAGCCTGTGGCTCCGCCGCCGCTAGGGCTCGTCGCCGACGACGTTCCGGCAGCCCCTTGGCTCCCCCATGTGCACCATTCGACGCGGACGAGCATGGCGTGCACTCCAGTGCCACCCGCGTGCCAAATAGTGGCCGGAACAGCCCTCCCCGTGTGCGCCGCCGTGGCCAGGCCGCCGGTGGGTTAGGCCTTAACCCCGCGCTAAACACCCCCTGGTGTCACTGACAGTGGGCCCAGGTCCCTTAACCCCCCCCCCGGTTAATTAACCCAGTGGCTGATCATTGGACCCCACACGTCAGACCCCCCCCCCTGACGTCACCCTTGCGCAAGCCTAACACAGTAAATGATTTTCCAGAATAAAAAGAAATCAAGAAATTACAGAAATTCCAGAAAAAGGCTGAAACTTTGGAAATTCATAGAAAATTCATATCAACTCCAAATTTAACAAATAATATATGAAAAATGATCAGGAGGAAATAAGCTATCCAAATATCCAACTTTCAACCATGTTTGAATTGATTTTAAAATGTGATCAGTAGCATTTTCTATTTGATTCAAATGGAATTAATTCAAATTCTTTTTAAATGCTTTTGCATTTTGAACCATATCAACATATCACATTATACTTGAACTTCAGAGGCATATCATACAAATTTCAAAATGGTTCATCTTGATCAAACAAGGTCAATTGTAACTTGGCTAAAATGAATTCGAATTGGAGTTTGAATTTGCAATTCAATTTGCAATATACTCCATTTAAATGGAATTTCTTCACACATCAAAGCATATACATCAAGTTTCAACCTTCAACCATGTCATTGTGCATTGTATTTACTTTGCTACCTTGTTTGTTGTTTGACGAGTAGAGGTGGAACCGGAACAGGAGGCTGCCCCCTTCGTTGAAGACACCGAACCCGAACCTCGTCAGCAAGGCAAGAAAACCCCCATTGATCATGTCGATAAAATCCCACTTCCCTCTCATGTCTCGCTTATGCATTGTATAGGATGATTACCATGCTACGTTTCTACCGCATAGATGAACCCATTCCTTTGCATGACCTATCATTTGTCACAGTAGTAGGCAAACCACAATCCTAGCAACTGTAGGAGTTGATTGATATCATGTCGCCCCTGCAATTGTTACTGCTTATTGCATGCTTAGAGTGATACAATGATGTTACTGTTATGTGAGTCGGGATGGTAGTGATCATGATGATGTTGGTGGAAAGGTGTTGGTGAATCTACCCTAATACAAGGTGAACGATGAGAGGCTGTGTAGGAGTACACAGTGGGTTGCCTCGTTGAACACCGCCCTAAGTCCGAGTTCTTGTGTGGTGATCCAAGATGAAGAGTAAAACCACACATTGGGCTCACTGACCCCTCTCAACCTATTAACTCATCCCTTTCGATGTCCAGATGTCGCAATAGTTCGGAGTTCTGGTAGGTTGGTGGCCTGGCTGCTAAGTGAGAGAACGGCTCACCCGAGACCGGCTTATGCACCACGCACACATCACCTGGGTCCACTTCGGTAAACCGGCCGGGTTCACGATAGTGGTAGCCAACCCAGGTAGGCGGCTTTCTTGGACTAGATAGGCTATGAGGTAACAGTTGTGGTGAGCATCCTCGCAGACACTTCTTGAACGGTGTCGAGTACAAAGGCGGTAACTGATGATCATGTGTCTTAAGGGGTACAGCCCTGCAGGGTTAACAAAACTATTCGAATAGCCGCGTCCGCGGTTAAGGACTGCTTGGAAAGCTCATCTTGATTATTAGACAACTTGAACCGGATACTTCTAAAACACACCAAGATAAGTGTGAGTGCTATGGCGTGCTTTCTCGTGGGGAAGTCGAGGAAGGCATCATAGTGGTGTAATTGGTTGGAGAAAGTAGTTGACTCGTGTACGCTTCTTACCTCAAAGTCTGGTACTCGTAGTCCAGGACTAGCCAAGTCAAAGCTGGCACTTCTGCAAGTGAAACCCCACCTCCCTTTATCTTGATACATGTGCATGAGTAGTATAGCTCCTATGTAAGTCTTGCTGAGTACGACTTTGTACTCACATTTGCTTATTCTATGTTTTAGATGAACCCACTGACCCAGAAGGTGGCTTCTTCATCGAGCTCGACGACTGAAGATCAAGCTAGTCTAGTCCTAGTCAGACGACTGGTTCCCTCGTGGAGGGCTTGTGTTTAAATAAGGCTTCTTAAGCCATTTGTTAAACTTGTCTGTACTCAGACATACTTTGCTTCCGCTTGTTTGTTGTAATGTTGGATCACATGCTTGTGATCTCTGTGTGCACTCTGTGAGAGTTATCAATAAAATGTATAATTTGTAGAGAATTGCAATGATACCTGCTGTTCATACAAGGCATGTGTGATGCGTGTATGTTTATAACATGCATGTATTTGTATGGGTTTTCGAGACCTTAGTTGTGATCTGGCTGGCGGTCTTTCATACACCAAGTGGCCCTTAGATGTGCGCAGCTTGGGGCATCGCGATGGTATGATCGAGCCCGCCCTAGACCCCGACTAAGTGATCGGGCTGGAGTAAGTCTATGTAAGAGTTATGAGATAGTCAATAGTATGGTTGAGGCGACTTGTCTGTGAATATGGGAGTTCATCACTCATATCATTAGACTTGTGTGCGGACAATGAGGACCCATCTCAGTTGATCATCCGGCCTTGATGGGATGCCCCTCACGTACGATGCTTTCCGAGAATGTTCTGTGCTTGGCCTTGTCTTCTTAGACAAGTGGGTACGGTTCTCGGCTCTCCATATGACTATGACGTAGCGGGACTTGCATACGCTAACCCCGGGTGCCGACACATAGTCTATTCGTACTTTCTTTGGTATTGTTTCTATGCATAATCTTGAGCTTAAGCAGTTATATGTGAAAACTTCTTTTCTACATGGAGAGCTTGATGAGGAAATATATATGGAGAAGCCTGAAGGTTTCATAGAGACTGGTAAAGAATCTTTGTGTGCAAGTTGAACAAGTCCTTATATGTTTTGAAAAAGTCTCCAAGACAGTGGTATAAGAGGTTTGATTCATTTATGATATTGAATGCTTTCAAGAAGTCTAACTTTGATAGTTATGTCTATATCAAGTTTGTTGATGGATCGCCAATATACTTGTTGTTATATGTTGATGATATGTTTATTTCTGCCATGAGCAAGAAACAGATTAATACTTTGAAGGAACAGTTGAGCAGTGAATTTGATATGAAGGATCTTGGTGTTGCTAAGAAGATTTTTGGTATGGAGATTTCCTGAGACAGATATTCTGGTTTGCTATTTCTTAGCCAGCAGAGTTACATTAAGAACTTCCTTCATCGTTTTAATATGCATGATGCTAAATCTTTTAACACGCCCATTGCTACTCTCTTTAAGTTAACATCTAATGATTGTCCTAGTACTGATGAGGATTATGAATACATGTCAAGAGTTCCATATTCTAGTGATGTCGGTTCTTTGATCTATGCCATGGTTTGCTCTCATCCTGATTTATCATTTCCTATGCGCTTGGTTAGTAGATTCATGGCTTATCCTGGTAAAGAACATTGGAAATTTATTCAGTGGATTTTCAGGTATCTTCGTGGCACTTCATGTGCTTGATACGTCCCAAACGTATCTATAATTTCTGCTTGCTCCATGCATGTTTTGTGTGACTTTGCCATGTTTTTCTTGAACTTTCATACACTTTTGAGCATATTTGGACTAACCTACTAACTCAGTGCACCCAGTTGCCAGTTGATGTTTTCTGCTGTTTTTGTATTTCAGGTTTTCCGGCCATTAAAAGTGCTCCAAAAAATCCGGAAAAATCAGATAAAAAATCAGTGTCACGGAAGCTTCCGTAAACACCAAAGGAGCGAAGGGGGGCCACCACCAGGAGGCCAGGAGGGGCCCTGGCGCGGCCCCACCCTAGGCCGCACCAGGAGGCCTCCTGGCTGCCTGGTGGGTCCCCTCGACGCCCCCCTTCGCCTATATTTACCCCTCAGGGTGGAAACCCCTAGGACGGACTCCTCTTTCACGATCTCGCCTCTGTTCCGCCGCTGCCGCCGTTTCTAGATCGGGGCTGCCTGGAGAAGCTGCTCCGGCACCCTGCCGGGAGAAGCTACCCCCTCCGGGAGACCCTCGCGTATGTACCGTGAGTAGTTTCCCTTGGGCCATGGGTCCGTGACCAGTAGCTATGTGATCTATCTCTCCCCTTTTTTTCTTCCACTTTCGAGTCCTCGTGAGTTGCCTCACATGATCAAGGCATCTATGTAATTTCTGTTGTTGCTATGCTGAGTTTGTTGGGATCTGATGGATTATGAGACTATGTTCAGATTGTGATGAGCAATATATTTGGTTCTTCTCTTTTATATTTTGTTCTTGAGTAAATTCTTGCATGTTCTCCGTTGCGGTATTTTCTTTGGCCAAGTATTTTATTTGCAACTCCAAGAGAGAGCGTTATGCTCGATTGTGGGTTCAGCCCCCTAATGTCTAGCTTGAGTGACAGAAACATGAGACTAGGGGATGTGTTGTTGCCACCAGGGATAAAACAACAGTGCTTGTACTTGCGGGTTCAAGGATTGTTTACTTTACGCAAAGTTCTGTTAATGCAGTTGTCTGTTGCTTTGAGTTTACACTTTGGGTGGGATTCGCAACTTAATACCAGCGAGATGTTCTAGATAGATATCTCAAGGTGGATGATTCGTAGTAGATGCAGTTGGATTTCGGTATACTTACCTTGGCATACTGCCCATTGCTTTTGAGCCCTTCCTTTCTTTGCAGCGTAGTTAGCATTGCGGTGCCTTCATAATCCTGTCAATTTCCCAACTGTGATTTGTTTACCTCGCTAGCACTTTTATCGTCTTTTGGGAGAGAGACATCACTAGTGAAAATCACGTGACCTTGGTCCATCTTCATATCATTGTTTACACCCTTATTACCTTCAGTCTTTACTGTCAGTTACCACTATTATTATCTATTGCGTTCATCCTTTGTAAACAGCAAGGCCAGAGGAATTGACAACTCCTCTGTACTCGTTGGGAGCAAAGTTATTTGTATCTGTGTGCAGGTCCAGGTGAGGTTAGCAACCTCGGCGCCATTGTTTGCTTTACCACCTTCTTGTATCCTTCGGAGTCCTACGGGAGACAAACCTTGGTATCTTTTCCAAGGGAAAACTTGCCGCTGCACTATATATCCAACCCTTCACTTGGGGTAATCAACGAGGGATTGAGGAGTATAACACTCTCTTGCCATCAGTGCTTATTTGAAGTTTGGCAGGTCTGGTGACGGACTCGTTGGCTATGTCGATTAAGATTTTGCTTCGAGTGATTTGGATAAGAGGAGATCCCTCACCGGATATGTGTTCACCATTGGAGGATGTTCCGTGAGTTGGAAGGCAACGTTGCAGCCAGTTATTGCTCAGTCCAGTACTGAGGCTCAATACATGGCTATTGCTGAAGCTTGCGGGTAATCAGTTTGGTTGAAAGGTTTATATGTTGAGCTTTGTGGAAATACTACTTGCATGAATATTTTTTGTGACAGTCAAAGTGCCATATACTTAACTAAGGATCAAATATTCCATGAGAGGACCAAGCACATTGATGTCAAATACCATTATATTCGGGACGTTGTTGCTCAAGGTGAGATAAATGTATGCCAGATTAGTACTCATGATAATCCTACTGATATGATGACAAAGCATGTTCATGTTGCTAAGTTTGAGCTTTGCTCAGACTTAGTTGGTATAACTGCTTAGCCCTAGTGGTTGTTTGGTGATGAAGGTGTTTCTTTTGTTTGTTCAAGAAGGAGTTTCTCGTTCATGCTACAAGGTGGAATTTGTCTCAAGGTGGAGTTTGTTGAATTTAGTTGAAGTTGATCCAAATTCATTTATGAAGTTAAAGGAAACTTCTGACAGAGCGCATCGGAGGCCCGTCGCTGGTAGGCTTGGGCCTCCGTGTAGCCACAGTCGTCGCTTCCCCCCGCGCCGCCCCCGGAGCTGATCCATGATTGGCGGCGCCGGGGCTAGCGCCTCCCATACCTAGGGTTCGTCCGCCGATCCCCTGGATTGGCTGCCCTAGAGTCTTTTCTCCCGATTCCTTGATCGGGGCTTTTTCTCTTGCGCCAGTCGTCTTTGATCGGCGCTCTTTTTTGGTTTTCCGATCTAAGATTGGTTTGTGTCGCCCATCGTCATCGTCGTTCTTCCGCGCCTATTCCCTGTCCGGCGCGACGGCCGGCCTCACCATCGACACGGTGACCTATGCGCCGCGCGTCGGCTAGCAATGGTCGTTGTCCGCGCGGCATCTTCGTCGCCTTGGCACTTCCACGCGATGTGGCAGCCTTCCACAACCGCCTTCCGTACGACTACCGTCTGTCGTCCTGCGCCGACCATTTCCGCCTCAACTTCAGGTCAGGATTCCTCCACCCACCGCCCCCAACCAGGACGCCCTCATGCGCGGCGCTGCATTGGCGAAGCTGGCACCCCGCCGGCCGTCGCCCGTGCTGGTCACTCGGGCCTTCGCCGTGGTCGTCTGGCTGCCCGCTTGGGCGCCGACGCCGAGCATCATCTGCGTCGACCGTCGTCGCATTATTATGCTCGGCCCCACTCCGTCATCCATACCGCCGTCCTCCTCGTCGAGCAGCTCCTCCACCTCATGGTCGATCAGATTGATCACCCGCCCACTCGCGATCGGCCCCATCCGCGCCGGGCAGATGATCCGTACAGTCGTCCGCGTGCGCCTCCGCAGGATCCCATAAGAACACCTCCGAGTACTAGCGCCTATCAATCGATCGAGCAATGGGCTGCCGCTGCATTGCCCCATCGGGCCGCGACGTCGCCGCCTCGTGGTTGCACCAACCTGCGCGATGCCGCTGCAGCAGGCCATCCCTGAGGCTGCACAGACCCTCGCGCTGCCGCTGCGTCGCATCGTTGGAAGTAGCGAGTGTGGTGCGCAGTCCCTGCAACCACCCCGAGGTCTTCCCCGCAGTCGCCCCCGACATGCGCACCATCGCTCCGTTGTCCCTTCGGGCCGTAGCGCAGCGGCACGCGGTCCACTCCGCCGCCCTCGCGCGTTGACGGCACCGTGGCACGTGCCGCCTCTCTCGGCGCGGGAACGCCATCATTCGCGCATGTGATGACCCTCAATTGTAGGGGATTGATTGTAGTGTTCTCGTGGGTAAGTTAACCCAATTGATTCATTCGATACAAGTGGAGCCAAAGAGTATTTATAAGCTTTGACAGTTGAGTTGTCAATTCAACCGCACCTGAAATATAATTGCTTGCAACCAAATATTAATAGCAACTGCGGTATGATAGTGGTAGTGATAACAGCGAAAGTAAACTAGTAGTAACCAGCAAGATTAAAACACTATAGGCTAGGGAGATGGATGGTCGGGCGCTGCATGAATAAGAATGAGCATGTAATAAATTCTAACACGGGGCAAGGCACATAGAAAAGTAATGATCATCTAGGCACTAATCAAACACTAAGAATGTATCCCGTAGGTAGTTGTGTGTGATTGCAATAAGAACTTGCACAACATCTTTTGTCCTACCATCCCTCTACGAACGGGGCCAAAAGGAACTTATGGAGATTAAGGTGTTATACGTCCAAAACGTATCTATAATTTCTGCTTGCTCCATGCTTCTTTTGTGTGATATTGCTATGATATTGATGCACTTCCATACACTTTTGATCATATTTGGACTAACCTATTACCTCAGTGCACCCCAGTGCCAGTTCCTGTTTTTTGATGTTTTTGTATTTCAGGTTTTCCCATTACATAAAGTGCCAGAAAAATTCCGGGAAAAATATAGGAAAAATCAGCGTACAGGAAGCTTCGGGAAGAGCCCAAGTGGGGCCAGAGGGGAGCCAGGGGTGGCCCACGCGGCCACCTAGCGCGGCCACCCCTAGGCCGCACTAGGGGGGCGCCTGGGGCCCCTGGTCCACCTCTGGCTGCCCCCCCTTCGCCTATATATCACTCTCGTCCCGAAACCCTCGAGTACAAAACCCTTCCCGCGATCTCTCCTTTGTTGTTCCGCCGCCGCGCTTCCAAGATCGGGAGCACCAGGAGCCCTCTTCCCGGGACCTTGCCGGAGGGAGGAACCACCTCCGGGAGCTTCTCCACCACCATGGATGCTTCCCGAATGAATCGTGAGTAGTCCACCTTGGACCATGGGTCCATGATCAGTAGCTATGTGATGTTCTCCTCCCCTCTTTATACTTCATGCTTTAGACCTCGTGACATGCCCTACATGATCGAGGCACATATGTAATCTTTCTGTTGTTGCTATGTTGAGTTTGCTGGGATCTGATGGATTATGAGACTATGTTCAGATTGTGTTTGAGTAATATATTTGATTCTCCTCTTTTATATTTATGTTCTTGAGTAATTCTTGCATGTTCTCCGTTGATGTTTATATCTTTGGCCAAGTAGTATGTAGTAACTCCAAGAGGAGCATTATGCATGATTGTTGGTTCATGCCCCCTGATGACTAGCTTGAGTGACAGAAACTTGAGTCTAGGGTATGTGTTGTTGCCACAAGGGAGAAAACAACGGTGCTTGTACTTGCGGGTGCAAGGATTGTTTACTTTACGCAAAGTTCTTTAATGCAGTTGTCTGTTGCATTGAGTTTACACTTTGGGTGGCATTCGCAACTTAATACCAGCGAGATGTTCTGGATAGATATCTCAAGGTGGATGATTAGTAGGTAGATGCAGATGGATTTCGGTATACTTGTCTTGGCATACCGCCCAAGCTTTTGAGCCTCTTCCTTTCTTTGTAGCATAGTTAGCATTGGTTTGCGCACATAATCCTGTCAATTGCCTAGCTGTAATTTGCTTACCTTGCATGGCTATTTATCGTCTTTTGGGAGAGAGACATCACTAGTGAACATCATGGGACCCCGGTCCATATTTCCACCACTGTTTACACCCTCTATTTATTTTCTGTTTTATCTCCTTTTCTGTTGCTATCACTATCATTATTATCCCGTGCGTTTGATCCTTTGTAAACAATAAGGCCGGAGGGATTGACAACCACTCTGTACTCGTTGGGAGCAAGGTTATCTGTTGTGTGTGCAGGTCCACGTCAACTGCCTAATTGCTTGCGCCGTTGTCACCTTCCTGTCGTTGTCGGAGTCCTACTGGAGACAAACCTTGGTATCTTCATCGAGGGAAATTTGCTGTTGCCTACATCTCAACCTTCCACTTTGGTAACCAACGAGGGGCGAGAAGCCATCAAAGCTAAGTTTTGGCGCCGTTGCCGGGGACTCCACTCTTCAAGATAGGGGAGTTGCACACTATCTTTTATCTTTGCTTTTTAGTCTTGTTAGTTTACCTTTCAATTTTTGCTTTAGTTTCCCTTATCAAAAATCATAAAAATAGTTACCTTGCTTGCTGCAACTATGGGTTCCACCGAGAACACCAAGTTGTGTGACATCACTGTTACAACAACAGTGACTTTATCTGCACTCCTATTGCTCCACCTGCCACTTCAGCACCTTCTCAGGAGATTAAACCTGCTTTGCTGAACCTTCTTATGAAAGATCCATTCTCCAGTGCTGGAGATGATGCTACTTTGCACTGAAATAATTTTATTGAGCTCTGTGATATTCAAAAGTACAAAGAAGTAGATGGTGATATCGTTAAGCTTAAGCTTTTTCCTTTCTCCTTGAGAGGAGGAGCTAAAATCTGGTTCCAATCCTTGCCTAGGAATAGCATAGATTCTTGGGATAAGTGCAAGGATGCTTTTATTGGGAAGTACTAACCCCAGCTAAGATTATCCAATTGAGGAGTAATATTATGAATTTTAAGCAATTGGATAATGAGCATGTTTCCCAAACTTGGGAACGCATGAAATCTCTTGTTAAGAATTTCCCTACGCATGGTTTGACTACTTGGATGGTTATCCAAACTTTTTATGCAGGCTTGAACTTTACCTCGCGGAACTTGCTAGATTCGGCCGTGGGAGGAACCTTTATGTCAACAACGCTTGGTGCTGCCACAAAACTACTCGATGAAATGATTTCCAACTATTCCCAATGGCACACCGAAAGAGCTCCAACAGTTTGGCTGGAGCTGGCGGAACTTGCTAGATTCGGCCGCGGGAGGAACCTTTATGTCAACAACGCTTGGTGCTGCCACAAAACTACTCGATGAGATGATGAGCAACTATTCCCAATGGCACACCGAAAGAGCTCCAACAGGTAGGAAGGTAAACTCTGTCGAGGAGATCTCCTCCCTAAATGAAAAACTTGACTTGATTATGTCTCTACTTACCAGGAATATCCTATTGATCCTCATGATGTTCCTTTAAAGACTTTGATTGCTCAAGATCAAGTAGATGTGAACTTTATCTCTAGAAACAACTTCAATAACAATGGTTATAGGAGTAATTTTTGTAGAAATAGGAACAACAACACTTATCCTAGCACCAAGAACATCACTTCTGAACTAGAGAGTATGCTTAAAGACTTCATCACTACCCAAAAATCCTTCAACAAGAGTGTAGAGGAAAAACTAGAAAAATTAGATAATCTCTCTTCGAAGGTAGACAATTTATCGCATGAAGTAGAATTTCTTAAAATTAGAACTTCTCCTCTTGAGGAGAGGAAGGTCACTCCTATGAAAGATAGTCAAGTGCAAATTAATGAAAACATTAGGATGATGGATAAACTTAAAGAGAGATGGGCTAGAGAAAAGGAGGAAGAAGATAGAATTAAGAGCCATCCCACGCACCATACCGTTGCTACTATCCAAGTTGTTGAGGATATCCAAACTCTTAGCACCCAATGCACCCCTAGTCCCATAGGACCTATTAATGGTGATGTTATGACCTTAACCGTAGAAGAAGAAACTCCTATGACTATAGAAGCTACCAAACAAGTGATCCTAAAGGACACCACTACCACTTTACTTGATAGTAGTGACCTTGATTTTGATAATTGCACCCTTCCTGAAGTTATTGCTTTCCTTCATTAGATGTCTAGAGATCCCCACACTAGCACACTTAATTTTGCCTTCACGGAGCATATCACTAATGCTCTCATTAAAGCTAGGGAGGAGAAGCTTAGGGTAGAAGCCTCCATACCTAGAAAGCTAGAAGATAGTTTGGATCCTATGATTAAAATTAAGTTGAATAACTTCTCTTGCTATGCTTTATGTGATGTTGGAGCTAGTACCTCCGTTATACCCAAAAGAATGTATGATATGTTTGAATTGAAACCTTTTGATCCTTGTTCTTTTGGTGTCCGTCTTGTTGACTCTTCCGTAAAGAAACCTTTGGGGAAGATCTATGATGTTCTTATCATTTTCAATGACAATTATGTTCCCGTCGATTTCACTATTATGGACATTGAATGTGAACCATCATGTCCAATTATTTTGGGACGCCCTTTTCTTCGCACAGTTGGTTTTGTCATTGATATGAAAGAAGGGAATATAAAATTCCAATTCCCTCTTAAGAAAGGGATGGAAAACTTCCCTAGAAAGAAGATTAAGTTACCTTTTGAGTCTGTCACACGGGCTAGTTATTTTCTTGATAAGACTTGATCTTTTGCTTTAACCCTAGCTAATGGCTTTAAAGAAGCACTTTCGGGAGGTAGCCTGCAACGAATTTAGGTTTTCCTTTTTGTTTTTCTTATGTTTTTAGTGTTCTTGATGATTGTTACTATTGTAGCAACATCATTGTATCTTTACTTTTCAAGATTTGTGCCATTTATAGCCTCATATGACAAGGGAAGTGAAAGTTGTGACATGCTGTCCAGAAAACAGATTCTGTCCTCGTGACGGGAAAAATCATAGGAAATTCCCAGTTCATCTTTTTGAGCTGAATTGTTTACACAACATGCTCTATACAATCACGGAACTTTCCTATGTTCTGAGTTTTTTTATTTGAGTTGCAGAAGTACCCCTAAAAAATTATTTACTACCTTCTAGTCAGTTTTTCACAGATTCTGTCCTGTTTTTCCTTTTCTTCGTTTTGCAAACCTTAACCTTGATTTTTTTTAAATTTTTTGAAAATCTTGAGAAACAGTAGCTCTTCAAGAATATCCTTATTTCCAGTAGAGAAAAAATTATTTTATTGTGGGTACTAACCTCGCTAATCAGATTATGATGAGTTATGTATGAAGGGAGTTTTCAAGTGTGCGAGGGAAGATGATAAAATAAGATTCAGGAGGGTCAAGCGCTCAAGCTTGGGGATGCCCCCGTGCACCCCCAAGAAATATTCAAGAAGACTCAAGCATCTAAGCTTGGGTATTCCCCCATACATCCCCTCTTCATCAACAATTATCAGTTCGTCGTTCGTTCCACTATATTTTTATCACTTCATGCTTTATGTGCTATGCTTGGAGCGTCTTGCTCTTTATTTCCTTTTTAGCTTTCTTTAGCTTTTTTTGCTGTTCATAACAATTTAGAACCCAGCTTTCGTTGTGTGGGAGAGAAACACGCTCCACTTCACCCTAGAACACAACATAGGATTTTCATGCTTATCTTTGATGTGTGTGTTCTTTATCTTTTTCGTAGCTGATGTCATGTTTAGCTCTTAGTTTTCATGCTTATCTTTTTAAGAGCTTTTGTTTAGTTTGTTGTTGGAACTCTCTTAAGTTTTCATGTTTATCTTGTTTAGAGAGTTTTCCTGTTGCACTGAGTTTTGTGTCTTGACTTGAAATAGGTAACTGAGGTTGCTATTCGATTGTAGTAGTAACTTACAATAGTTTTGAGGTATTTCTATGAGTAATTTTTGAACTTTTGGTGTCAAGAGCTTTAGCCTATTAGTGATAGATGTCGTGTTTTGGGCAATCCGTGTTTATTTTCTAAAAACCTACAAAATTAGTTGAGAACTTTAGCTACTAGATGGATCACTAATCTTTGGAGGGATCGAATATTAGAGTGCACTCACGTACCATGAGTCGAGGATGCGCAAGGATAACCAAACCCCCATACACTCCTCCTCGGGGTACTTGTCTCTTTGTGAACCTCCTAATTAGATTGAGAGTTACCGATAATAAGTGCATGAGTTCTTCGGACTAATGTGAGTATTCGAAAGTTGACACTTCCACCTTCCCATATTTTGCTAGCCTCTCCTGTGTCGTGCATTTCCTCCTTCTCACTCCGAGAGTTAGCGTCCAGCTTCGCCGGTACATCCAAACCCTTGGCACGATACGCTCTATCATCATAAGCCTCATTATATCCTTCCTCAAAACAGCCACCATACCTACCTATCAAGGCATTTCCATAGCCTTTCTAAGATACATTGCCATGCAACATCCACGTTCTCATGACTTTATCTTCATGTCATACATGCTTTTTCTTGATCAAAGAGCCGCATGCTAGTTGGTCCTTGCCCTAATCATTGCTACATGACTCGCTAGTATCATTGCATATCCTGCTACACTGGCAGAGGCATACATTTGCATACTTCATGATAGTTTCATTTTCTTTATGTTGAGTACTCTTGTAAAGTGTGAAAGATCTTCTATACTTCTTGTAATATATACAGTGTTCCCCCTAAAGTGAGGAAAAGATCCCAAAGACGACAAAATCAAAAGATCCCAAAGAGGACAAATGAGAGTTAAATAGAAAGAGCCATTGAGGCCACCAAAAAAATACAAAAAAATAGAAAAAGGAGAAAAAAGAAATAAAAAGAGAGAAGGGGGCACACTACTAATCCTTTTGAGAGATCCACACTCGTACTCCATCTTATATCTTGTACTCCATAGAGATTATCATTCATGCATATAGCTATGTGGGGACCTTCACACTATAGAACTTGGCTTGTATATTCCAATGATGAGCCTCCTCAAATGAGCTCTAGGTCTTCGTGAGAAAGCAAGTTGGATGGACCCCCCACTAGTTCCATTGGAGAGATTACCTTAGCTAATATGTGCATCCGTTGCATGGCAATCCCTACTCTTCACATCATATCTATCATTTGGCTTTCTCTCTCTTATGATTGTCCTCATTGATGTGAGCCTTTCACACCTTTTTTGTCTTCCTCCTCCATCATTTTTCTCTCTTTGCCATCCTAAGTGTCAACTTTCTTTCATACGCTCATCCATTGCATGAGTGCTCAAAATATCAAAAAGGAGTGGTCTGGGGATGACTCAAGATAAGATTCCAAAGAAGACCAAGTGTGAAACTTTATTAGATTAAGTTCTCAACAATAAAAACTATGTTTTACTCTCTCGTATATCGCTATCCCCTTTCTTGCATGCAAACACAATTTGGAGACATTCGAGTCACGGACAGCGAGAGCTCTTGCACCTTTATGTTCTTATGTTGCTTGTTTCAATGCTAATATAGACTCTTGCCTGTTATGACTTGAATTGAATTACATGCCTTGATTGCTTTACTTAAAAGTTCTTATATGGTTGGTAGCATGTCACCACAGAAATTATGTTTGTTATCATTTACCTATTCGAGGACGAGCAGGAATTAAGCTTGGGGATGTTGATAAGTCCAAAACGTATCTATAATTTCTGCTTGCTCCAAGCTTATTTTTTGTGATATTGCTATGATATTGATGCACTTCCATACACTTTTGATCATATTTGGACTAACCTATTAACTCAATGCACCCCAGTGCCAGTTCCTGTTTTCTACTGTTTTTGTATTTCAGGTTTTCCCATTACTTAAAGTGGCAGAAAAAATCCGGGAAAAATATAGGAAAAATCAGCGTACAGGAAGCTTCGGTAAGAGCCCAACTGGGGCCAGAGGGGAGCGAGGGGTGGCCTAGGCGGCCACCTGGCGCGGCCACCCCCTAAGTCGCGTCAGGGGGGCGCCTGGGGCCCCTGGTCCACCTCTTGCTGCCCCCCTTCGCCTATATATCCTTCTCATCCTGAAACCCTCGAGGATAGAACCCTTTTTCGCGATCTCTCCTTCGTTCCTCCGCCGGCGCGCTTCCAAGATCGGGAGCACCAGGAGCCCTCTTCTCGGCACCGTGCCGGAGGGAGGAACCACCTCCGAGAGCTTCTCCACCACCATGGATGCTTCCCGGATGAACCGTGAGTAGTCCACCTTGGACCATGGGTCCATGATCAGTATCTATGTGATGTTGTCCTCCCCTCTTTGTTCTTCATTGTTTAGACCTCGTGAGCTTCCCTACATGATCGAGGCACATATGTAATCTTTCTGCTGTTGCTATGCTGAGTTTGCTGGGATCTGATGGATTATGAGACTATGTTCAGATTTTGTTTCAGTAATATATTTGATTCTCCTCTTTTATATTTATGTTCTTGAGTAATTCTTGCATGTTCTCCGTTGCTGTTTATTGCTTTGGCCAAGTAGTAGGTAGTAACTCCAAGAGGGAGTGTTATGCATGATTGTGGGTTCATGCCCCCTGATGACTAGCTCTGAGTGACAGAAACATGAGTCTAGGGTATGTGTTGTTGCCACAAGGGAGAAAACAACAGTGCTTGTACTTGCGGGTGCATGGATTTTTTACTTTACGCAAAGTTCTTTAATGCAGTTGTCTGTTGCTTTGAGTTTACACTTTGGGTGGGATTCGCAACTTAATACCAGCGAGATGGTCTGGATAGATATCTCAAGGTGGATGATTAGTAGGTAGATGCAGATGGATTTCGGTCTACTTGTCTTGGCGTACCGCCCAAGCTTTTGAGCCTCTTCCTTTCTTTGTAGCATAGTTAGCATTGGTTTGCGCACATAATCCTGTCAATTGCCCATCTGTAATTTGTTTACCTTGCATGGCTATTTTATCGTCTTTCGGGAGAGAGACATCACTAGTGAACATCATGGGACCTCGGTCCATATTTCCACCACTGTTTACACCCGCTATTTATTTTCTGCTTTATTCCCTTTTCTGTTGCTATCACTATCATTATTATCCCGTGCCTTTGATCCTTTGTAAACAACAACGCCGGAGGGATTGACAACCTCATTGTACTCGTTGGGAGCAAAGTTATCTGTTGTGTGTGCAGGTCCACGTCAACCGCCTAATTGCTGGCACCGTTGTCACCTTCCTGTCGTTGTCGGAGTCCTACTGGAGACAGACCTTGGTATCTTCACCGAGGGGAATTTGTGGATGTCTACATCTGAACCTTCCACTTTGGGTAACCAACGAGGGGCGCGAAGCCATCAAGGTGCTCCTGTCAATGAGCACCAGAACAAAGCAATAAACTCAATGGATACATGGAATCCTCAAATTATGGACCATCCCCTTTGGTGTCCCAAGCTGTCACCTTTGGGATCGCTGGTTCCGGACCATAATAGGTGCATACAACTCATAGATAGGATCTCGAACATAAATATACTCATGAAAACATAAGTTGTTCAGATCTGAAAACACTGCACTCGGGCCCAAAGTTAAAAGAATTAAGAACAACAAGTTGTAGAAAAGATGATAAACACCATAGTAGATGATAGGCAACATGCCCCCAACAAACTGAGGAACTATTACATGATCAATCTCATCCAATACCTACCATCCACTTTGCCTACAGCAGGGAATTACTCACACAGGTGAAGATAATTCATGAAGGGAGGATGGAGTGGTGATGGTGATGACGATGGAGACGATCTCCCCTCTCCGGACGCCAAATCAGCCTCTATATTGGCCCTCCCGAGGAAGAATAAATAGGAGTTTCCGCGATGGGTTCTGGAAAAGCGACTTCTATTTCGGAGTTTCCCCGTCACGGGAATAAATAGGAGTCGAGGTAGGGCACTAGGGGAGGGGGAGTCGCCCAGGCAGCCAGCTGGTGCGGCCCCACCCCTGGTCGCGCCAGCAGGGCGCCTGGGGCCCCCTGGCTGCCCTCTGCCCCACTTCTGGCTCCGGGCTCCTTCGGGTGCGTGAATTTTTTGTAATTTTTCTGGGAATTTTCTGAGATGTCCAAAAATCCATTTTCCTGTGCACAACAAAACCATACAGGCAGCTCTGCTGAAAACAGCGTCAGTCTGGGTTAGTTTAGTTCAAATCATCCAAGAATGAGGGAAAAACAATAGCAAAAGTGTTTGCAAAAGTAGATACGTTTGAGACGTATCAACTCCCCCAAGCTTAGCCTATTGCTTGTCCTCGGGAAATTCAGTTCAACGAACTGGACGCGACAAAGAAAACTTTGACAAACTCTTTTTCTTCATAAGATGTATATAAGTACTACGAAAAGAGTTTAGCAAGTATCAAAAAAATGCTATGAGGACAATGCACGAAGCAATCCTTCTTTCAAGTGACCAATCACAAACAACCTAAGGTAAATAATATGCTGCCGAAAATCAAGACAAGATCACAATGCACATAACCTGAACATTTCAGAGTGGTATCTCGCTAGCCTCCATGAGTGAAGCAAAACATAAATGCAAAAACTCCTCTAGAGTTTTAAAGGAGACTAGAACTAAGAATTTCAGACAAGCAATATCACAAGCATGCAGAAGACAATGTAATTCGTTGGGACAATGCATGTTGCACTAAGAATGACAATTATGCTCTCGATAGTTGGTGCTTTGAAGAAACAAGGGGAGACTCTCAAACCGTGGATTTTTTATGGAAATATTGAAAACCCGTGAATGGAAGCAAAGACTAAACATGTGCCATAGCTCTTGGTTTTGAAAACAGAGATAGAATTATTTTGAGAAGTGCAACTTTCCAGTCAACGGTGAACGGTAATGGTCTCTCAATATCTCCCATGCCAACCATATTAATGCTCTTGCTTACAGTTGTTCCCTTATCCATAAATCTTTTGATGGTCTATGGAACCTTTTATTTTGCCTCAAGTATGGAAGGAGGATATCGTTCCATCTATCATTAGCAGCATTTGGTCCATTTCATCCCATCATCAAGTATGGGGGAGGTGTAACTCTCTTTTTTTTAAATTTGACTAGTTAAAACTTCCGTCAAAATATTTTTGGCATGTTAGATACTGATTTTCCCTCACTGCACCATGAGCTTGTACGGTTATAAAAGGGAAGATTTTGAATAAATTTCGAGATGGCACAAGGAAGTCTAAGTTAGGAGTGGCAGGTAAATACCACATATAGGTAGGTATGGTGGACTCAAGTGGAAAAACTGGTTTGAAAAGGAGTTTGGATACACAAGCAGAATTCCGCTTAGTGTGAGCGAAGGCTAGCAAAAGACTGGGAAGCGACCAACTAGAGAGCAATAATTGTCATAATCATGCAGAGCGACAAAGCAACATTGAATCGGGCATGAAAGTGATATAACTATTCTGAAATAAAAAGGTCATCAAGGCATGATAGACATTTTAGCCATAAACATGTGTGAACATGTGCCAAGTCAATCCAAGAATTCTCCGAAGGGAAATACCACTTCAATATGCCAAACCATGAACAATGCAATGCATGTAGATCATTCCAACAACATATTATGCACCCTAGCTATTTGAGACCAGCCACAAGGAAAGCATGAACATTGGGAAAGCATTGTAAACATAGCACTATGTCGCTACAAGATGGTCTCTAGATCATAAGTACAGGCATATGTACAAAAGTAGAAACAAAAAGAGTTCATACTAGTTTTCTTTGTTGCTTCCCTTCCGCCGATCTTCGTCATTACTGTCTTGTCACTTGCACGATCGAATGTGGGAAATATATAATCAAATTCCATCACGGACTCGAGCTGAACTCTGAAAACAAAGCAAACTAAAGAGAGAAAGGAAAAAAAATTTGGTTTTTTAAAGGTTAAATGAAAAGAAAAAAAAGAGAAATCTTTTTTTTGTTTTTGAAAATTAAAGGAACAAAGAAGAACGGGAAAAAACTTCGAAAAGATCAAAGCGAAGGAAATAAAAATGGATAATACAATGGAAAAGTGAGAAGGGCACGTACTCCCCCAAGCTTAGGCTTTTGGCCTAAGTTGGTAGCAGCTACTTCCCCCAGGAGCCTCCTGCTCCGGGGTAATGGTAAGTCTAAGGGTCGTATGAGTCCTCCTGCACGTACACCGAAGTCCTCGGGTCCTCCCATGAGTAAGGTCCCGCGTCCCAAGCAGAAGAAGACCCCTCACCCTGCTGGGTGAAGGTCTCCCCGTGGAAAGGTGGGAACTCACCATGCTCCTCCTCGTCGGGCACAACCCCCTCCAAGGGGTTATGCAGCTGGTACTGGTCCATGAACTCATCGAACTGGACATCATTGAAGGACCATCCGTTCCTGCGGGTGTGATCAAAAAAAGTGGTGCAGGTAGACGGATCTCATGAGTAATGTTCTTTTCAAACCTCAAAATATAAACAAGGTTACCAAACTGGGAAGTCATGGTAACAAAATTATGCCTCTTCATAGCAGCAAGATCGAGACTTGTGTATGAAAAGGGAACATCATCAGGATGCGGGGTGCGATTAAGAGACTCAAGGATAAGTGTGGCGTAAACACCACCGTATAAATCGCCCTTGTTACTGTTCATAACAAGGCCCCGAGAAATTAAGGCACCCACATTATAATCATTCTTATTAGAGAGGGCGTTCGCATAGATAGCGAAATCTGGTGCAGAACCATTGCTCGTGTTATCACGAGCCAGCACCCCTCTACGCGAAATACATGAGGTGGGGAAACAGAATGCTGGAAATCTTTCTACGCCGAATGTCGATCTCCTCCTGGCTACAAAGTGAATTGAAGACGGTCCTCAACTCGGGAGGCTAAGTGTTCATCTTTGTCGTCTGACCAGCGTTCGGCACACCTATTATATCAAAAAACTGTGCCAAAGACATGGTTATAAGATTATTATAAAGTTTAAACTCGACGGTTCCAACATCATGGTTGTATGGTTATAACAAAACCTGTTAACAAAGCAGGAGGTAAGCTTCTTATGTTGTACCACACGGCATAATGCTAGCCTTGTCAAACCTGCATTGGCGCAAAGCCCATATAATTCCTCCTTAATTCCTACAGCTCTAAGAAAATCATCGCACGGATACATCATTGCGCATGCTGGACTTGTGTCTTCCAACAACTCTGAGGGCACATGATCTTCATTATAGCTCACCCTAGCAGCTGAGGGTGAAGCTGCAGCTCTAGTAACTCGATCGGAGCGCTCGGGCTTCTTCTTCCAAAGCCACCCCTTTGCTTTTCCTAGCAAACTCATTTCTGAAATTTTTGACAATTCCCGAAAACAAGGATTTAAACAAAGTGAGTTGAGACAAACTACTCTACTCACTTACCTATGGCATAAACTTGCATCAAAACTTGGAAAATAAATTTCTACACATGCATGCAAGCTCATCTAAACAACACCAAGAACTATTAAATACTCACAAATGAAGCAACCAATCAAAAATCTATTTGGTGGTGTGGAGGAGTTACATACCAGGGAGTATTTTCTCAAAATCTCAGCTCAAATGGTGGGCTGTAGAGAGAGATCGAAAATCGCCTCCAAGAACAGCAAGAACGCAAGAACTGGAGCAGAACTCGTGTTTTCGGAGAGAGAGAGGAAGGAGGAGGAAGAAGAAATACTTGCAGGTGGGGCCTGTGGTCCCCAGGCCCCTGTTGGTGCGGCTAGGGGGCTGGCCGCACCAGCTGGCCGCCTGGGCCACTGGTGCCCCCCCTGGTCAGCCCTAGGTGCCTCTGGGTCAGTCCCGACATGGAAATTTTTATTCTAAATTTTCTGGAATTTTATGAAAAAATCACAGTTGAAAATTTTCCGGAGTTCAAAAAGTTGCGAAACTTTCTGAAAACTTGAAGCAGTGATTAGAATTGTGAAGCTTCAAAAACATATAAACTTGGTAAAGCAAGGATAATGAAATCTAAAGAAAATGAAAACATAACAAGCTCCACTTTTTGCCTATATAAAACATGCTAGTTAGCAAGGTTGATCAAGTCTTACCAATGAACCGGCGATATATAGATCAAAAAGTCTCACCTCTTATGAAGTGATCATTGCGCCTTTACTTTAATGGACATTGTCCCCACCATGATGGTTTTGTATTTGTGGTGCATGTGTAGAGGACAATCCCATTCTCCAATCTTCACGGTCTCGATGTTCTCCATAGAGTTAGGTCCATGCCTTTTGTCGATCTTCTTCGGAAAATACACCGTGTGTTCTTTATCTTTTACGTTAAAGGTGACCTTTCCTTTATTGCAATCAATAATGGCACCTGCGGTATTTACAAAAGGTCTACCAAGAATAATGGACATGCTCCCATCCTCGGTCATGTCAAGCACAACAAAATCTATATGAATTAAGCAATACAACTTCAACAGGAACATCCTCAGAAATACCTATCGGGGCGGCTGTTGACTTGTCAGCCATCTGAAGAGAGATATCTGTAGGGATTAGCTTATCTAAACATAATCTTTTATACAGGTAAAAAGGCATAACACTCACCCCTGCTGCGAGATCACATAAGGCAATCTTAACATAATTATTTTTTATGGAACAAGGAATGGTGGGTATACTTGGATCACCAAGCTTCTCGGGAATCTTGCCAATGAAAGAGTAGTTAGCAAGCATAGTGGATATTGCCTCATTAGGAACTTTTCTTTTGTTAGTGACAATATCTTTCATATATTTTGAATAAGGAGGTAACTTGATAGCATCAGTCAGGGGAATTTGAAGAAAAAAGTGGCTTCATCCATTCACAAAATTTATTATAATGCTCTTCTTCTTTAGATTTGAGAGACTTACCTGGAAAGGGCATGGGATTTTGTACCCACGGTTCTCTTTCATTCCCATATCTTCTTCCTATGAAGTCTTCACTAGTATACTTCTTACGTTTATCAGGTGCTTCTTCTTCTCGCACCTCGGGAGGATCATTCTTCTCCTTATCATTTTCTTCGGGCTCGGCACCGTCTTCTGTTTCAGCATCGGAGGTAGATATGCTATTAGGATCAACAGCAGGTTCTTCACTTGTAATAGGATCGTTGGAGTTGTCAGCCTCCTTGTATTTCTTCTTCTTCTGGAGAGCTAACAATCTCGTCTTCTACTTGTACTTGAGAATCTTGCTCGATCCTCTTTGGATGCCCCTCGGGATAGAGTGGGTCCTGGGTGTGTGTCCCAACTCTGGTCTTGATGCCATAAGCTTGTATGACCTCCTGTTTGGCATTGTTAGCAAGCAAATAGTTTTGCACATTAGAAATTTGTTCAAGCTGAGTTTGAACCATATGAAAATGATTAACAAGACATTTAACATCATTGATTGTTCTTTCAAGAACACCAAGTAAACTTTTGGTAGCAAGAGAATTATCATGCAGCTGACTTTGTATCCTCCTATTAAAATTGTCTTGCTTAATAATTAAATTATCAAGCTCATCTAAGCATTGGTCGGGAGGCTTACCTTTAGGGATGTCACTTTCAATAATTTCTAATAGAGAGTGTACCTCTACCAAGGGAGGGTGAGTAGTAGGCTCACACAACTTCTCGATAGGCGGTAGATTCTTCACGTCTTCGGCTTTAATGCCTTTCTCCTTATTAGACTTCTTTGCTTCTTGCATATCTTCGGGGCTCAGAACAAGCATGCCCCTCTTCTTTGGTGGTGGAGGTGGTTTAGGGACGGACCAATCTTCATGGTTCTTGGCAATCTTTCCCATTAGTTCTTCGGCTTCGTCCGGTGTTCTTTCCCTGAAAACACAACCTGCACAACTATCGAGATAGGACCTGGATTCATCGGTTAGACCAGCATAAAATATATCAAGTAATTCATTCTTTGGGACTTCATGTCCCGGTCTAGCCTTAATTAAGTCACAATACCTCCCCCAAGCTTTAGGGAGGTGCTCATGCTGCAATTGTTGAAAGTTATAGATTCTTTGCAAAGAAGCATGTTGCATATGAGCAGGAAAATATTTATCAATAAAAAATTGAACTAAGTCCTGAGGACTCTCAATGGAACCATAGGGTAGTGCATCGTACCATAATTTAGCGTCTCCCTTCAAAGAAAAAGGAAAAAGCTTGGCCACATAGAAGTTTCGTATCTTTTTCATCAGTAGTAAATAGGTCACCTAACTCAGCGAGTTTGGTCAGGTGGGCTATAGCATCATCATTTTCTCTGCCATAAAAAGGGTCATCCTCGACTGTAGATATAAGTTAAAGATCAACAGAGAAATCATAATCAGGATCAGAGATGGATATAGGAGATGTGGAAAATTTAGGATCAGAAATAATCTTGTTCTTCATGGAGTGCTTTTCGAGCAGCTCCTTAACAGCATCAGGGTTAGAGTCGACACACTCTCTGATTTCCCTGCAAAGATCATCATCAAGAGTAATATAATCATCATCAAGGATCATCTCCTTGAGTTCATCTAAGTCTGGGAACCAAAGGTTTTGCAAGTAGGAATATAGGTAGCAGGAGTCTCGGTCTCGGGTTCTGCTGCAACCTTAGCAGTCTGAGTTTCAATATAGTGACCAAGAAAACTAGTATCATCAAGAGTAGTGGAAGCATCATCAAAAGTATCAGACATAGTAACAGACTCAATAGAAGTAGCATGTGGTGGTAGCGGTGAAGCAAACTTACTTATAACGGAAGGTGAATCAAGCGTAGCACTGGTACTCAGAATGGTACCTTTTCTTGTAGTGGATGGTAGGATCGGAACCTTGGGGTTTCCTTTCTTACCCATAGAGGATGAAGTGTAGCAGGCAGGATACTTCAAGTAGACTTGTAAATATTTCTATGGTCCCCGGCAACGGCGCCAGAAAATAGTAGTTGATGACCCTCAACTGTATGGGATCGATTGTAGTGTTCTCGCGGGTAAGTTAACCCAATTTATTGATTCGGCACAAGGGGATCCAAAGAGTATTTATAAGCTTTGATAGTTGAGTTGTCAATTCAACCGCACCAGAAATATACTTGCTAGCAACAAAATATTAATAGCAACTGTGGTATGATAGTGATAGTGATAACAGCGAAAGTAAACTAGTAGTAACCAGCAGGATTAAAACACTGTAGGCTAGGTAGATGGATGGTCGGGCGCTGCATGAATAAGAATGAACATGTAATAAATTCTAACAAGGGGCAAGGCACATAGAAAAGCAATGATCATCTAGGAAAATATCAAACACTAGGCATGTATCCCGTAGGTAGTTGTGTGTGCTTGCAATAAGAACTTGCACAACATCTTTTGTCCTACCATCCCTCTACGAACGGGGCCAAAAGGAACTTATGGAGATTAAGGTGGTCCTGTCAAAGAGCACCGGAATAAAGAAATAAACTCAATGGATACATGGAATCCTCAAATTATGCACCATCCCCTTTGGTGTCCCAAGTTGTCACCTTTGGGATCGCCGGTTTCGGACCATAATAGGTGCATACAACTCACAGATAGGATCCCGAACATAAATATACTCATGAAAACATAAGTGGTTCAGATATGAAAACATGGCACTCGGGCCCAAAGTGACAAGCATTAAGAACAACAAGTTGTAGCAAAGATGATAAAAACCATAGTAGATGATAGGCAACATGCCCCCAACAATCTGATGAACTATTACATGATCAATCTGATCCAATCCCTACCATCCCCTTTGACTACAGTAGGGAATTACTCACACATTTGAAGAGAAGTCATGGAGGGAGGATGGAGTGGTGATGGTGATGACGATTTGCGACGATCTCCCCTCTCTGGAGGCCAAATCAGCCTCCAGATTAGCCCTCCCGAGGAAGAACAGAGGGAGGCGGCGGCTCCGCGACGGGTTCTGGAAAAGTGACTTCTGTTTCGGAGTTTCCCGTCACGGGAATAAATAGGAGTCAAGGTAGGGCACCAGGGGAGGGGGATTCGCCCAGGTAGCCACATGGCACAGCCCCACCACTGGCCGCGCCAGCAGGGCGCCTGGGGCCCCCTGGCTGCCCTCTGGCCCCACTTCTGGCTCCGGGCTCCTTCGGGTGCGTGGATTTTTTGTATTTTTTCTTGGAATTTTCTGAGATGTCCAAAAATTCATTTTCCTGCGCACAATAAAACCATACAGGCAGCTCTGCTGAAAATAGCGTCAGTCCGGGTTAGTTTAGTTCAAATCATGCAAGAATGAGGGCAAAACAATAGAAAAAGTGTTTGGAAAAGTAGATACTTTTGAGAAGTATCAGCATGGTCTTCGTCACGCTGTTTGGTTCTTCATCGCCTAGTTCGAGCATCGCCGTCGCCGCGCCACCCGCGCCGTTGCCGCTCACCCGAGTCGCGCCGACACCCTGTTCGACACTGCCTCTTACCCGAGTCGCTCCGCCTCTACCAGTGACCGACGCAGGCCCCCACGAGCTGCCTCTGGTTCCGCTGACTTCATCGTTGTCCACTTCTTCATCTTCGTCCAGCACCAGCTCATCGCCAACATTGTCGTCAACTTCCCGGACCACTTCATCTAGCTCCGGCAACCGCGGCATCTCCACCCTTGGCACCTTCTACTCCCCACTGAGTTGTGTCGCAACCTCCGTCGAGCCCTTCTTTGCTGGTCCCTCCGACATGGCGTACAGCTCTTACTGGTCCCCGTCTACACATGCCCGATACTGGCAACACTGATGTGTGCCTTCATCTACGACGTGTTCCCGGGCCTGGCAAGCCTGATGCGGTGCTTCGTCGACATCGTCTGTCTACGCATGCCCAGTGTTGGCAACACCGACACGTTCCTTCGTCTACAACGTGTCCCCGGGCTTGGCAAACCCGGCGCGATGCTTCATCAACACCGTCTTCTTCCGGATGTCACCACCATCTTCTGACGACTGTCGTCCCGCGCTACGACTGACGACCGCCCGCCAGTGCCTCCCCACGCCGCGCCGCGGGATCTGGCCACCCCGCCACCTCCTTCCCATGTCGCTCCGCCCCACAACCTCCTTCCCCGGCTGCCCCCGCCATGGATCTGGCCAGCGGCGCCCCCCGGATCCAGCCGCGGCACCGGCGGAACCGGCCACCACCGGGTCGCGCAGCGCCCTGGCCTCACGCCTCTCCTACTCCTCCACTGACGGCTGACTAGCGCCGTTCTCCTCCTTCGTCCTACTGCGCCGTTGTCGCGAGATCCACCATCCCCAAGTCCCGATCTCGGCGACCTCCTACTGCAGCGGATCCCGGCCGATCTTCTCCTCCTTACGGGTGTCCGATCCAGGCGAGGTCGGCGTCAATGCTGCATCTTTTACAGTTCACCAGTTCCCCCCGTGTGCAGATTTCCCAGTGCGCAGTCACTGGCACATTGTAGTTCGTTGTAGTTTTCTTGTGTGGTGCTGATGATGTCTTGTGTATTGACTTTGGTTTGAAGATGTGGTGGTGTTCAGTTTGCAGTAAAGTTTGTAAGATATTTGTATTAAGTTGTGTTGTGGTTCATTTTAAGTTGTGTTGTGGTTCGTTTTTTTCAGTTATGTGGTTCGCTTCTTTTAATGTGTTCGTAAGTTGTTTATCATGCAGTATTTAAAAAAATGTAGTTCACAAAAACATTGCTTGTAGTGCGGTTGCGAACGAACTGCATCGAATATCGATGTTCTGATAAATAAAAAGAAAATGCAGTTCTTTCTGTTCGACAATGCACTGCGGTTATTTGGTGGATGCAGTCCACTTCGCCCAATTCCGTTAAAAGTGTGTTAAAAGTTAAAAAAAATGCAGTTCTCTCTGTTTATAAATGCAACCGGTGCCCGTCGTATGAAGTTCGCTTCGTCAATTTCGAATTCGCGAAAGAACACGTGCGTTCTGTTTAGCGATAATGCAGTGCGCTTGCCAGGCCAATGCAATTCGCTTCGTCGATTCCGGGTACGCGGAAAAAACAGTTCTGCGATTTACTAAAATCGACACAACTTTTAAACCGTAAGGATTAGAGGATGTGTTTTACATGAAATGGAGCGCCTCGACGAGATCTATCCAACAGTGTATCAATTGCATCAATCGGACAAATGAGTCAAACGAATTTAAGCAAAAACTTCCGCTGTCCAAAAGAGGACAGCAACACCATTTTTCAAATTACTTCAAAATCGTATGGAATATGGAAAAGTGGTCAACATATGGGTTAATCTATTACTCCAGACGAATCCAACGGTGTATCATACGCATCGCTCGGACAAGCGGTTAAAAAGTTCTACTCTCTACAAGATCCGAAAATGAAAAACAGAGTTGTTGCATTTTTTGCGGCTAGATTTCTCTCAAATCCGTAGAGAATTAGACAGAGTGTTCTACATATGGATGGAGCGCCTGATCGATATCTTTCCAACGGTATATCATTTGCATCCTTCCGATGAACGGTTTAAGAGAAATCGTGAAAATACGCCTACTGCAAAAGTGTGTCGCCGCACCATTTTTGAAACTTCTCCTAATCCGTGAAGAATCGGGGGAAGTGTTCAACATACGGAAGATGCTCCTTTTCCATACGAATCCAACGGTGTATAATACGCTCAATTTCTACCAACGGTTAAAAAATTATCGCGAAAACGGTGTATGCGGTTCTGTTTTATCCGAGCTGGAGTGCTCCGAATTCAGCAGTGCGGTTCTCTTTGCGAAAATACTGCAGTTCGGAATGTTGTCAGAATAGTTATTCTGACATTGATGTCAGAATAGACCGGTTGTATATAAATATATATTTATATATATATATATATATATATATATATAGGGTGGGTCTATTCTAACAACACCCCTTAAGACCTTATTCTAACAACACTTCCTTATTCCAACAACACCCCAAACCCACCCGTAGCTATAAACTAAACCGGTGAAAAATAACCAACCAAAAAATCCCCACCCCAACTTATCCTTTCCCTGCCCCCACCTCACTCCTCTCTCCCTCTCCCCGTGCTCCACACCACGCCGGACGCCACACCACCTCCCTCCCCGCGCCGCAACGACCATCTACCCCGCACCGCCATGCCTCCTCGCGCCACCTCTCTTCCCCGCGCTGCCTCGTCGCCACAGCAGCGTACAACCGCGCCGCCATGCCTCCTCGGTCGCCTCGCCCGCGGTCGGATCTGCCAGGTCGCCGTCCTCCCGCGAGCGACCGAGATGCACGGTCGTTCCTGTGCGTCGGCGCCGTCGTGATCTACAGCAGGTGAGTCCCGACCGCCTCTCCTCCTCCCGGAGACACCGTGCTAGGAGGACGGCAGGGCGTGGCGGCAGAGGGGGCACGCGTTGCTACGCCCCAGCCACTCGGCGATGCAACCTCAATGGAAACTATCCCCCTCCGATCCAGCAGTGCCCCGCGCTCCCCCCGTGTCATTCGTCCCCTGAGTGCCATCGATCTTTGTCGCCTCACCGGCGAGCTCCGTCCCACGAGCTATCCCCGTGCAGTTCGCTGGCTCCCTTCGTGTGCATCCTTTCGAGTTCATCGACTCCCCCATGCACAGCGTCCCAATGACCGGCGGCTGAACCAGGAGAATGGTGCGTGCCTGCGGTTCACGCGTGCACTTCGGTTGGGGGTACTATGTGTAGATATATTTTTGTTTGATTTGCAGATTTGTAATTTTTCCAAATTTGCAGTGTACGTACATCTGAGTTCAATTGCGATTCACTGCGGTTCACTTTTTGTCAGGACCCGGGGTTAGCGTATGCAAGACTCGCTACAACAAAATCATATGGAGAGCCGAGAACCGTAACCCACTTGTCTACGCAGACAAGGCCAAGCACAGAACGTTCTCGGAAAGCATCGAATGTGAGGGGCATCCCATCCAGGCCGGATGATCAACTGAGATGGGTCCTCATCGTCCGCACACAAGTCTAAATGATATGGGTGGTGAACTCCCACACTCATAGACAAGTCGCCTCAACCATACTATCGATTGTATTATAACCCTTACATAGACTTACTCCAGCCCGATCACCTAGTCGGGGTCTAGGCCGGGATCGATCATACATCAAAGTGTGCACGTGACAGAGTCACGAACAATCGGATCGCGATGCCCCAAGTTGCGCACATCTAAGGGCCACTTGGTGTATAAAAGACCGCCAGCCAGATCACAACTAAGGTCTCGAAAACCCATACTAAGACATGCATGTTATAAACATACACGCAGCACACATGCCTTGTATGAACAGCGGGTATCATTGCAATTCTCTACAAAGTATACATCTTTATTAATAACTCTTACAGAGTGCACACAGAGATCACAAGCATATGATCCAACATTACAACAGACAAGCGGAAGCAAGTAGGTCTGAGTACCCACAGCTCCGTTCTAGTCCAGAGAGTCGCCTATCTGAGGGGGGTCCGTATGGAAGTCCGGCCGAGGTTCCAGTACAGCCTCAAACGATGTGTGCAGGGTCCCAAGCCGGTCTTGAAAAGTCGTTCATCCACTCCACAGACCGTGCCACAGCCCTACCAGAACTCCGAACTACTGCGACTTCTGGGGTTCGAACGGGGTGAGGTACTAGGATGAGAGGGGTCAGTGAGCCCAATGTGTGGTTGCACTCTTCTTCTTGGATCACCACACAAGAACTCGGACTTAAGGCAGTGTTCAACGAGACAACCCACTGTGTACTCCTACACAGCCTCTCATCGTTCACCTTGTATTAGGGTAGATTCACCAACACATTTCCACCATCATCAACATGATTCCTACCATCCCGACTCACATCACAATACCAACATTGTATCACTCTAAGCATGCAATAAGTAGTAACAGTTGCAGGGGCCACATGATATCAACCAACTCCTACATTTTCTAGGATTGTAGTTTTCTTACTACTGTGACAAATGATAGGTCATGCAAAGGAATGGGTTCAACTATGCGGTAGAAACGTTATCATGGTGATCATCCTATTTCATGCATAAGCGAGACTGAGAGGGTAATGGGTTTTTATCGACATGATCAATGGGGGTTTTCTTGCCTTGCTGACGAGATTCGGTAACAGCGTCTTCAACGAAGGGGGTGGCCTCCGATTCCAGTTGTACATCTATCGAGAAAACAATCAAACAAGGAATAAATATACTTGCAATGCTCAATCACATGATCAATATTGTAATGTGATGTTCATGGTCACCATGTGGGTACCATTCCATTTAAAAGAAGTGTAATGCAAAGTCATTTGCAAATTCACTCCAAATTTGAATTCAAATAAATTCCATATGCATGTTTTCTACTGTTCACCCATTTTAAAATGGTCAAACATAGAAACAAGTTGCATATTCACAATCCTTGTATTTTATGATAATTTTAGACATATTATTTTTCCAATTTGGAGTTAGTATGAATTTTCTATGAATTTCCAAAGTTTATTACATTTTCTGAATTTTCTGGATTTCTTTTAATTTGGAAAATTACATATTGCGTCACTGTTGCGTCATGCTGACGTGGCGGGGCTCACTGGTGGGGCCAGCATGTCAGTGGGGGGGTTAGTTTAAATTCTCTGTATAAATTAACCCGAGGTTAATTAGGCTTCCTGGGCCCACTGTTAGTGGCACAGGGGGGTTTAGGTGGGGATTAGGCTTAGGGTTAGGGCGCTGTCGGGACCCGGGGTTAGCGTATGCAAGCCTCGCTACAACACAATCATATGGAGAGCCGAGAACCGTACCCACTTGTCTAAGCAGACAAGGCCAAGCACAGAACGTTCTCAGAAAGCACCGAACGTGAGGGGCATCCCATCCAGACCGGATGATCAACTCAAATGGGTCCTCATCGTCCGCACACAAGTCTAAATGATATGGGTGATGGACTCCCATACTCATAGACAAGTCGCCTCAACCATACTATCGATTGTATTATAACCCTTACATAAACTTACTCCAGCCCGATCACTTAGTCGGGGTCTAGGGCGGGCTCGATCATACATCAAAGTGTGCACGAGACAGAGTCTCGAACAATCGCATCGCGATGCCCCAAGCTGCGCACATCTAAGGGCCACTTGGTGTATAAAAGACCGCCAGCCAGATCACAACTAAGGTCTCGAAAACCCATACTAAGACATGCATGTTATAAACATACACGCAGCACACATGCCTTGTATGAACAGCAGGTATCATTGCAATTCTCTACAAAGTATACATCTTTATTAATAAATCTTACAGAGTGCACACAAAGATCACAAGCATATGATCCAACATTACAACAGACAAGCGGAAGCAAGTAGGTCTGAGTACAGACAAGTTTAACAAATGGCTAAGAGAAGCCTTACCTAAAAACAAGCCCTCCACGAGGGAACCAGTCGTCTGACTGGGACTACACTAGCTTGGTCTTGGTCTGAGTCTTCATTCTTCGAACTTCCCGTAGAAGCCACCATCGGGGTTGGTGGGTTCATCTAAAACATAGATTAAGCAAACGTGAATACAAAATCGTACTCAGCAAGACTTACATAGGAGCTATACTACTCATGCATATGTATCAAGGTAAAGGGAGGTGGGGTTTCACTTGCAGAAGTGCCAGCTTTGACTTGGCTAGTCTTGAACTACGAGTACCAGACTTTAGGTAAGAAGCGTACACGAGTCCACTACATCTCTTCAACCAATTACACCACTATGGCTACTTCCTCGACTTCCCCACGAGAAAGCACGCCATAGCGCTCACGCTTATCTTGCGAGTTTTAGAAGTATCCAGTTCAAGTTGTCTAATAATCAAGGTAAGCTTTCCAAGAAGTCCATAACCGTGGACGCGGCTATTCGAATAGTTTTGTTAACCCTGCAGGGGTGTACCGCTACACACACGTGTCATCGGTACCGCCTTTTGCATGTCACTGTTCAAGAGATGACAGCGAGGATGCCACCACAACTGTTACCTTATAGCCGATCTAGTCCATGAAAGCCGCCTATCTGGGTTGTCTTCCACTATCGTGAACCCGGCCGGTTTACCGAAGTGGACCCAGACGATGTGTGTGTGGTGCGAAAGCCGGTCTCGGATGCGCCGTTCTCTCACTTGGCTACCAGGCCACAATACCTACAGAAATCCGAACTACTGCGACATCTGGACATCGAAGGGGATGAGTTAGTAAGCTGAGAGGGGTCAGTGAGCCCAATGTGTGGTTGTACTCTTCATCTTGGATCACCACACAAGAACTCGGACTTAGGGCGGTGTTCAACGAGACAACCTACTGTGTACTCCTACACAGCCTCTCATCGTTCACCTTGTACTAGGGTAGATTCACCAACACAGTTTCACTTTCATCAACACCATGTTCACTATCATCCCGACTCACAAAAGAGTAACCTCATTGTATCACTAAGCATGCAATAAGCAGTAACAGTTGCAGGGGCCACATGATATCAACCAACTCCTACATCTGCTAGGATTGTGGTTTGCTTACTATTGTGACAAGATGATAGGTCATGCAAAGGATATGGGTTCAACTATGCGGTAGAAACGTTATCATGGTGATCATCCTAAACAATGCATAAGAGAGACATGAGAGGGAAGTGGGATTTTATCGACATGATCAATGGGGGTTTGCTTGCCTTGCTGACGAGGTTTCGATAACGGTGTCTTCAACGAAGGGGGTGATCTCGAGTTCCGGCTCCACTTCTATCAGCAACATGACAATCATAGGATCAACATAATGTACAATGCACAATCACATGAATAATATTGTAATGGTGATGTTCATGGTACTGATGTGTTGAGCATTCCATTTAAAAGGAGTATATTGCATTTGAAATGCAAATTCAAACTCCATTTGATTTATCGATGAATTTCAAATGCATTTGAATTCATGAAAGTTCCTTTCAAAAATGTTGATCATGAAGTGATGTGGTATAGTTGAAGTAATGTCTCTGATGTGTGGATGAATCCATTGGAATTAAGGGTGTTGCAAAATCATTTGCAAAATCACTCCAAATTTGAATTTGAAAAGGATCCATATGCATGTTTGCTACTGTTCACCCATTTTAAAATGGTCAAACATGAAAACAAATTGCATATTCATAATCCTTGTATTTTTCTGATAATTTTAGACATATTATTTGTCCAATTTGGAGTTAAAATGAATTAGTTATGAATTTCCAAAGTTTAATGCATTTTCTGGAATTTCTTTAAATGATTTAATCAATTTAAAGCTTTACTGCGTCAGCATGATGTCATGGTGACATCAGGGGGGGGCTTACTGCTGGGACCCCCATGTCAGTGGGAGAGGGTTTAATCCCCTCTGTTTAGTTAACAGAGAGGGGTTAGAGGGGGGGGCTGGCCCACTTGTCATTGGGTCAAGAGGGGCATTAGGGAGTGATGAGAGCCTAATCGGCCGGCGGCTTGACGCCGGCGGCACTGGCCACGGCGGCGCTCGCCGGACTTGGCCAAATGGCCATCGGAAGAGGCGTGGGTGGTACGGGGAGGGAGCTGGGGCTCGCGCGCGTCTAGCAGCGCCATCGGGGTTCAAGGGGAGGCTTCGGAGCACGCCGGCGACGAAGATTAGCGGCGACCGGCGACTGCTTCTGCGAGGAACGGTGAAACGGGCACGGGGGAGGATTCGGAGGGCACGGGCGCATAGCTTGGGACGTCGCGCGTCCACTGGTGCCATCGGGGCAACGCGGGGGGGCCTGTGGTCACGGCTACTTCAACCGCGGCGGCAAGACGAGCTCGGACCTCGCCGGAATCCAGTTCCAGGGCGCGAGAGGGGGCGGTGTTAGGGGAAAACGGAAGAGGATCTCACCAGGAGCACGCCTGTGTTGGCTAGGGAGTCTGGGGAAGACGGACGTCGGGGAATTCGTCGACGGAGCTCGCGGCGGCCGGCGATGGATCCTTGAAGCTGGCGTCGCGCTCGGGTCTTCCGGGCTCAATTGCTCGTGCTTAAAGACGAAGACGACTGCTGCGGTGCGGCTGGACAAACTCGTTCGTCGGATGGCTGCCGTTGGCCACGTCGGGGCGTCGTCGCGCTCTCTTCTAGGTTACGGGGGCACTCGGGTTTTCATCGCTGGGGGGGAAAGAGAGGGGCTGGGGTGAGATGGAGGTGCGGGGGGGCTTCTGCGGCGATGCGTGGCGCAAGAGAGAGGGAGGGGGAGGCCTAGAAGGCGCGGGCGTCGTCGTGGCGTCGTCGCCGTGCTCCCAACTCCAGCGAGCTTCTTGGAGCCGCGGGGGAGGAAGACGACACGCGGGCGAGCTGGGCTGGGCCGAGGCCAAGGCGAGTGGGCCTTGCCCAGGGCGCCAGGTAAGTCGCTGCTTTCTTTTCTTTTTATTATTTCTGCATATAGGTTGACCTAGCTAATAAAAATAGCTAGCATTTTATAAAATGCCACAATTTTTTTATATGGCCTCATAAAATAGAGAGCTAGCCACTTATAAAATTTGAGCATTTTTAAAATTCAAACATTTGAATTTTAAATCAAATAGGGTATTTATTTAATTTCCAAGCCATTATTTGAAAATTAGAAAATTCCATGAGCATGGGATTGCTCCCAAACCATTTTCAAAATGAACAGCACCATTTATAGGAATTTTCCAAATGTTCAAATGATTTTTGGAAAAATATTTTTATCTGGCCATTTGATTTAATTTCTGAGGGCTTTTCTTTTCCCCATTTTTGAATTTTCTTTTGAATTTTTGCATGATGCAAAGGAGCACTTGATCCTAGCACATACCTAACTTGGGGTTGTGACAACTCGCCCCCACTCAAAAGAATCTCGTCCCGAGATTCAGAAGTCTGCGGGAGGAAGAAGGAGTACTCGGCACTGAGACGGTCTTCTCTTTCCCACGTAGCTTCTCTCTCAGACTGGTGTGACCATTGAACTTTCATAAACTTGATCTTCTTTCGGCGAGTGACACGCTCTGCTGAATCAAGAATACGAACGGGGTATTCTCGATAAGAAAGGTCATCTTGTAGATCAAGCGTTTCATGGTCGACTTCGCGGATGGGGTCCTTGAAGCAACGCCTGAGTTGGGACACATGGAATACATCATGTACTCGGGAAAGGTGCGGGGGTAGTTCAAGTTGGTAGGCAACTTCTCCACGTTTAGCAAGAATGCGGAAAGGTCTGATGTAACGTGGGACGAACTTGCCTTTGATACCGAATCGTTGGGTTCCCTTCAGAGGAGTAACCCGAAGGTAAGCCTTCTCATCCAGATTGTAGCATTTTTTCCTATGATGGCGATCATAGTAGCTTTTCTAACGAGACTGGGCTGCTTTCAATTGATCACGAACAATGCGAACTTGCTCTTCTGCTTCGATGATCATATCCAGTCCAAAGAATTGTCTTTCACCGGTTTCTGACCAGTTTACGAGTGCTCGACATCTTCGTCCATAGAGGAGTTCAAAAGGAGCCATGTTCAGACCAGATCGGAAACTATTCTTATAAGAAAATTTGGCGAATGGAAGAGACTTCTCCCAATTCTTTCTGAATGAGATAACACAAGCACTGAGCATGTCTTCGAGAATTTGTTTCACCCTTTCGACTTGACCGCTAGACTGAGGATGGAAAGTAGTACTAAAGGAGAGATGTGTTCCCATAGCATTCTGAAAGATTCCCCAAAATCTAGAGGTGAAAAGGCTACCACGATCAGAATTGATTTCCAAAGGAACACCATGAAGAGACACAACTCTAGAGACATACAAGTCCGCTAACTGGCTCGCAGTTATAGACTCGCAAACGGGAAGGAAGTGTGCAACTTTGGAAAGTCTATCCACCACAACGAAGATGGCATCATTTCCTTTTTGGGTTTTCGGAAAGCTGGTGATGAAGTCCATACCGACTTTGTCCCATTTCCACTCTGGAATAGGAAAAGGTTGAAGTGTACCAACAGGTCTTTGGTGTTCTGCCTTAATGCGAAGACAAACATCACATTCGGCAACAAATCGAGCAATGTCTCTCTTCATCCTAGTCCACCAAAATCTCTGGTGTAGATCTCGGTACATTTTTGTGCTACTGGGATGAATTGAGAGGGGTGTATCATGGGCTTCTTTGAGGATGAGTTGCCTTAGATCCCTATTCTTAGGTACTACCAAACAATTTCCAAAGAATACCGTTCCTTTACTATCTTTGGAGAAACATTTAGGAACTCCGCTAGCAATGTTCTTCCTTATCTGGCGAACACCTCGTGCACGCCTTTGGGAAACTATCATTTGATCCTCAAGGGTTGATTTCTCCACAAAGTTGAAAAGAGATCCACGAGGCACAATCTCGAGATTGATCTTTCGAAATTCCTCATGAAGAAGTGGTTGACACTGTTCTAACATGAGGTTGTTACAATATGACTTACGACTTAGTGCATCAGCCATGACATTGGCTTTTCCTGGGGTGTAAGAAATTCCTAAGTCATAATCTTTTATCAACTCAATCCAGCGTCTTTGCCTGAGATTAAGATCTGGCTGGGTGAAAATGTATTTGAGGCTTTGGTGGTCGGAATAGATCTCACAACGATTACCAAGGAGGTAATGTCGCCAAGTTGTTAGGGCATGAACTACGGCAGCGAGTTCAAGGTCATGGTTAGGATAGTTTTCTTCATGTGGCCGCAACTGGCGTGAAGCATAAGCTACCACATGTCTATCTTGCAGAAGTATGCATCCTAACCCTTGCCGTGATGCATCACAATAGATCTCGAAATCCTTTTTGGTGTCTGGAGGTGCAAGTACGAGTGCAGAAGTCAATCTTCTTTTTAGCTCTTGAAAGCTTTCCTCGCACTTGGGAGTGCATAGGAATTTCTTATCTTTCTTGAGGAGTTCAGTTAGAGGCTTTGCAACTTTAGAAAAGTTCTCGACGAAGCGACGGCAATAGCTGGCTAAGCGAAGAAAACTCCTAACTTGCTTAACCGATTCAGGTGGAGTCCAGTCAAGGACGGCCTGAACTCTCTCGGGATTCACAGCAATGCCTTTTGCAGAAATCACGTGGCCTAAGTAGGTCACTTCTGGTAGCCAAAATTCACACTTGGAGAATTTAGCATATAGGCGATGCTCTCTAAGTTTCATCAATACCAGCCTTAGGTGTTCGGCATGTTCTTCTTCGTTCTTCGAGTAGATGAGAATGTCATCGAGGTAAACCACAACAAATTTATCTAAGTACTCCATGAAGATCGAATTCATCATGCGTGAGAAAGTGGCGGGGGCATTGGTTAGACCGAAGGACATGACGGTGAACTCGTAAAGACCATAACGAGTAGTGAAAGCCGTCTTGGGAATGTCCTCGCTTCGGATATCTATTTGATGATAACCTAATCTCAAATCCATCTTGGAGAAGACAGAGGATCCTGCAAGTTGATCATAAAGATCATTGATCCTGGGCAGTGGGTATTTGTTCTTTATCGTCGCTAAATTTAGCGGGCGATAGTCTACGCACATCCTTTCTGTTCCATCTTTCTTATTTACGAACAGAACGGGGCAACCCCATGGCGATGAGCTAGGGCGGATGAAGCCTTTTTCCAACAAAACTTCCAGTTGGGTTTTAAGCTCAGCTAACTCACGTGGGGCCATTTTGTATGGGCGTCTGGAAATTGGTGTGGTTCCTGGGGCAAGATCCACTATGAACTCTACACATCTGTCAGGTGGCATGGTTTAAGGGGTTGGATCTTTGGATAGCTTCCTAGAGGATGACCAAGGTTTACTAGGGGCTACAACAGATATGTCAGAGTAACCAAGTACCCCAACACGAGGGCTAGTGTGGTTCTTCTGGCTAGAAGACATCTAAAGTGGGAGAAAGAGTTGCAAATGAAACACTATAGGTTTCTAGAGCAAAACCTACCACAACTCTATGGAACTGTCGGGCATGCCACCTAGAAGTTCTCCTAAAAGGACAACCGAAAAGGAGGGAAGAATTTTGCAAATGCATCAGATTTTGAAGAAACCTGGAATGACTCGGACAGCATAATGGTTGTAATTGTAAGAAATGTCTTTTCTTGCAATGTAGAAACATCACTTACATAATACGATGTAAGAAATCAGCATTACAACAATGCTAGGAAACCGGAAACAACTTTCCTACGGTTACAAGGAAGCAAACAACAAGATGTTCTAATCAGACAGAGGTGAGCCTAGTCCTATCTTCCCGTAGAATAAGATGAGGGTGACTCAGAACTCAGAACGATGAGGGTAAGGAGATAAAATAAGCCTTACGTTGTTCCCTTATATACCCAGAGTAACTATATAAATATAGAATGCTAGACTCGACTTCGGCCAAGGCTGATAATCCTAGAGTCAGTCCTGCTCTGATACCAAGTCTATCGGGACCCGGGGTTAGCGTATGCAAGCCTCGCTACAACACAATCATATGGAGAGCCGAGAACCATACCCACTTGTCTAAGCAGACAAGGCCAAGCACAGAACGTTCTCGGAAAGCACCGAACGTGAGGGGCATCCCATCCAGACCGGATGATCAACTGAAATGGGTCCTCATCGTCCGCACACAAGTCTAAATGATATGGGTGATGAACTCCCATACTCATAGACAAGTCGCCTCAACCATACTATCGATTGTATTATAACCCTTACATAGACTTACTCCAGCCCGATCACTTAGTCGGCGTCTAGGGCGGGCTCGATCATACATCAAAGTGTGCACGAGACAGAGTCTCGAAAAATCGCATCGCGATGCCCCAAGCTGCGCACATCTAAGGGCCACTTGGTGTATAAAAGACCGCCAGCCAGATCACAACTAAGGTCTCGAAAACCCATACTAAGACATGCATGTTATAAACATACACGCAGCACACATGCATTGTATGAACAGCGGGTATCATTGCAATTCTCTACAAATTATACATCTTTATTAATAACTCTTACAGAGTGCACACAGAGATCACAAGCATATGATCCAACATTACAACAGACAAGCGGAAGCAAGTAGGTCTGAGTACAGACAAGTTTAACAAATGGCTTAGAGAAGCCTTACCTAAAAACAAGCCCTCCACGAGGGAACCAGTCGTCTGACTGGGACTACACTAGCTTGGTCTTGGTCTGAGTCTTCATTCTTCGAACTTCGGGTAGAAGCCACCATCGGGGACGGTGGGTTCATCTAAAACATAGATTAAGCAAACGTGAATACAAAATCGTACTCAGCAAGACTTACATAGGAGCTATACTACTCATGCATATGTATCAAGGTAAAGGGAGGTGGGGTTTCACTTGCAGAAGTGCCAGCTTTGACTTGGCTAGTCCTGAACTACGAGTACCAGACTGAGGTAAGAAGCGTACACGAGTCCACTACATCTCTTCAACCAATTACACCACTATGGTTACTTCCTCGACTTCCCCACGAGAAAGCACGCCATAGCACTCACGCTTATCTTGCGAGTTTTAGAAGTATCCAGTTCAAGTTGTCTAATAATCAAGCTAAGCTTTCCAAGCAGTCCATAACCGCGGACGCGGCTATTCGAATAGTTTTGTTAACCCTGCAGGGGTGTACCGCTACACACACGTGTCATCAGTTACCGCCTTTTGCGTGTCACCGTTCAAGAGATGACAGCGAGGATGCCACCACAACTGTTACCTCATAGCCGATCTAGTCCATGAAAGCCACCTATCTGGGTTGTCTTCCACTATCGTGAACCCGGCCGGTTTACCGAAGTGGACCCAGACGATGTGTGCATGGTGCGAAAGCCGGTCTCGGATGCGCCGTTCTCTCACTTGGCTACCAGGCCACAATACCTACAGAAATCCGAACTACTGCGACATCTGGACATCGAAGGGGATGAGTTAGTAAGCTGAGAGGGGTCACTGAGCCCAATGTGTGGTTGTACTCTTCATCTTGGCTCACCACACAAGAACTCAGACTTAGGGCGGTGTTCAACGAGACAACCCACTGTGTACTCCTACACAGCCTCTCATCGTTCACCTTCTATTAGGGTAGATTCACCAACACAGTTTCACTTTCATCAACACCATGTTCACTATCATCCCGACTCACAAAAGAGTAACCTCATTGTATCAGTAAGCATGCAATAAGCGGTAACAGTTGCAGGGGCCACATGATATCAACCAACTCCTACATCTGCTAGGATTGTGGTTTGCTTACTATTGTGACAAGATGATAGGTCATGCAAAGGATATGGGTTCAACTATGCGGTAGAAACGTTATCATGGTGATCATCCTAAACAATGCATAAGAGAGACATGAGAGGGAAGTGGGATTTTATCGACATGATCAATGGGGGTTTGCTTGCCTTGCTGACGAGGTTTCGATAACGGTGTCTTCAACGAAGGGGGTGATCTCGAGTTCCGGCTCCACTTCTGTCAGCAACATGACAATCATAGGATCAACATAATGTACAATGCACAATCACATGAATAATATTGTAATGGTGATGTTCATGGTACTAATGTGTTGAGCATTCCATTTAAAACGAGTATATTGCATTTGAAATGCAAATTCAAACTCCATTTGATTTATCGATGAATTTCAAATGCATTTGAATGCATGGAAGTTCCTTTCAAAAATGTTGATCATGAAGTGATGTGGTATAGTTGAAGTAATGTCTCTGATGTGTGGATGAATCCATTGAAATTAAGGGTGTTGCAAAATCATTTGCAAAATCACTCCAAATTTGAATTTGAAAAGGATCCATATGCATGTTTGCTACTGTTCACCCATTTTAAAATGGTCGAACATGAAAACAAATTTCATATTCATAATCCTCGTATTTTTCTGATAATTTTAGACATATTATTTGTCCAATTTGGAGTTAAAATGAATTAGTTATGAATTTCCAAATTTTAATGCATTTTCTGGAATTTTTGTAAATGATTTAATCAATTTAAAGCTTTACTGCGTCAGCATGATGTCATGGTGACATCAGGGGGGGGCTGACTGCTGGGACCCCCATGTCTGTGGGAGAGGGTTTAATCCCCTCTGTTTAGTTAACAGAGAGGGGTTAGAGGGGGGGAGCTGGCCCACTTGTCATTGGGTCAAGAGGGGGATTAGGGAGTGATTAAGGCCTAATCGGCCGGCGGCTTGACGCCGGCGGCACTGGCCGCGGCGGCGCTCGCCGGACTCGGCCAAATGGCCACGGGAAGAGGCCTGGGTGGTACGGGGAGGGAGCTGGGGCTCGCGCGCGTCTAGCAGCGCCATCGGGGTTCAACGGGGGGCTTCGGAGCACGCCGGCGACGAGGATTAGCGGCGGCCGGCGACTGCTTCTGCGAGGAACGGCGAAACGGGCACGGGGGAGGATTCGGAGGGCACGGGCGCGTAGCTTGGGACGTCGCGCGTCCACTGGTGCCATCGGGGCAACGCGGGGGGGCCTGTGGTCACGGCTACTTCAACCGCGGCGGTAGGACGAGCTCGGACCTCGCCGGAATCTAGTTCCAGGGCGCGAGAGGGGGCGGTGTTAGGGGCAAACGGAAGAGGAGCTCACCAGGAGCACGCTTGTGCTGTCTAGGGGGGCTGGGGAAGACGGACGTCGGGGAATTCGTCGACGGAGCTCGCGGCGGCCGGCGATGGATCCTTGAAGCTGGAGTCGCGCTCGGGTCTTCCGGGCTCGATTGCTCGTGCTTGAAGACGAAGACGACTGCTGCGGTGCGGCTGGACAAACTCGTTCGTCGGATGGCTGCCGTTGGCCACGTTGGGGCGTCGTCGCGCTCTCTGCTAGGTTACGGGGGCGCTCGGGTTTTCGTCGCCGGAGGGGAAAGAGAGGGGCTGGGGTGAGATGGAGGTGCGGGGGGGCTTCTGCGGCGATGCGTGGCGCAAGAGAGAGGGAGGGGGAGGCCTAGAAGGCGCGGGCGTCGTCGTGGCGTCGTCGTCGCGCTCCCAACTCCAGCGAGCTTCTTGGAGCCGCGGGAGAGGAAGACGACACGCGGGCGAGCTGGGCAGGGCCGAGGCCAAGGCGAGTGGGCCTTGCCCAGGGCGCCAGGTAAGTCGCTGCTTTCTTTTCTTTTTATTATTTCTGCATATAGGTTGACCTAACTAATAAAAATAGCTAGGCATTTTATAAAATGCCACAATTCTTTTATATGGCCTCATAAAATCGAGAGCTAGCCACTTATAAAATTTGAGCATTTTTAAAATACAAACATTTGAATTTTAAATCAAATAGGGTATTTATTTAATTTCCAAGACATTATTTGAAAATTAGAAAATTCCATGAGCATGGGATTGCTCCCAACCCATTTTTAAAATGATCAGCACCATTTATAGGAATTTTCCAAATGTTCAAATGATTTTTGGAAAAAGATTTTTATCTGGCCATTTGATTTAATTTCTGAGGGCTTTTCTTTTCCCCATTTTTTAATTTTCTTTTGAATTTTCGCATCATGCAAAGGAGCACTTGATCCTAGCACATACCTAACTTGGGGTTGTGACAGGCGCTAATGGCAAGCTCGCCGGGGAACTCGCCGGAGTTCCGCCGGACTTGCGGTTTTGAGCGCGGGAGGGGAAGCTGGGGGCACTACCGGGCTCTGCGAGACGCCACGCTTCGTTTGGCATAGGAGGGGGTCAAGTGCGTGCGCCGTGGCGACGGCAGCATCAACCACGGTTGCGGCCGAGGCACTAACCTCGCCGGAATCTCGTTCGAGGACACGGGAGGAGGCAGGAGATAGGGAAGGAGGACGAGCTGCTCACCCCGGTTTGAATGGCGAAGACGGCGGGGCCGGGGGTTGCTCGACGGTGGCGTATTCGACCGGGTTCTTCTCGGTGGCCGGCGGCGATGTCTCGAGGCTGGCGTCGTCTCCGGGGGCGCTTGACTCAAATTGACGCCGGGTTTCGACATACCCGACGCTTCTGGAGAGGATGGACAAGAAGGCGAAGCTAGAGGGGCTTGGTCGCCGCGTCGGGCCGTCGCCGTGCTCCGGCTAAGTTACAGGGGCGCTCGGGTTTTCTTCAACGAAGACGAAGGGGAAGGCCATAGAGAGGGAACGGGGTGCGAGGGGGGTTCTGCAGCTGCGTGGCACGCTCGGGTGCAGAGGGGAGGCCTAGAGGAGCCTCGGCGTCGCGGTGGCAGTCGGCGCATGCTCGGCTCGCCACCGAGCTGCTTCTGGGCGCGGGGTAGAAGACGACAAGTGAGGGGGCTGGGCTGGGCCGACCTAGGTGAGTGGGCCTGCGCCCCTGGGCGTAAGGTAAGCCCCTGTCTTTTGTTTTTCTTTTTATTTAATTTTGTAACTTGGTTGACCTAGCTAATAAAATAGCTAGGTATTTTTATAAATGCCCAAATTATTTTATATGGCCTCATAAAATAGAGAGCTAGCCACTTATAAAATTTGAACACTTTTAAAATTCAAATAATTTTAACTTTAATTCAAATAGGGTTTTTTTATTAAATCCAAGGTCATGTTTGAATATTTGAAAAATCCATGAGAATGGGAATTCTACCACATCACTTTTCTTGTTATCACACTCATTTATGGGACTTTTCAAAAGTCAAACATGAATTTTTGGAGAAATTTTATTTCTGGCCATTTGAATTAATTCATCTGGGGGGGGTTCTTCTCCCATTTCATTTCTTTTGAAATTTTTAACATGAATGCATGTTGATGCTAAACCCTAGCACATACCTAACTTGGGGTTCTGACAACTCGCCCCCACTCAAAAGAATCTCGTCCCGAGATTCAGAAGTCTGCGGGAGGAAGGAGGGGTACTCGGCACTGAGACAGTCTTCTCTTTCCCACGTGGCTTCTTTCTCAGAGTGGTGTGACCATTGCACTTTCAGAAACTTAATCTTCTGACGACGAGTGAAACACTCTGCTGAATCAAGAATACGAACGGGGTACTCTCGATAAGAAAGGTCACCTTGGAGATCAAACATTTCATGGTCGACTTCGCGGATGGGGTCCTTGAAGCAACGCCTGAGTTGTGACACATGGAAATGGAATACATCATGTACTCGGGAAAGGTGCGGGGGTAGTTCAAGTTCGTAGGCAACTTCTCCACGTTTAGCAAGAATGCGGAAAGATCCGATGTAACGTGGGACCAACTTGCCTTTGATACCGAATCGTTGGGTTCCCTTCAGAGGAGTAACCCGAAGGTAAGCCTTCTCATCCAGATTGTAGCTTTTTTTCCTATGATGGCGATCATAGTAGCTTTTCTGACGAGACTGGGCTGCTTTCAATTGATCACGAACAATGCGAACTTGCTCTTCTGCTTCCATGATCATATCCAGTCCAAAGAATTGTCTTTCACCGGTTTCTGACCAGTTTACGAGTGCTCGACATCTTCGTCCATAGAGGAGTTCAAAAGGAGCCATGTTCAGACCAGATCGGAAACTATTCTTATAAGCAAATTCGGTGAATGGAAGAGACTTCTCCCAATTCTTTCCGAATGAGATAACACAAGCTCTGAGCATGTCTTCGAGAATTTGTTTAACCCTTTCGACTTGACCGCTAGACTGAGGATGGAAAGTAGTACTAAAGGAGAGATGTGTTCCCATAGCATTCTGAAAGATTCCCCAAAATCTAGAGGTGAAAAGGCTACCACGATCAGAATTGATTTCCAAAGGAACACCATGAAGAGACACAACTCTAGAGACATACAAGTCCGCTAACTGGCTCGCAGTTATAGACTCGCAAACGGGAAGGAAGTGTGCAACTTTGGAAAGTCTATCCACCACAACGAAGATGGCATCATTTCCTTTTTGGGTTTTCGGAAAGCCGGTGATGAAGTCCATACCGACTTTGTCCCATTTCCACTCTGGAATAGGCAAAGGTTGAAGTGTACCAGCAGGTCTTTGGTGTTCTGCCTTAATGCGAAGACAAACATCACATTCGGCAAAAAATCGAGCAATGTCTCTCTTCATCCTAGTCCACCAAAATCTCTGGTGTAGATCTCGGTACATTTTTGTGCTACTGGGATGAATTGAGAGGGGTGTATCATGGGCTTCTTTGAGGATGAGTTGCCTTAGATCCCTATTCTTAGGTACTACCAAACAATTTCCAAAGAATACCGTTCCTTTACTATCTTTGGAGAAACATTTAGGAACTCCGCTAGCAATGTTCTTCCTTATCTGGCGAACACCTCGTGCACGCCTTTGGGAAACTATGATTTGATCCTCAAGGGTTGGTTTCACCACCAAGTTGAAAAGAGATCCACGAGGCACAATCTCGAGATTGATCTTTCGAAATTCCTCATGAAGAAGTGGTTGACACTGTTCTAACATGAGGTTGTTACAATATGACTTACGACTTAGTGCATCACCCATGACATTGGCTTTGCCTGGGGTGTAAGAAATTCCTAAGTCATAATCTTTTATCAACTCTATCCAGCGTCTTTGCCTGAGATTAAGATCTGGCTGGGTGAATATGTATTTGAGGCTTTGGTGGTCGGAATAGATCTCGCAACGATTACCAAGGAGGTAATGTCGCCAAGTTGTCAGGGCATGGGTAGGATAGTTCTCTTCATGTGGACGCAACTGGCGTGAAGCATAAGCTACCACATGTCGATCTTGCATAAGTATGCATCCTAACCCTTGCCGTGAGGCGTCACAAAATATCTCGAAATCCTTTTTGGTGTCTGGAGGCGCAAGTACGGGTGCAGAAGTCAATCTTCTTTTTAGCTCTTGAAATCTTTCCTCGCACTTGGGAGTCCATAGGAATTTCTTATCTTTCTTGAGGAGTTCAGTTAGAGGCTTTGCAACTTTGGAGAAGTTCTCAACGAAGCGGCGACAATAGCTGGCTAGGCCAAGAAAACTCCTAACTTGCTTAACCGATTCAGGTGGAGTCCAGTCAAGGACGGCCTGAACTCTCTCGGGATTCACAGCAATGCCTTTTGTAGAAATCACGTGGCCTAAGTAGGTCACTTCTGGTAGCCAAAATTCACACTTGGAGAATTTAGCATACAGGCGATGCTCTCGAAATTTCATCAATACCAGCCTAAGATGTTCAGCATGTTCTTCTTCGTTCTTCGAGTAGATGAGAATGTCATCAAGATAAACTACAACAAATTTATCTAGGTACTCCATGAAGATTGAATTCATCATGCGCGAGAAAGTGGTGGGGGCATTGGTTAAACCGAAGGACATGACGTTGTACTCATAGAGACCATAATGAGTAGTGAAAGCCATTTTTGGAATGTCCTCGTTTCGGATTTTGATTTGATGATAGCCTAATCTCAAATCCATCTTGGAGAAGACAGAGGATCCAGCAAGTTGATCATAAAGATCATTGATCCTAGGTAGTGGGTACTTGTTATTTATCGTCGCTAGATTTAGCGGGCGATAGTCTACGCACATCCTTTTCTGTTCCTTCTTTCTTCGTTACGAACAGAACGAGGCAACCCCATGGCGATGAGCTAGGGCGGATGAATCCTTTTGCCAACAAAGCTTCAAGTTGGATTTTAAGCTCAGCTAACTCACGTGGGGCCATTTTGTATGGGCGTCTAGAAATTGGTGCGGTTCCTGGCATAAGATCCACTATGAACTCTACACATCTGTCGGGTGGCATGCCCGGCAGCTCTTCAGGAAAGACATCCGGGAAGTCACGAACCACCGGAACATCTTCAAGGTCGGGAAGGGGAAGCACATTCAAAGAATGCATCTGGGTTCTTGTTCTTGGTGAGGAATAATCTATTGTCTGGCCTGAAGGATGTGTAAGTCTAACTGACTTGGCTTGACAATTAAGAAAAGCATTTTGTCTTGATAACCAATCCATACCAAGGATGACATCAATGTCTGAAGACTTGAGGGCTATAAGTGAAGCAAGGAATACTAAACCCTCAATTGCAATTTCATTGCCATGGATTACTCTATTAGTTTTCCACTTGGAACTAGGAGTTTGAATAATCATTGGGTGAACATTTCATCAAAGGATATCTCATGCCGAAGTGCATAACTCTCCGACATGAATGAGTGAGATGCTCCTGGATCAAAAACGACAGAAGTGGGAACAAAATTGACTGGGAGCGTACCAAGAGTGACGTCAGAAGTACCATCAGTCTCCTCAGCTGAGATTTGGTTCACACGTCCATGATTTTCTGAGGTGGATGGCTTGGCAGTGGAAACCTTCGGGGGTGGCTTGGCACGAACATTGGGGTTCCCTTTGGCTTGGGGTGGAGCATTCTGACTAATGGAACAATCACGAGAATAGTGACCAGGCTGGCCACATCTTAAGTAGGCTCCAAAGATAGTGCGGACAACTGGGTTGTTAGGTGGAGCTGGATGGAACGGAGCTGGTGGACGAGGCGCCACAAAGGATGGCCTCGGTGGGTTGTTCTGGCGGAACATGCTATTGGGGATCCAGATCTTGCGCTTCTGAGGGCCTGAACTGGATGAACTAGTGTCTCTAGGGTGCTTGCGGGAATCTTTGGGAGTGATCATATCCTCCGCCTTGATGGCCTTGTTGACAAGGATCTGGAATGTGGCGAAGTCATGGAGATTCAACTCGCGACGAAGTCCAGAATTGATTCCCTTGCGGAACCTCTCTTGCTTCTTGGAGTCGATGGACACCTCCTGGGAGCATAGCGGCAAGACGATTGAACTCCCGACTCAACTCATCAACGGACCTTCTTCCTTGGCTGATATTGCAAAACTCCTCTCTCTTGCGGTCCATGAGTCCCTTGGGAATGTGATGCTCGCCAAAGCGTCACAGAACTCATTCCACAAAGTCAACTGTCCAGCTGGACGCATGTTTAGAAAGTTCTCCCACCAAGAGCTAGCTGCACCCTCGAGGTGGTAGGAGGCATAGTTGACTCTGTCACCATCTGCAACATGTCCAGAATGAATCTTTCTCTCGATGTTGCGAAGCCAGTCATCGGCGTCAAGGGGCTCAGGGGAATAGCTGAAAACTGGGGGATGAAGCTGGACGAAGTCATTCAACGACACAAGCTCATTCCGCTGCTGGGCAGTGTTCCGAGCAATGACCCCCAAACACTCATGAGAGTCCCTTTGGTTTCTTTCAACCTCCATGAGAACTTGAGCCATCGTGGGTGACGGTGGAAGATTGGCTTTTTCCGGATCATTCCCACGAGCTTGGGCACGACCAAGGTGGCCACGGGTTCCTTGAGACATCCTGAAGGATAAGATCAATGTCAAACAGAGTTGAATGATTTTGCAAATGCATCAGATTATGAAGATAACTGGAATGACTCAGACAGCATAACGGTTGTAATTGCAAGAGAAAACAATTTTCTTACAACATGGAAACAGCACTTACATACGATGTAAGAAATCAGGAAGCATAACAACTATAGCAAACCGGACACAACTTTCCTACGGCTACAAGGAAGCAAACAGCGAGATGTTCTAGTAAGACATAGATGAGCCTAGTCCTATCTTCCCATAGAACAAGATGAGGTTGACTCAGAACTCAGAACGATGAGGGTAAGGACAAAAAAGAAGCCTTACGTTGTTCCCTCATATACTCAGAGTAACTATATAACTATAGCAATCTAGACTCGACTTTGGCCAAGGATGATAATCATAAAGTCAGTCCTGCTCTAATACCAAGTCTGTCGGGACCCGGGGTTAGCGTATGCAAGACTCGCTACAAAACAATCATATGGAGAGCCGAGAACCGTACCCACTTGTCTACGCAGACAAGGCCAAGCACTGAACGTTCTCGGAAAGCATCGAATGTGAGGGGCATCCCATCCAGGCCGGATGATCAACTGAGATGGGACCTCATAGTCCGCACACAAGTCTAAGTGATATGGGTGGTGAACTCCCATACTCATAGACAAGTCGCCTCAACCATACTATCGATTGTATTATAACCCTTACATAGACAAACTCCAGCCCGATCACTTAGTCGAGGTCTAGGGTGGGCTCGATCATACATCAAAGTGTGCACGTGACAGAGTCACGAACAATCGCATCGCGATGCCCCAAGCTACGCACATCTAAGGGACACTTGGTGTATAAAAGACCGCCAGCCAGATCACAACTAAGGTCTCGAAAAACCCATACTAAGACATGCATGTTATAATCATACACGCAGCACACATGTCTAGTATGAACAGCAGGTATCATTGCAATTCTCTCTACAAAGTATACAATTTTATTGATAACTCTTACAGAGTGCACACAGAGATCACAAGTCTGTGATCCAACATTACATCAAACATGCGGAAGCAAAGTAGGTATGAGTACAGGCAAGTTTAACAAATGGCTTAGAGAAGCCTTATCTATAAACAAGCCCTTCCACGAGGGAACCAGTCTGCTGAATGGGACTACACTAGCTTGGTCTTCAGTCGTCGAGCTCCAGGAAGAAGCCACCATCGGGGTCAGTGGGTTCATCTAAAACATAGAATAAGCAAACGTGAGTAAAAAGTCATACTCAGCAAGACTTACGTCGGAGCTATACTACTCATGCACATGTATAAAGCTAAAGGGGAGGTGGGGTTCATAAGCAGAAGTGCCAGCTTTGACTTAGCTAGTCCTGAACTACGAGTACCAGACTTGAGGTAAGAAGCGTACACGAGTCCACTACAATCTCCAACCAATTACACCACTATGTTGCCTTCCTCGACTTACCCACGAGAAAGCACGCCATAGCACTCACGCTTATCTTGGCAAGTTTTATAAGTATCCAGTTCAAGTTGTCTAATAATCAAGCTAAGCTTTCCAAGCAGTCCTTAACCGCGGATGCGGCTATTCGAATAGTTTTGTTAACCCTGCAGGGGTGTACTACTACACACACGTGTCATCACTTACCGCCTTTTGCGTGTCACCGTTCAAGAGGTGACAGCGAGGATGCCACCACAACACTTCGCCCACAGCTCCGTTCTAGTCCAGAGAGTCGCCTATCTGAGGGGGATCCGTATGGAAGTTCGGCCGAGGTTCCAGTACAGCCTCAAACGATGTGTGCAGGGTCCCAAGCCGGTCTTGAAAAGTCGTTCATCCACTTCACATACCGTGCCATAGCCCTACCATAACTCCGAACTACTGCGACTTCTGGGGTTCGAACGGGGTGAGGTACTAGGATGAGAGGGGTCTGCGAGCCCAATGTGTGGTTGCACTCTTCTTTTTGGATCACCACACAAGAACTCGGACTTAAGGCGGTGTTCAACGAGACAACCCACTGTGTACTCCTACATAGCCTCTCATCGTTCACCTTGTATTAGGGTAGATTCACCAACACATTTCCACCATCATCAACATGATTGCTACCATCCCGACTCACATCACAGTACCAACATTGTATCACTCTAAGAATGCAATAAGTAGTAACAGTTGCAGGGGCCACATGATATCAACCAATTCCTAAATTTGCTAGGATTGTGGTTTGCTTACTACTGTGACAAATGATAGGTCATGCAAAGGAATGGGTTCAACTATGCGGTAGAAACGTTATGATGGTGATCATCCTATTGCATGCATAAGAGAGACTGAGAGGGAAATGGGTTTTTATCGACATTATCAATGGGGGTTTGCTTGCCTTGCTGATGAGATTCGGTAACAGCGTCTTCAACGAAGGGGGTGGCCTCCGATTCCAGTTGCACGTCTATCGAGCAAACAATCAAACAAGGAATAAATATACTTGTAATGCTCAAGCACATTATAAATATTGTAATGTGATGTTCATGGTCACCATGTGGGTACCATTCCATTTAAAAGAAGTGGAATGCAAAGTAATTTGCAAATTCACTCGAAATTTGAATTCAAATTAATGCCATATGCATGTTTGCTACTGCTCACCCATTTTAAAATGGTCAAACATAGAAACAAGTTGCATATTCACAATCCTTGTATTTTTCTGATCATTTTAGACATATTATTTGTCCAATTTGGAGTTAGTATGAATTTTCTATGAATTTCGAAAGTTTATTGCATTTTCTAGAATTTTCTGGATTTCTATTAATTTGGAAAATGACTTATTGCGTCACTGTTGCGTCATGTTGACGTGGGGGTGGCTGACTAGTGGGGACAACATGTTAGTGGGGGGGGTTAGTTTAAATTCTCTGTTTAAATTAACCCGAGGTTAATTGGGCTGCCTGGGCCCACTATTAGTGGCCCAGGGGGGTTTAGGTGGGGATTAGGCTTAGGGTTAGGGCGCTAATGGCAAGCTCGCCGGGGAACTCGCCGGAATTCCACCAGACTTGCGGTTTTGAGCGCGCGAGGGGAAGGTGGGGGCACTGACAGGCTCTGCGAGTCGTCGCGCGTCGTTTGGCATAGGAGGGGGTCAAGTGCGTGCGTTGTGGCGACGGCAGCGTCAACCGCGGCGGCGGCCGAGGCACTGACCTCGCCGGAATCTCGTTCGAGGGAACGGGAGGAGGCAGGAGATAGGGAAGGAGGACGAGTTGCTCACCCCAGTTTGAATGGCGAAGACGGCGGGGCCGGGGGTTGCTCGACGGTGGCGTATTCGACCGGGTTCTTCTCGGCGGCCGGCGGCGATGTCTCGAGGCTGGCGTCGTCTCCGGGGGCGCTTGACTCAAATTGACGCCGGGGTTCTACGTAGCCGACGCTTCTGGAGAGGATGGACAAGGCATCGAAGCTGGAGGGAATTGGTCGCCGCGTCGGGCCGTCGCCGTGCTCCAGCTAGGTTACGGGGGCGCTCGGGTTTTCTTCGCCGGAGAGGAAGGGGAAGGCCAGAGAGAGGGAACGGGGTGCGAGGGGGTTTCTGCAGCTGCGTGGCACGCTCGAGTGCAGAGGGGAGGCCTAGAGGAGCCTCGGCGTCGCGGTGGCAGTCGGCGCGTGCTCGGCTCGCCACCGAGCTGCTTCTGGGCGCGGGGTAGAAGACGACAAGGGAGGGGGCTGGGCTGGGCCGGCCTAGGTGAGTGGGCCTGCGCCCCTGAGAGTAAGGTAAGCCCCTGTCTTTTGTTTTTCTTTTTATTTAATTCTGTAACTTGGTTGACCTAGCTAATAAAATAGCTAGGTATTTTTATAAATAACCAAATTATTTTATATGGCCTCATAAAATAGAGAGCTAGCCACTTATAAAATTTGAACACTTTTAAAATTCAAATAATTTGAACTTTAATTCAAATAGGGTTTTTTTATTAAATCCAAGGTCCTGTTTGAATATTTGAAAAATCCATGAGCATGGTAATTCTACCATGTGATCACACTCATTTATGGGACTTTTCAAAAGTCAGACATGAATTTTTGGAGAAGTTTTTTTTCTGGCCATTTGAATTAATTCATCTGGGAGGGCGTTCTTCTCCAATTTCATTTTCTTTTGAAATTTTTAACATGAATGCATGTTGATGCTAAACCCTAGCACATACCTAACTTGGGGTTGTGACACTTTTATTCGTGAAAAAGGTTGAAGAATAATAATAATAATAATAATAACAAAAATCGTGCAGCTCGTTTGCCCGTTTGATGTAGTGTGTGTTTTTGTTTAAAGTAGTGCGGTTGTTCAATCAATGCGGTTCACTGGTAGTTCATTTGTGTAGAAAGATGTTCTAAGAAAAATAAAAAAATGCAGTTCACTCGCCTCACCCTTGCGGTGCAGCTCGTTTGATAAAAAAATTATGTTGAAAGTTAAAAAAACAGACGTAGTTCTCTCGGTCCGTCAAAGCGATATGAGTGCCGCTCGGATGCAGTTCACTTCGCCATTTCGGATCCGCGAAAAATACCTGCATTTCTGTTTCGCGATAATGTAGTGCGCTCGTCTGTCGAATGCAATTCGGACGCCCGACAGATGTAGTTCACTTGGTCAATTTTCGGATGCGCGAAGAAAGGAGTTCCGCGTTTTTAATATAATCAACACAACATTTAAAACGTAAGGAATTACAAAGAGTGATCTACATACAAATGTAGCGCTTCGACGATAGCTATCCAAAGGTTTATAAATTGCATCGATCGGACGAACGAATCAAAAAAATTACGCAAAAACGCCCGCTGTCCACAAGAGGGCAGCACACCGTTTTCAAAATTCCTTCAAAACCGTGTGGAATATAGAAAAGTGTTCAACATATGGATTAATATACTACTCCAGAAGAATCGACTGGTGTATCATACACATCGATCGGACAAGCGGTTAAAAAGTTCTACTCTCTACAAGATCCGCCGGCGAAAAACAGAGTGTGCGCGTTTTTGGCGGCTGCATTTCTCTCAAATCCGTAGTGAATTAGACAAAGTGTTATACATATGGATGGAGCGCCTGATCGATATCTTTCGAACGGTATATCATTTGCATCATTCCGATGAACGGGTTTAAGAGAAATCATGAAAATACGCCCGCTGCAAAAGTATGTCGCCGCACCATTTTCGAAACTGATCTTAATCCGTGAGGAATTAGAAGAAGTGTTCAACATAGGAAGATGCTCCATTTCAATATGAATCCAACGGTGTATCATACGCTCAATTCCGACAAACGGTTAAAAAATTGAAGCGAAAACGGTGAATGTGGTTCTATTTCACCCGAACTGCAGTGCTCTGAATTCAGCAGTGCGGTTCTCTTTTGCGATATGATGCAGTTCGGAATATTGTCAGAATAGTTATTCTGACAACGATGTCAGAATAGACCGGATAACAACACCCCTTAAGACCTTATTCTAACAACAATCTTCTTATTCTGCCAACACCTAAACAATGTTGCCCCGCGTCCGGACTGAAAAATAAAACACAGGTCAACCCGAGCAAAAAAAACCATCCCCATCCCCCGTGCCCACCAACCCACGTCCCGTCCACCCCACCCCACACGTTTTCCCCCATCCTCTCTCACCTGCGCAGCCGCCGTCTCTCGCCCTGTCGCATCTCACGCGGTGGCGCCCCACCGTTCTGCACACGAGCAGCCACCTCATCCCCCGCACCCTCTCCCCCGCGCGCCACCGCGCCGGGGGAACCTCTCCCCACCTACCAGTGCACGCCGCCAGCCCTTGTCGCCGGTGGGATCTCGATGGGGTGGCGCCTTGGATCCCTCCATGGCCGCCTCACACCGCCGCCCCGCCCCACCTACCCCCGCGCCGCTCGCCCCCGACACCAGCCCCTCCGCCTCACTGGATACGGATGCACTCCAGATCGAGTGCGCGCGTGGCGGCCGCCGTGGCTCCTAGCGTCGCAGCATACCGGCCACCCTGCCGGCCATAGGCGCGCCAATGTAGGAGATTGACGGGAGGGAAACCATCGCGTTTGCCTCCGCTGCTCCCTCCCCCGATGCAGCATCGCGAGGAGGTCCCTTTCAACCCCTGTGGGGAATTTTGGCGCTCGGTTCGGCCACCGCAGCCACCTGCCTTCGCCTCCCCGCTGTTCAGCCGCTCGCACCCCGAGTCGGTAGCGTCCCTGGTCGCCACGGGCTGGATGGCCGGCTGCGCCACCTTACACGGGCGGCCACAAGCATAGGATCCGGCTATGACTCCCTCCCACAAGCACCCCGTCTGCATGGCTAAGGGGAATCAAAGTTCAATGCAGTACACGTTGTTATTTGGTCATGAGGTTCAGTTTTACTTATTTTTTGCAGGAAAAAGAAAATGTGAAGTTCGGTTGTAGTTTGTGTGTATCTTTTGTACCAGCGTGTTGTATAGTTCAAACACAAATAGATGCAGTGCATTGTGGAGAAAAAACATTGTAGTCGACTTTAAAAAGAATGATACGGTTCACTTTCGGAAATGACTTTCAGAAATGTGCAACTCACTTCGTTTGTACTTGCGGTTCACTTTCCCCCGAAGCGAACTTTGAAGTTCTCATAAAAATATTGAAAAAAGCATATGCAGTTCTCTCCCTCTATGAATGCAACCAGCGTCTGACGGATGCAGTTCGCTTCAACGAGTTCGGATCCGCGGAAAAACACGTGCATTTCTGTTTATGATAATGCAGTGCGGTTGCCCCGTCGGATGCGGTGCGGTTGGCCGACTGATGCAGTTCACTTCGCCCGATTCCGGATCCGCGAAAAACACGTGCAATTCTGTTTGGCGATAATGCAATGCGCTTGACTGTCGGATGCAAACCAATGCAATTTACTCGCCGATTTTTTGTTCCGCGAAAAAAGTGAGTCTGCGTTTTAGTAAAATCAACGCTACTTTTAAACCGTAAGGAGTTAGAGAGAAAGTTATACATGAAAATGGAGCGCCTCGACGAGATCTATCCAACTGTGTATCAATTGCATCGATCGGACGAACGTATCGAAAAAAATTATGCAAAAACGCCCGCTGTCCACAAGAGGGCAGCGCCACCGTTTTCAAAATTTCTTCAAAACGGTGCAGAATCTCGAAAAGTGTTCAACATGTCGAAGATTCTCCTACTCCATACGAATTCAACGTTGTATCATACGCATCATTTCGACAAACGGTTAAAAAGTTTGACTCTCTACAAGATCCGAAAACCAAAAACAGAGTGGCTGCGTTTTTTTCAATTTCAAATTTCTCTCAAACCGTGAGGAATTAGACAAAGTGTTCTACATATGGATGGAGCGCATGATCGATATATTTCCAACGGTATATCATTTGCATCATTCCCACGAACGGTTTAAGAGAAATCGCAAAAATACGCCCGCTGCAAAAGTATGTCGCCGCACCGTTTTCGAAACTGCTCTAAATCCGTGAGGAATTAGGAGAAGTGTTCAACATACGGAAGATGCTCCATTTCAATACAAATCCAAAGGTTTATCATACACTCAATTCCGACAAATGGTTAAATAGTTTAAGTGAAACGGTGCATGCGGTTCTGTTTTACCCGAGATGCAGTGCTTCGAATACAGCAGTGCGGTTCTCTTTGCGATACGATGCAGTTCTAACAACACCCCTTATTCTGCGGGAAAACTTTATTTTTGCCACTCTAGCTTTTGCCAACTTTGATTATGCCACTCTAGAATTTGACTTATCACTTTTTCCATTCTTAGCTTTTGACAATACATCACTAATGCCATTTTGTGGCAAAACTGCTAATTTCTTATTTCACTTTTGCCACCTTAGCTTTTGACATTATATCACAATTTCCACTAGAAAATTATTACTTTTGCCACCAAATGGCAATTATGATGTATTGTGAGAAGCTACGAGTGGTAAAAGTGATAAGTCAAATTCTAGAGTGACAAAAGGAAAGTTGGCAAAAACTAGAGTGGCAAAAACAAACTTTTCCCTTATTCTGCCAACACCCTCAGTACCCGACCTTCTTGCGCGAAGCGCCCACAAACGACGCCGCTCCTCCACGAGTCAAATGCACGCATCGGCCCCTCCACCTCCCACCGTGTCGGCCACTGGGATTTGGCCGCCATGATCCACTTTGTGGATAAGGCGCACGCGGCCCGTCTTCACCCCGACCTCCAGCCCCAGGTGCACGCGCCACAACCTTGGGGCTCGGGTCTTGCCGCGGTACAAGGCCAAGCCGGCTGATTCGCCGCTCCTCCGCCCGATTCGTTGCTACACAGGCCGCCTCTAGTCTCCCCCGGCCTCAACTCGCCGAGACTCCGTTGTACGTCCAGGTACTGACAGATCCACGCCCCGCATCTCCTTTTCCATCTCCACTTCCCCCGGCCTCAACCCTCTAGCCGGCCGCCGGATTCGGCCCGTCGCTGTCCTTGGCTGCCTAGCGTCAGATCCGCAAAGGGGCTCGCGGGGGCGTGCTTTACGGCCTTGTGACGAGGGGAGACGGGATGTGCACGTGCAGTGCAGTGCGGTACCCCATGCCCGTGGACTCTAGATCGTGGTGCTCGCCGCCGGTGCACACATCCTCAACAAAAAGAGATAGTCGCCCTGCCCGCCTTCTTCCCCATCCTCTTGGTCGAACAACACTATAAACATGATGTGTTGTGCAGTGCACTCGACACCTCCGTGCGGTGCAGGTTGTCAATCTAACAAGTTTTCAGTTCAGTGCGGTGGCCACCGAGATTTTATTTTGTACCGTTTAAAGTGCATTTGATTTTGTGGATGGTTTTGGAGTGTTGTAGTGAACCATGTTGTACAAAACTTCAATGGTGTTGTACAAATCTAGCGTCACCACAAAAACCAGCACGTACAGTGCTTCTGTACTAGGATTTATACTGAATTAATCTTGCGCCTGCATCTTGGAGACCCTAGTCTTGTGTGGCTTTGAGTATAATAGTAGTGGCAGAGTACTGCTTTCACCAGGCTTGTGCAAGATCGATTAGGAATCCAGATACTGGTTGCTAGCTTCAACTATATATACTTGTAGATTGGTAGCTTACTGCAGGAGCTAGTACGTGCTATGTGATGCATACTAATGCACACTAGTAGTTCTGATCCATAGGGGATGACCGACGATGGCGTTTATGAATTTTCAAGCTCTATTTGAAACTCTTAATTTATGATCATTTTGCAGCAACCCTGGGTCCGACCGCCTCCTTCACTACGCTACTCATCTCGGCGTCCTCCCTGTCATCCCGTCAGCGGCCACTAAGATGACCCTCCCAGAAGGCCTCCGTGTGCCCCCCTCCATCCCCATCTCGAGCCACCACCACACCCCTCAGCACGGATCTGATCACCGCCGGCCGGGCCGCCTTCTTCCTCTGCGGATCTAATCGCGCCGGAGATTGGACGCCGCCAGATGCCCCCGTGGACACCAGATTGGGTCCCTGTGGCATCGCTTTCCCCAACTCCACCCGGTGGGATCCGGCTGCCTGGCTCCAACTGCCGGGATCCGGTTGTCTGGATCCGCCATCGAGCAACCAACCGCTGGAGATTGGACGCCGCCAAGCCCATGCTTCCAGATCCATCGAGCTCTACCCCTCGGTCCGCGCCGGTCCCGCCCTCAACAGCCACGACGAGGATCCGTATTGCCTCTGAAAAATGCCCCCCCCTTGCGGTCCAGGCCACCCGAAGTTGCAGTGTAGTTGACGCCACGACGTTGAAAAATCTGATTTTTCGGTTGCTGTTGCTTCGATGCAGTGCGCCTTCGTCTAGTTCCATTGCAGTGCGCTTTTCGGAGTGATCAACTAGTTATTGAGATGCGGTTTACATTTTGTGTAAATGATTTTTTTTAGTTTTGTGTTGTTGATTCCTACAAAGATAGGAGTGATCTTTTTAGTTTGCGGTGCACCATGGTACTCTAATATGGTTCAGATGGAGATGATCCTCGAAAATGTTAATTTATGACGTGAAAATATGTATAGATTTATGTATGAAATAAAAAAACATTGTAAAAAGAGAGAGAACAGTCCACTTGAAAGGAAAAACAAAGATCATATTTATGATTATAGTAGTTTTTATAAAAAAATATTTTTCTTCTCAGTGAATTACTTTTGTTTGTTTGAAAGAGAATGCAGTTCACTATGATAAACAACACAATCCTCACGCGCTCAGATGGCCCTTCAAAACCTGAGTACAGTGCACTTTGATAAACAATGCACATTATTTGGCTGTCGGATGAATTTTACAAAAAAAAGACAAAAAACACTCGTGTGGTTATGTCTGCGGTTCACTTCCCCCGTGCGAAAAATGTGACGGTTTGATAAATAGACAAAAAAACGCGTGAAGTTCTTTCTGTCGACAAATGCGATGTGAGTGCCCGCCGGATGCAGTTCACTTCGTCGTTTTCGGATCCGCGAAAACACGTCTATTTCTGTTTTGCGATAATGCAGTGCGCATGCTCGTCAGATACGCTGATTCCGGGTCCGTGGAAAACACATGCGATCTGTTTGGCGATAATGCAGTGCGCTTGACTGTCGGATGCAAACCAATGCAGTTCACTCGCCGATTTTTTGTACCGCGAAAAAAGTGAGTCCGCATTTTAGTAAAATCAACGCTACTTTTAAATCGTAAGGAGTTAGAGATAAAGTTATACATGAAAATCGAGCGCCTCGGCGATACCTATCCAACCATGTAACTATTGAATCGATCGGACGAACGAATCAAAAAAATTACGCAAATACGCCCGCTGTCCACAAGAGGGCAGCGCCACCGTTTTCGAAATTCCTTCAAAACCGTGAAGAAGCTCGTAAAGTGTTCAACATGTCGAAGATGCTCCTACTCCATATGAATCCAACGGTGTATCATACGCATCGTTTCTATAAACAGTTAAAAAGTTTGACTCTCTACGAGATTCGAAAACCAAAAACAGAGTTGTTGCGTTTTTTTATCTGAAATTAATCTCAAACTTGAGGAATTAGAGAAAGTGTAATACAATGGTATATCATTTGCATCATTCTGATGAACGGTTTAAGAGAAATCGCGAAAATACGCCCACTACAAAAGTATGTCGCCGCACCGTTTTTGAAACTGCTCTTAATCCGTGAGGAATCTGGACAAGTGTTCAACATACGGAACATGCTCCATTTCAATACAAATCAAACGGTGTATCATACGCTCAATTCCGACCAACGGTCAAAAGGTTATCACGAAAATACTGCATGTTTTTCGTTTTTACCCGAGCTGAAGTAGTTCGAATTCAGCAGTGCGGTTCTCTTTGCGATACGATGCAGTTCGGAATGTTGTCAGAATAGTTATTCGGACAACGATGTCAGAATAGACCGGCTGTATATATATTTATTTATTTATTTATTTATTTATTTATTTATTTCTCCAAGGCTCAAGCAATAAACATCGATTCCACCAAACCCCTATCTATCCTTCTACAGATACCTCCTCCTTGGCCACTACCTTGGCCTCTTTCTCGGTTCTGGTGAGTCCATGCTCTCCTCCCTCTTCCTCGATGTACCCTGAGATTGTTCGGCCATTGAGCCATTGCCGGTTGTCGTGCTGGCCATCGAGCCAAAGCATGGCTATCTGGCTTTGGTTTCATGATCTAGTGACACTAATAGAATAGAAAGTTGATCATTTGTTTTTTCATGTCAGTTGTATGAATCAGGAAGGTCAAGAATCAGAATTTCTTGTATCTCAAAACTTGTTGTCAGATTTACCTTTTCGTGATGCATCGAGGTATTACTTGAGCTGGTGTGTGTGCCGGTGTCTGTGGCAGTATAAGTCGAGAGTGCATTTTCTAGTTGAATGAAAGCTGGTGCAGTAGATCTTGTTATGATGACCAAAAAACTATTTGGTTCAGCTGGAGGAGGTTGCTCCTTAGTACTTTGTATTTTATATGTGAATTGTAGACAAGTTGCAACACCAAGTAGACAGAGACCGCATTTGATATAGGTGATGATTGTTCAGGTTCGACATTCTAGTGCTTACCGAACTGTAAAGCTGGTGATATGAGTGTTGTTGTATGTGTTGCATCCCGTTGCAAAGCTCAAGCTGAAGCGGAAGAGGATTCCTTCGTTCACGCCGCCAGCAGGGTCGGGATGGCTGTTGTTGCGGCGAGGAGCAGAGGAGGTGCAAGAGTTTTGAAGGGAGCAGAGGAACTTTTACGGAAGTTTGTTAAGAAATTTCTAGGCCATGTGAATGTGTGGCTGGCAAGGAAGGAGGAGCTCAAAGTGAAGGCTGGGTACACCAGTTATAAGGTATTCTTCACATCTTTTTCTGTAGATATTGCATCCAGATTTTTCTGGGTATACATCACAAACTGAATTAATAAAAATTCACAGCTTAAGTATTGACTACTTCTATTATGGTGATTAATTCATTCTAAACTTGTAACATTTGTTCGATTTTGTGTAGAAAACATGTATGTTCATTATGAGAAACTATATAGCCTATGTCAGCATGTCAAATGTTGACGTGCCGCACTACTTCTTACATGCTTAGTGCCAATAAAAAGATTATTGGCAGGATATGGTTGCTTACATGTTCTTGTTATTGTGTCCACCTACTCTCCTATATGTATCTGTTGTCTGCATATGGAATCGTTGATTGCATCATTCGACCATTTCGTTTTGTGAAACTTCTCCAGTTAAGTATGCTGAAATTTCAACAAATTTCATAGCTGATGATTACGTATCTAATAGTTATGAAATGCTAGGGTTTAGGCTTCCTGTGTATTCCTATGCCATGGATTTTTTTGAAAGGCATGACTGTAGAACAAAGTGTTCTACAGTATTATATACTAATTATAAATAAAGTCATATGCCATGGATTGTAAGGTTGGTTAGGGCCACTGTTAACTTTAGTTGATTTCCTCACTATCTATCATCGTGGTTCCAGTTTATCGGTATAAACTGGTAATGTTTTGATCAATTGGCATGTTTATGTTAGTTTATGTGAAGTATTTTGTATAGCTTGTTTATTTCTAGATGTTGTTAACGTAGGTTTAATTTCTTGAAGTTGCATGGTTTCTTTGAATATTACAGGAGATATCTACAAGGGGGAAAACACACATGGAAGTCACGAGATGAGGGAGGGAGGGAAGTTGATACAAGCCACACAAGGTACCATCGATGTACTAATTTGTTCGCTAAGTTGATACTTGTAATCGTTTGTGTGGTACGCTTGCAACAGGATAAGTGAAGTTTTTTTTTGCGACGATAGGATAAGTGAAGTTTGATCTGCCATAAGGTGGAGCGATTGCATTTCCGAGCGAGAAGACCGATCAATAGATAGTGACACAAGTGTTTTGTCTTTTTGTCTTAATCACAAGGTCCATTTCAAAGATGGGAATGAATCCTTCCTTGGCTGGTTGAATCCTTCCTTCCCGGTGAATGAAAAATGTTAGCTTGTTCCTTCCGTAAGTGTTAGCTTGCACACAGGTGTCTTTGTATTTCAAATCCTACAAAATTTGAATGAATCGATTAACTGTCGGTTATTTATCATGTGTCTTCAACTTCATATATATGCATCTTTTCCATGATTTTTTTGGAACTATCGATTTTCAAACTTACCGCTAGAAATGGGATGTGTGTTTACCCGGTGTTTTTCTATGTTGCATGATGCACATACCTGCGAGAACAAGAGGTTATGATACGATTCTTGCATGAACAAAAAAAGGAGAGGAAAAACATAAGGCTAATGGACCAAAATGGACAATGATTTTAAGCAACGGTTTCAATCATTGATTATTCTCCACTCTTATGTGACTCAACTTGTGACATACACAAACAAGGTTACTATTCTCTCATTGTCCTTCTAGATTATTTTTTCTTGAACTCATGTCCTCTCAGAATAAATCGGTATGTAACAATTTAGTTACTTGCTATGCTAGCATGTCACACAAAATATCTGTGGGGTGAATAGTTCACTACAATGAAAACGTCCGATCTCACTGACAAGCCCAATAAAGATGCGTGTGCACAACCAGGCATAGCAGGCTACGAAGGCCCATGCATCAACTGAGGGAATCAGGTGGGATGGCTAGGCATTGCATGAAAGCAATTTTAGTCCCATACCGCTAGGCAAGGGGCATGATGACCAACATATAAGGGAGGCCCTTCATCGTTTTCTAAATACTAGAACCACACAAAGACTATAGATAGCACACGCAAGCATGGCGCGTGCGCCCGCGTGTATATTCGCGACTAAACTTATGACTTGTGTTGACATGCGACCGCGCCGCCTAGCCCATTAAAACCTTTTTTCTTGTACGCTTTCAACATTTTCCTTCTGGTGCCAGCGGTTGAGGCTTGGATTTGAATGGTAACCTCCCTTTTATCCAGCAAAAAGGAAACAAAAACTCCAATGCCAGTAGCTCTATGCCCAATAGCCCAACCAAGTTTTTTTGCATTGGAATGAAGCATCAAAGTACACTCTCGAACCAGTGACCTACAAATCAGATTTTAGAGTATTTGTTTGTAGTGGAAGAGAATGCTCATCAGAACTAGAGAGAGTAGAAACAATAGTAGGAGCGGGAATGTCAGGAAGTTTAAGATCAGTAAAGTTCTTTAGAGAAGTGGCAGCAGAGTGTAAATGATGAGGCAAAGAGCTCTTTCTATTAAAAAGGTGATCATTTCTAGCTTTCGAGATGCACGAGAGATAATTAAGAATGTTGGATAGAGATGCATTAGGATGGCCAGAATTTAAAAGAGAATTGTCTCTAGGTGTAGGGGCACCTTCCACACGGACTTTGATCATGTACGCCTTGCGGGACGGCACAAACTTGACAAAACCTTTGACCAAAGAGGGGTTCTCGAGGGCAAACAAGATGCAGACAGCACCACGACGAGAGAGGGATTCCAAATCAACCGATATGGGCTTGCCGATAAGCTCACCTAAAGCCAGTAACACAGACTCGTTACGCATTTCCGGGGGCACGTCATCTAGAAGCACCCACGCTTCCACCATCGAACCAAAGGAACGGTCCACATCCACAGCCTCACTAGCAGAAATAACAGTCTGGTGCAAAGGGAGAGTGAAACTGGCACTTCTGGCCACCATGCGCAAGCTTTCACGAGAAGGGAAAACAACTCCAAACCCCGAGTCAGAAATCTGTTCCAACTGCCACTCCCAATTTTCTAGACCCTACTCACGTAGTTTCTCAGTCATCTTCTCCAAAGACACTGGTCCATCTAACACAGAAATGACGGCGGCATTGAGAACCGAGGGAGTGGCCACAACCACACCTCCACCGCCCACCATCCCAAAGAATTCGTAGCCCGACGGCCCCATACCAAAGTGCCTAAGAACAGGGGGAAGCGAACGGGCTTGACAATCAACCGTGAGGTGGCCCTCGGCCTGACAGATCAGGCAAAAAGATGGGTCTTGCACTGGGATTGGAAGCAGTTTGGCCGGTGGCAAGCGAAGCACGTAAACTGAGCTCGAATGGAGTGGATCAACCTTGCCAAGAATAACATACGCCTATTACCGAGGTCCCGACCCATGCCTCGGAAATTCCAAGCTATGGCTCTCACAGCGCTCGAGGCACATTGGGGCCATGCACCGCTGCCCTTTGAAGAGTGCCACTGTCAGCTCGATCCATTTTTGTGTCCAAATCCATAGAATACCCAACTTGGTCTTGTCCACTGCCCAGAACAGGATCTTTCCCACTAGCACTAGCGATATCCTCAACTTCCACTTGGGCTTCAACTCTGGTGCGATCAATGGGACGATTAACATCCAAATCCACTTGGTACTCGCGAGTAGTGCGAGCAGGAGAGAAAGCCCCTTTGGCGGTAGCTATTAGTACCCATGCTGTCAGACGGCGAGGGCGATCGAATGTGCCAAGGATTGTAGGTGCCTCCAGAACCTGTGCCTTGGTCCACAAGCAGTCCTCCAAACACATGAGCGTTGGTGATATCCATACCTGACATAGACGAGCTCCAGCTTCGGTGCAGGTAACCTCCACCAGCCATCTGAGAGGATGAACGTTGATGCTTGATATTGGCATTACCAGTGCCAGCCCAAGCAGGTTTATGGATAGTGAAGCGAATCTCGAGGTCCCGTGGATGCAGGACTGCACAGAGCTAGTTTTTCCTGTTCATTGTGTTACTTTTTTGTGTGCTATGACTAACACATTGGGAGAAAATGAAGTAGGAAAAAATATTTTTTCTTGGAGTTGTGTTTAGGAGATTACATTTTGATTAAAAATAAATGGAAAAATAAAATTACAGTTTGATAATAAAGCACAAATTTTCTACCATTTCTTAAACTGATAAAATAGGTATGTTCCCGTAATTGATCTGCTTCATTAGGTTACCAAAGAATAAAAAAATATTGGAGTTTTATTTGCTTATGAACTGTATAAATTTATTATGTTTAATTTGGTCTGAGAGAGGACGAAAAGATCGGCGAAACATTTGTTTGACACAAGAGCATAAATCTTATGTATTCTTTAAGTATAGATATAAAAAATGAGTGCGGATTATATATGTACCTACACAAGCGGTTACATGTTATATCATCGTCATCCACTAGTGTATCGAGGTCCCCACGGAGATAAAATAGTTTGCACTCCACGAGTTGTGTTTTACTTTGTGGTCGTTTTGTACTTAGTTTCTCTCCTTAATGTGGAAACTACAACCCAAAATAAGTACCTAAAAATGCATAAGCATGCAAAAACAAATCCGTGGAGTGCATGGGTGTACAAAATTTAGTTTTTAATGCATCGTTGACATTTTATTTTTAAATGGTTGTATGAAATGCGTTGTTGCCTTTTCAGTTTGCAATATGCACAAAATTCCTTAGCACAACCCACTTTGATGCATGATTGTACAAATCTCAAAGTAAAATGCGTTCCGATAGATGGTGTGGATATGACATGTACCCGCTTGTGTAGGTACATATGCATTTCTGGATAAAAAATAGTGGACCTTCTATTTTCTTGGCTACATTCATGGATCAGTAATTTGATCATTAATGTTGCCTTGAATAAATATGCTTTTATAATATATTAGGGTCCTTGTATTTCTTGTTCAACTTGGAATTATCTATGAAGTAGTGTTACAAATTTTTATGTTAAGAACTTGGACCTATCTATTTGTATATTTGTGATTCATGTTATGTAAATGTAAGAGACAATATTTGAGTGCATGTATTGTTTGTTATTGTTGAGAATTTGTGTTAGGTTGTCATACTCATTAGAACAAAATTTCTAGTGATAATACAAGCACCATGGTATTACAAAACATAACAATAAAAAGTGAAAGAAAAGTATATGTGCCGGTTGCAACCCTACAAAAGTTGAATTTATGGGCAATGTTCGATCTGATCTAAGAGAGCTGATTTGAAGACTCAAGCGCCGGCTAAGTTAAGAATTTCTACATGGATGGGTATTCAAGGGCGATCCTGTAACAGCCCAGTTTTCACAAAAATCAAAAATTTTGTTTTCGGTGTGAATTGTTTGATTGTCTGATTTGTTTGCGGTGTTTGCATCCCCGATTTATCGATCGGCGATTATATTCCCCCCTCTTATCTCGTACCGGACGGAGACCGACCCTTGCCACCCTGACACTCGACCTTTGCGACACCGGGTTTCGCCCGATCACCGTCGCGAAAACCGCACGAGACCAGCCGCGGCCAACGAAACGAAAAACCCCGTTTAATAATTAAACGGGATATTTTTATAGCGCGCCGGAAAGTGTTCCCGGAATAGTTCCAGCGCGAGGTGAACGCCTCCGGCTCGACGCACCGATCGCGCAGTTCGAAGTTTTACCCGAATCGGAGGTACTGCGGACCCCCGGCGGTCAGAAACGTAAGCACCGCGCGCGCGAGATAAAAACCGATGACGTTTTTGCAAACTGCCAGCCACCGGGGCTATATAAAGACCACCACCCCACTTAGGGTTTCCCTAGCCAAAATAGGCAGCCACCAGCCCCCAGATCTGGAAAGTATCCCTAATTTTCGCAGCTATTTCCCCCCAAATCAGCAAACCCTAGCTCAGATCTGTTTGGAGCCGTCGGATCGAGCGATCCGAGGGCTCCGAAGCCGCCACATCAGCGCCCTGGACTCCCCAGCCCGAGCTCTCTCCTCCCTGTCCCGAGTCCTCCACGGTCAGCCGCCTCCTTCGCCTCCACTCCGGCCGGAGCAGCCGGCAGCAGCAGGCCGCCGCAGCCCCCTCCTCTCCCTGTGCCTCCTCCTCCTCCCTCTCTTCCTCCCCTTTCTCTTATCTCCCTCTTCTCTCTCTCGCAGTGCTGCCCGAGCCGAAGACCGACGCCGCCGCCCGCCATTAGGGTCCGGCCAAGCTCGAGCCGCACCTCCGCAGCCCCCGTCGCGCCTCCAGCGACCGGATCCGGCAACCCCGCGACCCCAGCCGCCATGACCCGAGCTAGGGACGAGCTCCGCGCCGCCAAGACTCCATCGGCGAGCCCGCTGCACGCCGCCCTGTCGTGGAGATGACGAGCGATGCTCGCTCGTCCGCTCGCCCGTGGGTCGGCGCCCCTCCAAGGCCCAGCAAGGCGGCCGGCCTAGCCAGCCCAAGGCCAGGCGCCAGGCCACCTCCATCCTGATGGGCTGAGGCCCACTGGGTGAGGCCCAGGCCACCCTTTTTTTATTATGCCTCTGTTATTTTTTTTCCCTAGCACTGTAATTTTTTACTAAGTCCTGAGAATTATTGTGCTGATTCGATTCCGCGTTGACGATAGCAAGCGATCCGTACCCCGGATGACTTCGCGCCCAAAAGACGAATTGTTTAGAATTGCATGTACTTTAATTCATCTTTTGTGAGCAATTGCATTTGAGCTCATCTTGATTGTGTAATTGTGTGCTGAACAGGGCATCAGGCCGTTAACCTGCTACTTTTGCTATTATGTGCTGCTGTTATTATTTTGTTGCAACTTTGCATGACGATTGTAACAAATCCATGAGGCGTATTGCATTGATTCCTTTTGCGTTGTGTTAGGCAATGTTTCTAATTCAGTTTCATGCATTCACATGCCATATTTGATTGCTGCATCATGTTTATATCTTGCTCCAAAGTAGCTATCCTGATGTTATTGTGCTGCTATTGCTGAAACTGTTATTTTGTTGCAACTTCGTTCGACGAGTGTGTCGCGACCGTTTATCAGAATTGAGTGATTCCAATTGCGTTTTGTTAAGCATCATGTCTACTTTCATCCCATGTATTTCTATGTCATGTTTCTGCACTTTTGCATATAGATTTACCCCTGTTTATACAGCATGTGTGCATAACTTGTCTTGCTTATATCTTTTTAACCGTAACTCCGTTTGGAGTGTTCTTTATATGTAACTTGATTAGTTTTTCGTGTTCTTTGTGTTTATGCTATTGTTTTCTGTTGTTAACCAACCTAAAATATGGTTTAGGGCAGAACAGTACCAAATGTTTTGATCATCGTGCGACACTTAGTGATATGCCATGTTTAGGTTGTGCCTCACTTAAATTGACTAGGATAAATAGTTTAATTTGTGCTTCACCTCTTGCCATGTTTGTGTGCTATGCCATGCTTGCTTGAGTTGCCATGTTAATAACCGTTGTTTGATCACCTGTAGCTAAGCAACTTGAACCACCGTAAACGTGCGGTATTCGTCGTGTGTGACGAGTACTCCACTTAAATCGTTAGTAACCGTTCTCGACGATAGATCCGTATCGCGTTGCCGTACCTTGTGTTGTTTCTTTGATCTTGTATTGCTCCGTAGTAATAGTGGTGCACCGTTGATTGCTTTCCAGTGTTTCCTTCTTGTGTGCTTCCGCGGGTGCCTCTCGGAGACGTTGCGAGCTTGCGATCAACTACACCTTCGGAACCCGACTTATCAACAGGCAAGGACTATACATTACTTATGATCCATTCTATTTCAACCAGCGGTTTGCATGCTAGTATAGGTTAGGTTCGATGTTTGATCCTACCACATGTTTACAGCCTCTTTTAAACCGATACAGCCATGTCCCCTCCCAGCAAACCTTGTACTGCTATGTTACTTTTGCTCGTTGCTCAGCCCCTGCTTAGTATGCATGCTTAGGATGATACGATGTTACCTGTTACCCCTGGGTTTGGGATATCACCTTATTATATTATTGTTGATGATATGATTATTATAATGTTGACTATATTCGACGAAGGATGGAAGGTCTAGGCTATCCCGCCCCGACGCTTTGTTCCATTCGAGTCACCTAGGATCCGAGTTCCGGGTATTGGTTTTAAGACTGAGCGTGCCTAACCGCGTGTGGGATTTTATGGGGTCCCCTTTTCTTACCTATCTAGCTTCAAACATTTCTAGTGGTGGCCCAAGCTGATTTACCATTTGAAACTCATGCATATACGTCTGTCGGGTAGCTCCTTGCAGATGTCTTTTGAAAACACCCCGGGCCAGCGAGGACATAGCTTCTCTGTTGGTCCAATCTGACCGGCTGAGGACCCGGTATCATAAGAGAACTAACCGGTAATCCAAACCCGAGTTATACGGTAGAGTCCGATTCGAGAGCGTGGCCAGTTTTTGAGTTGGGTGTCTACTCACCAGGGGCCACCCAGATTTTTTCGTTGTTAGCTAGAGGGACTTGTCGTTTCGGATCTCTTGGAACTAAATCATAAAATGGTTGCCTGTGATGGGTAGCAACTGAGAGTGATGAGCGTGCGTGCGGAGCCTTGTAATGGGCAGTTGGTACACCCCTGCAGGGTTAAATCTTTTCGAGAAGCCGTGTCCACGGTTATGGACGACTTGAGACCTACGTCCTGTTCATAGACAACAACAACTGAGATAATCTTAATATAACTTGATCAACGTGTGTGTGCCTTGACTGCTTCTTCTTCGTCGGGATGCGAAGAGGAGGACAAGGATAGGATAGGTGTTATGATTGCGTAAGTAGTTGGTAGCAAGACTTGTTGGAGGCGATTCCTCATCGAATGCTTGGCTTCTTATCTTACTCTCTAGATCGTTACCCACTTCATAGATGCTAGTGCAACAGCAACCTCACCACTTACCCCTTCCTTACCGTAAACTACTAGTTGTCCTAGAATGACGAGTGATGAAGTCCTTGCTGGGTCAGATGACCACTACAGTTGGATGCTGAGTACCTCTGTACTCATGATACTACCCCCAAACTCTTTTCAGGGTTCTTGATCGACAACAGGTATGGTGATCGACGTTTCACGTGGAGACTCGACGACGACTAGTTAGGCGGATCCCGGCGGAGGGCCTGGACCCGTGTGGTTATGGGATCGATGTTTTTCTCTTTGCCACTAGGCATTTGCTTGTAGTCTGTACTCAGACATGTACCTTCCGCTGTTGTATTGTATTTGAGGCAGTTGTATGCCGCTTGTATGAGATGTTGTATCCTGTATCTGTAATGTTGTGATATCATGTTGGAAATCCGGGGCATATGGCTTTGTCATATGTCGCGGTGGGACCGATATGTGCTTCGTCCCCGGATCTAGGTGGAAACACCTAGATCTGGAACAGTACCGCATATCGGGCCTTACAGATGCCTACTGAGTACTGACAGACTTGCTCGCAAAGAGATGTTAGCAACACAATCCTCTACGCTCACTGTGCACATGTCACCCTGAATCCTCTTTGTACTTGTTCATACACTATTCTTTCTCCATGGAGCTATGAAAGATGGCTTTCTAAATTTTCAACATACCCCTGGGCAGGTTGCCTATTGGAAAAATTAGTTCTTTCCGATAGTGGTGGGAGCGGGGCTTTAACTCTTTTCTCGCGAAAGATCAGAAGCTGAAGTGGTCGCCCGAGATCATCGTGGTGACTTGGTTCACTTGGACCGAGCGCAAAACGAGGATTTTTTTGAGTGCATCCATCAATGTTGCTTCTCTAATGCACAAGATCTCTGACAACTGTTGAAATGTAGGGGCGCGACTGTTGTCTCCGACTGATCAATGATGCCCCCATGGTATAATTGCCTTCGTTGATAATGGCAAAGAATATCTGAACAGTCATCATTGATAATGTTGGCTTGAGTAATGATTGAAGCTTTATATAGGTAGCCAGGTAGGTTTTACATGAATCCTTGTCTTGTGCTCCAAGCACTTTGAGTTGGGCTTCGATGGGCCACAAGGTTAGGTTGTCCTTGTGGGCTTCATGTGGACCGCCGGCTTTTACGCGCACCATGTAGGGTCATGGTGGGCACCCGAAGGGTCAGTAATTAATTTAATAGATTGGACATTTATATTTTTTTGCCTTAAGTTCAATCTACGACTCATTTACTAAACGAGGGCCGTTTAGTGCTGACCAATTCGGTTCTCACTAGTCTTCCTATGTTCCTTTTATCCTTTTTTGAAGTACCGATAGGGGTACGGAAAAGACTAGACTTCTATAGATCTTGATTTTTTTTGGCAAAATGATGAAACCAAAAAAAATATAGATTGGATAGATGGGATATTATTTGTAGAACAAAGGAACAAGGTGGGTTAGGGATCGAAAATTTAGAAGTGAAAAATAGATGTCTGCTTAGCAAATGGCTATATAGGTTATCTATTAAGACCGAGGGTATGTGGGTACATATATTGCGGAATAAGTACCTTCACTCTAAGACGTTGGCTCAAGTAACTGCTAAACCAATAGACTCGCCATTCTGGAAGGGGTTAATGAAGACGAAAGTATCTTTCTTCTATCGGGTTAAGTTTCGAGTTGGTAATGGAAACAACACTAGATTCTGGGAGGATACATGGCTAGGGGATACGCCCCTGGCTGTGCAATACCCTTCCTTATATAATATTGTACAGCGTAAGGAAGATTATGTTGTCACAGTATAAAATTCGGTACCGCTGAATATCCATTTTAGGAGGTCCCTCGTAGGAGAACATTGGGACGCTTGGTTGCATCTTGTCCGTGGGTTGATGGACGTTCAACTATCAGTCGATTCTGATACAATTCACTGGAGTTTGACTACAACCAGAGTCTTCTCAGTGAATCTATGTATTTGGACTTAATTGACACTGGGTGATTTTCAAGGTCTTTACACTTGGAAGATTAAAGTTCCACTTCAGAATAAAATATTTATGTGGTTTATTCACAAAGGAGTTATCCTTAAGAAGGATAATCTAAACAAAAGAAATTGGGTGGGTAATACTAGATGTTGCTTTTGTGATCACAACGAATTGATTAAACACCTCTTTCTTGAGTGTCTACTTGCGAGACTGTTATGGCGATCGATACATATTGCTTTCAACATAAGAACTCCTAATAGTATTCACATGTTATGCGGGACGTGGCTTAATGGAGTGGAAAGTCACTTAGCCAAACATATTCGAATAGGAATATGTGCTTTATTTTGGGCTATTTGGAATACTAGGAATGATCTGATTTTTAATGGTACACAATTCACAAATTTTTTACAGGCTATCTACAAAGCTACAGATTGAATCCGTATGTGATCGTCAATAACTCATGCAGACTTCAGGGAGCTTTTGGTTATTAGGTGCAACCATTGGGAAACGGTAGCACGTGCTATTTACAGCCGATTTAGTTGGCAAGCTAATAATAGGCTAGGTGTGTAGGCATCGTAGTCTATTTGGTTTATCGTCGCTTGTGGCACTTATCTTTTATGTTTCATTTAAGCTTGGACTATGAGCTTTTTAAGACCTTCAGACTTTGTTACACTTATATTTTAATAATATGGTTGTATGCATCAATTGATGCAGAGGCCGGGGGCTATCCTCCTTTTCCCAAATATATTTATCCCTAACTTTTAGATATATTAGTTTTACCCTTGTTTTGTTGTGTAGTGCTGTAAAAATTAGATGATACCCCGCGCGTTGTTGCAGGAATTCTTAATAAATGGTTTAATATATTAAATTATGACAAAATTTATGAAGTATAATTTGGTTATAAGTTCTTTAAAAAAATTGTGTAGAGTGAAATTCTAAGAAAATTTGATGAAAAGGACAAAAATGAGTGTGGTTTTTGTTTTGTTAATTTACTAGATCGTGAATGGCGCGCGTTGCTGCGCCCATGTATTAGGAATTTTGGATGAAATCGGGTTGCAATGTTTTTATTTTTTTTAATAACTATGATGAAAAAATTACATTCAACAAGAATTTGCAAGGAACCGCAAGAATGCATTGGAGATAACTTTGTCTGGCAGCTGTCATTTGCGTTTCTATGCGCAGCTATAGAAACAAAAGATCAGAAAATGCAATAGTTACTTTCTATGAGGATGCAAATAAAATCTTCATATTTTGCTCTTGGTTTTGGGTACATGATATATCTTTCTCTGAGAAATAGGTTCTACTGCATGCTCATTGACATGATATGATTTTTAGCACAAACACAATAAATCAAAATCCTTTACTATTCAGACCTCAAGCATGTTCTGTTTTTTTCATCAAGAATAAAAAACTCAGTAAACTACACATGAGCAAGAATGAGACCAAACTTTCTTATGGTAACAACATGCATTGATATTCAACGAGCAAACCGAGTATCAATGAAATGCAAGGACACGAAATTATTTAGAAACACAAACTCACCAATTTGAAGTAGAAAAGGGGTGTTCTGACATCGATACTGAAAGGACACATGTACAAGCGAATACCAAGGAGGTCCTACGTTAGCTGGGTAACAATCCATGCAGCAGCTCAATGGAAACAAATTTTCTCCTGTACATTCGACCCTAATGGGGATGAAGACAAACTAATCATGTACTTTTTTTGGAGGAATAGACAAAAAAAATAACATACTTGGGCCAGAGAAAAATATTGTCATGTTGCTGCTACGATTACAACCTTTAACAAACCTGCAATATACCTTGTATAGGAGACGCTCATAACCAACGTGAGTACTCAATCATCAATCTTGAGCACGATGCTGTAAGAAAATCATCATAAGTATTTGCTGGGATTGAACCTCAAGAATTAAGGATATAACTTATAAAAATGATAGAACTAAGTAACTCTTCCAGTGCAGCCTCAAAACACCTGCCCTATCCTTTATACAAGCTCATATGCAATCTTTGGACATCACGCATAACACAATTACATGAGGAATTCAGAAAAAAAAGGAATGCAAGTTCATCTCACCACAAAAAGTGTTTCTTGCAAAATGCAAGAAAACATAAAAAGAAGATTTGTCCATTAAAAATAGTGACTTCTATCCATAAATTTATCACAGAGGCACCTAATGTAATACACTAACACCAATCTATAAACCTCATTGGGAGCCAAAGTTGACAGGAAGATATGAGCATAGACAGTATTGGTAAACAGTTATGTAAAACAGTATTGAGAAAACAAAAGAGAAAGATGTGAAAAAACTTTAAGGACCAGTTACAAATTAACAAGTGAGATGTGTTGGACGAAGAGGCAACAAGGCGATGCATGAGATGGCCCAAAGGTGGAAGAGGGAGTGTTCCACCTGGTCGTGTTGGCTAAGGAAGAGGCAAGGAGGAGCAGAGGCGGTCATTACCTGTTGCTGCGCCCACCCACCACAGTTTGACTCCTGAAGCCAGCGGATTTGCATTGGATTCACCGCCGCCGATGTGCCCCCTGGATGGTAGCGACGGGACCATGCTGCTAGCTTCAGTGGCGGCTCCATGGGAATCCAGTGTTCTCGCCCATAGAAGAGGCAGTGTGTGCTCCACTTAAGGAGCATTCTTTCATCATTTTTGAAATTGTACCTGGAATAAATAATTGTAGCTAGGATTATATTAATAAATAGACACTGCTACCATTTGCTATTATGGTGAACACTTGGACACCAAAATTTACCATGCAAGCCAAACCGACGTCGCACACAATGTACACATTTATTAGTTGATTCTTAGAAGTTAGAACAGATACCATAGAGAATAAAAATACAACAGCCAAGCTTATTACACATTTAGTCTTTGTAAGTTTTCTTAGAACATGAAATAAACAGCTAACATCTCTTTTCCTAATCAAATGATCACAAGACTATGAATGAAACTTTGAAACAAAAAATCCTTAACAAATGATGGTTCTGTAACTTTCTAAATGAAGACATTTCTTCTTCAAGCCACCATGATACAATGATAAAAATAAATAAATATAGATAGATATATACACCTGAATTATAAATTTCTTTCCATGAACATCAAGCTTAACCAGAATTATCTTCTTTTCACATTTTGAGTATGCTCCAGAGAGTCCACATGATCTAGGTTGTCATCAAACACGGAAATAATACCAACAGAGGGGGGTGCATTCTTATTCGCAAAGAAAAAATAGGGGTGCATTCTAGTCACTCGTTTTCAATCAATCATGTAGGTCTTGTAGCTTCAGAAAAGAGGGATCCATAGATACTGCTTGTCGCCACATGGAATTCACGCTACTGGTCATCCCGTTTGTGCCCCAGAAATTAGAGATACATGACCGTTGGTTTCTGCGGTAGCATTCTCTTCAATTCGCCTCTACTAGGATTAAATATAGGATGGAATATATTACAATATAAAATTTGGAATATCCTGCACAACCAACATATCAAATAGAGTTGTGCTAAATAAAAAAGTGGAGCAAAGAAAAAGATATACTCGTTGGTTGATGATGTAGTCGTGTGGCTGTTTGCAGTTGATTGATGTGTTCCTACGCCATTCATTGTGGCTGCCGACGCTGATGGAGAAGATACTCTCATTGGCCACTGCCCCAAAAGCCACTACCTTCTCAACCTCAGGTGCTTCATCAGGTTCTTCATCAAACAATCGAAGCGGCCTCCTCATCTGAATACATCACGGACGATATAGAAAATAAGAGTGCCGCCATCGCCAATTCCCCATAGAAACTGCTCGCCGGCTCATCATGGAAGAATAAGGAGGCATGGAGGGGATGAGCGGTGATACAGGGGCGGTGAGGCATCCTCTCAATCGATTCGCGACCTGCATCCTGCGCTAGATACCCTTGAAGCGGATCCCCTGAATCGGCAGGTACTGAATATCTTTGCATGCACCGCAATATCCTGGTTTCACTGGCGCTTTGCCTGAGCCACCTGCATCGAACCCACGCCGATAGCATCCTCTCTCTGTATTGATGGCACCTCCTCTCTATAGCGATTTTTTAAAGAGAGACAGATTGCTACTCGCTGAGGTTTGTTCGTTGTGTTGGGTTGAAGGCATGCATTGTTGCGCCCATTTGTTGTTTAAATAAAATGATAGATTTTTTATAAATTTAGGCACATTAAGTTATTTTTTTATAAACTACACACTCCAGAATAAAATAATAATTTATAGTTAAATAATTTTATAGTGCTATCATAATTACAGTATCTTAAATATATATTAATATCATTTCTTGTTAAAGACACGTGACGTTTCATCTTCTGGAGCATAAACATTGACCAGTGAAGGTAGAAAGAGTGAACAACAAGTTGAAAGGGTACAACTCATTTGGTTGATTAAATAAGATTTAGAGATGATCATATAAGCAGTTGACTTCAAGTCAAAGCTCAAGTGGGAGGTTTATGCCAAGTTTAACACGTATCTTAGGATTTGGACACAAAAACGTGCACATCAACCATACTAAGTGTCTATACACACATAATCATGCCTAAAGGAAGTTACAATATCAGCAAATGAAGAGGTTCACATAAAACCTATATTAAATACAACTCAGAAATGGATAAACAACACAAAGAAACAGTGTTCGAGAAGAGAAAGCGTACAAATTAATTAGGCGAGTGTTCAATGCTCTTCCCTCCTGTATTATTTTATCCGCATCAGAAAGGTCTGCAACTTCAAAATTTCCTTGTCTAAAATAGTATCCACCTGAAAGAATTAGCAAGATGTCCATTGCATCAAAACTCTCAATTGTCCCCTAAATAAGATATAACCGAAAGTACAAGCACAAACCGGTGATGCAACAAAAAGCTCAGGTACGTGCCCAAACATCTTGTACAGTAACAAATTCTGTTGGAATCCAGCACCCTCAGACTCTCACAAACCAAGTAGATTTAATACTCAGAATTCTACCTTGTGGGCTGATTCATGTCTAGTATTCGGAACAGACCCTGAAATAGCTGGTTGTGAGATGAGATAAAATAAAAGTTCAACTGGAGTAGAAGAAGAGGTCAGCATTGGTACCAATCGTGCATATCCATACTCGCTAGTATCAACCAATTGTCTGTATTTTGGTACTTAGACCTGAAAACACCTCAATAGGTAACAAAACGGCAAAATCCTAAAATCTAAACATGGAGCGAAGATCCCAAACATGAACCTCATATCACAGACTTATATCTAGCGATTACTGGTTGTTGGGTGTTTGCGTCCAGCGGATTCAAGACTTTGGAACCAATCCCGTATTGACCTAGCAGAGTGTTCCAGGATCCTGAAGTGAAGTGAGGAACATGAGAAGGTTGAATTTGAGAGAGGATTCGAATTTAAACCAGATAAAGGGGAGAGAGTTATCGTTTACCTGGTCGATGTCGAACATCATCATCACCATCGCCATGGTGCACACCACTTGGGTGGTGAAAGTACAGGCGCGAATGAAGACAAGGGGATCCAGGTGGTTGTGACTTCAGGGGTTTCGCCGCTGTATAGAACTAAACCTGGGCAAGGAGAAGAGAAGAGGATCTGCTGCAGCGGGGAGGGGGTCTGGAGAGGGAGAGCCGGAGGGGGCGGAGGGGCGAGGAAAGAGGATGCGGATGGAGAGCGGCGGCGGCGACGCGTGTCGGGACCCGGGGTTTGCGTATGTAATTCCTGTTACAACACAATCATATGGAGAGCCGAGAGCCATACCCACTTGTCTAAGCAGACAAGGCCAAGCACAGAACACTCTCGGAAATCATCGAACGTGAGGGGCATCCCATCCATGCTAGATGATCAACTGAGATGGGTCCTCATCGTCCGCTCTCAAGTCTAAATGATTATGGGTGGTGAAATCCCATACTCATATACAAGTCGCCTCAACCACATTATCGATTGAATTATAACACTTACATAAACAGACTCCAGCCCGATCACTTAGTCGGGGTCTCGGGCGGGCTCGATCATACCACAAAGTGTGCCACGTGACAGAGTCACGAGCAATCGCATCGTGATGCCCCGAGCTGCGCACATCTAAGGGTCACTTGGTGTATGAAAGCCCGCAGGAAAGAACTCAACTAAGCTATCGAATCCCACACTAAGACATGCACGTTATAATCATACACGCAGCATACATGTCTAGTGTAAACAACAGGTAACACAACATGAACTCTACAAACTCATAGTTTTATTGCATCTGCTAAACAGAGCAGATATAGTAGTGTTACAAGCAGAGAACACATAACTGTGACCCAACATTACATCATACAACCACGGAAGCAAATTATGTCTTAGTAAAGACAAGGTTAACAAATGGCTTAAGAAGCCTTTAAGAAAACACAACGACCCTCCAGAGGGACCAGGCTACTGTCTGGGACTATATTACTTCATCGACGTCGAGCTTGAGGGGGAGGCCATCATCAGGGTCAGTGGTCTCGTCTCTAAAACATAGAATAAGCAAACGTGAGTACAAAGTCGTACTCAGCAAGACTTACGTCAGAACTATACTACTCATGCTCAGGTATCAAGGTAAAGGCAAGTGGGGTTGTAATGCAGAAAGCTTTGACTTGGCTATCATGTACTATGACTACATAGAGTTGAGATGAGAGGCGCACATGAGTCCATCTAATCTTGATCACCACATCAATACACCACCATGGATCCTTCCTCGACTTCCCCACGAGGAAGCAACCCAAAGCACTAACACTTATCTTGGCAATTTTAGAGTATCCATTTGAGTTGTCTAATAATCAAGTAAAGGTCTCCAAGTAGTCCATAACAGCGGACACAGATATTCGAATAGTTCATTAACCCTGCAGGGTGTACTTATTCACATACGTAGCTACCACTTACCGCCTAGAACTCGTCACCTTCAAGCGGTGTCGGCGAGGATAGTACCACGACACTTACCTCATGGCTGCAACTCTAGTCCAGGGGATCGCCTATCTGAGTATGGACCCCAATCGGAAATCCGGCCGGGGTTTCCGTTCAGGACCCAGACGATGTATGGACGGTCCGACAAGCCCACCTCGACGGATGGTGTTGTGCTTTCCTAAAAACCGTGCTACGTTATTAAATCAAATAGAAGAAAAATTAACCCGTGCGAATCCTGGACCATAGTCGGGGTGAGTTAATAGGTCGAGAGGGGTCAAAGAGCCCAACATGTGGTAGTAATCTGTGTCTTGGATCACAACACAAGAACTCGGGGCCTAGGACAGTGTAAATGAGACAACCCACTGTGAACTCCTACACAGCCTCTCATTGTTCACCTTTGTTAGGGTGACTTCACCAACACATTACCATTACATTGCATTGTTCTCTACCATCCCGATACATCACCAGATGGATCAACTTCATTGCAAACAACTCTAGCATGGCATAACATAACATGGATGAAGGGCCACATGATGAACACAAAAAATCTTGTATCTGCTAGGTTGAGGTTTGCTTAACACTGTGGCAGCAATGATAGGTCATGCAAAGGATGGGTTAAACTAGCGGTAGAACGGTAACATGTGAATCACCTAATCATGCATAAGAGAACAAGAGGGAAAAATGGGTTTATATAGATATGATCAATGGGGCTTTCTTGCCTTATTGTCGGGACTCGGGGTGCCACTCTTCGAAGAAACCGGAACTACGGCCGGCCATGGATCTATCGAGAAGAAGCAAACACCGAGACACAAGTATGAACATTACATTGCAATGCACATTCAAGAAATTAATCATGGCATGGTACTGATGTGACCTATGTTCAATTTGCAACAAGTTAATTGAAGTTGATTTGAATAAGAAATTCAAATTCAAACTCCAAATATTGTTCAAATTATCCCAAGTTGCATTTGCTATTGTTTGGATATGGTAAACCATGTTGTCATGTGTATGATATGCCTCTCATGTTCATGTGATAAGGTTGGCATTGCAAAGATTTAATTTGAAATGATTTAAACATTTATTTTGAATTATTCCAAATAACCCAAATAGCTAAATGCTACTGGTGCATCATCATAGATGTGTTTTTCATCTATGAAAATATGATATTTGGAATCCTTGCATTTTTCTGATGATTTTTCATATATAAAACTTTTGATTTGGAGTTACAGATAATTTTCTATGAATTTCTGAAGATTTAAACAATTACTGGAATTTTCTGGATTATTTGTAAATTGAAAAAGGCTTTAGTGCGTCATGCCTGTGTCATGCTGACGCAGGGGGGGGATGACATGTGGGCCAGCACTGTCAGTGGCACAGTGTTAAACCCTGTGTTTATTTAAAATTAAACAGATTTATTAGGGGCCGGGACCCACCTGCCAGTGGGTGATTAGGGGGGATTAGGCCCCTAATCACACCGGCTGGCCGGCGGCGGCCACGGGACATGGCAGAGGGCCGCCGGAGTTGTCCTCCCGGCCACGGGATGGCACGGGGAGGGCACCAACTGGGCCCTCTCGCACGCGCGCGTCAAGTGGAGGCATCGGGCGGCCAAAAGGTGGTCGAGCGCGACGGCGAGCACAAGGGCGCGGCGGCCGTGCTCGGGCTCGACGGCGATGACTACTGGAAGCGCGGGGAGGAGAACGGATTACGGGGAAAGCAGCGCCAGCTCACCGTGAGTGCGACGGAGTGGAGGAGGAGGCCAGAGGGGCAGCGGTGGCTACGAAATAGCTCGCCGGAGAGCTTCGGCCGCGGCAAAGAAAATCAATGTGGGCGTCACCCTTGGAGCTCCTCGGCTCGAATTGGAGGGCCACGAAGATGAAGACGGGTGCGGCGGGCGTCCTGGACAAGACGACGGAGCTTGTGGTGGTCAGTGGCCACGCCTACGCACGTCGGCGGGCTTGGTGGCGCTCGGGTCTTCGCGGGGATCCGTCGGAGACGAAGGAGAGGAGGGACAGTGGTGGGGAAAAGGGAAGGGGGAGAAGTCCAGGGCTCCACGGCGCCGCTAAAGGGGCGGGCAGCAGACAGGCAGCTGCCTGGCAGCCATGTGTAAGGCCCCCGATGCGGTGCTAACTCGAGTTAGTCGCTTTCGTGTCCCGCTCAAATTAGTAGCGCATAAAAGGCCACCGACTCACGACACTCGCACTCGTGTCGCTACCGGATTCTCGACAACAGATATAAGAACAATGAACTTTATACTAAGACAAAAATATATAGAGTCCAGGGCATACATCGCCGCTGGTATTTATTACACCATCTCAGCGGTCCATAGACCCATCAGTACATCATGCAGTAAGCGGAAGACAAACACGACCGAGTACGGTCAAAATCCAAATGACCCTAGAGAGGGTTGCACACAAATAGTCCACCCACAGTTCGTCGGAACCCAACTATAGGACCTACTGAACGAAGTCATCCTCATCGTCGTCCTCCGGGGGCACCTCCACGAACTATCGTCCAGTTCTCGGGTCGAGGTAGTAGTCAACTGCAGCGGCCGATCAGGCAAAACAGTAAAAGCACAAAAGGAAAACAGGGGTGAAATTATATCATTACAGGATAACTAACTCCCTACGGTAAGACAAGATAAAGGTAAATATTGCAGCCGCACTAGCATATATGGTGGCTATCGTTCTACTAGACTTAGGGGTAAGATCGAAGAAT